>OU452170.1:2766600-12766600 GCA_911728515.1 Peribatodes rhomboidaria | reverse complement strand
CCACAAAACACCTTATGGAAAGTGACGATGCGGTCTAAGATGGAGCAAGTTTGCCCATGAGGTGCCTATTCACTCTTGTCTTGAAGAGGCCCAGCTTGTATCCATTGCTGGGGAACACAGGGGCAGGAAGTGCGTTCCACTCCTTGGCAGTTTAGATTGAATTCGAATTCAAGCGTAAATCGATATACACAAAAAAAATCTTGTTGTATGTATATCTTATGCTTTGTTTTGTCAATAATATATATTTTTCAGTTAAATAATATAAATCGCGGATTGCCGGCACTATCGTAGCTTCCGACTGAGTGCAGACTGTCTTGGGGGATCAAGAGTTCACGCTCCATATAGCAACCAATTTCCCTTTATTGAGATAAAAATACAAATAAATTCAAGTAATTTAGTGGCTATGAGGAACAAGGAAATAGCAAAACGGTTATTGTGTCGTTTGAAATCGAATATTCTATGAAGACATAACTTTTATAACAATGTCGTACGCAAATGTACTTAAACTAACGCAGTTGTCAATTTAGATGATGTTCATAAATGCTACTATTTTCAAATAAGAATTACTCAAAACCCAAAAAGAAAACCCTAACAACATCTGGTTATCTACTTCTTGCACCTTGTTACTTTTACAAAGTTTTTGCCAAACAAAATATTTCGATCAATCTGATTTCGCGAATCATCAAACAGAGTGGATCTCCATTTCGTACACCAATCCCCTTTTTGTCGCCCAGGATTGGGGTCAGGGGTCTAACCGTGTCCAATGGGTAGCCAGCTCATCCCGGATCAATGCCGGAGACGACCTAAATGGAGATTTCACAGGCGATTTCCGCCTTGAAATTTACCTGTTTATGAAGCCTATATAGAGCAAATTTAGCGTATTAAGGTTTTCCCAAAACCTTGCTGAATTTCTTGTCATAGAACTTTGTAAACGTGCGATTTAAAAACTCTTCTGAAGTGAAAAATACAGTCAATTTTTTCAGGTACGTAAATAGGATAACCTACAAATAAAACCCCTTAGCAATGAACGTTTGACTTTTTCTTTTTCGATGGAGTTAAAAAATGTCAGAGAAGGAAAAAGACAAAACACTGAATAACTATTTCGAGGCTTTACAACGTTTATCGCAAAGGAGGATAAGGTATAAATATACACTAATTCGATATAGGAAGTCCCATGCCTTCTTCATGCCACCCTTTTTTCTAATAGATTTAACTGTGTATTCGTAGATATACCTACGTACGTACCACAAGACATGTTCAGATGACGTGCAGGACCTGCACACGTTCGCCACGCTCAAAGAAAGCGCATGCATCGAGCTACGAGCACGCTACGAGCACGTGGCGTGCGCGTAGCGTGCGCATGTGGTCTGAACGCAGCTTTATACTGTAAGCCTCTCAAGTAATATACGGTCAAGACATGCAGGCGGTACGAGGTTACTGTACGACTATCCTAACTAATATTATAAATGCGAAAGTGAGTTTGTTCGCTCGTTTGTTTGTTTATTTATTTGTTTGTTTATCACGCTTTTACGCTTTAACTGCTCAACTGATCATCATGAAATTTTGCATTTACGTTGTCGTGGATACAGAAAAGGACATAATCCCAAAAAATAGCGGTTCCTGTGGGACCGCGGGTGAAACCGCGGGGCGCAGCTAGTACATATATCCTTATGTACTGGAAACCAAAAACCTCATACTGGGCATTCAGGTAAATATGATGAAATACCTCTTTTTCAATTTTACTACAGTTAGACAAAACTATTAACGAAAAACAATAACGTGAAAAACCAAGAAACAAACTTCCTTCACATATTACTCCAAAAGCAACAAAACAAAACGCTACCCGTCCAACACTAACACAAAACAATAACAACATTCCCGAACTTTTTGTTCGCAACACGAGCTATTATTTATTTCCATCTTCGCAACATTAACGGTGGAGTTTTTTTTCATCATTTTCCCGTGGTAACGTGACGGATGCCCGCGGCAATTAGTGTCCGGAAATTACACAAGAAAACACCAGCGATCCATCACCTGGTGCGAAAAAAGGCAGAAATCTCGCCGCCGTGGCTTAAACAAAACGTCATTCAGGGAATACGATGACGATGCGCCTTTCGAGCATTAGGGAGATACTGGTTTGGACAAGCTTTTAGGATGGATAGAAGAATTGGGTCGTGTTGTTTTGGATTAATTCAAAATTTCAAAGTAGGTAGGAAAAAAATCGAATTTAAAAAAACTAGTCTTTCTTGAAAGAAATCAAAATTGTCAGTCCTTATTTTGTGCATTGAATCTCCATACATGTAAATTATTCGCATAAAAATCGATTTCTAGTTCACAAAATCCTTTTAAAAGTACTATTTCGAGTTCTGTATTATCATTCGTTTCGGAAAAATCGCTTTTGGTCATCTCTATTTTGAAACAAAATGTAACAACAATATTTTTACTCAATTTCTTTTGTTGAATAAATAGTGTTCGGGTTTCCAAGTTTAAAAAAAGAATGTTATGAAATAACGTAATGTTACAAAAATACACGTGAATTGTCTGCCTTTTTGGCTTCGTAGGTATATTTTGTAGGTATGTTTCCTAGAAATGTCATTAAGAGCCCCTACCAGACGAGGTTTAGGGATCTAATATTAAAAGATAACATTTTGCCTCGAGTTGTAAAAATATTTGATTGGCTTTGGGGTGGGAAGGGTCATTTTATTATTAGAAGCAATAGAGTTTTCCTATGAAAGTGCTGTTTACAAGGTTAGAAGGTATACCTCTACACGTACACATACGTATAGATACATATGTAATAAAGTCACGTGTTATTTCCATAGGGGTGGGCAGAGACTACTTCTCTCTACTTGCTACGATCCTGGTACACATCTTTCGCTTCCTACATACATACCTCACTCACTCACATATCCTACTTACCTACCTAATTTATCATGTTATGGCTGAATGTAATTATTTGGGTACGTAAAAAGATTTCTTTAAAGTTTTGGTTTCAATTTACCAAACCATTATAAAGGGTCCGCCAGATTACTTTTTTTTTTGAAAATGCTATAAAAAAACTATTGAATTTTTCTCAAATTTCTTTTTTTTAATTTAAATTTTATTAAAATAAAAATATTTTTAAAAATTATTATTATAAAATTGCATTAAAAAAAAAGATATCTGGCGGACCCTTTAGTTAGTTATGGCGAAAATGATGTGACCGCAGTTGTAGTAGGACTTTTTTATGCATATTATTCAAGATAATACTTAATTTATAAAATAGCAATTAAGCTTAAAAACCGTTGAAATTTTGTCAGCTAAAATCGTATTTACTATTTTAAGAATTCCTAAGCATTGAAAACAAAGTGAAAAATATATTCCATTATTATGGAACTCTCGCTCCGTCCATTCAAAGAATTCTTAATCTCTCTCATAAGTAAAAGTGACTTCTAAGCGAAGAAAAAAGAATTTTCATTTAAATTTCTAGTAAACTTTGAATTGAGTTTTGTTGAAGTCATAATATTCGTGAATAATTCATACAATAAGGATTTATTCTCTTTACTTACTCGGCGGTCGTCCGGCAGCGTTTTCGCATCGCAATTTTAATCTTATTTATAACTAATGGGATTTAGCAGTTTCACGTGCCTTTTTCCAGGAAACAAACAGTCATGTTTCTAATCAAAACAGTCTATTGTGGTTATTAAATACAAATTCAAATTTTCTTTATTTCAGACCTTTTTTTTATCCATAAGCGTTGTAATATATAATATAATTAAATCAAATAAGTTAAAATTAGGTATTAACTATTAAATTGAAATGAACATGAAATTAAAAATGTCAAAAAATAAATGAAAATAAAATAATATTAATAAAATGTCACCAACACGTAACATCACAAGCGACACATTAGTAGCCTCTCTCCGACACGGGCACGGAGACATGTCTCGCAACAATGCCGGAGAAAAGGACAGTCAAGCCTGGACGCGATCATCTTTAGGATGATGTTGGAGCTGGCCCGCACGCTGTGCACAATGTTTTTTTTTTTTTTTGTAGAATAGGTCGACGTTTGACCACCAACTCGCCTGATGTTAAGCGACGTTGCGGTCTAAGATGGAGCACGACGACCTATAAGGTACTTATTCACTCTAGCCTTGAAGTTTTGTAGAGTGAAGAAGTACAAAGACGGCAGTTGAGTGAGGCGCTACAAGTGCACTACTGCTCAGACCCGTCTTCGGAACGGTTACACCGACTACATCCCGAAATACGACTAGGTCATTTCACGGCATGGCTTGGTCCGGTAGGTGGTAACTAGCTACGGCCGACGCCTCCCACCAGAGTTTGCTACCCGGGGACCACGTGTAGGGAATCACAATAGAGTACACTCCTACGGACGTGAGTAGCTCAGCCCCCACTGTGTTATTCAAGGTAAACATTACAATCAAATTTGTTCAGCCACCTAGTTAGCCGTCTAGTTTTTCAAATGCAAAAGTGATAGAGCAATCGCTATGATCCAAAAAAACAAGGTCTAGCATTCCGAGAGCCAACACGTGATGACGTCACTTGTTATCGTCATCCGTCTCTTTCGAACTTGTAGTAAAGGACCTATTTCGGTCTTGCATAAACATCGATTGACATCGTACGTATTGCCCATAAGACCATTTTTGACGCGGCATGTTATACCTGGCCGAGTATATTATTATGCCATCCTACTAATATTATAAATGCGAAAGTTTGTAAGAATGGATGGATAGATGGATGGATGGATGTTTGTTACTCTTTCACGCCAGAACGGCTGAGCAGATCTGGATGAATTTTGGCACAGAGATAGATTATAGTCTAGAATAGCACATAGGGTACTTTTTAACCGCAGGTGAAACCGCGGGGCGCAGTTAGTAGTTTAATAATATGAACATTCTTAGTATATTATTATATTAGTATATTAGTATTATATAGCATTCCGGTCACGTGTGCAACACATAGTGACGTCAACCGATGCTTATACAAGACCGAATTAAGTCATTCACAACAAGTTCGAAAGAGACGGATGACAATTACGAGTGACGTCATTATGTGTTTGTTAGTTAACGCTTGGCTGTGCGTGCGTAACATCTATGTTACATAAACTTTACCAGCGCAGCGGTAGATCGATGACAATCAGAACAAAGGATAACTCCGATCCGCCTCTCTCATGTAAAATGCAAATAAAAGTACTTTCTGAAATCAATACGATTCCGATGTATACTGTTTAAAATTCACCACGATTCAATTCTTCAAAGAGATCATTACTGAGAGATATGATTTACATACAGAAATTATATGGGCTCCGGAACAAGGAGGATATTTTTGTTTTCCTTTTCAAAAATGAGTATCGAGGTATTTTGGGAGAGGTAATATCCGGTATTACAGTTTCACTTTAGCAGACACGCTAATTTCATACGTCCATACTAATATTATGAATTCGAAAGTAGCTTTGTCTGTCTGTCTGTTTGTAGGCTTTTCAGACAACTGAACAAATCTTAAGGGTTCCGCGATGCTCTGAATTTTCCATACAAACGCGCTTGTCGAATTTCTTGGAAACTTTTCATCAGATTGTAATGGAATTTTGGTATGTACAAATAAATGAACTATATCTCTGTCCCTAAGTTCTTGGTATTTTTAAAGGTCGTCCTCAAAAGAAAATTGAGAATTAGAGAAGTGTGAAAGTCATAAAATTGCAATTTGTCACTCTGTGGATAACTTTAGAGGCTTGTCAGTAACTTTACTTGCTCTTTTTGCTCATCGTCTCCTTCTAGACGAAATGGCAATATCAAACCTTTAGCCAATGAGAAGTTAGTCTAAAGTGATCGCCGGACCCTTAATAACATTTGATCATTAACTACTACTTAGTTAAAGATAAAATATTATTTTTACTATTATAGGGACTACCCAATTAAACGAGGAAATTACACAATATCACAATACTAATGTTGCGAGGATAAGGATAAAAGGAATAAAACGTCGATGTATCCGAAGATTCACTTTATTCACGAAGTAAACACCAAGTTTTTGTGTTTTTGATGACTCTATGCTGTTGGTCACTGAGGCCTCGTCAGCGTACCCGGCATTAGGCAAGCGCAGATGGCGCAGGGCCTATGGCTGCCGAGTCGTCGGTCGTCCGCCTATTTATACAATATAAGATTTCTAGAACATTTGATTAAGCAATAGCGCAAGGACGCAAAAAGTTGTTTGTCTTCCTGAGCCACGTAAACACCCTATTATTCAATAGATAAACACATCACAAAAACGGTGCACAAAAATTGCCTCAAGGAAAGATCCTTTAGTTCCGGATTTTAGCAATGGGACGCGCGACTCGAGGGCTACTACTGCCTAATCTGCGATACCTATTGGTAGTAGTGAACATGTCCACAGATCAGCGTATAGTTTTCTCATCGGCTGCGACTGGCGTAACAACAATAATAGAGTAGAAACTTTGTGTCTAAGGAGCTTATATCAGTGAGATAGCGAAATTGAACGTTTGTGACTTCTTAATGCTATATAATATAATACCTTATCGAATTTTGTTAAAGCAATACCCTAGAACAGCGGTCGGAAACCTTCTGGCAGGCAAGGGCCGCACAGTGCCAAAATAAGCAATTGACGGGCCGCACTTGTTCAAAACTTTTACTATAGGTTTCTTTAAGTACAATTTTTTCCATATGTATCTATTTATTTATGTAGGTATTATCTGATCTTTAAAAATCAATGTTTATCTGTCTCTGGCAACTATAGTAAGAGCCTTGCTTAGTTTGGGGCCAGAAACCATGTGAGAAAAATGTTCCGATTTTTTTTTATTTACAAATCACTCGCGGGCCGCATAATTAGCCGCATGTGGCCCGCGGGCCGCGGGTTGCCGACCGCTGCCCTAGAATAACACAAAAGCTGAATTTAATTGATACACAAAAACAATGATCCAGTTGAATAGCTGATGGAATATCCGGGCAAAGTTATCTCTATTTTAAGACAGAAAATTAATGAACTTCCAATTAAAATTTTGCACAATTTATTGTTGAGTTTACTATCGCACGAACTTACGTGAACTATAAACTCAAACACAAGTTCGATGTAAACAGCGATGCTCCGCCGGTCAGGTTTAAAATATGAATATAAATTGAGAAAGTTTGGGGTTGCTCAAATCTACGGAACTTTAAAATTATTATCGCGGCACTGTGAAGCGGATTTATGTTTGACTAGCTGCGTCCCGCGGTTTCACCCGCGGTTAAAAAGTATCGTATGTGCTATTCTAGACTATAATGTATCTCTGTGCCAAATTTCATCCAGATCTGTTCAGCCGTTCTGGCGTGAAAGAGTAACAAACATCCATCCATCCATTCTTACAAACTTTCGCGTTTATAAATATTAGTAGGACTAGCTGAGCCCTGCGGTTTCACTAGGATTGCACTAGTCCCTTCTTGACGCGTGAGATGTTTCTTGGTTACTCTCCCTCATTTGACTTTTGAAACGAGAGAGACAATGGCAAAAAATATGTCGACTTGTAAGAATAGCTCTACTGAAACCGTCAAGTTTCTCGGGACAAAAAGAAGCAGGGACTATTTATGGCAGGTTTAAGTTCCATTGCACCTATATTAATAAAATTGAACCTTCACGATTCATCGTGAAGAAGTCATTAACATTCACACACTCTCTTTATTCACTCACATAAGTAATATTAGTGTAATAAATCTGAGTTTAAGAGATATTTAAGAAAAAAATTAGAATATTATTTAAATTTCGTTTTAAAACCTCATAAAAATTCAAACAAATAAGGTCAAAATGGTATATTCAATTGAGTATCAAATATACGAAAATTGCGAACGTCAAAGTTATAAAGATGACTACCGCCTTGTTCGGAAAAAGAGCCACTACTCTGAAGAACAGGTAAGAAATATGTACATAAGGGACATATGTTTTGCAAAGATTTGGATAATCCTCAATAGTAATAACATAATATCGTCATGTCTTTTCCTCGAGGGGACTGGCAGAGGTGTAATACAACACACACATTTCCCAAATGTGACAGGGGGCGAGCCTATCGCCATACACCGGGCTCCAGTCATGTAGCAGATGACATACAATACGCACATAATATGTTATAGGTGTACATAAATATGTAATAGGTCAACATAAATATGCCTACTACGACATTAATAACCAAAGTCTAAAATTGTCGTAGCAAAAATGGCAATTCCAAATACCTATTCTTAAACAACTACTGAGGCTGTGCTAAAAATACACCCCATCAAAGATCAAACTTAACAGACGATGCATTTATACGAACAGCATTTTAAATGTAACCTAATAAAAGTTCTCTTCTATATTCGGATCACGAGCATGTGTGTACGAACAGTCGCGACGTTGGCGAATTTATTTTGAGTCTCCAATCAGCCCCCGACGTTTGAAGACAAAGCGATTTCTAGAGTTCCATGAAACACCCACGTTTATGCTCCTTCTATTTTCAGACTATTCTTTGCGATAGTCTTTGCGAAGTCACAATTCTGAGGAAAAATTGCAGCTGTGTCTGAGTAAAAATAATTTCTCTAAGTCGTGTTTTTTTTTAACTAAAGCTTTTCTAACTTACTTTTTTACTTATGTTAAACTCTGCGGTTTTACTCGCGGTTGAAAAGTAGATAGATAGATAAACACTTTATTGTTTATACCAAAAATAACAAAAACAAAAGAACAGAAAAATCTTAAACTGTAACGACTGGCGGCCTTATAACTAAGAGCGATCTCTTCCACGCAACTTAAGGATGGATAGCCTATGTGCTAATTAAAGGATGGAAAGCTGTAGGGCTATTCTGAAGGAGTGAGATTCAATCTCACTATTTTTCGTCCTTTTTGCTCTCGTTTGAATGGTCATAGGTGTGAGAGTGACCAAGATGTAATCTCATCTCATCTCACACGTAGGAATATCCCCCTGGCTCTTTAGCTTTGCATTTCATGTTATTTTTATCATAAAATTGTTAGTAAAAAGTTATATTACATTCCTGATACAGTAGCAGAAGTCAGGAAATATTATCAAAAATATAACAAGAGTAATTTATCAAAAGATAATATAACTAGGCCAATGCCTTGCAGGATATTTTTTGTCGGCAGGTCATACATCATTTTACTTGACGGCCAATTTTTTGCAATCTAATTTATTTTCTCAGTTTCTCCTCATTTTTACCTGTTACTGTAATTTTTGTAGCCATTTCTCAAGGAAGCGGATATCCGGTTACAATTGGGTCAACAATTATTCTCATTAAAATGAAAATTAGAAAATGTGCTGTATTTTTTTTTGGATAAGAACACTTATTTTAAAACTTCATCTCAGACTAGCTGATCAAGTTTCTAATCAATCAGTTATTGGTTGGGTAATATGTGGAACAAATAATTATTAATTATTGTAGTATCGACTACAAGTATTAATTAAAAAATTAAGAAACCCCCGTCACCGATTTTCATCAACACCAATTTCATTAAATACCTGACTAATTAACATCCTATCCTACTATTATTGTAAAGACGCGAAATTTTATAAGAATGAATGGGTAGATGGATGGATGGGTGCTTGTTACTCTTTCACGCCAGAACGGCTGAACAGATCTGGATGAAATTTGGCACAGAGATAGATTATAATCTAGAATAGCACATAGGATACTTTTTAACCGCGGGTGTAACCGCAAGGCGCTGCTAGTTTCAAATAAAAAAAAACTAAATCAAAGTCAGTTCATCAGTTCAATAGCTACATTGCCACAGACACACACACACACAGACACGTCAATCTTAAAACACCCGTCGTTTGGCGCCTGGGGTTAAAAATTAAAAATTGCTGCCAAAAAATACTCACGGCCCTCTGGAAATAAACAAAGATTTTATCATCGCGTCGAATCAGCGACCCAAAGCCAAGTAGGTAGGCACTCGGAGAATGTTTGCAGTCCCACTTAGCTAACCAAGGCGTATGCGGGCCGCAGCTAATAAAATTAAGCTTTTGTTTGAGGTGGCAACATCGTTAAGGTGGCAATATCGGTCGATACCACTCGCGTTTAATGACTCTGGTAAGCGTTTTCGAATCGCTGACAGGGACCTGCCTAAATATGTGTTTTGTTAGTGCTTGGAACTGGGTTAAACGTATTTACTTTGTAAAGGGAAAGGTGGTCGGATCGGATACTCTCGTGTTTTGGAGTTTTGACTTCAAACTATGAGTGTCGCTTAAATTGTTTGTAAAGGTGGCTGAGGCCTATATTGCAGTCTCAGGTGTTAGTTTAATTTTATTATGGAAACTGACGTGGTTTTCCCACATTATGATTTATGAAACGGGAATTACTTACGTACGATTTAGTCGCCGACTATAGTTTCAACCATCATACAACTTCGAGCAACTGTCATCACGTGCACGCCGTGCGGCGGCCCGCAGTGCTATGCGAGACGTAGCCGCGCGCGCGCACTCGCCTTGATAAAGACCGCCGAGTGCGGTTGAAACTATAGTCGGAACGATCGACTAAATCGTACGTGAGTAATTCCCGTTTCATAAATCATAAGTTAGTTTAATTCTATGATCCGGAATAATATTTGAATGATAGGAGACAATCCAGCTCACCATAGTCAATACTTTGACTAACCATTGACGTAGAGTCCTACTAATATTATAAACGCGAAAGTTTGTAAGGATGAATGGATGGATGTATGTATGTTTGTTACTCTTTCACGCCAGAACGGCTGAACAGATCTGGACGAAATTTGGCACAGAGATAGATTATAGTCTAGAATAGCACAAAGGATACTTTTTAACCGCGGGTGAAACCGCAAGGCGCAGCTAGTAAGCCATAAAAAAACGGACGAGGAACGGTGCAGTATAACTAAGTAATGCTTCAGAATCGTATTACCGGTAGTCCAGCTGGCATATTTGTAAGACATTGGTGATACTCGGCTGTTCCCCGTTCGTTTTCTTAGGACAAACGCAACTTCAACAGCTCAGTTACGCATCAACTTTGCTTAGCCGAATTACCTCTCTGTACATAATCCATAACATTGAAGGCAAGCCGCCGCGTGCTTAGGTAAACTAAGAAATGCCTTGAATATGGTTATTTAAAACTATATGCAACTACAAAACTTCAAGGCCTCTATTATATAAATGTTCCTGTCAGGTTCAGGTTGCATGGAAGAGATCGCTTTGAGCAATAAGGCCGCCGATTAAAAACGTAGTTAAGCCTTATTTAAGTACTATTGTAATTATTAGGTATATGTTTTTAATACAGAGTTGTTGTTGTTGTTATGCTAGGCTAACTATATACAGTTGTAAACTTACTGTGTATTACGTAGTTCTAGTGTGAAGTGTTTCAATCAAAACAAAGACGATTTTCGATTGAGTGGCCTACAGTTCCAAAAAAATAACTAATTAGGAGTATTACGGCTAAATTGTGAAACATAACCAATAAGGAACGTTTCGATATAATTGGTGTTAGACTTAAAAAAAAGCGTTTAAAATTAAAAATAGTTATTAAGTGTTTAAAACGAAACGTAGACGATTTTCTATTGAGTTGTTTAATAAAAAAAAAAAAACAAATTGGAGAATTACGGCTAGACTGTGAAACATAACCGATGAGGAACTTTTCGATAATTGGTGTAAGACTAAAAAAAAACGTTTAAAATGTAAAAAACCAATTAAATTAAACAAAAGAATTCCTTTAGGCTTTTATCAATAGTCAGTCAATTGGGCTATCACCAATATCTTTTAATTTAGGTGAGTAAGCCATGACCGATATGAATGTCCACGTAGGCGGAAACGTTCCATCCTGTAATAGGCTTACTTGGTTTTATTACTTGCAGCGGAAATATCGTTAGGAAAGCAATTTTGGCGTCAGATATTGGCTATTAGCGAAAGCGGTAATGCCTCCTCGATATTCATGTAGGTATAACGATCCAACTTAAGCGTGTTTTGGGTTTAGTTGGGATAAACGCGTATTGATTCTGTGGGGAGAGATGACGGATGATTTGCCTAAGAAACTAATCATCCTAAGCCTAACTAATATTATAAATGCGAAAGTGAGTTTGTTTGTAACGCTTTCACGTCTTAACTACTCAACCAATCGTCTTGAAATTTTGCATGCATGTTGTCTGGGGTACAGAAAAGGATATAGGGTACTTTTTATCCCGAAAAAATAAATGGTTCCTGTGGGACCGTGGGTGAAAATGCTGGGCGCAGCTATTAATTATATATATTTACAGGTTTATTTATGGTAGAGTATTATGGTAGAGGAAGGCTTCGTTTATGTGCCTTTATGTGACTGTGGTATCGTATCTTGGCTTTTAAAGTGCGCGAACGTATGTTACACGTTAGAGTACCGTTAAGAAAATTGTACCAACATTGTATAAAATTGCTTTTTTTTATGTCGAATAGTTCGGCGTTTGACCACCAACTCGCCTGATGTTAAGCGTCGTTGTGGTCTAAGATGGAGCACGACGACCTATAAGGTACTTATTCACTCTAGCCTTGAAGTTTTGTGGAGTGAAGAAGTACAAAGACGGCAGTTGAGTGAGGCGCTACAAGTGCGCTACTGCTCAGACCCTTCTTCGGAACGGTTACACCGGACTACATCCCGAAACACGACTAGGACATTTCACGGCATGGCTTGGTCCGGTGGGTGGTAACTAACCACGGCCGAAGCCTTCCCACCAGAGTAAATTAAAGCTTGTATCATATTGTATTGCTTGTATCATACTATTAAATTAGGAAGTAATTTTGACAAGTTTTGCTGTAAAGACGCAGTTAACAGGGCTACACTTTGATGTGTAGCACGCAATGTAGCAGATACTGTATAAAGTGAGTGTGTAGCTTCGTATACAGTATCTGCTACATTGCATGCTACTAGGCAAGTGAGTACCCTGCTTTACTAGTTGCGTTTTATTGAGTCAGATACTCCAACCCTAGTTTCGACCATATCAGGAGATCTGAAATCACAAAAACCAGCAGTGAAGATGTAGATTACAATACAATACAAAAACTCTTTATTGACACAAAATACAAAATAAATCTAAACTGAACATTCAAAAATATAGGCGCAATGGGCGATCTTATCGCTTAAGAGCGATCTCTTCCAGACAACCTTTGGATGGAATAAAAACATGATTAAGCATGGACGGTGGTGTGTGCTAAAGATTAGTGTGTGGATAGATAATTGATATCCGGGTAGTATATATCTAGGTATATAAAACAACAATTTGATAACGAATTTTGACAGTTATGAAATGGCAAAAATATCTAATGACTTTTGTGTGAATGAGGGATGCTACTAGTTTTGAAAGAATTAAACCAGAAATGTATTATTATTTATCACCAAGAAGTAGGTAAGCGCAAATATTTTTGATAAATCCTACTAATATTATAAACGCGAAAGTTTGTATGTATGGATGGATGGATGGATGCATGGATGGATGGATGGATGTTTGTTACTCTTTCACGCCAGAACGGCTGAACAGATCTGGATGAAATTTGGCACAGAGATAGATTATAGTCTAGTCCTACTAATATTATAAACGCGAAAGTTTGTATGTATGGATGGATGGATGGATGGATGGATGTTTGTTACTCTTTCACGCCAGAACGGCTGAACAGATCTGGATGAAATTTGGCACAGAGATAGATTATAGTCTAGAATAGCACATAGGATACTTTTTAACCGCGGGTGAAACCGCGGGGCGCAGCTAGTATTTATCATTTTTATCTACACTACAGCAATTCACTACCTCTTACACTATAATCACATTAGTTCAGTTGACGTAGGTAAGTAGGTAGGTATTGTGCATGACGTCAGACTGAGCATTACGGAAACCAGTGGGCTTATAGATAAATTAGGGACCTATTTGAACGATTAGCAGGCAATACCTAAATGACCTCAAATTGGCTCTAATTTATCATGCATTTAGCTTAGCGCTGACAATTTGCATTTTAGTGAACTAGCTGCAACGGTGTCAGTTCAAGCTTTGTTTTCAGGTTTTTCAGGCTTGACAGGCGGGCCTTCTCCAACTAGGCGGTCATGTAATTTTTTTTAAATAAGAAATGTTCTTTAATTTAATGATATTTTGTACTACTGTCTTGAGTAACAACCACGTAGACACATGGTAAGTATTATTTATTGGTCTATTTTCCGTGAAGAATTATAAAACTGATGATTAAAACCACAGTAACATCCGTTGCGTGGTATAGGTGTTAGTTAGCAGAAATACAGACAAATAAAATAAATTCGGGAATTAAAAAAAAATTCACACACGGTCGCCTGACCCCAAACTAAGCAAAGCTTGTACTATGGCAGCCATATATTTTTGAATACATACGTAGATAAATATTAACACCCAGACATAGAACAAACACTAATGTTCATGACATGAATGTTTGCCCTGGGTGTGAATCGAACCCACGCCCCCATGCTCAGATGGCAGGTTCACTACCAACTGCGGCTCAGTTGGTAGTCAAACAGGCAGTCAAAGAAAGAACAAGACAGAAAGAGTGATAAATGCGAAAAGTGACTTTGTCTTATAGTATGTATAGAAAAGGAGAAAATATGCACAATTGCCTAGAAACAATCACGTAGAAACTGAGTAAGTTTTTATAAGTGTAACTGTGGTCGGTTTTATTAGATTACTTTTATGTGTTGTGTAGTAGGTATCAAGTCTCGAGTGAATCGGTTTTTCTAGGCGCGTGCTCCATCGTAGGCCGCGTCACTGCTTATCATCAGGCATGTGTTGGCAGCCAAACTCAAGTCTATTAAGAGGAAACACAAGGGCCGTTTTTCCATACAAACATAGTCCCCTGTTTTCTCACTGGATAATATCGGTAGAGTCGTGTATTTTTTCCCGAGTATCTATGGTTACCATTAGCATGTTCCTATGATTTCTTTTTTTCATAAATTAATTATTTAAAAAAAATACATACGTTCAAAAACTTAAAAAAATGGCCGGTTTTTCCGCTGAATTCAAACACCCAGAAAACAAATTTGACTAGATTAAATCAAAAAATTAAACCATATGAACACAGTTTAAGCCCTATTTTAATTTTTAATTAAAAAGAGTATTTAAATCAGTTAAGTTTTGGAGAACGAATAAGGGACTACGAATCAATGACTTTTTGTATTTTTAATAGGTATTTTCAGTCCAAGCTGCATTCTCTATCGCACATGTTCGGGCACTGCGCGACGGCAATAGATTTTAGAAATACCAATTTTTCACTCCTCTACGCCTTGGTGTTTCCTCTTAAGTTATAAAAAAATGTTGCCCAAATGTGACTTGTGACTTTGTCACCTGTGGGTTATCAATAGCATATGGCATTGCCTATTCTTTTGAGTAGAGGCTTTTTGTCCGAACAAGGCGGTCGAGTCAATTTAAATAACTTTGACGTTCATAAGTGTATCTTTGATACCTAAATTAAATAAAAACGTTTTGACTTTTGACTTTGACTTTGACATAAATCTATGGAATCACCCTATCAGACGCTATACTTAAGAGTCCGGCGACCTAACTAATTTCGACCTAGGCGATCTAGGCTAACTTCGCATTGGCTTAAGGTATTCTATCGCCATTTCGCCTAGAAGAAGAAGACGAGTGAAGAGAGCGAGTTATGATACTGACGAGCCTCTAAACTTACCTACAGAGTGACAAAGTGCAAAATCAATTTTTTTTATGACTATTGCACTACTGTAATCATTCTTAAGTAACTAAGAATTTCCCTTGTATTATTGATTCATTTAACAGCTAATGATGTAGACAACCTCCCCATGTAATGGAATTTTTGATTTGCTTTGTCTACCTATTGAATAAATCAGTCAAAAGTGACCCCTTAAAAATGCGGATATTTTTCATAGCTCTATTTTAGCTTGAGAACGTTTTAAAAAATAACCAAGAACATAGGGGCGAAGATATTGTTAATTTAATTGTACATGCTAAATTTCATCATAATCTGACAAACGGTTTTCAAGAAATTTGAGTAGCGCGTTCGTATGGAAATTTCAGAACATCGCGGCCCTCTTAATCATCATGTTGACGATGATGATACGAAATCTTTCCGAAAAATATAAAGTACTCAAGGCAGGTATTTCAATTTGTAATTTATTGACCATTATTGATCACCGTTAAAGGAGGTCGGGTCGTATCTCATTAACTTCTTAATTAAGAGCCGCGAACGTGATCTGAGTGTTGATTTTCAGATTTCTGCTCACTTGGAAGTTTCAAGTCGAATAAAAGCTTTTTAGTAATATAACCTTCTTAAAGCTACTTAACCTATTGCTACACCTGGGTACCTTTGAGATCAAAGTGAATAAGGTGCTTAATTCGTAACGTTGATTTACGCTAAGGCCACGAGCACACCGCTGGCGCGACTTGCGACATGCATTGGCGAGCGCAACAAAAACAATTGTAAAGAAGAGCGTTCTACGAGTCGTGGCCGAATAACTAGAATTAAATAAAGTATCAAAAAAGTAATTACTCGTAAGTGTCAGTAATAACAATCCTACTAATATTATAAACGCGAAAGTTTGTAAGAATGGATGGATGGATGGATGGATGGATGTATGTTTGTTACTCTTTCACGCCAGAACGGCTAAACAAATCTGAATGAAATTTGGCACAGAGATAGATTATAGCCTAGAATAGCACTTAAGATACTTTTTAACCGCGGGTGAAACCGCGGGGCGCAGCTAGTAAGTAAATATAAAACTCTCATACCCAAACAAAAAAAAAATTTTTCTTTAGCTAATTTCATTCGTCCCAATAACGTCCGTCTATTGTTTTTCTTTCTTTTTCCTTTCATTTCTTCTATAGTACCATCTACCCCACCAGGATTATTACTCTTCTTTTCTTTTTATATCAATAACTATCACCTTCCTCACTGTTGATGGCAAAATTGCCCCAAAACCCTAAGGGGCAGTAGCCACTATTAAAAAAAAAAGTATATAAATAAGTATGTCTACGTTATACACGTACCTACTTTAAATTAAAATCTATTTAGTTTAACGTAGTTACTTATGGTTAAAACTGACACTTGCAAGCAATTAGTATTTAGCTGTAATTAAACGAATCTGGCATTTAATTTTTAAACATTATCACGGCACGCATCTAGACGCTAAGTTTTTCGTTCGCAGCAGTCGTCAGTTGAGCAAATCGTGCAGCTCTGGTTGTGTCTAACACCCGCGGTATAGCGCGCGCCAAAAAACTAGAACTAGGGCTGTCGTAGCCGCCGCCGCTGCTGCCAGCTTGTGGCATGGACATGCTGATCAGCACGCTACATGCGCCGCAAGACGCATCGCCTATACTAGTAAAGTATTCTGAGCTGGAGGCCTACCACCTACCATCTTATTGTGTAGATCTCGAGATATCGCGCTCTCCGCCCTCTATCTCGAAAACAGTTCACCGTATAAAAAAAATTTTAAACAAAATTTGTAGAGAATTTTGTATTCTACAATATTGATTTTAATACAAATGGCAAAAAACCCATAGGAAATGAGATATTTAAAAAAAAGCGCAAAAAACCGAGTTTTGTGACCTTTGACCTTGAAATAGTTGCTTACACCCTACCATTTTGAGACAACTTTTAGGGTGTCAATATACAAGTATTTACAGACTTACAGCTGGGTACCTCGAATTCCGAGGTTCTTACCTAATTTAAGCTTAAACGACTGGACTATAAAGCCAAGAGCTCGTCGAGCGAGTAAAAGGCCAATTGTAGGCAAAAAACGGAACACATTACTAACTTTAATATTAAAATTGCGCGGATACATATTGGTTACAGTTTTTATTTATATCTCAATTTATACACTTTCTCTGTGACTTGATAGGTATGACATTGGTAGTAAAAAACAATACCGATTCGGGAATGGAGCGGTCATGATGGTTGCGAGCCAATTAGCTTGGTGTGTCGAAATCTGTCCGAATTCAACCAGTTCCCGTTTTAATTTGTTCCGCGACTCGATCCAATGTAATCGTTGCCTGTATTTCTATATTTTTGAAAGAAGTTAACTGTTTTCTAGCTTCTTCTAGCTCTAATAGTAGGTTTATATTTACAAGGCTTATTATCCAAGATGTGTAAGAAAATAGTTTATAATAAGATAGTTAGTTTTGGGAAATTTGAAAAATGTTTATTTGAGCAAAACATCTAATTTTTATGTTATAACGATGTGTAGCCTAGTTGGAGAAGGTTCGCCTCTCAATCCATAGGGAGCGAGATCAAATCCAGCCGACGGCATGCACCAATTTGTTCATTATAAATTTGTGAGCATTGTATTGTACGTCATCTGCTACATGACTAGAGCCCGGTGTATAGCGACAGGCTCGCCCCCAAATGTGATACATTTGGGACTGAATATTGTCCGGCGAAGTGTGGGTGTAGTATTAAACCTCTGCCAGCCCCCTCGGGGGAAAGGCGTGACGATAAGTTATGTTATGTAACGATGTGTATACCCACCTAAACTTAAAATGGAGTCAAATTCATACAAACCCACAATACAAGTATCTATAATTAAACAAAATATTATTTAGTACTTACCTAACAAATAAGGAGCACCAATGAAACTAAAACAATTACTTATGTTAGGCTAGGATCATAGTTATAAGGAAAATTCGCTTCTTAGTGACTATACAAAAGAAAAAAATGCGTCCTTACTTTTCCCGTTTTAAAAGCATGTAAGTAACTACAATTTACCAATCCCCATCGATGCAAAGTTCCGTATTTCAACTTCCTCCTTCATTCGGGACGCAGCGTTTAACGAACGACCCGCAAAAAAGGAAAGAACCTAATTTAATTACACGCTCCGCAGAACATTCCCATACATAATTCCTTTCTCTACGACCATAAGTCCGACTATCCAACACGTGTGTAGTTACAGAAACATCTCATTACAGCGTTCGTTCCCGGGAAATGGGGGTTAATTTCATTAGCGCGGACTCAACGAATCGTGTGATAACTTTAGTGCCGTTATATGGAAGGGCGCCCTTGGGATCAGGCGCCCGATTCTAGTATGTACGATGCTATCTCGATTGTCTCTTTTATTTATTAGAGATTGGAATAGGTAAACTAAATTTTTACTTAAGCTTCGAGAAAGTAACTAGCATACCGCTCCTGAAACCGCGGTGTGATAAAATCATAACATTTTTATCCCGGGATTTAACTACTACTTTTTTATTTTGAAGAATCTTAGTAGGTTTTTAAAGTTACATAATTAAACTGTTAAAATAAAATTTCTGTGTTTCACATAAAGGCTGTCAATAATGTGCTGAAAAGTTGGATAATTATTGTGTTTCTTTGTTAATTATATTACGAAAAAATTTAAGAGATTTTAGAGGAGGTGAACTTACTTCCCCAAAGCTTAAAATTGAATATTACATTCTACCTTTTTCTAATATTTGCTTGTTACGAGTACATAGACGTTGTCATGAGCGTAGAAGGGACCATGATCCAAAACAAGTAACATTATTAAAAGACAAACAAAAACCCAGCTACAAAATATTGTACCCTATGTCACTTCCGCTATCAAGACGATTCAAATGACACCTCACATGTCGATATCCATCAAGCTGTTTAGGCTGTAGGGCGTGCCAAAGAAATGTCATACATACAAACTCACATACATGCATACATACATACAAAAACTCGAAAAACAAGACCATCCTTCCCTTCCTTCCGACTTCCGACTTGTGCAGTCGGGTAAAAAAGAAAGTGAAGCGTTCCGGAAGTTGACACCCAACTACGTCAATCGTCATCATATCTTTCGAACTTGTTGTAAATCACTTTTTCTCGCTTATGACGTAAGTGCGTGTCACCTACGTGGACTTCTCTGTCTCAGAACGCTAAACTTGTCAGAGTATATTATTATACCATGGAAGGGACCAACATATAGCACGAGCCAGAATAAGGCCCCAGGCTGTACAGTGACGTTGATGTGTGTTTTCACTGAGCTCTGTTTGTTGTATGTCTGCTATGATAAACTTGTAGTGGATTTCGTTTGAAGCGTGGATAATTAGATGGATCTTAATGCGAGCCGTGCTTAGACAAAATTTGGCGTGGATATATGAATCTTCAGGTAGATTTTATGATGCTGCTAACTCTTTATTATTTGGGACAATGGAGCTAATCCTAACTAATATTACAAATGCGAAAATGAGTTTGTTTGTTTGTTTGTAACGCTTTCACGCCTCAACTACTCAACCGATCATCATGAAATTTTGCATACATGTTGACGGGGGTATGGAAAAGGACATTTGTAGAGTACTTTTTATCTCGAAAACAATAACGGTCCCTAATAACTAATTTTATTTTTTTACTTAGACCAGAAACTAAAAAATAAACGTTATGAAAAATATAAATGAATAAATACCGTTCTCGTTATCGATCTGCTCGGTTCGCTGTACTGACATGCCGAATACTAACTTGTAACGTGCTCACATCGAGCGAACATTGATGTCAGTCACCACCTTAAGAAAAAAAATCAGGACATTTTTCACCCACGATCGCCTGAGCCCAAGCCAAGTAAAGCTTGTACTATGACTGCCAGAGACTGTTAAACATACAAATAAAATTCTAAAATACATACATAAATAGATATTAAACACCCAGACATAGAACAAACACATTATCTTCATCACATAAATATTTGCTCTAGCTGGAAATCGAACCCACGTCTTCAAGCTCAGAAAGCAGAGCAACTACCAACTGAGCCACCGAGGCAGTCCTAATAAAATTACCAAGTATACCGCTACGTACGACGCACAAAGCAATGTGCGTATTCGCTCTACAACCATCCAATTGCCTATACCTGCACCAGCACAAAGGCGGGCGAGCACGTAAAATCCAGACAGAGTATCAATACCCTCTTCATTACCATAACTGATTGGACAGAGGAGGCCCGAAACCCGCGCCAATTACTGTTCTACCTACAAGCCTGTGTCATTATGGCACGGATATTTTAATAGGACTAGTCGGCTAGACTGCTAGAATATTTTAATTTTTTTATTAGCTGTCTGTTTTTGGCTTCGGTCAAGTTTTATAGATTCTTTAGTTTCTATATAATTAATTATGTAGATTTATATTGGAGAAAGATTAAACCATACTTACATACATTACCAATACTTTTAAGATTATTCTCTACAATACATCCAAACTTATAAAAAATAAACTTAAGCTACCGCTTTACCGCTCTGTAAATTTAGTGTAGAACCATGGATATAGTGTAGATTGATCTTTAAAAAATGTTGAAAAAATTAACCGACTTCATTTACAAGACAAGGTAAACAATACCCCGACAAGCAAAGAAAACTCTCCACTAATTCACCTCCTTTTTTTGACAGTAGACACACACACACAGACACGTCAAACTTATAACACCCCGTCGTTTTGGCGTCGGGGGTTAAAAACGGCAGTGACAAGCGAAAAATAACTAATTAATAAAAAAATATATAGTTGAAATCAGTGTCAAGCTATGAATAAGTAGAAAGTAGGTATCATATGTATCATAAGTAGATAGATAGGTATCATGTAAGCAGTAAACAGGAATTAGAAATCAGAATTTATTGATAACTCCTAGGTTAGAAGTCACCGTTGAATATTTGTAAGTAAAAACGAATGTCAGAACAATAATAATTAATAATTATGTCAAATATAGAAATAATTAATAGTTGTGGATATATTAGGTAGATTTTTCAGATTAATTAGGCTTAGCCGGTGTTTAGACGCGGGGTAATTTGTGTTGGACCCGAGGGAACGAACTTTGGCGGACTTGTTTTTTCTTTCGGACGTTGTTTGGAGCTGTTTTGTTGTTCGAGTGGGAATTTCTTATTATCCGTAACAAACTGGTAAAAAGGATTTTTTTTATGGTAAAGCTTAAGTCTAAGGGCATGGTTAGTCATGAATCCCGTTTTAAAACTGGTTTTTCCATACTAAAAACCAGTCTTAAATCGAGATATAATATGTGTCTTATGTCGAGAAGCAATGATAGCCTAGTTGGAAAAGGCCACTCAAGCCAGAGGAAGCGGTTTCGAACTCAGCTGACGGCACGCACCAATTTGGTCATTGTGCACACAGGTGCATATTGTATGTCATCTGCTACATGACTGGAGCTCGGCGTATGGCGATAGGCCCGCCCCCTGTCACATTTGGAACTGAATATCGTCCGGCGAAGTCTTGGTGTTGTATTACACCTCTGCCAGCCCCCTCGGGGGAAAGGCGTGACGTTAGTTATGTTAAATCGAAATCCATGACTGAGCGCGTTCTAACATACGGCCCTAAGTCTATCTGCAATTATGTCTTATCAAATTTATTCCCAAATTAAGTATAAGCAATCTAGATGAAGAATGAAATTTACTTCTGTAGGCATTCGACATTTCGCTTCGCTTTTTCGTAATTCTGCAACTACTGAACCGAGATTGGCGAGAAAGTTTGTCTGTTTTGTATGTTAAAAAATATTCCTAAAATAAACAATTTCAGATTAAATCAAAATAATACCAATATAACTACCACTACTAACAAAATCTTCACAAATTAGGCAACTAACGCCATCTTGTACAGATTATTGCAAATAAAATATGAAAAAAAATTAGCTGGCGCCTAATTTGTTAGTAATTCAGTCTCAGTCTCAGTAATTCTCAGTCTCAGTCTCAGTAATTCTCGAAATATGCAATTGCCCCCCAGACGTATTTGCCTCAGTTGACCCTAGTTGTTCTTCTGATCAGTGGCCCTATTCGGAGATTTGAGATTTTCATCTCACCTTTTTTCGTCTTTGTTGCTCTCGTTTGAAACGTCATAGGTGTGAAAGTGACCAAGATAAAATCTCATCTCATCTCACGCGCAGGAATAGCCCCCCAGAAAGTTCCTTACCCATTTTTTTACAAAAATCTTCTGGGACAGATCGAAATCTTCAACTTGAAAATGTTTTTCCGAATTCCCCACCGCTGAGAGTGAAGTTGGGAAACCAAATTAATTATTTATTGTTCCATTATGCTTAAGATTTTTCTGACATTGTTCAATACTGATCCATTAGATGCTTTCCAATTTGACGGCATCTTTTGTTAATGCGTGTTTATGGGGGAAAATAATGTGATGAGTTTTTTTTGCAGGGAAAGGAATAAACTGCTTTTTTGTTGGAATTACCTTGTTGTGTCGCTAGCACGTTAGGGAGCCATTTTTTCGTCATTTTGGCGTTGATGAAATGGACGATGGAAACAACGATTTTTTGTTCCATTGCTACTCGTATTTTTTTTTGTTTTCTAATTTTTTTTTTAATAGATTTAAAAAAATGTTTGTAAAAGTGTGTGAGTTTTCTTGTAGTGTCTTCTAGCACAAGTTTATTTAAAAACGTGAATTTAACATTTAATGCACATTTTTCAGTAACAACTAGGCTGATGCCCGGGACTTAGTAATACTCGTACCTACTCGGTGTGATAGTAAGGAATTTGTAGAACAAAAAGAAAACAAATAAGTTAAAAGCTAATAGACGAATTTATTTAGAATGCATGCAAACTTGCGCTTTAAAGTTTTCAATTTGCTATTCCAGTCTATTTATCTCTCTTCTCTTTATTATTTATATCTTTTTTTATATATTTATCTCTCTGCCAAATTTCATCCAGATCCGTTCGGCCGTTCTGGCGTACGTAAATGATTAACAAATACCCTTACATCTATCCAAACTTTTGCATTCCTAATATTAGTGAGATGAATTGAAAAAAAAAAGAATGCCAAGAATATCAGTAAACAAATTTAAAAAAAAAACAAAAAACCCGGAAAACCGCAAAATGTTGTACCCTATGTCACGTCCACTATCAAGACGATGCAAATGACACCTCACATGTCGAAATACATCAAGCTGTAGCTTGTAGGCTGTAGGGTGTGCCAAATAAACCTCATACATACGTACCTACATACATACATACATACATACATACATACATACATACATACATACATACATACGTACACTCAAAAAACATAACCCTTCTCCTAGCACAGTTAGGTAAAAATAAATCATATTTGAATACTTAATTGTGTAAGCAGATTTCACACTAATATTAAACTTAATATCAGACATAGACTGCAAAAGAAGTTTTGAGGTATTTGCCTTCAAAATGAGCTAATATTCAATTTTGTAATGCTCTTAACAAAAATAGAAGCTCCCAACTTCCTTGTAGCAAAAAGCTGACACCTCGCCATCTCGCCTCTACCTAAGTATTCTCTTTATAGTTTTCGACAACTTTTCGACGTGATTCTGTACTGGCTCTTAGACAAAGAGCTTCGTGGGGAGTTCGCTAAGTCTTTCTGGAGAGCTTTAAAGTCAAACCGCTGTCTGCGAGCTAAAATACTAATAATAACTTATAATGGGTCTGAGCGCGCTTTTTTTGAAGTGGGCTTGTTTATTTTGCAATAGGTAATTTAAAGGTGTAGGTGTTTTGTAAGGATTACTAAATGGTATTTAGGAGCGAGTTATTTTGTGTGAAATGTAAGCATCTGTTTTTAAGTGAAATGAATTTTGGGTCCTCTTTTTTTGTTTTATTTTTCATTAGTAAGTACAATCGTTCACGCAGATGGTGTTTGCCGCTGGCGTTAGAAATTTGTGTTAGGTTTTTTCGTGTGGTTATCTGAACCAAATTTATTTTCATTTTATACTAGTTTTACCCGCGGTTAAAAAGCCTATGTGTTAATCCAGGGTATAAGCTACCTCCATAGCACATTTTTTTTTACACGAGCACTCACGGTCCTCTGACCCCAAACTAAGCAAAGCTTGTACTATGGCGGCCAGAGACTGATATACTCGTAAATCCTATCATACTATAATATTATAACCGCGAAAGTTTATAAGAATGGATGGATGGATGGATGGATGTTTGTTACTCTTTCACGCCAGAACGGCTGAACAGATCTGGATGAAATTTGGCACAGAGATAGAATATAGTCTAGAATAGCGCATAGAATACTTTTTAACCGCGGGTAAAACCGCGGGGCGCAGCTAGTCCATATATATTTCTGAAAACATACTTAAATAGATAATTTTCACCCAAACATAGAACAAAACACAAATGTTCATCACATACATAAATAAATGTTTGCCCTAGGTGGGAATCGAACCCACGCCCTCTAGCTCAGAAGGCAGGTTCACTACCGACTTGAGCCACCGAGGCAGTCAAATTAAAATCTATCTATCCGTTTGAGCGTAAAGAATAACAAACAAACACACTTACAAACTTTCGCGTGAATAATGTTAGTGTGATTTTGTAGTTGAATTTACCTACTACAAATTCACACTTATACACAGAACACAGTAATTATTAACAAGCTCTTATATTTAGAACATCACAAAAAAAATTAGGTTGGTTCTCTTACTTTTAACACGACTTTTTAGCCGCATTTGGAGACGTCAATTGTTACTTAAACCATCAGTAAGGGTACATTTCCATAAATAAATAAATAAAAATTATTTATTGCCAAAACCTATGAGTTAAAAACACATTAAAGAAAAGTACTTATATCATTACACCTAAACTAAGTATAATTTAAAAATTTAAATAAATTGTTTTGGCAATTGGAGTAGGCTCAGCACTGTTCTGAGTAGACGAGGTCCACGCAGAGCTGGTTTTCAGCCTACCCCATTGCTTGAGCTAAGATGTAATAATAATATATTATAGATGCATAAGAAATCTTTACTTAGCGATAGTTTAAGTAATCAATAACGACTCTAAGTGTTTCGGTTAATTCTCGTCTTCAAACAACTATAGGTAACTTGAAGAAAAAAATAATGTATTTATTGAGAGATTCCAAATTGTTCGTCCTCTATCATCATAGACACCGATAAAAAGAAACATTTAGTAAGATCATTGAGACGGAAGTGAAGCCTTTGAGGGTAGATAATAACGTTTCAGACGCAGACGGCAACGGGCTCTGGACAGGATTTGGTAGAAAGGTGGCTATTCTTGAAAACGTTAGCTATAATTAATATTCTTTTGGAAAACAAATAGTAAAAACAAATATGTACATTTAAAAGAATTACTAAAACATTTAACAATTAATCACCATTTAGCAGTTTTTACCCGACTGCGCAAGAACGAGAGTTGTTTTTCGAGTGTATGTATGTATGTATGTTGGGACGTACGAGTATGTAAGAGGTTTGTTTGGCACGCCCTACAGCCTGAACAGCTTGATGGATTTCGACATGTGAGGTATCATTTGAATCGTCTTGATAATGGAAGTGACATAGGGTACAAAATTTTAAACCGATTTTTTTTTTTAAAGTTACTTGTTGCATATTTGAACTCTGGAAAAGAGTTCAAATATGCAATATGTTGGGGTGTAGTGGGATGTGAAGGTAGTTTGTTCTTTATGTCGGTCTCCAGCTTGAAGTCAAAGAACCAAACTTTCTATGACCACAATCTCTCACCGGTGGCTCCAAGCAGCTGCAGGCATGCAGTGGCCACACCCTGGTAAACCACGTCGACTCGTGGGCCAAACCCGGTTGAGGGGGACTAGCGGTCTTAGGCAAGTCTATAACGGCTACTCCTCGTAAATGCACAAGTCTGTTTCGGTGGTGAAGGCAGCTCGACAGCTGATAAGCGACTGTTGCTGGCGGATCCGGTGAAGCAGCAAGGCATCGTGAAAGGCTAAAGGCGGCGGTAGGAGTCGTTAAGTTACCGCCGGCTAGACACTGCATCCAGCTCTTCTCCAATCGTAGCGGTCTCCGTTCCATTGGGTACAGAAGAGAGTGGACGAGAGAGTGCGTTTGTGGTAGCGCGACCACTAACGCACTAAAATATGTTCTGCGTACTAGACCGCTTCTGTTTATAGGTTACTGAAGATAAGAAGCCCAGCGCAGATGAGTAGAGGTAGAGAGGTTCGGTCATGATGTAACCCGGGCTTTGTCTGATGCTTGCACGCTGGCAGCTTTGGGAGAGTGGTCGCTTTTGCACTGCAATGGAGTAACAGTGCGATTCGGCAGCACCCACTGTGATCAAGCAGCTCTATTTAGAGAGGCACTGCTTGCCTCGCTTAGCCGGGGAGGGGACTAGAAAAGGTGTCCCAAAAAAATGCTTACTCCAAAACTTTACGGGAGGTAGTAACCACGGCTGCCTACGCATCCGTTTCCACGTGGTCGAAAACTCAATAAATATATTAATAACGTGTATAAAAACAAAATAATCACATGCGGTGCCTGGAACGTACGTACCTTACTAGACCGTGCCGGAAATGCGTGCCCTGAACGTAAAACTGCGGTTGTAGCACGAGAACTTGGCCGCTATAATGTTGATGTTGCAGCTCTGAGCGAAACCCATCTGGCGGACGAAGGCGAGCTGGTAGAAAGTGGTGGTGGGTACACGTTCTTTTGGAAGGGGAACTCCAGTACGGAACCTAGAAGATCTGGTGTAGGATTTGCTATCAAAAATAGCATAGCATCAAAATTAACGGACCACCCTGTCGGAATATGTGACCGCATCATGACCATACGTCTTCCTCTGTATAGTGCGGGCTACATTAACATCATTAGCGTATATGCTCCAACATTGGATAAGTGCGATGATATTAAAGACAAATTCTACGAGGAACTCTCACAAGTATTGGCAAAGATTTCACGTAGTGAACAGATTCTTCTTCTTGGAGATTTTAATGCTCGGGTAGGACGAGACTGCGGGGCTTGGCCACAAGTACTGGGAAGACACGGTATTGGTAATATGAACGCTAATGGACAGCTGCTACTAAGCTTGTGTTCACAATTTGAGCTGGCTATTACTAACACCATGTTCAGGTTACCCATGATACACAAAACCACCTGGATGCACCCGCGGTCTAAGCACTGGCATTTAATTGATTATGCTATCGTGCGACAGCGCGATATCTCACAGGTACTGGTGACACGAGTAATGCGTGGTGCTAACTGCTGGACTGATCATCGGCTTGTAACTATAAAGCTACGTATACGTCTTCATTTTCCTCGCAGACAACGTAGACCAAAACCTTCCTGTCTAAATCTTCATAGACTTGAAAGTCAGGAGACACGCACACAATACATAGAGGCTCTTAATACAGCAATTGTCGATAGCTCTCAAAGTAATGATCTAGAGACTAAATACAACAACTTGTGTTCTCAGATTATCTGTGCAGCAACGGAAACACTTGGTTTGCAATCGAGAGTTAATGAGGACTGGTTTGACGATAACGATAAAGTGATCTCTGGTGCTATTTCCAGTCATCGAAAGCTTTTGCGGCAGCTAAATTCTAAAAACCACCTGCATTCGTCGTTGTCTGAAAAGATCAAGCAAAGTGCATCTCACATAAGAAAGCTGGCTCGTACTACCAAGGACAGGTGGTGGCAAGATAAAGTTTGTCAGATTCAGCTGCTTGCCGATACAAACCAGCTGGGTGCATTCTTTAGTGAAGTTCGGAAATTGACGGGAACTTCAACTCGTAGAAGATGCGTACCTTTAAAGTCGTCCGACGGCTCACTTGTAACGAACAAGGAAGAAGTGCTTAAACGTTGGGCAGAACATTTTAATTGTCTATTAAACGTGGATCGAACAGCAGATCTTGATTTTATTAAATCGTTACACGAACACCCCCTAGCTGTTGAATTAGACGAACCATTAACGTTGACAGAGGTTGTTAAAGCCATTAAAGCCCAGCAAAATAAAAAGGCAGTAGGCGTTGACAACCTGCCAGGAGAGCTGATTAAGTATGGTGGTGAGGAGCTGCATATTATTTTGTGGCAATTGTTTTCGGAGATGTGGGACAACGAACGGATACCTTCTAGCTTCCGAATGTCCGTCATATGCTCGCTCTACAAAGGTAAAGGAGACCGTGCCGATTGTAATTCCTATCGCGGAATCTCTTTACTTTCAACCACCGGAAAGATCTTTGCCAGACTCCTTCTCAATCGTTTGCTGAAATTGTCAGAGGAGCTCCAACCTGAGACACAATTCGGATTTAGGCCTAATAGAGGTACAAGTGAAGCTATCTTCTCCATTCGCCAGCTCCAGGAGAAGAGTAAGGAACAGCATCAATCGATGTACATGTGCTTCGTGGATCTTGAAAAAGCCTTTGATAGTGTTCCTCGGGAGGCGCTTTGGATAATTTTAGGCAAACTCGGCTGTACGGATAAGTTTGTCCGTTTGATAAGACTCTTGCACGACCATATGACTTGCTGTGTGACATCAAATGGCCAGCAATCTAAGTTTTTCCCTGTCACCTGTGGTGTAAAACAAGGATGTGTAGTGGCGCCTACACTTTTTGCAATGTACTTTTCTATGGTAGTCAAAGAGACACTCAAAGACGTTGTGCAAGGAATTCGTATCCGTTTTAGAACTGATGGTGGCGTCTTTAACTTAACAAGGTTAAAGGCGCACTCGAAAGTCTCTCTTGACCTCATTACTGAGATAATGTACGCGGACGATTTGTGCTTTGTGGCTGAAACTCCTGAAGGTCTACAGGAGCTTATTTCCAGGTTCCACTCGGTGTGTTGTAGGTTCGGGCTTAAAATCAGTATTACTAAAACTGAAGTCATGATTACGGACTTAGCCCAACAGGTGCCTCTAAATGTGCAGCTCAACGGGACGAACTTGAAGCATGTGGATAAATTTAAATATTTAGGAAGCACCGTAACATCCAAAGGTGACCTTGACTCCGAGATAAACAGCAGAATTAGTGCTGCTTCAGCAGCATTTGGCAAACTGCGCGTTAAGGTGTTTCGGTCACACGACATTAAATTGGAAACAAAAATAAAGGTGTATATGGCTATTGTTCTGCCTAACATTCTCTACGCAGCAGAAACATGGTGCCTGTACCGCCGACACATTCGTGCGCTTGATCGTTTCCATCTGAAATGTCTACGTGACATTTTGAACATTAAATGGTCTGACCATGTCAGGAATACTGATGTTCTCAGACGTGCGAATGTGTGCGGACTTGAAGCCTATTTAATGCGAAGGCAGCTTCGTTGGTGTGGGCACATATCCCGCATGCCTGAAGAAAGAGTGGCCAAGCGCATCTTTTACTCAGAACTCGAGAAAGGTAAGCGTAAAAGCGGAGGTCAGTTTCTAAGGTATAAAGATGTGCTGAAAAGACATATGAAGGGATGTGGGATTGAGCCTTCATCGTGGGAGTCTGAAGCTGTCAGTCGCTTAGAATGGAGACAAAAAGTGCAAGCAAATATATACTCATTTGAAAACAAACGTAGGTGCGATCTTGACTCGAGGCGAGAGCGACTGAGGAGCAAACCGCCTTCTAACATTGCCTACAATTACGTCAACAACGTCCTCACATGTTGCTTCTGTTCTCGAACATTTACTGCAAAAATTGGGTATATCAGCCATCTGAGGACGCACAATCAGTAGCCTCCCAGTAACAGAAATTGGTCGCCGTAGCCGAAATCGGCTTGGACTGCATCATTTGAACTCTACATACTCGTAGTATAAAATGTATCTCTCTATGTCTGCATTTCCGCTAACTGCTCTACCACGTAACAGATTTTGATGCGGTTTTCACCGACAGTTATGCCGGCAATAATATAAAGGCAATGATTTTTCCAGAAATAAACATATTGTTATTGTTATAGTTACATATTTTTTCCGGAAAGTTCGAACCCGGGACGCTAGTATGACTAGTGTCTCTGTAAGCTGTAGATGCCGAGACCAGTAGTGGAAGACAGCCGGTCAGACGTCGGAAATACGAAAGCATTTTTGCCGAAGCTGAAACATTGACGCTTCGTTCTCTAACGCTTGCTCGGTCAATTATAATAACGATAATGAGAAATATTAGAATAGAAATATTTTGGGAAACATAGTAAGCGCATGATAATTTAGATTTTTTTTTTCAAGTAAGCGATTAATTTTATTTTATTATACCTAGATAGATAGATAAGCACTTTATTGTTCACACCACAAGTAACAAAAAAAAATCAAGAAAATAATTAAAATAATACTTATTCACAGTATGAATCATACAAATGATTATGGGACAGGGTATGCAAAATAAACAAATTATTGATAATTTAAACAAACTTCGAGTGACCTATAGAACTATTTTAACTTATCGCCTATTCAATAATTTTTAATTGAGTATTAAATTTTGTTTAACAAACCGTGCGTGCACATTGGCGTTTTTTAAATTTCCTTGTCATTTCTCACATTCATCTCAGTGATACTTTTTCTAGAGTAGCTTTGCAGAATTGAAATACTGGCATATTTTACTGTTGTTTATTTTTGGTCTATTATCTGCTACTATCTTTGAAGCAGAAAAAAACAAGAAACATACAAATAAAATTAAAACGCTCTTTTAAAAATTAAAGCGTTTAAATTTTATTATGAAAACTGACGTGGTTTTCACACATTATGATTTATAACACGGGAATTACTCAAGTACGATTCAGTCGATTAGTGATTCGGTGCTATGCTAAGACGCAGCCGCGCGTGCACTCGCCCTGATGAAGACCACCGAATGCGGTTGAAACTAAAGTAGGAATAATCGACTGAATCGTACGTGAGTAATTCCCGTGTTATAAACCATAATGAGTGGAAACCACGTCAGTTTTCATAATAAAATTAAAACGCTCTTTTAATTTGCATAAAATTTCAACTGTAATCTTTTCTTTTTCAAAGTTTGAAATTATCGTTAAATTATCGTTTCAAAAATTATTGTTATTTTCCAAAACCTGAATATCGAACGATTTTAGAATACACCCCTTCAAAGGGCTGTCCGTGACCGTGCCCGAGTGCTTTGTTCTTGGATTAACCGCAGCTTTATCTGCGGTCTTATCGCTACCTTTGACCCACCGACTGAATTGTAGTTTCAATTGTAACTCGTATTGTCTGGTCTGACAGATCAATCGTACTAAGTCTCTTTGTAACACTAAAACTTTATGTTCTAAGCTAAGATATAGGAATATGTACTTATAGGAAAGTACATAAGAAAAGTTAATTCGCTTGCATGTTGTTAGATAGTTATTAGAAAACGTTGTGGGGTGAAAGATGATGTAGTATTAAGGATCGAGAAGGGAATGCTTATACGGTTCGGACACAGTGAGAGAATGTATGAAAGGAGATTGACGAAACAGATCTACAAGGCGAGTGTGAACGGTCAAGTTGGTAAGGGTCGACCTAGGCGAACGTATCTTCACCGAGTCGAAGACGTTTTAAAGAAAGGCCAGGTCAGGAGTACCCTCCTGACCTGGCCTTTCTTTAACCGACGAGCATGTATGAAAATACTCATGGAAGTAGAAGAAGCGAAAGATGTATGCCAGGATCGTAGCAAGTGCAGAGAAGTGGTCTCTGCCTACGGGCGTGACTATATGTATGTTGTTAGTATTTGTTGGGTATTTTTATGTACAATATGTATCTACAAGGCTTACCTATAGTCCATGTATCGTATATCGTAGGCATTGTTTTGTCATTTTATTTTTTAAAGGTCTGAAAAGGATGATTATGAGAATTTATGTTTGAATAGAGTAAGCAGCTACTAATTTGCACTCTTTTTTTGTCAAACACCGGTCAAACCAAGCAGTTAACCGCATCTAGACCCGCATTGCTCAATTCTTATTTCAAGTTGATTTTTATTCCAACATTTTAAAGAAAAAAAATAAATAAAAAGATAATTCTGAGATTATAAGATAAGATAAGACCAAACCAATCTTATAATCTTCTAAGAATGTTTAAATTTCCTTTCCGTACTTCACCTTACTTAGGAATGGGATTTTTTGTGGGTTTCAAGAGTTTTTTTTCAGAAGCATAACACGTAAGCGCTCTCTGTCATAAAGTCAGAGAGCTTGGTATTTAAAAAAAAAATCCCTTCTCTACATAAGTATCTGAATTAAAATGAGCATTTAGTAGGTATCAAGATTAAAACCATTACACCACCTACAAGTTTACAGTTCCAACATAACAATTTCAAACTACCTAAATTCTATTACTTAAATTCTATTTCACAAACATAATAATATATACCAAGCATGTATCTAACCCAGTTACTTCTTCCCAAAATTAATTTTCTACTTAACATTTCTCCGTTAACATTTCCCGTTAACATCCACCGTTAGCGCTAAACGCAGAAGTGCTTACGACTTTAAGTTTAACGATAATGTTGCCAGTAACTGTAGGTAAACCCTGAATCCCGACGGAACCCTAAACTCGTACAATACACGCTCTCAATTACATACACCCACATATGTATACTGATAATATCGTGTTATGTTCTGTATACAGGTGTGTAAGGGGAAATTGGAATGTCTGTTTGTAACAAAATTTGAATTAGTTTATGAAGAAATTTTACTCAAAAACTGAATAGGTTGAATTTGACCAAAGATGAAGTGTAGAAAAACAAGTGCGTATAGGCCGAGTGGTTAGCCCTGATGTCAGTTACTAGGCCGCCGGAAGGCCTCTGACATGGCTTGACGGTTGTAGTTATAGAACAAACAACCGGGGCTTACAATTTAATTGTCATCCGAGTTGATAGCGCTCAGTTTTGAATGCCACCCGCGGTCACCCATTGATTGCGTTGAAGCTTAGGTGTTAAAAGATAGTGATGTCCATCACACTTGCAAGCCGTGATAAAATGCATAGAAATGGACAGTCAAAAATAATAAAAAAATGGAAAACATCCAAAAATCAACACCACAAGCACTCCGTGTAAATTTGTATGGTTCAGTTAAATTTAAATTCCAAATATAAATTTTTTTTTAAACGGACCAGGCATGCGTTTGACCAGTGACTCGTCTGATGGGGAGCGTCGACGTGATCGAACACGTTTGCCTAGGAGATACCTATTCACTTTACTTTTGAACACCCCCGGGTTCAAGAGCTTTTCGTATTTCCATAAGTTCCTGTCCATTCAAAGGTTACCTGGAAGAAATCACTTTAGGCGATACTGTACTGCTGAAAAATGTATTTTAGTTTTTAAGATTTTCATGTAGTTTTTGGTGTGCAATAAAGTAATATTGTATTGTATTGTGTCTAGGTGTAAAGACAAAGGCAAAAAAAAAAAATACGTGCTACCTAGTAGTGTCCATGTAAATTAGTTCTTAGTTGTTTCTTACTATGTATTATTGCAGATTTCGTTATCTATGTAAGTAACAACTAAGAATAGACTAACTTGGATGTAAGTTGATGGATGTTACTAAAATGGACAAATCCATGAGACGTTGCTAGTCAACCCATACAAACATAAAACACTGGTTGAGGATGTAACGTATTCACATGCGGCTAATAAATCATACGAGTGTGGTTTCTCTACCAGTTTCAATTTAACTTTTCGACCAATGAGAGAGAGGTGGAACGTGACGTCATCTAGGTGTCGTAGTTGTTATTGGCTGAACAGCATTTTGTTACTAAGTTAAGCTATAATTATGATAACAAAGCAGAGAACAAGTATTTGTTGCGTAAAATATAATTCACAGTGTCTGAGAACTCTACTTGTGAAATTATCAAAACAAGTAACATTATTACAAGAAAAAAAAACCCGGGTGCAAAATGTTGGACCCTATGTCACTTCCACTATCAAGGCGATTCAAATGACACCTCACATGTCGAAATCCATCAAGCTGTTAGGCTGTAGGGCGTGTCAAAGTAACCTCATACCCACATACATACTTACATACATAAACTCGAAAACCATAACAATCCTTCTTGCGCAGTCGAGTAAAAAGAAAAGCCGTAATTTATGAACGCCGGTTAAAGTTAAGTATCATTAGTTAGTACGGCGCATTTCAACAGAAGAACAGAACCAAGAAAATGTTTAAAAGTAAACCACTTTGTTATAGGAAATGTTTTGTCCTTATCCTACTTGTGTAAGATATCATTTTTAGCGATTTTTTACAACTAATTTTTACAAAACATAACATGTCGTCACACCTGTCCCCTGAAGGGGCTGGCAGCGGTGTACAACACCCATACTTCTCCGGGCGATATTCAGTCCCAAAATGTGTCAAGGAGCAAGCCTATCGCCATACACCGGGGCCCAGAAACGTAGCAGATGACATTAAATATTCACATTTGCTCAGTAGGTACAAAACATCCTTCAAACATAATTTTCACTGAGAACAAATAAAACCATATCTATCTACTATATCAAATCTCACGTTTATTATGAAACAAGAGGAATACACGATGCATCCATCTAGGTTTCACCGCAGAGACAGACGTACATGTTCGAAATCATGCGCACATCCTCAGCTATCGCATTGTAAACTATATTCTCATAGTCATAAAGTTGGATTTGTGTTTACCGGCGCAGGCTGGAGATGGTAGGCAGGTAAACAATGGCTAAAAGCCGAAAGCCGCATCAGAATTAAGCCCATTACAGCAGCACCGCAACAATCGTAGTGTTTCCGGTGTAATGCACTCTCTGACCGCGCGGCCGTTTGGCTCGATTTGTATCAGAATAGCTATTTGTTACACAGAATAAAAAGTGCATTTGTTAGATATAATTCCTATTCGTTGTTTTAACGTTTCTATTGTTTTGGAGAATATCTGTTTGTCTGTTTCTGTTTCGTACGCGGAATTCCTGTTTGTGTTAAATTCAAGTAATATTAATCAAACAAGTATTACGCATAATTCCGTATATTATACTGAATTTCTAGTTTTATTTTATTTTATTTTATTTTATCTTACATTTACTGGAGAATTTACAGCCAATTGATAATAAAAATTAATATTGTATCTAGTTTACAAGGCCAATTAAAAATTCCCGCCAATAGATAGGAACATAGAATGGAGCATAGCAGCAGCAATGTGTTGGGTATATTATGTAATGTAGGTAATACAAGCATATAGCAAGACATACATATAGCAAAATAGCAATATATTTTTAACCCTTTACTCAAAAACAAACGGGGTGTTATAAGTTTGACGTGTCTGTGTGTGTGTTAGTGTATGTGTGCGTGTGTGTGTGTCTGTCTATGGCATCGCAGCTCTCGAACGGATGAACCGATTTTGGTTTTTTTTTTTTTTTTTTTTGTAAGGTGAATTAGTCGGGAGTGTTCTTAGCAAAGTGTTCTTAGCTTTGATGAAAATCGATGTCGAGGGTTCTTAAAATTTATTAAATTACAAATTTAAAAAAAAACCCGACACCGACATGTATAAATTTACTTGTCGAGAATAATTTATGTTCATGACTCTTTTCATTTCTTTTATTTTGACCAATTATTATTTCGATCAAATGCACACATTAAGAAAGAAAGAAAAATATTTATTTGGCTTACACCACACACACTTAAACAATAGATACATCTTGACAAAAATGATGAATATCAAAGATATACAATAACTATACATAATTATAAAAAAAAAAACAAAAAAATATTAAATTAACTTAACTAATAGGTAATAAATTTAGCTGCGTGTGCGGTAAAGCCAAAAAGGACAACACTCAGCCTATTGCCACAGATTACTGTGACGCTGATTTTCAGTGTTATCCTTTATGGCGAGTGACGTACGGTCATACATCCATGCACTGTCCTTTAAAAAAGAAAACAAGAAAAATACTAAAACAATATGAAATATGAAATATGAAAATCAAGTGAATACCTGCCATTAAAAAACAATAAAAATCAAAAAAAAATAAGAAAACAATAGTAAGAATAAAGTTCGGTAACTAAATTAAGTTCGGTGTTGAACCTATTGCTGTGCAGATGGAAATGTGTGCCTTTTCCCTGATCTTAAAATCAAACTTGAAACATTCTGCGTGAGTGTTGTCGAACGCAGTACAGTAATTCCGAAGTTGCCTTACTGTGTGGTTTTCTAAAATGTTAGGTACTGTACGTGGTAGAGTTTGATTTGGTCATTGTTGGTCAGTTGTACCTGTGGATATTTAAATATTAAACAGCGTTGAAGGCAATGCTTTGCTAACAATGCAGTGGCCTGTAAATAAGTTATGATGAACGTCATTGTGGTTTAGCTTATGTTTATCATAGTGTATTCAGTCATAGCTTTATAATATACCTAACGTGCTCTTTCAGCGCAAAAATGCTTAATTACGCAGACCTCTACTATTATTTTTAAGCGCATGTTAAGTTATTCTACAAAATTGCCTTAAATCCTTGCAAACTGTCATAACGTTAATTGAGAAAAGTTTTATATGTTTGTTTATTTTATTTTCACAATAGAGCATCCCAAATGATAAAGATAAAAACAACATGAGCTTATTGGTAAAGTAAACGCGATTACATGAGAAAAAATGCGAGATACCATGTACTAATCATCTGAATGCACTGTTTCACACTGAAAGTTTACCTAAAATTTATAATTACCTTGTTTTCTATTCTATATTTTATCATATCTAATTTATCCAAATTCCCAAAACACGACGTCTAGACTAAATGCCACAACACGAGTCACACGATCGGCGTTGTTATTTAGCACATGCAATTAACGCGACGCGGGACGCGACCAATTTGTCATGGACGGTCGGGGCGTAGAGATGCTACGGCGCTACGGGCTACGACGCGCTACGGTGCTACGTGCTATGATGCTGAAGGTGGAAAAATAATTAAACATTTTGGTATTGCAAAGCAAGTGTTTTAAGCTTGAAAGATTGTTATGTGTGAAAATAAATTAAAAAAAAAACTTAAAATAATCAATCTTGAGTAACCAGACCAAACCAGTTTGCAAATTTAATGTATTATAGTTTAACTAAAACAATTTTGAAACATTGACATTTTTTTTTAAATTAAGACTAATAGTATTTAACCTGCATATCATTGTCAAACTACACCACCGGCAGAGGCCATGGTTCGTACACAATGCACGAGGGCACTAAAACCCAAAACTATAAACCAAAATGAAAGATAAAGTTACCCAAACAATGTCACCCAAAATCGGACTGCAACAAAACTTTCACGTCCCATCGATCGATGGGGTGTGGACTAAATATAAAGTCCAATAAAAGTCCCCTATCCGATAGGAAGTCCCGGATTTATCGAAGCTAACCCCATGTAAATAAATAAACTGGAAAACCATGCATTTCTTATAAGGTTAGGAGAACTATTGATTTGATCGTAAAGCATTGTTATGATTGACAAGGTAAGGTTCTTTGTACGTTTGCGATGTTGATAACGCCATATTAAATCTATAGGAGCCTGTGATAAGACTAGGATAAATCTAAATGTGTAAAGGAACAAGCGGTTACTATTAAAAATATAATTTAGGTTCAAGTGGGTAGGGAATTTTAACGTAGCTCAAATAAATCAAATACAAACTTTTTGTTTTAGTCGTAAAAAGGTTTATGAACTGATGATTGAATTTACTTGATCCAAACTAATTAAAAATTGTGTTCTGGGAATCAGTGGCTTGTTCCAATGTTCCAGAATTAGGTTTGTACTTTAAAATCGGAGATGTAGATATTACTTGACTATTTTATTTGGTCGGATAAATAGCTGAATATTTTGCCAGTTTAAACTAGGTGTTACGAGGTTCCGACTGTAAAATTAAAATCATTACTTATTTGATATACTCGTATTAAATAGCGATGATAGCCTAGCCGGAGAAGGCTCGCCTCTCGGGTTTGGACCCAGCCGAAGGCATGCACCAATTAGTTCATTGTGTGAACATATGTGCGTATTGTATGTCATCTGATGACTGTAGCCCGGTGTATGGCGAGAGGCTCGCCCCCTGTCACATTTGGGACTGAATATCGTCCGGCGAAGTGTGGGTGTTGTACACCCGAGGGGTTGGGGGAAAGGCGTGACGATATGTTATGTTATTTGTCGCCAACTAATGTTACGTTACGGATTTTAAGCTCAACAATAAATGAGAAAAAAGTTTAATAGTTTCGATTTTCCCTCTCTAAAGCACTTACAATACTACTTTACTATTCTCATTCACAGATTCATAGTACGTAAAGTCGCACTCGCAATTTATCTAAGTCGTAACTTCAATCAGATTAAAGTATACTTAACTGTAGGTAAAAGTTCAATTTAGGGTAACCGGGAAAAAGTATGGGGCCAGGAAACTCAGGTAGCGGGACTCAATTCAATCAGTTCCCTTGGTGCCTTTCGCAGTGATTCTGATGAGATTGTTGAATCAGAATGGGTTCAGTAAAACTCGGGGTTGCTAATGGAAATTTTGTGTCGGTTTTGCGTTGTATAAGGTGCAAGATGCGTGTGAGTGTAGAAAGGTGCGTGTTTCTTTTAGTATCATGTCTATGGTTTTAGTTATAAGTTGGTCAAAACAGAACGTATGAGTAGTTCTGTTTGTTATGTTGTTTTTCTCTCTACATTCTATGGGATACTGTGTATCTACAATCTAAAGTATATAGGGTGTTAAACGACGGACTAATTCTAGGATATTATTGTACTCGTCATTTTGATCAACTTTTATTATGGGAACAACCGTGAAATAAAAAAAATCTGCTGTTCGATCCAACAAGTCATTGATCGTCAACAAAATGTTTTGTTGACGATCAACTGTTTGACAATCAAATGACGAAACAACTGTTTTTTTTTATAGATTTCAGGGTTAGCCTCGTAGTAAAAGGTGGTCATGATAAGAAGATGATAATGAATTCTGATGAGTATAATGATATCCTAGAAAATGTCCGTCGTGTAAAGATACACTGTATATTGTAAAATTCAGGTTCCGTTGTTGTTTTATTAATAGGGCCATTGGTCATGTCATGGTTGCAGGCGGGCCAAAAACTCTGACAGGTTTGGACCGAGTGGGCTCGCCACTTAGCCCGAGCTTAGATACGAGCTTATTTTTATTCAACTGCGCAAGAAGGAGGGTTATGTTTTTCAAGTGTATGTATGGATGTATGTATGTATGACTGTATGTATGTGGGTATATGTATGTATGTATATTTGAATGAGGTTTCTTTGGCACGCTCTACAGCCTAAACAGCTACATGGATTTTGACATGTGAGGTGTCATTTGAATCGTCTTGATAGTGGAAGTGGCATAGGGTACAACAATTTTCAGTCGTGTTTTTGTTTTTGTTTCAATGATGTTACTTGTTTTATACGTCAGCGTCGCTGCCAGCTACTCATTCTGACTTTCTGCTCTCTATTTTCTAGCCACTTCACTAGCTTAAAGCAATCATTCACCCATGTTTGCCGATTGCGGGCTTGTTCCAGTATCGGATGAATAATCGGACGACTCGATAACAACCGCTAAAGATCGGACATCAAAAAGGCGGGCCGGACGCGCACTCGATTTGTCAACATCATTGCGGTTATCCAACTGTCGTTCCAATAAATTGAATGGGGTTTAAAGGTGCTTTGGTTTGCCACGAGGTTTGATTTTATGGTGGTTTTGAAATTTGTTTTTTGTAAGTGTTAAATTTATTTTATCAATAGGAAATGGGAAGTACCCAGCAATGTTGTTTCATAAAAAAAAACATTTTCATAACTAATAGATTGTGTTGTACGGAGACCTCGCACATCTATTTTAAACTCTTGGTCTAATTAAGCTCACATACGATCTTAAAAGTTCTATTGAGATGAACTACAGGTCTGCAAAATTTCTTGAAGATCGGATCAACGAAACCAAGGGGGCGATTCAGCTAATCATAGCCGATGCTTAATTGAACCGTTGACGTTGCGTTTGTTAAAAAAAGACGGCTGGTGAACGGCTCAGCATCACTAATGGTTCACAAACGTGTGAGCCGTTCACCAGCCATTTTTATTTTGACAAACGCAACGTCAACGGTTCAGTTAAGCATCGGCTATGGTTAACTGAATCGGCCCCCAGGTATCGTCGGACAAACAAATGCCGAGATGTCCTACTAGACTCTGAAGACCTCGCTTTGCTTGATCAATGACTGACTTAATAATCTTAAACATTATTTACCAGCCGATAAACGGCTAAACCTTTTGATCGGTCACACACTGGAACTGCAGTTTATTACACGACCCTTGGATAATTTCGCGTAAACAAAGGACAAAAACATGTGTTTACCTACACCAGAGTAAAGACAAATAGATCACCACCATATTCCACACACCCCTGTAAATCCAACTGAAACATTTACGCCGAGACCCCCGCGGCTACGTCGGAGTGTTCGTACATGAGGTTACCAATATGTTGGATAGCGTAGCGACTTTGGTAGCGACTCTCGCAAATCTCGCAGTAACCTTCACTTGAATCTTCTTCTAACTCGTTAGCACTCTTGGCAGAGTGGTCGTGGTCATCGATCAGGGTGATGCCTCACTTCACGATTTGTCGCCATGCATTTTGAGAGCATTTATCCCTTATTTTTTGCTTGCTTTTAAACTCCACGTCTCAGCACCGTAAATGCATGGCGGCGGCATGGGAAAAACAAGTAAACAATACTTGAATAAAGTCTCATAAAGTTTAATAAAGTTTGAATTTTAATCGGCGACGAGTATTATAAGCTCTACATTTGACTTGTTTGTATTCTAATTTAATTTACGTCTCAACCTTTCAGTTTATTTTGCTAGTAGAACATGTAATTTTTATTTAACATTATTGAATAAATGATTACTTATTTACTTACCTAATTCTTAACAACTAGAAGTAAGTAAATGCTTCGCTTGAAAAATACCTGCGTCAGCACGTACGCGCTGATAATGCTATTGCTCAATTTAGACAAGATTACGACTAACGTTTTGCTTCTCGAGTCGCTGACTTGCGTCGTTTCTACCTGAACTACATGTACTGTGACTGCGTGTACGAACGCTCTTTTACGTGAGTACGTAGGGGGTAGCCCTTTCGGACGTTGCATCCGGAATTCGATAAATATACCCGTGTATTGGTTTGTTTTCGTTATTTATAGGGTGTAGAGTGCAGTCATATTAGTCCGGGTATTATGGAGCTGTGATATTTTAATTAGCAAGGACTGTAATATGGTGCATGATTTATCAAAAAAGGGTGTAGAGAAAAAACAATATGCTATAGATAGATCCGCATGGATCGCGTTCCGCACAAATGTGTTTATACTCAAAAACTCGGCATTAAAGACCCTCTTTCCACGATATGCCAACTACGTATCCTCAGCTATTTCGGTCACATTATAAGACGCCCGGACGAGAATTTGGAGAAGATGAACATCTGCGCAAACATAGAGGGCAAGAGTTCACGCGGTAGATCCCTGATGAGGTGGTCAGACCAGCTCAAACAAAATAGCTCGTCCAGGTTTGAGGAAGTGGTGCGAATGGCTAGAGACCGGAATAAGTGGAGGAAACTGACAAATCGCTGGGTGAAGGAAAATGGTAGATCTTCAGCCATGAAGGATCGACCAGAGAGAGAGAGAGAGAAAGATAGATCATTCATATTAGTGCGCAGGTTCCATATTTTGGCTAATATGGCATTTGAAGATGGGTTCATTTTTTATGGAGACCACAGTAAGGTCCGTAGGCATAAACCACGCTCAGTCAATCTCGATTTAAAACTGGTTTTATTGTACTTAAAAACAGTTCTAAATCGAGATTCATGACCAAACACCGTTTCTGAACACGACCCTAATATTTTCGTAGCGTGCTTGGCGGCTAAATACTTAGTGTGATGATTTCTGTAAAGGTATGAAGAAATTCTGACCTACAAATAGTTTAGAAATTGTCTGAACTATGAGTTACTAGCTGCGCCCCGCGGTTTCACCCGCAGTTAAAAAGTATCTATAAGACTTTAATCTATCTCTGTGCCAAATTTCATCCAGATCTGTTCAGCCGTTCTGGCGTGAAAGAGTAACAAACATCCATCCATCCATCCATTCTTACAAACTTTCGCGTTTATCATATTAGTAGGATAGTAGGATAACTGGTGAATACCTGTAAAGTTGTATTTTTTTTTAATAATTAAAATTGTTTTAGGAAGAGCAAGATAAATTAACAACGTGACGTTTTTAAATTACTAAAACTATCAAAATTTCAAACAAAATCGCCTAATTTACATAAAATTCAAAACCGTTCTGGGTCATGAAGAAAAATTGTGCCCCAAATGGTCTCAACCCTCCATATAACGGCAGTGGACTCCTGGGCCCTATGAGCTCCAAGGTTCCTCGCATCATAAGGAAGGGATAGAGCAAGGGCACGGGACAAGTAATAGCGCTTATGGGACTGTCCCGCCCGTTTCCTGCGCCGGTCTCTGCCAGTAAATTTTCGGGAATTATAATTTAAATAGCTTTGATCATGCTTGTTATTGTTAAGTAGCGAGAAGATCTATACTAACGCAATGTATATAATATGTGCATATCAATTTATAACAATATTCCAAATGATTTAAAAAAGTTAATTGGACTCGTTTTAAAATAAATATTGACTGAGTGGCATCATAACTGTTTTTATAGCATTAAGGAATTTATACATTTTTGCATTACGATAAAATAATAAGAAGAAATAGTTTACAACATCAAACATTAGCCAGCACGTCTGCGTGCAGACAGAATACATCATACTACAATAAATTTAAGACCTTTATATGTGAATGTATTAAGCAAATAAACGATTTGTTTTGAGAAACCTGTCTAATATTATAAGGTTTGTACGTTCTTAGTAGAAAGCAAATCTCTGGAACTAATTGATCTACTCGTAAACCGGAACTGCAGAAATAAATCATCTTAATATAATATTCATAACTGTTTAAAAAAAAACTCTAGTGTATTACCGTTTTTTTTCTTCACTCTAGTGTATTTGTAGTGTTAAGTAAATTCACTAGAGATTTGTTTAAGTACAGTTTTGAAGGTGATTTTCCGCAAAGGAACGCCTGATTCTATCGACTATTTTTCTTATTGTTTAGTATAAAATTAAATAATATTGTATCGCAATGGGAAGGCTACCCATCAAAATACATTCTCTGTTAACTACATCTATATAGTTTGGTGGTGGTTAGGGCTGCACATTTTTTTGTAAATTATTAATGAAATAAAATGTTTTTTTATCTACTGGTAATGGGACTCCGGAACTACAGTTGTTGAAAATTATTAAATTATTGATATAAAAGTATTGTATATCTTAAAATATATTAATTACGTGTCACGTTGTTTGTCCGCTATAGACTCCTAAACTACTTAACCGATTTCAATCAAATTTGCAAACCGTGTGCAGTTCGATCTAACTTAACAGATAGGTTAGCTCACATATATATATATAAATAATAAACGCGAACGAATTCGCGGGGTGACAGCTAGTTAGTAATAAAACTCCGCAAGCACTGCATAGGGCATAGCAGCACATAGGGCATGAAAAGCGAGCGAACCCACAGGCAGGTAACTATCATCCTACTATCCTACTTCCTACTAATATTATAAACCCGAAAGTTTGTAAGAATGGATTTGTATGGATGTTTGTTACTCTTTCACGGAAGAACGGCTGAACAGACCTGGATGAAATTTGGCACAGAGATAGATTATAGCCTAGAATAGCACATAGAATACTTTTTAACCGCGGGTGAAACCGCAGGGCGCAGCTAGTATTATATAAATATTGGATCCTTTTACAACTATTAAAATAGAACAAAAGCAATAATAATTATGACAGTTACACACAATTATTCCATTCATCCACAGACATAACTAATAAACCTTTCAAATCCCATTCAAACATGGACAAAACCAAAGCAAACCGAATTCACTTCCAAAGATTAATATATTCCGCAAAATGAATAATGTATAAACTATTGTTTCTATTCGCAACCGGAACAAAAACAAGGGTTGTTAGTGGCTTTCGGGTTAAGAGAGGCTAAACTTTATATAACCAAGGCCTAGTTGCAGATGATGCGGAGTTAAATTCTTAAACGCTGGGTTAATTAGCTCAGAGCTACGCAAAAGATCACCAAAACTTAAGCAAACTAATTTTTAACAGTTTTTTACAGCTAATTCGATAAATACTTACTTGATATTAAGTATTTTACTTATTGAATTTAAATTCGAATAATTTAAACTCAATAAGAAATAAAATAAATGCGTATAGGCCGAGTGGCTAGCTATGATGCCAGATTTTCTAGGCAGCCCGAAGGCCTCTGACATGGCTATCTTATTTATTAAAATGTCAATAATGAACAGTTAAAAAAAAACTCGCCTAACAAAAGTTCGGTGAACATGTACTTTATAATATTGTAAATGTCACTGTAATGTTATGTCAACTCAAGGTTAGCTTTTAACTCTAGTGGCCTAAGATGATGTATCAGTTTAACCTTTGATGAGCAGTCAGCTCCGAGATAAAAGAGCCTCTGCAAGTGTAGATTTAGTTTAGCTTATGAAGATGACTAATTAGGATAACAATAATTATTATGAAGAAAATAATCACAACTAAAATTGCAAAAATAAACCTTTAAAAAAGGACCTTACTGAAATTGACAGTTGGCTGATACTTTTTTAATAAAATAAGTACCTGGATGGCCGAGCTTTGCTCGGTATTTTTTTTTATTTTTTAATTGTGTTTTTTGGATAATAAACAATTTATTTTAGTCTAACCTCAAAGCAAACACTCATTGACTTCGTGTTACTTAACAACGCCATCTGCTGTTGTGTCGTTAAAGCAATTAGTTGCTCACAAAAAATAGTAGTATTATTATTCGCCAATAGATGTCAGGAAGAGTCATATTTTTCAGTTGAGATTGATTATCGATAAAACACGAATAAAATGATATTTTCTAAAAATGATTCCTAGCTAGATCGATTTATCGCCCCCGAAACCCCCTATATACTAATTTGTATGAAAATCGTTGGAGCCGATTCCGAGATTCCAATTATATATATATATATATATATACAAGAATTGCTCATTTAAAGGTATAAGATATTGTGAACTTTAAATAAATTTTTAACATTAATCTTATCGAACATAGATAATCTCAAAATCCAAAAAAACAAGGTCTATCATTCCAGGAGCAAACACGTAATGTCGTCATCCATCGTTATCCGTCTCTTTCTAACTTTTTGTAAATGATATTTTTTGTTTTGCTAAGCATCGATTGACGTCACTACGTGTTGCCCACGTGACCTGAATGCTATTCCTGGTGGAGTATATTATTATACCATGAATCATCTAAAGTTTTTAGATTTTGATTGTAAAAACATCACTACTTTTTTACTATTTAATGTAAACTCCTCTTTTATCGTGCCATCTTCTTCGATTTCTAAGGGATCTCTTTTATTATGCCTTCTTTTTCAGTCTTGTGCTTTCTAAGTTTCAGTTGCTAGTCTAAGTTTCAGTTTTCAGTCCAAGTTTGATCTTAGATCATGACAGTACCGTTTCCATCTCGCTACCGGACGCCCCCAACACTCTGCTCAACTTGGTAGAGATAGTACTATGTCACTGTCTTACTCCATCTGTCGTCAGCGTCACTATCTAGGCAGTGATTAGTAGATCGGGTCAGTACCTATAGTGATAGTGTTAGTTATTATTATTTATGACTAATTAGGACAAGACAGTGGATGATGCAAACAAAAAGACATAAAGCCTTTGTACATTAAAAAAAAACTGAATTTTCAAAAAACACATTGTATTTTTTATTGATTTATTTTAGTTTAGATTTATTTGTATTTGGTGTCAATAAAAAGTTTTTGTATCGTATTGTATTGTACTAGATTTGATTTTAAAGCCTTTATATTGATAAGTAAGTATAAACATAACTACGTTTACATACTACGAGTACTTACTCATAAACATATCGTCTTTCCTCCGAGGGTGTTGGCAGAGGTGTAATACAACACCCACACTTCGCCGGACGATATTTAGTCCCAAATGTGACAGGGGGCGAGCCTGTCCCCATACACCGGGCTCCAGCTATGTAGCAGATGACTTACAATACACACATATGTTCACGTAATGAACAAATTGGTGCATGCCGTCAGTTGGGTTTGAACCCGCTCCCTCAGGCTTGAGAGGCGGGCCTTCTCCAACTAGGTTATCATCGCTCCCATAATTACTCATAACTACTTATTATTATTGTTCTGGACAGTACCTACTTTTTAAAAATTTAATCAAATTTACTTTAACAAATACTGCTCTAGCAACTTATCCTGAGATTGCTTAACTAAGTTTCAATTTTTTAATTAATTTTGTATGCTAAGAGCGTCTTCCAAAACTAGCAGATACATGCATTAAACCTACTCGTACATTGCTAATGAACATTTTATTAGCAATACACGGATTTTATTAGTAATACTACATTTTATTTTATTTTTTAATTTAAAAATTACACTCCACGGACTCCGGTGACCGTGACTTTTGTTAACATAAATCTTAAATGATTATTTAAGGGGAATACAGGTAGAGGGGGTTAGTTATTAATGTAATACTACATTGCTAATAAAGATTTTACAATGTTTTGCAATGCTTAAATAATATTTGCTACTTTTTAAAGTAAACTAAAACAAAAACACTACCGTAATGGTAGTTGCTAACTCACGTCTGAAATTCTACGTTTAGAATCAAAGTTTTGCAACAACACAGGATTTGTGGACGTGAGGCCACTTTATAGCCTTGCGTGTGCTTGGAATTTGTAGCTGGCGCTTTGTGTCATGTAACTTAGCTGAAGTTATCTTACTGGCAACATTAGTGATCTCTGTACTCTATTTTTGAGGCTTATGTTGTACGTACGGTACTTTGTGTAGCATACAGTATGCTACATACTCGTACGTGCTTTGGACGTACGAAACACTATCGGTATTTCATTATATCAATTTTAAAATTAAAGCTCAGTGCTCAATGACATTATCCATAAGTACTAAACTTTATTTAAAGGTTGGTAAGTTATTTTATGTAGAAATGGTCGACGTTTGACCACGAACTCGCCTGATGTTAAGCGACGTTGTGGTCTAAGATGGAGCACGACGACCTAAAAGATATCACTCTGGCCTTGAAGATAGCCAGGTTGTAGTTAGTCGGGAATACAGATGATGGCAATCCATTCCCTACCGGTCCGTATCAGAAAGGTGGAGGCAAAATAACTAAATTGGAACCTTAATTAGTAGAGTAAATTGTAACCTTTGCTAAACAGAAATAAGTTTCTTGTAAAACAAACCTTTTATTTGCAGTAAGAGCAAACTACATGAAGTGACTCCAAAGGCAAGACATACACAAGTGATATAAAATTGGAATCTGTAAAACTGAATAATAAAATGAATCCATATTACACAAAATATTAAAAAAAAAAAAACATTTTGCCAAGTACATTTATATTTGATTTTTGAAAAAAGAACTGTAACATTATTTTGTTACAGTGCTGAAATTTTTTCGTGGATTGGTTTTTTTTTTTTTTAGGAAATGCATTTTTACATTTGTAATTTCGAATTTCGAAAACTAAACATACCCAACTAAACATTGGTAAGTACTTATTATCGTAAACACGCATCTATAGGAAAACAAACCAAATCTATCAAGCACCTTACCACCAATTCACCATTTCAACACTACAAGTATCGAATAGATTCAAGATATCAATAGGTTTATCAAACTACCCTCTCTAAGCCACACATTAGTGGATTACACGCGAAAGCTCTCCCGTTTCTAAGGCGACCTGTAATCGGCTTTCTGACCCTTTCTGCGAAATAGCTGAGTGTATCCGCTCTATGAATAAATGGCAGCATTATGAATGAAAAGCTTGAAGAATCGTGACTTTTAAATTGGTATTTTGAAGATGATTTGAAAGGGTTTGATTGTTCTATTTTGAACCTTATTGCGTAAATTTTTAAGATGTTTAAAATTAGTTGAGGTCTTTTGCAAATTTAATCAAGGAGTTATTAGATAATCTTGCTCAAAAAGAGCGTCTTAACGTGTCTTCCAAATCATTGTAGAACAGGTTTTAAATCGCTTATACTGATCCTTTGTTATTCAAAAATCTTCATTATTACTAATAGCATATAAGATTAATTAACTCAGCTGCTCTACAACCTAGTAAGACCCAGTGCAAACCGGGTGAGACGCGGTGAGGATATTTGAAACTAAACTTTAAAATGTGTGTCGTGTGGTTGAAAAAGGTTTTTTGGTTACAACATTATTTTCTCAGTCTCTTCACTGAGCCTCACCCGGTTTGCGCTGGGCTTTACAATGTCCTCGCTAGAGCACTATACCCATGCCTTTGAGTAGTCCCACGCATTATCGTTGTTTGTCATGAACATACAAACAACAACTGAAAACTAAAAAATAATAATTATACCCTTACTCAAAACTACAACCTTGTCAAAACACATATGCGTATTTTCTCAACAACTTTAGTTATACCAAACGTCTTTTACGAAAAAAACCGCCGTGTTCAATATGTAAACTCCGTAAACTAACGTCACACGTACAAGTCTTCCGGTAAGTTTACGAACGTACAGTTTACGTGGGAATCAAAGCGTAACTCACAGGTAGTTGCGGAAAATGCCCTGTAAATAATAAAAGGATTTCGGGCACGTGAAAGCCTTTTCCTCGTTATGTTTTCCCTTTCAACGCGTTTGCGTGCTCTGTTTTTGGGTTAACTACTTATCTATTATTGGTTAGTTTGGTCCTTGTTTTAGAAAGTTTTGGTCACGATCTGTAGCTGAAAGTTTTTTGTGTGGCTTGACACAGTTTTTGTGAATTGGTGTTTTTTTTCTAATTTGCTGTCTATCAATAAAGAGGTTGATGTAGAAAACTCCCAGATAAATAAACCGAATGACTCCACAAAAAGAAGAAACTGTATTGGTCGTGAAATTTAAGATAAAATTAGAAATGCAAAAACAAGTTTTTGATTACTTCAAATAAGTATAAGTAGGGTCAACTGAGGCAATTGCGTCTTTCGAGAATTACTGACAAACTCTTCACAATTTACGCAACTAACGCCATCTTGTACAGATTATTGCAACTAAAGATAGAAAAATGATGCAGGGAGTCCTAATGTATGAAGGATTTGTCAGTAATTTAGACGTAATTGCCCCACAGACGAATTTGACCCTACTTACTTAAAATTAAAAATCAAACCAAAAGCCTGTTAGGTTGGTATACTTTCGGAACGAATTCATAGCCAATTATGTAATAGTGAGGAGTCTGTATTGCTTATATAAAACTTCATCGTCTTTGAATAACTGAGATTGATTTTAAATCCACAATGAAAAGGAAAAACTAACAGTTAGCGAAAACTTCGTAGATTTTAAAAACAAAGTTTGAGTAGGTACGGCGTGAAACTGCTAGAAAACTTAAAAGCTGGTTAAGTCTACTAAAACACACGGGTTAAGAATTTGTCTGGCCGCAGTCATTTGACTTCACACTTTTTTTTACTGTAATGATTATGAAAACTGTGTTATTTTAAAAGACTTAAAGCAATTTGCTGCAAGAACCTCTATTTTCAAGAAAAAAACGACATGGTTGTCATCCATAGTACATTAATAGTGCACTTCATTAAGTTGTAAGAAATCGTAGTAAACACGTGGTATTTTCGTGTAGCTTGTTGTGTAAGAAATCTCATATGTATTTTTGTTTTAAAGTCATCTTTAGGATCTTTCTATGAGTTCAATAGGATAGGTAAGGTAGAGCTGCATTCCCACCGTTTGTACGAAAAAAAAACGACCAATGGAATCACTTCGCTGTGTCAATAAAGCGATGCTATTGGTGGATTTTTTCCTCGCGCACCGCTGATTAAATTTACTCCCACGTCTCCAGTGGACAAGCTGCCTAAAACTGAACACGTGTCCGAATATATTGTTAGCCGTAATATTAATCCGTATGTTCCACATTTTAAGCCGACATCAGACAACACGTCGGCAGGCACTCCGACGAAATTGGAAGGGAAAATAAACAGAAAAGTTCGCGCACAAGATTACACCTTCACCTGAGCTCTGATGCAAACACAGTTTGGCAAGAATCTTCTGACTGGCTGTAGAAGATTTCATTGGCTTGTTCACATAAAGAACTGAGTTTTTGGTGCATGCAGAATGCGCAAAGAAGTAAGAAGAAATCCTAACCTAATCTACGCTAACTTAACGTTTAAGCTAGAGTACTTTAGATGTGTTTTTGTAGCCCCTTGTAAAGAAGCATTTAGAGGTTCTAAAAGTTTGTTAGGGAACACTTCTCAGACTCCTTTCTGCGGGAATACGATAAATAAAAGTCCAATTACTTAATCACTCATACTATTGTGAATTCAGGTGCTTAATCTATTTATAGCTAGCGTAAAAGGAATCGATTACACTAGTGTATACGCGGCAGCGGGCGCGGGGTGAATACCAGCCCGACTACTAAACTGCAGCGTCGGCGCCCGTAGCTGTGTACTGCTACAGTACTAAGCTACATTCGTCAAAATTTTGAAATAGTTTTTTTTTAACCAACTCTAAACATATTGTCACGCCTTACCCCCGAAAGGGCTGGCAGAGGTGTAATACAACACCTAAACTTCGCCGGACGATATTCAGTCCCAAATGTGACAGGGGGCGAGCCTGTCGCCATACACCGGACTCCAGTCATGTAGCAGACGACATAAAATACGAACTTATGTTCAAAATGTAAAAAAAAAAATCTAATTACTTCATCAAATCTCCAACGTTCTTTTTCCCAGAATCGCGGTTTTTTTTTGCGTTATCGGCTTGTTATCATAGTGCCCTCGGTTTGCCTTATTTGAACCACTATACCCTGCTTTCAAAACAAATAAACATTTTGATTCTGAAAGTATAAAGAACTGAAATAACTGTATTGTGGACTGCAAGAAACAATAATACATATAGAGTAAAACTAGCTGCACCCCGAGGTGTTGCCTGCGGCTAAAAAGTACCCTATGTAGACAGCCTCGATGGCTCAGTTAGTAGTGAACCTGCCTTCCGAGCTTGGGGGCGTGAGTTCGATTCCCACCTAGGGCAAACATTCATGTGATGAACATTTGTGTTTGTTCTATGTCTGGGTGTTAATATAATATCTATTTAAGAATGTATTTAAATATCTAAGTATGTATATCATTCTCTGGCCATAGTACAAGCTTTGCTTAGTTTGGGGTCAGGCGACCGTGTGTGAAAGTTTCCAGATTTTTTATTTATTTTTTATTATGTCGTTTTCTTTACCCTTGACAATGGGTATGCAAATTTCATGACCATCGGTTAAGTAGTTAAGGCGTGAAATGGTAACAAACAAAAAATAAACAAACTCAGTTTTGCATTAATAATAACAGTTAGGTTAGAATAGAATAGGATTTATTTGTGCCCAAGCTTAGCACGTAAAGCACTGGCATTCCAATAACCAAAATCATCTTTACATTTTGATTTCAGCAATCGTGCAAATCATTAACTCACTCATCAAGGCAGACAATTAATCAGAGCAAGACAACTCGGTTACTGAAAAGCTCAGAAATCCTAGCGGGCCGCTTGCAGGTCAGTCCCCGCGGGATGATGAAGGCTCGCAATTTGCTGCGGCCCCTTTACTGTGACAGATGGGCGGCCGTGTCGCGTGTTCTCGTGGACTGACGAAAATGTGAACTCGAGACTATGTGGCATTTTCTATGCAGACATTTCACTCCGACCAACTAGTTGGAATGGAACAAAAATAATGAAAGCAATATTTTAAGTTGTTTATAATATTTGTTTTTATATTCATTTATATTATTGTAAAAAACTTAAAAATTAAGAAATAAAATAAATATATTGAAATAATAATAATAATTTTATTGAACAAAAGATACAGTGCTTACAGATTAAAGTTAGTAACTGATTCTTATAATAATAATAATATTAGTAGATAAACCTAGATAGGATATGTACCCTGAATCTCACGCTAGGAGAATCCTGTGTTGTGAGGTTAGACTTGTATGTAAGAGAATGGATAAAATATATGAATACTAAAAACAAAAACAAAATATTCCAAATTAATAATAAAGATATAATTAAAAGTTGCACTTAGGTACATAAGACATGGAGAAGTTATGCTTGAATCTATCGGAAGTATACATATTAAAGATAAAAATGGAACAAAGGTGTTTCATGCTACAGCATGAAACGCCTTTTTGTTCCGTTCAAATTAACTGGTTGGTCAGGCAGTCAAATAGAGTTGTGTCCATTTACCACAAGTATACATTAAATATTAAAAGAAACACCTGACATCGATTTTATCAAACATTGCTAAGACAACACACGACTCATAAAATAAAAATAAAATAAAAAACAAAATCGGTTCATCCGTTCGGGAGTTACAATGCTACAGACAGAGGCACACACACACACATTTACGTCAAACTTATAACACCCCGTCAACAAGGGTAAAACAGGACCCTATTACCAAGGCTCCGCTGTCCCTCTGTCTATCTGTCTGTCTGTTCGTCTAACACCAGACTGTATCTCAGGAACTAAGAACCGTGATAGTTAAACAGTTTAAAGTAACACAGTTGCTGTATTTCTGTTGCCGCTATAACAACAAATATATATAAATTAACAGAATAAAATAAATATTTAAACGGGCTCCCATACAACAGACATGATTTTGTAGCCGTTTTTCAAAATTGCCGTTTTTGTACGAAACCCTTCGTGCGCGTACTCTCACTTGGCTGGTTTCTAATTGTCTATCTAATTAAAATGGTCGCATTACCCTAATTGTCAATGAGTTCTGGATATGACATTATTGTCTTTAAAATCTCAATGCCACATCCATCAAACGAGAATACCTTCTGTGAAACCATTTCAATTCAAAGTAGAGCTCATTTACTAAAATATCCGGACCATCTGCGACTTTATGGATGTTACTCAACGTATTTTGTCACTACGACATAAGTGGGGTAAGGGTTTTTACAGCTAGCGATATAATTTAATTATGTAGGTATACTTACTTACACTTGTTTTTCATTTTTATCGTGGTTTTATTTGGAGTTGTCCCGGCATAAAAAGTAACTTAAGTAACTTAGGATTTGGTCCTAATCCGTTCTATTTGAGTAAAAACAATAAAACACATTTTTTTCTTATATGCAAAGCTTTCTCATCAACAATACTAATAATGATAATGAAAATATAATAGCTACAGGTCAGTACTTCGCGCGGCCTATATAGAAACTCTGACGTCAGGATTAGCCAGTCGGTTGATACGAACTTTTTTTTTTACAACTGACTAGGCATGCGGATGACCACTGACTCGCCTGATGGGAAGCGTCGACGTGATCGAATGCGTGACACGTTTGCCTATGAGATACCTGTTCACTTTACTCTTGAACACCCCCGGATTGTATTTTGGTGGAAAGACAGACGCAGGCAGGAGTTCCACACCTTTATAGTTCTTACAAGAAAGACTTGAAACGTTTAGTGCGTTTTGGCGGAATTTCCATCTGCTTGCTTAGCTCCGTATTGGTCCACGTATGTATAAGTAGAAGTCAACTATGTATAACTCAATGAACAGGCAAGCCTGCTGTTTTGTCTCTTTCTCTTACAAACGTATAAACCCATCTACAGAATAACGTGTTATTTTTGCAACATATTCCTCAAATAAGATAAACAGCAAGCCCAATATACCGAGTACAGTTCGCGGATCCATTCGCTCACTTCCGGCATTCAATAAAGGGGATTCAATACACAAAACGGAATAATTTCCTGCTTTCAGAGACAGCCAAGTGTGAAACTGTTCGTTATTAAAATGCTACTTGGAGCCGCTCTCGTAATTTGATGTTCCGACGTCTCAACACTTCAGTTTTGTTTTTATCAATAATGCAGGCCGAAACATTCCTTAGGGAGCTCGTTCACTTTACAGGGAGGAAATTTCACAGCTTTGCAGCTTCGATTTTATGTCAGTTTCGTCTTATAAATAGACGTGGCAAGACATGATAGACAAGTGAGTAATCCTGGCAAAACTTGGCTTTAATAAGGGTGCTGGTGTACTCTGTTTATACCAGTCAAATTTCAAAACATTTTAAATGAACCATGAATTACGTTAAACCCAGTGGCGCAGCGTGCCTTGGCGAGGCCCCGTATAAAAAAATGTTTGGGGGACCCTATGAAAGGTAAAGATTTCTCACAAAAGAAAAAAAAATGTTTGCATAAAATTAAAAGAAATATTTATTAATCATATTTATCTAATTAGTCTAATTAATATTTAATTAATAATATTTATTTTTATTTAATTAATATTTATTAATCATATTTATCTAATCATATTTATCTTATTAGTCCCTTTTTCTAAAATTTTCACATTCTCCTTGCCTTTTTTTCGGTAAACTGATTCATTCAATCAATTCTAGCTGATGAGCAGTTTTTTTAAAGTCTCTGCCTCTATGGACAATAGTGACAGGGTCAGACAGGCGTTCATGCCAACTTTTGAACGCACGCTTTACGCGGGAAAAAAAAAGAATTGCATTTTTTTACTTTTGTAATTTCTGAAATAAAATAAAAAATTGGGAAGTTTTTATTAATTTTTACCTCGTACGTCGGGGGCCCCCGTGGCCCAGGGGGACCGTATAATTGATACGGCAGATACGGTGATAGCTACGCCCCTGGTTAAACCTTTAAAGGTGGGAAAAGTAAGCTTCAAGTATTCCAGTAATTATGCAACCAAAAATAAATTCATAGAGACAGTCTGCTTTAAAATATTAGAGACATAGAAGTCTTAAGGTAAATACTGGCTATTTAAGATGCCTAAGGCCCGTATGCTAAAACGCGCTCAATCATGAATCTCGAATTCAAACTGATTTAACATACATGAAAAACAATAGCTTTCAATCGAGATTTATGACTGGGCATCGTTTTAGCATGAGGCCCTCAGTATTTAAATTTCAGACTTTCGTAAACAATCCTAACTAATATTATAAATGCGAAAGTGAGTTTGTTTGTTTATTTGTTTCTTTGTTACGCTTTCACGCCTCAACTAATCAAATAATTTTCATGAAATGTTGCATACACGTTGTCAGGGTTACAGAAAAGGAACGTAGGGTACTAATATCCCAAAAAAAAGAGTGTTCCTGTGAGACGGCGGGTGCAGCTAGTATTTTCATAAGACTAGTTACTCTGTCATCCAATTCCTAGGTAAAACTTCAGTTTCAGTTTTATGTTAAATCTGAAGCAAACTCACCCCTCCGAAAAGTTGGTTCGCGCTTTGTTCTTCATAACCAGATTAATTTCTATGTCTACAGGAAGTGATAGTGCTCGCGTTGTCAAAATGCTCAGTGTTGCATTGAAAATCCTCTCTATCTCGCCGCTTCACGCCGCCTCTGAAGCGAATTATCCAATAAACATAATGAAAATTTAAGCCTACAGACGCTGACGATACCAGCGACGATTTCTTTGATATGTCAGTACGTTAACTTTGCATAATTTAGTATTAGAAAGTTGCACTATTTTAGGAAATCTAATAGAAACGCCTATGGTCGTGTTGAGATCATAACGAGCAAGGGACTCTTCGGCAACATGTAGCGAGCGTCATGAAAAGTCTTGAAAAGAGTAAATGCGTAAAAGAGAAAATAATTTATGATGTGGTGTTCTTTAGACAATGCTTATACATACATATCATTATTGATATGAATGGAGGTAGCTTATACCCTAGGTTAATTAACACATATGCTACTTTTTAACCGCGGCGCGGTTAGCCTAGCTAGCTACGAGTATATAGATAGCTAGTTATACATTGCAGTTTGGCTGCCTTGGTCGCTCAGTTGGTAGTGAACCTGCCTTCTGAGCTTGGGGGCGTGGGTTCGATTCCCACCAAGGGCAAATATTCATGTAATGAATATTTGTGTTTGTTCTATGTCTGGGTGTTATTATCTATTTAAGTATGTATTTAAAAATATCTAAGTATGCATAACAGTCTCTGGCAGCCATAGTACAAGCTTTGCTTAGTTTGGGGTCAGGCGACCGTATGTGCAAGTGTTCCCAGTTTATTTATTTATTATTTATTTACATAATAATCTTGTTTCTGTTCACAATTTTCTGATTTTTATCTAACAGTTTGATCATATTATTCTCATTCAAGTACATAGAAATGGTAAAACTGTTATGGTAAGTTAAAACATGAGTCACTGTATTCGTTCGCCTAAGAGACGGGAGACGTCTCTCGCAGATAATCCTGCCCGTTAGTCGAGATGAAATAATGGCTGTGTACTACATCGGAAATAAATAGGAATTTTGCTCGTAATTTCCACTTGCTAATGTAAGTCAGAATTTGAGCCCAAATTGTTAGGAAATAAAATCTTATCTATCATTCAGAAGAGACTCTCTTCTCGTTTGAGTACACACTTCAGTTTTCTTTTTAAATAGTCTCGTTTACATACTCGTTATGTCATCTGGGATAACTGTACTGTCGATAGTACATGTAACGTAAAAAATAGTGCGTGGAGCCCCTCCGCGCGGCAGAAGTGAAACTTCTGAGTGTCTTTCTTACTACGCACAGGTGTTCGAGTGCCACGCATTCCCTCTCGCTCTGTCTCTTTCTGTTCGCCCATCCCCAGGAGCGTTAAACGTTTAACGCAACCTTGTTGGAAGTCGCATTAGAAGTTTCACTTCAAAACTCTACTATGTACTTTTGTTTAAAATTATAGAAATAAAAAAGGTATGAAAGTCTTCAATCTCAATCTGTCACGACGGAAGGAAAGCAATTATAAATTTACAACAATTTAATTACACGAAACAGGAATTGATTACCGCAAATTAATTTCAAAGGCTTCTAACATACGACGTGACATGATTACCGTAATCCCGGATCGTTAGTGTGCGAACAGATGGCAAATTTAATCACGAGTAAAAAGTAGTAACAATATTTTACACATGCCAAAGGAACGATAAAATGAAGCGAAATTAACTATTTCTGTAAAAGTTGTAATTAGTCCTGAAACAAAGGATTTAAATGTTTTTATTAGTAGGTAAATAGAGAAATAAAGCTTGTCAGAAACATAAGCACTAAATTTGTTGATAACGATGCCTTGATTTTTTATGCAATTTACCTATTTGAAAAAACATAAATAGAGAATAGAGTGACATGAGTAAAGATTTTACTTACCTACTTTTTTTTGACATGTGATAAAATTGAACACGTGCTTCTAAACTAAACAGAGTCGTTAACGAATAAAACATTTACAGGAGCCGGTGCGGTGCGCTACATGAATATTAATAACTTACTTTCTCTACCTGAAAGTTTATTTCATTAGTGGGGACTGGTAGAGACCGGATCTGACGAACGGTTGAACCAAGAGTAGGGTACCCTATTCTGGCAAGTTCGAGATGATTTTGGTCACAGTTCCGTTTGCTTCGTTAGAAATCTCGACTAGTATCACGCCAAGACTGCTGATAGAGAGATCGATAGAGAAATCGGCACAGTTTTCTTTGTGTATTTCGTAAGAGAATCGAGAAGTTGTTTTGCTTTGAATGTAAATATTGAGTTTTGAGACGCTAACTTTGTGTGAATGAGTAAGACTACAAAAGATTGTTGATTGCCTTTTTTTCAGCTAAAGTGTACAGCTGTCAGCTTCGAGCTACGCGACGATGCACTGGGTCGCATTTTATCATTGTATCGTTGTATCTTGGTTTGTTTAAAAATACACATGGAACAACACATTGACAACGTCTCTTCATGAAGGAGATTTTGCTCGTCGTTCTACCGAGACAATGAGTCACTTTTCATCAGAGCAATGTTAGAATTGCCTAAAAGTGACCAATATAATCTCGACCGCACGAGAAGGTGTTGTTAGGTAGAGCACTTGGGTTGAAGGGAGGCTTGTAATATTTTAGGATTGTTTAATGTTGTCACACGTTTTGAATGGATTGGAGGGCTTTGAACAAAGTTGTTTGATAACAAGTCCGTAATGCATATTAAAAAGGGTGAAGATAAGTTAGACATTTCACAATTGGGGAAACTTGTCATTTTTAGTGAGTTTTGTTTTGACGTACTTTTTTATAAGAAATTAACCGAGTTAGAGGATTGAAAATGTAACAAAATCAACTTTTGAAAATAGCAGAAAAATAGCAGAAATAGAAAGTACTATTGGCCCACTAAAATGTTGTATATTGAACAGTGTTTGTATAATAACTTAGCCATTCTATTTTTAGTCGCCTTCAAAAAAGGAGGAGGTCTCCATTTGACTGTATTTTTTTTGTAATCTCGTAACATATTATACGGGTTATTACAAAAGCCCTAGCTACTAAAGTATCCGCGAGGAGCGCATCAAGTATCGACTGGAGTATGCAGTTATGCTAGTTTAAATTAAATATTGACTATAAAAAAATTGCACACACACGCCGCGCTCCGCCCTCTTAAAAGCGCGAACGCAGTCACTAATCACGTCAGTTTTATTTGTAAACTATTCGCGTCGTGCCGCTACTTTCTTAGAATAAAAGTCGCCAACGTATGAAATGTCATTTTTTTTTTAATTTCCTATTTTCCTTGCGTTCTTAAATCGGTCATAACTTTGCTGTTTTTAACGTGCATTTTTATTGGTATTTTTGCATGGATTAGTGTGTGTACATGCCCTTCAATTATACAACAGGGTTTTTTTAACTTGCTGTATAGTATAAACATATACAACATATATGGAAAGTAACTATATACAATACATAGTATTCATAGTACATTATATCTACACTAGAAGTGCCTCGCAGTTTCCCGCGCGGTCACACAAGTACCGTAATTTTTTCCGGAATCAAAAGTACTCATGTCCCTCTATGTGTTGTCTTGGACAAAATACATATTATTTATGAAATAAAATATGGGGATCAGTTGAGTATGTGAGGCGTGTAAGCGTATATATCAAACATACTTACTTTCGCATTCATAATAAAGTTAGAATTAGAATTAAGATTAGGATAGGATTAGGATATATAGGATTGATCACCTTAAAAATAAAAAAAAACAAAAAAGGGTACAAAAAGCGGCATCGTTTTGGGAGACATACCTACAACACGCACGAAACGCTTTGGTTCCTCATTTCTCATACGGACCGCTAGAGTGTGGAATAATCTGCCAGAGTGTGTGTTCCCTAACACTTATAATCTGAGTGACTTCAAGTCTCGAGTGAATCGGTTTCTTCTAGGCAAGCGTGCGCCATCGTAGGCCGCATCACTGCTTATCATCACATGTTGGCGGCCAAACGCAAGCCTAATAAGTAATAAAAAAAAAAATCATAAACAAACTAAGCTAAACAATAAAAACACTAATTATCTTAGTACATGTAAGCAATGTAAATACTCGCTATTACAGTGAAGGTACATGGAAAATAGGATTGAAAATATGCTTAACAAAGCTCGACCTCGTACTGTGCACGTACCACGAATAACGACTCTCATAGTCTGTGAGCCGACTGCAGACTCCCAACGTCACAAAATATCTACCTGAAATACCTGGCAACATGTAAGAAACCTTTTGGGGAGCTCAGATAAGTAAAAAATCCAACAGAAATTGGCAGAAACCATGGACAGATAGACAAACATAAGTAGGTGTATATAACACTCTTATTTTTCTGAAAAACGATGGAAGCCTAGTCGGGAGAAGGCTCGCCTCTCAAACCAGAGAGAGGGGGTTCGAACTCAGCCGGACGGCACGCACCAATTTGTTCATTGTGTGAGCATATGTGCGTATTGTATGTCATCTGCTACATGATTGGAGCCCGGTGTATGGCGATAGGCTCGTCCACTGTCACATTTGGGACTGAATATCGTCCGTCGAAGTATAGTGTGGGTGTTGTATTACACCTCTGCCAGCCTCTTCGGGGGAATGGCGTGACGATATGTTATTTGTGTCAAAAATATATATTTTTTTATTTTTGTAAATTTTTGCACATTCACATCCCATACTCTTTCAAACGTATCCCCTCCATCCTAAGGTTGCCTGGAAGATATCGCTCTTAGTGATATAGCCGCCAGTTGTTACACTACAGTTTAAGTTGTTTCTGATCTTTAGTTTTGTTAATTCTGGTGTGAACAATGAAGTGTTTATCTATCTATCTATCTCTCAATCTATCTAGACCTTGGATTTCCGTGTCAATTTGAGGGTGATATTTACGTCAACGTAGGTCGGGCATTGCAAGAAGATGTTCTGTATCGTAGGAAATCTGCAATCGGCTCACAGACTATTAGTAACAATGTTGTTATCTGTGCATCCGTAGATGTAATCTGCAATGAAAATACTCTGGAGGTCTGGTTTTCGGGAGTCTGAATATTTGGAAACGTGGAAATTAAACGTGAGCTAATACTCGTAGCTACAATAATGTGGCTGCATTTAATTGAGCTTATCTTATGGCTAATGTTAATAATGGGTAGACTATTGAGTGGGTATACATCTCTCTGTTTCAAAGTATTCAAACGTGAGCGAGTCAATAAGATTGTCAATGACATACTTACCGGAGATATTGGAACTGTTGACTGCCGGGCCAATTTCCAAGGTTAACTATACGTCGGTACATTTTATACTAAGATAAAATGACATCTTTTGAAAATCAAGTACTCTTTTTAAGCCAATGCATTTTTCTATTAATTAAATCCTGTCTTGCTTCAAGTTCCTGAAGTTATACCAGTATTACTGCAGTATTTAACATTTTCGCCATAGCGTTCTCCATTTCACAAAAAAAAAGAGTTTAAAGAAAAACTAGCTAAGTTCTTATTCCCCGAGCATACAACATTAACTCTCTGCCGACTCACGGGCCAGTGCAATACTACCAACTTATCTGTATACTCGTATGGGAGAGTCACCGTAGTATTTCTGAACAAAACTGGCATCTTCTAGTAGAGTATTTTAGTTCCCTTATTTGGCCACGTGCATAGATAAGTTTGTTGGGTATAAGATCAGGAAACACCGCCATTATTTTACTGGCTATCTGTCAGATAAATCTAGCGGCTGTGCATGCGTTTAAGTTTACCAACTATACTTTAGCAGGAAAGGTTAAAGTTAGAAGGGCAGTGGAGAGCAATGTTTTAGCCGGATATCTGGGAAAAAACTTGGTTTTCCCGGTATCCAGCTAAATCAACCTAAATAGGTACATCGAATGTTATGGACACAGAAACTAGAAACATGAAACAGCCAACAACAAGAAACACAGAAACAAGAAACAGTCAACTTCAAGGAATATGCAATTATACCTATTGGTTGGGAAAACTCTTGGTTTTCCCGGTATCCAGCTAAAACACTGTCTGACCTAAATAGATACATAGAATGCCATGGACACAGAAACAAGATTCAGTCAACTTCAAGGAATATGCAAATTGGTTTCTTTTAGTCAACCATCAAGCGATTACAGCATCTCAAGGAATGATACAAAACTCAGTTACAGTGTAATCTACAAAATAGCTGAATAACAAATGCCGAATGATCGTATAAACTACATCACTATACAAACGATTCAGTAGCGCTCCTGGATGGATAGAATTCGGTCAGAGATTTTGCTTTTAGTACCCAAATAGGTGCTCGCAAGGCTTCTAAAATAAGATGTATGTATTATCGCAAGACTACCTATTTACGCCAAGAGCAAGTACGTACCTCTAAAGCCGGCTACTAACTATTGCCGCGGATATGATTATTTATTTCTGTTTGACCAATAGGAGCGGCAAATAGACGCTTTTGTGGGTGTTTGCTGCAATTTTATAGCTTGGAGCCGGCTTAACATCCTAGAGATATACAAAGTCGGCAGCCCCTCGACACAAATTGCCTTTACTTGACGTGTGCGGTTTGATTTCTATAAAATACTAGCTGTTGCCCGCAACTTCGTTCGCGTTTATTCAGAAAATAGTATTCATAAACCCTCCTCGTGATTTACTGTAACTAATTATAAGATTATGAAAATCCGTTACCAAAGAGATCAGAGTCCAAAATTTAAAAAAATACTGGCTGGTTTTGAGCGGAGTTTTAATTTTAGTTTTTATTTGTAATTATAGTACAGTACTATTCTGGGATGTTTTCTGACGCATTTGGTAAGCGGCGCGTTGTTTTTTTATTAATTTACAGAGTTTCATGACAAAAGATTTATTTATTCAGAAAATAGTCTCCATAAACCTTCTTCATGAAATACTTAAATTATGAATAATAATCTGTACCTAAGAGATCAGAGTCCAAAATTAAAAAAAAAATACTGGTTGGTTTTGAGCGGAGTTTTAATTTTAGTTTTCAGTTGTTATTATAGTACCAACTACGTACTATTCAGTGATACTGTCTGACGCATTTGGTAAGCGGCGCGTTATATTTTATTATTTTCAGATTTTTATTCAGAAAAAAGTATCCAAAAACCTTCCTTGTAGCATACTGCAACTATTTATCAAATATCATCAAGATACGTTCAGCTGTTTAGCCGTGAAAAGCTTACAGACAGACAGACAAAATTACTTTCGATTTTATAATTGGTAAGGATAAGGATGGCCGTCAAGACCTTCCTAATACGAACCGCTAGGGTATGGAACACCTTGCCATCGTCTGTATTCCCGACTAACTATAACCTGGGTATCTTCAAGGCTAAAGTGAATAAGTACCTTCTAGGTCGTCGTGCTCCATCTTAGACCACAATGTCGCTTAACATCAGGCGAGTTGGTGGTCAAACGTCGACCTATTCTAGATAAAAAAAAAATAAAAAAATAACGCCGACACGATGTCGGCAGCTGTCGGCGACTTTGGTGTGTGGACTCCCGTGTTAGTAGCAACTAAACAAATAATTATGAATTATTAAAAAATAAATCTTTAAAGCTATAAAAGAAAAACTAATCGATGACTTCTTCACAGTAACTTTTGAATTATAATAAAGTAAGAGTATAGTGAATAGGTATATTCTAGGCAAGCGTGTTACACCTTCGATCACGTCGACGCTTCCCATCAGGGGGGCTATTCCTGCGCGTGAGATAAGATGAGATTTTATCTTGGTCACTCTCACACCTATTACGTGTCAAACGAGAGCAACAAGGACGAAAAAAAGTGAGATGAAAATCTTAAATTTCCGAATAGGGCCACAGGCGAGTCAGTGGTCAAACGCATGCCTAGTCTGTTGTAAAAAAAAAGTAGTAGTATAGTATTTTTCTAGTAGTATTATTTTTAAACTTACTTATTTATCTATTTCGATAACTTTATGAGTAGTTATCCAAAAGCTTAAACTCACCTGAAATAAAATAAAAGTTAAGATAAAACTTGCATATCGTTGAGAGCATATTCACAATAGCCTATTTCAATATGAAATACTAGAAACCAATCGCTGGCTATAAAATATGATATCATAGGCTTCACAAGATAGTGGTTTCTACGGTGGGTCGGGAATGTGGAATAGAGAATTTAATATTGAAATTGTAGGCATTTTGAATATTCACTCGCATGCAGGTTTCAGATTTTTGCTTGTTCTTCTGGGTATTGGCTCTTTTTATGAACAAGGTTGGTAGTAACTTTTTTTTATCAAAACAATTAAACTAAAGACCTTTTTTAATTTTGACATCCAAATAAGATACTTTGATAACATTAAACTGTACCCCCTTAGCAATAGATGTCGTATAGCCTCGGAATATTTATGTAGTGTTTTGTCTTTTTCGATTCACTTTAATAATGTAAAAGAAAGAAAAAGACAAAACACTGCCCCACTATTTCAAGGCTATACAACGTTTATTACTAAGGGGGTACTTATTTAGAATCGAGAAAGTAAACAAACTCACTTACGCTCACACTTTTAAAATATATTTTTTTAGTGTGCCCTCGAGGTTTCGAAGCGTTCTACAATTCAATTCAATTTAATTAATTTATTCGGGTCACAGGTATATAACTACTATACACTTTATAAATAAATAAATAAATTCGGGACACTTCTACACACGGTGCCTGACCCCAAACTAAGCTAAGCTTGTACTATGGCTCCCAGAGACTGATAAACATACTTAGATATTTTTAAATACATACTCAAATAGATATTAACACCCAGACATACATAGAACAAACACAAATGTTCATCACATAAATCAGTTAATTACGAATGTGGTGCAATTTATAATGATAATAATGTGACTTTTACTCTGATTATTTAATTTAAACTTCTATGAGTCTAGGATACTCGATGAATAAATGATTTATTATTATTATAAATGTTTGCCCTAGGTGGGAATCGAATCCACGCCCCCAAGCTCAGAAGGCAGGTTCACTACCAACTAAGCCACCGTGGCAGTCAACAACGTCATTTACAGATTACATAATATTATAATTTAAAATTTAATGAAACAACACATGAAGCTACGAGTACATTATTCACTCTAGGTAAACTCATCAAATAAAAGCTCCATCACTTATTTTTTTTTTTTACTTACAATTCTTTAGCGGCAAGCCAGACAGAAAAGACGTAAGACGAGAATGAGACACAGACAGGACGCAGACCCGACATCCCTTCAACGTACTTTCACACAAAATGTGTAGATGAGACGTGACGGAACACATGCAGAGCAGACACGTGGCGCTACACATAGATACAGAGAAGACAGGGCGCAAATGAGCCGTGGTCACATCGTTCTAATTTTTTGTGAAGGTGACACACTGCTCCGCTTTGTCTGTGTCTCGTCCTAGTCGTACTAGGACTAGACTCGTCATTTTCTGTCTGACCAGCGCCTTACTTTTAAACGTCTTACTGATATGACAGCGTAATAAACCAAGTTCTTTTCATAGTTGTGAAACAGCGAACATGCAAATAGCTCCCATAAGAAAACAGGCCAGTAGTATCACACTACAAGTTAGCAGTAGCGGCTTGCACCATTGTGCTATTAAACTGCTATCTATTGGAGGAGCCTAATCTACATTGTTAAATAACATTTAATGTGGCTAGTGAACCACACCGTTATAGCGTAGATAGCCTAGTTGGAGAAGGCCCGCCTCTCAAGCCAGAGAAAGCGGGTTTGAACCCAGCCGACGGACCAATTTGTTCGTTGTGTGAACAAGTGCTACATGACTGGAGCCCGGTGTATGACGACAGGCTCGCCCCCTGCCACATTTGAGACTGAATATCGCCCGGCGAAGTGTGGGTGTTGTATTACATCTCTGCCAGCCCCCTCGGGGGAAAGGCGTGACGATATGTTTATATATGTGAATCACACCTCACTTGGTCAGTAATTAAAGCAAAAATAATCACATTTCCACTAATCCACACTATCACACTATTGAGCACGATAAGAAGTCATTTGCTTAGTTTGGGGTCAGGCGACCGTGTGTGGAACTGTCCCGAATTTATTTATTTATTTATAAATCGCAAGGGAAGCCCGGGCAGGTCAACTAGTGTAATAATTTCCCTGAGAGTGTCAAACCACATACACCAACATACTTATGCGATTACACGACGTGCCATGATTACACAGCGTGCCTTCAGCGTGTAGGTAATTGAGTCAAGTGTGGCACCGTGACCCCAAGTGTTAAAGGACGTTGCAACGCAGTGCGTTGGCACCTCTAGTATGTGGTACATAATAGCTTAATGGCTAGAACAACATTATTTACATATTCACCGCATTAAGTGTACTTAGTTGCATCGCGCCGCCGTACTAGGTTCTAATAAAAAGAGGTTACGCGTTGCAACTTGGAATATTTACTGCTACAGCAGTTGCTGTGGTCTTCGAGGCTTACGCAGGTACGAGTACGTTCTACACGTTCTAGCTTTATAAATGTTTTATTATTTGTGATGTACAACTTTGTTACTGGAACGTTATTTGCAGAGAATTTAGTGCAGAGAAAACACTGCTACCCTACATAGAGAGCGAGTCTTCGACACTAGGTCAGGGATTTATAGAGACGTCTCCGAAATGGTTTGGCACTAAAAGATACATTCAGGTAAAACTTAAACATTACTTACTATAAAAGGCTTGGATTTGTTGTCCAAGGATTGTTTATTTCAATTTCAACTCATTTATTCAGACCATAGGTTATTAACAACACTTGGTAACGTCACATTTTACGATAGGTATTAATAAAAATACAATTGTGGAGTTGTTACTGAAAAATCGTTAAAGGTTCTCTCGGCAAAGGATTTTGCAAAGTACACAAAGTACTTTGCAAGTCTCAATCTTCATTCCAAGTATATTTTCAATTACACTATCCGACATTTGGTCAAAGGTTTTTCCCATCTCATTCCAAAGTATGCGGTCATCTGCCGAGTTTTTACTACTCCATAAAAAAAACTCTACGAATACTTCCTCAAGACACGTTACAGTACATACCTGCAGTATAAAAACTACTCAAACTAGTCCTCATATCCTTATAAAGCACGCACTCAGGGCGAGCGCCGGTGAACATGCATATTGTCTGCGCCGAGACACTGAGAGCACTCCACCGGCGTAACAATAGGCACCGCGTAATTCACAGTTTTTGTACCGTGTGTACTATCAGTGCCTGTGTTACAGAGTATTACAGCTGTTTCTTAGAACGAGGTTTTGTTGGTTGTTGCTTCTGTTTGTGGAGTCTTGATGTTGCTGATATTAATTTTGAGTGTTAATATCTATTTAACTATGTATTTAAAAATATCTAAGTATGTATATCAGTCTCTGGCAGCCATAGTACAAGCTTTGCTTAGTTTGGGGTCAGGCGACCGTTTGTGGAAGTGTTCCGAATTTAGAATTTAAAATTATGATTGTTTATAAAATAAAGGAAAATAAATTCCGCTTTTATTGCGCGAGCCGTAAGAGTTACGAGTGGTCTTTAATTATGTTAAGTAGTTAGAGTAATTCTGTGCCTGACTGGGCATTTCCCGTTTGTTAAAATCTGAATGTCTTCAATTCTCGAGTGAATCGGTTTTTCCTAGGCAAGTAGGCAACTCCATCGTAAGCCGGATCATTGGTTAAACCTAGGAGAGATGGCGGCCGAACGCGAGCTAAAATTGAAGTAAAAAGCTAGATAGTTAATCTACATTCAGAATAACGTGTATTTTCATTCTAAGGATTATAAAATAGATTTAAAAACGAATACCTACCCTTTTTACCCGATTAAGCAAGAATGAGCGTTATGTTTTTCGAGTGTTTGTATGTTAGTATGTATGATTAATTTGTACACAGTTCTGCAATAAATTATTCTTATTCTTATGTGGTTTTTTTGGCACGCCCTACAGCTTAAACAGCTTGATGAATTTCGACATGTGAGGTGTCATTTGAATCGTCTTGATAGTGGAAGTGACATAGGGTACAATATTTTGCAGCCGGGTCTTCGATTTTCTTTTAGTAATGTTACTTGTTTTAAGTACATATATTTACGCTGCAGTTGTTCTAGTTATTTGGAACCAGTTGCGCGCTTCGCCATTGTAAAAGGTTAGCGTAGGTATAGTTGATTTGAAGATGATAGTGTAGAAATATCGGTAGCTTGATAAACGCGAGAAACGTATTTGGCATTTCGGTAATCGTTATCCGATCGAATCTCAAAAAGCCTCGATTGCGATTTTTATCAGCATACGTTCAGGAGTTCACTGACCTCCGCGGTACCTTCAAAACCGAAAATCCCTTAGATTTGCAGCAGAACCTCGGAAAATAACGTTCCGGGCGGAATGTAAATACGGTGATATGAATAGAAATGCGTTATAAGTAGATGGCCTACGTGGTTGTCGTTAGGGAAGGAACGGACGGTGTTTGCCTTACCGAGGGGTAGCTACTGAGATTTTTCGAATATATACGAGTAGGTATGATTTTGTGGTAGTTGTTTTCCAGTAGAGTTTGCTTTGAACAAAAGATAAATGTGTTTGTTTTTTATTTCACTACATTTCTGCGATTTACAAGAATTTTTATTTTATTAAAAACTTAGTTGAGGCTCATTTAAGTACTATTGTAATTATTTTTTGTTTTTAATAAAGAGTTGTTGTTGTTGTTGTTCTTCTAATTACAGAATAATAACGAAATAATCAAATTAAATCAATTTATTTCGACTAATTTTTCAACTCATATCACAGTAATTTAGAAAATTTATAAAATAATATAATACTTCATTTGGATGTTGAAAAGCGTAAAATCGTAGTTACTAGTTAGATCGTAATTATGTAGTTAGTTCATTTGAGATTACAGTCTAAGTTTTCAAACACGAGGTTTCACGCCAGAGTTTTCTAACCATACACCTAAAATTTGAACAACAAAATCAAAATCAATAAAATTCAAGTTACATTTTAGCACAATTTTCCTCCCAGAACGTGAATGAAACACAAAGCACACAAAGTGTCCAAACAAAAAGGTAACATAAGCACTTGTTAATAGCCAATATGCGAAGCCGAAATTGCTTTCGTAACGTTGTTTTCCTGTAACTAATATTGGACTAATCCTATTATATCGAGCTTTTATTACGGTAAGAACGCACTAAGCGACAATCTACGATGACACATGATGATCTAACTTAGTACAATACAATACAAAACACTTTATTGACAAATACAAATAAATCTAAACTAAACACTCAAAAATAAAGGCGCAATGGGCGGTCTTATCGCTTAAGAGCGATCTCTTCCAGACAACCTTTAACATCTATTTTTGGTAGAAATTAGAACCCTATCTCAAGCAAAGAGATGATTTCACCGCTAGTTGCATAGATTTAATTTTATACCGCGATATTTCCGTTATTTATAAATTGATTGGTGCTTTTGGTCATCAGAAATGATTGATAACTTCTATAGTAACACTTTACAATTGAATGTTTACAAATAATTACAATACAATAATTATTAATAATCTTAGCATAATATTAACTAAATCGGATCTCTTTACTATAAAGTACCGTAAGTATGTAAGTGTAGTATCTGGTCGGTGCTTGATTTTTGAGATTTTTGGTAAAAGTTATAGATTATATAACTTCAAAAAAACAAAATGCATATCACGTGAAATTTTAGTCTAGTGCACTAGAGTCACGGCATAGAGTTTTAGTCCAATGCGCGTGGACCTTTAACGGGGTATCGATACGGTGTTTATTTCTTTTTCCTACTAGAAACTGTACAGTTTCATTAGGGTCGAATGGCTTTTGGTGAAATGGTTTTCGTGTTTGCAGCACGTGTTTGGATTATAAGTTGAGAGGTGATAGGATCTCGTTCGTAGCTGATTCGATTTTATTGTGCTAATTCATGGCTTTATCTTTTATTTTAGTTCAGTAACAAGCAACACACAAACAGGAAACGCAAGCACAATACTTAAACGGTCATGAATTAGTTCGCTATAAATTTTTCGAAACATAACAAAATTGATTACTTTATTTGTGTTTGTTTCTGTTCCGTTTTTAAGTACGATTCGCATAACTTTGTTATTTTTAATTGAGGAATTTTATAACTTATTAACCGCAATGCCTGAAAACCAAGCTTTACAACCAATATGTTCTGCCCACAATGACTTATGGTGCCGAAATATGGACGCTAACTAAAGAGGCTGTGAACAAAATTAGAGTTGCAAAAAAGGCAATGGAGCGTGCCATGCTAGGTATCAGTCTTAGAGACAAAGTCTGAAGTAAGGAAATACGACGGAGGACGAAAGTCACGGATGTCGGAAACCGTATAATGAGACTGAAGTGGCGCTGGGCAGGACACGTGGCTAGGTGTGGTGACGGCAGGTGGAGTAGAGCCTTGACAGAGTGGTTACCGATAGCAGACAAGCGCTCCGTCGGCAGACAACCGGCACGATGGATCGACGACATCAGATCCGTCACGGGTCATGCGTGGATGGGGTTGGCACAGGAAAAGGAACAAGGCGCGGGGCGGAGGAGGCCTATACCCAGCAGTGGGTCGATACAGGCTGATAATGATGATGATGATGATACTAACTTATTCATTTCTGAATATTTTTTTATGAATACTGTCAATGATGGGTATAGCTGTATATATACAGGACGGACAGAAGGAGAAGATACGACTCGGTCATGATTCTAGGGGCTTTCCACGACTTTTTATAGTTAACGAAAACTTTTTTTACTTAGTTCCTTAACATTTCCGTCAGGTGTGCATTATTAAAATGTATGGAGCGAAACGAAAACGATACAAGCTTTTGTAACTAGCAAAACTTATTAACTGCAGGCGTGAAACTGTGTAGCCGCGTGCTTGCGCCTCGTCGCTTACAACTTGTCTGCACCATTTCATCGCCTTACGTCCGGTCTCTATATTTCAAGCCTAAGAAGGCCCGCCTCTCAAGCCAGAGGGAGCGGGCTCGATCCCAGACGACGCGGCACACGCCAATTTGTTCATTGTGTGAACATATGTGCGTATTGTAATGTCATCTGCTACATGACTGGTGCGCGGTGTATGGCGACAGGCTGATCCCTGTTACATTTAGGACTTAATATCGTCCGGCGAAGTGTGGGTGCTGTATTACTCCTCTGCCAGCCTCCTCGGGGGAAAGTCGGGACGATATGTTTATTTGAGCGTATTAAAAAAATAATTGAAATATTAACACAAATATTGGTCCTTACGTATGAAATTGGCGTTTTGTACGGGAGGAATAAAAAGTCGATTTTTTTTTTGTAAAATATATTTAATTAATCAAAGTATGCACCGTTGTTATCTATGCACTTTTGCCATCTTATGGGTAGTTCATTGATCCCTTTACTATAAAATCCATGGGGGCGAGAATCAATAAACTCTTTGAAGGCGGTTTGGACTACTGCATCGGAGTGGAATTTTTTTCCTTGTAAGAAGTTGTCCAAATTCCGGAAGAAATGGTAATCTGTTAGAGCAAGGTCCGGGGAGTACGGTGGATGTCGCAGACATTCCAATTGTAGCTCAGCTAACTTAGTGGTTGTTTGTTGTGCAGTGTGTGGTCTTGCGTTGTCGTGAAGCAGCAGTGGCCTAGAGCGATTGACCAATCTCGGTTGTTTAACAGCTAGTTCTTCCTTCATGGTTTGCAGTTGCTGACAATAGATATCTGCCGTAATCGTTTGGCCAGATTTAAGAAAGCTGTAGTGAACGACACCGGCGCTAGTCCACCAAACACTTACAAGTAACTTTTTCTGAGTCAATTTTCGTTTAGGGCAGGATTTGGCTGGGTCTCCAGGGTTCAGCCATTGCGATGAGCGCTTTCGATTATCGTACAATATCCACTTTTCATCACAAGTAATGATTCAATTTAAAATCCCTTCATTATTGTGTCGGTTGAGCAAAGTAACACAGCAGGCGACCCGTGTTTGCAAGTTCGATTCACTCAATTCATGAGGTACCCATCGTTCGAGTTTTCTTACTTTCCCGATTTGCTTCAAGTGGATTAATACAGTTTTGTCACTTACCCTGAAGCCTGCTGCTATCTCTGAAGTGCTTTGTGATGGATCCGCTTTCACAATAGCCTTTAATTCTTCGTTTTTCACTTTGATCTCCGGCCGTCCATGGGGTTGGTTCTTAAGGTCGAAATTTCCAGAACGAAAACGTTGAAACCAAAAACGTACCGTGCTGTCTTTAGCGACACCAGCGCCGTACACATCATTAATTCTTCGAGCTGTTTCTGCAGCACTGGTGCCACGGTAGAACTCGTACTCGTAAATATACCGATATTTCATGTTTTCCATTGCGCGGTAATAAGCGACGCCAAAGAAAAAATAATGAGGAAAATAACAAATGAATGACTGTATTCCAAAGAAAAAAAAACCAGCTTAATGAATTTATTAATTTGAATTTCGAATTCTTAACCAAAGAGGAGATATTTCAGATCAAATTGATCAGTACGACAAAACGCTAATTTCATACGTAAGGACCTAATATTTAAATAATATCTTTTTTTTAAATCTATTTTCGATACTTATCCAGAAGCAAAACGTTGCCTTCGAATCCAATCTACTTAATACAACTAAATACAATGTTTTCTTACTTCTTCGATATCTACGTACAAAGCGGTACGTAGACAAAATGTGATGACATTTTCGTATGTTCAGACCACGTACCAACGAACAGGGGGACAATTCAACTAACCGTAGCCGACGCTTAACTGGGCGGCAATTCAGCTGATCATAGCCGATTCTTAACTTAACCGTTGACTTTGCGTTCCTTAAAAAAATAGACTGGGGCTCAGTATTGATTGATATTGGTATTGGTGGTATTGATATTTCACAAACGTATCACCGGTAGTTCTACTGGCACGTTTGTGCGGCATTAGTGTGAGCCGTTGCCCGTCCGTTTTTTATGACAAACACAACATCAACGGCCCAGTTAAGCATCGGCTGTGGTTAGCTGAATTACCCCCAGTTCTACGGATTCTCGTTTCACTAATGGTACGACATCGTGCTTTAGATTCCTTTTTTAGGAATTCAATTCCTTTCGAAACTGCTCCATTCAACGGCTACTCTTTTACATAGAAATCTGCTCCTTTAAACTCGGGAGATACTTTAAAACTTAAATGTTAAAGGATTTCGTGTCTCAGCATTGTAAGAGTCAATTAAAACTTTTTTGGCTTAAGTTTTAGAATGTTCTACAAGGCTGTACGCAAAAAGTTTTGTAAGTAAGCAGATAACGATGGTAATTCGGTTGTACCGTTCTTTAAACTGAATAAAAGCGCTAGGACTAAAACTGTGGTCGTCTATTATGGAAACCGACGTGGTTTTCACACATTATGATTTACATTGAAACTATAGTCGGAATTATCGACTGAATCGTACGTGAGTAATTCCCGTGTTATAAATCATAATGTGTGGTGGTCTATTTTATTTATATTGTAGGTATTAGAAATAAGTAACAATATTAAAAGAAAAACAAAAACCCGGCTGCAAAATTAAAAAAATAAATTAAAAATCATTTATTTCGGAACCAGTCCATAGTCGTGCACAAAATGGTGTATACTATGTCACTTCCACTATCAAGACGATTCAAATGACACCTCACATGTCGAAACACATGAAGTTATTTAGGCAGTAGAGCGTGCGAAAGAAACCTTATACATACACACATACACTTGAAAAACATAACCCTCCTTCTTGCGCAGTCGTGTAAAGTTTGAGAAGAACAAGAATCAACTTACTGCCTATGTTTTGCGGTTAATAATATTTAATTTTAAAATACCAATCATTTTGAAAAACAAAGGTATCATGTTACCTACTTACTATTAGTCTCAGGTAGGTACTTTGGTAATTTTTTTTCTGTAGTGTACAGTGTATATATATATATGAGACTAATAGTAAGTAGGTAGGTAGGTAACATAATACCTTTGTTTTTCATAATGTTTAGTATTTTAAAATAAAATATTTTTATCCGTAAAACAATATCCTCAGCAAGAGAATCTCAATTCATTTACAAGGAGTATGTTTCTCAATTCTCTGGGGTTCAAAAACCCCAGAGAAGGCAAAAGAAAGAAAGGTAGACCGCAGAAAAGATGGGATGACGACATAAGGCAAGTGGCGGGAGTTATGTGGAACAGAGTGGCTCAAGAAAGGAATTAATGGAAAAGGTTGGAGGAGGCCTTTGCCGACTGGTAAACAGACCTAGGGATGTTAACCAAGGAACAGATATTAGTTTAAAAATATTTTTAGTTTAAAAGTTCAGCACTAGTTTCTTAAATTTAAATTCATTGTAATCTAGATCTGAATAAAAGGCTATATTATTATTATTATTATGTTTCTCAAATCTAATAAGTATCAAGCAATGTTTTAATATCATCCCTCCGGGTACAATATCGTGAACAATACATTATACAAATTGTCTCCAAAATGTTCCAAACTCAATTCATACAAAAATATGGCGAGTTAGCAAATCGTCAGAACACCTGCGCTTGAATAACGTCTTCCCATTTTCCTGTAATAACACCAATAAATCGTAAGAAAGTTCAGACCATATTCATACGGTACGAATATCTGTTCCTGAGAACTTTTAAATAATTCCTATTCTTCTATGGTGCCAGTTAAAAGTTATCGTACTTCCTACTTATCCCACTTGTATTATCAAGGTGAAAGTTTGTGTGTGTGTGTGGGATTGTAACTTCTTCACGCACAAACGGACCGAGGGATTTGGATGAAATTTAGAATGGAGAAAGCTTCCACGCATATTTAAAAAAGGTTAGTTTTGAAGCGCGGGAATAGTGCGCAGCTAGTGTGGAACAAAGCTAATAGCTTAATTTTCATTCCAAAATATTTTTATATTATTTTTTAACAATAAAGATTTTTAAATCTTTTCATTTGTTTCTCAATTCTAGTTTTTTTTTTTAAGTGGCTTCTGCCCCTAGTTTTACACAACCATTTAACTACTTTACTAAGATATATTATGTATAACGAAAACTGGTGATATTAATTGGTAGACACATAATCTCAAAACAATTCACCGTTCAAAGATTTTTAATTTTGAATAGTACTCAGTTTATCATTTTTACAATTAGCATTTTGATCAAATATTTTTTGCTTCATCGCACTCGAATAAAAAACAATCACATGCAATGAGCTTCTTCAAGTCAAAATAGTTGAAAATAATAAAAGAAATAAGTCTATAGCTGGATTATCCGACTCAATAATTCGTGAGCAATTCCCATGCAATGAAAACAAAATATCAAAATATTATGCTTGAACATTTTGTACTTTTTTCATCTGGCAACATTAAAAAAAAGCTTCATGAACACACATTCTTTACCATCCGTCAAAAATAACTCCGCCGCGCAATAGGAGTTGATTCACTGTGAATAATTAAAATAGTTGTTTTAAATGAATGCATGAATGTTGACCGCATATTTTCAACACATTCCGCTTGATTAAAAACCGCACGGAATTAATTACGAAATATGAAACTTGCCTTGTTTGCTTTGCTTTAATACAGAAAATTTTATAATGTTTATGTTAACGCTTCCGCATAGAGTTTTGTTGCAAAATATTGAATGTATGATGAAAAATAAAGTTTTTGTTGTCTAAGAACATGATACACAATTATGTTTTACAATGATTAACGAAACTCACAATAATATCTCTGATAATTAATAACAAGATATTTATATGAAACCTAACGTGGTTTTCATGTATTACGATTTTATTAGTACTAGACGAGAGTGCCAGACGCAGCCGCGCGCGCGCACTCGCCTTGATAAAGATCGCCGAGTGCGGTTGAAACTATAGTCGAAATAATCGACTTAATCGTACGCGAGTAATTTCCGTATCATAAATCATAATAAGAAAACATGTTATAAATCACAAGAGCACAGACTTTTTTGAGAATATGAAATTAGATCCAACCTAACTAGACTCAATGACTCTTAAAGCTCTTACCTAACCAAATATAATTCTATAAGAAGGTCTAAGGTCAACCTGAAAAGTGTTACGAAAAAATATCTCCAAATTCGTAGGTAAAAAAAGCCTTACATAAATTACAGGCTTATTCAAATCTCCTTTCCACTTTCAGCGAGGGTCACCCTTTAAACTACATCCAAAAATATCATATTGTCAACAAAGCTAAAGCCTGGACATATTAATCAAAAGATATCCACGTTTTTGCACATAAAGGGTGCGTTTCAACGGCGCCCCTACCAAATATTGGTTTTTTGTAGCACGAACGTCCAGTAAGAGCAAACTCGTGTTTTTGCTCGACAAAGCCGTACATTTTCGTATGAAGGCATCCACTATGGGGTCTATGGAAGGTGTTCTATAGTGCCACGTCATTAAATTGTGAATGTAAAGTGAGGGAATGACAAAACATGAATTAATTTGAGATACGTCGCACGGTACGATGCACACCCTAATGTGCGATACTTAGGGCTAGTTAGATTTTCCGGCAAAGTTGATTATTTTTGTGGCTTTAAAATGTTTTTTTTTTTAAATATTACGCTCGCATTTTTTTTTTTTCTATTAGGCTTGTGTTTGGCCGCCAACATCCCTGATGATAAGCAGTAATAAACTTAACAAAAGACAATTAATTCATGCCATAGTAACCAAACAAAGTTGTTTACCTAACTACGAGTATATTTTTTCATTAAACCATTAAACTTCTAGCTAGTTACATTGGCAGCCAGTTTTTTTTTTTTTGCAGCCTGTCCTTCGACAAATTATATTCGGATGTTGTCACTCATAGACATAGTTGTTACAGTAATAAAGGCTTATTTTATTTTATTTATTTTTATTTAACCAAACAAAGTACATACACTCTAATCTTGATATCAAATCTGAGTATAATACAGGCGCATTTCTTACAGACCTTTGATGGCGGTTTAAAAGCTCTTCCTAGATTTTTGCAAACCTTTATTTTAGTATTACCTTCGGCCTAAAAACCTTAACCGACCGATGGGAAATATGCAAAATGAATGCATTTCCACTCTCAAAAATACCTACTTTCATTTTTGAGGTAGTTCTTACAACTACTTTATACACACTATAGGCAATAAACACAGTACTAGATAATACATTTACGATCATGTAAAGAGATGCACGAGCAAGAGCCTTAATGAAATTAAACTAAGATTCAAATTAAGTTTAACATTTTAAATTAAGATTAGAGATTTAGAAGAACCAATTATTCATTTTAGTAAGTAGTTTCGTTTGTTTCGTATCGTTTGTTTTTCGTTTCATACACTATCAATTGTATTCGCTAATCTCATGACTCGTGTGTAGCATTTATCAGAATGTACGCTAACACCCTCTCTATATATGAACGCGAGGAAATTCGCTCAATTATATCGCCCTACCAAGGCTTTTTAGCTTATTTATCAATCAATCTCTGATCCGGGGTTGATAAATAACACCTCAATGTCAACAATACGTTACGTCGATTCATGTCGGTTAATGGCCAGTGTTTCGTTTATTGATCGTGATTTACCTGAGTGTCTTTTAATTTGTAGTAAGTTTATTTGGACTCGTGTGCCTATTTTTTTTTTATGTACACCAACTCGCCTGATGTTAAGCGACGTTGTGGTCTAAAAAGGAGCACGACGACCTATAAGGTACTTATTCACTCTAGCTTTGAAGTTTTGTAGAGTGAAGAAGTACAAAGACGGCAGTTGAGTGAGGCGCTACAAGTGCGCTACTGCTCAGACCCGTCTTCGGAACGGTTACACCGGACTACATCCCGAAACATGACTAGGTCATTACACGGCATGGCTTGGTCCGGTGGGTGGTAACTAGCCACGGCCGAAGCCTCCCACCAGAGTTTGTTACCCGGTGTCATTAGTGTCGAGTGAGCATACCTAAATGCAGAAGAAAGTGTGCGATTGTTCCACAGTCTATGCACTTTGCAAACAGAATGCTGTGCATTTTCTTTGCTAGCCCTAGGCTCCATTTGCACCTGCAATGTTCTCTTCCAGATTGATTTTTTGGAACTCAATGAAATTTAATTCTATTTTGTCGTTCTGTGCTTTTAGCATTAAAACCTGAGATTTTAGGGATAAGCCATAGCCTACACTAACCAGTGGCCCTATTCGGAGATTAAGGATTTTCATCTCACTTTTTTTCGTCCTTGTTGCTCTCGTTTGAAACGTCTTAGGTGTGAGAGTGACCAAGATAAAATCTGATCTCATCTCACGCGCAGAAATAGCACCATTGATTCACCATTGATTAATACCTACAAGGAAGATACTTCATTAGATACTATTTTACCATGTGTTTATTTAAAGTCTTACTCTTAGTCTGTCACTATACATACAAGTTGTTGTTTTGCATTCCGGCAGAATTTGTAGAGAAAGGTACTCCACAAGCAGAGTACGAATAAGGTATGAGGAAACCTTAAAATCGAGAAAAAAAGCAGCTGTTCCATACATTTTGTTTAAAAGAAACAGCGTTTTTTTTTTCTCGATTTCAAGGTTGCCCCTTAGTTAATCCGTGCTGTGCTAGTGAAGTACCTATATCTTTCTCTACAAATTCTGCGGGAATGCAAAACAGCACGTTGTATGTACTTGCTTACTTCCTATGTTTTTGATTTGTTGGTTCCCAATTTGCCAAGCACTCAAATCTCTTCAATCGTGTGCGTTTGTAGCGCACATTAGAGGTTACGTCGGCACGTGCCTGACACGCGACTGACGGAGGACACGTCATTAGCTCCGCGGGTCGCAAGGGAGCTAGCTTTTTAACAATCGCTGCAATCCATCAAAGTGCAGTAGATACAGATCGGTGTAACGGTCGGGAATTAGGTGATATCTGCTGCGTTATCTTTGTTTTGTGTTGTGTTGTTAAAGCAAACGTGACGATGCAAGATTTATCGCACGGAGTCTTCTTGTGCAAGTGTTAAATAAAATCATCATCATATCGTTACGCCTTTCTCCCGAGGGGGCTGGCAGAGGTATTATACAACACCCACACTTCGCCGGACGATGTTCAAAAATAAAATAAGTAATTAAATTGCGGACATTTTTACACACGGTCGCCTGACCCCAAATGAAGCAAAGCTGCCAGAGACTGATATGGTTACATAAATATTTTTAAGATGGATATTAACACCCAGACCTAGAACAAACACAAATGTACATCACATGAATGTTTGCCCTAGGTTGGAATCGAACCCACGCCCCCAAGCTCAGAAGACAGGGTCACTACCAACTGAGCCACCGAGACAGTCAAATGGCATGTTATGGCAATGGTCATGGCGTTCAATCCCGCTTTAATTTTTAGTCGCACCATACGACGGGCATTCGATAACAAACTATTATCATCGTTACCATGGTTTAATAATATACTCCGCCAGGTATAGCATTTCGGTCACGTGGGCAACACATAGTGACGTCAATCGATGCTTAAGCAAGACCGAAATAAGTAATTAACAGATAGTGCGAAAGAGGTGAATGACGATACGAGTGACGTCACACGTGTTTGCTCCCGGAATGCTAGACCTTGTTTTTTTGGACCACTAGGAGTGCACAATAGACCCCACTTTCTCACCTCATGTAATGTTTAACATAGTTTTTCTATCACACTAATATAATAAAGGCAAAAGTTTGTGAGTGAGTAAGTGTGTGTTTGTTACTTCTTTACGCTCAAGCGGATGGACGGATTTTAATGAAATTAGGCTGGGGCCTAATAATTAACAATTTTGGGGGCTGAGACTCACGTCCGTAGGAGTGTACTCTATTCTGATTCCCTACACGTGGTCCCCGGGTAGTGCTAACCGGGTAGCAAACTCTGGTGGAAGGCTTCGCCGTGGCTAGTTACCACCCACCGGACCAAGCCATGCCGTGAAATGACCTAGTCGTGTTTCGGGATGTAGTACGGTGTAACCGTTCCGAAGACGGGTCTGAGCAGCAGCGCACTTGTAGCGCCTCACTCAACTGCCGTCTTTGTACTTGTTCACTCTACAAAACTTCAAGGCTAGAGTGAATAAATACATTATAGGTCGTCGAGCTCCATCTTAGACCACAACGTCGCTCAACATCAGGCGAGTTGGTGGTCAAACGACGACCTATTTTACATAAAAAAAGAGGTATGGAGGTAGCTTATACCCTGGATTGACACATAGATTACTTTTTATCTTCGGGTAAAACCGTCGGGTGAAGCTACATTACATTATATAGTTACTCTAAGATAAAAAGTATACCAGAATTGAAATAAAAACTGGATCTTATGTGATTCTTTGTCCCCAATTCAAAAACTAACTAGTTTATAACTTGTCTTTAGGTTAGTTCTTTAAGATACACCAAGAATACTGTCTTAATACAACTGAATAATAAACATAAATAAGCCTCTTTCTCATAATTCCCAATCACAGCTATCGATAGTAATTCATTCCCTCACTAATCTCGACCTCTCGAGAGGTATCTAAATAATAACCTCTTATGAAGCGACAACGGACCTCTCCTTCCTGAATAATGGCTAGCTACTTCCGGTGATATATTTCCGCTATCTCAACGCCAACATGGCGGCGGGACTTCCGGTTGACCGTTATGGAGTGTTAATCGAGCATTATGTCTGAGATGAAAAACTATATTTTGAGAGACTGCTCGTGTGGATAATTCTCACATAACAGGGAGCGTATATTTATTATCATAGGGAGTATAAGGGAACTTTATTTGTGTGATCGAAATTCAAATGCGGATCACATGAGAAGGTAGCCTTACTTTGTAGGTGATAGACATTACTAATATTAACCTCTAACGTAACTTCTAAAAATAAGCTTAAGTCTCTAATACGCAGTGAAAGCATCACTGCGTAAAGATTTACGAAACTTAATTTCTAAATTTTAGCTAATGACGTACCATAGCATGTAGTCGATAGAATAAGGTAACTATTCCATTTACACCTGAAATTTCATACAATCACTACATAGTATAAAATAAAGTCGCTTTCTCTGTCCCCATGTCCCTTTGTATGCTTTAATTTTTAAAACTACGCAACGGATTTTGATGCGGTTTTTTTGATAGATAGAGTGATTCAAGAGGAAGGTTAATATGTATAATGACATTAAATAGTGGAGAAATACTGTTATTTTTGAGGTTTCTAATGTGATGTTAGTAGGCTATATATGTTATACCCGTGCGAAGCCAGAGCGGGCCGCTATGTTTTTATACAACGTTCACAGTTTTTCTGTAGTGTATTTAGTATCAGCATTGCACCCGTGCGAAGCCGGGGCGGGTTGCTAGTCGAATTATAAATTAATAGCACCTTTGCCCGGCGGCATGGCTTGCGTTTCATAGCTTATGTCACTCAGGGACAATGTAGTTTTCTAATGGTGAAATATTTTTTGTAATCGGACCAGTAGTTTTTTAAGTTTATTCGTTACAAACATGTAAAAATACCAATCTTTCCTATGTATAATATCATTGTAGACTCGGTGTTGCCCATCAATAAATACAACCTGGGTCTCTTCAAGACAAGAGTGAATAGGCACCTTACGGGCAAGCGTGCTCCATCTTAGAACGCATCGTCGCTTTCTATCAGGTGTGTTCTGGTCAAACGTGGGCCCATTTAATCTTAAAAAAAAGGTAGTGTAAAAGTGTAGATTTAAAATGTAATTTAATTGTACTTGTTTCTTTGTTATTCGAAGTCTGCAGCTTACTATATAGAATATCTTCGATATCTTGTCTAAGTAGACTCTGGAATTTTTAGATCAGAAACGCAGTGCTAATTAATAATCCCCCTTTACTTTATCCCTATCGATTTTTGATGACGTGAATGGCGAACGTTCACCATCTGAGGTAGGGTTTCATAGAGCAGACATCATTGTTTCCGTGCCCTTCTTTCAATACGATAAATAACAGTAAGGGCATCTTGGAAACCCTATCTTTAGGCATTAAATATTATTTTCGAAACTCCTCTTAAACGAATTACATATCTGATGAGAGAAAGAGCTATGTTGCGGGGTATCTAAGGCCCGCATGCTAAAACTACACTCAGCCTTGAATTTTGATTAAAAACTGGTTTTACCATACTTAGAAACAGTTTCAAATCAAGATTCATTACTGAGCGTCGTTTTTTAATATGGCCTAAGAATATATACCTTTGTGAACTAATATTTTAGTAACTCTTTCTAGAGATATAATCACAATTATCGGAAAAGAGAAATATAGTGCGAAAAATAATTTTAAATGGACATAGCAAGTTTTCCTGTGTGAGAACACTGAATGAATGAACTGATGAGTTTTTTTTGTAGCAAAAATTCATTAGAAGAAAAATAATCCGGACGGCGAACCAAGGTGTCAAAAACCTACTCGTAGTTTTCAATTTAACTGCATCTCAATGTCACAATCTAAAGATAAAAAATATGAGATGACACATCACAGGACGTGTATATCTCAAATCCAATTTCCAATACAAGAAATCTGATTATGGCTTTCGGGCTGATTGCAGATCGATAATCCTATAAAACGCGAAAGTTTGTATGTATGGATAGATGGATGGATGGATGGATGTTTGTTACTCTTTCACGCCAGAACGGCTGAACAGATCTGCATGAAATTTGGCACAGAGATAGATTATAGTCTAGAATAGCACATAGGATACTTTTTAACCGCGGGTGAAACCGCGGGGCGCAGCTTGTTTATAATTTAAAAAAAAAACTCCATCTCTATTCTCAAGCCCATTGTTAGATTTCATTTCATTTATTGTCAAATAAACACTTACAGCAACGCCAAGGCGTATACTGATACAAGATTGATACAAGATGGGATACTGTATTTATATCACACCCCAGCTCTCGAGTCTTTTGTTATTCCAGTCCTACTTTAAACAAAAGAACCTGGCTGCAGAACAAAGGCGTAATTATAAGAAAGGGAAGAGTCAAGAAAAATCTTCCGATTATTATCAAATTTTTTTTATCAATCGTCTTTTGGAAGTAAATAATTGGAGATCATGTTTCGTGGTTGGTAATAAGGCATTTTTTCCAAAACAGGTATTCTTTAAAAAATATTTTGTTAAATGTTGAGTTTGGTAATTGAGTATTTTCGCGTCGAACAAAACGAATAATTGTTGATAATTGAAATATTGGTAACAAAGAGTTTTCTTTTCGTTTACTTTGCTTACTTCCACAGCATAATGTCATATGGCATTGCTGTGGGGATCAGCTGCTGAAGTAGAGGCCATTTTTATTTTGCACAAGCCAGCGGTCCGCACTATCTACAGGATGGGTCTCCGCGATTCATTGAGAGATTTATTTAGAAATTAATAAATTAACTTTACCTTCTTTGTATACCTTTGAAAATATTATTATGTACGTTCGCAAAAATCTACATAAATTTAAATTGAACTGTGACTATCACAAAAATAACTCTATTATTATATATTATTAGATTTAGACTGACTAAGTCAAATAAGTCATTTTTAGGCAACTGCGTTCGTTTTTACAATAAAATCCCGTAAAATATAACAGGGCTCACTGAGGGAAAATTCAAATCACATGTAAAAACTACATTAATGAAAAGAGGGTATAATATAATATAAGGTTAAGAACTATTTAGAAGACAAAGATGTCTGGAGCCTTCCACTTCCGCCAAGTAGCCACTAGTATTTATAGATATTACCTAGTTGTAAGCCAAAATTGTGAGACAGTAATTTAGTTATTCTTTGAAAAAATAATGCCCCTCAGTTTCTTGCCTGTTCTTCTGAGTAGAGGCTCTTTAGCCGAACAAGGCAGTCGAGTCTATTTAAAAAAAACTTTGAAGTTCAAAAGTGTATGTTTGATACCCAAATTAAATAAAAACATTTTGACTTTGACTTTGGAGATAATATACTTAACCCATTTAATTGCACATTGCCAAATTTTATTACCACTGATCATTATTTCCGACAGGCCCCAAGAGAGTTTGAATGGACATTTCATAACTCTACCTACAGGGCTACCCTTAATTTTTTTTTCTAGTTTGAATACGAATACATGTAGGTAGCAATTGAATAAAAAATTCAATTGAATGATGTGCAATAACTCGGGTTATCGACCATAATTGAGCCGTGGGTAGCTTCCAATACTAAACCACTTGCGTTCCAATTACTATAGACAGTTGCAATGCAGTCTATAATTTTGCATTTTTCCAGGTTTCTTCAGACTACTGTACTGTAACTTCTAGTTTATTTCGTTTTGGTCATAATCAAACTTTATTTTCACACGAATCTTAGCCCGAAAGACATCCACCGCTGGTCAAAAGCTTTCCTCCCCCAATGACCTCCACAAAGACCTGTCCTACGCTGCTCGCATCCAGCGGATTACCGCACGCGTTTTTCACGAACTGTTTTTTTACATTTTTTCACAATTTACTTTTTACAATTTAGTTACACGTCACCAAACAAGCAAGTTTTATTACGACGCAAAGGTTTTTTCTAAATTTTGAGATTTCGCTTTGCTCAAATATATTGCATTTTTTTTTTAATGTAGAATAGGTCGGCGTTTGACCACCAACTCGCCTGATGTTAAGCGAAGTTGTGGTCTAAGATGGAGCACGACGACTTATAAGGTACTTATTCACTCTAGCCTTGAAGTTTGTAGAGTGAAGAAGTACAAATAGGTACTGCAGTTGAGTGAAGCGCTACAAGTGCGCTACTACTCAGACCCGTCTTCGGAATACAATGTAAGTTCCTATAAGCCGAGAATTATTGGTGTCTGATTTTGTGGAAACGCAGCCTTTAGGCTGCCAGTCCACTGGAGCGGAGAGGGGAGGAGCGGAGCCGAGGTCTGCTAATAAAAACCAATAGAATTGCTGCAAAGAGAGCAGATATATTATACAATGCTACTAGTTAAGAGTCCGGCGACCTAACTAATTTCGACCTAGGCGACCTAGACTAACTTCGCATTGGCTTAAGGTATTCTATCGCCATTTCGTCTAGAAGAAGAAGACGAGTGAAGAGAGCGAGTAATGATACTGACGAGCCTCTAAACTTACCTACAGAGTGACAAAGTGCGATTTTAATTTTTTTTATGACTTTTGCACTACTGTAATCATTCTTAAGTAACTAAGAATTTCCCTTGTATTATTGATTCATTTAACAGCTAATGATGTAGACAACCTCCCTATGTAATGGAATTTTTGATTTGCTTTGTCTACCTATTGAATAAATCAGTCAAAAGTGACCCCTTAAAATGCGGATATTTTTCATAGCTCTAGTTTAGCTTGAGAACGTTTTTTAAAAAAAAAACAAGAACATAGGGGCAAAGATATTGTTAATTTAATTGTACATGCTAAATTTCATTATAATCTGACAAACGGTTTTCAAGAAATTTGAGTAGTGCGTTTGTATGGAAATTTCAGAACGTCGCGGCCCTCTTAATATTGGCACAGCTCCTCTCTACTTGTCTCCACTCCTCTCCGCTCCAGTGGACAGGCATCCTAAGGCTACGTTTCCACTGAGGCGGAGCTGAGCAAAGCGGTGCGTAATTGGTGATAAGTACCGTTTCGCTCAGCTCCACCTCACTGATTGATTGATTTTAAATTTATTTATTAACAATCACATAAATAAACTGTTTGTACACTCAACGTTAGAGACAAAGATCCATCCATCCATCAGCCATAGGACGACCACTGCTGGACATAGGCCTCCCCCATAGATCTCCAATGAGACCGGTTGGTAGCGGCCTGCATCCAGCTGGATACGCTGGATGCAGGCTAAGATATACAACTAAACAAATTAATAGTTATTTTGTAGGCTAGGACCGCATTTAAAACTTAGTTGCTAAACTTAAAACTTATGTATAAGACAGTTCTTATCAAATCATAATTGAGGGTAGTTTGCAAAAAACATGACCAAGGATTACACACTACTATGGTTGTTTCGTATGTTTATGACATCCACCTCACTGGCAACGCAGCCTTAAGGCCTCTGACATGGCTTGACTGGTACAGCTAGTTTATTATCGTATAAGTTGTAAGCGACGATAACCTAGCCGGAGAAGGCCTGCCTTTCAAGCCAGAGGGAGCGGGTTCGGACCCAGCTGACGGCTCGCACCAATTTGTTCATTGTGCTGAACATATGTGCGTACTATATGTCATCTGCTACATGACTGGAGCCCGGTGTATGGCGACAGACTCGCCCCCTGTCACATTTGGGACTGAATATCGTCCGGCGAAGTATGGGTGTTGTACACCTTTGCCAGCCCCCTCGAGGGAAAGGCGTGACGATATGTTATGTTAAGTTTTAAATACAGATATGAATCTGCAGTAAATCATTGAGAAGTGAATTCCCGAACAAAAACCGACCGTATCTAGTTGAAAACCTACCTTATTTTGTAGCATCATAGTATGAAGAGTATTTTATCCGCATGAGGCTTCCCTTTGACCGATTACCTGTCATCTATAATTCTTCTGCTTAGCAGTGAACGAGACTGAAATTACTGTTTAAGCTATTTATGGTGAAGCGAAAATAAAGGGTCTTCATGATATTATTATGCCACATTTGAAAGAATTAGTAGCAACCCTAGTTGTATACGTTATTATTTATGTGGCTACTTGTAACTTGCATCCTATTTTCCCACGCTTTGCAATTTTTCCGAGTTTTCTGTGATGTTTGTTTGATATTTATGACACACTAGCTGCGCCCCGCGGTTTCACCCGCGGTTAAAAAGTATCCTATGTGCTATTCTAGACTATAATCTATCTCTGTGCCAAATTTCATTCAGATCTATTCACCCGTCGCGGCGTGAAAGAGTAACAAACATTCATTCATCCATCCATCCATTCTTACAAACTTTCGCGTTTATAATATTAGTAGGACTACTCGTACCTCTTCAGCAATTGGTATCATAAATATGATATCAAATCAATGATATTTATGATACCAATTGCTGAAAAGGTAGTCCTACTTAATATTATAAACGCGAAAGTTTGTAAGAATGGATGGATGTTTGATAGTCTTTCACGCTAGAACGGCTAAACAGATCTGGATGAAATTTGGCACAGAGATAGATTATAGTCTAGAATAGCACATAGGACACTTTTTAACCGCGGGTGAAACCGCGGGGCGCAGCTAGTGCGCCATAAATATCAAACAAACATCACAGAAAACTCGGAAAAATTGCAAAGCGTTGGAGAAAAGGATGCAAGTTACAAGTAGCCATAAGGTATCATAAATATGATATTTATGATACCAATTGCTAAAGAGGTAGTCCTACTAAGATTATAAACGCGAAAGTTTGTAAGAATGGAAACTACTCTGATCATCTGATCATTTGATCAGAGTAGTTTAATCGTGAATTAAAATTAAAAAAAAAAACTTCCTACGTCGATTTTCATCAAACATACTCGTAGCTAAGAACCCTCCCGACTAATTTACCTTTAAAAAAAATCTTAATCGGTTCCTTCGTTCGGGAGCTACGATGACACAGACAGACAGACACCAGGCACACACACAGACACGTCAAACTTATAACACCCCGTCGATTTTGCGTTGAAGGTTAATAATAACAAACAGACAATTGACAGATAGTTTAAAATAAATAAATAAATTCGGGACACTTCCACACACGATCGCCTGACCCCAAACTAAGCAAAGCTTGTTAGTACAAGCTTTGCTTAGTTTTGGCTGCCAAAAATTTCTTTGAGATTGGATTGCGTCAACGTTGTACGAATATAACCTAGTTACTAAAAGCTCTGCATTATATCCTATCCTACTAATATTATAAACGCGAAAGTTTGTAAGAATGAATGGATGGATGGATGTTAGTTACTCTTTCACGCCAGAACGGCTAAACAGATCTGGATGGAATTTGGCACAGAGATTGATTATAGTCTAGAATAGCACATAGGATACTTTTTAACCGCGGGTCAAACCGCGGGGCGCAGCTGGTTTCAATTGCCTTATCCAGTTAATTTCGATTCCTTTTAACGTTAATTTCCTTGTTACTGTTTATTCCGTTCAATAAACAAGGCGGAACTTGTTGAGCCCAAAATTATAAAGCCGAAAATATCTGACTTTGTACTTTAATATTTTAATTACTTCCTTTAGCTACAGTATATTTGAAAACAGTATGATAATGTTACAAAAATAGCTATTATAGACATGTTTGTTATCCGAACAATATTTTTTTACAATACAATGGTACTTAACAAGTTTTTTTTTTACTTTAATATTGTTATTATAATGCTACGTCCTTGTATCTGCATGCATCTGAATTTTAATGCAATCTGTTGCTGAAAAATATAAAAAAAGTTCCTTAGTTCCTTTTAAATTGCAGAACCGACTTACGCAGGCACGCCGCTTCACAGATTTCACGCCAGAACCCTGTCTTTGCCACATCCTCGCCTCACGTCCGGCCTGTATAGCTTACGTCTAAGACATTCAGCTTCGGTTTCCCGATAAGCCCTTTTCATCAAAAAATAATTATGATGTTTATTGATATAAAAAAACACAAAAAAGGTAGATATGAACCGGCTGGGCCCGTACACAAAATCTCATTGCGATGATCTTTAGGTTCAGCCACCAATGCTGCGCGACATTGAATCTTAACGCGCAGCAATACGATTTGCGGTCGTGCAGCGTTGGCGGCTGAACATAATAATCATCCCAATAAGATGTCACAGTACGGGCTCAGTTCGGTACAAGATTTGAAAAAGGCAATAGGTACCTATTAAGTACCTCATACCGCAGTGTGTGACTGCAACAAAGAACTCTATAGTCTCTATAGCTATGTAGCTATTTAGAGTATATGTACAATTAGAAGTATTGCGTGACTGCAACAAAGAACATTATAGTCTCAATAGCTATGTAGCTATAGAGACTGTACAAATATAAGAATGGCGTGACTGCAACAAAGAACATTACAGTCTCAATAGCTATGTAGCTATAGAGACTATGTACAATTAGAAGTATTGCTTGACTGCAACAAAGAACATTACAGTCTCAATAGCTATGTAGCTATTTAGAGACTATGTACAATTAGAAGTATTGCTTGACTGCAACAAAGAACATTATAGTCTCTATAGCTATGTAGCTATTTAGAGACTATGTACAATTAGAAGTATTGTTTGACTGCAACAAAGAACATTATAGTCTCTATAGCTATGTAGCTATAGAGACTATGTACAATTAGAAGTATTGCTTGACTGCAACAAAGAACATTATAGTCTCAATAGCTATGTAGCTATAGAGACTATGTACAATTAGAAGTATTGCTTACCTGCAACAAAGAACATTATAGCCTTTATATCTATGTAGCTATTTAGAGACTATGTACCATTAGAAGTATTGCTTGACAGCAACAAAGAACATTACCTACTATAACTATGTACAATTAGAAGTATTGCTTGACTGCAACAAAGAACATTATAGTCGCTATAGCTATGTAACTATAGGTAAATAGGCCTTATTCAAATCTTGTATCCGAACCTTACTGGCAATGTTACAGCATCATTCTCATCTCATAAGAGAACTTTTGTGTACTGGGCTACCGCACTCTAATTAGGAAGACATTTAATTAACTCTCTCAAACATCACACATGAAGAATCCTTATGAGTTTCCATATTTATATTTGCTTTCCGAACTTTTGGATCCAAGAATTTAATATTGACTTATCAATTTTAATCTTACAAATTCTCAAAAGTTACAGCAGCTAATTTGTTTAATAGTCTAAACATTGCTGAGGAATAATGAATTAATCAAGTATGAAATTAAGTTATGATACTTTTAACATGCAAGACTTTCTCGAAGCATCCGATCAGATTTCTTGGTAATTATTTCATGTTTAAAGCCTTAACAACACAAAAGATACAAGAAAGCATAATATTAATTATGATTTTATGAAACGGAAATTACTCACGTACGATTTAGTCGGTTATTCCGACTATAGTTTCAAGTTAGTTCAATTGTACGTGAGTAATTCTCGTTTTATGAAATCATGTTTGAATACCACGTCAGTTTCCGTAATAAGCATATTAATTATTAATTTCAACTGGAATTATATAATGGTAAAAAGGTACTTTAAATAAAATCTATTTTAAAGTCTAAGTAAGTATCATCCATTAACTGAGCATACGTTGTTATTCCATTCCATTATTTTTATTTTATATGCGACATCTATGTTTTTTCAATTCAGACAATATGACTTGCATACAATGCAAGTTACAGAGCCCCATAGAATATAAATATCTTATCGACTAACATACATATAATAACATCAATAAAATTAAGTCTAAAAATATTTTCTTGGTTTTTGCTCCTAATCTACTTAATAGGTAAGTTGCTTGGTTTATTAACTGAATATTCGTAAAAACAATATAAGCCTAAAATAAACCTAACATAAACAGCAAATTTCAATTAATATGCAGAGCTCAAGTTGGTATCCGCGCGTAGAGTAAAGAAAAGTAAACTAAAAAGAATGAGGTTTTCAATTAGGCTGTATGTTTTTTACCCGACTGCGCAAGAAGGAGGGTTAGATTTTTCGAGTGTATGCATGTAAATGTATGTAGGTATGTATGTATGTATAGGTACGAGGTTTCTTTGGCACACCGTATAGCTTTAGCAGCTTGATGGATTTCGACATGTGAGATGTCATTTGAATTGTCTTGATAGCGGAAGTGACATAGGGTACAAGGGTTATTGTTTTTCTTTTAATAATGTTACTTCATGTAATCTTCTAGTGGCATAGCGTATTAGTGAGCTAAAAGCAAAACTTCCGACCTTTTGGCGAACAAAATGACTTCGTCCCACTATGACATTATTCTCCGAAATTCATAATCTCACCACGAAGGCCTAATCTACAACGTTACGTCCTAGAAGAGCGGTGACAGGGGTCAAACGGAATGATAAATCACACAAGTACGCGCCTAGACTGCCACCGTGATAATGTATTCATATTTTACCTTGTTGTTTTAAGGTGATCTCTCACTGAAAGCACACGCCTGTAATGTTACAATCCAAGAGCCGGTTTGGAGCATTACGGCATAACACTGCTTCTCTTTGGGTAAGTACAAGTAGTCCTTATTACCCGACTGCGCAAGAAGGAGGGTTATGTATTTAAAGTGTATGTATGAATATATGTATGTATGGTTTCTTTGGCACGCCCTAAATCCTAGACAGCTTGATGTATTTCGACATGTGAGGTGTCATTTGAATTGTCTTGATAGTGGAAGTGACATAGGGTACAATATTTTTCAGCCGGGTTTTTTAGTTTCTCTTTTAATAATGTTACTTGTTTAACTGAGCGTCTCACTTGCTGCCAAGCAAGTACACTTGCCACTTGACTGTGATGTTTCAAATTATATTATTACCGCCCTAATAGTACATAAAATTAATAATTAATAATTCATTAGTAAAAGTAAATTATCTAATAGTGAATTATTCTGTACATTGTTAGTACAACTCACGAACTGTAATGCAATATCCTTCCTGTCTGCTGTAATGCTTAAATCTGAACTGTTATGTTACACGCGAACGCTCCCAGCGAGGAAGCACCTTTAGATGTACATGTAGTCTAGAGATTTGAGTTGTGAACATTAGCACATGCGTGTTCTTGTTTATGTTAGACATGTTTGGCGAACTCTCGTAACTGTTGATTGCACAGAGCTAAACTAATGAATTTGTAAACGCGGTCCCGTTTTGGATTGCAATGGAAATATCTACTTTATGTAGGATAATTATAATAATCTACTTTATGTACTGGTGGGAGGCTTCGGCCGTGGCTAGTTACCACCCACCGGACCAAGCCATGCCGTGAAATGACCTAGTCGTGTTTCGGGATGTAGTCCGGTGTAACCGTTCCGAAGACGGGTCTGAGCAGTAGCGCACTTGTAGCGCCTCACTCAACTGCCGTCTTTGTACTTCTTCACTCTAAACTTCAAGGCTAGAGTGAGTAAGTACCTTATAGGTCGTCGTGCTCCATCTTAGACCACAACGTCGCTTAACATCAGGCGAGTTGGTGGTCAAACGCCGACCTCTACTACATAAAAAAAAAAAAAAAAAATAATTATATTAAGCTCTAAATTCAATGCCTCTAGAGAAATGAGTATAAGTAATTTTTCTTGCAATGAAATGGATTTGAATCGCCCTATTGCGAAATTAAATAGAAAACACTGAAACTGTTTTTTTAGTAAGTAATTAAAAAAAAAAAAAAATACCGCGAAGGCGTAAAGTCTGTTTAGATATTATAATAAGTAGATCAGTCCCATGATCTAAAAAACCAAGCTCTATCATTCCGGTGCAAACACGTAATGACGTCACTTGTCATCGTCATCCGTCTCTTTCGAACTTGTTGTAATTGACTTATTTCTGTCTTGCTTATGCGTCGATTGACGTCACTACGTGTTGCCCACGTGACCGGAATGATATACCTGGCGAAGTATATTATTTTACCGTGTTTTTTTCTATCTGATTATTTTTTTGCTCTATCTCGCTAATGATCTACATAAACTTACTTTTTTTAATGAAAAGCTCCATGGCTCATTGTTAAAATATACTTTAATCTTAGACTTTGGCCTAAGATTTTTATGGATCTAAATTTAGCTAGTTCCAACAATAGTTTACTTTGAACATAACATAACATATCGTCACGCTTTTCCCCCGACGGGGCTGGCAGATGTGTAATCAGTCCCAAATGTGACAGTGGCGAGCCTGTCGCCATACACCGGGCTCCAGTCATGTAGCAGATGACATGCAATACGCACATATTGCATGTCATCTGCTACATTGATAAAAAAAAAAAAAAAAAATGTTCCCAGGAAGTTTACTAGCTACCGCCACTCAGGGTATCCTACCGCGGTGGCTAGTGACCCTAATTAAAATTTCCTTTTTATTTGTAATTTTTTAAAAATGATTGTAATGTGTATTCAATGTAGCCAGAAATAAATTATCTAAATATGCTCACACAATGAACAAATTGGTGCGTGTCGTCGGCTGGGTTCGAACCCGCTCCCTCTGGCTTGAGAGGCGGGCCTTCTCCCAACTAGGTTGCCATAGCTTTTAGGCTATTACCTTGAAGTATGGTAAAAGCTCTCTTACTGTATTGTATTAAGTACATAATACACAGAATGGTAATGAACGTACGGTAATGTATGTTATTCATAATGTTACCAGAGTAAGTAAGTCGGTATTTCCATGAACAAATATGTGTAATTTTGTCACGTTTGCTCTTTGTCATATTTAGCTAACAACTGTTGTATTTTTTTAACGGTATTAAAACATGTTATGATATAACATATCGTTACGCCTTTCCCTCCAAGGAGCTGGCAGAGGTGTACTGCACCTACATTTCGCCGGACGATATTCAGCCCCAAATATGACAGGGAGCGAACCTTGTTACCCGACTGCGCAAGAAGGAGGGTTATGTTTTTCAAGAGTCTGTATGTGTGTATGAGGTTTCTTTGGCACGCCCTACAGCCTAAACAGCTTGATGTATTTCGACATGTGAGGTGTCATTTGAATCGTCTTGATAATGGAAGTGACAAAGGATACAATATTTTCAGCCGGGTTTTTTTTTTCTTTTAATAATATGACTTGTTATATTATGTGATGTGTATTTGTACGATGTTTCAAAATAGTTAACTTTTTTTGACACGGCCATCTTAGTTCTGACTGCAATATTTAAATTTGTGCCTTAGATGAAAATTGTAAACAAATCTAAAAAACTAAATGATTATATTTCGTAAAATCAAAATTGCGCAAGCATGGATGAACGGATGTTTGTTACTCAATCACGCCAAAGCGGCTAAACTGATCTGGATAAAATTTGGCACGGAGATAGACTTTAGTCAGGAATAGCACATAGTATACTTTTCGATCTTAATTGAAACCACGGGCCCAACTAATGAGTACATACTGTAACCCTGTTTTTTTTCTGGATCCAAAGTAACTATGCCTAGCTATATATTTTTTCGCGTTTATTGTACCTTGGGACGAAAACTACTGGTTTAAATTGGAGCTACATAATATAAGTACTAAATAATATAAAGTTTTTGTTTGGCAGTTTCGGTTTTTGATCAAAATTCAATAGGTTGTTTTGGTTGGTAAAAACTTACGTTGACCTTGTCCTTTATTTTGGGTATTCCATACTTTCCAGCATTCGCATTCAATCAGACCGTTTAGCTATTTGTAGTTTTGTGTGTAAACTCTTTGTTTAATTAACTTTTTAACTTTATTTGAAATTCAACTTCAGGCTTAGGCTTGTTTACCAATCTGGTTCTAATTCCGTTTGGCGTTGACAGACAGTACCTCGCGTCATGGTGAAAGTGACATTCATCCAAGCTTGACATATTGGCTGATGAGTGCAGAGTGCGTTTGGCTTGACATCAGCATATTGATCAGGTGTAAGTTTTGTGAATTATTGATGTTATAAATCGATCGTTTTGATGTCTGTGGTGTAGATGAACGTAATCAATTTCCGGCTCCCGGGGTTCTCATTGGGATTTCGATCTCGGATCAGCGATTTTACAACTTTACATGGGTGTGGAAAGCTACGCCTTTCCCTAAATTTTATTTTTGTTTCGTTTGTGAGGAGTCTCCAGGTGGCGGCAACGCGCTCTGCCTCATGGGAGGTGTGGCGTCCAAGTGTTAGTGTTAAAATTGCGTGTCCGAGTTGAGCGTCCGTGGCCGGCGTTCCGCTGCCTTGGTGTGTTCGTGTGGTGTGTCTAACAGTGTTCCTAACCGTCTTCCTTAACTGGAGGACGTTTAGTACGGGCTCTTCGTCTAGGTGGGAGATCACCAATCGGGTAACTTTACGTTAAGATTTTGATTGCTGTTCCTGTGGAAGACCACCTTTAGTGTAACTACGTTAAGATTTTGATTGCTGTCTCAGGGAAAGACCACCTTTAGTGTAACTTTACGTTAACATTTTGTTTGCTGTCTCTGTGGAAGACCACCTTTAGTGTAACTACGTTAAGATTTTGATTGCTGTCTCAGGGAAAGACCACCTTTAGTGTAACTTTACGTTAACATTTTGTTTGCTGTCTCTGTGGAAGACCACCTTTAGTGTAACTACGTTAAGATGTTGATTGCTGTCTCAGGGAAAGACCACCTTTAGTGTAACTTTACGTTAACATTTTGTTTGCTGTCTCTGTGGAAGACCACCTTTAGTGTAACTACGTTAAGATGTTGATTGCTGTCTCAGGGAAAGACCACCTTTAGTGTAACTTTACGCTAAGATTTTGATTGTTGCCTCTGTGGACGACCACCTTTAGTGTAACTTAGTTAAGGTTTACTCATAAGACAAGACAAACCGACGAGAACGGCGACCCTTCCTTATAAATAAATTTTAAATGAAAACAGTTGTGGGTTTTACCTTTACTTCCCCCACTTCCGGTTACATTTTGGCGCCCGAACAGGGACCGGTTAGTCGTCTCGGGTACTACTCCCTGCCACTGGTCTTTCGCTCAGTGACGGCTCGGTTTGTCTTAAAATTTTTGAGCATAAAAGTTTTTTTGGATAGTATAAGTGTGTTTATACGGTGTTTTGCTGTGTATAACCTTATTGATAAGTTTCCGAAGTGTGTTAGTTACTACCTAATATTACGTAAAAATGGAAGAACGTCCTATTAGGTTTCATCTTTTAAATAAGGACGAATTGATTTACGAAGTGGCAATTCGCGATGGTGTTCCGGAGAACACAGTAGATAAATTGCGGGCTCAAATCAAAATTTTAAATACTCAGATTCCCACTGACCATTTGAGTTCTTTTGAAGGTGATGTAGGGTCAGAATTGCAAACTATTCGTTCCAAGTTAGACGAGCTAGAGGAGCTCTGTGTTCGTAAGCCCCTCTTACTTAAATATTTAAACCGCATTCAAGCGTTGGGAAATCATCTCTTTCACCGCCTGAGTAGGGTGGAACTCGATGATGATAGTAAAGATCGGAGTCTTAAAACTGAGCTTGATGAGCGCCTTCGGCACGTTACTGATAGAATGGACCGGATTTTGCACAATTTTCAGAGTAGTGTTGAATTTAAGCCTGCTATAGACGAACCTGGTGTCAGTGGGGCTTCTGAGAATGTTTCTGTTGAACGTGATTATGGTACTCCAGGCTTGCGCGTCATGTCATGCGATCGCACTTCGCATGTACACGCTTTAAACCTTAAATTTAGCGGGAAAGGTAGTGTTCACGCTTTTCTGGAACGGTTGGAGGAGTTACGGGTGTCGCGGAGTATTTCTAACGCGAAACTCTATAACTCTGCTGCTGAGCTTTTCAGTGAGGAAGCTCTATGTTGGTATCGTAGTGTTCGTGAGGAGGTTTCTAATTGGGACGAGCTCAAAAATCTTATGTTAGAAGAGTTCCTCCCTCACGACTTTGACTATCGGTTACTGCAGGAAATTCGCTCAAGAACTCAGGGCATAGACGAGACCATAATTCAATATTTAGGTATTATGCACAATTATTTTGCCCGCCTGAGTCGTAAATTGTCGGATGTTGAAAAACTGGAGATTGTGAAACACAATGTGAGACCGTTTTATACTACCCAGCTGGCTTTGGTAGAGTGCTCGTCTTGGGCCGACTTTAAAAAGGGTTGCAGAAAATTGGAGGCAGCAAAGGAGAGCGCAGATTTATTCCTTGAACCTCGGCTCAGTGTACAACAGGCTTTGTCTCCAGATTTGGCCTACAGGGGCAGAACGAGCCGAAAAGCTGAAGTCGTGTCCGCTGGAGCGGATAAATTTTGTGTGCGTTGTCGGGTCTCCGATCATAACCTTATGCATTGCCAAGCTCCGCCTTTATTGGTGTGTTTTAAGTGTGGTGAGAAAGGTGTCACGGCTAGGACTTGTCCACGTTGTGCCCCTTCTGGTGCAACACCTGTTTCAAAAAACTAGGTGACCCGGGCCGCTGTGTAACCTCCACTGAAGAATGGAAAGACTGGTGTAATTTTGTGCGTGATTTTCTGAAGTCGCAGTCTAGCGTGGCAACGGTCCGTAGTTGTAGTATAGATGCTCGTCCTTTTTTAAATGTACAAATTGGTGGTTTACCTTATTCTGGTCTGTTAGATTCTGGGTCGGAAATATCCATTATTGGTGGATCGGCTAAAGAACATTTTACCGAATTGGCTACGTTGCACGAATCTGATGATTTGAGTAGGGTTGTGACGGCAAATGGGTCTACCTCCCCTGTTATTGGTTTTATGTACCTGCCTGTGACCGTGAAGGGAGTTCAGCGTGTCGTAAAATTTTACGTCATCCCTGGTGTGGTGTCATCGATGATTTTTGGTATTGACTTTTGGAAAGCCTTTCATTTGGCGCCTGACGTGTTAAGTTTGATAGGACCTCAAGAAAATTTGATTTTCTACCAAAAACCTGGCGATGTTGTAGTGTCTAAGGTAAATCGTTTGCATCCTTTTGATGAGTTGACATGTGAACAGCAAGCGTTGGCTGCTGATATACGTAGTGAGTTTGAGGAAATTTCTGCGGAGAAGAAAGGCCTGGGCCGGACTCATGTAATACATCATCATATTGACACGGGGAACGCCGCTCCGATAAAGCAGCGTTATTACATGATGTCACCTGATAAATTGAGTGAGTTGAATAGGCAGCTTGATGAGATGTTGGCAATGGACGTAGTTGAGCCGAGCCATAGCCCGTGGAATAATCCAACGACCATGGCCCCGAAGGCAAATGGAGAGATGAGGTTCTGTTTGGATAGTCGTAAGTTAAACGAAGTGTCGAAACATGATGCATATCCACTTCCTTACATCAACAGCATCCTCGACCAGCTTAGGGATTCTCGGTTCCTCTCTTCTTTAGACTTGAAAGCTGCCTTTCATCAAATACCTCTTACCCCTTCTTCCAAGGAAAAGACCGCATTTACTGTCCCATCGCGGGGACTGTTTCAATTTAAGGTTATGTGTTTTGGGTTGACATCTGCACCTGCTACTCAGCAGAGGCTGATGGATCAGCTGTTTGGCCCTGAGTTTGGAGGGCGTGTTTTTATCTATCTTGATGATATAATAGTGGTGAGTAAAACCTTTCAGGAGCATATTGATCTCCTGCGTGATGTGTTGGAACGTCTGCGTTTCGCTAATCTTACTATAAATATGTCAAAGTGTTGTTTTTTTCGAAAACAGCTGAAGTTTCTTGGTTATGTGGTTGACGAATTGGGCTTGAGAACGGATCCGGATAAAATCAAGGCCATAACCGATTTTCCCGTGCCGGCGAGTCCTAAAGAAGTTAAGCGTTTCTTGGGGACGGCTTCCTATTATCGCCGTTTTATTCGTGGATTTAGCACCATTGTCGCACCCTTAAATGCTCTCACTTCGACGCGTAAAGATAAACCTCCTTTTGCCTGGAGTTCTCAAGCGGAGAACGCGTTTTTAGCACTGAAGAGTGCCTTGACTTCAGCTCCCGTGTTGGCCTGCCCTGATTTCTCCTTACCCTACATAGTTCATTGTGACGCGTCTGATGTAGGAGTTGGCGGCATGTTGACGCAGGAGTTTGATGGGAAAGAGCATCCTATTGCGTATTTTAGCCGTTCTCTGAATCCGGCGGAGCGAAATTACTCAGCAACCGAGAGGGAAGCCTTGGCTGTTGTTAATGTGGTGGAACATTTTCGGCCGTACCTTGAAGGCTATAAAACCTTCAAGATCATCACAGACCATGCGAGTTTGAAGTGGTTTTTAAACCTAAAAAACCCTACGGGACGTTTGGAACGTTGGGGATGTCGGCTGTCCCCTTACAATTTTGTCGTTGTTCATCGACGTGGGTCGGAGAACGTTGTGCCGGACGCACTCTCGCGTGCGGTACATGTTTCGGTTCTTGATCCAGTGATAGTGAAGGACCCGTGGTTCCGCAATATCTATGCGCGCTGCGAGGATAGGCCCCAGACTTGTCCCAACTATCAAATCATTGATGGCAAACTTTACCGATACACGAAGGGTAGATTCTCTTTGACTGGAGATTTCGATTGGAAGGAAGTAGTTCCAGTGGATTCAAGGCAACTACGCATATCTGAATATCATGACTCGGCTCTCGGTGCACATTTAGGCGTGGATAAAACCTATAAGCGGTTGCGCCTCCGATTCTATTGGCCGGGCATGTACCAGGACGTTGAAAAATATGTTTCCGGGTGTACGAAATGTAGTGCTTATAAGCATCCGAATCGGCCGACCATTGGACTCTTCGGTAACCCAAAAACGTGTAGGAGACCTTTCCAATGTTTGTCGATTGATCTGGTCGGGCCTTTGCCCAAATCTCGACAGCAGAATGAGTACCTTTTAGTAGTGGTATGTTGTTTTTCGAAGTACTGTTTGTTGTTTCCTTTACGACGCGCTACCAGTGCTGCAGTGGCTCAGAGGTTGGAAGAGCGTGTCTTCATGGTCCATGGAATTCCTCAGACCGTGATAGCGGATAATGGCCCCCAATTTATTGGACGTGAGGTGAGAGCGTTATTTGAAAAGTACTGTATCCCCCAGGTGCATTATACTCCGACATACTGTCCTCAGGTTAACACGGTAGAACGGTATAACCGTACTGTCGTGACGGCGATTGCTGCGTTGGTCGGTGATGATCAGCGTGCCTGGGATGTGAATTTATGTCAAATTCAGTTGGCTGTGAACACGGCCGTAAATGATTCTACCTCATTTACACCGTTTATGGTTGTTCATGGTAGGGAAGCTGTTCTGAATGGAAATGTCTATGGGGAAGGCGAAGATCTGGACGAGATTACTCTCGGCTCTCGTGTCAAATACGTCGACCAGTTGGGAGAGTTGAAAGAGGTTTTTCGGCGTGTCGATATATCCTTAAAAAAGTCTCATGCGCGAAACGCTAAGTATTACAACCAGCGTAGACGTGATGTAGAATTTCAGGTGGGCGACGTAGTTTGGCGTCGTACACACGTGAGGAGTGATGCGGCGAGGCATATTTCATATAAATTAGCTCCACGTTTTGAAAAATGTACAGTAGTTCGGAAGTTATCGAAGCTTGTGTATGTGCTGGAGGACGAGAATGGGAGACGTTCGGAATGTCATGTAAAAGACATTAAAGGTGTTTGTTCAGTGTAGGGCCGTAGGCCAACTTAGTTGTGTTGTCGGACACTCGATTAGTGTTCGTCAGCGATGCCAAGGTCAAAACTTAGGTTAAGGTTAGGCTAGTTTTTTTCTCTCGTGGTGATGGTTTTAATTTTTCTGGGGCTTCCACTAGTTGCCGCACTTTCCTATAAAGTTCGTCAGCCATAAAAGTTGCTGTTCCAGTGGTGTTGGATATTTTTATTAATAGTGGATTTTTGTTGGTTCTTGTTTTTGTGGACCAAAGATACTTAAGGTTGCTGTTCACTTTCTTTAAGAGTTGTCAGCAAGGTTAGTGTGATTTCTTTTTTTTTACGCGATTGTGTGATGGTGATTTCGTGTCAGAGAAGCTGGAGGGCCAGTTATTTAAGGTTGGGTTGTCGGAAACCTTTTCCGATTCTGATAGATGCTATCGGTCTCATTCAAGCCGCCAGCGTTGCAAACATTTTGCTAGTATAATTGTTTAAGTTTTTCCTTTGCCCCGTGGGGTCAAAGTTGTGTTTTTGTGATTTTGTGGATGGTATCTCTCTTGCGAGTCCTCCATGTTCACAGCACTATTATTATTATTCTTCTTTCGTTAAGATTAAGTTCCGATGGTGATGGGTATTCTGGGGTCGCCGTGAACCGTGTTGGTTAATTTTTTTTCTCCTTTAGGATTGTCGACTATTGAGAAAGTGTTTAGTTTACCGTTATCTCGATTGTGCAGCTGGGGGGCCAGCGGGAATTTTTTTTTTCTCGTGAATAAATAAATTAAAAAAAAAAATTCTGGTGAGGAAGGGGGTACTGTAACCCTGTTTTTTTTCTGGATCCAAAGTAACTATGCCTAGCTATATATTTTTTCGCGTTTATTGTACCTTGGGACGAAAACTACTGGTTTAAATTGGAGCTACATAATATAAGTACTAAATAATATAAAGTTTTTGTTTGGCAGTTTCGGTTTTTGATCAAAATTCAATAGGTTGTTTTGGTTGGTAAAAACTTACGTTGACCTTGTCCTTTATTTTGGGTATTCCATACTTTCCAGCATTCGCATTCAATCAGACCGTTTAGCTATTTGTAGTTTTGTGTGTAAACTCTTTGTTTAATTAACTTTTTAACTTTATTTGAAATTCAACTTCAGGCTTAGGCTTGTTTACCAATCTGGTTCTAATTCCGTTTGGCGTTGACAGACAGTACCTCGCGTCATGGTGAAAGTGACATTCATCCAAGCTTGACATATTGGCTGATGAGTGCAGAGTGCGTTTGGCTTGACATCAGCATATTGATCAGGTGTAAGTTTTGTGAATTATTGATGTTATAAATCGATCGTTTTGATGTCTGTGGTGTAGATGAACGTAATCAATTTCCGGCTCCCGGGGTTCTCATTGGGATTTCGATCTCGGATCAGCGATTTTACAACTTTACATGGGTGTGGAAAGCTACGCCTTTCCCTAAATTTTATTTTTGTTTCGTTTGTGAGGAGTCTCCAGGTGGCGGCAACGCGCTCTGCCTCATGGGAGGTGTGGCGTCCAAGTGTTAGTGTTAAAATTGCGTGTCCGAGTTGAGCGTCCGTGGCCGGCGTTCCGCTGCCTTGGTGTGTTCGTGTGGTGTGTCTAACAGTGTTCCTAACCGTCTTCCTTAACTGGAGGACGTTTAGTACGGGCTCTTCGTCTAGGTGGGAGATCACCAATCGGGTAACTTTACGTTAAGATTTTGATTGCTGTTCCTGTGGAAGACCACCTTTAGTGTAACTACGTTAAGATTTTGATTGCTGTCTCAGGGAAAGACCACCTTTAGTGTAACTTTACGTTAACATTTTGTTTGCTGTCTCTGTGGAAGACCACCTTTAGTGTAACTACGTTAAGATTTTGATTGCTGTCTCAGGGAAAGACCACCTTTAGTGTAACTTTACGTTAACATTTTGTTTGCTGTCTCTGTGGAAGACCACCTTTAGTGTAACTACGTTAAGATGTTGATTGCTGTCTCAGGGAAAGACCACCTTTAGTGTAACTTTACGTTAACATTTTGTTTGCTGTCTCTGTGGAAGACCACCTTTAGTGTAACTACGTTAAGATGTTGATTGCTGTCTCAGGGAAAGACCACCTTTAGTGTAACTTTACGCTAAGATTTTGATTGTTGCCTCTGTGGACGACCACCTTTAGTGTAACTTAGTTAAGGTTTACTCATAAGACAAGACAAACCGACGAGAACGGCGACCCTTCCTTATAAATAAATTTTAAATGAAAACAGTTGTGGGTTTTACCTTTACTTCCCCCACTTCCGGTTACAATACGAGTAATATAGTAATTAGTATATTTTTTTTTCATTTTCTCAATATTTTTATTTTGTTACAGAATTTTTCATAACATTTTCATTCCACTGAAACAAAAGCTTGCAACAAAAATAGCGCCTACATTTCACATGCCTCGATATTTTTGTACGATGGCAACAATTTCATGGTCGACTTCAGTCAACCACAGGGGTACAGTGCAACCAAACAATCTGTAGAGTTGACCAAATTAAGGAACTAAAATTTTCATTAGATTGCTGTCAGTTTGGCTTTGGAAGCTCGGTGGTGGCTCCCCCAATTAAGTCTGCCAGTTAAGTTGGTATCTCTACAGGGTACAGTCGGGCACGGTTTGCCTGTGTTTGCCCACGTGTGGTATCCCACGGGCATCCCTGTTATTCAGCATTATGGTAATTTAGTGCACATAGTATTATTGTTAAGTACTTTCTCGTAGCTTAATGTGTATGACATTACTATTTCAAGTTAACAAGAAAAACTGTTCTGCTTTCTTTATAATGGCATCTATAATTATTCATAATTAGAATTATAAATGTGAAAGAAAGTTTGATCGTTTGTTACGATTTCACGCCTTAACTTCTCAACCGATCATCAAGAAATCCGGGCTAGCCACTCTACCTAAAAGAATTTGCTTGCTTGGGGGTACAAAATAGGACATAATAACAAAACATATTGTCACGCATTTCCTCCGAAGGAGCTGGCAGAGGTGTAATACAACACCCACACTTCGCCCGAAGATATTCAGTCCCAAATGCATTTGCATGGCGACAGGCTCGCCCCCTGTCAAATCTGACAGGGGGCGAGCCTGTCGCCATGCACCGGCCATACACAGTCATGTAGCAGATGACATACAATACGCACATATGTTCATACAGTGAACAAATTGGTGAGTGCCGTCCGCTGGGTTTGAACTTTGAACCCGCTCCCTCTGGCTTGAGAGGCGGCCCTCCTCCAACTAGGCTATCATCGCTATCAATATAATATAGAACATAATATAGGGTACTTTTAGCCGTGGGTAACACCGCGAGGCAGTTATTTGTTAGTAAGTACATAATCGGGCGAGCGAGCATTATTGAGCAAAGTGTTGCTTCAGCTTCGACAAACATGCTTTAGTACGTCCGAATTCTGTCTCAAAGTCAAAGTCAAAATGTTTTTATTCAATTTAGCTATCAAAGAGACACTTATAAACGTCAAAGTTATTTAAATAGACTCGACCGCCTTGTTAAGATAAAGAGCCTCTACTCAAAAGAACAGGCTAGAAACTGAGGGGCATATTTTTTTTTAAATAACAAATATTTTACAGCCTCACAAATTTTGGCTTACAACTAGGTAATACAGTGTGCCCTGTAATATTTTTCAGGATTTTATTGTAAAAACGAGCGCAGTTGCCTAAAAATGACTTACATGACTTAGTCAGTCTAAATCTCGGTACAGCTATCCTATCCTTATTTCTAGTGTTATTATTGTGATAGTCACAGTTCAACTGTCTGAATCTCTGTGCGGATTTCTGTCTTTCAAAAGAAAACCTGTATAATTTTTGAACCTGCTCACAAAATTTCACGAGAATCGGTTGAGGAATGAGCCCTGTAAAGGAGACAGACGTCGGCCGCGAGGTCTACAGCTAACAGAGCCACTATTTATTTTGGTTGGGAAAAAGACAGATAGGTAAAGATAATATAATATGAGCAAACACAAAATTGCGTAATTTTTTTTCTTTTTCATGATATAAATATTATAATAATTATTTTTCCAAGATATTTATTTTTCTTCTTAATTTCTAAGTTTTTTACAATACATGAATATAAAAACAAATATTATAAAAAAACTTAAAAACTAGGGTGCCGCCGGCAGCGGGGCGAGGCCCAAGCTACCGGTGGTTAGGGCTGCAGAGTAAGGAACCTCCTGACACTACGGCACGTGTCTAAAAAAAAAAAAAGACAGCTGTCAAGCAAGTCGTTTATTTACCCGTTATTTAAATATTTTATCACCTTTATAGTATTTTGGCTTTTCTGACCATTTTTCTAATGTATTTTTGGAACTGCATGCATTATTATTCATAAAACGGAGAAGAATCAATACCATTATTATTATAATATTAATAATCATTATTATTATTTAAATATTATTATTAATTTTACGCATTTTAAATTTACTTCTACAGCCTGAAATGACAATAGCTCTTAAATCACATCACATCACACTAATATTATAAAGGCGAAAGCTTGTGAATGTCTAAGTATGTTTGTTACTTCTTCACGCTTAAACGAATGGTCGGATTTTGGTGAAATTTAGTATGGAGGTAGTTCATGCCCTGAATTAACATATGGGCTACTTTCTAAACTAGTTTTTAACTACGGAAAAACCGCGGGGCACAGCTAGTGGTACTTTATACCGATTTCTGGAAGACACTAATGACATTTGGCGACAGTGTAGATTTACAACATAGTACAAAAAAAAATGTACTCATAGCTGCACTAGGACTCCTCTGTCAGGGATACTAAATTATACACTTCAACGAAAATGAAAAAAAAAATCGCCGAGAAAAACAGAACCAGTCAAAGCAGCCATTTTAGACCTCTAAATTTGTCTGTCAAACATCCGCCTGGCCGGGAACCGAACCCGGAACCTCCTGCGCAAATGGTCATTTACGTTTATTTTACTATAAATGTAACCAATTATATTAGTACCACTTTAACTACCAATAGTAGCTATTTACCTATTTACTCTACCAAATTAACTAAAAACAAAAAAAAGCAGGTTCTGTAATGCCCTAAGCATGATCCAACCAAACTCTGTTCAAAATTGAATGAGAAGCTCGAAATGCTCTCTCAAATAATTTCGAGTTAAAACGAGTATCAAATTAAGCCAATAAAGCCAGCCAAGTTCGTGTATAACTGTCTGCTCTATACAGAAACTTTCCCTTGCAAGCCTGCAAGTTGTGTGGATCGGAAATTCCCAAAACTTGACTTACATCACGACTACTATAACTTCCTTCTCTATGCTGCTACATACATATAGTCACGTCTGTTTCCCATAGGGATAGGCAGAGACCACTTCTCTCCACTTGCTACGATCCTGGAATACATATTTCGCTTCTTCTACTTCCATGAGTCTTTTCATTCACGCTCGTCGCTTATGAGTACTCCTGACCTGGCCTTTCTTTAAAACGTCTTCGACTTGGTCAAGAAACGTTCGCCTAGGTCCACCCTTACCAACTACTTAGCCACTACAATTATAAGTCTATACAAATCAACGCATGTGGCATCCCACACCAGTGGCCTACCATGACTCCAGGGAATCAATGTCATTCCGTCAGGTCTCTTACCATCGTCGCGTGCGATACCGTTCGGCTCAAGTATGGCCGGCACGTTGACGGTGGTAAGAGCCCTCCGAATGACATCGTTCAGAGAGGCGTGTCGGGACTGGCGGCCAGCGCTTTGGCGGCAAGAAAGACCGTGATGTCCCTGACGGTCCACGGATGCTCCACAATGGCAATGATGGGGCTCGTTTGTATTAGCCCCAATTCGCAGGCTGACAGAGAGAGCAAACGTACTGTTATCGAGTAGCGTCCCAATGTTTCTGGAATCATGGAATCCACTGGTGTGGGATGCCACATGCGTCGACACACTGGCGGCATCCCATGTATCATCTACCTCCAGGACGGCGGGAGCGGCGGCAACATCGGCGGAAACCCTCAAGAGGCGGAAATATGAACCCCTCGGTGATGGATACATATTTCTGCCTTTTGGGGTAGAAACTTTGGGCCCTTGGGGTCCAAGCGCATGGTTGCTCTTCAATGAGCTGTCAAAGCGGCTGATAGAGAGAACAAACGACCAAAGGGCTGGTACTTACCTCGGTCAGCGAATTAGCATTGCTATTCAGCGAGGTAACGTTGCCAGCCTTTTGGGTACTTTACCCGCGGATACTGACTTGAGCTCTGTTTATTATTTGTAATTTGTTATTTTTGTTTGGTTTATTTTAGGCTTATATTGTTAGTAGCTAGTTATTTTATTAATCTTTGAAAATATTATGTACGTTCGCAAAAATATACAAATCAAACCTAATATTATAAATTCGTGATTTTGTGATTGAGTAAGGCCGACTTACAGAAGACCTAGAGCTACGGAGTTACATTCTTAACAAGTAACACTTTTAAAAGAAAAACAAAAAACCCAGCTGCAAAATATTGTACCCTGTGTCACTTCCACTATCAAGACTATACTATCAATTCAAATGACACCTCACATGCCGAAATACATCAAGCTGTTTAGGCTGTAGGCCGTGCCAAGGAAACCTCATACAAACATACAAGCACTCGAAAAACATAACCCTCTTTTTGGCGCTGTCGGGTAAAAAAAGGTAAAAGTTAAAATGTTAAATACTTACCTAAATGTCACTCTAATATTCTGTTAACATTTTCACAATTTTTGTGTGAACATTTAGTAATTTTGGACAGTTTTTAATTCAACACAGTGTGATATAGGCACAACAGCCTAGGCTGCTCGCTTATAATTAAATAAATAATTCAATGTTACTTTCTAACTCTTGATGGCGGGTCCCGCGACGCTCTGAAATTTCCATACAAACGCGCTTGTCAAATTTTTTCGGAAACCATTTTTATTATGAAATTTAGCATGTACAATTAAATGAACTATATCTCCGCCCCTATGTTCTTGGTTTCTTTTTAAAAAACGTCCTCAAGAGAAAATAGAGCTATGAAAAATATCCGCATTTACAAGGGATCACTTTTGACTGATTTATTTACTAGATTAACAATGCAAATCAAAAATCCCTTAGATAGGGAGGTTGGCTACATCATTAGATTTTAAATGAGTCCAAAATGCAAGGGAAATTTTTAGTTATTTAAGAATTATTACAGAAGTGCAAAAATCATAAAAAAAATGGAATTGCACTTTATCACTATGGACTTAGATAACTTTAGAGGCTCGTCAGTTTCAGGTTTTTTCGTTTCGTTTTTTCGTTGTTTCGGTTTCAGTATCATTATTTGCTCTCTTCACTCGTAGTCTTCTTCTAGACGAAATGGCTATAGAAAACGTTAACCTTTAGTCTAAAGTGGTGCTTCTTCATGCTGAAATGAGTCAATGTGTTTGAATGAAGTTTACGTGGAGTTAGTTTAAACATCGACAACAGTAGGTTAATATTTATTATTCCAAAAAAATTGACGCGTTCTGTAGGATAGCGAGCAAAACCAATGGACAAAATTAATTAATAGATAATAATAGTTTTAAATCGAGTTTAGGATTTCAGTACTAGTATTAGTAAGTAGATTTGACTAATTTTTTTTTTTAATGCTTGGCTTGGCTTGCGTTTGGCCACCAACATGCCTGATGATAAGCAGTGATGCGGCCTACGATGGACACGCTTGCCTAGAAGAAATCGATTCACTCGAGACTTTAAGACACTCAGATTATAAGTGTTAGGGAACACACACTTCGGCAGAGTATTCCACACTCTAGCGGTCCGTATAAGAAATGAGGAACCAAAGCGTTTCGTGCGTGTTGTTGGTATGTCGACCATAGAACGATGGTGCTTTTTTGTACTCTTGTACAAAAAGCATGAGAAATTATGTAGTGATAAACACCTTATTATCTAACTGACTAGTTGCTCTCCTGGATAGCGTTATTTTTTCCAAGCAAGGTGGTTGAGTCTAAGAAAACTTTGACGTTCATAAGTGTCTCTTTGATACCCAATTGAATAAAGAAAGATATTTAAAAAAATCCGAAAGGCTTAAAAAAAAACTGGAAAACTGGGGCAAATTAGGGCAGCCCATGATCCAAAAAAACAAGGCTTTCAGGGAGCAAAGCCAAAGCCAAAGGTTTTTATTCAATTTGGGTATCAAAGATACACCTAAGAACGCCAAAGTCTTTAGACTCGACCACATTGTTCTGAAAAAGAGCTCACTTCTCAGAAGAATAAGCAAGAAACTGAGAGGCATTAGCAGACACATAATGATGTCACTCGTCATCGTCATCCATCTCTTTCGAACTATTTGTAAATGAATGCTATTTTGACGGAGTATATTATTATACCATAGGGCAGACCTTTGTCCAGCAGTGAGACAATGAAGATTAGTTTTAGAAAAAAAGTCTACTTTATTTTGACACTGGGATTTTGATACTCCAAGTGTGAATATGAATTTCGATTCCGATTTGGATTCCCAGTCCGTTAGGCAATAAAACGCTGATCGATTCTAGAACGCAGGACTCCCTGCATTGGTTCATTTCCCCTGACATCGAGAAGGCGGGACGCACCTGTCACAAATACTGCCTGCCTCGGTAGCACAGTTGGTGGTGAACCTGCCTTCTGAGCTTGGGGCGTGGGTTCGATTCCCACTTAGGGCAAACATTTCTGTGATGAACATTTGTGTTTGTTCTATGTCTGTGTGTTAATTAATGTCTATATAAGGATGTATTTAAATTGATCTATGTATGTTTATCAGTCTCTGGCAGCCATATTACAATAAGCTTTGCTTAGTTTGGGGTCAGACGACCGTTTGTGCAAGTGTCCCGAATATATATTTATGAATATTTATTTACTGTCTAATGTCTCTTCATTTATTGACAGCATTCGCCAGTCGTTCTCAGTTCAAATGGCTTTTCACTAACCCAGTCCAGGATTATCTTATAAAATGAAAAAAACCGGCTTCCCGTCATCCAAACGGGAATTTTTGAATAATATAAAGAGCAAACTATGAAAAACCGACTTCCCGTCAGACCGTCATCCATGTAAACAGTTTTTCGATTTTTGTTGATATTTTGACTGATTTTGATAAAATTTATAAGGGACCACCTCTGAAGTATGATGTACTTATATTATATACCAAACAAAAAAATAACCATTAAAACCGATTCACAATTGGCGGAGTTAATTGTTACAAAACCATACAGTCGCATTGAGAACCTCCTCTTTTTTTGGAAGTTGGATAAAAAAATTAGACCAATCTGTAAGTACATTCTTACATGTAAAAGAAGAAATTTCAAGATCGGTTGATAAATAACGGAGTAATGTGGTAACAAACAAATTTAAAAACCATACAACCGTATTGACAACCTGCTTCTTTTTGAAGTCGGTTAAAAATGCTAAGAAACCAAGCAACTGTGTAATAAAATACCTATGCAAAAGTTGAAGTGTGAGTATGTCTGTTGACAATGGCAGAGGTTTTAAGGATTCTTAGGTTACGTGACAATGTTTTTTCTTTACGGAAAAAAATTTGAAGCGCAATAGGTATGTTTGTATTGTTACTTGTTTGTTGCTATTTTGTACCTTTTTATTACGCTAACCTTTTATCCGACTACGCAAGAAGGGGGTTATGTTTTTCGAGTGTTTGTATGTATGTTTGTATGTATGTATGTAACATAACATAACATATCGTCACGCCTTGCCCCCGAAGGGACTGGCAGAGGTGTAATTTAACACCCACACTTCGCCTGCGATATTCAGTCCCAAATGTGACAATGGGCGAGCCTGTCGCCATACACCGGGCTTCAGTCATGTAGCAGATGACATACAATACACACAGTCATATTATGCTCACACAATGAACAAATTGGTGCATGCCGTCGGCTGGGTTCACACCCGCTCCCTCTGGCTTGAGAGGCCGGCCTTCTCCCAACTAAGTTCCCATCGCTTTTTTATGTAAATGTATGTATGTATTAGATTTCTTTGGCACGCCCTACAGCCTAAACAGCTTGATGTATTTCGACATGTGAGGTGTCATTTGAATTGTCTTGATAGTGGAAGTGACATAATATATGGTACAACATTTTGCAGGGTTTTGAGTTTTTCTTTTAATAACGTTACTAGTTCTTTTTTTTTTAAGTCTACCTTTCACTGTAACACTTTCTAACAGATGACGGCATAAAGACGTAGCTTACCACATTTTGCTGAAAAAATTCTTTATAACTTGGATCACTAAGATTAAGATGAAGAGACAATGGATAGTTGAATGAACTTTTGTTGGATTTTGATGAACCAACCACCAATGAATCAACAATAATAATTGTTGTATGAACCACTCTCTCATACAAGGAAACAGAGGCTTTGCTAGATATACAAAAGTAAATTTGAAACCAAAAAATTCTAAATGTTAGATGTTATTTCTTTCCACTATGCATTTACACTAATTCTTCAACACACACACACACACACATCCATATCCGTATCCAAACACTTAAAAATTTCATACAAGACGTGGCCTCTGCGAAGCAGGATTCTTATATATTGGATAGGATAGTGCAGAGGTTACAAGAAAGATGCTTGTAACCTTTTAGCAAATGAATATTTTTTTATTATTATGAAATTATTAACTATATTAACTAAATTATTAACTGTCTTATGAAGCTGGTGAATTCTGACACCTGCGACACATGTGGACGCCTCGAGGACGTGTATCACGTCCTGGGGGGCTATTTTTGCGCGTGAGATGAGATGAGATTTTATCTTGGTCACTCTCACACCTATGAGGTTTCAAACGAGAGCAACAAGGACGAAAAAAAGTGAGATGAAAATCTCAAATCTCCGAGTAGGGTCCCTGGTGGAATGTTTGCGGACACAATCTATTAGATCTGCCATGCTCACTCAATACGGTTATAATTTTCTCGATGTCGGTGTGATACAAAGTGCTAAGTCTGCATTGTCTGCACCACTGTGTGATGCGGCTAGAACACTTTTTAAATTAATGTGTAATATTACGAAGTAGTTGACAAGAGTATGTACACAATGGAGCTGACATAGTTGCATAGCGAGACAAGCACCAAATAAAATTTAAGAAAAAAGTAAAAAGGAAAAAGTAAAATTTATGTGTATCTTTCTTTATCTCTCCCTCTTGCATTGTAATATTGGACGCTACTCGTTGCTAACGCTAGTGCTGGCCTGTAACAAGTATACCTACTACGTGCATGCGTTCGAGTGCCACGCATTCACTCTCGCTCTGCCTCTTTCTATTTCCTCCTCCCCAGGAGCGTTAAACGTTTAACGCAACCTTGTTGGAAGTCGCATTAGAAGTTTCACTTCAAAAAAGACGTGCCGTCTATATTGACTGCACCCGAAGCACGTCCGCCGAAACAGTAGCCAGTCATGTCACAGATTGCGTATATTATTTATGTGAAGTAGACGCGACCCGCAATTTCGATGCGGAACTTTCCCTTCCGTCCTTCTATTCCAATTTTGCGATGTTAGAAAAAAATATGACGAAATTATTGGAGGACTCAAGTTATGAGGAGTCGAGCGGTCAAGCGGAAGGGGTGACTTTTTATAAGCTTTCGTGACTGAAAAGTTTGACGTATTTTATGGGACTGAATTTATGCGAAATGTGAGTTTTTTGAGCGGCCTTGTTTAGCTCTGCTTTTGCAATGATGATTGGACTTTTTTATTACAATTAACTTTTGCAATCGCAAAGGTTTTTGTGTGAAATTAAATTAATTACTCTCATTAGTATTAATTGGGACTGAATATCGTCCTGTGAAGTGTGGGTGCTGTACGCCTCTGCCAGCCCCTCCGGGGGAAATACATGACGATTTGTTATGTTATTAGTATTGGGACTGAATATCGTCCTGCCTCTGCCAGCCTCTCTGCTCTGGAAAGGCGTGAGTGACCTTATGTTATGTTATTAGTACTTATTTACTACTTTTTATGCTATTTGGGTAGACGTGAATCAGATATTTTACAGAGATAAAGAATGTATGAAAAAAGTTGACACGGATATAATAAAATTAAATAGAATTTTACGCCTTTACTAATAAACGTGGAATAATAAGCCTAGGAAGAATAATTCAGTGTTTTGTATTTTTCGATCGTATTCAAAAATGGCAAAGAAAGAAAAAGATAGAACACTGTAAAAGTATATTCTGAAGAAATACAGTGTTTATTTAGTAAGGAACATAAAATGTAACTATGGACAGAGATTTCAGACTTACCTATTTCTGATAAAAAAATACTTATTTTCAATCTAGAAACGCTTCATAGCTAAGTATTTTAAAATTAAATTCCTCAGATATCTTGATACCTAGTAAGTTAGTATGAATAAAAAATGCAATTGAATAAAGTCTAAACACTGAAATTAAATTCCAAGACATTTTCCATCGGCATACCGCCACTCGGTATTTTGTGCATAACTATAAGTAAAATAAGCTTTAAAATATTTGAGCTCCTTCCAACCCTTGAAGAATGAAAAGGAGAATTTAATAAAGTAACGAATAAATATTTCACATATTCAGAGTACGTTAATAAAATATTGTCAATGTAAAAACGTCACTGGATTCTGTATGTTACGGCTGAGAATTTTCTACCGATTCTTTCTAATTCATTGTCATTATTACTAGAGGAAGGTTAATAACTTCTCAAATCTGGTCAAAAACCTAAATTTAGACCCAAAATAAGGTGGTAAAGATCACTTTCGAAAGGCAAGTACTTTTAATATTCGGTTGATGTTTCCACATGTTTATCGACTCTTCAAGGAATAAAATACAAAATCATCCTTTAATCTGAAAGCCATCAAAATAAACCCGCTGTTAAATTGAAGTTGACCTGTTTACTGGGACGATGGAATTTTGCATTCCCGCTTTCCTTCACCATTACATATTTATGAGTTTTGTTTCAGCATCGGGAAAGAAAGTAAAACATTAATGAACGCTTAAATATTCCGTACATGTAGATAAAGAAATGAATTTTTACATCATAATAGGGTTTGGGAGCATTGGAATGCAAATCGAGTTTACCCGGTTTGAGGATTGGAGGAAGACAATTTTTTTGAAAATGTTCGTATAAAACCTCGGTGACTCAGTTGGTAGTGAACCTGTCTGCTGAGCTTGGGGGCGTGGGTTCGATTCCTACCTAGGGCAAATGTGAACAATTGTGTTTGTTCTATGTCTGGGTGTTAAGTATGTATTTAAAAATATCTAAGTATGTATATTAGTCTCTGGTAGCCATAGTACAAGCTTTGCTTAGTTTGGGGGCAGGCGACCGTGTGTGCAAAAAAAAATGTTGAATGTGTAGAGTGAAGGTTAACTGCTACCAGAATATACTGGTAGCAGAAAGCTCTGAAAGCTATAGACCTCGCGACCGACGTCTGTCTCCTCTACAAGTCGCACTATTCAAGCGATTCTCGTGAAATTTTGTAAGCAGGTTTGATAATCATAAAGTTTTTTGTCGAGGCAGTTTTTAGATTTTTTTCAAAAAGGCGTAGGTAGATATGATTTTTTTTAACTAATAAAGTTTTAAGACGGTTAAGATGCGCAGACGAAGACAGATATCTAGAATTGGGATATACGAAAGCATTTTGGTCGAAGCTGAAGCATAGACGCTTCGCTTGCCAACGCTCGCTCGGTCAAACAGAAAATGGCTACTAACTCAAAGACACTTTGTGGAAGTTGTAAAGAAAAACTGAGAAATAATAGTGTGTGTACTATAAATTTACATATTATAGAAAACGACTGGTTTTTTTTTGTCAGTTGGCATAAACTACGGAAAGGCCTATTATATGAAATTGCAATATTGCAGTTCAATTGTAAAGCAAATGCTGTACATTATGAAAACGTCTATCAATCGATTCACGAAGTACTCCAGTCATCCAATACAAGTCGCCAAAGGGCCGCGACGCTCTGAAATTTCCATACAAACGCGCTTCTCAAATTTCTTGAAAACCATTTGTCAGATTATGATGAAATTTAGCAATTAAATTAACAATATCTCCGCCCCTATGTTCTTGGTTTTAAAAAAAAAACGTTCTTAAGCAAAAATAGAGCTATGAAAAATTTCCGCATTTGTAAGGGGTCATTTTTGACTGATTTATTCAATACATAGACAATGCAAATCAAAAATCCCTTTAGATAGGGAGGTTGTCTAAATCATTAGCTTTTAAATGAATCCATAGTACAAGGGACATTCTTAGTTATTTAAGAATGATTATAGAGAAGTGCAAAAGTCATTAAAAAAAACTACTTTGACACTCTGTAGGTAACTTTAAAGGCTCGTCAGTATCTTTACTTGCTCTCTTCGCTCGTCATCTTCTTCTAGACGAAATGGTTATGGAAAACCTTAAGCCAATGCGAAGTTAGTCTAAAGTGGTCGCCGGACTCTAAACCCTATTTTTACTCAACAATTTTAATTTATGTATTCAAGGACTCTCCATTTAAATCAAAAACAACAAATCAGCAATGACCCTAAATGCATCAAAGATTAAAACCCAATTCTAAACGCTGTTTAGGGTAACCAGTAACCACTGATTAGCAATGATTCATTTGGCAATTAACTTTACTGAACACTACTGAACAGTGCAATCGGTGGTCAAGCGCACACACCGGAAAATACACTGGCCGGATACGGACGCTATAACTCAAAGAGGAGCTTCCGGTGCACATCTGATAGCCGGTTAACCTTTGAGCTGGATTCCTTTCACATTCCTCCGTGCAGCTGTTTGGGATGTATTGGGCAGAATTGGGAACTTATTAGCTATAGAATTTGCTCTAAACACAACCGCCTGTATAATACAAGGGTAATATTTTAAGCGTGTTGACTGGGGTTGACGTGAAAACGTCTAATAATTCGATGAAAAAGGATGACTCATTGTCCCGTTACGCTCATGGTAACGTTACGATCGGAGCGAGAGAGCTTGATGAGCGAGCGAAAGGCACGATCAGCTAAAGCTGTCGGATTTCGCTGCATCTATCTCTCTTCCGCTCTTCTTTTATTATGACGTTGTCACGTTAAACTATCGTCCGTAAACCGGCTTTACACACAACCTATTTTTTTTTTGCAACGGACTAGGCCTGCTTTTGACTTATGACTTGCCTGATGGAAAGTGTTGACGTGATCGAAGGTGTAATACGCTTGCCTAAGAGATACCTATTCACTTACACTATACAAGGACAAAGACACGTATATGTGTAGGAATGTTTTTGAATTCTCAAATCATAATTTTGAATTACTTTTATTTGAGAACAAACCCTGAAATCAAGAACAAAAAATTTGCTACATCTACTATGGGAAAAATGTTAGTAGGTAAATGACACTAACGAAAAGGATCGAATAATTCAGCATCACCGAGTTATTTCAATAAATGATAAGGCGATGTCTTGTCGATCAGACGTCCTACAGTTCCAAAGAGTTCCTTGAATAGAAAAACAGGGATAGTGTACAACTGTGCAATGACTCACTTTATTATTATTAATACCATATTATTCAATGTAAAGACAACTAGCTGCGGTCCCACAGGAATCGTTTATTTTTTCGGGATAAAAAGTACCCTATGTCCTTTTCTGTACCCCAGACAACCATGTACGCAAAATTTCAAGACGATTGGTTGAGAAGTTGAGACATGAAAACGTTACAACCAAACGAGCAAACTCACTTTCGTTTTAATAATATTTGTTATATTCTATAGGATAGGACTAATATTATTATAAAAAAATATTATAATACCTTGAATAATACTTACGAAATAAATTAATATGAATATGATATCACAGAGATTCAGAAGCTAAACTTACCTTCATTCTAACCTTGAAAAGCTCAAGTTCATCTCTCAGATTAGAACACCTTTTACAAACGTCTTAAAACTCCTAATTCCACATTTTCCTTATTCCGTCCACGTTTATCGTTACAAACGTAACACGAACAATAACTTACAGAGTCCCCCCTAAATAATTACCTACGTGCATTCTGACCCCTCAATCCGTAGAACTCAGTCCGTGCGTAACAGCTTGCCTTAACAGTTATTTATTAAGGACCTTCAGATTTTGGGCACTTAAAAAAAAGTTTTTCCATTACTGTAACTTCGCAAAAACGTAGGAGTTGGGCAGCGGAACATGAATAATAATTAACGAGTTACAATCTCGTTTCGTTCCTAATTAAAACGTTATTTTCGCGTTACAAGATCTCGTAGTAAAGTTTGATTATGTGATTATGCTTAGCAGGAAATGGGCAAATAATTAAGTTGGTGTACAGTCTCGGAAATAACGTAGCAACAGTTAGTAATTTTGGTATTTTTATTACTAAAGCCTATCTTGTAATCATTGCCGTGATATTTCAATTAGGTAGGTCTCTATTGCTAATTTCTTCCGAATTACACAACATATAAGAGAAGTCTTTATCTTCATCCAAAGAATGATCCAAAAAAACAAGGTCTAGCATTCATCAAACACATAATGACGTCATAGTCATCCGTCTCTTTCGAGCTTGTTGTAAAACACTTATTTCGGTCTTGCTTAAGCATCGATTGACGTCACTACCTGTTTCTAAATGCTATACCTGGCGGAGTATATTATTATACCATGATCCGTAGCAAGTATTTACTGGCAATACAATGTAAGAAAAGGTACCTAGAAACCTACCTAAATGCAAAGTAAATAAAAATAACCCACAGTTAAGCGACATTTACAACTGAGCAGTACTGTTATCGGATGCCACTTATTATTTTAGGTCCCGGCTTATCCTATAAAAACAACCACAAGCTATGTCAGACGCCTTGCGACCAAAATTGACATCAAGTCCAGCCCTCGTAGAGGAATATTTATAGGACCATCATAGGTAAAGACTGACTGAAGACGAGCCTCGTAATGTATCAAGTACGAACGAAACGCGTGGGGGTATCGTTTTACCGTAACAGTTCGCCGTATCAATTCAACGAGACGAGCCTGTCGGGACCTTGGCTCGAGACTCGCAGCAAGCTCCCTTCAAAATGTTCGCGAAAATCTAAAAGGCTCGCGTGCTCGCGGCGAGTGGCTCGGCTTGCCGTACTGATACACGAACAGAATACGCGACGAAGAAATGTTCTCAGTCAATCTCCACCTATAGCTATAATGACTCGCTCTATACAAACTTGGTTGCCAGTAAACTGCTAGCTATAACAGTTGCAAGTATTCTCCCCATTGCTATAAGATTCAAACAGGCGTTTGTAAACCGAATCTGTCTCTTGCCACAGCCAGGCGCGCTGCGGTTCTCATTCGGAAGTCGGCATGTCTTTGTTGAAGGAAACCAGATGTGCCCGCGGTGAACGGGTCCCGTCCTACCCCATAAATTACGTCTTGTCGGCCCCTTGTTACATTATAAAGAGAATACTGAAACTTTATTCCGTAACAGCCTATTTAGATTATTTCAGAGATAAGGTTGAATTCAATTGAAATTGTACAGTGTTTTGTTTTTGTCGCGAATAAGTGCGTGTTTCAACCACTGTCTGCTGGCTACGCTAATGGTTGAGGATGAAGAACGAAGACATAAAAGATTTATCTATCAAATAGGTACAAACTAAGGGTGCTCCTCATAGGAGCAAATGGGTCATATTTTTACTGCAAAATTGGCTCGGCAATACTGGCAATATTGCTGACTGTAGCCCGGCCATCGTCAGCCTCGCTAAAAAGCCTTACTGTATGGTCGGACCACGCTAAAAATATTGTCACGATATATCCGAGCCAGTATTGCCGGTCTAGTCCTACTAATATCATAAACGCGAAAGTTTGTAAGAATGGATGGATGAATGAATGTTACTCCTTCACGCCAGAACGGCTAAACAAATCTGGATGAAATTTGGCACAGAGATAGATTATAGTCTAGAATAGCACATAGGATACTTATTAACCAAGGGTGAAACCGCGGGGCGCAGCTAGTATTACCATAAAACGAAGGCCCGTCTAAGAGCACCCTAACTAAAATTTTAAATCTTGTTTCAATGATATCATGTTAGAACTAATTCAAAATGAGAACCTAAAATTACCAAACCAAACTTCGTTTTAAGTAATATGTCTCAATAAAACGTTTTACTAAATAAATAGGTACCTAAATAAATACACAGAACATGAAAGTGCGTAACTGCGTGCGCTAATGAACACACACTAGCTAGATACTGTTCATTATCTTACTCAGAACTTACGAGTACAACTACCTACTCAATTTACATCATAATGAAACTTGTGTATTCTCAAAGTTGCTTCAGGTATTGTCTAGCCACGAGTATACCAAGAATGCTGAACCTAATTGTGTAAAATAACACGAGAGATTGAGCCCGCGGCAACATGGCAGGAACTTAGGCTAGCAAGTTTGTAGCAAGGTTCACAAAGCACAATAACATGGGGAGTATTTTGTAAGTGCCCACTAATGTTGAAATGTTTCTCAGCCTACCAACGCTGATTTCAAGGAAAGAATACCTAGAAAATAGATACTCCTAAATCATGGTTCAATATTCATGGTTACATGTAACTTACCAAAAACCTCGTAAGGGTTTATTGTACTCATCAATTTGAACAACTTTTAAAGGCGAACTCTGTAATCGCGAAAAAAAAAATCAGCTTTTTCATACATTTTGTCTCAGGCCAATGATCTGTTTGTATGGAACAGCTGTTTTCTTTTTCGCGATTTCAGGATTGGCTTTATAGTAAAAGTTGTTCATATTGATGAGTACAATGAACCGTTATGAGGTTTTTGGTTAGTTACCTATAACCCTGTTTAAGGCCCAAGTCGAAATTAAATCTACCTACACTAAAATTGTAACGCGATCAATAAGCTCTTCAAATTGTTGCTTGTAGTTCGCGGTTTAATTTGATCCGTAATTTAATAGTTTAACGAACATTAGCTGACTTACGGACCACAAATCGAAATGATTTGAAACCACTGATGTGAATGAATGGGTTAAATTTGATTTTATGACGCTAAGTCTCGCCGCACACTCTATTATATATTGACTTCCTATTTTATTTGTCAAACCTTCTAAAACTAAAGATGGATCCAATTAAATTTTAGTTAAGATTTTTCTCAGGTAATAAATTAAAATAAAAGTATTTTTATGTAGAACAGGCATAAAAATACTTGGATAATTGCTCGGATAATTACTCGGATAATTACTCTGGTGGTCATGAGTAACATTTTACAACTAAACGGTTTCATAGTACGAGTGATAAGTCAATTTAATAAATTATAGGTCCAAACAAATTAATCACAGAACTACAATAGTTACGCATGTGACCTTAATTACAAATTAACAAGTAACTTTATTAAAAGAAAAACCAAAAACCCGGCTGCAAAATGTACAGTATGTTACTTCCACTTTGATAGTGGAACAATTCAAAAGACACTTCACATTTCAAAATTCGTTAAGCCGTTTAGGCTGTAGGGCGGGTCAAGGAAACCACCTAAATACAAACACTCAAAAAACATAACTCTCCTTCTTGCGCAGCCGGATAAAAAGTACTACTTATTTAATAAGTTACAGATTTTTTGTCCCCTTCGTTAGTCATTTCTTGTTCTTTAGCCCGCCCTGGCTAATGGGAGTCATAAAATCGCATGAAAAGTGTCAAGTGTTCGAAAGACCTTATTTGATCGGTCGTTTAAAGTTAACATGTAGCGTAATTTACTAACAGTGCGTTTGTGGGCTGAGGGCTGGTTTTATGCCTTTATGAGCTTAATGGATTCTTTTCATTAGCTAACTTTGGTGTTAGAGCTTTATTGAAACACTTTTATTGAGGAAAACTTAGTTAATAATTCGTAGTTGTACAAATTTATGACTGAATAGTCATGTTAGTTTTATTTTTACTTTTGTCGTAGTTATCTTAAAATCAGTAACTGCCTCGGTGGCTCAGTTGGTAGTGAACCTGCCTTCTGAGCTACGGGGCGTGGGTTCGATTCCCACCTAGGACAAACATTCGTGTGATGAACATTTGTGTTTTTTCTATGTCTGGGTGTTTGAGTGTTAATTATCTAAATAAGTATGTATTTAAAATTATATATGTACTCGTATGTATATCAGTCTCTGGCCGCCATAATACAAACTTTGCTTAGTTTGGGGTCAGACGACCGTGTGTGCAAGTGTCCCGAATATTATTATTACTATTGTAATTTTGCTTACTATACTTTAACATAGACATTTACATAGAATTCGTAAACTTACGGATATTTAAACTGATGTATTTAAGTATGTATTTAAAAATATCTAAGTGTGTATATCAGTATCTGGCAGTCATAGTACAAGCTTTGCTTAGTTTGGAGTCAGGCGACCGTGTGTGGAAGTGTCCCGAAATTATGAATTTATTATTATTATTTTTATTTCTTTTTTTGTTTTTTGACTACGTAGCACATGTGTTTTTCTCGAGTCCCGAGCAGTTAATAGAATTGCTCTGGAACTCATCCCACACACTGCATAAAACATCTCTAACAAATATAAAAGTTTGTAAACACAAATAAATGAGAAAAGCGAAAAATAATAATGCTAGCTTATCACTAGAAGAAAATAGAAAGTATAGAAACAGTGCTTACGTCTTGGGCCAGGCCTCAAGGGAGTCGTAGCTGCTACGAACCGTAGCACAGACGTAGCGCCTAGTAACTAATGTAGACCTACGCATTACGTAGAATGGCTCTACGTTATTTGGCTAGGCGGTTTGCTTTTTTCTTCTAATATCTTCTAATTAGATTTTATACTTGTGTAACCTGCCTACAAGCAAAAATTAGTTTAGAAGTCGTAGCATACATAATTACGAGTATTACAACCTAGTAACATTAGACCCACGCGTTACGTGGAATCGTTTTACATAGTAATTTAGGTCTAGTTTATTCAGGGTATATCTTATTCTCAGGACATTTAAAGTGAGTTCGTAGGTTGGAATATAAATTAGATTTTAAATTAGATTTGCTCGTTTCTATTTTCATTTAATATTGTTTCTAAGTTATTACATTACCATTCTAAATCAAATGAAATAAGTAAATCACAAATCTAATGTTTATATTGTAAGATATAGAGATATACCTGTCTTTATATTTTAATCAGACCGACTACCTCGGTGGCTGAGTTGGTAATGAACCTGCCTTCTGAGCTTGAAGGCGTGGGTTCGATTCCCACCTAGGGCAAACATTTATGTGATGAACATTTGTGTTTGTTCTATGTCTGGGTGTTAAATTATGTATTTAAAAGTATATATGTATGTATATCAGTCTCTGGCCGCCATAGTACAAGCTTTGCTTAGTTTGGGGTCAGACGACCGTGTTGTCAAGTGTCCCGAATATTTATTTAGTTATTGCTAAGGAGGTAGGTCTTTTTAATATTAGTAGTCGAAACTGCGGCTCTGTTTTTCAGCATCTTGCACACTCTGCCTAAGTCAGTGCAGAGACGTAATCAGTACCGTTCATCGCCCCACGCAACCGGTAGTTGGATTTCTTGAACCGTGAAATTTTATCAAGAGTATTAATCTCGTGAAACTTCCCCCTTGGACACTGTACTTTTATTTTTTAAATTCAGTCATACCTACGCGAGAAGTGACGAGAAATCACCTCTTCTAATTACCCGTTGATTTCTCATTGACGTTTTTAGTTGTGTTTTATAAATCACTATAATTAAATTTAAAAGTTTATACATTTTGACAAGATAAAGATGTAATATTAATAATATATATTAATATTTGCAATAACAATGGTAAAGCATGCGTTTGGTGGAATACATACCGTACCCGCCTTTCCCCCGAAGGGGCTGGCCGAGGTGTAATACAAAACCCACACTTCGTCGGACGATATTCAGTCCCAAATGTGACAGGGGGCGAGCCTGTCGCCATACACCGGGCTCTATTCATGTAGCAGATGACATACAATACGAACCTAAGTTCACACAATGAACAAATTGGTGCGTGCTGTCGACTGGGTTCGAACCCGCTCCCTCTGGCTTGAGAGCCAGGCCTTCTCCAACTAGGCTGTCGTCGCTTGGTGGAATACAATTCAGTGAAATTGTCGTTAATGTCCTAAAGAGGCGTGCAAATGTATAGAGATGGCAACTTTACGGTTACATTTTATACAACATTTCTAGTTACATAAATGTCATTTATTAATAAAATTTAAAAAAAGAACAATGTCAGTGTTGCAAAATTAAATGTCAAATAAATAAAAAATAAAACGTGACGAATAGGATGGGGCCAAAAATTGCGAAACTTGAATAAAATCCAACTACTTCCAAATTAAATAGTGAATATTTAACAAACACGTATACGTTATTTAGTCAGTAAGCACACCAGCGTAAGTACTTCCGGTAATTATAGCGTCAATAGAATCAAAGATACCATTTCGAAAGAAAATACGTGTATTCATAGCAATACAATTACTTACAAGCAAACAAAAACTGTGTGTTCCTAATATTATTAATCGATATCAGGGAAGAATCCACAAATAGCTTTCTTCTTCTTTGTAATCACAATTCTCGTGTAGGTGTACCCCAGCTTTATTCAAACGAAATTGATTTCTGTTTCAGGGATTAACCTTAGCTTTAAAGGTCAGCTTTCAGTAGAGATCAAAGAATTAAAAAAAGTTGAGTAATAAACCAGAAAATTAATTTATTAAAACTTTTTAAGCTTCGTTTGGGCAGCGGCTGTTGTGGAATGATAAAAACTAATTTATTTTTCTCCTTTACGTTTTATAAAATGACTTAAAATGCTGGTTTTTATCTTGTGCAACCTTACCTAAGCATACCTAATTATTAACTCCCGACGCGAAAATGACGGGGTGTTATAAGTTTGACGTGTATTTGTGTGTAAGTGCGTGCGTGCGTGCGTGCGTGCGTGCGTGTGTGTGTGAGTGTGCGTGCGTGTGTGTGTGTGTGTGTGTGTGTGTGTGTGTGTGTGTGTGTGTGTGTGTGTGTGTGTCTGTGGCGAGCTCGTAGCTCCCGAACGGATGAACCGATTTTTGACCAAAATGATGGTTTTTATCTTGTTCAACCTTCAATGTTCTACGAGTAGATTAGGCATGTGCCTAATATACCCCCGACGCAAAAATTACGGATTGTTATAAGTTTGACGTGTCTGTGTGAGTGTGTGTGTCTGTCTGTGGCATCGTTGCTCCCGAACGGATGAACCCATTTTTGTTTTTGTTTGTAAGGTGAATTAGTTGGGAGTGTTCTTAACTATTGTTTGATGAAAATCGATGTAGGGGACTTTTAAAATTTTTAGCTTATACTTATCCCATTTTAAACAGGGTACTACTCATTTAGCCGTGTAGCACGCAATGTATCTATATTAAGTGAGCACGTAATCGCAAGCTTTTTCTTTTTTTTTTTTATGTAGAATAGGTCGGCGTTTGACCACCAACTCGCCTGTTGTTAAGCGACCTTGTGGTCTAAGATGGAGTACGACGACCTATAAGGTACTTATTCACTCTAGCCTTGAAGTTTTGTAGAGTGAAGAAGTACAAAGACGGCAGTTGAGTGAGGCGCTACAAGTGCGCTACTGCTCAGACCCGTCTTCTTAACGTTTAACCAAAGATTACTTGTAATTTAATATAAAATGCTAGAAACCAATAGTCATGCACCAAATATAACATTCGATAGGTTCGAACCAGCTCCCGCTAGTTTGAGAGGCGGGCCTTCTCTAAATAAGCTATCATCGCTATTGTTTTGAAAGGGTTCTGAAAGGGCTATTTTCAAACTAAAAATAATCGAAACTCATTAGCTGTGATCAACTTTCGTATGAATCAAGTACGTGCATCGTATGAGTATGAACGAAAGCTATCATTAGCAGTCGACCCCTTCAATCCCAATGACATGGCTTTGGCGTTTCGACCGATGGAAAACTATTATAATGATAGTCTGCCTGTCAGGAATAAAGTATTTTTAAAAGAAATTATCACAATAGGTAGTTCAGACGTATAAAGAAAGGGTTGTGGAAATAACTTTAGTGTTTGTTATTTTCTAGTGCTATATTTTTAAATCGGTCGTTTATTTTTAATTTGATGATTTAATGACATTTTACAAAGGAATAACGTATTTTTACCTAGCTCAAGAAAATCATTATTTGTGTGCTATCATACATACTGTCACGCCTTTCCCGGAACGGGGTAGCAGAGGTGTAATAGAACACCCACACTACGCCGGACGATATTCAGTCCCAAATGTGACAGGGGGTGAGCTGGTTGCCATACACCGGGCTCCAGTCATGTAGCAGATGACATACAATACACTGTACGCACATAATATAATCCTTTCAACGTTCAACAACGTTCACTTGTCCCTTCTAATGATCCTTGTGCTCCATCTTAGGCCACAACATTGCTTCATATAAGACGAGTTGGTGGTCGTGACCAACAAAAAAGTCAACTATATCCAAAAAAAGTTCCATGATAACTAAACCCCTCTATATTCCCCTTAAATATCAATAATTAAGATCCTACTTCCTACTAATATTATAAACGCGAAAGTTTGTAAGAATAGATGGATGGATGGATGTTTGTTACTCTTTCACGCCAGAACGGCTGAACAGATCTGGATGAAATTTGGCATAGAGATAGATTATAGTCTAGACTAGCACATAGGATCAATTTTAATTGCGGGCGAAGCCGCGGGGCGCAGCTAGTACATAATAAAGTCACAAATTACACTTCACGGACTCCGAGAGTACATGAAGAGTAATTTTTTTTAAATAAAAAAAAAGGGCCACCATACACAAACAATACCGGTAAAAACTCCAGTTCCAATCAAGACGCGTCCATCCAGTAGATTGAGCCGCTTATTTCAGCTTATCTTATCAAAGCAGTCGCTCGCGTGACTACAGCGCCCAAGAGACTAGTTAGTGGACAGTCGAGCTGGTCCACAAAAGGCAAATCACGCACGTATAATCTTTATGGCATTTTAACTCCTTCTAGTAAGTACTTAATCGATTTGAAAATGTTGACTAGGTATTTTTTTTATGATTGAATGGGTCCACGTTTGACCACAACACACCTGATGGAAAGTGACGATGCGGTCTAAGAACATGTCTTGAAGAGACCCAGATTTTTGTTGGCAGAGAGAACCAAAATGTATCTTGGTCGCGGATACAATACACAGTCCGCAAGATAAAACATGAACACCCTTACTAATAAACTCTGTGTAGCTTTGGAATAGTTATATAGTGTGATTTTATGAAATTCATTATTATTTAATGAAAGAAATCAACACTATTTGCATTTTAGGATTGTCAAGCTGACATACTTTAAATATGCCAGTAAGACCAAGGAGTTTAAGAACGCAATAGCACCTTTATCATAGAGTTTCAATGAGGCAATTGAGAAAGTAGCATTCGAGAAAAGTAAAGTGCACTACATGTGTGATATGTGATATGAATTGTTTGTTAGTTTGTTGATATACTACACACTAATGAAGTGGTACAAAGGACAAAAACGAATGAAAGTACAGTCTGCAGCAGTTATTTAAAAAAGGGTCGAGAATACGCGTTGTCGTTTTCGGAAGTTGTCAATCTGGGAAGTTTTACCCTGGGAAGTTGTCGTTGTCACCCTGAGGGACCTAGCCTGTGTGGCAAGTCTAAGTGACAACTTTAATGGCATGTTATTCGGTAGAAATTGGACACAGCAGTTTTCATAAGTCCAAACCGCGTATGTGTACCATCATTGGATTTTCAATGTGGCTTGATTAAATTTTTGGAACATTAGATGTATGATTAATAATGTAGTTTTAGCCTCGATTATTCGATTGGTCCCAATACAATTTATTTCACTAAAAGTCCAGTTGCTTATTTCAATTATCATGACAATTTATGGGGATAGGTAACGAATATGAAGTTACTGTTGGAAGAGTCGATTATACTCTGAGACGATGTTTATGGTTGGTAGAATTGGGTTTAACTGTGTTTTGTGTTATCCCATAACTGTGTTCGCTTTCTGTGAAATTGTGGAGGTAGATTTGAGACGGTCAGAATGACCGAGCGTTAAGTGGTTACTTGAGCACTTTTATGATTGTCCACAGATGATGAGATGAACATTCACCCGAGGACGTGTGAAAATGCAGGATGGCCGTGACGGCGCGAGATATCATTGGATAAAGAAAATCAGTTTGAGAGTTGTTAATCGATAGTTTTAATCTGTGGTTTATGACGATTAATCGATTTGTTTATGGTCATTTAGAGCGGTTAACACCGAATGGAGTTGCGTTTGGGATTTCGGGCGAACGTCATGTCTGTCAGTCAGTGGTTGACAGGACTGGGTTGAAAGCGGTCGCACGCAATGGTCATTCGCACGGAAAAAAAAAATAGCTGCTGTTACTAAATTTTAGTTGTAGTAGCAAAAATCCTTTCAAACTATAGGGACAGCTAAGTTTTTTGTTAGCGTAGCAAATTGTTTTTAGCTGAACGAATTTAGCTGTTGCAGCTAACAATCTTAACAATACTTAGCAGTAGTTGCTAACAATCTTAACAATAATTAGCAGTAGTTGCAAATATTATTTGCTAAAATTTGCTATAGCAGCTAACGATTTTATCTATTTTTAGCTGTGGTCGCTAACAATATTAGTGATAACTACTAACAAGACTTTGCTGCAGTTGACAAGAAGTTTAGCTGTGACTATGAATTGTATTTGTTACATGTGCTAAGGGTTTTAGTTGCGAGACCTAATATTTTTATCTGGGGCAGCTAATAAACTTAGAAGCATGAACTATTAGTATTAGTAGTAGCAGCTAAGTTAATTTGCTATTCCATCACACCACCGTAGCTACAGCTGACAAGTAGTTTAGTTGTGACTGTGAATTGTGTTTGTTACCTGTGCTAAGGGTTTTAGTTGCGAGACCTAATATTTTTATCTGAGGCAGCTAATAAACTTTGAAGCATGAACTATTAATATTAGTAGTAGCAGCTAAGTTAATTTGCTATTCCATCACACCACCGTAGCTACAGCTGACAAGTAGTTTAGTTGTGACTGTGAATCGTGTTTGTTACCTGTGCTAAGGATTTTAGTTGCGAGACCTAATATTTTTATCTGGGGCAGCTAATATACTTTGAAGCATGAACTATTAGTATTAGTAGTAGGAGCTTAGTTTATTTGCTATTCCATTACACCACCGTAGCTGCAGCTGATAAGTAGTTTAGCTATGGCTGTGAGTAGTTTGCGGCTCATGCTAAAGATTTTAGTGGCGTGTTATTAAGGCTTCTGTCTACATAACGAATGTGACGCGAAGTGGCAGCAGATAAGGCGTGAGACTGTGCAAGTTTTAATATGTACAAGGAAATGTATAAAGCATACGCATGACACATTATTTATACATTTCCTTAAATTACGCACTCAATCTATCGCCGCGTCGCATCAACGTTCGATGTGCAGAATTGCAGCTTTTAGATCACGCAACTAAATCACTTAGCACAAGTAACAAACAATTCACAGCCACAGCTATACAAACTACTTGACAATTGCAATTTGTGGTGTAATAGAATAGCTAATTAACAGAGCTGTTACTACTTACTACTAATACTTAACAATCATGCTTCAAGTATTTATATGTACTATACACATCGCATATTCGGTGAATATAAGCTCTAACAAAAAAAAAAAAACAATTGTTTATGAAGTTTAATAAATGCTTCTCAAAAATAATTGACAAACAAGTCTGTTGTTAAGTCTGTTGTTGTTAAACAAGTAAGTTGACTGCATTCAGTACAAATATTAATATCCCTCCTCTAATTGATTTTAACTAATAATAAAAACACTACTTCCATTATATACTTAAATTTTTACTTAAGCCTGCAAGGCATGAAATGATTTATAAAAAATGTCAAAGGCTGTAATGTTATTAAATATCAGAAAGCACTCAGAGATTTTGTCTTCATCCGGAGAAACGGCAAACAGCTGGGGCCCAACATTCAGTCCTCGAAACTTTTCTTTTTTAGGTAATGCGACTGGATTTCGGCGGCAGACTGAAAAAAAAACACATTAAATACATGTACCCAAGTAGTTTGGTTTTATATGGTTTTGACAGCTAAGGTAACAAACAATAAAGCTAACGTTAAAATTTTTCATTATTCCTGAAATGATAATCAACACAGGTTCAAATATTTATAGAATTGTAGCTATAATATACTTACTTTTAAAAATTGCATCATCCTTAGTGTCCAAACCGGGACGGTCTCCATTGCCGTTTCTTCTTCATGACTATAACTTTTATAGGAAATAGTGTTGTCATTGCTCTAAACATTTTCACTTTTTTTCCACCTGTAAAAAAAACAAACATAGGTGGGTACTTAATAAATAAATCATCAACACCATAAAACATTGTTGGCTTTAAATAAAAATAACATAAAACCTAAACGAGATGTGGTTGTGTGCTAACCACACACGGTTTGCCCATTTATAGACTGCTACTCATCTCATATCTTCCAAACGAAAGAAGGTATGACTAAGAATTTTAGCTCAAATTTTAAAGCATAATTGCTGCCACTGGCAGCAAAATTTTCAAGTCTCTGGGTTATATACTTTTCGAGTTATAAGCTAATACCTATGTGTAAGCTGAAGTTACGTCACTTCAGCTGACACATGTTGAATCGACGAAACTATCAAACGTAGAGTTTTCATTTAAAGTACAAAAATTAAAGCATGATTGCTGCCATAGGCAGCAACATTTTCAGATTCCTAGACCTCGTAGTTTCCATGTAATAATAAAAAAATAGTTTTCGCGCCCAAAAATTCAAATTTTTGCTTAAAAGCGGCGTTGCCGTTCCGTGCGGTACATAATTGCAATTCAATTTGATCTTAGCGCGTATGCTACTCGACCGTGAACCTTATTGGGCAGCGATATGACTCACAGGCGCTCAGCGTCGGCAACAAAACGTAACCAAGACCATCATGGTAGACCCCCTGTACTTTGCGCGCTGATTACATACCAGCTAACAGAACAAGTCGGAAAACGCATAGGTACGTACCATCCCTACTTAGTCGACATTCCACCAACTCGTACTAAACGGTTTGCCTCCACCTTCCTAATACGAACCGCTAGGGTGTGGAACACCTTGCCATCGTCTGTATTCCCGACTAACTACCTATAACCTGGGTATCTTGAAGGCTAGAGTGAATAAGCACCTTCTAGGTCGTCGTGCTCCATCTTAGACCACAATCTCGCTTAACATCAGGCGAGTTGGTGGTCAAACGTCGACCTATTCTAGATATAAAAAAAAGCCGCCCGTCCATCGCGGGTGTCCGGTCTCAGCTGATTACCGAAAGCCGTGTAACAGATTACCAAATAGTTAGTACACGCAGCGGGCGGCACGGTGCGAAACTCACTTTACGCTATTATTACTTGTTCTATGCTTTACGGTCGTAGGTCTTTTTGGTTCACAGCGTCTAGTGATTAAAAAGAATAGGCTATTACAACAATAGGTATTGACAATTTCTGACGAAGTGATTTATCTCTTACGTAGAAACTTAGTAAGCAATCCGTGGTAGGTACTACTCGGCGTACTGACATAAAAAAATTATGTTTTAAAATAAACGATGTTCATCAGTAAAACTCTGATCGCGAGTACGAAAAAAAAACAGGGAGTAGGTATAACACGGCACTTAGCTCATTATCAAAAATATATAAGTAATAGGTATATACCTATTTACATACGCTTGGACTTGTAAATCTCCTCCGTTTCGTCGGTTTTCGTTCAACCGTTTTGGCCTTCTAAACGCTACAAATAGAATAGAGAGATAGAAGTTAGGTACCTACTATTGTTTTTAATACTTTTTAGGTTCAGGTACCCTTGCCATTGCATACCTTGCATACCTACAATTAGAGATATCCTCTACGCTCATACGTAGGTAAGGAGGTATAGGTATTTCGCTTTTGATGTCTGTATAGCGGCGCGTATACGTTATTTATAGGTACGTGTTGCGTTACCGTCAGACAGCAAACATAGTCGACCGAGCGAGCGTTAGCGAGCGAAGCGTCTGTGCTTCTTATGTCCGGATCTGTCTTTTATACAGCTCGCATTTTATTGAAAAATAAAATCATATACCTACCTAGATCTCCGCCATTTTGAAAAAAACCGAAACCTGACAGCTAAAAAAATCTGAATAATTATAGAACCTGTTCACAAAATTTCACGAGATTCGGTTGAGATATGTAACCAGTAGAAGGACAGACGCCGGCCGCAAAGTCTTAGCTCACAGAGCCACTAGCTAAGTAGGTGTAGGTATAAAAAAGCCGATTCATCTAAGTTTATTGAGAGACCGCTTCGCTTGGTCAGTTAGTTGGTTTAGTACCTACCTACCTACTTTAGAACTAAATTAGTACCGAACGGAAAAATGCTCGAGAATTTTATTACTTCATTGACAAATGAACAAGCAACTATAGCATAAAATACGAGTACAAAATAGGTAGTAGGTATATTTTCAACAGAGAAGTCGGCGGCGCCTCGATATTATACGATATTGGATTTTAGAATATGGTGATATGGTTCATTTTTCAATGACGTCAAAAGTTGATCGAGCCTTTTTCCACTTTCTGTATCTAGTAGTTGCTACTGACTAAAGTCATAAACTTATGTTTTAAAGTATAGTATACTTAGGACCTATGTCCTCTCCTTATAAAATATGTATTGTAAAGATCGGTAAACGGGTGAACGGATCTTTACAATACATATTTTATAAGGAGAGGACATAGGTCCTAAGTATACAATATCTGTGTCCCCACACAGAGATAGACTTTAGTGTCTTATATTTAGTAGTTATATTTTGCTATGAATGACTATACTGTATGTATAGGGACGCACGCACACCACGGCACCGCTTCACACTAGGCTGCGTATAATGCGTATCCACATACGCAACAGAGACGGCAATGTCTAGGTACATTTTTCCAGTCGCCTCGAATCGGAGTTGCTAGTTCACTCCGCCGCCGCCGCCGCCACTTCGCACCCTACATTACCTATAATTACCTTGCATATTTATAATGACCAAAACAGAATCAATTAACACATACAGAATCGTGTAAATCACAAATACCTATACTTACTGTATTGTAGTCTTGTTTGATGCAAAATAGAGTGATACCAGCCGATGGTACGCACCAATGACTGGAGCCGATATATAGTAACAGGATTGCCCCCTGTCAAAATTGGAACTGAATATCGACCGGTGAAGTATGGGTGTTGTACTACACTGTACACACTTCACACTTGTTGCACCCACCATTTTTCTTTCTTTCTAGGAATTACCTGTAAACAGCATATATGTTAGGACTCGACAATTATTAGTGATTTAAAATGCTAAACATCAATAAAATTAGAAGTACTTATTGCAATAAGTTATAGTTACTTTCTGCATGTTTTTAAAGTGACAGATATAGTTCGCTGTCATATTTTCGGCAACAGTTTTTCCAAAAATATTCGGTCAATAGAGGTAGGTGATGAGCTTCTATATTTTCATCTGTAAAAATAAAGCTTACGTTATTTTTTTGCAACACATGTGTTCTATAAGTAAGTACCTACTTGCGTTTCGGCCAGGGGTGCTAAGTTCACGCCAGGTTCTCTTTCGGCTACAGACGATAACGAAAGCCTACTACTCACCTTGGACACTCCACGCCACTGGACTCGGTGTACACCATGCACTGATAATAGCACTATTAGTTCAATATAAACAATTTAAACTTTTTTAATGTCAAGTCCGAAATTTTACGCAAGACGTAACGCAAGAGCGCGGGACAGTCATTCACCGACAACTGACTGACTGATTTAGCGCGTGCGATGCTCGCACGCCGAAAGGCAGGGAGTTTACGTCTCCCTCTCCCCTCACAGGTATCTCGCGGCTTTGTGGATGCCGCCGGCTTTCGTAAAATATCGTTTTCTATCTATAATGCCTGCAGATATCTGGCGTAAACAACTTGCAATATAAAGGCATCAAACTTTTGGCTAATTTACAAGCTTGGCAATAGAAAGATCGCGGTTCTAAAGTGTGAATATGGGCAAAATCGGTACAACTCCATAGGTACATCAATTGCGAGATGTCAGTGCGATGCAAACCTGTACAGCCGGCTAGGTTTTTGCAGCATGCCACTTTTCTAACGGAAAATCTTATCAGTAGATAGATTACTGTATCTGGACACGCAAGATATTAGGTATCTCATAGTAAGATGATGCGATGCAAAGTATGTAGGTACTTACTTACTTTTGAATGTATCTTTGGGCGGCATTGTAGCCCTAACTCCACAAATGAAAAATCCTTTTTTTAACACTATAATCACTTTTTCTTCCAAGTTTAACGCCGTAACGCAACCAAATTCACGTGAACACACACGTTACGATACGATTCCAATTACGAAATGAAGTGAAACTTTTTGTAAGTGAATATGTATATATTCATGTATTTTTAGTATTTCAAAATCGCTAAAAAAACCTTATCTCCACCATTTTGAAAAAAAATTAAAACTGGCTCGACAAATGAATCTATAAATATTTATCAACCTATTTATGTTTTTATCATAACAAAACATAACATATCGTCACGCCTTTCCCTTGAAGGGGCTGGCAGAGGTGTAATACAACATCCACACTTCGCTGGACGACAGTCAGTGACCAAGAGTGACAGGGGGCGATCTTTTCGCCATAAACTGGGCTCCAGTCATGTCATGTATGTAGCAGATGACATACAATCCGCACATTGGTGTGAGGTGGGCTTTCTCAAACTAGGTTATCATAGCTTAACATTTTTTTTACAAGTATACAATATACCTACCTAGGTAAAGTACCTAATAAGCGTGTTTAGCAAAATCTTAGACATGAATTAGAAGTAGGTACCTATCTACCTATCTATCGAAACCGCGGTAGGTACAGAAAAACGTATTCTGTTCTAGTTAGGTAGGTAAACAAATTGTGTGCGTCTATACGTACTTGTGCCTACGTAGGTAGGTACGAGTATATGTATGGTACAGTTCCGGCACCTACCAATTATGAATTACTTAGTAGGTATTACTAACTTCACAGGTAGGTAGGTAGCTACCTAAATTTTGTGTAGTCGCATAACTATAGCGATGATGGATATAGGTAGGTACTTATGTAGGTCCCTGATTAGATAACTACATGAGTCACTTGTCAGGTAGGCACTAATAATGCTCCGAAGTTTACACCATGCATGGCAGACATGAGGCCAGTAATGCTAACAGAATAACATTTCAGAATTTATAAATTCTAAGGCTCGAAGTTTAACGCCTAAGTAGTCTAATTACCTTTAGCTACCTGTATACCTACTTACTTACCCATGCATAGATATTTTTGTAAGAAAACCAATAAAACCAAAAGCAACCGACTGCCTTGGTGGCTCAGTTGGTAGTAAACCTGCCTTTTGAGCTTGTTGGCGTGGGTTCGATTCCCACCTAGGGCAAACATTTATGTGATGAGCATTTGTGTCTGTCCTATGTCTGGGTGTTAAAATATATTTAAGTATGTATTGAAAAATATCTAAGTAGGTATGTAGGTATATCAGTCTCTGGCAGCCATACTATGGCTATACAAGCTTTGCTTAGTTTGGGATCAGACGACCGTGTGTGGAAGTGTCCCAAATTTATTTATTTATTTAATAAGTACCTACCTAGGTTTTTAAGAGTTTTTATGTACTTTTTAAGTACCTAAACTATTATTAAATACGACAACACACTAAGACACTAGATTAAGTAAGACACTAATAACAACTAGTGGCTCTGTGAGCTGTAGACCTCGCGGCCAACATCTGTTTTCCTCTACAGATTGCATTCCTGAACCGATTCACGTGAAATTTTGTGAGCAGGTTCGATGATTAGACATATTTAAAAAAAAAATCTATCTAAATAGTGAGTCTATTTACAAAATTTTAGTGTAAACTATTTCTGAAGAGACGGTATTCAAAACCACCTTAACGTAAATGTAAACAACTAATACTTCTAATAATCCAAACCATGTACAATATGTAGGTAATTCCACTATGAATCTAATGGACACCAAGATCAATACTACAGAAAGACACCCAAGAAAAACACTACTAGGTCCGTCCTCTTCCGTGCTCCAGCGAGAAGTGCCGGTTGGACGGGGCGGGCGACTCAGGCGCTACTCCTTCATTCCTTACGCTACATTCATTCATTCATTCATTCAATACTTTCTTTGACAGTTCGCTCGCAAAACGTCACACAGCAGACCATAGACTGCATTCTTTTGTATGTGTTGCTAACACGGCCCTCCTGCGCCGTGCATGCCCTCAGGCACGCTTCTTATATTGGTTCCAACTCTGCACATGAATTACGTATCTGTCAACACACACATGATTTTAAAGGCTGTTAAAATCTTTAAGCTCGGCTATCATGACTCATGATGTCCTAAATAGATAGAACTTCAGTTGCAACCTTTTCATCATTTGATTCCTTTAGACTTGGGAATTTCTACCACTTTGTAACTAGTTATCTCATTCAATAACTTCATTATCAATCATAACACCGAAAGAAAGGTCTTTTAGGTTTCTCAATAGTTCTCTGCAATGTATCTTTTTTTTATAATAGTACTGCCCATCTAAACCAAAGCTGATATATTTAGGCTTAGAAATTCCCTATAGGACTGCTATTTTAGCTCACTCCCTTAATCCGAAGTAGTGCCTGGTCCAGATCATTCCTTTAGTCTTAGGAAGTCACTGCTTCAGCTCACTACCACTATTCTGGCGAGTGCCTATAGCAACCTTTCAGGTCATCTATCAGCTACTAATTCACTTACTGTTCAGCTATTTTAGCTCACTCCCTTAATCCGAAGTAGTGCCTGGTTCAGATCATTCCTTTAGTCTTAGGAAGTCACTGCTTCAACTCACTACTTCTATTCTGGCGAGTGCCTATAGCCATCTTTCAGGTCATCTACATACATATAGTCACGCCTGTTTCCCATACAGGTAGGCAGATACCACTTCTCTCCACTTGCTATGATCCTGGCATACATCTTTCGCTTCTTCTACTTCCATGAGTCTTTTCATACACGCTCGTCGTTTCATCTAGTACTGCTAATCTAATGAAGTTAGTTGCCACACATAATAACATTACACGATTTGCTTAAAATAATTCCGGTATCTTTTGCCTTGATACCTTTATCGATGTATTTCTATTTCTTTTATGGCGCGAGAAAACTACATCTCACTTCTGATGTAAACTATTTCTGAAGAGACGGTATTCAAAACCACCTTAACGTAAATGTAAACAACTAATACTTCTAATAATCCAAACCATGTACAATATGTAGGTAATTCCACTATGAATCTAATGGACACCAAGATCAATACTACAGAAAGACACCCAAGAAAAACACTACTAGGTCCGTCCTCTTCCGTGCTCCAGCGAGAAGTGCCGGTTGGACGGGGCGGGCGACTCAGGCGCTACTCCTTCATTCCTTACGCTACATTCATTCATTCATTCATTCAATACTTTCTTTGACAGTTCGCTCGCAAAACGTCACACAGCAGACCATAGACTGCATTCTTTTGTATGTGTTGCTAACATTAGGAAATTCCGTTTGTATCGGCCTGTGGAGGAAGGCATTTTTTTTTTAAGCTGAAGCATAGACGCTTTGTCAAATGCTCGCTTGGTCGATTAAGTAAGGAACAAAAGTAATAAGTACAAGCTCAAAGAAAACAATCAACTTAGTACGTACGCATAAATCCATCTACGTAGGTATGAAATATTCTTGTCTTCATCAATAAAATAATGCTTTATGGTTAGTACCTACCTAAGTTAGGTTATTGTACCTACCTACCTAACAATAATAATGAGCGCAGTGAGATGACGCGGTGACGCGGACTGCCCTCCCGTCGTTTGTGCCCTTACAACGCGGAAGAAATAAGTACCTACCTACGAAAAGCTCACATCGCGAAGACTTATGAAGATGTAACTAATTTCTCACACTTCTCTCACTACTAGGCTTACTAGCACACTACTCATACACTAGCCCAGACAGGCTAACATGAGTCGTAGTAGAGCGAGCGAGAGCTTATTTTTCTCTGCTATCTGTTTTTCTTACGCATTTTCGCTAGTTGAATTTTAGCCGAGTTGGAGAAGGCTTGTTTCTAAATTCAGAAGGAGCCGGTTCGATTTCAGCCAAAAGAGCGCACCGATTTGTTCATTGTGTGAAAGTATGTGCGTAGGTATTTAATGTCATCTGCTATATATTGTATAACTAGAGCCCGGTGTATGGCGACAGACCCCTGTCATATTTGCAAATGAATATCGTTCGGCGAAGTGTAAGTGTTGTAATACACCTCTGCCAGCCCTTTCGGAGGAAAGGCGTGGCGATGTGTATTTACTATTTAAGATAACCTAGGTACATTCTGAGCTACAATTTCATTTCTTCCAATGGTTACCTACGTGTTTAAGGAGAACGAGTACTTAAATATAATGTGGGAAACAGGCTTAAAATGTTTATAAGTAAGTAAACACTACCAGGGAGGTATCACTCCGAAGTTTAGGTACGTTTCGCCAGCGCACTTACTGATTCTTATCAATATAATTAATATCCAATATCTGGATAAAATTTGGCACAGATATAGCTTACGTCCTGGACATAGGCTACTTATTCAAGGCTGAGGAGCTCAAACATACTCAGGACATAGGGTACGAGTACTTCCCGAAAAAATTAACAGTTACTGTGGCACTGCGGGTGAAACCGCGGGGCGCAGCTAGTATCTCATAAAATTTATTTTGGTCGCATAATTAAAGTCTAAGTAGCAGTTACAAATTCAATTACTACTTACTTATTTTTAAAGTAAAACAATTGATGCCTTCGGTTACATATAAACGTGGGTAGCTATTTAACTTAGTTGCTACTACTAACTTCTATGCCACTAATTAAATTGCTGCCTTACAAAAAGGAAATTAATCACGCAACTAAGTAGTTTTGTTACAGTATGAAACCAAATTTATAACCACAGTTAAAACTCTTGTGAGGTGCAGCTAAATATTAATTCGCTAAGACAGCTATCATACTTTGCTACAACAACATACCTACTAAAACATATCTTCATCATCTTTACATAATGATATGTCTCACACAATGCTATTAGATCACAACATTAGGAACAGCACAAAATATCCCGCTTGCCGTCTAAAATTTCACATACGACATGGGAATAACTGTAATAGAAAAGACTGGTTAATGTAGATAATGTCAATTAGCAATAGCAGGTAAATAATTTATCCTAAAGTAGTTAAAATATTTTGCTCTGATATCAAATTGAAACATTCGAATTTGTTTTGTTAATATAGATAACAAATTTAGTAAACTCAGTTAAGTAATTTGTAGTAACTGCAACTTGAGTGTGATTCTCCTAGCAAAATTTTATTTTGAATAGTAGCTAAGCAGTCTTTGTCGTAGTCAACAAAACTTTGCCAGTGTTTCGAAGATATTCGGTGCAGCAGCTAAGACATAGGCAGCAAAACAGATTTAGTTGCCACAACTAAACCATTTTTTTCCGTGCGTAAACCCATTACTCTAAATCGCCAATTATCTTTGTGATCATTCATTAACCAAGTAGTCTGAGTGACTGTAATTAAAATAGTGAAAAGCCTACGTTGCTGTCCCCTTATTTCAACGTTCCTGAAGTTTGACGCCAACCATAGATGCCCGTGATAGCGAGTTCATGGATTAGACATAACACCTCGGCCTACTAGATTTTCTCCGTCATCAAAAGTGGAAGGTTACAGCACGGCGGCCTTTCCTATGTTTCTCCGACATCAATGGGATCAGATGCGACGGCGTGGCTCCTCTTTCCTACATTACCCCGATATCAGGAGTGAGATGTGAAGGCTCGGCTTCCTATTTCTCTATGTTTCCCCGACATATACATATTACCATATATATGGTGGTATATTATTATTAGTAGTATTGACTGCCTCGGTGGCCGAGTTGGTAGTGAACCTACCTTCTGAGCTTGGGGGCGTGGGTTCGATTCCCACCTAGAGCAAACATTAATGTGATGAACATTTGTGTTTGTTCTATGTCTGGGTGTTAAAGTATGTATTTTTAGAGTATGTATTTGTATGTTTATCAGTATCTGGCAGCCATAGTACAAGCTTTGCTTAGTTTGGGGTCAGGCGACCGTGTGTGAAAGTGTCCCGAGTGTTTATTTTTTTATTTATTATATTTATTCCCGCTAGTATATATTTTAGTACCTATAACCATAAACATTGTTTTTATTTCCGCTAACAAACCATCAGGGAGTCCTAACGCAAAGCTTTTGTTCCAAGCAAGGAACTCATAAATAAGGTCGGAGTCAGTGAATATTTTATAAATCCGCCGCCATTATCGAGTGGGGTAAGGATGTCCGGACTTCGATCCGGGAAATCTCGGGCCCTATTCTCGCGCGATCGATATTATCTCGGTCCTTATCTCTCGCGTTGGATAACTCGTGAAAACGAGAGTGACCGACATTGTGTCATATTTTCGCACGCGCTAGAATAGAGCCTCTTTTGTTGGAGACGTGTTCTAACGAGCAAGACGGGATTGAGGGTAAGAAAGCATTTTCTTATAATTCCGTCATTAAAATAGAAATACAAAACATCTATTTTAAGTATAAGGCTCAAATAATGCTTTAGATATTTTTTAATAACGGGATATTGATGCTAAAAACTGCTTTAAAACAATGTTGATCTAATTGTTAGGGAGTTTACACATCTAATTTTGTACGACCTACGATTACGTTATGATGTCTTGATTGTCTTGATGTCTCGATTTGACGTAAGGTGGCTTAATTTCAAAAGAAACCAAGCAGAACATATTAATCTTCATGTCTTATTCGGCAAAAAAACGCCGACCTCAAGGCATCATAAAAATAACAATTAGTCTGCGGCAGTCGGCGACTTTGGTGTGTACTCCCTTAGAATTTGCAGATACCTATACCTGCTTATTGAAATGAAAACCCTGAGAGGCGACATTAAGAGTAAAAGTAACAAATTAAAATACCCTAATAGAAGATTTCTTCAAGCCTTGGTGTGTGTAAAGTGTTATCTAAGCCTTTGTTTTATTAAAATGGAGCTATTGTTGCTTTTAATCAGTTAGAGTCAGTTTGTGTACAGTTATAATAAGAACAAAAAGAAGTTAATAGACTTTCTATCCTAACTAATATGATAAATGCGAAAGTGAGTTTGTTGGTTTTGCTTGTTTGTTTGTAATGCTTTCACGTCTCAACTATACTCAACCAATCGTCTTGAATTGTTGTATACATGTTGTCTGGGGTATAGAAAAGAACATAGGGTACTTTTTATCCCGAAAAAATAAACGGTTCCTGTGGAACCGCGGGTGAGAGTGCGGGGCGCAGCTAGTAGGTTATAGTTTTCAGATGTAATCGATTTAATATATTTTGAAACGACGAATATTTTCTAGGATATTATTGTACTCATAATTGTGACCAACTTTTACTATGGGCCAACTCTGAAATCGAGAGAAAACAGCTGTTTCGTACATTTTGTCGACGATAAATGTTTTTTTTTTTTTTGTTTTGATCAGTTTTTTTTTGTGATTTCAAGGTTGGCTCCTTAATAACAGCTGGTCGTACTAATGAGTACAAAAATATCATAGAATTTGTCCGTCGTTTAAAGATGCACCTTTTAAGTATAGGAAATAGAAAACTACTAATGTATTTATGTATGCCACCGACCTTTGTCATATTTCGTTTTGTCCTGTCCATCCAAAGGTTGCCTGGAAGAAATCGCTTTAGGCGATAAGGCCCTTTTACTGCCGAATGATATTTTATTTTAATATTTTCTTTATGTTAGTTTTACTTTGTATTTTTGGTGTGCAATAAAGATGTATTGTATTGTATTGTTTTGTAATAGGAAAGTTAAGTAAAATAAAAAGAAACTTGAAGTTCAGTAAACAGTAGGTACACAAAATAAATCAAAAGACTTTTTCATTTTATATATGAATGACCAAAAAGACGACCACCTGGTGTCACACAACCTCGGGCTAAAACTGCTTTTGCCCGGCGTCTCCCAGAGTTTAGATTCCCATTCATTTATAATAAGATCGATAAAAAGTGCAACATTAGGGACAAAAGAGTAAGGGAATGCAAAGCAATCATAAATAAATATTTATGCACACTCACACATGATGAAACTGAGCTTTTCCTGAAAATTGTCACCTAAGTCTAGCACCCATATATCCCTTTGCTTATTTGTATGGGAATTCTACACAAGACGCACTTGACACATATTTACACCCACACTATTCACCGCAGACTCATACTTCCCTCAACATTCAATTTCTCACACCTCACACACGCGCTGTTACGACTGTTTGCAACTTTGCTTTCTGTATAATAAATTATTAATTATTCGTTTTAATATGATTCTTCACTTTTGAATTCTGTAAAATCATTTCATTAATTGCACTATGTACCATTTCCGCACCATATCTAGTTTTTCACTTAGCATTAAACGCAGCCGTCGAGAGTCCTGCGATACAGGTTCGCCTAGTGCAGTACTCTCAAGCACTCTGCTGACCTTATAAACATTTTTTAGTGTAGCTCGTTTTTATTTATTTATAAGTTTAGTTTTTAAGGTTTAATGTAATGTGTTTGGTAAATAAAACTATTTCTTTCTATTTCTTTCTTTCTACAAAATAAATCGCATTGCCACTTTTATTGACTGTCAAAGTCCACTGATTTATTACAACAAATCACCTGTCGTAAACCTTCAGCCGGCACAATAACATCCTCGTAAGAGTTCCACACGATCCGGGTGTGACAGACCGGGTATCAGGCGAGCCGGTTATAAAACATTCATGGGCTCACCCGTTACTCATTCATGGTGGCCGGGTGTGTCGCCGGATCTCGATCGGCATCCGGGATGGCCCTGTTATCCCGGCTGCCTTTAAACTTTGAAAATACGTATTCGCGGTTGTAGGTTTGGTTGGATATGGAAGGTGTCGTGGTTTTGAGATGTTTTGCTCTGTTCGTTTGTCGTCTATTTCTATATTAAATGAAATGGTAACAGAACATCTTCGGCCAATGCGAAGTACATCTTTTAGCGGAGTTTTTTTTACTGTACTTACGAAGAAATGGTATTAAGAAATAGAATGAGGTTTTTTAGGGTTCCATACCTCAAAAGGAAAAACGGAACCCTTATTGGATCACTTTGTTGTCCGCCTGTCTGCCCGTCAAGACCCTTCTTCTCAGGAACGCGTGAATCAAGCTGAAATTCATATAAAATTCTCAAGTCTATTGTCCCTTGGATCTGTGTAAAAATCAAACTTCTAAGCCAACGCAATCAAAAGATACAGCCGTTTAAACTGCAATTTTTGCGACTCTTCCAAGGGAAGAAGAACCAACAGGGTACTTCCCGTGAACTCGGAATCTTGAAATTTGGTACAAAGCAACGTCTTATAGAACAGATAAAGGAAACATTGCAAAAAGCATACATTTTTAGTTACATCATATTTTAAAACATATTACCCATTTCCTCATGAATACCTACCTACAGGCTTACTCGCGCACCGAGGGATCCGTACACCCTCGGTGCGCGAGTTCAATTCTTACTTGCCTGGTTTTTTTCCCTGTACCTAATAGGGAGTTAAAGTTTAAAGTTTAATTTGGATTCATTAAATTTATTTTAACAAGCCTATACATTTAAAAAAAATCCTACTTAATTCAAGGATTAGTCCAGCAGAGTCCGAAACTCTAAATTTACCAGTATAATTTGCCCTGTTTGAAGTGAGCACTCTGCCCCACTATGGCAGGGACTTATGGTGGAAAGTAGAATAACCAATCTCTCTAGCCTAGTACTACAGTTTGTTCTAACTTTTTTTTAAATGACTCTTAGCTGTTGGCCGCTGTGGTCTCTACAACGTACCGGGATTTGTTATACTCGTAGCTTATTTAATCTTAAGATCTATAGTTATATAACAAAACTGTGACTAACAAGACTAGTCACGTTTTGTTCGAAAAGCTTGAATAAGCAAGGACATATTCTGAACAAAACTATTGTTACAAAATCGAAACTACTATCATATAAATAGACAATCCAATTTCCAGGAGATTGACAGCAACCTTCGTTAATCCTCGACAACCAACCTGTATTCCACCCAATCCCGTTTGTATTGAAAATTCGAGACGTCTAAATCTCTGATTCGCTAGTCTCGCCATGGATTTACCGCTGTTAAAGAAATAAGGCGGGATTTAGCTTCAATTTCAATTTAATCTTGAATTCAGAAAAAGTAATCTTAAGACATAAATCTTAATCTAAGAATATTCTTAAATAGAATAGTAGTAAAATATCAGTCTTTGATGGTCTTCCTGGAAACTTGTAAGTTAATTCTTTCTATTTTCTCAGAATTCTTCATAAAAATGCCTGAGTTTATTGCCGCTTTTGTATATTGCAGTCTTATTTAATTAGCCTGTGAACGTTGGTGCAGAAATAAAAGTAATGTTTTAATTAATTAGCAGCAACAACAAGTCTTTGATATCCCTATACTGTTTGCACAGCAGTATTGTATATTTACAGTACCCAAACTTGTGACATCTAAAATTATGTTTTGGATACTTAGGTACCTACTTAGGCGAATCTACGAATAGTATTATTATAGGTACCAACACCTATTCGCACAAAGTTTGATGAAAAAGATTTTTACGCCATGAGTGATTTTAACGGCAATGATTTCATTAATTTAATGATATTACACAAAACAACTTTAGCAAAAGATAATGTTTCGTTACCAAAAAATTTAACAAATTGCCTCATTTGACCACATTATATAAATTAAAAAGCACCATTAAAATTGAGTTTAAAATTGCTCTGAAACAAGTTAATGTAAGATTTGTATTTAATGATAGCTTTAAAATTAAAAGTTGGTTTCTGCTACTGGCTGTTAATAATAATTAATTAACTAATGTCAAATTTAAAGACTAAATTAAAAAAAATGGCTTGATGACTTTGTAGGTATTTCAATAAGGGCCACTTGCAGAAGCTTGTCTTATCTTTTTAACTCGAAGTTACCTTCTTATCAGAGGTTAAACTCATAAAACGTCTTGCGCCATAAAGAGTTGGAAGCTAACCTCAGATTAACACAATATTAGAGTAGCATTTATAACATTTCAACTCTGCGTTAATTGTGGATTTTCTATTACACCTCTTCCAGCCTCCGCGGGGTAAAGGCGTGCCGATATTAACAATAATATAACAAATATTCGGAACACTTGAACACACGGTCGTCTGACCCCGAACTAAGCAAAGCTTGTATTATGGCGGCCAGAGACTGATATGCATACTTATATCCTTTTAAATACATACTTAAATAGATATAAACACCCAGCCATAGAACAAACACAAATATATTCATCACATGAATGTTTGCCCCAGGTGGGAAAAGATCCCACGCCCCCTAGCTCAGAAGGCAGGTTCACTACCGACTGAGCCACCGAGGCAGTCAAATTTATGATGTGATGTAATTGACTCTGCTTTCAACAATTTAACTCTGTATCTTCTGCAAGTGTGTCTAACAGTACCGCGTATTTAGCCAAATCACTATCGTCGTTATCTGATTAGTTTGAATTTACGAAAAACACTGTGGTTTGCATTTAACAAGTCTTCTCACGTATAAAATCTCAGAGCTAGTTTAATCCGAACCTCGATTACTGTCGCAAGGTTGTCACCTTAAAAAGGCAACTCCATTAGGAGAATGAGTCTGGGAGCGAATGGGCCTGAATAGAGGTCATTCAGACGTCGAATGTCGCGTGTCTGTTGAAAGGAGAATACGTGCATCAAGGACTAGGGGTGATACTTTGTATGAGAAATAGGATTTTTGTTTTTCATTTCTGAAATTACTGTTGATGGTGTTTAATTGTGTTGAAGGTTTATTAGTTCGTTTATATTTAGACGATAAAAGATAAAAGATGAAAGATAGAGAAAAAAGCGATGGCAGCCTAGTTGGGAGAAGGCCCGCCTCTCATGCCAGAGGGAGCGGGTTCGAACCTAGCCAACCGACGACGTCACGCACCAATTTTTTCACTGTGTGAGCATATGTGCGTATTGGATGTCATCTCCTACATAACTGGAGCCCGGTGTACGGCGACAGGCTTGCACCCTGTCACATTTGGGACTAAAAATCGTCTGGCGAAGTGTGGGTGTTGTTGTTGTGGTTCACCTCGGGCGGAAAGGCGTGACGATATTTAGACGTATTAGGCCCACCTGCAGAAGATACAGAGTTAAATTCTTTAACGGATTGTTAATTAACTCTGCGTTAAACTAGTTTGGTTTAAATTTCACACTAATATTGTGTTAACTCAAGTTTACTTCTACCTCTTGGTGGCGCAAGACGATTTGTCAGTTTAATCTCTGAAAAGATTTTTTTTTATTATTATTATATTATATATATTATATATGTCGGGGAAACGTAGAGAAATAGGAAGCCGAGCCTTCACATCTCACTCCTGATATCGGGGTAATGTAGGTAATAGGAGGCCACGCCGTCACATCCCGATCCCACTGATGATGTCGGAGAAAGTAGGAATAGGGAGCCGAGCCATGCCGTCGCCTCTGATCCCACTGATGTCGGAGAAACATAGGAAAGGCGGCCGCGCTGTGACCTTCCATTTTTGATGACGGGGAAAATCTAGTAGGCCGAGGTGTTGTATCTGATTTCTGATCCGTGAACTCGCTATCACGGGAATCTATGATGGTCGACGTCAAACTTCAGGAACGTAGAAATAAGGGGACAGCAATGTAGGCTTTTCACAATTTTAATTATACAGTCACTCAGACTACTTAGTTAATGAATGATCACAAAGATAATTGGCGATTTAGAGTAATGGGTTTACGAATGACCATTGCGTGCGACCGCTTTCAGCCCAGTCCTGTCAACCACTGACTGACAGACATGACGTTCGCCCGAAATCCCAAACGCAACTCCATTCGGTGTTAACCGCTCTAAATTACCATAAACAAATCGATTAATCGTCATAAACCACAGATTAAAACTATCGATTAACAACTCTCAAACTGATTTTCTTTATCCAATGATATCTCGCGCCGTCATATATATTATATATATAGATTAAATTCTAAAATAAGTTCGAGTTAAAAAGATAAAGTCGAGATGCTGCAAGTGTCATTTAAATTATCCCATTATGTGTCCCTTAAATTATTACAGTCGATTGGTAAGTCTTTTCAGCCAAAAATTTCATTAGCCCTTTAACCGCTTAAGACAGATTTATTTGACAAAAATTGTAACCATAGGTAATCTTAAAACACTTAAGTAATCTTTGTGATTAACTGATTTCAAAACGGAGGAAGTTTCTTAACTCGGTTGTATTTTTTAAATTGTTTCCTACCGCGTAACTCCGTTATTTATGAACCGATTCTCAAAGTTATTTTTATATTTGAAAATACTTTTACTTTTCCTATTTTTCACATAATCCAATTTAGATGATAGGAAGTTGTTTTATTTTATTTCAAAAGATTAATCAGTTAAAACCATATAAGGCGGACGAAAGGAGAAAAGGAGGATGATAGGAGGCACGCATTTTTCCCTTAAATAAGCTTACATTTGGTGGTCAATTCGCATAATATTGTATTGATGTGGCCTACGATAGAGGACGCTTGCTTAGAAGAAACCGATTCACTCGAGACTAAACAGATAGATGTTACTATTTGGGAATACCTTCTCACACAGATTATTCCACACTCTAGCGGTTTAAAGCACACGAGCAAAGCGAGTGCACCTAATTTCGTATGTGTAGTAGATGTAAAGCGATAATAGCCCAGTTGGAGAAGGCCCGCCTCTCAAGCCAGAGGGAGCGGGTTCGAACCCAGCCGGCGACACGCACCAATTTGTTCATTGCGTGAACATAAGTGCGTATAACATGTAAGTCATCTGCTTCATGACGGGATACCGTTTTATGGCGACAGGCTCGCCCCCTGTTACATTTGGGACTGAATATCGTCCGGCGAAGTGTGGGTGTTGGGTATTACACCAGCCCCCTCGGGGGAAAGGCATGACGATATGTATGTAGTAGACGATTTCTCCAGAGTGAAACACTGTTTTCATTTCAAATGCGAGAAAACTGAAAAATATAAAATAACCAAAACTTTTCTTGCATTGTTATATTTTACGAGCCAAACATATTTTAACACTGGGTTTTTTTTATAATGCACTTACTTTTTTGGTCTCTATACTAAAAGCTTCGTGTCACTGTTCTTTTTCAAATTACTACAATACACACACATGACGTCCTTATCGACCGAGCGCGCTTACATCTCTGCTTCAACCTCGACAAAAATGCTTTCTTAAGTCCGAATCTCTGTTTTTGTCTACAAGTCGCATTTTTTCAACCGAAAAATAAATTATATCTCTACTTTAGAAAATTTTCCAAAAACTGTTTAGACAAAAAAATCCGTTAAATTATCGAGGCTGATGCTTTTTGATGCTCACAAAATTTCAATAAAATTGGTTGAGGAATGAAAACCTGTAGAAGAGAAACGCCTGTCGCGAAGTCTCCAGCTCACAGATTAGCAACAAGTAGCAAAGTTGTACTATTTCTTCCTCTTGGACTTGTCCCTCTTGACGTTGCTTAAACAGAAAATTACAACTTTCCATTGAATTCTTGGTGATGATATGGACCATTTTCAGAGCATGAGAATAAGAACTATTTTTAGATGCGAAAATTTGGATGGATGACAGACGTTTGTTCCTCAATCACGCCAGAACGGCTGCACGTATCTGGAAGAAACTTGGCACAGAGATAGATTATAGTCTGGAATAGCTCATAGGCTACTTTTTAACCGCGGGGCGCAGCTAAAAAATGTTAAAAGTATATATTTTATTAATCAATTCACTTATTTTTTGTTGAATTTCATGAAGTGCCAGCAATAAAAGCAATCGCTCGATTTCCTCTAGAGAAATAATGGCGGCCATCATGACTGGACATTACCGATTGAGTCGCGATAAATCAATTCGTATCGGGAATTTATTTACGTTGCGGGCGACATTTGTAACTCTTGTGTTCGATTGATAGGGAGACAGTGTTGGTTAGTGTGGATACGACACTTAGCAGCTTCATTTTATTTAATACTAACTATTAATAACATTTGTGTGTTTTTCCATGTCTGGGTGTAAATATCTATTTAAGTATTTAAGTACATTTATATGTTTTTATATCAGGCTCTGGCAGCCATAGTACAAGCTTTGCTTAGTTTAGGGTCAGGCGACCGTGTGTGCAAGTGTCCTGATATTTATTTATTTATTTAATATTTTCTTAGCTTTTTATATAATTTACGACCCGCGACTTTGTTTGCGTTTTTTCAGAAAATAGTATCCAAAAACTATCTTCGTGAAATGCTGTAATTATATTTCAAATTTCATCAAGATACGGATCTTAGCCGCTAAGCCGTGAAAAGCCTATAAACAGACAGACAGAGTAACCTTCGATTTACTAATATTAGTATGGAGTATGGATAATAATTGCTGATTCTTTTTTTTTTTATGTAGATAGGTCGGCGTTTGACCACCAACTCGCCTGATGTTAAGCGAAGTTGTGGTCTAAGATGGAGCACGACGACCTATAAGGTACTTATTCACTCTAGCCTTGAAGTTTTGCAGAGTGAAGAAGTACAAAGACGGCAGTTGAGTGAGGCGCTACAAGAGCACTACTGCTCAGACCCGTCTTCGGAACGGTTACACCGGACTACATCCCGAAACACGACTAGGTCATTTCACGGCATGGCTTGGTCCGGTGGGTGGTAACTAGCCACGGCCGAAGCCTCCCACCAGAGTTTGCTACCCGGTTAGCACTACCCGGGGACCACGTGTAGGGAATCAGAATAGAGTACGCTCCTACGGACGTGGGTAGCTCAGCCCCCAAAAATTCGTCTTCTATGTGTCACAAATCGTTCTTCTAAGTTAAAAGCAAGCATGTTAGTATAAGCCGAGTGACTAGTCCTTATGTCGGAGTTGCTAGGCCACCCGCACACATCCAAAACAAACACCAGTGGCCTACAATTTAACGTGTTATCCAAGCCACGGTACCACTCAGTTCTTAAGTGCCACCAATGGTCACCCATCCGCAGACTGGCGACTTTTGGCTGACATCTGAAGTCTTTTTTATGTAACACAAGCTGCACCCCGCGGTTTCAACTGCTGTTAAAAAAGTATCCTATGTGCTATTCTAGAGTATAATCTATCTCCATGCCAAATTTCATCCAGATCTGTTCAGCCATTCTGGCGTAAAAGAGTAACAAACATCCATCCATCCATCCATTCTTACAAACTTTTGGCGTTTATAATATTAGTAGGATTACCTACGCGTACTTACAAAGATTCAGGGCATCAGTTAGTATTACTTATCAACAGGCGATCGATGTTTTTTGTACAAGATTATGTTATGCTAATTACTACTTAGGAGAAATGTCCTAAATATGTGAAAATCCCTACTTGTGAGAAATGTGCGTCAAACTATAGAGGAATTTTACATTGGCTAATTGGTTGAACTATCATTTATATTATAACCGTATCGTTTAGCCATTTTTTAGCCAAGACTTTTGGATGTTCATTTATTTCTTTCTTTGAATGGCTTTCTGAGACTGATATACATTATGTATCACCCTAATATCACCCTAATAATAAACAGTTATTGCAAAATTGTAAAATGCATTTAAATTAATATTTTAATTTCATCTGCTACATAACTAGAGCCCGGTGTCACATTTGGAACTGAATATCGTCCCCTTCGGGGAAAAGGCGTGAGAATATGTTTATGAATGTATCCCCCAATTTATTTGTGTTTGTGACGAAAGTTTCTGAGTGTGAGTGTGTATGTTTGTTACTTCTTCGCGCTCAAACGGATGGATGGATTTTGATGGGAGTTGGCAAAATTCTACCAAGTTCGGTTGGTAAGCTTGGCTAGCTCGGACTTCACTCGCCCTTTGTTCTACCATAGTATTAAAGTAACCTATAACACGTTGTGCAATAAGAGAAATAAAACCATTACTGTAACCAGAAGATTTTAATTCCACATCAAACATACAGTCCACTCTCCCACTATCGAGGTCTCCAACAGCATGGAGGTACCTTATACCCTAGATAAACACAAAGGCTACTTTTTAACCGCGGGTAAAACCACAGGGCGCAGCTAGAAGGTATATATTTCTAAATACGAGTACATACTTTTAAATAGATATTAACTCCCAGACATAGAACAAACACAAATGTTCATTACACCGAGCCACCGAGGCAGTCAAACATAAGCTGCTATCAAGCTTTAAACAAGGTCTCATCCACTCAATCTCATCGTTCTTGCACTCAGCACGCACCCGGACACGGATATCCGATAACGAATGCAATTTTCCAAGTCTCTGAACAGAGTTTAGGCGGGGCCGTACGGATACACCACCTGGATTCCAGCCCCCTTCACTGAAGAGATAAGATGGTAGAAAAAGTTGCTGATTCCGCGTTAGTGTGGAATTAGGGATGGCTTGCAGGAGGGTTGCATTTATGAGCCTAGAATAGTTCGAAAAGTTCACGAAAGTACGGACTTTCGTGAACTTTTTGAACTATGAAAACACGTACGAGTCTTAACGTATTACACAATACGTACCTACGTGACACTTCTTGACATAACCAAACATCGAAACACAAGAAAACATAGAGATAGAATAGAATAGAATTTTTATTGCGTAAACTGTGTACAGAAAGTGTTCTTAATTTTGTGGTTCAGAGTTTCAACAGTTTGCCTATCGCGGGCGTGCAATATAAGGTTCTTAAAAACTATGTTTATATTATTAACTTACATTAGGGTTTACATTTTAAATATGCACAATTGACGGTCTTATCGCTAAGATCTATCTCCTTCAGACATATTATATGACAATGCAAAGGCGCCATTTATTTTTCATACTTCCTTGTTACGGCTTATAGGTAATGAAGATATTTTTTTAGGAATGATTTCGGAATATAATTAACCATTGTTATGAGGCTTAAGTTTTAAATATGAATTCAGCAGTAATTAAGCCAACGTTACTTTTAAAACACGTGAGGTTCATTGTTCCAACTCTTATTGTTATCAAAAATCAATCGATGCTACCCTAATAGAATGACCAAATGTGGGTGGCTCGATCATAATGAACTTTATGCCCACGGGATCACTATTTAGTACGGATAATCCCCTTTCACAGAAAAAATAATGGCCACTACTTTTATGTAAATGAAATGAGGGAAATTTCTAAGCATTATCGTACACAATATATCCCATGCAGCTTAGGAAGGGTGATCGGTTCATTTAAAATGAAAATTATACTTAGTTGAGCTTCGATTTACATGTACTCGTATAGTCATAAGACTAGTATGTACCTACGCTTTATGGAACGATAATTTTAAAGTTTGTTTTTTCTTTTTAAACATAGTCACTTCCCAAAAGAATATCGTTTTATGGTTGACATACCAACATCACGCACAAAACGCTTTGGTTCCTCATTTCTTATAAGGACCGCTAGAGTGTGGAATACTCTGCCAGAGTGTGTGTTCCCTGACATTTTTAATCTGGGCTGTCTCCAAGTCTTGAGTGAATCGGTTTCTTCTAGGCAAGCGTGCTCCATCTTAGGCCGCATCACAGCTTATTATCAGGCATGTTGGCGGCCGAACGCAAGCCTATTAAGTTAAAAAAAAAAAACGGAAAACTAGCGACATCAAATTAAAAATTTTGAGACCTTATCTCACATTGTCTCATTTTCTATTTAGTAACTAACCATTACAGTAAAAGGGTAATATAACCGTTATTAGTACAAATATTTCCTGTGTGTATTGTCACAAAATAACTGCAGACATAAATCCAGAGCATAGAAGACCAACCCTCGTCACCTTACGCAGAATTAGCCACGTTTCCACACTATGTCTGCTAAGGAGTGGTAATCCCGAAAATCGATGGGGCCGTCTCCCCAGAAAGTTTCTAACGACATAACCGCGTGCAATTGATATGCCCCAAGAGTAGGCCCATTGTAAAGAAAGGAAAATCCCTATCCGAAAATCTTACGAGAGTTAGAAGTCTCCTGCATCAGTATTCCGTCCTCGCGAGCGCTCGGTGTCGGTTGCCCCCCCTCGACCCTCGAATGCGGTAAACTCCTTCAGTAATTTGACTTTGTTGTTATAACTCAGTTTTAGATTGTCGCCGTTGGCAGATTTATTGCTTTTGTGAAATCCGCTAAGCTGTGACAGGTATTGTTGTGTATGATCTGTTTAAATTTTGGGGAGATGCTATCTGCATGCGTTATTATGACATGTTTAACATCGATGGGATAGTTACGTAGATAAGAAGTTAAGTAAGTATTGAACAAAATACTCTGGAGATAATTGTTGAAATCAACTATTTAAATGCAAGCGAATCGTTATCAAATAGGTACTCAGTTTCGAGTTTTGGCTTTCGCTTACGAATTTTTTTTGTCAACATTTTGCAATATGGGCTAATTAAATAAACTTCGTCCTAATTAAGCAAACTGTTAGCGACTGATTGTTTTCCACACTATAATTGTATTAAAAAAAACGAACAGCCCGTAAGTACTAAGTACGCGGATACTCAGGGGCTATTCCCAGAGTAGCAAAGAAATGCTTCACGAAAAAAATATCAAATTAATTAATGAGTACATTCTCAAAGTGCTCCACGCTACTGGTTTCGTAAAATTAAATTCCGACTCTATTTAAAATATAAAGGTAGGGTGGCTAACTGGAGGTAGTCAGCCACTCACAATTTGCGGTAGTTAAGACAAAGATTAATGTGTAAAATGAATTATCATTAACCACTTAAATTCTTACTTAAAAGTGTACCAAATTTCGACACATTTTGCTACTATAATTACCTACATTTCAGCAAATTCCAAAATCGATGCGCACAATGCGATTACGAGCGGGTACTCGCTATGGTGCTATTAAACCACCGCATTGTCGTGGCCGATCCTATTCAGGACGAATACGAGTAGCACCGCGGCTTCATCAAATTGCATTGAATGGACGTTAGAGCACTCATCGAGCGTGGCCGCGGTGAGGGTAAAAATTTGAATGGAATATACGGACAGGGAGGCATGAAAGGGAAGTCCAGAGGACTTGGACTCAGTGTATCGGTGATACAACTCACGTGGTATGTTACTTCGGGAAATTACACTAATTTGCTAATTTGCTTCAATTTATCAAGCTAACTTTAGCATATTATAGAACTATAGAGTACTGCCCCCCGCGGTTTTATCCGTGGTTCCACAGAAACCGTTAATTCGGGATAAATAAAAGTGCTCTATGTCTTTATTTGTATCCTGTATGTAGAGTCTTGTATGTCAAAATTAATGACTCTTTTTTTTACTTTCTTCTATCCCTGACAACGTGTATGCAAAATTTCATGATGATTAGTTGAGTAGAAGCGAAACAAACGATCAAACTCACTTTTTTCATTTATAGTATTAGTTAGAATAGAGTCCCCCATTCCAATATATAACTAGATTTTACCAGGCACCAAAAACTAAAATAGTACTTATATATGAGAATTTGTTAAACTTTTTTCTCTATTTTGTTTCTTATCATTACATAACTTACTTATCATTAACTGGAGCCCGATGGTGACAAGCTCACCTTTTGTCACTTTTCTGACTGAATATCGTCCGGCAAAGTGTGGGTGTTGTACACCTCTGCCAGCCTTCGGGGAAAAGGCGTAACGATGTGTTATGTTATCGAAATGCAAATTGTAAAAAACGCAGAAGAAAAAAAAATAGTGCGTGGAGTCCCTCCGTGCGAAAGAAGTGAAACTTCTGTGTATCTTTCTTTCTCACTCCTCTTGCGTTGGAAAATTGGACGCTACGCATTCACTTTCGCTCTGTCTCTTTCTATTCCCCCTCCTCAAGAGCGTTAAACGTTTAACGCAACCTTGTTGGAAGTCGCATTAGACGTTTAACTTCAAAAACAGCTTGAATTAAACAAGAACGAAAATAGTCTACTACCTACAAACCTACATCATTACATAGTTCACCATAGTTCATTCCTCGTCTATGGTATGCAAGAGTTACCTCACTGTCTTCTATAAACGTACTGAATCGTTCGTACGCCCATCGAGCGCACTTCCGACCACTCGGACTCTGGTCACAATACCATCGGCACGGACTCTCTGCGATATTGAAATTGGACATGAACTTTCAGTTTTTTTTTTCTTTTTATTTTAATCAGAAGTAAAGTATAGGAAGCACTATTCACTAGCACTAGGTTAGGTAGGTTAGGAACCATTATTATATAGCACTAGGTGTATTCCTATACACCTACTGCAAAATCCAATCAAGGTTGTAAAGAACTAGACTTGCGTTAAATAAGCGTTTTATTTAAAGCTATAGATAGAACTATTTCAAAATATTTTTTATACAGCATGTTAAAAAACCCCTGTTAAAATTATAATGGAAGGGCATGTACACACACTATAAGTATTCATGCAAAAATAACAAAACAAAATTGCACGTGACAGTTTAAGACATGACCAGTTTAAGAACGCAAGTAAAAAAGGAAATTTTAGAAAAAACAAATCTGTATCATATGTTGGTGGCTTTTATTCTAAGAAACTGGCGGCACAACGCGCATCGTTTACAAATAAAGCCACCGTGATTAGTGTTTTTTTTTTGTTTTTTTTTCATAGTCAATATTTAATTTAAACTTGGATAATTGCACCACCCCGTCGATACTGGATGGGCACCTCTCGGATATAACAGGGTTTTTGTAACACCCTGTATACTTACTCACTTAAAATGTTCCATACGCTTTTTCGCACTTAATGTATGGTTATGTAGCATGCCAACATCGCCCGAATACATTGTTTCAAACCCATTCTTAGTCATATGTCTGAACGAACACATGTCATATACAGCGAGCAAGATAGGCAATATTAACCGATTTTACAGCGAAATGTGAAGACGCCTTTATATTTAAAAGACAACAAACCTTTAAATCCAACACCCCACGCCAATATTAAGGTAACTTAAACAACCTAACTTCAAAAGCTTAAAGACTTAGCTCGGCAATTCAACAGACTCAATGCATTCAGAGTCACGGAGGGCTCTGTCCCCAATAATGGTCCTTGATCATTAATGACGGAATCCCTCATGCCCTGTATGTAGGTTACTGTGCAAACAGCGGGGTGGTTGCCCTTTGGGAAGACGCGGTTTGGGTGAACTTTATGTCTGTTTTAATTAAACGCTTCTGGGACAATTAAGTAAGTAAAATAGGTGAGAGTTAACTTAGTGCACTGCTTATGACTTTGGGATGTTTATTCGTATCTGATGTAAATGTAACGGGCAACTTGATTAACCGGGCAGTATTAATATGGACCGGTCATTATATTAAATAATGACCAAAAGCGTCTCTCCTGCCTGACTTCTCTAGCAGAGCAAATTCGACTTATGTATATTGGCTAGAAAATAATCACAAAGGCTACCGGAGCTAAGAAGCTACCGAGGTCCGCTTTGCTTGTTCCTGATGCCTTAGCCTTTGTGGTTACTTTTTTAAAACAACCCGAAACCTCCCATACTGAAATGACTAGGCTAGGCTAGGTTAATGTTATCGATCCATTCATTTTGCCCACACAGACCGGTCATTATTCATAGTAATCAGACTTCTCAAATTTCCCATCACATATATCAAGTGATCTAAAGTTGCTAAGTAGGTTTGTTTCTCACTACATTTTTCACCTTCACCCACCATAATTAGAGCTTGCAAAAATCTCTTCCATATTTTTCAACAAACACTAAAATCTTGCTTTCACAGCACTAACATTACGACAATGAAAACCGCTTCAGCTCGGACTAACAAAATAAATTTAAAATATTGCACGCGACTTCACACAAGCTCATATATTACAACGACAAAGAACCGCAAGGGTTAGTTTACATGTCCGATCCCAAACACGATATCTTGGGCGAAATTTATAGCGGCCCAAAATAAAAGGAGACTTAATTGACCGTAAAATATTTAAGATTATGTTGACAATGGATTATCTTTAGCGTTACCCTTTCTCGTACATAAATTACGTATATCCACCGTGCTTAGTAGCAGGACGCATGTCGCGACCATTAGACACACAAATGCAATAGATGCAAGCACAAATCAGTCACCCTAGACGCGTATGCGTTTTTCAAATGCAGTTTTCCTATCATCGAAAACTGGACGTTGCTGTTATGGTGTCATGGTATGAATTAGCTTGACGATTCTGCATTTTGGCTCTAATAGAAAAATAGATCTTGCATCAAAGGGAGTAGATACAAAATTCGATTTACGAGATTCGCAAACATAGTGACCTATATCTCAGGAGGGACTAGGGAGCATTAGAAGTGTCTGTAGGGAATAATATTATATTTATGGGGTGCATTATGCACATGACATTTTTATGTTTTCGACGTTGCGTTGATAGAGAAGAATTGTCCTTTTGGGTTTATGTGTTATTTTGTGCATAAGAGCTTTGTTAGTCACTAAATCTTATATTCAAGATGAAAATTGATGATTTTAAAATGTATCTTACCAACTCTGCCCGCGGGTTTGCTCGCTTTTCCAATTATAAAGCATGTGGACCAAAATCCATGAAAAGCGCATTACGGGTCCAACCCAAAATTTAGATTAAGATTGAGACTTGATTATTTATTTAAATCTTGTTTAATATTTTATTGTATTTAAACATTTATTATTATTTTATGTGTGTCGTTTACTATGAATTTGATTTGATTATTTATTTTGACATTTTAATTATTATACTTTTGAATTATTGTACCTATCATAATGTAACTGATGTGATTCGCCGATATCTGAATAGCCGATGAATGCATTTAGTGATGATATAGCTCTGTATTTATTTTAGTTATTTTATTATAATAGTATTTCTGTAAAATATGCCCTATACATATAAAACTTACAAATACCTCATTGTAGTATTCTAGTATAATAAAATAACAAACGTTTATTTCTCAGGCACTGGTTGCTATAACAACACGGGCCCATATCATAAATACCTTACAGACTAACATACATGTTGCATTATAAATAGAGTAAAATTAAAATACTTTGGCTGATATTTCCTGGCCGTGTTGCTTCCCAGAAACGCCGAAGCACCAGTCCTTTAGGCCAGAAATCACTAAGTATTATAAGTATAGATGATTCTAAACAAGCATGATCGTTTTTCCATCCATTCCATTCCATTTCAAATTATCACAATACAAAATTACCGATAAAAGCACAACTCAAGTAAAAAGGTAGCTCAATTTCGTTCATCCACAGTTCAATTTTATTCTTAGAATTTTATTCCCATTCATTATTCAATCTTCAGTGAGCCACGAACAAGCATCAAAGTAAAGAAACTTTCGTCAGCCATTTGAGAACTGTCTTCAAACAAGAAAATATTGTTTAATTATTGTCCTCTAGACGCAGCTGGCTTCCATTGTCTTCCAAATTGCTGTTTGGATTTCACTACACTGTTATTTGCACATGCAAATCAGCATTTTGTTTTCGTTTCAATGCGAAATGACAGTAGAGCAGAGTCACCATGATTTGGAATTTGGAAGCGCTTTGTTAAAGTAAAATTAGGATTCTTCATCAAACTCTTGCCTTTTACCCGACTGCGCAAGAAAAAATGTTATTTGGTTAGATATGTTATAATTTTTATTTTTAATTTTTTTTTTATAATTTTTCTTTTTGTATAAGTTGAACAGTCTCACACTATAACAATTAAATTGAAAATAATACAACAGTATTTAGTTGTAGAGATCTAATAAGATAGGTAAATAAGTACCCACCGGAAATGAAACTTAATCGGCGTTTAAGCATACTTATTGACAAGCGAAAGGGTTGGCAGAGTTATAATACAACACCCATACTTCGCCGGGTGAAATTCGGTTCTAAATGTGACAGGGGCGACCTTGTTGCCATGTACTCGACTCACTTTATCCAGCAGATAACATTAAAAACGTACGTTACGTTTTTTAAAAGTGTACTACTGTGTATTGATTTCACACCATAACTCTGTAACGCCTGAACGGAATAGAGTAAAACAAAGCTTAGAAATAGCAAGTACCTACCTATCTTAAATAAAAACAATAAACTATTATGCACATCTAGTAGAAAAAATACATGTAGCTTGCTTTTTTTAATCTGTCCGACGGAAATCACTAATCATGGCAACATCATCGACCCTATTCGAAGCGAGAAGGAACTATCGGTCTTATCCTGAAACCCGTTCGACATAGATTTGCATAAATATTAAGAATTAGCAGCTGGGCTTAATATATTCTCGCATTAGAAACAGTTAATAAGTTTCTGAATGAAGGCAGCATGTGCGACAAGACTAGCCCTATGTTGAGGTGTTATATTAAAACCGACTTCCAAAAATAGTAGGTTCTGAATATTACTGTTCTTTAATTTTTTCTGTAATAATGAGTGCACAAAGTTTTTAAAGTGGTTGTTGAAGGCTGCTGAAAGTAAGACAACTAAGATAAGAGACAATTAAAACAGAAACAAAATCTCATATTTTTGTAATTAGACCTTTCAGTTTTTGTTTATATTTTAAGATTTATGTAAGGCAAACTTGTAAGATAAGATAGATAAGATATATTTAGTATTTTTTTAACCCAATTTTTTTTCTTTAGCACACACCACATTAAGCATGTAGCTTAATCGTAATGTTTTTATTTCATCCAAAGGTTGTCTGGAAGAGATCGCTCTTAAGCGATAAGACCGCCCATTTCGTCCGTATTTTTGAGTGTTTGGGTTAGATTTATTTTGTATTTGGTGTCAATAAAGAGTTTTTGTATTGTATTGTAAGAATAAAATTTACTTCAGTTTATTTTATTTTTTGATTTTTTACAATTAATAAGTAAGTAATTAACTAAATACTTGCTTACTTTTTCTTGTTTTTTTATTGTTTCTGCTCGTGTTTAGTTTTGGAACAAAATTAAATGAATACTCGTAAGGACGGTATTAATTTGAACGAAGGCAACATATGTGAACGTCCCATTTTAATCCGTTAATCTAATGTAGGTGTTATGACTAATAATTAATATCTGTTTCCGCTTGATAAAGATTTAGTGCGTTAATTAATGCAAGTTGACGTTAAATCTTGAGATGTATAGATATTTGGTTACGCAACACTTGTAACTGAAAAGTTTGAGATATAAATCATGGGAATTGGCGTTATTTAAGTTTAGAGACGTGACTTCCCTTCATTTGTGAGTTGCACTGAAGTTGAGAGCTTATAAATCATAGGACCGTTTGTCAAAACAAAGTCAGGAGTGAGCTCTATAACTTTGATAGTTTAATTTAGATAAGATTGTAAAAGTAAAATTTCGAAACACATTCGAAGTGTAACACATCAGCAGAACCGACTGTCTAAAAAGGAAGTGTTGTTTTTGATTTATGTATTTTTGTGGATTGATATAGGTAATGATATATGTATAACTACTGACCGATCTAACGACTGTCGCGCCGAATGTCTCTGGCTGAGCCGATATTGATGTGAGTGATAGCGTTAAAATCAATGTCATATTTTAATAACGAGTTTCTTAACTACATTGCACAGGTTCTTTTTTAACGGCTACTTACTAGTTTCATTCATAGTTTTAATAACTAAATATTTTAATTTATCTCGTTGATCTTTGATTCCTTAAAAATACACATAATGAAATGTGTAGGTATATAGTGTCCACAAAAAAAAAATTGGTTGCCTGTAAAGTCGGTATACGGGCGAAAGTTTTACGTGACAACGACTTTTTATGTCTGTCTCTCTCGCTCTTAGGCGGGCTAACCATGCCCGAGTGGAAGGGACGCGTGCCTCTCACTCGCTCTCATTGTGAGCGCATAACGTGAGCGGAGCGTAACGCAGTTTCTTGAAGTGTCACCCGGCAAACCAATTTATAAGACGTTGTCACGTCAAAAAAAGTAAAAGTCAAAATGTTTTTATTCAATTTGGGTATCAAAGATACACTTATGAACGTCAAAACTTTTTTTTAAATTGACTCGACCGCCTTGTTCGGATAAAGAGTCTCTACTCCGAATAACAGGCAAGAAACTGAAGGGCATTATTTTTTCAAAGAATAAATAAATTACTATCTCACAAATTTTGGCTTACAACTATAGCATGTTAAAGATAACTTTAACATGGATACTTTAACATGCTATGTATCATACCATTTTGTTTTACAAAACACTTCGAAAAACTCAAAAAATAGTGACGCTTTTAGGCATTTTTCTAAGTGTCCACTTTGATCGCTGCCAAAACGTGTTTATTATTTTTTCGTCCAAGCTTCGAGGGGCGTTCGGACGTCGAAGCAAAAATTGGTGAAAAATCAATAAAATACACCGTCCCCTCTAATGCAATGATGGATCGGGCAACACTTATCTGTCTGCGACATCGCTGACCGTGGTAAACAGCTATTTTCACTCTTTTGTTCACCGAATTTGATAAATGGTGCACCGTGCGCATGTCATTATGTGTACCTAGTAGTGCCTACGAATATGTGGTCTAGTATAAGTATTCACAATAATTCGGAAACGTTTCTGTGAAGTCTATTAAGGTCCTGCGCCCTCCGCGCTTGCCTTACGTCCGGTACGCTGTAGAGGCCTCAGTGGCCAACAGCATTAGTCATTCATAAAAAAAAAAAAAAGGAAACGTTTATGTAAAACTTAATTCCTTCTTCCAAATATTTAATACTTATTCGAATCGCAATCTGTCTTTATTAGTTTTTAAAAGTTATTCATTCTACCGATCGCATTTATACTCAATTCCCTATTTCAAAATTTATAAAAGTAGACTGAGATTCGAACAATTTGGGTTTGAAATTTGTGGGATCCGATCGGAAACGTTTCCGAATGGTTGTGAATAGCACCGCATATAAAGTTTTAGGCCTAATCTTCTCTTGTTGATTATTCATGTGTCAAAAAAGTTATTAGGTTTATGTTGGATTAACGCGTTCATTTATTTTGTTACATTATAGGTTGCGGTGTTTTTTGAATACGGTTCGTGCGTTGAGGCGGTCCTTAGTAATCTTTGCTTCTAATTTTTTTTTTTTTAAATATTTTAATGTTTGTCATTTTATTTATAACACGTTTGAAATTAAAAACTTTAAATTTGTTACTTTTGTAAAAAAAAATGGTGTCTAATATTCATTTCTAGGGGTTCAAATCTAGGGTTTTTCGAAATATATTCCTAACTTGTTTATGTAATAACTTTAACCAATTCGTGACAGACGATTGTTGATAGATAAATATCTATCTAATATCATTTACAACGTAGTGCATGTAAAAAGTATTATATAAGCTTATACAGGGTTATAGGTACCTAATCAAAAACCTCTTAAGGGTTCATTGTACTCATCCATACAAACAATCTTTACTATAAAGCCAACTTGTAACGCGAAAAAAAAAACAGCTGTTCCATACAAAAAGTTCAATCACCTGAGACAAAATGTATGGAACAGCTAATTTTTTTTTTCGCGATTTCGGAGATCGCCGATAGTAAAAGTTGTTTATATTGATGAGTACAATGAACCCTTAAGAGGTTTTTGATTAGGTACCTATAACGCTGTATACTCTAGGCTGTATAAATATAAGCTTATTTAGCTTACATTTAAACAGGGTGTGACAAAACCCTGTCGTTTCCGCGAGGTGTGCATGCAGTATCGACTGGAGGATACAATTATGCTATTTTTAATTAAATGTTGACTATAAAAAAATCACACACATCGCGCTCCGCCTTCCTAAAAGCGCGAACGCAGACACTAATCGCGTCGGTTTAATTTGTAAACTATTCGCGTCGTGTTGCTACTTTCTTAGAAAATTAGCCGCCAACATATGAAACAGATTTGTTAACTTTTTTCTAAAATTTCGTTTTTTTTTTCTTGCGTTCTTAAACCAGTTATAACTCTTGTATTTTTAACGTGCATTTTTTTTTATATTTTTGCATGAATACTTAAATAAGTGTGTGTACCTAGCCGTCAATTATCCAACGGGGATTTTGTAACTCCCTGTATAAGGACCTCCTACTGGCTACTGAAACACAGCGTTAAATAGTTCAGAGTCGGGAATTCAAATTAAGTACATTTCGTACTCATACTTTGTGCCAAAATAACATAATATTTGATTTGATTAGCTGGTTTTGAATAACAGTTACAAGTTTGATATATCCATTGATTTTAACACACCACCGATTAAAACGCCGATTTCGCAGTAACTGCAAGCCGTCAATCTCAATGTTTTTATTTGTTTCCCAAAACTTCTAAACTTCCTTTTGAATAATTACGACATCTAATAACGTACGCGATATTTACGTGTCTAGACACCGTATAAGACCCTCCGTGACAACTTGTCTTGAAGCTGCATATAAAAACGATGTCCCTGTTTTATTAGTGCAATACACGCAGAGCTGACTTATTAGTCCTACTTAGTTGAAAATGTTTAAGGTTTTGTCAAGTAAAAAGCAAGTGAGCTCGAAAAGTAAGCACTCAGCTTATTAGCTGAGTTCAGCTAATAAGCTGCACTCAGCTAATAGTTTTTGTTTCTTCAAAACCTTAAACATTTTCAAGCTTGCTTGGTGGCGAGTGGCTACCAAGTATCTATCTGATTTTTTTAGGTGCTCTGATGTTACTGAAATTGCTTGACGGTTGTTGGTATAGGACGAATTATTGGCTCTACAATTAAACGTGTCTTCCGGTTCAAGCGCTAGGTATCACTCACTTGTATATTATGTACTAGCTGTTACCCGCGACATTAAAACGTTACTACTACGTTAAGACTTATTTAGAAGACAAAGATGTTTGGAATTTTCCACTTCCGTCAAGTAGCCACTAGTATGTATAGATATTACCTAGTTGTAAGCCAAAATTTGTGAGACAGTAATTTATTCATTCTTCGAAAAAATAATGCCCTTAAGTTTCTTGCATATTCTCCTGAGTAGAGGCTCTTTATCTGAACAAGGCGGTCGAGTCTATTTAAGAAAGACTAGGACGTTCATAAGTGTATCTTTGATACCCAAATTGAATAAAAACATTTTAAGTTTAACTTTGACTTCGTTTGCGTTTATTCAGAAATTAGTATTTTCTCCTGATATACTGTAAATAATTATCAAATTTAGTCAAGATCCGTATACAACTCTTTAGTCGTGAAAAGCTTACAAACAGACAGACGGATAGACAGACTTACTTTTGATTTTAGAATATTAGTATGGAAGTATGGATATACCAACCGTTTAGTCACCCTTCCAAAGACTGGCATGACTACATCGTCTATCGGTGATCGGTAACGAACACCTAGTCGAGTTACAAGTACGTTTGGTGCACAGACGTCCAATACAGTAGCAGACTAAACATAAATTGCTAGTTATTATTAAACATATAGATGATCGGTTTGTCCTTTTTATTCCTCAGTAACAATTCAGTAAGTTATCTCTTTCATTTACCTCTTGCAACAAGGTCTCACACATAGATAAAAGACCATCCGTAGCCATGCCGCCATGTATAGCTAAGGATGGTTGTCATGACGACAGCACGTGAAAGTTTGGTTGGTTTGATGACATTATTTTAGTAACAAAATATAGCTTTTTTTGATGATTTTATTGTAAGAAAATCGGTGAACATGGTAGAGTGCAGTGCATACCGATGTGAAAGTGCTTCATACAGCAAATCATCCATTGGATTTTCTTTTTATCGGTGAGTTTGATGGTTACATTTTTGCTCTTAGAATTCCATTCGTTTTCTCCAAGGAATTTAAATAAATGTTCTTTTTTTTTTTTTTTTTTTTTTTTTTTTTTTTTTTTTTTTTATGTAGAATATGTCGGCGTTTGACCACCAACTCGCCTGATGTTAAGCGACGTTGTGGTCTAAGATGGAGCACGACGACATATAAGGTACTTATTCACTCTAGCCTTGAAGTTTTGTGGAGTGAAGAAGTACAAAGACGGCAGTTGAGTGAGGCGCTACAAGTGCGCTACTACTCAGACCCGTCTTCGGAACGGTTACACCGGACTACATTCCGAAACACGACTAGGTCATTTCACGGCATGGCTTGGTCCGGTGGGTGGTAACTAGCCACGGCCGAAGCCTCCCACCAGAGTTTGCTACCCGGTTAGCACTACCCGAGGACCACGTGTAGGGAATCAGAATAGAGTACACTCCTACGGACGTGGGTAGCTCAGCCCCCAACGGGGGCTGTTCAAACGGTTTCTTTCGCAGATAATCTATCTTAGATGCTACGAGTATTTGTTAGTATTTTTATATTTGAATTAGAGTAATCAGAGCGTAATAAGTAAAATTAATAGGGGTGGGGCGAAATTTGACAGCTCAAGTACCTTTTACAAAACAGGGAGCGGATTGTGAATCTATAGGAATAAAGTTGATAACATAGACGAATAATGTACAGGATTCATTGTTTAACTATTCCTTTGTCCATTGGTCAGTGTCAGAAAACTCTGACATTAGGGCTTTCCACTAGGGCTATACGAACTTGCTTGCTTAGTGTCAAACCTTTACCTTGGATAAAGTAAATATAGGTTGACTGCCTCGGTGGTTCAGTTGGTAGTGAACCGTCCTACTAAGCCTGGGGGCGTGGGTTCGATTCCCACCTAGGGCAAACATTTATGTGATGAACATTTGTGTTTGTTCTATGTCTGGGTATTAATATCTGTTTAAGTATGCATTTAAAAATATCTAAGTATGTATATCAGTATCTGGCAGCCATAGTACAAGCTTTGCTTAGTTTGATGTCCGGCGCTCGTGTGTGGAAGCGTCCCGAATTTATTTATTTATTTTCTATATTATTATTAAAGATACGTAGTTGAAAGATATTCACTGATTCACAAATAACCTTTATTCCAGATATTCAACGAATAAAAGTAGTAGAAATGCCGGGATAAAAAAAACATGAAGATCCAGGATTGGCAACCCACTTTGGCTAGTGTGCTGTGCTCAAAACACTGGCTTGATTTCAGTGTTTTTCGTACAAGTTTTCGTCCTGGAACAATTCCTACTTTGTCTTTTTTAATTTTGTAATTGCCTATAGCTGCAGAAGTAAGTAATAACTAATAAATAATCGTAAAAAGTCACTCCCATTTTGTAACAGTTTAGCGGCCAGCACTGACATAATTAGGCCATGTCGGACATCCCGACATGGCCTAATTATGTCATAAGATAATACAAATGTATTATTCCAAAACAAATAAACGAGTGTTGTACGTAGCTGTTAATTTCATTTCTACGTTTCCCATAACTTGATAGGTGTTTTTTAACCCTTTAATAGCCTGAAAACCAGTGGGCAAGTAAACCTATGCTTACTTGGTAGAAATAAAATCTTCACAGATAACCAATCATATAATCTCGATTAGAAGGAACAACGAACATCCTTAATGCGGCCCCTACTAAGCTACATTTATATGTGTGTTTTCATACCACGCTGATAAATACCTAATGTTTGGTCTGCTACTGTATTGGATGTCTGTGGTTTGGTGCAATGTTTGTGAAAAATGAGGAAACTTAAAAATGAAAAATCGCGGAATCCAAAGTATTAGAATTGTATTATATTAGTATGACTTGTATGTTTATGTAAGTATAATTCAAATAGTTTAAGTAGGTGTGTCAACACTCTTATTTTTTTTATTTTTTTGTTTTTGCACACTCATTTCCCATACTCTTTCATAAGTATCCTCTCCATCCTTAGGTTGCCTGGAAGAGATCGCTCTTAGTGATAAGGCCGATCAGTTGTTACACTACAGTTATCTTTTTGTTCTTTTGTTTTTGTTATTCCTGGTGTGAACAATAAAGTGTCAATCTATCTATCTATCTACGAGTATAACAAAACTCTATATAACAAAATAACTTTGGCAGGACTTGTAATATACCTAGTAACATAGTTATAACTAGTGGTTCTGTGAGCCGTTGAGCTCGCGGCCAACGTTTATCCTCCTTGACAGGACGCATTCTTCAAACGATTCTCATGAAATTTTGCGAGCAATTGCGATAATTATACGGATTTTGTTTGCCGACTCCATTTGTGGAAATTTAAGAAAATGGCGAAGATAAAATATTTTTTTGAAAAAAAAAAAACATATTATCTCCGCCTTTTTGAAAGACATAACCGGGCATAGATCCGAACAGAAATTGGGCATACGAAAGCATTTTTTTCAAAGTTACGCAGAGACGCTTTGCTCGCTTGACTGATCACAACTCATTTAGCAAGGCTATACTTTTTTTTTTATATTCAAATTTATTTATTATTATGAAAAGCTTACAAATTTTACTTACAGATAAACCTTAAAAATATTGGGGTAACATTTGTAAATTTGTCTTGTAGCACCTACACTAAGAACATGGATATTAAATTGAGTTTTCCAAATCAAAAGTAAAAATAAAATAAATAAATAGTAAAGTAAGTAATTTCTACGTTTGAGCACAACAATTAACCGTTCATGTTTTGTGTTACCTCGCCACTCAGATCTAATTTACAAGCAAGTTTAATTTCACGAGCTTTCTCATATTTCAAGTCGCCTGAAAACACAGCTCGGACAGTTTAATGTTGCAAATTTTGAGTAGTGGAAGCGACATTGTTCCATTTTATACTTTAAAATGACGTTGCTGACGTTCTAATTCAAACTTTTGTGAATAAACAGGCATTTAGTTAACGGTTTAGGTCTAATAAACTCTTACATAATAATAATAGAATTCAAAAAAAGAGGTCATGTGTTCGTCTGTATGTATAACAGGACAAAAGTCCATAAAACCAATATTTAAAAAAAAATTGAATGTTACGATTGCAGAGGAAAAAAAATTCGGGACATTTTCACACACGGTCGTCTAACCCCAAACTAAGCAAAGCTTGTACTATGGCTGCCAGAGACTGATATATTTTTGTGTACATATATTTTTAAAGTTTTTGCTAAAGATGTGTTGTATTTATTAACAAGAAATATAAGGCTATTTTATTTTTTATTTTATTTTATATTTTTAAATACATACATTAATCGATATTAACACCCATACATAGAACATACACAAATGTTCATCACATGAATGTTTGCCCTAGGTGGGAATCGAACCCACGCCCCCACGCTCAGAAGGCAGGTTCACTACCAACTGAGCCACCGAGGCAGACAAAAACGTGATGTATTGAGATGTATTGAGCGAATTATTGGCCACGTCAATTCTGCAAGGCGACGAGTTGACCACTAATGTAGACATTAACATGGCCGATGACCAATAACGATGATTTTAGCGCGACAACGTGACACGAATCGCGCGCTGATGTAGCCACACCATACGAAACATTAATTAGTTATTAAAATCACATAGCCCTATAATATAGTCTTAATTAAATACTTACTTATTTCAAATTTATTTTTCTGTTTCAGATATTTATGAGAACTCAGAAAATTTCCAGAACAAATTCCAATTGCTTGCTGATAATTTACTACAATAACTCGGGGCAAGATAATTATAATGTTTAATTATTTACTGTTTTTTTTACAATGAATATGTCAACATTTGACTACCAGCTCGCCTGATGTGAAGCGACATTGTGACCTAAGATGAAGCACGAAGACCTAGTGAATACTTATTCACTCTGGCCTTGAAGATACCTAGGTTGTAGTTAGTCGGAAAAACAGATGAACTGCGGCGTAAAATTAAATTCTCACGCAAATGCTTTACGTCTACTGTAATATAACATTACATATCATCGCGCCTTTCACCCGAAGGGGCTGGCAGACGTGTAATACAACACCCACACTTCGCCGGACGATATTCAGTCCCAAATGTGACAGGGCCAGCCAGCTTGTCGCCATACACCGGGCTCCAGTCATGTAGCAAATACAATGCACGCATTAGTTTACACAATGAACAAATTGGTGCGTGCCGTCGGATCGGTTCAACTTAAGAAAAACACGCACCAAGCATGTTCTTCCTAAGTGTGGCAACATTCGTCGTCCCGCCGATAGAGCCCACTGACATGACGTGTGCGGCTAGCATATACCCTGGATACTGCACACCCTTTACCGCGAGTATATACAGGCGACAGGCTTGCCCCCTGTCACATTTTAGACCGAATATCGTCCAGCGAAGTGTGGGTGTTGTATTACACCTCTGCCAGCTCGGCAGGAAAGCTCGGGGAAAAGGCGTGGCGATTTGTTATACAGCAGGACGCAGCCTATAGTTCTTGGATAAATTTCAAAAATAACGGCCTACGATGATGTTCGGTGTATGTGTGCCAGATATGTCGGAGTGCAGAAAGTTGTTGGCCCGGATCTTTTTGGCACTGATCAGGGATGAATGACATAAAAAGAGGTTAGTGTTCTCTACTTATAATAAAACAACGAATTAAAAAAATCTTCCTAAAAAATGCTGAAAGCTGCTTTTTATTGATGTAAACACCTATAGATACTTAATCCGGTGCTGCTTTTATTACCTAATTAAATAATTGCTAGCAACAAATAGCGGCCTAGAAGATATTAATTTAAGCGATAAGGTCGCCACTTGTGGCCTTATTTTGTAAGACTGTCCTGTTTATTAATCTTATAGAATAGACTAGCTGCGCCCCGCAGTGTCACCCAGGGTCCTACAGGAACCGTTTAATTTTTTCGGAATATAAAGTACCCTATGTCTTTTTCTGTATCTCAGACGTGTATGCAAAATTTCATGATAATCGGTTTATTAGTTAGGGCGTGAAAGCGTTACAAACAAACAAACGAACAAACTCACTTTCGTATTTATAATATTAGTTAGGATAGAATGCACAACAAATTGTAGGTACGCACTAAGCGTTTCAAGTCAACCTTTCTTGTAAGAACTGCAGAGGTGTGGAACTCGTTGCCTGCGTCTGTCTTTCCACCTAAATACAATCCGGGGGTGTTTAAGAGTAAAGTGAATAGGTATCTCCTAGGCAAGCGTGTTACACCTTCGATCACGGCAACGCTTCCCATCAGGCGAGTCAGTGGTCAAACGCATGCCTAGTATGTTATAAAAAAAAAAAAAAAAGCTTGTTGACATACAAGATAACTATGTATTAATTCATACATACATGCACCAAAAGCCCTGTAGCAGCCAATCATCACATCTGTTCATTAACTTAATTTAATTTAACAAATAGCTTTTTGCAAACTCTATGCGGCCATTATCGCCATCGCTTGAATCGAGCGAACACCATAGATTTCGTAGATGATCCCCATTCACCCTCGATATTAACCCGTCCGGGCTAACGGCTCCACTATCGCTCACGGCACACACATGCGTTTGACAGAACTGTTATTACGTCATTAATAAAATTACAAAACTCTGGCCCCATGTGCTAGGCCATTCCAACTTTAGAGGCTCTGTCCCTTCCCGTTTAAACTTTGACAGTGACTTAACTTTGTCAAAGTGGCGTTTGTGGTTCTCGCATGCACTAGTCGACAGTGATGTTACAACGCTGCTCAAATCATGGAATTTTCAATGAGTTTGCTTAGGCGCTGACCAGACAGAAAAGACTTAAAACGGGGACGAAAAGCGGACAGACCGGAGACATAGCACCTTCATACAAAATTAAAAGGAATTAACAACTAACCCCCCTCTACTTTATTTTTTATTACTTAATAGGCTTGCGTTTGTCCGCCAACATGCCTGATGATAAGCAGTGATGTGGCCTACAATGAAGCACGCTTGCCCAAAAAAAAAACCGATTCATTCGAGGCTTGAACACACCCAGATTATAAGTGTCAGGGAACACACACTCTGGCAGAGTATTCCACCATTGCATTACCCTTGTATTCTCCTTTAAGAATAATAATTAAGATACCAGTCACACAAAGTACCAAGTACACAAGTTTAACAAGAGTCACAGTCCCCGGAGTCCGTGAAAATTGTTTTAAATAAAAAAACGAAAAGGAAGAACGTTATGTCTGCGCCCATCTTCTCTGTATATGTTCCGTCGAATCTCTTCTTCACATTTTGTAAGTAGAAAGCACATTATGGAGACGCCGAGTCTGTGTCTCGTCTTCATCATTCGTCCTTTCTGTCTGGCTTGTCGTTTATGTTTTTTTTAACTTAACTATTAAATGTAAAGTTGTTGTTTTTACCAGAAAATGTCAATAAGTCTGAGCATTTCCTTGTATAAAACATATTTTTGTACAATTTTGTCGACAACAATATAAATACAACTTTTCCTACAAACATTTTCTAGAACTCTACAAAAAGATAGAATTTTAGAAAAAAAGATTGTAAGTTGTTGAGTTGTGTATTATTTGATTGATTAGAAATGTTTTAGTTATTTTATTGTACATTGTATTTTTCTGTATTGTATTGTATTGTATTTTTCATGAATTTGATTAGAAAAAAAACTAAAAAAACTCTATTCTTGGACAAATTTCCATTACAATTTATTCTTTTTTTTCTCTTAAGTTTGTCTTTAAAAATTGGTCATCCAAATAAAACTGTTTTATTTTATTTTTATTTTAATTTATTATGGAATACCAACAGTATACATATTAAACAATTTAAGTATTCTTACAGCTAACAGGAACAGTTCTGATATGTATACCCTTAATAGGTATTCACAACATTCGCAATGAGGAAGGTGGTGAGTATTTTTATTTCTATCTTAACATCATAATTATCTTTGAAAATAAACAAATTTTTTGATCACAAGAGAAAAAAAAAATTAAATAAAATATAAATACATTATACATAAATAAATATATATATATACACACTAGCAAGAATAGATAAGATGGTTTAAAATGATAACTATATAATTTTAACTATTGATTGTTTGTATTAATTGTTTCCAAGTACTTGTATTAAAAAGTACGCACAGTAATTAACCAAAGTTTCTATAACCAAAGCTTATTAACTGTTCCACGGCAGCTTATATAGCGTCCGAAGGGTTAGAATGCAGCTACATAATTAAATTTAGGCGATAGTCATTGTCATATAACGCGACAATGACCCAGAGTGAGAATTGAGTGAATTAAGTTGAATCACGTTTGAGATGTGCCTATCGCGTGATGCAGGCGGGTGCTTGCTTAATGATTGCTTGCTTATTTAAGTAAATGAAGTTGCACTAGTTGATGAAGTTGTTAATGGATATGCTTGATTATTTTGGCGGCGGTGAGGCGTGGTTCAGCTTGGAGTTTAGTTGTTTGTAGAGTAAATACAGATAAGTACACTTTATTTACTCTGCAACAACTATGCTTAAGCATAAGCATTAAATTAGGATCAATTTTTTGTGTGAGACTAGCTGTGCTCCGCGGTGTTAGTTGCGGCTAAAAAGTAAGCTTATGTGCTATCCCAGATTATGATCTATCTCTGTGCCAAATTTCATCACAATCCATTGAGCCATTTTGGCGTGATTGAGTAAAACACCCATCCATCCATCACACATCAATTAAACTTTCAGATTTATAATTTTAGTGTGATGAATTCATTTACGAATTGAAAAGAATCTGATATCGAAGTACTTTCAAGGCAAAGTCAAAACAAGTCAAACACAGCAGCTTCTAACAGATTTTGGCTGTGTTTTTTAGACATGCCAGTGCTTTTATTCTTCACTAGCTGCGCCCCGCGGTTTCACACTCAGTTAATAAGTATCCTATGTGCTATTCTAGACTATAATCTATCTCTGTGCCAAATTTCATCCCGATCTGTTCAGCCGTTCTGGCGTGAAAGAGTAAAAACCTATCCATCCATTCTTCCAAACTTTCGCGTTTATAATATTAGCAGGATGAACAATTGTGTAATACAAATTAAATCTCTAATGATCATGGCACTACTGCATCAATCGTCTTTTTGTAACTGTTGCTATCACAATTTAAAAAACACAAATAAAAGAGAGAACAATAGCTTTATTTGGACTTTACATTAAACTAGGCCACATCAATAGACAGCCAATTTCCTAAGCAGCTCTATCCACCCTAATTATACTAATCTTCAGCCAGGTTTTACTACTAGGCTCACCAATCCCACAAACATAAATCCCGTATTAAAAATCTCTTCCCGTATAGAAAGGCAGCGATAATATACGGTCGTCCTTAAGCCCAAAGTGCCCTTAATACTGTGTTTAAGTGGGCGCGGTTCAGAAATGTTCAGGAGCTTTTCAGACCGAACACTTCTAAGCCTTTTAATATCGCACCCTCGGTAAAGCGTAGGCACTCTTATCGGCGACTCTTGTTTATAATGTTGCGTTTTTAAAGGCATTTTGCAGTTAGATTTTGGTTTAGTTCCGCTTTATACAACATTCTGCAGCTCTAATTTTATAGTATTTATGTTCTTTGTTTATTGTTACACAAAAGGACAAAGTTGTTTACTATTCAAAGTCAAAGTCAAAGTCAAAATGTTTTTATTCAATTTAGATATCAAAGATACACTTATGAACGTCAAAGTTTTTTAAATAGACTCGACCGCCTTGTTCGGATAAAGAGCCTCTACTCAGAAGAACAGGCAAGAAACTGAGAGGCATTATTTTTTAAAATAATAAATAAATTACAGTCTCACAAATTTTGGCTTACAACTAGGTAATATCTATAAATACTAGTGCCTACTTGGCGGAAGTGGAAGGCTCCAGACATCTTTATCTTCTAAATAATTCTTAACCATAAAATACCCTCTTTTCATTAATGTAGTTTTTACATGTGATTTGAATTTTCCCTCAGTGAGCCCTGTTAAATGCTGCTATTTTCAATATTTTACCAGATTGGTCTTTAAAATTTTTACGATTGGTGCAAAGTCTAAGCATAGTATCGTTAAAATTAAGGGTGCCGTGAAGCTCTGAATTTTCCATGCAAACGCGCTTGTCGAATTTCTTGGAAACTATTCGTCAGGTTGGGATGAAATATAGCATGTCCAATAAAATGAACTATATATCCTTCTCTATAGAGAGAAGAAGAGAAGAACATACATGTTCTTCCTAAAGAACGTCTTCAAAAGAAAATAAAGCTATGTTAAATTAAAGCTAATATCATATTATTTATAATATTTTTTTAGAGGTCACATTTCATTGATTTATTTAAAAGATAGACAAAACAAAAAATAATACTTTGCATAGAGAGGTTGTCTACATTTTTGGGAGCTTTTAAATTAATTCATAAAAGAAGGGATATTCTTAGTTATTTATGAATGATTAGAGAAGTGTGAAAGTCATAAAAAATCTTACCTTGCTCAGGCTTGTCAGTATCTTTACTTGCTATCTTTACTCTATATTATCTTTGTATCTTTACTCTTTGCTTGCCGTCTCCTTCTAATAGACGAAAAGGCAAAAAAAAAACTTTAGCCAATGCGAAGTTAGTCTAATGTAATCGCTGGACCCTTAAACAAGCCGGTTAAGGTTAAAGAAAAATATTACTAAAATATTAGTATGATGTGAGTGATACCTTGAACTATCATCGTCTTCTTTTCACTTTACACTTTACTTACACTAAAAAAAGTTACTAACGTCATCTACCTATAGGTATAAATACTATTTAAAAGTATAGTGGATGAAGCATTCTTCCAACGTTTCACTAAATAAACCGACAAAGAACTCTCAACACTAGCTTCCAAAATCGTACAAATTAGCAATTCCATTAATTAGCCGTCTGGTTTCAACCCCAACAAAACATCCACTCGAGTCGCCGTCAACAAATTGACCAAGCACAAACGTTTTCCATTACATTAATTGACGTCAAAAAACACACCTTTCCCGTCAAAATCATATTTCTACCTATATTTCGAGTTATGGACTACAACGGGGGAGTCGGACGCAACTTAATTTAGCAATTAGCGGGTTAATTCGATTACATCCGTCATTGGATTTGAGTGGACGCGGAAACGATTTTGAAATGGGAACAGTGCATGCGGAATTCCGGCGATTTCCGATTAAGATAGGAGCTAAAGGGGTAATCGGGGGTTCTGAGTTGCTGCCGAATTAGATGGCTTGGTTTTTGGAACTTGTACGAATATTGTTGTCAAAGAAATTTGTCTACGAATTACGAATTTGTCTAGTCTTACGAAGCGATGATAGCCTAGTTGGAGAAGGCCTGCCTCTCAAGCCTGAAGGAGTAGGTTCGAACCCAGCCGACGGCACGCACCAATTTGTTCACTGTGTGCAACATATATGCGTATTGTATGTCATCTGCTACATGACTAGAGCCCGGTGTCAGGCTCGCCCCCTGTCATATTTGGGACTGAATATCGTCCGGCGAAGTGTGGGTGTTGTATTACACCTCTGCCACCCCCTCGGGGGAAAGGCGTGACGATATGTATGTATGTCTACGAATGTCGATAACTTTGAAACTATGCAAATAATAATCTGCTACTGCTGAAATGACAAGTTTAAATGCAAGATTGTAACAAAAGATTTAGTGCGCCATTGTTAATTTGAGGCGATTGATAACGACAAACTACGAGAATTAAAGTGTTTTTTAATGTACCCAAATAAAAACAAGTTGACCTACTTTTTGTTGACATAAGATAGTAAGTTCTTACACAAGTATTAACATTAAAGTTGACAGTGCTCAGAACGTTAAATTAACGCGAAAGATAGCTTAGAATTTATACGAGTCGTAATAAGTGACAGCCAAAATACCTTGAGGTAAGTATAAGTAATGGAACGCGGATGTTCCCATTTCCACCCGTACATATTTGACGAGCCGCATTCCACTGAGGCTGTGATCAGTTAACTTTTAAAGCTCATTAAAATAGATGGTTCATTCAGTCCCTGTAAATTTCCACGCTGGCGGAAAATTAAAACGAGGCCCGCGGCGCACCGCCACACACCCTTCTATTGTAAAAATGCAAAAGTGATATGAAAGAGAAAAACTTGCGCGTGTTTTCATACGCTTACTTCTCTAAAAAGTTTATCAAGCCCGCCCGGGCTTAACGGATCCAACTCGTTTTTCAATGTGTTTTTTGCTGGCAAATATGCGGATCCCGGTATCGGAGTTATATTTTCCGAATAAAACTTTGACTCAGTCTCGTTTTAATAGTCCTCGTTTTGGTGTACAGGGGATGGTATGATCGGAGCGCATGTTGGTTCCGTATACCTTAATGTGGGTAGAATGCTCGGTTATCAGGCAGTTACAGACGACCGGCCGACCGCAAGCCTGTGCTAAATTACCAGCCAATAATACACTTATGGTGAGTGCAGAGGCGAGATTTGGTTTATGAAATGCAACCTCGTAAATTGAATGTTCTGTACACAATAGTAACGTGCGTTTTGTCTGCGCGATTTAAATTTGGAATGAAAGCTGGTAGCGGCTTTGTTGGATCAGTCTATTCATATCGTATTTTCAATTACGCTACTCTACATTGTACTGGAGTGTAGGGCATATATCCCGACCACAATCCGTAGTGGACTAATATAAGCTGTTTTATTGGATTTCCAGCTGTTGACTTATTTTAAAATATGTACAGTTGTTGCTCAGACCAAATAAAAAAGGAAAGACGGACTTGTGCAAACAACGAAGTGAGGTCATTCAAAAATATGCCTTGCCGTTTACATACATACATAGTTCCACACACACGTACAACAAAACTAATCTTTGACATTCATTTTTTTTAACTTTTTGACACACTTTACATCGGAATGGGAACCAGGGCACTGTTGATTTATCATGTGATTACATTATATAAATTGGTAACAAAATTAAACTTGAAGTAATATCTAGTGTATTTCCGCTTTAACGTCGCATTAAGTACATCAAGAATAATTTTGAAGATGAACTTCCGCAAAGTAACCCCTGATTCAATCAACTAAATTGGTAACTTTATTTTTGTGAAATGTTTAAAAACTGGCCACTTCGCTATCGCAGAGCGCTGCCTCTACTCTTTATTTGGTCTGGGGTATAATATTAATTTTTTTCATAATTTCGGTAAAGTGGATTAAGTGTCTCTTTGACATGTTCTTCGTAACTTTAAAAAAGGAGGAGGTTCTCAATTCGTCTGTATGTTTTTTAAATGTATTTTGCACGATTACTCCACCATTTATGAATCGATTTCAATTATTCTTTTTTGTTTGGTAGATCATACTTTAGAGGTGGTCCAATATAAATTTTACCGAAATCGGTTTAGCAGTTTTGAAAATATCAACAAAAGTCTAAAAATTGTTCACATGGATGACGGAAAGTCGGTTTTATAAGCTTTGCTTTTTAAACTCGTAATAATATTAATAGTAAATTCCATCACTATCTTAGAATAAGTGGTTATTGAAAAATCAAACAGCACGTGTAAGTAGTTTAAGTTATTTTATTAAAAAATAGGTATTCAAGACTAATACAAAAACTAAAATCCGTCCCAAAATTTATTGTTTTCACTTAGGTTTCCCTATTATCGTCAATGGTCATATTTCACACACAAAAAAGTAGGCCTTTTCACATTGCATTAAAGTTTCATTTCATTTGTTAATTCCGAGACACCTTGCTATAACATAACATTACTTACAATTATTATAACACTGACAGGTTTATTTTACTACAAACAGTACAAAATAAAAACGATATCAGTATTTTTATTTACGAACATCTCTAACAGAGAAGAAATAAACCTGCTTTCTAGGAAACTACAATTTTGAACCTTCATCTACGTTTTCAAGTCTCAAATTTGAGTGAAGCTAAATTCTCGAGCCGATCATTATTATACTTCGCATTACTGATAAGTGGTCTCTAATAAGTTGTAGATCAATAACATTATGTAAAGAGCCTATTGCATACGTATTAAGGCTAATGAAGTGCGAAAATAGGAACTAGGTACGACAGTTTGGTGGCGACACTATTATTACTATGGGACTCCGCTAAAACTCGAGCGTACTCCGCGCGTTCGTCGCGGCGCGTGTGTCTGCACCCGTTTACGTTTGACGCCGTTTTACGCCGAGGCAACACTGCGTCATTACCTCTTGCTACATATTGTAGCGTGCGTCATTATAATCATTATTTGGGGCAATTGCGGTATGCGGCAGCCTAGTTTACGCCGATGCGTGTCTAGACTATTTTTCAATTTTCAAACATCGTGCAACAAACATTTTACAAACAAAACATGACCTAAAATCTGTTTAGACGCACCAAAAATGTCGAATGGAATCCATCGTGTTCAGATGCTGCAAAATTCTTATGCAATGTGCGACATTTTTATGTACCTAGCATACGGGCTCGTGGCACACCGCATTGCCGCACAGTGTTGCCCCGACGTAAAATGCCGTAGGCTACGTGTGCTAAAATCTGTCGCGCGACTGTCAGCTAACGCTGCTCATAGCTATTATTTTGCAATACAAATACGCGACGCCCGCGCGAGTTTTAGCGGAGGCCTTATATTATTTAGATGACTTCATAGCCGCTGTAGAAAGCAAGGTATCTAGGCGTGAAGTGGTTGCGATATGATACGATCTTTTTTGCTATAGATACCTACTTAAGTCAGAATTTTGTACCAAAGGTGACAAACAAGCAGACGGGCCTGCTGGGTGATCAGCGGAGCCAATGGATGCCTGTAACATCGGATGCATCACTAATACGAGTAGTATCATTTAAGACTAATAATATCAGATCTCTTTTGAAGCGCCTCATGTTGTACTTACTGCTTAACACCACCGGTGGGATTTTAATGTTAATTACTATTTAGCTAAATTAAAGTCCTGATTTCAGTTCTTATGCAAGTTCTTAAAATGGCTATTTTAGCACGTAGGGTAGTGTGAGTACAACAAAATGAAAAGAAAAATACTATGTAGTTTTATCATTTGTACTTAGTAGGTGGGAAATAAACGAATTCGTCAAAATTTTATGTGACACAAATATTGAGCGTCAATGCGCTCAATTCTGGCACGTGCAATTATATCGTTCACTGTCTTCCTCGTAAGAAAAGACATAAGAGTAAGTGTCTACATTATTACGCTCGGCAAAATTAGGGCCTACATTAGACGATTTATGGAACGATGTCTCTAAATTAGAATAAGTAGGTTAGCTTTTCATCATTCGATTGTATCATATCGCAGTGATGTGACATACATAAAACCTAACTTAAAGAAATAATTTAGAAGTATAAAAGGCATTTTACACAATTATGATAATTATTTACAAAATATTTAGAGGACGATTATTTAATTACCAGTCAGATTTGGAAGCGTCCTATTTAAGGGCCAGGAGTCTGGAATTGTCGCTATCTCGGTTGCGCGTTTCAATATTTTTAAAGGATTAAGATGATTAAAGTTGGTTAGAATAGTAAATTAAAATCGCAAACGCCGGCCACGAGGTCTCCAGCTCACAGAGACAAAATTATATTTTCGGAGCTGATCTGATAATGGTGCCAGGTTGTGGAAAGCGTGTTTTTTTAAACTACATGATCATCCTAACCTATTCGAAAGTGAGTTACATTGTTCGTTAGTTTGTTACGTTTTCACGCCTGCATTAAATTTTGCATTCGTATTGTCAGGGGTACGGAAAAACAGAGCAGCATGAATCGAGATGTATGAAAATTTGTTTGGACCAAAATGGTCTGTTGGTCCTTGGTGTTAGTTATTTTAGGCAACTTGACCGATTGCAATTTTTCACTATCTTTAACGATTTTTACTCCTTAAAATGTCGAAACGCGCAACCGAAATAGTGACGTCCCAAAATCTGCCCCTTAATAACATTTCAACTACAAAACGCCTAATTACAGATGATATGCAATACAAGTCGTGCTATTCATTTATATTAACAAGTGGATATAATTATTATAACTCATATCACATATTTACGTAGATTAATAATAACTTTTGTTTTATCAAAGCTTCTTTTTGTAGTGACTCACAACTCCAATGTTTCTTTCATAATTTTAGTATACTATGAACTGTTAATCTATATGGCACATGAAAATGAAATCTAAATAAACAATATTATCTAACAAGAGTTACTAATTGAATAGATAACTATAATTTAATTGAAATTTCTTTTGAAATAAACTAAAGTTCTGCTGCTATAAATACAAGTCTTGTAAATTTTTATTTACACTATATTGACGTCGATTTTGTTTTACCAATCTCCAATTGATAGCACAATTTTTTTTCATCTGTAAGTATTTGTTTCATTTTTTTAATTACTACGGAACCATGAAAAAGTTATTTGTATATTTAGACAAGTCAAGTTTAGATTTTTAACTAATTATTTAGTGCCACCACTGGATTTGTACAGTATTTGAATTTAGTTTGGTTTAGAAAATGACAAAACAGAATCGACGTTTATAATCCCATTACAAGTTTGTTATTTCAAATTATTGCCAAGCGTTAGTTTGTTTCTATAATAATAATGTTCTATAATAACTTAAACTAATGATATAGGATTACAAATTCGATTATTGATATACAGAAGGAGATATCAATCTGAATTCTACCAATTCCAACAGTAACATTATTAATATCAAACAAGAATTGATATTTAAAGTAATCAGATCTTTTAATTAACTTTATCATTAATTTAACCGTATTTACACTTTACAACTTATTATAAACAGACTAGGAATACTTTCATTGGATAAAAATATATTAAGTTACGCTAAATTTATAGAAAATAAAGTTGTGCGCAGATACTCATTATAGGCCAACAGTCTCTTACTAGGCCTTGATAATACAACAAGCTGAAAAAACACAGTCACTTTCAGACCACTAAATTTCACAGAATAAAGTCCAGTTTCGAGTGCGGAAGAACTGCAACAGTAATTCATGACACCACTAAACTAACAGAAGTCTATACGTCTGTTTGGCACAGGTCGCCGAAAACCGGCAAGGCGTGATACTACCGGGTCACAGAGTCCACCCGGGGGTGCGGAGCCGGTGGAGGGTGTGTGGGGGCGTAGGACGGCTTAGTGGCAGTCAGGACCCCCTGGCCTTGCCTGAATGAAGTCAGGCGAGCCAGCGTCCGAGTACCATCGTTGTCAAAGTTAGGCCTCTCGTACTGGTGGCTCGACCGGTGCCTCTGAGGCTGCATTGCCTGCAACTCGTCATACCCAGCATCATCACCATAATTCTCCTCATCAGTATCTTCTTCACCAAACGCCCGATACGTCGTGTCAGACTCCGAATTCTTTCTCGAAACGTAAGTCCGACCAATCAGCGATTGATTAACATCAGTCTTTTTATCACATTTTCCTTCTAGGCTCTGGTTGTATCTCAACTGAGCTTTTTGAGTTTTATCCATGGAGGGTAGATCGTAAAATTTCAGCACATTCGGATGTCCTTGGAAATATTTCTCGCTATACACGTTTCTATTGTAATAACCTCCGTTGCTAGCGGGGTATAATTCCTCATCTCCAGCGTAGCGATTGTCAAAGGAATCCACATTCTTGCCCGGAGGAAACCAACCCTGCGGAGCAAAATAAATAAAACGTTTAAAGACAAATACACATTGAGTTAAAAGCGGGGCTTAAATTCAATTTGAATGAGCTGCGAGAGAGGAAAATTCACTTACCAGTGAACTCACACATTGGCGAGTGTTAGCGACTAAAGTGACCGAGGCGTACGCGGCCGGCGAGTTTGCGGTTTTGCTCGTGTTCCATTCATTCCCGATGGCGCGGGAAGATGTCACCTCCGCGTACTCTGGCAACTGTTGAGCAACTTTATCGTACTCGGAATTCGCCTTCTCTTTACTCTGATTCGTTTGACTCCCCGACAAACAAACGCCCGGTTGATTTTCCATCCAAAGCAATGACTCCGTTTTTGTCACTGTGTTCTTGTTGTAGCAGCTACTCAGCGGATGCGACAGAGATACCGCTGCTTTTATATTCATCTGAGTCACTAAACTCGTCCCATTTGAATCTGAAACAAAATCCAACCAATTATAAGCGGTTTATGAATAATAATGAGACTCGTTATCGATTTCATAAGCCGCATACAAATGACCTCGTTTACCTCAGTCTTAAAGATGTGAACGCAGTTGAACAAACAAAACGAGCGAAATTGGCTTAAAGGTAACTGGGTGAATCAACAAACGGATCGCCTCGAGAAAACAAAATAGAAAACATTTACATTTACTGGGTCTTTATTTCTCGGATTTGTATCATTCCTTTGTGCCCCGAACGTGAATGCAAAGTGAAAGAGATCCAGTGCGCTCACGAGAGGGCCGTGCTACCTTTCAACTCGAAAGTAATCTAGCGCCCCTCTCCCCTCGCGTGGCAAAGCCTCCATCAAACAAACGCTCGGCGCCCTGCACCACCCCACGACACCCGTGGAATGTTTTTAATTTTGAAATTCTGATGCTGATTCCACGGAAAAAAGTAACCGTTTCGAGATAAGCTGAATAACTGTTTATTTTCCAGTTACGTTGGCTCCGCGTTTCGTGAATGCCGCTATGCGATAGATTACACGGTAGGACGTATCTTTATTGTTATGAAAATTGCTATTATAACAATTGCTTACCGTAAATGTTTGGAAGGGCCGACTTTTTGGCGAAAATGTTGTGCTTCCGTACGTAAATAATGCCGCCAATCACAATCATTTTGAACAGAACAATGGCTCCAATCAAAAAGTAAAACCATGTTTCCATCACGAAATCCCCAGCCACTATAGACACTTCCCCGTTCATCGGATATCTGAAATGAAATACATTTGTCAGAAAACGTTGCGTAATATTTATATTTCCTCCGTTGTTTTTACGTTTTTATTTCTCTTACCTCGATAATGGATCCAATCCAACAGAACGGGAGTCAATATTCAAGTATACTTTTTGGCTGAACGGACCCAAGCCGACGATTGTTTCTGCGGCTATTTGAACCGAATAGCTGACCCCGGAGGTCAAGTTCGTCATTATGAGGCTTGTAGCTTGGTGGACGGTAGTATTTATTGCTACCATGGATTTATTGGCAGGTATATCGAGCCAGTTTACGACGACATTGTAGCCGGTTATGATCCCATTTTGTAAGTGCAGCTCAGGTGGTGCCCATTTCAAGTGAACGGTGGTAGTGTTTAAAATAAACATTTCTAGATTAATTGGAGGACCATCAGGGACTGAAAGAAATATGGACACATAAAATATTTTGAATAATGACAACATGAAAAAAGTATAAAACATTCTACAAAACATCAAGCTATATTCACCATCATCCAAAGTTTGAGCGACCCTGGAATTTGAGGGCTTTCCTTCGAATTTTCTATAAAAGGGTATCAGGAAAAATTCGTATTTTGTGTACTTTCTCAAAGACGTTATTTCATAGCCGGATACGTCGTTGGAATGCAAAATAGTTTTCATTTCGTACTCAGTAGTCACATTGTCTAGGGGGCGGAAATAAATAAAAAGTCCTTCGAGGTAGTAAAAATTCAAAATCTCCCACATAAGCTTTATGGTTTTAGCATCTATTGGCGTCGCCTCGATAAGCTCCACAATGTTGTCTGTGAGAATATTATTTCTGAATTCAGTATTATTAGAATAAACTCCAGTTTCCCACAAAGAGTTAGCGTCGTCTCCGACGATGATAGCGTCGGACACCGGACTCGGTCCAGACAACCCATGAGAATTCTCCGTCCTCACAATAAACATGTACGTTACGCCCGGGATGAGAGATTTTGCAGTGTATTGTGCTTGATACACTCGCCGAGCGAGAACTACCCATCCCCGCGAGTTTCTCGGTGTATTATTTCCTTGCAAAGTTTCTCTTGAAAATACTTCCACTTGGTAACCGAGCACCGACGACGATCCAATCTTGTTGTTTTGATTCCATGTTATCGTAACGCTATTGTCTGTCATATTGTGTATCTGTGGTTTTGTCGGGGGTCCTGGCAGAGAAGACGTGTCAGCGGCTCGAAAAAAATGTATATTGGGATTGATTGGGCTGTCGACTAATAACGCTCCGCTCCATACATATTTTCCGTGGTGCGAAGACGCTACGCAAGTATAAGTCCCGCTATCTCCTTTGACTAAATCCTTCAGGATAAGAGTGCCATCGTTAGACACGTTTCTTCTATGATTTTGTATTAATGCTTCCCCTTCGAAATACCAAGCGATGATTGGCTCAGGTGTGCCGATCGCCGTGCAGGGGAAAACTGCCATCGATTTTATAGGTAACGTTTGGTTAGAGGGCCCGTTTGTTATGATTGGCGGTGGGCGGTCATCGTCTGACGTCACGGTCAGTTTCCCTCTGACGAACGAGCTGCCAGCAAAGTTTACCGCTGAGCAAACTATCGTGTTCCCACTGTCGTTTTTGTTTGTATCATTGATCGTTAGCACTGTAACTCCATCGAGAACTGTAGACGCGTGGTATTTGCCACGCGACGTGCCGGGAAATATTATAGTCCGGTTGCCTTCGATGCTCCAGAAAATAGTTGGTTCGGGCTTACCAAACGCGGAACATGTAAAAGTTGCTATTGAACCTGCTTCTATGTTCACTGAGTTTGGTCTTAAATTAATTGACGGAGGATCTAAAACAAATACGAAATAATGAATTTAAAAAAAATAACTATGTTCTAAGATGCATCAGCATTTTTCTGACATAAAAAGTAGGCTAACAAAGAATTACTTTCGTATAAATAATACGATTTAAACAGACTTTGATCCTTATTATCTAACTCACCGTAAACAGTAAGATATCCACTAGCACTAACAGCTCCAACAGAATTGTCAGCCTCGCAAGTGTACTCCCCCTCGTCGGCTAGAACCACATCGTCGAGTCTCAGGCTTCTGTCATCTAGTACTTTGACGCGGCCGAGTGGCATGTTCCCTCCGCCCGCGGTCCTGCGCCACAACACGTCGGGTAAGGGGTCGCCTCCCACACGACACTGGAACGTCACGCTGCCGCCCGTCTGCGCCACCACGTCCTCGGGACCCGTGATTAAGTACGGCTTAACTGTACAATGAGAAATATCCCTGAATAACATGACAAAAGAGCCATCTCGCTTTATTAGTCACTCGCTGATATTAGTCGAACTTAGGTGTGAGGACGATTCATATTACTCAGAGCCTTACTTGGGCATAGACGGCCCCTAATATCGAAATGTTCGCATTTCCAATATTCCACTTAGCTTATACAGAAACAAACTATGTATCAACATCCATTTATTATTTAAGTATGTGGTGTAAACAATAAAAAGGTTATCTATCTACTTCCTCTCTGCTCGGTGACTGCCTCGGTGGCTCAGTTGGTAGTGAACCTGCCTTCTGAGCTTGGGGGCGTGGGTTCGATTCCCACCTAGGGCAAACATTTATGTGATGAACATTAGTGTTTGTTCTATGTCTGGGTGTAAATATCTATTTATGTATGTATTTAAAAATATCTAAGTATGTATATCAGTCTCTGGCACCCATAGTACAAGCTTTGCTTAGTTTGGGGTCAGGCGACCGTGTGTGGAAGTGTCCCGAATTTATTTATTATTATTTATTTACTTATGTGTTAGTCCAGGGACGAACTACCTCCATACCAAATTTCGGCCAAATCCGTTTACCCGTTTGATCGTGAAGAAGTAACAAACAAACAACACAAGATTTCGCAATATTTTATAAAACACAAAAATCCAGATGAGCATTTAGGTTTCTCATGGAGGATAATTATTGCACGTGACGGCTTACATAATATTTTAATGTGATTGACCTCCTGGGTCCAGATTTGGCTCCTTGTAATGTGATTCAAGCTTTACGAGTAATTAGCGGAAACTTACTATGTATTCGGAGCGTGGCGACGGACGACTCGCGAGTGCCGGCCGCGTTTCGAGCAAGGCACTGATACCGCCCGGCGTCGGTCTGCCTCGCGTCTTGAATTACGAGGTTGCCACCGTCTACTAAATGCATCCTGCGACAATAAAATCCCATATTTTATTACTCATAAAGTCATATTAAAACAACGCATTTCGCTCTGAAATGCTGAATGCATTTCATTAACTTAAACAAAGTGCAATGTAACAAAGTCATTCAAATGTAGGGCGGAATAATTCAATAGGAAATTAACATTTAATAAGGGGTCTGAGTCAGAACTATTGAGATTTTTACTTGATTGCTTGCCGAGCTCTTCAATATCCCCTTCTTTTATAACTTTGATGTACCCCTCCCTCGAATGTTAATTATTTTTATGCTCCGCCATACGTAACATGCGCCCTCAAGATGCTCATCAAAATTCATACGACTCAATGTGAAATAAATTGCCTATAAACAGTTCTAGCAGATTCGATTGTCAATTTAATTTTCTCTTTGTATTTTTTTTTTTTACTTTTATCCAGTTCAACTGCGTTCTATTTAAACGTTTAATGATGGTGTTTAATTATCATGTCTCTCAATGGTCGTCAACAAGCTTCTTATCCTTTAACAGCGGGTGCCTGACAGTGACCGCGACAAAGTCGCGAGCACATTAAAGAATGCTGTGCTCGTTAAACTCCGCATAAATTAGGCTCTAGATTGCTCATGAAATTGTACGATTAAATTTATATGTAGATATCGAATATCAAACGAGTCTATTCGGGAAGGTACACATCCACAAGGCTATCGCATTTCTATCCCACTCGCTTGATGAGAGCACTTGACTACTCTCGACGTGCTCCCAACTGCGTTTATCTGACTATCGATCTGCCAACTTTTGTTGGATGAAAGTTCTTATTTTAATAACGTAACTGCCAAGTTTGTTGAATTTCCGCTACCCAAAAGTTTCAATGATATGAGTTTTGTTCAACTCGCATTGGCTCGGAACGAAGTTTGTTCCTAATAATAGAAACTATAAATTGGGAGATTCTGAAATAATACAAGTTAACTGGTAAACTGTGGCTGCGAGGATTGGTATGAGTGAATGATGAACTTGCTAAATGGTTTTATACCTACCTCCTTATAATATAGTCAAGCGCTAGTTAGTTATCAGAAATTAACGTGGTTAACTTTAAACATCGACAAAGTTGGAAATAACGTTACTAACCGTGAATCCCCATCAAAATGCAAGTTCTGACCATTTTTCTTCCAATACACTGTTGGTTCCGGAGAACCTCTTGGTGGAGAACATTCTAGAATCACAGTCTCGCCTTGAGCTGACTGCGTTGAAACTGGCTCTAGTCTAAACTCTTCTCGAAGAACTGCAACAACAAAAAGCATTAGAAACAAAATCTTTATAGTAAAGAAACTTAGACATAAATTAAATTATTAAATAGACTTACCAGCTACATGAAGCGATGCGTTTCTACTTCTTGCAGTTCCATAAGGATTAGTGGCTTCACACCAATAAACTCCAGCATCAGAATGAGCTCTACCATGAGTGGCTCTTAGGAAGAACAGACCACCAGCTGGCAGAAGACTTCTATGAGTATCTGATACTACAAGCACCCCGCCTTTATACCAACGTATAGTCGGAGCAGGGGAACCTCCAGCACGGCAGTTCAGCGTCGCTGGCTGATGACGAGCCACAGTTACATCTATAGGCTGTTCTATAATGTACGGAGCCTCTCCCGTACTTCCATAGTCATCGTTCATCCCACCTTCCACATGACCTGTTGACAAAATACTTATGTAACCACAATGATCCTTTGCAACTTATTGATTACCGAGCAAACACTACAGCTCAAGTAGTAGTTGCAGTTGGCGTGCTTGGACTCTAATGAAAGGCGACTCGCATGGCCACACCCACTGCAATTTCCTACGAGCTTTATTTTAAATTTACCTAACAAAGGCCCTTTCTAGGCTACGGTTTATTTTAATAATAGGTGGAGTATGTCATTTGCAGCTACTCTAAAGCGGCGCACAATAATAATGAGCCATAAACACAGGCTTGGCAAAGCACGGGTCCCCCAAGGATGCTGTTTGGGACCCCTTGCCTTCAATGTTTACAACGAACGCGCAGATGTTAGTTTTTGACACTTGAATTGATGTATGTCTATTGTTGTACATCGGTGTTATTGTTACAAAGGAAAAATCGATTGGTTGCAAAAAATTCGATCGGTTGCAAAAAATTTGATTCGGTGTCCGATTATTGAGAGAATGAACCTCCAGGGATAGTCTGTGACTCGATTCTCGGCGACGCAGTGTTTTGTGAGCAAAATCAATAGAGATTACTCTTTTGTGCAAAGTAATTGTGTTTATTTATTCACGTGTCCCATCATTGTGAATGCGGTGCGATACAGGGGCTAATCTATAATTGAATCTCCATTCGATTCGCTATCGTTCATTTTTGTGCAAAATCCCCCGTTTTTACACAGAATTATTTTTATTAGGTAAAGACCTATTTTTGAACTAGTCAGTATTATTAATTAATGTCGTTCATTCGGTACAATCATATAGCATGGGTTACTTGAAACCAAGGTATTTTATTTAAGTACATATTTACAAAAATACACTAATATGGTAAAATCTTATTCAAAAAGAATAGCTAATTATTTTTATAGGCAAGTAAGTATGTAAAAATTTAATTTAAGAAAACATCAGAAAGCACGACGTGATTATTGCAAATTAGTTTTATGTAATGAAATGACCGACATAAAAATTAATATACCTACTTACAGTAAATTAAAATTTGTACTTAAAATGTCATTTTGTAAATATGTCTTTTCAGTGTCTCGGCAATCCTGCTGAATTATTCACTCATTCTTGGATACCCGCTAAGTCATTCCAAGTTAGTCACACCATTATTTTATACCTATTAATATACTAGATACTATCTGCTTTATTAGTATTATCTACAATCTAATGGATACAGTTAATCATATGTGACACTACAAAGCAATGCATCGTGTATAAAAACACCCGACACCCAGCCTTACGTGAATGGATGATGCGATAGCGAAAGATGGCAAAAAAATATTGACCATTCAACCAGATGACAGCAATAAATTAACTGTCAACCTCGGAGATACTTTACCCAGTTTTGTGCGATATTACCACACGTGAGTGAGTGCCATGCGTGAGTATCATTTTGCAACAAAAGTAATATCAAAATAGGAAATTATATTCTTCTCAAATGAAAACTATGTTGATTATAGTACCCGCCTAATGATATTTTAGTAAAGTACTGGTAAGTAAATACTGATAGTGCTACATTATTGCGATAAAAAATCTTTACGAAATGTTTGTTTTTAAAAATGTTTGTTACAAGCTACTTTAAACTTAACTCTAATCTAGGCCCACTTGCAGAAAAGACAGGGTCAAATTTTAGACACAGTGCTAAATTAATGTAATGGGATGTAGTCCGGTGTAACCGTTCCGAAGACGGGTCTGAGCAGTAGCGCACTTGTAGCGCCTCACTCAACTGCCGTCTTTGTACTTCTTCACTCTACAAAACGACAAGGCTAGAGTCAATGGGTACCTTATGGGTCGTCGTATATAATTGTTTATAATCTTTTACGCTCAAACTTTCGTATTCCACAAGATTATTGCTGCAGCACGTTATCAAAACTCAACTTCAAGTAGGCAAGTGTGTTGTAAGTATATTGTATGTTTATTTACCTAACTGTACGCGAAGATATAAAAATAAAGATTTAGCAGATTGCACCGTACATAAAATATTGTTTATGTTGTCCGTTACGTTACTTTATAGCGTATAAAACTAACTTTATCGTTTTAGTTTGCTTTAGACGCGCGATACGACTGTATCGATTTTTATGAATGATTGATATCCTGTCATCTTTATGGCTTTTGTAAGATAATACAGGGTTATTTTTAACTGTTCAAAGATCTCGGAGGCAGCTTCCTTATTCCTTATTTAATGCTCGATAAATTTTTGCTAAAGGTAAGCTATTATTTTTGTGCTAAAAGCCACTGTTGATTATTTTTCGCGTTGACTAAATATTTTAGGATTGTGCGAATCTATTAGCTATAAATATATTGAAATATTCAGCAGAGGTAACCTAATGTTCAGAATAGGTAGTTATTGAAAAAACGATTGTTGTGTTTTTTAACAGCATTTTTGTTAGTAAATGTAGGTAGCTAAAAAAAATAGCTTAAGTTTAACTGCCTAAGTTTTGTCACGCCAATCACTCACCGTTGCGTCATTTTGCGTAATTTTCTTCAACCGCCACCAATTCTGGCAGTTATTAAAAAATAATTTAAACTTGCGACAGTATTTCGCGTCACAACGCGAGCCTACGCCAGCGCCAAAGGGCATAATTTTTCAACTCTCACGCGAGTAGTTACGCGCTATTGTTCAAAAATCTTTGTAAAAAAAAAGCGAGGGTGCCTCGTCGCCCCTGCTAATTCACTGAGGCACATGTTGACACGCGTCACAAGAAAAAATAAATAAAAAATCGGTCATAGAGACATGGCTTTCGCATTTGGACGGAAAGCCACGCGACCGCTTCTCTATGTATCAATGCTTAAAATAGCTGATTAAATTTTAAAGCTATGTGTTTCTTTTTCTTCACAGGAGTTTGCTGCTTTTATTGGTCAGTATTTTTGCTTTTATTTCAAAGCGATCGTGTGAACTTCAGCTCGACATTCGATTGCTCTTACCAAGGATTTAGGTTTATGGCTGTGTTATTCGTTCAATGGTTATTCGTATACCGTTTTCGTTTGATTCTCAAAGTTTATTTGGTCCGTAACCGATGTTTCTCGGTTAATCTGTCATCGCTCGAATAAAATTTTATAGATCGTTTAAACTCCCTTTGATCGAGGCTCCCAAACCTCAGTTGCGAAAAGATTAAAGATATTTTATGAGTTTATTTTACGTAATTATCCTTCGGCATCAACTTTGACATGCAATAACTGTCAACCGTGTCACCCCAAGTAATTTGATAGCCGTTTGAATTTGGAATATCTAATTCTAATGGCAGTGATTGGCTCCCTAAGGAGGTAATCATGATTTTTCGAAGTTGGAACACGTGTTTAATTTTCAGGGAACCCCTTTGCAATGCGACGCGATGGCGCAGCGTCATTACTGCTTCGAACGACAACGATATTTTTCGTCGTAATTGGTTATTTTTGAATTTGGAAGCTCTAAGGATCAATAAGTGTTTAAAAGCCATTAAAGATTTTATGTTGGGTTTTATTTCACTGGTCATAAGCACTAAGTTAGCAGCCACATGTGAAACTGACGTCATAAACGAGGCTGGGTTACCAGGGGTTCCGAAAACAAACGTCCAATGAGACGGTCACAGTTAATGAAATAGCACTTATGTTTTACGGTGCAAAAAACGCGACACGCTCGGCACATGTGTGAGGAATTAGTCTCGAAGTGAGTTCGGATACTTGGGATTAGCTAAATGTGAAAGATATGTTTGTTGTTTTGAGTTGCGTGACCGTTGCAGAACGTGACCTTTGAATGATGGTGAAAAATGTTGCTAGTAGCAAAAAGTTTGTAGACATTTCTTCCTGAAACTGCTTGCAGCAGTTGCAGCTATTTAACGCTATGCCTATTATTTTGCTACCAGGAGAGCTATTCCTGCGCGTGAGATGAGATGAGATTTTATCTTGGTCACTCTCACACCTATGAAGTTTCAAACGAGAGCCAAAGAACAAGGACGGAAAAAGATGAGATGAAAATCTTAAATCTCCGAATAGGGTCACTGTTACATTCAAGGAAATGGAAATGAGAGTAACGGGTATGTGAGATGCGTCCATCGCATTGTTTATTATTTTTTAAAGGATTTCTACTGCTTATGACCCAATCCTTCTCTTCCCAAAGTAGCTCCATTCATGTTCGATTAGAATTTGCACAAAACATTTTCATTGGTACATTTTGTATTGGTAACAACCAATACAAAAAAAAATTTAATGAAAAAATCGACGTTAGTAAAACTAAATACCAATAAAGTCAAAGTTTTCAGTGTAAAAACTAAACAGCTTGCTGTTCAACACATGTGCTAAGAATTAGCCGCTTCAAAGGAAGACGAGATTAGCCAATAGCTAGTTCGTGACAATGTTTATGTTGTAAGTCGGCCGTCTAATGCATGGGGACAAATTGTTGACACAGTCTCATCTTTCATAGGGTCCGACATACCTGGAAGAAATGGGGGCAGCTATTGACACATGCCTTAACTATAATCGATTGAGGACTTTCAAGCTATGCGATAGAGTTGAAATTAGGAACGTGGATGGTTCAGAAGAATTTGTAGCAAAATCGTTTTACAAGTTTACGGAAATGCAAGCGACAGTTGCAGCGTCTTGTTAGGCTTGTTGTTGTAAAGTTGGCGCGTGGGCAGATGAACTAACACGTTTGATGCTGAAATTAATATCAGGACGTACGATTTGAGAACGATACGATACGATTTCAATTTTTTTTTTGTAAACAAAATGATTACCATAATTAATTAATTAAACAGAAATTATTAATTAATTATTACATTTCATTATACTCTAAGTAATCAACTCTTATATGGTCCGTTTTCAGAGCGCTTTCGAATTTCTTTGTATCTGCCAAAAGGTAGGTTTATTTTTAAGGTCGCCTGAAAGAGATCGCTTTTAAGAGATAAGGCCGTCAGTTTTTAAGCTGTAGATATAATGATATCTTTATCTTATATTTTTTCTGGTGTTGTTCACCAGAAATAACAAAACATGAGAAGATGACGATGATGAAGATGATCCTCGAAAGACACTCTGGTGGGAGGCTTCGGTCGTGGCTAGTTACCACCCACCGGACCAAGCCATGCCGTGAAATGACCTAGTCGTGTTTCGGGATGTAGTCCGGTGTAACCGTTCCGAAGACGGGTCTGAGCAGTAGCACACTTGTAGCGCCGCACTCAACTGCCGTCTTTGTACTTCTTCACTCTACAAAACTTCAAGGCTAGAGTGAATAAGTACCTTATAGGTCGTCGTGCTCCATCTTAGACCACAACGTTGCTTAACATCAGGCGAGTTGGTGTTCAAACGACGACCTATTCTACATAAAAAAAAAGATGAAATTTTATTTCTAAATATAAATCCATCTACCTACATAGGTACCTAAATACGTACGTTCTTATGTAGGTTCTTAAATAATTGATTGTGTTTTATGTAGATAATAAATAAACAATCAACTTGTACTTCCAAAATGAAAAACCTTTAAGTACCTACTAATAAAATTCCGTTATAATTTTTTTGTTCTCTTTGTTAATACCTACGCCATGATAGCGGTTGTTCAAGTGTTCATCAAAATCTAGCAAACGAATTTCACATCAAACAAAAACACGAACGAAAACATCGACAAACTTTTTGTTCCATTCACGTCCGTATTAACAAGACAGATCGACACTTGGGACTACCGAATAAAGACAAAAAAGGTTTAGTTTGCAAACCGATGTTATCAACGGCTTGAGCCTTTGAGACTGCGCGACAAAAAGTTTTGCCGATCGTCTCATGCGATAAAAATACTGATTAGCATCCTGACAACTACGTTTTATGGCCTGACATCAAAATATCTGTCTGTATGTGTATGATTAGCACGCCCACGCAACATTCACAGCGTACCGTACTGTGTATTTTTCTAACCTACGAATACGTTCGCCACTTCCGTTCCTATACAAAACCCATAGCATACATGTACGTTTTTATAGGGGTCAAAAGCGTCAATATTCATAAAAGTCAGAGTTTTGTTTAGTAAAGATTCGAGATAGGGACCGTTTTTCAATTCCTTCTCACACAATGACTCGTACCTATACTATAGAGTCTTTGTACGCTTCGAGCGATTCAATCTGTTTATTTTTTATTATTCCTTTTCCACCGCATTTTACGCAGCATCGATCACGCATTAGGCACAAAAGATAGGCGTCGTTTAACATTAGCTTAACTTCTTTACGCTTTGATAGCCGCCTAGGGTGCGTAATTTTTAACGATACACAGACTAAATAAATTAACACGAGCGACATGGTTTGCTGGGGGATCGACGCTATCCAAAAGCAGTATTTTTTTAGTCTGTTGATTGTAAAATTTATGCGATAGACAGATGTGGGTCTACGCATGTGTGTTTTGTTAACCTAATGAGATTTGTCAATAAGTAACGCTTTCCTCTTTCTGTTAGTCCCGGGAGCATCATTAGTGGCGTTTATTTGTAAGACACGGTTTTTTAAAACTTTCTTTGTACTTTTTTTTTTATGTAGGTCGTAATAGGTCGGCATTTGACCACCAACTCGCCTTATGTTAAGCGACGTTGTGGTCTAAGATGGAGCACGACGACCTATAAGGTATTTACTACCTTATTCACTCTAGCCTTAAAGTTTTGTAGAGTGAAGAAGTACAAAGACGGCAGTTGAGTGAGGCGCTACAAGTGCGCTAGTGCTCAGACCCATCTTCGGAACGGTTACACCGGACTACATCCCGAAACACGACTAGGTCATTTCACGGCATGTCTTGGTCCGGTGGGTGGTAACTAGCTACGGCCGAAGCCTCCCACCAGAGTTTGCTACCCGGTTAGCACTACCCGGGGACTACGTGTAGGGAATCAAAATAGAGTACTCCTACGGACGTGGGTAGCTTAGCCCCCAAATTTAGTGCTGAATCTAGGGAATTAATAAAGCGTTTGAGTTTTATTCACTGTTTTTTTTAATTAACACTGTTTTATAAATACATATCGTCACGCGTTTTCCCCGAAGAGGCTTACAGAGGTGTAATACAGCACCCACACTTTGCCAGACGATATTCAGTGCCAAATGTGATGCGAGCCCACAGATCATACAAACAAGGTTGTATGTTTGTATGATCTGTGTGCGAGCCTGTCGCCATACACCGGGCTCCAGTCATTTAGCAGATGACGTACAATACGCACAAATGTTCACACAATGAGCAAACTGGTGCATGCCGTCGGCTGGTTTTAAGCCCGCTCCCTCTAGCTTGAGCGGTGGGCCTTCTCCCACTAGGCTATCATCGCTTTTCGCTATTTTATATGGCAACTAAAGGTGCTCTTCCGACCAAAGTTGCAAACTGCAAGTACAACGGCTACATAGCTATAGCGGTGCGTTACTGCCGTTCCAAGCGTCACGGAAGCGATACGCTCTGTGTGCTCCACCAATGTGCTGTGACTGCTAGGCAGCTGCTGCACCTCCAGTGTGCAGCATAGATCGAAATAGCACTTTCAAAGTCTCGAAACTTATTTCGACTGCCTCGGTGGCTCAGTTGGTAGTGAACCTGTCTTCTGAGCTTGGGGGCGTGGGTTAGATTCCCGCCTAGGGTAAATATATATAAGACTAGCTATGCCCCGCGGTTTCACCCGCGGTTAAAAGTATCCTATGTGCTATTCTAGACTATAATCTATCTCTGTGCCAAATTTCATCTAGATCCGTTCAGCCGTTCTGGCGTGAAAGAGTAACAAACATCCATCCATCTATACTTAGAAATTTTCGCGTTTATAATATTGGTAGGATGGACATTTGTGTTTGTTCTATGTCTGGGTGTTAATATCTATTTAAGTGTGTTTTTAAAAATATGGTTAACTACTCGTATGTACTCGTATGTACCTACATCAGTCTCTGGCTGCATGCCGCAATGCAAGCTTTGCTTACTTTGGGGTTAGATGATAGAGCGTGCAAGTGTCCTGAATTTTCTTCTAATATTTTCTTAGAAACTTCCTTCCGTCGTCGCCAAATAAATCTTTCTATTTTCAACTAAAACAAAAGGTGAGTTTCTCCTAACCCCATTTTTCTCCCGTGACAAATAAAAGCAATATTCCGCGAGTGACACGCTTATTTTCGTCGCTAAGTGTTGCCACAAATCTAAGATGGTACAGCAAGGCACTAAATATCAAATAGTGGGGTGACATCCCTTGGGGTGGAGACGGGGTGCATACTTAGCTATTAGCGACGGTTGAACTCTGACTTTGTGGTTATTTTCTTGCTAGTAAAGTTGCCACCCTTTTGTGGTTTCTTGACTTTTATTACTCAATTATTGATTTGAAGTTTGTGGTTTTAATGAATAATGAATGTATCTAAATGAGTTTATGGGAGTCAGTCAAACTTTTATTAACTTAGAAGGCAAGGGTTGACTAGGTTCCTATTTAATTATTTAAGTGTTAAATATTATGTTAAATTTGCTAATTAACGTAGAGTAGGCTAGTTAGGTATATGTTTTATTATGTAGTATATAGCAATAACCAATTTAACAGATTTTAATGAACATTACTTAAGAAAGCAATTGTAGTTATGTTTATCTAGAAGTTCGTAGCGTTTCTAGAAGTCCGTGTTAATTATGTATGTGTGTATCTTGAAGCCTGTTCTTCCTCTCCAACACTAACTAACTAAATAATCTGAATACCGAGGGGGCTGGAGAAGGTGTAATACAACACCCACACTTCGCCGGACGATATTCAGTCCCAAATGTGACAGGGGGCGAGCCTGTCGCCATACACCGGGCTCCAGTCATGTAGCTGATGACATACAATACGCACATATGATCACACAATGAACAAATTGGTGCGTGCCGTCAGCTGGGTTCGAACCCGCTCCCTTCCAACTAGGCTGCCATCGCTTTTTTTACACAAAGAGTACAACCAAACAAACAAAAAATCAGCTTACCTGGGTATAAACAAATTATTCCCAAAAGAGATGTCACCACAGTCAAAATATCCATTTTTGTAGGCACTACAACATTGTCAGCGTGTGGCGGTATCAAGGAAGTGTTTTCTTTTCATTCTTAATTCTTATCTGAAACAAAAAAAAATATATTATTAGAAAACAGTATTTTTGTTTACTTAAAAAAAAATTGTGAAAAAAAACGGGTTGTTCCTCCAAGACCCTCAAGCCTCAACTGTAACATTGGTACTCGATGATAAATGTTTATAAATTATAAATATGTTATTGCCAAACTATTGTTGCTTCTAATTTATTTTAGTTAAATAATTTGTATTTTAAAAAATTTTAGTTTTGGCAATAAATACCTTTTTATTTATTCATTTATTTATTTTATAAAATAACTTCCAACCAGTAACACTATTGCCTGACTGTTACTCGATGGGAAATAACACAACAAAACAAAAACATGAGCTATAACAGATAGGGTAGTCGTTTATTGAAGAGAATTTATTAGAAAGAGAAATAGAATTTTGTCCATTGAAATATACCCAAATGACACATTTTTTTTAACCTGTTAGTATATTTTTTTAAAAGAAACAAGCAGTCAGCCTGCCTGATGGTAAACGATAATCGCCGCTCAAGGACTTCTGCAACACTAGAGAAGCCGGAAATAAATTTGTAGACACCCTTTTAAAACGCTCCATGTTGTGAATCGGCGGAAAACCCGTATCTAAATGACTCCAGACCCAAAAGCACTTCACGCTCACACATTCCCATTAATTAAAACAAGAATTAAGCAGTAAGAAGTTAATTTAGTCAATGTTTCAGAACATTTCAGAGTTAACGGAACCCTTTTTCCTTCATTCAATAAAGTAATGAGCTTAATGGGCTCCGAAAACCTAATATTACGGCCAGCAAACGAAGCTCTTAATAGAGTTCTTTACCGTCATTTTACCTTCAAACAGGTTAGATTTTATTCGTTTTTCGACTTTATTTTCGTGTTTTTATTGCAAGTATAGAGTACCGTTTTTTTTTTTCTACGTTTATGCGTAAGCAAACTTAAATTGAAAGATCGATGAACACACGTAAAAAAAACTTACAGGCGAACTAATCTAATCTAATGACTAATCTCCTCCTATTTGGAAGTCGGTTAAAAATACAAAATACGAGTACAATTAATTTTTAGTTCAAAAAATTAAAGATAAAAATTACAATGTTAAAATACTCGCAACTTTATTTCGCAGTGGACGTCTTCCGGGCTGACATGATACATATGTATACATACTCGTATGATGCTTTTGGGTTTAGCAGTATTCGTTGTTTGATTGAATTTTAGCTAGATGTAGAGATACTATTTGCAGCTTATTATTTCATTGGACAATTTTGATCAGTAAGTAAATAAAAATAAATTTCAAAATTCCTAATATGAACTTATCCAGTAGGTCCGTTTATTTCTAATCCACCCCTAATAAAAGTACATTTACAAATGCCCCACTGCTGATTAAATTCTAGTTACGCCCATGGATAGTACAATCTATCATCAGTAGTCCAGTATTCTAAAAAACCTTAGTCGGGAGTGAGATTTCAACCTTAATCAAGGGTGATAGAATAACGTGCGCTTTACGACAGAGATGGTACCTTTATTTTTATTTAAAAAATTACACTCCACGGACCCCGGGGACCGTGACCTTTGTTAACTTAAATCTAAATTATTATTTAAGGGGAATACAGGTAGAGGGGGGTTAGTTATTAAGTCTTAATCTAAGGTTAGGTTAAAGGTTATCAGATTTACTTTTTTACATTGGGAGTACACCACGAGCAGAGCGAGCAGAACCCGATCACGATGTGATGATGCATGTGTCAGCCATCGCTCTCTTCAACTATATTTGAGGGAAAAGAACGTCCCTAAACACGACGCCGCCGCAAGAAGAGATGGTACCTTACTCACACTTACTTATGTCAAAGTCAAAGTCAAAATGTTTTTATTCAATTTGGGTATCAAAGATACACTTATGAACGTAAGTTTTTTTTAAAATAGACTCGACCGCCTTGTTTGGATACAGAGCCTCGACTCAGAAGAACAGGCAAGAAACTTAGGGGCATTATTTTTTCAAATAATGCTTTGTTTTATGCTTTGAAAACATCGCAAAGATTACCGGCAATGTTCACTCACAGTCATCACTCTACAGTTTCTGTTGAAACGGTCAATTGTACGACGTAATCAGAAATTTCAAAACGTAGCTCTCAACCCAGTAGCAGCCCACAAACGCTTTTACTCAGCTTGTATAAATAACGAGCAGAGTAAGCTCTCTGTCACAGCACAGGCGACAGAACTCACTAACGCTTCCCGGACTTGCAGCAACGTAAACAACTCCAAAATATTTATTTGGACTAGCAAGAGGACCGTAAACATCTGTCAAACCAAGATTTGGGGCTCTTAAACTTGTCAAAGCTACAACTCTTTGATATAACGGACTTTCCAAACACATCGTTCCGTATCCGAGTTTATTTTTCAATGAATTGCTTGTAACATATTGCAACAGCACACATTTAAAATTTAAGCCGTATTTTCAGGCCGCTATAAAGAGTTGTAGTTTTTAAAATATTGACATGGAAATAAGTGGGTTACGCAATAAATAAAATGTGTGACATCAGCTTTTGGCAACAGTTTCGGTTTTGAGAACAGCAGTAAATAAAATCCAGAATGATATCGCGGTGCTCTGAAAGGATTTTAATATTTTTGTTCTACTTTTTTGGATTTATTTATGTCGATTTTGCTGTTATCCCCGAGTTCAACTACATACTTTGTTAGAGCTCAAAATGTTGTCCTTTGCAGTTTAGTTTATTGGGCAAAGACAGCAACGTTTTGAAAATTGTCAAATTCACTTTAATAATAGTAATAATATGTTAATGAAATATCTTAAATTTTATAGATAAGTATCCGTTTTATAACAAGGTACTTTTAGACAAAACTTTTACTGTCACTATATACTGTTTCATAGTTACTACTTTCAGTAAATAAATATTTGCTACAAAAGCATAAAACATAATCTCCCTTAGCAACAAACGTTGTATAGCTTCGGAATAGATAAACTGTGTTTTGTCTTTTTCTCTCTTTAACATTTTTTAAAGACATAGCATTTCGTCACGCCTTTCTCTCGAGGTTGCTGGCAGAGGTGTATATACAATACACACACTTCGCTGGACGATATTCAGTCCCAAATGTGACAAGGTGCGAGCCTGTCGCTAAACATGTAGCAGATGATATACAATACGCACATATGTTCACACAATGAATAAATTGGTGCGTGTCGTCGCTTGGGTTCGAACCCGCTCCCTCTGGCTTGATAGGCGGGCCTTGTCCAACTAGGCTATCATCGCTTCTTTAGTTATTAGGTAACCATACAACTAAAAGGAGTAAACTCACAATTCGAAAACCAGACAACTCAAACCCAGTTATTTCACTGTCTCAATTTATAATGTCAATTGTGGAACGGGATTATTAAAGCTGTCTGCCACAGATACCTCACATCTTTCTATCACAAATAATAATTGACAGCTCTCCAACTGATCCCTTTCCAAAACTAATAGTAAATCGGAAACAAATACTCAACTTTAAATGAAAAGCAATGTAAGAATACAAGTGGCAATTATCTATGTTTGTTTAGTTTTATTGGCATAAGGGCGTAATAAATAATTTGGGCATATGGTGAAAGAGTATTGAAAAAACTTACATTTTGTCTGTACAAACTTGAGTTCCGTAAAAAGTTAGCAGCTATGACAATTTTATCCAGTGTGTAAAATTGTCATGGCTACTAACTCTTTTTTAATTCGCCGTTTTCTTTCTACAGTCATTTTCTAAAGAGCTCAAACAGATTCAGATTGAAAAAACATCTTGTATACATATAGTCACGCCTTTCCCCTAAAGAGGGTGGCAGAGGTATACAACACTCACACTTTGCCGGACGATATTCAGTCCCAAATGTGACAGGGGGCGAGCCTGTCGCTATAAACTAGGCGCCAGTCATGAAGCAGATGACACACAAATATTTACTAAATAAAATAACAAAATAGACTACGCAATAACTAAGTGCCGTAAGCCAGGAAACGTGAACGAAGCCACGGACAGATAACTAGTATCTAATACCAGTGGATACACCCAGTACCATCGCGCGGAAACGTTCATTGCTCAAACTTTTGTGAATCTTGAAAAAGTTTTATTTGTCAACTGACTCAACACATATCGTCACGCCTTTCCCTCGAGAGGGCTGGCAGAGGTATAATACAACACCCACATTCAGCCGGACGATATTCATTCCTAAATGTGATAGGGGGCGAGCCTATCGCCATACACCTGGCTCCAGTCATGTAGCAGATGACATACAATACGCACATATGATCAAATAGTGAACAAATTGCCGTGCGTGCCGTCGGCTGGGTTTGAACCCGCTTCCTCTGGCTTGAGAGGCGGGCTTTCTCCGACTAGACTATCATCGCTTCTGACTCAACACAAACTGTCGATATAGCCAAAGATAGTACCTAAACCATTCCTAGCTGTGTAATATAATAAAATGAAACAAACTAATATTACGCAGGATCATCCCGTCACATAGGGATCAGAGTACATGACCCTGATTTAACTCTCGACTAGTTAGAATTAGTTTATCTCGGCTCAACTGCTCTTGACAACTTCCGTCCGTGTCGAGTGGGTTATTTGATGTTTATTGATTTGAACTAGATATTGTTATGGTAGAAAACAGCCTCACAAGTACCTAACACAATGTATTGTATTTCTATTTATATTTTGGCCTAAATAGTTGGCCCAAGCAATTTTGTTGCAGATGTTGGAAATATGGAGCATAACAACGTATGGGATTTGTTTGGTTTGCTAGCAAGCAATTGGATGATTTATTATGTTATGGAAATAAAATGGGTATTTAGAATTATTACCAAAATCAATCATTCTAAGTCTTACTAAAAAATAGTTTCTTAATTTACTACGCAATTATAACATACAGAAATAAGGGAGCATCAAGTGTATTTTTTTTTTCAATACGCTCACATTCAAATTCAAAATTTATTTGTTCTTTAGTTAATGACGTGCACTTGGAATAGTCCGCTTTTAAACAATACATTCTTAATTACATTATTAAAAGGTCTCGTATTGCCTAAATTAATTCCTTGTGTCTCTGGCGGCGTCCTATAACATTTACTTATCAATACAGCAGCAGTAAACTTGCCCAAATCCTCTGATAAGGAATAACCAATAAATTACGAGATATTCTTATGAAAATGTTGGCTTACAGTCTCACAGTAGCCATCGCCGATAAGATATCCCCAGCACATGTTATAAATATCGGCTGAAACTTCCAATAAACTACGATAGAGGATGTGATGTAAACTTGCAAGAAACAAATAAGCTGTGATAACGGATGTGACGTCATTTTAATACGTTACATCTCAAAGTAAAGCTTTTGATTGAGATTTAGAGATGATAAAGAGGTAAGTTCCTAGCCCTTAATTTCAACAGCATAGCATGACTTAAAACCAACACAAACAAAGATGAAATATCACTGGTAATAATAGAAGAAAATTAGATGAAAAATGCACCGGGAAATATTAAATTGGCTTTATACTAAGTCGATATCATTTCTTCGACGCGCCGTCAGCTGTACTTTTTTTGTGTCCGCACATTGGAAGAGTTTATTACCGGTTCATTTTTCAGCTCATGAGATTTATCGTTAAACTGTTGTTACTGTAAGTTTTCTTTTATTGACAGAAATATTTAGAAACGATGCTATAAATTGTCAAAAAAGTCACTTTCGAAGATGATTTATTAAGTTAACTCTATATAAGAAACAAAGAGATTAGTCGGTTAGTGGAATATAGTAAATAATGATGAGAGAAACTCTATTATTGGAATATTATAATGTTAATTTGGTTAATGCTTTTATGACTAATGAAATGGCTTCGTCATGTCATAATTATAACTCAACCCCATTATCAGACCTTAGACATTTAACCTAATCACATCAAAGTAGATAAACAGAAATAGTTGCACCAGGGTTTAATCTCAGGTTAATTACAACCCGGTATAATCTCAAATGGAACCGGATCCAATCTGAATAGGAATAGAAATTCGCGGAATGAGCGATAATGTTTTGATGGGAAAGCCGATATTAATTTACAAGCTTGCATAATGTTAGTTGAACTATAAATGGAAGTAACTGAAGCTGGGATTGATTTGGCATTAATTTAACTCCGACTTAGACTCGGCATTCTGACTTCTGATTTAGAACGATCTAGGTAGATGGTGAGATTTCAAGAAATTATAGACAATCACGTTAAACGCCGATTCAAATTTTGTGGTTGTTCCGTTTGGGCCGTGGGGTACACCGGTGAGCGACAGCAATGGTACCCGTTCAGGCCGTGGGGCTCACCGGTGACCGCGCGACGGGCTCGTGTTTGAACTCAATTTTCTCGCTGGAGGACGTAGTGCCAGTACAAAACTATACTGAGCGTGGCCAGCGCGGCCCTGGAGAACAGTTTACGCATACTAGCTCGTTTCGACACTAAGTGTAAAAAAAAGACAGATGATTTTTGCCTGTGTAAACAAGAAATGGTATAAAAAGAATAGAAGACTTACAAAATATATGTTTTATTAGAAAATATTTAAAAACGTTTTAAAATACGTTAGGTAATCACATATTTTTGGATTTAGTAAAAAATTAAGTAAACAAACTTAAATAAAAAACTAAAATAACTCAAAAAATTGTAACGAATTCAAACTTTGTCGTGAATATTTTGCGCATAAATGAAATCAGTCTTAGCAACAAATAATACAACACATTTCAGCACTGGCGCGTGTCAAGCGCATCGCTCCCGGAGTTACCGGAAGGGCGCTGGGTGTGGCCGACACCGTGACCCCCGCGGCCCCGCGCGAACGAAATGCAGATTTCCAAAGACGTGCGCCGTGGTGGTCACCGGTGAACGACAGCAATTATTTTGTTAATTAATTGAATAATTAAATGAAATAATTATTTAGAGTGGGGTTTTTGACTATTTCGAACCGTATGAGCCAATAAAATGTAATGAGTAAAATTGGTCGAAACCGTGAATCGGCGTCAGCCCATAAGGAAAGTATAGTGGTGGACACCGGTGACCACCACGGCGTTCAATGTGTTAAGTTACTCGTACACTCTCTGTTTCTTACTTTTTATTGTACTAAAATTTTTAACAATTAACGTTAGAATAATTATATCAAAAAGTTTTTCCTTAATTTTTTTTTTATTGACCAATTTTTTATTGGTCAAACCAAGTTCAAAAATTTGTCTTGTGTCATAATATTTTCTCACAATTATTCTTTTAAATTCTTGTGATGAAAAATTTAGCTAAAAATTTAATCAGTATTGCCGATGAAAATAGGTTAGTTGCGTGTTTTGGCCTAAACTACTTAAAACACCAATTTCCAGCTACTATTTGTGTGTAAATAAATCACACAAACTTAAACATGTAACCACAATGAAAAACGCTATTTGTCAAACATCTTGAAGTCGCGCTCAAATAACTTTCAAAGACTGTTAAAGTTTAAAATAAACATATTAAGGAACCTCAAGAGTAGGTAAGTATAACTAACCTCTCCAACGTTAAAGGTTCTCACGATCCACATATGCGTCTAAACCGAACGTTAACCAAAACAAACTCAATCTAAGCTCAAACCAAGGTTAAGTTCATAATTTATATCCACTTAAGCGATGACAGGCTGCGGTTAGCCGAATACGTTCTATAAACAATGAATTCCATTGTACAATACCGTAGCTAAACACCACTAGTTTTAATAAAAATGTGAAAGAGTTGATTGGAACAGACTGTGAAAGTGGAGCGGAATTTTTAAAACGCTTTTGTTTTACAGTAAAACGTCGATGCGAGTGAAAAGACAATCAATATGCGAATAATCCAATAAAGGCTTTTGCAGTAGCCCGGTCTAATACACAGTATGTGACGACACGACTGCTGACGGTCGCTGTCAACCCGCTGACGTTCGCTGTCAAAGCTTGTTTTGATGCCAATCGATATAAGCATAATATCATTTTTAATTGGTTGTTGATGATTAAAACTGTCACAAAACAATAACATTTTATTGACACAGCAAAAAAGACATTTCACAAAGAAAAATCTATAGATGGCGACAAAGGCGGTGTTATCGCTGAGAGAGATCTCTTTAACCTTTGAGACGAAAAGGTAGAATTATTTTAGGAGTTTGGTGGCTAATTAAATGAATTACGAAAAATACTTACATAAAGTAACCATATACTAATAACTATCAAAAGTCAAAGTAAAAATGTCTTTATTCAATGTATGTGTGTGTTTTTTGGAACTTGCAGTTCAAGCAACACATAATGTAATCAAATACCTCAATAAATAAAATAAATAAATATCATGCTAATATCTTTTACTAGTAGCCTTGAAATAATCAGTTTTTTGGGTTTTTAAAGAAGTCAACATTTTTAAGAAAAATAAAAGAGTAAATTTGAATAACTACAATTTAACAAATCAACACCGTCTTTATTAACAAAGGAAATCGATGCAGTTTGAAACTAATACCAGTTTCAAATTGCAAACTAACATGACCAGAGCGCTGTCTATATTTTGTGGTCACTCGTCACATGATGTGACGTCATTTGCATTTGTCGTGTCGCGTCGCAAATTGTAAATTAGGTCGGTTCCAAGCGGTTATACAGCACAAAGACTTATAAGACTGTTGACTCTTTTACTTGGAAGGCGCGTTCGAGATAGCTTTAGCAAACGGACTAGTGGCTTGTGTTTACCCTTCACATAGACTAGCCGACGTAATATCAACGTTTGAGGATTAAGATGGGAACTAGATAATGGCTGGCGATGTTAGTCGGTTAAGAGAAAGATGGGTAAATAGTAACAGCTATAGACATTTGTGAATTTTTACAAGCTTTTATTTAACTTGCAAGTTATCTACTTAAGTATGTTTCTAAAAATATAAATGGATGTGTATGTCTCTGGGTACCATAGTACAAGCTTTGCTTAGTTTGAGACGACCGTGTGAGCAAGTGTCCCGAATATTATTTATTGTTATTCATTTATGTATGTATGTTCGGGTGCAATTTTGAAACTCAATTTTGAAGTAGATATCTTCAACCGATTGAGCTGAAATTTCAAATTTTGTATAGGGCATAAGGTCACTGATAAAAAACCGTTCAAATTAATTAGAACTAGTCACGGCCCGCGAGTTTTCGCAGTTAATAAATAGCCTTTGTGTTAATACAGAGTATAAGCTACCTCCATCCCAAACTTTATCAAAATTCATCCATCCGCAGCGTGAAGAAGTAACAAACATACACACTTACACACTCATAAACTTTCGCCTTTATAATATTAGTGTGGTTTGTCGGATTAGTGTGTTAAGTACAAGTAGTTTTTTTTTAACTCTCAAATATTCACAAAATAAATAATATTTCTATGGTATTTCCGTACGATGCTGCAGAGTGAAAAAAGCATTACGTCAAAAAAGTATGTTTAAATTACAATATAATATACAACCACTTTATGGATGTGAAAAGTTTACAGTCACCGGGACTTTAACCTTAAAGGTAATGTATGGTATTATGACAAACATATGAAAATGTTTTGAATGCAGCCTTACGAGTTTATAGAAAGGTCTCACGAAACCTCCGCTTCGTCACGATCACACGCGGCATTTGAACCGTGGGTGTTATTACAAAAATAAATGAAAACACACTTTTTGAATTATGTTTGTTTTGACGAGGGCTACCATATTTACGGTCTAGTAAAGGAACGAGTGTCGACATGCGTTAGTTAGACCCACACAACGCGCGATTGATCGCTACGATCTCGTAAAATATGAAGCGCTCTAGTTTTAGAATTGATTAATTGTGAGTTGTGAGACTTTTGAGTTGCTGCGATCCAATTTAGGAACCGCTCGGGACCGCCAACCGCCATTTGTCGATAATGCTAGTTTTTTAATTGCTACAATCATCAATATCTTGACGTTGATTTACAAGCTGATGACTGCACTAAATGAAAAAGTTTTTGGAATGGTGTGAAGAGTATGTTTGACAGTTGAGGTTCAGGGTGGATTACGCAGCTTTTTGCGTTGGTGCGTATTGTACGAATTGCGCAAGTTTTTGCCAAAGTTTTGGACAATGGTTGGCTCGTCTCACAATGGTGTATTTTTGTTCGTGCGGTCTCCACTGACAGTTTGCGTGATGTATTGGGCTATGGTAGAGGATTATTTTTACCCATTTCACGGAGTTTGCAATGCAGCTATTGTAAGGGGCGGAAGCGGCTTCACAAAGACAGAGATTATGCGAGCTTTAGACGTTTATGAATGAATCGCGATTTGAAATATAATATTGAGTGCAAATCAAAAGCTTCTAAATTAGAAGCTGCTTAGCTAAGTATGTTAACTTATATGTCTATTTTGGAAAAGGAATATAAAACCTGTTATATTGAACTAAAATTATGGTTTTTCATGGTGACTAGCAAGTAACAATTTATCATGCTTCACGTGAAATGTTTTTAATTATATGCAAATTATAGTTGTGGATAATTTACACACTGTAGTCGGCCATACATATATGTATAAGTATGTATGTTTGTATACAACGCTAACGTTTATGACATTTTAGGTTTTCGTTTAACTTTACCATAACCTACAATGATTAAGCGACAATATTTCGACAAATAAATCATTGTTAACTCAGAAACTGTATTTCAGTACATACGGATATACGTTTGTGTTTTGGTTAAATTACCCAAAAAGCTTCTCACTTCATCTAAGTAGATACGTACTATACAATACATACTTTGAGTAATCTTTATTAATTATTTACCCATGACCAATAAATTCGAATTTATTCATTGTATATAAAATGCAAAATGTGATGTTACTGTGATATAAACCACCACCTACCATTCCCACCTTTGTTTGTACCGATCGACACAGCACAAAGTGTGCAATATCAAAAATCAGAATACATTTCGCATTTGCCATTTCCCTAGCAGCCAGACCAAACATTTATAAATAATGCATGCCACTAACTCCGAAGTTCGGTACAGAGATGTCAAAACGGCAGAAAGAGCAAAACTTTGATAGCGTTACGAGCACGGTCGCCGATTAAAGTTCGACGCCGTTTTATGTTTTCCCGTAGTTTTGTGACAGGTTGTATATAAAAAGATCATTTTATTACTTTTATTTCTAGGATGTTTTTTGTTTTGTTTTGCGCACTGAAGGTGGCTTATCTATTAGGGTGAACTTGGACGACCGTGTGTATGTGAGGTAGATACATTTACCTGTAGGTTAATGTAAGGGAGCCAGTTTTCTTTTTCTTTTATCTCAATAAATGAATTTAAATTTAAAAGTTTAGTTTAATAAATCATCATTACTATGTTCCTGTGATATCTAACACATTCTTATCTTGCTGGTTTATGCACTCACTGTATAATAAATCTATAGAGTTGGTACCCACTGAAAAATTAGACTACTATTTCATCATCATATCTAAAGTTATTGAAGAAATTACTACGTGTTAACTATGGCCATAATTTTGTACAATAAATTGACAACCTTACAACACGTTTTCAGTCATCGTTTCTGCGCGCAAGATAAATGCATGTAATCTTGGAACAACGCAACATTATTTAGTAAAGTAATCGTTTATTTATAACATCTAAATGATGTAACAGAATGCACTGAACTAAATGCAGTCATTATATTTAGTTGGAAACGTTATTATTTACTGACTATTATTGCATTCCACTGTATTCGATTAGGTTATATGATGTCTCTGAAACATAATGTACGCTTTGTCCCTTTGAATTCCTTATACGATAACAGTAAGCATCTATCTTAGTAATCATCTTTATATTAGTAACAATTATCACAAGATATTCTTGATTCTGTGCATAATATTGTATTGAACATTGGACAGTATAGGCATTACAAACAATCATACAGTATTCGTAAGTATTTTAATAAATTCTTGCTACTACGGACAGTAATGAATAGGAAAGAAAAAAGTAGGTAGGTAATGTATATGGGTAAGCTTTGAGGGTCTTCTGCTAATGTTCTTACCTGTCCGACGTGAAATCTGCCACAAAGAAGACCACCACTGACAAGAGCAACGCTCCTAAATTACGATGAAAATAAGGTGTATTTTACCATAATAATATATAACACTTCGAGTACCTAAATACAAGAGTACATACATGAGCAACACAATTTTACGGTCGCTACAGGGCAGCGGCAGCTGTGCGTGTAAATCTCGAGAGCCGTCAATAAAACTTGGAATAATTTGCTCCACGCCCACCGCCCGCCCGTAGGCGAAGTGTCAAATTTTCCGAGTCATTACCCAGCATTTTAACTTTCAAATTCACAAAAATTGCAAGCGTTTTATTTTGGGGCAAGTTAGGCGATCAATCAAAAGCAATCAACGAATAATTAGGTCTGCACCGCTCAAAATTTTTCGCAGAAACGTAAGCGTATTAGGTCTTTAAATGCAAGTATTCCAATCAGCGTAGTGAGATTCCTTGCGATTTGTTGCAGAAAAAAAGGAGCACTGTTTCTCGAAAGTCGAGCCTTTGATGTGATGGAATTTCTCGAGTTAGCGACTGATTCATGCCATGCTATTTTGGGTTGATCTTTGCGACGCAGAGCGAGTATGGCGAAAGCTTGCTTTGCTCACCTACGTCGTTTTGCCGCGAGAGGCTGACCGCGCTAGAACTATTAAAACACCACATCGAGTATCGTTCTTGCACAATGTTTAACCACATGTTTCTGAACGCGCAGGCGCACTATCAAAATATTGACCCTCTTATCCGCATTGCATTGTAGCACTCCAATACACACAAGTGTCTATCTAAGTACTTCTATTTGCGTACCCTATTAACTACCACTTATAGAGCAGCCATACGTTAAAAAAATATTTAGCTAAGTGGCGATGCTGTCCCAAACTCAAATATTTTCGCTCTTATCAAATCATTATCAACAGCTACAGCAGCTACCTACTAGTTTTTTGCTCTGACCGTTGTCCTAAACGCTCTCATTAGGGTCATTTATTTAGGTCCATTTTTTGTTGAAAGGGACGTACTTAACCGTAAAGGGTGGCCTGTAACAATTAAGGAGCTGTTTTAGGTAAAAAAATGTCACCCTTTTGAAGGTTCTGCGTGCAGTGACCAAAAAAGAGGACACTTTTTATCACCTGGTTTGGAAGTCAAAAAATGTTTATCGCCACTCAACGGCTGTTGATTTATGCTTCCACCCCTTCGAGGACCGCCAGAATGAATTAGATTGTTTAATTGGTCATTTATTTTGGATGATAACGCCAGTCACAGTCGAGGTCGAGTCACTTGGACTCTGAAGTGGCACTTTATCAACGGATTATAAAAAGATTTTCCTTTAAAGTTACCGCAACAATTTTACAATGTTTTGGTTCACGAAAAATTAAAAATAATTTAGGCATCAGCTGTTGATCTAAGTTGAGATTTATTACACATAATTGCTATGAAGAGCCCGGTATCTCATGCATTATGGATTACGTTCAAGAAATACGACGTGTTTTAAGACAAAAGGTTAAGAAGTTTTGTAAAAAAAGTTCCTAATGACCCCTTACACTTTCCCTGAGCCCACCCGTGACGTACAAATTAAAGGCTTATCTCAAATTATGCTTAATTTAAGGGTCTAAAAATAACAGATTGAATATCAAAAGGATTGATTGATAGCTTTACCTCAGTGTACTGTTTCAATATAAATTTAAAATTCAAATTTATTAACCCAATCACCATAAGACCAGATACTGCCAGATAGTAATATGGTAATGATTGAAGCCAATAAAAAGTTAGAAAACTTTGAGGAACTGCGTTATACATACTAGAGATGGTGCCATACATCGTTGCAAACAAGGTAACTCAACTGACATGTTTCGTGTCAGTTGAGTTACCTTACTCAACTTTGTTCAGTCACTTGCACGATGCTCGCTGCATCGAGCATTTGTGTTCTATGGAAGCATGCATTATGCTTATAAATATGTTCAGGTACATTGAACAGCTACAAGCTAACTAGATACCCCGGACACATTACATGCAAATAAGGTTAATTTACTGAAACCATTCCGTAATGCGGGTAACCTACCTACCTACTGTACTTTTATTTATTTATTTTATTTTATATCTGTCCAATACTCATACACATACAATAAGGCGCACACACACACACACACACACACACAAACACACACTCACGCATACTCACACACTTAAATAATTATGTCATGTTATTATTATTCACATGAGCGACTGTATGTTTTACAAAAAACTTAAATAATGTAAATCCGTAATTGGCCTTAAGTCATATTTTAAGAATTATTGTATTTAATTAAAGGCTGTGGATTTTGTATAACAAATAAAATAAAAATAAAATAAAATACACCTCCACTACGTAGTACACAATATTTCAATGCTAGAAATCAATAGGTACAAAAGTGTCTGAACGAAAATTCCGTAAAGTTTTACAACTTTATTGGATCTTGTGGCATACATTTACATACATTATTGGTTTCAACTATTATGACCGAATAACTGAAGGCTGTTATTGCTCCAAAACTGTTATTCCGGTAGTAAATAACGTTATACAGTGTGTTAGAGTGAACTTGCTATTTTAACTAAGGCAATAAACGAAAAGGGAAAATTGCTCTGGATTGCCTAATTTATTAGTCAGTATTGGAGCCATAGTATTTATGGCTCAAATTACAAAGCATTTGCATTTTATTGTGTTTTGCTGCGTTTGAATGAATGTAGGTACGGAATTATGTCATTGTGAAAATAATATTTCCTATCACATTGTTCATCACATATCGTTTGAATCAGTACCAGAAAAAGTGTGTTAAAAAAAGGCTAAGTATACTCGTACATAATCTGAAATAATATAAGTAAGGTTTAACAATCAGTTTAATTTTTTAACAAATACTTTTTTCCCGAAATATCTTGTTTATTTTATATTAGGTCCTTACGTATGAAATTGGCGTTTTGTACGGGAGGAATAAAAAGTCGATTTTTTTTTTGTAAAATATATTTAATTAATCAAAGTATGCACTGTTGTTATCTATGCACTTTTGCCATCTTATGGGTAGTTCATTGATCCCTTTACTATAAAAACCATGGGGGCGAGAATCAATAAACTCTTTGAAGGCGGTTTGGACTGCTGCATCGGAGTGGATTTTTTTTCCTTGTAAGAAGTTGTCCAAATTCCGGAAGAAATGGTAATCTGTTGGAGCGAGGCCCGGGGAGTACGGTGAATGTTGCAGACATTCCAATTGTAGCTCAGCTAACTTAGTGGTTGTTTGTTGTGCAGTGGGGTCTTGCGTTGTCGTGAAGCAGCAGTGGCCTAGAGCGATTGACCAATCTCGGTTGTTTAACAGCTAGTTCTTCCTTCATGGTTTGCAGTTGCTGACAATAGATATCTGCCGTAATCGTTTGGCCTGATTTAAGAAAGCTGTAGTGAACGACACCGGCGCTAGTCCACCAAACACTTACAAGTAACTTTTTCTGAGTCAATTTTCGTTTAGGGCAGGTTTTGGCTGGGTCTCCAGGGTTCAGCCATTGCGATGAGCGCTTTCGATTATCGTACAATATCCACTTTTCATCACAAGTAATGATTCGATTTAAAATCCCTTCATTATTGTGTCGGTTGAGCAAAGTAACACAGCAGGCGACCCGTGTTTGCAAGTTCGATTCACTCAATTCATGAGGTACCCATAGTTCGAGTTTTTTTACTTTCCCGATTTGCTTCAAGTGGATAAATACAGTTTTGTCACTTACCCTGAAGCCTGCTGCTATCTCTGAAGTGCTTTGTGATGGATCCGCTTCCACAATAGCCTTTAATTCTTCGTTTTTCAATTTGATCTCCGGCCGTCCACGGGGTTGGTTCTTAAGGTCGAAATTTCCAAAACGAAAACGTTGAAACCAAAAACGTACCGTGCTGTCTTTAGCGACACCAGCGCCGTACACATAATTAATTCTTCGAGCTGTTTCTGCAGCACTGGTGCCACGGTAGAACTCGTACTCGTAAATATACCGATATTTCATGTTTTCCATCGCGCGGTAATAAGCGACGCCAGAGAAAAAATAATGAGGAAAATAACAAATGAATGACTGTATTCCAAAGAAAAAAAAACCAGCTAAATGAATTTATTAATTTGAATTTCGAATTCTTAACCAAAGAGGAGATATTTCAGATCAAATTGATCAGTACGACAAAACGCTAATTTCATACGTAAGGACCTAATATTTTTCTTAAAGTCTACTCTAAGAAATAATTAAATAAACAAGATTGTACGTAACTAAATCTCAGTAGACCAGAGTAGTACTTGAAAAACATTTTTTTTTTTTCAAACAAAAATATTAAATTAATGAAAAGTACCTTAAGTCCTTTGCTGTATCCCCGACAACGTGTATGAAAAATTTCATGATGATCGGTTGAATAGTTAAGGCGTGAAAGCGTAAAAAACAAGCAAACAAACGAACAAACTCACATTTAAAATTTTAAATTAGAATAGGTCATACGATACTCAGACTAAAGCTCGACTAACTCAAAATCAAGACGCAACGGCATTCCGAAGTTACATTAAAACCTCAAACACAATTTCATTAGTGTACATTACAGTTTCTATTCACCGCAAAACAAACAGAAGCGAACTAACGGCCCCGAAATTTGAGACCCTGCATGTTTATGAATGTAACAAAAGCACCGCTACATTTAAGAGCTAGGTCCATAAAGCACAATAGTTTATTGTTCAGGAAAACAACGCAAAGCTTTCACTGCTCCACGGTTCCTCTTAATTTTAACTAAATCCTCTAAATGAAAGGTCTGAGAGCAATCGAACATTTCACTAAAGAACCAGGCAGCAGCCGTTTTAATTGGCCCTACAAAAACTTACGAGCTCTCTAGAAAAAAATAGGTTTCTTTAAAACGTTTTATTTAGAACAGATGTGTATGGTATAGTGTTGCTTTGTGATTTTTTTTTTCTTGGATACAACAAAATGGGTCATAAAACATTTAGGAGGGAAAAAACGTCGCACTTTGCAAACAGCAGGTTCTGTTACATGTCAATATAACTTTAGTTGTTTTACTTTGAAATCAGTCTTAGTTGAATCAGAGCAGAAAGCAAATAATTTATTTGCTGCAAAAATGGCCCCAGAACTTTGGATAATGTCAATGGAGCAAAACGGCCAAAATAAAGGCATTGGCTGTGGGTGGGAATGAGACAGTTAATTCTAATTATGAGCGTATTGTGAGGCGAATTTTATTGCTATCTCATTGGCGCGTTCATTACGCCGACGGACGTAGTAATTGTGGCCCATTGTGTCCTATCCGCTGGCGTCAACTTTTTCCTGAAACCGTGTGAATCTGTGCTGAGGGAACATTTTAATTTGGGTGAACTTTTTGCTTAGTTCTAATTATCTGTAAGAAAAAAAGCCACCAATTCAGAAGCTCATACATATTGTCACGCTTTTCCCCCGAGATGGCTGGCAGAGGTGTAATACAACACCCACACTTCGCCGGACGATATTCAGTCCCAAATGTGACAAGGGGCGAGTCTATCGCCATACAATTGAGAAGCTTTAGTTCAAATATGCAGGTACTAGCTGTTACCCGCGACTTAATTTGCGTTTGTTCAGAAATAGTATCAAAAAACCTTCAAAGTCAATGTCAAAGTCAAAATGTTTTTATTCAATTGGGTATCAAAGATACACTTATGAACGTTAAAGTTTTATAATAGACTCGACCGCCTTGTTCGGAAAAAACGCCTCTACTCAGGCAAACAGGCAAGAAACTGAGGGAACTTTTTCGTGGTGTACTTACTGTGACTAATTATTAAATTTGATCAAGATCCTTTCAGTCGTGAAAAGCCTACAAACAGACTGACAGACACTTACTTTCGATTTCAATATTAGTGTGGATTTGCAAACCTGATGAGCTAAAATAAAATAGATCATTTGTCAAAACAGATTTTTAAAAAGTTGAAAAACTGAAGTCAGAAAAAGCCATAGTCGCGTATTACCATCATCTGGAAATGAACGGTAATGAATTTGTCAGTGTCGCTGGTTGCTTCCGTCCTACTAAGAACAAGACAAAATGTAACGCTGAGCTTACTGCCAACCTTCACTAACATTAAGCACCAAGAAGATAAGAGATTTACATTAAAAAGAAGGAAACCGTCACAATGCCGGAACGAATTCCACAAATACTGTGTGACTCTATCGATCCGGGATTACAAAATTGGAGAAGCAACAAAATCCTTGAGCAAACAGCAATGAAAGCGATGTTCGTTAAAAATAACGAGCTTCTCTCAGGAGCTTTCGCTAAAAGGATAACAAATAACTGACGTTATTGTGTATCTATTTTGGAACACACGTTGGCCTTTCAGACAACCGCCGATGGACTCTAAAGTTTCATCGCGGCCTGTCGGAGCGATTAGCGCCCTGACAGCTAATTTATATACTCAACTTACCATTCTATTCCCAGAGGCATAGACATCGCTAAGAATAGACGCGGCTTCAAAACTTTGTGTTGACACATTTGTGCCCAAGTTCACTTAGTGCATTAAAGCTATGCAGTTCCATTTTTGAAGTTTGAGTAAAGAAGAAAATATAGGGCCAACTGGGGCAAATGCGTCTGTGGGGCAATTGCGTCTTTCGAGAATTACTGACAAACCCTTCACAAAATAAGTAACTAACGCCATCTTGTACAGAATATTGCAACATGATAGAAAAAAGATTTAGGTGACGCCTAATTTGTGAAGGGTTTGTCAGTAATTCTCGAAAGACGCAATTGCCTCACAGGCACCACAGAAGTTCCATTTAACTGCGCATATGAATACTTGCAACATTTATGTATACATAACAACTGTTGCCAAAGAGTAATTTGCATATTAAACTCGGACGGATTATCACAATGAGAAACAAAATTAATCACGCATTTTTTTTCCAAAATAGCCAACCACCGTTCACTACAGTCATTATACAGATACAAGCATTCCATTAACCAAATTCACTAATAAATTACAAGCGTTATATTCCAGACAGACGTGGGGCATAAATGGTATAAATTCTGGTGAAGCAGTGCGTTTTATGCACAAACAGTATCATTATCGGGACAATGATGGCAGCTGTGCGGCGCTTACACCTCATTGCTTCTTCCGTAACATTGCCCGATGCCATAAAAGATATTGAGTTTTGTAGTAACGTGGACGTTGATTTGAGATGTTTATGGCTGTGTTGCAATGTTAGAAAAGTTGAAAATCAATTCCAGTTGACATTTTTTTACATTTCAAAACGTTAAACTTATTAAAAGTTTGTAAATTTGTTTGCCTCGAATTTTTGGACTTGCACCATAAATTCCACTGGTTATTGCAGAGTCAAACAAAAAAGGACTTTAGGTGTCTAAAAATAAAGCAGAACTTTCGTTAGGTACGTAATGTATGTTTTGCCTAAAACACTTTTGACACCTCGTTGACAATGACGATTTCTCATAACTTTTAGTCAATAATCAAACCATATCTGCTTTTTAAACCACGACCCAGCCATTGTTTTCACTCGTCAGTAGATACACTTCTAATAGATTACTACGCCTATCATCAACAACATTGCCTAAGATCGGAATGTTGGCAGCGTATCCTCGAAACATACCCCTTCGAAGCTAAATCTGGAAGCAATTTTGGGAATGAGTTGCCTTGACAAATAATTTGAATACAAATTGCTGCTGCATTTCCCTTAACTGGCTTGTTAAGAGAAATATTTAGAGTCAGCTATGTGGTTAAGTTTACGATTAAAAGGTCATTAGTAGATAAAAGTTAAATGTGTAAGAAAGATAGATTTAAGCAACGATAGTGTGATGTTGGAGCCCCCAGCGATTGATCATTTGGGTAATGACTGGTATTTGATTCAATATTAAATCGTTATCAAGATTCAACTAGATTTAGTGACCAGAAAGGTTTTATACGTCGGATATGAGACAATATTAGGCCTTAAACGAGTATTTAATTGTATGCATTTATATTAAATTCTGTTATGACATACGAATTCCGTGAAACATCATATCTATAACACAGAATCTCGTTCACTTAATTCGATAACTCTATTAGATGGCAGAAACTTCCTCGACGGCATCTAAATGTAAATTTGGCCTATCAGTATGAAGCCACTTATCATGTTAAAGTCGACATAAATTTCCGAAAAATGGTTATTCCAGCCCATCGCCCTAAAAGCGGGTCGTATGCATTGCATGCCCATAAATTACGAGCGACGACGCACTAAAATAGCGTAACACCCCAAGCATGGGAACCGAAGACCATCGCGACCCCACAACCTACTAAATGGCAACAAATCCGTCTAAGGCACAAATCAAAAAGACATCGAGAAGTTCCAATTGCGATTAGAGACGCCCGTTCGATAAACAATTTATAAATACCGGAGGGGTTCCGAATGCGAAATACGAGTAATAATGCATCAGTCATGGGATGAAGCTGCGTAAATTGGAGTAAAGACGAACAATGAGACAGCGGGGCTGCCGCCGGAAGCGCCGCGGATTTTTCCCTGTTATCCCAACAACAATGGAAGTCAGCTCAATACTCACCTAGCCGTCTTTTGTTTAATTAATTATCCAGCGGACGGAATAATTAAGCTCAAATTCGAGGCCGTGATTAAAGCAACCTTCTAAATATTAATAATATCAGGTGCATTGTTTGGATGTTAAATGAGAGTAATTATCTGCTTCGTGGAAATTTATTGCAAGAGTTTTCGAGGGTCTCGTGCAGCATTGTGAGTACGAGATTTGAGGCAATAATACTAAAGCGCATGGAGCAATGTTGCGTTGAATGAAATAGACAGTCGATACCAAATACCGCAATGAATTGAATAAGGTCGGGGAGTGGAAAGCGATCGGTCAATGTTTGACAGTAGAGCTCAATGGAGAGAGTGGGAACCAAGTTCTGGCACCAGCTATCAATCAGAGTTGGCAATACAGCTGATAATGTATCGCCAACGTGGCGTTTAATTGGTGATTGATCGACGCGAATCTTCGACGAATTTTACGGACGAACATCAACGAGATCAACGAATATCATATTCCAGTGAATATTTTCAATCGCTCCAACCGTGCATATTGGATACGGATTTATTATTTTCGTCTTTACGTTCTTCCCCAGCAAAGGTTCGGAAGCGATACGTAAAATGACGGAAGATGTGAAGGGCGGTAATGGGGAAAATTGTACTTTATTCGATTTTGATAGACTTGATGTAGGATTTAGGGCCTGCCGTCGTTTAAGAATCAATTTTTTTGTATTCTATACCTCTCCATTTTTCATCTTTAAACGTTTTTTTCGCAATATTTGTATATCTCATTATATCACACTATAATATTAACATAAACGCGAAAGTTTGAATGGATGTTTTTGTTACTGAATCACGCCTATGACATCTCACGGATCTAGAAAAAAATTAGCACAGGGATAGATTACAGTCTAGAATAGACCATAATGGCAGCTTTTTAGTAGCCTTAAACCGACATGCAAAAAGCGTCGATAGTTTATTTATTAAAATGTGGGCTCATGCGAAACTGAGCCACACATACATAATGTTAATCAATACTTTTTTTGCCAGAAAACATAATATATAAACGCGCCTCGCGGTGGTATCCACAGTAATGAAGTAGCACAATTAAGTGCTATTCCAGACTACAACCTATCTCTTCGCCAAATTTCATCCAGATCCGTTCAGCTGTTCTGACGTGCATAAGTAACATTCAAACTTTCGCATTCAAATTATTAGTAGAATGATTGAGTCTTTTAAGGTTATGTTTGTTATAACCTAAATGTAATCATTACAAATACTGGTACAACTTCACTAAAATACGAGCACCAGTATTTCCTTTTTATTAATTGAATCATAACAATAAATTCTAGATGTAAATTTTATGTGTTAAAAAAGGAAGTTACTTCGAATTGATGGTTTTTATACAGAAGCTTAAAAGTAATAATCTCACGCTGGGTGTTCTAAACTCGTAAAACTTTATAATATTTTTTTAGGCAACGTTATCTCTGTGGTAAAAAAAGACTACTGCAGTAGCTTTTTACATATTTGAGCTTCAGCTGATAAGGTTATAACAACTTGACAAATATTCAAAGATGTCTCTAGAAGGAGATAATATTACTACAGCTTAGTGCAATTTTGCCAAAACTTACATAATTAATTCACCTGTAACCAAAATTTCAAGAAAACGTTACACCTGCCTAGGTATTTTTTTAAATTAAAACAAAGCCAAATATTTCAACATACATATCGTCGCGCCTTTCCCCCGAGTGGGCTGGCAGAGGTGTAATACAACACCTACACTTCGTCAGACGACGTTCAGTCCCAAATGTGACAGGGGGCGAGCCTGTTGCCGTACACCGGGCTCCAGTCATGTAGCAGATGACCTACAATACGCACAAATGTTCACACAATAAACAAATTGGTGCGTGCCATCGGCTGTGTTTGAACCCGCTCCCTCTGGCTTGAGAGGCCGGCCTTTTCCAACTAGGCTATCATCGCTTATTTCAACAAGTGATATTAATAAAGTTTTTTTACATTATCCTACTAATATTATAAACGAGAAGGTTTGTATGTATGGATGGATGGTTGGATATTTGTTACTCTTTCACGCCAGAACGGCTGAACAGATCTGTATGAAATTTGGCACAGAGATAGATTATAGTCTAGAATAGCACATAGGATACTTTTTGACCGCGGGTGAAACCGCGGGGCGCAGCTTGTTATGTATTTTCTTACCAGTGGAATGTCTACCTATATAATTATATGTTTAGTTACGTCCTTACTTACATACGAGTATATGATATAGTTTTATCCATAGACCATTATTGGCTCGAAAATAGTAGCCACTTTATAATTAGTGATAGGTCGTTTGTATCACTTTGTCTTTAATTACACCATTGAGTTCAGAGTAATTTAATTTATAGCCACGTGTGAGATAGCGTCTTTTATTTAAGACGTTCGTACATGAGGTGACTAAAGTACAAGACAGCGTTGCAACTGTTGCTTCTCACGTGCTCTGGAAGTTAGTACAGGGCCAACCTTAACCAAAACGTAACCATCTTATTGTATTGATTATTTTGTTGTCGACGCTGAGCGATCGCGAATCGTATCGCTGCGGAATAAGGTTCATGGTCGCGCAGTGTCAAAAACGAAACGTTACCATCATGCCTCTGCATTTCATTGTATCGATTGCTCCATACCATTTTAGTGTAATTTGATTTATGGTGCCGCTTATTACTAATTTTTCCGCTCGACCAACACCTAAGCTCGAGCAATGGAGTAAGCTGAAAACCAGCTCTGTGCAAACAAGTGCAAACTTGTTGCACAGTACAACGCTGAGCTTACTCCTATTGCCAAACACTTTTATCTGTTTATATATATTCTGTAATAGTATAAAGTGTATAATTGAATTATGTTGTGTTTGTCAATAAACTATTTTTATTCTTTTTTTTTATGCCACTATGATTTCATGATAGAGCCTCGGGCAACGAAATATCGGTGACTTCATTGCAAGCGCATGACGACGCGTCACGAAACCCAAGTCGTCTACTTGCGTCGCCTCATGTACGAACAGACTTAAAAGCGGACGACCATTACCAATTACCTATTCGATAAGGTAATATTTATGGTCCTTCGAGCCCCGAATCCAGAATTAAAATTCATTGTTCTGTTCCTCTTATCCTGAAAACGGAGACAGCGAGGTCACGAGATATCTCCACTTTATCTCAAATACAAGAAATGGCTTTTAGGAGAAGCGTCTTGCGGTGGAAAGAGCCGAATAACTTGACCTTCTGAATTCTCAGCCTATTCGTCTCGAAGTTGACTTTTAGGTGCTATATCGGATTTCGTGAATGTAAAATTCAAAGATGCTCGGGATTAGATCACTCGGTTGATAAGGAGCCAGTTTATAGCTTTGAAGTCCTAATAAAATAACGATAAAGGTTTCTTTTTGAGTGTAAATCTTTATAGTGTTAATTCATTCATAAGGTGTGTTTTATTCAGAGCTCTTTGGCGCCTTTCATTTTTTCGTTTTGCAGGTTCATCTTTTTATGTACCAAAGATAAAAATGTAACGAGTACCTCGCGCGTGCGCTTTGAAATACATCTCACCAGTGGCCCTATTCGGAGATTTGAGATTTTCATCTCACCTTTTTTCGTACTTGTTGCTCTCATTTGAAACGTCATAGGTGTGAGAGTGACCAAGATAAAATCTCATCAAATCTCACGCGCAGGAATAGCCCTCCTGGTCAGATACGAGAGTAAGGAAGTAATCGCGTTTAGGCAGTTCAGAAAGTAAACAATATATTTCATCTTTATTGGACATCAAAAAACAAAATTAATATTAAAGAAAAAAATATATATGTTTCTATATGATTTGGAAGTACAAGGGCGGCCTTATCACCTAAAGCGATTTCTTCCAGGCAACTTTTGGACCAACAACAACTACCGTTTTGGCAACCTTTTGTTACTAGTCACTGTACCTAGAATAAGCAGGCTTTCTTTTGAACGTAAATAGTAAAAGATATGATCCGTCTACTATGTTTGTAGTCTGTGGTGTAGGTAATCAAAAAAATGTACATCCAAAATATACATCATTTCTTTTGTTCAAAATGAAGTCTGTCAGTCATTTCGTTATTCGAAACAATGATTCATTGATTATTCTGTGTCAATTTTGAATTTCACGCTGAAAATCGCAAGAGAGATCGTGTGTGGGCGGCATGCAAATGTATGTAAAAAATAACGGAGATTTTAATATATTTTTAGTTTACTTCCTTTGCAGATCCAAAGTGGTGGAGCTAAGTGGGACGGCTCGCTGTAAATATGCGCATACGTTCGGTATTGTATGGTAAATTTGTATGGACAAGCCGAAAAGTGGTAAACATCTTGTGAGGCAGTAGTTTCACTGAAGGTTTTTGACAGGTTTACTTGCATTTTCTCAAATTAGAGCCTAGAATAATTATAAGTAGGTACTTTTAATTTGAGAATAATTATGTTGTTGAAATGATGATGAAGAAATTTGCTTATATGTCATCTGCTATAGGTATAACTTGAGCCTGGCATAAGACGATAGGCTCCTTCCCTATCGCATTTGAGCCTGAATATCGTCCACCTATGTGTGGGTGTTGTAATACACTTCTGCTAACTTCTTCGGGAAAAAAAGATGTAACTATTATGTTATGTTATGATTTTAAATTATGTAGTTATATGTCATCTGCTACATGACTGAAGCCCGGTGTTTAGCGACAATCTCGCCCCCTCTCAAATTTAGAGCTGAATATCGTCCGGTGAAGTGTGGGTGTTGTATTACACCTCTGCCAGTCCTTCAGGGGAAAGACGTGACAATATCTTAAAATGATGTCTAATAAGCTAATTATTTCAGTTAGGAAAAATGTCATTACTTGGAGAATGGAGACACACTTAGTTTAACATCAAATGGTTTGTTGTAGAAAATGTTTTTCCTTTATGTATTTTATCTTAAGAATGGAATCAACACTCTGACATGAATCTTCAACCAACACTTAAAACGCAAATAACGCAACCTAGATATTTTGTTCCCGATTATTCTCTCGTGTTTTGTATGAGATGCATCCGTTCAGTAACCGATGACCTCCGACACCGCAGGATCCGAGGCTACATCGTCTCTGTTAGTTATGATAATGATAGCCCGTTCTGCATTCGTTAAGTCTGTGGATGAGTCAAAAGCCGAGCTTGGAAAGAAAAGATTCATCTCTTCTTTCCAAGCTATGACAACTTTCCATACGGTTCTTGTGACATTTTATAAAGTTAAATTAAATCTGACTAATATCTGACTGCCTCGGTGGCTCAGTTGGTAGTGAACCTGCCTTCTGAGCTTGGGGCGTGGGTTTCGATTCCCACCTACACTGAGAAAAATGGCTTTCGTAATTCCGGACAGTTTTAAAGGAATTTACGGACTTTTATCCGTATTCCCAACAAAAAGCTACCAAGAGTTCTTAATAGTGTTTTGTGCGTAATTCACCAAAAAATATCGTGAATAGTCGTCACCCATAAATATCAAGAAACATCACGACGTTATTATGTGCTTTAAACTTATGTTTTTATCGTTTCGCGTCATGACATTTTGTCATGACAAACACTCTGAATACTTACAACGTCGATGACGAGAAATTATGATCGAAATGATAAATACTGTAGAAAACTGGTAGAGTACTATTATTTAAATGATGAGTCTAAGTGAACATCATGATAATTTATCGGACTTTCCTAATAATTGTAAGGGAAACCATTGAATGGTTTTCGTAATTTCATGACAATTTTTTAAGCTTCCTTGTATTTTATTATTATGAACCAATAAGATTTAATTACCTATTCTAATGGTTTATTGGTTTTGGAAAGATAAATGCGACCTGCATACCTATAAAATAACAGTACCGTCATGACCAAGCTGTATGTTTTTTACATATTATAGGTATTTTACTGTCAGCTTCTAAATAATATTTCTGATAGCAGGCTGTTTTAACTGGAAATATCACTAGAAATTCCTGATCTATAAGGTTGTGGGTCTCTGAGGGTGGAATAAATGACTACAACACATAATTCAAAAGGGTACTTATAGCATTTTATTTAACAAAGTTACAGATGGGAAACATGAAACAGTTTTTAGCTAAAATAATTAATATACTTGCGCGAGCGCCTTAGCTCACGTTACATCCTCCCCCTCTAACCTAGATAAAGCGCACTCGCGACTAAAGAGCTTAGGTCTACGTTGTTTATGCTTCTCATGGAGCGGTACGAGTGGTACTTCACCTACGAATTGGTCAACTGAAAGAGATGATAACGACCTAAAATCTCACTGGTAAAATCTCACTCTCACACGGATATCTGTACGTGGTTGCACTCACGGCTTCCCCAATACGGTACGGTCCATCTCTCATTAATTTGGGTGTTTGTTTGCAGGTCGGATCGCTACTGCCTTGTGTTACGCTACTGGCTTCATGTCTCTGTTCTTCTTTTCCACCAGATTTACCCGAGGATGGTACACCGGCGAGAGACACTGGGTAATGCCGAATGTGTGGCACATACTGTTTCATTATTTCGCTGATAAACTGAGCTCCGTTGTCTTTTAAGATTCGCCTGGGTACTCCGTATCTTAGGATCAGGAATTCAAAGATAGACTCGCCCATCCGCGTCATTATCCCATTTTATCCCATCAGAATAAGTAAACACGTCATGCATCTGCCTCTTCTCTTTAGCGCGTTTTCTCGAATTAGATTTTGATTTTGGGTTAAGAAAAATGGACTCGCCCAAGTGTTTCGAAAATTCTTATTGACGCTATTTGTATTAAGTTCCCACTTAAATGCACTATCGGAAAGGGTTCACAAAGTCTATGTTCACGATAGGAATATAGCACATTAAGTCACTTTAGTGTACTGATTCACGTTTTTAGCGTTTTTCACTTTCGATCGCGCCCGCGAGTGTGCCCCGTCACTATAAGATGAGTTGGTTGCGGGTCTCTGAGGGCGTTATAAATGAGTTCAACACACGATTCAAAACGGCAATGCACTGTAATTAACCAAAATTACAGATGGAAAACGTCAAACAGTCTTTAAACCATAATTATTTATCAAAATAATTGCGCTAGCGCCTTGTGACCGGCGAAATCAGAAGTCTATCGAGCACTGGTTAAGCCTGCGTTATATTTTTAATTTTCAAACGTACAACAACAAAACGTAATTTTTAAACCCATTTAGTAAAATTACATCATGATAAGGTAACGATCAAACCCAATAGATGTTTGTGAATTCTTGACGAAGCATCAAGAGATCATGATATTTTCTAAATACAGTGGATTTCGGGTATAACGACAATGAAGGGACCACTCTATTTTCGACGTTATATCCGGAAGTCGTTACAGGCAAAGGTAAAGAGATACAGACACGTACACATGTGTAGTTTAGCGTCTCGCAGCCATACTCATTCAAAAGTTTACTAAACCCAGTTGCTACTCAGAATATCACTTTGTAACTAAACCCTAAAAGCTCCGAAAGGTACACGCTTCACTACCTACTTAGTTGATATCTATAAACAAAAGGTAAAGGTCTCCACACTTGCTGACCATCTGTGTGCAATGGATGTAAACAAAAGATAAGAAATGTTTGTGAAAGAAAAAAATCTTTGTGTCTTTGGCGGCCGACTCCGGTCGCAATATCTGCATGGGATGTCTAGGAATTGTTACAAATGATTCATTAAAAACAGTCGCTACACCCGAACTCGGCGTTACATCCAAAGTCGCTATAGCCACATGAATTTTGTACTAAAGTATGCTTTAAATTTAAGGGACTTTGATTTAACGTCGCTATAGGTAAATGGTCGCTACAACCAAGGTCGTAATAAATGAAATCTACTGTACCTAATGAATGACGCCTTGTGGCGTCGTACCTACCATTTTTTTGTCATGCAGTCATGATATTATTTTATTCCGCTTACGGACTATTCCAGGTTACATACCTCTAAATTGTCGTGCCTAAATCTGTGTCAGGATAAACTCTCAAATCGTCGTGAACTTCACCATAAAACCTTAGGCTAGTACCAGGAATTTAGAATTACGTAATTTAATATTTTAATGATGAAGAGTAATGAAAACCAATGATTAAAATCCCTGCAATTTATAATAATGTAATGTTAGTTTAATCCGACTGAACTATAATTTACTATGCACATGATAATATTAAAGGAGCCAGGATTAAATGATGTTATTCATGTTACTTTTTTATGAAGGACGGAAGCCATTTTTCTCAGTGTAGGGCAAACATTTATGCGATGAACATTTGTGTTTGTTCTATGTCTGGGTGTTAATATGTATTTAGGTATGTATTTAAAAATATCTAAGTATGTATATCAGTATCTGGCAGCCATTAGTACAAGTTCTGCTTAGTTTGGGGTCAGGCGACCGTGTGTGGAAGTGAATTATTTATTATTTATTATTTGTTTTTATCGATGACGGTCTGATTGATGAGTCCTTTCAAATCGGCGTTAAAATACTATAGCGCAAGTAGGCGTGGACGTACGTATTCGGGATAGAGTAGGTATTTAAATTTCGTACGGGCCTCGAGTTGACAAACTATTATGGTATTTAGACTACCTCTCGACCGATCGAGGATCGAGGAGGTACCTTCTAGGTCTTGAATAGTTTCGCATTCGGCTTGCTTGGCTATTATGGAGTGAACAGCCGGCGTTAGACGTAACGCATACACAACTAGCTTACTAAGTGATACAAATGCTGGCTGAAAACCGTGGGAGAGAAGAGGGAGGGGACAGTGTACCAATGACAAGTACGCTCTTAAATTATATTACAGAAAAAAAAATGCGTCAACATAACGTCTCGCCTTTCCCTCGAAGGGGCTGGCAAAAGTGTACAACACCCACACTTCGCCAAAACATGTTCAATCCCAATTGTGACAGGGGCGAGTCTGTCGCTATACACCGGGCTCCAGTTATGTAGCAGTCTAGCAGATGACATCAAAAAGACGCGTCAGTAAACAGCTACTAACAAACAGCTTCTATTTATAATCCTAACCAATATTATAAATGCGAAAGTAAATTTGTTTGTACGTTAGTTTGTAACGTTTTTATGTCTCAATATCTCAATCGATCATCATGTTTTGCATACACATTGTCAGGGATATACATAGAAAGGGTACTTTTTAGCTACGAATAACTCCGTGACGCACGCAGTTACTGAAGTAGAATTTTAATGTTTTTCCAAATACAAATGAGCTAGGTTTTTTAAGTAGGTACAAGTATCTCACGAAGTTTTGAACACGAAATTAGGATAGGAATATAAGAAAAAAGACAGCGTAGACGAATATATAACATAGATGAGTCGGTACTTTTTCTTCCAACTTAGTTCCGATGCGCAAGTGAACGCCGAACGAACGTATCAGATGGCGCGATCACTAGAACTAATGTATCTATTTGTAACTGCCGGAGTTTCCGGCTTTTTGCCTGCCTTGCCGGAGTTAAAACATTATTTTACACGAAGTAGGTTTTAAATGGAATGGAACGTCTAATAGTGGGTCGGTAGTACTACTAGTTCTACGGGTTTTAATAGCTTTACGGCACGAGAAAAATCGACAACAGTAGGATTTCTCCTACTTAATAAGTGTAGGCTTTTTTGTTAGATATTTTACTAGCTGAGTTCGGCGGTTTCACCTGCTTTCCTTTACAAAACCGTATTTTGGTTTCGTATACAAGTACCTAACAACTTAAGGTAGATGACCTGTGTGAATCCTGGGTATCACTTCTACCTCCATACCAAATTTCAACTTAAAACACCAATCTATTTGAGCGTGAAAAGCAACTAACTAGTACACATAAATTAATAATTTTAAAATAAAAATTTCATGAAAATTAGAATTGCTCTTTTGTTTTTTTTTTTTTTTATTGTGATTGTTAATCGTTTTATGGGATTGTTAATTTTCCTAACGCGGAAAACCTTGGTTGATGCTTTTGTAGCTACCCACCCCGGCTTCGCACGATACCTAAGTCTTCCGTGAAAAATTATCTACCGGATGGTAAAAACCGCATCAAAATCCATTGCGAGTTTCAGAATATCAGAAAGAAAGACAGACAGACGCGGAAAGCGACTTCGTTTTATAGTATTTAGAGAAAATTCGATCTAGGATTGTCGGTAAAGTTCTAGAAATAGTGCTTTGAACTTTAGGTAAAAACCTATTTAAAACATTTGGCAACATTAGTTTAATGGTAAGTGTTGCCTATTTATTTTGTTTAGCCGCACGAAAACCAAATATTTAACTAACAACTGGGTCAATGATAAACAAAGCCGCGAAATTAATTGTACGAATTGAAGTGATGTTTATCTCTGTTAATTTATTGTTTCTATTGTTTTTAGTTCAGTGAAAAATTATGAAACTGCCTATAAAAACATATTTTGAATGCGAAAATCTGTTTCTTTTTCATCTTGAATGTTAATTTTTGATGATAAATTAGCGTGAATCTTGAAGAAGTACGGATAGTTGAGTAAATACTTTTTTCATAGGCTTCGATTCTACTCGTACTATGCAATAATCATAGTGTCGAAGGTTTGATTTGTAGGTTATTTTAAGTGTTTGTTTCATTTTTTTTTCACGTCACGTTAAGTTAAACTATGAAACTAAAGTAAACGTTCTATCAGTTATTTTACTCCAACAAGTTTGAATGATTGTTTTTAAATTGTAAATGAATTGTAGATTTCTGATACTGGCATAAAAAAGTGACAACTTGAGGCAATTTGTCAACAATTTAAAAACAATTTGTTTGTAGAATTGGGGGGCAGGTGTAAACAATTAAGAGTCTATTTTTCTAAGTATTTTTTATTCCGACAAATTGTGAGAAACGCAGAAATTCGCAAATATAGACAAAGAAGGAAGTTGGATAAAAATATTTCCTTTTTCCATCTACAAGGAAATCATGTCTTTATATAACAACCTTGCGAACATACCTTAGAAATGCTGGCTTATTTTTATGGACAACAAAATGAGTTTGTACGTTTGTTTGTTCATTTCTTACGCTTTCACGCCTTAACTACCTACTCAATCATCATCAAATTTTGCACACTTCTTGCTAGGGGAACAAAAATGGTTACAGGGTCCTTTTTATTCCAAAAAACTACGGTTTTTGTAGAACAGCGGGTAGTACGGATAGTATTTTGAAAATTGCATTTTTTTTTAAATATCACTTGTTAACTTAGAAATAACAACCAGCGGTGCTTTTCACAATCATTCGGAAACATTTCCGATCGGATCCCAGAAATTTCAAACTCAATTTTTTTTAATCTCAGTCTACTTTTATACTTACATTTTGGATGAAATAAGGAATAAAGTATAAATCCGATCGGAAGAATTAATCACGTTTAAAAATTTATAAATTTAAACTAAGATTCGAATAATTTAGGTATATTTTTTTTTAATCCGAGCGGAAACGTTTCCGAATGGTTGTGAATAGCTCTGCTAGGCAATAAAAAAGCAGAAACCTTCCACAATCACATCGTATTCTTGCTAATTCATCTTGCCCGGCGTCTCTAAGTGGTAAGTGCCGACCGCCACCGGAAAGCACTTCTTTCACCACCAAGTCCAATTGCTAATATGTTTCTTTAACAAATATCTAGCGAAAACTCCTTATTCCTTACCTACATTCCTTGATGTAATTAATGCGACGTTAGAGAGGAAATCCACTAGAAATTTAATAAAAAAAAACAGTTTTGAAGATGAACGCAAAGTAACGCCCGACTCAATCAACTATCTCAAATGCTATTTATTTTGATGTATAAAATTTCATGTTTTTTAAATATGTAGCATTTTCTGTAAAATTACTTGCTAACTGTGCATTTAAAACAACCAAGTTCATTAAAATTTGAAAGCTTCCACAATCACAGTGTATTCTTGCTAATTCATCCCGCCCTGGCGTCTATAAGTGGCGAGTGCCGACCGCCACCGGAAGGAGCTTTTTTTCAGCACCAAGTCCGCAAACCCTTGAGAGTGCTGCGAAAGGTCTTCAAAATGACTTTTTCTCTCTTTAAGTACGTTTCGACATTCGCTTTTTTGCAAGTATTACAATGGTACTTGAGTGGTGTAGATTGAAAATGCGCTTTCGTTTGGGATTTGAGTCGAAGTTTTTAAAGGTATTCACTGGAAATTGTAAGAGGTAATTATAACAATTAAATAAGGCTGACATTTTTCTCTGTTTATTGTTATTGAAGTTAAATTAAAGTAATTTTTTGTTAGTAAGTAGTAAAATTAGTAGAATCGTAGAAAAAAATAACGGGTTTTTATTGATAAATCTATCCTAATTTAACTCTAAATTCGAATAAGCAACAACTATTAAAATTATTCTAAAGGTGCATAAAACTAGGTAAATTTTACCCCAAATAATTAGTAAATATCAATTAGTAAAATTGCAGACTAAAAACATTTAAGTCAAAAAGTATCAAATCACGTAAAAAATACTCACAAAATTTCTCGACTCCAGTATCAACCCATTAAAAGTCCAAAAACCATTCACAAAGCACGAAAAAATCCACGCAAGTTAAAAAAATCACAAACACGTCGATGTTTTAAATTCCGCGCCTTCAAAGCGCAACGCGAGACACCCTTCCCGCTCGGTAGCTACGGGCCAACTAGCCCGAGCCAAGCCCGCTTCCCTGCTCGTCAAACCGGGAAGGCCTACCGTCTAGACGAAGGGTACAAAGGGGCAGAGGGGGGAAATCGCGGAGCGAAACCAACCCCTACCAAGTACCAAACAGCCAAGTATACCCAACAGTTCCCAGAAAACGGCCAAGCTCAAACATCAATAAGGAAGCACCCGCTCAAATATTAATAAAACAGAATTTGTGCTTCAATTAGACAAATTCATTTGCCCGATATCCAAAGCAGACGCGGATTTTCCTAAAGGCGATTTAACGGCGATTCGTTTGGAAGATAATTAAGTCGCTTTGAAATCCTGAAGTTTTGAACTGGCCAAGGTACGGAAGTTCGTAACTTTATTTATCTTGGGGCATGGCGAATATCTTTGCTCCTCTTTCCTTTGAGGTAACGCAGATCTGGACATTATTCTTCAATTAGAGACGTTTTTAGAGCTTTTCAATGCTGAACTTTGGATTTATTAGAGGCGGAAGAAGATTGTAAATTTGCTTTACAATATTTAATAACTGGGTCGGAATATATTCAAAGTTACACGGTGCTAGGTTTATTTGTTTATGATGTGATGCAGTAATTGACTTACTTAATGAAGCAAGGTCTCAGAGTCTACTAATAGATAACTTCTAGGTAAGTCAAAGTCAAAGTCAAAATGTTTTTATTCAATTTAGGTATCAAGGATACACTTATGAACGTCAAAGTTATTTAAATTGGCTCGACCGCCTTGTTCGGACAAAAAGCCTCTACTCAGAAGAACAGGCAAGAAACTGAGGGGCATTATTTTTTCAAATAATAAATAAATTACAGTCTCACAAATTTTGGCTTACAACTAGGTAATAATATCTATAAATACTAGTGGCTACTTGGCGAAAGTTGAAGGCTCCAGACATGTTTATCTTCTAAATAATTCTTGACCTTATAATATCCTCTTTTCATTAATGTAGTTTTTACATGTGATTTGAATTTTCCCTCGGTGAGCCCTGTTATATTTTTCGGGATTTTATTGTTTAAGGTAGATAACTAGAGTATCGTTAATTCGATGTTAATAAAATTTTATAAAGAATTATGAACTGAATCGGATTAGATTGTCATGGTTAGATTTGAAAAAGATTAGAGAAATACTAGTTTTCATTAATGTCCTTCTTACAAAAAACGATACATAGGTGAGTAAGTGTTTGTTAGAAAACCAACAAATAGCTAATTTACCAAACTCACATTTTACCTTCAAGAAACGCGGAAACGTGTTGTTCTTGTCGTGGCTGAAGCATTTTACCAATAAACTTATCTTGTTAATTCATAAAATGTAAATAAAAACTTTCTGCCAGGTTCTTAATTTTCGCAGTACCTATAAAAAGTTCAATGTAGCTTCCGTTTTATAAAGCTCCGACTAGACGATATAAAACGGTCGTTTCAACTTGTATAAAGAGTACGTGTTCACTGCATTTCGGAGATGAGAATAGTTAATCGGGAATCTATTTATAAACGTCTGCATTGCTCTATACGGGTATAATGTCTACTAAAACTGTGCAGTATGGGCACTACTATGTAGCAACATTATGGGATTTACCCATGGTATCCTACTAATATTATATACGCGAATTTTTTTAATAATGGATGGATAGATGGACGTTTGTTACTCTTTCACGCCAGAACGACTGAACAGATCTGGATGAAATTAGGCACAGAGATAGATTATAGTCTAAAATAGCACAGATGATACTTTTTAACCGCGGGTGAAACCGCGGGGCGCTTCTAGTATTATTATATACTCCGCCAGGTATAGTGTTTCAAGTTAATATGGTCACGTGGGTAACTCGTTTCGTAGATCGATGCTTGAGCAAGACCGAAATAAGTCATTGTTACAACATCGAAAGAGACAGATGACGATGACGAGTGACGTCGTCACGTCTTGTCTTCCAGAATGTTAAAACTTGTTTTTTTGGATCATGACTTTATTTAAGCTTATTTAGGTTGCTTTGGAAGTTTACAAGGTAATGGCATAAGCGATGGCAGCCTAGTTGGGAGAAGGCTCGCCTCTCAAACCAGACGGAGCGGGTTGGAACCCAGCCGACGGCACGCACCAATTTGTTCATTGTGTGAGCATATGTGCGTATTGCATGTCATGTGCTACATGATTGGAGCCCGGTGTATGGCGACAGGCTCGCACCATGTCACATTTTGGGACTAAATATCGTCCGGCGAAGTGTGGGTGTTCTTTTACACCTCTGCCAGCTCCTTCGGGGGAAAGGCGTGACTATATGTTTGTTATGTATGGAAGTTTACACCGCAGGTAAGTACTAGTAGTGCGAGAGTTCTTTCGCTAGTCTGAGTTGTTTGTGTCGTTGTAAGTTGTTGTGTTGTCAAAGTGTTTTTTTTACTGAAATCAATTTACACAGTTCTAAAAAGGAAAATCTATGATTTTTAGAACATGTCACATTCATCGGTTTGAAGCTTACAAGTTCATCAATATATTTGTACAATGTTAGGATACTGTTTTAATATGTAGGTTTAGTATTGATCTAGTTTAATTTTAGTTCAGTTCCGTCGGCAAAAGAGAAATAGCAATCACAAAGCTCCATAGCAGGCTCCATAACTCCATAGATTTATTAATAAATTATTGACTAAGCGAATGCTAGCGAGCGAAGCGTCTCTGCTTCAGCTTCGGAACATTTGTCACATTTTTCAAACGATCCCCGTAAAATTTTGTTAGCAGGTTCAATAATTCAATTTTTTCTTGCGGGGTTGCAGACTCGTGACGTCTTCAACTTACTGAAAGAGACTAGAGACTAAGTAGAGCCACTAGTAATAAGGGAGTAGGGAGTAGTAGTAATAAGGGAGCGAAAAATTGAATAAGGCAGTTATTACCAACCTTTCCGTTTATGTAAAAAATTGGTTGTCTGTAGTCGGTTTACGGACGATTGTTTAACGTGACAACGTCATAACAAAACATTGATGAAATCTTCTCCTCGGACGGAAACGCCAATCGAGTGGAAGAGAGATAGATGCGGCGCAAGCCGATCGTGCTTTTCGCTCGCTCGTGTAGCGCTCTCGCTTCGATCGACCGAGCGTAACGGGACAATGAGTCATCCTTTTTCGTGCGTGCAGCCGGCTTTCATTGATTTATTAGACGTTGTCACGTCAAAAATAAATAGACTAGCTGCGCCCCGTTGTGTTACCCGGGGCTAAAATGTTCATTTTGTCCTTATCTTTATCCCTGACAGCGTGTATGCAATATCATATGGTGATAGCGGTTGAGAAGTTGAGGCGTGAAAGCGTAACAAACAAACGAACAAACAAGCATACTTTTGCATTCATAGTAATTATTAGTTAAATTAGGATACCATAGTTTAATTATTTCTAGTACTGTTGGCTCACGTCACCAATGCTGTCGAATTATGGTAAAGGGCTAATCACAATAATGGCGAGTTCGGAGTGAAGGCCATGGAAACTGCACTGGTATTATATGACAATTTATTTCTAATCAAATAATGACCGTGCGACGCGGGTCGTGGTTTCGAGATGACTGCTGGTGGAGGGAGGCATATAATTTTGAATAAGAATAAATAAGAATAAAAGAATAAGAATAAAAATAGTTTATTGACAAACACAACATACTTAAATTATACACAGTTGATTACAGAATATATAAACAGATGTTTGGCAATAGGAGTAAGCTCAGCGTTGTACTGTACAAACAAGTTTGCACAGAGCTGGTTTTCAGCTTACTCCATTGCTCGAGCTTAGGTGTTGGTCGAGCGGAAAAATTAGTAATAAGCGGCATCATAAATCAAATTACACTAAAATGGTATGGAGCAATCGGTACAAAAAATAAAGAAAAGGAAAAGAAAAAAGACTTCATCATCAGACTTATTGTGAAAGTAAATGTGTGGGTGAGTGTGTGCATGTGTGTGTGTGTGAGGGAGTGAAATTGAGTGTGGAGTGTGGGTAATAGCGTGCATGTTTGTATAATGGATATGAATATAACAATTCTTTTTTCTAGGTTTTACCTCATTGAGAGTTGTTATAAAGTGTCTTCCATTGACGCTGCGTATCGTATATCTTTGAGTTTCTAGAACGATCCTTGTCCCAAATACATAGTAACTTAGGGAGCACTGTACATTGAAGTTCACTGAACTCCACTGAGTGTGTCGCATCAGAAATTCGCCTCATCATCACAGCTCTATTATTCAGTGCCTAAACAGTGGCATGTATACGATGCGTCAGGAACGCATCTATTTGTCATTTCACCCGCATCTTGTTTAAGAAGGATAGCACGGGATTGTCTTTAATCCTGATATGTGATGTTTTAAACTGCAGTGGCAGTCACTGTACAGTTGCACTTAGAAGAAAACAAGTTGGATCGTTAAAAGCCATTAAATAATATTTTTGTTTTAATATTCGAGTTTCTCTAACTCGTGTGTCCGAAATACTCGTGTAATTAGGATACTTGATTTTTAGGGTTCCGAACCCATAGGGTAAAACAAGAATATTACTAAGACTCCGCTGTCCGTCTGTCTGTCTGTCCGTCTGTCAGCAGGCTGTATTTCATGAACCGTGACAGTCAGGCAGATGAAATTTTCACAGATGATGTATTCTGTTGCCGCTATTACAACAAATACTAAATAACACGCACAGCTGATGTATTTTGTCAACAGTTTTTGAGTACTTGCTACATTTAATGATATCTGAATAAATGTATACAAAATAAAATTATCATCTCTTACGAAATTAAAAACTTAATGCAACATTAATTCCTGTCACAAAAGTTGAATACAACAAACTGATTTGTCATAAAGTTTTGGTACTAGATTCTGATCATCAAATCAGATTTTGTCCAAAATTAATGTTTAATTAAATAATGTCCAAAACGGTATAGTTTTTTTAATTAATGAAATAATTAAAAAAACTATACCATCTGAAACAAACCAATTTCTAAAACCCACAAATACTAAAACCGTAAAAAAGCTCAATAACCTAAATTTCACGCATCGCTCGCCATTAAACTCATTTTAGTCGTGTTTATAGCACGTCCAAAGGCATGTCAAAAGTAAACTAAGAGTACATTAAGAGTCCTCGAAAACTAGATAATCCCGACCGGAGTTAAGCTAAGAAAATCCTCTGTAGAGAATGTCGAGATAGAGATTTGGACTGTTTGCCGGCCGCTTGGCGCCGCTCTGCATACAGTTATATATCTGAGTACATGTTAGTTCAACATTTCTTTGTATGTTTTGGATTTAAAGTTGTGGTGATAGTGTGAACCTGACCTAAGGTACATAAATTGTAATTTTGTTGGAAACGTATTTGAAGAGATTAGTAAGTTATTATTTCTGCAACATGCATATTATATAATAACTAGCTGCGCCCTGTGGTTTTACCCGCAGTTAAAAAGTATCCTATGTGCTATTCTAGACTATAATCGATCTGTGTGTCAAAATTCATCCAGACCTGTTCAGGCGTTCTGGCGCGAAAGAGTAAAAAACATCCATCCATCCATTCTTAGAAACTTTCGCGTTGATAATATTATTGGAATAGGATAGTATAAATACATTAGTTTTTTGGTTACTTCATGTGCAAATTAAAAACTTGCCTCCTTGCTAATAAACTTGGTATAGCTTCAGAATAGTTATACACAGTGTTTTGTCTTTTAAATTGTTTATTCTATCGAAAAATACAAAACACTCTTGTTTAGTAATAAACTTTGTATGGCCTCAGAATAGCTGTCCAGTCTTTTGTCGAAAAAGACAAAAGACTGTAATGTGTAACTAGGCTACACAACGTTATTCAATTTAATTTTTTCTTTGACAAATGTGTTACAATGAGAGCACGTAGTCCCGCTTTATTGAACGCTGAGGATTTTTTTGGGATATTAAAGAATTTTCATTTGCAGTAGGAGCATCAAGACATGGGTGTCACGGTACTCCTATCAGTAGGAGTATTTAGTAGTAGCACGAATGGAAGCGGAAATAACATAACTTTGAATTTTATTTTGTTTAACTACCTACTTATAGCATTTTTTGTAAGCCAAAATTTGTGAGACTGTAATTTATTTATTATTTGAAAAAATAATTCCCTTCAGTTTCTTGCCTGTTCTTTTGAGTAGAGGCTCTTTATTCGAACAAGGTGGTCGAGTCTATTTAAAAAAACTTTGACGTTCATATGTGTACCTATCTTTGATACCCAAATTGAATAAAAACATTTTGACTTTTGACTTTAAAATAAATGGAATATCGGAATTTTATAACGATGCCAGGTCTAAGTTATTATTAGTACAAAATATTCAAAAGCTGTTGCGGAAGGAAACGTTTCAATATTGATTATATTATGTTTTACGACTTTTTTGTTCCGTTGCTTCGAAATTTAATAGAAACGAAAACCTAAATAAGTAACTACATTTTTTACTTGACTAGCTGCGCCCTGCGGTTGCTATCCTATGTGATATTCTAGACTAAAATCTATCTCTGCGCCAAATTTCATCCAGATCTGTTCAGCCGTTCTGGCGTGAAAAGGTAACAAACATCGATCTATCCATCCATCTATTCTTACAAACTTTCGCGCTTATAATATTAGTAGGATTACTTCCAAGAATTTGTAGGTAAAACATAATATAACGTGATCATACGAAGTACTCATTGTTTTATCCAAGAATCTAGATATAACATAAACAGTATAACATAATAAATTCTGTTTAATTACTGCATTAATCTAAGTAATCGTGCTCTCAGAAATAATTAAGCAATATTTGTAGCGCTAATAACGTAACTCTACTCTACGCCTCTCGTAAAATACCTCACGGAAATCAAGCAACGCAATATCCACCGTAAACAAAATTAAATTCCTTTCCCTTAGCAAACATTTTTTTATGCAAATACACAGTTCGATTCGCTGCAAGCGTCAAACGTTGATACTCGAAAGGCGCGATCCTCGAACGTGTCTGAACTTATTAAAGTAAAGCCTGGCTGCTTCAGCTACTCGAGCGATTCGAGCATTCGAGACTTGAGCTTTAATTCCCACTATGTTGTTAAAATTCAGCACTGAAGCGCGAGGATTATCGTAGCTACTCTTGAGTCTTGAGTCTTGACATCGCGCCAGGTGAGCACACACAATTTTTTTAAAGGTTTTCTTGTTATTTTCTTCGTTGTTATTGTGACTACGTGGGTTGTAGTTGACCAAGCGTGCTTAAAAATGAACGTGCTGAAAAATGCTTTCATAGGTCCTATATATCTATCTACATATTTATGTAGGTACGAGTAGATATCTATCTGTTCGCTTGTCTTCTTCTTACAAACTGCATTTCTCATTCGAGAATCGTTTTTTTGTTTTCATAAAATCGGATATTTATCAAAATGGCGAAGATAAAAACTGTTTCTTTTTTTTGTGGAAAAACATCCAAAACTTAATTCGACAAAAAAACTATAGTAGGTAGATAGGTTGCATGACCTGATTCTCCCTAGCCCGTTCTTCTAATATAAAGGAACCAAGAGTACAAAAAAGCGGCATCGTTTTATGGTCGACATACCTACAACACGCACGAAACGCTTTGGTTTCTCATAAAGACCGCTAGAGTGTGGAATACTCTGCCAGAGCGTGTGTTCCCTGACACTTATAATCTGGGTGTCTTCAAGTCTATAGTGAATCGGTTTCTTCTAGGCAAGCGTGCTCCATCGTAGGCCGCATCACTGCTTATCATCAGGCATGTTGGCGGCCAAACGCAAGCCTATTAAGTAATAAAAAAAAGGTACCTATACAATTATCGAATCTGCTCACAAAATTTCACGAGAATCGGTTGAAAAATTCGACCTGTAGAGGAAGAAAAACGATGCCCACGAGGTCTTCAGCTTACAGAGCCAGTAGTTAAAAAACGTTGATTCCAATCACTAAAGCAAACAAGGGAAGGTCAACACTCATGAAAGTGTAGACGGTTGTAAAGAGTCCCCCAGCTGACCGGCCTACCCCTAATGTTTACTAGATAGTCTGGAATCGTTCCAAAGTTTCACTACCTAACTCATTAGCGCTGTAGTGTTAATGCAGGATGCCCGTGAAATCTTTTTGGGAGCACTCCACTTGCCGTTTTATTCTGTCTCAGTGCTTCGTTAAGGCTGAGTGGTTATTTGGCTGGTATTTTGGGCTAGTTGGAAAAGTGCCGTCATTAGTTAAATTTCAATTTTAGCAACTGTTGGAAAATTTTGAGAGGTTTGCTTACGAGCTTCCTGCGACGTTTTTGTCACTTCATTATTTTGTCACGATGATAAACAGCAGCAATTCAACTAAAAACGTTACACAAAACTTATAACACTTTTTTGTGCTCTGCATCCGATCGTTTGCCACCTACACAACCACTCTTTACGAAACTACTAAATCATTACGGTCTAACAAACATCCTCAATAAAAACATACAGCTGCCGGCAACAATGAGCCTTATTCTGATGGTCACTTTTGTTCAACACCGATCATATACAATGGGTGACATCAGAAATCACCCCGTATCTCGACAACAATAGCCAGGGTCTGTAATAAGCTTTAGAACCGATCACAACTATATATATCGGACAATACACGTTTCAGATGCGAGTTCGAAAGACACAGAGTAAAAATATTGTATACTAGCGACTGGTGATTCTGAGGATTTATCTTCCCTTGAACTGTCGATATATACTAGTCTATTTGGGCTCGTGATGTCCCATGTTACGCGTGGGTCGATGTCGTTTTATTTTGACAAACGGACGTGGATTCCCTTTGTTGTCTTTACTACTATATATCAGCGGCTGACACATAATTCTGTGACAGAAAAAAATATCCGTGAATGGGATTTTTCGAATACGCTACGATAAACGTAAAAAGTGTAGCATTGTTATTCAGAACACGTCTCTAAAAAAAGCTTTAAAAATTTACGATTTCTAGTTTACAAGAGCAACTTCCATGTTACACATAATATTTGAACTTGTAGTCGGAATTGAGAATCAATTTACATAGAAATGTTAACTTGTGGTAATCTTAACAATTACACGAATGAATTCTTGTTATAACACGAGTTAGTGATATATCACGTCATCAATAGAATTTCAATGCGCTCGACCACCCGCTTACTTACTAACGATGTCATTTCGAGACAATACAAGTGGCACAATGCAAGAATAACGATCTTCCGAGACTGTCCCATTGGTACCGGTAAATAGCCAAAAACAAAAGACGAATATAAATCACTAGCACAGCACCCCACGCGTCATTTTACAAATTAAACGCTGCTCTAAACGCATCCTATAATGCACTTTAACTACCTGTAATAAAGACTTAACATGATATAGTTAGTTGAAGATTTAGTTGTTAAGTTTCTAACCACTTCCACGTAAACAATAGACGCTTAGTACAATGTTAGCATTATTGCTTTACGACCGCAGTAACATAATGATTGGGTGTATTGTCGGACATAGAATTCTTCTAAATGCAACGCGGGGTGTCAAACTTCCCTACATTTTCAATGCGGGTGGACATTCACTGAGAGGACAAAATATTGTTACCGCGATGGGTGACGAATTGGACATTTAAAAGCTATACGGCTCTAAACAAAAGTTTCATGAATAGGCAGTTTTTAAATGTTTTGTGATCTATTTAAACTATGTATGTTGTAAACTGTTTTTGAGAATTACATTTACTGGTTTTCAGACATGTTGCTACTTGTTTTTTTTTACTATTATAATTCCTGACTAGTCCACTGCAAAACGTAGGCCTCTCAATGTAATTACCTATGTATGTGCAACCCGTTGCATATTTTTTACCAAACTGTTATCTGTGGATTCTTGAAATAATGAAATGTAATAGTGAGTGAATTTTATTTTTAACCGTAACTTCAATCGTCCCAATTAGCCTAGAGCCCTAGAGCAAGCCCCTTCTTGGCTGCCAGGGTAACTTGACGTCCCTCTCTCGGCGACATGCGACAGTCCAAGCCGAGGTCGCACCTTAGAAGTGCCCTTGCGCTCGTTGCCCATAGTTGTAAGCATTATTGAGGCCCTGCGCCATCTACGCTTAATACCCGGTACGCTGTCGAGACCTCAGTGGCCAACAACGTAGTCATTAAAAAAAAATAGATTCTTGAAATAATACTTGTAAGTTGCATTTTTCACTATAAAACTTGCTTGTCTTATAAACTAATTTTGATAGGTACCTAACTAGCTTCGCCCCGCTGTGTTACCCGCAGCTAAATAGTATCTTATGTATTTTTCTCTGCCCCTGACGTTCATATGTGTATGTAAAATTTATAATGATCGGCTGACTAGTTAAGGCGTGAAAGCAAAAAAACAAACAAACTCACTGTATTTATAATATTACAAAGTTAAGGTTAGGATTAAGATCATAACAAACTCATAAGTAAAGTTTATCTTTGCAAGCTTTAAAATTACACTTAAAGTAGTTTCTGACATATCACATAACGGACACTTAAAATCTTCAAATTTTTTTTTAAAGACAATGCTTCGTATTATAAGGAAGCCTACACACCAAAGGCACCGACTGCCGTCGACATGATTTCGGGAACTATGTTTCTACCGTCGTCGTCAGCAGCGAAATCAAAATCAAAAGATATCGAGCCTCAAACTTCTTGTCAGCGGGCTGTATCGGCAGCCGCCGACTTTGATGACAAGACTCCTTAAGGCTACCTCAGTAACATCTGCAGCTGTTCCGCCCCAAAGCTTTTAGTTTCAATTTCCTAATACACACAAACCCAAACGTTTACAAATTATTTTCCCCAATTACCGCCTCGCTGTCACTGAAAAAGCCAACACCCCTACAACTCCGCCATTACACAATTATCTATAATTAGTTTATCAAGGTTCCAATTTCAACGCAGAAGGTAGGCATCTGCAAAGTAAGCCCGTAAACTTGACCGCGAGTCTAGCTTAATTACCCTGTGTTGTCTCTTTCACTCTGTAGTTTGAGAGGTGAGTAACTTTTTGGGTAAGGTATTTGTTAGAGAGTCAAATGCGTTTGTGGGCAATTGCATCTTTCGAGAATTACTGATATACCTTTCACAAATTAGGCAACTAACGCAATCTAATACAGACAGTAGTTAGAATAGTCTGTACTAGATGGCGTTAGTTGCATAATTTGTGACGGGCTTGTCAGTAATTCTCGAAAGACGCAATTGCCTCACAGTCGCATTTTTATCAGTTGGCCCTTCCTACTTACGTTGGTAATTTCAATTTGTATAAGTTTGTATGACACAGGAGTTTCGATGTCTTTTATAGGAAGAGACCAAATGCTTTTAAATCTACGTAAATTAATATTAGTATTCTTTTTTCAACCCAGCATTTTGTGACAAATTGACGTAAAAAGACTAGTGTAAATATAATGATAAGAACAACTATTACAATTACTATTGTTACTAGCTGCGCCCCGCGGTTAAAAGTATCCATCCACACAACCATCCATCCACCCATCCATCCAATAAAAGAATCCAATAAAAGAATACACAAACAAGTTAAATTTAAACGGCCGAAAATTGATAATCTCTAACTATTGTATTGTATCAATAATAATTGGACGTGTCTATACTGTCACGTTAAGATATCTATAAGTCAAAAGAACCTTCTTAAGAATGACCGCCACCTATCGACCTAGCCAGAGGGTGAGTTGTACAGACAACCCCCTGGACAATTTACGGACGAGGAGCGTTGTGTTAATCTAATTGCCGCTTTCACGTTTAGTTTCGGCCTCGCCTTGACCTTTGTGAATGCATTTCCTATGTCCAGGCTTTAGTAATACCTACTTTATTAAATAGTAATACTTTTTGAGACGCCTAGTTTGAAATTGGTGTTGATTTTTGAGTTCCAGCAGGTATGATGATTTAAAAGTTAGAGACAGTGTTGTCTTGACCAAAACTAAGTAGTAGTTAATTGTTAAATAAAAAATATTGTAGTTGGCTTAGTTTTGAAACGGCCTAAATTCTCCGAATTCTGTGATTATAGGCTTGTAACTATTTTACTTATTTTTGGAACTAAACATTTTTGAAGTAATTGTTAGTTAAGCTTTTTCTTTGCTATCCCTGAGTTTGTCTTAAAATAGAAGTTAGCTCAATTTTTTCGAGTTATTTGCTCTGGAATAAAGGCGTAAAAAGGTAAGCGTCTGTTACATGACTGGAGTCCGGTGTATGGCGACAGGCTCGCTCCCTGTCACATTTAGGACTGTTCATCGTCCGGCGAAGTGTAGGTGTTGTATTACTAGCCTCCTCGGGGGAAAGGTGACCATTCAATTCAATTCATTTATTCAGACCATAGGTTATTAACAGTCAGTGGATTCATATCATATGTTGTACTTATTGTTCGTGCCAAAATAAAAATATTAGAGTTGATTTGATTTGAACAACACTTGGTAACGTCACATTTTAAAATAGGTAATAAAAATACAATTTAAATTAGTTGCAGCTACAATGCCTTGTCAATTTGAAAAATCTGTAAAGAGGCCTTGTCAGAAAAATAAAATAAAAATTATTGCTTAATTCTAAATGTGACTATATACATATATGTAAGTATGTATAAAAAAAGCAGACTAAAAAAATATTTACCCGAAAAAATATTCTCTCTAAAACCAGACACCAGAAAAACAACACAATTACCCAACGTTTTTCTTCATCACGCAAGATTGCTCGCCGTAACATTGGGCGGCGGAAATTTCTTTTGCCACCCCTAACAGTCCCTAACAATCCAAATATTGTTGTAACTCATCGCATGACAGGCCAAATTAACACATCGTGCAATCCTCAGTCCCTAACCTTACACACGTATGCAATTACTTTTGTACAAAAGTTTTCCACTAAATTATTCTGTTGCCTACCGCAAGGTAATGACGCCTATCTTTATTTCGTCTATAGATGTTAAATTAAGGGTAATTTGGCCATGAGAATCTAGGTTTATTTATTTTACATCTATAAGACTTAAAGGACCTATTTATGTATGCTTAGATTAAATGTACATTTATTTTTATTATATTGGTCCAAATAAAACATACATATTTCTGAAACGATTCTATGATTGAATCTGAAATTAGTGATTCCAAAATGTTATTTTTATACTATCTTAACTTAACAGGTAATATTATTGGAAGAAAAACAAAAACTCGGCTGCAAAATATTGTACCCTATGTCATTTTCACACCTCACATGTCGAAATACATCAAGCTGTTTAGGCTGTAGAGCGTAACTACATACATACTTACAAACATACACTCGAAAAACATAACCCTTCTTCTTGCGCAGTCGGGTAAAAATAGTCATAATTGCATTACTACATTACGTTGCATACTTAATGAAAAATATAAACGTAATATTTTAGGAACAAAATACACCTTAAATAAACAGCACCTTCCAAAAAGCACAAAAATTAAAACAAGAAGTAAAGTTTCCAACTTTTCTACGACGAGGGTGAGGGTTGTACCAAAAGCCCTCCAAGTAGGTGTTACCAGACCAAAGAAAGGAAACGTGCTGGCGAGATTTCGTGATCCATCCGAGAGTAATGACACTGTCTTTTAAATATTAGAAAATTTCAGAATCGCGTGCGAGGACTGACACGGTGTTGCTAATCACGCGATCGTATTTCCTCCAGGGTGGTGAAACGGATAACTATTCATAAGTCTGTGGCAGGTTTGGAACAAAGCAGTGACTTGTGGTATCAGGAGAGAGTGTTTCGGTTCGTTTAGCTGGCTGGTGAAAGTCTTCATGCAAAAGTTAGAGCAAATTTAATGCTACTTGCATTCGTTCTAGCTTTTGCATTACTCAAATACCCTTAATTACTGAATTACCCAATAATTACAGTTAATGAGTAACTTTATATTTTGTTCTGTGTTTTATTTTTTGACAATAAGACAATCGTCTTATTTCTTGACCCTAAGTACACACTGCAATACTTATAAGTATTTTTGTAAAGCTTTTTTTGAACAAGAGTTTCATGGCATATATTTGGAGACTATCCATCCCCCTTAGCAATAAAAGTTGAGCATCGGAATAGTTAGACAGTGTTTTGTCTTTTTCTTTCTTCTAAATTTTTGAACTCAATCGAAAAAGACAAAAGACTGTAAACTATTACGAGGCTATACACTGTTTATTATAGGTATGTATACGAGTATTAAAGGGGTATGGATCTGAACAACTCTTTATAGGACCACCCGGAAAGATTTCTGATACTCTGATACCGTTTTTAAATACATTTAAATTAATCAATCGCGTCTATCAAGTGAATTGGAAACCATCACTTTTTTTACGCTGTGTAAAAAGTGAGGTATCGTAGATAGATGTACGAGTATTCAATTATAAAAGAAATATTAGAAAAATGTCTGTTATTATCTTATATTCTCATTATTTTTTTATTAAAAATAGCAAGTAAATCAGATATTACGTCATTGTACCTGAATTTTAATAAAACAGAGTCTCCGGTCAATTTCCCAAAATGCTTTCATCAAACCATCGTAGTATTATGTTTTCTTATTACCTTCATAATATTTATTCTTTCCACTTCCTTTTACTGAAATTGCGATCTTTATGGCGTTTGACATAGAGCCGGCTTTAGCGTGAGCTCGAAGGAGTCAGTGTCGTTTCAAGTTGAGTGGGTCCATTTCTTTCGCCGTCCATAATAATGTTGGACGATTTATCAAATCGCAATTTCGTAATAGATACCCGCTTGATGCGACTGATGATAACGATTTATGGGGAGTTTCTATTAGTTTTTAGATTTAACTGAGTGGCCAGTGCAAATAATTGCGGAGATGCGGGTGTATTTTAAATTCATGAGGCTTTGTAGATGGTATTACATTGAGAACAAGTATGAATAAAAATTTTTAATATTCTCGATACTGATTTTTATCGCTAATTTTGATCAAACATAGCTCAACATAGCTAAAAATAGTCGGGAGATAACTCCCGACTCCAAATAAAAAAATCATAATCAATTCATCCATTCGGGAGCTACCATACGACAGCAGGCACACACAGACACATCAAACATAAACCTCTCGTTTTTGCGTCGGGTGTTAAAAACGCACATAAATAATATAGAAAATTAATTCTTGTTCAAAACCACACAGTAATGGATAGTCAAAGTCAAAGTCAAAATGTTTTTATTCAATTTAGGTATCAAAGATACACTTATGAACGTCAAAGTTATTTGAATAGACTCGACCGCCTTGTTCGGATAAAGAGCCTCTACTCAGAAGAACAGGCAAGAAACTAAGGGGCATTATTTTTTCAAATAATAAATAAATTAGTCTCACAAATTTTGGTTTACAACTAGGTAATATATATAAATACTAGTGGCTACTTGGCGGAAGTGGAAGGCTCCAAACATCTTTATCTTCTAAATAATTCTTAACCTTATTATCCTCTTTTCATTAATGTAGTTTTAACATGTGATTTGAATTTTCCCTCGGTGAGCCCTGTTATATTTTTCGGGATTTTATTGTAAAAACGAACACAGTTGCCTAAAAATGACTTATATGATACCACCAGTAGGTAATAAAAGAATGAACTAGGCTCCTCACACATAGACAGATAATGCATCACCTTGCTCATCATAACGACTCCTTGTCAATGTTTTGATAAGAAAACCAAAAACTGGTTGTATGAGTTCATTGTGTAGCCATATTTTATTATTCAGGCAGTAAAAAACTGCTTGTTAATCTTAAAAAATCTATTCTCAATATTACAATACCATAAAATAAGAATGTAAACCATAAAGTGTCCGGTCATTTTCAAAATTCTCTTCGCTCTAAACCTCTTGATATTCAAACAACCTCCGTTATCTAGAGCACTTGTATCAACAACGAAGAAGAACAAGGAATATTAAAGACACTAACATAAATTATTCGAATGGACAGATGCCATGACAATGCCCGAAAAAGACGTCAGAAACAACTCCAGCCATTTGAATCCATTGTCATCTTAGAATCTTCGTAAACTACATTCAGAAAACAATCATTTCGATTCAATCATAAAAGTAACGCCACACGAATTTCGACTTAAAAACCGTCATGTTTAAACAGGTCGTGAAAAAAATGCCTCAAAACACGTGTGGGATTATGTTTGTGGCGGAATACAAAGAGGCTGTGATAAAACAGATAGCAGAAGCTACAAAAGGTTGTAACAAAAGGTATTATTACGTTAAACACACGCGCCCACGCTTGTCTCTGGCGGCGCATCCTGCTATGATACGAGTACTTGTGGCTTCAGTGCCGAATATTTAAAATAAAATTCTGTTTGTGAACCCTTTGGATTAAGGTATCAAGAGGAAGTGTTTGAATTAATTCCGTTTTTAAATCCCACATTGAGTTTTAATTCAGTAGGTCCGGTTTAGCTCTCGGAGAATGGTATGGGCTTAGAATGGCCATCTTTTGACTTTAGTTTTGATTGTTATATGGTTGGAAATATATTCTAATTGAAAATGACTTTAAAATTACTATTATGGGGTTTAGTATTGATAAATCAATTTTAGAAACTTTAAAAGAAATTGTTTATGATTTTTTCGCAATTTGTTGCATTTCGTATCTATCGTTATTGAAATTTTGTAACTACTACAGCTCACAATGATTTTTTTTTTCAACAAAATTATGTAAGGACGTGTATAAAATGTGCAAACGTAAATTACTCCAAATTTGTTTAAAATTAAATTATACAAAAATAAGTTATTTTAAACACACTTTAATGACTTTTTAAGACAAGATTATTTTTAAGCTTAAAAATTATATTAGGTACCAAAAATGATGTCAACTAGATTCCAACAAGAAAATAAACAATTCAAACAGAACCCAATAAGTTCACAATACTCACAATAATTCACGAATCCATTCCCGTCCAGTCCAATCACTTAGTCACAACACTACCGAAAATGTTCACATCCCAAGTCGCGATCTAGGGCGGAAGGGTCGCGCCAAAACGTGCGTCTCGATCGCTCGCTGAAACTTCACTGAGGGGAGGGTAGGTAAGCCTCGATAAGGCTCGAGCTACCCCAGCCGCGCGCATCTCCTACCTTGAACGCTATGTTAGTATATCAGTGATGTAGCTTTGGGTATGTGGCTGGACGAGGTACGCACACTGGCATGCTTTTAAGCTTTTAATAGGACCAATGAGAGTTGCAGAATCACTGCCAATTTTATGAAAACTTCAAGAATGGTGCTGATCAGCAGCAACAAAAACTATATTTGCTAAAAATTTACAAGCTGTAGGCAGATAGCTACTACTAATTCAAATACTACGCTAATACCAATACTACGCTACTAATTAAAATTGTATTTTAATTACCTATTGTAAAATGTGACGTTACCAAGTCTTGTTAATTTCCTATGGTCTGAATAAATGAATTGAATTGAATAAAAAAAAAATGAAGAAAAAAAAGAACTGCATAATAGACTATTTCTTGTACCGCTATTCATCACTGTTTTCAAAAGCACTTTTCATTGCTGGAAACAAAAGTAAAATAATTTCCATTGTTATTCTCATAGTTCATCCCCGAAACCGTCCAACTTCGGCTTCTGCCTGGCAACACACCGTTTCGAGCACTCTATACATGCTAAGCGAGGCGAGGGTCCCCTTATGTTCGTGCAATATCGAAAGCAGGTAAGAAATGTTTCGCATGACTCGAGAGGGTATGATGACGCGTAATAAAAGACCAGCTGTTTTCGTAGTCGGAGTTACGGCGCGCCTTCTGATTTCTTTATGGTGGGCATTTGTTTCTACGTGAAGCCTTCGGTATACTCCTTAAAGGGTATGAAGCACGTAAGTTTTCTTAGGCAAGTAATTTATGTTACTTTTTTTGCAAGGTAAAACGCAAAGTATAACGATGCTGTTACTACGACTTCAAAGTAGGAGGTTACTTTATCCACTAAGGGTACTATTTCTAACCTCCGAAGCAAAAACAACGGAGTGCTATAAATTTGCTGTGTCTATGTGTGTGTGTGTCCGTGGCATCGTAGCTCCCGAACAGATGAACCGATTTTGTTTTTGTTTTGACGTGAAAATGCATAATAAGTCGATGATCGCAAGCTGCATGCACGAAAAAGGTTGACTCATTGTCTTGTTAAGCTCGGAGCGAGAGCACTACATGAGCGAGCATATTTAAGGCACGACTAGATTGAGCTTTCAGCTTGCGCCGCATCTATCTCTCTTCTACTTTTCTTTTGTTATGACGTTGTCACGTTAAACTATCTTAACCGACTTTACAGACAACAAAAAGAAAAATAATTCTTTGAAAGGTGAATTAGTTGGGAGCTATGTTTGACTTAAAATTTTTCATTTTAATTTGTTGCGTAATAGGTTTTGAAATAATTTGCTTACTGGAGATTATTCAAAAGTAAATAAGGTCATGAAATCGCTATCGTATTGAGTAAGTCGACTTAGACCATGTCATACTTTCATGAGGCACATAAAGTGGTAGTGGCTGGAAGCAAAAATCTTAAAATTAATCTGAGTTGATTGACTTAGATAGATAGATTAGATAGATAGATTGGATTAAGAGAGATCGTGACCAACGGTGGACTGATACAATCCGACTATCAAGAATGAACATGATTAAAGGTTCGCAAAGGTCTTCACCATCATCATAGTCACAAGTCTTTTCCATCTACCTGTCTCGGTGACTCAGTTGGTAGTGAGCATGCCTTTTGAACTTGGGGCGTGGATTCGATTTCCACCTAGGGCAAACATTCATTGATCAACAAACAGTGGTGTTAGTTCTACATATGTCTGGGTGTTAATTGTGTGGTATTTAAGAATGTTTATGTATATATTTCAGTCTCTGGCAGTTCCGAAGACGGGTCTGAGCAGTAGCGCACTTGTAGCGCCTCACTCAACTGCTGTCTTTGTACTTCTTCACTCTACAACAGTGAATAAGTACCTTATAGGTCGTCGTGCTCCATCTTAGACCTCAACGTCGCTTAACATCAGGCGAGTTGGTGGTCAAACGCCGACCTATTCTACATTTAAAAAAAAACCATAGTACAAGCTTTCCTTAGTTTGGGGTAAGAAGTTTATGTGTGAAAGTGTCCCTTTTATTTACTATTATTATTTAATCACATTTATTTACCTAGATATCAGATATATTAAGCAGCAGCAGGAGTTCGAGTAACAGTTGCGTTGAGAACCTTCGATCAAATATAAGGGAGAAACGATACGAAAATCTAAAAATTAACCGCATAAATTAAGTGCTGCACACAATTTCAACGTAGTCACGAACAAACACAACCAGTCGCAACAGTGCTATTTATTGTTGTATCGTTCTCGCTGTAGTCTCATGTACGTCTCTCTATTTTTGTTAATGATACACGCAACATAATCTGGCAACGAAGCTGTATAGTGTCCGTTTGCTTGTACCTACTTATATTGGACCCACGCGCTGTGTACTAGAAATTAGACTCGTTCCACTTCTTCCTTATATTATTTCGATGTTGATAACTGAAGAAGGCAATAGAGTAAGTTCAGGATTGCTTCGCTGGTAAATTACATCCTATGCGTAGGTATGTGTCAATGATATTATGGTTCATGTTTAACATAATGCCTAATCTGAGTGGCTATTCAAGCTAATTTGCTCATGAGTTATGTGATTGTATGATTGTTCGAGCAATCCTGCCCACATTCAATCTATAAGCACACTTAACTTATCCAGATAGTTTAATGCTCTTAGAATATTACATCTAAGTATTTCAATTTGCTAATATTTCTTCGCTGCAAGTCGTAATGGAAAAGTTACGAAATTACTTGCAATTGCGATTGAGCTTACATTAAATGCCCTCTGCAAGATTTTTTTAATTACATAAAAAAATCTAAAATTAAAAAAAATGAATTTTCGGCAACATTTTCCCCGGATATACTTTTTCACTACTGATTTTAAGAACAGAAGGTTTCTTTAAATCTTATCTTGTTTCCCTCCGTATCAGATTCTAAAACTTAACAGGGAAAATGACTTAGTTTGAAGAAAGTCAACATACTCTACGAGCTGAAGACTTCGCGGCCGGCGTCTGTTCGGCTGATCTTTTCCTCAGGTCACATTTTCGGTTCGATAAATATAGTAAAGTTATTTTTGTCGATTCTGTTTATAGAAAATTTTCACCTATAAAGGAAGAGAGTCGGACAGATGCCGGACATACGAAAGCATTTTAGCCGAAGCTCAAGCATAGACGCTTCACTCGCTAACGCTCAGTCGGTCGATAAAACGCCTAAACAAATGGTGACAATGTATGCTAGGCCTTACTCATTCATTGAAAACACAACAGAGCTGACATAACCACAACAAAACACACAGTGATTTGTTAAAACCCCAACCCACCCAATCATTTTACGCAAACAAAATGAAAATAAACCACTCAATTAATTTCCACCGCCAAACCTCATGAGTTTGCCACCATCAGTAAGATAAATGCATTCTCTTGTCACACGTCGACCAAAATACTTTTCACAATAAAAAAAATTACGTACAATAAAAACTTGAGTAGCCCAAAATTAACGATGTTCGAGTTGACAGCAGCTGAACCTTATCTCTGTAAGGCCCGAATTATACGGGCCAGACGTAAAGCAAGGATGCGGTGCGGATAAGGTTTAGGCTCACCCCGGACACTCGACTAAATCTCCATGCAAAAGCCACGTTCTAACAACCTATTACCAACCACACAGACTCTCTACACACATGTCGTTTTTGTATACGCGCAATTGTGTGAAGTGAGGTTGTCACCGTATTAATAATTATTGTACATATTACGTTTAAGAAGCTTTTGATCTCTTCTGATAGTCTCTGTCTCTCTCTAGATTTCGTAAATTTACGTTTTGCTTAATCACGTAGTTTGAAGGAATATCCAAGTATCCGACACAGAACCGTGTAGATAATTCATTAACTACCCCACATTTCATTACATTTCCATAACAATAATAGATACCTGCACTTACAAAAGTATAATTCCATGTTCACATTATAAAATTAAATAATGATTCCAATTGCAATAATGAATAATGCTATTTTCGTATTACATGTATCGTATACATCTCGTATTTATACAATCATGAAGTGTGCCGTGTCAGCCCTGTGTCAATGTCAACTCAATCGTAGGTATCGACCAGCAACAAAAGTCAACTTTAAAATACAACCGCCCCGCTGCGTCATCGCGTCCTGTGCGTGTTGCGCGTCCCGTGCTCAAGTCGGCTCCTCGACAGCTCTGAATCGGTGGCGGAATGAAGAAGGATGAGGAAGGGGGTCGGGGGGTAACAATTGCGATTCTGTAGTTTTAGTGTACGTAATAAACAGTATACGTAGTATAACATGTTCTGTGGTTCAGGAGTGAAAACTGTGAAGCGGCGTGCCTGCGCCGCGTCCCTTGTGATCTGATCAAAACACGTCGCTCTCATACATTTTAAAAGAACAAATTTTAAAGCAGCACCACGCCTGAACATTGTCCACACCGCATTCTTGCCTTACAACCGGCTTATATAATTTACGCCTTAAATAGGAGAGGGGCTTTATATCCGTTGTATCTATTTGGGGCATTGAAAATTAAATGCTTTTTCCGCAATTTAATTCTTTTATTTTGATGTTGGTTTGTTCTGCTTTTATTGCAAGCGATGTTTTGTGGTCGACTGGAGATTTATGGCAGTTAATATAATCTGTATGATATAGGTCTGCGCCCACGGTTTTACCTGTTTTCCTACTGAAGCTGATTATTTTTCCGAGATAAAATGGCTCATGTCTTAATCTAGAGTTGATATGTACCTAGAAATTATTACCAAATTACATTTCAGCCCAATCTGTTAAACCGTTTACGTCTTAAGAAGTGTGTGTATGTTTGCTACACACACACACACAGCCTTACACCCTAACTCACACATTTTCGCGTATTAGTGTGATGAAGTCCAAATTTTGAGATGTTTTAATGAAATAACAACGATTTCATTATGTTATACCATTTACCACTTAGTATCTCATATACCTGTAAATACTCTTATTACCCTAAAGGAAGAGCCTTAAGCTTTACCTCCCAAATTGTATGAATGTACCTACTCTTATTTCGTCTTAAGAACTAATGCACTATGCTAAGATATTCTTAAGAGTACCTTACTTGTATAAGGTAAAGAAATGTTGCTCATATACTTGCCTTTTGACTTAACTAGAAACATAAATATAACATTTTCGTGTACAAAAAGTAATGTAGGTACTGTACGCACTAAGCACTTTGCAGCGTCGGTAACATACCTCGTCGTCTCCAAATTAACCTGATCTCCTAAAACGCGTTGACTTTCCTTCATACGCCTTGATTTCTTTGGAGCCTCTACATTAGTAATGGGCCAGGTTACTCTGGTGGTTTCATAAGATACATTTTCCCTTTCGGACTATTAATCAACGTCGCCTAAAAGCCTCAGTGATACAGAAAAAAATTAACACAGCCGGATTCAGTGCAGTTTGTGTTGACGACGAGTAAACACAGGAAAACCTGCGATGATTTACTCTGTCCATTTGTGAAAAGAAGATTACTTTTTCCTATTTAATGAATACATCAGAAGAAGAACAAAGCTCATAGATGCCTTGCAATACGCATTAACACTAAAGTGGACATGGGCAGGTCACCTAGCAAGATACAAAGACAAAAGATGGACACTAGAATCAACGATATGGAAAGGACCAGTTGGTAAAAGAGGCAGAGGACGTCCAAAGAACAGATGGTGTAATGAAATAATAGCCACAGCAGGAAAAGAATGGAAAATAAAAGCAAGGGACAGAGAGAGTTGGAGTAAACTGGAGGAGACCTATACCCAGTCTGGGGTTCCAGCATCAAATAATACAGATATTCACATTTAAAAAAAGCTGTCATATTAATGTAACTATATCTTTATTCAATTAATGTAAAATTGTTATTTAAGGTTAAGGTTGTTGGAAATAAATGGGTTTAATAATAATAATAATTTAATGAATAAGCCTCTCAAGCCAGAGGAAGTTGGTTCAAACCCAGCCGACGGCACGCACCAATTTGTTCATTGTTTGAACATTTGTGCGTATTGTATGTCATCTGCTACATGACTGGAGCCCGTATGGCGACAGACTCGTCCTCTGTCACATTTGGGACTGAATATCGTGCGGCGAAGTGCGGGTGTTCTATTACACCTCTGCCAGAATAGCGATCCGAATCAAAAATGGTCACGTGGGCAACACGCAGTGACGTCAATCGATGCTCAAGCAAGACCGGTATAAGTAACAACACGCACGAAACGCTTTGGTTCCTCATTTCTCATACGGACCGCTAGAGTGTGGAATACTCTGCCAGACTGTGTGTTCCCTGATACTTATAATCTGGGTGTCTTCAAGTCTCGAGTGAATCGGTTTCTTCTAGGCAAGCGTGCTCCATCGTAGGCCGCATCACTGCTTATCATCAGGCATGTTGGTGGCCAAACGCAAGCCTATTTTGTAATTTAAAAAGAAAAAAAAAAGTAAATTACAACAAGTTCGAAAGAGACGATGATGACGTCATCAGGTGTTGGCTCCCGAAACGCTAAACCATGGTATAATAATTTACTTCGCCAGGTAGTAGCATTCAGAAACATGTAGTGACGTCAATCGATGCTCAAGCAGGACCGAAATAAGTCATTTACAACAAGTGCGAAAGAGCCGGATGACGATGATGTCATTATGTGTTTTCTGAAAACTTGTTTTTTAGGATCTTGAGTGTACTCATCATGCAGTCACTCGCAAGCATTTTCTTTTGTCTTAAAACCCACACAAGCATTATCTCACACATATTATGTCGACACGCTTCGATGCGTCATAATTAGTTTCTCTCTAAGATGACATCAATTTTCAATCACCATACATGATTGTATTAGTATTAGAACTTTCAAGGCCTCAACTTATATAAATGTTCCTGTCCATTCAGGTTGCCTGGAAGAGATCGCTCTGAGCGATAAGGCCGCCCATTAAAAACTTAGTTAAGCCTTATTTAAGTACTATTGTAATTATTTTATGTTTTTAAAAAAGAGTTGTTGTTGTTGTTGTTGTCGGGATCGTAATGTTTGGATCACCACATCCAGCTAAACTATAGACATACTAGATGCACCACGCGGTTTCACCCGCGATTAAAAAGTATCCTATGTGCTATTCTGGGTAGGATGGATGGATGGATACATGGATGGATGGATGGATGTTACTCTTTCACGCTAGAACGGCTGAACAGATCTGGATGAAATTTGGCACAGAGATAGGTTATAGTCTAGAATAGCACATAGGATACTTTTTAACCGCGAGTGAAACCGCGGGGCGAAGCTTGTCATCTACATTTATCTTTCAAGATATTTGTCGAGTGAGATGAAAAAGCGCTTTTATTTTTAAAGTTGGACGGTAGCACTGATTGAAACACAAACAGCGCAAGGCACAAAGAATAAACGACCAGCAGTTTTCATTTTCTGTCTACGCTGCGATTTAAAAGCGTGTATTTGGTCGCTGTCGTGACATCTAATCCATTTGCCCGGCCACTGTGCTTGCAGACTGTGTATTGCGTATGAATTCGAAGAAGTTTTTGAGCTCAAAAGGCTTTAAGTTGCAGTTGGAAGTCGCAAGGATATATATAATACAAGCTGTAACCCCGCGACTTCGTTCTCGTTTATTATTTATATATATAATTATAATATGTGAGCTATCCTATCTGTTAAGTTAGATCGAACTGCACACGGTGTGCAAATTTGATTGAAATCGGTTAAGTAGTTTAGGAGTCTATAGCGGACAAACAACGTGACACGTAATTTATAAATATTAAGAAGATATGTTTACATGTATTGTTAGCTAAACATTTATTGGCCTCTCTATCTACATGACTGAAGCCCAGTGTATGGCGACAGGCTTGCCCCCTGTCACATTTGGGACTGAATATCGTCCGGCGAAGTGTGGGTGTTGTATTACACCTCTGCCAGCCCGGTCTGGGGAAAGGCGTGACGATATGTATGTTAGCTAAACATTGAATGGGCATCAGTTTTGTGTTAGCATCGATGTTTTTGAAAACTCTCTACTACAAGATGCAATTCGTTATCTGCCGTGTTACAATGTTTAGTATAAAATGTCATAGCCTGTAAATAAATTACTTCTTTTAAAGATTTTGATGTTAGGGAAAATAACATTTAGGGTCAATTGGGGCAAATGCGTCTGTGGGGCAATTGCGTCTTCCAAAAATTACTGACAAACCCTTCGCAAATTAGGCGCTGCCTACATTTTTTTAATATCTTTAGTTGCAATAATCTGTTCAAGATGGCGTTAGTTGCCTAACTTGTGAAGGGTTTGTCAGTAATTCACGAAAGACGCAATTGCGCCACAGACGCATTTGCCTCTACTGACCCTATTTAAAATGTTTTTTTTTTTTTTACATACATAAGGTACTGTACTTACTTGTACTGCCGAAAAATGTATTTTAGTTTTTAAGAGTTTCATGTAGTTTTTGGTATGCAATAAAGATATATTATTTTGGCTTGCGTTTGGCCGCCAACATGCCTGATGATAAGCAGTGATGCAGCCTACGATGGAGCACGCTTGCCTAGAAGAAACCGATTCACTCGAGACTTGAAGACACCCAGATTATAAGTGTCAGGAAACGCACAGTCTGGAAGAGTATTCCACATTTTTATTAATTCAAAATGAAAAAAAAAATGTCATAAAAAAAGAACTACTTAGTCATCGCGAGACCACCCTAGTGTTAAATATTTTATTTCAAAATGCATTCCGCGAACCCGTTCAATAAATGTCCTTGCCTAATTTAACATCACACAAAATTCTACTCAAATCGGCGAGTTAGGCCCTTTAAACTTTGATTATAAATCCGTAGATTAATTAATAAGGTGTGCACTTAAAAGAGAATTCCGTACAAAAAGGCTTAAGTGAAAAGTTGCTCGTATCCTGGTAACGCCAACTCAGTATTATGAACACAGTAGTTAAGCTTCACGAGTTTTGAGATTTTGAAAATACGGTTTGACTTGCACATAAAAAAGAGAGCTTTCCATTTAGAGACGTGCTGATCCTACTTCCTTAAATTCTTCTTATATAGGGTCCGCCACACAACTTTTTTTTTGAAAATGCTGTAAAAAAAATCTACTGAAAATTTTCTCAAATTTCTTTTTTTATTCGAAAGTACAATCCTCCCGGTTAATAATGAAAAATAATTTCATTCAAACGGCTGCCTCGGCTGGCCATGCAGTAGCCTGCACGATGAGGGACACGCGAACAGGACGGCGCTACATACCACTCAGCCGAAGCTACACTCGATGTTTTGCGCCCTGTTTTTGAATCATTATTTTTTGTCGCATTATCAGCCGCAGATTATTCGCCGCAAGATAATCTGCAGCTGATAATGCGATCTTCAAAAACAGGGCGCAAAACATCGAGTGATTTTTTTCGGTAGTTTTTTTTTATAGCATTTTCAAAATGAAAAAAAGGTAAGTGGCCTTTTTAATAAAAGCGTATAATACTAGTAATCTAGTGATTCTGTGAGATGTAGACCTCGCAGTCGACGTTTGTCCTCCTCTACTGGTCGCATTCCCTAAACTAATTCTCGTGAAATTTTGAGAGCAGGTTTGATAATTACACAGAATTATGTTATCGAGTCAGTTTTTAGAATTTTTCAAAATTTTTTTTTGTCCTAAAATTTTTGACTAAGCAAACCGTGAGATGCCGGCTGGCTCACTGCTTGCTGGCAGGATCAGATACTCCAAGTCGAGTATGTGGCAAACTGTAGCAAACAAAATTGGAATGGTCAGCCCTGAATGAGTCAGCAAGCGATACGCGGCAAACTGCGTACAGTACGCGCTGTTCATACATTCCATTTAAAAAAAATGGGGTGCCAAATGGAAGCAAACAGTCAGCTGCTGATAGGATGCCCTAACAAGCGCAATACTACAAGAGTGAATAGGCACCTCATGGACAAGCGAGCTCCATCTTAGACCGCATCGTCACTTTCCATCAGGTGTGTTGTGGTCAAACGTAGGCCCATTCAATCATAAAAAAATAAAAACGACAAAGGTATGTCGACTCCTTTCATTGAGACAGACGTATGTTTACACATAGCCTTGTCACGTGCTCGCATGACAAAAAGCGACAAGAGGAATTTTGTCCCGCGTGCAATGCGCTGTGCGCAGTGTGCTGACTGCATTGTTCACAAAGTACTGACTCTCAGTCTGTCGCCACTGACAAACCCTTAATCCCATAGCGAGTCTGACGGGCCCTGAAAAACCGGCTGTACCTACACCATTGAATTCCAGTTTACAGCTGTAATCTGGGGCCTTATTCTGGCGCAGACGGTATTATTTCGGGGCATTATTGTATAAGCATAGTGGCGATGGCAGTCTTGTCCCTCCAGCTCGCTTGTATGACGCGAGTAGGGCCAAAACACACAACACGACACGACGTCATGTCGTGCGTCGTACCATGGTCCGACATCGTTTAGTGAATATTTATTCGGAGCCACATCGTAGATTTTCAGAACACGACGTCGTATCGTGTAAAAATGTATTTTGTTAGGCCCTAAGTTGACGCCAGAAGGATGACATGTCACAAATACATACGACTTATGAGCAGTAAGGCTCTCGGTCTGTTTTAGTCTTGTAAGAAAAGTAAGAGTGTGAAAGTGACGGAGAAAATATCGCACGCCCCAGAATAGGGACCTTATACGCATAAATCCCGTCAATGAATAAGTCACTAGTCGATACGGGCTTTACATGTTGAATATTTTTAAATGATGCATGACTCGAGTAAACAAAAAGGGTATTTGAATTTAAAATTTCCGATGATGTGTTCGAGTTGAAAATATGAGAATTTGATCTATTTTGTATTTGTACATACCTCAAAAATCCTCAGATCTACTATAGTACGTGCTACGAAAGATGAGACTTGACAAACCACGTGGTTTGACCTTTAGGTTTAGGTTTGAATAGAAATATTCCTGAAATATTTTAAATATTGAATTTATTATGCAGTATTTAATTTAAATATTTCTCCACCACTGACGCTCGTCAATTTTCATCTCTCGTGGCACGTATTATACTACCTTTATTCATTTATTTTATTTACTAATAATAATCTTGTATTTGTTTTATTCCGCGGAAACACAACTTTTTGCATTATAGCAGAGTGTAAGATGTGTCTCTCTGTGTGTTCCATAACATAACTTACGCAAGGAAATCTATTTAGACATACGAGTACAACACAATTGTAGGTATCTTTTGTAACAAAATAATTTACAACATTCATCATATTTTCTGCCCAACATAAAACGAACTTTTGCAACTAACTAATTACTCGTATTGTTAGATACCTATATAGCCTAGTCAAAATAGACATTCATACATTAATTGGCATTGAAATGAAAATTACTAAGAAAGTTGGAAACATCATCCTATATTATAAAGGCGAAAGTTAGTTTGCATGTTGTTTCTTCACGCTCAAACGTGTAAATGGATTTCAATGAAATTTGGTATAAAGATAGCTTATACCCAGGATTAATACATAGGTTACTTTTTAACCGCGGCGCCAGACAGCTAGTTATAAATAAAATGTGAAAACGGATATTACCGGCCTAATAGACAGTCAAGGTAAATGAGTCCCGAACAGTTAACAGAAATACTCTTGAACAATGCAACTATCCTACAAAATAAAGGTAACATAATTATATCTTAAAACTAAAATTATAGATGCGAAAGTGAGTTTGTTTGTTTGTTTATAACGCTTTCACGCCCTAACTACGAGTACTAAATCGATTGTCATGAAATTTAACATACACATTGTCTGGGACACAGAAAAAGACATAGAGTACTTTTTCAAATCAACGGTTCCTGTGGGACCGCGGGTAAAACCGCGGGGCGCAGCTAGTAGAAAATAAAGGTTTTACAAATTTTCTAATTCGTAAATCCTAGTAGAAAATAAAGGTTTTACAAATTTTCTAATTTGTAAATCCTTTATTTTCTACTAGAACTGAAAACACCCTAAACAAAGGAATAAAGACACAAGCATACAAAATCCCATTTCGCTCATCATCACGTCTGCAATTAAAATTTGTAAATTCCTCCCCGTTCGCAAGTTTCAAGCACGCCTACAGAGGAAGGTGAAAACTCGAAACAAATTGCGTTAAAACGTAATAGAAACTCGTTTCCCGTAAAACTTTATATCAGATTACGTAGAAAATTCAATATTTAAGATTGATTCGGGCAGATGTTTGAAGGGCAGCCCGACAGCGCGAAAAGGGCAATACATGTGGAATATACGCCTTTTTGTATTGAGTTAGGGTGCCGTTTTCAGTTACGTTAAGCTACCTTAAGTAAAACTTATCATTTGGCAATGATCTAGCAAATCTTAGGTCTGAAATCTGCTCTTTGGACGAACATTAATCAAGATCTACTTTCAGAATAACTGTTATGGCAATGAAAAGGACCTTGTATCTAAGCAAACAACGCTTACGTCATCGCTTTCATGTCAAAGAAAAAAAGTTTTTTTTCTTTTTGTGTCCAAATTAACGTTAACAATATTTGGTCAGCATTCAAAGCAGTCCATTACAGCTCGGTCGTAATAGGAAAAATGGCCCGCCCGTCTCAAACTACGCAGATGGCAATTAAGTATTCTGCTTGAAAATAGTCGCGCCTTTGTCAACTTTGCAAGCGAGACGAATGTAAAAGCTTTTTTACGGGACGACCTAAAACTCGAAGAAAATGAAAGGAAAAATAAAACGAATTTCATACTTAAAGCCGGGAAAATTTGCATGATATTACAGCTCATCTGGCCCGCGAGGTTTGTGTACGGCGGTAAACGATCCGAAACAGAAATTTAAATTTTTTCCGCTCTCATTCGAATCTTTTGGAAAGCTAATTAAGTCTGTAAATACGTAATGAGCTTTTTTAAGTTGCTCAAATGCTTTCTTGTTTAGGCTTCAAACAAAGGAAAACATTAAATAATATAGTCTAGAATGTAGACACATTTAATAGACCTTGAATTAACACAAATATATTTTTTTTAGAAAAAAAAGTTACGAATTTTGAGGTATATTTGATTGCTATGTCTGATTTTTAATTGTATCGGTTTCTATATATTTTTTTTTAGTTCGACAAGGTCTTATATCCGTCACCCTTACAAATGAACCGTGGAACCAGCACATGTGTAAACACACACTAAGTCTTCCCTTTTTGTGACTAAACGCCCCGAGGCGTCCAATTTGCAGAAAAGAATCCCACAAACACTGTATTACTCGCTCGAGATCACACCATGCACTATTTGAATTTACCGAAACTCCCTAGGGAGGGTAGAATCAATTTAAATTTTAACTCACACTTAATACACCCTTGTTTTGTGTCTAAGTGGTGTGTTCAAGTCACCCTCTATTTGGGACGAATAATAAGTTGGGAAGACAACAAGACTGTAAGCATCTTATTGATGTTTAAAATCAAAATAAATAGAGAAGCGGTTATATTATTTAAGCTGCAACCAGAAGACAAAAAGCGGCGAAGACTGTTACGCAAAAAAATGATTTAAATTTTAGTCTCCTTTATTTTTTACTAGCTGTTTTTCCCTCGGCTTTGCTCACATTTTATAGCCTATGTCAATCAGAAATAATGTTGCTTACTAATGATGAAAGAGTTTTTGAAATCGAACCAGTAGTTTTTGAGTTAATTCGTTACAAACATACTTACATACAAACCTTTCCTCTTTATAATATTAGTATAGACCAGATGCGCTTCGCGGTTCAACCCGCGGTCTCACAGGAGTCGTTTTTTTTCGACCTAAAAACCATGTCATTTTTGATTACACTGGCAACGCGTATGCAAAATTTCATGACGAACGGTTGATTAGTTACAGAGTGAAAGTGGAACAAACAAATAAACAAACGAGTTAGGATTTCACTTGAGGGTTTCACCTTCACACTCATGTTTAACCATTTTGGTTCACAAAATATCTAAAACTACACAACTTTATTCCCACTTTATTTGAGTAATGAACATACCCGCCTAAAATAAAACATAACCCTAAAGAACACCGTTTCCAATTCACATAAAAGTCACCAACTCCGTTCAAGAATCTCTCAAATATAACGTAAGAGCCAAAATGAATTCGCTAAATTGGCTAGAGTCCTTAAATTCGTAAATTTACGAGTACACGAGTACTCTTGGTACACCGGCCAAATGGAAATTGTAAATTTCAGAACCACGCTTGGCTTGCACACAACCCATTCTCATTTTCTAAGATGACCCTAGTGTGAATAAATCTTATGTCAGCTGTAATGAAAACGCCAGACATAGCATTTAAGCGCATTTAGTGCTGACGTATGGCAACACAGTTTAAGTGTCGTTTACATGCTTTTGTGACATCGCGACTATTTTAGCGATCGTTTCGTGACAGGGTGCATATAGCATGGCAGCTGTTAAATAATACGGTTAAGATAAGTGTTATTTTGCTACAAATACGTTAAGACTGTTAACTAATAACCGTTTATGAAGAACTAGAGCCGAGTGAAAAGTAAATCGTAGCAATATTTTACAAGGCAGAAAAAAAACAATTTTCGTCACAAAGTGCCATCGGCAAGTGCATATAAGAGACATAGTTATAGGGACAAATTCTGACAAATTAAAACACAATTTTTCATTGGCCGGCACTTTCACATTTGTACAAAAAAATGTATGAAATTGGATGAGTCCATTCTGAATTGTTCTCTTTTTCGGAGATCTTTAGTTTCAGGCACCTTACTCTATACTCGTTTTCTCTCAAGAACCACGTCTTACTTTGTTAAGCCAATGTCTTCTATGGTTAGAATTTTACACTTTAATCCTAACTAATATTATAAATGCGAAACTGAATTTGTTCGTTTGTTTGTTTATTTATTTGTTTGTTTGTTTGTAACGCTTTCACGCCCTAACCAATCAACCGATCAGCATGAAATTTTTCATACACGTTGTCTGAGATACAGAAAAGGACATAGGGTACTTTTTATCTCGAAAAAATAAACGGATCCTGTTGGACCGCGGGTGAAAGCGCAGGGGACAGCTAGTGTTGTATAAGTGTGAAGAATGCAGCGTTAGCATAATAAAGAAAGTCATTCCGAAAACAGCTCTATTAACCATTATGATCAATTGAGATAAGTAAAGTGCTCTAGATGCTTAATTTGTAGATTAGTTACGCTTATCTTTACTCAGTTCGATAACGCACACGCGCTACACATCTAGCTTAATTGACTAATTAGTTGAATGAAATTTTATTGACTTTTTCTAAAGTCGGTTGACTTGGTATTGAAGTACGAGCAAACAGATTTTAGAAACAGACAATAATTGCTCTCATGTTTTAAACGTGAAGTGTAATTAATTTTGAGTTTTTAAAGTTTTACTGTGTAATTTCATTTTCCTCCATCATCTGCATTATTATTTTACGTTAAGCTATTTATTTTATGAATTTCTTCTGCTGGACGTATGTCTCTTCTAATGTATGCCACTGTGCTCATTTCTTTCATATTCCGCAGCTTTACGCAAATCGTCACTCCACTAATATGTGATAGATGTATATTATATAATTGTTGTTATATTAGCTGTGTTTTTTTTCTTCGTCATCACTATAAAAACATTATACTTACTAACAGTAGGCTGATAAGCATGTAATTATTAGCCCACTGTTGGGCATATACAGGTATCTTTTGTTATACGCCAATCATCTTAAAGTCAAAGTCAAATTGTATTTATTCAATTGGCTATCAAAGATACACTTATAAACATCAAAGTTTTATGATAAACTCAACCGCCTTGTTCGGAAAAAGAACCACTACTCAGAAGAACAGGCAAGAAGCTGGATGGATTTTTTTTAGCCCACGATCCCACAACCCCGAATCGAATGCAGTACAATTAGGTACGTTTACCATTACGAATACCGTTGAATTTGCAACAGCATAAAATGCTTCAAATTACAGCTCCTTGGAAGGAGATGGGGAGACTATGAAATTAAGTCTTGTAACTTAACTTCGCAGTCAAATCATACTTCACTCCGCAAGCCTTACCAATTTTCCCCAACAGCGTCCCACGTAAACACTGGCGCATCGCTCAATTCCGCGACTGTAATTCAGAATTCGAGTGGAAATATTCAGTAAATGCAGGCAGAAAACGGTGCAATTGCTGCGAGTTGTTTAGCATAATACGGTGATACCATTACGGCACAAAAGACATCCGCTCCAACCGAGAGCCAGCAGTAAATAGACGAGAAATTGTTATGAAAAATGTTTGGAAGCCGTAATTGGAATGGAGGATATTATGGTTATTCAGTGGCTGAATGCGTATGTCGTATACTGAATCAAGTGTGTTTGGAAATGTGATGGAAGAAAAACAGCTGAGCATAGTGAAAAATGATAAAGTTGAAAATAAAAAAAAACACAAGATTTTGAATTGATTTCTGTTATAATTTGAATTGTGTGTTTTAAATTGTATCGTGTGTTGTTTCTTGATTCTTTTTGGGATATACACACCTGAACATTAAATTCGATATGACTAAATAACACCTCTTTTAAACCACTTGTAACTTGTATGTAGTCTAGGTACTCTACTTGTTCAGTGATTTAAGTACGAGTAGAAGTATAATTAGTTGAGTGTATTCGTTTTAACATTTGTTAAAACGAATACACTTAAAATTTGTTAAAAGTGTAAGTAATCTACTAGACTAGTGTTATTTAGTGATTTAAGTAGCAGTGTATGTAGTTGACTTTATTCTTTTGATTAAATAATGGCACAGACAAATTCATAAAAGCTTCTAAAAAGCAGCTTAGTATTTCTCTCTCGTAGTTGCCGGAACTTAATGGGCACTTAACTGCCACATGCAGGTGGATGAGTATTTATTTATTCAGATTTTAACCCGTCTTATGACAGTGTGTGCACAGTTGCAAGTAATGCTGTGGGTGGGGCTCGTTTCGTTAGATATGGTTGTGGCTAAAATATTACTGTTATTTAATGAATCAACATGAAAGTTGTAGCTTACACCAAATGAATACTTATTTAGGGCAGCGCACGGATTTAAAGTTAAAAATTTTTAGTTAAAAGTTAAATTAAAAAAAGAGGTTTAAAAAGTAGCCTTTGTGCCATTCCAGACTATAATCTATATCTCAGTGCCAAATTTCAGCCAAATTTGCTCAGCCGTTCTGGAATGATTGAGTAGCAAATATCCATTCAACAATCCCTCGAAACTCTTGTATTTATAATATTAGTGTGATGTTCAAAGACTTGAGTTCAAAGAGTTGCGATGGCAGCCTAGTTGGGAGAACGCCTGCCTCTCAAGCCAGAGGGAGCGGGTTCGAACCCAGCCGACGGCACGCACCAATTTGTTCATTGTGTGAGCATATGTGCGTTTCGTATGTCATCTGCTATGTGACTATATGGTGTATGGCGACAGGCTCGCCCCCTGTCACATTCGGGACTGAATATCGTCCGGCGAAATGTGGTTGTTGTATGTTGTACACCTCTGCCAGTCCCTTCGGGGGAAAGGCGTGACGATATGCATATGTATATGTTCAAAGACCAATTTAGTACCACCACGGTGGATCTTCTTGACTTCTTAAAGTCAGTTTAAAAAATAAGAGGAAACGTACTACTGAACAAAGAACACAAAGAACAGCAACAAAGTGCGACCTAATTTTCTAAGCTGCTTACACATGTCGTACAAAATTCATGTATCTTTTCCCCGTGCTGAATAAAGGGTACTATTTCTTAACTTTACATTGTAAGTTTGCCCGAGCTCTTTCAGCAAGATCGGAGATCGCCAGCGTTTGTTCGTCTGAGCATTCCATCTATCTTTGTACACTAGGTGTAATATCATGAAATTATACTTTACGTGTGTTGATTGGCTCAGCTGAGAAAGAGCAGCCTATGATTTTAAAACGTGTCATGTTAACTGGTAGCTCTGTGAGCTGGAGACCTCGCGACCGGCGTCTGTCTTCCCCTACAGGTCGCATTACTCAACCTTGTGAGCAAGTTCTATAATTATACAGTTTTTTTGCCGTTTTGAAAAGTTTTCAAAAACTGCTTAGACAAAAATACTATTTAATTATTGAAATTACTCACAAATTTTCAGGAGAATCGGTTAAGAAATGCGACCTGTAGATGAAGACAAAGATCCGGAGAGAATTCGGACACACGAAAGATTTTTGTCGAAGCTGAGGCATAGACGCTTCGCTCGCAAAAGCTTGCTCGGTTGTTAAATTAAATTATGAAACCAGAAACGCACTCACGCTACATTCAATGTAACTTTGAATGTTCAATGTAACATTAAATGTTACATTGAATGCTTATACACGTTTTAATGGAGTTATTATTACCATTACCACAACACTACTTAATTTGCTAATAGTAAAATGTATGCATGAAAGTCATCAGAACCACCATCGTTTTTACCTGACTGCGTAAGGAGTGATGATGTTTCTGACAAAATTGTTATGGATTACAATTTTGTCTAAAACATTAGCTTAAAAAGAAAATACTTTATTCATACACAGAATGTCATTTTATCGAACAAACTACACTTACCCACTACGGTACTTACAGAGTATTAAAATTTTTGAGATTAGTACAACTTTTAATTTGACCCAATTTCCTAGTGACATTATATAAAATCTACCATTCACAAGAATCTAATAATGGAGTTTTCGAAGATCATAAATCTCCGGGAGAATAATGAATCGACTTCGTGATCCGGCGCCCAAAGCGGTGGTTACTTATGAACCCATTTTAGCATTAGCGTTTCATTCGTTTTGGAGGAATGACAGCCATTTGAATAATACTGACTGGATTGGAATAATGCGCTGAGGATCATGTGAAAACTGGTTCAATTAAAGATTTTGAAAACAGGATTTTTTAACATAACATATCGTCACGCCTATCCCCTGAGGGGGATGGCAGAGGTGTTATGTAACACCCACATTTCGACGGACGATATTCCGTTCCAAATGTGACAGGGGGCGAGCCTATCGCCATTCACTGGGCTCCAGTTATGTAGCAGATGACGTACAATACGCACATATGTTCACACAATGAACAAATTGATGCGTGCCGTCGGCTGGATTTGTACCTGCTCCGTCTGGCTTGAGAAGCTATGTTCTCCAACTAGGCTATCTAGGGATTTTTTAAACAGCACACTATCTCCTTTACTAACAAATGTTGTACTCGTTTAGTTTTATGGTTGACATACCTACAACACGCACGAAACGCTTTGGTTCCTCATTTCTCATACGGACCGCTAGAGTGTGGAATACTCTGCCAGACTGTGTGTTCCCTGACACTTATAATCTGGGTGTCTTCAAGTCTCGAGTGAATCGGTTTCTTCTAGGCAAGCGTGCTCCATCGTAGGCCGCATCACTGCTTATCATCAGGCATGTTGGCGGCCAAACGCAAGCCTATTATGTAATAAAAAAATAAAAAAAAGCCTCGGAATGGTTACGCAGTGCTTTGTTTTTTTTTTTTTTTATTCTTTCTGACTAGATATAATAACATACTAGATCCTGTTTAAGTATTCCAAAGTCATGTAACGTTTATTAGTGAAGGGGTAAGTACACATAAGGGGGTTTTATAACCCTAAAAAAACTCCGTAAAAGCGCGATTCGAATTTCCAGCTTAAGTCAATGCCAAAATAAAACCACTTTTTGACAATTTTTGCTGAAACATTATACATTATACAGGGTTATTTGTACCTAATCAAAAACCTCCTAAGGGTTCATTGTACTGATCAATACGAACAACTTTTACTATGAAGCCAATCCTGTAATCGCGAAAATAAAACAGCTGTTCCATACAAAAAGTTCAATCACCTTTGACAAAATGTTTGAAACAGCTGATTTTTTTTTCGCGATTTTGGAGTTCGCCCTATAGTAAAAGTTGTTCATATTGATGAGTACAATGAACCCTTAAGAGGTTTCTGGTAAGTTACAAATAACCATGTATGTACAGGTATTTGGAATGTTTTTTTCTTTCTTCAAAACTCAAAACAGCCAGCAGTTTCTACGAGCATCGCAGCTCAGAGAGTACGAAAAAAATGTCGCTCTGTATTTTTCGCGCAAACGACAAAAGTTTTGGCAGGTCTCCTGAGAAAACCTATAAATCAAGTTAATTTATAGAGACGAGAAACCGCTGAACACTTAAAGTTGTTACGAGGTGGCATTACTCTTGACTAATGCTTCTTCGCGATTAGAACTTAAGTGATACTGGACCTCTTTGGATTTTTTTCTTTGCCCTTTTTTTGAAAAAGGGAGTTTTTCAAGCTTTGAAATGTTGAGTGACTCAGTCATTGTAAGGAATGCTTTGAAACGGCTGTTCAACTTGAGTCAAAAAATTAAGTGAAAAGCCATTGCTATTGTTTTCCGTAGTTCCTAATTTTTTTAGGAAAACTCCGCATTTTTATGTATGTTTATACAATTTGTTTGACAATAACTTGAGAACTTATCGGCCATTTGATCTTGACGAAATTTTGTAGGCAAGTAGTCCATTTCAATGAATAAATTTAACTCGTTCTTATTTAAATTTATCTAGACAAACAGTTGTGGGTTGCAAGCTCTCAGTTTGAAAAATTAATGAATCATAGGTAACAAACAAAATTACCACAATGGTATAAGAAGTAACAATGGAATGAGAAGTCTCGTAAAATTTGTAAAAAATGTGTCAGTTTCCACACAAATATCCTTTCTAATTTAAGAGAGCAAACAAAAGTCTCATTAAAAATTTAACCTCACCAATCATTGAAGAGCAATCCAAGGTTCCATTTGATGTTCAAACTTTGTCCTCTACGATTCCCAAAAGTCAAACAAATGAACCGACTACTTAGGAAAGCTTCCTTCGTTTCTGGATGGCAGTTTCATGACTAATATTTTAACTATGTGTAATTATTTACTCCCTTAGCAATAAAGGTTTTATACTCCGGAATAGTTTCAAAGTCTTTTTTGTCTTGTTCTATTGTGTATTTAAAACTTTAAAAGGAAGAAAAACTAATATTCAGCTTAACAGTTCCTAGGCCATACAAAGATTATAAATTATTTTTAGAGAAAGGTGTTAGAGTTTGGACAGATAAACTATATTGTTTACGCTATAGTTACAAACTAAAACAGACAGTCATTTCACAGTAACCTTAAAGTTCATAGAAACAGGGTGTGTCATTTAACAATTGTATGGTATAGTCTTTATTGTATGTAGAACTACAGATCAGATCAGATTCATGATCAAAACGCAAGTGTCTTCATGTTCGTTAGTTTAGGCAATAATAGAAATGCAACTTGTACGTGCTTTTTTTAAGCACGTGATCTTCCTTAATTTGCAGACTAAAAATGCTTTTACGTGATCGTTAGACTTGCTTTTTAATTGTGATCGCGTCTTGATTGGGTTCGTTTGACAAGTTCGAATCGAATTAGGGTCGTTATCGAGTCTGTAGTTATCACGCTCAACGTAGCCGACAGTGCTACGTTGCTACGCCGTAGCTCGTAGATGCCATAAAAGCGCTAAGATTATACTACAACGACCAACTTGTCTGCTGAGTTGAATGGGGAGCCACTATCGTATTTTTTATGAATAAAATTGATGGACATTTTAGTGCTCACACTTGGCCACCTCTAACGGCATATTGGTCAATTAGAGATACTAAAAAGTATTACTTGGAAATACTTTTCATTACATTTTGGAAAGAATATAGGTACTAACTTATAAGACTTTGAGTTTACTTAGGATTGCTATTTTGAGTGCCTTCAGTTGTACTTATTTTTACTGAATTCACATTTTTTTGATATTAGTATGGGTTGTTTCAGTAGACATTTTTAGAATAAGTAAAACGTTGTTTTTTGTTTTGCTACAGTACGTTATATTCCAGCAAACTTAATAAAGAGTCAGTTACTATCCCAATGCTTTTGTATCATCTATCATCTTCAAACACACTTAAAGACCTAACCTGGTGTATAAATAAAGTTAGGTATTTACTGACTAGGCAAAATAAACTTATATTAAATACGGGAGAAGCCACTGGCTACCGAAACACAGTGTAAACTAGTTAGGACTTAGTGGATTTCTAATTACATGTTTCCAAATGAGGTCAATTCCAAAGTGAGGTCTCTGGTTTCCGTAGCACAGTTTTTTTACTAGTTCGGAAACCAGTGGTTTCAATATTTTTTGTTGTAAAATTTGTTTTTATGTCAAATAAATAAATTATTGAAATTATTGATTGATTGATTGAATTATAGACCTTTATTTTGGCACAAGCAGTCAGTGCAAAATGTAATTATGAATCGACTGACTCCGAACTAGTTGTGTCTCTCGTTAGCCAGTGGCTTCTCCCGTATGTAAATCTGAGTTTATTATGCCTAATCAATAAACCAACCGATAAATACCTACCGTTGTTCAAACACCAGGTTAGGTCTTAAACTATAAATTACTATAAATTACTTGATTACATTTTGTACAAATTGTTTGTCCTAAAAAAGCATTTCTGATTTGATTTAATTACACATTACTGATAATAATCGTAAAGTCTAAGGTATTAACCTAATGCGAATATCCCCACCTCGATTCACGTCACAGCGTATTGAAATTCACACAGAACAAGCACCCCCGAGCTTAGTATCTTGAGCACGAACACGATACTGGGTAAGCAGTATAATGAAGCTAATTAATCTTCCTGTATTATTTAGTTAGTTACACACACTAAGCAATTTACAGGTGAAACTGCTTACAGAGTTAATGGTTGATTGTTTTGTGTATTTGCTCTGTAGCACAAATATCACGGTTATGTGATTGAGCTCTCTTCCTTTGTAGGTTGTGTTCCTTTAAGAGTCCCGCGACGCCCTGAAATTTCCATACAAACGCGCTTCTTAAATTTCTTGAAAACCGTTTGTCAGATTATGATGAAATTTAGCATGTACAATAAAATTAACAATATCTCCGCCCCTTTGTTCTTGGTTTTTTAAAAAGGTTCTCAAGCGAAAATAGAGCTATGAAAAATATCCACATTTTAAGGGGTCACTTTTGACTGTTTTATTCAATAGGTAGACAAAGCAAATCAAAAATTCCATTACATAGGGAGGTTGTCAACATCATTAGCTGTTAAATGAATCCATAATACAAGGGAAATTCTTAGTTATTTAAGAATGATTACAGAAGTGCAAAAGTCATAAAATAATTGAAATTGCACTTTGTCACTCTGTGGGTAACATTAAAGGTTCGTTAGTATCTTTACTTGCTCTCTTCGCTTGTCATCTTCTTCTAGAAGAAATGGCTATGGAAAACTTTAAGCCAATGAGAAGTTAGTCTAAAGTGGTCGCTGGACTCTTAATGATGAAGTTGGTAAAGATTTGAACGAGATTTGAGAGTTCCAAGGAGTGGAACGCACTTCCTGCCTCAGTGTTCCCCAGCAATAGAAACAACCTGGGTCTCTTCAAGACAAGAGCGAATAGGCACCTCATGGGCAAGCGTGCTCCATCTTAGACCGCATCGTCACTTTCCATCAGGTGTGTTGTGGTCAAACGTGGGCCCATTCAATAATTTAAAAAAAAATTAGCTTATTTTTAGTAGTTATTAATGTTATAATTATGTACTTACCAACACTTTTTGACCAATTGCCAAAAAAACAGAGAAATAGAAATTCACAAACAAAGTGCTGACTAGGCTAACTAACTTTTCTTTTTCTCTTAGCTCGAATGCCTGAAAGCGGAGTAACTTTTTGGCTTTAAGAGAACCAAAAGTCGGTCAAGCCGTTTAGGTGGTAAGAGGCCACCTAAGATGCAGACAAACATCCTACTAATATTATAAACGCAAAAGTTTGTAAGAATGGATGGATGAATGGATGGATGTTTGTTACTCTTTCACGCCAGAACGATAGAATAGATCTGGATGAAATTTGGCACAGAGATAGATTTATAGTCTAGAATAGCACATAGGATACTTTTTAACCGCGGCTGAAACCGCGGGGCGCAGCTAGTACATACATATAACTTAGATGCTAATCATAATGTTTTTATTACATCCAAAGATTTTCTGGAAGAGATCACTCTTTAGCGATATGACCGCCCATTGCGCCTATATTTTGAGTGTTTAGTTTAGATTTATTTTGTATTTGGTGTCAATGAAGAGTTTTTGTATTGTATTATAGTTACTTTTTTATGCAACCAAGTAATTATAATATGCCTACTTAGTTGCGTAAATAACCGACTTTTGATTGCGAGGTGTCGTTACATTTTTCTGGAATTCTGGAGTGTTCATGACACTCCAGTTTTTGAAAGGCTACACTTTGAAGTCAGGGTTCTTTTCGTTTAACAACAGTCCTTTTCAAACCGTGCTAGTACTATGAAACTTATGTAACGATAGGCTCGCCCTCTGTCACATTTGGGACTAAATATCGTCCAGCAAAGTGTGAGTGTTGTAATTATACACCATTGCTTGACATATCATATTTATTATGTTATGTTTATCTTAGAACTACAAAGGTACTACAACATTTATACACTTCCAGCTGCAAACACAGCTATAAACAGCCAAAATAAGACCAAGACCACATAACTGGTGCCACATACTCCTTGCTTCCTCGTTCCCTCGGGCTCTAGTCGCTCTTAATGAAATGAAGACGTTCACAAGTTTACGCTCCTCTCTACCGAGACAGCTTACGTGGTTGACTACAATATTTGATTCCAAATACCGAGGAGTACACAATGTACTTGAATTATCTCGTCTCACTTCTCACTATCTCACTAATATCCTTATTATATAATATAATATATAATATAATTATGATGACATTCAAGTAACTAGAAATTTTATATAAATGTAACCGTAAAGTTGCCATCTCCATAATTTTGCACGCCTCTTCAGGCATAACATTGCAGGACATATCTCAAATTGTATACCACCAAACGCATGCTATACCATTGTTATTGCAAATAAAAATATCTTTATCTTTATCTTTATCCTACTAATATTATAAACGCAAAAGTTTGTAAGAATGGATGGATGGATGGATGTTTGTTACTCTTCTGTTCGGCTGAACAGATCTGGATGAAATTTGGCACAGAGCTAGATTATAGTCTAGAATAGCACATAGCATACTTTTTAACCGCAGATAAAACCGCGGGAGGCAGCTAGTAATATTTTAAATGCGAAAGTTTAGATTGATGATGGATGGATTTATGTTTGGATGTTTGTTACTCAATCACGAAAGAACGGCTGAACGGATCTGGATGAAATTTAGCACAGAGCTAGATTATAGTCTAGAATAGCACATAGGAAACTTTTTAACTGCAGGTAAAACCGCGGGGCGCAGCTAGTTGGTTATAATAGCACCCCTTACTAATAAACATCATATAGCCTTGGAATAATTATACAGTGTTAAATTTCTCCAGTTTTCATTGTTTAACTCGATTAAATAAGAAAAACTGTATAACTAAACCAAAGTTATAAGTACAACGCTTATTACCCGACTGCGCAAGAAGGAGGCGTATGTTTTTCGAGTGTATTTATGTGTGTATTTAGAATAGAATAGAATAGAATAGAATAATTTTTATTGTCATTAAGTAACAGTTCTTAACAATTTTAGCTAAAAATGTATGTGGGTATGTATGTTTGAGGTTTCTTTGACACGCCCTACAGCCTTAACAGATTGATGGTTTGCGATAAATGAGGTGTCATTTAAATCGCCTTGATAGTGCAAGTGACATAGAGTCCAACATTTGGCTGCCGGGTTTTTCTTTTTTTTTTATTAATATTGCTTGTTAATGATGAAGTTTGAGTTACATTAATGATGAAGTTACAAAATAAAAAAGTGAATTGTCACTTATTCATTCACTTGCTGACTCAACAGCAAAATCACTTGTAAACTTATTACTTACGTCGAGCTCACAGCTCGCGCAACCTGCGTCTTGCTTTGGCGACTATGGTAATGACGATATTTTTTTACAAGTCAATTTTTAAAAAAGCCGTAACATTAAATTCTTACAAATATGTGCAGTTTTAGAATAATAAATCTACTAAGGTTGCATATTGGATAGGAAATGGCTAACGTAGAGTTTGGGAATTAATATTAGTTTTCGTGCAATTGCAAATGTTTTTCATGGCAACATTACCACGCACACAAGTTTAGAAAGAAGTGGCTTCAGCGAGATATAACGCAGTGTTCCATCTTTTCCTCTAGATTGAGCTCTAGAGAGCACAGATATATACCTACTTAGTTGCCAAGTAAGTACTGTTCATTTTCTTGTTAAAACTTTCTTCAAAGCAGACTAATGAAGAGTCCTCTGTGTTGTGGGTACACTAAGCTGGCACATAACTGGTTAATTTCGGCCGGCTCAACCATGTGAAGCGTTGTTCCAACAAGAATTTTACTAAATTTCCACGCGTCAAGATATTCCGTGAGTGAATGCAGACAGACGGTCTGGCTTAAAATTTCCTAATTGAGACTTGGCATGTTTTGGCTGTTGTTAGAGATCTGGTCTTATTTTACTGTTGATCATTTTACTTGGCTAGACGAAAATATTTTTTTATGCTTTAATAATAATAATAAATAATATATTTGGGACACTTCCACACACGGTCGCCTGACCCCAAACTAAGCAAAGCTTGTACTATGGCTGCCAGAGACTGATTTACATACTTAGATATTTTTAAATACATACTTAAATAGATAATTAACACCCAGACATAGAACAAACACAAATGTTCACCACAGTAATGTTTGCCCTAGGTGGGAATCGAACCCACGCCCCCAAGCTCAGAAGACAGGTCACTATCAACTGAGCCACCGAGGCAGTCGAGTTTACAATACAATACAATATATCTTTATTGCACACCAAAAACTACATGAAAAACTTAAAAACTAAAATACATTTTTCGGCAGTACAAGGGCGACCTTATCGCCTAAAGCGATTTCTTCCAGGTAACCTTTGGATGGACAGGAACTTACAGAAATACGAAAAGGGTAGGTGGTGTACATAAAACTAAATTAAAATTTAAAATATAATAATAAGTAATATTAATAATAAGTACTTAAATAAATAACCAAAAATAAATATAATATATATGAATAATTATAAATATAATAATATATCAATACATAGTTAATTATTATGCGTACCGAATTAGCAAAGAGCGAAATAATGGTTAAATACGAGATTTTTAATAATTAAAAAAAAATTTAGTGTCTTATTTTAGATTAAATATTTAATTGGTGATTATTTTTATCTCAATAAGTTATGGTCTTGCGTTTATTTACATTTACTTAATTTTGTTTTCTTTGTTCCCCATTTGGGAATTTGGCGTCCCACGTCTTTTGCATTTTCTAGTGTCAAGTAAAATCGGGTTTCTCTTTCATAGTTTTTTCACAGTGATGATGGCGATGATAATGAATCCTTTCCTATATCAGTAAAGTGGTGGGTACTTTACGTGGAGTTTGAAAGAGCGAGAACAAATCGCGTTTGTTTCGTTAAAATTCGTTATGTTTCGTTTCGTAGCACTCGTGCTCGTTAACATATCTATAAAGGTTAATAATCCATCATTGACTGCCTCGGTGACTCAGTCGGTAGTGAACCTGCCATCTGAGCTAGGGGGCGTGAGTTCGATTCCCACCTAGGGCAAACATTCATGTGACGAACATTGGTGTTTGTTCTTTGTCTGGGTGTTAATATCTATTTAAGTATGTATTTAAAAGTATATAATAATATGTACGTATATCAGTCTCTGGCCGCCAAAATACAAGCTTTGCTTAGTTTGGGGTCAGACGACCGCGTGTTCAAGTGTCCCGAATATTTTTTTATTTTTATTTTATCATTATTACATTTTAATGATCACATAGTTGGTTGGTAAGAGCGATGATAACCTAGTCGGAGAAGGCCCGCTTCTCAAGCCAGGGGGAGCGGGTTCGAACCCGGCCGACGGCACGCACCAATGTGTTCATTGTGTGAACATATGTGCGCATTGTATGTCATCTGCTACATGACTGGAGCCCGGTGTATGGCGACAGGCTCGCCTCCTGTCATATTCGGGACTGAATATCGTTCGGCGAAGTGTGGGTGTTATATTACACTTCTGCTAGCCCTCTCGGGGGACAGGCCTGACGATATGTTATGTTTTAACACTCAAAAAAATCAACTTTTTTTTTAGAATTACGCACATAGGGTCCTACAAACATACATACATACATTCATACACTCAAAATATATAACCCTCCTTTTTGTGCAGTCGAGTTTTAGAAAATAATACAAAATTTAGAGCCAGAGAAAAGTCTTTTCAGTTTCCTGCTAAAACTACCATTTACAGTATTTTTCTAATAGTGAGTAGGTAAGTTTCTCATCCCTAAATTGTCACAGAAAGTATTAAGACGCACTCCAAAATGTAATTTCCAAGACCATAAGCTTACCTGCACCCTCTAACAAAAACATAACCTCATCCCCAGATGCAGTGGAGGCGCGGCAGATTTCCGCCATATAATTTCACCCCCGGTTGCAAGCTAGAGGGTAGAATAATTCTATTTGGTCTCGGAAACGTTCACTAAACATTTTCATTACAGAAAAATGTCTGCGATATAATAAATTATTCAGTGACCATTACCTGCAGTTGTGTCGTTATGATTTAGGCTGGTCTTGAATTCTGGTTTTGTTAACTTTAGAAATGAGCTAGCTATCATCCAAGGGGGTCAAGACAAGTAGCAATCGCTTCCAAGTGATTAAAATAGGGTCGACTGGGGCAAATGCGTCTTTTAAGAATTAGTGACAAACCCTTCACAAATTGGACGACACCTACATCTTTTTTCTATATTTAGCTGCAACTTGACTGCCTCGGTGGCTCAGTCGGTAGTGAACTTGCATTCTGAGCTTGAGGGGCGTGGGTTCGATTCCCACCTAGGGCAAACATCCATGTGATAAACATTTGTGTTTGATGTCTGTGTGTTAATTATATATTTATCTATGTATTTTAAAATATATATGTATGTACATCAGTCCCTGGCAGCTATAGTACAAGCTTTGCTTAGCTTGGGGGTCAGACGACCGTGTGTGCAAGGGTCCCAAATATTTTTTATCTATAATTTAATAATCTGTACTAGATGGCGTTAGTCGCGTAATTTGTGAAGGGTTTTTCAGTAATTCTCGAAAGACGCAATTGCCCCACAGACACATTTACCCCCAGTTGACCCTATGTCTGTACAACTGCTATCATTTGAGCGCTAGCTGTTGTCGACGAGTTGACGATAAGATCACGTGACATTTAAATAGCTCGTATTTCGACCAATCAGCAGCTAACGTTCTAGCGCCATTGCTAAAAATAAAATCGTTTGAAAAGTTAATGCGAATTGTCTTGGGCCCCCGATTAGGTATGTTTACCATCAACCACACAATCACTGAACATTAAATGAACCTCTGAAGTTAAACGCCTATCTTATCAATCACTAGCTGTCAATCACGAGTTCCCTCGCGTTTTATAGCCTATATAAAGATGAAATATTTTTTGAAATGGGACCAATAGTTTTTTCAATTAATTCAATACAAACATACGACAAGTATCAAAATTAGAAGAAACACAAAAATACCCGGCTGCAAAATGTTATACTCTATGTCACTTCCACTATCAAGACGATTCAAATGACACCTCACATGTCTAAATCCATCACGCTGTTGAGGCTGTAGGGCGTGCCAAAGTAACCTCACACATATACATATATACATACGAAAAACATGACCATTCTTGCGTAGTCGGGTAAACAAACAAAAAATAAATAAAAAAATAATAAATTCGGGACACATCCACACACGGTCGCCTGACCCCAAACTAAGCAAAGCATTTACTATGGCTGCCAGGGACTGATAAAAATACTTAGATATTTCAAATACATACTTAAATACATATTAACACCCAGACACAGAACAAACACAAATGTTCATCACATAAATGTTTGCCGTAGGTGGGAATCTGGGAATCGAACCTACGCCCCCAAGCGCACAAGGCAGGTTTACTACCAACTGAGTCACCGAGGCAGTCAATACTTACTACAAATACTCTTCCCTCTTTATAATATTAGTTTAATTAAAAAGCAGAACAATCATCGTCATCTCAACAACGTTATCTTTGTTACTTTGTTACGAGTACATCTACTTCGGTGAAATACCAGAATCGATATACCGTTGTTTATTCAGCAAAAATGAATAAGTATATTAAAACAAAAATGTCTGGAGCCTTCCATTTCCACCAAATAGCCACTAGTATGTATAGATATTACCTAGTTGTAAGCCAAAATTTGTGAGACTGTAATTTATTTATTCTTTAAAAAGTTAATGCCCCCCAGTTTCTTGCCTGTTCTTCTGAGTAGAGGCTCTTTATCCGAACAAGGCGGTCGAGTCTATTTAAAAAAACTTTGACGTTCAAAAGTGTTTCTTTGATACCTAAATTGAATAAAATAATTTTGACTTTGACTTTTAAGGTTTTATAGAAACTAGGAGTTTTTTCTATTCAATATAGTTAAAAGGGTTGCGAAAGTATGTTGGCAGTGGAAGGCAAGGTGACTGATGTGTTTTCTTTGCATAATGTAATTGCTTCACGTGACTCGTTTCCGTTTTTTTGCCTTATGCCTGCGGGCAGTAGTTTATTGGTATGTAATTTGATGTTAGTAAAAGCGTAATTTTAAAGCAATGCAATTTTTTTGTTTTCTCTTGACGGCCTCGGTGGCTCAGTTGGTAGTGAACCTGCCTTCTGAGCTTGGGAGCGGGGGTTCGATTCCCACCTAGGGAAAACATTTATGTGATGAATATTTGTTTTTTTTCTATGTTTGGGTGTTCATATCTATTTAATTATTTCATTTATTTATTTCATACTATCTATTAATTTTTTATGTTGTATACTTCCGGGATTAGAAATCTGCCTTCATTAAATACTTTTTTCTTTGTATTTGCCATGTATTCAACAAAAAATGTCAACTTAGAAGAGTGTCATTTTTTATACCAACTTAATATTTAAAAAACTGACAAACTCAGAATCTCCGCCTTTTTTTGAAGTTAGTTAAAAAAGGCTGCTAACGATCAATAACCATGATCTAAAAAACAAAGTCTTTCAATCAATTCAAAATCAAAGCATTCCAGGAATGAATACGTAATGACGTCACTGGTCATAGTCACCGTCTCTTTCGAACTTTTTGTAAAAGACATATTTAAGTCTTGCTTAAGCATCGATTGTCGTCACCATGTCTTGCCCACATAACCATTTTTGAATCGGAATGATAAACCTGGCGGAGTATGTAATTATACCATGGTAATAGCCATATTTATTTTTCTGTCGCCACGACTAATGACAGCAAAACAAAAGATAGAAGAAAACAAGCGGTGAAATGTGAAATAATGAAGAGGCTGCGTTCATTAATTCTATATCAAATCATACTAGACTGATTTCGACACATCTATCGTTCAAATCACATTATAGCCGCCTCCCAGTAATGAACAACGAGTGAACTCACATCAATCACGGATCGGGTAAGCAATGTTTTAATGGCATTATTTCCTAATACCCGACGACAATTTCCCGACTAACATGATTATGGAGGCATGTTGGCGGATTTCGGAACGCGCATGTGGTTGCGGCTTAGCAAATTCATTTTGATTTAGGGTTTAAAATTATGGGGTTTTAATTACTCTTAAATTGAAGGTGTTTCGATGACGTTGAAGTATGGCACAAGAAATATTGATGAGGACTTAATAGAAATAACTCAATAATAGATACATTTCGAGATATTTTTACACACACAGTCGCCTGACCAAACTGTCAAGACTGACATGTCGTCTGTTCAAGCTAAGCTTGTACCATGGTAAAAAAATAGGGTCTAGCATTCTGGGAGCCAACACGTGATGACGCCATTCTTCATAGACATCCGCCTCTTTCGTACTTTTTGTAAATTACTTATTTCGGTTTTACTTAAACATCGATTAACGTCACTACGTGTTGCCCACGTGACCTTTTGGCTCTGAATGCTAGTATATTATTATACCATGGCTTGTTCTAATTAAGGCTGCCAGATACTGATTTAAGGCCTGCCTCTCAAGCCAGAGGGAGCGCGTTCGAACCCAGCCGACGGCGCGCACCAATTTGTTCATTGTGTGAACATATGTGCGTATTGTATGTCATCTGCTACATGAATAGAGCCCGGTGTATGGCGACAGGCTCGCCCCCTGTCACATTTGGGACTGAATATCGTCCGGCGAAGTGTGGGTGTTATATTACACCTCTGCCAGCCACCTCGGGGGAAAGGCGTGACGATATGTTATGTTATATTATATATATTTTAAATACATACAAACTTAGAGAGATATCCAGAGTGACAAACAAGCACAACTCTTCATCACATGAATGTTAGCTCTAGGTAGGAATCGAACCCACCCCATAAGAAGGCAGGCTCACTATCAACTGAGCCACCGAGGCAGTCAATAGGTACTTAATACTTTAGTTTATCACTTTTTTTAATATTGATTATAGCAAAGCTATTTTATGCTTTCACCCCAAACAAACTCATAATTTGTCCATTAAACATTTACAAAGTTATCTTGCAATATTGTATAATTATATGTATAACTTTATGAGCTATTTCCAAACATTAACGGCTCTAATTGAAAACTTTTAAAATTGTTTTAATGGAAGAGTTTGGAACAAAAATGAATCGGAAAAGATTGTTATACTCAGATTATAGTATGAAAGGTATATTTTTTGTTTAGTTTCAAATACAATAAAAAGAATTTAAAAAGGTAGCAAAAGATAGCAAAAGAATTTAAGTAGGTAGGTAGGTGGCTTGGACGAGGAAAGCAAAAGATAGACCGCTATGGAGAACTCTTGGGGAGACTTATGCTGGAAAGCAAGACAATCACAAAACCGGTGTCTAACATTATTTATATTTAAATTACATTTATGATATGAGTATTAACCATTGTTATTAGCAATACTGTGTAGAAGTAAGAGAAAATGTAAATATGATTGTTAATAAAGGCTATTATTTTATTATTATATTACAATAAAAATGTCGTCTTTCCCTTTGGACGGATAGAAAACCTATGAAAACTAACAATTCATAAAAACCTTATTGTGAGCTGGAGACCTCGCAACTGACGTCTGTCTTCCCCTATAGGTCGCATTCCGCAACAGATTCTCGTAAATTTTTGTGAGCAATTCCGATAACTATACAGAATTTTTTCGTCAAGTAAATTTTTGTATTTTTTTTTAAATCGCCTAGATATGATTTTTTTTAATAATTTAAATCTCCGCTATTATCAAAAACTGATTTGACAAAAAAACATAATAATTCTTGAACCAATCACGAAATTTTAAGAGAATTGGTTAAGAAATGGGACCTGTAGACAAAGACAAATATCCGAACAGAATTTGGACACACGAATGCATTTTTGTCGAATCTGAAGTATAGACGCTTCGCTTGCTAACGCTCGCTTGTTCGAATAGTTTAACCAAATACTTACAGAAGACAATGACGACAATTGACCAATCTCTTAGCACAGTTAATACGAATTTCAATTCGTACAACGTATTAAGACTTTTTTGCTACAAACTTCTCCTTCATAACTTTACGTCTAGTTTTCAAAATGTTTCTTGCAAGGAATAATAGTAAACCTCCAAAGCTTGGCTGGAAGACGCAACCCGTAATATGATAAAGTGCACCCTTCGCCCCAGCGTCGGTCTGATTCCCCTAAAAATTGAATTAATTTCTGCCAAACATTCGATAGAGCATCAATATTAATTGGAGAGCATTTTTCTCTTTTTCATTTTCCCCTGAGCAGTCATAATTCAGAAAACACAAAGACTTTGGTTTAAATGAGATCATAATTATGTGAAAAATGGTTAAAAGAATATTGTATGAAACGCTTCTAATAAGGAAAATATTAGACTGTGTAACACTGTGTAAACTAGTAACGCTGTGAGCTGAATACCTCGCGACCGGCGTTACAAAAATCATATCACCACCATATATAAACTGAGTAAAAAATAACAAATCTGTAAAATTATTGAGCCTGCTCACAAAATTTCACTACAATCGGTTGAAAAATGCGTCCACCGCGCGCGCGACAAAATTCTCCTCGTTACTTTCTGTCGTGTGAGAACGTGACAAGGCTACGTGTAAACATACGCCTGTCTCGATAAGAAGAGTCGACATACCGTTGTCACGTTGCGGGTGCTAGGCCTGCTGTAGATAAATATAGACAGACATCATGAGCATTTTTGCAACAGAAAACAGGCAAATCAGATTCGCACAAAATGCAACTCAATCAGTGATTGCAAATCTTTCTGATAGCCGTTCAATAAAGCAGCATACACATGATCACTGATCAGCCCCCCGAGCCAAACTATCATTTAGTACAACATCGTACACAGGCCCTTATCGGGACACGTGGCGTACACACAGATAGGACTTAATCCATCACCCCGCAAACTCTTTGATGTTAACACAATAGTGGGGTATATTTTTTTTCTGTTTGGGTTTTTCGGCCGGTTCTCTCAAATATTTTTAATTTGAACGTGTTCGCTCGTGTTTGGTCAGACCCTTTGTGAGAATTGAATGTAATGGTCAGGGGAACACGTAGGTAGACTCAATGAAAGAACAACTTGCAAATGAGTTGGATAGTACCTATCTTTGTAGAGTAATAATGCAGATGCGATGTAAAAATAAATAAAAAAAAGGAATAAAAAAAATCTGGCATCGTATATTGTTCTTTAAGATAATTTTTATGTTTAGGGTTCAGTCTAAGACAAAAACAGACAAAAAGGTATATTATACTATACATATGTTTATAACACTGAATTATATCAGGGACTATAAATGGTGGTGATCGGGAATTTGGCACAAATCTAGATATATTTTAGACTAGCTATGTCCCGCGGTTTCACCCGCGGTCCCACACGAACCGTTTATTTTTTAGGGATATAAAGTACCCTATCTCCTTTTCTGTATCTCAGACAACGTGTATGCAAAATTTCATGATGATCGGTTGATTAGTTAGGGCGTGAAAGCGTTACAAACAAATAAACAAACGAACAAACTCACTTTCGCATTTATAATATTAGTTAGGATTAAGAGCATCTCGTAATTAAGTTATGAATAATTTTGTGTAGATCACCATAATCTTATACCTTTAAATGAGCAATTCTTGTATATATATATATATATAATTGGAATCTCGGAATCGGCTCCAACGATTTTCATACAAATTAGTATATAGGGGGTTTCGGGGGCGATAAATCGATCTAGCTAGGAATCATTTTTAGAAAATATCATTTTATTCGTGTTTTATCGATAATCAATCTCAACTGAAAAATATGACTCTTCCTGACATCTATTGGCGAATAATAATACTACTATTTTTTGTGAGCAACTAATTGCTTTAACTACACAACAGCAGATGGCGTTGTTAAGTAACACGAAGTCAATGAGTGTTTGCTTTGAGGTTAGACTAAAATCAATTGTTTATTATCCAAAAAACACAATTAAAAAATAAAAAAAAATACCGAGCAAAGCTCGGCCATCCAGGTACTATAAATATAAATAAAGTAAATACTCGGGACATTTTGGCTGTATTGAAGCTGTACTATGGCTGCCAGAGACTGATATACACACATAATATATCTATAAATACATCCTGAAATAGATACTAACACCCAGACAAAGAATTAACACTAATGTGCATTACAATAAGAATGTTTGCCAAAGGTGGGAATCGAACCCAGGATGATGTATATTATTTTATCTAATTTGAGCTAATCAATCTCAAGTTTCATCCCTATTCGAGAGAACATTCTGAATGGCCAGATAAATGTCCACAAAATAATACTATTATTCGATGTCACTGGGGCGGAAAGTAAGGGTGTCGTGTGTCACATTGACCGTCTCATGACTGTCTGTTGGGGTACATAAATGCCAATATTTACTGTAATTGGCACTGGAAAAGATGTGAATAATTTGGTGACGTATTGACTTTGTTGATTGGCTTATACTCCTACCTAGACTCGGAATATACATATTTAGTTACATACATAAACAGTGTTTTGTCTTTTTCGATTAAGTCAAAAATTTAAAATCTTTTATATTTTATTCTAATTTATTTAAATTTAAAAAATTTAAAATTTTAAATCTGTCTTTTTCGGCTCGGAATAGTCCGAGGCTAAACAGCGTTTATTAGTAAGAGGTAGGTATAGGGTAGGTATTTTTTACCTTTAAATTATGTTTTATTTGTATTTTTATATGTCATCTGCTACATGACTGGAGCCCGGTGTATGGCGACAGGCTCGCCCCCTGTCACATCTGGGACTGAATATCGTCCGGCGAAGTTTGGCTGTTGTATTACACCTCTGCCAGCCCCCTTGGGGGAAAGACGTGACGATACGTTTGTATTCTTATTGACTTGTTGATTTGTTCGACAAACTGAAAGTGCATTGCCTAGACAAGACGAATAATCTTGACCGGAAAAAAAAAACAAAAAGAAATTAATTTAGGTATGCTCTAACTTAAAAAAATAAGGACCTACTTAGTTACGTTGCTTTGTTGCTTAGTTTACTCGGATGCTGGTCTAACTTTTTTCTATACAAATCATCGAATGCAGAGAATGTGTAACAAATAATAATTTGTTAAAATGGCAGTAATCTAAAATGGTGCGCGTTAGAAATAAATTAAACCTGTAAGCTGTATTTCTAGGGAGCGATTTTAGCGACTCATAACATCTTCATGTCTTAACAGCTCTGTATATTTCCTTAGTTCTAATTCAAATTCTATCCACCTGGCAAGCCATGGTTGTACGACTGCGCCCGAGGTGATCCCTAAACAATATTCCATTCCTTCTGGTCAGACGATGGCGGCTCAGAGAAGCTCCTGACTACTAATGTCTTCCCAGACATTTATATCTGCCTTCCATTTGACTACGTGACAAGTTAAGAAAATGTAGACAGTAGGGGTTTTTCCTCTTACCCGCCCGGCACGGCATGGCAGACAGGGACGTAAAAACCGGTAGGCACCGAGGTTTCCGTACAAACCTGTAAGTATTAATGAAGAAAGGGGTAGTAAGTTTAAAATTATTAAAAATAGATTTATTTTATGATAAATCAAAAAAAAAATATGCTTTTCGCAATTTTTCCTTTATCTGTGCTATAAGACGTTGCTTTGTACCAAATTTCAAGATTCTAACTTCACGGGGAGTACCCTGTAGGTTTTATTCGCTTGCGAGTATAGCAAATTTGCAGCATAAACAGCTGTATCTTTGAATTGCGTTGGCTTAGAAGTTTGATTTATTCATACCTATAAGGGACTTGAGTATTTATGTGAATTTCAGCTGGATCCACTCGTTCTTGAGAAACGTTTTATCCTTTTGAGGTACGAAACCCTAAAAATTTACGAAAACGTAAGGCACGCTGTTCCAATGACCAGTAATGACAACGTCAGGGTGATACCACCGGCGCCCAGCCGTGCCGGGCCGGGTCGGGCCGGCTAGTGGATAAACGCCATTAAGGCTAATATTATCACTTGAAAACCATTTCGTTATAGAAATGGATAGCTGACGTAGAATTTTGGTAACTTGTTCTTCATTATTATTGTAAGAAACTAATTGCGTCTAGCGTTTGCATCCGCTATCCTACTGAGGACGTTATTTATTTCTATTTGTTTTAAAGATATAAAGTATCTAGCTAATAAATATGTTATGTTAACCCAGGCACCAAATTATACCCAAATCCGTTGAATTGTACAACTCCACTTACCTGTTTGTCTTGTCTTTAAAATGTACATACTTCCATGAAAAGTCTGTTGTTAAAAATATAGTACAACCAACGTGAAACCCTCCCAGTGTCTGGCTATCTTAAATCGAGACGAGTATAACTGAACGGTGCCACGTGTCTTGCCTCCCAAGTAAAGGAAAACTAGTGACTGCTAACTATTTTAACGAAAGGTTGAGATGCTATTATTGCAACGTAGATGTATCAATGAATTTAATAGTAAGATAAGATAATTTATTTCTGGCTGCATTAAATACACATTACAATCATTTAAAAAAAAAATACAAATAAAAGGAAATTTTAATTAGGGTCACTAGCCACCACGGTAGGATACCCTGAGTGGCGGTAGCTAGTAAACTTCCTGGGAACATTTTTTTATCAATTAGGTACATTATTTTACAGATTTACATTAATTTCATATTCAATTTTATAATTTTAGAGTAATTAATTCAATTTGCTGATGGTGGATTAGTAATTAATAAATAAGCATATAGTAAAGTCTCACTTCTGTTTTCCAAGTGTTATTTCTCGATATGTAACTCAAATCGGAAATTAAATATTGCGCCTCTTTATTTTAATTAAAAATAAAATGTTTTAAATAAAATAAATAATAAATAAAAAAGTATTTATTGCCTAAAATTAAAAAAAACAAGCTACAAATTAATGCTGGGTACAATATTTTTAGTTAGGCAATTGTTCTTACTTACCTACCTGCTTTCTACTACCTGGTGGTTAGATTTTTTGTTTTTATACCATATTTTTACTGCTTCATAAACAGCTTGTTACTGGTTTCACAGTTTTAAATCCTTTCAGCGAAGTAACGCTAAACGTCACAACGCATTGCTAAATAAGTTAGTGAAAATCACTAACAAATCAATGACTAATCCATCTTTTCTTTATATTGCTCGGTTCACAGAATGATAAGCAAACTCCAAACTAGATAAATAAATTACACAATGACAAATTAAAAACTTAAATAGTTTTTATGCATAAAAATGTACTTACCTACCTACTTACATTAACTACCAGCTTCCCTAACACCTATACTTATCCATTCCCGCATTAATTAATTTAATAGCACCTTCCAATAAGGTCTTACGATCAGGGCAAATCTCTTCGAAGTAGTAGCACTAAATCTGCGGATCCCATCGGGTGCCAATAACGCCGTAATTACCCTTCGCCGAGTCTCTGTTAATCTTGCTTAGGATTATGCTTGCCAGAGTCGCCTGCCTCTACTCAGTTTAGTTAAAAATTATTGGAACAGGTAGCGTAGAGTCGATGTTAGCGAAATTGATTTTGGATAACCGATACTTCCAATTTCCAAACTATTCTACATCTGTATTATTTAGAGGCACACATGGTCGTCTGACTCCAAACTAAGCAATACTTGCACTGTGGCTACCAGAGACTTATATACATACGTTTATTTACTTACTTGCTTTTAAAAACATTCTAAATATTATATTATACTAGCTTCTGCCCGCGGCTTCGCCCGCGTGGTTTACAGGAAATGAATGACTATTATGAATGAATATTATAAGCGGTCACGCTCGCTCTCAATTAAATACACAAACTGACAATATCCCAAACAGAGCAAAAAGGACGAAGTTCTTTAGTTAACTAAACTATCTCTGGAATGAGAGTAGTAGTAGTAGTAGCAGTATGGTATCAACAGAACTTAAAGCTTGTGTGAAAAGATAAAATTAGGAGACAACCAAAATTAGATAATTGATAGTAAATATTGTTTAGAACGAAAACCTACCTCAGTATTTCTTTGTAAACCATATTTTTTGTTTTTTAGAAACACCAGGCTGCTCCTTGAGCTTACTCTGGAGCAGGCCACGTATAACTAACCGTGTGAAAAGCATTGCAGTAACTTATGAGTTTCGCTTGATATTTATTTATGGTCATGGAAAAGCAGACTTTGAGGGGAAACTGCACTGTTTTTAACTCGAGGGGGGTTTTCGGTGGTGTTAGAGATATTAGAGGAATTCTCAGCATAAACACACTCATTCGGATACCACACCAGTCAGACCATGTTGGCAGACCTTTAGTTAAGGCCTTCGAAGCAAAGGCAACCCGTATTGTAGGTTTCGTCTTCCTAATACTAAAGCAGCTTCTTCTATTTCACTTCGTCCATTTTTACTAAATACTTCTTCTATGACGAAACAGACAAATAATTATAAATTTCATCTCCTAGCTACTTGATCTCTATTGACAGAAAAAATGACAGAAAATCTGTCCACTTGCCGTATGTAATCTTCTGACAGGCTTAGATTTAATTCTTGTTTTTTTTCCTTACTGATGAAGTAGGTTTGAAACACAGACCTAAGATTTTTTTTGCTTCGCAAAAGACCAACGAAGCGTGGGACAGAGAAGTCTCCATCGAAATGTAAACTCCACAAGAGAGAAAGAGGTCGCCTACAAATAAAATGTTAGTCAATTTTTCTTTTGTCATTAATGACAGCGCGCCACCTGGGAACACGCGAAAATTCCTATGATTTATATTTTTACTAAAATAATTATAAATAGACTCAAAAGAGAGCAATTGTAACTAAATGCAGATAAGTCATCTTGTGAGTTTAGCAATTGTGATGTGAATCCAAGATGTAACCCACAAAATTTGTCGTTTCATGGGTAAATATGAAAATTCCATTGTGATGTTTTTGTCTAAATTTTGTCTAAAACATAACATAAATTGGTTCCAAAAACCGATTTACCAGCGGTATGTTGTTGTCGTTTCTTCGTAACATCTATATTTCCTAGATGAAAGCAGAATTGGTGATGAAATTCAGCATTAAAATATTAGTTAGTTTACGCTCGATTTTCACTAGAGATGGATAAAAAGATGACGTCATTATTATCGATAGTTTTTATCAAAGTTCATTAGGTAGGCGATGGGTGCAATACATAAACAAAGCATACATTTTTGAATCAATGCCATCAAAAGTAAATTGACATTCTTCCGAGTTTGTACTGAATGATGAGGCGTAAAACATTTTTGTATTATATATAAGTATGTACCTTCAATTTCTGATCATCATTTTTAATTCAATTTACACATTTTGGGTGTCTGACATCCAAGTCTAATTTAATTATATTTAATTAAATTAAATAATATATATGTAAATTATAAATAAATGTACAAAACCAATGAGATAAGTATTATTACTTATCCTAATCCGTATACGAGTAAATTTGGTCAAGGGTCACAATTCGAAGCGAATTACTAGGATAGTATTATGTTGATCTTATTATTTACTTTTCTTATGTTAATTTAGATACATGGTGACACTGATATCTAACTCTTCCGCCTAGCTTAACACCCGTTTAGTGATTAATATTCATTTTAGCTCAGCAGCGGTGTTATACTTGGAACAAAAAACAACTCAATTGGTATGCGAAAGATTATATTTATCGACAAGCACCCGGAGGACCATTTTTGGTCAATCGATAAATTAATAAGTACTTTTCACAACACTAATTTACTCACGCATGCGCAAATGTTTTTTTGTATCACTATCGAATTGTCACTGTCGATCTTTTACATCCTAGATCTGTGGTTTGAAATCTGATAGAATGTCAGCAATTTAGTTCACACATTTTACATGGAGATTCATATGGAAAAAGCAATGATAGCCTAGTTGAAGAACGCTCGTTTCTCAGGGCAGAAGAACCGGGTTCAATCCCAGCCGAAGGCACCACCAATTTAGTAATTGAGTGAATATAATAATTATGTTTGTATTTAATGTCATCTGCTACATGACTGGAGCCCGGTGTACAGCGACAGACTCTCCAATTATTACATTTTGGACTAAATATCGTCCGGCGAAGTGAGGGTGTTTGCAATACACCTCTTAGGGGGAAAGGCGTGACGATATGTTATGTTATGTTATTCACAAAAGGCTGCTTCCTATAAGATAGAATTCCAATATTTGTCGTCCACCAGCAAGCCATGTGTCATAAAAGCTAATTGATAGTTTGGATGAAATACGTCGTTGACAGAGAAATCGTCGTAGGATGATAGACCCCTAATCCTGTGCCGAAGTGAGCAAAGATGGTACCTAACACTCGGTATTATTCGGGTGAACTGTAAACAGGTACTATACTCTATCTAGAGCGTATTCTTTCTTAATTTCAACATTTATTTTATTTAATATTTGCCATTCAAAGCACGCACGGTCTTCGGAATACAAAATAGTTTTTTCAAAATGCTCTGTTTTACAAAATTAAAATAATCACGCCAAAGTAGCAAGAACTCGGTCGTAACACTTTCAACACGGAACGATAAAATGATTAAAAACATAACATAACAAATATATAACTATGGGGTGCAGACTACAGATACCTAGAGAATCCTCAAAAACATCGAAAAAAAAAAGTAGACCAAACAAATTTTAGAACGCTAAATTAAAAAAAAACCCGTTTACAAACATACCAAACATTGCGTACAAACGTTTTTAAATGCTTAAGTTAAGACCTTTCAAATGATACCCCACATAACTATATTGCACGTGTTTCTTTTTGTAATCCCTCTTTCAGACCCCAACTACATAAATACATTTTTTTATACACATTTTCCCTATTATACGTTGACTATATCTATATATTTCTATGTCTGCCGTTATCTAGATCTGTTCCAATTTTTAAGTCGTTTTTTTTTTCTATTTTAGTTTCTAAAATAATCAGCTCACAGACAGACAGATTTCGGAGTTTCATGATAAGTATCCTTTTACCATTTTAGTGAAGAACCCCTAAGAATGATAACAGCGTCGTTTGTAGTGGGTTAATAACTTTCTCAGCAAAGTTTTCAGAGTAAAAATAAGCCCTAGTAGACTCTGTTGGTGGATGATGATGATGATGATTTTGGAAAAACTGTGATACACGTATCTCATGATTTTAATTGAAGAACATTTGTACCAATTTTTGAGTCAATCGACCCATAGAATAAACAATTTCATACAAATTTGAACCTCCCTTTTCCCCCCTTTAGGGGTGGAATTTCGAAAAATCCTTTCTTAGTGGATGCCTACACTGTACAAAGAACACACCCTCCAAATTTCATGTTTCTAGGACCAGCGGTTTAGGCTGTGCGTTGATATATCAGTCAGTCAGTCAGTCAGTCAGTCAGGACTTTGAATTTTATATATATAGATATAACGCCCAGCCACAGCACAAACACAATTGTTTTCCTAGGTGGGAGTCGAACCTACGCCCCCAAGCTGAGAAGGCAAGTTCACTACTAACTGAGCCATCAAGGCAGTCAAAGATTGTAAAGATTGTAAGTAATCTCTGATACGACTTGATCTGTTTATAACATCTTTTAGTAAACACAAAACTACACGTAACATAGCCTAAGCACGCTCAGTGAGAGTGCTTAGGATATGAAAAGCCACGGCGATATTTCGGCGAGTGAACTCGATGCTACAATACTTACCGTAACGCTTAGTCAATATAAAAAACCTACCTATCTGAAAGACATCCTCAAAAATAATTAAACTAACATTTCTATCTTTACACAAAACTGTAAATAGTCCCTCAAGCAAATCCCTCGAGCATTTCAAATACTTCTTGGAATAATCTTCCAATCCAACTTTTCCCATATTTCATTACAGCCTACCACCATAATCCCTGTCCTTCCGCACTTTATCTCCGACAAAGACGAGGGATGATTATTCTGCCCGCATAGTAGGCTGAACTTCACGGTCAAGTGGAATCCGGACACGAATCGAGATTAAGCCTCTCTAGGACCTAACTGATGGCAACCGACACAATTATTAAACGCCCCGGTACTTACGTAATCGTTAAGTCTGTTTAGTTAGGCTTTGTTTAGACTGAGCGTTAAGCTGCTTATTAATAAGTTATCTTTCATTTGGAATGAGCTTAAAATGTTAAGCATTTTAATCAAAATCTTTTTTTCTTTCAGATATTTGAAACATAGCAATAACGTTTTTTTGTAAAATCGCTTAAAACTCAAAAAACTCGCTTAATTAAAAAAAACGTTTGAAATCGTTAGAATCTCAAATTTTATTTTATTGATTGTTGAATGTAATTGTTGAACATAAGTTATCTTATAGTTATTATTTCAAGTTTGTGGTTTACATGTACCAATGTAAACAGACATAAAGTTCTAGAAAAAAACCATTCGTCGGCTATTTGATTCTATTTTGAAATCGACAAAATGGATACCTACCTATTTGTGTACTATAATGTGGTAAAATAAAAACGCGATTAACGATCTTCGCGGTACAATATTTAAAACATCCTCACTCCTTTACAGAAACAAAAACATATCTCACGAATTCAAAACCAGAAATTGTTCACTCAATCGCACAAAAAAGCTGCGATTTCCAACGACTTATTGCGATGTGTCAAAATTCATAATAGGTGAGGAAACCCGCTATCTGGCGGCTTTTCCGGACCATTGAGGATGGTTCCTGACGCGAGGGAACGATGACATGTGAAGAATCGACCCTTGCCTGTGACGGTGTATTAGCTAAAAGGGCATTCGATATTTTGGAGCGTGCTATTATGGGTTCAGTGCGCTTTAAGGGCTTAGAAGATGCTGTTGAGTTTGATGTTAATACGCGAAGACACATAAATTTGGACCCTTTTTTTAGGTGCATAAAGTGCGAATCATTGTCACAGAGTATTTCATTTTAACAATAAAAATCTTAGTTGACAAAGTTTACTTACCCTTAAAAAGTACCAGAAGGCTGGCTATTTGTGGAAAAAAATGGTGATCTAAAATATTTTAAGGATGCCTGCTTCCTTTAACCTTTGTCATGAACTGCGCGCTTTACGCCTGACTGCCACAAGTCGCTTAATTATATCAAAAAATATTTTACAAAATAAAATAAAACTAGTAAGTACTGAGTTCGTCTCGAACGTAAACCTCGCTTGGATTCACAGCCCCTCGTCCAATTTAGCTCATATACGAACTTAAAAATCATATTGATTGATAGCAATCATATTGATTTCAAATTACAAATCTGCAAAAAATTCATGAAGTTCGGAGCAATAAACGCCGAGATGTCAGTAGAGTAGGAGACCTCGCTTCACCAGGTAAATAGAAACCGGAATACCGAAAATCAGAGCAATAAGTGACGAGATATCCCTGTAAACTAGGAAACCTCGCCCGGTAAAACCAGAATACCTAAATCTCCAACGTCAAAAGACTTGATATAGTTCCCAAGTTCACTCGAACCATCTCAGTCGTCCCATTAGAGCCACCTTCAAACCGACTAAGTTCCAACCTATTGATCCCGTTTCCAGATACCATAAATCAGGGCCTGATCACGGAATCCCATTACTTGTATGTCGATAGCCGTAGCTTTTTCTAGCTGTAGTGAAACTTAAACTAATGAGGAGCGAATACCTAAATAAATTCGGTACAAGCTCGTAAAGAAAAATAACGGATGTTAATAACCGCTTCATTTAAACGCGATTAATGATGACGATAGTGATTAGTTTCAATTGCGTTTGTTCATTAATGCAAACAAATATTAAGACTTTTCAAAAATGAGGATAATCTTTAAAATATTATCTGACAGATTTAACAGTAGACCACAAGACAAACATTCTATACGATTAGCTACTTACGCTATTGTATTACAAGCATTTTGCATGCGTCGTTTGTACATACGAGTAATGCGATAATGGCTGCAAGCATCACAACAGTAAGTATTCAAGAGGCTTAACAATCATAAAGCTACACAAAACCTAGTACTTTTTTCTTACTAAGAACTACGGAGCTAAAATGGTCGCTGCTGTTACCAGTTCATAGGATTATTTCCTGTCCGATTACTGACGTTCTCCTAGTTAACCAAACATAGTTAATTATTTCAGTGAATTATACTAACCTAATTAAATTAACCATTTAATTTATTTTGGTTGAAATTGTTGCAAAGAACACAGCGAAAATCATTGTAATTCACTTTAGTATTTTTAGAAGTTTTTAGTATTAACCGATATTTCTTTAACAATTTTTAATGTAACGTTTTCAGTCCTCTGACTCCAAGTCTAGAGGTCTTTTCTATCTAAAACGCTGTTGGAAAAGCGCCAGTTATAGAAGCGTTCTTTCGAAGCTTTATTTATGGCCAGTTAATAATTTGTTTCAATTTATAGAGCTTGGGAGCGATGTACTTCCAATACCCGTCTCAAAACTCTCGACTGGTCTTTTCGTGTAATTGTTTTCTTTAAGTACCTACTTGTCTTTTTTATGCACCAGACGTTCCATCCAAATATTGTTTTAGACCTTTGTTAAGAAACGAAAATGTTTACTAGATAGAATACGAAGAAAGAATTTCTAAGTTTATTTAGAACATCATTGAATGTCAACTAAGAATTCCTTCGCTAGTAAAAGAAAATAAATGTCAAAATAACAAAATACACATTACGTGTTTTTGAATTCGAAGGTCAAAATTCAGAATGGCACTATACTCTGTAGCAGTACACAGCTACGGGCGCCGACGCTGCAGTTTGATAGTCGGGCTAGTAGTCACCCCGCGCCCGCCGCCGCGTATACACTTGTAATCGGTTCCTTATTAAGTATCTAAAGAATTCAATAGTATGAGTGAACAAGAAACTGGACTTTCATTTATCGTATTCCCGTAGAAGGAGTCTGAGAAGTGTTCCCAAACAAACTATTAGATGCTTCTAAATGCTTCTATTAAAGAGGCTACAAAGAGGCATCTAAAACTCATTGAATACTCCCTATTAAATAAGGCCACTATGCTATTGCTTCCGGCCAGCGCTTTCTACTCGACTTGTCATCCCCAAAAAAACGTTCTTGATACGCAATTTCGCCAAATTTAGATAACAAATAAAACAATTATGCTAACCCCATAAATAGGCGTATCCATAAATACACACGTACGATTACAATATATTGGAAGCTCCTCGAATGTTTGGGCTTCATTAATTCTATTAGAAATAGTCCCTCACTCAACGTGGGCGTACCCTAAAAACCGTACGTGGGAGTTTACAAATTCAAATGATTTTGGCTGTTATTTATTGAACCTCAACACATTTTTGTACAAAGTGTTTTAACATTTTCACACCAAATACAAGTAAGTACATAGATCTAAAAAATATTAACTGTGCTTACACGAAAAAAACAAAAATGTTGTGTCGAAACAACGACATGTCTAATTATTTATTTTTGAAGTAAGCGATGTGACGTGTCGAAATAATAAACTGTCGAAACTCAGTAAAAGAACCGAAAGATAGCGCAAACCAGAAAATACTTTAAAATGTACCGAAACACGAAAAATATAGATTCACTTTGCCAAAGTAGTCCAAAAAACCAATTGTTGGTAGAAACCACTCAATCCTATAATCAGCACCGTCTATTCGATAAAGTTAGTACTAAAGTGACAATTTTTGGTGCGTGTTAAAAATATTATTTGATATTCAATAAAATATGTTCAACATTTTAAGCAAGCCAGTGTATCATAAACAGGATGTCCGAAAAAATTTCGACAGACCCCAATCACTCATTACCACTCCAGTTGTCGCAAATTGGGCAGCCTGTATACGTGATCAGCATTTCAGAGCTCATCCGATAAATCAAATTCTTGTAATGAAACGTCGGAATTCAACCGTGCGATACCTTAGGCTGGGAGATATTGGTTTATTATGTTTACGAGAAAGGAGGCAAGCTTTAAATAAAATAAATATAGATAATAATAATCCTATCCTACTTATCCTTATATAATATTACTAGCTGTCACCCCGCGACTTCGTTCGCGTTTATTATTTATATATATATATATATATTTAAACTATCCTATCTCTCAAGTTGGATCGAACTGCACATGGTGTGCGAATTTTATTATAGTCGGTTAAGTGGTTTAGGAGTTCATTGAGGACAAACATTGTGACACGAGATTTATATATATTAAGATTATAAATGTGAAAGCGTGGATGTTTGTTACGGTTTCACGCAAAAACTACTTGACGAATCATCATGAAACTTTGTACACATATAAAATTCTGGGAGATACTAGAAGTAATATAGGATACTTTTTAACCGCGGGTGAAACCGCAAGGCGCAGCTTGTAGTATTATAAACGTGAAAGTTTGTAAGAATGGATGGATGGATGGATGTTTGTTTCTCTTTCACGCCAAAACGGCTGAACAGATCTGGATGAAATTTGGCACATTTAGGTATAGATTGATTATAATCTAGAATAGCACATAAGATACTTTTTAACCGCGGGTGAAATCGCGGGGCGTAGCTAGTAAATAAATATATCTAGGACAATACATTTCGAACCCAGCCGAGGGCACTCACCAATTTTTTATTGTGTGAACATACATGACTGTGCGATTTTCATATGTCATCTGCTACATGGCTGGAGCCCGGTGTATGGCGACAGGCTCGCCCCCTGTCACATTTGGGATTGAATATCGTCCGGCGAAGTGTGAGTGTTGTATTACACCTCTGCCAGCCCCCTTGGGGGAATGGCGTGACCATATGGAAAAATACAATCATTGTCATATCATCACTAAGGAAAGTGAAGTACAAGCTCATTTTCAATAAAAAAACATTCAAATATCAAACCTAGCATCGTATTTTACTCGATTTCCAAAAAAGAGGAGGTTCTCAATTCGGCTGTATGTTTTTTTTTTTGGTATGTTACGTGATTCCTCGATGGCTCACTCAGACACTCAGACACTCAGTCACTCAGACTGCCTCGGTGGCTCAGTCGGTAGTGAACCTGCCTTCTGAGCTTGGGGGCGTGGGTTCGATTCCCACCTAGGGCAAACATTTATGTGATGAACATTTGTGTTTGTTCTATGTCTGGGTGTTAATATCTATTTAAGTATGTATTTAAAAATATCTAAGTATGTATATCAGTCCCTGGCAGCCATAGCACAAGCTATGCTTAGTTTGGGGTCAGGCGACCGTGTGTGGAAGTGTTCCGAATTTATTATTATTATTATTATTATTCCGTCAATTGAGAATCGATTTTAATGATTATTTTGTTGTTTGATAGAGCATACTTTAGAGGTTGCATAAATTTTATCGAAATTAGTCAAGCAATTTTTAAAATATCAACTATAAAAAACTGTTTTCATGGAAGGCGGCCTGATGGGAAGTCGGTTTTATAAGCTTTTCTTTTAATATTATATTATATTAAATCATAAGTTGGTTGAAAATCAAAATAATAACGTAGCGGTATTTTATTTGTGCCAAATTTTTAAATGCCGAATAAAAATGATTTTTGCTCATATAGAGGTTCCATGTCCTAGTAGTGCTATTAAAATTAGGTAAGCTTCATAAAAATACATTTAAAATTGTTAAAAAAATCATCTGCAAAACAAGTATGTATTTATTGAACTTTTTTAATGCGGTCTACAAACTCTAACACCTAGAGGCTAACAGACACCCTTATCAATAAACGTTGTATAGTCTCGAAATAGTTACACAGTCTTATGTCTTTTTCGATCGAGTTCAAAAATTTCAAAGAAAGATAAAGACAAAACACTGTATTACTATTTCAAGAATCTACAAAGTTTTTTGCTACGGGGGTCGGTCTATACTATGTTTTTATTTTCCAGACACTAATTACCAAAATATTTTTAAAACTACGTAACATAACATATCGTCACGCCTTTCCCCCGAGGGGGCTGGCTGAAGTGTGAGGCAACACCCACACTTCGCCAAACGATATTCAGTCCCAAATGTGACAGGGGGCGAGCCTGTCGCCATACACCGGGCTCCAGTCATGTAGCAGATGACATACAATACGCACATGTTCACATAATGAACGAATTGGTGGGTGCCGTCGGCTGGGTTTGAACCCGCGCCCTATGGCTTGAGAGGCGGGCTTTTTCCAACTAGGCTATCATCGCTTACTAATGTTAAACATTAGCCATAATAAAAATCTCCCAAGGCACCCATCGTTACCGTACATTCTAACAAGTTTCCTAGTAAATTACATTTAGTAACGTGTGTTCGCTCAAACTATACTGAATTGCTCAACTACCGTCTCCGTACATTAGCTTTGCAGCTATGCACGCTGTGCAATTGAGGACTTGCACGTTCAAGCAATATCGTAGGAAATTCTTTGGTCCAGTTCGCACTTTCTTGGAAATGTTCGAAGAAAAGCTTAATGCAGGTGAATTTTACAGACTTAAATGCTAGAATAGTTGTTTGAGCTAACGGAGTTGGCAAAATAGATGACTAGAAGATATGCGATGGTGGCTTGTTGATGTGTGGTAATGACTAATGACTAAATAATAAATAATAATGGTTGCTAATGACGTGTAGTTGGGGGTGGGTTCAAATCCCGACAATAACTGTAGTACTATTATTATTTTTCAACTGATGGTTTGTTTTTGAGTGTTTGTAAAGTAATACTCGGCAAAAAAAGCCCTTACTAATACTAATTATAAAATGAAAAGTAACTCTGTCTATCTGTCTGTCTGTTTATAGGCTTTTCACGGCTAAACGACTTAACGTATCTTGATGAAATTTTCAAGGAAGGTTTTTAAATACTTCTTTCTGAATAAATAAATCTTTTTGGGATGAAATTCTGTAAATTCATAAAAAAATACGAGCCGCTTACCAAATGCGACAGACAACATCACAGAATAGTACGTAGTTGGTACTAAACTAACAGCTGACAACTGCTCAAAAGAGCGGAGTTTTAATTTTAAAACATTAAAAAAATACTGGCTGGTTTTCCAGCCAGTATTTTTTTTTTTATGTTGGACTCTGATCTCTTTGGTAACGGATTATTGTTCATAATTTGATAATTGGTTACAATCTATATCACGAGGAGGGTTTATGGATACTACGAGTATTTACTGAATAAACCACAGATCAGGGATGTAAAAGATCGACTATGGCAATTCGATAGTGATACAAAAAATCATTTACGTATGCGTGAGTAAATTAGTGTAGTGAAAAGTACTCATTATTTTATCGATTGACCAAAAATGGTCCTCCGGGTGCTTGTCGATAAATCTAATATTTCGCATACAAATTGAGTTGTTATTTGTTCCAAGTAACACTGCTACTGAGCTAGAAAAAATATCATATCAGTGTCACCATGTATCGAAATTAACATAAGAAAAGTAAGTAATAAGATCAATCTAAAACCGAAACCCCTTTCGGTTTTAGATGTGTGGGGATAATTTGAAAGGGTATGTTAAACCGAAAGGGGTTTATGTAGGGATAATTTTAAAGGGTATGTTAAACCGAAAGGGGCTTGTGTAGGGCTAATTTGAAAGGGTACGTTAAACCGAAAGGGGTTTGTGTAGGGATAATTTTAAAGGGTATATTAAACCGAAAAGGGCTTGTGTAGGGCTAATTTGGAAGGGTACGTTAAACCGAAAGGGGTTTGTGTAGGGATAATTTGAAAGGGTCTGTTAAACCGAAAGGGGCTTGTGTAGGGGTAATTTGAAAGGGTATGTTAAACTGAAAGGGGCTTGTGTAGGGATAATTTGAAAGGGTATGTTAAACCGAAAGGGGCTTGTGTAGGGCTAATTTGAAAGAGTATGTTAAACCGAAAGGGGCTTGTGTAGGGATAATTTGAAAGGGTATGTTAAACCGAAAGGGGCTTGTGTAGGGCTAATTTGAAAGGGTATGTTAAACCGAAAGGAGTTTGTGGAGGGATAATTTGAAAGGGTATGTTAAACCGAAAGGGCTTGTGTAGGGATAATTTGAAAGGGTATGTTAAACCGAAAGGGGCTTGTGTAGGGATAATTTGAAAGGGTATGTTAAACCGAAAGGGGCTTGTGTAGGGCTAATTTGAAAGGGTATTAAACCGAAAGGGGCTTGTGTAGGGATAATTTGAAAGGGTATGTTAAACCGAAAGGGGCTTGTGTAGGGCTAATTTGAAAGAGTATGTTAAACCGAAATGAGCTTGTGCAAGGATAATTTGAAAGGGTATGTTAAATTGAAAGGGGGTTGTGTAGGGCTTCGCTTCGCGGCAGCGCGTAACACGCAACACAAAAATCTTCACAAGCGTGTAAGCACTATCGGCCGAAAATGAACAAGTAAAAAATCCAAGAAATGCCTTAAATATCTTAAAATACTAAAGACCGTGTCTGCGTCTAGTTTGTTCTTCTTTTCGTCTCGCCGCCAGCTCAGAAGATCGTCCAGTAAGGCTTCTAGTTGAGGGTTGCCTAAGTAATTATACGTATTTCATTGTTTCTGTACATTTATAATTCATTTATTTTTGCCTTATAATTTACATAAATATTTATTTAAATTATTAACACTTGGATGCAAGACACCCAAAATTTATAAATTCAATTAAAAATTATGACCAGAAATTGAAGGCACTTAATTTTTTTTTAATGTTTTACGCCTCATTGTCAAGTACAAACTCGGAAAAATGTTAATTTACTGTTGATGGCAATCAAAAATGTTTGTTTTGTTTATGTACATATATGTATGTATTGAACTCCTATTGAACTTTGCCAAAAAAAAAATATCGATAATAATGACGTCATCATTTTATCCATCTCTAGTGAAAATCGAGCGTAAACTAACTCACATTTGTATGCTGAATTTCATCATCAATTCTACTTTCATCTAGGAAATATAGTTACTTAATACGAAGAAACGACAACAACATATAGCTGGTAAATCGGTTTTTGGAAACAATTTATGTTATGTTTTAGACATAATTCAGACAAACATGACAATGAAAAATATATCATATTTACCCATGAAACGACAAATTTATTTCGTTACATTTGATTCACATCACAATCGCTAAACTCACAAGATGACATAACTGCATTTAATTAAAATTGCTCTCTTTTGAGTCTATTTATAATTATTTTAGTAAAAATATAAATCATAGGAATTTCCGCGTGTTCCAAGGTGCTCGCTGTATGTAATGACAAAAGAAAAATTGGCTAACATTTTATTTGTAGGCGACCTCTTTCTCTCTTGTGGAGTTTACATTTCGACGGAGACTTCTCTGTCCCACGCTTCGTTGGTCTTTTGCGAAGCAAAAAAAAATCTTAGGTCTGTGGAATAAACGGGAACGAAGTTGCGGACAACTGCTAGTAGCCAATAAATATTTGGAATTATACTTACCTATCACTTTATAACCAAAATTCTAAGTCCAAACCTCGCCTAAAGGCGCGTTTCAACAATCTCATTTCCATGAGGCAGAATAATGTACCTAAGATGTATGAACTGCGTTAAAACACTTTGCGTCAATCAAACATTCCAAAAAATTATTTTAAAAAATGAAAAACAAATTGTAATATATTTTTAAAAAAAAGTTAAATGGTTTAATTACAAAAAAAAATATGTAGGTTGTGTACTAAAAGCTAAAAATTAATTCAGGAAGTTCTAGCTACCGGATCGCACTAATCTTTTCATCAGTCTGGGGTATTGATCAGACAAGTATTATAATTATCATTCAGAGCCTCGACCAACATTTCTTCAAATTATCATTATTATTATTATCATTCAAAGTAGCTAATTCAAACAACCCAATAAACCTTTCCTCAAACCGTCATATGGATGACGGTTTGAGGAAAGGTTTATTCAAGCTCAAGGTTTATTCAATTTCAAGGAGCTCAAACCTATGGAGGTTTGAGCTCGATTTTTGAGGGACCATCAACACTTCCGCACCGAACGATTTCATTTTCAATCAGCCCGCTCGCATGCCCCGAGCGAATCACGTAGGCGCAGCAGAGTCCCGTGTCGCGCTAATGGGAAACAGTTGTGAACTAATGTATATGCCTACCTGTTTTATGGGGCTTACACGGGTCTGGAAGAGCTTGTATTCACAATATATTATGCGAACTAGTTAAACAACTCTGTGTTTCATCTGATAACAGAGCGTAATAATATCGTCACGCCTTTCCCCCGGGGGGCTGGCAAAGGTGTACAACACCCACACGCGGAACGATGTTCAGTCCCAAATGTGACAGAGGGCGAGCCTGTCATCATACACCGGGCTCCAGTCATGTAGCAGATGAAATACAATACGCACATATGTTCACACAATGAACAAATTGTTGCGTGCCGTCGGCTGGGTTTGAACCCGCTCCCTCTGGCTTGAGAGGCGGGCCTTCTCCAACTAGGCTATTATCGCTTTCATTTGATTTGCTATCATATTTTGTTAGATTGTATGTTAGATCTAGTTATTATAATACACCACTTTTTACCATTGCATCTAACTATTCGACAAATTATTTTCGTCCTAAAGTTGTATGGAAAAAATTACTCTTAGCAATGAGACCGCTAGCTGTAACACTGTTACTAATTTAAAGAGTTGGGTATGATCCTTTTATTTTGTGTTCTTTATTGTTCGTAATAAACAGTTTTTTATGTATTTACATACGAGTTTTAAAGCCCTGAAATGAATGTTTTATCTCGTATTTATTTATCGATTGGTGCCACTTAATTCTTACTTTGACTATTAATACACCTACCAGCATGTAAAGTGTTAAGTTTACTCAAACGGCTGTTCTAAATTATTCTCATAAAGCCTCATTCAATTAAAGCACTCTCGTTCCAGACGCAAACTAACGTCCATGTAAATTACCCGAAAACCTGAACATGCTGCCACTACCACAATTTATAAAGCAATTTTAAGCAGATCCTCTCGCCTGATAAATCAATGCTGGTCCGAAACTATCCGAACATTTATTATGGTTAAGGATGAAAAACGCCAATACATTCGGTGACCAGTTTATGTAGAGCCCTGGAGTTACATTGAATAATCCGCTGTGAGATATGTTTACGGGTCGATGGGAGTAAAAGCTATAAATTAATAGTTATGCTCATTCGTAGTGTTTCGTAAACAATCATACATATGTACTAAGTACTTAACGTCACATATAAATAAAAAAGAATAGTGCGTGGAGTCCCTCCGCGCGAAAGAAGTGAAACTTCTGTGTATCTTTCTTACTACGCGAATGCGTTCGAGTGCCATGCATTCACTCTCGCTCTGTGTCTTTCTATTCCCCCTCCCCAGGAGCGTTAAACGTTTAACGCAACCTTGTTGGAAGTCGCATTAGAAGTTTCACTTTAATACAATTTCCTTTTTTGACAACTAAGGAGCAAACTTATTGTTGTGTATGTGTACATAAGAGTTACTGTCGTGTTCTATTCTAGATGCGTTTTTTATTTTATTTATTAAGTTCTACATGATATTAGTATTCTGAATATAAAATAAACTTAACAAGCAACCGAGTTTAATAACTAATTCTGCCCAAAATTTAAATTAAACACCATCAAAATTGTCTCTAAGCTCACCGAAATGCACGAACTCAAGATAATTACAAAGCGCATTTCCTAGAAACGTAGCTCGTATACTGGAAAATTTCGCTCCTCACATCAGCACTTCAGAACAACACCTGAGCTATTCTCTAACAAAGAGCTTACGTGGTTCCCGTCACCTTCCGTCAGTTGATTCCATCATGTGAGATCGATCGGTTCAGTTCTAGCGATGTCTCGTTAGGACTACGTGATCGCAATTGAGATCGCCTATTTATACACATTGTCGGCTTCAGTAGCACTCTCGACACTCTCGACTTTCTCCATCACAACCACTCAGCACGGACCTCTACCAACATTCCCAATCACTAAGAGGAGTGAGATGGTTAGTCGGACCGTAGAGGTCGTGTTACACTGGTTTACAGATCGTAAAAAGTGGATTGAAACTAGTTGGACGTTAACTATGAGATGAATGGGAACTTTTCAAATAGCCGGCTGGTGATTGCTCGTCAGCTTTTTTGCATCCATTTTAACGATCGCTTCTGATGTTAATTAACTAATAGGATGTTTGATTTTTTTGTTTTAAAGTTTTTTTATTTTATTTTATTTACAGCAACATGTTTTAGTTTCATTTTAAGCTAAGCGCAAGCTTATCATAATTTATTTACTAACACAGATAACAAATCGAAAAAAAAACTGGCATGATAGGTATGATAGAGTATATTTGAATAGACAATACCTATCATGCCGGTTTTTTTTTAATAGACTCTATTCATTCAACATGAAAACTGCTACAATTAGGATACCTACACGCTGCCGCATTTTTATCAAAACAGTTATCCGGGACCGTCCAATCATAGCCGGACGCATTCAAATGAACCAACAAAGTGATTACATTGCCACAAAACCCACGTAGGATTAATAATCGGACTGGCCAGACGTCCCGCACGCAGGACATCGTGGCGGGAATACTAAATAACGGTCCTATGTGAACGTGGCTTAATACGAGCTTTTCGGGTGCATTTTAAGGTTTGATTAAAAATTGCATGCGAGGGTCGATTTTAATTAGGAGTCAGATTAAAATTTGTAAAATGCTTACAAGTCCAGTTTACGTAGATTGTAGCCGCCGTACATGTACCTACAAATTATACGCCTTGTATAAATTATACGCAGGTACCGATTTCAGGGCTTTTAGCGTAGCATAAGTCATGCTAAGCCAGCAAATACCGTTCAACCGTTTGGTTCTGGCCGGAGACAGGAGGTTTTCAGTGTCCGAGACTAGCATCCATATCTGAACTTGAAATAGAGCAAAACGAACATTTCAAGTAAGAACAGACACACTATTTGTAAAAATACTAGCTGCGCCCCGCGGTCCCACAGGAACCGTCAACTTTTTCGGGATGAAAAGTATTTACCTTATTATCTTTTCTATACCCATGACAGCGTGAATACAAAATTGAATTATGATCGATTGAGTAGTTAGAACATGAAAGTATAACGAACAAACATAGGAACGAACATCTCACTTTCGCTTTTATAATTTTAGTTAGGAAGTTATGATACCTTGTGAAATAAATGATTCATTTCTAATTCCACACGGAACCATAGTAGTTTATCTTTGTAGCATACAAAATGGCCCCATCTCAACGTTTTCGCTTCTAAAAGCTTTTTTCGCAGCCAAAATTCCCATTCTGCCCATAGCCAGCCACCAGCCAGTATTAAAGCCGTTCTAGATACGAATGCAGCCATTGTTCGCGTGTCTTCCGCGCATTACCTGCAAGCTACGAGCCTCTTGGGAGGTGACCTACTTCGCCGCCATATCCCTAAGTGCTTACGCATCTAGGTTATCGTACTATAACAGTATTGGAATCGATAGGCTGATACGCTGTATCGAATATCGCTTTTACCGCAGATTGCGTAAATGGAAATAGTTTGGGGGCTAGTGACAGGATTAAAAGATCGATTTTGTGAAAAAAAATATATTTTTAATATTATGTATTTTAGTTTTTAAGTTTTTCATGTAGTTTTTGGTGTGCAATAAAGATATATTGTATTGTATTGTATTGTATTGTATTTTTTTATGGTTAGTACTATTTTATTAAATTTTGATGCATTCAAAAAAATGACGTAAATTTAAATTAAGAATAAGGTAAAGATAAATATAAATAAATGGTTTAAATATAGAAAACTCTAAAATTAATCAGCGAAGTATATTTTAAAAATATATAGGCACAATGATTTGATTGATGATACAATGTTTGCCTACAGCCTACCTTGCTTGATTACCTACAACGTTAAATCCATCAGAAACTTTATTAACTCACACTGGTTATGCCGCAGGAAACAGTAACTAAGATTAAAATGAATTCATTAAAAATGTAAATATAAATGTAATTCATTAGATAATAAATTAACTAACCGTAAATTTAAAAAAATCAAAAATTCAAGTTCACTAAATTGTATTCAATTTTATCCAATTTAATTGTTTTTACAATTTTGTTATTTTATTTTATTATTCAATTGTATGAAATTAAATTTTGTTTTAACCGTTTGTTTACTTTTTTTGTCAATCAGTTCTTTGTTAATCAGTAGATAATAATAATAACTTAATTTCGAAATAAATTGATGGATGTAAATCTGGAAATAAATTATTTAATTTCAATTCATTTCAAATGACGAGATCAAGTTAACTACTTGGTCTGTAGAAAAAAATAAAGTATAGTTTGAAGCAGTTGACTCTCTGTCTAAAATCTGACTTTCCGGGTGAATAGAAAAAACAATGTGCCCTGCCAAATGGAAGCGGTCCACAGTTGAATTGAGACCAGCTATCAATATTTTTTATAGTAAACTATTTTTTATCCGTATTCGCAGCGAGGTTAAGCTTTTAAAATGTATCTGTGATACATAGTGAGGTAGATAGGAGTTAAGGTAGTCTGTTGCACTATAATAGGTCGTGCCAAATTGATTGAAGCGAAAATTCCCATTTTTAATTTATTTTTTTCAACAAATAGTATCTACTTCTAGTTTAATAAATGCTTATTGACAATCCGTGATCAGACGACCGAAGGGTCAGTGAACCTTTTTCTCAATCTATTTAGCACGAACGATAGTATAAATGAAATGAAATGAAATTGTTTATTTTCCAGTTTTGCATTCATCAAGTTATTTCATTAATTATTAAATAAATTATCTAATGACTAAAATTAAAATACAATAGTCAGAAATAAAATATAAAACAAGAATTAAGTAAAATTGAATAGATCTAACAAAATAAAATTGAACAATTAAATAAATGGAGTAAAATTTAATGAAATTAAATTAAATTTTTAAATAAATAATTAAAACAAACTAGGCAATGGGCGCGTGATATGCTCTCCATGTGCGATGTAGAGGACTGGCGTTCCAGTCGCGCACTGCCTCCACCAGTGCGTTGTCGGAGCGGTGCAGGGCGGCGCGCGCGGTGGCCGACCGGCTCCGCAGCAGCACCTGCAACCTGCAACATGCCGCTCGCGCTGCTCCACCGCGGCAGCCGGAACATCGCGCGCCACGCGTCGTTGTACTGCACACGCATCTCGCTCATCACGGCTTTGGTGTGGTTCGTCCACAGCTCAACCGTGTTGAGTTCTGTGCTGGTGCAGTAGCTGATGAAGAGCTGCGTCTTCACTGGTTTGCTACATCGGGCGAACCGCCTCGCCAGCATGTTGCCACGCACTGCGATAGCTCACCTCTGCCTCTCGATGGCGTGGTCCGCTAGGTCAGGAGTCATGACGTGGCCGAGGTACTTGACCTCCTCGACTTGTTCAATTTCGGCGTCGTAAAGCGTGAGAGGAGGCAGATCAGTGCGACGGTTTACACCTTGGAAGACCATGTAGACCGACTTGTCCGGGTTGTATCTCATATTATGGTCTTCTGCGTATTTTTCACATACCGCCAGGAGCTTGCGCATAGCCGATATAGAGGGTGCTAGTAAGAACATGTCGTCCGCGTATGAGATGTGGTTATAGGTAATGGTTTTATATTTAATGCATTTAATTACTGTTGTTAAACAAAATCCTGAACTTAACTGAAAAATACAATAGGAAACACTTAGTGATATACTCGTATTTATGAAAAGCACCCATTAGCCATCTTTAAAAAAAACTAAATATCGGAAACATAACAAAATATAAATCGATATAACTGTCTGAAATTAAAAAACATTTTACGAAATCATATTTCGACCCCTCATTTTAGAATTAAAACCCAGAACAAAATCTAAACTCCCAAAGCCGTATCAACGCTACATGGAATGGAACACACAACTACCAGAACCTAATTCCGTCCGCGCTGTACGAAACCTTATCATGCTTTTAAACGCCAGCTAGGGATACCCTATTACGCCAAATCCCATGATAGTTGAGACTAGTTGCATTGTCAACTCTGGATAACCATCAAAACTTTGCACTCGCTAAAATCAACGTCAACTCTAACTACTAGAGCATTAAGAGTGATTTTTCTGCCCAGCTATTGAGATTAATATGGTGATAGCAAGAGCAGTGTAATGCCAGCGCGTGGCGCAGACGCATACACGTTTAATCTCGTGCCTTTGATGTGAACTTCTCCCTTGTTTGTCTAAACGCACACTTTGATTACTAGCTCATTAATTTTGGATTATTTGGCGAGACGCAGTGACAGCAAGTCTGGTAAAGTCTGTTGCGGTATCAAATGAAGATTAACTAGATTAAATGGTATTTTAAATCAAAGTCTGGGAGGAATCTTGACAAAAAATAGTGAGTTGTGAAATTTCGTAGCGTTGTAAAAAAAAATATGACAGATCGTTTCTAAATGCATAAGTACAGATGTTTGTTTCCAGTGAAATACTAAACGTACTAAGAAAATATTTGGAAAAATTTTGGTATGAAATCAGAGATTTAACACTTATAGCAGAAAAGAAATCTCACATACAAAATAACTACCCACCCGTACCAATAAACGTTGTATACTCTCGGAATTGTTCCACAGCAGAGATTTGTCTCTTACGATCGAGTAAAAATTGAAAAGAAATAAAGACAAAAGGATATCCAGCGTTTATTAGTAGGGGGTAGGGTCAACTGGGGCAAATGTGTCTGTGTGGCAATTTCGTCTTTCGAGAATTACTGACAAAACTTTCACAAATTAGGGGCCACCTACTACATCTTTTTTTATCTTTAGTTGCAAAAATCTGTACAAGATAGCGTTAGTTACTTAATTTGTTAAGGGTTTCTCAGTAATTCTCGAAAGACGCAATTCCCCCACAGACGCATTTGCTCCAGTTGACCCTATATAATATAGGTACATGCACTGATATTAAAGAAAGAATTATTAAGTGTCTAACAATAATAATAATTAGTATTGCAGTAACTCACAGCAAATGTCTTTGTACTTCTTCACTCTACAAAACTTCAAGGCTAGAGTGAATAAGTACCTTATAGGTCGTCGTGCTCCATCTTAGACCACAACGTTGCTTAACATCAGGCGTGTTGGTGGTCAAACGCTGACCTATTGTACATAAAAAATAAAAAAAAATGTTTAATAACTCTTTTTACTAACGAGTATTTTTCTTGCCCCCTAAATTCAGACCAATAAGCAAGTAAGAACAAAATACTCGTAATTATATTTTGCCAGCAAACATTGGTAATCGAAAAGCATCTGTTCTGTATGCAGGACGGCAGACGATTACTGGGATTATTGCCTTAGTCACAGGTTATTTAAGGGCTTAAATGGACTGGGGCGTATACTGTAGCTAGTCGTAACAAATAAAATAAATATTCTTTGTTAAGTTTGCCATAATGTAGGATATCCTTAACTTTGAACAAGCAAACACGATAATTTGAGTACAGTTGATTCGATTTTCATAAAAAGTTGCAGGCAAATACAATTTTTAATTTCTTATATGTGAACTCAATCAAACAAGGAGCTGTAGAGAAATGCTAGGTCTCCGTTCGAGACGAGCTACTATATATAATAGTTTTTATACTAAATATAATAGTTTATTTTTTCTTGCATTTTTTTTAAAAGAGTATTGTGCATCGGCGGTTGGACCTTTGGCTCGAGTAAGGGAATTGTATGATTTGTAAATTGTATTATTTATTTATTTTTACATTTCAGGTCAACCAACGACCTTACAATAACAGAATAGTAAATTTAATATATTTACTAAAAAAAGTCATTTAGAGGGAGACACTTCTAAGGAATATAGTAGAAAAAAAAAGGAATTGACGCACAAATAGAATGATTAAATAAATAGAATTGAAGTAGACGTAACAAAAAATGAAATAATAAACAACGCAAAATAATGGATTTTGAAAAAAAAATGAACTAAAATAAAAATTTTATTTAAAGATAAATAGATAGATAAAGCATAGTATCAGTACTCACTGACAAAAAGAAAATACAAGAAATTTATTTGTATCACAGGTTAAATTTATCGAAAAAATTGTCGCTTAATCGCTTCCTAATGGTAGATATACTTTAGAAAAAGATATCAATATTGAGTTCAGGATTTTTACATACTTTGTTGAAAGTAGTGCTAGCACGCACGATAAAACTGTTTCGTCGATAGTTAGTCGCTGATCGGGAAGGACGAAATAGGAAGACAGGTCCACGGCAAGGTGAACTGGGGGCGAGTATGTTAATTTATTATTATTATTATTATCATTAATTTGTTATTATATGTCAGTACTAATATAAAACTAAATATACTAATGTATTAATGTGTAATTGCGACTTGGTTTAATGAAATGTATCTCATCCCCTGCTTTATACAAACTTTAACGTGCAGTTAAAAGCTACATGCTGGTGCGTCTTCACCTTAACAGTTAGAACGTACCCCGTCGCGTCGGAGGCACATTAAATAGGCGTTAGAGCTTCCTTCCGCTTTTTGTTCGACTGCGATTGTGAACGGCAGAGGGACGTAATTGTTATGGAGCCTACTGAAAAGGCTTATTTGCTGCATGGCTTTCGAAATTCGACGGCTTCTGGTAACTCTAGCGAGATCTGGTACTACGAACTTACAGGGTATTTATTTATTCACATTTCGTAATTTAGGTTTAAAGACGAATTAATTGACACCTGCAATGCTGTTTTTGACCATCTGCACTACAGAATACTCCCTATATGTTACATAGGTACGAGTATATGCACAATATTTTACAGGCTATATTTTACTGTTGATGTTCGTCGAATGTTCTTTTCACTGCATTTATTCGAACAGATAATTCACTTTATTTTACTGTCAGTACTTGTGATGTCAGTTTGTTTGTTTGTGTTGTAGTTTGTTGTTTACGTAATAAGTACAAAAATATAAAAAGCCATATATTTCGTTTGTTTTCTGTGATTTTATTTGAGTGAGTAAGTACCTATATTTTTTGATAAATCTGTCCCAAAACTCTACCTAATTTTACCTTCACGGCTAAAATGATTCAGTCCTATTTCATCCTAAAGGGGTAATTCATTATCCCGCAATTAATTTCCGTAATCGGCCAATAAATAATTCAGATTAACTCGAACAAATTAACCGACAAACTCGTATTAATCACAATAAATCAAATGTTCGCAAACTGGAGCGCACCTTGTTCTGAGAGGGTTTTTCCAGAGGGCCTCGTTTTTGGTCAATTGCTATGTATCTAATAATATATAAAAGAAGGAATGGGTTCTTCTATTAGTTTTATTTTTATATGACTTTTTTAATGCAAAGGAGTACTTAAAAAAAAATAAAAACACCTATTTATTGTTTTTCTATTTTTTTTTATATTCCTTGATTATATTTTTAAAGTACTGTAAAAAATCGAATAAAACCTCTTTTAAGAAATATTTTACTCTGCAGCTCTACTAATTTTGGTCTTACTTCCAGCTTACGTCTAGCTTTAGCAGCATAAATATCTACTATCTAGTAACATGTCTACAGCCCGGTTAAGTTAGCAGTCTTCTTTTCATCATCTTCGCATACTTCATTTTACAGCAAAACATGACATAGCGTCACGCCTTTTCCCCGAAGGGGCTGGCAGAGGTGTACAACACCTACACTTCGCCGGACGATATTCAGTCCCAAACGGGACAGGGGGCGAGCCTGTCGCCATATACCGGGCTTCATTCATGTAGCAAATGACATTAAATACGCACATATGTTCACTCAATGAACAAATTTGGCGTGCCTTCGGCTGGGTCCGAACCCGCTCCCTCTGGCTTGAGAGGCGGGCCTTCTCCGACTAGGCTATCATTGCTCACAGCAAAACAAGGCACGTAAATAAAAGAAACGCCCTACAATCCTTAAACCAGCCCTGCGGGCCACTGTTCCAAGCATCGCTATCTCGCGAAAGCAGGTGACAAAGTAAGAAAATAAAGTTGGTAGTCTTGGACATCGGGCGACATTATTCAAGTTTATCGCTCTACTGCTCGCCGTACGACACCGCAATTAGAGAATTTCACAACGCTTCTGTTTAAATACACAGTTAGGGATGCGCTGTGGATTGCTCTACGGTATTTGAGGTTGATTTGTTTGTCGGATTTTGTAGAGAACATTGCTTTAATATCTCTGTCTGTCGCAGAAAAACACAAATTTTTAATTTACAACTTTAACACCATAAAAATAAAGAACAAACACAAAACATAAAGAGATTGGCATAAAAAACTATTTTATCGCTAAAAACTAACTTTTAGGCGACTAATGGCAATTTGCACTAAATATAAGAATTTGCCATCAAAATTAATTAAGCCATTCTTTAGGAGAGTCTTAACTTTATGTGCCCGATAAGCGAATATTTTTTAGGCGCAGTTTAAAACTAACTAAGCAAGAACATAGGCAATTCTAACATTTAGTGCAAGTGACCACAAGAGTATTTTAACAGACTATCAGTTTGATCATTTTTTGAGAACTAGATAAAAATATCAGTTTCTATTTTACTAGCTGCGCCCCGTGGTTTCACCCGCAGTCCCACAGGAACCGTTTATTTTTTCGGAATAAAAAGTACCCTATGTCCTTTTCTGTACCCAAGACAATATGTATGCAAAATTCCAAGACGATTGGTTGAGTAGTTGAGACGTGAAACAAACAAACGAATTTTCGCATTTATAATTTTAGTTAGGATTTCAAAGATAATGTCAGAAATTTCAAGGAACGTCCAGATTGATTTCGATTTCTCATCTGATTCAATCGACTCAACATCGCACGTCTCTACGTAAAGCTTTTAAAGCCATTCGAGTGTTTTCGTCTTTTTAACGGTTCAGCGTTTTTGTAAAATACAGCGAGCGGTACAACTGTTCGCTACGCAGTTGTGTTCCTCGCTTTATTTTTGATGATAATGAGTCCGTGACATAATTTCGCGTTTGTGAAACCCATTTTTCAGGGAGAAACATTTTGAGAATACGACGTGCTTCTACAATTAGAACGTACATTTTTGTTTCCTGTGCTTTTGTGGAAGAATTGCGATGTGTGCGTGATGTTTTAATTAGAATTATTTTGCGCGTTTTTCATTTCAGTTTTAGACCGTATGTATTGTCGCCGATTTAGGTATTTGCCTATTTCACAAACTTAAAGCGATACGAATCTAATATCGTAAAACGTTTCCTTATAAGGGAACGGCAAGAGAATCCACGAAACTCGCTTCTTGTACGAATGGTCTACATAACTACATAACATACAAATTAAAATCAAATTAAAAAAACTGTTTGAAAAGTAAGTAAGTAATACTTTTTTTTAATTGGATTACAACGTTTAGTTAAAATTTGCCAAGCCTTGCAAAAACCCTACTAATATTACAAACGCGAAAGTTTGTAAGAATGGATGGATGGATGGATGTTTGTAACCCTTTACGCCAGAACGGCTGAACAGATCTGGTTGAAATTTGGCACAGAGATAGATTTTAGTCTAGAGTAGCACACAGGATACTTTAGAACTGCGGGTGAAACGCTAGAAGGCGCTAGCTGCGCCTCGCGGTTTCACCCGCATACCCGCATACCCGCATGGTATAACATAAAATAGCAATCAAACCAAGCAACATATTAACAAGGTATACAAAATAAATTGATTAAAAACTTTTTTTATTTCACTTAAAGTGAAACAAAAAAGTTTTTATTTCACTTTATTAAATTAGGCTACTTTTTTTCACTGCGAAAATGTCGCACAATTTTTGTTCCCTATCCCTAAACGTGCTAATTAAGGTATCCTAAACTACTCAAAAAGGCTACACAAAACTAATCAAAACAAAACTTGCAACAACAGAAAACAAAACACGTGCGACATAGTTAGAATATTAATGCGGATAGAGTCTGAACCCTCAGTCGTGTCGGACCTCACTAATGCCGAATGATCTCTTCAGCAAAGGAACACGGAGCACTTGTAGGAGTTACAAGTTCACAAATAAACATATAGGGTCGACTGGAGCAAATGCGTTTGTTTGGCAATTGCGTCTTTCGAGAATTACTGACAAATCCTTCACAAATGAGGCGCCACCTACATCTTTGTTTTTTCTTTAGTTGCAATAATCTGTACAATAATATGTTAGTTGCCTAATTAATGAAGGTTTTGTCATTAATTACGCAATTGTCAAACAGACGCATTTGCCTCAGTTGGCACTACATCGTGGTTCACAAATAAACATCAACTAGTTAGTACACATGAAGGGACACTCTAAAAGTAGATTTGAATTTAAATTTCAGATTTCATTGACTGAACACACTTGTATGAAAATATATGTATGCGAACGATCCATTATTTTAATGTTGTTTGTATAATTTATTAATTCCTACGTCAAAATCAAACATTAAATTTTTTGAAATCACTCCGATTCAAATTTGAATCTGAAACAGATTAACTGAATGCTTTTTATGATAATTTGAAATAAAAGCTCTCTCTCTCTCTCTCTGTGTGTGTGTCTCCGTCACACACGCACACACACAGAGTCAGTCAGTAGCCTATCTTCACATGACAAACAGAACTGCTACACAGATTTTTTTTTTATGTAGATGGAGCACGACGACCTATAGGGACTTTCACTCTAGCCTTGAAATTTTGTAGAGTGAAGAAGTACAAAGACGGCAGTTGAGTGCTACAAGTGCGCTTCTGCTCAGACCCGTCTACGGAACGGTTCCACCGGACTACATCCCGAAACACGACTAGGGACCCTATTCGGAGATTTGAGATTTTCATCTCACTTTTTTTCGTCCTTGTTGCTCTCGTTTGAAACGTCCTAGGTGTGAAAGTGACCAAGATAAAATCTCATCTCATCTCACGCGTAGGAATAGCCCCACTGGTAATTTCACGGCAAGGCTTGGTCCGGAACGTTGTGCCTTTTCTATTTGTAAAAACAATGGAAGTGTACTTGTGGAATTGTAGATTTTTCTACTTCGCCTGCTGTGTAGAATAGGGCTAGCCACCTTGCAGATAAACGGACGAAGCGGCAGCCCAACAGGATTAAACGACTTTGTTTTTGTGTGTCGGTGAATTAATTATGAACAGCGTGTAGTATCGAGCGCATTGGTGGTTCGTACGAGTAATTTATTGTCGTTGAACTCAGTCTTTGGAAACTAGATTACTGCTGGTGATAAATTTAATTCGGTTTTAATGTTGTGGTAATAACACTTTCTTTTTGACAATCAGTGGGACTTGCAGCTTATTTAATTAAAATGTAAATATGCATATTAATAATTTAAGGCTAGCATAACGGCCTTTATGAACTTCCTTACAAAAACAAACAAAAGTGTAAATTTTGCATAAGATGAATGCGATTGTTTATTTCCAAAACGTTACAAAATAATTTTAAACATAAACATACCGACACGCCTTTTCCCTGAGGGGGCTAGTAGAGGTGTAATACAACAGCCACACTTCGCCGGAAGATATTCAGTCCCAAATGTGACAGGGGGTGAGCCTGTTGCCATACACCGGGCTCCAGTCATGTAGCAGATGACATACAACATGCACATAAATGTTCACACAATTAACAAATTGGTGCGCGCCGTCGGCTGGGTTTGAACCCGCTAGCTAGCTTGAGAGGCGGGCCTTCTCCAACTAGGCTATCATCGCTAGTTTTAAAAGGTTACAAAAATAATGTTCCTAAAGTACTAAGCAGTTGCTAGAGTCTTCCATCCATCCATCGGCCATAAGACGTCCACTGCTGGACATAGGCCTCCCCCATAGATCTCCAATAAGACCAGTTGGTAGCGGCCTGCATCCAGCAGTTGCTAGAGTGATAATCATGATTTTGCTTGGCATGACGTTTTGGATACCTAATAAAGAAAGTGTTAAGATAAGGAAGTTTGTAAGGAACAGCGCCCAAAGAAACATGTAAATCCATAATCAAGACAAATAACCACCCCAGACTGTGCCTAATAGATGAACGGCCACAGGTAAGGGTGGATAATATGATTACAGTCAATCGATGGCTCCCTCAAGATCAGGGGGCGAAGACACCATGCTGTGATATTTATAGGTAGGAACGATTTTAAATTATCTTGGTGCTTGAGCTTCTCATTCTTTGAGTTTTTCAAATAGCTGAAGCGTTTTCTTCTGAGAGCCTTTCAATTTTTGAGTTTGGATTGATGAAAATAGTAATTGATAAGCATTTGAATCGCGTTTTACTCGTAACATAACATAACATATCGTTACGTCGTTCCCCCAAGTTAGCTGGCATGGGTGTAATACAACGCCCACACTTCGCCGGACGATATTCAGCTTGTCGCTATACACCGGGCTCCAATCATGTAGCAGATGACATACAATACGCACATTTGTTCACACAATGAACAAATTGGTGCGTGCCGTCGGCTGGGTTCGAACCCGCTCCCTCTGACTTGAGAAGCGGGCCTTCTCCCAACTAGGCTGCCATCACGTTATAACACTTCTTCAAATCTTCCTGTTATATTAAAACTAGCTGTTACCCGCGACTTCGTTTGCTTTATTCAGAAAAAGGTATCCAAAAACTTTCCTTAGTCGTTTAGCTGTGAAAAGCCTATACACAGATAGATAGACAGAGTTCCTTTCGATTTTGAAATATTAGCATGGAAAAAGGCGAAAGTTTGTGAATGTGTTGGTTTGTTACTTCTTCAAACGGTTCGGTCTTGTAATTTCTTTAAACTCTGATCGTTATATAATTTACCCAACTAAATCGGGTAACTTTTTTTAATGGCAAGTTCATCACGTATAGAAAAAAAGGTTTTATTAAGGTACCAAAATAAATTTGACACGTTTCGAAATCGTGTTTTGTATGAAGACTATCCTTCTGGACCTATGTAATAGGGCATATTCTGTGCTTCAAACTGATAGATGGATTTAAATGAAATGTTGTATGGAGGTAATTTTCACTCTGGATTAACACATAGGCTACTTTTTACCGCGTGTAGCACCACAGAGCGCAGCTAGTATGAAAATGTATGATGTGAGTTTTATTGTTATCCATTCACGCTTTAACTACTTAACCGATCGTCATGAAATTATGCATAAATAATGTATACATAATTTATTTGTTAAATACACACCTTAAATTTTCATTAAGATTCAGATCTAAAACCAACACAAATTATTTTCACATGAATGTTTGCTCTAGATGGGAATTGAACCCACGCACCCAAGCTCAGAAGGGAAGTTCACTATACCAACTGAGCCACCCAGACAGTCAAAGTACATCAACAAGTTCAAGTTCACGAAAAGTCGTCCAAGGACAATTTTGTAGCTACAAGCAGAACGATTAAGATTGCTAGCTACTTATCCATTAAATTTTCACAATGCATTTCCATAACTTTTAGCCAATGGCTGCGAGCCATGACAGAGCTCATTTTTTCTAAAATATGGACTATTTCAAGGCACCCAAGAGAAAAGCACCATTAAGCCTGTCGACTATTTATTTCAGCATTTCCACAAGAGATCAAGATTCCGTAAATATGACTGGAAGAATAACATCATTCATCATTCTAAGGCTCAAGGGATTTTCGGGTCTATACCATTCAGGAGGGAACCAAATCTTTTTACGCCTGCGGTATTTGGTTCGCTCTGACATTGTGCGGTTCTCATGACGGATGTGTGATGACTATGAATAGTGTCGCGTGTACGTAGGTAGTAGGTATGTAGGTATAGTTCGTCTGTGTGTGTGCAAAACGTAGACGGTAACAGGGCTCACTGAAGGAAAATTCAAATCACATGTAAAAACTAGATTAACGAAAAGAGGGTATTATGAGGTTAAGAATTATTTAGAAGACAAAGATGTCTGAAGCCTTCCACTTCCACCAAGCAGCCACTAGTATTTATAGATATTACCTAGTTGTAAGCCAAAATTCTTTAAAAGAATAATGCCGCTCAGTTTATTGACTGTTCTTCTGAGTAGAGGCTCTTTATCCGAACAAGGCGGTCGAGTCTATTTAAAAAAAAAACTTTGACGTTCATAAGTGTATATTTGATACCTAAATTGCATAAAAACATTTTGACTTTGTCTTTGACTTTGTAGGTAAAGTTCGTCTGTTCGTGCAAAACGAAGACCCCTAGCGTCTCTCTTATGGACTCTTCTATCTCTTTTTGTTCCATCTTGACTTTTTAACTTTAAACTTAATAGTAACTTATAAAACATGGCTTAACTAACTAATTATTATTCCGTACGTTAAGCCTTTTGATGTTCTGTATAGCTTACTTATGCACAGGCCAAAGCACTCCTTTGATGAGCTAGATTAAGTAATTAGTTAAGTTTTTAGCGCGGTATGATTGATTGTTTGATTTGATGAATAGGCTTATAGCTTTAGCTGTAACAAATTATAATTGTAATAATTATGATGCTTGAGTAGCTTTTCTGTGCAGAAACCTTATAATATTTGTATGGAAATGAAATGTGTGTATGTAAATTGAAACACTTGTCCAAAGTGTATGTATTTTAGTTCTAAATTAGTTTAACAGATGGCGACACCGGTAAAATTAACACGCAATGGTGTTATGTTCGTGAAATTCACTGAGCCTTTTGCCGTAATAAATGTTGACATGGCAACCTTGTCACTGAACAAAGCTCACTTCGACTCACCCAGACCTAAAACAATTTGGGAACCTTTCCACCACTAAAATATCTGCATTCGTTAATTTACATATTCCATTTGATGGAAAACACAGATATATTCCAATGCAAAATGTATTTCTAATGCTTGTTTAGAATCCGCATTATATCATTCGAAAACAACAACACACGTTTCATTAAACGCAATGCAAATGTCGGGTCGCTGGATTAATACGTCACTGCGTTTTATTTATAGGATGCATTTGACCTCTGCTATTCAGTTATTTTAGTTTTGGTCATCTATTGTGGCTGCAATCATTGAACCGAAAAAATAGTTAGGAAGTATAATTATTATGATGGTGAGGCTAGGCAATGAGAGATCAGTGTCTGGAGAAACGTGGATAAACAGTTTCTAGGTGTAGGTAAATTCAAATCGTAAGAATGAGTTTTAGGATTAGGTTATAGGAAATCTCAGATTTTCTGGTGCTGATCGCATCATCTTCAAATTAAAATCTGTTCCGAAATATATTACGGTGTATTCTGGCAGTCTTTTTTTAGAATGAGATTTCAGAGTAAGTTGCGGTGAATTCCTTCGTCAAATAAAAAGCTTTTCTATTTTATTTCAGAGGTTCAAAAAATATTTCTGTGCACGAACCATTAAGACTTCATGCTTAAGTTTACTGCGTACTGAATTCCTCTTTAAAAAAAATACACCAGCAGCAGCGGCATAGGATACCACCAGAAAAAAGTAGTCAAAGTACGCGACAATGGTACCACATCATTTTGCGCTTCTTGTCGTAAAGAATCCCTCAAAATCATTTCATTAGCTATGCCCACTTACGCAACAATTAATTTTTATCTGATTCCACGAAAAAAAATTGCAATAAGCACACCCAAACAAAAAGGGTTGCACAAAACACGTACAGACACGTCCCACCCCTCAACGTCCTAAATACACGACCATTTAACGTTTCATTTTAATCCCTTATTTACGGTGTTCGTCAGTCTAAATAATTTTCGCGGGCCGGACACGCTGCTGGATTAATTTGAACACGGAAACAAAATGGCGAGCAGGTAAAAGTTGCTTGCAGTTTGTAGGAAAAGCTAGGATTATGGGGATGTTAATAATATATGAATTTGCTTCTTGGTGCTTAAGTGGGTTGTAGGGGATTAGTAGCAAATTAATAAATCAAGTAAGCAGGGTCTGTGGTTGTTTTGATGGGTCTTATTACTGTGGGTTTATTTCATAAAATATTTAATCGATCGAGCGACCGTTAGCGAGCGAAGCGTCTTTGCTTCAGCTTCGCCAAAAATGCTTTCGTATTTCCGAATTCTGAAAAAAAAAAACTTAACTCGCAAAAAAAATCTGCACAATTATAGAACCTGCTCAAAAAAATGTACGAGAATCGATTGAAGAATGCAACCTGTACTGGAAAACATACGCCGGTCACGAGGTTCGGTACACAACACTAAATACTAGGTGCTTCACGCGGTTTCACCCGCATTCCCAAAGGAACTGTTAATTTTTTTCGGGATGAAAAGGGTACCTTGCAATATGTCCTTTTACCCCTTTTACCCCTGACAATGTTATGTAAAATTCATGATGATTGGTTAAGTACTTAGAGCTTAAAAATGTAACAACAAACAAACGAACAAACTCACTTTTGTTTGTATTTAATATAAGCCAAGATTAGAATTTGGATATCGCACCAATTTGTTTTTTTTTTTTGTTATTACAAGTTGTTTCTTAACTCTACCTTTTTTTTTACTTGATTAACTGTTTGAAATGAGATGAGAGGAACTTTGGTCAGAAATAGAATAGTGTGGGTTATTAAAAAAGATTGTAACGTTATTTGTTAATAACCATTGACGATAATGCACAAATCATTTCACTGTTACCGACCTCTACCGCTAGAGTGTGGGATACTCTGCCAGAGTGTGTGTTCCCTGACACTTATAATCTGGGTGTCTTCAAGTTTCGAATGAATCGGTTTCTTCTAGGCAAGCGTGATCCATCGTAGGCTGCATCACTGCTTATCATCAGGCATGTTGGCGGCCAAACGCGAGCCTATTAAGTAATAAAAAAAAACTTTTTATTTGCAATACGATGTACTTTTTATTTATCGTACAATACGATACTTACCAATCCCATAAAACCCAAATCCCAAATCACCACCATCAATCTGGGCTTCAAATCAAAAACGGTATATAAACAGTTCCGGCCGCGTCACGTAGCTGCCAGGCTTTCGGACGGGTGAAACGGGCCCCAATACGGGCCCCAGCCGGGCCCGCTTGTGTCCCAGTCCGTTTGATTTATACGCAGTACGCCACGCCGTGCGCTGAAGGTAGCGCCTCGTAATTCGAACGTGAGCGTAAATCTTGTTAAACGCGGACGTAGAGATTTACTAGAAGAACTGCTGTAGAAAAGGAGTGAGTTCGTATTGGTACAGGAGGGCTATTCCTACGCGTGAGATGAAATGAGATTTTATCTTGGTCACTCTCACATCTATGACGTTCCAAACGAGAGCAAGAAGGACAAAAAAAGGTAAGATGAAAATCTCAGATCTCCGAATAGGGCCACAGGCCCCTATTCTTGACGCGTGAGGTGAGATCTGGTCACCTTCACTCTTTTGACATTTCAAACAAGAGGGATAAAGATCAGAAAATATCTTAAATTGTAGGAATGGGGCTCCTGAATTAAGTTTATGTAAGTAGATTCGTGGTAAGCTAAGACTTGTCCTGATCCTAGAATCTTTAGGCCACCTAAAAGTCTTTGACATTTATGAGTGGTTTTTACTAGGTGACAAACAACTGGTAACAATTACAGTATAAAAATGATTACATTGTAACATGTTAAAAAATGTAGATTCAATAGTTTAGTATTTAAAGTTGAAAGTGATAATGAATTAATTACTCTACTGCCGTCCCTTTTGGCGCAAGTGTATCCATTAAGAACGATGTAAATCGAGCCTTAAACTTTCACAGATTCTATGTACCGACTGACAACTATATATTAAAAGCATCACGACAAAATAAAGTCGTCAATCAAACAGATCAGAGTCAATGCGCCTTCCATCAACTCTACATCCGTGTTATCCTTTCTACTCAGTGACGTCTCGTGTCGGATATTTGCTGGAAACGACAATAGACTCTGATAAACTGTTTGCCCTGCAGACGCGTTAGCTTAAATAAACCTGCATTGTCTTGAAGATAACTATTCTAAACTTAATTAAATTGAAAGATAGATTTTCGCTACAAATGACGTTAATAAGTTTATTAGAAATACAACTACATCGTTTCCAATAACCTTAGTGGTAGGTATTTGTAGTTTGTGCTACGGAGTCTGTAGCAGCTGCTACGCCGTAGCAGGACAGCTTTTTATTCAGTACTGCCTAACTTACCTATTCAATTACTAGCCTTTTATTGTAGCAAGTTGTTTAATAACTCTTAGGACACCTCAAATACGTAATGGTAATAGTTAAACACACCAGAATCAGCCCATCTAGTACCCATCTGTTTACTAGAAGTGAATTAAAAAAAAATTAAAAGTAGGTACTAAAATGGAATGACAAAGTTGGCAAAAACTAAAAACATAAAAGGTAGAAGTATAGCCATTATCATTTTCACTAACCTAGTAATATGTTTATAAAAAGAAAGTTATTATCCTGCGTCAGATTTCTTGCATTTAAAATCGTGGCCATTTAAACTTATGCAAGAGCCACATTTTAAACTTTAATCATTAGATAAACCGTTTAAAAACACAACATCTTTTTTTCACGAACATACTCAGTTGCATTTCCTATGTAACCAGCAGTTACCATAACCATACGTCTTCTGATAACTCATAACCACTCGTCGCGACTTAACCGGTGTTTATGTCTAAATCGACAAAAAATCCCCGCGCAAGTGTCTGCACCCCAACGTAGGGGAGATTTCCCCTATGGCAACACCTGCTACTTGCAAGATGGTCGCCAATGTAGGTGCTAGACATTTCCTTGCGTTTCTTACGATTTCTTTTCAAGAAAATTGAATTCTTTAGCACTGTCGATGTATTGGAAGTAACGTTTCACCCAAATGTTCAAATTATAAGCAAGTAGCTGCGCCCCGAAGTGAAACCCTTATATCCTATACCGGACCATAATCTATCTCTGTGCCAAATGTCACCAGATCTGTTCAGCCGTTCTGGCGTGATTGAGTAACAAAGATCCTTTGAAACTTTCGTATTTATAATATTAGTGTTGCAAGTCGGGGACATGAGTCAAACAACTTTCATAGTTTTTAATCTGATTTATGTGTTTGGAACGACTTTTGTAATTCCTAATGACTTCTGTATAGTGTTAGGGTAGCTATTTACATAATTACAAGCTAAGAATGAAAACGTAGGTATTTCCATTTATCTCACTATACTTTATATTGCAAAATAAAACCTTAAGTAAGTAAAACTAATGCATTATTGACAATTTAATTTATCAAAATATTTATAATAATCTTAAAAAAAAACTAGATTTATTATTGGTACAAATTTTCGTATGTGCATCCAAAATAAAAAAAAATAACTAAAAAAAATACTATACGAAACCAATTAAAATATGGAAGGTCTGATCGAATTAAACGTTTTAATAAATAAAATAAAAACTACTAATTAACATAGTTATAAAAAATAAGTAAAACATAGTACAAATCTAAATAGATCATAATTATGCAAAACTGGGTACTTCTGGAAAATTACGATTCACATGGATATGCTACATAGATATTCAAATATCGTACATTTCCTCCAATCGTATGGAGTAGGGTACGTCATGAATATTAGTAAAGTTGACAGTGTTGGAAGATTCCACCGTGTCTTCGACTAGGAGGGTGCGATACTCCATCCAGCGGCGTTCCTTAACAAACTCTTTGAAGAGCTGCTTTTTTGATGGAATCTGGTGAAAAAACGAGTTTAGGTTATAACATTACATATCGTTACGCCTTTCCCCCGAAGCGGCTGGCAGAGGTGTATTACAACTCCCACACTTCGCCGGACGATATTCAGTCCAAAATGTGACAGGGGGCGAGCCTGTCGCCATACGCCGGGCTCCAGTCATGTAGCAGATGACATACAGTACGCACATATGTTCACACAATGAACAAGTTGATGCGTCTCCCTCTGGCATGAGAGGAGGCCTTCTCCAGCTAGGCTATCATCGCTATTTATTTATTGTTTAGGTTATATGATGAAGTTGTGGCCCCTTACGCAAGCCCAAGTTTTCTTTCTAACTTGGAGTTAACTGCCCATCAGAGGTTAATCTGATAAATCGTCTTGAGCCACCAGGAGTTAGAAGCTAGCCTTGACTTAACTTAATAATTTTCACTTATAACTCTGAGTTACCCTGAATTTAAGTATTAAACTCCGTATTTTTTGCAAGTCTCAGGAGTAATTAGTGAGCGATAAGTAAGTTTACTTCACTAAGGATTTATTTGACTGCGTTTGGTGTAAAAGTTCAATCTCAACGCAAATATTTCTTGAATGGATAAAATTAAGTATTAATATTAATGGTGAGAGTAGAAACCTTTTAAAACAATTAAATAATAATAGAAATCGGCTATGAACATATATGTATAATAATAAAATAGAATGGTACAAACAGAATAGATACACAGATACAAAATACGTTATACCTACTTATCACCATCTCTCCTCCTTCCCGCTTTCTTTTTCCCTATGTTTATATCAGGCGCTAAAACAGGAAAACATGGTGAAACTACCTTTTTCTCCAAGTAGTGATGTATACGGGTCCAGATGTTAGCAGAGTTCCGCTGCAGGAGCCAGACCAACGGCATCAGCATGCAATCCACCTTGGTCATTGTTACAATACGCCTGTCCCTCATGTTCTCTCCAAAACCAAAAGTGGATCCAGGACCAAACTGACACACCTGAAAAACCAAGAAATTCGTACAGGCTGAGCAGCTAGCCCTGGTGTCAAAACTAATAGACCGCTTGAAGACCTCTGTCATGGTTTCACAGTTGTTGCATCATGAAATTAATAGAAACATGGACATAACAAAGATACAGACATTGCTTAAGAAATTACAAGTTAACTGACATTTGCAGCGCTACTCGCCCAAATTAAAATGTTATGAAAAAGTCATTGAAGTGTTATAAAAGAAATGACCTGCATAAAATAGGTCCTCAAGTTCGGTGGCGGAGGTGGAGGCTCAGCCGCAACTTCAGGCACAACACTTAACCTGAAAATAATAAAACATTGTATTGATTGTTTGTACCTACTCAAAATCTACATTCTCAAATTACAGCCATAGCAAACATCAGACTAATTATAGATGAGCGCATTGAAAATCTGCAAGAGAAAGACGATACGATAAAAAAACTTGCATAACGCAAACAAATTGAAAGAAAAGAGAGCGAGTTAATAAAGTAAATTCCGTCGTCTGTGGTAGCACTTACGAGTATACTCCCTTAGCTATAAACGTTGTATAGCCTCCGAATAGTTGTACAGTGTTTTGTCTTTTTCTTTCTTTTAAATTTTTGAACTCGATTAAAAAAGAGATAACATATCGTCACGCCTTTCCCCGAGGGGGCTAGCATAGGTGTAATACAACACTCATACTTCGCCGGACGATATTCAGTCCCAAATGTTACAGGAAGCGAGCCTGTCGCCATACACCGGGCTCCACTCATGTAGCAGATGACATACAATACACACAATGAAAAAACTGATGCGTGCCGTCGGCTGGCTTCGAACCCGCTCCCTCTGGCTTAAGAGGCGGACCTTCTCCCAACTAGGCTTAAAATCGATTAAAAAAGACAAAACACTACAATACACAGACTACAATTATTCCGAGGTATGCGTTTATTGCTAAGAGAGAAAGTGTTTATTTGTAAACGGTTACCTGACAGACGTTCGTTGTCGCGTCTGGCTCTCAGTAGGCGACAGGAGAACTTGCGAATTTACAGAATTTTTCTCACTCTTTAATGCACTTGATACGCTGTCTCTTTTTACACCATCAGGAGTTATTTCAGGATTCTCATTAGTAGTCGACAGTTCATTTGCACTACCAGGCTTCAAGATACTGTTCGTTTTTGTCTTTGACGCTAGAGAAGAGCGTTCTTTCTGCTGGCTATCTGTTTTTGCAGCTGAATTGGTAACGGTATCTGATGTGCTTTGGTTAAGATTTTTATAGGCTTGAAAATATTTCGCGTCCAAATCTTGTTCGCTTTCTTCTTTCGGGACCTTTATGAGTTGAGCATTAAGGAAATTTTATACGTGATGAAAATCTAAGGACGATTGTACATAAGGTGACGCTAGATGGTGCAGAGGCATGAATAACGCCGCAAGCGTCATCAAACTTTTCAACTGCACAACACAGTGATAACATTTAGACAATTCGTGTACGAAATTCCATTCACACACTCTGAAAAAGTCGTAGCGACAAGTACCTATCCGATCTTGCCTCGTCCCATGTACGAAAAGCCCTCATAACATTATTTATACATAAGCACATAATCCTATATGAAACCGAATAAAAAAATCTGTGTGCCGACCCAAAGCTAAAACAGACAAAGGTCAATAGATCCATTTTGTAACACCAAGTACACCATACCTGGTGTTCAAAACCTGCGGTGTCCTGGTGGTTGCATATTTTTGAGTCGGTACGGAATATTTAGCAATTGACCAATATTGAATAAACTTACGTAAGGATCGTAAAGCGTATAATAGTCTATCCCAAGGCGAGTCTTCACTGTCATCTGGAGAGTCTCAATCATTTGACAACGTCCTGATAGAATGAAGTAAACGAAATTATGAACGCCCATGCCATCGCCAAGAATAGTTTCATCTCGTTCGTACGACTTCATCTTAGCCACAATACAGCCTTCACGAAGAGCTACCTGGTAAATAAATAAACAAAACATGGGAAATATCACAGATATAAATAAAATCATAGAACAGCATGCAGCAGTGACAGATAAAAAGCAGGTCAATAAAGGAGTGTCTCGAACGTGGATACGAGCAGATCGTGATATTTACAAGTGTGAGCCAAATAATATACAAACAAAATGTGAACTGACACGCAAATGTCTGATGCTTACACCGTGTTAGTTCACATGTGTGCTGTTCTGGCGTAGGCGTTGCTAGAGCTAAAGTTTTATGCAATTTTTATAAAAACTAATTCTTATAAAGCTGACGGTTAGTAATCTCTTGCTACTGACCCAACACACACATACACACACACACACACACACGCATAATTACATACGTACTACACATCTGATCCGCTTTTGTTATGTTCTGTCAAATCCTTGTGCTACTTACCGCATCCAGAGAATCGAAGTAAGTAAACGCTCCCATTGCATGGCTAACTTCGTCCCACTGCTTCTGTACCGATGCTTGAAGAACATTTTTGAAATCTGGCTTCATCAGTGCTAGTAGCTCACAGTGACCTGACAAGAAAAACAGGAAATCTTCACTGACACAGTAACCAAATCTCTCAAGCAAGTGTGCTTGAGGTGATCACCATGACGCTAGGTTTGATCGATAGGAAGTCTGATGTTTTGGTATGAGTGCAAGGTTCCATAACTAACAACGCCAATGGTTTGTTTTAGTAACTGCTAGGCGAAATCAGTGAGTTTTTAAGAAGGATTGTCTTTGTTTTTTTTTTTTTACTAGAAGTGTTGACAGTATTTTGTTTAACCACGTCAATTACATTAACTTAATTTTAAGCAATATTACGATCATAAATGACAAAAGGTAAGTACTTATTTTAACTAGATTTAAAAAAGCCTATAATGTACTTTTCAGAGTACATAGCCTCCGGTCGATTTCCTTTTATGAAAAACTAGCTGCGCCCTGTGGTTAAAAGTGGGCTATCTATTTGTTAGTCCAGGGTTTTAGCTACCTCCATATAAAAAAAACATCCGTTCGGTAGAGCATAAAGAAGTAACGAACAAACACACACACGCACACACCATTTTCGTTCATGTATAATACAAGTAGAATAAAGTAGGAAAGGAGTAATCTTAGTACTACCAACCCTATCAACTACAAAACTAACAATCAACATTTTACTAAGACTATAATATAAAATAGCTTCAATAAACGTCAAGTGAACTCTAACCAACAGTCGTGCAAGTAGCAGTCCTCGGTATGCTATGCAAGAGAGACACTTCTCCGAACATATCTCCGGCGTGCATGACGCCAATCTCTATAGAGACGAACTGATGGAGCAGCTCGTCAAAGATCATCTGGCTGACGATGATGTCACCGGTGACGATGAAGTAAAGCGCGTGCGCCTCTTGATGCTGTCGGACTATCGTACGACCTGGACTGTAGTACTTGAAATATGTTACTGCAGCTAGTTTCCTCTTCACATGCTGGAAGAAGCAGAAATAATATTGTTGTTGCGTAGGGAAAACCAGCAATTTTAGCATCACAATCCTAATTCTAACTAATAGTGCTAATGCGAAAGTGAGTTTGTTTCGTTTGTTCATTTATTTGCTTGTTACGCTTCCACGCCTCAACGACTCGACCATTCATCATGCAATTTTGCATACTAGGGGTACAGAAAATGAAATAGAGTACTTTCTAGCCGTGAGTAATACCGCGCGGGCAGCTAGTGGTATTGTAAAAGTGCATGTTTCTTACTGAGTGTCTGTAAAATTATGTTTGTTACTATGGGCCTTACTTTGTTACTGCTCCATCTTAGACCACAACGTCGCTTAACATCAGGCGAGTTGGTGGTCAAACGCAGACCTATTTTACATTAAAAAAAAAAAGAATAAAAAATAATCAGAAATGACGCTTGGTCATGAATCCCGATTTTTAACTTTTTAAAGTATGGTAATACCAGTTTTATATCGAGATTTAAGACTGAGCGTGGTTTTATCATGCGGGCCTTAGACACGCTAAAACGGCTAAACGGATTTGAGTCAAAATTGAATGAAGACAGCGGTGTATCATATATTATTGTGGAGAAAACAACAGTTCCTTGAAAATAGCGGTTGCAGCCGCGGCCCTAATTTTAGATATAAGCGGCGTTAGACAAAACCCCTATAGTATTTGTATAGGATATTTAAACTTCTAGCTGTTACATGATGTATGTTCTGTTTTTACAATAAACTCCTGAACGAGTCAAACGAACTTGAAGTCGAACTTGAGAATTATACAAAAAACAATTATGACTTTTGCGTTGTTCTCAAGCCGTTCGAAGTTCGGACAATTTTCGTTTGTCGTTAATTTAATAATTATAGCCTTACATTAGGGTATTTCTTGAAGCACTTGAGCCCACCGATGATCCGGTAGAGATACCTCTTTTCGACTTCAGTACGTTCATTTGCATCTTTATTTAAAAGGGCTTTATCCTGCAAGTTAAAATAACCTGTGCTGCTAGATGCTCGTTGGGTAATTCTAGTAATAATATATAAAATTAAAAATAAAACAAATTACTTAATAAAAATAAATTAGAAGCAACACTTTTAGTTTGACAATGGGATATTCTCAGCAATGTACTGCGGAGGCTGGCCAGCCTACGCAGAGCTACACTTCTACACTGAGCTTTTGCACTTGTCAATAATAAAGAATAATGAAATTGTGAAAAAACAGAATCTACGGCAATCCTTGCAATTCAAATTTAAGGTAATTTAGCTTGTTGTGTTTATTCTCTGACATGTGGTTTTATGTAGCCTCAGCCTCAAAACGGATCAATTTGAGAAAACAAGCCACAATAACAACAAGCCAAGCTTGCTATCGCCTTCAGTTTTAGACTATCAAAAAAAAAACAATCACTAACTTCAATAAACATAGAAGTTTGGTTTATTAAAAACCAAAGTTACTGTGTAACCAACTTGTGGCTTCCTGTGACAGCAATGTAATGAGATCCGAGACCATGCAATGAGCCCCAGTAAGATCAGTCTAACCTTAATAGTCAAAAGATGTTTCTTCTTAGATTTCGATCGGACCGCTTGCTGGACTCGTCGCTGTACGTCTTCTACTCCTTCATAGTGGTCGACATCTTCTATCAACCAATAAGCGTTGGCGCACACCAATCGGTAGAGCGCGCGAAATTGACATTTTGCTTTGAACTTCTTTTTTAATATCGCCTCTGGGTCCTGTACAGTTTATCATAATCTTTATCTGCAGGGCTTGCACAGGCCGAGACAAATTGCTTTTCTACCGTTATTACCCGAGCTCAGATGTGACAAAGCTAGAATACGGATATGTTTGTCTCTTTCTCGCGGGATAAAACAGTGAAAAGATAATTTGTCTCCGGCCCATGCTAATCAAGATTCAAGATTCAAGATATTTTATTTGCAACCATACAGTACAATCCTGCTGCCGCAGAGAAAATGCCTTTCTCCGCCTTCATTGTATTACAGTTCTACTCATTTTCGAAGCAATCAAGAGTATTAACGTCAGTTTCCATAATAGTATTATTAGGGAGTTTATTTTCTGCAGAAATAAGCTGGAAGGCCAGGCCTCCATCAAAAGAATTTTGAATATGACTTGTCCTCTTTGGTGTTATCAATAAATGATTTGTATTATAAAGTGTGTTAAAATACATACTCCTAAAAAAATTATACAAAAATTTATTTTAAATCTAGTTTAGGCATTAATATATAAAGGAAAACTGACCTCTTTTTCTTTACTCTTCTTTTTCTTTTCTTTCGGACCCATTTTCTTTAGACTTATAAAATGCTAAATGATTACAAAAATAATTGATACTAATATGTATTTAAAACCGAAAGTGCACTGAATCAAATAATAAAAGTGAAAATGCAATAATAGAATTTAGACAAGTTGTTATGGTGTTTTTGTATCCATGGATGACATTTATTTATATTTGTAATTTGTCGTATTTGACATTAGGGTTTGACAAAGATAATCATCAATTCTCTGTGGATTAGACAAAATATTCAACTTTTTAAAGATTAGGAGAACTCTTTAGTCAAATTGCTTTAGCGAGATTGTCTGGGGACATTTGAAGGCTCAATATAACTTTAGTAATGTCTCACAAACCTGACTCCCAGACCACAGACTTCCAATTGGAAGTCTGTGGTTATACTCTATCTATAAAGTATGTCAAAATACTCTCCATTACATAGCTGAGCTTTGGTACTGAGCCGTTTCTCGTCCTTTTTATGGCTAAGGAAACGTAAACGGTTTAGGAATCCGGTTTTTTTAGGTGAATTTCCCACTGGACTTCTCTCAACTTTTCAGTCATGATAACAGCCACTTACAAAAACGATTCATGGTATCAAAACAAGCTGCACCCCGCGATGATACACGCTGCCTATGTGTCATCCAAAATCTAAGCTATCTCTATTCCAAATTTTATCCAAATCCATATCTTAAACTTTCGCATTACAATATATAACAAAGCATAACATAACATATCGTCACGCAAAGGCGTTATGTATGTAAGCCCTCAAGTTGGCTGGCAGAGGTGAAATACAACACCCACACTTCGCCGAACGATATTCAGTCCCAAATGTGACAGGGGGCGAGCCTGTCGTCATACACTGGGCTCCAATCATGTAGCAGATGACATACTCGTATAATACGCACATTATGCTCACACAATGAAAAATTGGTGCGTGCCGTCGGCTGGGTTCGAACCCGCTCCTTCTGGCTTGAGAGGCGGGCCTTCTCCCAACTAGGCTACCATCGCTTACCATATAAGGATTAAAACAATTTTTTTTTTTTTTTGTGTAATCAACAGTGTTAAGTAAACAATATCTTCTTAATATATATAAATCTCGTGTCACAATGTTCGTCCTCAATGAACTCCTAAACCACTTAACCGATTATAATAAAATTCGCACACCATGTGCAGTTCGATCCAACTTGAGAGATAGGATAGTTTAAATATATATATATATATATATTTAAATAAATAAATAATAAACGCGAACGAAGTCGCGGGGTGACAGCTAGTAATGTATATAATACAGCGATGATAATATTCTTACTAAGACCAAAACTACATACTTTTACGTCAATGATGTAGAAGTAAGATGTAAGTTCTCATCACATAACCTTGTGAATGGCAACAAAGGCATCAAACGAATAAATGGCAGCTCCGCGCTAACCTATTACCAAGAAAAAAGCCTAAAACATATCGCCAAAACACTCGTATCAGGCTGGTTCATTTCACATCATAATCTACGTATAAGGCTACATGCAAGATGGAAAGTGCAATTTTCCTCCCCCTCGTGATTATGTGGCAAGCTGTGATGTTTCTCCTCGTGAGAAATGACTTTGAATATTAACGTTAAAGCGGAAATGATATGACCATTTGTGCAACTGTTTGCCGTTAGGACTGAAAATGAAGTTGGTGAAATGCGTGAGTGTTGCTTTCAAGGTAATTTGTGACTTATGAAGAAAATGATAAAAATGGCCTATCTCATATGAGCTTAGACCTAAGGTCCAATGTCATCTGATAAAGGAAAGCTTAGGACAACAGAAAAGCTTACGTCAATGCTTAGGCGTTGACCTTAGCTTTTTTGTTGTTCTATTTTCTTAGCTAAACTAAATTTGACAGTTCGAAAATGATGCCATCCTTTTTTCTCGCATTGAAAAGAAAAGGGACATCGAAAACTAAAATGTTGTAAAATTAAACAATTCTGTTTAAATTGGATGCTTGTTTTCTGAAAAAAAAAACTTTCTAAGAGATAAGTAAGCATAATTTACTGTTTTTGCTATTCATGAATTAATTGAAACATGCATTGCATTATTTGTCTATCTACTACAACCGATCCAAACAAAAATAGTAATACATACCTTAAAATCGAAATTTCATTGGCATTAAAACTCGCTTCCAAAACCTAAACGCACCAGCAAATCTAACGTTTCTATTTCCGCAGTAGTATTGCACAGTGGTTTATTTTGTTAAAAATTGCACGAAGTGATAAAATATTTCATTAGGATCTAAAATTTGTCAAAACCAACAATGATGAATAGGATTTCATGTAGGGTTGTTGATAACAAAAAATAAATATATTTAGAAGGAATTGTAGTGAGGCTAAATAGAATGGAACAATACAAATTTGTAACAGAAAATAAAATAACATATAATTAGACCTCTACCTGTATTTCCCTTAAATAATAATTAAGATTTATGTTAACAAAGATCACGGTCCCCGGAGTCTGTGGAGTGTAATAAAAAAAAAATTGGTCTCATTAGATGCTCTTGTCGCATATTACAAAATAATTAATTTTATGGCACTTCAACTAACACCAACATAACAAATAACAACAAAAATAACAAGGCGTTTATAGACCAAAAAAATAAGTGACTAAATACCTACCATTTACACATAAGTCACAAAACATAATACGTTTTGAACCTCCCTCATTATGACAGCCGTATTCCTGCAAATTATCTTTTAATGCTAATTATATTTTTATCTTTCCAAATCCTACTCAAACCTTATTAAAGCCGGCACGTTGAATAAAAGTTTAACATTCACAAACACCGTTCTTCTTAACAGTAAAACGTAGCTACCGTCATTTTGGATTTAAAATGACCCTTGTTACGGTTCTACCTCTTAGTCGCCTTCATTTCAAATTCCTTACATGTAGAGAAGTATTTAATTTTGCACAGTCTGCACGTGTTAATTTATAATGGACACTATGTAATGTTAGAGATCTAAAAGCATTATTAAAATTGTTTCATGAGAAGCTTTCGTGTTAGCTTTGTAGTTTTGAGTTAGCTTCAAGCTTGGAAAATGTTTTTTAAATGACTTCTGCGTTTGTTGATAGAGCTGAGTTTATGTTTCAAGTTTGTGGTTGGAAACGTCTGCATTTGTATGTAATTATGTGTGTGTTTATATACGTTTATTTTTTAGACATTATTTTGAGCACCGTTATTCTGATCTTCATTAAATTTTGTGGCATTTTCCAACAAATTTCAAATTTGAAAGTGGGTCAAATCATATAAGGGAATTTAATTTTCCGGTCCTGAAGGGATTTTTGGAACAAGTTTGAGGCGAAAGAATAGTAATATCAGCGGAAGTAAAAACCATTTTTATGTACAGCTTGGCAAAAAAAAGTTAAAAATATGGGGGACGCCACTGTCTTTTTTTCATGCCACAGTCATCTTTTTTTCAGTGGCAAACAAACTAACGGGCCGCCTAAAGGCCAGCAATCACCACTACCTATAGATACCTGTAATACCAGGGGCATCACAGATACGTTGCCACCCCATTAAGGACTCTATTGATATGCCACTATGTCGTTCATATTATGGCAACTCAACATCATCTGTCACCTTATTGTTCTCTACAAAACTTCACTTAAAGTTTCAGTAAAGTATCCATAACTTTACTGGAATGGGAAAAGGGGAGGGATTCATCGTCTTCATCATCACCTCATCATCATCATCCCATCATCTGTTACTGAAGGAAAAAATATTACTAAGAATCCGACTGAAGGACGAGTATCCATGGTCATGAATAAATTAATAAAAAAAAAAAAAAATGTCACCTTATTTGTCTCGCGTTGCGTAATTTTATTGGCTACTGGATTCAAAGTCCTTAATACCTAACTTAGTAATTGTCATGTCTTGATAATGATGATGATGAGATGATAAAGGAGAGGGTGGTGAAAGTTGAGATGAATCCTTCCCCTTTTCCAATTTCAGTAAAGCCGTAGATACTTTACTGAAACTTTAAGTCGAGTTTTAGAGAACACGAAAAGTAGCATTTCCTAATGTTTGTATCATTTGCCCACACTCATGCACATTAACGAATCAGCAAAGGTTAATAATCCACAATTATTACACTTTAACACTCGAAGAATCACAAGTTTTAGAAAATAATACAAAATCACGACACCATCTTTTCGGTTCCCGCCAAAAACTCTCTCGCGATGCAATGGCGTTGGCGTTGCCAGCTGCTTAAAATTAGTTCCATTTGTAGAAATGTTTGCCATACTACAGCGCCTCAGATCTTTAAATTTGAAATCGGTAAACATAAAATCCAACACATTCGTGAGTAAAAGCTTCGATCAGAGTTATTTGTTTTTAAGTCGTGTGATATGACCTCGTAAACACAAACACCGCGAGACACTCAACACTTCCGCGACATAAAACTGCTATAAAGCCCTGTAAGAAAGACGCTTCTATGTTTGAGGTAGTAAAATATCACGGTTGAATATGTGAATATTCAGACGTTTATTTGGGAAGCTCACGCACTTTTAGACAAGAATTACGAGCATAGAGTAGTAAAATTCTACATGGATATGAACGTTTCTTCAAGAAAATCTTGGAAAGTTTATTTTTGGGGCCGTATCAATCTTTATTGAGAAAATCTAATAATAATAATGTTTAGTCTTCGGATATCACCAGCACTGAAGTATGTCCGGAATTTTAATAAATCATCAGTTAGGTTGAATAAAACTGTTCTCTCTACTGGGTGTTTCTATGAACGTCATATTGTGCAAGGATATAATTGGTGCCTCGGTGGCTCAGTTGGTAGTGAACCTGCCTTCTGAGCTTGGGGGCGTGGGTTCGATTCCCACCTAGGGCAAACATTTATGTGATGAACATTTGTGTTTGTTCTATGTCTGGGTGTTGATATGTATTTAAGTATGTATTTAAAAATATCTAAGTATGGATATCAGTCACTGGCAGCCATAGTACAAGCTTTGCTTAGTTTGGGGTCAGGCGACCGTGTGTGGAAGTGTAAAAAAAAATAAAAATTAAATCTTATATTATCAACTTTTTATCAAAAAACCAACATGAAACATGAAATCGCGAAAACAAAATCAAATTCATACATTCCATCGAGATGGAATGAAATTTTTCTTCGGAACAGATGTCTTTTTTTCCACGATTTTATTGTTAGGCTTTTAACAAAAGTTGGTCATGATTTAGATTCTGGCTCTCCATTCTTGAAACTCGAGATGTTTCTTTACACTCTCACTTCTATGACTTTTTAAATGAGACAGACAATGACGAAAAATATCTCGACTGGTAGCAATAAGGAATCCTGTCCGTCGTGAAAAAAAATACCTCATAGTCAAAGTCAAAATGTTTTTATTCAATTTAGGTATCAAAGATACACTTATGAACGTCAAAGTTATTTAAATAGACTCGACCGCCTTGTTCGGACAAAAAGCCTTTATACACCTATACACCCACACACCCTATATATCCAATATTCAAGTGCCCAATTATTCAAGGCCTATTTTTTACATTTCTCCTTAGAAATGACAGACGAAATCCGAAGAGTTTCGTGGTTTCAGCTTTACGTGACGGAGGCGAGAAATCCCTTGAGCTTTCCTTTGGAGAGGCGCAGGCAGTGACGCTTCACGATGGCCGGCTTGAAATTTTCTCTTACAGTTTAGTGAGCTACTAAGAATTGGTACCTTAGTATTGATTGAGATTATGACTTGCTCTTGAGAGTAAATCAAACTGAAGCAAGTAATATTATTAAAAGAAAAACAAAAAAACCAGACTGCAAAATATTGTATCCTATGTCACGTCTACTATCAAGACGATTCAAATGACACCTTACCTGTCGAAATCTATCAATCTGTTTCGGCTGTAGGGCGTGATAAAAAACCTCATGCATACATACAAACTTACACTTGAAAAACATAACCCTCCTTCTTGCGCAGTCGGGTAAAAAACCAATCAGTTTATTGAGTTCAATGATGATTTCTTTTTTGTTTGAAAGGGCTGTGTTTTTAACCTCTGACGCAAAAACGACAGGGTGTTATAAGTTTGACGTGTCTGTGTGTGTGTGTGTTTGAAAGGTACGAGTAAGTTAGCCTTAGCTATTTTTGATAAAAATCGGGGGATTTTATTTTTTTTTAATTAATATTATGTTGTATTTATTTGATTTTTCGAGTTAATTTGCGGCACTAACTTTGGCGAGTAAATTCTAGCTATTATGTCTTTGTGATAGCTAGAATTTTGTTTTTCATAGTTATTTTGTAATCAATATGTACCTAATTGTTCATGAGTTTAAAAAGTAATTTATTTCTTAGAGACACTAAACAAATAACAAGTATAAATTGCAAACATTCTATCAATTTATTTAAATTATTCAATTTTTCCACAACCGAAGGTATATTCCTAAAATTCTCCATAGTCCCAGCTAACAATATCAGCGGAAATGTAAGACAAATAGCGGGCAAAATGAAATAAAGCTAAATAAGCAATATGTAAAGTGTTGGCAAAGGCAAGCGGAATCAATACAGGTACTTGTTTTAAGTCACAAGAGATAGCGATTATAGCTTCCCTGTTTAATTAACTTTTAGCTAATTTTATTGAGTAGAAACATAGAATAATAAAGGGCAAGTCACAAAAAGAACACATAAAAAAAGACAAGAAAAACATAGTTGTAGGAGGAGGAGGCTTCCTGACAAACCCAGACCTCACTGGCTCGGCAACGCCTACGCATTAGCGTGTTATGGTCCTAACTTTGAGTACGTCCGCTCTTGTCGGTGGCTACCAAAAAACGTAGGTAGTGACTGGTATACCTACTCCAAACACGCAAAAGGTTTTTTTTTTTCGTAAAAAATATATTATACATTTGAAACCACTAAGTAATGAAAAACGAATCTTCTATAATGCTTCTCTACATAGAAAAATAGATAAAGATAAGATGAAACAAAATCGCTTTCCGTGTCTGGCTGTCTCTCTGTCTTTATATCCGCTAACTCCTCAACGCATTGGATTTTACCGAGATTATTTCTATCAGTTAGATAATTTTTCACGGAAGGCGTAATGTTATGGGCACCATCCGAAGCCGGAACGGATCGCTAGTATTTATGTCAACATCAAATTCTAATGACTCACAATAGAATCTGTCAAATTAAAACACATACTCATTTCTCATCCATACTCATTCATACTCAATCAATCGCTACTTTCCTATCACTTAACCTTCCGTCTATAGGTTAGGCTAAGGGTAAAGGAGCAAACAGCTCCAGGGTACGCAAATACGCTGACGAAGACGCGGGTACTCGAGGATCTACCGTTTTTATCTGTCACCGCCACTCGATGGCTCACCGCTGACTGCCCTTTCTTGTAACTGCGAGTGTTTTGAAGAGTTTTGTTTGCAGTTACCAAGTTTTTATAGTAAAATTTTAAAGAAAACTGTGATCTAGGATCTAGTTTTACTTCTTCTCTCTTTATTGTTTCAATGATTATGGCATGTTAGTGGAGCTCCTTCTACTTATTTCAACTCAAGTTTTGGACTCTCAAGTACCTAAAATATTTTTGTACTATAATTTTGGCTATTATATTATCAAAAGGTATTATGTTCTTACCTAACTGGAAATTACAAGCAAAATGACAGTAGTAGCACTTAAAACGCAGTGCAACAACTGGCGGCCTTGTGGCTAAGAGCGATATGTTCTAGACAACCTTAGGTTGGAAAGGATGGAAAAGGATCACTTTGGAAACCCTAGCTTGCCCTTATTTAGAAACCCTAGCATTAGAAACCCTAAACCCTAAAATAACTAGTAGCTCTATGAGCTGTAGATCTCGCAGCCGACGTTTGTCCTCCTCTACAGGTCGCATTCTTCAACCGATTCTCGACCGATAATTAATACCGATAATTTTAAAGAATTGGCGGACTGACTCTACAAAAAAAAACGATATAATTATCGAACCTACTCACAAAATTTCAAGACAATCTGTAAAGAGAACCTGTAGAGGAAGACAAAGATCCGGACAAAGACCCGCACAGAGATACAAACAGAGATCAGGACAGAGATCCAGACAGAAATCTAGACAGAATTTGGACATACGAAAGCGTTTTTGTCGAAAGAAGAGTCACTTCATTCGCTGACGCTCGTTTAGTCAATAACTTTAGCAACACTTGATTGCGACAACACAACACATTGCGTAACTTTAAAGTTTGCTCACACGTAGAACCTTAGAGCTACCCTGTCCTAATAGGAGCGGTTCCCTTTAAAATGAGATCATCCGTCGAGTGCACTAAACGCCGCGTCAGCGTTCAGGATCGAGAGGGCGTTGCCGTCACGACGACTATTGGGGACAAGGGTGAACTGCGCTGCCTTTATTAGCATTTTATAGAATAGAATAGAATAGAATATTTTTATTGCATAAACTGTGTACAAAAAGTGTTCTTAATTTAGTGGTTCAGAGTTTCAACAGCTTGCCCATTACTGGCGTGCAATATGAGGTTCTTAATAACTATGTTTATTTTATTTACTTACATCAGGGTTTACATTTTAAATTAAACTAGCTTAATCTTAATCTTAATTTAAGAGAGAATTCTTAAAATTTTCTACTTCTATCATCAAAATATTCTTTTAGGTTATTATAATACACTTTTGAAGCTAACCAGGTTTTTAATTTAATATATGCTCTGGAAAGAGCATAAGTTTACGAGTATATTACGTTAGTTTACATAACATACATTTTTCCCAACCTACTGTTCAACACCTAGGTCAAAAAATAACCGCTGCAAAGTCACCAAAAATAAATAAATAAATATTTTGGGACATTTTGCACACACGGTCATCTGACCCCAAACTAAGCAAAGCTTGTACTATGGCTGCGAGAGAGTGATATACTTACATATGTATATACTTTTAAACACATACTTATGTAGATGTAGCGCTGTTGATTAAACAGCTTATACTGAGGTGGAGCCCTTTTTTTGAAACACATACATAATTGTAATTATTGTTTATTATTTATATTAGTATCTACTTTGTTTTATTGCTTTTATTTGTCGCTTATATTGTTAATTGTATGTATGGTTTCAAAATAAATTTATTTCTTTCTTTCTTTCTTTTAGATATTAACACCCAGACATAGAACAAACACAGATGTTTTATGGAGGTATAATGTTTTTGGTATTTTCTTGTTTTTTTTAATGACACGAACAGCGGTGCTGTTAACAATCATTCGGAAACGTTTCCGGTCGGATCCCGCAAATTTCAAAATCAAATTGTTTGAAGTCTTCTTTTATAAATTTTGGAATAGGAATTCGATCGGAAGAATGAATCACGTTTAAAAACTTATGAATCAGGACTGAGATACGAGTAATATAAGTTTAAAATTTTTGAAACGTTTCCCAATGATTGTGAGTACCTGTTCAGGTTTAAATTTTCAGTCTTTTTTATTAAAATAGCAAAACTCAATAGTTGAAGTAGTTAGGTACTTTCTGAAATTAAAACTATTCATACTGAACCAAATGCTCTAAAATGGACACAGAAACATAAAACGAGCAACCCATATTCCATAATCTATTCAATTTATAGTTCAAAACTAAAACGAGGAAATGTTAAACTTCCGTCCCACACTACGACTAAAATTCACCAGAAGCCCGAACTGTTGGATGTTAAAACATCCAAACGGACCAAACTGTTGGGTGACCAAATATTTTTGGGAAAGAATTTTCATTAGCGAATGCAAGGGTAACCACATGTACCCACGTCGTCCCGTGTCACTGCATGCATAACTTTCGGACACTATAGTACGACTACCGTGTCCAGAAAGATTGGTATACATCCCACGATGTGCACGATATGTGTACTTGTGCATTGTGCCTATATTGTTGTATAGGTTTTACCCACAGCAAGAACAGAGAGGGTATATTCAACTAGTCACCGTGAGTTCAAACTTTGCACACAAGTTAAGCCAACTTTTGTGGTGTAGTGAAGTATTTAATAAGGATTCTACACACCAAAGTCAGCGTTCAATACAGCCTGCCAACATAACGTGTGTGGCTTGATTTCTTTCAAAATAACAATCTTCAATTCTTCAAGGCTAGAGTGAATAAGTATCTTCTAGGTCGTCGTGCTCCATCTTAGACTACGACGTCGCTTAACATCGGGGGAGTTGGTGGTCAAATGTCGACCAAAAAAAAAAACAATATCGATGGTTTCCAGCCAAAAGGTGATAAGCGACATTTTTTGGGAAATGGACTTATATATATGGTTGGAATCGTCTTTTTTTTCTGCGTCGAATGGTCTAGGTGACATGTCTCTACGAGCAACTTTGATGTCGCTTAGGCGGTAGAAAAATCAGCGATTTTAGCAATTTTTTTCGTTATAAACGCCAGAAATTTTACAGTTTTTCCTTTTTTGGGGGTTACACAAACATTTTTTTTTAAGAAAAGGAACTTACGCTTTTAGAGCTTTCTGTTACGTTTTATTGTTTGTACCTTAACTAATTTTAGCTGGAAGTAAACATTCACAAATTTGCGTTTACGTTTATTAGCCTCTCAATAATTTGTTTTATTAATCCGTTTAGTACTTTTTGCCTGTTATTTCGAAGACTATATTTTGTCGTTTATAGCTATTAGGCCGCATTTTTAAGCCTTCATTTGGTGTTTAGGGTGTCATTCCCCGATAATAAATAATTAGCCAATTGGCGGTTACTACATATTGCACCTACAAATATTTCACAATAGTTTGTCGCTTATCCCTTTTTTTCCTCCCGATACTTAAATAATTTTGGCGCTTAGATAAAAAAGTAGGTCGAAAAGGTATCGGCATTTGTCGTTTACCTATTCAAAAATAATTGAAAATGTCGGGTACCTACATCAGTTTTTTGGAACTACGTGAGCAAGCGCCACGCGCTCTCGCGAGCCATTTTGACGCGTAATTTTTTTTTGTTTTAATGATAGAGTCTCATCAGGTAAGTGAAGTTAATGTTTTTTATACATTTTTACTAAAGTTATTCCATCGAAGTACAATCTAAAACTAAACTGTCTCCACTGGTATGTTATAAATTTCAGCTACCTATGTCTAAAGCAAAACACGATGATTTACTTAAACTTTGTCGAGCTAATGTGATTCCTCCTATTTTTCATAACGATTAAGGATACACTTCCTAAGAAAAAAAAAATGTATTTTTTTTTCATTTTAACTTGCTTGTACTTTTGTTAGCTTACATTTTACAAAATAGATCGATGAACATTTGCACTCAATTTGACATTTCAAAATGTTGTACGCCGTTCTATGGTGATTCGATCTCTGTAACTGTACGTTATAATTTATAGTTATTAATAGTAATAAGAGATTTTATTACGAATGTTTTTTTAGTAAGTAATTAAGATATTACATTTTATTAGCATGTGCCAAACGTCAATTAATACAGACTGATTCGATTCCTACAAGTCTGTTGTTTTAATCTTTAATTACTTCGAGACAAACCTGAAATCGTTTCAACACGTAGGTAATTAAATTAAGGAAGAAATTAGCACATTGAAAATACACTGCAGACAAACTATTCTCAATCAAAATTGAACTTAATACAATTTTGCACTTTGTCAATTTTTATTCAATAGTTGGTTGTCCCGTATTTCTACAATTTTATTTCTCAAAAACTTAAACTTATGCCATTTTTCTTCAATTTGAATGATACATGAAATGCAGTTACGCAAGTTTTGCTGGAAATGCCTGATCATGTATATAGATTTACGAAATTTTGGCTGTTTGTAAAATTAAGACCTACTGGGATAAGCGACAATAAATAATGTTTGCAGGCTGAATTTCAAAAAAGTAATGATGCCATTCAATAGAAACATTAAATACTATAATATAGCTACATTTCCAGCTTTTCGGAAGCTATACTACGTTTTTTATGGCCATTTTTAATTATTTTTTAACTTTAAATCACTCTCCTGTAATGTTTGTAAAGTGGCGCTTATCACCTTTTGGCTGGAAGCCATCGATATGGTCACCGACATCATGACTTTGGTGTAGACTCCTTTACAAAATATGGTATTTTATTGTATGCGTTAGGACATAGGACATATGTAGGAAAGTAAAAATAAACGCACTTATTGTGCGTTTATTTTTACTTTCCTACAAAAACAAATACCTTAGCCAACGTAGAGTCGAATAACATAACAAAGTATCAGCTCTCTCACTCCCTCACATAAGTTTAGTTACACACCTGCGTTTAGTTTTCAAGCAAGTTATCATTATACCTTCTCTGTCATTACTTTACGGGTGTACGGTATAACCATAACATAATAATTATAAAAATAAAAGTTAACCTAAATTAACTAAAATTAATTTTAACAGAAGTGGTTCTCCGAATTTAACTAATTTGATATGATTTTAATTATCCGTAATTTAAATTCAATAGAATGCCGTTTGCCAACCCTTTCAAAGCCAATTTATTTACTAAAAATAATAGCAACTGGCATTTATATTCATGTAAGTATTTAAAGTTATAAGTTAAACGTGATAAAGTAGAGACAGTTCCCATCTCTTTGGAAGCTCTCAAATAGATGTACCGATTTTTAAGGCTTTTGTTTGTTTAAAAGATTTTATTTTTAACCGACTTCAAAAGGTTCCCAATTCGGTCTGCGTTTTTTAAATGTTTGTTACCTCAAACTTTCGTCATTTATAAACCGACTAGCTGCGCCCTGCGGGTTTACCCGCAGTTAAAAAGTAGCCTATGTATCAATCCAGGGTATAAGCCACTCCATATCAAATTTCATCAAAATCTGTCTATCCGTTTGAGCGTGAAGAAGTAACAAACAAACACACTTACACACTCACAAACTTTCGCCTTTATAAAATTGTAGTGTGGGTGTGAATAGCTTTTTGAGCAGATTTTGCGAAATTTCCAAAATTTGACTCGCCAAAAAAATAGTTGTACTTACTTACTTACTTGTACTTAAATAATAAATTTGGTTGTAGACTTACAAAAAAAGCGTGTATAATCGTCTTGTACTAATGCCTAAACTAATCTATTAGTAATCAAACCATGTTGACTTAACAATATGTTGAGCGCATAATGAAGCGAAAGTTCAACATTAATTGGTTTGCAAATCCAATTAGATTGGCTCCGGTCGGCGTTAAGCACGTAGGGCTCATTATTGATTACTAATGACCTGCCGTCTGAGGTCTGCACAGCACTAGTGCTGTGCAGAACAGTTCAATTCGATAGTACGAGTTAGTGTTACCAGCGGTTTTACAAGGAAATTAAAGCTGTTTTACTGGTATATTCTCAGTTTTTTTCGAATTTTTCTGGATTCGAATTACGATAACGAAGATGGTCTATGTCCTTGCAATTTAGAATAAATGAATGAATGAATGAATTAATTAATAATTAGATAATTCATGACTAATTAATAATTAGTACCTGGATGGCCGAGCTTTGCTCGGTATTTTTTTTAATTTTTTAATTGTGTTTTTTGGATAATAAACAATTGATTTTAGTCTAACCTCAAAGCAAACACTCATTGACTTCGTGTTACTTAACAACGCCATCTGCTGTTGTGTAGTTAAAGCAATTAGTTGCTCACAAAAAATAGTAGTATTATTATTCGCCAATAGATGTCAGGAAGAGTCATATTTTTCAGTTGAGATTGATTATCGATAAAACACGAATAAAATGATATTTTCTAAAAATGATTCCTAGCTAGATCGATTTATCGCCCCCGAAACCCCCTATATACTAATTTGTATGAAAATCGTTGGAGCCGATTCCGAGATTCCAATTATATATATATATATATATACAAGAATTGCTCATTTAAAGGTATAAGATTCATTAACATTATGATAATTTATTTATAATAACCAATTTAGCCGGTTTTTTATCGTCAGGAACGATAATAAATAAATAAGTTGAAAAAAAATATATTTATACTCTCGGCGTAAAGCGCGTAGGGCTCATTATCGATTACTAATGACCTGTGTCTGAGATCTCCACAACACGACTACTGGGCTTGAATAGCTTTATTTGATAGTATACAAGCTGTTACTAGCAGGGTCACTCTGAGCTGGAAGGGCCGGGGTGGCTCCCCACAAACCACGGGTCCGAGACGGGGTGTAGCCCCCAACCTACCTACCGTTTGACTAAGTCCGCGTGGGCCGGCTGGGGCCCGGCTGGCAAATGCCACCCTGACTATATGGCCAGTCTGACCCTGGTTACTAGCGCAGCAGCTTTAAAAGGAAATTATAAGGATGTTATCAGTAAATTCTCAGTTTTTCCGAATGTTTTAGATAATGTTTCTGGATTCGTTGTTACGATGATGGTCTACTCCCTTGCCAATTTCCATTAGGATCATTTTAGCCATTTTCGATGGGTACTGTAGGTACCCTAGGCGGCATTCTTTAATTTGGGGAGAGCGAGGTTGGTCTTAACGGAGGTAAGAATTAACAAGACCAGCCCCGCTAAACGGTTGATGTTAACGAACTTTTTGGGATTTTCAAGAATTTGACTACAGCCGTAGGTATTCACATTTTCAAATCTATAATAGGCAATGAGGAATGAGGCATTATTTTGATGGTTATTGTGTAGTATGCATTTGTAAAAAACCGTATCCGTATAATTATTTTCTATCTATGGTTTCTAAAGTTTGAAAAGTAAGCATGGATTTAAAATCATCTGTATTTCCGACTAACCTGGGTAAATTCAAGGCTAGAGTGACCTTCTAGGTCGTCGTGCTACATCTTAGACTAGCATTTAACATCAGGCGAGTTGGTGATCAAACGTCGACTTATTCTACATTAAAATAAAAAAACAAATTGACTGGGGTAAGTATTTACCACAATCGATGTAAGAAGAAGATGCAGAAGAAGAAAATGGATTTGTTTAATTTGTGACGACCTACACGAAGACACGACTGTGTCTTTTATTGCTTACAATGCAAGAGATGGACTCACATCACTTGTGCCAGGGCTAATTCCACGAATAACGTGAGCTTTAATTGTTACGGAGTAGAATGTTATGAAGAATAGATAAATGACATGAGAAACATTGCCTTGCAATATTTTTTAAGGACTTATAATATATTCAAATTCAGATTATTTTATTGCATTTAATTGTTAAATTGATACAGACTGACTTTATTCAAGACTTATTTTAGGAAAAGTATCCAGTGTGATCGTTTTTAAGCTAGGTAAACTCTGTTACCTACTTTCGTTGTTTTTCAATTATTATTATTTTTGTATTGTTTTGTAGAAAATTTCCTTACTAATATTTACCCCTTATGTTAATACTTGCCCTAGGCTTTTCACAAAAAAAAATTAGTAATCCGTAATTAGCTGTAAGTTTATCTGTAAGTTTATTTTATGTCATTATTGTGAACTGTGGATGTTTAAATAAATAAAATAAAAATGCTTCTAAATCGAAAAATATTTACGAAAGGTTTGATTTAGGTCGCATACATGATAGCTGAATAACTGTAGTATGAAACAAAGCCAAAATAATTTTTAAGAAGTTATTCGTATTTTGAAATATAAACCAAAATATAAAATTTGTTAGAGCCCGCATCGCTCTCCACTACTGCAATTAATATTTTCACAATATTATTATAAAGTCAAAAGTAACTCTGTCTCTTTGTAGGCTTTTTACGGCTAAACGCCTGAACGATATCTTTATGAAATTTCCTCTGGATCCTAATTTCTGATTAAGTGTGAACGAAGTCGCGGGTAGCAGCTAGTAAATTATTTATTATACTGCCGTTGCTCCTAATTCTAGTAAGAGGAGGGAAAGTTTTATTTTATGGAGACTCTCCGTGAAAATAATTCAAGTAGTTACAGTTTTATGGCGATAGTTTCTTGGGTTAATGCATAGTTGTTCGCTTTATGACATTGTTGTGCCATTTGGCGACGCGTAGCTACGAGTACCTATACTATTTTCACTGTAGAATGGTGAATGTAAAATTAGACAAATCGCACCTTTTCACCCTTATTATTGTTTATTATTATTATTTATTACTTAACAAAACATGTATTTATTATTATTATTTATAACTTACAAAAACCAACAGTTTGCACCAAATCGTTTTTGTGTCAAACTTATGAATAAAAACACACATCTGGTAAGTGTCTAACGCAATTTAGCAACATAATACGGTTTCCCGAGAAGAACCAATCGGGATCAGGCTGGCGGGCATGCAGGTCATTGAGTAGTGTAAGTGCGTGGTGAGTAGGCGCCTGAAAAGTTGCCTGGATTGACAAATAAAACACTTCAGCAGCACACTAAATAGCACTTCGCTGAAATAGGAAATCATCAATAACTGTATTAAACTATGCAATAAAATAAATAAATACCCGCACCATGATACAGTGGAAAGGGTTTAATTGTGATGTAATGTTGCATCCATTTTTATTTTATTAATAACTTGTTGGAAGCCTGGAAGCTGTTGATCAGTCGGATGACAACGTTCATTTGTTTTATTTTTAAAATAACGTATTTTGACAGCTGCTTTTTCAATACGTATTGAACTACGCGTATTGAAATAAAAAGAGCTGCAAATAAGTTTTGTATTTATCAGAATTCGTTTTGAAACTGTAATTCTAGAATTGACATAATGACATGAAAGAAAAAAAAGTGGATGCCTTACTTTAGTTTTGCTGTCGGAACCTCTCTGATTTAGTAATTGAGCACCTTTTACCCGGTACTTAAAATAATAGGGAAATTCTTTTTCGTAAATATTTCAGCGTAACATTCTTACGAAATTCATCGTCAGGCCTCCTCGCATTTACAGCTCCATCCATCTCAAAAGGCAGGTAATAATAATAATAATAATAAATTCGGGACACTTCCACACACGGTCGCCTGACCCCAAACTAAGCAAAGCTTGTACTATGGGTGGCAGAGACTGATATACATACTTAGATATTTTTAAATACATACTTAAATATATATTTACACCCAGACATAGAACAAACACTAATGTTCATCACATAAATGTTTGCCCTAGGTGGGAATCGAACCCACGCCCCCAAGCTCAGAAGGCAGGTTCACTACCAACTGAGCCACCGAGGCAGTCCCTAACTAACATCATTGTTCGCCCAACTTGCTAAACCATTTCCATGGCAGATGCTGCATCAGGCGTTATGCATTCTGCCTTTGAACTGGCAATAATTTAATTGGAGAGTCTCCTATATGAGGCTGCATAGCAGTTGCTGTAAATTTCCAGCCGCCTTCGATGGACAAACTTCGGTCGCAAGAGCCAAACTAGTCGCCAAGACAGCGTTATGCTTCGATATAGTTTAGTTGTAAACCAATTATGCTTTAAAAAGTTAGATTAAAGTGAATTAGTCGTCGATTAGCAGTGATCTCGTTAAGGAAGTTCGTATAGGCTGAATGAACGGATATAATGTCTGAGTTTTTGTCATAATGTTTGTATTTTTTGCTGTGGCCTATAGTTTAGTGTAGGTTGTTGATGATTTTTACGCCGTTTTTTATTTTTGTCGTGCCAGGAAAACCTTTCAAGATACCTTTGTAGTGAACCGTCAGATGTTATAGTAACAAGAATTTCGTCAAAATATCGCTACCAGTAGATCCAAGTGGACTTAATTTCCCCACGTGTTGTATTATATTAGGTATGGCCATCGTTTGTACTACATATCATGAGTCATTTATTATTTGTTTTTAAACATTTTATGGCATGGTAATAAGTAGGTACTTCTTTATGTATGTACCTACCTACTTGACTTTACAAAAATAATTTTTCGTACTAGTTTGTATTCAACATAGGTTCAATATTAGCAAAGGAGTTTTCAATTTGGCCACAAACATCCTAAAACCTAGCATAATAACGATATGCGATACGAAAACTAAAACATATTAATAGTGTCTGCACTCTGTATGTAGCTACACGAGTGGCGCTTCCTTTCGCTTGGATATGACGTGATCACATGCCATCGCTACCAATGCTTCCTATTCTCGAATAGATAAGGATACCAAGGATTCTTCAGGGTTTACAGTCACTTCACAGAAGCATAAATTCCTATTACCTTACACATATTAGTGGTAGGGGCAGCTGGTATAAATGTGCCTGTGGGGCAAATGCGTCTTTCGAGAATTAGTAACAAATCCTTTACAAATTAGGCACCCCCTACACCTTTTCTCTATCTTTAGTTACAATAATACAATACAATACAATACAATACAATACAATATAACTTTATTGCACACCAAAAACTACATGAAAAACTTAAAAACTATAAAATACATGTTTCGGCAGTACAAGGGCGACCTTATCGCCTAAAGCTATTTCTTCCAGGTAACCTTTGGATGGACAGGAACTAATAAATAATTAATAGGAATAATCTGTGCTAGATGATGTTAGTTACTTTGCCTAATTTGTGAAGGGTTTGTCAGTAATTCTCGATAGACGCAATTGACCCACAGACGCGTTTGTACCAGTTGTCCCTATCTTACATACCTTAAATAGTTTTTTAACAGAAGGATGTTAAACGTTTAACTTAGTTATGTTTTTGTTTATCTGTGTTCTGTCTTTGGTCCTAACTCGTAAACGGATAAACCGATTTTATGATAGTTTTTTTTTTTTTGTCTAAAAGGTAACTTGATCGAGAGCGTTTTTAGCTGATTGTAAGAGTTTTTATAATTTATACAGGATGTGTCAAAAACCGTGTTTTATCTGCGATGCACGCAACGACTGGGGGTTACGAAAATGCTATTTGAAATCAAATAAATATTTATTATACAAAAATACAAAACACACCGTCACGCCCTTCCCTCGAGAGGGCTGGTAGAGGTGTACACAACACCCACACTTTGCTGGACGATATTAAGTCCCAAATGTGATAAGGGGCGAGCCTGTCGCCATACACCGGGCTCCAGTTATGTAGCAGATGACATACAATACGCACATATGTATGTTTACACAATGAACAAATTGGTGCGTGCCATCGGCTGGGTTTGAACCCGATCCCTCTGGCCTGAAAGGCGGGCTTTCTCCAGCTAGGCTAAAATCGCGAAATCATTCAAAATACACACATACATAATAATATCACTATCCGCTCACCGACGAGCGCTAACGCAGCTACTAACAGCGTCGGTTTCATTTTTAAATTAAGCGCGTCGTGCCGCTTCTTTCTTAGAATAAAAGCCGCCAAATTATGATACAGATTTGCGAACAATTTTGTAAAGTTTCTTATTTTTTTCTTGCGTTCTTTAGCTGGCCATAACTTTTGCTATTTCCAACTGGCATTTTTTATGCATTTACTTTTAAGGTTGTATACATTCCCTGTAACAGAATATTCAAGATCCTGTATTTATATAAATAATTAAATACATATAAATAATACCTACCTACTGTAAGTACATATTTATTTTTTGATGATGATTAAAAGTATATTTTTTATATGTTGTTTTATTATTACCTATGTGCAAATTGCCAATATACCTACTTACGCTGTTATACATGCATATTTATAAAAACACAGATGCGTACTTGCCACTCCACCTATCCCCCATTTTTCCTACTTCCGATAAACCGATGAATCAATTATTTAAAATACATTTGTCCTTAATTACTCGTATGTACAAAAATTATAATTTGTACTCGTAATGTACTTAAGTAGATATACTTTTTTAAAATGCTGATATTAAGGTTTTTTTTTTTTTTTTAATTCTTGTAAAAATAATTTAGGGATTTTTGCCAATACTGGCATGCTAATCCCATCATACCCTAAACTTATACACTTCAACGAAATCGAGAAAAAAAAACTTAAAAGAGGACCTCGCCGCGCCCACGCAGTGACGATCTGCGGAGACGATCACCGATGCCGAATAGATCAGCGCTCAGGAGCTCGCAGACCAAATCTCGATCTAAAAATCCTTGTTGGGCGTATTATCCATTGTTCATGCCAAAAAATCTATTAAGTAAATCTCCTTCAGTAAAAAAATTAATTACAAAATACTTCATTTCTGAAAACAACAATTTTGCTATCCTTGCAATTTTTTCATCAAACTGTACACTCGAAAATATAATTTCTTTAATTTTTTGCCAAACCTCTTTCCACTCTGTTGTCTTACAACCTTTTTCTTCCGTAATTTTTCGGGTTTTGGCTGATTCCACATAGGCTGCGTTATCCATGTCCTTGCCTGTTTCCGGCTCTGTTTGTAAGACTTCTCTATAAGATTTTCTCCGACTCAAATTTTTTATGTTGCTGTTCTTTCGAGTTGTAGGTAAAATGATAGAAGCGGATCGTTCTTCCTGCATATCTTCTATGTTTACACTTGGCCATATAAATGGTGATGGCGAGGCTGCGACTGAATGGTCAGCTGTGCTATTGTTAGCATACATTTTTGAAACTGCATTACTTGTACGTAACGACGGATAGTCTACAGAATAATCACGCGAATCGGCATATCTAATATCTTTCTTCGTCTCTAGGTAAATATCCAGCGCTTTTTTATAGGTTATGTTTTGTTCGCTCATAATGACTTCTTTTTTCTTTTAGGAAGAATGGACATTTTTTGTCTAGTGCCATATGAGGCCCCCCACAGTTAAGGCACTGGAACTTACTTGTTTCACAATTTTCGTGCTCATTCCCACATTTTGGACAGAAAACCTTGTTGCGGGGACAAAATTTTCTGGAATGTCCAAAGCGCCAACAACCTGAACATTGTGTCACAGGAAAGACATATCGTTCTACCTTAAATCTGCAACCAAAAGCATACACATGTCCGGGGCAGACGGGATCCTTGAAACATAACCGAATAGTTTCGCTATCTATCCATTTCCCGTCAAATGTCATGCGTTTTAATCTTCTTATTGAAACTATATCCACTGAGCAGCTAAAAACGGATAGAATTTCTTTGTCACTCAATTCCAAATCCACACCCTTAATAAGACCATAAGAAAAATTTCCTTCATCAGTAAACTGAGTTCTGATTTCATATTGCACCATTTTTTGACAACTTATCAGTTTTTCGCCATCGATCTTATTTTGGAACTGGACTAGCGCCTTGTAAGGGCTCTTATATTTTATTCTAGTGACATTCAAAATATGTCCATCCCTCATGATCCTTGCAAGGGCCATTTGCTTTGGCAAAGGTTGAGTAGATGATAAACATACTTCAAAATAAGTATCCGACCCATCTTCATTCCCTGCTAAAAGAGTGCTGACTGAAGAAAATAATTCTTTTCTCATTGACTTCCTCTTAGGCCGACTGACTGGAATAAAACCGTCTTCACCACTTTCGTCACTTTTCTGAACAGGTCTGGGTCGTTTCTCGCTATTCCTCTCAATGTTTGTCACCTCTACATCCATCTCAGCATTCCAACTCCGCCCAGTTTGCTGACCACAATTGACTTCATCACCGCTTATACTATTATCAGAGCTAGGCAATTCTACTGACGCTGGTATGTCATTCTTGTTTTTTGCCATGGTAACCAGCGGGTAACACCCGCGCGTTGCTATAGAAACAATGAATAGACGAAAAAAAATTAGTCCCCTCGCAACGTGTATTCGTGACGGCGTCCGTCAAGCGACTGGATATTAAGGTGAGTCAGTTGCTACGCCTCCAATCATCATGAAATTTTCCATACACGTCAGAGATAGGTTCGGAAAAGGACTATACCTTCATCTTATATCTTTCATCCCGAAAAAAATAATGGTTCCTAAGGGACCATGGAGTGGAGCTAGTTAGCCAGCTCAAGTCAGTTGTGTATCTTAATCTTTAAAATACGTTGGTAGCTATTCTAGATAACGCCTACGCGTATTAACATGCAAGCGCCTAAGTACACCTGACAATGTGCTGAGATGGCAAGTATCGGTAAAATCGTTAGCCAGTGAAGTCAACTCAAGTTTTGATGTTACTCTGTTCAACCACTTAGAAATTAAGAACATGTAATATACATTTAATTAATTAATTAATTATTAACCTCAAACGGCAAAAATATTCGCGGTTAGACCGCGTCTACATGTTTGTGCCGTTTGCGGTGGAAACTTTAGGTCCGTGGAGCCCAGCGGCCCTATCTCTCTACAGGGACCTGGCTAAACGTTTGGTGGAGGTGTCAGGTGTTCAGAATGCTGGCATTTATTTCGGGCAGAAATTGAGCATTGCCATCCAGCGAGGCAATGCTGCATGCTAGCATTCTGGGCACCTTTCCCTCTGTCAATGGCCTTTTAGTGTAAAATACTCGTATAGGTAAAAGTTTATGCATGTAAAAATGATTCTTCCTGAATACATATAATTAAATAATTATTTTTGTAATTACTATTTTTTTTACTTTTAAGTAGGTACCGCTTTCTTCAAACAAATCCACTTAGATCATAAATACTTTTTTTTAAATAAATCAGGCCAAGGCTTACTCGATTCGCAAATTTTTAAAATCTTTGTATTTCCCTACTTTGACTACGTCAGTGACAACCCTAAGTCGAGTTCGTTTACATAAACCTAAGATTTCCGCTGTCAGGGTTGTCGCACTGTCGCAGCTACAAGTACTACGGCATCACGCCCGCTCCCTCTAGCTATCACTTATGTGCCTAGTTTATAGCGAAAAGACACAGTTTAACAAAACAGGTACAAATCTTCTAAAATCTTAGGTAGGTACCGACTCTCAAAATCATAATATCTCCCAAAATCATACGACGCATTGTTTCTCCTACTACGATTCCTACTAACGTTTTAAAAATACACAACTTACTAACCTACTGCGTCTGTTTAAATACTTATTTTTCCCATTTATTTATTTATTTACTAGCTGCGCCCCGCGGTTAAAAAGTATCCTATGTGCTATTCTAGACTATAATCTATCTCTGTGCCAAATTTCATCCAGATCTGTTCAGCCGTTCTGGCGTGAAAGATTAATTAATTTCCATCCATTCATTCTTATAAACTTTCGCGTTTATAATATTAGTAGGATTATGATATTACATATTCTTCACATAAACTAGAAAGTTACATCATGTATATACACTGTGCATAGGGCGTTGCAAGTGTGGCGTGCTAGTGTGTAGCTGTGTGTAGCTAGACACAGTCAAGTCACATTTCATCATAGGCGTATAAAAATGTTGTAAAAATTTAAAACAAATGTTGTGTAGGTAAGTACCTACTAAGTATTTTTTTTTTTTTTTTTTATGTCGAATAGGTCGACGTTTGACCACCAACTCGCCTGATGTTAAGCGACGCTGTGGTCTAGGATGGAGCACGACGACCTATAAAGTACCTATTCACTCTAGCCTTGAAGTTTTAAAGAGTGAAGAAGTACAAAGACGGCAGTTGAGTGAGGCGCTACAAGTGCGCTACTGCTCAGACCCGCGTCTTCGGAACGGTTACACCGGACTACATCCCGAAACACGACTAGGTCATTTCACGGCATGGCTTGGTCCGGTGGGTGGTAACTAGCCACGGCCGAAGCCTCCCACCAGAGTTTGCTACCCGGTTAGCACTACCCGGGGACCACGTGTAGGGAATCAAAATTGAGTACACTCCTACGGACGTGGGTAGCTCAGCCCCCAAATATAGGTTCAATACATTGAATTATATAATTTATTTATCTTACCAAAGTTAAGGCAAGCACTAATAAAAATGAAACAAATAAAAGTATTCAACGTTTTCTTTACTCACACTCTTTTGCTCTTGAGACGCTGCGTGTCTCTTAACAATAAGTAAGTTGTACACATCCAATAACTATTTATTATTATTATTATGTAAAATATAAATAAAAATCACTGTCAGGGACACACACACACACACACACACACACACAAACAAACATACACACACACACACAACAAACTTATACCACCCCTTCGTTTCTGCGTCGAGGGTTATAAATGCTGAATTGTTTGAGCAAGAAAGCAATGTCGCCCGTTAAAACTTCTCCAGCTGTTAATTTTAACTGTAACACTCCAGTCAGTCCGCGTGTCTGATATTTTTATGTGCGGAAACACTTTCCACAGTTTATAGTGAAACCTCGAGCCTTCCTTGTCTTCACGACAACGCGTATCATAAATATTTTACGTCCTATGTAAATTCGTGATTCAAAAATAAACATAAAAACTAAATGCTAGAAAAGCTAGTTCGTATAATACGAGTATAACCTACTAATATTATATACGCGAAAGTTTGTAAGAATGGATGGACGGATGAATGGATGTTTGTCCGGCGAAGTGTGGGTGGTGTGTGTTGTATTACACCTCTGCCAGCCCCATCGGGGAAAAGGTGTGACGATACATTGTTACTATAGAGAGACGACAAAAAAATCTAACAACATTTAACGTCAATTTATTTAGTGACATCATAGTTGCATCTCATTGCAGCCTATTATGGTTTTTAATGAAGTACTTACGTATTCGGTTAAATTAGCTCAACTACCAACTAATTTGCTAATTAAGTAATTTAAAATTGCAAAACCATTTAAATAACGAACATTTTAATATTCAATTCAAGATTAGGTACTCCACAAAGAATTACTACCTATCTGCATAAGAATAATCAACCCATATCTAATTGTCGTGACATAACACACGTGCCAAGTCTTGAGAGGTTGTTTAAACTACTGAGTAACGAAAAAAGCAAAAAGCAAGTCGCTCGCCTGATGTATGTATGGGTATGGCGGTTGCTCATAGCTGATGAGTGTCACTCAGAATTTTAAACTCCAACCGTCTTGGGTCGCGGGTCGCTGGTCTGCTCGTGTTGTACTCACAATGTAATAAGTAAATCTGATAAACCTTTAACCTAACCTTAGATTAAGACTTACTAACTAACCCCCCTCTACCTGTATTCCCCTTAAATAATAATTAAAGATTAATGTTAACAAAAGTCACGGTCCCCGGAGTCCTTGGAGTGTAGTTTTTAAATAATAATAAAAAACAGTTTCAATTTGCAAGCATGCACGTCCATCCACTGTGATCCACGCTCTAAGGTATTATGCGTACCTAGATGTAATATGCTAAACAAGGTAGGTAAGTTATTAAAATGAATTATAATTTGTTCAATTTTGGGGGCTGAGCTACCCACGTCCGTAGGAGTGTACTCTATTCTGATTCCCTACACGTGGTCCCCGGGTAGTATTAACCGGGTAGCAAACTCTGGTGGGAGGCTTCGGCCGTGGCTACTTACCACCCACCGGACCAAGCTATGCCGTGAAATGACCTAGTCGTGTTTCGGGATGTAGTCCGGTGTAACCGTTCCGAAGACGGGTCTGAGCAGTAGCGCACTTGTGGCGCCTCAGTCAACTACAGTCTTTGTACTTCTTCACTCTACAAAACTTCAAGGCTAGAGTGAATAAGTACCTTATAGGTCGTCGTGCTCTATCTTAGACCACAACGTCGCTTAACATCAGGCGAGTTGGTGGTCAAATGCCGACCTATTCTACATTAAAACAAAAAAAAATCGTCCTCTCCTTATAGATAGGTACTTCATGATTCACTCGAGATAAAATAGCCTGAATTATACCTACACTACAACCAACTTATCGGTAAAGTCAAATGAGGGTGCCACTTTCGTTTATTCTAAACAAAACCGACAGGCATCCAAAGGATTTTTTAGTTCCTTCATTTGTCCAACTCTACAATTAAGTTGGTCGATCGTATGGATCGTGTTGGACGATGTAATATCGACGGGAAAAACCCATGATACACGAGAAATATAGACGCTGTCAGGGTCAGACTCTTTGTTGCAAAATAATATGATAACAATGCCTACAGTTTGATTATTTTTAGATTTTCAGCTCCACACACAATGTTGGGATTTTTTCGACCAATGTTTTCTAGACATTATTGCCGTCCGAAATGTTTTTACAGAGTTAGATTACCTAGAAGTAAATCCAAATGGAAACAGACTGCAAACATTGTTAGTTATATTATAAACACCAGCGTCCAACTTTTGATTATGACTACGACGTCAGCGTTGTGAACAATACAGCCTATGTCACTGTTAGCTATTTACCTGTGATAGTAATCTCAGAAACGGTTTAGTAGTTCTGAAATAAATATACATCCAAAGTTACTAAATTCACCTCTTTATCATAGAAGGTAGTTTAAACATTGGTTACAACAGCGTTTGCCACAAACTTGACATTTTCAATACGTCAGTCAACAAAATAAAGAAACATATGTTTGTCAAATCGGATCAGTCAAGTCAACCTTCACATTTGTAATTATTAAATATTAGTTATTTGTCTTAGCCTTCTTTAGTATTAGCTACATTTTTTTTTTTTTAATTTTTAGTTTATTCATAATGTTAAGTGTAATATTTGTGTACATGCTGTGTTTGCACTTAGAAGGCTGTTCAGCCACATGGTTATAGTTGTATGTGTCAGTATTTTTATTTTAATGGGCTGTTGCAGCCAGTTTGCAAACCAATAAAAAAAAAAAAAAAAAAAAAAAAAAAAAAAAAAAAACATGCTATGTGATAATATTCTGGAATTTTAGGAGGTACCTGTTTCTAAATATAGTTTTATGCCTTGATATATCAAATTTATTTATTTGATACATTAAATCTATGGCGTTTGGGCGCCATCGCGCCAGATGATAAGCAGTGATGCGGCCTAGAATTGACCACACTTGCCTAGAAGAAACCAATTTACTGGATTTGTGAATCACCCATATTATGATATCAGAGAACACACACTCTGACAGAGTATTCCACACTCTAGCGGCCCGCATGAAGGAGGAACCAAATCGTTTCGTTTCGTTATAAATTATGTAATTTTTGAAATGGATGGATGGCTAGTCTTTGGATTGGTGACCATGGGTGGCATTTGCAACTGAGCGCTATTGTGGCTCGGTTGACAAGTTATGTTATACTCGTCAAGGCATGTTAGAGGCCTTATGGCGGCCTAGAAACACTGACATCAGGGCTAGTCACTTGGCCTATACGAACTTGCTAAGACTAAACGAGTCAGTCGTCTCTTTCCAGTATTTTGCAATTTTGCATGAGCACCTGTGTATAAGTAACTGATAAGTAAACCCATTTCCATTCCTCGTGTTTTAAACGGCTCTGATATTTTCTTACAAAAATGTTCTTACTTACTTACCTCAAATAGTTACGTAAGTATCTACTATTCTTCGCTCTCACTAGTATCTCTTCCGTTCCCTTATTTTACACCTCCTTTTTGAAGCTGGTTAAATATTAAACTAGTGACTGACAACAGTGTGGTTTTATTTTTGGTAAAACTTCATATATTTCTTACGTGTACAATAGAGAAAAGAAAACTTTGTGTAACAATTTATAAAGTATGTAATTATAATATCAGATGATTTATATTAAAACAGCTACCTAATTTTACGCCTGTCCTATAATGAAAAAAAACTCATTAAAGAGTTTGATACAAAATATAATCAGAGGCGGAATAGGGATTTACATTATAAATAAAAAAGCCTTATATTACACACCAAAAATTGACAAATATCATACTATATTTTTATTTAATTAACTATATTTTACTGTATTTAATTTTTTTTAATTAGCGTGAACCCCTCATTTGAGGGTGAAGGCCTCCTCCAAAGATGTCCAGTATTCTCTACCTGCGGCGTTGTCTTTACACCGTTTTCCAGCCGTCCCTTCAATATCGTCAGCATGGGCGTATCCAGGGGGGGGCAGGGGAGGGCAGCTGCCCCCCCTTGAAAATCTCGAAGAACATGTATGAACTCCCCTAATTACTAATTAAAGTGTAAACGAGTTATGCTCTAACTTTAAAAAAAACCGCGCAGTAGACACTGACAAAATGCACGATGCAATAGGGAACTTGCATCAAAATTTTAATGACAAATTAGGTTAATGATTCACTTAAGAATATAGTAAAATGTACTACTGTGACAGGATTGTAAAATTTTATTTATTTAACTACCTATAAAACAGGATCATTTGCGGGTGTTTGCCCTACACACTACACTACATACATCTAATGACTCATGTAGGTGTGTTGTGTAGTGTGTATGACAAAACAGCCGCGGACGATCCGACCTAAAAAATCTGACTTGCCCCCTCCTACGCCAGAAGCTGGGTACGCCCATGATCGTCAGCCCATCTGCTTCTAGGTCTTCCTCTTTTTCTATTTGGCTGGCCATGACGTCAGCCGAGAAGTTTACATTATAAATAGTATGAGAATAAAAATGTGCAAAGTGGTCATTTTAAAACTTGCATAAATTCAGAAAACCTAATATTACATATTTTTAGTAAAACTGCTTACACAATAAATGTGATAAAATACAAAGTACCCCTCTTTTGGTACAGAAGACCGTCCCAATCTTTAAATAGGTCCGTGTAGTTACATCGTGTTTCGTCTTTCTCAAGCCAGCGCACGATTTAAAAGAGAGAACAAGACGAAACAGAATAACTTTTCCAGTATAGTACGCTAAAAGCGAAGGGCAGCTTCGAAGCGATACAGATACTTTTTGCTTCATTGCAAGACATTTCAAAATCTTTAAAAATATTTTTTTCCCATTACGACTAAAACGAAGCTCACACTTTTAAAAATATTCAATAGTATTCAAAAGTAAGCTAATAGTTTGTTAATTAATTTTGATAGGCTCCCAGGTAAGAGTTGCAATTAGGACAGTAGTGGTTCGCATCTTGGCATGAATCCATGCAGTATGGCACGCATACGCATGGCCAGCACCTGGAAAAAACATTATAGATTTAATACAAATTGTATAAATTATGTCATAATTATTATGATTGACTGCAAAACAACACAGTAAACATACAAATTTTATAAATTTTGTCATTAATATAATTAACTGCAAAACAAACAGTAAACATTTTTTTAGAGGTCCGGTGACCTCTTTAGACAGACCTTGCATTTGCTAAAAGTTTTCTTGCATTGCCATTGCTTCTAGAAGAAGACGACGAGAGAAGAGAGCAAGTACAGATACTAACCAACGTCTAAAGTTATCTACAGAGTGACAAAGTGCAATTTCTATGACTTTTAACGGTTTTTTCACTTCTGGAATCATTCTTAAATAATTAAAATTTTCCTTGTATTATGAATTAATTTAAAAGCTGATGATGTAGACAACCTCCCTATGTAAAGGGATTTTTGATTCGCTTTGTCCATCAATTAAATCATCAATCAGTCAAAAGTGACACCATTCAAATGCCCTTATTTTTCATAGCTCTATTTTCTTTGAGGACGTTTGTTAAGAAATAAAGAACATAGGGGCGAAGATATAGTTAATTTAATTGCACATGCCAAATCTCATGATAATCTGACAAATAGCTTCCAAGAAATTTGGCAAGCGCGTTTGTTTAAGAAATTCAGAGCGTCGCGGAACCCTTTAATACAGAAATTTCAAAAAAAAAAAAATGCAATTGCAATCGGCTCAAAATAAGAAAAAGATGCGATATAATAATTCACAAATTTATCTGTACATTTTAATTTTATCGAAGTCCGTGCAGCCGCTACGAAGCTGATTGAAGGTTTACTTTCAGTGTCAGTTCCAAAGTTCTAAAAATCTATAGTACAGTCTGAATGGGAACAAATATTTTCACGCACTTATAAACTTTCGTTTAATTAAACGTTTATATCGCCAAGGGTAACGCCCACTACATTAGTTACTGTCCTACATAATAGGATAACAGGCGACTATGAAATGATCAAGTAACATTGTTGGTAGAACTGAGAACAATAAAATTATTATGCAAACGTTTTTAGTTAATACTAGCTGCACCCCGCGGTTTCACCCACGGTCCCACAGACACTGTTTATTTTTTTCAGGATTAAGAATACCCTATGTCCTTTTCTGTATCTCAGACAACGTGTAAGCAAAATTCATGATGATCGGTTGATTAGTTAAGGCGTGAAAGCGTTACAAACAAACAAACAAACGAACAAACTCACTTTCGCATTTATAATAATAAGGATAAGGATGCTACTAGCTGTTACCCGTGACTTTGACAAACGTTGTCTAGGAGAATTTTTTTTAAGCTATAAAGTTGCTATTAAATATTCGGTACATTTGGAACATTTTTGCACACACAGCCATCTCTCCCCAAACTATAGACTATGGCTGCCATATAATTATTATGTACGTATATGTCATAAACGTAAATATATAAATGCATACTTAAATAAACGATAACACCCAGAACTATCGAGATTACATTAATTTTAAGCATCTTTCATTAATTTTATTTTTGGTGTACCCATCCACAATAACGATTTTATTGTACGGTAAACTTACAGGAAACAGCACAGCAGGAGAGCTATAAGATGTGTTTTGGTGGTAGCCTTCCTCTCGACCCTGGTCACGATAGTCGCTCTACAGGAAGGGCAGGTGGTCTGGGTCGGCTCAGGGCCTACGGCGACTACAGTGGCCATCTTGACAAAAATAACTTCCATTAATAAATGTCCAAGTACGAGTACATCGACCTCATAAATCAATACGCTATGCTATGTTATGTTGTTGCTTTTAGTGATATGGACACCAGTTGCCTATGGCCATCAGTTGTTACGCTTAAGCTATTATTTCTGGTGTGAACAATGTTAATCCGTCTATCTATCAATGCTTAGAGAACCATCAATAGTGCAATTTTTAGTAGGTACATGTTAAGTGTCTTTAAGCACAATAGTTACATCGTTATGTAGCTCATCAATCCTGTTTAGAGAACTATCACCAACTTCTTGTAACAAACTGTTATTGTTGATAAATTTTAGCCTTTCTCTTATACTTGTCTAGCCGTTCTAGATTTTACTCTTTGTCTTCGAGGGTGAGTTTGACTCGACTTGGAGAATCAAAGATCCAGAACTGCTCACTGGTATCAACCAGTAGAGCTATAAAAAACACCGAACTGTTCTATTTCTAACATCTATTACGCTACGATAGCTCCAACAGTCAAGCTATCAGGCAATCGTACATGCATAATGGTTCACAATTAAATTCCCATCAGCTAATAAAAAAAATTAAAAATCAACTTATCAATTCAACTTACCTTGATGATTGTCTACCAGTAAAACTATTTTAGAAGAATAGAACACGTCCTGTTTGGACTAAAAATGGCACTGAACTGGCGGTCCAAGGCCGGTCTAGTGGTCGATGTTTACTGGGTGGTGCTCGTTACTACTGTTAAGAATTGTTTACACTGACACGTACCTAGTGGTTTTGCTGTCAGGGCAGTTTAACACGCGATACATACTGAACTACTGACCTATGGAGTTGGAACTATGGCCTATTCTGCACCGGCAGTGGTATTTTATCTTTGTTACTACATCCATGTAGCATGTGAAGTAATTGTTTTCAAGTACCTACAATCGAGCTTATTTTACTCTAATTGATTCTGTTAATTTTATGGTTTGGAAAGCTTCATAGCGGTTTATATTGGATAAATGGTGTATTGTGGTGTGTATTTAAAATCTGTACCAAACAAATATTGTTATTATTAGTTATTTAGAATATTAGTTTAACCTTCATTCAGTTTCATGATCTGATTGAATTTATATTCTCGTATTTAGTTGATTCGAGGGTTGTGCTTGGTTATAGCTCTTCATCAAGACAAAGGAACATGTTATCGGGCTGAAACCTCTTATTCTTTATTCTTTTCATTAAAAACTAATTTGTCTCCATATCTTAGGGTATCAAGAATTGGTGTTTTTATCGCTCTAAAACACGAAAAGTAATGAACTTTTCTTTGATCCTCATCAGTTTACTTCACTACTTATCCTACACTAGCTTTTTCCACTGGTTCCGGTTTTTGCGACATGAACCGTATCTGCGTCGTTATTGAGTTCTTTACAAGCCTAGTCTAGCGCATTAGATTTAATTTCGTATCTTGCCTTATACATATTTTGCTCAATCTTAATCACAACTTTTAATATTAAAGATGCGGAAGCAAGTTTTGTAATTGTTTGTTTGTTACACTTTTACGCCTTAACTATGAGTAGTTAAGGCGTAAAAGTGTATCAAACAAACAACGATCATCATATAATTTTGCATACACGTTAGCCGAGATACAGAAAAAGACATAAAATAGCGTAAAAAAAATTGGTTGCCTGTAAAGTCGGTATACGGGCGAAAGTTTTACGTGACAACGACTTTTTATGTCTGTCTCTCTCGCTCTTAGGCGGGCTAACCATGCCCGAGTGGAAGGGACGCGTGCCTCTCACTCGCTCTCATTGTGAGCGCATAACGTGAGCGGAGCGTAACGCAGTTTCTTGAAGTGTCACCCGTTAAACCAATTTATAAGACGTTGCCACGTCAAAATATAACATTTCCTATGGGACCGTGGGTGAATCCGCAGGATGCAGCTAGTGAATGAATATTTTGGTTCGATACATAAAATTCATAAGCAGGTACCTGCTCTGACTACAATTTTAAATATACTTTAAATTGATGAAATTGGTAGTTCGATTGACCTTGAAGTTTCAGACAGCACTCTTTCGATAGATTTTACAACCGAAAGTATTTGAATTAGAATTCGATCAATTCAAGTGAATGATTGCGCGCGGCCTTCGAATTTCACTTTATATATCGTCAGCGTCAACATATTATTACGAGTATCTTGCATACTTTTTCAGGCCAAGTGTAAAAAAACAGAAAAGCTACCTGATGATAAGCGATCGCCGTTACCTGAGGATACCTGTAACAACGGAGGCACCAGAAGTAGATGACAACCGTTTAAAACTAGCAGATAAGTTTCATGTCATTAATTTGTTAACAGCATAGCCCACTCATTACCGTTTTGCATAACTACAATTAGTTTTATAGCTCTAGTAAGCGAGCAGTGTAAGAAGAAAACTTCCCATGATTGTAGATTAACCTTTATATCAGATGAGTCATCCCTGTGACGTAAAAACTACGGTAGAGGATAGAATAAAGTTTCCTACTCTACGATCCGGTTCATGACCTCTCTTCGGCATGTTTTGGCAAGGTCTTCCATTAATTGGGTATTACGATAAAATGTTCATTTCACCGGTGTAAAATTAAATAGAGTAAACATTTTTCTGTGAGTACTGTACGGTTCATAGAATTACCATTCAACTATTCAACTATCCTTGGTCATCTATACTCGCAAGCACGACTTTGCGAGGAACCGCTGTACGAAAAAAGTATTAGGAGATATCTACCATTATGCGCCGAGAGCACGGGTTTGGTATCAAACGTAAAATTAATTAAGTATGTATTATTTCTAATTGGTCGTTGTTCTCCTTGCCCTGCCTTCCACTGTTATCACATACGGATAAAACTTGACTGAATCTTATTGCTATTTTAATACAAACAAAACAAACGAATTGGTATTTAAGTTTTTATTTTGTCTCCTTAAATATTACATTTAACATTTTGAATTACAAAACACTTGATTCTAAATACATTTAAAACAACAACGTTATCTTAACGGATTCGGATAATGGCAAGTAGGGTTATTTAAGTTTCCCTCTTAAATTATAAGTTGGGTGGGTATGCCATTTTAAACTGTATACCTTAACAACTGCTTTACTTAGGTCGTATTATTTTAGTTGACAAACCTGATTTTAAGTTCTACGTAATACAAAACTAAGCTATGCTAACTAATTTCACTGCAAGTGACGTTAGTAGGTATCTCAGTTAACATTATTTAACTGTCGTAGTTTCCCAAGCAAGCATTGCAGTTAGGGCAATAGTGTGTCGCTTTTTGGCATGAATCCATACAGTACGGCACACATACGCAGGGCCAGCATCTAAAAAAAAAGGTAACAAACAATTTAGCAACGAAATTAAAAGCCTTATAGGTATAGATTACACGCCTTACACTGACCATTTTTTTAGAATTACTAATCCATAATATTTAATCGAAATCCAAATTAATAATCCATCCTGACGATAAAATAAAAATGATAAAACATGATAATAATTCATTAAAGTTAAAGTACAATTGACAATTGAAAACAAAAATACGTCAGCACGTAATATCAATTGTAAAATCATAATTCCAGGTCTCATTTTACGTCTAAAATATTAGGCCAGACGCGGTGCTTCTTCAAAACATGTCCTTACGTAATAAAGAAAGCAACGCTTAAAAACCTGTTATCCATGTTAACTATTTTTAGACTTGTTGATATTTTAAAATCTGCTTAGCCGAATTTTATGGGACCACTTCTAAAGTATGATCTACCAAACAAAAAAAGAATTATTAACTTTGATTCATAATTAACAGAGTAATCGCGTAACATACATACAAAAAAAAACAACAGACGAAGACCGTCTCTTATTTTGAAGTCTGTTACAATTGTATGAAAGTGATGTAGCGCAGGCGCGCGTCTTCAGTTTTCACACCTGGGGGACAATTCTGCGAAGCTCAGCCAATGCTTAAGAGTCCGGCGACCACTTTAGACTAACTTCGCATTGGCTTAAGGTATTCTATAGCCATTTCGTCTAGACTGACGAGCCTCTAAAGTTACCTACAGAGTGACAAAGAGCAATTTCAATTCAAGTGGCGCACTTGTAGCGCCTCACTCAACTGCCGTTTTTGTACTTCTTCACTCTACAAAACTTCAAGGCTAGAGTGAATAAGTAAACGTACCTTATAGGTCGTCGTGCTCCATCTCAGACCACAACGTCGCTTAAGGCGAGGCTTTCCCAGAACTTTAGGTATTTTACTCTACCTCAGGCCGCACTTTTTGGGAGCGCGACGTATTCATTCACGCGACACAAAAGTTGTGTGCGATGCGCCGCGCGCACGTCTTTCACCCGTCAGTCACGTTATGGTATCGAGTACCTAAACACCCATTTTTAGGAAATCGATAAAATAATCCGTCCGTCATTGTACTCATCCATTTTATGAACATTTTTTATTTGAAGCCAACCAAAAAAAAATCTAAAAAATGCCGTTCAAGCCAATATAGGTACAACCAATCTCATGTCCACGAGTTGTTGTATTTTTGATGTGTGAGCAGTCGTGGCATTAGTTTCATTTTACCGGTAGTGTCATATTTCCATTTTATCACACTTCACACTCATAAATACAAAAGATTGCGATTGTGTGTGGAAGTTAGGTACCTACTCGTATTTCACTTATTCACACCTAAACGGCTAGACGGATGAGGATCATATTTGGAACGGAGTTAGCTTATGCCCTGGATTGACACATAGGCTACTTGTTATCCTTATTAGAACAAATATTTATACAGGGTGTTGGAATGATTGTGTAACTACCGGTATTCATTAAATAATACAACATAGTAAATTTCATTATTTATGGGTATATTGTATAACAATGGTAATAACAATTTTAATTACCTTAATTTACCATTAGGTGCGTACTAATAATATTGTATGGTTTGTTAAATGTTACAAAGTTAAAAAACTACACGATTCAGATATAATTTTGAACAATAATTATGAAAGAATCGAGTAAACTTATACCGGATATATACATACCCTGGGTACGAAGTGGCGGACATTCTGCTAGTACTAACAAAACATCCAATACAAAAATATACATTCACAATATTTACATTTATATATACAATTGAGCTATAGGTACGTAGTATTATTATTTGTTCTGTGATATAGTTGTAGAATCGATGGCAGCCTAGTTGGGAGTGGCAATTTTGCTCTGCTGGGTTCGAACCCAGCCGACGGCACGCACCAATTTGTTCATTGTGTGAACATATGTGCGTATTGTGTGTCATCTGCTACATAACTGGAGCCCGGTGTATGGCGACAGACTCGCCCCCTGTCACATTTGGGACTGAATATCGTCCGGCGAAATGTGGGTGTTGTATTACACCTCTGCCAGCCCCCTCGGGGAAAAGCGTGACGATATGTATGCATGTCTAGCCATAAGTTCTGTTACAAATGAAAATGCATTTATTTTTTTATACAGTAATGTAATGTTAATAAAAGTTATATTTACATATGTATTGAAGTCTTAACAAAAATATAACTATTAACAAAAATATAACTATTATTCAAAATTACCACATTTGGCCTTGATAGAGGCCTTTAGTCGGTCTGGCCAAGAATCTATGGATTTACGGACTGTTTCCATGGGAAATTTAGCCACTGCTTGCTTCAAAGATTTCTTAAGTGACTCTATGTCGGCGTGTCGTTTAGAGCAGGCCATGCCCTCTAAACCTGACCATAATTTGTAGTCCAGGAAGTTTTTATCTGGGCTAGAGGAGGGCCAGTCTTCAGCCCTTATAAAGTCCGGAACATTGGCTTCCAGCCAGGCTTGGGTAGTTCGCGCCTTGTGACCATGTGCAGAGTCTAGTTGGAAACTCCACGGTAGATTTTTAAAAAGTGTATTGCTAAGGGGTTGTACAACACCATATAAGACGGTCTCTTGATACACTTTGGCAGAAGTTTTAGCCCCCTTTTCACAAAAACTAAGCTTTGTGACGCCGTGATAATATACCTCCCACCAAACCATGACTGACGCAGGATGATGACCACGCTGAGTGAAACAGGGTCAATGTCATCCACGTGCCTAAAACAAAATAAAAATAAATATTTATAAGTATGATGTCCAAAAGTTCAAAATATAAAAATTCTAAAAAACCGACCAAGTTCGAGTCGGACTCGCGCACGGAAGCTGTCGTTCAAGCTTGTTGGTATGTATGTACATAATTATATAACAACTACATTATAAATAAATGAGCTTTCAAATGACACCTCAAACAACTGATTTGATGAGATAGAACTCGAGATATAAGCAATAATCTACAACGGTCGGCGGCCATCTTTGTGACGTATATACATAGCTTCGCGTGTCCCCGCTATCGCTTCTTACAACCGGCAGTTTCGAATTTCAAAGGCAACGACGAACACATCCATACCAGTCGTAGGTTTATAAAAGCCGTACTTACAAGATTTACCGAAATGCTCGATTTTCGCTAATCGTTAAAAACGAATATACAACTTTACGAGTTTTCTTCAAAACAGCCAAAATCACGTTGCAGTACTAATCAGGCCTAGATGTGTTCAAATCATACGGCTATAACTCAAACGCTACCAAACACTCGTGTAGTACAGATTGCTCAGTCAAAAATGAAAGTATGAACGACGTCCCCTATCTCACCTAACACCCTATATAATTTACATACATACAGTACAGTCAAAATTTAGCGAAGATCCGCCACCTTGCATGTTACAAAAAGAAGGTAGGTACTTACGTTTCGTCAATTGCAATGTCATCAGAGTTTATTACATTCTCTTGAAGTACTCTCCTGCAAAAAAAAAACGAAGATAAGTATTCATGTAGGTAAGTATAACTACGTAAATATCACTACTAGATATACCACTAGGCCGGGTATTTACTCGTTGTGCAGTTCAGATTCCTCAGTAAAAATGAAAGTATGAACGTCGTCCCGTATCTTATCTAACATCCTGTATAGTTAAAACTTAGCGAAGATCCGCCGCCCTGCATGTTACAAAAGGTAGGTAGGTACTTACGTTTCGTCAATTCCAATGTCATCGGAGTTTATTACATTTGGTTGTAGTACTCTACTGAAAAAAAAAAAAAACTGTAAGATAGGTATTCGTGTAAGTAGGTATAACTATATAAATATAAATATCACTGGTATGCCACTAGGTCGGGTATTTACTCGTTGTGCAGTTCAGATTGCTCAGTAAAAATGAAAGTATGAACGTCTTCCCGTATCTCACCTAACATCCTGTATAGTTAAAACTTAGCGAAGATCCGCCGCCCTGCATGTTACAAAAGGTAGGTAGGTACTTACGTTTCGTCAATTCCAATGTCATCGGAGTTTATTACATTTGGTTGTAGTACTCTTCTGAAAAAAAAAAAACTGTAAGATAGGTATTCGTGTAAGTAGGTATAACTATATAAATATCACTGGTATGCCACTAGGTCGGGTATTTACTCGTTGTGCAGTTCAGATTGCTCAGTAAAAATGAAAGTATGAACGTCTTCCCGTATCTCACCTAACATCCTGTATAGTTAAAACTTAGCGAAGATCCGCCGCCCTGCATGTTACAAAAGGTAGGTAGGTACTTACGTTTCGTCAATTCCAATGTCATCGGAGTTTATTACATTTGGTTGTAGTACTCTTCTGAAAAAAAAACTGTAAGATAGGTATTCGTGTAAGTAGGTATAACTATATAAATATAAATATCACTGGTATGCCACTAGGGCGGGTATTTACTCGTTGTGCAGTTTAGAATGCTCAGGAAAAATGAAAATATGAACGTCGCTCCGTATCCTTAGCTCACAAGTTGTCTGGGTGAAATAATAAATGGTGACCGACATAGTCAAAACTTCGCAGAACACCCGCCTCCCTGCGTGATACAAAAGGTAGATAGGTACTTACGTTTCGTCAATTCCAAAGTCATTGGAGTTTGTTACGTCTTCTGCAAAAAAAAACTGTAACTGTAGGTAGGTATAACTACATAAATATCACTAGTAGGTATACTAGTAGGTGTACTAGGCCGGGTATTTACATCGTGAATACACGTAAAGAGACAAAAAAGTATCTATGATGATGAGTATAATATTTGAAAACACTAAAACGAATATAAGTAGGTACTAATAGATTTGTTGATACATCATCTGACTACAAAAAGCAATGCAAGAAATGTCGATTCTAGTAAATAAAAACAATGATTACCACTATAATCTAGTAGAAGTTTATCTACTTACCGACGTTTGCTCCTTGACTCGTACGATTTTCTAAAAGCCAGACTTGAGCATTTTTTTCGTTTATATCGTTTTTTCGTTGCTTGGTTGGTGTTGGTGTGTGCGGCACTGCGGAGATCACAAAAATTTGGCACACGTCCGGCGTCGACGGGGTCTGCGGGCGGACTGGCGGTCACGCAAACGCGCCTTTTTACCATGAATTCGTGATAAAAAAATCATATAAAATTACCATGTTAACTTTTTAGCATTTTTATTTATGATTCCATTTTTTTATTGCGTTGTAATTCGTAAAAAAAATAAAAAAGCAATATGATTTGTAAAAATTAAGTCGCAAATCGTGTTTAAAATACCAAATAGAGGTGACTTTGGATTTTTTTTCTATCGAGTGAAGTTATTCATTACATGTATCAGATTTATGATTCCACTTAAAAACATGCTTAAGAATAACATATTTTTTTTTACACAGTAAAAAGCATGGTTTATCTTAGAGGAAAGTTGATTCTTGCTAGACGTTTTCTGGCCAGGCTCGCCTTAACATCAGGCGAGTTGGTGAACAAACGCCGACTTATTGTCCATAAAAAAATAAAAAAAATATGACTTTTGCACTTCTGTAATTATTCTTAAATAACTAAGAATTTCCCTTGTATTATGGATTCATTAAACAATTAATAGCTAATGATGTAGACAACCTCTCTATGTAATGAAATTTTTGATTTGTTTTGTGTACCTATTGAATAAATTAGTCAAAAGTGACCCTTTAAAAATGCGGATATTTTTCATAGCCCTATTTTGGCTTATGAAAGTTTAAAAAAAAAAACAAGAACATAGGGGCGGAGAAATTGTTAATTTAATTGTACATGCTAAATTTCATCATAATCTGACAAACAGTTTTCAAGAAATTTGAGTAGCGCGTTTGTATGGAAATTTCAGAGCGTCGCGGCCCTCTTAACTGAAACGTTGATGTTACGTTTGTCATAAAAAATCTGACGGGGGACGGCTCAGTACTACTAACGTTTCACAAACGTGTCACCGGTAGTCTAGCTGGTACCTTTGTGAGACATTAGTGATAATGAGCCGTTCCCCGTCCGATTTTTTGATGACAAACGCAACATCAACGGTTCAATTACGTATCGGTTCAGCTTAGCTGCATTGTGCCCCTGATGGCCTATCATGAACATCTTATTGCCATGTCAACTACGTTTTGTTTCCGACGCTGCGCGACCGTGAATCGTATCTCTTCGCAATAAGGTTCATGGTCGCGCAGCCCCGAAAACAAGACGTTACTATCATCATTACTATCTTGACGTTCAAATGTGTATATTTGATACCTAAATTGAACAAAAACATTTTGACTTTGACTTTTGACTTTGACTTTGATGTCAATAAGATGTCATGGTAGGTCCTCTGAATCTTGTCCGTATCCTCGCCTAACATCCGGCCTGTATATTTCAAGTCCTTGGCATATTTAACGTCACTTCAAATTAATTGTTGGGCGTGTTTTTGTGATTGTTGGATGTCTTTCTCTTTTTCTCTCTCTCTATTTACCCGATTGTGTACACCACATGGTAGTGAGTTTCCTATCTCACTTCTATCCTCCACTTTAATCTATTCTATCCTCGGATAGCATACACTCTCTCGCGTTCTTTAGCATTTAGCTACTTTCTCACATCCTGATGGTTGTGAATAAATTTAAAATTAAAAAAAAAAACCCGATACCGATTTTTATCAAAAATAGCTAAGAACACTCCCGACTAATTCTCCTTTCAAACACACAAAAGAAAATCAAAATCGGTTCATCGTTCGTTCATGCATTCGGAAGTTATTATGCCATAGACAGACACACACACACACACACACGTAAAACTTATGACACCCCGTAATTTTTGCGTCGGGGTTTCATAAGTTTTTTGCGGTAAGTCAAAGTCAAAGTCAAAGTCAAAATGTTTTTATTCAATTTAGGTATCAAAGATACACTTATGAACGTCAAAGTTATTTAAATAGACTCGACCGCCTTGTTCGGATAAAAAGCCTCTACTCAGAAGAACAGGCAAGAAACTGAGGGGCATTATTTTTTCAAATAATAAATAAATTAGTCTCACAAATTTTGGCTTACAACTAGGTAATATCTATAAATATTAGTGGCTACTTGGCGGAAGTGGAAGGCTCCAGACATCTTTATCTTCTAAATAATTCTTAACCTTATAATATCCTCTTTTCATTAATGTAGTTTTTACATGTGATTTGAATTTTCCCTCGGTGAGCCCTGTTATATTTTTCGGGATTTTATTGTAAAAACTAACGCAGTTGCCTAAAAATGACTTTCTTGACTTAGTCAGTCTAAATCTCTGTACAGCTATCCTATCCTTATTTCTAGTGTTATAATTGTGATAGTCACTGTTCAATTTAAATTTATGTAGATTTTTGCGAACGTGCATAATATTTTCAAAGATATATAAAGAAGGTAAAGTTAAAATATTTATTTCTTTAAATAAATCTCTCAATGATTCACGGGGACCCATTCCGTAGATAGCGCGGACCGCTCGCTTTTGCAAAATAAAAATGGCCTCCACTTCAGCAGCTGATCCCCACAGCAAAATGCCATATGACATTATGCTGTGGAAGTAAGCAAAGTAAACCATCCGAGCTGTAGCTATATCCGTCAGTTGCCTAATCTTGCGAACCGCATAAGCAGCAGAACTAAGTCTCCCAGACAGAGCACTAATATGTGGACCCCATTGCAGTTTGGAACCAATGCTTATACCCAGGAACACCGTCGCCTTGTCTTTGTTAAGTTTATCGCCGTCAAGCATTACGTTTGGTTCTATATATCTAACATTAGGCATGGAAAACTTTAAACACTTAGTTTTTTTTGCATTTAGTAACAAATTGTTCGCAGCGAACCATCTCGAAATAATAGTCAGTACGTTGTTCACATGCACAAGTTCACTATCTTTCCTATCTGTTCTAAAAATAAGAGATGTATCATCAGCAAATAGAACTATGTCTGTAAGGTCCTTAACCATATACGGCAAATCATTTATATACGCCAAAAATAAGAACGGGCCTAAGATAGAACCTTGTGGTACTCCCATTGTAACTAAAGATCCGGAAGATGTGACGCCATTAATTCCCACTTTTTGTTGTCTATCAGTTAAATATGACTCGACAAGATCTAGAGCGATTCCACGAATTCCGTAGTGGTGTAATTTACGGATCAAGGTGCGGTGTTCTACACAATCAAACGCTTTCGGAAGATCACAAAAGACACCGATGGCATCCTGTGAACTCTCCCAAGCTTCCATCACATGCGTAACTAATCGAACTCCCGCATCTGTTGTTGATCTACTTTTCGTGAAACCGAACTGATTTTCGTTTAATATACTGTGTATGTTAAAGTGACACAACAGTTGATTAAGTATAATCTTTTCAAATATTTTACTCAAAGCCGGAAGCACAGAGATGGGTCTGAAATTCGAGGGATCTGACTTACTACCCGATTTGAAGATAGGGGTAATTTTGCTGTTTTTCATTAAATCGGGAAATGTGCCTCTGTCAATACACATGTTAAATATGACCATGAGGTGTGGTGCAGTATAAAAAGGCTTGTCAATCATAAGGCGATTAACACACTGCTCTACGATGTAACGCTTCTCCGTCTAGATCTCTATCGACTTACAAGCTCAGCGCCCGACCGCCTCTTAATACATAGTATAAATGAAAAAATAAAATAAAACTTTGTGACGTAAGTTCTTTTAGTTGGTTTTAGAGCGTGCCACGTTCAGCGCCGCCGGTAACTCGACGGGTTGATTTAAATAATTATAACCTTATGGTAATAAGAATTGAGTTAATTTTTTATTTATAATATTATGAGGTGGTCGGACGCTGTAGGTTGTAGGAGCCCTTTAGGTGGGTAACACACTGACGCTGCATCCCGCTCCAGTGTGCGGAGCGACGGAAATTCGCATGACGATTCGCCGCACGGGAAAGCGGTGTCAATGTTTGCGGTTTTTGTACACAAATCGATATTTTACAGTCAAAGTTAAAATCCGCATCACCACACACTAGAGGGGTGACCGGTGCAGTGTCGGTGCAGTGTTTGCACCTTAGCTTGTCCCGTCTCGCGCACCGTCTCGGTCGCGTGGCGTGAAAGAATGTGCATAAAATATTAACAAGTAACTTTTTAAAAGAAAAACAAAAACCCCACTGCAATATGTTCTACCACAAGTCACTTCCGCTATCAAGACGATTCAAATGACACCTCACATGTCGAAATCCATCTAGTTGTTTAGGCTGTAGGGAGTGCCAAAAAAACTCATATATACTCGTACATAAACTTTGAAAAATATAACCATCCTTCTTCCGCAATCGGGTAAAAAGATAACTTACAGGAACAAGCATAGCAGTAGGGCAATGATATGAGTCTTGCTGGTCGCGTTCCGCTCCACCCGGCTCATGACGGTCGAGCCACACGACGGACAGGTGCAGCGGGTGGGCTCGGGGCCCACTTGTCCATTCATCTTTTAGACACGACAAAACATTTTTTTGAGATTATGATTTACCTACACCAACGAAAAACTGTAATTTTTTTATCTATTCCAAAACTTGTATATGTACATAAACTTTCGATAGATTCAAGCATAACTTCTCCATGTCTTATGTACCTACTTAAGTGCAGCTTTTAAGTACCTATTGCTTTATTATTAATTTGGAATGTTTTGTTTTTGTTTTTAGTATTCGCCTACATACAAATCTTACCTCATTTAATGGAAGGCCACTGAATTTCACAACACAGGACTCCCCTAGCGTGAGATTCAGGGTTCATATCCTATCTAGATTTATCTACTAATATTAGTCAATAAGAATCAGTTACTAACTTTAATCTGTAAGCACTGTTTCTTTTGTTCAATAAAAAATATTATTATTTTATTAAAACCGACTTTCCGTCATCCGAAATATATTTTGTGAAAAATGGGACCAATCTCTAAGTAAGTAAGTAGGGTCAACTGGGGCAAATGCGTCTGTCGAGAGTTACTGACAAACCCTTCAATTAGGCACCACTTACATCTTTTTTCTATCTTTATAGTTGCAATACAGATTATTGCAACTATAAAGATTGAAAAAAGACATAAATACAACATATACTAGATAGCGTTAGTTGCCTAATTTGTGAAGGGTTTGTCAGTAATTCTCGAAAGACGCAATTGCCCCACAGACGCATTTGCCCTATATAATTTCATGTGAAACAAGAATTTCCAAATCGGTACATAAATATCGGAGCTATGTGGTTACAAAACATTAAAAAAGAGACCGCTGACTGAACGCAGTTAAAACTACGAGTATAGTCGGAGCAACCGACTCAAATCGGACGTAAGTATTTTATAAAGCAGTACTCGAACGGTGCAAGGCGAGGCCGAAGGCCGAGCCTTGCAGCGGTCGAGTACAACTACATTTGAAGTCGGACAGGTCACACTAGCGAGGCCGCAGGACGAGCCCCCAACCGCGAGGCCGTAGGCCGAGCCCACTGATGCGAGGCCGAAGGCTGAGCCTTCCAGCCGCTGGAAGGCTGGAAGGTTGAACGCTGCGTTCGAGTACAATTATATTCGAAGTCGGATAGGTCACACTAGCGAGGCCGGAGGCCGAACCCCGAACCGCGAGGCCATAGGCCGAGCTTCAGCTGCGAGGCCGAAGGCCGAGCAGCAGTACTCGAACCGTCGTACTCGACCGCTGCAAGGCTCGGCCTTCGGCCTCGCCTTGCCCCGTTCGAGTACAACCGACCACAATCAAAGTCGGACAGATCACATCAGCGAGGCCGAAGGCCGAGCCCCTAACCGCGAGGCCGAAGGCCGAGCTCACTAATACGAGGCCGACCTACTGACGCAGACGAATTTCCCCAAAATACTAGTTAATTTTATAAAAATAAGATTTGAACAAAAACAAGATCTAAAACAAAATTTAAGAAGTAGTATTCTAATATATCTACCAAAATATGGCTGTTTTTGCTATTGCTACCTTATTCTAAACTGACATCAATAATTCTTTCGAAAGTCAATTATGCATTTTAAAATTAGACCCAGTAGCGTAGATATTGTAGTGTACACTCACCTTGTAAATTTCAAAGTTAAACTTATAAAATGAACACGTCCAATGTGTAACGTAAATGCCACTCAACTGTAAGCCCGTCAAAAAATTATAAGCGTTTCAATTGAGCTATAAATTATTAATTTTGTTATTTCCAACATAACTAATGTTATGATGATTAAGAGTAGTTAGTTAAAATTGAATTTACGCATTCACAGCAACGCAGTAAGCCTGTAGTTAAAATGTACCTACGTCAACACATAATAACACAAGTGAGCTGTTATATTTCAATAATACCTAATATTACTACTCAATAATAAAATGATTACTGGAACTGTTCATTAGTAACGTTAAAGTCGTTTTTACCTAATTACCTACCGTACCTAACTAAGAACGCTTTTTTTATTAATAGTCTTCTTATCCCCGAATAATGTTCAGGATTTAACTACTACATAGGCGTTTGTTATTCTGCTACTTACAATTTTTATACTACTTTCTTATTCTAGTGACTAATTCTATCTATTAAACCTAGTTAGTTAAGAACTAAGAGCACTAATGGCCACTTGAACTAAATTTAAGAATTGTCTAAGTCCTTGCATAACTAGTTTAATCTTCTCCTAGATAGCTCTTACATACCTATTTTTGATTGGCCTCCCGAACAAGCCAGTGTTTGAAAAGTCTTTAGTACCATAGACCACATACATGCGCTGCGGCAGGTTATACAGAAGGCTGAAGAGTAACTATATAATCGGCTACTATGCTTAGCGTTGTAGACTAAAATCCTTTGATCCAGTCGAAACTTGGGCCGTGCTTAGATCTCTTCAAAGGTGCCAAATTGGCTATCGGTACCTCGAGGTGTTGCAGTGTTTGTACGAAAACGCCATTTTAAATTTGGCGACGACATAGTAGCCATAGCTGAGACTTTGGAAGGCCTCAGCACAATGCTCGATGACCTCAGTAGAACCTCTCAACAAGTGGTTCTGACAATGAACATGGACAAGACGAAACTTATGTTGAACGTCCATGTTGCACTGGCTCCATTAAAGCTTGGAGACTGCACTCGTTGCAAGTTGTTGACGATTATGTCAACCTAAGACAGACCATCCAATGAGATAGGTCCACGTCGAGAATGAGATCAATGATCGAATCCAACTTGGCTGAGCAGCGTTCGGGAAGCTGTGGCGTAAGCAAGATGACTTATGGAACTGAGACGTGGTACGATGGGACTCATAAGAATGCTCCAGGTCACCCAAAGAGCAATGGAGAGGGCTATGCTCGGAGTTTCCCTGCTAGATCGAATTAGAAAAGTAACTGACATAGCTCGAAGTATTGCCAAACTGAACTAGCAGCCTCTCTATATCTCGAAAAAATAAATAAGTAGTAAGAGTAGGTATATCTCAGTGCCTAAGACATTGAAAGATCGCGTTGTTGCCCTCCATATCCACATCCATCCATCAAAATCCCATCCTAATTGCGGTGGCAATAAAAATATGCAAAATTCACATATTATATTAAAATGTAAAGGCGATGTTGCTGTAATAATTACTTATGAACAAAAAGAAAAAATAAAAAGTTCGCATATGCTTTGTGTGCTTAAGTGTTTATTTATTTCTTTATAGAGAGTTTTAATAGATTCTGTACAAAAAAATTAAATTCACCAATAATAATAACTCTAGTGTAAACATCTGCTTCAAATAATTTTACAGTAAGTATTAACTTTAAAATAGTTTTACAGTTTTGCCTTTTATCTTTCTTTAAAAATTTTAACTCGATCTAAAAAGACAAAGTAAGTGAAGCATTTGCTCCACCCTGGTCCCTAACTCGAAGCTAAAAACGCAGTTTTTTTCAAGGAAAATAGGTATGTTTGCGGTCAACAATGACAGGAAACCGGCTTATTGGTCTCTGCGTAATGAGTGTGCACAGAAAGAGAGTCGTGGAAGCACAAAATTAATTGAATACGAAATTTTAGCTACATTTTTACAGAACCTTCACTATTTAAATTAATAGATCAGTAAGTAAATAAAAAGTACATAGTATAATAAAAAGTACAAATATAAGGAATTTTTAAATGCCTACTATCCTATGTACTTATCCTGTAAATTGACTTCTGAAAAAAATCTGTGTACGCCCATGACTTTATAACTATTCAGAAGCTATACAATGTTTATTAGTGTATGATATCTTCATACAAAATGTAAGAAAAACATAGTTTCCGTTTATGTTCGAAAACAGTTGTACCTTAAACCTACTGCTTCTATTATACATGTATCAATTGTATCAAATCCATAACAAACATTAATTTAATTATTTCAATTGTTATGATCTTTCATTCCTAATCGTAGGTTGTCGTACCGTTTCCTTATTACATTATGTTTTATTATTTATTTTATTATGTTATTAATTATTAATTTTAGTTAGTTTACAAAACTATGACATCATGTAGCTTCCCATGAACGCACTACAGTAAGGGCAGTAATGATCGGTTTTATTGCACGAATGCATGCAGTATGGGACACACATACAAGGCCAGCATCTGAAATAGAAAAAAAAAATGTTAGAGCCACCGCAGACGACGGACTTATTGCCAGACGGCGGAAGCATAACTTTACGAATCAAAAATTATCCATGTAAGCTAGAAAAGGCAATTGTTAAATCACACTAATATAATATTAAAACGGCGAAACATTGTGAGTGTGTACGTGTGCGTTTGTCACTTCTTCACACTCAAACGGCTGGACCAATTTTGATTCAATTTGGTACAAAGGTAGCTGACACCCTGGATCAACACATAGACTAACTTTTATCCCTAAAAAATAAAAATTTAAGCCGCGGGGTGCAGCTGGTTATTATTAAGGTGTATTTTGATGTACTTATTACGTAAATAGTTATATCATTTAGTAAATCATTATCAATAACTATTATTAACTAATATTTATTTTCATAGCTTCATATCGAGTACTAACTAATTCCTGTATGTTTGCTTATCAAAATCAAAAGATATGATAAAACTGCACTAATAATTAAAACATCTGCTACCTATATAATTATGTATTACTACTTTGTTTTTTGTACTTTGCAGTGTGGCGCTGTTCTAGAACAGAGGACTTCTTACAACTCGCTTTTTAAAACGTGGTGCCAGTCACATAAAAAAACCTAAGAAGAATCATATAAAAATCTAGTGACCCGCCCCGGCCTCGCACGGTATACTCATAAATCTTTCGTGAAATGATGCAACCGATGCTGGAGTTAGCGAAGAAGGAGTTAGCGGATATCCAGACAGACGCGGAACGAGACTTTGTTTTTACAAAATAGAGATATGTAATCTATGTACGTGTACCAAATTTCAACGCACTTTGAATCAAAAGTACTGTGAGATAAGTCATGGTGAAACTATAAAGATTCCTAAGATAACTACGCAATTCTAAAAACGAAATCAGTCACATTCTTACCCAATTATACACAAACAACACGCCAAGAGATGCGTCTTCACTGTTGGCCTGTGATATATGACAGTTCTGATCTCCTGGTTACACATATGACATGCCATGAAGGTGGGCTGGGGCCCGACGGACTTGGGCCCCGACGTCGTCGGCACTATGGGCCCCAGGATCACTGGAGGCCCGTACGGGGTTATGGAGTTGTGATACGAGTCAACGTAAATGGCCTCATTATTTTGCGACGACCCAAAAGACGGCTGGGACAAAATTGGAGTTGTCATTGTCATGGTGGCTTCCTGAAAGTTTGAGTAGCTTTTTATTAAAAGGTACTTGATAACTTACATAACGAAATTAAAACACACTAATAACATATCTATAAGTGTGAAAACAAACGAAATTATAAAATAAACCTACCGGTACTTTTGCGCAGTTAAATAACTAGTTCTTTAAATTATTTTCGAGGCAGATTAATTTACAAAAATTTGTGAATACAAATCTTTCAGCAAAAATTTGCCGCAAATTTTCTAGCCACCTTGATGAAAATTGAAATTCGAAGTCTAGATATACACCTTAGTAACTAAGTGCAAATGATAAAATATTTAAGTGCGTATAGCTAAACTAGAAAAGCTTTTACTTTAATAAAATGTGCAAGCTTAAACCTATGCTTCTATAAAAAAATATTAAAGAACTCGTAACTTACTTACAAGTCTGTTGGATTTGTTAAAATGTCACCAATCAACTGTAAAGCCAGAAAATTGTTTACATTTTTAGGCATTTCTTGAAATTTTCACATAACATTTTCTTATAACAGAACTGTATACACTCTGGTTTGCTAGTTGTCAAAATACTAGCTTATCTGTCGATTATGATTCTGATACGCGTAGTGATAAATAGTTCGACGAAAGATAACACATAGATAACTGTGTACTAACTTAATGTGTTCTAATTATGAAACGCAAGCATGATGCATTACTTTTATTCGGCGAAATAGTAAACAATGCCTTATCATATAACTAACTGTTGCCTGCAACTTCGTTCGCGTTTATTCAGAAAATAGTATCCATAAACCCTCCTATTGATTTACTGTAATTAATTATCAAATTATGAATAATAATCCGTTACCAAAGAGATCGGAGTCCAATATTTTAAAAAAATACTGGCTGGTTTTGAGCGGAGTTTTAATTTTAGTTGTCAGTTGTTAGTTTAGTACCAACTACGTACTATTCTGTGATGTTGTCTGACGCATTTGGTAAGCGGCGCGTTATTTTTGATTTACAGATTTTCTCGACTAAAAGTATTACTACTTATTCAGAAAAAAGTATCCTAAAACCTTCCTTGTGAAATACTGCAACCATTTATCAAATTTCATCAAGATACGTTTAGCCGTGAAAAGCCTACAAACAGACAGACTGACAGGGTTACTTTCGATTTTTAATTAGTGAGGATACGGGTATATCGTATAGTATATTTTCATTTCAAAGAATTTAGGTAAAACGATGAGAAGTGTAAAAAGGATAGCGATAGGAAACAGGACAATGGCTAAAAAAATATTTAAATTTTATGAAAGCTATGAATCAAGTAGCACTTATCGATACTCTTAGGGGTCCGGCGACCAATTAAGACTAACTTCGGAGTGGCTAAAGGTTTTCTATTGCCATTTCGTCTAGAAACAGACGACAAGCGAAGAGAGCAAGTAAAGATACTGACGAATCTATAAAGTTATCTACAGCGTGACAAAGTCCAATTTCAATCAGTTTTATGACTTTTGCACTTCTCTAATCATAACTAAAATGTATTATGGAATGACATAAAAGCTTATGATGAAGAAAACCTCCCTATATAAAGGGTTTTTGATTTGCTTTGTCTATCTATTAAATAAACCAGTCAAAAGTGATTCCTTACAAGCGCGGATACTTTTCATAGCTCTATTTTATATTTTACCTTAATGATGTTTTTTAAACAAACCAAGAACATAGGGGTAGAGAAATAGTTGCGGGTGGACGTCCTAGGCTGCGCTTGCCGGTACGTAGTCTCCACTCAACAACTAATATTATAAATGCGGAAGTGTGTTTGTTCGTTTCTTTGTTACGATTTTACGTCTTTAAATACTCAGCCGATAATCATGGAGTTTTGCATACACGTTTTCAGGGTGCAGAAAAAGGCATAGAGTACCTTTCATTTCGAAAAAAAAAACGGTTCCTGTGCCTCTGAGACTACGGGTAAAAACGCGGGGCATAGCTACTATTCACAAAAGCTAGAGTAAAATTGGAACAACCGATTTTATGTTTTTTTTTTTTTAATATTCAGCTTTTGTTCCATCGACAGAAGTCGGAGACTTTGTTCAGCAAAACACAGTTGTACTCGTATATGATCATACGATTTAACACACCTTTGCTCTAGTGGACGACAATACTCACATTTCTGGTAAGTATTGTTTTGAGTGCCAGCCTAATTTTTTTATACCTACATATATTGTTATATAATAATAACATATAATCATAATAGTCAGCACACAATTTACTTTTTTTTTCCGGCTTGATGTAAAACTTCATAGCACCTTCGCTTTTGTACGAGTTGCTAATTTTTTTACTACAATACATTTTTGTCGTTGAAGTTACTTGGTATATTTTGCAGATATGCTGGTTTCCTATATGATCGTTTCTTAATTATTTTGCGCTTATGTGCATTAAAGGAATTTGCGATTATCTTAGACCAGTTATGTAAATTTAACAAATAGTATGCACCTGACTACTCAAACGGGACAATAAAAACTTTAATCGTCGGTATGTCGGTTGAATTTCTTATTAGCGCAATCTGACACATTGCATTGTTTTATATGTATCTCTACAAATATCGTAAGGCATGACCTACGATATGGTCGCAAATTCCATTATTAATTAAGTAATTTAGTTCTAACGCCTAAGTCTATCGGTAAGAAGAATAATTATAGCTGTTTGAAATACACTCAATCACCCTAAGCTTTTGTCTTATTAAAATTGTAGCTAATATATTTTAGTAGGCACTAGATAACTATCACTAGTAAGTTTGTACATCATTGATACAATACGTTTAAATAACTTGACCGTTACTAATAGATTTGAGTGCATTCCCATTGTTATTTTTTATTTATTTAATAAGGCTTCACATTTACAGCTACATTCACAAATACTCTTTTTTCTTACAAACTAAAGGCATTCATATTTAAATTTAAATTAATTTTGAATTTACTTAGTGAGTCTCCAAAAATTTGGATTCCCATTTTCGTCGAAAGTGCCAGGTTATCGTACTTATGACCTTGTAACCGGAAATCCTAGGTGGCGCCACCTCTGTAGCTGCATTTCTTGAAAATATCGTATGAAAACCTGATACTTTTGACGGAAATGAATGCACTTACATATACATGTTATTACAAAAACCCTGTTATATCCGTGAGGTGTGCATCCAGTATCGACTGGAGGATGCAATTATGCTAGTTCAAATTAAATATTGAATCGAAAAACGTTTAACACATATCGCACTCCGCTCTGAACGCAGTCAGCGTTCAGACTTTTAGGAGAGCGGAGTAATGGCGTCGATTTTATTTGAATTCGCGTCATGCCATTGCTTTCTAAGAATAAAAGCCGCCAACATATTATGATACAGATTTGTTAACATTTTTGTAAAATTTTCTTGTTTTTCTTGTGTTCTTAAACCGGTCATAACTCTTGCTAATTTTAACGTGCATCTTTTTCGTATTTTTTGCATAAATACTTATAAGTATGTGTACACACCTTCAACAGGGTTTTTATAACATGCTGTATACAGCTTTCAGTTAGGTAAGTGTTTTAATATGCTGTATGTACTATAAGGGAAGCAATAATTTATTGAGTTTTCGAGTATTGAGAATTAATAAACGTTTTCTTTTATCTCAAACGCTGCTACGAGTATCAAATAAATATCTTGGTCAAACCCGTAGATCCCGATTAACAAGTGACTGAAACAGCGAAACAGTGAAGTGAAATACATACACACACGACAGCGGTGTAGTAAAAGAAACAGTGGATGATGATGATGATGGTGATGTAAAAATGTCTTAATTACCGCAAAAAAGTTGTCATCTACCTACCCAGTAAACTTTAATATGGGAAGAAACGGGTGAATGCACACTGATACAGATCAAAGTGTGATCTTGAATTCTTAAAAACTTGTAGCGTTCCTACTCTTTAGTCTGGTCAGTTATTTGGTCATTTTATATACCTACATCGTACTATGCTGGAAGGAGGAGGAATAAAATGTATTAAAACTAGAAAATATAAATAATCATCTTTAATTACAAGTATTTACCATTTTTTTAATATTTCATGCATTTTCTTTCTACATTGTTAACAAACTTACAAGATTCAAGAGAACAAAATTTAAAAGTTCTTCTTTCTTAGCTATTGTTTTAAAATTAATTGTTTTAAAAAGATAACTTTCATAGCAGCCGTTACAATTCTTTTTACCTTTCGTTCCAAATTTATTGTATAAAAGATTAATTTTAAATAGTAACCCTTAATTTTTAATAATAACATAGACTAATATTATTATTAGTCTGTCTTAGTCTTAGTACTAATATTATTATTAGTCTACGCTAATAAGTACATTTTGAACAAGTAAATAACACAAATCTGGTGACAGCACTTAGGAGTAGGAATGTTAATCTACACGTTGAACTGAAGAAGTTGAAATGGTAGAAAAAGGAGGGTATATTGTGTACTGCGAGTATTTAAAACGTTTTTTTTTTTCAAGAAAGTTCGCTAAATAAAGTAGACAATAGTTTGTAATATACTTTCATAATTAAATAGAGAAAATAAAATAATTTATACTAGGTGTAGGATAAAATGACAGGGTTAAATTATAAGATAAATGGACATTTGCGAAAGAGACATTCTGCGACATAGTCTCGCCAGCTAGCATACGTACATGGAAGTATACTTAAGTACATGGAAGGAGATATTAGGCCGAAAAAATAGCTCATTTTACTTTAAAAAATCTTGTTCGATTAGGTATTATCGTTTTATTAACAACTATCATTTGCAATTATTCGTTTTTTACCAATCAAACCAAAAATTATTTTACAATACAAAAAATATTAAAAAGCAAGCCATGTAAAGCACCGCTTCTGGCAGCTATTTACTAGTAGCCCATAATTAATAAATCACTGAGTGGTAATTTTGATTAAAGTTGTTGGCATTTTCTTAAACTAGCATCTAATTTTTTAAAGCAATGTTCGTGATGTTATTAAATTTGATGTTATTAAATTCGACGAGGTGACTTTATGGGTTAAAATTGTAATTTATGTTTTTTTTTCCTAACGCAAAAGTGTAGTGGCAAGCGTGTTCTTAAGGGAGTTTTAGTAAACATAAACACAGGTCTTTTTTATAACTTAAAATTAATCTTAAACTATCTCATGTAGGTTCCCAAATATGAGTTGCAGTTAGGGCAGTAGTGGTCAGCGTTTTGGCATGAACCCATGCAGTACGGCACGCAAATGCAAGGCCAGCATCTGGAAATAGAGAGAAAAACATAAGTTACACAAAAAAAAATAACAATCAATATTATAGATTGTACTATGGCTGCCCAGACCCATACAGTGTATTAATTATATAAAAGAGCAGTTCTCTGAGAAGAGCAGAACTCTGTCCGGAGCTTTGTCTTCCTCTACATATCGCATTTCTTAACCGATTCTCTTGAAATTTTGCCCGTGTAATTCGATAATTTTTTTTTTTTTGTATCAAGGCTGTTTTTGGAATTTTTTCAAATTGGCGAAGATTTGTTTTTTTTTATCATATCTTTGCCATTTTGAAAAAATACCTACTAAAAAAGGACTCAGCAAAAAACATCTGCATATTTATAGAACCTGCTCACAAAAGGAGATGCGACCTGTAGAGTCATCAGGACAAACATCGGCTGCGAGGTCTACATAGCTACTAGTTATTAATCTACAAATCCATCGACCTTCAAATATAATGATACATTAACCTTGAATCATCTCTTGCTAAAATTTAAAAGGATAGTGCTAATCAAATTGACCGCTAACCACTAGCCAGACTCAAAGCTGAAACAGTCAGTACTAGACATCCAGTCATTTTATTATGCAGTATGCACTATACAGGGCACTGTACTATTACACTATACAGGGGTACTGGTAATCAATCAGCTTCCTTTTAAGGGCATATTCTGTACAATAAAAACAAACATATTTTGTCCTACGACTTTTAAAAATTCGTCTTATTTATTTTCTATCAAACAAAATTTAAAAAGTAATTTGACCGGTCCAAACATAATTAAATCGATGTAAAAAGCGCGTGCGCACTTTAAGGCACGAGCTGACAAATTGACAAGCGGGCGTCGGCTCGGATGGTATAAAATAGTTATGAAGTGTTAGAGAGAACTACAAAAACTTAAAAAAAAAACTATTTTTGGGAAATTTGTTAAGATTTGGGAAAAGCTGTCAAAATAAGTCATTTGTTTTGATGAATAGAATATGCTCATAAAAGGATGCTAATTGATTACCAGTAACCCTGTGTAGGGACTATAACCGATACCTTATCATAAGAATACATAAAAAATAAAATTACTTAATGTTTTAATATTAAGGTTCTAGGTTACGGTAATAGATAGGTCTTCGACAGTTAGAAAAGCAGTTTTTCTAATCTTAGTAATCTTACCTTTTTTGAGCAAGAATATAACTTCGTAGAAATCAGGAGATAATCTCGGTTCCCTTAAGCTTAGTAAATAATGTAACTATACTATCCACGTTTAACTTTTGTATAAACCTATATTAAATGTGTTATTTATTTGATATTAGATGAATACCTACTAAGTACGATGAGAATTGCTAATTAAATCAATTAGGAAGCAATTATTCTGACATGTTCATTGACACAATTGTGCGCAAAGTATTCAAATGTAATTTAAAAATCTTATCTCGCGTAATCAAAACAATCTAGATACATGCCAGACATTTAACAAGTGTACCTTCTTTATTTATCTCTAGCTTTATTTAGACAGATTTTTGACAACAAAATATTTAAACAAAATTTTACGTAAATTTACGTTACTCAACAACAAATCATGTCAATGAAATAGATATGTTTTATGAATGTAACATAACTAAGTACTTTCACTTTTAAACAAATCAGCACTTACTATATTTACGTAGAGTACTTATTCTGTAGTACGCTGAAAAAAATAGATAAGAGTGAATGTACTATACAATCACTGTTATCTATATGTTTCAAGTGCGAAAATCAGTTTCATTCTCTTAACACTGTAGCATCTGTTAATTCGTTCTAAAAATACGTATTACTTCAATGTTTGTATTTCAGCTACATGTTTGCAAAATGAAAACATTGATAACGTTGTGTGCCGCGCGCAGACTTATCACTACATTGCATACATTGTGACTGCGTACAATGTCCTTTGCTCGGCTTACCTACCAGGAAAATGTAATTATTTAATAACCGGATAGTTTGACTGCCTCGGTGGGTCAGTTGGTAGTGAGCTTGGGGGCGTGGGTTCGATTCCCACCTAGGACAAACATTTATGTTATGAACATATGTGTTTGTTCTATGTCTGGGTGTAAATATCTATTAGGTCCTTACGTATGAAATTAGCGTTTTGTCGTACTGATCAATTTGATCTGAAATATCTCCTCTTTGGTTAAGAATTCGAAATTCAAATAAATAAATTCATTAAGCTGGTTTTTTTTTCTTTGGAATACAGTCATTCATTTGTTATTTTCCTTATTTTTTTTTCTTTGGCGTCGCTTATTACCGCGCAATGGAAAACATGAAATATCGGTATATTTACGAGTACGAGTTCTACCGTGGCACCAGTGCTGCAGAAACATCTCGAAGAATTAATGATGTGTACGGCGCTGGTGTCGCTAAAGACAGCACGGTACGTTTTTGGTTTCAACGTTTTCGTTCTGGAAATTTCGACCTTAAGAACCAACCCCGTGAACGGCCGGAGATCAAAGTGAAAAACGAAGAATTAAAGGCTATTGTGGAAGCGGATCCATCACAAAGCACTTCAGAGATAGCAGCAGGCTTCGGGGTAAGTGACAAAACTGTATTAATCCACTTGAAGCAAATCGGGAAAGTAAGAAAACTCGAACGATGGGTACCTCATGAATTGAGTGAATCGAACTTGCAAACACGGGTCGCCTGCTGTGTTACTTTGCTCAACCGACACAATAATGAAGGGATTTTAAATTGAATCATTACTTGTGATGAAAAGTGGATATTGTACGATAATCGAAAGCGCTCATCGCAATGGCTGAACCCTCGAGACCCAGCCAAATCCTGCCCTAAACGAAAATTGACTCAGAAAAAGTTACTTGTAAGTGTTTGGTGGACTAGCGCCGGTGTCGTTCACTACAGCTTTCTTAAATCTGGCCAAACGATTACGGCAGATATCTTTTGTCAGCAACTGCAAACCATGAAGGAAGAACTAGCTGTTAAACAACCGGGATTGGTCAATCGCTCTAGGCCACTGCTGCTTCACGACAACGCAAGACCACACACTGCAAAACAAACAACCACTAAGTAAGCTGAGCTACAATTGGAATGTCTGCGACATCCACCGTACTCCCCGGACCTTGCTCCAACAGATTGCCATTTCTTCCGGAATTTGGACAACTTCTTACAAGGAAAAAAATTCCACTCCGATGCAGTAGTCCAAACCGCCTTCAAAGAGTTTAATGATTCTCGCCCCCATGGTTTTTATAGTAAAGGGATCAATGAACTACCCATAAGATGGCAAAAGTGCATAGATAACAACGGTGCATACTTTGATTAATTAAATATATTTTACAAAAAAAAATCGACTTTTTATTCCTCCCGTACAAAACGCCAATTTCATACGTAAGGACCTAATATTTAAGTATGTATTCAAAAATATCTAAGTATGTAAATCAGTCTCTGGCAGCCATAGTACAAGCTTTGCTTAGTTTGGGGTCAGGCGACCGTGCGTGGAAGTATCCCGAATTTATTTTATTTATAGATATCTAGTATATTACTACTATTTTGTAAAGCTTACATACAATAAGCATTGCTCAACTAGAGGTGTACGGGGTTTAAATTCGTCATTTTAGCGTTGCTGGCGCGGCGAAAGTTGCGTCGCGCAATTCAAAGAAAATGACATATTTCCCATACTTATTTGTACCATATTAAGTTTATGCATGATCCAAATAACAAAGTCAGCAAACACCTAATGACGTCATAGTCATCCGTCTCTTTCGAACTTGTTGTAAATGACTTTTTCGATCTTGCTTAAGCATCGATTGACGTCACTATACGTGTTTCTGAATGCTTATACCTGGCGGAGTATAACATGTGTGTTCTACATTTTCTTTAAGTTTGCGCGGTTTCACTGTCACCGGTGATACTGAAACCCATGGCGTAATTATAGCTTTTTTCGTTTAATTAAATAAAAAACAAACGAACATCGAAATAACAAAACACGGGAGTCTTTTCAAATTGTCTCAGCGGCAGATATTTGTACCCATCGAGATCGCGTATAAGCATCCCTAATTAATTGAATCTTTCTAAAACCTTCGCCGAGAAATCAGCATTTTTATTCGATACCTATATTATACTGTATATGCCCAATGATATTGAAATAGGGGACAACCACAGTCAGTCAGTCAACCGATGTGATGGCGGATGGCATTCACAACAGACCGCAAAGTAAGTTCTCACCGCAATTTTACCGTAGCTCGGATATTTTCAAGTTTTCAGGCTTGTTTCCAGATGTAATTATAACATTTCAAGCTGCACCCCGCGGTTTCACCCGCGGTTAAAAAGTATCCTATGTGCTATTCTAGACTACACTCTATCTCTGTGCCAAATTTCATCTAGATCTGTTCAGGTGTTCTGGCGTGAAATAGTAACAAACATCCATCCATCCATTCTTACAAACTTTCGCGTTTATAATATTAGTAGGAAGTAGGAAGTAGGATTAACTTGCTACCTATACTTTTACCTACATTCTTCTGTTTGGGAAACGTGATTTTCTATCTTTTTACTTCAATGGTAAGCGTATCGAATTCTCGACGCCGATAGTCAAGGTTTTTAACTACGGAAATTGCTTAGTTTTTGTTATCATTCATGATCCCTAGAGCATGGTTATTTCCTTATTGTGGCGACACAGCAATAAGTAAACAGTCATATTGCGTAACTTCTCGAATTGATTATCCAGATATTTAGAAGCGCTACTTATAGGTTATTTATTTTATTTTTTATGTACAATACCATTGACCACCAACTCACCTGATGTTAAGCGACGTTGTGGTCTAAGACGGAGCACGACGACCTATAAGGTACTTATTCACTCTAGCCTTGAAATTTTGTAGAGTGAAGAAGTACAAAGACGGCAATTGAGTGAGGCGCTACAAGTGCGCAAAACTCAGACCCGTCTTCGGTCTGTTAGGTGCCTGTTTTGGCCGTATTAGAACAAAACTATTTCAAGTTTCAAATTGTTGATATATTCGTAACATAACATCGTATCGTCATACATCCTACTTGACTAGAAGTAGGTAGGTAGTTAACTTTTTCAAGCAATACCATTTGAACCCACACTTTGCAGCTTAAGAGTCCCGCGACGCACTGAAATTTCCATACAAACGCGATTGTCGAATTTCTTGGAAACCATTTGTCAGATTATGATGAAATTTAGCATGTACAATTAAATGAACTATATATCCGCCCCTATGTTCTTGTTTTTTTTTTAAAACGTTCTCAAGCGAAAATAGAGCTATGAAAAAATACCGCATTTGTAAGGGATCACTTTTGACTGATTTATTCAATAGATAGACAAAGCAAATCAAAAACCCCTTTATATAGGGAGGTTGTCTACATCATTAGCTTTTAAATGAGTCCATAATACAAGGAAAATTCTTAGTTATTTAAGAATGATTACAGAAGTGCAAAAGTCATTAAAAAATTGAAATTGCACTTTGTCACTCTATAAGTAATTTTAGAGGCAGGTCAGTATCATTACTTGCTCTCTTCGCTCGTAATCTTCTTCTAGACGAAATGGCTATAGAAAACCTTAAGCCAATGCGAAGTTAGTCTAAAGTGGTCGCCGGACTCTTAAGATTCAAACTGGTCAACCAACCCTTACTTAAGAAATACTTACAAGAAAAGGCACAGCACTAGTGCAACCACGTGGGTCCGCGTGGTGGCCTTGTGCTCAATCCTGGTGAGGATGGTAGCTCGGCAGGAGGGGCAGGTCACTTGGGTAGGCTCCGGACCCACTGCCACGATGTTCATTTTTATCTGGAAATAGTTAAGACAAATAATTATATTTTTTTCCTTCTAATAAAACATGTATTGTGTTAGACACTCTACACCTCCTAATGATGGATTCATTTGCATTCGGATAGTTCAGTCAGTTAGACTAGACGCCTTTGAATTGCTGACGCTGACGCGTAGACCCGCCAAAAAACATTCGTTATAATTATTTATTACGATAATAATATTTAATTTTATAAAATTATTACTGCAATCGGTTTTTTATAACGCTGAAACGAAATCTGTAATTAAACGAATGCAACAATCATAGCTATTACTACGGTACACCAAGGTCAATCAGTTACAATACAATACGTAGGTAGGTACCTACCTACTTACCACCTGCTGATTAAAACTGAAATTAGAAATGTAGATAGAAATATTTATATATGATAGATGTGGATATAATGTATCAGTTATTGACCTTAGGAGGTCTAAAACGAGTTTGCACTTTGTCCTTTACAAGGTTAAATTTCGTGGCATAGCTTTTATTTCTAGAGATGTTGGGTCAAAATAAACAAGTGTCAAATTCCAGTCCTGTGAGCTTCCCAGGTGACTACAGAATGTTTCAATATGTACCTAGGTAAACATATCCACTTTGATCTTGGGTAAGTTAGAAAATCTGTGAAAATTGGGAGTAATTGTATACTTATCCAAAGTCTTAAATCTGACTCTGGCTGTACAGCTTCATTGACAGAGTCGCCAGTTGAGACAGAGTCGAGACACAGTGACATAGTCCGACCAATTTTTGAAGGCGCAAGCCTCCGTTATTTCTTGAACGTCGTGCATTGTTCCAAATTGGTCAGATTATAATTATCATCAGCTTGGATTTATTTGGACGCGTGTAAAGACATAAAGCATAAAATAAAATTAGCGTTATTAAGGCGCCGTATGATCACGAAATCAAGGAAAACAAGTATTATGTTTGCACCTAGTTTGATATGAAGAACTATGATGATCAGGTGCAAAAAAATACAGCTGGTAGAAAAAACAACCAACTAAATTTTAACCGAAGAACAATTTTGAAAATCATTCTCATTTTGGAAAAAAAAAATCACAAAAAGTATGTTCCTAAAAAAAACTGTTTGCGCGTAGTTCTCCAAATTATCAGCGATTACAACGCCTTTTTTTCGATAATTAAATAGCCAGATTAGTCCTCTAAATTTTAACCGAGCGACTTTTTCGTATTTGTGTTCTTTTTACGATTAAATACCAATAGAAACGGCAAGAAAATTTAATTCTAGGCACCGATTCCATTTTACCATAAATATGATATGCGATTTTCAACATTAAATGAAGCTGCTTAGGTAAGAAATTGACTACGACATCTGATTTAGTCGTCGAGCAGCGCTCGACGTGAAAGGTCGTTCCCGGCCGCTCTGTGGCACGATCCGGCGTATAATTTGATCACATAATTATACATCGTATATTAATTATAATAGAAAATTATAAATAACTTGAATATAGCAGATTGTAGGTCGTTGTAAATAGTGACTTTATTATACATTTTACCAGTATGAATATTTTAAATATTCATACTGGTAAAATGACTTTGCACTTTAATTCGCTATAAATAGAGTCCACATTGATTGTTTCAAAAGCATGAGCCCTCGCGTTGAGCAGGTCGAGCGCCGCCGCCGACGGTATGACAGTACCTTATATGCTACACTTTCAGATACATTATGATGACGTTATGTACCTCGTTGTTATTACCCAAGCTATGTTTTTTAGTTCGGAGAAGCGAAAAATGACGGTACCAAATACTGATATTAGCCAACCAAGTACCTCAGAAGAATTAATGTATAGACCAATGTAATGTATAGACCTACGAGCCCAGACGGGCTAGCATTTATGAGCCTTGAAAATAATCCCTGTCAGCAATGTTATTGCTCTGATTGCTTGCTTATCTAACCTTCAGGGGTGATCCTTGGTAGTCTACATTCAAAGTGGCAACCAAAGACTGCCGGTGCGGTAGCCGCCATCTTGAATTTAATGGGAAATATTTTTTTATCGGATCGTTTTCAACAAAAAACAGGACTGAGTTGTTATAAATTTGATTCTTTCTACACCTTTAGTTTTATTAACCATTTTTATCGTGCGATCGTTATTTTTCAAATAAAGCCAAAATAATAATACGTTGATCATTCATTTTAGGGCATGTACAAAGTTGTGTAAAATAAACTAGATAGAGACACACTGCAACGTAAAATTTGTATCTGAATTTCTTTCGTTCGTCTTTAGTTACCTTTTTTTGTTGGGACTAAATTATAATGATTCAAATTTACAACGACTTAAGACCTCACGCATTTAACAAAAAAATAACTTTTTACATAATTTTAGGTCAAGCAATCAAGACTTAAGTTAAATGACGTCAGTGGAACCAAATGTTGCTTATAATAATAATATGTAAGTTTACGTTTTACATATTTAATTAAAAGTTGCCATTTAACCAATTTATATTAGAGTACTAGAAATTGCAAAAAGACGGTACACATCTCTATGTATCAAACGCGCGCCGGCCCCGTCAAAGAAGCTACTACGTCGTTGTGAAGATGTGAAGTCAAAGAAGCCGCCGCGGCCCGCTGCAGCTGTACTTTGCTTGTGTACGTACGCGACTTCGTACAACATAATTATGGATTTCCTAATTAGAAATTTATTTTCTAAAATTTTAATATTTTTGGTGATGATTTTTATAATGAATCGCGCTCTGTTGGTAAAGTACACCTACTTTTGTAAATTTGGCGGAAATGCAAAACAACAGATTATAGAAAACTTCCTTGTACTTGCACATAATAGGAATACTCAGTACAAGTACCTGCTAAGGGATGCTTTTTTTTTTGCTATGGGATGCTAGGCGTAAATACTTATGAAGCACACCTTTGCGTAGTCGGATAGTTTGGCTTAATAATAATAACTCAATGTTTTATACTTTTGTAGCGTAAGCATCGTGCTCCCACCTGAAATAGTTAATTCGGTAATCCCAGATGGTCCTATAAATCTTATCTGCAGTGAGTGAGTTTGCTTTATATAATACATATCTATACTCCTATCTGTATCTCCTACATACATTTATTTATTTATTTATATAATTATGATGACATAAAGTCGAGTTCTTCCAACTCTCATCAGCGTATACATTGATTATTGGTAATTTACTTTCTATTCTGCTACATTTATAACTGTGTCTAAATCTATTTCATATTCTATATTAGGTTGAAGTAAAATAATGAAAAATATTAGTGACGATAATTCCCGAAATCATTGGAGTAAGTAGTGAGGAATTCGGGAATGGCCCATTTTATCCTCTATCCTGCAAGAATGGTTATTGATTATGAAATCAATCAAAAGATTTATCTGCATGTTTCACATGTACTGTATGCAACGTTCCTTGTGAATAAATGTGAGTATAAGTGTGGACCTTATTGCGCGGCGATACGATTAGCGGTCGCGCAGCGTCGACAACAAAACGTAAGCATAAGATATCGTGGTAGGTCTCCAGATAGCTGTTGCACTACGTACGCGCACCGTCGTCCGTGCATTTCGCCAGTTCTATCCGCGTATGCGCAGGTAGAAAATGAAATTCGAATCGCGATTATATCGGGCCTTAAGACCAGACGCATCAAATTTTTAATCTATTAGAATCCATACGTCGAAGCCGCAAATAAATTAAACTAGCTTAGCTAAACCAGATACGAAAGATTCTTTCATATTTTCTCTCAGCAAAAACGAGTAGCATGGCGCAAGTCTATGTTAAAAAAAACCTAGATACCCACTAACACAATATACCTTTAAAAGCCCTGGACAATAAATAGAACCTTAATTTTACGGATAGCTTTCAACTCAACTCTTGGCCAATGTCACGTTGACTAAACCATCAAACGTAGAGAAATATATAGTTTTAATTTTAGAAACAGTATGTTTCGTATGAGTTTTGATAGTTAACGTAAACATTTTTTAGTTTTCGTTTGGCTCCATAATTATATATAACCTAACAACCTTAGCCTCGGAAGAGTTACGTAGTGTTTTGTCTATTTTGATCGAGTTTAAAAAATTTAAAGTAGTTAGTAAGTGACATTATTAAAAGAAAAACAAATAACTCGGCTGCAAAATTAATATGACACCGCACATGTCGAAGTACATCAAGCTGTTTAGGCTGTAGGGCGTGCCAAAGAAACCTCATACATACACACACTCATACTTACAAAACATAACCCTCCTACTTGCGCAGTCGGGTAAAACAAGACAGCACACTGTATAACTATTCCGGGGCTATACAACGTTTATTGACAAAGGAAAGCCTAGGAGTACGTACAGCTCGACTGTACATAAACGTAGTACGTAAACACACAGTAGTAAGCAAAAATGTTTTTATTTTGATGTTTGAAATTTCTATTTCAATTTCTTTACCTAACCTCACTAATTTAAATAATTAAAAAAAAAAACAATTTTAAATCATAAAAGTTCTAGAGCAACTCACAGTTTCTTATTATCCGATCCACTGCCGATTTACAATCCGAAAAATTATTTATCAATATTTTGATATTTTTTTAAACACGTGTTGCAATCGCGGCGTTTTAGCATAAACTAACCGGCTAAGATAAATTATGTATTATAGTTGTGAATCACATGTGATGTTGATAAAGGTCATCGCCCGCTATCACAAGCAGAGCGAAGCGAACGAAAGAGAAAGTATCATACGACATGAAGTCAGGCGTGGGTCACGTAGGTACCACTCATTAAAAATGCACATGTTGTTTTATAACCGGTATAGAAGTCGGCCACCAGCCATGTGAAGTTAGTCACACAAGGATTTTTTATTTCATACTCGTGTCTTTTTTTTTCCTTTATTTTTTAGGGACATTTAGACCACAAGTTTACGTCAGCCCCATCGTAACCTTAAATATTTTAACACTGAACTAATATTATAATCACATTTATGATAATTTTTTAAATTAACCAGTTAGGTAAACTGTTGGAGCTGGGATCATAGTAGCTGAAAAGTATTCACCAGACCGTAAATAATTCCAGGTCCTTCAGAAATAGGCTCAGACAAAATACCCCCACATTGTATGTACATAAATGAATGCAAAGTTCTTACAAAAAAATATTATGGTAATGTAAATTTATATTAAAACTTTTACTGGAATCGAAGGTTTTATAGATTAGATAACTCAAAGTCTGGCATTTCCGTTGCCATTAGGTACGAGTACAAAGTGTCTGTAGAGCAATTACTGTAAATGACTAGCACTTTTGCCCCCGGCTTTGCATGCGTTTCATAGCCTATGTAACTCAGGGATAATGTAGCTTCCTAATGGTGCATGAATTTGGAAATCGGACCAGTAGTTTTTGAGTATTCGTTACAAACATTCAAAATTTTCGTCTTTATAAAATTAATTGTTAATTAATTAATTAATAAACCGAGCGAGTGTCAGTGAGCGAAGCGTCTATGCTTCAGCATTGACAAAATGCTTTTGGTTGTCTGAATTCTGTCTGGATCTTTGTCATCGTCTACAAGTCATTCTCTTGAAATTTTGTAAGTAGGTTTAAAATGATACAGTTTTTGAAGTGAAACTTCTAATGCGACTTCCCACAAAGTTGCGTTAAACGTTAAACGCTCCTGGGGAAGGGGAATAGAAAGAGACAGAGCGAGAGTGAATGCGTGGCACTCGAACGCATGCGCATAGTAAGAAAGATACACAGAAGTTTCACTTCTTCCGCGCGGAGGGACTCCACGCACATTTTTTTTTTCAACGCAGTTTTTGGAATTTTAATTCCGCCAAGTAGCCACTAGTATATACCTATAGATATCACCTAGTTGTGAGCCAACATTTGTGAGACTGTAATTTATTTATTCTTTGAAAAAATAATGCCCCTCAGTTTCTGCCTGTTCTTCTGAGTAGTGGCTCTTTATCCGAACAAGGCGGTCGAGTCTATTTAAAAAAAAACTTTGACGTTCATAAGTGTATCTTTGATACCCAAACTGAATAAAAACATTTTGACTTTGACTTTAATGGCAGTGATAAAATTCAAATCTCCGCGATTTTGAAAAATTTCCAAAAACTGACTCGGAAAAAAAATCTGTAGGTACTTATAATTAAAAAACCTGCTCACAAAATTTCACGAGAATCGGTTGAGGAATGAGATCTGTAGATGAGACAGACGCCGGTCGCGAGATCTCCAGCTCACAGAGGCACTAGTTAAATAATAATGGATGTTAATAATTAGATGTACATTGTACATAGAAAAAGTCTTCATTAGACGTTGTATAAGTAAACTAAATTAGTAGCTTTATTGTTGGTTTTATTTTTATTAAAAAGCGATTGCAGCCTAGCTGGGAGAAGGTTGGCCTGTCAAGCCAGAGAGAGCGGGTTCGAAACCAGCCGACCGCACGCACCAATTTGTTCATTGTGTGAACATATGTGCGTATTGTATGTCATCTGCTACATGACTGGAGCCCGGTGTATGGCGCCAGGCTCGCACCCTGTCTTATTTGGGACTGAATATCGTCCGGCGAAATGTGGGTGTTGTATTACACCTCTGCCAGCTCCCTCGGGAAAAAGGCGTGACGATATATTATGTTTTATTTTTTAATATAATTTCTAAATTTAGTTCGTAAATAGCTTAATACCTAGCTTACTTTCTTACGTATCAAACGTATCGCATTATCAATGTCATAGCAGGCTTAAGAACGTGTCTGATGATAACAATATTATTGGAAATCTCAATTTATTAATTGGTAATTTTCTTCACAATTATTATTTCCTTAAATACTTTTGCCATAGTTTTCCTGTTGGCTATTTCCATTTCTAGAAATTACTATTGGACTATCAAATAGCCTGAATGTTTTCAGTCTTTCAAATTGAACTGTTGATTTGCATATTTTCCTGAGTATTTTATTATTTTAACAAAACAAAAGATATCGTCACTCCTTTCCCTCGAAAGAGGTGTCAGAGGTGTACAACACCCACACTTCTCCGGACGATATTCAGTTCCAAATGTGACAGGGGGCGTGCCTTTCGCTTTACACCGGGCTCCAGTCATTTAACAAATGTCATACAAATGTTTTAAATGATCACATGAATGTAGCAAAACAAATATTACATACCTATAGGTGTAACAGTTCTTTGGGTGCTCCAAAACTTTTGTCGGGTATCATGGGCTGTCATAACACTCATTCTTTCATAGTTTACATTAAAAAAACATTTAACATTATCAATAGCATAAATTTCATAGCAACGTAGCGTAATCGAATTTAAAACTGAATCGCATGACTAACAATAGGGTTGACTCACTACCTCTCATTAAAACAATTTTGAGGTAGATAATTGGGTATTATTAGAACAATTGTATGACAAACACTAACGCGTAACAAATGAGTCATTACATCAGGATAGTTGTGAAATAGAAGTACTCTAGATAATCCTTTGTATTCCTAACTTCCTAGCTAATAATGCGATAATGAGTTTGGTTGTTTATCTTTATTTGTTTGTGCTACTTACTCGTATGTACTTACGCTTTACTTTACTTACTCAACCGCTCATCATGATTTTTTGCTACGTTGGCGTTGTCAGCAGGGCTATTCACAATCATTCGAAAACGTTAACGAATTATTCGAATCTCAGACTGTATTTATAAGTTTTTCGACGTGATTCATTCTTCCGATCGGATTTATACTCCATTTCATATTCCAAAATTTACAAAAGTAGACTGAGATTCGAACAATTTGAGGTTGAAATTTGTGGGATCCGATCGGAAACGTTTCCGAATAATTGTGAATAGCACCGCTGGTGACCTACCATGACATCTTTTTGCCTTGATGGTAACGTTTTCTTTCGACGCCGCGCTGCCATGGACCTTATTGCACGACGATACGACTCGCGGTCCCGTAGCGTCGAAAACAAAACGGCAATGAGATTGCCGTTTTGATGAGTGAATGATGAGATGAGTCATGGTAGGTCACCAGCTGACATTGTACAGACAGAGTACAATGGAAAAAGTCGGTATTAAAATCATTACAGACTTCGTTTTTAATGTAATTATTAATATTATGATAATGTATTAATTAGAAAGACCTAAGGTTTTTATTTTTTATTATTGATCTGACAAAGCCTCTTTACAGCTGCAAATTTGACAAGGCATTTTTACACCCGATATCCTATATTGTACTGTTTCATTAAATTTTAAATTAATAATATTATGTAATCTGTAAATGACGTTGTCAAGTGTATAGTAGTTATACCTATGACCCGAATAAATGAATTGAATTGTGACAAAAAATCATGATGATCAGTTGAGTAACTAAAGTAAAACGTAAGTGAATAAGTAGCACAAACAAATAAAGGTAAACAAACAAACAAACTCATTTTCGCATTTATTGGTTAGGAAGTTTAGAATACTCGTATAAAGGATTATCTAGAGTACTTCCATTTCCCAACTATTCACTTCATGTAAAGACTCATTCGTTACGCTACCCGCCAGTTACGGTAGGCCCCCAAGAGTACAAAAAAGGTATAGGGCAGGTACTGTAACATAATTATATATATCGTCACACCTTTCCCTCGAAGAGGCTGGCCGAAATGTTTTATTAAAACCCACACATCGCCGGACGATATCCAGTCCAAAACGTGACAGGGGGCAAGCCTGTCGCCACCGGATTTTGGTACCGTCCCGGAAAATTAACGGTTCCGGCAGGGCTAGCTCGGAACGAAGACAAATTGTCTTTCCGCCGTTTTAATCCGCGCTTAAATGTGACAAAGCTAGAATTCAGATATCTTCATCTCTTTCTCGCGGGATAAAAGTGGAAAGGCTTTTTGTCTCTGGCCCGTGCTCGCCCTACTTTGGAACCGCGGGTGAACCGTAAGCCGCAGTTAGTAAATTATAAATTTAGGCTTTTGTTATAGGCTCGTTAGTAAGTGGGACGTCTCGGAAAGTTCTAGGACAGTTTTTCAAACTAGGGGCAACCACCTCCAAAGAGATCGTAACCTTAATTCCAGAGAATTTAGAGGCAGTTGAATGACCTTGTATGTCATCTGCTACACGACTGGAGCCCGGTGTATGGCGACAGGCTCGCCCCCTGTCACATTTGGAACTGAATATCGTCCAGCGAAGTGTGGGTGTACTATGATACCTGTTCCAGCCCCCTCGGGGGAAAGGCGTGACGATATGTATGAACTTACTCGTATACTTACTCTTCCATAGATTTACATCTGATCGAAGTCTCTACTTCTTAAGCAAGGCCTGCTGGCAAACGAATGTTTAGTTTTACGCAATGTAAGTTTAATTTTACATTTCATATGTGCTGCTCCTAAATTGTAGGTACTTACTACCTATCTACCTAATTAGCAACCTAGTTTTATCTTTTTATTTTGATGCAACTAAAAAGTTTTGAATTTAAAAACATGTTTAAAATATTTCTCATCCTATTCTCCGATTTGATTGTTAAAAATATCCACTTTGAGTTGCCTTCAGAGTCAAGGTTTTCTTTGTAGTTTTTTTTCATTTGTGCAGATAAGTACCTATTACGTAACCATACTTCATGTTGTACAGGCAGACCAGAACGTACCAGGAAACAGTACGTACAATACAAATAATAAAACTTCTTAGAACCCCGTCTACGTTTGTAATATCTAATAAGAAGGAAAACCCAATTGGCCTTTTTCTATTTGCCGGCACGACCCGGTCCGGTCCGGCTCGGCACAGCACGGCATGCACGGCGCCGGTCGGCAAGTGTAAAAGCGTTTCATAGATTTTATTATTATACGAGCTGCGCCCTGCGTTTTCACCCGCGGTTAAAAAGTATCATACGTGCCATTCTAGGCTATAATCTATCTCTGTGCCAAGTTTCATCCAGATCTGTTCCGCCTTTCTGGCGTGAAAGAGTAACAAACATCCATCCATCAATTCTTACAAACTTTCGCGTTTATGATATTAGTAGGATGTAAGCGTCCCCGGCCCACAGTGTTCTCTGTAGAACAAGCCAGGTGGACAAAAATATATTTTCATTGTTTCGGAACCATGAAAATATATTATAATAATATAAAATAAAAAAAATAAAAAATACATAGTTTTATGTATAAGAAAAAAATATTTTATATTTACACTATTATAAAACAGAAAAAAATACTGAAATAATAATACAATTACCTTAATCTCTACAAATATTACCGCTAATTATATGTACAACCTTAGACTATTACATTATTTACAAAAATTACAAATACTAACACTAAAAGGTAATATAATACACTACAGGTACATTAAAACTAATTGTCAATATCGGAATCATCGGATTCTGTATCGGATGATTCCGATACAAGATAGTCTTCCTGACTTTGTGGAGGTCTTAGTTGCTGTGGAAGTCGAGGCTCTATAGTAGGAGCTATAATGAGCTTTAGGACCTCCGCACACAATTTATTCGACTTTTTTTGGAACTTCCCGCAGGCTGTTGATCAGAGGATCAGATGTTATAATCAACATATTGAGCAAATCTCTTTCGTGGCTTGACGCGAGCACTTTCTCGTGTTGTGCTCTCTGAATCTTTATTTATTTGGTCGATAACATCGTCGATGATGGACGAGGATTTTGCGAGATGATATTGTTAGCTTCGTCGATTAACCTAAGAGGAACAAACGAATAAACAAAAAGGAACTCATCAGTGTCTTCGCTGTTCTCAAATCTCTGTGTGTAAGCACTATGACCGGAACTCCCGTCACAACCCCATTTACTTAAAAGAGTAAATGATGAATTGCGGAACACACTTGTGACAACTTCTTTCTAAGCTTCTATTCACCGTTCCGCTGTTTTGTTGAGTAAAGCTTGTAACTCAATTTCTGCTCGAGATTGTGTCACAACAATGTGCTCCTTTTGTGCTTTTTTTGATTTAACAATGCAATTATATGATGGAAACACATGGTGCCCGACCTTCATAGTCCATTTCCTAGTCTGTTTATAGGAGTGAGTGGTCGACTTCGAGTCGAGTCTATATAGTAGGCTAATGCCTCGTCACTACTTAGTGGTCTATTATTCTGCACAGCACTGGGTTGTTGAACTCGGATTTTTGCCAATGTCCTTTATAGCCCTGGCAACGTCCTTTTTGGACACGTTTTTGTGTCCAGTAGATCGTGCAGCTACTTCTGCAGCAGTCATCAATTCGCCAACACTCCGCGAGTAAACTAAATCTTCAAGTCTACGTTTTTTAGTTTTGAAAGACGAATCTTCGAAGTCTTTTTTGGGTCTTCCGGGTCGAGAGTGGTCAGTGGATGAGGTAGAAGGTTGCGGTTGAATTGACCGCACGCAGAACTCTAACTCTTCGCCTTCTAGCCATTATTCTGACATATACTTTGACATAACTTATTCTTGATAAGAAAACGCTCCCTTGACTTTCCTGAAGAAACCCATTTGGAAGCGATTTTTGAAGAAATACTGGCTAACTTCATCTTAATGTTTCTTTGACTATCTTCAGAAATTTCAGAAAACTCAAACTTAGACGAAATAAATTCAAATAGACGATCATTTCTTTCGTATTTTTTGTGTCTAAGCCATTCTTCGAAAAACTCTATTTTATTAATAGAGTGAAGCTTTTCTGCAAAAATGAGAAAAAAAAATAGTTGTACTCATTTGTGCTACGTAAAATATATGTCACAATAATCTATAGTCATGCAGCTAAAACATATAAAAAAATTAGCCTGGATACAAGAGGATACATGCTTTTCCCATACTCGATAAGTTTGAAATCAAAGAAAAAATATGTTTTTTTTTGTGTTTTCGTTGATAATCTACTCTAATGATTTTTAAGGCTCATTAAAAGATTCTAATAATAAAATATTGATATACATACCTTCAGAATTGAAATCCATCACTAAACTTTCCACAAAATTAAAAACTGCCACAATGAGGTGCTAGTGAAAGTGTCGCTAAAATGCAACTGACCTATATTTTAAATTACATTTACCTCATTAGCTCACTTTGATAAACAATGACTCATTAGTATGGAATGTTAGACATAAATAGTTCTTGGAATTGGGGGTTTGGGGGTTTTGTTTACAGGTACATAGTACTCATTTCCGGGAATTTGATTACGACTTTTGTCCACCTGGCTTGTTCTACAGCGCACACTGTGCGGCCGCCGTACCGTGCCGTGCCATGCCAGCAAACGGAAAACCGCCTAATGTCTAGACAAGATTCCTCTATTGTATTTGTAAACCGCTAGAACATTTTAGCAAAAACTCGACCTCGCATCTAGGTGATTATAACAGTTTTTTTCTCTTCAATAATATCGAAAGCATAGCGACTATTTTAAAACCGGGCTCTCAAGGCCAACTAGGCTTAGAAAAATATTCATAGACGTCTATTGAATAAATAGCGAATGCTCCTCACAAATGCGTAGCATCTGGATGGCAACGTTATTGGAAGCTAAAACTAAAATCGGAAAACTGAGGAACGTGATCACAGAATACATAGCAGTGTGTATAGTGACCTTGAGGAATCGCTTCCATTACATCGATTTAGGTGACTTTTATCTGCATGTAGAGGTAGTAATAGAACACAGAGGTACCTGGGATACAGGTACCTATATCTTAGAGGTAGGTACCTATATCTCGAGATATGTTTTTGAAGATAATTAGCTACGAATTCAGTGAGAATTTGAAAAACAAAATAAGTACATATATTATACAAAAACTGCATTTTTACATAGACAATTTTCATGTTGTCGTTTTGTATTGTGGGGTAGGAGAAAAAAAGAAAGAAATTTTTCTTTCGTAAAAATAGATCGTTAACATGAAAATCACTTTAAAACATAAGACAATATGTTGTCTAAGACTATGGTCTTTACTTTTTTACGATCGATTCGACTCGTTTTTTTTTTCTTGGAATACGTGAACGAGACAGCATATTATGAAGAGAGCGAGCACTACTAATTTAGGCGCCGGTATGAGGCGCTGCGCCTGCGCCGCCGCCGGGCCCGGTCGGCACACAAAACTCAACCAACGTCCTGCGATTACGTATGATACATACCTATACATATATAGTGAAGTATTTTGAAGGTAGCAACAATGGTGTCCTTTTGAAAATATCGCGTAGAAATCCATGTTACTATATCCATCTTTATATAACGGACTGTGTACCTAAGTTACATCGCTTTGTTATTATTTTGTTTTGCTATTTTAATCAACACTGTTAACTATCAAAGTCCTAAAACATTATGTTAATTCATCGACTACTAATGAGATAACGAGATAACACTCACGTTTTCAAGGTTTCCAATCGATATCACAAAAGCCAGGCGACGATGGCCCGAGTTATTCCAATTTGTTTGCTTTTTACCACAGCACTCCACGTGTCCGTGTGTCACTTCACTGGCTACCACTTTAATGCTAGTGGGGCACAGAATAAATAACAGTAAGTATTGTATGGTTTACTAAATGAGCTCTGACGTTGCACCAGAGACGTCAAACGCCTGACCGCAGCAACTTCGGTCCGGACATGAGTCAAGATCAACATCATTCATTGTTGATGCAAAGAATGGTGATTGAAAAATTCTTGGCATTTACATAAACCGCCACAGTCGAGTCGTTCTAAGATGAAGACTTCAGTAAATTCGTAAACACTCTTTGCTGAATGAAAATATTTTATCGGCTGCAAGCTGCAATTTTATGCTCAAAACCAAATAAAGGAGATCAGAATTTACGGTTTCTAAGCTCTTAACAATTTAATAATGCTCTCGAAGCACTTCGTAGAACACGAATATTGAAGTATTAGAACTGTGTGAAGAACTAAAGTAGTATGTGAGTAACAATTTCTTAGTAAGTTCACCACTTTAAATTAAGTGTTTCTATAAGAATTTGATGGACTTTGTCCACTGAGAACCTAATTAGGTAGGTACTGTAAGTCTTTTGAATTATTATTAGTAGTAAAATGTTAATAGCACTAAACTACTATTGCTTCTAGTAGTACTACGGACTACTTAATATTATAGATAACTAGCTTTTAATAAATAATAATATATATAATACTTAATAATCCAAAAACCTTCCTCGTAAAACACTAACTCATTTTGATTTTATGAAACGGGAATTACCTACTTATACGATTTATGTAGTGTGTTATGCGAGACGAAGCCGCCCGCGCACTCGCCTTGATAAAGATCCGCCGAATGCGGTTGAAACTATAGTCAGAATAATCGACTAAATCGTACGTGAGGAATTCCCGTTTCATAAAATCATAATGTGTTAAAACTACGTCAGTTTCGAAAACAAAACTGTAACTAATTATCAAACTTCATCAAGATCAGTTCAGCCTTTTAGCCGGCGTGAAAAGCCTACAAACAGACAGAAAGAATTTCTTTCGATAATATTAAATTAGGATGATTAAGAATGAAGGTGATGTTGATAATGATGATAAATGATAAAGAATGAATCTATTTAAAAAAAACTTTGACATTCATAAGTGTATCTTTGATACCCAAATTGAATACAAACATTTTGACTTTGACTTTGAAACATTAGTGATGTTTTTAAAGCCTTACAAAACATTGATAGCAATCTTTTAAACCTAATCAATCGCTCGAAGAAAATTACTTTGTGCGTAACAACCTTACCTTATAACCAGGGGCCCAATTATAATATCATTGAAATGTTTCTGCTTCTACTCTTCCCACAATGAAAGCTTCATTGACTTAATAACATACATACATATCTTAACATGCTAAAATTATTTAATTGATGTTTTTGTAAATTATTATACTCCCCTCTAACGTAGATGGTTTTCAATAGATATTTGAATATTTTGATAATATACTCGTACTTCTAATTACATTTAATTTCAAAAAGTTAAAAAATATCTTAGTGCCGTCAATAAAATTCGATTTGCAAAAATACCGAAATTTTTATTTAATTTGTACAAAAATATTACTTAAAGGTATCAACACAATCGTAAGTAATACCAGAAAAATAGTAAATAAGAGGTAGTAGCTAAATGCGTTATTATCTAATAGAATACCATGGATGAGTTTCTTGTTTTTCTTTGAAGAACAAGTTGAGTCAATCAGGTCGATGCTCCAGCCAACTGCTTTCTGAATCCAGTTAAGCCAATTCCAGTTAATAAATAGATCCTCCAAACTAAAAAACGCGTCTTTTCATTCATCTATATATGTATATAGTCAAATGGGGCAATTGCGTCTTTCGAGAGTTACTGACAAACTCTTCACAAATTAGGCAACTAACGCCATCTAGTACAGATAATTGCAACTAAAGATAGAAAAAAGATGTAGGTGGCGCCTAATTTGTGAAGGGTTTGTCAGCTATTCTCGAAAGACGCAACTGCCTCACAGACGCATTTGCCCCAGTTGACCCTACTACGCATTACACTTCAGTCCATCAGTGATTACAAATTTAGCTTGGAAGATCTATAAGTACTTATACTGCATCCCCATTCCGACTTCCTTTTAACCCATCCACAAGCTTAAGCTGTATCTTTAGACGACGAACATATTCTAGGATATCAAATGTACTCATCATAAGAACCAACTTTTGTTATGGGAACAACCTTAAAATCGTGAAAAAAACCAGCTGTTCCATACAAAAAGTTCACTGATCGCCGACGAAATATACGGAACAGCTGTTCTTAGCCCCTTTTTAGAAGTTGGATCATATATCATGAGTTCAATGATATCGTAGAATTTGTCCGTCGATTACTTAAGTAAGTATATCTTAAGTACTAACTTACTAAGTCTTAGTTCTTAGTTCATGTACGTTCCTAAATAAGCACTGCAGTTTGGACAATAGTGGTTCGCATTATTGCAGGACTTCATGCAGTATGGGACGCAAACGCAGGGCCAGCATCTGGAAAAAAATATCGCGTTGAAGACACTGGATAAAATATACACATCAAAGTCAAAGTCAAAGTCAAAGTCAAAATGTTTTTATTCAATTTAGGTATCAAAGATACACTTATGAACGTCAAAGTTATTTAAATTGACTCGACCGCCTTGTTCGGACAAAAAGCCTCTACTCAGAAGAACAGGCAAGAACTGAGGGGCATTATTTTTTCAAAGAATAAATAAATTACCGTCTCACAAATTTTGGCTTACAACTAGGTAATATCTATAAATACTAGTGGCTACTTGGCGGAAGTGGAAGGCTCCAGACATCTTTATCTTCTAAATAATTCTTAACCTTATAATATCCTCTTTTCATTAATGTAGTTTTTACATGTGATTTGAATTTTCCCTCGGTGAGCCCTGTTATATTTTTCGGGATTTAATTGTAAAAACTAACGCAGTTGCCTAAAAATGACTTTTTTGACTTAGTCTCCTCCTCCTATCCTTATTTCTAGTGTTATAATTGTGATAGTCACTGTTCAATTTAAATTTATGTAGATTTTTGCGAACGTGCATAATATTTTCAAAGATCGTCACGCCTTTCTCCGAGGGGGCTGGCAGAGGTGTTATACTACACCCACACTTCGCCGGACGATATTCAGTCCCAAATGTGACAGGGGGCGAGCCTGTCACCATACACCAGACTCCAGTCATGTAGCAGATGACATACAAAACGCACATATGTTCACACAATGAATAAATTGGTGCGTGCAGTCGGCTGGGTTTGAACCCGCTCCCTCTGGCTTGAGAGGTGGACCCTCTCCAACTAGGCTATCATCGTAGATAAATTCCATGTTATATTATCGATAACTGGAAAAGATATCGTAAGCACCGAATATTAAGTAAGATAACGATAATCAACAGGTAAATAAAACTAAAAACGAATTATCAGACAGCCTGCATTTTCCTTGAGTCGTGACTGACTTTCAGAACTTTTAGTAAAATTAGAATAATAATAAATAATAGAAGAAGTAAGAATAGGTACCGACTAGTACTTTATGCCTAGGTATCTGCTAGACAAGCGTGTTACACCTTCGATCACGTCGACGCTTACTACCAGGCGAGTCAGTTGCTAAAGCATACCTAGTCCGTTGTAAAAAAAAAGCCAAAAGTTAAAAATAAGCTAACGACCTCGGACCCTATTCGGAGATTTGAAATTCTCATCTCACCTTCTTTCGTCCTTGTTGCTCTCATTTAAAACGTCATAGGTGTGAGAGTGACCAAGATAAAATCTGATCTCATCTCACGCGCAGGAATAGCCCCCCTGCCTGAAGGTAAGCGATTACCGTTGCTTATGGATACTTGTAATACCACGTTATGGACTCTATTGACAGCTCTTTTGAAGAACCCCATGTTCTAGTTACTCGAAATACCGCAGGAGGTAATTTAGCTACATTATATTAGCTTAACTAATATTATGAAGTCGAAAGTATTTCTGGAGCAGAGTAGCCAATCTAAATACATATGTACCTACATAAATATTATTTACCAAGTTAGCAAATCGAGAGAAGAAGAAATTTCGAGAGAAGTTTGGTCTATAATCTTCACAACATAATTTGCAATAAGTATTTCAATTTAAGTGACACATTGATGGACATCATTTCAAGTGTTGAATAGTCATTTCCGCAAAGTGTCATTTCACAGAAGGCGATAAAATCATGAGTGTCATCGACATACGAGTACTTACTTAATGTATAAGTATTTTTGGCGAACGATGTAAAGGTTTACTTGCTCTTGCATTCACAAACATTAATATTATGCGCTCAAACGCACAGGGTAGGTAAAAGAAATATATTACGGATGTCAAGTCAATGTTCGTAGAAAGGTCGTACTTAAGGTACCTAAGGTCCTCCAAAAAAAGAGGTTTAGCATTCCGGGAGCAAAAACATAATGACTTCACTCGTCATCGTCAGATGACGAGTGAAGTCATTATATTTTTTATTTTCACATTTCAGGTCAACCAACGACCTTGCAATAACAGAATAGTAAATTTAATATATTACTAAAAAGTCATTTACAGGGAGACACTTCTGAGAGACACATCTGTCTCTTTCGCACTACAAATTTGTAAATTACTTAATTAGGTCTTGCTTAAGCATCCATTCACGGCACTACGTGTTGCCCACGTGAAGGGAATGCTATACCTGGCGGAGTATTTTATAACACCATGGCATTTACTTAAGAGTCCGGCGACCTAACTAACTTCGACCTAGGCGACCTAGACTAACTTCGCATTGGCTTAAGGTATTCTATCGCCATTTCGTCTAGAAGAAGAAGACGAGTGAAGAGAGCGAGTAATGATACCTGACGAGCCTCTAAACTTACCTACAGAGTGACAAAGTGCAATTTCAGTTTTTTTTATGACTTTTGCACTACCATAATCATTGTTAAGTAACTAAGAATTTCCCTTGTATTATTGATTCATTTAACAGCTAAAGATGTAGACAACTTCCCTATGTAATGGAATTTTTGATTTGCTTTGTCTACCTATTGAATAAATCAGTCAAAAGTGACCCCTTAAAATGCGGATATTTTTCATAGCTCTATTTTCGCTTGAGAACGTTTTTTAAAAAAAACAAGAACATAGGGGCGAAGATATTGTTAATTTAATTGTACATGCTAAATTTCATCATAATCTGACAAACGGTTTTCAAGAAATTTCAGTAGTGCGTTTGTATGGAAATTGCAGTACGTCGCGGCCCTCTTAAGTAATGTTTGCACGGGGCTTGTACGGGGGGTCAAACTGCCAGACAAATCCTATGCCAAAGAACACTTCTCAATAGATTGCAAGATAAACCTAAATAATCGAGCAAGCGAGAGCGAGCGAGGCGTCTATGCTTTAGCTTCGACAAAAACGCTTTCGTATGTCCGAATTCTGTCCGGATCTGTCTTCCTCTTCAGATCCCATTTAAAAAAAAACACCTCCGCTATTTTGAAAAAAACCCCATAAACTGACTAACCAAAAAAAGATCTGTGTATCAAGCCTGCTCACAAAATTTCACGAGCGTAGGTTGAGGAATGCGACCCGTAGAGAAAGACAGACGTCACGATGTCTCCAGCTCAGAAAACCACTAGTTTTAATGTTGGACTTGCTTTCCATATACTAAGGGAATGTACCCATACTACGTGACTCATTTAGATGGGGAGATACGTTTTTTTAATGTTTTGTTTGCAAAAAACGATTTAAAAGTATGAATTACTACGTAAAACTAGAGTAGGAGGGAGGGGGTCTTAGAATAGAGTAGTATAGAGTACAGATGTTCACCGAGGGGGGAGGGAAGAGGGTTAAAAATTGTACGAAATGGTCACGTAGTATGGGTACCTTCCCTAATAATAAGGCTCTGTCCTAACTGACCAAACTGTGAGCGACTGACTGACTGTGCTTAGGCAAGTGTTTCGCCTTCTTGTATTCTTTTCTCAAGCTTAGTTTTCAGATTTCATATATCACCACTATACAATAATTAATTTTACTTACAAAAACACACAGAGAAGCACAGCAATGACGTGAGTCCTGGTAGTGGCCTTCTTTTCAACCCGGGTTGTAATGTTCATTTGGCATGACGGACACGTGATGTGGGTGGGGTCCGGTCCTACTAATGCCACGTTCATTTTGCTATCTGTAACATTACAAACACTTAAAACTATTGTATCAGCTAAGTTTGCTAAGCTATGCTATCATGCTAAGTTTTGAACGCGAATAGTCAAGGAAGTAGAAATAAGTACTCACATTATTTTAGGAAAATTAAAATGAAAGTAATCGTCGTCCTGTCTACACGGCAACGCTGTCAAAACTATATCAGTCGACTGAATCAAGGTGAAGTTAACACAGCTGTAAACTATCTGAAGTATACAAATATAGGTGCTGAGATAAGCAGGTATACAGGGTTAGCCAGGACTACTATGCACGAAACGGGGTCATAGTACTCATCATGCACAAATTTTACTTTAAAATACTGTAAGTAGAAAAAGCTACATCCAGTTTCCGCATTACTGCGTTTTTGTGGCTTTGACTTACATCTTCCTCAGACACATGCATTTATCGCAGTAGCTCACGTAATAACGCATCCGTAAAAAGCTAAAAGCTAGTTGAATGACAGCGTGCTTTGTCATTTGACAGCTCACTTCATACAATACAATACAATACATCTTTATTGCACACCAAAAATACAAAGTAAAACAAACAATAAAAATTAAACAATAAAATATCATTCGGCAGTACAAGGGCTTCATGTGTGTGCTACAGCTTTTATTTCGTCATTTCATATTTATTTTGTTCATAATGACCTCCTCTCATCTTACCATAGCATTTCTGTCTACGCCTTATTACCGATAAAATTTAAAATCGACGATAAACGTTGATAAGTGCTGATAGCATCGAATTCAAGCCTTATTCCATAACCAATAATGGTCAGAATATGGAATAATTGATGCACACACCACAATACACCCTAACAATTTTCTCATTTTGTCAATTTACTTCCCTAAATCAGACCAGAGACTTGGTAGAAAGCACAACCGACAAGTATTTTAGATATATTCAACAAAAAGAAATTCGCAATATCGTTCGATTTTTTAGTTTTTTTTTCGAATTAAAATTAAACAGTTCAAGTTTTTACGACACTTCAACACTTATAAAAATATATATGTATATATTATTTACTTATAAAAGTATAAATTTTTCGGATACTCCAAGCTACGGTTTTTAAACTTGTATCCATCCGCAAACATGGTGTTTGCAACCGTAAGTACTATTTCTATTGTTTAAATTCCTAGTTATTGACGGTTTTAAAAAGGTAAAAAATATTTTTCAAGAAGACTCAATAGATGGCTTTTATTACTATTACCTACTAATTATTAACGTTATTTCATTACACGAACTGCTCGCGGGTAGGTAATTAAGTTTTGATCACATCTGAATAGTCTGATCAGTTTTCACACTAATATTCTTTTTCGAGTTCCGTTGGATTGATGACGTGTGGCATTTGTTTAACAAGCATGTGTGTAGGAATCATGTAGCATGCATGTAGCAAGCTACGCGCCTGTAATTAGTTATTTGACATGCCACGCCAAGCCACACCATACTGTTACAGGAGCATCTCAGCCCTTCTTAATCTGTAATCTTTTGAATGACACGTCATACAATGGTCACAAAATATTGATCTAATGCGCTGTGAATGGTTTTTTTTGTATCCGATAGATAAATGAAGATATAAATATTCCATTCTTAATCTAATCTACCTGATAAAACTGAACAAATAATGATTGCGAAATGCAATATCTGAAACAAAAATACTTATGAAAAAATTACAGATATTTAGGGTACCGTAGATCGTCAGTCAACCTTGTTGGAGGCCTCCCCACGCTGCGGCTTCCGGTTCGTGATCGCCACTCGAGAATCTTTCTGCCCCATCGACCGTCGGTTCTACGAGCGATGTGCCCTGCCCATTGTATACTACAAATAGAAACTAAGTCTAACTGGACTACAGACAAATACCTACTGCCTGCAATGAGGGCAAACATTGGAGAAAATATGGCGACGGATCATTGAGGCTTTGACCTAACTAAGCAATGTAAGTTGAGAGTGGTTAACTGTCTGCTGGCTGATCACGCATTAGGCAAACTCATTGTCAAATTAAAGGCGAAGGCAAACAAAACGAGAATCGCCCGTTCACTAAATCTGTCAACAAGCGATACGATGTTCAGACATTCTTCTTCTTCTTCTTCTTCTGTCTGGACCTTGTCCCATTATTTGGGGTCGGCCTTCCTTGTCCTCATCCTCCATTTAGCACGATCTTGTGCTTCGTTCGTGTTCAGCTGAGCATCTTTTAGGTCCTTTTGGACCGTTGTCTGCCATGTGGCGGGTGGTCTTCCACGCGTACGTTTCGTCACCGGCAAATTTAGGGCAAGCCGTACCACCGCAAACGCTTTTCCTTGACTTTGTCGACTATGGGGGCAACTTTAAAACTTCCTCTTATTTACTCATTTCGGACTTTGTCCAGCAGTGTGACACCCGCTGACCAGCGTAACATGCGCATTTCAGTAGAATGTAATTTGTTTAGATGATGTTTGTTTGTCGCCCAACATTCTGAACCATACAGAACAGCAGGTCTAATGGCTGTCTTATACAGATGTCCTTTAACCTTGAGGGGCATTTTATTATCACACATTACGCCTGTGAGTTGTCTCCACTTCATCCATCCTGTTGTCGTTCTATGAGTTACATCTTTTTCGATCTTGCCGTCGTTGCTGATTATTGATCCAAGGTATTTAAATTGTGTAACCGTAGGTAGAACAGTACTCCCTATTGAGATCTTTATGTTATCTGTAGTAGTGATGTTGTCGAAAACGCATGACATATGTTCCGTCTTGTTTCGACTGATTTTTAGGCCATTTGTCTCCAGTGCCTCTATCCAACAGTTGAAGTCTCGCTGTACTTCTACTTCGCTGTCAGAGATCAGAACAACGTCATCTGCATACAAGATTGACCAAGGTAATGGTTTTTGGCTGAGTTTTGTTAAATGATCCATTGTAGAATTGAAAAGTATTGGACTCAGTGTGGACCCTTGGTGCACTCCGACTTTGATTTCAAACGTGCCACCTCTGCCTGCGGAGCTTATTACTTGAGTTGTAACGGCTTTGTACATGTCCTGTATGAGGTTTATGTAGCACTCTGGTATCAATTGGTGTTCAGACATTGATGTTGACATTGATGTTCAGACATTCCGTTATAGAAAATTAAAAATACGGAGGCTATTATATATACAGAGTGTTACAAAATCTCTGTTATATCCGCAAAGTGAGCCTCCAGTATAGACTGGAGGATGCAATTATGCTAGTTTAAATTAAATTTTGATTTAAAAAATGTTGACGCTCCGCCCTCCTAAAAGTGTGAACGCAGCCACTAATCACGTCGATTTTATGTGTAAACTACTCGCGTGGTGCTGCTACTTTCTTAGAATGAAGCCCTCCAACATAATTATGATACAAGATTTGTTAACATTTGTGTCCATATTTTTCTATTTATTTAGTACTCTTGCTATATTTAATGTGCATTTGCATTATTTCTGCATGAATACTTATAAGTGTGTGTACATGCCCTTCAATATTATACAACAGGGTTTTTGTAACATCCTGTATAATATAATAATTTGGGGGCTGAGCTACCCACGTCCGTAGGAGGCAACTCTATTCTGATTCCCTACACGTGGTCCCCGGGTAGTGCTAACCGGGTAGCAAACTCTGATGGGAGGCTTCGGCTGTGGCTAGTTACCACCCACCGGACCAAGCCATGCCGTGAAATGACCTAGTCGTGTTTCGGGATGTAGTCCGGTGTAACCGTTCCGAAGACGGGTCTGAGGCGCACTTGTAGCGCCTCACTCAACTGCCGTCTTTGTACTTCTTCACTCTACAAAACTTCAAGGCTAGAGTGAATAAGTGCCTTATAGGTCGTCGTGCTCCATCTTAGACCACAACGTCGCTTAACATCAGGTGAGTTGTTGGTCAAAAGACGACCTATTCTTTATAAAATAATAATAATAATAATAATGTAATATAATAAAATTTCATAACTGTACCAGGCGCACCCGTAAGAGACGCCCTCTTATGGTGGAAATTTCGCCAAAACGCTCTAAGCGTTTCAAGTCAACTTTTCTTGTAAGAACTGCAGAGGTGTGGAACTCGTTGCCTGCGTCTGTCTTTCCACCTAAATACAATCCGGGGGTGTTTAAGAGTAAAGTAAATGGGTATCTCCTAGGCAAGCGTGTTACACCTTCGATCACGTCGTCGCTTCCCATCAGGCGAGTCAGTGGTCAAACGCATGCCTAGTCTGTTGTAAAATATATAAATATATGAATAGGATAGCTAACTGGAAGCAAACAGTAATCCGCTTAGAGTTGTCTAAGGGGATGTCTTCACGGGCGAGAGAATCGCGGCGATATTATCGTCGTGCCACGTCTTTCTATACACTCTCTATGGAGCCGTCTCCACACGGCGATATTATCGCGGCGATGCGACGAGTGGCAACGAGCCCACAGCACTACATCCATAATAAAGAACTATTTTATGAGACACTACTGAATTCGCTCTCATCTGGCACGTAACTGAATTATTTCTTTAACAAATAATAGCACAACGGGTCGTCAAGGAAACGCGGCGATTCCGTTACGACTCGCGACGATACGCGGCGGAATTATCGCTCGTTCGTGGAGATTCTCCGACGATAAAAGCGCGGACTCGTCGCGATTCTCTCGCCCGTGGAGACAGCCCCATAGTCAGGACGAAGCCTAAGATTAATGTGTTACAGTTTAAACTTTATATCTTGTTGATAAGAAAACCAGCACGAATGAGATAAGTCTTATCACGTCACACTTATACAGTAAAAAGTTATCTGAGAATTTGTGTCTGTGCATGTGTTCGTATGCCCCCCTATCCAAAAACACAATGGTTTTAACAATTTCGAAAGCTATTATGGATGCGATTTGGCAAGAAGACTCCAGATAATCAAAGAAAAATACCTTAAAATCGTTTATTTACCTACCTATTTCAAAAGCAAAGATCATGAGTACATACTAAAGTTAAATAAGTAAACAGAAACATGAATAAACTAAAAATACCAAGCATTTAGTATAAAATGAATTTTAATTTATTTTCAGTCAGTATTTATACTAACCAATTCAATAGTTATATTTATTAGAGACTATAGTCCAACATTTTACCTAGGAAATTTCATAAACACAATTTTGATTTAATTCCTGGCGTCTTAAATCTACTTAATTATTTATTAATAAATACAAATAATACTAGTATCTGCATAGGTCGCTTATAAACAAGTATAAGTCTACATACAGGTACTTTAATGCGCATGAAACATAATATTTTTAATATAAAGCCATTTATAGCTAAATAAATGCTTCAATTAAACTTAATCATAACAAAGATAGACTATTTTAGGCTTGTGAATAAACTGCCTTAACTGCCTAAACTGACCTTATTAAATATCATAAGTAGATCAATTCTTGAATGAACTTTTTTATAAATTCTACATACACACATACATATAATCACGCATCTTTCCCATAGGGGTAGGCAGAGACCACTTCTCTCCACTTGCTACGATCCTGGCATACATCTTTTGCTTCTTCCACGTTCATCAGTCTTTTCATACACGCTCGTCGCTTACGGGTACTCTTGACCTGGCCTTTCTCTAAGACGTTATGAATTATATTTTAAAATAAATAGCTTACTCGAAACCGTTGTTTCTTTCTGTTCATTAAAGATTTAGTACGTTTGTAGCTATTTACTTAGTTTAATTTATTTTATTGACATTATTCTCATACCTACAATTTTCCAAAAGCTTTGAAAAACTTCGATAATGAGTGAATCAATCACTGTGAGTTCCGTTCTGTGAGCCAAAATCTCATTTCAGACCATATTTTTAACTGACGTCCACAACAGAAGAGGCTCTGTACCGCCTGTGTGTATTTTCACGAATAAGTTGAATAGCTTCCAATGTATGCGTTGCAGTTTGGACAGTAGTGTTCACCGTCGAGGCAGGATTTGGTAAAGTAAGGGATCCAAACGCAGCACCAGCATCTGTAATTTAAAGAAAAAAACATTATCTAAATGGGAATAGAAAATGACAGATATAAAATCATTGATTTTGAGTAATTTTTCAAATATTTTTTTTGTAGTAGGTACTCGTGAACTAAAAAATTGTAGGTAACCTATCTTCAGTGTTCTTCATTTTACAAAAATAGCGGTAAAATACAAGAAAATCTACAATCTTGGTCTTAGTTTCCAAAAAAAATTTTTTTTTGATAACTCAAGTATACCTTTTAAGTAAAAGTAAGTCAATAATTCAACTATTGGAAATATGAAAGGTTTTTAGATAATCAGATCTTGAGATTGCCTTTTTGAGATATGCACATCCTGCTGGTGATAGTGTCATCTCATATTTTAACTCTAGATTGTGACTAATAGCAATCTTATCACCCGGAAAATGTAGTCAATTCATTTACCGGATTATGTACTATTTCATTATTTATTAAATTGTCAACAAACTGCTTTACAATACATAGTATTAAAGTTTTAAACTCTTGCAGTCAACTTCATTCTCAACTTCATTCTTACCATGTTAAAGTTATTATTATTATTTTTAATTTATTGGTTTTTGACAAACTCATTCGTTTGTAACCTCATGATGCTTCGTTGTAACCACAATATAATGTAATTATGAAATGAGAGTATATTTCTGCCTACAAACTGCTACGCAGTTTGACAGAGTTGTATTTTAATACATATGTATGTTATTAACTTAGATAAATAAATAATAAATTATGATATTAATAATAAACAAAATAACTAAGAAATAAAGCAGCCGAAACTACTCACCCCACTAAACAAAGCGCGCCTGCGAAAAAATGCGTCTTCCACGTAGCTTTGGAGTCTACTCTCGTGGTGATATCAGCGTGGCAAGACTTGCATGTCATAGCTACTGGCCTTGGACTCATCTGCTGTGCCATCATAATTGGGACCACAGTAGTTGTGCCCATGCCTACGTGGCCTACGCCCATTCCAACTACACCCACGTTGCCGACATTTGTACCAACAACGCCTATGGGGGTATGCATTACGCCGAAAGGGGCATGCATCACGCCTACTGGCGCATGCATTGTGCCTACTGGCGCATGCATCGAGCCTACTGGCGCATGTATCACAGGCGGATCTGTTGGTTGCGGTCTTGGCGAGTACGCTGGGGGTGTGTCTATGACAGGCCTGTCCATAGAGTCAGATTCGTGGGCTTTGGCTGAAAATTAAAATATAGTAGTTTTAATTATTAATTTCATGCAATAGTTTATTGGAATTTTCTAAGCTGCATAATATGACAGTTATTATCCTTGTAGAGTATTCGATTTTTTTAATCTTTATAACTACACAAAATACCTACAGAATTATTGTATGGGTATATTTGTAAATTATTATTATTAGATACACTGTCAAATGTATTTCTACAGTAAGTTTAAATAAGTCATTTTCACCAAACTTGATGTTCAGTTTTTCACTTGATGTTGTTTTAAACTATTTGCAGAAAGGCGCGCACATAGGTGCAATAAATATTTTCATTTATTATGGACAAAAATATCTTATTTCTACTTAGTTATGTAATACTTTATTGCGGTCAAATCATTAAATAAAATACTTACAATTAAAATAAAATGTAGGTATTTTATGTCAAAATATAATTTTATATTTATAGTCATTTATTATGTTATGTTAGTATTAGGTAAATAAAACTATTTAAATATTCAGATAGACTTACTGTCTGCCATGGTAATCAGAAAAAAAAATTGCAACACAAAACTCGAACAAAGAGAACGAATTAGCTTTCACTACCTATACGTATGGGTACAGTTACAACCAAGCTTCCTAGAACTTCTTCCGAAAATGAGTGTTTTACGACTATTTTTTCAGATATAAACGGATATGACGATAACACCGGAGATAAGGTTTAGAATCAGCTATCTGCTGACACAGGTACAGTCAGCGTTAAGGCAATGAGCAAGTAAGTAATCGACGCTTAGGTAATCTGCATACATAATTTACACGTAACAAGTAACGTGCTGTAAGCTTGGTTTTCGATCCTATGACAAATCTTACATTGTTCAAGAACTATCTGTGCCCCGTGGTTTTGGCCGCAGTTCCATAAGAACCGGTAATTTTTTTTTGGGGTGAAAGATACCTTATGTCCTTTTCCGTACCCCTGACAACGTGTATGCAACATTTCATGATCGGTTAAATAGTTCAGGCGTGAAATCATAACACGCAAACGAACAAACTCACTTTCATAATATATTAGTTAAGACGTAACCAAAAGTTACTTGGTTAGTAGTTTGTATGTCTTACCTTGCCATCATCTGTATTCCCGACTAACTACAACCTGGGTATCTTCAAGGCTAGAGTAAATAAGTACCTTCAAGGTCGATGTGCTCCATCTTAGACCACAATGTCGCTTAACATCAGGCGAGTTGGTGGTCAAACGTCGACCTATTCTAGATTTAAAAAATAAATAAAATAATGTGGAGTTATTAGTGTATAAAGCAAGATAAAGATTGCACAGATTGCACTTCTTATGAGAGTGCACGAAGCGAACACTCTTGCAGCCACAGAATAACTTTTCTCCTAGTGGCTTGCACTTTTCTGTGCTCCACCTGTTTAAGGACAGTTTAGATGTCCCAGCCAGACGTGCCTCTAGATATAGGCACGCGAACGACCGGCAAAAGATTTCTGACCGCTAAAAACAGAGCCCTAATCTGTAGCTGTTTGAAAATAAATATTAAAACCGTGTTAGGAGAAGTTAACTTCTCCTAAAGCACGTAACGGATTTTGACACGGTTTTAATCAGTTAGACCATTTTTGGCTTATAAGTTTTTATGGTACTGTGCAAAGGCGAGGAAGGTTGAGTAATTTTATGAGTTAAACTATCACATCCATAATGAATGCTTAATTACTGTTTAGGCGCTATCCAAAGAAATCTGAACGCTATTGTCCTCTTTGTCTCCTGTCTAGACTGTCGTCGGCTCTTATCTAGAATATTGATATCTACCTTTAAGCCAAAAGTGTTACTGACTGTACTTTCGATCGATATTGGCTATCAGTTTCTATGAGGGATTATGAGTCACTAGATACCAGACAGCTTTGTACAAAAAATGTATGTATTTATACTAGAGGAATGTATTAAGAAACAATAGGTAGGTTATCTCTTTATAGCTAACCTTAAACATAAAAAAGAAACCAAAATAAACGTACTTACTAATGTAAATAAAACAATCAACTATTTAATTTTACAAATGATAATTTAATTAACTTTAAGAAAAAAATAAAGGACATATTATTAAAACAAAACAGTGATCGACTAATCAAGTTGATCACTTACAATATACTCGTATATAGGTACCTAAGTAAATACATATATTAATGTCATAAGAATTGTTGAAAGTTAAAAAAAAAATTGAAGATTTAACAAGTTCAATCTACTTAACTATAAGAGCTCTATCACACGAGCGATTTGTGCGCGATTTCGAAGCAAGGCATAATAGCTGCGAGCTCGTAACTAACCTCAGATTACTAAATATTTACTACGTCGCAGCAGCTTTAAGATCGCGGCATCAACGCCGTGCACTCGTTGCGAGCTCGCGGCTATGACGCCGTGCAATTGCCTCGCTTTGAAATCGCTCGCAAATCGCTAATGTGATATTGCGCTACGTCTTTAAACCTAAACCCACATACATAATATATATAGGTATAAGTATCTATTGTTGTTGAGAATTTTGAAAAACAGGAATGTAAGTTTGCACTAAATGCTTGTTTGTGTTTTAAATGGCTTACTCCCAACGACCACCATCAAAACGACCACCAGTAACTGTAGTGGTCGTAAGAACGAAGTTTATATACATAAATACCTAGTTTATAAACAAAGTTTGAACATTGGTATTAAACTTCTTAAAATAATATAATGAACTAAGTATAATTACCATGGCCAATGATCACTCTACTGACGTAAAGTTACCAAAATATTTTAAGGTGACATGAAATATCAACGTTTAATATTTCTATTTTCAGAGCTTAGAAATCTTCCAATAAAAATCTTAATCTTCTTCCACTAAGAAATTTTCCACATCATTACGCATGTCGATTCTTATTAACAAACGCAAAGCCTCGGAGTAAATAATCTCTATTCCTCATTTTGATCTCTCTCAAAAATTACTATAGACTAGGCAAATATTCCAAGGCCATGTTTATTAATAGCGGGAATGCGAGTTTTTCCACTTGCCGGCCCGGCCTGGCACGGCATCCGTGGACGTCCAAATGTAAAAGAAATGTATGGAACGCTTTTCGCTTACCGGCGACGCCACCGGCACATCACCCTTGATCGCGTGCCGTGCCGTGCCGAGTCGTGCTAGCAAGTGGAAAACGCCAATTGAGTAACATTCTTGTTTTAATCAATTGCTCTTCAAATTCCATTTGTTTAATCGCTTAAGCAGTGACTCTTTTCGAACTCTTTATTGCGTACGATGCAAAGGTCTACGCCACGCGTAAGCCAGGCATCGCCAATACAGCCCTATTACGATGATCGTTAGAAGATTTCTGCACTGGAGGGCTATTCCTACGCTTGAGATGAGATGAGATTTTATCTTGGCTCTTATTATTTTATTATTCTCCTATGACGTTTCAAACGAGAGCAACAAGGACGAAAAAGGTGAGATAAAATCTCAAATCTCCGAATATCTTGGTCACTCTCACTCCTATGACGTTTCAAACGAGAGCAACAAGGACGAAAACGGTGAGATAAAATCTCAAATCTCCTCTCAAATCTGCTGCTTTTATATTTTCTTATGATTTGTAGCTTCCAAGAAATGCGTTACAATTCGGACAGTAGTGGTCGGTGTTCATGCAGGAGTCCATGCAGTATGGGATGCAGCAGCAGCACCAGCATCTGAAATAAAAATTGTAATATTAACTTTAAGATAGTAAACTCAGGGCTTAATTTTAAACCTGCCATAGCTCGTGTAATTTTTTGATCTCATGTAATAATTACATGAGATTGCGCATGAGATATATCTTGCACATATAAATCATCTGTCAGTGTATATGAATTAGTATTGACAATTGTATTAGTAATTGTCAATTGTTTTAAAATTAAAATAGGAAGAGCAGACTTATCGAGTGAATCAGAAATAACACACGAGCTTCCTTATTTTGTGAATTCGTGCCTGCTTTGTAATACAAAACAACATGTAGTTTAACGTAAAATAAAACCTTAATTAAACAATTACTTTTTGCGGAAATTTAATTAATAGTTGTAAGGTACGCTCGATTTTAACTGTTTTTTCGTCAGTAATTTCTACTGCGAACGTTTTTCTTTGATAAGTTTATCTGTCTCGTATCTTATCGAAGTCTAAATATTGTATTAGTAATGTTTGTAAGATGTGTTATTTGCTACATAGAAGCTACTTCCATACCAATTTTCATTCAAATCCGTCCGTCCGTTTGAGCGTGAAGGAGTAACTAACTTACGCACAAGATATCAAATTTTCGCATTTATAATAAAACTCGTTACACCCCGCTGTTTTACCCACGATTAAAAGTGGCTTACCTATATGTTAATCCAGGGTACAAGCTACCCCCAGCAAGCAAATTGGTCCTCGAGGAGGTGGATGATGACGATGTGTCTGGTGTTCGACACATCGTCATCGAGAGGGAGAGAGCTTAAGCTCGAGGAGGTGCCCGAAGGGGCTGGCGCTGTCGGGGCTACGGAAGAGTCCAAAAGCGTCCCCGTAGCCCCGACATTTTGCGCCGAGGTGGAACACCCTTAGGTTTTTAGTAGGTAGGCCGCCAGTAGCGGGATTCCCACATAACCAATCTGTGCCCGCACCCGGGGCTGTTGGTGGTATCCATAAAGGATTTTTTCCAAGGCGAAAAAAAAAGGTACAAGCTACCTCCATACATCTCTCATCAAAATTCCGTCCACCCGTTTGAACGTGAAAAAGTAATGACAAACATAAACTTTCCTCATTATAATTTAGGTAGGAATTTGTGACTTACCCCACTAGAAAAAGCACTAAAGCCATTAAATGAGTCTTGGTGGTAGCGTTGCTTTCAATTCTGGTCGAGATTTCATGGTTGCAGAACCGGCATGTGGTTCTGGTTGAGTGAGGGCCCATCGGCTGCACCATCATAACTGGGATGACTGTTGGGGCAGTAGGCTGGGCCGGAGGGGGACCTTGCGGAGGTAGGTGAGGGTAGACCCCGGTGGAAGGATATGATCCAGGGGGAGGATTTGATCCAGGGGGAGGATATGATCCAGGGGGAGGATATGATCCAGGAGGTGCATCTGTGTAGTAAGGTGGAGGGTTGGCAGACCCTGAATTGTCCACTGGTGCGTCATGGTAAAAGGCCTTTTCTGAAAATTTTTAAATTGACAATGAATATAAAAATTTCATGAAAATCGCGACACGAATGTAGGGTAGGTCGGTGTCTATGCAGTGTGGCGTCAAAGACTGTATTGATGAACAATTAAAATCAGCCAAAAAATAAACAGCTGCTTAATTGTATGGATCAGCTGATTCTGTTTTCACGATTTTAGAACTGGTCCTATAATAAAAGTCGGTCATAGCATAATGATGGGTATATCATTTTTATGTCTATAGCATAAAGAAATAACCAATATTATTTGTGTGTCCGTTTTATTCCTCTTGGTTTCGAAACCATTTAATGTAGACTTAATAGTAGTAGTTTAATGTTAACTAAATTATTAAACCTATTAATAATATGTATTTAGTATAAAATAAAAATGTAATACTTTTATCAGACTCTAATATTTTTTGCACAGAAACTTGTTTAAGTATTAGGGTCAACTGTGGCAAATGCGTCTGTAGGGCAATTGCGTCTTTCGAGAATGACAGACGAACCCTTCACAAATTAGGCGCCACCTGCATCTTTTATTAATCTTTAGTTGCAATAATCTGCACAAATATATTATGTGTGTATAGATGTGTATAGATGTCGTTACAGTATATGTAGTACATAAAAATAAGTCGGGTTTTCCTTCCTGACGCTATAACTCCAGAACGCACGAACCGATTTCCATGATTTTGCATTCGTTGGAAAGGTCTCGGGCTCCGTGAGGTTTATAGCAAAGAATTTTTTTAAAAAAAAATAATACGGTTCCTATGGGACCGCGGGTGAAACCGCAGGGCGCAGCTAGTGTAGTATATGTATATATATGTGATAGATGATTTAGTTGGCTTATTTGTGAAGGGTTTGTCAGTAATTCTTGGCAGACGCAATTGCCCCACAGACGCATTTACCCCAGTTGACTCTACTTATTATTTTCTCTATGTAATCTTCCAGTCTTGACCCCTTGATAAGTTAAAACACTACTAAGATAAATAGCACACACCAGCACTTGCAATAAGTATAATTAATTTTAAAACGAATAACTCAATATAATGTGAAATACTAATTTAACTTAAGTGACCAGGGCTTCGATTCCATTAAGCAATTATTTTTAAATTGTCACTTCTGGCATACAAAAAAAAATCAATTTGAGACAATTCATTAACAATTTAAAAACTTCCGAAGCCAAAATATAAGAAAAAAAAAATACTGCGTGGAGTCCCTCCGCGCAGAAGAAGTGAAACTACTGTGTATTTTTCTTTCTCTCTCCCTCTTGCGTTGGAATATTGGACTATTCGTTGCTAACGCTCACGTTGGCCTGTAACAGGTATACTACGCGCGTGCGTTCGAGTGCCACGCATTCACTCTCGCTCTGTCTCTTTCTATTCCCCCTCCCCAGGAACGTTAAACGTTTAGCGCAACCTTGTTAGAAGTCGCATTAGAAGTTTCACTTCAAAATATGTAAAAACAATTGTTTACTAGTAGGTATTGGGGGGGGCAGATAAACTGTTGAGCTTCGCGTGTTATTGGCACTCTTACTATCCAGGGTTCAACTTGAAATGGTGGATAATATTGTTTTATCTATTATCCCCACAAAATTTAGTTTCTTACCACAGGACATTCCCGATATTGAGACAAATCTAACAACGCCTCACATATAAAAATTGGTCATATCTTTTCGACCAATGACAGGAAATAACAAAGAAACATACACCAACAAACTATTAAAAAACTTTACTCTCCTTTGGCAGTCGGGTAATTAACGCAGTAATACAAGTCAAGCTTTCAAAATAAGCCATTTAAATGAATCCAAATATCGTGAGTAAACTATAAAAGTTACTAAAGAAAAATATTTTGAAAAAGTGTTATTTAGCTTTTTACAATGTTATTGCAGCTGATATACACTATTTAACACAGCTGTGGTATTGTTTACAATTAATTATAATATATGAATTTACAAAGCATATTATGCTGTGGAATGCTAACTCCGGAAGCCTGTTTTTTGTCGTACTTTTTCCTCAATTTGTGTGCAAAAATAGCAAAAATGCTTTATGGACTAGCGACCAGTCCGGGTTTCGCACAGGTGAAGAAAAGAAGAAGAAGAAGAAAATAGAAGAATAGAAATAGAATAAAAATTTCGTAGAAGAACAAAATAGTTTTTTAAATTCTAACTAATATCATAAATGTGAAAGTGAGTTTGTTTGTTTGTAACGCTTTCACGTCTCAACTACTCAACCGATCCTCTTGAAATTTTGCATACGCGTTGTCCGGGGTACAGAAAAGGAAATAGGGTACTTTTGTCCCGAAAAAATAAACGGTTCCTGTAGGACCGCGGGTGAAACCGCGGGGTGCAGCTAGTAGGTACATAAACCTTCCGGGAAAAAAACACTGAACTGATCATGACTGAACTGCAACAAAAATCAGTTGCGTGGTGTAGGGAGGAGTTAGCGGATATTTCTACAGACAGACAGAGAGACAGACGTATAGAGCGACTTTGTTTTATACTAACATAACATAAGAGTAACATATCGTCACGCCTATCTCCCGAGGGAGCTGGCAGAGGTGTTGTAATACAACACCCACACTTGGCCGGACGATATTCAGTTCCAAATGTGACAGGGGGAGAGCCTGTCGCCATACACCGGGCTCCAATCATGTAGCAAATGACATACAATACGCACATATGCTCACACAATGAACAAATTGGTGCGTGCCGTCGGCTGGGTTAGAACCCGCTCCCTCTAGCTTGAGAGGCGGACCTTCTTTCAACTAGGGTGCCATCGCTTGTTTTATACTATGTGGAGAAATTGCCACTTTTATCGTTCGGGTTTTATCTATGTAAACTGGTAAATCCCGAACGTCTAATAGAGTAAATATACCCAGTAATATACTACAAAGGTCATCCAAGATTATTGATTCTGTAATGAATCAATAATCTTGGATGAAAAAAAATTACAGAATGTAGGCCCCCAAAAACATTTATTTAAAAAAACCTTCGCATCTATGAAAGTTTTTTTATTGCCATTTCATATAAGTCAGAGACGCCGCGAACAGAGAAAGAGAAAAAGCTATTTACAGTGCACCAGACGTCTGTCCTGGACGCGTGAGATGTTTCTGGGTCACCCTGACTCCTATGACTTTTCAAACGAGAGAAACAATGACCAAAAAATATATCGACTGGTAGGAATAGGGCTCCTGAAATGTACAGAGCAAGCCGTTGCAGTTCAACTATTATTGATATCGTTATAACTTAAATAATTACTCTCAAATACCTAAAAGTAATGAAAATGAACATCAGTGTGTCTGTTTAAACAGCAGATAATCTACAGTTATTTCCGCTTTCAGATAACAAGCTCACTCACATGTGTATCTATTCTATAAACTATTACCTATTATTTGTATCCATGCGCATTTGCATATAAAAAATAGGTAGATTTAGTCAATTCTAAACCAAGGTCTTTACAGACACACACTTGACAACTTTACCAACATTAAAACAGCCTGTATTGGTAAGCAGTATTCACGATATGTCATTTTTCATATTCTAAATTCAAATTAAGCATTAAATAGGCTGTAATTCTCAAAGAATCTATTCTTTATGGTAGAGCATAGAACGAAGAATACAATAAATACGTAGAAATTGTAATCAACTCAATTTTCATTTTCAAAACTTCATCAGGATTTTCTCTATATTTCCACACAAATAATGTAACTAATTAAACACGTAGGTATACTTACTTTCTTCCATAGCAATCAGAAATAACACAACATCAATGAACAAATTCAATAAGCTATTTCCACTACACAAATCTCGTGTTATTCTGTCTACTAGACAACACTGACTGACCCTGCGTGACTAAAAACTATCAGAAAAAAAACACAATTCATTGGAGGAAACCGCTCAACCGTCGCTTACTATTGGTCAGGCGTTGCACGGAATTAACATGACTGTAATTGACACTGCAAATTGTACACTTCTATTGGTTAAATACTGCTCTGTTTTTACCAAAATGGTTTTCTATATTTGCGCACTCGAGATTATGTCTCGGACGCCGACACTGTCGCTCTAGTTACAAATCTCATAAGAATGAGAGCGATCGATATAGTCTCGAATTAGCATTATCTAGTGACTCAGCAGCACTCGAGGTTACTATCTTGAGAAGATTGTACGAATAGAGTATTCAAACTGTTTTATCTCGGACAGGCTCACTGTCGCTCTAGTTAGTAACGTCTTGGGAGTGAAAGTGACAAATAATGTAAAGTGAAGGAGAATAGAGTCCATGAAGGCTTGAAAAATAGCGTGTTTTAAACCCAATTTCAGTTTTAATTTCAGTTTAATTCTGGGTAGAAATTCAAACTTACTAATGTAGTTAAGTTAAGAAAAAAAACATTTTTCTCACCTATGTCTATGTTTATTTATAAAACAGTAATACGAAAGTGATAAATCTACCGTTACAAAAAAAAAATTTGTCGTATTTTAAACTAATAAGGAAGCCATTTCCACCCGAGCATATTATCCTACTAATATTATAAACGCGAAAGTTTGTAAGAATGAATGGATGGATTAATGTGATAGATGAATCTGAATATCGTCCGGCGAAGACGATATGTTATGTTATGTTAAAACTATTCAATAGAAGCGTAATTATAATTACAAAAAGATAAACTTGGTAAGTACATCTAATAAGATAACTATTAAATTGCTATACAGAGGTTATCAAATACAGGTTACAAAGAAAAGTAAAAACGAAATATAGAGTAAATAGCTTTACACATATTTTTTATTCTTATATAGTGTTATATTGTTGTCGGTTTTTGTAATAAAAAAAAAAATAATGTGACCTTCAGTCCTTCACACTAAAAGTGTTGCTGACTGTACTTTCAATCGAAATTTTCTATCGGTTTCTGTGGGATTTAATGAGTCACTTGATAATAACCAGCCAGCATAGTACAAGGATTATATTTATACTAGTGAAATGTGTTTAGAAACAATATATAGGTCAACTGGGGCAAATGCGTCTGTAGGGCAATTGATTATCACTGACAAACCCTTCACAAATTAGGCAACTAACGCCATCTTGTACAGATTATTGCAACTAAAGATTTAAATAATATGTAGGTGGCGCCTAATTTGTGAAGAGTTTGTCAGTAATTCTCGAAAGACGGAATTGCTTCACAGACGCATTTGCCCCAGTTGACCCTACTCGTACATTATCTCAACTTTAAAAAACAAATTATAGTAATTTAATCAATTTTGCGTTCAAAAAAACAAAACAAAAATAGCACTATCAAACGTAGATAATAATTATATTTTAATCATTAGAAATTAGTTTTTATACACATATATTGACTATTGAGTATAGCTATTGAGAATGTTGAAAAACAGGAATGTTTGTGTACTTAAAGTGTTATTTTGTAAAATAAATTGGTCTTAAACTTATGCAATTACGGGACTACTAGCTAATGACGTGACGTTCCTTTTTAAAATAATTTTACGTGACATAAATGTTAGAGTATTTAAATTTTATTGTCACAGTTTAGAAATCTTCGAAATTAAAACTAATTACCTTCAAATATGGTGTTTTAAGATCATTATGCATGTCTAAACGAAAAGTAGCTTTGTAGTTAGTTAATAAATTTTTTCTCTCATAATTTGATCTCGCTCAAAAATTGACTATTTGACTATTCAAGACTTCATTGACTAATTGACTATTCAAGGCTACGCCACATTTATTAATAAAGGTACTGAGTCAAATTCGCGTGTTTATTTCAATCACCCGTTGACTTTTTGCACAACTCTTTATATTGCACGACGCAAAGGTCTGCGCTGTGCCTGGGTACTGCTGCCATCGCCCTTACGTTTAATCCTTTGTAGAGTTTCGTGTTTTGTAGAGTTCTAGCCGTAACGCCGAACCTTAGCGCCAACTAAGCGATATTTCGGTGGACAGGGTAACGGCGCTCGGGTGCCGGGCGGGCATTGGACACACGGCCGTCGGCCATAGTAGTATGTATCGCTGAATTGGCATCGTCATCTCGTTGTCGGTGGCTTCCTGGTGACGGTGGGGGTGGAAAACGGCCTAACTAAAAGTCTATAATGGTGATCCTTGGAAGGTCATCACCTCTACTCTTTTAAGTAACTAGCTTCACGTATTCAGCTCAATTCAGCTTTAGTCCATAGAAAACACCAGTTTTTAATGAAGATGCATTAGTACGAATCTGTTCAGCGCAGTATAACTGAACGGATTTCTATTGTCTACGCACCTCTATACAAAACTTGATTCGTGTAACTTAAACGGTGCCAAACAGCTGCGTCTTCATTCAAAACTAGAGTTTTCTATAAAGTCCAAATTCAGCACTCAGAATTGCTGAATTGCTGAATAACTGTAGTAACCCTTATGCAGAGATGTTTTGGCTTCTTATGATTGGTAGCTTCCAAGGAATGAATTGCAGTTCGGACAGTAGTGGTCGGTGTTCATACAGGAATCCATGCAGTATGGGATACAGCAGCAGCACCAGCATCTGAAGTAATATAAACCTTAGAGTAGAAAACTTAGAGCTTAAATGTAGCATCAGTAAACTGTTTTCAATAGGTTTTAACTTTTACAATAAAATAGGCAGAGCAGATATTACACGAGCTCCCTTTTACGTGGCTGCTTTGGAATACAAACTTTTGCCTTTACTATAAGTAGGATAGGAAGAATTAGTGTGATGGGGAATAAGTGTGATGGGGAATAAGTGTGATGTGGTAAATTAAATGTGACTTACCCCAATAGACAAAGCAAAAGAGCCGCCAAATGGGTCTTTGTGGTTGAGTTACTTTCGATTCTGGTCGAGATGTCAAAGTTACAGTACTGGCATTTAGTTCTGGTAGACTGAGGACCCATCTGCTGCATCACCATGATTGCAACTGGTGCTGATGCAGTAGCCTGGGCTACGGGCGGCGCTTGTTGAGCTGGTAGTTGAGGGTAGACCCCGGGGGGAGGATATGATTCCGGCTGAGGAAATGATCCAGAAGGAGGATGTGATCCAGGAGCAGGATATGATCCAAGAGGAGCATCTGTGTATGGTGGGGGGTTGGTTGACCCTGAGCCGTCCATTGGTGCTTCATTGCAATAGGCCTTTTCTGGAAAATTGGCAATCGAAAATAAATATACTTACCTAATTTTAAAGATAAACCTAAATATAAATAACAAATTACAAATAAAGTAAATCATCTTAATTTTTAGATTTATTTGATGATCATCACACATGATGGTAATATTTGATGATCATCACACATGATGGTAATTATGTGTCTGTTCGTCCATCTGAGTTTTGAAACTATTCAATATGAAAAACTTGACAACAAAATGAAAAAAAAAAATAATAACATTTTGTAAAATCTACTTTGTATATCGTCATTTAATACCGTTTCCAAATACATTAACCGCATTAATGAATCCAGAATTTGTAAGAAACCGAAAAATACATTAATTTTTTTAAAGAAGTGTTTTTTAGCTTTTTACAATGTTATTGCAGCTGATAAACATTTCTTAGCACATCTTTGGTATTGTTTGCTGTTAATTATAATTCTACGGATGAATTTACAAAGCATAATGCTGAGGAATGCAAACTCGGAAGTCTGCGTTTCGTCATGCCTTTCCTCAATATGTGTTTATAGATGGTACAAGTTATTTTATTTTTGAATATGAGTAATTGTTTGGGCAAAACCCGAACCTCTTTTATCATAAACTTATGAAATATACTGCAAAGATCATTAAACATTATTGGTTTCGTTATTGCGGTCGGCAGATAAGCGAAATATTTTGTCGCTAAGCAGCTTTTCGGCTAATTATTATTTTATGTTTTTGTAATTGATTACTTAATTAGAAACTACCATGCTAAGTTTCTTCTTGATTTTGAAGAGAAACGATTACGTTATATTAATACCTTACATTTTTTATTTGTGTTTTATTATTTTTTTCTATTTGTTTTTAATACTCGTGTTTATATTATAATTATATTCTACACGTTAGTGTAGAATATAATTTCAGTCATAACTCAGTTATGAAGTCGTCTCGAAAATTATGAAATCAACAAGTCTTCATTTCATGTAAAAAATAAAAAACGCACAGATCCACCTTCAATTGTTTCACTAAATATATCGGGCTTCATGATTTTAATTTTAGAATTTTAACGATGGTGCAAGAAGATGAAATCATTCAATAAAGTTCTCAAGTCTCCATACACTGAATATTGAACTAGATAAAAACAACGAATGGGTCTCCATTGTGTTTGTCTATTAATACTGACCATTTTTGTAAATAAGTTTTAAGATTAATGTATATACGTAGTTAACTTTCGGGAGCGGAAGTTTGGTTTTTTAAAAACTAATATTTGATTTTAAAATATATTTTAATACTAGTAGAGTCAATGAAGATTCTATTCAGACTCACTTAAATCTATCTTACAAGTTAGAGGAGGGCTTTGCCCGACGTCGACGCAGCATTCCCGCAACAGTGGCGTGACTCTGCGTAGGCGTACAGACGCTAGGTCAGCAGAGACCCACCGCGTCGCTCGGTGGCCATAGTAGCGATAATATAACGCCTTCCCCCTCAGACCGAAGTTATCGGAAAATGGATTTTATGAGATTTTATCGGAAAATGTGTTTTCCGAGAACTTCGTATACATTTCCCTTAAAGTTATTTCTCTTATCCTAATTTTTAATTACTAGTGCTGCCCCTACAATACACAAGCTTCGCTCTGCAAGGTTCGTAGAGACAACGAAAACTTATGCTAATTTAATGTAATAAAACAGGATTTTCATTTACGTTAAGTTCCATATTGTTTTCGGACGTTTTCCGATTTTTTGTACAAAATACTTGAATATACGGTTTGAATTTGAACCAGGCTATGTACACTGAAATCACTGCTACGAGTACGTAGAGCACAATTGTGGCAATGCCAAGGCTTTTCACTTGATTAACTCTTTTATCACTTTTCGCATTTCTCTTCAGTAGAAGGTTAAGGTGTTGAACGTCATCCAGGTTGATTCCTTTCAGGTTCATCGGCTCCGTTTCTGCTACAGTATTTTCTGGTGGACTAGGTAATTCTATTACAGGTACGTTATTGTACGAAATTCCCAAATTACGAAAGCGGTTTCCCTGGATCCGGAATGTACCAATTAGAACATCGCAGGGTTTGAGCATCGTTAGGAGGTATGTGCCTTTCACTTGTTCTTGCATAACATCGTCGCTGCATTTTTGGGTAAGGACTGTCTTATACTTGGAGAATACAATCCAGCGGTTTTCGGAAATTTTCTGAATTTTTAAATCTTCAATGTTAACCGGTCGCACAATACATTTTGGGAGGTCTTGTCGGTAATGCATTAATTGTTCTACGCAGATTTCTTCCGAGTTTGAGACAAGTTCATTCTCTGAACATAGATATTCTTTAGCGGTTATCTCTTTGCATTTTTGGGCGATTGGTCGGTACCTTGTTTCATCTTGCAGTAGGTAAGGGTACTCAGGAATAATGGAAAAAGTCTCATTAGTAGGATGGTGGAGCATGGGGAGAGGGTACAATTTATAATATATATAACTAATATTTTCAACTAATGGAACATCAATGATAAATCTAATATTATTATCTTTGAAGTATGTTTTAACACTGAATGTTTCTTCTAAATTGATTAAGTTCTTATCGTTTACGGGATACATCAAATTACCAAAAGTACTTATTTCTTTTAACAATGTTAGCATTTCTCTAGAATCTATTACAGATTTATGTAAAACCGATACTTTGCTAAGTGCCAAAGATGTCTCTACATCGCTTAGTTTAACGGAAATAGTGCGGAAGTTGATTATGAATAAGCTGAATACATTTATAATATGAGATATGAACAGGTCATCGTTATCCTTCCTAGCTTTAATAAATTGTTCTATCTTGGTTAATCTATCATTTAGAATTTTAGTGTTATCATTAATAATCTTACTATGACTATCATTGACATTTCGTCATCGGATTCGCCTGTGCCTAACGCGTTTATTTTTAGCCGGGAAAGAGCATCGGCATTTGCATTGAGGTTACCATTTTTATGTTTAATATTAAAGTCATATTCTTGGAGACGTAAACGCCAACGTGTTAATTTACTACCGGGTTCCTTTAATTGATATAACCAAAGCAGTGGTTTATGGTCCGTTACAATATCAAATTTTTGGCCATAGAGATAGGGCCTAAAGTGCTTAGTGGCCCAAATTATAGCTAGTAATTCTCTTTCTATGGCGCTATATCTCTTTTCTGTATCACTTAATGTTCGACTGGCGTATGCTACTGGTCTGTCAGAACCTATGGTTCCCTGGGATAGTACTGCGCCTATTGCTACTTCTGAGGCATCGGTAGTCAAAATAAAAGATTTAGTCATATCCGGATATTGCAAAATGGGTGCATTAACCAATAGTTCTTTACATTTTTGAAAGGCTTCAATATATTTTTCGGTCATTTCTACGTTTTTACCTTTCTTTAAACATGCAGTTAATGGTTGTGTGATTTTTGAAAAATCTTTGATAAATCTACGGTAATAGCCTATAAATCCCAGAAATCGCTTTATATCAGTCTGTGTTTCCGGAACGGGGTATTCTAAAACAACTTGTATCTTGTCATTATTTGGTCGGAGTCCGTCTTTAGTCAGTGTATGCCCTAAGTACTGCACTTCTTTGCGGAGAAATTCTGATTTGTCTAGCTGGACCTTAAGGTTAGTGAGTCTTAGCCTATCAAAGACTGCGCGTAGCTTTTCTAGGTGTTGTTGCAGTCCATGTGAGTATATAAGTATATCATCTAGATATACCAGACAGTGTATACCTTGCAAACCTCTTAACACATTGTCCATGGTGCGCTGAAAGGTCGCCGGAGCGGTTTTTAATCCAAATGGCATCCGAAGGAATTCATAGTGGCCATTTTGGGTGGAAAAGGCAGTTTTTTGTCTATCTTTCTCTGCTATTTCAATCTGATGGTACCCAGATGCGAGGTCTAGCGTAGTAAAATAATTACTTTTACCTAGTTTATCGAAAAGGTCACAAATATTTGGGAGTGGATATCTGTCGTCAGTCGTGATCTCGTTTAGTCTTCTATAGTCTATAACCATTCTATACTTTCGCTGACCGGAAGCGTCAAGCTTTTTGGGGACCAAATGAACAGGGGCGCTCCAAGGTGAGTGCGACTCTTGCACCACATTGTCCTTGAGCAGTTTCTCTACTTGATTTTTAATCTCTTCGGCCTGTGCTGGGGGTTGCCTATAAGGTTTGATATAGACAGGGTCGTCATTCGTTGTCCTAATGTGATGCTTGACCTGGTTGGTGAAGGTCAGTGGTAAGTCTTCGCAGTAAAATATATCTTTATACTCATCACATAAGTCATGTATTGCTTTTCTTTCTTCCGTATTTAAATGGTCAAGTCTTAATTTTGTCAAATTATTTTGAAGTAATTGATCAACGTCAACGTTAGTCATGTCGGTTGTATAGTTTATGTCGCATACGTCTTTTTCGTTTTTAAGTTTTAAAACTTCAAAAGGTTTTGTAATTGTCATTTCTATTTCGTTTTCGGTTGCGTTTTGTATGATGGTAGTAGCAAAATAATTTTCACATTTAACGATTGCGGCTGGCATTCGCAGATTTTCACAAAACATTTTGAAATTTAAAATTGCGTCACCCTCTTTGAGATTTACTGGTAGTTTTACGCGGTGTTCGCTGCGTGGTTCCAGTTTTATAGAGTAATTCTGGTCATGAATAATTGGAACAACTGCTCTATTTGTTTTTAGGGATTTTTCTCCTAAATCAAGGCTTGCTTTAAGTTTTGTCATCAAGTCGCATCCTATCACACCGTCATACTTTTTGTCTACGTCATAAATGAAGAATTTTTGGAAACCCTCTTGATTGAAAATAGAAAACAGTGGAATATGAACTACTTCATTATGTGTACTGCAAGCGTGCGTACTCGTTACCGTAAATGGTTCATAATATTTAAATTCGGAGTAGTACTGATCTGCTTTAGCCGGGCTTATGAACGACCTGGTGCTTCCAGAGTCTAGCATAAATTTTCCGCCAATATCGGGCACGTAAATGTATGGTAGTTTTAAAGTTGCGTCATAATTTATTTCAATTACCTCGGGATAATAGGGGACACCGCTAAACAAAAATTTTCCGCTGCTCCAATATTGTAACTTACCTCCTTTTCTGTTTCATATGTATTTGTATCGGGATCCTGACCTTGAGACATCATTTCAGTATAGTCAGTAGCGTCATTCAGTTGCGGCTCGTCGTAAGCCTGATACTCAGCGCCATCGTAGTTATACTCGTCCATATAATTAGGTACATACTCACATTCGTCCGTTGTATACAGCTCGTTTATAGGTACCTTAGGTAAGGCTGGGGCAGTCCTCATTGTGACGTCACTATTAAACTGTTGAGGCGGCCGGTAACCTTGAGGTTGCGGGGGCCTATATCCGAAATTACCTGGCTGAGGTCTGAAACCAAACTGCGGGGGCCTATAGCCGAATTGTCCTGCTTGAGGTCTAAATCCATTATGACCTACCTGCATTAGTGGTCGAGGCGCAAATGGTGTTGTTTGCGCACGAGGGACAAACTGCTGAGCTTGTTGTGGCCCACTAAAATTTGGGCGATAGCCGAATTGGACTGGGGGTCGGTAGCCAAAGTTATTATTTGGAGGTCGCACAGATGGCTGGGTTACAAACTGTGGTTTTGGTAAAAACTGGTTTCCGGGTATACCAAATTTAAATTGCGTTTGAGGCATGTGAATCAGCTGTTTGTGCGGGGTAGCATTTTGGTTTTGTAACATTTTTGACCTTACGTTATACTGGTCCTGGAAGTTCACCTCTTCCATCACATGCTTCAGAGCTTCTTCTAAAGTTTGCGGCTGTTTCATCCTAACTAACCTTACCATATGCTCGGGCAGATTATATAAGAACACATTTAATGATGTGTTATCATGGATGATGCGTTTGGCGGCCTTGACCTCCATTGAATTTCGGTTACTCTGATTAACTTTTGCTAACAGGATGGCTCGCACATCCTGGATTCTACCACAAAATTCTAGAAATGATTCGTTATTTTTTATTTTTAACGTTTCTAATTCAATGGCCACGCACTCTTCACTTCTCGGGTCACCGAAATGTTGGATTAACGTTTCTTTGAGGCTGTCGTAAGTGTCAAATTCGCCTCTTTCACTTACTAGCGCCGCGGCTTTCCCTGTGAGCTTACTTGTAACGCATTGCATAAGTAGTTCATTTCGCGGGGCTGTACCTTGGAATATCTGGATTACGTATTCGCACTTTCTTAAGAATAAATTAAGAATTTTGGTATCTCCGTTGAACTCTGGGATCAGTTTTATCATATCCCGAAGCCCTGGAGATCCTGCCATCGTTACAATATTGGCTTCCGTCATTTTTAAGATTCTATACTTATTTTATAAATTTTATTTTATCTATTTATTTTATTTTATTTATTTATTTTTTCAGTAAATTTTATACTGAATTTATTATACAATGTTTTTACCTAATTTAATAATAAACGCCAGATTTTATAGCATAACTTAATTCACAGTAAATTTTATACTGTCCGTAATTAATTATCTAATTAACGCTAGATGTTATAGCTCAAAAAAAACTAATATTTAATTAACAGTAAATTGTATACTGCCAAAAAAATGCAAGATAATATTGCCTACTTAATGCTAGATTTTATAGCTCTAAAAAAATTTAATTAACAGTAAATTGTATACTGCCAAAAAAATTGCAAGATAATATTGCCTAATTAATGCTAGATTTTATAGCTTAAAACACAAACTTCGAGGATTTGGGGCAAGGAGGGACGCACAAGGATTTTACTTGAGGTACTCACGTTCCAATCGCCATTTATCCCGCTCTCAGTTGACTTATTTATTTGGTTCGTAGAATAACCGGAACGCAACGACCCCCCTGATTATAAGCGGGGCCGCACTCTGCTGCCACTGCACGAAAACACTGGAATTTACAGGCGCACTCGCGACGACGACAGCAGCCGATTATCCTACCGGCTGCGCCAGTTAACTTTCGGGAGCGGAAGTTTGGTTTTTTAAAAACTAATATTTGATTTTAAAATATATTTTAATACTAGTAGAGTCAATGAAGATTCTATTCAGACTCACTTAAATCTATCTTACAAGTTAGAGGAGGGCTTTGCCCGACGTCGACGCAGCATTCCCGCAACAGTGGCGTGACTCTGCGTAGGCGTACAGACGCTAGGTCAGCAGAGACCCACCGCGTCGCTCGGTGGCCATAGTAGCGATAATATAACGACGTGCTAGGCTAGGAGGGTCATGATAATTAATATACTTGTTGAATAATATTGGTCCAAATAAATAAGTTAAAATTGTCAGTGAAACCTATTTTCGAATTCGATATTCATCTTTTTTTTTTGCTATTCGCATGCAATTAATAATTTGCTATAAACATTAAACACCAATATTTTGGTAATACTTACTTTCGTCCATAGTAATCAGGAACACCACAACATCAATTTATAAACTATGTTCTCACAGATCTTGAGTTTTTTACTCCACTATACAACGCTGACTGACCTTACTATTGAAAATTAAGAATTAGAAAACAATAAAATTGAGGAAAACGTTCAACCATCGCTATCGCTATTGTATCCTATTGGTCAGACAATGTCAGATATAATGTAATTACCGATGCAATTTGTAAGCTTCTATTGGGTAAATACGACTTCGCTAGTTTCCCAATATAGTTTTCTACATTTGTGCACTCGAGATTATATCTTGAACGTGGACACTGTTACTCTAGTTAAAATTCACTTACGAGTGAGAGCGACCGATATAGTCTCGAATGAACATTTTTTTCTGACTTATCAGCACTCGAGTTTCTAGGGGCCTACCATGACATATTATTGACATCATGGTTACATTTTGTTTTCAACGCCGCGCCGCGAGACAACGCACGCTGTTACACAGTGTCGTCGTAAAAAAATCTGGGGGCCTACCCCAGGACTCAAAATTTTTATCTCGGACAAGCTCACTGTCGCTGTAATTAGAAATGTCATGGGATTGAGAGTGACAAATAATTGAAAGTGAGCGAGAATAGAGTCCCTCACTAATAGCGTGTTTTAACCGAATTTCGATGCAAACTTTAGTTTCATCCTAAGCAGAAATTACCTAAAACTTTCTGCCGTAAACAGGAGGAAAGAACAATATAGAAATAGATAATTTTGACACAGGTTTGACTAACTACAAAATACTCTTTGTTAATAAAACGATGTGTGGAAAAATAAATCCTATCGGTCTAATTAAAATAATAAAACTGTTCATATTTTAACTAATAAGGAAACCGTTCCCACCCGAACACACCAAATTAAAAAAAATACATATAAATCGGGTGGGAACGGTCCCTTATCAGTATAATTTATTTAATAATTTTAACGATTTAAAACATTCAAGTAAAAATTTTTGACATAGCTGGCAAGTAACCTTACGGGCCGCCTGATGGTAAGTGACCACCGCCGCTAATAATAAATAATTTTAAATACAAAAAGATAAACTAAAATAATAAATACTAAATAAGCTCATTGGCTCCGTTACATTAAAAAAAAATATTCTATTACAATAAAAAAGTCTCTATTACAACAAAAAAGTCTCTATTACAATGAAAAAGTCTCTATTTAAGTCTCCGTTAAAATGAAAAATAGTCTCTATAACAATGAAAAAAGGCTCTATTCCTATCAGTACAAATAAACTTTTTCTATCCCTACACTGTCAGCTCTCATCGCCTACGGTATAAAGAACACGCTTATTAAAATATTTATGTAGTGTGAACCACAGAATATGCCCTATTACATAGGTGTGTGAACTAAGAAAAAAAATCAATTTAACACAATGCAACATTTAAACAGCTAAAACTGAAACAAAATATGTATCTATCTATCTATCTATGAATCTATGCCACAAAATACTCCCTATTTATATATCCCTAGCTTATGGCATCACTAAAACATACTTTACAAATGGAGAAGTATTTTATTAACTCTTTTCCGTATACGGATCTAAATGTGTGATGTGTTTTATATTTTATAATAAGCCTGCTTATGTAGGGTTTCAGTGCACTATAGAATCAAATTAACACGTTTTATGCCATCAACACGACCTGCGTGTTCTTAAAATAAAAAAATATTTTAGTGCCGCATGCCGTCAGGGACACACACGGTGTGTTCAGTTTTAAAGGCGGGGGCGGCAGTAGCAAATCTATTATTATTTTTTTTGTGGCATTGACCGTGTTAAAATAGTTCATAATTTAGCAATGTGTATGGATAAAAGTTGATTCCCTATGTAATAGATAGTATTGTAGGGGTTGTTTTCTAAGTTTAATTGTAAATTATCAGGGGTATTAAAATTCTCAATGACTTCCTAGGTTTCGGTCGGTTATTAATTGTTCCTATGTAAGGTAGCTTCCGACGTAGGAGTTGCAGTTCGGACAGTAGTGGTCGGTGTTCATGCAGGAGTCCATGCAGTATGGGATACAGACGCAAGGCCAGCAACTGAAAACAATACTATGATTTAGGGCCGGATCAAAGTGATACTGACGTCGCGTATCGTTCGGTATCGCGACGAAGTATCATTGACGTGTTTTTACTTGTAGAGGTAGTGCCAATTTTATTGGGTTACACAGGTATTTGTACAATCACGTACGTGTCTATACGCCACATCATCTTTTGTAGATAGTTGTGTCAGTTGTGGTCTGTATAATTCGTCTTTAGAAATGTTAGACACCATCCTCGAATTACGATCTGATTTACCGACGGTCGAAGTAGGGGTTGCGTGGTTAAATGACAATTACTCTTTCGCGAGCTTTAAATTGTCTGGTCATTATTAACTTTTTATTCGGGTATTTTTATTACGCACACGCCTGTTTTTTTCCTTATACTCCTTTTGAAATAATTCATCAATTATTACGTGAGAGTAATGCAAAACTACACTTTAAATCCACAGAGTAAGGCTTATAATGGCATAACTCGGCACACTCAAATACAATTATTATAGTCGTCATCATCCTCACGCAGCTATCAAAGTTTTATAGAAAACCCTATACTCAGTGGCGGATTTAACACCAGGCTGAGTAGGCTGGAGACTAGGGCGGCATTTTTTGGGGGCGGCGTATTTGGGGCTAAAAGTACCACAATATTTTTCACTATGCTAAGTATTTCCTGCAGTTTCACCGGCGGTTCCACAGTACCGTCAATTTTTCAGGATGATAGGTCTTTCTATGTACCCCTATCAACGTGTACCTATGCAAAATGCCATGGTGGTCCGTTACGTAGTTAAGGTATAAAAACGCAACAAACAAACAAATTCACTTTCCTATTTATAATATTAAGATTCAGATTACATAAGAATGCTGAGGTTTAAAATGTTTTGGTTTACTGACTGTTGGACCTACAGCTTAGCCCACCGTTGGTATGTCCACTAAGTAAGAAGTGGACAAATTTGGTAATAGACCAATTTAGGAGTTGGACGAAACTGGCCGGAGGGGATATTTATACTCGTAGTCTCAACTTTGGTGGAACTATCAGTTTTTTCTAACTGTGTAATTTCAGCAACAAACTGAACACAGTCGCGGGTTTCTTTCTCAGATTAATCTAGAGAATAAGATAGCGCACGGCGTATGATCTAAGTAAAGCCAAAAACCATCCAAAAACTACGCTACTGTCGTAAAGGTACACAACACTCACACATTGACGCAAAAAACTACGCTACTCGCTTGGTCACTCTTACCTCGACATTATGTGCATTGGTTTATGGGATAATTTCGTGTACTTAAAAACATATACAAGTATATACTGTGCAATTTTTAAAAGTCAATTTTGAAAAAGCCGTAACATTAAACTTTTACAAATATGTGCAGTTTTAAAATATTAAATCTCCTAAAGTTGTATATTGGAACGGAAATGGCTAACGTAGAATTTGGGAATTAATATTAGTTTTCGTGCAATTGTAAATGTTTTTCATGGCAACATTACCACGCACACACATTGAAAAAGAAGTGGCTTCAGCGAGATATAACGCAGTGTTCCATATTTTCCTCTAGATTAATCTGATGGTTTCTTTATTGTTATTTCTGAGTGGGGCGTAGTTTAGGGTAAACCCAAAACTAATAATTATGTAGTTATCGTCAAGCTCAAGCAAGTGATAAGCGGGTACTTAGGTAACGAGCAGCAAGATCGCTGATAAAATTTATTTTATTTTAAAGACGAATTAAATTAGTTAATGGTAGTTTAATGAGATTTATCGCTGTCCTAATGACATCGAGATCTCGTGATGGTGTGCGTTGACATTTCGTTAGTCATAGTTATTTTAGTATTATCATTGTCATTTTGATATACCCTATCTATGCCATAGTCATACTGTGTCGTTTTTTTAGGTCAATTTCTAGGGTAAGTCACACTTGGAACTTTACAAAAACTTCGTTCGTTAGGTAGTGTACACACTAATGTCGATGGCGGCTTTTTTTTCTTGACGGTCATATTTCAAAGGAAAATTGCCGTTTTTCAACTTGCTGCCACGGCCCGGCTCGACACGGCGCAATTGGAATAACGCCTAATGTCACTAGCCATGTCGGCGGCTGTATTTGCGGGTCGACGACTTTAGTGTGTAAACTTCTTGAAAGATAGGCAAAGCATACGTAGTCTTGTCATGAATTACTAAGAGAATTTGAGAACTACTTCTGAGAGATTTAGAGAAATTGAGATCCAGTTCCCGTTTCAGGCTAGATTGGTTTCTCATCTTCGACCAAACTGTCTGAAGCATCGATCACGATGCTTTGCAGTGACCAAAGTCATTATTTTAGGTTTAAAAAAGAATAACATTGCCAGTACGTTTAGTGCAGGTGCGATAAAGAAATAATTCGCTTTTGTTAAAGATAGTGGCTGTCAAAAAATATTGAATTGAATTAAGCTAATTAACTTTTTCTATAAGATTAGCGATTATTTTATAGATTACTAGTGACTGCCCCAGCTTTAAAAACGTTTCGTGAAAGTTATCTAACTGATGGTGAAAACCGCATCAAAATCTGTTGCGTATAGTTTAGTAGGAGTTAGCGGAAACACAGACAGAGAGAAAGATAGATATGGATAGTGACTTTCCTTTATACTACTCGTATGTAGAAATAAAGAAGATACCTATTATGTAGATATTCATACACTGAGTCGATAGTTAGATAGCCTACTTTGAGAAGGCCCGCCTCTCAAGCCAGAGCGAGTGGGTTCAAACGCAGCCGATGTCACGCACCAATTTGCTAATTATGTTAGCCTATACATAATATCGTCCGGCGAACTGTAGGTGTTGTATTAATCCTCTGCCAGTCCCTTCGGGGGAAAGGCGTGACGATATGATATGAATCTACTTTAGTATTTTTATTATACCTCTAATAAAGTAAACTTTTTACGGCTATTGAAATCATTTGAAATAATAATTGTTTAGTCAAGTTTAAATAAGGAAAGTGATAACTACAGCGCGATACCTACCTACCAACATTATAATAAATATACCTAAATAAGAAATACTAAAAATATGAGTTTTGGTCTAGGTGTGACTCACTCAGTTCACTGATAAGAAATTGACTGAATCATGAATTGAATATATGTATGTTTGTACATTAAGTTGTTTTTTAATAACTATGCTGTTAAAATGTAATTTTGCCGAATCTAATCAAAATGATTTGGTCAAATGTAGTGCATCCACTCGCTAAACAGATAAAAATCTCGCCACACTCTATCTATTCATATCTCAGTACGCAGTATCATAATTCTAATCACAGACTTCCAATAAAGTAGTGGAAGTCTGTGATCATAATCCTTACTAATATAGTAAAAGTGAAGGTGAGTTTGTTTGTTATGCTTTCAAAACTTAACAATTCAACCGACCATCATGAAATTTAGCACACACGTTGTCAGGGGTTTAGAAAAGGACTTATTACAAACTCCTTTCATGACAAAAAATTAACAGTTCTTGTGGAACCGCGGGCTACTGCTTCTATTATAATAATTAGAATTGACACCTCAAAATAAAATGCCAGCACAGGAAAACTAAGATTGGTACAATAACGGTCTTATCGCTGGATAACCTTCTGATGAGGGAAAAAGTAAGGTTTTTTTTGGATCCAAAACAAGATTTTCACACAAACAACGCTAATCACGTTAGCGTTGTTTAGCTGATTAGCATTACAACGCTCTTGTAATGCTAATCAGCTAAACAGATTCTTTATACATTTGCCTGACAATTAATCATCCCGAATGAACTAGTCTCAATTAGTCAGGTATGGTATGCTATCCTAATCCTAACATTCTACTTCTAATCCTATCCTAATATGTATTATCGATGCGAAAGTCAGTTTGTTCGTTTGTTACCCATTCACGCCTCAACTAGATGAGTAAGTTTAGGCACGTCTAAGTAAAACAAATGAGTCAATACCAATGATAGGATCAATGATAGGTATGAATTCATGACAACGTCGGATAAAACTGATATCGTATAAACTCGTAGATATATATTAAATACATAAGTTGGTATATAATCAAATTAAGTCACAGCGGATATATTTGCATCCGTTCACACAATAGATATAAAAACTTTTTTTTTTTTATATAGGTCGGCGTTTGACCACCAACTCGCCTGATGTTGAGCGTTGTTGTGGTCTAAGATCGAGCACGACGACCTATAAGCGACTATGGCGCTGGATACAAGTGTCCCTAATTGTAGCTTGATTAACCTTTATCGCAGACTGTTAACTAATGCGTTTCTACTATTGTTAGTACTTACTTATTTGCTCTTTACTTGTTTGTAGTTATGCAAAGATATAATTTAAAAAAAGCCATAAACTCCGACCGCATAATGAAAATTATGACATTCAACAAATCTTAACTTCAAAATCCTAATCTTACCTAACTTCTTAATTAGAATTAATGTTTGTTTTTTTTTCTGTTGTTTCTTTTTTGCACTTTCACGCCTTACTCAACCGATTGTCATAATATTTTGCATACACGTTGTTGGAGCCACAGAATAGGATTTAAGCTTCGATAAATGTTACGTCCAGATGGACTGAAAAACATTGCACGCGTCAAAAAAATTACAGCCAACTGTTTGGGTCTTAATGAACAAAATGTATGACTCAACGCTAGTAAAAGACGCACCTGTCACGCACACTAGTATAAAAATGGCCTGTCACTTTTCATTCATAAACAGTATAGAACTCTCTCTAGACATATAGTACTAATAGGATTTAGGATACCGTTCATCCTAAAAAAAACGGTTCTTGTTGGGATCACGGATAAAACTGCGGGGTGCAGCTAGTTTTTAGAATAAAGCTACAGAAACCCGACCTCAGAATGAATTTTATGAGTTTCCAGCAAATTATAACACAATTATTTATACCTTAGAAAATTAAAATATCCGGAGTTTACATACACCAGTTTAAATATAATACTTAAGAGAAACACCGACAAACTAAATTAAACTTTATAAATCGTCACAACAATGTCCAATTTAGTTTTCAACGCTTGCTGGCTAGTACTTTTTACTAAAATAGTTAGCTAGATAGGTATGAGTACTTAATACTAAACTAGTGTACTATAGTTTTATCATATTTTTGTTTGGATATTTTTTAGATTTCCTTCCCTATCCAGCTTTGCACTCTGCCCATAAACACAAATCAAATAGCACCTCGCTCTACGAAATTTTGTCAAGCCATATATGTACTATAGTACCTACTATAGTACTTAATATAGTACCTACGTTGCTATGTGTTATTTTCTGTAATTAAAATGGCTTGACAAAATTTCATAGAGCGAGTACTATTAGCACTATTAAGACAGTCGCAGCCGATGAAGAAACTATACGCTGATCTGTGGAGATGTTTACAACTACCAATAGGAAACGCAGATTAGGCAGTAGTAGCCGCTCAAGTCTTATCCTTACTGAGCTCGTTACAGTATTTACATACTTCTGGCAACACCTCAAATTACATTGCACTTTTTCAAGGCAAACGATGCCTATGGCTAGATGACTTCCAAGGCATAGATAGTCATATTCTTTCAATAGTTTGATTTCAACATATTTTATACAGCATGTTACAAAAACCCTGTTGTATAATTGAAGGGCATATACACCATTTTGGAATGTGTATACCTTATAAGTATTCATGCAAAAACACCAAAAAATGCACGTTGAAAATGGCAAGAGTTATGACCGGTAATACTCGTAGAGCGCAATAAAAAATGAAATTTTACAAAAATGTTAACAAATCTGAATCATAATATGTTGACGGCTTTTATTCTAAAAAAGTAACGGCACGACGCACATTGTGTACAAACAAAACCGACGCGATTAGTGGCTGCGTTCGCGCTTTTAGGCGGGCGGAACGCGATGAGTGTTCAAAATATTTAGAGTCAATATTTAATTTTAACTAGCATAATTGCATCCTCTATTCGATATTGCATGCGCAGCTCGCGAATATAACAGGTTTTTTGTAACACCCTGTATAGTCTGAGTCATAGTCGGATTTGGGTTGGGATTCCATACGAAGATAACCTAAACATTTGAGTCACTCACCCTATCACACAAAGTAGAGCAGCAAACAAATGAGTCCTCAAGGTAGGTTTACTTTCCACCCTGGTCACGATTTCAAAGTTGCAGGACTTGCAGGTGACCCTAGCAGGGTTCGGGCCCATCTGCTGGGCCATGACTACTGGGACCATTGCTGGGACCACCGTAGCCTGGACCACGGTAGGACCGTATGGGCCGGGGGGGTGTGGGTATCCCGAAGCCTGAGGGTATCCCGCGGGAGGCCCGGAGGAGTAAGGGGGAGGGTTGGCTGGCCCTGAGCCGTCCACCACTGTTGCTCCATGATAGTATGTCTTTGCTGCAAAATAGGAAGACTAACTGTAAATATACATTAATAGGTAAGTCTAATAAATTTCTATGTAAAACGTCCGGCGAGCAGCCTTATTGTCATTCCTATATAATACAGACTTGTAATCGGAATAAATATCTTATGACAACTTGCTCTGCAAAAAAAACTATCTAAGTATTTGCTTACTGTACTCCTAGCTAGCTCCTACCTAAATTCTCTTGTACGAACCTTATGTCATTCCTTAGGAGTCTCTTAATTTTATGTGCCCTATAAACGAATATTTCGCCAGTAGTAGATTAAACTAGTTACGCAAGGACTTAGGCAGGTCTTATATTTATTGATAAAGGCCATTAATCTCTTAATTTTGACGCTTAAGGCTGCCTTCAAGACTCAAATACGAGTATATCATAAGAGCGCACGTTTCGTTAGTAGAGCTTTTGGAAAATCTTCTTTCTTCATTTAACTCCTACTTTTGGTCTGAAGGTGCTTATATTTTAAAACGGTAGAAGTAAGAGATAGTAGAATTTATTTGAAAATTATAATAATCACTTTGTTGGTAAAACCGTCACTGATAAGATAATGCTAATGCTATTGATTTCTTGTGAATTTGACAAAGATAATGTACGAAGATAGTATTTTAATGCTGTACCACATTAAAATTTCTTTGTTTCCTTAACTATCTTACTTATTGTCATAGATAAACTAGGTGTACGTTACCTATGCAAAATCATAATTGGTGAAATGATGCGACCTTTTTAGAAAAAGAGCCACTACCCAAAAGCACAGGCAAGAAAGTCAAGAAACTAAGGGGCGTATTATTCATCGGCCAAAAGTGATAGAAAATGTGTTCGTTTACATGTTCAGGGAAAAACACTGACACATTTTGTATGTATACTCGTATGTATGTACATATTTACAAAAAGTATGTACGGAGTACAAATCGGATGACACATCATTTAGTGATAAAAAATACTCCTTTCGCTTCAAAATTTGTCGTACATAGGTAAAGATGTTCATAACTATAGATTCGAATTCAAGACGCCAAACGTCAACAAAGTACAATCTACTACGAGTATACTCGTATACCTATATAGGCGCAAAGCAAACCTTATTATTCATGTTTTGAAAAAGAAGCAAGGAGTCTTGATGAAGGAGTCATAGCAATACGGTGTATTTTTCAGAAAAATACACAGTTTAGTTCTATTGAATCTTTTGTTTTTAAATTTATAACTTCAAAAATATCTATCTCTACATTTTATATTTACATAATGCAAATGACACACACATTTATTACACAAACATTTTTTGACATGACAACGTCTTATAAATCGATGAACGCCGGCTGCATGCACGAAAAGTAATGACTCATTGTCCCGTTACGCTCATTGTAACTTTACGATCGAAGCGAGAGCGATACAGGAGCGATTTATTCATAAAAGTATGCAATCATTTCATCAATGATTTGTTATGACGTTGTCACGTTAAACTATCGTCCGTAAACTGACTTTACAGACAACTAACTATTTTTTTTCTACATGAAAATTAAATAACTTAATAGATTTACTTACTTTCTTCCATATCTGCTTAGATAATTAATATAAAACACTGTAATAAAGTTAACACTTCAAACTCAAACTCAGGTACTTCAGTCTCCAAATCGATGACGACTGGTTCAATAAAGAATATTAACACGGATATAACTGATAGCTACTATCATTGGTGACGATAGTAGCTGATAACTCTGACAATCAGCGTTAAGGTAAATATTACCTTATACAATAAACTACAAGAACTATTTTAATAATAAAAAACTGGATGATATGTTTTTAAGCCAATGTTCATTAAGGATTAGGAAATATTTCACAGACATCTGATTTGCAGAATGTTTGGGAAGGAAGAGCTATTGCTAAAATATTCTATATTCCTAATTTTTCATCAGACCGCTCGTCTAATTGATTAGATATTATGTATAGGTACCCAGCACGTGTGTAACCGGTGCGCGTGAACCGTCGTCTGACAACAAAAAAAGAGAGAGAAGGAGAAGAGGGAGGGAATGAGATGTTCTGATGTCTTTCGATTCTACTACACAACTGCTCGTCTCGTGAAAAAGCTTCACTTCTCCTCATCGACATATTTATTATAGACAAGTAGAAATCTTTTACGGTTCATCACAACAGGACAACTTGGAAAACGCATAAGTACCATCCTAACTTGGTCGACATTCTAGCAACTCGTAATACAGGGTTTGCCCTCACTTTCCTAGTACGAACCGCTAGGGAATGGAACACCTTGCCACCTTCTTTAATTCTAAAATACAGCCTGGGTTATCTTCAGGGCCAAAGTGAATAAATAACTTTTTAGGTCATCGTGCTCTATCTTAGGCCACAACGTCGCTTGACATCAGTCGAGTTGGTGGTCAAACGTCGACCGATTAAATAGTAAATTATGAACAGTTTTTCCGACCTACTTGTAGGTAGTTATCTTTCTTCTTATCTTCTTTCTTCTTCTTAATATATATAAATTACGTGTCACGTTGTTTATCCGCTATAGACTCCTAAACTACTTAACCGATTTCAATCAAATTTGCACACCGTGTGCAGTTCGATCTCACTTAACAGACTGATAGGATAGCTCACATATATACATATAATAATATTAGGTCCTTACGTATGAAATTGGCGTTTTGTACGGGAGGAATAAAAAGTCGATTTTTTTTTGTAAAATATATTTAATGAATCAAAGTATGCACCGTTGTTATCTATGCACTTTTGCCATCTTATGGGTTCAGTTCAGTTCATTGATCCCTTTACTATAAAAACCATGGGGGCGAGAATCAACAAACTCTTTGAAGGCGGTTTGGACTGCTGCATCGGAGTGGAATTTTTTTCCTTGTAAGAAGTTGTCCAAATTCCGGAAGAAATGGTAATCTGTTGGAGCAAGGTCCGGGGAGTACGGTGGATGTCGCAGACATTCCAATTGTAGCTCAGCTAACTTAGTGGTTGTTTGTTGTGCAGTATGTGGTCTTGCGTTGTCGTGAAGCAGCAGTGGCCTAGAGCGATTGACCAATCTCGGTTGTTTAACAGCTAGTTCTTCCTTCATGGTTTGCAGTTGCTGACAATAGATATCTGCCGTAATCGTTTGGCCAGATTTAAGAAAGCTGTAGTGAACGACACCGGCGCTAGTCCACCAAACACTTACAAGTAACTTTTTCTGAGTCAATTTTCGTTTAGGGCAGGATTTGGCTGGGTCTTCAGGGTTCAGCCATTGCGATGAGCGCTTTCGATTATCGTACAATATCCACTTTTCATCACAAGTAATGATTCGATTTAAAATCCCTTCATTATTGTGTCGGTTGAGCAAAGTAACACAGCAGGCGACCCGTGTTTGCAAGTTCGATTCACTCAATTCATGAGGTACCCATCGTTCGAGTTTTTTTACTTTCCCGATTTGCTTCAAGTGGATTAATACAGTTTTGTCACTTACCCCGAAGCCTGCTGCTATCTCTGAAGTGCTTTGTGATGGATCCGCTTCCACAATAGCCTTTAATTCTTCGTTTTTCACTTTGAACTCCGGCCGTCCACGGGGTTGGTTCTTAAGGTCGAAATTTCCAGAACGAAAACGTTGAAACCAAAAACGTACCATGCTGTCTTTAGCGACACCAGCGCCGTACACATCATTAATTCTTCGAGCTGTTTCTGCAGCACTGGTGCCACGGTAGAACTCGTACTCGTAAATATACCGATATTTCATGTTTTCCGGCGCGCTGTAATAAGCGACGCCAAAGAAAAAATAATGAGGAAAATAACAAATGAATGACTGTATTCCAAAGAAAAAAAAACCAGCTAAATGAATTTATTAATTTGAATTTCGAATTCTTAACCAAAGAGGAGATATTTCAGATCAAATTGATCAGTACGACAAAACGCTAATTTCATACGTAAGGACCTAATATAAATAATAAACGCGAACGAAGTCGCAGGGTGACAGCTAGTATTTTAAATATTAAAAACACCAGATTCGGCAACGTGTTCAGAAAAGTGTTCAGTTGTTCACAGGCAGTGCGAGGCGATGAAAACTTACCATCTGGTGATCTGCTTGCCTTTTAACCGACTTCCAAAAAATAGGAGGTTCTCAATTCGACTGTATGTTTTTTTGTTTGTATGTGATTATATGATTTCTCCGCCAATTGTGAAACGATTTTAATGATTCTTTTATTGGTATATCATACTTTAGGGGTGGTTCCAGATACATTTAACAGAAATCGGTCAAGCAGTTTTTAAAATATCAACAAAAGTCTAACATACAAACAAACCATACAAACCATACCAAAAGTCCATACAAACGCGCTACTCAAATTTCTTGAAAACCATTTGTCAGATTATGATGAAATTTAGCATGTACAATTAAATTAACAATATCTCCGTCCTTATGTTCTTGGTTTTTTTCAAAAACGTTCTCAAACTAAAATAGAGGTATAAAAAATATCCGCATTTTTAAGGGGTCACTTTTGACTGATTTATTCAATAGATAGACAAATCAAATCATAAATTCCATTACATAGGGAGGTTGTCTACATCATTAGCTGTTAAATGAAACCATATACAAGGGAAATTATAAGTTACTTAAGAATGATTACAGAAGTGCAAAAGTCATAAAAAAATTGAAATTGCACTTTGTCACTCTGTAGGTAAGTTTAGAGGCTCGTCAGTATCATTATTTGCTCTCTTCGCTCGTCTTCTTCTTCTAGACGAAATGGCCATAGAATACCTTAAGCCAATGCGAAGTTAGTCTAGGTCGTCTAGGTCGAAGTTAGTTAGGTCGCCAGGCTATTAAGAACATACCTGATGATACGGCTTTTTTTTTTTTTTATGGACAATAAGTCGGCGTTTGACCACCAACTCGCCTGATGTTAAGCGACGTTGTGGTCTAAGATGGAGCACGACGACCTATAAGGTACTTATTCACTCTAGCCTTGAAGTTTTGTAGAGTGAAGAAGTACAAAGACGGCAGTTGAGTGAGGCGCTACAAGTGCGCCACTGCTCAGACCCGTCTTCGGAACGGTTACACCGGACTACATCCCGAAACACGACTAGGTCATTTCACGGCATGGCTTGGTCCGGTGGGTGGTAACTAGCCACGGCCGAAACCTTCCACCAGAGTTTGCTACCCGGTTAGCACTACCCGGGGACCACGTGTAGGGAATCAGAATAGAGTACACTCCTACGGACGTGGGTAGCTCAGACCCCAAAAACATTATTGCGCGATAATTCGTGTCGCGCTGTCGCGTTAAAATCATCGTTATCTGTTATTGGCGATGTTCTTGTCTACATTAGCGGTCTCGTTGCCTTTCTGCGGAGTTGACGTGAGCGATAATTCGTCCGACACACCGCCGAGTGACGAACCAACCGGCTATACTTGTCGCGATAGTCTTAATTAATTAATTGTAGCCGTACCTTAATGACAATAGTCATAGCATTTCATCCCGCTCGCGCCAACTACTCACGTCATACGAGCAAGTGTCAGGGCCATTGATCAAGGACCCTATTCGGGGTTGAGGTTTTCATCTCACCTTTTTTTGTCCTTGTTCCTCTCGTTTGAAACGCGATAGGTGTGAGAGTGACCAAGATAAAATCTCATCTCATCTCCCGCGTAGGAATAGCCCCACAGGGCACACAATGACCACTGACATTACGCTTGAAAAACAAAGGGGCAGAACAGTTTGAAATAAAAACTTTTAATTTTTCCTTTCTTAGATTTTATGGATATTAATCACAAAATAATATGTTATTGTCCTAACAACAACTAAGAACACGTATGCAAATAATGTTGATAATAATTTATTATTAATACCCTTGAGTAATAAACGTTGCATTGCCACGGAATAATTACACTCAATAGTTAAATAATATTGCACAAATGTTTAAGAACCATCATAGAAAGAAGAGTAGTAGAAAATAGAGAGCAAAAAAGACCAAGGACTACATTCTTAGACCAAAAAAAGAGAAGGCAGAAGTCGTTAAGTAAGCAGAAGACCGCCAAGACTTGATATTCTTCCATAAGAGTCTCATATTGGTAGTGAATGTGCTGTGCCAAGAAATATAAAAAAAAAAATAAAGAAATATAAAATATAAAGAAACCCAAAAACTATTATTCACACATTTATTAACTTTACTATAAACAGACATCAAAATTAAACTAAAAAACTTATCTAATGCAACGCTCATTTGTATAAAACTGTTGAAAAGAGAGTAAATGGTACTTTCTTTGTTAAAAAATAATCTAAAATAATTCTAACTCCATTGTAAGGCTTGTAGAGATCTTCCAAGTTAGATTAGCCTTTTCACTAAGCATAAAATAGTGCAGCAAACTTACGTAGCGACTTTAAAGCGCATCACAGATGGTTAACATACTTTAATATTTTATATACAGATGCTCTAGCGGAAATCCTGCTACAGTACATAAACAGTAGCGCATGGCTGGCGGTACGAGTACTGTGTTCGATTTTCTTTAGTAACCAACATGGGCGTATCCACCATGACAATGTGGGGGGCCTAACCCTGGTCGTTAACTCGAAACTCAAAATTTAGATTTTGCAAGTAAAAAATACAGGTACATTTACTTCTGCCTCACGCCTAAGTAAAGTCTGGATACGAGTAGCCACTATGTATTACAATATTTATCTAGTTTCAAAATTATTTTTCATTTTTTTTTGGTGGATTATTTTGAAACCTTTTCTTGGAGTAATTTAAAAATAACCCCTCCATTCCAATCAAACTTCCTACATTAAAAAGATAATTTACTTTATCATATGTTTTCTGCCGAGGTCTTTAGTACCTATTAATGTTTCACTTTAAATTAAGGCCCATAAAGTTGATAAATAATATTATAAAATTCAACTTGTAGAAAATAAGGTGGACTTATTTGCCTTTACGTTTCTTTTTTACTATCCTAGTTTACCTTTACCTTTTTTATTTAGCTGTTACTCATTTCATAAATGAAATCGAGCATAAATCATTTCAGACAGTCGAGTTACACTACTAGAAACACAAATTCTATTCTACACCTTAGTTACGACGTATTTTCGTATCATCGAGAATCACTTAATCTACAGATCATAATTTATGTTTAATCTGCGTCGTGTGTGATTCAAAGAAATGTATAGCTAGCAATTCTGTAAAATTTGCTTTAATATTGTAAATCAGCTTTAATACTTTGAAATTTTCTTCAATGTGTGACATGCCTTTTTAATCGGTGTTTTTAGAGTTTTCTTATGACTTGTATGTTCCAATGTATGCATTACAGTTGGGGCAGTGGTGATTTTTGCTCATGCAGGAGTCTACGCAGTACGGGATGCAGCAGCAGCACCAGCATCTGAGATGAAAAAAAATTGGTTAAAATAGTTAATTAGTATAAGTAGTGTGGTAAAAATAGAGTGTGTGAGAAGTGGTGTTGTGTGGTGCTGAGTGTTATCTACAAGTGGTATTTGTGGTGGTAGTATGGTGTGATTTGTGTATGGTAGTGTGGTGTTGGGTGTTATTTGTGGTGGTATTGTGATGTGGTGTGTGTGTGTGTGTAGTGGTGTGGTGTTTTGTTGTATTTGTAGTGGCAGTAGGGTGCGATGGGGTAGTAACTCAGCACCATGTAATACAACTTTAACCAACGAACAACCACCATCCCCAATCGACCCCTTACAATGAAGTGGTCAACTCCCCAACTTAATCTCAGACACTGGGAGAATCGACCCCTTCCAAAATTATGGAGTGGTAAACACACGTACAGGGGGGCTATTCCTGCGCGTGAGATGAGATGAGATTTTATCTTGGTCAATCTCACACCTATGACGTTTCAAACGAGAGCAACAAGGACGAAAAAAAGTGAGATGAAAATCTCAAATTTCCGAATAGGGCAACAGGTGAGTTTTAAATAAGTGAGTTGCCGGCTAAGCCGTCACTACAGGTACAGTACCTATTTTTTTTAATGGCACGTATACAAGAGGTTATCTGTTGGTATTTATCGATTTACAAAACGTTGTTTATTTTAATCTATCGCTATCAATACGTATGCGTCATGTGTCGATGGTTAGATAACAGGATAACACAATGTAAACTCTTCAAGTTTTCATTGGCAAAAGATACCTACTTTTGAAAATATGATTACCAATATAAACATTAAAGTAAAAAAGAAGAAGCTACTTTAGAAAATTAGTGGCTAAAGATCGCAACAACATAAATAGCTATGGTTAAAAATCTAATAGTTAGTTAGTTATGGAGCATGTTAAAAAGGGCATTTTTATTTTCGGGCTGGCAACAAATCGACAGCAGCGCTACGTGATGCATGTGTCACTGGAGGAAAATTCAAATCACATGTAAAAACTAGAATAAGATATAATAAAAGCTATGTAAAAACTAGAATAATATAGAATAACTAAAAAAGATGTCTGGAGCCTTCCACTTCCGCCAAGTAGCCATACTAGTACATAGATATTACCTAGTTGTAAGCAAAACTTTGCGAGACAATAATTTATATTAAACATTTTTTTTTAAATAATGCCTCTCAGTTTCTTGCCTGTTCTTCTGAGTAGCTCTTTTTCCGATCAAGGCGGTCGAGTCTATTATAAAACTTTGAAGTTCATAAGTGTATCACTGATATCCAATTGAATAAAAACATTTTGATTTTGACTTTGTCCATAGAAGGCTGCTACTGTTTACCATCAAGCGGGCTATCTGCATGTTTGCCACTCTTCTTATAAAAAAAATACTCACCCTAGTACACAAAGTAGAGCCGCAAACAAATGGGTTCTCGTGGAGGCTTTGACTTCAATTGTGGTAATAACATCACTATTACAGGACCTGCAGGTGACTCTCGCAGGGTTCGGGCCCATGTGATGGACCATTATGACTGGAGCTACAGGGACCATGCCTGGTTGAATCACGGTCACGCTATGAGGTGGCGGAGGGTGGTAAGCCTGGGGTGGAGTGTCGTACGACGGAGGGGGCTGGCCCGAACCAGAGTCGTCCACCACTGTAGATCCATGGTAGTGTACCTTAGCTGGAAAAAAGGAAAAATGGTGTTAAGTAACAGTATATTACGTCGCAAAGTGCCTGTTAACCATCCGGAAGAAATTATCTGAGTGATGGTGAAAACCGGAACCCGTTACGTGGTCTTAAAGTACTAAAGGTCTAAAGACATGTGGTCAGACAGCGGGAAACGAGTTTCTTTTATATTATGTAAAAGAATAACAAAGATAATATTAAATACAGGAGCCTTATTGTGTATGCATGATGATGATGGTAATCGTGTGCCCTCCTCCCGCTCGCTTTCATGATGCGTGTGGAATGGCACGTGGTGACTATTGTCATTACGCTTACATAATAAGATCTCAGATCATAATTTGTTATAGGATTGCATTGAGAAACCAAAGCTTATAGAGCTGGCAAGCAAGTAGGCACGGCTTAAGCAGGGTACTCACGTAGACGTGTAGCACGCGTATCAGATGCTGTATCAAGATTGTATGGCGCTCGCCTGCTGCAGAGCGTAGCGTGCTCGTAGCGAGCCGCCGGGAGGGAGATATTTTATTAGAGAGATATTATATTATATGTCCTACGAAGATACAGAGAAGTTGTTATTTGTTTGTGTTTAATTTGTATGTTTAATTTTAAATTTACAGTAAGTTTATTTTATAGTTTAAAATTAATTAGAATTTTATTGAATTAGAATATGTGAGTATGCAATGATTATTTTAAGTTAAATTTTTGCCGTATTTATCGCCTGACAAACAGGATTACCTAGTTCAGGCAAAATTATTTTATTGTTCCTAAAAAAAATGTTTGTATCTGATAGTTTTTATCTTTACCATGTAGTTTTTGAAATAAAAATTTATTTATTTATTATTATTATTATTATTATTATTTTGCGCGTAGGCGCTCGCAGTATGCTTGTAGCTGGCTACGCGGTAACCATGGACGAGCCGTACACACTTGTAAATTGATACAGTATCTGATATATTACGTGCTGCACGTCTAAGTGAGTACCTTGCCTTACATGCCTCTACTTGTACCTAAAACACAACATCAAGATAGCAAAAATAATAAAAGATAGCACTTCGTACACACCTAACTTAATTATTATAAATTAAATATTTTACTGGAATGTGTTTTGGTATAAATATCAGGTATCCTAAGTACTGATTAGATTATGTTTTATGGTTTCTTATAACATAAGAACAATTTTGAAATCTTTTTCGATTTTTTAAAGTATTATGCTTACGTATCAAATTAAAATTATTCTTTAAGCTAGTTATCTACAAGACTGAAATAAAAGAGCATTCTATATCCACAAAAACAGTGTAGAGGAGAGGTTGATATAAATGTAAGTAATTTTTTAAGATAAAATTTAAATTAATTTTATTTTACTAATAAACACTATATAGCCTCAGAATAGTTATAGTGTTTTGTTTTGTTTTTTTTCGTTCAAGTTTAAATAGCTAAAAGACATAATATATTGTCAAAACACTGCATAACGATATCCATAACTAATAACTATATAAACAACGTTTATCAATAAATAGGATTGTGTTTCTGACTACAGCTACCCAGCCTAGTCTAGCTCGAGTTTGTAGAATAAACCACACAGTCATTACTTAAAAACAACCCCGACCACAAAATGTAGGCTATGAAAAACAGCCTTCCCAGTAAACCAATCTCCTTCAAGCTAGTAGAAGATAAGACAGTAGCGGATTACATAGAAACAAACATACATATTTACCTACACACTACATTCACCCGTAAAACATGACCTCTTTTGGGTAGCCCGGTAAAAAGTAAACACTTGCGTTTCTATAGCGTATAAAGTATTCTATAGGTTCACTTCACTGTGTATGTTAAATTGTTAGTTCATTGTTTGTTTGTTTAATTGTTTAGTTCATTGAGGACAAACATTGTGACACGAGATTTATAAATATAATATTAAGATTTCACGCTTAAGATAAATATGACATTTTGTGACGTCATTTTCTTGTACGCAAAAACGACTTCGTGGTTTCATGTTTGATTACGGTGATAGTTAAATATCCTGCATCAATAATAAAAAAGAGTTTTTTAATAACGGTTCCTGTGGGATAGAGGCTGCAACTGCGCAGTTAATAGCTTCCTAATGTTTACTGTTTTTCTAGTTCACACTTTATACAAAATCATAATTTTAATATTTATCCATATTTTAATTTTGGAAATGTACTCACTTTCTTCCATATCTTTGATTAATTTAAAGTTTAATTTTTAATTATTTGGTTAAAGATTTTTTTTCACTTCTAACTCAGGTACTTCGGAATAGAGCCCAGCGCTGACTGAACCATAGGCCAGCCGCATCGCTAATATAGGTGATAGCCGCTATCATTGGTGACGATAGTAACTGATAAGTCTAATAATCAGCTACACGGAAAATCTAAGCTTGTGATGTAGCTGAAATATTTTGTAGATGTAATGTTCTTAGAATTAAAAAAAAAAATTGAATAAAAATAATTAATTAATAAAATAAGGTAGAAGTGAGATAATTTATCTGTTTTACAGAAATTTTATTCAGTGATAACCACCATTTTTTGTAGGTAGTACGTTATGATACGGTAGGTATCGGGGCGAGATTGTGAATGCCAGCGCGACCCCATCTCGCCCCACCTTGGCGGAGGACTGCTCACGGGGGAGGATTTTAGTGGGTTCGATTCCCACATACCCCCTTTCGTCACCCCCTGTGGCGGAAGAGAAATGTGAGGGCATTTACCTACTCCTTAACAAAATAATTTACAAAAAAGAAAGGTATTTATACGGCAACTCCTCGGCTGTTGTAGGTACAACTTAATTTGTAAAGACTAGCTGACCCGCAGTTGCATCCCTTAGTAGTCCTTGTTAATTTAATCAAGTTTGCCTACTATGACATCGTATTGCCATGATAGTGACATCGTAGTGCCATGATACTGCGCGACCATGAACCTTATTGCGCAGCGATACGATTAGCGGTCGCTTAGCGTCGACACCAACACGTAACCATCATGGCAATACGATTTCATGGTAGGCCCCGAGGTCAAAAATCATAGCATGACATTGTCAATGTCAAAGATTAGCAACCTATACATTCAGAGTTCAACTTAAAAAATTTATGTACATACACCAAAAAAGCGAGGAACCTTTAGTTCATGATACCCGTGCCATATAATAAACTTTATTATTATTATTATAGTTATTTATGATCTTGTAAAAAAAAATTGCCTGTCACATAGCTATTGCTACTATTGTTTTATTATTATTTTGTCAAATACTTACTTATTTTTATATTGTTATATATTTAATTTTTGCCTTGCCTGTGACGTGTGTGACGTCACTCGCCGGTTCCAACGGAAGATCAGCGCTGGTTAACCACCATTAGCCAGCATTATGCTGAGTTGGAGCCGGTTTGTAGCAGGAAACCTGTTTTTTCTTTTCTGTCTTTATTTTTTGTTATGTATTTTTTTTTTCTCCTATGTTTCCTGTTGCAAATAAATTATATTCTATTCTATTCAACCTTAAAAATAAACAATTTCTATGGTATTGTTCACCAAAAACCGCGAAACGCAATTAGTACCCAAATATTTTACTCTCCTCCATAAATCAACCCTAATGAATGGTCTTAGTAACTACTATTCTACCTGTGGCACATATTGCAGGTAGTACGTAGAGGGTAGTAGAAACAAACATGGGGAGGGTTTGAGTATTGGGGAGGGTTGTCAGCGAACAGACTGGTTAATCTTGATGGAAAAGCTATTTAGCTAATGGATAGGCCTTGAACATCGTGCAGTGGTCATTCATTTCTATAATAGTGAAGTGATTCGTAGCTAGTGATGTAAATTAACATTAAAATAAGCTAGGTACAAGACCCGGAACTTGCAGGCTTAGGTGAAAGAAACGACGCTCGGTCTTCAGCCTTATATAAAAAGATTTAGACAATCGGTCAAGTTATAGTTTTACCGACGAACATTTAATTTGCCAGAATACATTTTTTTTTTTTTTGTTTTAGAGATAATTTCATACATTTTGTTGTATTAACGTTCTGTAATGTCTTACGAGCTAATTTTAACGTTGCAAATTTCTAGATCGTTGAGAAGTCAGTTTAACCATCTATTTTAAATTTTATCAGACACATAATTAGGTCCCTTCAGTAATCACAAAATATACGTAAGCATTTTGATTTTACTTCACACGTGCTATAGTCAATATAATACCGCCCCTACGGCTCTATTAAATATGGATATGGCAATGTTAGCGTCCTTGTATTTTTCTGTCAAACGTTAACACGTAATTGTCACGTAACCCGTCGCGTGCGAGTTACGGTGCTCACGTGATTTCGTTTGTCCCTTAACGTAAATGTCACTTCTGTGATCATTCTTAAGAGTCCGGCGACCTAACTAATTTCGACCTAGGCGACCTAGACTAACTTCGCATTGGCTTAAGGTATTCTATAGCCATTTCGTCTAGAAGAAGAAGACGAATGAAGAGAGCGAGTAATGATACTGAGAAGCCTCTAAACGTACCTACAGAGTGACAAAGTGCGATTTTAATTTTTTTTATGACTTTTGCACTACTGTAATCATTCTTAAGTAACTAAGAATTTCCCTTGTATTATTGATTCATTTAACAGCTAATGATGTAGACAACCTCCCTATGTAATGGAATTTTTGATTTAATTTGTCTACCTATTGAATAAATCAGTCAAAAGTGACCCCTTAAAATGCGGATATTTTTCATAGCTCTATTTTCGCTTGAGAACGTTTTAAAAAAACCCCAAGAACATAGGGGCGAAGATATTGTTAATTTAATTGTACATGCTAAATTGCATCATAATCTGACAAACGGTTTCCAAGAAATTTTAGTAGTGCGTTTGTACGGAAATTTCAGAACGTCGCGGCCCTCTTAAATAACTAAGAATTTCCCTTGTATTATGGACTCATTTAAAAGCTAATGATGTAGACAACCTCCCTATGTAAAGGGATTTTTGATTTGCTTTGTTTATCTATTGAATAAATCATTCAAAATTGACCCCTTACAAATGCGGATATTTTTCATAGCTCTATTTTCTCTTGAGGACGTCTTTTTAAAAAACAAAGAACATAGGAGCGGAGAAATAGTTCATTTAAGTGTACGTGCTAAATTTCATCATAATCTAACAAATGGTTTCCAAGAAATTCGACAAGTGCGTTTGTATGGAAATTTCAGAGTGTCGCGGGACTCTTAATGACAATAGTCATAGCATTTCATCCCGCTCGCGCCAACTACTCACGTCATACGAGCAAGTGTCAGGGCCATTGATCAGGGCACACAATGACCACTGCCATTACGCTTGAAAAACAAAGGGGCAGAACAGTTTGAAATAAAAACTTTTCATTTTTCCTTTCTTAGATTTTATCGATATTAATCACAAAATATGTTATTGTCCTAACAACAACTAAGAACACAAATAATGTTGATAATATTGTTATTAATACCCCTGACTAATAAACGTTGTATTGCCTTGGAATAGCTACACTTAATAGATATAGTTACTTTGAGAAACAATAAAATAAAAACTTTAACGATAAAGTGAGCCCTTAAGAGCATGAGTTACTTACACATTCAATAATATTGCATAAATGTTTAAAAACCATCATAGAAAGAAGAATAGTAGAAAATAGGGAGCAAAAAAAACCAAGGACTACATTCTTAGACCAAAAAAAGAGAAGGCAGAAGTTATGTCGTTAAGGAAGCAGAAGACCGCCAAGACTTGATATTTTTCCATTAGAGTCTCATATTGGTAGTGAATGTACTGTGCCAAGAAATATAAAAAAAATATAAAGAAATATAAAATATAAAGAAACCCAAAAACTATTATTCACACATTTATTAACTTTACTATAAACAAACATCAAAATTAAACTAAAAAAACTTATCTAATGCAACGCTCATTTGTATAAAAACTGTTGAAAACAGAGTAAATGGTACTTCTTTGTTAAAAAAAAATCTAAAATAATTCTAACTCCATTGTGAGGCTTGTAGAGATCTTCCAAGTTAGATTAGCCTTTTCACTAAGCATAAAATAGTGCAGCAAACTTACGTAGCGACTTTAAAGCGCATCACAGATGGTTAACATACTTTAATATTTAATATACAGATGCTCTAGCGGAAATCCTGCTACAGTACATAAACAGTAGCGCATGGCTGGCGGTACGAGTACTGTGTTCGATTTTCTTTAGTAAACAACATGGGCGTATACACCATGACAATGTCCCCACATTGTCATGGTGGATACGGCCTAACCCTGGTCCCTAACTCGAAACTCAAAATTTAGATTTTGCAAGTAAAAAAACAAGTATAATTATTTACTTCTGCCTCACGCCTAAATAAAGTCTGATACGAGTAGCCACTATGTATTACAATATTTATCTAGTTTCAAAAATATTTTTCATATATTTTTTTTTTTTTTGGTGGATTTTTTTTGAAACTTTTTCTTGGAGTAATTTAAAAATAACCCCTCCATTTCAATCAAACTTCCCACATTAAAAACATAATTGTACTTTATCATACGTTTTCTGTCGAGATCTCTTTTTTTATGTAGAATATGTCGGCGTTTGACCACCAACTCGCCTGATGTTAAGCGACGTTGTGGTCTAAGATGGAGCACGACGACCTATAAGGTACTTTTTCACTCTATTTAGTACCTATTAACGTTTCACTTTAAATTAAAGCCCATAAAGTTGATAAATTTTATAAAGTTTAAATTATAAAATTCAACTTATAGAAAATAAGGTGGACTTATTTGCCTTTACGTTTCTTTTTACTAATCCTAGTTTACCTGTTTTACTTAGCTGTTACTCATTTCATAAGTGAAATCGGGCAAGTAAATCATTTTAGTTAGTTTTCCTACAGTACTACAAATTATATTCTACACTTTTGTTACAACGTATTTTCGTATCGTAGAATCACTTAGTACAGATCAAAATTTATGATTAATCTGCGTCGTGCTGTTCAAAGAAATTTATAGCTGGCAATTCTGTAAAATTTGCTTTAATATTGTGATATTGTCTTCATTGTGTGGTATGCCTTTTTAATCGGTGTTTTTAGTGTTTTCTTATGACTTGTATGTTCCAATGTATGCATTGCAGTTGGGACAGTGGTGATTTTTGCTCTTGCAGGAGTCTACGTAGTACGGGATGCAGCAACAGCACCAGCATCTGAGATGAAAAAAAATTGGTTAAAATAGTTAAGTAGTTTAAGTAGTGTGATAAAAATAGTGTTTGTATAGTGGTGTTGTGTGGTGGTGTGTGTTATCTACAAGTGTATTCGTGGTGTTAGTGTAGTGTTGGGTGGTATTGTGGTGTGGTGTGTGTGTGTGTGTGTGTGTAGTGGTGTGGTGTTTTGAAGTATTTGTAGTGGCAGTAGAGTGCGATGGGGTAGTAACTTAGCATCATATTATACAACTTTGAGCAACGAACGAAAATGAAGTGGTCAACTCTCCAACTTAATCTCAGACACTGGAAGAATCGATCCCTTCCAAAATGATGGAGTGGTCAACACGTACAGGTGAGTTTTAAATAAGTGGGTTGCCGGCTAAGCCATCTCTACAGGTACAGTACCTAACGTTTTGAATGATGCGTATACAAGAGGTTATCTGTTGGTACTTATCGATTTACAAAACGTTATTTATTTTAATCTTTAGTTATCAATACATATGCGTCATGTGTCGATGGTTAGATAACAAGATAACACAATATAGGAGGTATAACACAATGTATACTCTTCAAATTTTCATTGGCAAAAGATACCTAGTTTCATTGGTAAAAAGGACATTCGAAATGTATATGATTCCCATTTTGAACAGTGAAGTAAAAAAAGGAGAGCTACTTTAGAATATTTGTGGCTAAATATCTCCCATAAGCTAAAGTTTATGCTTGTCATGCACTGACATAAAACAGAGAAGAGTGATGTTTCTTATTAGGTAAGGTAGTTGCAACAACATAAATAGTTATAGTTAGTTAATTTTGGAGAATTATAAAAAGGGTGTCTATGTAAATTTTTTTCCCGGATAGGCAACACATCGAAAGCACCGCTATGTATTGCAGGTGTCACTGAACGAAAATTCAAATCACATGTGAAAACTACATTAACGAAAAGAGGATATTGTAAGGTTAACAATTATTTAGAAGACAAAGATGTCTGGAGCCTTCCACTTCCGCCAAGTAGCCACTACTACCTACATAGATATTACCTAGTTGCAAGCAAAAATTTGAGAGAGTAATTTGATAATTTTTTTTTTTTTTTTTTTTTTTTAAATTAGTGCCTCTTAGTTTCCTGCCTTTTCTTCTGAGTAGTTTTCTTCTTTTTTCAAACAAGGCGGTCGAGTCTTATATAAAACTTTGACGTTCATAAGTGTATCATTGCTACCCAATTGAATAAAAACATTTTGTCTTGACTTTGACTTTGTCCATAGACGGCTGTTACTGTTTACCATCAAGCGGACTGTCTACATGTCTAAACCTAAAACTAAAAAAAGAAATTACTCACCCTATTACACACAGAAGAGCCGCAAACAAATGGGTTCTCGTGGAGGCTTTGACTTCAATTGTGGTAACAACATCACTGTTACAGGACCTGCAGGTGACTCTCGAAGGGTTCGGGCCCATCTGATGGACCATTATCACTGGAGTTACAGGGATCACGCCTGGTTGAACCACTGTCACGGTATGAGGTGGCGGAGGTTGGTACGCCTGGGGTGGAGTGTCGTACGACGGAGGGGGCTGGCCCGAACCAGAGTCGTCCACCACTGTAGCTCCATGGTAGTGTACCTTAGCTGGAAATAAGGAAAAATGGTGTTAAATAACAGTATGTTACTTCACAAAGTGCCTGTAAACCATCCGGAAGAAAATATCTGAGTGATAGTGAAAACCGGAACCCGTTACGTGGTCTTAAAGATCTAAAGGTAGCTACATAAGGTCAGACAGCGGGAAACGAGTTTATTTTATACTATGTATAAGAATAACTAAGATAATATTAAAAAACAGGAGCCTTATTGTGTAAGCATGGTGGTGATGGTAATCGTGTGCCCTCCCGCTCGCTAACATGACGCGTGTGGAAAGGCACGTGGTGACTATTGTCATTACTATTACGAGTACATAATAAGATCTCAAATCAAAATTTGTTACAGGATTGCACTGAAAAACCAAAGCTTATAGAGCTGGCAAGCAAGTAGGCACGGCTTAAGCAGGGTACTCACGTAGACGTGTAGCACGCGTATCTTATTCTGATGCTGTATCAAGATTGTATGGCGCTCGCCTGCTACAGAGCGTAGCGTGCTCGTAGCGAGCCGCCGGGAGGGATATTTTGCGCGTAGGCGCTCGCAGTATGCTTGTAGCTGGCTACGCAGTAACCATGGACGAGCCGTACACACTTGTAAATTGATACAGTATCTGATATATTGCGTGCTGCACGTCTAAGTGAGTACCTTGCCTTACATGCTTCTACTTGTATCTAAAACACAACATCAAGATAGCATAAAGAATAAAAGATAGCATTTTGTACCCACCTAACTTAATTATAAATTATGTAATTTAGTGGAATTTGTTTTGGTATAAACACCAGGTATCCCAAGTACTAATTAGATTATGTTTTATGGTTTCTTATGTAAAGGAACAATTTTGAAATCTTTTTCGATTTTTTAAAGTATTATACTTATGTATCAAATTAAAATTATTCTTTGAGCTAATAATTATCTACAAGTCATAAAATAAAAGAGCATTCGATATCCACAAAAACTGTGTAGAGGAGGGGTTGAAATGAATGTAAGTAAATTATTAACATGAAATTTAAATTCATTTTCTTTTACTAATAAACACTATATAGCCTCAGAATAGTTATAGTGTTTTGTTTTGTTTTTTTTCGTTTAAGTTTAAATAGCTAAAAGATATAATATAATAAAATAGTCAAAACACTGCATAACTATATCCATAACCAATAACTATATAAACAACGTTTATCAATAAGTAGGATTGTGTTTCTGACTACATCAGCTACTCAGCTTAGTCTAGCTCTAGTTTATAGAATAAACAACATAGTCATTACCTAGAAAAAACCCCGACCTATCCCAGTCAACCAATCTCCGTCAAGCTGGTAGAAGATAAGACAGTAGCGGATTACATAGAAACAAACATACATATTTACCCACACACCACATTCACCCGAAAAACATGACCCTCTTTTGGGTAGCCCGGTAAAAACACTTGAGTTTCTCTATCGTATAGGTTAAGTATAGTATTCTTTAGGTTCGCTTCACTGTGTATGTTAAATTAATTTTATTACGACGTAACTAAAATCTTTATATATGTTATATATTTAAGAACCATTACAGAGTAAGTCTTCAGTACTAGTTTATAGTGCTATTATTTATTCTATGCCTATGATAGATACGTCATACGATCAATTTCACGCTTAGGATAAATATGAAATTTTGTGCCATCTTTTTTGTTGTACGCAAAAACGACTTTGCGGTTTTATGTTTAATTATGGTGATAGTTAATTAATATCCTGCATCAATAATAAAAAAGAGTTTTTTAATAACGGTTCCTATGGGATAGGGGTTGCAACTGCGCAGTTAGTAGCTTTCTAATTATTATATTATATTATAATTAATAATTTCTTAGTTCACACTTGACACAAAAACATAATTTAGATATATTATTTATCCATATTTTAAATTTGGAAATATACTCACTTTCTTCCATTTCTTGATTAATTTTAAGTTTAATTTTTAATTATTTTGTTAAAGATTTTTTTTCACTTCTAACTCAGGTACTTCGGAATAGATCTCTGTGCTGACTGCACCATAGGTCCACCTCATCGCTAATATAGGTGATAGCCACTACACTATATCATTGGTGACGATAGTAACTGATAAGTCAAATAATCAGCTACAAGGAAAATCTAAGCTTGTGTGTAGCTGAAATATTTTGTAGATGTAATGTTCTTAGAATTGTTTCAATAAAATAAGGTAGAAGTGAGATAATTTATCTGTTTTACAAAAAATTTATTCAGTGATAGCCATTTTTTGTAGGTAGTACGTTATGATACGGTAGGTATGTATATGGCAACGCCTCGGCTGTTGTAGGTACAACATAATTTGTAAAGACTAGTTGACCCACGGTTGCATCCCTTAGTAGTCCTTGTTAATTTTGTTCATGACGCTGCGCGACCATGAACCTTATTGCGCAGCGATACGATTCGCGGTCGCTTAGCGTCGACAACAAAACGTAACCATCATGGCAATGAGATGTCATCGTAGGCCCTGAGGTCAAAAATCATAACATGACATTGTCAGTGTCATAGAGTAGCAACCTTGAAAATTAACAGTTTCTGTGGTATTGTCCACTACGATAAAACCACAGAACGCAACTAGTACCCAAATATTTTACTCTCCTCCATAAATCAACCCTAATAAAGCGTGGTCTTAGTAACTACTATTCTATCCGTGGCACATATTGCAGGTAGGACGTAGAGGGTAGTAGAAACAAACATGGGGAGGGTTTGAGTATTGGGGAGGGTTGTCAGCGAACAGACTGGTTAATCTTGATGGAAAAGCTATTTAGCTAATGGATAGGCCTTGAACATCGTGCAGTGGTCATTCATTTCTATATAGTGTAGTGTATATTCATAGCTAGTGATGTAAATTAACTTAAAAATAAGCTAGGTGCAAGACCCGGAACTTTGTATCAGGTGCGGTGCTGGGACCCTATTCGGAGATTTGAGATTCTCATCTCACCATTTTGCATCCTTGTTGCTCTAGTTTGAAACGTCCTATGTGTGAGAGTGACCAAGATAAAATCTCATCTCATCTCACGCGCAGGAATAGCCCCCCAGCTCAGTCTTCGGCTTGCAAGTTTGAGTGAAAGACACGATGCTCGGTCTTCACCCTCATATAATAAGTTTAGAATAATCGGCCTAGCACTTCTCAAGTGAGGGTCTTACCGGCGAACATTTAATCTCCCAGAATATTTTTTTGTAATAAAGATAACTTAACATTTTATTGCATTAACGTTCAGTAATGACTTATGCGCTATTTTTAACGTTACAAATCATTTATCATTGAGAAGTTAGTTTAACAATCGATTTTAAATCTTACCAGACACATAATTAGGTACCTTTAGTGTTCACATAAAACTGTTTCAAAATATACGTAATCATTTTGATTTTACTTCACACGTGCTATATGTAGCAGTCAATATACCGCCCCTACGGCTTTATAAAATATGGATATGGCAATGTTAGCGTCCTTGTATTTTTCTGTCAAACGTTAACACGTAATTGTCACGTAACCCGTCGCGTGCGAGTTACGATGCTCACGTGATTTCGTTTGTCCCATAACGTAAACAAGCGGTTCATGAATATGTTGTTTGTATTGCTTGCTACAATAGCAAACAATAAGATAACACTTATTTGTTGGGCATAACTGGTGAGTTGAACCGACTTTTGGTCACGGTTTAGTTTTTTTAGAAAGAGAATGTGTTTTCCGACGTGTGCAGATTCTGAGGACACGGAAAAAACTTTAAAACTGACGATTCAGATCGATAAAATCGGTATAAAAAATTGTTGATTTATTCGATTTGAAATAACAGTTGAAATGTTCGTGCTCGCACTGTTCCGTTCGCTCCTGTTTCGTCTGTTTTAATTTTTCTCCAAAATACATTGATGTAAGTTATTATGATATGATTTACTAAAAACTTGCCTAAAAAGGCCTACGGAATTGAATAGAACAATATAGTTTCCAAAAACCTTTCTAGTTATATACTAAATGTAACTAATTACCAAATTTCATCAAAATCTGTTTAGCCGTTCAGCCTGATAAGCCTACAAACAGACAGACAGAGTTACTTTCCATTTTATAATATTAGTATGGAATGCGGATGTGAATACGCGTTGAGTCCTATCACATACTTATTTACATACACACAGAGAGCGTTGATAGCCTAGTTGGAGAAGGTCCACCTCTCAAGCCAGAGGGAGCGAGTTCAAAAGCCAGTCGACGGCACGCACCAAGTTGTTTATTGTATGAACATAATTATGTGCGTATTGTATGTCATCTGCTACATGACTTGAGCCCGGAGCGTGGCGACAGGCTGGCCGCTGTCAAATTTGGGACTGAATATCGTCCGGCAAAGTGTGGGTGTTATCACACCTCTGCAAGCCCCCTTGGGGGAAAGGCGTGACGATTTGTTTATATGTTTTGTTTTATGTATATACTTATGTAAAAATAAGTACAAAACATAAACGTTTAATAAGTAGTACGAGTAACATTAACCAAGTCAGTTATCTATTTTTTTCTTGTCAGTTTTTGCTACAAATGCACTTTTAAGGAGTCTACACACCAAACTCACTGACCCACGACACTAACGAACGCGTCTTGATTTTCATTTAAATTAGACCACCAATTTCATGTCGGCCGCTGTCGGCAACCTTGGTGTGTAGACTCCCTTACTTTGCCGAAATGTACGCTTTCAAACTTTTTAAATGCTCATCAGCATATTGGCTCATGAGCACTCGTTGCATTCAGCCCTGGCAATACAAAGGGCTAGGCTGTTCGTCTCAGTGACGCAGCGCGGGAAGCAATCCTCCTAATTGAAGCGTCGCACCCGCCCCGTTTTCAAATCTGGATGTGTGTCAACAACTTGCAATAAAGTGGAGTTTAAACTAGAAAAAAATAGACACGTGTTTCTGGATTAAAACGTTATCTACTCTTTTTTTTTTTAAGTTCGGGAATGTTTCTTTAAACGACAGACATGATAATGTCTAGGATAGCGTTGTACTCATTATGCCACTACATTATGCCAGCTTTTATTATAGGACCAACACTGATTTCTTTAAAACAAAATCAGATTAAATTTTATGAAATATGGAACAGCTCTTATTTTTTGCGATTTCATTGTTGATCCCTTATTAAAGTAGGTCATAATGATGGAGACACTAATATCTTAGGATTTGTGCGTCGTTTAAGAGAACACTCAATATTTACTTTTATGTAATTAAGACACTGTAGGTAATATTAGAAGGGGGTTTATTTTTGAGATGATCTGTTTTCATAGGTAGGTACGGTAGGTAGTTCCTAGATGAGTAAATCTAGTGCCTAGTACGACTCAACATATCGACACGCCTTTTCCCCGAGGGGGCTGGCAGAGGTGTACAACACCCACACTTCGCTGGACGATATTCAGTCCCAAATGTGACAGGGGGTGAGCCTGTCGCCATACACCGGGCTCCAGCCATGTAGCAGATGACATACAATACGCACATATGTTCATACAGTGAACAAATTGACGGCGATTGATGAGACGGCATGCGTGCCGTCGGCTGGGTTCGAACCCGCTCCCTCTGGCTTGAGAGGCGGGCCTTCTCCAACTAGGCTACCATCGCTCTGTCTGTATCAACCTGTGTAGTAATAACACAATCACATACTTACGCTAATGTTAGTCTACAAAGTTAACATAAGCTGTGGCCACGAGTCAGCCAAAACAAAACAGTCTACCACACGATAAAAACTAAAAAAGCGACATCCGCCAACCGTCCAAACTTCCCCGTCTCCAAAAGGCAGACACTAAAAAGTCTACAAAAATATGCACTCGCCAAAAGTGAAATGGAAAATAAACCAAGTCTACGAAAGTTCCGCGACACTCGCCACTACAAGTGACCGTCAAGCATTCGTCAAGTGATCTCGAATGTTTCATAACTTCGTTATTGCTTTTCTACGCGTGTGGTTCAGATGAGAAAAGTACAGAGACATCATTTTAGAAAGAAGGTAACGTCATATTATTTAAGTAAAAAAATAAAATTATTAATTGTGAAAACCAGGTAGAGATTTCCTAATCTTAAAACTGCGTGCTCACTTTACAGCTTATCTTGTACTTTATCTGTGCATTATTAGGTAGAATAACAAAAAGAAAACAAGATTCTGAATTTCAACGATTTTTTCTTTTCTTTTCAGAGAATTCTACTGGTAAATCTTCGCTACGACATTATAATTTATGTAAAGTATTTGGACTACTAAATACTTTAAATAAATAAATACATTATACATACTTTTTGGATCATCCCTATATCAAAAGCTGTCGATCACTGTGACTAAACCTAAATAATAATACGATTCCTATATATCGAAAAATAAACAAATTAAGTTTTTTTTTTAGGTCTTACATAATTATGTAGTCCAAACTCAAAAATGTGAAAGTATGTTTCTTAATTCGTTTGTTATGCCTTCACGCCACAACTTCTCAACCAATCATCGTGTCATTTTGTTTCTCAGAGATACAGAAAACAACATAGAGCTCGTTTTAGCCGCGGGTAACACCGCGGAGTGCACCGACTGGGCAATATATATCGTCACGCCTTTTCCCCCGAGCGGGCTGGCAGAGGTATAATACAACACCCACACTTTGCCGGACGATATTCAGTACCAAATGTGACAGGGAGCGAGCCTGTCGCCATACACCGGGCTCGCAATACAGGAAAATTCCTCTACATGAACTTACTTCTCTTTGCCCTCATAATCTGTTCATGAGCGTTCTTCTCGTTAAATGTTTTCCATGAGATTTAATAACAGAAGGTATGCGGTAATAAAATGCAAAAAAATTACAAGTAGTTTGTGCCAACATTGTTACTGCAGGCACATGCGCGGGTAATGGGTAAGCACCTATTTATTGGTTCCGCGCATAGCTGCAATAACTTGCACGGTAAGTGCAATTTAACTTATTTTCTTTTACCATTTATAAACTACGAGTATTTGTAACTTTATTATTTTCTTCCTCAGATCAATCTAGAGGAAAATATGGAACACTGCGTTGTATCTCGCTGAAGCCACTTCTTTTTCAATGTGTGCATGGTAATGTTGCCATGCAAAACCTTTACAATTGCATGAAAACTAATATTAATTCCCAAACTCTACGTTAGCCATTTCCGTTCCAATATGTACTAACTTCGGAGATTTAATTTTTTTTGAAACTGCACATATTTGTAAGGGTTTAATGTTCCGGCTTTTTCAAAATTGACTTGTAAAAAAACTGCACAGTTTTAAAAAGAACCTCAAAATGTAGTCCTGGCCACACTTTTATAACGCACTATGTATGTTTAAGTACACGAAATTATACCATAAACCAATACACATAATGTCGAGATAAGAATGACCAAGCGAGTAGCGTAGTTTTTTTGCGTCAATGTGTGAGTGTTGCGTAGCTATACGACAGTAGCGTAGTTTTTATATAGTTTTTGGCTTCACTTAGATCATACGTCGTGCGCCATCTTATTCTCTAGGTTGATCTGAGTTTTCTTCACGATTTCAGTGTTCCCAAGATTCACAATGTAAAATTGGTTCACAATGTAAAAGTAGACTGAGCTCCTTTTTGCTCAGTACCACTGTTTCTTGTAACATAACGAAAACATAACGACGATACCGACGATAATGATAGTTGAAGAAGGCTCGCCTCTCAAGCCAGAGGGAGCGGGTTTCATCCCAGCTGAAGGCAGTAAGGGACCCATACCAATTTACTTATTATGTGAACATAAAATGTGCGTATTTCATGTCATCTGCTACACAACTGGAGTCCGATGTATGGCGTCAGGCGCGCGCCCTGTCACATTTGGAACTGAATATAGTCTGGCGAAGTGTGGATGTTATAACACACTTCTACTAGGTCCAGCGGAAAGTTGTGATGATATGTTATGTTGAAAACATACAGCAACCAAAGCAACATATATTTAGCCGGCGACAAAAAAATAGAAGGCAAAACAATTACCTAAGCAAGAATTTTTGTGTTTGTTGCTACTTCTTCAAGCTCAAACACTTGAACGTATTTCAGTGTATTTCAATTAAATTAAATATTGACTCTAAAAATTTTGAACACACATAGCGCTCCGCCATCCTAAAAGCGCGAACGCAGACACTAATTGCGTCAATTTTCTTTGTAAACTATTCGCGTTGTGCCGCTACTTTCTTAGAATAAAAGCCGCGAACATATGATACAGATTTGTTAACATTTTTGTAAAATTTTATTTTTTCTTAAACCGGTCATTATTCTTGCTAATTTTAACGGGCATTTTTTGGTATTTTTGCAAAAATCTCTATAAGTGTGTATACAACAGGGTTTTGGTAACATGCTCTATGTATAGAAGGACTATATATTATAAATAGGCTACGTATTGTCCTGAAAAGTTAACGACTTCTGTGAGACAGCAGGAGAAACCGCAGGGTTGCTACTTACATCATATAACTATCCCATGAGATGTATTCTACAACTCGCATGAAGTTTGCCTCGCGAACTGACGACCTAATTCCATTGGAGCGGTTTACAATCGCATATGCAAATGGTTAGCCTGCCCGAGGGAAGCTCCAACCTCAGACCCAAGGAGTTAATGTTTTCATCCATTAACTCGGTCGAGCATTTATGAAATTCGTGCTCGCGATCCGAACGAGATTATGCGGCCGGCTGACATGTTTCTAAATGTAGGGCTGTGCTATTAAAACTTAGATAGATAGTTAAATAGGTAGATAAACTATACATTTGTCACACCAGAAGTAATAAACAAAAAATAACGCTAAGAGAGCTGTTTTTTCTCTTAGAACTGTTCTAGGCATCCTTAATTAATAACTATTTTTATTTAAAGCGAGGATGCTGGCGTTTCTCATAACGTATGCAATATCCGAGAGATAGAATTTATTCAGCTAACGAGTTGTCAGCTTAAAACTTACGGACTTACTTAGAAGCAGGATTTTAATTATTGGCCATCTTTTGTATGAAAATTGGTTCCAAATACGATAATTCTAAATTAATGTGTACCAATTATTTGAAATAGCAATGCTATAATAATATTGATGAAAACATGTCGTTTTTTTTTAATATTAATTAAACCAACTATTTAAAGCTCATTTATCAAAAAATAATAGAAACTGTTAGCAGACCGCTCACAAAACACATGCGTAATAAATCTTTGAAGGCATCTTCTAATTACGGTGTCTTCAAATAGTTAGCGCGACAACCCTACACCCAGCGAATACCTGCCTGATGGCACCTGAGGCGTTCGCTGCGTCTTCGGCCTCGCCCACTGCCATTAGACCCCTGATTAAACGCAGCCCACCCCATATCTCATCCAATTACATCACTAACGAGGGAGGAGGGGTAGGTCAACGTATCCTGGCAAATCTAAGGGTCTAAACGTATTTGCTAATGGAATACAGATGTGTGGAACAACATTCTGCGGTACCCCGTAAATGCTTACAACGTGTTCCTGGTTATACCTCGTCATAATCTTACGTGCCAATGTTAATATGTGAAAACGTTTTTGAAATACCAATTTATTTTCTGCCAACCTATAATAATCTGGTAACTGGTAATCATTTAGCATCCTTTTATGGTCATATTCTGTACATGAAACATAACATATTTTGTTCCACGACTTTTAAAAATTCTTATTTATATACTTTCACTAAACTTTTAAAAAATATTAAAGACTACAATTAATTAACTCTATGTAAAAAGCGCGCCCACTTTGAGATGCGTGCCGACAAGCCTACAAGCGGGCGGGGGCTCTGATGCTATAAAGAGTTATGAAGTGTTAGAGAGAACCACAAAAAGTTAAAAAAAAATTGAGCAATTTGTTGAGTTTTGAGAAAAGCTGTAGAACAAAAGTTGTTTGCTTTGATGAACAGAATATGCTCAAAAGGATGCGTATTGATTATCAGTAACCCTGTATTGCGTATGGAATATAGTTGATAAGGCAAGTACTTATTTAGATAAGTGCTATAATTATTTATCTAGATAAACTTAAATTAGAGTTGACTCACCTAATTAATGTACGTCAAAAGTAATACCTACTTTATTCTAAGGCTGTTTGTACACGGGATGACCTGACTAGCCAAGCCAGTCTTATCTAAAGCTTTTGAATGGCTCACGTGGGCACAAACTGTTGGATCGTTGTAGCGTAACGGAGAACGCGTTTAAGGTGTGTCTGTTACCATTTCATATTGTAATGTTGGATCCACGATACTTAGTTTAAACAGTTAAATCGGTCAAAGGTTACGTTTGCGGTTTGTCTCATCTAAATTGCCAGGTAGCTTTTGGCTTAACAAAAACACACTGTATACCCACCCCGGTTGTACCTTTAGTTTACATACCTGAAGAATTAAATAGTCAAAGCGGAGGGTCTTCTAATAACCCTTCTAAGTCCGACCAAGCGAAAACACAAGCTAGGGCCCCTTGTTTGACTCTTCATTTGGACCCAACAAGGTAATTTGATTCTGACACGAGAGTTAAACTGATGAGGTGTTTTTGAAAGGTTAGAAATCTTATCTCTATATCCTATCCTATCTTACTAATATTATAAACGCGAAAGTTTGTAAGAATGGATGGATGGATGGATGTTTGTTACTCTTTCACGCCAGAATGGCTGAACAGATCTGAATGAAATTTGGCACAGAGATAGATTTAAGTCTAGAATAGCACATAGGATACTTTTTAATCGCGGGGGAAACCGCGGGGCGCAGCTAGTCTCTCATATAGATTAAACATTGTATATTTATTATATGTATGTTATATTGTATAGATTGACATAAGATTGTAGATGTAGATATACATACTTATGTACATACTTATGTATAAACATATGTATATGTATATACATATGTACATAAAAACAAAGTCGCTTTCCGCATCTGTCTGTTTCTCTGTTTGCATATCCGCTGACTCCTACACCGGGCAAAGCATTAAGATGCGATTTTCACCATCATCAGTTTGATGATTTTTCAGGGATGGTTTACAGATACCGTACATAGCCGGAGCGGGCTGCTAGTGTTAGATAAAGCGTGACTGAAACAAAAAATACTATTTCCAATTTATTACTATTATTTTGCTTTTGTGTTTTTGTCATTTTGATGATGAATCGTCAAAATCATATCCTACCCTTATCCCACTAGAGTGTGATCGGTACAGAATGTACACTTTCTCCATAAATTTATCTCTATCACTCGTATTCTCAGAATTAACTCCCTTCTCGTTAATATTCTCTTTCACGCAATTTATCCATACTTTCTTCGGTCGCCCTCTACTGTTATAGACATTCACACTAAAATATAAAATTTATATTTGACTAGCTGCGCCCCGCGGTTTCACCCGCTGTTGAAAAGTATCCTATACCGGGTGTAAGGAGACCGTTCTCGAAAACGAAAACTGGGAATAGTGGTGGGGATTACTAATACAAAGCGACTAAAAAAAACGCGAAAAAAAGACTTTTTTTTTAAACTTAAAATCTGATATTTTAACATCGACACAAGTTATACAAGCTTTAAAAAGCTAGTTTAAACACCAATTACCAAAAAAAAAAAAAATTACCCTAACGGCAGTCTAATACTAAAAGCCTAACAGCTGACGCTAGAGGTGAACGCCCGCACACAGCTGCGCGCGGTCGCGACCTAGGTGCCGCGCCGCCCGCGCCCTCCGCTGTCTCGGCGCGCGCGCGGCCCGCGGCGGCGCGTCGTCGCACTTTCCGTAGGTACTGGCGCCGACCATTGACCCCCGCGATATAAACGCGTTACATTGCTGGTTTGCAAATTTCTAAAAGTTTAAAATAACAGTTATATGGCTAATAGTTAGTGGTTTCGGGTTGTGTATAGATAGTATAATAACGGCGTTTCGGCTTCGAGAACGGTCTCCTTACACCCGGTACAATACAATACAACACAATACATCTTTATTGCACACCAAAAATACAAAGTAAAACAAACATAAAGAAAATATTAAAATAAAATATCATTCGGCAGTACAAGGGCGGCCTTATCGCCTAAAGCGATTTCTTCCAGGCAACCTTTGGATGGACAGGACAGAACGAAATATGACAAACGGTCGGTGGCATACATAAATACAATAGTGAACAAATAAAATATAGTAAAACATATCTACACATATACCTTTAGGTACATATAATACATAAATTAATATATAGTTTGTAAATATATATAAATAATATATATATGTACGTACCAATTAACAAAGAGAGAGATAATGTTTAAAAATAAGATTTTTGAAAATAGGCAATGATCCTATGTGCTATTCTAGACTATAATCTATCTCTGTGCCATATTTCATCCAGATCTGTTCAGCTGTTCTGGCGTGAAAGAGTAACAAACATCCATCCATCCATTCTTACAAATATTCGCGTTTATAATATTGTATTATAGTGAGTGGTTCTGGACAAAACGTGCATAGTGTAGCTGCGCCGCGTCGTCATGCAAAAATAGTTAGACCTCATCCCACAAAACACTAATCAAGAACCTGTAGCAGTACACAGCTACGGACGCCGACGCTGCAATTTGATAGTCGGGCTAGGAGTCAACCCGCGCCCGCCGCCGCGTATACACTTGTAATCGGTTCCTTATTAAGTACCTAAAGAATTCAATAGTATGAGTGAACAAGAAACTGGACTTTCATTTATCGTATTCCCGTAGAAGGAGTCTGAGAAGTGTTCCCAAACACAACTATTAGATGCTTCTTAATGCTTCTATCAAAGAGGCTACAAAGAGGCATCTAAAAACCTCTGTTTCAAAAATCGTATGTAATCCAAAATAATTCCTTTGGCGCGAGGGCAAGGGCCAATAGAGGAGAGCTCGACCGGAAGTGACGTTGCAGGTAGATAATAACGTGCGGCGCGCCCTCGCGTTGTGCAGCTTCCGGCGGCCGGGGTCCTGACAACGATAATCTTCAACATGGGTAATTTCCAAATTGAACCGGAGTGACGTGGAGTCGATTTTGCCACAAAATATTTATGTTAAACTGTCTATATATCCTTAACCTTGGCACATAATGCACATTGTACTGAGTACAAGATCTTTTGATTCTGTTTTTATATCAAAGGTTGTTCTTCATAAATCTTAGTAGGCAAGTAATTAATTAAATGTTGTTAACTTTAATACATCTTTGGGGGACTACAAAATATGAGTCTGCAAGTTCAAAATTATAGCAAACCACTAGTTTCGGGAAAAGATCCACTCTTTGCGATATGACGTTTCGGGCTTAGTTTCAATTCTTTTTTTTATAATTGGATATTGGCTCTTCAGATAAACCTAGAAAGTCAGATGGCGCACGGCGTATAATTTAGGTGAAGCCAAAAACCATCCAAAAACTACGCTACTGTCGTATATGTACACAACACGCACACATTGGAGCAAAAAAACTACGCTACTCGCTTTGTCATTCTTACCTCGACATTATGTGCAATGGTTTATAGTTTAATTTCGTGTACATAAATATACATAGTGCATTATAAAAGTGTGACCAGGACTACATTATGAGGTTCTTTTTTAAAACTGTGCAGTTTTTTCACAAATCAATTTTGAAAAAGCCGTAACATTAAATTCTTACAAATATGTGCAGTTTTAGAATATTAAATCTACTAAGGTTGTATATTGGAACGGAAATGGCTAACGTAGAGTTTGGGAAATAATATTAGTTTTCGTGCAATTGTAAATGTTTTTCATGGCAACATTACCACGTGCATACGTTTAAAAAGAAGTGGCTTCAGCGAGATATAACGCAGTGTTCCATCTTTTCCTGTAAGATGATCTGAGATTGGCTCCATAGTTTTTAGTGTTGGCGCACCCCACCGATTCAGCGCGACCCGGCGCACCCCGCAGTAAACATCGCGGGACACCTGGTCGTAGCACTCGACGTCTTCCTACACTTCTAATGAAACGTCAATATTAGTGCGGGGGATAAAACATTAAATGGCACTTGTACTAGCACGTCTCGGACATAAACTCAGTTGGATGATTAAGTTGCTCCCAAGTTAAAACAATGTTTCATTTATTTTAAAAACATATTTATTAGAAAAAACATCACTTTGTATCGTTTAGAACCCTACAAAAGTTTATAAATTTCCTAGAAGTTTTATAAATTAGCGGTTCTTGTTATCTTCCGGTGACATACCTTTATAACAACAGGCTCAACAGGTTATGTAGACTAAATGCTAAGTTTAACTAGTTTTTAAACTTAGCTTAAAACTATGCTATCCATACAATAAAATAAACAATCTACCTAAGTATAATAAGAAACGGAAATAACCTTTTAACATCTCCTTGTATTGCATCATGAGATTGCAATAGTTATTTATTTCCCCACACTCAAGACTCGAAGGAAGATCCTATACCTAATGATGATTCTATAATTATTCATAAAAACGACGTTATATCTAGCAGAACAATAAATCATTAGTTTATCCTTCTTTCCCGTTCATATATTCCTATTGCATCAGGAAACTTCCCTACACATTGCACCAATAAACTAAACATGTAATCTCTGTCGTATTTTGTCAAAAAGACCCACGGCCCACTGTCCTTCGTGTTAGGTTTACGATGGGCCAATGTTGTGGCGAGCCAATGTTGTGGAAGTGCGTGGAAAGGCCGAGATATGGCTCGTATGGCTAGCACACGTCATAAATATGGCGCAATGGATTCACTTGGACGTTTTGAATTTTCAGCCGCGGAATCTGAGCCATAAAACGTTCCGGGAGAGTAATTTGTTAGTTTTACTTTTTGGGTGAACTTTGTGAAAGTAAGTAAGTGAATGTGGCATTAAAGTTTTTTTTTTTTTTTTAATATAAGTAAGTAATTTATTTTATTGTAAAACAATGGCTACTTAAATTGTAAAATTTGGGTGCAAATCGGCTAAAATTTGGTTTAAGTGGGATAATTCTTGAATCTAAATTTAAGCAAAGCCATTTTATTTTAATAACATTTGCAAATGAATCAAAATGACTTTAGTTTGTAAAATACTAATGTAAAATGTAGATAAAATTTAAACATGGTACTCTTTAGTCTTGATGAAATTTCAATTAAAAACAAAATCAAACAGAATAAATATTTTATAGACTTAGATAAGTCCGTAACTTCTGCAATCAATAGGTACACATGTATGCAACTATATACAATTATTCAATTCCACTTCAAGGGGATTAATACAGTGTTGAACGAGTCTGTCTACAACAAATTGACATAATTGGTTCTCATATTCGTCACGGTACCACATTATCAATTTTTTCAAATGCATCATTGGATTTTTATCCAAAGCTTTTAACATTATATCATCCGTTGACGGAGTTGGTACATCAATCTCAATGAATTCGATAGTCAGACAATGCGATAATAGATATAACAAATGTTCATCTATCAGACGAGACTTTTCAAACCTAGAATCACATACAAAAGTTAGATTTCTCAAATTTCTGAATGGCGAAATTTCTAATGCGTTGCTTTTACAATCAAATAAAACGGGCAACTTTTCTTCTTCATCAATACTTATTTCGTCTATTATCAAGGTTTGCAAATTTGGGCACAGTTGACAAATATACCTCAACGCATTTACATCGATCTGTTCTACTGCCCGGAGATGTAATTCCACCAAATTATGTCCTCTTACTTGTAGCACTTCTTTCACTTTATCGGCGTAAAAATCATAACTTGTTAGCATTAACTGACGTAAATCTTGTAAATCATTAAGAGCTAACAAAAATTCTTGAGATCTTGAAGAAATGATAGAAGCTTCTTCTTTGTAAAGACATATCCGTTGGATTAGTGGACACATTTTAACGACTAATTTCAACTGCTCGAGTGTCAAATCAGCCTCACCAATAAAACTTTTTAGTTTAAATTGTTTCTCAGCATTTTGTTCATTCAACACAATGTGTTCTAATGCAAGTGCTATTTCGTTTGAATAAATAGTAATTTGTTCAATATTTTTACAAGACATGAGAACGGTCTGAATCCCCTTCTCACTTACTTTCGTAACGATGAAGTCAACTCTTATCAAATTTTGTAACTGAACTAATATATCCATGCTTTTATCGTCTACGGATGATCTAACTATTTCTAACTCCTCAATTAATGTACAGTGTTTGGCTATACATGATAAAATATTGTCAGTACAAACATTTTCTAAGTACAAATATTTGAGACCGTTTAATTCTTTTAACGATTGCAAAATATGTATCTCGACCTTTGCTACATCGCAATCTGGCCTTATATGTAACCGAGTAAGACCTTTAAGCATGTGTGATTTGGAAAACAACGAAGGTCCAAACGAGTCAACGTCACCACTTACGTCGAGCAATAGACTGGTAAGGTTTTCAGTAAATAATATTTCTAACATCCGTCCGATTACAATCCTTTGACTAGGGGATTGGTACAATGGGTTATTTAGAAGCAAACGCATTAAAGCTTGCTTGACTTCTATTGCCAATTTATCGTGTAACATCCTGGGTACATGACATTTAAAATAATTCCGAAAGATTTCGATATGCTGTGAGAGCAAAGCTTCAGCTTTAGCCCCGTTGCTCTTCTCCAACTCAGTTATTGGTAACATAAATTTTGTCACTTGTAAAGTAATCCAATCTCTGAATTTCAATAACGACAAGTTTTCAAGCTGTGTAGGTTGTTGCAACTGATATTGCTTCATTTTTATTTACCTGAAATAGAAAAATCATGTGTTGATTACAAGCATCACATACTTATCACAAGGTACCAGCAACCACTTATATACATAATTATTATATTATTATTTAACATTTTGAGAGCAAGCCGGAGTTTCAATGACGTGACTACTCAGAATTACAATAATAATACATATATACAATACAATAATAAATCAATAGATTTATTTAAAACGTCCGTTGTACAGCTTAAACGGACGCTTGCAAGCGCATTTTTTAAATAATTATGTAGTTATTATTTAAGTTTATGTATTTTTATATTATTGTTTTTTATTTATAAGTGGTATTTTTAAGTGGCCTTATTGACAAACATATTTAGTTTATCTTTCACCTAGCTGTAAGATACGCTAACTTAGTAAAAAGTAAGAAAAAAAAATTCCCCAAGTTTAGTCTCAATACACCTATATTTAGCATTCCCGTAGAATTTGTTGTGGTTGGTAAACTGTAAACTTGGTAAACTATGGAGCAACCTTGAAATCGAGAAAAAAAACAGCTGTCTAATGAAATTTTGTATGGAACACATTTTTTTTTTCTCGACTTCAAGGTTACTCTATAGTTTATTCGTGCTCTGCTAGTGGAGAATACGCACTCTACAAATTCTGAGGAAATTCAAAACAACATGTTGTAAGGTGTATTTTTAAACGACGGACATATTCTAGGTCTAACATTGTACTCATTATTATGAAAACTTTTTACTATAGCCCAAATATTGAAATCGTGAAAAAAAAAGCTGTTCTATCCATAAAAAAACATTGATCGTCGAAAAAATTAAATGGAGCATTATGGAAACTGGCGTGGTTTTCACACATTATGATTGCATGACACGGAAATTACTCACGTAATTAAGTTGGTATAGTACGATACTTTTTTTGAACCGCATTCGGCGGTCTAAATACTTACTTAGCGGTCAATATAGTAGTATACTTAGATTTTCCGCGAATTTGAAAAAATCCAAAAACTGAAACGACCAAAAAAACTGTATTATTATTGAACCTGCTCACAAATCATCACTCATCTTAGCTTAGCCTTAACTATTTATGGGAAATACACGATTGGACCTAATTTCAAAGTTGATTTCTACAAAAATGTTGGTACTCTTAATTGACTGATACAACATAATCTATGTAATTCTTTTAGCTTCGAATAACGTTTGACTTAACATTAGATTGACATTGCTTGCTGGCAAGATATGTAATAAGTGATAAGATAACTTCCGTATTCACAAACATTACTAAGGGATCTCACAGTGGGCTCGAACGCGCAGGGTATAGAAAATATATGGCAGCTACCATGTCAATATACTGAGAAAGGTCGCACTTAGTGCTACTTCAAGTATTGTTTGTAAATAAGGGAGTTAACTCAGGTTAGCATGTGTGATTTGGAATTGAACCACGCCCCAAGCTAATCCATATCATAAATTCGGCCTTTCCACAAGTTAGATTTTTACTAAATAATGTTTCTGATAAACGCCCAAATACACTACTTCGAATGACCGATTAATACAACGGTTCCTGTGTGTGAAAACGTGCATATACATTTTTTTCATGTAAAATCCTAACAATTTACTAAAATAGATTTGAATAACTTCGAAGTTCGATGTGTTGAGCGAGAGACGCTAATCTTTAAATTATCTGTAAACACATAATCAATATTCCTTTTTTTACGATGCAAGTAGTAGGCAACGTTATTGTACATTGTATTGTTTTTGCATTCGTTACACACTGTTTTAGATTTCTGTAGTTCATTCTTATTTCAAATTCTATTATTTTGCGTAGTTTATTATTTTATTTTTTTGTTACGTCTACTTCAATTATATTCATTTAATCATTCTATTTGTGCGTCAATACCTTTTTTCTAATATATTTCTTTGAAGTGTCTTCCTGTAAATGACATTTCAGTAAATATATCAAATTTTCTATTCTGTTATTGTAAGGTCGTTGGTTGACCTGAAATGTAAAAAATAAAATAAAAAGGAATTATCACCGGTTGTAACAATATTTACATAATTCATTTATAAATTAATTTACAGAATCAAAAAACAATACATATACTATGTGCGCGTACGTTCCTTGCATCGTAAAAAATAAACATTTGTGTTAGTGTATGACACATGAATGGCCTTGAGCGTGTTGTATTGTGAGCCTCTCGGAACGTGGATCTAGTCTATAACATGGTGTTAAGTAGGTATTTGAAGTAGATCAATAAAGTAGTTAAGATACCTAAGTACGTAAAACGAGTTTTTTTTATACTTCTTCCGTTCCATATTAAATCAGTCATCTTAAAGCCAAATGTTATAAAAGGATACAATGTCTTGTTTAAGTATGTCATAATTTATAACACCAGATAAAAACATATTCAAAATACACTATTTGAAAACTCTTAGTTTAAAGCTTACTAAAATACTAAAAGTCACTGCAGATCCAGTAGGTACCTACCTAAATGATCGAGCTTTGAATTTATGTTATGTTGACTTGTTGCTGTTGTTGCAACAACAGGGAACAGGGCACTTCGATTCCTAGGTAACACGATTACACTAAACGGGGAATCAACACAAACTTATTGGTGTAATGAGCTACAATCTGTCATCTTAAATCCATTTTACTAATATTTAGAAACAAAGAGAGGATGGCAGAGACAGCGCTTCTATCAGTGACTTCACATCACAATAATGTGGGTGCCCTTGTACAGCGATTTTGACATTGACATTGACAATGACAGCTTAATTGTTATGAGTGAAGTATAACTTGGGGCCCTATTCGGAGATTTAAAATTTTCGTTTCACCTTTTTCATCCTTGTTACTCTCGTTTGATACGTCATAGGTGTGAGAGTGACCAAAATAAAAATCTCATCTCATCTCACGCGTAGGAATAGCCCTCTTGGTCGCTGCGTTGAACCAAAGCAAAGGAAGGCCAACGATATGCTGTGTCTCGTTTTATTTTATTGAAACGAAACGAGACGCAGCGCATTCTTTGGCATTCGTTGGCTAGGTGTGTATCCAGCATCTAAAAAACCTGCTACATCCTGCTACTGTAATATTTTGATTTAATGGGTGTTGTTATTGTTTGTGTTAGTGGTGCTTCTAGTTTTAGTAATTATTGTCAGCCAGATTTTCTAATCGCTGGTTCTTGCAAATCTCAATAGATGTCGCTTAAAACAGCAAATCATTATTTTATCCATTCTTTTTGTCCGTGATAGTCATGTTACAAACTTTTTTGAACTAATAAATAAAATAAATAAAATAAACATGCTAATCTCTGCCGTATTGGATAGTGATGTTATATTAGGTTAAAATTCTCGTATTCCTATTTTCGCACTGATAGTAGTCAAAATTCTCATTCACACTGAAGCGCCGGCAACGCCGCGAATTACTTTACATCTATTACCGCCGCGAGGAGTCGCGGCTTGCCGGCGCTTGAGTATGGCAAGTGGGTATGGGTTTTGCAAAAAATAAATTACAACTACTTATAAACAATTTATTCCCACTTCAATGGGATTAATACAATGTTGAATGAGTGGGTTTATTACAAGTTGACCTAATTGATTATCGCATTCGTCACGGTACCACATTATCAGCTTTTTCAAATGCGCCACTGGGTTTTTGTCCAAAGCTTTTAACAAAATATCTTCGGTTGACGGAGTTGGTACATCAATTTCTATTAATTCGACAGTCGGACAATACGATAGTAGAAAAAACAAGTGTTCATCAATGAGACGAGACTTTGGGAAACTTAGATCACATTCAAAAGTTAGATTTCTCAGATTTCTGAAAGGCGGAATTTCTAATGACTTGCTTTCAAAATCAAACAAGTCTGGGAAAGTTTGTTCTACAAAACTTTACTCGTCTATTGTCAACCTTTGTAGATTTGCACATTTGACATATATATCTTAACGCATTTACATCTATCTGATTGACTCCTCGAAAATGTAATTCTACTAAATGATCTCCTCTTGCTTGTAACACATCTTTGAATTTGAATTTGAATCTTTTACTCGGTCGGCATAAAAACTATTATGTGTTAGCATTAACTCACGTAATTCTAGTAAATTAGTGAGAGCTAGCAAAAAATCTTGACAATCATCTTCTTTGCACAGACGTATCTGTCGGATCAGTGGACACATTTTAACTACCAATTGCAATTGTTCCAATGTCCACCGTCATTAGTATACCTTTTTAGTTTAAATCGTTTCTCAAATCATATTGTTCATTCAACACAATATGTTCTAATGCACATGCTATTTCGTTGGAATGAATAGTTATTTCTTCAATATTTTTACAAGACATAAGAATTGTCTCAATCCCTTTCTGACTTGTTATTCGTTCCAATGACGGCAACTCTTCTCAAGTTTTGTATCTGAACTAACATATCTATATAAATATGCTCTTATCGTTTATGGGTGAGTTAATTATTTTTAACTCCTCTATTAATGGACAGTGTTTAATTATACATGATAAAATATTGTCAGAACAAATATATTCCAAGCACAAACATTTAAGAACGTTTAACTCTTTTAGAGATCGTATAATAAGTATCTCCTCTTCGACTACATTGCAATTTGGCCAAAAAATATGTAACCGAGTAAGAGACCTTGAAGAATGTGCGATTTGGAAAACAACGAAGCTCCAAACTTATCAATGTCATAGTTTAAGTTGAGCATTAGACAAGTTAGGTTTTCAGTAAATAATGTTTCTAACATCCGTCCTATTACATTTATCTGACTGACAGATTCACAGGATGACTGTCCTGAAAGCAATCGTGATAAAGATTGTTTTACTTCTATTACCAACTTATCATGTAATATTCTGGGCATATAACAGTTAAAATAATTTCGAATGATTTCGATGTGCTGTGAAAGGCAAGCTTCAGCTTTAGCTACGTTGCTCTTCTCTAACTCAGATATCGGTAGCATTAGTTGTGTCGCTTGTAGAGCGATCCAATCTCCAACTTTTATCAACGCCAAGTTTTCAAGCTGGTTAGGCTGTTGTAATAATTGGTGGTGTTTCATTTTTATTTGCCTGAAATAGGATAATCAGTTGATTACGTAAGTAATAATAACCTAAATTAAAAATAGTAATAGAATAATAAATAGTAAAAGTAACCTTTCCTAATGAACGCATTGTGTATACAAATTGTAATAGTAACCCTTGCTAGTAAAGTAACAAGACAAGTGTTTCGTCTTTTTTGATCGAGTTAAAACTTCAAAAGGAAGAAAAATAATTAAAAATAATAAATTCGGGACGTTGTCACATACGGTCGCCTGACCCCAAACTAAGCAAAGCTCGTACTATGGCTGCCAGAGACTGCTATAACTAGACATACATTTATATTTTTAAATACATACTTGAATAGATGACACCCAGACATAGAACAAACACAAATGTTCACCACATAAATGTTTGCCCTAGGTGGGAATCGAACCCACGCCCCCAAGCTCAGAAGGCAGGTTCACTACCAACTGAGCCACCGACGCAGTCTACCAAAAGATAACTATTCCAAGATATGCAATGTTTTTTAGTAAGAGTGTTATAATTTAATGACGTTTGAGGGCTGATTTGACCTTCTTAGGCTTTCATAAGACTTTTTTCTAATCATCTTTTTTATTCACCTATTAGACTATAAAGCTTTTGACTATCATCTAACAACTAAATAGAAAACCAAGAAAGCGTTTAGTACGGCTTATTAGCGCACAAAATGGGGTTTATGAATGTAGTTTCCAATTCCATAGTAGAAACATCTTGAGAAACAATGATTTCCCCCACTTAAAATACATTTTTGTTACATTTTTGTCCTAAAATTAAAATATTTTTTTCTTAAATTTCCATTTAAAAGAACGTGAAAATGGTCAAAAACTAACAAGTTTTTATTGTTTATCATAAAATGATTTATAATTCTTTCTTATGATGCATCTTAATATAACCTTAGGACTATTCTTTTTTAAGGTAATTAATGCTAATAGCAATTGCAGTTTAAGCATTAAAAACAGCAACTTTCAATTATTCAAGTTGAAAAGAAACAGTAACTATTTGTTAAGTTCTAGCTGTATCCGATAAATTATTTAAACACTTTAATTTAAAGTATAACTCCTTGTGGGTTAAATTGGAGAAATAATGACGACGGTTCATAAAAAAATTAACGTCAAGTATCTGAGTAACAGAAGATGGAGAGCCAAAGTGTATAAAAAAAAAAAAAGAAACTTTGAACCTTTTTGTTGAAATACATCTAGAAAGATAATATAGTCGTACTACCTATAAGATGCAATGCCGCGCATTACAAGTAAGTTCAAGTCCAAAACGCACACTCAACACTAAACTTATATGCATCATTTTGAAAATCAAAATAATAACATAGCAATACTATGCAATGTAACTACAGTACATATACTAGTAATAATTTATTATCGCGCGGCATTGGGTCAGCTTTATCAAAAGCCAATATTTTAATAAAATAATTTTTGTATGACTTCTTAATGTTAAATCAAAGAATTTTAATCATAAATAACTTTATTCATAAAAGTGTGCTACACACTTTAAAAGTTAGTTGCATATTTTTAATAATCATAAATAACTTTTTTATAAAAGTGTGCTACACACTTTAAAAGTTAGTTACATATTTTTAAAGTTCTTAAAGCTTAAAATTTCACTCATGGCGAAACTTTTTCATTTGAAACAGTTTTTTTTTTGTTTTTGTATTTGGACCAGGTAATAATAAGATTTGTGGTTATTGTAGATCATTTACTATATTATCCTTACGATGTTTTGTAGAGACTGAACAGTAATGCACAAGTAATATAGATAAGCAAATTAACCGATAAACTGACGAGCCTAACTTGCATGAGTAATCAGCTGCATAAGGTCAAATATATCTGTAAAATAACGAGAAAAAAAGTCTAAGATAGTCGCAAATTACATTATCACGTACGTACAACAGTTACTCGGTCTATCTCCAAAACCAAAACAACTGTTTAAAATTCAAATTTTGTGCCATAAGCGAGAAAAGCGAGACCTTAAGTTTACAATCAATATGAAAATATTATAACCTCATACTGATCTCAAATGCACTAAAGGAGGGTTGATACAGTTTTGTACAATTTGGTTTACAACTAATTCACTCAATTGATTATCACGGTAACACATTTTCAACTTTCTCAAATGAGCCAATGGGTTTTTACTCAAGACTTTTAAAATAATATTGTCCTTAATCGGAACTAATACATCAATATCAATGAATTCGACAGTCGGACAGTTCGACAACAGAAAAACGAAATGCTCATCAGTTAAACCAAAAATTGATTCTAAAGAGTACTCGACTGAATCTAATCTCAAAAATAATTTCTTCAAATATCTGAATGGCGAAACATCAAAAATTTTATTTTGACACAGAAACATATCATTGAGATTTGGTTTTACAAATGTACAATTGTCTATACTTAAACTTTGTAAGTTTGGGCACATTTCACATAAATGCCTCAGTGCTTTTACATCTACCTGTTTGACTCCCAGAATATATAATTTCACTAAATTACGTCCTCTTACTTGTAACACTTCTTTTATTTGGTCATCATAAAAATTATAATTTACTAGCATCAGTTCATGTAAATCTTGTAAATCATTAAGAGCTAACAAAAAATCTGGAGAAGGATCGTCTTTGCGAATAAGTACTTTTTGGATTAGTGGACACATTTTCACGACTAACTGCATCTGTTTCAAGGTCATGCTATAGAAATTTCTAAATTTGTTTATCTTAAACCGTTTCTCAGCATTTTGTTCATTCAACACAATGTGTTCTAATGCAGGTGCTATTTCGTTTTTATGAGTATCAATAAATTCAATATTTTTACAAGACATGAGGATTGTCCCAACTCCTTTCTTAGTTACGTTTGTTATGATAACGTCAACTCTTCTTAAATTTTGTAACTGAACTAATATTTCAACGCTCTCATCGTCAATGGGCGAGTTAAGAATTTCTAACTGTTCAATCAATTGACAGTTTTCTACTAAACATGTTAAAATATTGTCAGAGCAAACGTTTTGTATGTACAAATGTTTAAGGCTATGTAATTCTTTTAGCGACTGAGTAACGTTTGTATCAACATTCGGATCGTCACTAGCTGGCGATATGTGTAAGTAAGTAAGACCGGTGAGCATGTACGATTTGGAATAAAACGAAGCTCCAAACCAATCCAAATCAAACATTTGACCGATCAACAGACTAGTGAGGTTTTTAGTAAATAACGTTTCTATCATCCGACCGAATACATTCTTTTGAATGGCTGATTCACAAAATGGGTTTTCTAACTTATCCGATAACACGCGTATTGCTTCAATCACTAATTTATCATGTAAAATCTTAGGCACATTTCGATTAAAATAATTTCGAATGGTTTCGATGTGTCGAGACAGCAAAGTTTCAGCCTTAGTTGTATTGCTCTTCTCTAAGTCAGATATTGGTGATATTAGTGTTGTCGCTTGTAAAGCGATCCAATCTCCAAATTTTACTAACGCCAATCTTTCAAGTGGTTTAGGTTGATTCAAACTGTACCAATTCATTTTTATTTACCTGGAACAGTATAAAGACAAATATAAATACCGAAATACAACGTACGCGTACATTACCTACATGTGTCGACCTAAAATAAGATCATTGTGTAGTAAGTGCATATAGCACACAAATAACCTTGAGTGCGCTGTGTATTTTTTGGTCATCTCGGATAGTGATCAATAGCTCTACTGATTTTAAGTTTTTTTAAGTACTTATAGTTAACACCTACGTAAACGAATAATAATTTCTTACAATCTTTTCAATACGATTCACAGTAATGAAAAAGTCAAAGGTTACTTTCTAATGCCTTGTTTGTTTATTCAAAATGTTAGTTTAACAAAGTACTTGTATTAATCAATATAAATTATTTCTTAATCTAAACATAAAAACTTACTGAGTATCACTGCAGATTCAATTGGTAATCGGAAATTATGATAGTAAGTTGACTAAATTACTGAGAACAACAAGAAATTAAAACAATGCGTGTCGATCGTTGTTCGTAGAGAACACGATTACACTGAACATGACGAGAATTACAGATAAACAAGTCACATATATGTAGGTAGGTAAAATGAACTAAATCATGTCATCTTTTTTCCTCTTTAGTCTTAAATAGAGACAAAGATAATAACAGCGCTTATCAGCACTCTTCCCATTGACTGTAAACATCCATGACTCTTCCACAGCGATTTTGAAAATGTCACAAAGTCAGGAATAGATTTTGACATTGACACTGAAAGATGGCTTTTTAGACGAGTGAAGTAGAACTTGTTCTACTACGTGCCTGACTACACAGCCAAACATCCCACTTACAAAACTATTTTATTACGTTGCATCAGGTTCGTTTGATTTTACTCTCATGAATTAGAAAGTAATATCAACTTAATAGCAAAAACGTCAACGTCATTCTGATGTACAATTTTAGGGCTATTTTTAACTTCGGATGTCTGGCTGTGTAATCATGACCACAGCCATAAAAAAGGCCTGCTACACCAATGTTTGCTTTGGTGGGCATATGCTTCTTTCTGTGTTGCAATTATTTGCGATAATTCTACTCCATTGTTCGCAGTTAGTATTTATTATCAGCCAGCCGTCCAAAACATTAGTTCCTACAGGACTCAACAGATGTCGCACGCCGACTAAGGAGTTTGCTGATGTTGAACTAAAGTTTAATTGCGTAATAGATTTTTTCCAAACATGCTTTCAAGATATTTAACCACTGCTATAAAAATAATTTAAAATTATAGCTACAAGTAAATCATTGCGATACTTTCGTAGTATAATTGAAAACCTTGTTTACTGATTCACTTAGCTATTTAAAGGCTGATGATCCTAATTTCATGAATTTACATTACAAATTGCAATACAAATTCATTGACCACTCTATACCTAAGTACCGTCACGATTGTTTCCTTAGGACCGACTGTCGAACACTATTGTATTCTAAATAACGTCGGCAGTTGAAAGTAATGAATTTGACTGTTTAAAACGTACAAGGAATCCATATTGTAAACTATTTCTGAAGAGACGGTATTCAAAACCACCTTAATGTAAATGTAAACAACTAATACTTCTAATAATCCAAACCATGTACAATATGTAGGTAATTCCAGTATGAATCTAATGGACACCAAGATCAATACTACAGAAAGGCACCCAAGAAAAACACTACTAGGTCCGTCCTCTTCCGTGCTCCAGCGAGAAGTGCCGGTTGGGCGGGGCGGGCGACTCAGGCGCTATTCCTTCATTCCTTACGCTACATTCACTCATTCGTTCATTCATTCGCTACATTCCTTTGACAGTTCGCTCGCAAAACGTCACACAGCAGACCATAGACTGTATTCTTTTGTATGTGTTGCTAACAATATGACTTCTAATATTTTTAAATCAACCAACATACCTAGTAGATAAGGTTCTAGAAAAAACTGTATGGCAACTGAGGGTAGCTACTACCATAAATTTGACAAAATACTTTCAGGTTTGTGTTATTAATGACGACTACAGTGTATTGCCACGCAGTATCTTGAAACCGAATATTTTAAAATGACACAAAACTCAAAAAACAATCCGCACGCATGACCTTAAGCATATTCAGCTTCTTCTAACTAGATAGATACGGCCTGCTGTGGCGATCAATGAGCCGCCATCGCCAGTAGGCGCCACCACAGGCCGCGTCTATCTGGAAGACGCCTTACATGTTTTTAGGCACCAGTCAAGTGCTATGATTGCATTGTGTTGATAAAAAGATTTCAAGTCACTAACATGACGATACATAACTTCACCTATAAAATTTATCAAAAGGTACATTGTGAATGTAATTATATGACTATTTGCGTTATATTATTATCCTTAGCATTAAAATCAAATTAACATTTACAAATGAGTAACTTTATTTCTTAAACGTTCAAAGTTCTTAAATTAACGAACAATTTCTAACCTTATTCTGATTCCAAATGCACAATAGGGGGGTAGATACAGTTTTGTACGATTTGGTTTACAACTAATTCACTCAATTGATTATCACGGTAACACATTTTCAACATTCTCAAATGAGTCAACGGGTTTTTACTTAAAACATTTAACATTGTACTATCCTTAATTGGAACTGGAATATCAATATCAATGCATTTAACTGTTGGACAATTCGATAACAGAAAAACGAAATGCTCATCAGTTAAATCAAATGATTCTGAAGAGTGTTCGATTGAGTCTAATCTCAAAAATAACTCCGTCAAATATCTGAATGGTGGAATTTCTAAAACATTGTTCATACACAGAAACATATCATTGAGATTTGGTTTCACAAATGTACAGTCGCCTATAATTAATCTTTGCAAATTAGGGCACATTTCACAAATATGTTTCAATGCGTTTACATCTACCTGTGTGACTTTCAGAATATATAACTCCACCAAATTACATCCTCTTACTTGTAACACTTCCTTTAAATGGTCGCTATAAAAATCATAATTTACCAGCATCAGTTCACGAAGATCTTGTAAATCATTAAGAGCTAACAAAAAATCTGGAGAAGGATCGCCTTTGCGAATAAGTATCTTTTGGATTAGTGGACACATTTTGACGACTAACTGCATCTGTTTCAAGGTCATGCTATAGAAATTTCTAAATTTGTTTATCTTAAACCGTTTCTCAGCATTTTGTTCATTCAACACAATGTTTTCTAATGCAGGTGCTATTTCGTTTTCATGAGTATCAATAAATTCAATATTTTTACATGACATAAGAATTGTTTCAACTCCTTTCGTAGTTACGTTTGTTCTGATGACGTCTACTCTTCTTAAATTTTGTAGCTGAACTAATATTTCAATGCTCTCATCGTCTATGGGTGAGATAAAAATTTCTAACTGTTCAATCAATTGACAGTTTTCTACTAAACATGTTAAAATATTGTCTGAGCAAACGTTTTGTATGTACAAATGTCTAAGGCTATGTAATTCTTTTAGCGACTGAGTAACGTTTGTATCCACATTCGGATCGTCGCTAGCTGGCGATATGTGTAAGTAAGTAAGACCGGTGAGCATGTACGATTTGGAATAAAATGAAGCTCCAAACCAATCCACATCATAAAATTGACCGATCAATAGACAAGTCAGGTTTTTCGTAAATAATGTTTCTAACATCCGCCCGAATACATTCTTTTGAACGGCAGACTTACAATAATATAACTTCTGCGTTAACACGCGTTTTGCTTCAGCTACCAACTTATCATGTAAAATTCTAGGCACATTACGGTTTAAATAATTTCTAATGGTTTCGATGTGTCGAGACAGCAAAGCTTCAGCCTTAGTCGCGTTGCTCTTCTGTAATTCAGATATAGGTAACATTACTTTTGTCGCTTGCAAAGCAATCCAATCTCCGCATTTCACCAATGCCAATCTTTCAAGATTTTTAGGTTGTTCCAATCGGTACCAATCCATTTTTATTGACCTGAAATATTACATGAATATAAATACATTTAACACAATAAAACGACTCACAAAACACCCCAATCCACTTGCCATTGGAGTACTGGACAATTCCAATGTGGTTAGGAGACTAAAGAGGAACCACATAATCTGAAGTGAGAACAATGCATCGTCCTGCTGCTCACTAAAACTCACACATTTACTCAGCTGATAAAAGCCTATCGACTGATTGCAGTTAGATACTGGAAAGAGACTGTTAGTACTCTGGTGGGAGGCTTCGGCCGTGGCTAGTTACCACCCACCGGACCAAGCCATGCCGTGAAATGACCTAGTCGTGTTTCGGGATGTAGTCCGGTGTAACCGTTTCCGAAGACGGGTCTGAGCAGTAGCGCACTTGTAGCGCCTCACTCAACTGCCGTCTTTGTACTTCTTCACTCTACAAAACTTCAAGCGAGTGAATAAGGTGAGTGAGTGAATAGGTCGTCGTGCTCCATCTTAGACCACAACGTCGCTTAACATCAGGCGAGTTGGTGGTCAAACGCCGACCTATTCTACATAAAAAAAAAAGAGTGAAAAAAAAACACAATATAACGTACGCGCTTGATACTAATATCGACATAGAAAAAATATTTAAATGAAAGTGTGTTCAGATCGTATTATAATTGCAATCTTTTGGGACATCTCGGGAAACGCTCAATTCTTTAAAACGTTTTATAAATTTAAAAAAAACTGGTAATAAGCTCTTAGGGCCGTATTCAGAAACGACGCCCGGTCATGAATCTCGATTTAAAGCTGTTTTATGTATGGTAAAACCAGTTTTAAATCGAGATTCAAGACAGCGTCGTTTTAGCATGCGGGTCTACATCACAATTAAGGTGCTCTTAGGTGAGTTATATTTTTACTGCAACTCTGGCCCAGTAATACTAGCAATATTGCTGACTAGCCCGCCCGTAATCAGCAATGCTAGAAATATATTATGACCAACCCACACTAAAAAAAATAGACCGTCTAGGAGCACCCTTAAATCGCTATTACTTATTAAAAAGCCGATGGTTATGTTCCTTTTACATTGCTGTGTTTATATTAAAACGTTTGACACACAAAATATATGTACATATAAAATGTACATATGTACTATTATTAACACATTATAAACTTACTTATATGTCACTGCGAATTCAGTAAAAGGTCAAGGTGAACTTATGATAGCAGCATGACTAAATTTGCTTGACCACAATATAGGGAATTAAAACGAAACGAGTTGACTGAAGTTCGTGCTAAACATGATAACACTGAACGGGTTATCAAATCGTACATTATGAGTACGTAGGTATAATGGATTTGGTCTCTTATTTCCTCTTTCGTGATACCTATATTTAGACAAACATAACGGTTGATTGTTTTTACCGTCTCGAGACGAGAATAATAATCACGGTGTGTTGTGTAAGTGGAATAGAAAGCATATACGAGAATATTAATTGTTTAGTAGAGTTGTTTAGAAAGTGAGGGCGGATGGGGAAGCGCGAGCCGTTCATGCGCCTGCAAAATGCTATTTAATTTTTATCAAAGACTGCACATGTGGCGAGTAACTACCTAATGACCAGCTTCATAGAATAGGATCACGATTGATGTGATTGATTGTATGATTTGAACTTCAAACATTTTTTAATCGTTTAAAAAAAAATGCCATTAGCTTCTACACCGTTTACCTATTCATAACCCTTTTTTGAGACGGTAAAGAAAATCAACCAGTATAACAATGTCTATCAGCGCCCACATTCATTATTATTTTTGATCCATATTTCCACAAAGTCATGCTATAATTATAACAATGACAGATGGGTTTTTTGAGATGAATAAAGTTTTTTTCAAATAATGTGTATTATTGTATTGAATTGTATTGAACACTAATTATTGTTTTGTATTGTATCGCTTGCATAATTACCCGACTGCGCAAGAAGGAGGGTTATGTTTTTCGAGTGTATGTATGAAAATATGCTTGTATGAATGTAAAAAAAATCGGGACATTTTCACACACGGTCGCCTGACCCCAAGCTAAGCAAACCTTGTACTATGGCTGCCATAAACTGATATACATATATACATGTATGTTTTTAAATGCATACATAAATAGATGTTAACAACCATACATATAACAAACACAAATGTTTGCCCTAGGTGGGAATCGAACCCACGCCCCCAAGTTCAGCAGTCAGGTTCACTACCAACTGAGCCACCGAGGCAGTCAATCGATGTATTTACATAATCTATGTAAGTATGTACTCGTATGTATATAAATTATGTATGTCTGTGGTTATGTATGCATGAGGATTCTTTGGCACGCCCTACAGCCTAAACAGCTTGATGGATTTTGTCATTTACGAGGTGTCATTTGAGTCGTCTTGATAGCGGAAGTGACATACACAACATTTTGTAGCCAGGTTTTTTGTTTATCTTATAAAATGTTACTTGTTTGTACTTGGCTTCTTGGTATTAAATATTAGCACCTAGTATTGTGTTCTTGCATGACTCAATAGATGTCACAAGTCGACTCGAATTAACTGATATTTAATTTAGATATTTTTTGCGCAAGAGAGTGTTTTCTGAACATTTTTTCAAGACATTTCGCTAACCGTCATACAAATGCTGCTAAAGGTAACAGCGAGTAACTAATTGCAATATATTCATATCATATCATACATACACACATACATATATTAATAAATACATACATATCATATATCATAATCTTGCTGAACACTTTGTGTACCTATGCTTAAATTAATTAAGTAAAAGCTCCGATTTTCATACATTTATTTACAAATCACAATACAAATTCATTGACTGCTCTAAATCTTAGTACTATCAGGATTGTTCGCCTAAGACCGACTGGCAAACACTACTATTGTATCCTAAACAACGTCGGCGCTAGAAACTCACAGGCAGCTAATTGATCCTAACAGCACTTCACTGTTCTCTCCGCACCGTGACATCTTATTACATAACATAACATTTCGTCCCGCCTTTCCCCGAGGGGGCTGGCAGAGGTAATACAACACCCACACTTCGCTAGACAATATTCAGTCCCAAATGCGACAGGAGGCGAGCCCGTCGCCATACACCGGGCTCCAGTCATGTAGCAGATGACATACAATATGCACAAATGTTCATACAATGAACAAATTGGCGCGTGCCGTCGGCTGGGTTTGAACCCGCTCCCTCTGGCTTGAGAGGCGGGCCTTCGCCAATTAGGCCATCAGCTTTGACATCTTATTGCGATATTTTGTAAATGCAGCCGCCGATGCTGCGCGACCATGAACCTTATTGTACGACAATACGATTCGAGGTCGTACAGCGTCAGCGCCTGCACTTGATAATCATGGCAATAAGATGTCACGGTATGACCTTCTGTAAATCTGTTCTCTAAATTATCAGCGATTGCAAAACTTTTTTTTTTTTATTATTAAATAGCCAAATTAGTTCTCTAAAGTTTAACCGAGTAACTTATTCTTATTTGTGTTCTTGTTACGATTAATACCAACAAACACGACGAAAAATAAAATTCTAGGCACCGGTCTTATTGTACCATCAAATATCATATACGAATTTCAACTCTACATGAAGCGGCTTAAGTAAACACGTGTATGCGGGTGAAAAACCATTGTATGACCGGGCCTTAATCTAATTATAGTTTGTTAGCTTTGGAAGATGGATGACAGCTGCATCTAAATATGTAACAGTTCATGAAAATCTTATGTCTTCTTAAGTTTCGTAAGCTTTTGTAACGCAAATTTGCTATCAGTATATTAAAGAGAATCTTCTTCTTCTTCTGTCTGGACCTTGTCCCATTATTTGGGGTCGGCCTTCCTTGTCCTCATCCTCCATTTAGCACGATCTTGTGCTTCGTTCGTGTTCAGCTGAGCATCTTTTAGGTCCTTTTGGACCGTTGTCTGCCATGTGGCGGGTGGTCTTCCACGCGTACGTTTCGTCACCGGCAAATTTAGGGCAAGCTTCACCATATGGTTGTCTGGGCGTCTTTGTATGTGGCCGTACCACCGCAAACGCTTTTCCTTGACTTTGTCGACTATGGGGGCAACTTTAAAACTTCCTCTTATGTACTCATTTCGGACTTTGTCCAGCAGTGTGACACCCGCTGACCAGCGTAACATGCGCATTTCAGTAGAATGTAATTTGTTTAGATGATGTTTGTTTGTCGCCCAACATTCTGAACCATACAAAACAGCAGGTCTAATGGCTGTCTTATACAGATGTCCTTTAACCTTGAGGGGCATTTTTTTATCACACATTACGCCTGTGAGTTGTCTCCACTTCATCCATCCTGTTGTCGTTCTATGAGTTACATCTTTTTCGATCTTGCCGTCGTTGCTGATTATTGATCCAAGGTATTTAAATTGTGTAACCGTAGGTAGAACAGTACTCCCTATTGAGATCTTTATGTTATTTGTAGTAGTGATGTTGTCGAAAACGCATGACATATGTTCCGTCTTGTTTCGACTGATTTTTAGGCCATTTGTCTCCAGTGCCTCTATCCAACAGTTGAAGTCTCGCTGTACTTCTACTTCGCTGTCAGAGATCAGAACAACGTCATCTGCATACAAGATTGACCAAGGTAATGGTTTTTGGCTAAGTTTTGTTAAATGATCCATTGTAGAATTGAAAAGTATTGGACTCAGTGTGGACCCTTGGTGCACTCCGACTTTGATTTCAAACGTGCCACCTCTGCCTGCGGAGCTTATTACTTGGGTTGTAACGGCTTTGTACATGTCCTGTATGAGGTTTATGTAGCACTCTGGTATCAATTGGTGTCTAAGTGCTTCCCATATTAGATCACGTGGGACATGGTCAAATGCCTTTTCCAAGTCAATGAAAACCATGTGTAGGTTGGTCTTATTGGTTTTAGCCTTTTCTAGCAAGATTCGCACGGTCTGTATCGCATCTGAGGTGCTCTTTTCAGCAACGAATCCGCATTGGTTTGGGCTGAGTTGTATAAGTTGCTTTAATCTGTTGTTCAATATTCGTTCCCAAATTTTAAGAGTATGTGACATTAGTTTTATGGCTCTATAATTACCGCAGTCTCTAACATCTCCTTTACCTTTGTAGAACGGTATAAGGAAACTGTTCCGCCAAGAATCTGGTATGGGCTGCCCTTGTATTATTTTACTGAACAGTTTGTACAGCCAAACTACTCCCTGGTTTCCCAGAGACTTCCAGACTTCAGCTGGTATTTCATCTGGTCCAGGTGCTTTATTGTTTTTCATCTGTTGTACTGCTCTTTTGATCTCTTCTGGAGTAACGTCCATAGGAGGGCCCACTACCGTTTCAGGCCTATGGTAATCATAATTTCTAGGATGAGAAACATTTAGCAGATGTTTGTAGTACTCCGTCCATCTGTTCTTAATGTCATTATCGTCAGTTAACAATTTACTATTTTGGTCATATATATATTTTACGCTTGTTATATCTTTAGTGTTGTTATGACGTGTTTTAGCTATTTTGTGTATATCTGACTCTGTTCCGGCAGACTCTAATCTGCTATAAAAGTCGGAGTTTGCTGCCGCCATTGCCACTGCAACTTGTTTCTTAGTGTTCTTTTTAGTAGATTTATAGTTTTCGAGGTCACACATTTCACCAGTCGACTGCCACACTTTGAAAGCATCTTTTTTTGCAGTAACCGCAGTTTTTACTGTTTGGTTCCACCATTCAGTTTCTTTGTTGGGTCCTCTTTTGCTTCTTGTTCTGCCGAGGTGTATTTCGGCTTTACTTATGCAGATTCTTTCAAAGTTTTCCCACATTTCATTCGTCGTCATATCTGTGGTGTCCATGGAACTTAGATTTTGAGCAAGTTCCGTTGTGAACAGTTTTCCTGATGGTTCTTTTAATGATCTCCATTTGATTTTTGGGATTAAGTTTCGATTTATTTTAATGGGTTTTGAAAGTTTATATACGGTAACCAATAACCTGTGTTGAGTTGTAAGCGATTCCCCTGGTATGACCTTGCAGTCCCTGTAGAGCCCTAAATTTTTTCGCCTTGCAAGGATAAAATCTATTTGTGTTGCGTTGCCTCCGCTTTTATAAGTGATTTGGTGAGTATCTTTCTTTTTAAAGAAGGTGTTTATGATGGCTAGGTCAAAGGTGGAAGCAAAGTCAATGATTGTCTCTCCTTCAGTATTGCGTGTACCATAGCTAAATCCTCCATGCCATCTTGCCTCGTTTGGGTTACTGTTACCGATATGGCCATTTAGATCTCCACCAAGATGTATTGTTTCTTCTTTCGGGATACTTTGTACCAGGTTGTGCAGGTCCTCCCAGAAGTTTTCCTTTTCACTAGTTGAAGTTCCTGTTTGAGGTGCATATGCAGATATGATATTGAAACACGGTTGTTTCTCGAGGGCTAGTTTTACGGATATCAGCCTGTCGCTCACCCGTTCTACCTTTATGAGTCTTTGCGTTAGGTTTTGAGATAGTATGATTCCGACGCCATTTTTGGCGGTGGTAGTTCCGTTATAGATGAGCTTGTACCCATTGCCTATTAGTCTTGATTTCGCACCCTTCCACTTGGTCTCTTGCACACAGCATGCATCCAGTTGCCTTCTTTTTAAGACGTCACTAAGTTCGGCACCTCTGCCCGTCATGGATCCAATGTTCCATGTTGCTAAACGTAAAGATGTGCTTGTGTAGCATCGACCGTCGCTTACGGGGTACGCCCTAGAGTTTGTATCGCCACGACCGTCGCTTAAGGGGGACGCCCTAGTAGTATCGCTCATTCTCTTATGTTGTGCTTTCATGTTTATAAGGACAAGGAAAAAATAATGGCTTTGAGGTTTTACGGCCGGTTGCCACCTGACGCCAAGGCACTAGTCCACCTAGCTAGGACTACGAGCGCTGCCGTTGAATCTCTAGGACCTCTTCCGCCACCAACTCTTTGTACACCACCGTGCCTGGCAGTGTAACTCCAACACGACCCCAACACCTCAATATCTGAGGTTGGCTCACTGTTGGGTATGCCTCTTCCGCCTGCTCCACCGTACCAATGGACTCCATCTCCGCCTTTGCAGCCGTTGAGGACTTCACCCGTGACCCTGGGCAAGGGTTCCGCATTATACCCCGCAGCACTGGGTCCTTATCTGCACTTCGCCACCAACCCATTCTGGCCTACTAGAGTGAGTGGTGCCCACCCCCGCGACATGGACGCGTCAGACAAGATTTACTTCAGTAGAGAATAGAGTAGGTGTCTCTATCACCTCTGAAGCCGGGTTAATGGTCTCGTATAATGCCCGAGACCAAAGGCTTAAAGAGTATATTAAAGAGAATAATGAGGTAAAACATTTTGTCGTAGAATGAGCGAAATGAATGCGAATGAGCGATAGCTAAAAACCCGGTCAAGTTAGGTCAAACTTGCTCACCGCTGCTGTGACGGTTTCGTACCACACAATAATACTACCGATAAAATGTGTTTAATCTAACTCAGTTCACAAACCTTATCGCGAATCCGACTCATACTAGTAACATCGGTTTTTGTTATTGACTTCTGTTGTTTTTAATCACATCACGTTTGACGCATTATAGACGTAGAGCGCAAAGGAGCACGAAGAGGGAGCGGCAATTGTATTATGTAACGATGCCTATTTGTTTTAATCGATCCTTTTAAACCCCAATACATGTAAATACCTGCTTTTAATTTCTCATTGAAATGCACCCCTCGGGCCCTATAGCGGCCGCGGTCCGGATTCGTACGTTACGACCGTTGGGGCTTCGGCCTTCAATATGAAGGGACGTGACGTGACGTAACATACTAAACCTAGCCCCATGAGCCCATGATCCCCGTTGTCCCTTGGGAGCTGTTGGTACACAAATCCGATGTACCATAATCTTAATCTAATACAAAGTGCTTAAATAACTGTTTTGGTGTATTTCTCTTTTAAGGTTCTGAAGAAAACGTTTCATACGTTAGTTTTACCACACTAATGCTAGCGAGTGTGGTGAACCCTGCTTACATCCGTTTTGGCTGGACAGATTTGGTCGTACCTTGATCATAGAGGTTGACTTGCTACGCAAAAATGTGTTTGCTACGCGTCAAACAGTAAAATCACGAAGCAAATCCTGGAAAATAAAATAAACAAAATAATACTCATAGTCATCCCACCCACATACCCTCACCCACACCCACGCATACGTACCACCCACACTCACTGACGGCTACATATTACGTAGATAAAATGGGTAATTCAATTATTACTAATTTATTTTGATCAGACATCATTTAACTAAAACTTAAAGAGCATACTAGTACTCGTATTTCCAACTTTTAACAATTTTTACTGAACCTAAAAAGAGAAACTCAACTTCCAAGACTAGTGACCTTTCCCCCCAGACCGCTACAAAAATGTTATTCCATTTCTAATATAGATTTCTCCCACGCGTAATTTCACGACCGAAACACGTAGCACTTGCGCTACGAGTGCTACGAATGCTACGACGTAGCACACGCGTAGTTCGGCTAATCAGCGACCGGTATTTCATTCTACCCACGTATTGCTGTGGACTCTACATCCTTGTCACAGAGTAGAATATTTTACCACAAATCACACTTCACTCTTCCATTATAGTGAAAATATCGTTGACTCGTTTCGCAGCTCGGACCCTAATGTGCTAACGGACGCTTGCGATTTTATATCGGTCACTTTTGCTCCTATAAATCTTGTAACAAGAGAGACAGAGATCGCAATATTTTTTTTAAGCTTTAGAATAGGATACCTGGCTGGAAGACCAACGTGCTCATTTCACGTGCAATCTTTACTATTACATTAAAGCACACAACGCTTTCCATGAAGAGAAGTAAACATTTTACTATGAAAGCTGCCATAGTTCTTACACAGTGTGACTTTAGAAAACAGGAACTGGAAACTAAAGTCGATCGGATTGACTTAAATCTGACGTGAGTAATTCCCGTTTTATAAAATCACTAGCTGTCACCCGCGACTTAAATTAATAAATAAATTCGGGACACATCCATACACGGTCGCCTAACCCCAAACCAAGCAAAGCTTGTACTATGGCTGCCAGGGACTGATAAACATACTTAGATATTTTTGAATACATACTTAAATACATGGTTGGTCGAATCAATTTACTGCCTCGGTGGCTCAGTTGGTAGTGAACCTGCCTTCTGAGCTTGGGGGCGTGGGTTCGATTCCCATCTAGGGCAAACATTTATGCGATGAACATTTGTGTTTGTTCTATGTCTGGGTGTTATTAAAATTATTCTGTAAAATTGCACTTGTAGCAACTATTTCTCTGTTTTCTAATCCGTGCTTATTCTACTTCAAATTACCTGACTTTCCCTGCGCTAGGGGCTAGAGCAGGTCTGATTGGGCTTTTATGAAATGGATAGTAGGGTGCTTTGATGAAACCTATTTTAACTCGAATCGCTTATGAATTCAAATTTGGCGAGATTGTCGTGTAATTTAATCTGTGTTAGAAATTGTAGCATACTATAAATTTAAATAATGACGTTTAGGCTACTCTAGAGTGTAATTTTATTTTAATATTGAATATTAACGGTGCCCTGTAGTTTCACTTATCATCAAAATTTAAGAAAATAATTATAGTTTTTTAGGGAAAAAAGTTCATGAAATAATATTCGGGACACTTGCACACACGGTCGTTTGACCCCAAACTAAGCAAAGCTTGTACTATGGCGGCCAGAAACTGATATACATACTTAGATATTCTTAAACACATACTCGTACTTAAATAGATAATTAACACCCAGACATAGAACAAATACAAATGTTCATAACATAATTGTTTGCCCTATGTGGGAATCGATCCCACGCCCCCAAGCTCAGAAGGCAGGTTCACTACCGTCTGAGCCACCGAGGCAGTCAACATGTTTAACAATTCTCTTTAATCGAATATCCCAAGCACATACCATATGCATAAATGTATAAAAATTAAAGTGTTGACATGTAATGTAATTTACTACTACTAAGGTTTTTTTTTGCAAGCCTGTTTTTTTTTTTTCTTTGAAATGATTTAGGGTTTTCCGTTCGTATTTTTACAAAACGTAATTTTCAATTAAATATCACATCATATTAATATTTAAATGCGAATAAAGATTGGATGGATGTATGAATGTTTGTTATTCAAACACGTTACAATTAGAACAATTAGAACGTAAACAATTAGAACAGCTGAACGGATCTGAATGAAATTCAACACCAGGTCAAAATATAAGTTTACAGTCTGGATGCTACTCCAGACTATAATCTATCAGGGTATATCAAAAAATATCCTGTATTCTTATAAGCTAATTTTAAACTACAAGCGAAACCATGGGGCACATCTAGTACCAATTAATAGATATACGAGTACACCTCTTGTCTTCCTAATTTTTTGTACCCACTATCAAATTGAAGAATTTTTACTATAATACAAATAAATTCTTCTGAAATAGAAGTTTTTTCTTTTTTTTGTAAAGAACATTTGACCACCAACTCGCCTGATGTGAAGCGACATTGTGGCCTAAGATTAAGCACGACGACCTAGTAGGTACTTATTCACTCTGGCCTATCCTACTAATATTATAAACGCGAAAGTTTGTAAGAGTGGATGGAATGGATGGATGTTTGTTACTCTTTCACGCCAGAACGACTGAACAGATCTGGATGAAATTTGGCACAGAGATAGATTATAGCCTATAATGGCACATAGGATACTTTTTAACCGCAGGTGAAACCGCGGGGCGCAGATATAATACAAATAAATTGTTCTATTTGGCTTCATATACCATACCGCTTAATCCATCCTATAGACCGCCATCACAGGTTCCGAACCGACGTTTCCATTCCCCGAATGTTGTGGCATTTTTAAAGTGTCTAAGCAAGTAATTGCACTGCCAGTTACAACGCGGTGGATTTGTAAACTTCCGGTTGAATCTGGTTTATACTAGTTTAGTCTGGTTCGGTCTGCTTCTGGCGGCTTATAAGTTTGTTTTTCAAATGAAAGTGCAGAGGCGCTGTTAAGTTTTATATGTGCTTGCTTATGTCATCTGTTACAGAGGTTGAAGAGGTTGAGGTTGAGGAAGGTAGGTACTTTGAAAGAAGAATTTAATCAGCTTTTTTTTGTGCACTGTAATCTAGTTTCTTTTTGGCACTAAAAAGTTACAGCGTTTTTAAGTTCGTTGGTTTTATAACTTATGCGTTTTTTTCTTTTTTAGAGTTCCGTACCCAAAGGGTGAAACGGTACCCTTTTACTAAGACTCCGCTGTCCGTCTGTCTGTCCGTCTGTCACCAGGCTCTATCTCAAGAACCGTGATAGTTAGTCAAAGTAAATTTTCACAGATGATATGTATTATTTCTGTTACCAAAATAACAACAAGTAATATAAAACGGAATAAAATAAACATTTAAGCGGGCAATACAACAAAAGTATGTATGTAAATTGTTTACTCGATATAGATAAAGGCAACAGATAGACGCTTAAAATATTCGCAGAATATTTAGTAATTATATTCACTCTAAAAATAAATAATTAAAATAAAACAATATTTTCTCCCCTACAACAAACGTGACTTTTTTTGCCAGTTTTGTAGAAATTGGTACGGAACACTTCATGCGCGAGTCCAACTCTCACTTGGCCGGCTTTTATTCACAATCTTTATCGCTACAAAACATCATTATACATCCAATAGTTTTATTTGCTTACGATTTGTCAGTCAAAATATTGAACCTGTTAATTTAAATTTTTGTCTATAGACAAAAATTGTGATAAATAATACTAGCGAAAACCTGTTTCCCCCTAAAACTAATTTAAAAAAAATCTTCAAAGTTCAAAACTAAATTGCAAAACATATTCAGGTTCCAACAAACAGATGTGTATATGTAGTTATTATAAGTAAAGTGTACATTTTAATGGAGAGGAAACAAATATTTGCGGACTTCAAAGCGGGTTTAGTCATACACACATACTCATATGTTAAGCGCTATGGACTTACCGCAAACTAGCTTTAGTGGATGACTTCACTTACAACATATTTAGCAGAGAAAAGTTATTAAAATCAAAAATAGTCATTAACAGATGGGAAATGACAAAATAATGATGAATGAAATAATGAGAAAAGTCATTAACATTAAAAAAATAAACATAAACAAGGTCAATACATAAATGATTTCCTAAATACTTAAAAGACTAAACAATTTCAATTTTGAAAATAATAATTTGAAAACGGATCAAATAAAAACATTGAAATTTCTAATGCTTTACAACTTCATTACTATCTAAAACTATATTATTTAATTACTAATAATATAACTTTTTTATAAGCTTTGAGCAAACGCATTTTTAAATTCATTTTGGCCTCTGTAATTGTAAACAACTGAAAGAGTACTAGATACCACAACACAGGGTATCCTACCGTGGTAGTTAGGGACTGTCGAGCACTGTAAAATTTTTCCGTGTCAATTTTTTTTATATTATTTTATGTTATTTACATTATTAATTTCTTTTCTTCCACAGGACACGATATAGGCCTCTATGTAGTAAGCTAATGGTCATGCACGATCATTATAGCCAAACTCACGACAGTCCCCGACTCAACTCAATTTAGCCGACTTAAAATTTTAATTATGCCCGACAAACAAACAGACTAGGTGACACGTGACAGTTTTTCCTTTGATGTCCCTTGTCCATCCGAGTACAGAGCGACCAACTTAACTGTGCAGTTGAATGGGGAAGCTAGCATCGTATTTTGTAAACAAAAGTGACAGCCTTCGGTAGAGCTTTTTTAGCTTTATTATTTGACCACCTTTATTGGTAAGTTGGTCGGTCTGCAGTCTCAAAGCTAGAGTTTAATTGCTAGCTCGTTATTTGAGGATTATTTGCAGAGGCAGCTTTTAATCATACTGATCGCAGTGAGTGTTTTTCCTGTATGTACGAGTAAGTTGCCTAATTGCCGTTAAATTGATATGCGTCGGGATGTGTTTGCATTTAGAAAAAGGGCTATTGATTGCTATTAAGGGTTATTTTGGAAAAAACTTATAATTTCAGGCGTAATTATTTGTTATAAATAAATAATATAAATAAATTCGGGACATTTCCACACACGGTCGCCTGACCCCAAACTGAGCACAGCTTGTACTATGGCTGCCAGAGACTGATATACATACTTACTCAGATATTTTTAAATACATACATAAATACATATTAACACCCAGACATAGAACAAACACAAATGTTCATCACATTAATGTTTGCTCTAGGTGGGAATCGAACCCACGCCCCAAGCTCAGAAGGTAGGTTCACTACCAACTCGGCCACCGAGGCAGTCAAAATATAGAAAACTATATAGTCAGTTTCATAGAAAACTTTCACAATTGTATTGTCTGCAAGCAACCATATAACAATAATATAGAACAGACAGACAGACAGACACTTCATTCGTTTTGGTTCCTAGGTATTCCATTAAAAGCTTAGTTTAGTTCAGTTCTATTGTTATTATTTTATGTACCTATAGTTGTTTTATTGTATTATATTATATTATATTCTCTATTTTTAGTCATCTTCTTTAAAAAAAAGACGATCTATTTCGTACGTGTCTTGTTTCTGTCTCAACCAAGAACCTATCTGAAAGTGCACTACCGCACTATACAGCACAAGGTAGACATAATTTACTGTAGACTAGACACTTCATGCGCACTATTTTCTTAATTCTCATAGAAAGTTCGGACAAGCAATTAATAAAAAATTCTTCCTCTCGCAATCTCTCTAAAACATAATGAACCTTTAACAAGGGCCGTTTCCTGTTATTCGTGTAATAAAGAACAAGATTCGCGACATAAAATCGAACATCAAGCTCCCGATACAGCTGTTGGCAATGAAAATCTTTACAAGCAGGACCGGGGGCTAATTCAAGATGGGTGCTTCCACTTTTCCCTACTAAGTGGTCCCCCAGCGAGTGGCTAGGTGGCTCAGTTGGTATTGAACCTGTGTATTGAGCTTAGGGCCGAAGGTTCGATTTCCACTCAGGATAAACATTCATGTGATGAATATTTGTGTTTGTTTTATCTTTTAAAATATATACGCATGCATTATCAGTCTGGCGGCCATATTACAAGCTTTGCTTAGTTTGAAGACAGATGACAGTGTGTGTGAAAATGTCCTGAATATTTTATTATTATTTATTTTATATGTGAGGCAAGGATAAATGACGAAAATTTTGTAGGCGATGTTAACCCATCAATCAAAGAAAAAAATTTAATAATTTGCCAAATGAGATGGCAAGTTATTGAAAATTATTCTTTTATTTCTTTAAAAACACATTTAAAAATATTTTTTTTACTATAATAATCTTAGTACGGAAAAATCACCCACATGAGTGTGCGTTACATGAAAAATCACCCACATGACCTTACATGAGTGTAGTACGTTGCCTGAAAATTTTCAACATTGCAATTTTGCCTTGCCCCACCAAGGGTGACAACCTGGTGGGGTAAAATAGAAGTACCCTTCAAGACAGCGTCATAAAAGCTTGGAGCCCCCAATCGATGGGGCTTCCGTGATGCCTCCACTAAATTCTTAATACCTCACGTAACTGTTAAGGTTAGGAGGGAGACAACGCACTTAAGTTTTATTGTGAAGTCTTGAGCGGGAATCGACTAGTGCCCTACGAGGGAGAAGGAAATTCAAGCGAGAGGAAGCTTGGTTTTATCTGAATAAGGAAATTTTTAACATTCAAATTCCAATATTGCGATGATAGCCTAGTTGGAAAAGGCCCACCTCTCAAGCCAGAGGGAGCGGGTTCGAACCCAGCCACTGCCAGCACGCGCCAATTTAATCATTGTGTGAACATATGTGCGTATTATATGTCATCTGCTTCATAACTGGAGCCTGGTGTATGTCGGCAGGCTCACCCCATGTCACATTTGGGACTGAATATCGTCCGGCGAAGTGGGGGTATTGTACTACACCTCTACCAGCCCCTACGGGGGAAAGGCGTGACGATATGTTAGATACATGTCAATTCCAACAATCTAATCTTAAAACTTTGGTTTAACTCGTTAGTGTTAATTGACCTAACTTTTTAAGAAATGTGAAATTTTAAGAAACACTTCTTTTTGCTAAAAAAAAATCGTATTAACAACACCACTTAACTTTTGTATTTTTGACATACAAAAAATGTATACCGAACTTTTATCATTTCAAATATTTTTTCAGTTTCTTTCAGCAAACATTTATATGTAAACGTTTAAACTACCTGTCAACTCTATTGTAGCTTTGAATTAAGTAAAGTATCGAAAAGCTTCGCTATATCTTCGCTGTCCATATCTCTGGTAGGACAGCAGTACAGTTTGAAACAATGTTAGGCGTCGATCGATGATAATGCACCAGAGAGCTTGAAGCAGATCTATGTGGAGATCCCAAGCGTATAAAGTTCGAGCTTGTTTTTGAAAGATATTTTCGAAAGCTACTTTAGTCGAGTTTCTATTCTATCGCCTGTCAAATCCTTAACGGGTTTTTAAATATGAGGAGACTATTTTTTATTCACCGTTCATGGAGTTTCAGAGCTTCAAGCATTTTCCAAAATTAACCGGTTTTTAGCGTTCCATACGCGAATAATAATAGGTTGTATGTGTTCTTTTCACACATAATTTTCAAACTTTTTACCTAGTAATTGACTGCCTGGGTGGCTCAGTTGGTAGTGAAACTGCCTTCTGAGCTTAGGGGCGTGGGTTCGATTCCCACATTTGTGTTTGTTCTGTGTCTGGGTGTTAATTATCTATTTAAGTATGTATTTTAAAATATCTAAGTAGGTATGTATATCAGTCTCTGGCAGCCATAGTACAAGCTTTGCTTAGTTTGGGGTCAGGCAACCGTGTGCAAGTGTCCCGAATTTATTATTATTATTAATTTTATTAAAAATGAATTTTGACAGTACGACACAAACGTGCATAGACATTTCACTAGGTAAAAGTTTATCAACTGTTAAAATTTGAAATCTTGGATTTATTTAAAGCCATTTTATTTGAAACTGCAAAATTACTACAAAAACAATCGCTTAATTACATCCAAGTAGAAGAGACAAACGCAATAACTATATCCATACTTAATCCTATTCAAGGGCTGGTACGAATAACTAAGCCGATTGCATCGACGACTGGCAACCCTAACAAACGCACAGGGATGACGACCCTCCAAATGCATAGCGACTAGTTTTTGTGGCAGTACATAAGCTTAATATGCCCGTGCAAATTATCAGCCTATATATTTTATCAGCTTTAAGAGACTGTGATGTCATGTGGCCTTATCCCCTAAGGCCGGCCATGCACGGGCACGATATTCAGTCCCAAATGTGACAGGGGGCGAGCCTGTCGCCATACTCCGGACTCCAGTGGCTGTAGACAATATTGGAGTACTTATACCTACCTACATACATGTATGTAAACCTTTTTTTTTTAATGTCTTAAAGTAATTGTTATGCAATCCGAAATGGTCTAAATAAAAGTATGATTTTGCATGGTATAATAATATACTCCGCCAAGTATAGCATTACGTGCACGTGGGCAACACGCAGTGACGTCAATCGATGCTTAAGCAAGACCGAAATAAGTAATTAACACATAGTTCGAAAGAGACGGATGATGATAACGAGTGACGTCATTATGTGTTTGCTCCCGGAATGCTAGACCTTGTTTTTTTGGATCATGAGATTATCTTATACCTTTAAATGAGCAATTCTTGTATATATATATATATAATTGGAATCTCGGAATCGGCTCCAACGATTTTCATACAAATTAGTATATAGGGGGTTTCGGGGGCGATAAATCGATCTAGCTAGGAATCATTTTTAGAAAATATCATTTTATTCGTGTTTTATCGATAATCAATCTCAACTGAAAAATATGACTCTTCCTGACATCTATTGGCGAATAATAATACTACTATTTTTTGTGAGCAACTAATTGCTTTAACTACACAACAGCAGATGGCGTTGTTAAGTAACACGAAGTCAATGAGTGTTTGCTTTGAGGTTAGACTAAAATCAATTGTTTATTATCCAAAAAACACAATTAAAAAATAAAAAAAAATACCGAGCAAAGCTCGGCCATCCAGGTACTGTACTTACAAAAAACGTCAAAGGAAAGCCAAGTCAATGTTCTGTTCGAATGAGTATTGTAATACAGAGACTTGTTAGCGTTAGATCCGAGTTCGTCTTGTTATAAGTTCAGTCAGGGACTTAGCTATGACATGCAGACAAACCAAGGCTTCATACATGTAGAACTTTTATTCGAGAACATTCTACGTGAGGGACAAACATGTTTACGGATGCGACGCTTGAATTTTAAGTTTGCTTATTGAAATTTAAGTCGTTTTAAACAAGTGCTTGTGATGTTTTTGTGTGGTAGAACTTGTACCTGTTGTTTTTTTAAGACTCAAAATTTTTACTCTGGCTTAGGTATAGATAGATAGATAAACTCTTTATCGTTCACACTACAAATAACAAAACAAAACAAGCGAATAATTATAATAATACTTATTCAATAGTGTAACAACTAGCGGCCTTATCACTAAAAGCGATCTCTTCCAGGCAACCTTAGGATGGAGAGGATACGTATAGTTAAATACATTATTATACGTTAAATATATTATTATTTAACGGGTTTGTCTGATTTCCTAAAGTAACTGTACATTTATGTTTGAGATAAATCCATTTTGTAACTTGAATGCTAATTCTACTAATACTCGTATTGTAACGACGAAAGTTTGTGAGTATGTTTGTTTGTTACTGTTTCATCCTCAAATGGATGGACAGATTTTTATGAAATTTAGAATTAAGATAGCTTACACCCTAAATTAACACATAAGCTTTTTATATAGCTTAAAATATAAACTACCTCTACGAAGTCTGAAATCTTCAACCTAATATTAACTTCACTCAAAGATAAACACCCTCTTTCTTTATTTTCAATCCAACAATATAATTTTATACAACAATATAATTGCGTAAGCAGCATAAAACTATGTTTCAAAATTACAGCAACATTATTGTATTTTAACTCATCGAAAACATATCGTGACTTTAAACCAAAAAATCAAACTACTTCATAACATTAAACATCTACAAAACAATGTGTAGCCAAAGTCACCAAACTAGACGTAAAAACTCTAAAACACATTTATGTAGTGTAGTGGTGTAGTCGACACCATGGTAAAATAATATACTCCGCTAGCATTCTGAGTCAAAAATGGTCACGTGGGCAACACGTAGTGACGTCAATCGATGCTTAAGCAAGACCGAAAAATGTCATTCACAAATACGTATAATAATGTAATTAACACAAATAAGTGTATAAATAATGTAATTCGAAAGAGACGACGACCATGACGAGTGAGATCATTACGTATTTGCTCCCGGAATGCTAGACCTAGTTTTTTAAATCATGTACCACGCCTTCTTTTCATCGATTGAAAGTCTCAAACTCCTCAATTTACTTAAGGGGCATGGTAAGGTTTGGCAGCTGTCTCCCTCACTAATGACACTATAACATAACTATTATATTATCTTAATATAAATAAATTACGTGTCACGTTGTTTGTCCGCTATAGGCTCCTAAACTACTTAACCGATTTCAATCAAATTTGCACACCGTGTGCAGTTCGATCTAACTTAACAGATATGATAGCTCACATATACATATATATATATAAATAATAAACGCGAACGAAGTCGCGGGGTGACAGCTAGTTATTATTAGATATAAAATTGTTTTAGAATGTATTTTTGATAAATTTTCTTGTATTGATGACTTGAAAACAGTGTCACAATGGATTCAGAACCATTTCATGTTAAAATACATTCAATAATTTTATATCCAACATAATAATGTCGCGAGCGAGCGAGACAGCTGTCAAGCCTTACTATACCCCTTAAGCGAACAACATAACCAAATACGTACCTAAGTACTACAAAAAATGGTAACGTGTTAACACAATCCCGACCCGTGTCACGGACCAGTCCCGGATTTGGTTAACAAGATTAGAGAGCGAAAAATGCGAGACAATGAGCCCGAATTAACTGCGAATGGGTTGGCCCACATTCTGTGATGTCACGGCGGAATGACTGTTGGAAATGTGCTTTAATTTGATGGTTTTTAAAGTACACTTAACTTATTGCTGGACATTACTCCACTGATAATATCAATGCTCTTACATAGTGAATGATTTAGGGATATTAAATAGGTAGGCCTCTTACTAACTCGGGTCAACTGGGGTAAATGGGGGGAGAAGGGTTCGTAAGTGATTCTCGAAATATGCAATTGCGTATTTCACAGTTTTGAAATGAAAAAAGAGTTGAAAACGTTTTTGGTCCGAGGACAAAAATACTGTAAGACAACTTACACATGGTTATGGATCCAAAACAATAGATAACGAATAAATTAAAAAAAATAAAAATCCGCCGATTTTCATTAAACATGGCTGAGAACTATCTCGACTAATTGACCTTTCAAACAAAAAAAAAACAAAATCAAATTCAGTTCATCCGTTTAGGAGCTAAGATGCCACAGACAGACACACACACACACACACACAGAGACACGTCAAACTTTTGTTGTCTCGTCGTTTTTGCTTCGGTGGTTAAAAACTGAATCTAAATATATTGTGAACAAAGTTCACCAAAACGTACACAAAAGATTAAATTTTTCAGCCGACTGTTTTTGACAGCTCTTCAATAAGTTGAATATCAACAATGTACATGTAGCTAGCAAGCTTAATGCTATGGCTACATTAGTAGCCTTCGGCGATAATTCGGGTTATCGCGACCAGTGTGGCTGGTTAGTTCGTCAGTCGGGGATGTATCGGGCGAAATATCACCCGAGTCAATTCCGCAGAAAAGCGACAACTTAACCGCTAATGTAAACAAGAACATCGCTATAACCGAAAACGATGTTTTTAGCGCGACAACACGAAAATTGATGACGCACGATGGACTGATGACCGATGGGGTCGAAAGGTTTTCGAGTGGAGACCACGTACCGGCAAGCGCAGCGTAGGACGTCCACCCATAAGATGGACGGATGACCTTGTCAAGACCGCAGGATCGCGCTGGATGCAGGCCGCTACCAACCGGTCTTATTGGAGATCTATGGGGGAGGCTTATGTCCAGCAGTGGACGTCCTATGGCTGATGGATGGATGGATGGAACGCGAAAATTATCGCGCACTAATGTAGTCGCAACATTATTCATCGTTCGGGAAATTGTCACACACGGTCGCCTGACCCCAAACTAAGCAAAGCTTGTACCATGGCTGCCAGAGACTGCTATACGTACTTTTATATTTTTAAAAACATACTTAAATAGATATTAGCACCCAGACATAGAACAAACACAAACTGACAGTTTCACGTCATATTTCGCATACACAAACTTTGTATATAAACTCCAAACAAAGCTATACAAGGCCGAGCGACTCATAAAACCCTCATAAACGAACTGTCCCATAAACTCCGCCAGCTCCTCGACTATTCGTGAAATAGTTTAAGAGCTAGTTCGTAATTAAGCCTGCTCAAGTAATGAGCTCTTCATCCTGGGATCAAGGGGTGAAATGGCGAGGCTCAGGGTAGATTGGGGAAACTGAACTAGAATTGGGGATGTTTTTAATTACATAGTCTATCGAGTGAAATGCCAAAAAAAATTAGCAAGACTTAGTAAGTATTTTCACACTCCCACGTCAACGCTTGGTCATAATGTTTTGTTCCAACCAAAGGTTGTTTGGAAGAAATCGCCCATTGTATCCATATTTGAATGTTTAGTTTAGTATTTTATCTCATTTGGTGTCAATAAAGAGTTTTGTGTAGTATTGTTTTTTTGTTCAATTTTCTTACAAAGTTACGCGTTTTGACGGCAGAGATGTATCACAACATCCATACTTCACCGGACGATATTCAGTCTTAAATCCTACTAATATTATAAGCGTGAAAGTTTGTAAAAATTGATGGATGGATGGATGGATGTTTGTTACTCTTTCACGCCAGAACGGCTGAACAGATCAAAATGAAATTTGGTACAAAGATAGATTATAGTCTAGAATAGCACATAGGGTACTTTTTAACCGCGGTTGAAACCGTGGGGCGCAGCTTGTATGTCATAAATGTAGTGATTTTCGTATCCTGTACTAAATACCCTAACTATGTTCGTCATCAAACCGAACATCCGTTATATTATTCCAACTAATTAACCCTTAAACCGTCCCTGCACTGATCGCGCCGTCTGTGTACTATTTTCTTTTTTTAACACGTCTGCAGCCCCTCGATAAATTGTGACCTTTGTTGGGGGATGAAACGACTGTTGTTTATGTATGTAATTCTGCCCCGTACCTTCCCCCTGTTCAGAGAATTAAAAACTTTGTAGGTTGTATTTTAATTTAACTTTGCACCTATGTTAGCTAGAATTAAATTTAAAATGTTGGGTTTAATGGCTGTTTGTTTTCTTTTCACTTTGCATGTAACATTTTTTTTATAAATATAGATATTTAAATTACGTTTAGTTTTTTTTAGTAAAAATCGGAAGCTCGATTATGCCATTTAGGTAACACAAAGAGTTTTTTTTTTAATGAAAAAATAAAGTTATTGAGAATTTCGGTACAAAACGACACGTTATTTCTGCTTTGATTACTCAAGTGAGTTACTTCATGAGAGGTAACAAACATAATATTTTTTCCAGCAAAAAAAAAAATATCTTAGATCATCTTCAGTATATCAAACAGCCAAACACATCAAAGAGGTCACAACTAGAGCAAGTTGCAAAAGGGACCTTAATAACATTGTCAACTAACAAAACATCAGCTCTACGGCGTAGCGCCGTAGCATCGTAGCCGTAGGCGACGGCTCTACATGCAAAGCGTACATGACGGGCGAATATGTCACCGTAGGCCCTGATATATGACGGGACCACCGAGCTGTTAACTTATGGAGTTCCTTACCTTCCTTTTTAGGGATGGGCAGTTGTTCTGAGAAAATGTTATCGATAGTTAGGTTAGGAATATTAGTGTTTGTTCTATGTCTGGGTGTTAATATATAATTATGTATGTATTTAAAAATATCTAAGTATGTATATCAGTGTCTGACAGCCATGGTACAAGCTTTGCTTAGTTTGGGGTCAGGCGACCGTGTGTGTGTGTGTTTTTTTTTTCAATTACAAATTTCAAGTTAACAACAAATTTAAACAATTTTGAAGCTATATTGAAGTCTTTTTATTTTATGCCTGGGGTCAATGATTCTACATTATAAATGAATTGGCCTCAGGCAATGTAAAATAAAATTGGCAATTATTTTAATTTAGGAAACTTTAGGCAGCAATTTAAGTAACTTGTTAACGCAAAACATTTTCTTAGTATTTCATAATTAAATTAAAGCTCTGAGCTGAAAAGCAAGTACATTACAAACTGCAATTGTCATATTTTTTTATTAAACTATCGATATCAATACTACCCCGTCTCTATCCATCCACTTTACATTCATCGCGCCGCTCTCGGCGGCAAACGACTAATCTCCTGATATATCGACCTACCTTCCTTATCTGAGGCGTATCAGAAAAAGTGCCCCTTTATCAAGCTACAACATTATGTCGAGAAAAGCCTTCAGGATTTTAATAGACTTGTTTAATGAAAACAAGATTGTTTAAAGTGATTTTAAAATGAATCAGACAATAATTACTTTTTTACGCACTAGATAATATACATCCTGTATTATGGTTTTTGAAACTATGAATTGAGCGATGATAGCCTCGTTGGAGAAGGCCCGCCTTTTAAGCCAGAGGGAGCAGGTTCAAAACCAGCCGACGGCACGCACCAACTTGTTGATTGTGTGAACATATGTGCTTGTGATTGTGTATGTCATCTGCTACATGACTGGAGCCCGGTGTATGGCGACAGGCTCGCCCCTTGTCACATTTGGGACTGAATATCATCAAGTGTGGGTGTTGTAATACACCTCAGCCAGCCGGGAAAAAAGCGTGATGTTATGTTTATGTATGTATATTAATGTGAAATACTATCATCATCTAATGTGTCTAATATTTCAAAGTATATAACCTGTCATATGTTTATAGGTTGAGATTTCTTGGTTTGCAAAAATAATGTTATTTCTAGACAGAGTCAAATTCTATTTTAGAAAATGTATGATCACATTTTGGTTCAAAGCCATACCATTCTACTACCATAGCAGTATCAATATTTTTTTTGTAGGACATACTTTTTAAAATTACCCTGGCATCTACTAGTTATCTATTTATTTCTTGAACACTTGTATACTTAATAATAACAATATATTTTAAATAGTTAATTAAACTTATCAAATTGTGTACTATTATTTATGGGCACCATTTACACCTGTCAACGAAGTAAAAACTCTGAGTGGAAAACTTTAGTCACAAGGTAAAAATTTTGTAAAATCAAGGATTTGTTTCAACTTTACATCAAAATTAATGGCCGAAATAAAAGGGCAAACGATAAAAAAGCACCCGGCCGTTTAGTATCACTTCTAAATAAACTCAAATAAAACAGGCCAGTCTTGTAAAGTCGCCAAAACAGTTAGAAAAACTCACAAATCCCAAGAAAACACAAGTCGCCTATCTTCTGCAAGTCGAGGATTAAATGATTTTGATACTTTGACTTTTACTGTGGCAGTAGTAATCTTTTTAGTTATCAATCACCCAACAACACATTTTAGTGGAAGAGCACCACCTGATAAAATGTAATTTCGCCACATAACGTCACTTTCCATCACAAGAGTTAACTGTTGGTTGGTTTTCACCACAATTTTTTACCGTCATTTATAAGTCTTCATCGTCTTCGCTACTTCCTTATCAAATTTCAACAAAATGTGTGCTTTCAATCGCATAAACTTAGAAAACAGATAAACAGAATAAATAAGCTGTTAAATAAAACAAATAGTTTCCACCTCCTGGCCGCATCATCAGATCTCGGTGGCTCAGTTGGTAGTGAACCTGCCTTCTGAGCTTGGGGGCGTGGGTTCGATTCCCACCTAGGGCAAACATTTATGTGATGAACATTTGTGTTTGTTCTATGTCTGGGTGTTAATATCTATTTAAGTATGTATTTAAACATATTTAAGTATGTATATCAGTCTCTGGCAGCCATAGTACTTTGCTTAGTTTGGTGTCAGGCGACCGTGTGTGAAAAAAAAAAAAAAAAAGATCAGCTCCAAAATACCAAATTATATTAGGTCCTTACGTATGAAATTGGCGTTTTGTCGTACTGATCAATTTGATCTGAAATATCTCCTCTTTGGTTAAGAATTCGAAATTCAAATTAATAAATTCATTTAGCTGTTTTTTTTTCTTTGGAATACAGTCATTCATTTGTTATTTTCCTCATTATTTTTTCTTTGGCGTCGCTTATTACCGCGCAATGGAAAACATGAAATATCGGTATATTTACGAGTACGAGTTCTACCGTGGCACCAGTGCTGCAGAAACAGCTCGAAGAATTAATGATGTGTACGGCGCTGGTGTCGCTAAAGACAGCACGGTACGTTTTTGGTTTCAACGTTTTCGTTCTGGAAATTTCGACCTTAAGAACCAACCCCGTGGACGGCCGGAGATCAAAGTGAAAAACGAAGAATTAAAGGCTATTGTGGAAGCGGATCCATCACAAAGCACTTCAGAGATAGCAGCAGGCTTCGGGGTAAGTGACAAAACTATATTAATCCACTTGAAGCTAATCGGGAAAGTAAAAAAACTCGTACGATGGGTACCTCATGAATTGAGTGAATCGAACTTGCAAACACGGGTCGCCTGCTGTGTTACTTTGCTCAACCGACACAATAATGAAGGGATTTTAAATCGAATCATTACTTGTGATGAAAAGTGGATATTGTACGATAATCGAAAGCGCTCATCGCAATGGCTGAACCCTGGAGACCCAGCCAAATCCTGCCCTAAACGAAAATTGACTCAGAAAAAGTTACTTGTAAGTGTTTGGTGGACTAGCGCCGGTGTCGTTCACTACAGCTTTCTTAAATCTGGCCAAACGATTACGACAGATATCTATTGTCAGCAACTGCAAACCATGAAGGAAGAACTAGCTGTTAAACAACCGAGATTGGTCAATCGCTCTAGGCCACTGCTGCTTCACGACAACGCAAGACCACACACTGCACAACAAACAACCACTAAGTTAGCTGAGCTACAATTGGAATATCTGCGACATCCACCGTACTCCCCGGACTTTGCTCCAACAGATTACCATTTCTTCCGGAATTTGGACAACTTCTTAGAAGGAAGAAAATTCCACTCCGATGCAGCAGTCCAAACCGCCTTCAAAGAGTTTATTGATTCTCGCCCCCATGGTTTTTATAGTAAAGGGATCAATGAACTACCCATAAGATGGCAAAAGTGCATAGATAACAACGGTGCATACTTTGATTAATTAAATATATTTTACAAAAAAAAATCGACTTTTTATTCCTCCCATACAAAACGCCAATTTCAAACGTAAGGACCTAATAGTTTTGTCATCCGAACTACTCTAACCGAACCGAACTATATTTACATACAGTTTCATTTTGGTACGATAATTAGGTATAATTTCGGTACTAATAACGAATTAATAAGTAATTTCCGTGGCACGCAGGAATAACTGAACATCGCAAAAACGTCAATTTTTCAGGGCAGCCATTTTAAAGTTTGACATTTTCTGTTTAGTCGGTAAGTTAGTTAAACGATGATGTTAAAGTTATTTTGAGGGTTACTTGAGGCCCTCTTTCGTATGGTTTCAAGAATTTAACGAAATAACTTATAGTTTACATAATAATAGACTTGTCAAACAGCTGAAATGCCTTGAATAAGTTGATAACTCGACTTGTAGACCAAGTTTTGGCTTTTAAGGACATTTATCCAGTTATTCACCATCTGAGTACGGATCATTTTTATCGGTTACCTTAGTTATTTCAGTGAAAAAGCATTATTTCTCATTAGTAAACCAATGACAACTTCAAACAGATATAGTTTGTCAAGTAATGATTACTACTTTACAAGAAATATCTTACTTTTCAGCATATAATACAAAATGTAAAAAAAGTCTTAGTATTTAAAATATATTTTTTTTAGAATTATACGCTCATTTACATAATCTAAAACTATTTTCACTAACTTATTAAAATGATTTTTAAAACATATGGGAAAAACACAATGGAAACGCATTTGTTTCTAATTAAAATGAATTATTTAGAGTATACACTAAATTAACACATAGGCTAGACTTATTATCCCGAGAAATCAACAGTTGGCAATCGTTGAGTTCTACAAATAAGAAAATATTAACCAAACACACTACAGGACATAAATACCTACTTAGAAAAGGTCTTATTTAAAAAAGCTTTTCTAATTATTATTTTAAACGACTTCAAAAAACCGTTTTAAAAAATCTTTGAAAATTTTCGTAATCTTCAGTGGCTGTAAACAATCTGTAAAAATGTCTGATGACACACATGCTTAATACATGTTTTGTTAGATTGCTTACACATTACTTCGATCAATAATAATACTAATAAATAATAATAAAACCCTTTATTCAGACCAACTTAGTATCTATTTACAAAGTATTAAGAACTAAAAACTATGAGTGTGGATTTACAAGTATATTTTGGTAGTTAAACTAATCTTAATATATTCTAATACTTAATTATTTTTTGTAGGTCTGTTTGCCAATCGGCAAAGATCTCCTCCAACCTTTTTCATTCCTGTCTATCTTGGGCCACTCTATTCCAAGTTACTCCTGCTACCTGTCTAATGTCATCATCCCACCTTTTCTGTGGTCTGCCCCTTTTCCTTTTCCTAGGGCACCATCGTGTCACAATTTTGCTCCATTTCTCTTAGCCTCTTATCATATGCCCTGCCCATAGCCATTTGAGTCTTCTGATTTTACATTAAAACAGGTAGTACGCAGGTGTTGAAAAGTTTTTCTTTACACTAATGTGAAGAGTTTTATCTTTCATGGCTTCTCTCAGACTCCAGTTTCTCTTTCAGCCATTTGTTATTCTTGTGTCAACTTCTTTGCGTATAGGGACCTCTTGTGTTATTAGCTATATTAGTATTCATCGGTGTAATCAATTTGGTTATTTCCTAGATGTATGGTGGTTTTCTTCCCGTTTGTCATTCATTACCTTTGTTTTCTCTGGATTCAACTTTAAACCTTTCTTCTCATTTTCATCCGCTAGTTCAAGTATCATTTGCTATATGTTTTTAGGTGTTTCAGCAAATAACATTATATATATATTATATCGTTTGCGAACCTCGATTGTGTTAGGGACACTCGGTCGACAGTGATTCCGAGGTTTTCCCAGTTAAGTCTCCTAAAGATTGTTTCGATAACCGCTGAGAATAGTTTTGGAGGTAGAGGGTCTCCATGTCTGACACCCTTTCCTACTCTAAATGGTTTATCTTTCTTTTCTAGTTGGATTCTCGCGGTGCTATGACTATTGTTTTAATTAAATACAGTGAAAAGAAAGGAACTTCTTATTCTGATTGGCCATCATTGGTGTTTTTCCCCAAAAACCTTAAAACACAGATTTAAAAAATTGTCAGACTTCGTCTTAGACAACCATGGCTCTAAAGGGTCTAAATGATCTATGCTAGCGTCTCTTTACGGCTTTGCACCCCGCTATCAATCAACCCTGTATTGATTTGAATCTTTTGTGTAAGTATGCATGTAGGTAGGTACATAGTACACCAATGATAGTAATAGTCACCAATAATGTACAGCATTATAATATATTTTTTATATTTACTTCACGTTGTTGCATGGCATGTTTGTTGGCGTTTAGGCTCCAGTAGGTACATAAAAAATATCCAGCTCGGGTAGATAACAACTTGATATCTTGCTATTGCAGATGAAAACTAAATCACCACGGCAAAGGTAAAAGTGAACATGTGATAATGTCACTTTTTAAACAAAAATATTTGGCTTGCCATAACTTGACATCTCGATTTGTCAATGGAGGCAGAAACAGGCTATGTGTATAAGTCGAGATATCCAGTATTTTGGATGTGAGTGTAAGTTGATAAATCAAGATGACAATTATTCATACACAAACTTATGCTTGACATCTCAATTTGTCAAGTTAAAATTATTTTTTGCAGAAAAGGCTTAGGTGTATAAGTCGAGATCTTCAATATTTTGAACAAGTGTTGATGTTGATAATTCAAGATGTCAATATTAGTAAGCAAACACACACTTGATAAGTCGTTTTATCAAGTAAAACACCATAAAATGCAAGGGTGTCGAGATGTACAAAACGCGATTGCTCTAAAACTATTGTATATTTCGGGCTGATTTTTTTATACATAGTAAAGCGCATACGAAGGAAGCGTTTAAGCCAATAAAAAAAAAATCATGCAAGTCGAGTTGTTCAGTTATTCCTACGTGCCACGGATTTAATTTTGGTATTGATTTTATTACGTGTTTTAATTGTTAGTTAAGCGTTCATTACATGATCCTATTTCCAGTACCGAACGTGAGCTAGTGTACTAAATTCGGATGATGGAATGGCAGTTTGACAGTTAGCAATCCAGTTTTTTTTTTATTTATTGTCTCTTAAAATTTTGGTAAAAAAAAATATTTAGGTGTTGCACCAAAAAACCAAATGGTTTGTCTTGGTGCTCACATCCACCACTCGCCTCAACTAAAAGAAAATACAAATTAAATAAAAATGTTCTACACTAATTCCTTAAATTCTTTTTTTTTTTTTTTTTTTCAAAATTCCTAAATTGTTTAAAAAGTTTATTGCTTTCGCACGAGCACTGCCACTCTAACTTAGCATACTGCAAATCGGACAGTGTAATGAGTGCTTTCGTGACAGTAATGCTAATAAAAATTTGTTAAAAAGATGTGTGAAAAATTAAAAAGAATGTACTAAATAAACGATCTATGTAGCCAGTCCCAAAAACTAGTATCTTTTCTCAAATGTATCAAGAAAGTAGTGCGTCCTACCGTTCTGAGTAGGAGGAGTTTGACAAAGCTTTTATTGTCGGTGGATCCCGGCCGGCGAGCTACGATAACGACTTCAGAACTTGGCCCAACTCGGTGCACTCGGAGCATTTTGTGACGTTGTTTACCATATTATTCTGATGTCCTTAATGTATCGTGAAATTAGGGTTTATGGGATTAAATATGCAGACAAGGTTTATTCAAAATTGATCACATAACTAGTTCTTTGTATGGAGGCAAGATTTTTTTTTCGAATAAAGCATACTTGTGTTTCATAAGTTGTTTACTGTCACGAGTTAAAAAATATCCTTGGATATTACCACACTTATGTGTTTGATAAAATTGTTAAAGGTTGCTATTATTAACTGAAATTTTTGATGAGATAGATGTACCTAATAATTTATTATAAAGGTAGGTGTGTAAGAAGTAGCAATTTTGTTGGACACTGTTTTGTACTGAGATTAAGCTACTCGTAGTTAAATTTAAGATGTATACCCTAATGTAAATAATTTTAACTTTGTTTTTAAGAACTTTACATTGCACGCGATGTGTAAACTGTTGTTACTTGTACCTCTAAATTTAGAACACCTTTTATGCAGTTTTAATAATAAAAAGTTCTATGTCTTTCCATCCTAAAGTTGCCTGGAACAGGTCGTTTTTTGGCGATAAGGCTTCAAAGGGTTACACTAGATTTTAAGAAGTATTACAACGCTTGACAAACATCTTAGCTCAAGCAATGGGGTAGGCTGAAAACCAGCTCTGCGTGGACCTCGTCTACTCAGAACAGTGCTGAGCCTACTCCAATTGCCAAAACAATTTATTTAAATTTTTAAATTAAACTTAGTTTAGGTATAATGATATACTCGTAAGTACTTTTCTTTAATGTGTTTTTAACTCATAGGTTTTGGCAATAAATACATTTTTTTTTTTTTTTTTTTTTTTTATTATTCTTTTATTTGTGTTCTTAGGGGTGAACAATTAACATTTTATCTATCTATACTTCTAAACTAATGTTTTAAAGATACATTTAATAAGTTAGTACGTAAGGCGTAATCACAAAAACTGCCAATCTGAGTATAAAAAAACCTTTAAGGAATATAACGCTAACCAATGCCGCTGGTAGATAAGTTAGTCCCTGATAAACTTAGAATTTAAGTTTTTAGCCAAGTTTTCACATTCGCTTCCAAGTGATTCTGTTTCTACAATTGTTTTTTAATGTTGGCTGCTGATTGCACGAGTAATGCGCTATATAAATGTCACGTGATCTTTGTATCATTTCATCCAATCAGCAGCTAAAGTTTGTGCATCAGCGAATGTAGAAATAGAATTGCTTGGAAGTAAATACAAGTTGGGGTTAGAATCCGGTTATAATCTTAAATGTGAAAAAAACCTAATCCCCTTTAGCAATAATCGTTGTATAGCCTCGTAATATATACTACTTATACTTATACAGTGTTTTGTCTATTTCTTCCTTTTAAATTTTTGAACTCGATCGAAAAAGACAAAAGTCTTTGTAGCTGTTCCGGGGCTTTACGTTAATTGCTAAGGAGAAAATTTTGCAGTGCTAATAACGATAGCTAACACGGCTTTTCACTAAATTATGATACAAAACTTTCCAAGTCGCCTCACCAACTGAACTCCCATCAGATACGAAGGAAAATCGGGCGACTTTCTCCAACTATCCCACGATTAATAGTCTGCGAGCCGGCGGTATAAATCTACTACGATAACGTAGAAATGACTGAGCACTTCGCATTATGTTAAACTGTGAGCAATTTCTTTAGAGACTATCTTCCGGACTAGAACTGACTTGATGCTTTATCTCTGAGAAATGTTATATCTTATGAAACGCAGTTTATGTTTTTGTATCCTTAGAAATACAGAAACAGAAATTCTTTTCTTAGGAAAACAATTTATTACTTCTACTTAATTCTTTTCTTAGGAAAATAATTTTTTACAGACTATATTTAATTGTAACGGAAATAACATTTTAAAAAAACATTGCTTTACTTTTAAACCGACTGCCAGCACTCAACAAGATTGTTATTTTTTAAAACAACTGTGTCTTTGTGCCTTTTTTTCTCGGCATTCTGGTAATTATAATTGATGTCATTTTGTAATTAATTAGAAGAAAATCAAAGCGAAGTTATCAAATTTACTTACAGAGGTACCAGCTATAACTATTTTTTGGCGTTTAGTTGCACCATTTCAATCGTTTAAAAAAAGTACAAAGTACTTACTGAATAGCTTTCAAATAAAAAAAATTACATCATTTTTAAATACTTAAAGTTACCGCGTTAACTTAGCTCTCAAGAAGTTAAAAGCACTTGAATTAAGTGAAAAGTGAAGCCAGGCCATAAAATGCACTTCATTTCTACTGCTCGTAAAACCGTCTGCCACCTCAAACTACGATTTAAATAAATTACATTTCTTTGAATATATCCGGTTTAAGTTCGCTAAATCTAGTTTCATTCTGCCTGCCTGTCCACAGTTATATAATTTTATATACACGTGACATTGAAACAAAAGTTTTGCATGCTTAAAGGTACCATTCACCATCCTGTACTGCTTGCAGGATTGCGTAGCAGGAAGTAGCTCGCACACCATCCTGTCTAACATCCTGCACGTATATACGTGCAGGATGCATAGACAGGCAGTATTGATGCGTCATTGCCGGACGTGCTGCAGGATACGACAAAATTCCATCATGGATGACGTGCAGGATATACGTGCAGGATGCTAGGCAGGATGGTGAATAGCTACCATTGGCATGAACAAATAAAATATCTACGTGATACGACGTAAGTGAAATTTATTAACTATACTCTTATCACTTAACTTACTCAAACGTATTTATAGATATAGACATACTTAGGTACAGCTACTTCAAGCATTCAGACTCCCAATGGCCTACAGTTAACATATATTTTACAACTGCCTAGGTCTTAAAACGATAGTAAACAGAACCTTAACGACCTTTATTTTCAACCAAATAGACTCACAAATTTTCCAGCTTTTGTGTTACTAAAGTCAGTTAATTCAATAGAAATAACGTCTCGCTTAATTCCCTAGACAAAAAGCAGGCCTGCGCCGCCACGCGTAACAAAAGGCGAAACTTTGCTCACTTAATTTAAAGTGTCATAAGCCAGTGTAGAATCATAAAACAATATAATAACTCAGGAGCCGTTGAAGGCTCGAGAGGTACGAGCGGCATTGTGTGTGCATCAGGCTGTCTGCCTCAAATCTGCTTTGGGAATCCCTTTTCATACAACCGGCTTAAAACCTCATTTAGCGAGGCCTCTACGCTTCTCCCACTTAACGATATAGCCCAGTAAATTGTCGCGTAATTTAAATAACTTTGTCAGACCTTCCATTGTCTTTGGTTCTGACGATCTTTAGTGCATAAATCTTGGCGTTCGTCGGGAGTCTTCATTTTTGTCAGACGTTTAAATCTTGATGTTATTAAAGAGGAAAGTGACTTGAGTTCTCTGTGATTTAACTTTATTTGTTTGAGTTTTTTATGTCCATAAGTTTTTTGTACATTCGTGCATTTTTTCTCTTCTTAGATTAACTTTCAAATGTATTTCCTTAAACTTACAGAACTTTAAGGTAACTTTAGAAATTGACGCCATTAATCTATCTAACCACTACGTAAAGCCAAGTTGCTACAAATTTAACTTAACCAATCGTAAGTAAAGACAACAGCGATTAAGCTACAATAACCCGGGAAAGTTGGCAAGTTTCTTGGTATCGGTTAGGATGGAAAAGGGCGATGTAAAATATGTGACAGTTAGGTCATGCTTCGTGGAGCGAGGAAGAAATGTACCCTTTAGTGCCTTCTAATATCTATCCGGAGCTTTTAGATGGAATAGAGGAAAAATCCAATTCAATTTATTGAATTTAAGAATAAAATATTAGTACAATTTTGGTCTCTCAGTACGACGGTACAGTCGTACAAATTTCTAATTCAAAACTCTACTTTTCTCAAATTACGTGACTTCGTCGCATATAATACGTGAAAAAAACTTTCGTATTTTTGTGAAATAACTCTTTTGAATTAAAAAACATTCGTTTCCACTTCAATGATTAAACTTCAAATGAAATTTAAATTTATAGCATTTCGCTAATGTACTTACTTAACTTGTTCTTGCAAAAAACATCGCGCTGTAAGGGACTAGTTACAACAAACGATTGAGAAGCGCAACTAACGCGTAACCGATGCACTTCCCGATTGCCTTTTTGCAAAATATATGAAGTTAAATACAGATCATAGCAAAAGTCTGCAGCGCGAAGCTGCATATCATTTCTGCAATTAAGCGTTCGAAGCGCACGTCCCGAGCGCCAGTTATAACTAGTCCCCACGTAAGCCTGCTGCAATCCCCCTTTCTTTATAAGTACCAGACTGTTCACTTGTCATCAAAAAGTCGTTTCCTCTCGCTCATTACAGGGTGCCAATCACATCGTCTCGTGTGAAATCATAACTCAGCAAGACGCCAACCCCTCTCTAAATCTTTAGGGAAGCGCCATCCATTGCGTTTAATTATAGCCCGACCCCGGTCTCTCCACTACCTGGAGATCGTTAATCTTTCTTAAAGATATATACCTTGCTCGGAGCGCTTTCATCCCACTCTCTTGGCGATAATCGCTTCGTGTCGCGCTACGTATGCGTCCTAGCTTACAGCGTTTAAGGCTGCTTTGGCACTTCACGCGCTTCCTTTTTCGCACAATCGACATTACAAATAGCATTAATATAATATATCAGAGGGTGGTTGGTTGTGTTCAAAATGTATTGACAAATATTGTTATTTAAAATGTTTAAATTACTTATACTTTTTTTTTCGACAAATTTAAGATCATTGACATTCCAACTATTTTCAACAAGTACTTAATCCATTTTGTCGTTCAATTAATGAAATAACTAAAATTCAACCAAACCTAAGACAAGGGTGACTAGGCACCTCATAGGCAAGCGTGCTACATCTTAGACCACATCTTCACTTCCCATCAGGTGTGTTGTGGTCAAACGTTCATTCAATCATTCAAAAAATACTAACAAAATTTTACTTTTAAATGTTTGATAACGACAACAATTACAAAAAGAACAATATACACGAGTGAGAGAGAACGAAAACCAGTTTCCTTCTCTTAAGCCGTTGTTTTCGTACAACCAGGGTCGGATCACAAGTCACGAATAGTTTGGTTGCAACCAAACAACACTAGTTTCTTCAACACGTAGCTCGTAGCTTCGTAGAGCTCTACGAGTTTGCGGCTACGCATACATCCCTGTATCCCAACAGGGAAGTCTTTGAACTCTCCCCCTTGAGTATTAAGACAGTAAGTACGGCTTTACCTACCCAATCTTGATTTCGACGTTTATGTTTATTGATTAGCGGCAACGTGGCCGATTTCAATAAGCTACATTAAGCAATTTGTGTTTGAGTTTTGAGGGTTAAAGTTTAATTCTCGAAGCCATCGAGTTGCTATCGGGTTAATTGAGTAGCGGATCATATTAAATGTCAATTTTGAATTAAGGTAGGTACCTAAGTTTGACATTTCTAAAGAGACGGTGAGATTTATTTTTGGACTTGTTCATAAAAATTACTTTAAATGGACTGCCTCTTTCTCAATGGCACCAACTCAGTGGTTAAGAGTCCCGCGACGCTCTGAAATTTCCATACAAACTTGCTTCTCAAATTCCTTGAAAACCATTTGTCAGATTATGTTGAAATTTAGCACGTACAATTAAATTAACAATATCTCCGCCCCTATGTTCTTGTTTTTTTTTTTAAAAAAACGTTCTCAAGCTAAAATAGAGCGATTAATAATATCCCCATTTGCAAGGAATCACTTTTGACTGATTTATTCAATAGACAGACAAAGCAAATCAAAAATCCCTTTACATAGGACGGTTGTCTTCATCATTAGCTTTTAAATGAATCCATAATACAAGGGACATTCTTAGTTATTTATAAGACATTCTTAGTTATTTATAATATTTATATATTTGCACTTTGTCACTCTGTAGGTACCTTTAAAGGCTCGTCAGTATCTTTACTTGCTATATTCGCTCGTCATCTTCTTCTAGACGAAATGGCTATGGAAAACCTTAAGCTAATGCGAAGTTAGTCTAAAGTGGTCGCCGGACTCTTAAGGCTCGCATGCTAAAACAACGCTCAGTCATGAATCTCGATTTAAAGCTGTTTTTATGTATGGTAAACCAAGTAGTGGTACCTACTCAACTCAGCATATTAAGGAAACCACAGGTGTAAACATGATAATAATATACATATACGAGTCGCGCCCAAGTTCGTTAATGTGCGGTCGTTTCACCGAACGATGCAATGTAGTAAATAGTAAACGATACTGAAACTTTTGAAACTTTAATTTAGATTACCGATGACAAAATGACGCATTTTTAGGGTTCCGTACCTCAAAAGGAAAAAACGGAACCCTTAAAGGATCACTTTGTTGTGCGTCTGTCTGTCAAAACCCTTTTTCTCAGGAATGCGTCAAGCTGAATCAAGCTGAAGTTTATATCTAATACTCAAGTTTACTGTCCCTTGGAGGTGTTAAAAAATGAAACTTCTAAGTCAAGGCTAAAAGATACAGCCTTTTCTGCTGCAAAGTTTCGACACTCGCAAGAGTATCAAAACCTACAGGGTACTTACTAAGCAACGTCATAAAGCACAGATAAAGGAAAAATTGTTAAAGCATATATTTCAAGTTTTTTTTTATGTAGTATAGGTCGGCGTTTGACCACCAACTCGCCTGATGTTTGTTGTTAAGCGACGTTGTGGTCTAAGATGGAGCAAGACGACCTATAAGGTACTTATTCACTCTAGCCTTGAAGGTTTGTAGAGTGAAAAAGTACAAGGACGGCAGTTGAGTGAGGTGCTACAAGTGCGCTACTGCTCAAACCCGTCTTCGGGACGGTTACACCGGACTACATCCCGAAACACGACTAGGTCATTTCACGGCATGGCTTGGTCCGGTGGGTGGTAACTAGCCACGGCCGAAGCCTCCCACCAGAGTTTGCTACCCGGTTAGCACTACCCGGGGACCACGTGTAGGGAATCAAAATAGAGTACACTCCTACGGACGTATGGGTAGCTCAGCCCCCAAAAACTTCAATCCCCAAATCAAAGCCCAAAAGTTCCATCATATAATACAAATGTTTTTAATAATTTTAAACTTACTACCCCTTTCCTCATGAATACCTACAGGTTTGTACGGAACCATCGGTGCATGAGTCCGACTGACACTTGACCGGTTTTTATACTGGTACCCAAATGTTCGTGTTGGCATATCTTAACTTGAAATATCATTGGTTCTATAAATGGAAATGGTTACTCATTGTGGCTATCGATGACCTCATGTGTATATCTATGTTTTAAAATCATTTTAATTTTATCAACAAAAATAGTGATCAGAATCAAAGTTCATTATTTATCTTTGTTGTTTAAATACATTTTGAGTACAACACGTCATCGAATTAAAATTTGGTCAACGATAAGAAAAGGAAATAAGATTAATATAAAATGATAAAAAATTTCTTTAAATTCTTAATTCTTCTTCTTTCTTTAAAAAAGGTTTTCAGTTTTTTACTTTTCACAATTGTACAAATTTATAACCAAGTACTATATCTATTATTGTACTAATTTCAGATCTCACCTGAAGCAATTAGGTATTTTAGGTACACATAAGGAAATGAAAACACTAGCAAAAAACCAATAAGCCTGAAAGTGTCAACGAAAATTTTGACAGAAGATTTTTCTAGATCCAAATATTTTTTATAGCATGTATAGATAGATGCATACGAGTACATTTCTAGTAAACTATTTTATTTATTTTAAAATGGTGATATCATGGCGTATGCACTTTTACAGTAAACTTATGAACGTACTAGCTACTCCCGGTGTACGCTACGGTGTTACCCGTGGTTAAAAAGTAAACAATGTGCTATTCTAGATTATTATAATCTACTAGCTGTCACCCCGCGACTTCGTTCGCGTTTATTATTTATATAATATATATATATATATATATATTTAAGCTATCCTATCTCTCAAGTTGGATCGAACTGCACATGGTGTGCGAATTTTATTATCATCGGTTAATTGGTTTAGGAGTTCATTGAGGACAAACATTGTGACACGAGATTTATATATATTAAGATATCTGTGCCAAAGTTCATCCAGTTCCGTTCAGCCGTTCTAACGTAATTGGGTAAAAACATCCATACACAAAACGTTTGCTTTTAAAATATTAGCGTGATTATAGCGTGAAAAGTCACCCCGCGAAACCACTCAACTGACCTAAAAATCGTCCATCACGCAGTTAACGTCATTGTTCAGGCTATGTTGTGATCTCTGTTTGGACTATACCTAGCCAGGTTATTACTGTAATACTGTACCACAAAGCACTGTTAATTGTAAGACGAGAAACAATTTCAATGGTCAAACGAGTAAATTAATCATCCGCCAGTGTCTGAGGCTAGTCTCGCGAGCACTGCATACAGACCAGCGACCAGTGTAAATACACCCTCGTTCTAATTTAGAGGAACTGTTGACTGTTCTACAGGTACGAGCACGGCTTTGATGTCTGTAATGTCTCTGTTGACTCACTACACTATGATTCTGACTTGGCTTTTAGGGTAATTGAAAACTATGTAAGCAAATGACTATGTCCCTGGCTACGTATCCTATACCTTCATATAAGTAGGTGGATGAGGTAGATTGTAGATATTTTGCATAGTGGTAGGACTGGTAGGTTACATTCTAGCTCAGCTGGCGAGCTATATATCTAAGTTGAAGATTTATCCCGGTGTATTCCAGCAGCCGCGCATGTGATAGTTATTTCCCATTCTAGGACATGTGACTTCTTTCATAAGGTAAGCTGTAGTACAACTAGTATAACTTACTTGATTTGGTTATAATATATCTGTAGAATGAGCTCCATCCTGCAGTATTTCCGAGTAACTACAACATGGAGTTCTTCGAAAGGTCTGTCAAGTTAAAGGTCGGCAACGTATCTGTGATGCCCCTATATAGGTTACAGGCATCCATAGGCAACGGTGATCGCTTACCGTCAGGCGGCCCGTTAGCTTCTTTGCCATCTATATATGGCATAAAAAAAGTATAAATAAAGGCATACTTACTATTTATATTGGACTAAGCGCAGTAAAGGTAAAAAGCCTAGAGTAAATATATGTAATTTGCGACTGAATCCTGTGAAAGTCATTGTACTAATATTATAAACGCGAAAGTTTGTAGGAATGGATCGATGGATGGATGTATGTATGGATGTTTGTTACTCTTTCACGCCAGAACAGCTGAACTGATCTGGATGAAATTTGGCACAGTGATAGATAATAGTCAAGAATAGCACTTTTTAACCACGGGAGAAACCGTGGGGCGCAGCTAGTAGTATATATAAAGGCATACTTATTATTTATATTTGACTAAGCGCAGTGAAGGTAAAAAGCCTGGAGTAAGCATATTTTGCGACTGAATCCTGTGAAACTCGTTATACCTATTATACTTTTAGCATCAGTAGTCATTTGAGACAATTAAATTCGTTTGTAAAGATTGCATTGAAGATCAGTCATTACCTCCTCCGTGTTAGAACGATTTAGATCTATGGACGAACGTAAAAGACCAATTATTTCGCGCTATTAGGTCGATCATTTCGGAAATAGAAGGCGCGTCACAGACCATTTAGTTAGCAATCGCAGGCTATCAAGGACGTCGCGGCCCAGACACCGGAATGGCAACACCGGACCAAGCGGGCCGATCGATGGTCCGTCTGTCGCCGGTATTCCGGTACTAATCCGGCACGCAGAGCTGGAATACTGTAACATACTTTTTATGACAGTAACTAAGATCCTTAGATTAGTAACTAAGAGGAAGACACAACGTAGAACAGTAAAGGTAAACCGAAAAATTGGTGAGGATCACGGAAAGCCGCTGGATGCGGGAAGCGCAAGACCGGCCATCGAAGAGATGTACAACTATCTCCTCGATATTTCCAGTGATGAATGATGATGAATTGAGATTCTGATAGTTCTACTTCTTCATCTATGCTTTATCTCACTGATACTAGGCGCTCGAGTCCATTTAAAAAAACTTTGACGTTCATAAGTGTATCTTGTATACCCAAATTGAATAAAAACATTTTGACTTTGACTTTGACTTTGATTAATGGAAGGATGAGGTATGGAAGCTGCTCCTACCTTGAATTAACAAAAGTACATACAATAGGTTAATTTTATTAAAAAAAGTTGTTTCAGTAAAATTTTAAGTTAAAACGTAAGGCTTAGCTTGCTTGTTATAATTATAATGTAAATACGAGTACCATAATTCTACTAATTGATTGTTTTAAAATTGTTAATGAATTGCCTCAAATTGACGCTGTTTGTATACCAGAAGTGTCAAAAACAGACAATCCGTGAACAACAAAAGGTTCATGTACGTTCTTGACGTCCCCAACCACAAAATGTTTCAATCACCAAACTGCAAAGCTCAAGTACTGTCTCCCTTTTTTGTTGCATGCGGCCGGTACGCAGACCGATATGTCAATTAGAGTATTGGACAGGTCGCGGCTAGAGGGGAAAAGTTCGGACATGGCCGTCCGACCGACGGGCTGTTTGGAGTTCCTGTAGGGTACAGTCATGCGTTGATTGCTTCTTTGTTTCTTTGTCCTGCTTGAATAGGATTGGAAAAATTGGGAAAGGGATATCTAGAAAAATAAACGGTAAAAATACGTACAGCATTTGAGTTTATTATACGTAAGTACATATTTTCGTGTAGTCATAAATATAGGCACCAACAAATTTTATTAGCTAAACTTATTGTTTAATTTTATTTTTATATATTTTTAATTACCTATTAGTTAATATTATAAGTTGTTTAATAAATTTTTAATATTGTACATTCTTTTGATAATAAATTATTTTGTATTTGATTGTATTACATAAACAATAGCGATGATAGCCTAGTCGGAGAAGGCTCGCCTCTCAAGCCAGAGGGAGCGGGTTCGGATCCAGCCGACGGCACGCACCAGTTTGTTCATTGTGTGAACATAATGTGCGTATTGTTTGTCATCTGCTACGCAACTGGAGCCCGGCGTATGGCGACAGGCTCACCTCCTGTCACATTTGGGACTGAATATCGTCCGGCGAAGTGTGGGTGTTGTACACCTCTACCATCGGGGGAAAGGCGTGACGATATTATGTTGTTATGTTTTACTTTTTAATCTTCTTTCTCCGTACTTTTTTTTCTAGATGACTCCAAAATGTAATATACTTATATCCTACTTCCTACTAATATTATAAACGCGAAAGTTTGTAAGAATGGATGGATGGATGGATGTTTGTTACTCTTTCACGTCAGAACGGCTAAACAGATCTGGATGAAAATTGGCACAGAGGTAGATTGTAGTCTAGAATAGCACATAGGATACTTTTTAACCGCGGGTGAAACCGCGCGGTGCAGCTAGTATCTACATAATAGCTAGTGAGTTTGATCTTTTTTGCCAATTCTGTACACTGCTTTAGGCTAACAGACATTTTTTTTAATGGCTCTTTTAACAAAATACAAAATTATTCCTGTAATTTTTAAGCTAGATATTTCGTCTAAAAAGCAACTATTTTAATTCCATCAATAAAAATGCAATAAAGTTAAGTAATTAGTTTCTCGGAACAAACCCGACATGTACTCCGTTTTGAGAACGTAACACAAGATCTGCGCTAAGTATGGGTTCTTTATCAGAAGGCACTAGCTTGAAGTTTCTCATGATCGCCGACAAAGTCACTTTCATTTCCATCATCGCGAATTTTTGCCCTGCAAAAGAAAATGAGGATTAGTTATTTTGATGACATTTGTAAGAGAAGTACTAGCGGCTGTGAAGTTAGGCGCGAAACGCTGCGCAGTATTAAAAACGAAGGTATGCGCGAGCGTGAAGTGACAAGACACGGCAGTCTCGCTTACGGCGCACTTAAGTTTGAACCAGTCTATAGTAGGATTGGATAATTAATTGCGAATATAAATAGATACTTAAGAATAAGGCCTCGTCTCCACCTGCAAGGAAACTTCCGCACAATGGCAATTTCCCCTAAGGCCCGGTAGGCCCAGGGACCCCATTCGGAGATTTGAGATTTTCATCTCACTATTTTTCGTCCTTGTTGCTCTCGTTTGAAAAGTCATAGGTGTGATAGTGACCAATATAAAATCTCATCTCATCTCACGCGCATATGAGATGAGATTTTAGCGGGAATAGCCCCCCAGGTCCAGGGCGGCCAAAAATTACAACATCAACGTTCAAGAGGGGTTCCGCAGTATAGGTAGGTAACTTGTAGGTATTACATTACTATAAGTTAAAGCTAAAAAAAGGGTGGCTGGTACTACATGACCCAGGGCAACCAAGATTGCAAATCCGCCACTGCTTCCGCGAGAAATATCCGACAGTATGTCCAACAGAAGCTTGCAAGTGTAAACTCCGTAGCAAGGACAGACTGTCGGACATTTCCATGATGTTGATTTCGGATGTTTTTTTTGCAGAGGAAGCGTGGCCTAAAGCCTCTGACATGATCCTCAAGTAATTTTAGGGGCCTTCAAGCAGCCTAAAAACTCCGACACGAGGCCTATCCTCGGTCAATGAGTACGAACTTACTTCAAATGGAAGTACAAACCTATGCAGTTCCTCGGTCCCGCGCTAAAGTACATCCAATCGAAGGGCCTGTTTCCACCGCTCTCGCTGCGCTCGGGACGGAACGTCAGCGGATCGTCGTGCACGTCAGGGTGCCGTTGCATTCGGAAGATGTTTACTATAACTGCTGTGTTTTTGGGGATCATTAGTTGCCCGACTTCTGTAAATGTGAGTAGAAGGACAGGTGAATAAAAGATTAATATACGAGGGCTGCACTAAAAGTATCGGGAATGGAATATTTCCACTGTTCCTGTCAAATTAAAATCTTTTTAATTGAAAACTCCTTGGTTTTAAAAATCGAATACCATTTATTTATTTAAAAAAAGATTCTCGGTCTTGTCAAGAGGTTTTGTCAAACTTGTTTAGTCGTTGAGAAAATGAAATTGACTCGAGAAAATTCAAGAGCGATGATTTATTATGACTTTCGAAGTGGTTTAACACAAAAACAGTGTGTTGACCGGATGATTTCTGCATTTGGCGATGAAGCCCCATCCAAAACCACAATTTATCGCTGGTATGCTGAATTGCAACGTGGACGTGTCAAGCTCAGTGATGATCCTCGTCAAGGTCGTCCAAAAACTGCAGTCATCCAAGAAAACGTTGATGCTGTGCGTAAGCTGATTGAGGAAGATCGACATGTGACATACCGCGAAATTCAGGCAACTTTAGACATTGGCATGAGTCAAATACAAATAATATTGCATGAACATTTAGATGTAAAAAAGTTGTTTTCCCGATGGATACCGCATTCGCTCTGTGAAGAGCAAAAAGTGGCTTGCGTTACTTGGTACGTCAGAACTCTCGAAAGATTCCACGTAGGATCCTCAAATGCTGTATACAATATCGTATCAGGTGACGAATCCTGGATATACGCGTATGAACCCGAAACAAAAAAACCTGTCACGAGTTTAGGTGTTCGAGAATGAGTTAAAGCCAACAAAAACTGTTCGTTCACGGAGTGTTGCAAAAAAAATGGTGGCCACGTTTGTCTCCAAAACCGGCCATGTTACGACTATTCCTCTTGAGGGACAAAGAACGGTTAATGCAGAATGGTATGCTAGCATTTGTTTGCCACAGGTCGTTTCTGAACTCGGTAAAGAGAACTGCAACCGCCGCATCATCCTCCATCACGACAATGCGAGTTCTCACACCGCGCACAGATCAAAAGAGTTTTTAGAGCAAGAAAACATAGAATTATTAGACCATCCGCCTTACAGCCCCGACCTAAGCCCTAATGATTTCTATACTTTCCCTAAAAAAAGAATAAATTGCGTGGACAGAGATTTTCATCACCTGAAGAAGCTGTAGACGCCTACAAAACGGCCATTTTGGAGACCCCAACTTCCGAATGGAATGGTTGCTTCAATGATTGGTTCCATCGTATGGAAAAATGTGTCAAATTTCGCGGAGAATACTTCGAAAAGCAATAAATACATTTTTAAATAGTAATGTTGTGTCACTTCCTTGATTCCCGAAATTTTCAGTGCCGCCCTCGTAGCAATACTATTTTAAAAAATACTTCGATCAAATTTGATGTTAGTCCGAATATTGGTTGATGTCTTTTTTAGTTAGTAAGTAGAAGGAGGGTGAGTGTAGGGGGAGAATTTAAAGAAGTGCAAAGTTAGAAAGTGTTGTTATTCTTAAAGTGACATTTATAACATTTTAACTTTGAGTTAATAAACCCTACGTTTACGAATTTAACTCCGTATCTTCTGCAAGTCGGCTTTATAAGTTGAATGGTAAATGTGAAATTTAATTTAAATGTAAAATTTTAGATTAAAAAAAACGTATTTTTGTGAATTTGAAATGCACTCACTTGAGTCTCGAGTGATGTACCTCTCAATCAACGGAACTGAGGGATATAAACGCAATGTCTCCTTAATGACTTGCTCCAAGTACTGCATTTGATAAAGATCACTACAAAAATAAACGTTCACATGTTATTAAATGCTGAAATAGCAAAAATGGAGCGATGGTATAATTATAGCGTTTGGTTAGCGCTGAATTTCACCGTAAGACATAAAATCCAATGAGGTGCAGCTAGCTATAAAAAAATTACAATAATTAACATAATGGTTGGAAGCGATAACCCAGACAGCCAGAGAGCGACCGAGGATAATTTGAAAAACAGCAGGAAAGACGATTTAAGAAGAATAAGAAAGGAGAGAACTCTAAGACAACCAGTGATAGAGACGAATTTAGAAAACATACATACTGTACGGAACACGCAAAAGTGAACCTTAACATACAATACCTGAAAGTTGTATCCCGTTGAAAATCATCACCAAAAATATTCTTCTGCTCTTGAAGAACCTTATTCTGCACCTCTTCATGTTTTGACATACAATAGAGGCAGAACACAATACCAGACGTCGTAGTATCGTGACCCTAGCAAACAGATAGTAATGCAGTTATATTTAACATTGATGACATAACAAGTGAGTATTTACAAAACGTCACGTTAATTATGACCTTTGTAATATGAATTTATCACTGTGTAAATAAAATTAAGAATATTCTTATCGACTCAAGGGCACTCAAAAACTATTTAGTTTTAAATACTTTATTATCAGTAAATATATTCTCATTGTCGCAATAATATGCTGCATTTGGTTGAGTTAAAAGGTTAAAACTTGGTGATGAAACGAAGCCATAGTATTTTGTGTCGTGACTTTGCCATGACAAAACTGAGTTTTGGTCAAACGTACAAAACTGGAGGCAAGAAGCTGCTTAGTCTTTGATATGTTACGGCCACGCTAACGGTGTACGTCAATGCCGATTAACGTCAAACTATAACATTAATGCCGTTGTAAAATGAACGCGACAAGTCATGGCCACACTAAAGTCCAACGTCTGTCATCGCTATAACCATCGCAGTTTTCCTTTTCATGGCGTGTGGCCGCGAAATTGCTAATAAAAAACTATATATATCTCTCTAGCCCCATTTTCATTTTAAAAATTGATAATGTAGATATACTTACCTCAAACATGAAAGTATCCACTTCTTCTCTAATAGCCACGTCATCAACTTTCCCTTCCTCTATTTCAGATAGCAATAGCAAATCCAAGAAAGCATGTCTGTTTTTGATACCTACAATGAAAATTTAACATTATTATAGTAGTTACATTGCTGTTATATTTATTACTCAAACTACAAGCTCGCACCCGTTACGCACTACATTTTGCTTTACTATTTAATGCAACAACCATTAATGCTGTTTTGGTGACAGCCCTCAGGCTCCGTTCTGGAAACATTCCATCAAATAAGTTTGGATATTTAATGAAAAAGACACCATCTCCGAATTGCAATGAGTGTGGCGTTTTTGAACACACTATACACATTTTGATGGAATGTGTCCGCAACGATAGCTTTAGAAGATTGTGGCTTAAGCAGGAGGAAATCACTGATGTTGGATTTTGTAATAGTATTTTATCCTGCCCAGAGCAAATTATTTAAAGCAAATGTTTTGTACAAACTTGTAGATTTAGGTTTAAAAAGTATGAGTTTTAGGTTAATTGGTTCGCAATAAGATCTATTTTTATTTTTGTTTCTATTTTGACTCACAGGGTGATGTGATCGCTAAGCGACAAACCTCTTTAATGAAATTTAAAAAAAAACTATTAATGCAATGACAACAAATTTTTTAAATACATTTCAAAAATCTTAAGGAAAAAGATCAAAATGTTATATATGTGACGCGAGAATGTACATCACAATGTACACATTATTTTGATTCAATTTGTATATTTACCTAGTTCCGATACAGGAGCCAAGGTAGTGATCCCGCTTATTTGCAGCTCTTCCCGCCTGGCGGCGATCACTTTGTTCGTTTGCCCAAACAGAATGGCCAGGGCTTTGTCTTGACGCTTTTTGTAGAACAAGTTGAAGCAAAAATCATTCCAGATAAAAGCGTTCCGCATACGCATTGACGCGATTTTCGATATGCTAGAAGCAGAAATGATCTAGAGTATATTACTATGGCATTTATTAGCAATTGGTCGGATTGGGTCGCCGCCATAGGTCATCGAGGCAGACATTCCATCGATACGTCGTCAGCTTTAATAAAGCCCGCACGAAGCGCTTTCAAAACTCCTTCCTAATCAGAACTGCCAAGGAGTGGAACGCGCTTCCTGCCTCGGTGTTCCCCAGCAATGGATACAACCTCTTCAAGACAAGAGTGAATAGGCACCTCATGGGCAAGCGTGCTCCATCTTAGACCGCATCGTCACTTTCCATCAGGTGTGTTGTGGTCAAACGTGGGCCCATTCAATCATAAAAAAAAAAAAAAAAAAAACTCATTTCGCCAGAATACGGCTAAAAAAATGATCGACGACCAAAGAAATGAGCCTGTATGAGCTGTAGAGTTTTAACTGAAACTCCATAAAAGTTATGACGAATCTTACTTCCTACTTAATTATGAAGGCGTAAGTTTGTGTGTGAGCGCGTTTTTATTTGTTACACATACTTCTTCACGCGCAAACGGATAAACGGATTTTAATTAAAGGTATAGAGGTTGTTTAAATCCTGGATTAACCAATACATACTTAGACTAGTTTTTAGTAATATTTATTGAAACTCTTGATATGATAAGTACATACATTAGTATACTCGTAATGTCTAAATAAATAGCTTACAAAGACTGTCAGAGACATATGTGCAGCCAGTAAATTCAAACACCAGGGCGAGCTACTCGACCTATTCGAACCTACTTAATTTACTTAACTTGTCTACTCTTTATACTTAGTATTACTTACTCTTCAACCGCTTTCACATAGTCAGAATGATCGTTGTCTTGCGCATTAACTGATACACCCATGATAGATTCTGTACAAAAATAAAACATTAAAATGATGGACAAATGGGAACTTGAGAAAACTGAATTACGACTCGACTTTTTAACCGACTTCAAAAAAGAATGACGTCCTCAATTCGGTTGTATTTTTATAATGTTAGTTACCGCATAACTCCGTTTACGATATTAAAAATAGATTTTTTATTCGATTATCCTATCTTTTATTTACAGATAGTTCTATTTTCAAACTCTAGTTCTGATGAAGTCGGTTTTTTTTATTTTAAAAGATTTGTCATACTGATACAGTCACCCATCTTAGTACTTAGTACTTCTAAAATGAATGAATGACTTCTACTTTTAGACCATCCATTTTCAAATCATAAAAAATATTTTCCCAAAGCTTAACTCATGGATACAGCGTTAATACGCTTTCCTAGAATAGGATTTGTTACCGACTATACAACATAATGTAATTGCAATTACATTATGTAAGGTCGGTACAGTGCGTACGTTTGTTCCATACGTCTCTTTAACTCATTATTCTTTCATACAACTCGTGTATATTTTCTTCGAAGGTGCTTAACTACTATTTGTGACCCATATTGCAAAAAAAAATAACCCACCTGTGACATTGTCTAGAGCAGCCAAAGCAATAATAGGGAACAAATCAAAAGGCTGTCCGTTGGCCAAGCTGAACAGCTTTTTAACAAGAACTTTTTCATTTTTGCAAAAAACTGGCAAAAAAGTTTGCAAGATGTTAAAATGAAAAGCTGGAGTTAAAAGTTTTCTGTGCTTTTTCCACCTAGTACCTGTAAAAAACAACATTTAAATTTAAAATATAATTATTTACCTTGCCGACTACTTTTAGCGCAAACAAAGATAAAATTGTTATAACAAACCGAAGTTTAAATTTGACCCTTGAGCTACAAAACAAGCAAGGCAAAGTGACGGTCAAACGCAAGCTTATCAATGTATTAAAAAACAGTCGAGTTCGCAATTACTGACCTAGTTATCTATCTAAGTATAATATCCGTCTAGGTAATTAGATTTAATATGACGCAATCACTAACCTGAAGACGTTAAGAGTCCTTCACCCAACCACGGTTTAATACAGTCGTAAGATTTTCCCTTGGTAATGAATTCTGTACTGGAGCATAATGGCTAAAAATAAAAAGTACAAAAACTTCGTTTAAAAATCGTCTTATGACGTGGAAAAACCACCGATAAAAATTATGAACTCAATTTTTTTTCATGTCGATGGGAAAAACTCATTTTTTCTATCAGTTTATTGGTCAATCTTTTTTAACCTAGTGACGATCTATCATTATCATACAAGTAAGGCAAAAACTATGTTTGAAAATAAAATTAGGATGCTCATTGCAAAATTGCAGAAAACCAGCTTTTTTTTATGTAGCACACAAAAAGCCGGTTTTTTGCAACTTCAAATATCAAAAACAAAACTCCACTGGTATATGTTTTTAAAGAAGTCGATAATCTATTTTTAACCGACAAAACGGAGGAAGTTCACAAGTTTTTTTTTTTTTTTATAAATTAGATATGTGGTATTTTATAATACTTTTATGAAGTAGGTTTGAGTAAGGGTGCTCCTAGAAGGGCCATATTTTTACTGCAATACTGGCCCAGCAATATTGGCAATAATGCCGACTGTGGCCCGGCCATCATCAGCCAAGCTAGAAATGTCCGTCCCGTCTGGGAGCACCGTAAAAGAGTTAAGCACTTTACCTCGATGTATTTTGGATGAGACAGGAGTATGTACCTAGAAGTGATTAGATGAGCTTTAGCCACATCTCCGTATTCTACACTAAGATTCACAAGAGTACTAAAAAAATCTGAAAAATTGCAAAAAAAAAAGCTTTATAAGTCGTTTACATTAAAAAAAGGGGAAGGTGTTCCTGGGTATAAGCCTTGATTTTAAACTGCAATGGGGTGCTCATATTAGTTCTCTAGAGACTCTCTCTGGGAGACTTAGTTCTGCTGCTTATGCGGTTCATAAAATTAGCCAACTGACTGATATATACTCGTAGCTACAGCGCGGTTTGTACTTTACTTACTAGTACTACGTACGTAGTACTTTGCTTACTTTCGCAGCATACCAACGTATAGAATTTTACGGTGGGGTTCAGCTACTGATCTAATTTTGGATTAATGGAGTCCAATTTTATTTTGCAAAAGCGAGCAATTCGCGCTATCTAGGAGATGAGCCCTCGCTCTCCCTATTGAGATATTTATTTAAAGAAATAAATAAATTAAATTTACGCTCTTTGTATTTCTTTGAAAATATTGTGTACAAACTTACATTCGTAATAATCTACATAAATTTAAATTGAACTGTGACTATCACAACAATAAAACCAGAAATAAGAATAGGATAGCTGTACCTAGATTTATACTAACTAACTGAAATATTTTTTTAGGCATCTATATTTATATTATATGTACTACGTACGAAGTACATTAATCTCGTTATGAATTAGGTTCGTTTTTAAAATTAAATCCCTAACATGTAACAGGACTCACTGAATGAAAATTCAAATCTCATGTGAAAAGTACATTAGTGAAAAGAGGATAATATAAAATTAATAATTAAGCAGAAGACGAAGATGTTTAGAGCTTTTCACTTCCGCCAACTAGCCCCTAACTAGAACACAAATATATGATGTTACCTAGTTCTAAGCCAACATTTTTTAAACAAGTTGGGTAATAAAAAAATACGCCTCAGTTTCACGCCTGTTCTTCTGAGCAGTAGCTGTTTTTCCGAACAAGGCGGTAGTCATTTTTTTATCTTTGACGTTCAAGTGTATCGTCGAAACCTAATTGAATTAAGACAATACATTTTGCCTTTGACGTACTCGTATGACTATATGGCCAGGCCACACAAAATGTTGTCGCAATATTGCAGGCTCGGTGTTGCTGGGCCAGTGTCGCAATAAAAATATGGGCCGTCTAGGAGTACCCTAAGAGAGTTAAGCACTTTACCTCGATGTATTTTGGATGAGACAGCAGTATGTACCTAGAAGTGAATAGATGGGCCCTACCCACATCTCCGTACTTTATACTAAGATTCACAAGGGCAGTCAAAAAATCTGAAAATTTTCAAAAAATCTTTGAAAAACCAAGCAATTCAACATTCATGTCTTTCAACATTTGAAAAACAATTAATTAAAAGTTAGTTCATTTTTTTATTCCATTGAAAAATACAAAAACCTGTAAAACGAGGCTATTCCGAGGCTACACAACGTTTATTAGTAAGGGGGAGCGTCTTTAGTTGTTTACTGTTTAGAACAATTAAATTAAAAAAAATTGGATAAATAAATATGTAGCTAGACTAAATGTTACTTACGCGAAGCATCTCCTAAAAAAATTAGAGCATTACCAAGCAACGGCAGTGGAAATGGTCCCTTAAAATTTAGTCGCTTACAGTCACTTAACACATATGCCCAAGAAACTAATGCCACTAGCAAAACAGCAGCAAGAATTGTCAATAAAACCATAATGAAACAGTCCGTCAGTACATTGTCAACCAATCGTCGTTAAAATATTAATAGTTATTATTTTCTTTCGCCAGATATTTAATTACGAGTAGGTAAACAGCAGATAAACCGTTCAAACTCAGATCTGATGTTGGAATGAACTGAGCTAACCAAAAATTATCTGACCTAAGTAGGTATCAATGAAACTCCATTCAAGACCGCGACATTGACATTGATCGGATATAAAGTTGCAAATTAATTGACACTAGCTGCGCCCCGCGGTTTCACCCGCAGTTAAAAAATCCTATCCTGTCTGTCCTATCCTATGTGCTATTCTAGACTATAATCTATCTCTATGCCAAATTTCATCCAGATCTGTTCAGCCGTTATGGCGTGAAAGAGTAACAAACATCCATCCATCCATTCTTACAAACTTTCGCATTTATAATATTATACTAGCTGCGCCCCGCGGTTTCACCCGCGGTTAAAAAGTATCCTATGTGCTATTCTAGACTATAATCTATCTCTGTGCCTAATTTCATCCTGATCTGTTTAGCCGTCATGGCGTGAAAGAGTAACAAACATCCATCCATCCATACATACAAACTTTCGCGTTTATAATATTAGTAGGATAGTAGGAAGTAGGATTTAACGGTTATTGGTTGAACTTTGTAAACAGTTCTAGTTAGTGATGTTATAAGAAATCAGTTATTTTTGTTATTAATAAAACGTATTTTACGAAATAAACTTTTATGAAGTGTACAGTACAATTGACTAATGCTGATGCTGATGATGACCTTAGTTGCGAAATCCTGGGCACACCAATATGAACAAAAACACGGCCAGTCCACTATTACTAATTAGTAGTTTCTATAGCCTTCCGAATCTTTCATCAAGCTCATTGGCAACGACTCCCTTGTCCAGACCAAACTTCAAAGTTTGGATCATCGGCGCAAGATTGCTAGTCTATCGGTTTTTATCAGATACTTTTCGGGGAGTGTGCATCTGGTTTGCATGACCTTATTATCCCTAGCCCGTTCTTCTATAAAACAACCAAGAGTACAAAAAAGCGGCATCATTTTATGGTCGACATACCTACAACACGCACGCTTTGGTTCCTCATTTCTTATACGGACCGCTAGAGTGTGGAATACTCTGCCAGAGTGTGTGTTCCCTGACACTTATAATCTGGGTGTCTTCAAGTCTCGAGTGAATCGGTTTCTTCTAGGCAAGCGTGCTCCATCGTAGGCCGCATCACTGCTTTTCATCAGAACCTATTAAGATACAAAAAAAGACCATGGTACCATATTATTGCATTGACACAATGGTAAAAAGGTAAAGGCGTAGACCAAATTTGAGCCCAGTCAAACGTCAGAAAGTAATTTTAATTAAACTCATACATACTTACTAACTATCACACGGCAAATTAAATAAAAGCTTGTAAAAATCGATACCACAAGCAAGTATTGAAATAATTTGTATTTTCATTGGAATACTTTTTTTTTAATATCGTCTTTTATTGTAGAAAACGGCGCAGGGTTGTTGCGAGGGCACCACCGGGCTTTTCAAAATAAAAGCAATTTTCTCATTTTAGTCTTTTAATCCCAAAGAAAATAGTTTTAAACAATTGACACGAGCCGCTCGCGACGCGGCGGCTTCTCTCACAAGACTAATCACAAAATGGCGGTCGAGCCGCTTGCTGGTGGAAGCACGCGGATCGGGATGCCGACATATATCTCGCTCACTTTTACTGCGCGCGGTGCGACAACAAATGCATTCGACCGAACTTCGCCCGATCGCGGCCGAGTGCTCCCGATCGGCGCGTCTCCACTACATCGGTTGCCTACATTCCCACCCTCCACGTTAATCAGATTGGTGTTATTTATTTATTAATTTTTCAGGAAAACCAACAACTAAATATAACTTACTAGCTGCGCCCCGCGGTTTCACCCGCGGTTAAAAAATAATCCTATGTGTTATTCTAGACTATAATCTATCTCTGTGCCAAATTTCATCCAGATCTGTTCAGCCGTTCTGGCGTGAAAGAGTAACAAACATCCATCCATCCATCCATCCATCCATCCATCCATCCATCCATCCATCCATCCATCCATCCATCCATCCATCCATCCATCCATCCATCCATCCATCCATCCATCCATCCATCCATCCATCCATCCATCCATCCATACATACAAACTTTCGCGTTTATAATATTAGTAGGATGAGTAACTAAAAACACCTATCTGAAAGCAAATCATGTTAACGTAACGTAGCGTTAATTATACATTGAACGTGCTTATCTGTGGCATCATAACTACGATACCGATTTTGTAGCCCAGTCGCAAGTAAGACCAAAAAATAAGGACAAAGTTACAATAATTCGTATAGAGCTTAAATTGGTACGAATTTTGGGAATACCGCATTTAAATGAATTGTCCCCATCGATCCCACATCCGCTAAAAATGTATTAAACGTCAATGTCAAAAACACGGATATTTTGCATTTCTTAAACTTACCGTGTGGCTGTAAAATACAAAATACCCATTTTGGTGAACTTGTTTTTTGACCGGACCATTGATGTAATGTTTAAGTTCTGACGACGAAACTTCCGTAGGTACTTGTATAACGTATTATATTAATTTATCATATCGTCACGCCTTTCCCCCGAGGGAGCGGCAGAGGTGTAATACAACACCCACATTTCGCTAGCAGATATTCAGTCCCAAATGTGACAGGGGCCAGCCTGTCGCCATACACCGGGCTCCAGTCACGTCGCAGATGACATACAATACGCACATATGTTCACACAATGAACAAATTGGTGCGTGTCGTCGGCTGGGTTCGAACCCGCTCCCTCTGGCTTGAGAGGCGGGCCTTCTCCCAACTTGGCTGCCATCGCTTATTTTTATATTTGACGGCGCGTGGCATCATTAAATAATGAGAATCAGTTTGAGAGTTGTTAATTGATAGTATTATTCTGTTGTTATTGACGATTAATCGAATGTCGGCGCGTAGTTTTAATATTGTAATTATTTAGTTAAGCGCCACCTAGTATAGTTTTGGTGAACTAGAGTTGTGTAAAGTGGCGCCAGCTCTGGTGTAACTCTTTGTAACGTGCGCTGTTCGCTGATTGGTCGTTGGCCAGATGTTGTGTGAGTCAGGCAGCCAATGAGCGGGCGGCAATAGTTCGGCTGTATTCGTGTTCCGTCCGAAAGAGTGCGAGTGGAGGGGGCGCTAGTAAAAGTGCGTGGACATGCTCCGAGGATCTCACTTTTGACTTTGAATTGGGACGTTGAGGAGTAAACAGTGCGCGTTACTAAGTGGAATACCTTGTTCACAATTTATATCGAGGCAAATTATAATCTACCTACTGTGTAAATTAATTATTGGCCATTCAAATAAAGTTGATTTAAGTACGCGAGATGTCTCAGTCTCCTCGCCCGCTATACCCACGACGTAGAACCATGTCTGATGCGAAACGGATACCTTTCGAGTTCCGATATATTAATTTATCGATAAAAGAAAATGAGCATGGTCATCACTAGGTATTTATGAATAGATAGATAGATAAACTCTTTATTGTTCACACCACAGATAACAAAACAACAAGAGAAAAATAATGATAAAACTTATTAAATAGTGTAACAACTGGCGGCCTTATCACTAAAAGCGATCTCTTCCAGTATAAATAATATAAAGTATAAATAATATAATATACAGTAAGAATAAATATCAGTTGTTTCCTTAAATTGGCCAAGCCTTGTAGAGTAATTATGGCAGTGAGTTAACGGTAGCTAATGACAACAATGATCCAAAAAAACAAGGTCTAGCATTTCGGGAGCAAACACGCAATGACGTCACTCATCGTCATCCGTCTCTTTCGAACTATTTGTAAATGACTTATTTCGGTCTTGCTTAAACATCGATTGACGTCACTACGTGTTGCCCACGTGACCGGAATGCTACACCTGGCGGAGTATATTATTATACCATGGTGACAACATTGTCAGTCGAAATGCAAAACATTTTTTAGGTTGGTAAGTATGCGAATCAGCACTTACTATGAAGATTTAAAAAATAACCGCCCGATGTATTGGGACAGCTTCGCTCCTTGTCACATTTGGGACTGAACATCGTCCGGAGAAGTATAGGTGTTATAATACACCTCTGCCAACCCCTTCAGTGGGGAAAAGACTTGACAATACTATGTTGTTGTTTTTTTTAAATTCTGACTTTTATCTTTACAGTCTATCCTTACCTCCTTATTATTCAGTTTTAGGGCCGCATTCTAAAACGATGCTTAGTCATGAATATCGACTTAAAACTGGTTTTAAGCATAGTAAAACTAATTTTAAATCGAAATTCATAACCGAGCGTCGTTTTAGATCACGGTCCTTAGACGTTCAGACTCAAACGTGTGATTATCGCTGTTTAGGCAGTATTGTTATTTTTTTTAAGTACGTATATTCGTACAGACTGAGTGGCTAGTCCTGGTGTCAAAGTTCTTACGTCACCAGAAGGTCAGTTATTGTTATAGTTATGGTTGTTGGTCAGATTATGGTTTCGAATTGTTATTTATGCAAGTAGGTATAAAATGCTTACGCCATAGCAACCGGTGTGGTTACACCGCATTATACAACAGTGGCGATCTTTTCAAATCTTATCCGTGCTACAAAAAAAAATAGAAGGAATCATCCATAGAATAAAATTCTTTTTTTTTCGTTTTTTTTTTATTATTTAATAGACTTGCGTTTGGCCGCCAACATGCCTGATGATAAGCAGTGATGCGGCCTACGATGGAGCACGCTTGCCTAGAAGAAATCGATTCACTCGAGACTTGAAGACACCCAGATTATAAGTGTCAGGGAACACACACTCTGGCAGAGTATTCCACACTCTAGCGGTCCTTATGAGAAATGAGGATTTTTTATTATTTTACAACGGAATAGGCATGCGTTTGACTACTGACTGGCCTGACGGGAAGCGTCGAAGTGATCGAATGTATAACACGCTTGCCAAGGAGATACCTACCCACTTTACTCTTGAGCACCCCCGGATAGTATTTAGGTGGAAAGACAGACGCAGGCAACGAGTTCCACATCTCTACAGTTCTAACAAGAAAAGTTGACTTGAAACGCTTAGTGTGCTTTGGCGGAATTTCCACCATAAGAAGGTGTCTCTTACTGGTACGCCTGTTGTTAATTATGTTTGTTTATAACGCTTTCACGCCTTAATTACTCAATTGATGATCATGAAATGTTCCATACACGCTGTCAAGGGTATAGAAAACGACATGGGCATAAAGTACTTTTCATGCCAAAAAAAACATCGATTCAAAAGACCGCGGATGCAACCGCGGGGCACAGCAATACTTATCTAATAAACCTGAGTTAAACCACCTCAGTGCACATCTACCCACAGAGTCACGTACGCAAATAGCCAGCGCAGTCTGGGTTTGCTATTCAGACTAATTTAATTCCCTCTTCAGCCGACGGCCTAAAAATACACTCATTTGAAATTCCAATGCAATTGCAAACGTGTCCTTTTTATAATCCCGTTTGGATGCACACCAGGGCTCGATTAGATGGCGTCTGTGTTTACGACGAAACGCGAACTTTTAAGGTATGAAAAGTTGAGTGAAAAAGCTCCTTTACATATGAATGCAGGGTAGATTATTTTAATTTTAGCTCAGGTTTTAGAGTAAGTTTAGAAGCTTTAAAAATACACTCGACTGTGTATTTTTAAAGCTTCTAAACTTACTCTAAAATCTGAGCTAATATTAAAATAATCTACCAAAATTAATATAATCTAAAATTAATAAAATTGATAGAGTTAGTTGCTTAATTCTTAAGTGGATTGCGAACCAGTAGGTAGTTAAATCAAAACAGTTTTCAATACTGTTAGTTTCTCCATAGCTTTGCGATGAAGCGATTTAATCCTTCGATCCTGAATCCCGGAACCAAATGTACAGTTGCAATTAAATTACTAAAGCAGTGAAGCAAAGGAAGCAAAACTACGAGTGTAATGGGAACTCTTTGTGCTCTAAAATCCCTTTAAACCATCGGATTTTAAAGGAATTGAAGGTGCTTTGATTTTGCACTATTCAAGTGCAGTATCCGTTACGGACTCTAAAATTTTTATTTAAATAATGGATAGTCTAACTTAAATAAGCCATTGACGAGAATAAAATTAATGGACGGACCCACAAGAAGCGCATTTTTGAAGGAGATCAACTATGGGCTTGCTTTATGTCGCAATTCTTCTCTGGAGGTTAACATTAATCCCGTTTGGGTTTTTTATGGCTTCAAAAAAAAACATAACCTAAACCTACTTTAAATCATGGAATTCTAATTCAGCGTTCTAAACTGTGCCGGCCGCTTGTAAACGGATAAGTTATGCAATTAGCCTGCGACATAATACAATACATACTGCGATAAACATGCAGTTTTCTCGTTACAGAGCTTATTCAATTTATATAAACATATACATATCGTCACGTCTTTCTCCCGAAGGAGCTGGCAAAAGTGTAATACAACACCCACACTTCGTCGGACGATATTTAGTCCCAAATCTGACAGGGGGCGAGCCTGTCGCCATACACCGAGCTCCAGTCATGTAGCAGATGACATACATTCAATTTATAAGCTACATTTAACAAGACCTCTACTCGAGTAGTCTTGAAGCTGGTAATTCTATAAGCAGGCGTCGGTACTGTTGGTAGCCATGATCCAAAAAAACAAGGTCTAGCATTCAGCAAACACTTAGGGACGTCATCGTCATCCGTCTCTTTCAAACATGTTGTAAATGATTTATTTCGGTCTTCTTTAAGTATCGATTGACGTCACTACGTGTTGCTGAATGCTATACGTGGCAGAGTATATTATTATACCGTGGTGTTAGGTGTCTTGATAGCCAAGCCCCGCGGACCTTAGCGTCGACTCGCGTGCCATCGAAGCGGCAAACACGAAAAACGCCCATGCTGGTCGCAAATGTAACGTATGCGTGTTTTGAGGCGCTACTAGCGCCATCTAGTTCTTTCTTTTTGCACTATATTTTATACCTTTCACATTTTCTTGTGTATGCGTTCATAATTTTACTTAGATACTTTGATAAATGTTTGCAGCACATTATTATTTCAAAGACTAGCTGCACCCCCGGTGTTACCTGTGGTTAAAAAGTACTCCATCTGTTAATCAAAGGGATCAACTACCTCCATACTTCCCAAGTTTCAACAAAACCCATCGATTCGTTTGAGCGTCATAACAAATACACACACCACACAAACTTTCACATATAGGTCGCAAAAATACATAGCGATATGTAGCAATCATATAAGTAGGATTATTTTAACTTTCGTAAAAGCGGCTCTAACAATTTGAAAGTCTCTTAGTAAACTTAGTATCGTCACGCCTTTCCCCCGAGGGAGCTGGCAGAGGTCTTATACAACACCCACACTTCGCCGGCCGATATTCAGTTCCAAAATGTGACAAAGGGCGAGCCTATCGACATCCACCGGTGTATGTCGATAGGCTGTCATGTAGCAGATGACATACAATACGCACATATGTTCACACAATGAACAAATTGGTGTGAGCCGTGTCAGCTGGGTTTGAACCATTCCCTCTTGCTTAAGAGATGGGCCTTCTTCAACTAGGTTATCGTCGCTATCTAAGCTTTTTCAAAGAAAGAAAAACTAAACCCATCTATAAACCTACTAAGAACTCGTTAATAATAATTTACAAAAATATTTTTACTAAAAGAAGAATTCTAAAAGGAGTAATAAAATTTAAGTATTTGTGAGACTGTAATTTATTTATTATTTGAAAAAATAATGCCCCTTTTTCTTGCCTGTTCTTCGGAGTAGAGACTCTTTATCCGGACAAGGCGGTCGAGTCTATTTAAGTAACTTTGACGTTCATAAGTGTATCTTTGATACCTATATTGAATAAAAACATTTTGACTTTGACTTTGACTTTAAGGTAACACTTCTTCTAACCACTAACTCTCTAACTCTAACTCTGGACTCCTAACATTTTAAAGTCATTTCTGGAATATCTGTAAAGCGCGATTCTCACATTAGTAGGTACATCGATTTTAGCATATTGTGTCTGCAACATCGGATCACCTAAAATAGCAATCGCCTAATAGGGCCAATCGCACGTCCGACGTAACAGTCTGACAGTCCGGACGTTGGACAGCCGGCCGGAGTCCGGTGATAATGCGCCCTGAATAAGTGATACGATAGCCACTGTAAATAGCAGAAACCACGAGAGCGCACCTGTACTGTATACGGCAGAATACGGCCCCAGGCAAGGTTCTGAAAACATTAGTGTAAGGAAGTCGGTTAAGAGTCCGGCGACCACTTTAGACTAACTTCGGATTGGCTTAAGGTTTTCTATTGCCATTTCGTCTAGAAGAGGACTACGAGCAACGAGAGCAAGTAATGATACTGACGAGCCTCTAAAGTTACCTACAGAGTGACAAGGTGCAATTTCAGTTATTTTTATGACTTTTGCACTTCTGTAATCATTCTTAAATAACTTAGAATTTCCCATGTTTTATGGATTCATTTAAAAGCTAATGATGTAGACAACCTCCCTATGTAAAGGGATTTTTGATTTGCTTTGTCTATCTATTGAATAAATCTGTCACAATATAAATCAGTCCCCTTACAAATGCGGATTTTTTCATAGCTCTATTTTCTCTTGAGAAAGTTTAAAAAAAAAACCGAAAACATAGGGGCGGAGATATAGTTCATTGTATTGTACATGTTAAATTACATCACAATCTGACAAATGGTTTCCAAGAAATTTGACAAGCGCGTTTGTATGGAAATTTCAGAGCGTCGCGGGACTCTTAACTACTGACTAGTGACTCTGTGAGCTGTAGACCTCACGGCCGACAGCTGTCTTTCTCTACAGGTCGCATTTTTCAAAAATCGGTTAAGAAATGCTACCTGTAGAGGAAGACAGAGATCCAGACAGAACTCAAAGAAATGAAAGAATTTTTGTCTTAGCTAAAGCATAGACGGTTCGCTCGCTAACGATCGCTTGGTTGATAAAGTAATAGATTTCTGAATACGTCAAAAAATAATAATAATAATAATAAATAACTTCGGGAAAGTCCATTAAACTTTAAAAAAATAGATTTTTTACGTTAAACGTTAAAATTTATTAATGTTAGTTAATTTACGTTAAAATTTATTAACGTTTGACGACATATTTTTCATTTTTTGGAGAAACTTGAACCAGGCCTAATTATCTGATTCGAATTCGATCGAATTAATTTATTCGAATGTTATTCCAATTAAATTCTACAATAACAATAGCTCTTCATTATAAACCATGATACGCTAACATTAGACTTTATGCTAATGACACCATTTCACATAACGTAATTTGTATAAATGTAAATTTTACCAATTCAATGTTGCAAGCATGACATTTCGTAAAATAAGTTTTGAAAATATGCAAATATATCATTAAACACAAACACATGTAAATCAAAACGCTAACCGCTATTTTAACAATAATAAGTAAGATCAAAATATCGATATTAACCCATTATTCACTGCGCTCTTACCGTTAATATTCAATCGGTTGACAAATTAGCAAATAACGTATAATTTTCAACAGCGCAATAACCTGTTATTTCCCGTGATTTATACTCCGATATTTTATTAAAGCTATAAAACATCTCGAGGGCGCTCGATAAAGAAACCCTTCTAGCATTATTTCTTATTGCGTCGACATATTGTAAGATGGCAAAAAAAAACGTTTTTTGTAAATAACACATAGGTACCTAGTATGTACTTAGCTGTCGGTGTTATCATTGCATACATACATACATATCATGACGCCTTTCCCCCGAAGGAACGTGCAGAGGTGTATTACAACTACCACACTTCGCTGGAAGACATTCAGTCCCAAATATGATAGGGGGCGAGCCTGTCGCTATACATACACACATATTACAAATAAATAAAATTAGCTTACGGAAGCAAAAGTTGTTGTTGCTGAAATCACCTACGAAAAAAAATTATCATAAACTTCATCGCGACGCTCAGCCATCGTTTCTATGACCATTTCAGACACTACGCCCAAAGCTAATGGCTTCTCCACTCTCGCGCGCATATCACGGCGTCAATCCCGCCGCGAATCATGGCGAAAAGCTGCCACAGTTTTTCCCGTTCGCAGAAGTTCGCGACAAGCCCCTCTGCACGCTCGCGTAGCCGTGTGAAACCCGACAAAAACGGGAAGACGGCGCGAACAAAAAATTTGTGAATCGGTTCCACGCACATGGATCGCGGGTGGATTACGGCACCTCGCGTTATTCGCATGCGAGTGTGGAGAGGCATTAAAAGATTTAGTTGATAGTACTTTTATAAGCTATTACTAGCTGCGCCCTGCGGTTTCACCCGCAGCTAAAAAGTATCCTATGTGCTATTCTAGACTATAACCTATGTCTGTGCCAAATTTCATCCAGATCTGTTCAGCCGTTCTCGCGTGAAAGAGTAACAAACATCCATCTATAAGCGTTTTTTTCCAAGATCGTTTAGGCATTTTTAAGTGAACACGTGCATTAAGAAGACACAAATAACATAAATAAACAATTGATTTTAGTCCAACCTCAAAGCAAACACTCATTGATTTCGTGTTACTTAACAACGCCATCTGCTGTTGTGTCGTTAAAGCAATTAGTTGCTCACAAAAAATAGTATTATTATTCACCAATAGATGTCAGGAAGAGTCATATTTTTCAGTTGAGACTACTCAAACGCCTCCTTTTTGTTATTTTTCTTCCAAGTTTATGTTTAAGTTGATTATCGATAAAACACTAATAAAATGACATTTTCTAAAAATGATTCCTAGCTAGATCGATTTATCGCCCCCGAAACCCCCTATATACTAAATTGTATGAAAATCGTTGGAGCCGATTCCGAGATTCCAATTATATATATATATACAAGAATTGCTCATTTAAAGATATAAGATTAGTAACAGTCTAGCTGCTGGGCAAGGCCTCCTTTCCTTCTTTCCAGACCTCCCGGTCTCCGGTTTGTAGAAATATACTGTATAGCTTTTGTTATTGCTGCTGATGAGACAAGGACATCAATACTTTTAGTAACTTCAGATATGTCAATTTTAGCCTTCGGAATTGGACCTACTGAGCAGTTTAAAAAAGTTAATTCAATAATTAAAATTTTTTACACCCTGTACAGTGTACAGAGCATCCTGTACCTAGTGTCATCAAAAGAGCTGTTACATAAAACCGGATATATCCGGTAAATTATAATATAAGGGTTATTTATGCGAGGTGCGCTCGCTAGATTACATTTTATCATTTTAATTAAATTTATTGTAAGTAATGTTATCGTGTAACAACAGCGCGATTAAAGGCTCGTCCATGATAACGGCTGAGCTATTTACGGTGTTGAGTTATTAGTTTAAAAACCAGTGGTTTTTTTTATGACAACTCACTAAACATGGCAAAAGTTTAGAAAATGTGTCATCAGAATTTACTGAACATACCGGCTTATACGTCACAGGCCTATGCGCTATCCAGATATGGAGGGCTATCATATACCGTCACGCCTTTCCCCCGAGGGGACTGGCAGAGGTGTCATACAACACCCACACTTCGCCGGACGATATTCAGCCCCAAATGTGACAGGGGGCGGGCCAGGCTCGTACACCGGGCTCCAGTCATGTAGCAGATGATTTACTATTCTCAAACATCACTGGATTTTATGACCCCGTTAGTAACATAGATCAACCAACCAACTAACCGACGGAAATCTACAATCTGAAAGATTCTCGCTGTTGTATGAGTATTACAATACGCACGTATGTTCACACAATGAAAAAATTAGTGCGTGCCGTCCGTCGGCTGGGGTTGAACCCGCTCCCCGGGCCTTCTCCAACTAGGCTATCATCATCATTATTACAGTTTTTTACAGTTCCACTACAAGGACACCGACATACGCTACATCGACGATGATTGAGCCGTTATCCACCACGCTGGCTCAGTGAGTTTTGTGTGACATTATTTTAGGGGGGCTATAGACGATTTTAATAAAGAGTAAAAAGTACGGAAGCAAAGTAGAGATGAAGCTAAAAGCACTCACACACACTCACCCCCACTATCCCACACACACACACACACCCACACGTCTTCTCACTCACTCTCTCACACACACACCCTTTCACACACACTCACACACTTGAAGTGTGTGGATGCCTGTGTGTGCACGTAATAAAATAATATGAAGCATTAAAATTGTCCCTAAATTCTTATTTTTATAAGTACTTACTTATGTTAAGCATCATTTAAAAAAAATCTTTTAATATTGATAAGTATTATGTTCATTTAGTGATTGTTTTTATTATCTATATATATAAAATTCAAAGTCCTGACTGACTGACTGACTGATATATCAACGCACAGCCTAAACCGCTGGTCCTAGAAATATGAAATTTAGAGGGTATGTTCTTTGTACAGTGTAGGCATCCACTAAGAAAGGGTTTTTCGAAATTCCACCCCTAAAGGGGGGAAATGGGGGGTTCAAATTTGTATGAAACTTTTTATTCTCTGGATCGATTGACTCAAAAATTGGTACAAATACTCTTCAATTAAAATCATGAGACACGTCTATCACAGTTTTTCCAAAATCATCATCATCATCATCCACCAACAGAGTCTAATAGCGCTTCTTTTAACTCTGAAAACTTTGCTGAGAAAGTTATTAACCCACTACAAACGACGCTGTTATTATTCTTAGGGTTCCGTACTAAAATGGTGTAAGGAGTATGTCTGTCTATATGTCTGTGAGCTGATTATCTTAGAAATTATAATAGCTTGAAACTTGGTAGCGACTTGAAATTTGGTAGAGAACGGTAGTGTCTACGTATAGTAGTACAATGTGTACAAAAAAGTGTATGTAGGTAGTTGGGGTCTGAAAGAGGGATTGCAAAAAGAAACCCTTGCAATATAGTCATGTGGGGAACCATTTGTGTATGCAATTTTCTGTCCTTAATTGTTTTTTTTTTTTAATTTAGTCTTCTAAAATGTATTTGGTCTACATTTTTCACTTCGAGGTTTTTGAGGATTTAAGCAATACCTAGATATCTGTATTTTTTCATGTATCGATCTTTTTAATCATTTTGCGGTTCCGTGATGAGAGTGTTACGACCGAGTTCTTGCTACTTTGGTGTGATTATTTTAATTATGGAACACAGGATTTTCCAAAAACTATTTTATATTCCGAAGACCTTTCGTGCTGTGCATGGAAAAAAAAATAGAAGAAGGGGAAACCGAGTTTTAAGTACCTTCTTCTCTCACTTAGGCACAAGATTAGGGACCTATCATCCTACGACGATTTCTCTGTCAACGGCGTATTTCATTCAAACTTTCAATTAGCTTTCATGACACGTGGCTTGCTGTTGGACGACAAATATTGGGATTCTATCTTATAGGAAGCAGCCTTATGTAAATAACATAACATTACGTCACACCTTTCCCCCTAAGAGGAGTATTACAACACCCTCACTACGTCGGATGATATTCAGACTTCTTCTGCCCTGAGAAGCGAGCGTTCTTCAACTAGGCTATCATTGCTTTTTCCATATGAACCTCCATTTAAAATGTGTGAACTATATTGCTGACATTCTATCAGATTTCAAACTACTTCCAGTAAGGGAAAACTACAAGAATTAAGTCCAAGCCTGTCCGAAAATTACTAACGGCAAGTGAAGAGATTTTCTGTCAATAGAGATCAAGTAACCAAGAGATGAAATTTATAATAAGTGTATGTATTTCTGGTCTTAGAAGAAGTATATATTAGTAAAATTAGACGAAGTCAATAGAAGGAGCTGATTTAGTATTAGGAAGACAAAACCTACAATACGGGTTGCCTGTGGTTAAGACCTTTGAAGCAAATTCAAAGATCTTAACCACAGGTCTGCCACCATACTAACTGGTGTGGTTTCCGAAGGATTCTGTGTTTATGCTGAGGATTACTCTAATATCTTTAACATCACCGAACTTCGAGTTAAAAAGAGTGCAGTTTCCCCTCAAAGTCTGCTTTGCCATGACCATAAATAAATCTGAAGCCAAACTCATAATTTACTGAAATGTTTTTCACACGGTTAGTTATACGTGTCCTGCTCCAGAGTAAGCTCACGGAGCAGCCTGGTGTTTCTAAAAAAGAAAAAATATGGTTTACAAAAAAATACTGAAGTAGATTTGCGCTGTAAACAATATTGATTATCAATTATCTACATTTGGTTGTCTCCTAATTTTATCTTTTCACGCTTGAGTTCGGTTGATAACATACCTACTACTACTACTCTCATTCTAGAGATAGTTTAGTTAACTAAATAACTTCGTCCTTATTGCTCTGTTTGGGATATTGTCAGTTAGTGTATTCAATTGAGAGCGAGTGTGACCGTTTATAATATTTATTTCTGAAGATAAAAACGTCATTCATTTCCTGTAAGCCACGCGGGCGAAGCCGCGGGCAGAAGCTAGTTTTGTACATAAAATGTAAATCCATTATTAGCTGTAAGTTTATCTGTAAGTTTATTTCATGTCATTATTGTGATTTTGTTTAAATAAATAAAGTAAAATAAAGAGTACCTACTTACGGAAAAGGCAGCAAATTTTAACTCAATTCAAGTGAGTCCGTGTATAACATTTCTTAGAAAAATGGCTAGCTTGAAAGATGCAATAATAAAGCAGTGTGCAGTGTGCAATAACCCGCGCTGGGTGCCAAAACATCTTTTTGCAGTTTCCTTAGCTAAACGTCTGGTGCAACCCGCCTAGCCGTCGCCGGCGACATTAAGATACTACCTTAAATGGTGGCTAAAATGGCACTCCCGAATAAACACAAACTTTCAAAATAAATGTGGCAATATTCCTAATATTGCCTAGCAGGCAAAAATTTAAAAAAAAATAGGAAAGTAAGTACTTAATAATACATATCGTCACGCCTTTCACCCGAGGGGGATGGCAGAGGTGTAATACAGCACCCACACTTCGCCGGACGATATTCAGTCCCAAGTGTGACAGTGGGCGAGCCTGTCGACATACACCGGGCTCCAGTCATGTAGCAGATGACACTACGCACATATGTTCGAATAATAAACAATTTGATCGGCTGAGTTCGAGCCAGAAGAAGCGGGATCGAACCCAGCCGACGACACGCACCAATTTGTGCAATGTGTGAACATAAAATAATCTCATCTCATCTCACGCGCAGGAATAGTCCCCCAGCGCGGTAGATGGCGGACAAGTGGCGGAACTTGAGTCATTATGATGTAGGTTATGATCTAAAAAAACAGTTAACAAGTAACGTTATTAAAAGAAAAACAAAAAACCCTGCTGCAAAATGTTGTTCTCTATGTTAGTTCCACTATGAAGACGATTCCAATGGTAAAATATGTGTAAGTAGATAGAAACCTATAGTAATTTTTTTAACAACTGCGGCCCGTCTCTTGCTTGTTTTGGCACTGTGCGGTCCTTGCCTGCCAAAAGATTGCCGACCGCTGGTCCTAAAGGAATGGCTAAAGGTTGGTGTAAAACATCTAAAGTAGGAGCAACCTAGCTAGGAGTTGATCAAACTAGTTAAGCAAGGACTTTGACAATTCATATATTTGGTGCAAGTAGCCAACAAACTCGTCAGCGGCATTTTATCCCGTCAGTTTTGCCATCAGTCTTGTAATTGCCAAATTTATGGCGCCTCCACTAACGCAATTGCGGGGGCAGTGGCATGTATCACTCTAAATTAGATTCGGTGGCAATGCGCAAAATGGCTGTCAGTGAAACTGGCCACAAACGTTTATTTATTAATGAGAAGCTTACAAATGGGACAAAATCTTTAGCAGAAGATGCGTGATGTTTATTTTTGCTCTTTGTTCTTTCTTACAGAATACAGAATACAGAAAACTTTATTGTGACAATGTACATAGACAGACAGAAGAGGAAGACACATATTAGACACACAAAATACACAAGCACATTGTCACAGAACCGGCCCCAACTCAGCGTGTTGCTGATTGTACACAACCAGCGCTGGTTTTCTGTTGGGCCCGGCAAGTGACGTCACGCACGAAAAGTGTGCGCATACATACATATAATACAAATAAAAACTACACATTAAAAATCAAAACAAAATAACGAACAAATATTCAAAATAGATATAAAAAACATGACACAAAAATAATATTAATAAAGACCAACAACTAAACAACAACTAAACTAGAAAAACATTATTATCAACTACCTACTGATGCAATTAACTTTAAATTTATTTAAATTGCACTGGTGTCGTTTCTTTGGCATTCCTCACGCTTTTTGGTGCAAATAAATGAATTTTCTAAGTTTCGTTCTGAAACCACAAATACTTTGCAGGTTCCTTATAGGCGGTGGAATGTTATGTTATGGCGGTCTTGGAATCTCTTGGTGCCTATTCACCAGCCTAGGCTTTACAGAGTTTCACCTTTGAGTACTTATATGTCCAGGGGGGCTATTCCTGCGCGTGAGATGAGATGAGATTTTATCTTGGTCACTCTCACACCTAAGACGTTTCAAACGAGAGCAACAAGGACGAAAAAAGATGACATGAAAATCTCAAATCTCCGAATAGGGCCACTGAGCACAGACCTAAGATTTTTTTTTGCTTTACATTCCAGATCTGTGGTCCAGAGAGAATTCTGTAATGTTCATGAACGAAAAGTGACAACTTTTCTTTTTTTTTGCTTCCATCAAGGGGAATTTGGCGTCGCACGTCTTGTGCATTTGCCAGTGTCAAGTTAATATAGTATTTCACAGATGATGGAGTGATGATGAAAAGGTGATAAGGACGATGATGATTCCCTCCCTTTTCTCCATTTCAATAAAGTGATGGACACTTTATTGGAACTTTAAGTGGAGTTTTGTATAGAACACGAAATGTCATGTTTTGCGATATTTGTATCATTTGCTCACACTCGTGCACGTTAACGAACCGATAAAGGTTAATAATCCACCTTTATTACACTTTAACACTCGAAGAGTCACAAGATTTAGAAAATAATACAAAACTACGACACCTTTTCGTTTCCCGCCAAAAACACCCAACTTTTTTATACTAGTGTGCGTGACAGGTACGTCTTTTACTAGGGTTGCGTCACACATTTTGTTAATTTAGAACCTAACAGTTGGCTTCTATTTTTTTGGTCCGTGCAATGTTTTAACAGTCTATCTGGACATTTCATTTATCAAAGAATTTCACCTAAAACTAAAATGTTTAGTAGCTACTCATAATTTTCTACGCAAATAGTAAAAAAACGAAAAATCACATGATGAAGAAAACACATTTGAACTAATAACATGCTCCTTCATTTGGCCGTCGGTAAAATTTCTCCAGTTTGTATTACACATTATTAATGTACACAGACATAAAGATAATTAAAGATAAGACAACAATTTCAACTTCAGAACACAGGTGAAAGTTCACAAAAGCTTCTGACAAGCTGTAGGGAACAAATCCTTTGAAATTGCCGTATTTATAAACAACTCTAACTGCCGGTCTGCCAGTTTATTCCTAACTTTTTGGCCTGCGGCGTCTTCTTTAATTTATTTTCATAACTGGCTTTGCGCGCGACTGTACCTGTGTAGTGAACAAAATGGAGCCCATGTCACTCAGATGAAAGGCTCGGTAAGTTGTTACTTTGAAACTGTCTGTAAAATCTACAACGTAATTTATACCAGACGTTATGTTTTTCTTTGGGGAACTTTTTGATGATCTGATCTGATTTGTTGCTGAGCAAATGCTTAGGTTTTTCTTAGCTCCAACGAGAGATATCTGCTGCAGTTGTGGTTGGCGATGTGTTTAGCCTGGGAAGTTATTTTGCAAGCGTAATGACAAATATCATCGCGTTTCATCCGTCGATATATATGTACGAGTACTTTGTACTAGATTTCCTCCTAACACTATCAGACACTATTAGACACTACTAAGGTGTTATTAGATGAGTTAATAAAATTACTTTTTAAATTTAAATATAATACTTTTAAATGTAATACTTCCTACAACATTAATAATAATAATAAATATTTGCACACATGGCCCAGGGGCCCTATTCGGAGATTTGAGATTTTCATCTCACCTTTTTCGTCCTTGTTGCTCTCGTTTGAAACGTCATGGGTGTGATAGTGACCAAGATAAAATCTCATCTCATCTCACGCGTAGGAATAGCCCCACTGACCCCAAACTTAGCAAAGATTAAGAGATGCAAGAGACTGATATACATACCATACATATTTTTTAAAATATACAACTAAATAGATATGAACACCCAGATATAGAACATACACAAATGGTCATCACATGAATGTTTGTTCTAGGTGGGAATCGAGCCCACGCTCCCCATCACAGAAGGCTAGTTCACTACCAACTGAGCCACCGAGGCAGTCAAATTCTTGCTAATACTGCCTATACGTACTTGAAGAGTAAATTAACACATTTATTAGCTTCTTAAATCACGATAACGCTCCCTCTAATTTCCAATGATTAATTGGATTGGATAATTTGATTCTCATTCCGATAAACACACATGCCCGAGTTCGGAACATCTTCCGAGTGGAACTATCGGAAACGGAAGTTATTTATAAGTTTAGATCAGGTATGTTATCATCATCTTCCTACCCTTATTCCACTCCTGTGGGGTCGGTAAAGTATGGACGTTTTCTCTATTCGTCTCTGTCACTCGTCATGTCTGAAACTACTCCCTTCTCACTCTATCGCCTCAGGTACGCAATCAGAAATTAGAAAAAAAATATGAAAAACACTGACCTAGATTAAAAAACAAATCTACTAACCTAGTGTGAGACGCCATTTGACTTGATGGAGTAGGTAATAATTTATTTGATAGTGAATAGAAAAGTAATAATATTGAAAAATTGAGAAAGCTGAAGTACTAGCAGACCTTGAGAAGGGTCTATGCATAATTAACAGTATACCAAAACAATGCTGTGTAAAATTATAAATTCATATTCTCTCACAAAATTACCTAAAAGCTTATGAAGTACGTAACGAAGATGATAATTTCCAAATGCAATATCTTTGCCAGCGATCCGATACCGACGAGTAATTAGCAAACAAACACAATATTCGGTAAAGGAGCTCGCTAAGATTGGCTCACATGCATCGACCTCGTCCATTGTTAGATCAACAATGGCTCGGACCTATTAATTAACGGATAGTCTGCTCTGTGGCAATGTGCAACTATGTGTACAGTTACGCTTCTATTAGACTTGATTTGATTCGATTTAATCTACTGAAAACCACTTATTGGCATTTTTTGCCCTCTAGATGAATAAGAAAGAGATTTAGAAAGAAAGTATTAACCATTTCTTATTGTACACTAGCTGCGCCCTGCGGTTTCACCCGCGGTTAAAAAGTATTCTATGTGCTATTCTAGACTATAATCTATCTATGTACCAAATTTCATTCAGATCTGTTCAGCCGTTCTGGCGTGAAAGAGTAATAAACATCCATCCATCCATACAAACTTTCGCGTTTATAATATTAGTAGTCACGCCTTTCCCCCGAGGGGGGTAGCAGAGGTGTAATACAACACCCACACTTTGCCGGACGATATTCAGTCCCAAATGTGACAGGGCGCGAGGCTGTCGCCATACACCGCCATACGCCATACATTTATTTCTTATTGCACTTAGTAGAAATAAAAGAACTTAAAAATTGTATTTTAATTGTTAATTGTACATTACTAAAAAGTACTGGTACGAAATACACAGGCAAAAAGAACAGGAGGGATGTTCTTGACGCGTGAGATGAGATCTGGTCACTTTCACTCCTATGACTTTTTAAACGAGAGAGACATACACTCAAGCCTTTCCCGCGAGGGAGCTGGCAGAGGTGTAATACAACACCTACACTTTGCCGGGACGATATTCAGTCCCAAATGTGACAGGGGGCGAGCCTGTCGCCATATGCTGGGCTCACATATATGTTCACTCAATGAACAAATTGGTGCGTGCCGTCGGCTGGGTTTGAACCCGCTCCCTTCGGCTTGAAAGGCGGGTCTTCTCCAACTAGGCTATCATCGCTTTTTTTTTTCATCACGAGAGAGACAAAGACCGAAAAATACCAAACTATATGCGCCTCAATCAATTGCTGAAACTATATGCGCCAGCGCACACGCGGATGTCGGATTCTATCCCGTACACTGGTTTTCGGGGCATTCTCCCAAAAAAAACCGGCTACCATTGGTAGTCGCTAGAACAATATTTTAATTTTTATCCCAACTGTAGCCAGTGGGGCGCGGTAGGACACAAAAATATTTTTTGTGCCAACGACCACCATCAAACAACCACTACTGGTGAAAGCTACAGTCAAACCGATAGAACTATAGAGATAGAACATGGAAAACTAATTTTAGATAAATTTAAAAACTATAACACATGTAATTTGTATGATGCATTGGAAATTCTAAGCAAAAAAGGAAACTGTAATTTTTGTTTTGGCAAATATTACAAATTAGCTGCGCCCCGCGGTTTCACCCGCGGTTAAAAAGTATCCTATGTGCTATTCTAGACTATAATCTATCTATGTACCAAATTTTATTCAGATCTGTTCAGCCGTTCTGGCGTGAAAGAGTAACAAACATCCATCCATCCATCCATTCTTACAAACTTTCGCGTTTATAATATTAGTAGGATCAAACAAAGCTACAGAGCCCGGCGATAAAATTGCACATCGACTTTTGGAAAGAGACTCGGCTTCGTAGAACGTTATCCTCTTTCGTACGACAGTTTCGTTTAGTGTGCGACAAAGAAAACGCTCTACGAAGGTGAAGTCTCTTTCCAAAGGCCATACTTACAATAGCTTTAGCAAATAAATGTAGAAATTGTAATAATTAGATGAAAAAAATTGTGAACATGTACAATAATTAATTAAAGTATTAGAAAAATAATGTTGTAAATACCTATAATAGGTTTTCATTTTAGAACTCTGTTATTTAGTGTTTCCTTTTTTAATGTCTAAAGTGTAAACTGTTGGTATTTCTACCTAAATAAATAAATAATAAATAAATAAAGGTCGATGTGCAATATATTTCTCCTAGTACTGTAGGTAGATGGATAAAACCATTTTCTACCACAAGCCCTCAGAATTCACAAATATTACTATGGGGTCTCACTGTGCACTCGCACGCACAAAGTACAGAAAATGTAGCAGCTGCTTAGACTTTCCAACGAAATCTAAGTGCAGCTGCCATGTCAACGTACTGAGAAAAGTGCTTAACACAGTGCTACTTCAAGTAATGTTTGTGAAGACGGTAAGTAGCCAAATAAAGGAATATATTTCCACATTCGTGGCTTCCGGCCCAGACTCTATATCGCCGTGCTACAAATAACTTTCGAATTTTCCGCCAAAGCTCAAATAGCCCACGTGGAACACCAAATTGCTTGCACTTTGAAAGCGCCGGTAGGTATTTAAAAAATAGAGAATCCTCTCGGTGTGGAATAGTTTTTACTTGATGCCGACGGTTTTTCATCGCTCAAGTCTAAACTAGACCAATAAATATGAATGGGGACTGAGAAAAAAAACTAGAAACTTTGGTTCAGTATTGTACTTAGTATAGTATACGCAAACAAAGGCGCACAAGGTAGATGATTTTTTTTTCGTATTATTATATTGGTAACATGCGATTTTTCAGTCCTGAAGTCAGAGTAATGAGTTGGTCCCCGAGGTGGATGATGACGGTGTGTCTGGTGTTCGACACAGTGTCATAGTGAGGAAGAGCGTAGCCTGGTAGAGGTGCCCGAACAGGCTGGCGCTGTTAGGGTCGCTGTCGTGTGCGAGAGCGTTCCTTTTGCCCCGACATTTTACGCCGAACTGGAACACCTTTGGTTTTTAGTGGATAAGCTGTCAGTGGTGGGAGTCCCACATCCCAGGGCTGTTGGTGGTATTCCTATAGGATTTTACATAATACATCGTCACGCCTTTCCCCCGAAGGGGCTGGCAGTGGTATAATATAACACCCACACTTCGCCAGACGATATTCAGTCCCAAATGTGACAGAGAGCGAGCCTGTCGCCATACACCGGGCTCCAATCATGTAGCAGATTACATACAATACGCGCATAATATTTATGTCACACAATGAACAAATTGGTGCGTGCCGTCGGCTGGGTTTGAACCCGCTCCCTCTGGCTTGCGAGTCGGGCCTTCTCCTGACTAGGCTGCCATCGCTTTTTACAAAGGATTTTACGAATATAAAAAAAAGTTTAGGCTCTCAAGCTAGAGGGAGCAGGTGTGATCGGTTTATGGCGACAGACTCGCCTCCTGTCACATTTGGGACTAAATATCGTTCGGCATAGTTGTGGGTCCCTTTCGGGGGAAAGGCGTGACGATTTGTCATGTTAATTGCATTTACATGACGATTCTCAGTGCTCAAAAGACACAATTGCCATGACATTACATTTACCTAAATACAGACAGACTGATGACAGACAGACACACCCACTGATATGTTAACTGAGTAGGTACCTATGTTTACCTTAACAACATCAGCACGAGTGATCTGATTAAGGAACATGCCCCCAATTCAAATTGGAAGCAAAAGTCATCAAAACTTATCAATGACACAAAAAACATTGTGCAATAGTTCGTTTTATCAATGAATGTGTCATATCAATAGTTGATAAACAAATTCGATCCTATTGTCCCTGCTATAAGATACCTTATCAAATAATATCCTGAAAATAGAATGTTATCGGATTATTAGTACGAGTACTGGATTTTTTGGAACGGATATGCTACTCCGAAAGGAAAAAAAAAATCTTGTTTAAATTGTACACATCGTCAAGAAGAACTTTTTAAAGGAAATACCCTAGGTATTAGTAAATGTTTTTCTATGGTATACATACTTAACTCAAATCGTGTAGAAGAATCTGCAACATTCATTGATTTCCAAACAGTCATGTTTTTCAAAAGACCGTCATCAAGACTTTTATTAAGTAGGTAGGTATAACAATTGATGTATGAAAGTATTTTAAAGTGAGTTTTTACTTTGCCAATTATGAAGAAACTTACAAAGCGAAAAAAACAAACCAAAAACTTATATACATACACAAGAAAAGATAAAAAGAGAATAAGAAAAAAAGATAATTAATTAAAGAAAATAATGTAAGTACTTATCAATAAGTTATTAATATTAATTTAAAATGTTATAAAATAACTAGCTGTTACCCGTTACTTTTTTCGCGTTTATTCAGAAAATAGTATTAAAAACCTTCCTTGTGAAATACTGTAACTAATTTTCAAATTTTGTTACGATCTGTTCAGTCGTTTAGCCGTAAAAGCCTACAAACAGACAGAGCTACTTTTTTCAAATTCAAATTCAAATTCAAATTTATTTATTTCAGGCCTCTTTTTTTTTTTACCCATAAACAATGTAATACTAAGTAGGATATAATTAAATTAAAATTAAAAATGAGATACTATTATATTGAAATTAACATAAAAATAAAAAATAAAACAAAATGAAAAATAAAATGTCAAAAATGTCAAAAAAAAAAAAAAAAAAAAAAAAAACTTTTGATTGCATAATATTAGTATGGATAATTATAAAAATGCTATAATTTGTTATAGTAATTACTATTTGTAGTTCTTAAAAATAAAATTATGTACGATGACTTCTCCTGGCTTAGTATATCTGTTCTGTTAAACCCTGTACAGATGAACTGATAACGTTATCAGTGCCTTAGTACTTACAAGTATTATAAGTACAGATTGTTATCAGAATTGACTCATAAATTCCTATTGCATTAGTATTGTTGTAGCTAATAAAGCGGAACTATACTTGCGGATTCATTTTTATAGGTGATTCCTTACATTATGTAAAGCTTAGTTTAGACAAGCTGCGCCCCGCGGTTTCACCCGCGATTAAAAAGTATCCTATGTGCTATTCTAGACTTTAATCTATATCTATGCCAAATTTCATCCAGATCTGTTCAGCCGTTCTGACGTGAAAGAGTAACAAACATCCATCCTTCCATCCATCCATCCATCCATTCTTACAAACTTTCGCGTTTATAATATTAGTAGGATATGACTTAACACACCGCGGACACTTGACTAAATCTCTATACAAAAGCCGCGTTATAACTACCTATTACACAGACACTAGACACATGTCGTTTTTGTACACGCGGAATTGTGTGTGAAGTATAAGGTTGTCACCGTAGGAATAATTATTGTACTTACTAGGTATATTGAGGTTTTTATACTGATGTTATTAGTATTGGAAAAGTGGCTAGTGAGGGAAAGTTTTTACACAATAAAATAATTCTTGAACAAAGCGTTTCGCGATCTTGAACAAAGCGTTTAGCGAATCACGATAATTGTTTGCTAACATTTTCATTGTTTTAATTGTTTAGCAAGTATTTAAATATATTTCTATTTGACATTAAATTTAATTTCATAATATTATATGTCAATTACTCATATTGACATACGAGTAATAATTATTTTGCACACATAATGTGAGGTAGGTATTGGCTTTTCAAATCTAAATTAAGATCATTGTTACCCATTAACGAGCAAATAAATAAATTGAATTGAATTGAATTAGTATCTTTCTATATATTTTGTAAATTTACGTTTTGCTTACCTACCGAAACATTCACAATCACAACAATTCAACTCAAATAATCACGTAGTTTGAAGGAATATCCAACTATCCAATACACAACAAGGGTAGGGAATGACAGTGTTCGAAAATCTTGTGTCCAAAATGGGACCAAGCCAAATCTTCTAGGTTTTTAATTTTCCGTTTTGACAGCAAGCTGATAAATTGGGGTATTCTAATAAATAAATTGGTTTGAGGATTATTCTAAAATCAATTACAATATTGACGTCAACAACACTTTGTCAAGCAAATGGACTCGGTGATGGATGATCTCGTTTGGATTTATTTATTTTGCACCTCATAACTCGTTCGGCTTCAAAACAGTCGTGTCAGATAAAATTGATGAAGAGAAAAAAATCTAGTCCAAATAGAAAACAAGTACTTAACATTATTAAAAGAAAAGCAAAACACCCGTTTCGAAGACGGGTCTGAGCAGTAGCGCACTTGTAGCGCCTTACTCAATTGCCGTCTTTGTACTTCGTCACTCTACAAAACTTCAAGGCTAGAGTGAATAAGTACCTTATAGGTCGTCGTGCTCCATCTTAGACCACAACGTCGCTTAACATCAGGCGAGTTGGTGGTCAAACGTCGACCTATTCTACATAAAAAAAAAAAAACCCAACTGCAAAATATAGTTTGACACTCCGGACATCATTCAAATCATAGCAAGTATATAATAATAAACTTCACCAGGTATAGCATTTCAAGACTCCAAGTTAAAAATGGTCACGTCGGCAACACGTAGTGACGTCAACCGATGCTTAAGCAAGACCGAAATATGTCATTTAGAAATAGTTTCAAAGAGTCGGATGACGATGATAAGTGACGTCATTACGTGTAGACTCTCGAATGCTAGACCTTGTTTTTTTAGATCATGATTAAATTATTGTAAGTACCCTTTAGGTACCCTATGTCACTCCCAGTAACAAGACGATTGAAATGGTACCTCACATGTTGTCCATCAACCTGTCTAGGCTGTAGGGCGTGTCAAAGAAACCTTGTAAACCATACATATAATCAAAACCATAACCCTTCGTGTCGTTATGAATTTTGGAAGTATATCTTTTTTAATTTAACTCACTTATGTTTCAAAACTTTCAGTCAATCTTCAGAAGGCTGGCGGGTGATCATGAGAACTTGGTAGCGAGCAAAGAAAAAAAATTCTGTACTCTGCTGGCAACCGTTGAACTAGAAGTAGCATCTAGGTAACGCCGCTTTTCACAATATTTTATTCTTTATTATTTACTTCGTGATTGTTTGATGTTTGTAACCATAACTGTTTGAAACCATACTGTATTTTGAAGATCATCAAATCGTACTTTATCACAATAAGCACTGGTTTCTATAACAGTAGATAAATCATCTATGCAAACAAAAGTTACTAAAACAAACTTTGAAAGTCGAAAGTTCGTGAGGTTTATTATTGTTTTGTGGCACTTAATCTAAGCCCAAATTACATTCAATCACCATCTAAATGATTACATTCAAAGTTATTATCCTTAATGTCAGTTCCAAGGTGATGAAAAAAGGAATTTACAATGAATCCGATTGTCTTTCGTATAGTCACGCAACAATCGGAAGTAGGCCAGGGTCTTACGTAACTTTCGTATACACAGGATGTTAGAAACTTCGAAGATCTACCTAGGCTCTAGAAAGTAACAATTAACATTCTCAGATCAACTAGAATATCAGATGGCGCACGGCGTATGATGTAGGTGAAGCCACTTCTTGTTACATGTGTGCTGTGGAAGTGTTGCCATGAAAAAAAAAATTACCCTGAGTATTGTAGTTTTCCAACGTATGTATCCGCATTCCACTGAATTCATGTAATAGTTCCCAGGTTAATTAATCAAATGTTTGCCAAATATCAATTGCCAAAAAATCATCATCATACCTTAATCATAATACCTAAACTGGACGACAGTTTTGAAATAAAGATTTTTTTAAATTATTCAACGGAAGGCAATATAGTAGACTTAGTAATAGGGTTCTGGTAGCACCCCTTGAGTATGGAATCATAATACGTAATCAGAAAAAAAAAATTATACGCGTTGAATTGAAAACAACTTTTCGTTGGTAAAAATTAAAACTTACCCTGATGGGATACGCAGTCCTTTTCAGACGGCGAAGGCCAAGCTTGGTCAGGTAAAAGTCTCTTTCATTAAAATGGTGTGAAAAGACAACATCTCTTTTTGATGGTTGCCATTTTTGATCATTTCGACTTTTTTGTATGGCAACCACCCATTCTTTTAATGTCGCTTTTTCAATCTTAATTGGGAACCTAAAAAAGTCTTAGGATTTAAAATAATATTTTGGAGAAACAAATGCGATTATGACAACACTGCACGACATTCCACAAATTCATGTAATGTCATTGTCAAGTCCTAAAATGGCATTAAGGACTTTGTATCCAGTTGCCAATAAAATAAAATAAAAGCACTATGTAAATATAGGTATCCGAAATTATAACCTAAAACAATGCTGTGACATATGACGGCACACAATGCCTGCACATGACGGCATCGTTCCAAAATTTTTTTGTATGTTCTCAGCGTGACGTCCAGGTTAGTACTGACGAAGCGAGTAGCGTAGTTTTTTGCGTCAATGTGTGAGTGTTGTGTACATACACGACAGTAGCGTAGTTTTTGGATGGTTCTTGGCTTCACCTAAATCAAACGCCATGCGCCATCTGATATTCTAGTTGATCTGAGTTAACATTATTAAAAGAAAAACGAAAAACCCGGCCGCAAAAAATTGTAGCCTATGTCACTTCCACTATCAAGACGATTCAAATGACACCTCATCCATCAAGCTGTTTAGGCTGTAGGGCGTGCCAAAACAACCTCGTACATAGTACAAACCCACATACACACATACATACTTACATATATCCTTACACTCGAAAAACATAACCCCCCTTCTTGCACAGTCAGGTAATAAGGATAAAAGCCTTATGCCCTATGGATAACTATGTATATTTTCTTTTCTCTACGATATATGTGAATTTTCATGTGTCACAAGAATCTATGGCTTTTTAGGGGTGCTCCTAGACGGCTCATTATTTTACCTCAATGCTGGCCCTGTAATTGATACTTCCCGGCAACATTGCGACAATAGCTTGAATGTGGTCCAGCCATTTATTTATACAGTTCTAGCATGACTGATAATGGCCGGGTACAGTCGGCAATTTTGCCAATATTGGCGGGTCAGTATTGCAGTAAAAATATGGCTGGTCTAGAAGCAACCCACAGAATATGCTCTATTACATAGATCCAGAAGGATAGTCTTCATACAAAACGCGGTTTCGAAACGTGTCAAATTTATTTTGGTACCTTAATAAAACCTTTTTTTCCATACGTGATGAACTTGCCATTAAAAGAGGTTACCCGATTTAGTTGGGTAAATTATATTATAACGATCAGAGTTTAAAGAAATCACAAGACCGGAAACAAAGTATTAGGCCAGCTTAGGCCAGAGCTAAACTACACACAAAGCCTTACCCAGATCCATTCATGACACTATTCTACAAACTAATATTATAGATTGTATGTAAACCTTAACTAAAATCAGAGTAGGTAAAAGGTAAGAATTTAAGTAAAAATCAAGAGTACGAATTTGCGTTAAAATCAATAGTAAAGGGATTACTATTGATTTTAACTATTGATTTTATCTTATTTACACACTATCATTATTTACATCATACATTTAAGTTATTTTTTCGGCAATAAAATAACATTACTTTTACATAAAAATAAAACTGACGCCTGCTTGTCAGGATATTTCACTGTTACGTATATTTCTTTCTTGCGAAGGTGCACAGAGCAAATTATTATAGGGGCAAAGAAGTTTTTACTAATTTTCATTTTTACTTTGTCGAATTATTTTTGTCCTCTGATCGGCTAAACTGGATCCTTAAGAAACCTAAAGTTTATTAAAGGGAAAATATAAAAATACCTTGTGGCAACACTTTGTCAGCAACTTTTCGCTCTGTTGACATTAAGAATTAATTACAATTATTAGCTTTTTAAAGCACATAAAAATATATTTAAGACTTACGGATGATATGTGACGTTGCCTTTTTTGACTTTCAATGGTTTGGTTTACTTTTTTTGGAATCATTATTTTTGACCGATTAGGGGTCTTTACTCTATGTCTATGAAGCAACCTTATATTATTAGTACAGAAATTCAAACGAGTACGCCCTCTCAGTCACACAAGAACTCTAACCTCCTTACTAATAAACGTATGTATATTATGTATAGCCTTGGAATAATCACACAGTGTTTTATCTGCTCTGATTAGTTAAAAAAAATTGAAGAAAGAAAAAAAACAAAACATTACCCCCCTTAGCAATGAACGTTGTATTGCCTCGGACTCGGAATATTTTCAGTCTTTTGTCTATTTCGATCGAGTTCAAAAGTTTAAAAGAATGAAAGAGACAATTTTGTCTCTTTCATTCTTCTCATTCATTCTGTAAAACTATTCCGGGGCTATACAACGTTTATAGCTAAGAGGGAAAAGTTTTGAGTGATTTAGGATAGTAATAAGAATATATATTTATTGTAAAACTGTGCACAAAAGATGTTCCAAGTTGTAAATTAGTATCAACAGCCTGCCCATTTCGAGCGTACAATTTTCATCGTTTTCCGAAATATAGTTATGTTTCAGACGGTGATACTCAGAACAGCCTATAGTCCAGACGTATGGGCAAATATCCTCGTGGAACCATCCGATTTCGCATGCAGTCGTGCGACAACCGTTTTGTGAGAAATGTCTACGGAATCCACACGCTAATGCCTGTGCGGCACGGAACCCTGTCGACCTATATACTGGAATCCACCTTGAGGTTTTTCTAATGAGAAAACAACGGAGCATTTTTGAGGGCTTTGTCTTGGGTTGCTCGCATTTTAGTTTATAGGGAAATGAAGTAAGATCGTATGAGCTGAGAGGCCAGCCTTAATGTCTAGAGGTTTAAGTCATCCGAGTTCTGTCGCTGTTCGCATCCATCTATTGATCTTCACATCAGTTTTTATACAAGATTAAAACATTATTTCTGGGATTTTCACTGTAATCAGTGCCATGGAATGTCTAGGAAAAAAAATGTTCTAGAAACAGTCCACAGGAACAAATTCGACTCGAATAAAAGTTCCAAGTATAAACATCATAATGACTCCTCATGGTACAACCTATTTATAATACCTGGCTATACATTTATAGATCATTGTTCTAAAACAGATGTCGCCACGAAATCCCTAACAAAATTATACAAATAATTTGAAAACCAGATAGCAAATTAATTAGCATAATTTATTTATCAATACAGATATTTATATTCGTTCAGGGAAGCGTACTTTGATTGGAAACAATCAAAAATCTCCCAGTGAAAACATGCCCAAAAAAATCATGTCCCGCACATACGTCGTACGGGATTTATACCCGCCTTTAACCACAACTCTGTTTATTTAAAAAATATTCAGGGTCCACGAGAAAGGGCCGGGAGTGAAATATGCTATGTATCTTTCAGCCAAAATTGTGATTGGGGTTTAGGGAGCGATAACCTCCTCTTTATGGCCCAATTTTTGTCGGATAAACAATGGAATTTGAAATTTTATCGCGATTTCCGCATCGGAGGTCGTTATCGGACGTTACACTGGCGGATATTTTGGGCTTTTTGTTTTTATTTCGTAATTAATTTTGGCCATTTTTAATTTACGTCGAAAGGTAGGATTTGGCGGTGATTTGCTTTGAATTTCGTTTGTGTTGTTTTAGACTGCAATACATTTTCTTTTGTGTAAAACAGGGGATACTTGTAATGTATCACATTACAAGTATTACATATCGTATTATTAATGTATCGTATTATTATATATCATATTATTAATGTATCACATATCGAACATTTTAGTGTCTTACTATGTTAGGGTGCTTTAAATGTCTTTTCAATACCTAAATAAATAAAATAGGTAGATACTTAGTGTAATCGTTGTGTACAAGTATAAACATTAATGCATCAGAAACTTTAAAACAGTGGAAATACTTTAAAATAAAATAAAATAAATGAATTAAACACACAATTTTTTTAAACAAATTAATAGTTTCAGAAGCTTTAGGTATTTATTGTGCTGTTTATCCTTGTGCTCTTTACGCAAAATGATGATAAATACTCATCTTCATTGACATAAATATTCTCTAAATAGAGGTACTGCCTGTTAAACGTTAAGTTCAGCTTATTCTGTCTGTGGAGGACGAGAGTGTAATAAGCCCCCTAATGTTTGAAAGTCAACAACAATGAGACTCCGTCTGCGAGCCCCCAGGAAACGTTACTGTCATGCAAATTTAACGGTCTTCGGAACTAATTACTTCACTCCGCACACACTGAGATAAAGCTTTTATGTTTGTATAGTTATCGAACATTCTAGACTGTTCTGAAGTTAGACGCAAAAGCATAGAGTTTTTACTACGTAAGGACGGGGAAAATGATACTTAGAAGCGATTAACGGTGCTAATATGTATTATGTAAACCATTGCAAAGTCAATCGCATGCCTATGTCTTTGGTGTGTAGTCGTCGCAAGTCGCATCGTTTTAAATTGCCACGTCGCTATACGATTGACATGCATAATTTGTCTCACACCTATTTGAGCGACAAATATAGTATATCGTATAGCGACACTACTAAGCGACAAGTTTATTTGAGTCTTTAATAAATCCACGCATCAGTTTTAAAAGTACGTTAGTCAATACAATGGGATGCACCACGCTCTGGAGGGTTATTCCTTCGCGTGAGGTGAGATGAGATTTTATCATAGTCACTCTCACACCTATGACGTTTCAAACGAGAGCAACAAGGACGATAAAAAAATGAGTGGAAAATCTTAAATCTCGAATAGGGCCCCTGTCCAGATCACCACCTCTATATATTTAGGTCTATGCGCACGAGCAAGGTATAAGTTTCAGACGCGTAATAGAGAAGTTTGTTTTGCTTCCTAGCTTTATTATGGAAGAGGTAAGCCGTTGTGGTTTTTTAGCATTATGATGGCACGGTGAGGAAATGTTTGTGTTGAGGTTAGTGCAAACTAACCAAAAAAATGGTTTGAGTAGGGTTTGAGGCATTGCGTACGTTTGGTTAGAAGGAAAGTGAAAAGCTTTGCTTTTAGCGAGTCGCAGATCAGATAGAGTGGTGTGTCGATTAGTTATTACATAGTAAAGCTAAAGAAACTATGTTGGACTCAAATACTTGGTTTAAATGAGTCTTTAAATTACTAAAAACACTTCAGTTTTTAACACAAAAAAGTCCTTAGGTACTAGGTGATCCCCGCGATTGCATTCGGCAACCTAAAGAAACCGTCAATTTATCCGAAAAAGTAAGCTACTTGTTATTCCAGAGTATAAAGCTATACCCACACCTAATTTTAATCTAATCTTTAGACCCGTTTAAGCGTGAAAAATTACAACCATGCAAACACTCTTTTACTCTCACAAATTGTCGCATTTTGAATTATGTATTAGTAGGTGTGATTGTAAGTAATAAGACCTAAATATACTCGTAAATAGTCAGCGACCTTAAACTAATTACAAACAACCTTTATATTCAAAGTAGTCATAGTCTAAAAACTTGAGTGAACATTGATTCAGCATAAATAGGTTAAAAATACACAATACCACAATAGAGACTGGAGCTGGTGGATGCTGCCTTTGTTCCAGCCACCCGAGCTGAGCTACTCACTATGGCTCGCTGTTACAAGGAAATATTCCATTGCATTGTATAAGTGTTTGTTTTATCTTTTACTGTTAAGTCAGAAGAGGTACACAGAATAGAAAAATTGAATAGTTTTTAAATATTCAGCACATTTTCTACACACGGTGCTCTGACTCCAAACTATGCAAAGCCTAAAATGTATAGGTATGTACATAATTAAAAACTAATATCCATAAAACATACATGTATATTTTTAAATATAAACTGATATGGATTATCAAACACAAATGTACATCACTTCAATGTTAGCTCTCTAGGTGGGAATCAAACTCACGCCCCCATGCTCATAAGGCAGGTTCACTACCAACTGAGCCATCGCACCTAGGCAGTCGAGTATAAATACTAATCGACCGAGCAAGCGTTAGCGAACGAAATATCTCTGATTCAGCTTCGACCAAAATGATTTCGTATATCCGGATTCTGTCTAGATTTCTGTCCGGATCTCTGTCTAGATCTCTGTCCGAATCTCTGTCCGTATCTCTGTCTTCCTCTACAGGTCACATTTCTTAACCGATTCTCTTGAAATTTTGAAGATTGATTGATTGAGAATCGATTGAGGAATACGACTTGTAGAGCAGTAGACACGCCGGCAACGAGGTCTCCAGCTCACTGAGCCTTTAGTAATAATAATATCATCAAGAAGTCGACACTTACTTTATTATATAATCACCCGCTTAAAATACTTACTTACCTCATTATTTATCTTTCTGTGTGATTTCTTTTGTAAAATTTTAGTTTATGTGGTTACACGTAGTAGCTCTTGCTCGTTTGTGACGTCACCTGCCGGTCGCAACGGTAGACCAGCGCTGGTTGGACACAACCAGCACCATGCTGAGTTGCGGCTGGTTTGTGGCAAAAAGCCAAAATACGTACACTGTTTTTACCTGTTAACTTAGTTTCTTTTTATTTTTATTTTTTTGTTTAATCTGTATTCTGTGTGTATATTTTTATTCTGTGTTTTTTGCCACAAATAAATGTCTGTCTGTCTGTCTGTCTAATATAAGCAAAAATATGTATCTATACCTAGGTATACGACTCCTATTAATTCGAGCACGTATTCATGCTGTTTAATTATCCTAACAATCTCAAACAAAGCCGGCCATTAGTCGGGAATCAATATAGATGACCAGCAACCTGCTCTACGAAAAACACAAGTCTTGTCGGAACAATTGCCAAAATGGCTGAACGTTACAAGTACATTTTACAAGTGCAATACGAGAAATAGATATTTTGTATAGGTACATGAAGTTATGTATTATTAATATATTACTTACTAGCTGGACCCCGCGGTTATACCCGCTGTCCCACAGAAACCATCGGGTTGTAAAGGTATCCTTGAAACACGTTATTAGTGGTACAGAGATCTCTGATAACATGTATTCAAAATTGTATAATGGTCGGTGGCGTATTCGCATTTATAATAATTATTACTTAGGATGAAACACCGGGATATTGCTGACGTAGAAGTGGCGTAGCGCTTCTGTAGCGGTAGTGTAGCAGTGACAAAAATATGATAGTGTAGCTGTAGCGCAGCGTCAGTGCTGGCGTAGCGGCAACATACCAGGGGGCTTACCACAACCTCTTAAAACATCATTAATTAAGCCTTACTTCGTAATTTCGTACCATGACCACCATAAAAGTATTCCTGTTAAGTTTTGATATCGCTTAGCAGTTTTGATGACGTCACTCGATTTCGTTCATTCAATCCAAGGAACATTTGTTTAAAAACCGTACCACGACCTCTAAAGTATTCCTGCCGAGCTGTCAACATAGCAGGAATGATACAAATTACAACGATTGTTAAAAAGTTGCTCTCCGTGTAACTTTTTCTATTTATTAGTGAGTTTTTGCTGTGTTTCTGAGGTTCTATTTGTAATATTTAGCAAGATGGCAGATGATTTGGAAACTTTCGAGTTTTTCGAAGCAGATAATAGAAGCTCCGTACTACGAAGGACGCCTTCGGACGGGCTCCAGAATAAATTTCAACCCTTTTTCACATAGATTTTTTTTTTGCTAAGTCCGCTCCTTTTGATGCAATTGTTACTTCTTAGAGTGAGTCTTCGCCTGCAGACTCTTAGGTAAAGCCCGCAGCGATTTCACTGTGGGTTTTTAAAAAGTCTCACATGATATCGAACTGTTTCGCTGAGACTCTGCGGCCGCTGTGACAAATTATTCTAAGCATTAAATTCTAGATATCAGCAAAATAATTTTCACAAACTTTAATTGGATACAGCATTGAATTTTAATTTACCTTCATGATCATAGGTAGATTTAATTTACGGTTTTGAGGGGAACCGAAAAAATGGTGTCATGATTTTGTATTATTTTCTAAAACGAAAACTTGCCTTTACTGAAAGAGGGAAAGAGGAGCGAGATTTATCTCATTTATCATCATCTTCATCAGAGATTTAATGAAAAATGTTATGACAAACATACGGAAGACTATGGTGGTATAGCTATGTTGCCTCTAGCCTGCCCTATGAGACAAAACAAAAAAAAAATCGTTTTTGACATTGTTCATACAACCAAGTGTCGCCAGATGTTTCGTATGAGCGATTGTACGCGGGTGAGGAAAATAAAAATTCTTAGGGAAGAAAATAATAAGAAATCATAGTGTTTTTACTTGCAACTTGTAAAAACCGTAAGTGTAATTTACCCTGTATCGATAGGATATTGTAGGCACGATTTCGCTATGCGGTCATACTAATGTACGACCCCGATTGTACGATTTTTACATGGCAAAAATCGTATAATTACGATTGACATCGTACATCTGGCAACACCATACTCCAAAATACGCAAAAGTACCACAGAGTGTATAAAGGCACTTGTATCGTACATTCTTTTGACGTCACTGTAGCAGGAGTAAAAACGTTTTAAAACATTATTGTTTTCAATGCTTGTGGTATGATACAAAACAATACTTATTAAGGAATGTAACAAAACGTTCCTGCGCAATGATGTTTTTGTAAAAGTTCATGGTAAGCCCCCAGAAGCACAGAGGCTGCGTAGCAACGGTGACGTAGCAGAGGCGTAGTAGCACCGTAGCAGCAGCGTAGTCATAGCCAACATTCTAAAAGATAAAGATAAAGATAAAAATAAGGTCTAGCAATCCGGAAGCCAACACATGATGACGTCACTCGTCATCGTCATCCGTCTCTTTCGAACTTGTTGTAAATGACTTATTTCGGTCTTGCATAAGCATCGAATTATGTCACTACGTGTTACCCATTTTGCTATAGGTACCTGGCGGAGTACATCAAAGCCTAGTTGTGTAGTACAGTAGTTACGGCGTTGCGATTGCGTTTAAGTATCTCAACGGTAAAGTAATATTGTTTTAACAGTTAATTACAAAGGTGTAAGTATAAATGAGAAACCAGTTGTAAGAGCGAAAGTAGTATGCATATTCTTGTACTTACTATGCTAGTTAAAAAATAAAATTAAAAGTATGATTTTTTTATGTGGTAGAACAGGGCCGTTGCATGTTAGACCGCACTAACATTACGTCTATACCGGGACAGGACAGATCGATCAACAATAAAGCAGATTGATAACAAAATATCCATAGTACACACTTAATTGAATACAGACGATTTTGGACGGGAATGTTCTTTCAATTTTAATATTAAAGCTTTATTGTAGCATCGATTAACGATATAATGGAGTCTTTGTCTTGTCGTAGAAGTTTTAAGTTTTTTTTTTCATCCAAATGTTTTTTTTTTTGTGCGGTAAATAACTTATTGTTTAGTGACTGTTAATTAATTATTATTAGTGCGCAAGGCGTAAAGTGCATGTTCAAGTCCCATAAATTAGTTTAAGAATTTGGTGCGAGCTTGATTATAGTGCTTGTCTACCAAAATTTCAAGTCAATGACGCAACGATTGAACTGTTTGTGATTTATGCCGTTACTAACTGCACCCTGCGGTTTTATCCGCGAATAAAAAGTAGCCTATGTATTAATCCAGGGTATATAAGCTACCTTCATACCAAATTTTTTCAAAATCCATCCATCCGTTTGAGCGTGAAAAAGTAACAAACATAGCACTTACACGCACTCTCACAAACGCCTTTATAATATTACTCGTAGTGTGATAAGTATAGTACGAGTACATACATTATACCGACCATATGTAAAGACTGAAATTATATTAACCTTTAATCTGTACCCATTGAAGTTAATAACAAAACATTAATTTTAATAAGAACATTTTAGACTATGTGTCTTCTCAAAACACAATAGAATTTCAGCTATTAAACAGCAAAAACTAAGGCAGTCGCAATAAGCCAAATTTTGAAAGTAAAGTCCCACGAGCGATGCCTTCAAAACGGCTTTGAATGTATTAACATTGTCATGAAATTCCTTCCTATCAGCGAGGAATTTTCATTTGAGACGAAGTTAAATTCGTATGAAAGGTTTATTAGGGATATGTTTGTCAAGGATTGCTGTTGTTGGCAGGGACAGACGTTTTAATGATGTTACGCCATCTCTCTCTGCTAGCTGTTATCCTAGTACATTCATTAAAGAGAAGGTACTACACAAAAGATTTGATTTTATCAGTCCATTGCATTGGTGACTTGTTTTAGTAAAATAAATTCAAAACAGATCAATAAACCCAGAATTTCGGTTTAATTTTAGAAGAAAATAAAAAATATTTAGGTACCTGTTTTGTCTTCTATTCCATTTACCCAAGCTTTATTTCCTTGCCAGGGGTAAATACGAGAAAAAAATTCGACCTCCTTAAATCGTCTTGAGTTTTAAATCTCAAAAAAACTAAATATAGATTTAGTTTATTCAGAAGTAAGTATTAAGGGTTCCGCTACGCTCAGAATTTTCCATACAAACGCGCTTGTCTAATTTCTTGGAAACTGAAATTTTTGGGCGATGAAATTTGGAATGTACAATTAAATGAACTGTCTTCTTCCCTATGCTCATGGGTTTCTTTATAAAAATATGTCCTCAGTCAATAGAGCTATGAAAAATATCCGCATATGTAAGGAGTCACTTTTGACTGATTTATTCAATTGATAGACAAAGCAAATCAAAAATCCCTTTGCATAGGGAGGTTCTCTACATAATTAGCTTTTAAATTAATTCATAATACAAGGAAAATTCTTAGTTATTTAATAATGGTAACATAAGTGCGAAAGCCATAAATAATGATTAAAATTGTAGTTTGTCACTCTTGCTCTCTTCACTTGTCGTCTCCTTCTATATACAAAATAGCAATAGAAAACCTTTAGCCAATGCGAAGTTAGTCTAAAGTGGTCGCCTGACCATTAATTTCTAAGTCAACGCATTAATTCTAAATCGATATAAGCAAGTGAGTCTGGTAAAAAAATCAAAAACCCAACTGCACACTTATCTTGACACATAAGACACTTCTGGTGCGAACATGCGACTGAATCGAAAAACTTGTTCGCAAATTACCGATTAAGTCGATTAGAAACGTCAATTTTAATGCCCATGCTCGGACCCCTTGGTTTTTAAGACGAATTTTACCTAAACTGTCAAAATCAGCTGTTTGGAAGAAACGAGGTAATATAGACATTTATGAATATCCATACATACAAGATACACACGAAAACAAAAACCCTCTTGGCAGTCGGGTAAAAAGCACCAAAACGAAAGTTCTATTTTTCTGTCGCTCTTGTCTCAACTCAAGCAAGCAAAAAATATGCAGTGATCAATATTGAAAAGTTTGAAAAGCTTTTACCAATCGCTTTTACAAGAGAAACATCAAAATTTAAGCTCCCATTTAAGGCATAAAAGTGCAGGTAAGGGAAGTATAATCTCCATTGTGGCAAGACTTATTGCCTTTGAAAGCTTTCGCTTTTCAAGCGTACTTATAAAAACCGCAATATTCGAATTATTTATTGTTCACGCTTAAAATTTTCTCACCTTGTTGTACAATGAATATTTTACCGCACAATGTAGCGGTTTAACTTGGCTCTCATTTGAATCGTTAAGCTTTTAAACGGAAAATTACCATTGATGTTTAGAATGAAGACTTTTTACTTAATTGTAGGTTAACTTTTTTCTAATCTAGTATCGAATTGCAGATAGCAGCCACGGAACAGTTGCTTATTTTGTTAGAACTAACTAACTAATAACTACTAATATTATAAATAGAGAAGATTTGTTGTAATGTTTGTAACGATTTCAAAAAACTACTGGTCCGATTTCAAAAAAAAATTCTCCAGTAGAAAGCGACATTATTCCTGAGTGACGTAGTTTAAAAACGCGAATTTAGCCGCGGGCAAAATAGCTAGTCTTAAATATGTAGGATTGTCTGTTTGTCATGTCATTTGGTTAGGGAATTGACAAGCTTACATACATATACTTGTAGTATGAGAACTGGCTGTTTTACCAGCAATCCTGCGTAATGATTCTAACCTTTCTAAATAAAAAGCCTTTGTATTAATTTAGACAATAAGATACCCTCTTTCAAATCGTACAAATCTGTTGGACCTCATCAGCTAAAATAAATAACAAACTTACACACACAGTGCTCACAAACTTTGCGCTCAAAATATTTTGTTTTTGTACGTATGTTTAGTCAGTGAATGAACTGAATGAGCGTCGTTTAGCCTTTACCTCATATAGATGGCGTTAGCGTCGAGTTAGATCGCGCACAAGTTTTGTTCGCAACATTGCAGCGCCGGAACAATTCATTTATTGGTTACCCGCGACTTTGTTCGCGTTCATTTAGAAAATAGTATCCAAAACACTTCCTCGTGATATACTGTAACTAATTATCAAATTTCGTCAATATCTATTCAGCAGTTTGCTGTGAAAAGCTTACAAACAGACAGACAGAGTTACTCTCGATTTAATAATAAGTAAGAATAATTAAAATAATTACTGAAAAATAACAGTTTTTGAAAGTGCTTATCTATTTAATTATAAATACACTTTTTGATCACGAATCTAGACCACGGTATATATACTCCGTCAGTTATAGCGTTCCAAATCAAAAATGCTCACGTGGGCGTGAAACGATGTCTTATGCATCGTTTAGACATCGTCTAGACCGAAATAAGTCATTGATAACTAGTTCGAAATAGACGATGACTAGTGACGTCGTCAGGTGTTGGCTCCTGGAACACCAGACCTCGTTTTTTTGTATCAAGGTCTAGACATATACTATAGCGAACATTATGCACTTACGTTACGTTGCGATGCGATACGAGCCTTATTACATTTAGGGGCAATTTAACGCCACGTCTCCGCGGCTCTCGAGCTACGTATATTATCTGGTGAAGTAAGCAAATATAAAGAAAGTAGATGATGAAAACGTACAATGTTAGGAATTATGGGTATGTAATGGGTCTAAAGGTTATGGGTCTATTCTACACATCAAAGTCGCCGACAGCCGCCGACATTTTGTTATGTATTATGCTATGATTCCAGCGCTCAGTCCCAGCGGCTTCATGATATAATAATATACTCAGCTAGGTATAGCATTCCGGTCACTTGGGCAACACGTAGTGACGTCAATCGATGCTTAAGCAAGACCGAAATATGTCATTTATAAATAGTTCGAAAGAGACTGATGAGGATGACGCGTGACGTCATTACGTGTTTGCTCCCGGAATGCTAAACCTTGTTTTTTTATCATGCATGACATGTTGTTGTTTTGACGTTAATGTTTATTCCCATTTCTGCTAGAAAATTGTGATGATATTTTTTTAATACATACATACTTTAAAATTGTAACATGCTAATATTATAAAATCGAAAGTAACCCTGTCTGTCTGTTTGTAAGCTTTTCACGGCTAAACGACTAAACGGAACTTGATGAAATATGATATCTGACATAGACTGATCTGATCTGACATATCTGACATATGATATAGACTGTGACTATCTAATAGTCACAGTAAATTACGAAGAAGGTTCTATAAGAAATACTTCAAAAATAACAAAATAATGACAGTAATATCTCTTTACATCTATAATAGTTTATTAGAAATTCATGATGCTAGTTTACCAAAAATGAAAGATAAATGTCCACACAACCTAAGAAATAAAGATAAGCTAATTGTACCGTGGACTAGGTTAGTTAAAGTTAAGAAGCAGGGCCGCCATGCTAAAATTTTAATGTACAATAAATTACCAAATCGTATAACCGAACTAGATAATAACCAATTTAAACAGACGCTAAAACATTTCTTTGAAAGCAACCCGTTTTACAATTGTCATTTGAGTTCTCGGAATCCTCATTTTTGTACCGAAATCAAACGGAGCCCATTTTGACATACAATTTTTTGACATAATAATTTATTAACCTTCTTCTTTTACGAACAATTACTAGTTTGTTACTTTTTACTTTTTATTTTTAACTGTTTACCTAATTTTAAGATATTTTTGTAAAAATGACTTGCCAGTGACATTGAATGTCTATTATGGTCAATAAATATTTCTGATTTCTGATTTCTGATACTATTTTCTGAATAGACGCGAACGAAGTCGCAGGTAACAGCTAGTTTAATATTGTTTACAAAATAGCGCAACAAACCGACACCAAAATCTAACAAAATCATAACCCTAGAAGTAGCAGTACAACTAAAGCAAAGATCCAATCTAAAATTCTCGCTCGCTCGATAAGCAACAACATCCCACAACAAATTCGCAACAAACAACAGCGCAACAACCATATTGCTCTCAAATTCAAGCCATTACCTCTCAATTAGTTTTAGTTAAGTCGAGTACACACGCTGCAAGCATTCCTGCATAAATTAGTCTTGTTAAGAGCACTACACGAATTTAATCCTCATATTTCGTCTGCAGTTCGGCATATCTTTCCATGTCTAAAATGAATCGTTCACGGCCTTATACGAGCAAGAGATTTTAGACTTTAAAGTGATGCGGCATGGGTCAAGATTGCGTGACATCCCAGATTAGCTGGACGATTCCGAATTGCATATCAAATCCATCGTAGCAAATAAATATGACGTTTATTTCGACAGTGTTAAGGTTGGGTTTTAAGGTCGTGTGTTGGTTTTTAATGCTTTTAGGCTGGTTTGGTAGCAATGTTTAATGGTGCTCATTACATGGTGAATGAAATCGGATTACAGACGGCAACTTAGCTTGATCTCTGACTAAAACATGAGGGGTTGAATTTTTAATGAATATTATCGAAGTTTTTGATACAAGTTCAGTTTATGTCCCGGGATTTGATTTTAAAGTAGATTAGAATGCAATTAAGGGTTGTAGCAGATTTGCAAATGTACCTATCGAAAGACGCAGCTGTGGAATTTTACATGAAAAAGTAAGGGCATTTCCACCTAAAGATGAGCGGTGCGAGGATATGTAGAGAAGAAAAAATCCATCAAATAATGTAAAATGAAGATGATAAATGATGTGATCCTATTGGATGGATTTTTTTCTCGCTACGCATCTTTGGACCGTTCATCTTTTGGCGGAAAGGTACCCTTAGGGTAAAACTATTTTAAGATTCTATTAGTAATAACTCTCACTCACAATAACACACAACTCCATATGGGAAGCCCTGGAAAAATGCCACATTCATAGAAAATACATAACGACACTGAAAAATATATACGATGGCAGTTCCAGCAGAGTCAAAATGGAAAAACGTGGCCCGATAATACCAATCTGCCGAGGCGTGAGACAGGGCGATCCTCTGTCCCCCAAACTTTTTATAGCAGTACTGCAACTTATCTTCGATCACCTAAACTGGCAGTCAGATGGAATTACAGTAAATGGGAGGCAACTTACACACCTGAGATTCGCTGATGACATTGTCCTCTTCGCTGAAACAAGCAAGAAACTAGAAAAAATGATAAACTCACTAAGTGTAGAAAGTGAAAAAGTGGGTCTCAAAATGAACGAAGGCAAGACAAAAGTAATGACAAACAGTGACACTAACAGTATAAGTCTACATGGTAAGCCACTGGAATATGTAAACAAATACACATATCTCGGGAGACAATTAACATTTGGGGACAACAATGATGAAGAAGAAATAGAACGCAGAGTGAACATGAGCTGGAAAAAATTTTGGTGCCTTAAAGAAATTCTAAAAGGTGCCTTTCCTCTTCACCTCAAAAAGACTGTAATGGACACATGCATACTACCAACGCTTACATACGGTTGTCAAACTTGGACATATAACACTAAAATAAAAACTAAGCTTGTGACATGCCAAAGAGCGATGGAAAGAAGTCTATTGAAAGTAAGGAGAATACACAAAATAAGAAGTGAATACATCAGAAGAAGAACAAAGCTCATAGATGCCTTGCAATACGCATTAACACTAAAGTGGAGATGGGCAGGTCACCTAGCAAGATACAAAGACAAAAGATGGACACTAGAATCAACGATATGGAAAGGACCAGTTGGTAAAAGAGGCAGAGGACGTCCAAAGAACAGATGGTGTAATGAAATAATAGCCACAGCAGGAAAAGAATGGAAAATAAAAGCAAGGGACAGAGAGAGTTGGAGTAAACTGGAGGAGACCTATACCCAGTCTGGGGTTCCAGCATCAAATAATACAGATATTCACATTTAAAAAAAGCTGTCATATTAATGTAACTATATCTTTATTCAATTAATGTAAAATTGTTATTTAAGGTTAAGGTTGTTGGAAATAAATGGGTTTAATAATAATAATTAGTAATAACACTACCTAGTCAATAACATTATTAATTATAGCAAAACAAAAAACCTGGCTGCAATATGTTGTATGTACCCTATGTCACTTCCACTATCAAGACGATTCAAATGACACCTCACATGTCGAAATCTATCAAGCTGTACGCACGCCAAAGAAACCTCATACATACATACCCACATATTTACATACATACACTCGAAAAAGAAATCCTCCTTCTTGCGCAGTCGGGTAAAAACTCCGCCCTCCGCAAATTTTGTGTGCAAATTACCTATAACAAAGAAATAAACAATGCTACTAATATTATAAACGCGAAAGTTTGTAAGAATGGATGGATGGATGTTTGTTACTCTTTCACGCCAGAACGGCTGAACAGATCTGGATGAAATTTGGCGCAGAGATAGATTATAGTCTAGAATAGCACATAGGATACTTTTTAACTGCAGGTGAAACCGTGGGGCGCAGCTAGTGTGAAATAAAAATAGAGCAAACTAACGACGCGCGTACATTGTAAACCTTAAAGTAGGAAAGGTTTGTTTGACTAAAAGCTCGCTTGGTGTTGAGTAACTTAGGTAAATCGAAGATGATAAATACACCTACAATACAACACTAGTGGCTGTGAGCTGTAGACCTCGCGGCCTAAGTCTGTCCTCCTCTTCAGGTCGCATTCCTCAACCGATTCTCGTGAAATTTTGTAAGCAGGTTCGAATTTTTTTTTTCTATACTAACTGCGCCCCGCGGTTTCACCCGCGGTCAAAAAGTATCCTATGTGCTATTCTAGACTATAATCTATTTCTGTGCCAAATTTTATCCAGATCTATTCAGCCGTTCTGGCGTGAAAGAGTAACAAACATCCATCCATCCATCCATTCTTACAAACTTTCGCGTTTATAATATTAGTAGGATAGTAGGATTGCGGAGAGATCGTTACAATCGGTATCGGACAAAAGAATCGGTTAAGAAATGCAACCTGTGGAGGAAGACAGCATTTTTCTCGAAGCTGAATCATAGACGCTTCGCTCACTGACGCTTGCTCGGTCGATTCATCTGGAACCAAGACTCTTAAGAGTCCGGCGACCTAACTAACTTTGACCTAGGCGACCAAGACTAACTTCGCATTAGCTTAAGGTATTCTATAGCCATTTCGTCTAGAAGAAGAAGACGAGCGAAGAGACGAGTAATGATACTGACGAGCCTCTTATGTTACCTACAGAATGACAAAGTGCAATTTCAATTTTTTTTTATGACTTTTGCACTTCTGTAATAATTCTTAAGTAACTAAGAATTTCCCTTGTATTATGGATTTATTTAACAGCTAATGATGTAGACAACCTCCCTATGTAATGGAATTTATGATTTGCTTTGTCTATCTATTGAATAAATCAGTCAAAAGTGACCCCTTAAAAATAGGTTTAGGTTTATAGACTTTTATTATCAACAAAGACAATTGTCGCTTATGTGATAACATGGTTGACTTAAATATTGCTTAGCGTTCGTAGTCGCATCCATTAGAATATTTATAAACATATATAAAATAGTATAAAATAAATATAAAAATTTAAAAATTCTTAAGATTTCAAACTCATTTCACGCATTTCCTTATTCAAGATTTCCTTATATCTGTCTTCGATAATATGTCGAGCTATTTTTTTCTTGAATGCGTGAAATGAGTTGACATTTTTTAAATGAGAGGGTAGTTTGTTAAAAAATGCGGATATTTTTCATAGCTCTCTTTTAGCTTGAGAACGTTTTGAAAAAAAAACAAGAACATAGGGGCGGAGATATTGTTAATTAAATTGTACATGCTAAATTTCATCATAATCTGACAAATAGTTTTTAAGAAATTTGAGTAGCGCGTTTGTATGGAAATTTCAGAGCGTCGCGGCCCTCTTAAAGTGCGGTTGCCGACAGATAATTATTTGAAACAAACCTGCCGTCCGTCCTTTTGTTGACTATAAAATAACTTGTTGAGAAAATAGTCGTATTTAACCGCGGAACGCCGTCGGCTGTAACTTTCCACAAAACTTTCAAACGGAAGCTGAGAAGCCTCTCTGTATTGTACTAGTTGTAATTTCTTCTCAGACGAGACTGGCGACAATCCCGTCTTATCTTTGTCCCTTGACAACACTTTCCCTTGGGCTTGCAGTTGGGGATGCCAGCGTAAAAAAATGTACGAGTTTAAGTTGAAATTTATTGCAGTATATTTCCTCTTGTTTAATTGTTGGTGGAGGTTTCTTAGTCTTATTAAATTGCACTTTATTAAACGAGACTGCTGAGATTTTTTTATCTTCTTTAAGTGCAATCCATTAAAGATTGGCTGTGAGCTCGCAAAGCAGGATTTTAATTAAATGAGTGCGTATATTCGTTCTTATAGATTTCGGATTTGCAAATTCGTGATTAATCAAAACAATAATAAGAGTTGTCAAACGCCATGATTGTGTTGATGAAAAAAAAATCTCTTAATTTCATTCGATTTTTTAAAAAAGTACAGTAATCTTATCACACACATACATATCGTCACGCCTTTCCCCCGAGGGAGCTGGCAGAGGTGTACAACACCCACACTTCGCCGGACGATATTCAGTCTCAAATGTGCGGGGGCGAGCAGTCGCCATACGCCGGGCTCCAGTCATGTAGCAGACGACATACAATATGCTCATACAATGAACAAATTGGTGCGTGCTATCGGCTGGGTCCGAACCTGCTCCCTCTGACTTGAGAGGCGGGCCTTCTCCGCCTAGGCTATCATCGCAATAGTAATCTTATTTTGGCAACTTAATTATCATCTACATATTTTTTTAAAGAATATCGGAAATAGTGATTTGGGTATCTGGCAAATACTTACTGGCAACCCTTTACTACATACTTCGGAATTGTTATTTTCACTTCACTCCAACTTTATTTTGTAAGTCATAAAGTCTAGTTTTACGAGTTTTCGTGTAAAAGATAGTTCGTGACACGACATAGCTGGATTTATGGGGAAACTTCACAACTTTTGTAGTCGTTTTCATTTCACACACTACTAAGTTGACTGGATTTGTGTTGTTTGGTTACTATTAAGTTTATTGTTTACTAGCAGTGCCCTGGGGGTAAAAAGTGTGTACGTGTTACGATATAAGCTAACTCCATGCTAAATTTCATTCAAATCCGCCCAGCCTCTCCAGCGTCCAGTTTTTCTCCTGACTTTTGCAAAGTCATGGAAAAGGGCTTGCCTTAAAAATTTGGAAAAAAATTGAGCATAAATAATAGCTACAGGTCTTAATTATTTTACAAATGCAAACAAATTTAAGTTTAGTTTAGCAATGTAGCCGTATAGAAATGGAATAAAAAGACACAAAGAAAGAAAAGACGGTTGCCATTGCAATTATAACATTAGTTATTGTAAGTTTATAGTTTAAAGTTAGTATTTAAAGACACGAATATTTCTTTTAAAATTTAAAATTCTACATCTACAGAGCGTTACTTAAAGTTCCTGTAACTAAAAACCTATTTTTTGAAAAAAATAATGCCTCTCATTTTCTTGCCTATTCTAATCTTCTGAGTAGTGGTTCTTTTTCCGAACAGGGCGGTCGAGTCTAAAAACTGTGACGTTCTTATGCGTATCTTTGATACCCAAATTGAATAAAAACATTTTGACTTTGACCTTTTCACCTAATGGACAGAGGGAAAGCGAGGTCTATACATCGAATGAAACAAATGAGCATTTGTTTGTCAGACGATACCTAGAGTAATGTTGATTCAATCTTTATAAAAATATGCTGGCAAGTGTGTTAGCAACACATACAAAAAATGCAGTCTATGCTCTGCTGTGTGACGTTTTGCGAGCGAACTGTCAAAGGAATGTCATTGGATTTTTTTTTTTTTATTAATTTATTCATGACCATGGATACTCGTCCTTCAGTCGGATTCTTAGTAATTTTTTTTCCTTCAGTAACAGATGATGGGATGATGATGATGAGGTGATGATGAAGACGATGAATCCCTCCCCTTTTCCCATTCCAGTAAAGTTATGGATACTTTACTGAAACTTTAAGTGAAGTTTTGTAGAGAACACGAAAAGTCGCGTTTCGCGATGTTTGTATCATTTGCCCACACTCGTGCACGTTGACGAACCGGTAAACGTTAATAATCCACCATTATTACAATTTAACACTCGAAGAATCACAAGTTTTAGAAAATAATACAAAAGCACGACACCATCTTTTCGGTTCCCGCCAAAATCGCCTCAATGTCATTGGAGTAGCGCCTGAGTCGCCCGCCCCGCTCAAACGGCTCTTTTCGCTGGAGCACGGAAGAGGATCTCGTATTGTTTTTCTTTGGCATCTTGATATTGATCTGGGTGTCCATTCGATTCATACTAAAATTACCCACATATTGTACATGGTTTGGATTATTAGAAGTATTAGTTGTTTACATGTACATTAAGATTGTTTTGAATACCCCTCCCTTCAGAAATAGTCTACAAGTGGTTCACACAAATACAGTTTTTAAGTTCGAATTTGAGCTAAATCAGAATCGACGCTATAAAAATATACGAGGTGTCTTTGCGAGTGAACTAGTACAAATGCAAACGCATTTAGAAAATCTCGCACATAAACCTGCTAAGTACCGGGCGTGAATTAGTCTCCACTTTACTCCTATTTACGTGCAACTATCGGGTGTTCTAGCGCTATCGTGGTTTCTAACGGCTGGTAACACCCTGTAACGTATGCTTTGCTCTGGCACAGAGTGCAGAAGACCGATAAATTGCGTGCAAATGCGCAACCATGGCAGTTTGAATCTAACTTTTTGGTTGCGACCTTTTTGAGACATTACTTAGCATATTTTAGAAACTAGAACGTTCTTGTTTCTATGTTGTTTTTAAAGTTGAAATTTGAAGATATTTGAAAGCTTTAGAATATAGGTTGCAAACACAGACATATAATACAGTAGCAGACTAAACATTAGGTATTTATCAGCGTGGTATGAAAACACACATAGACATGTAGCTTAGAAGGGGCCGCATTAAGGATGTTCGTTGTTCCTTGTTTGTAATCCAGATTATAAGACTGGTGATCTGTGAAGATTTTATGTTCTCCAAGTAAGCATAGGTCTAATAATTGCCCACTGGTTTTTAGGCGGTTATAGGTTTAAATAACACCTATCAAGTTATAGATAACGTAGAAATTAAATTTAAAGTACATATACAACACTCGTTTATTTGTTTTGGAATAATACAATTGTATTATCTTAGGTCATAATTAGACAAAACTGTTATACCTACTTAAAAGGGGAGTGACTAAATACTTTTATATATGGTTACTTACTTCCTTCTGCAGCTATAGGCAATTCAAACAAAGTAGGAATTGTTCCAGGACGGAATCTTGTACGAAAATTACTGAAATCAAGCCAGTGCTTTGAGTACAGTACACTAGCCAAACTGGGTTGTCAATCCTGGATCTTCATGTTTTTTTTTATTCAGGCATTCCACTACTTTTATTCGTTGAATATCTGGAACAAAGGTTATACTCGTATGTGACTCAGTCAATATCTTTCAATTAGACATCTTTCAACCTATATTTACTCTATCCAAGGTAAAAGTTTGACACTAAGCAAGCAAGTTCGTATAACCCGAGTGGCAAGTCCTGATGTCAGAGTTTCTAGGCCGCCCAGTGACCTCTGGCATGGCTGATACTGACCAATGGACAAAGGAAAAGTTAAGCAATCCTTTTATTTATTCGTTATTCGTCATTCGTTCGTTATTCGTCTATGTTATCAACTTTATTCCTATAGATTCACAATCCGCTCCCTGTTTTTGTAAATGGTACTTGAGCTGTCAAATTTTGTCCCACCCCCATTAATTTTACTTATTACGCTCTTATTACTCTAATTCAAATAAAAAAACACTAACAAATAGCATCTAAGATAGATTATCCGCGAAAGAAACCCTTTGATTTGAACATATATTTAAATTTCTTGGAGAAAACGAATAGAATTCTAAGAGCAAAAATGCAACCATCAAACTCACCAATAGAAAGAAAATCCAATGGATGATTTGCTGTATGAAGCACTTTCACATCGGTATGCACTGCACTCTACCATGTTCACCGATTTTCTTGCAATAAAATAATCAAAAAAGCTATATTTTGTTACTAAAATAAATGTCATCAAACCAACCAAACTTTCACGTGCTGTTGTCATGACAACCATCCTAAGATATACATGGCGGCATGGCTACGGATGGTCTCTTGTGTATGTGTGAGATCATGTTGCAATAGGTAAGTGAAAGAGATACCATTACTGAATTGTGACTGAGGAATGAAAAGGATAAACTGATTATCTATATGTATAATAATAACTAGCAATTTATGTTTCGTCTGCTACTGTATTATATGTCTGTGGTTGCAAAAACGTAACACTGTGTTGGTACCTAGTTTTTTAAAGGTATTTGAGTTATAATAGAAATACTCACACGTGAATAGTTTTGTTCACAATACCCCCTTCCTCTATCAAAAGTCTGATATTAACGTAATAGACTAATAAAACTATATCTTCAATTTAACCCTACATTACCTATACTATCCTATCCTACTATGATACATTCCAAATTCTTTATACTTAGACAGGGCCTGATTTAGAGTTCTGACCGCCCTAGGCTAACTATGAATATGCGCCCCCCATCCTGTCCTGTTCTATCTCTTTTCATTCATTTTTTCAGGTGCAATTAATTAAATTACTAGTATAGAAGAAAGAGAGCTTACGTAACCTAACATCTTTGAATCAAACTGTCAGGAGGTAGGTAAACGAAAGGAACCAAACGATTCCAACACGTATTTTAAAAATCTACTTATTTTATCCTAAAAATAAACAACAAGTTTAAAAAGAAATCTTAAATCTCTCTATTACTTTATACTATATAAAACTCCTTTTTCTTGCTCTCTGGCTGGCGAATCTTTCCACAACATTATCAAAAGTAACACTTTGTGGAAAATCATTCTCAATGAATAATAGAACAAGTGCGTCAAGTTTCTGCTGGCGAAGAGTTGAGCGGAGAAGTAATTTTTTACTCTTTTTAATGCAGAGAAAGATCTTTTACCGCTGCAATTGGTTACGCTCATCGTTAAATAAACTCTTACAGCCTTAGAAATAAAAAAATGCATAAACATCTGCTAAACCAATGTTCAGTTAGACATTGAGTAGTCAGTGAATAGCGCTACACAAACGTGTAACTATTGTTTGAGCAATAAAGTGTGAATCGGCATTGGGTATTTACACACATGCATAACACTTTTTTCTTTTTCGTCTGGCAACTTTTGGTAAATTCGTTTAGAAACTTTTTCGTCCAAATAGTTTTTTTAGTAATTATTTTTTATGAAAGCTCCCTAATTTTTAATATTGCACGTACAATTTACGTTTTAGGAAAGGAATATTAATAAACTATGTTGTTTTTTGAATCTCTTATCCAAAATTCGTCGATATAAACTATTGTAAAGGAAAACATTTTCTTTTGGTTAAAGTGGGAGACTAACAACAAATTTCTGAACGGAACAATCAATGTCAACACTACAATGTGTCTAATGTCACACTACCAATTTAAACGTCTAATTATACTTTGACACTAAAAAAACATTACACAGTTTCTATCTTATATAATGAGTCTAGATCAGCTGTTATAGTGAAATCCGCCATCTTGACCTCGTACACACGCGCTAAACAAGGGTACCCGGCCGTGTAACGAATGTTTATTTTCTTTTGATTTTGTTACATCTGTACACAAACTGTACACAACGTTTATGTCAAAAATATTTTTATTTTTCAGCTTTTGTGTTACACAATGTGTGTACACGTTTTAAAACTTTATTTCTAAGACTGTTAATATAAATATAGGTATATTCCGCTCCACTTGGCTTTTTTGTAGTCGAAGTATTCTAATTACTACTCATTTTATGTTTCCGATAAAACAAAACAAACAAAATTAACGAAAACGTTAAAAAAAATATCAATCTAAATGAAGTCGCGAAAAAGGCGCGCGTGCGATTATCAATAATCTGTAGTGAAAACTGTTTAGTAAAAACGATTAATTATACCTATTATTATGCTATCATAAATAATAACAATAACTCTTCACTGACCTAATTACCTCTATTTTTCTCACTCAATCTACCTACCCCACTATCGCACTCTCTCTGGAGTATGAAACGAAATGAAAGAAAAAGTAAGAAATAATAAATAGCCGAAAAAAACGGTTTAAACTTGAACGCGGTGCTTGGCGCCGTTGGCGCGGCTGTGCCGGCCGCCGCAGCCGGGCGCGGGTGGGGCGGGGGCATGCAGAGCAGAGCGCACGCAGGAATTTTATTTTCCCAAAATTACCAATTATTATTAATTATTATTACGTACAAACAAGTCTAGTCGCATTGTCAGCTCAGCGCCGCGCCCGCCGCCCCCTTGGTCCTTGCGCCCTAGGCTTCAGCCTTATTAGCCTGTGGGTAAATCAGGCCCTGTACTTAGATGTGTTCTGCACTTTCTACTTATATAAAAAAAAAAAAATTATAGAAACTTTTAAGACTTTCAATTAGGTACTCTTTAAAAACCCATCCTTTTTTACAAAAGCAAGCTTTTATAAACTTTTCACAACAACATTTTAATAACGTACATATTTTGTGTTCTTGCAATAGCGATTGAATAAAGATGGCCAATGCCTTGCACGACGCCGATGCTTTGTATAGGAATCGTCAGGAAGCGATTCTTGGAGCCAGTCCGCGGTTTCCTATTCAAACGTTCGCAGCAATGTTGTTTATGCATGCATACGAAATAAAGTGCCCGGAAACGGCGGTGAGAATAGTTTTGTTCGTGTAAATGTAGCAGGAATGTTCCTTTTATTGTAGAACGACTAAAAAGATGAAGAAACGCTCTGTTTTCGCACTAAATCTCTCTTTTATGAGACAAATAACCAACAAGCGGTAACTTGTACGTATTTCTAAACCAACTCGTAAACTGTACGTATTTCTGTTACGTGTACGTTCTGTTCTGTTACACGTTACGTACGTTCTGTTACATGTATCTGTACGTTCTAATATTCGTAAACTGGTTTCTGGTGATTTTACAGTTTTATCGTATTTTTGCAGAAGAAAACACACTTCGTGGTTATCTCTCTGTGTTTGACGAATAAAAGCATAAACTCTTCCTTTCTTGCAGAATATTAAGAATATTTCTCGAGCTTGAAGCGTACTTATAACGAATCGGCACCATAAACAAAACCGTCTGCTCGGTGCGTCTGTAAAACAGAGACATCACGTGCCAAGAGATGATAAAATAAATTCGGAGCATCCTCCATTGCGCAGCTAATGGGCTGTATCTGGATGGGAATAAAAGATCCGTCGATTAGAAATTTTATGTTTGCAATTTTCCGAAGTCCCCTTTGAGAGTCTGATGTTTAATGTGGATAGATAACGACGACGACCTTATAAGTGCCTAAGACCAAGGGCCACTTGCAGGAGATGCGGAGTTAAATTCTTAAAAGCAGGGTCAATTACCTCAAAGTTTAAAAAACTAGTATAATGATAACTAATAATAATAATAACTTTAGTTGAGCAAAAAAAGATAACAGAGCTTGAACGTGAACCCTGATTCCCACACTAGAAGGTCCTGTGCTGTGGAACTCAGTCCTTTCCCATCTTAGGCTAGGTAAATGTTGCAAATGTCACTACAGTGACATTTGACAGACACAATACATTGTGTCTCACTTAACTCAAGGTAAACTGCTAACTCTTGGTGGCGCAAGACGATTAATGATTTTAACGTCCGATGAGCAGTTAACTCCCAGTTAAAAAGATAACCTGAGCTTATGCAAGTGGTCCTAAAGTAGTACTGATAGACGAAATCATTCATATTTATTTTTATCTGCTTTTAGGTATTATTTTCTCCTCTTTTTAACCTCCGATTCAAAATCAACGGGGTGTTTTTGAATTGTTCTCTCTACGTCGCTTCCCACGACGTTGCTCTGCGCCTGTTTATTAGTCTCACTACACCGCGCGTCGTAACTCCCGTACAACGCTTCCCACCACGCCGCTCTCTGCCTCTAAGACAGTCCCATAATGTCGCTCGTTCACTCTCGCAGAAAATGTTGGAATCCTGAATTTTATGATTTTATTAAGGAGACAGAGAGTCACTTATTCAGTCTTTTTTATTAAACAGGCTGAGATTGGTGATTTAGGTTTTAGTGTTCAGTTAGTAAGTACCTATAATACGTAGTAATAATACATCGCACAACTAATACAAGCAATCATCTGTGACGCTGATCAAAGGAGCAATTCCACTTGACTTGAGATTGCGCGTGTTATTGGCTAACGCTCGAACAATATACACTCATGTGGATTACCTTCAGGCGATCTATCGATCGAGCTGATTAATGCATTGTTTTACTTCGGGAGACTTCGGAGGGCTGTTCTGGCTGGTTCGTGTGGATTGATTCAGCAGATACTTGAGGTACATATATGGACTAGATAGATAGATATAACACTTTATTGTTCACACCAGAAATAACAAAACAAAAGAACAGAAAAATCTTAAACTGTAGTGTAACAACTGGCGGCCTTATCACTAAGAGCGATCTCTTCCAGGCAACCTTAAAATGGAGAGGATACTTATGAAAGAGTATGGGACATGTGTATGCAAAAATTAACAAAAATAAGAGTGTTGATACACCTACTTAAACTATTTGAGTTATACTTACATAAACGTACATGTCATAATAATATAATACATTCTAATACTTAAAATACCTACAGATAATAAAATATAATAAATTTAATAATAAATCTAGGTGGATAGACATAATATGTTCATATAATTAGACTACTTAAGCACCGGAGATGTGAGAGAAAAATGAATGATGAAGAAGGAGAAAACACAAACCTCTTTTTTGGTTCGCCGTAGTCGGGTAAAAACCCACCTCACTGTGTAAGTGTGTGTATTGGTGTTTTATTTTTTCTCGTGCGCCGCTCATTTTCCTCTTTTTCCTCCCATCTCCCGCGGATGCGCAGCCTAAGGCGCGAATATTATACAGACCGGATAAGGCAATCATGCAGCGCAGGCAAGATTCAAACGCGGTGCCGTTTAAAACTTCTTCATATCTCAACACACTTCACAGTAATATTATAATGGCATCTGAACCATTCCTGCGCCGGGTCCCGTATCTTACCGTCGTCCGGTCCGTATAATTCGCATCTAACACTCAGATCAACCTAGAGGAAAAGATGGAACACTGCGTTAAACTCCGCTGAAGCCACTTCTTTTTAAACGTGTGCGCCTGGTAATGTTGCCATGAAAAACATTTACAATTGCACGAAAACTAATATGAATTCCCAAATTCTACGTTAGCCATTTCCTTTCCAATACACAACCTTAGTGGATTTAAGAAAGAAAACTAACTAACGTAACTATTCCACGGCGTTTTAAAATATCATAGCATTAACTGGTCGATGTTTGTGTAAGTGTTATTTTGATACAAATAAAGACATGTTTCGCAAAAAATATATCTCTCTCTTTTTAATTTATAAAGATATAATCACTCTTATTCAATTGTCCCTAAAATCACAAAGGCGAAAGTTAAATCTTAACAAAAAGAAAATCCTACAACAAAACAAAATTCAGCCATTCGTAACACTCAGAAATGGGTACCATTGACATTCAATTACCCAAAAAAAACAATTCCGAATTTAAACATAATGCAAAAAGAAAAATTGAAGCGACAGCCTTTTTGCAGGCAGTGCGGCGTTCAAATTAAAAATCGCGAAAATTGACGGTAGAGTGAAAACATATAAATCTGAAGGCTAGCGGAAAATTAAAAAGGATCCGGAGGCGTTGAGCTGTGGCAATGCCGCTTGGCAATGCCGCCTGGCACCGGCAAAAAGGGATCAACCAATCTCTCATTATTTTATGTAACAACGCTTTTAAATCCAATTACCCATTTTTTTAAATAGAGCGTAACATACCGACTGCTCAGCTTAAAACGACTGTTTTTTTAAGTTTTTTTGACAACGGTAAACGCTGTTATCACGCATAAATGTATGACGGCGCGAGATAGCATTGGATAAAGAAAATCAGTTTGAGAGTTGTTAATCGATAGTTTTAATCTGTGGTTTTTGACGATTAATCGATTCGTTTATGGTCATTTAGAGCGGTTAACACCGAATGGAGTTGCGTTTGGGATTTCGGGCGAACGTCATGTCTGTCGGTCAGTGTTTGACAGGACTGGGTTGAAAGCGGTCGCACGCAATGGTCATTCGTAAACCCATTACTCTAAATCGCCAATTATCTTTGTGATCATTCATTAACCAAGTAGTCTGAGTGACTGTATAATTAAAATAGTGAAAAGCCTACGTTGCTGTCCCCTTATTTCAACGTTCCTGAAGTTTGACGCCAACCATAGATGCCCGTGATAGCGAGTTCATGGATTAGACACAACACCTCGGCCTACTAGATTTTCCCCGTCATCAAAAGTGGAAGGTCACAGCGCGGCGGCCTTTCCTATGTTTCTCCAACATCAGTGGGATCAGTTGTGACGGCATGGCTCCTCTTTCCTACATTACCCCGATATCAGGAGTGAGATGTGAAGGCTCGGCTTCCTATTTCTCTATGTTTCCCCGACATCAGAATTGGGATAAGATAACGTCCACAGCAACAAGATATGGCTCCGTCTTTGGCTACAATTCTGCAATGATCTGGAAGCGAAGTGGCATAGCAACAGATGGCTGATAGGGTCGCCCCTACGTGCTATTACTGTGGAGTGTGCGGACTGTTTCTTCGTGATGCATGAAGGGCAGCAGAGCGGCAATGAGAGAGTGAGCATCGAGTAGACGTCTGCATTATCTCGACGGCGTTTGATTACACCTAGTCTATGCTATGTGACGCAACTAACAAACTACGAGAGACGAAAGATAGCAGTGTACCGAACAAAACGTCGACGCCTACGTGTTACTACTGCAACGAGGTTACATCGCCACTCGTTGATCGAAAAAGGGCACCAAAATTAGCAGCAGCAACGTGCGAGATCCGGTCAATGCCTGGAGGGCTATTCTTACAACTCGAGATTCCATCATACCTCGAAAAAAAAATGGATGAATTCGAGATGCCTTATTCTATACGCTCGAGATCGAGATAATCTCGATGGCGGGGCGCGAGATGTCTCGAGTAGTCGGAGGCAGTGGAGACTTCCAGGGGGGCTATTCCTGCGCGTGAGATGAGATGAGATTTTATCTTGGTCGCTCTCGCACCTATGACGTTTCAAACGAGAGCAACAAGGACGAAGAAGGGTGAGATGAGAATCTCAAATCTCCGAATAGGGTAGTAGTGAATCGAGATCGAGATGAGATGAAAATCTCCTATCTCCGAATTGGGCCCCTGCACTATGAAGCAGCCATTGATCACCTACGAGTAGCAATTGAATCCGGTGAGAAGTTTTCATTTTGTTTGATATTCGTACACGGTGTATGTCAGAGTGCTATTTTCTATTGGAGTTGCTTAGAGTTTGAAAATACCCACAAACAGTTTAGTCATACTGCCGCTTGCGGCACATGTGAGTCATGCAGTTAATAGATAACTTACTAAGTGTCAATGCTTTTGGTAAAACTAAGCCTGAAGGGCAGTAGCCGGTAGGACAGTAGCCTGTGTAGTAATAGCCTGTGTGGCAATAGCCTGTGTGGCACTAGCCTGTGTGGCACTAATCTACATGGTACTATCCTATGTGGCTCAAGCCTGTGTGGCAAACCGGTGTAGCAAGCCTGTGTGGCAAGCCTGTGTGGCAAGCCTGTGTGACAAGCCTGTGTGGCAAGTCTGTGTGGCAAGTCTTTGTTGCAACCCTACTTTTGTTGAATTATAGTCTGAGTGACGACCTAGCCTGTGTGGTCAGCCTATGTAGTAAACTCCTCCCGGTGTAACATTAAAGTACCTACGAGTAAAGTAAAAAAAAATAAAAAAAACTCTTAAAATGTTGACGTTCGTACTATTTAAAGTTATAGTTGCACTACACAAATCCCTATTACCACATTTCCATACAGTTGTGTTGTTATTGTTAAATTTCATGAAATTGTATTTGTACCCATTACATCACAAACAGTCTTTCCCTTTTTGTGATTTTATGAAATTCATTATTATTTAATGAAAGAAATCAACACTATTTGCATTTTAGGATTGTCAAGCTGACATACTTTAAATATGCCAGTAAGACCAAGGAGTTTAAGAACGCAATAGCACCTTTATCATAGAGTTTCAATGAGGCAATTGAGAAAGTAGCATTTCGAGAAAAGTAAAGTGCACATCACACATGTGTGATGTGATATGAATTGTTTGTTAGTTTGTTGATATACTACACACTAATGAAGTGGTACAGAGGACAAAAACGAATGAAAGTACAGTCTGCAGCAGTTATTTAGGGAGTTATTTACTGAGGGACCTAGCCTGTGTGGCAAGTCTAAGTGACAACTTTAATGACATGTTATTTGTTTGAAATTGGACACAGCAGTTTTCATAAGTCCAAACCGCGTATGTGTACCGCCATTGGATTTTCAATGTGGCTTGATTAAATTCTTGGAAAATTGGATGTATGATTAATAATTTAGTTTTAGCCTCGATTATTCGATTGGTCCCAATACTATTTATTTTACTAAAAGTCAAGTTGCTTATTTCAATTATCATGACAATTTATGGGGATAGGTAACGAATATGAAGTTACTGTTGGAAGAGTCGATTATACTCTGGTACGATGTTTATGGTTGGTAGAATTGGGTTTAACTGTGTTTTGTGTTATCCCTTAACTGTGTTCGCTTTCTGTGAAATTGTGGAGGTAGATTTGAGACGGTCAGAATGACCGAGCGTTAAGTGGTTACTTGAGCACTTTTATGATTGTCCACAGATGATGAGATGAACTATTCACCCGAGGACGTGTGAAAATGCAGGATGGCCGTGACGGCGCGAGATAGCATTGGATAAAGAAAATCAGTTTGAGAGTTGTTAATCGATAGTTTTAATCTGTGGTTTTTGACGATTAATCGATTCGTTTATGGTCATTTAGAGCGGTTAACACCGAATGGAGTTGCGTTTGGGATTTCGGGCGAACGTCATGTCTGTCGGTCAGTGTTTGACAGGACTGGGTTGAAAGCGGTCGCACGCAATGGTCATTCGTAAACCCATTACTCTAAATCGCCAATTATCTTTGTGATCATTCATTAACCAAGTAGTCTGAGTGACTGTATAATTAAAATAGTGAAAAGCCTACGTTGCTGTCCCCTTATTTCAACGTTCCTGAAGTTTGACGCCAACCATAGATGCCCGTGATAGCGAGTTCATGGATTAGACACAACACCTCGGCCTACTAGATTTTCCCCGTCATCAAAAGTGGAAGGTCACAGCGCGGCGGCCTTTCCTATGTTTCTCCAACATCAGTGGGATCAGTTGTGACGGCATGGCTCCTCTTTCCTACATTACCCCGATATCAGGAGTGAGATGTGAAGGCTCGGCTTCCTATTTCTCTATGTTTCCCCGACATGTATATTACAAAAATCCCTAGTTAGAAAGGTACTCAATATCGACTAACGACCCCAAAATCCAATAATCGCACCTAGTATCCCATTTCCCTCCAATATTCGTCTATAGAGCTATTTAAGCGACTAACTTATACGTACACGTGGCAAGATGAGAGAACTAAAATTGTTCATCGAAGGCTGTTAGTTTTGGTTAGACAATGCTATGGTGACTCCCCCATTCCATTTGAAGGATAAGTTAGTGGCACCATACATCGTTTAGGATAATGATGGTGTAATGCGTTTGCAGTGTTGCCACTACCGACGTAGGGAGTCCCAGAATTGTTCATTAGCAAAAACTGTTAATGTTCCTTAACTTGACTCTTGCTTTAGCTTGGCCTAACTATCCTGTAGTATACGATAAGTATATAGCTATACCCAAGCAAAGCAAGGAGGACAAAATATGTTTATTTAGGTATTACGTATTGAAAGAATGCGTGTTACTCTGTGGTATTCCTAGGGATATATCCTTACAAATAGTATTTTTAAAGGCGGAAATGACAGGCTTAGAACTTATCCTCGGGCACGTACCCTATAAAATAAACAGAAGCAATTTATTTCCCTCAATTCGAATCTAAAGCTATCCCTTCATAAGGAATTCCGGTCGTGCATTCTGTTGTTACGACCATCTTGAGATTTATTGCTGGCCACTGTCCTCTATATTGTTCGAAATTCAAAATATACTTTTTTCTTTTAACTCAATTAAATGTCATAGTCAGCCAAGTATTTTTTAAACTTTTTTAAAATTTATTTACAGTCTTTGTGGCCAGTACCTAAAATACCTAAAACCTTTGTAACATCTGTTCAAGAAATCGAATACTTTTTGCGAATGTTGTATTCAGCCAGCGCTGGACCATTTGGATCTTGAAATGGACTGATAAGATAAGACAAAGTGTACTGACCCTTCCGTTCCATCTTTGATTTTATGTGATTGGGTCGCGTATGGACACTCCACTTTTATTTCCTCTTGGGACAATAATTTGGTTAAAAAGGTTGGATCTGTAAATAAATAGACAATAGATATGATAAGAAGGTTTATTTTCTTATGGGCCAAAGACGAAAGTCTGACTGAACTTGCAAAATTATTAATAATACTTATTATGAATATTCGCAAATAGCTTTCCAATGCTACCTACTGGGAAGCTGTTTCCGAGATGTTTTTAATTGGTTAACAAAAGATGCCCTGTATGAAAAAGTAAGACATTTTTCCAACCGTGCTTAAAATGTGTAAAGTCTTTTTTTTATGTAGAATAGGTCGGCTTTTGACCACCGACTCGCCTAATGTTAAGCGACGTTGTGGTTTAAGATGGAGCACGACGACCTATTCACTATAGCCTTGAAGTTTACTACAGTGAAGAAGTACAAAGACGGCAGTTGTGTGAGGCGCTACAAGTGCGCTACTGCTCAGACCCGTCTTCGGATCGGTTACACCGGACTACACCGGACTACCGGACTGTGTTAGAGGTGCTTTAAATGCCATACTTTGCTATGTGAAAAATGATCAATAATATATTTTTTTTAATGTAAAAACGACTCTGACTTGCTTGGCTCGTTTCCTAATTAGTGTTTTAAATCTACACTAATATTATAGGAACGATTTGTATTTTTGTAACGAATAAACTCGAAAACTACTCTACCTAGTCCGATTTCAAAACTCTTTCACCATTAAAAAGCAACATTATCCCTGAGTGACATAGGCTACGAAACAAGAGCGAAGACGCGGGCAAAAGTGTCTTAAATAAAATATTTGCGTATGTTTCTTGTGTATGTTACATGATAGTAAAAGGTTACTGTCCAAAAACTAACCGAATCGTCCAATAACTTGACATCATTATTTATGTAGTGAAGCTACGAATCGTAGCTACTTGTAGCATAGCGTGTAGCGCTCTGGTGTCGTAGCCTACGACCTACGATACCTTAAAAAACAGCTAGTATGACATAATTATGTAATTACTGTTCTGACATTTTTAAATTCTTGTATTGATTGTCACTGAACTGTGACGTGTAACCATTGAAGTTTTTTTTTTATATCTTTGCTATTGCCCCTTTGGGATATGGGGAATTTTGCTATCAACAGTAAGAGAGCAAATAGTTGGATTGTATAAATTCTGATTTGTGATTTAAACGTGCCAACCAGACTTATACCGATGAAACGTTAGTGAAACATACATAGATGGTACTGAGCCGTACCGTATCTGGGATGTAAGCAAAAAAAAATTGGTCTGTGGCCGTACCCGTACACACTGAGCCAACGAAGGTCAAAGAATGCGCTGCGTCCCGTTTCATTTCAATTAAAACGAGAAGCAGCATATCGCTGTTAGTGCTGTTGTGGTGGTGTTGTTCGGGGCTGATGGTGGTATCCTTATAGGACTTTACCGAGTTGACAAAAAAAAGGTCTGTACGCAGCATAAGGTTAACGCAACTTCAACAATTCATGTATCGGCATCTTCCATAGTTAGTGCCCTCTAGCACGCCTTAAAAAATCCTTAAACCCATAAAATCTTTTAAAATTCACCAAACCCCTTAAAATTCGTTATCCCTGTCACAAATCTGAATACAAAATTAAATCAAAGACGCAGCAAATAACGGAGAGTGACATTCTACCCTCATAATGCCCTCGAACGTCAATTCCCCGACAAAATATTCCAATCGAGATAAAATCTGGTATAAATCAATCAATAAATGCCAGTTACCCCGCGCCGGGTGAATTAAATTCTCTATAATTCAGGGAATTTCTGTCATTGATCAATTGGCTGAACCCTGGAAAGGATTATTAGATTTGTCGACAACAAGACTTCTCGAAGGTTCTCGATTTATTTGTCGTCCGTCAATTTTGTTCGAAGGAAGTATACAGATTCCTTTTTTATTTTCTTTCGGGGATCTTAGCAACTTTAGACAAATACCCGGTATATGAATACCTACCCGGTTACGGATGCAGTCGGGTAGGTTACCTACTAAACTACCTACTAAAACCCTAATCGTAGGTGACCAGCTGACAGTTTTTAGTAGTTTCATTCGCTACAATACTACTACTGCTACTTCTACTACTACTATCTGCCTGGGTACTTAGATGGAAATCTGCGGGATCTTCAGAGGAACACTCTCTGGGGGGCTATTCCTGCGCGTGAGATGAGATGAGATTTTATCTTGGTCACTCTCACACCTATGACGTTTCAAACTAGGGCAACAAGGACGAAAAATGGTGAGATGAAAATCTCAAATCTCCGAATAGGGCCACAGCTTATGTCGCTCGCGCTACATTGTTTTTTTTTTGCCCCGTAGGACAGGACAGAGCCAACGTGGCCATACCGCCTAGTCATCTCATCAGCATAATTATGATATCCGTTCACTAGTTGTAAATCTATGGAATGTTGTAAATGATTGTAAATGATGGAAGAGAGGGTGATGATAGAAAGAGAGACACATCCTTCCACTTTTCCCTTTTCAGTAAAGCCGTGGATACTTTACTGATACTTTTTTTCGAGTTTGGTAGAGAACACCGAAAGAAGCATTTCCTAATGTTTGTATCATTTGCCCACATTCGTACACGTTAACGAACCGGTAACATATCGTCATAACATATCGTCACGCCTTTCCACTGAAGTGGCTGGCAGAGGTGTAATACAACAGCCGCACTTAGCCGGACGATATTCAGTCCCAAGTGTGACAGGGGGCGAGCCTGTCGCCATACACCGGGCTCCAGTCATGTAGCAGATGACATACCATACGCACATATGTTCACACAATGAACAAATTGGTGCGTGCCGTCGGCTGGGTTTGAACCCACTCCCTCTGGCTTGAGAGGCAGGCCTTCTCCAACAAGGCTATCATGGCATAATTTACGAACCGATAAAGATTAATAATCCACCATAATCCACCATTATTACGCTTTAACACTCGAAGAATCACAAGTTTTAGAAAATAATACAAAATCACGACACCATCTTTTCTGTTCTAGCCAAAACTCCACTCGCGCTTCAATAATAATAATAATAATAATCCATTTATTTCAGGCAATATAACTTGCATACAATGCAAGTTACAGAGGCCCATAGAAAATAAATACCTTACAGACTAACATACATATAAAAAACATCAATAAAATTAACTAAATCTTCTGGGCTTTTGCTCCCTGTGCGGCCTCCCAGTAGCGCCGGAACACTAGCCCTTTTGGCCAGAACTCAGGCGAGAGTTAAAGTGACTCTTTTTTTTGAAGTAGGTAAGTTTTTTATCACAGATGAAAAAGTTTCTTTCTCTCCACGAAACAAATATGACACGAGTCATAATTTCAAAGGCCAATATTGTATGTGATAAATTGGTAAGCTCCCAGGTGCTATATTTCAGTGGAATATTGTGTTTTTCACGGCAACATTCTGCCGTATGTACTCGTAGCTATTCATAAGTTAAGGTGGACGTAACCAGGAATACATTTTGGGGCATTACTTTAAAATATTTGTATTGTACATTGTATTTAGAGTAGTAAAAGTTACTCGGTTTCCGCGTCTGTCTCTTTGTCTGTATGTCCGCTTATTCCTCCAAACCACACAACGAATTTTGATACATTTTTGACAATAAGTTTTTTGTGGACTAACATAGGACAATTTTCATCGCAATAAATCGAAAGATGGTGTTTAAAACTGCATTTTATACCTAGCCTATTTATAATAACGACCTGAAAATGTGCACACTACTCTGGTACTCTGTAAACGTATTTCCAGTCTACAATGTGGGTAACGCCAATACATGTTTTACCATTAAAAAGAAAAGGGGTGAGTTTTCTTACCCCATACCTGAATTCGTCCATGAGTAGGTATAGGTGATACCATTATTTCGGGCGCTGGCACCGCGGGTGCCGTTTTAATTTTCCGCTACTCTTTAAATTTATAGTACGAGCACTTCCGCCCCAAATTTAAACTCATCGACTTTTATTTTCATACTGAGTTCAGTCCTGTGAATGTGTTCAGTAATGTGCTCAAATCACTCAACCGTTTTATAATTTAGCTACCTAAATTCCTAAGTCGTAACTAAACTAGCCGCCAGTTCCACTAATTTTTCCGATTTTTGTTTGTAACTTTGGGCTGTATGTTGGATTTTTTTCCCCAATTTTAGTGAGTAAAAGTCACAGACATCCAATACAGTAGCAGACCAAACATTAATTGCTAGTTATTATCATACATATAGAAGATCAGTTTATCCTTTTTATTCCTCAGTGACATTCCGTTTTTTTATTCCTCCTACTGTTTTAGATGTCTGTGGTAAAAATAAGTACTTATTCACCGACATAAATATTAAAATAACATAATTAAAAAGTCTATTACAGACTTAAATACTCTACCCATTAGGTAACTTTCAATGAACTCTCCCATACGCACATTTAGCTGAAGCAGCGAACAATAAAAGGCTCTACCTTATCTTGAAGAGTTCCCAACAAAATCCAAAGTTGTTCCAACAAAGGGCTGACGAAATTAACCGGGCCAGACTAACAAACAGTTTAATTGAGTTAACCTGTAAATGCCATGTTCTAGTCAGTCGACCCTTTGCAATACAGACAGTAGGGGGTAGATTTTGACACAAAAAATTAAAACAATTTAAAGGTGAAACAAACTAAAGCACTCAATTAACAAAGACGTCTTGAATATGTTGATTTTAAACATACATAAACATATCGTCACGCCTTTCCCCCGAGGGGGCTGGCAGAGGTGTAATACAACACCCACACTTCGCCGGACGATATTCAGTCCCAAATGTGACATGGGGTGAGCCTGTTGCCATACACCGGGCTCCAGTCATGTAGCAGATGACATACAATACGCACATATGTTCACATAATGAACGAATTGGTGCGTGCCGTCGACAGGGTTCGAACCCGCTCCCTCTGGCTTGATCTTAAAGGCAGATAAAATAGTATAATAAAATACTTATTGATTAACATTACACCGCCGCATGCCACTTCTTATATTTTTTCCAAATATAAAGCGCCTTGTGCTACGATATTGGGTATACGAACTCCTCTGTAGCCCTAGTCAAGTCGCAATTGCTTCAAAACGATTCTGTTTCTGAAATCGCCAACGTTCAAACATCAGCTGCTGATTGGACGATATACGAGCTTTAAAAATATCACGTGATCAAACTGTCAACTCGTCCAATTAGAGCGTTCGAGCATTAGGGATTCTAGTAACAGAATGGCTTGCGGAAGCGATAACATGTCAACGACGGAACAACGAAAGAAATGAAAAGATATAATTCTCAATCTTTGTCTTTGACGATGGGGGTCTAACCATACCAACCATATTCAACGACCGGTTAAGGTCATTAACTTTATGTTTAAGGGCATTTTGTCGTGTCTATGACCATTTCTATAGAACAGCTTTAGAATAGTTGCAGTTGCAGCTATGGGGGTTCTGCAGTCCTATAGGGATTGTGCTAAAAATTGTCTATGAAAATAGTGACACCCTCTCGGCTGAGGATATCCTTTCCGACCAACCTCGTATAGCCTTTTACTGTATTAAATGTTGAAGTCGAGTTTGACGCAATTTTACTTAGTCAGTTTAGGTAAATTGGCGCCGTTTAAGGCATTTATTTCTTTTAACTTTAAATGGAGTTTCCGTGCCAACGACTAGAGATTAGCATAAATCTTAAAAGGCTTAGAATAAGATTTCACGAACTGACGAAGGAAATATCTAAGATAACTGAGTTTAAACGGTTTTTGAAAACTAATTCCTACTATAATTTAGGTTACTTGCATATCTTCTTGATATTTATAAATTACGTGTCACGTTGTTTGTCCGCTATAGACTCCTAAACTACTTATCCGATTTCAATCAAATTTGCACACCGTGTGCAGTTCGATCTAACTTAACAGATAGGATAGCTCACATATTTATATATATATGTAGGTATCATAAAAATAATAAACGCGAACGAAGTCGCGGGGTGACAGCTAGTTTTTGTTATGTTTTCCATGAAAAGTTTTCATACAAACGTACCCACACACACACACACACTTGAAAGACATAACTTTTCTTCTTGCTCAGTTGGGTAAAGCTTAGACGAATATGAATTTCGTTTAAATAACGTTTAAGCTCGTTAAAGGGTTTTTTAAACGTTACACAGTTTTGTATGATTTTTCGTTGTAGGGTTTTTTAAACGTTACATAGTTTTGTATGATTTTTCGTTATCATACAAAACTGTGTAACGTTTAAAAAACCCGTCAACGAGCTTAAACGTTATTTAAACGAAATTCATATTTGTCTAAGCTTTACCCAACTGCGCAAGAAGAAAAGTTATGTCTTTCAAGTGTGTGTGTGTATGTGGGTACCTTTGTACGTATAATTATGTATTCGTGAGGTTTCTTTGGCACGTCATACATCCTAAACAGTACAGCCTTGATAGATTTCGACATGTGAGGTTTCATTTGAATCGTCTTGATAGTTGGAGTGTCATATTACATTTTGCAGTCTGGTTCTTTGTTTTTTTTTTTAGAATAGTCTTACTTATTCAGTTATGTACATACTTACATTAAAAAAAAATCGGGTTAGTACTTACATTAAAAAAAAATTATCCTACAAGAAACAAGCCTAAAGTAAACACAAAGATATTGCCAAGTAATAGAGAAATATCACCGCTTCCATTATTTCAAATTCGCCTATAAACGGGGTTACATGATGTGGTGGTACGAGTACTAATCCGAAAGGAGCTCATTGTACTCATTATTTTGTACAACTATGCCACCAACCCTGTTATCGCTCAAAAAATGTGCTGTTCCATACATTTCGTTGAGTATGAAAGCCATATTTCAGAATAGGCAATTTTTTTCACCATTTCAAGATTGATTCCATACATCCATACATTTGAGCAAAAATTTAAATTGTATTTCTGATCAACAAAGATTCCATAGGTTTTTTTGCGAATTAAAAATAGTTTACAATTTTATTATAAGTACAATAAGCCTCTTTAGCTTAGTATCACCCATCCTTAAAGCCATGGGGCCCTATTCGGAGATTTGAGATTTTCATCTCACCTTTTTTCGTCCTTGTTGCTCTCGTTTGAAACGTCATAGGTGTGAGAGTGACCAAGGTAAAATCTCATTTCATCTCAAACGCAGGAATAGCCTCCTTGGAGGGCTATTCTTACGTAGTAAAATTCAATCTCGCCATTTTTCGTCCTTGTTGCTCTCGTTTGATTAGTCTTAGGTGTGAGAATGACCAAGGTAAAATCTCATCTCACCCCACGCATAGGAATATTATGTAATATAACGTAATAACTTAAATAACGCCAGTTTTATCTAAGAACTAAGCCTCTATAATATCTCTACGCGTTTTTTCTTTTATTTTCAGCCTATCCGAGCTAATCTCGAGCGCGAGCGCCAACCTTGTCTTGGCAAATTAAATTATGTCTTTCCATGAATATTATACGCGATGTCATATCTAGCGCTACATAACTGTGAAAATGTCTCAATGAATCGTAATATGGTCTCTAGAGTTATTTACCATTTAGGTCTGTAACAAAAATTTGTATTCACGGGTGAAAGTAAGAAAAATATACTTAAAAAAACAGCATTTTGAGAATGTATATTTATGGGGGTAGTAAGCATTTTTCTGCTCGTAATCAGTCGCTTTTTAACTGACTTCAAAAAAGTTGGAGTTGGTCTATTTGACGGTACATTGTTTATTTTATCCCCCGACGCAGAAACGACGGGGTGTTATAAGATTGTCGTGTCTGTGTGTGTGTGTGTGTGTGTGTTTGTCTGTCTGTGGTATCGTAGCTCCCGAACGGATGAACCGATTTTACCGGTTCCGAGTAACCGAGTCGGGAGTGTTTTTCGCTATGGTTAACGAAAATCTGAGTCGGGGTTTTTTTTTTAAATTTTAATTTATTATTCTTCCCACTACAAACTTAAACCGTTATTTATTTTAGACTTAATTTGTTAGGTTTACGCCTAGGTAAGTACTTACCTTTTTTTGTGATGTGGGACTTCATGGAGACGAATCCGAGTGCTTTCTTAGAACGTTGCTTGAGGCACAATGCGAGCCACACCGCAACCATTGACTTCCGTTTGTTTCCCCACAGAGTAGATGGGTATAATATTATGTCAGATACCCATGCAATTCTCACCCAGGCCCCCATAGTGGTATTCTGAGGCGTGAGATTTTTATCTTGGTCACTGCTATGAATTTTCAAACGAGAGAGACAGTCATCTCGGCTTGAAAGTGTGCTTCATTCATAGACCGGCCATATTTTTTACTGTAGAAATATATGACTATTTGACCGGGTCACACAAAAATATTGTCGAAATTTTGACAGACCAGTATTTCAATAAAAATGTGGCCAGTTTAGGAGCACCCTAAGAATAGAGCCCTTGGACTCAGTCGGTACGGCTCTTAGAATACGATACTGAAGCTGTAGGGTCAACTGGGGCAAATGCGCCTGTAGGGCAATTGCGTCTGTCGAGAAATACTGCCAACCTTTCACAAATTAGGCAACTAACGCCATCTAGAACAGACTATTGTAACTAAAGATGGAAAAAAGGTGTAGGTGGCAACGCACGAAAGACGCAATTGCCCTACAGACGCATTAGCCCCAATTGACCCTACCTTAAGACCCTGGCTCACTAATACACCAATGAAATTCCTGCCATTTAAGGCGCTTTACGTGCCAAAGAAAGATCATTCCTGGGTTCTGCACATTAATCAGGTGGAACCGAATAATCTGTGCAGTGCAGCCGTGCATACGTTTCCCAGTCCCTTGCTGGCGTAGTTTTTTATCGTAGAGCCGAGATAAATTTCCGGTTAGCGGGGGTCCAGCGTTGATTTATACGGGGCGTCAGTCAGCCGACGAATTACAGAGGCTGCGATGTAAATCACCTCACCTACGTAGGTATAGGATCGGAATCGATACATCTCGACTTCTCGAGACTCGGGTATCGAGCTAGACCGATAACCGAGCTGATAGTAGAGCAAGGAATATTTGTTGTGATATTGGCAGCGCCACCTGTTCTAAACAACAAGTTTTTGGAGACAAATACGAACACTGAAAACTATATTTATACGAGTAGGTATACTTTTTTGTTTAAGCGTTTTGGAGATAGGTAAGTATGTACTAAAAACTATGCTCTAAAAATATCCAGAATCGATTAAAAACTTTTAATATTATACATACTTTCATTGGTTAATTGGCCAAATAATAGCAGAACTATCAAATGTGAAAAAAATAGTGCGTGGAGTCCCTCCGAGCGGAAAAGTGAAACTTCTGTGTATCTTTCTTTCTCTCTCTTTCTTGCTTTGGAATATAGGACACTACTCGTTGCTAACGCTCACACTGGCCTGTAACAGGTATACTACGCGCATGCGTTCGAGTGCCACGCATTCACTCTCGCTCTGTCTCTTTCTATTCCCCCTTCCCAGGAGCGTTAAACGTTTAACGCAACCTTGTTGGAAGATGCTTTAGAAGTTTCACTTCAATTATAAGTCCTAGTACGTCTGTAACCTAGTAAGTCTGGAAGATAAGAGTAGCGCTTCTTCGGAGGACAATCGCCTAACCAAAAAATTATGTAGTTATGTACTTTTTTGACTCAATACAAAAATACCACAAACTACTTGATCATATTGCTTTTCGCAATGGCGTAAAACGGTGTAGTTTATCTGACGGACAGTAAATAGGCACGAGGTGAAATTATCAAAACATATCGTCACGCCTTTCCCCCGAGGGGGCTGGCAGAGGTGTAACACAACACCCACACTTCGCCGGACGATATTCAGTCCCAAATGTGACAGGGGGAGAGCCTGTCGTCATACACCGGGCTCCAGTCATGTAGCAGATGACATACAATACGCACATATGTGCACACAATGAACAAATTGGTGCGTGCCGTCGGCTGGGTTCGAACCCGCTCCCTCTGGCTTGAGAGGCAGGCCTTCTCCAACTAGACTGTCATCGCTTGAAATTATCATCCAGAAAAAAATACAGTAGCGGAGTTTACACACTCCAGTTTTGCTCCACTTTTAGGAGCAAAACTGGAGTGTGTTAAATAAAAAATACGGAGTAAGGTAGCTCAGAGAGGAGATTGCCGATTTTCCGGAGCTGAAATGACGTCCGGCCGGTCCGGATGTTGACTGCAGGTACGGACTAACCGGAATTCGGACAGTGTCGCCACTCTCCGTGGATAAAGGAACTGTCGCCTTACAATTGGGTTACTCAGCTTTGATCAGATAAAGGAAAATCTTAAAATGCAGATTGGATTTTTCTTCAAGTTTACATTCGTTGAATACCTACTTACTTTCTATCGAAGGGTCTCTGCTTGAGCTTCGGAAAAAATGCTTTTTTATGTCTGGCTGTCCTCTCTACAGGTCGCATTTCTCAACCGACTCTCGTGAAATTTTGTGAGAAAGTTCTATTTGTAAGCAGTTTTTTTAGTCGATTTAGTTTTTAGGTCAAAAATATTAGGTTTTTGTAAGGTATGTTTTAGAGATGAAGGGTTGGCAACACTGAAGTGTCAGACGGCCAGTTTTGCAATAAACCATTTTGTACGGACCACGTTGTCTCTCTTATTTATTTATAATTGCTAATAGTGGAAAATATCTCTCAGTTTTTACCTAATATTTTTCAAAATGACGGAGTTATGATTTTCTTACAGTACTCCTAGGCGGGTCATATTTTCACTGCAATACTAGCCCAGCAAAACTGGGGGGCTATTCCTGCGCGTGAGATGAGATGAGATTTTATCTTGGTCACTCTCACACCTACAACGTTTTAAACGAGAGCAACAAAGACGAAAAAAGGTGAGATGAAAATCTCAAATCTCCGAATAGAGCCCCAGGGGGGCTATTCCTGGCCGTGAGATGAGATGAGATTTTATCTTGGTCACTCTCACATCTATGACGTTTCAAACGAGAGCAACAAGGACGAAAATAGGTGAGATGAAAATCTCAAATCTCTGAATAGGGCCCCTGGCTCGGCAATATTGCGACAATATTTTGAGTGTGGCCCGACAATTTCGTCATACATTTCTTACATGGATGATGGTCGAGCTACAGTCGGCAATATACAGGGTTATTTATACCTAATCAAAAACCTCTTAAGGGTTCAGTGTACTCATCAGTACGAACAACTTTTAAAAAAAATTCAGCTATTAAAAAAAAACAGCTGTTCCATACAAAAAGTTCAATCGCCTATGACAAAATGTATTGATTTTTTTTTCGCGATTTCGGAGTTCGCCCCTTAGTAAAAGTTTTTCATATTGATGAGTACAATGGACCCTAAAGAGGTTTCTGGTAAGTTACAAATAACCATGTAGACAGTTTTGCAGTGAAAATATAGTCCGTCTAGGAGCGCCCTTCGTTTTCGCGAGGTCTTCAGCTCACTGGGCCACTAATTTCAAACGTAACGACTTTTGTGAAACTATTTGAGGTCGTGTCTATTATTCACAAAAATATACTCTTTTACCGCTGCACTCAGAGACGTTCGATTATTATTAATTAAATTATCACTGAAAGCCGCACTCGGAGTCGTTAATAATTTTTTTTTTTTATTATTATTGAATGGGTCCGCGTTTGACCGCAACACACCTGATGGAAAGTGAGGATGCGGTCTAAGATGGAGCACGCTTGCCCATCAGGTGCCTATTCACTCTTGTCTTGAAGAGACCCAGGTTGTATCCATTGCTGGGGAACACCGAGGCAGGAAGCGCGTTCCACTCCTTGGCAGTTCTGATTAGGAAGGAGTTTTGAAAGCGCTTCGTGCGGGCTTTATTAAAGCTGACGACATATCGATGGAATGTCTGCCTCGATGACCTATGGCGGAAGTCAGATGACGGAATCAAAATTACCTACTCAAACTAATTTCCAAAGTAAATGTATTCCATAATAATAGTTTACAAGTATACATTTAAAAAACCCCCGATACCGATTATCAGCATTAAAACATAGCTAAGAACACTCCCGACTTATTCACCTTTCAAACAAAAAAAAATCGGTTCATTCGTTTGGACCTACGATACCACAGACAGACACACCAGAGGCGGCGTAAGGCGTGGGCGACGTGGGCCACCGCCTACGGCCTCGCGATACAAGGGGCCTCGCGCCTCAAAAATTTTTAAGCATTGCTTTAAAGCGAGAATAAAATAAAAAAACAATATAAATTAATTTTTCATTAATATTAATCTTTTTTGTATTTTTATGAATAAAAACTTGGCAGTGTTAATTGTTTTGTTTCGTTTTTATTTTATTATTTTATAAAATCCGTCTTCAGGTCGCCATAGAACGGGGCCTCGCGAAATCCGTCTTGCCCACATCAAATTTAGGTCTTGCCCCGTCACTGCACACACACACAGACACGTCAAACTTATAACACCTCGTAATTTTCGCGTTGGGAGTTAAAAATAGCTTAGTACCAATTTCCACTAACGTGCTCTCATTAATTCTAACCTGTAGCCTACAATGTAACTTCATAAGTTAAACAAAACAATACGGGCATAATAACGATACCATAAGCGTAGGCATTACCCGAGAATACTCTGACGCCTCTCGCATTATGTGAGACGATGATGGTCGCAGTGGGAGCCCTCGGGGTGCTACTGCGGGTTTAACGATTGAGAAAGTAAGCGAAGGACAAATCATTTCGGACAAAGCTGACGGACTGCCTCGGTGGCTCAGTTGGTAGTGAACCTGCCTTCTGAGCTTGGGGGCGTGGGTTCGATTCCCACATAGGACAAACATTTATGTGATGAACATTTGTGTTTGTCCTATGTCTGGGTGTTAATATCTATTTAAGTATGTATTTAAAAATATCTAAGTATGTATATCAGTCTCTGACAGCCATATGATAGTATAAGTTTTGCATCAATGTATATTTTAAAGACATGTCTATTTGCGTAAAACAAAATATGAACACCTTTGGCATAAAAACTACACGAAAACCACGAAAAACCCGCAAAGCATACTATGCATTACCCCCTCAGGGCTCGAAAACTAAGTTCTTTAAAAAATCTATTTATGTAAGTAATGTGCACCAAATTATTTAATCATTAACCAGACAAAACTAAAGTCATGACATTTAGAAAATTTAAATATAATCTAACGAAACTACTACCTAATTGACAAATGTTATTCTATTATTGACAAATTCCTTAATGATAAAACCTTTGACATTCCAACAAAGAAAAAACTAAATTAAAATAGACATTAATTGTATGCATCTTTAACTTTAATCAATTCTTGACTGATCTCTCAGAATATCGTATGCCCAATAGGGTAGCTGTTAAAACCTATAATATTCAATGTGACCTGTAATTACACAGCTGACAATAAATTATTTTTATTTATTTATTTTTTTTGTCTTTTTGTACCGTACATGCACCTGTAAGAAATGCTTTAACTTGTATAGCGTTACGATTCACCGAGAGGTGGGGCGAAGCGCAAAGTACAGTTATCTAGGAATATAAATACATATGTATATCCCTGCCTAGCTGTAAAGAGAGGGTCCGGGCAGAGGACATGGTATAATAAAATACTCCGCCAGCTATAGCATTCAGCAACACGTAGTGACGTCAATCAACGCATAAGCAAGACCGAAATAAGTCATTTATAACAAGTTCGAAAAAGACGGATGACGATGATGTGATTACGTGTTTGCTGAATGCTAAACCTTGTTTTTTCATCATGACAGAGAGCTAGACAGCTCGACTGATGAGCTTTCAGACGTTTTTTTCTTTTTCACCATTTGTCAAAGTTGTTTAAAAATTCTTAAATTTAAAGCTGCCGAGGAAAAATAAGTAGAGTTTTATGTATGAAAAATTATGAATCTAAACAAGGAGGAATAAATACACCACACTAGGTAGTAGGTATTTCCGTCTCGTTGCTGCCATTTGCTGATCTCTGTTCTTGTTAAAAAAAAACTTTATAAAGCAACGTAATTTTTTTACAGTTTTGCAGATAGATATGAGTAGACAAAAGAAGAGTTATTTAAAAACTTTTTGCTAAAGCCGTAAGTAGGCCCCGCCCTCGCTGCATTTCCAAGGGTTCTCGAGATTTCCCGGTGGCAATTTTTCAGCAGTGCAATGCTCTTACGACTGACTCCCGACCTAGAGGTTAATTTAAACCTTTTTAAGGCCGTTTCGTATGAATGTTATTTAGAAAAAATAATTTCTAAGTGGCTCGTCCGCTGATGAGCTGCATTACTAAAATGATAGCTACCTACCTCATTTACCTGTAATATTTCAACTGTCGCCTGAGTTATCTCACTAATACAATAAATGCGAGAATTCGAATGGATCTTTTTATCATAGCCCAGTTACCAAAACAATTCCAATAAAAAATTAAGAATAAAAAATCTTTGTTGCTTAATTACGTCAGATCGGCTGACCTGTCTGCCTGTCTGGGTGAGATTTGGGACAGAGATAGATTATATACACTCGTATTCTGTATAGCAAAAATAGGATACTTTTCAACCATAGATGAAAACGTGGGGCGCAGCTTGTTAAGTCATAATTTCCATACCTACTGGAACTTAGCTACATTGGGTACATAACTGTTAAAATTACTTTTAATTTATATATGTACCTACCTAGATAAATGGCAACAAACGTAACCTTTATTCAGCAAATTTCCTTTGACTTCGTCATTAGTAGGTAGGTACTATTGATTTGAATGGATTCAATTTTGATTACCTGTCACAGTGGTCAGTCACAGCCATCTAGATTTTGGACAGGTACAATCAGGTACACGCTTGTTTGCATCCCTGCTTTACTCAGACCCTGGGATTCTAGCAGGCTTAATACGCACGCCCCGACAAAAAAAATGCGACTTTTTTTCGATCCAGACTAATAATTATTCTACACGTAGTTTGTCACGTTCTCACACAACAAAAATTGACGAGATTTTGTCACAGCGCACATGCTAAGCATCTTCACTGCCATCATATCTATCGAGAAGTATCGACCCCTCCCTAAACTTACAGAGTTATGACAAGTATCTAAAATATCTATAACAGCCGGCAGTCCCGAAACGAATAAGGGCTCGTTTCGAACGGCTGCGTCTCCCTTTTTTAATCCACCTGAACCTGTTTTACGAGCGTCAACTTCCTCAGTATAAAAAGTTTCGACACAAAGCCTGCAGCAATAAACATCAGCAGTGTAACAAGGCCTTTTTTATGAACTTACTTATTGTTTTAATCTTTTAAGCTGTCGTTGGCCTTATTAACGTGGGGTTGAGCGTTGTGTGACGTTTTTAAAAGGCTTAATTAAAATGATACCATACTTTTACTTGACTGCGCAACGAGGATTATTTTTTCTTACTCTTTAACTTTATTATAGAGCACTGATTCTCAAAGTGCTCTATATCGACCCCCAGGGGTCGACGAACCGAATAACAAGGAACTACAAGGGGTCTATATAAGCGAAAACAGAATAAGGGGTCTGTGGGATACAAATCGGGGTCCACGATAGTCATTTAAATATGTCTCCGATTTTATTTTCATTTATAGAGTATTATATTCATTTTAAGAGTATTATTAGTTCATAATACTCTTACACTTTGTCACTTGGAAAAGTCAGTAATCTTATTAGTGCTTACTAATCTTTATGGATCTTTGTCAGTTAAGCTTGGGGTCAGGGTGCAAGACGATGCGAGTGAAGTAAATAACTAATGTGTAAAAATTCGCCACCGTTAAGAGGTCTTTCCAAAACCGATAAACATGGCAAGTCTACAAGGCAAAATAGTTTGGGAACCTCTGGAATAGAGCATCAAGTCGCCATGCAGTGTGTGAGCGATGTCGTTATAATTTGTGTAAGTTTAATTATGTTGTATAACGTCTATCCTTAGTAGTCAGTTTTCTAAATCCCACTACCTTCTAGGGTTTGGTCGTCTTGCATCTGCCTAGGACTTTAGATTAGTGTAGGTAAGTACAAATTGTACGCTACACTTTGTTAAGCAGAAAGTACTTGCTTACAGTGGGTGTCTGCATACTTATGTGAAAGTAAGCAGAAATTACTTGCTTACAGTAGCTGCCTGCCTACTTACATATGTTTCATTTCGTTAATTAGTTTATTTGTGATTATCATCTAGAAACATGCATTATTTGCTTCCTAAATCAAATTATTTAAAAACAAGGAAATAGCTGTACTTGGGGAAATATTTTTCTAAGTCCCCACCCGTTTCCGAGTGCGCAATAACTCATGATTTATCGCGCCAAGATATTTATTGGACTAATAAAATTTGTCCTTAGCCGGTTGCTTCCCACCTCTTCCTTTTTTTACAAAGCTTCTAAGTACAAAATGTATGAATTTTAAAATAACTGAATAACCAATTACCAAAGTTATCCAAACTTCTACTTAGGTAGGAAAAAGGTTTCTTGCTCTTTAAGTATAAGTTTACTGAAAAATAGTGGTGCTAGTAAAAAACTTATGGGCACTTACAGCGAAAATACAGTTCTCAATTAATGATATTTATTAAAAACTTCATTCACCCAAATATATCTTCAACACACATTCAATACATTTGTGCTTCGTTCACCCACGCAGGCACGTCTCTATGCTAACAGCGCCCTCTCTATAAAACCATGCACACTAATAAAAACCGCTGTACAAGGCTCTAAAGATGTCGTTTTTTCACATTCAACATGCAAGTGCCTCCCTCTGTTTGATTGTTACCTCTTCACTTCACTCTAGATTGAAATTTACCTAGTTATCAACTCCATAGATTTAACGAATATAAAATTATGAAAATTAACCTTTTAAACTAATAGCATGTGGAATGGTCGATCTATTACAAAAGTCATGAAAAATCAGTGCTAAGCTATAATCTTTAAGTGTCATCTATAGAAAAACAGAAAAAAAAGTATTTCTATGCTTAATTTAACTTGGAACAGTTTGCTTAAATACATACATTTATACTCACGCATTTTTCGCGTAAGGGTAGCCAAGAGACCATTTCTCTCCACTTGCTATGATCCTGGCACACATCTATCGCTACTATTCGCTACTCTATACTAAATTTCTAATCATTCCTAATCTATTAATTCCTTCAAAGTTACAATGGTTTTAGTCTATAGTTGGTTCAGACATTGCTGAGAACTGACCTAATTACCATGTATGAGTATATTTGTAATGTCTGAGAGTTGTTGTGTTGTAGGAACCAGGTAATTGTGAGCTGTAAGATAATATTTGAATAACAAAAATATTATCAATCAATTAAACATCTAAAAACTCAACTAAACATTTTTAATATCTATTTACATTAAATAAACTATTTAAAATATGTGAACAACTTGAACTAGTTATACTTCATCCACAAGCTTAAACCTCTGATGCTGTGGTTCTGGTATTATGTTAAAGTATTTCTTCAGGATGGTCTGGTCGGTGCGTCCTCCATAGAACCGCTGGACCCAAGTGTGTTCCCAATTTGGATCAAACTTTTCACATGTGACTACCACTCGGCCAGATTCCATGGCAAAGAGGGTCCCATTACGACCAAATCCCACCTGCGAAATAAGAGTTTAAGGTCTTAATTCAGCACCAATTATTACAGTGTTGGGTAACCCTAATTTAAAAGCATATCTTTGTTTTATTTTGTTTTAGTTGTTTTAGTCAAGGGTGTTTTGTTAACATAATATGAAATTAATTTCAAAAATTTGTTTTGATATTATCTGTGATCAGTTTATACACATACTTTAAGCAATGTCTTAGGCAGGGCATGTTGTGCAAGGTGTGTCCTCGATTGAGGATATTTTCCTTAAAATATTCTTTATGTTGACCCTTGCTCAGTCACTGGGAAAAACATGCTTCCTTTTAAAATTGCAAATATACAATATTTGGCTTAACAACTTAATTTTATAAAGCCATATTTATACTATTGCAATAACTAAGAATAACTATTATTTAACTCACATTAAGCCCGGGATGGAAGCGGGTGACTCTCTGAGTGGCAACCATGTGTCCAGCTTGCACAAAGTGTCCATCCTGTACCTTCCACCCTCGCCGTTTCGGCTTCACCTTGCAACTTGTATTCTGTGTACTGCCGCCTGTCTTTTTACTTGCATTACGGATGAATTCTGAAATCCAATCATAGCCCAATTAGTATGTTACTTTCCCTAACGCTGTTGGAACTATAAAATAATCATGCTACTTCTGCAGGTTGAGTAGTGGCAGTGAATTCTCAACACAAAAGGTCATGGACGCCGGCAGGATTACTTCCAGGAAGCTGCACCAACATCTATGCAACCATACTGTTAACTAGTGATACTGTGAGCTAAAGACCTTTATCCATCCATTTGTCTTTCCCAGTAGGTTGCATTCTCAACCAATTCTCGTGAAACTTTGAGAGCCGGTTTCACGAGAATCGGTCAATAAATGCGACCCGAGACCCTATTCGGAGATTTGAGATTTTAATCTCACTTTTTTTCGTCCTTGTTGCTCTCGTTTAAAACGTCATAGGTGTGAAAGTGACCAAGATAAAATCTCATCTCATCTCACGCGTAGGAATAGCCCTTCTGTAGTCCTCTATTGGTCGCATTTCTTAACATACGGACAGAACTCCAGACATACAAAAGATTTTTTGTCGAAGCTGAAGCATAGGTGCTTCTTAGGTATTTGCCTAGGTATTTACATAATAAACTAGCTGTCACCCCGCGACTTCGTTCGCGTTTTGAGCTATCCTATCTCTCAAGTTGGATCGAACTGCACATGGTGTGCGAATTTTATTATAATCGGTTAAGTGGTTTAGGAATTCATTGAGGACAAACATTGTGACACGAGATTTATATATATTAAGATAAGATTAAGTAACAGCAACCTAGACGCAAGTGTTACCTAATTAAGAAGTGATATTTGAAATCAAACGGTAACTTACAAGAAAAACTTTTTCTTGTGTTACCTACCTTTCCTGACTGGGGGTGCAAGTGCACCCTGTTGTCGGCACCCATGCAGAGGGTCCTAATTACTAGATAATTTCTTAGTCATACGGTTTTTGATGAAGTCCAAAAGAAATTTTGTGGAATGAGCACCAGGATAACCTAACGCCTTACCTTTTAATACTGAATTAGTTTTAGCTGTAGAAAATATAGAGTTGAGCGACATCACGTTTATCAATAGCTTAAGTTTCTTATAACTAAATTAGAAGATAAAAATGCAATCCGTAATTCGTTTGTTTTGTAGAACAACAACATACTCCGATTAATTGAAATTTGAACTGTCTGACACGGGTGCCAATAATGTACGACACAGATAATGAACAGCATGATATTGTACGACCTGATAATGTGCAGCATGATAATTGATGGACACGTCCTTAAAATATTAGGCTGTGCAATATCGTGCCGTACATTATCAGCTCAGTTCAATAATCTACAACAAATAGTCTATGCTGCAACAATAATTTTTATGCTGTGCATTATTATGTCGTACAATATCCTGCCGATTATCATTAGCTCAGATCAATCATGCACGCTCCAATTTTGTGCAGTAGGATAATTCGTTTAGACGTCGGCATTCCACTTGCATGCTAGTTGTACTACAAATGTTATATCGAAAAATTCAAATGAGTGACTTGAGTTGATCAAGTATAAAATTGAGAGACAGATACAAATCATAGCACCCCGATTCCACCCTCTCACGGCTGCCACCCCTAGAGTGTTTATAAAAAGTGCGGGAGCCAGAATCTCGAAGGAGGTTTTTAGTGGAGAAGGCCAAGGATGAGGCTGAGTGGAGCGAAGGGGGGAGGTGGCGAGCGAACCTACTTTCCTTGCTGTACATTATCTACAGGAACTGATAATTGCCGGCCAATATTGTGCGACATGAATTGTACAACATAATAATAATAATTGATATACGTCATGTACATCAAATTACAAGCTATGCATTTCTGTCTGTACATTATCATAACAGCATCATTTTATACACCGTCTGACACTGGGACCATATTCAGAGATTTGAGAATCTCATCTCACCTTTTTTCGTCCTTGTTGCTCTAGTTTGAAAAGTCATAGGTGTGAGAGTGACCAAGATAAAATCTCATCTCATCTCACGCGCAGGAATAGCCCTCCTGGGGGGCTATTCCTGCGCGGGCGGTCCCTGATCCATTACCTCAACTCTACCTCTCTCTCTACCTGGGTGCGTTCAGGCCCCCTATTCCTGCGCGTGAGATGAGATGAGATTTTATCTTGGTCTCTCTCACACCTGTGACGTTTCAAACGAGAGCAACAAAGACGAATAAAAGTGAGATGAAAATCTTAAATCTCCGAATAGGGCCCCAGTACATACAACAGAGCGCACTCAGAGTGCCGTTCGCAACTTTGCCGTTCACTATGTCATCAGTGTGAAAAACAACTGTGACACAACTGGACCATCCCGAGGATTTGAGCGTACACCTCGGTTGCAATTAAACAATCGTCGAGAACGATGGTTAAAAAACACTTTGTGTGGAATATTTTAGCGGTTTGGTTTAAGTACATCAGATTATCCTCATTGTTTTTTATTTTAGTTTCGACTGAAAAATATGGGGGCTATGTAAAGTTGGAATTGTGTAATCTAATAGCATTCAGCATTTCCTGTTCTGAATGAGATAATTTGCAAATACAAAACCAATAAATAAGGAGGTTTTAAATTAAGTGCGAAAATGAACGAAAAAAAACTGAACGCAATTTAATTTCTGTCTTAAGTCAATGTCACTTCATTGGTTATATTTTAGATATTGACAGTTGACACTGACTGCTAATTTTAAATTCTGAGCTAACAATTAGGTCACGATCGATTAGGGTCATAACCTACCGCGATCCAAATGCCATATCATTTTAATCCATATTTTAAGTTAACTGGTATAAAAACACAAATACAATTTTAGACAATAAACATTTTAGTATACTGACTTATTAGAACCCATACACACATAAAGACACGCCTTTTTCCTCTAGGGGTAGGCAGTGACTACTTCTCTCTACTTTTTATGATCCTAGGCGACATCTTTCGCTTCGTCTACTTCCATAAGTTTCCCTACACATGTTCGTCAGTTACGGCTATTCCTGAACTGTAGGGCTATTCTTATGGAGTGAGATTCAATCTCACCATTTTTCGTCCTCGTTGCTGTCCTTTGAATGGTCATAGGTGTGAGAGTAACCAAGATAAAATCTCATCTCATCTCACGGATAAGAATAGCCCCCCTGGAGGGCTATTCCTACGCGTGAGATGAGATGAGATTTTATCTTGGGACCCTATTCGGAGATTTGAGATTTTCATCCTTGTTGCTCTCGTTTGAAACGTCATAGGTGTGAGAGTTACCAAGATAAAATCTCATCTCATCTCACGCGCAGGAATAGCCCCCCAGGTCACTCTCACACCTATGACGTTTCAAACGAGAGCAACAAAGACGAAAAAAGGTGCGATGAAAATCTCAAATCTCCGAATAGGGCCCCTGGTACTTTTTCAAATCGTGTTTCACAATCCACTTCTATTTAAATATGAGTAATTAAATCCAGTGCGCCTAAATAACATCCCGGAAATGATGACTTACAGCAGAATGTTATGAGCGTGAAATAGTTAAACAAGTACCTACTTACTTATTTAGGTACTTACCCAAATAAGCAAACTCACTTGATAAGGTGATAAGTAGCTATCATAGCGTAACTAATTTATCTACTTAGTTAATTACATATTTCAAAATAAAATTATTATAGATAATAATTATGTATTTGGCAACAGGGTGATTCAAGTTCTAATTATGCTTACTACACGAGCGAATCATCAAGTTACCCACAACAAAATTCACAAACTATTTCTGGACCATGTACAGTTAAGATACTTCGTACATAATACGTTAAATAATTTTGGGGGCCTAATTCATAACGTGATTTATTCATTTCAATTAATTAAATATCTATTTAATTCAGTAAAACATCATAAACCGAAATTAAAGTCGTGTAGGTATCCTATACTTATTGTCAAGGGTAGTAAAAAGGACGTAAGGTCCTTTCATCCCGAAAAAATTAAAGTTTCCTGTGGGACAGCAGGTGTAACCGCGAGGTGCAGCTAGTTATTTTATGAACCCATTAGTGTTACTTTTCATTTGGGTTTAGTGTTGAGAATTGTGATTCCGAAATAAAATTAATTTTGTCAATAAAATAATTCTTATATTATTATCTTTTTTCTATTTTGGATGTATTTTTTTTTTTGCTTACCTACTTAGTGTGAATCACCCTGTTAATACAAATCTAGGTAGGTAATACTAAACACGTGAAACAAGAAAAAAATATATAAACGTAGCAGATAATTTTTGCGCGCTTCAGTTCGTTTCAACGACTGTTGAAGTGATCACGATTTTTTGAGTTCCACAGTTTCTTTATTAGTTACAATAAGTAAACAAAAAAATGTAATTACAAATGTAATAAATAAGACTCCAAAAAGAAAACTGTACAAACTTATTTCACCAAGTGTTTTAGCAGGGCTATTCAATTATGGTTTTGTTAGTACTTTTAGCGGTTGCTTTGACAGTGGCAATAATTTCATGGGTTTATTTGTTGGCTGATTGTAAACGGTTTAATGTGGTGGGACCATTCCCTTTGCCAATATTGGGAAATGCTCTTTTGTTTTTGGGAGACGCTGCACGTAAGTACCATCTTTCTTCTTCCTATTATATATAAATTACGTGTCACGTTGTTTGTCCGCTATAGACTCCTGAACTACTTAACCGATTTCAATCAAATTTGCACACCGTGTGCAGTTCGATCTAACTTAACAGATAGGATAGCTTACATATATATATATATATATATATAAATAATAAACGCGAACGAAGTCGCGGGATGACAGCTAGTATACTTAATATTTTGTTGCTAATACCCAAACATTTTAATGTGACCTTAAATACGTTTAACAACAGGAAAATCTTACATAAAATAAATTACAAGAAAATCTGGTTTGATCACATGACACAGACAGACATTCACACAGACTTTTTTAATTTATAAAAATCTGGTGGATGTTTTGTTTTTACGGGTTGTTGCGTACGAAAAGTTTTTGCTAAATTAAAAATAATCGTGTAGGTAATTGCGATTTGTTTTATTTTTTGTATAGGAAGCTATATTTATACTGGAAATGAAAGTTAGACATTATTATAAAGATATGCCTTGAAATAATTTCCAAGGTGGGACAGTAAGAACTGGTACATATCTACCTAAATAAAGCAGTAATCTGACCAAGGTTTTGCGTTGCGGTCAATGTCAACATACTTAATTTCATTTATTTCTACAGCAGCTTTATATGTAAATCACAAAAAAATAAGTACCTACAGTGAATATTGCGATGCGAATAACATAATGTGATGTCTTAATAATCTGATCCTTTGTAATATACCTACTCTTTTTAAATCAATTTAGACCTTACAGAGTGGAACGACAAACAAACCAACTTTTTTATCTTTAATAATTTATGGTAATAAATGTGATGTGATTTTTCAGATTTTGTCAGAACCCTTATAAATCTAAACATCAAATACGGAGATGCTGTTCGAGTCCATTTACTCAATGCCAGGTACATCATCATAGCTCACCCAAAATATATTGAGGTAACGAAACTACAATAGATATATATTTTAAATTACTTACTTTCCTTTTTTCTCTTCAAAGTAACACAATTTGAACTTTATTTTTAGCCAGTATGCTCCAGCACAGAACTCATAACTAAAGGTAGATCGTATGACCACATCAAGCCATGGTTAGGTGATGGCCTTTTAACATCTGCAGGTTAGTATGAATTACACTGTAATTACTGCATGAATAATGAACATTTTTGAACACAAAGTAACAGGTACATACGAATAGTTGAATTTTACCTTATTATCTAATGTAGTTTCTTTTTGCAGGTCGAAGATGGAAAAAACACAGAAAACTTCTGACTCCAGCTTTCCATTTTAACATTTTGCAAACTTTTCTACCTGTTTTCTGTAAAAATGAAAAAATTCTCATCAAAAAACTTTTTAAATTGGCCAATGGACAACCTTTTGACTTGTTCCCTATTATTGCCTTGGCTGCCCTCGATAATGTAACAGGTATAACGCCAATTTGTTTATGACATAATAAATATAATTTCAAATACATAATATCATAACGCCTTTTTCTCAAAAGAGCTGACCGATGTGCATTACAAAACTCATACTTCGCCGCATGGTGTTCAGTTCCAAATGTGACCCGTGTAACTTGGCCCATCACGATACACCGGGCACAAGTTATAAATATAACAGTTGATAAAAAAAATACATTTGTTCAAAAATAAACAAATTACTGCGTGCCTTCGGTTGGGATTGAGCTCGCACTCTTGAGCTGACCCTCCTTCCAACTAGGCGATCATCGTTTTAATCTAAGTATTCTAGATTGTAAAGACACATTTATTTACTTAATCAAACTTAATTTAATTTTGCCTTTCTATTTTGCAGAGTCTATTATGGGTGTATCAGTTAATGCCCAGGAAGACAATGATTCCAAATATGTAAAAGCGATTGAAGAGTAAGAACTTTTTTTTAAATTCTACCGTCATCAATCATCAACATCACTTCTGAATCAAAAAAAAAATTGGTTGTCTGTAAAGTCGGTTTACTGACGATAGTTGAACGTGACAACGTGCTCACTCAAGTAGGAGAGAGACGGATGTCGAACGCTGCCGAACGCAAAGGCCGATTGTGCTTCTTTGTCGCTCGTTCCGTGCTCTCGCTTGCACTTCAAGCCTTACATGGAACGCCTCAGAGCGAGGTAACGCCGCATTTTTTCGTGCGTGCAGCCGGCTCTATCGAATTATAAGACGTTGTCACGTCAAAAGATTTATAGTAATTTAAATGTCTGAGTTTTAGTAGTGGTTTTACAAGTTTAGACATTTGCTGAAATTGTGTTTTGCAGTATAACAGAAATGGTTTCTGCGCGTATGAGGAATCCTTTCATATGGAATAATTTTTGTTTCAATTTATTTTACAAACAACGTCATGAGAAAGCCCTGGATGTTTTAAATGGCCAATCTAACCGAGTGATTGCTGCCAGGCGGGATGAACTAGAAAGAAATGGAATCACTAGCTTGGGTCCTGTATCGGAATTAGGTAAAAAAATTAAAAACTATTTGGCACACCTATATATTAAAATTATTAATTTAATTTGCATTAAAATGAGTGATTTTTTTTTTGCTAAATCATTTGCAAAAAAATGCAATTTAATTTGCATTTTTTTTTTTTGCTAATCTCAGCATTATGATTATTTGTGATTAAAACTATTAAAAGGTACATAAGTAGGTACTTAATAACTTTTTGTGAATTGCACTCGACGTTGTCGAAAAAACATACTTACTTACTAATGTTTTTTTTTTTTGCTAAAGGTATCAAAAACAAACAAGCTTTTTTAGACTTGCTTCTGCTTTCTGAAATAGAAGGAGGGAAAATTGACGATGTGGCAATTCGAGAAGAAGTAGATACTTTCATGTTCGAGGTTAGTAAGTAGGTACTTGTATTTTATATGAATACAAAGCGTTGAATGCATGCCAACATTGCTAAGTATTACTTGCGTTGTGTATATTCATCTCCATGTTTCCTTGTAACTAGTTACTTAAAGGTTGAACCGATTTTGATGAGTGATACGTCGATATACTGGTTTTTAATGCACGAGTGTCACTGGCTAATTTACGCAGTTGTTTTTGTTTCAATAATTATACCTACATATAAATTATAAGCAACCCGTTGTAGAACGGATTGCTTAGACAGGTATAATTTATTTACATAAAATAATAATAGTTTATTTTTATCAAATTATTTTTACATTATTTAGTGTCAAGTCATAATGTAGTGAAGTATTTACTATTTTCTTTAAACCGTTAAAAAATATTATTTATCTGTCAAAGTCATTCAAATTGTTGGTAATGTACCTATTTACAGGGTTATTTTTAGATTAGATACTCTAAGAAAAGAAGAAACACAACTCTACACGTAAAGTAGGTACCTACCTACAGTAAACGAAATTTAACAATGAACCTTTTCCACTTGTTTATTCATACATTCGGTGGTCAAAGGTCTACGATACGATGATGTAATTATCTTTACACTTGATTTATCTTCAATACTAAAAATTTACTCGTTCCAGGGCCACGATACTACAACATCCGGTATAGTTTTTTGTCTATTTTGTATTTCAAAACATCAGGATGTACAAAACAAAATTCTTCAAGAGCAACAAAGTATTTTTGGCGATGATTTGGATCGTGACATTACATTCAGGTACAAACAAATACCTATTACTTTTTTTACCTATCGTTTAACAAATAGTAATGACTGTATAAACGTAACTTTAAACTTTTTAGTGATCTTCAACAAATGCAGTATTTGGATCAAGTAATCAAGGAGTCACTGCGTTTATATCCGTCAGTTCCCTTTATTGAGAGGATCACTACTCGAGACTCAAGTAAGTTTAATTAATTTAACTAAAAACAAGTCATCATTCAATTAATTAAATATTGTATGACCGTGCAGGTTCCATGAAGTGGATAACTAGTAATGATACCTACTTAGACCTAATTGGCGACCTTAGTCATAGTGAATAAAACCTCCAACATCAATTTGCACGTTTAGACGTCAGTCACAATATTGCATTTATTAAAAAGTACATTATTGCTCAATAAAAATTATGAGGTTACCTTTTTTGTATTATTAAGTTTCTTGTTCACTCTTCTTATGTATCATACCCACGAATACTGTAGCCTTTTAGGTATATGTTAAGTTTATCGCCCTCTAGCATTACGTTTGGCTCTATATATAAAACATTAGGCATGGAAATCTCTAACACTTGTTTTTTTTTGCATTAAGAGTCCGGCGACCACTTTAGACTAACTTCGCATTGGCTTAAGGTTTTCTATAGCCATTTCGTCTAGAAGAAGACTACGAGCGAAGAGAGCGAGTAATGAAACTGACGAGCCTCTAAAGTTACCTACAGAGTGACAAAGTGCAATTTTTTTTTTATGACTTTTGTACTTATGTAATCATTCTTAAATAACTAAGAATTTCCCTTGTATTTTGGATTCATTTAAAAGCTAATGATGTAGACCTCCCTATGTAATGAGATTTTTGATTTGCTTTCTCTATCTATTGAATAAATCAGTCAAAAGTGACCCCTTACAAATGCGGATATTTTTCATAGCTATTTTCTCTTGAGAACGTTTTTTAAAAAAACCAAGAACATAGGGGCGGAGATGTAGTTCATTTAATTGTACATTCTAAATTTCATCATAATCTGACGAATGGCGCGTTTGTATGGAAATTTCAGAGCGTCGCGGAACCCTTAATTAACAAATTGTTCGCAGCGAACCATCTCGTAGAAACAGTCAGTACGTTGTTCACATGCACAAGCTTACTATCTTTAGTATCTGTTTTAAAAATAAGACATGTATAATGTATGAACCATGTCTGTATAGTCCTTAACCATGTATAACTAAAATAGTTATAGAAAACATTACAACTAGCAGCATCGCAATACAATTAATTCTCAAGGTGATATCTTTCCGTAACCTGTACAATTACATATGGAACGTCTCTACAGAGATCATGTGGTTAATATTAAATTGCACTTCAAGTGCATTGTGTGGTGCATTTAGTCACACGCAACATCATGTTTAGGTAGGTTACAAAGTTAGGTACATACTGACAAAATGACACTATTATTGTTAGTACTCACTCTACCGCGTCATGCTATTAAACTAGACTAGGTATAACATAAAGCTTGGGGGCTGAGCTACCCACGTCCGTAGGAGTGTACTCCTGATTCTGATTCCCTACACGTGGTCCCCGGGTAGTGCTAACCGAGTAGCAAACTCTGGTGGGAGGCTTCGGCCGTGGCTAGTTACCACCCACCGGACCAAGCCATGCCGTGAAATGACCTAGTCGTGTTTCGGGATGTAGTCCGGTGTAACCGTTCCGAAGACGGGTCTGAGCAGTAGCGCACTTGTAGCGCCTCACTCAACTGCCGTCTTTGTACTTCTTCACTCTACAAAACTTCAAGGCTAGAGTGAATAAGTACCTTATGGGTCGTCGTGCTCCATCTTAGACCACAACGTCGCTTAACATCAGGCGAGTTGGTGGTCAAACGCCGACCTATTCTACATAAAAAAAAAAAAAAAAAAAAAAAAAAAAGCATCTGTTTAGAAAACATTATTCAATAGATCTATTCTGTTGAAATATATCCTACTAATATTATAAACGCGAAAGTTTGTAAGAATGGATGGATGGATGGATGGATGGATGTTTGTTACTCTTTCACGCCAGAACGGCAGAACAGACCTGGATGAAATTTGGCACAGGATAGATCATAGTCTAGAATAGCACATAGGGTACTTTTTAACCGCGGGTGAAACCGCAGGGCGCAGTTAGTTCCCTAATAATTCTTAATTTTACTATCTAACATTGATTATTGAAAGCGATTTTTTGATAAATGGTTTGAGCCTTGTACTACATACACAATTATCAAATATCTTAACGTATGTTCCAGAAATTGGTGAACTTATGGTCCCCAAAGACACAGCAATTCTTATAAATATCCTCCAAATGCAACGGCACCCTGACGTGCACGAAGATCCTCTTACTTTCCGACCCAAGCGCAGCGAGAGCGGTGGAAACAAACCCTTTAATTGGATGTACTTTAGTGCAGGACCGAGGAATTGCATTGGTTTGTATCTACCAGAAAACGCCAATATTATTAATTTTACCTTGAAGTGCCAATTTTGTCACGTTTTTTAACGAATTTAATAGCTACAGATCAAAATTCATTTGTTTCCGTTTAGCTACGAGTATTATAAGTTGATTAGAAACACAGATTTACAATTTGTATTTGTTACATTTAACGTAAAGTTATGTAAGCAATTTTAATTAATTTTTGTTTGCATGTGATTTAAAACCATTCCACCTAAACCACCTACGTACTACCAGTTACACCACCCACTACTACTACTACCTAACCTCTAACCTACATTCTTGTTTAGGAACACAGGACACACGTTTCTGTTTTTAGTTTATTTTTGTTATATTCATTATAATATTAAGAAGCTTTTTGCGTCAAGTTTTATATACTTGTCTAATTGCCAACTCTACGTTTTGTTCTTTTGGTTAGATTCCCAAATAATCTTAACTACTTAATATTTTAAATGCAAAAGTGATTTTGTTTCATTTGTTTGTTGGTATCGCTGTCACGCCTTAACTACTCAACTAAATTATAAAATTTTGCTTATACGTTGTCAGGCGTATAGATAAGGACTTAATTATGTCACTTATTATCCCGAAAAAAATAATGGTTCATATGGATCCGTGAGTGAAACCGCAAAATGTAGTAGTAATCATAACTTTCAATGTAGGTAGATACTAACAATTTTTTAGTTTTGATTTGTGTAAATTTACAACTTATTTATATTTTTATTGCAGGACAGAAATTTGCAACGATGGAAATGAAAGTAACTTTGTCGGCCATTATCAGAACTTTCGAGCTTGTGCCTTCTGATAAAGAGCCCATACTTAGCGCTGATCTTGTATTACGATCAATGAACGGAGTACATGTTGGGTTTCTTCCACGGAATTGATTGTTAAGAATAACTTCAATTAAAATTTTGTGTAAAATCTTGTATTTGACAACTTATGTCCTTTGTTTTGCATAGATGCATAAGAAGTGACTTTTTATATGAATGGAATGTGGTGATTAGCTTCAGGAACCTTCGTATCTTATTGCAAATAAAATAAATAAGTTATGACTCGGTTGTGTTTATGTCATTAAACTTAACTGTAGGTAAAATACATGCAGTTATTTAATTGTGCCATACAGATTACAATTATCTAGTTCTAAGTAGTTCTTTTTCTGTTCTGTTCCTAGTTCGAGTTTTCAATTACTTAACTTTATTCATAGCTACAAATAAAAAGAAAAAAAATAGATAACTATCTATTACACCTATAGCAGCCTAGTTGGGAGCGATGGCAGCCTGGTTGGGAGAAGGTCCGCCTAGTTGGGAGAAGGTCCGCCTCTCAAGCCAGAGGGAGCGGGTTCGAACCCAGCCGACGGCACGCACCAATTTGTTGGCACTACTTGGCACACACCATTGTGTGAGCATAAAATATGTGCGTATTGTATGTCATCTGCTACATGATTGGAGCCCGATTTATGGCGACAGGCTCGCCCCCTGTCACATTAGGGACTGAATATCGTCTGGCGAAGTGTGGGTGTTGTATTACACCTCTGCCAGCCCTTTTGACGATGTGTTATCTATTACACCAAAAGAATTCTTAATTGCAGACTTGCAGTCCTAAGATATGACTCGAAAAGCTTTTTTGGAGAATCTCATGTTGTACCTAGGTACCTAGTTACATAACCGAAAATACCGTCGGTCATTCGTTATTTCATATTAAATACTAAGTACAATATATATAATAATAATCATATAACATATAATATTAAGTACATGTTTCAATTAAATTAGTCAGTTTAATAGTTATGTAAATAGTAATACTTTTTTCGTTTTCGGTTGGCTCCATACATTTCAATAAAGCGCGCCTGACGGAAACTTTAAGGAACTAGGCTAATTGAAACTCGCGGTAAACCCCAACAGTTCGCGAAACAAATATAAAATTTAGTCAAATACTTTATTATGCATTATGCATGATTTATTAAATTATTAGCTTCAAAGTCTACTTACAGACACGAGATAATATGCCATTTATGTAAGATAGGCAAATTAACATGAACACGTGACAGCTAAGTACATAATAGAACGAAGGGTCGGTCGCGGAAGTATAAAGCAGAGGGTCCAAATGACCACCCCTAAATCAAACGGGAGGTTCCATTTTAACTAGTACTACCCTACTAAGCCAGTGCTGGAGAGAGAGGAAGAGAAGGGAATAATTTAAAAAAAAAAGGTTGCCCGCCATGGAGTGCTGCCGCGGCTTAAACTTACATTACTTTTAACACACAGAATATGCCCTATTACATATTTTAACATTACTTTTACATAATTATTATAAATTATTTCAAATGCACAAAACAAAATAATCAGACTCGGTGGGTTATGAACCTTGAGAATATTTTATAATCTTTGGAGGGCTATTCCTACGCGTGGGATGAGATGAGATTTAATCTTGGTTACTCTCACACCTATGATGTTTCAAACGAGAGCAATAAAGACGACAACTGGTGAGATGAAAATCTCAAATCTCCGAATAGGTTCACTGGCAGTGATCTTCCAGCTCGAATCGAACTCTTTTGACAGTATTGACGAGTTTTTGGCGGGAACTGAAAAGGTGTTGTCGTAATTTTGTATTATTTGGTAAATCTTGTGATTCTTCGAGTTTTAAAATGTAATAACGGAGGGTTATTACTTAGATAGGTTCGTTAATGTACACGAGTGTGGGCAAATCATACAAACATTGCAAAATATGACTTTTCGTGTTATCTACAAAAGCCACTTAAAGTTTCAGAAAAGTATCCATCATTTTACTGAAATGGGGAAAAGAGAGGGATTCATCACCATCATCATCATCACTTCTTCATCTCCATCATCTCTAAAAAAATATATTAACTTGACATTGGCATTTAAGCACAAGACATGCGAAGCCAAATTCACCTAAAAAGGGGAGAAAAAAATCAAATATTTAATTTTATTGATTCGGCGAATTTTGGTGTTCGGACATCTCGGCGTTTTCGGCGTACATATAAAAGTAATATTCTTTTAGAATGAGTTCAGATGCTCTCAACGTTGCACGACGAAAATTAAACGAAGTTTTAGATGAGAAATCTACAAAATATTTCGGTCACATGAAGCAGTGGTTTCGAATGAAACTTACAAAGGAAGAATTCGATATTGAGGCTCGAAAACTCCTGACTCCAGATCAGGTGCATTTCCATAACGAGTTTTTGTTAGCGCTCCTAAACAAAGTAGAGGGTTTGGCAGAGACTTCGCTTACCATCGCACAAGAGCGAAATAGTTCGCACAACAAGAACGCTAGAAGGCATAAGAGAAGTTCACGCACCTCTGAGAAGTCTAGCTTTGATGCTGTGGATTTGGTAGATTATTTACCGCCAAGTTCGCCTCCAGGTGCAGGCAGTGATGGTGTAAAATATGCTGCACAGGTATGTTTCTAGTAAAAAAAAGCATACTTTATCATTTAACTGACAGTTTCCTATAGCCTGCTTGCCTAGCATCATAAAATCATCTAACAGGGTTTTCCTCTGCACTATTAGTTAAGACTATTGGCACATGCAGTGGGCTATTTTCAAAGTGTTTGCTTTATAAAATAATATTGTTGCTTGAGCTTGGAGTGGGCTCAGGCAGCTGGTTCATACACTAGATCTATGTTGATTTGCATTTAGTTCCTCTCAAGAAAACGAAAAAAAAACATTAGATGGATTTTTATGGCCAAGTGTGAACAGCAGGGATTTTGGAACCAGTGCTGATTTTAAGAACCAGGTTTTTCGATACTTTCCTTCAATGAAACCAGGAAATCCCGATTCTATTGATACTTAAACTTCAAAACTAAAAAAATAACCAGTACCGACTGGCTATTTTTTTGTTTCTAAAAGGGCAAAAGTTAATGAAACACTTAGAAATGGTAAGTTTCGAATGAGCTAAACGAGTTAGTATTTAAAAGTTGGCCTTAAGCCTTGGTGGCTCAGTTTGTAATTAACCTGCCTGCTGAGCTTGGGGTTGTGGGTTCGATTTCCATCTAGGGCAAACATTAAATGATGAACCTTTCTGTTTGTTCTATGTCTGGGTGTTAATATCTATTTAAGTATGCATTTAAAAATAAATGTGTACGTATATCAGTCTTTAGCAGCCATAATACAAGTTTTGCTTAGTTTGGGGTCAGGCGACACTGTGTGCATGTGTTCCAAATATTTATTTATAAGTACAGTAAAAGTTAAAAATAAATACATTTTGTGCTATATTTTTACTTAAAAAAACTAGCTGTCCTGCTATTTTGTTTGAACCTTGCTATTTTGTCAAGCAAGATATAGAATATAAAAGTGGTAAAGTAGAATAGGTTTGCCTTAACTTGATTTAACTTAATTTGACTTAATTTATAAATTGTATGTGTAATGTGACTAATTGTAATTTTAATTGTATGAACTTATTTTGGTACCAATATGAATTTGACATTTGAAATAAATGAATTTGAATTTACCTTCTTCTTTTAGAATTTTGGCATTGCCTATTTAGAGCTACAAATACCAAAACTTTGTGCATTTTATATTGAACCCATTCATACTCGCATTGTAAAATAAGTTAATAATAATATGAATGAATAGAATTTATGAATAGAATTTTTTATATTAATATATTTTTTTTTTTTCATAAGAACCAAGAGTACCCGGTTCTTTCGAAACCGGGGCTTCCCGGGTTTGAACCCTAGTAGACAGATACTGGATGATGATGATTAGCTCATCTGATAATGATGCAAAATCCCATTTATAAACATCAATATAGTGATTAAGGCTGAAAGTGTAACAATAAACTTTTGCATAATTATAATATTAGAATAAGATACATGTTATCAAATTGGCAAAAAAAGACAGGGACTTTTTAATAAACATCTTGTTAGCATAGAAATAAATATATTGAGAAGAAAAAAAAATACAATTATATAAAATCAATACAATTATATAAATCTATAGTATTGTTTCTAAATCCCATTAGGGATTTAGAAACAATACTATAGATTTGTATTTTTCTTCCTCCATATTATAACCTCCATATTATTCATCCTCCATATTAATGGAGGATGACATTACTTTCAATTCTCGTGCCTTGGAGACTTTAGAACCTAAGATGGAGTGGTTAGGATTGAATGTCATATTTTTATCTGTTTCAGGAAATCTTCCTCCCCGACCACGCGTTGGTAGTGGGGCGCTTCATGCTGGCCGCATGGGAGCTCGGGCTGGAGGGTGTCGACGACGACGCGGCTGACATCATCGTGGTCGCTGTACAGAACTTCCTCAAGAACGTCATCAGTGCTGTGGTGTCCCGGCGTAAAGGTTCGTTATTTATTGTTGCTTTAGTTAAACAATCATTCAAACCTTTAACCACTGAGTCAGTCTTATCCAATAAGAATTTAATGGTTAAAGGATATTTATTATTTGACCTCGATAGTGAAAATGTTAGTTGAAACTGTCTGATGGTTGATTGGTTTACTGGTTAATTTTTATTGTTATTAAAGAGCTCTTGTTTTATAGTTTTAGATGACTTACATGTCTTCTCGTTGAGTATCTCATAGAGGAAAGATTTATTGGTGCAAAAAAAAATACTTTTATCTAAAAATTTGACAGTTTCAAAGTATAAGTATGTAGCTAACATAACATTATAACGCCTGTCCCTCGAAACGACTGGCAGAGCCTGTTGCCTGTCGCCATACAACAAACTCCAGTTAGTTACCATGTAACTATTGCAATTTTTTTATAGAAATCTAGTCTATCTACGTAAGTATTTTTCGAGTAATTTTTTCAGAAGTTTGTTTAACTTCTATTTTAAAGGTTACAAGATGCACAACAAGCACTTCATGTACGACATCGGAGGTGAAATGCCCAACATGTGGCTGAGGAACACGGCCAAGCTGTACGACCCCCAGGCCGAGGGTCGTGTCAGTGTGGACGACACGCCGGACGGGCTGGGGCCCAGGTGTCCCCCAACTATTGACGAGGTCGAGCATTCGGTGGCTTTCGAGATTGCTTGCAGGTAATTGCATCACATAATCGCTTTCAAATTAATTGCCTTATCCATTTATGTGCCATTGACAGAAGGCTGAATAAGGATAACAAGAGGCTGAGAGTAAAGGTTATCACTCATCGGAGCCACTCGGGAGCACCTCGAGTCGTTGTCAACTGGTGGTACACAGGTGAACGTCGCGTGGTCAACCAGTAGCCCTCGCGTGGTCAAAGAGTGAATGTCGCGTTGTCCACGAATTTCCAAGTAGTCTGTCAGGCTTGGCAAGCCCCGGTTGGCTCTAATGACTGATAATCCTAAAGGTGCTCTATTCTTAAACTATCGAATTATCGGAACTTGTACTAAGTAAAAGTCGAAAATATCTATTATTTTGAAATTCCGACCAGCAGGCCTACCATGCGCCGCGACAAAATCTTCACATTCATTTCTGTCGTGTGAGAACGTGACAAGGCTACAGAGGCATTATTCGGAGATTTGAGATTTTCATCTCACCCTTTTTCGTCCTTGTTGCTCTCGTTTGAAACGTCATAGGTGTGAGAGTGACCAAGATAAAATCTCGTCTCATCTTACGCGTAGGAATAGCCCTCCAGGTCTGTCTCGATAAAAAATGTCGATAAAATTTTGTGCCGGCGTGCATGCTAGATGGTAGTAGGATTGACCTGATCCATGTTAGATTCAGATTTCTAAATGTATGTTTTTTCTTACAGTGTCCCGACAAAGGAGCCCAATGACGAAAAGCTGACAATCGACGAGTTCTACCACACTCTGCAGACTAACCGAAACGTCATCGCGTGTCACTCAGTGTACGCTGTCAACATGGAACGGCTAGCGGCTATGTTGAACCATCCTAGCAATTAAAACTTGGACCAGCCAATATTGAAGATTACATTTACTTCAACTGCTTTAAGTTCGGGATGTAGTCCGGTGTAACCTTTCCGAAGACGGGTCTGAGCAGTGGCGCACTTGTAGCGCTTCGCTCAACTGCTTTCCTTGTTTTTCTTCACTCTACAAAGCTTCAAGGCTGGCGTGAATAAGCACCTTATAGGTCGTCGTGCTCCATCTTAGACTACAACGTCGCTTAACATCAGGCGAGTTGGTAGTCAAACGACGACCTATTCTACAAAAAAAAATTAAAAAAAGTTGTCTAGCATAGTTTACATTCTCTTTTGACTCGCTGCGCCCCGCGGTGCTAAACGCGGTTAAAAATGGCCATTGTGTTAATCTCTAAATCTAGGATACGTCCATACTAAATTGTATCAAAATCAGTCCATCCGTTTGAGCGTGGAGAAGTAACATACAAACACAGACTTTCAAATCGCACTACATTATTAACATTAGTGTGAAACTTTGCATTGATGGATGTTTGTTACTCAATCACGACAGATCGGCTATACGAATCTGATGATGGATGAAATTTGACACAGATATAGATTATAGTCTGGAATAGTACATAGGATACTTTTAAACAGCGGATAACGCCGCCGGGTCCAGATCGGAATTTATTATCCGGATATTCTATTGGCCATATGGTCTTAATGAGTAGACCTAACTTTTTTGAATAAATTATTTTGGTTTCAGTACCAACTGAGCCAAAAGGCGCTCATTGTCATATGCGTGAGGACTAAATCTAGACTAAAATGCCTATCCAGATTTTAAAGTTACAAGGAGTTAAGTTATTATAAGTTTACAAGTCACGGTCAGTCTGTACTCCAATAATTTGAAAGACGGCCCCGGTGGCTCTGTTGGTCAGTCAGCTGCTCAGTTGGTGGCGTAAGTGATCCTGCCTTCTACTGTCAGGGACGCCGGGTGTGGGTTCTATTCCCACCTAGGGCAAACATTCTTGAGATATTTTGTTATGGAAACTGACGTGGTTTTCACACATTATGATTTATGAAACGGGAATTACTCACGTACGATTTAGTCGATTATTCCGACTATAGTTTCAACCGCATTCGGCGGTCTTCATCAAGGCGAGTGCGCGCGCGCGGCTGCGTCTCGTATAACACACTAATAAATAATAGACTAAATCATACGTGAGTAATTTCTGTTTCATAAATCATAATTCTTGAGATGTGTTTTGTTCCATGTATGGGGCTGTTACCTATGTACTCGTATTTAAAAATATTTAAACATGTTTTTGTAAATCAGTCTCTGGCAGACATAGTACAAGCTTTGATCGACCTTGGTTTTTGGGGTCAGGGGGTTTATCACGAATTTTGATCGTTACGAAAACTTTTTTCGTTTTCGTTTTTCTCCATACATTTCAATAAAGCGCACCTGGCGGAAACGTTACGGAACTAGGCTAAATGTATGGAGCCAAACGTAAACGAAAAAAGTTTTCGGTAAATTTCAAAACTCGCGGTAAGTCTCCAGATGATCGTGTCTGCAAAAAAGTACTGAATATTTATTTATTTCGTTTTAGAAAGTTTTCTCTAGAATAAGACAGTCATGTTTGGTTCATGTTTGGTTCACTGCAGATGTGAAACCTCGTGCAATAAATGTCTTGAAATTAATGATTATACAGTTTTATTAAAACCTTTAATTCTACCCTAATATTCAAGAAAATAAATGGTTTAGTGTAGGTTTGATGTAGGTTGTGGTGTGGTAGAGGATGTAGAGGGATGCTTAGATGGTTTGGACACATTGAGAGAATGAATGAAAGGAGATTGACGAAACAGGTTTACATGGCGAGTGTGGATGGGCAAGTCCGTCAAGGTCGACACAGGCACACGTATCTCGACCAAATTGTAGACGTTTTAAAGACCAGGTCAAGAGTACCTGTCTCTGACGAGCGTGTATGAAAAGACCCATGAAGGTGGAAGAAGCAAAAGATGTATGCCAGGATCGTAACAAGTGGAGAGAAGTTGTCTCTGCCTACCCCTATGGGAAAGAGGCGTGATTATAAGTATGCATGTACATATGTGTGTAGGTTTGATATTTAAAACTTTACAATAAAATACAAAATAAAATTCAATTTTTTTTATTTACTTACAAAATTAAATTAAATTAAATAACGAGTGCTTAAAATATGTAACAGTCAACTAAATTAAAATTTCAATATGTATTTTGTTTTTTAAATAATTTGTCTTAGGGCGCTCGTAGACGGTCCGTAGGTTTACGGCAATATTTTGAGTGTGGCGGGTCATTTATTCATACAATTCTGCTTTTTTTTTTTTTTTTTTATTAATTTATTCATGACCATGGATACTCGTCCTTCAGTCGGATTCTTAGTAATAATTTTTCCTTCAGTAACAGATGATGGGATGATGATGATGAGGTGATGATGATGAAGACGATGAATCCCTCCCCTTTTCCCATTCCAGTAAAGTTATGGATACTTTACTGAAACTTTAAGTGAAGTTTTGTAGAGAACACGAAAAATCGCGTTTCGCGATGTTTGTATCATTTGCCCACACTCGTGCACGTTGACGAACCGGTAAACGTTAATAATCCACCATTATTAAAATTTAACACTCGAAGAATCACAAGTTTTAGAAAATAATACAAAAACACGACACCATCTTTTCGGTTCCCGCCAAAAACTCCCCATACAATTCTGCATGTCGGCAATGTTGCCAGTATTGCAGCGAAAATATGGCCCGTCTAGAAGCGCCCTATTATCTAAAAAGTAGGCGCAAATATAGCTATTGTAATGTGTCTATTGTGTTGTTAATTTTCGAATTTTGTCCTAGACGCGTCTCACGGTTCTAAACGGTTTTTGTATTTCTTACATCATTTTCCGGGATAAGAAATAGACAGATAATACAAAACAAACGTCAGAAACAGAATTCGTTTATTTATCCCGGAAAATGAATGGTCACTGAAAGTTTGTGCACGCGAGTAAAACCGCGGGATGCAACTAGTACCTCTTGCTTAAAAATAAACTCTAGCAAATAATAAAATTAAAATAGTTTGAATTTAGTGTTAATTATATTTATACAGTCTCAATTATACAGCCTACAAATAAAATAAGAAAAAATAATATCATAATTAGGTTCTAAAAGAATTATCTGTCACTAGGAAATCTCAAAGTTATTTTTTGGATAACGCGAGCATACTCGACTTTATCATTAGTCTATGATTCGGGATATAGGTCATATCATGATAAAAAACGCTGGCGGTCAAGCTGAGCATTATATTATAAGCAATATATCGGTCTATTTGGTTTTATGAGGTAGCTACTAATCCTACTTAATATTATAAACGCGAAAGTTTGTAAGAATGGATGGATGTTTGTTACTCTTTCACGCCAGAACGGCTGAACAGATTTGGATGAATATTGGCACAGATATAGATTATAGTCTAGAATAGCACATAGAATACTTTTTCACCGCGGGCGCAGCTAGTAATCGATATATGAAGCACGCGAGCAAAAGGCTGGTTAAACAATAAAACAATAGGCCTAGTACTTTCGTGCGCGGGTGTACTCATGCGCCAACACACCCCGTCCACTTTATTCCAGCGTTCTTTTTACATGACGCGAACTATTACATGTGAAAAAATGAGGATAACATGTCGGACCCACTCGACATTATACGTAGAACATTCGGATTAACATGTGGATCCACTTAGGCAAAATCACTCGCTCTTACGTACTAAAGACCGATCCTTTATCACTCGGTGATTGCAATGTTATTTCTGGAATAACAAGAGGGTACAATGCTCGCGAGCCGTGAGGGGACGCAGGCGCTGAAACATGTGGGGATGGTGCCGCAGAAACATGTGGGGACGCGGCTGGGGTGACATGCGGGGATGCTCTCGGGGTAATGTGTGGGGATGCTCTCGGGGTAATGTGTGGGGATGCTCCTGGTGTATTATGTGGTGAAGCTCGCGGGGATCCCCCGTGTCTCAGGTGTCGCAGTTCTTGTCCTTCTCCTTCCGCAGGGATGCTGCCAAGGAACCTGTCAAGTTTAAGTTTCAGGTTAGTTGTGTGGTCAAGTTTTGTTAGTTTGTCAAGAGTGAATAGGCACTTCATGGGCAAGCGTGCTCCATCTTAGAACACATTGTCACTTTCCATCTGGTGTGTTTTGGTCAAACGTAGGCCCATTCAATAATTAAAAACTAAGCGTGTATTTTTTTTTATTTTTTAAATTACTTTGCTTAATATGAATTTATGGTCAAACCTAAATCATGAATGAAATCATAAATGAATTCATGATAGTACAGATTCGGTAGTTAGCGAGCACAAGGGTATGGCTCATCATTGCGTGCACACTGAACAGTCGTACGCTGACTCAGTTGGTCAGCACTCTTCGTAATTAGAAGTTATACGTCATGGCCAGTTAAGATTTGGACCGATGGCATTTTTATTTGGTACGAAGAACATATCAAATATTATGTCTCTATAAACAGCACGAGCATAATTTGTATTTAATGTGGGGAACCATAATGATTTCCCACTTAGTAAGGTATTGGGCTAAAACGGCCGCAACTAGCAAACAGTAAATACCTTCGCTTCTTCCAAACAATGAAGCCGAGGATCGCGAGGAAGATTGCTATCGCGCCAAACGTGATGCCTGTCGCGGAGGCTGTTGACATCGTGTACAGACCTGAGCGGTAGAAGATTAAGGTTGATGGGGTATTTACAATGAAGTTTCTTAACATACATGAAAAAAGCACCTGCCAATAATAAAAAAACTAGAATGATAAACATTATGAGTTGGTATCTCGCCCTGTTGCCAGGCTATTATATTCCGAAGAGGAGGGTTTGTTGCCGACGGAAGAAGAATAGAAGAGAGTGGTCATGTGAGCGAGTGTCACCAATTTGAGCTCTTCTGGTCGATATGATAGAGAAAGTGGTCGCAAATATTTTTGGTCAATTTAGAACAGATTTTAGTATGTCTGGCTGAAGGATTCATTTTAATAATGAGCGAAGGAAGAACTTGTAAAGATTTATTCCCCTAGCAATAAACGCCTCGGAAGTTATACCTACAGCGTTTTGTCTAAAAGAAAGGTTTAAAGAAATTTATTTTCACTAAAGATTAATAAATCATTTACATTCTCATGTAAATACACATCGTAGTAAGTTAATTAGGTAGGTCGTTGTCGCACAAAAATTTGGTACTTAGGTAATTAAAATTTAGAAAAACAACAAAACTAAAAAAAATTCAAAGAAAAAGACAAAACACTATCAAATAGAACCTTTTCCGAGGCTGGGGGATGGACATTATTTTGATTTTGTGTTTCAAAAGGCAAGGCTCGATGGATGAAGATGACTCTTACCTTCAACATCCAGCTTGACGGTATCAATGTAGCCCTTCCCGTCGTCCATCCCAACCCCGCAGGTCCAGACACCGACGTCTTCGTACTTCACCTTGCGGATGGTGACGGCGCAGTCGCCGCGGTCCAGGCTCATGTTGTGGGGAAAATAGTATCGTCCCAGGATTGGCCTTAAAACATTCATTAAAAAAAACTAAAACAATAGATTTTTTTTTTAATCTGCATTACTTTTCTTTTAATTCTGCGTGCAGTTACTCGTATTTTAACTCCAGGGTCAGACAGACTGGCCCTATAGTCAGGGTGGCATTTGCCAGCCGGGCCCCAGCCGGCGCGTGCCCCCCTCGGACTTGACTTGCGGGGCTTGCCGCATGCCAGACGGTAGGTAGATTGGGGGCTACACCCTGTCTCGGGCCCCTGACTTGTGGGGAGCCACCTGGGCCCTTTCAGCTCAACCCGACCCTGATTAACTATCTAAGCAGGTGTGTTGGTAGTAGGACATGTTGTGTAAGGTGTGCCCTCCAGTGAGGACATCTCCCTATTGGTATTCTTTATGGCCAGTCGCTGGGAATTACGCGCTTCCTTTAGCCTGGGCTGGTATCTCTGCTCCGACAGTTCAGCAGCTAGGCTATTGGGGTGTCGGAGCAGGGGATGTCGATAGAAAATGATAGAGTCGATAAACACTGAAAAATGGCGCGCCAAAAATGAAAATGCAGTGCTTACGCCTTTTTCACACCGACGGTGGTACGCTGTAGTGACTATTGGGTTTGTTGCATCTCGCTCTGTCTGTGATTTCTCTATAACTGCATCTCTTTTTGTATAATATTATCGCTATGTTACCGCGATTCGCCGCGTCAGTGTGAAATCAGCGCTGTGGTTAGGCACTGAGACACTTGGATGGAAATCAAGCCATTGGGTACAGTTGCCCATTTGAGAAAGGATTTTTGCTTTCAGTCTCTATCAAATGAGTACTTTAGAACACTTACCTGGTCACATTCACATCAGAGTTTATGCTGAACGGGTTATCATTAGGCGGCTCGAACCGGCAGTATCTTAAAGGCGTGAGTCCTTGAGTCGTAGCGCATACAATCGTCGCGGATTTCCCGTGCACAGCACTTATGTTCTTCTCCAAAGCCGCCAGCTCTTCCACCACTCTGACGTTGATGTGCTGCATTATTTCCACGCCTATTGAACCTTCGCTTCCTATGTGGCATCGCCATTCTCCGCTGTCGTTTTTTGAAGCTTTGATGTTGATGGCGCATTGCCCTGCGTTTAAAGTTGAACCTGAAAATCTGAGAGTCGTGGTAAACGACAATGTTAAATGACAAATCTATCACACTAATATCAATCACAAATATCATTTATTCATTATTATTCAAATATTATTTCTTCACGCTCAAAGAGCTAGACCAATTTTAATGAAGTTTGGTATGGAGGTAGCTTATACCCTTTTTTTTATACCCTGGATTAACATGTAGGCTACTTTTTAACCGCGGATAAAAAGCTATGGTAAAAATAGTGGTCATTTATGCGTAGATAGTAGATATTTAAGTAAACAAAAGTAGGTATTGGCTACAAGCTGCACCTCGTATTGTCTAGTTTTTCAGAATTTTATAATTTAAAGAAAATAAATTCTGTCGACCCTGATGCACACTACATCCTTGATAAATTTCAACGGGTCGGTTTAGTAGATTTGTGAAAAAAAGGTAAAATTAACAGGCAGATGGACAAATATTGACGAACTATTAACAGATTGACACAAATCGCAATCATCTGTTTTAATTAGTCAGTTACAGCCTATTTTACGCAGGTGCTTTCACTAGCGAAAGATACGTTTAACTTACTAATTTTAAAATGGGTGTTCACTTACGAATATCTTTTTCCATTCGGATGTATGAATCCGCAATAGGCCATGGGTGTATCCGTTTTACATCGAATATTTATGGTTGCACCCTCCATGGCAAGGAGGGTTTCGACTCCATTGACGTGGAAAACGCGAAAAGCTGAACACAATGAAAAGAAAATCAATGTTGTTACAAACATTAGGTACGTACCTACTTACTCACTTACAAAGGTCAGTGGACATGTTAAAAAACAGGTCAGTGCACAAAATGAAAAACTACTTATTTTAAAAATTAGCATATACATATAGAAATACAGCAAAGTCATAAATCACATCACTAGCACATTATAAATAAAACTATTCACATAAACATTCCACACAATTTTTTTAAAATACATTTTTTGCTTAACCAAACACACACAGTTGCATATGCAACCTTTAAATTATACCTACACAATAATAATTAAGAAAAAAACATTCCACACAATTTTTTTAAAATACATTTTTTGCTCAACCAAACACACACAGTTGCATATTGCAATAATAATTAACAAACCTGAAACATTCACAACACTTACAAACACTACTATAATGAGTAATTTTATTTTGCAAGAACGTTACAAACAAAATTTTTCAATACATTTTGTTTTACTCAACAAAACGAAACTCACTTGCATCCGACCTTTACATTAAACACAATAATAGTTTACAAACCTGAAACACTTATAACACTTGCAAACACCACTATGATGAGTAATTTCATTTTAAAGTTACGTGACTCCATAAAAATACTACGAAAGCTAAACGGCTGTTTTTAGCACAATAGCATAGCACCTACTGATCTAGTAACGTTTATTGAACTACCCTCTTGCGTGATAAAGTGTCAAAGGTCCTTTAATTTACGACTTGTTATCAGAAACTTAACAAGTGCGGCACACGTAGATCTTTTTCTAATGGGTTTATCTGCAATTTATAGTTAGTGGGTGCACTGCCTCTAACAAATTTTATTTGTATAGTTAATACCTTCGCCATAATTTCTGTCAATATCATAATGATATTTACCTGTCTTTGATAACAGTCTTTGACAGCCATAGTACAAGTTTTGCCAAGTTTGGGGTCAAACAGTGTGTGCAAAATGTCACCATGTTTATTTACTTATTTCGTAGTGTGTTCTATATGGTTCTGGTTTCTGACATAAACTTTGCATATACTTACACCTATGTTAAGAATTACACCCCAAAGTAATCCCTACGATCTATACGAATACAACAAATTACTTTGATAATAAAATATCTTGACATAGGTTTATCATTGTTTTATTAACACTTAAATTACTTTGTAAATAAACTGCGTGTTATCAATAAGTCATTTCAATGTAGATTGTCTACTCACAAACGTCCTATAGTTGGTTTTGAAGATCAGCGGTAGCGATGGCCTATAAATACTTTTATACTTTTAATTTTTTACCCGACTGCGCAAGGAGGATTACATTTTTCGAGTGTATGTATTCTATGTTTGTAAGAGGATTCTTTGGCGCGACTTACACTTAGCTTATAACTTATTACTAGCTAGATGGATTTCGACATGTGATGTGTCATTTGAATCGTCTTGATTGTCGGAGTGACCTACAGTAGGTACATTTTTGAGTTAGGTATATTCGGAGCCTTAGACTGCATTTTGCAGCCAGGTTTTTTGTTTTTAATTAATAATGTTACTTGTTTAGGATGAAAAGTAAGGCTTCATCCTTGTTAAGCAAATTGTGAGCAGAAAGTATTGAAAAAGTAATCAGTTTGTACCAATACTCTCATCGCTACACGCACTGACACTTGCAAACTTTAAACTACTTAATTGAAACTACCTTAAAAAAACTTCCTAACCTTACAACTATCTACTATAAATTACTAGGTAGTAATTTGTCAAGGTTAATAATTTATTAACCTTAAATTACTAGGTAGTAATTTGTTAACCTTAACAAATTAGTAGTAATTTGTTAACCTTAACAAATTAATAGTAATTTGTTAACCTTATCAAATTACTAGGTAGTTTGTTAAGTTTAATAAGAAAGGTTACTAGGTAGTAATTTTGTTAAGGTTAATAATTTATTTACCTATTTCTATATCTTCACGTTATCGTAGTTTTATCATCGTAGTTAACTATTCTAAATTACTTATTAAAATCGGTGTTGATAAAAATAGGTCGGGGATATAATATATTTAATTTTTCTTTTTCTTGTTGTACGTAACGCAACGTTACGAACGAAAATACACTAGAGACAGAAAACAGTACCGTCAGAATGGTTGGTAGTGCGGCTCAAGTAAAGATTTTTCAACGTCACGCCTTTCCCCAAAGGGGCTGACAGAGTGTAATGTGTGCTGTTGTAATACAACACCCACACTGCGCCGGACGATATTCAGTCCCAAATGTGACAGGGGGCGAGCCTGTCGCCATACGGGGCTCCAGTCATGTAGCAGATGACATACAATATGCACTGAACAAATTGGTGCATGATTTCGACTTAGTTTGAACCCGCTCCCTCTAGCTTGAGAGGCGGACCTTTTCACTACAACCTTCCTAGATTTCTTAAACTAAAAATAAAAGCTTAAAACTGGTGTCCATCCTCTGGGGCATTTATTAAACGAAACTATCTGATTCACTCTATTTACATTCACAACAGTCAACAAACAACACTTATCCTATCACGGCTTCCTTCTATTTGTTCTGTTTTTTTTACTTCTGTCTACCTTCTTGTCTGTGGAGAGTTCTTGCTGGAGTTTTCTTAGCATTTGTGGAGTTATTAGACCCTGGAAAAGGAAAATAAATTTATAATGTAATAATGATCGAATCAGGAGTTACTTTGCGGAAGTACATCTTTAAAAATGTTTTTACCCTCGATGCAAAAACCACAGGGTATTTTAAGTTTGAAATCAGTGTTGATGGCAATCAGTGTCAAGGCTTATTAAATTTACAATTTATACTTGTTATAAAAATTGTTTCGCTTCAACGCGATAATACACAAGATATTTGTTGGAAAAAAACAGTCTTTGAAATGTATGAAAATCATAGATATATACAAACAGATGGATTTCGGATCAATAATAATAAATGACTAAAATGTAAAAAGCCAAAACTAGGCAAAAATTGTTTATTGAAATCTTTACTTAAATGCTACAGCAGACAAATTTGTTGCGGGAAATAAAAATTAGGCAGTAGAACATCTTTCACCGTTTTTAAACTAAACTTAATTTAACAGCTCCAAAATCAGTTTAGTCTCCAAATTACTAATTCACGAAACTACTATAAAGGCTACAAAAATCCACGCAGGACTTATCGACTCCATGTTAAATCAAAATAATTTGAGTAGAACACATCGTAAAGATAGCAGAAAGGCAATAGTGTACATTGCGATGATTATTAGGTTCAGACGCCGACGCTGCGCGACCTTGAACCCTATCGGCGAAGTTTTGAACTTCTGCACAGTATCATCGATACTCATCTTTTGATGTAGTGAAATAACCTTGTGTTATTGTCACAAAAATAAACTTAAACTTATTGAGCGGCGATACGGTTGACAATCGTGCAGCATCGACGGCTGAACCTAAAAATTACCGCAAAAAGATGACATGTAAACTATTTATGAAAGGAGGGTATTCAAAACATTTTTAACTTGCCGTGCGCCTCATACACAGCATGCGTGCATAAGGAACAACATGCAAAAATCAACTATATTTCATACAAGCTGCGCCCCGCGGTTTCACCCGCGGTTAACAAGTATCCCATGTGCTATTTTAGACTATAATCTAACTCTGTGCCAAATTTCATCCAGATCTGTTCAGCGGTTCTGGCGTGAAAGAGTAACAAATATTTATCCATCCATCCATCCACCCATTTTTACAAACTTTCGCGTTTATAATATTTGTAGGATAGTAGGATTCATTTCAATGACGTCAAAAATTGTTCGAGCATTTTTCCGTGCGCTCAAAAGAATACTCAGTAGTGGGTGAAAAATGGTTGATAAATTATGAAACTAGAAACGATAAATGATGATGAGGAATGATAAATGATGAACTACCTGAACTTACTCTAGCTACGAGCATGTCCGACAGTTTCCCCTTCCCGTCTTCTTTGGTATTTGAAGCGTTCAGCATAGCTTTGGTCGCCTTTTTGGAGCCACTCAACACATCCATTTTATCTGGATCGTCGCGCATCATCTGTTCAGAGTTTCTCAATAGCCTGGTGAAGAATAATTTATTATTTTACAATATATGTATGTTATGCATAAATGTTTATACTGTTATATATACTAATTATTTGCAATATATACTGATTTTTTAGCATTGACCCGAAATTCATAGCTTTTAAATATATGTATGTCTATAATATGTATTTATAATCTTATATCTTTAAATGAGCAATTCTTGTATTTATATATATATATATATATATATACTTGGAATCTCGGAATCGGCTCCAACGATTTTCATACAATTTAGTATATAGGGGGTTTCGGGGGCGATAAATCGATCTAGATAGGAATCATTTTTAGAAAATGTCATTTTATTCGTGTTTTATCGATAATCAACTTAAACATAAACTTGGAAGAAAACTAACAAAAAGGAGGCGTTTGAGTAGTCTCAACTGAAAAATATGACTCTTCCTGACATCTATTGGCGAATAATAATACTATTTTTTGTGAGCAACTAATTGCTTTAACGATACAACAGCAGATGGCGTTGTTAAGTAACACGAAGTCAATGAGTGTTTGCTTTGAGGTTAGACTAAAATCGTATAAACTAATTTCATTTTTTGTTCATTTCATTTGCAACACTATTTATATATCATAATATAATATAATAAGGGCAGCATTCTAGATTACATTAGATTTTCTTTTAGATTACATTAGATTGTCAGTTTGTTATATACAAAATAGAGCCTCTTCTTAGAAGTTTTTTTCTCGAGTAGGTATTTTGCTAGATTCTACATCCATAGTTTTGAATACCATTTATAAGTTCTACTGAGGGCTTGAAAACGTTACTAAAAACTAATCTGGTAATAAATTCAAAGTTTGATATTCTCGCTGTCTTTGTCTAACACACTGCAATGAGAAAGACAGCTATACTTTTATCTACTGTAATTATCCCACTAATCATAAATGCGAAAGTGGTTTGTTAGTATGTTTGATTCTATTTAGCTACATAATGTCTGTACTGATATTTTTTTTAAACTTTGTTAGACAGTACTACCTAGCCAAATAAAAAAGTCTACATAATCATTTAAAAACTTAAAACATTAAAGATAATGAATAACTAACGGAAGCCTGGAACGAACGTCATCTTTTTCGCTAGACTTCGACTTAATTCCAGACCTGTGAAAAATGCTACAATATTTTTTATTACTACTATTTTGGGCCCTAATTACTTAAATAAATATTTTTCATAATTTGTGAGAGAAGCCAAAAACCTAATTTACTAGCTGCAGCCCACTGTCCTATTTGCGGTTAAAAAGTAGCCCATATTTATAGGGTTTACTTAGAAAAACGTAACCACGTAAAAAATACGTGTTTCCGTTTCTCTAAGCACTCATTACAAATATCAACATGAAAACTATTCTGAATACTTTGTAATACTGTTTTCAAAGAGGCAAATTTATCAAAAATACATTCTATAGCTTTTTATTAGTAGTTATTTAGTACAAAAGTGTCACGAGCGAGCGATACAGCTGCCCTACCTCACCATACACCTTAATCTAAGATTCAAAGGTACAAACCAAACTTTGTCAAAATCCGTCCATCTGTTTGAACGTGAAGAAGTAACAGACACACACAAACAAACTTTCGCATTTATAATATACTAGTTGCGCCCGGCGGTTTCACCCGCAGTAAAAAAGTATCCTATGTGCTATTCTAGACTATAATCTATCTCTGTGCCAAATTTTATCCAGATTTATTCAGCCGTTCTGGCGTGAAAGAGTAACAAGCATCCATCCATCCATCCATCCATTCTTACAAACTTTCGCGTTTATAATATTAGTAGTTATTTAGCTGATAATAATTTACCTCGTTATTTGGAATATCCCCTGCTGAATGATGGCGTCCAATTCCGATTCCATATCGCGAACCAATTTCACATCGGGGAACATATCCGAGAAACGATAACTGGAAACAAAACATTGTCTTTTTAACCCACTGTAATTATGTGCTATGCCATAAATAACCTTATTTTATGGACTTTATATCTCAATAAAGAAATTTTAACTCAACAAAAAAACTAGGCCCTATTTATTATTCAGAACGCTAAATTGCTAAATCTGGCTTATTCCCAACGATCACCAACAAACCGGCCACCAGTGGTGGTCGTTAGAAAAATATTTTAATTTTCGTCCCAACTGTCGCCACCGCGCCTCGTTGGCACATTTAATTATTTCTTGTGCCAACAACCACCATTGCTAAAAACCGATATAACTCTAACATGTAAAAACCATTTTGTGGAATTTTTTTACACTGTAACACAGCTTAACTATATCATTATATTAATTAAAACGACACAACACTAAAAATCTAAATTATTTTTTAAGACCCAGCAAGCCCCACTGGCGGCAGATGGGACAAAAATTATAACTTTGTCTTAACGACCACCATTGGTCGCTGTTTTGGTGGTGGTCGTTGGGAACAAGCCCAAAACCTAAACCAGCTAAAAATATACCTGGCCTTTTCATTGCTGCGTATTAGACAAAGACAACAATACTTTTGCTAAATACTTTAGATCTAGCAATTTAGCGCTCAACTATCTATTGAATTCAAATCTTGCGTGAACTCTGGGATACCCTATAGAATACAAAAATTTGTAATATGTAGAAAAAGAGATGATAAATACACATAAAACTACAAAATATGAACAATTTTAATAACAGGAATACAATTTTTAGTGTCCATTGATGGGTTACGCTTTTCATTTGTGACTAGATTCAAGCAACAACAAGCAATCTAAAACAAACACGCCTCCCTTCGCTATATTTTTGACAAAGCATTGTTTGCCTTAACACCATGCCTTATATCCTCACCTCAGCCACAAGTAGAGCTCTAATATATCGAAGACGGACTCCAAATGCACCAGATCCACGATAGTTCTGGGCATAGGCAGCGGCCAGTCCACAGCGTTGCACAGCCAATTCTTGGTTACAGGTTCATTGCGACTGTACTGACGGACCATCTGAGGACAAAAATTAGATAATTGTTTTTCATGAGTCTCTAATAAACGTTGCACGGACTCGAAATAGTTATACAGCCTTAGAAAGAAAGTTTTAATACATGTATACACAAAAGCTGAACAATAAAAATATTTTTGGCTTAAACTTTCTGTACAAGCTTGCAGCAGAATACGTAGTATACCTTGAGGAAGGTAGCGCAGACGAAGGGCAGCTTGTTGTTGATCGGCGCGCAGCAGAACACGTAGCGCGCGCGCAGAGGTAGCGGCACGTGCTGGATCATCTCCGCCAGGAACTTGAACCCCTCCGTGTTGCACATGAAGTACAGCGAGTCGTCCACCGTGCACAGGTGCACGAAGATGTCCTGGGGTAGATACATATATAGATAGATAAACTCTTTATTGTTCGCACCACAAATAACAAAACAACAAGAGAAAAGTTATAATAAAACTTATTATTACTTATTAATGTAACGATTGGCGGCCTTATCACTAAAAGCGATCTCTTCCAGGCAGGTAATTATGTACAGCTACTATTATACAAAATAATAATACGTAGTTCAAGAATCTCTTATTTTAAATTAAGCTCCAATGTCATAAAACATATTTTCTAGTAAGCAAGCTCCTCTCAGCTTGGTTTTGAAGCACGCGGTAGAAGGCGCATCCCGAACGGAACAACTCACCATTAGGCTACTGAGGCTGGCGTGCGGCAGATGGTAAGCGTAGAGCTCCATCTGCTCCGCGGTGGGGTGCAGGCCGGCCTGGCTGACCGGGTCGGGCGGCTTCGACAGCAGCGTCTTCAGCGTCGCCAGGTCTTCCGCCTTGAATGTCGTGACGTAGCCCGTCTCCCACACGCTGCCGTATCTGCCGGCTCGACCTATTCAATGGGTCTGCGTGGATTATTTTTTTTAGCTCATCTTAAAGGATAATGTCTTAAATAAACCTATCAGAAAGAAAAACGGTAAAATTTGCAGAAATAATTTTACTATCGTAATTTGAAATGTGATTTTCATAAGTTCGCGTTTAAGAGCAGGGTCGTGTGACGAGAATATCTATGGCATGCATCGAAATAATTTAAGGCAGAAGCGGCATGAGTCTAATTTCTAGTACACAGCGCGTGGACCCAATATGACTACAAGCAAACGGACACTACACAGCTCTGTTGACAGTATTATGTTACGTGTATCACTAACAAAGAGAGACGTACATAGAGAGACTATAGCGAGAACGAGACAACAATAATTAACACAGCTGCGACTGGTTGCGTTTGTTTGTGATTACGGTGAATTGTGTGCAGCACCTAATTTATGCAGTTCATATTTAGGTTCTCGTACCGTTTCTTCCTTATGTATGATCGAAGATGGCTTGACGTTAGTTTTTGCATTGTCAATAATTAAGGCTGGTGCCCAAAACGGCGAGGCACAGGATGTTTTCCGCAATTTGTAATTCAAATATTTTGTAAGAAAACAATAGTTTTCATAGCCATTTCGTAGACATGTCACTTTAGTACATTTTACTATAATATTAATTTTTGAATTATTAAACTAATTTCTCATATCATTCCTATTAGTAGTAGTTTTCAGTAGTCACGTAAGTGGAAGGGACTACTCCATTATATTTAAGTAACACGAGTACAAATAAAAATAAAATAAAACCTCCGACACCGATTTTCGTCAACACCTATTTTCATCAAACATAGCTAAGAACACTCCCGACTAATTCACCTTTCAAACAAAAAAATCAAAATCGGTTCATCCGTTCGGGAGCTACGATGCACACACACACACACACACACACAGACACGTCAAACTTATAACACCCCGTCGTTTTTGAGTCGGGGTCTAAAACTAGATAAAGGGACTTTGTAACGAGTGTAGACATTTGTTGAAAACATTGGTTCTTAAAGAGCATGTATTAGATAAAAAAGTAAATTTTAAGTTACATGCATTATATAACATTAACTATTCGTGAATTTGACGTATAGGGATATAATCGGGAGCTACGATGCCACAGAGAGACATAAACACACACTCACACACACACACACACACACACAGACAAAAAAGACACGTCAAACTTATAACATCCCGTCGTTTTTGAGTCGGGGTCTAAAACTAGATAAAGGGACTTTGTAACGAGTGTAGACATTTGTTGAAAACATTGGTTCTTAAAGACCATGTATTAGATAAAAAAGTAAATTTTAAGTTACATGCATTAACTATTCGTGATTTTGACCTAGAGGGATATAATGACAGGACTTACCTGCAATCTGTAAAGCTTGCGATATACTGATAACGTCCATTTCTTTGTCGCCGTCTTCGTTTACCACTGGTTTTATTAACGAGTAGAATACTATCCTTCGTATACTCCTGTAACACAAATTAACAGAATTCTATAGTCAAAAGATTATAACGTATTGTTACGCCAGTAGCAGCCGATGAAGAAACTATACGCTAATCTGTGGCGATGTTTGTTTACAACTACGATAGGTAACGCAGATTAGTCAATAGTAGCCGCTCGAGTCGTGCGTTCCATTGTTAAAATCCGGAACAAAAGAAATCTTTCTGGAAAGCAATTATTGTGCACCGTTTTTATGTTTTTATCTATTTAATAATGGGATGTTTATTTAAATATTTTTGTACAGTCCGAATGTTCTAGATTGAACGCGTGACTCTGCGTGATAAACATTTTTTTTGTGTCCTTGCGCTATTGTTTAATCGAATGTTCTGGACACCTTAAAATTGTATAAATACGCGGACGACCGACGACTCGGGAGTCAGTATTGATTACCTACGCGTTCGAAGTGCTAACATCGAAGTAATTGTAAGAGAATATAGTGTTCAGAGTGTTATAGTGCAAGTGTCTAGTGTAGTGTAACAGTGGTTGTGTTTGTGTACTTGGTGAATAAAGTAATACGTCGACGTTTTATTCCTTTTATCCTGACCCAGCTCGTAACAGTATTATTAATTTTAAGCCATGCCCAGGGCTTATTTGCTATCCTACAGCGGAATAAAACAAGTAACATTATCAAAGGAAAAACAAAAACCCGGCGGAAAAATGTTGTACCCTATGTCACTTCCACTACCAAGACGATTCAAATGACACCTCACATGTCGAAATACATCAAGCTGTTAAGGCTGTAGGGCGTGCCAAATAAACCTCATACATACATACTTACATACATACACTCAAAAAACATAACCCTCCTTCTTGCGCAGTCGGGTAACAACGGTTAAATTAACAGGCCTATGTTATCAAAGATACAAGCTTCTTCATAACAAATGTCATCCAAATCCGTAAAGCCGTTTTAGTGTGAAGAAGTCATAAACACACACACACTCCTTCATAACAGGTTTTTTTACGCGTCAGGCTCAGACAGGACCTAATCTCTAGTGGATGAGTGAAGTCTGACTGGATTCTTTCTCCGCTCTAATTTAAGGCTATACTTGAATAAGAGCGGAGAGGGAATTTACTCCATGTTTATCCATATCCATCCATTATTATACATTTGAAAGTCAGACCTATCATATAATTTAATTTGTCGTATATTTGTAGTCTCCTATTTCGTATTTTGTACGTCATCATGTATTATATTGTATCATATTGTTTTATATTGTATCATATTGTTTTATATTGTATTATATTGTAACTCAATGATGTATGTACCTAAGTACTTAAAGTGTGTTATGTAAACTTAAGACTTTACTGAACCTATATTGCACACATGTTTTGATTTACAATCCAGATCTTATTTGTGTTTCTGGCGATCCATTAGGATCTATTACTAAGTTCTTTTGATTGTAACTTGTTTTGTGTGTTAAATAAATAAATAAAATAAAAATAACAAGAACCGCTATGGAGTGGAACACACTTCCTGCCTCGGTGTTCCCTAGTAACAGTTACAACCTGATCTGTTCAAGAGTGAATTTTTTGGCTTGCTCCCAACGACCACCACTGAAACAGCCACCAGTGGTGGTCGTTGGGACAAAGTTTTCATTTTCGTCCCAACTGCCGCCAGTGGGGCTCGTTAGGGTAGTTAAAATATTATTAATTTTAGTGTGTTGTCATTTTAATGTAATTATACAGTTAAGCTATGTTACAGTGTAAAAAATCATCAAAAAATGGATTTCATGTTTGAGTTCCTTCGGTTTGACTGTAGTTTTCACCAGTGGTGCCAGTTGATAGTAGTTCTTTGCACAAAAAATAATATTATATCGTAACGAGCCCCACTAGCGACGGTTGAGACAAAATTAAAACACTAATAACAAATAAAAACTATTAAAAAACTAACGACCTCCATTGGTGGCCGTTGGGAGTAAGCCAATTTTTTAATGTCATAGGTCAAAATATCCTCAAGTCGATACTAGATGCGCATCTCGCGAATATATAACAGGGTTTTTGTAACACCCTTATATATACCTAGATTAGACAATACTCACAAATTGATTCCGAGTCCAATAGCGTCAGTGGCGACCATAACTTTGCAAGAGCTGTCTGGATCGTTGAATTTGTTCGCTTGAGCCAACTTGGTCCCTGGGGGTAGGCTGCCGTATATCACCGCCACTTCGTGCCCTCTGCAATAATAATCAACCGAGCGAGCGTTAGCGAGCGAAGCGTCTCTGCCTCAGCTTTGGCAAAACTACTTTCTTATGTCCGCCGTCTGTCCGGCTTTGTTTTAAGGATTTCAGAGCGGGTTTATCGTAAAAAAAATCATATCACTTTGAAGAAAAACCCAAAAACTGGCCCCTATTCTTGACGCATGAGATCAGATCTGGTCACTTTCACTCCTATGACTTTCATGACAAAAAACATCTTGAATTGTAAGAGAGAAGGACAGACGCCGGATGGACGGACATAATAAAGCATTTTCGCGAGTTTTTCAGCTCACAGAGCAACTAGCATAATAACTTTTAGAGTCCCCCCAGACTGCAGACTTTATATCGGCCGATAGTTTGGTCTGGTTGGGCTGCTAGTGCTAGTTTGGAAGCAATTGCGGCCAACAATGAATAGCATTTGCGTACCTCTTCATACTGATGAATAAGTCGATTTAACTAGAATCCAATACAAAGTTTTACAGAAAAGTGTTGAACGCATGACATTCATAAAATATACATCATCAGCTTTATCAGAAATTATTCTGATAAAGCTAAAATTAGTCAACCACAACTTGCGTAATGATTATGTAATTATCTATCTCACAGGACATCTTTATTCTATTGCCTGCCTTAGTTATGTTTGGGCACACTACCCTGTATACAAAGCCCTTCCAATAAGATCCTTATCCCTAATCAAACAAGAGTTAAATTAGACAGTCACAAGCTGCATAATTATTGGATACCTGCCTCAAGGGACTGACCTCTGTTCTATGGCTCGACTGACGCTGTAAATGTCGTTTTTATTGAAACACACTATACAATCTCCCGGTTGCACATGATCAAGGCTGCCTAGCGCTGAATCCTGGACCTTTAGCTCGGTCAGTCTTTTGTATGATCGCACCTGGAAATATTTAAGAAATTAGAAGAATTATAAGGCCCTGTATTATCACGAAATCAGCAAAAATAAGCATTTTGTTTACGCCTAGTTTGATGTGAAGAATTGTGATGATCAGGTGCAAAAAAATACAGATGTCACTATTTCCTAAATACATACAATCTATATAATTAAATAAAAAATGTTCGTTGGTAAGCGCATCATATGGGAATGGCTATTCCGTTTTTTTTTTTTTTTGTTATGCTAGTCAGAGGTTGAATAAGGTTTTATGAAATGAAAGATTTGAAAAATTGACCAGAAGAATGTTAGGAGATTTGCAAGTAAATAATAAATACGTGAGAAGAGTGTGGAAGTATTTCTAAGAAAGTTTTGCTTCTAAAAACGAACCATATTAAATTACTTCCAAAAAATTTACAGTTATACATACATATATTTACTAATATAGTTTTATATATGTATATGTATGTATATATAACTAAGTATAATTATGAGTAATAGGAGAAGAAAAATATTATTCGAAAGTATGATAAAATCTGAGATCTTATAAATATTTAAATAAATAAGCATCATAATATTAAAACTTTTATCAAATTTATTATAATTTGTATTTTAATATTAAACATATTGTTACGAGCTGGATTAGGATAAAAGGAATGAAACGTCGATGTATCCGAAGATTCACTTTATTCACCAGTTACACAAACACAAACACTGTTACACTACACTAGACACTTGCACTATAACACTCTGAACACTACTCGTACAATTACTTCGATGTTAACACTTTGAACGCGTAATAAAAACTGACTGCCGAGTCGTCGGTCGTCCGCGTATTTATACAATTTTAGGATATCCAGAGTATTCGATTTAACAATAGCGCAAGCACACAAAAAGTTGTTTATCCCGCGGAGCCACGCGTTCATTCTAGAACATTCGGACAGTACAAAAGATTGAAGTAAACACCCTATTATTCAATAGATAAAAACATCATAAAAACGGTGCACAATAATTGCTTTCCAGAAATATTTCTTTTGTTCCGGATTTAACAATGGAACGCGCGGCTCGAGCGGCTACTATTGTCTAATCTGCGTTACCTATCGGTAGTTGTAAACAACATCGCCACAGATTAGCGTATAGTTTCTTCGTCGGCTGCGACTAGCGCAACACTACCCCCTCCCAAGACATGCTCGTCCCGAGCATCGTTAGTCCCGTGATATCGAGCCAGTCGATCAACATGGACAATCTTAGGTGCGCCTCGCTGACCCTTCTGTATGCGGTACGTGACGTCGTTGATCTTGGTTACCACACGGTATGGTCCATCCCATTTAGGCTGCAGCTTTGGAGATTTTCCTTTCTTGCGTACAGGATTATGAAGCCATACTAGCGATCCTTCATCAAACCCAGGGTCGTTGAATTTCCTGTCATATCGCGTCTTCATCTTTTCAGATGCTTGTTGGCCAGAATTTCTAACAAGTTCGTAGATGTCATTCATCTTATTCCGTAGATCTCTGGCGTACTCGTTTATGGGTTGTGGCGAGTCTGGTGGAATGCCAGTTATTAAATCCGCAGGCAGCCGTAACTCTCTTCCAAAGTTTGCAAAGGCTGGAGTGACGTTGGTGCTTTCGTGAACAGCACTACGGTACGACAGTAGAAATGGCTGGATGTGCTTGTCCCAATCTCGCTGATTGTTTTCGACCACTTTGGCTAGATGGGTCACAAGAGTGCGGTTGTATCGTTCCACCATTCCGTCGGACTGTGGATGGTATGACGTAGTCCTTGTTTTGTGAGCACCCATCACTTGACACACCTCCTTAAACAGTTGAGATTCGAAATTTCTTCCCTGATCGCTGTGAATTTCCAGTGGTACTCCAAAACGGCAGAACACTTCATGCACTAATTTGTCGGCTATTGTAGGAGCCTCTTGATTCGGAATTGCAAAGACTTCTGGCCACTTGGTAAAATAGTCCATAACCACCACGAAGTACTTGTTTCCATTATCAGTAACAGGAAATGGACCCGCCACGTCTAATGCTATCCGTTCCCACGGTGCTCCGACATTATACAACTTCAATGCTCCTCTGCTACGGGTGTGTGGGCCTTTCACTGCAGCACAACTTGTACATTTCCGTACCCAGTCTTCTACGTCGTCTCTGCAATTGATCCAGTAAAACCGTTCTCGTATCTTTAGCAGGGTCCGTTTTACTCCCAGATGTCCTCCTGAGTATCCATGGTAAAGATGTAAAACGTCAGGTACCTTAGCTTTAGGTACAATCATTTGTAGATGACAGCGATTGCCTCGTGTATTTTCCCATTTGCGGCACAATACTCCTTCATGGATAAGAAGACTGTCCCATTGCGCCCAATAACTCTTCGTCGTTATACTCATGCCAGCCACATCACTCCAATTTGGTTTACAGGCACCAGACTCCATCCACTCGAAAATTGGCTTTATGTCCGTGTCATCTTGTTGTGCTATCTGGATCTGTGGGTTTGCTTCCATTCATCACTAAGATCAGTTTTGAGCATCCTGACGGGTACAATTTCCTTAGACTCTTGCTTTAGACAATGCTTACAGTCTTCCGGGCAAGGCCTTCTAGACAATGCGTCTGCGTTACCATGTGCCTTGCCACTGCGATGCTCCGCTGTAAAATCAAACTCCTGCAGCTGTTCAATCCATCTTGCCACTTGTCCTTCAGGGTCCTTGAATTGAAGCAACCATGTTAATGCAGCGTGATCGGTCCTCAGGCGGAATTTCCTTCCCAGCAGGTATTTGCTAAAATGTCGCAAAGTCTTCACTACTGCCAGCAGTTCTCTCCTTGTCACGCAGTAATTCCTTTCTGGTTTGGATAAGGATTTGCTGTAGTAAGCTATCACAACCTCTTGATCTCCTTTTCGTTGTGATAGTACGCCGCCTATACCAATATTACTGGCATCGGTGTCAACGATGAATTCATTCTCGGTGTCTGGGAATCCAAGGATTGGTGTTTCACACAGATGCTTCTTCAGTTCTCGGAAAGCGGTGTCGCAGTCTTCATCCCAGTGGAAGAGTCGTTTTTCTTCAGTTAGTCTATGCAACGGTTTTGCTATATCGGAGAAGCCCTTCACAAATCGTCGGTAGTAAGAGCATAGACCCAAAAATGATCTGATTTCCTTCTTGTCTTTTGGAACCGGCCAATCTTTGACCGCGCTGATTTTCTCCGGATCTGTCCGCACACCATCTTCAGAAACTACATGGCCCAAAAAGTTAACTTGTCGTTTGAAGAATGAGCATTTCTTAGGGCTCAACTTAAGGTTGGCTGCACGTATTTTCGTCAACACTAGTTCCAGGTTTCTGAGGTGGTCTTCAAAGGTTTTTCCCACAATTATGATGTCATCCAAATAGACCAGGCAAGCGTCTCCAATCAACCCTGCAAGCACTAGCTCCATTAATCTTTCAAAAGTTGCAGGGGCATTGCACAATCCGAATGGCATGACATTGAATTGCCAAAGCCCTTTTCCCGTAGAAAATGCGGTTTTCTCTTTATCTTTGGGGTCAATTTCCACTTGCCAGTAACCACTTTTCAAGTCCAAAGTTGTGAACCACTTCATTCCTGTCAGTGTATCCAATGTGTCATCAATTCTGGGCAGAGGGTAACTGTCTTTCTTAGTTACATCGTTAAGTCTTCGGTAGTCCACACAAAACCGCATACTGCCATCTTTCTTCTTTACTAGCACCACAGGAGAACACCATGGACTGGATGAGGGCTCGATGATCTCGTTCTTCGCCATATCCTCAATCATGGTCTCCACTTCCTTTTCCTTAGCAACTGGTATTCTTCGTGGCCGCTGGCGTATCGGTTGCTGGTCGCCTGTACTTATCGTGTGCTTAACTAGGCCGGTTTTCCCATTGTCCGCATCAGTTGAAGCAAAAATATCGGCGTAATGCAGTAACATCTTCCTTGCCATTGAACGCTCTTTTCCAGTAAGATCCTCACAATCGTCTAAAAGTGTGGACACGTCGAAATTCTCACGAGGTATACATTTGCTCGGAAGTTCTTGACATCTGCGCATCCAATCTACTTCCTCGCAAGTGCCCATTAGAGTTCCACCTTTTATGAGATGCTCCTCATTACTGGGATTCAATACACGCACTACGCCAGTATTAGTTGTCTTCACTAGAGTCCGTGCCACTATCCATGGATGGTTGTTTTCCAATTGTTCAATTAGCACACATCGTCGTTGGTGTCTTAGCTTTGGTGGTAGTCTTACTACCACAACGGTTTCCGACTTGGGTGGAAGGATAGTCCTCTTCAGACAGTACACTTTTCCTGCTGTAGCACCTTCCATAAAGATCTCTTCTGATCTACACTTTAAGATTCCTTGATTGACATCGATCTCACAATGATGTTCTCGCATGAAGTCGAGTCCCAAAATGCAATCATCGACTATATCAGCCACAATCACTTTGTGTTGGAAAGTCTCCTCACCCAGCGTCAATGCCACTGATTCTTCGCCTCGGACGGGTATGTGCTGACCGGTCGCTGTCAGGAGTTGAACTTTGTTGCAGCCCCGAAAATCCTGAAGGTAACGTTTAGCAAATCGGGAACTAATCACTGTTCGAGATGCTCCAGTATCCAAAGTCAGCTTGCAGGGTGTTCCGTTAATTTCACCTTTGATGATCAAGCTATTTCCATCTTGAACTTGTGAGATCGAAATCTTCGGGGCTTTTAAATCTCCGGCCAGCACCCGCCCCTTGGTCCTGGCGTTTATTCGTTTCCCTGCTGCTGGGCGGCGTTGTTATCCACCTTTTCCTCAATTACACGATGGTCCCTCCTCTGCCGTGGCTTCGAACAGTTGCGTGATAGATGGCCTCTTTCGTCGCAGTTGTAGCATCTAGGGCTAAACCGGCAACGATTTTGGGATGTTTCGCTCACTTCCCTGATGCGTTGGGTTTCTCCCGTTGGATTTCGTACAGCTTCTACTTCCAAAGCGTGAGCTAAAGCGTCCTTCAGAGATTTGTGATGTCGAAGCTGTACTGCTACCCTCACTTCACTGTCACGTATTCCATCGGCGAATGCTTCAACCAGCTGCTCGTCGTTGGGTGTAGGTGAAGACTGGTGAGCCTTCCTAAATAGTTTTTCTATCTCGAGAGCCCACTCTTGCAGATTTTCTCGGCGGCCTTGAACTCTGTTTTTCATTTGTGCTCGAAAGACATGCTCTAGGTGTTCGTCTCCGTAACGACTTTCCAAAGTTTCTAGAAGCTTCTCATAAGTGACGTCCTTGCCCAGTGCTTCAAGTACAGTCAAGGCCTGGTCGCGGAGGCTTACTGTGAGAGCAGTCATGGCTTGATTCTTATTCCATCCATTGGCTTGGACGATGGCATCAAATTGGATTTTGTAAGCTGACCACGAGGAACTCCCGTCGAAAGGTGTAACCTTGAATCCATGTGTTACAGGTGCAGAAAACACAGGAGCTGCTATTCCATCTGCAGACTTGAGAACATTTAAAGATTTTCTCACGTCGGCGATCTGTGTCTCAGCCTCAAAGATGCGAGTTGAGTGGTCCTTGATAGCGATGTCATGTTCCTTCACAGTAGTTTCATGCTGGTCAACTTTATTTTTTAACTCTTGAAATTCCATTCCAAAAGCCGTTCGCAGACTAGTCATCTCTTCTTTCAGTTGAAGGGCGTTTTCTTCCTTTCCTTCTTTCAGCTGGCGAGTAATTTCTTGTAGTTGACGAGCGTTCTCTTCTTCTCGACGACGAGCATTTTCCTCCATATTCTGAAACATTGTCATCAAGGCAGCCATATCGAATGAAGTTGGTGCCGCAGTTGCTACTGAAGCCGCTCCCAAATTCTCTGATGGATCGCCGGTTGCTGGTTCATTCACATCAACCAATAACGAGTCGTTTCCAAACCGTCTCTGGTCAACGTCTTCTTGTCGCCGTGTCTGTTCCTCTAACCGGCGTGCCTCCTCTTGTCGGCGTTGGCTCCTGGTGCGAAGCGAATCGTCGTCGTGCGGAGTTATCGGCATTTTCCTTTTATCCCACTTCTGACACCAAATGTTACGAGCTGGATTAGGATAAAAGGAATGAAACGTCGATGTATCCGAAGATTCACTTTATTCACCAGTTACACAAACACAAACACTGTTACACTACACTAGACACTTGCACTATAACACTCTGAACACTACTCGTACAATTACTTCGATGTTAACACTTTGAACGCGTAATAAAAACTGACTGCCGAGTCGTCGGTCGTCCGCGTATTTATACAATTTTAGGATATCCAGAGTATTCGATTTAACAATAGCGCAAGCACACAAAAAGTTGTTTATCCCGCGGAGCCACGCGTTCATTCTAGAACATTCGGACAGTACAAAAGATTGAAGTAAACACCCTATTATTCAATAGATAAAAACATCATAAAAACGGTGCACAATAATTGCTTTCCAGAAATATTTCTTTTGTTCCGGATTTAACAATGGAACGCGCGGCTCGAGCGGCTACTATTGTCTAATCTGCGTTACCTATCGGTAGTTGTAAACAACATCGCCACAGATTAGCGTATAGTTTCTTCGTCGGCTGCGACTAGCGCAACAATATATTAAATATAAGTTTTTTTTTTAAATTGGAAGTTTAAAAAAACCTTTTTGCTAAAGGGAAGCCACACTTAACGCGAGCGAACTCTTGGGTAGATGAGCTAGTAGGTACAATCCAGCACTTACTTCTAACTCCTCGCCTGTGGTATTGCAGATTTCCTCTATTAGATTGATAGCACCAGCCTCCCCACATAAATGTATTTCGTCCACCTGCAGCCCCAAAATGGCCCTCGTCCACGCCCACCCTCGCCCTCTGTCGCCTATCATTTGGATCTCATCTATGATTGCTACTTCATCTGTAATGGAGAGATTATTTTTGTTTTTACATTAAAGAAATTATGAACCAACTTTGATGGTCTGAGTTTTCGATGTGTGGTCTCCAAGGGTCGGATCAGACAGCACAGAAAAATTAGTATAATCCTAACATATCCACACTAATGTCATTAAATCGAGAATAACTCTGTCTGTCAGTTTGTAGGTTGGTCACGGCTAGACAGATTTTGATGAAATTTAGTAATTAGTTACAGTACATCACCAGGAACGGTTTTGGATATTTTCTGAATAAACGTGAACAAAATCGCGAAAGTGAGTTTGCTCATTTGTATATTTGTTGCCTACTCAACCAATCTTCATACAACTTTGCTTAAACATTGTCCGGGGTACAGAAAAGGCTTGCTTCCAACAAAGTGATAGCAGTTTGGTGGTGAACTGGAAGCCGTTGGTACAAAAAATAATTTTACATCCCTATGAGCCCCACTAGCGACAGTTGGGACAAAAATTATAATATTGTTCTAATGACCACCACTGGTGGCCACTTAGGTGGTGGTCGTTGGGAGTAAGCCAAAAAGGATATTAGTACACTTTTTATTCTGAAAAAAATTACGGTTCCTGTGGGATCGCTGGTGAAACTATGGGGCGCAGCTAGTGTGAAATAAATTTTAAACTCACAATGTTGATTTAGCGATGTCATCTCAACTGTGCAAGCAACATGATTAGACGGGTTCAGTTCAGCCTCCTCTTTAACTAGTAGTTCTGAGTCTGAGTCTGACTCCTCTGGGCTGGTCACCGTAGCATATAATGATGCATGCCTCCTTTCTTCGCCAGTTATTAGGTCACATGGAGTGCCCTGAAAAATGCTACATGTAAAAAGCAGATTTGATGACTATCCTTATCCTTAGAAGTATTACAAAATTGAAAGTGTGTCTATTGTAGGTTTTTCAAGGCTAAATGGCTGATTGATTTTGATGATATTTGATATAGAGTTACATAACAGTATATCACAAAGGTTGGTCATAGGACACTTTTTTTTAAAATTAAAAATGAATGTTTTTATTTGTCATTAAATACATATACAGGGTTACATTTACAGGTATTAAGGGTAGTAAGCCGAAAACTGGCATGAGTTCTCATAATAATTCTGTATATTTGTACTAAGGTACCAACCCAAATATAGCGAAAAAAAACCAGCTGTTCATTGAAAAATATTCCAGTTTTAGCTTAATATCCATAACCATTCACCTGACTAATACAGGGGTACAGAAAGGACATAAGGTACCTAATGGGAGGTGTATGTATGCATATTAGTTACTACTTACTTCTTTGTTTGACTTGTGATAAATTTCAGTGGCCAACAATTTTAGCGGGCCACAGTAAACACCAGATTTTGCTTCCAAAAACCTCTGCATGGCATGGTATGTTTTGCCAGAATTAGTGGGGCCTGCATGAAATATGATTTTTCTTATTTTAGTGCGAGCTTCTGGATACCTGAATAAGTAAGAAAACTTTAAACTATTATTACTGTATATAATTTTAGCAATGTTACATTTACGCTGAGCTTACTGCTATTGCCAAACAGGGTAAATGCTTATCTGTTTTTAATTTTTAATGCTACTGTGTTTAATGTAATTTTCTTTGTCAAAAAATCATTTTCATTATTTTTTAACCTCTAACACAAAAACGACAGGGTGTCATAAGTTTGACATGTTTGTCTGTGGAATTGTAGGTCCCGAACAGATTAACCGATTTAAATTTGTAATGTGAATTAGTAAAGTGTTCTTAATTTATAGGGGGTTTTTAAAATGTTTAATTTATCTTGTTATTGCACAGGCTGCAAGTGCTTAATAGTAAGCATAAATTATCTTGAGTCCATAAGTCATAATTTAAGATGTGTGCTCAGTGAGATTTTTAAATAATTTTATGATAATTTTTACAACAAATATTTCACCTACTGGTTTGTTATTACATTATACCTATTTTTTTTTTTTTTACTTACCAATTAGCAGGTGTCCTCAAGTCAGAAATTTTTTTCAGGTCATCTAAGCAGTCTAAATGTGGGAATGCCAATCTTGCATGTCTCAAAAAATAAGGAAATAAATCATCCACATGGCCAGCACCTATAACATAGCATATTATTAGTGCATACAATGCCAAAAACAATAACAACAAGATCAGAAACTCTTGGCAAAATGTCAACCTTGCAAGATATCACTTATAGTGATATGTAAATCTGGCGGCAAATCATGTTCCAAACAATGTCTTCGAAATGACAAAAACGCCTGATGCAATAACTGGTCATCCAAGCCATTCTCAGAAGCCAAGAGGCGCACCTCTGCTTTCTGATAGAATTTGTTGAGAATCTTGAGCAAATCTTGTTTCTTGAGGCGGCCAGTGAACTCTTCTCCAATGTTTATGTCATCAGGATTAGGTTTTACGGGTACAGGAACGAACAATGCTGCAGGACTACCACGGTCATGTTTCTTAGTCCTTAGGAAAATATAACCTATATTCTCGGGTTTAGCTTTACGATTGCATACGACACTGGTACGAAGGAATGGATATATAGCAGGCTGAAGCTTGTCCGCATAATAAAGAGCTAGTAACCTCGTAAATCCTTTGTACATTTTACTTAAAATAAAAACAAATTTCACTAAAAATTTCCCACCACCGACTGTCACATTTTTCTTTTCAGTGAAGGATTTTTTTTTTTTTATTAATTTATTCATGACCATGGATACTCGTCCTTCAGTCGGATTCTTAGTAATATTTTTTCCTTCAGTAACAGATGATGGGATGATGATGATGAGGTGATGATGAAGACGATGAATCCCTCCCCTTTCCCATTCCAGTAAAGTTATGGATACTTTACTGAAACTTTAAGTGAAGTTTTGTAGAGACCACGAAAAATCGCGTTTCGCGATGTTTGTATCATTTGCCCACACTCGTGCACGTTGACGAACCGGTAAACGTTAATAATCCACCATTATTACAATTTAACACTCGAAGAATCACAAGTTTTAGAAAATAATACAAAAACACGACACCATCTTTTCGGTTCCCGCCAAAAACCTCTTTCAGTGAAGGATTTTTTTTTTTTATTAATTTATTCATGACCATGGATACTCGTCCTTCAGTCGGATTCTTAGTAATAATTTTTCCTTCAGTAACAGATGATGGGATGATGATGATGAGGTGATGATGAAGACGATGAATCCCTCCCCTTTTCCCATTCCAGTAAAGTTATGGATACTTTACTGAAACTTTAAGTGAAGTTTTGTAGAGAACACGAAAAATCGCGTTTCGCGATGTTTGTATCATTTGCCCACACTCGTGCACGTTGACGAACCGGTAAACGTTAATAATCCACCATTATTACACTTTAACACTCGAAGAATCACAAGTTTTAGAAAATAATACAAAAACACGACACCATCTTTTCGGTTCCCGCCAAAACTTCTTTCAGTGAAGGAGGAAAAAAGGTGTTACCAGCAGCCAGATTTAAAGGTAAAACTAAAATACAAACCACTGCCAGATTGGGCATTAATCCACATGCCGATGCCGGGAGTCACTGAAAATTTTTAGGCGGCCGTGTATATTAGGTAAAAAAGCCGTGTTTATACGGAAAAAGATCATCGGTGGGCCGTGTAATGACACGGCTTAAAAAAAAAAAAAGTTTGATTAATGATAATTAAACGTTTTTAACATTAAAAACCTTATAAATGCGCCATTTGGCTAATGTTGTTTTTTTTATTTGTTTGAAGAAATAACAACAAATAATTATTTTGAATAGCTTTAATTTTTATTTAAACTTATTATTCACACTGTTACAAAACTGTTAAATAACACACTCAATACTCAAAGAATAAATGAATACAAAAATTAGGGCAATAGATTCCGTGTTTAACGTATGAGTTATGATAGCAAGCTCTAGGAGTAATAGTGTTATGTGAGCTAGCTAATCATTTGTATCACTCATCCACGAAAATAAAAAAGGGATGCACTATTTGATATATGATTATTGGGAAATCCCCGTCTACAGCTGCACGCCATAGACATTTCATTTTACTTATAGAGTAGAAAGAGTAACAAAGTCCATACAGCCATAGACAACTTTGCAATGTTGGCATTCGGTATACTTGGATTAGTAATCGAATACAGTAAGCTACTCCGATGTTTAAAAATCGACAATCCTCTCGATCTCCTGTCAAATAATATTTGGGTAAGTGAGAAGCGAGTAATTTCGCGCATCGGAGTTAATCAATTACCGTAGAATTTGCGAATAGCCGTAGAATCTGCTACGGCTACAGGGTTGCAGCCGTAGGCCGTGCATTTTGTGATATTTTGGCCTGAAAGCCGTAGAACACGGTAATTGCCGTAGCATTGGCAACACTGGCCGGGACGTACCACTAACGTTGGAAATTAAACTCTAAGTTTACTCTTTAATATTCACATCGTATTCAATGGATACTCTAAGTCACTAAGAGTATACATTTGAATACGATGTGAATATTTGTACTTTCTAACGCAGATTTTGACAGCTTTGTTGTTTTGTGGACTTGAATGAAGGATTATAATTAATTTTCAATATTTTATCTCATGGTCTACAGGCTTTGGTTTCCACAAACACACAATATTTTATTTATTTGTTAGGTAAGTATTTCATTCACAAATAAAAAAAACATAAAATAGGTATTTGCGCTACTTCAGTACATGCTTCGTAAGGGACTACTACTGCCTTTCTTTTGATTTACGTTTATTTGTTACGTTTGTTAGACTCATTCAGGGACCCTATTCGGAGATTTGAGATTTTCATCTCACTTTTTTTCATCCTTGTGGCTCTCGTTTGAAACGTTATAGGTGTGAGATTGACCAAGATAAAATCTCATCTCATCTCACGCGCAGGAATAGCCCCCCAGTTGCTTTGTGAAAATAACTTTATTAGCAACATATTCCTATCGACTGGCACGTCTGGCAGTACTTTTGTAATTCTTTTGACATTGATTTATAAACATTTTTGACACTAAAATGAAATTAATTCTAACATATACACTTTTTTTGAGAATTGACTTAGCTTTACATTATTTTTACCAATGACTGCGCGTCCCTGGTTGTTCATTTGGACGAGATTATTATGAAGTACCTATTAACAAGAATTTACTGAGTTTGAAATTTATTTCTAAAAGAAATAAAATTAAATGTTTTTCTATCACTTGAGCTTTATCTGAAGAATCTCTCAAAACCATCAAATCTGACATTTTGAATTGTCATTTGGTTCGATTCGATTTCGATTTCAAAGGACACGACGACGACTGTCGACGAATTGCTTGATTGTTCTCAAAAAATTCGGCTGCAATCTAATTCCTGTGTGTTGATTTCGTTTCACATGATAGAATTCACAATATACATTAAAGGAGAATACTGTACTAGTGGAATTGTGACATATAACAACTTATTAACAAAATGGGGAAGGCTAAAAAAGGGAAGAAGAATCAAGCTGCGGAAGATGGGTAAGTATCGCATATGTTTCGGCAGCTCTTTGCCAAAAACTGCACGTATACGTTATTCTAATTTGCAATACCTTTGCAGCGATAGTGACGTAGAGACCACTAACATTGACAATGTTAAACCGGCGCTGAAAGGAAAGAAGTAAGTAACCCTTGGAGGTTATCTCACCCTTACAATATTTTGTACGAATTTACTACAAGTATTCTAAATGTACTTGGTTTTGTACGTTTTACAGCCTTATAACAATTTACTGATCCAAAAAAACAACCGTAAACATAAAAAGTTAAGCTTTAAAGATCCACTATAATATTCAGTAAGTACCTATATGAAACATTTTCTGTGTTTTTCAGGGTGATAGTAAACTCTGATGAGAGTGAAGATGAAAAGCCAAAATCAAAGACTAAACACAAAAAGTCTGTTGAAGAAGACGTCAAGGAAGTCACAAAGAATATAAAAAATGTCTCCATTTCGAATAAGTCTCAAAAGAAGAAAGTGGAAAGCGATGGTAAGCTATTTTTCATTCATTGATGATTAGAAAAAAACTGTGACCCTAAAGAAATGCTTTAGAGGTTATATTATTTGAATATTTTTTTAGTTTTATATTATATTTGGTGTCAATAAAGAGTTTTGTATATTTGTAATTCAGCCAAATCTGAAAGATTTCAATAACATCTAAATACTTTTTAAAATATCATTAAAACATATTTGTTGCTACTGCGTATTGGACAATATTATAGATGATTATAGACACAGATCTAAATAGGTAATTTTAGCAAGCTTATCAGTAAATTGAGACTTAAGAGTTTGTTGTAATAGCTATTCAAAATACTAAATATTAATTAACTTAGCTTACACAATGTTGCACAATATTTATTTTCAGATGAGTCAGACAGTGAACCAGAAGTAAAACCCAAGAAAAAGGGCAATAAAAAGACAGAAGAGAAGAGTGCATTTTCTCTCTTACAAATAGAGGACTCTGGTGACTCTGCCCCTGAAGCACCTCCATCATCTGATGAGGATGAAAAACCTGCTAAAAAACAGCAGAAAAAACCTGCTCCTGACAAAAAAGAACCAGCTGGTAAAAAAGGTAAAAAAGCTAGAAAGAACAAGGATGACAGTGATGAAGATCTGGATAAAGTATTAGCTGAATTGGAAATGGAATATGCCGGAATCAAACCAGCTGAAACGGGGGCTCCTCAGCCTGAAAAACTACAAGAAGAAGAGAAACCCAAACCTAAAAAGAAAGGAAAAAAAGAAGAACCAAAGCCAGAAGAAAGTCACGAGAAAGAAGCAGAAGAAAAAAATGATAGTGACAATGAAAATGATGTGACAATCAAAACAGCTGCTCAAAAGAAAAAAGAAAAGAAAGAAAGGGAGAAATTGAAGAAACAAGAAGCCAAAAAGAAAGAAAAAGATCAAGAACCCAAAAAAGAACTAGAGAAGGCTCCTGAAAAAGTAGAGATTGAAGTTGAAAAACCTGAAGATGAAGCTATAGATCCATCTGAAGCGAAAGCTCTGTCTGAGGAAAAAGAAGCTACGGAAGAAAAAGGAGATGCTGTAGATAAAGATGGAAAAAAAAAGAAAAAAGGTGCCAAAGATAAGAAAGAAAAAGAAGATGAGGCCAAAGGAAAGAAAGGTCCAGCAAAGAAAGCAGTAGCAGCCATGCAGGAGGCCTTAAAAAAGATGAAAGAAGAAGAAGAAAGACTGCAACGCGAAGAAGAGGAGAGAATAAGGCTGGAAGACGAAAGAGAAGAGCAAAGATTGGAAGCTATAAGACTGGAAAAGGAAAAGAAAGAGCGGAAGAAGCAGAAGGAGAAGGAAAGGAAAGAAAGACTGAAGGCAGAAGGTAAGCTGCTGACTCCAAAACAGAAAGCTGAAAAGGCCAGAGCTCAAGCTTTGCTGGAGTCTTTGAAAGCTCAAGGTGTGGAGATAGGTACCGCTGAGAAGAAACCACTGAGACCCGGCACACGGGTCAAGCCTGGTAGATTGAAGTCTCAAGTTTCACAGGAAGCTCCCCCTACTCCTTCTGAAGATAAGAAAATAGAACTTGACAGCATAGAAAAGAAAGTAAGTTAAAACAAAATGACAGCTAGACTAAGATACTAGATATAAAACATAATAGAGATAAGAAACAGCTCTTATTGACTGAGTGAAGGGAAGGTCTAGCTCAGTATGGAAGCTATTTTGTTTGACAATAATTAGTTTATGGTCTATCTCAGCCGTACTCAAAGTGTGTTCTGTGGAATCCTAGGATTCCGCAAAACCCCTGTAGGGGCTCCGTAAGAATTTAATAAATATTTAAAACACCTCTGTCTCTGGCCAATCGTTCCACGATACATGCAATCAGGGCGGCTGTTGACAAGGTTTATCACGAGACACTTAATAATTAACTGTTACATTGTACTTGTATTATGCTTATTAATAAGTCAAGTATTTCGCTTTCCAAAAGGGTTCCGTCACCAAAAAAGTTTGAAAACCGCTGGTCTATCTGATCTACATGAAATTTTGGAAGCCAGTGGTTCATACTAATACAGTTTTAAGGTTCAAATTTGAGCAAGTCCTTCCAGGGGTTGTGAGGATATAGGGGTAACAAGGTCACAGTTTCTTGTGTACTAATTGTAATATAACTTTAGGAAGAAGTACCTAAAGCTGAGAAGAAGGAATCAGAAAGCGAGTCAGTGAAGGACGCGTGGGACGCTGAGTCTTCTGAAGAGGAAGAGGAACCGGCCAAACCTGAACCCGTGACGCCTGTCAAGCAGGAAAAGAAATCTGGAAATGAGAAGGCAAAGGATAAAGAGGTAATATGGCTCACTGTGCTACCGAGGGTGTCATACACATAGTGCAATGGAGTTTATTACGATTTAGATTCAGTCCTAACTCGATTTTACAAATTAAGGAACTTAAAAGCTCAGTGTCTGGAGTCTGAAAAAAAAAAGAAAGAAAGAAATTCTGGACAAATCTGAACTGGTACAATCCTGAGATTTCTAGATCTCTCTGACTAAGGCCCACATGATAAAACCACGCTCAGTCTTTAGTCTCAATTTAAAACTGGTTTTACCATACATAAAACAGTTTTAAATCGAGATTCATGATCAAGCGCCGTTTCTGAATACGGCCCTTAGACTATTACATTCATCTTTGACAAAAGTGCACTCCAATAAAATTGAACTTTGGTCCATTTTAGGAAGAAGATGAAGATAGCTCTGATGATGAAGACGATGATGATTCGGAAGAGGAAACTAGTTCTGAAGAAGATTCTGACGATGATCAAATGACAGACGCGCAAAAGAAGAGAGAAGCTGTACTTAAAAGATTAGAGGTAAAGTCAACCAACTGTACTCACTAATATTCAAAAAATGTAGGCTTGCATGGTTAGTATATGGAATGACAAGTCCGATTAAAAAAAAACTAATTGAAATTTGAAAGCTACAATCTATGTATGTTATGAAACGCTAGCATAGCCGCAGGCAGATGATAAATAACACAAATTTCTTACATTGGTAAACGCCCACAGCGCGAGCTTAACATCAGTTGTATATCTGCTTACTACTTACCACCTCGAAATTTTTATAGACTACCAATTAAACCAACAGAAACGTCGTCAAGATAACGAGACGAACAAAGTCAACAACCCGCTCCGAGCGGCAGTGGTGTGCGTACTGGGCCACGTCGACACCGGCAAGACCAAGATATTGGACAAGCTGAGACGGACCAACGTACAAGACGGGGAAGCTGGCGGCATCACACAACAGATTGGTGCTACCAATGTACCCATTGAAAACATCAAGGAACAAACTAGACATGTCAAAGGGGTGAGTTTTAGATTGTTACCTTTTTTTTTTGCTTGCGTTTGTCTGCCAACATGCCTGATGATAAGCAGTGATGCGGCCTACGATGGAGCATGCTTGCCTAGAAGAAACCGATTCACTCGAGACTTGAAGACACCCAGATTAAAAGTGTCAGGGAACACACACTCTGGCAGAGTATTCAATATATGCTTATAGCTATGTCAGTTGTATCCTAACTAATATTATAAATGTGAAAGTGAGTTTGTTTGTTTGTAACGCTTTCACGTCTCAACTACTCAACCGATTGTCTTGAAATTTTGCATACATGTTGTCTGGAGTACAGAAAATGACATAGGGTACTTTTTATCCCAAAAACATTAACGGTTCCTGTGGGACAGCGGGTGAAACCGCAGGGCGCAGCTAGTCATAGATAAAGCCTTATCATCGACATGTATGATCACAATGTACTCTCAAAAACATGCTTACTGTAAAAAAATGTAGTGCAGTAAAATTCTGGAGCTCAGACAGTAAAACATGTGCATGAGTTAATGATGAGTACAACCCCTCAAATATAGCATAATTTTCATTTCTGGCGAATCGAAAAGAATTTAACGATGTAGTAAAATGTGCTTTATGTCAATTGTGCACATATAAAATAGAAGTCAAATTTGAAGGTCGCTCGCGTTACGCGTGGGAACTCATGCGACCGACCGTTCCGAGAATGACCTACCCATAATTATTTCAGTGGACAACTGACGCTAACTACCAACATTAAATCTGTTATTTGACATATCATACTACACTTTCAAGGAGTTTCCTCATGAAACTTTTATCACAATTTAGAAAAGTAAACAATGTTTTAATGTTTCAGGTGAATGAAATAGCATTCAAGTTGCCAGGTTTGCTAATCATCGACACGCCTGGGCACGAGTCCTTCAGTAATCTGAGGAATAGAGGCTCGTCTCTCTGTGATATTGCAATCTTGGTAAGTGCAAACTATAATATTATATTTCTGGTGGGAGGCTTCGGCCGTGGCTAGTTACCACCCACCGGACCAAGCCATGCCGTGAAATGACCTAGTCGTGTTTCGGGATGTAGCCCGGTGTAACCGTTCCGAAGACGGGTCTGAGCAGTAGCGCACTTGTAGCGCCTCACTCAACTGCCGTCTTTGTACTTCTTCACTCTAGTAAACTTCAAGGCTAGAGTGAATAAGTACCTTCTAGGTCGTCGTGCTCCATCTTAGACCACAACGTCGCTTAACATCAGGCGAGTTGGTGGTCAAACGCCGACCTATTCTACATAAAAAATAAATAAAAAAAATAACTATTGTACAGCAAGCACTTATTTTTTTAACAGGGATATAATGGGATATGTCTGTCGCAGCCAACTAGCTTAATTCGCCGTTCAATTAACAGCCTAGCTTTTTACTAAATGGCGTTCAACTAGCTTCCCGATAATATTCAGCCATTGAATCAAACGGCTAAGACAACGTTGACTACTTGCCTAGCTCAGTCATTTTTGAGGTTTCGGATTGTTCTAAATAAAATAACCACGAAGGCCAAGGCGGAAGCAAAGCGAAGCCGAGTTTCCATCTTAGCCTTCTAACCTAACCAATCCAAGTCGGTTTTGCCCTGATAAAGGAGTTGTTTTAGGTTTTAGGTTATTGAAATATTTCTATCAGAATTACGGTTCGTTTCACCGAATTTCGGGTATTATTTTTGTCAGAATTGGTCAGTATTTGGTCAAAAATAGTATTTTTGTCTAATAATCACCATATTCTATAAATAGCCTAAACATCAGCCAGCCAATTCATAAAATGTTGTATCAAACGCTACGGCTGGACATCATTCAGGAAGCTTGTTGAACGGCGCAATTTAGTAAACTTACTGGGCTGTTAATTGAACGGCTGATTAAGTAAGTTGGCTGCAACATATCTGAAATAGGAACATTAATGTTTCAGCATTAAATCACTTTTTACTAGATGGCATGATAGGTTATTTTTTTACTTAAAAATGTAGCTGTTTACTCTTGAGCAAAGATCTTCTAATCTCACTCTATCTGGAGTGAAATGATAGATCATGCATTTATTGATTTAAAATGTTCATTCACTCCCTCAAATCACTCATTCAAAACGCTAATCCAATCAACTTCCTTCCAGGTGGTAGACATAATGCACGGCCTGGAGCCACAGACCATAGAGTCTATAAACATGCTCAAACAGAAGCGAACCCCGTTCATCGTAGCTCTCAACAAGATAGATCGCCTGTACGACTGGCAGAGCGCCCAGCGGAAAGACGTTAGAGACATACTGAAGATGCAACAGCACAACACTCAACTAGAGTTCGATAAGAGGAGCAAGGATGTTATCGTACAGTTCTCTGAGCAGGTAAGAACGACGCTTGTTCATTCTCTGTGTAGGCAAGAACTACGGGTGTTCATTATCTATGCATAGTATTTAAGAACAAATACTATGCTTAGATACTTATGTGAGCATATGTGCGTATTGTATGTCATCTGCTACATGACTGGAGCCCGGTGTATGGCGACAGGCTCGCCCCCTGTCACATTTGGGACTGAATATCGTCTGGCGAAGTGTGGGTATTGTATTACACCTCCGCCAGCCCCCTCGGGGGAAAGGCGTGACGATATGTTATGTAGTATTTAAGAGTTTAGTTCGTGATCTAAGCAACTAAGAACTTAGCATAATTTAATTAAAGTAACTCACAACAAATTTCACGGTTTTACGACTGGCAACGCGCTGGAAAGATGCTAGCCAGACGAGCCAAGATTTGTTCTCTGTGCAGGTGCGCGTAAGAACTGCTATGCTAATAGAACTGGCAGATTGTATTGCTTTACATACATTGCTTACAGTGAAGTATCTGTAATATGTTATATTGTTTGATACATTACCTGGATTATCATCACTTACAAAATGTTGTAAATAAAGTCTAAAATGCCAATGTCAATTCTTCATGAATGTTAATTTTTAACTTAAATAATTATGTTTTCATTCAATTAACAATATTTATGCCATCCCTTCAAGTGCCAGTAACTTTTTGGAGGTATTCATTCTAACGTCTTTTTTTTATCTATAGAGGAAACCTTTGCCCAAATGTGAGATAGTACAGGTGGTTGCAAAACCTCTTCAGTCTTAATTGAAAATAGTCTGAATGTTTGTTAAAAAACTCTTACGAATGTCTTGTATTTGTTCCAGGGTTTGAACGCAGCGCTGTTCCACGAGAACCCCGACCCCCGCACATACGTCTCTCTAGTCCCAACCAGCGCCGTGACCGGCGAAGGCATGGGCAACCTGCTCACTATGATCGTACAAGCTTGCGAGGGACCGCTGCACAAGCGACTAGTCTTCTCGGATCAGCTGCTGGCTACTGTTTTGGAGGTAACCTCTCACCTCTCTTGGTCTTGGATCTGCTTCTTCATATTCATATCCATTTATTTCGTAAGCATTATTTACATGTCAAGGTATAGTAATTATAATTATGTATAGTAATATTAGTACTATTAGGTAAACATTAAATAGTACGGTAATAATAATAATATAGTGAGTCATTGTACATTTGTACACTATCCCTGTTATTTATAATTCAAGGAACTCTTTGAAACTGTAGAACGTCTGATCGACAAGCCAGCGCTTTAAGCGATTTTTAAAGAGCTGCTGGTTGGGAGCGGCAACGACGTCACTTGCCGACTTCTTTCTTTTCTATAGTCTCTGTTAGTGACAAAACTAGCGAAGGCACGGGAAACCTGCTCACTATGATTGTGCAAGCTTGCGAGTAACCGCTGTACAAGCAACCAGTCTCGGATCAGTTATTGGCTACTGTCTTGGAGTTAACTAGAGTATTCTGTTTCTTTCCTATTTACATTGTCTCTGAGTGACGTCTCCAGCGAAGGCACAGGAAACCTGCTGCAGACACTTGTGGAAGAAAACTTTAATCATAATAGGTTATGCAATATGTAATGCAAATGACAGCATCATGCCCAAGTTTGTAAACCTTTAGGACCCTATAGAGAGAGATATGAGATCTCTATCAGGTACATAGCCAAACTACCAAGGAGATACTACAACAATGCATTATTCGTTAACCAGTAACTATTTACAACTATTTTTTATTTTTTACAAGCGTTTAAGTGTAGTTGAAACGCGCCCACGACATAACAAACAAACAACCAGTAGGCAAATACCTAGTTATGCATCCCCCTGCCCCTAAGACTTGCTTAGACTAAGAGTCGGGAATGCCTTACTCAGCGTCTAGACGCGGCCGCACCGGTGCGAGCCTTATCAGCGCCGAGTCGGCATTCTCGCAGCCGGACCACCGGCCTATAGTTCGGCCGTTCAGAGAATGCGTTCCTGACACCTATCAGTTAGTCACGACTAGTGATGGGCACAACATAACACTGAGTTCGCTACCGTTCCTCCAAAATTAACCGCCGCATTATCTGAAAGATTATTTTCGTTTTATATTGGCGGAATCATTTAAAATTTATATTTTAGTTATTTAAGTGGAAACAAAAAAAAGGTAATATTAATTTAATAAAATTGTTTTATTTATTTTAATCTAAGTATAAAAATGCTACTTTCTTTCGCGCGTTCGGTTTGGTCGTAGTTTTATTTTTATATTTCATAAAAGTTATCCATTATTTTCAAATTCTTAAAAAGAAAAACAAAACGTATTATTTTATAAATATAACTATATAAGAACAGATTAGGATACTATTATTGCCTGTTATTGTTAGTACAGCACTACAAATATAAAGCGCTGACATAACCTTGTAATAGCGCAGTATAGATTTAGAAAAATATTGTTTATCAAGTTATTTGACACTCAGTTTGGCACAAAATTATAACATTAATTGATTATTGATATAATAATGTTGTTTTAATGTTCATCAATTGTTAAAACGGTAAACAACCAGCAAAAATATTTTTATCGTAACTGCAACGCCATTACAAAGTTACGTCGTCAGTTCAATCGCGACGTGTCAGGAACGCATTCTCTGAACGGCCGAACTATAGTTGTAAGTCTGCCTTTGGGCTCTAGTTTTAAGTTTCGATTATTATATTCCTTGCCTCCAAATCGGCAACACTACTTTACTAGTTTTATTTTAGTTTTTAAAAAACATACTAAGTGCTCCCAAAATTTAACTACCTTCTTTTTCTTGGTTGCTACGCTCTCGGTAGAGCGGTCGTAGTCGTCATACAGTATTGCTATTGACAGATACAAAATGTATCAAAACCAACTCAGATTTTACAGTGAAATAATCATTATTTTGTCTCCAGGTGAAAGCCATCTCCGGTCTGGGCACGACCATAGACACGATCCTCATTAACGGCACACTTCGTGAGGGAGACACCATGGTACTCGCCGGGACGGACGGGCCCATAGTCACGCAGATACGGTCTCTGTTGATGCCGCAGCCTATGAAGGAACTTAGGGTCAAGGTTAGTACTTTACACCACACTTTACACACTTATAGTTTTTTATCACCTCACGAGCTCGGAAAGATTCTGTTTATTATTCGAAATCTGAGTGCAAAAGTGCATTTTATCCGCTAGCGTGGACAAAGTTTTTGAAATTCGAATCTTAGAATAATGGCACCGGCCAGCACGACTGTAGTCAGGTTAAAAGTTGTGTGTTTCGTTTGGCAGCAAAGTTATTCGGCGTCTCGTATTTTTGTTATAAGTACTCGCGTGAAAAAACAACGATGCTGCCTTGCATTACGAATCAATTTTTTCTTTTTAAATCTACGAACGACTTACTCTTAGTAAAAATCATTTTGGATTTTGACTAGTGTTAAGACAGCTTTTTTATACTCTCCCTCAATCTTTACGTTAAGGTGTCTGACTTTTAAGCTTCTATATAGCATCTCTGTTCTAACTGTAATATTTGTAATCTATTTAGTCTTGTGGTTTCCTTGTTGGTGTGTACTAGATCACGAGGAAATTGACACATATTACAACAACAACAACAACAACTCTTTATTAAAAACATAAAATAATTACAATAGTACTTAAATAAGGCTTAACTAGGTTTTTAATGGGCGGCCTTATCGCTCAAAGCGATCTCTTCCAGGCAAATATTAAGCAAATAAAAAAACTTTATAGAAGTGTTTCGAAGTAAATAACTTCTTATATATGCATTTACCATCTTATATGAAATCTATGAACGCTATTAATCAAAAAAATTAGTCACTGTAAAATTACAATCTTTTGATAAATTTTCACACTGCAACACAGCTTATCTAAATAATTACATTACAATGACAAAACGCTAAAAATAATAATAATTTTAAGTCCCCACGAGCCCCACTGGCGACAGTTAGGGAAACAATTAAAATATTGTTCTAACGACCACCACTGGGCACTGGTGTACGTTTTGGTGGTGGTCGTTGGGAGTAAGCCTATCGTATTTGTAACAAATGGTTGCTTAGACAGTAATAAAGAAGTAGAAAGTTAGAAAGTAGTAAGTACAGACTTATTTAGCTGGAAGTAACTGCAACGCGCGGTCAATGACCTTTGCTCGCTGCGGTCATTCACCCTACCATATGATCGTAACAAACAACCTCCTATAAAAAAACGAAGAGAGACTAGGTTATAGTTAAATCAATAGTCAGAAAATATACTTATTTCTTAGTTCCAGTAGGTTTCTGAGCAATTTTTTTGACTAATTATAATTTACAGAATGCCTATATTGAGCACAAAGAAGTTGTGGGCGCGCAAGGAGTGAAGATCGCGGCTAAAGAGCTTGAAAAAGCTATCGCCGGTCTCAACCTCTTGGTGGCCCAGAAGCCGGACGAAGTGGATGTTCTGAAGTAAGTTTGGGGTCAGAGGACAGTATGCAAGTGTCCTCAATATTTATTTATTTTAATTTCAGTCACTTTACTTTAGTGAAAATTGTTATAGCATATTATTTGAGTAATTTTAGGTCATCAATGTTGAACTTTTGTCCTAGTCGTTCAAAACACACTCTAGACAGGTTTTTATGTTTTAGGATTCCTAAGTCATTTTTTATCGTTTCGCATTAGTTGTCTGTCTGTAATGTCACATACTCGCAATACGTTTTCAAGTTACATAAAAGTACTACTGCTTGTCATACTATGATTTTTAAATATGTACTCATGGCCCACTTTGACTATGGCGGAATTGTTAGGATTTTTCATATTGTTATCTTCAGTGGGTTCCAATTTTAGATGTTTCTCTTTTGGCTTTGAAATTTAGACATTTTGGTCCTTAGACACTGCTGTATGGACAATTTGCGACCATTTGTCGTTTGGTCATTTGGACTTTTTGCGCCACGATTTTAACCATGTCAGTGGGTCCAATCCAACAGTCAGTAACCCAAGTTCGTCCGTTCCAGAGAGGAAGTAGCCCGCGAGCTGAAGTCTGCTCTGTCGTCAATAAAGCTGTCGGAGCGCGGCGTGTACGTGCAGGCCTCCACGCTCGGCTCGCTGGAGGCGCTGCTGGAGTTCCTGCGGACCAGCAAGATACCTGTGAGTTCTGCACTATTACAATAAAAACATAACCCTCCTTGTTGCGCAGTCGGGTAAAAATACCTGTCACTATTGCAACTTACTATAGCCTTTACTCACTCACTCACTATAGACTATAGCCTTCTCAAACCGATTCACATGAGTAAATATAGAGACAGCTGTTATACACCACCCTCTACTCATCGTTCTCAAAGTAAATAACAACAATAATACTGACTCAAAGTTCAAGGTTGTAGCTCTTCGCTCTGTAAAATGTTTGTTTGTTTGTGTCCAGTACTCGGCGATCAGAATAGGTCCGGTGGTGAAGCGTGACGTCATGAAGGCGTCAGCCATGTTGGAGCACGACTCGCAGTGGGCCACGATACTAGCGTTTGATGTCAAGGTATGTATCCAAATAATAGTAGTACGTCTAGTTTTGTTATAATATACTTAGTTACTTATATATTTGTGTTCGCTCACTTTCTATGTAGTCTATGGCACTCGGTAATTGTGTAGAATTCCATCAGTGAAATAATTTTTGAAGTAAAACCATGCAGGGTATTCTTGACAATCGAGATGTTTCTTGGTCACTCTCACTCCTAAGACTTTTCAAACGAGAGAGACAGCGACCAAAAACGTCTTGACTGGCAGGAATAGCACCCCAGTCGTTTCAGAGATTACCCAATACGAACTTTACCTTTTTATAATTGGAATTTAAAAGGATAGATGTAGACTAGTATTTTGTGTGGAGACGTGGACCGCATGCGGCTGCGAGTCTTTGAACTTTAGAGAATTATGAGAAGCGCCATCTAGTTTAATTAGCTTGGAACTAAAATACGCTGCTGCGGTCCTATTCGCGCGCGTCAGGTATCACTAGGTCACTCTTAAAAATAAATTAAATTTTGAATGGAGCTACCATACAGCGAACATTTTTTGTCGTTTTTATTAATGATCGTATGGAACCCTTCGTGCGCGAGTTAGACTTTCACTTGGTCGTTTCTTTGTAGCGTGAGGTTGCGTACGGTAAATAATAATGTCTTAGGAAGAGGACAGAAAGTTTTTATAATCATCTGGTGCGGTGTTTACTAGCATTCTCCGTAGATGTTCACAATTGATGTGTCACAACACAAGTCTAAGGCGGCGGCGGCGTACAGAACCAAACTGAGCAGTGCCGTTTGTTGTACATTAAACCGACATCAAACGGTTTGATCAAACATGTAAGGTTTGAAGCAAACTGCATGACCGTCTTGACCTTCACACTTTAGCGACGAGAGAGAGTGATCGAGACAATATCACAGGCGCTATAGGGCGAATAGGGTCGCAGCTATAGCAGTTTTAGTTGGAAGCGATTGGCACTGGATGGCACTTTTTTAGTTGGAAGCGATTGACACTAGATGGCACTTTTTTAGTTGGAAGCGATTGACACTAGATGGCACTTTTTACTATACTCTTACATCAGAAAGCCTCGCAGGCTGCATGGTCCATGGTAATGTTTTCCAGGAAATTGAAGAAATGGCTATTGACAAAAGGGTTTTACGATTTGAAAGAGTATTATAATGATAAAAATAATGATTATTTGTTGTTATTTTGATAGTTGTTAATTTGTTATTTTGATAGTGTTGTTATTTTATAGTGTTTAACTACATTTATAAGTACCTATCATATGTACAACACGTTGCACACCCGCTTGGGTCTTCTGTTGAGACTATATTTAAATTAAGACCTTTGTACACAGTTCTGCAAAAAAATATTATTATTCTTATAATAACTTAAGGGTCCCGCGACGCTCTGAAATTTCCATACAAACGCGCTTGTCAAATTTTAATGTCCTGGAAACCAATTGTCAGATTATGATGAAATTTAGCATGTACAATTAAATGAACTATATCTTCACCCATATGTTCTTGTTTTTTTTTTAAAAAACGTTCTCAAGAGAAAATAGAGCTATGAAAAATATCCGCATTTTTAAGGGGTCACTTTTGACTGATTTATTCAATAGATAGACAAAACAAATCAAAAATCCCTTTACATAGGGAGCTTGTCTACATCATTAGCTTTTAAATGATATACAGGGCATAATACAGGGGCAATTCTTAGTTATTTAAGAATGATTACAGAAGTGCAAGTCATAAAAAAACTGAAATTGTACTTAGTCACACTGTAGGTAACTTTAGAGGCTCGTCAGTATCATTACTTGCTCAAGCCAATGCGAAGTTAGTCTAAAGTGGTCGCCGGACTCTTAACCAGGCCAGCTAAACAAATATATTTTGATAGCTCAATGATTAAGGCCGGGAATATACGTCAGACTTGTCAGACGTCATGTGTGTTGACTGTTCAATGTTCTGTTGGCCTTAAATGATAAATTCCACGACATTCCTTACTAAGTTTATCTCGTTATTTAGATCGAGCGCGACGCACAAGAGATGGCGGACACTCTCGGCGTTAAGATATTCGCTGCCGACATCATCTACCACCTGTTCGACTCGTTCATGGCCTACCGAGAGGAACTGAAGCAGAGGAAGAGGGAGGAATTCAAACACATCGCCGTCTTCCCTTGCAAGCTGAAGGTAACTCTATCCACTGGCTATTAGGGACGAAAATTGAAAACTTTCAATTTAATACTGTGATCTGCAAACTGGAAGAAAAAAAAATAGCGTGATGTTTGGTTTACTTTATTTTTATCCTTACCTAAGTTAATAGCAGAAATGTATTCAAGCTATCGCTAGTTAAGTGTTAAAAGAACACACAGTTGAATTAGGAACCTCCTACTTTTTTAAGTCGGTTGAAAGTAGAATAATAATTATCCTACTTCCTACTTATATATATAATATTATAAACGCGAAAGTTTGCAAGAATGGATGGATGGATGGATGTTTGTTACTCTGTCACGCCAAAACGGCTGAACAGATCTGGATGAAATTTGGCACAGAGATAGATTAAAGTCTAGAATAGCACAAAGGATACTTTTTAACCGTGGCGCGGGTGAAACCGCGGGGCGCAGCTGGTCTTATCATAAAGTTAAGTTCAGAATAAATTTACATTTATAACATAAATAAAGTTCTCTCCCCACTAAGGACTCGTAAATTAATTACAATTATTAATTACAATTTTCACATTTATTGATGTTTCATTAAGAAACACATATATTTCGAAAGAAGACCTAACCCATAAATTTTGTTCCCAGATCCTGCCCCAGTTCGTGTTCAACTCGCGGGACCCCATCGTGGCGGGCGTCATGATCGAGGCCGGCGTCGTGAAGGAAGGCACGCCCATCTGTGTGCCCAGCAAAGAGGTGAGTCACACACACTCAACAAGGTAAGTAGGAAGTTGCTGTATGAAGTACTCCACATAAATCGACAAGGACTAAAAATACGCTACAATCCTAGCTATGACACTAACATTATAAAGGCGAAAGCTTGTGAGCGTGTAAGTGGTATGTTTGTTACTTGTTCAGGTGGACGGATTTTCATGAAATTCGGTATAGAGGTATATACCCTGGCTGTAGGCTTATACCCTGGATTAACATACCAGGATACTTTTTAACGCCAAGTAAAACTAATAAATATATAATTTAAATTAATAAATTCCAGCAAATAAACAATTTGATTTGATTTGATACATACTTATTCACAAACTATCACAGTAATAATATTAGTTGAATAGTACAATTTAAGTAATATGACTAAGGAGATAAATTCTCAACAAAGAGTAACCTTTTAAAAAGCTAAAGACAAATATTATTGAATTAGTTTTTCCTTACTTCGTTTTTCTAATTTCCTCTTTATTTTAACCCGACGAAAAGGAGGTTTACAAGTCGACGCGTAAATACAGGGTTATAGGTATCTCACCAAAAACCTCTTGAGACCCTCAAGAGGTTTTTGGTGAGATACCTATAACCCTGTATCAGTTCAATGTACTCATCAATATGAACAACTTTTACTAAGGGGCGAACTCTGTAATCGCGAAAAAAAATCTGCTGTTCCATACATTTTGTCTCAGGTGATTGAACTTTTTGAATGGAACAGCTGTTTTATTTTCGCGATTACAGGATTGGCTTCATAGTAAAAGTTGTTCATATTGATGAGTACATTGAACCCTCAAGAGGTTTTTGGCGAGTTACCTATAACCCTGTATATAAATATGTATATGTATATATAAATATATATGTATATTAATTTATGATCGCGTAACTTTTTACAGACTAGTTCGATATTGATAATTATTTTTTTCTTTGTCCTTTAGTTCGTAGAGCTCGGCATAGTGACGTCTATCGAAGTGAACCACAAGTCCGTAGAGACGGCGCGCAAGGGACAGGAAGTGTGCATCAAGATCGAGCCCATACCGGGGGAGGCGCCCAAGATGTTCGGACGACACTTCGACGAGACGGACTTCCTAGTCAGCAAGGTTAGTCGGCTACTTAGTCAGTAGAGTCAGCAAACTTTTGCTGACCTATAAATATACCTATATATGATGTGACTTGTATAATTATGATGTATAAATTTACATGAACTATTGTCATAACTATGAGAAATGTATACATATGAAGCTTATACATATGAATACGTACTTGATGTGAACTTTCAAAAACTCGTGCTTATAAATACCCGTTGAGTCACGTGAGATGATCAGATGACACTTTGACGAGACGGACTTCCTAGTCAGCGAGGTTAGTCAGTTAGTTCGTAGAGTCAGCAATAGGTAATGGGAAACTCATATAATGCTTGTACTTGATGTGAATTTTCAAAAGCTCGTGCTCATAATACCTATTGAGTCACATAAGATGTTTAGACGACACTTTGACGAGACGGACTTCCTAGTCAGCAAGGTTAGTCAGTTAGTTCGTAGAGTCAACAATAGTTAATGGGAAACTCATATAATGCTCGTACTTGATGTGAATTTTCAAAAGCTCGTGCTCATAATACCTATTGAGTCACATAAGATGTTTAGACGACACTTTGACGAGACGGACTTCCTAGTCAGCAAGGTTAGTCAGTTAGTTCGTAGAGTCAGCAATAGGTAATGGGAAACTCATATAATGCTTGTACTTGATGTGAATTTTCAAAAGCTCGTGCTCATAATACCTATTGAGTCACATAAGATGTTTAGACGACACTTTGACGAGACGGACTTCCTAGTCAGCAAGGTTAGTCAGTTAGTTCGTAGAGTCAACAATAGTTAATGGGAAACTCATATAATGCTCGTACTTGATGTGAATTTTCAAAAGCTCGTGCTCATAATACCTGTTGAGTCACATAAGATGCTTAGATGTCACTTTGACGAGACGGACTTCGTAGTCAGCAAGGTTAGTCAGTCAGTTAGTTCGTAGAGTCAGCAATAGTTCATGGGAAATTTATACAAAGCTCGTACTTGATGTGAACTTTCAAAAACTCGTGCTTATAAATACCTATTGAGTCACAAGATGTTTAGATGACACTTTGACGAAACGGACTTCCTAGTCAGCCAGGTTAGTCAGTCAGTCAGTTAGCTCGTTGAGCAACTATATATAGACTAGTTCGTGCAGTTAGGTAATAATTCGTAGGATGTCATCAAGTGTAAGCTAGTGTTAGCTCATAATCGGCGAGGCGCCTAAGATGTTCGGTTTCGACGACACTTCGACGAGACGGACTTCCTAGACAAAAACGTTGGGTCAGTCAGTTAGTTCATAAAGTCTGGAATCCACTCGTACAAAGGCCTCCCCCAATGATCTCTACGTAGACCGGTACTACGCTGCATCCAGCGGCTTCCCGCGACCTGTGGCCCTATTCGGAGATTTGAGATTTTCATCTCACCTTTTTTCGTCCTTGTTGCTCTCGTTTGAAACGTCATAGGTGTGAGAGCGACCAAGATAAAATCTCACCTCATCTCACACGCAGGAATAGACCCCCTGAACCAGATCATCGGTCCCGCACCTTGTGGGAAGGCCTTCCCACGCTGCGTCTTCCGGTTCTTCGGAAAGTCTTACTTACAATATAACTTACAATCAAGTTCAAACTCATAAATACCTGTTGAGCACCTAGGATGTTCAGATGACACTTTGAGGAGATAGACTTCCTAGTCGGTCATATTAGTCTGTTAGTTCGCGGAGTCGGGTAGAATCATCCGGTACGTTCATAAGAGGTATGCATCAGGCATACATCGTGAGGAAACCGACAAGTCTTACAAATAACAATTCGAAAAACTTGATATCCAACTACCCGCACTGAGCCAGCGTGGTGGATAACGACGTCCCTGTAGTGAGACGTAAAATACTGTTAATGATGATGCATTAAGTATGGTGATTTTATTCAAGTTTTCGGACGACACTTTGACGGAACTGACTTTCTGATAGAAAGGTTAGTTAGTAATTATGGAAAAACTAGACGTATTTCGACGTTACACAAAGAATGAAATAAATAAAAAACGGATTGTTATTTATACCAAATAACACTGGATTTGCATCGGACACTTTTTACATAAACACTGTGTACTCGTATCTACGCACTAAAATCAATCGAACCCCCTCGAAGTTCCGCCGATACAATACTCAATAATAAAATAATAAATATATACTCAATAGATATAATACGATATATTACGATACGTGGACTCCCGGGGGCTTAAAGAGAGTTTTGATAGTTAACGAAAACTATTTTCGTTTTCGTTTGGCTCCATACATTAAACCAAGTTTATCATTTCCGCCGTTTATTAAAACGTATGGACCTGAATAAAAACGAAAAAGTTTTCGTATCGATCAAGACCCATGGTAAGGTAAGGCTGCCGGAGGATACTCTTGGTATTACTCGGTTTTGATTAAAAATAACTAGGGATATTAGTATCTTTTAGTATAATTTTTTGGTCTCGGTTTTGACCAAATTGGACCAAAATGGAGAGTACACTCACACTACTACCTATTTGATCATAAAATTGCATGAATATAAAATCAGTAGGTATGCCATCTGCTACATGACTGGAGCCCGGTGTATGGCGACAGGCTCACGCCCTGGCACATTTGGGACTGAATATCATCCGGCGAAGTGTGGGTGTTGTATTTCACGTGACAATATGTATGTATAAAATCAGTAATTTGTAAAAACAATGTATTGTAGAACTGGTCATCCTGTAGTCATTAATAGAATTGCTTATTTTAAGAATTGTTCGTTAATAGGCTCGGTAGTCATTTGTAGACTAAACACTCTCACCGTTCCGAATTACGAATGTATTATCCCAACAGTGTGCTGAAATAAACCCACTAATAGTCGGACGTGTTACGAAAGAAGTGGAAACGTATTAGAACGGCTCTGTGGGCCGGTCAGGTCCAGGTCAGGTTCAGGTCGCATTCCTCAAAAACTTTGTAAGTATGTTCGACAAATAGCTATAACGGCTAGGGACTGGAATCGTTTGCCACCATCTGTTTTTCCGACTAACTACAACCTAGGTATCTTCAAAGCCAGAGTTAGTGAAAGCCCGAAGACCTAGTAGTCTTCGTGCTTCATCTTAGGCCACAATGTCGCTTCACATCAGGCGAGTTGGTGGTCAAATGTAGACCTATTCTTTATAAAAAAATAAGTTTTTTTTTTGATTCGGACATACGAAAACTATTTTGTCAAAGCTGAAGCAGAGACGCTTCGCTCCCTCGGTCGATTACAGACCGGTGTCGTCCAACGATGCATCCTTTGTTGTTCCTATCACTTATTTAGCCATGCATATGGGCGGCGAAACAATGCAGCTGTTGCATAATATTGTAAACAGTGATGCCGATTTTGTTACATTATTTTTAAACTAAAGAGAGCTCTAACATTATTTGCATCCTTTTTTCACATATTGAAATGAAAAGAGACTTCGTCAATTTTCACTTCCCCGCCAGTTAAGATAGAGTACACATAAATATAGTTTACTAGCTGTCACCCCGCGACTTCGTTCGCGTTTATTATTTATATATACATATATATATATATATATATATATAAATATATTAGAAAAAAAATATTCTTATTGTCTCATTATGGCGATTGTAAGGGTAACATTTGAATAATAATTATCACTCAATGTAAGTTGCTCAAGATAATAAATTTGATGTAATTTGAAAGAGTGGATTCACAGCTACTAGTAAATAATTAAAAAACTCTAACTTGACACGCTAGTTATTGCAGTAAGTTAGATGATGCAAAAAAATGCATGATTTTTTTCGTAAATTTTTGGATTCAATTATTTTTTTTGGGTAGCAATGCTATTAATATCGATAAGATCTTTGTAATTACCGTTAGGTCAATCATTTTTCTTTTAAATGACACTAAAATTATTTTCCTAAGTCTGATAGGTATTTATTTATTGTCATTTTCATACATAGGCTAACGTTGTCGTAATGAAAAAATAAAAATGGCCGCCATTTCGAAGGGGGTGAGGTAGGTCACGGTAATTAGGTGGATTTATCGATAAAAATAGCTGAAAAATGCCCCCATAAAATATCGGTAATCCAAGACCAAACAGACTGTATAGACAAAACACTAAAAACAATAATTATTTTTTATGACACAACAAGCCCCACTGGCGGCAGTTGAGACAAAAATTAAAACTTTGTCCCAACAACCACCACTGGTGGCTGTTTTGGTGGTGGTCATTGGGAGCAAGCCTTATTTATTAATTATTTTATTCTCACTGACTTACTTTGTAAATTGACTTAAGTGACGATGTTGTATCACTGTACAACATCCTACTCCTACTAATATTATAAACGCAAAGTTTGTAAGAATGGATGGATGGATGTTTGTTACTTTTTCACACCAGAACGGCTAAACAGATCTAGGTGAAGTTTGGCACAGAGACAGATTATAGTCTAGAATAGCAAATAGGATACTTTACAACCGCGGGGCGCAGCTAGTGTTCTATAAGTCGAATTAAAAGTATTAGTGCTCAATGCGAAGTTCGTTTTTTTAATGTACGTGCGATCTTTAACATAACTTTAAAAAAATCGATCGTTTGTTTTTTTCTTACTTTGTTCATTGTTGATTAAGACTAGGTATGTTATTAAAATATATTTATTCGCCGAGATTGTATAATCGGCAAAAAATGTAGGCATCGTTGTTAACACAGGAACTGTATAGATAAATAAATAAGCTACATAACCTTCGATATAAACGCTCCAAGATAAGCTGTCGTATCAGGGTCGGACTGAGCTGGAAGGGCCCGGGTGGCTTACCACAAGCCAGGGGCCCGAGACGGTGTGTAGCCAACCTACTCGTACCTACCGTCTGGCTTGCGGGAAGCCCCGCAAGCAAGTTCGAGGGGCCCGCGCCGGCTGGGGCCCAGCTGGCAAATGCCACCCTGACATATCCAGTCCGACTCTGGGTCTTATATCAATTTTGATACAGTAGTTTTATTACCGATTTTGGCAGTACGTAATGTAGGCATTTTTGTCGATCGAATGACTAGGTACGTAGACTACATCCTAGCCGTGCTAAGAAGCGTACTGAAAGCTGTAAAAAGCCTATAAAAAAACTTTATTCATTTATTTGTTATCCTAATCCTAACTAATAGGTACTATAAATGCGAAAGTGAGTTTGTTTGTAACGCTTTCACGCCCTAACTAATCAACCGATCATTTGCATACACGTTGTCTGGGGTACAGGAAAGGACATAGGGTACTTTTTATCCCGAAAAAAAAACGGTTCCTGTGTGACCGCGGGTGACACCGCGGGGCGCAGCTAGTCATATATATTATATTATATTCGGGACACTTGCACACGCGGTCGCCTGACTGTACTATGGCGGCCAGAGACTGATATACATACATGTATATATTTTTAAAATACCAATACATATACACACAATAGATAATTAACACAAAAATAGAACAAACCCAAATGTTCATCTCATGAATGTTTGCCTCAGGTGGAAATCGAACCCACGCCCCCTAATTCGGAAGGCAGGTTTACTACCGACTGAGCCACCGAGGCAGTCAAATTGGTTAGGTATTTGAAAGAAAATTATGAAAAACTAAACAAGGCTGTCCGACGAAAACGTAAGCCACGTTAATTTTAAACATTTTCTTAGTGAAGATGGGAGAAGGACCGCCTCTCAAGCCTGAGGGAGCGGGTTCGAACCCAGCCGACGGCACACACCAATTTGTCAGTCCCCTCGGTGAAAAGGCGTGACGATATTATATTCAAAGTGGCATCGAGTTCGATCATGATCCAAAAAAATAAGGTCTAGCATTCAGCTAACACGTTATGACGTCAACGTCATCCGTCTCTTCCGATATTTCGGAGGTTGACGTCACTACATGACACGTTCCTATTTAAGTATTCTCTTCCAACGTGTTTCTGAATGCTATAACTGGCGGAGTTACCGCCAGGTATAGCATTCAGAAACATCGGAAGAGAATACTTAAATAGGAACAGGAAAGAAATAGGAATATCAAACTCATATTTGATGCCACTTTGAGTTCGACAACTCCATTTTGTTTGGTGTCAGCAATCCGCTAAAGCGCCTGCGCGTCCCGCGCCCTTATGCCGTTCACGTGATGTTGTAATGAATGAGCCGCACATTGCATCAGTTATCGGTTCAATTTTAGCTCGCCAGACAAATTGCATCGATTGACACTCGCTATTTATATAACAACAAACACGCGAACATCGCTAGCTGTCTATAGGATCGCGCTGGTGTGTTATTGGATGGTTGTATGTGTCTATGTAAATCTACATATAGAGTACAAATAACAAGTAGAGGTGAAGAGAACAATAACTCTACTCCCACTCTACTCTTTGTTACTACTATTGCCTACTCTTAATACTCTACTACTCTTTACTAGGAATTGTTAAGTGTTACTAGTTACTATCTATAATCCTTCCTACTAATATTATAAACGCGAAAGTTTGTAAGAATGGATGGATGTTTGTTACTCTTTCACGCCAGAACGGCTCAACAGATCTGGATGAAATTTGGCACAGAGATAAATTGTAGTCTAGAATAGCACATAGGATACTTTTTAACCGCGGGTGAAACCGCGGGGCGTAGCTTGAAAACAATAAAGAAAAAAAAACATACAGTCGAAACTTCCTCTAAAAAGAATAAAATAAATCTCTAAAAATATTTTTTTAACCTGCTTCCTAAAAAGGAAGCAGGTTAAAAAAAAAATTTAACATCGAAAAACATTTTTTTACACTAAAAGGGGATATTCTAGGTAAGTACAGATGTAATATCAGATCAGAATGTCAAGACGTTTGGAGAATATCAAAAGGAATGTAAGCTATTCCATAAATAAGAGATTTGTTACATTTCCTGCCATAATCCTGCTCCCACTGTTGGTCCAGCGAATACTTTTCTTCACTATAAGCTGCAATCGCAACATTTCATCATCTCCTGTAATCACTTACTGCCAAGCATCTCTCGTGTGCCATTCATAGCAATCATGTGTCAATCTCAGTCAAACAAAATAACTCGTTCAAACCATTGATATGGAAATAATATAAATCGATGGTTCAAACCGTCCACTCATACTTTCTTCGCCGTCCGCTCCCTGTATGGCCGCTTACCGTTAAACAAATCCTTTTTACCCGCCTGCGCAAGGAGGGTTATGTTTTTCGAGTGTATGTATGTATCTATGAGGTTTCTTTGGCACGTCCTACAGCCTAAACAGCTCAATGGATTTCGACATGTGAGGTGTCATTTGAATCGTCTGGATAGTGGAAGCGACATAGGGCACAACATTTTAGTTATAATTATCCGTGGTGCTTCTAATAATAACATTATTAGAAGCACCTATACCTGTACCTATTCCAGACTCCAAACTTCGGATGTTTACATCTGTCAGCCCAATGTCCCTCGTTCGTGGAACTGTTATCATTATCAGGCAGGTCCGGTCTCGGTGCTGCTTAAATCGGTCTTCGGGCAAATGTTTGCCAACAAGAATGGAACGGAAGCCGCGCGTCGTTCGCTGTTGATGTTTGCGTCTACGCAGAACGTTTGTGAACTGTATTGCTAGCTACGAAGCACATAATGTTAGAAGGGAATTGAATTTCTGTTACAGCGATACTAGACCCTATTACGCAGAACGCTAAATTCCTAAATCTAGACTAGTTTAATGTATTGATGTCCTTGTCTAATACGGAGCAATAACAAAGAGATGTATATTTTAGCTTACTTGTTAACAACCATCGCCTTTGGACTAGAAATTGCAAATCGAAAAGAGCTAACCTATTAGGATTTATTTTTAAGCAGTTGTTATTCTTTTTTAAACAAAAGAATGGAATACTTTGGGAATAACCCTTCTCAACACTTCTCCGAGTTTCAGTTCAGTTAGATTTTGAGACATTTATTTAACATAACTTATCGTCACGGCTTTCCACTCGAAGGCAAGGCAGGGTAATTTACAACACCCACACTTCGCCGGACGATATTCAGTCCCAAATGTGACAGGGGCGAGCCGGTCGCCATACACCGGGCATAAGTCGTTTAGCAGAATTTTATTTTAAAAATCAAACACGTTCATAGTTCATTGAATGTCTGTGTTGTAATTGTAATTTGTAACGCGTAGTTTATGATATTCTTAACCGACTTCAAAAATGAGGAGGTTATCAATTCGTCGGAATCTTTTTTCTTATGTCTGTTCTCCTAGTTTCCCAAGACTATCTAAGTACACTAATATTATAAATACTAAAAATGTGTATCTTTTGTATGTTTGTAACGAATAAATTTTAAAATTACTGGTCTGATTCCAAAAATATGTTTACCATTAGAAAGCTACATTATCCCATAAGCTATAAAACGCAAGCGAAGCCGCGGGTAGCAGAGCTAGTTATAATATAATTTCTCGATCTTCATCGTGTTTGCAACTAAATAATAGATAAGCCAGACGCCTAAACATTCACATAGAAACCGACCAGTATCTATTTTCTATAATTATGTATAATATTTATACTTACTATCTACATTTCTATTTACTTATTCAAAGCAATGTTGCTCACTATCATTCATTACACAGAATATTATTAGATTGAAGTGTCGGCGTTTCTCAACCATTAATAATATCTACAATAATCCCTCTTATATGTTTTAATTTGTACATTCCTTTTTTTTGCAATTTACGCCCCCTTATAGTAAAACGACGCTCGTCTAGAAATAATACTTGTTGGCCTTTTCTCTTGATTTATACTGAACAGCGATGATAGCCTAGCCTATTAGTGACCAGAATCGCCACCAGGCGTGAGGCCTCATGAGACATCCACGGCCTTTTTCATCGTCATTATGCACGTTACCACCTACGCCACTGGTGTAATTATGCGAGCGCCCCAGCGCCTCACTCCGGTATTTCAAGGAGTTGGGTTGGCTCGTTAGGTGCTGGCTGGGGGAAATGCACAATACACCCGAAGCGGGATGTCAGTGCAGGACATATCACCCCCATCTCGAATAAGATAGCCTAGTTCAAAAAGGCTCGCCTCTCAAGCCAGAGCGAGCAGATTCGATCCCAGCCGAAGGCACGCACCAATTTGTTTATTGCGTGAACATATGTGCATCATATTTAATGTCATCTGTTACATAACTGGAGCCCGATGTATGGCGACAGGCTCGCCCTCTGTCATATTTGAGATTGAACATCGTCCGTCAAACTGTGGGTGTTGTAATTACCATTGCCAGCCCCTTCGGGGAAAGGCGTAACAATATGTACGTATGTACGCAGAACAGAGAACAAGAGATTTTTAGCGCCTGATTAAAATGAGATTATTTCTAATGTGCGTTCCTATCAGACTTACCAGTTGAGAACCAGCGTATTGTAGGATATCAGTGGTCTTTTCACATGGCGGACAACAATGTAGGTAAGTTTATCGCGGCGACCTTTCTAAACCGGTGTGATATGTATTCTCGTCTCGCGCTTCATTGACAACGCCGAGCAACGCGGATGCACTCATGATGCTCTTCGATACGCATTTTAAACTATATCTGTAGAATAAATAGGTACTACGTAGGTATAAATAGTTCTAATCACGTAGAAACGCTCCAACCTTTCTTCCCGCTCGGTTCTATTTTGTTGAAACTAAGGGAATATTTCGCTCTATAAGCATTGATATGACATTTATTGTTAGGTGTTTCTTCTGTCCTGGTACTTATACTTATGTTATACATCGATGTAGTGTGTGTATTTAAAAAAAATACGAAGATGACTCGTCTGAAAAACAGCAAAAATAAAAATTACTTATTTTAATGGTATTGTAACTAAAGTGTTTTTTTTATAATCAACGTATTTAAAAAAATCGTAGCTAAAAATAAAGTGTTCGCATGAAAGAGTAGGCGATGCAGCGTAAAACTTTTCATTCATGGGTTGCATGCTAACCGGGTGGTGCGAAGCTCAATGGGCCCAAGGCTCCCCTTTCCGCGAATTCATTGATCGCTTGCAGAGGGGTGCGGCGCGGGGTGCAGGCGCGGCGGGTCACTGGGTCGCTGGAGGAAGGGGCGTAGTTGCATCTACGGTACGATGCGACCGACTTATTCCTACCGTTGAATAGAGGAGCCACTATCGTTGTTTCCGATCAAAACTGATGTCATCCCGTTGATAAACTCTAGTTCCTACATTTTACCAGCTCCAAACATAGTTGGTCGCTCTGTTCTCTGCTCTGTTGCTAGGCGATCTCTGACGTCAGAGATCTCGCCTTTGTTTATGGATTCATTTTTCTTGGATAAAAAGTTTACGAGTAAATTGCATTGTTTGGAGAAACATACCGTCTGCATGATCTCATGGTTTTTATGCCTAGCTGTTCTACTAAAGTACCTTTTGGTAAAGCAAATACCTACACAAATTACTGTTAGAGAATATGGTAGCAATAACGAACACTATTTTACCTATGTAATCCCTTAGTCACTGGCCTTTCGCTGGCTCACTTTGAAAGCTTTGTTATGATCCAAAAGGGTATTTTTTGGACGATTTGACGCCAACTTTCTGGATCCTTCGCATCATGACTTACTCGTCATGACCTTCAGAAATTCAAACGCCAGGTTCGACCATTTTGGGCCACTTAGAAATAAACCAATGTAACCTAAAGCTGCTAGCAGAAAGAGATTTCTTTTAAAAAAAGTCTCAATCAACCTGCCCATTAAACCCATCGCGTGAGCAAGCAAACATAAATATTCTGGCGCAAGTCCAAAGTTTGTAGAGCATTTCAGAATGTATGTAAAGTTTCTTGAATGAGGGTTTTTCCTCATTCATACATAAATGAATGTGAACGGTATCTTCCCTGTTGTTATAATTCTGGGGTTTCCACACACTTTACGTAGGTTAAGGAATATTATCATATATTCATTCATTACTTAGTATCAGCTCAAAAAAAACAAGGTCTTCGATGAAATCTCTGCACTGCAAGATTATGTGGCAGCGGTCAAGTAATGTCGGTTTTTCCTCAAGATTAGGTAATGAAATATTATCGTTGTTTCATTCATTATTTTGTTTATCTTTTCAAAATATCCGGTCGGACGATACAATCTGTTTTTATAAGAGTACATAAACATTTATGACGTATATGCCTACGTACGCCCCTCAGTTATGCGTTTCCCACGGTTTTTCCGGGGCTCTAGTTCGTGATCTCAAATGATCGTTGAGTTAGGTTCTAAAAGGTAACAAACAGATTAACTTTCGCATTTGTATTAAACATTTATTTCTCAGCTTTTTGTGTAATCACTACATAGTATAAAACAAAGTCGCTTTCTCTGTCCCTATGTCCCTTTGTATGCTTAAATCTTTAAAGTACGCAACGGATTTTAATGCGGTTTTTTTAGTAGATAGAGTGACAATTTTTTGACTTTTGTTGAAATTTTAAAAACTGCTTAACCGATTTCGATAAAATTTAAATGGTCATCAAATGGGATCAAAATCGATTCACCCAGTCAAAAGTCAACAAACATAAAAAAAACATACAGTCGAATTGAGAACCTCCTCCTTTTTTGAAGTCCGTTAAAAAAACAAGTCTTTCCATGTTTTTTTAATCAAAAGTTATGAATATTTACGACATAAAACACATCTTTTCTCTTAATATTTCTCTCAATGGAAAACATTAATCTTTCTTTTGCACAATATAAAAGCACTGAACTATATTTGCGAAGGTCGAGCTATTTCTGTTCGCATACTTCACGGCTTTTCCTAAAGTTGAAGAACACTACTAACGACTATGTAGCCAGTACTTATAGAATGTTCTATTTCTATAACCATACCTACGTAGCTACGCGTATTGAAAACTGGAGCTGTGAAACTAAACTGTTTCTTTGTTCAACGTTGATCGTTTACTAAACTTTGGTATTATTTATTAGATTTAGAACGCAGCTTATAACAAAGCTTTTTTTAAACCATTTATTATTTTTTCATCCATCCATCAGCCATAAGACGTCCACTGGCTGGACCACAGATCATACAAACAAGGTTGTTTGTATGATCTGTGGGCTGGACATAGGCCTCCCCCATAGATCTCCAATAAGACCGGTTGGTAGCGGCCTGCATCCAGCGCGATCCTGCGGTCTTGACAAGGTCATCTGTCCACCTTGTGGGTGGACGTCCTACGCTGCGCTTGCCGGAACGTGGTTTCCATTCGAGGACCTTTCGACCATGTATTATTTTTTAGACGTGGCTATTTTATACATTTTACGACCAAGCACAATCATGCATTTCATCTCGTCGGGTACCTACTTCTACCTGGGTACATTTTTCGATTTCGTTTCACATTTCAGTAAACTAGCGGTGACTTTCTGGGCTCGCTTTCTGGCTACGTATCCCACGATATAGCGATGTCAGTTGTCAGTTACTTTTTTATCTTTCTCTCCATAGACTTCCTCTTCGGTAACTTTGAGCCTATTTTGTCATATCCTGACTACATTAAGTCAAGTGGCTTAGATAATTCAAGTGGTTGTCTGTATAACTTCCAACCTCTTATTTAAATCTATCATCCGGCTGTTCAACTGCGATGAGTAGGTATAAATGCTATTGTAAAATATTAGAAACTTTAGAAATACCTACATTGTTTTAAGACAAAACAACACTTTCCAAAGAAATAAGTTTCAACAGACATTTTAGTTTGATGAGTTTCCAAGTATACCTAGTAGGTACCAAACCCTATTAGCCTGAGGGCTAATGCGAAGGTTGTTCCCGCTTAAATTCGTGCTTGACTTCACTCTACTGAACGCGCTTAAAGATTTCTAAAAGCCTCGAGATAAAAGCTTATTATATCTGTTCATTCGTCAGCTAATATGTCATGTTCGACGTCCTTCCTCATAACGGCATTTGGGCCATGTTCGCTCGCCGCTTACGGTGATGGATTTAAAGGCTATATTTCTACTGTGTATGTGAAGCTCGAGACACGCACACAGACGGCGACCCCCATGGCGAAGCACGCTCACATGCACATTGACCGGGTCAAACCCCCATTCTAGAATCTCCATTGATATTTCGCAGTGCGGATTCATTGATGGAAACTACCGAGCTCATGATATAATATGAAGTCACGCAACACAGTATTTAAAAGGTTTTGCGCGATATTGTACGTGATGAGGAATTGTAATAAGCGCGTAGAATGGTTGCATGTGCTCAGATTTTTAATTTTCATCCTTAACTAATCCACTTGTACTGGTTAGTGAAACAGACCAAATGAGCAAGCAAGTTTCTAGTTTGCTAACCCTAAAAAGAAGAGGGCCTTGCCCAGCAGCTGACTGGTTAGAGCTGAAATTATGGCAAATACTCGTAGCATGACCGGACTAACAAATTTTAAATCATTATTATTTATAGCTAAGCACAAAGCAAAAACATGTACTTTATTCTAACTTTGATGCAGTATGATCAGAAACAACATTGTTTTTAATTATTTTTTCTACGACATCTTTCTAGAACCTTCGTTGTCACCTTGTGGTTTGTTTCATCGCACAGCCTTCGGGCTAAAAATAGACAGCTCATTTCGCGTTAGGTTTCCCGGAGGATGGCTTTGCTTGGGTCCGGGGCCCGGGCTGCAGCGAGGTCGCCAGCGCCGAGGGTGCGGGGTGCGCGATGACCCAGTTCCTTGCTTGCACAGCCTGCTCTACATTCCTCGATGACGTCAAACCTCCATTCACCCCGTATTAGTGAATCGATGCGCTCGAAAACTGGGTCGACCTGAATGAACCACTTGTACATTCAACGAGACTGGCTATATTTAGCTACGAAGGTGTCTCCGCTCCGTTCTCAGGCTCCAGAACCAGTTTTTGCATATATTTTTTAGCAGGATGCAGTTAATTTGGACGATTCTTGCTTTAATTGTGGTCTTTTGATGGGTTTTAATATTTTTTGGTGGGCTTTGAGTGGACATGGACAATGAATGAGGTTTTAGTGGTTATGTTTAGTAGCTTTGACTTTCAACCAGTAATTTCTGTGAGTCCATGCATCTTTTAATGGTTGCAATTGTGTTCTTATCGAGATCATTCGTTAATAACATTTTCGATTTCTATTCACCTGTTGAAACTTACTCGTGCATGATGATTACATCATTTTGTATGTATTATGTAAAACCATGTTCTAGTTTCCATATCTGAAAAGGCGGTCATGTGGGCTCATCCTAGCTGAACGTTCAATAGCGATTCGAAACTAAACCTAAATTAAACTTTAAGCAATACCTATGTAATAATTAATTCGTCAATCATTTTAAATTAAATTAAATGAGCTACTGAGAATTATAAAGAAAGATATTATCGATGCAAAGTAGTAGATAGTTAATCGATGCTGCCCCTCGATTTTCCCAACTAATTGTTTTTTAAATTGTTAATGGATTGCCTGAAATTGACACTTTATGAATGCCAAAACTGTCAAAAATAGACAATTCATTAACAATTTACAAACAATTGCTTTTAGTAGAAGCAAGGTCCTGGACTTGCCCTGTTGCTAGATGTAATGGCTAGCCAAAGAATCCCCATGTTGCCTTACCAACTTATCTAGAGGTGGCTAAATAGAAAAATCTAAAATATTCTAAATGTAACTCACTTTTAATCACTAAAATTATGGGCAATATTTTTTTTTTCATAATCGACCAAGCTAGCGTTAGCGGGCGATGTGTTTATGCTTCAGGTTCGACAAAATTACTTTTGTATCTCCGAATTTTGTCCGGATCTTTGTTCCTCTACAGGTGGCATTTCTTAACGGATTATCTTTAAATTTTGTGAGTGGGTTCAATAAATACATAGAACTATTTTAGAGATGTTGGCATGTTCCAAGGCATCCTGGCTGCACCCATGTGTGATGCGGCGAGGTCCTTGTATGCCATGGTCTCGGGAGTATTGGCTTTAAGAAAGGACTCCAGTCCGTTCTAAATATGTATGCATGTACTTTTAATATATAGTAGTAGGTAAGTATATTAAGATGTAAAACGAGGCTGGCATAATCGCTCAGCGACTAAAGCCTCGAAAAAAAAAGTTAGATAAAAAAAAACCTATTTTATTGTCCAGTCAGTTTTTTTTAAAGTGGGTAAAATATGAAAATTCTGTATAATTATCGAACCTGCTCACAAAATTTCACGAGAATCGGTTAAGAAAATGCGACCTGTAGAGTAAGAAAGATCCGGACAAGATTCGGAGATACAAAAGCAATTTTGTCGGAGCTGAAGCATAGACGCTTCGCCCGATAGCGCTCGCTCGGTCGATTATGAACAGACGTCGGCGCGAGGTCTGCAGCTCACAGAGCCAGTAGTGAATGCGACTCAACTTTTGATAATGCCCCTCAGTTTCTTGCCTGTTCTTCTGAGTAGAGGCTCTTTATCCGAACAAGGCGGTCGAGTCTATTTAAATAACTTTGACGTTCATAAGTGTATCTTTGATACCTAAATTGAATAAAAACATTTTGACTTTGACTTTGATATTTGTTCCAGATATCGCGCGCAAGTATCGACGCCTGCAAGGACTACTTCCGCGACGACCTCGTCAAGACGGACTGGGCGCTGATGGTAGAACTCAAGAAGATCTTCGGCATCCTCTAAACCCACCTCCATAGTCAAGTTTCAAGTTCTAGAACAACAACGGAACTCTTATCGTCTATCTTTGTCTGTTCCATCTAACCATATGTCCCATTGTATCATAGAATCTCATGATAACAGTCTTGTAGCTACCCTGTATTGTAACAGTAACCTAGCCGTTAGTCGTAACTTCGTCGGTGGGAAAATGCCAACGTTAGTTCGATGGTCTCACCATAACGTACTGCCATTTATGTTTAACATTGAAATTACTAATTTTACGTGTCGACTCGCGAAGAACATTGTAAATACTACATTTTACAACTTTAATTTATTTATTATGAAATTTCGTTTCGTGTGAACTTGGTATTGTTCCTTTGGATTTGTTTTTATCAATAAAAAAAAGAAGTGGAAGTTAAATGTCGCGTCGATTAGTTGCGTTGATTTGTAAAGAAACGTATGTTAAAGTATTTTTCATTGTAAATACAACATGCACGTGCGTTAATTTACAATAGAATTTGTAAATATTATTTGAATTTCGCCAACTGACGTAACATTGCAATAAACGATCTCGATTTTTAACGAATAAGAACGCAACTTTTCAAGCTATGATATATGTAGATCATTTAATCCACTAAAGACTTACAGTGAAAGTGAGCAACAGTTGCATACACACTAAATTAACTACGTAAGCATTTAGACTTAGATAAATTATCTGATCACGAATAACAACTTGCACATTTTCACTGTAATAAGAGTGTGTGAGCATTTTTCGTGGATTATAACGCTTTCATTTTATGATTCGTGTATAAGTTATCGCGTACAGTTATCAGCGTTTACCTCAAAACCGTTTTTGGAACTCGGTTCTGTACCTTCAGTTTTTGACATGTCCATCTTACATGATTACATATACATGATACATATACTTGTCAAGTATAACATAAGTACTAGAAATACAACTTTTAAAGTTAGACTTTGGAAGTTAGTTGAATTTTAATTCCAGTATTTCTAGAGCGCTAAATCGGTTAGATCCAAATCTGGAATAGAATAACAAAAAATGCTAAAAACGATTTTGAGGCAAACACAGCCAATGTGTGAATGCACAACAGTTTGTTAAACATAGCTAGATTCGCGGGACAACCATCGAGATGACATATTTGTCATACATCTAATGTCATTTTGACATTTATAGAGATAAACAAATGTCATTTTGACGGCTGTCCACGAATCAAGCCAAATTTAGCGAACTATAGCACAAGGCTTCGGTATCGAATCAATATCTTATGAAAGTTTTAACTTGCGCAGAGGATGCAGCTATTAGGTCATCTGTAGTACGAAAATAGTGTATTTTCGTTGAAGCGATGGCAATATGAAAAGTTTCTTGCTATGAACGGATTGCGAAAGCGGGCGTGCCTGCAGCCCGCGGAGAAAGCAAAGGAGGTTGTATTTTATATTGTAGGTATTTTCCCTTTTTGAAATGCTTTGTAATTTGTATTATATAGATGGAATCGGACATATTCTTATATTGAAGAAGTTTTATTAAATTACAAACGTATTTTTGTGTTTTATTCACCCTTTTATCATAATATTAGGTGAAATTCAGGAATTGCTTTACTATCTTTCAACGATTCGAAATCAAAGACTACGATATAGAAGAGGTTTAACATATCTATTTAACCATAGAGGAAATAATGTATGACTACCCACACATTAATTAATTATGCCATAGTTAGACCTTAGTATTTCTGATAATATTTTTTAAAGATTTACCCTAAACAGTAAGCTTATAGTTAATTAGCCAAAAATCGATAAACTGATTCATATTTTGGTAAGCATTGCTATTTACTTTTACTCAGAGAAAACACTAGGAATTTTCAAGGAAACCACTGAACGCATCTGGGCTTGTATGTGTAAGAGTGGAATATCAAGAAGCAAACCATGCATCTCTAAAGGCATTAATGCACTTATCAGTAGAAAAATTTAAACCAAACGTTGATATTATGAGCCATTTTTTCATAATTTCAATCGTAGATTTACATAATAGATATGGCATCAATACAGATATAAAATCCCAGGTAACCTGATACATTTTATGGACACCAACGCAACGCAGGGTAGGTACTTAAGTAGATCTTGTTTGTCGCCAGTAAAGGTTAGTCCGAAAGACATTTCTCACTCCACCCGAGATGGTACACCAATGCCGAGGCGTCAGAGCCACTTACTGGGTGGAGTCAACCATGTAGGTAGGTAGATACTGCTCTACTTTTACTGCGCTTCCGCGTGACGTAAACTATGCTGCCCCTGGCTCTTCCGCGATACCCTTTTCAAAATCGAACAAATTCGGCAGAATTAGAATAAAAGTTGTTGAATTTATGTCATGTGTTTTAGAATGTGCCTTGAATTTGGACGATATTTCCTAGTCTCGAGTGCACTTGATGTCCGTAACCATGGTTACTCGGTGCGCGTGGGCGAGGGGGTGTTGTTTTTCAGGGTCTAGGTCACGCCCCGGGCTGGTGTCGCGCAGGCGCGAGCCCGGCGCCCGTTCAGGAACCTCCGCTGCCGCCAGTCGAGAGCTTCCTCGTCGCGGGAACATCTGAAGTTCTAACGTTCTGGTTATTTAAATAATAAATTACTTGATTAAATTATAAAAGCTGTCTTTGTGTCACAAGTTTTTAGTCTATTATTGTTTTGAAAACAGTTTTATACGGTGAAGTGTAAGTGAACGGAAGTAGTTAGCTAGGTATAGGTGGTACCAAAAGCGCAGTGTCAGTTTATTGCCTTAGTGTTTTAGTGCATCAGTTACTATAAATATATTATGTAAGTACCTGCCTTCCACTGTTCATACCAATAGTTTAATGCGATAACTATTTTTTTTGTGTAGACGGACTTGTTGGAAGATTTAGGCCTAAACTTATGGTACTATCCAAATAAAACATTTTTTTCCAATTCAATAATGAAGTAAAATGCATTAAGTAGATAATATTAAGTATGACAAAATAAAATGATCACCATACGCTTCGTACCATAAAATAATTGACTTAGTAAGTTTAATGTATCTAGTAGGTACGAATTTAGGTAATTGAATTCCTATGCAAATACAATAAACATAAAATAAATGCATAAGTCAACGAGATCATCATAGGAAGAAACCATACAGCATACCTGATACAGGGTCGCCCATATTGTCATGTGACCGCTCGAGATATTCTGAATTTTCATGATAATTTATTGAAAAAAATTCTAAAAGGTTAGGTACCTATCTAAAGGTTAAGGTCTTAAACACTTTTTATGTTATAATTTTTTTTTAAGTAGTGTTGGTAACCTTACTCCACATTTTACCATACCCCCCTATTATTTAAAATGGGCTCGATTTCGATTCTGGTTTCTTAATCGTTCAGATTAATCATTTGTTTTATTGGATTCAAAATATGGTGTATGAAAAAATCGTTGACAAACTAAACATATTTTATCGAGATAAAAAAACGTTAAGTACTTACTTGTTTTTAAAAAAAAAAGCGTGTAAAGCCTATGTTTTTAATACATAGGGAGTATTGAGAATCTAGAGTAAGTGAGAATAGTACAAAAAATCCCGCATAGTATACCCGGGACAGACGTCATCTTGATGATGACATTTTAATAACAATAAAAGTGTCAAAATTCATTTGATGTATGACAAATATGTCATCTTGATAACTGTCCCGCGAATCAAGCTATGTTCCACGAACTACTTTAGGGCTCTGTTTTTCATCATTAGTAATCTAAAATATCTAGTATACAATGCTGGGTCTGCTTGTAAATATGTATAGGTAGCTATGTTATGTGTAGATTGTGTATAGAAATACACAACAGATATTCTAAACAAAGCCTAGATACCTAATGTATCTAGGTATGTAGAGCATGAAGAGGTCAGGCGAAGTAAATACTTACTAAGTACTTATAATTAAAAAAAAAAACAGATTTGAAAAATTCAGTTTGCTTATCATTAAAGACATGGAATTCATTTATTTTAGCTTAGCAAGTGATGGAAGTGGCAGTAATATAAGCGGTGGTAGCGCACAGCTTGAGGTGCAGGTGCTGGGACCCTATTCGGAGATTTGTGATTTTCATCTCACTTTTTTTCGTCTTTGTTGCTCTCGTTTGAAACGTCATAGGTGTGAGAGTGACCAAGATAAAATCTCATCTCATCTCACGCGCAGGAATAGCCCCCCTGATGTTCATAGGCGTCGGATATCGGTTACGATCAGGCAGGCCGTCTGTTTGTTTAACATGTTGACAAAAAATAAAATAGAATTGTTTTTTAAAATTTAAATCCAGGAAGTGATGAAAGCGGTTTTCAATTTTGTTAGGTTTTGTTTAAGCTCAATAAGTTGTGAAATCAACAGTAGGCTCCTATCATTAGATATTTCTGTATTTGGGATTTAAATACCTAGACGTATTCTGCACTTTGCAGGCTGAACATTTGGTGATTTAGTATTGTACAGAACGCCTAGGCAAAGGATACAATAATTGATATATTATACTTTACCTGAACGTTTGGCATTGCCATTACATTTATAGAATGTTTTCTAGACATATATACAATACGGCATTAGTTAGTACCTTAGTTGTTTTTGTCTCTGTAAATTCAAACTGCGATCATTATTCAGTCGACTGTACCGTACCTATCATCAATTCATCATACAAGTCACGTGAGGTGTGTATTTGGCAATTTTCCTAGACAGATACAACTCTAGGCTATTTCGAATTACCTACGGTAGGTAGGTATATACTACCTACATATGGATCCATAAGGAAGATTCTTATACATATTATTATAATGACATAACTTTATGTATAGGTATGTAAGTAGGTAAACCCACATGAAACCAGTTTTCGCCTTCCTAATGCATTCATAGTCAAAGTTGCAAAAATTACGCGCAAACATAATAGTCATTCATAATAATGATACCGTTATGATGTATCCTAGACGTGCGTTTCAGTAATTTTCGGCCACGTGCTGTCCGTTCATTCATGCGTACGAATGAATGGGGAGCTGCGCGCCCGCCGCGCCGCTGAAACAGTCGGCCGCCGCTCGCCCGCGCGTACGCGCAGCGCAGCCGACCCGCGGCTATACCACAAAAATTTAAGCATTCCTATTTCAATCTCACAATAAACTTCCTCTCGCTCTCTATATTGTAGATAGACAGAGAGAAAAGTCGAGCAAAACTGAAAAAAGTCCTCCAAGAAAATTTAGTAGACCGTCTGCGTGCACGCTGCGCTCACCAAGTGACGTTACTGTGCGCCGCCCCCGGAACACTGCGCACAGCCGCGAGCGGCGACTCTACCAGCGCACCACACCGGATCCCCTCGGTGCGTCATCTATTTATACTCTTTAAAACATACGAACGTCGACCTTGAACAAACGTAGGTACATTGATTTCATTCATTCATTAAAATTGCCAAATCGAACTTGCTCGCGGTCAGCACACGATGACGTTTCGCCCATTGAAGATAATTTATCAGATCTGTGCCGTCGTTAAGATGGTATTAATTGCATGACTAGCACCCAATTGGGCCGCTTCGTTTTAGTCATTCATGTTGTATGAGTTTCGGTTCCTCTGGATACGCAAAGGTCAGTATAATTAAAAGTTAATAGGAGTTCCGCAGGCAAAACCCACAGCTGCTGCTTCGTCATAAACTAGATTAAGGCAATAGGCATCATAGCAATCCTATTCCTTAACTACCATCGTCATATCATGCATTTCGTCTTGGGAGCAATAATGAATAAGTACTTACTACTTAGCCATCTAGAGTCTAGACTAGTAACCTAGGTAGGTAAGTAAGTAGGTAGTTGCTTATCTGAGACACGACTCTAAAGTTCTCAGTTACAGTGGCTCCTGTTCGTATTTCAACACGACATACGAACGGTTTTTAATTATGCCGATAAGTAGAGAACATATCGACAGGAAATTACTAGTCGTCAGCAATGCGGCTAGCAATAGCGGTGTCCCGTTGCAAGTAGGCAGCCATGTCCGCATGCTGACACCGGCGCAAGCGCATGCCTCACCGACAATGCCAACTCGACACACAACACCCACCACTCGAGACAGGAAACCCTTCTCTTCTTACACCCTTTATCGCGACATCCATCCATCGCGATGCCCTTAAACGTCCAGAAAAATAAAACAAAACGCGTGCCAAAAATGCGCAACAAAAAATTGCCCATCCGGACATTCAGATAAGAATCACTTTAAGGGCTTCCACTGAGATACCGAGCGATAAAAGAATTAAGCCCGTTATCTTTTAAGAGTCAATAAGACGGGGCTTTTAAAAAACTTAAGACGGTTATCGATGTGGCGCCAGTGATTTTTTCTGCAGAGATAAAATGTTGGTTGGCTTTGAAACTAGAGGAGACAGAGGCACGATTGTGTTTAAAGGAACCAGATTGAAAAGGAAACTATTCAAAACGGATTTGTTTTTGTGGAATAATTTTATAATAGTTTTAGATTAGATACGGAATTGAGACAAGGCCTGGGACCCTATTCTTCCGCGAGATATACTCGTATTTTCTGGACATTGTCTTTTGAAATGTCATAGGAATGATAGCGACCAAGATAACACATTTCGCGATAGAAAAGGGGGCCTGCTTGCCTGGAACTCTATTCTGACTCGTGAGATATCATTTGGTCACTTCTCACTTTTATGACTTTTCAAGCGAGAGAGATAATGACCAAGCTGAAGTATATCTTACGCATCAGAATAAGGCCCCTGCTGTGACATTTTGTGCTCGCCGTCTGCTGACCAAATGCAGTGTTGATATTCGCGGAAACAGATTTCACGGAAAGCAGACAATGATCCTCTTGTCTCTGAAACGAAACTTCTGCTTAGGTAACTAACTACCTACCTATTCATGTAGAATTCCTGTAAAAATAACATACGACGTTTACATTAAAGAAACTTTGATTTTACTTCAACAAAACAAATGAAGTTGAACAAATTCAACTTGGAGGGTTTTATTTTGTGACAATGCGATGTGTAGGATTTTTAGTGACAAATAGGAGTGCAAACGGCAAATGCAAACCGAATGAGGTACTACCTAACTGTTTTTTAGTATTTTAAAAGAAGATTCGATGTTTTTTTTTGTTCGATGCTGCTCCGAAGAAAAGATCTTCTTTGTTACCTTCCTAGTAGACGCCCACTTTTGCATTGATAGTTTACTTTCTACAATTTTATGCGCAACTGGATTTTCAGTTCGTAGGGGCCTACAATGACATCATTTCATTGCCATGATGATGACGTTTTATTTTCGACGCTGCGCGACCGCAAACCGTATCGCCCGGCAATAAGGTCTCGTTGCATCGAAACTCAGATCAATCTAGAGGAAAAGAATATCTCGCTGAAGCCAGTTCTTTTTCAATGTGTGTGGATGGTAATGTTGCCATGAAAAACACTTACAATTGCACGAAAATTAATATTAATTCCCAAACTCTACGGTAGCCATTTCTGTTCCAATATACAACCTTAAGAGATTTGATATTTTAAAACTGCACATATTTGTAAGAGTTTAATGTTAAGGCTTTTTCAATTCACAACTTGTAAAAAACTGCACAGTTTTTAAAAAGAACCTCAGAATGTAGTCCTGGCCACGCTTTTATAATGCACTATGTATATTTAAGTACCCGAAATTATACCATAAACCAATGTACATTATGTCGAGGTAAGAATGACCAAGCGAGTAGCGTAGTTTTTTTGCGTCAATGTGTGTGTTGTGTACCTATACGACAGTAGCGTAGTTTTTGGATGGTTTTTGGCTTCACTTAGGTCATACGTCGTGCGCCATCTTATTCTCTAGGTTGATCTGAGCATCGAAAATAAAACGTAACCATCATGGCTATGAGATGTCACAGTAGGCCCACTATACTTAACTTAAATGTAACAAGTTTTTGAGCTAAAAGTGGTGCAGTGCGCGCGTGACTGGCGCGCCGCGGACGCTGATCGACGGCAGTAGCAAGCGGACAGCGCGACCTCGTCCAGATAAATCTATCAATGAATACGATAAGGGGAGCGCGTGTCACTAACGCAGGAAATGCCCCAGGCCGTGCACTCTGAACCGAAACGCACCGTATCGCTGCCGAGCCGAGCCTGCCTACTCTGGACAAACTGAGAGAAAATGTGTGTCAAGTCAACATCTTTTCCAGTCGCATTTGTATTCCCTATGTCTTCTCTTCTGTCTTTTTTACACTACATCTCTACATTTTATAAAACAAAGTTGCTTTCCGCGTCTGTCTGTCTGTATATCTAACTAGCTCCTTCTAAGCCGCGCAACGGATTTTGATCGGTCACCAGCAGTGTCACCACCAGTTAGGTTTGTTTTATAGTACTGACCATACGATGCCGGGGCGGGTCGCTAGTTGAGTATGAACATGAAGCCTTCTCTCTGAAGCCAATAACTAAACCCTGTTTTAGGACGTTCATCCGAGTTCTCCTTGAATTTGTTCTCTCTCAAATATTTCTGAGTGCTATTTTCCGCATTTTTTTTATTATAAAAGTCCTTTTGCGCTAGCTTCACATGGCCAGTTAGAGTCTACCAGCCGTAACTTCATCTATCTAAATAATTGGTTAAAAAACCAGATGTAGATGTGTGTATTTGATTCTAAGGTTGTATCGTCCGCATTTTAGCACCTTGTTTAATTTCTATCGCAACAAAACAATAAAAGTACCTAACTACCTTTGCGCATGTAAACGACAATAAGTACTCTACCATGGCGCCTGCAGTAATTAGGCGCAGTAAGCAGACAATGATGTAACTGGATATCCACCCAGTCATATCAATGTTGTAAGTACTTGGTATTCCACCATTATAAGCGTATATTGCTTACCTAGTGCTTATTAGTCACTTTTCTCACGCTACGTGAATAACACATAGATTCCCATTCTTTATATCCCCTTGTATCTACGGCAAACCAAACCAAATGAAAATAGGTATATTTACTTAAGGGGTTATCATATAATGATCGACTGATGTTCTTAAAATAGTTATATAGTCTATGGTAACTTTTTCGCGACGGGGAGAAATCTTCAACAAGATGCCCGGCTGTATGGGTGCATCCGGGTTATGTGGGGATTGACCCACTAAAACCTCCTCGGTGTCCATCCTCTGTGCATAACAGAGGGCACCAGGATCTCCATCGTCTATGGTACATATCTATCTAGTAGAAGCTGTCTTGTTTGTCGTGACAAAAAGGATCTTTTTACTTAGGTGCTAATCTAAGATACAAACCGATGATAGCCTAGTGAAAGCCCGCCTCTAAAGCCAGAGGGATCGGGTTCAAACCCAGCCGGCACGCACCAACTTGTTCATTGTGTGAACATTTGTGCGTATGTATGTCATCTGCTTCATGACTGGAGCCCGGAGTATGGCAACAGGTTTGCCCCCTACACATTTGGGACTGAACATTCCGGCGAAGTGTGGATGTTGTATTACACCTCTGCCAGCCCCCTCGGGGGAAAGGCGTGACGATATAACGATAGGTGCTAATCTGTTCAGGACATTGGCGCAAAGCAAGTTTACCATTGCTGAATGGATCGTCGATTGTATAAAATGTTTAGCTTTACACAACAATCATTGCAGTGCTGAAGGACATATAATCAACTTTCCTATCAAATAAGGTGCATGCCATATTATCAGGTTGCATAACTAGGTACCTATACAGGGTTATATTTATAGTAATCCAAATCATCTCCCAGATAGCCTAGTTGGAGAAGACCCGCCTCTCAAGCCATACGGAACAGGTTCAAACCCAGCCGACGCGACGGCATGCACCAATTTGTTCGTTATGCGACCATATGTGCGTTTTGTATGTCATCTGCTACATGACTAGAGCCCGGTGTATGGCGACAGGCTCGCCCCCTGTCACATTTGGGACTGAATATCGTCCAGCACAGTGTGGGAGTTGTATTACACCTCTGCCAGCCCCCTCGGAGGAAAGGCGTGACGATATGTACCCATGTTATGTCAAAATCATTTCGCCAAACAGCCCCCTATGCTACACCTAATAATTTCAGCTCTACGACTTCTAAATTCTAATAAATCGTTTTTTTCCACAAAAAACGTAATATATAATATAAATTAGGGTAACTAAATTGGGGTAACGTAATATATAAGCTGAAAACGAATACCCTGCATTGCTTTTCGTTTGACGAAGCACGAACCGGAAGAAGCTTAGGAGTTGACATTTGCGCCTGGAAACTGCAGTCAAGATTTTTACGTGCAAATATTTTTTGGTCAATCGAGTATGAAAATAGCCCTGTATACCTACCTAGTTATGCAACCTGTTAATATGGTATGGACCAATATTGGTCCGCTTTCCACCTGCCCACGGCGACTGTGGGCTAAGTATTTGGCGTCAGAGCCAGCTTGGAGCTCGGTGTCCATTGCGAAATGGTTCGACGAAATCGGAGGCAGAAGTACGTAGGCGCACCGAATAATGCGGCCCACGGCTGGCTTTTATAATCAAGCCTCCATAATATTATTGTCGTATTAGTTGGGCAACGTGTCGAATGCTAATGCACGATTCCCTTCGATGGTGAAGTAGGTAGTTGATTTTTTGAAGACCAGGTAGTTCAATGGTTAGAAATGCATTTCCGCCATATTTACAATCATTATTGTCAGTATGTCGTCACGGCGACTTTTTCACTGAATCACTGGAGAAACACTTCTTTAGTGATTCAGTGAACATCTATTTGACGCATCGTAAAGTCGCGATGTAAATATCTCTAAACAGTATCGCTATCGATGCAAAAGCAATACTGTGACGAATAGTCACGATGCAGACCCGGTACAATTGTTGTACTTACGGTTGTTTACAATCGAAATTGATGCCTGCAGTCCAAACTCAATGGGTTGGTAGGTACAATAAACGTCATACATCCGCGATACTAAATTAACGAGCAACAAGGAGCCAAAAGAACAAAAAAAAAAGAACAATAATTAAAATGTTAAATTACAAAATATAATTTGGAATAGGTAAGTACGAGTAGGTACTTTCTTACTTATCTAAATATTTTTTGTTTGTTAGATAAATAATGATTTTTTTTATTAATTCGTATTACTTAAACCATCTGAGATGTAAAACGATTTAGGACCTTTAAATTGTAAAACATGACAAAATTACACGTCGTATGTTTTGAGCGTTTACCGTTTGATAACATTTAAATCATTCACATCTCCCAAATAAAGTATATGAACCTTCTACAGTCAAATACAAAACTGTCCTGTTATTTAAATGCGCCGTATGTCATATTATAACGATTTACCTGTGAATTGAATATCAATGTTGCAACTTGGCAGTAGGTGGAGTCACATTCCCTGTACATACCAATATATTGTACTTGTGTGGGTTGCTTTACAAAGGTGTGGGTGCGCCCCCACACGAGTATAATTCTATTAATGAAGTATAGGTCTTAACATTAACACACCATGTCGCCTCTATTTCGTGTTGCGTTAGGTCTAAAGGTTTTAATAAATATTGTCAAACTACAGACGTTATTGGGCGATTCTGACTTTTATTATGCATACGAATGCATTTTGACGCTAAGTTTGTATAATTTGGACAACTTTATTATGAATATGAAACATACGAGCCTACGCCTACTATTTACACAAACACGGTAAAATGTTTGTATGTATTTTCGCAAATTATGGTAATTCTCAATGTCTTAATTTAGCTGCACTTGTAGCATAGAATAGAGATAACAAGTAAGTACTTAACATTATTAAACGAAAAACAAAAAAAAAAAATAGTGCGTGGAGTCCCTCCGCGCGGAAGAAAATGAAACTTCTATGTACATATTTATCTTTCTTACCACGCGCATGTTTTCGAGTGCCACGCATTCACTCTCGCTCTGTCTCTTTCAATTCTCCCTTCCTAGGAGCGTTAAACGTTTAACGCAACCTTGTTAGAAGTCGCATTAGAAGTTTCACTTCAAAAATCCGGCTGCAAAATATTATACCTTAAATCACTTCCACTATCAAGACGATTCAAATGACACCTAGAATGTCGAAATCCATCCAGCTGTTTAGGCTGTAGGGCATCCCAAAGAAACCTCATACATACGTATATAAGTATACACATCCATACTTTTAAACACCCGAAAAACCCTTGCCTCTGTAACTTGCATTGTATGCAAGTTATATTGCCAAAAATAAATGAATTATTACTATTTGGAAAGTAACCTACCTACTTACTAAACTTGGGAATACTCAAACAGGACGGTCTCGTCTGGATAGGAGATATTTTATTATATTCTATGCCAACAGCAAAGACTTATTTTGTGTTCAACATTTTCGACCACTTCGAAATCCACTATACAGCCCATTACCTACCAACCCACTTTGAAAATAATAGCACCCATTTTGTAATCAGTTTTTGTATAATCGACACAGATGGCGCCACTAGTTTGCTTTTTTATCAAAACTTCCTGTTATTCTAAAACGGGACAGTTGTTTAATAATAACCTTATTAAATCTTAATAGGTCGTTTAACTGATAGCGTGTACACAGAATTCTATTCGTAAACTTATAAAATTAATAGGTTCTCAGATACTGGATGATTAAAGAGGTCTGTTATGATAATGATTAGGACTGGGTGAATATGAGAACGAAGAGGGAGGAAGCAATGATGACCTGTATCATAATCAGAGAGAGGATTGAGTCTGGGTAGAGGGGTTCCAATATTTCGGTGCGGCAGGGCGCAGGGTCGTCGACCGCAGTCTTCGACGTTGGTGCCGGCGTGCTATTTCGAGGCAGCTCGCCGCGCGGCGAGCGCGTCGACTCGGCCCGCTCGCGCGCTGCCGCACACGCGTAAACAAACAACATGGCCGAACTGTCATTCACTAACTCATTCATAAATGAACATTGCATTTGACGAACTGAATCGAATGAATTATCTTTGCCTCGACATACAATGTTGCGGCAATATTTTTAACATTCAAAGTCTTACAAGAAGTAGGTAAATGTATTAAAACGATGCAAGCGCAGCGTCATCTGTAGTGTCCGTAGCTCTTCGAAAAGGGCTATTTCAACTTCTTTCTCCAGCTTTGAATCTTCGGTTCCTCGGATTTACTATGTCTTTTGAACTTTTTTTTGTTTCCATGCTTGTTGTTATGTAACTTCACTTAAACTTAAAAAAAAACTAAGATCTTATCTGATAACAGTGGCATGTTTTCAGATAAGATCTTAAAGTTTTTTTTTTCTTTTTAATGCTTCTAGTTCAAGACGATTTCTTCTCATTTATTATGTTGGCAATGTAGAAAGATAAAAACCTAAGGTAGCGAGAAGTGTCATTGGGATTGCGAATAAAAATTCGAACCTTAAAAAATCCTAAAGAGCACAGAAGATACCTACTACTTAAGACAAATTATTTTTGATCCCCAATTAATTAGACTTCTATGTGCTGTATTTAATCACGAGAAGCCAATGTAGGTACAATTATAAAAACTAATTATCAGACAAGCAAGTAAAGTTGCGGACGAAGAAGGCATGCATTGTTTCAGACATGTGGACCGCGCAGCACATCTGTAGCGCATATTCAGTCCCGTCTTTTGTTCACTGACCATGTGGCCCGGACGGAACGCGCTAGTTTTTGTACAACTTTTTCATGACTCGAAAAAAATCTTAACGATACGAGATTATAGATGGTATGGTAGGTTATAGTTTCCCATTCCGGACGGAACTTAATGGGGAAATAGTGACGCGAAGGAGTGGTGGTTATTTTTTATAGTTTGGCATTTATGAAGAAAGACGTTGTTGAGTACCATTTTGTGAACGATAAGACTTTACAAGTAGTTATGTAGTTACCTACGTGTTCTTTCATTCATCAAACTCTACCACATTATCACAAATATTATCTGCTTATTACGATTACGCTTTAAGGCTTTTAATCGTTTTTTCCCTACTCATGAAATGAGAAAGCGATAGAACATCAAGGCATCAACGTTGAACCATAATTATCATCCAAGTGTTTCATGGCATATTTTCGTAATTCCATTCGACCAAATTCATAACTAAATTTACCTACCAAAAATCGATCATCTCTACAGTACCTATTGATCAATATAAAGTATGGTAAGCTAAGTAACTCAAATCGAATCAAAATTAACAAAGATACTGCTTATAAAAAACATAGACTTAAAAACTTGAATTTAAAATTTTTGACATAGAATGAATGTAATTAAAATTGTTTATTATTATAAATTTACATAATACTTATTTTGACACGTGCTAATAATTATTGAATGCCCGATGAGGGTAAACTGATTATGACGATTTCTGCAAGAAGAACTAGCATAGATATATTGAATGTATCAGTTATTCAATAATTGTTTCTGAATCTGAAATAGACAAGTGCCTGAATTTAAAAGATCAGAAATCTCCTTTTTCGAACTTTGTCTACAAAATTATCAAACGCTGGTGTAGGTAGGTGCTCCGACGTCCAAGCAGGGCTCGCCTGCGTATACGCAGTACGCACGTGGTGCCAGTTGAAGAGTTTCCAACTGCTCCCGCTCCACCCGATACCGCTTCCTGTTTACTCGTCTGTCGGACACTGCGCCACTCGCAGACTTACCGAAAGCTATATTACGTCACTCCTGTAGAAACAAAGTAGGCAATTACTAGGAAACGCTAGTACTAGTAGCGTGACGTTATCTTCGTGAGTGACAAAATGTTTTGATCAAAATAATTTGCGGAAATTCATCAGCCAGGGTATTTCGCGGCAAAAAATTACAATTAACAAAATAAAGTAGGTACTTAACATAGTGAAGAGTTCTGCAGTTATCTGAGGAGTGGAGCCACTGATTTTGGATTGCTGCGTTTATCTTCAGTTCGTTTATTATCATCATCATCTTCATCGAGGTTTTCCTATCCGATTGGATTTCTTTCTCTTTATCTTTCTCTAGGTATATACCTACATATATATGTCATATGTCTCGATTTAAATACAGTTCAGAATGCGCGTCCAACAGGACACGGTCGACTTTACTCGCTCTCCCGTCATTTAAAATATACAGAAATTGATTAGTTCTGTTTAAATGTTTTTTAAGAAGAAAGGAAATAGCCTGAACGGCAAAAGTATTCTCGCGCAGCGGGGAACAACACGAAGTAGGAAGCGTTAAATAACATCGTGACTAGCTTTTGGATTGGGAAGTATGACTCAATTCGAAAACCCTTTTTGGGGTGTAAGAACAAGCAACGAAAGTATACGATAAAAAGCAAAGGGGTCACGTCTGTAAACAAATATTTTACCCCTTAATGAAATGTGTGGAATATGTAACACGTGTTTTATTTTTCCCCTCTTTGATATTTCTGAACTTCATCGAAAAAGAAACGAAGTAACTATAGGTAGCGAACTACTCTATTTGGGGCTACTCCAATTAACTAGTAAAGCAGACTATCGGCTCGGGACACAGTTTTTCGGGATTATGAGTTGTGCATTATTTGAATCGTAATTTCAAATTTGACATTGACAATGCTCTTGAAGTTGCGATTAAAAAAACACGTAGGTAGGCACCTACTTAAATAAATACTGTATGATCGAGAGTTCCGCGTTGGCCTTGGTAGCATTTAGCCAAATATTTTTTCTCGTCTAAGTGTAGACAGATAACACATTGTATCACGTTATCAAATCGATTCGACCAATAACTACTTGCCTGACGAGTACGTGAGGTTTTTTCCTTAAAATATGCAAGAAGCTTTTAGGAACGCACAATACAAGTAAGTAAGTATACATTTTAATAACATACGCGCGGTTTTAATTTTGAAATGTACTTTTTTATTTCATAAAACGAAAATAAGTACTTCTACCTACATACTCAAGTCAAATTGAAAATCAAACGGTAGGTATCAATCAACTAATAGCTTCGCCAAATTCGATAGTATTTTTAGGAGAGTGTAAAAGTACCTACCTAATAGGTACTTTCTTAATGATTTATTTTATTTTTATTTCCTTTTTATAAGTAAGTACTTTTTATTTGATTAATTATTAAATCGTAGTAAATGCTATGAATTATACTAATTTGGAATTTTGGACCCACATTTTGCTTTACTATCTTGCAGGGATAGGCTTAACGGAGGACGCAATTATGATGATTAAATGAAACTGGTTCTCAGTCGAACGCTTCACTGCCGGGATGTCGACGAGATATTCTATACGGCCAAGAAGAAAGCATATAGCTCGTATTCACATAGAAATACAAGCTAAAATAGCTAGTCAATGATTTCTGAAACAACATGCGCATTTCACAGGTAATAAGTATCAGATAGAACGTAGCCACAGAATAAATAATAGTGGTCAATGCAACTACATTCAAATAGATTGTCTGTACTCAATTGTGTAAATTACGTATGAAACTAAGTTTGAGTTTGGTCAAATTAAAGTAATTGATAAAGTACCTAGCCTCCAAAAAGTTAGTAGGTACTTATACCGAAATAATAAATATAAAAAGCCTCAAAAAGTCTCAAAGTAAGTATAAAGTCTTATTTTTTAAGGCTGAAGAGAATTGAAACTAACAGTAACTTATTATTTCGTTCAACATTCATTGTGCGGCCTTTTCAAAGGAATATAAAAATAGTTGGCGCCCAATCGAGACACCACCTCGCGGAACTCTTCATCCCGATCTTTATTAAATAAGATTAAACACAAAACAGTTAAATCGCGGCTCTTGTAATGTCAATTTAATTTTCTTCGGTTAGATTTGCCTACTTCCTCTAAAAAAATCTAGACAAAATGTAATACCACGTTACGTTTGTGTATTTTAACAAATTAATTACATAAAACTAAAACTATAGTTACTCGTAAGTACAAAAAAATATTTGAACAAATATAATTTTGATCAAATACCTTTTTTAGAATACCTTCATACAAGATGAGAAGTTTTTTGGGATGTTTTGAGAGAGTAGGTAATTTAGTAATGTGCGTAATGCCAGCGATCAGTCGAACACACATGCACACACCACAGTTTGTTTCCTTTCATTTTTACAATGTTTTGGAGGAAGTTTGACGTGAATTCTTAGAGACGGAAAACCGAAACTGTTTCCTACGTCAAATGAACGTAAACAGCAAAGCAATGTTGGTAAATAAATGTTTTTGGTATAATAATACAATTATTTTCACGTAAAACGTCAGTGTTTCTGTGGTGTAAGTAGTTAAAAACGGATTTATTTGGTACCAACCTACTATTTTCATGTATAGGTCCATGTATTAATTATTTATCTGTGGAGTAATATTCTCGATGGTCTGGGTGGGCGTTGAGAACGTGGATATTTCGGGCCATTATCACGCGCCCACGCCGCGCTATTGGCAGAAAAATGTTACAAAAATACATCGTCGCAATTCACAGTCTGTCTTATACGGGGTCAGGCACTGACATTGATACCAGGTCTGATTGTTGAATATGTCCATGGATGAGAAACGCTGCGTCAGCGCACACCACCGCACCGCCACCGCTCGCATTTGAACACCAGACCCTAAGATTTTCAAACCTGTTGTTTTTAACGAGGACACGTTAAGTATTTTAACATTTTCCCTTCTATAATAAGTCGAAACGTCTCGTAGATCTTCTTTAACATTCGGCGTTATCTGTATCCCTTATCATTATTACTGAGAACCGAGAGACAGACGTAATGGAAGATATGTGTTCCAGAGCAGTATGTTCTCTCGCTCGTTTCCGGTGGTTGTTTACAAAAAAATCACACTAATATAGTATAAACTCGTTGTCCAAAGTATAGCTATACGAACCGGCCGGCCAAGATACTTGCTACGATTAAAAATCGTTACAACTTCCGTTCGGGTCCGAGTCTCAGAGCGAAGGCCCAGATAAAAAAGATAAATAAGAAAAATAACATAAAGATCGATACGGTGGAACGGCGCTACCTGTTTTTTCACCGCGCTTAGCTCTCGGCCAACTTAACGTTTTGCTCCACCAATATAACTTGTGGTCGAGGTATGTACCCGCTTTATACTGTTGACCCAACCGTACCTAACAAAAGTGGGCACTACAATTCGTTTTATTTCAAGGTAGGTATTAGGATCTATCGAATACACAGACGATAATGAAACATTCGCACTTGATTTTTGGCTATGTGCTTACTCACGTCAATGACAAACTGTAAAATTTATGTTTTAAAATTAAGTTTTTTTTGAGCTATCTTTCTTCCACAAAGTCTTGTCGTAGGTACCTACTTGTGTTTTTTTAGATTTCAGACTCCTCAAAAAAATTAGGTTTTGGATTTAAGTATGTCTGTTCCGAACTTAGTGCTTAGATAGTGCAATATAATGTTTAAAGTAAGCAGGGACAAACAAACGGACAATCCAAAAGTTAGGCACAGCAATTATTTGTCTTACATTCTTGCACATTTAAATCGGAACTTTAAATCATCCGAACCCGGCTATTACCCACGTAGTTTAAATTAATAACGGTCACAGCTATGTTTTTAAAATCTAATAAAACGATGATCGTAATGATCGACTCCACACTAGATTTATAATGCTAACGATTGCGCCGGCGAGTGAATTAGCATCTTATGATGTCATGTATCCGGCTGCATCCATAAGAGGGGTTATAAATCGAACGGGTTAGATGTTTTACTTCATTGCAACCGGTAAGTAATAGAAGATATCAGATTAATAAAAGATGTCGATGGGACCAGACGAGATGCACAGCAATTTCATGAGCGCTGGCTGTGCTATGATAATTAAGTGTTCGAACGCGGTGGGTTGGTGGTGTGCGTGGGCCAGCGCCATCGCCAGCGCGCCGGAGCGCGGAGCAGGCATATCAAGTCTGGTAACTATGCGGCGTAACTCCGGTAGCGGCGCAACAGGTCTGCGGCGCGGCGGAGGCGCGGGCGCAGGCGCGGGGCGGTAGGAAATCCTTTGCGCACAAACGCACACAGTGGAAACCACGCGAGTGTGCGCCATCCGGTTTTCTGTCCATGTGCGCGTGGCGTAGAGACAGCGTGCGCCTGTGCTGGTGTCTATCGAGCCGATCGATCAATGAGCTCGACATCGAGTCGGACTCTTGCCTGCATGCGACTCATTGATTAACGCTATGAACGTGGAATTGTTTATTCATTCATGATGAATATTTTTATTCAAAATACACACCTTTGCCAATTATAATTATCGGAAATCGATAAACTATCGGAAAACTCAAATGTATTTCGGATTAGATGAAGATGGACTGGATATATGGTTGGTTACTCCAAATGTGAAATGGTGATACACGCTAAAATCCTTGAGATCCGCAACTGAAAGGGCATAGCATCGTATTGCCGTAGCGCTACATCCTTATGGGTCAGAATTTGAAACTGCTAAAACATTTACTGAGATCTTACAACACGTACCTACTCAGTTTGTGATTTTCGCTTATTTAGATGTTCGAAAGTTAATAGAATTTTCTTTGGGATTTTTTTTATTGCCGTCAGATTTTCCTTATAACAGATGCACGTAATCTATTTTTGATATCTGCATAAAAAGTATGTATTATGCGTAAGGTCATCCGAATCTGGTCGTTGCTTAGAAAGACCGTGGAGCAAACGATTGCAGACCTCTTTACTATGTAGTGATGCCAGAACGACATAAAGTATTCCTTATCATGAAAACTTCAGAGTCCAGACCAATAAAAGAACAACTCTAACGATTTATTTTCTATTGCAGGTGCAGAATTTTACAAGAGACCACATAACATGTAGGTGAGTGTACGGAAACAGAATTATGAAGTCTGTTAAGCTTTTTAGAATTAGGTCCATCCAAGTTCTATGTGGATTAGCTGGCTACAGAAGGCCCATGCTCCTAAGCATCGTAGATATCATGAACTGAAGGCTTGTTTCAGCTTCGACAAAAATGCTTTTGTATGTCTAAATTCTGTCTGGATCTCTGTCTTCCCCTACAGGTCGCATTTCTTGGGTCTTCTGAATCAGTTTTTGAAGTTTTTTTTAAAATACCGGTGTTATTATTATTTTTTAGAAAATAAAACCGTAATTTTGAAGAAAAAATGCAAACTGACTCGGCAGAAAAAAATCTGACCCGCTTTCATGAGAATCGGTTGAGGGATGCAACCTATAGAGGAGAACAGACATCGGCCGCAAAGTCTACAACTCACAGAGCCATTAGTATAGTGTTATGTGTGTTGTAAATCTGTAATAGGTACCTAGTACATTAGACACCTACAGATGAAATGCAAATTTTGTGCGAACAATGAACGTTCAGTAACCACGATCCTTTGTGATCTCACAGTTCATAATTGGTCCTTACAATCACTTCAACTCAATTAAAAATATGCATGCAAATCAGAACCCACTTTTCGCTTCGTACATAACCTAACCTAACATTCAAAGCGCAGGGAGACAGTGTTCGTACCGATGAATAAAAAAGTTGGAAGAGAATGTACGATTTGGTGAAATTTAACAAAATTCTCGATCGCCGTCCGCGGTAGTACCGGTTTGGGAGAGCACAACCGCCGAAAGCCGGCCGGTGGTATTACGGAGACAGATGGTGTAAATTCGAGTGGCGACGAATATTGACATGTGTTGTGTGGTTAGTGCTGGTGGGTGGGTGAGTGGTAGAGAGCGCAGGTGTGGGTTGTGTCTAGGGTTGCCTGTTTGATTTGCGAGAAGTGTTGTAAAGCCATGAAATGAGACGTACAAAAAAAGTAGAAGATACTGTTTAAGCTTGGATAGATTTTAATGTGATGCGGTCGCTAAGACGATGGACGAGACTTGTTGAAATGTAAGAGAAGATGGATTGAGATGTTTACTTTAAACAAACATAAGTACCCATCTAAAACATTATTCAGAACTTAACACAGCAATAACGTAGATGTTTTTACTTACTGTCATTTTAACATTCAGTCAAAACTTTAGTCTTATGACAACCCTAGGCATCGTAATACTAAGATGCTTGAGATTTGCATAGACTTCCTGCATCAGGTTGAATTTCAAAACAAGATATTATGCATCCTTTAACTACGCAGGATTTGAAAGTTATTTTCATTATTGGACACTCTGGCATTATTTTAGGTCGCTATAATATATACTTTGCCAGTCGGCTATGTTGACAGAAATAAGATGAATAATGTAAAATATATTCAGATTTATAGCAGTTTAACACTGCAGCATCAAAATCGTTTACATCCTAATAGGTACATTAAGCATTTTGATTAGGATTACGCACTTACATGTAAGAGAGATAAATCTTTAGCTTTAGGTTACTCTTGAATGGGGAGAAAGGAACGCTTTAAGATTTTTTTAGGTAATACTAAGAACCTAAGTCTTAGTTTAAATTTTACGAGATTTTGTTCGCATTCGCGTGTGAGTCGGATAGTAAATTTTAACTGATTCAGTGGCTATTTCGATCGGTGTCAGAAACATGATCATGGTTTCAAGGGTATGACTCAGTACCTTTGAATCCTGACATGGTTGCGGCCTGGAGGGCTATTCCTACGCGTGAGATGAGATGAGATTTTATCTTTGGTCACTCTCATACCTATGACGTTTCAAACGAGAGCAACAAGGACAAAAAAAGATGAGATGAAATCGCATCTCAAATCTCAGAATGGGCCCCTGAACTTTTGCCATGTGAATGGACAGCCCTATCACTGATATAGGCAGAGTTCTTCGGAATTCGCCAACTGCGACGGCTGGAGTTGGCTCCACGCTAGGCGTCGCGTGGGCCGGGCTGGCTCGTTCGCCCACGTCGCCGCCGCACCTAGCCGCCAAGCCGCCGAAGGTGTAAAGGTCTGCTAACTAGGATTTGGAACAAATGAATTCCTTTGCTACATACAGGGACAAAACAATCGTATGATCTGAAGATGGTCGGAAATTATTTAGTAGCAATTTCATTTACTTTTTTTTAATCATTTTCCGCAATATTAGAAGAAAAAAATATTTTAATAACGGTTGAAAATATATGCAGGTTATTATTAGCTAGGTTTAATAAAATTTTATAAACTTTTTATTGTACGTAGGTATGTACTTACTGCACGTCATTTTCGATGTCATCTGTAGTGAACGCATCACCAATGTCACTTTTGTCACCATTGTCGACTATATCACATTTTTGTCGGTTTTCAATAAAAAAAACAAAATTGAAAAATCCTTGCCACTATAATTTTAAGGTATTCAGCCAGTGCTGGCCACTTCCAAAAGTAATTAACATTTACCTTAAGAATAAGGTAGAGCTCACGAATAAAGTGGTCGTATAACTTATTTAAGTAAAGTTCAACTAGGCAGATGTCGCGTTTTCCGAATTTTGGTACTCAAGTCAACAGTTTATTGTAGAGTCGTGGCGACACACAGTAAACATATCCACCGTGATAATCTACTCTGGAAAATTATTCTCGTAATGAACCATTCAATACATACAGTCGTAACGACTATATAAATTTTTTAGCTAGTACATAATAGGACTATAGAAATAATGGTGCAGGCGGTCGCGCAGCGATGGTGCAAAAGGGTTCGGTGCCGTGTCGATTTTATCGTTTATGGTGTTAGGTTTTAAAGCGGAGGTTTGAATGGTGGTGTGGTTCGAGTTGCGCCTTGCTGGAGGTGGGAGGTGATGTCATTGGCCCGGCCACGGCTGTGGACGCTCCACTCGCTCTCTGTCACAGCTACTTTTGCTTTTCGAGCGAACATTGTACATCCTGGAGCGAGCACGTCATTAGTTTGGTATTTTCTAATCACGACCAACTGTAATGGAATTTAGAAATGTGACGGTAAATGGTGATGCGCAGGCCGTGGTAAAGAAACGAGATTTATGGTTCACGATTTCAACGATGAAAAAAATAAATACCAACTTAAATGTATTAATCGAGAATTACAAAGTAGAGAAGGTAATTACGGTCAAGGAAATTCTTGCTACTGAAAATAAGATCAGGGATACCAAATATAGGTAAGTAACCTATTACCGACTGGGACTACTTCCATAATTAATAATATTGAATGGAAAGTTAGACAAGTGAAAAGTTACATCTTAGTTTAGTTTTCAATTTATAACAGCTAGTATCAAGCGCACGAAAAGTAAAATCAATCAGGTAAGTATAAGCTCGTATACTTACATAAAATTAAAAATCGCATAATATCTACTTATATTTTGTGCTCTACTGTGCAATCAGCGTTAAAACAGCAAAGAGTGCAGACTGGCTGAGCCAAACATTTAATGCAATAGGTGCGTGGTAGATGGTCGTGCGCGCAGTGTCCAGCCAGCGGGCTCCGAGTCTCGGACACCGGTGACCACACGGGCACGGGCCGGGCGCGGGCAGCGGGGTGCCACGGACGGCCTCTCGGAAGGTCGACCGCCTCGCCGCCGCGCTCCCGCGACACTCCACGCACCGCTACGTGGAATTTATTTAATTAAACACAATTATAACAATCCCATCTTTGTTAGTCTGATCTTCGAATTTGACTAATAGATTGTTTTTTCGGTCAATTCGCAGTCAATTGGTTGGAGCTGTTTTGTGCCTCAACGCTGCAGTCACAGTTTTAGTTAGACTTGTAAACTAGTACTGTTACTGTTTTATACTTATAAAAATGTCGCTAGTAAAAATATTAGCCAAGCCCTTCTATTGGAAGGTCAGGAAAATACAACTCTAAGCACCTGGATGGTGTTTATCATCCATTAATAAATAGCATCCATTTTGAAAGTTCTTATCGTGTTTGTAGAAAAATAATTTTATTGTAGCTACAATAATACGAAGCAAATTATCGATATGCTCGATTTTTGTATCACTGAGAACTCCTACGTAGCTTGAACTAAGCGAATGTAAATATGTTCATGGATGACATGCATGTAGGTATCTACGACAATTCCATAGTTAAATAAGTTTAGTACGTTAACTCAACCGCCGTCTAGAGTAACAACTGTAACAAGATAGCCACTGAGAGTTCAGAATGACAAATCCAACATGCGATTACTCTGCGTAAGAGCTTTAGCTGTGCTGTAGGTACACGCTCTAAAATCTAGCAACTTTGTCCGTTTTTTCAAAGTATTCTATACTCTCATACTTGAGAATACAAGTTATTTTGATACCCAAAATTTGATTCTCCAATTGATAAACTTTTAAATAGTTAAAACTTCACTCACTATAGATACTCTATGTATGGTGATGCTCTCATTCACGTTTCTTTTATCTGTGGCAAACATCCGGTATTATTTTCGAGTCCACACCGTTAGTACTCCAGTATTATCAAACGATTCGAGCTCACAATACGATAATGTATTTAGACAAACAACGCTCTTAGATGAACCTCTTATCAGCTTAAACCCGCAAATGATAATGTTAATGTTATAAACAATACTACTTTATCGTATGTAAGTAATGAATGTAGTTATTTCGTAATCATTGGGTGCCTAAAGTAAAGAATCTGATTTTTGCGCATAATTTTAGTGTAGGTAAGGTTAAAACACTGGCTAGTTTTTGAGTAAGTGGACTCTAATCAAAACTAATCATTTATTACGCAAAACATGGGTAAATTTTACAAATTTTTAAAAATAAATATTAAAAGTAGCTGAGACATGTCCTAACCTAACGGTATGCGAAAACAACATTGTCAATGTATGGAGAGGGCAACTGAGTATTACGAGTATAACAATAATATCATTTGGGCAACGGACATGCAACTTTATTTAATTTATTTTTAGAAGTATTTCATAAAATGACGATAATTAATTTCAAACAATTTTAATGTCACACTCACATTCATACTGTAAAATATTCCAAAAATAATATTAATTTAGCGAATAATTAAATTACATGTCAAATAATTATATTTTGTCCATTTTATCCTTTAGAAATTCGTCAATTGAATAGTATGCTTTATCCATTAGTAAATTCTTTAGCTTACATTTAAAAACATTATTACTACCTACTTTAGTATAGTAGTGAGTGAGTAGATTTATCATAAAGATTGTGCCTTGAAGAAGATAGGTACGTGTACCTAGTAGTCGTAATAGATGCGATAGGTGGTGAACAGAAGGAAAGCTCGGCTGCTCAGCAGTGGGCAACAATGTATGATGGCTAATAATAATGATGATAAAGAGGTACATGAATTAAACCGGAAATTTCATGCACAAAATACCAAATTGGACACAATCGACAATAAGCTATACAAAACTCAATAGGTAGTTTAGGTACCTAATACCGATACAAAACTCAAATAACCACAAAGGAAATACCCGTAGACAGATAAAAATGTGACTAATAGGCACGGAGAGGAAGAGAGATTAAATCGATCACGAAAGGAAATCGGTACATAATTCTAGAGTAAAATATGAATGTTATAAAACAGATGGGAGCAATTTAACTGCATAGGTGCAAGCGACGGCGGATGGAAAGTGCGGGCGGAGGCGGCTTCCGCTTCGACTAGCTGCCGCCTTCAGAATAACAAACGAAACCTGATTTCTATCGAGTAGGCCAGCGATTATAAACGCCTACTTCGACGTGAGAACGGTTCAAGTCTCTGCTCAGTATTATTTAGGATACAATACGATACAAACTTTATGAGCTTATTATATTGTATTTAAGTGCTTAGGGACCAATATATTTTTAGTTAAAGTGTGCATCATAATTATGTCAAACTTGTTGCGCTCCGCGGTTTCACCCGCGGTTAAAAAGTTTCCTATCTGCTATTCTAGACTATGTATAATCTACCTATCTCTGTGCCAAATTTCATCCAGATCTGTTCAGCCGTTCTGGCGTGAAAGAGTAACAAACATCCATCCTGGAAGAGATCGCTTTTAGTGATAAGGCCGCCAGTTGTTACACTATTTAATAAGTTTTATCATAATTTTTCTCTTGTTATTTTTGTTATCTGTGGTGTGAACAATAAAAAGTTTATCTATCTATCTATCTATCTATCATCCGTCTATCCATCCATTCTTACAAACCTTCGCGTTTATAATATTAGTAGGATAATTCTTTCTGGCACTTCAAACACGTTACGCAAAATTGTATTCCTTAGTTTTGGCCCCGCGACTGCTGGCTAAATTTACTAGTCTACCACAATCACAATGCGACAACTTGATAACAGCGAATACAAAATACGAAAAATCGAAAGAGTTTCAATTACCTAAGATACTAGTGTAATGTCTTTTCATGTTTTTATTTTCGAATAAAATTGAGCTAATTAAAATCGAATTCGTTAATGTTAATCGTCTTTCTTGAGAACAATGGCTTTAACTATAGCATCCTGGTCTCAAAATGGTAGGGTGTTTGCAATGCAATGGTTCCATGAATCGCCGCCATGCAATTCAATGCAATCGTTAAGTCGGGAAGGCAACAACGGTGTCGTTTTCACTACCCATACCTATTTAGGCCACCCATTGTCACTTCCATTGTTTCACTATGATGGACCTTCTCGCATTTCATAACCAATGAATCTCTGATGTTTTTCAGTAGGTAAATGGAAATCTGGAATCGCCAACCAAAACCAACATTTCCATTTTCAATAGTAGGTAGGTAAGTACCTAGTTAACTGGTGACTGCTAATAAAATCTTCATTTCGTTAAGAAAGTATGAAATACGGTCAAACGATTATATCAAGGACCCAAAAAATACGGACAACAGAAAGTTTGCAGTTTGACAATGGATGTGTCATGTGAGTGAAAATGCAAACTCAGGTAGACGACATTTTTTTCATGTAAATCTATTCTTTTGCTGTTAAAACTTAGATTTCGGTTAGGCATTGTTTTTACAATTTAAATAACAAATGATTCAAGTGGTGAATAGTTTAGTGTAAATCAAACCAGCACGTTATCTTCAACGGAAGTCCATATTTACTTATGGCTGGGTAAACTTCTGGTCTCCATTCATTACAATGATTAGAAATCCATTGAGTAAATATTATTTAGCCAAGAACTATACTAAATTAGTTCTGTAGATATCAAGTCATTAAGCTTGTATCATTGAGTGGTATTTTTCTTTTCACGCGAACATATCGTGTCGATTGTTAAAATGATCTTAGTATTTATTTTTGTTGATGTCATCGATCGTGTTGATTGCGTTTCGCTTTCATTTCAGGATGTTATTCTTTTCCATTGAACCATAAATCCTCTTTTGATTATGTAGGCCTACGAAAAAAAACTAATAATACAAGTATTTTCAATGTATGGTTTGTAAGAAAGATGATGGCTTCTTTCGTGTTAGATAGTTTGTACAAATCGTAAAGTTTGAATTTAGTTTTTGGATAGTGGGTATTTTGCCTAGGTACTGTTGGTTCGAGTACTCATGGGTGTTGTAACGCGGCTATGTGACATCCGCCGACGTGTGGCGTGGCGCTGTTACGTTATCGCTCGTCCTTGACACAGAGACGCCGCGCCGCGTGCACAGCACAACGCGCTTATTGTCGCTGCAACCTTGCGAAAATTAACGCTCGCGATAACTGACGCCGTCGTCGTCGCTGCGGCCGGCGCCCGCGCCGCGCCTCTCCACCTCCACCAATATAACGCGCACATGCTCTACTCAATGGATACGTTGTCTATGAATTTTATGAATCGGAAAAGGCTGCTCGCTTACGTCGTAATTCGACAGGAAGATGTTAGTCTTGTTAAAGGGACATCCCGGACATCACTTGAAGATTGTTTACGTGTCTTCGTCATCATCTACTACGAAGTCAAAATTTCCATAGAACAGGAGGTCGACCGTGGCCGTTACGGGACGAAAGTGGGTGGTATCCTGGTGTCGCGACTCTCGCTAACCGGAAACCCAATTCCCGGATGCGGCTGTGCGGGGGGATCTCGCCGGAAGCTCGGTAAACGAGCACATCCGCTGCCGCCGCCCGCGCCGCAAAATTTGGCACCGCGAGCGCTCGCAGCCCGCTTCCGGCCTCCGCCCCCCGGACCCCTAACGCCGATCTCGCCCGCGAAAATAGCGGCCAACCGCTCAGTGTACGCGGTTCATTCAGTATGGCCGCCTTCCATTCATAAAAAGGCTAGGCGCGGGCGGTGCGGCGTGCGGCGGAGGGAGCGCGGCTCTCCCGCCGACCCGCGCCCGCGGCCGACGCCAGTGCGGAATGTGCTTGCGAACGGAACGGTCGTTTCGTCGGAGCGTAGCGCTAGCGCTCCCAGTTTTCCATTAAAATGTGTATAAGAATAAGTGCAGTGAATTCGCACGAGTTCGGAACGGTAAAGAAAATCGCCGTCGTCGAGATCAGGAGTAGAAATCAACGAAGAACTTCAGCGAGGAAGTGAGTAGCGGCCATATTGCAGTGATAACCGCGCGGCGGGCGGACGAGAATCGAGGCCGGTGCGTGGGCCGCCCCCCGCCCGCGCCAGGTGCCGCTCCGGACCGCGCCGGTCTCATGAACCTTCCCGTGGATTTGCGCGATCAAAATTCGGTGGTTCTGCCTCAATTTTGTGTGTCAGTGAATCTTCCGGCGCGGTATCGGTGCGGTACGATCAGCCGCCCGATCGCTATGCGGCCGGAATCCAGTGTTGTGTGTGGGGCCTGTCGGCCCGAGTGCCCTTGTGTTGCGATGTGTGTAGGAGACGTGTGACCGTGGAACGTCTGTTTTGTAAGTACCAACATATGGCATCCTGGCGTGGGATATGTCGCCCACCGGTCAAACTTATACATCTGTTAAAGTGGAAATAAAAGCGGATAAAGCTGGCCAGTTTTAAAATGCAGATCATGTAATCGAGCGTAGGTAGCAATTACATGGACCGCGAAGAAATCGAGCTAACGTGAATGACGAGAAGTGACGCCTCGCCTCTCGCTTCGCTGGCCGCGGCCGCCCGCGCCCGGCACCGCACACGTGCAGCGCGCGACCAGCGCCCGCGTCCGCCTCCGCCACTACCGCACAACATTCTCTACTAACGACTTAATAATGCTTTCGTTTACTCTATACGTGGGGATTTAATCTATTATACATGGCTTGACGTGGACTTCTCTAAATAATCATTCATTCATCATATCATAGAAGACATTAACCTATCTCTACTACACGACACGTCAGATTCATATGAATGAGTTTATTAAAATTAAAAGAATACAAGCACAGACTTAAAACCCACTAAACCCAATAAAACACGTGAAAACGTAAAAACCTGACATGCTGCTTTTTAAGTTAATGTGAATAAGTATAAAAACCCATTGATTGCTTATATAGCAACAGAAAACGAATTTTGACATAACTTGATAACTGGGAACGTTGATAAAGAATAAACTGTAAACAATAGCAGCATAAACTTTTAATATCTTGTAACGAACTCTATAGATAACAAGCTATTTAGACAAAACAAAATAATAATAACTCTACAGCATTTACGTTTAAAAACGTACACGAGAGATAAGACATACTTTACGTAAGTAACTATACGTACAATCACACTGAATACAATTCACATGTGTGCAGCAAGAACTAGAAAATGTGAGCAACATGGATAGAATACCTACACAAAACGAGAGCAACACATACATGGAAAACCTACATCTTCATAACAATGTATGGAGTAAAGATATCAGCTGTTAAATAACATGCAAATATAGATGATATGAACAAATAAATACCTACGCTAGTCATAATAGCCATGACAGGTATAATAACCATATCTCGAAAAGACACTTCTGATTAAATCAAAACAGTGAATAACGATAATACCAATAAAAATAACAATCTTTACACTAACGATAAAAACAACAATAGCATGATAACAAATCTTTAGACAAACGTCAATTTTTCATAACAACCAAGTGAATGAGTTTGTACGATAATTTTCATCCTGGAGTTCAAACTGATCATAAAAACTAAAGGAGATACAACGGACTCATAACGCTAAATGAAAATGCCACTGATAGTTAATCAGCTGACTTATTGTCAGTAGTCCGAACAGAATATACAAGTGATTATAATGACACGACGTATATCTATTTACATACCTATCTATTATGCAACAGTCAGTCGTGCGATAAGTGAAGTTAGCATATGGATGCAGCCAACAAACGGCTCTTAATTCTTATTCGATTTATTTACATTTTATACAGAAGGCATAAGAATAATTATTGATTTCGTTTGAATTTGGTAAAAAATAAAAAATGATTACAGCAAAAATCTTTATCCCGTCTAAAGTTTACTCATCAAGCACACTTCAGCAAGCAACCATAATCATTATTTGTTTTAATAATGTGGTTTTTGAATAGCCTTCAGTTCCAATAAAATTAAGCACCATTGATAGCTTAGCATAAAATGAGTATCGACAATCAAGCGTCTTAAGTAACACTGTACAGTAAAATATACGAAGGCTTCATTGTTTTTACGATTGGTATCATAAAATTTCACCTCATTACATGCGTTTTTTATTTTCTCCTACAATCAACGGTAGCATGTATCAGGTAAAACTGGACCGTTAATAGCTTTTCTCCATACAGTGGTTAGATAGGATTAGACAAATATTTACTACTTATGTTACGATTAGATAATTATTAATGAAAAACTTATGCCACTGCTCAAGCAAACAACATTCATTGACCATTATGTTTTTTCATGATATGTAATTCAATGAAGTAATTATATCTTTGTGGAATATAAACATTATCATCATTATTTCTAACCCATAATTCTCAACAGCACATGCCTTTTTTAGGCATCACTTATTCTGATCCTGTACCAAGCTTATCTAAGTTCGAAACGCGAATTTCACAATTATTGTCCACCTAACGAGCTGACTGCGTCTGACGCTTCGCTTACTTGTACGTAACCTAATTTAAACTACGTACTCCGTAAACCTATACGTAAACTAACTCATCAACGTTTTACTCGTAGTTCGCTTGCTATCACACATCTTTGAATCAATTGCTATCGCCTGGCAAATGTATAGCGATGGCAGCCTAGTTGGGATAAGGCCCGCCTCTTAAGCCAGAGGGAGCGGGTTCGAATCCAGCCGACGGCACGCACCAATTTGTTCATTGTGTGAGCATATGTGCATATTGTATGTCATGCATATGCATATGTTATGCTACATGATTGGAGTCCAGTGTATGGCAGCAGGCTCGCCCCCTGTCACATTTGGGACTGAATATCGTCCGGCGAAGTGTGGGTGTTGTATTACACCTCTGCCAGCCCCTTCGGGGGAAAGGTGTGACGATATGTGGCAAAATGTCCTTCCTACCAAATTTCAGTCTGGTGCTCAGATCGTCATTCCAATGTCACAGACCTTGGTGTACTAAATTATCTCCACGTTTCTCATTTTATCTTGTGATTTGCCAAGCATGGTGAACTCCATGTCTTTCTTTGCTTCTTGTGCTTGGGCTCAGTCAACCTCATCTTAGTCAGATATGTCATGTTAGGGAGAAAACACTGATACACTGATAGAGTTGAGAGGAGTCTTCATGCATTACGAATATAAACATTACATTTATATCCAACAAATATTTGCAGTGTTACAGTATCTTGCGCATCAATATTTAAATCAAAATTCTGCTACATGACCACAATTGTTAGTAGAGATCAAAGAGCAAGTAAGACGCTCTTGAAGCCGTAAAGTCCACGCATTTCAAGGCACAAGTAAATCAATTTACTGAATCTAAAACTGCTCATGTAAAAAGATAGATACAGATTAAAGATCAAGCAGTGACACGTAGGTTAACTAACCAAATGCAAAAACGCACCCAAGAGCTAGCTCATTCTTTTGACATGAAAGAACAATAACAACTGGCATAGACCCCGAGCAAACTAATCGGTTTAATAACTTTTTATAAAATCCGTTTTAAAATTACTCTGAAATGTACCTTCTCTAATCTTTCAAAGTGAAAAAGCTTGACAATTACACATCGCAGCAGATCGTATCATCGACATAAGATCTGTAGAATTATTCACGGTGTATGATGAAAACTGGATAAGCATGCGTGTTTTTAATAAGACAATTGGGCTCTAGGACCTTCAAAAATTATGTTCTGTCTAACTGAAAGCCGAGATCATTTACACCGCCAGTGTAAAAGATTAATAGGTTGCGCAAGACGTCCTTGTTACTTTGTAGGTGTTGATGCATGCCGACATTTTAAATTGTGGACCCATACCAGACACGTGGTATGTGCTGCTGTGCCAATGATTTAGTTTATACAAACCCTAGGTACTACTACTAGGATAAAAATAGTAACCAGTAACGAAAATTCATCTTCCTGCTCTTATTCCACTTAAGTGGAGGCGTTACAGTATGTAAACTTTCTCCATTCGTCTTTCTCTATCTTATCACTCGTCATCTCAGAATTAACTCCCTTCTCATTTCACGCAATTCATCCACTCATACTCTCTGATGTCGCCTTCCACCACTATAGCCATTCCCATTCTTTATTATTATATTATGTGAAATATAAGTACATACATCTTTTATGAGTCCATCACCTAAAATTGGGACTAACGTCTGACTAGAAATATCCTTGAAGCTCATAAATAAATAAATTGAAGTAGGTAAATTCAATTTGCTTTCTTACCTTATATCTATTTGCACAGTTATAAGACCTTAACGATGTCGTTCTGAACGAACGCTTATGAAGAGAGGGGTCCAACAAAGACAAACATTTAGTATGTCTCTCTACTTCCTATAAAATGTATCCATAGCACTACATAATTTACCTACATCTGTTCTGTTACCTCACTTAAATTATCAACCTACCCACCACAACATCCGCGAAAAAAAAAACTTTAATTTTGCCAGAATTTTCATCAGAAAAATTAGCTCGTAAGTTCGAAGGGTCAACCAATATACATATATATAAGGAAATCAAGAATTTTAAGCATTCGTTGTGTTTCGGTTAGAAACATAGTCGCGACTGGTGTTCAAGTCCCGATTAGTAGATACCAATTCAATTTGAATAGAAAACTATAGGTTGAAAATTAACAAAATGGTTCAAATTAGAAAAAAAAATACCCACACCAATGTGAAAACTCTATTAAACGTAATTCCAAAAGTAATCTTAATTTTAAGGAATGAAAAAAATTTTTAATTAGTATTAATATTATGCATAATTTTGAATAAATTAAAAAAGTGAAGCAGGTTAAACCAGTAGTGCTTTCTTAAATAAGTGATAAAATATATTTAAATTCGTAATGACTATTGACCTATGACTGAAATTGATAGAGGTAAGATAAAACAGCGCATAAAATATAGGTGCCTTCAAAATATGAAAATAAAAATGAGTATCTAGCTATCATTAGTAAGATTATACACATGAATAATGATTAATTTAATTATTTCGACGACTGAGGAAACACTGACGACCTTCCTAGCCTAGGCGGAGTTTGAGTTTGCTTTATAAGAGCAAGGGGTCCCGAGTTCCATTCCCGGCCGGGCAGATGTTTGAATGATGAATTTAAATGTCTGTTCTGGTGGTTTGGGTGTTAGTTGTCCACGTCTTTGTGTGTGTTCCATGGCATCCCTGACAAAAGGCAACCTTTTCGGGAGCTATAAGTGAGTACGTAAAACGTTATTTATTCAACTGATTGCCTGACTTAAAATAACAACCAATATTCATCATTTTACTGATAAATAAATATTAAAAGTTTATGTTAGTCAGTTAAATGTTTAAATTTTTAACTTCAACGCAATAAGTATCTGTGCCCTTATGTGTTTCTGTTACTGGCATTATAATTTATAACTCCCAAACGAAATGAACGATTTTGATTCGATCCTGTTCGATTGTGTCGATTCGAGTTCCTGTGATCGAGATAGTTCTTAGATAAGGTAGCTAAGGTTTTTTTAATTGTACAATTTACAGTATTATTAGTACTCGTAGTAGAATAGTTATCTTATATCTTTAAATGAGCAATTCTTGTATATATGTATATATAATTGGAATCTCGGAATCGGCTCCAACGATTTTCATACAATTTAGTATATAGGGGGTTTCGGGGGCGATAAATCGATCTAGCTAGGAATCATTTTTGGAAAATGTCATTTTATTCGTGTTTTATCGATAATCAACTTAAACATAAACTTGGAAGAAAAATAACAAAAAGGAGGCGTTTGAGTAGTCTCAACTGAAAAATATGACTCTTCCTGACATCTATTGGCGAATAATACTATTTTTTGTGAGCAACTAATTGCTTTAACGACACAACAGCAGATGGCGTTGTTAAGTAACACGAAGTCAATGAGTGTTTGCTTTGAGGTTAGACTAAAATCAATTGTTTATTTTCCAAAAAACACAATTAAAAATAAAAAAAAATACCGAGCAAAGCTCGGTCATCCAGGTACTGTAGTTAAAACTTTACTGTGTTAGTATTTTACTAGTAATTATTTGGTATTTCACATCATACCAATTCGATTTTATTTCAAAGAGTAAAAAATAGTTAAAATAGTTTCATCTTTAAAAACTCAGTTATTAGTTTACATGAAGTAATTTCTTAAAACTCTTAGAAATATCAAATGATGGGAAAATTTGGAATAACAATTGGAGCTGTAACAAATGTAATAATACCAGCTGCCATTATTACATTAACTATACATAATTTAATAGACTTGATCTGCTTTATTGGTACAAGAATGAAAAAAGTGCAGAACCGGAACTAGCATTGTGTCAAATGTCAGACATTAAAAAAATAAGTTTATAATGTTGTTTGTTAAAGTACTTACAAACAACAAAACAACATTACAATTTTTTTTTACTGCTAACAAGTAATATTATCAAAAGATAAAGTTTAGCCTTCGTACACTCTGGATATAATGACAAACCTAACGACACCTTGCCAACCAAAATCGGTCAAGCCGTTTAAGCGATACGTCACATAAGAACTCAGACACGTGTACACACATACAGCCCAACAAGTGGTTCGGATAAAAAAAAGAACAAAAATCCGACTGCACAGTGCACACTTATACGAGACCACTTGGGGTTTTAAGTCAAATTATAACATTTATAACGATACCTTAACTGTCGAAATTCATCAGCCCTTTGGAAGATACGACGTAGTAGAGAAATTTACAAGCAAATAAGCTACGCGCGATAAACCTTGCTGTTAGACAGTCGGGTTAAAACATTACATTCCTTTAGTTAACAGAAAGTCAGTTAAAAATGAAGAACCTTACGGTTATTTTTTTTTTGTTTATGCTATACAAGTATGTGTATAACAAGCTAACAATATTTCTCTACCATACATTTCTATAACAATATATCTCAATGTTTAAAAGCTGTTTAATTTGTAATTTCGCAACAGTAACGTCCCTATTCAAATTCAAATCAAATCAAATGTATTTATTAAAAAGGAAAAGTACATACAGACAGGTTGATCTAAACTAGGATTAACTAAATGAACTAGTACTGAACTAAAGGTTGACAGTGAGTCCCAAACTAAGTTCTAGGCCTGTATCTTGTTGCCTGTGTATTTTTGTAAATGTTTGCTATCTCATGCGGCATTTCAACATTATTTATTAAGTACACTTAATTTAATAAACTTCAATCTGCTCTACCTCTTAACTCTTCTAATCATAAAATAATACGTCTCCAGTGTCTCCACAGCAAAACGTGTTTGGTTCCGTTTTCGTGACATTTAAGTAAGTAATATCAACAAAAATTTACAAAAAGACAAGGTGACTAAATAGGTTTATCGAACGTCTGGAATTTTTATATTTATAGAGAAATTTTAAATTCATCAGCTGATTACTTTGATAGCACGCAACATTCATCCATTATACTTCTAAAAAATCTAGCTGAGAATCTTTTTGTGCTTACTTAAGTCTTGCTTCAGGAATTCTCTTAGATTCCAAATTATTTTTATATACACAACTACAATATAAGGTTTAAAGACATTAATTTATTCTCAATAAAGACATTACATATCACTCACTTGAGAACAATACTAAACATCAACAAAATTACAATGTCGTCGTAAGGCTACCAACCCTCTCAACGTATTCATTTGCTTAGAAGACTGTGATCGGCTATCAGATATTGAGCAAGTTGTTTTTTGAATACGTTGAAAGAATTCACATTTTTTATGCGTGAGGGTATCATTTTCAAATCCAATATCATTTTCATATCCAGTTGTAGATGACATTGAACAATTATATTGTACCCTGCTTATACGTGCCTATGGCATCAACCTTTACTTTGTCTAATATACTCTATGCAAAATTATTGCAAGTACTATATGCATACATGACAATTTTGGAAATCGGTAGTTTCTACTAAAAATAATTAGCTCTTGTTTAATGTCCATGTCGAAACATTTAATTTTAAAAAAGGCATAATAATAAGACATCCTGGCGTGTCCCAAGTAGACGCGGCCTGCGGTAGCGGCCAATGAGCCGCCAGTGGCCGCCAATGCAAAAGTCCGTGTCTGTCTGGGAGATGCCTAAAAGTAATAAAATATTTCTAATATTGATCACCTTTGAAGCTACATGATAGATTCGACGTTTGATTTTAAAAATGTTTATGTATATTCTATATTCTAAGTATTGAAAACGAAAGTAATTTAAAAAGCAGTTTCATTTTCAAAATCTATCATGCATGAAACTAAACATTCGAAAATAACGAATTGCAATGCAACTCAAATGCTGACTCTGCTAATGGTGATGATATTCACAATCCCACGTACCTATTTGGTTCTTGATTCTCTCTCTAAATCCTCACATTTTGGGTCCTATTTTAAGTCAAAATCTGCAATTTATTTATGTTTTAGACTCTTTAACCAGTAATTATGGTCTGTATACAAATAAACAATTTGCAGTAAAACTTGAAAAAGTAAGCATTGCTGAAGAGCATTCTAAAATACTGTATTTTTTTTCCTTTCGCTCTACATAGTCTTTTTAAAACTTTTAAAGACAAAGAGTTAAGAATGACTTGATTCGCACATTAGTTCTACAATCTAATAACTCTCGTTTTCATCTTAATATTTTTTCGAAATAATTTAAAAAAATGTTCCTGGGTTAATCGAATTAATTGTTGAATAATTTTCAACCGTGTGACCAACTTATCTGTAACTAGCGACTTGCCTTGGCTGTGCTCGGCAGGTACCTATAAACGTTCCGTGAAAATGTATCTAACTGATTGTGAAAACCGCATCAAAATCCGTTGCGTTGCGTCCGATTCAGCGGATATGTCAGACAGACGCAGGGAGCGACTTTGACAAAAGTAGAGAACTAAGTAGAGAAGTTCTGTGAGGTACCAGAAGATCCGTGAGGTACCATACTTTCTTGATCAAACTGATCAAAAAACAGCCTTATTAATTCAGTACTGGAACTTCTGGACATGGCCCTCTTCTAACGCAATTTTCTGTTCCTCGCGTCCAGTCACTGCCACCGAGGCATTATAAACATAGTCACTCCATCGAATCTCAGGGAGTTTCAAACTTTGTTTGTTGATTTGTAGAGTCCAATTTTGAACAAGTCAATCGTCAACTCTTCGTCAACTGTTATCGGTTCTGAGAAGATATAGCACTAAAAAGCTTTCTTTGTGATACTATCAACAACGAAGGACGATATCACACGTATGGTTATTTCAGAGCGATGATAGCGTAGTTGGAGAAGACCCGCCTCTTAAGCCAGAAGGAGCGGGTTCGATCCCAGCCGACCAATTTGTTCATTGTGTGAACATATGTGCGTATGTGTCATCTGCTACATGACTGGAACCCGGTATATGGTAACAGGCTCGCCCCCTGACACATTTGGGACTGAATACAGTCCGGCGAAGTGTGGGTGTCGTATTACACCTCTTCCAGCCGGGGGAAAGGCGTGACGATATGTTAATTATTTAAACTATTAGATCATAATTTGCTAGTAATAATAACAACAGACTATTCAAAGACCGCTCGTCAAAACGTCAGACGCCAAAGTTTGTAACAAACCCATCATAGCCATGGATGCCATATGAAATGTACTACAAAGAGAAAGTGGTTGTACACCTGTCGGTCAGTCCGCAGGTACAAGTACTTATTTGGAGAACCACTTCACAGATGTTAATTCATCTTAACCGTAAAAGGCCTTGAGGACATAGCTTAAAACCATACCTACTGGGGTATAGGCTATAGTAACTCGAAAGAATAGTTTAGATATAAGCGCTCCTTACTACGCAATTTCACTATGATTTTCTGTTGAAAAAACATTATGTAAAGAAATAAAACTGCGGGCTCTACGAGAAACCCAAAACATTCTTTTGGAATTCATGAGAATTCAAAGACGTATCTATCAAATAGATAGACGCATTGTGGTACCTGCGTTTTTACATATTTTGGAATAATTTAAACCCATTTACGTAAATACGTGGAAAAAAGTTCTGATTTGCAGACGAGTATTATAGCAAATAAGAATTTAAAAACCTGATGTTTGAATGTGTGTGATGTGTGAACCTGTGCCATTATTAGTCTGAGATTGCTGGTCATAAAGAGCGGATGATTGAATGTGTCTTGAATGTGATTGAATGTGGTTGAAGAACTTCGTAGGAAGAAGTTGTAAAAAAAAATTGTTTGGTTGATGGTTCGGTTTGAATGAATCTTAATATGGTTATAGTTATCGTCGCATGACGGATAAGAAATATGTAGCAATGACTTTTATTCTGAATTTAGCTGGCACACTGCGGTGTATATCCAGCAATACTATTAAGGTACATAGGCACCATAACAGTACAGCTCGTTTATAAATAAATGTTAGGATGATTGTATTAACGATGTGGTATTTTGAATCGGCAGGTGGGGACGATGAGGGAACAGGAAGGCGACGGCCCGGAGAGCCGTTAGCCGGACTCGATGGATGAGTATGGCGGGCCGGCGGCGCCGCCCCGGCCGCCCAAGCCGGCGGCGCGCGTCCACCGGGCGACGGGCGCGCGCCAGCCCACCGTGTCGCTGCTGCGGCCGCGGCCCGAGGCGGAGCGCGAGCGCAACGCGTACGTGGAGGCCCCGCGGCGCGCGCTGGCGCCGCCCCCGGGCCCGCACTCGGCCGGCGGCGCGCACCGGCCGCTCAAGCCGGTGACGAGGCAGCCGGCCGCCGCGGGCGACAAGCGGCGCGCCGGCGCCCTCGCGGCCGACTCGATAGTGTGCGAGGCGTGCGGCCGCTGTCGCTGCGAGCAGTGCGCGCGGCCGCGGCCGCTGCCGCAGCGCTGGCTGTGCGGCTCGTGCCTGTGCAGCGCCGAGGCGTGCGTGGACTACGCGTCGTGCATGTGCTGCGTGAAGGCGCTGTTCTACCACTGCGGGAGCGGCGAGGAGGAGGCGGGCGAGCCGTGCGCGCGCGCGCCGCGGGCCGCGTGCGTGGCCGCGCTGGCGGTGCCGCTGCCGTGCCTGTGGCTGTACTGGCCGCTGCGCGGCTGCGCGGCGGCGGGCGCGGCGCTGTACGGCGCGCGCCGGCCCGGCTGCCGCTGCCCCGAGCCCGACCCTCCGCCGAGGCTCTCCAGTATTATCTAGTCCCGCCGCGCGCCGCCGCCCGCGCCTCCGAAGCCGGTCCCGAGTCGAGCGGCGCGACCGCCTTGTACAAATATTTATTGGGTGGAGGAGAGCTTCGGACCGCGCGGGGGTGGACTCAGTGATCGCAGTGCCTGCCGAGTGTAGTGTGTGACGCGGGGCCGCCGCCGGACGAGAGCCCCGCTCACCGAGTGAATCGTTTACGAGTACCTTGTAAATATAGTTGTACGGTGTGAATGTACGTGAACGTGTCGCCCGAACGTCGAAAGTCTCAAATTTTCTTGAGACCATAACGTGTCATAGAGAAACGTTACGTTAGTATTTTGGATTGCGAAAGAATCCAGAGAAGATTAAGAAATGAGATATAAAACATACTTATTAAGATGTAGATAATTTACCATTTATTTATTAACTGAATTTGTATTTATTTGTAAATAAAACGACGACATTATATTATAAATACGAATGTTTACTACATTATGCTGTTTTTCTGTTTCCTTCACATTACTCGAGATTGAAGCGGCGCGGTTGATCTCCATTAGAGCTGCACTTACCGCAGATAAACTGGGCCAAATGTCACTTGCAGCAACAATGTAAAAAGCTAAAATATTTAAACTGCCTCTACAATGCAAAAAAGCACTTCAAACAAATTATACCAGCATTATTTGAAAGTGAGCATTGTCGTGATGTAATGTATGAATTTATTACCTATTCACCAAGTCAATAATTTACAGCAACATTCAGTACTTGAACAGATCCTAAATTATAAATAACATCTAATACTATACTACACTAAGAAATCTAATAAGCCGAACCAGCTGTAGACAACATACCCAAAATGCTAGCCACATTGCCCCGTTGGATTGAGATGCAGAGTAGCAATGATACCTACTTACATTAACAATCAATCAATAAAATCACTATGTATTATCATTAGGCAATGTTTAAAGCGGGAATGCTTATTAATTATTTTGCTAGTTATTCTTAATACTGCTACATTGTCAGCATGCAAACAACTGATTAGTAAGCAAACATTTCAAAGTGATGTATTAGTTACAGATTTAGTGTTGATTCTAATGTTTCTAGACTAAGCTAACTTAAAATATTGCTTTCTAGATCACTTCTGTGTCATGGATTTTAGACCACTCATAATCTAATGATCGCTGAGAGAACATGATTGCTTAAAAAACATCATCAAAAATTCATTTTTTTTCAGTTTAGTTTGAGTTTTAGTTCATATCAGTTATAAAATCATAAAAACAGCAACTGTAACTTATTGTTTGATAGCAAACAAATTAAAATAGGTACTTTTGGTTGGTTTAGTTCCATCATTGAAATCTTAAAATTAACATTTTTTTTTAATAAATTATAGAGCAACAACATTCTTAAGCATCTAACCACAACAAAGTTTAATCACTCACCATAGTGCTGATTGGATTAAGAACAATTTTCAATTTGATTCTGGAACCTCGAAAAGTAAATTTTTTGCTTTCAAACATTATTTAACAGGTAATTTCTTTAATATAGGTTTGTACCTATTTAGACTTATATTGTGTAATGGTTTTACTACAAACAATAAACAAACCAAGCAAGAAACCAATGCAGGTTGTGGCGAGAGTGACAATGGATACAAAAATCTCTGATTTGTAGACTATACAAAGAATGTCTACCAGTTTTACCATAATATCTTAGGTATGATATAGGGGCTGCAGATTGTTAGTTTATAGGTACGGGGTAACGTTTTATGTGTATTATTATCAAGGGTTATGAAAATTTATTTTAACTTACCTACTTCGGAACAACTTAAAATCCAGTAGAGCAAGCTTTATTAACACATTACGCACCTACGTTAAAATAAATACAAATTAAATAAGTAGGTACCTAGTACCTACTTATTTATATCTTATATCTATTTATATTTTATATCACTGCAGCAAATCAACAGTAAGTATGTACCTACATATTCTTAATTTTTTTTTAAGTTTTTTGCAGTCAAAGCAAAACTCAAAACAAAACAAGAGCGAGCAAGCGAGTGCGTTAATAAAAACATGATACACAGAGGACTGTTAGCTGTCAGCGTGTCATTTTTGACGTTGGGATTTTTTTTCACTTATACATTTAAAAAAAATAGCGCCAAAAATACGGTAGTTATATGTCGCATTGTTAAAAATAAACAATTTTTCAAAATTGTTTATTTTTTTCGAATGCCAGTAAAAGGTTTTTTTTTAATTTTTAGAAAAGAGTCGGTTTCGAAAAGACAAAACGGGATGTGAAACGTTTATTAGAAAAGCACAATGGACAGAGGAATAATTAATGAGTCCAGAGAAAGGAAATGGACAGCGAAGCACTCGACTCGACCGTTTCCTTTCGCCGTCATCATCCCGGATGCACGGTGCACGCCTCGTTTGTCTTCCCCTTTCCTGTCCCGCCGTGTTTAGCCTATCAGCTTCGACGGGATCACGGGATTATGCGGGAACCATGGATTATTAGTGAGTTTAGGCCGGTACAATGAAAATTCTTGAAATATCAAACTCAAATTGTTAGTATCTCAATCTACTTTTATACATTTTGAAATAGGGAATCGAGTATAAATCCAATCGAAGGAACAAATCACGATTAATAAAACCTCCTGACTTTCGACTGAGATTCGAATAATTTCATAAATATTTATATTTTTGGAATCCGAACGGAAACGTTTCCGCACGATTGTGAATACCTACCTATGCTGGGGTGAGTAATTGACACTCATGCAGTTGGAAAATAAGTTGATCTGATGGTGATGAGATAATAAACGCAAGTAAGAAAATATTTATAAAAAACTTACAAGTTAAAAAAGAAATAACAACTACGCACAGAGCAAAAACATCACGCACTAGATCCAGTATAATTTGGGACAACAGATGGTGACAGGCTGCCGGCGGTATTGTTTGATCAGCGGATGACGCCTGGCAATGCAATTAAAATGGGATCGCTACTGTACGAGTTGGTACTTACTTACTATAAAAGCTCTAAAAGAAGCGACTTCTAGAATATTGACGTTCTAGCGGTGCTATTCACAATCGATTGGATCTCACAAATTTCAAACTTAAATTGTTCGAATCTCAGTCAACTTTTATAAATTTTAGAAAAGGGAATCGAGTTTAAATCCGATCGGAAGAATGAATCACGTCTAAAAACTTATGAATACGGACTGAGATTCGAATAATTTGAGTTTACAATTTTTGGAATCCGACCGGAAACGTGTCTGAAAGGTTGTGAATACCTTTATGTACTGCATCGATAGATCATATCATAAACTAGAATGTTTCTCAAATGCCTAATCACTGCTTTGAGAGAATAGAACTGTCAGAAAATCATAATTACCAAAAAATCTCTGGAAATACATAATAAAAACTATGGTTCCAAAACTGCTCCAGTAAGAAACAGTCGAGTTGACGTAGTCCAGTTTGATAGAAAAGATTCATTACAAGAAAACGACCGAACAAACTCACTTTCGAATTTATAACATTAGTAAGGATTCCATAGGTTAAAACGAAATATTAGCCGCGTTGTTAAAAAACTGGGCGTCTACTCACAATGACCTATGCTACCAAGAAGATGCATCATTTGATGCATTGTCAGGTTGATTTGTGACCACCGCCGTCATTCGCGCTCTCCGGTAGAGAATAAACGAGCTCGAGCTATTTCACTGTCAAATCTGACCAGTTATCGTTCACATTCCGTGACCTGTGGCCTGAGATGCAACATGAAGAGGTAGCTAGTAAATATCTATCCTCTCTGCTGTTGGTGCGGTGAATAATGTTTGTCTATTGTGTAAGCTTATTGTGATATGATATATAGAAAGAAATTCCATGCACAAATACCTCACATTTCTGCAATCGTTTAGTACTGCTGATTTACTTGGAGTTCTTAGATTTGTGGCCACCTTTGACGTAAAGGTCAGTAATGTGTGCAGGTAATGAAGTGGATTCATTGTTCCTGCTTGACAGTGCCCGATAAGTGGTCATACATTCCGATCCAGTGACACACGCCATTGTATTTCTACCGATAAAATATTCCATATAAAAGACAGGTTTAGAAATTAACAATTGAAATTCTTGATGACCAATTGTGTGATTATCAAACAATGAAGAATAGAACAGAAATTTATAGGTTTACACAATTAGATTTCTATATTTGGGAGTGTGATAAAAGATGACAAAAATTAGTTGGTAAGGGCTTAATAATTTATGCGTACTAAGACCAAATAGAACGATCCTTACTTCAACTTTTTTTTGGCTATGCTCGGAAAATATATTTTACCAATGTAATCAGTCTAGTTCTTTCCCTAGTCTGAGTCAGTCTATTAAATTCCATTGTTAGGTACTTTGAATAAACCCATAAACCAGTTCTTTACGCCGAACTGAGCCCTCACAACTTCTCACACCTTTAACCGATTTTAAATAAGTTCTAATTAAACAAGGATTTAATACTTACTAAAAAATCAGATCAACCCTTAGAATCAAACGTACCGCGTATGATCGTCAGGCAAATATACCTACATACAAGTGCTTTGTTCCACTCGGATAAAGAAAAAAAAACATGCCTAGAATCTAGGACCTTCGCTTCAATAAACCAGTTGCACAATCATCTAAATCACCCGCCTCACATTTGGTGGACGTCGAGTTCGCGCACGCTGCACCACTCGCCGATAACACAGCGGCCAGCAGCGGGTCATCGGCATCACCGCAGGAAGTGCGGCGGCGCGGGCGCATCAAACGGGCCACTGCACAGATAACAGCATTGGGTAATCGACGAACCGTCTCGGTCGCTAGCCAGTAGTGGATCCGGGATTTTGGCTTGGAAAGAGTTTGACATGACCAGCGCGGTAACTAGGGCGTATAGTCAGCGGTGCGGCGCAGACCTTAAAAGACATAAATGTCCAGGACAAGGATTTGAGTCATGCATTCTAGTAGAGTAGCAGCTTTAGATGATCGCACTGGGCGCATATTGTGGCCCTATTGGGAGATTTGAGATTTTCATCTCACCTTTTTTCGTTCTTGTTGCTCTCGTTTGAAACGTCATAGGTGTGAGAGTAAACAAGATTAAATATCATCTCATCTCACGCGCAGGAATAGCCCCCCTGGACTGGTACCGGTACTGAACACAACCAAGCTAGCTAGTTAGCCTGTATCAAGTTGAACAACATTTTAGACCATTGTGGACTCGATACTTTGGGAATTGTATGACCCGTAGCCCCCTTGGAACTGGCCACCTGGATCCGCTACTGTCGCTAATCTATCTCGGAAGTATTGTTCGACAATTTTCTTTAACAGTTCCGAGGATGTCGTAATTATTTACTCCTTGATGTTATTTTTAGATACATTCTGAAGTACTTTTTTCGCATTGCAAATTTGACACACCTCCTCAAAAAAAATTGCTCTACATAGTTTGCTTTACAAATCTCTATCCACAGGTTTCACAGGCGTACCTAGCATAATACATATGTTATGTGTATAGATCTTGGTCGGTATTTGAAAGTTAGGGAGTGTCAAAGACAGTTTTTTTTGCAGTCGGAATTTTTTACCCGACTGCGCAAAAAGGAGGGTTATGTTTTTCGAGTGTATGTATGTATGAGGTTTCCTTGGCACACCCGACAGCTTAGACAATTTCATGGATTTTGACTCGTGGGATGTCATTTGAATCGTCTTGACAGTGAAAGTAACTTAAGGTACATCACTCGAGCAGGGCAGAGCAGGGCGTCGAGCGAGTGTGAGTGCCAATCGAGCTTGTCACTCGATTCGCGTAAATTCACGGATAAATCGAAAAGTAAGAAAAACTCACACTAAGCACTCTGAGTGCTTAGTGTGAGTTTTTCTTACTTTTCGATCGCGTAAAAGTAACTCCAATTTGTATGAAAATTAAAAAGCGCCACCTAGTGGGAGTAATGAGAAACCGCAATCGTGAGTGCGAGTTTTTTGTTTACTGCCAACATTGACATGAAAAATTTACTTTTTCACGGTGAATTTACGCGAATTAAGTGACAAGCTCGATTGGCATTCACACTCGCTCGTTTTCGATTGTCGATCCGTGTGACGTAAACTCGTTTACGCTGTAGTAAAGTTATTCGATTTACTTTCAGCAACTCACACTAAGCACTCAGAGCGAGAAGGAAGCGCGCCTCGCGTGGCATGCTCGGTCAATCGAGACCCAGCTTAATAATGTCACTTGTTTTCCAATGGATACTTACCTACTAACTAACCTGCCAGTTCTGAAGTGCTAAGTAGGAACACAATTTACATTTAAATCAGCCATGTCTATGTCTACCCTCTACTGCTGTCCGTAGCACAGTAAAGACAGAAATGGTACAGTACACGTAGTGATGTCATTTACTATCAGGTACTCAATCAACGTCGACAACAAAACCGTCAACCGCCAGCGACTTCAACTTTACCTATTTAAGACTTTATTCTTCTCTCATCCCTGACGTCAAGGCTCAAGCTACACATAAACAGCGTCCGTCGAACACCATAAATCGATTCATTCATACGACGTTTCGCTCCATCCATCAAAAGCTATAAATAAAAGATGGAGATCACTCAAGGAAACGATTTCTACTCGCAGTATGACGTCAGATGTTAAGCTATACACATTTTTATTCGTTTTTGACGCAATGTTTGGCAGAGAATAAGCTCGTTTGGAATAACTCACTGGCTGTGTTCGAAAAATATCTTAAAAGGCAAATAATAATGTTATAATTTACTCAGGTACCTACTTCACTGTTTTGTGTTTTGGGCATTCCATAAAGTATTTTAAAAATCTACTCTAAATGTAATAGTCCGAAAGTATAAAACAAAGTCGCTGTCCGCGTTTGTCTGTCTCTCTGTGTGTATATCTGCGAACTCTTGGACTTTGATGTGAGTTATGATTCATCAGTTTTACAATTTTACACGGAATATTCCTAAAGGTAGGTACCGTGCAAAGCCAGGGCGGGTAAGTGGTATTTAACAAAAAATTAAGGGGGAGAAGAAGTTATTTTGTTTAAAAATACGTACCTAGATCTACGTCAGAAACTCTGACCTTAACTACCTATCTAGATTTAATCTTAAAATCAAGTTGCATGGACTCCCTAGCCAAGCTGACCAAGTTCAAAGATCCTTTTTCAAGCCCAATTTTGAGCAGCGCTATCAATGTATCTCTGTGGAGGTGGCCGCTGGACGTTGACAGAACTAAAACTTTTCTACAAGTGACAAGTGGATGTCACTGGTTCGTTTGGTTTGAAATTCGAAGGTGGCTTCACACCACACTCAATAGAGATAAAATTCGTTTTGTTGCTAATCTGTTGTTAAAGCTGATTCCAGACCATGATGGCAGACCAACGCGGCGGTACGTGGTAACGTGGCGAACTATGTGATGCGTCACGCTCTATCTGTCTGTGATTTCTCTATAGATTGCATCTCTGATAGTATCACTACGTTTCCCGCGGTTCATCGCGTCGGTGTGGAATCAGCAAAACGATGTTGCGTCTATAGCCAAATCTTAGTCTGATCTGTCAATGAACAGTTTACTCCCGAGACATTCAGAAAACTGAAAAACAAGTGATGACATCATCTGGTTTTATTGGTCCACACGTTGCTCTGACTTTCGGCGAGATAAGTAGTAAATATTCATTTTTTCGCGTCGAGTCTAGAGAGTGGGTGGTGCTAAATCGGAGTTGCCATTTTAGGGTGTTGTACCTACATTGAGGTGATGAGGAATTTTCTGAATACCTACCATTTTTTTTGGGTACCTTTGATCAGTAGAAATAGCTTAACCCCCGAAGCGATTCTGTCCTTCTTTGAGATCTAGAGCAGGAACTGGATAACTTTATTCAGACGCGTCAGATATTGTCTTGGTCACTCTCACTCTTATGACTTTTCAAAAGAGAGCGAAAATGACTACGATAATGAATATTCTCAAAACACTCCTCAAAATAGTACTAGTAATAGTATCAATAGAAAAGTCTAATAGTATATCTAATAGTCTTCTAGTCCAACCTGGGGCAGGTTGGACTAGACTTGACTAGAGCTAAGATTTTGAAGAGCTGAACCTAATTAGGTTTAATACCTAATATGAATCTTAACAGTTGGAACCTAAAGCGTGGCATTTTTATTTTTTGACAAGAAGCTAAGTTAATAACCTAAGCATGGCAACCCAGAAGTTTATCTCGCGGCGGGTTGATATCGTACAAATTGGCGACGTTGCACGCCGCGGTCATCGGGTCACGCGCCGCACTCCCACAGATAAAAAAGCGCCCTCGATGTCGCGCCGAGAGCCCTATTCTTACGCGTGATATATTTTCTGGTCATTGTCTCTCTCGTTTGAAAAGTCACAGGAGTGAGAGCGACGATGATAACATGGCACGCGACAGAATAGGGGGCTGACCCACGCGCTTGCGCTGTCCGCCACTGTCTGGACTGCCACATAGGTTGGGCTAAACAAGCGATAATTAGGTTCAGTTTTTTTTACAACGCGCCCTTTTACTCGTATCTTTAGTCTTTTTTTTTTTTGACTGGGTGCTCTTCAAAAGTTACAAAATAGGCTTATTAAATCGTGCTTTCTTTCAACTCTACACATACACAAATTAAGACCGAGTACTCTGAATAAGAAGATAGCAATATAATTCAGATGATTCTGAGCCTCTCTTTAAGTCTTCTGTGGAATCTCTGAGTATGATTTGATGATTTCCAACCGATTGGTAGAACACATATATAGGCACATAAAGAACATGTATCCTTACAACTCCTCATGACGCAAAATCATGCATGTATCGGAACGCGACACTAATTAGCCACACTCGTCTGAGTCTGCTTCATACTTACACCGTCTGTCTGAACTGGATGATACGGCAAAACTAATAGCACCGGTTTGCCACGACTAACGTATTTGTAATTTGTAGCTGCAATCCTGGACTTCGACAAGAGAAGGTTGAAAGAGCAGGCTATCAAAATGTAGTTGATATTAGTTCAAGTAACAATATTAAAATGTATTTAAAGGCGATTCTGTGGTTCAATCAAATGCCTAGTTCGTACCACAGAATAGATACTTCCTATAGTTTACATGGATTGAATTTAGTAAACGAAGTCAAACATACCTATATGTACCTACCAAAAAGAGCATGCAAGTTGGTATAGGCCGAGTGACTAGCCGTGATGTCGGGTGACCTAGTACTTATTGGCAGACGTATTCTTCGCTAAAAAAGCAATCCTGGAATTTGTTCTTAAAAAAACCTTATTTTCCTCCTTCTCGCTACAAAATAAGTAAATAACAACTTGCTTAATCAAAACCCCGCCGATCTCTAAGGGCGCTTTTAGACGGACCAATTTTTACTGCAATACTAACTCCATCCATCCATCCATCCATCAGCCATGGGACGTCCACTGCTGGACATAGGCCTCCCCCATAGATCTCCAATAACACCGGTTGGTAGCGGCCTGCATCCAGCGCGATCCTGCGGTCTTCACAAGGTCATCTGTCCACCTTGTGGGTGGACGTCCTACGCTGCGCTTGCCGGAACGTGGTCTCCATTCGAGGACCTTTCGACCCCATCGGTCATCAGTCCTTCGTGCTATGTGCCCTGCCCACTGCCAATACTAACTCAGTAATATTGAAACAATAATTTGAATGTGGCCCGTCCATATCGTCATCACATTTCTAGCATGGCTGATGTTGATGATGATGATGGCCGGGTTACAGTCGGCAATATTATCAGTATTGCAGTAATATGACCCGTCTAGGAGCGCCCTAAGAACGCGATGGCGTAGTTCTGTGGAAGCGTTGGCGATATCCAGTTTTTGTGTAGGCTGACTCGTGGGAGACTTCTAGCCTATTGAGTTTTTCCCTACCTAGATACTGTGCGCCTAGATACTAGATACTATGCGCCTAGATACGAACAATGAGCTGGTTAAGCTACTTGTCTGAATTTATACTTTTCTAGACAAAGTACCCAAGAAAGTACACGTTAAAATCGGACCTGTCATCTGTAGTTTACGTCAATAGAATACTCCCTACTTACCAATCCAATTCGGAATTCGTCCAATTAGGTACTTACATATAATAACTTAACTAGAATGTGTATTTAACAATTTAATTGATCGTCCAAATTTCCAAAAGTTACGACGTACTAAACGTACCAAAAAGTTACGTACTAGGTAGTTCCCGTTTGCCAACGAAGCTCATTCTGAAACTATTTGAACTCGCGGTATCTCAGAGGCAAGTCTCGGAGATATGTTTACAAGTATGCTACAAGTATGTATACTTGTTTCGACCTATCTACCCGTCGATGTCTACAAAATAATTGATTTGTGGACTGCATTCAGCTGAAGGAACTAATTATAAAAGACATATAGGGCCACCTATTATCAAAATTCCTAGAGCTATTTAAAAGTACCTACTTACCTGCACTGCAGTGCTCCAGGGGCGAAATGCGAATACTTCTAAACATTTTGAAAAATCGAAAAATAGTAGAATTTGAAACATAATTTATTACGCAAGCAAAGAATAAAATACGTAAGTAAGTAACTTATGTAAGTACTTGCAGCTTTTGCAGATCTTTAAATTTAAGTTCAAAATCCTCAAAATATATCTACAAGTACGTAAGTATTTTCTATAATTATTTTCACCGACGTATTTAGTTTAGTTTACCGTATTTAGTAATACAAGTTCCACGAGGTTTCGCCAACCTTCCGGCCGATACTCCTGCGCAATCGTGTGGCAACTGACACCAACGCAACGCCCTGGAAACGCGGAGAGTCTGCTATTTGCTTCACGTAAGTACCTACAATATAATATGAAAGCTGTAATAGTAAGCTGCTATAATTAGAGTGAGTGTAATAAGAAGGTATATTATTACAAGAAAAACCTGGATGCAAAATGTAGCTTTTGAATCCTATAATATGCTATGACTTGACCTCACATAGGAAATGTCACTCCTTTCCTTACTTCCCCCTCTCTCTTATGCAAGTTCTGGCCATGACCGGTCTGGCTAACGGAGGTTTGTAAAATGTTAGACTCTAATATCCGCTTTTACCCAAAGATTTTTTGAAATTAAGCATTTCGATGCAGGACCCTTGATTGAAAAGTTAATAGTCATAGTCGTAGCTGAAAGGTTCTTGTGAATGATGATGCTGAAGTGTACCTCAATCTCTTCCTTCCTACCTTCTACTCCCAATTTAATCTATCCTCGACATCGTCTGCACAAACCTCACATCTTCTCATCTCCTTTAGCCCTACCTTTGCTCTTCCACCTTGCGTGAACTGCAGCCAATGATTAAAGTCGAGCAGCTAGTGTTCTCGACCTTCCCAATTGAACAATCAATCGTTAACAGGAGCACATCACGACACGAGTGTAAATTCCATCGTAATCGGATGTGGCAAGCAGCGGACGTGCGTCCGTCCGCTGGACGGCGCGGACGCAGATACCGCCCGCATCCGGCAGCGGTAGGGCCGCCATGCGCCATCGCTGTTGGAAGGTATTGAGAAGAACGGACGTTGTGGTTGCAGCGTTTAGAATCCGGACAACTGGCAGTTCTTTTCGAAACCTGCAGGTAAGGAAGGCTTCCATAACATGTTTCTTACAATGTGTAAATATCCCAAGGGATATAGTCATAAGGGATAAGCCATGCATAGTCAGAGTAGGCCTTATCACCATCTAACAGATTAAACATGAATGTGTTTGCAAATTTTGCAATGCTTGCTGATGAAGTTTCAAAGTCATCGGATTCTTCGCCATGTGGCAATAGTGCAAAAATTGATTATTTGGCGTGCTTGCTTATGTTTCGCGTCCGTCAGTGATGAAGCCGCAAGTTAAAATAAGTTTGATATAGGAATGAAGCTCATTCTGAAACTATTTAAACGCTTGATAAAAATACTTAAATTCAAGTTAATTCTATGGTGAACATTAGGTCTTGCTAATTTTTAACGTAAGTACCTACTAAGTATGGTAGGTAAGTAAGTACGGTATCTCAGAAGCAAGTCGGTGAAGCCTACATACTTGTTTCGACCTAACCTGTCGATGTCTACAAAATAATTAATTTGTGGACTGCATTCAGTTGAAGGAGCTAATTATTAAAGACTGCTACATATAGGGCACATATGTACATGCTACATATATGAGCACAGATAAAGATAACGCAAACTTGCTAAGAATGGAGATGGCAACCCTATATTCACAACAATGGGAACTCTGCTGGTCGCAATCAGTCCGGCAAGGTAATGAGGGCGTGCTAACAAACGAGAAGACGGGTCTGAGCAGTAGCGCACTTGTAGCGCCTCACTCAACTGCCGTCTTTGTACTTCTTCACTCTAGTAAACTTCAAGGCTAGAGTGAATAAGTACCTTATAGGTCGTCGTGCTCCATCTTAGACCACAACGTCGCTTAACATCAGGTGAGTTGGTGGTCAAACGCCGACCTATCCTACATAAAAAAAAAAAAAAAAAAGAACCAGCCCTCATCGAGGTGTAGATTTATTGGGCTTATCGAACAAAGTTTTTATTCACAAGAGTTATAATTAGGCAGTAAGTGGCTTCAATAAGGAAAGGAGAGCAGTGAATGAGTCTAGTACAAACTAGGCAAGGATGGCGCGCTCCAGGAGTGCTCTCCGAACGAGATGCATAAAAAAAAGTCTCCAAACCAAATTACGAGTCACGTAGTTAATTTTGTATGGAGATCTGATTCTTTTCTTGAACTTAGCAAACTTGTGTTCTATCTTGTTCACTTTGACGGGTAGAGTGTAGAGGTAGGTACACCCAAAACGACGCAAATCGCCGGACGATATTTAGTAAAGTTAATTCTCAAATGAGACACGACCCCGTCGCCATACTTCCCAGAACCATACTACTTCTTATTCCCAGAGTAGGTACTCCAAAAAAGGTTACAAAATGCTCCACAAAAAAAAACTGAAAATCTGATAATTTTGATTTCAAGATGCGAAAAATACGTATTAAATACGTAGTAAATAGATGCGTATTTTTATCCATACATTATTCTATCGAATACGGTGTACCTTCTAAGTTTTTTTAAGGTTATGTTAGAACTCCACAAAACAATTATTTGACAATAAAGATTACAATTACTCGAGTTTACAGTTTTAAACTGTATTAAAAGTACTAGTAAATTCGAAAGCTAAAGAGCTAAGTAACAAGAGCAGTGGCAGATTAAACAACCGCAGGCCCCGTCTCAAATGCGAACAGGGGCCCTTGAGTATTGGTTTGCGAAAACCACTTCCCCGAAAGCATTGAGGTGCTGCCGAGTATGATTAGCACTATTTTCACTCATTCAGGAAATTAGGCGTCTACATTGAGAATAGCTGTTATGTATTGTACTTTTTTTATTTTTTGTTTTAGCGTGGGGCCCCCACATGCGCGGGGCCAATAGCATTTGCTACCTCCTGCTAGTAGCTAATCCGGCACTTAAGTATAGTAGAGTAGGTACTGTTACGTAATAGTGTATAGTCTATGTTAGTAAGCAATAATTTTATTAAACCGGACGACTCCATAAAATCAGATTCTAGATACGATTTCCGTTTCGTTGTGACTAAAAATAGCTGAATTGCTTCCTTAATTTTTATTGGCTAGCTATGAAACTTGCATACTTGTACAGGTTAGCACGGAAAGGGTGTCCTAAACCGAAAGGAATTCGTTATGAATGAACGACTTTTATCATGTGATCAATTCTGAATATGTAAAAAAGTTTTGGCTTTTCGATAGGGCCGCTCAATTTTTCTTTGTTTTTTTTTTAATCAAATGGGTTATAGATACTTACAACGAAGATTTTAGGAAGTAAGAAGTATTTATGTACAAAGGGTACCTACTACCTAGCTGGTCGTTGTTATTTTTAAGGCATTTTCCTGTAAGTGAATTAAGTGTATTAGGTAGGTAGTAGGTACCTACTCAGTCGGCCAATAAATGGAACTCGATAATTATTTTCGTACTTACGTATTCGTATTTCGCCCTTTCTATTTCGAAGTGCAGTCGCAAAATAGCTGAACTATCTACATACTCAATCCCAACGACAAAAAACATGAATATGCGGTGAGTTCTATTCACCCGCTTTGCAAAGCAATGGTATTCATTGAAAAATAACGACCGAATGGAGGGGTAAGTGGGAGGGGTGATTCTGGGTCGGTGCGTGCGTATGCCGCTGCCACCCCACCCCCGACTATGAATGAACAGAATGAACTTGTGTCCACGTCACAAGCGGTTACTGCCGAGGGTGAGATTAAAAACATAATCTCACATCCAATGAGGTTTTACCAATTTACAAAACCTTTTTCAATATGTAAGTAAAACCTCTTTGATCACATTTTATTAAAAATGCGAAGTGTTACGAATTTGCAAAAATAGTAGGTAAAATAGTAGCAGGGTATTTTTAGCGGGAAACCGAAGAGGTGGCGTTGTGATTTTCTGAAACTTGCCATTCCTCCTGTGTTGAAGGGTAATAATGGTGGATTGTAAACCTTTATCGGTTCGAGTGAGGGTGATAAAAACATTGCGGAACGCGACTTTTGTGTTCTCTACAAAACTTCACTTAAAGTTTCAGTAAAGTATGGATCACTTTACTTAATTTGACACTGGCTAATGCACGAGTCGTGTGACGCCAAATTCCCCTGAGAATTCCAAACTGAAATTTGGAAAAAAAAGGAGTAGCGGGAAACACAGCGTCTAGAAAAATATTCATCGCAACATCGCGGCATTGCGTATACCAAAAAAAATCAGTCTTTCAACAAACTCATGTACGGAATATTCTGTGAGAATTTTCTCCCTGTGAAAATTACTTTTATTAAACAGTTGAATCAATTCAAATCGTAAATCAAGTGCAGGTAGGTAGGTAGTTGTTGTTTATGTGGTTGAAGCCAGTTATAGAAAGAAGATTCCCAAGAAATTTTCTGTTAGATAAATCGCGGGAGGTACCGCGAAGACCATACGTTTTTTTATGTGAACGAGACGAATGACTAGGATAATTATACCTTGGTAAGTTCCTAACAGTGCAATTAGTCAAAAAATCATAGTCACAACAATACAACAGTCTATTAGGCTAGTAGTGCAAACAAAAACAACACAAACTAGTTGCAAAATATGAAACAGAGTACTCCAGACTTCATTCACAATAATCAACGCTCTCCCAAATCATTTTAAACTAGAGCTAGAGTAATGTAGTGTAATTACTAATTATGAAATGGAACAGCTGTGCGATATGACTTGTCTGCAATCAGATTAATTCTCAGCGTACAATGTTGCTACTAACTGGGTCTAGAACAAGTGCACCAACCAATTTTGGAGGTGGGCCGCGAGCGCGGTAGCAGCTGTTGAATATAAAAAATTAAGCACAATAAAATGGCTTGAAGATAGACGTCAACAGAGAAATATGAGGTGGTTACGAACACAATACGTTAAACGTTTTTCATCGTAAAAATTGAGCTACATAATCGACATATAATATGTTTGTATATGTAGGTATGTTTAGTTTTAAATGTTTTTAAATTCGAAGTGTCTTTTCGAGGTAGCCGTTGGGTGAGGAGAGAAAGTGTGTTCGCTATTGAAATTCTTACATTAGCAGAGGTCTTTTTTAAATCGAGTAATAGTCACGTGCTGTATCTAACCGAGCAAAGCGAAGTCTCTACTGAAGTGTAATGAGACATCTCGTACACTTCAGTAGAGTTACACTTGACCTTCATAATGGTACACGATAAAAGTACACAATCTTCATAAAATTTGGCAGACATGTAGTTTATTTCTTTCAATAGAATGTTTAAGTTCCTAAAAGAGCTAAATCACATGAGGAGTTCACTTGTTGAGATTTCGAGGTTTCCGTTCCGGACGAACGACTACCTAGTTCTTTTCTTTAACAAAACACAATTCGATCTATTCATTGACAATCAACTAATTAAGTTGGCAAGTAAATTGAAACAGCGGCCATAATTCGGCCCACGGGCCTGAGTTTGAGAAGCCATGGTAGAGCTAGCCATGTTGCCGCAATTGAATCGACTGACGTCGCCCCTCAGTAACAACACAGGAATCAGGATCAAGTCAAGTCAATGACTAAGAACATGCACAGAAGGTACACTTGCGACAAGAAAAAACTTCGGACTAGTGGAACATACAACTTCCTTCTTTTTACTTTTTAAAAGCTTACCAGCGATAAGCTTAGGCGATGGCAGCCTAGTTGGGACAAGTCCCGCCTCTCAAGCCAGAGGAAGCGGAAAACGTAAACGGAAAAGAATGAATCACGTTTAAAAACTTATGAATACGGGCTGAGATTCGAATAATAAAATTTGAGTTTGAAATTACTGCAATCCGAACGGAAACGTCTCCGAATGATTGTGAATACTTACATATTATGTCGATGTTCAATATAGATTGATAAAAATTGTTAGAACTATCCCATCCGTTGTTATTGATGTTGTTATCAGTAAACAAGTAAAAATTCAATGCTTTTGTCTGTAGTAGGTACATACACTCTATGCTAAAAGTAAAGCTCTTTGGTATATTGGTACTTCCGAACATATGAGACATTTTAAAAGGAACTTCTTCCCCAATTCATCTGCAATCCTCAAGATAACGCTATAGAACCAGTGGCCCTATTCGGAGATTTGAGATTTTCATCTCACCTTTTTTCGTCCTTGTTGCTCTCGTTTGAAACGTCGTAGGTGTGAGAGTGACCAAGATAAAATCTCATCTCATCCCACGCGCAGTGGGGCTATTCCTACGCGTGAGACGAGATGAGATTTTATCTTGGTCACTCTCACACCTATGACGTTTCGAACGAGAGCAACAAGGACGAAAAATGGTAAGATGAAAATCTCAAGTCTCCGAATAGGGTACCAGGAATAGCCCCCATGTGTCATAGCACAACGCCATTGTCTAGGAAAATTCGAAGTTTCACTAATAATGGTGACACGACCAGTTCAATGCAAAAAGTGTAACAGTGTCAGATCTACACCTATTATCGCACTTCATAATCTATGTTGATACCGTGAGCCTACGCTACTACGTCCGAAGTGGGATGGGGCAACGCGGGTGGAGTGGGCGACGCGTGGGCAGCGAGCGTGGGCGAACGCGCCCGCGGCGCAGAATACACAATAGTTACTACGTGGCTAGCAACAGAATAAGCAATACTTAGTACGGAGTCCGCGTTCGCCACCGCTTGTGACTATACGCACAGTTTGCTACCAGTGCTGAATAGAAAATCATACAGAGAAAATGTGATTGAGGAATGAGAATTTGCAAATTTTAATTAAAATGAGTTTGCGTGAAAACAGTTTATTTAAGGCGCTGACTTAATAATAAATAAGAACTTGCATACAATGCAAGTTACAGAGGCCCATCCTACTATCCTATTAATATTATAAACGGATAATATGGATGGATGTTTGTTACTCTTTCACGCCAGAACGGCTGAACAGATCTGGATGAAATTTGGCACAGAGATAGATTATAGTCTAGAATAGCACATAGGACTTTTTAACCGCGGGTGAAACCGCGGGGCGCAGCTAGTACATCATAAATGTCGGCTCCACGGATTTGAGGCCGGGTTCAGTCGAGGTACCCCGTTTTTTGAGGTTACAACGACGTTGACGATTTTTTCTCCGGTCTACTAGTGTGCAGCCGAAGTGAAATGTTATCAGGTATATCATCAGGTTTATCACCTCAAATCCGGTCTGAGTGTTGCTCTTCTTCTGCGTCTTTTAAGGTCTCGCTGGTGGAAGAGTAGGTGCTCGTGTCTGCACGGGTGGAGACGAGCGGTGACGTGGTCTTAGCAACACGAGCTGCTTAAGTAATTTTGAAAAAGTTTAAGTACTACCTATTTAGGATTTAGCATCTGCCGGTTTTGGACTATCACATACTTTGAATATATTCTTCTTACAGGCAGGCCCTTCTAGTTATCTGTAAATTAACTACTAAAGTAGGTAGATGATGACCTGTACAAGTGTTAAGTAACTAAAATTTTCGACAATTACCTAGTTTGGATGGTCTTCACACAGAAAACACGATAACGTACAAACATACAACGCAAGCAAAACAAAGTAACCCGCTGTTGATAGAACACATTATTATTTATCTTAATTTCCTCCACATCTATATAATTTGCCCTTAGGTAATTAAAGTTATGGAAGTTGTTCTCTGTTAATATTTTATTCCATAATACAATTATGCGCGAGTCGCGCCTACTGTACAGATTAAACAGTAGTTTCTACGTTAACTACTCTGTATTATAAGTAGATAAGTATAGTTGGTGTAACTGTCTAGGTTCTCATTCCTACTGTGTGACATGCGTGGGGTGACGTCATATCATACCTAATAGTTGATTTGATCGTGACGTTAGGCGGGATATTTGGATATGACGCGCAATTCTAAACCTAAACTTATCTTTTCGTCCTTTTGGGTTGGGCATTATTTTTATTACCATCAATTATAGGACATAGATTAATATTTTAGATAGACTGGTTAGTAAAATACGTAAACTTTAAATTATTTTAGAAAAACAATCTAGAGAGATATTAATCCAGCAATTAAACGTAGTTCCCATTATTTTACCAAATTAAAAGCGTGTAGGTACATAATATTAGGTTTCCGCAAAAGAGTGGAATTAATATGAGAACCGTTGAGCGTAGGTCGTCGTGTTGGCTGATAGTGAAATTGTTAGGTTAATATTGGTTACTATAATAGCGCCAACAGCCTTCCAATTTTTCACAAAACGTCATCAATAGTCGTAAAATCCGAGTTGATTCTTCATTCAAAATCGATGTCGGTTCGTGTGGCGCTCGGGCACGGTCGGGCGCGCTCGGCTGCGCGTGCGCCGCACTCGGCCCTGCAGGAAACAGGAAGTGGACTAACCGCGGGCTTCCGCTCCCATTCGAGCTCGCTAGCACTCGCTGGCTGCCGGACGCGCACTGTTTCATTCACTACTCGACTATTTTCTGCTGTTCGAGTAATTTTATGGGTATCTATTTGGAGTTAACTTTTTAAAATTATAGTACTACGAAATTTGTTAGTGGCTGTTTTTAACGGACTTCAAAAAGGAGGAGGCTGTCAATGCGGTTGTATTTGTTTTTGTTAACAGAAAATAATATGACAGCTCTGTTGAACTACAGTTCAGCTGTCGTCTTGTTTTCTATAAGTACCTAGAAGTGGAACTACAGTTCCACTTATGATCATGGGTATAGGTACATTAGGGTGCTCCTAGACGGGCCATATTTTTACCGCAATTCTGGCCCAGTAATATTGGTATTATTGTCGATTCTTGCCCGGCTATCCTCAGCCATGCAAGAAATGTATGACCATTTGAATTATGACCACACTCAAAATATTGTCGCAATTTTTCCGGGCCAGTATTGCAGTACAGATACGGCCCTCTAGGAGCACCCTTAGTCTAAAGTCACACGGACGTCATTTTACGAGCGCAATTTCGGTCGCGTAATTTCTGTTGCTGATTTCATACAGCATTCATTACATTCGAGCCTGTTGTCTGTTGACTCACGCACGTTATATCGGCCGAAATTACGCCGCGTGCGCAGTGTTGCCAGGTCTCCTAATTTTTCCGGAGATATACTAAAATCAGTAATCTTAATTTAATTATAATCGAATATAATAATAATAAACTGATATAAAACTGGTTTGTTGTCGCTAATAGTAGAATATTTTAATTACCTTTTTAGTTATTTATTTTTTGTTTTTATCTCTAACTTAAGTAAACAATTACAGATTGAAAAATTTCCAAAAAATACTGCTTGCGACAAATGCGTTAATGCGTTAACTAACAACATCTAGCTGTTTATTTGATTTTTCATTGTAAAAAATTGTCATTATGTGATTGCATTTAATTTTTAATTATGTATTTTTAATTTTTATTGTTTTGATTTTTTTTTGCTGTGTGACTGTTCTATAGTAAATTACTTGTTTGTATTTTTTAAATTTAAACGAAACAATTTTTATGAAACAACCTTTCACTATTCAGTAAATTTACCCACATTCTTGGCCTGGAATCATCTTCTGAGCATGCCTCACAAATGCACAATTTTTTTATCGGATCCATTGCACGATACAGCCTCCCTATAAGAAAGTTAGATAACACCTGAATAATCGGGCAACTCTCAGTTGACCGCAAAACGCGACCGAAATTACGTAAAACATGGCATAAACTTACGTTTGTGTGGCCGCACAACCGAATTTCTGCCGAGCGTAATTTACGCGACCGAAATTGCGCTCGTAAAATTAAGTCCGTGTCTCTGTGTGGCCTCAGCCGTACTTGTGTCGTGGTGCAGGGCGTTGCTACCGTACGCAAAACGATTCATTCACAACTCTAGTGTGTTGTGCCGCCCGAGTAACATCTTGTTTGTACCTAACTATCTATAGGTAAATACCTACTGTACCTATAGCTGTTTAGGTATCTAGTCTACATTCATCTACTTTACATTCTAATATGTACGAGTAGCGTTTTATCACAGATTAATAATACTATAATATGTATGAGAATTGTTTACGAAACGATGTCTTGCTAAAAGATTTAATTTAATTTTCTTTTGGAAAAAAGTTATTTTAGGTAGGTAACTTAATTTTAATTTTTGAAGAGTTGAAAAGGGTGTATTACTAAAGACTTTACTGTATTTTTTAAACAAAATTGTTAGTTTTACCTAGAACGTTTTGGGTTTCCTTAACTGGTCACTTAGAAACTTCACACTTGTGCACTGACTTGTAGGTTACCTACCTATATAGTCATAGTCAACGAATAGATGTAGACTGTATCTAGTTATCTAACTATACCCTACTCCTAGATGTAAAATCCTAAATGTTAAATGGGTTCTGCTGAGAATGCTCCAAATGCTACAATGCAACTTGATATAGAGGTGTCATTTTTTTTTTAGAAAATCTGGTTTATTCACGGAATACGATAGTAGCTCCCCTATTCAACACTAAGTTTAGCTAGATATCTAAATCTATGATGATGCAGTCCTAGCCGATTTCAGCTACAGCGACCAATTGCTATTGCTGGGAGGCTACTGATTCTGCCGTAGAGGTAACATTTGTGAGGTTGTAAGTTTGTTTGTCGGGGGTTATCTCTGAAATTACGAAACCGATTCTAATAATTCTCTTACCACTAGAAAGCTACATTATCCCTTAGTGGAATAGGCTATAAAATGCGAGCGAAGCCGCAGGAGAAAGCTAGTAAATACAATATTGTTTGTTACCGAACACGGCCCACTGCAAATGTCCTAATCAATATTAATCAATCGGAAATGAAACGAACTGTTTGCACAATCCACGTCCATTTCGTTCATTCATTAGTTAATTGGGCTCCCTTATCGTGTTTGTCGTCAATAGCTCGTTCTATAGACACGTTTCCATCGTATAGGATATAGATAGAAAATATCAATGAATGTTTATTCAGACTAGGTACACCACACACAAACCAGGATAATTTAGTAAAAGTGACTGTAAACTCAAGAAAGAGCTTATCGCGAGTTTTGATAGTGAACTAAAACTTTATTAGTTTTCGTTTAGCTCCATACCTACATTTAGTTTAGTTACGCCAGGTGCGCTTTTTTAAAAAGCCAAACGAAAACGAAAAAAGTTTTCAACGATCAAAACTCGAGGTAAGCCCCCAGGTGGTCAGTATGAGGCATCGTAATAATTAAGTACAACTTTTGCTATACCACCAATACTTATTAAAAAAATTATCTGGACTCACTTTCAGATCGACCTAGAGAATAAGATGGCGCACGGCGTATGATTTGTGAAGCCAAAAACCATCTAAAAACTACGCTACTGTCGTACATGTACACAACACGCACACATTGACGCAAAAAAACTACGCTACTCGCTTGATCACCCTTACCTCGACATGTGCATTCGTTTATGGTATAATTTCGTGTACATAAATATATGTACATGGTCCAATAAAAAAGTGTGGCCAGGACTATATTTTGAGGTTCTTTTTAAAAACTGTGCAGTTTTTTTACAACTCAATTTTGAAAAAGCCGTAACATTAAATTCTTACAAATATGTATGTGCAGTTTTGATGAACAGTTTACTCCGAGTTAAGGCGAGGCTTTCCCAGAACTTTAGGTATTTTACTCTACCTCAGGCCGCACTTTTTGGGAGCGCGACGTATTCATTCACGCGACACAAAAGTTGTGTGCGATGCGCCGCGCGCACGTCTTTCACCCGTCAGTCACGTTATGGTATCGAGTACCTAAACACCCATTTTTAGGAAATCGATAAAATAATCCGTCCGTCATTGTACTCATCCATTTTATGAACATTTTTTATTTGATGCCAACCAAAAACAATCTAAAAAATGCCGTTCAAGCCAATATAGGTACAACCAATCTCATGTCCACGAGTTGTTGTATTTTTGATGTGTGAGCAGTCGTGGCATTAGTTTCATTTTACCGGTAGTGTCATATTTCCATTTTATCACACTTCACACTCATAAATACAAAAGATTGCGATTGTGTGTGGAAGTTAGGTACTTACTCGTATTTCACTTATTCACACCTAAACGGCTAGACGGATGAAAATCATATTTGGAACGGAGTTAGCTTATGCCCTGGATTGACACATAGGCTACTTGTTATCCTTATTAGGACAAATATTTATACAGGGTGTTGGAATGATTGTGTAACTACCGGTATTCATTAAATAATACAACATAGTAAATTTCATTATTTTTGGGTATATTGTATAACAATGGTAATAACAATTTTAATTAAGTACCTTAATTTACCATTAGGTGCGTACTAATAATATTGTATGGTTTGTTAAATGTTACTAAGTTAAAAAACTACACGATTCAGATATAATTTTGAACAATAATTATGAAAGAATCGAGTAAACTTATACCGGATATATACATACCCTGGATACGAAGTGGCGGACATTCTGCTAGTACTAACAAAACATTCAATACAAAATATACTTTCTATAGCTATAGGTACGTAGTATTATTATTTGTTCTGTGATATAGTTGTAGAATCGATGGCAGCCTAGTTGGGAGTGGCAATTTTGCTCTGCTGGGTTCGAACCCAGCCGACGGCACGCACCAATTTGTTCATTGTGTGAACATATGTGCGTATTGTGTGTCATGTGCTACATAACTGGAGCCCGGTGTATGGCGACAGGCTCGCCCCCTGTCACATTTGGGACTGAATATCGTCCGGCGAAATGTGGGTGTTGTATTACACCTCTGCCAGCCCCCTCGGGGAAAAGCGTGACGATATGTATGCATGTCTAGCCATAAGTTCTGTTACAAATGAAAATGCATTAATTTTTTATACAGTAATGTAATGTTAATAAAAGTTATATTTACATATGTTTTGAAGTCTTAACAAAAATATAACTATTATTTTATTCAAAATTACCACATTTGGCCTTGATAGAGGCCTTTAGTCGGCCTGGCCAAGAATCTATGGATTTACGGACCGTTTCCATGGGAAATTTAGCCACTGCTTGCTTCAAAGATTTCTTAAGTGACTCTATGTCAGCGTGTCGTTTAGAGGCCATGCCCTCTAAACCTGACCATAATTTGTAGTCCAGGGGGTTTTGATCTGGGCTAGAGGAGGGCCAGTCTTCAGCCCTTATAAAGTCCGGAACATTGGCTTCCAGCCAGGCTTGGGTAGTTCGCGCCTTGTGACCATGTGCAGAGTCTTTGAAAGAGAGTTGGAAACTCCACGGTAGATTTTTAAAAAGTGTATTGCTAAGGGGTTGTACAACACCATATAAGACGGTCTCTTGATACACTTTGGCAGAAGTTTTAACCCCCTTTTCACAAAAACAAAGCTTTGTGACGCCGTGAGAGGATACCCCCCACCAAACCATGACTGACGCAGGATGATGACCACGCGGAGTGAAACAGGGTCAATGTCATCCACGTGCCTAAAACAAAATAAAAATAAATATTTATAAGTATGATGTCCAAAAGTTCAAAATATAAAAATTCTAAAAAACCGACCAAGTTCGAGTCGGACTCGCGCACGGAAGCTGTCGTTCAAGCTTGTTGATATGTATGTACATAATTATATAACAACTACATTATAAATAAATGAGCTTTCAAATGACACCTCAAACAACTGATTTGATGAGATAGAACTCGAGATATAAGCAATAATCTACAACGGTCGGCGGCCATCTTTGTGACGTATATACATAGCTTCGCCTGACCCCGCTATCGCTTCTTACAACCGGCAGTTTCGAATTTCAAAGGCAACGACGAACACATCCATACCAGTCGTAGGTTTATAAAAGCCGTACTTACAAGATTTACCGAAATGCTCGATTTTCGCTAATCGTTAAAAACGAATATACAACTTTACGAGTTTTCTTCAAAACAGCCAAAATCACGTTGCAGTACTAATCAGGCCTAGAAGTGTTCAAATCATACGGCTATAACTCAAACGCTACCAAACACTCGTGTAGTACAGATTGTTCAGTCAAAAATGAAAGTATGAACGACGTCCCCTATCTCACCTAACACCCTATATAATTTACATACATACAGTACAGTCAAAACTTAGCGAAGATCCGCCACCTTGCATGTTACAAAAAGAAGGTAGGTACTTACGTTTCGTCAATTGCAATGTCATCAGAGTTTATTACATTCTCTTGAAGTACTCTTCTGCAAAAAAAAAAAAACGAAGATAAGTATTCATGTAGGTAATTATAACTACGTAAATATCACTACTAGATATACCACTAGGCCGGGTATTTACATGTTGTGCAGTTCAGATTGCTCAGTAAAAATGAAAGTATGAACGTCGTCCCGTATCTTATCTAACATCCTGTATAGTTAAAACTTAGCGAAGATCCGCCGCCCTGCATGTTACAAAAGGTAGGTAGGTACTTACGTTTCGTCAATTCCAATGTCATCGGAGTTTATTACATTTAGTTGTAGTACTCTTCTGAAAAAAAAAAACAAAACTGTAAGATAGGTATTCGTGTAAGTAGGTATAACTATATAAATATAAATATCACTGGTATGCCACTAGGTCGGGTATTTACTCGTTGTGCAGTTCAGATTGCTCAGTAAAAATGAAAGTATGAACGTCGTCCCGTATCTCACCTAACATCCTACATACCTATATAGTCAAAACTTAGCGAAGATCCGCAGCCCTGCATGTTACAAAAGGTAGGTAGGTACTTACGTTTCGTCAATTCCAATGTCATCGGAGTTTATTAAATTTGGTTGTAGTACTCTTCTGAAAAAAAAAAACAAAACTGTAAGATAGGTATTCGTGTAAGTAGGTATAACTATATAAATATAAATATCACTGGTATGCCACTAGGGCGGGTATTTACTCGTTGTGCAGTGTAGAATGCTCAGGAAAAATGAAAGTATGAACGTCGCTCCGTATCCGTATCTCACAAGTTGTCTGGGTGAAATAATAAATGGTGACCGACATAGTCAAAACTTCGCAGAACACCCACCTCCCTGCGTGATACAAAAGGTAGATAGGTACTTACGTTTCGTCAATTCCAAAGTCATTGGAGTTTGTTTGTTTCTTCTGCAAAAAAAACTGTAACTGTAGGTAGGTATAACTACATAAATATCACTAGTAGGTATACCACTAGGCCGGGTATTTACATCGTGAATACACGTAAAGAGACAAAAAAGTATCTATGATGATGAGTATAATATTTAAAAACACTAAAACGAATATAAGTAGGTACTAATAGATTTGTTGATACATCATCTGACTACAAAAAGCAATGCAAGAAATGTCGATTCTAGTAAATAAAAACAATGATTACCAATTTAATCTAGTAGAAGTTTCTCTACTTACCGACGTTTGCTCCTTGACTCGTACGATTTTCTAAAAGCCAGACTTGAGCATTTTTTTCGTTTATTATGTTTGTTACATATTATGGCAAAACTAAATGCTTGGTTGGTGTTGGTGTGTGCGGCACTGCGGAGATCACAAAAATTTGGCACACGTCCGGCGTCGACGGTGTCTGCGGGCGGACTGGCGGTCACGCAAACGCGCCTTTTTACCATGAATTCGTGATAAAAAATCATTTAAAATTACCATGTTCACTTTTTAGCATTTTTATTTATGATTCCATTTTTTTATTGCGTTGTAATTCGTAAAAAAAATAAAAAAGCAATATGATTTGTAAAAATCAAGTCGCAAATCGTGTTTAAAATACCAAATAGAGGTGACTTTGGATTTTTTTTCTATCGAGTGAAGTTATTCATTACATGTATCAGATTTATGATTCCACTTAAAAACATGCTTAAGAATAACATATTTTTTTTTCCACAGTAAAAACCATGGTTTATCTTAGAGGAAAGTTGATTCTTGCTAGACGTTTTCTGGCCAGGCTCGCCTTAAGAAGATAATCCGAGCTTATGCAATGACCCTTAGGTATAATTGACAGTAGGTACTTAGGAAATAATCATCCTAGTATACAATACAATATAACTTTATTGCACACCAAAAAACTACATGACAATCTTAAAAACGAAAATACATTTTTCGGCAGTACAAGGGCGACCTTATCGCCTAAAGCGATTTCTTCCAGGTAACCTTTGGATGGACAGTATCTATAAGGGCCACTTGGAGAAGCTCGGGTTATCTTTTTCACTCGGAGTTAACTGCTCATCAGAGTTCTTACGCCGCGCCAACATGAGTTAGAAGCTAACCTTGAGTAAACACATCACATATTATAGTTACATTAATAACATTTTAACTCTTATGTTAATTACCCCTGATGCATTTAATGATTTAACACCGTATCTTCTGCAAGTAACTTTTTTTTTTTTTACCTCGGGAAAATTCTTTATGGACACCACCAACAGCCCCGGGGCGGGCACAGAGTGGTTATGTGGGAATCCCGCCACTGACGGCCTACCCACTAAAACCCAAGGGTGTTCCACCTCGACGCAGAATGTCGGGACAACGGGAACACTCTCACACACGACCGCGGCCCCGACAGCGCCAGCCCCTGCGGGCACCTCCTCGAGCCTACGCTCTTCCTCACCATGACGATGTATCGAACACTAAACACATCGTCATCATCCACCTCGAAAACCAACTCAGCCAATGGGCGCGAAACAGCACCCGTGTCTAACGCCCTTGGTCCCTATGCGACGGGTCAGGTAAGTGGCCCCGCCGCCTGCCACTGCATGTAACCTAACGTAACATAAGTAAGTAGCATAAGAGTGATGACAGCATGATGTACCTACAATGCTACAATGATATGAAGCCGAGTTAAATGTCATTAGAGAATCAACTGTGTATAAGGTGCTGGTTTTAATCGTAGTAATACTTAGGGGTGTTGTCGTACCTGTCAAAGTAAACAACTGTAAGAATAAGAATATAAGTTTGCAAAATTCGAAAGACAAATAATCGTGTCTCCAAACAATTTAATTAGTCACGTAAACAATTTTGTTTAAAGACTTAAAAAAAATGTTAATTTTTAACTTGTGTTCTTATCTACACCCAAAACCAGCACATTTTTTTCTTTATTTGGCGTAAAGTTTTATTTCGTGTGACAAATTGCCCCTGACGTCACGTTTCACCCCTGGGGTGTTGAGGGTGGGGGTGATTAACCCCTCAGGGGTGTTATTGGGGTACAAATGCGAGCACTCAATGAACGTCATCGAAAAACTAAAACTACCTTGTTATTAATAGATTTTGCGTGGGATACGTCTTTTGTAAGTAGACCTAGTAATAGATTCTAGAATTAATTTATGTAGTGTACATACTAAACAAGTTGGATAACTTCAATTAAACGTCCAAACTTAGATAACGCAATGAAACTATGGTGACGTGCGAAACTCTGTAGGTAGTTTTTTAGGGTTCCGTACCCAAAGGGTAAAACTGGATTACTAAGACTTCGCTGTCTATCCGTCTGTCACCAGGCTGTATATCATGAACCGTGATAGTTAGACAGTTGAAATTTTCACAGATGATGTATTTCTGTTGCCGCTTTAACAGCAAATACTAAAAAACAGAGCAAAATAAACATGTATGGGAGCTCATACAAACAAACGTGATTTTTTGCCGTATTTATAGATGCGCTGATAGCGCCCTGTGGTTTTACCCGCGGTTAAAAAGTAGTCTATATGTTAATCCGGGGTATAAGCTACATCCAAACAAAATGTCATCAAAATCCGGCCATCCGTTTGAGAGTGAAGAAGTAACAAACATACACACTAACACACACACTCACAAACTTTCGCCTTTATAATATTAGTGTGAAGTGTAATTACAGAGTGAAGAAGTAACAAACATACACACTCACACTCACATACACACACTCACAAACTTTCGCCTTTATAATATTACTGTGAAGTGTGATTACAGAGTGAAGAAGTAACAAACATACACACTCACAGTCACATACACACACTCATAAACTTTCGCCTTTATAATATTAGTGTGATGGTACGGAACCCTTCGTGTGAGAGTCCGACTCGCACTTGGCCAGTTTTTTTCTTCAACTTTTTAAAAATGCTTTTGGTACTGTAAAAATGACGCAGTAGTTAGCGGTACGACAGTACCTTCTTCATTCGGACTTGGCTTAGAACTAATATTGACAGCTTTATAAAATCATGTAAAATCAATAATTGTGAAAAGGTAAGGAAAAAAACATTTACTTACCAAGAACCAAGCATAACATAAGTGAGTCTGGCGGTTAGTCCGGTAAGGTGGCAACAACATTTCCTAATTAATTATTAAATGAATTTGAATTGAATAAATAATTTAAGCATTTCCAAAAAAATTGCTTGAAAATAATGTAAACTATTTCTGAAGGGACGGTATTTAAAACCACCTTAATGTAAATGTAAACAATTAATACTTCTAATAATCCATACCATGTATGTATACAATGTGTGGGTAGTTTGTGAGCATAGACTGCATTCTTATGTATGTGTTGCTAACAATAATTTTACTACTAAACGTAACTTTTCCAAAACCAAAAATCTGAACAATTATATTATCACCGATACCCTATTGTTTTTTTTTCCATGTTGACAATAATATCTGCCATGCTGTCATGAAAAAAAAACTTATTAACTAAATAACTTCCTTAAGTTAATTGAACTAATACCTATTTAATATTCTTATCTGTCTACACAGTTACACAACAATATTCTGTTATTTTCTTCATTGATATCTGCAGCACTATTTATCAATGGACGACTCCACCTTACAAAGCCATATAACCTTCCGCGCTCTGTCCCTGTCTCACAAATATAGGTTTAGCTGTTTTGAATGAAATAGAAACATAATTGTGTTTAGTAGGGGGAAATAATGAATGGAGTTTCAGAAGTGCAGAACTTTTTTTCGTCTTGCTCATTAAACACGAGGTTTCTAAGTACGAGGAGGCCTGATAGACGATATTTTTTCTTTAAATCTCTGAATTACATTATTGTGTTAAATTTAAAACCATACCTAAGTAACTTTTCATTTTTATTAGGAACAGTTTTTGGAAATATGAACTAAACTAGCTGCGCTCCGCGGTTTCACCCGCGGTTAAAAAGTATCCTATGTGCTATTCTAGACTATAATCTATCACTGTGCCAAATTTCATCCAGATCTGTTCAGCCATTCTGGCGTGAAAGAGTAACAAACATCCATCCATCCATCCATTCTTACAAACTTTTGCGTTTATAATATTAGTAGGAAGTAGGATTCTCTATCTAGTTAGTGGTATTCATTAACCTATGCTCTACACTACATAATAGGATGAAATACATATGTGCTTAGAGAAAGTCCACTATTTACTTACTTAGGTACTTATTCCTTATATTATTTGATCCTTCAGCGCAATTACCTGTAGTACTTACCTGATTGCTTTGCACTTCAATCGTAGAACTATGATTATGTTTTACTATACCGATTACAGCACAAATAGAAACATCTCATAACAACGTTAATTTCCTTAAAAAAAATTAACGGCTATTTTTCTAAAGGAAACATTAAGAAGGAAATAATAATTGATTCGAACAGGGAACATACGTATCCGGTGACAGCGCCCGGCCGGAAGTGATGCCATACGCCTCGCGCTGCACTCGCCTGCGCCGGAAGTGACGCGCCCCTTTCTTTCCCTCCTTCAATGCATGCGCTTGCGCTCATTGAGCGACCGTGGGAGAATCAGGACGGAACTACGGTGCGACCAACATAGTCATACAGTTCAATTGAAAGAGCCACTGTCGCATTATCTGGCAATACCGACAACTGTCAGTAGAATACTTTCAGTTACATATTTTGGTCGCATTCACAGATAAATTGGTCTTTCTGTACAGTAACCGTGACGTTCTTGTGAATGAAGATAAACCATCTACTTACGACGTGAGCGGCATTTGAACATTTTTAATTAAAATAAAGCCGCCGTAATGACTTCGCAACTTGGGCGGGTAATGCTGAATGAGCTGAGGATGTGAATGAAGTTTGGGGTTATTTTTACGTGACTGTTGACGAGTTTTGTGGATTTATTTTGGTTACTTCATGTAATCTACAAGTTACAGCAGATGCTGGCTAATTCGGTAGCTTAATTTTAATTTTTATTGAGCACTTTCGTGCAGGAATTTCGTCTCAAAATGGATAGTTTGTGGGTGTGTTTTATTGTAATACATTTAAAGGATTGGCCTACTAAATCAAATAACAGAGAGACCTGCAGGCCTAGCCTGCGTGCAGCGACAAAATCTTCCCATCAATTTTTGTCTTGTGAGGACGTGACAAGGCTACGTGTAAATATACGTCTGTCTCAATAAAAACAGTCGACAAAATTTTGTCGCGGTGTGCATAGGTACTAGACCTGCTGGAAGGAGGAAAGTCAGGCGTTTGCCCAACAATAGGACATACTCGTAGCAAGTAAATACAATCATTTTATTTACATGTGTTATTATGTTCTAGTGTGACTTCATGTACACTTGCTTGGTGATACATCTGTTCTTCTACAAAATTCTTTATGGCCTTACACGAAGGTATGTATAAATAAAGATTTCTTTTATGTCCTTTTCTGTACCCCTGACAACATGTTTGCAAAATTTAATGATGGTCGGTTGATTAGGTAAGGCGTGAAAGGATACCAGCAAAACGAACAAATTCACTTTCGGATTAATAAAATAGCTGTTACCCGCGACTTCGTTCGCGTTTTTTCAGAAAATAGGATCCTAAAACCTTCTACTCATTAAAATTTCATTTAGATCCGTTGAGACATTGAGCCGTGAAAAGCCTACAAACCGACAGACAGACAGAGTTATTTTCGATTTAAAATATTAGTGTAGGTTAGTTAGGATAACGGCAATCAATTCTGTAGATGTTTCTCTCGCTGGAAGACAAAGCCACACTAAATATCACAAAAATTAGCACAAGCAGTAACCTACAGATTATGAAGATTATATTCTTAGTACAAAACCATAATTTTGTAATTATGCTCGAAGAAGCTCTTTATAGCTTAAAGAGCTTCTTCGAAAAACCTGCCCACAAGTTTCTCTAGAATAGCTGACTCATCATATTCAGAAGAAGGGACATTGATTCTGTGAAGCTTCGCATCAGTTTCCAAGTCCTCTTTCCTTCCTCTTTCCTTAATTAAGAGTCAAAATTATTCAACTGTCACTTTCAGAGAGATAGTACTATGCTTACAGTAAAGAATCAATTAGGTACGATGGTGATAAAATTTTGTTATTATACGGACTTCACATTGCGCAGTATACGTAGTATACGAGGGGTTTTGTTGCAATGCTGAAATTATTTTGTTAATTTTTTTGGGTTTCGTATGTTCAAATTATGCACTCGCAGTTAATATTAGATTTTTCTGTTAATTATCATTAACATTTTCCTTTAAATTAGACTAAATACTTTAATAGGGTTGGATGATAAAAAATGGTTCCGTAATTAAATGTAGCAATTATGGCCCAGATGAAAAAAGTCTCGCCTCTTAAGCCAGAGACTTCGGGTTCGGCCCCAGCCGAAGGCACGCACAAATTTGCAAATTTTTGTGAACATTTATGTTCGTATTTAACATCATCTGCTGTTATAACTTCCTATCGTCCAGAAAAGTGTAGGTATTGTAATTTACCTCGGCCAATCCCTTCAGGGGAAGAAGCCGTGATGATTAATATTATAAATGAGACATGATCATGAAAAGATTACTTTTTTTACCGTGGGACTGTATTGCCGTGGGATTGTAGTCTCTAGTCAACAGGCAAATGACAGTTCCCGTTTTCGTTTAGTCGAGATCGAGATTATGGCCGCACACAATGGAGTCATTTACCGACGCATTATTGAGTATTTAAAAAATAATGAATGAACCGCTTTGGCCACTTACAGCTGCAGCTGATAAGTGGAAGTTTTGTATCGTAGCTTTGAATAGAATATTATGATGATCATAGTGAAGTGCAATTTTTTTTAAAGTTCATATCGGATAAACCGGCCTTTTTGGAATAAAAAAGGTTGTTAATTTTGGAACGACAACACAATAGTTTTTAAATATGTTCAGGCCCCCTATTCTGAGTCGTGAGATACCATTGTCTTAGTCTCTTTCGTTTGAAAAGTCATAGGAGTAAGAGTGACACACATCTCTCACATAAGGAAAACCTGCTACCGAAAAAAAAATCTAATTTTTCCGACAAGTTAAAAAGAACTTAGTTATCTGTACCAACCAAAAGAACCTACCAACTCTTACTCGTATTTACGTCATTCTTTGGATAATAGAAGTGTAAAAGTTGTAGACAAAACATGTTCATTCCACGTGGCTATCGTCAAAAATCTTCCGATTATTAATAAATCTAACCTCGATACTGCACATGTTGGCCGAAACAAAAAAGGCGTCGTGAATGGGTCTAGAGTGGAGCGTCCGATTGATAAAATTCAGGCCCGAATGAAAATGAAGCCATCTGGCGCGCCAGGTGCGCTGTTCGGAACAAAGGAGCACTTCTGCAATAAAAAACGCCAGGGTCTGAGTAGGTACTCTTACTTTCAGACTTGAGGGACATGCAGGTAGATTGGAAGATTTGGGATGGCGGTGCATTTGGTGCAGAGAACATAAGCATACACCTAAGCATTTACAGCTTACATTACAGCTCATGTGACTGTTAAATTATCTGATAAGGATAGATTTGATTGTTAGGCAATTTTATTAAATTAATTGGATCTAACCATAACACATCAAAGCCTGGTTGAATCGAAAATGTCAATGAATTCGACGAACTACCAGACCCTATAAATAAACCAAATAAGTTTAATTCAACGAAAAGCAACATGCACGTTGCAGCGTGACGTAAACCATGTACACGAACAAATCATAATTACAGCTCACTTCTCCCAAACCAGGCCGGATCTCTATTTTTACTTGCCGCGAACTTAAATTAATTAGTGCCCGTCATTTAATCTGAGGAGCTCATGTAGGTGGGTGCGCTCGTTCCCACGCTGCGGCCGCGCCGCCGGAAACCGACCCCGCCGCGCGCCGCCCGCCCTCCGCCGGCGCCCGCGCAACGATGCTAAGCCCCGAACCGAACCATCGCTCACGCATTCTCCCTTCCAACCTAAAAACTACCTAATCCTACTCAGCTGCGAAACCGCGCCCAAGACACGCATAGCGAAACTTCTATTCATAGAACACGCGGATCCCTTTACAGCTCAATTGCTCTTCCTTCCGTTCTTGTGTGCCGAGATTGCTATTCATCTTATTGCGGCGGCTTTGGAAATAGCACATTCTGTTATCGTGTTTATGAAGAGGCGACACTGCTTAAAATGGCAATGGTGGACCGTAATGGTCGGCTTTCGGAGTCACGTTCCTATAGGTACTGTTATTTTAATACACAATGCTGTTGTTTGGCAAGGGACCGGAAGGAAGTAGGTAGGTAGCAGTGTCGAAAGCTATTAGTGGGCTTTGTGAGATTTTGTCCTTGGCGGAGCGCTAAAGGAACTTCCGCCCCTACAGCGCGGGCCTCATTGTCTCTACACATGGCTCATGGCGGTATGGAATACAATTGTAATGTTCAGTGCAAAAACTGCCTGTTCTTAGTTTGGATAACAATAGGTGGAAATGGCTGTTTACAAGGCCGATCATTATCCGTCCGTTTGGAGATTCGCAGTTATGAAGCAGGTATTCATTATCCTTGCCGGATCGTTAGAACTAAGTTTAAACAAATTAGGAATAAGTAGAATTCATATTTGAGTAGTGTCCTAACACTGCTGTTTCAAATGCGTTTTCATAACACAAATAAATGGTAGTTAAGAATGTTTTTTTTTATAATTTTATCATTTGTTGGGAAGTACATTATATCCATTGAAGCAGATATACTTACTTTATCATCTGATTAGAATTTAAGGACACCTATTTTAAACTGATCATTCGTCATGTTATTTATAAGAAGGTACGTACTTACTTACTTACCCAAAATTTCTTAGCCCTTAGTTCAAGCTGAATAGAATCAGTATTTTTCGTCGAATTGTATCAGCCAGTAAGTAAAAAAGAGGCTCAGTAATTCCCTCAGCACGGAAACTACTGAAAACAATCGAAAGGCCCTCATATTCTCAAAACAGAGCTTCATGTACAATGTGCACGTATTCCATCAATACAGTGAATCGCCCAGCCCGGTCTCAATTCAAACGTGATCCAGAACAATGCTCAGCGAGCTATTCAAAAACATGCACTGCGTTCCTTGGTCCTTACGGCAAGGCCTGTGTAAATGCAGGCTGAGGCCGCCGGCTCGACCTTAAAGGTTGCTTCGGCCGTCGAACCTCATGTTATATAACAAACGCAAACTTATGCGTTCTGTCGACCGTGCAGGCTGCGGTGCTGAAACTTTTGGCCCAGGATTTTGTTGACACAAACGTTTTGACAATGGCGAGGGAATTATCAAGAATGACTTGCGAGATGATGTAGAGAATCTTGGTGGTTTTGGTGACTAGATGAAGTTACAGTTGTAACTGGTTTTGTGTATCAATAAAGAATGTATTTATACCCTTTATTACCTATGTATACATAAAACTACAATAACTATTCAAAAACTTTAAAATGTATTTGAAAAAGTAAATAGGATAAGAATATTATGAAACCTGCCTTCAAGTCTTGAGTGAATTGATTTGAACTGGGCAAGCGTGTTCTATCTGGGTTATTTCCAAAGTACTCCATTCTTTTGTTTAAAAAATCAGGCCGCACCATTTCTAAAATGCATCTTCACTTCCTAACTAATATTATAAATGCGAAAATGAGTTTGTTCGTTTGTTTGTAACGCTTTGACGTCTCAACTATTCAACCGATCATCTTGAAATTTTGCAAACACGTTGTCGGGGGTGCGGAAAAGGACATAGGGTACTTTTTGTCCCGAAAAAATAAGTTCCTGTGGGACTGCGGGTGAAACCGCGGGACGTAGTAGCCTACTAATAAATGAAAAAAAAAGCCTTACTATCTAACTTAACTTGTGCTCTATTTATTAACCGATTTCTGACAACAATCCGTTTTCAATGCAGTTACACAATGTTAACTTAAAAGGTAACGAACTAAAGGACACCTTTACTTTTGCATGCATAATATTTGTAATAATAATAATAAAATAAGCGACGTGCATAAAGATTGACGGCCCATTGCGCAGGAGTCTACTCAGCTTCACGGTCTCGGATCACCTTGGAGAGCGCGTGCTCGCAAACAAAGGCTCATTTCATGAACTAACTATGATTTATTCTGTGCCTTCGTCCCGAGCCTGCGTGGTTAGCCTTTCCGCCCGCACCCCTGCGTCGATAGGGAAGGGCAGTGGTTCACGATTTTATTCCTTTACTTATCGAATGAAATATTCGATTTCACCAGACACTAAAGCTAGGTAAGTTACATTAGGACTTATTTGTTGTGTTTGGTATGACACCTATAGCGACATGAAAAATGTAGGTACAATCAACCAAACAATAGTCTGGTACAATTACACTAATTAGGTAGGTGCATACTTACTTACGTTGCCATCGTGAGGCGTAAATAATTTTCAAATCGGTACTAATGAGTAGGTATATGACATGTGTGCACTTACCATTACTTTTTAAAATGAATACCTACTGTTGATGTCTTTATTATGATTAGATTAGAAATCACGCTCGCAGACATTCAGGACAATTTTTGGTGTAGGTTTGTGGCCACTTTCTGTGTGGCTTTCTGTTCAATCGAATAAACGTCAAAAATCGAATAATCGAGTCAAGCGATTTGCTCTACGATTTAAAAACCGAATACACACATGGTAACTGGCCACATCCCTATAACAAATAATAAGCAAACACCACTCAGTTCCCTCTCTTGAGGACCAACACAGGAGTGACAGAAATCCGAAACCTCAAGATTTATTATTCCACAAAAATATTTGTAAAGTAGCCTCCTAGTTTGACTTATCAACTGTAAATTTAAGTATTTAAATCTGCAGGGGGTCATTTGCAGAGAGACAGTTCTAATATTGGTACTTGCTTCGGAAGCTCAGTTGGTAGTGAACCTGCCTTGTGCGCTTGGGTGTGGGTTCGATTCCCACTTTTCCCACCTACTAAAAATGACAGAATGACAGATGTATTGTGATGAACATTTTGTGTTTGTTCTATGTCTTGGTGTTAGTTATCTATTTAACTAGGTATGTAATTATATAAAAATAAATTATGGACGTTCATCAGTGTCTGGCAGCAATAGCAAAAGCTTTGCTTACCAAGTTTTGGGGCCGGATGACCGTGTGTTAAAAAACCGAATATTTACTTACCTACTATAATTCATCAAAATAAGTGAGCATTTATATGTATATGATGAATGAATAAAGTTTACAACAAGTAAAATAACTTCTAATAAACCCATAATGAACCTCTACTTAATGAAACGAGCAAACTAGTTCTCAGGACTGTGGAGCCTGCAGCGCACATTCAGTAAAACTTGATGAATTAAATCGATTTTATAAGGCGATGGTCAAGAACCTCATTCTCGCTCGCACGAGATTATCTTTGCCAGTGTCTTTTTAGTTAAAAAAGGTCGTGAGAATGTAGCTGATTGAGAAAATCTCTAGCGTCTGAGAATAGGGTTTCAGAGCGGACAGGTAGCGAGTAGTATCTATTCTGTGGCTGGTAGCTACTAAATTTGGTTAGCCTGTAGATACTAGTACGTAAGCTGTGGGAGGGACCGAAGCCCTGCGGAGGTCGGAATGTGCCGGCAGGTGTGCCCTGGCAGTCCCGGGGCTGCAGTGGATAATCTTCGATCAATCAAGTTTTTCGACGTTTTCTACGAGACTATTGGGAATGAAATGGTTTTTAAATATTTTATTGGAATAGTTATGATAGTAGAGTTACGAGTATGTTTATTATCTATCTATTTGCACCTATTTGACTTCTTTTGTGTTTTTACTTGGCAATAAATATTTTTTTCCTTTCATTTCATTTTGAGTATAAGTTTAATTTTAGTCAATTTTCGACCTCTTGGTTTACGTTACGGGCCTTGAGCCTAGTGTGGGACCGCAGGTATACCTGGGAATTGTCTTGTTATTTTTCAGGGATTTTTGAATTTTTGTATAAAGTGTGAAAATGTAAATAATTCGTATTTTTGGAAATAAATTATCTTATCTTAAGTACTTAATAAAACTTACTTACATTGCTCGATCTTAAAAGGCTCTATGCTTGACAGATCATTTTTGACAGAATATTTTTTATTTTAAAATCTCAATTAATATAACCTGTTAATGTTACAAAGACTTATTTTAGATCAGCAGGGCTATTCACAACCATTCGGAAACGTTTCCGTTCGAATTTCAAAAATTTTAAACCTAAACTATTCGAATCTCAGTCTTTAGGTATTCATAAGTTTTTAAATGTGATTAATTCTTCCGATCGAATTTTTATTTGATTCCCTATTCCAAAATGTATAAAAGGAGACTGAAATTTCTGGGATCCGATCGGAAACGTTTCCGAATGATTGCGAATAGCACCGCATATCAAACTATTATTGATTTTTTTCTCAATCACACTGGTTTTCGTAATTTTATTTCGACTCAAATATTTATTGTAAATATATGAATTTAAACGAACTTGCTTGATGAATTTTGATCAGCAACACTTACAGAGCCCGATGCATTTATCCAAGATTATGACATCCTATATTTGTAAATAATCTACAGTCGCACCGTAACCCACGTTAACCACAAACCACGAGCAACAAACTGAAAATTTAAATCGATTTTCGTCTCAAAACTCAATTAAACAATACATAATTAAATTATGTTCTATCTTGAATGAAAGGCATGTCCGTACAGTTCTTTCGTGAGCAGATTTCGGATACCACATGTCATTTCCTCTCTGGCCCCATGCGGGACGGTCTGGTGATTAAAAAAACATTTGTCTCATTGTGAGTCGGGTTCAAGACAAAGGGGTAGTTTGCGAATCGAATCCACCATGCATGGCAGGTTTAAATTTTTTTAGATGTCATGTGCTTGGCCTAGAGCGATGCTGCCACGAACGGATGCGGTTAAGCAACGAATGAGGGTAGCAGTGTTTTCATTTTAATTTAAAAAACATGTATATTTATAAATAAATTTACTTACCTACCTAGTAACATCAGAAAAGTGAGAGAAAATTCCCTCCGGCCAGTTCGGTCCACTTCCTAACTTGTCAACTTCCAAAGTTGTCAACTTGGCTGACTCTAGTTTGGCTGAGTAGCCATTTACATATTCTGGATATGAGAGAGAGAGGGACCCATGGATAATAGCAGTGGAACAACGATGTTTACCTCATATATTCATATTAATTTGTCATTGGCTTCATTCAGTTATGTTAAGAACGGTGAATTTCACAATTTCAATTCTACGTACTAAATACAGTACTTACCCATATGTCTAACAAGATAGGTAGGTACCAACGAGTCTGAATAGTAGGTAAGTATCCTCAATGTAAACAAGATACGGACAATTGAATCGAACAAATATTACGTCCGTGTTTATGTTGTGAAAGTTATGCCGTTGCCACTTGGCACTGAATGAGAGGTATTATCTGGCTGAGTTATGAGGTTATGTGCTGCGCCGGGCTGTCTCATGTTCACTGCTACCAGACCAACACCACTCGTGACTAAAATACCTATTAGATAACTAAACCACTAGCACACAGGCCACGTACAAAAAACGGCGATTTCGTGGTGAGTTCCGCGATTGTTAGCTGTTTTTTGGGGAAAATGGGCTTGCTAAATGAATATTTTAGTTACAACTGTTATTACACTAGGGTAGATGCGTACTTGCAGTACTTAACTGATGCAAAACGTGCAGTAGAGAGATCTTTCGATTAAAAACAGTGAGCCCTAAAGTCCCTATGCAGGTAGGCAGCACAACAGCGAGAATTCTGTGCATGGGTACATAAATACTGGCTTACGAGAAGTTTGCAAATAGTTTTATATAGGTACCTAATGAATATGTCTACTTTTACCCTAGAACACCTAACGAAACGCGAAACATGTCATAGTACCGTTTTTCGTAAGCTGCTTATTTTAAACCCATATTAACACACTGTTAAGAAAAGAAAATGATGTTACCAACACCTCTGTACAGATTTTGAATAAACTTATATTATAAACTTATATATATATTATTTAGCTTTTATAATGAGCTATGAATTTCAAACTTCGAGTAATCTCGTCTGGATCAACTGTCTTAAAGTAGGTAATATAATCTTTATGTTTCAGAAAATTATATGATAGTGGTTGTACCCATTCACTAGCAGTAGTAGGAAAGGTAGGTAGTACTTTTTACCTACAAAGTGAAACGCGCACGCGGCGGACAGGACACGGGGCGGCGCGCATGCGCGAACATTAGCATGCCGCGACACGCGCGCGCCGGAAGCCGCGCAACATGGCCGCCACAACCAACATGGCGGCGCACTTACGATGAATCGATAATTAACGACGATAACCGATTTCATATTTCAAATCCATCCTTATTTATCCAAGATGTGATGTAACCTGGACCATAGCAGGAAGAGAGCGCCATCAGAATGCAAGCCGCGCCAGATCCTTGACTGAATTGATCCAACGAAATTGATCACTAGAATCGTTAAATAGTTGTCTTATTTTGTTTTATGGGAGGTCGTTTGAAGTACAAAGTGTACCTATGTACATAATGTACACTCCATTTTATTGCTTTATAGTGAATCTTGCTATGGCTGCTACTTTGATTGCTTATGGGGCTACTGACTAGGTATATTCGTTCACGATCTTTCTTCAGTAGGTAGGCGTAATACGTGATTGGTTTCATGAACTATCCTGCCTATATAGATAAGTAACTACGATTCAGTGTGTCACATGTCTGACATGTAATTATATGATTTGCCTATTATCAAAAGGTAATCAATTAAAAAAAGAGCAGTATTTCAGCATGACTACCAATTTTTAATGAGCAAGACGATTACATGTTTTGGTGGGTTGTTGAGCGCATCTTTGTAAATTGGACTGTCTTTACCTAGCCAAGTATCTGTGTCTATTTAATCCAGTTTTCTCTCATTTGTCCAATGCAGTGGAGGCGCGTTTTTTCACCTACCCTCGGAAACGGTTGAGTGACCGCGCTCGCGGCGCGTCGTCACGACAACCGCAAGATGCGCCGCGAGACGTGCCCTAAAAACGAACCAGATGGTTTTTATTAGAAAAGTTATTTTTTTCTTTTCAATCAAAGTACAATTTTGACCTACCAAAAAGAAGAAATATTATGTACTTACTTACTTCTTTTGTGTCCCCAACCAGCAAACATTTACTGGCAGTTTTCTGTGTGCTTGACGATTAACGGAAGTCACGAGGATCTCTTACACACCGGTGATGACCGGTGGTGCCCTCTAGAACGTTTCCTGAGGTACCATTCCCGTGACACTGATTCTTTCTCTTCAGATGGCCCTACAACGTTGCGGACTATACCGAGTCATCTCTTGGCTCATTTTAATGAACAAATGTGCCCGACGAGCCTGAAGGTTCTTTCAAGGCTCTTGTGACGTGCCCGATACAGGATTTTAGAAGTTATTTCTAAGACTGTGTCTCCAACGTTAATCTCATTTATACTTTTAGCTTGAAGCTCTCACTGTAAAGCTGTCGTAGAGTCTACAAAAAGTAGTTACGAACACTTATCTACCTACTTCTACATTACGTTTCGTTTCCTACCACGATGACGCTCACGTAACCGAAACATTGTAAGTGAAGTAGCTCGCGTGCAGTCACACCTCTCGATTGTCTCCAGCAATCGGATAAACCTTCGATAAATGACGTCGGAGTGACGTAGTGAGGGGAGGGCAGGTCGGTGACCGGGGGACACAGAGTACGCAGTAGTACGAGCTGCGCTTCGGTCCCGACCAGAGTCCTGCCACGGCCAACTTATCTGTAGCGCAATGAAGGAGCCATCATCGGTTTACTGAACAAAACTGATAGATAACTCTTAGAAAAATTGTGTTCTTTCATTTAGCCACTATGGCCAGCTGTTGGTTGTATTGACGTATTAGGGTTCCCTAGTAAACTATTTATTGTGCCATCGCATCGAATACAGATTTTTTCCTACTGATAAATCTTCAGGTTTGAAGATAACTTCTTGACTGCAAAGTATTTTCCTAGAAGGTACTTGGATAGTTAAACATGAAATCTGTGAAAAATAAGTAGGTAGGTAGTGTTTGAAAAATCTATTCTAATGTTCGCATATATTTAATTGTGGTAGGTAGGTGGATAGTTATTTATTCATCGCGCTATCTTTTTTGAAGATGATCAAAAATGACGCAAGGTCTAAATCAGATCTCCGCGACCGGACACGTTATTTCAGAAGGCGAAGAATTTACCTCTCCACGCTCCGGTCCAAACATCTTGAGTTATGAAGAGGGCTCCGGACTAAACAGGAATAGTGTCAGTGGGAAGTTGTACAATATCTTCGTCCGCTCGCGGTCAGGGACGAACTTAAAGATCCGGGGCCCCTGCCCTAGGTAACTGACTGTAACTATAGCATAGCTGTCCACCGACTTCACTTCTGATTGGTGTGTTCCGGAGATTCCGTGGCCCTTCCGCAGAACCGAAGCAAGCCAAGAGCCTCTCTTGACCTTTTCAGTTTTACAGAAATTAATCACCTAGAATTTATTGTTATTTATTACTCATATGAACCCTCGTATAATCATGAAGCAAAAAAAATAGTCATTACCTACTGCACTTAGTTTTCGAAAGAAAAAAAAACTAATTTTTCCGTGCATTAGCCATGTCTTAATTTTTGTACAAGGAATGTTCATCCAACTGACTCTAACTGGAGAGTGGACAAGCTCAGCTATTGGGGCCTCAGGAAGACGCTTTGTTGACATAAATCCGCCCCTGGTGGTGATGTCACCTCGTCGGCACTCGGCGGAGGGTCAAACGCGACCGTTTACGCACACATCCTGCAATACTACAGAACTACTGAAATGGTCTACGATTTAGCGGCTACACTGAAAAAACAGATCGGTTAATTTTACCAAAATTATGTCGGTTGAATTTTTTTCGTTTAAATTTACAAGGAAATTGTTCATTTAACAAAAGCTTACTAAAACATGCGTGTTCAAACTAACAAATCTCATTTTGTTATTTTTACTATTCCCTAGTGGTTACAATGAAAAAAATTACATGTTGAAGTAACAAAACTAAATTGTTTAATTTTTCTTTTGTTAATAAAACTATTTTTCTTAGTGAAAATTATCAAAATTCTTTTTAGTTTAACCAAACAAATAGATTTAGTTAAAATAACTAAAAAGATAGTTAGAGTAACTATAGAGTATAGTCAAAATTAAGAAATAATTTTGGATAAAATCAACTATACAACTTTCATAAACCGAAGCGAACATATTTGTTAGTAGTAACAAAACGTTAGTTTGAAACAACAATGTTTTTGGTTACTAATATCTAGGTTAAATTTACCGGATAAAAGCTGAATTCAACATTTTTTCCTTCATGAAAGTAACAAAAACTTTTTAGTTCCATTAAACATGTAACCTTAGCAAAAGAAACCAAAAACACCGTTTAGATCAACCATAGAAAATACTCAAAATTAAGAAATACTCATGGTGAAATCAACTATACAACTTTATTAAACTGAACCTAACATATTTGTTAGCAGGAACAAAACGTCACAGTTTGAAACAACACTAATTCTGTTTGCCAATATCTTTGTTAAATTTGCCAAGTAGAGACTAAATTCAACAGTTATTTCTTATTAAAATAACAAAGAAACTTTGGTTCAATTAAACATACAAACTAAGTATAAGAAACTAAACAAATTGTTTAGATCAACTATAGAGTTTAGTCGAAGTTAAGAAATCACTTTGATGAAATCAACAATACATATGTAATAAACCGAAGCGAACACATTTGTTAGAAAGAACAAAACGTTACAATTTAAAACAACAATATTTCTGGTTACTAATTTCTAGCTTAAATTTACCGAATACAGGCTAAATTCAATATTTTTTTCTTTTTTAAAATAACAAAGACTTATTAGTTCAATCAAACATATAAATTTAGAAAAAGGAACAAAGAGCATCGTTTAATTCAACCTTAGAATATAATCGACATTCAGAAATCGTTTTGATGAATTCAACTGTACAACTTTATTAAACTGAACCTAACATATTTACTAGAAGAAACAAAACGTTACAGTTTGAAAGAATAACATTTTAGTTTAATTATACAGGTAAACTAAGGTATAAAAAACCAAAAACATCGTTTAGATCAACCATAGAATATATTCAAAATCAAGAAATATTTTTGATGAAACCTACAATGCAACTTTATTAAACTGAACCTAACATATTTGTTGAACGGAACGAAACGTTACAGTTTGAAACAACACTTATTTTGGTAGCCAATATCTCGGTTAAATTTGCCGGATTCAGACTAAATTCAACCGTATAAAACTTCTTTAAAATCACAAAGACACTTTAGTTCAAATAATCATTCAAACTTGGTAAGAAAAACCAAACAAATCGTTTAGATCAACTATAGAGTATAGTCAAAGTTAAGAAATCACTCTGATGAAAACAACAATACAACTTTATTAAACTGAACCTAACATATTTGTTAGAAGGATCGAAACGTTACAGTTTAAAACAACACTTATTTTGGTTGCCAATATCTTGGTTAAATTTGCCAGATGCAGACTAAATTTAACAGTTATTTCTTCTTTAAAATAACAAAGACACTTTAGTTCACATAAACATACAAACTTAGTAAAAGAAATCAAACATATCGTTTTGATCAACTATAGAATACAGTCGAAGTTAAGAAATCAACTGGATAAAATCAACAATGCAACTTTAATAAATTGAAGCAAACACATATGTTAGAAGTAACATAACGTTACAGTTTGAAACAACACTAATCTTGGTTTTTAATATCCTTGTTAAATTTGCCAGGTACAGACTAAATTCAACAGTTATTTCTAGTTTTAAAATAATGAAGACACTTTGGTTCAATTAAACATACAAACTAAAAGAAATTAAAAGAAACCAAACACGTCGTTAAGATCAACTCTAGAGTATATTCAAAGTAGTCATATAAGTTAATGTAACGTTACGTACTTAGTTAAAATATAACCAGTAGACAATTGTCCACTTAATTAAGACGCTTGCAACGATGTCTCATTTGTCAAATTATGATGAGTAGGTTAAAAGTTACGAGGTAATAGATGAACGTACTTTACATACTTAGACTTTTGGTTAGGGGTCTAAGAAAACATACATATCGATCAAAAATATAACCACATACATTACTTTGCCATATTCGGGTAATAAACAGGCCAACTTTTAACGTGATGGATAGCTAAGTTCATTGGTTACATAATTATCACATCTAACTCTTATGGTGGTGGTGGTAGTATGGTTCATTTGTCAATGACGTCAGAAATGCGCGAGGAGTTTTCCGTTCTGTCTCAGTCGAACCTAATATTATAGGTGCAAAAGTTAAGATGCATAGATGTTTATTACTCAAGCTAAAACGGCTGAACGGATCTGAATGAAATTTGTTACAAAGGTAGATTTTACTCTGGAATAGCACATTGGCTACTTTTTTGACCACAGCCATTTGTGTTTGTTCCATGTCTGGGTGTTAATATTTATTTAAATATATAAATGTATGTATATCAGTCTCTAGAAGCCATAGTACAAGCTTTGCTTAGTTCAGGGTCAGGCGACCGCGCGTAAATTTTTTTTAAATAGGTATACCTATACCTACGTTGACAAAATTTATTAAAAGTATCCGTTGACGTTAGTGCATTTTAGCACTAAATATTTAGAAGGAAATAAAATGTTTGAAGGCTTAGTACTGGTGCAGGTCTGATCATAGTGTTTTACCCTACTAAGAAATACCATAATAATATGTAGGTATATTATTATGGTATTGCTATGCTATGTTACTACAAAATAATAATAACATTACAAATTACATTCAGATCCTAAATAAATAGGTACGCATCGTACGCATAATACAATTATGTTGGTTAACTACTAAGGACATTTTGTTAAAATAACAAAATAATTTTGTACGCTATGGACAGGTTGAAACCTGTTTACGCCGCGGCCGTCACGCGCCGAGAGTTTTGTTTAGTCAGTTGCTCGCTTATGTGCCGGTGTTGCCAATTTCATAATGTTGCTTAAAACGTCGGGTAAATTTACTAAGGCTTGAAAACTTAATTTCTCGATTGTAAAATTGTTGATAAATCACGATAAAACAGTGATTTTGTCGATCTGTCGATGAAAAGTAGTGGCGCAAGTGGAAAAGAAAGAAAAATGTCGAGCCATGGTATCGTTATAATTATAAGTGTGCTAAATTGTGCACGTTACGCGGAAGGGCAAAATTTTAATTTTTAAACGACCTCGACATCGCTTTCCTTTTTTAAATTTAAATTTCAGGTGGAACCGTTGAGCTTTCGATTAGTTAAACAAGTAAGTAGGTTGGTAACTTAATTGACCGACTGGCGTGAACTAATTGCTTACAAAATTTCATGCCGATCTGGTCGGACGTCTGGACGGTATTCGAACAAACATACAAACACACACACAACGCCGATTTGTCCCAGTGGACTCGTGGACCGTTGCTTCGCTCGTTCAATAATCGGTGTTGTTGGGTGTGGGCTCTAACTGGTTTAATACATAACTAATGTATTAAAATTAATTAGAATACTAACATCAGAATACTGCATATTGGCTAAAAACATATGAAATTACAAGGTTGACTAGTAAAATTATTGCAATATCAGCTACATTTGTTACAAGATCTAATTTACTAATAAAAACTTGCAGTTACGCGTATTAGCGTTTTTTTTTTATCTAAAAGGTAAATAGAAATAGTTCAAGCTGCAACTTTGATATCCAGTTTTATTTTTTAATATAAATTTATAATTTACTTATATTAATTAACTTAAAAATGGTTTTATTTGCTCAGGTAATTTCTTGTAATTTCTGATTTAGTTTCGGACTTTATCTTCTTTGACTACTGCTGGTAACACTGGTTCAGCAACTATCGTCGCGTGCGCTGCGGTCGTTTGGTTTACCGATTGCCGTCCACATCCGCCCGCTTCCTCATTTCGTGAAAAACCGCACTGAGGCAACAACGTGTCCCCATTTATATTTCGAATATTAAAGTTTGTGTTAAATTGAACTATTTTGTACGTGAAGTGGAGTAAAAAAGTGCTATTAGAGGCAACGATCGCGTCCACACTTCGATTTCATATGATTTAATATGTTTTAATGAAGTACTATAACAGCCGTTAAAAAGTCAAAAAATTGAAGATCTAAAAACCTGGGCGTAGAAAGACGCATCAAAAATATTTTGCGGTAAGTAGTTTTGAATTGAGTTTTTTTAGTAGCAGTTTATTAATAGGTTACTTTAAAATAATTCAAAACTTATATAATTGCACCTATATACCATTTATCAATAGTAGAAAGTTTTTCCAAAGTTGATAGTGGTAAGCTGAGATTGTAACCTAAAGTGAGGCTTCGTTGTCCATTTTGGCTGTTCAGTTGGTTTCTTGTATGATTTTAAATTAATTTATCTTAAAATTTTTCAGAAAACACTACAAAAACATCGTGGCTGGACGGCCTGAGTGATGTAGTACTTAAAATCTGGGAGGCCGAATATAACTAAAATTAGGACATAAAAAATAACATCGAAGAAATAAAGACGATGCATTCAGTAAGTACCTAATTAGTAATAATCTTTTTTAACAGACTTCATAAGAGGAGGAAGTTCTCAATTCGTCGTTATCTTTTTTTGTAGGTATGTTCCGATTCCTCGAAGACGCTTGAACCGATTTAGAAAATTGTTTTTTTATTTCAAAGTTTCCATGTGGTCCCAATAAAATTTTATCAAAATCGGTTAAGAAGTTTATAAAAAAATAATAAAAATTAAAATTAGATATTTTTCCATGGCACATATTCGCACTTAAAATTGTATTCGCATGAACTACTTAATTGTTTTGTAGATTTCATCAAAAATACTTCTTAGGCTGTGCGCTAAACCTCGCAAGGGGGCACGACAAGCTTTGTTTTGAAAAATATTATGAGAAGCGCTACACTGCACGGGTGCGTGAGGCAGCGGTACTCATATTTTTTTTCAAAATAGACAAGTGAACGTACACCCACGCGATGTTTAGTAAATGGTCGTAACTTTGACTGTATTCATCTAAACGATATGTTTTGTTTCTTTTATGAAGTTATGGACTAAAGTGTCCTAGTATTTTTAAAGAAGAAATAATGTTAAACTTATCCAATAATTAGTTAATTTTATCAAAAAATTGGAAGCCATTGAGACATGTTGGCCTAGTGGGATGGATCGCTCCTTCTGATCCGGAGGTCGTGGGTTCAATCCTGGTCGTGCACCAATGAACTTTTCATTCGTGGAAAAGTTTATGTGCATTTAAATTTGACACGTGCTCTTACTGTCAAGGATAACATCGTGCGAAAACCGACATGTCCTAGACGAATAATTCGTAAGACATGTGTCATCAACGAACTCGCACTGAGCAAGCGTGGTGGATAGCCCTGCAATGTCCCTGCAGTGGGCGTAAAAGACTATAATGATGATGATTGGTAACCAAAACCATTGTTGTTTGAAATTATAACATTTTGTTATCGTAACAAATACTTTAGGTTTAGTTTACTAAAATTGTGTTGTAACTTTAAATAATACAAAACTGTGATGCAATTAATAGCCTCTTTTAATGTTTTTTTTATTTCCAGATTGAAATTGACTTTTGTAATATAAATGAAGATAAAAATTTGAAGTTGTTTGGAAAGTGAGATGCTGGATGATGGGATTACAAATGAAGACAATTTTAAGTTGCAGTTCAAATAACATAGTGAGAGTAAGTACTCATTTGAACTCAGAACATTTTTCGCATAAGGCCAATTGATATGATCCGAGTGTCTATACCTACTTAATTAGCCATGAAATGCAAATATAAAATTCTATTGTTAACTAGTGGGCAATTTATATATTGAAGGTTGATAACCTAACTTCAACCGATACCTCTGCTAATTTCACATTTATTATTTTATTAAACTTAAATAGGTAGAAAAGAAGTATGATGTATTTCTATTGAACTATTTTTAGTGAGCCCTCGCAGTCTATTTGAAGGCGTTACAACAGCAAGAGAAATATAACCAAAAGCGCAATATCGTTTTATAATCATCATCATCATCAGCCCGTAATCGCCTACTGCTGAGCATAGACCTCTTATCTCGTATGCCACTCATCCTGGTCCTGTACCAATCATTTATAATATTGTTTGTAATTTGTTGCAGATATTCGAGACTTTGATGTTTGCAGCACTTTAGCATGCAAAATGAACATCACAAATATTGACTGCTGACGAGAAAAAATACAATAAGGTGCCTATTGCCGTCTAGACAAGCTTTTATAACACATGTCGAAGTAAGTTGATATTTGAATATTTATATACTTGTTGTATGTAATATAGGCATTCAATTATGTAGTTTATTGGTCTGAAATTCTTGTAATATTGGTTAAAAGTGTAATATTGATATTGAACTATGACTGTCTCGATAGTTCAGTTGGTGGTAAACCTGTCTTTTGCGCTTAGGAGTGTGGAACCGATTACCCCTAGGACAAACATTCATGTGACAAACATTTTTGTTTGTTTTATATCTGGTTGTTAGGTATCTGTTTAACTATGTTTCCCAAAACATATGAAGAATTATGTATGTAATGTATGTTCATTAGTTTCTAGCAGCCATAATACAAGCTTTGCTTAGTTTGGGGTCGGACGACCGCGACCGTGTGTGTTATAATGTCTCAAATATTTATTTATTGGTATTATTATTTATTAAAGTTTTATTTTGTTTTAGAATTATGCTGACATAGAAGAAAAATAATAATTGAAGAATAGACATAAGTCGTACAACAAAAAAGGATTGACTTGCCAGCCTATGAGTTTAAGTGTTGGTGCACTTACAGAGCTTGAAGCAATCCATATGATGGACATGACACACGACATGAAGTACTTCATCAACAAAAGTAATCGACATTTCCTTTAAATGTTTTATGGTTTCAAAATTACACCCTATGCGGTTGAAATGTATGAAGTTCTGCAAAAGGTGCACGAAAGTGACGTCTTTCTTAGAATTCCATACATTATGATTTAGGCTAGATATAAATAAATGGGGTTCACTAAATATGATTTGTATAATTATGTGATTTTCATTAATACCTATTTAGTTTTTTTTAGAAAATAAAATTACTTATTTGTGAATTCATTCTATCATTTTATACTCATTAATTTTAAAATAGTCAAAAGACTACCTAGTAAGTATACCTTGTCTCCTGATACCACAACTATACATGAATAATAATAATAAATTGGTTTTATTTGTTCGTTTATTGGTAAAATCAGCTTACTGGGTAGTCATATAACGATATTTGTTGGATTTATTAACTATTATTATTTATTAACGTTACTATTGTCACTTTTAAAACTGAGATCATTGTATTATCAACATAAATAGTTAAATGGAAATATTTAACAATAAGTTCTTTTTTGTTATGTTTTCGTACCTACCTAGTTTTGGTAGAAACTATTTTGCCTAACTAATATTGTCTATTGAAGTGACAACGCTTTAGACATGTTGTGCTGGAGATATGCGTTCGGTTTATGACGGGGTTTCTGTTAAAACCACTTGTAAAACGGTCAAATTACTACTTAAAAATACTAGGAAAACTGTTCAGTATCAGTATTTTCTGTTGAAGTAACAACAGAAAATACTGATTATAATAAACAGTTTCCCTAGTATTTTTTAACCAGTAATTTAACCGTTTCACAAGTGGTTTTAACAGAAATCTCGTCATAAATCCAACAAATATTACAAGTACACCTTACTTTTAGCGTTGTTACTTCAACATACAATAGTGGTTATAATAAATAGCTTTCCTAGTATTTCTAACCAGTATTATAACCGATTTATGAGTTACTTCAACAGAAACCACATAATAAATCCAACAAATATTGTTAGTACACCTTACCTTTAGCGTTGCTACTTCTACATACAATAATAGTAACAACAAACAGCTTTCCTAGTATTTTTAAGCAGCAATTTAACCGATTTATGAGTGTTTTTAACAGAAACCCCGTAATAAATCCAACAAATATTATTAGTAGACCTAACGTTTAGCGTTGCTACTTCTACATACAATAATAGTAACAACAAACAGCTTTCCTAGTATTTCTAACCAGAAATTTAACTGATTTATGAGTGGTATTAACAGAAACCCCCTCATAAATACAACAAATATTACAAACACAACTTACTTTTAGCGTTGTTATTTCAACATACAATAGAGGTTGTAATAAATAGCTTTCCTAGTATTTCTAACCAGTGATATAACCGATTTATTAGTTATTTCAACAGAAACGACATAATAAACCCAACAAATATTATTAGTACACCTTACCTTTAGCGTTGCTACTTCTACATACATTAATAGTAACAACAAACAGCTTTCCTAGTATTTTTAACCAGCTATTTAACCGATTTATGAGTGGTTTTAACAGAAACCCCGTAATAAATCCAACAAATATTATTAGTAGACCTAACCTTTAGCGTTGATACTTCAACATACAATAATAGTAATAACAAACAGCTTTCCTGGTACTTCTAACCAGTAATTTAACCGATTTATGAGTGGTTTTAACAGAAACCCCGTCATAAATCCAACAAATATTACTAGTACACATCACCTTTAGCGTTGCTACTTCAACAAACAAAAATAGTAATTACAAACAACTTTCCTAGTATTTCTAACGAGTAGTTTAACCGATTTATGAGTGGTTTTAACAGAAATCCGTAATAAATCCAACATATATTATTAGTACACCTTAACTTTAGCGTTACTACTTCAACACACAATAATGGCTATAACAAACAGCTTTCCTAGTATTTCTAACCAGTAATTTAACCGATTATTCATTGTAAAAAAACAAATAGGAAACATTTAATAAAACAAGATACGATTTTGTTACAGTAACCAAAGCCATTTCTACAAAATAAGAATAGGTCATCGGAACTAATCTGAATTTGTTGTTCTCCGCAAAAAAAATTGTGATTACAACGATAAAACTGTTTATTTCATCAATTTATTTGTTGCTGTAACAATTTTTAAATGATACAATAACAAATTGAAGTTTGTCGCTATAACAAAATTCTCAGTTATCCCTATTTCGACATGTAATATTTGTTAGAGTTTTGTTGACCCAACAATTAATTTCTCTCAGTGTACTGTTGAAACACTTTACTCGCGCAGGAATGTCTGTTTTGCTGCGGAAGTCGAGTTACTTTTAGGCACTTACCTATTCACCAGATACATGCAGACATAAACTTACTTTTGATGCGGTTTTAAGATCACCAATAGTACCTACAACCATAGTGTTTCCTGATATTAAGTGTGACAACTCACATCGCACCAATATTGCGAGTGTTTGACTGTGTTTGTTCTCATTACATTGCTAAACCTACATAGAACCTTTCCTCTGGATTTACAAGAAAATATTCCGTATTTACCGGAAAATAGAAGACACATTTCTTACGTTCCTATAATAAAAAATGAAAACTAAGGAGAGGCTACCATGTTAGTAAATATCTAAATGAAGAACGATCCCATTCTCTACATTTTTTCACACACAATCTCGTTTCCTTTCAAACAAGCTGATTTTAGCTGATCAAAGCTTTCCTCCTACATACTCATATTCGATAGAATTGCTCCTCTTTACAAGCACTAAAAACTGAATAGTATCGAACGATTTGCGTGTCAACAAGTGAGCCATTAATTATTCATCACTAATTAGCAGTTGGTAGCGGCAGATCAAGCGCAGGCCATGCCGGAAACAGGAAGCGGGCAATCAACATTCCTAAAAATATCACACATTTGGTGCTCATCCGGCGAGCGTCGTCTGCGCCCGCGCCGCGCGCTGTCCTCATATGCTACTGCAACGGTTCTATGGACTAATTTCATTTGAAAGACAACTGTAGGAAGAACTTGTAGAGAAGTTCTACATTATAGGAACTTATAGACAACTTGACTTGTGTTATTTTTCACTAATTGTATCACACTAATCCTTCCTACTAATATTATAAACGCGAAAGTTTGTAAGAATAGATACTTTACTTTACGGATGGATGTTTGTTACTCTTTCACGCCAGAACGGCTGAACAGTTCTGGATGAAATTTTGCACAGAGATAGATTATAGTCTAGAATAGCAGATAGGATACTTTTTAACCGCGGATCAAACCGCGGGGCGCAGCTAGTAATTTTATAAATCCGAAAGTTTGGATGGATGTTTGTTACTCAAAGTTATGATTTACACACGTACTTTTATTTTTTTTTGTTTGAAAGACTGTATCATGTGTCAAAGAAGATAATTTGACCAGAGATTTTTTTCCTGTTGAACAAATCAGTTAGACCATGAGGAAGCACCCATCACGTCAGAACGGATAAACGGATCTAGATAACATTTTGCACAGAGATAGATTACAGTTTGGAGTAGCATATTATTATGATACTTTTTAAATGCGGGTGAACGCAGGGCACATTACAGCAGGTACCTACTTACATAGTTTCTAAAATTACGAGTTTTTTTCTGAAAGAGAAATTCGATAATATCCTTTCGAAAATGGATCGTTTCTCCATATTGTTAGTGTCAAGAAGTTAGTGTCATTGGTTTTGCAGTCGCCTAAAAGCTCACTTCTCTTATAAGTCTTGTCCTGTCACCTAAAATCTGGGTGTCTCCAAATCTCGAGTGAATCGGTTTCTTGGTTGAGTAAGTAGTTGAGATGTGAAAGCGTTACAAACAAACAATCAAACGAACAAACTCACTTTCGCATTTATAATATAAGTCAGGATGCGAAAGTGAGTTTGTTCTTTGTTACGCTTTTACGCTTTAACTACTCAACCGACTGTCATGAAATTTCGCATAGGTACACGTTGTCCGGGGTACAGAAAAGGACATAGGTATTTTATACTTGAAATATATCCGAATCCGAATCCGAATCGAAATTGATTATATCCGAATAAGGGTTTCTGTAGGACCGTTGGACCGCGGGGCGCAGCTAGTCAAGCAATACAAAAAAGTACCTATCCATATTTTTCAATAGTAGGTACCTAATTATGCTAGGCCTACGTACTGCTGATACCTATCCAAACAGCTTCAGTTAGGTACGATCTCTATTTGGTAGTAAAAGTAACTCAACATGGCGATGGCAGCCTAGTTCGGAGAAGGCCCGCCTCTCAAGCCAGAGGAAGCGGGTTCGAACCCAGCCGACGGCGCGCACCAATTTGTTCATTGTGTGAGCATATATGCGTATTGTATATCATCTGCTATATGACTAGAGCCCGGTGTATGACGACAGGCTCGCCCCCTGTCACATTTGGGACTGAATATCGTCCGGCGAAGTGTGGGGAAGTTTCCCCTCGGGGGAAAGGCATGACGATATGTTATGTAACTCAACATCTTGGTCGGTCACCCATCCTAAACTGAATAGCGATTGCGACACCACGCAGTAGAACTGTAGAACGCTACTGAAGGCCACAGATATTCCGTGATATCATTTTTCTCGGGACGGAACAGCGAATAAATTGATGTCATGCAGTATTCCACGAAACCGCCTGATTCTGTCAATATTGCTTGAGCAATGTAAATATTTTTCTAAAAATGGAATTCTAGATCTTTGCTATGGATAAGATAGCTAAGTATTGGTAACGTATATACCTACCTACTGTGTGCCTAGTTACCTAGTCTAACATTGTATTAGTTTGTTTGTATTTTTCGGTCATGGCTGAACCGATTGCGATAAAACTTGACAAGAATGATTTCGATCGACATAAAAAAAAGGAAGAAAAAACCGGCCAAGTGCAAATCGGACTCGCGCACCGAGGGTTCCGTACAAACCTGCAGGTATTCATGAGTAAAGGGGTTTAGAAAGATTAAAATTACTAAAAATATTTTTTCCAAATGATGCAACTACGAGTAAAAATGTATGCTTTTCGCAATCTTTCCTTTATCTGTGCTATTAATAAGACATTGCTTCGTACCTCGTCGGCATTTCGTAGGTATTCCCTTGCAAGTGTTGAACATTTGCAGCATAAACGCCTGTATCTTTTGATTGCGTTGGCTTAGAAGTTTGATTTTTACAGCTCCAAGGGACAGTAGACCTGAGTATTTGATATGAATTTCTGCTTGATTGCTCCACGCGTTCCTGAAAAAAAGGGTCTCGACAGACAGACAGACGGACAACAAAGTGATCCTTTAAGAGTTCCGTTTTTTCCTTTTGAGGTGCTGAACCCTAAAAATAGAAAAAGTTGAGTAAGGTTACACAATAGAACATTGCAGTATACATGGCTATCTATGTATATCGATGTATTGAGAATAGAAATATTATACAGAATGACATACATTAGTTAAGTTCTCGTAGAAGTGGAATTTTGTTAATTTCTTGATGACAAACAAAATTTTCTTATAACCCGAACTATGGCAAATTATATTATGTACATGAATGTACCTACTTATACAGAATTTATGCATTTTTTAAATTTATTTATTTCGTAAAATATGTACATACATTTTGAAACACAAAGTATTGAAAAACTTAACAGTTTGTATCAATACCCTAATCGCTACACGCTACAATTCTTAATGCAAACTAAACTACCTTAAAAAACTTCCTAACCTTACAACTACTACCATCAAACACATTAGGAAGCAGTTCCGACCAGCATGGCCTCTTGACCAAACACCCAGCAGTGAACGGACCTAAATCAAATGTACACACTTAGGTAGCTTATCACACCATTACAATGTGTAATAGCTGTAACCGATAACACCGACCTTCCTATCGAAAAAACCGTTCAATATTTATCGTAAATTATTACGAGTAGGTACCTATGTATTAGCGGCGACACTCGGTTTCATCTAAAAAATTAATGATTAAATACTAAATTTTCAAAACCATTATTAATGTACACAACTTAGTATTGAGACAATTGGAAGGACTAACTACCAAAGGTACCTATGTATTAGCGGCGACACACGGTTTCATCTAAAAAAATCTGATTTAATACTAAATTTTCAAAACCATTATTAATGAACACAACTTAGTATTGAGACTATTGGAAGGACTAACTACCAAAGGTACCTATGTTTTAGCGGCGACACTCGGTTTCATCTAGAAAAAAAATTGATTAAATACAAAATTTTAAAACAATTATTAATGAACACAACAGTATTGAGACAATTGGAAGGGCTAACTACCAAAAGTATTAGCAGCGACACTCAATTTCGTCTAAAAAAATCTGATTTAACACTAAATTTTCAAAACCATTAATAATGAACACAACTTAGTATTGAGACAATTGGAAGGACTAACTACCAAGACACGGGGTGAAAACCCCATTTTGTTGGTCAGTACCGAATTATCAATAACGTTCACTTAGCTTCTTTTTTAAAAACACAATTTTGAATTTTGTATTTTTGAATTTTGATCTGCAGTTTTGTAGCTCTGTTGTATTTGTCTGGGAAAAAATGTATGCTACGTTCACAACACACCGGACTGTCACACCCCCTTAGCAATAAACGTTGTATAGCCTAAAATAGTGATACAGTGTTTTGGCTATTTATAACTTTTATACATTTTAGAACTCGATCCCATAAGACAAAACACTGCATAGCTGTTTCGAGGCTATGCAACGTTTATTTCTGGATTGCTGGAGTGGTAATTTTTTGCTTCAAACAGAAAGGGAGAGACAGAAAAAACGACAGAAAGGCAGAATGACATGAACACAGAAGAGTGCAGGAGTGACAAGGAGACAGAAGGATAGAGAAAGAGATTCAGCAGAGACATACATACAGAGAGATCGATAGATACAGATACCTTAAGGACACGGGAACAGAGAGGCAGATCCACAATGCTACAGTAAAACAGAGGGACAAGAAGACAGACAGAGTAACTTTCGCATTAATAATATTGTGGGCAAGTAATTGTCAGTCGATATTGTGATTCCCGACAAGTGCGCTCCTAGTACTCGCCGGCATAATTAGATAATTTCTATTATTTAGATGCGGCGGTGCGCGTGAGCGGCGTGGAAACGACGCGCTTCCTTCGCGGGTAGGGTCGCCAGCTCCTTTCAAATGGCCGGACAAAAGACGGATATCATCGTAAAACATGTTTAATGAAATCAAATGTCTTTATTCAATTGTTTCGAAGGTGCACTTATGAACGTCAAAGTTATAAAAATGACTCTACCACCTTTATGATCATTATATTATTTTATTATAGTTCGGAAAAGAGCCACTGCCACTACCCAGAAGAAAAGGCAAGAAACTGAGTATTTTAGAGCCTTCAGTACAGATAATTTTATGTATTATTGATTTTAATTTCTAGAAATTAACACATAGAGTCTACTGGGGTAAATCCGTCTGTGGGGCAATTGCGTCTTTCGATAATTACTGACAAACCCTTTAAAAATTAGGCGCCACCTACATTTTCAAATCTTTAGTTGCAATAATCTGTACAAGATGGCGTTAGTTGCCTAATTTGTGAAGGGGGGTTTGTCAGTAATTCTCGAAAGACGCAATTGCCCCACAGATGCATTTGCCCCAGTTGACCTGGACCTTACTGGACACATAAAAATAAACAAATTTACGTTTTGTTTATTAATATTCGTGTTTGTACTATATCTGGGTTCTAATATCTATTTATGTTTATATTTAAAAATATATATGTACGCATATCAGTCTCTGATAGCCATAGTACATGCTTTGCTTAGTTTGGGATCAGGCGAGTGTGTGTAAAAATGTCCCGAATTTATTTATTTTGCGGAATAGGGCGAAACCGTCTAATTAAAAAGCTAAAGACGCTTGGACTTGCAGTGACAGCGCATGCAGCGTTAAGGCGGTCAATAAATTAAAAAAAAAAGCGCAAAAACACATGGGGTTTATCTACCGCAACCAATTCTGATGGCTCTTTGTCTCATACAAATGAATATCTTTTGAATTTCTTCTATTTCGTAACCTTTAAGACTGAACTAAACTATTGTCGTGGACGCCCGCTAAAGTGTCTTATTGTGGCTTTTTACCAACATAGGAACGGCGTGTTGGCGCTTTCGCGGGCGTATCGGCGCTTTCGTGGCCTGTCACGGCAATAGTCAGGTACAGGCTTTATCCACCGTAAAAGCTAAATTGTGAGCAAAAGAAGAATAAAAGCTAAAACTAAATTGTGAGTTTTCGAAAAAGAAAATAAATAAATAATTGTGGGTTCTCACTACTTAGACAAAAAACTTTTTTTGCCGTAGCCGGGTCAAAAACCCGCCCACGTCCGGACAAATCTCAAAGCTTGGTAGCCCTGCCCACGGCCGGCGAGCTACGTCGAACCGCGTCCGTACCTTCCAGCTAAAGAGGATGTGCCACCGACACGCATCATTTCATTTACAAAAAGTTCCTGTGCCGTGTCGTGACGAGCTTTTCCTCCGCGCCACGTAATCCGCTTTTCATTTCCTCCAGCTAAACGTGTCAGCGTACTAATGAGATACGAGGCCTAGGTACAGAATCAATAATAGTGCAAGGCGTGGTCCCTTCAGACTACGCTACATCGCTACCCTACCTTCACATAAAGATAGTCTTCGCCTGGGATTTACAAGGCATGCAAAGAACATAATGCTAAGTATGAAAAGGATCAACTTTCACTATGTATACTAAGCCAACACTAAAATCGCAAAAAAATTTGGCTCTGAATATACGAAAGATATCAAAAAGGTCCGCAATGGATTAAAATAGCAAGGGACAGAGAGACATGGCAGGCCTTGGAGGAGGCCTTCACCGGAGAGTGTTCCTGATACATATAATATATATAAAGCAAATACATAGAAATTAGTAGAGAATAAAATTAAGATTAGTTACATAAATTAAATATAAGTCGAAATGTATACTTGTTAAATGTTTCAGGAATTAAATAAAGGCTAAATAAATAATAATACGAAAGTACAAAATATGTGGCTTCTTGATTCCTACCAATCCTACCCCTACTGCTTAGGTAATAAGTTTTCCGAGTAGACGGACCTAGCTACGCTCGATTGCGTAGCAGGGGCTTACCACGAGTTTTGATCGTTAACGAAAACTGTTTTCGTTACGCTCCTTACATTTAACCTAGTTCCTTAACGTTTCCGCCAGGGGCGCTTTATTGAAATGTATGTAGCTGAACGAAAACGAAAAAAGTTTTCGTAACAATATAAAGTCCTGGTAAGGTAGAATGCATTCTGATGATGAATAGACACATTAAAATTTGTTTACACTCAGCGAAATGCTGGCTGTGCAGCTACCGCATGGCAGACCAGTCATGCATTCGGAAATGTTTCCAATCGGACTCCAACTAATTTAGAACTCAAATTGTTCGAATCTCAGTCTACTTTTGCAAATTTTGGAATGGGTCATCGAATATAAATCCGTTAGGAAGAATGAATGACGTAAAGTTTTAACGCGGACCGAGATTCGAATAATTCGAACAAATTTTGGAACCCGATCGGAAATTATTTCGAATGATTTTGAGTATACAGCATGTTACAAAAACCTTGTTGTATAATTGAAGGGCGTGTACACACACACACTTGTATAAATATTATCATACCGTTAATTTATATAATTTATTATTTATTATACCATTAATATACCTACCAAAAAAAGCACGGTTAAAATTGCAAGAGTTATGACCGATTTAAGAACGCAAGAAAAAAAGGAAATTCAACAAAAATGTTAACAAATCTTTATCATAATGTTGGCGGCTTTTATTTAAGAAAGTAGCGGCACTACGCGAACAGTTTACAAATAAAACCGACGTGATTAGTGGCTACGTTCACGCTTTTAGGAGGGCGGAGCGCAAATTGTGTTCATAATTTTTTGAGTCAATATTTAATTAAAATATGCATAATTGCATCCTCCAGTCGGTACTGGATGCGCACCTAGCGGATATATCAGGGTTTTTGTAACACCCTGTAGGTGTAGTACTTAGTATGAGTTTTAATAGTTAACGTAAACTTTTTCGTTGTCGTTTGGTTTACATTTAACGTTTCTGCCAGGGGCGCTTTAAGAGTCCAGCAACGCTCTAAAATTTCCGTACAAACGCGCTTGTCAAATTTCTTGGAAACCATTTGTCAGATTGTGATGAAATTTGGCATGTACAATTAAATGAACTATATCTCCGCCCCTATGTTCTTAGTTTTTTTAAAAAACATCCTCAAGAGAAAATAGAGCTATGAAAAATATCTGCATTTGTAAGGGGTCACTTTTGACTAATTTATTCAATAGATAGACAAAGCAAATCAAAAATCCCTTTAGATAGAGAGGTTGTCTCTATCTAAAGGGATTTTTGATTTGGGACTCATTTAAAAGCTAAGCATTAGCTTTTAAATGAGTCCATAATACAACGGAAATTCTTAATTACATATTTAAGAATGATTACAGGAGTGCAAAAGTCATAAAAAAATTGAAATTGCACTTTGTCCACTCTTTAGGTAGGTAACTTTAGAGGCTCGTCAGTATCATTACTTGCTATCTTCGCTCGAAGTCTTCTTCTAGACGAAATGGATATAGAAAACCTTAAGCCAATGCGAAGTTAGTCTAAAGTGGTCGCCGGACTCTTAATGAGTATGCGAGCGAAACGAAAAAAGATTACGTAACTATCAAAAATCATACTTGGTCTTACACCTAATGCAAAACCATCACATCATAGCAGAATCTAGAAAGACCTTCACGATTTGACGACAGAACACAATACAACTATTTACTCACGATATACGCACGTAAAACGAGGTGGAATATCAATTAATTTATTAGATGCAAGTATTTGCTCAGTCATTCATTCATTTATTGCCCAGACTGGTTGATAAATACCTCTGACAAATACACTGCGTAAACATGTTTACGTACCTACCTTCTTTATAGAACTTCTTCTTATTCTATAATGCCCATTGAAAATATACGTGCTGGTTTTTGGGTGTAGTAATACTTCAGCGTATTGTTCTAACGTGAAAGAGAATAACTTTCAGAAGATAAGTTTTTAAAATTCAAAAGATAAATAATCGAGTCTCCATACATACATTTCTTCAAGGCTAGAGTGAATAAGTACCTTATAGGTAGACCACAACGTTGCTTAACATCAAGCGAGTTGGTGGTCAAACGCCGACTACATAAAAAAAAAAACACGTATTCAATTTTGCATGTAGACTTTAGTTTTTTTTTTTCTTGAATTTTGAAAACTGATGTTCTAAAATTTGTCACGTTGACTGGTAAAACAACTCAATTATTTATTTATTAATTAAAACGGCACATGCCAATTATATTAATTAATTACAAATTCGATTTACATTATTCATTATCACATTAGAAATTTCAAATTTAACATTACAAAAAAAAACAATAATTACAAATTTAAATTCCAAATGGTCATAATTACAATTGTCAAACATGAACACAAGTCAAAAGAAAAAAAAACAAAACAAAAACAAAAAATTAAGTGCATAACACAAAACCTTAAAAAAAAAAATTTCGTCAAATATGTCACCTATCATCGCCCCTTTCGCAATATTTCAGACATACCGACAATAAACACCCATATGTATTACTACACCCAAAACCAGCATCCTGTTTATTGTTTAAGTCAATTTTAAAATGTGGTGACGATTTTGGTGGCTTTTACTCTACTATAAGCTAATAATCGTCACCACATTATCTTTGGTTCATCTTCACTGTTTTAGTTTAGAGAAAGAGCGTAGGTGCCCGAAAGGAGATCGGTAAGGGCGCTTCTAGACGGGCTAGTCCAGTCGGGGAGACATTTCAAATATCTCGTTTATTGTCTAGTGTATTAATAAAAAAAAATGTAATGTAGAATGGGGAAGGGAATTTTGCGTCATTTTCAACCAAAGTTGAAGAAAATAAAATTCCACCCATTACGATTTTTTTGATAAACTTTATAGTATAACTCTGCAAATATTGATGCTAGCGTAAAAATGATCAAGACCAAACTTGTGAGAAATTAAATTTCCAACAACTTTGGGTACTGCCATTTTTGCTCTAAAGTTGAAAATAAACGAGTTATTTCAGAAAAACGAAAAAAATTAACTTTAAAAACAAGATGGCGGCGAACCCTTTACCGGGATTAGTTAGAAAATCGAGGTTATACTTACAACCACACCCACCCACGACGTTTAAAAAAAATCGCTCCCCGGATTTTTTTCTATTTCAGGCTAGTTTTATGTCTGCCCCGACAATACTGGCAATATTGCCGACTGTGCCCGGCCATCATCAGCTATGCTAGACACTCAAAATACTGTAGGGTCAATAGGCCCGGTCAGTATTGCAGTAAAAATATGGCCCGTCTAGAAGCGCCCTAAGCAATTTTGACTGCCTCTATGGTCAGTTGGTAGTGAACCTGCCTTCTGAGCTTGGGGACGTGGGTTCGATTCCCACTCAGGACAAACATTCATGTGACGAACATTTGTGTTTGTTCTGTGTCTGAGTATACTTAAAAAGTATTTTAAAAAATAAATTGTAATACTAGCTGCGCCCCGCGGTTTCACTCGCGGCTAAAAAGTATCCTATGTGCTATTCTAGACTATAATCTATCTCCGTGCCAAATTTCATCCAGATCTGTTCAGCTGTCCTAGCGTGAAAGAGTAACAAACATCCATCCATCAATTCTTACAAACTTTCGCGTTTTCTAATTTTATTAGGATAGGATAGTAGGATATTATATATGGTATGTAAATCAGTCTCTGGCAGCCATAGTACAAGCCATAGTGCTTAGTTTGGGGCAGACGACCATGTGCGAAAAATTACCCGAATACTTATTTTATTGTTAACACGTCATGGGTGGGACCAATTTTGAAATTATTTTTCTGTTGACGCTACCAAAATTTTAGCTAAAATTTCAACCTAGTCATTTTCGTTCGTTTGATACTAAAGATACAAAGCTTACTAAAAACGAATGTAGTACTAATTTTATTTTCATTCACAAACTACTCACTCGTTCAACGTTTTGGCAAGACAACTAGCGCCATCTCTTATTTATTGAGTGAACTACTTTAAACATTCAATAAAATGCTACCAACTTATGTGAACTAAAATTCTAATGGAGCCACTATCGTGTTTACTACACTACACTAAAATATTGATGACAATAATAATTACTAATCCGTAATACGTGCCTTTTCATTATTTAGCCAACCATACTTGTCTTAGAGGTTGGTCAATCTGTCCGCCATAACATAACTTTATATAGTACTAGCTGCGCCCCGCGGTTTCACTCGCGGATAAAAAGTATACTATGTGATATTCCAGACAATAATGTATCTCTGTGCCAAATTTCATTCAAACCCGTTCGGCTGTTCTGGCGTGATTGGGTAATAAACATCAATATATAAAAAAACCATTCAAACTGGCATATAGAGTATTAGATAATACTTAAGACTAACAACGCCTAACAAAAAAACGTGTACAGGAAAACTACGAATTCCATTCTTATATGCAGATGGCGTTAGTAACTGAAAATGTTCAATACATTTTTTCATTTTAAACCGACTTCAAAAAAGGAAGAAGTTCTCAATTCGACTGTATGTTTTGTTTTAATGTTTGTAATCATAACTCATAACTTTTGACTGGGTGAATAGATTTTGATGATTCTTTTTTATTAGAAATCTGACGCTTCCCGTGTGGTCTCATATAAATTTTAACGATATTGGTTAAGCAGTTTTTAAAATTTCAACGAGAAGTCGGTTTTTTAAGCTTTTCTTTTTATATTATTTTTCCTTTTTATGTGATGTTACAGGAACTGTTTAACGGGCTTACGGGATTTTGTTCTTTGTTGCAAGTTTTTAGATTATAATACATCATATTTGGTACTACACAAATATATGAAAACAGCGCCCCTAACGGGCATAAATGGAAACTAGGTTTAGGTTTAATTTATTTTATTTCTAGTTTAGCACTACATTTCGAAATGATATTGATGATGCATACAAGCTCAAAGCCAATTACATTACATGCTCATAAATCAAACAATTTCTCTACTCTAATAAAAAATCTTAAAACAATAGATTGTAGCGTCGGTCTTTAGTCAGTCAACGTTGAATCTATAGTTTTAAAGATTTACCCTATACATGTAATACTTATGCTTAGCAATAATTACTCAAACTAAACTAATTAAGAGTTTGGCTAAAAGAAATAGACTACTTACATTTTTTTTATACATGGCATTATTCACAGAAATTGGGTATCATAGTATTGAATATTGATTATTAGGCAGGTCTACAAAATAAGCTAAAATATCTAATTAGGTTATCCAAGAGTTTCATACGATTTTTTGAGGTTGCCATGCTGATGTTTTTTTTTATTTTCCGCGTTTAGAGTCTATTTCCATTAGCCAAATGCTATATTTATCTACTCATTCAAGCAACAGTGAAAAATTAAAATAAGTAGGAACTCTAGTTCCGGCAGTTTTCTTGCTTGCAATTTTGACAATATTTAAGACAAAAAACCACTAAGTGTGCATTTCTAATAGTGTGTATCTTGTAATTTTAGAAGTTTAAAAACATGTTTTTTTTTTGATATCTTTTACTTTGTTTATTGTTCAAAATCAGAAGGTTAATCATTAAAATTTTTTTTTTGTAAATTAAGATCTATGAATATATGTAAGTATCTAATTTTTTTCTAAAATAAAAATCTAGTCTAAAAAATTGACATTTAATGTTATTATTCTTATATTACACAAGAACTATAGAAGATATTTCTTCAAGAAATAGAATATCTAGAATTAGGGGGGCATTTTACACTAATTAGATAATATTTTTATCATTAAATTGTTTTGGGAATTTCATTCGTATTATTTTTTACATAAAATGCATAATACATTTTGGCTTCGATTATGTTGTGCCGTCCTCTTTAGGGGTGTCTCAAGCAAACAACTGCACCCAATAGGGGTGCCTTTGACAATATAGTTAGTTGTCAAAACTTGAAACCCGTGACAAATAGGATTATTTCTATAATGATTACTATGTCTATCGATAGTCCAATTAAATTAAAATGTGTAGTAATATTTTTGTTTTTCAGTTATTTTATGTAGGCCACGGAAAATCCTAGCAGATTAAAAAAGCTGTCCCTGTTGTGGGAGTTTGAGAAATATTTAGTACGGAAAAAAATTTAGTTATGGATTCTAGTTCAACTATACATAGATAATATAGATATATTTGATTATTAAGTTCTGAAACGAGAAAGACTGTGTGTAAACTTGTCACTTTAAAATACAAATGTTTTCAAATAAATATGAAAGCCTTGTTATTGGACAGATCAAAACTATCTACATCCCACTTCAATTCAATACGAAAGAAGAGGATGAAAACAATTTAAGAGCGTGCTACAACAGAACCGATGCCATAACTTGACTAGTAAATGCTTATAATTAATTTGGGGCAAGTCTATTAGATATAGAACAGTCTCACTCGAGACGTCGTGATGAGAAGATCTCCATCGAAGAATTTCGTCTCGATTACCACGTTGCCACTAGAATAGAACAGAGACACAAAATATATAATGGTACATACAAGTATATAAAGTTCGCTTCGATATTACATTTAAATAAAGAGTACGATAAATTCCTTCGAGCGCCTGACAGAAGAATTATTTGACCACCGTCTTGGGTTGTTCCAAGTCCTAATACACCGATATTACTAGTACTTACTTATAAGGCGTCGGCAAAGGTGAGATTCTGACAGGCATTTTATTACAATAGCTATTAGAAAGGCGTAAATATTATACATTTTTGAGCTTTTTGGAGTCGAAATTTTAGGACCGTAAGGACCAAGTGCCAAAACCATTTACAAAGAACTGTCATTGCGTGACCAAAATGCTGGCTCAAACTTTGCCCAAAGGATAAGTATTATAATCCAACAGGGAAAGTGCATTTAGTATTTAGGGTATGTTGCCTACAGCTGGCAGAGTATTATTAGATTAAGATTTTTACATTTATTTAATTTATTGTTAGTTTAGTATAGTTTGTTTTGAGATTTTTTAGTGTAGTGAAGTATGACATTAGGCTTTGTACATTTTTTAAGTTTTTTTAATAGTATAGTTTAGCTTTTAATTATTTATTACGTGTCTTATGTTTATTCAAGAAATTAAACACATTAAAGATATGCCACTAAGAAGTAGATACTCACTTCAAAACGTTAGCAGGCATCATCTGAGATTCAGGTGCGGACTCGATGACGGACTGCCAAGTGTTGGTGGAGCTGGCTATCACATACCCAAACTCAAAGAACCACTCTTCCAGGCAACGCCCCTTGAACAGAACTTTCTGGAAAAGAGATAAGATTTTATGAAGTTCATTACCTAAAGCAACTAGGTGGTAGTGGCATAGACTTATTATTTTTTGTATTAGTCTATTGTATTGTATGTCATCTGCTACATGACTGGAGCCCGGTGTATGGCGACAAGCTCGCCCCCTGGCACATTTAGGACTGAATATCGTTCGGCGAAATGTGGATGTTGTATTACACCTCTGCCAGCCCCCTCGGGGGAAAGGCGTGACGTTATGACGAAAGGCGTGATGATTAGTCTATTGTATTGGAGAGATTGTAAATTAAGTAATAACTATTAGAATGTGGTTGTTTTGAACCTTTTTGTTATAGCAAAAGTGCAACTGCTCAGACATATCTCAGGGCTCCATTTCAAATTAAGTCCCCCTGAAAATGTCTGAAATGGAGCGATGCTAGCTTAGTTGTATCCAGTAACCAGTGGGAGCGGGTTCGAACACAGCCGATGGTACGCCCCAATTTGTTCATTGTGTGAATGTTTGTGCGTATTGTATGTCATCTGCTACATGACTGGAGCCCGGTGTATGGCGCCAGGGTCGCCCCGTCACATTTGGGACTGAATATCGACAGGTAAAGTGAGTGTTGTATTACACTTCTGCCAGCCCCTTCCGGGGAAAAGCATGACAGTATGTCACAAAAATGTCTTGAAATCCAAACTATACCCAAATACTATAACCAAAAACTACAGTAGGCAATTACAGTCTATTTGAGGTTGCATCATCTTAACACTTTGAAAAGTGCCACTCCAGCACAAAACTAAAAACAATCTCACCTGTTCTAATCTGAATCTTTCCATAGACTCTAAGGAACTAAAGTTCATTTCTCTTGAGACCACACGGCACTTGAGAATGCGCTTCGGCACCCGGGCTTCATGCTCCGTTTCTGGACTGGATAGATCTTCATTGTGTTGCCATAGGATTTTACCTGTAAGAAAAAGAGGGAACTTTTATAGAAGTGAAACTTCTAATGCGACTTCCAACAAGGTTGCGTTAAACATTTAACGCTCCGGGGGATGGGAGGGGGAATAGAAAGAGACAGAGCGAGAGTGAATGTGTGGTACTCGAACGCATGAGCATGGTAAGAAAGATACACAGAAGTTTCGCATCTTCCGCGCGGAGGGACTCCACACACTATTTTTTTATTTGATTGCTAACTGTCATCATCTTCCAATGGAATGGTTCTAGACCAATGCTGGATGTCTACAGCGGGCAGAATGCTGAATTGGGGTCTGTTTGTGGCAAAAAAAACGTTTATTCTTTGTTTTGTCTTATTTTATTTTCAGTAAAGTGTATTTTTTTTGTTGAAATCTTTCTACCCTCATATTGCTCATATGGTGTGTTTTCTCCTTTTGTCTCTGTTATTTACTATGACTGAATCATCTTCTGTTTTATGTGTGTCATCATACTTAAACTGTTTCTGACTGTATTGCAGCTAAACTTTATATTAAACTAGCTTATCAAACACCAAACATTCTAAATTCTATTAACTGTAGCATGGTGCGTGTGACAGCCTCATTAATTTATTTTACCCACTTTTATCACTTAATTTACTAGGTACAATAAAGTTATTCATGATTCTGTATTTAAATGTTGTGGTATTAAGGGTGCTGCTGAAATTTTTTAATTGTGAATTGTGGCAACTTTCAATGGTGAAAAGGAATGGTTTGTCTAATGCAACACCATCTTACAATGAAAATATAGGGTCACTGTTTTTTGTATGATATGTTTTGTCTGAACATGTTTTGCTACAACACAAGCATATGATGCCATGTCATGTTAAACTGTGCTGTACAAAACGCTGCTGTTATAAAAAACATTATATACAGGTAATTTTGCACAGCCAATTTATGTCCAACCATATTTTTCTGACATGTTTTGAATAGCACAGTTTTACATGTACATGGACTCTTAAAACTGTGCTGTGCAAAATGTTGTTGTGCATAATCCCTGTGCAAATTTTGTCCAGCCCAACTTTGTACATCCAGAGCATGTACAAAATAAGCATTCAAAGCCATGTCGTGTATAACATGCTGTTCATGGCTGGGCTGTATAAAGCTGTGCCGGACATAATTCATGTAGTACAAAACATTCTCCCAAAATATAGATTGTATACCCAAGTAGAATAGAAATGGTATCTAACATATTACAGTTACTAAAAAATTTCATTATTTATTTACGTATAAAGTTACAATGTGTTAGCTTACCTGTGTCTGCATCTCGGAGGTTCATCCAATTTCTGTATAAATGCTAGTCAAGGATAAAATAATGATGATGACATGTACCTACCTAGCTAAAGTAAAAACGATGTGAATTCCAACTGACCATATGGAAGCTTGAATTGTCCTAATGGTCTAAAACAGCCAACTGGTTCAAATTAGCCTAATTATTAAGTACAAGTAATAAAAACCACATAACTTATGGGTAGTTCTATAGATTAGTTATTTCTACTTTTAAAAGGATACACTTGAAAGCCATTCAGAATAGTCTCCACACGATCCTGCTTTGCTTCCTCTGTTTGCAGTACATCCGTCATTTTTGTAAATCTTGTTTGGTAATCAGATGGTTAAATTATGATTTCTCAATGTAATTCAGTGTAAAGAAAACTAGAGGAAATTTTACAAAATGAATCAACAGATTCCGTACATCCTCGTAATATTTTGTGAATTTTTGTGTTGTAGAATTTGAGAAAATTAGAAATGAATGACAATCAAGCAAACAAAAATGACACTAGTGAAACACAATGCTACCAGTTCTGAAATGCAATTTTCCTCAAACCATTCGCAAAATATCCTTGGGCTGCTTTTCCACCAGATGTGCTATGCAGCTATGATGCAAGAATGTAAAAGCTAAGCTATGAAACTGTGTGAACGTTTCCAATGATGCGAAGCCATATAGTGGAGCTGCGAGGTAGCTGTGCGAGGTCATGCGCAGCTCGAATATTCTGTATTTTACTCTGCACATGTCTAAGCCACTTGCGACAATCCGGATGCGTGCATCGGATTGTCGCAAGTGGCTTATCGCACACATCCGTAGCATGGACCGACGGGTCCATGCTACCACATGCTTGACAATGATCACGTAGTCTCAATATAAAGCAAGGCATTGCCTCCCAAGGGTGAAAATAAAGTTGTATAAAATTCCCAAGGGAGTTTTCGACGCAAGAGGTTAGATTGTATAAAAACTCAGTAAAAGGACAAGTTATTTGAAAATCGAACTGGACCACACAAAAAAGAACGCAAATGCATTGCAAACAAAACGCTGTTTCTTTTCCTCCTCAGTTTTAGTGCCGCACGTCGTGTGCATTTGCCTGTGTCGAGAAAATTACGTATTTCTTAGTTGTAATGATAACCAAGTGATTGCAACGATAAATTAGTAACCATCACGTTTCGCCGTGATTGTACCATTTGCCCACACTCGTGTACGTTAACCGATAAAAGTTATATTAATCCAACATTGTCGTACTTTGACACTCGAAAAATCACAAGTTTTAGAAAATATTAAGTACCTACCTACAATGTCCCGAAACGATTTTTTGTTTCCAGCCAAAACTAAAAAAAACGGTGTTTGATGTACTTACAACATATTTTATCAGTTTCTTTTTATTGCCTCGCAGAAGGTGTGAAAAATAGAGTATTCACTTCTGGGATTAAGCAGTGTCTTCGTCTTGGGCGGCTTAAACCCCTCGGTTCACTCAGGAGTCTACATAACTCCCTCGCTGCACTTCGTAGCTAACACTAGTTTGTCTCCTCGGTGCATCATTCAATCATTGTTGTACATAATATTTGTATTTTGCTAGGTAGTAGTAATTATATAGATTAAGGATACGTTTTGGTCTGCTGAAAAGTAGCTTAATTTTATTAAATTAAGATTTCGAAGAATTATTTACCCCCAAAGTACAGGGGAAAATATATAAGCTGGCAATTCTAAAGGTCAGTGACAATTACATACGAAATTAAATTGACTGTGACACTATCTAAAATTTTGACATAGATGTTCTCGGTTCGTATTAAAATCATCGAAAAAAAAGTACACCCATAAAGTCTCTACCACAGACTTCCAATACTTTATGTTCCCGTCATCGCCCACACACTGCACGACCGACCGCTCAGTCGCGCTAGGCGGCGAGGGCTCGACGGCGCGGCGCTCGCGTCTCAAGCGGCGGATTAGTTTGCGAGCCGCTTGGCGTTCGCCGAATCGCGGATAGCTTTCTCATGCATATTCGTCCGCGCCGCCGCCACGAATTTGTTGCCAGAGACAAATTCGGCGGATTAGTAAGCACGTGAATGGTGGGCTGTAGAAGAATTTTAGCGTTTCGTTATACGGTTGCAAAGTTCATCTACGCGTCTGAATGACCGTTCGATTTAACATATTTCTGCGTGTCACGAAACTTGATGAAAAATAAAAATAAATAAAATACTGAAATAAAAATGGATGACTGATAAATTTGACAGTTTGCAAAAGAACAATTTGATGGTATTTTTGTACATTTTCAGTTCCTCAGTGAATTAGTCATAAAAACTTACAGTAATACATAATAAAACAAGCCAATGTGTAAATTTATTCCTTAGCATTTATGGTACTGCATTAGAAACGATCTAAGAATTGGCGAGCAATTTCTATGAACTCTAAAAGCGATTCGGACGAAGCTTCAAGGTAACTATTATTTTACGTCGTATTCAATCGATAGAAGGTTGTTATTATTTACAAAAACCAAGGGCTTTCAGAAAATTAATAAAAACCCCTATAAGCTTGGAAAGTGCGTATTCGAATGTACTGAAGACAAAAGTAAGGTTATGCATTACTTGCTATTTTCGTTCTTTGTTTTGATCAGCGATTCGGATTGAGTGTATACAGTATAAAAGTCACGTGAAAGCTTTTGTTTATAGGGGGAGCGAAGCGTCATCGTCAAAAAACACAACCCCTAATATTCCGGAGCCTGAAGAAGAGCTAACATCAAATTTATGCTCTGCAACGGTCTCCAGTCGGACTGAAGATACAATGAAACGAGCTGCTGCGAAACAATTACTCGAAAGATATTTCTACCAACTTGTAGATGGCTGTGGAAACCCTAACTGTGACAATCAGTACTGTGCCTCTAGTGGAGAAGTAAATATCAAAATTAGCATAAAAATTATGATAACATAGTCTTTTCCTTGATAACATATCAATTTAGGCCATCATACTACCTAAATGCATAATTTTTATCATACACATACCTACTATTCATAGATACTACAACTTTGTCAAGATTGCTTTACTGCTAAAGTAGTACTAAGTATAATCTAAAGTTCCATTAGCATTGTATTATTTATTTTATTTCCAATTCGCGAAAAAGATGAGAGTTATAAGGCTATGAAATTTATTTTTGTTTAGAAAAGATTACTTAAATGGAATTGTTAATGTCATATTCTTAGGCAAGAAACCTGTCTCCCAACGAAGCAGCAGCTGAAGCCATTATCCTATTTTCTAAAGAGGCCCGCCTATGTGAAACCCTGCCCAACAAAGTACCCAGGACAGAAGCAACCACATGTGATTCTAGTGCCAGGTAAATTTATTAATTGATGCACACATGCGGAGGTCAAACGTGTGAATAGCTTCCCTTTCTAATAGCTTGCAATTTGCTAGTGTGATAGAGTGCTTAGATGCTTAAAAAACTATACATATAAGACCATGTAGGTAGATGCAGTCTACTGTAGACTCATCGTTGAAAAAGAACTTACTTGATTCGAGCTGGTAATCATTAGGCCTCGGCCTCGAAGTCAGCGAAGACAGCAGCGGTACATATTCCTCAGTATAACAGCTATTGTTTTTCTTGTCATAATAATGTTTTTGCAGCACAACATGTACAACATCAAGAGCAGTTGACGACACAAATATCACAAACAATGAAGAGTCACCGGAGTGCAGTAGAGCCAGCAAAGAGAATCCCTCAAAAGAGTCTGATGCTAGTCAAAATGTATCTCGAAAGGAGGAGCTCAAAACTCATAATCATAGCAGTAAGTTTAAAAAATTTGAGTGCCACTGATTTTTTATCCCAATATACTAACACTACCTGCACCCAGGGTTATTACCTGCCATCCCACAGAAACTGTTAATTTTTTGGTAGAAAAGTAACTGATAATACCCTCTGTCCTTTTCTGTACGTTTTGAGTAGTTATTAAAGGTGTGAGAGTGTTACAAACAAAGGAACAAAAAAACTTACTTTCACATTTATAATATTAGTTAAGCGTTTGACAACAACCAAAGGCAAGCAAGGAGGGTAAGTTAGGGTGTGATTTGATGGAGCATGCTTACTTGGTTGAAACTTTTTAACCCTAGGTTTGAAGACACCCAAACATGGTGTGGCACATTTGAATGACCACGGGCAGCAAATAGGAGTAAACCAATCCATACACTTACATTCTCAGAAGTTTAATGATATGGTAATATCATTAAACTTCTCATTCATTCTTTTCTTCTTCTCATCATTTATTCTTCTCATCATTAAACTTCTGAGAATGTAAGTGTAAGTGTAATGGTAGCAAATCACTTACAAATCATGCGGTCATTAAAAAAAATAAATTGGAATCATTAGCTGAAAGGTAATTAGCAAAGTCCCTTCATTTGGATGTGTAATATAATGAATAGTTACATCTAGTTATCAGTCTCTAGCTATCTGTACCCAAAATACATAGACTATTCGCACATCACACAAGACAATGGATACAGTTCATACAGACTTGAGTGTAAAATATAAATTTACTCGATTGCTAAAAAAACTTGATGATTTACTGCTATCTCTATGTAAGTGTGTAGGTTTAATGGCTAACCCTAGTGTTGAAGTTTCTAGATCGCTCGTAAGCCAACATAGGTCAAACATGGCCATATAATTTTTATTTTCATAAAAATGTATATAGATTTTTCAAGGATTACTTGTCCGATTATTTACTTACTAGATCTTGAGTGGGCATTTAAGTGAACAAGTAAGAGTCAGTGCAATGAGACACAGTGTTTTACTTTGGCAACAAAATTTCTACTGAATGATTGATCAACTGTCTTTTTTCTATACTTGTGTACAGAAAACTGTACTGTACTTTGTTTCCCGCTAAATGCGATAGCAACGCATCGTTGCTTAAGGATCGACATGCTTACCAACTCTATGTAGCTTAGGCGAAGGTCGGTTTTTGGATATTCGATATCCGCTGAGCGTTGGCCAGTCGCTCAACGGCCTCAACGGGTTAAATCACTGTCTCCTTTGCAGATGGCGACCCGCTCACGGAGGAGCGTATCAGCCAGCTCTGCGAAGAGTGCCTCGCCACGCAGCTGAAGAGGCCTCTGATCAGGGCCCTAGGGGAGGCCTTCACGCAGCCCGCCATACTCGCCAGATGCTTCGCTAGGAAAGTCGGCGAAGAAAGCAGTAATGATGATGAAAGGAAAGGTAATGATAAATTACTTATAGAAAATTTGCTGATGACATTCTAATTTTATGCTTTACAAGTTTCGTCCCGCTGTGTTACCTGCACTTAAAAAGGATTCTTTGTGCTCATCTATAAACTATCTCTATTCTGAATTTCATCCAATCTGTCGATCCATTTAAATGTTACTATGTAACAAGCTTTCGAATGCATAATATGCACTCGAAAGTTTGTGCATTTCGATTTTTCGACTTTAATTTTAAATGTGAATGACAGTTTATATGTTTGGATGTTAGTTACTCAGTAATACCGCAAAAACGGCTGAACGGATTTGATAAAATTTTAAAATTGGACACAGATTGTAGCCTAAATTTAAAAAAATGCAGTTCCTGTATCGTGAGGTGCAATAACCTACTTAACTAACTTGTTGTAAAAACAGTTTGTCAAAACCAGCTCAACAAGTGAATTAAAAAACTTAATAGGCTTGCGTTTGTCCGCCAACATGGCCGATGATAAGCAGTGATGCGGCCTACGATGGAGCATGCTTGCCTAGAAGAAACCGATTCACTCGAGACTTGAAGACACCCAGATTATAAGTGTCAGGAAACACACACTTTGACACACAGGGCCACACATTCCGACTTTAGTTTCTAAAGTTTATAAAGGTCGCCGTATGCCGCCGTTTCACAAAATCATAATGAATTAAAATCCTAAATAAATATCTCCTTCATCCTTACAGATAAAGAGTCAAAAGAAGTTAGCACATCAAGCGATCCAGACAAAGACGTGGACAGCGTCACTGGGCCAGAGCTCGATGTGGCCTCATGCAAGAGAGCATTTAAACATTTATCCAAGGTAACACTGTGGAGAAAAAAGATTGAGAACATGCTTAGATTGATTGTTCGGACACATTGAGATGAGGAATGAAAGAAGATTGACGAAACGAGAGATGGTCAGTGTGACTGTGATATTGAGCGTAGAGTTTTGGCAGGAAAACGAGTGAATGAGGCCTTACATAAGTATATGAGCAGTGAGAATGTTTCTGAAAGAGCATGCCTGGCTGTACATAGAGGGGGTCTGACAGAAGAAGCATGAAAGTAAAATGAATGCTGTGGAAATGAGAAGTTTGCGAAGTATGGCTGGAGTGACTGATAGATAAAATGAAAAACAGCATTATTAGAAAAAGTTGTAGTGTGAAAGATGATGTAGTGTTAAGGATTGAGAAAGGGATGCTCAGATGGTATAGACACATTGAGGGAATGAATGAAAGGAGATTGACGAAACAGATCTACAAGGTGAGTGTGGATTGGCAAGTCAGTAAAGGTCGATCTAGGCGCTCGTAACTCGACCAAGTCGAAGGCGTTTTAAAGAAAGGCCAGATCTAGAGTACCCGTAACCGACGAGCGTGTGGAAGAAGCGAAAGATGTGTAACAGGATCGTAGCAAGTGGAAAGAAGTGGTCTTACTCCACCCCTATGGGAGAGAGACATGATTATATGTTTGTATGTATCCAAGAGAAACACATTTATTCCCTGTTTTTTTTTGCGGTTGGCCAATCCTTTTCATGAGCGTCGAGCTCGTCTTTCCATCTCTTTCTGGGTCGGTCTAACGAATGTTTAAATTTTGGAACCCAGTCAGTGGTGGTTTGACAAAAAACAGAAAGAACTGGAAAGTGGAAAGAGGCCCCTCTTTCTTTTCTGTTTAATAATAAACACATTTTTTAAAACATTTTAGTCAAGCAACACTAGAAACTGCTTAACAAGTGTAAGGCTGCGTTTCCACCAGAGATGTACGAGGATGTGTAGCAAGAGATGTGTTTGCTAAGAACTAATAGAATTGCTTCATTTACCTAGCCTCGCTCATATGAAGCTGTTCATGAATATGTTCTTAGCAAACATCCCTCGGTACATACAGAATATCCTTAACTAATTTATTAGAAACTAGCTGCGCCCCGCGGTTTCACCCGCGGTTAAAAAGTATTCTATGTGCTATTTTAGACTATACTTAATCTATTTTGTGCCAAATTTTATCCAGATCTGTTCAGCCTTTCTGGCGTGAAAGAGTAACAAACATTCATCCATCCATTCTTATAAATTTTCGCGTTTATAATATTAGTAGGATTTTTGCCACTTCATTTTAGCTACTTACCGCCACTTGCCATTGATGACTTAAACTATCACTAAAGAATTTAATGACTACGTTTACTTAGAAAATCTTCATTTAATGATAGTTTTAAACAATCGTTAAATGTTTTTGAGTGTTGCGGACGATCTCTGAGATGTCCCAAACAGACAGCTAAACATCAATTTTCTTATTTTATTAAAAAAAAAAACAGACAATGGATTGGGATAAACAGTAACACATAAACCAAAAAGTTTTCATTTTTTAAAACTTAATATAAGAAGTAAAAATACCCTCTAGAATAATAATTACATATATTAAACCTCATACAAATTCGAATACTAAGTTAATTTGATTAAAATACTTCTTGTCATCTACTACATAACTGGAGCCTGTATTGGGATAGGCTCGCATGTCCCCTGGCCCCTGTCGCATTTGGGGCTGGATGTTGTCCGGCGAAATGTGATGTAATACAGCTCTGCCAGCCCCTTCGGGGGAAGGACGTGACGATATGTATGTATGTATGTATGTATGTATGTATGTATGAATATACTTCTTTTCAGATGCCCCAAGATTACTACAGCCCAGCGCTAGTGTCATCCCTTAAAACGTTAGCGGACACTATGGTGATCGACCTGCGGATAAGCAAGAAGATGAGCACAGAGGAAATAGTCAACTGCTTCGTGATTGCATTTGAAGTACCTGATTTAGGCAGCAGCGATTACCTGGAGGTAGCCTTGCCTGCACTGTGTAATGCAGCCGAACATTTACCGTTGAAAGGTAGGAACTCTGATTTATTATTTTATCAAATATTAAACTGCGATCAGTCATCTAGATCCTAGTATACCAGTCTAGAGACTATAATCAGGTGAGCTAAAAGTGGTTGAACTGTGAATGTATCAGAAGTAGATTGGTATTGAATGGGCTGCTAATTAGTGTACAGTCTAATTTGCATAGATTTTGTTTTATTATGAATTAGCACATTTGTTTGCGAATTTTCTAGTGTTTCATATTCTAGCGATGATAGCCAAGTCGGAGAAGACTCGCCTCTCAAGCCAGAGGAAGCGGGTTCGGACCCAGGCGAAGGCACGCACCAATTTTTTTATTGTGTGAACGTATTTAATGTCATCTGCTACGTAACTGGAGCCCGTTGTAATGCTTAAAAGTATCATATGTATTAATCCAAAATTTAACCTACCTCCATATCAAATTTTACGTAAATACTTTTTGTACTTTTTGTCTGAAGAAGTGTTTTTGTTTGTAACACAAAAACTCAAAAAAAATGCCATTAAAATATATATAAGCAGAAAGTATAGATTAGTATAGATAGACCATACATCTGGTAAGAATTAGATGTTTCTATAAAGTCGCTGTATTTTTTTCTAATCTAACCTTATCTCCTTTTGTCAGCTCAAGCAAAATTAGCCCGAACCTGGGCCCAGCATTGCAAAGACAGTCTGCGGCATATCCTAGAAACGTTACAACAACTAATCACTCTACGGGTCATATCCACCAACTACACGAGACAGTTCCAGCTGCAAGACGATAAGAACGTCACATGCGCGACCAAGCTTATGAAGGTGAGTTTTATTGTATTGGAATAAGGGTTAAAATGTTTTTAAAGTTTATTTACAAGTCCAGAGTATTGTACTATAGAATCGATCTTGATAAATATATTGTTTTGTAATTAGAAAGCTTGAGAATGGAAGCAATACAATGTACAAATATAATAAACTAGCTGCGCCCCGCGGTCCCACAGGAACCGTTTATATTTTCGGGATAAAAAGTACCCTATGTCCTTTTCTGTAATACCCCAGACAACATGTATGCGAAATTTCAAGACGATTGGTTTAGTAATTGAGTCGTTACAAACAAACAAATAAACGAACAAACTCAATTTCGCATTTATAATATTAGTTAAGATTACCCATAGAAAATCGGAAAAGTTAGAATTGCAATTTGGAGCTCGAATCTTTACAAGGTTGACCAACGATTTGGTCCTCACCAGATCGACACAGGAAGCCTCTGGTTGCGAGGGTCTATATTGGTCGTTGTGGAGATCATTGGGGAGGCCTTTGACTAGCTGTGGACGTCTGCCTGGCTAGTCTGGCTGAGATGATGTAACTTTTTAATGACCGAGTGAACGCGAAGCGTCTCTGCTTCGTCTCAGTTTGAACAAACATGATTTCGTATGTCCGGATGTCCGGTGGTTTTCCGGCTGTTCTAACTCTACAGGTCTAATTTCTCAACCGATTCTCGTGAAATTTTATGAGCAGGTTCAATAATGGTTTTCTTTGTCGGTTCGAATTTTTTAGAATTTTTTAAAAAATTGCGGAGATACCTCCGTTGAAAATGCAAAAAAAAATTCAGCCATTTTGAAACATGCAAACACAAACTCGTGTGGTCTTGAGGTCTCAGAACAGAGTCACTAGTTATGGTTCCTAATGTGTTACAATATGAACAGATAGTGTACTACGCGAACATGGTAGCTGGGCTGATGGAGCCGAACAGTCTCCGCGAGGAGCCCATAGTGATATCCAACCAGCAGGACCCACTGGACGACGTACTGGGGCACCTCTACCCTCCCACCTCCATGAAGGGAGCCAAGGACTCGCAGCCTGACGACCCGCTAGGTAACCCACTGTACTGACTCACTAGGAACAGTGATATCCAACCACCTGGACCCACTTGACTACGCACGTGGTCACCTCTACCCGCACTGGGAAACTATACCTAGGAAAGTGGTCTCCAACCAGCAGGATACATTTGTAAAGAAATAAAATAGGATCTATTTTAGGATATTATTGTATCATCAAAACGACTAACTTCTACTACGGAGTCAACCCTGAAATCACGAACACACTCAGTATAATTATATTCCATACGAAAAAGTTTATATTGTCTGTATGGAACAGTTGTTTTTTTCTTGATTCAGGAACCCCATAGCACAACCCCATAGTAAAAGTTGCTCATTGGTAGGTCCATGTCGCGTAGTAAAAAAAAACAGCAAAAATAATGTATAATGTGTTTTGTTTCAGCTATCGAATTAGATATAAACGTCCTAGACGCTAGGAAACCATACCTGCCATTTGAGGAATTCTACAACGAACCTCTTAGTGATACCATTGAAATGGACATTGACTTCGGTAATTATAAGACAGAGATAAGTAGAGGTAAGCCAATCTGTTTTTTTTTTTAAATTATTTTTGTAGTAAATGTGCACTATGTACTGTTGTGTTTAGGAAACGTGATGAAAGGTACTTTCAAAATTTCATTATGATCGGTTGAGTAGTCAAGGCGTGAAAGCGTAACAAACAAACAGAGAAACGAATCACGTTTATAATATTAAAAAAAAGTTAGGATACCATAAATCTTGTAAGAAATCGAATTGTTCAGAGTCACTAGTTTTATACATAAGTGCAAGTTTTTCGCTTTTGTCTGTCGGTTTGTTTGTTACCTTCGTTTGTTATATGTTATTTATTACTTGTATATTAATCTGATTTCTATAAGTTTACTAGCTAATCCTAATGTAAAAAAAACCTTGGCGCAATATTTATTTCTCTGTTCTTTGTAGGTAAAAAGTTTGCGTTCCTAAAGTACCCGTTCATCCTAACACCGGCGACAAAGTCACTCGGCTTGTACTACGAAAACCGGATCCGGATGTACTCTGAGCGGCGCGTGTCGTTGTTACACGCGGTGGTGGGCGCCACGCCTCCCATGCCTTTCCTAAGGCTGAAGGTTCGACGCACGCATATCATTGATGACGCGCTCGTTGAGGTAATACTGTCTAGAGATATTCAAGCACTCTCTGACAAGGATTTAGTTGTGAATGAAGACTTAGTAATGTTATAATAACGAGGATTTAGTAGTCTAACGATGACTAAGCAGTCTAACAAGGTCTTAGTACTGTCTGACGAGGACATAGTACTGTCTGACGAGAACTTAGTAATGTGTGACGAGGTCTTAGTACTGTCTGACGAGGACTTAGTACTGTCTGACGAGGACTTAGTAATGTGTGACGAGGTCTTAGTACTGTCTGACGAGGACGCAGTACTGTCTGACGAGGACTTGGTACTGTCTGACCAGGACTTAGTACTGTCTGACGACGACGCAGTACTGGCTGACGAGGACTCAGTACTGTCTGACGAGGACTTAGTACTGTCTGACGAGGACATAGTACTGTCTGACGAGAACTTAGTAATGTGTGACGAGGTCTTAGTACTGTCTGACGAGGACTTAGTACTGTCTGACGAGGACTTAGTAATGTGTGACGAGGTCTTAGTACTGTCTGACGAGGACGCAGTACTGTCTGACGAGGACTTGGTACTGTCTGACCAGGACTTAGTACTGTCTGACGACGACGCAGTACTGGCTGACGAGGACTCAGTACTGTCTGACGAGGACTTAGAACTGTCTAACTAGGACTTGCTGTCTAGCATTTAGTAGTCCATTAGGGTTTGGTAATCTAACATGATTTTAATACTCTAACGAGGACTTAGGAAACTGTCCAATGACATATTATTTGCTTGCCAATGAAATATTATCAATTGCTATTTTTGTGATTAAAATATTTTAGAACAGTACAAAAAAACAATTTTAAAGTTTACCAAACCTTAAAAATACAAATTTTTTTTTTTACCTGATTTACATCCAAATCCAAATGTATTTGCTATTTTCGAAGTAAATACATCGGGGAAATAAGTTGTGGTTGACATCCCTGAGACATCACATCCAAGGCGTCGAATCACTATGAATTTTTACGCTGCGGTAAATATACTGATGAATTGTGTTGTATTTTTAGTTGGAGATGGTAGCTATGGAGAGAGCCCTGGACCTAAAGAAACAGCTGGTGGTGGAGTTCGAGGGAGAGCAGGGGGTGGACGAGGGCGGAGTCAGCAAGGAGTTCTTTCAGCTCATTGTGGAGGAGATATTCAACCCGGACTACGGAATGTTCACGCAGCAACAGGACTCACTTACTGTTTGGTTTGTGGTTTTAATCATCTAACTTATAGGTCCCCAAACTTTTTTGCCTCGTAAACCACTTGCCATGTTTTTCGGTTATGGGTAGACCCCAAGTGGTGGCGGATTTACACATTTGCTGCAGGCTTTTTGTTTTGCATTACCTTGTATAATAGTCTATGTTGACCCCCAGGGGTCCCAGGGGTGTATAGGCCACTTTGAGAATCACTGATCGGACTAATGGGATTTATTGCATTATTGGGATTATGGGGATATTAAATAGTGAAAGTTTAAACGTTAAATTTGTTTCATGGAAATTTTAAATCATAAATTACATAAAGACGTTATAAGTTGTTGTAAAAGTTGTTATTTTTTTAGCGCAATAAAAGCTTGTTTAAAAAAAAGTTTTTTTACTTTTAATTTGTTTTTGTAGTGGCCAGTTCAATTTTCAAATAAACTCTTCTTACAGTGCCCATATGCTGAGTTTTCATTAATTTTTAACCTCATTGCTCTAAAACTCCCTTGGGATTTTCATACAACTTTCTCTCCCTAGGGAGGCAATGCCTTGCTTTATGTTAAGACTATGTGATATGTAATTGGTCATTGTCAAGCAGGTGGTGTGAAAAAATGTGTTTTATTTTTCAGGTTCAACCCCACGTCATTTGAGACTGAAGCCCAGTTCACTTTGATCGGAATAGTGCTGGGCCTAGCGATATACAATAATATTATACTCGCTGTCAATTTCCCCATGGTTGTGTATAGGAAGTTAATGGGAAAGAAGGGATCTTTCGAAGACCTGGCTGATTGGAATCCGGTGAGTAAATGGAATTTTTAACAATTTTTTATTCTAAACTAGCTGCGCCCTGCGGTGTTACCTGCGGTTAAAAAGTAGCCTATGTGTTAATCCTGGGTATAAGCTACCTCCAAACTGAATTTCGTCAAAATTTGTCCAACGTTTGAGCGTGAAGAAGGAACAAACTCACAAACTTTCGCCTTTATAATATTAGTGTGATGATTTTTACTAGCTAGTAGTTTGCGTCGAACGTAGACCTCGCACATCTCCATACTTTTTCGTCTGATTTTGCTCATATTCGAACTTGAAAATGTTATTTGCAAGAACTACTTGCCTGCAAAATTTCATGAAGATTAGATCAACAATACTCAAGTGATCGTGGAACAAACAAATGCTGAGATGTTCCAGTAGACTCTGAGAGCTCGCTTCGCTTTGTAATTGAACACCAAAAATATAGTTAAACACACTCGACAAAGTCACCTTTTAGACAATTAACATTATTTACTCAAACATGCATGTAATGTAGTCATTATTTTGACAACCTTGTTTGAGCAAAGTTGACCTTGCCGTTCTGTTTCAAGGAGCGGCCGGCAAAGTTTTGCTGGTCGCTCTAACAGGACGGCAAAACATTGCCGGCCGCTATTTTGACGTTTCAACGTTTTAATTTATGTATCCCTGTCTGGGTAAAGGCCTCCAAATTTGCCCATGCCTTTCAATCCCTGCCCAATTTCCACCAATCTTTCCCCGCCATAACTAAGACATCATCGGCCCACCTTCTGTTTGGTCTTACAACCCTCTTCTTTCCTGCTGGTATTATCCATTTGGTTACAATCCATAAAAATACTAATCCCAAGAAAATTCTCAATTCACAGACTCTCTACAATGGCCTAAAAGACATGCTCGAATACAATGAACCTGATCTAGAAGAAGTATACTACCAGACGTTCAGGATATGCTACCAGGATGTGTTTGGGAGTACACTGTTCCACGACTTGAAGGAAAATGGAGATAGTATATTTGTGACGCTGGAGAATAAAAAGGTATGACGGGAAACTTTAAGATATTGAGTTATGAATAAGTTAGTAACTTTGTCTCTGTTTACTTTTGATTCAAACAAAAAATACCGTAATTAAAAGAAATAGCTAAATAAATCCAGATCCAGTAACTGCTTCACTAATTAATAGCTATGTTGTTTACACATATTTATGGATGTTGTTTAAACAAAACTTATTTGATTGTTTTTCTGTTACCAAATTATGACTGTATTCTGTATCTAATAAATAAATAATTACTTACCAATATTTCTGAAGTAAAGCTTTATGAAAAAAAAAAGATGTCAAGGTGAAAAAACCTATTTTAGGGTTCCACACCAAAATGGTAAAAAAGAAACCCTTATAGACTTCAATACGGGTGTCCGTGACAAATTATTTTAACACTGATTATTAACATTTTATTGTAAACGTAACTCTTGTCTCAACGTAAAACATGTGTTATTCCAGGAGTTCATAGAGCTGTATTCAGATTTCCTGCTGAACCAGTCCGTGGAGAGCCAGTTCCGCGCGTTCAGGCGCGGGTTCCTCATGGTGACGGACGAGAGCCCGCTCGCCGCTCTCTTCAGGCCGGAGGAGGTCGAGATGCTGGTCTGCGGCAGTAAGGTACGTGCACACCTCGCGCTTTAAATATCGTAGGATTTCTTCGAGATCCAAAGTGTTAACAAACCAAAAACCAAAGCGATAACGAGTCCGCGCAAACTTTATTGAAGGCTTAGAGGTTATTATTTTTTTTTTTTTATGTATGTAGAATCCCTATTCTACATACATAAAAAAAATAAAAATGAAATATTTGACATTCGGCATTTGACCACCAACTCGCCTGATGTTAAGCGAAGTTGTGGTCTAAGATGGAGCACGACGACCTATAAGGTGCTTATTCACTCTAGTCTTGAAGTTTTGTAGAGTGAAGAAGTACAAAGACGGTAGTTGAGCGCTACAAGTGCGCTACTGCTCAGACCCGTCTTCGGAACGGTTACACCGGACTACATCCCGAAACACGACTAGGTCATTTCACGGCATGGCTTGGTCCGGTGGGTGGCAACTAGCCACGGCCGAAGCCTCCCACCAGAGTTTGCTACCCGGTTAGCACTACCCGGGGACCACGTGTAGAGAATCAGAATAGAGTACACTCCTACGGACGTGGGTAGCTCAGCCCCCAAAAGTTAGCGTGAAGGGCTGCGAAGTATGCATATTTTGGATGTCGAAAAGACGCAACTTGCGCCGTCACTTACTCGCGTGACTCTCGCCTCACTTCCGAGGCGTGAAAAGATGTGCGCGAAGTATACCTAGAACGTACTTACGTAAGAATTTGAAGAGTGCGCATCTCAGTCGTAAGCCTTCGGTAGTTTACTAGAGCATTAAGTACCTAAAATAAAAACCATTCCATTCCAGAACTTCGATTTCAACGAGCTAGAAAAGTCGACGGAATACGACGGCGGCTACACTCTGGACTCGCAGACGATAAAAGACTTCTGGAGCATCGTCCACAGCCTCGCCCTGGACGACAAGAGGAAACTGCTGCAGTTCACCACCGGCTCCGACAGGGTCCCAGTCGGCGGCCTCAGCCATTTGAAGCTGGTCATCGCAAGAAACGGTCCGGACTGCGATCGCCTGCCCACCGCACATACGTGCTTCAACGTCTTGTTACTACCGGAATACGAAAGCAAAGACAAGCTACAAGACAGACTGATGAAGGCGATCAGCTATTCTAAAGGCTTTGGAATGCTTTAACGTGCTATGTAAACCGCTTTAACTGAACAAACTGAGCTATTGTGACGAGGCTACGACGGGCCGTTGTGGCATGCTACAAAAATTTATTGGTAGTAAATAAGGTTAATGGAAGTCGCATAGTTTTTGACGCTAGATGGAAATTTTATAATGCTAAAATGTTCAAAAGAATAGTCTAAATACAACTTTATAAGAGCACTGATCTAATTTATTTTTTTACATATAGAAATGATAGAGTAAAGGTAATAGATAGATTTTTTTGCTGTCACATTTAGCTTCTCCCAGTAAGACGCAGCCGGCGGTGGCAGACAATGGACTTCGCTAAATTTTTGACAAAAGTTGGCCGGCCGGGTGCTTACCGCGAGTTTTGGTCAACGAAAAGTTTTCTTTTAGCTCTATACATTTAACCTAGTTCCTTAACGTTTCCGCCAGGTGCGCTTTAATGAAGTGTGTGTAGCTGAACGAAAACGAAAAAAGTTTTCGTGTACCAAAACTCGTGGTAAGGGTACAGGCCGCGTCTAGGAGACGCCTAAACAGTTAAGTTGAGAGGATGCTACAACAAATACGTCACAAATTATGTTTATTTTTGTTGCATACCACAATGGCGGCCGACGTAGCCGCAGAGCAATTTCAGCTTTAAAGAGTATTGTTGTAAATGATCCCTGATGATGTATTCGTATCGTTTAATTAATAAAAGTTTGTTTATTTATACAGATCGGAGTTTTAATAAAACGCGAAATCGAGTAGGTAATTTTATTAACGGTTAAAAATTATTACAAACTATGAACAATTCTATAAATGTAAATGTATAACACAAAAAATATTAGGATTTCTTTACCGCTATTAATTTAGACCAGTCGGATACGGCATTAAATCGCAAAGCGTGATGTAGTTCTGATTTTTAGGGTTCCGTATTTAAAATTATGTCGTTATTTTTAGGACAGATCAGCGTAGTTATCTACTGAGAAATGGGGCATTTTTTTTCGTATTCGCTCTTTTCTACTCTGCTAGCAGAGTCTTAGAAGCTGGAAAATTCGTTGCACACAACACTAACATCTAACTAATCAAAACTACCTACATCATACTTTGTGACTTTCGTTAACTATTTTACGAATTGACTGGCCTTCTACCTACTATTGAGTAGTTTAAATCCCTAAAAGTTTTTTAAACTATAGGTAGGTACCTACATTTGTTAAAAATTTGTACCGTTTATTCAATAAAGTCGGTTGATAAAATTTTGAAATGCGATCAATTTATGTACTCTATTGAAGTAAAATGGATTTTTACTCTCAAACTTTAAAAACCGATTTAAACATACATAAATCTAGTATCTATACGTCTAATTTTTAAATACGTATTCCTAATGGAATAATCTAGATACCTTACAACCTATGCCTCTGTGTTAGAGAAGTAACAAAACTACAGTAGGCACACAAACGGCTTTGCAGTTTGGCTTCGGCAAAAAAAGTATTATGTAAGTTTCGGTTATTGAAAAGAATCAAAATCGTAAATTTCGCTGCCACTTGGATATCCATAGACACGGGTTTACGATTGAAGCCTAAAAATGAATCGCTGAATGTGTTGCTAAGCTCAAATCTCCAGAACAGCTGAATCGATTTAGATAATTATTTTTTTAGAATTTTCCTTGAAGTACGAGGATGGTTCTTACGCAGAGATTTTTTTTAAAACAAGCCTGAAAAAAATAACTAAAGAATCGATTGGTAGGCGGTACGAAGTTCGCGGGGTCAGCTGGAAAAGTATATAAAACACTTTTTTTGCCGAAGTGCCAATGAAAATCCGTTTATTTTTTAGCTCATTGTCTTTCTTTGCTTTGCAACGTGTCACTTTCTATTTTGCCCATAAAAAGTTTCATTTTCTACTAATATTCATTGAACAACTCAATTGAACAGTTTTAAATCTTTGGAGCAAGACGTGTCTTTTGGAACATTCTGCTTTTTTTTATCTTTATAGTTTTTAAGCAAAATAAAATTGCCAACTTACTCCAAACAATGTCATGGGAAAGTGTGATGTTGCTATGTGCACTCCTATACGAGCCATATTTATACTACAATATTGCCGACTGTAGCCCGGCTATGGGCGTACCCAGTGCCTAATTAACCACATAGCAAGAGTAGCAATTGCTACGGGCCCCGCAAATTTAAGCCCACTCATCCCTGCCTCAGCGTAGTTTTTTGAGTGACACTTATTTCAGATGTGTTATCAGTGTCGGATCAGCCACATAGCAGGACGCAGCAAATGCTACGGGGCCCGCGTGAAAAACGAATACTAAAAAAGCCCTACACCACATTACTAGTAATATTATTATTTTCAAAGTATTCACCCGGCGCCAAATTTCCCAAAATAGTCTGCTGAAAAGGCACTGACCATACTTGAACTAACACTAAAATTGAAATGATGGGAAATGGGGTGTTTTGATGGGAAACCAACGACTCAGGGGCCCCTTCACATTTGCTACGGGCCCTGCGCTCGCTTAATACGGCACCGGGCGTACCCCGTTTTTTTAGGCTTGGGGCAAAGTAGGAATTAAAAAATGCTTTTTGTTTGCTCACTGATCTTCATATTTCAATAATAAGCTGCGAGGGTTCAGTCTGAATCTAGAATATAGCTCAAATTTCGTTTGTTGTTGACCAAATCATAATTTTCTTCACACAAAAAAACCTAAACTTTGAGCTTTGAGTTAGGGACCAGGGTGGGGCAGATATTCTATCTTACCCCACCGCACCGTGGGTACACTCACACCACACTTCACACTTCAAATATTGCCAAGCCACACTCACAACATTCCTGGACCAGTATTGCGGTGAAAATATGGCCGTTCTAGGAGCGCCCTCAGGCCCTCTATTCTTAACGCCCGATGTTTCTCGGTCACTCTCACTCCTACAACTATTGGAACGAGAGAGACAATGACAAAAATATCTCGACTTGTAAGAATAGCCTTCCAGTACACTAAAATTCTATTCATTGCAGTTAGTTTTGTATGGTTATTAGAGCAGTCATTACATTTTCCAATTTGCAGTACGCTAGGTGAGCTATAGCGTGGTAAAATTGGAATTGTAAATGGGTGTTAGACAGTTAGCAATCTATTTTTTTGAAGTGAAACTTCTAATGCGACTTCCAACAAGGTTGCGTTAAACGTTTAACGCTCCTGGGGAGGGTTAATAGAAAGAGACAGAGCGGGAGTGAATGCGAGGCACTCACGCATGCGCGTAGTAAGTATACCTGTTACAGGCCAGCGCGAGCGTTAGCAACGAGTAGCGTCCAATATTCCAACGCAAGAGGAAGAGAGAAGAAAGATACACAGAAGTTTCACTTCTTCCGCGCGGAGGGACTCCACACAGTTAAGTAGTTTTGTCGCATCATTCATATTGTTTCTATTGCCGGCCTTGGTCATGCTAAGTTAGCATACTGCAAATTGGATAGTGTCGTGCTTAAGTAGATGTTAATGGGAAGGGACGGTCTTTAGACAAAGGTCGTGGACTATGAGAGGGTAGGGGCGGCGGCACGGCGGGTCGGCGAGCTTCTGCTGAGCCGCGCCAGAGTCCGTCGAAGCGCGCCGGATGTACGACACCCTGGGGGACAAGGTTTTGAGTAGGTATGTCTGTTATTTGAATCGTTGACGTAAATTTAGATAAATAGCATAAGTAGCATTTATGTTTAAGTGCAATATTAGGGTTATTTACAACAGAATGTTTATTTTTTTTTATGATTGGGTCCGTTTGACCACAACACTCCTGATGCTAGAAGGAGTCGCTACTTAAATTCCCCATTGCTCAACAAGGTTGTTCAACTGCATCAAGTAGAGCAGTGGGTAACCCACTGCTCAAGACAAGTTGTTAGTTTAGTTAGTACCTACCTAAGTTTAGTTAGTTTTTGCGATCCACGCTTTTATCAAAATCATTATGGTGACGTTGGGTCGGAAGAAAGGTCGTAAGTATATGTGCTACCTGTAGGTAATCTGTGATTCTATCACAAAAATGGAACTCTATTCTGACGCGTGAGATGTTATCTTGGTCACTCTCACTCCTATATAACTTTTCAAACGAGAAAGACAATGGCCAGAAAATATCACACGCGTAAGAATAAAGCCCCAAGTCTGACACCCACCTTTTTGTTAGGTGCTGTCGTCATCGTCAGGTTTAAGGGCTTTAGGCACTCGCAAAGACAGGCAGTGGCGCAATTTCCTCTTGACTGACAAGCGAGAGAAGCACAAGTTATATTTCTTACGACTCGAGTAGATGGCCTTATTAAACCTCGAAATATTTTTAAAAAAGTTTAAAAGTCAGCTTACGCGTTTAACATTCTTAAATATTTTTCGGCGTCTGCCACACACACTACTACACGCGTAGGTGCGTGGTAATTTAGGCTTTTTATTTTTAAAAATTACATTTTTAAAAGAGCCACATCTGTGAAAGTAACGCCAACTCGAGTCGTAAGAAGTATAGTAGAGTGCGTAGGCTGCCTTCAGACTACAATCTACACTAGCGCGACGTAAAAATACCTTATTTTGCGGCCACAGTAACGGGAAACGCCGACAATTATCGCGATGATGGTCGTTGAAGGTTAACGTGGCCACGACTTGTCTCGGTAATTTTACAACGGCGTCATTGCCGTTTGACGTTGGTGGCCAGTTGCCAACCAATTAATCGCGTTAAAATTAACGGAATAACTGTCGCGGTAACGTGCATTGGCGTTTCCAGTTGGCGTGGCGGTAGCATTAGGCAATGTGTGTGTGTGTATTTCTTACTAAGTTTTATCACGTTGCAAGCTCTTTCACGTAGCGCAGTTGTCATGTGCCTTAGTGTGTTGTATCCATGATCTAAGAAACCAAGGTCTAGTATTCCGGGAGCCAACACGTAATGACGTCACTCGTCATCGTCTCTTTCTATTTGTAAATGACATATTTCGGTCGTCACTACGTGTTGCTCACGAGACTATTTTTGACTCGGAATGCTACACCTGGCGGTCAGTGTCTGCTTCACCTGTGCTTGGTATTCTATTCTATTCTACGCGGTGTACGGTCAGTGTCTGATTCACCTGTGTCTGGTATTCTATTCTATTCTACGTGGTGTACGGTGAGTGTCTGCGTCACCTGTGCCTGGTATTCTATTCTATTCTACGCGGTGTACGGTCAGTGTCTTCGTCACCTGTGCCTGGTATTCTATTCTATTCTACGCGGTGTACGGTCAGTGTCTGCTTCACCTGTGCCTGTTATTCTATTATATTCTACGCAGTGTACGGTGAGTGTCTGCGTCACCTGTGCCTGGTATTCTATTCTATTCTACGCGGTGTACGGTCAGTGTCTTCGTCACCTGTGCCTGGTATTCTATTCTATTCTACGCGGTGTACGGTCAGTGTCTGCTTCACCTGTGCCTGTTATTCTATTATATTCTACGCAGTGTACGGTGAGTGTCTGCGTCACCTGTGCCTGGTATTCTATTATATTCTACGCGGTGTACGGTGAGTGTCTGCGTCACCTGTGCCTGGCGTCGCAGGTGCAAGCCTGCGCGGAGTAGGCGGCGGCGGCGGCGTGGCGGCGCGCGTGTCGCTCGCAGCACGCGCGGTGCAGCACGAGCGGCGGCTCCGAGCCGCGCCGCGCCGACCGGGACAGCGACGCGTAGGTGGGCGCTGATACGCGCTCCAGCTAACAAATATGCACACATATCGTCACGCCTTTCCCAGAGGGGGCTGGCAGAGGTGTAAATACAACACCCACAGTTCGCCTGGCGATATTTAGTCTCAAATTTAACAGGAGGCGAGCCTGACGCGATACACCGGGCTCCAGTCATGCAGCAGATGCATCTGTGGGGCAATTGCGTCTTCCGAGAACTACGGACAAACCCTTCACAAATTAGGCGCCACTTGCATCTTTTTTCTACCTTTTACTTGCAATAATCTGTACTGCGTTTGTTGCCGGATTTGTGAAGGGGTTGTCAGTAATTCTCGAAACACGCAATTGCCCCACAGACGCATTTGCCCCAGTTAACCCTAATAACTAAGATAAATCGAGCATCAGAGGTCCTATTCGGAGATTTGAGATTTTCATCTCATCTCTTTTCGTCCTTGTTGCTCTCGTTTGAAACGTTATAGGTGTGAGAGTGACCAAGATAAAATCTCATCTCATCTCACGCGTAGGAATAGCCCTGCAGTGTGGTTACCTCAAAGCTGTTCTTGCGCTTGCGCCGCCTGTTCTCGCTGGGCGCGCGGTCCGGGTTCTTGCGGCGCGGCGGCGGCGGCGCGGGCGCGGCAGCTCCGAACAACCCGCGCTCTTCCGCCACTTGGATCATGTACTTCGCGTCTAGCCGGGTGATCTCCTGCCGGCAGCTTAACGGTCAGTATTAGCTGTGCTTATCGAACGGTACGTATTGATGATACTAGATGATGAAAATGATGGGTTGGTTTAACATATCGTCACGCCTTTCCCCCGAGGGGGCTGGCAGAGGTGTAATACAACACCCACATTTCGCCGGACGATATTCAACCCCAAATGTGACAGGGGGCGAGCCTGTCGCCATACACATGGGTTGGTTTAATAACCAAGAAATGGCATTGACAAATTTCTGTTACGATTCATGTAGCGCCACGCATACCTACTAGCGGATCCAGGGCTCAGCTTAAGCTAAGGGGCTTAGGGCTAGGCTTAGCTAGGCTAAGCCTAAGAGGGTTAAGCCCTTTACGCTTTACAGTCGAAAATGACTGTTTTTAGTGCTTTTGTGTTTACCAACCTTGATAAAGGTTACCGTCAGCTAAGTCGAGTCAACTCCAGACGAAATTCTTACCTAACTTGATATAGCTTGCTTTCACCCAAATCAACCCCCACCAAAATCCTGGATCTGCTTCTAGCCACCCACCACTTTTTCGCACCAGAACTTGGGTTTACTTATACATGTATTATCATCGTGAGAGAGAAAAGCACGATCACAGGAGATAAATAAATAATATAGGTAGGTACGATCTCTCTACTTGAATCTAGTATGTGTTTAGAGAAGCCTAAACTCTTCACGGTAGGTTTTTAAAACAAAAGAAAAGAGGACCCAACCTTTTTCTGATCTTTCCCTTTTCTAGCTATCGGTGCAGATATAACTGTACGTGCTGGATTCTTCTACGAAAAACAAAAATTAAATATATGAAAAAGCCATGCAATTTTTGCTAGCTAGATATGTTATACCTAAGACTGATGGCCACTTGCACTATAAGAACTGCCTAAGTCCTTGCTTAACTAGTTTTAAACTACTCCTAGCAAAATATTCGCTTATCAGGTACATACAGTTTAAGATTCTCCTAGGGAATGCTTTAAGGTTCGTGTAAAATAAAATTAGGTAGGAGCTAACTAGGATTAGAACCAGATTAAACCAGTTTTTACAACAGACTAGGCATGCGTTTGTCCACTGACTCGCCTGACAGGAAGCATTGACGTGGTCGAAGGTGTAACACGCTTGCCTAGGAGATACCTATTCACTTTACTCTTAAACACCCCCGGATTGTATTTAGGTGGAAAGACAGGCGCATGCAGGCAACGAGTTCCACACCTCTGCAGTTCTTACAAGAAAAGTTGACTTGAAACGCCAAGTAAGTAAGTACAATACAATACATCTTTATTGCACACCAAAAACTACATGAAAATCTTAAAAACTAAAATATATTCTTCGGCACTACAAGGGCGACCTTATCGCCTAAAGCGATTTCTTCCAGTTGTAGTTAAGCAAGGACTTAGGCAATTCTTATACTCAATGCAAGTGGCCATAAGAATCTGAACGTACCTTCCGCTGTATTAGGCCTAGGTAACAGCCGTCTCTATCTAGAATGTAATTTAGGTCAAGCCCGTTGCCCAGATTCGGTAGAGATCCTACTTCAAAAAGATCGCAGTTTGGCACCTGGAACAGGAAAAAGTGTGTAACATAAAAGTGAAGGCATCTCTTTTTATAAGGTGCTGGTTTTGGCTGTAGTATTGCTTTAGATGGTTGTTCTACTCAATAAAGTGATCAACTTTTGGAACAGATATAAGCTTGCAAAATTCTAAAATGAAATAATCGAGTCTCCATACAAAATCACTAGTCACGTGATCAATTTTGTGTGAAGACCTAATTTTTTTTTCTCAAATTTTGCAAATTTTTTTTCTAAAAGTTGTTCACTTTGACGAGCAGAACAACCAATATTAATATTTTATTACTACACCCAAAACCATTTTGTATTTATATTTGTATTTCAAAGCTATGTCTGGTAAAACATCCTGTTTTAATATTAGGAAACCGTAAATGCCATGCTTCTTTTTTTGATAAAGACCAAAGGCAATTCCAGTGCAAACTGCAAAAGATGCCAGACCAAAGATTGGTACAGCTGTTTTTTTTCGTTTGTACTTATCTCAAATTCCAACTCACGAATATGTTCGGATTATCTTGATCAGGATCCCTGGGCATAGCCTCTGCTTCTGGTTGGGGCATTGGTGGGATAGGCCTTGCTTTGTGAGTTCCAGGCCGCGACCCTTCCATGCTCTCCGCTCGTCTCTTCAGCGATATATCCTCGCTCTGAGGTCTGCTGCGATTGGTACTCTGAGGGGAGGTTGAGAGGGCTCGCTTCGGCGAAGGATTGCTGATGGTGTCTTCCACTTCTTCAGTGGTGTCAAGGTCTGCGGTAGACAAGTCCGTCTCCAAGTTTACTCCAGAGTCGACATTCGGATCAACTGTTTGTTTTTGTGGGCTCTGCGGATTAGAAAAGGTATTCAGAGATCACGACGAGATACAGCGTTTTACATTTATTTTACATCATTAAAAAATGGATTTATAAGCTATACGTTGAAATGTTGATTTAAAAAATGCGGTGTACCAACATGATGTCGATGTTTTTTGTTCATCATAGCATGTTTTTCTCTTGCCAGTCTATTTGCTTCGGCCACTGCTCGCGTGACTTGCGCTTGGTTTTCCGCCTCTAACGATGAGTGCGTTTCGTATAATATCAGTTGGATCTAAAAAAACCTCTTTTGATTAGTATTGAGCCTTTTCAAAAATGATAAATAAAATCACTTACTCAAAAATATTTATTTTGCAGTAAACTGTAATAGCTCACCTGAGGTTTGGACATTAGAGATCGCAAAGTTTTCTTCTGTTCCTCCAGAATGGACTGGACTCTTCGTTTCCCGTCCGAGTCTATTTCTGACTCGGTCAGAACCTGTAAGAAAACTAGCTTTATTTTCCGTATTACTTATAATTTATCTATTACATCAAAAGCAAACGGCTTCTCAACAAAATATAATATTTAAAGAATAAATTAAAATCAGCCTGAAAGGTTTTAGCCAGATTAAATATCTAAGCGCCCAAAGAAAATAATAAACAGGACCAAAAAAAAAAAACAAAAAAAAAAACCTAAACAGTGCCGATGGCGCAAATTATAATCTACTAATTTATAAGATAGTCAAAGCCAAACAAAAATATCTAATGGTTACTTATCGGCACTTATCTTGTTTTGCTTCCTTTTTTTTTGAAAATATATTCACATTACTTGACATTTCAAGACTTTCAATGGTTCAGTTAGGCGTGTTTAACAAGATTACCTCAAGCATCGCCAAATCGCCGCCCCGACCGCAGACCAAGTCGATCGGGTCCGTGACGGCAGAATACGAGTTAGGTGGAGTAGCCAGAGCAGCCACCACCCCGTCTAAAGCATGGATGACGTTTGGGGTCTCGCAGTACACTTGCTCACTCAACACGCACACTGCGGCGTCAGACTGCGGTGCTTCCGATGCTTCGATACCCAGCTCACGGAGAGCTAGTACGTAGCTTCCTACCCTGGAAATTGAGGCTTTTATTGCAAGGTCCGCGTAAAACTGGGCAGTTAATGGAAAATAGGTTTTAAGGTTTAAGGTTTAAAGACATTTATTCTCAATAAAGACATTGCATAACACTCACTTGAGAACAATACTAAACATCAACAAAATTATCGTCGTATCTAGCAAGGCTACCAACCCTCTCAACGTATTGATTTGCTTAGAAAACTGTGATCGGCTATCAAGTATTGGGCAAGTTGTTTTTTGAATACGTTGAAAGAATTCACATTTTTTATGCGTGAGGGTATCTTATTATAAAGTTGTGCTCCTTCAAAGGTAAGTGTTTTTTGCCGTAGTTAGTTCTAGCTTTTGGCAAAACTAAAAGGCTAGCTCGTCGGGTACTTCGCTTTGTGGTTTGTTTGATTTTTGTAAAAGTAATGTTAGTGTGAATGCTTTTATTTAGTGATTTCTGGATAAAAATACATACATTATAAATATATAATTGCTTGACATTCATTATTTTAGTCTCTTTAAATATTTTTGAAGAGGATGTTAAAAAATACTTACCGGAAGAGACGTGCACCAAAATAGAAGTAAAATAGGTAGAAGAACAAGTCATAGAGTGTGACATGTATAATAACATAGGAAAGAGAAGGAATGAAGATCATTTTGCATAAGTACACATGAACTCACTTGTCTCCAGCACCAAAAACGACCAGTCTTCCCAGCTCTGGAGTGGCGGGTGCGGGCGGCGCCTGAGCTTTCAGCACTCCAGCCAACTCTCTCAGTTGAGCAGCAAGGTATGCCGAACACCGCGGAGATGAGGCGTGCGTTTGGGCAACGACTCCGCGTAAAGAATGAGCCCGAAGAGCCCTACATAGTGTCGACGCCCCTTCACAAAATTCGCGCTCCTAAACACAGATCATTATTATTCATTGCTACATGGTACAATCAACAAAGCTCATAATAAAATCATTGAGTAATATTATTTCTCGCAAATGCCATAAGGTAAATAATCACCTGCAACACTATTACTCCGTCCTTCACGAGCTGCAATTGCCCAATACCAACGTTCGGTGGTGGTCTTAGTGTTATAAACCTAATAAAATACAACAGTTTTAATTGACCAGCTCAGAAACAAAGTCACAAAAGTGTTGATCAGAAGTTTACCTTGGGCAGACTTTATCAAATCTGTATTCTCCGGCGCAAAGTTGGAGGGAATTGCTGTACGAAAATCCTAAAGATTGCAGCTGTTTCACCAGCAGCGCCACTTTTCTGTAAATAATCACAACCGTCACAAGAGCTCAAAAAGGTTTGGAAATAGGAATGTATTAAGTAGGTAATTAAATGCGTATCTGATTTATAGCTCAGATCAACCTAGAGAATAAGATGGCGCACGGCGTATGATTTAGGTGAAGCCAAAAACCATCCAAAAACTACGCTACTATCGTATATCTACACAACACGCACACATTGACGCAAAAGACTACGCTACTCGCTTGATTACTTTTACCTCGACATTGTGTGCATTGGTTTATGGTATAATTTCGTGTCCATAATTTTTTTTTTTTATTAATTTATTCATGACCATGGATACTCGTCCTTCAGTCGGATTCTTAGTAATATTTTTTCCTTCAGTAACAGATGATGGGATGATGATGATGAGATGATGATGAAGACGATGAATCCCTCCCCTTTTCCCATTCCAGTAAAGTTATGGATACTTTACTGAAACTTTAAGTGTAGTTTTGTAGAGAACACGAAAAATCGCGTTTCGCGATGTTTGTATCATTTGCCCACACTCGTGCACGTTGACGAACCGGTAAACGTTAATAATCCACCATTATTACAATTTAACACTCGAAGAATCACAAGTTTTAGAAAATAATACAAAAACACGACACCATCTTTTCGGTTCCCGCCAAAACTCCTCTCGTGTCCATAAATATACAAAGTGTGGCCAGGACTACATTTTGAGGTTCTTTTTAAAAACTGTGCAGTTTTTTTACAAGTCAATTTTGCAAAAGCCGTAACATTAAGCTCTTACAAATATGTGCAGTTTTAGAATATTAAATCTACTAAGGTTGTTTACTGGAACGGAAATGGCTAACGTAGAGTTTGGGAATTAATATTAGTTTTCGTGCAATTGTAAATGTTTTTCATGGCAACATTACCACGCACACAAGTTTAAAAGCGAAGTAGCTTCAGCGAGATATAACGCAGTGTCCCATCTTTTCCTCTAGGTTGATCTGAGATTTATAGTTTTAAAATATACTTGCCTTGCTTTGAAGGTGTTAACCCACCCAGTCACAGTATTTTTGTTGACGCATGCTGATATCCGCTCTTCCCTCAAGTGCGGTGGTAACAAGTCTGATAAACTGAAAAAAAAAAACAAATCTATCTTAAAGTTGAAAAAGAAGAACAAACCAAGTATTGGAATAACTAGGATTTGGCCTCGAACGGACACTCCGCATATCTCCACAGCCCTTCATCCTATATGATGAGCTCTTAAGAAACTTAAAAATTCTATTGATGTAAGCTATGTCTGCAAAATTTGTTGAAGATCGGATCGACGATACTAAAGTTATCGAACAAACAAATATCGAAATGTCTCAGTAGACTCTGAGACCTCACTTGATAATAAGATGAAATAGATTTACGTGAAAGCCTTATTCTTGATGCGAATCCTGGCGATGGCGGCGGCGAAGTGGACTCTTTGCTCCCACATTTCATTCTCAATTTCCTTGAAGGGCCATCCCGCTTCGTTCAAAAGGTTCGCAGCGCGTTCCATTTCAGCCCTACTAGACCTGGCGCCCCAGCGACGTTTCGCCAGCTCCATGAGGAAAAGCCACGACGCGTGAATATGATCTGCATACTGAATAAAGAACAAAACATTGAGCGAAGACTGCAATTCCAAAAAAAAGCATAGCTTAAAAACCGACTCCCCGTCATCCATGTAAACAATTTTTATTAATTTTAAAAGCTGCTTGACCGATTTCGATAAAATTTATATGGGACTAAAGTATGATCTACCAAACAAAAAACCTTGAAATTGTGAACCTTCTCTTTTATTGAAGTCGGTTAAAATACTATTTTATTACAAGTAAAAAACAACTCACCGACACTGACTAAGCGCGTTAAAATAATAGCTGATACAAGCCTGCTTTATGAGTATTTTTAAAACTTTTAAAAGCTCGTTTAAAAGTTGGGTAAAGTAACAATTCAGGTGATGATTCCAAGTGCTGAATGGTGTTTGAAGAGATTGGTAAAGGAATGAGCTTTTGACACGAGTCTCTTTGTCATTTTATCGTGCCTACCAATGGAGCTATTAACGCCCTTCACGCCAGACGCCTAGTTTAAACATTTCGGCACGAACGTTCCGTGCCATCCAAACTTTCCATTTTATCGGCCTGCGCCGATCTACCAATGCCAATTCTTTCGCTTCTTTCGCTCACACAAATAACTGCTCATAAATATAGAGCTTATTTTCGTGCTTGTCGCCAACGTTGAAAAATAAATAGCTTCGGTCACGATAATCACGTAATGCGATTTGAATTGTAACATATTTTTTATTACAACATCTTGTCAAGCTACCCTAACTGGAGTTATTACGATTCAATAATGGCTCTTAAATATGCAACCTTGATTTTTATCAGGGAATGCTTTTACCTTCAACAAAGTTCAAGAACGAAGTTAAGTTGACATTAAAGAAAAAAATGCTCCTTGAGACTTTTGACAACAGCTTATTGATGTATAGAGACCGTTTGGGAATTGTATAATGTTATGCTTTCGAAATTCTGTATCCACTATAACTATAACCAATGCTTACCAACTCAACAAAGAGGCAAACAACGGTCTTGTTTCAGAACTACGAAATCTCATTAACTTTAGAAATAATTTATACATGTTGTGTTGGTGTTACACGTCCTACAGTGACATATTAATATTTTGCGCTTACTACTGCCGAAGTCTAAACAAATCAACCCAGTTAAGCTCTCATATTTCGTTCATTTGAGCAGCTGCCATCAGCTGCTCAAATGAACGAAATATGAGAGTTGCTTCAATGACAATCGATTTGATTTGGTTAAAGAAAAGAAGTTGTCAAGGGCGCGTTGTGGCAGACGGACAGAGCACTCTTAAGGTTCCTAATTTTACTACACGCAACCCTGCAAATGAGCAAAAAAATTATACTCACCTTTGTAATTAGTCTTTATGGTTACTCACCTCGGGAAAGTTCGTAAAGAACGCAATATCCTCGATTGCTTGATCCAAAACGGTCTTATCTGCAAAGAAACGTCACGTCTGCATGAGGTTTCAATTCCCTCACACGTGCGAGGGACCGATATAACCGCAAAATCAGTAGGTCGCGTGACAAAAGAAGTTCAATGTGAATAGATTCACAAGTGCTGAATAATAAAAAGGCAAAAATCGTACCAGTAGCCTGGAATTTGTATTGACATTATCATATTGTTGTTTGCTTATCTGCAACGAGTTTCGTGGAATAGATTTCACGAAGGTTCGTTTTAGGTCGTTTTGTTGGAAACGTTTGAATTTCTTAGATGGGAAATAACCTAAAAACAATCTAGAAAAAACTAAGCTAACCAATTAACCATACGTACTATAAAGAGGTAGATAGCTCAAGTCTTGGAAGTAAATTAGTTTGCCTAGTGTTTCTAAAGTAGGCTCAACTTCAGGGAACTAAATCATTAGTTTTACCTAAACATAATAGACGGAAAAGCTATTACAGAGCTGTGGGAGTCGTTCCAAGGTGTGCACGCGAGTAGGCATCCATTTATCGCGACACAATCGTGTTGGGTGATAAAGTAAAACAGCCTGGCACAGAACTAAACTAAGGCCCTGTTCTGGCGCGTTCGATATTGCTTTGCCCACTTTCTTTCTGGTTGGAAAAGTTTTGAGAGAGTAAGAGCGACAGATATGACATCGTACACACCAGAATAAGGCCTCAGGCTCGGAGTGTCGGAGTGGCGTGAGGTAATCTACAGCCACAGCTACCCTCCGCACCGAAATTCACAAAGTTCGTGACAATCATTTCACTACGAAACGACTGTAGCTTTTGTAGGAACACCCTTCATAGATTTATTAGTAGTCTTTTTACGACTTTTCAGATGCTATTAAGTTGAGATTTTATATTTCCAAACTTGTCTGGAACAACGTTTGGGGGTTTCGAAAAAGGTTTATTCGTGTAGCGTTTCCGTTTTTAAATGTTATATTTATTGTAAGTAGTGTTCGTCAGAATTGTACTCAGAAACAGGTCGGAGATGTTTATACAAAAAAAAAAGCACTGTAATGTAAGTTTGTGTATGTGAATGTTTATTTAGCTTATAGTTATGGGGGCACTTACATCTAAATACGTCGTAGATTATGGCATAAACACATCGCATCTCCTGTTCGTCTGAGAACTCGACGGGTAAAGGCGGTTTGCTGATGAGACGAGCTGCTTTCAGCACCTGTGGAGCGGAGTTTCAGGTAGAATATGGTATGCATTACACAAATGCAGGCAGTGTGGTTTACATGTTGGTTAGGGTCAACTGGGGAAAATGCATCTGTGGGGAAATTACGTCTTTCGAGAATTACTGACAAACCCTTCACTCATTGGCTCTAAAGAGTGATAACCAGGAGGGCTATTCCTGCGCGTGAGATGAGATGAGATTTTATCTTGGTCACTCTCACACCTATGACGTTTCAAACGAGAGCAACAAGGACGAAAAAAGATGAGATGAAAATCTCAAATCTCCGAATAGGGCTACTGAACTGTGAAACCTTAACTCCCGACGCAAACAGCCCTCTGTATTTTTTTTTAGTTTACGTGTGTAATACATACTCGTACTTGTGAGTTAGTTTACTAGTCAATCATGATTTTAGTTTCGTTAGTGTTAGTGGTCAAACCCACCTGTTCTATATCCCACACGGGCCCAGGAGTGGTTTGTATGGAGACAGGAGGCGGAGCGTGAGGGTTCTTAATGGGCATAACCAGAGCCCATGGCGCCCATTCTTCGACCGAGTCTTCGTGCTTGACAGGAAGTGGGTTCCCATCTTCGTCTCTACAAAGTTAATGGTTTCTTATAAATTAGATCATAACTAGCTGCGCCCCGCGGTTTCACCCGCAGTTAAGAAGTCCTATGTGCTATTCTAGACTATAATCTATCTCTGTGCCAAATTTCAACCAGATCTGTTCAGCCGTTCTGGCGTGAAAGAGTAACAAACATCCATCCATTCATCCATCCGCCCATCCATACATACATACAAACTTTCGCGTTTATAATATTAGTAGGATAGGAAGTAGGATTAACTATGTTAGAACACACTTCACACGTGTGTATTATAAATGCGTGAGATTTGTAAGTGAATGTATGTGTGCGTTTGTTAGTCCTTCACACTGAAATGGATCAATGGATTGTAAGTAAATGTTGATGACATGAGCCGTAGCACAAGTCTACGTAGGTTGTACGTAGCGCTGGCTTACTGCGTAGGCTGTAGTCTTAGCTTATTGCGTAGCTCATTGCGTAGGTCGTAGCATTAGTTAATTGCATAGGTCGTAGCGTAGGTCACTGCGTAGACCGTAGCGTCGTCACCGCATTTTGTATCGCTATCTCGATCACTGAGTAGGGGGGCTATTCCTGCGCCTGAGATGAGATGAGATTTTATCTTGGTCACTCTCACACCTATGAAGTTCCAAACGAGAGCAACAAGGATGAAAAAAAGTGAGATGAAAATTTCAAATCTCCGAATAGGGCCATAGGTGGTAGCACGATTCGACCACTTTTAGACCGCAGCACTAGCTTACTACTACCACTACGTTTTTGATCCTAACTTCCGACCAAGAGACAGGAAATCGTGATGGGAAAGAGATTCATCACTGATTTATGAAAGACTTTTCCGATGAAAGGGAAGGATTCTATGAAAACTATACTTTATAAAAATAAGCTGATGTGATCAAAAAGCTTGCCAATTTGAAGTGGGGTTGGGCTGGGCATGTCTGTGTCATGTCTGACGATCTTTGGGCCAAGAAACCACTCAGTTCTCAGATCGAAGTCGAACTTGCGCAGACCCAGAAAGCGATGGCGGGACGACCTCGACATGCATCGGAGGGACTGGCCAATTGTAGCTCAAGATAGAAATAGGTGGAAAAAGGGTTAGGAGGCCTTTGCCCAACATTTGGGACAGTACAGGCTCATAATAATAATAATAATAATAATAATAAATAGGTTCAGTTTAGCTATAAACAAATATAAGATAAAGCAGTAAGAACTAGACTCACGTTTCAGGAAGTCTATGCTCTTCGTTGTTCATAGACTCCATTAGGTCTCATAAATCTAAGTATTAGTCGCCATCTCGAAGAATAATTCGGTTCGCGGATTCACGAAACTGAAAATATTTTCCCATCACATGGACATAAACGATGGTTTCGCACCGCAAGTTATTTATTTAAACACGTTTGTTATAAGTACCAAGAGTTTAAGAATATCTCAGTGGATTGTGGAGTTTACTTTAAATAATTTTACAAAGGCAATTTTTTTTACTTTTGTGATCTTGACGGCGTGACGTAAAACAACTTTCCTGTCAGTGTGTCAAGAATTTGTTTTTCAAGGTTTTTCACTAAGAAATGTTAAAGTATGAGGTCAGTTTATGTCAAATAAATAAATTATTGATTGATTGAGTTGGTGTTTTGGGGATTCGTGAAAAAATCGTTTGTATAAACGCTAGTGATGTCTCTTGACCTCTTTGCAGGAGAGAGTAGCTTACAATACAGAAGTTCTACAGAAGAACTAGTCACAAAGTTATCAGTCTGTATGTCTGCTAACTCTTCTTAAACCATTCAACAGATTTTGATGCAATTTTTTATTATTTTTTGCAGATTAATATATTTTCAGGTAGCGTGCGAAGTCGGTGTGGGTCGCTAGTAAATAATATTTAGAGTATCAAATTATATTTTCAAAATTGTTGCTTTTATTCTCTCTGTATTTTTGAGAGTATATTGTTTTCGACAGTGGTCTGTTGTTGGGCAATAAATACCTCCCCACCTAGATAGGTACAAAGTCATAGCAAGTCTTTATAGTGGTTGTACATGCAAGACTGCAAATAACGTATGGATGCCCCAGTTCCTGGGTTCGTCTTCGTACCTGAAGCCGTACTCGTATACCAACCATACGTACTCATTGTAATGTAGGCAATAAACAAAGTTTATATCATTGTTTGGGGCCTTAAAATAAAGAAATTTTTTTTTCGGGTTGAAATGAAAGTTTCTAGCGGAATCATTGAGCTTGAAATTACGTAGTGATTTGCAGAAAAAATCCTCACTACTAAACACAAAAGAAAAATTACGCGTTGCGTTAAGTTACCACGCGCTGTATATTAAAATTACTTACCAAATTATTTTAATGCGGTGACACAATTCGTCCTAAAGACATCAACCGACGCCCGACACAATTCGTCCTAAACTTATGTATAATTAGCTTATCATGTACTCGTAGGTAACTAAGTGAGAGAATAAGTACCTTATAGGTCGTCGTGCTCCATCTTAGACCACAACGTCGCTTAACATCAGGCGAGTTGGTGGTCAAACGCTGACCTATTCTACATAAAAAAAAAGTTCGTATAGGCCGAGTGGTTAGCCCTAGTGTCAGGTCAGAGTACACACTAAGTACATCAGTTATTGAAATCCTAGTCATCCTAATCCTAACTAATGCGAAAGTGAGTTTGCTTGTAACGCTTTCACGTCCTAACTACTTAACTGATTGTCATGAAATTTTGCATACACGCGGGTAACACCGTATGCGCAGCTAGTTACCTACCCTATAAATTCTCCCTTACTTTGGCCGAGCAAACTCAATAGTTGCGTTCTACATATCCGATAGCTCTAGTTATTTGAAAAAATAATGCCCCTCAGTTTCTTGCCTGTTCTTCTGAGTAGAGGCTCTTTATCCGAACAAGGTGGTCGAGTCTATTTAAATAACTTTGACGTTCATAAGTGTATCTTTGATACCTAAATTGAATAAAAACATTTTGACTTTGACTTTGACTCAGACTAGGTATAGTTATTTGTTATGCAAGGATACAAAGTTGCGTCTTTGTCTCACCAAGACATTCATACTTGTACATACTTGTATTGAAAGCTGAGCGAAGCGAGGGTTTTGAAAGTACGAGACGCTGAATAACTATGCTGCTGACCGAAAAATACAACTTTACACCTCACTACAGCGAGGGAAAAAAAACATACTTACTTAATTTATGTTTTTTTTTTCATACAGTCGTGCTGGACAGTGCGATTATTTTACGGTTAGAATTTTAAAAACACTTTCCACACTGGAGGATAAAATTCACTTTTCCACACAGGTTTCGAATGATAAACCAAATATTTCCGAGCTTGTGAGGTGAAAAGATAATTATCTTCAGAACGCGATTATTGAGTTGGCTAGATTGAATCGGTAGTCTAGACGTATCTAGACGAATCGGTAGTCTAGAATAGGTAGCTAGACTATACCGATCCAATCTGTTAATAACGAGAAAATCTAATTCCACCCTCCTCTATGTATTGTAGGCTGTAAGCCAGGTCAGGGCCGTATCACACACAATCAGTGTGTCAGACATTTCCATTAGCCATGTTTATTTTCGTTTTACCTCCCTTAGTTTGCTATTAACCTCATGCAGGTCACATTGTTAACTTACTAGAAGTTTTGAAAGAATATCGTCAAAATCGTATTAGGTACGTTAGTGAAGGTATAGGAATAGAAAGTAGATAGGTACCTAAAAGCTTGCTTGTCTAAGTTTAGTCATTTTCGACCGAGTGAGCATTAGCGAGCGAAGCGTCTCCGCTTCAGCTTGGGCAAAAATGCGTGTGTCCGGCTGTCTTCGTCTACAAAAAAAGTTTAAAAAATTATCGCGCCTGCTCACAAAATTTCACGAGAAACGGTTGAGAAATGTGACCTATGGATGTGGACAGCCGGACAGAAGAATTTCCGCGAGGTCTTCAGCTCACAGAGTCACTAGCAGATAGATAGATAAACTCTATATCGTGACGTCACCTGCCGGTTCCAACGGAAGACCAGCGCCGGTTGTCTACAGCAGCCGGCATTATGCTGAGTTGGGACCGGTTTGTGGCAAAAACGATGTTTTTTTGTTTTTTTAATAGTTTAATTTTTATAATAGTATTATTTTGTATGTTTTTGCTGCAAATAAATATTTGTCTATTTTGTTAGCTCCAAAAAATATACAAACACAAAAAATAACGCCTAAATGTGGAGCAACAACTGGCATCCTTATCTAGAATATTTGGCTAGTAGTTTAAAACTAGTTAACTAAGGAATTGTTATATTTAGTGCAAGTAGCCTTAGAAGTACGTTTAATCTATGCCTACCTAAATGCAATATGAGTAGGTACATAATAAAATACTTGCTTCAATTCCTTCTGCAACGAAATCAAGTAGAAGTACTGCTTGATCCTGTATTCTCTGTCGCTGGGTAGCACCAGCTTCTCTGCTTCGCTGGTGTCTCCATCCTGGCGAGCCGCCTCCTCCTGCAGCAGGAGCTCTGAGAGCAACTTGGGGTATACGCTGAACAGGTCTCCATCGCTCTGTTCGCTGATAGCCACCCATAACGCACTTGGGTCGTATCTCGCCGGCATTTTTTGCACATTTCAATTTTTGTACAAATTCAACCAAAAAAATATCAATCCGAATTATTTATTTAATTTTGATAACCATTGGAAATGTTTGTTCAATGAAGTTTTAAAACACTGTGCTGAATTATAATATATCACTTTATTTTATTTTTTTTAAATATAAGTAAAGCTTTTAAGTCTAGTTTTTAGTAAAAATGATTTTTTCAACACTTGTTTTTCGTAAATATCGTCAATATACACGTACGGTTTGTTCGTGAGCTCGATAAACGTGCGAAAAGTAGTTCCACCGAGAGCCACCCGCCTACTGAAGTGAACCGACCCCTGCGAAACCACCAATTTCGTTCCAACTTGTTGCGTCTCATGATAGATAGTGAAAAACGTGCTCCAATGACTTGATTGCGGTGGTGGAGTATAAATAAGTGTTATGACGCTATCTATCTCTACTAGTAGTTCTCTTCGAATGGATACCTCGCATATCTCCACAATCTCTCGTTTAATTTAGCTCATATACCTACTTATATCACTATATGTATACGAACATATAAAATATTAAGGTATTGAAATAAAACTACATGCGATTGTGATGTTAGTGCATGTGCTGTGGCATTGTGAAGCCACAGAAGATACTAGAATTACTACCGGTACATGTATGAGCCATCATTGCCTATTTAATTACCACAATACCTAGACTGCTTTTTATCGTCCTTATGGACGTTACCACCTGCGTCACTCGAGCAGCTATGCGAGCGCTCCAGCGCCTCCCTTCGGTATTTCAGGAGTTGGGTTGGCTCGTGTGGTGCTGATAGGGGGAAATGCACAATACACAACAAGCGGGACGTCAGTACAGAACTTATCGCCCTCACCTCAAACAAGAATAAGAAAACTACATGTTTGCAAAGGTTCATGAAGATCGTATCAATTAAACATAAGTTAGCGTCGCACAAACAAACATCGAGTTATCCTGTGTTGTACACTCTGAGACCTCGCTACGCTCGGTCAACGAAGCCGACATCTCGCAAATCGCAACTTAAATCCAGTCAAGCTGTTTAGGCTTAGGATAAAAAAATCAACACACAATAACATACGCGCATACACTGACGAGGGATCCATTCAGCGCTGAAAACTCTTCATACAAGGTTTTGTTTTATTAGGTACCTACAATTTTTCTTCTAAAATTGTGGGCGGTAAGAACTGCCAAAAATGTACCTACTGAACCTTCATAAGACGTAACGAAAACACTATCTATTAAGTATAAAGTACCTACCTGAGTATACTTGGTATATTTACCTACTTACAGAAGTTTTTTAAGGTCGAATAAGCAAAATAAATAAATACTGTAGAGAAATACAAAACGTGATTTTGACATGATTTTGATCAATTCTGACAAATAAAACTGCGAAATCTAAATGGCCCCGGAGTATGAGTGGTGTCCTCTTTCCCTATTATATAAAGCTTAGATAGTAAAGCAATCCATTGCCATGTATCTCCCATAATTATTACGCCATGGGTACATCATTCAAAACACAATGAATCTTATCTGGTATCTTCGACACAAAATGTAGCTTTAAACAATGTTATTTAGTAGGTAAACCTGCCATGTCCTGTAAGCCCAAATCTCTGTCAAGCCCAAACATAAATATGCCAACGGCTTTTTAACTCAACCGAACCTAAGATTTCAACCGTATTTCAACCGGAGAAAAGCAATGAAAATGCAACCGGAAGAAAAAGATCAACCCATTGCTAAAGAAGAGAGCTACATCCAGCGCAGGATGCTCTTCAAGGATATCTGGGAGACCGCTATGTACATACACGAGAAAGACGAAGTTATTAACAAACGTAAAATCATAAAGTAAGTACCACATTACCCACGGATAAACGCGAAAGTTTGTAAGAATGGAGGGATGGATGCTTGTTACTCTTTCACGCCAGAACGGCTGAACAGATCTGGATGAAACTTTGCACAAATATAGATTACTAGCTGCGCCCCGCTGTTTCACCCGCGGTTAAAAAGTATCCTATGTGTTCTTGTTCGGTTCTTGTTTCCGTCACGGTTGTTCTCTTTCCAAACATACTCTACCTAAGTATCCAAACTTCGAGACTAAACCGGTATACAGTCTCAATATACGCGGCCAGAACCCGTTGTCTATGTATGTCGGTCCTTATTAGTGATCTCAAGCTATTGTGCTCATTATTTATTATTTACTTAAGTAGGCACTTAGTTTTCTTCTTATATACCGGGATTTTGTGGAGACTTTAGCTTCTTCTTTTGGTATATAGCTCATTTCTGATTAAGCTTATTTACTCTCAGAACCCTGCGCTTGGACGATATGGATAAATGTGTCGTGGGGAAAACGAAGAAGCAAAGAGTAAAGAATCTGAGACATGTCTGCAAAAAGATATTAGATTTCTGCGACAGGCAGGATGCAGATGACAAGTTTTATGAACAGGTAATGTTATCGTATTGAAAATTGTGACATTTGAATTTTACTAAACGACGAGAATGCGAAAATAGATAAGAACCCCCTTAGCAATAAATGGTGTTTAGCGTCAGAATAGTTTCTCAGTCTTTTGTCTTTTTCGATTGAGTTAAAAGAAAGAAAAAGACAAAACATTGTAAAACTATTCCGAGGCTATACAACGTTTATTGCTAAGGGGGAAAGAGTTTTGCATTGTTCTTGCAATGTATAGAAGAAAATATTTTACTAAGTACTTAGGTGCCTAAATTGCTAACTGCATAACCTAGTTTACTGAATTAATTTTACTGAAGTTTAAGAGAGCTTAATTGCTACATAAAGAGTTACTTAATTGCTGCAAGTAGCAACTACGTTCCGTTACGAAAAAGTATTTTTATAATAATCTTTGGCTTTAGCCGCGCCCCCACTATAGCTGTTTTGGTTTGTAGCCAAAAGTTTATAGCTACTTTGGCTATAGCCGGTAGCCCCACCCAGGCTGTGCGAGACCATGTTGGGGACGCGGCTTAGACGCCTGCCCTATTCTTCTGAGCAAACTTTATTGTCTTTAGTTGGCAGCCACGGAAGGACGGGGGCAAATCAAGGTTGTACACAAAATAGACTTAAAACGTCCGAAGAAAAAAAAACACAAAAAGAACATAAGAAGCATTTCCCAGACAGCTGATAAGGACAAGAAGAAACGGAAAAGAAAAGTTAAAAGATATCCTTCGCCTGTTTCCGAGAAACGGAAGACATTTGGGAATCGTAAAACAAAGCAGGTCAAGCCGAAATTTAGCCCAGCGAAAGAAGTACAAGCACCGTCACAAGCACCGTCATCCGTGAAAGCGGGCAGCACATCCATTGAACTGCCCGCCAATCACCCGTCGGTCACTTGTAGGAAATGCATTAAAAAGATTTACAGCATAAATAAAAAGCCATTGGACCCAGCTGTGCATACAGTGGTCCGAAAGGCGACTGCAGATTTACTAACGCGTCGTGAAAGCATCTCGAAATCTCTGATAATAATTGGAGAACCCAAATCTGTGGAATTTGCCAGACAAAATTGGTCGGACCCAGGAAATATTCTTTAAATTTCCGGTGCCAATTTTAAAACCCCAAGTTCCGCATCAGGTTCCTTTATCGAAGCCTGGAGTCGGGAGAAACCCACAGTGATGTATTAAGAAAGTAGAAAAACGATACCAGATATCTGAAAATGGACCTGTCATCTGAGACCTCCAGGAGCTCTAAGAAAAAAGTTAGCTGCAGTAAAAAAATTTAAAACATTTATTTCTTCGGAAAATAAAGATAGGTGTAGAGGTATAAACAGAATACTTGGTCTTAATTTATGAAAGTCTCACTATATTCAGTCTCTATGACGCGTAAAAAAATGACAGTAAGTACTTAGTTAGTTAATTTTTGCACGCTCCTTAAGGACTGAATGTAGTGAGATTTGAAGTAGGTAGTAAGTAATTGAAATTAAAAAGGTTACAAAATTATCACGAAAGGCGACTTTTTCTACTAGAAGGTGGTGATGGTAGATACTAGATGGCGTGTGCTTAGAACAGTGACTTTGAACATGGTAAAACAATATAATCCGCCAGATAAAGCATTCTGAGTCAAAAGTCACGTGGGCAACACGTAGTGATGTCAATCGATGCTTGCAAAACCGAAATATGTCAACAGTTTGAGAGAGACGATGACGAGTGACGTCAATACATGTTTGCTTCGGGAATGCAACCTTCTTCTTTTAGATCATGACTATGACCCAATTAAATTGGCACCGGAAATAAATGGTTTTCGCACAGACGTAAAATATACATTTTTTAATGGGTTTTCGCGTGCTTTCTGCCCATTTCAACCGCTAAATTTTGACGTGCTGCCAGGCATTTCAAGATGATGTCATGCCTCGTTTTGATATCTGTACAATCCTACCAGCTGCCCACGGCCAACTCATTAAATTTCCAGTCTTGATTTAATTTCTTGGCATTTTGTACATAATGAGCTGTTTAATTTTCTAGCTCACTTCGGATTTCCGAAGCAAAAAACTTTTTTGTCCGTGGCATTTTGTTTTCTTTATTTATCAATCTAGGTATTTCAATTAATTTTATGTTATGATTATGATAATATTATTCCTCCTCTTGTCCGATTCAATTTTGATTTTGATTATGAATTTAATTTTTGTAGTAAGTATGCATATTTTAGTCTATTTTTATTCTATTTATTTTTAAATTTAATTTAGTTTATTTTAATTAAAATGTAATGTTAGCAATTTTAATACTATATATAAACGCGCGACCACTCTACTTTGGTAATGCTTTGATCGGACCCCAAGATACCGGCTGCGCCGAGTTTGGGGCCCTCAGCATATACAACTTGCCTATCTATGTACTATTCGCTAACTAAAGAAATTTGATTTGATTTGATCTCAAGCGCAGGAATAGCGCCCCTGTGATGTTACTTTTTATTATGCGTAAGCACAAGTGAGCTAACACTATATTAAACTCTAGTTTATAATTAACAAGCTGCGCCCCGCGGTTTCACCCGCGGTTAAAAAGTCCTATGTGCTATTCTAGACTATAATCTATCTCTGTGCCAAATTTCATCCAGATCTGTTCAGCTGTTCTGGCGTGAAAGAGTAACAAACATACATCCATCCATCCATTCTTACAAACTTTCGCGTTTATAATATTAGTAGGATTGTCTTATTTATGAATACGAATCGATAGAAATAATGTAATCTTTGCTATCTGATAATTAATTTTAGAATTTGTTGCTATTTTCATGTGTAAAAATATAGCAGATTCTACGTTTTTGTAGCTGTTGATATGCACAGTTCTATAACGTTTACTTTGGTTTAGTTTTCAGTGCTATTAGAAATCTAACGTCTGAAGCAGTAGGTATCTTTTGCAGTCCTTCCTTAGCGCCTTAGCGTGATAACATACTTTGTCTACTTATTCTACAATGACTATGTATTTAGCTATCTGATAAATTTTGTAGGGCAGAGTTGCTTCCTGATGCTATTTATGAACAGAGATAGCCTTTTACTTAATCTTATTCGAAATATAGACAGTTAACCAGTATTTTTCCAGTGGTATAAAATAGTAATGCTGACGATGTTAAATTATTAAGCTGTTTTGATGATATGGCAGACACTACAGCTGCCATGCAATCCGGTAGTGTAAACTATTTCTGAAGGGAGAGTATTCCAAACAACCTTAATGTAAATGTAAACCACTAATACCTACTTCTAATAATCCAAACCATGTACAAATATGTGGATAATTTCAGTATAAATCGAATGAACAGCAATATCAAGATCAATACCACAGAAAGACGCCAAAGAAAAACAATACGAGATCCGTCCTCTTCCGTGCTCCAGCTTGGCTCCAGCGAAAAGTGCCGGTTGGGCGGGGCGGGCGGCTCAGGCGCTACTCCACTGACATTCCTTTGACAGTTCGCTCGGAAAACGTCACACAGCAGAGCATGGACTGCATTTTTTTGTATAAGTTGTTAAACCAGTGGGGCTATTCCTGCGCGTGATATGAGATGAGATTTTATCTTGATCACTCTCACACCTATGACATATCAAAAAGAGCAACAAGGACGAAAAAAAGTGAGATGAAAATCTCAAATCTCCGAATAGGGTCCCTCATTTGACATCCTATCCGAGATCCTACTATATCCGGTTGAATACTAGACACAAGTTATAGCTGGATCTGCGGTGCTATTTACAATCAATCGGAAACGTTTCCGATCGGATCCCAGAAATTTCAAACTCAAATCGTTCGTATCTCAGTCTACTTTTAGACATTTTGGAATAGGGAATCAAGTATAAATCCGATCGAAAGAATTAATCACGTTTAAAAACATAGGAATATAGACTGAGATTTGAATAATTTAGACTTACATTTTTTGAAATCCGAACGGAAACTTTTCCGAATGGTTGTGAATAGCCCTGCAGGAAAGATGAAACTTGAAAGAGCAAAACATGCGACACAATTTGAATACAGCTAATAAAATTATGCTGTGAATTATTGTTACCTTAAATTATCGTGCATAGATGAAACGTCATTCATGGCACGTCAAATGAAGCAAATTTCCAATGCAACTAAACTAAATTGTCTTCATGTTGTCAACAGATATTCTGTTTCTCTGTCTATCTCGCACTAAACGTGCTTGGTATAACCGTTCGGCCTATGTCAAACAATTACTGTAAGAGTTTCGGAATTTTGTCAGGTGAAAAAACTAACTAAAATATTTTTTGAACTGATCTTTTTGCTTTTTTACAAAATTAATTCAGTGATACAGATGACCCAAAAATTAAACCAAAAAATATTGGTGATTATATTTATCCGAAATTGTGATCATGTCGAGAAAACAGAATGTATAGAGTTCTTGTTTCGTAGTATTCTGTGGTAAGCATTGCCTTACACATCAGAAAACCCCGATCGGAATGTGTTGTTTTGGTGTTATTGTATCGTGTTATTTTGTGATCTTAGACAGTATTAATATTGTTCCCACGCTCGTCCGTGATTGATGTAGATTATAGTTGAAGAAGCTACGATAATGTCTGAGTATGATCTGCAGTTTGAAGCTGATTTGGAGAAGGCTCAGGCTCTCAGTTTGGAAAGCCTGGCTTTGGAACAGTTTCGAAGGCAGAGGCTGCTAACCAGCGCAGGTAACTGACGTAATACTGTTTGCACTAGAAGATAACTAGAGATCCAAGGTCTTTTCGCCTCTATTTAGTAACACACGAATTTTAAGATACAGTTGCTAGGCGAAATTGCATTTTCTTTTGTTAAAGCCAGACCCTCAAATATTTACATTTGTAAGTACACATTTGCAAAATGGGGTTGGAGTTCTTAAGTCAAAAGTTCCATAATCATTCTATTGTAATGATTTGAAAACACTCATATCTGTAGTAAAATATTGTATTCAATTTTAAAATAAAGGAAGAACTTTAATATATTTAATATAAAACTATTATGTTACAACAGTTTATAAGAGGTATCTTATATGTATTGGTATAAATATATGTATTACTAGCTGCACCCAGCGTTTTAACCGTGGTTAAAAGTATATAGTGTGTTATTCCAGTCTTATACTCTATCTCTGCGTCTAATTTCATCCAGATCTATTTAGCAGTTCAGGTGTGATTGAGTAACAAACATCCATCCAAAGTTTCTCATTTATAATATTAGTGAGATATTTTTCACATTTAATAACAACGAAACTCCTAAATCTGTGTTAAGGAAAATCAATCATACAATCAAATTATCCGCAACAATAATATACATTGGAGAAGTATAATGGAAAAATTAAAAAAACTTATTAAATCATGTAAATACCTAAACTTATAGTAGTAGTATAGATGATGAAAAAAAATCTTGTTGTACCAAATGATTTACTAGTGGAACCAAAATGTGAGCACTGGCAGGCAACATTGATGTAATTTGGTAGAACATTCAATTAAGACTCATTAGACAGTTTTATGATAATGAGCTCTGTGGTAGCTGGGACCAGAGTCTAATATTGCAGCAAATAGCTTGGCAGTTGCTACTGTTGTTCTAGACCATAATCCAAAAAAACAAGGTCTCGCATTCCAGGAGCAAACGTAATAACATTACTCATCATCATCATTTGTCTCTTTGGAACTTTTTAAAAAGCTTATTTTGGTCTTGCTTGAGCATCAATTGTTGACACTATGTGTCACCCACATGACTAGAATGCTATACCTGGCGGAGTATATAATTATACCATGTGCTAGTCATACTTGACTAGTGTCAAGTATGACAACTCTCCTGGTAGTGTCAGTAGTGTGTAGTCCTCCTTAGTAGTGTCCCAGAATGTAAGTTTTGGCTTTGATGCTCAACTGGGCATACAAGCTAAATATTTGCTCTGGATCTGGGTGTTTTTTGTCCATATTTCTATGTGTTTCATGGCTTCTCCAATATGGAATAGTATTAGGGAGCTAAGAGTAAAGTTATTGTACTAAGTAAAATTTGTGTCCATATCAACACTCTTCATTAAAAATGAAAAAAAGTTGTTTAAGGAAAAGGTTACTAATCTGACATTTGTTTGATAACACAATCACTTATTTTTTTTTGTTTAAAAAGATTGAATGAATAAACAATCTCAGATGTGTAAAAACATTCATATCTTTATGAACACTTTGATACATTCTACACTTTTTTTTAATGTTGTGTGAATAGCATTCAGCCAAGTGTAGGTGTTACACCTTTGCTAGCCCCCTCGGGCGAACGGTGTGACAATATGTATATGTAAATGGAAAATGTTTTCTTGAGAACTTTAGCTGAAATAAAAAATGTAAATTATGGGATTTATGTGCACATCATTTTGGTGATATTAGACCTGCATAATATTGTTATTATTGAATGAGTGAGTAAATAGAGCAAACAATGGTTAGCTTCTTTTAAAATCTGTTTCAGTACAAAAAGTAACTGTTCCAGTTTTTTGATGCTACTAGTCTACATAAACTGCAAATATGGTCTCAGACAATAACAATTTCAATAACAAAACATTATATTGTTACATCATCAGTTAAATTGCGTCTGTATTAATCTGAGAGGAAGTAGGGTCAAACACCCACTCAACGGGACATGATTGAAATGAAATTGTGATAACTTGTTTAACTCAAAATTGGTTCAGAGTTCAACACTCGCTGTTGTGTTGCCCAAATATGTAATCATTGATTGGTTTAAAGTGTTGTGAAGCTCAGTGTGAGAAATATGCGTTCAGTTTGTATGTACAAGTCTGTTGTATACTTTCCCAGGCATATTAAATTCTGTGTTGATTGATTGTGTATTTAATAAGTTTGTTTTAGTAATGTTGTATGGCTATGCAGTTACTTTGGTATAGTTACTTTTGTCGCCTTTTTGGTGTGGTGTGAACCATTTGTATGAGTTTTTGTGCATTTGATTTTTTCAGGAATTTAAATGGTGCATAGTGAAAGAAATTCCGAACCTATCTTGACAAAAACAGTTAATTTGAAAGCAATTTATACTATACTTAAGAAGACTATGGAACATCCAACGAATCTCAGTTTTCAAATCTTTTGCTAAGCGAGGTTTTATTTTGGCGATTATCGAAGTTGTATACAAACTATCGTTATCAGCGTATCAGGTATCGATAGGCGATGATCGGTGGTTTGTTATCTACAGATAATGTCCGGGAGGTGGCAAGCGTCAGTGGCCGCAGACGCGACGAGAGTGACGGACCGCCGCCCGCGCTCCCGCCGCCGCCGCGCAAGCCGCCTCGAGGAAGACCCGCACCAGACAACAGGTGACCATAACACCAACACATAAAGCTCAGTTTTGCACGCGACATTTGTGTGTCATAGAACTTTTTGTGACTAAACTGTTTTACGCATAAGGCATATCCACTGCAATAAGTAATAAGTAATCATAACGTCTTGTTGTAAGACTCAATTTCATACTCAACATTTTTGGTGCAATTAACCGTTTTATGATTAACTTAAAGTTGAATTAAATATGGTGATCACGATCAACGGGGAACCATAAAACCAGGGTCTCAAAGTTCAATTTCAAACGCAAGTTCTGATTTATATCTTGTTTGATGACTAACTTGTGATTTAATTAATTGTTGTGAAATTAGATTGTATGGATTTTGAAAATCATGTAAGAGCTTGACAATGAATAAATAATAGCTAACAGTATAGAACGACTAATTTATTTGTAGAGAGAGCAAAATGTGACTTACACTTATGCTTAGAAACGCGATTATGGCGCCCTCACTACAGATAAGTGGGCGTTCTGTGACGAGAAAGAACCATCATTACTTTCATCCATAGTGTTGCTTTATTGATAATATTAATGATTTTAGTTATCTTTTAGTAACAAAACATTGGTGAAATAATGGAGTGTCAATGAGTATTTCAACTTTGTAGTGTGTCAAGATTTTTACAACTAAAGATTCAACACTGAGCGCCACAGTTGCGCTAAAAAAATGACGTCATAACTATGGATAATTAATAATAAATGAGCATTTATTCTTTATGGTTATTTATTTAACAAGTCTATGAATTTTATACAGTACTCGGCGATAAATATTGCACATCGACCTTTAGAAAGAGACTTCACCTTCGTAGAGCGTTATCTCTGTCGCACACTAAACGAAACCGTTGTACGAAAGAGATAACGCTCTACGAAGCCGAGTCTCTTTCCAAAAGTCGATGTGCAATATTTATAGCCGGGTACTGTACATCTCATTGGTAATCTAATAATGTTGAATCCTTTTATAGTTCAAAAAATCTTTTATTTTAACATGGGTTTAAGTGAATCATTCATTTCATTACCGCCATGCCATTCCCTAGATCCCCCGGCGCGAGCCCCACTCGGGACGACAGCAGCGACCTGATATCGTTCGCGAGCCCGACGTCGAAGAACGCGCCGAAAGACCCACATGAATCATTCAAGGAGTACATTGAACAGATTAATAAGTATGTTCACTCATCACTAACTTTTTACGTCGACCGACTTAACCGTAATCGCACGGTCGCGTTCAGAGGATAGGCCCGGAGCGCACCTAACAACTTCGCCTTCGCCGTTCAAACAACCGCAATTTCGTTGTTTAAAACATGTAGTGGTGCGCTCCGACGTAGCCTCTGAACGCGACCCAGTTGTCAAAATGTACGGGCGCGCACAAGCCAAAACACTAAAGAAAATCCACCAACTTTCTTAAATAACGTTAGCAGGCCTAGCATACGCACGCGACTAATATATGTCGACTCTTTTTATCGAGACAGACGTATGTTTACATATAGCCTTGTCACGTTCTAGCATGACGAGAATTTTGTCGCGCGCGTATGCTAGATTATGTGGTCAAAACCGGACTTAATTGCGACAAAAAAGTAAATCATCGATTACACGAAAGAAAGGTAAAGTTGCATAGAAGAGCCACTGTAGCGTTTTGTCAATAAAATTGCTAGCTTCACATTTAGATCCGTTTTTTACTACTTCTACATATAAGTTGGTCACTCTACTAAGGCTTTAAACAAAAAGAAAATTTAAGTTGCAATAATATGTGTGTCACCTATCGCATAGATAACGCATTTTGATAATACGCCGATACGCGGCTCTAGATAAATGAATCAATATAAACAACCAAATACCAATACAGAATACACATTTGGAAGTGACTTTATAATTGAAGTAGGTTCTCAATTCAATTGTGTATTTCATGTAAGTCCATTTATATTTCCGCCAACTTTAAACAGCTTTTTTTTGTGACCTCAAAAGTGTTTGCAGTGTTCCGTCATCCAGCTTTGGATTATGAAGATATGTCACGTTATGTCTTATCTTGACGAACTCATCAAACAAAGACTGTTCGCACTTCGTACACTAGCTAACATTCGTCGTACGTTTGGGTGTCACACGTCGCGTCATGTACATTTTATAGACTACCTGTTGCCCGCGACTTCATTCTTATTTATTCAGAAATTAGTGTCAAAAAAGATTCCTTGTGATATACTGCAACTAATTATTAAATTTCATCAAGATTCGTTCAGTTATTTTGCCGTGTAAAGCCTACAAACAGACAAACACCAACAGTTATTTTCGAATTAACAATATTAGTGTGGATTCTAAGATCGCCTTAAGCGCTATGCTAGAGTTCTGAGATGAGTGATAGAGTATTTAAGACTGTACTTGGATGTCCGATGTAGACCTTACACGTACGAACATTAGAGACGATGGAAGTCTGTCGTATTAAATTTTAGTATTTACTTAAAGTGTTGCCATTTTTCAGATTGGGCCAGCAGACTGAAGAGCTCGCTGTAACGCCCGAAAACGCGAACATGAGCTACAACCGGCCTCCGTATGGCGCGCCCGGCCCATACGCGCCGTACTACGGATACGGGCAGCCCACGCAGCACGGATACGGACACGTGCCCCCGTATCCACCCGCTAACCCCTACGTCATGCCGGCACCCGGGGCAATGCCTGGAACAATGCCGGGGGCTGTTCCCGGGGCAGTGCCGGCCGTCCCCCCTATGGCCTACCCTTACTACCCGACACACATGCCAGAACCACCCTACATGCCACCCATCCACGCACCCACACCTATCTACAGCCAGCCAGTTCCTTACACACAGACGCGAATGGCCTCACCCTCCCCTTACGTCGGCTACCCACCGCCTCAAACCCAGCCAGTCTACAACTACAGCACTACGAATATGATATCTCGGGCGCCGAGGCCAGCTAGTATATATCCACAGTTGAATCAGCACACGTATCCCGCGATGCCGAATGTGAACAACAATGTGCCACAGCCCACTCCAGTGAATGTAGTGCAGAATGCGAGGCCTGATCCCCCGCCCAGCGCTGAGAGGGAAAACTCGAGGAAGAATTCAGAAGTTAGTATTGCTGTGAGAACTAGCGGGGCGTATCAATCTCGCTTGTACTAAGCAATTGTTTTTAAGAGGGCCGCGACGCTCTGAAATTTCTATACAAACGCGCTTCTCAAATTTCTTGAAAACCATTTGTCAGATTATGATGAAATTTAGAATGTGCAATTAAAAGAGCTATGAAAAAATCCGCATTTGAAAGTGGTCACTTTTGACTGATTTATTCAATAGATAGACAAAGCAAATCAAAAATCCCTTTACAACCTCCCTAAGGTTGTCTATATCATTAGCTTTTAAATGAATCCATAATACAAGGGACATTCTTAGATATTTAAGAATGATTAGAGAAGTGCAAAAGTCATTAAAAAAAATCCACTTTGTTACTCTGTAGGTAACTTAAAAGGTTCGTCAGTATCTTTACTTGCTCACTTCGCTGGTCATCTTCTTCTAGATGAAATGGCTATGGAAAACCTTACGCCAATGCGAAGTTAGTCTAAAGTGGTTGCCGGACTCTTAAACTGTTAACAAATTGTCTAATTTTGACACTTCTGGCATACAAAAAGTGTCCATTTAAGTCAATTTATTAACAATTTAAAAACAATTGGTTAGTAGAATCTGGGGGCAGAAAGTAACGCTTTCAAACGACTATGTTACTTGCATTAAGCCATTGCTGTTTAGACTATTGTCATACGTTTCGTCATTGATCAAATAAGTCTAAAATAATATTAATAGCATTTGTTTGAAAGCTTGTTGCGAATCGCTCTAATAGGCGGCGGATGTAAAAATTACTGCATCGTCCTGAAATTACATTAATCAGCTGTTGCATAGAAAAAAGTCCTTGAGACTGTTAGTGAATCAAACAGCTGATTTTTACACTCATTTCAGAGTGTAAAAAACAAATCAAGAGTTACTTGAAGTAAAATCTGTTTGTAATATTTAGTTCAACAACCTCATTAAATTCATAAGCTTTTCGATTTATAATTTGAATCGATACACATGTGTTTTCACATGGTCTTCACGCAATCTCACTATAAATATAAATATTTTAAACGTTTGTTTTCAGTCAAACGAATCGGCGGACACGTTAGGCAGTCTTCCACCTAAGTCCATGAATCTGATAGACTTTGGCGGTCGGAACGTCGCCGGCCCAGGTAGCGTAAGAGTCAGTGTTTTGGAAGCCTTCGATCCTCTATTAACAGAGCAAAATCATCCTGGTGAGTGGTCTGTGTTGCATTAGAAAATGAACTTTATTATTTTTGGTAACAAGGTTAAAAATGCTATATTTTTTATCGAATTTCTGGGACTAGAATAGCTTGGAAACAAGGTTTAAAATTGTATCGTGCATCTCTGAATGTGAGATTTTAAAATATTCTTTATTACTTATGGAACAAGGTTTAAAATTTCTAGCGGTTTTCACTGAATTGTGTAATCCTTTCTCATTATTGTAGGCAATTAGTTGTGCTCATAGTCTTTAATTTTCATCATTGTCATTGTCACACAGGCTTTGTTTGAATATTTGCATAACTAATTTATTTGTTTGTTTGAATGTTTTAAATTATCTCGGTGATCATTCATGCTCTGTATATTCTAACATGGTAAATTAACCCGATTCGAGTTAAATTTAGTACTTGAAGGAACCGATCCAGGATAGAGTTTGACATTGAAATGTGAGTCTTATGTCCTTACACTTATGGCTTCAAATGCGCGTTGCATTATTTTAGCATTATTTCACTTGCATTGCAAACTTTGCTTATCATTTGAAATCATACTGTATGTGACAAAATATTGAGCTCACATTTCAATATCAAGGTCTGGGCCTAAAAAGGCCTTCCAATTTAAAAATAAGTTAAGGTGCTAGATATGTAAGGAATCTTTATACAAACTCAAATAATATATCATAATTTAACTAAATATTTATAAATATTTTAGCAGAATACGTAGCAGCGAGCGAATGTTCGGGAAACAGTGTGTACGAAGAATACGATCCTTTAGACTATTTGTACGGTGAGACAGTGATGCGAGATACACCCGTCTACGCGACTATAAGCAAGCGAGAGAGCACTATGTTGCCGTCTCCACCGCCCAAGTCGATACCGACCGTGCCTGCTGTGGCTATACGATCTACGACCGTGAGTATATCTGTCCTTATCTATCTTTATTGGAGTGAGAGAGACAGTGATGCGAGATACACCCGTCTACGCGACTATAAGCAAGAGAGAGAACACTATGTTGCCGTCTCCACCGCCCAAGTCGATACCGACCGTACCCGCTGTGGCTATACGATTTACGACCGTGAGTATATAATTATATCCTTTTCTATCTTTATCGGAGTGAGAGAGACAGCGGTGTGAGATACGTCCGTTAACCGTACTATGAACGAGTGAGAGGGCAATATGGATAGGATAGCTGTACCGAGATTTAGACTGACTAAGTCAAATAAGTAATTTTTAGGTAACTGCGTTCGTTTTTACAATAAAATCCCGAAAAATATAACAAGGCTCACTGAAGGAAAATTCAAATCACATGTAAAAACTACATGAAAATAGGGTATTATAAGGTTAAGACTTATTTAGAAGATAAAGATGTCTGGAGACTTCCACTTCCGCCAAGTAGCCACTAGTATGTATGGATATTACCTAACTTTGACGTTCATAAGTGTATCTTTGATACCCAAAGTGAATAAAAACATTTTGACTTTTACTTTGCTATGATGCTTTTGCGGTAAAAGCAAGAGAGCGATGCCAGATGTCTGTTGTGTGTTAAAGAGAGAAAAAGAAAGCACTATTAATATTCTCTTTTGTTTTATGTTTCAGAATAAACTGTACGACTGCATAGTGAAAACTAGAAGAAGAAATTACGATAGTGAACATAAAGCATTTTTACAAATGGTCTTGGATGTTAGAAGTGAGTACACGTTTACTCGTATTTTCAATTTTCTTTTGCTTCAAAACCGTAATAAAAAGGAATAAAAGGAAACACAATTTTTAGTCTGAGTTTTGCGTTGTAAGATTTGCGAGCCTATTCCGCCTGGGGATGGTATATTTTGTCCTAAGCGGTGAAAATCTTAGTCGCATAAATCTGTCTTAGGTATCTCCCAGATACGCGGCCTGCGGTCGCGGTCAATGGCCTGCCAATGCGAAAGTCCATTGACCGCCACCGCAGGCCGCGAATGTCTGGGAAACAGCTTAGGTTGTTAAAACGATTAAAATTTACCAAAGAGTAGGTAACTGGGAATAATCGGCTTTTGTTTTTCTGACTCACTTAACTTGAATACCATTGATCCCATCTTCATGAAACTTTCCGGGTCAGTAGTTCATGCGAATACAGTTTTTAAATTCGAGTCGAAGTTCGCGAGGTCACAGTTCGAGGCGAAATACTAGTTTAAAAGTTATTTTGATTTGTTTTCAGAAAAATTCAACCATTCTGATGTGAAAACGAATCCTGGTCACGTGATCGCGGCCCGGTCCGGTGGTAAATACCCTCCCAACACAAGCATAAAGGTGCTGGTACACCACGCTCACTCCGATGAACCCATCACGTTCACTTCCGATGGTGAGTCTTCTCCTGTTAACTTTACAAACTTATGGCCCTAAACAATACACACAGTCAATGTGAATAATAACAACCTACATAATATTACGGCCTTATATGTTATATTGAAACGTACAGAATGGATGGAAGCTATCAATAAAAAAAGTTCTTATTATAAACTCTTCTTTTTTTTTCATGCCGGGATTTGAAACGATACATTGTTATGGTCCATTTGATTTGCTGTGTAAAACGTCTTAATACTCTCTCGTCATCGTGAAGTAGCATAGCACATCACATATCAATCGTTTGAGAATATGGGTTTGATATTAATTAAATGGATATAGTAGTCTCGGTTGACTTTTGTAAAACAAGCAGCGTCTATGCGCCTATTTTGCCTGCAAGAAATTGGTCCTTCGAGCCTCAATGTTTCTAACTAAAATGTTTACCTTTACAGTTGAATCGACGGTAGAGCATGTGATATTAACAGTAGTCTGTTCACTCGACGAAGATATTAGAGACGACATGTCTGGATACATGCTACGGGTAAGACTTGATCGACTATTTTTAGAAATGGCTCAGAAATAAGGCGAAGACTACACGTAAAGTTATTATTATGACGTCGGTGTATTGTCTGCTATCTATCCGTTAACAATGCCGTCGGTGCACTGTCTGCTATCTATATGTAATTAATGCCGTCGGTGCACTGTCTGCTTTCTATATGTAATCAATGCCGTCGGTGCACTGTCTGCTATCTATATGTAATAAATGCCGTCGGTGCACTGTCTGCTATCTATATGTAATCAATGCCGTCGGTGCACTGTCTGCTATCTATATGTAATCAATGCCGTCGGTGCACTGTCTGCTATCTATGTATAATTCATGCCGTCGGTGCACTGTCTGCTATCTATATGTAATCAATGCCGTCGGTGCACTGTCTGCTATCTAGGTATATGTAATCAATGCCGTCGGTGCACTGTCTGCTATCTATATGTAGTCAATGCCGTCGGTGCACTGTCTGCTATCTATATGTAATCAATGCCGTCGGTGCACTGTCTGCTATCTATATGTAATAAATGCCGCCGGTGCACGGTCGGTTATTTTGTTGTAGCTATATGTTGTAAATAAAAATTTATATCACGATCTGGACTGAGGCCTGATGAGGACTGAGGTGAGATCCGTATAGTAAATATCACGATATAGAATAAATAGGCGCAGATTACTATACTTATTGAACGTCTAGCCTTCGCCTAACATTTTTTATAAAAGGGAAATTGTGTTTTGTTTGGTTTCTTTTTTTTTCTTTTGAACAGCAATAGAACGAAGTATAGACGTGATATATTGAATGATTACTTTTTATCCGGAACAAAAATACGGTTTTTAATGGATCTTCGAAGTTAAGAAACTAAGAGTACCGGTAAACATACTTGCGCGTTATTGTTTCAGGTTTGGGGAGCAAAAGAATACTTAACCCCGGGCAGTGTACTAAGCGAATACGACTACATACGGGAGTGTTTGCGTTTAGAAAAGGACGTAACGCTGTCGCTACATGAAGGGAGGGACGATAGTCTCGCGAGGACAGAGCGAGACGACGCGAGAGACACGCATCTGACGCTAGATGATTTGATACCGACGCAGGGCGCGACGCCCATGTTGTCGTTTGATAACTTGTCTATTTTACTCGGTAAGTGACATGGTGTTTTCGACCGAGAGAGCGTTAGCAAGCGAAGCGTCTGTGCTTCAGCTTTGATAAAAATGTTTTCGTATGTCAGTTCTGTCTGGATTTCTGTCAGGATCTCTGTCCGGGTCTCTGTCTTCCTGTACAGGTCGCATTTATTCAATTCTCTTGAAATTTTATGAGCTGGTTCGATAATAATACAGAATTTGTTTGTCGAGTCTGTTTTTCACGAGAATCAGTTGAGGAAAGCGACTAGACGGCTGCCGCGAGCTCTCCAGCTCACAGAGCCACTCGTGAGAGGACGCGAGAGACTCGCATTTGACGTGTCGTTTGTCGTTTAAAACATAGGTTACAGAGAAAACAACGTTTTGTCATTGCTTGCATGCTTCAGATCTGATTTGGAATTTGAACTGCATTGGTCAAATTAATACAAGATCCAATAACTAACACTAGAAAACGAAAAGAAATCTTCAGAGGGTAGTTTTTTAAGACTTCCTGAAACTTATTGGGTCTGTAATTGTTTGTACCACCACAGTACTGTAAATGTTCCATGTCCCTTTCCACAGAAACGTTAGAAGGGGAGTTGTCCCGCGCAGTAGGCGTGACAAGCGGCGAGGGCAGTTGTTCACCTAAAGCTGTATTTCAAGCTGTCAAAGCGATATGCGCGCTCGCTGGTGGAGTGGAGACTTTACACGTGACTCACACACTCAATGCTTTCGCTCAGGCTTGCACTGCGCAGGTTAGTAATGTTTTGTTTCCTTTTCGTTTCCTGGCGGTAAGAGTGAGAATGGTAGCTTTTTTCATGAAATTAAAGCTATACGCGCGGTCACTGGTAATGTGGAGACTTTATATGTGACTCATTAATTAATGCATTTGTTTGCGTAGGCTTGTACTGCGCAAGATAGAATCCTTCTCTTCTCACAGTAATAAAATAAAAATAATAATAAATCGTTTGTTTTGTTTGTGAACGTTTTACAAATTTGAAAATAATAGGGTCTCGCCCTATTATTAAGGCTACGCTGTCCGTCCGTTTGTCTGTCCATCTAGTACCAGGCTGTATGTTATGAACTGTGATAGTCGGCCAGTTGAAATTTTCACAGATTATGTATTACCGTTTCCGTTATAACGACAGATACTAAAAAACAATAAAATAAATATTTGAAGGGGCTCCCATACAATAAACTTTTTTTTTGTCATTTTTATAGATAACTAGCTGTCACCCCGCGACTTCGTTCGCGTTTATTATTTATAAATGTATATATATGTGAGCTATCCTATCTGTTAAGTTAGATCGAACTGCACACGGTGTGCAAATTTGATTGTAATCGGTTAAGTAGTTTAGGAGTCTATAGCGGACAAACAACGTGACACGTAATTTATATATATTAAGATGGTACGGAATTCTTCGTGCGCAAGTCCGACCCGCACTTGGTTGTTTTAGATGAGATAATAAGAGACAAGATTCAATGAACGTTCCCCAGGGCAACAAGACGGGCGTGACCCCCGAGATCCAGTCCGACAACGGTCCGTACTGCGCCGTGTCTCTCCGCGCGGCCACGCGGCGCGAGGCCGTGGCGCTGCAGTGCGCGCGCGTGCGCGACGCGGTGCGCGCGCTGGTCGCGCTCTACGCGCGCACGAGGCTGCTCGACTTCAAGATCGCCGACAACCAGTACCTGTCGCCCAGCAACCCGGCCAGTGAGTGCATCCTACTTCCTCATTTCAGGGATTTAAGCTCTTGTTATCCCCGACTTTCTACCTATAGGTGTCTTATAAATGAGAAAAGGCGCGCTCGTTGCGCTCTGCACGCACACGAGGCTGCTCGACTTCAAGATCGCGGACAACCAGTACCTATCGCCGAGCAACCCGACCAGTGAGTGGCGTTATATATCCTAATTATATTACTTCCTATTTCAGTGATTTCTTGTTATCCTACTTCCTACCTATAGGTGTCTTTTAAAGGTGAGTAAGTGTGAGTGAAGTGAAAGGTGAGTATGTATGTATGAATGTGTATTTGATTTTTTACTTCTTCACTCTCCAACGGATGGACGGATTTGGGTGAAAATTGGTTATGGGGTACCCACTCAAGCCTCGATGCGTTTCATCCTGGTCGGTATTGCTCGCGAGATAGTGTCGCTGCACTGCAACCTGACCAGTGAGTGGCATTGGTTATCCTACTTCCTATTTCAGTGATTTAATTTCTTGTTATCCTACTTCCTACCTATAGGTGTCTTATAAATGCGAAAGGTAACAATGTGTGTTAGATTGTTAAGCTGCGTACAAATTACGCGCAGTAAACCCTCGAACATAGTCTCGCGTGGTTACCGCGCGAACGGTATGGAGATACCCTGGATTAACAGTCTGGCAGCGGCCTGTACTACTGGCTGCATAGCTCTGCGCGGCGTCACCGCGTGTATTAATTTAAGTTTCCCATGCTTTATTTTTGTGTGTTTTATTAAAGTGTCTTTTTTCCGCTTATGTTTGCAGAAGCCATCCCAGCAAATACGATATCGGAAACAACTCTGTTCTGCATTGAAGCGGTACACTGCCTGCCACACTGCTGGGCACACGACGAGTATTTATTCCACGCACAGGTAACTACATTTTAGTATAATTCATGCCACTCAACGGTATAAAACTTATTTCTCTCAATCGCTATCACTCGACACTTACATTTCGCTATTACAGCTTGGTATGTCCATTTCTAAAATGAACTTTATAGATGTATGAATTATGGTTGTTTTTGCATTGCAGGTATACCACGGGACGCGCGCGTTGAAATCTCTGCGGCTAACACAGTCCTCTAAAATAGAGAGTGCAGGGTTCTATCCGAGATTGATTTTTGACACCTGGTGAGTAATTTTTATAAAATATAATATTACGTGTTACTGTAACTGACTAATAACGCTGCATCGTAACGTATCGTGTATGTGTAACAATTCGCCAGTCCAGACAAGCCTTGATACGAAGTGACGTTACGCCAGTCGCGGTGTATTGCTCGCCGCGAGAAACTTAACTCGAGGCTCGAAGCAAGCGCGTATCAAAGGGTTCACGAAAATGCCGACAGGCTCGCCGCTTGGCTTGACATATTGATACGCAAGGACGATAATACGCAAACTCGTTTCGTTGAGTCCAAAGTTAAAAGCTCAAGTTCATCTCCACCTTAAGAGGGCCGCGACGCTCTGAAATTTCCATACAAACGCGCTACTTAAATTTCTTGAAAACCATTTGTCAGATTATGATGAAATTTAGCATGAACAATTAAATTAACAATATCTTCGCCCCTATGTTTTTGGTTTTTTAAAAACGTTCTCAAGCGAAAATAGAGCTATGAAAAATATCCATATTTTTAAGGGGTCACTTTTGACTGATTTATTCAACAGGTAGATAAAGCAAATCAAAAAGCCATTACATAAGGAGGTTGTCTACATAATATAAGGGAAATTCTTAGTTATTTAAGAATGATTACAGAAGTGCAAAAGTCATATAAAAAAATTGAAATTGCACTTTGTCACTCTGTAGGTAACTTTAGAGGCTCGTCAGTATCATTACTCACTGTCTTCGCACGTCTTCTTCTTTTAGACGAAATGGCTATAGAATACCTTAAGCCAATGCGAGGTTAGTCTAGGTCGCCTAGGTCGAAGTTAGTTAGGTCGCCGGACTCTTAATATCATTATTCTCATTCTTGTTCACATATTTTCCCAGGTTAAACCTCGAAGACCTGCCAATCAACACTCTTCCAAGAGAATCCCGTCTAGTCCTAACACTGTACGGCCGCACGCAGCGCACCGACGACAACCAACACCAGAACGAGAACAAGGAGAACGGAGACAATGAAGAAAACGACGTGCTGTTCGAACAGGTCGAGCTGGGCTGGGCGGCCATACAGCTGTTCGATTATGAGGGGTGAGTTTGAACTTTAACACACTGAAACAAGAACTACACAATCTGCATTAGAAGTAGAACGTAGCTATGGATTCATTGGAAAAGTCCTATTAAATTTGGGTCCTTCAAGTTTTTTAAATGTTTCATCGGAAGTAATGAATGCCTAAAAAAGGTACAGCTATGTCAGTCACCTATATCAAAATGGTGCCTTTTTTACTGGATTTTGACGATGCCTAAAAAGGGGGGTTATGTACTCGTATGTATGTACAAATATGTATGTTAAGTCCGTTCCTTTGTTACCTCCTAACTACTAAACCGCTTGATACGTCGTTAGATTCGTCTTCATTCCGCGAGCGACACAGGCTACATTTGCCAATCGGATTTAAAAAAATATTGATACTTGTTGTTAGGTTCTGTTAGCTACAGCTTGTTGTTTTGCGTAGAGGCTCTTTATCAGAACAAGGCAGTCGAGTCTAATAAATTTGACGTTCATAAGTGTATCTTTGATACCTCAATTGAATAAAAACATTTTGACTTTGACTTTCCCAGCATGCTAGCGTCAGGTAACTACGTGGTCGCGCTGTGGCCGGCGGCGAGCGACCGGCGCATCCCGCCCGCGCCGCACCCGAGCCACGCGCCGCCCGCGCCCTATCCTGTCGTTAATATCGGTGACTACCCGCATTATTACTATAATATACTAGCGTCAGGTAACTACGTGGTCGCCCTGTGGCCGGCGGCGAGCGACCGGCGCATCCCGCCCGCGCCGCACCCGAGCCACGCGCCGCCCGCGCCCTATCCTGTCGTTAATATCGGTGACTACCCGCATTATTACTATAATATACTAGCGTCAGGTAACTACGTGGTCGCGCTGTGGCCGGCGGCGAGCGACCGGCGCATCCCGCCCGCGCCGCACCCGAGCCACGCGCCGCCCGCGCCCTATCCTGTCGTTAATATCGGTGACTACCCGCATTATTACTATAATATACTAGCGTCAGGTAACTACGTGGTCGCGCTGTGGCCGGCGGCGAGCGACCGGCGCATCCCGCCCGCGCCGCACCCGAGCCACGCGCCGCCCGCGCCCTATCCTATCGTTAATATCGGTGACTACCCGCATTATTGCTATAATATACTAGCGTCAGGTAACTACGTGGTCGCGCTGTGGCCGGCGGCGAGCGACCGGCGCATCCCGCCCGCGCCGCACCCGAGCCACGCGCCGCCCGCGCCCTATCCTGTCGTTAATATCGGTGACTACCCGCATTATTACTATAATATACTAGCGTCAGGTAACTACGTGCTCGCGCTGTGGCCGGCGGCGAGCGACCGGCGCATCCCGCCCGCGCCGCACCCGAGCCACGCGCCGCCCGCGCCCTATCCTGTCGTTAATATCGGTGACTACCCGCATTATTACTATAATATACTAGCGTCAGGTAACTACGTGCTCGCGCTGTGGCCGGCGGTGAATTTCTTTGGAGCCCTGTATTTGGACAATAAACAAGGGGTTAAGCTGGTTTTAGCTATGTAACGCACGGTAGCGCTCAGTTGTAAATGGCGCTAATCATAATCTTTGCGCCATCTGAGAACTGTTTAATTTTAAAATTGCTGAATTATTGCAAAGTAACTAAACGATTCACGTATTGATAGATAGATTGACCGACTTTGAAATGCACATGGAAATGAGATATCCCGTACTGGTTGTGTTACAGTTTCATCAGTTCGAAATTAACCCGCCGAGCCGGTCCCTAATGTTACCCTTATTTTGTTTGTATTATTAATATCTGATTAACGAAATTTTCCCTCAGAAATCCCCCTATACACGCACACTGGAGTGAAATGGACAGAAGACGAAGAGAGACAAAATGCGATATCCCGTGAAGCCTTGCCCGCGTTCGATAGTTTGGACGGACACACGCAGTCGCAACTCTTACATCTGATTGAACAAGGGGCGTATCAGAGGATGCCTACGGAATGTCGAGAGGTGAGGCCACTTATCCATACTAATACTAGCTGTCACCCCGCGACTTCGTTCGCGTTTATTATTTATATATATATATATATATATATGTGAGCTATCCTATCTGTTAAGTTAGATCGAACTGCACACGGTGTGCAAATTTGATTGAAATCGGTTAAGTAGTTTAGGAGTCTATAGCGGACAAACAACGTGACACGTCATTTATATATATTAAGATTATAAATCGTATGTCTGTTTGTAGGCTTTTCACGGCTATGCGGTTGAACGGATCTTAATTAAAATTGATAATTAATTAGTTACAGTATTTCACGAGGAAGGTTTTTGGATACTTTTTTAATAAACGCGAACGATGTCGCGGGTAACAGCTAGTTATTAATAAGTGGTTTGTTGCGTTACGCAGTTTCACCGGCGGTCCGGTGAACCGTTACTTTTTTCGAGATGAAGCTATCTTTTTTGTACCCCTGACAAAGTGTATGCAAAATTTCATGATGATAGATTATTTAGACATTATGTAACCTGCTGCGTCCCGCGGTTTCACCCGCTATTTTGCAGGAATTATGAGTATTCAATTACTTCACGCTCAAACGGGTGAATAAATTTGGATGAAGTTTGGAATGGAGATGGCTTATACCCTGGCTTGAAACAAAGGCTACTTTTTGAAGGGTAATAACGAGAGGCGCAGCTAATGTTAGTGTGGTTTTCTTGATATTTGCAAAATCAAAAATTGGCTATGTTTTGTCGATAGATTTTGTGGGAGAAACGTGCGTACCTGGTCCAAGTGGCGGGCGCGCTGCCCCTAGTGCTACTCGCGGCCACCAACTGGTTCGGCGAGCACCGAGACCAACTGCTCTCCTTGCTGCGGCTCTGGGAGAAGCCTTCGCCTTTAAACGCCATGCACTTGCTGCTGCCCTGGTAAGTCTTGATGCAGATGGTTAAGTCTACTTGACTACTGACTACAAATTATGACTTTTGACAAAATTAATATTCTTAACATGAATATATTATAACGACTGCGACGATAATAATAATAAAATTTCAATATTTAATAACCATCCTCCACCTCTTTTCTAAGTTGCCGTGCCCGACGAGATCCGTTGAACTATGTACCTAATGCAATATTGTGTTTTGAAACATCAAGTGTACTGTGCGGCTTATGGCAAATAAATAATCTGTATCTGACTATTTTGATATTAAGCCCTCTATTCGGTCTATTTTGACAACCCTCCTACCCTAGTCGGTAGCATGACTGCTTTATAAGCAAAAGTTCGATCAGTTCGATTCCCGGCCGGGAAGATCTTTGAATAATTAATGAATAAATGAATGAGTTTGAATATCATAACATATAGTCACAGCAGAGTTGTATTGAAACACCCATACTTCGCCGGACGATATTCAGTTCAAATGTGACAGTGGGTGGGCCTGTCGTCATACACCAGGCTCCAGTTGTTTGGTAGAGGACATTAAATAGGCACATAGTTAACAAATTAGTGCTTGCCTTCGGCTGGGATCGAACCCGCTCCCTCTGGCTTGAGATGCCATATTAACTTTAATACTGTAATAAACAAGTACAGGTTGTTTGTAATATATAGGGTTAAAAAAATCGTTTAGACGAAACTAGGAGGAATAGGATATTAAAATAAATAACGCGTTACACAACTCTCAATAAAGTTAAAGAAAAATGTATTAGTGAACTTTTTCAAAAAAGTTCAATATTCAATTTTAGTGAAAGCGTGCCCTGTTTTTCAGAATCAGATTGTTTATTGCCCTAAACCGACCTTTGCTTTGCCACGATGGTTACGCTTTATTCTCGACGCTGCGCGACCATAGACCTTGTTGCGCGGCGATACGATTCGCGGTCGCGAAGCGTCGACAAGACACCGTAACCAACATGACAATAATATATAAATAAATAAATTCGGGACACTTCCACACACGGTCGCCTGACCCCAAACTAAGCAAAGCTTGTACTAGGCTTGGCTGCCAGAGACTGATATACCTACTTAAATATTTTTAAATACATACTTAAATGGATATTAACACCCAGACATAGAACAAACACAAAAGTTCATCACCAAAATGTTTGCCCTAGGTAGGAATCGAACCCACGCCCCCCAGCTCAGAAGGCAGGTTCACTACCAACTGAGCCACCGAAGCAGTCAAATCATGGTAGGCCCCCAGTTATGACTATAGCATCTTGTCCCCAGTTTCCCCGACGCGATGGTTCGCGAGACGGCTGCGAGATTGCTCGAAGAGATGTCCGACGATGATCTATGCCGTGTGTTGCCGCAACTCACTCAAGCTCTGCGCCACGAGACTTACGAGCCTAGCCCGCTGGCAGGTAGGAAACTAGGAATTTACTAGCAATGTAGAAAACTTGGCATTTACTAGGATTGTAGAAAACTAGAACTTTCAGGAAATGTGTGTGTCTGTTTGTGGCATCGTAGCTCTCGAACGAATGAACCTTGAAATGAATGTTTGATGATAGTTGGTGTAGGAGGTTATTTAAGTTTTTAATGTATACTTGTTACGATACAAAGACAAATATGGCTTATGCCATATTTATTTAAAATACGTACGTTTTATTTGTATAAAACGTATTTAAATTAAAAATAAATCAGATTACTTGACTATCATTTTAATGTTTATCATTTTCTAGGTTCGTTACTGTCGCGCGCTCTCAGCTCCCCGTCGATCGCACACAAGTTGTTCTGGCTGCTGGTGCACTCACTGCCCAATGTACCGCAGGTTAGTGTTTCAGAACATAGCTCACATGTTCCAACAACAACAACAACACTTGAGGGGACATTCCCATAGACTAATTTCGCAGCCACACTCAAGCAAACTCAAATAACACACTTTGCCAAACTGTATTGTGATGGACTGGAATAAGTTGCCAGTGACTGTGATAAATGCTCCCTCAGTTAATTGCTTCAAAAACAGACTTGACAAGTACTTAAAAAAAAAACCACAAATGTAGTGAAGTGAAGTGCACTGAAATAAGACACGCGTCAGCTTAAAGCTGCCAGTGTCAACAAATAATAATAATAATAACAACAACAACTCTTTATTAAAAACATAAAATAATTACAATAGTACTTAAATATGTCCAATACCTAATTGAAAAATAGTTGATCTTTTTTTTCTATGAAGACTGATTATAAATCTGCACCTCGAATGAGTTGGTTTTCTTTGACAAAATCGTCTATCGCTGGTGGCTTGCTCGCAAAAATCTACCCTTTTAACCCGACTGCGCAAAAAGGAGAATTAGGTTTTTGGGATTATGTATGTACTAGCTGCGTCCTGCTGTTTCACCCGCGGTTAAAAAGTATCCTATGTGCTATTCTAGACCATAATCTATCTCTGTGCCAAATTTCATCCAGATCTATTCAGCCGTACTGGCGTGAAAGAGTAACAAACATCCATCCATCCATCCATACATACTTTCGCGTTTATAATATTTTAGTAGGATGTATGTTTTACATAATATATCGTCACGCCTTCCCCCGAGGAGACTGGCAGAGGTGTAATGCGACACCCACACTTCGCCGGTCGATGTTCATATTATCATTGTATGTATGTTTTAATTTACCTTCCATAAAATTTGTAGCGTAGCTACTTACTTACAATACATTTTTTCGTTGCACGACACTTAAACATTCATTTTTGCATTTTTTGTTGATATTTAATTGTCTTCGACGTTAAATAACAAATATGATTTTATTTTTATTTACGGTATTGAGCAATGACTTTGAAGTCATGTAAGTTATTAGACACTGACAGTGACAGTTAGCATGTTGCTGTCATCCGTTTCACATTTCCGTCCGACGGATCAAGTCAAATAATAAAAAAAAAAAGATAGGAGAATGAAATTATCTATTTTCTATCTATTTTTTATCTGGATTATTTTACATAACCTTGTTGGGAAAATGGAACGTAAATAAAAAATAGTTTTGCGTACAAGACGTAGTGGATTAAGTGTGGTGACGTCATACGTGGATGCGTGAGTCGAAACGGTTCCAAAGTGACAGAATGATTTTGCTTTTTTGAAGGGCATTCTATTGTGATAGCTCGAGTTGAGTTTTCTGGTCTTTTCTGGTCGAGACAGACAAGGTGAAAGACATGGTGCTCCGGAACTTCGTCTGCCTTAGGGCAGAAGCATTTAAAAAGAGGCGTAAAAGGTTAGTTTTGTGATGGAATGAAACAATCATTTCAAATTGTTGTGATAAAAGTTGATCTCAGAATTTTCCCGATAAAGAAGAAACGTGATTCTGATTCTGTCGTCTTTTTGTCCATAGCCTCTTCTGCCCGGATTGATCAATTCCCCACTGACGAACTGGCAACGACTACGGCACCCCGATTCCTGCAGATGTAACTGCACTGCATGTCATTTTTTTTCTTCCCACTTGCGGACCCAAGCCACGTTGCTTACCGGCAAGCATACACCATTGTATCCACTTGCGGATGTTAACCTCCAAGCGTACCTGCTGCGTCGTGAAAGCAAGTACCACACGCAACTTATCCATGGATTCACAAGTAACCCCTTTATTTTGTTCAAAAGTCATAGCCACAAGGTTACTTTCTCTGTGACAGGTATGGTCATATTATTCTACTAATTTTCACAATTTCAAGCCTTCTGGACAGAGTGTAGACGTATGAGACAGTCCTCGTTTTCACTGTATGATCTGCGCTTTAGTGAACATAAGTTTTGAATAGAAATACCTTTTGTTGTTCTAGTAAATCGCTTAGCTACCGATTTACTAGCCTTGATTGTGAATTAACATTTAGAATCACATTAGTTTATATTACTTTAATATTACAGACAGTATTAGCACCAGAGCTGTAATTTCATAACTACATTCTAAGCGATTTGGTTTTAATAGGTTCGCTTGAATTTAAGTGTGTTAAATATAGTATTAAATAGTATTTAACTCTATAACGATTAAGGTTGTAGAATTTTAAGCTTAAGACCCTTCTGGTCATTACAGAGTAAGAATACTTGCTTTAAATTTAAGAAAATTGCATGTACTTTAAGTAATTATGGTTCCGACCAATAAATAGTTTTGATTTAACCTTAAAAACAAATCTTTTAATTTTGTCCTCACACAGCAACTCACAGATAAACAACAATACGGTCTTTGGTAACAGAGGTCTTTGTTCTTATCGACTTAAGCTTATCCAGGTTTAATTTTGTTTTTGTTCGCTTAGGTAGCTGCGACACCTTCCTCAAAGGTACAGTTAGCTTCAGCTCTTCAAGCTCTTTAATACAGGTGCAAAAGTTTCATTTGCCACCATTTCTCCTTTTGTCCCATCTCCCCCCCGATAACGTGGACCACTTTTCACCTCAACCTAACTTTTACCTTTATTAAATATTAACCTATATTAAATATTAAATAATAAATTAAATTTATTATTATTTTTTTTTTTCCACCACGTTACAATGGCGCCCGAATTTTTTTAGTATTTGGAGTTGTTTTGTGAAGGCAAAATTATTAATTAAAAAAAAATAATTTTGAAAATTTAGTTTTTAAGCAATTTAACGGTGAATTGTTTTAAGTTTAAGAACGATTTATAGGATATTACACCTGCTATTGTGTTAAACTACACTCTCTGTCTAAAATTTATCAAATTTAAAACTGAAACATGTCGGTTCATTCTGGAACACTCTCCGATGATGAGGCCACGTTTGTCTCACCCACCCGTTCTCGACATGTGTCTTCAGTTAGTACTCCACATGTACGTTTGAGTTCTGCGGGACAACGGAAAGTTCGTATTCCCATTGGTACGGTGAACACTCATCGACGTTTGAACCGTTTGGTTCGTTTTGATTATTTTTCTGAACATTTAGTGACAGCTGTTTCGTTTCCAACACAGGGTCACTCTACTTATGCGATAACCACGTCTCACGCACACGCCACTACACATAATCCGCAACGCAAATTTAATAATTATTATTTAGTTGTTAATTACCTTTAGCAAATCCAACTTTTTCTAAACAGTATCGTTAATTTAGCCACGGAATATACCCATTATTTCCTTGCAACAGGTCGAGAAATTATCATGGACGGTACATTCCATGCTATTTTGAAGGATTTACTCGCTTCCATTGATGATGTCACGATAGGAAATAGGGATAAGGTTCAATTGGTGAATTCCACGCGAAGGATTTCCTTCGTATTTAGCTATATATCTTAAATTTTTTGAACATTAGTAGCACATTGTTTGAAGTCGTGTAACTTAGTATTAGCAAGCCAATTTTCTTAGATTTTAATTTTACTTTACGGCAGATTAGGTTGAATTTAGTGAATGAGAATTTTTTGGTTTGAAGAGATGAATGTGTGAGAATGGTAGTGGACAGAATGAGAGATTGCTATGAAAAGTCGTGTGAAAAGGGTATCGACAGTAGAGAATAAGATGAAATTTGCAGAGTGAAAGGATTTGCGTGGATAACATTAATAAATAGTAACGACTGGTGATGAAAGAACGATAAATACTAGTCTTAAAAAAGTGTTGTCAATCTAATCGATCCGCGAGTTAGATTTATAACAGAAATTGTCTGCTAACAATTTTTTTCTTCGTTTTCGGAGGTATGGCTTTTTGCCATATTTTTTGTTGCGGCAGTGCAGTTAATCGTCTTTCTTTTTTTTTCCGGTTGCTCCTGCTGTTTTTTACGGTTAACTACGTTAACCTCTTTTTCCGAAAACGGGGGTATTGTAGCGTAGCTACTTACTTACAATACATTTTTTCGTTGCACGACACTTAAACATTCATTTTTGCATTTTTTGTTGATATTTAATTGTCTTCGACGTTAAATAACAAATATGATTTTATTTTTATTTACGGTATTGAGCAATGACTTTGAAGTCATGTAAGTTATTAGACACTGACAGTGACAGTTAGCATGTTGCTGTCATCCGTTTCACATTTCCGTCCGACGGATCAAGTCAAATAATAAAAAAAAAAAGATAGGAGAATGAAATTATCTATTTTCTATCTATTTTTTATCTGGATTATTTTACATAACCTTGTTGGGAAAATGGAACGTAAATAAAAAATAGTTTTGCGTACAAGACGTAGTGGATTAAGTGTGGTGACGTCATACGTGGATGCGTGAGTCGAAACGGTTCCAAAGTGACAGAATGATTTTGCTTTTTTGAAGGGCATTCTATTGTGATAGCTCGAGTTGAGTTTTCTGGTCTTTTCTGGTCGAGACAGACAAGGTGAAAGACATGGTGCTCCGGAACTTCGTCTGCCTTAGGGCAGAAGCATTTAAAAAGAGGCGTAAAAGGTTAGTTTTGTGATGGAATGAAACAATCATTTCAAATTGTTGTGATAAAAGTTGATCTCAGAATTTTCCCGATAAAGAAGAAACGTGATTCTGATTCTGTCGTCTTTTTGTCCATAGCCTCTTCTGCCCGGATTGATCAATTCCCCACTGACGAACTGGCAACGACTACGGCACCCCGATTCCTGCAGATGTAACTGCACTGCATGTCATTTTTTTTCTTCCCACTTGCGGACCCAAGCCACGTTGCTTACCGGCAAGCATACACCATTGTATCCACTTGCGGATGTTAACCTCCAAGCGTACCTGCTGCGTCGTGAAAGCAAGTACCACACGCAACTTATCCATGGATTCACAAGTAACCCCTTTATTTTGTTCAAAAGTCATAGCCACAAGGTTACTTTCTCTGTGACAGGTATGGTCATATTATTCTACTAATTTTCACAATTTCAAGCCTTCTGGACAGAGTGTAGACGTATGAGACAGTCCTCGTTTTCACTGTATGATCTGCGCTTTAGTGAACATAAGTTTTGAATAGAAATACCTTTTGTTGTTCTAGTAAATCGCTTAGCTACCGATTTACTAGCCTTGATTGTGAATTAACATTTAGAATCACATTAGTTTATATTACTTTAATATTACAGACAGTATTAGCACCAGAGCTGTAATTTCATAACTACATTCTAAGCGATTTGGTTTTAATAGGTTCGCTTCAATTTAAGTGTGTTAAATATAGTATTAAATAGTATTTAACTCTATAACGATTAAGGTTGTAGAATTTTAAGCTTAAGACCCTTCTGGTCATTACAGAGTAAGAATACTTGCTTTAAATTTAAGAAAATTGCATGTACTTTAAGTAATTATGGTTCCGACCAATAAATAGTTTTGATTTAACCTTAAAAACAAATCTTTTAATTTTGTCCTCACACAGCAACTCACAGATAAACAACAATACGGTCTTTGGTAACAGAGGTCTTTGTTCTTATCGACTTAAGCTTATCCAGGTTTAATTTTGTTTTTGTTCGCTTAGGTAGCTGCGACACCTTCCTCAAAGGTACAGTTAGCTTCAGCTCTTCAAGCTCTTTAATACAGGTGCAAAAGTTTCATTTGCCACCATTTCTCCTTTTGTCCCATCTCCCCCCCGATAACGTGGACCACTTTTCACCTCAACCTAACTTTTACCTTTATTAAATATTTACCTCTATTAAATATTAAATATTAAATAATAAATATTAAAGTAAATAAATTCCTTATTATATATTTTTTTTTTCCACCACGTTACAAATTAAATGTCAGAAATGTCATAATACGGACGGGTAACAACTTTTATTGTCTTTCGCATTCACAACATTCGCTACTTATCACGGTACTGTAAAAGTTAGTTTCGGATTTGAATGATATTTGGCATGGATGTAGTAGCTTTTGTCCTGAATAGGGCCGCGACGCTCAGAAATTTCCATACAAACGCTATACTCCCATTTCTTAAAAACCATTTGTCAGATTATGATGAAATTTAGCATGTACAATTAAATTAACAATATCTCCGCCCCCTATGTTCTTGTTTTTTTTTTAAAAACGTTCTCAAGCGAAAATAGAGAAATGAAAATATCCGCATTTTTAAGGGGTCACTTTTGACTGATTTATTCAATAGGTAGACAAAGCAAATCATAAAATCCATTACTTAGGGAGGTTGTCTACATCATTAGCTGTTAAATAAATCCATAATATTATATAAGGGAAATTCTTAGTTACTTAAGAATGATTACAGAAGTTCAAAAGTCATAAAAAAAAATGAAATTGCACTTTGTCACTCTGTAGGTAACTTTAGAGGCTCGTCAGTATCATTACTTGCTCTCTTCGCTCGTCTTCTTCTTCTAGACGAAATGGCTATAGAATACATTAAGCCAATGCGAAGTTAGTCTAGGTCGCCTAGGTCGAAATTAGTTAGGTCGCCGGACTCTAAACACGTAGGCTTCTTTTTAGCCGCGGCTAACACCGCCAGGCGAAGCTAGTAATAGTTGATATGTACTTGGTTGTGGTTACAGGCACCCCAACAAGAGTTCCTCGGTATATCGCTCGAAGAAAACGCCTCAGAGGCTGCAGAGAACGAAGCCTGCATGACGGCCGCCTGGCGGTACAGACTGATGCTGCGAGCGCTACTCGCCACCTGCGGGGAGAGTCTGCACAAGACGCTTGTTAGGCAACAGTTGCTTGTCAAGGTCAGTACTACAAGGAGTTTCCAATGTTTTCAATATCGTCATATGTAAAAAACATTCTAATTCAATACTTAGATTACACCTCTACCAGCCTCTTCGGGGCGATTCCCGAAGCGGCTGGCAGAGGTGTAATACAAAATACAAAAATATTTATTAACCTTATCACACAATATACAACATAAAGTTTAGCAATAGTCCCCGCACTAGGGCCAGCCTGGATAGCGGGAGACTGTAGCCGATTACATAATGAATGAGTGAAGAGGACTAACTACTATTAAGTTTAAACAAAAGAATACGCGTGTGAGTGTGTGTGTGTGTGTGTGTGAGTGTGAGTGTATGTGTCTGTGAGTGAGTTTACATAAAGCAAAAAGTGTGCGAATGGGTATACGTGTTGATTTTATTTATTAAAAGTTGGTAAAACAGATACTTCACGTCTGAATGACAAACAGGGCCTCTGTAGCATCGTAGTCTAACGTGAGGAGCCATTTCTTCACCTTCTCTTTAGCGCCATAAATTGAGCTACCGCCAAGATTACAGAGCTTTATTACGCGCCTGTATAGAAATGGAAGAGCAAAATTACTAAAACGTCTGGCAAAAGCGGACTTTACTAAAGGAAGCTTTACTTTCGTTCTGCGGTTTCTGACCAGTAGGTCTTCTTCCGAATTTTGTTGGATTTTATGGTGTGTGAGTATTGCTTTTTGAATAAATAGCTGACGGACTGTTAGAGTTTGCGTTTCTGCGTGCAATGCCTTAGATGAGTATCTATAAGGTTTACGAAACATTACCTTCAGAACTGCTCTCTGTGCTCTTTCAACTTTCATCATAAATGATTTTGCAGCGCTGCCCCAGACAAGAATACAATAAGTTATGATGGACTGGCAGAGGGCCGCATACACTAACATGAGCAGTTCTTTATCCGCCCCGTCACGAAGCAATTTCATTACGTGGATAACCTTTCTGACGCGACTGGAGAGAGCATTAATATGAGGTTTAAATGTGAGCATTTCATCAAGCGTTACTCCGAGGTATTTAATCTCTGAAACACGATCAATTTTTGGGCAGGAACAGACTTTGGTTTGAAGATGGTTTGAGTCTAAGCACTTGTGAATTTGAATCTCATGAGTCGCTGGAGGTTTCGAGATACTGGTTTTCTGAAAGCACAAGTATTTAGTTTTGCTTGCATTTAGAGTCAGAAGGTTTGAATCAAGCCATGCCGCTACAGAAGACAAACAATCCTCTGCTTGCCTAAATGCCTTGTCCCAGGTCTTTCCTTTGACCAAAATCGCTGTGTCATCGGCATAACATACAACTTGTGTATCTTTATGCAATGTTATCAGGTCTGCTATGTCGTTGATGTACACAGTAAAAAGCGTAGGTCCAAGGATGCTGCCCTGTGGCACACCAAAAGATGTATCCTTGATGCTACTCACATGTCCGCCAAGAGACACAAATTGCTTTCGGCCAGAAAGATAGCTGCGAAACCAATCCAAGGGAATTCCTCGTATTCCTATTTTTTCCAGTTTTTTTATTAGAATTTTTGGAGATACGGTATCGAACGCTTTGGCCAGGTCCAAGAACACACCGATACATTTTTGACCATTGTCAATAGAAAATGCCAAACTCTCCAGCAATAGAGTTATAGCGTTCTCCGTTGATTTGTTTTGGCGGAAGCCAAATTGAACAGGCGTTAGAATATTACGGCTTTCTAAAAATTTTACCAATCTTTTGTTGGCTATTTTTTCTAGGATTTTAGAAAAGACGGGAAGAAGTGAAATCGGACGGTAGTTACAAGTGTTTAGCTTTGGGCCATCCTTATGTATTGGTATTACGGCGGCGATTTTCCAGCTATCGGGGAAGAGCCCTGTACTTAAACTCAGGTTAATGATGTGTGTTAAAGGTTTTAGTAATAGGGGACACAGTCTTTTAACGAGTGAATTTTTTAGTCCATCTTTTCCTGGTGCTTTATCATTTTTGAGCAAATTTATGACGTTTCGTATCTCTACTGGATCAGTCGGAGTCATAAAAAATGAGTCCGGAAGAGTCGCTGATATGCAAATTTCTGTCGCTAACTCCTCCTCTGTTTTTCCCAAGTTATGAAGTATTTTTCCAGCAAGATTTTGTCCAACGTTAGCGAAATAATTATTGCATACATCTAAAGAGTCAGATGGTGTGGAGTTGATATTTAAAAGTTCAATGTTGTCGTCTTTTTTGTTATTCAGTTCACATACCTTTTTTACCGATTTCCAAAGTTTACTAGGATTGTTTTTGCTCTCCACAAACATCTTTTTATTATGTTCAGTTTTTAAGTTTTTTATAAGATCAAAAAAGATGTTACGATACCTCTTGTATGTCTTCTGGATTTCGAGATTGTTAGGATTTTTCCTTGCCAATACATGTAACGCATCTCTGCGTTTCATACACTTTAGTAGACCAGGCGTTATCCACTCCTTTATGATGCATTTTCTGCGACTAACCCGAACCTGCTTAGTGTGCTTCTTTACCAAATCTTCAAGTGTAGTTGTAAAATTTTCAGCTGCTTCGTTGACATTTGTTGAAAGTATAATATCCGACCAGTCTATAGTTTCTAAGTCATTGTATATATTCTCATAATCCGTTTTAGCCGAGTACCTGGTACGACTTGTTTTTTGTCGAGACGTTATTATTCCAGCCATGACAATGTCATGGTCAGTAATTTGCTTATTATGCTTTACATACCAAACCAACTGCCTGCGTCTTGACGTCCACTAGGATGTGGTCGAGACATGATGCTCCTCTACTGGGCAAGTTGATTAAGTGTTTAAGTCCTAACTCAGCAGATAAGCAAAGATATTCGTTTACTTGGTTGGTTTCTCGCAAAATATTCAGGTTGATATCGCCAGCAATTATGATATTTCTTTTTTCTGAAGTCTGTTTCCTTACTACAGTTTCCAAAGAATTGAGAAAACTTTCAGTGTTTGAATGGGACGGAGACCGGTACACCCCCAAAATGGAGTAACCGTTAGGCAAATCTATTAACAAACTATCAGCGTCCGAGATTTTTGGTTCCCTCACATTAATGCTCCAATCAGTTCGAACATAGGCAACTACTCCACCCGATCTGTTACTTACTAATGAGGTACAGTAATGTGAAAACCCAGGGATAGTTCTCATCAGCGAGCAGGATCCTAGATGACACTCCGTCAGGATTATCACATCAAAATTAATTTCTAATCTCTTAAGAAGAACTAAAAAAACATCAGCATTTTTCTGAAGACTTCTAATGTTAAAGGTTAAAATTTTAAAATTAAATTTATTATTCAGAACACTTTTACATGATTCTGCAACTTTAGAAACGTGGCAATTTACTGAAAATGTTTCGTCAAGCTCATCAGCCAACTTTACACTGGCCATAGTGGCCACGCTTTAAACAAATGTTTTGTAGGGGAAAAGCTCGGAGCGAGGTAAGACAAAATTGCCACTCTTTTACTACCCAAAAGGTTAAAGTGTTTCTTGTGTAGTGTTTGTGTGAGAGAGAATTTTATAATTGTGTATTGTGTAAAAAATGTTAGGGGCACGATAATGATTCCTAAATGAGTAATTTTCTTAAAGTTCAAAGCTATGTTTAAATAGTATGTAAACAATAAAAACATTGTGTAAATAATAATTGCAAAGATTATGTTCGTCTCAAATTTATAGTATGGATTGCGTTGGTGTTTGAGTTCAGATTTTTGAGGCTGTGCTTGAACCGCTCCCTTTGACTTGAGAGGCAGGCCTTCTCCAACTAGGCTATCATCGCTTTTTCATCATGTTTTTTACACGACCAGTGCTATTCACAATCCTCCGGAAACGTATCCGATCGGACCCAACAAATTTCAAACTCATATTGTTCGAATTTCAGTCTATCGAATCTAAGTCTAAACGTTGACACGTTTTTGTATTAATTGCAGACGCTATCAGAAATAGCGCTCGGCGTAAAGAGCGCTAAGGACGCGAACAGACAACGAGCGCTGACGACGGGCGGAGAGAAGCTCGCCACGATGCTGCGCCAGGAACCTGCGGCATTGCCACTGGCACTCCACAAATACGTGCACGACGTTGATATCAAGTTAGTACTAGGGTTTTATTTTGAAGTGAAACTTCTAATGCGACTTCCAACACGGTTGCGTTAAACGTTTAACGCTACCATGGAGGAGGTATGAAAGTACTGTTGCGTTGAACGTTCCACGCTTCTGGGGAGGGGGAATAGAAAGAGACAGCGTGACCAAGCGCGATCCCTTCCTATTTTCGTTTCCACGTTACGAAGTTTCGCTTCTTCCGCGCGGATGGACTCCACGCACTATTTTTATTACTTGTTGCGCACCGTGGTTTTTTCTCCCGCGGTTAAAAAAGTATCCTGTACGCTTTTCCAGACTATAATCTATTTTTTTTTCCTAATTTCATCCCGATCCGTTAAGCCATTCTGACGTGATTGAATAACAAACATCAAAATATCCATCGAAACTTTCGCAACTATAATATTAGTGTGATTGAAGAGAACATACTACGTCTGATTATACTCCTTTGGACGATAGAGTTCTTAAAGGTATTTTCAACACAAACGCCTATACCAAAACCATAATTATGTATGTATGTATGTAAAAGTGTGTGATTTTAAACAAGGTATCCTTTTTTGAGATACAAAAAAAATATGAAAATAATTAAATGTGCTCAGTATTGTTAAGGGTAAGGTATAGTAAAAACACTAAACTCAACAACACCCAAACTTCAACAAGCACATAACCTTGAGTAAATGTTTTTTTTGGTTTGAAATCTGTTTGTCACCCATCGTAATGTATTTTAATTATTCAATTTCATACTATCATACTTCATTACGTACTCTAAAGTTGTACTTAATTCACAGATCGTGTTCCTACTTCAATTCGAATACTCTTCCACTGAAAATCAACTTCATAGGAGTTGACGACGCTGTAGTACCCGCTATGTTTAAGGTAATATTACAAGCAATTTTTTACAAATAGCTTACACAACAATTATCCCATTACTAATAAACATTGTATAGCCTCGAATTAGTTATTCAGTGTTTTGTCTCATTCGATCGAGTTAAAAATTGTAAAGAAAGAATTCAGGGGCTCAACGTTTATTCAATGTTTATTAGTAAGAAGATTTGCTTGTAAAATGTGCTGGTTTTGTATGTAGTAATAGTTAAGTGTGTTGTTCTACCCGTCGAAGTGAACGACTTTTAGAACACAAATAGTCTCCATATAAAATTGATCACGTGACTAGTTTTTTTCTCTTTTTTTTTCTTTAGACTTGTGTCAATAGTTGACAATAATTATGATCAATTGGAATTTAAATTTGTAATTAGTGTTGATATTATTATTATATTTTGTGATGTTAAATTTGTAATGTGATAATGAATAATGTGATATAATTTGTAATTAATTAATTAATATAATTGGCACGTGCCGTTTATTTACCCTCTCTCCACTTGGTCCCCTTCTTCCTATCCACAGCTCGGCTCCACATGTGGATCCACGGATACCTTTCTCTCCTCTTAAATCTACCGATGGATTCATGGATACTTCTTTTTCCTCTTGAACCCACCAGTGGATTCATGGATAATTAATATGGAGACTTGATTATTGTTCTTTCAACTTAGACAAACGTATGTTCTAAAAGTTTTTCCCTTTGACGCGTAGAGCAACCCTAAAACCAGCACCTTGTATTAATAAGTTCACGTTGTTTTGTAGGTTGGTGACGATCTTCGACAAGACTCATTAGTGTTACAAGTGATGAAAGTAATGGATAGTCTTTGGCTCAAAGCGGGCTTGGATCTGCGGATGGTGATGTTCCAGGCTTTACCTACTAGCAGTCAACGGGGTAATACTTGCAAAGAAACATACATTTCGTAAATAGTTAAGGTTTATAAATAAGTAATGATGAAAATATTAATCTTAATCTCTCTGACTACCTCTGTGGCTCAGTTGGTAGTGAAACTGCTTTCTGAGCCTGGGGATGTGGGTTCGATTTCGGTGTAAATCTGTATTTAAAAATATTATATGTGTGTAGATATATGTCTCTGGCCGCCATAGTACAAGCTATGCTTAGTTTGGGGTCAGATGACAGTGTGCGTAAGTGTCCCAAATATTTATATTTATTATTATTTAAGTTTATTTCTTTTCTCAAAAGTAAGTACAAACCATTTATTATGTAGCGATATACCCCGAACTAGGTAAATTTATGTATCTCTGTGTACATTTATGCATCTTGGAAACTAGGTCTTCCGTTTGTTGACACCAATAAAGTTAATTATGCAAAAAAAAGTTTAAAGTGTAATAAGTACCGTCACCTAAAATAAATATATCTCTACGCTCTTTCTTTTTTTTTCAACTTTTTTTACAAGCCGTAATTAGCTGTAAGTTTATCTGTAAGTTTATTTCATGTCATTAGTGAGCTGTGGATTTTGTTTAAATAAATAAAATAAATAAAAAGACGGCCATCTTCTTTTCTCAGGCATGATAGAGATAGTAACAGAGGCGGAGACCCTGCGCGTGATCCAGACGGAGTGGGGCCTCACTGGCTCGTTTAAAGACAAGCCCATCGCAGAGTGGCTCGCCAAGCACAACCCTTCCGAACTGGAGTATCAGAGAGCCAGGGACAACTTCACAGGTAAGTCTAACGAGAATGGTATAAAGTGTTAGAGTTGTACGTCCCAAAGTTATTTTTCATAGACTTAAACAGACGTTTATTTATGGCGAAAAACACAATATAAAAATACACACAGAATACAGATTAAACAAAGGAACTAAATGAACAGGTGAATAAACAGGTGAAAACAGTATACGTATTTTCGGCAGTTTTTGTTGTTTTTTATGTAAGCTAAATGGCGTGGTGTAACTAACATCTGTCAAAGCTGACAGACATTAATAATAATAACAATTTATTTTTTCTCAAAACACATGTTACAGTTTATCTTATTTGGATAAGAATTTCTTAGGCATATAGGCATGCGAAATTAAAGATGTTGGTTAAAGATTCTGTAAACTTTGACAAGCATTGTTAAAAAATACGTAATAGACAAACGAGCAATGTTTGCCTCTCTCTCTCTCTGGTCGATCCTTCATGGCTGAAGATCGCGACCACCATTCTGCTTCACCCAGCGATTTGTCAGTGTCCTCCACTTATTCCGGTCTGTAGCCATTCGCACCACATGTTTGTTGTGGTTGCATGGCTATAAATCAGAGCTCTATTCAATATATCTAAGGTATTTACTAAATGAAGTTTTTTTATTTATTTATACATTTTAAAGCTAACTTTATGAATGCTTATAGCGTCCTGTGCCGGATACAGCGTAGCTACATACCTGCTCGGTATCTGCGACCGACACAACGACAACATCATGTTGAAGACATCCGGACATCTGTTCCACATCGATTTCGGAAAGTTTCTAGGGGACGCGCAGATGTTTGGCAATTTTAAAAGGTAAGTTAATGAGGTGAGGGTTAAACATATCACTGAGTTCTTAGACCGAAATATTGTTAGATTTTTTCTGTGCTGTCGTCAAAAGTTGGTTTTGCTTATTCACACAATTCAGCATTATTAACGATAAAAAAATACTAGGTGGGAGCGAGAAAGCAATAAAACCGATAACGCTCTTATAAAGCTCAATAGAAAGATATATTTGAAGTTGAAAGTAGTCAGATCAAGGTAGGTAACTCCGCTAGCGGCTAGGTGAAACTATGATACGAGTATTTAGCATACATAGAAAGTAAACGTTCTTTCAGGCTTTCTACATAACCCTGGTGCATAAAGCGGGCAGGTGTTTATGGAAGATTCGCCGCTTCCATCCCCAAATTGCAGCTTACTTGTTTCTTTCTCTGTCAGGGATCGCGCACCATTCGTCCTAACCCACGACATGGTGTATGTGATAAACGGCGGCGAGCGGCCCACGCAGCGCTTCCAGCACTTCGTGGAGCTGTGCTGCATGGCCTTCAACGTGGTCCGCGCGCACCACGACCACCTGCTGGACCTGTTCGCGCTGGTGAGTGCACGGTGACCCTAGACCTAGATACTAGTGAGGACCGAGCGCACCACGACCATCTGCTGGACCTGTTCGCGCTGGTGAGTGCACGGTGACCCTAGACCTAGATACTAGTGAGGACCGAGCGCACCACGACCACCTGCTGGACCTGTTCGCGCTGGTGAGTGCACGGTGACCCTAGACCTAGATACTAGTGAGGACCGAGCGCACCACAACCACCTGCTGGACCTGTTCGCGCTGGTGAGTGCACGGTGACCCTAGACCTAGATACTAGTGAGGACCGAGCGCACCACGACCACCTGCTGGACCTGTTCGCGCTGGTGAGTGCACCGTGACCCTCGACCTAGAAACTAGTGAGGACTGAGCGCAACCACGACCACCTGCTGGACCTGTTCGCGCTGGTGAGTGCACCGTGACCCTAGACCTAGATACTAGTGAGGACCGAGCGCACCACGACCACCTGCTGGACCTGTTCGCGCTGGTGAGTGCACTGTGACCCTCGACCTAGATACTAGTGAGGACCGAGCGCACCACGACCACCTGCTGGACCTGTTCGCGCTGGTGAGTGCACCGTGACCCTCGACCTAGATACTAGTGAGGACTGAGCGCAACCACGACCACCTGCTGGACCTGTTCGCGCTGGTGAGTGCACCGTGACCCTAGACCTAGATACTAGTGAGGACCGAGCGCACCACGACCACCTGCTGGACCTGTTCGCGCTGGTGAGTGCACTGTGACCCTCGACCTAGATACTAGTGAGGACCGAGCGCACCACGACCACCTGCTGGACCTGTTCGCGCTGGTGAGTGCACCGTGACCCTCGACCTAGATACTAGTGAGGACTGAGCGCAACCACGACCACCTGCTGGACCTGTTCGCGCTGGTGAGTGCACCGTGACCCTAGACCTAGATACTAGTGAGGACCGAGCGCACCACGACCACCTGCTGGACCTGTTCGCGCTGGTTAGTGCACGGTGACCCTCTACCTAGATACTAGTGAGGACTAAGGGGAACTTGAAGAAGCATAGTATACTGCCTTAACTTTTGAGTGCGACATCAAAAACTAATGACCGTGATCATATCAGATGTGCACCCTATTTTTAAAGATTTTTTATGACATTTATTGCTCTATATCATATAAAAAATAATATGTAAATAAAATTTAAAAATAATATATTAAAAAAAAAAATACAATAATCGATTTAAAAGTCCGTCGTCTGCGTTGACTTTAAGTGTGACATAAAGCTCGTTTGAACAGATGGCAATGTCCGGCGTGCCCGGCGTCACGAGCGCGGCGGTCAACTACGTGCGGGCGGCGCTGCTGCCGCAAGCCACCAACGCTGAGGCGGCGGCGGCCTTCGCCAGACTCATACACTCCTCGCTCAAGAGCAAGTTAGTATTAAACTACCCTCTTTTTACCTTTTGCTTACTTTTTAGATGGTTTTTGCACTAGCAAGAGTTTGTCTCATAAACTAACTACGAAAAAAAGATGGTTTTATGTTCGTGTGTATGTATTTTTACTACATGTGTGTTTATCGATATTTTTATTTGAATTGAAGCAATAGCCAAAGCCACTAAATTTTTTAGACATGTCTCCTTCGCCGTGATTGTTTTGACAGCAAGAGTTTGCTTGCGTTTCTTGTTGTGATGTTTAAAAGTGTGTTCGCTTTGAATGCCTTTGTGTGGCTATTTTCTCTTTTCGTTTAGTAATGACTGATGAACACGATAAGACAGGTGTAGTGATTTTATCAAAGATTTAAACTGCGTCCCACATTGTTACCCGCGGTTGCAATTGTATCCCTTAAAAGTTACCTTCATACTTTATATCCAAATACGTCCACATATTTAAACGTGCAGTAGTAAGAAACTAATACACCCACAGACTTTGGCCTATATCATATAAGTAGGATATTAGTGGCAAAGTTCTAACTGATTTCAACTATGTTTCTTGCATTGTTCAGGTTCACGCCGATAAACTTCTTCTTGCACAATCTGGCGCAGATGCGCGCTAGTGGCGACCAGACCGCCAACACGTCCGAACTACTCTCCTTCATGCCAAGAACATATACGTAAGTCGAACTAAGTAGTAAATTTGGCTCTTAGAATCCATGACCGATGGGGTAGAAGAGTTCTCGAGTGGCGACCACGAACCGGAAGATGAAGCGTGGGCGCGGCTTCCCATAAGGTGGACCGACGATCTGGCGAGCGTCGCAGGAAGCCGCTGGGTGCAGCGCAGGATCGGTCTACGTGGAGATCATTGGGGAAGCCTTTGTCCAGCAGTGAACGTCTCCGAGCTGAAATGATGATGATGATAATTTGGCTGTTTCTAGCGATCTTCTCTGGTGGGAGGCTTCGGCCGTGGCTAGTTACCACCCACCGGACCAAGCCATGCCGTGAAATGACCTAGTCGTGTTTCGGGATGTAGTCCGGTGTAACCGTTCCGAAGACGGGTCTGAGCAGTAGCGCACTTGTAGCGCCTCACTCAACTGCCGTCTTTGTACTTCTACACTCTACAAAACTTCAAGGCTAGAGTGAAGAAGTAACTTATAGGTCGTCGTGCTCCATCTTAGACCACAACATCGCTTAACATCAGGGGAGTTGGTGGTCAAACGTCGACCTATATTGTACATAAAAAAAAAAAAAACTTCATAAACTATCCCGGGACCCTAGACAAGTGGCAATCGAGCAATTCTATTTCTAATGTCGCTACAAATCAAACGTTAGCTGCTGTTTATGATTTTATGATACGAGAATATCACGTCGCACTGAGTAATTCTTGTATTAAGGGGTTAAGATGCGCCAATGACATTTGGCATTCGGCGCTCAGCTGGTTTTAGCGCCTCTAGTGATCAACGCTCGAAGCTTTTGAACATTGAGCTAGCATTTCTCAAAGACAAACAAATTCAGACGAAACACCGTGAAAAAAATATTTTTGCCTAAAAATGAAAGCCCTCTGTGATGTTATGCTTTATTGTAATGTTTTTTTACTAAATTATTTGAAGCCAACGGCGTTTTAAAGTTGAGCCTTATAAGCAGCATGAGCGCGGTAGTTTGTTTATAAGTATAGGTAGATTAAGTATGTACTCACAAATATCCCGCATAAAGGTTTTGATTCCCTTTGGTCGTGCGTGTAAAATCTAAAAAAAACAATCGTAGACCACGGACTCTCTGAAGTGTGAGATATTATCTTGGTCCCTCTCACTTTTATGATTTTTCAAACGAGAGAGACATTGACCAAAAAATATCTCGTGCGTAGGAATAGGGGAAATAATATAATATCGTAAGAATGGCCCTGGAGGGCTATTCTTGACGCGTGAGATGTTTCTTGGTCACTCTCACTATGATTTTTAAAACGAGAGAGACATTGATCAGAAAATATATTTCGTAAGAATAGGGCTCCTGATGGGCATCCTAAGAACTCCGGTACCAGGGATAAATTACTCAACCTATCCTAAACCAATGCTTACAACATTTCAAAAATCTCATAACAAAAAACATATTTACTAGGACTAGCAGAGCTGTTCAATCGACGGCCCGCTTAAAAAATGTATTCTACGAGTTGGTAGTACTAATCTGTTTTACATAACCAGCAGGTAGTATAAAAATGACTAAAATGATTGAAAACATAGTGGACCTAGAACTTACAACCTCATTATTATCTCGATAGTTTCTTGCCTGATTTTGCTGATAATTATGTTCCTACTCGAAGTTAAAAACGCGTTTGTGTTTAATATCTTTTTCATCACTCTCACTCGTAAAAAGGACTTTATTACATCAGTTTTAGCTCATAATCCGAGCTATTAAGCACGTGTGCTGTTACTTTACCATTATCGCACTAGTAACTAAACTAGACTTTTTTTAAAATAAATCAACAAGAGTTTTTTTTTATTTCTTAAATTCTTGATTTAAAGTATCATAACTACGTAATAACAGTAAATAAACATTATTTTTTTTATCAAAATATTGACAATTAATTAGGTATGATAATTTAAACAAAGTACTCGCTTTATTATTATGCCTAGTAAAATTTTGATAAGTGGAAAAGCAGCAAAATGCGCATACATTTTCAGAAAAATGTATTGACTAATGCAAGTCTGTGTTTTTTCCCCTCGCATGTGTGATGAAAAACGTCACATGAAACGCGTGTGCGTTAATAATTTACACTATTGGCTCCATTAGTGTGCTCGCATACGGCTCGCGCTATAATACCGCCTCGAGTGTAATGATCTTAGCACAAAAGTGTCATAATTTACGATATAAAAAACTACACTTTGACTTAATTTTGTTTACTTAATTTTTTTAGTAAACTGATTTTCAATAAAAGTCAAGTTAGAAGATGTTTTAAGTGATCATTGTAACAAAATTAAAGCGACTTCCAAACCACAAATAAGCACTAATATTAATTAATATAATTATTATAAGCGCTACCCATCTATTTGAAGTCGGTGCCAGCCAAGTCTTATAGGTAGAAGAAGAAGGATACTACTTACAAGTATCTACCTAATTACTACATATACATAGTATCTATATACCTACTACCTACTTGGCTTGGCTGGTTCCGAGTAGTAGGTAATTCCTACTAAACATTCAGACTGAAATATTTGGCATAGTACGAGTAACTCCTAGTACTTCTACCTATTACCAACAAGTATATAACCTACTTACTACACAAATTGTAACTATCTACTCCATATTAGACTTGGCTACCTATTAGATTTAGCTTGGAGGCCGAGTTAACGGCTTACCTACCCGCTACCCTTGCCATAGACACCTGTCTGAGCGTGACGTTTTAATCGGACAGTGCCAGCCAAACCCAGTATAAAGACAATTGCCAATGCCAACTAGATAACTGTTGCCCGTACCATGGTCTGGCAATATGATGATGGTAGAGAGAAGGGTGCAGGTTCGAAGTGGGACCTGTGAATGACAAATACAAGAAACTAACGGAACGAGCTTTTTTTTATCTACGCGTACGAAATCGTGAGCAACAGCTAGTAGTTAATATAGTAAAAAAATCCTCTCGAGCTGGACTAAAGGGGTCTTAGATTGGATATTGAAAAACCTTTTGTAGCTGAAATACATGTATAGTGCTTAGATTTTAGCAAACACCAAAAAAATAATCAAAATAAACCGAGAATCAAAAAATATCAATAAATCAAATGCTTTGAAGGCAGTAATCGCTCAGACTAACACATCCTTAATCTAACACATGAAAATCAAATGTTGGTTTTATAGATGAAACATAAATTCGAGCGAAGCTTGCAGTTGGGAGTTTCCAAGCAAAGAGATTAACATTGAATGAAAACTCAAAATAAGCACTGTAAGAAGAGTTTATTTGAAAATTGAACTAGCTACCAAGAAAAAAATACGAGCACGTGCTCCACGAGCTGCACGAAATTTAAAATAAAAGACTGTACCTTACTAGTACCTTTTTATTAGTTATGAGAGAGTATAATATTAGACAGTATTTTTAGAAGAGGATTCGCTTCTAGGATAAAGCAGTGTTTTTGTCTTGGGCGGCTTGAACCCCTCGCTGCCCTCAGGACTCATCTTCCCTTGCTGCGCTCGGGAGTTAACTCTAGATTCCCTCGTTACGCTCAAGGTACAATAAGCCGCCCGCGACGTAAGGCACTGCTTTGTGCCCTCGGTACATAATTTACTATTGTTACTCTTTATTCACAAAAAGGTGAATTTAGAAGCAAGACCTGTTTGCTTTTCTCCAATCAAGTCTATCGATTGTTTGGCGCAACCAAATCCATTGTGTCTTGATATTTCCTTAAATTTTACGAAGAAGAAGCTAATGTTATAATACGCCAATAACTTTTGTCTTTCTGTTCTTGTTCTGCTTCTTCTTCGACGATGAGATTCGGCAATGAAGACTGATATTGTTGTTCCTAAAAACAATATTAAATAATAATTAATTTGCAACCATACTAAGTCCCAACGCTCGTATCAATAATTTATTTATGTACATTGTGTACACAAAAAAAAATGATTACCAGTTTATTCGAAGGTGAAAAAGTCCCTGTTCCTCGGATGCTCTGATAACCTTCGGATGATTTTGAACTAGGCATCTGTAAATAAAAATATAGGATAAGTTTTTAGTACTGAAACGGAAGTTCTTCACTCGCGCTTCGCGCTCGCTAAGTGAATGTCACGCATGCCCATAGCAGTTCAGCGCCACTCTGATTATAAGTAGTGGCTCTATGAGCAACGTCTCACAAATTACATATCTCCGCTATTTTAAATAAAACCTAAATTTACAAAATTTCACAAATATCGGTTGAGAAATGCGATCTGTAGAGGAAAACAATCGGACATCCGTGCAATCAGACGCTGGACGCCGGACATACGATAACTTTAGCAATAGCATTTCCACTTGGCATAGCTCTGACTATGCACTATGCTTGTCACCCTAATAATATAAGATGTTAAATGTCTTTTAACTCACCTTAGTTCAGTACTCGCATTTTTTGTTGGCTGAACGCTTGTGTTTAAACTTTGATAATTTCGTTGATCTCTGTTTCTGAAAAAATGAAATAGAGCAATTTAAAGATATTAATTACACAATATTCATATTACTCAAAGCGTCTCGTTTGTCTCTTTCCATGATACCATAAAATATAAAACAATTACCAATTTATAATCCCAGTTTAAAATATATTACTATTCTAGTCTTCATGCAATAGAGACTAGATTAAAATAACTATTAAGACTAGATGCAGGTTGGTATCAGTTACCAAAGAAATTGTTGTATTTAATAAATATAAATAAATAACAATACATACAATAGTGACACACTCCTCAACCGATTCTCGTGAAATTTTGTGAGCAGGTTTGACAATTATATAAATTTTTGTTTTGACTCGGATCAAAAAGTTTTTTGGAAATTTTCCAATTATGCAGATATATCCTTTTTTAAATCACATCTCTGCCATATTGAAAAATTTCCAATAACCGCCTAGACAAGAAAATTCTTTTTAAATATCGGACTTACTCACAAAGTTTCAAGAGAATAGGTTAAGAAATGCCATCTGTAGATTAAGACAGGTCTGGGCAAAGATCCGGACAGAAATCCAGACGGAATTCGGAAATACGAAAGCATTTTCGTCGAATCTGAAGCATAGACGCTTCGCTCGCTAACGATCTCTCGCTCGGTTATTGTTGTAAGAAAATGTAATAACTTTTCTTTCGAATTCAATGGCCATAACTCGGAACACTACTTTCTGAATGCAAATGCTTGAATTTTTGTATTAAATACTATTTTTTACAAAAAAATACTTTATTCAAAGTGACTGATCAGAGTGTTAGTAAGCATATTCTTTCAAATAAAAAATAAATGACGAAGTTATGCTGCAACAAACATTTAGTAAAATTTATACAATGTAATAATTGAGTGCGTCCTAATTTTTGAAGTCGGTTAACAAACCAGGATAAGTTAGAAAAATATGCTCACTACACTGCTAAAAATAATAATGTATTGCGGACCGTGGTTGGTCAGCTATAACATAAAAATATGATTGTTTCTAGTTTAGGTAGGTTAGTTTAGGAAATGTGGTATACCAAAAACAAAAATTAGTATTAGTCATTTACACCGTTCGCACGCAACGACCGCTTTCCGATATTGACATCGTAAGTACACATAATAATTATCATTATTTTATTTTTACCCGATTGTTCAAGAAGGATTATTTATTATTATTAACTATAGAATACTCCCCATTTCTATGTTATTAACTAGGTGTTGGGGCATCAGCAAGTATGCCACAGCTTCAATTTGAAATGGCTTAGGTATATTGACCTTAGTATAATTTTTGTGAATAATTGAATCAAATGAAATCACGAGAAAAAAAACAGCTGTTTCATACAAAAAGCTCATCGATCGTCGACAAAATGTAAGCAGATGCTTTTTTCCCCGATTTAATTTACAAATAAAAAAGTTTAAAAAGTAATCGTTGTTTATAATGAAGAGTACAATGACCCCCGTTTGGCTTAGTACACCCTATACCGATAACCCTGTGCAATGTACTAATATGACACATATAGGTACATTTGTACATAACGAGAAAAAAAACACAGTTCTGACAAGTCTTGCACTTGGATAATTATCATGAGCAACATGTACAATGGGGCCCGTGCCGTGGCGTGATGATTGTAGTACAGCACGACGCTGCGCGACCGCGGCTCGTATCACAGCAAAATAAGGTTCATGGTCGCACAGCGTCGGCGGGTAAATCCAACAATCATCGCAATAAGGTGTAATGGACGGTGAAGCCCTGAGAGTTAACATAGGTCGGAGGACACGTCTGTAGTTTTCTATTAAGTATTTTTATCAGGAAAACAAACGTCAGACCGAATCATATGCCACTAAAAACTCAGACACTAGGGTTAGTCACTTCAGTCTACACAATAAGAACAAACGGGTAAAAATATTTATGTGGTAATTAAATATTAATAGGTAGGTAGGTACTTACCACTTAGCTACCTAGTTGGAGTCTAATTTTTTTGTTACGCCTAGCTGCCTTGGTGACATCTCCCATTTTCATCGGATCAACCTTCTGTACCCTCTACTCACAACGCGATCAATTATTGTCCAAATATTTTCACTAGTAGTAAAGTCACTAAAAACTTATCAAATGTCTTGAAAAACTACTTTTTTTGATTGGCTCTGGATAATTAAGCACTGTTTAATTGATGATTTACGTACAAATAGAAAAAAAATGCGAAAATATTTTTCGGCAAGGCGAGTACGTCCTTCCTTCGTGAGGCGCTGGCGCCGACTGGCCCGTCCCCCGCAAAGGAGCTCGCGGGTGTCAGTGGTCACGTGATCTGACGAAATACTTCAAAATAACACAAAATATTACTAAACTAACTCAATTTTAGCTCTAAAAATATGGTAAAAGAACGATCAATCATATTTTTAATTTCCTATCCGAAGGTGTAAAAATATATAGTAACGTAATCTCCGTAAGCACGGTATTGCACGCCATGAGAACGAAAACAACGTTCATTTAATATTTTTTTACTCGCAATCTAGTAAGTAATATAATATTTTAATTAGACTAATTAATAGGTAACAGAATGATCTTATTGGTGATATTTTTTTCATATCGGTAGGGTCCGTAGCTTCTTCACTATTACGAGTTGAATAGACGCATTTGGCGAATATTCAAGGCTTAAGTCGTAAGTGTACATTAGCTACTAATTGGACGTCATACGACCTTTAAAAATGTCACGTGATAATAATAAATTGTCAACTAGTCCAATCAGCTGCTACCGTTCAAGTGTCAGCGATTCCAGACAAAATCACTTGGAAACGAGTGCTACTTGTCTAAGGCCTCTGGTAAGCTAAAGAGTGACGTAATTTTTTACTGAATTCACGAACAATTTTAACGCAAATCAACTTAGTAAAAATTACTCCTTAAAGATGTCTAGCTACGATATAAAACCGTCAAAAATAGTAAAAACAGTCCACCATAATCAACCCCAACGTTGCAGAATGATACTGATAAGCTTAAAAGTTTGTGCCAATAAAAAAATCGTGCAATCCATTATGAATTGCTTCAACAACTAACAATTTTAACATACTCGTATTGAAAGCGATTTGTAGTATAAATACTAACCTTATTTTCATATCATTAAACTTCCAAATGTACTATCCCCAGGATGGCTCAGGAAGGGCGGCTAGTCAGCGTAGAATGTCTCGGCTACGAAAAACGCTACGATCCGGAAAAGCACTACGTCTACGCTCTTCGTATATACAGACAAGGACAGACGACGCCGTTCGTGCTGTACCGCTCTTACAAGCACTTCACGGAACTCTATCAGAAGATCTGCCTACATTTCCCTCTCAGCAAAGTACACAGGTTGGTCTAATTTATGTTAATTTGCCGAAAGAATACAGTTTTGACGTATCAATGACGTTAAAATTTGCGTCAAAAAGTGTTTAAGATAGTATTCTCTATCTAGAAAATCTATCCAGGTACTTCACTATTAAGTATTCACATATGTTAAAATGGTTTTCTGTATTTAAATCACATATATTTATGCATAATCATTTTCCAGAGTTGCTATAAATTTCTAGAAAATTTTGATGAGCGGTCTGAACATGAAAGATGATCTTGAAGTTCACGTAATGGACGGTATTTCTTAAGAAATTATCTCATAGGTGACATAAAATGAGATATCACATTACGTAAACAAAGAAGAATTTAGTAATCTAGTAAAAATGTAGATAAAGAGCAGATTAACGCACTGTAATCTTTAGGCTTTTATTATTCGACAGGTTATATTTATCTGTGACTCAATGACAAAACAGGTCTTGAGAATTTTTAAATCCGTGTATGTATTTATTTATAAGTGTTGACAGTTTTTGTCTTGTCACTATATCTGCTTTGCAGTTTAAGGCACCGAACGCAGTCGAGTAAGCTAGTAACTAATGACTATTTTCTCGCTCAAGAAGCGTATGATAGGTACGTGTGAAAAAAAGAGATAGATATATTAAAAGTTGATCGCTGACTGTTCACACCGCCGCGCCGGCGGAAAAACGCTCGATTAGTTTGTTGCAATACTCGCTCGGGTAATGCTCGCTCGCTAATAGTTTTGTCGCTCTAGCCCAGCGACAAAACTATCAAAAATATATACTCGCTTCTCGCTGCTCGCCAACTCGTTTCTAGTTTCTGGCTCGGTACTCACTAATCGCAAACGGTCGGACAAGTGCTTTACAAGCCTAATAGCATGCGCGCAACAATTTTTTATCACTTTTTGTCGTGTTAGAACGCGACAAGGCTATGTGTAAACATATATCTGTCTCGATAAAAGAGTCGACATACCGTTGTCGCGTTACGTATGCTAAGCCTGCAAGTCACGAATCTGAGCATACTAAAGAGAAGAAAAAACGTAGTAATATTATTAGTGGTCGATGAAAGAGACCCCCGACTCTTGAAACCTCGTTTGCTTCATCTAGTGATCGTTTGATAGTCTTTTGAATCTAGGGCTTTATCTAAAGATCGCACCCTATATTTAAAAAAAAAAAATCTACCACCCTTAAATTGTAAAATACAACCATGGCCAAAGGGTAAAGCAACATTATTAAGATATTGAAACAAAAATTATAAAGATATAAATCACTAAAATATATTAGCAGATACTAAATAAAATAAGACAAACACTTGTTTTGTTGTAATCCTTAATAATAAACACGGCTTCTTTGAACATATCACTCAGTCATTAGCTATCTTAATCAGGTTTTGTACAATCTTATCAATTCTATTGAATTATATAACTTCATGGAATCTTTCTAAGGTCCGAAACAACGCACTCACACTTTAACAGTGAAACATGTGTAAATAGTATCTTTGATTAAGAACTACTGATGTCTATGGTTCGAACATAATTTCTTGGAGTCACTCCTTTCGACTGTAGAGATGTAGGATACAGCTCTAAATATATTCGTCAAGCCTCACTGTTTTGTGTAGGCTGACTTGTCGCTTCAAAGTTGTAATTCAAATCCATCACCATCTGTTTGTTTTTATTTCCCCCGCCTCCAATGACGGTAGTCGGTCTGATGGTCTGTTGTCGGTGTTGGGAGATCATATCCCAACTGCCAGTGTCCGCTGGCTTGCTGAAGGTTACGTTTCCACTGGAATTTGAGCTTTGAGCGTTTGTGGTCATCTGTGCCGATCTTGGCACATCCGAGTAAGGTGGAGGTCCGCTCGATCTACTTATTGAGCTCTCGAGAGTATTCGTCGAATATTGCTGAGGTGCTGGCGGCGCTGGAGCCGCTGGAGTCGGGGCTTGAGGTTGAGGTGCCTTTTTTTTTCGGTCTGGTTTTCGTTCTCTCTTCCGGTCTGGCCTGGTCGGTTGCGCGTCTTTCTTTTCTCTTTCCTGTCTCAATCTTTCTTGCTTCGCTTGTTCTTGAGCTTGTTTTTCTCTCGCCTTCTGTTCAGCCAATCGCTGTTTCTCTAACCTCCTTTGCTCTCTTTCCTGAGTCTTTGTAAGTTTTGTATTTTGGGCTCCGTTCCGTGGGTCGTCTAGTGGCGGCGCGCCACGAGGATCCCGGGATACTTCGACGGCGCTGTGTCGCAAGTGCGGTGGCATACTTTTGACTTTCGACAAGTCGGCAGCGCTTTTTGTGGGTCGCATTTGCTGGACTAGTTCTTCTGACACCGTCGATTTCTTGGCTTGCTCAAATGAATTGCGATATCCTGAAAAATAAGAGTTGCTTAGACTTCATGACATTAATGGTAGCGTATTTGAAGTTTTAGATAAGTGAGACCATGCTTACCGAAGGAATCATCCCTACTCGTCCTGTAAGCACCACTCACGGTCATGTCCGGTGACAGTTCCGAATGCACCCCTCTCCTGTTTTTTTTGCCGAAAAAATTCAGCGAAGCCTTGAATCCTCCAAACATTGTAGCTCGATGTATTTTTCAAGACAAATACGATATTCACTTTTAATGCCTGTGAAGAAACAAAATCTTTGAAAGGAGTATCTTATCTGCAAAGTAAATTTAGTCAAAGTAATTCACACAACAAGATCTGGGTCATATACGTTTGAACGAAGGCTTATCAAAAATCATCGACGAAAACTGAACAACAGAATTTACTTACGTTGTTTGGGTACACAGGAATAAAAAAAAAATCACAAATAAAATGCAAATGTATACATTAGCAATAACAATAGCGGTCGGTCCATTACTGGTGAATCGATACTCGTCTGTTAACAGATTAGATACGGCAAGTACTGTGACTCCCTTCAATAATGACTAATCTTATCATTTACTAAAAAAAACTGTATAAAATGATCAACTTGAGTTTCAATTGTTGTTCACTAATTGCGAAAGTGACATACTTTGTGTTTTTGATAAGTGAACATAATAAATTTCGAAAGATAAACATACATTCCAAAACATATTGAACAATTAAATAGATCTAAACATATATTTTAGGGAAGCATTTTGATTTACAAATGGTAAAAAAAAAACTACAACAACGAAAAAACACAAATAAGTAAAACACAAGTATGTATTGGATTTGCTGTCTACACTCATATTATAAAGAAGATTTGTTGATTAAGATGAAAATTACTGGTCCGATTTCAGAAATTATTTTACCATTAGAAAGTTACATTAATCCAGTGCGACATAGGCTATAAAACGCGAGCGAAGCCGCGGGCAAAAGAGCTAGTATGAGATAAAACTAGGACAGTAGAAGAGATTATTTAAAGGTTCAAGATTTATTCTACTCGAAATCGCACGCAGCCAACATATTTGAAATTTGTTTGTTTTACTCGTACGTATTATCTGAGTGAACACAGTTTCCATATCTCTACGTGATCACATTCTTCATTCCACTGATCAGTATAGGTACTGAAACTTTCATACTAAAACAATGCAATGATTCACACTTTCACACGTGTTGTGCCTAAATCAATTTACAGCTGTTATCAGTTCCTGTTAAAATAGCATGTAATGTTAAGATTGTTGTTTTATAAAATGTCGTTCAACCGCATTGAGTCATTGTCTTTGATCTGCCACGCGCTTTTAACTTAGTTATTGGATCTATAATGTGTTTTATTGTATGTGATATCTTGACTTTCCTTTAAAATTTTATCTACCTCTACAATGGGGTGTTAATATCTGAAAATGTATTTTATTTTTATGTTAGTAAATACATATATAGTCAGTACATACATCAGTCTCTACTCAGCCTCAGTACAGTCACAGATTTCACCCGTCGAGCGGCATCGTAAAGCGCTGTCCGCGAAAATCGAATTTCCAAAAAACGACCGCCGCTTGCGCAATGCAACGTTGCTTATTGCATGTCCCAAAAATGACCTTGAATTAAAAGAAAAAAAAACAATCGACCTTAAAAATGTAGCATAGAGTTGCTTTTCGCATGTCAAAAACTCTTTATTGACACCAAATACAAATAAATCTAAAGTAAACACTCAAAAATAAAGGTGCAATGAGCGGTCTTATCACTTAAAAGCGATCTCTTCCAGACAACCTTTGGATGGAATAAAAACATTATAGTTGAGCATGGACGGTGGTGTGTGCAATAAATAATAATAATAATAATTAAGGTTAAATAAATATTGAAAATACTTACTAATTTGAGAATTATAATAAACACATGGTGTACGTAAGGCACTCGACGGCACTTAAGCCTGAACCGCGGCTTGCGGATGGAAATTATTAATCAAATAAGCAGTCAAAAAAAACCCAAAAGGCCTTTGCCGTACAGTTAGTTGTACGTAGACCTTTGCAGTTAGTAACATTTTACGTAGTCAGAGCTAAAACAACAATACATGTCTGACAAGCCAATCCCCGTGTTCCAGCTTACCCTCAGGGCTCCACGTGGGCCGCTCCAACATCCGTCAAGTGGCCGAGCAACGTTTCGGTCACGTGCAAGCGTTCCTCACGTCCCTCTTCAGCTTGGCGGACGAGATCGCGCATTCTGACCTCGTTTACACTTTCTTCCACCCTCTGTTGAGGGACCAGCAAGATGTGGAGCCGCAGAGGACGAGAGGAGGTCAGTGATTACACGTGACTGATTGATCACAAACATTCATATGAACGCTTGAACGCACAGGGTACAGAAAATGTATGGCAGCTGTCATGTCCATGTACTGAGACAGGTCGCACTTAGCATTTACTTACAAAAGTAGTATTTGTGAATACGGGGGTGAGTAATATATCTTTTACAGGTTTCCTAGATGAAATGGTTTGGTAATTTGAAACCATTTCAAGTAATCAACTTCTGTATCTATCTGTAACTACGTTTTACTCTGTTCTAACTTCAGATGAGCTAGTTGACTGAGCGAAAACGAGGTCTCACAGTCTATTAAACTGCCTCGGTGGCCCAGTTGGTAGTGAACCTGCCTTCTGAGCGTGGGGGCGTGAGTTCGATTCCCTCCTAGGACAAACATTAATTTGATCAACATTAGTGTTGGTTCTATGTGTGGGTGTTAATATCTATTTAAGTATGTATTTAAAAATATCTAAGCAGCCATAGTACAAGCTTTGCTTAGTTTGCGGTCAGGCGACCGTGTGTGACAATGTCCCGAATTTATTTATTATTATTTATTTATTTATTTTTATTTATTGGGACAAATTGGCATTAATTCTATCAGATTTTGATGAAATTTTGCAAGTAATAAAATTTAAAGTTCGAGTATGAGTCAATTTAAGCTAGGAGTTGACGAGACATGGGAATTGCGAAGTTCACTTCAAGGTCCACTAGTATTATAAAGTGGAAGTTTGGAAGTTTTTATGGAGAGAATAATTTCCGGAACTACTAATCCAATTAAAATAAAGTCTTTTACTAATGGAATGCTACACAATCAAATTAATGTTGACTAATGCTAGCCACACACTTTGTAATATACTTGTGCCAATCTAGGTTTGCACAAGTATATTGAAAAGTGTGTGGCGAGCTTAAGAAATGTGACCGTAGCTACGGGTAGAGCAACCAGTTTATAATAAGTTGTTATGTTATATTTCGCAGGTGAGTCAGCGGAGCCGGAGAGCAGTGGCTCGGGCTCGCTGAAGATGTCGGTGCAGTACGCGAGCGGCGTGCTGTCGGTGCTCATCCTGCACGCGCAGTCGCTCGCGCTCACGCCGCAGGGCCTGCCGCCCAACCCTTATGTCAAGGTGATAAGATACATTATCGAACAGTGTGTTTGATGATTGGTACGATAGAGTTCAGGCTATTGAAGTCTTAAAGCTTATGATAGTCGGAGTCAGCACAGACTTTCACACACACATCATATTAAGGGCAGGTCAGTGTCCCTGCAGTGAGAACTCACAATGAAATGTGATTGAGCCGTCACCCACCAGTCACCCGTCAGTGTGGGTTGTTGAGTGACTCCTGTCTTTCGAATTATTAATTCTCAGGCTTGTCAGTTTCCTTACGATGTTTTCCTCGGATGAAATGTGTGATTAGAGTAAATGAAGCAATTCGTAATGAGAACCACAACTGACACAGAATTTACTGTCCAGCGGTGCTATTCGCAATCATTCGGAAACGTTTCCGATCGGATCCAACAAATTTCAAACTCAAATTGCTCGAATCTCAGTCTACTTTAATACATTTTGGAATAGGGAATCAAGTATAAACCCAATCGGAAGAATGAATCACGTTTAAAAACTTACAAAATACGAACTGAGATTGGAATAATTTGAGTTTATTTTTTTTGGAATCCGAACGGAAACGTTTCCGAATGATTTTGAATATCACCGCAGTTTGGCTGCTCTATTATCTTTTCATATTATACTGGCAAAAACTACCAAATATATTTTTTGTAACCCTGTCTGTCTCATCACAGGGACACATCAAGTATATAACGTGGATTATCATATAATTTCTATAATTATAATTATATATTTCCAGGTCTACCTAGTCCCGGACCCTACAAAGGAAACGAAACGCAAAACTCGCGTGCTAAAGCGCAATTCACACCCCTCGTTTATGGAGATGCTTGAATACAGACTGCCCATAGAAGTTGTGGAATCTAGAAGCTTGCAGGTATGTTAGTTTACAATCCGCAGGTTGCCTGGAAGACATCACTCGGAGTGACACAATTGGAGTCGGACTTGGAGTGAACGCATGAGTTTCATGACTGCCTCGGTGGCTCAGTTGGTAGTGAACCTGCCTTCTCAGCTTGGGGGCGTGGGTTCGATTCCCACCTAGAGCAAACATTTATGTGGTAAACATTTGTTATCCTATCAAGTATGTATTTAAAAATACATAATATGAATATATATATATCAGTCTTTGGTAGCTATAGCCTTGCTTAGTTTGGGGTCAGGTGACCGTGTGTGATAATGTTCCGAATTTATTAATATTATTTATTATTATTCTATGGTTCAAAGTTCCGGTGTATGTCATGTATGTTTGTTTGTCTGTTTCTATGTCGTCGTTTAAGCTAGTCGGCTTAACTGATTTTGGAGTTCGAGGTGTCTGGACAAGTGCGTTCTTTATTTCGTTTTTTTTTTAATATTCTGGAGTTACCAGTCTAGATTACCATACTAAGCTACACGTCATCTTCACAAGAGCCATCAACCATAAGTTGAACTTGTGAAATGCAAATGCCAATAGTACAAGAGCTCAGTTTAAACTTGTTAACACCCTTTCAGTGTCTTTCTTAAGCAAACATTTATTATCTACTAGCTTTTTTCTCAATTTTTTTTTCAGGATGAAAAGTATTCTAAATCCTTTTCCGTACCCCCGACAACGTGCATGCAAAATTTCAAGATGATCGGTTGAGTAGTTGAGATGTGAAAGCGTTACAAACAAATTCACTTCCGCATTTATAGTATATTAGTTAGGATTCTTATTAAGTACCAATATAATATTATTTATTTATTTCATTATTATTTCTAGGCGACAGTTTGGAACTACGATTCTCTCCAAGAGAACCAGTTCCTCGGCGGCGTGGTGATACCGCTCAACACTTTGCCTCTGAGACAAGAGACTGTAGCCTGGTATCCTCTAGAATACATACCGCGGTAGCCTGCAGTCGCCAGCTCCAATGTATGGGGCACGGATGTATGTTAGAACAATTTAGAGAAAACGTGATAATGAAATTCGACTTTCGACGTAGATATAGGTGATTTATACTTCATCAACGAGAATAGAGATTTGAGTGAGGAATGGGTTTTAACTGTCAAGACTGAGGGGCTATTTTTGCGCGTGAGATGTGTTCTGGTCATTGTCTCTCTCGCTTGAAAGTCATAGGAGTGAGAGTGACAAAGATAACATATCACGCGTCAAAATTGGGTCTGGACTTGTAAGCTCGATGCTCATCTAAGTGATCTGACAGATTTTTTTTAGGCCCATACTCTATTCACATTACCATGGTGCGGAGACAGCCGTATATATTTTTTTTATTGCTTAATTTACTACAGTTACAGATGATTCCGGATTTTACTGTGGTGATATTTAGGGTCAAAATCAAATATCAAATTTCTTGATTCAGCGAATAGTACAAAGGCGAGTTGTATACGCTGAGGCCCCAATATAATATGCCATATCTCTTAGATCGAGATCTTGCTTATTTGTCCAGTGGGAACTATTCGCGTACTATTAAAGGAAAATATTCGCGTCGTGTAAAAAGATCGTTTAAGGTGTATAGTAAGGCGCGGCAGCTGTGTCGCTCGCTCGCCACACTTTTATATTATACTAGCTGCGCCCCGCGGTTTCACCCGCAGTTAAAAAGTATCCTATGTGCTATTCTAGACTATAATCTATCTCTGTGCCAAATTTCAGATTCAGTTCAGATCTGTTCAGCCGTTCTGGCGTGAAAGAGTAACAAACATCCATCCATTCATTCTTACAAACTTTCGCGTTTATAATATTAGTATATGAATAAAATTACATTGTATATTATTTTGATAAGTTTGCTTCTGTCATATCAATGCATTGGAACAGTATTACAAAGTATTCAGAATAATTTTCTTGATGATATTTATAGTTTTTACTTAGAGAAACGTAACCAGGTAAAACAATTACGTGTTTGAGTTTCTCTGAGCACTCTTATAAATTATACTCGTATCTCGTACACTCATTATAAATATCAACATGAACATTATATTAACATTACATTGAATACTTTGTGATACTGTTTGTAATGCATTTACAGAGCCAAATTTATCAAAAATACATTCTATAATTTTGTATCTAATAAATAGTGTCGCGAGCGAGTGAGACAGCTGCTGCGCCTTACCATGCACCTTAAAGAAAGTGGACGGGGTGTGTTTGCGCATGGGTAGACTCGCGCACGAAAGTACTAGGCCTATTGTTTTATTCTTGGAACCATCCTTTTGCCTTTTCTTTTTTCTTTTTTTTTTTTTTTACCTGGCGTGAGATAAGATGATATTTTATCTTGCTCAGTCGCACCTATGACTATTCAAACGAGAGCAACAAGGACAAAAAAATTTGAGATTGAATCTCACTCGCAGGAATAGCCCTCCAGATAGACCGATAAATATCCTTATGTGCAGCTTGACTTGGACAACGTTCTTTTGACGCTGTAGTTGTGAAATGAACACCTATTTGATGTGGTTAGTATGTTATCTGTTGGGTTGGTTTCAATAATACGGTAGCGGTGTCAGTTCCATGGTTCCGGTTGTACTTGTAAGCGACGCGTGTCAAATTGTGTGGCATGTCATACGTGGCATGTTACCCAGGTAACATGCCATGCATGCGTAAATATACCCTTAGACTTGCATATTCTTATTGTGATATATGTACGTTTTTTATAGCTGATCAATGTATGTCTGATATACTTTTTGCTATTGTATTAGTCTATTGGACCAAATATTCGGTATGAAGACACGAGTGTATTCACAAACGTTTGTCGCAAATAAAAACTGTCTTTTTGTGTATTTTTATAAAGCTTTTATAAAAAAACAAAACTGCAGAAATCCCGTACGAGTTTTTTGTAGAGTTTGGGAAATTTAATTGTTTTTTTTTTTAATTGAAAGCTAATTTGCTGGCTGGGTCCAATATGTGCACTTTGCAAAAGGTGTATAAGTTTCAAATTGGCATAACGAAAAATTTGCACTTTTTTAATTTGTTAAAAAAATTGTACTTACCTACTCTTTTTCCCAAAAGTAACTAAGTATCCAAATTAAGAAAAAAAATGTTGTTAAAAAAATTCGAAAGCCAACTGAGAATTCTTCATTTTAAATTTTATGCACACTTAACAAAGTGCACATTTTGGGCTCAACGCGTTGCACCATACTTAGCTTACACTACAGTGCGATGAGAAGTTAGAATCTAAGACTTTTCATAAAGTAATATAATGAAATAATTAATATCAAATGCTGATGCTGTAAGCATCAACCAATTATGAATCAACTTATACAACCAACAATTTAACATTTGCTCTTGGTCCTACCGCTAAGTCCCATTAGAAGTAGCAGGTAATATTTAGTTTTTCGATGGTACTGTACTATTTCTAAAACTGATTACCTGTTGAGTTAAGCTTATAGTGCATTTACACCACAGTTGAGCATAGTTTCCAAATGTTGCTGGCCATCAAAAACCAACATTTTGTTACAAAAGTTGTAGAACGATCCGAAATGTTGTCGTGTTGCCAAATGTAGGCTAAACAAAGCAGCATTTGTTAACAAAAGTTGTAGAATGTTGTCCAATGTTGCCCAAATGCGGTATGGATGCACCATAACACAATCATGGGCGAAAATATTTAGCCGTGACACTATCAATAAAACTACGTAGTAGGTCCAAAGACAACAAATGAATTTAATATTCCATTTGCTTATGAAATGTATTGTAAAATAAAGTGCCAAAAGCAACGCATAATAAATTGCTGTAGATTGCGTTCATAATACATGTCGAAAGTACGTATGTATCAAAATATGACATATCAATTAATGTCTACTTAATAATTTAACTATAACCAATCGTTATTACTTACGGGTCATCCATTAAGAGCGTTATCGCTCATCGCATTGTTTTTGCTTTCTCGCTTACACAAGTATTTTGAAAAATAAAAAAATACTGGGTAATTGAAAAATGTTTTCTAAATACTTGCTAGCTAATAATATAAAAGTTATTATAAACTGATTTTAGTTCACATGTCTCTTAGACGGAGAGTTATTACAACAAAAAAGAACACTGAACGAACAAAAGCGCTCCAAAGAGGGTAAGCGCAAATTGTTTGAACTGGAATTGCTTTCTCAAGATTACCCTTCTGCGTCTACCAATTAACAAATGAAAGTGAATTTTTATAGGTGTTTTTTTTACACATACTCGGCTTACGTCCGCCCTGTACAATTTGCGCCTAAGCCAGGGTTTGATCATCCTAAGTTTGAAATGTGTGAGGGGTAATCTGTAACCAAGTCACTATAAATTAATCCCAAAATGAGTAGGTACAAATTCTATCCGTTGTGGTGCAAAGTCTATGGGAGTAGTCCCATTCTATCCGTTGGCATTATAACGTACCTAGGTTAGAACCTAGGTACCTAGGTTCTGGCTAGATCCTAGGTACCTAGGTTCTAGCTAGAACCTACGTACGTTATAATGCCAACGGATAGAATGGTTCTAGCTAGAACCTAGGTACTTTAGTACACTATGTACTAGGTAGGTTTAGTGGATGACTCGTAACAATGCGATTTTAATTTATGCAGCAGCTGCTATTAATCTATGTGTTTCAGGAAAAACGTTTTCCATACAAAAATCAATGAAAAACGTTTCAGTGAAATCAGTTGTCGTTATTGGTATGTAAAATTTTAGTTACATTCCAAAATAAATGTAAACTATTTTTGTATTAATTTTGAGCTTTGTAGTTTTTGGCGCGGTGCTCTACACTTATATACACTCAGTTATAGAACAAATAATATATACATTATAATACAATGACATCGATTTTGTTGCCTCGTTCTTTTAACTTATATAATCTGACAGCATTATTATTTTGGACGTCTCTTTTCAGTGCTATAGTGATTATGGCCTTATTGAAAACGCTACGTTGCTAAATCTGAACTTGTTCAAAGTATTGTTGTCCTTGTCTAATACGCAGCAATAATTAAAGCAGGTTTATTTACGGCTAGTTTAGATTTAGCTATTAAGCGTTCTGAATAGGGCCTAATGTAGTTTTAAAGCTGTCATATTTCGTTTAGGTTTTATTTAACAGAATCGATGCCTATCAGATAAACCTGATTAGTAAAAGTAGGCCGTTTGTCGGCTAACACTGCCAATTTATGAAGGTACAGTACAGTTAAAAAAAAAGTACCCTATGTACAGTTCAAAATGTGTATTTTTGAAGTTTATAATTACCTTTTTATTATTTTTAATTGTTTTTATTTATTACCTTATCAACTGCGAACAACACGTGATACTAGCTCTTCATTGCATTAGACGCTGTCTTCTTAAATTGGTAGTGTAAGCCGCCAAAGGGCCATAAAATAAATAAGTTTAGTTATCATTCTCGCAGTCTCACGCACGAAAATGAGAGCAAGTCATTAATTATGACCGAGCATTTTAACCATAGAAGGTTAGTTAGTCATTTCATCTTATGAATAATGATGATATATACATACAATATGTATATTGCACAATGCGTTGTTTTGCTTTACTGTACGTTTGAGGGCCGCCATAGACGGCGAAAAGTCGACGTTAGTCAGCGAGACTTGTCCAAATATAAAATTGAAACTAGGATCTACATTTGATTGGCTGAAAATTAAGCTCGGTTGAGCAAAACAATCTTTTAAATACCAAAATAAACACACACAAACATCAGTCGATGGTTTTAAGCATGATCCAAGAAAACGAGGTTTTCTTGAATTCCGGGAGCAAACACGTAATGACGTCACTCGTCATTGTCAGTCTCTTTCGAACTATTTGCAAATGACATATTTCGGTCTTGCTTGTTCATAGATTCACGTCACTATGTGTTCTTCACGTGACTGGAATGCTATACCTTGCGGAGTATATTATTATATAAGTCGCGGCACGAGAGTTTAGCGCTGAGGGTAATGTGGAGGGGATATCTGCGCATGGGTATAGTCGTGAACATAATACAATTGTAACTTTAATTAAAAACACATTTGAATAAATAGTAAGTCTATCACTAAGCAAAATCTGGAGGATATTACTCACAGTCACAAACATTAATAAATAGTTAGTGTTAAAGTTTTGCATAGCTTGTAACAGGTTGTTTTACTATTCAAGACACAAGTTATTTTAGGCATATTCAATATCACTAAAAATACACTAGTATAAAAACTTTCACTAAATAAGAAAGGAACAAAAAAAAACAATAACAATGAACGGCAATAACAATACACTTTAGAACGCGACTGTACAGTCAGAAGTCTGCGGAGCGTCGTATCGGGGCGGGGGACGGAATACGACTGGCTAGCCAATCGGCGCTACGCACGCGCAACCTTCGTCCCTGTAGCCCCCCTGTGATACCTAATTTTTTACTTCTGCGCAATAACGGTCAGCGCTAGACTTTCGTGCCGCTACCTATACCATGATTTTAAGTATTTTTTTATGTCAATCTCAATCTAAATCCCGTCGAATGTGGTGGTCCTGAAAGTCAATTATAAAATAAATGTTTTTTCTTATCTGTGTACATCGTGTGTCTAAATGACGGACACATTCTAAGATATCACACACCTTGTAATCGAGAAAAAGACAGCTGTTCCATATATTTTGTGGAAGGTCAATGAACTTTTTGTATGGAACAGCTGATTTTTGTTTCTCGATTTCAGGGTTGGTTGGTAAAAGTTGATCTTAATGAGTGCAATGATATCCTAGAACATGTCCGTCGCTTACAGATACACCCTATATAAGGTGCTGGTTTTGTGTACAGTATACAAAAGGGTGTCGCTCTACCCGTCAAAGTGAACATCTTTTGGAACACAAGATTGCAAAAAAACTCGAGACTGCAAGAACTTCGAGAAAATAAAAACAAGTCTTACGGTTTTTTTTTCTCTTTATTTTTGTTATATTTTGTATGGAGACTCTATTATTTTTCTTGCGAATTTTGAAAACTTATGTTCTAAAAGTGGTTCAGTTTGACGAGTTGAACAACCCCCTTAAGTATTCCAACACAATACCAGCACGTTGTATAACGTTTTATGATACGTTTAGAGATCTGAATGGATTTACTCGCCTTCCAATGTATTAAATCAACTATTTTTATTATGTTAGTATTTTGTTGAACGTATTACTTTTAGCTTTATATTATTTATTTTACAAATGAATAGAAATGAATTGGAAATGTTTTAACGTAACTTCGTTGATATTATTTTGTAGTTTTACTAGTTTTGCTGTTTGACGCGGTTTGGTACTCAAATGAAATCAAATATCATAGATAACTGTAAAAATGGCTTCCAATTTATGTTTGCTCAATCGCAGAGCAACTATAGTGATCTTAAAATGTAATCGTTTGTTGGTAAATTTGTAAATAATCTAAGATACTTAGTTTTTTATACAACTGGCTTGCGAACATGGTGACGCGTTTAAAACCGCTATTTGTCTTATCGGTTTAAATCTTTCTCGCTCAAAATTGATTGTCAGTTATACATTAAATACTACGCTGGCATTTTGAGAAGGGCTACCTATTAAAGTAGCCCCCTTATTAAAGGGGACAGATGAGAATAAACACACAATCTAGGGTTTTTATTCCCATTTGCCCCCATGGCTACATCCTTACTTTTGTCGGTAATCAGTTTCAAACGCGTCACCGTGTCTGAAGCACCTAATAATAAATAATCGATGCCTTATGGCCTAACGGAAACATAATAATCGAGTGTTGTCAAATAAATAATAGAAAAATTCAATTATACTGCTCTCATATCTATAAATCTTTTTATTTCTTAACAAAGAACTATCTACCCATAATATCTAATATCTTTCACTAGGCTTAGGCTTAAAGAAATTAGATACTACTCAGTAACATTTTTCTTTTTCGTCAGACCGCTTGCGTTCTCCGATATAGTAAAAGCAAGCAAGTTCGTAATGGCCTAGTGGCTAGCCCTGGTGTCAGAGTTTCTAGGCCGCCCGAAGACCTCCGACATGTCTTGACAATTGTTGCTATATAAAACGAACAACCGGGGCCTACAATTTAACGAAATAGCAATCTTTCATTACATTCGTGGTAGTAAAACGTCTGGCTTTTCGAAGTCCTTCTGAACCTAGAACGTTAGTAGGTATTTGGTACCTTATTATATCTTTATTTCTCGTCAAAGAACTATATTCTTATCTGGCACGGGTTTAAGTAAATACTCATTAACGTCGTATTTCCTTTTCTATAAACCCCCTTCGCCTATTTAGAAAGGTAAATTTTCACCAGTAGTTATTATTTAGTATACGCCTGGCTTTTCGAAGTTTGTATCTGCGAGCTTAAGGCGTTAGTATTTGGTATCTTATTATATTTTAATTTTTTGTCAAAGAACTATATCCTCATCTGGAGCGGGTTTAAGTAAATACTCATTGACGTCGTATTTCCTTTTCTTCAAACCTCTGTCCCCGATATAGAAAGGTAAACTTTCACTAGTAGGTAGATAGTAAACGCCTGGCTTTTCGAAGTCTGTATCTGAGCCGAGGACGTTAGTGGTAACAGTTCCGTTGTAGCAGTCTCCGTGTCTTGCTTCTGCGACCGATGGGCAGCGGACTGCGACGAACTTGTCCGGGTTTTGCAGGGAGAGGATCCAGTAGAAAGCAGAACGGACGTGGCTACAGAACAGGAAGCACGGGAGAATGAAGTTACTAACCATCGACGGCTGGTATTCACCTGGAAAAGAATTAGGAGTTGGTGAAGCCATTGGAATAAGAGAAAAAACATTAGGATTATGAGAAAGCAACGTTTAACTACAAACTGAAGAACTGCAGGCTTATTAGGTAGTTATTATGAAGCGATGAAGCGGATTGTGATCATGGCGAAGGCAAGACCTCCCTAATCACGATCGACAATTCGGTATTAGGCTGTGGTACTAGGCAACTTTTTCTATCGCGATCGCTTACGAACGAATGACAAAAGATGGGTATGGGTATGGGATGGCTGATTAGGGTGAGTTTTAAAGGGTTTTAAAACAATGTTTACATAGCCTGTGTAATTATTTTACACTGTCGACTTGCCGCGGACTTAGCCAACGCATTAATTGCACACAAAATATTTGCCTGCCGGCATTAGATGCGACGTTATGTCAACAGTTTTTGATTTGAAACACATCGTCCGTAAAAATAGTCAAGTATTAGCCGTGTCATCGGCATAGGCTATTAAATGTAAATTACCTCCATTAGCATAGAAGTCCACGTGGCCCAATGGATCCGCGATGCCAAACCCGTCTATATTTGTGTGGAGGACGTCCACTTTGTGCGCTGCGCCGGGGTTCAGCCGCTCGCTTGGAGGCAGGTGCCGGAAACATGGCCCAGCCGGGTCAAGAGCTACAGGTAAATCTTGGTAAGTGTTATTATATTCTAGGTAAGCGTCTTCAAGTCTCGGGTGAATCGGGAACTTCTAAACAATCTTGCTCCGTCGTATCGTTGGTTAACATGAAGCGAGACGGCAGGTCAAAATACAAACCTGTGGCGTTCGGAAATGAACGACACATATTATTATCTGTGGTAATATTATCGGTGGCATGTCAACGCTCTTGGCTACACAGAGACTTAAGCAAAGTAGTTTATCTCATTGAGACGCCTGATAGTTCTAAAATACCTGCTTTTTATTTCCACTTTCACCACAGCAACCTCAACGAGATATATACCTAAGAGGAAAAGCTAGGAACAACCCGCTCGCATATTCTCCCATAAACTTATTATTGAATTTAAAAAGGTGCATGTATAGATAACAATCCGTATAGATTTGAGATACCAATACATTGATTATATGAGATAAAAACCATAGACATTCCATTCAGGTCATTGTTTTAGAAATCGTCAACATTTATTTCATGTCAAAGTTACAAGGCTTGTGGTGAATGTCGTCCACTGATTGCCAATACGCTCACACGGAAGCGGAACATTGCTACCCTTGATAAGACGCACAAATACCTACTGCATTCGAATTTTATTGTACAAACATTATAAGAAAAAAAAGCATCTCGCTCGACTGGACGCGTCTGAGGTCAAGGCGCAGGCTTGCACTTACCTACAAGACTGCACCTTGATCCTCAGACGAAGACGAGACGAAACGAGACCTAGGCTAGGAAAATACGAGTCTCTTAATATGTAATCATTATTGTTGTTACGCACCAGTAAGTCTATACGGCTTGTCGCCCACAAGATCCTTGTACTTCTCCGAAGCGAAGGAAGCTATGTGGGCTCCCAAGCTTCCGCCTGAGATCTCCAAGTGCTTCGGGGAGAGTCCGTTGTCAGAGAGCGTGGCGAGGAACTCCCCCAGTAGATGGCCCAGTGGCTTTGTCACTCTTGCTGCCCTGAAATTAATTTCATGTGCAATGTAATTATTTATTCTCTGTCCCTATCTTTTGGCCTGCATAATAAACGAAGTCACTTTCCGTGTCCGTCTATCTGTATATCTGCTAACTCTCCAAAAATCACGCAGCGGATTTTGATGCGATTTAAACCATTAGTTAGTAAAATGTTTACGGAAGGTTTATAGGTGGCGTGCGATTCGGGTCGCTTGTAATTAATATCACTTTGATGTTATTCACATATCGTCACCATCCATAATAGCCTTTCCTATACCACTGTGGGGTACCTCTACCTATATTATGCCGCTATCTTGTCATGGCTACGCGGCAAATGTCAAGGGTTTCAAGTACATTATCAAAAGCAAATAAAAACCCGGCTGCAAATTGTTGTACCCTATGTCACTTCCACTATCAAGACGATTCAAATGACACCTCACAAGTTGCAATTAATTAAGCTGTTTAGGCTGTAAAGCGTGCCAAAGAAACCTTATACACACATACCCACATACTTACATACATATACTCTAAAAACATAACCCTCCTTCTTGCGCAGTCAGGTAAAAACAAACGTAAAACGACAGACCAAAATTTTTTTTATGCTGTGCTCAAGACATACCATCATTTATTTTTTTACCTAACTAGGTAGATGCCCACCTGAATGATAGCAAAATTAGCTTTACAAAAAATCACCTCGACCTACCTTACGTACTTGCGTGTTCATATTTACGTAAATACACGACTAACCGATTTAAATTGCCCTTGTGCCAACCTGTTGCAGTTATCTGACTCTGTTGCATATTTTAGATGAGACCTTTATGCAATTTACCTGAGTACCTACTACCTACATGTACATAGCATAGTATGTAAGTCTTTGTACACACGCATAAGCACAACTCAGTCGCGAATAGATGGGTAGAGATCTTCCAAGCTAAAACTGGATGAACACCTCTAGCAGAAGTATTATTGGAGTTAAGTCGGTAGGTGGTTTTTCATTGTTGAGAGGCTAGCTAAACTCAACTCTGATTTTAAGTGTCTATGGAACCGGGTGTCGAATATGTTATGGTAAGCCCCTAGCCTTAAATGGGATCTGGCATTGGTGACGGTCTGGATTAGCGATAATTTTTGGGGGTTTTCGCTATCCTACTATACTTTTAGTCTTTCTGTTGTTACATGCCAAAAAAAGGGTTATCACTCATTAAAGTCAGATCAACCTAGAGATTAAGATGGGGCACGGCGTATGATTTAGGTGAAGCCAAAAACTACACTGCTGTCGTATATGTACACAACACGCACACATTGACGCAAAAAAACTACGCTACTCGCTTGGTCATTCTTATTATTTACATTATCTACATTGATTTATGGTATAATTTCGTGTACAAAAATATCCATAGTGCAACATAAAAGTGTGGCCAGGACTTCATTCTGAGGTTATTTTGTAAACTGTGCAGATTTTTTACAAGTCAATTTTGAAAAAGCCGTAACATTAAACCAAATATGTGCAGTTTTAGAATATTAAACCTACTAAGGTTGTATATTGGAACGGAAATGGCTAACGTAGAGTTTGGGAATTAATATTAGTTTTCGTGCAATTGTAAATGTTTTTCATGGCAACATTACCACGCGCACACGTTTAAAAAGAAGTGGCTTCAGCGAGATATAACGTAGTGTTCCGTCTTTTCCTCTAGGTTGATCTGAGCCCGGGACTCGATAGGCTACGACTAGTGCGGTTAGGTATTCTTTATAAGTAAGTATGAGCTTCTATGTACATATGCGCCTACTACATCAACTCCGGATCGCCTCGGGGTAAGCTATCAAAGCGTGGACAGCGAGTGGCCCACTCGGTGACCACGCGCCGCCCGCGGTTCACGCGAGAACAAGTGACAATCGCTGAGACTACTTGGAAACTCGTTTGCCTTTAGAGGTTCACTGGTTGACCACGCAACGTCCACCTGTGGAACACCAGTTGGTCACCAGTCGAGGCGGTCCCGAGTCGCTCCAATGAGTGGTAACCTTTATTAGCTGGATGTTACATTTCCGACATGCCATTTTCTATGCAAATAGCTATGAAACAATCGCGTGGTGAGGTAGGTAGATAAGATTGTTCATTTCGCATGCGAAGTTGGTCGATGAAGTGAAGACTATATAGGTAAGTATCATTACTTTCTCACGGCATACGGCAGCGAACGAAACAGTGCATGGAATCGGGAAAGAATCTTGTTTATGTTAACGATACTTGGTGTCTGTCGCTTCCAGAATCTAGTAAACGAACAATACGATATTTGCGGAAATGCGGTGCCAAAATTCTGATGATCAACGTAGCGTAAAACTTTTACAGAACTTGTTATTCAGAACATTAATTGTGCCTGTACGTACCTATTCAAGTTTTTGTTCATTTTTAAGCTTACTTAGTTATCTAGGGACGTGGATAGAGGTAATAAATTATAAATATTCCTTCGATTAACGATTTCTCTTCTCTAAGCACTGAGCTGTCATCGTCATACAAAACTTATGTTTAAGTACAGGATAAAAAGATAGAGAGTTTACTTTAATTCGTGACATGGTGGTAGGGAAAGTGGTAAGGTTTATTACTTACAAGGGGTATGTGCGCACCAATATGGGGAATATCTCCAGGACGATCACATTACGTCCCTTAGCAAGGTACTGGGCGCTCATGGACCGCACCAGCGGAGAGAAGGATGCGTCCATGTAACCGCTGATTATCACCTGTAAAACATATTTTGTAAAGAATATTAGAATTATACATATAGTACCTTTCGTCGTGGTAGTTATGTAGTTCCTTCCATTAGTAATTGACGTCTGGAATAACTTTGGTAGCGTACCTACCTTGCGCCCGATTCCCGGTATTTAATTCGAATAAGGTATATTATACATAAGTATAAATATTATCCAAATATTTGTTCGAAGTATGTGAACTATCACTATCAGTAGTAAAGTAACATAATAGCTAAAATCTTAAAAAATAAATACATGCATAAACTTATACCTAACTAAATTCTAATTTAAAAGCCCGTTGGCAGAGGGAAAGGTGAAGGCCCAGAAGGGCCCAGAATGCTAGCAGCATTAAAGTATAAATACTTACATACATATCGTCACGCCTTTCCCCCGAGGGAGCTGGCAGAGGTGTAATACAACACCCACATTTCGCCGGTTGTAAAGCATAAAATGAATTTAAAATGGCAAAACAATGTAACCCGACTGAATTTTTTATCTTATTTGTTTAATGTAAATAATTAAGGTGACAGTAAACAAAGCTACGAATTTTAAGTAGATACTTTAGATGTGTTCAAGTACACAATGACATCTAACTAGTATCTACGCATTTCGGTTTTTCATAAGACATTTGCATAAAAACAAATGTAAAAACAACAATCGGTTTTCGACCTTAACATAGGTAAATACATATGTAAAATGTTCACCTGTGTTTTCCTCTTCTTCAAGTCTAAATGCTTGGCGGCACATAGCGCCCCTCCTGCGGTTAATTTGCACCTCTTCTCTCTGCTGAAAACGCCTTTTGTGGGGTTCATAACGACCACGTAGAGCGATCGTATGGTTTTCTCGGATATCACCGTGCTGCGGTTCATTCCTGGACCTGGGAGTTTTGATCAAAGTTTGCAATTTTAAAATATTTTTTTTTTCTTTAGTTACTTATAATTAAGTAACCTGACAACTTACACCAAAACTTTACTTATTTTTAGTTCTAAATTAGTAAAAATTTACAATAAGCAGCGTGTAATAGTACTATTATGTATCTGTAATAATATTATTAGGCGATGCGATTATTATTAGGCGAAGCGATGGCAGCCTAGTATGGAGAAGGCCCGCCTCTCAAGCCAGAGGGAGCGGGTTCGAACCCAGCCGACGGCACGTACCAATTTGTTCATTGTCTGAACACATGTGCGTATTGTATGTCATCTGCTATGTATGGCCGGTGAATGGCGACAGGCTCGCTCCCTGTCACATTTGGGACTGAATATCCTCCGGCGAAGTGTGGGTGTTGTATTACACCTCTGCCAGCCCCTTAGGGGGAAAGGCGTGTTTAAAATTATTAGGTAGGTACTTTAGGTCTGACTGCATGACTAATATTAATTTAATAAGCAATGCATCTATGCACACAAAAGGTTAGCAAATAGCGAAGATGATATGATGTCTTCCTAGCTGATGATTATTCCGATAATTAATACGTTAATTTTAACGCGATAAATTGGATGGTCACACTTGAACGGTCTACATCAATGCCCATCAATTTCAAAAAGCCATGCCTGTAAAAAATAAAGCCACGTATGTAAGCAATGCCTTTGTAAAATTAACGCGACAAGACGTGGCCACACCAACGTTAAACGTCCATCATTGGCATAATAATTATCGGCGTTTCTTGTTAATGTGGCCGTGACATGAGCTAGGCACCTACAGGGGCCCTATTCAGAGATTTGAGATTTTCATCTCATCTTTTTCCGTCCTTGTTGCTCTCGCTTGAAACGTCATAGGTGTGAGAGTGACCAAGATAAAATCTCATCTCATCTCACGCGCAGGAATAGCCCCCCAGTAGACTAGACCGGCCGGCGGCATCCGGCATTTAGTAGCGGAAGCAAAGTTTTTGCTTGCTTTGTATAATAGGTACCTATGTACTCAGCGGAAAAGGGTGGAAAATAGTTTATGATCAATGATTAATTTTATTAGCTCACCCAAACTCGGAAGTCAAACCGGCTCTACGGCCGGATACCCATCCGATTACTTAATTAAAATTCAAGATCAAATTAAAGAGACGTAGTATTACTCGTATTGTGTTGTAATATCTTAATAAGTTAACATTGAGATTTTTTCATAGTCAAGTTCGGGGTAAGTCAAGGTAAACAGTCGACAAACAAGATTTAACCGAGATTTTTGATACAACATTGTATTCTTAAGTTCAAATACGTAGGTGAATATATTTAACCGGAAACCAAAAAAATATAATAAACTAGCTGTCACCCCACGACTTCGTTCGCGTTTTGAGCTATCCTATCTCTCAAGTTGGATCGAACTGCACATGGTGTGCGAATTTTATTATAATCGGTTAAGTGGTTTAGGAGTTCATTGAGGACAAACATTGTGACACGAGATTTATATATATTAAGATAAGTATAAACCTCTACAAAATGGAAATTCATGTCCCTCTACAAAATAATAAGTAGGTAGGTAGGTACATAATTAATTGTTCTCAACTACACCAAAACATGTTTTTAATTTATTCGTTTGATGTTAGTAAGTTTATAATTTATAACCCGGCATCGTCATTGTCTATCCGAATATAGTTTTAATCATTGTGTATGTAAGTAATTACCTACCTCTTCAGCAAGTACACCTACCTAATTGATTGATTGATTGATGGAGACATTTTGTAGCCCGTGAGGTGCATAAAATATTTACAATGTTCAACCAGTATGGAACCTACACCTAGCTTTTCATCATAATCGTTGGTCTATTAATATCTACAATAGATTATTATTAGTCACGCCCCGTGGTTTCCCCTGGTGTCCAACTGGAACTGTTCATTTTTTCGTAATGAAAGGTACAATTTTTTCTATATCCCTGACAAAGTGTTTACAAAATTTGATGATGATCGGTAGAGTAGTTAAGGCGTGAATACGTAACAAACAAACACTAGTAGGAAACTAGATTATTATTACTAAATGGACTCTACATACTCTGGGTACATAGACGCCGCCAAAATGGACACTACCTACATGGTAGAGTCCATTTGGTTAAACTACTGTCGTGGCTAAATAAACCTTGCTTTTATTAGTAGTTGTTATAAGGCTTCGTCCTTATAGTCCTGTAAGCAGCTGACTGTCCGCTGCCTGACTCTCTGTAGCGTATTAGGCAAGTTCGATGTAGAGCAGGCCGTGAGCTCTAGCAAACAAAATGTGAATCAGCCGCTCGACAGCAAGCGATACCCCGCAAACTGAGTACCTATGCGCGAACTCAATATGCACTGTTCGGACATTCCATTTACAAGTATAAGTAAATTAAAAATCACACACACCCATTTTCATCAACATCGATTATGATCAAACATGGCTCTACTCCCGACTAATACACATTTCAAACAAAAAAAAAACGAAATCAAAATCGGTTTATCCGTTCGGGAGCTACGATGCCACAAACACACACTCACACACACACACACAGACACGTCAATCTTTTACCACCCCGTCGTTTTGGCGTTGGCGGTTAAAAATATACTTTTACCCCTATAAGTATATTTTTAACCCAAACGACGCGACGGGGTGTATTTAGTGCGCCCCTGCGCACTGGTGGTCAAACGTTGACCTAATTTACATTAAAAAAATAATAATAATAAGAACTGGAAGCAAACAGCAAACAGTCAATTGCTCACAGTTAGAACAGTTCGAATGAAGCCTAACTATTTCTGTGGTTAGGTTACCGAATTCTTCTTCTAGCTAGGTCTATGGGTTGTTTAAATCAGTCAAGGTTTCTCAAAATACAACTCAACAAAGAATACGAGTATCTAGGCAATAACTGCAAGCAACATTAAAATAGCTATTACCTTTGAATGTGTTTATTACACAATCTGTCGTTATGTTAACCTTCGCATGTTCCTAAGTTTCCGATAATTGCACACCATATATGTCAACAAGTACCTGCCTTCTTATCACACTGATATTATAAACTTGAAAGTTTGAATGGATAGATGGATGGATGTTTGTTACTCAATCACGCCAGAATGGCGTGATACTCATCCCAGTCCTGTGCCAGTCTTGTCTAAGTTCGACTAAATAAATTATATGAACTAACCTTAGCAAAAGTAAATAAATTAAAAATAAATTAACTAAATTTATTAATTTAATTTAAATTTAAAACAAATTAAAATTTTTAAAAACCACGACACCGATTTTCATCAAACATAGCTAACTACACTCCCGTATACATCACTATAAAAAAAAAAAAAAAAAAAAAAACAAAATCGGTTCATCCGTTCGGGAGCTACGGGGAGCTATTCCTGCGCGTGAGATGAGATGAGATTTTATCTTGGCCACTCTCACACATATGAAGTTTCAAACGAGAGCAACAAGAACGAAAAAGGGTGAGATGAAAATCTCAATTCTCCGAATAGGGCTAACGATGCCACACACAGTAATTACAGTTTAAACTAAACATGCCCTTAAAACCAATGCAGTTTGTCTAGGACAAACAGTTAAAAAAAAGTTAAAAACGGCAAAATAATCAACCTGTCAAAACTTATTTTATATGAGATTTTCGGTTCGTTTCGGTAGGGCTCCGTGGGCGAATATAGTTTTTGCACCCTTAGCTTCTACGAGCTTTGTAACTCAACCAAGCCATCGTCAAACAGTCATGACTACAATTCAGGGCTTTAAAGTGTTTGAATATTATATAAAATTTATACATAATTACATAAAAAAACACCTAAGTAATAGACAAAAGCTACTATAAATTAGCAGATGCTATTGCCGATAAAAAAATATTTAAAAACATTTAATTATTTAATTTAATTTTGACGATGCTATTGCAGATCCCTAAACCCCTAATCCCTAAACCTAACTTCTTTTTTCACACGTACGTAGAGTACGTACGTACGTACGTCCACACACATAAAAACGGTTTATAAACCGAAGTTTTTTAAGCAAGCGTGGAGCTATTAGGATAGTGATAGCTTCGTCACTGATGTCTTCAAAATATACAATTATTTTATTTTATTGCATAAATGTATTTACTAATTTACTTTTCTATTTAATACGGCCATCATACACAATTTCCTGTAGAGCCAACCAAAAAAATTTGCGACTGCGATGCGCTTTACCCAAAGAGTTATAATTTTCAAATTTAATTCATCTATTTATTTGTTTTTTGAGTTTATTTAATAGGTTGTAATTTTATCACTCACACAACTATAACTAAACCACTTATTGATAATATTAGATTAATATTACACAGTATACACAATCCTGTGATTACCTAAATCTAAAAACACATTGCACACTCACAATCTGCCATCAACCCCGCGGGGCTGCCGGTGCCTACATCTTGAGCGCCCACCGCGAGCCCGCATATCAACAGCACAATTCCGCGCATCTCGTCCCGCCATCCACGACAATAATAAATAAATACACAAAACGAGTGACCGAGAGGCTGGTGATCTCGAAACTAACTTGAACGATAATGAATATTGAGTTTCCTTTGCGCAGAAGGCCGCGCGTTGAATACTTATGAGACAATTAAAGCGTGAACCATGTAAGGTTGCAGCGTCATTCGGGATTTAACATTTATAATTCCGGGGAATTATTTATAGCGGCTCCGTCCCGTTTGGTAAGTAGCCCATTTCGACAGGAAAATGTTTGATTAACGTTTTTTTAATATGATAATTTTTAATAAATTGTATGTCATCTGCTACATGACTGGAGCCCGGTGTATGGCGACAGGCTTGCCCCCTGTCATTTGGGACTGAATATCGTCCGGCGAAGTGTGGGTGTTGTATAACACCTCTGCCAGCCCTCTCGGGGGAAAGGCGTGACGATATGTTATGTTATGTTTTTTAAAATGTAAATTAAAGAGGTTTATCAAATGGGATGCTTACCGACCGGGATGTACAATTGTACATATTATGTACTTACATCCCGGTCGGTAAGCCTTATAGCCTTTACGTGGTAGTGAAGATGGCCAGATCTTAGGGATTGTAGGTAGGAAAAAAATGCTCAAATTGCAGTTGATGCTGCGTAATGGTCATAGCAAGTCTCTTGTTCGAAAGTTGGACTTAGCCCGAGCTTTATCTGTTCAATGTACCTACTTATGATCTAAAGACGTTTGCAGTTTCTAAAAGCCGTTCTATTTATTATTTTTTGCCAAAATGAAGGTCTTTTTGTTGTCGATATTTTTCTACAAAGTAGTATAATTTGTACAACGATTGTCACCTGCAATGGCATAAATTTCACCTAAAATATTAGTCGTGGTGCGGCCCTACCGGTTGCTAGGATATTTTTGTATTCGTGTTAACATTTTCTAATTCGTTTTTGTTACATTTAAATTTGGCTTAATTTTTTTTTGTTTTCTGTTTGCATAACATTGTCACGCCTGTCCCCGAGGGGGCTGGCAGAGGTGTAATACAACACCCACATTTCGCCGGACGATATTCAGTTCGAAATGTGACAGGGGGCGAGCCTGTCGCTATACAACGGGCTCCAATCATGTAGCAGATGACATACAATACGCACATATTATATTACTAGCTGCGCCCCGCGGTTTCACCCGCGGTTAAAAAGTATCCTATATGCTATTCTAGACTGTAATCTATCTCTGTGCCAAATTTCATCCAGATCTGTTCAGCCGTTCTTGCGTGAAAGAGTAACAAACATCCATTCTTACAAACTTTCGCCTTTATAATATTAGTAGGATAGGATATGTTCACACAATGAACAAAGTGGTGCGTGCCGTCGGCTGGGTTCGAACCCGCTCCCCTCTGACTTGAGAGGCGGGCCTTCTCCCAACTAGCCTGCCATCGCTCAATCATGAAAACTTCCAATAAATATAACTATCTTTTAATAAAAACATTAGTTCGACGTGAGTTTGTACGCGTGCTTGATTTCGAAGCCTAGACATTGCGTTCGGCGCCACCTAGCTAAGTGCGTGTAGAGTCCAGCGCTTGCGTGACGAAGAACGGTTATATTCAGTGATTCAAGTGAACCTTCTGACTTTGAAACACATAATTGGATCCTAGCTAATAAAATGCAACTTGAAGGAGTATAATCTAAGAATAATTTACTACTATATATCCATTACTAACTATGCCAAGCACGCTGTGTCGTTTACCGTGAGACCAACAACCAACATACGAGTAATCTTTACCAATTCTAATCCTTTTCCTAACTAATATGACTAGTAGCTCTGTGTGAGTCAGTTTTTGGAAAAAAATAGAATTGCGGATATTTATACCTGCGACAAATTTTCTGTATCCACAATTCCACACGTTGGCCGAGTGGTGTTGGCATCAGCGTTGGAGCCAACCAGACGGGGTAAACGAAGCGAAGTTCCTAATACCAGTCACTGGGTATGTGGAGGAAACACCAAATAATTAAGAAAATCGTCCAAATTAATTTCATTTATTACTACGCTGCTGCGCCCCGCGGTTTCACACGCGGTTAAAAAGTAAAACTATAATCTATCTCTGTGCGAAATTTCATTTAGATCTGTTCAGCCATTCTGGCGTGAAAGAGTTAAACACGAAAGTTTGTAAGAATGGATGGATGTTTCCATCTATTCTTACAAACTTTCGTGTTTATAATATTAGTAGGATTTATTTTGCCTGCAAAATTTTACGAAGATCGGATCAACGAAATAAGTCTAAAATATGATAAAAGTCTTTAGGTATATATCTAAACTTGTCGTCGAACAAACAAATGTCGAGATGTCCCAGTACACTGAGATCTCGCTTCGCTAGGTAAATTAGTTGGTCGACCTGTAGGTAGACCTACTTGAGTATCTTAGCCTTCGTATCCTATACTTATCTGTAAACCATAATCTACGTATTTTAATTTGAGTAAGGTATAAGTATACATATACTGTGTTAAGGGCATTTAAACCATTAGATAGATAACATGCAAATGAGAGGAATAAAACGTATAATAGTTTGACTTAACAGAAGAACATAATGAAGGCAAGGACCAAGGCGTTCACAAGAATTCGTTTATTTGACGTATAAATGATAAGGGTCGTATGTAAATAAAAGTATCTATCTTCCTCTATCACTTTATCATAAAAAAATATTTAAAAAGCAATGGTCAATAGCCTCCGAGCTAGCGTCGTCGGTCTTTATGGAACTGTTTTAAATCATAGAACAATTATCAAAACACAAACTCATGAAATAGTAATTATGTCACTCATAGGTTCCTAATAGATAACGGATTTTCAGAAATCAAGTAGCTACAGATATCAAATAATTCTAAGTGACGTCACAAAATTACCACCCCTTTTCAGACATTAGAGAATTTTATTTTATTTGTTTTAACAAAATCCACTTAGCTCTCAATAAAACACAAAATAAACTTACATTATCTGTAAGTTTATTTTGTGTTACAGTACTTTACAGTTAATAACTCATTACTTACAGTTAATAACTCGATTGCAAAATGTATAGAATGTATGTAAATGATAGAATCTAGAACAAGTAAATTTGAACAAGTTCAACGTATTCGTGAGCCAATAGTCTCTCCCATAGATTTCACGATTAATAAACACCAAGACGCATATAACCCATCAATGAAAGCGTAACAATTACCTGAGAACCTGACTTATCGATTACGCGAACCGAGGGTAATGCGCTTTCATGTGATTGTTCCAAGATTTTTTCCGAGATCGACTGCAGAAAGCCAATTATGTGGCTCTACCTCCTACGTTTGTCGAGACGCGCCGCACCGGTTTGCCGACCATCAGTCCTACCCCGCGCCGACGCTCGCTCACACGCACGGGCTTTCCAAACTAAAATAAATCAACTAAAAATAAACAATGAACATCCACAAGTGATTTTTAAAAAGTTTTAACTACTTCGCATCGGAAGAAGTTGAAAACGTGAAAGATGAACGAGTTGGTATCGAATGACACTTGGCAGTGGTACAAGGAAGTGGTGTTGTCATGGCTGGAGCACCCTGGGGAGGAGGAGCATGAGGGGCTGAACATGACGGCGCTGAGGATGGACCAGGCGTACATGACTGCAGCGTCAGACAATGATGTTGGGGTCTACAGCGTCTCTGATGATTGCTTTCGAGTGAGTGTTTATATTTAGGGTTTTTATTTTAGGGACCAATGTCTTTTGAATGTAAATATACTCGTAAGTGACCTCCTACCGCATAAATGGCTGGACTGAATTTGAATTGCGAGATGTCCGTTGCGAAAAACCTCCTCCTCGTGATATGCTGTAACTAATTATCAAATTTTATCAAGATCCGTTCAGCCCTTTAGCCGTGAAAAGCCTACAAACATACAGACAGAGCCACTTTCGATTTTATAATGTTAGTGTGGATAAACAGTAAGTACGAGTAAGTTATTACTTCATCCAAAGATAAAATCTCATTAAATTTATGAAAATTCTCGAACTACTTATTTGATAACAACGTCCCGAAAACCCATTGAAAACTTCGCAAAAAATTGGCAAGCTCGTCCGAATTCCTGGTTTATACGTTAGGATGAAAGCTTGCACATTGTCTTCAGCATTCCAACCACATTTCACATTTTACTTGAAAAACTGACGATGGATTGCTCATTACAAAAGCATTCATCGCTACTGTATGACTGGGTCCAACATTGCAAAAGCATATTGCAGCTACTATTTAGAAACTACCTACTTTTTGAGCGGATGCTACTGGTAGTTAAGTTTTTCTATCTATTGCAGTCATGATTAAGTCTTCTTCGTGGTATCGGCAATCTATGTTTATATTATTTTCTATTCTGCGCTCTACGTAAATGCTCTACTGCTATCAATGAATGATTTTCATCATAAGTGGGACCTATCTCATGTATAATATCTGACTATGTCAAGGTTTCTTACAAAACGGTTCGACAAAATACATGAAGTCATTTACTATTATAACGAAGGCCAATCGACACTTTTCTTTCGATGCAAGGAACGAATTTAACGCTGTTATTTTCTCACTAACTGTTTTACTCGCGGTCCAACGGGCACTTTCAATTTTTTCGGGGTTATAAGTACCTTATGTCCTGTTCTGTGCTCCTGGCAACGTACCTATGCCAAATTTCATGATGAACGGTTGAATACAAAACTGTGTAGTAAAGTACTGTGGACCTTAGCGTGAAAGCGTAACAAACAAACAAACAAACTAACTTTCGCATTTATAATATTAGTTAGGATTAGGGGTAGGATGTAACTAAGTAGGTATTTTTAAAACTACGTTTATTTACTTTCTTGTATTAATATACTAAATGTACTCGAAAACATTTTGTAACTTTTCAGTTTCCTTCTCAGCTTGTCCATCAACCCAAGTTATTTCGGACGACTACATATGATACGTTTCGGTTGTCTACAAAAACTATCATAAATTTATGATCTGAATGATCATAAAATAAATATAATTTACGTGCTGACTGCATTAAACAACGTTCAAAGTGGCATTATTTTATTTAAAACAATAAACAAATAGGCTGCTATTTGTCACAAGTTAGGTAATAACTTTCATTAATTCGTTTTGCTCATAACATCGCCATCGTCAGCTGCATGACAAATGTATGTAATTCTTCAAAAGAAACGATGTTTATGTTACTATCAGGTACTGAAAAGAACAATGTCCGTATCGCGAAACAACGCGACTTTTTGCCACGCTTTTTGCGTTCTTGTGTTTGTTTTCTTTTGATCGTTTCCAAGGAAATGTTGACATGGTATCCACTCACTTGTTTTTTATTCTTTTTTTTAGACTCTACCTACTTTGTAACTCATTCATGAATTTACCTATCGCATTCATAGGTGTAATTATTTGCTGACTAAGCGTAACTCCTTGCGAGTCCTCTTCATGGCGTTGACCTATTAATTGGTATCGACATGCCATGGGATTTCCCTGGGAAATCACATGCGTGCATTCATTTCCGCGAAAGTGACCCTACATCTCTACACCCTTTATTGCTTAGGTAATAAACAGAATATTTCATAATTTCCATTAAAAAATCCAACGCATAAATCGTCAACGTAGAAAAGCGACTTTTATTTCTAAGTAAGAGTTAATTACCATTAGACTTTACTAATTAATTACGCAATGGTTTTATTATATTAAGCCGGATATTTCACTCAAATACTTTACGCCGTCACGCGTAGTTGGGAATGTAAATGTGTGCTGTCGTGCAAATATTGAAGATGTGTGTCAAGTCAAGCAAACGTGCTGCGCGGTGGACTATGGAGAGAAATTACTGGCTTGCTTCGTAGATACAATGGACTAGATGAAGTAATTGTCGAGGAAAATCTTAGAACATGTTACAAAGCAACCGGTAAGCTAGGTATTACAGTTGGCATTTAAGTAACTATGTCATTTTACTTATCTTTACAAAAATGATACAAAAAAGAGATAATGGTTAATAGTGGTTCGGTAGTTTAATTGTATGCTGTAGAAAACTTCTGTGTAATTATTTTAATATCTGGCTTTACAGACATACTTAGGCCAACCGAAGGAATCCGGAATAATTATAATACAAATCACATACAGTCTTCACGAAACCTGGTCCAGAACTTGCGTTACCGGGCATGATCTCATTGGAAAAACATTCGGGTGCGTGCGTTTACCTGCACGACACAGAGTTGTTTGTGTTTCGTTCGTCAAAAGCTTTCGCTTTTACTAAATTAAGTGAAAATAAACGAAATAAAATTAAGTAAGTAATGTACTTACATAAAAACGTTTAAAGATGTTTTAAAAGTTTATGACTGTCGTTAACTTTAACTTGATTTCGTCATCAGTAGCTCATATTTTAAGGGTTAATCATTAGTTTCTAAAATTTCACCAAACTTTCTAATCTAGTAAATTCTAGCTAGAAATGTTTCCTATAAGTATATTGGCAATTAAAACACATGATTTTGTCATCTACATTTGGTTTATTTAAATAATTAGTGTGATAAGTAGAGCTTTTTCCGATTTCTATTCAGTGCCATCCGAGTCATGTTTCTATCAATTTTTATTTGTATTTTATCAGGTCAAATCAGGTGTCTATTTTCCACCAAAATACAATTCAGGGGTGTTCAAGAGAAAAGTGAATAGGTATCTCCTAGGCAAGCGTTTTACACCTTCGATTACGTCGTCGCTTCCCATCAGGCGAGTCACTTCTCAAACGTGAGCCTAGCCTGTTGTAAACAAAGGGTCTTTTGTTTAATTTCCCAGTGTCCCTTCGAGCTGCAGAAGGCCGTTCCCGCTGGGGCGGAGCAGTGGTGGGTAACCAGCACTACTCGCCGCTCCACCTGGCGGGTCTATTCCAACTACACGGAGCCTTACGTCACTGCTGGCAATACCTCGTAAGTAACGTGATGATATCATCTAGAAATCTGCACCCAATTTCTACTTTAATTTACTGTACTGTAACGTTGTTTATATTATTAGGGTACCGTACCAAAATGGAAAAAGGAACCCTAATAGTAAAATGGCGAGAATGGTTGGTAGGTTTGAGTCGTGGTGTGATAGATCCTGGCCATAGATAAATATCAATCTGCATTTTGACGTATACTAATCTTATAAATAAAAAATGAATATAAGTACGAGCATTGTAGGCTGTATGTTAATTAGGTAGAATTAGAGATCCACCCACTTCCACACACCACAAATTTTTAGAAAAAACAAAAAAGTTTTTTTAACTGAATGATCACACGTGCTTGATAACTTAGTTTGAGCTTTATGTAGTTATGGTTGTTCGAATTTAACACATCTTGTCTTCCACAGAGGTCTCCTCTGCCAGCTGAGGCCGGATCTGGGACAGTTCGGAGTATACAGGCTGAACGCTTCCGAAATAGGCTGCGAAATCACCACTTCCAAAGAACCGGTCGATATCTATAAACGTAAGTATTTACTATTATTTTCTAACTATTTGAATAAACTCGTCATTAACGGAAAATTGTTTCAGTTGGTTCACTTTTCTTCGATTATAAGTTAAGTTTCAAATTTTATTGACAGTTGACAGCCATTACTTTACTTGGGTAGGTACCTACTTTCTTGGCGCAGCGACCCAAAACGTGTCTTGGCCTTCGATACTAAGAAACGCTACTCTTCTCTGTCCTGACAGCCTTTACCATCTAAATATCACATCACACTAACACACTAAAATTATAAAGGCGAAAGCTTGTGAGTGTTTGTGTAAGTGTTTATGTTTGTTACTTCTTCACGCTCAAACGGCAAGACCAATTTCCATGAAATTTGGTATGGAGGTAGCTAACACCACCTAACACTTAGGCTACTTTTCGATCGCAGGTAAAACCGCGGGGCGCAGTTAATCATTCCTAAATACTTACGGGTACATATCGGTACCTATCCTGCGGTAATCTAGCCCAGTTGCCACAAAAAATACTTTTTGATCACCATTTTGATACAATCGTGGGTCTATCTCACTGCTGTATCATCAAAATTTACAATATGCTAACTTAGCATGGCTAAGTCCGTGCAATAGAAAAAAAATATAGATTGCTAACTGTTTAACAGCTATTACACTATCCAATTTTAGCTCGCTAGCTCACCTAGCGTACTGCAAATTGGATAATGTAATGACCACCTTTTTTTTTTTTTTGACCACCTTACGCTAACCTTGCTTCAGCTCCAACCCTGTTGCCTGACTCATGTCATAAATAAAAATGACATTTATTAACAGCCCGTTTACATTGAAAATTTGCATGCATGTGCCTCAGATTTGAATACCATATCATCGCATCTTAAACCGGAACCCTTGACATACAAATACACAATCTTGGCGTTATCCTTGTTTTACAATACTATCAATATCACCTGTTTATCTTGAAATTTGATCAAGTCCATATTTATCTTTGTAGTTGCAATGCCTTACAGATACTTGTTTTCAAACATACTTATATTTATTTGAGGATATGGAAGAACAATTAATGATTAATGATGAACAATTAATCTTTATTGCACACATTAGTTACTTCAACGTTGCTAGATTTAGTTATTCTGACCTTTTTATTCCTTAAAATACTCGGCAAAAGGCGGAATTAATCATGTTCAAACGCGGTATGATCACAGTACTTGCGCACACCTGACAATGCACAGACATGACAAGGGAAACCCAATGTGTCAATGCAAATCGTCCTTGGTTAGTTACATAGGTACCTGTTTATAAAGAATTCTATGTATGTCCGAGCCTCCTTCATAATGTGAATAATTGAATGATTCTTTAGGACTTGACATGAATACGAGTTTACGAGTACTTAAACACAATGATTGGTTTATAATTTTTAAGTACATATTAGATTTAGTTTAGATTCATATGTTTAGTTTTTGAGTACTAAGTTATTTTAGATGTTTTCATGATTTTAAAGTTACTAATTAAATGTAGCTCCTTTCATAGGTTCCTTACCTACCTACCTACCTACTATTCTAACATAACATGAAATAGATGTTTTTGCTTCATGTTTAGTAGGGTCAACTGGGTCAAAGGCGTCTGGGGACAATTGCGTCTTTCGAGAATTACTGATAAACGCTTTACAAATTAGGGAACTAGCGCCATCTTGTACAGATTATTGTAACTAAAGATGAAAAAAGATGTAGGTGGTGCCTAATTTGTGAAGGGTTTGTCAGTAATTCTCGAAAGACGCAATTGACCGACAGACGTATTTGCCTCAGTTGACCCCGTATAATATAAATAAATAAATAATAGACAAATATTCGGGACACTTGAACACACGGTCGTCCGACCCCAAACTAAGCAAAGCTTGTACTATGGCGGCCAGAGACTGATATACATACACACATACTTTTAAATACATACTTAAATAAATATTAACACCCAAACAAAGAACAAACACAAATGTTCATCACATGAATGTTTGCCCTAGGTGGGAATCGAATCCACGCCCCCTAGCTCATGACCTTAATGTACTAGCTACTTCTACTTGGACATAACATGATTTGAAAACTGAAAATTAATAAATCTATGTTACCGCAATAGCTTGATAAGATGGATGACAGATCGAAGCAGTCACGCACTAAAAGGCGGGGAAAATTGTGAAAATCTGGCGTAACTAATATTAGTAGCGGTGGTGATGGGCCCAGCGAAAGTCGTAGCCAAGTGCCAATGTCATAATAATGTTTGATTACTTTATTTACTAAGCCCGAGGATGAAAGTTGTCACGTAAGCCGCTGCAACCGCTGCAACCGCTGCATTTTCCCTATAATATTCGTAATGACTTTGGTTACTGATAGACGCGCCTCAAGTTTTTCGCCGTTACTGTTTTCGTCTAATCGCTTAGCTGCTAATAAATAGATTATAATAGGATCCTACTATAAGTATTGGGTATTTATTCAAAGTTTACGCAACGACGACAGATTGATAAAAAATTGGAATTGTAAAGATATGTTTATGAAAACTTTTTAAGACGATTGTTGAATTATAGCGTATATGCTTCAGTTTCGACAAAAATGCTTTCGTACGAGTATGTCTGAATTCTGTCTACACTCCTGGGGGGCTATTCCTGCGAGTGAGATGAGATGAGATTTTATCTTGGTCACTCTTACACCTATGACGTTTCAAACGAGAGCAACAAGGACGAAAGAAAGTGAGATGAAAATCTCAAATCTCCGAAAATCTCCCTGTTCCGATCTCTGTCCGGATCTCTGTCTTCCTCTGTAGGACGCATTACTTAACCAAAAAAAAAATCCGCTATTTTGAAAAACTTCCAAAAATTTACTCAGTAAGTAAAAAAAATCTGTATAGGTAACTATTCAAATTCATTTATTTCAAATATCATATTCATACTGGTAACAAAATAAGTCCATACAATTAAAATTACAATAAGTCACATTACACATACAATTTATAAATTAAGTCAAATCAAATAATAGTAAAAATGTCAGAATTAAAATATTATAATAATAAAAATCTTAATTAAATAATAATAAAATTTTTACTAACTATTCGGCTTAGTCTCTGTGCACAACATGCATTTCACAACAGTGAGCTATGTAGGGACAGTCCAGCCTATCCGCGAGCACGGCCAGCATGCTGTTCGCGCTCCCCCGCACTCGCCGCACCAGCGAGCCGCATCTTTTGCGCATCGTTGCATAGAAGCAATCAACGCGTGCCTCCGCAAACATTGTAGATGCACTACAGTAGCGGGGGAGCCCCACCAGCATCCTGAACGCGTTATTGAACTGGACACGGAGGGCGCTATACGTTTTTCGAGTATAATTAGCCCACAGGCTGCACGTGTAGAAAGAGGTGCAGTATGATCGAAAAAGAGTTATCTTTACTTCTGTTGAGCACCGTGCAAACCTGCGGATCACCATATTGGCTCTGACCGCTAGCGCCCTCCTCTCCCGCTCAATGTCAGCATCATCTTTCAGGGTGGGTGTAACTAGATGACCCAGATATTTAAATTCCTGTACCTGTTGTAATGGTGAACCATATAGCTTCATGGGTGGGACGTCTGTCTATTTCACATGCTCACAAAATTTCACGAGAATCGGTCAAGGAATGCGACCTGTAGAGGTGGACAGACGTCTACAGCTCACAGAGCCCTATTGGCTCTGTGAATAAACAGAAACAAGTCGAACTCGATGATTGTTCTAATATTCGATTCTGACTCTTGCAGTAGTTTTCACTCATTAGTCAATTTGTGTTAGTGTGAGTGCATGTGCATGAGTTAACAACGACCTTGATCGTAACAATAAAATTCACTCACTGCAGCAAAACACACCATGCATACTAAAAACTAAGTACACATGTGAAAAATATGGGAGCGTCTGTATTTGAACTACAATCACAAAATCACAATTAAAAAGCGCACTAATTACTTCTGTAATCTACACAATTGAAGGACAAAAGGATTTTTATTTATTAGACCATCACATGCTGGAAAAAAGCGAAACAATTAATTATATAACAGGTTAAGAATCTAAGGCAGGAGAAAAGTTTTATCACCTGACAAAGCAATCTTATCAGGAGCTATAGAAGTGTCAAGAACCGTTCGCAGATCACGATGCAGGCGAGTGGGCAGGACTGTAGGCGTGGGCAGTTAGCCTGGATCTTTTGTTCGGTTCCATTCAATTTGTCTTGATGGGCATCATCCGCTTGCGACGACGACCCAGAAAGCAAGGACCTCTACGTCCTCTGTCGAAGAATTAAATGCTATCTTGCTATAACTCGAGAATACATTTTAAACTGTTATAAGGGATACCATTTTGGGAACATTCTAATACATTATGAGCTGCTTGATAATAAAAGCAGCACTCATGTTAACAGTATAGTTCAGTTATAAGTAAGCCGCTTAAGTGGCAACAGCAAAGTCAGTATTCGGATAGCTCTGAGACGGAAAACAGGAAGAAAATAAACAGAAGAAACAACCCTCAACAGTGTTTCATTCCGGAGGTTTCTGGCCCGCGAAGAAGCTCTTCTAATCAATCCCAGCGCAGTTGAGTGCCAACCCGCATATCTTTTGGTCTTATGTGTTAAACTGGCATTATTGATTTCTCGCTCACACCATTCAGCGTTATTGATGATAACAAGTGACTGGGTGTGCCATTGAAAATGGTTTTAGAATAAGTATTTAGCTAATAATATAACGGTTATTTTTAACTCATTTTAGGCACACTCAGTCATTTGTTATTATCAAAAACGCCGAGTTGTGTGAGCGCCATTTAAAGGCTCATAAAGTGATCCCAAAACGACTTGTAACGGCTAATAATAATACTTACACAAATTTATTATGCCAAGTTAACTACATATGAATAAAACAAATCATTTCGACAAAATCTATACCATAATCATTATTATTATCACCAAAAGCTTATTTAATTGAGAAAAAAATATAACTATTAGTGTTACTTATTTACTATATACAGAAGCAATAAATTATAATTGACTCATGAAAAGTAACATTAAATATTAAGTAGGTAAATATGTAGATTTTCAGTATTCTAATATTTATTCAAGTTATCAATTTTTTACTTGTAAGCACTCCCTAGCAATCTTATTGTATCTTCCATAGATAGAGTAGAACAGATCCCAGAAGGCGAGTCTTTGATGCTCCACCCTGTTTTCCACACGGATATCTGTGTCGATCACCAACGCAGGTCTAGTGTTCTTAGTAACTGGTGGCCACGCCACTGGCACCAATTCTGTTGCTTGGGCCAAAGGACTTCTGCAACACACAGCAAAAAAAAAATGAAACATTTAGATAAGTGTGAGAATAATAAGCAAGTTTACGAATAAGTTAACTTACCCATACTTAATGAAGTTAGTCCACAAATAAGTAATACGGTCGATGATCAACTGATCTTCCTCAGTAATTTCCTCATCTGGAAGGTCAAACAAGTATTTTAACTCGGCCGAATGTCCAGCGCCAGCAGCTCCTGAGTTTCCGACATAACTGAACACATATGTGTAAATAGCACCAGCGTTTTCATTCAGAAGCAGATCAACAATCCTCTGCTCCGGGTGGTTGTAATCAAAATCTGACTCAAAATTCTCAAGGGCTAATGCAACGTCATTCGAAATAGATTTATCGCCAATATAAAAATGTCTGACTGCGTCAGCAGCATACTCGGCAGTTTCGTCGTCCAAATTAAAGTTGTTTTTAATTTTTTCATAAAAAGGATCGCTGTTGAAATAGTCGTCATTAAGAGATCTCTTTTCTTTGCTCGTGTGACCGATTAGAATCGGTGTGTTGCGAATTTTCCTCTCATTAGATAAAGCGTAAGGATCGCTATCGACAAAATTGTCGATACCACTGAAGGACCGTTCTCTACACGGCTTTAAGTTTAAATTTATATCCAAAGCCGCTACTGCAACCACATCGTGGTCAGTCAGAGTCAGATACTCCAATGCTTCTTCAGTGCTAGTAGTGTTCAGGCCCAAACGTTCAGCTAATTTAATAGCAGCATTGACGTCTCCATTCACGAACATTCCTTCGTGTTGTGGGGTTCCGCTTTCTATAATGGCTTTATGGTAAAGCTTATCATTGTTCGAGTACATGTGTAGCAAAGTCGATGCGGCTCCAGCACTTTGACCAGCAATAGTTACATTGTAGGGGTTCCCACCAAAAGAAGCAATATTCTGCCTTACCCATTGTAGGGCTTGATACTGATCTTTCAATCCTTGGTTTCCTGGAACGGATGGCACATCGAGACATAGGAAACCATATGGGCCTAAACGGTAGTTGATCGTGACTACGACAACTCCATGTCTTACGATATTGTGGACGCCGCTGTATTGACCGCCACTGCCACCGCTAAAGCCTCCTCCGTGGATCCAAAATAGCACTGGCAATGGATTGTTGGAACTGGCGGTACTTGGTACGAAGATGTTTAGTTTTAGGCAGTCAAGAGTTGTAGAAGCGTCTGACGATCGCTGTGGACACTTCACTGAGCTATCTCTTGCATTAAATATGATTTCATCGAATGGTTGTGGTGCTCTTGCAGGCTGAAATTATTAAAAAACACATGAATCTAGGTAGGTTTCTTAACTAAGACAATGTATACTACAGTTGCTTGCAGACAAACATGTTTAAAGCTTGTTATCCTCCAAAACACTTAACTAATCAGAGCATTAAAAACCTTGCTGTATTATCTTGTAATACTCGTCATTGACTATGTTGAATTATAGAAAACAATCACGTTTTTATCGAGTCACTTACACCGAAGGGGTTATCGACATCGACTTGCGCGTACGGTATTCCTAAGAATTCGGAGTAACTGCCATCTCCCGCCTTCTGACCCCTCACTAAACCTTGACCACTGACGAGCACAAGTGGATCCACTCTCACTTCTGCACCAAGCGCACAAGCAACGGACATTAACACGCAGAATATCGTCCCTTTCATTTTGCCTGTTGCTACACACACACGAAAAACGATAATGCAAGTAGCGATCCCATCAGCATCCGATATATACTAGGTACTTAAGTTGTTTATCTAGACATTTCCAAAAGGTAGATTTGGGTAGTTTATCTCGAGTGTGTGCGTAGCAACAGATAACTGCATTCCAGACCAACGGTAACGTTTGTGTTAAATTCAATTATTTTGAAGGGGCGGAAATAAGCTATCAAGGAATTGTACCTCTATTTTATTGAAACCAAAGGCATTTTGTTGGAGTTTGACTCAAAAAAGTTGTGTTTTTAAATCTGATTCTTTTTCAATTTCAACATGAAATGAGTTCCAATCCAACGTAAAAGTAAAAGTATGAAGTACCACTTATTGTATTGCATTTTGGCGGAAAGAATCTTCATTAGCTGGTTAACCCTCACGCCTTTTGGAAGGCATTGTTCTTATGCAATCGCAATCTGAATACATTGTGTGTGAAAAAAGTGACATTTTGGTCAGCAGCGGCCGTGACATAACCGGCTTTTGGTGCTTAATGGGACCGTTATAGACCAGGCAATCGAAAAGTTTTAAAGAATGTTTCTTTTGTTCAAGACATTGACCCTCTTAGCACTAAACGTTGTATAGCCTCGGAATAGTTACACAGTCCTTCGTCTTTTTCGGTCGAGTTTAAAATATTTAAAAGAAAGAAAATTACAAAACACTTTGAAACTATTTTTCGTTTTATTAGGCGTTTATTGTTTAGGGGTGTATTAATTGCCACAACGTTACTCCTACTCTCATAAATTTTCAGGAACACACTGACTAAGATGATATTCCACGAGCCAGAATTGGGCCCCAGACCTTTTTTAGTTTTTATCTCTATTAAAAAGCTCAACTGGATTGCAAGCTGTTATTCTCTCGATATAGCAAATATATTTTTATTCACATCATCCATGTAAACATGTAATGTAGAGATACCCCTAGTTCTGCTAGCTTTTCTTTCTACCATATACCTATAGGACCTGGATGACCGAGCTTTGCTCGGTATTTTTTTTTTTGAATTGTTTTTTGGAAAATAAACAATTGATTTTAGTCTAACCTCAAAGCAAACACTCATTGACTTCGTGTTACTTAACAACGCCATCTGCTGTTGTGTCGTTAAAGCAATTAGTTGCTCACAAAAAATAGTATTATAATTCGCCAATAGATGTCAGGAAACGCCTCCTTTTTGTTATTTTTCTTCCAAGTTTATGTTTAAGTTTATTATCGATAAAACACGAATAAAATGAAATTTTCTAAAAATGATTCCTAGCTAGATCGATTTATCGCCCCCGAAACCCCCTATATACTAAATTGTATGAAAATCGTTGGAGCCAATTCCGAGATTCCAATTATATATATATATATATATAAATACAAGAATTGCTCATTTAAAGATATAAGATTTATCAGTTTGAGCCGAGCGATGTAATAATTGCCTATGGCTTTAGCACATCTTGTGTGGAGAGGTAATCGATTCTCACTATTCTCAGTTACCTCTCACTCAATGACGTCAAGTCATCGCTCGCCACTTTACCCTTAAACGTAATCTAATCCTATTAGCGTATATACCTATCAATAAAATTTATCTTCAATTTGACGTTCAGCTGTAATGGATTTACCAATTGCCAGTTAAAACAAACATTGGTATTTCCGAACTTATATCGACATTACTAGAGTAGGTGCCTGATGTTTTGCATCTTCCAGCGTTGCTGCTGCTCCTAGGAATCCTGTTGTCAGTATGGGTGCTGTACGGCATCGTAAAGCTGATCATGTCGCGGGTGAGGCAGACGGGCAAGCTCCGGTACGGCGACAAGGAACTGGCCATACAGCAGAGGTTACGAGCTCTGGACACTTTCAGAGGGTAAGAACTAATAATGCAGCAACATTAACGGGAAACGACGATAATTATGGCGATGATGGACGTTGAAAGTTAGTGCGGCCACGATTTGTCGCGTTAATTTTAAAACAGTACTAACATAGCCGTAGCCACGGGCGTAGACCCTTTAAGTGTGGCCACCCAATTTATGGCATACATTTTAGCGCATTAATTATCGGAATAATTCACGCGATGACAGGCATTGACGTTTCCCCGTGTGGAGACATAAGGAAGTGCTAGACTTGGTATGGTTTGAGTGACTGCGAATCGGCAAACGTAGGTAACATTGCGTAGGACGTATATACGCTTGTGACGCGTCCTCGACCTCAAATGGCTAAAGTTAATCTAAGCATAAGCAGTACAGGGTAATTAACCGCTCTCAAGTGCTCAGGTAATCTAAAAGCCCTTGAAGTTTAAATTGTGATTAGATTTTAAGTGTCTTTTAACACGTCAGATAGAACATAAAGTATTGGTAGATTGCGTGTGGTATTTTTTTCTTATTTTTGCATACCACTGGTGCACATACATCGACTTACCTAGTCTTATACTTAAAAACTACTTCTATCATCAATTACATCAATGAATTTCAATAACACATTGTCATTGGTTTGGTCTTGTAATATTTTAATGAAAAAAAACCTTCAACTTTTACTCAAGCCATTTCACATTCTGTGTGATTCTTAGGCCGAGTTTCCTAAGGTGTTTCCGAGGTTCCTGCAAGAAAACTCCCGCAAGAAATGTTCGCCAGCAGCAATTGCAATCTCGACAGAACTTGCTGCGACGACTGTCGGACATTTCTTGCGGAAGACTAACAAAATTTAAGTTAACTCTACTCTAGCCATCTTTGCTCTCTGTCTTAGAATCGCGATAGTGTTCATGATATTTGTGAACGACGGCGCAGGCGGCTACTGGTGGATGGAGCATGCCACGTGGAACGGCCTCCTGGCTGGAGACCTGGTGTTCCCCGCCTTCCTCTGGATCATGGGGGTCTGCATACCGCTGTCTATCAAAAGTGCTTTCGCGAAGGGTATCCCGAGGTGGAAGATTATTCTGCAAATATTCCGGGTAAGTTTTTTTTCTATCTGCTTTGTTTGTTGTTATTTATCTTTTTTGTAAGTTGATTAAGAGTATTTTTTGTGATAGACGATTGCTCTTCTTTTCAGTATTCGCAGATTTGCGATTCATTTTATTTAGATTGTTTTTGCTTGTTTATTAAAAAGCTTGTCACGTTTATTTACTTTTATCAAATAAAGGGAAACGGGTTTGACTAAAGAAAGTTAAATTATTTATTCTTGTATCCTCCTTTATATAGTATAATTATGCTACTAAATAGGAGATTCACACTAAAATAACATTTTAAATAATATAATAGATTTAAATTTCGTAAATCTAATTCTAGGGACCTGCTACGATTTTTTTTCTGGTTTTTTATTTGTTATCTCAACATTATAATTCCTCACAGAGGATTTTCCCAGGTTCAACGTAATAATAGCATATTCTAGGTAGGTAAGATACACACGTGAACAAACCGGTGGCCGTGACCGTGAAGTTTGAATGTTCATTTAATCAATCCATGTGATTTTTTTGTGTTGCCTTGATTTGAAATCTGTTAAAAGTTCATTAAATCCTTTAAATTCCACGGGCTTAGATAGACTAATGGATTTTAGGAATAAGGTTTTGATTATAAATTCCGTAGCCGTTTCCGCGATCACTAACATGGCTTAAAAAGGTAACTTGCACTTACCCAATGCCTTTTATAGTGTTAGCATACATTATATAACAAAAAACAGTCACTGCTGCTGTAGGTATTGATACTGGTGAAATTACTAGCTTCATGAATCTCTGATACAAAGGAAAAACCGAGGCGGGCAACCTTTGGAACCAGTATTGTTATGTAAAAGTTACAAAGATTATTGCTTGGACCTCTTGTCTGTTGCCATTTTAAGGTATTAGGGGTATTTAAACTAACTGTTATTATATACTTATATGGGTTTACATGGATATAATACTAGGTAGTTTTTATGAATACCTGTCCTGTCCCTGTCTAGATAAGTTTTTAATTAATACCTAGGTTACAGGAATAAAACAGACTTCATACAAACATGATTAGGTACTCAGAGTAGCATAGGAAATCGACATCCGTCGGGTGGTTTTCTCGTGCTTTCCTTATAATACAGAAAAAACGCGCACGGAAACAGGATCGTAAAACCTGATCGCCAGTGGCCATTAACGACTCCTGTTCTAATTGACTTAAACACACTGGTGGATAAATGGTAGCCAGCTATATCATGCTACATCTTTCGCATTGAAGATGTGTCTTCATAATTTGACGGAGTGGAAATTTGACAAGTACTTAATTTGTATTTTATAAAAATACTAGCTGCGCCCCGCGGTTAAAAGTATCATATGTGCTCTTCTAGACCATAAACTATCTCTGTGCCAAATTTCATCCAGATCTGATCAGCCGTTCTGGCGTAAAAGAGTAACAAACATCAAACCATCCATCCATTCTTACAAACTATCAATTAAAAAACTTACGAAACGTTTATAATATTAATAGTATTATTAGGTTATATCTAAGTAAAACAATGTATGCATTTGGGATGTTTTGTAAATCATTACATTTTCATCACCCACGCCTTGGTTTTTGGTGTAATTTGTAATTTGATCAAATAAGAACACCGATAGAATTTTAAGTGGTAGGTTACTCATTATGGATATTTATTCTGTGATTTTGGTAACAAGATAATAAAGGCACTATTAGGTTCTGCTAGAGTCAATTCTGATGCGGAGCACGGGACACGTTCACTTTCAAATTACATCAGCTTCCGCATTTTGTATTGAAAATTCTCAGTACAATACAATCTGATTGTTTTGTTCCTCGGATATTTCATTGGAAATTCTCTCGCGTGCAGCCAAGATCTCTCCTCGTACGCGGCGAGTAATTTTATCGTCTCCTCATCCATTTCTCTATTTCTTTTTGCGCCTGTACAATGATTCAAACGACAGCGTCAATGGACGAGAATTAGGGCGTTAATTTAGTTTATTTATTACAGGCATCATTAACTCGACAGACGACCTAGAAATTTACGTATGCGGAGACAAACTTATTTGTAAAGTTGGTTAAGTGAAAGAACTGAGGTGTCCATGAGAGACTTTCGGTTTTGTTTAACAGAATACGATAGTGGCTTATATTCAATTCTACGTAAGTCGGTTGTTCTCTGATAGTTACCAAGAAAGGAGGTTGCGGATCAAACCATTTATTAAACAATGGTTCAGTCGACCATTGCTGTTGAGTAATTATCCACTCCATCCATCTTTTTAAGCATAAATAGTTAGGTAGCCGTCCATTTGTTTCAATTTTAGAAAGTGTTCACATTGCCAGGAAATGGTACAGCGGCCTACCTAATTGCAGTAATGTAATAACTAAGTTGTATGAAATGAAATGAAAAATGAAATGAAATTGTTTTTATTCCGGATTGTTACACCCATATTAAATACATAATAAATAAAATAAATTAAAATAAAATAAAATAACTAAAATAATTAATAAAATAGAAAAATAATAATAATAAAATTAGATAATGGGCTTGTGGTACGTCCTCCACATCCGGTGTAGGGGACTGGAGTCCCAGTCACGCACTGCTTCCACCAGTGCGTTGTCGGAGCGGTGCAGGGCGGAGCGCGCGGCGGCCGACCGGCTCCGCAGCAGCGCCTGCCAGCAGGGCGCGCGCCCCGCGGCGAACATGCCGCTCGCGCTGCACCACCGCGGCAGCCGGAACATCGCGCGCCACGCGTCATTGTACTGCACGCGCATCTCGCTCATGGCAGCCTTAGTGTAGTTAGTCCACAGTTCCACAGTGTATACGCTGGTGCAGTAACTGATGAACAGCTGAGTCTTCACTGCTTCGCTGCAGCGGCTAAATCTTCTCGCCAGCATGTTGCCGCGCACAGCAATGGATCGCCTCTGCCTCTCTATGTCCGCGCGATCGGATAGGTCGGAAGTTATGATGTGACCGAGGTATTTGACCTCCTCGACTTTTTTCAAGGCGGCACCGTGCAGAGTAATAGGTGGCAAATCCGTGCAGCAGCTCAAGCTCTTAAATATCATATAAACTGATTTATCGGAGTTGTATACCATATTGTGTTCTTCTGCGTATGCTTCGCATGTGGCAAGTAGTTTGCGCATTGCCGATACAGATGGAGCTAACAGCACCATATCGTCCGCGTAGGCGATATGATTTGTCATTGTCCCGTTTACGGAGCAGCCGACGCCCGACGCCAAGAGCTTTTTTGAAAGACCATCCATATATAAATTAAAATGGGCTGGAGACATGCTCCCACCCTGCCTCACGCCGCATTTAAGCTCGGAGGGCGCAGAGTAGTCATTTTTCCAACGTACTCGATTCCTCTGTTGATGGTACCAATTTTTTAGGACTTGAATTATGTGTCCAGGCGCATTGCAGTTAGACATCTTTTGCCACAGCAGGTTGTGGTCTACCCGGTCAAATGCTTTGCTGAGGTCTAGGTAGCACGCTATCACCGACGTATTCCTGTTCTTGTAATAACCTACAACCTGCTTAAGCACATAAATGGCCGTGCTAGTTGACGCATGGCTTTTGAACCCGTACTGACAATCCGATGATTCTATAAACGGAGCGACGCGTTTGTGCAGAACCTTTTCCAGCAGTCTAGCTATCATGTTAGCCAGAGCTATGGGCCGATAGTTACTAGAACTGGAAATATTCTTCCTGCGATTTTTGCATATAGGAACTATGACTGTATCTGTAAGCGCTGTAGGTAAGTGACCAGTTTTTATATTGTATGTGACTCAATATAAAATAGTAGATGGTTTTTGTAGGGTCCAGATTTCGTTGAGCTTAATACTGTAGGTCCAACAAGGTTATGGCAGGAGTTTTGTCGGGAACCGAGAAATTGGTGTCGTGATTTTGTATTATTTTCTAAAACTTATGATTCTTCGAGTGTTAAAGTGTAATAATGGTGGATTATTAACGTTTACCGGTTCGTTAATGTGCAAGAGTGTGGGCAAATGATACAAACATTGCAAAACATGACTATTCGTTTTCTCTACAAAATTTCACTGAAACTGAAACTTTATGTTTCAGTAAAGTATCCATAACTTTACTGGAATGGGGAAAGGGGATGGAATCATCATCGTCATCATTACCTCATCATCATCATCCCATCATCTGTGTAAACGAATGGTTAGTTACTTGACACTGGCAAATGCACATGACGTGCGACGCCAAATGTCCCTTAATGGGGGAAAAAAGAAGAAAAAAAGGTTATAGCAAACCTAATGATATGACAAACGCGGTGCTTGTTTGTCATAACATTAGGCAAAAAAACTTTCTCGTTTTATTTGCTCAGCTTCACAAAATAACTAAGGCCTATATTAGCAATTATAAATACATAAAGTTATTTGAAATAAGTATACCTACCTAGCTACCGATGTTGGTAGATGATGGTTAGAAATAAAGACTAGAATGACCGAATATTGGCTCGATGAGCCTCGGTGATGATTATGATGACAATTATTGTTTTGGTTAACATAGTTAACAAACTCACAGCTCCTTTGATGCTAGATGAAGGCGTGGCCAAAAATAAACACGGAGCCAGGAGAAAAGCTTCCAGTTTATGTTTTGCATGTTTCCATAACTGGCGATACTGGAATCCTTTTCTGGTTCTTCTGGATACTAATATATTGTTTTGTATAAATACTAACATTAAACTGTAGAATGCTGTGGAGTCTGCAGAGCCATGTGTCAGAAACTGAGCAGGCTAAAAACGTCAGAGCTGGCCAGTGGTTTTTACTGCCTGTATTTGTATACAAATGCAAGTGTTTGGTTCCAGCGCTCGTGCATGATGTTCCTGCTAGGGATGTCGTTGAACACCATCTACGGGTCCAACATGTTGCAACAGCTTCGTATATTCGGCGTGTTGCAGCGGCTGGCAGTCGCGTATCTCATCGCCGCAGGGTTTTATGCTCTTACCGCTCCAAAGTACTACAAGCCGCCTAGGGTAAGTTTAAGGACCGATACAGACGACACATTTTACCTAGTGGGAATTCTGGAACCCATAGGAGCCACCATCGTTTTGAACAGAAAATAGCTGCGAAAATTGCTAGCACCCAGATTTTACTAAAACATCCGTATCTGAGGCCCGCATGCTAAAACCACGCTCAGTCTTGATCTCAATTTAAAACTGGTTTTAGCATACATAAAATGAAATGAACTGAAATGAAAGTTTATTGGTGATAACAAACGTCACATATCAATAAATCAACAATTGAAGCTTATTCCTTAAATGTTTAAATAAGTGTTGAGAAGCATTACTATCCAAGCTAGGAATTCACCTGTGTTTTGAAATAGCAATACCCCTCACCGGGCGAAAAGAAACAAATCATAAAGATCTTATACAAAAAGTAGGTTACAATTTTGCTAATCTATCTATCAAACAATTTGGCAATTTAGTGGTACTTAATGTTATTATCATTACTATGTAAAGTAAAGGGAATTAGGAAACTATTACAAGGGTGGAGGAGAGTGATATGTGTAGATGAATGTGTGTGTACAACACCCCTGTGGTACCCCAGGCCTCGAAAGAGCCAGGGTTTGCAGTTGTGAAGAGCATGAGTGTAGGTGTAAGTGTATGCTTTGGTAGTGTGTAGTAAAACCCTCACTTACTAGGACAACTTGATCAATACATTTTCTGTTGACTCATAATCTTGCTTTACTGGCCAATTTGTTATTCCGATTTTGCATAAAAACAGTTTCACGACTAAGCATCGTTTTTGAATACGGCCCTTAGTTCGTAGGTACGAGTATCTATGCATTATAATGTTGAGTTTTTCAGTTTGCCCACTTTTGGCTTTAACACGATTTGTACATTTCAAAATAAATTCTTTTGCGTTTGTTTTTTGAACCATGAGATACCATGAATTAATTTTATACGTGATTGCAGGGTGCGTGCGGACAGGCGCTGAAGGATGTCCTCTCGTGTGTGTGGTGCTGGGCGCTGTGTGCCGTGCTCGTGGCCGCGCACACTGCCCTCACATTCACGCTGCATCATCCTGAATGTCCAGCGTGAGTACCCAACTGCTTAATCAGTGGTTGAAAATGCTTAAACAGCGGACATCAATTTTAGTAGTGCCTACATAATATCTATCGTCATCGCTACGATCTCGCTACTACAGCGGTTTGACGTACTTTTACAGCTACTGACGCTCTGATCGACAGTAATTTATCTACTTAGATAATTAAAAAGGAAAATAAGAGTGTTTCAGAGATTTAGGTTATTTATAGGCCCGTCCGTTCAGTCGTTTCCCTGTCCCCTGTCAGTTCAATCGTTTCCCTGGCTCTGGAGGCATTGAAAAGTACATTCTCTAGCTCTAGGCTAGCCTTTACAAAGTGCCTAGCCAATGGCGGATTTGCAGTCTTGCCCGCCCTAGGCCGTGTAGTGCCAGCCGCCCTATTGTCAGCTCACAGAATTAGGATAGTTACCATCGTGACGGATTTACACATGTCCTGGCATTAGGCTATTTAATTTTTGTAGCGTCTAGCATGAATTAAGAGATAACTTTTAGTTGTGTGATCAGTGTTAATTACAAATCTACAAGTTCGTACGGAACTTCGTTCGTTCGGCCGCCCTAGGCCCGGGCTTACCGGGCCTTAGGGGAAGCCGCCACTGTGCCTACCTATTAAAGTGACGACTTCTATTCCAGTGGGTATCTTGGCCCGGGCGGCAAGCACGACGATTGGGTGGCGAGCGAGTGCAGCGGCGGCGCTGCGGGCTACATCGACCGCCTGCTGTTGGGGGAGTCACATCTGTTCCAGCACAGCGACGCACGGCGGGTCTACGGCGGCCCGCCCACGGATCCAGAAGGGTTGTTGGGTAAGAACAGATCCTATGCTAGTTAAAAGCTTAGACGAATGTAGTGATGTAAAAAACAAAACTTCAAAATCCTACTTCCGTCATCCATGTAAACAATTTTTAGGCTTTTGTTGATATTTTATATATTTTATTATTTTTATTTTCGATTTCGATAAAATTGAAATACATCTAAAGCTAAAAAAAAAGAATCATTCAAACCGATTTAAAATATGGATGAACGTATGCAAAAACAGATATATTGAGACGAACATAAAACCCTCCTCCTTTTTGGAAGTCGGACAACAAATGTAATTTTATCCTATCTATTATAATAATTTACTTCTACCTAAAGCTCGCTAGACCTACCCAGTAATGGGAGTATAATGAACTGATGTTAGTATTTAAGATACTCTGCTGTGTGTGTCTGAACTCTAAATGAACTTTCATGTAACAGATAGCCACCCAATCACTCAAACAACGTCCTTCAACCTGCATAGGTATATTCACAATTTAGATTTAACAGGAAACGTTTCCGTTGGGATTTAAAAAATGATAAACTCAAATTATTCGTAGTGTATTTCGAGTGCAGGATTTATCGCCGATAAGTCCTGCACTGATGTCCCGCTTGGGGTGTATTGTGCATTTCCACCAGCCATCACCTACACGAGCCAACCCAACTCCCTGAAATACAGTACAACACTACACACGGACAACACGTAGTGACGTCAATGGATGCTTAAGCAAGACCGAAATAAGTCATTTACAAATAGTTCGAAAGAGATGGATGATGATGACGAGTGACGTCAGTACGTTTTTGCTCCTGGACACATAAGGCATGATCCAAAAAACGAAGTCTTAGACTTAGTTTTTTGGATCATGCCTAATGTGACCATTTATTTCTTTCATCAGAGCGGGACACCAACATCAAACAGTTTAATAGCAAAAAAAACTTTTTGGTATTAAACTAAAATTTTCTAATAAACGCTAGCAAAGTCTATTAGTTTATTACTTAGTAGGTAGCAAAATTACTAACACGAAATAAAAAAAATATTTTCTTAGAAACTACATAATTTTTATTTGAGTTCCTAAGCCTTTATCTCTGCGACGTCTCGCAGGCGCTTCCGCTCCGCGTTGCGAGCACAGAAATAATAGGTAAAATATTATATCTAGCTGTCCGTTTGCAAAAGCGGGACATTTTCTTTGGCTAGTGACAGCGGACAGACAGCCTGAAAACGGGAGTGTGATGTGAATGGTGCCCACCCCAGGTTGTCTGACGTCGGCGGTGCAGGCGCTGCTGGGCGTGCAGGCGGGCGCCACGGTGCTGCTGCAGCGCTCGCACAAGGCGCGCACGTCGCGCTGGCTCGCGTGGGCGCTCGTGTTCGCGCTCGCCGGCGCGCTGCTCGCGGGCTTCTCCCGGGAGCACGGGGTCGTGCCCATCAACAAGAACTTGTGGTGAGCATCACACACATATAGGGCAACTGGGGCAAATGCGTTTGTGGGGCAATTGCGTCTTTCGAGAATTACTGACAAACCCTTCGCAAATCAGGCAACTAACGCCATCTTGTGGGTACAGATTATTGCAACTAAAGATAGAAAAAAGATGTAGAGGTGGCGCCTAATTTGTGAAGGGTTTGTCAGTTATTCTCGAAAGACAAAATTGCTTCATAGGTGCATTTGCCCCAGTTGACCTTACCCATTGAGATGTAAGCGCTATGTACTAGAGAAGCTGGTCCAAACAAAAAACGTCATGCAACTTGGTGACAGTGGAGCCTGTCCGTTTTTTTCCCCGTAATGTTGGCACCTATCGCAAATAACTTTTTTGATACAATCAGTTTTTTTATCGTAAATTCAAAATTGTTCAAGTAGTTGCTGTAGTTCTGTTTTTCCTGCCTTGTACAGCTATTACGCCTTAATTTTCTGGCTATAGTCCAAAACCTTAAAATCACACTGGTTTAGCTGTACTGCATGAGCAAGCTGGGTTGGCTAGCACATAGTAAACGGCTCATATTGACGATGCTCTTGTGGCAGCTAAACTAAGACTGGAATCTTTGATTACAGGTATTATGCCCTAAATATTGGCATAGGTAGAATTACTCTATCGCCTATGAGAAAGCTGTAGTTACGGACACTTAAAGTGAGTCATTATTGTTCCAGGTCAATGTCCTTCGTGCTAGTGACATCAGCGTGCTGTCTGGCCCTCCTCAGTTTCTGCTACACGCTCACAGACGCGTGGCGTATCTGGAACGGGGGTCCGTTCCGCGCTCCCGGACTCAACGCCATAGCCTTGTACGTGGGACATTCAGTCTGCGCACATCTGTTCCCGTTCCACTGGAAGGTCCCGCATATGAGGACCCATGCTCTGAGTCTGGTTGAAGCAGTGTGGGGAACAGCTTTGTGGGTCGTTGTCGCACACATCATGGCGAAGAAGAAGGTCTTTATTTCTTTGTAGTTTCTAGTATAATGTACCTACCTAACTATTTAAGGTAGTTTTAACTTTACACTTCATATTAGAAAGCTAAGTTATATACTCTAAGTTGGAGAAGTAAGGTATAAGACTGAGCGTTTGTTAAAATAAAGTGCTCATATGACACAATTTTAGAGATTATCTACTAGTCTACAGTTTTAATATTTTAATCAACACATTATCTTTTTGACCTAAGTGTTGATAAATTTTCTTGTTTAAATTTAAAGTTAAAGCTTTAGTGTGAGAGAATAAAATTAACGAATCAGTGTATGACGACATGTATGGAACGCTATGTAAAATGAATTATTGAATAAAAACCATCGATTTACAATATTTGACGCTTTATTTAGATCAAGGGTGACAGTAAAATCCGAAATGTCATTTGAAAATAAAAATAAAACGAACGATTCAACAAATCATGACTCAAGGTAACAGCAAATAGTTTTAACAATAAAACTATCAATAAAATACGCTAAAATAATGTTACGGACGTAAAGACCTCGACACATCGAGTGAACAAAAGCTTGAAGACCTCCGAGACATTGAAGCTTCCAGTTCACCTGATGTGTACTCGCTTTTAATAGAAATAAAGGCGCCTTATACTCTCAGTAAAGATTCAGACGAGACTGAAAACCTGTCAATGGGACTACTTAATTGGGATGGCTTAAATATAGTAGACAATAATTTAGCTCAACTAACTACCCAGCATTTTCAGGTCTCGAATGAACCCTCCACAATATGTCACCCAAAATGTGCGATGCATACTAGAACATAAAAGTAAGTAGATTGTTTGGCATTTCGTTTACAAGATTTATGTCTCAGACATCGTGCGCCTGCGACAGACACCACACTCATAATTATAATTCATTCCATAAGTTAAATATATCAACTAGATACTTTATATAATTTACATTAAGTCGTTTTCAAAATAAATCACTCTTTTGTAGACGGTAAATGCCATATTAGGAATTGAATATTTCTTTTTAATATTAAACATGACTCCATAAAGTAGAGAATGCTTTAGATATAATTACTCTATGTTGGACACTTATTTGATATTGGTAAAATCAATAGCTGATTAGTCAGGCACGCTCATCAAACTCATTTAGTCGCTCCTACAATACACTACCGTATAACTAGAGACCTAACTTGTAGCGATAAAGACACGTATAACGGTGTTATAAGGTATAATTTATTCTTTCTAAAACTGTTTAGAAAAAATCTCCTAAAATATATCTCATATCTATAAAACCGACCCCGGAACCGGGATAATATATCGATATATAAATTGAACCAGCATTAAGAGGGTATAAATATAACATTTTCTTATATCTCTAAATAGGAAGAACGTTTAAAAATGTATACGAGAACATAGTAGGTAATTGCACACACAGTTAAAATATAACTATTACGTAGTAATATGCCGAATTGAAAATGTCACGAGACATGTATAATTGATTTAAGATTACCATTAGCAGGTATAACATCTACAATTATTAAAACGAACCAATAACTCGTCTTGGCTAAATTTATAAATTATGCTAGCGAAAATTTATAACAGCTCAATTTTTATACAATAAAATTTCATAGAGATAACCACAAGTACATAACGGTTAGTATAATTTGTACAGCATTGTTACAAGTTGATATATTTCTATGATTATAGTGTAATTTAATAAGTACTCGAGCTCACTTTAAGTCACTCATATTCTAAAACGAAACATGGAATGTTGAGTGTATCAATAGTAATAGAATGTTAGATATGTAAAGTAGATTAATTGTTAATCTAAAGAACGCCTAGAAGCTTTATAACTGTCAGGTGAAGAACAGAATTCAATCTATTGGCAAGACAAAAAGGGAGTGAAAATGGAGATTCTAACTTAGAATTAAAAGAATTGAAAAATAATCGTGGATTAAAAAAACTGTGTAAGATTACAATACTGCTTGTTTTAAGGCGTAGTTAGCAGACGTTAAGTTAATTTTAGTTACAAAAGTTTCGCTGAAGGCATGCCATTTGTACTTGTCGATCTACAGAGTGCAGCGTGAACTGAGATTGAATACAGCTAATCTTTCTACTGGCGCCTCGACAATGAGGCGGCCGACGGTTCTGCGAGAGACTAGACATTACCGAAAACGATTGAACCTGTAAACCAATCAACGTGAAGTGAATCTGCATGAAAACACGAGAAACGAACCACAAACGCTGGAGGGCTTTTACCATGAATTTTGATTGGTAAGGAAACCTTTTTTCGTTTACGTTTGGCTCCATACATTTCAATAAAGCTCCCGTGGCGGAAACGTTAACGAAAACGAAAAAAGTTTGCGTTAACTATCAAAACTAGCTGTATGCCCCCAGGTGGAGTGCACGTAAATACTTCTTAGCGTCATTTATGAAGTCGAAAGTTATTCTTTGCACATTACAGGCTTTTTTTACGGATACTTAGTGTTTCTTTTTATTTTTCCACGTAGTGCTAACAAATTTCTCCATTAGTGCCCGGTATTTGTCTCCTCGTCCAGTGATTTATAAGTTCAAGAATTTGCCATACAAATCGTTTTTTTTGTGGGGCCCGTCGTTAGATCCATAAGTCTAACGTTATCTTAAACACAAGGTAAAATCTCTAGGACGATACACATTTCGCTATAAATGCAAATTCATGGAATTCAATATTTAAATCGGTAAGACGCGTACATAATGTGTGTAGATGACATAACATACGATTCGTCTTACAATATTATGCTACAAAGATTCCGATAACACAACACCGCACCACTAAGACGAAGTTTAAACTTCAGTAAGTAGCTTTTACATAATTATGTTAAACATGCATTATTCTCTGAAAACACGCTGGGACTGAAACTTGAATGTGCAGACGTTAGTTACGTGCCTATTTGCTAACTACGATTTACGTAAATGCACCGTTAGGCAATAGAGAAACTATGACTTAGGCCGGGGTGACGTTAGGCCATAGAGAAACTATGACTTACGCCGGGGTGACGTTAGGCCATAGAGAAACTATGACTTACGCCGGGGTGACGTTAGGCCATAGAGAAACTATGACTTACGTCGGGGTGACGTTAGGCCATAGAGAAACTATGACTTACGCCGGGGTGACGTTAGGCCATCGAGAAACTATGACTTACGTCGTGACGTTAGGCCATCGAGAAACTATGAATTACGTTGGTGTGACTTTAGGCCATCGAGAAACTATGACTTACGTCGGTGTGACGTTAGGCCATCGAGAAACTATGAATTACGTTGGTGTGACCTTAGGCCATCGAGAAAATATGACTTTCATCGGGGTGACGTTAGGCCACAAATAAATTAATTATGGTCTATCTACGTTGGTGCGACGTTAGGCCACAGAGAAGCTGAGTTCTACGCCGTCATGACGTTAGGCCATAGATCAACTAAGTTCTACGTTGGTGCGACGTTAGGCCACAGAGAAGCTGAGTTCTACGCCGTCGTGACGTTAGGCCATAGATCAACTAAGTTCTACGTTGGTGCGACGTTAGGCCACGGAACGCGCCGCCAGCGACAGTCGATGTTGCGTGCAGTTGCGACCGTCATCTCATAGACACAGCGACATACTCATTATATCGTATGCTTTGGGTAACAATTACAATCCTTATTCTAATTGCACATTTTAATAAAACACGCATAATATATTAAAACTTAATAATAAAATGTTTCCGCTTTTACAGCACTATTAAAATATATTACGAGATTTCAAACAACACGCGTAAATATATCTATCGATAAATCTAAGAGCCCAGTACTATTCCCTGTCGTCTATTCCTCGCCCGCACTCGGTGACGGAACTGCGTCTCCAGTTGTGTAAAACTATTTACTAACGAATAAGTATAGTGAGCAACCATTCGAACGCTAAGCCTTTCGTTTCCGGTACGCGATACAAATGTAAATACATCCAAAATATACATCGAAATATACAATTCGAAAAGGGCCAGCGTCGTAATTCGACAGACGATATCTGTTGGACCGCGAGAAGCTACGCCTGTACTCTCACAGCCGGCGAGAGCCCGCGCGGCGGATGCGCGGGGCGCGGGGGGCGCGGGTGACGTCACGCGGGCACTGGCGGGCGACGCGGGTGACGTCACGCGGCCACCGGCGGGCGGCGCGGGTGACGTCACGCGGGCACTCACGGGCGGCGCGGGTGACGTCACGCGATCACTAGCGAGCGGCGCGGGTGACGTCACGTGGTCACTTGCGGCCGCCGCGCGCCACGATGGCCTGCAGCGATGCCACCTGGCTCGCCAGGCTCGCGTTCTTCTGCTCCAGCGTTTCTACCCTCTTTCTGTAGTCCGAGTTCTCTGATATGAGGATCTCGACTTTCCTTTCTAGTTGGTCCATGTATTCTTTCTTTTTGCGTCTGCTTTCTTGTGCAGATATCTGAAATAATATAAACATAAACATTAGTTTCTAGTCACTGTTACTAGTTGGGATTTATCAACTGTTCCGGAAAAGTGGTAGCAAACAGTTTTCGAAAGGATTTTCAATGTCGGTATTTGTCTATTCTGTGAAGTCCCACTGTTAAATTAGATACAGATTGTAATATTTGACACGGGCTATCAGAAAAATATATAATTTAACATTGGAATAATAACGACAAATGAGTCTGAAATACGTACCTTATTTTTGATTTTCCTCCTGATTTTCTTGAGAGATTTCTCCTCGGCCTTGGTGAGCGGCAGGCGCGTGGGCACGGGGTAGCCTTCCGCTAGGAGCGTGCGCTTCTCTTCCTCCGTTAACATTAGGGTGCCCGTCGAGCCTTTCTGTAATAGACGGACCTTTCTATGAGACACTAGACAAATCAGGTGAGGCATCTAATTCTTAGTTTTACTTTTTCTTAGCTTGTCTGTGATCGAACTTTTTGACTTTTCGGAAACATTTATTGGATTACTTTTTTTTTCTATTCTTTATCACTTGGCTAGCTGATGCCAGGGACTTCATACCCGGAGCGGAGGTGCTCGGCCTCGATAATTTTCTTACCATGAAAACCTCATTTGAGCAAACATTTTAAAACTAAAACAGCCAAATCGGGCCTGCTGTTCAAGATATGTGCTTACCCAACCAACGTTTCATTTTCATGCTCTGAATTTCAGCATCAACAACTTTTAGTATTTATGTAGATTCGTATTTTTTCACTATAATAATGAAACTCTTCAAAAAATATATCGCCGGCTAAACACGTTGGCCGTAACGCCTCCATTAGATGTATGGATTTAGAAAACAGCATTGGCACCAACGTTGGGGCCAGTGTTTTTGAAATCAACACGTTGGACGACTGGCGTTGGGGCCAACGTGCGTGCGGATATTACATTCTCTTTGGTGTGTGGGACGTGAGTGACGCGACGGCGTGCTACGTACCGGCTGTGTGCTGATGAGCGGCGTGTTGATGGGCTGCCGGCTGTGGTGCGACACGTAGAGGTGCGCGCGGCGCGCGGGCGCGGGCGCGGCGGCCGGCGGGGCCTCGTGCGCCGGGGACAGCGCGCCCTCGCTGTCCGACGAGGAGAGCGACGACGGCGGCGTCGGGGGCAGGTTGAACCCTGGACATGCGACAAACATATCTTGTTTATACATTGCATGACAATTTGGGAAGAAGCAGTCGGGGGCAGGTTGAACCCTGGACATGCGCAAATCATCCTTAGCATGATAATTTGGGGAGAACTAGTCTTTCTAGGAATAGAGTGCCATAGATTTCATAGAGCGGACCAACTTGTGGATCCATGTATGACAATTTTATTACTGCTCCTTCGAGCTTAACATTCACGTACAACATTTACAATTAAATATTGTGAACATTTTATGAATAAAGTAGAAAAGCAGAAAATTATCTTGTTAGGTCCAAGTAAGAAAAAGAAGTTAATGTCATTAAGTAAAATTAAAGACTTGGTAAATTTTACATGGTCCTTTAGTTTGCTGCTAAAACTGAATGTAACATTTTAACACCTGTCATGGTGTCTTGTTCGGTGAGACGTTCCGTACCTGATCCAGAAGAGCTGGAGGTGACCTTGATTGAGAGTTTGTTGGAGTTGAGCGTTGTGGCGAGCCGCGGCGCTGCGCTCAGCAGCAGCTGCGGCATGCCAGCCGCCCCCACCTTCTGCAGCACGGCTTGTGGCATGTGGATAGTTCCTGTCTGGAAGGGAAACAAGGACTTGAGTATAGAATGGATAGAGAGGATATAGATACTATTGACGAAAAAGAATGAGGACTTAGGTATGATTGCAGTAGGCTAAATGAGCTACTCGTTTCAATGATAAAAGAATATAGCCCCCCACCTTCTGCAGCACGCCTTGTGGCATGTGGATGGTTTCTGTCTGGGATAGTATGGACTTGAGTATAGAACGGATAGAGAAGTTGCAATACAGACTGACGACAAACAGAGGGAAGTTATTCTATGTATACAGGGTTATAGGTAACTCACCGAAAACCTCTTAGGGGTTCATTGTACTCATCAATATGAACCAATTTTACTATGGAGCAAACTCTGATATCGCAAAAAAAATAGCTTTTCCATACATTTTGTCTCAGGCCCATGACATTTTTGTATGGAACAGCTGTATTTTTTTTTCGCGATATCAGAGTTCACCCCGTAGTAAAAGATGTTCATATTGATGAGTACCATGAATCTTTAAGAGGTTTTTGGTTACCTATAACCCTGTATAAATGAGCTACTCGTACCAATGATGACAGAATCTAGTGTTAGAGAATTGATCAAATAGCGTTGCATAGGATTTCTCTGCTGTTATTTCCTAGACTATTTTGCTATACGTAAAATTCGTAGACTTACGGATCCCTTAATAGGTACCTACCACATAGTTTACAGTAACATTTTATCTCAGACACGACATTTTGGTTTCTCAGACCAGGATACCTAAAACGACCAAACACGAAGGTGAACTTTTCTCACGCTTCTTTCGTGAGAGCCGTTTTTAGGCACAGTTTAATTGTCGGCACAGATCACACGCTAAACGAAAATTGCCAGTTCTTATATCAACAATATGTACGGTTCATTAAGCATTATTGTCTTGATTCCTGAGTTTAAAATCTCACTCTGTTAAAAAGTCTTTTCATGATCATCTACAAGTAGTACCCAAAAAAATACAAAAACAAATTCATGTTAAAAATGGCGTCAACTTCTCCAACCCCCATGAATTTTGTTGGAAACAAGTCCGATTGATGTTGCATTGAGTAAAAAAAAACTACAAGTTATAAGCAACCTCGATGTCGACTATACTTACTAACCTCATCATACAAGCGGCATCTGATTGCTTCAAATAAATTCTACGAAACTACTTCTTAGGTAAGTTACTTTGACAGGTACTATCTGTCGAATCCAACCTTCGAGAAGACACCTTGACACATTGATATTTGCTACGTTTTAAAAAAGGTATCTCGATCAGGGTTGCGAGACTTGCAAGTTTGAAACAGAAAACTTGCTGTCAATTAACACCATCTCCAAAAAGGTCCGCTCCATTACATCTCCATTACAATAAAATGTCGATTACAATTCCAGCAATACGATTTCGTTCAGGATTCCTCGCGGCACTCTTCGACGTTTCGGCGAAAATCTGGCAAGTACCTGATTATCTACAGTAATTATTTTGGCAATTATGTTGATCTCACGAAAGAGTCCGAAAATCTCGCAACTCTGTCTGGTGAAAGTTGCAGAGTAAGATACACGAAGCACTTAAACTCTAGTGACCTTTGGTATTCGTGATGGGATATTCTATTTTTTGTTTGAGGTCGTTGAATGGTGTCGAATGTTTACTAGTGATCTTCAACTAAAGTGATTCTATGGGTTCCGGTCGGAATACTAATGGGCAATAATAGTATAGAATCAGAGAGAATAATACATTTTTATGTTCTCAAGCATAGTATCTGAGAAACCATATTTTAAAAAACGGTTATAGAGAACTATGAATATGAAATAGAGAATTAATCAAATTTGATAAAGTATTTAATCCCTTTTCATTTAATTTACCGGACAGGACAGAAATTTCCAATTTTAATTATTTAGTGACTCTAATAAGGTTGCCTTTGTAGTACCTAGCAATATTGAGATCTAGGACACAACCAACTTAGTAAAAGCGGTCAAATATAGTTATTTCAACTTACTGTATGGTCAATAACATAGTCGAGGTGCGTGAGCGGTGTGGTGGGCGTGGGCGAGGGCGGGCAGGAGGAGGCAGGCGAGTCGGGCTCCGACTTGGGCTCGGCCTTCACCTCCCGCGGCGGAGAGTCGCTGGAGCGTCGTCGGCTGCCCCACGCGCTCGCTGGCATCGCGGGGTAGCACTCGTCTTCCATGTCTGGAAGTAGAAGAAAACGTAATGAAGTCACTTAGCAAAACGATAGCTTGAAGGCTTTAAATTCAAGCTGTTCCATCAGAGAATGTATAAATAAATTAGTGTAATATATAGTTTACCTATTTCACTGACTTACGAATTGCCCACCTAATGATCTCACGGTTTGGTCTAAAATGAAATAGAACTTCTAATCTGAAATCAACTAGGGCTGCTAAACTATCCATCGCTTGGTTTTTGGTAGAATACATAGCTAACGAAGCGAAAGCAAAAAGTAGCATGTAATGTTTACATTGAAGTTTCAGCCAAAGGTCAAAATTAGAATATGATGAAGGCAAGTTTGAAACTATTATCATCTTAAAATCAAGTAATGGTACCGTTTAAATTATCCAATATTAACTCAACATGAACAGTTGCGAAGGTACTGAAATTAGACTAATGAACTTCCCAGCCGCATCGCCAGCGGAGCGATCGAGTGGAACAGCTCAGAGGGAAGTTGCACGATGCCCGTCCATCCAGCTCAACCATTTTTTGTGGACGTAACACTTGCCCGATGCGTTGGTAATTGAATTCCTGCTACGTAAGTAATTAGCAGGTGGTTATGATTGGTTTATTTCTTGCAAAACTTTACGAAAATGCATCTTGTATTATTTATTGCACCATAAATTATCTAGAAAAGGCTGAGGACGCCGGACGTGAATTCTGATCTTCTGAATAACATTTTCAACTATGATCTTTTTAAATTGATTATTCAAGAAAATATCGAGAGGAAGCAATCAATCAATTATAATTATCGAACCCTTGTTAAAGAAAAATACGGGAATAAACAAAACAAATGATTTGACGAAAGAAGTAGAAACCTAGACACCAAGTTGGAGTACTATAGAACCAAAAAATACGGTTCAGTTTTAACTGTTACATCACTGAATATTTATCAGGGACGCATGATTGACTCATTAACTTGTGCCAGTTGATTTCTAGAACGCAGTACAATGAGCCGCTCGGCAACGCAACTTGTCGATTTTGTATTTAATTAGTGCTAACTGCTAATTAAGTTACTATTGTACTGTAGGGTAAACATGCTGAATTATTGGAGATACTGTTCCTATGTAATAGATTTTACCATGATTGAAAATCTGCTTGTTCTGACATTGTGTTTAGTTTTCACCTTAGTGTTAGTATGCTGACTGGTAATCTCTGACATGACATACAGTTAACGTTGGTTGTGTTACTTTAGAACCAAGAATCTAAACCAATAATTTCGATTTTGTTTTCTCTTGTTAAAAGAGAGAGCCAAATAAGCTCTACCAAAATTTCTGTTCAGTAGATCAGGTGGTTTTAATTCTTTGTACGTATTTTTTTTCTTTTGTTGCCTATTTGACTTTCAGTTTTACCTACCGAATAGAAGCTTATAGCGAGTGTTGAGTGTTGAACAAACTTGCGCATTTTTCTTCATGGACATGACTAGCATTTGACTGACCCCTTTACGCTTTTTACGACCGTAAGCCTAAATTTTGACAATTTAAATGCCGTATGATAAAAATAATCACCTATGTACAATTGACTGTCTGTCTGTTAACGCATTCGACACACATTACAGTGACATCATTATATGGCTGGAGAGATCGTCAAACGATCGTCTATCTTGTTTGTCTATATCGTTTTGATGGGTTATAAATTAAAAACCTACTTGATGGACTATAATCATCGAATAGATTTAAAGGCCTGAGAACTAAAAAAACATTCGGAAGAAAACCAATCGAGTAGCAATTTTTATATCATCTTTAAGGTTGTATTCAACTAGCAGGTTATTCATAGAATTCAGTTAACTTTTGTATAGTTACAGGCAATTGTTTCATTAAGGCGCAGGTAGACTTAAGCATTCAGGTGTAATGAGTTCTTACGAATGCTAAATTGCAGTAAGTAAACGCTTGCAACATATCTATGTATGAACAAGTATTTATAAATGCTTACATTAATTTGATCGAATAGGATAATTTTGCTGATTATTTCTTGCGAACATGACTAAGTTATAGCAGAAATGTGCTTAGAACCTTTTGTTGACTAGTAAAGTCTACATATTTGCAATGTCTGACATCTCTAGTCATCACAGATACATCTACTTTACCTTTTTTACCACTGGAGAAGGGCAGTCGGTACCTCCAGTCAGCTTAGCGAACTTAACAAAATTTTAATGTTAAGTTTCGCTAAGTCTTGACCCGAGCTCAAAAGCTATTCAACGCAGACTACGCTTATTCTTCTCACAGCTAAGCCTTCTTTCTTCTCATCTTTTACAAGAATCTTTTTTTGATGACCATTTAAGCATTAAAAAAGGTACTTGCCCAAGAGCTTATTTTCTAATGTTTGGCTCTACAGTTTTCTCAGTTCGGCAGAATTCAATATTAGCGAGGAGCAAATGCTCAATGCTCATCTGGCGTGATTGCTCAGCTCTATCTACGCCTTTACACTTTGCAGTCCTGACTTGTATCTGACATTTCTTGAATAATGGCAAGCCCATCATCGTCCGTTCACCCAAGTTTCTTTTGGCAAAAACGAGTCGCAGTTCGTCTTGCTGCCGATTAAATTTAACGAGAGGCCTTCGTAACGGTTTAAGTTGACATATATTGTTGAGGATTGAACGTAAAATTAACTAATTGTTATGGCAGTCAATTAGCTTACTTGCTTTAGTAGCGGGTTTGTTGATAGCATTGAGCTAGTATGCAGTACGCATTAGAGGTGGCACCGTAGGACGTTGCGATGTCCCATTTAACGATGCATGTGCCCCACTTTATTTACCAGAAAAATCGAATAAAAATGCGCAGATAATTCATATTGATGTATTATTTATGATATTTTTATGAAGATAATGAATCAGAACGCACTACCAAAACAGCAATCATCTAGCAAGTAACCGAGTGAAGTTGCGTATGAGAACTTAATTAAAATGTAACATTGCGGTGAAGTGTAGCACTATTTCCAGTACATGGCACATAGTAACTCAATGGCGACAACCGGTTAATTTGGAGAAACAAAAATGAGTAAACAATCTTTTATCTTTCATAAGTAAAGGTTGTAAATTGTTGTTATACAAAGCAAACTAACGTCCAGTAATTAAAAACGGTAAAGTTATTTTACTATCGAGTTATTTTATTAATGACTAAATCAATTACTAACTTTCTAAACTTTTCAACGCCAGAACGCAGTCTGTTTAATGAAACATTTCAATCAGCCGCGTTATCTGTTTATTGACAAGCGCGTGCTTGATAACGAACGGCTGTTATCTCCGACAAACGTGGACATAATCGTAAGAAACTCGCCGATAAAACATCTAAGTTCAGTACACAATTACACATATCTATAAGACTCATACTCGTACTTATTTATAATACTCATCCTAGCGGGTGGCATTTATAACTGAGCGCTACCGTGGCTTGGATGACACGTTAAATTGTAGGCCCCAGTTGTTTGTTCTGTAACAACAATCGTCGACACATGTGGACACAGAGGCCTTCGGGCGGCCTAGAAACTCTGACATGAGGCCTAGCCACTCGTCCTATACAAACTTGCTTTATTATTATATTTGTACGTTTTATGTGGGGTGAACTACGAGTATGTTACTATGTTTTCGTAGATGTAAATGCAAAAGTCTTATCTTATATCTTTAAATGAGCAATTCTTGTATATATATATATAATTGGAATCTCGGAATCGGATCCAACGATTTTCATACAATTTAGTATATGGGGGGTTTCGGGGACGATCAATCGATCTAGCTAGGAATCATTTTTAGAAAATGTCATTTTATTCGTGTTTTATCGATAATCAACTTAAACATAAACCTGGAAGAAAAATAACAAAAAGGAGGCGTTTGAGTAGTCTCAACTGAAAAATATGACTCTTCCTGACATCTATTGGCGAATAATAATACTATCTTTTGTGAGCAACTAATTGCTTTAACGACACAACAGCAGATGGCGTTGTTAAGTAACACGAAGTCAATGAGTGTTTGCTTTGAGGTTAGACTAAAATCAATTGTTTATTTTCCAAAAAACACAAATAAAAAAATAAAAAAAAATACCGAGCAAAGCTCGGTCATCCAGGTACTTATCTATTAATTTCATTGGCTCATTATATTTAACTATTGTATAACGAATACTAGATACCATCACGGTTACGAAATAAACAACCCAGACATCAGATTCTCCGTCCTAAACTACAAAGTCATTTATCTTATTAATCATCTAATTATAACACAGTAAGTGGGTAATTAGGTACGAATATTTGCACTTTAGCGAGATTCTCTACTCAAGGTTCTAGGCACTAGCGGATCCAGGGTTGGGGAGGGGGGGGGCAAGTGACTTAAGCCACCCCCCTAAAACTATCTAGTTCACTCCCTAAATCATTTGAAAATGTCTGTTTTTGTAGTGCTTCTGCGTTTACCTGCCCAAAATCAAAATCTAACCAACCTTGATAAACCTTACTTTCACCTAAGTCAAACCCCAAACCAATATCTTGGATCCGCCACTGCTTCTAAGTATTATATATCTAGATACGTGCTAGCAATATTTGTAAGTTTTGGTATATGTACCTACGTATATGTGTCTAAATGCCAAGCAGCCACTGCATATCAGAAAAGGTCACTTAACGAGTCAACCTCCAGTTAGGTAGATTAGGACTTGAGTTTGAGCACGTGTGTACCTATCTAGAACTATTTTAATACCTAAATTTCGTCTATTATCTACGGCTGACCTAATCCATTAACCTATCCAAATCTAACCTTCTTATATACCTACTTATGTATTTCAGTTTTAAGTTGTTAAAGTTTAAAAATTTAAGTTGTTAAATATCTTGTTAATTAAAGTTGACACAAAATTTTGTTGAATAGGGTTTGGTTGTACATAAGCAAAAGGCGGCGAGATGCGAGGAAGTGAGCAGTTCGCCTTGAAAAAAATTCACCAATCACTTCATAAATCTTTGGTAGACATAACATATCGTCACGTCACTCCCCCAAAGGGGCTGGCAGAGGTATATTGCAACACCGACACTTCACCGGACAATATGACAGGAGGCACGCCTGTCGCCATACACCAGGTTCCAGTTAGTTATTATCCAGGATGACATTATCCGCACTTAAATGAACAAATGGCGCGCGTCTTTAGCTGGGATCCAACCCGTTCCCTCTGGCTTTCGTTTAGAGGCATTTTCCAACCGCTTTATTTGTACTTGCATTTGGTAGAAAATGTAGAAACTCGCCCTTGCACTAATCAAAGTGTAGCAGGGCCTTTAGAGAGCAAAGTGTAGTGTAAGGTACCTCGACGACTGATACCCATCCTCTTTATCCGAATGCACTTGGAGCTGTGAGATTGACATTGTAAATTATCTACAGTCATCGCACAAAGCTGAGTCAAATGTTATCATGCAATGACACTTGGACACGGTACATGAAGTCATCGGGAAAATCACACGGGATTTTGTGTAAGCGTTGTATTTAAATGATTATGTAATAATTATTATGAATGTAAATAAAAAGGTAGATAGCTCTTAATTTTATCAATCATCATCATTTTCAGCCTCTTTTAAGCTACTGTATTTTTAGGACTGTACACTGTCTTACTATGCCATCGCCTCGGTAGCTGGGATGGAATTTCATAAATATTATTATGATTGATTTCTTTAGTATTTATATAATAGAGCAAAAAAATCTTAATACATTGCTTTGACATACATGCAATGCGTTGTCTTAATATCTATCAAACTGTTTTCGAATCTAACACAGTAGGTTAGTATTTTACACAATCAGGTACTGTACACATCATACATAAATCAGCTTTCCCTCTTTTCATTGTCAAAACACAAAGGAAACAATTTCATGGGTTTACAATAATAATTTTTATATCTGCGATTTGGAAACACGCGACATGGGTGTTATGATGTAATCAGAGCGTTTAACGTCCAAATGACGCGATGTTTGTGGACAGCGCAGCAGCTGTGAAAACTATTCGCACTTAGGCATCATTGTTAAACATATTTTAAATAATGTTCCCAAGTTCTCACACGTTCAATGTCCGACCATTCATGACCGAGTAAACTAAAAACTATACGTTATTGAGACTTACTTCTGCGCACATAACGTCGTGCATTTTGTCCGTTGCAATGTCGTCCCCACTCGTGCATTTTGCCCATTTAAGATCTAAAACGCCTGACGCGTAAAGAATGTCTGAATTACTCTGAATAATAAGTATGCTGTTGATGTTTAACTAATTACGTGATAAAATGCCAGTGTAATTAGCTGATCTAAGAATGAAAGTCTGAGCTAACTGTTAACGTCGTGATTGTGTTGGTTGGTACGTTTGAAGGCAGCGATGGCAGCGTGAATGGAGGACGTTCTCCCGCAATGACTCACACCGAATCAGATTGTTTTGCGATAGAGCAATTTTTCTTTTCTCACCGGTGAGGCGTTGAACAGAACGTGATTTAAACGTTTTCCTCATTTTTAATATCTCAAGGGTTCTGCCGCTTGCGTGAAAGTAATAAAAACAGTTATAGCGAGCAATGTTTTCCGCGGAACAGGAGAATTTAATCGAAACGGAACCGAACACACATCGTATATGTTATGTATTTTTAGGTTGTAATAAGTAATGGTTAATGTGGATGATGACGCTTTAGTAGATTTAATAAATGACAGAGAATATTTAAATTGTTATCACAAAGGCAAAGGGCGTAACTATATTTAGAGGTCAAAGTATAGACCGCAAGAGAGATGATTATATTCTTATCAAGAAGTTTTAGTAAAGTATTTATGCACGCTATGTTTATTTTACCATGAGCTTCGTCTTTCATTTAAGAAATGTAAATAACATTACCATCCTTATTTTATTTAAACTTCTTTTTATAGAAAACCAATACGGTGTTTACATGACAGTCGGTTACGCTCCTAACCTTAATGTGTATTTTGTAGGCGCTTTTGAAGATAATGTACATAATTATGATTGTATCTACTCGTACTTTTCAAGGACGTAGAGGTTGTTGGCAATGAAATTAATTATCATACCCATTGCTATTGTATTTACAGTCGAAAACAATCGCTGTCGAGGGAAACGAATGTCATGAGCAATTGTTTGTTTTGAGGCGGAAAATACGTAAGGTTTGAACTTCCACAAGTGTTAATGGCTGCTGAAGTACCTTCTAGAATTAACAGCTAGATACTTACAACCACACTGTGAACAAAGTTCAAACTCAAGGTCGCTTTTGGGACGTCAAAAAGGCAAAGTTAGTCAAACCAACATTAGTGATAGGTACCTCAGAAGGAATTCATGTAGAAAATTTACATGTATTTCTAAAGATAACGTTTGTTTGATGATGCTGGAGTCTGCACAAAACCTTACAAGGGTTTTAATCAGTTGGAAAGTATGTAGAGCTGAGATGTAAAGGGCCTTAGATCCAGACGTAGTTCAGATCTTACTCAGTTTTATTGTCATGAATGAAGACATTATCACAGAAACACATAAAACGTATTGAAAGCGACAATCAAAGAGTTCATAAATATTTTGTTAGGATAAGAAATACTCGTCCAACATTCACAAGATAGATATTTGAAAGTTATTATCTAGCATTTAGGTAATAACGTTCGAAAATAATGCTGCCCTGTTTATATTTGTCTATATAAAGACATGACTACAGAGCACATTTCTTTCATAAATTGAGTTATATGTATACTGCCATTATTGCCAGATAAAGTTTTTTTTTCTGAAATAGATAAATGCTAAATCCTGGGTTTAGATGCGCCTTTTCAACTATCGGAATCAGAACAGCAAAGAGAACTGTGACTATAGCATAAACACATCTCGTGTGCTCATGGTCGTAACTCGAAACGTCAATGTCACAAGAGCTGCGGAAGTATGTGCAGAAGCGCAGAGAGAGGATCAAAAACGCTGGATGCGTGAGCATTTTCGAGCCAGTGAGACCAACCAAGCCGCCAGAAGTAGTCTAAGCCAATGCCTACGAGTACTCACCATCAACTTTGGTATGTGGCGAGGGCGGGTTGGAGTCGTCTGAGTGCAAGCTGTAGGAGTGCTCTGTCTTGATGGGCGCGGCGCCGATAGCAGCGTCTGTCATGAGCCGGTCGTGCAGCACCACGCCGCACTTGGAGTCGCGCTCCACCAGCCAGTCGGACATCTCCGAGTCTGATTCCAGCACATCTTGCATCTCCTCCTGGAATAGGAAGTATCTTGTTAAGGTACGTAGGTAAAGGTAAAGGTACGTAGGAGTATTCTGTGGGTACGCCTGTGTAACTGTGTTTCTCGCTAGAAAATATGTGTGCTCTTTGATATACACTGTGGTCTTTTCATTTCACGTTCCATAAGCCAGTAGAGCGTAGCACTAATCTTGCTAACATTGAATTAGTTATTTTCTTCGTCTGAGCTTGCTAATATGTTTTAGCAGTTGTGTCCTTTTTGTAGGTCAGTTATAAAATAGCAAAATTTAGTCATTACTTGCTGCTGAGTGAAAGACATTCACAATACAAAAGTAATACTTCCTTTTTTATTACTAATCTATGACGAATACGCTGATGACAGTACTTTGTGAAAGGTTACGTATGTCAAAGAAATGTAATGAAGGATATAAAGAGGTTTATATTTAATTTATTTACTAGAGAGGTTTATATTTGTATTTCGAATCTTATTCTCATTTATCGTTTTTAATGATCCACTAAGGATGGGATGTTCTGTTTCTTCTAGCTCGAACATTTCCTTACGCAATTCCAACGATCGCTATACCTATTTAGGAAAGTTTGTACCCTTTGAATCGATTAATTGAAATATATCACCAGGATGTTACAAATAACATGTCTTGCGACTGCGATAGGAAAAATCTAGAATAGAAACGTCAACGAACTAGGGAACTATCGGCACTTATCGACCAGTAGCCTACAAGGTTCTTTCTACCCATTCCTGCTACATATCAACCGGATCGACAGACAGACGCCTAACAGGCTTCCCGCTGTGAAACAATTTGTTGCTATCTACTACAACGATAGCTGGCCTTAAGTACGTCTAAGTACCCACAAGACGCGATACCGTTGGTTAGTTCTTGTTAACTTTCATCGTCGAACACGAATCTGTCAGCATCTCGAGACAGATTAAAAGCATTTGATAGTTCAGAGATTTCTCTAGCATCAATTTAGAATACGCACGTCGTCATTATATCGCTAATATATTCTACTTTAGATGCTTTGAATATATCAGCAAAAACGATGCAGTGCGTAGACCTGCCGTGCCGATTCAGTTCAATAGTAAGGCCGCGTCCTCGGGTCAATATCATTGTGTTAATTTGCACATAGGTAGTCGGATCTAGCGTGGATGGCGGGAGCCCGTCACCTTGGCCATGACTTCATGAGTAAACAGCTCGCTGGAGGCGAACGAACGGCCATGATGGCTCGCTCAGCCGAACTCGGTCGCCGACCCCAAGATACGCTCGCAGACTATCTGATGAGCTTCCGAGCTACGCCATGGTCGATGGCCACACCCTAATTTGCATAAAAGAGAGACCTAAAACTACTCCAAATTTTATAGCTCACTGAGTTGACCAAATATTTTGTTGTGGAAATCTGTTGTTGGAATCTGCGACACGTTGCGTGGTCGCGCGGGGTATTGAACTTATTAAATAGGCTTGGCTCGTTTGGGAATTGCCGAATGGAGTGATCGTTACGGGCCTGCTGAGAATTTCAATTTGAATTTATACATTTCTTTAGCACACGCTAATGAATAATTTAGCAGCTCTCAAATTGTAATTGTGTGATTGCAAAGTAGACAAAGTATTGAATTGTTAAGTTGTGAAAGATATTAAGTTCCTCGCTATATAAATTCTATTTAATCTAATCAATTTATCCTACAACTAAAGTTATCTACAAGCTAGCTACAGATTTATGGAAGGTATATGATTCTTTATTTTTGGTACTTTGTCTAAGAAATGCAAGCATAAGTTACGTACTTGTAATGAGCGTTACATAACTAAAAAGCAGGAAACGAAAACTTCCACTCGCTAACTTATCTTGTGTTTATCGTAAATTTCTAAGAAAGTCAATAAAATAATAATTAAATTGATAAATGTTTGATGAAAAGATACATAATCGTCCAAGGCAAAACAATAACGAAATTATCGATAGCGCGTTTAATTTTAGCTGCTATTAAAAACACATAAGGCCAAAAGAACAATTGCATGTTGTCTAGATGGATACGTTAGTAATGATTTTGAAGACTTACATTACTACCTCGTCACTAATAAACGTTGTATAAGCTTGGAATAGTTATCTATATAGTGTTTTGCCTTTTTCGACCGAGTTCAAAATTCGAAAGATAGAAAAATACAAATGCTTTATAACTATTCCGAGGCTATGCAACGTTTTACGTAAAGGGACTAGTATTTTGCTTGAGGGCGCGGACCGCATGCAGCCTACAAAGCTTTCACTAGACATTTTAGATTATTTAGAGTTTTAGGATATCAGACGTCAGCCTAAACAATTCTGAGTACTAGGATTTATGGAAACTGTCATCTCGTACCGTTCCAGGTGACTTTTTCTCACTAACAAAAATATAAATATTTTAAATTTTGCACGCCTCTTTAGGCGTAATATGAAGGTCATATTTTAAATTGTATACCACCAAACGCATATTTTGCTCATTGCTAATGCAAATAAAATATCTTTATCTTTAATATCTTTATCTTTTAAACTAGCTGCACCTCGCGGTTTCACCTGCGCTCCTATAGGTTAATTCTTTCGGGATCAAACGTACTCTTATGTCCTGCTCTGTACCCTAGACAACGTGTATGCAAAATTTCATAACACTGGCCTACAAAAAAAAATTGTTTTGGTTTTGCAGCTCTGTTCGCATCTGTAGTCGGTAAAGTAGGTAGTAGTAGCAATGTAGTTACATTGCTGCTACTAGATGTCAGCTGACAGCTCTGATTTACCTACAATTATTATTTTAAATGTTTTACGGTTTTATTCAAAATCAGTCCATGTTATAACTACTTTTATGACATTAATCGTATAAATTTATGATGGCAAGTAATTCAGGAAGTTGCATTAACGATCCTGATATGTTTTGTTACATATGCGGCGAGTATATAAAGAAAAATCAACGGAAACCGATGAATGACTCGGTAATTCGCTTTCTTCCTCATGAACAAGAGCTGCTATGATAAATGTGACTAGTTTTCTCGTATCATCTCACAAAATATACCCAAAATCAGGTCTAAAATCTTAGGCACCAAAATGAGTGTAGGCCAGTGATAATGATCGCTGGGTTGAGCGTGATAGCGTAACAAAAAAACAAAGAAACAAACGAACAAACTCACTTTCGTATTTATAATAGAGTTAGGATAATATACTTTATTGCATATAGACAGTTATTATTCGATTTTATATGACAGCATTGAAAGAGCTCAACAAGGATTTATGTAACAGCCTGTGATCAACAACTCAATAAAATCAGTTTCACAATTTATGAAGACAACTTTCACTGTGTCCAATCACAATACAAAATGCAGTTTTGCCAAAAACCTAATAAATTAGAAAGTGATTCATGACTGGTGTAACTTATATCAAGTTTATATCAGAGCTATTATGCACCAGTAGTTTAAAAAATCCTATTCAGTAATTCGTTTACTATCTATTTCCTTAGTAGGCAATTCAAAATTACTTCTACAACTCTCAATCTGTAATTTATTTATCCTACTTCACACTAATATTATAAACGCAAAAAAAAAAGTTTGGATGAATGTGTGGATGTTTGTTACTCAATTACGCGAAAAAGGCAGAACGGATCTGCGAATGAAATTTGGCACAAAAATTAGATTACAGTCTGGAATAGCACAAAGGGTGTTTTTTAACCGCGGGTGCAGCCTAGTACATTAAAAAGGCGAAAGTTTGTTCGTGTGTGTGTTTGTTACTTCTTCACGCTCAAATGGACGTACATAATTTGATAAAATTTGATATGGATGTAGCTTATATTCTTGATTAAGGTGAAACGTTTCGAAATAGCGGGAAATTTAAATTTTAAACAGTTTTGTTTTTGATGCCACGAGTTGCGCAAATTATATCAATACTTTAATTTATAGTTAAATTAAATTATTGATAATTCCAAGATATTTTGCAGTCATCACGTCACGTCATTTAACCGATACACTGACGATTAAAGTGTTTAATGACCTTTTTGAGTAATCAGGTGCGTATTTGTCAAATATATCTGTAAAATAACAAGAGAAATAGTCTAAGATAACTGAAAATTCTATTATCATATACATACAATAGTTACCTGATCCCACTCCAGAAAAAAAACTGTTTAAAATTCAAATTTCGCGCCATAAGCGAAAAGTGGGCCCTCAACACATAGGCCTACTTTTCAACTGCGGGCAGAACCCTGGGGCGAAGCTAGTAATTTCATAAAGAACAAGCTGTTGTTAGAGATTATTTACAAGTAAATTATCCGTAATTGCTAAAACAGGTAAACGATTCGTCCGATGCTAAGAAGTTACCGCCGCTACTAAGCACCAGTCATTACGGCCGTCAAATCAGATTTTACGCATTTCTTACTTTCACTATTTTGCTCATATTTTGCTTTGTCATTTGCCGGCATGCAAATATCATAATTTATTATGAGTTCCTCTTTTATAAGGTTAAGCACTAATAGAAAACACATGTAGCGTTGTTACTTACTATCATTGACATTTAAATTAATGGATTTATTAAATTTCATTCGATGTTTAGTAGTGATACCCTGTATGGTTATTTTTAACTATATATTTTAATCTCTTACGTGGAAAAGAAACAATATTATAGCTAAATAACTTGAAATAAGTTGCTCGGTTAAACTATAGAGAACTAAAATCTGGCTATTTAATAATCGAAAAAAAAGTGGTGTAATCGCTGGAAATTTAGAGAACTACGTTCCGGTAGTTTTTTTAAGAAGATACTTTTTATGTTTTTTTTTCCAAAATGAGAATGATTTTTAAAATTCTACTTCGGTTAAACCGATTTTGTTTGTTTTTTTTTTAATTAACAGCCGTACTTTTTTGCACCTGATCATCACAATTCTTCATATCAAACTAGGCGCAAACAAAATACTTGTTTTCGTTGACTTCGTGTACTACTGGGCCTTAAGAGGAAAAGGTTGGTTTTTTCAATATCAAAGTGACATTGTAACGCCGATAATTAAATACCTTGAAGTAATTCTAGTAAAACAATCAATAATCGTAAATTAACATTTGATGTTCCACAAATATCACCGCGATCTACTTTGATCACATGATTTATTTTAAAGGGCATCGATAACAGGTTTTATAACCAATTAATAATAAAATATTTATGTTACAACTTCACAACTAATATCTATTTAAATTTAAATGCTGCTTGCCAAGTAAACAGCTTGACATTAAACGTGTAAGTAAGTACGCTATTTAGTCTCAAAGATTAATTAATAGATTTTCATTCCAGACCAGACAATGTTGTTTACCTCCTTAATTAACAACCTAAAGCTTGTATAGATGATTATTCACACAATGTATAGCTGTAGATTGTAGTTGCATTATAATATCCAACGGTACGATGATTTAAAATGTTATAGTATAACTGGAATGGTAATAAAAATTATGTAGTTTCCAAAATATTTAAATGAGAGAATGGAAGCTAACTACAAATAAAATATGGATAAGATGGAATGGAGTTCGATGAGATAGATCTATTTATGCAACAATAATGACACAGTTCTCAAAAATTAGTCAAAATTGACTGTCAATTCAAAAAACATTTGAAATAGCTTTCATTAGATTTTTTTTCATTAGACTGATTTTATTTACGAAAAACGAAACGCAATTGTTACCAAACACAAGTTGAAAGAGGTTAGTTTTGGAATAAAACTTTAAATGAACTATATTTTACCGAGAAAATACTTTACTTTAACGAGAAAGTAGGTCCAAAACAAATTCACATAGTCGTACAAACCTTTTATTCCCTTTTCTCACTAAAACAAAATAAAAGCCGGCACTGTGTTGTTTACAGCGCCGCCATATTTGTGACACTAAACTAACCTATTATGATCAAATTAGCGCCAAATTTAAAACGCATCTTTGTGTCGAGTGGGGCACGTATTCGACTGGGGCACGTTTGCCTGGTTTACCCTAATTAACCAATTCTCGATCAATATTTGCACAGCCGATAGTCAAAAGAGTATCAAGTATGCGTTGCCAGGGTGCCACAAATAATTAAAAAATAGAGGCTAAGTGCGAATCAGAATCGCGCACGAAGCACCATCATTATCTATAAAAACGGCAAATAAAACAAGTTTGTTGTATTTAAACCGCTTAAATATTTATTTTATTCTGTTTTTAGTTTTTGTTGTTATAACGGCAAGAGAAATACATCATATTATGAAAAAAACAACTGTCTAACTATCACAGTTCATGAGATACAGCTTGGTGACAGACGGACAGAGACAGACAAACGGACAGCGGAGTCTTAATCATTGGGTCCCGTTTTACCCTTTGGGTACAGCACCCTAAAAACCACAAGTAAAAAAATTATATGCCTCAAATGTTCAGAATAATCACGAACAAAATCAAAGGCATAAACTTAATTAACGTAGACATGGCCGTAATAATATAACGTAGGTAATAGCGTGACAGATGTCATGAGAGAAAACAATAACGCACGAGATTGCACAAGCCGGACGTGGATTTGACAGCTAGTTGAGCTAGTCCGATTACTGAAATGCAATTTAACATACGAACACACACACGCACACACCCTCACAAGTGTGATGCAACTGAACTACTAACCGGTCCAAAACCGATTCTCAAAGTCGATTGTTGCATAACTTAATATCGTGATTAGGGTTGGCAAGACTTTTAAAATGCGGAAGGATGCAGCATTTTTAATAAGAAAATAAAATCATACAATAACAAAAACAGAAAAGTAAAATAATAACTTATAGAATAAAAGCGACAAATCATCATCATTACAAACTTTGACATTGACATATATGACAGATGTAGACAACCTACCCTTTTTCTAGAATAATATCAACCTTGTCAAAGGCTGCATTTGACGTTTACAGGTGAACAGAACAGAAAAGAGGGCCGATTATGAAGACTTTAGAATATTAAAATAATTTTACACTAAGCCTACGACAACTACAAACGTAAATGATTGAGAAGAAGAAAAAGTATAAAATAAAAGAATAAAAAGTAGAGAGACAGGACGAGTAATTATATGCAAATTATGATTTTAGTCACTAATCTTCGTCAACCCTAATGACCGATCACACTTCAAGCGAGCGTGATTAGTGCTTTGAGAACGCACACATTGTTCCAGATAGCCGCTAATTCCAATTAATTTAAGCGTTGACCGCACTCAATGCAACTTTGTAACGCTGGCGAAAAAGAAGAGAAAGAAAAGGTTATCCGAGGTGCACAACGCGGTAAAATTAAATGTTTAAAACGTAGGTATTTTAAGCAAGTCTAAAAGTTCGTTTAAATTCTAAAGATGTTCCAAGTCAATCGTGTAACAAGGACAATATAACAAGGCAGTCATCTCTATATGCTCTGACTTATAGATGTAATTGATTTCTATTCGTTCTATAGCACGTAGTTAACTCTATTATAAGAATAGCAAGCTATAACTTAATCAAAACAATTTATCAGCGTCCCATTCATTTGAGGTTCGTGAGAGCGTCGCTTGGAAACAATTGGCTCAGCACCGCCTGGCTGCGGGCTATCTCATTCAAAACGCAAGTACAACTGTACAGTTAATGTTATTTATGATAGAACAGCCGGTGATAGCGTGCTATAGCTTCAAATTAAACACATTAATCAATTAGCCAGACATGTTACTTTTATTGCTGCACCTTCGCTGCAATTAAGCACGATTTTTATTTTCGTTTGAGGCACAATTTCTTACTTTTATGGATATTGAAATTCTTAAAGCGCAATTAATTATGGCAACAATTTAAGCTGGAGACAGAAACCTTTTAAGGTCGCCAGGTACCGACTATGGCCGCAAACCGAGTATACTTGGGGCTAGTCATTGAAGCCCAGTGCACTACCTACTTATTAAATGTCCGATGGAATGCAAGGCTGTTGATTCTTTACAGTTCACTTTTCTACAGTCTCTTTGGAATGTTTGCTTCTTAATTTAGGGAACCGTTTTGGGAAAACCCAATTACATTTCGATAGTACAGACTCGAGATGTCTCAAGTTTCATTTAGCGCCTTCGAGCTCGTTTCTGAGAATTCTCAGTACCGAAGTAAGTAGGAATATTAGGCACAGTTTACACAGCGCAAATAGGTACAGCATCCGGTTCCCTGAAAGAACATTATTTTATATTTAGGGCGTGAAGTAATAGCTCGTAAAGCCGTGTCCAGTGTAAAGGGGTCACGAGGCGACATTCTGCTCGATTCAGTTGACTGTGAAATAGTCTCTCTGAACTATTAGTGATGCTTTAATGAGAGAAGCAACCGTGTAATTCAGTCGGAGTGGGTTTGGTAAAGTCTGTGTAGGTATTTGTACACATCTTGGTCTTATTCTCCGGAGTAAATTTTATTTACTTGACTCTACTTTTCTTCTTACAAATAAGTAACGAATTAAGCCTGATTGGTAACCGTGCTTGTGGGGAAATACTTGGTCATACTGTTTTAACAAATATAACAGATACAATACCAAGAAAAATAACATATCGTCACGCCTTTCCCCCGAGAGTGCTGGCAGATGTGTACAGCACCCACACTTCGCCGGACGATATTCAGTCCCAAATGTGACAGGAGGCGAGCCTGTCGCTATACACTGGGCTCCAGTCATGTAGCAGATGACATATGTTCACACAATGAACAAATTGGTGCGTGCCGTCGGCTGGAACCCGCAACCCGAACCCGCTCCCTCTGACTTGAGAGGCGGGCTTTCTCCGGCTAGGCTATCATCGCTTTTTTCGCCACGAAAAATAGGTCTAAAATAAAACACTTGCTATCCGATCTAGAGTACCTTGTCACCCAAAGACATCAGTTGCATAATATCGGTAGCCCGATATTACCAACTGATGTTCAGTTCCAACTGGCAAACTGTGAAATTCCCTTAGCAGGTTATAGTGAACGTCATGAAATATCAACCGGCAAAGGAATGGGAGCATTTTTTGTATCTACTTTCACCGGCCGATAGTAGAATTGTATCCGGTTCGACGGTACCGTTCCGTTTTCTAGGGCTACCAACAAAATTTTGCGCCATCGCGTAACTGTAATAAGTCGACGACTTCATGAATTTTGAGAACCGATTACATTAGTGTACCTTAATGTTAAGCAAGAACTGGACAACGTGTGGTATTATATAGTCTTGTTTTGACCCTTTGACTTGCTGTAAAAAATCTGATGCTTAACTTTTTGTTATTTTAAATGTAACGTGCGAGCAGGAAATTAAACTAAAACTACTACTACAGTACATTTATTAGTTATCACTAAGATTTTTAGAGTTTTTGATAGAAATACTTTTACCGATCCCAGCTAAATAAATATACAATAACCAAGTTTTTGCAAAGTTCCTAAATCCATTGAAAGTTCTTAAAGTATATAAATCTAGCGACCCGCCTCGGCTTCGCACGGTACCTACAAACTTTCTGGGAAGAATTATCTAACTGATGAAGAATTTTCTAACACCGCATCAAAATCCGTAGCGCGGTTTAAGAGTTATTAGTTAGACTGAGAGACAGACAGACGCGGAAAGCTACTTTCCTTTATACTAGGTACTAGGAATTGCAATCCCGCAATGTTGGATCCCGCAATTTAGCAGGATCCAGCATCATTTGAGGCCTTGTGGGATCCCACAACAGCCAGTGAATTTGCTTGCGGATCTACAGGTGCTCACTGGACTATATAACATTCTTGTAATACATAAAGAAGGCTGACAATCATTTCTTTAGATAAAGTTTAGAATTAATATTGTAGTTTACAGGAGTACAAAAACTACAAAGGACTACCAAATATTGATACTTATTAGTTACTAGCTGCGCCCCACGGTTTCACCCGCGTCCCACAGGAACTGCTATTTTTTCCGGGATAATTATCTTAACCTTTTCTTTCATAACAACAAAAAAAAATGCGAAAATGTTAGTTAAATGAGTTAATTTTATTAAATTCCTTAAACATCTTACTTCAAGTGGGATTCCGTAGGATCCCGCTGTATCGAAGCCAATCCAGCAACGATCCCGCGGTATTGGAAACGGTGCGCGATTGCAATCCCTACTAGGACCCGTATAGAGAAGATATAGAGAAGAAGGTTTAATATTAGTGACAGCCCTATCGTATCAGCGTTATCTCGATCGACATTGCACATTTCGGACTGCTCTGGTTAGACTTGTTCTTTGCAGACGCGATAATGTATGAAAGGTAATGAGAGGCTTGAACGAGTGCCGTTTTCGATAAATTATGTTCCAATCGATAACCGCTGCAGGTTGCCTTTTGCCTTGCAACAACGAATACAGTAGCCGCTGTTAAAAATTCGTGTCCTCAAATAAATAAATGATTGTACATATTTGCTTGGCATAGTAAAATATTATAACTCTCTGCCTCAGTGGCTCAGTTGGTAGTGAACCTGCCTTCGGAGCCTGGGGGCGTGGGTTCGATTCCCACCTAGAGCAAACATTTATGTGACGAACATTTGTGTTTGTTCTATGTCTGGGTGTTAATATCTATTTAAGTATGTATTTAAAAATATCTAAGTGTGTATATCAGTCTCTGGCAGCCATAGTACAAGCTTTGCTTAGTTTGGGGTCAGGCGACCGTGTGTGGAATTGTCCCGAATTTATTTATCTTTTATTTTTTATTATTATTATTAATTCTAAATGAAACTAGTGGCAAATATTAAAATAGTAATTAAGCTGGCCAAGATGAAAACAATCTAACTGAAATTTTCTCACTAAAGTTCTGTGTAAATTACGGATTATTTTCTTCCTATGGCTTTGTTCATTGTGCCATTGTTCAAGTTCTCGAAGAGTTACAAATAGGACTATTTTCTTTACGGCTTCATTTAGCGCCCATGGCTTGAACTTTATAGTTACGAAACAATTGTATGGATTAAGACTTATTGTAAGTTTCTCATTAGGAGGAAAACTACTTGGTTATTTTGATAGATTGTTATTTTACTAATCTGAGGCAGAATAATTTGGTGATACTCCTATATGTTGTATACTTTGGTTTATTACGCAATCCAGGCATTTTTAGGTACTGTACATAGCGGTCTGGTAGACGTCATAACTTCGTACCTAACGCACGGGAACATGCACGTGTTTCCAACATCTGTTAGTAAACGGTGGCCAACTGGGTTACGGGACACAGCTCGGAGCTCTAAGCCACGTGATTTAATATAGGTCTCTTTAAATACCGTGGAAACCATGTTGAAACTGGTACCCCACGAGTGCTACTAATGTAATTAATGTTGCCGAGCTGAAAACAGTTAACGAGTCGAAACCGTACTTTCATAAACGTAGCTTTCAAGTTACAGTTTCTTTTGAGCTGAAGGAAATTCAATTAGCCAGTTTTGCATTGAATTTTCTTTTTCTTCTGAACCTGACATGGTGACAGTTACAGGACTAGGGACGCTTAAATATCTAAGTACTTTTAATGAAGATTGGCTTGCCAGCACTCATTTTTTTGTTACATTAAATTAAACTAGTTTAAAAAAAAATTCGTTCCGAAATTAATTAGAATTAACTATAGAAAAAGAACAATAAGTAAAAAAGATATCAAATCCAAATAAGTAAATTTAAAAACTAAACAAATAATATTTAATACGATTAATTAAGTATTCATGTCAATGAAATCCCCTAACACTTTCGAAGTAGATTACAAAGAGGTTTGGAAAACTGATTTGGAAAATCCTTCATCCACAAAACGGGCTCTCACTTCAATCAACTTGATACATAACATTAGAATAATGATAACGCTGCGAAAATGCTTCCGACAGGAAAATAGGATGTCACCAGCCACCCACGGAAGGCTACAAGCACCAGCAAGTATTAATTTGATAGGATAAAATATACGCGCTAGTGGGCGGTGACGTCGGACACAAATTTCGTCTAGACGTATGGCGTCATGAAATCTGAAAATGTAGCTATACGCCTATACGAGTATAGGCCCTAACACTTGTAGGTGGTGGAAAAATAACAGCTGTTACAACTCGGAAAAGGCGAGCGTTGTGTAGCGTTTGTTTAAGTTAAAACTATACCATGATTACTATGGCTAATAGAAATTCATCAAAAATGGAATGACAATTATTCTGTTTACTTGTTTGTCTTTTCTTCTTGTTGAAAAGAGATGATGAACGTAGAAATAGAGCTTATCTCATCCATTTTTATCTGTACTAATATTGTGAAATCGAAGGTAAATCTGTCTGTCTGTTTGTAGGCTATTCACGGCTAAACGGCTGAACGTGTCCTAATGAAATTTGATAATTAGTTCCAGCATTTCACGAGGAAGGTTTTTGGATACTATTTTCTGAATAAAAGCGAACAAAGTCGCGGGTAACAGCTAGTTTATTATAAGACAGTAAACAGCGCAGTGCTGATGATGTTGACAAATAAGAAAAAAGTTTACTAAGTGAAGATCGTGGCGAACATTAAATACCCATTTTATTGCCACAAAATCTAGTTTAGTCCTTTTCCGTTTTCCATTAGTTTCCTCTACCTTAGTGGTGCCCTTGTGCCAGTCGCCCTTAGCTTTAAATAACTAAAATCTATTAAGGTCCTGCGCCCTCCGCGCTTGCCTTACGTCCGGTACGCTGTAGAGGCCTCAGTGGCCAACAGCATTAGTCATAAAAAAAAAAAAAAAAAAAAAAATTAGTTTCCTTCGTAATACTTGTCATGTGCCAGTAAGGAAACTATGACCTTATCAGCGCCAAACGCCGCTCGAGGATGCGTGGGGTTTATGAATGAAAGTGATGTACGTAAGTTGAACGTCGTCGGCACCGATCAACGAGATAGTGTACAATGGCCATCTGATACCGTGATGTGAGTCGACCTTTTTATTTTGTAAAGGTTAGGTTATGGTGGGTATAGGATATGTTATTTCTAATTGTATTAAATAGTGGTACCTTTTATAGTCATTTTGATGCAAAAAGCAAGTGGAAAAAAATAAAATATCGTTTGAAATAAGGACAAGCAGTTTGTTTTTCAGTGAGATTTTATTTCACAGGATTTTAATTACAGGTATGCTATTTGAGCAATACTTTGCGGTTTTACGGGATTGATTTCGAATTGTAACTTTGATGAAAGAATATCTCTTGTGCTAAAATATGTGAAACATGCAAGATATATTTAGCAGGTCGTACTTTCCATCCATAAATCTGAAATTGAATCGCTACTCATTTTTCTTCAGAAAACGGTAGATAAATCAAACAAATAATTGGGTGGGACCGTTTCCGCGGTAATTCTACGTTCCATTGAGGATAAGAGCGTATTTCCTTCGTCCAATTTTCCGGATACTGGGCTTGAAACCGGAGACGGCGATACGGGCTTTATATACTTACTTCATACTTTCTGTATGTCGTCAGGCGCAACAGTTTGTTTCCTTCTTCTTAGAGAAAAGTGAAATATAAATGAGGTATACTCGTAAGCATTAGTACTCCGTGCTGAACTGAATTAAATAAAACCTTGCATTGTCAAATCTTATTGGAAAAAAATTTTTTTTTTGTTTTGGTCTTTTTGCGACTAAACGTGTTGACGATATTTTTAGTGGATTGAAGATATCTTACATTTGGCTAAATTGCAGGTTTGCCTATATCATATAGGTAAAGGACCTATACCTATCGTAATCTATAAAATAACTTATAAAAAACAACCTACATTTAGATAATAAATAAATGAGAAAAACTATTAAATTATCACAATCTCAATCTATCTCTATAGTCGTTAGTAACAAGGTTTCACAAGCGCTAATGGAAAATTGATGTTTTCCGTTTTCCCATTAAGTACGAGAAAATAAGTGGCTATAGCTACATTCCATGGATGTAAATATGGGCCCTTCCTAACAAGATTTACATTTAGATGGCGTGCTAGTGGCGACACGTGGTTTGAACGTGGTAGGTAAAAAGTTTTCCCGGCGTCAGCGTGGAGTCGGGGGCGCGTCGCGTGACGTCACCGCCGAGCGCCGTCTTGTCGTCACTCCCACCCACTCGCTCCGCGGGTTAAATCGCCATTTCTATCAATTTTCCGCCCTTTACGCCATGCCATTCCGCCACCGCCTGCCGCCTGCGCCCACTGATAACAGCGTGCGTAGGGTGAATTCAATTTTGCACTATTTATAGCACATTTTATACGCAATACCGCGTCATGCGTGCACACCATTTCTAATATACGTTGTTTTTCAACCCACATTATGGTTACGTACGAAGTGGAGTATGAACGTCTATGTATACGTACTCACGTATATATACATATACGTACGTATACGTATTTTGTGTAAAGTGTAGTAGGTATGAAGAAGACTTTTTTTTAAATGTAGAATAGGTCGTCGTTTGACCACGAACTCGCCTGATGTTAAGCGACGTTGTGGTCTAAGATGGAGCACGACGACCTAGAAGGTACTTATTCACTATAGCCTTGAAGATACCCAGGTTGTAGTTCGTTGGGAATACAGACGATGGCAAGGTGTTCCATTCCCTTAACTTAAGATCTTAAGTTCAAACTCTAGATCAAAGTCAATTCAATAAGTTAAAGACATTTATAAGTGGTTTAGTTAACTTCCAACAAAAAAGCATATCACCCACAGCTTTTACTTGGCACTTACTTTCTAAGGAATTCGTTAATGAATCTTTTAGACTTCATAAGTTTTCAATTTAGATTGGTGTTGACTGCCTACGTTCGGTGGCTCAGTTGGTAGCAAACCTGCTTTCTGAGCTTGGAAGCGTGGGTTCGATTCCCACCTAGAGCAAACATTTATGTGATTAACATTTGTATGTGCTCTATGTCTGAGACTTAATTATCTATTTTAGTATGTATTTTAAAATATGTATGTATGTATATTAATTCATATCTGGCAGCCATAGTACGCAAGCTTTGCTTAGTTTGGAGTCGGATGAACGTGTGTGCAAGCGTCACAAATATTTATTAATAAATTAGTCATTTCATCTTACTAAGGGCAATTGAATAATAATTAAAGTAGGTTTACTTCCATCCTTAATCATAAGAGTACATACTACCTAATTGGCTTTGCCACCGAAACGTATTACATAAATAATTATGTAAGCATTGTCTGCCAAACTGGATTACTGGTAATGATATTACCAGATTTTGGAAGGTAAATATTTAACAATAACATTATAATTATCAGTGGTATTTAATCTGCTATAGGTAGCAGATTAAATAAGCTCTAAGTAGAATCCTAATTCTACACCTTCATCGGCCGAGGGAGATTTAGCGAACGAAGCGTTTATGCTTCAGTTTCCACAAAAATGCATTCGTATGTCCAAATTGTTTCTGGATTTCTGTTTGGATTCCTTTCCGGATCTGTACCCTCTACGGGATTATGCTTCAGTTTCCACAAAAATGCATTCGTATGTCGGAATTGTTTCTAGATTTCTGTTTGGATTCCTTTCCGGATCTTTGTCCTCTACGGGTTTATGCTTCAGTTTCCACAAAAATGCATTCGTATGTCCGAATTGTTTCTAGATTTCTGTTTGGATTCCTTTCCGGATCTTTGTCCTCTACGGGTTTATGCTTCAGTTTCCACAAAAATGCATTCGTATGTCCGAATTGTTTCCAGATTTCTGATTGGATTCCTTTCCGGATCTTTATCCTCTACGGGTTTATGCTTCAGTTTCCACAAAAATGCATTCGTATGTCCGTATGTTTCTGGATTTCTGTTTGGATTCCTTTCCGGATCTTTGTCCTCTACGGGTTTATGCTTCAGTTTCCACAAAAATGCATTCGTATGTCCGAATTGTTTCTAGATTTCTGTTTGGATTCCTTTCCGGATCTCTGTCCTCTACGGATCGTATTTGTTAACCTATTCACGAGAATCAGTTGAAGAATGTGGCCTGTACAGGAGGACAGACGTCGGCCGCGAGGTGTAGACCTCGCGGTGGCTCATAGAGCCACTAGTATTATTTAATTAACCTATATATACTTACCTAATCTGTGCATTAGGCATTCGGGATGAAGCGGAGTTTCCCGGGACAAAGGAGTACTAACTTTCTTACTAAGTAGTACCTAAGTAGTAGTAATTACATACTTTTTTGTTTCTAAAATTAAACTAAATTGAAAATTCATCGGGTTCTAGCTTCCAAAATATTGGACATATTTTGGAAGCTAGAACCCGATGAATTTTCAATTTAGTTTGTAGTGTAGATGGTGTTAGGTTAACATTAGACCCGTTTTTCACAAATGTACTTGACAAACATTTCGTGTAAAAAAGCGCTCATTATATAGTCTGTTATGTAACGTGCCTATTCGTATACGTACAGTGCTATTAAACTAAAACGGACGGCCATGGAATATAATGTGTATAGTAAATTTATCTGTTTACAAAGTTTCCTAACCATTTAAACTAAATCAAAACCTACATACTACAATTTTTACAATGACGTTATTATAGTGTGTAAAACAGAGATAACGCCTCAAAATGATAAGACTCGCAGGAAGGAAGCTGACTTATCAACGGAAACTCATCTCGACAACACAATACTGAATTAAGCCAAGAATTTACATAAGATTTAATAGAATTACTTAATTAGCTAAACGTAACTGTTGTGTTGTATAATTTCGTAAAACTTATGACAGATCATAAAAAAATGTATTTAGGGTAGTCGCGCACTTCTTTTTTCATAATCAATCCAAATATCAGACCAGAGAAAAATATCATAGTGGTATAAGCAATTCACTGTTATTTTATTTTACGGTATTTAAAATTGAAATACACAACAGTATCGGTGCAGCCAAATTATTTATTCATTCTCTAAAGAGCATTTTACAAATGCATTCAAAAAAATTCCATCCACTCGCACCTGTAATCTGTAAACGAATTCCGATGTAATCCTTTTACCTACATGTTTTCGCAATACTATCTGGTTTCCAGAGCGGGGACTTATGGTAAATGTCATTCGCCTCCATCGCTGTATGATAATGATAACGGTGCAGCCTTACGCAACGCCACAGTTGCCAGCTATTCACAGTTCACACCGTTTCACATTTTTACATTTTAATTGATGTACTTTTTTCTTCGCCGTTTTTAGACGCGGATCACGTATTACAGTGTAACGCATGCACACATCCCTCTTGAATGCTAGTAGCGCATCACAGGACGAGAATTTCGTTTGAAAACTTTACGACTCGTGTCGTCTGACTACTAATTGTTTCCTGAATTTATTCAACAGAAATGTCCGCTAAAAATATCAACTCTCTTGCTGTCAGCTCCAATTTAACCGGGCATCATTGTACGTCTAATTCTGAAACGTTTTATGGTAATCGAAATGTCTTATGCAAAATAGGTTTGATTAACACCACCTGAGAGCAATAAATAAGACAGTCGAATAGAATTTTAATTAGGAAACGTTATTCCGCCAGAGTCCGCCGTTAATTTATTGCGTGTCATAATCTTCATATAGACAATAGTAGTTATATTATTTTAGTTATATTGGTTGTTATATTGTGTGTGATAAGACGGAGGGAAATGTTGCAAGGAATGTAATTGCTCAATTATCGTGTGTCGGCCCCGTCAGTCGTATCTAGTACGGTGTAGATAACTTCATAGACGAGTGTACGCTTGCACCCACTGCCCCAGATTGACACCGGCCTGACATTGCGCCAGTTATACATATCTGTTTACTATTGTGATAGAGATATGTGAGACCGTACATATTTGGAAATGCCGTGAAAGTCATTTGAGACTTGGCAGCAGTTTGAAATTCGACACAAACAAAAATCGAGTGATAAAATTTGTTCTGATAAAAACATGATAGACGGGGAAGCCGAGAAAAGTCTCGGCTTCCTGTTTACTGGCTTTCGTGTGGGAGGATATCAAAATAGAAAAAGGATTTGACGAAGTTATGATAAGCATAATAAGCAGTTGAATTCAACAGTTGTTAAGCATTTTATTTCATAAGCATTTATTGGGAAGAAACTTGACCACTACTAACGTGTTAAGTATTAGTAACTAATGTACATACAAGTAGGTATTTTTTGCCATGCACGACCCACTCAATAGCTAGAATCGATTATTCATAACGGTAACGACAAGTCAAAATGCCTGTTATTAGTTAAGCACTCGCCTAACGGGCAGCTAAGCTACGCAAAAAAAGTAACTTTTAATGAAACCAAGGCTGCGTTTAATCCGATTGTAACATAGGCATTCAGGACGGATATGACAGACAAAGAATAACGTACTTTAGTGTTAAGTGTTAAGGTAGAGAATGGTTAATCACCGACTGAAGGCATTTGTTTACGGATGAGTGTGCGTCCAGCTATTGGCATAATTTCACATTCATTCCATTGCCGTGTCGATACGTGATCGTCCTCATGCTGGGGCCGTGAGAAAGACGCATGCCATCATGTCCAGTCCAATATGTCAAATATGCAATATTGTACGCATCGGCAGCATGACAAACTATGACCATAGATCACACTTAGCCGATGGCAAGCAACGTTGGATTCTGTGTCGTTGTAAATCCAGCAGAATAACGGTTATTTATTATTTGTAAGTAACATATGCTGTACAACGCTTTGTTAACAAATATATCTGCATGATGAAAACTTGTGTAAGTATGTTAACAGAAACGCACAACATATTATATCTGAGATGATGTTTTAATGTTATTTTGATCAAATCAATAAAGAGCTAACTAGATTGAAATCTTTGAATTTTACTTTTGAAGTTCTTTAAGCAATTTGGTAGCACTGTGCTGATATTATTAACCTTAAAAACCTATACAATTTCGAGAAATAAATGGAAATGAGTTCAACGATTGTTTAATAGTTGGTTTGTTATTCCACTCGCGTTGTTTTTAATCGGCGCTCATTACGAACAATGAGGGGCAGTGATAGGCACAATAACTTGTTTGCATACGGGATAACGTTGCTATTCAACCGACAGATCAACGGATACATCATCAGAAACCAATAAGTAACACCACAGAGTCATAATAAGAAAGCAATACAGAGAATCATGATCCCCATTAAAAAAAAACCATTACTTATCTTTATTGTCAAGATGGTTGTTCAACTTGATTGGGTATCATACCCAAATCAAACTTTTCCAAGAAGTTGTAAGTTAGCAAATGAACGATTTGTACTAGTAGATATTACATCAATCGTAATAAAAATCGTCAAGTTTTGTTTGCTCAATGTTCAAATATTTGACTACTTTGTCTGTGTTCAATTTCGAACATGTCGAATGAGACTCGACGTGCTCAAAATAGATTACGGAACGAGTTCATTTTTAAAGGTTTTGTTTTCGAAACCTTAAAAAAATTATAAGTTTTCCAGTTTTTACGTAACCGCGTATCAGTTCACTTAAATTGAACTGTTTTATATCGATACAATCTCGATTGCATTGATAAGTATTGCGAATTACCTCAATACATTCTTTAAACTGTCGATTCCGAAGCAAGGCAGGCAAGGAGATAAGTATATGTCAAAAAATCTTATCGGTCATAAACGTCTGACTGGTCATAATAAATTGGGTATAACCGAGTCTATAAATTAGCGGAAAGGTCTCATTTTGTTTCATGAGTTTTTGCTGGGAGACATAATGGCGACTTTCAATAACGTTTTAAAAACAAAAAAGGTTTCGTAATAATGGTTATTGAATTTAGGTTAGCCAGTTATGGGTCTCGTTGAGACTATTGAGAGCTATAAATGTAGCTCTATCTTGCTCAACTTCCACCGTCTCTGTCTATCATGGTATGTGTGTCCAACGGGACGTTGTCAATATGTGAGTGCATCATGTCTCCTCATCGGCGTGCCTCTTGTATGCAATTCACGTGAACTTTCAAGGCCTGTCTCTTCATGGAAAGAGGAGGTTGTCGATTGCTTACTTGTACCTATAGGTTATGAGTCAAGCTGACTGTAGGTCAACAATACTTATTTCTATAATTACGTACAGTACGAATAACTTATTGTTTAAAGTTGATTAAAGACGACATCGTATAATTTTTTTTCAGAAGCATTCTATCAAAAATGTTTGTAAGTAACTTCTTTCATTCATTGAGTCATTTTTTTTGAAAAGCTTGTCGTCTTTTGGTTAGAAAAAAAAATTGTAACTTACTAGTGTTTTGGTTGATCTACCACCTTAAAAATTGTATTTACCTAAATAAGTATTAACTTATTTTTCCCTGTGTTTCAACATATTTTCGAAGGCATCACGTCAACTTATTTGTCTTCGTACTTAGCTATTGACTGACCAATGTGATTACAATGGATTACAATAATAACGGCAGAACAATCAGACTAGTTGACATTGCCTGACAGCCCTGAAGTGTCCGACAATACTGAAATATGACAATAAAAGTCGTGACCAGAAAAACCGAGAAAAATTAACTACCTATACCTTATTTAACCGTATAGGTTTATGGTACCTAAATAATCAACAGTGACCAATTAATTGTGTGTACGAAATTGGATAATCGAAAAATATATTTAAATATTTTACTTGTTGGAAAAAAATCGTTGAGAATACTTCCAATTTTATACTGAATTTTTAGCATAATAGGAACACCTATCAACATTTTAAAGGCGAATCAATATCATTTAAGCGGTGTTGATTCGGGTGCCTTAAAATTCGGCTTTATAAAGCCAATTCGACGGCACCCAAGTTCGAGACGATGATGAGCCGAATAGTGCACGATTACCTTTGACTAAAGTTAAAATTTAACATACATACATACATATCGTCACGCCTTTCCCCTGAGGGGGCTGGCAGAGGTGTAATACAACACCCACACTTCGCCGGACGATATTCAGTCCCAAATGTGACAGGGGGCGAGCCTGTCGCCATACACCGGGCTCCAGTAATGTAGCAGATGACATACTATACGCACATCAACAAACGCACACAAAACTTCAAGGCTAGAGTGAATAAGTACCATATAGGTCGTCGTGCTCCATCTTAGACCACAACGTCGCTTAACATCAGGCGAGTTGGTGGTCAAACGCCGACCTATTCTACATAAAAAAAAAAAAAAAAAAAAAACATATGCTCACACAATGAACAAATTGGTGCGTGCCGTCGGCTGGGTTTGACCCGCTTCTTCTGGCTTGAGAGGCGGGCCTTCTCCCAACTAGACTGCCATCGCTAATAAAATTAAAATCTAACAACACGATAAATAAAGTAGATATACCTATATATCGGATAGGTTGAAGACAACAGTCATTTGTTTCGTCGAAGGCTGCACACGTCACGGTTTGAAGTCATGAAGCTTTGAAAATAGGGTGCCTATTCACGTACTTACGTAATATTTTACGTAACTAAGGTATCATTAATTGCTTGCTATTCTAACGCTTCACAATCCTACCAACTATGGTAGGGCAGGGGTAAATTACTTTGGTGTAACTACTAATAAAATGGATACTAATTAATGCTGTGAAACCTGTTAGACTAATTGCTAAAATGTCCAAAACCGTTATGTCAAATTTTGCGAATTTGCCTAAGTGTGTTATCTAGCGATATATTGATCGTATGAGATAAGATAACAATATTGCTTGCAGTTAGGTTTTTTGGGTATGGTATGCAAATTTAGTTAGGTTTAGCTGACTTTACTTAGATTTTTTTTCTAGAATATATGTACCTACTTAGGTACCTTTTTGTTGAGATTATAGGGGTTTTTGTATCCGTTGAAACGATTTTCCTTAATAACTATAGAACTTTGTCATTGGTTGAGGTCATGAACGTAAATCGGTTTGAATGTTTCAATTGTGTGCTTTGTTTGACAATGCAATAACTGAGATACTATAAAATACATTCAGTAATTAAACAATTCTGCTAAAATGTTATGACCCACAAATTTTAATAGCTTGTGATTTATTACAGTACAAAATACAAAATATTTGTTTATATCAATACATTTACACAAAGCTAAATTAGGACCCTGTCTCCTGCCGTAGCGTGAACTGTGTTGCAGCAGCCAGTGCCTTCCCAAAAGTATTAAAGGTACCTACTATTTAAACAATTGAATAGTCGCATAACAAAAGAGTATCAGAAATAACAGATACAGTACTTATTATATTTGTATAATTATTAATTTGTTCAGTTATTTATTTACAGGGTGATGATTAGGTATGGTGTGAGTGAGGTTGTAAGTGTGCGAAAATATGTGAGTAAATGTAGTGGCAGCGTGTAAAAGATGACGATGATGTTGTGTGATAAATGTGTGTACGTGAGTTTGGTTGTGTGTATTTATACATGATTGGCTATAGTCACTTTCGTTAATATGTTTTCTAAGGATTTATAGTCATACCGTCATTTATTACAGTAAATGACTAATGTAAGCTTTTTCTATTGACATATACAATTCAAATGTTAAAAACGTCAATACGCCTCAAAAGGGATATTAATTAAAAACAGGAAGAAAAAAAAAACAGAAAATATAAGTGAATGTAGCACAACTCTATTCGACAGCGCCACCGTGATAACGATAACAGTAAACTATCGTATCGATTCGAATCGATAAGTAACGGTATCGATGACAGGCACAACACTACTGTTTAGGAAATGCAAACTAATTTCAATACAATAGCCCTTTATTTCTTGGAATATTAGTTTGCATGACGTAACGTGTCGTCGAGACTTCCTCTCACTTATGGGATCGGAAAAGATAATCAAGACATTAACTTGATAAGTAACGAAGTCATTATCACATTATAATTATCACTTAATAAGAAATTATGTCATTAAATTTTGTAAACTTGGACAGATCTAATTGTTGCTAATATTACCGTCCTTTCTTCCATGTGCGACTCGGTGGCTCAGTTGGTAGTGAACCTGCCTTCTGAGAGGGGGCGTGGGTTCGATTCCCATCTAGGGCAAACATTTATGTGATGAACATTAGTGTATGTTCTAAGTCTGGGTGTCAATATCTATTCAAGTATGTATTTAAAAATATCTAATTATGTATATCAGTCTCTGACAGTCATTGTACAAGCTTTGCTTAGTTTGGGGACAGGTGACCGTGTGTGAAAGTGTCCCGAATTTATATATTATTTATTATTTTATAAGGAATTACAGTCTTTATATGTGTCTTCTAGCCAAAAAGCACTGTTCCTCGGATTCGCTCTTGCCATCCGCATCGTCAATGTGAAAGTTGAATAAGTGCTTTAAAGCAAACACATACAGATAATAAGGTACATACATGTTAGCTTACCTCAAGTTCATGAAATAAGCATCATTAGTAAAAGAAAAACAAAAACACGACTGCAAAATATATCGACTATAGCCCTCGAGCAGTAAAGAGGAATCTAACGCCTATCCTTTATCAGAATCGGCGCAGCCGTTTAGCCGTTTGTATAGTCACAAGGGAACATAGGAACGGAGAAACAAACATTAATGCAAAACACCTATCCCCCTTTTTTTCGCTTCGCCGCAGTTGATTAAGGAATTACTCTTTATTTATCTGAGTAGCACAGAGCGATATCAGAACCCCCCCATTAGGTACACAAATTAATAGATACTCTACCTATTTGAGAACTGGCAAACCTATTTCTTGATGGAAGTCTCTATGAAGTATTTATATAATAGAAAAAGTTTAAAGTTAAACTTACAGAACCTAAGAGAATAAATATCTAAAATATTGGTATGTTTTCGACATTTTTTTAAATCTGATTTTTTGTGCCTAGACTCTTACTTGGACTACTTGATTGGAATCCAGACCGTAACCTTTTAAGTGTTTCTACTCATCCTGGGCTACCTTTAAAGCTTTACACTAACTCACCTAACAATTTTAGTTTTAAAGTTATTTAACAATTTAATGAAAAATTTGATTAGTACAAAATACTACTTACTACATAAAGTACTAAATAACTCGAAATCTTTTTTTTTTCTGAACTAACATAGCGTTTAAAAAATTAACCAAAATGAGTAGAAAGAGCCCTTGAAAGGAAACTGTCTGTAGAGCTAAATAAAATTTAACAATGCTAGAGTCATAGATTTATAATGTAGAACACACTGAATTGTACTATGATAAATAAACAAAAGCAGAACTAGTATTCTCATGGGTATGTCACATGTCACTATTTTTCCTCCAAAACAAAGACCTATTACAACAAACGCAATTCTGAGAATGCGAGCTTACTCATAACCCAAAAGTCGTAGTATAGAGCGACCAACTTGCCTGCCCAGTTGGCCAAAAAAAGAAACTAAAAATTACAAGCGGTGATTGTCAATTTCATGAAGAAAATTCTATAGTGGCTCGCCCTCAAGCACACAAATAAGTTGGTCGAGCTGTAGTACGGAATGGCTTTAGAAAGGAGAATGTAAAGCGAATTCTTACCCAGATCTCGGATGACATCGAGTGCATTGTGATACTGTAGTAAAAGGCATGTTACTTACCTGCAAGCAAAGGAAAATAGGTTTAGTAAAGACACGAAATACTCGTTAATAGTTGCAACAAATATGAACTTTTAGTTTATGCATAAAATTACCCTCTTTATGTTCCTAAAAATCATATTGAGTAGTAATTTTAAACTAAGTATTGGTAGGGCATTTTATTTATTAATAAACATAGCTCAAGTCAGTATCCACGGGTAAAGTACCCAAAAGGCTGGCAACGTTACCTTGCTGAATAGCAATGCTAATTCGCTGACCGAGGTAAGCACCAGCCCTTTGGTCGTTTGTTCTCTCTATCAGACGCCTTGACAGCTCATTGAAGATTATTAAGGCTATTCTATCTATATCCTAAAATAATTAGCTATTAAGTTTTTTTTTGGCTATTAACATTTGCAATATAAATATTTCATTAAAACCTAAGTTTCTCCAGATAATATTAGTTCAGAGTCTTGTACTCATTTATCATTGTTGCAAGTTTGCTAATAGTATTTTTACGCAATGTTCGCTAATATGTTGATTAGGTAGTATTTCTTGGAATGGCATTAGTCAGCCTCCAAATATCGAATATGCATGATATCATACGAGAGACCTTTCCGAGCGACTTTCACTGTGATCTAGTTGGTAAGCCATTGTGAAGGACCGAACATAATAGAACCAGTAGATTGCGCATGCAGAAATCTCTTTGAAATTCAACTCACCACAACAGGCGCGAGATGAAGTAAGAAATCGCGCTTACTGAATGCGGATTTTCTATAATTCCATAAAACCTTAAATTTCATTGATAAAATCCGCAGCCATTTTTTTAATGACTTCAGCTGTTGGCCACTGATGCCTCTACAGTATACCGTTAGGTAGCAGAGATGGAGTAGGGCCATCCATAGTCGTTCAACAAATTTAGGCTTTTTAAGCTCTATTTTTTTCGTGAGAAGGGTACGTTCTCGTTTGGTCCGTCTACTATTTATATGGTCTATGTAAAGGACAATAGGTTTCCACTTTCACACGTCTCGCGGTTTCATCTGGCGATGATCTATGAGAGGTGTGACGCAGGCTGAATCGGAAATCAGGATCGAGAGTTGCTGGGACGAAGGCGGAACTTTAATAGAATGCTTTTTGCCCGACTGCGGCGAAGCAAAAAAAAGGTTATGTTTTAGCTCTATCTCATCAAAGTTTGGTGAACATTGGCTAAAGTCAACTTACTTTAACGACATTGCATAATATTTTTGCGATGTCACAGGTTTTCTGATAATCCCCAGAATTAGAATTCCCAGGTGCTGTTGCAATGCTATCATAATCTCTTTATCTTTGGTATGCACTAGACTGTAGATAGCAAGAGTAATTTATAATACAATAATTATTTGATAATACATATGTATTGATAGAGCACATTCCAATCTGTAAAACCCATGATTGAATTAAACCAGCCAGAGGGAGCGAGCGAGTTAGATCCCAGCCGAAGGTACGCACCAATTTGGTCCTTGTGTGAACATATTGTGTATATTTAATATCATCTGCTCCATAGATAACTGGAGGCCGGTGTATGGCGACAGGCTCGCCCCGTCATATTTGGGGCTAAATATCGTCCTGCGAAATGTGGGCGTTGTAATACTCATCTGCGACCCCCTTTGGAGGAAAGGCGTCACGATATGTTACGTTATGACCTATGTTGATTTAAACCCAACAAGGTCCAATAGACCTCAGAAAAAGACCCAAAATAGCAGACAACTTTATTTTAAGTTCGAAGTGATCAAACCATGTAAGTACGTAAACTCGTTGACTCGACCCAAGTACATAGATTGTAAGGTTTCACCAAAAAACCCGTATTTTATCTCGAAGTGATCCGTTCGTGTCAGTATTGAGTGCAGGTGTGCGCCTGTCGACCTTCGGCCGCTACCCTGTCGGCATTCCGGCTTTTATGGACCCCATTGCAACTACGGGTTGAGAAAGTAAACGTGATACCCCATTACTAGTAAACCTTGCATAGCCTTGGAATAGTTGTACTTACTTACAGTGTTTTGTCTTTATCGATCAAGAGCCTTTAGATGTATTATATTTGGACCTCTCCTAAATAGAATTTACTACCACTACACTTATACCTAAATGAGACACTGGGATAAACATTACACATTTTTACCGTAAGTAATTTATAGGGCGATAAGGAACAACCCGGCTAAATTCTAATCTATCAGTGCTATGCTGCTGAGAAAGACGTCATTTGTAAGGATAAAAACTAAAGTTTAAGATAGGTAGTAATATCGTAAAACATGCAAACGTGCAAGTATAATAGCAGGAGCTGTCCGTGAAGGAAAATATCGTGACCATAGTATGGTGTTGTAGGTACTTTCTAGTACGCGGCTGACTAGCTGAAGTTGGAAATCTGTCTCAAAACATCTAACATTACATTTGCTATTCAACGAGGTAACGTTGCTAGCCTTTTGGGTACTTTACCCGCGGATACTGACTTGAGCATACTGTTTATTATTGTAATTTGTTATTTATGTGTACATGTAGATTTATGTTCTAATATTATTGTACTTCTATAGTTTCACTAGCTGGCTAGTTCCCATTCCAGAGTGGATGTGTCCATTTGGACACACACACCATCTAATCAGGTCTGGTCAATCGCCTAGCAAGTCTAGCCTGTTGTTAGATGGTATGTCTAAATGGTTAAAACATCCACTCTGGAATGGGAACTAGCCCTCAAGTAATCCTACTAATATTATAAACGCGAAAATTTGTAAGAATGGATGGATGGATGGATGTTTGTTTGTTACTCTTTCACGTCAGAACGGCTGAACAGATCTGGATGAAATTTGGCACAGAGATAGATTATAGTCTAGAATAACACATAGGATACTTTTTAATCGCGGGTGAAACCGCGGGGCGCAGCTAGTAGAATAATAAAAGACAAGAATAGCTAAAAAAGAAATTAGCAGCATACGAAATATCAGAACGAAGTTGACTGTTTACGAAAAAAAATTATGAAATCAATTGTGTGGCGGGTTAACGAACTGTCACAGAAGAATTTACAGCCTCAATGAGGTCATAACATAAGCCTTCTTCATAATTTCTATTAGCAAATCGTAAAAGCGAATAATCTCAAATAGTTTAGTACCTCGATCTTGGATCTCGATTTTAATAGAATAAGATCTTTGTGGAAAACAGAGATTCCGAGTTCCCGCAACTTGCACATACATCCTAATAGGTAGTATTATTTATTTTGTGCTATTAGGTACCTAATTTACTAGAGCAAAAGTCAGAGCAAAATTGATGGATATTTTCTTATTACAATTATGTTTGAATTAATAGATAGATAGATAAACTCTTTATTGTTAACACCACAGATAACAAAACAACAAGAAAAAATGATAAAACTTATTAAATAGGGTAACAACTGGCGGCCTTATCACTAAAAGCGATCTCTTCCAGAAGAATATATATAATTTTAGAATTTATAGAATTACCTTAAGACTTTAATAATATTACCAAATACTGTTGTAATTTATTGTAATTGCCTTTTGACGAGTCCATTATAGGAGCATCCTTATTTCATTTTTTAGCTAAAATTGTTAAGGAACTACTTAATGACAATAAAATTATTCTATTCTATTCTATAAAAATACACATTAAAGCATCTCTCTTTTAGACAAAACGCGTAGAAAAACTGTCCTAGTTCATGAACCTATTGCCCAAGAGAATTGCTGTGAAGAATTCTATGAAATAAGTACCTACCAACAGAAATTTCTCAATTACGTAGACAACTTTTTAGCATCAAAGGCATGTTGTTATAACCCAGTTGAATGGCTAACATCGCAATATAATCAGATGAGTGAATTCAGCATTTCGACAGAGGTAAGCAGACTAAGTAGAAATCAGTGTCTTGTCTGTAAGTAATGATAATCAGTTTTTATTGCTCTTGCAATTAAATAAGCATAATTTTTTTAGGTCAATAAGTCGATTTAATTAAAAGCCAGGCGACTTTTATGTACTTGAGTGAGTTTTCAGAATTAGGTATTCATTTGAAAATAAAGTTTTCAGAAAAGGCTACTAAGGAATACTCAGTGACGAAAATGTTTTTATTCTAAGAACCCTAACCTTTCTCGGTTTGTTTGTACTTTATTTGTTTCTATGTGGCCTACTATGTCTTAAACCACTTGAGAGATATTTACTATTTCCGAATAGTCACATAAGTACTAGATTTTATGCCAATTATGCGGAAAATTAGAAAAAAACCGTCAAAAAGTCTACATGAAATCCCTATGACTCTCTCTAACTAAAACATTAGTAGACAAAGTAGCACAAAGAAATTAATTTGATGTAATTGTGAAGCAAATCAAGTAGAATAAGTACAGATAAAGGTATTTAGCTATTTGGTATATATAGTATATTATGGTTTATAGGTATTAGGTATATACTATCCTTCCTACTAATATTATTAACGTGAAAGTTTGTAAGAATGGATGGATGGGTGGAAGGATGTATGTTACTGTTTCACGCCAGAACAGCTGAACAGATCTGAATGAAATTTGGCACAGAGATAGATTATAGTCTAGAATAGCACATAGGATACTTTTTAACCGCGGAGAGTAGCTAGTATTTCATATATTAGGTATATTTTAACTTAACATTTAACTTAGCAGTTCATTAATCGCTATTGCTTGCATTAACACGTGAATATAAAGTATGAGTAAGTTTCACAAAAGTTGTCTGTTAAAAAAATTAAATTCGGTGGCCCAAAAAGAAACTGCACTTTCACGAAAGAGCGTTGATTTAACATCTTAGTCACGCCAGTGCACGTTCACTGCACCTCATTCTTGATACATTTACTCCAAAGTAAGAAACATTATAGATTTAAAGACTTTTATGAAACAAATTGCATGAAAATATGACGTACCCTTTGATAAATTATAATTATGTCATGTTATGACCTAAAATTTAAATTTAAATATAGAACAAATGGAACAAATTTTAAGAAAAATTGACGTACCCTTTGATACATTTTTATTATGTCATGTTATGACCTAAAACTTACATTTTAAACTTCTTAAAGTTAACGTAGCTAAGTTTGATTAAGAAAAACCTAGTTAGAAATGTTACTTACTCACTGTTAGCCATGATTTAAAAAATGTGCATGATACATTATACATTAGATACATGTGTGTGCTCTTAGAAGTAGATAGACATTTTAGTAAACAGAATAAAATTCGTTACAGCGTTCCAATTTGTTCTTTTCGATGAAAAACATTTCAATTAAGGACGCAGAGTAAAATAAAGCTGGGTTATCTATGTTATGATCTAAATAGTCGTGTTTTTGACAACGTGACTTTAGTCTTCATAAATAAATAAATGATTTATTAAACTTGCATCAAACAAAAGACTTGCATAATCCAATTGCACATTGATGATTGTTATGAAAACTGTACTGAGCCTTGAGAACCGTGAGAAGAGACGAATTATTACAATAAAGAACGACCTTTAAGTTTTATTTTTCACTTAAGAAAGGACAAATACGTTTTGTGTCACCAACTTCATATTCGCATAAATACATTAGTGTAGATTTTTCCCCATAAAACATCTTTATGTTGATCGGTGAATTAGCTAAATGTAATTTAATTTGACTAAGAATCAAATTTGATTTTCTAAGACAGGTTTTAGATAATGTTCGAAAAAAATAATAGATAGTAAAAAGGTGCTAAGTATACTCACAGAAATTAACTAGGTGTTAGATTAATAACCTTAGTATTAGATTTTACCGGCTAGCGGCTCTGTGAGTTGAAGACCACGCGGCCGGCGCCTGTCCCCCCTACGGGTAGGAAAGGTTGCAATAAAAAATCCTATCTTCGCAATTTTGAAAATTTTCCATTGCATGCGACAGCATTTTTGCCAACGCTGAAGCAGCGTCTAGTCTACTAGACGCTTTACCCGCTAATTCTCGCTCGATTAAGAAATATCGATTCCAATTTATGAACATGTTTTCTAGAGATGATTTCGATGTTTTTACAATCGCAGGAGGCTTACATCATTAACCGTATATACTTGTTATCAACGATATCGTGAAACCGGTTTTACTGAGTATGTGTGGATCATACTTGTGTGGAGACTAATTTTGGGTTTAGCAGTCGATGCTCTCTTTGACGCTCAAGGACGCACGACTGACGAACAAACATTGGTATAATTTCGGAAAACTTTTGACAAAATATGGCAATTAAGAGACCTGCCTGTGAGGTCAATCAATTTGAAGGTAACTACTTACATCAATTTTAGTTATAGCGGCGATATTCTGATTGCCGTTTTAGTGTCCACTTGCCTAACTTATGTGCCCGATAAGCGAATATTTCGCTAGAAGTAGTTTAAAACTAGTTAAGCAAGGACTTAGGTAATTCTTATATTGGGTGCAAGTGACCATAAGTTATGCAGCGATTTTTTTTTTTCAATTTTTTTATGTGGAATAGGTCGTCGTTTGATCACCAACTCGCCTGATGTTAAGCGTGTTGTTGTGGTCTAAGATGGAGCACGACGACCTATAAGGTACTTATTCACTCTAGCCTTGAAGTTTTGTAGAGTGAAGAAGTACAAAGACGGCAGTTGAGTGAGGCGCTACAAGTGCGCTACTGTTCAGACCCGTCTTCGGAGCAGTTACACCGGACTACATCCCGAAACACGACTTCTCGGCATGGCTTGGTCCGGTGGGTGGCCACGGCCGAAGCCTCCCACCAGAGTTTGCTACCCGGTTAGCACTACCCGGGGACCACGTGTAGGGAATCAGAATAAGAGTACACTCCTACGGACGTGGGTAGCTCAGCCCCCAAAACTTGAGATTAAGATGACCTTAAATAATTACATTTTAATTCTATTTATTTTGGCGATTTTTTGCTTTCAGAGTTGTTTACGGATTTGATAGACATTTAAGAATTGGGCAGTAATCTTGGTGATGGTGAATCATTCTGGTGATATTATTTCGGATGACACAACCTGACTGATAAGGTGCATTATCATATCAAAACTTTCAACAAAGGACACGTTAAACATTAGGTAAATGTAAAACAAAACCCATGAAAACGTCAAATAAGAAACATGATAAATAATCTTTCAAAATAACAAACCGACTTCCCGTCATCCGAATTGGTTTAAAAAAATGGGACCAATCTGTAAGCATATCCTTTCAATATATATATATTTTTTAAATATGATTAAAAGTAATATCTGAGTTATGCGGTAACTTAAAAAAAAAACTAAAAATTAACATTTAAGCACACATTTAAAAAAATAACTAATAATTAATTCCTCCTTCTCGAACTTGTTTCAAAACTTTTTTTATTCACATTTATACCACAGATTATACCGTAGGTAAAATTACTGTGAGTAAAAGAAGGTCTTATTTGCGGAGAATATAGAAACTGCCATTCTGCACTAATGGATTGGTATTGTAATGCAATCCCTACGATCCTTGGTTGCACAATATACCTCTACAACTATTGGCAAGCTCATCAGATTGGCTGTACATGAAGAGCTATCAGTACTCACTGCTCTCAGGCAATCGAAACGGCATTACATAAACAATACAATCGATTTCAGCTGCAATCGATCACTAGCTAAAGAGGTGTTCGATCAACAGCAGTTTCGTCAGTAAACTAGAACACAATCCGAATAGCAGGTAAATTGGTACGAGTGCGACCAACGTGTCTATTAATTGAGTAGGGGAGCCACAATCGTTCTTTCTAAGTACCTACATTTTATATACGGTCGTGGAATTTTTTAGTTCTTACTCTTGGCCAGTTACTAGTAAGTTGGTCAGGCTGCAAGTGATGTGGTAACAGCTCTAGGGAGATATGTAATGCAAGATGCGGGTGCAATGTTGGCAGATGTTTTGGTGGCTTTCCAAACATTGCAATGGCTGGCAATTTAGTATTCCTTGTATGCTTTGGGCATTTCGAATTACATTCCCGAGGGCACGTTTGAACGGCAAGTTATATTTTACAAGCGAGATATACCTGTATGATGTCCTAAAACATAGTTGCTTACAAGCAACAGCCTATAATTCTATGTTATGTTATGTAATTTACCTATTTGCGGCAGTGATTTTGAGAGTAACAAACTTATCAGGAATAGGTACCTATCTAGCTTGTATATATTTATATAAATGGCGATAAATCGTCAGCTAACTTTTTAACTCTTTATAAAATAAGTTAAATGTCAACAATGGACGGTTAAATAAATAATCGCCTTTTCAAATTTCAGTAAACATCTTAATTATACATGGTTCTTAATTTGAATTAACTTTAAACTGACACACTCTAAGCGGTATGGCCATGATGGCTTTAGCCTGCCCAAGAGGGCGAACCAAAAAAAACAACTGACACACAGTCAGTCAGTCATTTTTCGAATTTAAATACATTGCCTAGCCTAACTGTGAAGTACCTACCAATATTTGTTAACCAAAAACTTAAAACACAGCAAAATAAAGTCTGTTCCTGTTCAATCAATCAAAACGAAATCGATGATAATAATTACCATAATAACAGCTTAATAACTGTGAGATTTCTATTGCGATTGTGCTGTCAAAGGCGGGTTTTTCTAGATCGTGTTGTCACGACACATATTAACCATTATGTAGATGTGCTACAACCATGTGAAGAACTTACTTACGTACTGGGAACTTAATTTGTTCTTACAAGCATAGCTAAGTTAGAACACAGCACACGAGTTCTATCTATATTCTTTTTCTCTATATCTTATCTTATACAAGTAACATTATCAAAAGAAAAACGAAAAACCCGGCTGCAAATGTTTTACCCTAAGTCACTTTCACTATCAAGACGATTCAAATGACACCTCATAAATGTCGAAATCCATCAAGCTGTTTAGGCTGTAGGGCGTGCCAAAGAAACCTCATACATACATACCCACATATGTACATACATACATGCATACACTCTGAAAACATAACCCTCGTTCTTGCGCAGTCGAGTAAAAACAAAATCGCTCTCCATGTCTCTATGTCTGTATTACCGCCTCCTCCTCCTAAACTCCTCCTAAACCACGCTACGGATTTTGATGCGGTTTTCACCATCAGATAGATATTTTTTTACAAAAGGTTTCTAGGTGCCGTGCAAAGCCGGGGCTCGTCGCTAACCTTCTAGTATAAGTATATAAAGGAGGTAAATTTTGTATTCTGTAACTTTGTATGTTGAAATACTACAAACTTTTGTTGTTTTGGGGTTGTTTGTTTGGATCTCCGGAAAATAGACGATTTTTAAATTCTTTAACCATATAACCATATAACTGATATGGTTATATGGTTTAACAATAGGAAGATAGCTACCTTCGATCACTTAGGGTAAAACCGGGATAGATGCCGCGCTGGGATAGATGCCTCGTTTCTTAAAATTCAACTTACAGAGAACAAAACAGCAAATTCGTTGTTTACATACGCGCCACATGCACCCCCCACCTCAGTGACGCGCGAGTTGTTGTGCTAAACGGACGTTTCTCGCTTGTGTGTCGAATTACATTCGTAGCGGACGCGACGAACGCTTCAAAATTTGAAACGTAAGTATTCACTATTTCATATCTTTATAAACAGTTAAATGATTACATTTTATTTAAATTGTTTTAATACATTGGTTCTTTGAGAACACATTTAAGAGTCAATCACTGATGTTTGCATTTATTTTATTTATAAAATATTGAGAGGCATCTATCCCTAGTGAAAAGGATAGTTGCCCCGAGTTTACAAGGGATAGTTGACTTTAGGGGCATCTATCCCTCTATACTGCAAGAGCCTTATCGAAGTATTTAAAAGTCATAGTCGTGAATATTTTCGTATTTCCTAATAGTAGAATATTAGAAAATACCAAAAAAAATGTATCCAACTTTAATTTCATAATTCGAATGTGATGAAATGAGTGTAGATACAGTGTTTTATTTATACTTACTTTGCTTATTGTAGGTGAGCCATGCCAAGGAAATACAAAAGAAAGGAGGGCGTACGAGCTCGAGTAGTTTCTTGGACAACAGAGCAGCTACAGTCAGCTTTCCATGAATTGGATAAAAAAGAATTGGGGATCAATGAAATATCCAGACAATTTGGGATTCCATCCAGAACATTGCGAAGGCGTTACGCTATTAAAAACCAAACTAAGCTGACTTTGGGAAAACATCCTGTCCTGGGTTTTGAACACGAAAAAAGGTTGGTAGCGCACATTTTGAAGCTTAGCGACGCGGGATTTCCCCCAGATAGACGAGCTATACGTATGTTAGCATACCAATTTGCCGAAAAGCTACAGATTCAACACAATTTTGATAATGAAAACCAGATGGCTGGGAATGAATGGTTCAAAAGTTTTATTGAGCGAAATCCAGAGTTGTCTATTAGGCAAGCAGAAGGTTTATCTGTCGCTAGGGCTAAAGGTCTCAGCAGAGAAGAAGTAAATAATTTTCATGAACTTCTGACAAAAGTCCTGGCCGATAATGATCTCTTGGATAAGCCTGAAAGGATTTATAATATGGACGAATCGGGAGTTCAGCTCAACAATAAGCCTGGCAAAGTTGTTGCAAAGAAAGGTGCAAAAGTAGTAAATTCAGTTACATCTGCGGAGAAAGGTGAAACAATGACTATCGTAGCCTGTTGCAATGCCATTGGTAATTTTCTCCCACCAGTAGTAATAATTAAAGGTGTAAATAAGAAACCAGAATTCGAGGACGGTCTACCGCTGGGCTCAAAAGTGTACATGAACAAAAAGTCGGCATACATAAATACCGATCTTTTCTATAAGTGGCTTACGGAACACTTCATAGCTTTGAAACCGCAAGGTAAGGTTTTGCTTATTTTAGACGGGCACTCATCTCATTCATCCGCACCAGACATGCTGCAAGTTGCTTCTGATAACGATATTATTTTGTTATGTTTACCCAGCCACACTACCTCAGCTTTACAACCATTAGACGTAGCGGTGTTTGGGCCATTTAAAACATACTTTAACCATGAAACTAATCAGTTTATGCGCGCAAATCCAAATAAAAAGATAAGCCGTTATAATGCTGGAACCCTTATACGCAACGCATGGATACGCGCTACTACACCTGCAAATGCTCTTGCTGGCTTTCGAAGAAGTGGGATTTATCCACTAAATCCTAATGCTTTGCCCGATTCTGTTTTCACTATATCTGATATTGCACATCGCAGTGACAATGATCCTGATCAACCCTGTGTGCTACATCAAACTACAACAGCGCTTCTTCAAACATCTTTAAACGAAAATGCAGAACCTTGTGAGCATGTTGAAGTTGAACACAGAATACAAACAACTATACCTCCGATTTCGTCAATTGATTGTCCAACTACATTTGAAAACGAATATTTGAATGTCGCAGACCTGAACATAACACCACCCAATATGCCATCAACTTCATTCAACCGAAATTCACCCAGCCTTTTGATCGATCCTCAGATTTTAGAAGATACGATTATTGAGATTGTTGATATAGGTGATGATTCACTAATACGGATTCTAGATAACGAAGAAAAAGAAACACCTTCTAAATTTTTAGTCGAAGCATCACCAATACCACAAATTCCTCTGACTTTAGCAAGGAGAGCTAAACAATCGGCAGATATTCTCAATTCTAGAGAAAAAATAAAAGAAAAAAGGGATATTGCTGACAGGAAAAAGAAACAAATAGAATCTAAGATACACAAGACTGAAGCTACCAAAAAAAGACAAACAATAAAAAAAGCAAATAAAAAAACCAAAGAACAAATACAAAAAAATAAAAATAAGAAAAGAAAACCAAAGAAAAACTATGACTCAAGTGAAGAAACAGATAGTGACGTGACTAATTGCAGTCATAAAGAAAATGATTATTATTTAAAAGTAAACAAGGATCGTGGACTACGTAAAAGACTAGCTATTTATAGCTCAAACAGTGAAAATGAAGATCACCTCTCACCTAATACTGAAAAAGGTAAAAAAACCATAGGACTACCCGTGAAAAAAACAAAAAAAAAAAAATTTGAAGAGCCTAATTCTATAGATGAAAATGTTTGCGTAGAATGCTTCGATACCTATAATAACACGAAGTCCAAATCTGATTGGATCCAGTGCATTATGTGTCAGAAGTGGCTGCACGAAACATGCACACTTTTTAAGAACTATTGCTCAAGATGTGGAAAACTTAAAATGTCCGGTTCCACTTAATGAAGGATAATTCCTTACAAATATGTTGATTTTTTTAAATGTTTAAATAATAACTAAGGTTAAACGAAATTATTAATTTTTTTTTTGTTAGAGATTCATATGAATGTTGATTTTTTTTAATGTTAAATAATTATTTCAACGTTAAAACGGGAATGTTTTGTTTGAGATGATTCTATATGATAGTTTTAATATAACATTTTTTTTTATATATTTTGTAGACATGCATAAACGTAAATAAATATGGTTAAGCATTTTATATTACCTACACATGTAGATAATAAATAAATATTACATTTTGATTACGTATTCTTGTTAATTATTTAAAAAGGCATCTATCCCGCATCACAGGCATCTATCCTTCTAAGTGACTTCATAGTGGGGCATCTATCCATATAGGTAGGCACCTATCCCCAAAAAATGTGTTTCGCAAGAATTTCATTTTTGCAAAACCAGTAATGGTTAGGTAAATAAATACAGTTTCTAAAGCTTTATGAATGATTAAACTAACTATATTACAGGGTCAATCTAAGCAAATATGTTTGGTATTCAAATAATGAAACACTTTCGAAAAGTGGGGCATCTATCCCGGTTTTACCCTATAAAGGAAGATGCGGTACGAAAACCATAATGTAGACCAAATAAATTAGGTGTTGCACACAATTCACCGTAGCCACAAACAAACGCAACCAGTCGCAGCAGTGATAATTATTTATTGTTGTCTCGTTCTCGCTATAGTCTTTTGTACATTTCATTTTGTACATGATAGATGATAGATTTTCTCTTTGATTTTGATTTGAAAAAGATTTATTAATCTAACAATCAAAACTGACAAAACTGACAGTGAAGATAACAATAGTTTTATTCATTGTAAGTAACTAAGGCAAAACTTACCTATTTAAGTCAGTTTATAACAAAAGTTTTTAACAGTTTTTTGTTTATAACTAGCTGTTATCCGCGACTTCGCGATCCAAAAATCTTCCTCATGACATACTGTAACGAATTATCACATTTCGTCAAAATCCGTTCAGCCGTTTAGATATGAAAAGCTTAGAAACAGACAGACAGAGTTACTTTTGACTTTACAATATCAATGTTGGTAAACAAGATGAGATGGTTCATTACAAAAAAAACTTCCGCAGGTTATGTGTCATTTTCATTAATGCTTTTTTACGTAGTAAATGAGAGTACAAATTGGTACCTAAATAGTGAGTTTAAATAATTTTAATAATACCTATTTTGCCTCTATATAATTATAGCATGCATACTGAATCCGACAAATTATCAAATACTACATACCTATATAGGTATAATTACCTGAGTAGGTACTTATTTTACAATTATTTTATTTATTAAGTAAGTACAATATTCAGTATAAATATTTACTTTTATTAGGTACGTTTAAAATTAGTTTTCAGGATAAATGTTACATTATTGTTTGTAACCTTGTACCTACTTACAATTCTATATTTGTGACATGGCTCATAATATTATTTTGATACTAGCTGCAGCCCGCGGTTTCAACCGCAGTTAAAAAGTATCCTATGTGCTATTCTAGACTATAATCTATCTCTGTGCTAAATTTCATTCAGATCTGTTCAGCCGTTCAGGCGTGAATCTGTACCTACAGTGTTATAGAGATCATTATTATTTGATATCGGATATTCAGGAAACATACACTTATTTCTCTATAGAGCCAAAAGCTAAGAAAGTAAGAAAGTGGCTTCTAACTTTCATAAGTTTTTTTATTAAAACATTTTACTAGCTTGGGAGTAATCTGATTTTAAATGGTAGCATAATGAATCCATAAACTCCGGAAACTTGTAATTTTTGAGGAAAGAAATAATCTCCATACTTTTCACTCAATCTATGAAGTTTCGGTAAAAATGTACACCACCTTCCAATCTTTGATTTATTATACCTACCTACAATAATATTCATCGCTCTACATAAATGTATATTTTACTTACTTACATACTGAGTGTTTGGATAGACAACAAATATATTCAAGACTATGATAAAACAGGGTTGACACATTCAGAAAACAAATGTTATGTGAATGAAATAGTAGGTAGGCATTGGGTACAAACCCGAGCGAATCAGTTGATTGGGTCGGTACCTACCCAAATCTGTATGTAATTTGTGGGCGGATCGGTAGGATAAAATCTCAGGTCATAATTTTAAAAATTTTGATAATGTTGGGTAAAAACACTAAAATAAAAACATCAACTTATAGTCATGTGCTGCATACATTTAACCCTCGAAAATGACTGTCTATCCTTACACCCTGTACAGGTAAGAGTCTACAGTACTAAAAATTCTAATCCTAATAATATTATAAACGCGAGTTTGTAAAAATGGATGTATGGATGTTTGTTACTCTTTCACGCCAGAACGGCTGAACAGATCTGGATGAAATTTGGTACAGAAATAGATTATAGTCTAGAATAGCACAAAGGATACTTTTCAACCACGGGTGAAACCGCGGGGCGCAGCTAGTGATATAAAAACCTAAATATAGTCTATATGTGAGTTTATTTGGTCAATTACAGTACGTCTACAAATAGCTAGTACTTACCCAGTCATTCGGGCGCGGGAATTCACGCTCTCTGAGGTCGTTCAGGTTAAAATAACAAATACGTACGTAATGCGGATAATACCGAGATGTTTTATTGCTCTTTCTTGAAAGTCTTTAGGTATGAGTTACTTGATAAAACGGAAATGAAATCGTTCTGTATTGGATTGTATTATTTGGAAGTGATTGTTTTAGTTGAGGCTAGTGCTGTTGTTCGACGCGGTTTGACATGCTTTAACATACCTAGTTTATTGGACAAGATTGAAAATAACATAACATAACACATCGTCACGCCTTTCCCCCGAGGGGGCTGGCAGAGGTGTAATACAACACCCACACTTCGCCGAACGATATTCAGTCCCAAATGTGACAGGGGGCGAGCCTGTCGCCATACACCGGGCTCCAGTCATGTAGCAGATGACATACAATACGCACATCTGCTCACAATGAAAAAATTGGTGCGTGCCGTCGGCTGAGTTTGAACCCGCTCCCTCTGGCTTGCGAGGCGGGTCTTCTTCCAACTAGGCTGCCATCGCTTCAACGGCAATTTAGAAGCTAAATAAACCAGAGTAGATAATTCTGAAAGGGAATGCGTGTTAGCTCATGTATTAAACGCTACTGCATATTGTTAGGACTAGCTGCGTCCTGCGGTAATTCCTACGGTTAAAAAGTAGTTAATGCTCCGTATTACACGAAATCACCAATAACAAGTATTTGAAAGAAGGTCCGCCTCTCAAGCCAGAGGGAGCGGGTTCGAACCCAGCCGACGGCATGCACCAATTTGTTCATTGTGTGAACATATGTGCGTATTATTTATCATCTGCTAAATGACTGGAGCCCGGTGTATGGCGACAGGCTCGCCCCCTGTCACATTTGGGACTGAATATCGTCCGGCGAAATGTAGGTGTTGTATCCTCTGCCAGCCCCCTCGGGGGAAAGGCGTGACGATATGTTATGTAAATTGCCGTTACTCATCAGTTATAGCATGCAGAGGACAACCAATCACGGCACACGCTCGCAACATATAATTTAACAATATTCGAGTCAGAGCGGTCCGCATGCGACGCGGATGTAGTGACCGTGGTCGAGTGAACAGATCGTATCAGTATTGTTGCTGATAAGATACACCTCGTGGGAACGCAGAGATACTTTCAATCGAGAGCACCGCTGATTCACCGATGATCTGCTAACGCGTGAAAGTGACGCGTAGCTGAAACAATGTTGATTAGTCGATTAAGCAGGCAAGCTTTAATAGAATAAAAACAAATCTCAATCCAGGAAAATACCTTTAACAAGATTTATTTTTTAATTATTCTCCACGGACTCCGGGGACCGTGACCTTTGTTAACAAAAATCTAAATTATTATTTAAGAGGAATACAGGTAGAGGGGAGTTAGTTAATTAAGTCTTAATCTAAGGTTAGGTTAAAGGTTCTTACATTGTGAGTACACCACGAGCAGATCAGCGACCCGCAAGCAGCACCCGATCACGGGTATGACGCATGTGCCAGCCATCGCTCTCCTCAACCATATTTTTGAGGGAAGAGAACGACCCGACACACGACGCCGCCGCAAGAAGATGCCTTCGATAGTGAGCATGAATGCTCGAGATGTACCCACAATTTCTATAAAACGCGACATTATTACAATTCTTATTGGCATAACATTATGGCCTCCTCCCGACCCAGAGCCTCCATCACCACCGCGTTCCGATCTCTGATGGCCATCTGCAGGTAGTATTCTTTTAATTAAATTTAACAAGAATTGTTTAAGGTCCCGTATTACACGAAATCACCAAAACAAGTATTCTATTTGCACCTAGTTTGATATGAAGACTTATGATGATCAGGTGCAAAAAAAAAACAGCTGGTAGAAGAAACAACCAACTAAAGTTTAACCGAAGAACAATTTTGAAAATCGTTCTCATTTTGGAAAAAAAGCACAAAAGTATCTTCTTAAAAAAACTATCGGAACGTATTTCTCTAAATTTTCAGCGATTACACTAGATTTTTTTTCGATTATTAAATAACCATATTAGTTCTCTAAAGTTTGACCGAGCAGCTTATTCTTATTTCTGCCCTTATTACGATTAATACCATTAAAAACGACAAAAAATAATTAATTTTACGCGCCGATCTCATTTTACCCTCAAATATGATTTACGATTTTCAACTCATGAAGCGGAAACGTAAACGTGTGTGTGTGGGTGAAAAATCGTGCTATGACGGCGCTTTAAATATTTATCTGTTTGGGAGCTAGGTACGATGCCACACCGACACACGCGATAAACTTATTGATATTACTAGCGACCCGCCTCGGCATCGCACGGTATACTACGTAAAAACCTTTCGTGGAAAATTGACAAACTGATTGTGAAAATCCCATCAAAATCCGTTGCGTGATTTATGAGGAGTTAGCTGATAAACAGACAGAGATAGACAGTCAGACTCGAAAAGCCACTTTGTTTTTAACAGACTTCAGAAGGAGGTTCTCAACTCGTCGGTATCTTTTTTTATATTGCCCGATTACTCAAAGACGTCAACCGATTTTAAAGATATTTTGTTTTGTTTAAATAATAGGGTATACGTTCCAGGTGGTCCTATTTACATTTTATCGAAGTCGGTAGAGCGGTTTTTTTAGAACATCCAATTCAAATGACGGGAAGTCTGTTTATTATATTATAATAAAAGAGTATATCCCTATGTCGAGGTACCCGTCTCTAAGTTTGCGTCAGAGGTCATCAAACAATGTAAACATGTCCAAGTGCTTATTTACCATTATGTAGCAAAAAACTTAAATATCTCTCCATAACAATCTATATTCTATAGTCAGTCATCCATACAAGACCAACGTTTATCCTCCGAGTTCTTCTATGGATTATAAAATGCATTTGTGTCGTTCCTATAAAAGTATAAAGCGAGTTACTAATTAGGTTTACTTATTTATTAATATACATGTTTATAAACGAAGCCTGATTACCCAATTAAAAGCTTCACAATTACAGAGCATGAAATTACTATGTTACATTAAATTATGACTCATATTTAGATACGAGTAGGTGCATATATGTTATATTCAACTTTGACTGCAATTATAATAAGTTTAGAACGCAACCTAAATATTTCTAACACAAATATGGTCAGAAATTAAATATTTGGATGTGACATACATACAGGTTAAATAGGGTATAATAATTATTAATTATCATTATGAAATACTTTTAACAACCTAACAATCTCGATATAAACCAGCAACATAATAAAAAAAAAACAATAAATTTTTTCATGAAACTGCTTCTGAAAAGCAAACTTACTGCTTATTCAAGATTGATTCGTTATAAAAACTTTCATACGCTTTCTTCGTCAATCATATCATACCATAAATTCAGAATAAATCGTAAGCATTATTATAGAATTTTTGTACTTAAATCAATGGTAGTAAGATTTTAAAATAAAAATAAAAGCCGACTTCTCGTCATTGGAATTAAATTGATAGAAGGGACCAATCTATAAATGTATAAATTCTTTCAAATAAAAAAGAAATTTCAAAATCGGTTAGTAATTAACGGAGTTATATGTGGTAACATTCATTAAAAAATATTTTTATAAATAAGATCTCATTTTTAAAGGACCTCCTCCTTTTAAAATGAGATCTTACTAAAAAAATCTCAATTCCAAAATTTCAACTTGGCACTTATTTGGCAGTATTTTCGTTAAGTTCACTAGAGCCAACGACAGAACATACATCACAACGCTCATGCTCTGTGTTTATATAAGACCTGATGCAAAGATAAGAGCGTAATCAATCCATTTTAATAGCTAATTTATTTTACAGAAAGATAAAAATCAACAGTGACAAATAATCCGAGGCCTGCGCTCAGAGAATTAACATAAACACGACTTCTCTAGTTTGGCTCATTTATCTTTTACGCTGATTTCTTGTCTAGGTAATAGCTACAGGCCAGTACAGGGAGAAGACAAAGCCTGGCCAAAAATAAACGAATTTAGGTATTGCTTACGAACCATTTGCGAACCATAAAATTCGCCGAAAAGAATTCATTAAAAGATGTGTAGATAACACATCTTTTATAACAAAGACATTGGTGTCGATAATGTTCTGCCTCTTTCTAAAATAATCTGGCAAGACTATCTTCATTACTTTTCATTTCAAATTTTCATTAAAAAAATTGGAACCAGGCATTTTAGAGCCATTGAAGCTAAGTTAAACACTAGTAGAACAGTATAGTCACTATTTCAATAATTCTACCCCATTATCAATAAATAGGTTTGAACTTCTGAAATTATATTTAACTATTTAGTGATAAAGAGTATGGACTGAAATTAATAACTGCACAATTGACTAGGCTTCGCCCTGGCCCTGACTAAGCAAACTTTGAGTCGCTGACTATGCGCTCACTGAATGAGTCAGTACAAGATATGGTATAGTATGCTGCAAACTGCGTCCAGTATAAGCTGTTCGGACATTCCATTTAAAATGTGATGGAACTAGCGAAAACACTCAGCCGCTCAGTTTGCTTTGTAAGAACCGTGCCTAAATTCGTGCATACCTACACCCCTATTCCAATCCAACGCGTGAAATAAGATGAGAATTTATCTTGGTCTCTCTATTATATTACTATATTCAAACGAGAGCAACAAGGACAAAATATGGTGAGATTGAATCTCACTCTGTAAAAATAGCCCTCCTATCACTCACTCATTTAAACAAGATAAGTGCTTACCTAAATACTGTGAAGTTATTCGGAACCTGCATACTGGCAAAACGCTGACTAGGTACATAGCTCATAACATCACAGCGAAGTGTTACATAGGTGTAGCGTGAAAGTTGGTAATCACGTAGGTATTCTACATCCCGCATGAATCGATCATTTGTAATTGACACGATATTGATCAATTGAACTTTACAAACAAACAAAATAAATGTAAGACTGTGGTCTTAGAACCGGTTGATCGATGCTTTGGAATAGATTTAGCTAGAAAAAACTCTAAGTGGAAAATATTTAAAGTTTTGTTAAGGCTAGGTGTAAGTTTTAAGCATAAAGTTTTCACATTTTATGAGTGTTAAAATGACCGTATTTTCCTCGACTTACTAAAACTAATCTATTTTATCGTAATAACTTTGATTAAAATCAAGTAAGTATGTTTTATACTTATATTTAGGTGGGTATTGACTCCCGTCAGCGTTACAGCAAAATAATTTCTAGTCCATCCTTACTTAGCAAACCGAATTGGTCTGGATAATGAAATATGAGTACCTAAGACGTTAAAATTGATGCGACTCCAATACAATGACAAACTCAATTTAAAAAGCCGTCTTCGTGAAATATTAAACCGAAAATGAAAAGGCGCAAAAAATGACAACATTGACAGCTTACTTTCTCAGAGCTCTCTTAAATCGTTATCACGATTCGCGGATCGATATTCAATCGATGACAGCTTTATTCGATTTTATATTTCAACGGTTGTTTATTCTGCACGAATCGGAAGTGGAATGGGATGGGAAAGGTGTCATTCGTGCTCGCGCAGGAAAGCGTGGCGAGTAGAGAATTTCCCTGAGGCGACGAACCGTCATGGGCTCTCGCCGCCAACATCTGTCTTATATAAATGTAATGATATCTCATCTTAATGTCTTTATTAACTGTACATCTTGCAAGGAACATGATGCTGAGACGAAGAAAGAAATATTGTTTTTTTGACTAAGTACGAGTGCGTTTGACCACTGATTCGCCTGATGGGAAGCCTCGACGTGATCGGTGTAACACGCTTGCTTAGGAGAGACCTATTCACTTTACTCTTGAACACCCCCGGATTGTATTTAGGTGGAAAGACAGATACATGCAAAGAGTTCCACACCTTTACAGTTCTTACAAGAAAAGTTGATTTAAAACGCTTAGTGCGCTTTGGCGGATTTTCCACCATAAGAGGGTGTCTCTTACTATTGCGCCTGGTACAATTATTGTACAGGGTTCGTTTAAAAAAAAAAAACCGGCACACAGTTTCTCTTCTTTTTACCCGACTGCGCTAGAAGGAGGGTTATGTTTTTCGAGTGTAGGTATGTATTCATGTATATATGTATTAATGAATGTATGTATGAGGTTTCTTTGGCACGCCCTACAGCCTCAACAGCTTGATAGATTTCAATATCTGAGGTATCATTTGAATCGTCTTGATAGTGTAAGTGACATATGGCATATGACATATATACTACATTTTATTTATAATTCGTGTCAAACTACATTTTTCAGTCGGTTTTTTTTTTGTTTATTTCTTCTAATAATGTTACTTGTTACATTATAACTACTAATAATTTTACTTTCATGGATTTCACTAAGTGGTAAATATAGTGTAGAAAACATGCCTGCGAAACAACCTCAGTATTTTAAAATTAATACTTAAAGCGAATATTAAAAAGCAAGAAATTGTGTTCCAAATTTACTAATCGTAAAAAAATACGATCGTATTTTTGAAATTTATCACTAGAATGTTCTTGCTGAATACGTTGTTATTATTGAGTACTAGCTGTGCCCCGCGGTTTCACTCGCGGTCCTACAGGAACCGTTATTGTTTTCGGGATTATTAAAATCCCTATGTCCTTTTCTGTACTCCAGACAACGTGTATGCAAAATTTTAAGACAATCGGTTGGTAGTTGAGATGTAAAAGCGTTACAAACAAACAAACAAACTTACTTTCGCATTTTCCATATTAGGTAACCAGTAGTAGATTAACCAGTAAAATTTATTTACTTTCTTAATAATAGATTACTTAATTGAGGCGTAGGTATTACATAAGGCGGGAATTAGTTCAGAGCCTATCAGTAACAACTATTTAGCATTTAGCAGCTATAATCTCTTTTAAAGTATATTTTAATTGTAATGAGAGTCTTTTAATGTCAGTCTGAAAACGACACTATATTTATTTAAATTGCAGTAATTTCGCTCTTATCTCTCTCTACCTAACTAGTTTCTAATACTATTCAAGTCGTAGTAAAATACCTGGAAATGTAGTCACCAACACTTTGTTATTCGTTATTTTTGTTACAAATATGTTATGCTATTATGATTCCTTTTTTATTTATTTCTCATTACTTCTATTCTTACAGATATTACTTCATACAAATAGCGTAGTCAATATTACATTATGTACTACAAAACATTAAAAAAAATAAAAAAAAGTTACTAAGATAAGATTTAAATTAAATTTAGTAAGAATTTAATATAAAAAAAAAACTATAAGAAAGTACACATCTTACAGACAGCTTTTGTTCCTAACGAGAAGTTTTTAGCATCTTTAAAATAACCCTGTACACGTACATGCCGTTCCATCTTAAACTAGAATTGGCTGCGTCTCGCGGTGTTACCCGTGTCTATGACCTATCTCTGTGCCAAACTTCATCTAGATACGTTCAGCTTTCCAGGCGTGGTTGAGTGACAACAATCCATCCATCCATATTTATCCATCCAAACGTCCGTATTTATAATATCATTGTGATTGCGAAAAATAAAATAAATCGCAGTTGAATCATGCTGATGTAAGTTTGAACCTCCATTGACCCCCGATTTAACACATGAATTGGACACCTATCACGTAGTAAAAATGACAATAAAACAAACTACACTTAGGAAAGTAATCACAGGTAATAAAGTGTGTTATTGTTATTTATTACATGTTAGCACGCATAGTGTTTAGTGTCAGTTTCAGCTCGCTCACGCGTACCGAAAATGCTAAATGTAATGTAAGTACGATGTCACCAACTTATCAACAGAGGTGGGTAATGTTTCGACTAAAATTATTAGGACCACTTGCAGAAGAACGGGTTATCATTTTAACTCGGTGTTAACTGCTTATCAGAGGTTAAACTGATGACTCGTTTAGCGCCATCAAGAGTTAGAGGATAACCTTGAGTTTTTTTTTTTTCATTCGTGGTATCGAGCTAACACGATATTAGAGCGACATTTATAAAATTTTAACTGTAAGTGAATTTGCGTTTAAGAATTTAACTCCGTATCTTCTGCAAATGAAGCTTAGGTACTAAAATTTTTGAAAAGATCCAAGAAAATCCGTGTTCGAAATTCAGAAAAGTGTTACCAAATTGAGTCACGAATTTATTTCGCGGCGTTTGGTATTCGAACGTCACTTTTGTTGTCTGTGGATCTGACAGCTTTGATTGATGATTTCGCGCGCTAATTTCAGCTTCGCATGAAAAGTTTTCATTTCATTGAGATTGAAAGGGAACTAAATAATAATTTGACGGATATGGACGGAAGAAACTGTTTTTTTATTTAAATATTGTGTAATTTACTTACTCGAAAATCAAACTAAATCTCGAAATAATTAACAATCTACGGCAGTAGCCTAAATTTGCACTTAAATTTTACCTACGGCTAAAATGTTTAAAAAAAACTTTAATTCTTAAAACGTGACAGTTGCTCATTCAACACTATAAATTAGTTACGTCGTAAAGAATTTGCGAATGACAAGTGTGCGCCGGAGCTTAGGACGCTATCTAACATTACCTAAACAGGTTGCGCCAAAAGGGGTTGTTCACCTCGCCTCGACTATTGAACTGCGGTGTGAAGCACTTTTTCAAGGTTTTCTAATATATTGGTACATGCCTCAGGTAAGCACTTACATAAACAAGCGGAGCACATACTTGGATGACTTGAATGACAATAGTTTAGTTCTATTACGTTGTTTTAAAATCATTAGCTATGTTTTTAACGGAAATGCCGACGACGCGATGCGACGGTTAGCTTCCTTTGAAGCTTTAATTTTTAGCTATGTATGTTGCTATGTAGCTAATATGTGGATTGCTGGACCATTCACAAATTATACTTACCATTTTGGTAAGTAAAAGCTAAATTAGGTAAGTAGGTACATTCGTCCATTCATTTTCGGTGCGAAATTAATGAACAGCAATAAAAAAAAAAAGTATTTTTTTACGACTTATCATGTTTAGTTTAGGAATGAGCAGAATTGATATTTTCGATAATAAATTGTTTAATAATAGAAAAAATCGAATTAACTCTTTTATTATAGACTTAAGTACTTCCTGAAATTTTTTAGTGTTACTTACTTGAATTACTTATTATCATAAATCATGATAACTTTTTACCGTACTACTGTGATGAAATGTAGAACAAATAAATACCTACCCGCATTTAACGTCAACGCACCCGTACACGCGTATCTCTTACTTTATTTTCGAATTTCGAAATTGCAATTGCAATTAGAATCAGTTCAACGATAAACTCTTGCAAACTTAAAAACCTACCTACATTACACTGTATTTTGGTTTCCGTTATACTGGCAGCTTTTACTTGCAGTTAAAAAGTAGCCTATGTATTAATCCAGGACATAAGCTACCTCCATACCAAATTTCATCAAAATCTGTCCAACCGTTGAGAGTGAAGAAGTAACAAACATACACACTTACCTACACACTCACAAACTTTCGCCTTTATAATATAAGTGTGATTATTGAATTCCAAAAAATCCAAAAACGCGAATGATGAAAATACACTTTAATTACTTCTACGACTCGTCAATGATTTGCTAATTACCTACTTGACATCTTGACACTGATAATATATTTCGGAGCACTGAGCAAAACATAGAATTCCCGGAGAGATAAATTAATTAAGCATCATAAAATTCCCGGCGTAAAAACGTGCAGATTTTGCAATAAACAGCAAATTCTAGGAACGGCACCACGCGTGCGTGAGTTGCGCTCGTGACCTTAGTCACTGTTGTTTTTTCATATCTTTTTATACCTGCGTATTCTAATCCTTATTTCTAGCGAATAGCTACAGAATACCCCCTGTTAACGCGAATAGCTTTTAATGTGAGAAGCTTCCTTATGAGGTTGGGAAGTGAGCCAAGCAATAATTAGGTATGTAGGTATAATTTAGTATTAACTAACAAATAATGATTACCTGCATGCAACGCTACTCTACGCGATTGTTTATAGTGTCATTTGATTATCTACGAATATATGCCTTTTCGTTTCAATATGTACCTACTTTACTTATATATTATGTACATATTTCTAAAAAATCAAGAAGAACATCTATTTGAAGTAGGTAAGCAGAGTTTTAACTATTTAATAGTTTAAAAACTGCAACGGTTTTTATAATAGTATTTACACTTACATTGTGATTCTTGTGATAAGATAAATAACATTAAATTTAATTTATTTTGTTGTTACATAATTCTTGAACCAATTTCTAGGGAATCATGAAAAGCATGTTTGTGATATGAGGTAATCGGTTTAATTAGAATTCAAAGCTGTTTATACAAGGTGTTATTAAGCCCTATTTCGCCCAATACATCTACCTATTTCGCTAAATGGCTAAATCTAAACAAGCTAAAAGTATTGATGTCCTGGTGTAATGAATAGCAATAACAAAGATATAAATATTTTTAATTTAAACTTGTTTTCGTTTTTGCAATTTGGCGATTGTTGACTTTATACTATCATAAAAAAGTAACAACTAACCCAAAAATAGTATTCTATAAAGCGGCCATTGGACTATCCAATTTGCAGTATGCTAACTTAGCGTGACAATGCCCGTGCAATAGAAAAAAATGGATTGCTAACTTTACTGTCCAACAGCCATTACACTATCCAATTTTAGCACGCTAGCTCAACTAGCGTACTGCAAATTGGAAAATGTAAAAACCACTTAACACTTTTCTTAGTGATGACTTTATAAAGATTTTATAGTGGATGACAAGATCAATTACTAACTTTTAACGTTTTCAATTACTCAGCTGCCGCTATTCTGTTACCTAAAAAGACATCCTGTATATAACCTTTCCTTCAATTTAACTCTACATATAAGTATCACACTCTATATAGTGTGATATCTTATCGATCAGATAAAGCTTCAGTGACACATATTCTTGAAAATGTATCTATCTAGAGATCTGATTAGGTATACCTAATATAGTTAATTGCAAGGATGATATTTGTAGTAATTATATTAATTAAGTAAGTAGATAGTTGATTAACAGAAAGGAAATTACAATTGCGTTACATCATTGTTTTATAAGATAAGTACTTAATTATTAACCGATTTACAAAAAGGAGGAGGTTTTATGTTCGTCTTTATGTAATTTTTTTAATTTGTTCTTCTGGAAATTCAAAGTATCCATTTAAATTTAAGTAAGTTTTACTACGAGTAATAGTAAGTTTTACTTACTAACTTTACTAGTTTAGTATAGGTAACCAAGGGCATTTCAAATCTTTTCGAGAGTTTTTTTTTTTCAATTTGTTACTCTTAGAATTAGCTGTCTAGAGACGAAAGCACGCTTTCACGATTCTGTCAAACTATTCGATAATTCAATATCCCCATTATTCACCATAATTATATACTTTATAGTTATCTATGCTTAGCTATGAGATGCTAACCCGTAGAAGCTGTGTTACCTGTTTTCTAGAAGCCAAAAGTTATTCGGGGATCATCGACCTCGCGCGCGTGACCAGCCTATACGCGTTGCTTTATTTATTTACACGGTTTTTTAACGCCTACTCTATAATTCGCATTATTCTACAAACTACCTACACACTTTCCTTGTTGTGATTTAGCAGATCGGTTATGGGTAAAATTTATTTTTTTCAGGTGGTTTACCACGACTTTGATGGCTGACGTAAACTTTTTTCGTTTTCGTTTGGCTCCGTACGTTTTCGTCAGGAGCACTTTCTAGAAATGTGTGTCTATTGTCTATGTCTATATATTATGTAAGCATGGTCATTTTTACATCGAATCCATAATAATGATATAATATATGTAATGTACGTTACATCCGACAGATTTTGTACGAATATACTGTCAATACAGTCAAGGTAAAATCAAGACGCAAATTTAGGAAAAAAATATGGAAATACTTAAAAGTGTATTTCTGTGGATAGATGAACTAAAATCATTTAGGTAAGTATCATCATGTATTTAAAAAAATATGACTACCTTATTATATAGCTTATAGTATTTCTATATGAGTACGGATGTATATGGGACGTTATTATAATCGTCTTCATTCGGATTCCCAAGTCCCAAATGTCACTTACCCGAATTTTCAGAAAAAAATTAGAATAGGCCAAGGAACTTTTTCAACCTCCTTCGTGCGTAAACTTTTTACAATTTCCATACGAGAAAGCGATCATACCAGCACTTACCTGAAAAAAAAGAAAATAGATATAGAACTGGAAATGGAATGTTTGAAGGAAATTAAAAATAACAAAAACATTTGTATATAAACTGTTACTGTGGTGTTATCGAGCGATAACGAGTAATGTTTCCGCCATGCTCGTAAACTCGACTCGGAGGATTGCAAAAAATAACAACTCCATGGTTTCTAATGCTACAAGCCTTCTAGAGTGTTCTATTTGAACAAAATTTTCTACGTAAAGGCATAGACAAATGATACTATCATTAGTGTATGGTAAAGGTATGTACGGATCTTAAAAAAGTATAGATGTCATTTTGCACAGAAAATGTGTAAAGCCTCCTTGGTCTTACAATATTGCTTGTCATACGCAACGGCGTCCTTATAGCTAAGAGGTTTAGTACTACCTATATGAACATTGTACTACTCTAGTGCACTTGGTTACTTTCATTTAATTTTTGAAATCATAAGTGTTCAGTTGACCGGTTTCGGCTAACGAGGTAATCTAATCCAGTAGATTAGCATCAGTGCACACAGGATGCGGGCAGCGACATCTGGCGGCCTAATGATGGACTTGTTATTTTTTTAATTACCCGCCTTTTGACACGCACCAAAAAGTTTTTACTAAAGGTCTTCATACATTTTAATTTGATGTCGCATTTGGGAGATTTCCTCTGAGATGTCGCAAAAAACGTATCCGCTTGACCTTTAGGCGATTAGGTTATAAATGGGTTTTATAACAAACGAATATTTTTTTCTAACACTTGGTTATGCGTACACCTATACTATGGCGCTATCATGAGTTTACCTTGTGTTGCCATAACAACTATTAACTATAGTAGATATGGGCACATGCGGTAATCGATGTTTTCATAACCAATAGTAAATAGTGTAAACCTACAAAAAACTACGTTTGTTAAAATTATACCTATCCAAGTTTAAATATGGATGCTAAAGAGTATCTTCCCGCGAAAAATTACACTATGGTATCGAAGAAAGATAGAGAAGCGTCATTGTGAATTAGTCCGTATGATCTAATCAAGATGAAGTATCAGACAGTGTCGCCAAAGCACCGCGATAGATGATGCAAGTCGGCGAGGTGACAAAACCCTTTGTTTTGCGAAGTGTCGTCGACCCTGCGTTACGCCATGCTGCAATATTTCACTTACAGCATTTACCTTTTTGCTGAGCTGCGTAATTCGATAATGCACCTTCTGGCTAAGCAAACCAATTTTAAAAGACCTCTCCCGCCTAATGTTTTACTAACGCCCGTAGGGATCTTGGCACCTGGATGACCTGATAGCTCTGCGGTGCGTTTCCGTAATGAGGTGTGAATTAATTCGATATCTTTATTTATTTGTTATGTAATGTAATATCGTTGAGTATAATTGGCAATTACATTGGTTCACGATCTAATTTTGCAGTTAAATTAGGATATTACTAAAACAGAAGACGTTTAGAATTAAAATTTAGTTAAAATGTAGTAGTACTAAAGAGACTCTATAAAATATGGCCATATGCCCGTAGTCCGTATTCTATGTCATTAAACACTATTTAAACCCATTAGCAATAACAAATATGCAAATAATAAGACTACTAGTTTAGTTATTTAGATCTTAACAAGACGGTGAGTTCATTCGTTGATATGAAAACCAATTAGTGCATTAAAACAAATGAACGTCTTCGTTTTAACTGCATGTGTCACCAGTATTGTCATACCCACTTTTGGACTCCGAAAATAGAGGAGCATGTTGTAATTGCTTCGGGTGATTGTTCCCGTAAATTTTAATGCGCTAGTAAAACTTCCAACACGAGCAGCAGCATCAGTAATTAATAGCATTTATGACTCTGTGAAAGAATAGCGATATTCCTTTTTGTTGTTTTACGTCGGTCTTAAAAATTTACAGTTTAAAGGCATAAGAAATATTGATGCTGGCTTCAAAGGATTCAGGGGCCTACCATGGCACCTTGTTGCCATATTAGTTACGTTTTCTTTTACACACTACGCGACCATGAACCTTATTGCGCCGCGATACGATTCGCATTCACGCAGCGGCGAAAACAAAAGTGTTGTTGAATTCATCAAATAAAATTGCAAGAAAAAAAAGCGTCATTTTCAGTTCATTGAGTTCTAATATGTCAAAAATTATGACTCTATATGTGTACTAAATACATACAATCACATCAAAACATTGATGACATTTTTTTTAAGTCGCGGTAACATCGCTGAATCTAAGAAGTCGAAGTTAAAGTCAACCCAGACTTGCCAGGTAAAAAAAAAATAGTTAGTTCCATTTAGGAAAAAAAACAGGGAAAAATTTACCCTAGAAACATTACTGTTAAAGCTTATTAACAGGTAGGGATTAGTCACCGACCAAGTACGCGAGGAAGCCCGTGTCTCATTTCAAAAATATTTGCTTCTTACTTACTGTGGATTATAAATAAAAAGAAATAGCATTACAATTTACGTAACAAACAAGATAGGTTCTAATAACACATTCTTACGAATTGTGTTTTTTTTAAACAAGTACGTTCAAAAAAGTGTGGATTTTTGATCCGCGCAAGCAATGGAATTTCCGATTTTAAAATAATGTTTGGAATAAATCAGGTCAAGTTATCGCTAGTAGGTGGTAGGGTTATGTTGAGTAATAATAATATTTGTAAAACTATCAAGTCCCTGTGAGCTAGTGAGATACAGACACGAACCACAAGCATGGCGAAATTAGGGCAGGAATGTGTTAACAACAGCAACAAAAAGTTGACAGAAATGAGTAGGTAAGTACCTACAAAAAAAAAAACAATTGTCAGTTTTATAACAGTACACACTAGTCACTTTACGGTATATGTAAAAACTTTTTGCTGAAATTACAACAAAAGGAGGCTTTACAAAAGGCTTGTGGCGGTATTGGTCACTGTACGTAGACCACAGAGTAAATAAAAATATGAATGCCGGCCGGCGACGATCGTCCACAGACGCAGGTAACGGTACAATGGAATGCTGCAAGAGACAGGTGGTTTAGCCTCATAAGACTGACTGGGGCGAAAACTACACTTGTGTTGATAGTGTCGCCTACGTCATGATATGTTCGCGTATCAACAGATCTGATATCGGTCCAATATTCAGTGTCAAAGTGGAATCCATGCAGCCTTGTACTAAGATTTTGAACTCAGGAATGATTTTCGTATTTCCTCATCTACTCTTATAGGTTATCTACTCTTCTAATTTGGATTTCATTCAATTTATTTTTGAATCAAACGATACAATAAAATTATTTTTAGGAGTATAAACATTTTAGTAATTATCACGCAAACCTGAATATCGTACGCAAATTTCCATCAATTTTAATAGGTTTCGTTGGAAAACACCAGCTTCTTTCAATAGGTTGGATTGTAAGTATTTTATTTACGACCAGTGCGTTTCTATTTTAAAAACATTACGCAACTATTCTAATAAATTTATCAACAAAAGCGCATCTAAGTACAAAAAAGATAAACGGCACTAAAGTGTGGCTTACTGATGTCACGTGCAACATACATTAAACGTGAATAAGTACTGTAGATAAATAATTATGCACCTAGTACTGGGGGCCTACCATGAAAAATTATTGACATGAACATAGCAAATGGTTCGATTGACTGTCCGGAGTTGCTCGGGCAGCTGGAACTGCGCACGCCGCCCACCTCGCTGAGGAGGCCGAATCTCCTCTCCGTCCTACCCGTGCGATGTAATTAGACGCAATAGTTTTATGATAAGATCATGCAGTAGGTATAACACTCTCGTTAAAGAGTTAGACGTTTACCTATTCAATACCACTTATTTATTATCTGTGTATCTTTTAAATTTAAATTTAGCTCATTCTTTATTGTGTTTTTATCATGAGTGTCTGTCTTTTAAGTGTTACTTATCTATTTACCTTTCTATTTGTGAAAACTTTTAATTGGCCTTCTGTCTCTATCTTCTATTTATAATTTTGTACCTAGCTATAAGTTTTCCTAAGAAAATAAAATAAAATAAATAAATTAAATGATGGTTACATTTTGTAGTCGACGCTGCGCAATCGCGAATAGTATTCAGCGAAAGGTTCATGGTCGCGCAGCGTTGAAAACAAAACGTAACGATCATGGAAAAAAATCTCATGGTAGGCCCCAGCTGTTTTAACTATTGATTATATGTAACACGGCTTGCACGACATGACAATAAGATAATGCAATGCTAGAAATGATTAACGTCGATATTAAAATAGAAACGCCGCTCAGATAGGATTCTCCATTTCAGAGATTTACCATACTTCGTCATTCCTCACAATTCTTTTGTAAGTTGGACATTCATATTAAATTGTATAATAATTGATTAGTAGACAACGCAAAGCTCAAACGAAGAGCATTAAATTTTGAAATAAGATAGTGTTACGTATGAGGAATGATATGTCTTGGCAGCTGGCTTGCTCGCTCACGACACCATTTTAAATAATGGATATCCTAATCCTAACTAATATTATAAATAAGAAAAAGTAAGTTTGTTCGTTTGTTTGTTTGTAAAACTTTCACGTCTCAACTACTCAACCAATCGTCTTGGAATTTTGCATACATGTTGTCTGGGGTACAGAAAAGGACATAGGGTACTTTTTATCCCGAAATACAAACGGTTCCTGTGGGGCCGCGGCACAGTGTGCGCTGTAGAACAAGCCAGGTGGACAAAAGTCGTTATCAAATTCCCGGAAATGAGTACTATGTACCTGTAAACAAAACCCCCAAACCCCCAATTCCAAGAACTATTTATGTCTAACATTCCATACTAATGAGTCATTGTTTATCAAAGTGAGCTAATGAGGTAAATGCAATTTTAAATATAGGTCAGTTGCATTTTAGCGACACTTTCACTAACACCTCATTGTGGCAGTTTTTAATTTTGTGGAAAGTTTAGTGATGGATTTCAATTCTGAAGGTATGTATATTAATATTTTATTATTAGAATCTTTTAATGTGCCTTAAAAATTATTAGAGTAGGTTATCAACGAAAACACAAAAAAAAACATATTTTTTCTTTGATTTCAAACTTATCGAGTATGGGAAAAGCATGTATCCTCTTGTATCCAGGCTAATTTTTTTATATGTTTTAGCTGCATGACTATAGATTATTGTGACATATATTTTACGTAGCACAAATGAGTACAACTATTTTTTTTTCTCTTTTTTGCAGAAAAGCTCCACTCTATTAATAAAATAGAGTTTTTCGAAGAATGGCTTAGACACGAAAAAGACGAAAGAAATGATCGTCTATTTGAATTTATTTCGTCTAAGTTTGAGTTTTCTGAAATTTCTGAAGATAGTCAAAGAGACATTAAGATGAAGTTAGCCAGTATTTCCTCAAAAATCGCTTCCAAATGGGTTTCTTCAGGAAAGTCAAGGGAGCGTTTTCTTATTAAGAATAAGTTGTGGCTAGAAGGCGAAGAGTTAGAGTTCTGCGTGCGGTCAATTCAACCGCAACCTTCTACCTCATCCACTGACCACTCTCGACCCGGAAGACCCAAAAAAGACTTCGAAGATTCGTCTTTCAAAACTAAAAAACGTAGAGTTGAAGATTTAGTTTACTCGCGGAGTGTTGGCGAATTGATGACTGCTGCAGAAGTAGCTGCACGATCTACTGGACACAAAAACGTTGCCAGGGTTATAAAGGACATTGGCGAAAATCCGACTTCTGCGAGTGTGTGCCTTCAACAACCCAGTGCTGTGCAGAATAATAGACCACTAAGTAGTGACGAGGCATTAGCCTACTATATAGACTCTAAGTCGACCACTCACTCCTATAAACAGACTAGGAAATGGACTATGAAAGTCGGGCACCACGTGTTTCCATCATATAATTGCATTGTTAAATCAAAAAAAGCGTGTTATCCTTCTGAGGAGCACATTGTTGTGACACAATCTCGAGCAGAAATTGAGTTACAAGCTTTACTCAACAAAACAGCGGAACGGTTAATAGAAGCTCAGAGAGAAGTTGTCACAAGTGTGCTCCCCAATTCATCATTTACTCTTATAAGTAAATGGGGTTGTGACGGGAGTTCCGGTCATAGTGCTTACAAACAGAGATTTGAGAACAGCGAAGACACTGATGAGTTCCTTTTTGTTTATTCGTTTGTTCCTCTTAGGTTAATCGACGAAGCTAACAATATCATCTGGCAAAATCCTCGTCCATCATCGACGATGTTATGTCGACCAATTAAATTTATTTTTGTCAAAGAAACTACAGAGTTGACAAAAATCGAAACCGATAAAGTTTTGGAACAAATAAACAACTTGGAGCCTACATCTTGTGATCTTGGTGCTTCTGAAATTTCTGTTAAACACAAGCTCCTGCTGACTATGACCGATGGAAAAGTCTGCAACGCTTTGACAGAGACCCAGTCAGCGCAGAAATGCTATATTTGTGGAGCTACTCCCAAAATGATGAATGATGAAGGAAGGCATTTTGATAGCAATCAAGATAATTTTGGCTTTGGTTTGTCAACATTACATGCTTGGATTCGTTCGTTTGAGTGCTTTTTACACATTAGTTATAAGTTAGATATTAAGAAATGGCAAGCTAGGACTACAGAGGAAAAAGCAAGTGTGAAAAAAAGGTCAGACGAAATCAAACAACGATTCAAGCATGAAATGGGATTAATTGTAGACAAACCAAAACCAGGATTTGGTTCTTCAAATGATGGAAACACGGCTCGACGTTTTTTCGGGAACCCCGAACTGAGTGCTCAGATCACAGGGTTGGATGTTACAATCATCAAACACTTCGATGTACTGTTGAGGACATTGTCTTCTGGTTTCGATATAAATCTAGTTGAATTCAATAAGCTTTGTCTCGAAATTAGAAGACTTTATCTAAGTCTTTACTCGTGGTATTACATGCCTGCTACTGTGCATAAATTACTTATTCACAGTACGGAAGTCATAAAGACGGCAATAGTTCCGATAGGGCAGCTTTCAGAAGAAGCCCAAGAAGCTAGAAATAAAGATTGCCGGAGATTCAGAGAGCACAACACGAGAAAGTGCTCGCGTCAAGCCACGAATAGAGATTTGCTCAATATGTTGATTATAACATCTGATCCTCTGATCAACAGCCTCCGGGAAGTTCCAAAAAAAAAGTCGAATAAATTGTGCGCGGAGGTCCTAAAGCTCATTATAGCTCCCACTATAGAGCCTCGATTTCCACAGCAACTAAGACCTCCGCAAAGTCAGGAAGACTATCTTATATCGGAATCATCCGATACAGAATCCGATGATTCCGATATTGACAATTAGTTTTAATGTAGATACCTTTTAGTGTTAGTATATGTAATTTTTGTAAATAGTGTATTAGTCTAAGGTTGTAAATATAATTAGCGGTAATATTTGTAGAGATTAAGGTAATTGTATTATTATTTTAGTATTTTTTTCTGTTTTATAATATTGTAAATATAAAATATTTTTTTCTTATACATAAAACTACGCATTTTTTATTTTTTTTATTTTATATTATTATAATATATTTTCATGGTTCCGAAACAATGAAAATATATTTTTGTCCACCTGGCTTGTTCTACAGAGAACACTGTGCGCGGGTGAAACCGCGGGGCGCAGCTAGTAAAATTATAAAATGTATTTTTGATATATTTTCCTGTATCGATGACTTGAAAACAGAGCTACAAAGTATTCAGAATAATTTTCATGTTGATTTTTAATAGTTTTTAACTAAGAGAAACGTAAACACGTTTATGTTTCTCTGAGCACCCATTATAAATATTAACATGAAAATGGTTCTGAATACAATGTAACACGGTTTTAAAGTCATCGATACAGGAAAATTTATCAAAAATACATTCTATAATTTTACATGTAATAATAGTGTCACGAACGAGCGAGACAGCTGCCAAGCCGTACCATACCCCTTAAGGCTTTTGTCTTTTTCGATCAAGTTCAAAAAGGAAAAAGACAAAACAATGTATTACTATTCCGAGGCTATACAACGTTTATTGCTAAGGGGAGTAGTGTTTACGATATTCACTTGTTTCTTCGTAAGCGCATGTGTTTTCCGCATGCGTAAGAAATCAATAAAAATTAAATCTACTTGTAAAACTGTCTGATACCGATTCCGTTTGTCTCATTGCCTAATACTGCAATAAAGATATTACAAGCGACGCGACGTCAGAAGCTTAACATAGTAGCCGATTATATTATTATGTAACACAATAACATTATTGTAAAAACATATTGTACAAAAATATAATTTAATTGTTATTGGTTCTATTATGGAGCTAGACAAAAAAGTAATTCTGGTGCTTTCCGATCGTCTTATATCGGAATTCTTAAAATAGGTATGTACTCGTATATATGTAAGTACATTCACTACAGTCAGATTCAATTTAAAAAATAAATGTTGACCACCGAAATGATATAAGGAAGAAGCGGTACGAGTCTAATTTCTAGAACACAGCACGTGGACCAAATACAACAACAAGCAAGCAGACACTACATAGCTCCGTTGATAGTATTGTGTTACGTGTATCACATATGAATAACAATGATAGAGAGACGTACAAGAGACTATAGCGAGAACGAGACAACAATAATTATCACTGTTGCGACTTGTTGCGTTAGTTTGCGCTGAATTGTGTGCATGCACCTAATATATGCGGTCCATGATTAAGTTTTCGTATCGCTTCTCCCTTATATTTTTTTGACGAAGATTTTGACAGATATGGTAAGAAAATTTGACGAAAAATCGTCATGACAAGAACCTCTATACATACAAGTTCAGTTTCCTTATTTTTATCAAGTACCTACCTACCTAATTAAAAAAACATGAAATTAATCTTATCACTTATAACTTAACTATAATAGCTATATGTAAGTGGATAGATTAATTAATATAGATAAGTTTTTAATGCTAAACTAATACGAGGCGATTAAACACTCCGTGATTCGAATATTTTAAACACAATTTTCAAGGCACTGGAAAATGAGAAAAACATGTCGCGACCTTATTTTCCTGCTATTAAATCAACATTTTCAACAAGAAACCTAATGAACACGATTCAAAATGATCGAAATGTCAAAGATATGATCCTGTACCAGATCTTGTTATGTTAATGAGGTTGATTAGGTGTGGCCGACATAGTTTTACATAATTTTCTCGAAAAGAGTGCTACTTTGTAAGTATTTCATCGTTTTCAAATATTGATTCCACATCTAAGCCTCGTTTTCTATATGATAGTAACATCAAATTTAAGGCCACCACGGCGTGACCCCATTCCGCTTTTATGCAAAAACCAGTACTAATGATCCCAAAGACAATGCTGAAAAAGTCAAAATATGCCCGACAACATTGTGTTAAATTTACTGTTACACCTTTAGAATATCTTCAATGTAACTGAACCGCAAAAAGTCAGCTTAGACCTAAGTCATTGGCAAACTGACGACTGGCGCAACTTTTGTCTACTCAGAGCGATGACTCGCTTTTCCCAAAAGAAATCAAGCGAATCCGGGCCAAACATCAAACACTAGCGGCTAAAACAGTCTTTACTCCCCTTCATTACAGCTTAAATTCCGTTGCCTGTGCGTTAATAACTTTAAACAACAATAAGATCAAAACGTGCGGGCCTAACAAAATGCTATTTTATTTAATAGAGTACAGAGATGTCGATGAACCCCACACACTGGTCTATTGGCGAATAGACGATATTTTTTGGCCGAGGTACCGTTAGCGTCTTGTTTATTTGTGCCAGCGGCACTTAATAGCTACAGAAGGTAAAGAACCTATAATTCTAACGTTCAGCGCTTAGTTTGATGAAAGCACTGCCTAATGCGTGATGAGGAGCTAATGCCTTTCTCTTATGCTATTGTTGCTTTGCTGAAGTAGGCAGAAACTTTTGAACGCTTCTTTCTAACTAGCAGCGCTTTTCGGTTTCGCCAGCTATCTTATACATGAACCGTACATATTTTCAGGGAAAAAAAAGTAACATGTGTGTTCATTTATGGTAGTATTTATTTATGTAAATACAAACCTATTCATTTTATGTTATCCAAATCCGTTACTTGAAACATTAGCATTCTTGATATGTATGTGATTAAATTAGCTACCAATTACCTACTTATAATACCAATGACAAATAATTATATCTCACTCACTATGCTTATAACTTGTGATCTAATTTCCGCAAGATGTTGTAACGGTTTCTGGCATTTATGTAAGTTATTTGCCAAAAATACCAAAATGTATCGTTATGAAAAATTTTGACTTTGAAAAACGTAACATACGAGTATAGGTAAGAACGACTTTGATTAACTTGACAAAAAACCCTCAAACAACGATAAAATATGTAATCCTTGTACTAATTGATTATTTATTATTATTGATATTCACACGAGTGTAAAATACCGCTATCATAAACATTTAGCCTTCAATCACAAAGGTTGATATAAAGGTTTGGTATAAACCAACGGATCGCCATGCGTTTTACTCGATTGCCTAGAAGGAAGGTATGTTTTGTGGTATGGTAATACCTAAGTATACAGGGTTTTGGAAACTACTACTGGAAACTTTTTACTAGGCCAAAAGGGGGTCGTTGCACTCATCATTATGAACAATTTCGACTATCGACCCACACAAAAAAATCAGCTGTTCCATGTAAAAAGTTAGATGATCGTCGACCAAATGTCCAGTGACCAGTTCTTTTTTCTCGATTTTATGGTTGACCCCATTGTAAAAGTTTTTCATGCGATGAGTAAAATAACCCCCTTTTGGTTTAGTACACCCTTTCCTTATGTTTGTATGTCTATCCTTATGTAATCTCTTAGTCCTCCGAGAACCTACATGTTATATGGCATTAATTGGTACCATGTTAAGATGCAAGGTATCGATAAATTCGTCTCTATATCCGGAGTGTTATTGGCTATTTTTTGCCGTAGGTTAAAAATACTACCTGTTTACAAAATTGACACAGGAAATCACCTTCTCCGTAAACGAGTCATTATATCTCCGGAAACGACCAACAGCCGAAGTCCGAACGACCGCGTTCTCGATTGCAAATAGCTTACACATGTAAGTGCAAGCAATTTTCAGATCACCTTTCGAAAAACTCGTGTCTACACTGTTCATTATATAAACACATCAAACTGTGAAAGAGTCCGAATAATTCATTATACATTTCAGAGGTAACGGGGAGTACCGGTTCTCGGTCAAAAAGCGTGGCGGTTAAAGTAAAGTAGACGGGCGTGAGAGGGGAAACTTATCTATCCCACGGTTCTGCGGGACTTTTACTTGTTTACACAGCTAGTCGAGATGAAAGGGCCGATTGCAGCGTTTGAATGTGACGTTGCTAAGGTGAAGTGATCGGAAGATAGCTAACTGGCTGGCTAAAGTTAACGGTCGATTCTTGACTGTTTCGACCCGTCGAAATTGAAGTGTTGTGAAGTTTGTTATGCCCTAGTCAGGCGGAGCGAAACGAAGCTACTCGTAGTTAGGAGGTAGATAGGATTTTTATGTCGATGTTTTTCGTGCTTAGATTAGGTAGACCTTCATAAATAATAAATATAATAAATCATTTATTTATCAAGTATCCTAGACTCATACAAGTTTAAATTAAATAATCAGAATAAAAGTCACATTATTATCATTATAAATTGCACCACATTAGTAATTAACAGTGGTATTAGTAATTAACATTAGTAATTTATACCCTTTTATTTTCTATCAGGATTTTTTTTAACTACAGATTTTAAACTTGAGGTGCAGCTAGGATGTCACACTTTTTTTTTGAGCTTAGTTAGAGCGTTATTACAAGATAGAGTTTTATTAAAATATTTTTTCCCCATATTAATTTTAATTAAGGCTAGTGTTGATTTCTTCTCTTTAATTATTTTTTGCTAAAACGATAAGTATGTATATCCATTAGCGTCATTTAATTTTATAGCCAATAAATAATTATTTCTGATTTCTCATTCGATAAGTCTATGGATTTAGCACATTGATGCTGCTTCCCTAGATCTGCTCACGTGCTACTAAATCGTTTGTTACGAGTCTCCTTGTCCGATTTCCGATTAGAAAACACCGGATAGCCGCGATTACCGCGTTTCCTTCTGTTTTGTCGACACTCCGGCATTGTTTTCAACGTAAACAGAATTGTTGGAACGAAAACTACTACGAGCATTAGCTGTCAGTCTAGTGAAATCGTACTTTGAAATTGTGTTTACAATGAATGATGGATGAGTTACAATGAAGTAATTTTAGTTTACTAGTCTCGCGGCCTTTATAATTAGGGTTTAAGGGCTGCTACTACCGATGGACTTTTAAGTGACATTTCGGTCATTTTCGCTCTAAAGGTACCGTTTCTCTGGTTTTAAGTCATACATATTTTTCTCTGGAAACGAATTCTCAAGTGTGGAAAACATTCGCTGGTGCTGCTTTTGCGGTGTTATATATGTCGCCGACAAAAAAACTCGTTGTCTCCGGTCAACCAAAGTAGACACAAAATAAATAGGATTCAGTATTTTTGTTTTGTGTTATCTCGTTCTATTTCGTATCTGATGTGTAATCGTCAAAGGACTTTTCAAGAGGCAGACTCTAAGTAATCTGATCCCTTCCGGATTGTCCTGAAGAATCCAACAAAGCATGATGTGAATCCTCTCTATAATGCTGTTTATTTTTATCTAATCTGTATGTAAAAGTCTGTAAAAGTAGAAGGTACATGTATTTAATTACTGATAGGTATATTAAGACCTCTTATTGTACGCCATCCAATCCTGTGTCAATGTTTTCCAGGTGTAAACCAGCCATCTTTACCATCGTGAACCCAACATGCTGCACAAAATTGGAGGATTTGATTGCTTTGAATTGGCTCCTTTTTTTTCATAATAAAAGCTCACTTCAGGGACTCCCTTCTAACGCGTGAGAAGTTTACTATCTTGGTGATTCTCACTCACTCTTATGAGTTTTAAACGAGAGAGACTATTACTAAATAAGATCTCATGCGTCAGATTAGGGAGCCAGCACCCTTACCATGAGTTTTGATGGTTACGAAAACTTTTTTCGTTTTCGTTCAGCTCCATACATTTCAATAAAGCGCCCCTGGCGGAAACCTTAAGGATCTAGGTGAAATGTATTGAGCCAAACGAAAACGAAAAAAGTTTGCGATAACTCACAAAACTCGTGGTAAGCCCTCAAACGATATTTGGCTTTTTCCGTTTCCAGCAGTCAGGTATTTTTTCAGGCATTCTTCATCGAACAGGTATCTTGCAACTACGATATTTCCGTGTCAGCCTGTAACTGATTGCACACTCTTCAATCTAAGTCGAAATAAAGCAGTAAACTGCAGTCCGGTGCATTCCAGCTGTTTACGTCGCTCAAGTGGCCTACATCGCACCCGAACTAATACTGACACAGCACTAACATTATAAATACAGGGTGATTCTGTTTAAGTTGTCTTCCTAAATTTTTAAATTAGAGTGTATTTTTTAGGATTTTGATTATCTGTCAAGATAATGAAATCGTTTATTGATTGACTGACAAAACCGTTTATTTATGTTTACTGTAATATAATAAATGCGCAAATTTGTAACTAGTGTTTTTAATCCTCAAAAAAATTATAGTTGCTCGATAGCAGGTATAAAAATTCAGACTACAACTAGTACATAAATAGTTGGGTATAATAAAAGATAGAAAAGACTTTGCTCGATGCGGATTAATCAAACATGATCTTTCCCGTTTCTCGTCCAGTAAAAATAATTAAGTACCTCTATCCTCTAACTAGGAATTGTGTCGCTCGACAATTTTAAACTTCTTTTCTCAGATAAAAATTTCTAATTGATTTTATGTTAAAAAATAATAAAGGTAGTTAGGAGTCTACTTTACTGATATGACAAGAGGCAAAAATATAATCGAGTTTGTTAGTAACCTAAGAAATTATTATCAAACAACGAGTGTGCAAAGTTCTTAAAAACACAGGAAAATTACATGCTTGCCTAAAATGTGGGTGAAGGTCGTATAGGTGTATCATTTAAATCCATTAATAAATAATTGAACAAATTTAATAATAATTTGATATATAACGTATATGTTTATATACGTACCCATGAGACTGACATTCCGATGAGATTTCAATGTGACTCAGAATCCTAAAATGATCCTCATACGGGTATTGATACCTACTCATAAACTAAGTTATGATATTTTCTGCCTACGCTTACCGCTAAGTACCAGAAAAATGGTTTGCCAATGACAATGAACAAATTAATGATCATAGACTTACCCCCGTTCAAGCCATAGGTCTCCTAAAGTATAGGGAAGGCTCGCAAGCGTGAGTCACAATTCGAAGCAAATGTACTCGTAGCTGCATAAGCCATCCATGTTTCAAGCAATCAAACTATATAGCCAGTTAATAATGCAGATAAGCTCGTGAGAGAGTTGTCAAACGTAAGCCTTCAAGACTAACCAAATCTAATGAAAATAAATAAATAGCTGGACGGTGCTGGTTGCCAGACCTGCGGAGACCTCTCAGTGGGATAATCAAAGATTTTTTCCTGTTTAATAAATCACCTTGTATATACCTAATCACTACTTTGTCACAGTTTATCGGACCAAAGCAAAATTATGTCACGCGTCCGTAAGAACCGGTACCTGATCGTTCGTGTTCTGATTATGTAGTCGCTGCACTGGCTTTGTGGATTATTGCATTGCCTTCTGTATTATACAGGCTATACAGGGTTACATGGAACCATACAAGTACATGTTGGTAGCTCCGCCCCGCGGTGTTACCCCCTACTAAAAAGCTTAAGTGCTATTCTAGACTATGATCTATCTTTGTGGCGAATTTTATCCAGATCCGTTCAGCTGTGCTGACATAATTGAGTTACCAATATCCATCAAAACTTTCGCATTTTTTATATTAGTGTGATAGTGTGATTGACCCAACGAAGCGAAGTTAGGAGTCTAGTTAGAGTCTACGGATATAAACCAGCGTTTATACTTGTCCGAATTTATTTGCGCCACGATCTATTGAGTATCATTTGCCCTAACAACTAGTAAGTACACGAAACAAAAACACAAAACAAAACTACTCGTAAGTAGCAGTTTAGTTAGTAGTAATTTTTTTCCTCGAAGTCAAAGATATAATGTCTTTATTCAATTGGGTATCGAAAATACACTTATGAAGGTCGAAGTTATAAAAATGACTCTACCACCTTGTTCAGAAAAAGAGCCACTAACTAGAAGAACAGGTATTTATTAAAAAAAAAAACTATGCAGCCGCACGCACTCGCGCGTTCCACGCTTGCCAATTGACGAACAACTCTTTTTTTCGTTAAATCAGGATTTGTCCCTTAATTGATAGTTGACAAAGTTAAAAACTAGGATTTTATTTCGGCTTGGCAGCCGCCAGCGTTCAGAGTAACATTGTAGAAACGCAGTTTAAAATATAAATGTTGTTTTTATATAACAAATCAATATTCTAGAGTTGCGTGCGTAATATTTATTAATATCAGCCAGTTACGCATCACTCATAATGGAAAGCGACACTCGACCGTATTATTAAGTCCTAGATTTAGATAAAGATAAACGTCATATTATTGCAAACTTTTATCGAATAATAACACTGAACGCCTTGAGAATTGGAACAAATTGCTCAGGTTCGCTATTGGTGCCAAGGATACCAGCAGAACTGTAGGTAGGTCGGTAGGTACCTCCTCTAGCATCGTAATTATGAGCACACTTTGAGCGATTCAATAGAGAAAAGGTCTGAAGCTTTAGTAACCGACTTCCAAAAAGGAGGAGGTTCTATTTTCGTCTGTTTGTTTTTTTTGTGTATGTTTTTAGTAAATTCTAAACAAAAAATGATGACACGAATCCATCAATCAATGGATTGTAACATTTCTAACAAGCCGCTCTGGTTTCTACAGCTAAAGTAAATTAAAGACAGCGTTTTAACATCCTATAGATCAAGTTCAGAAGTATCTACACTGATAAACATCGAACAGGTGTGTTATTTTTTTTGCGATTTGAGGGTTGATATAGGTAAATTGTATAAGTAAAAAAGTTATGTATGTCACTCTTCTTTCTTTTCTCACGTTTTCGCCTCAGTACATGAAGCTTTTAATTATATAACCCTCTACAATTTGTACATTCCAAACCTGTTGTTTTATGACACTATCACTCTTACCTATGACATTTTCGTCAATAAAACAGTTGTATGACAATTATCATTCAACGACATCGTTAAGCTATTAATAATTATGATGGGAGAAAACTTTTCTACCAATTTATAAATTGAAAGAATCTTGCATGTGCGTCGCAAACTTGTCTTTTACTACCTCTGTACATTCATTGAAGTTACAACCGTAGCAAATGATGCGAATAAGGCGGTACTTACATTACTCCGCGACACGTGATCGTGTTCAAAGCGACAACTCAAATTTTCCGCGCGGAGAGGCGCTCTCAGTATCTTGTACCTAGTTGTACCTACGCTGTACGTCTTTAGTGGGTCGTGTCAAGTCTCACTATCTTTCGAAACAATAGCCGTTTCGAAATATAGAATTGCATGTCACAAAAGTCGCACTACATATATGTATTTATTTAATATTAGTGATATTAATTTTTTAAACATTTTTAAAGTATTTATTTCGTTTACTTATTAGTATTTTTTTTTTTTATTTATTTAAATATAGTAAATTGTTTTTATCTTATTATTTTTTACGTCTTGTACAGTTATGTTTAATGACATTCAAGGCCTCTGTTTATATGAATGTTCCTGTCCATACAGGTTGCCTGGAAGAGATCGCTTTGAGCGATAAGGCCGCCCATTAAAAACTTAGCCTTATTTAAGTACTATTGTAATTTATTTTATATTTTGAATAAAGAGTTGTTGTTGTTGTACCGCGCGGGTTGTCACACACTGAAATACTTCAGGTCCAACGTTAAATACACATTTCCGCGGACGTTGCTTGGCGCGGAGCAGTCTGAGCGCCGCCTAAGAAAAATCGAGAAATTCGCAGTAACAATGGGACGTACTTACATGCAAAAAGAAAACGGGAAAGGAAATAGCCACATAATCAATCTACTAGTTTAATTTACGTAGTTGTAGGGTGTCCAATTGACCGTAGAATAATCAGGTGAAGTGTAGAGTGTGTTTAAATCGGAAACCACATGCGTGTCGTGTACATTCTGCGAATATTTAACTAATTAGGATAATATAGTAAGTAAAACGTGCTAGACTTAGTTACCTATAAGTACGTTACTTATTATTAATTAGGTACTTAGTTCGTTCAGTTGCTGGTAAGTACGAGTATGTACTAACTAACCATGAAGAAATAAAAATGTTCTTTCAAAGTACTCAAAAGGTTTCAAGCAAGTCTTGCAAAGTAATCCAATCAATTGTTACCAAGAATCTTCCTTAATAGAAACTGACAGACCCGTTTATAGAGAAACTCGGAGAAGCCTTCGTACGAAATTGAAATAATCACTGTAAATATCCAACAAATCCTTAATGTAGCGAAACAGGAGCTATTGTGGGGGAAATAACGCCTACGCTTGTGTACTCTGCTATTTTGTTTCAAAATTAACTTTACTCCATAAATAACTCGGAAAATAATATGGAAATTTCAATGTCAGTGCTAATAATATGATGTTGAAGGTTATGGAAAGAAAAGACTAGTGAAAAACAGGCAGAGCCAAAGCTGTGAACGAGCACACCTTAAGTTGTGTCAAAATAGTATGCTTTTTCATTCCAATTATTAATTGGGGTTTTCAGTTCGACTGTACATTTGTGTGTATTTTACGTGATATCTTTGCCGCTTGCAAGCCGATTTTTAGGTTTTTTTTTTATAGAATACGTGAAAAATTTAGAAGAAATATTCTACCACTAAGAAGTTTTAATGATTTTGTAAAAAAATAGCTTTAAATTATAGTCCTGTAAAATACGGAGAAACCTGAATTGTAGTACCTATCGCAAGATTGAACTTGGAGCTAGCTATTATTATTTAAACTCCCTATTCACTAGTCGGTAAGTGCAACCTCGTTTTTCAAGGGGATTCAAGTCCACCCCCTCTCCCGTCCCCACAAGGGCATCAAACAAGGTAAATGGAGCGCGCTCACTGGTGTATACGTAATGCGTCCAGACAGCTAAGTGTCCTTTATAATCGAACAATGGTCGCCTTGTTTTTATCAGTCATTTTAGAGGTACGAACTTAAAGCTCGCAGAACTTAGGGATAAAGCTCCGTGAATACGTCGGGACCACATATGACAATCTGGCAAAGGACCTGGATGAGTGACGTACCGTTAAAGTACAGATACCCATATTATTGTGTTCAACAGTCTACTTAGGTTTGGGAAGAACCGGTAAACGAGTGGCGTACAAGATACGGCTACCTATGCTCAAGAATGAGTGATTACAAGCTGATAATGGTGATGAGTATTTGAATTCTAAGAGACGTGGTACAAACACTTCGTAAAGTATTGCTTTACACAGCTTTAATATTGTTAAAGAATCTGAAGAAAATTAATGTACATAACTAAATAAAATTATGGCATAAGGAAAAGTTGGTTTGCTCTTTTTTAACCAATTTTTAGATTGCAAGGCAATTCTAAAAAAAATTAAAAATTAAAAATGATAAGGAAAACCAAATCGGCAACAGGCTTACAGCAAGTTTTGAAACTTAACAACAACGTTTTTCGCTTTCCCTTAACGTTCCCGCCAAATGCGCTTTATTGAAATGTATGGAGCCAAACAAAAAACAAAAAAGTTTTCGTAACTATCCTGAACTCACGGTAAGGGTGCAGTTGAGATAACATTAATTAACATTTCGACCAGCCTACGTTTTGAAGACAAATATATACGTATACATCGAGTAAGAACAGGGGTAAAACTAAACATATTTTGTGGTAATCTCAGCGCTATAAGCCAGCTCCATACCAAATGTAATTAATGTTCAGTCCTAAATCTGTTGCGTGAAGAAGTAACATACACACGCAGTCACTAATTGAAAACTTTCACGTTTAAAATACATACTCGTACTAGTGTCTCAACCAATAGTTAATAAAAGGTTAATAAAAGTAGTAACCCTGGATCAGGCCCTGAAAATGAGGGCACACTGTCTGGGACCGTTACGTCCGCTCCGGTGCAAGTGACCTAAATATATCCATTAGGTAACTTGCTTTAAACACTTGTTACGGAATGAATGACTTTCAACAAAAATAATGCATTTATCGTCTTTCTCTAAGGTCATCAATGATATCGTAGCACTAATAAAGAGTTTCGAATATTTAAAAAAAACTTTAGAAAAATAGAGATCGTTTAATTTAAACTACATATTTGTAAATATGTAGTTGGCTTAGTTGCATTAATGTTAGAACTTTGTTCTAATAACATGTTACGGAAAAATGTATAGAGAACACACATATATCACATACCGAAGGCCATATTAATAGGGAGTATTCTGTGACGTAGGTCGAGAAACGGAGAGTAGTAACACGTGGGCGTCTTTGCACTTCAGTTGTAGGACAAATAATGGAATTACACTTAACCTTTTTACACAGGTTTATTTTCTCAGTCGGTGAAAATAGAATGCAACTAACTAGCACAGAAGCTGGATAATAGGTACGCTACAGTTTTTCTATTTCAATATGAACGGGTACTCTATTTTGGCGTACAAGAGAAGACTTCTGTCACTTTCATTCTTAAGAATTTTTAAGTACGAGAAGATTCTGACGGGTCATAATCTCGAGCGCGAGAGAATAGAGTAGCTGATGGTAGCTGTAAAATGCGATAAGAATATGAGCAAAAGCAAAACGCTACATGATATAAATAAATAAATATATTCGGTACACTTCCACACACGGTCGCCTGACCCCAAACTAAGCAAAGCTTGTACTATGGCTGCCAGAGATTGATTTACATACTTACATATTGTTAAATACATACTTAAATAGATAATAACACCCAGACATAGAACAAACACATATGTATGTTCGTCACATAAATGTTTGTCCTAGGTAGGAATCGAACCCACGCCCCCAAGCTCAGAAGGCAGGTTCACTACCAACTGAGCCACCAAGGCAGTCAATGAGTGAGACGTATGTGAGATAGTTTAATAGGTTATGTTATGTTATGTTAGGTTATGTTATGGCATTCTTAACTTTTAAGTTGGCTTTATTTTCTCTTAATTTTTACTGGCCAGTTTCAAACCGAACAATGTTCGAGCCACCAGCTACAGGCATGCAACGAATCTCATAATTATGTACGTTACGATTCCCTCTGTTATTATCATTACGTGCTCAATGCGCACGCGCATGCTATGCCGTGCTCTGCTCGCGGCGTGCACGGACCGTAACGTCACTTTTTGCTCAACGCTATCGAACATGGCTCCGTTATTCTATTGAATTCTCCATGAATGAACACGTTTACAAAAACCTTTAGTAATTTCACAGATCTCAAATACAAGACTTTCACCGGCAACTAGAGATAAAAAGCTAAATGTCCAAGCGTAATTGCCTTTCAAAAGAGTTCAACGCGCTCGTTTAAATGAATTAATTTTGGTATTTTCGTATCCGGATGCGGATTTGGTGTAAACTTGGGAACCGCTTATAGAATAGCATCCGTTTTTTGTTTTTTATTTGTTTTTATGTTGTGTTTGTGTTGTTTTCGGAAGGCAAGCTCGATTTCGTAACGGCAGTCAAAAAAGACAGCAACAGTTACAGTGATAGTTTTTTTTTAAAATTTATAGTGATAATTGAATTATCGAGAAGAGAAAGGAGATAGATTTGGCAATTTTAAACTTAGAATATTTGCTTGCACTTATAGTACTGTGTATGCAGTACTATAAGTGCTTATATCATAGAGACGAAGTAGTTAAATTTGTAGATATAGCTTATGTCCTGGATTAGCCTGGATTTAGGTGGACTGAAAATAGGCCACTTTTTGAACGCTGATCACTCACGCTGATCGCTGATCACTCACTCACTCACGCTTTTGATCACCGTGAGGAACAGCCAGTTTACGAATTTTTGGCGGGAACCGAAAAGATGGTGTCGTGATTTTGTATTATTTTCTAAAACTTGTGATTCTTCGAGTGTTAAAGTGTAATAATTGTGGATTATTAACCTTTGCTGATTCGTTAACGTGCACGAGTGTGGGCAAATGATACAAACATTAGGAATTGCTAGTTTTCGTGTTCTCTACAAAACTCGACTTAGTTAAAGTTTCAGTAAAGTATCTACGGCTTTACTGAAATTGGAAAAGGGGAGGGATTCATCTCAACTTTCACCACCCTCTCCTTTGTCATCTCATCATCATCATTATCAGACATGACAATTACTAAGTTAGACATTAAGGACTTTGTATAAGTACAGATGCCAATAATTTAAAAAAAAAAACAGTTTACTAATTATATACCTATACATCTTTATTAATTAAATAAATAAACACATAGACCTTTCATTTCTATTCAATTGTCATTTTAAGCTTAAATTAATAGCAATTATTAATTGAACCTTATCATGAAATAACTTCATTATTAATCGATTTTAGAACTCACCTGACTTGTTCAGTACCTACTATACTAATTAATTAATTATCAAAGTACTTAATAACATAAGTTTATTTTATCAGTTATTATTTTAATTAAAGGTAAGTACAAACTTCATCATATGTTAGCAACACATACAAAAGAATGCAGTCTATGGTCTGCTGTGTGACGTTTTGCGAGCGAACTGTCAAAGGAATGTATTGAATGAATGAATGTAGCTTATAGAATGAAGGAGTAGCGCCTGAGTCGCCCGCCCCGTCCAACCGGCACTTCTCGCTGGAGCACGGAAGAGGACGGACCTCGTAGTGTTTTTCTTGGGTGTCCATTAGATTCATAGTGGAATTACCTACATATTGTACATGGTTTGGATTATTAGAAGTATTAGTTGTTTACATTTACATTAAGGTGGTTTTGAATACCGTCCCTTCAGAAATAGTTTACATCAGAAGTGAGATGTAGTTTTCTCGCGCCATAAAAGAAATAGAAATACATCGTTAAAGGTACCAAGGCAAAAGATACCGGAATTATTTTTAGCAAATCGTGTAATTTTATTATGTCTGGCAACTAACTTCATTAGATTAGCAGTACTAGATGAAACGACAAGCGTGTATGAAAAGCCTCATGGAAGTAGAAGAAGCGAAAGATGTATGCCAGGATCGTAGCAAGTGGAGAGAAGTGGTATCTGCCTACCCATATGGGAAACAGGCGTGACTATATGTATGTAGATGACCTGAAAGACGGCTATAGGCACTCACCAGAATAGAAGTAGTGAGTTGAAGCAGTGACTTCCTAAGACTAAAGGAATGATCTGGACCAGGCACTACTTCGGATTAAGGGAGTGAGCTTAAATAGCTGAACAGTAAGTGAATTAGTAGCTGATAGATGACCTGAAAGGTTGCTATAGGCCCTCGCCAGAATAGTGGTAGTGAGCTGAAGCAGTGATTTCCTAAGACTAAAGGAATGATCTGGACCAGGCACTACTTCGGATTAAGGGAGTGAGCTAAAATAGCAGTTGTATAGAGAATTTCTAAGCCTAAATATATCAGCTTTGGTTTAGATGGGCAGTACTATTATAAAAAAGATACATTGCAGAACTATTGAGAAACCCAAAAGACTTTTTTTTTCGGTGTTATGATTGATGATGAAGTTAGTGAATGAGATAACTAGTTACAAAGTGGTAGAAATTTCCAAGTCTAAAGGAATCAAATGATGAAAAGGTTGCTACAGAAGTTCTATCTATTTAGGACATCATGAGTCATGATAGGCCGAGCTTAAAGATTTTAACAGCCTTTGAAATCATGTGTGTGTTGACAGATACGTAATTCATGTGCAGAGTTGGAACCAATATAAGAAGCGTGCCTGAGGGCATGCACGGCGCAGGAGGGCCGTGTTAGCAACACATACAAAAGAATGCAGTCTATGGTCTGCTGTGTGACGTTTTGCGAGCGAACTGTCAAAGGAATGTATTGAATGAATGAATGAATGAATGTAGCTTATAGAATGAAGGGGTAGCGCCTGAGTCGCCCGCCCCGTCCAACCGGCACTTCTCGCTGGAGCACGGAAGAGGACGGACCTCGTAGTGTTTTTCTTGGGTGTCCATTAGATTCATAGTGGAATTACCTACATATTGTACATGGTTTGGATTATTAGAAGTATTAGTTGTTTACATTTACATTAAGGTGGTTTTGAATACCGTCCCTTCAGAAATAGTTTACACATAATTCAGTATAAATATGAATAATTATTAGAAAAATGGAAAGACGAGGATTATATAAAAATAAGTCAAAAGTAAATTTAGTACTTAATCAGCCAATGGAACCGTATCAAATGAGAAAAAACTTTTAGTATATTATTATTTTAGAATACAACCATTACTTAATTGACATTTTATTACTAACTTGAATAGCAGTTTTTGAAGCAGTTTTGTGCTATGGGCGCACTGTTTTTGTGTAATGTATAGGTATTTAGGTTTAGTTGTATTTTGTAAGATTAATTTTTGTGTGAGTATTTCTCGAGACCTAGTTGTCTAGTACAATCTAATATAAGTTTAAAGACCACTTGTTAACATGAATTGAATTGTAATATGTATCAAAAAATTTAACATATTTATAAATGTAATGAAACTTGACTAGATTTTTTAATTTTTTAAGTCGCTTCCATAACGAGCAAGTAAATTGCATAACGCAAAGCAGTAATTTCCGCCACATCTGCCTACAGCTACACCTATCGATGCTCGTACCTATCCGGCTCATAGATACTAAAGATTAGTATAAAGTGAAGGTGAAACCAGTAAAGTCTAGTGCCAGCTCGGTAACCTAGGCACTTCCTAGGTCGTGCCGGTTACTATACGTAATACGTATACGAGTAGTTAACGTTAGTTGATTACTATAGGTCCCACATGGTAGGTAAGTGTCCTTAGACGTAGAGTCAGCCTGGGTGGATATGGTACATACTGTTTCCTGTTAATATTGTTCTAATTTCTAAGACTAGATTTAATAAAAGTGTAATACACATTTTATAAAAGTAGGTCTTATACTGCTCTATGTTATTACTCTCTTTTATGTTGCTAAGTACATTTTTCTCTTCACCCCGCTCTAGGATACGTTAGGACGGAAATAGCTAACGTGGAACACGTGCAATGAAAACTCCTAGCAAGGCAGACCCGCAATCCTATATACGTCCGCTCAAATAGAACAGAACAATGCAATTGGAAACAATGAAACTCGTGCAGGTTACCTTTTTTCATCACATCTACATCTTGGACCTAGATCTCTGGGCATAGGTATCGACGACCGGACATAAGCAATGACCGACAATAGAGATCATGACACTGGTAGAAGCTGGAATACAATATGCTAAGGGAACGTGACATTGAATAGCACGCGGCTAGTATATAATGGGACATTCCGCACGGCAAAAATCTGGATAGTCCAAAGTAATTAACTTGCCGAATATTTATTTTAGCGTCTATTTTATTGACTTTAAGACTGGTTTGCTAACGGAAGAAAGTTTAAGTAACATTTATCCAGCTTTACAATCACTGATAAACCAGAGATTTTACGGTTGGTTACGTTTTGGTTAAAATTGAAGTTAGTTGGTACAACTCAGCCTTACTTTGCAAAATCTTTCAAAGACGTCTCATCTGATCAAAATAGTCACCTAATCCTAGGCTGTAGTTGAAAATAAGTGGTTATTTCTCAAACACCGTCGATTCATTCAGCCATTGTCTGAACTACGAACTAAAACGCAAGCAACGTGTTCACGTCGAAGGTACAAAAGAAATTGAAGGTTACGCTACGTCCGTGAATGGTTCGCGGGAAATACCAACATCTTTATTCTATGCCTTATTCGTTAGCACAGGTATTCGGTCTTAACGGAACAGAAAGAATACTTGGACACAAACGTAACTCTAATATTATCACACTGATATTATAAATACGAAAGTTTGGACGGATAGATGTTTGTTACTAAATCGCGCCAGAACGGCTGAACAGATCTGGATACAATTTGTCACAGAGATAGATTGTAGTCTGGAATAGCACATGGCTACTTTTTAACCGCGGGTATAATCGCTGGCCGCAGCTAGTTAATTAAATTTAACTAATATTATAAAAGCGAAAGTTTGTGAGTGTGTATGTTTGTTACTTCTTCACGCTCAAACGGCTGGACCAATTTCAATGAAATTTGGTATGGACGTAGCCGACACCCTGCATTAGCACTACTACTTTTTAGGGGCGGGGCATAACTAGTATATTATAAAGGCGAAAGTTTGTGAGTGTATGAATGAACAAACGGATGAATGGATTTTGATGAAACTTTGTATGGATGTAGAAAGACATGTGTAGAAAACTCATAGACGACTTTTTAACCGCAGTAACACCGCGGCGCACAGCTGGTACAAGTGATTTATTATTAACTAGGTACTAGGTCTAGTATACTATTATCCATCTACTAACTACAGCTCTAGTGACTGACCAGTAGAGAACGTAACAGCCTTAGCCATTGGATCAATATGTAGAAGCGATGGGAATAAGGGAGCTCCCCAAGGTAGTTAAATGAGAGATGACGCATAGCCGGAGACCGAGTATGGCGAACGCGTTTTTTTTTTTAAATAAAGGCTAAGGTTATTTTGCTGTACCTAAGTTGCGCAAAAATACTTTTAATAGCGTTTGTGGGTCACCTCTTAAAAAGGTTTCGTCTTACTTTTCAAGTTTTTTTCTAAACCACAGATCTAAAAAATAAAAATAAACTAATTACTAAAGCTATTATAGTTTAGCAATTTAGATTCTTGTGGTTGAAACTTTGTGTTTGGTTACTTAATACATATTTATAACAGAATGATTTAAAGTACGAGATAACCAACTAGGTACATATTAAAATTTGATCTATTATCATAGCTATGTACACAAAATAAGGAAAGCTAGTATGATGGTAAAATGCAACCAGAGCAGTTGCAGAAAATGTAAAGATTTGGTAGTTATGATTACACAATACGGTTGGATTTCAACATAAAACATCTTCTTCTTTTCGTGGCATAATATGACTCTAGATCTTGACATTGATTCTTAGGTAACTAATTTATCTCTGAGATACGAGAATGTAGAACGTAAGTAGGCATTTTATTGACTGCAGAAGTGCCTACATCCTTTGTATCACATGAATCATGCCTCTCTCAGGCCGACACGGCTTCTGAGTGCAATCGTACGGCGCAAGTTCCATTTGCCGATGCGAAGGTACAATTACAGCATATCGTCATTCTAGTTCGTTAGTTGTTTCTATGGTTACTTCGATCAGAATTACATGTAAAGTCTTAAATGTTACATGCAAAATGGCACCTTAATACGAGTAACAAGGCTTAGATCAAGTGTAAGCCTTGTCAGTCGCTCTGTGATCGTATCGGTGTCACAATGCCTAAATGTGTTAAAAACATTTTAGTTAATGTCATTAACGCTATTGCGAAATGATGAGAACGAGACTTAGATTCAAATGATGTTACTTGTTTTTGTATATTTTGAAAAGAAAGTTGGTGAACATAGATAAACAAATATAAGTGTCGATGCGGTGCGGCTATAGAGGCCTGATTTGTTTATTTAGGCACGCCATCTATGTACCTATATCTGATCGAAGTATGGTTGGGGTCCTTGCCATGTGTTGGCAGTCGTAGACGTGCTTATGTAATTTTAGGACCCTTAAGATATCATCAAGCCTTTCTTCAACTTGTTAATTAACCCCTATAAGATTCCACAGCGTTGTTAGCATACCGCTAAGGAGATTAGTATTCTTGTACGCTTACTTACCTACCTTTCTGATACTACATCGAGTGTGCCGACTTAAACCACATTGTCGCTTCCCAAACATTACGATTGTGGTCAAACCAGATCAAAAATTTGTTTTGCTTCGCAATGGATTTGTGGGTCAACGTAAGTCTAAACCATGTACCTATAGAAGGTATTATTTGGCAAAAAACGATCAGGGGCCCTATTCGGAGATTTAAGATTTTCATCTCACTTTTTTTCGTCTTTGTTGCTCTCGTTTGAAACGTCATAGGTGTGAGAGTGACCAAGATAAAATCTCATCTCATCTCACGCGCAGGAATAGCCCCCCTGTGCGGATTCCTTACATCTTCAAAACGAACGCATAAAAAACAATCGTACGTAACTCCATCTACTGTAATCAAGAGTTTGCAATTACCTCTATGGTTTATAATCTAACTCTGCCGTCCAATATACGGGCTCTAACCGAGTTTAGTAAGTTAAGATTCGCTATGGAATAAATGGTTTTATGGGAAACGTATCGAAGCAATTACAAGGTTAACTCTGATAAGTCTCACGTGGAACTACTTGCATTGTTATATCACCAACAGACATATTTTATAGGAATACAAGTGACCCGCCCCGGCTTTGCACGGTAGCTTATGCTACTATATACTACTACTATTATTTACTACTATACTTTCCGTGAAAAATTATCTAACTGATGGTGAAAACAGTGCATCAACATTGCGTAGTTTAGGAGAAGTTATTAGCAAATATACAGACAGAAAGAGAGACAGACGCGGAAAGTGCCTTTGTTTCATACTATGTAGAGAAGAGAAGTTTGATTGGAATACTTATATGGCTACGGCGGACAGAGATTCAATATGCCAATAGTAATGAAATAACTAAATATAAAAATTAAATTGAATAAAAATATATAAATATATGTATTAAGTGTTCGAGCAAGAGAGGACAAAAACTGCTTTCAGACTCATAATAGGCGAGAAGTTGGAGGTCCATTATACTTTTTAGAAGTGTAGTTTATATTAGGTAATCTGTGGTAAAGGTCGGTTTGGGACGGCAGACAGAAATATCAGGGGTCACCTTCGGTACTTACACGGGTACCAATGCCTAATTTATTTGAAACCTTTTATTTTATTTACGCTAACGCAGGATTAATAAAAAAAACGTTTTGAACTGGATAGTTATTAATTTCGTTCATGCTCATTATTTAAAAATACTTAAACTTTTTTACAACAATGTACTCAAACATCGCTACCTACTTTAATTTTTTTGTCGATAATTTTTTCCTGTATCGAAATCTTTAGGATAAGTTTTCAATTTTTTTTTCGTGCTACGGGTAGGTAAATACGAGCACATGCCAAAGTTTCATAATTCAGCTGCACTCAATCGTAAATGCGGGTAACAAAGAGTACAAAAACGCCCCAGATTTGGAAATTCAATACGGCATAACTATTTACTTACAGCGATGGCAATTCATACTATTTGGATTTTTACATTCTACATATATTCTTAAGGATCATATTCTTATGTATCCTACGTACACTGCCAACAGGGGCCGCAGAAAAGGGGCAGGGAGGCCAAATGCCCCCTAAAATAAAACGGGGAGAGGGCGCGCACCCCCTCCAATTTTGCCTACCTACTAAGCCGCGGCCAGACATTAAAAGAAGGGGATGACCAAACAAGTTTACCCCTGTCATGGAGCACTTTTGCGGTCCCTGTCCAGGCCGTCGACTATTTCAGCCCTGTCCATCCAAAGGTTACCCAAAGCCAGTTTAATTTAAGCTTTAAGCAATAAAGTCAGTATAATACTGTTAAAATTCTTAATATGCACATAGTTTACCTCGATATTGCTTATGATCTTCAATTTTGTTGAGGTGCTTCTCCAATATTTATTACAATTTTGATCATTTACGATTTTTAACAATATTAAGTCCTGTTAAAGATATTTCTTTCAGATCTACGCGTGCTCCCACTGTGGCACAAGTTTTCACCAGAAAATGTTGTGTTTTGCGTTTAGTGTAAGCTGCGTGTCGGAATACAACCATTTTTATAAATATCACCATTCTTTTCAAAATTTTAATCTTTTTCGTTAGCTCAAAATACTTCACTTTTTTATTCTGCATTGAAAATTTCAATCAATCACTTTTATTACCAGATATTTTAAACCGAAAAATAACTTGTTTTTGGCAAAATACGCTTTACCGTGCGAATTTCCTCTGAATGTTCTATTGATTAATTGAAGCATTGTATTTTTGGAGTACAATAATTATTATTGTATTATATTATGTTGTTCTTGTACGTCATTCAAAATAACTAAAGCCGGCACCAAATTATTGTCTGCCCGAAAGCTTCAAAAGCTCCGATACGCCCTTCTTATTGGTCAAAAGGTTTTGAACGACCAATAGGAAAACTTTCGCAGCAATAAGAGAAGCCTTATCTCAGCAGAGGGCGATAATGACGAAGTACTTTTGGCAAACAATAAAGGTTATTGTATGTACAAAGTATTGTATTGTATTGTTGTAGTCAAATACCTCAACTTCCAGTGTAGTTCAGTGAAAGCGTTACGTAAATTCCATAGAAAATGTGTGTTGATATCGCCCGATAAATTTCATACCCTCACGGCCACTTAATCGACTTACTATGTGATAAGAGTTTATTACCAACCCACGCCGATTCCGATTGTTGTTATGGAAAATGTAGCTAAAGTTATAACTATAATAATACCTTCTTAATTACTAAGTGTATAGTAACTATTATTATAAAGTAGCTGCTCCCCGCGGTTTCACCCACGGTAAAAAAATATCCTATGTGCTATTTTAGACTATAATCTATCTCTGTGTCAAATTTCATTCAGATCTGTTCAGGCGTTCTGGCGTGAAAGAGTAACAACCATCCATCCATTCTTACAAACTTTCGCGTTTGTAATATTAGTAGGAAGTAGGATATGAAAGTGAGTTTTTTTCGCTCAACCGATTATCATGACATTTTGTCCTCACATTCTCAAGGGTACGGAAATGGACATAGGTTATCTTTCATACCGAAAAAATTAACGGTTCTGGTAGGACCGTAGATGAACACGTAGGACGCAGCTAGAAAATAATAAATGTATTATGAAATAATAATAAATGTAATAAGTATGCAATACTAAGACTAAGACTGCCTCGGTGGCTCAGTTGGTAGTGAACCTGCCTTCTGAGCTTGGGGGCGTAGGTTCGATTCCCACCTAGGGCAAACATTTATGCGATGAACATTTGTGTTTGTTCTATGTCTGGGTGTTAATATGTATTTAAGTATGTATTTAAAAATATCTAAGTACGTATATCCGTCTCTGGCAGCCATAGTACAAGCTTTGCTTAGTTTGGGGTCAGGCGACCGTGTGTGGAAATGTCCCGAATTTATTATTATTATTATTATTACTAAATGTATTGATGAAAATAAGCTCATCTGGCTTTCCTCACGTTTCATAGCATGTCAGCATTTCCCAAACGATAGTATTAGGATGCTCCTATAATGGACTCTTCAAAAGGTAATTACAAAAAGTTACAAAAGCATTTGGTAATATTATTAAGGTTTTGTCTCCCTCAAAAAACGACAACGACAATATTGCGCGGGTATCCATATTATATATGACTAGCTGCGACCCGTGGTTTCACCCACGGTCCCACAGGAACCGTTGATTTTTCCGGGATAAAAAGTACCCTATGTCCTTTTCTGTACCCTAAACAACATGTATGCACAATTTTAAGACGATCGGTTGAGTAGTTCAGACGTGAAAGCGTTACAAAGAAACAAAGAAAATGAACAAAGGCTCACTTTTTCATATTATATGTAGTACCTTTGATTTTAGTCTAACCTCAAAGCAAACACTCATTGACTTCGTGTTACTTAACAACGCCATCTGCTGTTGTGTCGTTAAAGCAATTAGTTGCTCACAAAAAATAGTATTATTATTCGCCAATAGATGTCAGGAAGAGTCATATTTTTCAGTTGAGACTACTCAAACGCCTCCTTTTTGTTTTTTTTCTTCCAAGTTATGTTTAAGTTGATTATCGATAAAACACGAATAAAATGACATTTTCTAAAAATGATTCCTAGCTAGGTCGATTTATCGTCCCCGAAACCCCCTATATACTAAATTGTATGAAAATCGTTGGATTTCCGATAAGCCGATTCCGAGATTCCAATTATATATATATATATATATATATATATATACAAGAATTGCTCATTTAAAGATTAAATATATCTATATGATACTATATGGATATCCATTATACAGGGTTATAGGTAACTCACCAAAAACCTCTTAACGGTTCATTATACTCGTCAAAATGAACAACTTTTACTAAGGGGCGAAAATCAGCTGTTCCATACATTTTGTCTCAGGCAATGAACTTTTTATATGGAACAGATGTATTTTTTTCGCGATTTCAGGATTGGTTTTATAATAAAAGTTGTTCATATTGATGAGTACAATGAGCCCTTAAAAGGTTTTTGGTGAGTTACAAATAACCGTGTAGATTGTTAACTGGAAGGAAAACATAGTAAAGCCACGCGGAATAACCAATAACAGGAAAATATAAATGAAGCTGCTGACAAGAACATAGGACTGTGACATCACAGTTATTTCAAAAGGTAAAATAATTTAGACGTTTAATAAATGCTTATGCTGAACATAACTACTCAATTGTTGTTAGCGTTTTTCATTGAATTTAACTTTGATAAAATTATCTAGTGTTGATAACTTAAGGCTCGGTCTTACCACGATTATCTACCCACACACACGTTTACTTAAGTAGCTTCACTTAGAGTTGAAAGTCGTATATCATTAGTCTATAGTCCTGTAATTCGAAACATTTCCACTTCTAATCTACTATATAAAAATAAGTCGGGTTTTCCTTCCTGACGCTATAACTTCAGAACGCACGAACCGATTTCCACGGTTTTGCATTCGTTGGAAAGATCTCGGGCTCCGTGAGGTTTATAGCTAAGAAAATTATTTAAAAAAAAAAAATACGGTTCCTATGGGACCGCGGGTGAAACCGCGGGGCGCCGCTAGTTATCATATGTATTGCATTCGACCACTTAACACATAAAAAATATGACGGTCACACTTCGTTTCATGAGGTTTTGTCACATTTCTCGAAAAATCTTGCTAAAACGAAAATTGTGTACTTAACCTATCCTTTGATGTTCTTAAAATACGAAATTTATGAACCAAAACGCGCGTACTTTTCCAAATTTATAATAATTACAGACGTAGAAGATTTATGTACACAGCTGTGTTCACAAAAAATAACGGTATTCTAAAACAAAAAACAAACATTCACGCCTCAAGAGACGGGTTTAAAGTACACCAGTGTCTTATGCCAATTAAGGTGAGAGAAGGGCGTGATGAAGCTTTCATCGAGCTATTAGCGAGATTTTACTACTCTATCATACGACGAGTAAATTACACAAACTAAAAAGACCGTATAAGTCAACGGATTCAATCAGTTTCGTTAAGGTTAAGGCCTCGTCTTACACGAAATCACCAAAAACAGGTAATTTGTTTGCGCCTAGTTTGATATGAAGAATTATGATGATTAAGTGCAAAAAAATACAGCTGGTAGAAGAAACAACCAACTAAAGTTTAACCGAAGAATAATTTTGAAAAGCATTCCCATTTTGGAAAAAAAAGTCACAAAAAGTATCTTCTTAAAAAAACTATCGGAACGTAGTTCTCTAAATTTTTAGCTATTACACCACATTTTTTTCCGATTATTAAATAGCCATTATAATTCTCTAAAGTTTGACCGAGAAACTTATTCTTAATCGTGTTCTTATTACGACGAATACCAATAAAAAACATTAAAAAAAAAGTTTTTCTAGGCGCCGATCTCATTTTACCATCAAATATGATTTACGATTTTCAACTCTAAATGTACAACTTAAGTAAACGCGTGTGTGGGTGAAAAATCGTGCTACGAGTTACTATGTTACTTTTTGTGTAACGAATATGTACTTTGCAGTAGTGGTGGTATTCAAAACTGTTTTTGACACAACAACAAAGGCGAATACAAACAACTAGTGGTGGTATTATTCGTCTGTTTTGATTTCGTATCAAGGAAAGCAAGGAATAAAATTTCATAAATGTAACTTTCACTTTACTTACATAAGTTGACAAATAGATTCTATTTTTAACCTTGAAACATTTGAGACTTGAGATTTTTTTTGGCTAATGCCGTACGACATATTGTGCCGTATACGAACGTACGAATATGGATTTCTTCACATATAACAGTTTGCCAAGCTAAAAATAATTCGCATGTTATTAATTTATTATATAACATAACCTCTAGCGATAACATCATTGTTGCAAGTTATCGGATGTATACTTAGTTTAATTTTATTTATCTTTTATATTACAGTCCCAATTTTATGAAAGTCAACCAGTTAGTCGTCAAGTGACTTTCTCAAAAACATTGTTTTTATTATCTGTGCGATAAAACTACACTTTAATCTTATTCGCAGTATTCAAAATAATCTAGATAATAATTTTTCTAGAAATACTTTTAGTTCGGGTTGCAGCAAAGAAATATTTCATAAATCAGAATATTGATTTAATTACAGATCTTATTAAACTTACTTTAGCAAACATCACAAGCAGAAAGGCAAAAAAATATAATAAGTGCTTGATACGTCAATCAATCTTGAGAGTGAATCGTTCGCATAGCTTTCTCGACTCTCTATTTTCAATATCGATGTATTATGATTCGATTCTCCACTCGATAGAGCTTGAATCAATAGTGCCAATCACTAGAATATCCGACTTAGTAGTAAGTACTACTACGAATGTGTAAGTAATTTTTTCTTGATCCTTTTGTTGAAGCCGCAAGATATTTTTGAGATTGCTAAGTTTCATTAACTAATAATATGCACTACATTATACACATATGTATTTGTGTTTCTTAGACATTCCTGTTATTATCGATCTTAAAAAAAAATCTGTTTGGCTGTACTGTAACCGTCAAGACATTACAACTATTTAAGACTAAACTACAACTATGTCTTTGTAAACAAAATACTCCCTATATAATTATATCCTACACAGAATACTACCTATTCCTAAATTATACTTCTACCACCTTAACAGTGGTATGGTAGAAAGATAAAATAAATAATAGATTGTTAGTATACTTTCTTGCCGCATGTCATCAAAAACAATCTAGACGTTTCGGTAAAACGCTAGATACTAAATTATGGAAAGGGCCGAACAGAGCGTGAACCTTAGAGACCGTTACGAATTACTTGTACCTTCAAGGGCGGAATACTAAAGTTCAAATGGATACCTACTTACTACTTAAATATTTAAGTAGTAAGTCCTACGTACTTACTTTGTTGTAAAACATTGCTATATCAATTAGTTTAATTACTTACCCTAAAACCCTTAATCACAAATTACCAATACCTATGCCTAAAAACCAATTACGTAACTTTATATGTACCAAATCTTGTGTAATTATTTAGAAGGCAAAAGGACACGATTCCTGGCTTAGGTCGAATAGCCCTTTACGTAAGTATTATAAGAAAATCGATAGCAATTAACGAAGGTCGAAGGTCGGTAATACTACGAGGTGGATAAGACTTATATCGAATAACTAGGAGGGTCCACTAAACTCTTCTCCCTTAGTAATAAGCGTTGTATAGCCTCAGAATAGTTTCACAGTCTTTTGTCTTTAACAAACGAGTTTAAAATGCAAAAAGAAAGAAATAGACAAAACATTGTACAATTATTCTGACTATGCAACTTTTACTGCTAAAATATTGAGATCTTTGTGATGCTCTGTTAACTGTAACGAGGATAGGATAAAGATCATGAAAGAATTGAATATTTTTGAGATTGGTTTAGGCCCGGTACAACACTGTTATAGGTAATACAGTAGGTCCACCGCATACTACATCGTTTATTCGTTAATCGTTACATCGTTAATCATAAAATAATCTTTTATATGCTGACTAATAGTTATATAGAGCAAGAGAAAAGCCAAGTAAGACTGAAAAGAGATTGTAGTAGGGACAGAAAAAAACTGGAGTAACCGAAATTGTACTAGAACTAATTATAATTTGTGGTATAAGCTGTATGCTGTAAATGTTAAGATAATAAAAACAAATTAAGTAAATATAAGATAATTCATGAGCGCGTGGAGTCTTTTATCGTAATATAGTTTTTTTTTTAAATAATGTTGAATAAAGATTAGGTTTTCAGGAAAAATATGACCAGTATGTCTGTTATTTGTTACTAAGTGGCGTAATCGATTTTGATGTAATTTTGAAATGAAGGAAGAAAGTATGGTTTCCTTTTTATAGAGCAGGTAAGTGTGTACCACCTATACTACATTTAAAACAATCGATTACAAAAAAAAAACATTTTTATTACTAGGTATAATACCTAACCTACGTAGGTATTTTTTATACAAACGTATATAGGAAAACTCATCATGAGCTAAACGGCAGTCATCAAAAAGATCTAGTGGAAGAAGTAATTATAATACTTCTAACAACAAACCCTATAGGTATGTACTCGTAAGTACGAATCAAGGTAAAAAAATCACTAAATGACTTGAAGTGTTGCCTTCAAGGCGGATCACTGTCGATTTAATATAAGTCGCGTCACAAGCGTTAAGTAGAGCACATCCTATTACCTCGAAAAACTATGAAACACAGATTATCATCGATAGATTCCACACCCGAAACTGCTGAAGCGCCCTACACATCAGTCACGAGAATTTACTTTCATTTTTATGCAAGGCTTGGACTAATCTTTGAGATAGATATCTTTTCACAGGATGTGTGCAAAGAAGATGGACGGTAAAAAACAAAAATCAATAGGATCACTTCGCTGTGTAAATAAAGCCATTCATTTTGTTTTTTTTCCCCTTATTATCTCCGCTCTTTCGTCAAAAATTGGCGCGTTTTCATCCGATCAAGAGTCAATCAAGTCAATGATATCTATAAGGGAGATTATAATGCTAAGAAATGGCGCCTCACATCACAGCAATCTTTAGGAAAGCTCTACGAAATCACACTTTCAATTGACAATTAAGCTAATTCTATAACCGCGATGCCAATTTAAGGCGGTTTGATTTCCTCATTACCGTCGACACCTGTGTAATGAAACTACGATGTTATTTATTTTTATTTTATTTATTTAATAAGGCTTCACATTTACAGCTACATTCATAAATACTCTGTTTTCTTACAAACATATCATATGACACAAATCACAATGTTATAACATTGTTACATTGTTACAATGTTATGACACAAATCTAGAGGTGGGAGACTGATTTGAGCCATTCGTTGTAACGTATCGAGTTCACGTAACGTCCTTGCGTATCAATTCACCGGGTCTCGATCCCTTTGAAGTACGCATACTTTAAAGTTTTTTTTTAGTTTGCAATACTGAAAATAGCAAAATAATTTTTAAAGAAAATCCCTGACAAGCTAAGGACACTAATTCACTTTTTGAACAAAAAACCAAAATCAAAATAGGTTCATCCGTTTGAGAGCTACGAAGTCACAGACAGACAAACACCCCATCGTTTTTGCGTCGGAGGTTAAGAGTTAAAGAAGTGCGCTCGTTGCGAGCTTCAGATGCTTGCGGCGAATTCATGAAACGCGAACACATACTCATATATGTTACAACGAAACGTTATTAGTCAGTCTCCGCCTTAAGAGTTGGTAGAGATAGTGGAGAGATTTTTTTCAAAAGTGGTGATAGTAGTAAGCTTAGGCTGCAAAATCAATCGAAAACTTGCACTAGATAACCCAGTACAAGTGAGATGAGATTTTATCTTGGTCACTCTCACACCCATGTCTATTCAAACGAGAGCAACAAGGAAGAAAAATGGTAAGATTTAATCTCACTCCGTAAGAAGCCCTCCAGGGGCCCTATTCGGAGATTTGAGATTTTCATCTCCCCTTTTTTCGTCCTTGTCTGTCTCGTTTGAAAAGTCATAGCAGTGAGAGTGACCAAGATAAAATCTCACGACTTAGAATGGGGGCCAGCCAGTCAAGCGTTTACTTTTGCATTTTCTTTATTGACTAAAGTAGATTGATTGTAGAAGTTATTTTTACAACCTTTCCGTCTGAGGTGCTAAATGGAAGTCTATTTAAGAGACCATTTGCATTTTATGCTAGTGTTTTTCCAAATTATTTATTCAGAGTCAATAACCGAGCCGAAGTAGACTGCAGTAACTGTGTCGCAGACTGTGCTAATGACGAATGACAATTGTTTGAATGGAAACGCGTACGCTCTCTAAATTCAAGCGATCGCACGTTGGTTTTCAAATGAGATGAGGAGTAGAGCTTCAAGACTCTTATAGAGAACGTGGAAAATGTGCGTTGCACAAAGTACAGGCTGATTCAAACTTAATGAAGGCTGTGAAGTGCGCCGCAAGCGAGACTTTGCAGCGTCTTGTCTCTCTGACGTCCGTGAATACCTTCATTTTCGCTACTACACAGCGTTTCGCGCCTTACTTCAGGACCGCCATTAAGTTTGAATCAGTCTATAAGTACTGATTGAAACTTAATGACGTTTGTGAAGTGCGCCGCAAGCGAGACTTTGCAGCGTCTTGTCTCTCTTACGTCCGCGAATACCTTCATTTTTGCTACTGCGCAGCGTTTCGCGCCTAACTTCACATGCGGTCGCCATTAAGTTTGAATCGGCCTGTAACGTACTATTGAATGTGACTAAAGCGGTCATTCCATTTTCCAATTTGCAGTACGCTAAGTGAACTAGCGTGCTAAAAACGTAATGGATGTTAGACAGTTAGCAATCCATTTTTTTTGCACGGGCTCAAGTCATGTTATGTTAGCATACTGAAAATTGGATAGTGTAATGGCAGTTTTATGAGTGGTAGAGATGAAATAGCTAGTAGTGTGACAACAATTTGTAGGTATGTAAGTCAGCACAAAAGTAATCTTGCTCTCAAGTCCATCTTCTGTGATGTACGAATTTATTCCAAAACTATATTTAAGTGTTATACCGATACTTTCTTTGCTGATAATTAGGATAAGGGCTGAGAAAAGTTAAACAAGATTAAAAAATTCATGATTACTCATTTTATAGCCTAGTACCATCTACTTTCACTACATAATTATACATGCATCCATATATCGGCGCGCCTTTCCACCGAAAAGGCTGGCAGAACTGTATTTAACACCCACACTTCACCGGACGATATTCAGTCCCAAATTACTACAACTCACACTACACTTCCAACTTACACTATTGAATACTTAAACTATTTTAAATAGGAAATCCTTTGAACCTTGATCAGATACAGATACTTACTCAGATAGAAAATCTTATTTTTTAGGACAAATAAAATTCGGAGTAGGTATACTAACCCCAGCATAGTCAGGTGTATCAGTTATCGCTACCGGTGATGACGAAATGAACTGAGAAATAGAATTATTATCTCTAAAGATAACTGCAAATGTTTGTTGAATTAAAATAAAACAAACTTAAACGGTAAGTATATTGCAACAAACTTTTTAAGTTTGTCTTTGAATTTTGGACTAATTGAAAAACTTACATGTAAATCCAGGTTACTGACGAAATTGTTGTTTTAAGATATTGGATTAGTTGATTAAACCAAATCTAAAATCTTGGGCTCATAGTACTTTAACGAAAATTTCAACACACACTGTGTTGAAATTTTCGTCTACATCATTTTCTTTACTAGAAAAATCCCCTTAGAATAGAGAAAACAGAAATATAATAGAGAACTTTCCTCAGCAAGATCAAGTTCGACTCTACCCATTAGAGTCGCGCAGTCTCGTCCCCGTTTCGCGTCACTAGCGCACGATGCGCCCGCGCAGGCTAGTGTACCAGCGAGAGGAATGCAAACGCAACAATATCGTCGCCTTTCACACGCCACCGTTACACACCGACCAACTTGTCTTTACAGTTGCCTAAATGATGGAACTAAACATTTTAACGGGTGACTGCGAGTTTGGCTTAGAAAAAACGATGGCAGCTCCCTCATTCGAGTCTTTAGATAACTTAGTCGCACTGATTCGTGAACATCTTTATTTGACTGCGGCTAAAGAGAATGCATGGCTGATTTAGTGGTTTAACTTAGGTGTATCCTTGCCTGCCTTTACTTGTGCAATGGAATCACGAAGGGGATTTATGTCTTCTTCTAAGTCAACGTCTTTGCGAGAAGGTTCGTGATTATTTAAATGTTGTTAGGTAAAGACTTCCATTGTCGTTTATTGTTGTTCTTTATTACTGCTACTGATATTATTTAAGTAGGTTTTTTCTGACAATTTATAATTAAAGTTTTCGATTTTGGACATAATATATTTAAATAAAGTAGCCTCCTCCTCTCTACCAAATCGTGCAGAGCCCGACAGGGTCCATTGGACTATGTACTCATATTTTTTGACATCTTGCACTGTATGGTTGCAAATAAAATATCTTGAATCTTATTGATAGATTTATTTTGTCAATTTTCTTATAAATGCTGCGTCCTGTTTTTATTGGTTTATGTCTCTACTCGTACCATAATAAAGTCAGTACCTAAGTTAGTTACACGTCCACTGGAAAATACTGCTTGAAATTGATTCGTAATTTAACACCTTTAGTAAAATCTTTCTTCTAATTTCTTGTTTTTCTTCTTCTATTATACATACAGAAGTTCTTAGTTTATCATCGACTTTCCTACAAATAGTGCACTCAAGTACCTTCATCCAGTGAGTTCAGAAGTATCGCTGAATGTCAACTTCAGCCTTAAAGGCTGGAAAAGTTATGAAGTTTTAAAGGACACAGACATTGAGTTCATGTTGTTGTTCTAGAACAATCCGTCCCCTAAGACACTTTTTTCCAAGTGTTAGTGGCACACAATGTCATTCGATGGCACTTGTGCAAATAAACGTTGTTTTTGAAATGATACCATTGGATACCAACATCGTGATCGCAGTGACGCAACCATATCGCTTGGCTAGGCATATTTACGCAATATTCCATTGTTTCGAGCACAAACACACCGTGTTAATCACTAAATATTATCCGTCGCTCACTTTAATCAGTCCAAGGAATGAAATTATTTTTTGGTAAGTAACCGCCGATCCATTTCATAAATTAAAAGTTAGACGCCGTTTTTTGTTCATCCATGAGGATAACTCTCCCATTCATCTTTGGTTAGCCACTTCAATTATTTTAAAAGCATTTTTACCTTTTAAAATAAAATAACTAAGCATTGTGAATAACAACTAAACGTGAGTAATCTGCGTTGGCGTAAATTATTCATTTATCGGTACACAAATCAGTTGAACACCGTTGAGCGAATTCATGGTTAAAGTGTGTCAAATGTATTCGCGCATAGTATGCGATAAGGGTGCATAGTACCTACTGCGATAGCTAGAAGTCAGGTACTCGGCTAGGTAATGCAAGGTCGTGTAGAAATTCCAGTGCGTACGTACTTATGCTCCGTCCTAACTAAGCAAGCTGTCGGCTGACTGACTGACTGACTGAGTGTTTTACTCCTAAAACGTGTTAAACTGACTGTTTGACTCCAATTACCTGGTTGGTACAAATGCGTCAGTGGGGCAATTGCGTCTTTCGATAATTAATGACAAACCCTTCACAAACTAGGCGCTACCTTCATCTTTTTTCCTATAGTTGCAATAATCTGGACTAGTTGGCGTTAGTTGCCTAAATTGTGAAGGGTTTGTCAGTAATTCTCGTAAGACGCAATTGCCCCACATACGCATTTGCCCCAGTTGACCCTATTTAAAATGGGGTATCCGTGTGAGAGTGAGAGATTCATTCATTCAGTGAGCGGTCGTTCGCATTTCATTTGCTACGTTCACCGCTTTCGACTCGAGTCAGCCAGCGGACAATTGGCCGCTCCATTTTGTGTAGTCAGGACGAAGCCTTGGTTTCCACATGGTTTATTCAATCATGTACATAGTGTAAGAAATTGATTTCATACTTTTAGTGCGCAGTTTTGTTAACAACTTTAGTATATTTCAGCTTCTTGGCTCATTCACAAAATATTTTTAGAATTAGTACTTAAGACAAAATATTGTTTGGAGAATAAGCAAAAATAAGCAGATACTTGTGTAAGTAACTGAAGTGGATACGAATTTAACTTTACTGATTAGGTTTTTACCCATTTATAATAATCAAAGAAAATCGAAGCAGGCCCGCCTCTCAAGCCACAGGCAGCGGGTTCGGACCCAGCCGAAGGCACGCACCAATTTGTTGACTGTCTGAACATATGTACGTATTTAATGTCTTCTGCTACATAACTGAAGCCCGGGGCATGGCGACAGGCTCGCCCCTTTTTTCATTTGGGATTGAATGTCGTCCGGCGAAGTGTGGGTATTAAATACACCTATTCCAGCCCCTTCGGGGGAACGTGACAATATGTTATAATAATTAAAGAAAATTCTAGTACTTATTCAAAATAAATTGGTTATGCAATTATGCATTGATTGTATGAGTAAATTTTATCTAGGCCCTACACGAACATGTTGGCCTAGATTAATTTAATTACGCTCTAGAATTCAGGACTTATGGACACGCTGATTATTTATTCATAACTATATGGTAAATACCATTGGTTGGACACTCGACATCCTATCATTCAAACTAGAAGGAAAATGAGGCATAACATTATATTTACAGTTTACACTGTATATTATATACCATAATTTTGCTCAGTATGTAAACTTTACATTAGGCAAAGCTCAAAGAAAATTTTCGTTTTTGTATGCTACCGGAATTTAAAAAAAAGAACCTGTTTTTTGTTTATTCAAATTTTTTTCGAAAATTTTGAGAAAGTAAAAGTTTTTAAATTTGTATTCTAAATTGCTAGTGATTTTATAACTTAAATTTACGAAAGCGATGGCTGACTATTACTGACCGACACAGCTCACTTCCCACCAAGGAAATATAATTTATGCTTAGTTTGCATTTACATTGTTATCACCAGCGAACCGGATTTTATCGGAAACGGAACTTATGAAGCTGGAACGATCCGGAATCCGATTTCGTCGTAGTAATCTCATTATGAACGATAGACTGGCCGCCGACCACTAGGCATGGATTACAAATGCGAACTGCCCGACCAGTAAAAAACATTTTTGCCATAAAAACTGATTGTTCAAAATGTTCTATGTTCATATACAGTTTTTTTTTTAAATTACACTAAGTATTATAACTATTAACGTATTTATTGAGTCAAGTTGTTGACTCATTAAATATCACTTTCATAAAATATCTTAAAATTTCACTTAGAACCGAATTCCCGTCAGTCCGTCATCCATGCAAACAATTTTTTTTTTTTTATTGATATTTTAAAAACTGCTTGATCGATTGCGATGAAATCTATATGGCACTACCTCTACAGTGTGATCTATCAATTAAAAGTGTGATCTATCAATTAAAAAAAAAATCATCAAAATCGATTCACAGTTGGCGGAGTAATCGCGTAACATACATGTTTAAAAAAAACATACAGTTGAATTGAGAAACTTCTCTTATTGGAAACCGGTTAAAAATATAGGGCTAGTTCACAATTCCGAGCGACCTTCGATTTATGTTTGAATATGGCTATTTTTATCCTTTTCTTCTGGCTTTATTACCAATCTCCCATTGTTTGGTAGAACGCTGAAATCAAAACTGGTCAAGGGGAAGGTAACACTCGAGTAAGTACGAACGCTTGTGTAACGAGAACAATTGTTGCACGTCAAAGAAATTCGTTTAATAGCTTTGTTGCACGTTTTTATTGTTTCAACAATAATAGGTAAGCGAAACTTTAGAGTAATGAGCGTCGAAACTACACCTTCTAAACACCTATATGTATATACTAAAGCCGTTTTTAGCCCCGCTTCCAAATACCTACTTATGAGCAAGTTATTGTCAAATAATATCGGGTGTGTATAATATAATATTTTATTGCATAAACTGTGTACAGAAAGTGTTCTTAAAGTGGCTCAAAGTTTGAACAGTTTGCCCATCGCGGGCGTGCAATATGAGGTTCTTAAAACTATGTTTATATTATTTACATTGGGGTTAAATTTTAAATTTAACTAGCTAGTACTTACTGGATATACTAAAGACCGTATTCCGAAACGACGCTGTCATGAATCTCGATTTAAAACTACTTATTTTTACCCTACTTGAAATAGAAACACCCCGTGAAATGACCTAGTCGTGTTTCGGGATGTAGTCCGGTGTAACCGTTACGAAGACGGGTCTGAGCAGTAGTAGCGCCTCACTCAACTGCCGTCTTTGTACTTCTTCACTCTACAAAACTTCAAGGCTAGAGGGAATAAGTACCTTATAGGTCGTCGTACTCCATCTTAGACCACAACGTCGCTTATCATCAGACGAGTTGGAGGTCAAACGCCGACCGACCGAAAAAAATCGAGATTCATGAATGAGCGTCGTTTAAGAATGCGACCCTTAGATCTAAATGTAAATGTAAATATATTAAATTATTTATTATTATATATACTTATTTAAACGTAATATGTTATTACGTTTAAATAAGTGCTTACCTATCTTCATATTATCTAAGAAACATCTAAGCAGATATTGCATGCATGGTCATAATCACTGAATAGTCTAATAAATCAAACCAAACTATAAAACGATTGTGTAAAACAGCTAAACATAAATTACACTTTGTTATTTATTAACATAATATCTTTACTATCTACAAAATAGTAATAACCATTAATAAAGGTATTTCATAAAAAGGTACCTTTGTCATAACGATTTATTGCAAGATTAAATCATCTAAAATTGTAAATGGAAATTATTATGAAAAACTATAAATTAACTTTAAACTTAAGATTTCAATCGGACAACTATACCTGTCAAACACGTAATTTAGCAGCAAAATGAAATTCAGAATAAAGTCTATTATTTTAGAAAATCTGCCAACAGCATTTAGAGGTAGGTATTTTAGTAAACATTTCAACTGGCTACCTTCTACCTTATACTAAAAAGGTTAACAAGATGTATATCAATATCCCTTCAAAAGTAGAACAAACAGACGAAGACTTAGAAATAGGATCCCGTTGGGTAATGAAGCCTAAAAATGGAGTTCGTAACTTTTATTAAATGTTTGATTCGGGTCAACCCTAAAAGTGCAAAGTGGACAAAATGACGCATTCACAGAGACCGGACACCGGACGAAGTGACTGTCAATTTTGGAAAGAGGAAGCAAGCAAACTTGCCTACTTATATGCAAGAGATAGCGGTAAAAATAGTCTCCACAACAGGGAAAAACTTAATTTTAATTAAAACTTATCCTCTTGCAAATACTCTGGGATGCTCTACTTAGACGCAAAGTTGAAATAAGCCCATTTGCATTTAGTACGAGTTTTCCATCTTTTTAACATTTCAAAGGCTTCCATAAAATGTCACACCTTTCATGGCACTTTTTAGATTTACCTCCACTTGAAAGGCGGTCAAATTAAATTTAAATTGCTTCTGAATTCTAATAGCATTTGACACACGAATAAGAGATAACAGTTAATTTCCTCTTCAATTTCTCTACGCACCTCAACTGGCTGATAATGATCTATTACAAAGGCCGTGATTCAATAAAAAAATAAAAAAAACCTGCGGTAGTGGTCCTCAGTTCAACGCACAGGTCGACGCTCTGGCTCCAGTGTACCGTACGCTGGCCATAAGAAACGTGCGAGCAACCTGGCCAAATGAGGAAGGCACTCACGCACGCATAGAATCACCTCATGCAAATCGGCTTTGCAAAACTGCCGGGTTGGGCGCTTCTTCTCAGAACATGACGTCACGCAGTAAATAAGACAGGTGCCTTTGACGATGACCCCTCCCGAATAGCTGGGAGTGCCAATCAATTGGCATGTGAGAAAAACAACACACAGTCACTTTGTAGTTAATGGACTTCCAAAGCACGTAAAATTTTAATTCAAATTCAAATAAGTAAGCATTATATTTTTATATTTGAGATGTCTTTTCAGTGGTGTATTTTTTAAGGCTGGTACTAATATTAGTGGTTCTAAAGATCTATACCAATTTATCCAAATTCAAAGATATCCAAAGATATATAGCTATATATATATACATTACATTTTAAACGAAGTCGTCATTATCGATATCATTTAGTTATGGGCCTTGCATGTATACGCTGTTCAAATTCTTTGAGGAAATGGAGCATCAAGATGCACGTCACTCCAGAATGGGCCAACTTCCCTGCAAATATGCCTGCAATGTGATTAACTGCTTCCCTAAGCACGAACGGTTCTCAAGCCTAGTAAATGGAATGACATGGTATAAGGAGCGACGAAACTAGCAACTAGCAACCAAACTGGTTTCAAATTCCGCTGTGCTATTATAAATGCCGTCTAGTCTCAATGCCCATCACCGGGGCATTAAAGAATATCTTTATAGCCTTGGAGGAACATTGTGTTGCAGAAGCAAATGCATTTATGTAAAATAATAGACTGTCTGCCATTTGCTTTATGAACACCGAGGAGTAGAAAGTCGAAACGGGTTTTAGGATGTTCATCTTAAGCTTTATGATCAATGAAATGAAGAATAGTGTAATGGGATGGATGTAAGAAGTTATATGTCATGCAATATGATGTTATTACCGTCTTTATATAGCACTAGCTCTTTTGTCTGCGGCTTTGCTCGCGTTTCATAGCCTATGTTACTCAGGAAATTTGTAGCTATATAATTGTGAAACAATTTTTTAAATCAGACCAGTAGTTTTTTTGACCAGTATTTTATCCGTTACAAACATACAAAAATACAAACCTTTCATTTTTATAATATTAGTGTAGAAGTAGAAATGTAGGTAACAATTTAATATTATTATTTTTTTTCATTTTATTGGATGGTTGTATTATTAAGATTCGAAAGAGGAATCAACAAGTTGTTACAGAATGCAAATTTAGGGAGGACACGTACACGAGAAAAACACATAAAATAGAGATACACCCAAAAGTATAAACACGTGTGGAAGACGAGTCAACATAACAAGTATTAATATAGGTACTAGGTACGTGATACCTCAATGTTATTTGTATAAAAGCCCCGGTGCATTCACACGAATCAAGCGCAAAAAATTGTTTTGCTTCAGTCAGTCAACTCGCAGTAATAATATAAGGATAATTTTGCTTTATAACCCATGAATGCTTTTAGAGTTTTATATTTCGACAATCAGTTTTTGGACTAGGATAGGATAGGTACCAAAATTAAAAACAGAAGCTCTGCCATGGCGTGATGTACCGGTGCGAATAGCAAATTTACCGAGATAAAAGGGTATAAGCTAAAAGCTGTATTAGCTCAAAAATGTGCGATTAGCTAAATATCACTGAATAAATTAAAACTGGCACGGGTATCGACTTATGCTATAGTGTCATAGGCGCCTAATCTATTCAAAATTGATAAACCCGGAAATCCCAAAATGTCAAATCTATAACAGTGCAGCTGGGTAGATAGTGTACAGACACATTCTCGAATTAATATGTACCTAACATCGTAAATTTTATATGTTCGATATTTCACAATTTATGTCTAGACACAATAAATAGGTAGGTAGGCACTTTAATAAAAGTCCACCTTATAGAACTTGACAACTTAACAACTGTCAATTTATTGAAATTAATCGAGAAATGAAAGGAAAGGGAAGACGAAGCAGACCAAAGAGAACTTTCTAGACCAAATGAAAACAAGGTAAATGTCATGTAGATAGGTAGGTACCTTTAAAGAGAGTTAAAACGCTGGTAAAGACTGGATCTTGGGCCATTCACAAATGCTACGTTTTCTTAATTATAATGATCATTAGCGTATAATGTTTCTATGCTCGTTAAAAATATTATGCTAAATGGAAACAGTAACATCGAAAACATTTTCGATAACTTATCGAGCGATCATTGAAACATTAGCATGATTTACGAATTAAAATTAATTGCTTATCAACTCTTATCTGATTAAATAAGTAGGAAAGCGGCAAAAACTTGACCTTAAAAAATGGGTTTTCCCTAGGTAGGTACCTTAATGCTAAAAGGCCGGGCAGTCCAAAGAAGTACCTAGAAACGCTAAGGAAGATAGTATGGAAATCCCTGATAAGGATTCAATTAAACCCGTATCGCGCCGCGAACAACTGTTTTTAAGATCTGCAGTGAAGATTAAGCATACTGCTATCGCTTATGCCGGTGTTGTTGATTTAATTATCTCGAGTGGAACGCCAGAGTCGTGAGTCAGAGGCGTCACCCGCTAACAATAACTGCAACTGCGGGTAGATCTCAAAACATTGCAGCGCGTGCGAAGCAGCTGGAGCTCGGGACCCCACCGCGTTATCATAACCAGAACTGATCCGCTACTCGTTCTCTTACGGCAACTAGTCCATAAATATGTAAAAGGAAATAGCTCGTGTAGAAATCGGCGTACTGGAATTTCATGCATGACTCGACTCACACCGGATCGGCTGGGTACTATTGTTTTTCGAAGCGATCGTGTCTTGCCAGCGATAACAGATAACACAGCAAGGTCGACTCACCGGGTCGATGTCCGCCTCCCAGACGTCCTTCAGGTCATTGGAGATGTTAGAGATGTCGAAGTAGGCCTCCATGGTGGGGCCGGCAGCGGCTCGCCGCTAGACCAGTCTACGGAATGTCACAACACACACCGAACTGTCACTCTCCAGTCCTTTCCGAACTCGGAATGTAAACTTCACTGGCGCTGTTCTCGTACTTCACAGAGCACTGTGCATTATCACTTTTAGGTTTCACTATCGACACCCATTTGTTTCGGCAATAAAATATGTTTTTATGAAGTTTCACTGCACGCGAGGAGTGTGGCGCGACGGCGGAGAGACGCGGTCGCGGCGGGTGTCAGCCGGCGAGTGCGAGCGCAGCGCGCCCGGCGCCGCCCGCGCCCCCCCGCGCCTCTCGCTCCTTCATTCATAACGTGATAGGGGGTGTAAAAACTCCACTTGTAGTACCTACTATTATTTATTCTGCTACACCACGACGAATCAGGGGGCAGCCCACTCCACAATACGAGATAATTATGTGGGTAACTTGTCTTCATAGACGGTTACGCGGAACGGTATTAGCACTGAGCCGAAAGGACTCTTTGTAGATAGATACCTACGCATCGCGGAAAAATTGCGAAAAAACTCACCTGTTCCATACATTTTGTTAACGAAGAATGCAATAAGAATATTATTTAATGAAAATCTGATTTTATTAGCGTTTGCAGAGTTCCTCAGATCGTAGTGAAAGTAGTACATGATGATGACTACAAAATCAAGCTCCTTTCGGCTCAGTACGTCGTTCCGTCTGACCCTGTAGATGCCGTGGGGACCCTAACGAGACCAATGACAAAATACGTGAGATTGTCTACATTATTTTATTAAATTCATTTCTTGCTTATTGCTATTGTATCGTAAAATAAAGTAAACACATAGGTATATAAAATTACCTTTTTTAGAGAATGCTCTCAAGTTGGATGACAATTAATATACAGAATGTCAGACAACGAATTAATTAGATGACTTTCTTAATTAACATACTAGTTCTAAGTAGATTTAGAAATTTACTCTCTTAATCATATACGCTTTATAAGTTATACCGCTCTATAAAATCATGCTGTCTCGCTTTCACCCGTGACAATTCTCGTTAGGCAGAAGTTGACAGATGGATTTTTTAACCGACTCCAAAAAAGGAGGAAGTTATAATTTTTACAAAACAGTAAGTATTAATGTCGGTTTAATTTTTTATAAACATTTTGTGGAACAGATTGGCTTATTACAGAGCATTTATGAATAGGACGGTTAATTTAAATACATTTTTTGTAGACTTCATAGGTAAGTACATTTATTATTTCCATTTTAAATATTAACCTCCTAACTAATAAACGTTGTATTACCTCGGAATAGTTCTACATTGTATTGTCTTTTACTTTATTGAAATATATATTTTTTTACTTGATAAAAAAAAGGGAAAACACTTTTTTTTTTAACTTATATGCTTGCGTTTGTCCGCCAACATGCCTGGTGATAAGCAGTGATGCGGCCTACGATGGAGCACGCTTGCCTAGAAGAAACCGATTCACACGAGACTTGAAGACACCCAGATTTTAAGTGTCAGGGAACACACAGTCTGGCAGAGTATTCCACACTCTAGCGGTCCGTATGAGAAACGAGGAAACAAAGCATTTCGTGCGTGTTGTAGATATGGCAACTAAATAATTAAATAATATAATTTTTTACTGTATTCTGTAACTTCAACTATTTCGAGGCTATACTACGTTTATTAGTAAGGAGGTATGCCAATAAAATAACTATACAAGGCTTTACGAGTACTCCATAGTTTAAAACAAACTGAAACATGAATAATCTCTATATTTCACACACTTTAATAGAGTAAATTATATTAGAAAAAAAAACTACTATACCTATTTTTAATTATCTTGTTCTTCTATCCCTATTTCAAATTGCATTGAGAGTTGCATTACATTTCAACTCGATGTATCTAAATATTTAATCAGCTATAAAATAAGCACGCGCATTTCAGGAATGTCTGCTAAAATATATTCAACATTTTATGACAATTTTACATAAGTATTTAAGTTTTAATATACATATTACATTTAACATTACTTCAATAGGAATAAAAGTGCTACAAACTTATCTATAGAGTTAAATAGAGGAGCTACTATCGCATTTGCTACACAAAACTGTTAGACATTGGTCAAAATGTATTAGTTCCATCTCTTGGCCAATTTAGAACCAAATGCTAGACCACCCAATCATTACTTTCAATACAAAATCGCTAAGCACATGAAGAGCCACAACCAAGGACTATATACCTGGTTGAGAGCTCGTTCCTTTTACCATCTCACTAAATCACTATGCCGAAAATAGTTTACTCTAGACTGCTTACAACCGACCAGCTAATCGCACTGCGCAAAGTAAGCTTAAATTACAAGTAGGGTCAACTAGAGCAAATCCGTCTGGGCGCAATTGCGTCCTTCGAGAAGTACTGACAAACCCTTCACAAATTAGGCGCCACCTACATATTTATTCTATCTTTAGTTGCAATAATCTGTACAAGATGGCGGTAATTGCCTAATTTGTGGAGGGTTTGTCAGTAATTCTCGAAAGACGCGATTGCCTCACAGACGCATATGCCCCAGTTGACCCTACCTATGAAATTTAAAGCCACCCAACCGCAAGCTCAAATAGCTACCCCATCCCGCACCCAGTAGCGGCAATAACACTTTTTTGAATTTGGAAAAAAAAATCCGCACACACAATCAACTGATTTCATTATCTTTGGTTTCGATATGGTCTCTACTAATTATTAACGTCCAAAAGCATGAGTAAGCAGAATAGTGAACTGGTATGATGGCCTCGTTAAAAGCAGTTTAAGCAAAACAATGGTACGCTACATCATCATTCCACTAAACGAATTAGCATTTTTAGAGAAACTCACTTAGCGGCCCAGTTTTAGGGCATTTGCATCTTAACGACCTTTGCACTAGTAATTAAGCGTAATAAACAATAATTGCAAGCAGAATTCGTTAGGCCGGAGCCACACCGCAGGGAACTTACTTACCACACTTGCTTAGTAGGTGGCATGATCCAAAAAACAAGGCCTAGCATTACAGGAGCAAACACGTAATGACGTCACTCGTCATTCGTCTCTTTCGAACTGTTTGAAAATTGACTTATTTCGGTCTTGCTCTAAGCATCGATTGACGTCACTACGTGTGCCCACGTGATCGGAATGCTATATCTGGCGCAGTATAAGTATTATTTTATCATGGTTGGTGGTAAGCTTAGAGGCAAGACGTTTTTATAATTCGCTAAGCATAGCTTAATTCGCGGGACAGCCATCAAGATGACATTTTATAACAAAAAAAATGTCAAAATGACATTTGATGTATGACATATGTGTCATCTTGATGGCTGTCCTGCGCATCAAGCTACGTTTTACGAACTGATAAGTCTTATGTCAACTCTTAAGTCATCAGCTAAATCAGTTATTTGTAAGTCAAAACTTTTATAGTAGTTTTTATTTAAAAATGTAGTTCGCTGTATTATATTGGCAAAATTAATATGCACGGTACAGGACTAGTTTTAATGTAACATGGAAAAAATGCAGTAAATATAAAATTAAATGTAACAAAAACACTTAGTTTCAATGTCTTACGATTTTATTTTATGTATTTTAAAGTTGCAGTACATTAAATTAATAACACACGTAGATACGTGTAATCGCGGTAAGTATGAGATTATGGGGATTAAAAATATAATTCCATCATGATTCATTTTGATTTTACAGCATTACCTTGATTATTTTACAAATTGCAATATCAAAGTATTACGTACGGTATATTTTTAAAGTTTTGGCAAAACTCTTTAGGACAGTTGGTGGTCTTCTTTAAATAAACCGTCATATTGTATTAAGGTAAGCTTTTAGTTCAGTGGGAGCTCCCTAATAAAAGTGTATACTGGCTCTAGGGCATTGGATCGCAGGTCAGGTGACCGAGAAAGGTCTGTGTTAAATTAATAAAAAAAGGCTAAGAAAAATAAAAGCAAGGAAAATTCTAGCCTTGACTTACATAGCCTAGCCTCAAAGTCGACCTCTAAGTTTGCCACCTGTGGGGCGCTGGACTTAAGCTGGTAAGCGTAGGTAATTTCCAAATGCTAATTAAAACAAATAAAATGCGTTATTTCTAGTACTCGTACTATCACTACTGCAAACTACAGCAACTTAAATCATATTACACTCACTAAAGTGCGTTTTATTTTCGGATAGTCGTTGACAGTTGTGAAATGTAAAAAGATTATGAAAATAATGTATTGTCAAGAAACTTAGAACAAACTAACAAATCTAAGTACTAAACTAAAATTAACTTCCATTGTTCTACTTTAGCTTAGTTTTTAATTTTCATCCTAATTTTCTTTTTTCAAATTTGCAAGAAAATAATTGTGTCAGTTTCTTAGAGTTCCGTACCCAAAGGGTAAAACGTGACCCTATTGCTAAGACTCCACAGTCCTTCCGTATGTGTCTGTCCGTCTGTCACCAGGCTATAACAACAAATACAAATAAACAGAATAAATAAAAATTTATGGGGGCTCCCTATAACAAACGTGTTTTTTGCCGTTTTTGTAGATAATGGTATGGAACCCTTCGTGCGCGAGTCCGACTCGCACTTGACCTGTTGATTTTTATTAGTTTTTATAATTCATTGAAAACTTGCAGCCAAATAAATTTGAACGTTATTCCGTTTTTTACAGCTTACTGCCACAATCGGCTATCATCCGATAACGGATACACCAATATTATTGTACTATACATATACAGCATGTAACAAAAATCCTGTTGTATAATTGAAGGGCATGTACACACACTTATAAGTATTAATCCTACTAATATTATAAACGCGAAAGTTTGTATGTAAGGATGGATGGATGGATGGATGCATTTGTTACTCTTTCACGCCAGAACGGCTGAACAGATCTGGGTGAAATTTGGCACAGACATAGATTTTAGTCTAGAATAGCACATAGGATACTTTTTAATCGCGGGCCGCAGCTAGTTGGAAATATACTTTAAAAAATGCACGTTTAAAATAGCAAGAGTTATGACAGGTTTAAAAACGCAAGAAAAAAGGAAATTTAACAAAAATGTAAACAAATCTGTATGATATGTTGGCGGCTTTTGTTCTAAGAAAGTAGCAGCACGACGCGAATAGTTCACAAATAAAACTGACGCGGTTAGTGTCTGCGTTCGCGCTTTTAGGAGGGCGGAGCGCGGTGTGTGCAATTTTTTTTTGTCAATATTTAATTTAAAGTAGCATAATTGTATCTTCCAGTTGATACTGGATGCGCACCTCGCGGATACACTTTTTTTTAATTTTTTTATTACATAACATGCTTGCGTTTGGCCGCCAACATGCCTGATGATAAGCAGTGATGCGGCCTACGATGGAGCACGCTTGCCTAGAAGAAACCGATTCACTCGAGACACCAGGGTTTTTGTAACACCCTGTATGTACAAAAAAATAATACGCACTTGTTCTGAAGTTTTGACGCTTTCTGGGGCCCTATTCGGAGATTTGAAATTTTTATCTCACCTTTTTTCGTCCTTGTTGCTCTCGTTTGAAACGTCATAAGTGTGAGAGTGACCAAGATAAAATCTCATCTCATCTCACGCGCAGGAATAGCCCCCCTGATTAAAGCGAGGCTTTCCCAGAACTTTAGGTATTTTACTCTACCTCAGGCCGCACTTTTTGGGAGCGCGACGTATTCATTCACGCGACACAAAAGTTGTGTGCGATGCGCCGCGCGCACGTCTTTCTCCCGTCAGTCACGTTATGGTATCGAGTATCTAAACACCCATTTTTAGGAAATCGATAAAATAATCCGTCCGTCATTGTACTCATCCATTTTATGAACATTTTTTATTTGATGCCAACCAAAAAAAAATCTAAAAAATGCCGTTCAAGCCAATATAGGTAGGTACAACCAATCTCATGTCCACGAGTTGTTGTATTTTTGATGTGTGAGCAGTCGTGGCATTAGTTTCATTTTACCGGTAGTGTCATATTTCCATTTTATCACACTTCACACTCATAAATACAAAAGATTGCGATTGTGTGTGGAAGTTAGGTACTTACTCGTATTTCACTTATTCACACCTAAACGGCTAGACGGATGAGGATCATATTTGGAACGGAGTTAGCTTATGCCCTGGATTGACACATAGGCTACTTGTTATCCTTATTAGGACAAATATTTATACAGGGTGTTGGAATGATTGTGTAACTACCGGTATTCATTAAATAATACAACATAGTAAATTTCATTATTTTTGGGTATATTGTATAGCAATGGTAATAACAATTTTAATTACCTTACTTTACCATTAGGCGCGTACTAATAATATTGTATGGTTTGTTAAATGTTACAAAGTTAAAAAACTACACGATTCAGATATAATTTTGAACAATAATTATGAAAGAATCGAGTAAACTTATACCGGATATATAGGTATACATACCCTGGGTACGAAGTGGCGGACATTCTGCTAGTACTAACAAAACATCCAATACAAAAATATACATTCACAATATTTACATTTATATATACAATTGAGCTATAGGTACGTAGTATTATTATTTGTTCTGTGATATACTTGTAGAATCGATGGCAGCCTAGTTGGGAGTGGCAATTTTGCTCTGCTGGGTTCGAACCCAGCCGACGGCACGCAATAATTTGTTCATTGTGTGAACATATGTGCGTATTGTGTGTCATCTGCTACATAACTGGAGCCCGGTGTATGGCGACAGGCTCGCCCCCTGTCACATTTGGGACTGAATATCGTCCGGCGAAATGTGGGTGTTGTATTACACCTCTGCCAGCCCCCTCGGGGAAAAGCGTGACGATATGTATGCATGTCTAGCCATAAGTTCTGTTACAAATGAAAATGCATTTATTTTTTTATACAGTAATGTAATGTTATTAAAAGTTATATTTACATATGTATTGAAGTCTTAACAAAAATATAACTATTATTTTATTCAAAATTACCACATTTGGCCTTGATAGAGGCTTTTAGTCGGTCTGGCCAAGAATCTATGGATTTACGGACTGTTTCCATGGGAAATTTAGCCACTGCTTGCTTCAAAGATTTCTTAAGTGACTCTATGTCGGCGTGTCGTTTAGAGCAGGCCATGCCCTCTAAACCTGACCATAATTTGTAGTCCAGGGGGTTTTGATCTGGCTAGAGGAGGGCCAGTCTTCAGCCCTTATAAAGTCCGGAACATTGGCTTCCAGCCAGGCTTGGGTAGTTCGCGCCTTGTGACCATGTGCAGAGTCTAGTTGGAAACTCCACGGTAGATTTTTAAAAAGTGTATTGCTAAGGGGTTGTACAACACCATATAAGACGGTCTCTTGATACACTTTGGCAGAAGTTTTAACCCCCTTTTCACAAAAACTAAGCTTTGTGACGCCGTGATAGGATACCCCCCACCAAACCATGACTGACGCAGGATGATGACCACGCTGAGTGAAACAGGGTCAATGTCATCCACGTGCCTAAAACAAAATAAAAATAAATATTTATAAGTATGATGTCCAAAAGTTCAAAATATAAAAATTCTAAAAAACCGACCAAGTTCGAGTCGGACTCGCGCACGGAAGCTGTCGTTTAAGCTTGTTGGTATGTATGTACATAATTATATAACAACTACATTATAAATAAATGAGCTTTCAAATGACACCTCAAACAACTGATTTGATGAGATAGAACTCGAGATATAAGCAATAATCTACAACGGTCGGCGGCCATCTTTGTGACGTATATACGCCTTCGCCTGTCCCCGCTATCGCTTCTTACAACCGGCAGTTTCGAATTTCAAAGGCAACGACGAACACATCCATACCAGTCGTAGGTTTATAAAAGCCGTACTTACAAGATTTACCGAAATGCTCGATTTTCGCTAATCGTTAAAAACTAATATACAACTTTACGAGTTTTCTTCAAAACAGCCAGGATCACGTTGCAGTACTAATCAGGCCTAGATGTGTTCAAATCATACGGCTATAACTCAAACGCTACCAAACACTCGTGTAGTACAGATTGCTCAGTCAAAAATGAAAGTATGAACGACGTCCCCTATCTCACCTAACACCCTATATAAATTACATACATACAGTACAGTCAAAACTTAGCAAAGATCCGCCACCTTGCATGTTACAAAAAGAAGGTAGGTACTTACGTTTCGTCAATTGCAATGTCATCAGAGTTTATTACATTCTCTTGAAGTACTCTTCTGCAAAAAAAAAAACGATGATAAGTATTCATGTAGGTAAGTATAACTACGTAAATATCACTACTAGATATACCACTAGGCCGGGTATTTACTCGTTGTGCAGTTCAGATTGCTCAGTAAAAATGAAAGTATGAACGTCGTCGCGTATCTTACCTAACATCCTGTATAGTTAAAACTTAGCGAAGATCCGCCGCCCTGAATGTTACAAAAGGTAGTTAGGTACTTACGTTTCGTCAATTCCAATGTCATCGGAGTTTATTACATTTGGTTGTAGTACTCTTCTGAAAAAAAAAACAAAACTATAAGATAGGTGTTCGTGTAAGTAGGTATAACTATATAAATATAAATATCACTGGTATGCCACTAGGTCGAGTATTTACTCGTTGTGCAGTTCAGATTGCTCAGTAAAAATGAAAGTATGAACGTCGTCCCGTATCTCACCTAACATCCTACTTATTATATAGTCAAAACTTAGCGAAGTTCCGCCACCTTGCATGTTACAAAAAGAAGGTAGGTACTTACGTTTCGTCAATTGCAATGTCATCAGAGTTTATTACATTCTCTTGAAGTACTCTTCTGCAAAAAAAAAAAAAACGAAGATAAGTATTCATGTAGGTAAGTATAACTACGTAAATATCACTACTAGATATACCACTAGGCCGGGTATTTACTCGTTGTGCAGTTCAGATTGCTCAGTAAAAATGAAAGTATGAACGTCGTCCCGTATCTTACCTAACATCCTGTATAGTTAAAACTTAGCGAAGATCCGCCGCCCTGCATGTTACAAAAGGTAGGTAGGTACTTACGTTTCGTCAATTCCAATGTCATCGGAGTTTATTACATTTGGTTGTAGTACTCTTCTGAAAAAAAAAACAAAACTGTAAGATAGGTATTCGTGTAAGTAGGTATAACTATATAAATATAAATATCACTGGTATGCCACTAGGGCGGGTATTTACTCGTTGTGCAGTTTAGAATGCTCAGGAATAATGAAAGTATGAACGTCGCTCCGTATCCGTATCTCACAAGTTGTCGGGTGAAATAATAAATGGTGACCGACATAGTCAAAACTTCGCAGAACACCCGCCTCCCTGCGTGGTACAAAAGGTAGATAGGTACTTACGTTTCGTCAATTCCAAAGTCATTGGAGTTTGTTACGTAGTAGTCTTCTGCAAAAAAAAACTGTAACTGTAGGTAGGTATAACTACATAAATATCACTAGTAGGTATACCACTAGGCCGGGTATTTACATCGTGAATACACGTAACGAGACAAAAAAGTATCTATGATGATGAGTATGATATTTGAAAACACTAAAACGAATATAAGTAGGTACTAATAGATTTGTTGATACATCATCTGACTACAAAAAGCAATGCAAGAAATGTCGATTCTAGTAAATAAAAACAATGATTACCAATTTAATCTAGTAGAAGTTTATCTACTTACCGACGTTTGCTCCTTGACTCGTACGATTTTCTAAAAGCCAGACTTGAGCATTTTTTTCGTTTATTATGTTTGTTACCCATTATGGCAAAACTAAATGCTTGGTTGGTGTTGGTGTGTGCGGCACTGCGGAGATCACAAAAATTTGGCACACGTCCGGCGTCGACGGGGTCTGCGGGCGGACTGGCGGTCACGCAAACGTGCCTTTTTACCATGAATTCGTGATAAAAAAATCATATAAAATTACCATGTTAACTTTTTAACATTTTTATTTATGATTCCATTTTTTTATTGCGTTATAATTCGTAAAAAAAATAAAAAAACAATATGATTTGTAAAAATTAAGTCGCAAATCGTGTTTAAAATACCAAATAGAGGTGACTTTGGATTTTTTTTCTATCGAGTGAAGTTATTCATTACATGTATCAGATTTATGATTCCACTTAAAAATATGCTTAAGAATAACATATTTTTTTTTACACAGTAAAAACCATGGTTTATCTTAGAGAAAAGTTGATTCTTGCTAGACGTTTTCTGGCCAGGCTCGCCTTAAAGATCGGAAATCGAGATTTAGCAATAGATATTTTATCAAACAAATGGCATCACAATGGTCTGTGGTTTTCTTCCTTTGATCTTTGCAAGGTTTCCGATTACTTTTTCTTTGATTGAGAAGCCATATTATGTGCGTTGTCGTTTGCGCCTTTCAACTCTAAGATCTGTTATTTGTTTGTCAAATCAAATGTTAACAGAATTTAGCTTAAGATTAATTTTATGACTTATTTCGTTTCATTATTCGTCATTTCGAGGCTGTTAGCTCGTATCTATACAACGTTATTGGCGAATCGATATGTATATACCCACTTAATCTAAATAATTGTAAACGAACTTTGGTGAATTGGCTCAAAACCCTCTCTTATTTTGAAACAGAACAATTATTTAAAATTCAAGAATAAGTGACTTGTTACTGTAATACTACACTCACATTGCATATTTTCTAAGTCTAAAGTTTGACTATGATAATACGGAAATTATTTGCTTAATGTTTTATTCCAATAATTTACAAAATTCTATAAAATTAATTACTCATTATTATAAAATTTTTAAAGTATAATATAAGTATGGTACAGAACTTAGTATTAAGACCATTGGAAGGACTAACTACCAAGACACGGGTTTTTCAACACCCAGTTTGTTGGTTAGTGCCGAATTAAAAATAATGTACTATTTTGAAATAAACAATTTTGAATTTTGATTACTTGGGTATCAATGATCCGATCCTTGAGTACTTTATCTCAATAGGACTAAGTACTTTATCTCAATAGGATTTTGAAACCTCAAGATACCATTAGATAGTTGTAAGACATATGGGTGTTTTAAGACTTCTAACCAATTGTTTCATGTTTATTGAAGAGTTCTTCAACATTACTAATGTTTTTTACGGTCAATTTTTAGATGGTGTTCTAAAAACTGGAGGGCTATTCCTGCATGTGAGATGATATGAGATTTTATCTTGGTCACTCTCACACCTATGACGTTTCAAACGAGAGCAACAAGGACGAAACAAGATGAGATGAAAATCTCAACTCTCTGAATAGGGCCACTGGTCTAAAAATATATGTGTATTATTCTCGGCTTCCTATGAAATAGAGTCACATCTCACACTTGTCTACTACCGGCAGATGTCGTTACTTGTATCAATTTCAAAGGTTTTAGACCTCAAATTTCACTCTTTCTGAGCCTGGGGTAACTAGTCTCCCCGTGTGGTCGCTACGGGTTAAGTTCTTTTATATGAGCTGAATCGGACGAGGGTTTGTGGACATATGCGAAGTCTCCGTTCGACGCGAACTACCATTACATGTTGAATCAAACTTTTATTGTGATGCAAATAATTGTTACACATAAAAAAATACGAACATTTTTTAGATACAATTAGATAGATTTATGATCCCTCCTTGTAGAAGAATGATAAAGTGTGACCTAATGTCGAAACTTTAGTAGTCACCCATCTGGGGCGCGAAACATATACGGCGTTCTGACTATTAGGAATGATGAAACGCGCCATCTAGTTTCATTTGCTATGAACTAAAAATACAGGGTTATCAGAAAGACAATTTCCTTACCTTATATGCATAGCATTTACCCTTGCCTTTTATGTAAGCTGGTTAGTAATTTGTCACCAACCAGTTCCAAACATAATATATTGATAAATGAAGCTGCATGAGAGTATGTCGCACGCAGTCGTCGCAATATCATGGCACACCGGGACTTTCACCTACCACGTCGATGACATCGAAGACGATGCCATCAGCCGGTTTATGTCGGCTGCGTCACCGAAAACCATCAAGGAGTACAGCCAACAAGATTGCCAGCAGAGATCAGAACATTCGGAACACGGCGGTGATGGAGACTCTGGGACGAGAGGCTTGATCTTACGATATTAATAATTGTAATAATTTCGCTTCCTGTACAGAAATTGTGGGTACATCTCGAGCATTCATGCTCACTATCGAAGGCACCTTCTTGCGGCGGCGTCGTGTGTCGGGTCGTTCTCTTCCCTCAAATATGGTTAAGGAGAGCGATGGCTGGCACATGCGTCATACCCACGATCGGGTGCTGCTTGCGGGTCGCTGATCTGCTCGTGGTGTACTCACAATGTAGCAATAACTGATAACCTTTAACCTAACCTTAGATTAAGACTAAACAACTAACCCCCCTCTACCTGTATTCCCTTTAAATATACATATATGTAATAATAATTAAGATACCAGTTAACAAGAGTCACGGTCCCCGGAGTCAGTGGAGCGTAATTTCTCAAATAAAAAAAAACATAATATATTAATTATTACTTGACTGACATTTATTCTATCTAGCATAATATATAGGGTGTATCTCTGAACCACTGTTATTTTGTAGGATATCATTGCACTAATTATTATGACCAACTCTTACTATGGGAGCGAATCTTCAAAACCTGTCCAAAATCTGTTCTTCCATACAAAAAGTTCATTAATCGTCTCGACAAAATGTATGGAACATCTTTTTTTGCGATTTCAGGGTTGTTAGAATATTAGAGTTCGTCGCTTAGAGATATACCTACATAAATACAACAACTAACTACCAAGGCATATAGCTATCATCACTCGTTCATTCATACTATATTACATTACATACATTATTCTACATCATTTATTAATTCATACTACATTACATAATATAACTATTCTACATCATTCATTCATACTATATTACATTACATAAATTATTCTACATCATTCATTCATTAATACTACATTACATTACATACACTATTCTACATCATTAATACTACATTACATACACCATTCTACATAATTAATTACACGGTATTCTGTTCATTCTAGTGCATTCCCCTCGTTCTTCTTCTTCCTTCTGTTGTTGACGGGCGCAGCGGGCACGCCGGGGCCGGCGAAGAGCGCGGGCAGGTGGGCGAGCGCCGCGGGCACGCCGCCGTGTAGAATACTCACTCGCGCCACGCCGCACTTCACTAGGTACTCGCTGAACTGGAGGCGAAAATACTGTGTAAACTCTACATTCTTATTCTTAAGCTAAAGTTCACTGACTGAATGTTGGTAGTGAGTCGGTGGCTCAGTTGGTAGTGAACCTGCCTTCTGAGCTTGGGGGCGTGGGTGGGATTTCCACCTAGGGCAAACATTTATGTGATGAACATTTGTGTTTGTTCTATGTCTGGGTGTTAATATCTATTTAAGCATATTATAAAAATAAGTGTGTATATCCGTGTCTGGCAGCCATAGTACAAGCTATGCTTAGTTTGGGGTCAGACGACCGTGTATGCAAGTGTCTCGAAAAAAAAAAACTGGAGTAGAATGTATGGAGATCAAGAGTTTTAAACTACTTGAGTGGTCTCGCGCTTAGTACATACATTGTTTTTTTTAAACTTTATAATCGGTCATTCTCTCGTTCTCGTTCGCTCTATTACTGACTATGGTCAATGTGTATTTGAAAAAATATAACTGTGTCATAAGTAAGGGGTCTTGTTTCTATTCCCGGCCGGCCAGGTGGCAAACTGACTTATACTTATTATGTTTTTATTTGGGATCTGGGTATTAGTTATCTTTGTGTGTGATCCATAGTATCCTCGACACAGGGAAAAATGGTGAGTGGTAAAGCGTTAACTCAGCAGCTGCGCAGTCTCGTCGGCAACAGCGACGAGAACGATAGCCTCGTGCTGACCGAAGCACACGCTGCTGTACGGCCCATTTATACTGCCCTTGTTATCTAGGTGTGTTACGTTGCACAATGTGTCTCACCAGCTGCGCAGTATCGTCGTCGGCGGCGGCCACGACGACGGTCCGCCGCTCGTCGTGCGCGGCGCCGAGCGCGGCGGCGGCCGCGAGCCCGAGTATACTGCCCTTGTTATCTAGGTGTGTTACGTTGCACAATGTGTCTCACCAGCTGCGCAGTATCGTCGTCGGCGGCGGCCACGACGACGGTCCGCCGCTCGTCGTGCGCGGCGCCGAGCGCGGCGGCGGCCGCGAGCCCGAGTATACTGCCCTTGTTATCTAGGTGTGTTACGTTGCACAATGTGTCTCACCAGCTGCGCAGTATCGTCGTCGGCGGCGGCCACGACGACGGTCCGCCGCTCGTCGTGCGCGGCGCCGAGCGCGGCGGCGGCCGCGAGCCCGAGTATACTGCCCTTGTTATCTAGGTGTGTTACGTTGCACAATGTGTCTCACCAGCTGCGCAGTATCGTCGTCGGCGGCGGCCACGACGACGGTCCGCCGCTCGTCGTGCGCGGCGCCGAGCGCGGCGGCGGCCGCGAGCCCGAGTATACTGCCCTTGTTATCTAGGTGTGTTACGTTGCACAATGTGTCTCACCAGCTGCGCAGTATCGTCGTCGGCGGCGGCCACGACGACGGTCCGCCGCTCGTCGTGCGCGGCGCCGAGCGCGGCGGCGGCCGCGAGCCCGAGTATACTGCCCTTGTTATCTAGGTGTGTTACGTTGCACAATGTGTCTCACCAGCTGCGCAGTATCGTCGTCGGCGGCGGCCACGACGACGGTCCGCCGCTCGTCGTGCGCGGCGCCGAGCGCGGCGGCGGCCGCGAGCCCGAGTATACTGCCCTTGTTATCTAGGTGTGTTACGTTGCACAATGTGTCTCACCAGCTGCGCAGTATCGTCGTCGGCGGCGGCCACGACGACGGTCCGCCGCTCGTCGTGCGCGGCGCCGAGCGCGGCGGCGGCCGCGAGCCCGAGTATACTGCCCTTGTTATCTAGGTGTGTTACGTTGCACAATGTGTCTCACCAGCTGCGCAGTATCGTCGTCGGCGGCGGCCACGACGACGGTCCGCCGCTCGTCGTGCGCGGCGCCGAGCGCGGCGGCGGCCGCGAGCCCGAGTATACTGCCCTTGTTATCTAGGTGTGTTACGTTGCACAATGTGTCTCACCAGCTGCGCAGTATCGTCGTCGGCGGCGGCCACGACGACGGTCCGCCGCTCGTCGTGCGCGGCGCCGAGCGCGGCGGCGGCCGCGAGCCCGAGTATACTGCCCTTGTTATCTAGGTGTGTTACGTTGCACAATGTGTCTCACCAGCTGCGCAGTATCGTCGTCGGCGGCGGCCACGACGACGGTCCGCCGCTCGTCGTGCGCGGCGCCGAGCGCGGCGGCGGCCGCGAGCCCGAGCGCGCGCGAGGTGTGGCGCCCGAGCTGCACGCCGCTGTACGGCACGTTTATACTGCCCGCTATGCAGCTCTTCTCGTATCTGCGTCGGGTCAGCTTACATTAGGATTTTGGTAAACAAAAAAAACTGTCAAAGATAGTAAGTAAGTTTGACTTTACTGCCCATTCGCCTAATGCAAAGATGTATATTTTTGCACTCATGTTATTGCTCTCACCAGAAATAACAAAACAAAAGGATAATTATTCTTTAACTAGTGTCTGGCAGCATAATCGTAAGAGTGCTCTCTTCCTGCCATAGAAGTTAGTTATAGAGATCACGATCATCATTTCTTAGTCTGTATCGACCCACTGTTAAAGTCCCATCAAGGGGGGGGGGGGGGTTTAAGGCCTATGCCTCACCCCCCTTGAGCCAATGCTCCCTTGTCTGTACCTATGTCGACCACGCGCGATTGTGATAGGTCTACAATTCCGTCAGCTTCTTATCTGTTGACAGTGCATTCTTCCGTTTTCAATATACATCTCGTCTGTTTGTAAGCTTTTCACGGCTAAACAGTTGTACGGATCTTGAAGTTTGGATCATATCACGAAGAAGGTTTTGGATACTATTCTGAATAAACGTGAACTTCAATTTCGGTTTTATAATATTAGTAAGAATGGATGTAAGTATGGATATTTAACCACTCTATCAGGACGCTACACTACCTGCAGTCACCACATCTAATAATCGAGTTTTAGACAATTTAACGATGAAGTAGGTAAAGTGGGTATTTGAAGTAGGTTATTGATTTCTCTTTTTTTCGTATACTTTCTATTGGTGACACAATGTACCTACTAATATATCCTACGAATATTATAAACCCGAAAGTTTGTTACTATTTCACGCCAGAACGGTTGAACAGATCTAGATGAAATTTGGCACAGAGATAGATTATAGTCTAGAATAGCACATAGGATACTTTTTAAACGCGGGTGAAACTGTGGGGCGCAGCTAGTCCTTACATAAGCATAGAATTAGGTTATATACTTTAAATTGCTTTAAAATTAAATTTGAAACAATCTCAGGGTACCTCTCCTGCTCGAGTCCTCTATCAGAGCAAATCCGACTTGGATTGGTTAGGTTAAAAGGCTAAGGTGTGTGTGTCTAGCTTCGCCTGGCAAGAAAATGTATGTCATAGTATCCACCGCAACCCACATACACGCATGCATGAATATGAGATTCATGACGTCATTGCTTCACGCGTGGCTTGCCCGAATAAGCTACTTACGCATCTCAACGCCATGTACGCTGTGCATGCGGTACACGGCTTGTTCTGCAAAGCGTGTCTCATCGCTGTTTGGCAACGTGGGTCTACGTTTCCACTGCAGTGCACTGTACACATTCAGTGCGTAGCCTCTCCGTGCGCCATGGTGAGCCACGCTAGTTTTACATAGTCGTCGTTATAGAGTGTGCTGCGGTGGAAACAGAGCCTACGTTGTCAAACAAACGAAGCCATTCAGCTAAAATGCGCCGCGTGGCCGTGCCAAACGTGCGCCGTAGTGGGTTCGCGCCTTTACTTAAATGACTAGGCTACGCAGTCAATCAAAGTCATTTTGCCTATACAGATAGGTCATTATTCATAGTGACCAGCTTCTCAAATTGCCCGTAACATATACATCATTAAAGTAAATAGAATTATACTCACAGCAAATTAGACCTTATATCAATGATGCAGCATTTATCATTGCGTATCAAAGAAAAGAAGTCGTTCAGGTTTATCCTGGGACAAATTTCGGTGTACAGCACATCCAATGGAATTTCTACCACTTCCTGTACAGACAATATTGCAAAATTAGTATCTATTACATTTATTTTATTTTAAAAATCGTAGTTTTTTTTATCTATTTTGTACGGTGGTGCCATCTAGTAATCACTTAGAAAATTACCACTTACCATGGGTGCTGTTCTGGGAGGTAAATTTGTAAATCGTCTGTAACTTATACTCTTTGGTGAGTTACGGCACATCTCTATTGATTGCTGAAAAATAATAAATGATTTTATAATGCAACTTGAGCATGAAACCTGAAATTCAAATGACAAATTTCGGATGCAGAAAATCATTCTTTCTTAAGGGTTATGCATTAGAGGCTCATGCATCAGGATCATTTTTCAATACTTTCATGTGCTTTCCGTCAGTTCTATGCAAAGTAAGTCTATTTGAATATGTACTCTACTTACCTTGACACACTGGCCAATATCGATCTCAGGGAGGTCCGAAAACAGCAGTATGCATTCGTTGAACCCAGATTCGAGCAGCGTATCCCGCAGTTGTCTTAGTATTCCGACCCCCATGAAAAGGGGGAGGGACGGCCCTTCAACCAATAGCGCGTCCCATAAGTGGACGATTTTGTGAAGGGGAAATACGTCTAAGAAAAAAATAATAATAATAAATCATACTAATATTATAAACGCGAAAGTTTGTAAGAATGGATGGATGGATGGATGGATGGATGTTTATTACTCTTTCACGCCAGAACGGCTGAACATCCTACTAATATTATAAACGCGAAGGTTTGTAAAAATGGATGGATTGATTGATGGATGGATGGATGGATGTTTGTTACTCTTTCACGCCAGAACGGCTGAACAGATCTACTTTTTACTAACTTTCAACTACTTTTTAACCGCGGGTGAAACCGCTGGCCGCAGGCTAGGCTATTATAATTATATCTACAGCCAGTATCAAACTACGGTTGCGAACGCCCAGTGTTCCTTTCTTATTGGATGTTAATGGCTCTTTTCAGGCACACACCAAATTCGTATACAGTCCGGTCCGTGCAGTGCATTCTGTTTGCAGGGCGAGTGTAGCCCGAGAAGCGTCACCACGACACTCCATACACACGGACTGCACTGCATGAGTCCGTGCCGTATCTGCCTGCGTGCTGTCAGTTGGTCGTTGACATTGTACACTGTACACTGCTGCTTTTGGTCTCACGTCTTTCATAAAATTTCGTATATAGTGACCAATAGGAACGGCGTATCGGCGCTTTCGCAGCAATAGTTTGGTACGGACTTGTGGATTTATTCGCCTCCAACGGAGATCTCCTAAAATCTGTCAATCAAGTCCTTGACCCATTTTGCGCAAACTCGAATTTAAACATTGTATGGACATGTCGAAATGTAAATGTAGCTCGTGGTACGCTGTCATCTGTCAGAACTTGGCGAGATACTCTTTAAGAACTGCGCGCGAAGACGCTGGCTGACAACTAGTATAGCATAAAACTGACACTCACGTGAAAACATGGTCAAGAACCAAGGTATAGCGAACAGTTCGGGCACGAAGTTGATGTCGTGAAGGTGCGTCGCCAGTTCTGGCTCGTGGTACGCTGTCATCTGCCAGAACTTGGCGAGATACTCCTTTATGACTGAGCTGTTGTCTTTTAGGAAGAACTTGTGAAGGAACTTCGGGACGAACGCTGACAGGCAGGCGAAGGCGCGGGCTGGAGAAGTGACATTTTTAATGTAGTTAGCAGAGTGAACTGGAAGTAATTATTTTGGATAAATGCAATACTTATCTAATACAATTCAAGGTTTTAAATAACCGTATTGATCGAATGTTCACGTCCGAAAACGTGTTGACACTTTCTTCGTGTTTGTTTTCTGATTATTATTTTTTTACTCTTGACCATTTTAGCAAACTGTGTATTTTTAGGAAATCTAATTGCATAGGCAATAGTTAAATAGTAAAACCAGTAAATTAAAAAAAAAAACTGTTACAAAGAATGTTATTTTGCCACCACAATATCACAAAAAAAAAGTTTTTTTTTTACTTACCTTCATTACAAAAGTTGAGATAGAGGAACGGCGCAGTGAGCGAGTCCAACCCTTGCCAGTAGACGTACTGTGGGTTGGTGAGCAGCCACGCTTTCAACAGCCTCTTGAGCGTCCGATGTCCTATGGAGCCACACAGCAGCCAGCAGTACTGGTGACAACGCGGTATGTCCACGTCTATCTGTTAAAGGAATAGCTTCTTTATTACTTGGAAGATACGAGTTTTTTTCATCGTCAATTGCGATGCGCAGTGGTTAAAACTTTAGTTTGAAACTCATGAAACTAGATGGCGCTGACTCTTGTCAAAAATAGCAAATAGGACGACTGTCATCAAAACGCGTAGGTCGAGCGTGTTTGTGTATTAAACACATTCATGTACATAGACTCTGAATAGATTAATGGACCGATCCTGCTAGCAAAACGCTTCGCGGGTCGATTGCGGGTATAAAAATATTAGTGTTAGTTTAGTATATAACAGAAACAAATTTAGGTTACCTGTCTGTCAGTTGGAGTAGGAGTCTCCTTATCGATTCTCTCGTATTTTTCCTCTATATCTCCTTTAACGCCGAGTAGGGCTGCCCACACCTCACCGCGCAAAAGAGGGGGGATGTCCACCTCCGCTTCTACTCGGATATATCTGGCTGTGTAAGGGTAACCCTGGAAAAATTATAGCAGGTCTTTTTTTAAGGTAATTGTTTAAGCCTATCCTATTTTCAAATATAACTAATAATAATTTAATATAAACAAATATAACAACACACAGATAGACAGACAGACAGACAGAGTTACTTTCGATTTTATAATATGTAAGAAAGGATAACGATAACACTCTTTAAACTAACCAATGCGTTTCTCATTTCTTGTACCACATAACATAGTTTGTAGGGGCCGTAGAAGTGGGAGGAGGAGGCTAAATGCCCCCCTAAAATCAAACAGGGGGTGCCGCAGCCTCTCCAATTTTATTATCCTACTAAGCCGGAGCCGAACACTGAAGAAAATAGATGACCAAATAACCAGCTTCACGAATTAATTCCGCGGTCCCTGATTTTTCATTACTTGTTGTTTAAAATAAAACTTTTAATACATCATATATGTGTGAAAATTTCTTTCTTTCGAAAGAAGAGAGAAAAATACCCGCTGACACAACTCCTAATTTAAACAAAATTATACTCACAACCAAAAGCCTATTAAAGTATATCATCCTACAGAGCTGATATTCCGTATCCCTCTCTCTTATAACCTTAGGCAGGTCTACAGCATCCGAATACTTCCTTGTCTCATGCATGAGAGGATAGAAGTCTTTAGCAGGGATGTGACAGAGGCGTGTTTTTAGCAGGTCGAGAGTGTATTTGGCGGTGCGGCGGTCGTACAGTGCTCCAGTTTTGCCGCCAATTGTACATCCGCCTAGGAGAATCGCTCTGAAAACATAAAACAATTTTTCATAGAATATATTCATAATTTAGCATCCCAGATATCAGTCTTTTTACAGTGTTCAGTTGGGTGAACACTGAAGAAGGCTAATGTTTTACCTCAGATCAACCTAGATCAGATAGAGGAAAAGATGGAACACTGCGTTATATCTCGCTGAAGCCACTTCTTTTTAAACTTGTGTGTGTGGTAATGTTGCCATGAAAAACATTTACAATTGCACGAAAACTAATAGTAATTCCCAAACTCTACGTTAGCCATTTCTGTTTCCATATACAACCACAGTAGATTTAATATTCTAAAACTGCACAGTTTTTGAAAAGAATTTTACGGGCAAGTCGGTCAGGATCGACCTATATGGGCGCACGTATCTCGACCAAATTAAAGACGTCATAAAGAAAGACCAGGTCAAGAGTACCCGTAACCGACGAGCGTGTATGAAAAGACTCATGAAAGTGGAAGAAGCGAAAGTTGTATAAGGATCATAGCAAGTGGAGAGAAGTGGTTTCTGCCTACCCCTATGGGAAAGAGGCGTGATTGTATGTATGTTTTTATGAGACCTCTTACAGTTTACATGGTAAGGGGTTTTCACAGATGCCAAATATTATTCTAAATCTTAACTTTGTTCTGACGAGCATTAACTGATGAGAAATGCTGTGACAAAAAAAAACTTACATCGGCATGGACAATATTGGCGGAGAATTCTTTATAAGACCATTTTTCTTCAACTCTGCTTGTATATCACCACCAGCCAACTGCCACCAATGGTAGTAATACTGCAACTTGCAACCGTTTAGGCCTCTTGGTTTTTTGACTTCAACCAACTGTTTTGTGTTTGACTTTGACAGCACATCTATTAGTTCAGCAAATGATGATCTTTCTCTGGGGTAGATTTTGAGACATTGTTCTATGACGTTGCGAAGATGTTCTGGGACTTGCTGAAAATACAAAAGTTAAGGTTCATAATTTTAAAAACATTTATAATAATTAGTAATTTTATATGGATATATATTTTTTTTTAGTTCATGCCAACTGGCAAAAAATTTCAATTTTTTTTAATTAGTTTATTTTTTTGCTCAAGGTTACATTTTTTTTTTTGTTTTTAATAGATGCTCAAAACCCATCAGAGTGTAAAAGAGTCAATGACCTTTTGTCTCAATCCACAATAAAGCCCAAAATTGGGTCAAAGGGTCAATGGTCAACAAACTCTTCACTCAATCCATATGGTGCAAACCATAGAAGAAATTAGCGCATATTCATAAAAGCTTATAAGAACTTTGCATACTTTGTAATTGTCAAAACAATCATGCTCTCTGGCTATCCTTTCAGCAGGATTGTTAGCATGTGCAAGTGTTAATATCCTTCGCAGTATTGGCCCAGGTTTCAGGTTAGGCCATAATTTGCCAATGCATAGCTCTAGAAGGATTATGCCAAACGTCCAGATGTCTGCAGCTGGGCCACCACCACTTAGGATGATTTCGGGACTGAAGTATCTTGGTAGGCTGAAATTATCATACACATAATATTGTAATCTGTATTGTGGATATTTTAAAAAAATAAGGGGGCCTGTGTCCATTTTTCCATTCAAAAACAACTTGAGGGTGTTCAAAAGAAAAGTAAAGAGGTATCTAATCTCCTCGGTGTGTTTCACCTTCAAACAGGTTGTCAGTTCCTATTAGGTGAGTCAGCAGTCTAACATAAATGCCGAAAAAAAATTGTTCCATTTTCATACACCTCAAAATCTTAGTCAGTAGAGTCTTGAAGTATAATAGCATAATTATTTTTTTCAATAACCTCCTGCACCCTACGGTTTCACTTGCAGTGTTACAAGAACTGCAATTTGTTTAAGATGAAAAGTATAAATATGTCCTAATGTCTTTTTTTATAACAACCCCCGAATAATGAGAAAATAAAATTTCATGATGATTGAATGAGTAGTTAGGGCATGAAAGCATAACAAAAAAACTTACTTAAAACCATAGTCATGGCCTTAATTTTCAAATGATGATAAAATGGTCATTTTATAATTTGCATAGTACATACCCAAGTGGGAATGGCACTTCGTTCCCTTCTCCAGTCATGTAGAACATTCCATAATTGAAAAGCTTCACTCTCCCATTCTTATCCAGCAATATATTATCAAATGCCAGCGTCCTGTGTGTTATATTCTGATCGTGAAGAAATTTAAGGCCAGTTGCCACTTGGCATGCTATACTTGTGATATCATCGAAGGAGAATGTAGATTTGTGCTCTGATAGGGATTTGCCTATTGTTTCAGCTACTACTATTATCCTTTCTGAAAATTTAACAGTTAATGAGTGGCTGTAGGGATCAATTTAGGAAGGAATGGAAGCAAATTTTTTTGCAAAATTGTACATAGTAGGTATAACGAGTTTTAGTAACATACAAAATAGATAAAAGCAAGTCATGCTTAAGGAATATTCAAAAATTCCTGAGGATTGTGGGTTGTATCTGGTTTGTACATTACACAATTCACATAAATCTAGTTAGGTATAACTAATGTTTGTATGAAAAACATTTGCTTGCATTTCATTCCTTGGCAATGTACTATGAGCCTAAGTAGGGCTGTCATCCATCCAGGATTCCCCAGGTTTTTCCTAGGTAGATTGGTAGCGTCTGGGAGATGTCCCGAAGTGCAAAAATCTCCAAAAAGTGTCCAGGCGAAACCCTGTTATGTCAGGGGAATTGCGATTAATTGAAAGATAATGCAATAATTATTTTGCAGGGGTGTCCGCAACAAAATTCAATTGCATCCAAATGTCCGAGGGCTTTTGAATATTTGTCTGGCGTTGGCACTTGTGGTGATGGCAGCCCTAAGCCTAATTATAGAGGTCTAGTAGAAGTGAGGTCTCACGACATGGCAGGGCGAAGTGTAACAAATGGATCAAATTAACTCAAAGCAAGGAGACCAGAGATTTGAACAATAAATTTCTGGTCTCTTTGCTATGATTTTATTTGAGAAACCGTAGCAGTTAGATAGGATGACCTTACCATGTTTACTTACCATGTTTCCCGCGAATAATGTCGAGATAGGTACACAAATTGGGGTGTTCTATAGTCAGCAAGCGCTGTGAACGCCCTAATATGGTGATAGAACTGGGAGTTAAAGGTAAACCATTGCTGCCACAATTTTCACCAGGGTGGTTTTTGGCGAAGTAAGTACAGGCGGCGAATCTGTAGTCTTCTTCATCTTCTGTATACATGACCGCTAATGCTTTGATTTTATTATCGTTATTAACTATTTTTGATTACCAAAGAAGCAAGTAAAAAGTATTTGCAAACAACTACAACACACACAGACACTAGACAGAAACAGGGATGTTAAAAAATTATCGATTTTAATTTAAATCGATTATTATTTTCTTAAATCGATTTTATTATTATTTTCTTAAATCGATTTTTATTATTAATTGTATAGTAAAGTTAATTAATTTTATAAATTACGAGTCTAAATCAATTTTCAGAAACAGCTCGTATCTATGCGACGGATAAAAATTCTTTGCGTTTGAAAAAGTTCGTGAAAACTTTTTCAAAGGCAAAGTCAAAACAATACGTTTGTCATTTTTTGCATCCCAACAAAATGATAAACTTATATTGTTTTATAAACCTCATTATTTTAATTTTATTAAATAAATAAAACGTTTATTAGTCCTAAAATTTGTACCAATAATGTTGTTTGGCTTCCTAATTCCTTACCTTGAAGTTTTATATGGCACATTACCTTTGATTTTAAGTTTAGATTTTTTTTTTTCAGAAAATGTTAATTTTTATAAATTGTTTACTCTCATCTCTAAGGTTGATTGTTGGAATATGAAAAGTTAGTAAGAAATAGAAATAGTTTTTTTAGAATTATTTAAATTCCATTATACATGTATAATGGAATTAATATAATTCTAAAAAAAACTATTTTTTCTCATTAAATATTTTTTTATTTAAATCGATTTCTGACAAATCGATTAATTTTGACTAAAGAACTTTCGATTTTTCTTTAATCGATTCTTTTCCATTAATCTCTTCCTACATCCCTAGACAGAAAGGGGCGGAACCGCCAGGCGTTAAGGTTAAGGAGGACGGGACAGGGGGGACGAGAGGAATTAATACGTGCAACAAACAGCTGATGATTGTTTTATTTGCTACTAGCGACCCGCCCTGGCTTCGCACGGGTGCAATGCTGATACTAAATACACTACAGAAAAACTGTGGACGTTGTATATTAAAACATAACAAACAAAAGTCAAAGTCAAAATGTTTTTATTCAATTTAAGTATCAAAGATACACTTATGAACGTCAAAGTTATTTAAATAGACTCGACCGCCTTGTTCAGACAAAAAGCCTCTACTCAGAAGAACAGGCAAGAAACTGAGCCCGCCCACATAGCGGCCCGCCCTGGCTTCGCACGGGTATAAACAAAAAGATGTTATTGTGGGATATCCATAACTATCTAAGAGATAGACATACCTACATCAATACGGCGTATTCTGTGCCTACATCATCGCGGAGTTTTCTGTAGACCTTTTTAATGTGTACAAATAATTAGTACATTATTTCGATAAATCTCGTAGGGTTCAGCCTGCGTTTGCAATGTAAGCGGAAAAAAATGGTAAGTAACGACATCACATTAGAAAACTCAAAAAATAACAGTATTTCTCCATTATCTAATGGATGTTAATACACATAAAACCTTCCTCTTGAATCACTCTACTTATCTATTAAAAAAAACCGCATCAAAATTCGTTGCGTAATTTTAAAGATATATGCATTCAAAGGGATAGGTATATGGACAGAGAAAGCGACTTTGTTTCATACCATGTAGTGATGATTGTTAAAGCGCTTATCACACCAGTCTCGCGATCAGCTTAGAAGATTTTTTTTTGAACCTCTACCGGTTCGTTAACGTGCACGAGTGTAGGCAATTGAATGGCATTATGAAATACTACTTTTCGTGTTCTCTATAAAACTCGGCATAAGTTTCAATAAAGTATCCTCAGCTTTACCAAAATGGAAAAAGAGGACGGATTCATTTCATCTTTCATCACCCTCTCCTCAATCATTATCAACATAATATTACGTACGAAATAATCATCCGGATGACAAGGCGGTATGGCCATGTTGGCTTTAGCCTGGCCTACGGACAAACCAAACAATTAAAAAACAAATGGCGTTAATTGTCATCTTTTTTAATGTCACTAGGAGTTTTTGGCGGGAAGTGATAAGATGTTGTCATGATTTTGTATTATTTTCTCTAAACTTGCCATTCTTCGTGTGTTGTTAAAGTGTAACAATGGTAGATTATTGTTATATATGTAAATGGTGGTAGTTGTGGCTGCGACCACTTATAAGCAAGGTCAATACGAAGAATAGATCAGTGTGCATTCAACTACCGACTTGTCATTTGCTCCCGCATACACAACAATTGGCGACGAGGTCTACCTACATATGTGAAAAAAAAATGTTCGGTGTTACATCTACATTGGGTGCAATCACCAACTTTGATCACCAAAATCAAGATTGGAAGATCTATAAAAGTCGATTGTGCCAATGGTTCATCGCGAACAACATCGACGAGGCCACAGACAAATCGGGTGTGAGAAAAAAGGCGGTGCTGTTGAGCGCACTCAACGAGAACACGTACCAGTTAGCTTGCAATCTCGCCCTGCCGGACGATTTGGATACGAAGAATTTTGAAAGTATAATACAAATTTTGGACAATCACTTCACACCTAAGCGCTGCGGGTTCGCAGAGAGACACAAGTTCTACGCAGCAGTACAGCAATCCGGCGAAACTCATTATCAGTGGGCCGCACGATTGCGCGGGCTCGCCGCTCATTGCGGGTTCAAGAATTTGGAAGATTCGCTGCTAGATAAGTTTGTGATGGGAATGTTAGCCGGCCACGAACGAGATAAGCTATTTGCTCAAGACATCAAGGACTTGACATTGGGGAAAGCCGTGGAGCTGGCGGAGAGCGTGCGGTGTGCGCGCGCGGGGGCCGCGGCGGCCAGGCCGTCGCCGGGGTGCTCCGCCGACGTGGCCGCCGCCGCGGCCCGCGACGCCGTGTTCAAGATCAACCAGCGTGGGGATTCTACTGCAAAAGGATCACAGGATCGCAGTGTACCTTGTGCTGTGTGCGGTTTTAAAGGCCATCGGACGGCCGAGTGTCGGTTTGCCAATTATACTTGTAGAGGTTGTTCTCGGAAAGGTCACCTTAAAAGGGTGTGCCCGAAGAAAAAAGTGAATTACGTCGAGCAAGGTAATTCCGATGATGAGGGAGATGATGGTGAGTTTCTCTTAAATATTAATTGTCATGGCGAGGTTCCAATGACTGACACAGTGAGCTTGGGAGGTCGTAAAATTGTGTGTGAAATCGATAGCGGCTCCCCTGTATCGGTAATTTCGGAAAGTATGTATAGATCAACATTTTCGGATGTACCGTTATCACTACCTTCAAAAAAATTATTTACTTATACAAGTTCAAAAATGGAAGTAGTTGGGTTCATGACGGTTAGAGTGATTTATTTAGAGCATTGTGAAGAACTACCGGTGTATGTGATCCGGGGGGGCGCGGGCCCCGCTCTTCTGGGGAGAGATTTTATGAGAGCTTTTAATATGCGTCTCGTGTCGACGCTTGGCCAGAAGGAGTCGCATATTTATAACATTCACGACGACCTCACTAGATTGTTTCCGAAAGCGTTTTCTGATGATCTAGGGTGTTTTAACAAGTTTGAAATTAAACTGCCACTTAAGCCAGACGCTAAACCAGTCTTTTATAAGTCGCGGTCGGTGCCATTTGCTTTAAGCGATGCGGTGAATGACGAATTAAGCAGATTAGTAGCATTAGGTATTTTAAAGCCCGTGCCCTACTCCGAGTATGCGTCACCGATAGTACCCGTATTAAAGAACGATGGAAGCGTACGTATATGTGCTGATTATTCTGTTTCAATTAATCAGCAGCTGCTCATTGAAAAGTATCCGTTACCTACAGCGCAAGAACTATTTGCCAAACTGCATGGTGGGGTTGTGTTCAGTAAAATAGACTTATCTATGGCCTATAATCAAGTGTGTATACATGAAGACTCCCAAAAAGTCACTTGTATTAACACCCCGCGCGGACTTTTCAATTATACGCGCCTCGTATTTGGCTTAGCGAGCGCGCCGGCTATTTTTCAGCGCGTTATCGAGTCGATAGTAGGGGATATTCCAGGGGTACTGAGTTTTCTTGACGACATTTTAATAACTGGGGACTGGGCAGATCATAATAATAGGCTGAAAGAAGTGCTACGTCGTTTAGAAGAGGCCGGGTTGACATTGCGTAAAGACAAGTGTTCGTTCTATCAAAGCGAGGTGTCCTACCTAGGGTATATCATTGATAAAAATGGTATAAGGAAAAATCCGGTAAAGGTTGAGGCAATTTTGTATGCTCCGGCACCAAAGAACGTTAGCGAGTTACAATCATTTTTGGGCCTGTTAAATTATTACAGAGCGTTCGTCCCAAACGCAGCGACCATTCTTAGCCCATTGCATGCGTTGTTGAAAAAGGGGGCTAAATGGCAGTGGTCCACAGAACACGAAGAGGCGTTTAAGGCCATTAAAGCGAGTTTAGCGTCAGATAACACACTGGCGCATTTCGATAATACTGCCAAGCTGATTTTAACTGTAGATGCGTCACAATACGGACTTGGCGCGATTCTTTCTCAAATAGGTACTGATGGAATCGAGCGACCGGTGTCTTATGCGTCGCGTTCGTTAAATCCGGCAGAGAAAAAATATTCACAAATACAAAAAGAAGCGACAGCAATTATATACGGAGTAAGGAAATTCCATCAATACCTATATGGTAGGTCAGAACCATTTGTGTTACGCACGGATCATAAACCGTTGACTACAATATTCGGAAAGAATCGCGGCATTCCTGAAGTATCGGCAAACCGATTACAGCGCTACGCAATTTTTCTGAGCGCGTACAATTATACAATTGAATTCATAAGAAGTGGCGCCAACTCAGCTGATTTCTTGTCGCGCGCGATAGCGGTGGTTGCGAGTGCGAGCGGGCGCGGTGTGGTCGCGGCGGAGAAGGGGGCGCGACCCGAGCTAGCTGCGTACGTTAACTTTGCTATAGAAGGGTGTTTGCCTCTCACGATGCAACAATTGCAGAATGAAACAGCTAAGGACTCGGTTTTAAGCAACGTGTCCAAGTATGTTATAGAAGGTTGGCCGGGGAAAGTTACCGACGCGGTAATTAAGCCGTATTATTTATGTCGCAACGAGATAGCCATAGAAAACGGTGTTTTAATGAGAGGGCATAAAGTAATCATTCCCGAGAAATGCCGAGGAATGATATTAAATGAGTTGCATAGTTCGCATTTTGGAATAGTAAAAATGAAAGCGGAGGCCCGTGCTAGGGTCTGGTTTCCGGGTATAGATGCCGCATTAGAAAGGTTAGCTGCAGAGTGTATGATTTGTGCTAAATTGCGTCCGTCCCCGCCGCGCGCGCAGCTTGCACCGTGGCCCCACCCACCTGCAGCATTCAATAGAATAAATATTGATTTTTTGGGCCCGATTCATAACAAAATGTTCCTGGTCATAGTGGATGCGTTTTCTAAGTGGGTCGAGTGTTATGTTATGAACAATGATATTACGACAAAGGCCGTTATTACGAAGTTATGTGATTTTATGTCTCGATTTGGTATTCCGAATACCATTGTAAGTGATAACGGTACATCGCTGACGTCACAGAGTTTTCGGGACTTCTGTGAATTGAACCACATAAGACACTTAGTTTCACCCGTTTTCCATCCCATGAGTAATGGCCAGGCGGAATCATTCGTCAAAATAATTAAGAAAGGCATTAAAACTTTTCTTTTATCGGGTTGTAAGGTGAATGATATTCAATGTCACCTATCAAAGTTTTTATTCGATTACCGTAATTCTAATAACACGACGACAGAAACCTCTCCAGCTCAACTAGTGTTCGGCCATAAACTTCGTTCAAGGTTAGATTTGTTTACACCTACCGATGCGCCCTTGTCAACGGAGTTATCTCAACTTGTCGAACGTAAACAGTGCTCACAGGTTAGGAACTACGGCGGCAAACAATACGTTGAATTTAAAGAAGGAGATAAGGTTTATGTGAAACAGTTTTCAAACAAAAACAAATTTACTTGGTTGGAAGGAGTGGTCCGGGAAAAGAAAGGAAGAGTTCTGTACAAAATTAAACTGTTGGACAGTAACAGGCAAGTTGTGCGGCATAAAAACCAGATTATTAAAAGCAAAGGAGATTTTCCGAACACTGGGAATCATGACACTACGGCCAGCACTTGGGACGTGACATTGCCAATGGAAGAAACTAGTAGTCAGAGCCCTGTGGAGTCTACAGGCCACCAGACACCACCTCGGACACCAGAGCCGCCTGCACAAGTGCCTGGCCCGACCAGCCCCGAGTTCCGAACTCCTCTACAGACTCCTGCGCCGCTGGTGACTAATATAGAAACAGAGAGCGAACCGCAAGCGCCGCCGTTAGTTAGCCGAAATCGCCGGAACAGGCCAGTGTTAGATTATAAGAAACTTTTCTAGGATTTTTTAAGGGGGGAAAGATGTTATATATGTAAATGGTGGTAGTTGTGGCTGCGACCACTTATAAGCAAGGTCAATACGAAGAATAGATCAGTGTGCATTCAACTACCGACTTGTCATTTGCTCCCGCATACACAACAATTATAAACCTTTATCGGTTCTATTACGTGCATGAGTGTTAGCAATTAATACAAATATTAGGAAATGCTACTTTTCGTGTTCCTAACAAAACTCTAATAAAAGGAAAGTATCCTCGGCTTTAATAAAATGGGGATCGCGGAGGGATTCATGTCATCTGTCATCGTGTGATGACAGATTCTCCTCTATCATCTTCATAGATACTACTAAAGTACGGATAAAACACGGACGAGGCGATATGGCCAATGTCCATGTTGGCTCTAGCCTGCCCTACGATGCAAAAAAAAACATGAGCATTTGCGGATGCTACACGCTCGTTTGCTATCACATTATCTAGATAATATGTAGCGTGTGTAAATTAAATTGAGGAATCCTACACACTCGATATAAATCGCCAGTAACACTGACCTTCATACATTTTGGTAGTTAACGAACACTATTCGTTTTCGTTTAAATCGAATCATGGTTAGGGTACTGTGCTACTAGATCAAATGACCCATTCAGTACTAAAAGCGATTCAAAAAGTGCTAGATTTCCAAGTAGAGCTAAAACTAGCGCAGAAATCGTCAAAGTACCAATCTGTTCAATACTGACTCGGGATCAGGATAGAAATCGACGCAAAGACTAGACTACCTAGTCTACTAATATTTCAATTTTCACGATCCGTCAATACACTAAACTACACAGTTGTTGAATGTCATTTTATCGTACAAATATCGCGATATTTATCGAGCGTGTAGCATCCGCCCTCGCAGCGTGACCACATCTAGTTGTTTTCTACTTTTTTGGTAGAGTTTGAGGTTGTTGGGTGAAAGGCCTCTGCCCCGTTCCCCTGTTGGGTCACCCTACCTTATGAATGTTGGTTCACACTACGTCTATGAACACATAAAGCAGAATATCCATGAGAAACACTTTAATGCAACTTTAATACTATTACATTTCAAATAAACACAATAACCACTAAACTATGCCCTATTACATAGGTCTATGTCAATGACTATTATCTATCCTCTGTGTCTATGATAAAAACATTATAATAATAATTCACTTCTTGACAAGTTTTCTGCTAATTGTCAACAGAACAAATTTTTCACAATTCAAAAATCAGTTGTCATTTTGAATCCTCATTCAAAAAACCAACCAGCCTGTGTTACTGACATGGGGTTACACATTGTGCAGTAGCAACTCTTTGCTTCAACAGAGGTATTGGCGGCTATATCTATTATGTAACAATTATTTTGGTATTTTCTAGTTCAGATTTCACTTTTTTTCAGATCATTTTGGTTTTTTATTTGATAAGATGGCAGCTATGAGTGAAACCCTTTCTGAATAATGTATCCATGGGCATGAAAAAAATAATCAAAACAACATGAACCCTATTCGGAGATTTGAGATTTTCATCTCACTATTTTTCGTCCTTGTTGCTCTCGTTTGAAACGTAATAAGTGTGAGAGTGACCAAGATAAAAAAACGGAGCAAAAAAGCTAACTTCAGTCAGGTTTTTTTTTCTACGTATAAGCTTGTAATGCAATGTATTAAGTCCATTTACGTGTTAGGATAAAAAATTGAATCATATGGTCCTTACGTATGAAATTAGCGTTTTGTCGTACTGATCAATTTGATCAGAAATATCTCCTCTTTGGTTAAAAATTCGAAATTCAAATTAATAAATTCATTTAGCTGGTTTTTTTTTCTTTGGAATACAGTCATTCATTTGTTATTTTCCTCATTATTTTTTCTTTGGCGTCGCTTATTACCGCGCAATGGAAAACATGAAATATCGGTATATTTACGAGTACGAGTTCTACCGTGGCACCAGTGCTGCAGAAACAGCTCGAAGAATTAATGATGTGTACGGCGCTGGTGTCGCTAAAGACAGCATGGTACGTTTTTGGTTTCAACGTTTTCGTTCTGGAAATTTCGACCTTAAGAACCAGCCCCGTGGACGGCCGGAGATCAAAGTGAAAAACGAAGAATTAAAGGCTATTGTGGAAGCGGATCCATCACAAAGCAGAGAGATAGCAGCAGGCTTCGGGGTAAGTGACAAAACTGTATTAATCCACTTGAAGCAAATCGGGAAAGTAAAAAAACTCGAACGATGGGTACCTCATGAATTGAGTGAATCGAACTTGCAAACACGGGTCGCCTGCTGTGTTACTTTGCTCAACCGACACAATAATGAAGGGATTTTAAATCGAATCATTACTTGTGATGAAAAGTGGATATTGTACGATAATCGAAAGCACTCATCGCAATGGCTGAACCTTGGAGACCCAGCCAAATCCTGCCCTAAACGAAAATTGACTCAGAAAAAGTTACTTGTAAGTGTTTGGTGGACTAGCGCCGGTGTCGTTCACTACAGCTTTCTTAAATCTGGCCAAACGATTACGGCAGATATCTATTGTCAGCAACTGCAAACCATGAAGGAAGAACTAGCTGTTAAACAACCGAGATTGGTCAATCGCTCTAGGCCACTGCTGCTTCACGACAACGCAAGACCACACACTGCACAACAAACAACCACTAAGTTAGCTGAGCTACAATTGGAATGTCTGCGACATCCACCGTACTCCCCGGACCTTGCTCCAACAGATTACCATTTCTTCCGGAATTTGGACAACTTCTAACAAGGAAAAAAATTCCACTCCGATGCAGCAGTCCAAACCGCCTTCAAAGAGTTTATTGATTCTCGCCCCCATGGTTTTTATAGTAAAGGGATCAATGAACTACCCATAAGATGGCAAAAGTGCATAGATAACAACGGTGCATACTTTGATTAATTAAATATATTTTACAAAAAAAAATCGACTTTTTATTCCTCCCGTAGAAAACGCCAATTTCATACGTAAGGACCTAAATTACATAAAATTATCACAGACTTCCTGACTACACAGACTGACTTCACAGTCTACTGAATTCGAAGTCTGTGATAATTTTACGTAATATGATTCAATTATAAATGAAAATTCACACAAAATTGTGGTAGATGTAATCAACACCACATTACAAATTTATTGTATTTATCAAAATGCTAAAAAAAATATCTATATTATAAGGCACCGTTGTAGCTTGTAGCCCAAATTCAAAGCTTCGTAACATAGTGGCTTCTGTGATGGGTTCTGGTAGGTGGTTATAAACGTCACCGCATCGTGAGACCCATCACGTGAATGAGTCCAGCCGACTTCCTAAGCGTTCCTGAGCGTACGCTTAATAACGGCTAGCTTATTCGCGTTCGCGGTTCTCGTGCAGTGCTGATGGTTCTTCTTCTAACCATGTAAATAGACTATAAATTCATTTTTACATAATATATTGCTAATTGTAATAATTATAATTTTTGATGGCGAAGTAAGAATGCCAAAGGTTTTAAAATGTGGTTTGTTCAAATTTATTAGGTACTTTACTTATTAAATTAAATAAAAAGCAAAGCTTAAAAACAGACTTCCCGTCATCCATGTAAACAATTTTTAGACTTTTGTTGAAATTATAAAAATTGCTTTGATAAAATTTGTATGGAACCACTTCGAGAATATACTTACCCTTTCAAACTAATTTTTTTTAATCGGTTCACTAAATATCGACGTAAAAATAACACAGTCGAATATAGAACCTCCTCCTTTTTGGAAGTCGGTTAAAAAAAACAACTCATGCTTGACGAAAGTGCTACGCTGTTCTTAAATGATCAAAAAGAAATTATTAACCAATAAAGATAGATTGAAGGAGTATGTAGCTTTTGTTCGGACTTCGAACAAATTATGATCAAATTAATGGACTCAAAAGCTTATGATAACTGAAACAAAAAAAAAACGACCCATAATTTGATCACACTATGATATGTAATAGGGCATATTCTGTGACTTTGCTAAAGGTATAGTTCTTAGTTGCTCGATTGTAAGATTTGCATAAATAACTTTTGGTCCCATTTCTATTTTAGGGTGTTTTTTTTATTCATGTTGTTGCCGCCGCAAGACAAACCCTTTGTTCTTGCGCCTACGTCCTTCGCCTACGTCTTGCGCCATCGATCGGCAAAACTGAAGTAAATTTTTGTTTCAGTATTTTACAATTCTATGGGCGTTTGTGCAGTAACAGTAAATTTACTTGTAGTGCACAAGCGGATCATCCTTTTTTTTTCATGCCACCCCGGACCGTAAAAAATCGGACTGTCGGACGGTAAAATTACTTGTAGTGCACAAAAGCTCTGTTGCAGTAGAATTTAGTCCTTTTTAACCGCAAGCGAGAAGCAGTAGATTCGTCAAATAAAATCTGGTCACACTCACTAAGACTGTCAATGAAGTAAGATGACTGCCTGATTTGTGATTTCCTTGATTTCTTTGATTTTTAATTCTTAATTGCTGAAGCTGTGCTGTGATAATTTTTCTATGTATATAAAGTTAATTAAAGTAAGCTTTTTATAAAATTGATAATATCTAAAACTACTATCAACAATGTATTAGCTCAAGGCAAACATGATTTTCAGTAGACGTGTGTGAGAAGTGAGAACGTTCGGATTTCTCTTGCGTAGGTCAAGATGGCCTGTGTTCTTAAGATGCCCAAAGGCAATGAAGAGTCGGAGATGGAGGAAGGAGAGATAATAGACGACCTAGATGACCTGTCGGACATATCATCAGAAGAAGAGTTTCTATTGCGTCAGAGGCTCGAAGTTTTGGAAAATTACAACACTGTCCTTGAGCGGAAAAAAGCAAAACGCTCGTCGATGGGCCCAGGTATTTTCAACTTTGATCCTATTGAATGAACCCTTACATTTAATAAATTATAGCGTTTGGCACTTGTTTAGAACAGGAACTGACAAAACTTACCTATAGGGAATACCTGAAGTTTGGTGCGTCACGTTGGCTCAATTAGCCGAAGTTTTAAAGGCAAGGCTCTGTTACTGACTGGGGACTTACTCTTAACACTCAAAGACAGCAACCAAAAGTATTGTGACCACATTGGATATTAATCAATCAAGCCATACCAATGACACATCAAATTGCCAAGGATAAATGAAAAAAACGCTTGCCTACTTAAAGGGACATATTAGGTTGTAGGTACAGAAAAAGGTTCATGCTTAGACATCCATTTGGTCATTGAAACTTGACATAATGAATAATATAAGATAAAGCGATAGTTAGGCTTAGGTTCTTTGTCCTCATTTAATTATGTATGTTTTGTACTATACACCTAGGTGGCTGCCTCGGTGGCTCAGTCGGTAGTGAACCTGCCTTCTAAGCTAGGGGGTGTGGGTTCGATTCCCACCTAGGGCAAACATTCATGTGATGAACATTTGTGTATGTTCTATGTCTGGATGTTAAAATCTATTTAAGGATATATTTCAAAGTATATATATGTATGTATATCAGTTTCTGGCCGCCATAGTACAAGCTTTGCCTAATTTGGGGTCAGACGACCGTGTGTTTAAGTTTCCCAAATATTATTATTATAATTAGCTGTCATTTACTGTAATTTGTCTGAACATTAAGGTTTTAATTTAAATAGCCAACTTCTAAAAACTAAATGTAGACATTTTATGTACTAAATGACTAAATGTAGAACAATGGGTAAATGAATTTGGGAAAGTTCAGTTCACATGTCCAAAGTAGAGTCATCAAAAAAATACTCTTTCGGTAGACAAGTTAATCCCCTAAAAAATGAAGCATCTCCTCCCTACTGCTTATGTAGTACATTTGGGATGCATACAATGCTTTGTGGGACTATTTTACTAATTATTGAAAAGGGGTAGTACATCTGACATTACAAGGTGATCTCCCAAAGCTCCCAGTTAGCTTCATTCATATTACCATAAATCAAGGTGCCCTATATTTTGTTCTTTTCAAGCAATGTGTCATAAATTGTATTCAGATGTGTATAACATAACTGATAAGAAGTGCACAGTTTAGAATAGATACTACCTACTACATATGGTTGGCAAGATCGCAAACTCTATCTCTACACTACTACTCTATCTATCTATTTATCTGAGGCATTCAATATAACAGACAAACTCAACCACCAGAAAAGTTGGACTAGTGGCATAAATGAAGTCAATTTATCTATAGCATTTAAATGCTATAAATAAATTGAAATCCTTTGTTTCCATTTTTATTGTGCAGACCACTAGTAATATGGGTCTTTAAGTCTCAAGTGAATTACTTTTTTTAAGGTATACATAAATAATCCATCGTAGGCTGCATATTTGCATATCATCAAACAAGATGGCGGCCAAATGCAAGCCTATTCTTAATAAAAAAAATAATTATTATCAAGCCTAATATTCAAATTGCTTTATTATAGGGAATCAATTCTTTTAATTGGTAAAATGATATAAATAATTCAAATGAAATTATCCCTTTTTCTTTAGGACCTTGTTTTACTTATGTGTTACACCATTGCTTAAATTGATGGGCATGTTTTTTTTTTAATCCTTATTTGTATAATTTTTGTAAGGAATCTTGCATGTTATAAATTTTAGGTACAAAACTAAAGCGAGATGTTTTATGTGATCTCTCTGAAGTTTCTGCTACTGAGCTAGAAGATTTAAGTCCTGGTGCATATAAGCATATAAAAAGACAGACATATAAAAAGCCACAAAATAAACAAAAACGGAAAAAAGAGCCACTTTATGTTGATGAAAACAATATACGTAAAAAGAAAGAAAATCAAAAAAAGAAAATTTCTCGTAAAAAGAAACTTAATCTCAAAGTAATTAGCGAATCTAGTGATGAATCTGAGGATGAATATAAAAATAAAAGGAAGAAGCTAGCGGATGCAGTGATAGTACACAAAGCAGCAGATAAATCATCTCTGAGTGCAAGGTTGCACAAAATGATCAATTTTTCAGAAGCACTCATACATCCCATTTCCCATGACAAAACTATAGACAAAAAAGTTCCTGACAATGATGTCAATTTAATTGAAGCACTATCCCCAATATCAGCAGTAACTATAGATGATCCCATTAATGTTGATGTACCAGAAACCATTTTAAAAGACCAAAGTAAAACTATATTTGAACCAATTGAAGTTTCTACAGATGATGATGTAAAAATTATCACTGATGAGAGTTTAGAAAAAGGTGAAGCTGGTGAACCTAAAATAAAGAAAGATGGAAAAGAATATAAACTACAGGTTGAAAAAGATTCCGACGATGACTTGGAATTACTAAGGCAACATGCTCTAAAATCAAAAGCTTTGAAACCCAATGCACCTGAACCAAGTAAGACTGAACAAAAGCCTTTGTCAGAAGACGAAGACAGTGATACAGCAGAACTGAGACTTATTTGTCTAAAATCAGCATTGTTGAAAAAAGCTATCGAAATGAAACAAAAACAGAAATTGCGAAAAAAACTTTCGCAATCTTCTAACCTAGAAGATGATCTGCTCAATGATAGTGCTCTGTTTGCAATTAAAGATGGTAATAACACAGATATAGAATCAGTAGACATGGATATGGACTCTGATGCAGAAGATAAATTAAAAGATGGAAATGCAGAAAAGGAGAAGAAAAGTAACGCAAGACTTCACGATAGTATCAGAAACAATGGTTTTGTCAATTGTGCCATAAACAATATCAACTCTACTCCCAAAGAAGATGAGTTGGATGATGACGAAGATTTGTTAAGAGCCAAACTTCTTACTTCTTTGAGCAAGAATTTGACTGATCTAGTTGACCCACAAGTCATGCAAACAATTAATGAAGTTAAAGGCGAAAATTCGACGTCACAAGCTGCAGCCAAAACTGCAAACGCCCCGGAAGCAAAGAAGTTTATTATTAAACTTGACGAATCGGATTCTGAAGGGGAACACGAGGCAACTAAAAACTTAACAAAAATGCACATGAAATTATCAGAACAAATAGATTTCCAACAAAAATTAGATCAGTTTTTGAAGTCGACACGAATGGAAGTGGAGAAATCGAAACTTCCTGATGTTGTACAAAAACCGCCCGTGGTGAAGAAACCTAACAAATTTGTTGCCAAGGTTCGAGTATACAGTCTATACTGTTTAGATTTGCTTAGTTTTAATATAGACTATTAATAATAACTTATTCTATTTCAGGCTGTAAATAACTTACCTAAATCAGAACAAATAGAGTACAAGAATTTAGTTCGGCGAATGGCTGAGCTAGAGAAGATGAAACAGACGAGACAAGCAACACTAAGTTTTCTTAAACAGCAACAACAACAACATACCAAAGATATGCTAAAACCCCGCAATGTGACCATAGACACTCAAGCTACAATAGATATCAACTTAGAAGAACAAATAGCAAAATCTAGGTAATTTATATTATCTCATTTTTGGCGCCTTATTAAATTAGTCCTATATTTTCTAAATTTAATAATTTTCAGGAAAACAATTGCAGAAGAGTCATCTAAAATGTTAAAATTAAAAGAAGAGGCAACAAAATTAACACAAAAGTATAAAATAGCCGCTACGGAACTTCGAAACATTAGCACTGCTATAACTTTGAACAAAAAACAGCAGAGAACTCTTCAAATTAGTTTGAGCAGAATCAGGTCACGACATCAGTCATTACTTCAGAGGTAAGTCTATGGTTGGCCTTATGTTTTTAAGTTCCTTTTTATACAAGTAATATTTCACTAGATTTACCTTTTTGTTTTTCTCTGTGATAGGAATGTTTTTTTTTTAATCTCTACTTTTCAGCTCAACAACTTCATTACATTCCAAAATAAATGGTCGCATACCGCATTTGAGTCATCTAAGCAACAAAGTTCTATCAAATAGGTTGGAAAAAAAGAACAATCCAAAAGATGATTACAGAAACCTATTAATTCAAAAAGCTGTAAAAGTTAGTGTTGTAAACAATTTGGTTGAAGAAAGTCCTATAAATATTCCGAGAGTGTCCATGCCGATTGATCTAACAAAAAATAAAAAGTTGGATAAAATACCTAATTCAGAAGCAAGCATGGATACAATTCAGACTAATCATAGCCCTGATCACGATGAGCAAAAAATAGGAGAAGAAATTGATCGATTATTTGATAATAATAATGACGAGAGTTCACAAGAGAAAGAAGACTTTATGAAAGATTCGGAGTTGGTAGCGGTATGCGACCACGGGAATAAGCGATACTACATATCTGTCGATGACTATAAGTCCCCATTAGACGCTCTAGGAAGTACCACGTAAGTTGTGTGCATGCTTTTGTGTACGAGACAGAATTGCTTAGCTTGTGCTTGTTACCATGTTATGTGATCATCTCGAAACGTCAACATCATCTTCTTAAAGCGCTGTTAGTCCTTATAAAAGAACTGGTATCAAAATTATTGAGCAATAACGGTTTAAAGAAAATTGGAACAATGACTCGAGCTGGTTGAAATTGATGGCCAACAGTTTTCTTGCGAATGTTTTTATTTAATTTTTTCTTTATTAGTTGCTTATATTAATATTCCTCATTTAGACCAATGTGTCAGTTACATAATGTAACAAGTACCCTGTGTAAAGGGTGTACAAAGTAAACAGTCCTAATTACAAATAGAAGTTATATGTACATATAGATTCTATACACTCAACAAACAATCTCAACGAAAATGTAGTTTTCTTTATTTAATTAAATGTTATAGACTACATATAACTGGGGGCTTACCGCGAGTTTTGATAGTTACGAAAACTATTTTAGTTTTCGTACAGATAGCACAGGTAATGTTTTATGATCGTTACGAAAACTGTTTTAGTTTTCGTTTGGCTCCATACATTTGACCTAGTTCCTTAACGTTTCCGCGGCGCTTTATTGAAATGTATGGAGCCAAGCGAAAACGAAAAAAAGTTTTCGTAACGATTAAAAAACATTAACTGTGCTTTTTTGGAATGTATTAATTATGGAAACAAAAATGGCGGACAGGCAACTAATGGCAATCCGTAGTGAGAAAATTAAAAGTTGTCATTTGTCGATAAGCGCCATGTTTGTTTTCATAGTTCAAATATGGCAGGAAACGAAGCGTTGTTGTGCAAAACTTAGGAGCCAAGTTTTCTTGTAAATAGGTAGAAATAATAAACGATATACTCAATTTGTATTTGCCCTAAAACGTTTATTTAAGCAAGTATGAAAATTCAAGTGCTACCAGTGTCTTCAGACGTCCATTTACATCAGCATGACTCGGGAAGGTGATCATTGTGCGGTGGATGTCAGCTAAATAACTATTGTTGTTCATTAGGTATAATGGTAGAAAAGCAAGAAAGTGTGCATATAAACAATCGCATGCCTGTCGTTATCATTGACTAGTGGATGGCGTTAGCGTACCCATCGCCTCTTCGACGGTGGTGTAAGTATGCATTGGATGTCTGTCCACTGAATAATGTTTCTTTTAATCACCGCTTGCGTATTTTTCAGCTGGCAAGCGGACCCGAACGCCATCTTGTGTCCGTTTGAAGTCGACGGCCGTTGCAAGGACACCGACTGCAAATACTTACACACTCCCATCCCAGCACAATGACACATAACACATACACACTCCACACACCCACACAGACATAAGTACAAAGACTTTTCACACACGCGCCATAACACATCCCACCCTTCCAACGACAATGCCAATGCCAGTGGATCCTACAGAGATGTGTAAAGTATTTACATCCATTATGTTTTTTTTTTCTAGCAACAATTTATTTTAGGATCATGTACTCAATAAGTATTCTTGCCAGTATTTTATGTTTCCATTTCAATAACTCGGACACCTACCTAGTCTTTGTAACATCTTTAATGAATAGCATGTCAAAATACTATTAAAATATCTTGAATCTTACTGTTCTGAAATTTTTCGGTAATTATAATCTATTGAATTACACAACAGTACGCACATCATAATTATTGGCCATATCATGTGTACCACCAATTATAGGTACATTGGTTTGTTCGCAGTCGATGTTGTTTCATTTATTCTTATCAATAGTAAACCGCATAAGTTATAATGACGCAGTTGTTTGTGATAACGGACTAGCTGTGTAAATATGTAATGAAGTACAGCTGCGTTTGCATATTGAAAATTGTTCAAAACATGTTTTTCCGTACACTAGGTATACGACTAAGAGACAGCTAGATTGCGTCCTCTTTCCCCAAAATTTGACTTGTTGAATCTTAGATCAACATCTAGTTGTAAAATGGATAGAATAAACAAAACATAATATAAGCATGTGTTGCTTTTGTAGATCGGAAGTCGTTGATACGATTACCTATAGTTATCTGTTCATTTACTTACGTTCATTATCTTAAGATAATCGACCAAGCGAGCGTCTTTGCTTCAGTTTCGACAAAAATGCTTTCGTATTTTCGGGCCCCTGTTTCGTTTACAGGTCGCGTTTCTTAGCAGATTCTCTTGAAAGTTTGTGAGTAGGTTCGATAACCTTATAGTTTTTTTTGTAGAGGTATTTTTTTGGAAATGTTTAAAAATAGATTTAAAAATAGAGTTTAGATATGAATTAATTTTGAATCATTTCTCCGCAATTTTGAAAAAAATACTAAAAACTAACTCACAGAGCCACTAGTAATCACACAACAAAGTCGCTTTCTCTGTCCCTATGTCCCTTTGTATCCTTAAATCTTTAAAATTACGCAACGGTTTTTGATGCGGTTTTTTTTTTAATAGATAGAGTGATTCAAGAGGAAGGTTTATATGTATTGTTACGAGCGGGGTTGGATAAAAGGAATGAAACGTCGATGTATCCGAAGATTCACTTTATTCACCAGTTACACTCACACAAACACTGTTACACTACACTAAACACTTGCACTATAACACTCTGAACACTACTTGTACAATCACTTCGATGTTAGCACTTTGAACGCGTAATCAAAACTGACTGCCGAGTCGTCGGTCGTCCGCGTATTTATACAATTTTAAGATATCCAGAGCATTCGATTTAACAATAGCGCAAACACACAAAAAGTTGTTTATCACGCGGAGCCACGCGTTCAATCTAGAACATTCGGATTCAAATAAACACCCATTATTAAATAGATAAAAACATCATAAAAACGGTGCACAATAATTGCTTTCCAGAAAGATTTCTTTTGTTCCGGATTTAACAATGGAACGCGCGGCTCGAGCGGCTACTATTGTCTAATCTGCGTTACCTATCGGTAGTTGTAAACAACATCGCCACAGATTAGCGTATAGTTTCTGCGACTGGCGTAACACTACCCCCTCCTAAGACATGCTCGTCCCGAGCATCGTTAGTCCCGTGATATCGCGCCAGTCGATCAACGTGAACAATCTTAGGTGCGCCTCGCTGACCCTTCTGTATGCGATATGTGACGTCGTTGATTTTGGTCACCACACGGTATGGTCCATCCCATTTGGGTTGCAGCTTTGGAGATTTCCCTTTCTTGCGTACAGGATTATGAAGCCATACTAGCGATCCTTCATCAAACCCAGGGTCATTGAACTTCCTGTCATATCGAGTCTTCATCTTTTCCGATGCTTGTTGGCCAGAATTTCTAACAAGTTCGTAGATGTCGTTCATCTTATTCCGTAGATCCCTGGCGTACTCGTTTATTGGTTGTGGCGAGTCTGGTGGAATACCGGTTATTAAATCTGCAGGCAACCGCAACTCTCTTCCAAAGTTTGCGAAGGCAGGAGTAACGTTTGTGCTCTCGTGAACAGCACTACGGTACGACAGTAGAAATGGCTGGATGTGCTTGTCCCAATCTCGCTGATTGTTTTCGACCACTTTTGCTAGATGGGTCACAAGAGTGCGGTTGTACCGTTCCACCATTCCGTCGGACTGTGGGTGGTATGACGTAGTCCTTGTTTTGTGAGCACCCATCACTTGACACACCTCCTTAAACAGTTGAGATTCAAAATTTCTTCCCTGATCGCTGTGAATTTCCAGTGGTACTCCAAAACGGCAGAACACTTCATGCACCAATTTGTCGGCTATTGTAGGAGCCTCTTGATTCGGAATTGCAAAGACTTCTGGCCACTTGGTAAAATAGTCCATAACAACCACGAAGTACTTGTTGCCATTATCAGTGACAGGAAATGGGCCCGCCACGTCTAACGCTATTCGTTCCCATGGTGCTCCGACATTATACAGCTTTAATGCACCTCTGCTACGGGTGTGTGGGCCTTTCACTGCAGCACAGCTTGTACATTTCCGTACCCAGTCCTCTACGTCATCTCTGCAATTTATCCAGTAAAACCGTTCTCGTATCTTTAGCAGGGTCCGTTTTACTCCCAGATGTCCTCCTGAGTATCCATGGTAAAGATGTAAAACTTCAGGTATCTTGGCTTTAGGCACAATCATTTGTAGATGACAGCGATTGCCTCGTGTATTTTCCCATTTGCGGCACAATACTCCTTCATGGATAAGAAGACTGTCCCATTGTGCCCAATAACTCTTCGTTGTTATGCTCATGCCAGCCACATCACTCCAATTTGGCTTAGAGGCACCAGACTCCATCCACTCGAAAATTGGCTTTATGTCCGCGTCATCTTGTTGTGCTATCTGGAGGGTTTGCTTCCATTCATCACTAAGATCTGTTTTGAGCATCCTGACGGGTACAATTTCCTTAGACTCTTGCTTTAGACAATGCTTACAGTCTTCCGGGCAAGGCCTTCTAGACAATGCGTCCGCGTTACCATGTGCCCTGCCACTGCGATGCTCCGCTGTAAAATCAAACTCCTGCAGCTGCTCAATCCATCTTGCTACTTGTCCTTCTGGGTCCTTGAATTGAAGCAACCAAGTTAATGCAGCGTGATCGGTCCTCAGACGGAATTTTCTTCCCAGCAGGTATTTGCTAAAATGCCGCAAAGTCTTCACTACTGCCAGCAGTTCTCTCCTTGTCACGCAGTAATTCCTTTCTGGTTTGGATAAGGATTTGCTGTAGTAAGCTATCACAACCTCTTGATCTCCTTTTCGTTGTGATAGTACGCCGCCTATACCAATATTACTGGCATCGGTGTCAACGATGAATTCATTCTCGGTGTCTGGGAATCCAAGGATTGGTGTTTCACACAGATGCTTCTTCAGTTCTCGGAAAGCGGTGTCGCAGTCTTCATCCCAGTGGAAGATTCGTTTTTCTTCAGTTAGTCTATGCAACGGTTTTGCTATATCAGAGAAGCCTTTCACAAATCGTCGGTAGTAGGAGCATAGACCCAAAAATGACCTGATTTCCTTCTTGTCTTTTGGAACCGGCCAATCCTTAACCGCGCTGATTTTCTCTGGATCTGTCCGCACACCATCTTCAGAAACTACATGGCCTAAAAAGTTCACTTATCGTTTGAAGAATGAGCACTTCTTCGGGCTCAACTTGAGGTTGGCTGCACGGATTTTCGTCAACACTAGTTCCAGGTTTCGGAGGTGCTCTTCAAAGGTTTTTCCCACAATTATGATGTCATCCAAATAGACCAGGCAAGCGTCTCCAATCAACCCTGCAAGCACTAGCTCCATTAATCTTTCAAAAGTTGCAGGGGCATTGCACAATCCGAATGGCATCACGTTAAACTGCCAAAGCCCTTTTCCTGTAGAAAATGCGGTTTTCTCTTTGTCTTTAGGGTCAATTTCCACTTGCCAGTAACCACTTTTCAAGTCCAAAGTTGTGAACCACTTCATTCCCGTCAGCGTATCCAATGTGTCATCAATTCTGGGCAGAGGGTAACTGTCTTTCTTAGTTACATCGTTCAGTCGTCGGTAGTCCACACAAAACCGCATACTGCCATCTTTCTTCTTTACTAGCACCACAGGAGAACACCATGGACTGGATGAGGGTTCGATGATCTCGTTCTTCGCCATATCCTCAATCATGGTCTCCACTTCCTTTTCCTTAGCAACTGGTATTCTTCGTGGCCGCTGGCGTATCGGTTGCTGGTCGCCTGTATTTATCGTGTGCTTTACTAGACCGGTTTTCCCATTGTCCGCATCGGTTGAAGCAAAAATATCGGCGTAATGCAGTAACATCTTCCTTGCCATTGAACGCTCTTTTCCAGTAAGATCCTCACAATCTTCTAAAAGTGTGGATACGTCGAAATTCTCACGAGGTATACATTTGCTCGGTAGTTCTTGACATCTGCGCATCCAATCTACTTCCTCGCAAGTGCCCATTAGAGTTCCACCTTTTATTAGATGCTCCTCATTACTGGGATTCAATACACGCACTACGCCAGTATTAGTTGTCTTCACTAGAGTCCGTGCCACTATCCATGGATGATTATTTTCCAATTGTTCAATTAGCACACATCGTCGTTGGTGTCTTAGCTTTGGTGGCAGTCTCACTACCACAATGGTTTCCGACTTCGGTGGAAGGATAGTCCTCCTCAGACAGTACACTTTTCCTGCTGTAGCCCCTTCCATAAATATCTCTTCTGATCTACACTTTAAGATTCCTTGATTGACATCGATCTCACAATGATGTTCCCGCATAAAGTCGAGTCCCAGAATGCAATCATCGACTATATCAGCCACAATAACTTTGTGTTGGTAAGTCTCCTCACCCAGCTTCAATGCCACTGATTCTTCGCCTCGGACGGGTATGTGCTGACCGGTCGCTGTTAGGAGTTGAACTTTGTTGCAGCCCCGAAAATCCTGAAGATAACGTTTAGCAAATCGGGAACTGATCACTGTTCGAGATGCTCCAGTATCCAAAGTCAGCTTGCAGGGTGTTCCGTTAATTTCACCTTTGATGATCAGGCTATTTCCATCTTGAACTTGTGATATCGAAATCTTCGGGGCTTTTAAATCACCGGCCAGCACCCGCCCCTTGGTCCTGGCGTTTATTCGTTTCCCTGCTGCTGGGCGGCGTTGTTATCCACTTTTTCCTCAATCTGACGGTGGTCTCTCCTTTGCCGTGGCTTCGAACAGTTGCGCGATAGATGACCTCTTTCGTCGCAGTTGTAGCATCTAGGGCTAAACCGAAAACGATATTGGGATGTTTCGCTCATTTCCCTGATGCGTTGGGTTTCTCCCGTTGGATTTCTTACAGCTTCCACTTCTAAAGCGTGAGCTAAAGCGTCCTTCAGAGATTTGTGATGTCGAAGCTGTACTGCTACCCTCACTTCACTGTCACGTATTCCATCGGCGAATGCTTCAACCAGCTGCTCGTCGTTGGGTGTAGGTGAAGACTGGTGAGCCTTCCTAAATAGTTTTTCTATCTCAAGAGCCCACTCTTGCAGATTTTCTCGGCGGCCTTGAACTCTGTTCTTCATTTGTGCTCGAAACACATGCTCTAGGTGTTCGTCTCCGTAACGACTTTCCAATGTTTCTAGAAGCTTCTCATAAGTGACGTCCTTGCCCAGCGCTTCAAGCACAGTCAACGCCTGGTCGCGGAGGCTAACTGTGAGAGCAGTCATGGCTTGCTTCTTATTCCATCCATTGGCCTCAACTATGGCATCAAATTGGATTTTGTAAGCTGACCACGAGGAACTTCCGTCGAAAGGTGTCACCTTGAATCCATGTGTTACAGGAGCAGAGAACACAGGAGCTGTTATTCCATCTGCAGACTTGAGAACATTTAAAGATTTTCTTACGTCGGCGATCTGTGTCTCAGCCTCGAAAATGCGGGTTGCGTGGTTCTTAACAGTGACGTCAAGCTCCTTCACGGTGGTTTCATGCTGGTTAACTCGGTCTTTTAGCTCTTTGAATTCAGTAATCAACGATGTCCGCAGGCTAGTCATCTCTTCTTTTAGATGAAGACTGTTTTGAGAACTTTCTTCCTTTCCTTCCTTCAGCTGGCGAGTAATCTCTTGGAGCATTGCCATCATGGTAGTCATGTCGATTGAAGTAGGTGCGGCAGCTGATACTGAAGATGATTGAGGATTTTCAAATGGTTCGTCGGTTGGTGCGTTAGTTGCTCGCTCACTGTCATCGACCAACAGCGAGTTGTCTCCAAACCGTCTCACGTCGATTTCTTCCTGCCGGCGTGTCAGTTCCTCCAAGCGGCGTGCCTCCTCTTGTCGGCGTTGGCTCCTGGTGCGAAGCGAATCGTCGTCGTGCGGAGTTATCGGCATTTTCCTTTTATCCCACTTCTGACACCAAATGTTACGAGCGGGGTTGGATAAAAGGAATGAAACGTCGATGTATCCGAAGATTCACTTTATTCACCAGTTACACTCACACAAACACTGTTACACTACACTAAACACTTGCACTATAACACTCTGAACACTACTTGTACAATCACTTCGATGTTAGCACTTTGAACGCGTAATCAAAACTGACTGCCGAGTCGTCGGTCGTCCGCGTATTTATACAATTTTAAGATATCCAGAGCATTCGATTTAACAATAGCGCAAACACACAAAAAGTTGTTTATCACGCGGAGCCACGCGTTCAATCTAGAACATTCGGATTCAAATAAACACCCATTATTAAATAGATAAAAACATCATAAAAACGGTGCACAATAATTGCTTTCCAGAAAGATTTCTTTTGTTCCGGATTTAACAATGGAACGCGCGGCTCGAGCGGCTACTATTGTCTAATCTGCGTTACCTATCGGTAGTTGTAAACAACATCGCCACAGATTAGCGTATAGTTTCTGCGACTGGCGTAACAGTATAATAAAATACTGGAATACGTGGAGAAATACTGTTATTTTTGAGGTTTCTAATGTGATGTCGTTACTTATCAATTTTTTTCCGCTTACGTTGCAAACGCAGGCTGAACCCTACGAGATTTATCAAAATAATGTACTAATTATTTGTACACATTGAAAAGGTCTACAGAAAACTCCGCGATGGTGTATGTCTATCTCTTATGGATATCCCACAATAACATTTTTTTTGTTTATACCCGTGCGAAGCCAGAGCGGGCCGCTATGTTTTTATATACAACATTCACAGTTTTTCTGTAGTGTATTTAGTATTAGCATTGCACCCGTGCGAAGCAGGGGCGGGTCGCTAGTATCTAATAAAATGTTGCCTATTCAGAATTATCGCAAACGTTACAATAGATACCATAGCATCATCAACCAGCATCGCCTTCAATCTCACCTGTTCAAGACATGATCAACTAGAATAAAAACTGACAACTGTATCTTCACTGAAAAAAGAGTTCTATCTGCTGGAAGTTATGAATGCTTTTCTAATTCCAGATGGCGTGGCCTTCATCGAAACCTACGGTCACATCGTGCACGGCCTTCAGGAGTGGTAAGTTGCGAGTAACTTTCTTAGTGCATATGTAGTGGTTCGGACAAGACTTACTTTACAACCCGCTGTACCACCAACCTCCAATGCTCGGTAAAGTGTCGTGTTAACGTATTACCTAAGTTACATTAAATTATTATTTAATCGTTAGAATGTTGTAAAAATTTAAAAAGTTAAAATAAAATGATGATAATTTGTATGATCCGATTTTTATTTCGTAGAGTAGAATTTTGATCCCTAAAACTTTATGTGCACGGGTAGAGTAAACGGTATAGTATCACAGTAGAGTTCTCATTAGCCTACTGATTATGACAATGCAGACAGCATAGGTAGATTAAAATACTAAAATTTGGTAGTGTAAACAGTAACCCGGGCAAGCTACTCTACCGCTTGCCTTTCCCACCCGGCGCACTCTACCGTGCACTTTACCGCCTTCTTGACCCATGTAACAGATTAAAATATGCAGACAACCTCAAGTCAAATGATGGCTGGGAATGATGCTCCATATAGCAGTGCCGGATTAACCACGCAGCATGAGTAGCAATTACTACGGGCCCCGCGCGAAAAGGGGCTCCGAATATTTAAACCCACTCTCTCTCATCTCTCTCATCTCTGCCTGACCGTAATTTTTTTAGTGAAACTTATTAAGATGGGATCAGTGCAGAATTAGCCACACAGCAGGGCGCAGCGCATAAAACTAAAATTATAAAGCCAAACACCTAATGACTATTCTCAAAGTAGACATGCGGCGCCAAATTTCTGAAAAGAGGGGGCAAAGCGCTGACCATACTTGGCAACACAATACTTTCAGGGAAAATGAGATGTTTTGGTGGGAAACCAACTACTCAAGTGCCTCTACATTTGCTACGGGTCCCGCGCTCGCATAATCCGGCAGTGCCCTACTACCTACCACCTATACTAACATTGATATGACCTTTGTAAAATTAGGTGTAGACAAAGGGTTAATCTAAAATGAAACAACATAATACTTCTTACAGTTAAGACATTTTATTCAGACGTTGTAAAGAAAATACAAAGTAAAATACTCTTCTCCACACACCGTACACTTAGATGAAGTATTATGTACGTATAGGAATAAAATTCGATATATTTTCATAAAACCCTTTTAACATAAGGGGGCCATATAACTACTACAAGTTTACATTTATTCTACCTATTTGACAAGAGGGACTGTGGGCGTGTTACACAACAATGTTTGGAACATCTATTGGACAAATATCATAAACATTATTCCAAGACATAATTTTACAAGAAATTCCCAATTTTTCATAAGATTTGTTTGGTGTTTCCAAAGCTCACTTGCAGACACGAAGATTTAAAAATCTTATCTATAAGTACCTTTAAGATACGATAAATGTATCGATATTTATGTATATATTATTACAATATAAGTAGAACAATTAATTGTATAGATAAGTAGAGTTATGGAGAGCCCACAGTCAATTGGACAGTATAGTTCAGAGTACACAGGAAGGCAGGGAGTGCACGCGGCGTTACTGGAGCTGCGAACCGTATGAGGTGTAAGTATAGCGAGTGGAGCTAAAATTGAAGAAAAAAACGTGGTTTTGGGCTGAATCCTTACCATGAGTTTTTAGTTATGAAAACTTTTTTCGTTTTCGTTTGGCTTCATACATTTCAATAAAGCGCACCTGGCGGAAACGTTATGGAATAGATTAAATGTAAGCCAAACGGAAACGAAAAAAGGTCGCTAAAAACCAAAACTCGTGGTAAACCCTGTTATTTTATTAAAAAAAAAATGTTTGGGTTTAATAAAAAAAAATGGTAAGTACAAATTGATTATTTATTGGCCGGTCTTACTATTGTAGTAAAAGACAGCTCCTTACTGTTGTTTCCGAACCGACATTAATTATTCTCCTGGTCACTTTTCCTCGTATGACTTTTCTGACGGAAGTGAATGAGATAACAGTAGGCTGATGCTTGCTGTTATCCTGCTGCCGGCATCAGATAGGGCCATAGAAGGGTCACTGATAAACACAAACATTCACATGACTCAGCGGCGCGCAAGGACCAAAGATAAGAATACATACAAATATGAATAACACTTCTGGATTCTAGCCCAGGATAATAATACTAGGTTGCTAGTGCTCCTAGATAGGTTTTTTACTGCAAGACTGTCCTGGCAATACTGGAAATATTTCCGATTATAGCCCGGCCATTTTCAGCCATGCTAGAAATGTATGATCTTACGACCGGGCTACACTCAAAATGTTGATGTACCTAATATTGTCGGGCCAGTATTGCAGTGAATTATGGCCCTTCTAGGAGCACCCTTAGTAGTTAAACGATTCGCAGCGTCAGTAAACGTTCCACGTTATTTATATAGACAATTATAAGTTGCATTAATAGATACAATCATTAATTTAATATTTATACTTATTTTAGAGCCTTTTTCTTCTCACTGTATTTGATGAAATACTAATTAGGCAGTTCGAATAGATAATGTAGGTACCTACTTTGATTAGTTAATAGGTAGGTACTAAAGTTATGTGCACGATAGGGCCAACTCATTTTAGACCATGATAGCATTGATAACATAACAAAACACAGCTTAACTAATGATTAAGGACTAAGTATATTTGTCGAAAAACTATCAATAAAATCATAAGACCAAAGTTCATTGAAACTTGACGCGGGAATGAAAATTTAACCGTTCTTGACAAACATACTTTTAAAACTTAGATGTCAGTTAAAGACGGTTAAATCGCCATGTTAAATTTTTGTGACGATAATTGCATAGAGAGGCCCATTTATACCATAACATAACGTATCGTCAAACAGGCGGACGATATTCAATTCGAAATTTGAAGGGGGCTAGCCTGTCGCCATACAGCGGGCTCATGTCATTAAACGCACAAAAGGTCACAAATTTGAAACAATGAACATTGATTCATTGGCCTGCGACTGGGTTCGAACCCGCTCCCTTTGGGTTGAGAAGCGAGCCTTCTCCAACTAGCCTATCATTGCTTACAGTTACAGTAATTAGGTACAGTTGGTCAAAATTTAATAGCTTTTAAGTTGCAGCAAACATTGGTCCTAATGAAACAATGCCGAAATCTTGAATGATAAGTGTTGAGACTATGTCTTTCAGCAAAAACTAAATAAAGATTAAAATGCTAAGTAAATGATACATTTTGTATTACCACTTCAGTGGGATCTGTGTTGGATAAACGTTAAAAAATAAATGTATAAGTAGTTACTTCTATTTATTTGGATTGAACCATAACTCACTAACTTTGTAAACCAATCTTCAGAGTTTCAAAAGTTCAGCTTGAGTGTATGTCTGATATAGTGTTCGGCAAACATCTTGAACGATAAGCGGCGTAGAGGAGAAGTTGTCGCATGTACATGTATGTACATAGATATATATCACTCCATACAACTTCACTTCACCAACGAGACCTGAACATCCATTGTTATGCAGATGACGTTATTATTCTAGTTTTTTCGGACTCAGTAGCCGGGGACTTCTATGTGGTAGGTTGTATTGTTGACTCAAAACGAGAGGTGTTATTAGTTTGACGTGTGTATCTATCTGTGACTGGCATTGTTATATGGCTTACGAAGCGATTTTGATGCGTTTTTTGTTTGTTTTGTACAAAATAATGCTTCAATCTGAGCGTGTCCTCTGCGCCACATGGTGATGATGGTACCTAGGCATTCTGGAGGTAAAGATGGATTTGAGTTTCTACCCGACTGCCCGATAGGAGGGTTTTTAAGGTGTATGTTTTTATGTTTAAGTATTCCATTGTGACGTACGACGATTGTAGAACGACTGCTTAGAACGACTGCAGTTTCTGCCCTCAACCCTCCTAGCAGTCCTAGCCTAGTCGGAGTGTGACTGCTTTACAAGCAAGAAGTCCCTGGGACTCTATTCGGAGATTTGTAATTTTCATCTCACCTTTTTTCGTCCTTGTTGCTCTTGTTCGAAACGTCATAGGTGTGAGAGATCAAGATAAACTCTCATCTCATCTCACGCGTAGGAATAGCCCCACAGGTCCTATTTCTGGCTGGGCAGATGTCTTAAATATCTGTTCAGTGTCTGGATCGTCTTGGTGTTAGTTGTTGATACCTTTGTGTGTGTTCCATGGCATCCAACACAAAAACCTATTAGTGGGTAGCCATGAGTGTGAAATCTTATTTATTATTTAGGTCTTGATTGTATGGTGCAGGTAGATGGGTGTTTTATCTGGATTCAGGAACATTGTAGGCCACATTTACAGTTTGCAATGGCGTAGGTAATCATGTTTCTCTTTCAATAATAAACAGGAAGGTAATAATACTTGTATGTTAAGTGGTCCTGATCCAACATTAGATAGTTTGGTGCGTGCCATGTAGATAGTACCTATACTCTATTTACTGTAGGATGGTGCGGGTGACAGCTGCATTTATTGCCTGATTCACTGCTGTCATTGATGATTCCGTTTTAAGTGTTGATGTTTTGGGTGCTTCTGATTCTGCTAAAGCTTTAGCCAGCCTGCCGCCTTGCCTTACGCACCGCATTAATGAACGACATGTGAAAAGCAACTATGCATCGTAGGTACATAAGATCATTTTTGATTTTTGAAATTCTAGGTAATTTTTGGGACATGCGATACGCAACGCTGCATTGCGTGCGCGAAGGTCGATTTTTGGAAATTCGATTTTCGCTGATCGCTGGCTATCGTGTCGCCTCACGGGTCACGGTTTGTGAATCGCGGCAATTTTACAAGGGTGAAAAGGAACGATTAGTGTAAGCCTACTACAAGCATTAGCTTCCAAACACTTTTAACTGCGCAGGCTTGGACACGGAACTCTGCGTGTGTGGTTGGTAAAACTGTTCTGCCAACCCCACGGCAATTTCGACCAGGCAAAAAGATCGTACCGTTACCACTCGGCTCAGTTAAACACGCGCAGGACTCAGTTAAGTACGCCCAGTTAAAACTGTGGTGAAGCTTGTGCGTGTGGTAAGCTTGTAATGTCACCCGCGCCATCGTACAACGCGAGTAGTACAGTAGAGGGTGGTGCGCCTATCTGAGCGTGTGCCACATGGCGACGGCCTTGCGCGTGTGGTGCGCCATCTGCGCCCAGTGCCGGCCCTCCGCCGCCGGCTCGGCCGCGCCCACGCAGCACCAGCCCACCACCAGCCCGCCGCCGCCCACCACCACGCACACCTGGAACACGCAGCACAATCACACTGTTACTGTGGCTCTGTAAGCTGTAAACCTCGCGGTTGATGCTTGTTTTCCTTACAGGTAGCATTCCTGAACCAGTTCTCGTGAAATTTCCTGAGCAGGTTAGATAATTGTACAGGTTGTTTATTTGTCGAAGCAATTTTTGGACATTTTCCAAAAGAGCGCAATTTTGAAATATTCCTAGAGAACCTACTTACAAAATTTCAAGAAAATCGGTTATGAATTGTGACCTGTAGAGGAAGACAACGATCCGGACGAAGATTCGGACAAAAATCAGACATACGAAAGCATTTAAGCTGAAGCATAGACGCTTCGCTCACTATCGCTCATACGGTCGATAAAGGTGAAAGTTTGTGAGTGTGTATGTTTGTTACTTCTTCACGCTCAAACGGGTGGACAGATTTTAATAAAATTTGGTCCATACCTTTTGGTCTTTGATCATTTGATTAACACATAGGCCTCTTTTTAATCGCTGGTCACAACGTCGGACGCAGCTAGTACAATATAGCTTCGTCGCGGTTTTGCAAACTCAATTCAATTCAATTCATTTATTCGTTGCGTTTACGGGTAAAATACAGATGTTAAAAATAATACATTGAACGCCATAATCCGCCTTTCGGCATGCAACTACGTACTAAATTACAAACGGCTATACTAATACTACAAATGGCTAATTGGAATTTGAACACAATTTTCATCAAATTTAAACATTGTCACACAAAAAAAAAGATGTCTGCTTTGCAAAAAAAATAGTCCAACTAAAAACTGTGAGCTGCCTGTCCGCTGACTGACTGACTCAAGTACCTATTGGGCAAAGTCAGTGTCTGTAGCAAACGAAATGTACTTAGATCGTTTTTATACTAGCTGAGGGGTATTAACTAGCTACTCACGGTAAGCCCATTGGTCTAAAACAATTAATCAATTAAAAGTAATTAAAACTGCTTTTGACAGAAAACTTGAAGTCTGAAAAAAGCTTCGTCTGCGTAGAACTTCAGTAAAATTGATTCAATTTAGCTTGACCTATAGAGAGTCCTCATCAATTTCATTAGATGCAGGTAGGTACTAATTTTATTTTGCCTACTCGATTTATTCATTGGTAGCGGTCTACGTGACTTGTTTTAGGGTTCCTTGCTAACTTGCTTCTTCCTTTCTTGCTTGGTTCCATCTCTTACCTCAATAGAAGCTTCCTGTAGGTTAGCAGAAGGCAGACTGAAGGACAAGGCCTCGTTCCAAACAGGGCTGTTCAGGTCTTTTCTATTGGTCTTCTTCTTTTTCACTCGCTTCCCATTCACCAGCAAGTACACTTTCACGTACACATCTGCAATATGATATTATAACATAAATAAAATAGTTACCTAGCGGTATCTAATTATCCTAACATTTCTGAAAACGAGATTTCATTTGACGACTCGTCACCTTTCATCATCGGTGTAGCTTTTCAGGCGGTAGATCACGTAGGAAAATACACGTATTTTCCTACGCTGAACGTCGATCCGCTGTATTGCAAAACTGCTCCGTTTTGTAAAATAGCTAGCCATTTTGTAAAACGGCGGATTCCACTATTTGGCTGCGACATATCGATGAGCCATAAGTAGGTCTAGCATTACGGGAGCCTCCGGGAACCTTATATTGCACGCCCATCGCGGGCATGCAATCTGAGGTTCTTAAAAACTATGTTTATATTATTTGGGTTTCACTCTTACCTAAAGCATCCTTTCCTTCTTGTGGCGGCAGCAAATTCCTCGCCTTAAGCACCACGACGGTAAGCCTCTCAGCTGAGGGCAAGTAAGACAAGGACAGCAGCAGTTCTTGCAGCTCCTCCGGCGGTCGTCTCTCTCGGGACAGCTCGGCCCATACTTCCGCACCACCAGCCACTTCTACCTTGGAAAGGGGAACCTTCGCCGAACCCATTACTTCATTGCGGGAGAATCTGGAAACGTTAACAAATAGTAAAAAAAGTATTTAAAATATAGGTAAGTACACCTATTTTTCAAAAGTTAAGCTTTCATTAACTTTCACGATTTCCCAGCGGATTTCCAGTTTAGAAAAAAAAATACTGAACTTTGTTGGTAAGCTTAAACCGTCTAAGTTGGTAAGAGAATTATTTTAATGCTGTGTTCTTCACTTACGAGTAGATAGATAGATAAACTCTTTCTTGTCCACACCACAAATAACAAAACAAAAAAACAAGAGAATAATTATAATAATACTTATTCTAAAGTGTAACCACTGGCGGCCTTATCACTAAAAGCAATCTCTTCCAGGCACACTTCAATATTGTTCTAATTTTTCTTAACATGGTTTATTAGTTCTTGAGTCACGTCACGAAAATCTATACTCTTCTCACCTCGAAGGGTCCTCGAGGCATTTTGCCCTTATTTCGAAATGTCTTCTTCGACCTTACCTTCTTAACCCATAATAACAAAGAGTACTATGAGCTCGAATGCAAAGGGTACAGAAAATGTATGGCAGCTGTCATTTCAATGTACTGAGACAGATCGTAATTGCCATTTATTTACAGTACGAGTAATGTTTGCGAATGTCACTGTATTACGTTCTCTTCGTTTCGACTGCCTCGGTGGCTCAGTTGGTAGTGAACCTACCTTCTGAGCCTGGGGGCGTGGGTTCAATTCCCACCTAGGGCAAACATTTATGTGATGAACATTTGCATTTGTTCGATGTCTGGGTGTTAAATATCTATTTATGTATGTTTTAAAAATATATATGTATGTACAATACAATACAATACAAAAACTCTTTATTGACACCAAATACAAATAAATCTAAACTAAACACTCAAAAATAAAGGCGCAATGGGCGGTCTTATCGCTTAAGAGCGATCTCTTCCAGACAACCTTTGGATGGAATAAAAACATTACGATTAAGCATGGACGGTGGTGTGTGCTAAAGAAAAATAATAATAATTAAGGTTAAATAAACTTACTAATTTGAGAATTATAATAAACTACATACTAATACCAACATAAATAATTACTAAATAGGTATACAAATAAACTACCCAGTCATAAACATACACAAGTACCTACATCAATAAATATACTAATACATATATACTTACATTGAAATATGACAAATATTAAAAACGAAACGAGTCTACTTATAATGAGCCAGTTTGGAAAAGTAGAACACTTTGAGCTGCGTTTTAAAACTATGAAGAGATTGAGCACGTCTAATATTAACTGGGAGTGAGTTCCAGAGACGCACGGCTTCAGCAGTGAAGGACGATGCATAAAAGCTAGAACTATGCACCGGATTCATAAGCAGTTTGTTTTCTGACGACCTAAGAGAAAGGGAATGGGAGGAGTGCAAGTATTGAAAACGTTCTTTCAGATAATTGGGAGTGGCAGGGTTAAATAAAATAGTAAAAAGAAACGAGAGGATACGGCTAATCCGACGCATACGAATGGGAAGCCATTGAAGCTTAGAGCGGTATTCAGAGACGTGATCAAATTTTCGGAGACCGAAGATAAATCTAATGCCGAAGTTCTGAAGACGCTCGAGTTTATTGAGCTGTTCCTCCGTAAGGTCTAAATAGCTGGCATCGGCATAATCAAGGATTGGATGCAGGAGGATGAACAAGCACAGCTTTGGTAGCAGTGTGTAAGAAGTTACGTAATCTCCTAAGATAAAACGCAGAGGCAAACATTTTCCGACTCACAGCTTGCAGCTGCGGACCCCAGGATAAGCTACTGTCGATGATAACGCCAAGGTTTTTCACTTGTTTACTAAAAGGTACAACGACACCATCAAGAACTACAGCAGGGAGAGTTGTAAAATCTAATTTTGAGATTAGTCGAGAGCTTCCAACGATGATGGTTTGAGTCTTAATGGGGTTAACAGTGAGACCATAAGATTTACTCCAGTTGGAAATGCGACACAAATCATCATTTATTGTCTTGATAGCTCTAGACAGCTGATCAACCGGAGCTTGAGTGTATATTTGGAGATCGTCTGCATAGAGATGGTACGAGGAAGAGAGAAAGTAAGATATAGAATTAATAAAAACTGCAAACAGAAGAGGGGAAAGCACACCGCCTTGGGGTACGCCAGCAACAATATCACACCATGAAGAAAAAGTATCCTCGACGCGAATACGCTGCCGGCGACCGTACAGATAGCTGCGAAACCAGTCAGTCACGGATGGAGATACGTTTAAAGAGCGGAGAAGAGCAATAAGGATTTCAAAATCAACAGTATTAAACGCATTGCTAAAATCGAGCAAGGTGAGGACAGTCAGCAGTCTGTTATCCATGCCCAGTCTTATATCATCAGTTACCTTGACAAGAACCGAAACTGTGCTATGACCAGGACGGAAACCAGACTGCAGGGAATTGAGGAGATTGTGGCGGTTAAGGAAATGACTGAATTGGATGTGGACAAGACGTTCAATAACTTTAGATAGGAAAGGGAGTATAGATATGGGACGATATTCAGAGAAGGATTTAGGGTTTGGTTTTTTAGGTAACGGTACTATTTGAGCTTCTTTCCAGCAAGATGGTACAGCACCCTTCGAAATAGAACTGTTCAATAGATGGCATATAATGGGAAGGATATCATCCAATATTGGAGCAATCATATTTCGACTGATGCAGTCTCCACCAATTGCATTTGACGAGATGGATAGGATACTCTTTTTAAGGTCACATTCCGTGAATTGACTTAAGACAAAAGAAGAGTAGTCAGGAGTTGGGAGAGAAGAGAGATAGTTAAGTGTTGCAGATTTGTCATTAGTGCTTATGTATGACGATGAAGAAAAGTGTTGATTAAGTGAGTTGATATCTACATTGTGAGAGATGAAATTTTGACGTGTTTTCCCAACTCCTAACGTTCGAAGGAATTTCCAAACTTTTGCTGGATCTTCATTTACTACTGAATCATGGATATGGCGGCGCAGTGCATCTCGACATAATCTATTGCAGCGATTCCGTGCCTTCATATAATTAGATTTGTTAAATTCTGTAGGGCTGCATTTTAAGCGAGCCTTAGAAACAGCTTTTTTATGCATGAGGTTTTTAATGTTATCCGTCAACCAGGGTGCAGGAGCATGTTTAATCTTTATTGAGCGTAATGGTGCGTGTACGTCGTAAAGTTCAATCAGTTTGGAATTGAATAAGGCTACCTTGTCATCCATACTGTCAGCATTCAATACAGCCGTCCAATCTATATTGCGCGCATCACTGCGGAGTTTGTCGATGTCCATGGCACCAAAGCTGCGCTGAAGAATAATCTTGTGCTTGGCTTTAGGAGGACGAATCTTGTAAGATAAGAAGACGAGGTCGTGATATGAGAAGGAATCAGCTGCGCACTGCCCATGCTTGGCTACGTGTTGTAGAGAGGACACAATAATAAGATCAAGGAGAGAGGGAGTACAATTAGGAAAGTTGTGGGTGGCATTGAGAGAAAGGATATACTTACATATTAGTAGCATTGATGATAGCTTCAAGAGAGGCAGAACGAGAGTCTTTCTTTAGAAGACACGTATTAAAATCACCCATAATAATATTGTGAGAGTAGGAGGGAACAAAGTTTTCAAGTAGGTTTTCAAAGGATGAAAAATAATTAACACACAGGGAATGGCTGTAGTAAACACCGAGGAGAAGCTTGGTGTGCGACAATTTGACTTCAACAAAAAGATGTTCACCTGAATTAGCGGGAGGTGGCTGCGACGACATACTTACAATGGAGTAGGAAAAATGAGAGCGTAGATAGACCGCCACTCCACCACCACCACTGCCGGTTCGATCATTCCGTATCAGTACAAAGCCTGGGAGGGAGTAAGAGGTGGAAGGGAGACAGGGTTTTAGCCAAGACTCTGAGACAAGCACGGCGTGAATGTTTTTGTTGTCAAACGAAGCTAGCATATCAGGGTAGTGCGCTGGAATACTTTGGGCGTTAATGTGGATGACATTAAAGTTCTTAGGTACATCAGAAAACAGACTCGATAAGTTATCACTCAAAGTTGGTATGCTCACGAAACTAGCATCGCTACTTAACTCATTATCAGAAGAGAACGAGTGAAATAATTCACTATCGCTGCTTTCATTATCTAGCATTCCCTCCGGATTAAAATAAATAGACAATAATAATTTAAACTATCAATAAAATAAACATAAATAAACATATAAAAATTAAATATAATATATATTTAGTAATGTATATTAGTAAATATATATTTAGTAAAATCAAGTTCCTATCAGTTTTATAATACAAAAAAAACTAAATTCAAAAACAATATTTCTTAAACTAGAATCATACTCCATCTGCCAGTTATTTGTAAGACATTTTGCTTCTTGGTATAAATTAACCAGGTATGGTAACGCAACATTAAGACAAACAGTTGAATTGAGAACCTCCTTCACATTGAAGTAGGTCGAAAATAAAAAATAACTAATAAAATAAACTATTACTCTATTAACTCGATTAAAAAAATAAGCTATGATTGCTAGGATTAAAGTAATTAAATAATGGGTCAAAAGACTTAACGTTACAACATAAATTTGACATTGACTAGTGATCTGTCATACAAGATTCATTGAGCGAGGTTATTCAAAATGTCACTGTCACAAACAAACCAGCAAATTTTTTTAATTAAAATAGAATAATAATAGAGTGTAAAAGTACTGCGTACCTTCAAAAACAAATAAAAATTTGTGAAGCTGACGAGGGTAAAAATAAAAATAAAAAAGTACAAAATCAGTAAACAAAAGAACACGAACTCTGGCGAGAAACAAAAAAAAAATAATGGCCTACTTTCGGGAACTAGCTGCGGCGGTATGTATATCAGTCTCTGGCTGCCATGGTACAAGCGTTGCTTAGTTTGGGGTCAGACGACAGAGTGTACAAGGGCTTCGAATATTTATTTATTTCCTCACCTGTCATAATCAAACACTTGCAGCAGCAGCATTTTGTCAGCGAGGTCGTCATGCGAGACTGGAAACTTGAAGTGCTGGTCGAAGAAAGGGTTCGCTTCGTTCCGGTGCACGGGGGTCTGCCGGACGCGCGTGTCCACTTCCGGGACTAAGGACACCCGGACATATGGGTCGTTGAATCCTCCCGCTTCGTAGCCCGCTAGGTCGTGGGCTGCAGATATAAAATGAACAAGTATAAATTAAACATTTAAAAAACCACCGACACCTATTTTCGTCAACACCTATTTTCATCAAATATAGCTAAGAACACTCCCGACTTTTTTTAAAATATATATAATAGGTCAGCGTTTGACCACCAACACGCCTGATGTTAAGCGACGTTGTGGTCTAAGATGGAGCACGACGACCTATAAGGTACTTATTCACTCTAGCCTTGAAGTTTTGTAGAGTGAAGAAGTACAAAGACGGCAGTTGAGTGAGGCGCTACAAGTGCTACTGCTCAGACCCGTCTTCGGAACGGAACTAATTCCCCTTTCAAACAAAACACAATCAAAATCGGTTCATCCGTTCGGGAGCTACAATGCCACAGACAGACACACCCACAGACACGTCAAACTTCTGACACCCCTTCGTTATTGCGTCGGGGTTAAAAACGATAACACATGCGTTTGACTTTGCCTGATGCTCTCTGCAGTAGAGCACGTTTGCATAGATTTCTTTTATATGCCATGGGCAAACAAGCTGACGGGCCGCCTGATGGTAAACGATCACCGTCACGTATACCACGATACCTATAATACCAAGGGCATCACAGAATAACTTACTCGGAACTCAGAATTAGAATTAACTGATTTACTTACTAGCAACTGAAGAACCCCCTAATTAAGGGAAAGAAGTGAGAAAAACGTACTTTGGCCAGTGAGCCGATTTTGGTGATGAGATAAATTTCCATGTGGGGAGAAACGGGTTTGTGCTTCTTCCTGGCATATTTTGAAACTTACCTTCAATAAGATGGACCTCCAAATCCGACCTATCAAAGTCGTATTTCAGCCTCAGATGGATCCTGCCCAGCGAAGGGCCAGCGCCCTCCAGCTCTATAACCAGAGGAGCTTCTCGCTTGGTGTAAAGGTCGGGTTGTAGGGCTCCGAGGGCGGAGATGGCGGCGGCGCTGGCGGCTGGGCTGAGAGGACCCACGCCACTGCTGCTTTCTACCAACGAGTTGCTGCGGTCTATTCGTCTGGAATCATGCGATGTTGGTTTGATTGAAATTACATTCTAAGACGATGTTACCTATTTAAATTGTCGCTTTTTTACTACAGTGGAAGTCTCAGGATTTTGGTTTGTTTCTTGACTTAGGAGAAAGTTAACTGTAACAAGATAGGTAGGGTTTCGGTTTTAAGTGGAGCTTGAGCTTCACTCAAAACAGAAATCAACCAAAAAATCTAATTCAATTTAGATTAATTTGGGTTTAAATTAACATCAAACACAAAATCACTAAAAAAATGGCATCTTCTGCTATTGTAATTTGAATGATTTACTTTCGGGGAGAGGTCTTGAATTCCTTAGCCCCCAACTCTGCATTCTTTAGTCAGAGAAATTTGGCGTTAATAGGATAATTCGTTGGCGAGCAATATCACAACAATTACTTAAAACGATCAACTTAACACAAATAGGTGCAATGCTATAAATCATCTGTAGCACGTCATGCTAACGTTGCGAGTTTTACATGTCTTCATAAAGAATTACAGGTACTGAACCTGTAATTCTTTTTAAATTAAACTTCTTCACTTCTTACTAAAACCTAAAACGATCGCGATGTATGTTAATCCAGCATTGTAGCCGGGTCTCGGCGCAAATTGTGACAAACTCAATTTTCGTCAAAGGTCTGCCCTTCGGGGCCGTAGCACGGATTAAATAATAGTTGCTACGCTGTATCGCTCTACGAAACGACGTTGTGATTGGATATATCGAACCCTTTAAGGGTGTCGCGAGTTACTTAACAGGCAATACGTACTGGGATTCTTGTGCCTAGTACCATAAAAGGACGCTCTTAGTTTATAAAATTGAAATGACAAACTAGACAGAAGGGAGTTATGGGTCTATCGACGCTATACTCGTACATAGTGGTTATTTCGTCAATCACTTCTGAGCCGGATAAGTGGGTAAATCAATGGACAGACACCTACTTAGATTTTCTACTTACAATGGATCCGACGGAACGGATCAAAGTAGCTTTTGTAACATATGTTGCCTATGTAGGCAGGCACTTTTGAAGGTGAAAGCTTGAGCTGCTGACTAGCGATAGAAATTAGGTCATGTTTCGTAATTAGTAGAGAAGATACATACATACATATAATCATGCTTCTTTCCCATAGGGGTAGGCAGAGACTAGCATAGGTATTCATTCAGAATCATATGAAAACGTTTCCGTTCGGATTCTAAAAATTTTAAGTTCAAATTATTCGAATCTCAGTCTGTATTCATAAGTTTTTGAACGTGATTCATTCTTCCGATCGAATTTATACTCGATTCCCTATTCCAAAATTTATAAAAGTAGACTGGAATTCAAACAATTTGAGTTTGAAATTTGTGCGATCCGATCGGAAACGTTTCCGAGTGTGAGAATAGCACCGCACTTCTCTCCACTTGCCACGATCCTAGCATACATCTTTCGCTTCTTCCAATTCCACTTCCATAAGTGTTTTTATACACGCTCGTCAGTTACGGGTACTCTTGACCTGGCATTTCTTCAAGAATTCGATTTAGTCGACATACGTGCGCCTAGGTCGATCTTGACCGACTTGACCATCCACACTAGCTTTGTAAACCAGTTTCGTCAATCTCCTTTCATCCATGCTCTCAATGTGTCCAAACCATCAAAGCATCCCTTTCCTTTCCAAAAGAGAACACTGGCATCTGCCAGTGTTCAGTGTTCAGTGTATCTATCTAGATACGTACCCTGAATATGTCAATAACGAAGATGAAGTAAGTTAAGTGGAACAATATTGACACAATATATTGTAGAATCTAAAAGGTTTCTACGAAAATACAGTTAGCTATGGAAATTCGTAGATCCCTCTACGAAAGCTACGATATGGATGGATTCAACTTGGCGCATAAATTGGCTAGATCGCATGAAACAATGCACGCGCACGTGCAGCGTGTGTGTATAGGATACCAAAGTACTAGGGAAGTACGAGTCTACGTGAGCATGTGATAATGATAGGTAGGTACTAAAAACGTACAGGTTGAACAAACAAAAGAGAAACGCTTGTCTCCCTAGTGTAGTCAGGGGTTCATTGTAATAAGGATGTCCATTAAACGAGCAGGTGGGCTGCTTTTACATGGTACTTAATGAGTGCGAAAGTGACAGAGCGATCACTTTCGTCTTCTCGCATGTGCTTTGCGGCAGTACCTAGGCATTTTTGCCGGGTGTTGGACTTCGCTGTGAGTTTTTTTTTTAAATAGATTAATAGGCTTGCGTTTCGTCGCTAACATGCATAATGATAAGCAGTGATGCGGTCTACGATGGAGCACGCTTGCCTAGAAGAAACCGATTCACTCGCGACTTGAAGACACCCAGATTATAAGTGTCAGGGAACACACACTTTGGCAGAGTATTCCACACTCTAGCGGTCCGTCTAAGAAATGAGGAGCTAAAGCGTTTCTTGCGTGTACGTGTGCGTGCGTGTGTTTTTTGTACTCTTAGTTGTTTTATAGAAGAACGGGCTATGGAGAATAAGGTCATGCAAAATAGATGCACTTTCCTCGAAATGTATCCGATGAAAACCGATACACCAGCAACCTCGCGCCGATGATCCAGACTTTGAAGTTTGGTCTGGACAAGGGAGTCGTTGCCAATGAGCTTCTAGGCACGTTTCTCGATGGACTCCAACGCCTATTATCAATTATTATTAATTATAATAGGCGTTGAGTATTTTAAAATAATTTTGCGTAGTAGAGTCCAGTCTCCATTTTCTTGAATGCCATTTCCAAATTAACGTTTTATATAACCTGGCTAATATTATAAACGCGAAAGTGAGTTTTTTCGTTTGTTTGAATGTTTGTTGCGCTTTCACGCTCGAACTCTACTCAACCTATCATCATGAAATTTTGCGTAACACGCTGTCAGAGGTACAGAAAAATCCATAGGGTACTGTTTCATCCCAAAAATCAACGGTCTAAAAATACTGTACCAAGTTTAAATCACGCTGTACGTTGCGTCTTTTGATGAGAGAATTGCGGCTGCGCTGTGTGCTTCAGTTAATTAGTGTTTCACTTTGCTTTTAGCCAGGTGTGCTTTGTAGTGCTAATTAAAGATGGTTTATTTCCATAGACACTTACATTCTACTTGAAGTTACCCAAATTTTTAAACGACTTTAAAAAACGAAGAGGTTATATGTTCGTCTGTACTTACTTATCTATTTTTATAAGAAATAAAAAAAAACTACAATTTTTTTAGTTGAACTTTTATGGTCAACTAGGGTAAATGTGTGGGGCAATTGCGTCTTTCGAGAATCACTGACAACCCTTCAAAAATTAGGCAACTAACGCCATCTTGTACAGATGATTGCAACTAAAGATAAAAAAGATGTAGGTGGCGCCTAATTTGTGAAGGGTTTGTCAGTAATTCTCGAAAGACGCAATTGCCCCACAGACGCATTTGCCCAAGTTGACCCTATAGAGAAAGAGTTGTCAATAAATATTTTCATTTAAGGGTCCGGCGACCACTTTAGACTAATTTCGCATAGGTAATGGTTTCTTTTTGCCATTTCGTCTAGAAGAAGACGACGAGCAAAGAGAGCACGTAAAGGTACTAATGAATCTCTAAAATTATCTACAGAGTGACAAAGTGCAATTTCAATCATTTTATAGGACTTTTGTACTTCTCTAATAATTCTTAATTTCCTAACTAAAATTTTGTCTTGTATTATGGACTAATTTAAAACTAATGATGTAGACAATCTCCCTATGTAAAGGGATTTATGATTTGCTTTGTCTATCTATTAAATAAATCAATCAAAATGAACCCCTTACACATGTGGATATTTTTCATAACTCTATATTCTCTTGAGGACGTTTTTTAAAAAAAACCAAGAATATAGGGGCGGAAAAATAGTTCATTTAATTGTACATTCCAAATTTAATTATAATCTAACAATTGGTTTCTAAGAAATTTTATAAGCACGTTTGTATAGAGAATTCACAGAACCCTAAAGGTGTGTAATCGTCTTTAAATATTATCCTAAATATACGAGGTAACGCTACCCTTGTAAGTAATTGTTATCTTATCTTACTTGTAATTACACGAGTTAAACGGTAAATTATCAAGTCGTTAAATCTATCTTACTCCTAATCTTCAATGTTAGACAGTGAGCACTCTGATTGCAGGTTAGTTTGACCTACTTGCCTGTCAGTCTTAATCGCCAACTCTGCTGGAAGTTAAGGGAGCGCAGTCTGGCAACACTTAGCGAGAGTTGATGGCACTGGCGCTTTTGTGCTGTGTAGGTGCACACCGTGCAGTAACTTACCTACGTTTTGCAAGTCAAACCTACCTTTTATAGGTCACGACTATTTTATTTGACGATAATAGTCGCAGGTTTAAATGACATTGTCGTAGATAATAAATAAATAAATTCTGGACACTTTTTACACACGGTCGCCTGAGCAATGCTTGTACTATGGCTGCCATAGACTGTTATGCTTACATAGTGCATTATAAAAGTGTGGCCAGGACTACATTTTGAGGTTCTTTATAAAAAACTGTGCAGTTTTTTACAAGTCAAATTTGAAAAAGCCGTAACATTAAACTCCTACAAATAAGTGCAGTTTTAGAATATTAAATAAATCTACTAAGGTTGAATATTGGAACAGAAATGGCTAAGAGTTTGGGAATTAAGTAATAAAAGTTTTCGTGCAATTGTAAATGTTTTTCATGGCAACATTACCACGCACACAAGGTTAAAAAAGAAGTGGCTTCAGCGAGACATAACGCAGTGTTCCATAAAGATGGAACACTGCGAGGAACCTAGAGGCTTTCCATAGAGGAAAGCCTCTAGGTTGATCTGAGCACAGAGATAGATCTGTAATAGCACACAGGCTTTTTAAATCTAACTTTCTATATAGCTATTTAACCGCGGTGCGCAGCCAGTTGCAGGATAAATAATAAGTAGCAACAACTGGGGTCCTATTGCCATGATATTTACGTCTTGTTTTCGACGCTGCGCGATCATGGACCTTATTGCGCGGCGATACAATTCACGGTCGCGCAGCGTCGAAAACGTAAGGCAAGTAAGTTAGTATAAGTAAGTCTTCAAGTAACCATCATAGCGATAAGATGTCTTGGTAGGCCCCTAGTACCTATATAGAGTAGAGGAGTCTTGCTCACACTATACCTACCACAGATCTTAAAAATATCTACCTATTCTTCGATCATCGGTTTTATAAATGGGCCTCCGTGAAACAAATCAGGTGAAGAGAACGGAAAAGAAGTGAAAGGAAGGGAAGAGGTAAATTAGGTAGGTAGTGGTGGTGGTAGGTGTAAGGCAGGTAATGCTCTTTTCCAGTTAGGTATAAGTACAAAGTTATATACAGCCTTCAGTCTAGACCTGCCACTTTTCCATGTGCCTGTACTTACATTATCGTCATGCTTTTTCCCCCGAAGGGGTTGGCTGGCAGTAGTGTATTTCAAGTTTCAACGGCCACACTTCGCCGGACGATATTCAATCCTAAATGTGACAGGGGCGAGCCTGTCGCCACGCACCGAGTACACGTTACTTATATAACAGATAGACATTAAATCTATACTTACCTACCGCATGAAATGTGTGCAAACACATAAAACTATCAAGTTGTAGTACTGAATACAACGTGTATGTTGCTACAAACGATAAGTACAGTAGTTTTGTGGTAGAACATTACCTATTTCAAGTCAGGTGTAGTCAGAGGTCGTGGAAGTGGGTGCAGACGGGGCCAGATGCCCCCTAACAGCAAACAGGGCAGGGGCTCCAATTTTACCGCCTGGTAAAATTGCCAGGCGGCAATTGCTAAGCCGGGCCCAGAAATTAAAAGAAGGGCTCTTGAAGTGTCACGTGGCGAAATAATTTTGCTCCCCCTGTCCTATAGTAGGTCCCTACTTCCGTAGTCCCTGGGTGTGGTTCGGGAAACTTCTACCTTTGAACATAGAGTAATATATGTAGTTACATTAGCCTATACTTAGAATTAAAAGCTTGCTCTGCTAACGCGAGCAGACTTAGTTATTTTCAAAGAAAATATATTTTAAAGCTTTTGGTAACTAATAATTGTATTTTTAATTGAGTAGGTAAGTATAATATTATTCGAAGAATGACAGAAAAGAGATGAGAAATTAGAGCGAAATGAGGAGCTTTCTTCACATTTTCTTCTTGTTATTAAATTCTATTCTACAAACAACGAATTCTAAGAAGGTAGAGTTTGTTGTTATTGTTGCTGGGCTAAAACACTTTCTCTCTAATGATTTTTTTGCCACCGATTTCTATACTCAGCAAAATGGAGTGTTTCAATTAGCTTGTCGATAGTGATGCGAATTTAAGCAACTATCGATCGGCTATCAATTTTGGCTCGGCTGACTTGCATAAACTAACCTTAATTATAACCAAAGTTTAACCAGCTCAAAAATCAGTGGTTTACTCTAGGAGGAGAGGCCTAGGAGATACCTATTCACTTTACTCTTAAACACCCCCGGATTGTATTTAGGTGGAAAGACAGACGCAGGCAACGAGTTCCACACTCTGCAGTTCTTACAAGAAAAGTTGACTTGAAACGCTTAGTGCGTTTTGGCGGAATTTCCACCATAAGTGGACGTCTCTTACTGGTGCGCCTGGTACAATTATAAAAAAACGGCGATGGCTGGATCAAGTCGTGCAGTTCTTGTGCACACTCGCCGTAGTGTATTCTGTAGAATACCGACAGACTGGCCACTTCACGCCGGTGTGACAAGCTCTGAAGCTTAGACGAAAACCAAAGCGCAAAGTAAGGCTCATAACGAGCCGTACAAGCTCTGTTAACCAGAGGTTTTTAGGCCAGTTATATAAGCTTTGGTTAAGATAGTGAAAGCTAGTTCATGCAACTCAGCCTTAGTCAATAGCAGATAGTCGCTGAAATTTACACCACTCTTGTCACTACTAGGTATCTACGAAGCGCTAAATATTGTTGAGGATATGAATCGGTGGCGCAACTCAGCCCAAGAAGAGAAAAGTTAAGGGTTCCGAAACTCTCTGAGTTTTCCATACAAACGCGCTTGTCAAATTTCTTGGAAACTATTTGTCAGGTTATGATGAAATTGGGCATGTACAAGTAAATGAAAATAATAATAATTAAATGATAAAATATGATATCTCTGCCCCTATTATCTTGATTAAAAAAAAAGTCCTCAAGGAACAATAGAGAGAGATAGAGAATTTTCATAGCTCTATTGTGACCCCTTAGGGTCACTTTAGACTGATTCATTTAATATATTGACAAAGCAAATCAAAAACCCCTTAATATAGGGAGGTTGTATACATCATAATACAAGAGGAATTTTCAGTTATTTAAGAATGATCAGAGAAATGCAAAAGTCATCAAATCATTAAAATTGCCCTTTGTCACTCTGTAGAAAACTTTAAAAGCTCGTCAGTATCTTTACTTGCTCCCTTCGCTCGCAGTCTTCTCCTAAACGAAATTGCAATAGAAAACCTTTAGCCCGTGAGAAGTTAGTAGAAAGTGTTCGCCGAACCCTTAAGATTTAGCGACGACTTCATTTTCTATCATTCAATTTGTTTGTTTCATCTCAGTGCCCTGTAACCTATTTTCCGGAGAGGCATTCGTTTAGCGCAAGGAAAAACCTTTTCTACGTCTCTGGGGTAATTTAACAGAAAGGACAGCCGAGATCGCGGCTGCGGAGGCTGCCTACGTAATAAGCAGATTAATAGATATCACATTAGCATTGTAACTGCGAAAGTTTGTTTGTTTATGTTTGTTGTCAGTCTGAAGCGGCTGAACAGATTTAAATGAAACTTGTTGTGAGGAAATCATGGACTATCGACGTCACGCACTCGCAGAGGTTGCGGTTTATTTTAACATCGTCACGCCTTTCCACCGAGGGGGCTGGCAGAGGTGTAATACAAAACCCACACTTCGCCGGACGATATTCAGTCCCAAATGTGACAGCTAGGGGGCGCTCCCTCTGGCTTGAGAGGCAGGCCTTCTCCAACTAGGCTGGCATCGCTTCGCTGAATGAGACTTGTGAGGATATCGAAGACTATCGCATTACGTCAAGCAGTCGCAAAGGTTGCGGTTTATTTTATCCTTGACAATAAATGAATGATTACCTGACACCTGACACCCAAGAGATTACCTGAGTCATGGATTCTCGGCTTTCGTTGGATAAGTAAACTTGGCAAAGTACTCCCGATCTTGCAAACCCTTGACATTTGCGGCCGATTTGAAAAAGGTATTAGATTTCACTATGTAAATACGTTCGCTTACGGTGTACCTGCCATTGAGAAGAATATTGCAAATTGAGATTATAAAAGTATTGTAGAATAAAATATCTAACGTTTTATCGAATATAATATTTATTTATTTTGTCATATGTAGCGATGATAGCCTAGTTGGAGAAGGCCTGCATCTCAAGCCAGTGGGAGCGGGTTCGAACCCAGCCGACGGCACGCACCAATTTGTTCAATGTGTGAACATATGTGCGTATTGTATGTCGTATGCTACATGACTGGAGCCCAGCGTATAGCGACAGGCTCGCCCCTGTCACATTTGGGACTGAATATCGTCCGGCGAAGTGTGGATGTTGTATGATACCTCTGCCAGCCCCCTCGGGGGAAAGTCGTGACGATATGTAATAAATATCCAACCAACCGCACTTATTTTAAAAGTTCTAGACATAAGCATAATATCTGTATACCTCAACTTAATAATAGCATGTTTTCTAAAAATGTTTATGTAATGGCTCTTAAAATGTATAACTTAGCCCTTGACATAAAATTAGTGGAAGGAAATAGATTCAAAAATAAACTTAAATCCTGGCTTTTCCATGAAGTTTTTTACACTACTAAATAATATTTTGAGGACCGAAAATTAATCTCATTTAGGGCCGATTTTTCAATCCTTACTTTATTCGCCTAATAACTTAACTACCGAGCCAATAACTTTATTAATCTGTTTATTCGACTCATAAACGGTGTTCGGTTTTTCAATACAATTTTAAATTGGGAATAACTATCTGACCATTTATTCAGTGTGTACAAAAGCTAACTTCAGACAGTTGAAACAAAACTATAAAATATCCACGCGTTAGAAAAGGACTTCGAATTTTCACTTTTCGCTTATGTCACTGTCTTGTCAGTTTTAGTCTAAACGTCACTGTACTACTAATCTGTGCAAAAGTCGTCGGCTGGTTTGGCTATGGTAAATAGCTCATGTAGTTTGTTCATGGTAGTTTTTTTTAAATTAAAATTAATTTAGTTTCTGCGTGTCGGAAATATCAATCTTTTTTGACAGTGACAACCCATAAGACCATCATTTAGACAGTCTCAACAATTTATTCCATAGGATAAACTGCTATCTGGCCGTTCCACCGACAAATAAAGTTATACCTCAGATAGATGAGTTATTCGTCTAGTAAATGATACCTGACCATTGAAAAACAGAATAATTAGCTATCAGTTCAATAAACACTATTTGTTTGTTTATCTGACCATTGAAAAATCGGCCCTTAATGTATTAGATCTTTAAGTCCTTGTAACTAAGTAAAAACTATATTTCGAAAAACGACGAAAATTATACGCTCGAGTACGAAGGCTGTTGATACTAATTTACAACAGAACTTGTAACATCTTTTGTACACAGTTATACAATAAATATATTCTTATTCTGATAAATCTGCGCGTACGAGAAAGTTGTGACCAGCAAAAAGTTATTGGAAGTCGGTGAGTCAGCAAGAATTGGCTGGCTGAGAGAATCTGCGAAACTTTTGCTAAATTGAATAAAAACAATTTGACTTTGACTTTGATGGATGGATGTTTGTTACTCTTTCACGCCAGGACGGCTGAACAGCTTTGGATGGAATTTGGCATAGAGATAGATTTTAGTCTAGGATACTTTTTAACCGCGGGTGAAACCGCAGGACGCAGGTAGTTATTTATAATGTTGCGCTGTTGCGGGAACTAAATGTGTGCGCAGTTTCATAAGATCAGAATCGGTTTAGAAGAAGTAGATGAAAAAACTGTAGCAATATTTCAGCCTTTTTAAACCAAAACGTCAGCTTTGGCCTCATAGACCAAAAGCACTAAAGCAAATGAGAACATACGGCTGTGTACTCGTATAGTCAATGTTTTCTGCCTCGTTGATGCCACGGACTTGTAGATCTGTTTGTTCTAGATCTGTTTGTTCTGTAGTCCCCGTGTCTAGTGTTTACCTCCGAGCTACAAGACAGGGACATTTCACTGTTTGTCTCGGCTCTAGGACGTTTGTGGATCTAAACAATGATAGTGTTGAGCACTATAGTCCAGTGATTATAGTAGAAGTATGCAGCTTTTTACCCGACTGCGCAAGAAGGAGGGTTATAATCTGATGTTTTGTATAGAAATAACGATATTCTGTAATCTATTTTTTTTACTGGATTGGACATTTTTAAAATTAAATTAAATTAAAATTCATTTATTTCAGATAACTTTAGATCCATACAATTATAATAAAAAAAAGCAAATTATTATTTAAAAAAAAAAATACTAAAAATGTCAGGAAATTTGAAAAATAATAATAATAATTTAAAATGTCAAAAATAGTCAAATCAGAAACATTACAAATTACTAATACAAACATACATACATACATTTTTGCTTTTTAATACGAGCCCTTACTATGAGTATAAATAACACATATATAAAATTTTACTATAACAAACGCGGCCTGTGTGATAAAAATGATAAAAGCAGCAGTCGAAGTAGGTACCTAACTGAAAATTCCGGTACACGAAAAGTTAATTAATTAAATTTAAGAATATTATTGACACACATTGTGTGTCAAAGTGGCACACGTAATATTTCATTGACACACATAACATCCTTTGTTATACAAATTGTACGTATATCTGCCGAATACATTTACACAATTTTTGGGTACAACTGATTATACCCGCTTCGTAGAAGTGTAACCCTATCTGCGTTTGCCGGACGCCCGGTACGACGTAGAGGTCTTAGCGGCCAACAAGTTTTAGTCATTAAAAAAAATAGGTTGTCTGTAAAGTCGGTTTACGGACGATAGTTTAACGTGACAACGTCATAACGTTGATGAAACCTTCTCCTCGGAAGCATAGGCCAATCGAGTGGAAGAGAGATAGATGCGGCGCAAGCCGATCGTACCTTTCGCTCGCTCGTGTAGCACTTTCGCTCCGATCAACCGAGCGTGACGGGACAATGAGTCATCCTTTTTCCTGCGTGCAGCCAGCGTTCATCGATTTATTAGTGATGATGTTGTCACGTAAAAAATATGTGTAAAATAAATACCGTGGAGGCATAAGCAGTGGTGAAAGGCATCGTGGCGGAAGATGTCTCGGGCTCGTCGGCGCAGGGGAGTCAGCCAGCGAGGCCAGCGATCCGTGCGCCATGGGGGCAGCCCGCACGTCGAGCGAGGCGGCCCGAAGGGGCGAGGGCGACCGCGGGCCCCCCGGCCCGGCTTCGAGAGTGCGCCCGTCGGGGGCGAACGTGCGGATGGCGGGCGACGATCCGCGGTGACTCTGCGGACATTATTGTATTAGTCGTCCAAGCGTGGAAATTGTGTTAAGTTACATTTGGTACAATGTTTTTTTATTTCATTAAAAAAACCTGCAATGTAGGCTAAGAAAATGGGGGTATTTCACGTGCGTGCTACGAATATTTGCACATTGTACCTCTAAGAGACCTTTTGTTCAAAGTATAAGCCCTTTACTAATAAGTATTGTATTGCCTCGGAATATAGTTCTATGGTGTTGCCTTTTTCGATCGAGTTAAAAATTTGAAAGAAAGCAAATCAAAACACGGTATAACTATTCCGAGGTTGGTTTATAAGTAAGGGGATACAAATAGTCTTATACCTATTATCTTATAACAGAGACAAATATCTATCTACCTGTAGGGATAATTATACAAAAAGAGTAAATGAACATAGAATAATGTAGCTGATTTACGGTAAACCTTCATCACCAGGACGATGGGTTGTACTAAGGCGCGTTATATTGCGGCCAAGATTAACCTCGCCCCATTTACCCGTTGCTACCGTGTTATTACTCTATTTCACCGTCGGAGAGTGAAATCCTAAGTAAAGCCGTTCGTACAGGTGATACAAATCCCTCTAAAGTCAAAGTCACGAAGTTTATTCATAAAAATGAGGTACAGGTTCTTATATTAAAAGGGTTCTCTAGTAGCCAACAAGACAGTCGTCGTGCATAATGATGGCATGTCGTTTCTGTTGACATTTTGACAATTTCTGGGGCTTTTGAGATTTGAGATTTTCATCTCACCTTTTTTCGTCCTTGTTGCTCTGTTTGAAACGTCACAGGTCTGAGAGTGACCAAGATAAAATCTCATCTCATCTCACGCGTAGGAATAGCCCCCCTGTGGCCCTATTCGGAGATTTGAGATTTTCATCTCACCTTTTTTTCTCCTTGTTGCTCTCGTTTGAAACGTCATAGTAATAGGTAATAGTAAATAGGTGTGAGAGTGACCAAGATAAAATCTCATCTCAACTCACGCGTAGGAATAGCCCCCCTGAACGAAGTTCGTTTAAAGCTGCGAGCGACGTGACAGGCGAGCATGTTATTTAGAGTCGAGTAGTCTTGTCGCCTTGTATACGGATGGGTTTATTCTCCTTCATCTTAGAGAAGTGAAATTCTAAGTACCTACGGAAGCGTGATTAGTGAAACTTTCTGATTAGTAAACTCCTGCCCACTTGCACTGAATATAAAAATTGCCTAACTCCTTGCTTAACTATTTTAAGCTTCTCCTAGCAAAATCGCTTATCGGTCACATAAAATTAAGAGTCCTATAAAGAATGACCAAGGTTCGGTTATAAAAATTTTGATAGGAGTTAGGTAGTCGTAGTTTAAACTAGTTAAGTAAGGACTTATGTGGGAAACATTTATGTGATGAACATTAGTGTTTGTTCTATGTCTGGGTGTTAATGTCTATTTAAGTATGTATTTAAAAATATCTAAGTATGTGTATCAGTCTCTGGCAGCCATAGTACAAGCTTTGCTTAGTTTGGTGACAGGCGACCGTGTGTGGAAGTGTCCCGATTTTTTTAAAAATTTATTTACTTATGCAATTCTTTTATTCAGTGCAAGAGGGCATCGAAGAAGTTTTAAGCACAGTACACACAGGTAAATAATATGCTTAGGTTATCAAAATTAGATCGTTTTTTTTACTTTTATTAAATTTTACTTAGTGCGAGTAGAAACTTAGTGAGTACTAGCAGCGCGCCGCGGTGTCACCCGCAGCTAAAAAGTAGCCTATGTGTAATGTGTATGTATGTGTGTTAATACAGGGTGTAAGCTATCTCCGTTCCAAATTATCTCCAAAGCCGTCGATCCGTTAAAAGTAAAGAAGTAGCAAACAAACATGCACACAAGCTTTTGCCTTTATAATATTAGTAGGAAGTAGGACCAATCGTAAAAAGAAAATATGATTAAGCAACATTTACCTATCCAATTCTAAGATATGCAATTTATCTGTATTTACAAATATACTCTCCAATGATTCGAACAGACGTACCTACTTACAAAAGATTAAGGAACATCATTTATGGGTGTATCCCTCGTAAAATAGAAATGATGAAAGGAAAGATAGGTATGTCTTTAGGGAAATGTTTTATGGCTTTCAATACACAAGGTTATTGCCTCTGGGGAAATCATAATTGCTTATTATAGCGTGTTATGGGACGTAACTTCAGGTGTGAATTGGGTCGATCTATGTAGCTCATCTTTTATTTTAACAATTTACCTGAAAACAGTATGAGGTACCTAGGTGTGTGAGTGTGTGGTAATTTTTTTTCAGTGTAAACGGCTCTGGTGGTAGCGGACGACCGAAATAGGGATAAACGAACTGCGTGAAAGATATGAATGAGAAGGAAGTGAAGTGAGAGATGACGAGTGATAGAGATGAATGTAGGTAGGAAGATGAGATCTTTTTCGAAGTGCGATATAATCGTTGTTTCTTGTATTTATATTTAGGCATAATATGGCATATTTAAGCTAACTAAGAGTGAGAACTGTTTGTCCTAGACAAACCGCATTGGTTTTAAGGGCATGTTTAGTTTAAGCTGTAGTTGTATTTACGTTAACAATAATAAAAAAAAAAAAGGTGAGGGCGGTAAGTCCTGCACTGACGTCCCGCTTGGGGTGTATTGTGCATGTCAGCCAACCCAACTCCCTGAAATACCGGAGTGAGGCTCTGGGGCGATAGCATAGTTGCTCCAACGGATGAGAATATGATAGCCTGAAAAAAACTCTAAAATGGTTTTAAAGTTCCTATGACGAACCTGTATAAAACCTTGAAGCTTATAAAATATTAAGAGCTAACTGATGCCCGGGACTTCGTACACTGTACGGAGTTTTTACGTCATTGATTTTTTTTAAAGCGATTATAGCCGAGTCGAAGAAGGCTCGCCTCTCAAGTCAGAGGGACCGGGTTCGGACTCAGCCGAAGGCACTCATGCACCAGTTTGTTTATTGTGTGGTGAGGTGTCTCATCAGAGGTGTCATTTTAATCGTCTTAATAGTGGAAGTAACTTATGGTAAGACATTTCGCTGCCAGGTTTTTTGGTTTTCTTTAAAAAATGTTACTTGTTTAGTTTATTTTACTTTAGAGGAGGCCTTTGTCGACAGACAAGTTATTCCACGCAAACATTCATTCATTTTTTGTGTAATGTAGGTATTTGTTATTGTTATATTTTGTAAGATTCTTTTATGTGTAAGTAGTTTATTAGAGAACTAGTTGTCTAGTTAAACCTAATATAGGTTTTAAGACAACTATCTAACTATAATTCAATTGTTATATGTATCATTAAATAAATAAATAATAAATTCAGTTGCCGATCTTTCAAATAAAAGTTAGAATTAGATTAAATCAATTTAGTTTTAGTAAGTAGGCACAGACACTTATTAATTGTTAGAATACTAAGAATTAAACAGCAATAAAGGCTATTTTATTTTATTTATTTGTTTACGAGTTTAACTAATAACCGATACGTACGTTCAAACTCACGTCGCTTCATCTTACTTCGTTTTGAACGTAAACTTCAATCTTTGGTTGATTTAAAGTTACGGCACGTCACGATAGAGTTACTAGGTTCGCAAAATTATGCGATCAACATTGCGTATGTTTTGAATTTCAACTCTGATATCTAACTTTAATATGTGCGATCACACTTCATGCATATAAAGCGATTCAATCCAACCCCATGTCCGTAATACCGATTTAAAATCCAATCGGAAAATATCGTTTGCGGACGGTTACGTGACTGCTGTAACGGGTTTTCTTTGACAACAGTGGATTCGTAAATAAACACCGTTCCTGGTACAAGATCTTTTAGGTACTTATACCTCATGTCTAGGATTCAGTCAGTTAGTTTATCTAGAATTAAGAGAGTAGGTAATACATAACATATATCGTCACGCTTTTCCCCCGAGGAGGCTGGCAGAGGTGTAATAGAACACTCACACTTATTTGCCGGACGATATTCAGTCCCAAATTTAACAGCGGGCGAGCCTGTTGCCATGTACCGGGCTCCAGTTGCCTGTTCTTCTGAGTAGAGGCTTTTTGTCCGAACAAGGCGGTCGAGTCTATATAAATAATTTTGACGTTCATAAGTGTATCTTTGATACCTAAATTGAATAAAAACATTTTGACTTTGACTTTGACTTTGAGTCATGTAGCAGATGACATACAATACGCACATATGCTCACACAATAAACAAATTGATGCGTGCCGTCGGCTGGGTCCGAATCCCTCTGGCTTGAGAGGCGGGCCTTCTCCCAACTAGGGTGCCATCGCTTCAGTAATACCCTATGAGTACTTATACATATAATGGAAAATAAAAACTTAGTGATAGTGTACGCACCACCCCAGTAATTAGTAAGAAATAGGTGGCCCCTGCGATACAGGTATTCATACCTAGTGCAGGGACCACAAGTAACACTAATTTATCTAAGGGTAATTTGAAAATGTTTAAGAATAAGTTGTTTGTGTTGGAGAATGTACATTTTTGTTAGTAAAATTATTTGTATTATTTGTATTTGTAATTATTTAGGTAAAAAAATAAATAAAAAATATGTCTAGAGATAGTTCCGTACTGTTTATGAATAAAAAGTGACAGGACAACTTTTTTATGCTAGTGTACGTGACAGGTAGACCTACCTGTAAAAGACGTACCTGTACGTCTTTTACTAAGGTCGAACAATTGGACTATTCTTTATATCACTAAGCCTTTTCCTCTAAAATAAAGATAGGAACACACCTTGTGCAATTGTAGTAAGTAAGTATTAAAATTTAGAGTTATCATAATTTAATATATTATCCACTTGCATTAAATAAAAGAATTGCCTAAGTCCTTGCTTAAGTAGTGTTAAACAACTCCTGGCGAAATATTCGCTTATCGGGTACCTACATAAAGTTGAGGGTCCGGCGACCACTTTAGACTTACTTCGCAATCGTAAAGGTTTTCTATTGCCATTTCGTCTATAAGGAGACGACGAGCGAAGAGAGCAACTAAAGATACTGACGTTATCTACAGAGTGACAAAGTGCAATTTCAATTCGTTTTATGACTCTTGCACTTCTTTTATCATTCTTAAATAAACTAAAAAAAACTTTTATTATGGATTAAGTTGAAAGCTAATGATAAAGACATAACCTCCCTATGTAAATTGATTTGCTTTGTCTATCTTTTTACAAATGCGGATATTTTTCAGAGCGCAGTTTTCTCTTGAGGACGTTTTTAAAAATAAAATAAAATCAAGAATATACATATGGGCGAATATTTAGGTAATTTTATTGTACATGCCAAGTTCCATCATAAACTGACAAATGGTTTCCAAGAAATTTGACAAGCGCGTTTGTATGGAAAATTCAGAGCGTGGCTCTCTACGAACTCTTAAAATTCTCATAAGGAATCGCTTAAGGTTCGTTTAAAAAAAATAGTGGGAGTAGATTAAACTAGTTAACGTGGTTCGTCTCGCTCATGGCGCGACATTTTCTTTTTTTTTTTTTTTGGATTTGAAGTTAGAGCGGGTAACTATAGTACGTGATAATGGAATTTACACATTTATTCATATATTTCTCGTTATTTTACAGACACATTTGACAAATATGCACCTGATTACTCATGTAAGGTAGGCCCGTCAGTTTATCGATTAATTTGCTTAGTTGACGATCTGGTGCATTACTCTTCAACATCTGTAAAAAGTATCGTAAGGTAAACATAGTTATCAACGATGGCCGATGAATTAATGAATGATGAATGAAATTTCGATGAATACTAAAGTCAAAGTCAAAATGTTTTTATTCAATTTAGGTATCAAAGATACACTTATGAACGTCAAAGTTAAATAGACTCTACCGCCTTGTTCGGATAAAGAGCCTCTACTCAGGAGAACAGGCAAGAAACTGAGGGGCATTATTTTTTCACTAATTTAGCTACCCGGTCTAGCACCAAAACAAAAAACTGTTTGAAATTTGAATTTCCCGCCATGAGCACGACGTACCTTAGCAAGGACATAGGCAATTCATATATTTGGTGAAACTGGCCATCTCATAAAGATGTGATTTTTCTTTATTTTAATTCATAACAATTTCCCCTTTATATACTTACTGAGTAAATACTTGGGAGTCTCACGGAAGTAATTTATATTCCGCCTTTTTTCTCCGTACTCACGTTACTTACGAGTATGTAAGTACCTGCTGTTTAGATAACTTCGTAGCTTGTATTACCTTTGTTATTAAACATGTTTTATGTCTTCGGAGAAATAAATTTACTTATTCTTATTTTCTTTTTCTGAAATTGTATTTCCTAGTTACCTGTTAGCCTGTTACTCACGTGGATCCATTAAACCTGCTGAAATTTTCGTATTCGGAGTAAAATGGTAGATTTTTTCTTTCGTACATTAGCTATTTCGTCGTTTTTTTTTTTGGTGGCTTTCACTGCACTTGCTTGTAGGCTAAACGTATATGGCTTAGGTATAGGCATAATCTACTTAAATTGATCAAGCTATTAGAGCCAATGACTACATGCAAACGGACAAGATTACCTGTGATTTCTTTCTTCACTGAACACATTATTATCATATGTCTCCACTCCCTACGTATGCGCGTAGACCATCTAATGGAAATTAAAGTTTTTACCTATATATTGATAGAGCAAACCTTAATGAGGACCACTTACTGCCAGTCTTTATATATTACTAGCTGTCACCCCGCGACTTCGTTCGCGTTTACTATTTATATATATATATATATATATATGTGAGCTATCCTATCTGTTAAGTTAGATCGAACTGCACACGGTGTGCAAATTTGGTTGAAATCGTTTAAGTAGTTTAGGAGTCTATAGCGGACAAACAACGTGACACGTAATTTATATATATTAAGATAAGATAAGATCCTATGGACGATTATATAGAGGTCAATAAAATAAATAAATTTGTGCGAGTGTGTTTGTTTGTTACTAAATGATCGGATTTTCATGAAATTTGGTAAGAAGTTAGCTTATACTCAGGATACAATCCAGTTTAACCACGCGCAAAGCCGCGGGGCGCAGCTAATATAAGATGAATATAATCATGCATGGTTTAAGCTTATCAAAATTCAATTCTACGCAGAGTCGACTCTTTTCACTTTTTTGAAGCGTCGCATTTTATCTTTACGTCGTAATGAAAAGCATTTCCCCACTCTGCGGACCCGAGATAATTTCAAAGGACCCCGATATTTCAACAGTCAATGAGCACCCCAATTCCATAACATTTCGAGCAGTTCAATCGGCAACCTCAATAACGTAAGCACCTATAAAAGTCATTGAAACGAGTTTCAGAACCTCGAATATACAGAGTGTTTGTTATTTTAGTATCGAAAATATTAGTAAAATACCAGAGATACCCATGCTTAGATCAGGCTATTGGAAGGTACTTTTATTGTTAATTAGATTTGAGGATCTTTTTTTTTCTATTTCAACGCTTGTGTCCAAAAGTAAAATAATCTAGCTAAATTAATTTTTACTAAGTTAAGTTAACGATCTTGTCTCAGTCGTAATGCTTTTGAAAATTAGGACTATTCTGCATTCTATCTATCATCATCTGCCTACCCTTAATTCTACTTAAGTGGGGTCGGTACAGTATGTAGACTTTCTCCATTTATATATCTGTGTCACTTGTCATCTCAGAATTAACTCTTTTTTTACGTTCATATCCTCTTTCACGCAATTCATCCATACTTTCTTCGGTCGTCCTCTACCACTAAAGCTATTCACACTCAAGCTCATCATCCGTTTTGTAATTAGTCCTCCTCTCTTCGTATAACATGCCTATACTATTGCAGACGATGAGTTTTCAAGTTTTTCGATGGATTCTACATGCATAAAATATTTGCAACAGCCTGTAAGTACTCACGCGCCATAAGATATATAGGTAAGTCCTGTAATACCTACGCACAGTGTAGAGTGTGTAGTGTGTACGATTATGGATCCAGCCCGTCTGTTCCACCCCGATCCTGAGCTCGCGTGCAGACGTTGGTTCCTTTCACGCGCGCCAACCACGTGTAATCAGTTAATACGATCGTCCAAATCACGTCTGGTTCGTTAATTTTTAGGTTATTTCGTGAATTTGGCCTCTAAGTAACCTTTGTTTGACGTAACTTTAATCCCTAGCGACGATTAAAGAATTTTTAGCGGTCCATTACGGAACTTATAATCTGTGACTTTTACAATTCAAATATGTAATTACATAATTTAACAGATTTCGAAATTATTGCCTAGACTCTAGTTAAATAGGTGAGCTAGCCAATAATTATTCAAATGTCTGGGTGAATACTTTAGATCAAAATTACTTTTAACTTTACCTATTTGTTGTCTGAAAGGATTGGTGGTTAAACAAAGATGATAACAAAGTCATGTAGCCTTAGTAGAAGTTGGAATCGTAGTTAGAATCATACTGTCTCTTACGAGAGGCTTCTCAAACATACTGAGGTACTTAGCCATAGATTCGTCAACTAGATACTGCTAAGTAGGTACCTACTCCAAAGTAGGTATACATCCACCATACCACCAAACTATTGTTTGATAATGTAGTAATTACTAGCCGTTATCCGTTTTGCTAGATTTTATTTAGAAAATAGTATACAAAAACCTTCCTCGTAATATACTGTAACTAACTATCAAATATCGTCAAGATCCGTTCAGCCGTTTAGCTGTGAAAAGCCTACAAACAGACAGAGCCGCTTTCGATTTTGTAATATGAATGTGGATTTTTGAGTCATTCCCTCTGAGTGTGTGTAACACACCTGCCCTTGATTTGACGACTTCCCAGAACGTTTTCCATGCTAACACTGATTGTTCTATGATACATGTGTGTTCTATGGCTGGGTGTTATTATCTATTTAAGAATGTAATGAAAAATATATAAGAATGTATATCAGTCTCTGGCAGCCATAGTACAAGCTCTGCTCAGTTTGGGTTCCGACGACCGTGTGTCCCGAATATTTTGTTACTATTTTTAGTGTCAAATTAATTTAACCTAATAAGAACTGTAGGATGCAGTAAACTTATCCTATCCTACTAATATTATAAACGCGAAAGTTTATAAGAATGGATGGATGGATGTTTGTTCCTCTTTCACGCCAGAACAGCTGAACAGATCTGGATTAAAGTTGGCACAAATGGCACACAGTTATAGACTAGAATAGCACAAAGGATACCTACTTTTTAACCACGGGCCCAACCGCGGTGCGCAGCTAGTACTTAATATTTCCAATTTCAAGTTGACTTAAATACTAATTTTGATTTAAATATTCACGACACTTCTACTCAGTTAAGTGGACAAAAGTAATGTAGGTGCATGATAATGTTTATTAATTCCTGAATACGACCCAGAGCAAAAACTCGGGAAACTCGTCACGCCTCGGTTAATTCTGAAATAAACATTTTAACGAGCTTATTTACTACGCTGTTTATTACCCCGTTTTCCTCTTTGCAGTTAAAAAGGAGATTAGATTTTGTTCGCAAAAAAATTTAAAATAAAATCACACTAATATTATTAAGGCGAAAATTTAAGATTGTGTGTGTTAGTGTGTATGTTTGTTAGTTCTACACGCTCAAACGGCTGGATCAATTTAAATGACATTTGGTGTGGAGGTAGCTCACGCCCTGGATTAATCCATAGGCTACTTTTTATTACTTATGTGGGATGAGCAAAAAATCAAAATATATTAATTTGTTACTCTTTCAAAGCCGAGCGACAAAACCAATTTTAATCAAACTATCACATCACACTAATATTATAAAGGCGAAAGTTTGTGAGTGTGTGTATAAGTGTGTATGTTTGTTAGTTCTTCACGCTTCAACGGCTGGACCAATTTAAATAAAATTTGGTATGGAGGTAGCTCACGCCCTGGATTAACACATAGGCTACTTTAATCCCCTAACAATGTAATTATACAGTAGTAATGTATACTTTTTAGAGCTAGTATAATACAAAATTTTATTTGACACGAAAAAATTGTACAGTGCTTCACAGTCCCTAGCTACCACGGTAGGATACCCTGTGTTGTGTTCGTAGGTAAAGTCTTTTCATAAAACATTGTCACGCAACGTAAAACGTTGAACTTTTCTATTTTATAGTTTGTGTTAATAGTTACCGAAAACTTTGCCAAAGGAGAACGAAAAAATTCATAGGGGCTCTGGTCCAAGAATTTGGCTGCTGTCCCCAGGACTGGAATTATTCTTGATTGGTTTATAGTGCCATAAACCGACTACGTGTGCAGCCCCTCAATACCTAGAGTTATGCAAAGTGAATTATTAACCGAGCGAGTGAAACGTTTATATTCAGTTTCGACAAAACGCTATCAAATGTCTGGATTATATCGGGATCTCTGTCTTTATCTACAGAGGCCTTATTCGGAGATTTGAGATTTGCATCTCACTTTTTTTCGTCATTGTTGCTTTCGTTTGAAACGTCATAGGTGTGAGAGTGACCAAGATAAAATCTCATCTCATCTCATGCGTAGGAATAGCCCTCCAGGTCGAATTGATTAACCGATTCTCTTGAAATTATGTGAGTAGGTTCGAAAATCAGATCTCCAACTTTTAAACAATGTTTAAAAACTTGGACAAGAGAATCTGTATACTTATCAAACCTGCCTACAAAACTTCACGAGAATCGGTTGAGAAATGTGACCTGTAGAGGAGGATACACGTCAGCCGCGAGGTCTCCAGCGCACAGAGCCACTAGTTGATAATGAAATTATTAAACTTCTTAGCTAAATATCAACGTTTCTGTGGGACAGATTTTTTTTCGGTTCCATACACGAAATTGCTATACTTGAATCACTCTTTCTAACGTACCAAGTGGTAGACCCGAGGACGGACTTCGTTTTTTTCTCTTAGTTTTTTTATGTACTAATTTTGTCATTCTCCTTTGTTTGGTTAAGGTAGTTTAATAAACTGGCAAGGTTATATGAACCGGCAAACAGCACTCTATTAAAAGCTTCGAAGTTTGAAGTTAAACTCTCTAACCCTAACTAGCAGTGAATGGATCAATGAAATTACTTTATTATTCACACACATTGTTGTAGAAGCGATGATGGCCTCGTCGGAGAAAGCCCGGCTCTCAAGCCAGAGAGAGCGGGTTCAAACCCAGCCGACGGCACGCACCAATTTGTTCATTGTGTGAACATATGTGCGTATTGTATGTCATCTGCTACATGACGGGAGCCCGGTGTATGGCGACAGGTTCGCCCCCTGTCAAATTTGGGACTGACTATCGTCCAGCGAAGTGTGGTTGTTGTATTACACCTCTGCTAGCCTCCTCGGGGGAAAGGCGTGACGATATGTATGTATTAATTGTTTTTCTCACGTATCGCTCACAGCTTAGCTAGACTAGATGTTCGTAACCGATCACCATTGTCAAGCAACGGACGATACGGTCAGTATTCGGATGGGTGATCGCGGGTGGCACTCACACCTGTGCGCTACCATGGCTTGTATGACGCGTTTAATTGCACTTATGTTCGATTGTTTGTTATTGGGCTATACGAATTTGCTTACTTGCTGCTGTCATCATCAGTACAGTACTCATCTTCTACTGGGTAAAAATGAGTTGGTTCAACATACCTAGCATAGTTCAATGTCGCCTTTTCGATTTCAATTCGAAAATCGTCTAGCGTTTGCCTTTAGACTTTTATTATTATTTATAGCCGAGTTTCAACACTACATTTTAATAAATATTAAAATATTAAGGCTCCATTACTCCGAAGAATATGTTTTATGTAGGCCTATCCAATATGCAGCTGTGAAGTAGGTAGGGGGAATGGCAGATGAGCCGAAAGCAGCGGACCTGGCGGACCCCTCATTACGAATGCAGTTTGCAAACTTTCGCGTTAGGGGTATGTTTGAGAAACGAGATTTAATGCTTTTAATGGATGAATTAAGTCGTAGGAACTTTGTTGAGTGTTACTTCTGTATATTTAGGTAGGTAGGTATATTTGAGTAAGTATGTATTGTAGTTTGAGCTGCATTCGATGATTGACGAAGATTTGGACCGATACGATGGGAAAACTGTGCTATGCTATGTAGGTAGTAGATATAAATGTAGGGTCAACTGGGTCAAATGCGTCTGTAGGGTAATTGCGTCTTTCGAGAATTACTGACAAACCCTTCACAAATTGGGCGCTGCGCCATGTACATCTTTTTTCTATCTTTAGTTGCAATAATTGTTTGCAACTAAAGATAGAAAGGATTTGTCAGTAATTCTCGAAAGACGCAATTGCCCCACAGACGCATTTGACCTAGTTGATCCTACTAACATATTTCATCTGTTATCGAATTTATCTATGCAAAAAAATCTGTTACAATAGAGATAAACATAAGAAAAGTAAAGCAATCAAGTTAATAACTTCGTTTCAACAAATATTAAGTACCTGCTTATTCATTCCTTTTCCCTCTACTTGAACATACTGTACTTAAGTACATAGTCATCGTCATCATCATCTTCCTACCATTATTCAACTCAGATGAGTGGAATTTTCATCTCACCTTTTTTCGTCTTTATTGCTCTCGTTTAAAACGTCATAGATGTGAAAGTGACCAAGATAAAATCTCATCTCATTTCACGCGTAGGAATATCCCCACTGGTCGGTAAAGTATGTACGCTTCCTCCATTCGTCTCAATCCTGTGTACTCACAAAGTAAAATAATCAAAACAAAATAATTATAAACCTCAACTGTTCAATTAACTTCAGCACCCGCAACGCAAGTTAGATTGACAATGAAAAATGCCGTCATCCATCAAGCTGCTCCAAGTTACGTCGTAAGTTGAACCAAGATATTATGTGACATTCGGTCCATTCTATCCGGCAGACGGTATTTAATCATAATAGCTACTATAGCTCAATCTACATTTACTTAGACTATTTCTAAAGAGTAATATTAGAAAGAGGTTGAAGTTCGTAAGTTTGTTTGTTCAAAAGTTTGACTTGAATCTAATGAAACTTGAATCTGAACTTTGAATCTAACTGGACCCTGAACTAGGTTCGATTTGAAAAAAATCACTAATAGGCCTCTAGTGGTATTAAACATGAGCATAGCCGCGGGTAGATAGCGAGTTCTAAAAGAATTGTGTTTCTAGTATTTTATATTAAGTAAATATTTAGGTACCTATTCTGAAACCAACATAACCTCATTAAAAAAAATGGCAGTAATAATTATATAGGCAGTATAATAGGTATCACAAACAAAATTGAATGTGATATTATACTTACGCCATTCTATTTTTGAGGTTATGTTGGTTTCAGAATAGGTGAATATTTATATACATACTAGCTGTCACCCCGCGACTTCGTTCGCGTTTTGAGCTATCCTATCTCTCAAGTTGGATCGAACTGCACATGGTGTGCGAATTTTATTATAATCGGTTAAGTGGTTTAGGAGTTCATTGAGGACAAACATTGTGACACGAGATTTATATATATTAAGATATTGACTACCGAAAATAACCCCGTTTTTAAAAGCTTCTTACCGATGAATTATTTTAGATTTTAGCAAATTTATGGCAGAATAAAACTCAATACGCTGTACAATTTAAGTATTGAGGTTACGTAGGCCACGAGGAAATTTAATTCTCTTGTCAAAAGAATAGGCCAAACAGAAATTTTACTCCTCAAAAACAAGTAATAAGTTTGCCAACCTAGGTCACAAGGAAACTCCCCTTATAACTATGTCGAAGAATACTTACGGTAGCTCTGGAAGTGCCACTATCCAGGCTGCTCTGAGAGGATATGGAAGGCGTCCGGGTGAGGCGAGCGTGCGGAAGCGAGCTGGCTGCGCGCCCCTCCATGCTCAGCGGCTGGATCCGGAAATGCTCCTTGGGTATCAGCATTTCCTGTTAAAAATACGAGCAATCATAAATTATGAGAAGATTACGTTTTAAGATGACAGTTGGTTGAATCAGGGACTACTTTGCGGAAGTTCATTTTATTAACTGTTTCTTTAGCAAATCTGTAGTGCATTTTCGCTGTAACAGAATTGAACATAACATCGTTATGTCTTTCCCCCGAGGGGGCTGGCAGAGGTGTAATACAACATCCACACTTCGACGGACTATATTCAGTCCGAAATGTGACAGGGGGCGAGCTTGTTGCCATACACCGGGCTCCAGTCATGTAGCAGATGACATACAATACGCACATAATATGCTCACACAATGAACAAATTGGTGCTTGCCGTCGGCTGGGTTCAAACTCGCTACCTCTGGCTTGACAGGTAGGCCTTCTTCCAACTAGGCTGCCATCGCTCTTTAGATAAACTAGAAATAGACTATAATAGAAACGAGGTACACTAGAAATAGAGCGGAAATACTCTAGAGATTTGCTAAAGGAACAGTCTGTTATGTGTCATGATGGCTTCGGCAAAAGTAAGCCTAAACTTGAGAGGGTAAACAAATGAAAATCAGAATAGAAAAACTAGAGGGAGAGAGAGAAAGAGCGAGGGGGAAAAAGACAGTAAAGGGGAAATACGGGCAGGTACTTATAGTTTTGCGTTACCGACATTCAATGTAGAGGCAAGCCGAGGCTGTACCTTAGAGGTGCCCTTGCGCTCATCGCCCATAGCTGTAAGTATTTTTCAAGGCCCTGCGCCATCTGCGCTTGCCTAATGCCCGGTACGCTGTCGAGGCTTCAGTGGCCAACAGCATTGTCATTTAAAAAAAAGAGACATACAATGAAGACACAGTCTAATGTAGAACGTGCTTGCCTATAAATAAGTATGTTTGTTCCTCGTAGTGATGCATTGTTCTTCATTTGAGAATATCATAATCTATCTTGCTTGGCCAATATCTTGTCGTTTTCTTTGTTGTACTGGTTTTCTCATTATAAAATACCACAGGCAGTGTTCCTTACTTGTTTTGCTGTACAAATCCGTTTTCCATTTCATTTACTTTGTTCTTATGTTAAAATAATATTTAAGCATCAAGTTGCAAAGGCTGTTTCTTACGGAGAAACCACTCATATCAACTCGTCGAATCTCAAAATCCAGCCTTTGATGATCAAAAAACATACAACAATAAAATTATGTTTTGTTCGCAAAGTGATGCGCGACTCTCAAGAATCTCACAATTCTTTTGATGTTTTCTAATTGGAATTGAGATGAATACGGACTGAAGAAGCAACTGCGGTCCTTCTCCAGTGAATACATAAAAGACATTTGCTTTCACTGCCCTAGATAGAGCAGGAATAAGATCTACAATAGCATAATAGAAGCTAAAAAGCTTAGAGACTGAAATACCCTACTTATAGAGCGGGGAAGTATATCTACGGAGCTGGTTGCAAGTCAAAGAATATTCTTTCTTGGACTTCTTTAGATCTAAGTAGGCGAGAGTGTAAATTGAAATGGCCAGATACATTTAGTTTTAGTAGGTCGACGGCGGCGGACCATCTATCACTACATAGTATAAAACAAAGTCGTTTTCTCTGTCCATATGTCCCTTTGTATGCTTAAATCTTTAAAACTACGCAACGGATTTTGATGCGGTTTTTTTAATAGATAGAGTGATTCAAGAGGAAGGTTTATATGTACCTATAAAGTGGAGAAATACTGTTATTTTTGAAGTTTCTAATGTAATGTCGTTAATTATCAATTTTTTCCGCGTACATTGCAAACGCAGGACGCGAAAGTTTGTAAGAATGGATGGTTGGATGGATGTTTGTTACTCTTTCACGCCAGAACTGCTGAATAGATCTGGCACAGACATAGATATCTAGGATATATCTAGAATAGCACATAGGATACTTTTTTTTATTTTTTAACCGCGGGGCGCAGCTAGTTTGGGCAATAAAATGGACTCGATAACTTGGCAGTTAATATAGTAATGGAGTGTTCAAATTCAAATTCATATATTTACAGAAATATAGGTCCATACGGGAGAGTTGGTCATAAAAAAGAGAGTGTTTGTGGAAAAAGTTATATTTATTAAAATGTACTTTCTTGTTTGTTAATTTTTATTGTCTTAAATTTACTATTTTTTTTAAGAAACTTAATCAAAATACGTTGTAGGAGCAACGCTGTTTCCTTCCGTTGACGAGATTTAACTCTTGCGAACGGACATATGTAGCTTATGTAAAGGTTATACATTTTATAAATAAATGAATTTAAGAACTGAAAGTATAAGCACCTTTATTCTATTTTTTAAAACGAGTATTTTATTATTTCCAATGTACAATCCATCCTTACCGACAAGTCCTAAAATAATAATTCGAAAGACACTGACGTGACGTGACATCCACCAACCTGCACTAAGCCATGCAGCGTGGTGGATAACGGCTCAATCACCCACGCAGGGTAGGTAGGTGTCCCTGGGGGACGTAAAAGACTGTAATGATTCGTACTCACATGGGGACTTCCATGAGACTTGTCATCTCCGAAGCTATCAGTCGAGTTGTGACTCTGACCACTGCTGGCGCTCGATGTCCTTTCTCTAGCAGCCCGCGCCCAAGATTCGAGCCGTTTCTGGGCGGCCCATACACCGGGCGGGCCAAGTCCACTCATCTTGGTCACACTATATGACTATACCATCACTAAATTCTTCACTGATATGATTATATCACCATTCTTTTAGTAAATTATCACTAACTGATAGTCAGATTATTTTTAATTTAATACTGCACATAAAATAAGACTTCTTTTAAATAATTGTCGGCTCTAATGATTAATGCGACGTTGGATATAGAAATTACGACACCCACAGTATTTCAAAGTGTCACCCGTAACAGGTCAGCGGTGAGGTGACAAGTATTTTTATTACGGGCCCATAAACACAACCCTTTAATTAACACCCTGAAAATTAACCATTAAATGAAATAAAGGATCTCTTTTATCCACGAAGCGATCTAAACGGGACTACAGATGGCTTTTATTTCATTTTAGAAGGACTATTTAAAACCGTAATTAGACAATTGTTGAGTCAGACTGGTGTGGCAATGAGGCTAACTAGTATTGAATCTGTGACCGGTCGGGTCTGAAAGAAAGGAATGCTTGATGGTGTTTTATATTTTCCCGTCGAATCCCGTACGCGTCCCACAGGAACAGTAATTTTTTACGGGATAATATCTTAATTTTTTCTTTCATAAGATCTTTCTCCTGGCAATGATAAATTAAAAAAAATAAAAAATAGCGAAAATGTTCCATCTATTCACGCGTGATGCGATGACCTAGGGAAATAGTGATTCATTTTTCTAAATAGATATTTTCTTAGCTCAGACCATTTGAATTTTGAATTTAATAAAATCCATAAAAATGAATGCAAGTAAAACATTAAAGGTAGTCTTAAGGCGAGCCTGGCCAGAAAACGTCTAGCAAGAATCAACTTTCCTCTAAGATAAACCATGGTTTTTACTGTGTGAAAAAAAATATGTTATTCTTAAGCATGTTTTTAAGTGGAATCATAAATCTGATACATGTAATGAATAACTTCACTCGATAGAAAAAAAATCCAAAGTCACCTCTATTTGGTATTTTAAACACGATTTGCGACTTAATTTTTACAAATCATATTGCTTTTTTATTTTTTTTACGAATTACAATGCAATAAAAAAATGGAATCATAAATAAAAATGTTAAAAAGTTAACATGGTAATTTTATATGATTTTTTATCACGAATTCATGGTAAAAAGGCACGTTTGCGTGACCGCCAGTCCGCCCGCAGACCCCGTCGACGCCGGACGTGTGCCAAATTTTTGTGATCTCCGCAGTGCCGCACACACCAACACCAACCAAGCATTTAGTTTTGCCATAATGGGTAACAAACATAATAAACGAAAAAATAGCTCAAGTCTGACTTTTAGAACATCGTACGAGTCAAGGAGCAAACGTCGGTAAGTAGATAAACTTCTACTAGATTAAATTGGTAATCATTGTTTTTATTTACTAGAATCGACATTTCTTGCATTGCTTTTTGTAGTCAGATGATGTATCAACAAATCTATTAGTACCTACTTATATTCGTTTTAGTGTTTTCAAATATCATACTCATTATCATAGATATTTTTTTGTCTCGTTACGTGTATTCACGATGTAAATACCCGGCCTAGTGGTATACCTACTAGTGATATTTATGTAGTTATACCTACCTACAGTTACAGTTTTTTTTTGCAGAAGACTACTACGTAACAAACTCCAATGACTTTGGAATTGACGAAACGTAAGTACCTACCTACCTTTTGTACCACGCAGGGAGGCGGGTGTTCTGCGAAGTTTTGACTATGTCGGTCACCATTTATTATTTCACCCAGACAACTTGTGAGATACGGATACGGAGCGACGTTCATACTTTCATTTTTCCTGAGCATTCTAAACTGTACAACGAGTAAATACCCGCCCTAGTGGCATATCAGTGATATTTATATTTATTATTATATAGTTATACCTACTTACACGAATACCTATCTTACAGTTTTGTTTTTTTTTTCAGAAGAGTACTACAACCAAATTTAATAAACTCCGATGACATTGGAATTGACGAAACGTAAATACCTACCTACCTTTTGTAACATGCAGGGCGGCGGATCTTCGCTAAGTTTTAACTATATAGGTATGTAGGATGTTAGGTGAGATACGGGACGACGTTCATACTTTCATTTTTACTGAGCAATCTGAACTGCACAACGAGTAAATACCCGCCCTAGTGGCATACCAGTGATATTTATATTTATATAGTTATACCTACTTACACGAATACCTATCTTACAGTTTTGTTTTTTTTTTTAGAAGAGTACTACAACTAAATGTAATAAACTCCGATGACATTGGAATTGACGAAACGTAAGTACCTACCTACCTTTTGTAACATGCAGGGCGGCGGATCTTCGCTAAGTTTTGACTATACAGGATGTTAGGTGAGATACGGGACGACGTTCATACTTTCATTTTTACTGAGCAATCTGAACTGCACAACGAGTAAATACCCGGCCTAGTGGTATATCTAGTAGTGATATTTACGTAGTTATACTTACCTACATGAATACTTATCTTCGTTTTTTTTTTGCAGAAGAGTACTTCAAGAGAATGTAATAAACTCTGATGACATTGCAATTGACGAAACGTAAGTACCTACCTTCTTTTTGTAACATGCAAGGTGGCGGATCTTCGCTAAGTTTTGACTGTACTGTATGTATGTAAATTATATAGGATGTTAGGTGAGATAGGGGACGTCGTTCATACTTTCATTTTTGACTGAACAATCTGTACTACACGAGTGTTTGGTAGCGTTTGAGTTATAGCCGTATGATTTGAACACATCTAGGCCTGATTAGTACTGCAACGTGATTTTGGCTGTTTTGAAGAAAACTCGTAAAGTTGTATATTCGTTTTTAACGATTAACGAAAATCGAGCATTTCGGTAAATCTTGTAAGTACGGCTTTTATAAACCTACGACTGGTATGGATGTGTTCGTCGTTGCCTTTGAAATTCGAAACTGCCGGTTGTAAGAAGCGATAGCGGGGACAGGCGAAGCTATGTATATACGTCACAAAGATGGCTGCCGACCATTGTAGATTATTGCTTATATCTCGAGTTCTATCTCATCAAATCAGTTATTTGAGGTGTCATTTGAAAGCTCATTTATTTATAATGTAGTTGTTATATAATTATGTACATACATATCAACAAGCTTGAACGACAGCTTCCGTGCGCGAGTCCGACTCGAACTTGGTCGGTTTTTTAGAATTTTTTTATTTTGAACTTTTGGACATCATACTTATAAATATTTATTTTTATTTTGTTTTAGGCACGTGGATGACATTGACCCTGTTTCACTCAGCGTGGTCATCATCCTGCGTCAGTCATGGTTTGGTGGGGGGTATCCTATCACGGCGTCACAAAGCTTAGTTTTTGTGAAAAGGGGGTTAAAACTTCTGCCAAAGTGTATCAAGAGACCGTCTTATATGGTGATGTACAACCCCTTAGCAATACACTTTTTAAAAATCTACCGTGGAGTTTCCAACTAGACTCTGCACATGGTCACAAGGCGCGAACTACCCAAGCCTGGCTGGAAGCCAATGTTCCGGACTTTATAAGGGCTGAAGACTGGCCCTCCTCTAGCCCAGATCAAAACCCCCTGGACTACAAATTATGGTCAGGTTTAGAGGGCATGGCCTGCTCTAAACGACACGCCGACATAGAGTCACTTAAGAAATCTTTGAAGCAAGCAGTGGCTATATTTCCCATGGAAACAGTCCGTAACTCCATAGATTCTTGGCCAGACCGACTAAAGGCCTCTATCAAGGCCAAATGTGGTAATTTTGAATAAAATAATAGTTATATTTTTGTTAAGACTTCAATACATATGTAAATATAACTTTTATTAACATTACATTACTGTATAAAAAAATAAATGCATTTTCATTTGTAACAGAACTTATGGCTAGACATGCATACATATCGTCACGCTTTTTCCCGAGAGGGCTGGCAGAGGTGTAATACAACACCCACATTTCGCCGGACGATATTCAGTCCCAAATGTGACAGGGGGCGAGCCTGTCGCCATACACCGGGCTCCAGTTATGTAGCAGATGACACACAATACGCACATATGTTCACACAATGAACAAATTGGTGCGTGCCGTCGGCTGGGTTCGAACCCAGCAGAGCAAAATTGCCACTCCCAACTAGGCTGCCATCGATTCTACAACTATATCACAGAACAAATAATAATACTACGTACCTATAGCTCAATTGTATATATAAATGTAAATATTGTGAATGTATATTTTTGTATTGGATGTTTTGTTAGTACTAGCAGAATGTCCGCCACTTCGTACCCAGGGTATGTATACCTATATATCCGGTATAAGTTTACTCGATTCTTTCATAATTATTGTTCAAAATTATATCTGAATCGTGTAGTTTTTTAACTTTGTAACATTTAACAAACCATACAATATTATTAGTACGCACCTAATGGTAAAGTAAGGTAATTAAAATTGTTATTACCATTGTTATACAATATACCCAAAAATAATGAAATTTACTTTGTTGTATTATTTAATGAATACCGGTAGATACACAATCATTCCAACACCCTGTATAAATATTTGTCCTAATAAGGATAACAAGTTGCCTATGTGTCAATCCAGGGCATAAGCTAACTCCGTTCCAAATATGATCCTCATCCGTCTAGCCGTTTAGGTGTGAATAAGTGAAATACGAGTAAGTACCTAACTTCCACACACAATCGCAATCTTTTGTATTTATGAGTGTGAAGTGTGATAAAATGGAAATATGACACTACCGGTAAAATGAAACTAATGCCACGACTGCTCACACATCAAAAATACAACAACTCGTGGACATGAGATTGGTTGTACCTATATTGGCTTGAACGGCATTTTTTAGATTTTTTTTGTTTGTCATCAAATAAAAAATGTTCATAAAATGGATGAGTACAATGACCGACGGATTATTTTATAGATTTCCTAAAAATGGGTGTTTAGGTACTCGATACCATAACGTGACTGACGGGTGAAAGACGTGCGCGCGGCGCATCGCACACAACTTTTGTGTCGCGTGAATGAATACGTCGCGCTCCCAAAAAGTGCGGCCTGAGGTAGAGTAAAATACCTAAAGTTCTGGGAAAGCCTCGCCTTAAAGCTTCATTTAGAGTTGAAAATCGTATATCATATTTGATGGTAGAATGAGATCAGCGCCTAGAAATACATTTCTTTACCGTTTTTATTGGTATTATTCGTAATAAGAACACAAATTAGTAATATAAATATTAGCTAAAGTTTAACCGAGCAACTTGCTCGGTTAAACTTTAGCGAACTAATCTGGCTATTTGATAGTCGAAAAAAAATTATGTAATCGCTGAAAATTTAGAAAACTATGTTCCGATAGGTTTTTTTAGACGATAAGTTTTGTGTTTTTTTTTTCCAAAATGAGAATCATTTTCAAAATTGTTCTTCGGTTAAACTTTAGTTGGTTGTTTCTTCTACCAGCTGTATTTTTTTTTACCTGATCATCATAACTCTTCATATCAAAGTAGGTGCAAACAAAATATGTACTTGGTTTTGTTTATTTCGTGTAAGACGGGGTCTTAATTTAAATACATATAAGCTTAAAATAATATGAGCTATTCTAGTAAATTACAGATTAATTAAGTCGTCGCTTTATTTATCCTTTTCTGAAATATAAAACAACAAAGTTTTTAGAATGTGATTCATTGTACACTGTACCAATCAAAATGACCTAATACATTAAGGCGAGCCTGGCCAGAAAACGTCTAGCAAGAATCAACTTTCCTCTAAGATAAACCATGGTTTTTACTGTGTAAAAAAAAAATGTTATTCTTAAGCATGTTTTTAAGTGGAATCATAAATCTGATACATGTAATGAATAACTTCACTCGATAGAAAAAAAATCCAAAGTCACCTCTATTTGGTATTTTAAACACGATTTGCGACTTAATTTTTACAAATCATATTGCTTTTTTATTTTTTTTACGAATTACAACGCAATAAAAAAATGGAATCATAAATAAAAATGCTAAAAAGTTAACATGGTAATTTTATATGATTTTTTATCACGAATTCATGGTAAAAAGGCGCGTTTGCGTGACCGCCAGTCCGCCCGCAGACACCGTCGACGCCGGACGTGTGCCAAATTTTTGTGATCTCCGCAGTGCCGCACACACCAACACCAACCAAGCATTTAGTTTTGCCATAATGTGTAACAAACATAATAAACGAAAAAAATGCTCAAGTCTGGCTTTTAGAAAATCGTACGAGTCAAGGAGCAAACGTCGGTAAGTAGAGAAACTTCTACTAGATTAAATTGGTAATCATTGTTTTTATTTACTAGAATCGACATTTCTTGCATTGCTTTTTGTAGTCAGATGATGTATCAACAAATCTATTAGTACCTACTTATTTTCGTTTTAGTGTTTTCAAATATTATACTCATCATCATAGATACTTTTTTGTCTCTTTACGTGTATTCACGATGTAAATACCCGGCCTAGTGGTATACCTACTAGTGATATTTATGTAGTTATACCTACCTATAGTTACAGTTTTTTTTTGCAGAAGAAACAAACAAACTCCAATGACTTTGGAATTGACGAAACGTATCACGCAGGGAGGCGGGTGTTCTGCGAAGTTTTGACTATGTCGGTCACCATTTATTATTTCACCCAGACAACTTGTGAGATACGGATACGGAGCGACGTTCATACTTTCATTTTTCCTGAGCATTCTACACTGCACAACGAGTAAATACCCGCCCTAGTGGCATACCAGTGATATTTATATTTATATAGTTATACCTACTTACACGAATACCTATCTTACAGTTTTGTTTTTTTTTTTTCAGAAAAGTACTACAACCAAATTTAATAAACTCCGATGACATTGGAATTGACGAAACGTAAGTACCTACCTACCTTTTGTAACATGCAGGGCTGCGCATCTTCGCTAAGTTTTGACTATATATGTAGGATGTTAGGTGAGATACGGGAAGACGTTTATACTTTCATTTTTACTGAGCAATCTGAACTGCACAACGAGTAAATACCCGACCTAGTGGCATACCAGTGATATTTATATTTATATAGTTATACCTACTTACACGAATACCTATCTTACAGTTTTGTTTTTTTTTCAGAAGAGTACTACAACCAAATGTAATAAACTCCGATGACATTGGAATTGACGAAACGTAAGTACCTACCTACCTTTTGTAACATGCAGGGCGGCGGATCTTCGCTAAGTTTTAACTATACAGGATGTTAGGTAAGATACGGGACGACGTTCATACTTTCATTTTTACTGAGCAATCTGAACTGCACAACGAGTAAATACCCGGCCTAGTGGTATATCTAGTAGTGATATTTACGTAGTTATACTTACCTACATGAATACTTATCTTCGTTTTTTTTTTTTGCAGAAGAGTACTTCAAGAGAATGTAATAAACTCTGATGACATTGCAATTGACGAAACGTAAGTACCTACCTTCTTTTTGTAACATGGAAGGTGGCGGATCTTCGCTAAGTTTTGACTGTACTGTATGTATGTAAATTATATAGGGTGTTAGGTGAGATAGGGGACGTCGTTCATACTTTCATTTTTGACTGAGCAATCTGTACTACACGAGTGTTTGGTAGCGTTTGAGTTATAGCCGTATGATTTGAACACATCTAGGCCTGATTAGTACTGCAACGTGATTTTGGCTGTTTTGAAGAAAACTCGTAAAGTTGTATATTCGTTTTTAACGTTTAGCGAAAATCGAGCATTTCGGTAAATCTTGTAAGTACGGCTTTTATAAACCTACGACTGGTATGGATGTGTTCGTCGTTGCCTTTGAAATTCGAAACTGCCGGTTGTAAGAAGCGATAGCGGGGACACGCGAAGCTATGTATATACGTCACAAAGATGGCCGCCGACCGTTGTAGATTATTGCTTATATCTCGAGTTCTATCTCATCAAATCAGTTGTTTGAGCTGTCATTTGAAAGCTCATTTATTTATAATGTAGTTGTTATATAATTATGTACATACATACCAACAAGCTTGAACGACAGCTTCCGTGCGCGAGTCCGACTCGAACTTGGTCGGTTTTTTAGAACTTTTATATTTTGAACTTTTGGACATCATACTTATAAATATTTATTTTTATTTTGTTTTAGGCACGTGGATGACATTGACCCTGTTTCACTCAGCGTGGTCATCATCCTGCGTCAGTCATGGTTTGGTGGGGGGTATCCTATCACGGCGTCACAAAGCTTAGTTTTTGTGAAAAGGGGGTTAAAACTTCTGACAAAGTGTATCAAGAGACCGTCTTATATGGTGTTGTACAACCCCTTAGCAATACACTTTTTAAAAATCTACCGTGGAGTTTCCAACTAGACTCTGCACATGGTCACAAGGCGCGAACTACCCAAGCCTGGCTGGAAGCCAATGTTCCGGACTTTATAAGGGCTGAAGACTGGCCCTCCTCTAGCCCAGATCAAAACCCCCTGGACTACAAATTATGGTCAGGTTTAGAGGGCATGGCCTGCTCTAAACGACACGCCGACATAGAGTCACTTAAGAAATCTTTGAAGCAAGCAGTGGCTAAATTTCCCATGGAAACGGTCCGTAAATCCATAGATTCTTGGCCAGACCGACTAAAGGCCTCTATCAAGGCCAAATGTGGTAATTTTGAATAAAATAATAGTTATATTTTTGTTAAGACTTCAATACATATGTAAATAGTACCTGGATGGCTTTAGATGGATAGCTTTGCTCGGTATTTTTTTTAATTTTTTAATTGTGTTTTTTGGATAATAAACAATTGATTTTAGTCTAACCTCAAAGCAAACACTCATTGACTTCGTGTTACTTAACAACGCCATCTGCTGTTGTGTCGTTAAAGCAATTAGTTGCTCACAAAAAATAGTATTATTATTCGCCAATAGATGTCAGGAAGAGTCATATTTTTCAGTTGAGATTGATTATCGATAAAACACGAATAAAATGACATTTTCTAAAAATGATTCCTAGCTAGATCGATTTATCGCCCCCGAAACCCCCCATATACTAAATTGTATGAAAATCGTTCGAGCCGATTCCGAGATTCCAATTATATATATATATATATATATATATATATATATATATTTACAAGAATTGCTCATTTAAAGATATAAGATAACTTTTAGTAACATTACATTACTGTATAAAAAAATAAATGCATTTTCATTTGTAACAGAACTTATGGCTAGACATGCATACATATCGTCACGCTTTTCCCCGAGGGGGCTGGCAGAGGTGTAATACAACACCCACATTTCGCCGGACGATATTCAGTCCCAAATGTGACAGGGGGCGAGCCTGTCGCCATACACCGGGCTCCAGTTATGTAGCAGATGACACACAATACGCACATATGTTCACACAATGAACAAATTGGTGCGTGCCGTCGGCTGGGTTCGAACCCAGCAGAGCAAAATTGCCACTCCCAACTAGGCTGCCATCGATTCTACAACTATATCACAGAACAAATAATAATACTACGTACCTATAGCTCAATTGTACATATAAATGTAAATATTGTGAATGTATATTTTGTTAGTACTAGCAGAATGTCCGCCACTTCGTACCCAGGGTATGTATATATCCGGTATAAGTTTACTCGATTCTTTCATAATTATTGTTCAAAATTATATCTGAATCGTGTAGTTTTTTAACTTTGTAACATTTAACAAACCATACAATATTATTAGTACGCACCTAATGGTAAAGTAAGGTAATTAAAATTGTTATTACCATTGTTATACAATATACCCAAAAATAATGAAATTTACTTTGTTGTATTATTTAATGAATACCGGTAGATACACAATCATTCCAACACCCTGTATAAATATTTGTCCTAATAAGGATAACAAGTTGCCTATGTGTCAATCCAGGGCATAAGCTAACTCCGTTCCAAATATGATCCTCATCCGTCTAGCCGTTTAGGTGTGAATAAGTGAAATACGAGTAAGTACCTAACTTCCACACACAATCGCAATCTTTTGTATTTATGAGTGTGAAGTGTGATAAAATGGAAATATGACACTACCGGTAAAATGAAACTAATGCCACGACTGCTCACACATCAAAAATACAACAACTCGTGGACATGAGATTGGTTGTACCTATATTGGCTTGAACGGCATTTTTTAGATTTTTTTTGTTTGTCATCAAATAAAAAATGTTCATAAAATGGATGAGTACAATGACCGACGGATTATTTTATAGATTTCCTAAAAATGGGTGTTTAGGTACTCGATACCATAACGTGACTGACGGGTGAAAGACGTGCGCGCGGCGCATCGCACACAACTTTTGTGTCGCGTGAATGAATACGTCGCGCTCCCAAAAAGTGCGGCCTGAGGTAGAGTAAAATACCTAAAGTTCTGGGAAAGCCTCGCCTTAAAGCTTCATTTAGAGTTGAAAATCGTATATCATATTTGATGGTAGAATGAGATCAGCGCCTAGAAATACATTTCTTTACCGTTTTTATTGGTATTATTCGTAATAAGAACACAAATTAGTAATATAAATATTAGCTAAAGTTTAACCGAGCAACTTGCTCGGTTAAACTTTAGCGAACTAATCTGGCTATTTGATAGTCGAAAAAAAATTATGTAATCGCTGAAAATTTAGAAAACTATGTTCCGATAGGTTTTTTTAGACGATAAGTTTTGTGTTTTTTTTTTCCAAAATGAGAATCATTTTCAAAATTGTTCTTCGGTTAAACTTTAGTTGGTTGTTTCTTCTACCAGCTGTATTTTTTTTTACCTGATCATCATAACTCTTCATATCAAAGTAGGTGCAAACAAAATATGTACTTGGTTTTGTTTATTTCGTGTAAGACGGGGTCTTAATTTAAATACATATAAGCTTAAAATAATATGAGCTATTCTAGTAAATTACAGATTAATTAAGTCGTCGCTTTATTTATCCTTTTCTGAAATATAAAACAACAAAGTTTTTAGAATGTGATTCATTGTACACTGTACCAATCAAAATGACCTAATACATTAAGGCGAGCCTGGCCAGAAAACGTCTAGCAAGAATCAACTTTCCTCTAAGATAAACCATGGTTTTTACTGTGTAAAAAAAAATATGTTATTCTTAAGCATGTTTTTAAGTGGAATCATAAATCTGATACATGTAATGAATAACTTCACTCGATAGAAAAAAAATCCAAAGTCACCTCTATTTGGTATTTTAAACACGATTTGCGACTTAATTTTTACAAATCATATTGCTTTTTTATTTTTTTTACGAATTACAACGCAATAAAAAAATGGAATCATAAATAAAAATGCTAAAAAGTTAACATGGTAATTTTATATGATTTTTTATCACGAATTCATGGTAAAAAGGCGCGTTTGCGTGACCGCCAGTCCGCCCGCAGACACCGTCGACGCCGGACGTGTGCCAAATTTTTGTGATCTCCGCAGTGCCGCACACACCAACACCAACCAAGCATTTAGTTTTGCCATAATGTGTAACAAACATAATAAACGAAAAAAATGCTCAAGTCTGGCTTTTAGAAAATCGTACGAGTCAAGGAGCAAACGTCGGTAAGTAGAGAAACTTCTACTAGATTAAATTGGTAATCATTGTTTTTATTTACTAGAATCGACATTTCTTGCATTGCTTTTTGTAGTCAGATGATGTATCAACAAATCTATTAGTACCTACTTATTTTCGTTTTAGTGTTTTCAAATATTATACTCATCATCATAGATACTTTTTTGTCTCTTTACGTGTATTCACGATGTAAATACCCGGCCTAGTGGTATACCTACTAGTGATATTTATGTAGTTATACCTACCTATAGTTACAGTTTTTTTTTGCAGAAGAAACAAACAAACTCCAATGACTTTGGAATTGACGAAACGTATCACGCAGGGAGGCGGGTGTTCTGCGAAGTTTTGACTATGTCGGTCACCATTTATTATTTCACCCAGACAACTTGTGAGATACGGATACGGAGCGACGTTCATACTTTCATTTTTCCTGAGCATTCTACACTGCACAACGAGTAAATACCCGCCCTAGTGGCATACCAGTGATATTTATATTTATATAGTTATACCTACTTACACGAATACCTATCTTACAGTTTTGTTTTTTTTTTTTCAGAAAAGTACTACAACCAAATTTAATAAACTCCGATGACATTGGAATTGACGAAACGTAAGTACCTACCTACCTTTTGTAACATGCAGGGCTGCGCATCTTCGCTAAGTTTTGACTATATATGTAGGATGTTAGGTGAGATACGGGAAGACGTTTATACTTTCATTTTTACTGAGCAATCTGAACTGCACAACGAGTAAATACCCGACCTAGTGGCATACCAGTGATATTTATATTTATATAGTTATACCTACTTACACGAATACCTATCTTACAGTTTTGTTTTTTTTTCAGAAGAGTACTACAACCAAATGTAATAAACTCCGATGACATTGGAATTGACGAAACGTAAGTACCTACCTACCTTTTGTAACATGCAGGGCGGCGGATCTTCGCTAAGTTTTAACTATACAGGATGTTAGGTAAGATACGGGACGACGTTCATACTTTCATTTTTACTGAGCAATCTGAACTGCACAACGAGTAAATACCCGGCCTAGTGGTATATCTAGTAGTGATATTTACGTAGTTATACTTACCTACATGAATACTTATCTTCGTTTTTTTTTTTTGCAGAAGAGTACTTCAAGAGAATGTAATAAACTCTGATGACATTGCAATTGACGAAACGTAAGTACCTACCTTCTTTTTGTAACATGGAAGGTGGCGGATCTTCGCTAAGTTTTGACTGTACTGTATGTATGTAAATTATATAGGGTGTTAGGTGAGATAGGGGACGTCGTTCATACTTTCATTTTTGACTGAGCAATCTGTACTACACGAGTGTTTGGTAGCGTTTGAGTTATAGCCGTATGATTTGAACACATCTAGGCCTGATTAGTACTGCAACGTGATTTTGGCTGTTTTGAAGAAAACTCGTAAAGTTGTATATTCGTTTTTAACGTTTAGCGAAAATCGAGCATTTCGGTAAATCTTGTAGTACGGCTTTTATAAACCTACGACTGGTATGGATGTGTTCGTCGTTGCCTTTGAAATTCGAAACTGCCGGTTGTAAGAAGCGATAGCGGGGACACGCGAAGCTATGTATATACGTCACAAAGATGGCCGCCGACCGTTGTAGATTATTGCTTATATCTCGAGTTCTATCTCATCAAATCAGTTGTTTGAGCTGTCATTTGAAAGCTCATTTATTTATAATGTAGTTGTTATATAATTATGTACATACATACCAACAAGCTTGAACGACAGCTTCCGTGCGCGAGTCCGACTCGAACTTGGTCGGTTTTTTAGAACTTTTATATTTTGAACTTTTGGACATCATACTTATAAATATTTATTTTTATTTTGTTTTAGGCACGTGGATGACATTGACCCTGTTTCACTCAGCGTGGTCATCATCCTGCGTCAGTCATGGTTTGGTGGGGGGTATCCTATCACGGCGTCACAAAGCTTAGTTTTTGTGAAAAGGGGGTTAAAACTTCTGCCAAAGTGTATCAAGAGACCGTCTTATATGGTGTTGTACAACCCCTTAGCAATACACTTTTTAAAAATCTACCGTGGAGTTTCCAACTAGACTCTGCACATGGTCACAAGGCGCGAACTACCCAAGCCTGGCTGGAAGCCAATGTTCCGGACTTTATAAGGGCTGAAGACTGGCCCTCCTCTAGCCCAGATCAAAACCCCCTGGACTACAAATTATGGTCAGGTTTAGAGGGCATGGCCTGCTCTAAACGACACGCCGACATAGAGTCACTTAAGAAATCTTTGAAGCAAGCAGTGGCTAAATTTCCCATGGAAACGGTCCGTAAATCCATAGATTCTTGGCCAGACCGACTAAAGGCCTCTATCAAGGCCAAATGTGGTAATTTTGAATAAAATAATAGTTATATTTTTGTTAAGACTTCAATACATATGTAAATAGTACCTGGATGGCTTTAGATGGATAGCTTTGCTCGGTATTTTTTTTAATTTTTTAATTGTGTTTTTTGGATAATAAACAATTGATTTTAGTCTAACCTCAAAGCAAACACTCATTGACTTCGTGTTACTTAACAACGCCATCTGCTGTTGTGTCGTTAAAGCAATTAGTTGCTCACAAAAAATAGTATTATTATTCGCCAATAGATGTCAGGAAGAGTCATATTTTTCAGTTGAGATTGATTATCGATAAAACACGAATAAAATGACATTTTCTAAAAATGATTCCTAGCTAGATCGATTTATCGCCCCCGAAACCCCCCATATACTAAATTGTATGAAAATCGTTCGAGCCGATTCCGAGATTCCAATTATATATATATATATATATATATATATATATATTTACAAGAATTGCTCATTTAAAGATATAAGATAACTTTTAGTAACATTACATTACTGTATAAAAAAATAAATGCATTTTCATTTGTAACAGAACTTATGGCTAGACATGCATACATATCGTCACGCTTTTCCCCGAGGGGGCTGGCAGAGGTGTAATACAACACCCACATTTCGCCGGACGATATTCAGTCCCAAATGTGACAGGGGGCGAGCCTGTCGCCATACACCGGGCTCCAGTTATGTAGCAGATGACACACAATACGCACATATGTTCACACAATGAACAAATTGGTGCGTGCCGTCGGCTGGGTTCGAACCCAGCAGAGCAAAATTGCCACTCCCAACTAGGCTGCCATCGATTCTACAACTATATCACAGAACAAATAATAATACTACGTACCTATAGCTCAATTGTACATATAAATGTAAATATTGTGAATGTATATTTTGTTAGTACTAGCAGAATGTCCGCCACTTCGTACCCAGGGTATGTATATATCCGGTATAAGTTTACTCGATTCTTTCATAATTATTGTTCAAAATTATATCTGAATCGTGTAGTTTTTTAACTTTGTAACATTTAACAAACCATACAATATTATTAGTACGCACCTAATGGTAAATTAAGGTAATTAAAATTGTTATTACCATTGTTATACAATATACCCAAAAATAATGAAATTTACTATGTTGTATTATTTAATGAATACCGATAGTTACACAATCATTCCAACACCCTGTATAAATATATGTCCTAATAAGGATAACAAGTAGCCTATGTGTCAATCCAGGGCAAAAGCTAACTCCGTTCCAAATATGATCCTCATCCGTCTAGCCGTCTAGTTTGGGTGTGAATAAGTGAAATACGAGTAAGTACCTAACTTCCACACACAATCGCAATCTTTTGTATTTATGAGTGTGAAGTGTGATAAAATGGAAATATGACACTACCGGTAAAATGAAACTAATGCCACGACTGCTCACACATCAAAAATACAACAACTCGTGGACATGAGATTGGTTGTACCTATATTGGCTTGAACGGCATTTTTTAGATTTTTTTTTGGTTGGCATCAAATAAAAAATGTTCATAAAATGGATGAGTACAATGACGGACGGATTATTTTATCGATTTCCTAAAAATGGGTGTTTAGGTACTCGATACCATAACGTGACTGACGGGTGAAAGACGTGCGCGCGGCGCATCGCACACAACTTTTGTGTCGCGTGAATGTATACGTCGCGCTCCCAAAAAGTGCGGCCTGAGGTAGAGTAAAATACCTAAAGTTCTGGGAAAGCCTCGCCTTAAGCGGTCTCTTCCAGACAATGTTTGGAGCTTTGGAAGGTATATACCTATCCTAACTAATATTATAAATGCGAAAGTGAGTTTGTTTGTAACGCTTTCATGTCTCAACTACTCAACCAACCGTCCTGAAATTTTGCATACATGTTGTCTGGGGTACAGAAAAGGACATAGGGTACTTTTTATTCCGAAAACATTAACGGTTCCTGTGAGAGCGCGGGTGAAACTGCGGGGAGCAGCTACTAGGTTATAGAACCAAGTATTGTACAGAAAGGCAAAAAATATTGACAGTGAAAGAATGTGTGCACGGCACTTATTAACCACGAAGGAACGCCCACACACATACTCCATATCGATTACAGTACAAGTACCTTTGGAAGATTCTACTCGTGACTAACCAAATTATTTCAGTGAATTTATAAGCGATGGCAGCCTAGTTGGGAGAAGACCCACCTCTCGGTGTTTGTTAACATATTTGTGCATATTTATTCGACAACTTATGCAGTAGACATAATTTTAATTAGTCATAAAAAAATTACAACAAGCAAACAACATTTTAAAGTAAAAAAAATCGGTCCGAAGTGAATACGTTGATATGAAGGTCGCAAACTACTACTTACTAATTACTATTTATTTTTTAACATAACATATTGTCACGCCTTTCGCCCGAGAGAGGCTGGCAGAGGTGTAATACAACACCCACACTTCACCGGACAGTATTCAGTCCCAAATGTGACAGGGGGCGAGCCTGTCGTCATACACCGGGCTCAAGTCAAGTAGGAACTGTCATCCACAACGCACATACATATGTTCACACAATGAACAAATTGGTGCGTGCCGTCGGCTGGGTTTGAACCCGCTCCCTCTGGCTTGAGAGGCAGGCCTTCTCCAACTAGGCTATCATCGCTTACCGTTCTACTACTGTAAATATTCTTTTACTCTACAATTGTGGACGTAATCTAGATGAATTTGCCTTATTACGTAGCAGTCAATAGTAACTCGGGTCTCAGACGGTCTTTCCCTGCGTGCGTGGGCGCCAGTCGCTACTACGCTACTACGCCCCACGAGGCGAGGGCGCGGTGGGCGTTTGTTTACAAAGAAAGACGTCTACTCTAATTACCTTCAATCTTTAATCAACAAGAACAACTGAGATCTTTGCTTATGATTAATTAATTGAATGAATTGTGATCATAATTACGTACAAATTACAGACGCAGAACGAAGAAAGTTAATGACTAGAGCGACTGGCTGGAGGTCGGCCTGCTTCTACTCTGCAGAACGACCTTTTTTGTATTTTATTAGTAACTAGCTGCGCCCTGCGGTTTCACCTGCGGTTAAAATAAAAAGTATCCTATGTGCTATTCTAGATTATAATCTATCTGTGCCAAATTTCATCCAGATCTGTTCAACCGTTCTGGCGTGAAAGAGTAACAATCTAAAATGTAAAAATTTTTGTGAGATTGCTTTTCCCTTTAGTTGTGTTTTTAATTGAATAGCGGCATAACGGCAAAAACGACAGATAACTTATAATGAATATGCACTTTAAATGAATGAATATAATACAGGATTACATTTCGGAAAACATTGAACCAGTTCTCGTAGAACAGCAACAAACTAAAGCCTGAACCTACGATAGCTTCTTAGGCATTCTTGACTTAATTTACCACGTTTGAAAACCACGTATAGACCGCAGACTTCATCAATTTTATAACAGCAATAACTACTTTTAGTGCCACACCAATAGATACGTATTGGAAATTCGACCACAGTTAATAGAGTTCCTTTGGGGGCTGTATGAATAGGCTATGATAAGGGTGCTCAAACTGTTTCAGTTTGCGGCGCACTTACAGGCACTTACACTTAGTGTTTTGTCTCGGCACATGTTAGTCAAAATAGGCTATAATTATACCACGAAGCTATGAGGTATGGTTGGCTTCCGAACGTACTATCAGCCAGTGAACGATGCATGCAGCGAGCAGTACTCGTTTTGAGGTTTTTAATTTGTACCCGCGAATACCTAAGTTTAGATCTCGGAGAAGACTAAACAGGGGCGCGACACGGCACCCCTCTTTACTCTCTGCGGCGCACCAGGGCGTCGCGGCGCACACTTTGGGAACCCCTGGGCTGTGTCAATAAAACGATGTAGCAATCAAGGGCGAGTGGTCACTCGCACCACGGTGGGAGCCAGAAATAGGAAAACTATCAAATATGTATGTTAACGTTAATTGTAAGTATCTATACTACGTATGCAAAATAATTGAAGGTTTTGTAGAGTTGGATCGAAACTTGAATATCATGTAAGCTTTGAAGATAATGTGTTTGGACAGGATTGAAGTTAAATGCGAAGATTGGCGGATGAACGAGGAGAGTGCATTTGCTCTGCAGTTGGGCTGAGTGGGATTGTACTCGTATGAGCTGTTACAGACTAAAGAGTCTGACACACATGCAGATGACATGATGTGCTTGATATGAAGTGACGGCTTAATTCCTTCTGAAATAAAGCCGCCAACATCAAAGCATCATTTAAATAACAAAAGCTCAGCGGTTGAAGGCGACTTTGATGTGTATGTATGTCCATCCAGCAGAGAACTGATGCTCGTGATGACGATGATAATAATAAATGAGTAGTCAAGCGTAAACTGCTGAACTGTTGAAACAATAACATATTAATTAAGGCCAGAAACTACTTTCGTTCATGTAATAAAAATAACCTATAACTATTTTCTTGCTTTACCACGTTATATCACAAATCCAATAACCATTGCACCGGAGTTTAATTGGAGAAGAAGTGCTAAAGGCATGCATAAAAAAGGAAAGCTCGTATTACGCTATCAGTTTTACAGAGATGACAAGATGACTTGAAAGGAAGCCTGAGCAAACTTTTCTTAGATTTTAAACGAGTAATATTGTGTTTAATAAAAAAAAATATATGTTTTAGTTAAACGTAGTAAAATTATATGTTTTAGTTGCATTAATGGTGATGAGTTTTTAATCGACTTCAAAAAAGGAGGAGGTTCTCAAATCGCCTGTGTATTTTTAAATTTATTTTTAAATGTTTGTTACCTCATAACTTTTGACTGGGTGAAGCGATTTTGATGATTGTTTTTTTGTTTGAGAGATCATATTTTAGAAGTGGTCCCATATGAATTTTATTGAAGTCGGTCGAGCAGTTTTTAAAATATCACCATTAGTCTAAAAATTGTAGGATCGGAAGTCGGTTTTTTATGCTTTGTTTTTTATTATTAACGCGTCATGTCAATCATCTAACCACAATTTCAATATAACATTAACTCTACTGTACTCCGACAAAGGCAAGGGCTTATCGTAGCTGTGAAGAGATCAATTGGACTATCTAACTTTCCAAGTCAATACAAAACACGAAGAACAAGGATCATTAGTAAAAAAAACTTGTCTGCAACATGTAGCTTACACAATAAAGATGAGTCTAACAACATATCATTTATTAAAATCGGTTAAACCGTTTGGTAGTTACTCGTACAAGGGAAGATAGGGACGGCGATATACATCCATAAGTACAGGTCAAACGCATAAATAAATAAATTCGGGACACTTCCACACACGGTCGCCTGACCCCAAACAAAGCAAAGCTTGTACAATTTTTTTTATTTTTTTTTTATGTAGGATAGGTCGGCGTTTGACCACCAACTCGCCTGATGTTAAGCGACGTTGTGGTCTAAGATGGAGCACGACGACCTATAAGGTATCACTCTAACCTTGAAGTTTTGTAGAGTGAACAAGTACAAAGACAGCAGTTGAGTGAGGCGCTACAAGTGCGCTATTACTGCTCAGACCCGTCTTCGGAACGGTTACACCGGACTACATCCTCGGACTATGGCTGCTAGAGACTGATAAACATACATAGATAGTTTTAAATACATACTTAAATAGATATTAACACCCAGACATAGAACAAATGTTCCTCACATAAATGTTTGCCCTAGGTGGGAATCGAACCCTAACTAACAATAACCCTCCTTATTTTACTTCGCCACAATCGGGTAAAATTCATTAGAGATTAACTTTATTTGAAAAAATACACGTTTCAACCCAGTCTAGCCACACACAGTACCGGTGGATACATATAGGAGTATCTGTACTGTCACTGCATACCTACCAGCTACCTATATTCGTAGATTCACGGTCCCGCCTTTAATAAATTGAGGGAACAATACATCCGGCGTGGATTTATAGGCTAACTGTTGCGCCTATGGCTCTCTCGAGTCGTAGCTTTGGCAAGATGGAACTTCATATCACAATTTGCAGGGAATGGCATATTTTATTACAGCCATGGCAGTAGAATGATATGCTTTGTGAAGATTACTAGACGTTATTAATAATTGTTATCAACGAAGTTATTTAGCTTTCTTCATAAACATTCGAGGACGAGCTTTGAATGCAATAAACGTTGAATATTTTCTAACTGGATCCAAACATTTTTCAGTAAATAGTTTAGCTAAATTGATTAAGAAATGCAAGCTAAAACAACGTTTTATTGATAGGTACACATTTTAATTACTCATTGGAGATGTGGAATAAATTACAGTTACGTCAAAATAAATAACTCAACAACGTACCTACAGCCACATTTCATTGCCTCTGATTCTCATCAAACTTTTAATTATGGACCTAATAATTAATGGTCGAGCGTAAATACCCAACCTCTTTAAATTCACATCACAAATACACGTAAGTTTATTGAGCACGGTGAAGTAATGGAAGAGGGAACAGACTTTACGTGGACACATATAACTAATATGGGGTGTGATAATTTCTATGTTTTTAAGAGGAGGTCGCGCGGGGCGATCGGCGCGGCTGAAAGCTCGCGCACACTGCCGCCGCCCGGGACCGTTGGGTTGCCAGAATATGCACGACCTTACCCCATATAGTAATATCTCGATAGCCAATTAATTGCTCTTACTCAGATGTCTTTCAATGTCAGTTTTGTGGGTTCGTGAATTAAGAGTTGAATGGCTGCGTTCAAATTGGAACTCTTTGATCGTACAATGCGCTGTACTTTTTTCTTGAATGTTGAATTTGACTTGATATTTGATTGATTTGCAAATCTAAGTACTTGTAGTAGATTAATTTCAATCATGTTTTTACGACCAATCGCTATTAAATTCGCATGTATGGAATGTTTAATTTTTTTACATCGCGTAAAGAAAATCAAGTAAGTTCAATTTTTGGGTTAACTATGATAAATAGGTTTCCAAACATTTTCATTATACTTAATATTAATTAAGTCGGGAGAATATTCACAACAGGCGTCCCCAAGTTAAGCGGATGCCGTGTGACTAGTTTTCAATGTACCACTCGTGTAATCGCGCCCCGGGGTCAGCGCCGATTGTCGAGAACTGCAGATTAACTACAATTACGGATTTAGGGTAATTACGGTCGTTACCGTATTTAATCATGTTACTGGATTTTAGAGGTATTAGAGGAGACGCAGAGTATAATTAAAGCAATACGATGTACCTTCAATAGTTAAGTATAGTATTTACTGACGAATAGCACTCACAAACACATAGGTAGGTTAAGGAAGAATACTTACATGATATGTTTTTGAAAAAACAATATCAAATTCCTACTCAACAAAATTGTCATTTACTATGATAACGTACTTCAATAAAAGAGGGTTCCTTTATTGAAGTCGGTTAAAAAATGTACCATGTTGGGCGCCACTTTTTCTGGAAGGTAATTTACGTGCTGACTTTGTTTCAACATCAACGATATAAACATCTCAATTTACGATTTCAATAGAATACATTGAATAAGAAAAAAAAAGTCCCTATTGTGTGTAACAATGAGTGAGCTAGCAACCCCGGTGGCGACGGCGGATTCGGCGGAGTCACTTTCTCCGGGCTTAAGCAACAGGTAAGGAAGGTCATGAGGGACGTCTTGCCAAATGCGCGACACTGCTTTTTAGCAAGGTTAATTGTTCACGATGAAATGGCAACCCTGTAAACTGCCAAGAAGGGGTAACTTCTAATCAGACTTTTGGGGAGAGCCAATGGTTTCGGAGCACGAAGAGATTGAGTTGACAATCAAATAAAATCATGACTAAGTATGACCATAGTAATAATACGAGCATAAAAGCGAAAGTGAGTTTGTTCGATTATTTGTTACGCTTTCGCGCCTTAACTACTGGAGCAATCATCATATAATTTTGCATAATATATAGATTGTCATAGGTACAGAAAAGGACATATTGTACTTTTTATCCTGGGACCGAGGGTAAAACTGCGGGCACATCTAGTAATTGCATAAAATAGAAATGCCGAGGTAGCAGTTAAATGGATTTGTGGTTAATAAGCAATTAGATGTGAACAAAGAGAGTTTAATGAAAAGCAAACAGTCGGTGGCAGGTGCAGGACGGAAACCGGACGAGAGCCGGACGGGCGTCGGAAAGCGTCGCATTGTTTCCGACAATTCCGACAGCTCGACGCGTAGACATTTACCATGCTTCACTTAGCAAATTGTACGTTAGCTACTCGTATACAAAGTGTTGCTTTCAAGTGTAGTGATACTTAAGGGTGTTATTCTATATATTCTGTCAGAGTGAACAACTGAACTGTTAGATCATAAATTTGCAAAAAAAAAAGTTGAGTCTCCATACAAAATTGATCATGTGACTATTTTTTTTTACTCGATTGTTTTTCTTTCGAATTATACAAACATATGTTTTAATTGTTGTTCACTTTGACGCGTTGAACAACACCCTTACGTAGACACCCTACACCCAAAAGCAACACCACTTATAAAAACAAATTGATAGATTGAACAGAAAAAAGTTCTTCATGGGAAGCTTTATCGCACTGTGGAGAATAAAAGCCAGATCATTCTCAATAATACGAGGGAATGAAACGTCAAAGTCAAAGTTAAAGTCAAAATGTTTTTATTCAATTTGGTATTAAAGATACACTTATGAACGTCAAAGTTTTATAATAGACTCTACCGCCTTGTTCAGAAAAAGAGAGGTACTACTCAGAAGAACAGGCAAGAAACTGAGGGGCATTATTTTTCTAAAAAATAATTAGATAACCGTCTCACAAATTTCGAACTGAAGACACAGCTCGGTGGGAGAGGCCTACGTCCTGGCAGAGAACAAACTTATGCGGGTCATGATGATGATGATCATGTGTGACTTGGTGGTTTGATAACTCGTTATCACAGCAATAACGAGTACGGGTTAACAGTACGGTTACTGGGTTACGGGTATTAAGCTGAAAACAGGTGTAACAAGTAACATTATTAAAAGAAAAACTAAAACCCGACCGTAAAACGTTGTACCATATGTCACTTCCTCTATCAAGACGATTCAAATGATATCTCATATGTCGAAATCCATCAAGCTGTTTAGGCTGTACAGCGTGCCAAAGAAACCTCATACATACATACATACTCACATAAACATACACTAGAAAAACCAAACCCTCCTTCTTGCTCAGTTGGGTAAAAATACTTATTTCTCTAAATAACCTTTACTATAGGGCCAAAGTTATTGCTTTTTTTAGACATAAAACCGAATTATGATTTAAAACACGGGAAATTACTCACGTACGATTATAAAACCGAATCTAACAACTCCTCTTACTTCAGAATATTTACAAGTCATTACAGGGTTATAAGCTTAAATAGTATGTACTCATCATTCTGATCCGCTTTTACTATTAAAACAATCCTGATTTAGCAAAAGCCTGAAAAACATTGGCAACATTAGTCTGGTCAGTCAGGTAAAAAAGCTACTAATATTATACATAAAGTTTCCGTCAATGGCAGGCTCCACAAACTTTTTCATGTTCCACACAACAACAACTGTATGAAACACAATCAACTTTTCACTGCTGCTTGACTCGAATTATGTTTGGGAATTCGTTTGAATTGAACAAAGTATGGAACATGAAGTGAGGATAAAAATATACGAAATACAAGACAAGACAAGACAAGACAAATATTTATTTGTCGTATTTACGAGTATATACGTTGTAATTACGCGTAATAGAGACGTAGTAGAGTAGGTACAGTCTTATGTAGAGCCGATAATAATCATTGTCAGTGTAGTAAGTCTGAAACTTTTCAACAAATTAACTCACCCACTAAATCTCAGACACTGGGTGAATCGACCCCTACCAAATTTGTGGATTGGTCGACTTATGTGAGTTTTTGAGTTTGTGAGTTGCCGCCTAAGCCTTTCTTATTTTAAAATAACTACCGAATGGTGTACGGTATACTTTGGGGGATATTTCGATTTTAACATCCAGTTCGATGAAGGTCCATAACATACTTCCCACTACCAAGTATCAATAAGATTCTGATAAAACGACTCCGCTATCCCTAAAGAACGCTAAACCTAATAACTCTAGCCCGAAACCACGACAACTCGAATAACTGCGTTTCTAAAACACTTACATTATAGAAGTATAAAATTGTTTTATTTATCTTTTGTTTCTGTAGAAGAAGCGTCCCATCGCAATCTTCGCTGTCGAGTAAATTGGAATAGACTCATAGAATCAAAAGCTTATTTTTAGTATCCATAGTAAAATTTAAATGACCGTTGAATCTGTTTTAACTTAAATTTAACATTATCTAGGTATGAAACATGGGAATAATATTTTTACCAATCTTTTTACCATTTAAGGTTGTAAAGTTTTTACCCCTGTCTCATGTATCAGAATGTTTGGTGTGGTCATAAAATGAAATACTTAACAATTTCGACGTCATAATCACCATTCAATAATTTACTATCACGTAAATATTCTCTTGACAAAAACAAGGTATCACTCACATCCGTTCATAATTCAATATCGCTATCAAACAGAGGCGGATTTACCCTAAGGCCGATTAGGCATGGGGCCAGATTTTAGAGGCGGCTATTCAAAGAAACATAATACACTAACGTGAACAAAATACATACATACTACATAGAGCATATTAAAGTCCGGAGGAGTATTTCGACTCACCTTGTAATTTTTGAGCGAATGCTTTCAAATTAAGCTTAGCGAATAAGATGAAAACGAACAGACCCGGAAAAGAGGACGCGCTAAAAACAGGTGGGTGGAAAACCTCCGGCCAGCCTTGGGTGGCCAAGGACTATTTCTACAATTAGAGAAATTTCCTGGTCCTTGTCTCTCTCGTTTGAAAAGGTATAGGAGTGAAAGTGACCAAGACTGCTAGCTGCTAGTCCGTCTCTGCATGACCATACAAGCACGTACTCAATACTCGTATGTTTGCGTATGCATACGCGTACGTTACTTACTCGATACGCCATGGAGCGGAGTTATCGGTGCATAAACTGTAATATTCGGGATGTTTACGTATTCGTTTGGGCGAAAAACGGCGCATGATTTTTATAATAACGTTTTTATGATGTTTGTCTTGTTTATGTGTATAAACATGTTATATTACTAGCTACGTCCCACGGCGTTACTCGCAGTTAAAAGTAGGTATTCCAAACGTTGTTCTATCTTTGTGCCAAATTTCATCGCGATCCATTTAGCCGTTCTGTTGTGATTGATGGTAAAATAATATACTCTGCCAGGTACAGCATTCCGGTCATGTGGGCAGCACGTAGTGACGTCAATCGATGCCTGAGAGCAAGACCGATGTAAGTCATTTACAATTAGTTCGAAAGAGACGGACGACGTTGACGAGTGGCCACTCACTGGGGTCTGGGTCTGGTGGGGTCACTACGTGTTGGCTCCTGGAAAGCTAGACCATGGTTTTCTGGATCACGCATCCATCATCCTAACCTTAGCATTTATAATGTCAGTGTGATGTAATAGTCATATTTTGATAATCTACATTACCTGTAAAATGTCACAAAAACGAAATGGGTGAGTTTTATGAGTGAATGGTTACATTCATAAAAATTCTTATGGGCGAAGTTGTTTGAAATAGTCGTTAGTAAAATTGGAATGTTTTGTTACTCGATGTTCGACTGCCTCGGTGGCTCAGTTGGTAGTGAACCTGCCTTCTGAGCTTGGGGGCGTGGGTTCGATTCCCACCTAGGGAAAACATTATTGTGATGAATATTTGTGTTTGTTCTATGTCTGGGTATTAATATCTATTTAAGTATGTATTTAAAAATGTCTAAGTTTGTATATCAGTCTCTGGCAGCCATAGTACAAGCTTTGCTTAGTTTGGGCTCAGGCGACCGTGTGTGGAAGTGTCCTGAATTTATTTATTTATTTAATACTAACAACAATTTATAAAATGTGAGACTGTTGGTATGAGTTGGTATGAGGCCTCGATTCTTCTAAGCAATTGTTTTTAAACTGTTAATTAATTGTTTTTGTCTATTTTTGACACTTACTGGCATACAATAAGTGTCAATTAGAGGCAATACAATAGAATTGGAGGGCAGTTATGAGTTGCTACTAAAATAGCCACAAAAAGATATTCGCCAACGCGTGGCCAAGCCACGAATACGAACGAGGCATTTTGCAAAGTTTTCAACAAAAGCTGTTCGAATGAAGGAACTCTTTATGTCCAGTTATCGTTTCACGGTTCTTTTTTTTCTTTTTTTAAATTCTGAGTTCCTTCAACGAATCTTTTTGTTTTGAACTTTTTTAAAGGTTAAGAGGAAATAATAAAAACATAAGATGTTAAACCTACAAGGCTCATTGTACAATCTTTTGTAATTGGCTTTTAAGAGGGTAAGGGAAAATGTTTATGCAAAATACACCATTTTTTTGCAATTATAATTTTAATAAGAAACATTAATTGTTGTTTCCAAAGAAATTAATTTGTGAGTAACATTACTCGTAGTAGGTATATTGTACAATAATGTTATTTCCTTTCATTTGAATAAAAAAACTAAGTAGGTCCCTATCTATTTTTGTTGACAAGGACAGGTTATTTTAGTTTGAAACCTTGTCGGGATGAATGAGGAAATAGTCAAAATTTACCTGGTTAGAAAATAGCCGAAAACGGATAACCGAAGATCAGGCTGAAACACGTGCCTTATGAAGTGTGTGTCCTTAACTGTCCAACACGGGACTCATTATCTTTAGAACCAAAAACAAAAAAAAAAATTAAAGCATCAATGCTTCGATCAGAAATATTTAGATGTAAAGTCTCTTTGAAAGTACATTGTAAAGGTAAAGGTCTCCATAGTACCTTGAAAACAAGGCTTAGATCAAGTTTAAGCCTCGTTTCGCTGTCAGTCGCTCTGTGATCGCGTCGGTGTCACAACGCCTAAAAACACTTTAGCAAATGTCATCGACGCTATTGCGGTATGATAAGGCTTAGATTCAATTGCAGTTTAATAGAACGTTGGTGAACATACTTAATAATGAAATAAGTGTCGAGGCGGTCCCACTATAGAGGACTGGCTTGTATGAGACACGACTTCTAAGTATATCTGTAAATGTAAATATGCTTTAACATTCATTCCTTTCTATTTTCATAACCTCTCTGCTTTGCGCTGTAACTAAAAAAGACAACTGGGTTTTGACTGTGACATTTATATTAGATGGAACATTCATACGATGTCAGGCTATGGTCATTAGAAGCATTTCTGAGATACAGTAAACAATGCAACATATGTAGGTAAGAATTAATTTAGTTTTGCTACTCTGCTATTAACCACACTCAGTCAGACGTAGATTGCACTGCTCAAAACACGAGACTAATCCTAGTTTATAATGCAAAATGCAATATTAACGCGGTCACAGAGCTCTAGGGTATTACCAGCTGATGTTAACCGCAATGAGTGTTGTATAAAATGCTACCGACGACGGCACCTTCCAGTTTTATCTATTACTAGCTGTTTTGCCCGCGGCTTCGCTCACGTTTTATAGCCTATGTCAATCAGGAATAATGTACTCGTAGCTTTCTAATAGTGAAAGAATTTTTGAAATCAGACCAGTAGTTTTTGAGTTAATTCGTTACAAACATACTTACATACAAATCTTTCATCTTTATAAAATTATTAGCTGCGCCTCGCGGTTTCACCTGCAGTTAAAACTGCAGGTGAAACCGCGAGGCGCAGCTAGTCGTAACTATCCTATGTGTTATTCTAGACTATAACCTATCTCTGTACCAAATTTCATCCAGATCTGTTCAGCCGTTCTGGCGTGAAAGAGTAACAAACATCCATCCATCCATCCATTCTTACAAACTTTCGCGTTTATAATATTAGTAGGATAGGAAGGACTAGTATAGCTAGCGACCGGCCCCGGCTTTGCGCGACACATACCTATAAAGCTTGCGTTAAAATTATCTAATTATTCGTGAGAACCGCATCAAAATCCGTTGCTTGGTTTATATGGAGGAGTTTGTGGAAATACAGAAAGACGCGGAATGCGACATTGTTTAATACTCACTTACATAAATATCCACATAGATATTCTACAGGAAAAAAAATCTTTTGCAGCAAACAAATTTTAAGCTACAATACAACGCATCAGGTGCTACACCAGTAGCTATGAATAAAAAATACTCTACTTTTACTAACTGGCGCTAAAACCGTATGAAACACTGTAGAATCTGTCTGTGTCTAGAAAACACTGTAAAAATAAACATTCCTACATAAGAGTCATCCAACGAAATGTTTTAGCAACGTTTTAAAGCCCCTGGTACAAAATATCTAGAAACTATCTAAATATTCAACTAAAGAATTAAAACACGTCATATCTTTTAACAACCCCCACCTGCGCCCTTGTGATTTTGCGTATAACTTTTTCCGAACCCCCCTTTTCGAGCTTCATGTGATTAATGTATGATACCTCAAGTACACGTCATGCACAAACTTTCACATGCACCTACATTTTTAGTGTGAAATACTAAAAACATCTAATATCCATTTGCTAGGAATCCATTAGCAAACCGTTGTTTGCTTGCTTCCTAGTCCTGATAACTAATTGGTCTTATGGCCACTTGTACTGAACATAAGAATTGACTAGTTTAATCTACTCCAAGTTAACTCCCATCTACATTTTTTACCTTACCTTAAGACATTCCTTAGGAGAATCTTATCCTGTGCCTGTTAAACGAATATTTCGCTAAAAGTAGACTTAAGTCAAGTAACTAAAGTACTGGACTAAAGTAAGTAGTAGTAGTAGTAGAAGTAGAAGAGAAGTAAGTAAGAAGAAGTAAGTAAGTAGTAGTAGTAGTAGTAGAAGAGAAGTAAGTAAGAAGAAGTTAGTAAGTAGTAGTAGAAGTAGACAAGAAGTAAGTAAGAAGGAGTAAGTAAGTAGTAGTAGTAGAAGTAGAAGAGAAGTAAACTTAGGCAACTCTTATATTTAGTGGAAATAAGCATTAGTGTTTGAGTTTTCTGTTCTGTTCCGCCTTCGCCAGCCTAATGCAAATTATTTAAAAATGTATATAGGCCGCGTGCGGTCCCCACGTGCCGTTATTTTTTATGGAGCCATTATAAAAACAAGCTGCTTAGAGCTTTTATACGGCGTGTGGTACTGGTATTCAATAATGCAGATTATATTCTACGAAGCCAGTGTAGGGGTTCACTTTATTTATATTTTTGTTTACGATGTTTTCACTTTAAATTAGTTACAAATATATGTGAAAAGATCGTGAACAAAAACACAAACACAACATCTGGCACAACTGTCAAGTTGTGCCAGATACAGGAAAAAAAACAACTTTTTTTGACGCTTTTTTTCAGACCAACGACGTGGCAGGACGCGGTAAGTTCAGTAACGTAGATAGTGACAATATACAGACAGAGAGGCAGTTATAGGCAATTCACATAAATAAAACAAAATGCAAAAAAGCATCACGACGTTACTGAGGTTCGTCGCGTCGTCGGTGTAGAAAATAATCACTGCAAAAGTAATGAACAATTTTCATGTTATCATTTTCAATTTTGGCTAAAGAGAAAGATTTAAAAAAATCGATTTTGTTTCGCAGCAAAATGTATAAAACCGTCTTTTTAAAACACCAAAATTCTTAGAAGAAAAATAGAAAAACACTGTAACCAAGCCAAGGAAATCTTAGAATTCCCGCTACCAGGGTACCAGGAGGTGTGAAGAGGTTGATATTACCAAGTGCGGCGTGATAACATTTTGGGCAATATTTGGCGCCTGTTGAGCGCGGCAACAAGTGCTGCATCGATCAGTGACGCAAGTCCCCGCCCCCCGCAACCCGCGCCGCCCGCCCCGCCCGAACGGGCCCCGAAATTGGGCCCCGATTCTCCAAGCACATTGCTTTAAAGTGATATTAATTTTTTAATCCACAATAATTTTAATAACATTGACTCTAAAATGTATAAATGTATATACTAGCTGCGTTCCTCGGTGTCACCCGCTGTTAAAGACCAGCGTATGTGTCAATCCTGGCTTTCATCCATATCAGCTCGTTGGAGGGTAAAGAACTAACAAACCAACACACTAACTTTTGCATTTATAATATTTAAATAGTAAAATATAATTTCGTTAGAATGTTTTGACTCCTAAATGAGTCTCGAGCCACTAACTTCAATAGTACTAACAAAATTTTATCAAGACTTGATCAGAAGCGGTTAATAAACTATTAACAAACAGTCCAGTAAACAAGGGTTAAGAGACAGTCTTCTTCTACATATAATGCGTGAGATATGATACAGACAATGCTATGAATTCTTTAAAACAATTGCTCAGCAAAATTGGGGCCCTAAATGAGGCGATCTTCTGTAAAATTCAATTAACTGTTACTAACTTCGAGGAATCCTTTCAGACGAAAGTACTTTAAAAAATATTCTGCGATTTATTAGATACGACGCAAACGAGCTTTAGCGACGGTTTCAGATAGCCCGGGTTGAAGGCACTTTATTTGCAGTAATAGCCTCTAAGAAACGTTAGTAAGTAGGTACCTGTAGCTTTACATATTATATAGCTTGTGAAAATGTAAAAGGTTTATTAGAGCCATAGCAATTGCTTTCTATTTTGTGGACAAAGTAAATAAACGACTCTGAAAAACTTATAATTTTTGCCACTTTCAACAAGTGACTTTTTTTAGAAACTACCTGACCAATATCAACCCTAGAGTGGTCGCACTATTTTGAATAACGTCAGTGGGTACGTGGATAGCATTTGCTGCTCATGTTTTAATTTTAATGATACGAGTACATAGATAAAGATACACAGCATGATCATCAACTAATATTAATAGATGTAGCATAGCACGTACCTACTACAGATTAACTTTGATACAACAAATAACTAAAGCAGCAAACAGTCAGTAACTACATTATTCTAACAAACTAAGTACAAAAGAAAGAACATAAACAATAGACATACCACTTATCGTAAAAGTTTACTCTTGCGAAAAATTCGCCGGAAAGGTAGGTCGCGTAGACATCAAAAACTGAAATCGTGTTATCACATATGAATACTTCTTAACACAACCCAAGTTGCTATAGAGATCCGGGGCTACTATTGGTGGAATCGTAGATTTATTTTATCTATATACCGTTTAGATTAGAAATCTTTGGTGTCCAGATAGCCAACGAAAGTCTAACAGGGTTGATCAGAAGCAAAGTTATTTACAAACTTTTAACGTTTACACGCTAGTTAAGGTATTAATTCAGTTGATTTTTTTTGTATCTTATGTTTTTACTTACGTGTGTAAATGAATAATAAATAAATAAAATAAAAATGTAAATATTTACTTGATCAAATTCAAATATATTCCATGTCTAGTCTAGTCCAGGTCTTAAACCTAGGTAGCCAGCATTAGTGTCAAGTTTCAGAGAACTCGGATATCCAAAATCTAGCTAGATTAGGCGGTTCAGTTTCTACTAAACCGGTGTTGGTGCTAGTAATTGTACGTATAGGAAAGCAAATACTATTATTATAATTTATTTAACATACACATTTCAGACCTTATCGATCCATTTCTTGACATAGTCTACAATTCTACATAGTTTGTTCTCTATTATCTAACGAATATAATCTTAATATATATAAATTACGTGTCACGTTGTTTGTCCGCTATAGACTCCTAAATTACTTAACCGATTTCAATCAAATTTGCACACCGTGTGCAGTTCGATCTAACTTAACAGGTAGGATAGCTCACATATATAAATATAAATAATAAACGCGAACGAAGTCGTGGGGTGACAGCTAGTATTATATGTAATTGCGAACATGAGCTCGCTCATTTGTTTGTTTGTTACCTTTTTAAGAGCCGATCACCATGAAATTTTGCATACACATTGTCAGGGGTACAGAAAAGGATTTTTTATCCTGAAAATTAACGGTTCCTGAGGATCCGCGCGTAAAACCACGGCTACTAAACTTAGTATTCATAGTTAATTCGTATTCAGTAACAATCCAATTTCTTCCTTTTTTTGTCGTCGAGTCCTTGACAACTCAAAAGTTTTCAAAGCCACAAAAGACAGTACAGGAAGTAGTACGAATGCTTTCGTATTGACCCCCTTCTTATTTTCAGAGTAACCCCTAAGAGACCTTTACCCTCGCTACTAAAGTAAAACTCAAGAGGCGGAATACTAGAATACTTCCAAGAAATATTTTCACGGGTGATGGCACTAGTTATTCGGAGTTTAATATTTAATGAGATGTTTCAGTTTCACTAAAGCTGAGTATTCATGGAGCAGCAGTCAGTATAACACAACGGTACAATACTGTTGTGGGTGAGGGTGTGGGCTTAGGAAATGCTTGCGCGACTCGCATTGGTTGCGCGGTCATTTATCAGGCTTTTTTCTGATTCGGTCAAGATCAGGAAATATTTTTTTAGTACACAGTTACTGTACTGTGTTAATGTAACTGTGTACTAAAACTGTGTAGTACTAAGTCATCACATGTGTATAGTTTGTGGGTTGATACTTTTGTATTCATTCCAAGATGACAAATCAAAGAAAATCGGTCAATCAGATCCGCCGACTACGATAATAATTCCTCAACCAACTTTACCCCTAGCGCTCTTTCACATAACATTTTATTTGCTTCAATTTAATCTTTCTATGGTTTTTTCGACGCTGACAAAAAATGACTGCGATCGGTGATAATATCAAGATAACTTTGCAGTTGAGTGAAGCTAATCATTGTAAATTGAGTTCTATGATTGGGTGGTAGAGTAGTTCCCGAAATTAAAATCATAAATCTTTTTTTTTTTCCTTTTACTTGACTTATTTGCTTTGCTTGTATTGATAGAACTCAAAATTACCCGCATTTTGATGGTTACGACAAGACCGTGAGCGACCATTACATATTGCGATATTACCGCTGACTGATAAATCTATGCACAATTTTTCCTTTATCAAAGCATTATCCCAATAAATTCAAGTTTACGTGTAATCAACACTTTAGTCTCAAAAATTAGTCTAATTTTTCATGTTTTCGTTATCTCTCTGTTGTACGTTATAATTTTGTACTTACTGTGTGGTTTTATCGCAAATAAATAAGATATTCATTGTCTAAGTAATTGTCTATACGTAATACCCATTTACACATAATCCTTTTTTAGTCCACCACACTGAAATGACTAAGCAAACACCGTGTAGTACCCACTATGAATATTTTCATAAGTTTATTACCACCGCTATGTTTCTCCGCGGGACGGGCATGCAATCCAGCGCTTAACAAATAATTTATTCATAAGAATTTTCCTCATTTTCACACATACATTTGTCATTTGTTTGACAACAACCCTCGTTTTCCAACAAGATTCCATGAATGTTTTTACAATATGCATGAATGGTTAAATTAAGCAGTTATTATAAAATATCGTCACACCTTTCCCCCGAAGGGGCTGGCGGAGGTGTAATGCAACACCCACACTTCGCCGAACGATATTCAGTCCCAAATGTGACAGGGGGCGAGCCTGTCGCCATATACACCGGGCTCCAATCATGTAGCAGATGACATATAATACGCACAAATGCTCACACAATTAACGAATTGGTGCGTGCCGTCCGGCTGGGTTCGAACCCGCTTCCTCTGGCTTTAGAGGCGGGCGTTCTCCCAACTAGTAACTACTCCCATTGCTTTTTTTTATAAGTAGTTATTATATGCTGAAATATGATGAGGCTGCATGGATTTCTAGTCATAAAGTCCCTAAAAATTATTGAAATGATTTAAAAAAATCTTAATTAATAGACACTTCGATGAGCGTTAGTAAAACCTGACGTAGAAATTTTAATAGTCCTCTCAAATGTCAGGAAACGTTTTCTACGGAATATCCTGCTTTAGAGCGACTCGAAACGGTAAAATATGGATGGAGCGAAACACTTGTTTTGACTTAACATACGACTCATCTAATGGAAAAAGCCGATGTGGAGAAGTGCTCGCGAAATAATTTCCGGCGGAAAAGGAAGATACAATCGTATTGATCGATTTAAATATTAGGTAGAAGCCATAAAAAAAGTAAACGTTGTAATAATGTTCCTAGTATTTATATTTTCATGGTTAATAAAAAATAATGTAACTTTTTTCTCGCAAATAATGTATCTTTTTAACAAAGTAATAAGGTGCTGGTTTAGGGTGTAGTAATTATATCAATTCAAGTCAAATATATTTATTTCAGATTATAAATCCATACTAATGATAATAGTGAAATTGTGGAGGTGTCGCTGTATGGATAGCGGCGTTGGAAGCTTGTAGAAATATATGAGCTGGTTTCAGCTGGGATCGAGCTTTGTCAACGGCTCTAAAGTGTTTAAAGGTTGTTTGTGTTGATTGTGCAGCATGCACACTGCGACGACACCGACAACGACACAATATTATTAATCTACTCGTGATCTGTAAACTTAATTTAATTAATATTATTGTTATTAATTAAATAATTATAATTATAACTATTATTTATCTCTTTGCTAATTCGGTACGCATAATACTAATTTATATATATGTATTGATATTTTATTATATTTATTTATAATATTTATAATTATTCATATATATTATATTTATTTTTGGTTATTTATTTAAGTAGGTACTTATTATTGATATTACTTATTTTTATCTTTTAAATTTTAATTTAGTTTTATATACACCACCTACCCTTTTCGTATTTCTGTAAGTTCCTGTCCATCCAAAGGTTACCTGGAAGAAATCGCTTTAGGCGATAAGGTCGCCCTTGTACTGCCGAAAAATGTATTTTAGTTTTTAAGATTTTCATGTAGTTATTGGTGTGCAATAAAGATATATTGTATTGTATAATTAAGGCTTCGAATTTGTGACCGTAGTTAGTCACAGGCGGCGTAGTCGTTTCGTAGTATAAATGCTACGAAATCGCTACGAACCATCTACGAGCGTGGTGTTTGCGTAAATAATGCAATGCGATAATACAAATAGCTATGGCTGAAATAGCGAAACGCCACAAGGGATTGTGACTGTTGTTGTAGGTTAAGACCCACTTTGAGGTCACCTCGGTAACTCGCTTACTAGCTGTTGTTTTTAGTATGGAAACTGACGTGGTTTTCACACATCATGATTTTATGGAACGGGAATTACTCACATATGATTTAGTCAGAATAATCGACTAAATCGTACGTGAGTACTTCCCGTTCCATCCTAATCCTAACTAATATTATAAATACGAAAGTGACTTTGTTCGTTCCTTTGTTTGTTTGTTTGTAACGCTTTCACCTCACCTAACTAATCAACTGATCATCATGAAATTTTGCATACACGTTGTCTGGGGTACAGAAAAGGACATAGGGTACTTTTTATCCCGAAAAATAAACGGTTCCTGTGGGAGAGCGGGTGAAACCGCGGGGCGCAGCTAGTAAAATCATAAAATAGCTGTGTAATGTTTTTATCATTATTTTCATTCGTGTTTTTACGGTATTAAATTGAAAGAAATACAAATACTACAATGAATAGAGCTGCATGTATGATGGTATTGACGCAAGGTCCCGAAATGAGTTAGGTTCCTACTATGTCAATGTCAGAATGACTAAAACATTAAAAAGCCACCAAAGAAATAAAATAAGATTCAGTGCCTTCCAAATTCATTAAAAATCGGGATAAAGGTTTCTAGGTCAAGTACTACCACGGGAGATGTATGTATCGCAGAAAAACGCTGTAAATACCTTTGACTTAATCTCAAATTCACCTTTCTTACAAAAACATTAGAGCTTACTTTAGCTTGAAAATAAAATGTAATTAAGATCTATTATTAGTTGCCATTTGTTTCAGATTTCCCATTAAAAGAGACCAACATAATTGAGAGCTTTTAACGAAAATGGAGCTTTAATAGTATTATTATGATAACGCTGGCGTGACCGACCGCATCGTCTGGTTTGTAATAAAATGAACCCAAAGGATGTGTGGTGACATCGATATGTCATTCACCATTTATAAATTTTACCCACGGAAAAATCTTCGACATGAAAAAAAAAATGGATGGGATAAATCTACGCGCTAGCGACGACGCAGGAAACGGAAAGCGTCTGCGTCGCGACAATACTACAATACAAATAACATTATTAAAAGAAAAACAAAAAAATCGGCTGCTGTTGTACCCTAAAAAAAATGTTGTACCATGTCACTTCCACTATCAAGACGATTCAAATTACACCTCACATGTCAAAATCCATCAAACTGCTTAGGCTGTAGGCCGTGCCAAAAAAACCTTATTCATACATTACCACATACATACATACCTAGTTACATATACTCGAAAGCATAACCCTTCTTGCGCAGTCGGGTAAGAAAGCCTCGAAAGCATCGACGCGCGACGTGATAGCGTAAATGTGCCAGGAGAGGATGTGGCAATGGTTAACCTACGACTACCTCGGTGGCTCAGTTGGTAGTGAGCCTGCCTTCTGAGCTTGGGGGCGTGGGTTCGATTCCCACCTAGGGCAAACATTTATGTGATGAACATTTGTGTTTGTTCTATGTCTGGATGTTAATATCTATATAAGTATGTATTTAAAAATATCTAAGTATGTATATCAGTCCCTGGCAGCCATAGTACAAGCTTTGCTTAGTTTGGGGTCAGGCGACCGTGTGTGCAAGTGTCCCGAATTTATTATTATTATTATTAACGTTTACTGCGCGTCTGACGCTCCCGGTTCGCAAACGTTTTCTACGTTGCTGACGCGTATGTTTGGCCGTAGCGTAAATTGTGAGTGGCAGTGTCCGCTGGCTTACTTTGAGTCGCATATTGGGTTGAGCAAACTACTAACTGTAGCAAACAAATAACACATTCGCCGCCCGTCAGCAAGCGATGCGTCGCAAACTGAGTACGCAAGTACATTACGCAATGGTCGGACACTCCAAACGAATTTATAGAGTAGCCGCGTACCCACCTAGCGCACAGGCTCGCGCGGCAGTCTCACGAGCCAAATGCCTTGGCTGGTGTGGACGTGCCTCTGGCTCTGGCTGCCTCGGGCGCGCGTTTGCTCGGCTGAGCACGGCTCGGCCCCGAGCCATCTGTTGTCGGTAAACTTGACGCGCTCAAAGGTGCCTCAGTGAGCGCTGTGTGTGCCTCGCGAGGCGGCCTCGTGTAAATTGAACAAAACTACTGAGGCTGCCTCGGGAGCCATCGCTCGCGATCTGGACACCGAGGCTGCCGCGCGAGCCTGTGCGCTAGGTGGGTATGTGGCTATTAGCGAACCGAAGAGCTGTTTACAGTTTGTTTAGTTAGGACGAAGCCTATTCTGCTTTTTCTTATCAAGATTTACTCACAGAGGGGGCATTTATTTTAACGTTTCTTCACTGACAACACTAACATCACCAACGGGATAAAGTACTGATAATGATAGCGTTAGTACAAGGTCTAGCGTTCCCGGAGCCAACACCTGATGACGTCTACCGTCATCGTCTATTTTGAACTATTTTGTAAATGACTTATTTTGCTATGATCTTCTAACCAAAGGTCTAAGCGATTAAGCATCTATTGACGTCACTGCGTGTTGCTCACGGAACCATTTTTCACTTGGAACGTTATACCTGTGTACATATATATGATCATACCATGCTGAGTGCGAAACTTTTCGCCTATAGGACCAATATACACAGAAGCGGAGCTAGAGGCTCTGACTGGATTCAAATGTCTTTACCAAGCAAGTTTATACAGTAAAACACAAACTTAATTTTTCAGAAAAGATATAGTACAGCTATGCAAATCGTGGATTTCTGCATTAAGAGTACGTGCGAAGAGTGTACAAACATCCAATCTTTCACATTAAATGTGAATGATTTATTATAAAAGGAAACATGGATTGAATGTGTAGCCAAGGTCGCGGCACGAGTAATTCAATATATCGATACGTACAAGGTTAGGTGGAACTGCTATACTAACCCGAAAGAGTGACATGTCAATAACTTCTTACTTAAAACAGTGTAACAAAAATTGTGACATAGTTAAATAATCATTAACAATTAACATTTATAAAAATAATAATTAACAAAATATTTTAACAATTAACAATAATAATTATCAAAATGATAAATTACAATTTTTAAATATTAAAAAAAATTAATGCCGTAGGTGGCAAATAAGCTATCGGCCGCCTGATGGTAAGCGATTAACGTTGCCTATGGATACCTACAAAACCAGGGGCATCACATATACGTTGCCGACATTTTAGGGCTCTATTGACAACCCCAATATGTTAATATCTTTTTACCGATGATAAATGATATGTTCTGATAGACTGAAAAAACATTGCATGTGTTGAAAAAAATAACAGCCAACTGTTAGGTTCTAAATTAACAAAATGTACGACGAAACCCTAGTAAGTTTTTGGGGGCTGAGCTATCCACGTCCGTAGGAGTGTACTCTATTCTGATTCCCTACACGTAGTCCCCGGGTAGTGCTAACCGGGTAGCAAACTCTGGTGGGAGGCTTCGGCCGTGGCTAGTTACCACCCACCGGACCAAGCCATGCCGTGAAATGACCTAGTCGTGTTTCGGGATGTAGTCCGGTGTAACCGTTCCGAAGACGGGTCTGAGCAGTGGTGCAGTTGTAGCGCCTCACTCAACTACCGCCTTTGTACTTCTTCACTCTAAAACTTCAAGACTAGAGTGAATAAGTACTTTATAGGTCGTCGTGCTCCATCTTAGACCACAACGTCGCTCACACAGTCGCTCACAACATCAGGCGAGTTGCTGGTCAAACGCCGACCTATTATCCATAAAAAAAAAAAGACGAACCTGGCACGCAAACTAGTCTAAAACAGTTGGCCTGTCACTTTTCGTTTATAAACAGTACGTAACTCTCTCTAGACATATAAGTACTCATACCTTTTTACTAGCTTTACATAATCAGTCAAAAAAAATAATTGATAGATTTGTTACACAAAATGTGAATAAATTCGTTGTAATTTCAGAGTTGGTTCCGTAGTAAAAGTTGTGTCACTAAACTAAAACGAGTTTTGGCTTAGTATCTCATTTCTGTGTAACCCTGTGTACATGTGAATAGCACCGTATGTATTCCCTCTTGGGAAAGCGGCCTATTAACTTGCTTGCGATACTTTCCGGTCTTGCTAATCGAATCCAGTGCCTTCCTAATACTCTGATGATGTTACCAGCATGGAAGCGCAGTTCTTGATACAAATTGTAATGTAGTATTTTATGAGCGTAATATTATTACGTTTCTAAAATACTAAATTAGCATATTTCGCCTTATGCTACTTTTGTTACTTGTTGACAGTGCTTTTATAGAAAAAAGGTAAGTATTTGACTTTTTAGCACATAAAATGTGTTAATGTGTATAATTTGTACGTGTTGTATGTCATCTGTTGTAGACCGGAGCCCGGTGTATGGCGACAGGCTCGCCCCCTGTCACATTTGGGACTGAATATCGTCCGGCGGAGTGTATGTGTTGTATTACGCCTTTGCCAGACCCCTCGGATGAAAGGCGTGACGATATGTTATGTTAGGTAAAATTTATTGACGATAGAGGATGACCTCAAAAACGAAAAATCGAAAACCGACAAACACTTTAGAAAGATATTCTACCATCACAGCCAATGAGAGACGTGTAGAGTATTTTCATAATAATCAAACATTTTCGTGCTCTAAGTTTTACACGATTAGTTACGGACGATGGGGCTAACATAGACATGTACAGCCTTAGAAATAAAGTTTTAAAACATGTGTACACACATTGTGTAACACAAAAGCTGAAAAATAAAAATATTTTTGACTTAAACGTTGTGTACAGTTCGTGTACAGATGTAACAAAATCAAAGGAAAATAAACATTCGTTAAACGGCCGGGTACCCTTGTTTAGCGGGTGTGTACGGGGTCAAGATGGCGGATTTCACTATAACAGCTGATCTACACTCAGTAACTATGATAGGAACTGTGTCATGTTTTTCTATTGTCAAATTAAAAACGTTTTTAGTTGTATATTGTGACATTAGACACATTGTAGTGTTGACATTGATTGTTCCGTTCAGAAATTTGTTGTTAGTCTCCCACTATAACCAAAAGAAAATGTTTTCCTCTAAAATAGTTTATTACGACGAATTTTGGACAAGAGATTCAAAAAACAACATAGTTTATTAATATTACTTTCCTAAAACGTAAATTGTACGTGCAATATTAAAAATTAGGGAGCTTTCTTAAAAAATAATCACTAAAAAACTATTTGGACGAAAAAGTTTCGAAACGAATTTACCAAAAGTTGCCAGACGAAAAAGAAAAAAGTGTTAAGCATGTGTGTAAATACCCAATACCGATTCACACTTTATTGCTCAAACAATAGTTACACGTTTGTTTATCGCTATTTACTGACTACTCAATGTCTAACTGAACATTGGTTTAGCAGATGTTTATGCATTTTTTTATTTCTAAGGCTGATAGTCTGTAAAAAAAGGACTCGAAAAATTGATTTAAATAGCACGATTTTAAATGTAATGAAAGACTGGGCAAAGCTAATGAATTGATAAATAATGCGAAAAGTTTTTGCTAAGTTAACAAAAATCCTGTAGTGCGATCCAACGCGACCGACGTCCTAAAATTTTATCGCAAGGATTTACGCGTAGCTCTTGTCCGTTCAATGGCGGCTTGAAAAACCTGCTTTAAGCACTTGTCAGACAAATAGCGATAAGTGAGTGCTTAAGAGGGCCGCGACGCTCTGAAATTTCCATCTAAACGCGATACTTAAATTTCTTGAAAACCATTTGTCAGATTATGATGAAATTTAGCATTTACAATTAAATTAACAATATGTCCGCCTCTATGTTCTCGGTTTTTTTAAAAACGTTCTCAAGCGAAAATAGAGTTATGAAAAATATCTACATTTTAAGGGGTCACTTTTGACTAATTTATTCAATAGGTAGACAAAGCAAATCAAAAATTCCATTACATAGGGAGGTTGTCTACATCATCATTATTCAATGAATTCATAATACAAGGGAAATTCTTAGTTATTTAAGAGTGATTACAGAAGTGCAAAAGTCATAAAAAAAATTGAAATTGCACTTTGTCACTCTGTAGGTAACTTTAGAGGCTCGTCAGTATCATTACTCGCTCTCTTCGCTCGTCTTCTTCTTCTAGACGAAATGGCTATAGAATTCCTTAAGCCAATGCGAAGTTAGTCTAGGTCGCATAAGTCGAAGTTAGTTAGGTCGCCGGACTCTTAAATAAACTTATGGAAAACAGTCAGTCGGCGAGTCGGAAAACTGCGAGCTAGCGAGTGTTTTACATACATTTATTTACTCTTATTTTTTTTTTATAACCTAAGCTAAACCAAGTAAACCAGAGATTTAGGACCGGTTTACCTTTGGTTATAGTTAAAGTTAGTTGCAACTCAGCCTTGGACGGCTTTTCTATGAGCGGGCCTCATAGAAAAGCCGTCAAAAATAAATAAATAAATTTTATCCATTAAAAACGGTTAACATTAAGCAAAGTATATCCATAATGCGGTATTGAAGTGGTAATAAAACCCGTTGGAGGCATATTACGCCTCATAAACTGGGTAAATCCGGCTACCGTTCGAACTTTCACGCACGTAAATTATGTATGGCAGCTCAGTAGCGATCGATCTAGTTCCTGAGTACCTCAGGACTCGGGAGACTCACATGTCGTTTGAATATGAGTTTATGAGTTAAATGTCGTATGAGTAGGCTAGTGTGTACTTACTTTACCGATTTATTTAAGGTTGGTAAGAAGCAAACACCCCTAAATTTATTTGCACGTCTTGTCGATATTTTTGGAAACTATTCATTAAAAAAGGTATATAGGACAAAACATGGTGTAGGTCATGGTGTAGGCTGTCTCTCTGTTGTAGATTTTTTTTAATACACTCAAGAGAATAATAATAATAAAAGTCTTTATTCGCTGACCTTTTTAATATACATGCTATTCTTATTAAACAATACTATTCTTAAATAAAATTTATCTAGCAAACAATAATATTTAACTAGCAACCAGTTAGGTCAGGTTGTCTGTCGACATACTCGTAGGCCTCAAGAGAATACAAAGCTATGAAGAACATCTCATTTGTAAGGGCCCCTTAGACTGATTTATTTATTAGATAGACCGGGAAAAGGCACATATCATTAGCTTTTAAATTAATCAAAAAAATTAGATAATTTCTTCATTATTTGAAAATAGTTTTACAAGCAATAGAAGTATTTTAAAAATGGCTTACTCCCAACGACCACCACCGAAACGGCTACCAGTGGCGGTAGCTAGAACAATATTTTAACACACTACTGGTGGAAACTACAGTCAAACTCATAGAACTCTTACATTAAAAAAAAAAACAATTTTTAAAAATTTTTATACTTTAACAGAGCTCAACTAAATAACTACATTATTTAATTTTGACAAAACACTAAAAATAATAATATTTTTTTAGAACCCAACGACCCCACTGGTGACAGTTGGGACAAAAAATAAAAACTTTGTCCAGACGACCACCACTGGTGGCTGTTCTAGCGTCGGTCGTTGGGAGCAAGTCGTCGAAATTGCTGTTGGTCATTCTTTACATGAGTTTAGAGGATCTTCAAACTTAATTAGACCGGACAGGTTCTTAAAATATCGTATAGTAACCTGTAACAATACATCTATTGTTATGTATATTAATACCCTTTATTAAAAGACTTTAAAAGCGACATTTGCGTGTAAAAATATATTAAACGTAACCGGATATAACCGGTTTATGAGGCGTACCATCATAACCCGTTATGAGTTTGGGGGTGCTTTTTATAACCACTTATGTACCACATTTTAGCTATACTTTAGTTTATAGTAAGACTTTTGCAATTTGAATAAAATATTTTATGTTTTATGTACTTATCGATTTTGATACAAACATAGAACATATGTACCTATGGACAACCTTAAACTACATAGTTTGGTAACGGTTATTAAACGTTATTTTTATTAACGGTAAACCATTTCTATTCCTACTACATTTTTCATAATACTTCTTCAGCTATTATGTATATTTATACATATCGCCAAGCCTTTCCCCCGAAAGGGCTGGTAGATGTGTACAACACCCACACTTCGCCAGACGATATTTAGTCCCAAATGTGACAGGGCCGACCCTGTCGCCATACACCGGGCTTCAATTATGTAGCAGATGACAATAAATACGCACTTATGTTCGTTTTTTCAGCTATAAAAAGCAATTATAACATCAAACGTAGCGCTACGAAATAGCTACAGTTATGGAAGTTAATTTATTTGCTACGTCGTAGCAATTGTCTTGCTACAGCTACGAATGTATTCACACTTTTTAGTTATTAAGACTTTCTACGGCATTAGTCGCATAACGCCTTTGTCACAGTTATTTCACTAGTTGTTCGCCTCGAACAGTGACCTAGTTGGTTATATACATATGTTTATGAACTTCAAAATTTTAGAACCATATCTGTACGAACTACGTTCCTACTTTCACAAAGATCATAATAACGTAACGGTAAATATAGGTGCTATCTACAATTTGTTTATCTAGACGTTCACTTGCTCGGTCAATTACATTTTTACTTAATTTAAAAGTTAAAAGCAATCAGTCGACTTATGGTTTAAACCAACTTTACAATCTATATCATGACGTTTTTTCCCTTTGATTCAAGGTTAACGAAAAATATTTTTTAACAATACTGCGTAGCTATCGTAGCAGGTGCTACATCGTAGCAAATTGAATGCTCAGAATTCGCTAAGGACGCAGACCTAGGCCCCTTGATAGTACAATTATTTATACTAGCATCTCGACGAATACTGAGGATTCAATTTGCTATGAGATATAGCACCTGCTACGGCTATGAAAGCTACGCATGTCTACGAGCCTCTGCGAACAAGCGCCACCTAGCGTCATTTTCCTAAAGCTTTTTGTACTCTAACTAAGAGGTGGTATTTATCTAAGGGAGTATTCAACAGCTTGTAAAAATAAAGGGTGTGTGAGTGTTTGGTGATTGCCGAGAGATGGCGCTGAATGAAGTAAAGCCTTTTCAGTTACCTTACTCGTGAAAACTCACGGTAGCAATTTTAAAGATAATTTTCTTTTTTTAGCACGCATTACTAGATGGAGCTGTTGGGTATGCAAAAGAAATAAGGTTGGCTCAAGCTTTATGGTAAAAATGGAAAAAAATTACATAGCTATCTCTTTTTTTAACAAATAACTGTTGGCAACTTTCGAAAGATGGAGCTTTAAGTTCACATTACTATTAGAAAATGGCGTAGCTGAATGCGTTAGGACACTGGACGTTGTCAGCCTGAACGACTATTAGTTCAGGCTGACAACGTCCAGTGTCCTAGAACGTCTAGTTTATTGAAACGCTTAATGTCTTATTTCTTCAAGTCCAATAGTCGACTCTTAATAGAGAATCACAAGGCATTGGAACTGCTACAAATACAATAATACTAGTAGAAATCAAGTCTAATCAGTGAGAAGCCTTTTTTTAATTGGCTTCTACCCCTTTGGGTTTTGAGGTAATTTTGCTGTCAACAGGGAGGTGGCGATAGTCATTGACAAGAAATTTATTGAAGAAGCATATTTGGTGGCCTTAACAGGCACAATAGAACTGGCCACTGGGGTTATGCGAGTTTTTTTTTTTAGTTAAACGGTTAATGGCTTAGCTTAATGGTGTGAATGTGAAGAAAACAAATGACAGAAGTAAATAAACGACACGAGATACAATACCGTTAAAATCTAAGGTTAAAATGAAACGTCGTCAACTGTCATATAATGATGAGACACAAGGAAGCCTATTAACAGTGCGCCGTAGTGTAAAAGAGATAGACATACGAGTCTAGTTTTTTGTTTAAACATAATGTTTTGTCGGGGTTATAACAGAAACAATGATCCCAACTAAAAAAAAATTTGATTGTTCAGGAAGAAACGACTATTTTTAAGGCGGGAGTGTTTCTTTGAATCCAGAGCGGAGAAAAGGATTCTAAGGTAGTAGGTAAATAGGTATAGTGGGCCTGAGGCCCACTAGCGGTGGGAATTTCCTTCAGGAAGTATATTATTTTTTTGACAAGAGTAGGATTTTCACAAGAAATTGCTACGTGCGTCGCTTGTATGTTATAAATCAAAATACGTGGCTTTCATACATTATACAGTATGTTGCAAAATACGTGGCTTTCATACATTATACAGTATGTCGCAATAACCCTGTTATACAATTGAAGGGCATGTACACACACTTTTTTATATTGATGCAAAAATACAAAAAAAAATCACGTTAAAAACAGCAAGACTTATGACCGGTTTAAGATCGCAAGAAAAAAAGGAAATTTTACAAAAATGATAACAAATCTGTATCATATGTTGGCGGCTTTTATTCTAAGAAAGTAGCGACACGACACGAATAGTTTACAAATAAAATCGACGCCATTCGTGGCTGCGTTTGCCCTTTTAGAGTTTCGGAGTGCGATGTGTATTCCAAATTTTTAGAGTCAATATTTAATTTAAGCTAGCATAATTGGGTCCTCCAGTCGATACTGGACGCGGATATAACAGGATTTGTGTAACCTTGTCCGCGCCACATCCTTGCCTTACGTCCGACTTGTATAATTCAGGCTAGGGTCAGCCCATTGTGTAGAAGGAGACAACATTACGCCTCTTGCGAAAGCTACATGCTGATCCAAAACATTTGTGCCTACAGCAATGTGGGTCACTCACCGATTTCATTTCTCTCAAACATGCTTGAATGGATATTCAAAGCCCGCATTTTCCTCCTGTCTTTACCTATAACATTTTTATACGCCCACCCACTAAAATTATATCGTTTCTGGTGAGCATGAAATGGCATGTTTCTCCCTCACGTTTTTAAAGGTGCTCCTAGACGGCCATATATTTACTGCAATACTGATTTGGCAATATTGCGACAATATTTTGAGTGTGACCCGGTTATAATAGTCATGAATGTAAGCATGGCTGATGATGGCCGGGCTACAGTAGGCAATATTGCCAGCATTGCAGTAAAAAGATAAATAAAAATTAAAAAAACCCCTGACATCTATTTTCATCAAGCAAAATAACAGATAATTAAGAACACTCCCCACTAATTAATTATTCAAAAAAAAAAAAATCAGAATCGATTCATCCGTTCGAGAGTTACGATGCCACAGACAGACAGACAGACACACACACACACACACACACCCACCCACACACACACTTACACAGGCACAAAGATACGTCAAACTTATAACACCCGTATTTTTTGCGTTGATGGTTAAAAAATTGCCACGTCTAGGAGCACCCTTCTATGATAAAAATACCGCTCTGATGTAAGTATAATATGTTTTTACTTACATCGCGGTTGATTGAAGGTCGTTGTTTACACCCAAAGGGGACGACTGAGCACGTTTCATTGCTTTTCGATCAACTCTGTCTACATTTCTGGGATGTCTCAACGCCACGTGCACACATACAAAAGTAATATTAAAAGTGATTGTGTTGTTGTTTGTGCTGTTAAAAAGGCTGTACAGATTTTGATGGGATTCGACCTAATTCTATGTAAAATATACCACGGTAGTCTAGACTCTGAGCTAATACATAGAGTACTTAGATTAGTTTAAAAAAAATCATTTCCTCTAGCGTTAAAAAACGCAGGGCATTGATAGACTAACTAGATATTTTTACTTAATTATAAGAAAATTGTAGGCTTGTTTTCTTTTTGTCTTCAATTTACAGTAAACTTTAGTTAGCCATTTAATTCTCCCACATGAATGAGTTTATTTAGAATTCTGACGCAAGTGAAATAATTTATTTAATTCTGTGTTAAAAGCAGTTAACTTCGAGTAAAAAGTCAGTCCTATTTGACGTAAGTGGGTTTATGCAGGCCCAGGCATAGTTCGTTACTCAGAGATAACTGCTCGTCAGAGGTCAAATTAAACTGATAAATCGTCCAGCTCAAACAAGAGTTTGAGGCTGACTTGAGCTAACACAATGTTAGGAGTGACATTTATAACATTTTCACGCTAAGTTGATTAGCCCTGAGCTTAAAAATTTAACTCTGTATCTTCTGCAAGTGGGTCCAAGAAGTTCTAATGAGGTGACATAACCACAAGGCTTGTTTCAGCATTATGGCGTAACCACACAGCGAAGTTAATGAGGTAGAAGCCTAGGTCCAGCTTAGTTTCGAGACCCAGACTCAAAGGACAAGGACACAAGGACAAATCAAGGGCAAAGGTTTATGAAATAACTGCATACTTTGCATATAAATAAACTACATCACACTAATTTCATTATTGTGAAAGTTTGGATGAATGTATGGATGTTTGTTATTCAATCATGCCAAAACGGCTGAACAGATCTGGATCAAATTTGGCACAGAGATAGATTATAGTCTGGAATAGCACATATGATACTTTTCAACTGCGAGACGCAGCCATTCATAGTTAGCTCAAAAAACTTGACAAGACCACTACATTTTAGCAAAGCGAAATTCTCTGATTCTGAACTTTGACTCTGAATCGTTGGACAATCTCTGATTTGTCTCAGACAGACAGACGTTATCAGACGTTAGGCAGATCGTTAAGCCTAATTAATCGTTGGACAATCTCTGATTTGTCCAACGATAATTAGAGTACGGTTGATTCGATCTTCATACTATTTTGCAAGCAGTATTTATAATAATAAAAGCAGTATAAACAATAGTCCATTTTAGTTAAAAATTTAAGCACGAAATTAAGCTAGATCAGCTAAAGGGTCAGCAAAAGGCTAAATATAATGGTTTCGAGATCTTAGTTCGCTAACAGTAGTGAGCTTTGAGTGAGTTGATTAACTAGTAAGTTAATCAACTAGCGCTGATCTTCCGTTGGAAATTTAGTTTAGTTCCGTTTAGTTGGGATAGTTGTCGAAAACAACCATCTACTATATTTCTAATATATTTTGAAATCAGTTGATTAACTTATTAGTTAATAAGTTGATTAACTTATTAGTTAATCAGTTGATTAACTAATAAGTTAATCAACTGATTTCGGAACTAAACTACGAGTAAGCTTCCAACGGAAGATCAGCGCTGGTTAACCACCAGTAGCTAGCATTATGCTGATTTGGAGCTGGTTGGTGGCAGGAAACCTGTTTTTCTTTTTTTTATGTCTTTATTTTTTGTTCGTGTTTTTTTGTTTCCTGTTGCAAATAAAGTACGAGTATATTCTATTCCAATCTATAATATTATAAATGCAAAATTCAGTTTGTTGGTTTAATGTTTACGCTTCCACTCTTTAACTACTCAACCGGTCTTCATAAAATTTTGCATTTACACGTTGTCAGGGGTACAGAAAAGGATATACCTATCTTCCCAAAAAATAACGGTTCTCCTGGCACCGCGGGTGAAACCGCAAGGCGTAGCTAGTTTACTAATAATTGAAACGTCAACAAAAGACGTGAAAAATTATCACCACATAAAATTTTAGCGAACATAAATAAACAAATTCGGGACACTTCCACCCACGGTCGCCTGACCCCAAACTAAGCAAAGCTTGTACTATGGCTGCCGGAGACTGATATACAGACTTAGATATTTTTAAATACATACTTAAATACATATCAACACCGAGACATAGAACAAACACAAATGTTCATCACATAAATGTTTGCCCTAGGTGGGAATCAAACCCACGCTCCCAAGTTCAGAAGGCAGGTTCACTACCAACTGAGACACCGAGGCAGTCACATGATTCTAACTTCGCTAAATTAGGTTCAATTTTAGCGAACACGAATGTAACTTCGCAAAATTAGGTGCTATAATCAAAAGACTCTTGATGAACACATTTGAAATTACCGCTTTTATCTTGTTCAGTAAATGCTTTTGCGAGCATAATGCGATCACGTTACAGCCACTCAGGGGAGCGTGCGAGTGCGAGCCACAACAAAATCATAATTTAAACCTGAAATAGCTCGGGGACTTCATTTCAATGGGTTGCGTAACTCAGCTATAGACGACTAGCTGTGCCCTGCGATTTCAACCGTGGCCTCACAGAAACCGGTAATTTTTTTGGGATAATAAATACCCTATGTTCTTTTCTATGTGATGATAGCCTAGTTGGAGAAGGCCTGCCTCTCAAGCCAGAGGGTACGGGTTCGAACCCAGCCGATGGCACGTATACCAATTTGTTCATTGTGTGAAAATATGTGCGTATTGTTTGTCATCTGCTACATGACTGGAGCCCAGTGCATGGCGACAGGCTCGCCCCCTGTCACATTTGGAACTGAATATCGTCCGGCGAAGGGTGGGTGTTGTATTACACCTCTGCCAGCCCCTTCGGGGGAAGGCGTGACGATATGTATGTATGTTTGTTCTTTTCTGTACCCCAGACAACGTGTATACAAAATGTCATGATGGTCGGTTGAGTAGTTAGGACGTGAAACCGAAAGAAATGAACAAACGAACAAACTCATTTTCGCTTTTATAATATTAAGTTAGGATATTGGAGAGGGTGATGTGATCGTGGGTGTAGTTATGATATTTTAGTAATGATCAACGCTCGTAACGTAATTCTATCAGATGTTTGTTAACGATCATCAATTTTAAGAGTCCGGCGACCACTTTAGACTTCGCATTGGCTTAAGGTTTTCTATAGTAATTTCGTCTAGAAGAAGACTACGAGCGAATAGAGCGAGTAATGATACTGACGAGCCTAGAGGCTCGTCAGTATCATTACTATTCATTACTCATTATTCATTATTATTATTCATTACTCTGTAGGTAACTTTAGAAAGTTACCTACAGAGTGACAAAGTGCAATTTCAATTTTTTTATGACTTTTACACTTCTGTAATCATTCTTAAATAACTAAGAATTTCCCCTGTATTATGGACTCATTTAAAAGCTAATGATGTAGACAACCTCCCAATGTAAAGGGATTTTTGATTTGCTTTATCTATCTATTGAATAAAGCAGTCAAAGGTGACCCCTTACAAATGCGAATATTTTTCATAACTCTATTTTCTCTTGAGTACGTTTTTTTTAAAAAAACCAAGAACATAGGAGCAGAAATATAGTTAATTTGCTAAATTTCATCACAAAACGACAAATGGTTTCCAAGAAATTTGACAAGCGCGTTTGTATGGAAATTTCCGAGCGTCGCGGGACTCTTAAGCAACGGACGACATCATGTACCAAAAGAACAAGGTCAAACGTTCCGGGAGTTGACAAGCGACTACGTCATTCGTCATTGCCGTCTCCCTTAACTTGTTGTAAATTACTTATTCTAGCCTTGTTTCCGCATTAATTGACGTCACTGCGTGACACCCACGTGTCCTTTTTTGTCTCGGATGGCTATATCTAGCGGAGTATTTATTATTATAAAATAAAAAAAAATAAAAATTCAGGACACTTCCACACATGGTCGCCTGACCCCAAACTAAGCAAAGCTTGTACTATGACTGCCAGAGACTGATATACATACTTAGATATTTTTAAATACATACTTAAATATATATTAACACCCAGACATAGAACAAACACTAATGTTCATCACATAAATGTTTGCCCTAGGTGGGAATCGAACCCACGCCCCCAAGCTCAGAAGGCAGGTTCACTACCAACTGAGCCACCGAGGCAGTCAACACCATGGACAACACGATTGTCTTGGGATGGGTGACCGCGGGCGGCCTTTTACTCTTTAGCGCTACCGTGGGTCAGTTGTCCCGCCTAAGTAGGCTAGGTCCAGTAATTACGACCGTCAAAGGTCTTCGTAGCCTGTAAACTCTTACACCAGTGCTAGCAACTCACCTTTAAGAATTTGTTAACAATGGCTAGCGAGTCGATTCAGTGGCGATGTAATATCGCTCGTGTAATTCTGATTAAAAAGATTCAAATTTAAATGAGTAGAAAAAATGGTTGCTTGAGAATAGGGTCACAAAAATCTACGTTGAATGTTTTGCGTTAGGTGAAAAAATTCTTATGAAAAATGAGAAAGTAAAACATATTTTTATGATCAAATTTGTACAAACGAGTAAATTATCAAGGGAGTTCTGCTCCTGATAACTATTTGTAAAACGAATGAAACATTGTGAAAGACAATTTGAAAAGAAAATAACTCGATTTTCTTGAAACATAACTTGAAGAAGTTCCTTACCTACAATAAAACAATAGTCATGCAGATACATCTATGATGAGTTTTCTGTTGAACCGATTTCATATAAACGGAGAAAGTTCCACATTTAAATGTACCAATATAAAAAAAAAGTTTCAATAGAGCTAATAACACTGAAACTTACTTAAAGACCCGCATGCTAAGACGACGCTCATCCTTTTATTTCGAATTAAAACTGATTAAAGCGTCAAACAGACAGAGGCGGCCTGACAAGGCGGCCTACTGTCACTGACTGTCAGCCGCAGCTCCAGCCGCGGCGACAACACACTGCCGCGGCCATTGACAGAGGCGGCCGGAAGCGTCCACTTTGGCCGTTGAGCCGGTGTTGCCACATTGGGTTTTGAAAAGGCCTAGTTGGACAAGGTAGAACGGGCTAGATGTACCAAATTTTAGCATCAAAAGTGGTGCTAGAAAAAAGAGACTAAAAAATAAACACTTTTAACGGGGGAAAATCTGCATTTTGTGTTCGCATTTACATAGGTATATTTCGGGCAATTACAAAAACATTACTTACAAATTGATTTTCGAAGCATGATCACGATCCATACAAAATTAACCCAGCCCCGGCGCAAATTAATCATATCGAATAAATATAGTTGTTTTGTTATTTTATGTAGGTAAGTACTTACATAAATTTTCAGTAAAAAAAAATTATACAATATTTCTGTGGCTAAGTTACTAAAGTTGCCAAAGTTAAGATGTATTGTCGTTGACAACAAATGACGAAATCAAGAAGACAAACCACAAACCGATACTTAACTACCATCCCCCAATCGAACACGTTATATTTCGGTCGGACGAGGTTGGGCATGGTGTTCGTCTTGCCGGATTACAGAAATCTCACCAACTTCCAGTATGTCTGGTGAGTCGGGTCTGATCTCTGAAAGTAGGTAATTTTTTTTTTTACTAGGTATATAATAAAAAGCCTTTTAATCCATGCAAAAACTAAGATGCACACAAAGCTTAAAGAAAGAGAAAAAAAAGATAAGAAAAAAAAATGTTATTTACACGTATTTCACTTATTTTTGAAAAAAAAACAATTAATTCTAGATAATAATATTGAAGTTTGTTTGCCTGAACCCCTCCTCCAGTGAAGGTGAAGGCCTCCTCTAAAGAATACCATGTGTCTCTGTCTTGAGCTATTTGCGGCCAGCAGGTACCAGCTATTATTATCAGTCTAGTCTCGTACTCGTCTGCCCATCTCATGTGGGTCTGCCTTTGAAATGTTTGCCGATTGGACCCTTCCACGTTGTTAGCCTGTTGGTCCATCTCTCGTCCTTTAGCCTCGCTACGTGCCCAGCCCGCTTCCATTTTAGTTCGTCACTTTGGTGGTTTCTCTAATTTTTGTGTGACGAATTTTTTGCATCTTTTTAATATTGAGCATACGCTATCTATTCCGCGTTGGCAGGTTAAGTTGGACGTAAATTTCCAAGTTTGACATGCATAGGTTAAACAAGGTAGGAGGAGTACTTTTTCCAAGTATTTATTTATTTATTAAAATAAGTAGTTTCAGAAAATGTAACAAACTAATGCTAGTAGCTCTGTAAGCTGTAGAGCTCGAGGCTAAGTCTGTCTGGGCTGCAAGTTGCATTTTTCAACCGATTCTCATAAAATTTTGTGAGCAGGTTTGATAATTATGCCGATTTTATTTGCGTCGAGACAGTTCTTGGAATTTTCAAAATAGCGAAGATATGATTCGAAAAAATCATCGAACCTACTCACAAAGTTTCAAAAGAATCGGTTAAGAAATGCGACCTGTAGACAAAGACTAAGGTGCGGAATTTGGACATACGAAAGTACTTTTGTCGAAGCATAGACGCTTCGCTTACTAACGCTCGCTCGGTCCAAAAACTAAGTTATTATTAAATTGTTAAAAGTCGGAATCTTCATCAAAAAAATCTTCTTAAAATAATATCTACTGGCTGAAGTAAAGCAAGTTGATGTCTGATTGACATCTGCTTTTTTTGACAACTTATAAATTATTACAAAAACACAACATTAAAAATGCTAGATCTAGCCCGAAAAGTGCTAAAGTGGCAACATTAAACGTCATTCACCATTTGTCAACGCGGTACTAGAGATGAGCAATGAATAATTTTATTCAGTTAAATTAACGCGTTGAAAAAATATAACATTAACATCGTTAAAAAATATTCTTCAAAACGTTAATCGATAAATCCAATTTCCGGTTTGCATTTCTTAGAATTTAACGTCATCTATGAGAATATTGGTACATCATTCATTGATTGGGCCACAAAAGTCTTCGAATTGTTGTTATAATTATTATTATTATTTGTTTTATTTTATTATTAACATAAATTTAACTACAATTTAAACTAAATATGCCCTTAAAACCAATGCGGTTTGTCTAGGACAAACAGTTCTCACCCCTAATTAACTTAAGTATGCCATATTATGCCTAAATATAAATATTTAAAGAAGCGTTGATTTATCGACCAAGTTATTTTAAACAACATGATAATTATTTTAAACATTTTATTCAAAATGTTTTTTAACAGTTATCAGTTTATTTTTTTTAACGTTTAATCCCATTTCTACGCGGTATCCGCGGCTGACGTAGCTTGTTGTAATAAGTGGTCAAGTGCAAGCCGGGCTCGCGCACTAAGGGTTCCGTTCCAGCATACCAAATAAAATACAAAAGCACAAGGTTGGTATCGAAAATTAGACAATACTAGAGTCTTGCGCAATTAGTAATTACCTAAATTTTTACAGTTATCTTTCCACAAACGTAACTTGATATATATTATAGTACTTTTAAAAAAATAAATATTATGTACGTATATCAGTCTCTGGCAGCCAAATTACGAGCTTTGCTTAGTTTGGGGTCAGATGACTGTGTGTGCAAAAATGTCTCGTTTTTTTATTTCAAACAAAGATAACTGACCATCACCTCATGTCTCTCACTTATCCGTCTGTCTTTGAAGGACAGGCAATCTGACGAAGGGACGGACAGAGTGCGTAAGCTTAATAATATGGTTCCGTTTACAACGTTAGGGTACGGAACCCCAAAAATTTTTCCGACGCGCGGCCAGCCGCCTGCAAGCCGCGTGGTGGCCGCGCGTGTGTGAAGACCCCCATACATTGCAATGAAATACAACTGGCCGCTCTGTCAGCCGCCGCGCCAGGCCGCCTCTGTGTGTTTGACGCTTTAACCATACATAAAAAACAGTATCAAATCGAGATTCAGGACTGAGTTTCGTTTTTGAATACGTCTCTTGGCTCTTATTAAATAAGCACAGTTTGTCAATAAAAATGATCCTGAAAAATTCTCTTTCTATAGCTCAAATAAGAAAGTTGTAAGCATTTCCCTAAATATTGGCACAAAGGGTCTTTGCAGAAGTTTTTATAAAAGGCAAAACCGAATTAATTTTATGCGACAAGGTAGAAACTTTTCCAACATGTTCAATTTGGGTATAGCGGAACTCTTGAGAAGGGGCGACGCGATGATCCCTCCAATTAAATTAAAACCAACTCAGAACTGTGACATTTATAATTAAAAGTCGTGTAATTTTATTAAGAAGCTTAAAATGTATGAAATGTTTTTGAATTATTAATGTGGATGGAAATGTGTGCATAGATAGAAGGTATTAAAAATACCTATACTTACTGTTCGAAATTCCTTTATATAAATATAAAATATAATATTTAAATATAATATATAAAATTGAAAGTAACTGTCTGTCTGTCTGTTTGTAGGCTTTTCACGGCTAAATGGCTAAATAAATTTGATAATAGTTGCAATAAACCGCACGAGTAAGGTTTTTGGAAACTATTTTCTGATGTCGTTCGCATAACGGGTAACAAACAGCTGGTCATTCTATAGAAAGATTTTAGACTCAACTATTTTATTGATCAATATATCATAGGAATCTGAAAAGAAAATCCTAATCTAGTTACCATTGAAACTAGAAACTGCATAAGAAAGTACTGGTGTGAAGAAATAAATTGTTTCCGATTAGAATCTTGAGCTTGGCTGCTATTCGCATTGGCTAGATTTTTGTCTAGCCAACGCTTAACATCAAGTTGCCTGCGTTGATTACTAAAAGCCGCACATAATTAAACTTTCACTCGTACTTTCTTAAGTCGTTTTGTTATGTTTTATTTAGTAAGTAATTTTATTAAGTACTAGCTGTTACCCGCGACTTCGTTCGCGTTTATTCCGAAAAAAATGTATCCATAAACCACGTGATATACAGTTACTAATTAACAAGTTACATCATGATCCGTTGAGCCGTTTAGCCGTGTAAAGCATACAAACAGACAGACATACAGCGTTACTTTCGATTGTATAATATTAGTATGTTTTTATCATGCCTGATATTAAGCAATCACTTAGATAAAAATCTAGCCAATGTTTAACATTAGGCGGAATAGATGACCTGTGTTGATTACTAAAAGCTGGGCGATTAAACGACCACTCGTATCTTCTTAAGTCGTTTTACCAAAATCTTTTTTAGATAACAATCACTCACAGACTTAGGTAACAATTAAGCCAAGTTTTAATTGCTCTGCAATTAATGAATTGGTAGGACACAATCTTGGTTTGAGGCAGTAAATGTCGTCACCTCAAAGGTAGTAATTGTGTCTATAAACATTAATGACCACAGTAAACATGGTAAGCAAATGTCAGGCCATCTATAAAGCAAGACACTAAAGCATGATTCATATCACTCCTGGTGCAGATAGGGCTCGACCGCACCCAATCTTCATTTGGCTGCAGCGGATTATCTAAAAATAAACCATAGACATAGAGTAAAGACCCCTAATCGGTCAAAAATAATGATTCCAAAAAAAGTAAACCAAACCATTGAAAGTCAACCAATTCACTAGTCAGTCTTCGATGTCATCCAGTAGCGGTTACGTCTCCCCACTAACCAATAAATATGGTGAACTGTGTTGTCCACTCATGCCGAAATTTCAGAATATCCAAAACAGTAAAAAAAGGCAACGTCACATATCATCCGTGAGTCTTAAATATATTTTATGTGCTTTAAAAAGCTAATAATTGTAATTAATTCTTAATGTCAACAGAGCGAAAAGTTGCTGAAAAAAGTGTTGCCACAAGGTATTTTTATATTTTTCCTTTAATTATCTTTAGGTTTCTTATGGATCCTGTTTAGCCGATCAGTGGACAAAAATAATTCGACAAAGTAAAAATGAAAATTAGTGAAAACTTCGTCGCCCCTATAACAATTTGCTCTGTGCACCTTCGCAAGAAAGAAATATACGTAACAGTGAAATATCGTGACAAGCAGGCGTCAGTTTTATTTTTATGTAAATGTAATGTTATTTTATTGCCGAAAAAATAACTTAAATGTATGATGTAAATAATGATAATGGGTAAATTTATGTGTAAATAAGATAAAATCAATAGTTAAAATCAATAGTAATCCCTTTACTATTGATTTTAACTCAAATTCGTACTCTTGATTTTTACTTAAATTCTTACCTTTTACCTACTCTGATTTTAGTCAAGGTTTACATACAATCTATAATATTAGTTTGTAGAATAGTGTCATGAATGGATCTGGGTAAGGCTTTGTGTGTAGTTTAGCTCTGGCCTAAGCTGGCCTAAAACTTTGTTTCCGGTCTTGTGATTTCTTTAAACTCTGATCGTTATATAATTTACCCAACTAAATCGGGTAACCTCTTTTAATGGCAAGTTCATCACGTATAGAAAAAAAGGTTTTATTATGGTACCAAAATAAATTTGACACGTTTCGAAATCGTGTTTTGTATGAAGACTATCCTTCTGGACCTATGTAATAGAGCATATTCTGTGTAATAAACTACATGACAAATAATAAAAAATAAACTACAAAAATGTAAAAAAATTACAAACAAAAAAATAATGGCGACCTGCATTCTAGAATTTTCTTCGAAAATGCAAGCAATATGATAGGGCTTGTGTTCAACATCAGAGCCTATGAGGGTCCCACTGTGATGTAAATCAAGCTTAATGTGAGTAATCAAAGTGGAAATTAATCTGATAACGACAGTCAGTCGAACAGATTGCTGGTTCTTTGCTGAGACAGAAACCTAATTTATGGCACAATTGCGATTTAATGTGTTAATGCATTTTAGGTGTTTTAGTGAGAATGTTATCCATGATCCTATAAGATCGAAAGTCGTCTGTGGGTTGTAAGAAAAATTTATGTTGTTATTTAATTTAAATTAGGTTGTGTTTGAATTAATCTGTGAAACGTTTCATTGAAATATTTGATGCTTACGGGCTAATCTGTTAAGGTATAATTTGTATCATATTTAAGTACCATTTGCAATATCATAATAAATTTTCAGGCAAGTAAGTAGAGTATTTTTCTGTGATATCACTCGAGTTAATTCATTTCACTACACTAGTGTGGAAGCGCTATTATATACGCTAGTATACGAAAGTCAAACGCAATCGAAAACTCATTGGAGATGATCTACTGAATCGAAGACATTAATCTTAATAAGATCGTGATCGCATGGTGAGACGCGAATACAAATAGATAGAGAAAACAGAACCGAGGACAGAACCGACAAAGGAAATTATAACTATACTAGGTAATTGTATCTGATGAATGAACCGGAGCTGAACTTTCTATGAATAGCTTTTATCGCTTCACGAACGTTTTAATGTCTGCTTTGGACTAATTTTAGAATATTCTGTTGTCAATTGTTTTACAAAAGTATCAAGACATTTGTCTCACTGACTGCCATAGAGTAATACTATATACGGAAACTGACTGCTAATCGGAGTTAGCTATATTTTGGCTTTATTACTCTTGAAGACGTAACGCAAAGAGATTGTACGACGCCACAGTGTGTCCCGTAACAGAAGACGTAATAGACAAACTAGCTGCACCCGCCGTGTTATACACGGTTAAAAAGTAGCATATGTGCTATTCCAAACTATTTAAAATCTACCTCGGTGCTAAACTTCATTCAGATCCATAATTGAGTAACAAACATCCATACCTCTATCCCAACTTTCGCATTTATTATATCAGTGGAACGTGTAATGATGTTGTGATTACTAATTAAAAATAGACAAATCTATAAAATGAACTTTACCACTCAAAATATAAGTATCTGATCGGTTAAGAATCACAGACAAAAATATGTTTACTAAACTTATTCTAAACATTCCATCTCGGATGCCGGGGTACTTTAGGTGGTCTAAGAACTGAAGCTTGGGTTTGATTAGATTCAATTGGCTAAACGAGAACTATTTTTATTTTTAATCTATCAAGTCTGCAAAATCACCTAAAACAATCATAAACACCGCATCAACCAGAGCGGCCATTTAAAATTATTTTTCAAGCCCAGTGTAATGTGAAATTCACGCAAAGAGGCAAAACGAAAAAAGGTATTACGGCCAAGCCGCACTAATGTAATATTAAAGTACTTACTAATAAATGTGCAAAAGCTTTTTAAAATTCTCGGGTACTGACGGGTTCACCATATTTCTCTATTAGCATAGGTAAGTAAGTACATACATATATGATGCTACGTGCAAAGAAGACTTTACCAAGTTCAGTAAGCTTGTTCGATTGGTTCGTCCACTTCCACGAAGTAACAGAGCAACGGATCGATGTGATTATTTGTATGTGTATAGCTAGAAGGTTGGAAAATGACATAATATTTTTTTGTCCTAGTTTTTTTGACGGTTTTTGTAATATTTTGACGCACGTGAATCCGTCGGGCATAGTAAGTGACAAATTTGCTCTAATGTAAATATTATACGTATTTTCTTAACCTACAACAAGCCAGCGTTTGAACTTTGTCTCTTTGGAACTTTTTTACTTAAAAAATGTTATTTCAAGTGAACGTATACGTGTTATACTTGTTGCGTATGAGCACTCTGATTTTCGCTTGACCTTTCTAAGATTTCCCTGGTTGCTAACATAATTCACGACCTTGTGCCAAGTGATATTATTTTGTTCGTACTACGTCTTGTTTACTACGGTACATTGGTAAAAGCTTATTGTAACAAGGAATATTATTGAAACAAAAACAAAAACCCGGTTGCAAAATGTATTTAAATTGTACCCTGTCACTTCCACAATCAAGACGATTCAAATGACACCTCACATGTCGAAATCCATTAAGCTGTTGAGGCTGTAGGGCGTGCCAAAGAAACCTCACCACATACATACCTCTACATAGATACATACATTCGAAAAACATAACCCTCCTTCTTGCGCAGTCGGAAAAAAATACAATGTCTTACCTTCGCGATCGTGCAGTTTCGTGCACCATTGTTAAGTTTCGTGGAAATTGTACACTAACTTGTATGACATTGTGATTTCAATAATTAATAAGTGAGTACTTACTCGTAAGTCGTTGAAAAAAACGAAAAACCCGCTATTCAATGTAGTTACTGAAATACAAAGCTTCATTTCGCAATACGACAATTCTAATTAGGTTAAAATTGACTTCGAAGCTTCTTCGAAGATAATAAAAGCGCGCAAATAGAAAAAAAAGTCATGTCGATGGTGCAATTGACACAAAGTGAGTAAATGACGCAGGTAAATCAATATGCATAAATTAACTCACAAAGGTCTGTGCGAGAGTAAAAAGCGTTTCTTTACATTTAATTGGCTTCGATCCTCAGAACAATTTTATTAATAACTTCAGAAGCTTCGTAAACGAAAATGTTTTTATATGAACGGAAATAATTTACTGTTGAGGAATCGCTTGCCCGCGGCTAGCCCGAGAAGCCATTAAATTCAATATCTTGGAAATTATAGCTACAAGATTAAAAAACCTACAGAAGGAAAAAAGTTTTGCACGGTACACCTAGATTTTTTTTTGCCTAAAATGGATAAACCAAAGTACAAGTGGTTGATTTCAACTATGTTTTATAGTTACATAAGTATATGAAAACTATTAACATGTTGGCGCTTTTTTTCTATTGTCTATTATTAGTGGATTATTATTACGACCATTAAACTGCAACAAATCAAGACACTTTAGACAAGTTAGCAAGATAAATTGAATAACTACTTACGTTTTGCGCCACATCCATCGGCGCCAACAGCGGCAGCTCCCTACGCCTCGGCTTCCTCCATATCAGCACCAGAACAGCCACCAGCAGCACCGTCCCAGCGCCACCCACGGCTCCCAGAGCCGCACTCCACGCGTTCCCATGATCGTCCCAAATCCCCGGGACAGCAACACGAGCCTGCGGCGGGAGAACTTGACTCCTAGAATGCGACGAGTCAGTTGCCACTTCTGCGTATTTGTAGTCTTTGCCCGCTCGGTCCCATGGCGTCGCGAACCAACGCCTCTCTGCCCACTGCTTATCTGTGAGATAACGAAATTACCGACGTACAATGGTGTTACATCGATCCGTTGTGAGGATAACATGTGTGGAAAGGCTGTCGTGGCTCGTTGGCTACACGTGAAGCCTTTTTGTGACCGCAATAGATTGTTTTTCACTTTTGTACGCCTTCCAGACTTTATTGTTTCAGGGTGTTTACATAAGGGAAAGTTTTTGGCATTTTGTCGAACTCAATTTTATTTTTAGACGTCCTTTTGTTTGCTGGAGCCACATATGGAGGAAGGGCCATTGTAGACCAAAGGAAAACCTAAGTTTTATCGTAGTCTTACCAAATGTAATAAACTCAACTTTTAACCTAAAGCTTTCCTGGCTAATTATATACCTAATACCTACTAACTCTTTCGCTAGCGGTTTCGTTCGCTTTCATAGCCTATGTCACTCAGGGATAATGTAGCTTTTCCAATGGTGAAAGAAATTTTGAAGCGGACCACTGTAAATATGTATTATGTATCACGAAATATTATGTATTGTGTATTCCGCCAATCATGAATTATTTGGAGATTAGTTGTAGAGCACTAAAATTCAATTTTAATATCAGTAGTAAGCTTAATATTTTATTCTAATGTGCCTAAATTATGCGCATTGTAAACAGCTTAAATATAAATAAACCTATATTCAAATAAATACTTCCATGTTTAGTGTATTTTTCAGCATCTTAAAATTTTGAGGGTAGCATTACACGTATTTTTGATACTAGAGAGTGTTGTGAGTTGTCCTGACTGATTGTTTGTGTTAGTGCAGAGAATCAAAATGGTAATTAGCTCGCAGTCAAGTCTGCATAACTTAAACTTAACGAGTCCATGCTTGTCTTAGACGCCTCGCTTCTTATACCTAAGTCAGGCAAAGTTAGATTGCAATCTGTACTCTATGCGGTGTTAAATTAGCTTTTAGTTTGGTTTAGTTTCGTAATTGTTTCGAATCGATGATATAATTGGTACTTAAATGATTCTGGCATCAAGGCTTTATATCCATGTACTTACGACATTGATTGTTTGGCAAAGACGTTAAAAAGATTACTATTATTTGCTAAATAGATACAACACAAAAATAACGATTGACTGAAAATAATGAACTGTTTATCTTCTATATCATTTTTGGACTTTAAAACACACACATTATATTACGGTAACTACGCAATACCCTCTTTTTGCTACGCCCTCATCAGGTTAAATTTACCTATTCACCCTTTAAACCTCCTATTATATCCTATCATAACATTCTATAACTATCATATTGAATGAATGAGTATAGTACCCTCCGTATTGTATTACAAACCTACATAAACAAAATTCACAACGTGCCTATTTTCCGAATACGGAAATAGTAACACAACACTGGCTTCATAAAAAGCTATAAAGCTAATACGGTTGTTCACAATAGTATCACGGTATAACAGTTACCTATATATGTATAATGGTATCCCATCGCATTATGCGAAATAGGGCTGTGAACATTGAGTTCTATTACTACGTATAGAGAAGACATATCACTGCTATTTTCCGTTCAAGTGCACCCATCTGGAAAGCTATTCCTACAACTCGACATATTTTCTGGTCTTTGTCACTCTCGTTTGAAAAGTCAGGGGAGTGATAGTGACCAAATCTCATCGCACGCGTCGAATAGGGGGCCTGGAGGGCTATTTCTACGCGTGAGATTAGATAAGATTTTGTCTTGGTCACTCCCACACCTATGACAAACGAGAGCAATAAGGACGAAAAAAGTGAGATGAAAATCAAAATTTCCGAATAGGGCAACTGGCCACACTTCATTTAGCTGCTTGCTAGCTCGATCTCGAGCGCCCAAGTCGCTGTCGACCTATTGATTGCGAGAACACTATGCATCAAAAGCTTTCTAGCGCTGCGTGTTTGTACTGTGGTTAGACGACTAAATTTTGTTTTAATGCTGCTGAAAACTTAAGTTTGAACTCTTAACAAAATGGATTATGAGATATGACCTTTCCTTATGATAGCTTGCCTATATGTATTTATGTATACAACTCAATGGCTGTAAAGGGTTGAATTGTACTGATAGAGCAACGTGATGACTCACCGATACTAATATGGACACAAGATATTTCATTTCTTGAAATAAATTAATAATAAGTCAGAAAAAACTGTTCAATATAATATAGCGATTTACAAATAAACTTAGGAATCAAAGGTGGCCTGGACTTATTCATCTTTAAAAAACTCTATGTACATTTTACAGTAGGTACATGCTAAAACATGTATGTAAATTTTTATTTCCATAAATGAATATGTGCCTTTTTTTGCGGCGACTTTGAATTTCAGGAAAATAGTAAAGTAGGTCATCACGTAATTATTGAACGGGTTAGGTGATTCAGGTTTATTTATAAAGAGCTAAAGACAAGTGTTCCCTCTACGACACAATATAGGTTATGGTTAAGAAAGGTACAGTACCAGACAAATAGCATAAAGAATGTCACGCACTGTCCATCCAAAGGTTGCCTGGAAGAAATCGCTTTAGGCGATAAGGCCGCCCTTGTACTGCTGAATGATATTTTATTGTTTAATATTTTCTTTATGTTTGTTTTACTTTGTATTTTTGGTGTGCAATAGAGATGTATTGTATTGATGAAGGTACTATACTATGTAAAGTATCTTAAAGCATATTTCACAATATCTTCAGCCATACTTACATAGTATTAATAAAGTGATTCAGAAAGAGGTTAGAGATTTCAGTATTTAGGTTTCAAAGAAAATGTCGTAAGGATGAGGCGATTTTGTATATTACTTATCATATTTATATCATGTGTGGTATGACGCTAAAATAATTAAATAAATATTTGACTGCCTCGGTAGCCCAGTTGGTAGTGAACCTGCCTTCTGAGCGTGGGGGCGTGGGCTCGATTCCCACCTAGGGCAAACATTAATGTGATGAGCATTAGTGTTTGTTCTATGTCTGGGTGTTAATATATATTTAAGTATGTATTTAAAAATATCTAAGTATGTATATCAGTCTCTGGCAGCCATACTACAAGCTTTGCTTAGTTTGGTGTCAGGCGACCGTATGTGTGGAAGTGTCCCGAATGTATTTATTTATTTGTATTTTTTTTTGTATATGAGAGATTGATGGGGACTTTTCACATTTCATTTATAAGTGAAAAGTCCCCAATGTCAGATCTGCCCATACACCAGACAGGCTGGTGTATGGCCCCCTGTCACATTTGGGACTGAATATCGTCCGGCTAAGTGTGGGTGTTGTATTACACCCCTACCAGCCCCCTAGGGGAAAAGGCGTGACGATATGTTTTATGTAAAAAAATAACAATCTGAAGAAAAAAATACTATAGCATCTTCATCGTTTGTGACTTCTTGGAAGTACAATCAAAAATCCCTATGATCAAAGCCAGTGTTAGTAGAGATCACATGCCTGAAGGGTATCTAGACCGACGACCTGATACATATGTAGGTAGAAAGAATAATATCACGGGCTGTCTATTCAAAATCAAGATAAAAGGTATAAAAATAGCCGACGTTATCGGCAGGTAACCGAATATTTTTGTTTTGCGGTAATCTGCTCGAGCATTTCGATACCTGTGAATTTCTAATTTTATTATGATTGTCTCCTAACCTTTTCTTAGTTTCTTAGTTGTCTGTATTACACTGAATGCTAAGCTTAACTTAGCTTATTTATTAATTGTTAGTTTGTACTAGGTAGGTAGGTACATTTGTTTTATGATTAAATGGGCCTAAGTTTGACCGCAACCCACCTGATGGAGCGTGACGATGCGTCTTAAGATAAAGCACGCTTTCGCGTGAGGTGCCTTAGATCCACTCTTGTCTTAAACATGCCCAGGTTATAACTATTAAGGGAACACCTAGGCAGGAAGTGCATTTCACTTTTGAGCAGTTCAGAATTCGTTTCGTGCGGATTATAATGAAGTTAACGACATACAGATGGAATATCTATTATGGAATACATTGGACTAATGAAATGAAAAGATACCTCAAGGAAAGGATAAGGTAGATACCTCATCGCTATTCAACGAGGTAACAATGCAAGCCTTTTTTTGGTATGTAGGTACCTTACCCGCCGTAGTTAGTAAGTGACCTGAAATTTGTTTTTATTTTCTGTAATCTTTTTATATTAACATAAATAAATTTATGTTTATGTAGGTAGGTGCGTTTTATTTATAGAAATAAATCCTTACGAAAGGATTAGATCCTTTCTGAAATTATCTTAGTCATCAAGTAAGATGGAACTTTCTCAGAGATTAGTTGAGTGAGCCGCACATTTGAACTTATCTTCAGTATCTGCTACATTATGCAGATGGCTAGAGTACGCCGAGATTATGAGCGATAGTAAAACCTCTGACGCAAACGCAGTTCTTTGCCACAAATCATCATAAGGTTTATAAGGCTCATTCTGAAGATTGGTAATATTTCTATCATTTTTATGCGTAAACGCTGGTTGGGCCATAAAACGATCTGATCACTTCGCTCTGATAAATAGTGCCATGAGTAAAAGAGTAAGGTACATCGTTTAGATATCTGCTAGTTAATGAACTCCAAATTTACATCACAGTTTAAGCTAAAACTACGAGTATTATTAATTTATCGTCATAGATAATAATCATTGTTCCAGTAACATCGACAAGGGATGATTATTATGTGTGTACTTACTTACGCTATTTTAAAATAAAATGAAAAACTAGCTAAACTAGATAGTCAATCGGCTTTTTATTGGACACATTTCGGGAAGTGTGCATCTGGTTTGCATGACCTTATTCACCCTAGCCCGTTCTTCTATAAAACAACCAAGGGTACAAAAAAGCAGCATCGTTTCATGGTCGACATAGCTACAACACGCACGAAACGCTTTGGTTCCTCTTTTCTCATACGGACCCCTAGAGAGTGGAATACTTTGTCAGAGTGTGTGTTCCCTGACACTTATAATTTGGGTGTCTTCAACTCTTCAAGTCTCGAGTGAATCGGTTTCTTCTAGGCTAAAGTGCTCCATCGTAGGCCGCATCACAGCTTATCATCAGGCATGTTGGCGGCCAAACGCAAGCCTATTAAGTAATAAAAAAACTTAGCGTTTAATCGTCTACAAATTGTTTTTCAAGCTGAACCTAAGAAGGTAGGTAATACATAAATGCCCATATTATTTTTGTAACGTCGCGTCGCAGTAACACTAAAGCTGCCTTCCACCAACTATAACTTTTACTAAAAGCACAGCCGGCCTAAAATTCTCTGGTTTAACAAAGATTATACGGCTCGGTATATTAGTTTCACGCTTTGGTTTTATAGTAAAAAACACTACCAAAACGTACCAAAGCGTAACCAGCCGTAAAACCTCATGTAAACCAAATATTTTTGGATCGGTTAAGCTTTGGGTATAGTTAAAGTTAGTTAGGTGCAACTCAGCCTAAAATTATGAAAAATATTATTCTCCACCAGCGTCGCATAAGTGACGTGTACGTGGCCAAATAGAATAAACAGACACGAGTTGAACATGGCTTTATATTCCCAAATCTGGAACCAGACTGAGGTAACTCGTGATCATATTGGGAATACATAATAATCGCTGGCGTTCTCTTATTGGGTACATTATTTTATTTGATCTTTTGTACTCACGATGAAAAGGAAGAGGTGCCCATAATAGAGCGAAGACAAGAAGAAGAGACAAGGAAGAAAGGCAGACCCCACCACTATGAGGGTTAGGTACATAATCAGAAAGAGAGAAAAACAAATTTCTAGGGTTTAATTAATATGTATAATTGATTTCAAATTCCTGGTGTGCTTGGTGTAAAACCGAAACACACTAGAGATCTGTTAAGAAACAGTTTTGAAATCTGTTAACATTTCTCTTGGAAATGACTGCACCGACTAACTTTTATTTCGTATCAGAAAGTAGATTTAGTTGTATCTATAGTAATGGTTTGATGAAAATCTGGGTTGTTAATGAATCGGACAAAAATTTCGTGAATCGAATTGACACACATTAATTATATTTTTCACTGAAGATTCGGAAAGCATCAAAATATTGTCGTTCTGAAGGAGCTTGTCCTGTATTATTCGGGGTTTCAAAGACAAATGGGCAAGTATATTTCCAGGAAATACAGCCCAGAGTCGACATCAGATTTGCTCAGCGCCATTTCGGTTCGTTACACAGATTTAATTTGACGTTTATATGCAGAGTCGGCAGGTTGCCGATGCGAAAGCATTTTGCGCAGAATGCATAATATTTGAATGTTAAATCATAGGCGCGTATTGTACCTATTGACATCACAATTTTTTTTTTATTAACCGACCTAAATACAACAAAAACGGGATCAACCTGAAAGAGGTTTCCATAAAAAATGTTTCAATATTGACATAAAAATTGCGGACTTCTGAAGTTACAGCAACTGAATTGAGAATCTCTTTTTTTACTGACATACATATTATCATACAGATACATATAGATACATACATATCATTCATATCGTCACGCCTTTTCACGACCAAACTTCGCCAGACGATATTATTCGCCAGATGATATAGACGCCAGAAAATAGATAGATAATTTCATTTTCTCAAGAAAAGATCGAAAGTGTAAGCTGTAGTAGGTAAACACCCTACCTAACTGTACTTAGAGACATGTTCCACAAATTACTCGAAACCATTAATTACGTAACCATAAGTTAGTGTCAAATACCGCCTGCCATATTTGCTTACATAAATATAGGATGTGAGCAAAAAATTATTGATGACGTCGACTCTGTAAACTTTGTACTTGCCTACCTACGAGTACGTCTTACTTATTAATATTATTAAGCTTTGCTATATTCAAGTAGGTACCTAAATGATCAACCCGGTGAGGCCCCAGATAAATATTTTGCTACTGACCGGCATATGTGATTTGAACCGTGAAGAAAAAACAATAAAATCATTGTAGCTACCTGCTAATATTTTTTAATTGAAATAGATTTACGTTTGAAAAATCGCCCAATGAGCTTAAATGTGACGGAGGACACGTCGATCCTAGAGAGAGGTAGAAGGAACCTTTAATACTCTAACTTATCTAACACTTCAACCAAACTGAGCTCAGATAAAATAACAACATATGTTAACACTATTTATCTACTAGTTTAATCGTTATCAACGTCACTTCTAAAACTTTTTGTTCATAAGCTCAGAAACTTTTCCACTCAACCTAATATAATCCACTGTATTTTTTTAAGTAGGTGTGAATACCTATCACGGAAACAAAAAATGCAAGGTAAAAATTATAAGAATAAAACTCACCCATGATGTTGCTCACTTCTTCCGTGTGACGGCTGGGCGGGCGACGACACGTGCGTAGGGCGGGCGGGCGCGCGCGACTGGCCGGCGGCGCGTTATCATTATCGCGACTTGTTTACCGACGGTCGTGAGCTGGCGCGGCGCGACGTGTTGTTGCGATCTTCATGTACCACGGCACGAGTCATTTTTCAAGCAGGGTCCTTATTGTGTCAGCGTGGTGGCAATGGTAATCGTGTGCCTTTCCATTCGCTCGTACGGCGCGAGTAAGTTGGCTTGAGCGAGATGACACGCGATGGCCATTGCGCTTACAAATTTAGGTTCTAAATAATTTTTTGCTCGATGGGTCTTAGTTGATTGAGATCTGGGGCACTATTTTGAGAAGTGCGATATTAAATCGGTAATTTTTACTCTCATTTGAAAAGTCAAGAAAGTGACGTTGACAAAAAATATCGCACTCCCGTTTTCGTGTATCGCGTTTTTATTTGACATGTGAACTTTACGAGCGTATGTATTTTACATGGGCAAAGCTGTAAAATCCAGTCGTTTAGGCTGTCGGCAGTCATTTATCTACGACCAGAAAACAAACATACTATAAATAAATATTCACCTATAACACATAAAACGGTACCTACCTTTCTTTTGGGCTTCCAGGTAAAAAAAAGGAAATGGCTCTTGATCCTTCGGATACTCATCAAACTTCACAAAAATTGTTGAATTATGGAAAAAGCGTCACGTTTAATGACCTTTCGTCCTAATTCTGCCAAAGCGGCTACTTGCCAATTTCATCTCATTTCATTTCATCTCAAGGTAAATTTAACTGACCTCACGTTGAAAACTTTGAAATTGCTTCGCTATTTGTAGGTCAGGATATCTACTTACCTACCTAGATTGCTATTTGTGTAGATAGCTTGCTCTAGATTTAATTGCTTCTGAGAAATCGAGGCAGCTGCGTGAAAACTTGATGAGTCGGTAGGTACGTTTAGGTAACCTCTACGTATAGTACATTTTTATTTTTAACTTCCTTTTTTATTTTTGCGAATAAGTGAGGAAATGAGCACGCCCACGCTTGTCCACAACAGCTCAGCGCGGCCTGCTTTATCTAACTTAAAAAATCTCTCAAAAGAAGGTTTACAATTCCTTTACAAATAATGTTTTTTAGGTGTCCGTAACTTCAGCTTCCTCATAGGTGATAGAATAATTTTACCTATGCCAATATTTAAAGCATAATAGCTGCAATTAAATATCCCAGTCTTAGTTTAGCTGCCACAAGAACTTCGTTAATATGAGCCATTTACTATGTGTCAGCTGGAGTGACACAACCTCAGCTCGCACATCCAGTACAGGCAAACCAGTGAGGTTAGGGTTTTGGACAATAGCTAGAAAATTAAAGCATAATAGCTGCACAAGGTAGGAAAAATCTGAACGATGCTACTCAAAACATGTAGAAGCTATGATCAAAAAACTGTGTGTAAGCTGGTGTTGTGTCACTTCAGCTACTCATCTCATATCTTCCAAACGAAAGAAGGTATGATTATGTATTTTAGCTCAAATTTTAAAGCATAATTGCTGCCATTGGCAGCAAAATTTTCAAGTCTCTGGGTTATATACTTTCCGAGTTATAAGCTAATACCTATGTGTAAGCTGAAGTTGCGTCACTTCAGCTGACACATGTTGAATCGACGAAACTATCAAACGTAGAGTTTTCATTTAAAAGGCAAAAATTAAAGCATAATTGCTGCACTAGGCAGCAAAATTTTCAGATTCCTAGACCTCGTAGTTTCCACGTAATAATCAAAAAACAGTTTTCGCGCTGATTGACGTCACAGGCGCGAGGTAGACAGTGGCATGGCGAACCAGTTTTTTTGCCCCACCACCCCGCTACACCCTTCGCGTGCCATCTAGTACATTTACTAATTTAAAAATTAAAAAATTAAAATAAAGAAGAAAGACAAACCACTGTATAGTAAAGAAGATAAATTTGTTACTTGGACAATATCTAGTGTAAGTAAGTAGTGTAGGTGTTTAACAAGTTTGAAGATGAACTTCCGCAAAGTAACGCCTGATTCAATCAAGAAGATAAATGTTTAATGTGTGGGTAAGAGATAGTAAAATGTATTTTAATAGTCTGTAAGTACTTTGATTTTATGATACGGGAATTACTCGTATTCCGACTATTGTTTCAACCGCATAAGTAAGTGATTCCCGTTACATAAAATCATAATGTGTGAAAACCACGTCAGTTTCCATAGCCTGTAAGTAGGTAAGTATCTGTATTCGATAACTACTTCAGTGTTATTTCAGTTGTTCCATGAAGAATCAGAAGACCAGGGAGCTCCTAGTCTAGTTATCTCGTCTTCTAAGTTCATAAGAATCTATCTTTAAAATAACATACATACCTAGTTTCATATAGTTCAGCGGCTCTCAGTCGTTTTTTGTTAGCCAAATTACAGATAACAAGCCACGCCAAAACCAATAACCTTCGTCGTTGTTTAAGGTCATAAGAATCTGCCTTCAAATTTTACAGGTGCATTCTTAGTTCCATATGGTTCAGGGGCTCTCAGTCTAAACAAAACTAAAAGAATTTTGAACACAATTTAAAATGACTTTTAACACTATGCGCGCTAAGATCAAATTGAATTGCAATAATGTACCGCACGGAACGGCAACGCCGCTTTTAAGCAAAAATTTGAATTTTTTGGCGCGAAAACTGTTTTTTGATTATTACGTGGAAACTACGAGGTCTAGGAATCTGAAAATTTTGCTGCCTAGTGCAGCAATTATGCTTTAATTTTTGCCTTTTAAATGAAAACTCTACGTTTGATAGTTTCGTCGATTCAACATGTGTCAGCTGAAGTGACGCAACTTCAGCTTACACATAGGTATTAGCTTATAACTCGGAAAGTATATAACCCAGAGACTTGAAAATTTTGCTGCCAATGGCAGCAATTATGCTTTAAAATTTGAGCTAAAATGCATAGTCATACCTTCTTTCGTTTGGAAGATATGAGATGAGTAGCTGAAGTGACACAACACCAGCTTACACACAGTTTTTTGATCATAGCTTCTACATGTTTTGAGTAGCATCGTTCAGATTTTTCCTACCTTGTGCAGCTAATATGCTTTAATTTTCTAGCTATTGTCCAAAACCCTAACCTCACTGGTTTGCCTGTACTGGATGTGCGAGCTGAGGTTGTGTCACTCCAGCTGACACATAGTAAATGGCTCATATTAATGAAGTTCTTGTGGCAGCTAAACTAAGACTAGGATATTTGATTGCAGCTATTATGCTTTAAATATTGGCATAGGTAAACTATTCTATCACCTATGAGGAAGCTGAAGTTACGCACACGTTTTTTAGATGTTTGTTACCTCAAAACATCCTTAGAACTAAGTAAAGCGCTTGGCTGAATTTAGTCATCTAAATTCAGAAGCTTCTAAATCATTCAGCCAGTCACAAGCCATCTTTGCTTCCGAATTTAGGACGCTAGCTTTCTGAATTTAATTAGGATAGAATTAGGTTTATAATAACTTGGCTAGCTTAGCTAAGTTATTATAAACCGATTTGTAAAATTATTGTTTACTTGAAGTGGAAGGGGTGGTGGTGTTGTGTGGAATACTCTGCTAGAGTGTGTGTTCTCTGACACTTATAATCTGGGTGTCTTCAAGTTTCGAGTGAATCGGTTTCTTCTAGGCAAGCGTGCTCCATCGTAGGCCGCATCACTGCTTATGCTAGGCAGGCTAAGCCTATAAAGTAATAAAAAAAAAGTGTCATAGTTACTTTCAGACGTTTCCCTTTTTTACTAAAATTTAATTCAGAAGACGAGAAGTTGTTTTTTTAGTACCAAGCTACCAAGTAGTAGGTAGCTGCTTTCTGCGGTTGTACAGATCAACATAATTATGACAACAAATACTGAAAATTGTCTCCAAAACACAATCGAAAAGTTAGTAAAAACATCAACATCAAAATGCAGTTACAATGTTGATTACATTGAACCAAGTTAAGCTCGAGTGATGGCGCGATCATTATTAACTGCGACTACTTCGAAGCCTGTCCTGAATCATAAGCAGGGCATGTTTACTCGTTCTGGAAAAAGTTCGTAATACCAGTCAAAGAGATAATATATAAACGGAAGATCTCTATAAAATACACAGTTATCTAAACTCATGACTAATAAGTATAATAGGTCCAATTCTGAACGCATAATTGACTTAAGTAGGTTTATCTTATTCTTAGCCGAAATTCGCTAAAATTGTTTATGTTTTTCTTCATGTGAATAGCATACAAACCGACAGACAGACAGATTTAAGACAGAGTTAATTTCAATTTTTTAATATTTATCACTAGCTGCACCCCGCGTTTAAAAGTATCCTATGTGCTATTCTAGACTATAATCTATATCTGTGCCAAATTTCATCCAGATCTGTTCAGCCGTTCTGGCATGAAAGAGTAACAAACATCCATCCATCCATCCATTCTTACAAACGTTCTCGTTTATAATATTAGTAGGATAGGATAGAAAGTTTGTATTGAAACTATACGGTTTTATACCTAACTATACAGTATAGTACTCGCAGGTACACCCTGTAGAGTACTCATCTACTCGACAGGTTGTTACAAAAACCCTGTTATATCCGTGAGGATGCATTTATGCTAGTTTAAATTAAACATTGACTCTAAAAATTTTGCACGTCGCACTCCGCTCTCCTAAAAGCGTGAACGCAGTCACTAATCGCGTCGATATTATTTGTAAACTATTGGCGTCGTGCCGTACCTTTCTTAGAATAAAAGCCGCCAACATATCATACAGATTTTCTATGATGCTTGTAAAATTTCCTTTTTTCTTGCGTTCTTAAACCGGTCATAACTCTTGTTATTTTTAAACGTTACGTTATAAGTGTGTGTACATACCCTTAAATTATACAACAGGGTTTTTATATCATGCTGTATAGTATATTTTATACATCATTATCATCATGTCAGCCCGGAAGAAGTCTACTGCTAGACAAAGGCCTCCCCCAACGATTTGCACAAGGACCGGTTTTGCGCTGCCTGTATCCATCGGCTTACCCGCGTTCTTCACCAGATACTACATATACTACTAAATTGAAAATTTAAACATCCATACCAATAGCATAAAATTGAAAGTAGCTTTGTCTGTTTGTAAGTTTTCACAGCTAAACAGCAGAACGTATCATGATGAAATTTGATAATTACTTAGTTACAGTATTTCACGAGGAAGGATTTTGGATACAACTTCTGAATAAACGCGAACCAAGGCGCGGGTTACTTTATAAGTATTTGTATAAAATTAGTGGTAAGTACTTATACTATACAGCCTCGGAATAATTATAAGCACAGAGTTTTTAACCCCGACGCAAAAACGATGAGGTGTTAAATTTGACGTGCCTGTGTGTCTGCTGTGGCAGCTGTCGTAGCTCCCGAAAGGATAAACCCTCAGAATAATAACTAAAGCAATAGAAGGAGGGTTAAAAAAAGAGCTCAGTAACTACCTTTGTTCCTATTCTATCTTATGGCACGAAAACGGTTGAGGAAACGAGATAAATGATTTACTCTTTGTTTTATTTTTTTGGAATTTCACAAGATGAACTGTCATTTGGTTATATTGGTTCTATTGCTTTGGTTCTATTGCTTTCTTTGCTTTGCTTCTATTGTTTCTATTGGTTATATTTCTTCTTCTATTCTTTCGTTCTTTACTATTGCTTTAGTTATTATTCTGTGGGATAAACCATTTTAGATTTTTTGTTTGAGAGGTGACTTATGCGGGAGAGTTCTTATCTATGTTTGAATGAAAATCAGTGTCGGGGTTCTTTTAATTTTTAATGTCGTTTTCGATCGAGTTCAAAAATGTAAAGAAGTACAGACAAAGCACTGTATAACTATTCCATTGCTATACAACGTTTAATTATTGCCAAGGATTTCTATCCCGTTCATAACAGTACCTACTGCGGAATCGAAGGAGGGATCTTGACTGTATCTATATCTGAAAGTACCTAATGGGTGGGTATACTTACCAGGGAATATAAAAACAATAGAAGGCAATAGAAGGCCATTTTACTTCAGGTAAATAGGTACCTAATTGGGAATCCCTGAGCTAGTTAAGTGGATACTCAATTTTATGGCCCAGTAGGTAAGTGCAAGGGGTCTACCATGACTATCAATGCCATGATGGTTACGTGTTGCTTTCGATGCTGCGCGACCGCGAATCGTATCGCCGCGCAATAAGGTCCATGGTAACGCAGCGTCAAAACAAAACTTAACCGTCATGGCTATAGGATGAATTGGTAGGCCCCAGGTCAAAAAATAGATTATTTAAGCCATTACTTACCAATACTTTGCCAATACTTTGCCATGTACTTTTCTGATGGGGCAGGGCAAATATGTAATGTAATATTTTTTTTATGCAGAATAAGGTCGGCGTTTGACCACCAACTCGCCTGATGTTAAGCGACGTTGTGGTCTAAGATGGAGCACGACGACCTATAAGGTACTTCTTCACTCTTGCCTTGAAGTTTTGTAGAGTGAACAAGAACAAAGACGGCAGTTGAGTGAGGCGCTACAAGTGCGCTACTGCTCAGACCCGTCTTCGGAACGGTTACACCGGACTACATCCCGAAACACGACTCACTCACGAGGTCATTTCACGGCATGGCTTGGTCCGGTGGGTGGTAACTAGCCACGGCCGAAACCTCCCACCAGAGTTTGCTAGCCGGGGACCACGTGTAGGGAATCAAAATAGAGTACACTCCTACGGACGTGGGTTAAAAAAAAAAACTGAACTGTTTTTGAAGTGCCTAATGGGCAATTAAGTAAGTCATTATTTTGCAATGAAAACTTTCAGACTAAAATTTTATTATAAACGAGAACGACAAATCTAGTCTAGCATTACAGTGAACTCTGAATACAGTTTCCTACCTGTGATATAAAGTTGGCACCAGGCAGCAGTGTTGCATATCCATATCCATCCACTATCAAAAATACTTAGTTAGCAGTGCCATCTAGCGAAATAATCTCTTACTAATTTACTGAACAGAAATTTTGTCAAATGTTTTACACAAGCTTCTGGCAGCAAACCATAGATGGCGATGTTATAATTTATTTGATCAAAAAGTATTAATCCTACTTCTTACTAACATTATAAACGCGAAAGTTTGTAAAGATGGTTATCCATCCATCCTTATAAACAAACAAAAGAAAGAAGTAACAAACATCCATCTGGATGTTTGTTACTCTTTCACGCCAGAACGGCTAAACAGATCTGGGTGAAATTTGGCACAGAGATAGATTATAGTCTAGAATAGCACATAGGATGCTTTTTAACCGTGGGTGAAACCACAGGGGCGCATCTAGTATGAGAATAATTTGATAAAATAAAACTTATCTTTGGTTTAATAACTGTGTAAGGACTACAACATGTTAAAATATACTTCTCGACTATATTTAAAACGATGGCAGCCTAGTTGGGAGAAGGCCCGCCTATCAAGCCAGAGGGAATGGAAGCCAGAGGGAGTGGGATTGAAAACAGATGGCACGCACCAATTTTTTCATTGTGTAATGAGCATAGGTGCGTATTGTATGTCATCTACTACATGATTGGAGCCCAGTATATGGCGACAGGCTCGCCCCCTGTCACATTTGCGACTGAATATCGTCCGGCGAAGTGTGGGTGTTGTATTACACCTCTGCCAGCCCCTTCCAGGGAAAGGCATGATGATATGACTATATTTACATTGAATGTTATTATTATATTACCATTGCCTGGATAGGTATGCCATCACTATTTTGATTCTCAATAAACCACAATAGGTTTTACTATTTACATTTTTATTTACTTACTTACATTTATTTTACAACAGTTCTTCCTAAACAAATTTATGATAATTTAATATAAAAGTTATCCCTAATATTTAAGCTTTTTCTACTCCTTTGTTAAACGGGTATGTTTGTTTGTAGCGAGATATCCCAAGAACTATGAATGCTGAAACAAAAAGATACAATACTTATGGTGTGGTAAGATAATTTATGTTTACTTCCTAAGCTTATATTAGGTAAGTACAACTTTTAAAATACAAATGAGAAAATATAATGATCCTATTTTTAAGGAAAAGAAAATGTCAATGTTGTGGTGCAAGAGGGCGGAAGAGGAAGACAAGTATTTTAAAATCACATTACACTAAGCTTACAACAAAGTTCTAAAAATTGCGTAACTCTGTTTTGGTGTAGATGAATCAACAGTGCAAAAAAAATGCAATCCCAGTAGTAGGTACCTAGTGGATCACAAGAATGTAGATAATAATGCATAATATTTATTGTCCTGAAAATTGAAATGACAAAAATCTTGTCCTTCATCTGTGATCTTTTCATGACTGTGTCGGTGAACAAGTACCAGTAGGTAGAGAACACAAGTAAGTTATGTAGTTATTTTGAAAGTATGATACTGAATAGCTACGTCTTGTATGAAATAAAAATAAAAGAAGGTCTTTACCGAAGGAAAGTGTGGATATTGTATATTTCCCAGCAAATGTGCGGTTTTTATAAGCGATGTTCGCGAGGTAACCTCCTATGCCGATGAGTCCAACTGAGCTAACCAGTCGGCAAGCAAGACAATCACGAGGCTTAGCCGCCACTTCTGTTGGCATCTTTATAATTGTGTGGGCTATAACTTCATCGAATAAATTACTTATTTTCAGAATTTATTTGATTGGTTCACTCGGAGAAGTCTCAAATCTCAAAACAAGGTGACCCTATTTGTTTCAAATTAAATTGTTTGATTTGATTGTCATTTGTCAGCTGGATTTGTCAGAAGCGTTGACAATTGACATTGACAATTTCTGACAGTACGACAGATAATAAAATGCTGGGGGTACCCTGTGGCCCTATTCGGAGATTTGAGATTTTCATCTCACTTTTCTTCGTCTTTGTTGTTCTCGTTTAAAACGTCGTAGGTGTGAGAGTGACCAAGATAAAATCTCATGTCATTGCACGTGCAGGAATAGACCCCTGGTCTCAATGTCAGCAGGTTTTAGTCTTTTGGCGGGAACCGAAAAGATGGTGTCGTGATTTAGTATTATTTTCTAAAACTTGTGATCCTTCGAGTGTTAAAGTGTAAGAATTGTGGATTATTAACCCCTACCAGTTCGTTAACGTGCACGAGTGTGGGCAAATGATACAAACATTAGGAAATGCTAGTTTTCATGTTCTCTACAAAACTCGACATAAAGTTTCAATAAAGTTTCCACGGCTTTACTGAACTGGGAAAAGAGGAGGGATTCATCTCATCTTTCCTCACCCTCTCTTCTATCATCATCATTTTAGATATATCACTCATGTACGAAAAAATCATACTGATGATAAGGCGGTATGGCCATGTTGGCTTTAGCCCACCTTACGGGCAAAACAAAAAAAATCACCAGACGTGAGGCAAAGAGGATATACGTGGGACGTGCGGCGCCAAATTAACTTGAATGAAATAAAAGAATATTTTTTTACTTTCTAAATATTTTTTGAATTCATGGAGAAAAATAATGAAAATGATCGAATATCAAAATTATTAGAAGATCGGAGGGTAATAATACTATAGTCAAATTAGGTACGTATTTATAATAATCTTGTGTTTACCCACTGAGAGGTACTGGTACCTACCTACCTAATTACCTACCTATGCCTTTCCTTGAAAATAGGGATGTGTCGTTCCTGCAAGGACGCTGATGGCGCATGGCGGCACTCATGGAGCGCACTGCATGTTATTAGGTACCTAAAAATTTGAACCTAAATGGGCCACCATCGATTCAGTCATCATCATATTTACTTATAAGTAGAATGTTGCATTCTAAGAGCGCTCCTAAACGGGCCATATTTTTGCTGTAATTGGCCCTATAATCTTGACGCGTGAGATAAGATCTGAAGGGCTATTCACAACCATTCCGAAACGTTTCCGTTCGGATTTCAAAAATTTTAAGCCTAAATTATTCGAATTTCAGTCTATAGGTATTCATAAATTTTTAAACGTGATTAATTCTTCCGATCTGATTTATGCTTCATTCCCTATTCCAAAATGTATAAAAGTAGACTGAAATTCGATCAATTTGAGTTTGAAATTTCTGAGATCCGATCGGAAACGTTTCCGAATAATTGTGAATAGCCCTGCTGCAGGATCCCAGAAATTTCAAACTTAAATTGTTCAAATCTCAGTCTACTTTGATACACTTTGGAATAGGGAATCAAGTATAAATCCGATCGGAAGAATTAATCTCGCTTAAAAACTTATGAATATAGACTGAGATTCGAATAAATTAGGCTTAAAATTGTTGAAATCCGAACGGAAACGTTTCCGAATGGTTGTGAATAGCCCTGCTGGTCCCTTTTACTCCTTTGACTTTTCAAACGAGAAAGGCCAGAAAATATCTAATTGTAGGCATAGGGCCCCTGACTCGGCAATATATTCAAGATTTATTTTATTTGTGATAATACTGGCAATATTGCCGTCTGTAGCTCGACCAACAGCCAGCCGTGCTATAAATCCTACTTCCTACTAATATTATAAACGCGAAAGTTTGTATGTATGGATGGATGGATGGATGTTTGTTACTCTTTCACGCCAGAACGGCTGAACAGATTTGAATGAAATTTGGCACAGAGATAGATTATAGTCTAGAATAGCACATAGGATACTTTTTAACCGCGGGTGAAACCGCGGGGCGCAGCTTGTAAATGAATAAATGACTGAGCCACACTCAAAATACTGTCGCAATGTAATAGGGAGTATTCTGTGGTCGCAATATTGCCGGGCCGATATTGTCGGGCTGGACAGACGTATTGCTGTAAAAATATAGCCCGTCTAGCAGCGGCATAAGGTCGATGATTTTTAGGTAAGTTCAAGTCTCTAGATGCCTAGGCTAAGAAGCCCTAGTACCTCCCTAGGCTAGCCCTAGACCTCGCGGTCGACGTCTGTTCTTCTACAGGTCGCATTTAACAACCGATTCTTATATTCATATTCTCATATTCTTTGGTTCGATAATTAGAGTTACAGATTTGTTTTCCGAGCCGGTTTTCGGATTTTTATAAACCAAAAACGGAAACGGAAAAACGGAAACGTTTCCGAATGATTGTAAATAGCACCGCTGCCGCTGGTCCGGCGCGGCGCGGCAATAGTGACCCGACAATATTTTGAGTGTGGCCCAATGACATTCCATACACAATGTCATTGGTGTGGCCCGGCCATATAGTCAAACATTTATAACATGGTTGTTGATGGCCGGGCTACAGTCGGCAATATTGCCAGTATTGCAAAAAAAGTTAAGTTAAAGTTAAATTTAAAAGTGTTGCAGGGCCTGTCTAGGAGTACCCTTAGGGTGCTCTAGACCATACTGACCATCCTAGGACCCTATGATATGTAGCTACTTGGTTACAGCTACATACCTATATAAAATAGAAATGTCAAATAATTTGCCAGAAACATCTCGTGCAATTTCTTCGAAGCGTTGTGCTGACTCGGAGATCCGTTCCAGATGCCAGCTCCAGGAACCATCCCAAATGCCGCCAGTGCCGGCAGCCCTTCCTGTTGGTGGCTTGGCAGCCCTTACAAAAGCCAGAATAGCCGGCTCAGCGACGGAGGCACACCCAAGCACCCAAGTATTTAAGGAAGATAGGTAAATAAATTCACTTAACATTTATATTAACATTATTAGGTAGCACATTTTTGTGCAGTGCTGGATTAAGCACGCGCGGGTCCCGTAACAATTGTGAACTTGAATCGCATTACCTATTAAAATGTAAGACAAAACAGGCGCGGGGCCCGTAGCATTTGCTGCCTCTTGCTAAATGGTTAATCCGGCAGTGCCCTGTGCAATCATTTAAATATCAAATCATTAATTACTTTAAAATACTCAAAAATATAAACAACTCACCACAGCAACCACTTCCTTGTCCAGGCTAAACTTCGAAGTCTGGATCATCCAAAGTTGCTAGTCTATCGGTATTTTATCGGATACCTACATTTCGGAGATCGGTCGATCGATTTCCGTTCAGATTATAAAAAAATTAAACTATAATTTCTGAATCTCTGTCTCCTTTTATAAATGTTGGTAAAGAAAATCGAGTATAAATCCGGTTGAAAGAATGAATCCCTTTTAAAAACCTATGAATGCGGACTGAGATTCGAAGAATTTGAGTTTAAAGTTTTCGGTCTTGTTTAAAAAAAAATTTATCGGAAAGTTTCCGAATAAATGTGAATTTAGGGGCTGGTTTGCATGATCTTATTCCCTCTAGCCTGTTCCTGTATGTAGAACAACTAAGTTAGTAGTTTTTGAGAGTGTGGAATGCTCTATTCAAGTCTTGAGTAAATCGGTTTCTTCTAGGCATGCGTGCTCCATCGTAGGCCACGTAGACGAAATGGGGACCAAACGTAAATCGATTGTTCAACAAACAAAGAAAAACTTTTTAAATAAAAAAATACCTCTTTTATGCAATATACGCAGTACGTGAAATGAATTCTAAATTCAGTATTATTTTTCGAGCTTGTAAATACAGGTAATTTAAACTTCAAGTAATCGACCTTCGACAAAAATTCTTACGTATGCCCGGATTTCTCTCCGGATCTCTGTCTTCGCCTACAGGTCGCATTTCTTAACCGATTCTCAATCTTTAAAGGACTGACGTAATTATTCTAAGATATTATTGTAGTCATCATTGTTACCAACTTTTACTATGGGACCCTAACTCAAAAACTAAGAAAAAAAATACTGTTCCATACATTTTGTCGACAATCAATGAACTTTTTGTACGGAACAGCTGCCAAGTATTGGACATGACAGGATTATTCAAGGTTGACCCCACAGTAAAAGTTCGTCATAATAATGAATACAATGTAATCCTAGAATACGTCCCTGTTAAAATATGACAGTATAATCATATAGTAAAAGTCCAATAAAATATTGAAAAATTCGGAAGTACCTGAGTAACTAATTAATCCTAAGCCTAACCAGGGTCGGACTGGCCATACAGTCAGGGTGGCATTTGCCAGCCGGGCCTCAGCCGGCGCGGGCTTCCCTCGGACTAGGACGGTAGGTAGGCTACACCCCATCTTGGGCCCTTGGCTTGTGGGGAGCCACTCGGGCCCTTCCAGCTCAGTCCGACCCTGAGCCTATCCAAGTAGATACTGTACCAAAATCTATAGAGAACCAAGCCAGACGGTAGGTAGGTTAGGGGCTACATCCCGTCTCGGGCCCCTGGCTTGTGGGGAGCCACTTGGGCCCTTCCAGCTCAGTTCGACCTTGAGCCTAACCAAGTAGATACCCGTACCAAGATCTAGTATCAGAGAACCCTATCGTATCAAGGAGACGTTTCAAGGTGTACGAGTATAATCCTCGAAGAAATCCGTCACGAGCCATAAAGCCAGGCAATCTGGGAGACTTACGCTGTAATTTAACTTTCCTCATTTAATAATTATGTAATCCCTTGGTGTGGGTAACTGGATTGCTTGTCAGAGAGCGCATGGGATTGGGTAGCGAAATAATAAATTCACGCATCCTGTATGATGAGTAATTTAAATGTGAGAGGCAAGCAGTTTGTCGGAGAGGTACTTTTCAAATAATCAGTTATTTATATATTATGATGGGGGTGAACAAAAAAGAGGGTAACCATTAACTGCAAACTGCATACAGGAATTTCCACAAATTTTTTATAGCTCTATTTTCGCTTAAGAACGTTTTTAAAAAAACCAAGAACATAGGGGCGGTGATATTGTTAATTTAATTGTACATGCTAAATTTCATCATAATCTGACAAATGGTTTTCAAGAAATTTGAGAAGCGCGTTTGTATGGAAATTTCAGAGCGTCGCAGCCCTCTTAATTAAATCTAATCAATGTCTATCAAATCAAATGGGTTTCGAATGCTTTAAATTGGTATCGACGATACACATAGCAACGTCAAAGTTAAAAACAATACTACCTCTGCGTGTTCAGAAAACGAGCCACTACGCAAGAAGAACAGGCAAGAATGAAAAATAAAAAATAAAACATTCGTTCATTTATGTGTGTCAAACATTTATGTGATGAATATTTGTGTTTGTTCTATGTCTGGGTGTAAATATCTATTTAAGTAAGTATGTATTTAAAATATCTAAGTATGTATATCAGTCTCTGGCATCCACAGTATAAGCTTTACTTAGTTTGGGGTCAGGCGACCGTGTGTGGGAGTATCCCGAATTTATTTATTTATTATTTAATAATATTTTCAACTCGATGGAAAAAGGCAAAACACTGAACAACTATTCCGAAGCTATACCAGGTTTATTGGTAAGAAGTTAGTGTTTCGATTAGGTATGGTTTTTTACTTCCCTACTAACCTGGTTCTGTTCTGCTAACGTTGTACATAGATACTGTACTCTATACTAGTTAGTTAGCATAACGCTGAATATTTCATTGAGTTTGTCTCTGGGTCTCGATTGAATTTCCTGGTTTGTTTCATCTTGACATTGTATCAACCATACCTACTCTATTATGTAGTTAAATATAGAAGCACTTGTTTACATGTTTATGGAATGATTGTGAACATATTTTTTTTGCACACATGGTTCTCTGACTAAAAATTAAGCAAAGTTTGTACCACAGAGTAATACATTCTATTATTCTATCTAAAATATAATGCTTATATACATGGTTATTTGTAACTTACCAGAAACCTCTTAAGGGTTCATTGTTCTCATCAATATGAACAACTTTAACTATGGGGAAAACTCCGAAATCGCGAAAAAAAAAACAGCTGTTCCATACATTTTGTCAAAGGTGATTGAACTTTTTGTATGGAACAGCTGTTTTTTTTTTCGCAATTACAGGATTACAGTAGTGCGATTACAGTAGTTCGTACTGATGAGTACAATGAACCCTTAAGAGGTTTTTGATTAGGTACAAATAACCCTGTATTTCTAGAAGAAATCGCTTTAGGCGATAAGGCCGCCCTTGTACTGCCGAATGATATTTTTTAAAATATTTTCTTTGTTTGTTTTACTTTGTATTTTTGGTGTGCAATAAAGATTAGTATTGTAATAGTGTCATGAGCGAGCGAGACAGGTGCCAAGCATACCCCTTAACGCCCAGACATAGAACAAACACAAATGTTCATCACAATGAATGTTTGCCTTAGGTGTGAATCTAACCCAGCCCCCAAGCTTAGGAGGCAGGTTCATTACCAATTAAGCCACCGAGACAGCCAAATGAAATTGTACCTAGATACCTACTTTTAGGGTTACAAGTTGATGGGCCTTTGAAGCCAGACACGGCGGCAGCTGGTTGGTTCGTTCTGCAGATCGCTGGTTGCTCTGGTCTTCAGTCGGGTACGTTGCATGTGGTCCATTTAAGTTACAAAGCTAAATTTTGAGAAGTGCGGAGTTCATCAAAAAAATAATCGACCGAGCGAGCGTTAGAGAGCGAAGCGTCTCTGCTTCAGCTTCGACAAAAATGCTTTCGTATGTCCGAATTCTACCCGGATCTCTTTCCAGATCTCTGTCTTCCCATACAGGTAGCATTTCTTAATCGATTCTCTCAAAATTTTGTGAGTAGGTTCAATAATTTATTAAAAAAAAAACATATTCAACATCTCAGATTAACCTAGAGGAAAAGATGGAACACTGCGTCAATTCTCGCCGAAGCTAATTCTTTTTAAACTTGTGTGTGTGTTTTTGTTGCCATGAAAAACATTTACAATTGCACGAAAACTAATAATTAATATTAGTTCCCAAACTCTACGTTAGCCATTTCTGTTCCAATATACAACCTTAGGAGATTTAATATTCTCTAGCTGCACATATTTGTAAGAGTTTATTGTACGGCTTTTTCAAAATTGACTTGTAAAAAAACTGCACAGCTTTTAAAAAGAATCCGGATATCTGTCTTTCTTTACAGGTCGCATTACTAGACCGATTTTATAGAAATTAAAAAGTAGGTTCAAAAATTTAACTGAAAAAAAAGCATATCTCCACCATATTGGAAAATTCCCAAAAACTGACTGAAAAAATATCGAACCTGCCTACAAAATTTCACAAGAATAGGTTTAGAATTGCGACTTGTGGAGGACAGACGTCGGCCGCGAGGTCCAGTCGCAGAGCCACTAGTATTATGTAAGTACGTAGTAAGTATGTAAGTAAGTAAGTTATGTAAGTAAGTAGTATTATGTAAGTACTGCGCCCCACGGTTTCACCCGCGGTTAAAAAGTATCCTATGTGCTATTCTAGACTATAATCTATCTCTGGACCAAATTTCATCCAGATCTGTTCAGTCGTTCTGGCGTGAAAGAGTAACAAACATCCATCCATCCATCCAATCTCACAAACTTTCGCGTTTATAATATTACAAGCTGCGCCCCGCGGTTTCACCCGCGGTTAAAAAGTATCCTATGTGCTATTCTAGACTATAATCTATCTCTGTGCCAAATTTCATCCAGATCTGTTCAGCCGTTCTGGCGTGAAAGAGTAACAAACATCCATCCATCCATCCAATCTCACAAACTTTCGCGTTTTTATTATTAGTAGGATTTACTTGCAAAGTGGAAATGAAACTTGCAATTCATTCGTTTTTTTTTTACAATGGACTTAAACCGTTTGACTCTCCGATGCAAGGAACGCTTGCCTTGGAGATACCTATTCACTTTTTTTAATATCCCTAAATTGTATTGAAGTGGAAAAATAGACAGAGGCAACGAGTTGAGGTAAATGGTTTATTATGTTTGAAAAACTTGTAGTAAGTACCTAAATAGTTTCTATACAAAATTTAAACTGATCAATTAAAATAAGTCATTTTTAGGCAACTGCGTTCGTTTTTATAAAAAAAAAAAAATGAAAAATGTAACAGGGCTCACTGAAGGAAAATTTAAATCCCACGCTAAAACATACAACATTAATGAACATAGGATATTATTAAGTTAACAATTATAAGACAAAGATGTCTGGAGCCTTCGACTTCCACCAAGTAGCCACTAGTACAATAAATTACCTAGTTGTAAGCAAACATTTGTGAGACAGTGTTTTTTTTAAATAGTGCCTCTCAGTTTCTTGCCTGTTCTTTTGAGTAGTGGCTCTTTTTCCGAACAAGGCGGTCGAGTCTAGGTTATAAAACATTTTTGATTAAAAAATGAGATCGGTGCCTAGAATTACATTTTCATGCTGTTTTTAATGGTATTATTCGTTGTAAGAACACAAGTAAGAATAAGTTACTCGGCTAAACTTTAAAGAACTGATTTGGCTATTTAATAATCGAAAAAAAAAAGTTTTGTAAATTACACTGAAAATTTACAGAATCACGCTCATACAGTTTTTTATAAAGATACTTTTTGTGTTTTTTTTTCCAAAATCAGAATGATTTTAAAAATTTACTCCGGTTAACTGATTTTGGCTGTTTTTTCTACCAGCTGTATTTTTATTCACCTGATCATCACATTCTTTATATCAGACTAGGCTTCAACAAAATACTTTTTTTCGTTGATTTCGTGATAACACCAGGCCTTAAACATCCGTGTCGAAATGTGTTCAATATAATTATAGTGCCCTTTTAATACGATTAATTTGATACACGAGTTGTGATCGTTACGAAAACTTTTCCATACATTTCATGAAAGCGCCCCTGGCGGAAACGTTAAGGAACTAGGCTTAATGTGCGGAGCCAAGCGGTATCGAAAACGATAAAGTTTTCGTTAACTAACAGCCCCCAGCTCTACAGTTTCATAGCTCGTTTAGGCTAACTAGCTAAGTAGACTAACTACCATGCTGCTTCTGCCTTAGTATGATTATCAACCAAAGAAAACCGAAAGGAACTCAATTGCCGCCAAGCGCCAGTGTTCCCTTACCTCTCGGGCCCGTCGCTCGGCACTCGGTCACTCCGTCTTTCACTTTACGAACAGTCGCGTGTTTATAAACAAACACTGTTTACAGTATGCGCCCATTTGAAGTGTGCCCTTTAGTAGGGCGATAAATATAGCCTTTAAGTCATCGGTTAATTTTAACGTAGTTTTAACTGATTAATTTATAACTTTTTAAAATACAGTTTATCAAGCTTGGACAATTTTTTAAGAGAAAGGTCAGTTATGTGATAAGTGATGTTTTTTCAAATCTATGGTGGAGAGGAAATTATGTGAAGGAACAATGAGTGAGGAAGTGTAGCAGATACGATTGAAAACTTTTTTGAAAGTTTCGTCGTTCGAAGTTTTACATGCGTGGATTATACAGTTGGTGATAGGTAAGACCATTTCAAAGCAATTGTTATTGAAATCGAATTAGGTTACTGATCAAGATATTTTTTTTAGAAAGTACTTATATACTTATGTTATGCATGTATGTTACAATACAATACAATATTACTTTATTGCGCACCAAAAACTACATGAAAATCTTAAAAACTAAAATACATTTTTAAACACATTTTTATCTAATGTAGTTCGTTTTTATTTATTTATAAGTTTAGTTTTTAAGGTTAAATGTAAGTAATATTTTTTGGTAAAATAAACTATTTATTTTCTATTTCTATTTCTATATCTATTTTTCGGCAGTACAAGGACGACCTTATCGCCTAAAGCGATTTCTTCCAGGTAACCTTTGGATGGACAGGAACTTATGAAAATACGAAAAGGGTAGGTAGGTAATGTTATGCATGTACTTACCTTCATAATTTCCTGGCATTATTATAGTACTAAAATTTTAATAGAATCGACATAGAAGAGAGCAAGTGTCATAAAAATGGAATACCTAGTCATTATTTCAAGACCAAAAATTAAAAAAAAAAATCGTTACGTACAACGTTAACGTTGTTACAAACTAAAATATATTCCTCGAAAAAACTCCAAGCCTTTAAAAATAAGATCAGAAAAGTTAGATTCTAAGAAAGCAAATAATTAATGTCTGTCGTAACTGTTGCTTACAAAAGTTAATTAGCTTCGAAGTTGGTCCAGAATCCCCTGAATAGCCGCTTAAGAAATTTAACGGGTTTTATTTATCTTCATTTTCCTTCTAATGATGTTATTTGATAGGGTTGAGAAAATACCGAACAAATTAGAAAAGAAATCTTTGAGATAAACATGAAACAAGTTATAAAATTTAATATTTTTTCATGGAAAATAAGCTTGCTTTTGACCGCTATACAGGGTTCTAAAAAACGGCGATAAAAAGCCGAAACTAGCTCATTGTACTCGTCGTTGTGAACAACTTTTGCTATGGAATTAGCCCTGAAACCTAGGAAAATAAATCAGCTTTTCAATACTTTTTGTTGAGTTTGACTATGAATGTTCTTGTCCCATGATGAGGTAGGTAAATTTTATGAATTACTAGCTGCTACCTGAGACATCGTTTGGTCAAAAATTAGGATCCGAAAACCTTCCTCGTGATATACTGCAACTAATTATTAAATTTCATCAAGATCCATTTAGCCGTTTGGACGTGAAAAGAAAACAGACACAGAGAGAGTTACTTTTGATTAAATATAGATATACCTATGTATGTAGATTATTTTCATGAGCAGTCACCGAATTAAAAAGAAAAGAGTTTTTTCGTTTTTCCTGCTCCGTAATTATACTAACCAATTCCTTTTAAATTTTAATGAACTGCCTCAGGTTCACTTTTCGTTTGCCGGAAGTGACACAAATAGACAATTAATAAAAACAAAAAAAAACAATACCTTAGTAGACTCGAGGCCCTGATAGCGAGCCAGTGCAAAAATTATCTGTACCTATGCGTAGTCAGACATATTTGTATCTACCTAGTCCAACTACGTAGGCAAGGTAATAAAAGAGTAAGTACCTACTACTTGGGTATTGCAAATATGTCATCCATCATCCATCGTGGATTTCACTGCTTGCGTGTTCATATTTCTTATAGTTCCCTATTCGCGTGACATACCTTATAGTAGGTAATCACCCATCAATGAGAGGTAGGTAATTAAATGATTTCTAACTTAGCATTTAATTATACATGATATCTATATACCCCGTTATTGGTTTCAGCGTTAGTATCTGCCTACTCTATTATTTCGTAAAAGTTTTTACTCGAGTGATTGCTGTTGTTAGATTGATTACCTGGCTAAGTACCTAATTACGGTTATGAGAAGATTGTGAAAAGGAGGAGGTTCTCAATTCGACTGTGTTTTTTTTTGTATGTACGTTACGCGATTACTCCGTGAATCGATTTTGATGATTGTTTTTTTGTTTGGTAGAGGTGGTCTCATATAAATTTGATCGAAATCGGTCAAGCTGTTTTTAAAGTATCAATATCAAATCAAATCAAAATCAAATAAAATTTATTCATGAAAAATGCTTACAAATTTTTCTTACACATAAACCTTAAAAATATAAGGGTAAAAAATTGTTTAAATGGATGATTAATTACAGGATGGGAAGTCGGTTGTTTTATGTTATTGATCTACGGAATAATGCGGAAAAACTGAAAAACCGCGTACTGAAACAGTTAGGCGGTTGGATATATACAGTATAGCTCTATCATAAGGCTCTAATTATAGTAACATACAAAACCTAATCATTATTTTGACAGAAATACGTGCATATTTACCTGAAAAACATTATCTCCCTACTAGCTCAACCCTCGCTCGAAACGACTTAAGAAAAATAAGCATAGGTGCTAATCCAGGTCATTAAGCAAGTTTAGACATGTAAATTAGAATTGGGTCTTTTTATCTAATTACAATTTATATAATGAAGATAATAAAATAATTTAGTTTACAGTTGCTGGTAACTAGGTGATTAAAATTACTTTTGGCTTCGTATGAAACCGGAGACTCGTAACCAGTTACGGCTGAAGAAGATTTCTTCCTTATACGATACTGGTTACGAAATTCGAATTTTTCTTTGTATGATACCGTGGTTTCCAAAAGTGTACGTAGTGTACTCTAGTAACTTATGCTTAATCAGTCAGTAAAATAAGTAGGTACCTATAATTTAGATTACAGATGCTGATAATTATAAACCTAACTAGGTAAATCTTGTGACGTATGCCAGTCAGTCAGTACTGAATGAGATTAGCACTAGTTAGTTAATAAGACAAATCAGTATGGTAAGTGGAGTACTGAATTAGTCTCAATTATGGAAAGAATCTACCTTGCTAATTAATACCATAATACTAAGGAATAATAAATCTAATTATCATAGGTAACTGTTGTGAGTAGGTAGGTGCATCTTTTGGTACCATACCTACCCGTATAGTCGTCTTTAAGAAGATGACTTGGTACGAGGTTTTAATTAAAATATGGAAATAGCTAGTATTCCTTGCTAATAAATTGTATGAAAATGTAGGTATTTGGTGAATTGTGTTCTCATCTCATACTTTCATGATTAATTTGCCAAAATTCATAAAGGGAGTACTAGTTCGCAGAAAGTGACTGCGGAAATTAAATAAGATTATAAAACGCCGTTGTGTTGGTCGTACGACAGCGAGATGAGTCAACGATGTTGGTAAAATCGTGAGTCGAACCGACTCGTACCCAAACCCGATTAGCGCAGGACTGAGGCAGATGACACAGCCAGAGCGCCTCATGACAAACTTGCACACATAGGTACATAATAATTACGCCTCTTTCTCATACTACTACTCTACACTTGCTACAATCCTGGCATACATCGTTTGCTTCTTCTACTTCCATGAGTCTTTTCATGCGCCCTCGTCTTTAACGGGTACTCTTGACCTGGCTTTTTTTCAACATGTCTGTGATTTGGTCGAGATACGTTCGACTACGTCGACCTTTACCGATTTGACTATTCACACTTGCCTTCTAAGTCTGTTTCGTCAATCATAACCAACAGTTGGATAACAAGTAACATTAAAAGAAAAACAAAAAACCCCGCTACAAAATATTGTACCCAATGTCACTTCCGCTATCAAGACGATTCAAATGACACCTCACATATCAAAATCCATGAAGCTGTTTAGGTTGTGGGGCGTGCTAAATAAACCTCATACATACAAACATACATACATACATACATACATACATACACACACATACATACATACACACACATACATACAGAATTACAAACATACATACATATAATCGAAAACCATACCCCTCCTTCTTGCGTAGTCAGGTAAAAAAGGATGTGAACGATAACGATGATCACAAACTGCGTGAAAAAACTTAACGGGTTTTATTTGACTATACCATGATCGGGCCCTAGACAAGTTGCATTCTCTTTCAAGAGATTCCATTTCCACAATAGTTAACGCTCAAGCGTTGGCTGCTGAATGGATGAATTGACAATTAGATCACGTGATATTTATGTAGCTATGTGTATGTGTAGCTCGTATTTTGCCCAATCAGCAGCTTACTTACGTTTGAGCGCTAGCGATTGCGGAATAAGAATCACTTCATACAATGCAACTTGTCTAGGGCCCGTACCTTTAAGAATATAGTATCTTGTAAATGCATGACCAAGGGTAACCGCATTACGGCAAGTAAGTTATGTCATAATGACCGGAACAAGTACTCTCAAAATTGCTCGTGAGTTAAGTAGGTAAGTACGCATACTTATTGCAAAGTAAAAGTACGCTTTATGGGTCTTGCCGGCGCTGACCCCGTTTCAGAATACGTCCACATTAACTATGTATACCTTTAAGTAGCTATCTGTATACATTAAGAAATCTATTGGTAGCAACGTTTTACACTGAAACACTAAAATTACTAGTAATTATTTCACACTTATCAGTTTTTATTTAACATATAACATGTCGTCACGCTTTTCCCCCGAGGGGGCTGGCAGAGGTGTAATACAACACCCACATTTCGCCGGACGATATTCAGTCCCAAATGTGACAGGGGGCGAGCCTATCGCCATACATCGGGCTCCAGTCATGTAGCAGATGACATACAATACGCACATAATTATGTTCACGCACAATTAACAAATTGGTACGTCGGCTGGGTTCGAACCCGCTTCCTCTGGCTTGAGAGACTGACCTTCTCCCAACTAGGCTGCCATCGCTTCTTTATTTACACTCACACACAGTTTTTATTTACACTCTAAAATTAGATATGAGTAAGTTTGTGAGAGAGTGTGTGTGTATATGTCTGCAATAGTTGCCCTAGCCATTGATCAGGCTAAAGCGCAGGACACGCACCCGGGTGTATACCCGGGTATACATACACGGTTCCAAAATACCCGGGTATACTTACCAATTTTGTTTTTCGTTAAGTACTTGTTTTTTTTTATCATTTGTCATTTTGAAATCCCTCATCATTTAGCGCTCAGGGTATATACATAGGTATGTATAGTCGTCCATTCGCTTCACCGTAGAGCCGGCTCTATATATCTGGTACTTCTTCAGGTTCTCTTTACTTTCTTCTTAACGAATATGGTACTTGGTATGGATTTCGCTTATACCTTTAACCTGTACCTATTTATTTAGCTAGGCCACTTTTTATCCCTGAAAAAAAAATAGGTTTATATTTATTTTCTTTGATGACTATATGATAATTTCTCAAGATGATAACTAGAAATCTTCGCGAGTGGCTCTCGTGACCAGCAATAATTTTTTCAACGCAATAAAAATGTAATAACGCCATCACGCTACCTCAATTACCCTATAGTTTCAACTGATGATACGTAATGCCAATTTTATAGCGATTTGTTTTCTATCATCGTTTGATTTCTTCATATCTTAATCATACGAGTACATTAGGACCCTTGAAGAAAGCGCACAGATCTATTGACAATTTTTTCTACCTATACTAAGTACCTCGCATAAGGACTTAAGTGAGGGGTGAAGTGAAAAAGAATGAGAAGCCCAAGTTTTAATAAAAAGTAGCCTATGAATAAATCCAATAATCACCTTTGTTACAGAGCCCCTAATTCACTGGTTTTTAATTTTATAAAATCACACTGTAATAACAATCAATTAAAAGTTGGCCATCGCGTTTTATTAAAAAAAAATTAACAAAACATACCAGTTGACATAGTAGATCACTAATATTTAATATAACTAATATTATAAACGCGAAAGTTTGTAAGAATGGATGGATGGATGGATGTTTGTGACTCTTTCACGCCAGAACGGCTGAACAGATCTGGATGAAATTTGGCATAGAGATAGATTATAGTCTAGAATAGCGGGTGAAACCGCGGGGCGTAGCTAGTAAATAATAAGTTTATCCTGTAACATCAAGCTGTAACTGCAATATTTGTTAGTATTTACAATGTGAACAAATAAGCCATCAATTTTTGTTTTTAAACGAAGAACATCATTTCTGTCAAATATTAGGTATGCTATAGAAATAGAGTCTATTCTATACAAAGTATTGTTTCACGCGTGCATAGATACAATGCAATCACAAGCATTACGTACATACACGCACGTGCTCTGCGTTTTAACTAATTAAATTAAATTCCGTGTACGTGTCATGAGTTATAATTTCAGTTAAAATTTGTTAGCCTGAAAATAGTCAAATAAATAAATAAAGTTTCAAACTCATAGCTCACTAGGTTTCCCTGTGTCGGGGTCGGGGATGCCATGGACAATTTACAAAGACATGAACAACTTACACCCTGTATATATGTAATTAGCTAGTCGTTTCTGTGGGCTGTACTTTGCGACCCCTACATTATCCTCACAAACAACCCTTCTAACGATTTATAATAATTTTTAAAACTTATGTAATGAAAAACCAAAATTAAGTACAAAAAATAATCGATGATGGCCTAGTTGGAGCAGGACCGCCTCTCAAGCCAGAGGGAGCGGGTTCAAATCCAGCCGACGGCACGTACCAATTGATTCATTGTTTGAATATATGTGCGTATTAAATGTCATCTGCTACATGACTGGAGCACGGTGTGTGGCGATAGGCTCGCCCCCTGTCATATTTGGGACTGAATATCGTCCGGCGAAGTGTGGGTGTTGTATTACGCCTCAGGGGATTTGCGAGGCGATATGATAGGTTACAAATAAAATTGGAAAGGATTGTCTTTTCAACACATTTTTCAGCACATTTAATTTGCTTCAAAAAATGGAATGTTAGACGGTTTTATAACCTTGACATTTGTTTCACATTGACTCTGTTTAAAAAGACGTAATTTTCTTCATTCATGTAGAACAATGACATTTAATTTATTCATGTTTCTAGTGGCTATTGAACCCGCAAAAGAAAACAATGCTTGGGAAAACCCGTAACAACTAATTGTATTCCATTTAAAACGACTTCGATAAGATTTCGACAAGGCTTGGTGGAGAAGGAAGAGAAGTAAAATTAGGCGCAACGTGATTCGGCGTTACAAACGTTTGGAGTAACGTGCTTCGGAAAAAACACCCAGGTTGGTTTGATTCATTATGATGAAACTAAAATTTCCCAAAAAAAATTAAAAAACTGGATAACGTCTGGCGAAGTGTCTAAGTTGTATTACACCAATGACAGCCCCTTCGGGGGATATGTTATGTACATATGTAAAATTTTCCTCGAGACGACGCGCTGGGAAGAAATTTTCAGCTTTATAGCTGAGCATTGACCTTTTTTGACGTACTGGACACTACAGTGACAGAACTGTTTTCTTTAATTTGTGTATTGGTATTAAGTATTGTCATCGTCTTTGTAGTGTCTTGTGTGTCAAAATAAATGTATCTTTCTTCTTTCTTTCTTTTCTTACTTACTAAATTAAACTAGATCTCATTACCTACTTCAGTAGGTTTAGCACAACTTCAATCGCAAACGTATCTAATTCGTATTTTTTGACAGAGAAGCTATACTATGGATACAACATGAGTTCCATAGTACCATAATGCATAGCCGGTTCACTAAACCGTAACCTTGGTAACCATCAATTGACATCCTATGCACTACAATTTTGTATAGTTAGTCGCGAGGACTCGTTCAATTTACATAACTAGACGCCAGCACTCTCCTTTGTGTCCCACTTAAGCCGTAACTAACAAAATGCCACCTTTAATAGCTGCTACGTAGATTCTATCTACTGCACTAAATAACTCATTGAGTTTACTTATCTAGTTTCCATTTCAAACTTTACTGCATTCAGGTTAAGGTTGAGTTCTGTTCTTGAGTAGTAGAGTGGTTAGATGTCACGTTAAAAAAATTATAAATGAGTGGCAGTATTGTTACCGCAGGCGAAGGTTATGCTTTGTTGGGGTACATGTTGATAAATTGCTCTAATTTTTTAAATTGTCGTAGTAATTGTGGTAACCGACTAGGTGTTTAAGATTTTTCTTAGCTGCTTTAATCACTTATATTTGTAAGAAGATGAACAAATTTTTTTTTTCTGAGGATTCGACTTCGTAGAGCCATTTATTAAACCTCAATTGAATGTAATTCAATTTAATATCAATTTAACGTAATTTATAATATGTGGATCTTTGTGTTTTGAATAAAACAATTTTGATTATGATTTGATTAAAGATACAGTTAATGTTGATGTCCTCAGGACTCAGGTCAAGTTACCCAATATTTACCGTCACGGACTTTTTTTATGCTCATTTAGCAAAGAACCTCTGTTAATTTCATAAAGTTAATAAGTAATTAAATAAATAAATCATTATAATTTGTAATCAAATTAAACTTTCTAAAAATTATCTTAGGAATTAATCTGTTGAGTTGGACAAATTTAGAACTGCAAGCTCTGAAAATAAGATAGTGGCTCCACCTTTGAACTCTACCTGTATTTGAACGTTTGCGTGTAAATTTTGCTTCTGCAACAATCAGCACGAAAAGTTCAGATCAATTTGAGTAAACGCTAGGAAATAATGGCTTGTTTCACGTGATGCAAGTTTAGTATTTACTGTTATACCTATTATCGTATATTTTGCACATTTCTTTATTGAGAACAGCTGGTTTTTTTCATAATTTCAGATTTGGTTCCATTGTAAACATTGACACATATCGTAACGCCTTTCTACGAAGAGCCTGGCAGGTATGCATTACAACACCTGCACTTCGCTGAACCATAAATATTTAGTCCCAAATGTAAAAAGGAGACGAACCTGTCACCATACGCTGAGTCCAGTTACGTGACATTATGTTCACATACACTGTTTGTGTAATATGTTATACAAATTGGTGTGTATCTTCAGCTGGGATCGAGCCCGTTGCCTCTGGCCTGAGAGTCGAGCCTTCTTCAACTGTACCTTGTCCAACGAAACGGGCTAATATGGCGCCCTCTCCCTTGCACAACCGTATAAAAGTGATAAGGATGCAGCACCGACTTAAATTGTCAGGATTGGTCAATGCGCGTCGTTATAGGCTATTATTGCATTGTAAACATTCATAGTGATGAGATAATTTGCTTATTTCGGTTTAGTACCACCCGTCGTCACTCTTTCGATGAGTAGAGACGATACCTACTTTGAAAATAAGTAAGAGGGAAAGATTAGTAAGCATACTGTCGAATTCGGGTCATGCTAGCTGTATCTGATAATTCAATAACCCTACCCAACACGTTTCCGGATGAATTGGACAGCGGGGCGTCGTTAATTGTATTACTTTACCACTCGGTGTTCGCGAAACTTAAACTGCAATTCACATCTAGAGGGAAGCTAATTTTACATGTCGTTAAGCATAGTATGTTAAACACTACCAGTAGGCTAGCCACATTACTCTAAATAGTATAAATGCGAAAGTTTGGATGTTTGTTTAGGCTGAATGGATCTGAATGAAATTTGGCAGGGATTTAATTTAGTCTGGAATAGCATATAGGCACTTTTTACTGCGGTAACACCGCAGGGTACAGATAATTCTAGTGTAATTAAACATTGTTCAGTCAACGTCACTCTCATCTCTACATGACAGAGACAGGTGTCAGAAATTATTTATCTATCTCCTGAAGGAATGCGAGTTAGTGTTATGAGCTTTGTAAACAAACAAGCTATGCGGTTCTACTTAATGAATTAATTTTATTTCTTGAGTATATCTTTATGGTTCACAATTTGAATGGAAGCTATGAAAAGAAGACGGTCAAGAACGCTATTGACTTTTTACCCGACTGCGCAAGAAGAAGGGTTATGTTTTTCGAGTAGACGTAAATATAAAGGTACGTATGTATGTAAGTATGTTTGTAGGCATGTATATATGTATGTATCAGGATTTTTTGGCACGCCCTACGGCCTGAACAGCTTGATGAATTTCGCCATGTGAGGTGTCATTTGAATTGTCTTTTTTTATAGCCCAGTCGAATTAGGATCTGATCCGGAAAAAAACAAGATGGCGCATGATGCAACAGATCGATTACCACGCAAAACAACAATTTGAGTGGTAATGACCTCGCCTAACGAATCCCAAATGAAAATTGCTACTTAGAATTATTTCCAGGCTTGCACCTTTTTTGAAATAATTCGACTGGGCTAACAGTGAAATTGAAATAGGGCGTGACATATTTTTTGTTTTTCTTTTAATAACGTTACTTGTTTTACTCCGCAGACAACCATGGAGCTAGATCTAGGCAAACTCACCTGAAGTAGATTAGACTGGTTTTGACTAACTTTAGCTAACTTAGTTTAACTTGGATAACTTCGCTCGTGGTGTGAATCGCACCCTAATGCGAACAGCGAACACTCGTTCGTTAGCGTTCGAGTTTCCCAGCCATCGAGATGAAAATATGAAAGCGTAGCTCGTTACTGAATGTACAAGAGCACTTTGTTTTTAAAACTCAATGGGAAATGTTATTTTAAGGGTTGTTTCCCACGCGCATTGTCTGTGTCGGGGATAACAAGGTTACATGATCTCACGAATATTAAAAATATAATTTATCAGGTAATCTTACAATGAACACAAGGAGGTATTTGTTATTAGTTAGGGTTTTCCGAAGGGTTTCTCCAGTATGAGGTGGTACCACTAATACGTCAGGTGTAAACCCACTTTCTGAGTTTGGGGGCGTGGGTTCGATATCCACCTAGGGCAAACATTCATAATATATGATAAACTATTGTGTTTGTACTTCGCTCTTGGTGTGAATCGCACCCTAATGCGAACAGCGAACACTCGTTCGTTAGCGTTCGAGTTTCCCAGCCATCGAGATGAAAATATGAAAGCGTAGCTCGTTACTGAATGTACAAGAGCACTTTGTTTTTAAAACTCAATGGGAAATGTTATTTTAAGGGTTGTTTCCCACGCGCATTGTCTGTGTCGGGGATAACAAGGTTACATGATCTCACGAATATTAAAAATATAATTTATCAGGTAATCTTACAATGAACACAAGGAGGTATTTGTTATTAGTTAGGGTTTTCCGAAGGGTTTCTCCAGTATGAGGTGGTACCACTAATACGTCAGGTGTAAACCCACTTTCTGAGTTTGGGGGCGTGGGTTCGATATCCACCTAGGGCAAACATTCATAATATATGATAAACTATTGTGTTTGTACTATGTCGGGTGGTCTGGTCTATGTATATTTAAGTATGTATTAAAAATATATGTATTTATTATCAGTCTCTGGCAGCCATAGTAAGCTTTGCTTAGTTTGGGGTCAGGCAACCGTGTGTGCAAAAAGTTCCTGAAAATTATTTTTATTTTTATTACTAACTATCAAAATCATCTAATTTCACATTTTTGACAGTTCTTTAAGCCAAGCCTATTCTGGCGAACTGGCGTGAAAAAAAAAAAACGAAAAACCCTTAATGCAATGGACGTTTAAATTGTCTATGAAGCAGTTATCTCAAGAATATTGGTAGCGATGCAAATAATTTCTTACTTTGATTAAAAGATAAGATTAGTGGCTGTCATATTCCTCTTAATAAAACGAATTAAGATAAGAATCCCTGTCTCGGTCTACGACCTGTCCTCTGTGATCCTGATCACTGATTGCAGTTACATCACCCTGACGATTGAGTCATAGCAATCCGCGCATGGCGTCTGTTTGTGGTCGAAATTAATTAACACTACTATACGAGTACATATAGCTGGTTTTGTTTGTAATTTTGTGTAGGTAAGTTGGATAAGCAGAAGCACGGTTTATGTACGATAATTATGTCTACTGGGTGGACTGTGGTTATGATGGAAAAGATAATTATGTCCACTGGGTGGACTGTGGTTGTGATGGAAAAGATAATTATGTCCACTGACAGGTGGATAAAAACGGTGGAAAGACTATTTATCCACGCCATTTACTAGGCCACGTGCCGTCGGCTGGGTTCGAACCCGCTCCCTCTGGCTTGAGAAGCGGGCCTTCTCCCAACTAGGCTGCCATCGCATTCATAGAAAGAAAATTGCACCGGAGGCGTACCTATGCGTATAATTCGCCTTTAAGATTTATTGGTGGTCAGTTTACCTCGAAAAATTTCCAACTTAGTAACCTATTTGCTTTTGGGTCCAAAAACCTAAGAATATAAAAAATACCAAATAAGTATTATTTACGACCAGAAATATCCAATTAAAATGTAAGCATCGTTTGACTTTTGATTCAAACCACATATGTACCTGTTTTACGAATTACGAATTTAGACTGTGTTTACTTCAACCTACTTCAGTGCCTATAGCTAGTCTAGCTCAAGAGAAAATTAAATCTAGCAATCTTCCATAAATCCCAGACTGATTTGGGAGCTTAATCCCTCAGTCCTGATTTTGCGTAAATTCTGGAGACAATTTTATACCGACCGTTCTAAATAGGTATTCATTTTCCATCTTAGGGATTATTAACTAAACGTCGTTTTAAAATGCGGCCCTTAGAGTCACTCACTAAGGGGTAAGACAGACAGAAAGGACGTAAGACGCGGACGAGACACAAGCGAGAGGAAGAAGCGGCGTCCGGCGTCTCTTCATACTTACTTGCGTACTTTTACGAAATGTATAGAACAGCCGCGACACAACACGTATTTAGTACATAGAGAAGACGAGACGCAGACGGGAGAAGGTGACATGTTTCCGCTCTCTCCGAGTCTCGTCCGCACCCTACGTCTTTTCTATCTGACCTGCGCCTTACACCAGTTTTGTCTGGGTTGACCACGGTTGTAATTATGTTTTTTACGTCTAATTAATGGTAACTTCGGCCTACATGGCAAATCTAGGTCTGTATAGTTACTCCATTTAATGTTAAATTGTTCAGCTACTTATATCAGCCTATGCAAGTAAGTAACAATAATTCGTATGTAAATAAGAAAGTGTGACTCGTTACATAATCTTCGCCAGAATCAGTTGGTTTGTCTTTACGACATTGTTACGTTGTAAGGACCTATTTAATTATTAATTCTCGTCGTCACCCGTCGTAATGCGCCCATGACGAAACTCCTCGTGAGAGCTAAGGAGGCCAATCACGTTTGTAGAAAGAAAATTGGAACAGAACAAATATGCTACTTGGTTTTGAAAATTGTGAGTAATTTCAAACAGATTTTCATTGTTACAAGGTTGTATTGTCAGACTTTCTAAGCGTTTCCTAACTTTATTTTTATTGTCACAAAGATCGATGTTATTGAATAAACTTACTTAACTAACTTTCTTGACATTCTTGACTAAAGTTATTTTCATTGATATCGGAAAAATAACAAACTTCTCCAAAACACGTGTAAGTTGTTACAGAATAAAAGCCTAGAGATAAAAACTAAGTTTGACATAAAGACAGATTTCCCAACGTGCATTTTTGTGATTTCCTACGAAACCTTGTAAAAAATTCCAATCACATCTCTTCAAAAGCTGGGAGCTGATTGAGTAGTAAAGGTTACACCACACCACCACTACCAGGCTAAACTACGTAGCATACAAAATTTATTGTACGACTGTCGATACGTAATGTCGATAATTATACCAAAATGTTCAGTATGTGGTTTTAACTTTTTAAGAGGGCGAATATTTTTGTAAGAAATAGACGGGTTACGCGAGACTAGTACGAGGATTCGCTGAGTCTTTTTTTTTTAAAAGGACTCTTTTCAACTTTTTTCTCACTTGTGTGGTCTATCCAAATAATTTATATTAAACTTATTTTTTTTACCTATTTCATTTCACTTTAATTTGTGTTGTGCGTTATTGTTCCAAAAATACTAACTAATATTATAAATGTGAAAGTGAATTAGTTTGTTTGTTTGTTACGCTCGCACGCCTGAACTCAACCGATCATCATGAAATTTTGTATACACGTTGTCCGAGGTACATAAAAAGAAACAGGGTACTTTTTAGACGCGGGTAACACCGCGTGGTGCAGCTCGTAATATATATTTTATTAGTAACTACGTTTGAGAGATACGATGTGATGTGTAAAATGGAACGACAATTTTATCGCCTTGTGTAGCGTCTCGTAGTGGGGTCACACCTTGAAGGTCGTATATCTCACATACGGGCCAAGGGCAGCTTCCGGACCGTGAGCGGGACGCTTCCGAGCCGGACCGTGTCAGGAACGATTCCATGCTGAGAATGTGTCATTCGACTAGAAACGAATACATTCCGTTGACATTCCTATTGACGAAGGGTACTTTATTCGGTGATAGTGAATAGATTCTCGAACCTATTGATTCATTCGTATGGTGCTTTGGTCACATCACGAGGAATTACAAGTAAGAAATGTTTCTGATAGTTTTTGGAAAGATTGCGGGAAAATATCAACAGCAAAATGTAGCCCTTCTTTGTTGGTGACAAACGGAAGTTCTAAGTTTGATAACACCACAACCTCGTTTCTGACAGTAGCAGCTTCCCAAACAGAATATGTAGGTAATGTAATTTACGTAGATTGGTTGGTACTCGAAACAAAATAGGTACACTATTGATAGGCATTTAATATTTGAAAAAAAAAGACTTTGTCGACGGACGGAAAGCAGTAACGAGAATCAACCATATGAATAAATAGTAACAGACATTAACATACAGATAGTCACGCCTACAACAGCCACACTTCGCTGGACGATATTCAGTCCCAAATGTGACAAGTGGCGAGCCTGTCGCTTTACATCGGGCTCCAGTTATGTAGCAGACGACATTAAATACGCATATATTATGTTCACACAGTAAACTTAGTGAAAAATTGATGCGTTCCTTCGGCTGGATCCGAACCCACTCCCCTGGCTTGAGAGGCGAGCCTTCTCTGACTAGGCTGTCATCACTTTTAGTAACAGTAGATAAATAGTACACAGAGTAAACTCGCAGTCACGTTACAAGAACTCATCACAGCAACCTATTTACGGAAATTTAGAGAGCTTAGGGTACGGTTACATTCTCATTAGACGACATTACACATTCATTTCCGAAAAAACAAAGAAACAGTCTGTAAAGTTCAAGTTTTCCGCTTGTCCCGGGAAATAAGAGGTCGCGTCGTTGAGGAAATTTATTGTAAAGCGGGGAAATTGCGGGAAAGTCGACATTAGGATACGGAAATGGGGAAGCTTGTGCGGATAATCGCACTCTGGCAAGTTTTAAAATCGTATTGAATAGGGATGTTTTTTGGGAAATAAACGAGATTACTTTGAAAGGAAGTTAGAGGTTTTTGGTAGCTTTTAGTATTTTAGATGTTTTGACTAGTCTTTTGCTGCGTGGTTCTCGCAATCGCTGTCTCTTTCATAATTGGCTCATTAGAAATGAGAGTGCAAATGACAAAGATTAACCATGACCAAAAATAACACAGATCCGTTGCCAATCTTTTAGGACACTTGTTTTGGCTCTATTTCAGTCCACAATTTTTTTTTAATGCTCCCCTTATAATGTAGTCAAGTAAGCTGGCGATATCTCCTGTCCCGGCAGTCACCTTCCGTCTCGCGGCCAAAATTCTCTTCGTTTCACGTTTAAATTGACTTACGCACACGATAGCTACATTCCTATTTATTATTTTATCGATACTTATCGATTTTCATGATTATTTAATTCTTTTATCAGGGATTAACTTGCCGATGTAATTGATAGATTAGCATAATCTCGTTTAATAGCTTTAAAATATTCAGTGTGGTGAGGAGTCGGCCATAGGCCGATACCTGTTTGTTATTTTGGATTTTTTTGGATCGTGGGGTGAGTACTAAATGCTTTTTTATGTAGTGCAAACAATAGTTTAGAATTTGGACCGATTCATGACAAAAAAAAATTTGTTAAAATGTCCTATGATTAAATGGCTAACCGAAATTCACCTTTAAATCATAGGCATGTTAATATTTTGATGCGGTTACTTAAAAGTATTAATTTTGTGAATCGAAAAAATATTTTTAAACATGTCATGAGCTTCTCTTAAACCTACTTTGGCCATTGCATACAAAATTTTCTGGTAGGTAATTAAGAAAAATAAAGTATATTTTCGATCGAATTGTTCTAACTTGTGTGAGTTTAGATATGAAGATTTTTAAATTTTGCTGTAAGTTAATTATCTAATTAACGTCAGTTAATTAAGTTATGTCTACGTGTCGTGTTTGGGTTTCTATCAGATTTTCTGTTACTTCATAATAGTTTGAAGAAAAATTCAGTAAGCTTGTTCGAAATCTGGATCTAAACCAATGAAAATCAGATTAGATTACATTGTACCCACTGAAAAATTAGGCTGAAGAACTTTTTCACTCATAATAATAGATCTGGAGATGACCTTGGATACACAACTTGATTGCGGAAGGATCCCGATCCTTTCTATTATTATCAGACGTTCAGCCAACCGTGTCCAAAAGCTCACACTACTTACTTATAAAGGGAATATTCTTAACGTAAGTATCTCACCTCTCATGCGTACAGTGATGATGTGGAAATCTACTTTAGTCTGTGTTCCCCGCTCGATACAATCTTTTGGGTGTCTTTAAGTCCACAGTAAACAACTCTTGGCAAGCATGCTTTTTCCAGGACCAAAATTGCGTGATTTGCGTGGGTGATACTGAGTTCAAAGTAAAACGCAAGCTTGTCGTGAATTTTAAGAACTTGAACTTATTTAATACAGCAAGTACCTATTTAGCCTATGCAAGTTAGGAAGTGGACCGAACCGACCGGAGTAGAGTGTATGTGTCTATTTAGTAACTAGCTAGCAGTTCGCCTCGGACGGCGACCTCGGAATATCTCCTTAACTTCTCGTCCGATTTCTCTCAAAATTTTAATTGAAAATGGGACTTATTTGCATGAACTACTTGCCTGCAAAATTTAATGAAGATTGAATCAATGATACTCAAGTTATTGTTGAACAAACCAATGCGATGATGTCGTAATAGATTCTGAGACCTCGTTTCGATCGGTCACAGTTACGAGTATCATCGCCATATTCTTCCCATTGCTGAAAAATAGGTCTCCTCTTTTATTTACCTAACACACAATTACTTACTATAAGTAAGTAAGTAATTGTTAAAGTATTGTTAATACACAATTACTTACTAGAAGTAAGTAAGTAATTGTTTATATCAAACTCACTCAAACTGCTTCTTTATCTATATTTTTGAACAAGACGATGAGAACTATTTTCTCATGTTCACAATCGTAAAGTAATTCATATGATAATTATTTAAAGCGGATAACCCATTGCGATAAGACCAACAACAATCAAGAGATAACGCGGCGATAAACGGTATCAGTAGGCACTTATATAAAGTGTACAAATGACCGCATTTTTTTTTATTTCTATGTCAGATTAACATAATTGCACTGATGGGTTGGATATTTCTTTCTTGCTACGTATGGCTGAGAAATTACTGAGCACAAAGTGGTTTAGCATCTAAATATTTTCAGGGTGACGAGCGCAGTATTTTTATAGGTATTCTGGGTGGCCTGAACTGTTATGGTTAAGCGTGACGCTTCACATCTGGCGAGCGACTTGTTCGTCTCGTCATAAAAAAACCTTGTTATTTTCTAGTTCTTTTTTCGGATACTACGATATCTATAAATAAATATTTAAATCTGAAAGGTAACAAATGGACAGTCGGATTTCTTTTCAGACTTCTAAAAATTAATTGAAACCAAATTCAGTTTTCAGATTTATTTCGACCTTAATCATGAAAAATAGCTATATTTTAAGCAAAACATAACGTAGTTTATCAAGGACTAACTGTTAACAGTGACGTCATCAGTTCTACAAATATTACGGAAAAGAGTGGGATTCCATTTCAGAGCGTGTGTTTCCTCCTTATTACTTCAAAAAGGATCTCCATTATATCTTAAATTACATTATAAGTGTCAATAGCCAAGCATGCTTGTCTTGCGTCTACTATTTTTATTTCACACATAAACAAATCACTTCAAATTTGTTTTTTCAAGACAATGAAACATAGTGTTTAAAGAAGAATATTGTACTAAATAAATAACAAAGAAATAATTTAGTACATAATTATTGGTAAGCCATACATTGGTCAAGGCCAATTCTAGGTAAAAAAAACTCTAATACTTAGACTTACTCTATATACTGTACCATGGAACGGGTGACAACCCTATTTATTTTGTGGTCTGGTATTAGTTTGCTTACTTTTTTATCTATTTATCTATCTATCTATTATTTATTTAAATATGTCACCCTCACCATCCTACAAAAAAAAAATTCAAAAGTAAAATATATTTTTGGTAACTTTGTATAGTTCCCCAAAATATATTGTGATTGGAACCTTGTTTTCATATTTCAATCTTCTGTTTTTGTTCACAGGTGAAGCTCTACCACGATGGCACAAGACAACAGCAACTCCACCATGGAAATGGGCACCAGTGACCAGGTAACCTAGCCTTATAATTAATTTATCCTTAATTTTACTCATTAAATCTACGTAAACATATATAGGACCACTCGTACATAAGGTAACGCAAGGATTGTATTGGGCAACACGCGTAGCGTCAGCATCTCGTAGGTTGTTCATTTTAACATCTTTATTTCAATTTGTCTCCCAAAACTCAATTAAATATACAGTTACAAGTAAATAATACAGAAGACAACTCACACTTATAAACTCACAATTATTATATTATGTCAATTAGTTTACGAAATGTCAAGAGCACGAGTCGAGTTTCGAGCAGCGACGAGAGATCCTCAAAGAAGTCGAGACTGCTTGATTCATTGTATCCGATTATTTCTTAGCCTTGTGTACGAACAGCCCAACACTCAACGATACCTCAACTTTTGGATTAATTAGAGCAGGCGTTTGTCAACTGTTTTTAAGGGGTCTTCACTGAAAAGGTGACACTTTTGATTATTATTGATTTAGCTTCTGACGTCTAATGAAGAATACAAATTTAGCACAGTTCGGCAGTTACCTCTGTAGTAGAAAGGAGGAGCCATCACCGGTTTTTTGAACACGACTAATTCCTTTTCCGTGTAAATTTTAGTTCTTTATTTAGCCACCTCCGCGTGGAAATTTAACTAACTTGTGTTAAAAAAAATCAGTTTGTCACTTTTATTATCCAAGTTCATTCCGGGTATCAACTTTAAGTGAGTTTGAACTTTGAATAATGATTTGTCTGTAAACTTATCGCAGTGATTATCTTCCCCAAAAGTCTAGGGCATCAAATGTTTTTATCTTAGTAGACTGGATTGTACGATCGATCGATCGATTTGGACATAGTACAAATACTCAATCCTACTACAAGTTGACAGTGTACTCAAGATGCTGGTGACTTGGTTGGTGACCTCTAACATACACTTTTGCAGTAAGAAACAAGCTAGTTGATTACTGTTAACAATTAACTGGCTCAGTGTTGATCGGTCTAGGTTCGGCTAAAAACTGAAACCGAGAAACCGAATGCAAGCGTCACAGCCGCCAACCTTGATATTATATATCAGAGATAACTTAAACTCTCTGCCTGTAAGTTTATTTTTTGTTTTTGGGTCAATATTTCATTGCATTGTAATAGTGTTGCATAATATTTATTTTTTTGTTTTGTTTATTGAAAAATAATATGTGAACTATTTTGATAGGTCTATTCGATGATATCCCACCGTATTGGGTATGATGATGTGTTTTTAAATTTTTTGATTGTTTAAAAACATGATCTGTGTCAGCCATGAGTTAAAATATAGTCCACCTGATCATTAATTCTTAACGACGCAATATGCAAATAATTAAAACTATCAACTTTAATGTTTATGTCACTCCAATAATGTTTATCTAACCTTTGTCTGGAAAAATGTAGGCGTCGGCGTTAAAAAAACTCCGTCACAAGATAGTAAAATATTCAGTCCTATCAAATTGTCAGAAATCCATCTTCAAACAAAGTCCTGACCTTATCTCCCGCTGTCGAAGAAAGCTCAACTGAAGTTTTATTATGAAAGTTGGATTCAGAGACGCTAGGTGAACGTTCTCATTCAGAGATAAACTCCGATAACCCTGAATCGAGTGAGTAAAAAACCTAATCAAGGCTCGAATGAATGTTTATGTCCATTCGGGTTGTACCCAGTGAGCGGAATGGGCGTTACAAAGTGAACGATTACACAAACGCGTTTAAACGTAAATCTGTAGTGCTCGTCTGCTCGGTTCATTGATGATATTGAAACAACTTCAGTGATCGAATCCTTGATATCTGTAGCGTTTCGTACAGTAAAGTGCTAGTTAGCTGTCAGAGTTGCGATTAGGAATGCGGTGAAGTGTGGACCATTCGTCACGGAATGTAAGAATTAATGTTATTATTACCTGATAGATTCAGTTAATTTTCATTTGATATGTTGAAAGTACGCTTCGCGATGTGTTGTGACGTTGACGGAGGTGAAGTACCGCTCCGGTGACCGTTTTCCTCATTACATGTCATAAACACTTGGAAGGAGGTAAATTCCCGACGTCCGAAATAAGTTGTGTTTCTTTGAAGTAATTCATCTAAAACTGGGGATATTCCCCGAGGCGAACGTTATGGGTAAAGTCCGTATAGTTTGATGTTATCAGGACTATGACAGTGTGCGAGGTTCACAACATTTGTTGTTATTATTTATGTGTGTACTCGTAAGGGCGATAAGTAAGGCGTCGGATGCCCTGCGGCTAGTTGGGTCGCCGATATTGTAAAAATCACGGTTTGAACTTCAGCGAGATTGGTAGAGTCGGGATAAATATCAGTGTGCAGTGGGCGATTTTGAGCTGATTATGACGATAAGAATAATAACTGAACTGATACCTTATATACCGAGATATAATTTTGTGTGACGACGAACTACCTAATTTACTTATACGATGTATTCTCATGTAAGTGACGTAATAATCTTTAATGAGAATAAATGTCTTTAAACCTATACCCCGCTTGAAGTATAGTGCACACTTCCTGCGAAAGTACCTACCAACACAAACGTTTTTGGGATGCTAAAATAATTATGTATTTCACTGATTTATCTGCTCTTGTGGTCGCGTACTTACTCTACCAAGGGCATCAATAAGGTATTTTTTATCTGTAACCAATAAATTTTGTACAAATATTTTTACTGTAATAAGGCGGTAAATTATCGTCACAGGTTAATAATTTGGATGCAGCGTACAATAAGTGCCTACTTAAAGTTTTTATCGTCTCCCACTCTTGGGCAAAGGACTCGCTCCAAAGGATCCACCTCACTCCAGACAGTGTGATCACAGCCTATCTTTATACTTTGATCGATTGAACAGTACGACAAAGTAATACAATACCTACTTACCTACCATACCTACCTACCTACTTATAGTATCAGCAAAAAAAGACAGCCAAGGTTTTAACATTGTTTTCGATGCAGCGTCTAAAGATTTTATCAAGTGAAACAATCACATGAAAGATACTGTTTATAATGATGCGGCGGACGTGGTAATATTTTTTCGAAAAATTACTTAATTACTACGCTGTTTTTTTTTGCACCTAACTCGGTTCCGCTTCCATGCTGTTATTTTTAATTTTAGCTAAATAAAGAAGGTTAATATACGTCACAGAAGCTCGCAAAAAGATGTACTTGTCGGAGGTGGCTTATTTTAACTTAATTAAATTAAATTACAAAAAGTATGTACCTTTTAGGCTTAAAATCAAAATGCTTAAAAAGTAGTTTATTAAATTAAATAAATAAATAAATAAAGTTAATGGTAAGGTAGAAAAAATGTACGCCGGACATGCAGTAAAATTACATTCGTAAAAATAATTACATTTAATTGTTGCAAGATTATAAAAATCCATAAGTTAGCAAAAATGCATTTTTTGCGTAATAATTAGGAATACGCGTACCTAGATTATGAGGAAAACCCCTTATGTACTTCAGAATTTAAAGTTATATTGAACATAATGAAGTCTAGCTTTGATTACTTTGTTGTTGTTTCAATAAAACCTTATTAAACCATATTGCAATTTATAAAACAGAAGTAGATAACTAATAAGTCATTACAAATTGAAAAAAAAATATATAGTGAAAAAATGAATTTGGAACTAGTCGCTGGCACCATATAATCATTATAAGAAAAACAAATGATCCATCAACAAAATATAGCCTATTAGCTATTTTCCCGCGACAACATTTCACAATTCAGAAAATAGTGTCAAAAAAACCTTGCTCGTGATATTCTGTAACTAATTATCAAACTTATCAAGATCCGTTCAGCCGTTTAGCCGGAAAAAGCCTACAAACAGACAGACAGGCAGAGTTGCTTTCGATTTTATAATTTTAGGATGGATGATAACACACAAACTTCGGGAGTGGCTTGGGTTGCCTTTCCGCCAGAAGATGAACGGTGCGAGCATGTGTAGCAAGGAAAAAAATCTACAAAAAATAACTAAGTATAATAATAAAAAGTAAAATAAAATAACTTTATTTACACAGCAAATTGCTCCTATTGGCGGATTTTTTCCTCGCTATACATCCTCGCACTCATCTTCTGGTCGAAAGGCACTTTTACGCGTGCATCTCTTCCCTAGCACTGCTCAGGCAGACGTAGGTAACTGATTTCACAATGGTGTACAGTATGGTATATTAAAATACTCCGCCAGATACATTCATTCAGCCTTCCGCCTGTCCATTCAGGTTGCCTGGAAGAGATCGCTTTAAGCGATAAGGCCGCCCATTAAAAACTTAGTTAAGCCTTATTTAAGTACTATTGTAATTATTTTATGTTTTTAATAAAGAGTTGTTGCTGTTGTTGATACAGAATTCCGAGTCAAAAATGGTCATGTGGGCAACACGTAGTGAAGTCAATCGATGCTTAAGCAAGACCGAAATATGTCATAGAAAGAGATAATGACGATGACGAGTGACGTCATTACATGTAGACTCCCGAAATGCTAGACCTTGTTTGTTTTTTTTTAGATCATGGTGTACAGTAAGCTTCTGTGCAATGTGGATTCATATCATTTAAAATATCCCGCCCGATCCTTACGAAGTAATATTAACAAATATACATACATACAATTTATTAAGAAATATTGTCCTCAGGTCCTGGTGGCATCCAAGACCAAGAAGACTACGTACATAATCGGCTTCGTCGCAATGTTGGCGGCTATCGGCGCTGTTGTTGCGTTGGTCGTTGTTTTCTCTGGTAATGAAGGAGCCGGGGAAGCGGAAGGCATTGTCTCCACGACTCAAGGCCCGACATCACCAGCATCACCATCCCCGACTCCTGATCCTAATACGACACTTGCACCGACGACAACTGAAGGTCCAGGAGGCACAACAGCTGGTACACCAGGGACCACAGATGGTACAGCAGGGCCCACAGATGGTCCAGACGGGCCAGCAGTGACTACACCTGGACCTGTGCCACCAGCACCTGAAGCACCTCCGTTGGAGCTAGAGGAGATCATTAGTGGAGTCTTCTCACCAGTCTCTTTCAATGCAACGTTTACTTCAGGTAATCTTTTCTTACTATCTGCTACCACTGATTTGTAAAATTTTCCCATGGTCTTTTTTATATGTTTGTTAACCCTGTTTTAGCTAAAATATTTTTTGTGTTAGAAACATTTTCGCGCAAAACTCTTCGCTCAAAACATAGAGCACTCTTTTGTTGATATATGTATGTATTTATTAATATTTTAAATCAGGAGATTTACGTATGTTTTAAAATATACACCTAATTGTTTTCGCGACCATAATTATGTTAAACGGACTTCGATTAACGACTAAATTAAAATCTGTACTTATCATCACATATTCCATAAATATGTGATGATAAGTACAGATTTTAATTTAGTTACTAAATAACAATTTTCACTAAAATTAGCTTAGTCCTTTAGTCGCGAAATATAACAAACGAACAGAAAAATCGTCGGAGTCATTCAAAAATATTAGTGGAATTACAATAAAAATATATGAGCCCTTTTTTACTACATTTCTTATTAATTATCACCGCAGATGTTTTTTCTCGTAAATACTTTATTCGTCATTAAAACATTTCATGCATTGCTGACTCTGTTTTTAGCGCAGTTTTTATTGTACAAGCGTAACCTTGTCAACGATCAAATGGCTCTTCTATTTACCATTTCAGGCCAACTCGATGATGCAATATTATAACTTTAAATTAGCTTGTAGCGTAGCTCGACTAGGGTACTCGTTACTCGATCCTAGACAACAATCGCTTTCCACCGATTCTGTGTCTAGAATCACTAACGCACGAATGTCAACATCTGCTGATTGGACAAAATACGAGCTTTAACAAGTAACATTATTAAAAGAAAAACAAAAACCAGGCTGCCTATGTCACTTCCACTATGAAGACGACACAAATGACGACACTTCACATGACGAAAGCCACCAAGCTGTTTAGGCTGTTCACACATACATTCCCACATACATACATACACTCGAAAAACATGACCCTTCTTTTTGTGCAGTCGGGAAAAATGTCACGTGATCATATTGTCAGCTCGTCTAATCAGCAGCTAGCGTTCGAGGTTAGCGATTTTAGAAAAAGAATCGCTTGGAAGCTATTGCAACTTGTCTAGGGCCCCGGTGTTCGTAACCGATAACCGATGTTTAAGCAACGGGCGACACGGTCAGTCTTCGTACCTATAGGTTATTCATAACAGCCAATGCTATGTCAGAAACCTTTAGGAATACTCGGACACCAGCACAGGTATTTACAATCATTCGGAAACGTTTCCGTTCGGATTCAAAAAAAATTGAAACTCAAATTATGAGAATCTCAGTCCGTTTTCAGACTAGTTTTTAAGCGTGATTCTTTCTTCCGATAGGATTTTTACTCAATTTTCTATTCCAGAATTTATGAAAGTAGACTGAGATTCGAACAATATGAGTTTGAAAATTGTGGAATTCGATCGGAAACGTTTCCGAATGATTGTTAATAGCACCGCAGGCCCACATGTTCTTTACGAACTTTCTTACTTATAACCTTAATTTAGCCATATTTAATTACTTTCTGAACATGATAAAATATTCAGTTAACCAGTTTAAATGAGTTTCAGATAGTAACAAACTTAATCTACGCAACTACGAGTAACAATAGATAAGTTAGTAGTTAATAGCGAATTCTAATTTACCAAACATAGATAGACAACGTAACCAGATTTGTTTCATATCTCATAACCCTGGAGTAGCCACGTGAAATCTAATTTGTCACGCCATTTCATAACATAAAATCACAGAGTAATTTTTAGACCTTCTGTTTTAGACTTACCTACGAGTACGAGTACCTACATCACATTATACAACCTCAGATCAACCAAGAGGAAAAGATGGAACACTGCGTTATTTCTCGTCGAAGCCACTTCTTTTTAACCTTATGTGTGTGGGGAAGGTTGCCATGAAAAACATTCACAATTGCACGAAAACTTATATTAATTCCCAAACTTTACATTAGCCATTTCTGTTCCAATTTACAACATTAGTAGATTTAATATTCTAAAACTGCACATATTTGTAAGAGTTTAATTTTATGGCTTTTTCTAAATTGACTTGTTAAAAAACTTCATAGTTTCGAAAAAGAACCTCAAAATGTAGTCCTGGCCACACTTTTATCATGCACTATGTATATTTATGTACACTAAATTATACCATAAACCAATGCACATAATGTCAAAATAAGAATGACCGAGTAGCGTAGTTTTTTTGCGTCAATGTGCGCGTGTTGTGTACAAATACGACACTAGCGTAGTTTTGGATGGTTCACCTAAATCATACGCCGTGCGCTATCTTATTATCTAGGTTGATCTGAGTTTACAACATGAATTTTATACAGGCTTAGTATCTAGTTGAGCGAGCGAAGCTAGATCTCAGAGTCTAGACTCTGGACATCCTGGCATTTGTTTGTTCGATGATAATTTGAGTATTGACCCAATCTTCACGAAAATTTGCTGGAAAGTTATAATTTTTGCTCGAAATTGCTCGAGAAATTGTGGGCGAGGTCTCCGTTCGAGGCGGATTACTAGCTAGTTGTAAAAATGTCCCAGTAGTTTTTTAAGAAGTCATACATACATATCGTCACACCTTACTCCGAAGGTGCTGATAGAGGTGTACTACATCCTCACTTTGCTGGACGATATTCAGTTTCAAAAGTTCCAATGGCTCCAGTTATGTAGTAAATGACATTAAATCCGCACATAATATGTTCACACAATGAACAAATTGGTGCGTGCCTTTGTGCAGGGTCTGAGCCCGCTTTCTTTGGCTTGAGAAGCAAGTCTTCTCTGACTAGGCTATCATCGCTTTTTTATTAATTCAGTACGAAACTAACTACTAATATACTTATTAACTTACTTGTTCGAAAATCGCAAGCGAATCTTTTCTGTTGTTCAAAACCTATCGCTTGGCAACTCTTTGCTTCGTACTGAACTATTTTTACACTAAAATAATACTTGCTAAAGTTTACGCATGTTTGAAGATCCATGTCGGATTAGTGGATAAACGATCTCTACAGCCGTTAAAGTTAAATGGCAGAACGACGTCAGACTAATTAAATCATGCGGTTAGTTAAGTAAAACATAAGATCAAGCCAAAATTACAAAAAAAAAAAAAGTAAATAATTTCAACTTAAACTTTAATTTTCCATAAATTAAAGATTATTATTCTTTAATAGTTGATAGGAATACCATCATAACCAACAAATATTCGCTTGAGAGAGATCAAATCGAAATCGAATTGAAATCGTAAACGGCCAAATCGTTCCCAAAACTTTCCCCTTCTTAGAGTCGCAAACAAAATTACACCTTTACAGTGTGACCAACTTATCTACAGAGATGTCCAAATGAGGCAAACCAACATTTTGCGGAATAAAGTTTTAGTGTTATTCAGTAATACGACAGTGGCTCCCTTATTCACCTGTTCAGATACATTGGTCGCATTGTACCTAACAAATGGGAAGGTACAGGGGTCTATTCACGAAATATGAGGATTAATCGGAAGGTACAGGCATCAATAACCATCGATGGCTCTTTGAGATCCAATCGAGTGGCGGGATTAGGGTAAGGTAGTTGATTGGAATAGTCATTCGATAGATTAGTGTGCACTGTGCACACCAATGGGGAGTATGGGGGTATGGGCTCACATTTGTAAGGGGAGCGTTGTGAGTAAAAAAAATATCTTTTTACTTTTAAATATTATCTATGACATTTTATTTGAATCTTACAGACGACTGTTTAGGACGATAATTAACCTGAATGTGTTTTTTTTGTTTAAGTAAATTAGTAGGTATAAGTAGGTACATACGGATGTTTTCGCATTTTCGGCTTAATAACTTAAGTTTGAGCGTATATAGAGCGTAGTAAGTATACCTAGGGTGCGAGCAGTGGCATTCAAACTGACGTTTTAAATCGGTAATTTCCGGAAATTACCGATTTAGTCGATTTGAAACGTCAGTTTGAATGTCCGTGCTTGCACTCCTGATGCATTATTTTCAGTTGCAGTGTGTTCGAATTTAGCTTAGTACAAATTGCATGAATACCTAATAAATAACTAAATATTACTTTAAAACAATACAAATGTTTATTTATTTGTTTATCATCTCGTGATTGAAGTCGCAAGTCGTGTTACAAAACAATAGCAAGACACTGCTGTTGCTGTCAACACGCAAGTTCCTCAATAGTCAGCTAATTGACGTGCTATTCTTAACAATAGACATAATATTGCACTGAAATGTTGATTAAGGTAAATGTTGTCTTAGGAACTAATTTCCATGCAACTTTGTTATACCAGAACCGTGGAACAAATGATGGCTCTTAAAATTGTTGTTTTTAGTTGTTTCATATTCTTGTTTTAGTTGTGTCATATTTGTTGGTCCAAATGTACATATGTTCGTATTTTTTTCGTCAGTTTTTTACTATTGATTTTACGAGATAACGTTGATGGCCTTGATTTTTCCTATTTGATGGAATAAGAGATGAAACAAAAACAGAATTATTCTTTTGTGATTCTGAAGGAACAAAGGGCTTCGTGCATTTTACTATGGAAGCTGGCCTATTCACCCGCTACCACCTTCAATTTTTTTTAAAGTTTCCGCGCATTATTGTGGTGGTTTATGTAGAGGACACCTACACGAACAGACAGTTATAGTATTAGTACACTAAGGTGACACATTCCCCAAATATTTGGAAGTAAAGATCGTCAAAATAATGTGAGAACAACTAAAACTGTCAAAAATGTATTATTTGAATACAATGGAGTGCATAGACTATTAAACACATGTATATATCTAAAATTATTTTAAATATTTTTAAAGTTCTCTTAGACTTAGAGAATTTTACCTCCTAGTATTTTGAGAACTCGTCACTTTAAGTTACCAATACTTGACATTTTTTGTTGTTGTTGTTTAAACAACAGAAAATAAAATCAAGGTGGATAATGTGGATGCATAAGTGTGCTACAAAGGTTCTAAGCACTTGTATGTAGAGTCTTTAGCTAGAACCTTGTACAGTTTACCTCTTTAATTGCAGGAAGCGACCTGTTGTTCAGAAACGAGCATGGAGACTTAGTTTTGTTCGACATTGATTCGAACAGTACTACGCAGCTCATCTCCAACACTTCAGAGGTAAGGATGTCTGAGAATCTGTGTAATTATTAAACATAGCAGTAGTCCGAATAAGAGCAGATCCCGCCTTCAAAAGGAGGTGTAAGGATCACATCAGTCCATTATAGGATACTAACAAGTAACATTATCAAAATAAAAACAAAAAACCGGGCTGCAAAATGTGGTAACCTATGTCACTTCCACTATCAAGACGATTTAATTGACACCTCACATGTCGAAATCCATTAAAACTGTTTAAGCTATAGGGCATGCCAAAGAAACTTCATACATACATACATACACTCGAAAAACATAACCCTCCTTCTTGCGCAGTCGGCTAAAAATACAATTCTTAGGGCCGCATTCCAAAACGACCCTCAGCTATGAACCTCGATTTAAAACTGGTTTTAAGTAACACTAGTTTTAAATCGAAATTCATGACTGAGCGTCGTTTTAGAATGCGGCCCTAAGTCTGCCTATTCCTTTCGAGCGTAGCCTTCGTAACTTGGGAGCAGTGTAGTTTTGTATCAGTGGCATTTTCCAAAGTCAAGACAGTAATATTTAGACACTAGCAAAAAATATTCAAATTAGAGGTAAGCAAAAAAAAAAAAAAAATATTCACCTAGATTCAGGACGGTCATCTCGTGATCATCAGATGCGATGTCAAACGCAAGCTTATTCCAGAATTTAAAAAAATTCGTGCTCAAAACCGGGAACACACGTTGGACTAAAAGCATTCCATAAATCAACCCGCATTGAAGCTTCACAAAAAGTTGCCTACATTTGAATTCATGCTAGCCGGCCACTCTGCTATTCATGAAACTATACCTACACTACACAGATTTCAGACTAGGCAATTCATATTTAAGTTAGATAGTCTAGGTCGTTTCACAGCCGTGGTACCCCCAGTGGAACAGTGACATAACGATGGCTATATGCAGAAACACTGACCACCAAAACAACAAAATTGAAATAGTTTTTAGGGATAGGTTTTTTTTTAAAATAGGCGAGCTTTTCCCAAAAAGGGGTTGGCAGAAGTGTAATACAACACTCACACTTCGCCGGACGATATTCAGTCCCAAATCTGATAGAGGCCGAGCTTGTCGCCCAGAGCTCCAGTCATGTAGTCATCTCATAGCAGGTGACATTAAATACGCACATATGTTCAAATGAACATATGTGCTCTTGCTTGAGAGGCGGGCCCTCTCCAACTAGGCTATCATCGATATGTGTATTTTATCGTTTTTGGTTCATTTGTATTCAAGCATAATACAATTGCAATCTGAGCGACAATATAGGGTCTGCCTAGTAAAAAGTGTTTGCCTACAATGGACTGAGATATGGTCTGGCGATGTGACTTGGCTTGGTTAATAAAGAATGCTTACAGAGTAAATGAGGACTTCCTAAGACCTTCCTAAGACCTGCAAGCAATTCGAAAAAAAAAGCTAACTAACCAATAAAAAAAACTAATTGAGGCGGCGTATCACAAAGACAAATAATTATATACTTTTCGTAGCAAAACACTGCCACTTACACAAAATAACAGACACTAAAGACGTCCTAATTAAAATGGTCAGGACATGACATATTTTTGACACAGAGGATACTTAATACAATTTGTAAAGCTTCTGTATAAAGGAAAACTAATGGAAGGCATCAAAGACTTGTCAAATTGTATCAATTCTGTTTCGTTACGCAAATTGAGTGCGACGTTTCAAGAGAAACGTCGGAGTTCATTTTATATTGGCCATGTAATTCCGTCTTAAAGTACTGTGCTATTTTATATTTAACTGCTTAACTTGCTTAAAGTCACTCAGCGGTTTATAAGACAAAGTCAAAAATAATTAAATAATTAATAATTTATTAGTGGACAAATTTATGTCTGGGTGTCAATATCTATATAAGTATGTATTTAAAAATATCTAAGTTTGTATATCAGTCCTTCCGTTTCCGTTAAGTAGCCACTTATATGCATACATAAGGGAAATATTGATATTACTAGTTCCATACCATTAGTCTATGCAAGTTCCAAGCCAAAAGTTGTTAGCACGTTTTTGAAAAAGAAATGCCTCTTAGTTTCTTGGCTGTTCTTATGGGTAGTGACTTTTTTTCCCAACGAAATGGTAGAGGCGTTTCGTTTAACTTTGACGTTCATAAGTGTATCTGCAATACCCCGTTTAAATAAACACATTTGATTTAATTTTACCTGCAAGATAACTAAAACCCTGTTTTAAAAAAAAAAAATTTAGGACAGTTTTCACACACAGACGCCTTTGACCCCAAAATAAGCAAAATTGCACTATGGCTGCCAGAGATTGCTAAGTAAACTTACATATTTATATATACATATGTCTTTAAATAGATACTAAGATATGCTTTGCTTAGTTTAGGGTCAGACGACCGTGTGTGCTGAATATTATTATTATTAAGCTGCGCCCCGCGGTTTCACCCGCGGTTAAAAGTATCCTATATGCTATTCTAGACTATAATCTATCTCTGTGCCAAATTTCATCCAGATCTGTTCAGTCGTTCTGGCGTGAAAGAGTAACAAACATCCATCCATTCTTACAAACTTTCGCGTGTATAATGTTAAAGTAGGATTATGAACTTGAACACCCAGACATGGAACAAAACGCAAATGCTCATCAAATGTTTGTCCTATGTGGGAATCGAACCCCCTAAGCTCTGAAGGCAGGTTCACTACCAACTGAGCCACTGAGACAGTCAAATACTCTATTTTAAACATTTTGATTGAAACGGTACGCATTTTTAGTACTTAATAATTGTGTTTATAAAGATACTAGCTGCGCCCCGCGGTTTCACCCGCGGTTAAAAAGTATCCTATGTGCTATTCTGGACTATAATCTATCTCTGTGCCAAATTTCATCCAGATCTGTTCAGCCGTTCTGGCGTGAAAGAGTAACAAACATCCATACATACAAACTTTCGCGTTTATAATATTAGTAGGATAGGAAGTAGGATTTAATATCAAGAAACATTTGTATCGGAAATTTTATCGGTTACTGCCTATCTAATCTTCTCAATGGACTCGCGCCTACTCAATGTTTCAGTAGCAGAATTGTGATACAATCCAATGAACAAACTCAATGCGATATTTATTATTCAATTCGTATTTTCCGATGAAATCCATTCAATTAATGGCTTCCTTTATTTTATGCATAACGTTTGCACTTGTTTTGTGTTTCGGCCATTGTTTTTAAAATGTTGGGAGAGAATTTCGTATCAAAATAATGAGTCCCTGAATTATTCAAGCGTGAGATTTCAGATTTAAAGTATTAAATACTGTTTACAGTCGATTTTATTTATGACTAGCTACGCTCCCGCGGTTTAACCCGCTCTCTTACAAAAACATACCAACACACAGTCATCCAAACACAAACTTTCGTTTTTATAACCCATGATTAAAATGTAGCCTGTGTTTAAAGGCCAGGCTTATAGCTACATCAATACCAAATTTCGTCAAAATTCATCCATCCGTTTGAGCATAAAGAAGTTAGAAACACACAAAAAAACTTTCGCCTTTATAATTTAAGTAAGAATAATCTGAAGTGTCCAGAAACGAAGACAGACTGCAAAGATTGGTAGTCTAAGGTCAGGTAGCAGGAAAGAGAGGTAGATCAGTAGCCAGATCTCCTAAACGCTGGCCGGATCTCATCAAGACAGCCACACTCATCAACGCTTCCATGACGGAGCACTCTCGTAATACGTCGAACCGGCTAACATGGAGAAGCATTGCTAGAGCAGTAGCCACCGCTGCCGGGGAGACTGACGACAATGAAGACCACCATGTACCGCCATCTTATCGACCACGACCCCTCTGCCAAGAGTGCCCGATTAAGAAGAGAGTTGAAGTGTAACAATGTAGCGTGAAGTCAACATTTTGGCTTCTTTTCCGACTTTCGTTTGCTGATTTTTGTTTGTTTCGCTTTTTTGATTCTGTTTCTTAATTTCAGTTGCTCCAGCGATCGTCGCGGGTAACGGAAATATCTGCCGGTGGTGAACACGTCGTGCTGGCCTATGATGTTGTACCAGTAAGTAGTTTTTTTTTGAATATTTTTTAACCATCGTCATCATTATTTCTGACCTTACCACTACCTAGGCTGGCGGTGGCAATTATAATAAACGCCATTATTTTCGGTCTTATCCACAATTTGCTTCGTACCATGATATACCTTGGCTCATTTTCTTGGGTCGATAAATCGGTCGCTAGCCCGCATTTGGAATAGTGCTCGCATGGGACGGAACGACTAATGAAAGTGCCTCTGTCGATCTCAGATCAACTAGAATATCAGATGGCGCACGGCGTTTGATTTAGGTGAAGCCAAGAACCATCCAAAAACTACGCTACTGTCGTATATGTACACAACACTCACACATTGACGCAAAAAACTACGCTACTCGCTTCGTCAGTACTAACCTGGACGTCACGCTGAGAACATACAAAAAAATTCTGGAACGATGCCGTCATGTGCTGTGAAACACTGCACTAACTACACGAAAGTGAAAAAGAAATGTGTAAGTATTGATAATAACATCTCATTATATAGTAAACAGCATTGTTTTAGGTTATAATTTCGGATACCTATATTTACGTAGTGCTTTTTTTTATTTTATTGGCAACTGGATACAAAGTCCATAATGCCATTTTAGGACTTGACAATGACATTACATGAATTTGTGGAATGTTGTGCAGTGTTGTCATAATCGCATTTTTTTCTCCAAAATATTATTTTAAATCCTAAGACTTTTTTAGGTTCCCAATTAAGATTGAAAAAGCGACATTAAAAGAATGGGTGGTTGCCATACAAAAAAGTCGAAATGATCAAAAATGGCAACCATCAAAAAGAGATGTTGTCTTTTCAGACCATTTTAATGAAAGAGACTTTTACCTGACCAAGCTTGGCCTTCGCCGTCTGAAAAGGACTGCGTATCCCATCAGGGGGTCTATTCGGAGATTTGAAATTTTCATCTCACTTTTTTTCCTCCTTGTTGCTCTCGTTTGAAACGACATAAGTGTGAGAGTGACCAAGATAAAATCTCATCTCATCTCACGCGCAGGAATAGCCCCCCTGGGTAAGTTTTAATTTTTTACCAACGAAAAGTTGTTTTCAATTCAACGCGTATATTTTTTTTTTTCTGATTACGTATTATGGTTCCATACTCAAGGGGTGCGACCAGAACCCTAATACTAAGTCTACTATATTGCCTTCCGTTGAATAATTTAAAAAAATCTTTATTTCAAAACTGTCGTCCAGTTTAGGTATTATGATTAGGGTATGATGATGATTTTTTGGCAATTGATATTTGGCAAACATTTGATTAATTAACCTGGGAACTATTACATGAATTCAGTGGAATGCGGATACATACGTTGGAAAACTACAATACTCAGGGTAATTTTTTTTTCATGGCAACACTTCCACAGCACACATATAACAAGAAGTGGCTTCACCTACATCATACGCCGTGCGCCATCTGATATTCTAGTTGATCTGAGCTGTCGATATACAGCATGCGGGTAGCCCCGCAAGTGGCCTTACAACCATGAAAATCCATCGGTCGGCTTATTAAGTTCGGAATGAAGCTGTGTGGGAGCAAAATGGCATCGTTTGATTGATTTACAAATGCTTAACACGTTTGCTGTAGATTACCCATCGGTGGTGCATTTTGAGTTTCTTATCGAACGTGTATGTCCCATGCGTGGGGCATGAAATCTACCAAGTTTAACATACATAAATATCGTCACGCCTTTCCCCGAAGGGGCTGGCAGAGGTGAAATAGAACACCCACACTTCACCGGACGATATTCAGTCCCAAATGTGACAGGCGGTAAGCCTGTAGCCATACACCGGGCTCCAGTAACCATGTTTAAAGGCGATTCAATTTGCATTTACACGTATGGAGCATACCTACCCACAATCTTAGCTACACAGAAAACGTGTTTAACTTGTAGTAACGTATAGAGAAATGCGTAAACAAAAAGTCCTTTGCACTCCACATGAAGGGCCTCATCGACTAATGAAAACGAGTCTCGCATGCGAAAACCCGCACGCATGAATGCGGGCCCTAACGACCAATAAAAATGAGCCAGTCAGTGTGAAAATTAAACCAAAACACAAATACGGTACCTTATTACGCGTTACGTGACTTAAGAACTTCGCATATTCATTCTATAACAAGCTGTGATCATAAAATAAAACAAAGGACGGTTTTCTATTTCACCAGCATATTGAGTGTGGCTTCTTTTCGGATAAAATAATCTCCATTGATCATAAAATCCATCTCCTCCAATCCCGGGGGCTTTCGGCCGTATCAATCTGAAAACTCGGGATCATTTATTTTACGAAAGTATTTTTTGCAACATACCTATAAGTATAGTTTCTGTAACTCTAGTAGATATGTATTCAAGTAATTTTACAAACCAGGATAATAATTTTCGGCAAAGTTTGTATATCATAGTAGGTTTAGTAGGTACTCGAAATTTGCACGGAATTCTGCGGGAATTAGGTGGAACTTTCGTTTTTAGCCCGTATTTTGCACTTTACGTAATTGACGTAAAGTTCATTTTACTATGTACACTCGTTAAATTACACTCCATTCTGCAGCTACATAAATTAACCCTTAGGATTTAATCGGAATTAGGATATGCTTATGTTCGACAACTAATCACGTATCCTTACTAATCGTTTATTAGGATAAGGGGACACGTAATTATATAGCATTGGAATAGTTAAATAGTGTTAGCCGTAAGAAAAAAAAATAGTGTTCAAATAAAAAAAAAATACCAAAAAGAATTTTTAAACTCGAACTAAAAAGATAAAACACTGTATAACTAAACCGAGCCTATACAACGTTTATTAGTAATGAGGACAGATTCTAGTAATTACATATCTTCGCACCTTTCCCCCGAAGGGGCTGGCAGAGGTGTACAACACCCACACTTCGCCAGACGATATTCAGTCCCAAATGTGACAGGGGGCGCGCCTGTCGCCATACACCGGGCTCCAGTCATGTAGCGGATGACATAAACATATGTAGTACATTTCTGAAGTATTCTGAAAACATGAAATGAAACGGGCGTTTAAAATAAATTTCACCTTATTTCAAAACTGAAATTGAAAATGTTTCACAAGTTGCGGGAAATTCGCCGGGAAACAAACAGAACGGAGACAATATTGAACCTGTAAACGAAAGCTCCCGACAGCACGCCCGCGCCGTACTCGAACAAACAATCAAACGAGTGTAAACATTCAAATAGCGGTAGCAATGGGAATCGGGAAAATGTTAGGTAGCGAAAATGGGAATAGGGGTAACGTAAGACGTGATCTTCACGAAATAACATTCTGTAAAGGATCTGTGGTATTTTTTTCATAGTTTATGTATTGGCAAGCAAATGGATATGTATTGAAAGCGATGACAGCCTAGTTGGGATAAGGTCCGCCTCTCAAGCCAGAGGGAGCGGGTTCAAACCCCGCCGACTGCACGCACCAATTTGTTCATTGTGTGAACATTTGTGCGTATTGTATGTCATCTGCTACATGACTGGAGCCCGGTGTATGGCGACAGGCTCGCCCCCTGTCACATTTGGGACTGAATATCGTCCGGCGAAGTGTGGGTGTTGTACACCTCTGCCAGCCCCCTCTGGGGAAAGGCGTGACGATGTTATGTTATGTTTTATGTATTGGACAAGACATCTTGAAACAGTTTATTTGAACTTGCGCATATTTAGCTGACTGAATAATACTTTTGGGAACATACAGGGTGATCAGGAAAAGGTGTGCTAAGTGAAAGAGGACCATTGTACTCATCGCTTTTAGCATCTTTTAATACGGAACCAACTCTAAAATCGAGAAAAAAAAACAACTGTTCCTCATAAAAAAATTCATTGATCGTCGACAAAATGTACGGAACAGCTGGTTTTTTTTTTCTCGACGCCAGTGTTGGCTCTATAGTAAAAGTTTTTCATGAGTGAGGAGGTACAATTGCCTGTTTTCGACTTAGTGCACCCTTTCCTGATACCTCTGATGTATGTCCCCGACTCAGCGCTAGGTACTCATCTCGCCTGCGTAATTCTCTCGTTTAGGAGTTGTCTATCAGTTTTAGTTCATTCTTAGCAATTTTAGTGTATTACATTTTCATTTTGATTTAATTTTTATTCCCACTTCTTTTTTTAATAATTTAAGAGTAAGAATAAATATAATTTATTGACAAACACAACAGAATTAAATTATTATGCACAATGAATGACACATATTACAATAGATAACAGTGTTTTGTGTTTTTCACTTTTAGTCATTTCGCCTTGAATTTGTTTCCTAACATGTACATGTAACAAGTAACATTATTAAAAGAAAAACATAAAAACCCGGCTGTAAAATATTGTACCCTATTTCACTTACACTATCAAGACGTCCAAACACTGGCAATTAGTTGTCCCTAATGTACCCATCCTACTGAAGAACTAACTGTCTCCCATAGCACAGGTTCACCCTAGTTTGGGAGACAGGAAATCTCATGTAATTGTATAACTATTTTTAAAAGAAAATAAATTATTATTATTATTACTATCAAGACGATTCAAATAACAAATCACATGTCGAAATCCATCAAGCTGTTTAGGCTGTAGTGCGTGCCAACAAACCCTCATGCATGCATACAGGGAGTATCAAAATCCCTGTTGGATAATTGATGGGCAGGTCCACACATTTATAAGTATTCATGCAAAAGTACAAAAAAAAATGCACGTTGAACATTGCAGAATTTTTACCGGTTTAAAATCTCAAGAAGAAAAGGAGATTTTACAGATATGTTAACAAATCAGTATCATATGCTGGCGGCTTTTATTCTAAGAAAGTAGAGGCACGACGCGAATAGTTTACAAATAAAACTGACGTAATTAGTGTCTGCGTTCGCGCTTTTAGGAGGGTGGAGCGCGATGTGTGTTATTTTTTTTATAGACAATATTTAATTCTAAGTAGCATAATTGCGTCCACCAATCGACACTGTTTACACACCTCGCGGATACAACAGAGTTTTTGTAACACCCTGTATATTCAAAAATAAAAACTGATCAGAAACACGTTTTCCAGCAATACAGGTACAGCTTCGGCGCCCGCTACGTCGTCATAAACATCGTGACCGGCAACCACACCGACATCACCCCGCCCAACCTGCCCGAGAGCCGCGTGCCTTTCCTCCAGAATTTCCAGTGGGGACCTTCGGAAACCTCCCTGGCATACGTCTTCGACAACAACATCTACTATCAGCAGAGCTTAGAGAGCGCGCCGCAGCAGATCACCACTTCGGGTGTGGCTGACGTCATTTACAACGGTGTCCCTGATTGGGTGTACGAAGGTATGGTTTGGTGAAAATATTTTTGCTCTCCTATCCTTCTCCTGTGCCAATCTCGTCCAGGGGGCTATTCTTGTGCGTGAGATTTTTTCTGGTCTTGGTCTCTCTCGTTTGAAAAGTCATAGGAGTGAGAGTTGCCAAGATAACATCTCACGGCTCAGAATATGGGCCTGGATCGAATATTAATCTAAATATATTGAGGTATTTCGTTGCACTTATTACGAAAAATTTAAATTTCAAGCATTTATATTCTTTTTGGCGCTAGACCAGGTAAGTAAATTTAGTAATAATGGTATTTGTGACTATCGTAGATCTTTCCTTACTATATAAGCCAACTAGCTGCGCCCCGCGGTTTCACTCGCGGCCACACTGGAGCCGTTTATTTTATATCTTCGGGATAAAAGTACTCTATGTCCTTTTCTGTACCCCAAACAACGTGTATGCAAAATTTCAAGACGATTGGTTGAGTAGTGAAGACCTGAAAGCGTTACAAACAAACGAACAAACTCACTTTTGCATTTATAATATTAGTTAGGATTAAAATAAACTTCCGATTGAACTTTTTATTGTGCTATTTGAGTAATCAGATGCATATTTATTATTTATATATCTATAAAATATCGAGGAAAATTGTCTAAGATAATCGCAAATTCCATTATTATGTACATTGAACAATACTTCCCCGGTCTAGCTTAAAAAAAATGTTTTAAAATCAATTTTTAACGCAATACGAAACGCACCTTCCAGCCTGGCATCAACTTGCAACCTAAATCTTTCAGAGGAAGTGTTCGCGTCAAACAACGCTCTCTGGTTCTCGAGCGACGGCAGCAAGCTCGCGTACGCTTCCTTCGACGACACCAACGTCCGCATCATGAGAGTGCCGCACTACGGCGTGCCCGGCTCCGTCGTCTACCAGTACACCTACCACCATGAGATTAGGTATCCTAAGGTAAGGGATTAGGGATAATATTGCATTACAAACCATCATTTTACATGTACTACGTAGATTACATGATCTGAACACAAACTTTCGTCCACTCCAGTGCACTGAAATCCTCGCACCTTGGACTAGTGTGGTCCCGACACGCGTGTAGTGTGGTTGTGTGCGGAGCGGCGGTAATTTACTAGAATCAAACTGTGAACTGGACGGACGTAGGTAAATTAGCAATTCAGTAGTCAACGCTGTAGTAAACCTGCGGTCAGCCCACGGTGGGCAGGCCCCCATTTCATAATGTTGCGTCAAGTTTTTTCTTTGGACCAACTCCTCTAATACGTAGTACATTAACCTCATAGTTACAAATAAAAAAAATTACGATACGAGTGTGAATGGTCAAGACAGTAAGGGGCTTCGAGCAACACGAAAATTCCGACACGGCGGAAATCCCGTATTACTCGAAGACAAGGGTGACCGAGGAGAACGAACGTAGGAGAAAGTTTTGAAGAAAGGCCAGGTCAGGAGTACCCGTAACCGACGACCGTTAGATTAAAAAAAAATATACTTAAGTAGCGAAATATGTATGCCAGGATCGTAGCAAGTGAAAAAAGTGGTTTCTGCTTACCCCTACGGGAAAGGCACGACTATAATGTGTGTATGTATTATTGCATAGACATAATATAAATTTTATGCTAGACTTGACATCTCGAACTGGCATTGTAGTACGCCGCGAGGAAGCTGGCCAGCACCCTCTCTATCACACGTGGCAGGGCACGCGAAAAGACAACATACGCTTTATGTTAAATATTTCGTCGTCAAAAAAGCTATCTTGTATCCTTATAAACCTACTTGCTGTAAAAACCAGTCGATAACAAGTAACATTATTAAAAGAAAAACATAAAAACCCGGCTGCAAAATATTGCACCTTATGTCACTTCCACTATCAAGACGATTCAAATGACACCTTACGTCTCGAAATCCATGAAGCTGTTTAGGCTGTAGGGCGTGCCATCGAAACCTCATACATATGTATATTCTTACTTACATACATACACACACTCGAAAAACAACCCTGCTTCTTGCGCAGTCGGGTAAAGATAAGCAAAAGAAAAGAATTATGAGCCTTAAATAGTGTAAACGCACTAAGCGCTTCGAGTCAACTTTTCTTGTAAGAACTGCAGAGGTGTGGAACTCGTTGCCTGCATCTGTTCCACCTAAATACAATCCGGCGGTGTTTAGGAGTAAAGTGAATAGGTATCCTAGGCAAGCGTGTTACACCTTCGATCACGTCGACGCTTGCCATCAGGCGAGTCAGTGGTCAAACGCATGTAAGCATGCGTCTGTTGTAAAAAAAAAAAAACGAGCGAGCCATTTTTTTATAATAGTATCCTATATAAGTAACTTTTCTTCATAGCTAACACAAGTTAACAACATCAGTAATTATGCTTCAATAACTACTTTTACTACGCACTCAATCATTAATCAGTTACGATACAGTAGCTATGTTTAGTAGACAAGTTTCCCGTAACAGACCTTTTCCTCGTCAGCTCTACGTTTCGCTACACATTTTCATTTATCGCTTACGAGCGGACCCGGAATGTTTTTCAGCTCCATTCAAAAAAGATTTATGAATCTATCACTCTAGCACAAGTTTGAACGGGTACGACCCTGACTCTCGTGTACTCAAAGCATTTCGTGTGTAACAATGTTACTTTATTCAAGCTACAACTCATATTTAAGCATCTACGGGCACAGCGGGACACAGAGCAAGCTAAATGAATTACGAGTTTCGTCGTCGCTACTGTGCAAGTTCTAATGAATCTAGCTGCAGTCAGTGCCGGATTAGCCGTGTAGAAGGAGGTAGTAAAAGCTATGGGCCCCGCGCTTTGAGGCCCTGTGCGAAAAACAAAAACAAAAAGTGTAAACCTGTGCGAATATAAAAACCTTACACTTAATAGCCATTTAATTCATTAATGTATATCATAATAACAACTTAGATATTTTTGGAGACTCACTTAGAAAATTCAAAATTAATTTAAATTTAAATATGAATGCCTAAATTGTCGAGGTTTACATGTTATTATTTATCCTTATAATTTGAATTACATTTCTTTTAATTTTAAAATTCATTTAGAATAACTTTTGCATGCTGTGCTTCCTTTGACAGACAGCACAATTAGCTTAATTCGTTTGTAAGAAAATAGAGTATTTATGAATGTAGCTGTAAATGTGAAGCCTTATTAAATAAAGAAAAAAAAAATCGGCGCCTAGCCAAATTCCCCTAATTGGGGGAGAAAAACACTTACTTAACATACTTTTGCAACAACACAAAGACTTCAGCGTAAATGGAGATAGTTTTGGCGGAAAAAAAAAAAACAAATCATTTGCCTCCTTTCTCACATTTGCTTTACGGGCCCCGCGCTTGCTTAGTTCGGCACTGGCTCCAGTAGTAAAATTAGGTATAAAACAGACGCGGTGCGGTTAACTCGATTCCTTCGGCTAATTACTCAATTTGCTTTAGAAATGTCGTATAATTGGTGTTGTACCAAACGGATGGGGGTAATTTGTTATGTTGTCGAGAGAAAGCACAACTTTGGTTTATCGTACAACGATACCATGAGAAACACTGTAATTATATGTTTTGCTATTCTCAAAGAGCTTTGCTTTGAGGTCACGACTGCTGTAACGTGTTGTGACTGCCGTAACGATATAGTTAAACTAACGATCATCTCTTTAGGCTTCTAAATTCCTGTTTTGCTAAACATTAACCCTCTTACTAATAAACTTGCGGAGGAATAGCCTCGGAGCTGTTACGAGCCCATTTTGTCTTTTTCTTTGTTTTCAATTTTGAACTCTATCGAACAAGTATAAATAAAAAAAACCCCGACATCGATTTTCATCAAACATAGCTGAGACACTTCCGACTAATTCACCATTCAAAAAAAAACGATGTAACAGACACACACACACACACACACACACACACACACACACAGCCACGACACCCAAGCTGTTCTACGCTTATTAGTAAAAGGGTAATAGTATAAATGGAAGGTTACTTTAGTCACTTCTGCTTTCTTATGTTTCTCTTCTTCTTTCTTCCGTAAATATCTTAGTATAATGTGTCTATTTAAGGTTATAATATATTGCCCCCGGGGCGGTGAAGTAATCGATAAAAGATTCTCCCTAGGTTAACATAACATATCGTCACGCCTTTCCCCCGAGGGGGCTGGCAGAGGTGTAATACAACACCCACACGATCAAGACGATTCAAATGTCACCTCACTTGTCGGAATTCTTCAAGCTGTCTAGGCCGTAGGGCGTGCCAAAGAAAACTTATACATACATACGTACATACATACTCAGTTTCTCTGGTGGGAGGCTTCGGCCGAGGCTAGTTACCACCCACCGGACCAAGCCATGCCGTGAAATGACCTAGTCGTGTTTCGGGATGTAGTCCGGTGTAACCGTTCCGAAGACGGGTCTGAGCAGTAGCGCACTTGTAGCGCCTCATTCAAATGCCGTCTTTGTACTTCTTCACTCTAGTAAACTTCAAGGCTAGAGTGAATGAGTACTTTATAGGTCGTCGTGCTCCATCTTAGACCACAACGTCGCTTAACATCAGGCGAGTTGGTGGTCAAACGGCGACCTATTCTACATAAAAAAAAAAAAAAAAAAATACAAAGATACATTCATACTCTCGAAAAACATAACCCTCCTTGCGCAGGCGGGTAAAAATAAAGGTACATTAAACAAAGCACATATTATACAAAAACTAGACATAGGCAGAAAAAACAGTCTTATCTCTAGAGAAACGTAGAATAAGGAAGATCCAATCATATAACATACCCAGTTATATGATTGGATCGGAAATGTAAAATTATTCTCCGATCAAAGATAAATCGATACGATGTCTACGGGCAAAGTTTTCGTGTTCTGATTAGTTTCGAGCCTTATTATAATTTGTTGGCACTTATGTTCGTTTCTTCCTGTGTAAGTATTACAAGTTGGGGCATAAAATTACTCGTTATTGATTATAATAAGCGATGATAACCTAGTTGGATAAGGCCCGCCTTTCAAGCCAGAGGGAGCGGGTTCAAACCCAGCCGTCGGCACGCACCAAATTGTTCATTGTGTGAACATAAGTGCGTATTGTATGTCATCTGCTACATGACTGGAGCCCGGTGTATGGCGACAAGCTCACCCCCTGTTACATTTGGGACTGAATATCGTCCGGCGAAGTGTGGGTGTTGTATTACACCTCTGCCAGCCTCTCGGGGGAAAGGCGTGACGATATGTCATGTCATAAATCTATATATATAAAATTCAAAGTCCTGACTGACTGACTGACTGACTGATATATCAACGCACAGCCTAAACCGCTGGTCCTAGAAACATGAAATTTGGAGGGTGTATTCTATGTACAGTGTAGGCATCCACTAAGAAAGGGTTTTTCGAAATTCCACCCCTAAAGGGGGGAAAAGGGGGGTTCAAATTTGTATGAAACTTTTTATTCTCTGGGTCGATTGACTCAAAAATTGGTACAAATGTTCTTCATTTAAAATCATGAGACACGTGTATCACAGTTTTTCCAAAATCATCATCATCATCATCCACCAACAGAGTCTAATAGGGCTTATTTTTACTCTGAAAACTTTGTTGAGAAAGTTATTAACCCACTACAAACGACGCTGTTATCATTCTTAGGGGTTCCGTACTAAAATGGTGAAAGGATACTTATCATGAAACTCCGATGTCTGTCTGTCTGTGAGCTGATTATTTTAGAAACTACAATAGCTAGCGACTTAAAAATTGGAACAGATCTATATAACGGCAGACATAGATATAAATAGATATAGTCAACGCATAATAGGGAAAATGTGTAAGTATAAAAAAAGTGTATTTAGGTAGTTGGGGTCTGAAAGAGGGATTACAAAAAGAAACACGTGCAATATTGTTATGTGGGGTATCATTTGAAAGGTCTTAACTTAAGCATTTAAAAACGTTTGTACGCAATGTTTGGTAAGTTTGTAAATGGTTTTTTTTTTAATTTAGCGTTCTAAAATTTTTTTGGTCTATTATTTAATTTCGATGTTTTGAGGATTCTCTAGGTATCTGTAGTCTGCACCCCATAGTTATTTTTGTTATGTTATGTTTTTAATCATTTTATTGTTCCGTGTTGAAAGTGTTACGACCGAGTTCTTGCTACTTTGGCGTGATTATTAATTTTGTAAAACAGAGGATTTTGAAAAAACTATTTTGTATTCCGAAGACCGTTCGTGCTTTAAATGGCAAATATTAAATAAAATAAATGTTTGAAATTGGAAAGAATACGCTTTAGATATATAGAGTATAGTATCTGTTTACAGTTCACCCGAATAATACCGAGTGTTAGGTACCATCTTTTCTCACTTCGGCACAAGATTAGGGGTCTATCATCCTACGACGATTTCTCTGTCAACGACGTATTTCATCCAAACATTCAATTAGCTTCTACGACACATGGCTTGCTGGTGGACGACAAATATTGGAATTCTATCTTATAGGAAGCAGCCTTTTGTGAATAGCATAACATAACATATCGTCACGCCTTTCCCTCAAAGAGGTGTATTGCAAACACCCTCACTAAGCCGGACGATATTTAGTCCAAAATGTAATAAGTGGAGAGTCTGTCGCTGTACACCGGGCTCCAGTCATGTAGCAGATGACATTAAATACAAACATAATTATCATGTTCACTCAATTACTAAATTGGTGGTGCCTTCGGCTGGGATTGAACCCGGTTCTTCTGCCCTGAGAAATGAGCGTTCTTCAACTAGGCTATCATTGCTTTTTCCATATGAATCTCCATGTAAAATGTGTGAACTAAATTGCTGACATTCTATTAGATTTCAAACCTACTTCATCACTAAGGGAAAAAAACAAGAATTAAATCTAAGCCTGTCAGAAGATTACACACGGCAAGTGGAGAGATTTTCTGTCAATAGAGATCAAGTAGCTAAGAGATGAAATTTATAATTATGTGTCTGTTTGTCATAGATTAATTAGATTAATTTGAACTAATTTTACAGTTAAACATAGTTAAAATATCTAGTCTGGATACCCGCGCAATATTGTCGTTGTCGTTTTTTGAGGGAGACACAAGACTAATAATATTACCAATTTGTATTGTAATTAATTGTAATTTTTTTTAATTATCTTTTTGACGAGTCCATTATAGGAGCATCCTTAATTAATTTTAACTAAAATGTTTAAGGAACTGTTACTTAATGACAATAAAAATTATTCTATTCTATTCTATTCTATTCATAGAAGAAGTATTTAGTAAAAATAGACGAAGTCAAATAGAAGAAGCTGCTTTAGTATTAGGAAGACAAAACCTACAATACGGGTTGCCTTTGCTTCGAAGGCCTTAACTAAAGGTCTGCCAACATGGTCTGACTGGTGTGGTATCCGAATGAGTGTGTTTATGCTGAGGATTCCTCTTATATCTCTAACCACCGAAAACCCCCCTCGAGTTAAAACAGTGCAGTTTCCCCTCAAAGTCTGCTTTTCCATGACCATAAATAAATATCAAGCGAAACTCATAATTTACTGCAACGCTTTTCACACGGTTAGTTATACGTGGCCTGCTCCAGTGTAAGCTCACGGAGCAGCCTGGTGTTTCTAAAAAACAAAAAATATGGTTTACAAAGAAATACTGAGGTAGGTTTTCGTTGTAAACAATATTTACTATCAATTATCTAATTTTGGTTGTCTCCTAATTTTATCTTTTCACACAAGCTTTAAGTTCTGTTGATACCATACTGCTACTACTACTACTACTCTCATTCCAGAGATAGTTTAGTTAACTAAAGAACTTCGTCCTTATTGCTCTGTTTGGGATATTGTCATTTTGTGTATTTAATTGAGAGTGAGCGTGACCGCTTATAATATTCATTCATAATAGTCATTCATTTCCTGTAAGCCACGCGGGCGAAGCCGCGGGCAGAAGCTAGTATATTATAATATTGATTATTACAACCTATAACAGTTCGTTATTCTTTTACGAATGATCTCTCATAGATCCTATCCTACTAATATTATAAACGCGAAAGTTTGTGAGAATGGATGGATGTATGGATGTTTGTTACTCTTTCACGTCAGAACGGCTGAACAGATCTGGATGAAATTTGGCACAGAGCTAGATTATAGTCTAGAATAGCACATAGGATACTTTTTAACTGCTGGCGCAGGTAGTTAGTAATAAAAACGATAATATTACCGCTTCTATTCACATTAAATTTTCTTTCGGTACAAATTTAGATTGCGGTCATTTTAGTTTTTAGAAGTTAACAAACATTCAAATGACATTTGAATTATAACATCTAATGATTGTCAAATGATTGAGCGATCTCAAAATTAAAACTAGTGTGTGAGCTGTAGACCTCGCGGCCGGCATCTGTCTTCTGCTTCAGCTCGCATTCCTCAACCGATTTTCGTGAAGTTCTGTGAGCAAATTTGACAAATAAACAGATTTTTTTTGTAGAGGCAGTTTTTTAATATTTTTCAAAATGGTGCTGATATACATAGGGAACGTACCCATACTACGTGACCATTTCGTACAATTTTTCACCCTCTTCCCTCCCCCCTCGGTGAACATATGTACTCTATACTACTCTATTCTAAGACCCCTTCCCTCCTACTCTAGTTTTACGTAGTAATTCATAGTTTTAAATCGTTTTTTGCGAACAAAACATTACAAAATCGTATCCCCCCCCTAAATGAGTCACGTAGTATGGGTACATTTCAAAAAAAAAATTTTTTTTATATTTTTTGCAGATAAAACACACATTATTATTATTATGATTTATTTTTGTACAAATTATAAAAACATAACATAACATATCGTCATCGTCTTTCTCCCGAGGGGGCGTGCAGTGGTGTAATACAACACCTACATTTCTCCGGACGATATTCAGTCCCAAATGTGACAGGGCGCGAGCCTGTCGCCATGCACCGGGCTCCAGTCATGTAGCAGATGACATACAATACGCACATATGCTTACACAATGAACAAATTGGTGCGTGCCGTCGGCTGGGTTCGAACCCGCTCCCTCTGACTTAAGAGGCGGACCTTCTCCCAACTAGGCTGCCATCGCTTTTTATTAAATTATAAAAACAAAGCCAGTTTTTTTTTGTATAAATGAAAGATTTTTAATGCAACAAATGCGCCAACTTAGTAACCCAGTTTGCGTGTGTACTGTGTGTACGGTACTTAACAATATTAGCACGATCCTTGCTAACGCGATTCTTGGCAACGTGCATTTTGTAATCGAAGTGAAAGTGTGCAAGAACTGGTTTGGACAGGACTGTGCGTTGGACCAAATCGTGTAGGGCCTTGTAGGGCTTAAGAATTAGCGGATATTAGGCTATCACGGAACTTAACAAAAACTAAAAAAAAACTTGTTTGTCAGAAATTCTCGAAAGACGCATTTGCCCCACAGACGCATTTGCCCCATTTGACCCTACATAGTTTCGTTACTGACTTCAAAAAACAGAATCTTTTCAATATCATTCAATTGTAAGGAAACAATTTAAATTGTAATTTTATTTAGTCCCAAGAAATAACATTTTTTATAACAATACTTGCACACGATTAATCAGTAACTGAGATTATCGGCGACGACCGCACTTTTCCACGTCTATAGAAATCTCTACAGTAAAAATAACTCTTTATTTTAGTGAGTCGAATACTTTTCGTACACGACGAGGACAAATACACACAAACAACCTAAGTACAGCCACACACACACACACACACAACCATTTCAAATCGGTAATCGATTTTAATACATATATTTACTACACACGCAATCCTCAAGTCAACTGTTATTACATAATTCATTACTTCCCAGCATAAGACACAAATCGGGAATTACCAAGCTAATGACCGATGAGCCGACGCGAATTCGTAATCGATTTTCTTTCATTCTGTTATATACTTTGAAAAGAGACTGGGCATGTTACTAACTTTGCAGCCACACAACAAACTTACTCGTACATAATGATATTAACGTTTACTCTACCTGATGCTTCTCGACACTAGGTACCTGCTACTTTCACAAATGGAATACCTAAATACCTACATCTACTTTTCATTTCATTACACTGTCACACTCCACCCTTTTTTTAAATGCGAAAGTTAATACGAATACATAGATGTGACGGATGGATGTTTGCTAATCAATCACGTTAGAACAGCCGAACGGATCGGCGTGAAATTTGGCACAGAGATAGATAATAGTCTGGGATAGCACATAGGCTTTTCAACCGCGAGTAACACAGTGGGGCGCAGCTAGTACAGATATTGCTCTTTTATCAATGGCCCGCATGCTAAAACGACGCTCAGTGATGAATCTCGATTTGAAACTGGTTTTACCATACAGAGAAACTTTATTTTCTTTAAATTTATCTTATATCTTTAAATGAGCAATTCTTGTATATATATAATTATATAAATAATTGGAATCTCGGAATCGGCTCCAACGATTTTCATATAATTTAGTATATAGGGGGTTTCGGGGGCGATAAATCGATCTAGCTAGGAATCATTTTTAGTAAATGTAATTTTATTCGTGTTTTATCGATAATTTACTTAAACATAAACTTGGAAGAAAAATAACAAAAAATGACTCGTCCTGACATCTATTGGCGAATAATAATACTATTTTTTGTGAGCAACTAATTGCTTTAACGACACAACAGCAGATGGCGTTGTTAAGTAACACGAAGACAATGAGTGTTTGCTTTGAGGTTAGACTAAAATTAATTGTTTATTTTCCAAAAAACACAATAAAAAAAAAAACTGAGCAAAGCTCGGACATCCAGGTACTTTTCTTTAAATCGAGATTCATGACTGAACGTTGTTTCAGCATGTGGGCCTAAGTACTTGATGAAGTCAAAAAGTCATTTGTCAGTCGCGTTTATAATTAAGTATATGGTCCAACTAATATTATAAACGCGAAAGTTTGTAAGAATGGATGGATGTTTGTTACTCTTTCACGCCAGAACGGCTGAACAGATATAGATGAAATTTCTATGACAGCACAGAGATAGATTATAGTCTAGAATAGCACATAAGATACTTTTTAACCGTAACTGAAACCGCGGGGCGCAGCTAGTGTTACATAAAGCTAACGTCCATCATTGGCTTCAGTGACGCCGCATCAATTAAAAAGAAAGCGTGGCACAAACCGCATGCAGCACAGCACAGCTGCACAGCACGGCACAGCACAGCGCAACTTATGACGTTATGTAGGAAATATTATGGGGAATGACACACAAAACGCGCGAAGCTGTGCAGCGCTGCGCAACTACGCGCGTCAAGTTTTCGTGTGTCATTTCCCATAATCCATGCTAATATTAAATAATCGAAAGTAACTCTGTCTGTCTGTTTGTAGGCCTTTCATGCCTAACCTCTGGAACGGATCTTGATGAAATTTGATAATAAGTTACAGTATATCACAAGAAAGGTTTTTGGATACTAAATTTTCTTATTAAGTGCAAATAACGTCACGGTTAATAGCCTAGTATTTCATACATTACAACGTCATAAGCTGCCTGGGGGGCCTACTATGGCATCTTATTGCCATTATGGTAACGTTTTGTTTTCGACGCTGCGCGACCATAAACCTTATTGCGCAGTGATACGATTCGCGGTCGCTCAGCGTCGACCACAAAACGTAACCATCATGGTTACGTGTCCCTAGTCGTGTTTCGGGATGTAGTCCGGTGTAACCGTTCCGAAGACGGGTCTGAGCAGTAGCGCACTTGTAGCGCCTCACTCAACTGCCGTCTTTGTACTTCTTCACTCTACAAAACTTCAAGGCTAGAGTGATTAAGTACCTTATAGGTCGTCGTGCTCCATCTTAGACCACAACGTTGCTTAACATCAGGCGAGTTGGTGGTCAAACGCCGACCTACATAAAAAAAGTAAGAAGGCATGGTAGGCCTCATTACTGCCGGCTTATGTGCTGCGCTACATGCGGTTTGACCCACGCTTGAATGTATAGGAACCAGTAGTGACACGACGTCACTGACGCGGCTGCACTGTCACCGATGACATTGCAGCCAATGACAGAATAGAGCCTTCAGTTAGACCTGGGACCCTATTCGGAGATTTGAGATTGTCATCTCACCATTTTGCGTCCTTGTTGCTCTCGTTTGAAACGTCATAGGTGTAAGAGTGACCAAGATAAAATCTCATCTCATCTCACGCGCAGGAATAGCCCCCCTGACTTTTCACTAGATACAAGTGTAAACTATTTCTGAAGGGACGGTATTCAAAACCGCCTAAATGTAAATGTAAACAACTAATACTTCCAATAATCCAAACCATGTACAATATGTAGGTAATTTCTGTATGGATCAAATGGACACCCAGATCAGTCTACAGAAAGACGCAAAAGAAAAACAATATGAGGTCCGTCCTCTTCCGTGCTCCAGCGAGAAGTGCCGGTTGGGCGGGGCGGGCGACTCAGGCGCTACCCCACTGACATTACTTTGACAGTTCGCTCGGAAAAAGACACACAGCAGAGCATAGACTGCATTTTTTTGTATGTGTTGCCAACACAAGCTCATGAAACTTCTACAATTTCAGCCTGGTACCATCAATCCCGACGTATCCGTCACGCTGCGAGATTTGACCACCGGCGCCAGCAACGTTTACAATGCACCTGCCAACATCATGCAGTAAGTATAATTTGACCACCGGTGCCAGCAACGTTTACAAAAAAAAAAAAGCTTATTTATAAGACGAGACAAGGTCTTAGTTTGTGTAATTAACAAGCTCTTTAATAACTTTCCAGGCCAATCCTGAAGACAGTGACGTTTGTGACCAACGACTCCATCGCCTTGATGTGGACCAACCGCGTGCAGACCACCTTCAGCGTCGTGCTGTGTCTCCACGGTCAACCTACTTGCTCACAGGTTCCTATTCATTTTAGTCCACAGTGTCACACTTCTTGCTCACAGGTTCCTATTCATTTTAGTCCACAGTGTCACACTTCTTGCTCACAGGTTCCTAGTCATTTTAGTCCATAGTGTCCTACTTCTAGCTCACAGGCTCCTATTCATTTTAGTCCATAGTGTCACACTTCTTGCTCACAGGTTCCTATTCATTTTAGTTCATAGTGTCACACTTCTTGCTCACAGGTTCCTATTCATTTTAGTCCATAGTGTCACACTTCTTGCTCACAGGTTCCTATTCATTTTAGTCCATAGTGGTCCACTTCTTGCTCACAGGTTCTTATTCATTTTAGTCCATAGTATCACACTTCTTGCTCACAGGTTTGTCCTGCGTCTTTCGATTTGTCCCACTCTTTTCTAGTGCAGTGCCTGCTTTTAAATCGAATTCACACCGTAGCAAGTTTTCATATCTGTTGGATTTTTTAAGATATTTGTTACCGCGTGACTCCGTTACTTATAAACTATTCAATTCGGTTGACGGAAAGTAAAGTTGGTTTTTTATGCTTAAAGATTATTCCATATATTTTTGGCTACTGTTAAGCGGTGCATAAGGTACCAGTAAATCCTCTCGTCCTTCTTAACACGGTCTATCAAAATGTGTTTTTTTAATTTATAAATTTATATTTTGATCATAGATCATCCGCAATGCGAGACACGTGTTTAATAAAAAAAAACTGCTAATCATATTAAAATAAAAGAGTTTTTGAACTAAAACGTAAAATATAACACGAGAAATATAACTGAGTACCCAATTATATTACTTTTACGGTATTTTTCATAAATCCATAAATATCCATGTGTCTGTAAATACATTACAAAAACTCTTATTGACACCAAATACAAATAAATCTGAATTAAACACTCAAAAATAAAGGCGCAATGGGCGGTCTTATCGCTTTTTTTTTTTATGTGGGCGTCGGCGTTTGACCACCAACTCACCTGATGTTAAGCGACGTTGTGGTCTCAGATGGAACACGACGACCTATAAGGTACTTATTCACTCTAGCCTTAAAGTTTTGTAGAGTGAAAAAGTACAAAGACTTCAGTTGAGTGAGGCGCTATAAGTGCGCTACTGCTCAGACCCGTCTCCGGAACGGTTACACCGTTCTTGCTTAAGAGCGATCTCTTCCTGACAACCTTTGGATGGAATAAAAACATAATGATTATAATCACGTTATTTAATTTCAGATCTATGAATACAGCGAACCCAACGGCTGGATCGACAACATACCTTTAATTTTCAACGATCTGGGCACCTCTTTTATCACCATTTTACCTGAAGTGAGTTCCTAATTTCATGTTTGTAATTTTTTAGAGAACACAATTTTATCCATCTTCTCTCGTAGGTAAGTTTTTCGGGTTGAAAGGGCCTAGTCCAGCAATTTTCGTTCTTTAAAATTGGGAATATATTTATTTTTAACTTATAATAGGAAACAATACTTTTATATACTTTGCATAAAAAAAAAAAAAAAAAAAAAAAAAATATGCATATTTTTTGCGCTTAATTCCGATAGGTTTGCTACAGAATATACACGCAATCCTCATACTCTTTCATTTACGAATAAACTAAAAATTATTTAGGCTCAGAATAGTTATTCAATTCAATTTATTTAATTCAGAATCCAAGTCTATATACATCACTTACATTAGAATAAAATAATCCAAAATAATAATTACACTGTTAAATACAGTGATTTGCCCATATCGATCGAGAAAGCTTAAGTAAGAAAGAGATACAACACTGTATAATTACCCCGAAGTCATGCAAAGTTTATTGGTGAGAAGAATTTTGTTTCTATTCTCAGCAGGGCTAGCACGGGCCAGAGAAAAATGCCTTTCCACCGTTTTTTTTTTAAGTTTAAAAGTGACAAAGCTAGATTACGGATATCTTTGTCTCTTTCTTAATAAAAACAGTGGGAAGACAATTGGTCCACGACTCATTGTAGCTATGCTGGTAAACAGTTGAATACTATCCTTATCACTTTTTAAACAAAGCGATGGCAGCCTAGTTGGGAGTCCGCCTCTCAAGCCAGAGGGAGCGGGTTCGAACCCAGCCGACGCCGACGGCACGCACCAATTTGTTCATTGTGTAAGCATATGTGCGTATTGTATGTCATCTGCTACAGGACTGGAGCCCGGTGCATGGCGACAGGCTCGCCCCCTGTCACATTTGGGACTGAATATCGTCCGGCGAAGTGTGGGTGTTGTATTACACCTCTGCCAGCCCCCTCGGGGGAGAGGCGTGACGATATGTTATCATTTTTTATGTACCTTTCAGATGGTAGAGGGAATGCTGTATAAGCAGATCATTCAAGTATCTGACAATGGCACCGGCTGGACTAGGTCTGGGCGCACCAGCACGCCCCACACGGTGGCAGAAATCATGCGATGGACTTCTGATGATGTCGTGTAAGTACATCTTCATTGCCATGATCTCAGCTGAAAGACGTTTACTGAGGAAAGGCATTTCTCAATGATCTCCACAAGGACCAGTATTCCCCGGTAGGGCAGTATTTCCCTATTCTTGATGCGTGAGAAGAGATCTGAGGGCCATTATGACATTTTAGAGTCATTATGGTACGTTTTGTTTTCGACCGCGCATCGTATCGCTGCGCAATAAGGTTCATAATCGCGCATCGTCGAAAAGAAAAGTTAACCATCGTGGCTATTAGATGTCATGTAGGCCTCCTAGTCACTTTCAAACAAAGACCAAAAAATATCCCGTATTGGAGGAATATGGCCTCAGAGGCTTACCGCGACCCTCAGGAGCAGGACTAGCATTCTTAACGCGACAACGGTATGTCGACTCTTTTTATCGAGACAGACGTATGCTTGCACATAGCCTTGTCACGTTCTCACATGACAAAAAGTGACGAGAAGAATTTTGTCGCGCGCGCATTTTAATAGAGCCAGATGGTCGGTCCTCCTTGTAGGGCTTTTCCGCGCTGGCTCTTCCGTTTCTTCGTGGGCACTCAGGAACTCTAAACATCTAATATAAAAAGTAAAGCTTAAACGGACTTACCGTCATCCATGTAAACAATTTTTAGTTTTTTGTTGATAATTTAAAAACTGCTTGACCGATTTCGATAAAATTTAAATGGCTTTAAATGGCAATTTTGAAGGGCCACTTCAAAAATGCGCCCTTTCGAACTAAAAAAGATTTATTTGAATCGGTTTACAATTTATTGGCAGAAATATTGATGAATACACACAAAATTAAAAAATATATAAGTACAGACGAACATAAAACCTCCTTTTTGGAAGTCGCTTAAATAGATGGTAACTTAAACGTGCAAACTGCTAAGTGAATGTCTAGGAGTCTAGGGTAGTTGACGCTTGTGTTTATTGTATACCTACCTACTTACATAATTGTTCGACAATATTTAATTCGCAAATACCTAATCCTATTAGTCTATCTTTTTGAAATTTACTCTTAGTATGCGGGTAGTTTGTGCGTTTGAGTATAATCACAACTGGTCAAGCGCAGATAAAATATTTGGATTTGAAAATATAAGCTTTGTTTTTGTAACCGACTTCTAAAAAGGAGGACGTTCTTAAGTTTTTTAAATAAATGTATTATTTGCGGTTACTCTGCCTTTTGTTGATTCTTTTTTTGTTTGTTTGGTAGTTTCATAATTTAGAGGTGTCCCTTATTATTAATTATCAAAATCTGTCAAGCAGTTTCTAAAATGTCAACAAAAGTCTAATCGGTCCAGTCGATTTTTTTAGCTATGGTTTTTATATTATGTTGGACCCGTAAAATTTACTTACATTTCAGATACGGTCAATATGTTATCACAATAGTATAATAAAAATATATCTGACGCTGTTAGTTCAAGGTTGATATATATCTTGTGTAGATAAAACCATCGAAAGTCTATGTGAAAAAAGATTCAAGGTGGAGTTTATCAAATGTTTCTTATCTATTTGAAGTGTTATCGATACAGATATCAGTTTTAACGTTACCTACATTTCTAAATATTTTTGAAATGCCGACCTGCATTTCGTTAATAATTACTAATACCAACTCATCTGCCCGTGGCTTCTCTATTTCATAGTTTAGTAACACTAGCTGCGCTCCGCGGTGATAAAAGCTGTTTAATAACCTATGTGATAGCACAGCGTTTAAGCTACCTCCATACCAAATTTCATCAAAATTCGTCCATCCGTTTGAGCGTGAAGAAGTAACAAACAAACATACACACACACGCGCGCAATCTTTCGCCTTTAGTTGTGTAGCGTTAATACAAATAGGTTAAATATTCATGTTTAAAGCAGTCACTACATTATCCAATTTGCAGTACACTGGGTAAGCTAGCGTGCTAATTTGGAAGGTGTAATGACAGTTGGCAATCGAATTTATTTCGTTCAGGCTGACCTCCAGTGTCCTAGCACGTCTAGTTTGTGTCAAATTTATAAAAAAAACTTAACCGCCTTTATTGAGTACGTGTGGACTGTATAGGTAATTTTTTATGAAATGTAACGATGGTGGTAAATTAAAATTGTATTACACGAGATAAGTATGACAGGGATTTTTTGTGACCGACAACGAACAGAATACTAGCAAAAAACAAAAGCTAAAACAAAAAACATGACATCTATCTGCCTTTTAAAATAATATTACTTATAAAATATAAAGGAGGCCGTTCTCCAACTTGTGAAAGAAGGCCGACCTCCAGCCAGTCGCCAACAGCCTTGTTCGGAAAAAGAGCCACTACTCAGAAGAACAGACAGGAAACTGAGGGGCATTTATTTTCTCTGCCACGTTAATTTAGCATACAATACAGCAACTCCTTAATAAAAACTTTAGGTAGGTACATAAAATAATTACATTAGAATTTATCTAAAATAAGATTTTAATGGGCGGCTTTATGGCTTAAAGCGATCTCTTCCAGGCAACCTGTGCGGACAGAAATGTATAAATAAATAAAGGTAAAAACAAAGAGGTCTTGAATACTAACAAAAATAACGTTACAAACTTAATAAAAAAATAACGTAAGCGGTATTTAGAATATAAAATATTATGCACACTACTAGTGAAATAAATATTTGACTACATAACTTTATAAATTAAAAAAATAGTGCGTGTAGTCCCTCCGCGCGGAAGAATTGAAACTTTTGTGTATCTTTCTTGCTACGCGCATGCGTTCGAGTGCCTCGCATTCACTCTGCTCTGTCTCTTTCTATTCCCCCTTCCCAGCAGCGTTAAACGTTTAACGCAACCTTGTTAAAAGTCACATTGGAAGTATCACTTCAATATTAATAATTTAAAAAATAATACATACATCAAATCATAAAATTCAAAATGAACAGAATTTAGTGCGATAAAATTTTAATAAAACTTATAATTTTAAGTAAACTACTGTTAATAGGATAATACTATGACCGGTCATCTTCAGGTGGTACAAAGCGACCCACGTGAACGACTCAGCCGAGCAGCACGTCTACTCAGTGGACAGCAACAACAACGTGCTCTGCTTCACTTGCGCGATCCGCCGGCCGGACGGCGGCGAGTGTCTGTACAACGACGCCACCATCAGCGCCTCGGGCGAGCGCATCGCTATCAACTGCGCTGGCCCCGATGTACCGCAAGTCTACATTTATGACACGGTACGAGACTTTCCTTATTGCATACCTTTGTGTATTGATCGTGCTCTAAAAAACAAGGTAGCCATGGTAAAATAATATACTTCGCCAGGTATACCATTCCGGTCACGTGGGCAACACGTAGTGACGTCAATCGATGCTTGAGCGAGACCGATTGTCATTTACAAATAGGAATGCTAGACCGGACAGGACAGGAGAGATAATAGGCATAATAATGCTATCAAGGTTCATACTTGCTATCGTGAAACAATGTCAAATGTATGTATTTAATGTTTTAATTATATTTACCTAACTAATAAGCGCGCGCAGCAAAATGGTTTTTGGTAACACTAGAATTTGGGCCCCAAGAGACAGGCCCAGCCGAGTTTGGGGCTCGCTACACAAATACTCAGGTGCATACTACATCTAAGCGTCTTTTTGTCTTTTATTCTTCTTGTTAATCTGATGTAAACTAGTCCAATGTTAAATAAATTTTTACTTTACTTTACTTTACTTTACTTACTAGACCTCGTTTGTTTGGATAATGGGTCTAGCATTCAGCAAACACGTGATGACGTCATCGTCATCCGTCTCTTTTGAACTCGTTGTGAATGTCTTATTTCGGTCTTGCTCAAGCATCGATTGACGGCACTACGTTGCTGAATGCTCTGGCGGAGTATATTATTATACCATGGGTTTGATGATCCTCTTAAGGTGTATAGTAAGGAACGGCAGCTGTCTCGCTCGCTCGCGATACTATTAATACTAATAATATTAGACATAAAATTTTATAATGAATTTTGCCTCTGTCAATTCATAGAAAACAGTACTAAAAAGTGTTCAGAATAATTTTCATGTTGGTATTTATAATGAGTGCTCAGAGAAACGTTAACACGAATTTTTTTACGTGGTTACGTATTTCTAAGTAAAATCTATAAATATCAACATGACAATTAATATTCTGAATATTTTATAATCCTTCTAGAATGGATTCCTAATATTTTTTATTTGAAATGGCCTAATTCCAGGCTTCCAACGGTACTATTGTGCGAGTTTGGGACGACAGCTATGAAGTGACGAACCTCGTCGCTAACCGCGCCTTGCCCAACATCATTCGTCTCGGGGTTCCCATCGCTCCTGGTCTCCCTGAAGCCGATGTGCACATACAAGTACCAGCTGACTACCAGAATCGGACCAATGTTCCGCTTTTAGTTTACGTGTAAGTAACCTCTCAGATATACTCGTATTATACCTGCCTATAATAATATAAAAAATATAGGCCGCTTCACACTTAATGGCGACTGTGAAGTTAGGCGCGAAACGCTGCGCAGTAGCGAAAACGAAGGTATGCGCGGACGTCAGAGAGGCAAGACGCTGCAAAGTCGCGCTTGCGGCGCACTTCACAGCCAGCATTAAGTTTGGATCAGTCTGTACTTTAAGGTACTCTGAAATAAAAACCATTATTGACCTCAAACTAATTAACCTCTAACTAGCCAAAGAATACATAATAGTGATAAATTATGAATAAAATTAAAAGAGGGAAACACAGAAAAAAATGTGGGTAGGTCACGTAAAAAATTATGTACTTATAGAAAAATAAAATGAACAATATGGATTTACGTTCATTAAGAAAACAAAAAGGACCCATCTCAGCATAAACGTTAATACCCACTTGCACTGAATATCAAAATTGCCTTAGTCTTTGCTTGTTTAAACTATTCCTAGCTAGATCCTACCTAAATTTTTTTACACGTACCTTAAGCCATTCCTTCGAAGACTCTTAATTTTATGTGCCCTTTAAGCGGTTTTTTTGTGGTTTAAAATAAGGAGTTATTTAATTCTTATATTCAGTGCAAGTGAGCAAAGTCTCTCAGACAATCAGTGCGAGATTTCAGACATATCGGCCAACCCAACACATAATCTCCATATAACGGAATTCAGTATACATTGAACGCTTCAGGTACGCCGGCCCCGACACCGCTCTAGTGACCAAGCAGTGGAACGTAGACTGGGGCAGCTCCCTCGTCAGTCGGTGGGGCATCGCCGTCGCTCACATCGACGGCCGAGGCTCCGGGCTCAGAGGCGTCGCCAACATGTTCGCTGTCAACAGAGCGCTAGGCACTGTCGAGGTTGAGGACCAGATCAGTGTGACCAAGTGAGTTTTTTTTTCACCAAAATTAAACTGGCTCTAGGAGCTGTAGACCTCGCAGCTGAAGTTTGTCTTCTTCTACAGGTAGCATTCTTAAACTGATTCTCGTGAAATTTTGTAAACTTTACTACTCTTGTTCTTGAACTGCCAAGGAGTGGAACGCGCTTCCTGCCTCGGTGTTCCCCAGCAATGGATACAACCTGGGTCTCTTCAAGAAAAGAGTGAAAAGGCACCTCATGGGCAAGCGTGCTCCATCTTAGACCGCATCGTCACTTTCCATCAGGTGTGTTGTGGTCAAACGTGGGCCCATTCAATCATAAAAAAAAACACAAAAGTTTACGAGAATCGGTTAATAAATGCTACCTGTACAGGAAGACAAAGATCCTGACAGATATCTGGACGGAGATCCGGACAGAAATTGGGATAACGAAAGCATGACAATTTGGTACCTATTTCTTTAAACCGCCCTTTGTGAAAACAGGATCAATGTGGGTATTATTAATATTATATTATACAATGGGTACTACTTTACCCTAGCCTGTTAAGGTAATGGTTTTAGCTTAGCGCTGCCCTCTGTGATTACTGGAGGGAACTGAAATACAAGACATTTCCACAACAGTATTAACGAACCCCAGCAGATGTTAGTGTAGAATATCAACGATAGAGGGAACTTCACTAAAGCTACCAGCTTATCAGTTTTTTTGCACATACTTCCAATAGTGTTTTATTGAGGCGCTGATAGTTAAGCATAGAGATTATTTTTGAGTTTGCATAAAAGTTTCAACTGGCTTTCTTTCCTCAGAATCAAATACTTATCACAGAGTACCCAGCGTGACCCAATTATCGATTAACTTTTTGCCTTTTTGGATGAAATTGTTATTTTTTTTTACTACGAGATTTTTTTTACTATGAGATCATAAAATTTTGCATACACTTTGTCAGAGGTACCAAGCAGGACAAAGGGAAAAAACCTTTCATCCCGAAGTAACGGTCCCTGTGGGACCGCGGGGTGCAGCTAGCACGTAGCCCATACAAGTAAAATTAGAGATGTAACAATATTGACCATTTTTCCTTATTAAGAATACGCGGACCGCGCCTTATTCCGATCCGGAGGTCGTGGGTCCGATCCTGGCCGTGCACCAAAGATTTTTCCTGCCTTAAAAAAGTGAATGTGCATTAAAATTTGACACACGCTCTTACAAAGAAGGAAAACATCGTGAAGAAACATATGACATCCACCTGCACTGAGCTAGCGTGGCTCTATCATCCTAGACGTAGGTTATAGGTCGGTGTCTTTGCAGTGGGACCATGTTGGAAGCAAAAGACCGTAATGATAATTATTACATCCATAGAGACATACCTCACGCCTTTCCCCCGAAGGGTCTGGCAGAGGTGTAATACCTCTTCTTATAGTAATAATACCCACACTTCGCCTGATGATATTCAGTCCCAAATGTGACAGGGGGCTGGCCAGGCCATACGCCGGGCTCCAGTCATGTAGCAGATGACATTAAATACACACCATATGTACGTATTTAAATGTCATTTCGAATTTTAAATTCACACAATCAACAAAATGGTGCTTGCCTTTAGTTGCAATCGAACCCGCTCCCTCTGGCTTGAGAGGTGGGCCTTCTTCAACTAGGCTGTCATCGCAGTGACAATGATTGAGCACGCATAATCTCGTCAGGTACCTGCAAGACAACCTGTCGTGGGTGGACGCGAACCGCACGTGCATCTGGGGCTGGTCGTACGGCGGGTACGCGGCGTCGCTGGCGCTGGCTCGCGGCGGGGACGTGTTCCGCTGCGCCGCGGCCGTGGCGCCCGTCGTCGACTGGCGGTTCTACGGTGAGATATCGGGGGTATCGGGTTCTTCAAACATTTATTGATGAACATTTGTGTTTGTTCTATGTCTGGGTGTTATCATCTATTTAAGTATGTATTTAAAAATATCTAAGTATGTATATCAGTCTCTGGCAGCCATAATACAAGCTTTGCTTAGTTTGGGGTCAGGCGACCGTGTGTGGAAGTGTCCTGATTTATTATTATTTATTATTATTATTATTCAAAAGAGCCTTTAAGGTGTATGGTATTACAGGTATTCATAGGCAAGAGTGATCGCTTACCAACAGGCGGCCCATTAGTTAATTATTTAATTAATTATTTTGTGTTTATTAAGTAATTTTTAAATGTGATTTTATGTTTTTTTTTTTATTTTATGTGATGTGTGGCTGAATTTCTTTTTGTAATTATGGATATGCTTTCTGAATTAAAATTATTATTATAGTATTATTATTAGCTTCTTTGCCAACAATGGCGTAAAAAGAAGAGTGGCCCTATTCGGAGATTTGAGATTTTCATCTCACCTTTTTTCGTCCTTGTTGCTCTCGTTTGAAACGTCGTAGATGTGAAAAGGACCAAGATAAAATCTCATCTCATCTCACGCGCAGGAATAGCCCCCCTGATCATAGCCATGCAATATCCAATTAGCAGCTAATGTTCGAGCGTTAACGATTCTAGAAACAGAATCGCTTTGAAGCTATTGCAACTTTTCTAGGGTCTTGTTGTGCTTACTTAACCTATATGCTTACTTACTTAACCACACACACACACATACACACACTTTCTTATTACATGTATATTATTTTGAATAAGTATTATAATAATAATTTCAAACTCACATTATCAATTTTCATATTTAGTGTTAATTTAGTTATATTATCGTGTTCCCTAAATATTGTTGATACCTAATTATATAAATAGTCGAATGCGTAAATGTGTCCACTAACAAGCACGGAAATTGTATTTGGTAAACAGTATCACTGGGTGCCCAAAATACAGGCGTCGTCGCCTAGTTTGGGACCCACTGCTATTCATTTGAGTAGGTACTCGAACTGAGTGTTAAGTGTCACGTTTTTGAATATTGTGTTTTTGTATGTACTTTCAATATTGTCAATAAATATTATTATTATTATTATTATTATGTTCAGAAAGAAATGGTAACGAATTACTCTTTTTTTTTAGATACGATCTATACCGAACGTTACATGGATTTGCCATCGAACAACTTGAATGCGTATCAACAGTCGTCGCTGCTTACTGACGAAGTGGTAAGTACATAAATCATTAATATTCACTTACTGTTATTTTTTTTATCAAACTTATTATGCAATTTGTTTCGTAATTAATTGACAAGATCAAAGATACTATGGTATTGCATTTTGTTAAGCTTACGAGAAACAATGTCCACGTTGGCAATAAACATTGTATAGCCTATAAAATAAATCTTTAGTTACTATAATGCTGTACACGATCTATGTAATTTATTACTTACAAGATTTAAAATTTTGACATAGACAGTGTAATGTATTTTTATCCGACTGCGCAAGAAGGAGGGTTATGTTTGTCGAGTGTATGCATGTAAGTATGTATGTGGGTATGTATGTACGTGTATGTATGAGGTTTCTTTGGCACGCCCTACCTACAGCTTAAACAGCTTGATGGATTTCGACAAGTGAGGTGTCATTTGAATCGTCTTGATAGCGGTAGTGACATAAAGTACAATATTTTGCAGCCAGGTTTTTGTTTTTCTTTTAATTATGTTAGGTACTTGTTTCTTATTTTACATTTTACAACTCAATCGAAAAAGACAAAACACTGTAAAACTATTTCCAGGCTATACAGCACTTATTGCTAAAGAGCACTGTGTCTTAATTGACTAGGCGTCTAAGTATGCCCAAACTCCAAACCCATAACAACAGTCCAACGGTCTGTAAAGCAAGAAAACACCGTAGATGCTAAAATTATAACACTTATAATCTGGGTGTCTTCAAGTCTCGAGTGAATCGGTTTCTTCTAGGCAAGCGTGCTCCATCGTAGGCCGCATCACTGCTTATCATCAGGCATGTTGGCGGAAAAACGCAAGCCTATTAAGATTAAAAACCCGTTCCGAAGACGGGTCTGAGCAGTAGCGCACTTGTAGCGCCTCACTTAACTGCCGTCTTTGTACTTCATCACTCTAGCCTTGAAGTTTTGTCTCTACAAAGAGTGAATAAGTACCTTATAGGTCGTCGTGCTCCATCTTAGACCACAACGTCGCTTAACATCAGGCGAGTTGGTGGTCAAACGCCGACCTTATTATACATAAAAAAAAAAAAAAACTCCAGTGCCCATACCCACCTATTTCGGATGGCGTATCAGCCATAGTGACTTGCAAACCCTGAGGGCGTGTTTTCGATCTCAGCTGGCATCGGGCTGACAGCGACGGAGGTTTCATTTATACGGAATCGCCCTTTCGTTGTCTCTTCCCTTTAGCCCAGTACGGTCTGACACTAATGAATGCGCATCAGACAGTCGGGGTAGCAATTATAATTGAGCGCTACTCTGTTCGGGTGGACGTCATACTGCGTGTTGTTTTGTGTTTGTTTTTAGGGGCGTCCGCTGCATAGTTACTTTATGTAGAGCAACATTCATGCAATCATTTGGGACTGAATATCGTTCGAAGTGTAGGTGTTGTATCACACCTTTGCCAGCCCTCTCGGGGGAAAGGCGTGACGATATGTTATGTTAACATTCATGCAACAAGTTCTTATTTTTAATATTTTTGGCAATAAAAGTTATTGTTTTTACCCGACTGTGCAAGAACGAGGTTATGTTTTTGAGTATATGTATGTATGAGGCTTCTTTGGCACGCCCTACAGCCTAAACAGCTTGATGGATTTCGACATGTCAGGTGTCATTTGGATCGTCTTGATGGAGGAAATGACATAGGGTACAATATTTTGCAGCCTAGTTTTTTGTTTTTCTTTTAATAATTGTTACTTGTATTTAATGTTTCTTAAGGTTAATGTGTTGCGAAATTTGCAAAATCTACAAAAAATAACTTTGGGGAAGACGCACCTTTATAGCAATCGTTAACTTTTTAAGCAACTCAGAAATCACCGATGGACCGGCGACTCAGACCTGGAGGGCTATTCTTACGGAGTGAGATTCAATCTCACCATTATTCGTGCTTGTTGTTCTCGTTTGAATAGTCATAGGTGTGAGAGTGACCAAGATACGAGTAAAATCTCATCCGATCTCACGCGTAGGAACAGCCTCCTGTTGGCCTATTCGGAGATTTGAGATTTTCATCTCACTTTTTTCGTCCTTGTTTGAATAGTCATAGGTGTGAGAGTGACCAAGATAAAATCTCATCCTATCTCACGCGTAGGAATAGCCTCCTGCATTAATTTGTTTAATTAAATCATTCTTTGTTTGCCAGGTGGAAGCATACCGCAATAAAAGCTACTTCTTGATCCACGGTACAGCAGATGACAATGTACACTACCAGCATGCTATGCTGATCTCGCGTCTGCTGCAACGCCGGGACGTCTACTTCACACAGATGGTAATCCCACTTAATATTAAAAACGCGAAAGTTTGTAAGAATGGATGGATAGATGGATGCTTGTTACTCTTTCACGCCAGAACGGCTGAACAGATCTGGACGAAATTTGGCACAGAGATAGGTTATAAGATATATATAAGGTAATAAAGGGTCTACTGGGGCAAATGTGTCTGTGGGGCAATTGCGTCTTTCGAGAATTACTGACAAACCCTTCACAAGTTAGAGAACCAAGGTCATCTTGTACGGATTATTGCAACTAAAGATAGGAAAAAGATGTAGGTGGCGTCTAATTTGTGAAGGGTTTGTCAGTAATTCTCGAAAGACGCAATTGCCTCACAGACGCATTTGCCCCAGTTAACCTTAGACAATATAGATATAAGATAAGATTATAGTCTAGAATAGCACTTATGATACTTTATGACCGCGGGTGAAACTGAAGGGCGCAGCTAGTATCTAAATAAATCAAATATGTTTGTCTTTAAACACACAAAAAAAAAAAACTAGCGTGTTCTGCGTCACACGAGCATCCCGTCCCGGAGGATCAATTCGCTGAGAGGGCTAATGTCCTAAAGAGGCTATAATTTATCTAAACGGCGTGTCGGACACCACCCGTCCTGTCGGCCGAATGGATGGCGGAACCTTTCACGATTGTGGCCGCAAAATGTGACAATAACTCACTCTGTGATATTGATACTGTTTGGGATAGTGTAGCCTTACGAGATTGTGGGATTATAGGAAATGAGAATGTTTGTTAGAGGCCGTCAAATGTACAGTGTTACACCAGACCTTTCTCTTGATAAACGCTTGCAGTGCAAGTATTCGATGTGTTTTGTTTCTGACTGCCTCGGTGGCTCAGTTGGTAGTGAATCTGCCTTATGAGCTTGGGGGCATGGGTTCGATTCCCACCTAGGGCAAACATTTATGTGATGAACATTTGTGTTTGTTCTATGTCTGGGTGTTAATATCTATTTAAGTATGTATTTAAAAATATCTAAGTATGTATGTCAGTCTCTGGCAGCCATAGTACAAGCTTTGCTTAGTTTGGGGTCAGGCGACCGTGTGTGGAAGTGTACCGAATTTATTTATTATTATTTATTTATTTATTTTCTATTATGCTTTTAGTGTATTAGTCTTATCTACGAGTATGTAGGCTTGTAACGAGTTACCTTCGATTTTTAATATGAATATACAACGTGTTGCATTGCATTCCTGCAGAATTTGTAGTTATATAATCCACTAGCAGAGCACAAATAAACTGCTGTTCCATACAAAAAAACTCGTTGATCGTCGACAAAATGTATGAAAAATGTACACAAAAAAATTGTTGTTTGTCGATAAAATGTATGGAACAGCTGCTTTTTTTTCGATTTGTGTTTTTGCTAGTGGATTATAATTACCTCTACAAATTCCACGGGAATGCAAAACAACAAGTTGTATAGAATAAATAGAATATCGAATATCTTATCATGTTATAATTATCCTTTCTGTACCTAAGCAAGGCATTTGCGCTGAAAACTTCAAAAAAGGGTAGGAGCATTTTTGGTTAATTTTAGGCCTTGAAATCACTCAAATTAGAAATCTCGTAAAGAGAAATTTTAGGTAATTTGTAAGTATTTACGCACTCTATTCACTAATACTTACCAGTCACGTGATAAAAACCCTCATCATTACAGTGATTAATGGATACAAAATGTTTTTGTCTTAAACTTAGAGTGGGTTCAAGAAATTCTAGACGAGTATTAAACTACCAATTCGACACGCCTTATTCCACCATTTTATCACTTAGAAACGTATGAATAATGGTCCCATAAACCCTTTACTCACAGCGCTATGGAAAATACCCAAATTAATATTAAGCCCGCGTACTACGGCGGGGAGCTTACCCGGAAGAACTCTTAAGCTTTACGCGGAAGGACGGTTAAATTCCAGATTCATACGCACTTGTAGGCTCCGACATAAAATATTGTAGATGTGTTGTGTTTTTTTACGTATATCCTAATCCTAACTAATATTATAAAGGCGAAAGTGAGTTTGTTAGTTTGTAACGCTTTCACATCTCAACTACTCAACCGATCATCTTGAATTTTTGCACATATGTTGTCTGGAGTACCTACAGAAAAGGACATAGGGTACTTTTTATCCCGAAAAAAATAACGGTTTCTGTGGAACCGCGGGGCGCAGTTAGTCCTACTAATATTATAAACGCGAAAGTTTGTAAGAATGGATGGATGGATGGATTGATGGAGGGATGGATGGATAGATGGATGGATGTTTGTTACTCTTTCACGCCTGAACGGTTGAACAGATCTGGATGAAATTTGGCACAGAGATAGATTATAGTCTAGAATAGCACATAGGATAGAATAGCACACTTTTTAACCGCGGGGTGCAGCTTGTTAAAAATATGGGAGACTACCTTATCTGCCCGCGGCTTCAGTGGCCCGTCGCTTAGTGATTGTGTAGCTAGCTACAGAAGCTAGCGAAGAGCGTATAGCTAAGAGTAGATGAACTAGTGGTATTGTCCGAGCTTGCGTCAGCGAGTGAAGCGTCTATGCTTCAGCATTGGCAAAAATGCTTTCGTATGTCTGTCGTCTGGCGTCTGTGCGGCTGTTTTCCTACCTAGTTAAGCTATCTAAAACTTAAATTGCTTTAAATTTAAATTGTTTTAAATTAAAATTACTTTGGGTTTGAATTTGTTTTAAATTTAATTTGGATTTACTTTCAATTAAATTTGAAACATTTTATTTCATTTTTCTTTGTTTTTTATTTTAGTTTTTAAATATGTCTTTAATACCTATTATAGTTTATTTTATATTTAATTTTTGTCTGCCACTAATTATGTATTTTCATATGTTTTGGAGTATGGTCCAGCTCTGGCTTTTTTCTTCTTCTTCTATTTAGTACTCTGTTTTGTATTTAAATAAGTAAAATAAAATAAAGGTCTAGCTAGACCTGTAGAGGAAGACAGAAATCCGGACATATGAAAGCATTTTTGAAGATGTTGAAGCATAGAAGCTTCGCTCGCTAACGCCTCTCACGCTCGCTCTATCAAATTAATCAAATACACCCTTTTCTATTCCAAGTGCACTTTATTCTGAGAGCGACAACATCGTTGGATCGCAACAGCCATATTTTGCACTAAGAAATGAATTGACATACGTCACGCCTTTTCCCCGAGGGGGCTGGCAGAGGTGTAATACAACTCCCACATTTCGCCGGACGATATTCAGTCCCAAATGTGACAGGGGGCGAGCCTGTCGCCATACACCGGGCTCCAGACGACTGACAAGAGATCAGATGAATGACAAGAGAGTATATAAAAATGTATGTCAATTAATAAACCTCAATTTTGTTACAGAGCTACACCGACGAAGACCATGGCTTAGTCGGCGTGAGGCCTCATCTCTACCATGGCTTGGAGAAGTTCCTAACGGAACACATGTTGTAGGTGTCCTAATCTTAAGGAAAACCAGTGAAAACTATACAAGATGGACATTGAAGAAATGACGCGATAACAAACTATACGTGGTTAAAATAATTTGACTCTGACTTTTACAAGTTTAGTCGTCGACGTGAAGTTAGGTGCATAATTAATATCTCTTTGAAATATTTCTTAAAGCAATTGCATTTAAAAAAAAAATGTCTCATCTTGTAATACCTACCAATCTACCTACCTACTACTATAGTAGCAGTTACACAACGTGAAAATATTGAACACTTGTTTCATCAGAGTAAGTATTACAGCAGTAAAATGTGTTAACTTATAATGAAGTATCAAATACCTATATTTAAAACATGACTATTATTTTGTAGAGTATATTTAATATCATATTACATAATATATTGTGAAGCGCAGCTACTTTATCAAGTTTTGAAGGTATGGCGTACGTTTGTAATGGACACAATTACAATCAAAGGAGATGGGCAAACGTGGTCCATTGTCTACAGCGAATTAACTTTGTAAAAATGCGTAGTAAAACAAAATAATGAGCTACTTCTCGTTATGATAGCAAAAAGATGTTCTGTTATTCTTCTTCTTCGTGTCGATGGTTATTATTTTTTTATTTATATGTGCCCCGACCAATAGTCGGCGACAGCTATTCCAAGAGGAGAGGCCTCCGTCAGATCGCTCAGAGAGCAGGTTTTGGGGCACTGTGGGCTGGACATTAGATGGCCCATGGTTTGTGTTGTGCCGTAGCCACACTGAGGACCTGTGTCAGAGAACCCCCACTTGGTCATGTTGAACTTGCAGCAGCCCACTTGGTTCTGTTATTAAAAAGTAATTATCAAAATACCTAAGAAGGCAGCTAGGTAGAAGTACCTAACAGAGCAAATTGATTTCTATTTATTTATGAGACAGAGGCTAGTAGCTACACAATCCATGGTGCGTGTTTGATAGCGGCCATTTCGACCAAACATCACACATTTTTATCCAATGTCCTTTTAATAAACTATTCAATGCTTTCTTCAGTAATTTGAACAGGCAATAGTTACATTAAAATTTAATACATTTACATGGTGCGTTAGTCAGTTAGTCGAACAGGTAGTCAGTTTAAACATAGATAATAATTGATAGAAATTACGATATTTGCCATTCCTCTTAACTAAATCTTACTGTTACCTTTTCCAGTGCAATAAATTGTAAATATTTTAATTCTCTCTAAGAATAATGACCTTTAAAATAATTAGGGATGAGTATAAATCGTATTTGATACTATTAAGATCAAAGGTCACAGAAAGTTGACAAGGTGATTAAATTCTTAACTAACTCTTTGTAATTATTCAATAACTTAAAAGTGAATAACCGATGGTTAAATAAATGATCGCCATGTTAAATTTCAGTGTACCTGGGCCTACGTCGTAGAAGAGTTACTTAATGTTGCCAAATGTTTTAAACATCGTCAAACAGGGTTAAATATGTAAATATGTTTACGAACTATCAACAAATGCTATAGAGATTTTATTTTTATTTATTCACTATAATCGCAACAATAGAACCTGTGAAAGTATAGTTCTTATAAGTGAATCAAATGTAAATTATGTAATAGATTATATTTTTTGTAAATAATTTAAAGTACGTAAGTACAAAATCTAATAAATGTCTTTTTTACACAGTTTGGTTTATTTTATGTCCCATTATTTATCACAAAAAAGTAGTTTTAACTAAGGTACGGTTTGGTGAAATTACCTAATTGTAGTAAGTTAGAGCTTTATAGTCACGTAGAGAAGCACATAGCGCGTAGTAAATATAGTTGCTCGTAGAGTACGTAGCTAAAAGCTACAAACTTTTCGTAGCGGTAGCGATTCATTGCACTAAAGCCTACTAAAGGTTTTCTTCAGCTACAAACTCTACGAAGACCTGTACTCTATTGAGTATAAGTCTTTGTAGAGTTGTACTCAATAGAGTACTACTCTATTACTCTCTATTATGACTATAACTCATAACATTCTACATCATCATTACTAACTCTATATTGAGTATAGGGTCTTCGCAGAGTTTGTAAGAACTCTACGAAGACTAAATTAATTAAGTATTAAGTTATTAGTAACGGAAAGACTAAGAAGAATAAAAATATACTTATTAGTAAAAAGAATATACTAATAAGTATCTTTAAGAAAAAGTACATGGATCACAAAATAAACTCATTATTTTTAGTAAGTAGATGGTTATTGGGGGCGTGGGTTCGATTCTCACCTAGGGCAAACATTCACGGGATGAAAATTTGTTTGTTTTATGTCTGGGTGCTAATGTCTATTTAAGTATGTATTTAAAATTATAAAATATGTACGAGGATGTATATCAATCTCTGGCAGTTAAGTACAAGTTGCTTAGTTTGGGGTCAGGCAACAGTGTGTGAAAATGTACCGATTTTTTGATATGTAAAAAGAATGATAAGTAATTTATCATTTTTCTTTTATCTTTTCTTAATTGATTTGTTTTTTATAAGTTGTTAAAAGATTCTGACTAAAAGAATCTGATGTGGTTACTCTTAAAGCCATAAAAGGTTTCTCTACCACCGCAGTGCATTTAAATTACTTTCTGAATTCATAAAAATGTTTAACCTTCCACACGAACTTGGCGCACCTAAGGTAAAAATTTCGCAGAAGCCACGCTGAAGTTACGGTGAATAAGTAACGAAGTTTCTTAGCTAATAAATGTGTAAATACACGTGGGGTTATAATATTTCATGATTTATATTTTGATAAGAAGGGCCATGCCTGCGGAGATAGTGCGACAACCCGACAACTTGACAAATTGGATCGCAGGTGCCGAGGTTGACCCTTCGTTCACTAAACATGATTAGTGGCGAAAGGCGGTTAGAGGACGCAATTCCAAGCAAATTTTATGCGAATTTAGCGATCGTTTACCGTCTCTCTTGTATCTAATTCAATCGCAAAATATGGCTGCAGCCTTAGTTTCGTTTTTCCAAATACATAAAACATGACACATAAAAAATATTGCCTTTGGCGGGGTAGGTATGTTTTTGTCCCAAAATATTCCATATTTTCTTACGCCATCATGGGTCCAGTTTACTGTTGTAGTTTGCCCGATATCACTACTGTTTTCTTTTCATATAAATTCAATATCAAGAAAGGCAAGATTTTTTTTTGTTACAAAATGAAATACTTTTCGTCCGAAATATTTTAACAGAGTAGTTTAGCCGTACTTTCACATTTTACAAAAAAGCTTATCAATGTTTTATAAAAATATATCCTACTAATATTATGAACGCGAAAGTTTGTAAGAATGGATAGATGGATGGATGGATGTTTGTTACTCTTTCACGCCAGAACGACCGAACAGATCTGGATGAAATTGGGCACAAAGATAGATTATAGTCTAGAATAGCACATATATAGAATACTTTTTAACCGCGGGTAAAACCGCAGGGCGCAGTCAGTAAACAATATAAATAATATTTATTTTGTGGAAAAATCTTTGCCATAACATTAATTGCCGGCGAGCCCCAAACCAGGCGTAAAAGCCTGTGTCTTGGGACTCTGGGATACGAAAATGAAAGGAAAATATTTATTGGACTGTTGACACCAAAAGTTATTGCTAAAGATTTAAAAAAAAAAACCTAAAAAAAATAAATATAAAAAGAAAAAAAAAGACTCGAAAAATAAAGGTTGCCAAAAATATCTCTTATAAAGAACCGTCGAAACAAAAACACCATTAAGTTCAGCAATATTTTACAAACTTATAGCTTTCTTGTACTCGTAGAACGTTACAAGCACCTGTTGGCAGTTATGTGATGATTATTACGCGGCATTACAACCGCAATTAGCCATTAATTCTGAGCTGTGTTGCTGCATTCTGATGAAGTTGTACTCTATAGCTCCCAAAACACAGATGCATATTTTATCGACCGAGCGAGCGTAAGCGAACGAAGCGTCTGTGCTTCAGCTTCGACAAAAATGCTTTCGTTTGTCCAAATTTCGGATCTTTTTTTCGTCTTCAGGTCGTATTTGTTACTGACTCTTGAATTTTGAACTTCTAAAATGGCAGAAATATGATTTAAAAAATATCATAGATTTTCAAAATGGCGGAGACCCGCCATTTTACAAATTGTCTAAAAACTGTATCGACAAAATAAAACTATATGTAATTTTTGAACCTGCTCACAAAATTTCACGAGAATCGTTTGAGGGATGCGACCTGTAGAGGAGACGGACGTCGGCCGCGAGGTCAACAAAGTCAAAGTCAAAATGTTTTAATTCAATTTAGGTATCAAAGATACATACTTATGAACGTCAAAGTTATTTAAATTGACTCGACCGCCTTGTTCGGACAAAAAGCCTCTACTCAGAAGAACAGGCAAGAAACTGAGGGGCATTATTTTTTCAAATAACAACAGCTTCAACAGCTCACAAAGCCATTTATTAATAAATGAAGCCGTAGATGACACTGGTAACGCAAAGAAACCGTCTATAAGACGATGCGAAATGAGACCTAAACAAATTATTCGAGTACAAAAAATATAGTTTAAATTAAAAAAAGATAGCTAGATGTGTCGGTGTACCCGACATCAGTTATGAAAATTACTTTGTTTGAGAAATAATTTAATCTTACAGTTCCCACACATTGAAGGTTGCCTTTAATATTCCATGTAGCACATAATTCGGAGTTTGAAACCTCATCAGGAATTCTGGTAATAAACCAACCTATTCAGCTTCAGGGGCCCTACTAAACATTTTTAGTGCAGTCTTTTCAGAGTCTTTTTTAGCTTCTCTCTCTTTCTATCTTCAGCAGAAAGAGCAGGAAGAAGTTCAACGTCTAACTGAAATCAGAATTCTAGTGGTATACTCCTTTTTCCGGTATTTTTCGTCACGTAGATACGCCCATTACTCTGACCTCGTAAAACGAGGGTCTATTTACTTCATATAACTCGTAAATAAAATTACCTCTCCTTAAGTTTAACAAGATCTATTTTATATTGTGACTTTTATGTTGCGGGAGTAAGGCATGATCGTTGCTCCTTGAGAACAATTTATTTAAGATCCTAACATTATTAGACATTTATGTTAAAGGTATATCATAATATATTTGTCTATATCCGTATGTCAATGTTTACGGAATTTTGTAATTTTGTAGGTATATACCTAAAAAATGATAAGTACTTACCTATTTTACTTCATACCTGTACATATACGAGTATACATACGACAACGTATACTCGTATATGTACAGTATATAGACGTGGACGAAGTCCACGCAGAGCTAGTTTTCAGCCTACCTTTTAATTAGCTTTTCGTTATCTTAAAGAAGTATTGGTAGTTCCTTAAACAGGTTCCCTAATCGATCAGATCCCTACCTTAACCTTTATAAGCACGTATTCCTACTTAATGTTGCACACTCACGAAGAAAACTTGAAAACAAAGAAAAAATCTCAGTGACCTAAAAATGTGAGTAAAAACATGAAAAACTCAGCGAGCGCCACCCTCGCTCGAGCCGATTCTGATGAATCCACACTCGCGCCGGGTGTGCCGTACTAGAGAGAAAACTAACGAAGTGTTTTTGTTCAAGGGAAGAAATCCATCCATCTTCATTTGCGCATTTCGCGAATTACTCGCTGGAAAGAATAAAAGCGCTTCTAATGAAGGGAGCATGTTGAAATTATTTCAAAAGGCAACCGAGTATTTTTCAAGGAGCGATGCCACTTCATTCCCTTTTCTTTGCACTCTGTTTAAAATTAGCTTTGATGTTGTTATGATGATAATTATGTTACTCCAGGGAGAACATTTTCATCTTTCATCATTTTTTTTAAATTGAAAATTCTTTAGAAATAACATATCGTCACGCCTTTCCACCAAGGGGGCTGGCAGAGGTGTAATACAACACCCACACTTCGCCGGACGATATTTCGTCCCAAATATGTATGGTCCCAAATACGTCCCGGTGTATGGCGACAGGGGGAGCCTGTCGCCATACACCGGGTTCCAGTCATGTAGCAGATGACATACACTACGCACCTAATTATGATCACACAATGAACAAATTGGTGCGTGCCGTCGGCTGGGTTCGAACCCGCTCCCTCTGGCTTGAGAGGCGGACCTTCTCCCAACTAGGCTACCATGGCTTGTTTAAAAATATAAGTAGGTACCATTTATATAATAGGTAAGTACTCATGAAAACCTGTATCAAGAACTGATACAGGCCTATAGGTATTTCGGCTTAGTAACTGCATCCTAAGCCCTTTTGTATATCCAAAAAAGTCGAATTTCCTATGTCTTATAGGTCCTAAATACAGGTCATTAACAAGCCATAACATGGACCTAATAAGTGCTGAGTATGTATTAGGTACCATTACTCTAATAATTATATTTAGCCTTGCGATATTACCAGCCATCACCGTGGATGATTGAAGACTCTCATCTACGTCGAACGATGTCATAATTTCATACCAAATGCTTTCATTTTAATTGGATGAGCTGGCAACCACCCAGAACGAACAGATTTCCAATATAATGTAGATATTCCACTGCCAATACATTAGTCAATAACTTTAATTAGGAAAATTGCAGCCTTTTCACGATAATAAGAAATTTACAATTCATTTTATCGGGCGAAGAAAATTTATGAGGGAATCGAATTCGTATTCATTTATTCGAGTGTTGGTACATGAATTAATTTGCTGAACGAAGCTTACGTTAGAATGTTAAAAGTTATAAATTAGTTGGCTTAGAATATTTAAGTTAGTAGAGAGAAAAGTTGTTCGACGTTATCAAAACTTGCAATTTAAGATTGAAATTTAACCTAACAGATTTTTGTTGAGCTAAAGTAGATTTTTAATTGGGAACGGTTCTTTTGACGGTAAAGAAATATATGAGTTAGGTACTTACCTAAAATTTGTGCAGATAGGATAAATACTTCGGAACCTTAGGCCGAGATTCTGAAACGCTTAGTCGTAAATCGAGATTTGAAACGGGTTTACCATACATAAAAACAGGTTTAAATCGAAACTCATGACTGAGCGTAGTTTCAGAATCTCGGCCTTTAACTATTTAGAATCAAAATGCTCCATTACCAAAGTTTCTATCCGTAGGTACTCGTATGTACCAAAAACGTTGCAAAGTGAACAAAGTATCATCGCCCATACATTTCACATGAGTGCACGACTGCTTTAATTAAGTTCTATATTTTTATCCATTTCGTTTAGGAGACCCTTTAACTTTTAATGGAAGTTAATTGACCCTTATTAGTCTCAGGGCTGTATGCAAAAACGATGCTCAGTCGTGAGTCTCGATAACGGTTTTAAATCAAGATTCTTGACTGAGCTTATCGACTCACTGACATACTCAGTAGCTAATGAGATTAAGATTTCAAATTCTTGTAAAGCACTATTACTCAACTAACTATAAAAAAACCCCAGCAGCAGCCTTGTTTTTAACCAGCTTGTCAATAAAGAGAGTAGATATAGGTACAGTTAGAACTGTTTTCTACAATTCAATCTTTTGCTGTCTCCCATTTCTAGAGTTGTGCGCTAGAGTCCCGCATGTACTTCGGTGCAGTCTCTGCATGTGTTTATAAAGTTAGATTGAGTTTAAAGCTTTCCACTTTTGCCGCGAATGTTTGCAAAACTGTTCTCATTGATTGTTAATGACTTTTAACCAAACGCGGTAAACGCCTGTATAAAACTAAACAAATGCTTGAGAACCGCTAAATCTTCTGTCTTGCTTGTTCTTCTGTGGTGAGGCTCCCTTTCAGAACAAGGCAGTCGGGTCATTGTTAAAATCTAACTTTGACTTTAATTTTAACCGTACCAATTAGGCAAACCCCTTCTAGGGCATTTTTTTTTATTATTTAATAGGCTTGCGTTTGGCTGCCAACATGCCTAGCATAAGCAGTGATGCGGCCTACGATGGAGCACGCTTACCTGGAAGAAACCGATTCACTCCAGACTTGAAGACACATAGATTATAAGTGTTAGGGAATACACACTCTGGGAGAGTCTTCCACACTCTAGCGCAGCGGTCCGTATTAAAAATAAATTCAATTCTTGAAGCCTCAGTGTCTACCAGCAAATAATTAAAAAAGAGATTCGAAAATCAATGAGTTTTACGTGGAAATGTTGAGTTAAAGATAAACGAATATAATAGCTAAAAGAAAGAAATTAAATAGTTAAGTCTAAAAGATTTTGAAACGTTTTAAAGAAAAGTTTCATAGTAAACAGAAAATGAACGAGGTACAAAACTACGCTCTTTACTGACGGCTTTGCGTTCCCGGATAGTAATGAAAGCTTTAAAACTTTGTAGATATTCTTGGAAATTTCATTTCTTGAAATGAAATCCTCGACTTTAAATATTTCTGCTCATAAACTTAATATTCTCATACAAGCTTTTGCCCTCGGCTACGCTGGTGAAAAATCGTTTATAATAACATTAAAATTAGAGTATAAAAAATATATATTTATGCTACAACTAGTTTTACGTCTCACAACTTCTCTAACTAACTAAACTCTAACGAACTCTTTTGTCTTTTATTTTCATGATGAAAAACTAAAAGCTACCTCCATACAACATTTCATCCAAACCTTCCAACCTGTTTTAGCGTGAATACAAACAAACAAACACATACACACACTCGCTCTCTCAGTCATCAACATAACTCATCAAAATTTCATTCAAAACTAAATAGTTTTTTACAATAAAAAAAAATTATAAACTTGCCTACCTACATACTAATAATTTTATCTACTATATAAAAATAAGTCGGGTTTTCCTTCCTGACGCTATAACTCCAGAACGCACGAACCGATTTCCACGGTTTTGCATTCGTTGGAAAGGCCTCGGGCTCCGTGAGGTTTATAGCAAAAAAAAAATTAACAGTTCCTATGGGACCGCGGGTGAAACCGCGGAGCGCAGCTAGTTTTCAATATAAATGCGAAAGTGAGTTTGTTCGTTTGTTTGTTTGTTTAATACGCTTTTATTTCACGAAATAATTATTTAACCGACCATCATGACATTTTGCTTAGGTACGCGTTGTCAGGGATATAGAAAAGGACACAGTGGACACAGGGTACTTTTCATCCCGGAAAAAGTAACGGTTCCGTGGGAACGCGGGTGAAACCGCTGGGCGCAGCTAGTTTAATTTAAGTGTTTAGTAGAAGCCGTTGCGTAAATAACGGCGATGATAGGCACGATGATGATAGGGCACCGGGCCTGCATGATGAAACGAAGTTTTACTAACAGACGACCGTGTGTGCAAGTGTACCGAATATTATTTATTTAATTATTTACTTGATGTCGCAGATGAAACGATTTTTCAATTCTGGCTCGGTAACGGGAATGAGCCACCGGGCCAGATTTTACCAAGTCGGTTGAGTGATGAGTTGTAGAATGTACGCCTATCGTTTTTCCGGCAGTGTCGAAATCCATCAAGCTGTTTAAACTGTGGGGCGTGCCAAAGAAACTTCATACATACGTACATACATACACTCGAAAAACATAACCCTCCTTCTTGTGCAGTAGGGTAAAAAAAACAATCAACTGTGAGAAAACTATTTTTTTTGTTTAATTTTATCCTAGATCATATTTATAAGTGCGTGTATAATATATTATTTTTCCGTTCTTGAACACAACATTTCTTCACAATGAACTTACTTGCAGACTATTATCTAGTCTAGATACGTTCTAAGTACGTCATGTTTGTTCATGAAACTCGATTTATGACCAGCGCAGGGAAGTGCACTCAGAGAAGTGAAGGTAAAGTAAGGACCTGCTTACTTTATACCTGAGAGCATGTTCAGGGGAACTACGACTTGGTACTAGACTAGCAAGCAAGTTTGTACGGGCCGAGTGCCTATTAGACCTGATGTCAGAGTTTCTAGTAAGCGCGAGGGCCTCTGACATGGCTTGACAATTGTTTTTAACATAACATATCGTCACGCCTTTCCCCCGAGTAGGCTGGCAGAGGTGTAATACAACACTCACACTTCGCCAGACGATATTCAGTCCCAAATGTAACAGGGGGCGAGCCTGTCGCCAATCACCGGGCTCCAGTCATGTAGCAGATGACATACAATACGCACATAATTATGCTCACACAATGAACAAATTGTTGCGTGCCGTTGGCTGGGTTCGAACCCGCTCCCTCTGGCTTGAGAGGCGGGCCTTCTCCCAACTAGGCTGCCATCGCTCCCGATTGTTTTTATAGAAGTAACACGTCTATAATATAATGTGTCACCCAAGCCAGGTGTAAATACCACCTGCTGTTACTCATCTGAAGACTGACCGTAGTCGACTAGTCGACCCACACTGTGAGCGCTACATTGCTTCTATTGCCCGTAAGTAACTTACACCTTGATTTTAGTGAACACTTCGATCAGATATTTCCATTGATAGTATTTGAGAGTATGTGTGGGATATTTCTACAGACATCTTATAAAAATTAAATTAAAATCTACTTATAATTCGTATTAGACGTCTTTTTTTTTGTATGTTGAGCTTTTGTCCCACCGACATACGAGTAAGTCGGAGACTTTGATCAGAAAAACACAGTTGTTTATCATCTTACGATTTTACACACCTTTGCTCTAGTGGACGACAATATTCACACATATTAGACGTCTGTAGATTTTTCTGATCGAAGGGTTCACAAAATAGCTAGACCATGATCCAAAAAAACAAGGTCTAGCATAGCAAGAGCAAACACGTAATGACGTCACTCGTCATCGTCATCCGTCTCTTTCAAACTACTGTAAATGACTTATTTCGGTCTTGCCTAAGCATCGATTGACGTCACTATGTGTTGCCCACGTGGCCGGAATGCTTTACCTGTCGGAGTATTTTATTTTACCATGAGCTGGACGTTTGCGCACAACTCGTTTGATGTTAACTGACGGCGGCGTCACCGAAGATGATAAACATACCTAGCAGGTAGATATTTCTTCCTACTAATGTTATAAACGCGAAAGTTGCTAAGAATGGATTGATGGATGGATGGATGTTTGTTACTTTTTCACGCCAGAACGGCTACACAGATCTGAATGAAATTTGGCACAGTTATACAAGTCTAGAATAGCACACAGGATTATTTTTAACCGCGGGTGAAACCGCGGGCACAGCTCGTTATCAAATAAATAATTAAATTAAATTAATCAATTGCTAATTATGAAGCTGTAAAGCACATAGTATCATAATCACATTAAAACAATACGAGAATTTTGGTTATACAAGTTTTAATTAGTTTATAATTGAATTTGGTTCCGGAAAAGAATAAGTCTGCAGAGGAAGTTTGTAAAAACGTCAATTTGAAGTTATTTAATTTTAATTAATTCCGGTGTGGTGAAGAAATTAAATTTGATCGAATTGAGAGACTTGAGCCCATAATACTGAGTAAATTTTGAATGCAACAGTTCAGTAAATAACTCCTAAAATTGTTTGCATCTAAAATGTTGAGGAACTCAGTCGAGAATCATGAAAACTTTCAAATAAGATCCTCTGGGTTATTTATCAACCCGGAAGTATTTGAAACTTCACTATCATGGTTTCGCACTTGATTATAATGATTTATCGGGAAAGACTAAACCCTTTTAATGAACGTTGTATAGGAATAAGGTAATATTCAGAATAGATATACTTACACCTCCTTAGCAATTAACGTTTTATAGCCTCGGAATAGTTCTACAGTGTTTTGTTTTTTGTTTCTCTTAAATTTTTGAAGTCGATTGAGAAAGACAAAACACTGCTTCCGAAGCTATACAACGCTTATAGCTAAAAGGGACAGTGGTTTATTTCAATCAAGTAAATTTTTTTGAAGAAAAAAAAAGCCAAACCCTCTATTAATATTTCGAGGCGATACAACATTTATTAGTAAAGGGAACACATATGGTAAAAGAATCATCGGAACAAGCCATGCCGTGAAATGACCTAGTCGTGTTTCGTGATGTAGTCCGGTGTAACCGTTCCGAAGACGGGTCTGAGCAGTGGCGCACTTGTAGCGCCTCACTAAACTGCCGTCTTTGTACTTCTTCACTCTACAAAACTTCAAGGCTAGAGTGAATAAGTACCTTATAGGTCGTCGTGCTCCATCTTAGACCACAACGTCGCTTAACATCAGGCGAGTTAGTGGTCAAACGCCGACCTATTCTACATAAAAAAAAAAGAATGTTATCAAATCAACCTAACTGGTAGGCATTCTAAAGTTCTCAACCACAGACTCCAGGGTATATTATACCTAAGCTTTATTACGTATCTACGTAAAAAGCCTTCATGAGAAAAACTTTTACCTCTCTCTATCTTTTCTCCGTTACAAAAAAAAATACATCAAATTTTCTCTAAATTGTCTTATTAATAAACATAGTACTTTGTGGAACATTTGTTGATCCGGCTTTGTAATATCTGATGAAAACTAGGTAATTTCACTACACAAGATTTCATAATTCACCTCTTAACAAAGCTCCGATGAAAACAAGTTTAGAATAGAAACTATATTACCAAGAGGGTTCTTGTGATATTCTACACGGGATCCATTAGGAAAGTCCAATTCTAAGGAAACATTTCCAAATGGGATTGTTGTTATGCAAGCTGGCTGCCGCTGGCGGCTTCGCTCGCGTGGAAATATGCCCACGCGACGCGACGACGAGAGCACCGGGAGCAGACAGCCGAAAAATGGCGTTCCTAGCATATTTTCTTGAGAGCACTGAATAAGGGAAGTCAGGAATTTGTTTTGCGATATCCGAAATCTATTTTACAAAATGTTTTTACATAAATGTCGTATACGTATGGCAGTGAAAAAACTGGTTGAATTTCATCGATATTGAAGCTAGATTGGAAAAATAATGACGCAGAATAGCAACATGTACCTATGACTAGGACTGCCTCGGTGGCTCAGTTAGTAGTGAACCTGGCTTCTGAGCTTGGTAGCTTGGATTCGATTCTCACACAAACATGTGATGAACGTTTGTGTTTGTTCTATGTGCGGTGCTTATATCCGATGTTGGATTATAATAAAATTTAAATGCAAAAGTTTAAAATTTTTGATCTGTTCGATCATTAAAAACTTACATGATCTGAGTTCAAACCGGTCTATTTAAGGATGTACATAAAAATATTAATAAATGTAAGCATAACATATTAGTTTCTGGCAGACATAGTACAAGCTTTGCTTAGTTTGGGATCAAGCGACCGTTTGTGTAACAATGTGCCGAAAACTCATTTGTACTGACCCAGACAAACAATATTTTATGTATGTTAATGTAAGAAGCGTCAGCTGAGGTCGGGGAAACTTAGATTGGGATCGTGACTAGCCATATCCTAACTACGTTCGAACTTTAAGTAATTTCGCGAACTATCTAGTTACTTAGTGATTTGGCGCCCTAAATAACAAACGATGTAGACAACATAAGTTGGATTGTGTTTCTTGAAAGCTCTTTATTACCGCAGTTATTAATGTTTTGATATTGAGTACATTGAGTATATTAAAAATGATTATGGTAGCTTAGTTTCTACTAAGCTACCATAATCATTTTTAATATGCTCTCGGCTCGCATCTCAAGAGAGCAGATTTGAAAGCAAATAAATAATGTAAATATAGGATATTTATAGACTAATTTGTTCATTGTGTGTGCTAATTATAGGCGTATAGCTCAGTGTATGGCTATAGGCTCGCCTACGTTACGTTTAAGACTAAATATCTTCCAGCGAAGTGTGGGTGTTGTAATACATCGCTGCAAGCCCCTTCGCAGGAAAAAATCATGGAAATGATAAGTGTGAATTAAAAAAACAGATTGTGTCTGCCGTTAACACTATCGCATAGTTTTAAAGTGTACCATATTAGAACCCTTATTTTGTTAGCATACTGACAATGGTCATCGTGCGCCCTTACGCTTGCTCGTATGGCGCGTGACGTTAAAGGCCACCGCGGCGCACGAAGAGGCTACACACGTGTGTCTAGCTTCGCTTTGTCAGAAAATGTATGTCATAGTATCCACCGCAACCCACGGACACGCTACGCATGAATATGAGATTAGTGACGTCATTGCTACACACAGTGGCTTGTTCGAATATGACGCCCACGCAGCTCAACGCTGTCAACACTACGCACGCGGTACACGAAAGCGGCGTAGCGTTACTGCGGGAAGTGGGACGGGCGGAGAAGCGACCTGGCATATGATTTAAAACTGTGCTGCGCTACAGTTGTACATAGCCATACACCGACCTCGCCGGCGAGGTCGAAGACTGCCTACAAGGTCTGTTAGAAGATCGGTTAGTTAGCTTGTAGTGTTCGTTCATTTTACGCCCCTCAGTTTCTTGCATGTTCTTCTGAGGTGAGACTCCCTATCCGAACAAGGCGTTCGAGTCATTGTTAATAATAATTTATTTTGTTTTTAACCTTAACTTCAACCGTCCCAGTTAGGGCCCTAGAGCAAGCCCCTTCTGGGCTGCCAGGGCAATCCGACGCCCCTCCCTCGGCGACAGCCCAAGCCGAGGGCCCTACCTCAGAGGTCCCCTTGCGCTCGTCGCCCATAGTTTTAAGCATTTTGAGGCCCTGCGCCATCTGCGCTTGCCTAATGCCCGGTACGCTGTCGAAGCCTCAGTGGCCAACAGCATAGAGTCACCCATAAAAAAAAAGTTGTACATAGTCGTGGGTTAATATTCGTGTATAGCGTGTGCTGTGGTGGAAACGTAGACTCACGTTGTCTAACAAATGAAGACACGCAGCTAAAATGCGCCGCGTGGCCGTGCCAAACGTGCGCCGCGGTGGGCCAGCGCTTTAACAATGTCGCGTGGTTTTAAAGGGTACCATACTTATTATTTTGTAAGCGTAATGACAATGGACATCGCGTGTCATTCAGCTAGCGCCAACGTCATACATCAAACGAGCGAGCGTCCGCAGAGGCCTTATTTCTTAAGCGTAATGACTCATTACGCTTAGGAAATAAGGCCTCTGAGAAAAAAATATAAACATATTTTAACAATTTAACTTATGATAATTAATGCAAAACTATTAATATCTAGTCGCTTTCGCTAGGTTGATCGTGAGGATAGTTATAGAACTTGAAACCAAAGTTAAATGAATAATTTTCCAATAACTTAATTTCCATCTTTAAAACAATGCAAATATTCCAAAGTTAATGAGTTCGTATTCTCCTTTCTAACTGATTGAAATGAACTGAAACGATGCATACTCAAACGGCTCATTTCAGCTTTAGAATTTTCCACTGAATTTTACATACAAACGCGCTTGTCGAATTTCTTGGAAATCATTCGTCAGATTGTGATACAATTTGGCATGTATAATAAAATGAATCGTCCCTGCCCTGAAATCTCCGCCCGTGTACTCTTGGTTGTTTTAAAAAACGTCCTCAAGAGAAAATAAATGAAAATTATCCGCATTTGTATATAAGGAGTCACTTTTAACTGATTTATTTAATAGATAAAGACAAAGCAAATCAAAAATCCCTTTACATAAGGAGGTTGTCCACACCATTAGCTTTTAAATTAATCCATTATACAAGAGAAATTTTTAGTTATTGAAGAATGATTAGATAAATGCGAAAGTCATAAAAAAATATTGAAATTGCAATTTGGCACTCTGTAGATAACTTTATAGGCTCATCAGTATCATTACTTGCTCTCTTCGCTCGTAGCCTGCTTCTAGATGAAATGGCAATAGAAAACCTTTTGTCAATGCGAAGTAAGCTTAAAGTGTTCGCCGGACCCTTAAACTTGCTTCTATATTGCCTAAGTAAATGTAGTTACATTTACTTAATTTTACTAAGACGTGCTTTTGTACGACTGGAAGGCTTGATAGAAGTCTAGTCAGGCAATATACTAGCTTTTTAACGCTAGTTTTTAACACTCACTTAGTAGGCTGACGACTTAGAGTAGGAATTTCTTTTCTCATCAATCTTAAAGAAATCGAATAATATCTAGATACATTTAAAAATCTAAAAATATTAGATATGCCAGATTTAATAATTTAGAGCTGAAATTTCTATGAGTTTTTAGTTTATTAGTTAAGAGTTTTCAAGGATGGAGTTAATACTAGTTCTAGTACATTACTACACTACACTTACTACATTAGCCCTTCATTTTGGTTTTTTCCCTAGCTTTTAACTAATTTTTTTATTAACACACTTAGCATATTATTATGTCACATCTTTCCCCTGAAAGGGCTATCGGAGGTGTATTACAAAACTGACACTTTTCCAGGCGATATTCAGTCCCAAATGAGAAAGGGGCGAGCCTGTCGCCATACACCGGGCTGTCATAGTTACAAATAGCAGATGACATTAAATACGCACATGCATATTACATTCACGCAATGAACAAATTGGTGCGTCCCTTCGGCTGGCACTGCGTGATTTTTGTGGCACTAATAATTTCTTACAATCAATTCTTATTACAGGCGAAGACTATCCTCTAACGATCCTTAAAATAGCCTAATGCCGTCTAATCCAACGTAAGATTATTAGTACTGAGCCGCAAGCTCTTAATAAAGCTCGTCGAATCTTTAGGCTAAATGACTGGGAATATTTGGGCTATCTCGGGAATAAACCCTTAGGAATAAACGTCTGTTCGAGCCGGACTAGCGGAGGTTTTATTTGATGCTTTACGGCTCAGTAGGGTTGCCAGACTGACGAAAATATGCACACATCTAGGTAATCCTGATAACCGTAGACGGAATCGCTAAAAGTCTATATGTAAGTTTATTTTATCACAGAGGTACTTACGTGAAAAGTAGATTATTCTTCCTTGTTTTATTTACTAACTCGTGTCAGTTAAGAAATAGAAAAACAATCTTGTAATTAGGGTAAAAATTACAAGATTTTAGCACGTGTGTGGTATATTTAACCGACGAAACGGAGGAGGTTTACAAGTCGAAGCGAATATTTTTATTAATTACTAGCTGTTACCCGCGACTTTACGTTTATTCAGAAATTAGTATCCAAGAACCTGCCTCGTGATATCTCTTCTTAATCGGGCACTCTTGGCAGAGTGGTCGTGGTCACTAAGGTGACCACATAGTGGTGGTACATGGTGGGTCTTCACCGTCGCCAGTCTTCCCGGCGGCGGTAGCCACTGCTCTAGCAATGCTTCCCTATTTTAGCCGGTTCGTCGCATTACGAGAGCACTCCGTCATGGAAGTGTTTGTGGCTGTCTTGATGAGATCCGTCCAGCGTGTAGGAGATCTGCCTCTACCTCTCTTTCCTGACCTACCTACCTGCCCTTGGACTACCAATCTTTCCATTGAGTCTTCGTTTCTGGAGATGTGTCCGAATAACTTTACTGTTCGTAGTTGTACAGTCGACGACAGTCTGTTCTTAGCCTCGTGATATACTGTAACCAATTATCAAATTTCATTAAGATCCGTTCCACCGCTTAGCCGTGAAAGGCCGACAAACAGACATACAGAGCTACAAAAGAAAGTAAGCAAGAAAGTATTCGATTTTAATATATTAGTAGATATATGTATATGGAAATTTCGATAAGCAGGTCATGTGCATGCAAGCTTGCTCAATCTTAGTACGCATCGTCACTTTCCATCAGGTAAGTTACGGACAATAGTCACAGCGTACAGTCAAACCATATACATAGAGTAAAGACCCCTAATCGGTCAAAAATAATGATTCCAAAAAAAGTAAACCAAACCATTGAAAGTCAACCAATTCACTAGTCAGTCTTCGATGTCATCCAGTAGCGGTTACGTCTCCCCACTAACCAATAAATATGGTGAACTGTGTAGTCCACTCATGCCGAAATTTCAGAATATCCAAAACAGTAAAAAAAGGCAACGTGCACTTATCATCCGTAAGTCTTAAATATATTTTTATGTGCTTTAAAAAGCTAATAATTGTAATTAATTCTTAATGTCAACAGAGCGAAAAGTTGCTGAAAAAAGTGTTGCCATAAGGTATTTTTATATTTTCCCTCTAATAAACTTTAGGTTTCTTAAGGACCCAGTTTAGCCGATCAGTGGACAAAAATAATTCGATAAAATAAAATGAAAATTAGTGAAAACTTCGTCGCCCCCATTAACAATTTGCTCTGTGCACCTTCGCAAGAAAGAAATATAGGTACGCAACAGTGAAATATCCTGACAAGCAGGCGTCAGTTTTATTTTTATGTAAATGTAATGTTATTTTATTGCCGAAACAATAACTTAAATGTATGATGTAAATAATGATAGTGTGTAAATTTATGTGTAAATAAGATAAAATCAATAGTTAAAATCAATAGTAATCCCTTTACTATTGATTTTAACGCAAATTCGTACTCTTAATTTTTACTTAAATTCTTACCTTTTACCTACTCTGATTTTAGTTAAGGTTTACATACAATCTGTAATATTAGTTTGTAGAATAGTGTCATGAATGGATCTGGGTAAGGCTTTGTGTGTAGTTTAGCTCTGGCCTAAGCTGGCCTAATACTTTGTTTCCGGTCTTGTGATATCTTTAAACTCTGATCGTTATATAATTTACCCAACTAAATCGGGTAACCTCTTTTAATGGCAAGTTCATCACGTATAGAAAAAAAGGTTTTATTAAGGTACCGAAATAAATTTGACACGTTTCGAAATCGTGTTTTGTATGAAGACTATCCTTCTGGACCTATGTAATAGAGCATATTCTGTGAGTCAAACCAAAAATACCTACTTACTTGAACTTACATATTCTTACAAGGACCACAGAATAGATAATAGTGCAGATTTTAAGACGAGAAGTAATAGTACTATTTCTTCTGTGGTTTTATCACGAAAAGTAACTATAAAAGGATTGAGCTTTTATAACCCAAATCCTAGCTTAACTACCTAACTTTTCCAGTCAGTGTTTGCTACAACTTTGTTTTTCCTGAAAGTAGATTTCCTCGACCATTTATAAACGAAAGTTCTAAGTACTAGAATTTATTATATAGGATACTAGCTGCGCCCCGCGGTTTCACCCGCTGTTAAAAAGTCCTATGTGCTATTCTAGACTATAATCTATCTCTGTGCCAAATTTCATCCAGATCTGTTCGGCCGTTCTGGCGTGAAAGAGGAACAAACATCCATACATCCATTTTTACAAACTTTCGCGTTTATAATATTAGTAGGAAGTAGGATAGGATTAAGACTAAAGTGATCCGAAACTTAATAAGGTGATTAATTTTTGAACTGTTTTGACAGCTATTCGATAAGTTACATGTCAACAATGGACGATTAAGCAAATATTCGACCAATTAAAGTTCGGTAAGCATAGGCCTGAGATCAAATTGCACAGAAACCTGAGGTGACTAAATTTTAACCGTCTGTTTTTGACAGCTTTAAGTTACATGTCAACACTAGACGGTTAATCAAAATATCTCTACGTTAAATTTTGCTGAACATTGGCTTAAGAAGCAGCCCTGGCTAAAGGGTCTTGCAACACCTGAGAGGGATCTCAATTTTAATTACTTTTAAACTCTTATTTATTAAGCTGATTTGCATAATGTAAAATCAAGCTGAAGCCAGTTTCCGTTTAAGTTGCTTCAACTTACGTTAATTGTGATTTGATACTTTGGAGGGTGAGCGGCTTTTAAACTGTTTTGTATAGAAATGTAGCGCAATTATGATTGTTCAAAGCTAAAAAAATAAAAAAAATATTCTCTTTTAATATTACTGTTTATTCAAAGTCAAAATGTTTTCATTTCAAAACATCTCTATCTTCCTCTATAGAAAAGAATGCCATCTCTATCTTCATCTACAGGTCACTTCTTAAGAGTCCGGCGACCTAACTAATTTCGTCCTAGGCGACCTAGACTAACTTCGCATTGGCTTAAGGTATTCTATAGCCATTTCGTCTAGATGAAGAAGACGAGCGAAGAGAGCGAGTAATGATACTGACGAGCCTTTAAAGTTGCCTACAGAGTGACAAAGTACAATTTAATTTTTTTTTATGACTTTTGCACTTCTGTAATCATTCTTAAGTAACTAAGAATGTCCCTTGTATTATGGATTCATTTAACAGCTAATGATGTAGACAACCTCCCTATGCAATAGAATTTACGATTTGTTTTGTCTATGTATTGAATAAATCAGTCAAAAGTTACCCCTTAAAAATGCGGATTTTTTCATATTACTTCTATTTTCGCTTGAGAACGTTTTAAGAAAAAACCAAGAACATAGGGGCGGAGATATTGTTAATTTAATAGTATAAATTTCAGAGCGTCGCGGCCCTCCCGATTATCTTGAAATTTTGTAGCAAAGATACATATGATTTGTTTTCCAAAAAAAATCATATCTAATTTTTTTCGATACAAAATTTTAAGAATCGGTTTCACCAAAATCGGTTGAGGAATGCGAGAACAGACGTCGGCCGCGAGGTCCACAGCTAACAGAGACACTAGTGCTATATTGTTTTAGAAGACTCTAAAACCTTAGGTCAATAATAAGTGTAACTTCAAACTTTGAGCAAATTAGTGTTAGAATGAGAGAGTGGCGGACGAGAGAAATCGAAGTAGCTTGTTAAGTTTTATAATTTGACTAGTTTTATAGGAAACGCCTCTAAGATTATAAGGATCTAAACATGAAATACAACTCATTAGTACAAAATACAAATTCAATTTTCTAAATAAATTTTTCAACTCACATTAAATTATGTTTATTACGTCTTACTCGTCAAATATTTCTCAATCAAGTGTGAGTTGTTAGTCTAGCACCATCCTCAGACCAACCACCCCCTCCCAGACTTCCCGTCTTTGGTAGTGGTCGGGCGATGGCGTTACACCAGCGCCTCCTATGCAAAACCAATGGCGAACTATAGATGGCGTTTGTGAACTTCCGGCGTAAATACACCTTTGAAAAATAGGAGACAACAAGATTGTTCCACTACATACTCCATTGCTATATCTTAGATTCATTATTTAAAAAAAAAAACAAAGTTGACATGCACCCAATTCACCCACTCTAAGTGTTAGGCGTGAAAGCGTAACAAACAAGTGAACAAACAAACAAATTCACCTTCGCATTTATACAGTAACAAAAGAATGAAAAAATAAATAGGTAGTACCTGTACAAAAGTAATCTTTTCCGCACATTTTCATAGAAGTGTTTATTTTTATCGTCGATTCCGTAGCGGAGACGACGGAGATTGATGTTGGTTCAACGTTAACCCATTGACATGATCAATGCATTTCATACTAGACTTGTCATCTCGAAGTGGCATAGTAGTACACCGCAACGATGCTAGTCAGCATACTCACACGTAGTTAGCCACTTGAAAAGGCAACACGCGCTCTGTGTTCAATATTGAAATAAAAGTAAAAATAAATAAAAGACGGGAGTCGGAGGAGACGTGAATGATCTGACCTGGCCAGCGAGGTCGAAGACTTTCTACAAGATCTGTTAGAAGATCGGTCAGTTAGCTTGCAATAATCGTTCAGTTTCTTGCCTGTTCTGAGGTGAGGCTCCCTATCCGAACAAGGCGGTCGAGTCATTGTTAAAATATAACTTTAACTCTAACTTCAACCGTCCCAATTAGGGCTCTAGAGCATACCTCTTCTGGGCTGCCAGGGCAATTCGACTCTCCTCTCTCGGCGACAGCCCAAGCCGAGGCCGTACCGTAGAGGTGCCCTTGCGCTCGTCGCCCATAGTTAAAAGCATTATGCCCGGTAGACTGTAGAGGCCTCAGTAGCCAACAGCATAGTCATTCCAAAAAAAAGACGAAAGATAGCCGTTCGACAAAATGTGTTCTCGATAGCAACTCTATTGTTTTTCCTCTATGAGTAAAGCCCTCTTGATATTCTGAGCAACAGTTCGTAGTTATTCTACAAGACTTTCAATTTTTAAACGAGAGAGCTTTTAAAATCAGTCACAAAGTTTTATACTACTTTTTATCACTTTTTTTCAGACGCTTCGAAATCAGAAGTCAGATTTAGTTTTAAAAGCTCAACATATTTTTAACGCTTAGATAAAGTTGGATTTAAAATCAAAATAATTTATTTAGTTGAGTAAGTACACTTTCTGTGGCCGATGTGAAAGTTGTAAAAGAAATAATTTTTGTTATTTATGTAAAGTTTTTTGAGCACTTTAAAATTCGCAAATTTTAAAAGTAAAAATATGGAAAGTTTACGTTTGTAACTTGAAAATATTTTAGAAGTTCTACGAGTAAGAACAATAATTTTCTCATAGAAGGTGCATGGTAAAAAGTTTTGTTTATTAGCTTTGTTTTATTAATGCCAACAGTATACTGAAATAGTGGGGTTTCAACGGTGGTGTTACAGTGTTGTGAGATGCATTTCAGAGTGGAGTATCTTTCCTAACGTGATCGCAAGTAAGTCCTATTTATTACAACAAGCATTTAATGTTTGGATAATTGTTTGCAATATTTGTACTGGTTCATCCTTATCCGTAGGATTAAGGCCTTTCCGGTGTTCTTTTTTTATTTACATCGGACTAGGCATGCGTTTGACTACAGACTCGCCTGATGGGAAGCGACGAGGTGTAACACGTTTGTCTAGAAGAGACCTATTCACTTTTCTCTTGAACATTCCAGGATTGTATTTGGGTGGAAAAATACGCAAGCAACGAGATCCGCAGTCGTTTCAACTGAAAGTTGTTATTTTAGTTTGTGTGTTTTGAATCATCTTGCATTAATTAATATGGTATAAAACTTATAAGACTTACAATATTTTTTTTACGTTCAAATGTGTGTGCAATAGCGAATTCATTTGATTTGGAAACACGATTGCTCATATTTTATTCTAAAGCTTAGAATAAATATTCTAAGTAGTTCTACGGCAAGGTTAATTGCCACTATAGACTATAACTATAGACAATCACTTAGACAATTAAAAGAATTTTTTGGCTCTGTGAGTTGTAGACGTAGCGGCTGGCGTTTGCCCTCCTCTGGTCACACAGGTCTGGGTACAGGTCGTATTCTTCAATGGGGGGTTTTATATACAATATACATTTTACATTGTATACCTATATGTATTGTACATATATAAAATTGAATTGTACGTAAGTTATTTCACCTAAATACCTGGTCCGAACAAAATAAAGAGCTCACTCTTTTTATTTTCAGAATAAATCCTTTAAATCTATCGCAAAGGATCGAAGCAGATTGATGCTGGCTCAGCTAAAGCGCTTTATATTCATATCGGTCGCAAAGCTGCTCAGTCTTTGTCGAGGAATTTCAATTTTATTTTAGGCCTCGGCTGGAAGCGCTTGGAAAAGTGGAGCGAACTTCTTCCGGTGTTTGAGAAATGTACAGCAGCTTACGTATTGATATAATATTAAATTCAAATTCAAATATCATTTATTTCAGACATAGTCCATAAGTATAAGTCATCACAATAAAAAGTCCGATATACGTAATAAATTAAATTAAAATAATGGTCATGAAAGTGAAAAAACATATGTTGTTCAAATTAAAAATTAAAATTAAATATAACAAGCATGCATTTGTATCGGACAATCAATCGGAGCAGCTACAACGCGCAGGATGGTGTTGGTGCTGCCCCGAAGGCGGCAGAGCATCGAGGCGAATTCCACGCCTTCCAATTATTAGATTCCACGTAGTTAACAAAATCTAAACTAAGTAGGAATATGCTAGTGGCTCTAGTCACTAGCATAGCCTGCTTGCCTATAGCATAGCTGCGAGTTCTGTAGAGCTCTGTAGAGCTCTGTAGAGCTCTGTAGAGCTCTGTAGAGCTCTGTAGAGCTGTAGAGCTGACGTTTTTCTTACTCTACAGGTGGTATTCTGAACCGATTCTCGTAAAATTTTGTGAGCAGGTTCGATAATTAATAATTATCAATTAATAATTAATCTGAGTTAAGAGGGCGTGGGTTCGATTTCCACGTAGGGCAAACATTCACGTGATGAACATTTGTGTTTGTTCTATGTCTGGGTGTTAATTATCTATTTTTTATTAGTATTTTTCAAAAAATTTATGTAATTTAGTATGGAGGTAGGTTAAACCTTGGAATAACGCATAGCTACTTTTAGGCGCACGCGGCGTAGCTCTAGCTAGTAGAAATATAAAAATAATCATGTTACAGTGCTAAAACTTATATTTAAAAAAGAACTTGTTTACCTAATTGTACTTATTTAAAATTATATTACACTTATCAATCTAAATAAGTGCTTTTTTTAAATAAGTAACTGTCATAATATTTATTCATAAGTTCGGGAAAACTAATCATTATTTGTGCCCCGACCCGACCGCCATGTGGTTATTGTGGTATGTTATTGGTACAAATAACCTTATCCTACTTACTCGTGTATAAAGGCATTCTCCCAGAATTCCCCATATTGCGTAGAACCATCCCACTCTAGACATTTCACTTCATAACAACCACTTTCGCTGCTAGTTTGTTATCCAAAAAGCCCATCTCACGCAGATAAGTTCAAATGACCAAACTTACAGGCCCTGGAGACAAAGAGTCCTCCAGAATATACGCTAAAGCTTCAAATAACACAAGGTTAGTTACTTGCGTAGCAGGAGTTTGAATAGCGGTCCGGGTACGCCTTCTTGAAACAACCCCACTGACTAATACAAGGTGGCTTTGTTGTTTTAAAGTGAACAACTTTCAGAACATCAGTTTGCAAAATTCGAAAGCAAATAATCTTCTCTCAAAAGAGAAGAAGTCATTTTTTTTAATGTATAGATAGTAATAGATCGGCGTTTGACCACCAACTCGCCTGATGTTAAGCGACGTTGTGGTCTAAGATGAAGCACGACGACATATAAGGTCGGACTTATTCACTCTAGCCTTGAAGTTTTGTAGAGTGAAGAAGTACAAAGACGGCAGTTGAGTGAGGCGCTACAAGTGCGCTACTGCTCAGACGACAACGAAAAGAGTCTCCTTACAAAATAACTGTATATTCATGTGATCAATTTTTGGATGTATTTCAGTCTCTGGCTACCATAGCTTTGTTTAGTATGAGATCAGACGACAGTGTGTGCAAGTGCTCCGATTTTTTTTTTTATTTACTTATTTATTATTGGTTTTTGCAAACTTGTGTTCTAACAGTTGTTCACTTTGACGGATAAAACAACACCCTTAAGTAATAATTCGGAATATCGCGACAAGTGTAACCGGTTAGTTTGTCACTCGGCGATGTATCGGGCGAATTATCGCTCACGTCAACTCCACAGAAAGGTGACGAGTTGACCGCTAATTTAGACAAGGACATCGCCGATAACCGTTAGCGATGATTTTAGCGCGACAACGCGACACGAATTATCGCCAATGTAGCCCCAGGTTAATGACAAAATAGTCATAGTGTGTCATCCCGCTCACGGCAACCACTCGCATCATACGAGCGAGCGGGAGGGCACACGATGACCATTGCCATTACGCTTACAAAATACAGAGGCATTTTGAACGCATTTCGGTTATGATAGTCATTTGTATCACCTTACTAGTTTGTGAACTTACCTAAAACAAATCTGAACTAGTACGTAATCATAAATAATATAGTTTTTTTTTTTTTTTAGTTTATTGTATAGCTATTTAGTAATTATTTATGTAGGTATTAGTACGAGTATGTAGTTTATCATAATTCTCAAATTAGTAAGTTTATTTAATATTTATTTAACCTTTATTATTATTATTTTTCTTTAGCACACCAAAGGTTGTCTGGAAGAGATCGCTCTTAAGCGATAAGACCGCCCATTGCGCCTTTATTTTTGAGTGTTTAGTTTAGATTTACTTGTGTTTGGTGACAATAAAGAGTTTTTCTATTGTATTGTATTGTATATAGTTCTTGAGCTTACCTAAAACAAATCTGAACTAGTAAGTACGTATACATATACCTATAATATAATGGAACATAAAATGATAAAAAAGTACTAAACTAATTATGTATTTTAGACTTCTTATATGTTCTGTGCTTGTAGTACAAAATATTACTTAATACCACAAAAATAAAAGAATTTTCAGGTATTTTGTTATTGGCTCTGTAATGCCTAGGTATTTGTGCATCGCATCGAGATAAATAAGATAGTTCGAATTGATGATTACGTAAACCATGTCAATGTCGTCAAGGGGACCAATTTTTGTACCTGGTTGGTTGGTCACTGATGCGTGTCGTTCTGCAATGTATCCAATTCCAGCAGGAAACGTTCTATATAACAGAACGTTCTATAGAATAGCTGCCGCATGAGAGGAGGCTTTAGTGAAGATTTTTGTGCAGAAGTGCAGATTTTTAGTGAAGCGAACTTTTAAAAGAGCTATACTATACTATATAATATACTTTGAACTCCTGATTCTATATATACATATGGGCCGACTATTGAACCACCTATCTATTTACCTAAACCATATTATGCCTCAACAATCACTCCCCTAACTTCGCTGGATAATATTTACATTAGTGTATCATCTTAGATTGAATATAGTCAAATATTTATTTACCAAATTAGATATTGAAGTGGCTAAAGGGGTGTGTACTTGTGATATTTACCAGGTTAGTATTAACCATAGATATAGAAAAACTAGTCAACCGAGCCAGCGTCTATGCGAAAATGCTTTTGTTTGTCTGAATTCTTTCTGGATTTCTTTCCGGATCTCTGTCCGGATCCTTATCAAAATATCTGTCTTCCTCTACAGTTCGTATTTTTTAAACTTTCTTCAATTTTTTTTTAAACTGACTCGACAAACAAATCTGTATATTTGTGTACAGTTTGTCAGTAATTCTCGAAAGACGCAATTACCCTACAGACGCATTAGTACCAGTTGATCCTACCTTTATGAAGCTATGGCTAGTTCATCTAGTTATATTCGTAGGTGAGCCAACAGACCTTGTTCAACCCTGTATACACTTCTAGTATCTACACACACCCTTAGCTATTATTGTGTATGTTTACACACATGAATACATATTGTTCGAGACGGGTCGTAATTGAAGCGTGTTTATGTAAATACATGTTGATTTAACACGTTGCAATCTAAGGTGCGGTGTACAGAATGTGATGAAATCTCATTCATTTCCTTTGCAAAATTGTGAATTGAATTTGACTTTTGATTGCTAAAGTTAGCTTTGTTTTAAAGTTAGCGTTTGAAAAACTGCTACATTGTTTATTTTGAGTTATAGGTATTTTGTACTAAGTAAGTTTTTGTCCCTCTTCTTTATAGAAATAAAAGAGAGTTCAGTTAGTTTTTGTACTGGTTTTGCTTTATTTATTATTTATCTGCTTACCTCAGGTTCTTGCCTCAGGCAAATAATTACTTGTCAAGTCTCGTACAGCTGCCTACTTAATTTTGTTTCGTGTTTTTTTTTTCGTTTTCCTCAACATCCCGTATAAGATCCGTACCTAGCTAGGTATGTATGTCTATTGTGTTTGCTATGTGATCCAATCTCAGTAAGATTATGCAAAGACAAGGTGCATCCTGAGATGTTACATAATACAGTAGTAAATTAACGTAGGTACCTTTAACTTCATACTTACTCATGTAATGTTTTAACGGTTTTTATCAAGCGTTAGCTCGCATACTAAAACGACGCTCAGTCTTGACTCTCGATTCAAAAATGGTGTTATCATATTTAAAAATAGTTTTAAATTAAGATTCATGACTGAGCGTCGTTTTTGAATGCGGCACTAAGAGCAACAACAGCAACAACAACAACGATGTGGAACAACAGAAGCTTGCTAAGAAGTAGCTGCGAACTGCAGTTTACCTCGCGGTCCCAAAAGAATCGATAATTTTTTCGAGATAAAAGGTTTCCTATGTCCTATTCTGCACCTCTAACAATGTGTATTACATTCTCATGGTGATCGGTGTCATGAAATCGTGAAAGCAAAAAATTCAATTTCACATTTATATTAGTAGTAAGGAGGAAGAAAGGATAGAATAGAAGAACTTAAAAATTACTTCAGTACATACTTAGTCAGGTACATAGTGTAAATAAATGGATAGATACTATTACATGGTATTTTGTGTTGATATCCGCCCGAAAACCGACAAAAAAAAATCACACCTGGTAACTGAATTGTCATGTCTAATAAAAATGTTTTTGAAATCTATTTTCGTGTTTACCTTTACGTTCCGTTATCCTATAATATTGATGCTACCATAACCTGTATTTACGCGTTTCGCGTCAAGGTAGCGGAGTGAAAGAGAGCCATTACCTCTCCATAATGGCGTTAGAGATAATCTCTTAAAGGCTGATAGGGTGGATAGGATAGGGATAGGGTGGTCTGAGATGCTCTGAACATGTGAGGATAAGATTTGATATCTGTACTCGTAAACCGTATTTTTTTTATCCGCAATGCAATGGAGTGCAATGTGCAAGCGAGTAAAAATTCTCTGTACAGAAACCCTTAAAATGGGAATACACAATATCTTTTATTTAAGGTTTTGAGTGTAGTAATACTTAACGGGTGTAATTCTTCCCATTAAATTGAACAACTTTTAGAACATTCGTTTGCAAATTTGAAAACATATAAGTCTGAATACAAAATAACTATCGTGTCACGTCACGTGATCGATTTTGTATGAAGGCTAGATTTTTTCCAGGATTTTGCAAACTTATGTTCTAAAACTTGTTCACACCACATTATTAATTCTAAAAGTTAGCACCACATTATTAAGTAAGCTAACAATTGCCACTGCGATTTTTCATGAAAAAGTAACCTGCCCTAATAAATAATAAATAATAATAATAATAAATTCGGGACACTTCCACACACGGTCGCCTGACCCCAAACTAAGCAAAGCTTGTACTATGGCTGCCAGAGACTGATATACATACTTAGATATTTTTAAATACATACTTAAATACATATTAACACCCAGACATAGAACAAACACAAATGTTCATCGCATAAATGTTTGCCCTAGGTGGGAATCGAACCCACGCCCCCAAGCTCAGAAGGCAGGTTCACTACCAACTGAGCCACCGAGGCAGTTAATAAATGGATATTTGATACACAAATAAAAATAAATATAGTTAGTGCCTTTGTTTATTTTATAATAAACTAGAAAATTAATTAATGTAATTAAGGAAGAGTTCATCAGTCTATCCATCTATTAAAAAGAGAGAAAGCATTTTTTAACACAAATTAGGTAAACATCTACATTTTTAATTACCACCTGAAGCGGATAAACAACCAATACCTAGTAATACCTACCTATATTCCCTTTTCTTGTTTTAGACGTATTTACAATGTTCCCAAATAAATTAGAATTCATTTAAAGATCCACAAACATGTAAACATGGGCGCGTTGGTTTGGGAATTTATTAAAAAGTAATTGCTTACGTGACACGGCTACGGACGCAATTTCATTATCATCTGCTTTTTATTTTGACAGGGCAATAAATAATCAAAATTAGTTAAAAACACCTTTAAAAGTAAAAAATAGTTCGTCCCAAAGTAATACAAACCTCGATTCGTGACTATGCAAATTGTGAGCGGCTGGCTGTCCGCTGGCTTACTCTGAGTCGCGTAATGGCCAAACTAAGTATAGTAACCGGCGAACGTCACACTGAACTGTTCGCAATTGCCGTTTGATTTTGTTTTACTAACAAAATGCGAATTTGCCGGTCATTTAATTAGTCAGCAAGCTATACGCTGCAAACGCGTATAGTACGCGCTGTTTAGACCAACGTTAAAAATATACAGCATTATAGGTACCTCACCAAAAACCTCTTAAGAGTTCATTGTACTTATCAATATAAACAACTTTTACTATGGGGCGAACTCCGAAATCGCGAAAAAAAATCAGCGTACATTTTGTCTCAGGTGATTGAACTTTTTGTATGGAACAGCTGATTTTTTTTCGCGATTACAGGATTGCCTTCATAGTAAAAGTTGTTTATATTGATGAGTACAATGAACCCTTAAGAGGTTTTTGGTGAGTTACCTATAACCCTGTATAGGGCGGCTAACTGTAGGGGGATGGCTAACTGGAGGCAAACAGTTAGCTGCTTACAGTTTGCTTTGTGCTTAGGACGTAACCATAGACTGATTGGATCACATTCGTAACATCAGATTTAGTATCAACTCATACGAAAGTTGTGTAAAAACTGAATCAACAGCGCGCAAGTTGTCGTCCGATAATATAATCTTTCTTATCTTAATATTGGTATAAATTACGTGTCCCGTTTTTTGTCCGCTTTAGACTCCTAAACTACTTAACCGATTTCAATCAAATTTGCACACCGTGTGCAGTTCGATCTAACTTAACAGATAGGTTAACTCACATATATAAATAATAAACGCGAACGAAGTCGCGGGTGACAGCTAGTTATAGTTATTTAAAATAACTTACAAACAGAAAGATTCTCGAGTCGTATCTACCACGGACCATTTTTTTTCATTTGTGACCACGAACCGAAAGATTCATCGTGGGAAGGCCTTCCACAAGGTTAGCCGACGATCTGATGAGGGTCGCGAGAAGCCGCTGGATGCGGGCCGCGCAAGACTAGTCGTTGTGGAAACTATTGGGAGAGACCTTTATCCAATGGTAGAAGTCTTCTACTAACATAACATACATAACATATCGAATCAAATCGTCTTTCCCCCGAAGGGGCTGGCAGAGGTGTAATACAACACCCACACTTCGCCGGGCGATATTCAGTCCCAAATGTGACAGGGGGCGAGCCTATCGCTATACACCGGGCTCTAGTCATGTAGCAAATGACATGCAATACGCACATATGATCACACAATGAATAAATTGATGCATCGGCTGGGTTCGAACCCGCTCCCTCTGGCTTGAGAGCCAGACCTTCTCCCAACTAGGCTGCCATCGCTCTTTTACTAACATGTGACACAAACGTACCCCGGCTGACATGGTAATAAACGTACACCAATTTCATTAGTTCCCCTAGACTCTGAGACCTCTCTGATCTATATTAAAACCAAAGAACTACACCATGCTTAATTTCCACAAAAATAAAAGGAAAATAATTTTCCACAACGAGTAAGAAACTTTTTCTAGCAAAATAGTAGCAAATAGTACCGGACCACATCGAAGTAAGTTCCGAAGTATCTACTCGACACGGTTGTCGCCGCAATTGAGCTCCAACTAATTAGGAAAAACTCCGCGTGCTTAGTGCTGTTGGACGTCGAGAGGAAAACTCCTCAATGAAAATGTGTTTCTTTTCTATATAAAAAAAGGTTACTCAAACATATAAGAATAATAATAAATAATAATATTGTGACACTTTCACACACGGTCGTCTGACCCCAAACTAAGCAAAGCTTGTATTATGGCGGTGGGAATCGAACCCACGCCCCCTAGCTCAGAAGGCAGGTTTACTACCGACTGAGCCACCGAGGCAGACAAATGTATTTTCATTCAGCCAAATATAATATTTATTTATTTATTATTGTTGTAATGTAGGAACGTAACATATCGTCACGCCTTTCCCCCGAGGGGGCTGGCAGAGGTGTACAACGCCCACACTTCGCCGGACGATATTCAGTCCCAAATGTGACTGGGGCGAGCCTATCGATATATACCGGTCTCCAGTCATGTAGCAGATGACATATAGTAAACAGTTATGCGATGATAGCCTAGCCGGAGAAGGCCCGCCTCTCAAGCTAGAGGCAGCGGGTTCGGACCCAACCGAAGGCAAGCACCAATTTGTTCATTCTGTGAACATGTAGTAAATGCTATAAATATGTAGCTAGCACATAGTTTTAGCTTGAAAGATCTCAATCGATGACAAAAATTTAGGCCCTCAAAGTTGTGTTGTGAACAAAATTTTCACTATAGCGTTTGTCACAGGCATTGTTTATATTCTTGTATAGGCTGCTTGCTTCCGACCCCGCCAGAGATATGTCGAAAGCTTTTATAATACTCTCGATGGTCTTAAATTTTCATAAGCAGGCTTTTATGCATGCACTTAACTCGCTTCGTGTTACGTTACATTTTGGTTGGAAAGCAATGATATATTTAGCGAGTATCTTCATTGAACGGTTCTTCTTATACGCAATATCTTTCAATATGATAATAATTCTAGGGAACACACTACCTCCTTAGTAAGTATGGTTACTATGGTTATTACTCGACCCTTGCGTGTCTACAATCCCTTGACCAATTTTTGATCAATAAATATTCAAACTTACGAATAACGTAGTACCTGTTGCATTATATACGCCGATAAGCAAAATGTTCTCAAAAATCTATAAGCACAACTTCGAACACTGAGTTGCCGGACACTCCAAGGCCCGCATGCTAAAATAACGTTCAGTAATCTCGATTTAAAACAGGTTTTACCATACATAAAAACAGTTTTAAATCGAGATTCATAACTGAGCGTCGTTTCTGAATCTGAATAAGATCAGATCCCTAAGATAGCTTCGGTCGGCCAAACAATAAATAAATGCTCAATTTCTAGCTACATGAATATCGCTAGATTCATAATACTGATGGAAATACATACATAAAATTATAGTCACACCTCTTTCCCATAGGGGTAGGCAGAGACTACTTCGCTCCACTTGCTACGATCCTGGCATACATGTTTCACTTCTTCTAATCTCATGAGTCTTTTCATACACGCTCATCGGTTACAGGTACTCCTGACTTGGCCTTTCTTTAAGATACGCTCACCTAGATCGATCCTTATCAACTTGGCTGTTCACACTCTCCTTGTAGATCTGTTTCGTCAATCTCCTTTTATCCATTCTCTCAATGTGCTCAAACCATCAAAGCATTCCTTTCTCAATCACACTACATCATCTTTCACTCCACAACGTTTTCTTATTAGAAAACGTTGTGGAAAAAAACAACATGAAAAACAGCGTTATTACGCTGTTTTTCATTTTATCTATCAGAGTCACTCCAGTCATACTTCGCAACCTTCTCATTTCCACAGCATTCATTTTACTTTCATGCTTCTTCTGCTAGATTAAACATTCACTCCCATACATAGGAGTGGGCACTAGAACTATGTCCAATACCCCCATTCATATATGACATTAGCTGTCTCAATTTCCGACGGCCAAATGAGTAAACAAGAAAAATTCGGTCGTCGGGATACTTTCAGCTGAACCAACACAGACGGGTAATAAAGCTAAAAGCCCAGCGCATAGGCCCCCGTCACGCGCCGCGGCTAAAGTTTCAATATTCCTTAATGGAAGACAGCGTGCGTCCAACGCTTACACAATAGACTCGGGCTTAGCTGCTTATCCACTGGATCAGACACCATCAAGTCTGGTGGTGGAGTTTACATGGATGTTCACATGGACCGCGATATGAATTCCAAAATGCGTTTGTAACAAAAATGCATGGCGAAACGAACTTGTGAAGACGCTTCGTGTTTTTGATCTAGTAGTGAAGATAGGTAATGATCTACCTTTACTACTAGTAGTAAAGATAGATAATAATTTAACTTTACTACTCTCTTACTTCGTATAATACCTCTACATCTACCTACCTATAATATTATAACTCAAAAAAAAAACCTCATTATTATTTTCTGGTCCTGAAGGATTTTAATAGGTACAGGTACAGTAGCTGGCAGGTACAGTTTGAAAATATAATGGTAGATTTTTTTTTCAACCTCTTCCATGTGTGCTAGTATCAATTGACAGCTAAATTGTAAACTACCTATTCTTTTGCTAGCGCTTTATTCAAGCTTATGTTGTGCAAAATTTGTGTGGTTGAGACTGATTTTTAGAGTCCACTACACATTTTATTTCTACGCTCGAACTTGAACACTTCGTCAGATCTGTACTATCCCCATTTTTATCGGCGTGAAGGATCACACCCAGTTAGAAAAACATTTATCAGATTCACTGCTTTCAGACGATACCTTCCTTACGTCAGCGGCGGTCCGACGAAAACGATCCTGACATCACACGTCAATGTCGGTAGCGACGTAATCGCTATCCGTTCGGTATTGTTTCTTGTTGGTAAGCCCACAAATTACGAGTGTGAGCTTGGACGAGAGCAAAAATGGCAGATAAATGAGTAAGCGACAGACAACATATTGTCAAAAGTAATGAATGTGGGTAATTGATTAGGTATAGGTATAAGGTACCTATCTCGATTTTTCTCCTCTTCTTTCTAAAATTATTTGCACTTTGTGGATTCGTTCGTTATGCTACAAGAATCATATTTTTTTTAGATTTTTTTCTAGAATAATAAGTTATCCAGGCGCTATCCCAGGATATTGGAATAGATTTGGTCCGGAGACCTTTCTTCCGTAAAGTTGAGATAAATGGCATAACAAAAGGTTTCGCATTTTTAATATACATATTTTAACGTATGTTTTTATTTTTTTTAAATATGTAGAATAAGTCGGCGTTTGACCACCAACTCGCCGGATGTTAAGCGACGTTGTGGTCTAAGATGGAGCACGACGACCTATAAGGTACTTATTCACTCTAGCTTTAAATATTTGTAGAGTAAAGAAGCACAAAGACGGCAGTTGAGAGTGCGCTACTGCTCAGACCCGTCTTCGGAACATGTGTTACGTATTTTACTCTAAATCAGAAAAAAACTTTGGATGTAAATATAATCAGTTTAATGAAATACAATTAATGAAAACACACTGTATAGTACTGTATCTTCTATTGCTAATACTCTTTTGTTATGCATCTATTAATAGAAACCTAAAATATTTTAAATACTAGAAATAGTACCTTTACATTGTTAAGTGTACCGCTAGAGTGTGGAATACTCTGCCAGAGTGTGTGTTCCCTGGCACTTTTAATCTAGATGTCTTCAAGTCTCGAGTGAATCGGTTTCTTCTAAGCAAGCGTGCTCCATCGTAGGCCGCATCACTGCTTAGCATCAGGCATGTTGGCGGCCAAACGCAAGCCTATTAAGATATAAAAAAAAGTGTATCTAGTTCTGGGTAGGCACTGGGTGCTGCAACACAGTTCACGCTACGACAGTAATGTCCGAGTCATACATACATGATATAGTCACAGACATTAAGAGTCACAGGGTCATTATTTAACATTGTGTAAATGTATTGTTAAAAATATATATTTTGTATTTGTATTGGCATTAGAACTACAAATCCCAAGTTGTAGCAATATAGGATTATAGGAGTGTGAAATAAAAAAAAACAACTTAGACAAATACGCACTTACTTACGTAATTAAAAACACTGTTCTCTATTAGATTAGATAGAGGTATCTAATAATACTTCATAAGAGCTGTACAATTTCGTATTTAGCAAAACTCTTGTCTGCAAAAAGGAAAAAAAAAAGAGAACTGAGCGAAAATGAATTGAAACTGCTGCGAAACTTTTAATGAAATCAGAGAAACTTTTTGAATAAACACGAGGTATTTATTGATTGGATTGAGTTTACACTTCACTGGACATTGGGTCTCGTGGTGTTGGTTTGATTTTTCGCTCGGAAAACCCCTCCTAATGTAATCAACTTGTTTAAATAACTTTATTCGATTACTTTGCAATGAACTCTCAGCTTAATGGAAACGTGAGCATGTTGATCGACCGAGCGAGCGTTAGCGAGCGAAGCGTCTCTGCGTTAGTTTCGACAAAATGCTTTCGTATGTCCGAATGTCTGTCTTCGTCTACTTACAGATCGCATTCTTGAAACTTTGTGAGTTTCTTGTTTGTGAGATTGTGAGGTTCGATAATGGGATAGATTTTTTGACGTGACAACGTCTTATAATTCGATAGAGCCGGCTGCACGCACGAAAAAACATGACTTATGCGGCGTTACCTCGCTCTGAGGCGTTCCATGTAAGGCTTGAAGTGCAAGCGAGAGCGCGGAACGAGCGACAAAGAAGCACAATCGGCCTTTGCGTTCGGCAGCGTTCGACATCCGTCTCTCTCCTACTTGAGTGAGCACGTTGTCACGTTCAACTATCGTCAGTAAACCGACTTTACAAACAACCAATTTTTTTTGTCGAGATCAATTTTGGTTATTTTTTCAAAATGGCGGAGATATGTTTTTTTAAATCATAAAATTTCACGAAAATCGGTTGAGGAATGCGATCCATAGAGAATACGGGTTTTAACGATTTTCGTGCCATACGTGAACAGATGCCGGTCATGAGGTCACAGAACCACTATCTATTTTCTTGTAATATTTTGGTACATAATTCAGATAAAAGTAAGTAAGTAATTCATTATTTTTGGATGTTGATAGAAAATAGTAAAAAAAGGAAAGGCTTTTAGTAATAATTTAAAAGAAACACTGGGGATTCTGGTAAGGTATTAATGAAATGCAAAGCTGGTAAATACATTTTAGTGGAAAAACTCAAACTTTAGAAACTACCTCGTCCGCCCCTGTACCTACTGAATGTAAATAAATGTATACAACTTGGAACAAAATTTGTTGTGTAAATTAACCTCCATAAAGCGATGATAGCCTAGTTGGAGAAGGTCCGCCTCTTAAGCCAGAGGGAGCGGGTTCGATCCCAACTGACGGCACGCACCAATTTGTTCATTGTGCAAACATATGTGCGTATTGTATGTCATTTGCTACATGACTGGAGCCTGGTGAATGGCGACAGGCTCGCCCTCTGTCACATTTGGGACTGAATATTGTCCGGCGAAGTGTAGGTGTTGTATTACACCTCTGCCAGCCCCCTCGGGGAAAGGCGTGACGATATGTTATATGTTATTAAGAAAATTAGTGAAAGTAAAAGACTGCAAGTTGTAAATTTCTAGTTATATTTTCCATTCCAAGTCGCAAGCTAGAGTTAATAATAATAATAATAATAATAATAATAATAATAATAAAACTTTATTTCAGACTCAGGGATCCATAATACACTATGAAAAAAGAATAAATTAAAAAAGAAGAATAATAATAAAATTAATATTAATAATATTAGGTGGCAATAGCCAGCCATTGTCGGTACGTTGCAGACCGCAGCAAGCGGTCTGCCAGGCTCCTAATAATGCAGTTTTTACACCTGTCGACCCTGGACATGAATGAGGCGATCCGCTTGCGCTGAATTGCGTTGAATGTATCGACGCGAGCGTCGAAGAACATTCCGGACGCACTACAGCTCCGCGAAAGCCCCATCAGTTGCCTAAAGATGTTATTGTATGCCACTCTGATGGAGTTGTGCGCCTTCATTGTGTAGTCGGTCCAGAGTTGACAGGTGTAAAAGGTCTGGCAAAACGATTGAAATAGCGTAACCTTCACGTCAAGCGCCGCGTTGTAATACCTCCGTGCAATCATATTACCTACTACACACAAAGCGCGCCTCTGGCGCTCAATATCTTCATCGTCGGTCAATTTTGACGTGACGATGTGACCAAGGTACTTGAAACTATCCACAGTGTTTATTACTTGTCCATTTAGACGCAACTCCGGCACACATTGGGGGCCCTTACCCGACCGGAAAATTACCATTTCTGTTTTCTTACTGTTATAAGTTAGCTCATGTTTATTCGCATATCGCTCACAGATATTAAGTAGCTTTCGCAACCCTTTGATCGTGGGACTGAGCAGCACCATATCGTCAGCGTAGCTCAGGTTGTTGACATATCTGCCATCCAACCTGAGCCCGACGGGGGTGCCGCTCAGTTCCACGATCAGGTCATTGACATAGTAGTTGAAGAGGTCGGGCGAGGTGACCCCACCTTGCCGCACTCCGCAGGACAGCCTGTAGCTATCTGAGACCGCAGAGTCCCACCTGACGTTGTTGGTCTGGTTGCCGTACCAGTACGCTAACAGACCGACAACCTCCGAGGGGACCCCAGAGCCGTGCATTTTCGTCCACAAAAGGTCATGATTAATTGTATCAAAAGCACGGCTCAGGTCCAGAAAACAGGCGTATACAGTTGTAGCATTCTTGTTGTAATATCTAACTATCTCTTTAAGAGAAAAAATAGCCATGTCCGTCGAAAGTTGCGGACGAAAGCCGAACTGGCCGTCGTCTATGTCTAATGAATTAATGTGTGAATGAATAACCCGTTCAAGTACCTTGGCCACAATCGTTGCCAGAGAGATAGGTCTATAGTTGGACACGCTCGAGATATCACCCGTTTTGTTCTTCGGTATAGGTACTACCAAGGTGCGCATGAGCTCATAAGGTAAGTAGCAATGCTTCACGCAGAGATTGAAAAGCCGCGCTAGGACATGACAAATATATTGGCCAGCAAATAGTAAGTGCTCTACGCTAAGGCCGTCGTGGCCCGGAGACTTCCCGCGTTTCATACTCCTTAAAATGTCTTCAATATTTTTTGGCGTTATGCTAACGCGGAGAGGCTCCGAGCCCCGACATGCCTTAGCATTATAAGTTTTAGAATTTCCGTTATTTACATTAAAATTATTCCGAAATATATTAGCTATTCTTATCTTATCATTTTCCCCTTCTACACTCACTGGTAAACCGCTTCTGTGCTCTAGTTTTTTAGTTTCTTTCCAAAATTCTACAAAATTACAGTTCGTTCGATGTCTAGCCAGTACTTCCATCTTTATCTTATCCTGGTTTTTGAGGACATATTTATGTGCGGCTTTAAACTCCCTGCGTGACGCAGTCATGTTGTCGTAGTAATATCCCGAGCGTGGCCTACCGTGTGTCACCCATAGAGAAAACATTTCCCTAGCCTTGGCATGATGGCGCTTAACGTGAAAGTTCCAGCCGATTACTTTATGTGATTTATGTTGATTGCACGCACTCGAGTCCGAATTGTAAGTTTTCTCTGCAGCCGTCTGCAACGCACCGACAATATTTGTGTAAAAATGGTCAATACATTCATTCAATCAATACATCAATGATTTATCGATAGTTCCATTGACAAGGGACCACAAGAAAAATGGTTTAAGCAACTCCTTCTATATAAATTCCACTTGTGATTGACAAAGAAAAACGAGCGGCTGCCTACCGCTACGAAAAAAATAACACTGCCGTTTCTTTTTAAAGCAAAATTCGAACTCATACATCGAGCAACGTTATTTCAGCTGAAACGTCTTGCTACGGAATTGCCCTTGAGACTTTGGGAATAAATCTACCAGATAATATTGTATTCAATGTAAGTATTTATCTACCTAGCGATAGCGGTGGCTATGAGCCTTGTTGGAGAATGCTCGCCTCTCAAGCCTGAGGAAGCGGGTTCGATCCCAGACGAAGGCACGCACCATATGTTCGTTGTGTGAACAAAATTTTTGTGCGTATTTTAATTGGCGACAGACTCGCTCTCTGTCACATTCGGGAACAATTGTCGGGAATTTCGTCCAGCGAAGTGTGGGTGTAGTAATATATCTCTGCTAGCCCAGGCCCGGATCCAGATACATGTTACACAATGGTATAATCTACCGCCCGGGGCAAGCGCCCTGGTTAGCCCCCCTAGATTCGGGCCTGTGCCAGGTCCTATGGGGGAATGACGTTAAGATATGTCTTATTCATCTACCTGAAGTAGGTATTATTGACTTTGCAACTGGTGAAATCCGTGAACACCCTATTCAAGTTTGATTTTAATATTAGCCGGAATCCTGAATAACTGAACGCCAGCAACTAAGCTATATTAATAGCCTCATTAAAGTATCTTAACTTTTTCAAACTTGTTTATTTCTTAATAGTACATTACATTGTTCAGTGTTCATTGTCCAACCACCAAACTGGGTGTAAAGACCCGTGTCTTGGGAGTCAGTCCTTCCATTGAACGAATGCTAAAAGTTGTATAACTAAGAGTTTGCCAGACTTGCATTACATATCGTCATGTCTTTCCTTCAAAGACGCTGGCAGAGGTGTAATATAACACCTACACTTCTCCGGACGATATTCAATCCCAAATGTGTCAGGGGGCGAGCCTGTTGCCATACACTGGGCTCCAGTCATGTAGCAGATGACATACAATACGGACATTTATTTTACAAATTGAACAAATTAGTGCGTGTCGTCGGCTGGGATCGAACCCGATCCCTTTGGTTTGAGAGGCGGACCTTTTCCAACTAGGCTGTCATAACTTTGCCAGCCTTTCATATCTCATAATTCACATCTTGCCTCCATTTAATTCACAGTGAAGATGAAAATCGACGCCTATTATTGTGCCTACAATCCGTCGGTTTCAAAGGGAGCCATTTCGATCCAGCAGCTCATTCGGCTTTGATTCCCTTTATCAGTTGGACACATTCATGTAACCCCTCCATTGTGAGCAGTCATCACGAGAATAATTGGGACATTGTCGTCTATAAAGAGCCTCATTTACTGATAGCTTGTTCATACCGGTGGCAGTAGGGCGGATCTTAAAAAAGTATGGATAAAATATGGTAGTAGAAGTTTAAAAGTCAAAGTCAACGTGTTTTTATTCAATTTGGGTATCAAAGATACACTAAGGAACATCAATTTTTTTTAAATATACTCGACCGCCTTGTTCAGATAAAGAGCCACGACTCAGAAGAACAGGCAAGAAACAAACGGCATTATTTTTTAGAAGAACAAATAAATTACTGTCTTACAAATTTTGACTTACAATTAGGTAATATCTATACATACTAGTGGCTACTTGGCGGAAATGGAAGGCTCCAGAAATCTTTGTCTGCCAAAATATTTCTTAACCATAAAAATATACCCTCTTTCCATTATATTATAGTAGTATATACATATAAAAACAAACGCAGTTTCCTAAATACGAGTATGACTTAGTCAGTCTAAATCTTGGTACAGCTATCCTATCCTTATTTCTAGTGTTATTATTATTATAGCCACAGTTCAATTTAAATTTATATAGATTTTTACGAACGTACATAACATTTTCAAAGATATACAAAGAAGGTAAAGTTAATTTATTTATTTCTTTAAATAAATCTATCAATGATTCGCTGGGACCGATCCCCTCCATTTGTTTGTTAAGCCTAGATGGTAGGTTCAACAATTTTGAATATCATACACAAGCTACTAACTACTACCTTGATGTATTTGTGTCTGTAGTTCGTTTGAACCTAACCTTTGTTATTCGACTGTTCCCGAAACATATACATGGTACACTGTATTTTCAGATTTCATTTCATTGAGTCGAGGGGTTTTCAATTCAATTACTTTTAGCTATCGGACGAAATTGAATGGCTTTCCTGTTGGAAGAATGTTTATTCATGCTTAATGCAATATCGCTGTTTAAAATGCAGAATTCAGGTCACAAAGCTTGTTTGTCTGAGCTGGAGACTGCAATTCTTGACTGCATTTACAATTCAGATGGCACCTTCGTCGAACAAAACGAATAAAACTGCGGCGGCCGCACGTTGTTTGAGAGGGGAGTTTGAGAAGAAAATGTTTGATGGAACTTGAGGTAATTTGTTTGCAAGATATTCGATTGGCGAATTTTCTTCTTGAATATTTTAGTAGGTATTTACGAAGTTTTTCAAGTGTAAAGTTGGGAAACGTAGAGTTTTACTCAATAGATAGATATGATTCGATTTTTTAAATGTTGTTTCGCTTTAGAAAACTGCCATAATCGCTGACCCTCTACTGCTCTCTACCTTTAAGCACTACCTTAAGTTCAAACTTAAAGGACTACTATAGTCACTGAAACAGTAAAATCTCACCACCGGTTATGCTAAGTAAAAGGAGAGAGGATGTCTTCCTTGGACTTCAATAAAACTTACGCAAACCCTCCTTAAAATCGAATTACGAGTCAACACCATTTACCAAATATTGTTGTAGGGACTTCCGTTTCTCGCTAAATACAACTCTATGATTTATGAAACGGGAATTACTCACGTACGATTTAGTCGATTAATCCGACTATATAGGTAGTTTCTACCGCATTCGGCGGTCTTCATCAAGGCGAGTGCGCGCGCGCGGCTGCGTCTCGCATAGCACTCAAAAAAATCATAATGTGTAAAAACCACGTCAGTTTCCATAATAAAATAGACAACTCTGTTAGGGACATTATGTGTGGTTGAATGGTTACCCTCATAAAGTCTCTTTGACTGTTTTACGCCGAAACGGCTCATTTCCATCTGATCCCAAACAACAGACCTTCCCAATTTGCGAAACATTTATCAAAAGTAAGGAATATGATGAACTTCGTTAGAACGCGCCAACCCTTATTTCCGCTGCGACAGCGAATGGAACGTAGGCAAATCCATTTGTGCAAATCAATTTTTGCGAGAGCGTACGTTGTTGGTATTATTTTATGTACAGGAACGACATTATTTTTCCGATAACTACCGTATATTTGTCAGGTCTATGAAATGTTGGGAGGACAAGAAATGTTTGTTTGCGTTTTCGTAGGTACTCGTTGTTTGTCGAGAAATTGTTGTGTTTACTTGATAAATTACCTTTTATGGGCGATAAGCTAGGTGCTCTAAAGCTAAACTGATTTTTTTAAAGACACTTTTTGATGAAAGATGAGAAGAGCCTGGATTGGGAATTTACTCTCAAGTAAGGCTATCGGAACACGTTGTCAGTTGTTTTGAGACGATTTCCTGCTTCATCGTCTAACGTTCTGCAGTTCGTTAAAAGCAGTCTAAGAGCCTTTTAATTACGTTTTCAACCTTTTTTTACCATTTACCATTACCTTTTTTTTACCAACCATTACGTTTTCAAAATCTAAAAATGAACTGCATAAATTAGTTGGGTCGACTGGGGCAAATTCGTCTGTGGGGCAATTGCATTTTTCGAGAATTACTGACAAAGCCTTCACAAATTAGGCGCCACCTACAATATTTTTTTATCTTTAGTTGCAATAATCTGTACAAGATACCGTTACTTGCCTAATTTGTGAAGGGTTTGTCAGTAATTCTCGAAAGACGCAATTGCCCCACAGACGCATTTGCCTCAGTTGACTCTATTTATTAGTTATGCATACATTTATGGATTGTGTGCAGCAGCACACAATTCATTGTAGTCACAAATAAAAAAACCAGTCGGAATAGTTATCATTACTGTTGTCTCGTTCTCGCTATAGTCTCTTTTACGTTTCTCTATCTTTGTTATTGATACACGTAACATAATCCTTTCAACGGAGCTGTGTAGAGTTCGTTTGCTTGTAATTACATTGGGTCCACGAGCTGTGCACTAAAAATTAAACTCGTACCGCTTTTACTTATATTATTTCAATGATAAAAAGACTTTCAACTTGTGCTTATTACTTGTGCGAGATCATCAGAAATGCTTTAATCCGCTAGCTTTTATTGTGCTTCAAACTCAAAAATAGACGAAAATAACCTTTAGTAGATACGAGTAGGTATATAAAACTGTTTTTCTAAAAATATCTACGCCCAAAAATTGGACTTTCCTGAACAATACTATTAAATTTATGAAACGGGAATTACTCACGTACGATTTAGTCGATTATTCCAACTATAGTTTCAACCGCATTCGGCGGTCTTTTTCAGGACGAGTGCGCGCGCGCGGCTGCGTCACGCATAGCACTCAAGAGTGCTAAAAGCGCTCAATAGTCGGAATAATCGACTAAATCGTACGTGAGTAATTCCCGTTTCATAAATCATAATGTGTGAAAACCACGTCAGTTTCCATAATAATGCTATTAGATTCAAAGGTAAGAAATAAATTTGTAATAAATTTTCCGTATAAAATGTATTGTTACAAAAACAAAACCGAGAATAAGATACTTTTGCTCGTCGGGGTTTATGAATGGATCCTCTTTCTCGCAATTCATAATTTATACGTATCAACGGAGTCTTATTTTGACCTTCTAGAAAGCCCAAAACAAACGCCTCGAAAGTAGGATTATTCTGCTACCCTAATCCACACTTAGTACCCTTAAGCCACACAAGTTACTGTTACGTCTATTTTCTTTTTTCGCAGCTACTTTTATTTAGTAGCTGCTTATTGAGAGTTAGGCCCGCATGCTGAAACGACGCTCAGTCTTGAATCTCGATTTAAAACTGTTTTTATGTATAGTAAAACCAGTTTTAAAAACGAGATTTAAGACTGGGCGTCGTTTGAGTATGTAGGCCTTACTGTTTCAAACTAGGTTGTTGTTCTCTAATGAAATCAGAAATCAGATTTTATTGATAACTCCTCTAATTATACGTCACATTTTTTTTTAAATTAACAATTGAATTATTTGTAAGCACGCTGCCTAATTTCGTCTTTGACCGTATTTTAGATGACTACTACATAGTACAATTGTTTATTCTGTGCTATTACTCTAATATCTGGGTATTTACGTATTAATTTAGTTTCGAAAATAACTTTAAACCTACCAATTTTTATTAAAATCTGCAGAAGAGGCGTTACGAAGTCGAGTGGTACAAATGTAAGTGATACTTATTAACTGCAGCGTTTTCATGCCCAGCATTTTGGAAATCCGGAAACCTAAGTCTACTTTTTCGAGTTTTATTGCAATCCGTTCAGCCATTTCGAATTTAGTGAATCCGAGATGGCTGAACGGATTGATTTTAAGAAACATTAAGACTAGTCAAGAACTAGCCATTAAGAAAGAGTAAAAACACACGTCCACTTACAATATTCCGTATTTATTAATCGAGAGAGCGACGTGAGCTAAGCCTCTCTGCTTAAGCTTCAGCAAAGATACTTTATGTCCGGCTGTCCTGCTCTACGTAAGAAATGTGACCTCACATTTCTTAACCGATTCTCGTGAAGTTTTGTTAGTCGATTCAGTTTTTGGAAATTTTTAAAAATGGTGGAGAGTGATTTTTTTGAGTGACGTTTTCGCGAGGTCCTCAGCTTACAGAACCACTAATAAAAGTTTACTAAATACTACATTTTTGTCAAGCAAAGCTTTTATGTTAACAAAAAGTTAAAATCTAATTTAAAATTACTTAAACAAAAGTTTAATGAGCCTTGTATAAAATTAATGAGTGCTCGGGGAATCGTAACATTGTTCGTAAGCAGGCGCCGGTTGGTTACGGCACGTTGTTTCTCGTGACAAACAACTTTTGTACTTTGCGGGCTTATTCTATACTTATAAATTATTAGTTAGGCTTCTTAAGAGGGCCGCGAAGCTCTACCATACAATCGCGCTTCTCAAATTTCTTGAAAACCATTTGTCAGATTATGATGAAATTTAGCATGTACAATTAAATGAACTATATCTCCGCCTATGTTCTTGGTTTTTTTTAAAAACGTCTTCAACAGAAAATAGAGCTATGAAAATTATCCGCATTTTTAAGGAGTCATTTTTGACTGATTTATTCAATAGATAGACAAAGCAAATCAAAATTCCCTTTATATAGGGAGGTTGTCTACATCATTAGCTTTTAAATGAGTCCATAATACAAGGAACATTCTTAGTTATTTAAGAATGATTAGAGAAGTGCAAAAGTCTTTGAAAAAAATATTAATTCTACTTTGTCACTCTGTAGGTAACTTTAAAGGCTCGTCAGTATCTTTACTTGCTCTCTTCGCTCGTCATCTTCTTCCAGACGAAATGGTTATGGAAAACCTTAAGCCAATGCGAAGTTAGTCTAAAGTGGTCGCCGGACTCTTAAGGGCAAGGATTTTATTTTGTTTTAAGATTAGCTTGCGTTTGACTGCTATCACGTCTCGCTTTATATTAAACGATGTTGCGGTCAGTGGTACTCGTAGAGCACATTGGACTAGAAGATGTCGATTCACTCTAGTTTAAAATTAGTAACAGTGATATAAATACATAAATAATTTTAAATACATACTTAAAAATACAATAGCCTCTCAGTCCCTCAGTTTCTTGTCTGTTTTTCTGAGTAGAGGTTCTTTATATGAACAAGGCGGTCGAGTCTATTTAAAAAAACTTTGACGTTTATAAGTGTATCTTTGATACCCAAATTGAATAATAACATTTTTACTTTGACTTTAAATAGACATACTTAATAGATCTAAACTGAAAACGGAAAAAAAGGTACTTAGTATACAGGGTTATCAGAAAAGGGTGTACAAAGCCGAAAAAAAAACCTCATTGTTCTTATCATTCGGAACAACTTTTACCAAGTTAGGGCCAACCCTGAAATCGAGAGACAAAATCAGCTGTTCGATACATTTTGTCGACATTAACTAATTTTTATAAAGAACAGATTTTATTCGCGATTTTTGGTTGGTTCCATTGTAAAAGTTGTTCGTAATGACCCCCTTTTGGCTCTGTACAACTTATACCGATAACCCTGTATAAACACGAATTTAGTATACTTCTTCAACAATATCATGAACTAATTTAATACTGGAAATCAGAAAGGGCATGGCTCTAGGCTCAACTTAGCATCGTTTTGTACCAAAAAGTACAAAATGATGTAAAGACAGATGTAACGACCAAAGCGACACAAAAACAAAATATGCTTTATGGGACTTGTGATAGAGCTCACTAAAGTCTGATAAAAATAGATGCGTAGCTGTCAGACCAACTACCTATACCAAACAAAGTCAAGGCCAATGTTCCTAGCAACATTACGAGAACTTTTGTAGCTCAGTCAGTTTATGTCCGTCAAAATAAAAATAGCTCGTTTTAGTTTAGGCAAACTCGCTGTTTATTTACAAACAGTTTCTGTTATAGAATAACTCGATTATTTTGATTAAAAATGTAAAGTTTTGAACGTTAGTAAAGTTATTAGTGAAACACAGTGTTGAATTTTCATGGTTTTATTTTAGCAAACACAAAATCATATTGTTAGTGCGATCAAAATATACGCCTACGACGTGTCGATTTGCGTATTGCTCAACAAAAAACTATCTATTTTTTGTGAGTTTTTGTTAACATTACATAATTGTGTTGATTATCGTCTTCAGGTAAATAATTTCATCATTACCGTGCAAGAGTTATTTTTAAAACCACGGAATCGTAAACAAGATTATACGAAACATAATAGGTATTACTAGATTAGTTATCTCTTCTGTATCTATATCTTGATAAGAAGATTAATAACATATTTATAAATATGGTATCCGATTTCTAAACTATCCATGAATAATACACGTATGAAGTGATCGTGAATTGTGAAATTTAAGTTACTAACATTAAAATGCAATCTTCGAGAATTTATCCGGTTCTCAGTTTTAGAAGCCAAAATGTATTTCGGTAAGTATTTTGATTAGTTTATTAATATCCACGAATTTGTAATTTCGTATCGTTGAAATATCATTTACTTATATTGATTTTAAATTTTATAGCTTGCTAGCTGTTACCCTCGACTTCGTTCGCGTTTATTCAGAAAATAGTATCCAAAAACCAACTGTACTTAACAACTATCTTATACCACTTAACTTAAAAATATATATCTATATATATCTTATACAAATAAATAATTGTCTATTGTCTATTGTCTCACTATTTGCATTTTTTCAAGATACGTACTGCCGTTTAGCCGAGAAATGCCTACAAACAGACAGACAAATAGAGTTAGTTTTGATTTTATTATACCTAGTATCAGTATTGATAATAGGAGATAAATGAGAGGAAAAGTAGATTTTGTTGTAAAGTAATAAATAACAATGGATTTATATTGTTGCCATTTTCAGGAGGTTAATAGCTACTGAAGCTGTAGAATTGAAAGATGAAACGCCCTTGAAATCATGGGAAGAAATCCCTGGCCCCAGCAGCCTGCCTTTTGTGGGGCCATTACGACATGTTCTACCTGGAGGTAATATTAGTCATTAGCCAGCAGCTATTTCATCACACCGTACGTCATTAGACGAAAAAACTATAATTTTAATCAAGTTGAAGGAGGCTAAAGTACCTTTATCATAGAAACTCAAGGACTAGTGTAGAGCCGCGTCTCTTGAGTCAACAAAATGTCGACGACGTTAGCAACCAATCGATCAATAACAATTTAAGATCACATCGAGAATCTTAATTTAACGCGAGTAACGAGTTGAAACCCGATTTTTGTAATGAATTAAATAAATGGTTTGAAATGGCAAACTTTACCCCCTACTATACATTCGACCTTGGTGATAGGGTGAGAGACTTACGAACATTTTTAGAATCAGAAAACCGCCATTGTAAAAATTTGCTTTAGTATTTTGAGTCATTATAATTCAAAGATCAAAAATGTATTTCGATTTGGATACAACATTTAACTTCACTGTAAATTTTATTGTGATTACGATTAATAAATCGTAATCACAATGAAATTTACATTTATAACTTTTTTCGGATGATGCTAATATTGATGACGAATGTAAAATTTTAGGTTCGCTCTACAACCTAGTTGGACCGGAGCTGACGCAGAAACTATACAATACCTACGGGCCCATAGTGAAATTGGATGGTTTCCTCAACGTTGCTCCTTTTGTATTTATTTTTGACGCGGAGAGTTCAGCGCATGTAAATATAATTTTTTTTAATTCTCAATTCTCAAATTTGACTGCCTCGGTGGCTCAGTTGGTAGTGAACCTGCCTTCTGAGCTTGGGGACGTGGGTTCGATTCCCACCTAGGGCAAACATTCATGTGATGAACATTTGTGTTTGTTCCATGTCGGGTGTTAATATCTATTTAAGTGTGCATTTAAAAAATATATATGTATGTATATCAGTCTCTGGCAGCCATAGTGCAAGCTTTGCTTAGTTTGGGGTCAGACGACCGCGTGTGACAATGTCCCAAATTTTTTTTTTTTAATTAGACTGTATGTTTTTTTTGGAAATATGTGACGCGATTACTCCGCCAATTTTGAACCGATGTTTATAATTCTTTTTATTTTTTGGTAGATCATAATTTAGAGGTGATTCCCATGTAAATTTTATCGAATCGGTCAAGCAGTTTTCAAACTATCAACAAAACTCTAAAAATTGTTTTCATGAATGACAAAGTATAGGATGGGAAGTCGATTTTTCAATTCTTTTTATATTATTTTATTTTAAAAGAGAAGAAGAAGAAGATTGTTTCTATTTATTAGGGGCTGCCAATTCTGATCGATATTTCTCGTCCTAAATCAAATTTATCAATAGATTAAAATTTACGTATACCTATCTTTAAATAGCTACTATATTTAGAGTCTAGTTTTTGGTCTGCCTTATCATTCTTATAATAATAATAATACGTGCTTTCATTCTTCATTTTTTGGTTTTAGATATTGCGTGGCGAAAATTGGTTTCCATATAGACCTGGATTTAGAAGTTTGGAATATTACAGAAAAACGCATAAGAAAAATGTGACTCCAAACCATCCAACGGGCCTCTTAACTGAGTTAGAAACATTGTATTTTTTTTTAATTTTGATAAATTTAAGTTACCCGTTTTACTTTTGTTTTAATTTTGTAGCCATGGCGAAGCGTGGAAAGAGTTCCGATCAGCGGTCAACCCTGTTTTGATGCAATCAAAGACCATTAAACTTTACACGTCATCTCTTGATGAAGTAGCTCGTGACACGATTACAAGGTATTTATTACAATTGCAATTATAATCTATTTCTTCCTTTATTTTAATACTAATGCTATTTCGATCATTTAAGTCCCCAACCGAGCGAGCTAAGGAGCTGGACCCCACCAGAGTGCTCGTGGCATGATTTCTCTGATAGAACTAAGGGGAAAAGTCCTCATCGTCCCATCAAACTATAATTAATGTTCATGCATTTAAACCAAAGACGAGAATGAAAATGTTAATAGACATCTATTTTGACAATTTCACAAATCCATCTCAGTCAACTCTTTTTTTAGGCATGATCATAATAAATTTTGTGATAATCAAACGTGTGAAAATCATGTGATACTTAAATTAACTCTGTTGTTTCAGACTGAAATCAATTAGGGACGAAAAAAACCAGATTACGAAACCATTCGATTCGGAGATGAACTTGTGGGCTCTAGAGTCTATAGGCGTGATAGCGCTGGGTTGCCGACTCAACTGCCTGGATCCTAACCTTCCAGAAGATTCTCCCGCTAAACAATTAATACAAATCGTTCATGATCTCTTCAAGATAGTGGACGAACTCGATTTTAAGCCAAGTCTATGGAAATTATACGCAACTCCAACATTTAAGAGAGCAATAAAACTTTATGAAGAGCAAGAACGGTAAGTATTTACGTATTAGGGGTATAGGTAGTTAAGTTTACATAGTTTTGAGTACATTGTTTATATCCCTTTGTTTTAAAAATATGTGAATTTATTAGTATTACCATAGAACATATAATAATACTACGGTATTACTACAGACTCCCTCGGTGGCTTAGTTGGCAGCGAAACTCACTAGGCCTAGAGCTAGATCCTTTGATTCCCACCTAGGGCAAACATTAATGTGATGAACATTTGTGTTTGTCCTATTTCTGAATGTTAATATCAAGTTAAGATTGTGTTCAAAAATATGTATGAATATCAGTTAGTCTCTTGCTGCCATAGTACAAACTTTGCTTATTTTGAGATCAGATCACAGCGTGCTCAAATTTCCCAAATATTTTTTAATTAATGTTTTCGAAACCAAACATTTTATTTTGCTTGTTCTCCAGTTTTATGATTTATTAAACATTTCAGCGTTTCGAAATATTTTATAGATAAAGGTATCGAAGAATTGAAAACCAAAAATAAAACGGACGACGAAAAGGGTGTTTTGGAAAAGCTGTTGGAGATAAACGAAGATTACGCTCTTATAATGGCGTCAGACATGTTGTTTGCTGGAGTTGACACAGTAAGTAGAACATAACATAATAATAAATTATTACATACATTGCATTAATTCTGTCGTTGGTTTTTTAATTATAATTCTACACTTTCAGGCTTCCAACACAATAATGTCGACACTGTACCTTTTGGCAACAAATCCAGAGAAGCAAGAAAAACTAAGAGCCGAATTACTATCTGGGCAAGAAAAGAAACCATATCTAAAAGCATGTATTAAGGAGTCCATGAGAATGTACTCCGTGGTCTCTGGAAATTTTAGAGAAATTAAAAAAGAATACAACGTCTTGGGATACAAAATTCCAAGAAATGTAAGTAAAGTAACAATAATTTTTATGTATGTTAGATTATGTTAGTATAGTAGATTACGTTTTGAATGAGTAATCATTGAAGCTTACCTCAATTTTGAAAGCAGGTCTAGTGAAGCGTGTTTTAGCTTTTTAAATCCGGCGGTTTTTTCTTCTTAAATAAAAAAAATATATAAATCACAATGTTCCTTGATATTGCTGAGCATTCTCCGCATCTATTGTCGTTTCATTGTAGTCTCGTTTACTATACTTACTTGTTTCCTTCAAGGTACAAGTGATCTTTTGTCACCACGATATGTCTATGATGGAAGAGTATTTCCCTCGGCCCAAGGAGTACATACCAGAGAGATGGCTAACTGACAAAGATGACCCTCTTAACTATAAACACGTGCATCCTTTCGCCTACAGCCCATTTGGGTTCGGTGCACGTAGTTGCGTTGGTAAGTGATACTAATGCTCATGGAGCAGTTTTAATTTTAATGATTTTTTGCTATTATAATACTAATTTTAGACGTTAAGATAAGTAGACCTTTTTGATCGTACAATAGCAAGGCAGGTAACAGATACTGTCACGATCATGCGTCTAACCAACCGCATTGTTGTTTGTCTGGTAATCGAAACCCTGATGTTGTTAGTCAAAGCGGGATGTTGCTGCTTTAATGTCAGTCAGTTAGACAAGCCAGTTAGTTAGGCCGATATTGTTAATGATCGAAGCTGATGAAATGACACACAGCAGACGGTAATAATGGCTAGATGACTATTTAGGTAGCTTTGGCACAAGAAGAACTATGCTTAAAAATTACAATATTTTTTTTTGTGTTCGAATGATTAATTTAAATATCAACCACCCTATTATAACCAGTCAAGATATTGTTTGGTCTTTGTCTCTCTCGTTTGAAAAGTGATAGGAATAAGAGTGACCAAGAAACATCTCGCGCGTCAAGTATGGGGTGTTAATAGTGTTGTACCTGTTCCATGGCAACCACAAAAAAACCTAATAGAGTGCTATATGTGTGATTTATTTTTCAGGTCGTCGCATAGCAGAGCTGGAAATCGAAACGTTTCTAACACATCTGATGACCAATTTCCAAGTGGAGTGGTTCGGGCCTCCGATCAAAGTTCATTCTACTTCAATTAATTACATCAAGGGACCCTTTAATTTTATTTTTAATGATTTTAAGCAATGAAATACTAAAATACAATACCAAGTATTACAGTGAATACCTTAATGTATTCATTAACGAGAAAATTAATGGCAAGGAAGCGTTGGTTGACACATGTCTAATATGGATAGGTTTTATTTGTAAGTTTATGTTAGTAAACGTCCACAATTTTGTGACATTTCTAGGTAAATATATCTTCTTCTTCGTGCTCTTCATTATTGAAGGTCGTGCCAGTCTTGAAATGCCTTCACCGAGGCGTTCACCAGCAGTTCTACCACTCTTCACTCTTCTTCACCAGTCTTGGGCTTGTCTCAGGGCAGTAGTGACGGAGAGTTCTCTAATCGCCTTAACTTGACCACTTTGATCTGAACATCAGATAGGTAAAAGAGACGCAAGAAGGCAAGAGTCTCTTGTCTCGGTCTCTATCTTCCGTAAGAAATGTAGAGGTAAATGTAAAAATTATACATAATTACTACTTTGGGTGTTAATTATGTATTTATTTATGTATTTAAAAATATGTATGTATATCAGTCTCTGGCCGAAATGACCAATTTCCGATCGAAATTCGGAAGCTATGTATAACCCACCAAAATAGAAGGAAGACTTGGAAGGACATCGTTTAGAAGGAAATGTTTGGACGGTAATTATTTACAATTTAATCCTTCCAAGTTGAAAGGTAAATTTCCTTCTGAGTCAAAAGGGCCGGTAATTCCTTCCGTATTTCGGAAGGTCTTTTTTTCTCAGTGTCGCAAGCACTAAGCAAGCTTTGCTTAGTTGAGTCAGATGACCGTGTGTGCAAGTGTCCCGAATACTATTATTTATTTATGTATGTATTATTTATTTAAATTAGCAATTATCCAATAAATATTAAGAAAGGATAAATTCTTTTTTATTTCAATTTATTAAAATGGTGCTTAGGTACATACATATAAGGTAAGGTAGGTAAGATAAGCCAACCCTCCTGCCACTTGGATCCACAGCTAGGCTCCACATGTGGATCCACGGTTACTTTTCAATACTTTGGTAATCCTTTCTTGTCTGAATTGTGGCTATCTTTCATACAAGTATTTCCTCGACTAACAAGCACGACCCTGTAAACAGTTTGCCAGCGGTTAGTTTGCAGGCGCTCTGCAAAAAGTAGCGACGTCCACAAACTAACCTTTTTCATGCTATTTTCTACCTTAATATCAGTATTTTCTACTTTCAATATTTTCTCCGTTTAAAGATTTCATAAAGCATTTTTTTTTAAATGTAGAATTGGTCGACGTTTGACCACCAACTCGCCTGATGTTAAGCGACGTTGTGGTCTAAGATGGAGCACGGCGACCTAGAAGGTACTTATTCACTCTAGCCTTGAAGATACCCAGGTTGTAGTTAGTCGGGAACACAGACGGTGGCAAGGTGTTCCATTCCCTAGCGGTTCGTATCAGGAAGGTGGAGGCAAACCTTTATTTTATAGTAATCTTAACCTACTACCTAAGTACCATGGTATAATAATATACTCCGCCAGGATACAAATAGCATACAAAAACACGTAGTGACGTCAATCGATGCTTGAGCAAGACCAAAATAAATCACCATGAGTTCGAAAGAGACGGATGACGATGACGTCATTATGTGTTTGCTGAATGCTAGACCTTGTTTTATGGACCATGCTAAGTACCAGCAGCCTATGCGTAAGTTTTTTTTTTATGCAATGCTACTTTTGAATCAAGAATTGTTGTAGAAATTGACATTAAATACTAGAAAATTAAATAAAACTCCTTAGTTACGATAAAATGCTTGTTTTATTGTAAAAAAGTGTAAAGCAAAATTTAAGAATCACAGTCATTCTTTGTACAAATATTTACAAAATACGAGTAGATATTATCTTCAAAACCTCTGCTACACAGTACCTACTTACCTACATCGTAGTGCCAGTGCAGTTCGACACGAAAAAGAATGTGTGTTATATTCACTTCCGCCCAGGGTCGGACTGAGCTGGAAGGGCGCGGGTGGCTCCCCAAAAGCCAGGGGCTCGAGACAGGGCGTAGCCCCCAACCTACTTAACGTCTGGCTTGTGGCAAGCTCCACAAGTCAAGTTCGAGGGGGGCCCGCGCTGGCTGGGGTCCGCGCTGGCTGGGGTCCGCGCTGGCTGGGGCCCGGCTGGCAAATGCCACCCTGACTGTATGGCCAGTTCGAACCTGCTTCCACCATTAGCCACTAGTATATAATAATATGATGTTACCTAGTTTTAGGCTAATATTTGTCTTTTGAGAAAAAATTTACATCATAATTGTGACCATCAATTTCTTTGGCTTTTTTCCGAACAAGACGGAAGAGTCATTTTTATAACTTTGACGATCATAAGTGTATCTTCGTACGTACCAAAATGAATAAAGACATTTTGACTTTTACTTACTTTTATTTTTCATGAATCCATCCATGTCCTACTAATATTATAAACGCGAAAGTTTGTAAGAATGGATAGATGGATGGATAAATGGATGTTCTGGTTGGAAGCCGTTCTGGCGTGAAAGAGTAACACTCTTTCACGCCAGAACGGCTGAACAGATCTGGGTGAAATTTGGCACAGAGATAGATTATAGTCTAGAATAACACATAGGATACTTTTTAACCGCGGGTGAAACCGCGGGGCGCAGCTAGTTAATATAATAAATCCAAATTAACTCTGTTTGTCTGTCTATTTGTAGGCTTTTACGGCTGAATGGCTGAACGGATCGTGATGAAATTTGATCATTAGTTACAGTATATCACGAGGAAGGTTTTTGGATACTATTTCTGAACAAACGCGAACGAAGACGCCTCTAACAGCTAGTGTATTGCTGTTTGTGTGTATCTAATAGCTAGTGTTATAAATTGTGGTTCGGTGCTTATTTCGGTGCGTCATTGAAGACAAAGTTGAACGGTCCCTTGATGTAGTTGATGGACGTTTGCTCGACCCGCGGCGGTGGGCCGAACCACTCGATCTCGAAGTTTTCAACCAGCCGCGCTGTGAACAACTCCATCTCCAGCTCCGCTATGCGACGACCTACAATAAACAGCAACATATATTTTGACCATGACAATGATGATTAATTTTTATTAGGTATTATAAAGGAAATTCAAACCTTTTAGCGCATGGCGTCACTGAATTGTTCAGTTTGCTTACACTGAGACGTCATAGGATCAGTAAGGAACAACCCACTCTTACGTACATAGATCTGCAGCTGATAACTTCTGCAAGTGGCTGTGTGAGCTGGTAGACCTCGCGGCCGTCGTCTGTTCTCCTATACAGGTCGCATTCTTATTCTTCTTATTTGATTTTCGTGTAATTTTGTGAGCAGGTTCGATATTTACACATTAAAATTTCCAGTTTTGACTAAAAAAACGTTGAGTCAACTCACAAAATTTCAAGAGAATTGGTTAAGAAATGCAACCTGTGGAGGAAGATAGAGACCCGGACAGAATTCGGAAATACGAAAGCATTTTTATCGAAGCTGAAGTACAGACGCTTCGCTCACTGACGCTCGCTCGGTCGATTTTTTTAATGACTTAATGCTGTTGGCCTATGAGGCCTCTACAGCGTGCCGGGCATTAGGCAAGCACAGATGGCGTAGCGTCTCAAAATGCACAAAGCTATTGGCGACTAGCTCAAGGTCACCTCTATGATACGGCCTCGGTGCCTACAACGGTGACAACCTATTGTCACCGAGTGAGGGGAGTCAAATTGCCCTGGCAGCCCAGAAGGGGTTTGTTTTGGGGCCCAATTGGGACGGTTGAAGTTAAAGTTAAAGTTAGATTTTAGCAATACACAAGAAGAAGAGGCAAGAGGAAGAAGACTGGTCATTCCCTCAATCGATAATATGGTCCCATTATAAATAATAGCTATTATTGTTGGCTAAGAAATAATATAAATAATATGTCTTCTATAGTTAAGTGTGGACAAAGTCTTAGAAAGTTCAACTTACTCATGCTATACCGGCCAGTGATTGATGCGACAGTAATATATCTTCCAAATATGGCAGTTATCTCAAATGCCATACAAAAAACGTAGTAGGTACTCAATTGCAGACAACATTTTTCTGTATACATTTATTTCTATAAACAGTATACATTTATAAACTGTATACATTTATAGAAATAAATGTATACAGAAAAATGTTGTCTAAAAAGTTAATAAAAGCATACCTATACAACTGCGTACTCCAAACCCGAATACACCATATGCAAAAGGATGAGCGTTTCTATAATGCAGAGGATCATCTTTACCGACCAGCCATCGTTCAGGAATGAATTCCGTAGGTCGAGGGTAATGCTCCTCCTGTAGCGACATTTTCTGATGGCCGATGGCAATTGGCATCTGAAATAGTTTAATGTAGCTTGTAGAATAGTGTGCTTAAAAGGTTTGGACACATTGAGAGAATGGATGAAAGGAGATTGACGAAACCGATCTACAAGGCGAGTGTGAACGGTAATCCTACTATCCTACTATATCCTACTAATATTATAAACGCGAAAGTTTGTAAGAATGGATGTTTGTTACTCTTTCACGTAAAAACTACTGAATGGATTTTAATGAAACTTTACAATAATATAGCTTATACATCAGAATAACACATAGGCATCAATTTATAAAGATATTGTGTAAATTGACCAAAATATAACGAAAAGTTTCAAGTAAAGGGCGGTCCGACGCACGGCAGGTGAGGAGGGGGAAGAAGTCACTCATCGCTGCGCGCGACCCGAACGCGGGCAGACGCGTGGGGACAGACGTTGTTGACGGTTGTGTCTGTTTTACGAATTTTCAAGGCACTAGCAATTTGTTAAAAACGCATTGTATTTAAAGTAATATAGACCCAAAGTTAAATATTGGCAGGATATTTTTTTGTGAGGAGTTTGGGGTGGAGCACGTACAAAAATATACATCATTTTTATTTTTATTATCATTGATAGGTTACTTACCTGTTAGTTACGAGTATGAAGAATTTCTTCATTTTTACTTAAATAACATTAGATAGGTTTTAGGTAGGTAAGTAATTGGTCCTTTTTTGGTTGTTTTGGTTCATTTTTAATAATGTAAATAAACATATCATCACGCCTTTCTCCCGAGGGGGCTGGCAGAGGTGTACAACACCCACACTTCGCCGGACGATATTCAGTCCCAAATGTGACAGGGGGCGAGCCTGTCGCCATACACCGGGCTCCAGTCATGTAGCAGATGACATAATAACACAGCAGCAATAATAATCCTACTAATATTATAAACGCGAATGTTTGTATGTTTGGATGGATGTTTGTTACTCTTTCACGTAAAACTACTGAATGGATTTTTTTTTTAAACTTAATAGGCTTGCGTTTGGCCTTCAACATGCCTGATGATAAGCAGTGATGCGGCCTACGATGGAGCACGCTTGCCTAGAAGAAACCGATTCACTCGAGACTTGAAGACACCCAGATTATAAGTGTCAGGGAACACACACTCTGGCAGAGTATTCCACACTCTAGCGGTCCGTATAAGAAAGCGTTTTTTGCGTGTTGTTGGTATGTCGACCATAAAACGATGCCGCTTTTTCATACTCTTGGTTGTTTTATAAAAGAATGGGCTAGGAAGAATAAGGTCATGCAAACCAGATGCACACTCACCGAAATGTATCCGATAAAAAACCGATAGACCAGCAACCTTGCGCCGATGATCTAGACTTTGAAGTTTGGTCTGGACAAGGGAGTCGTTGCCAATGAGCTTCTTCGCACGTTTCTCGATGGACTCCAACGCCTCGAGCTGGTACTTGGCCGATCCATCCCAAAGGTGCGAACAGTACTCCATGCACGACCGAACCTGTGCCTTATATAATGACAGCAACTGTTCCGGCGTGAAGTACCGTCGCACCTTCGAGAGGATACCCAGCTTTTTAGCAGCTAATTGAGCCTTAGACTCAATATAGGAGCCGAAGTTGAGGGTCGAAGTCAAAGAAACGCCTAAAAGCTCCAGGCTGTTATTAATCGGAATGGATACACCTCGAAAAGTAGGACCCAGTTCGAATGGCCTCCTTTTTGCGGAAAACAGACACGCCTGGGTTTTAGCCGCGTTGAACTTGACCAGGTTGGCATCACCCCAACTGGAGACTGCCTCGAGGGACAAGTTCAAGCGCTCGACCATGTCAGCCCTTAGAGACCGGATTTGAGACTTACTAGACTGTGCGCTAGACTTATTGCTTTCCACAACAGTGCTGTCATCTGCATACCCAAAGATACCGGGCTTAAGCAGATCATTAATGTGCACCAGGAAGAGTGTCGCAGAGAGCACGGATCCCTGAGGAACCCCGGCATTTATATTCATTCGATCAGACGAGCAACCGTCAACGACAACTCGAATGGATCGGCCCCTCAGAAAATCCGAAATCCACGCAACAAACCTAGCGGTCAAGCCAAACGAAGTGAGCTTGCTGATAAGACTGTCATGCCAAACCCTGTCAAAAGCTTTGGAGATGATTTTAATTAAACTTTACAATAATATAGCTCATACATCAGAATAACACATAGGCTACAATTTATAAAGATATTGTGTGAATTGTCCAAAATATGACGATTAGAGTCAAGTAAGTAGGAAAAAATCTACCATCAGCGAGCTATTCTGGCGTGCGCTGGAAAAACCGCTAGAGTTACACATGTGTAATGTATGATGGAAATATTCATCTTAAATAGGCCTACAAAAAAGTCCGCCGCGGTATATATCTATATCTTATGCGTAAGCCATTACAGCCAAAATAGTGATCACACTAATATTAAAAAGGAGAAAGTTTGTGATCGTTCATCTTCGCGCTCAAACTGCTGGACCAATTTTGTCAAAATTCAGTAGCTGACACCCTTGATTAGAACATAGGCTACTTTTTATCCCGGAAAATTTACTGTTCGCGTGGGCTAAAAAATGCGTCTAATACGTATAAACCACTATAGATTTACACGTTTTGGACGCATTTTTGTTTTTTTACACACATTTTTTGATCCCTTAAAAATATAGTGTTCCCGTGGGATGAGCAAGGAATTTAAAAAAAGTGTTACTCATATACGCTTTTTTAAAGTAGATTTAATTTGACGTTTTGAACGCACTTTTTCATAAATAGGTACCTACAATTTCTTATTATTTCCTAAAAATATAGTGTTCCCGCGGGATGAGCAAGGAAACACGTTTATTAATTAATTACTATAAAGTACAATAGTATTAATTACTATAAAGGCGAAAGTTTGTGAGTGTGTGTGTTTGTTACTTCTTCACGCTCAAACGGCTGGATCAATTTTAATGAAACTTAGTGTGGAAATAGCTGACATCCTGGATTAGTACATAGGCTACTTTTTATCCCGTAAAAATATAGTGTTCCCGTGGCATCCCACGGGATCATCAGCTATGCGAAAGTTTGGATGGATATTTGTTACTCAATCACGCCAGAATGGCTGAACGGATCTGGATAAAATTTGGCACAGATATAGCTTACGTCCTGGACATAGGCTATAATTCACACTCAACAATAGTCAAAATTTCCGTTTTAAATGGTAATGTTTTTGTTTACCTAGCCTGATACCTTCTATTACCTTCAGCTTCGTCTAGCCCGGCAAACCAAAAGCATCCGTGAAGTAAATGCAAGCTGCGGTGTCGTTTGAGCTGTGTAAAACCGCACGCGAATTGAACGTGGTGATCTGTCACGCAAGTTTTTCTAGGGAATACCTTTTACCTACTGACCCCGGAGGCAGGCTGGGTAGATATGTGGGAAGCTCGCCAGAGGCAGCATACCCGCTAAAACCCCTAAAAACCTTAAAAACCCTAGGGTATTCCACCTCGGCGCAAAATATCGGAGCTACGGGAACGCTCTCATAGACGACCACGGCCCCCGCAGCGCTAGCCCCTTTGGGCACGTCCCCGAGCTCTTCCTCGCCTGTGTCGAACACCAGACACATCGTCATCATCATCTACCTTGCTCGACCGGTGAGCGCCTGACATCCTAACTAATATTATAATGCGAAAGTGAGTTTATTCGTTTGTTTGTATGTTTGTAACGCTTTCACGTCTCAACTACTCAATCGTCTTGAAATTTTGCATTCATGTTGTCTGGGGTACAGAAAAGGACATAGGGACATACTTTTATTCCCGATAAAATAAACAGTTCATGTGGGACCGCGGGTGAAACCGCGGGGCGCAGCTAGTAATATTATAAACGCGAAAGTTTGTATGTATGGATGGATGGATGTATGGATGTTTGTTACTCTTTCACGCCAGAACGGCTGAACAGATCTGGATGAAATTTGGCACAGAGATATATTATAGTCTAGAATAGCACATAGGATACTTTTTAACCGCGGGTGAAACCGCAGGGCGCAGCTAGTAAGTAATAATTTGGTAAGGGTCGACCTAGGCGCGAAAGATGTATGCCAGGATCGTAGCAAGTGGAGAAAAGTAGTCTCTGCCTACCCCAATGAGAAACAGGCGTAGTATGTAGAATAGTGACACACGTAATTTTTAATGTAATGTTCGCCTTTAAAACCACTCGATTCTGTACATCGATAAAAGTACATAACTACGAGTACATACGAGTATACATCTTTTTGGTTTGCTACGCATGGGTTGAAAGTATGATCCAATTTCGTCTAGCTCTAAGTTCTGACAATGTCGTTTATTTTATTATTCGCCTTGTAAAGTTGCATTCTCGCTTAACATTTGAATTATCTTAGTATTAATAATAATAGGACGCACCAGCGCCAGTTCAGAATGGCCGTGCTTTGCTCTACTGGGACCGCTCTATCATCACGGACATCAGGACTATTGTTGTCAATAAGCCTGGTCGATCGCACCCAGTGCCGGGCAGTGATCGTCTACGTCACCATCCCACATGACGAGAACCTCGTGAAGGCCAACAAGTACAAACTTGGCAAGTACTTTGCTCACTTGGCACACAACGCAACCGCCATGTCGACGTAACAATAATAATAAAATTCTTTGATGCAGGCAAAAATAACCCAATTTAAAATAAATAAATTACTCTATTATTTACCTATTATATTTCTATTATTTATAATTCTACTCACATTCTGAGGTATCCTATACCCCAACAAGCTGTAATCTTTAGTGGTAACTCGCAAATTTCCGATTACAACCGGCATCATCCTCAAAGATTCTTTCAAACAGGCTTTTAAATAAGGCCTCTTCTCCTCTTCCGATCTTAGCTCTTCTCGTAGTTTTGTTTGTTTTTCTGGATTCACGGCCAGTAAATACAGCGTTGCTGCTATTGTGTTTGCTGCCTGAAATCAAAACTCGAAATTAAAACCGTACACGGAAATGTTTTCAGAATGGTAAATTGATTGTTGTAACAATTATTAGTTACGCACTGTGTCAACGCCAGCAAATAACATATCGGCAGCCATTATATTGGCAAAATCTTCATTAATTTCCAGCAATTTTTCCAAAATGCCCTTTTCTTCGTCCGATTTTTCCTTAGTTTTGAGTTCTTTCATGGCTTGATCAATAAAATGTTTGGAGAGCCTGTCATCAAATCAGTTCGATATTATTAAGAAAACGAAACTACTTAAAAAATAATTTAAAAAAAAACCTAAATAATACAGCAAAGTCTAAAAAAATTAGTAAATAAATTTATACTTACATTATTCTCTATTTAAAAAAAAAAAACTAATTTGGCTTAGAATATACTTACAACTAACAACTAATAGTTTTGATAAACATGTCTACTCACGTCTCATGAAGTTCATAAAGTTTCATGGCTTTTTTAAAAGTCGGCGTTGCAACCATCTTCCAAATACTTGGCTTAAAGTCCAGCTTATTAATTATTACGAAGAGCTCGTGTACACATTGGATGAGCTGCTTGGCTGGGGAGTCTTCTCGAAGGTTCGAGTCGAGACAACCGAGTCGGCAACCGAGAGCCACCACGCCTATCGACTCGAGAGACCACAAGTTCATCTCTTGATCAAATTTTCCTTTCAACATATTCTTTTCGTCTCTACGGGATTTCATTCTGAAAGATTTAAATTCTCGTAGCCAATTCACTAAAAATTTTTTTTGGAGAGCTTGTTATCCAGGGACATACATGCATTTTACCAAGTCTCACATGTGGTAGCCAGACGTGAACCTACAGCACTAAAATAAAAACAAATCTGGTAAGCTGCCATAAAGCAATGGAAAAAAGCCTTTTAAAAATAATTACACAAAGTAAGAAATAAAATCATGCGCAGGAAAACAAATGTAATTGATGCTCTACACTACAGTCTAAATCAAAAATGGCGTTGGGCTGGCCATGCAGCTCGATATAGTGACCAGCAATGGTCAGTAGAAGCGATAAGATAAAAAAGACCTAGCGGAAAAAGACGCAAAGAGCGACCTATTAAACGATGGAGTGACGACATCATGACTACAGCCGGAATGTGCGGATTAAACGAGCTAAAGACAGAGAAAATTGGAACAACCTGAAAGAGGCCTATAATAAAATAATATGTTTAAAAAGTACATGTAATACTTAAAGGATGGGAAATAAAAAGGCTTTTTAATTATTATTATTGTTTAGCCGGGGAAAAAATACTATTTATTTGGCAAGAGGACTTGAGCGGAGGTAGGAATTTCTTAAAGAAATCAAAGTTTAACATAGGTATATAGAAAGAAGGTATTGGTCCAATAATGAACAGCTTTCATTCAGCAGATTTATATAGATCTATCACAAAATACTCCTTATCAGATCTAAAATGTTAGTCGGGTTTTTCCACTTGGTATGGATAAGTTAGTATTTAGTTAGTAGTACCAGTATTTGGATACATAAATATTTTAAAAAATCTCCCACCTTGCAACCATGTCCAAAGCCACTTGATCTAAGACCGAGGTGTAAAGTTTGATGGTCTTCGGCTGCAAGAATACAGGGTTCACCGCAGAACGTAATTCCTTCCACAATTCTCCTTGGCTAAAATTTAAACAGTTACTTAAGTAAATTGACAGATAACAATCCCAAACAATCCAAATAATCGGCATACATCAAAATCTCTCCGTGCGTAAGAGTTCCCTAGAAACCAGGCCAACCCACCTTTTTTTTGTTAAGGGGGTGGTAAATTCCCTCGCACTTTCCTTCCGCCGCAGGGGTGACGGAAGGGGGTATGTGGGAATCGAACCCACTAAAATTCTCCTGCGTGAGCAGTGCTGCTGCGCCAAGGTGGGGCGAGATTGGGTCGCGCTAGCATTCACCATCTCGCCCCGGCGGTAGGCCCAGGTGATCCTCTGCGCTTGTCCGGGGCAACTTTGCTCACCCTCTAGACGTGGGCCGTGGAGAGGCCTCTGAGTCTGCACCAGTGACCACACTACGGAGGGTGAAGGAACCGCCTCCTCCTACCTCTTACACGTCTACGCCAGATAGGGTCAGAGTCGAAATCGTCCTCCCTGGCTCGCTCCGCAGCCTCCTTCTGCGCCATCACATTCTCACAGAAGGAGACCATCACCTCCCACGACCCTTCACTGTCGTGCAGGATGTTAACCACGCTTGGCAGGGAGAGGTTTCGCCCTATTACCGCTAAAAGCGTGCGCCGCTGCGAGCTCCATGCAGCACACGCTTCCAGCGTGTAAAGCGCCGTATCCTCCGGCGCTCCATATTGGTGGCAGACCGGGGTTTTGCGATCTGGTGCAGGTACTTATCTAAACAACCGTGTCCGGAAAGTACCTGCACCAACCGGAAGGTTAGCGACCCGTAACGCCGCCTTATTCACCCTCGAAGGACTGGGTGTATGGCCTCCACCGTCCACTGCCCAGGGACCGGTGGAACCAGGTCCTCCGTCAACCGCCGCAACAAGGCGGCCTGGGCTTGGCGCCGCATGCGTGTGACCTCCTCCCATGCTGCGGGGTCTGTACTGGATCTCCTTGCCGCCACGAAGTGATACACTTCGGCAAGGATTTTCGCTTGGAGCTCCCAGAGAGGATTACCGGCCAACACGCAACCTACCTTTCAGGCAACCGTTCAGCAGCAGGGTCTTGTTGTGGTGGTTGAGGGCGTCCATCCAAACTGGTGTCCCGTATAGAGCCACACTCTGGACTACTCCAGAGTATAACCGGCGGCAAATGACACTCGGGCCACCCACAGACCAACCCACCTACCTACCCAACACTAAATTTATCTGTCTAAGTGCCTATCCCAAAATGTGTCCAAAATCGAGAAAATCTAAAAGAGATCAATATTATTGGATGCAGTTTTCTTTATAATGGACTGCTTCATCGATTAACGTCTTTTTCATTGTAAAAATGTTTTGCGGGTGTATAATAAGTGTATATGTATGTTCCTTTATTAATATTTTATTATATAACTTACTCTGTGATCAGACCAGTCGGTCGTCCCTCCTTTGTGCTCTTTTTGACGTTCTTCCTGTAATATGCGAGTGATTGAAAACCTGCGCGTACTGGCAACCAGTTTTCACCCCGAAGGATCTAAGAAATAATTTAAATATAAGTAGGTAAAAACTTCCTTAGCCACCAAGTCCCACTAATAATGCTGAACATTACGTTTGTGTTTTGTTTCTATTGAACTCTGTCACTCTTACATCCACCAAGAGGCTTTTAGATCAATTTTATAGATCAGATTTATTAATAAATTTTGTAAAAAAAAAAAAACAGGATGGCGGTAAATGGATTTGCTGCAAAGATTTCTCTAAGCCCTTTACTTCGCACAAAATGTGAAATTGAATTTGGTGGATTGAATTTTATTTAAGGGTTCCGCGACGCTCTGAATTTTCCATACAAACGCACTTTGGAAACCATTTGACAGATTATGACGAAATTTGGCAGGTACGAGTAGGTACAACTATATGACCTACATCTCCGCTTAAATGTTCCTTTTTTTTTATTTCAATGTCCTTAAGAGAAATTAGAGCTATCTAAAATTTACGCATTTTAAGGGGTCACTTTTGACTAATTTATTTAATAGATAAAGAAAGCAAATTAAAAATCTCTTTACATAGGGAGGTTGTATACATCATTAGCTGTTAAATGAATCTATAATACAAGGGAAATTCTTCGTTATTTAAAAATGATTACAGAAGTGCAAAAGTCATAAAAAAATTTAGATTCCCCATGTAATGGAATATTTTAATTTGCTTTGTCTACCTATTGAATAAATCAGTCAAAAGTGATCCCTTAAAAATGCGGATATTTTTCATACCTCTATTTTCGCTTGAGAACGTTTTTTAAAAAAACCAAGAACATAGGGGCGGAGATATTGTTAATTTAATTGTACATGCTAAATTTCATCATAATCTGACAAATGGTTTTCAAGAAATTAGAGTAGCGCGTTTCTTTGGAAATTTCAGAGCGTCGCAGCCCTCTTAAGTAAAAATTGTACCTGTGAGGCGCTCTCTGCATCAGAGAGAAATATCATTGGTTCACCTCCAAGCGTAGCACCTAATTTCACGATTGGTCCATAAGTTTCATACAGTTTATCAGTTAAATTTAAGTCTTCTAATTTGTAAAATAGACCTGAAAAAAAATTACACTCGTTACCTACACAGTAAATTCTTATCCTTACCAATTATAAAATCGAAAGTAATTCTGTCTGTCTGTTTGGAGGCTTTTCACGCCTAAACGGCTGAACGTATCCTGATGAAATTTGATAAATAGTTGCAGTATGTCACAAGGAAGATTTTTGGATACTTCGGAATAAATAAATATTTTTGTCATGAAATTCTGTAAATTAATAAAAAATAACGCGCCGCTTACCAAATGCGTCAGACAACATCACAGAATAGTACGTAATTGGTACTAAAATTAAAACTTCGCTCAAAACCAGCCAGTATTTTTTTTTTATGTTGGACTCTGATCTCTTTGGTAACGGATTATTTTATTCTTTGATAATTAGTTACAGTAAATCACGATGAGGGTTCATGGAAACTATTTTCTGAAACGCGAACAAAGTTGCGGGCAACAGCTAGTCAAATTATAAAACTTTACAAGCTACTTCTATTTCTCTCGTCCACCACTCTCTCATTCTAATACTAAAATGCCTAAAGTTTAAGGTTCCACTTAATATTGACTTAATATTTAATTGTCTTAGAGTCTTCTGAGACAATGTAGCACCAGTGTCTCTGTTAGCTGTAGACCTCGCGGCCGACGTCTGTCCACCTCTACAGGTCGCATTCCTCAACCGATTCTTGTAAATTTCTGCTCACAGCTTTGATAATTATACAGTTTTGAGTCAGTTTTTTGGATTTTTTCAAAATTGCGGAGATGTGATTTTTTCTCCGAACCAACTCACAAAATTTCAAGAGAATCGGTTAAGAGATGCTACCTGTAGAGGAAGACAGAGATCCGGACAGAAATACAGACAGAATTCGGACATACAAAAGCGTTTTTGTCAAAGCTGACGCATAGACGCTTCGCTCACTAAAACTTGCTCGGTCGGTTGTGACCTTAGTGAGTTTGACCAACGATGAAAATTGACTATCGTTGATTCGATCTGCATGAAATTTTGCAGACATGTAATTTATTTAAATTTAATTTTATGTTCGTATATTATGAGCTAAAACGGACGAGGCTTGTGAACACAGATAATTATTAGTCATTGCTTGTGACGGTATACGAGATGTCAGTTCGAAGCGAATCACTAATCAAGCATTAGGCCATATTATTTTACATTAAAACATTCCGAAGCAAATCTTTATAGAAAACTTCCTAAAAATATAAAAATCTTACCTCCTGGTAAAAAATGATGTAGAATTCCAATGACTGGTAAAGATTTCGGTCCGGGAATCTCGTTCCATGACTTTAGCGGGATATCTTCATTCAGATCAAGTTTTTCAGCCGTTTGGGATGTGGTTAATGATCTGTTAAAAGATTTCCACAAATTACCTGCTATGACGATGATGGTTATAAGTAGTTAAAATTATCAAAATTGAAAACTTGTTTTATAAATTATAGATGCAAGATTAACTATACTATGGCTGAAATTAATTATGGATTAAATAATATACTATGGCTGAGCTACCCACGTCCGTAGGAGTGTACTCCATTCTGATTCCCTACACGTGGTCCCTGGGTAGTGCTAACCGGGTAGCAAACTCTGGTGGGAGGCTTCACCGGACCAAGCCATGCCGTGAAATGACCTAGTCGTGTTTCGGGATGTAGTCCGGTTCCGAAGACGGGTCTGAGCAGTAGCGCACTTGTAGCGCCTCACTCAACTGCCGTCTTTGTACTTCTTCACTCTACAAAACTTCAAGGCTAGAGTGAATAAGTACCTTATAGGTCGTCGTGCTCCATCGTAGACCACAACGTCGCTTAACATCAGGCGAGTTGGTGGTCAAACGCCGACCTATTCTCTTCTTCTTCTCCTTCTGTCTGGACCTTGTCCCATTATTTGGGGTCGGCCTTCCTTGTCCTCATCCTCCATTTAGCACGATCTTGTGCTTCGTTCGTGTTCAGCTGAGCATCTTTTAGGTCCTTTTGGACCGTTGTCTGCCATGTGGCGGGTGGTCTTCCACGCGTACGTTTCGTCACCGGCAAATTTAGGGCAAGCTTCACCATATGGTTGTCTGGGCGTCTTTGTATGTGGCCGTACCACCGCAAACGCTTTTCCTTGACTTTGTCGACTATGGGGGCAACTTTAAAACTTCCTCTTATGTACTCATTTCGGACTTTGTCCAGCAGTGTGACACCCGAACCGAACCGCCAACCTATTCTAAATAAAAAAAAAAAACTTTGCTTGCTCTTCGTCTGTTTAATATTTATCACGAGAAAATGACTGAGTTGATCATAGTAGAGATACGTAAATCTCGTATAAAAAAAATGAGATATACCATACTTGATGACGAGAATCACTATTTAGAAAAATCCGACTACAAAATTAGTTTATGATACTTGCGCGTTAAAGACAAATCTAACGACATATCATTCATGAAAATCAGTTTAGCCGTTTACTAGTTACGAGGGAATATACAGACGGACATAATTATACAACTCCATACGGTCAAACGCATAATCTTCCTTTTTGGCTTCTCCGTAGCCGGGTATAAAATTAGTAAACACTAGCTGCGCCCCGCAGTTTCACCACCGGTTACAAAGTATCCTATGTACTATCTAGACTATAATCTATCTTTGTGCCAAATTTCATCCAGATCTGTTCAGCCGTTCTGGCGTGAAAGAGTAACAAACATTCATCCAATCCATCCACCCATTGTTACAAACTTTCGCGTGTATAATATTAGTAGGATTACATAGACAAGTAGGTAGGGATAAATTATGATTGATATAATTATGTATGTGTTGTATTAAAAGTTGAATTACCTTTTCATATATTTGCTGGCAGATGTCAACATAAACGGACGTAGCTTATGCGTTTGCATATTAACTGATTAAGCAACAACTTTACAAACAAACGGATCTCTATTCACAGGTCACAGTATTCACTATGAACGAACAACATTGGCTTAATATAAAGAGTCAATACACGGATCACACTGATAAAAATGATAACACTATCGCGTAAGTCTGTTCAAAATAAATATCCCACGAGTACCATCAACAACGCTACACGAGAAACCAAACTATAAGCAAATTATAAGCAGAAATCAGAAATGAGAATCATTTCTTTGAGCAATATGAAACGATAAGGTCTTTATCTATAATTCCGCGACGCCTAGAGGCCTTAATAGGCCTCTTTAAATAGAGACAGATTAAACAATATCGTTAAAATAGTACATGTAAAACAATATCACAGAGAAGAGAGCAGAGAACACATCCTACTACAGACTACACTTCTACACTGTACAGTCTACAACTAACTCTACACAAAACACGCACGTCGCGGTTCCCAAATAAATTGAAATGACCTTCGTTCTACCAAAGGCGACGATTTTGTCTATGTTCAACTCTATTCCAACGTCATACAGAAACAAGTAAAATTAAGAGCATAACAAAAACCGTACCTTAACCGTACCTGAACCGATTTTTAACGTTTGTTTTGTAAACAAATATGTACGTGGCAACTTACCATGTGGATGTGCGAATGTGTGTGACTTTGCATACTTTTTACCCGACTACGCAAGGAGGGTTATGTTTTTAGAGTGTATGCATGTATGTATGTATAAGTTTTCTTTGGCACGCCCTACAGCCTAAACTACAATTTTCTACAAGTGAGGTGTCAATTGAATCGTCTTGATAGTGGAAGTGACATAGGGTACAGCATTTTAATTATATCCAGAGTGCCAGTTATATTTTGCAGTCGGGTTTTTTGTTTTTCTTTTAATAATGTTACTCGTTATATTTTAAATAAAGAAGGCTTGTCGGTCTTGTTGGTCAAATGAAGAATGTAGCTGTCAATACTGGGTCGTCGAGTGCTGTCGGTGTTTGTGCTGATACCGAACTGGGTCTGCCAACGTTCATAGTCTCTAAAATGTTTCTAGAATATAATAATAAAATCATTTTCTGGAGGTTACCATACCATGCCTCCCTTTATTTTAAAGTAGAGATAATAAAGCATGCTATAGCGTGCTGCGCAAATATATTTTTATTGCAATTTCAGTTTTGCACGTGTATAACGTATATTTTTTATACGTCTAAATAATTGTAACGAAAATAGGCATAAAATGCTAAAAAAAATAACAATTCATTCTGTAAATTATATGTTTATTTTATTTTAAAAATATTGTAAGAAAATAAAATTGGAATCACAGTAAATACTCGTATTTGTACATGATTCATACTAAATCATATTTTTAGTGTTAACACCTTCGCTGCACAATGTTTATCGTAATCTCGTTGTGCAGGTCATGCATTATGTATTTCGTTCGTACCTACTTTACATGAATAGTCATAACATTCTGTGAATGCAATGCTACCACTAAAGCTTGCATAATTATGCAATTTTAGTTATTTAACTAATTAGCTATAATACATATTGCTTAAATTACAAGTCTTAAATTAATTACTTTTTCTTTTTGCAAATTATACATAAAAAGTTCCGAATAAGCAATAATTTAGTATTGTCTTAAACTGCTAGAAAATGTTGTACAAAAAATATAATCAGTAAAAAATCTAAGCAATCGGTGCTAAGTTTTAAAATCTTGTTTCTTTTATTGTGAACATTCTTTTGTTTTTCTTTGTAATTGAAACTGCACTTCATGCATCTCATGAAGTAAATGTGTTGGTGAAACGTTTCAAAATGGCGGGAAATTTAAATTTCAAACTGTATTTTTTGTTTTTGGCGCTGTACCGGTTAACTAAATTAAATAATTATGGAATTTGCGCCAATCGTAAATCATTCTTTACGCTATTTTGTAACAATATAATAAAATAATACAGGAATATTAAACAGGAATGCACTATATTGCTCTAAAATGTCATTTAACTAATGATCTGTGCATTTAACCGATACACTAACGATTTAAGTGTTTTTGACCTTTTAAATAATCAGGTGCGTATTTCGTCATATAATTATGTTACAGACATACAGAGATACATATAGAGATATAGATATACACAGAGATATAACAAGAGAAATAGTCTAAGATAATCGCACATTCTATTAACATGTACAATAGTTACCCGATCTAGCTACAAAAACAAAAAAAAAAAATTATAATTCGAATTTCGCCATAAGTGAAACGTTTCTTGTCATCTTATTGTTTAGAGCTTATTTCGGTGCGTCATTGAAGACAAAGTTGAATGGTCCCTTGATATAGTTGAGGGCCGTTTGCTCGACCCGCGGCGGTGGGCCGAACCACTCGATCTCGAAGTTTTCAACCAGCCGCGCTGTGAACAACTCCATCTCCAGCTCTGCTATGCGACGACCTACAGTAAAAAGAAAAATATAATTATCTTAACGATGTTAATTATGAATAATTTTATTAGTTATTGTGAAAGGTGTGCCAAACTTTTTAGCACAGCCTCATTGAATCGTTCGCACCTTTACCCTTGCGTTTTGGACCTAACTTCACGTCGTTTGTTCTTGTCAAATGAGGTAGAATAATTATCTGCGATGAACAGATGCTTGCTCGTGTAGAAATAGAAATAAATAAATAACTTCCTAATATTTTGTTAAGGTTAATAATTAATAGATGTAAATATTTGCAAGGTTAGGAAGGTTGCAAAGTTAAGGTAATTTAGTTTGCATAAAGGATTGTAGCGTGTAGCGATAAGAGTATTGGTGCAAACTATTAAGTATTTTCAATACTTTGTGTTTTAAAATGTATACATATTTTTCACGAAATAAATAAATAAAAAAAAAACAATTTTGGAAGTTACGAAAACTTTTTTCGTTTTTGTTTAGCTCCATACATTTAACTAAAGCGCCCCTGGCGGAAACGTTAAGGAACTACGTGAAATGTATAGAGCCAAACGAAAACGAAAAAAGATTACGTTAACTTTCAAAACTCGTGCGGTAAGCCCCCAGTGTTTGCGTATACTCTTATATCTTTGTCTGTCTTTGTCTTAGCTTTTTAATTTTTACCTATACAACTGCGTACTCCAAACCCGAATACGTTATATGCGAACGGATGAGCGTTTCTGTAATGCAGTGGGTCGTCTTTGCCGACCAGCCATCTTTCGGGAATGAATTCTTTAGCTCGAGGGTAGTGCTCCTCCTTTAGCGACATATTTTGATGACCGAAGGCAACTTGCATCTAAAATTATTGAAAATACCTTTTAAAATGATTAATAATAATAAGCATTTATTTCAGACCATGTCCATATTAAAAATTCATTTACGAATACACCACAAATTAAATACTATTGAAATGAAAAATTTATGTTAAAAAAAAAGTTATTTGGATTTGGTACATGTCAATCTTAGATTAAATAGATGTCAAATAATAAAAAAAAGTCAAGAATATAAAGTACAATAAAAATTAAATGTCAAATTACTTATTAATGTAAAAATGTCAAAATCTAATTAATTATGATTAACATGTAACGTAACCGCGTGATGTAAGAAAGGACAGTCAGCTCGCGCTGCAACAACGCGCTACGGTGAATTAAACTTAGGTTAATAATTTTCATTATTATCATTTTTAAGACGACCTTCTTTAATTACACAGCCATAGTAAGAAATCTTCTTGGCACGTATTTTTTTGCCAGTGAATGAATTGAATCCTGCGGTATTTTCATTTTGTCCTAGACTCTGATTATATCATTAATTTTATTTTTCACCTTATAGACTTACTAGCTGCGCCCCGCATTTTATTCGCCGTTTTACAGTATACTATGTACTATACCAGACTATGATCTATATCTGTGCAAAATTTCATCCAGATCCGTTCAGTCGTTCGGACGTGATTGAGTAACAAACATCCATACATCCATCAATTCAGACATCTTTCCAAACTTTTTTCGTTTATTATTATAGCACCATTAGAATTACAGGGACCTAATTCAAAATTTAGTTAGGGTCATAAAATGACTTAAAAAACATCCTCCATCGAGTTTTTATTCGAAAAGAGACTTTTAAGGGCAGAAAAAGACAACATCATAATCCGGTCTATTACGTTCTTTCCTTTTCTTTGTTTCAATAATCTTATTATTTTCTACTCACATTTGGAGGTATCTTATACCCCAATAAGCTGTAATCTTTAGTGGTAACTCGCAAATTTCCGCCAACTACTGGCATCATCCTCAAAGATTCCTTCAAGCAAGCTTTTAAATAAGGCCTCTTCTCCTCATTCGATCTTAACTCTTCTCGTAGTTTTGTTTGTTTGTCTGGATTCACGGCCAGTAAATACAGCGTTGCTGCTATTGTGTTTGCTGCCTGAAATCGAAACTCGAAATTAAAACCGTATACGGAAATGTTTTGAATCCAATTTTATGTACTCAAGCTCTCCTGAATGTTCGAGGAACAGAGATTTTAGAAGAGATTCGTTTATATTTATGAATGTGAATTATAAACGTGGATTTGGTTTTTTACCAAATTCACGTTCAGCTTTCGTTTTTATTAAATTTTTCAACAAAATGTTGCACCTAGATACGAAAACCAATGTATGTTAAATGACGAGTACATGACAGGGGCATTCCTAATACATTGTTTTACTAATTTAATTTCATAATAAACTCATCAATAAAACCTACAAAATCATACCTGCCAATATACTTACTCGTATAGATCTAGTATTATCATTAGTATAACAAACAAAGAATATTAATTTACGTACTGTATCAACACCAGCAAATAGCATGTCAGCGGCCATGATATTGGCAAAATCTTCGTTAATTTCCAACAATTTTTCCAAGATGCCTTTTTCGTCGTCTGATTTTTCCTTAGTTTTAAGTTCTTTCATGGCTTGGTCAATAAAATGTTTGGAGAGCCTGTGGTCAAAACCAATTGAATCTTATAAAAAACTACACCATTTAATCAAGTTAAAAATAACAGCCGCAATTGTGAGGGATTTGGTTGACAGACCTAAACTTACTATCAAAATAATACAACATCAAATGCTTATTAAAATAAGATTTTAATAATTTTAAAAAGCGATGGTAGCCAAATTGGGAAAAGGCCCGCCTTTCAAGCCAGAGGGAGCGGGTTCAAACCCAGCCGACGGCACGCACCAATTTGTTCATTGTGTGAACATATGTGCGTATTGTATGTCATGTGCTACGTGACTGGAGCCCGGTGTATGGTGACTGGCTCGCCTCCTGTCACATTTGGGACTGAATATCGTCCGGCGAAGTGTGGGTGTTGTATTACACCTTTGCCAGCCCTTTCGGGGGAAAGGCGTGACGATATGTTATGTATGTAATCAATAATTTTAGCAAATTTAGTTAAGTCGATTAAACCCAACGCACTTGGCCTTAAATATTCATCCTACCAACACTTTTAACAAAAATTTTCTACTCACGTCTCATGCAGTTCAAAAAGTCTCATGGCTTTTTTAAAAGTCGGCGTAGCAACCAACCGCCAAATGTTAGGTTCAAAGTCCAGCTTATTACTTATTACGAAGAGCTCGTGTACACATTGGATAAGCTGTTTGGCTGGGGAGTCTTCTGGAAGGTTCGAGTCAAGGCAACCGAGTCGGCAACCAAGAGCCACCACACCTATCGACTCGAGAGACCACAAGTTCATCTCTTGATCAAATTTTCCTTTCAACATATTCTTCTCGTCTCTGCGGGATTTCATTCTGAAAAATTTTAATTTTCGTTGCAAAATAAGTCTTTACTACTGTAAGATAATAACATGCTGTAACTTATAACTAACTAAATTGGCAACCGGTTTTTTTTTTAGCTTGTCATTCGACAAAAGCCTCTAAATCTTTTCAATTTGTCCTGTTCTTTTGCAATGCGTGTCCATTCTGGACCAGCTATCTTTTGCATGCCGTCTTTTCAACAATTAGTTTCTTTACTTTTTTCCTTCTAATAATGATGCGCCATTCATTACTAGTGTCGTCCATTTATCTTTCCCTTTCCTTAGCATGTGTTCCCTTTCAAGCTTTTCCATACAGTAGGTATAAATAATTTTAAATCTAGTTTTGTTCCTAATATTTGGTAATCTTACCTTATCTATTCTTTTAACCCTAATTCATGGACGTAGAAAAAAAGTCGGACGGAACTTCAGCTAAGACAGAACTGAATTCTGTCATGGCGGTGACTTTCTAAATGTGAGTGAATTTCGGGTGGCCATGTTAACCAAATTTACTCATTTTTTATGGTTTTATTTTTGAGCAATGATAACCTAATGGGAGAAGAATCGGCTATCAAGCAGAGGGAGCGGATCCGATCCCAGCCAAAGGCACTCACCAATTTGTTCATTTGTAAACATTTCTATGCATATTTAATTTCATCTGTTAATATTTCTCTGGAGCACGGTCTATGGCAACAGGCTCGCCTCCTGGCATATTTGGAACTGAATATGATCCGGCGAAGTGTGGGTATTGTATTACATCTCTACCAGCTCCTTCGGGGGAAAGGCGAAGGAGCTGGTACTTTTTTTCTACGTTCATGCCCTAATTATACTTATTTCTTTTCCATTTGGCATACAATACAAAAAAGATTGGTTGTCTGTAAAGTCGGTTTACGGACGATAGTTTAAAGTGACAACGTCATTACAAAAGAAGAGTGGAAGAGAGATAGATGCGGCGCAAGCCGAACGCTCAAGCCGATCGTGCCATTCGTTTGCTCGTGTAGCGCTCTCGCTCCGATCGTAACGTTACAATGAGCGTAACGGAACAATGAGTCATCCTTTTTCGTGCGTGCAGCCGGCACCCTAGAGCAAGCCCCTTCTGGCTGCCAATTCGACGCCCCTCCCTCGGCGACAGCCAAAGCCGAGGCCGTACCTCAGAGGTGCCCTTGCGCTCGTCGCCCATAGTTTGTTAGCATTTTTGAGGCCCTGCGCCGTCTGCGCTTGCCTAATGCCCGGTACGCTGTCGAGGCCTCAGTGGCAAACAGCATAGAGTCGTCATCAAAAAAAAAAAAAAGTGCAGCCGGCGTTCATCAATTTGTTAGACGTTGTCACGTCAAAAATAAATCTAACTTGGTAAATAGTAAAAAAAACACCTTGTAATCATGTCCAAAGCAACTTCATCTAAAACCGAGGTGTAAAGTTTAATAGTTTTCGGCTGCAGGAACACAGGGTTCACCGCGGAACGCAACTCCTTCCACAGATCTCCATGGCTGAAATATTTACAGTAACTTAAAAACAAATATTGGCAGATAATCTTTGGAACCTATCCAAATAATCAGCTTTGACATACAGACAGACATCATTCCGTGTGCCCATAAACAGGACTAATCTACTTAAGTTTGCTACTAAATACGTCGCGCGATAATTTTAAGTGTAATCTGGCAGATATGAGGGTAGTGGCTCACAGACTCTATGAATACAATATTTGAATCAGTAGCTATAGTTATAATTATTTATTTACATAAAACGAATATTTTATTTGTATGAACTTATGGTTTTTGGATTGTTAAGGTGCTGTATGCAATTTTGAATAAAATAAATAAATCTGAATCTCACTTAAGAGTTCCATTTTGAACGGATTCCAAACATCCTAGCAACCAAACCAACCAACCATAAACTACAACTGAATTTGTGTCGGAAATCAAGACCATCCAAAACAGTTCAATATTTACTGCAGTCTTAATTGTTGGACTATTTCATTATTGTGACGTCATATTCCGTCATGCGGGGATGCTTTTCGGGTGTTTGTATGTTTGACTTACTCAGTAATTAGACCAGTCGGTCGACCCTCTTTTGTGTTTTTTTTTACATTCTTCCTGTAATACTCCAATGATTTAAATCCTGAGCGTATTGGCAGCCAGTTTTCACCTCGAAGGATCTAATATGAAAAAATATGAATCGGTTCTTTAGCTACACCTTAGCTGCACACTAATAATCCTTAATAGTTAGAGGCCAACAGCCATAGTCAGAGATGTCAATGAATGCCTTAATTATTACTAATCGACGCACTCAGAGACGTTAATGATTACTTATATTCATGATTATTCATGATATTGAATGTTTCGGGATGTAGGTATGTAGTCCGGTGTAACCGTTCCGAAGACAGGTCTGAGCAGTAGCGCACTTGTAGCGCCTCACTCAACTGCCGTTTTTGTACTTCTTCACTCTACAAAACTTCAAGGCTGGAGTGAATAAGTACCTTATAGGTCGTCGTGCTCCATCTCAGACCACAACGTTGCTTAACATCAGGCGAGTTGGTGGTCAAACGCCGACTTATATTGTCCATAAAAAAAAATATATATTACTAAGCAAAGATTTCTTATGGAAATTATGTCCTTTTTTTTACGTAGAATAGGTCGGCGTTTGACCACCAACTCGCTGATGTTAAGCGACGTTGTGGTCTACGATGGAGCACGACGACCTATAAGGTACTTTAAGGACCTATAAGGTACTATAAGGTACTCTAGTCTTAAAGTTTTGTAGAGTGAAGAAGTACAAAGACGGCAGTTGAGTGAGGCGCTACAAGTGCGCTACTGCTCAGACCCGTCTTCGGAACGGTTACACCGGACTACATCCCGAAACACGACTAGGTCATTTGTGGTGGGTGATAACTAGCCACGGTCGAAGCCTCCCAGAGTTTGCTATCCGGTTAGCACTACCCGGGGCCCACGTGTAGGGAATCAGAATAGAGTACACTCCTACGGACGTGGGTAGCTCAGCCCCCAAAATACAAGCCCCCCATTAATGACAGTTCTTAGTGACAGTTATAGCACCTAATCACTAGTGGCTCTGGGAGCTATAGACCTCGCGGCCGACGTCTGTCTTCCTCTACAGGTCACATTCCTCAACCGATTCTCGTGATTTTTTTTCTTTTTTTGAGCGGGTTCGATCTTTCTGTTTTTTTTTTGCACCTAGTTTGATTTGAAGAATTATGATGATCAGGTACAAAAAAATACAGCTGGTAGAAGAAACAACCAACTCAAGTTTAACAATTTTGAAAATCATTCTTTTTCAAACCTGACAAAAAGTATCTTTTTAAAAAAACTATCGGAACGTAGTTCTCTAAATTTTCTGCGATTACACCACATTTCCATTTTCGGTTATTAAATTACCAGATTAGTTCTCTAAATTTTAACTAAGCAACTTTTTTTTTCTAATTTGTGTCCTTGTTACGATTAATACCATTAAAAACGGCAAAAAATATGCAATTTTACGCGCCGACCTCATTTTACCATTATTTATTATGAAATACTATTTTCAACTCTAAATGACACGGCTTAAATAAACGTGTTTGTAGGTGAAGAATGTTGATATAAATCTAAATATTTGTTTATGTCTTAATGTAAGTAAATGTAGAAATTATTATTTTTTGTCTTTTAATGTTTTATTGTGTATTTTGTTTGTTGTTGTTGTAGTATTTTGTGCGGTGAAATAAATGGTTTCTTTCTTTCTTTCTTTCTTATATGACGGCGCTTTAAGTTTTTTTTACCCGTATAAAAATGGAATCTGAATTTTAATTGAATTTTATTACAGTGAAAATTGTACCTGTGAGGCGCTCTCTGCATCAGAAATAAGTATTATCGGTTCATTTCCAAGGAACGCGCCCAATTTCACAATAGGCCCGTAAGTGTCATACAACTTATTAGTTACGTCTATGCTTTCAACTTTGTGGAATAGACCTGGAAAATACAAAAAAAAAAAAATAGATAAATTTTAGGAAAAAAACTTTTCTCATGTTCGTACTCGCAAAATGCACTATATTAATCCTAACTAATATTATAAATGTGAAAGTGAGTTTGTTGTTTGTTTGTAACGCTTTCACGCCCTAACTACTCAATCGATCATCATGAAATTTAGCATACACGTTGTCTCGAATGCAGAAATAATAATAATAATTAGTATTTGTTTTTTATATTCATGTATTGTAAAAAACTTAGAAATTAAGAAGGCAAATAAATATCTTGGAATAATAAGTTTATTTGATATCTGTACAGAGGTGTTGGTAACATTATTTTCTTTTCTTAGAAGTGTGTTAATATGGGTACCATATGAGTCGCTGTGCCCTGCACTAGGTCTCGTCAGAGCCTGTATTGCAGAGAAAAGGATTATATTTAACGGTTTCTGTGGGAACACGGTAGAAACCGCGTGGCGCAGCTAATAATAAAAAAATGAATAATTAAACCTGCCTCTGATTATTGCCACAAATACCCGCGGAAGCCATTTTCGACCATAGGAACAGCTAATATAGGCGCTTTCGCGGGCGTGTAGAGACGGAATTTGACTGCTTTTTTTTTGGAATAAAAAATCACTTAGGTGCGAATCAAGGTTTACGATTTCCTCTCATTCTATTTAATTATTTATGTGGCCATTATTAAGCGCGTGCTATATTACGGACGTTCTCGCCAGCTTTTATTGAGAGAGAGAGATAGAGCTGGATAATATCACAGGAGCCAGAATGAGACTCCTGCTATTCACAGAAATATTTTGCACAGATAATAAAAATTCAAGTTTTCTTAATTTGAGGCAGCCCTCCACTCTCTCACACTAAGATATCCGAGTTGACAGTTCGAAGTAACGTCAAAAAAACTAAAGGTAACCATTCACCATCCTGCCTTGCAGTCCGCCGTGCAGGACTGCCGATTCATGCAGGATGGTGAACGTTGTCACAGCCTGCATCGCGTCCGGCAATGACGTGCAGGTTGTACGTGCAGGATGCTAGGCAGGGTGGTGTGTGAGCTACACCCTGCTTCGTATTCCTGCACGGCGGACTGCAATATAAAATAGTGAATGGATACATTTAGCTTAAACATTTTTTTTTAAATTGATAAAAATCTTACCTCCTGGTAAAAAGTGATGTAGAATTCCAATAATGGGTAAAGATTTCGGTCCTGGGATTTCGTTCCATGGTTTTAGCGGAATGTCTTCATTCAGATCAAGTTTTTCAGCAGTTTGGGATGCGGTCAAAGACCTGTTAAAAAAGTTACATTAAATTACAAGCCATACTTCCTTTTAAGTAGATAAGTAAAATATTTTTAAAAAAAGTAAGTAAGTAATAAAAAATCATATAAATAGGTATAAATAATGTCATTCAATAATGTCTCGCGGAACAGTCCTGTAGTCAGAATGTGCCGCACTTATAACCAACTAAGCGAGACCAGAGACAAATTTTCGTGTAGTTTAATAAGTTTCAGATATTTCTTAAATAACTTAATTAAGTAATGTATTAGTAAGTTAATTATAGTTTTTAGTTTCATTGTACATTTTATAAGCTGTGTACGGTCATAATTGGACTATAGGTTCAAATTTTATATATTTAATTTAAGTTGGTACCTACATGTGTTATAATAGCCTATAGTCTGTTAACGAACCAATTCAAATAAAATAAAATAAAATAAAATTGTTCCAATATTATTATTTTCAATTATTACAGATTTAAAAATAACCCTACTTTCATGTCTATAGATTTATGTAAATAACTAAGCCGAGAGTGATTAAACGTTATAAGATAAATGGCTACTTGCAATAAATACAAGAACTGCTTAAGTCCCTGTTTAACTAGTTTAATCTACTTCTAGCTAGCTCCTACCTAAAAAAAAATACACGAACCTTAAGCCATTCCTTAGAAGTGTCCTAACTTTATGTGCCCGATAAGGAAATATTTCGCTAGGACTCGTTTAAAACTAGTGAAGCAAGGACTTAGGCAATTCTTATATTAAGTGCATGTGTAGTAAAAAAATCTCGCCTAAATAATTAAACAAAATAAGTTAAAAAAATGTTAGATCGTCACGCCTTTATGCTATGTATTAATTTTAAATTTATTAAAAAAAAATAACTAGCATGCATACCTTTTAAAATATTTGCTGGCAGATGTCAACACAAGCGGACGTGATTTAAACGCTTGCATTTTAACTGATCAGATACACAACAAATATACAAACAACAAAGGATATTCTATTCACAGCATTGACAATGAACAAACGACATTGACTTAGTATATTATATTCCGATAAAAATGATAACACTATCGCGTATGTCTGTTCAAAATAAAACTCTCTCGAGCACAATCAACAACGCTTCACGACAAACTAAATTGTGAGCAAATTCAGCTCATTTCTTAAAGCAAAATAAAACGATAAGATATCTAATAATATTAACTATTATTTCGCGACGCGCGCACACACACAGCACACACTGTTTATGTATCTTTTAATAGAACCAGATTAAACTGTATCGTGTTAAAATAGCAAAACATCACAGAGTAGAGCGCAGAACTACAGAACTCCTCAACAATCTACGATACACACAACACGCACATCGTGATGTGGTTTGCAAACAAATATAAATGACCTTCGCTTCGCCGTAGCAAAGGTGACGGTTTTATCTATAGTATACTCTATTTCAACGGCATAGAGTTTTGATTGAGAACTATATCATCAATTTAGCAATGTAACTGGATCTAATTGGGTAAAAGATTTCTTCTTGCAAATAGATACTACGATATACGAACATATGACTTTGAAGAGTCTTGAATATGACCGACGCCGACGGTTTCATACCCACTTTGTGCAACGCAATCACTGCGATCCTGTTTTCTTTAACACCCCATTCCATGTTGTAAATTTACTAATAATCACGAAAAATAAATGTGAAATGGCGGGAAATTGATTGTAGTTTTCGACATAATAAACGCATTCCAAATTTAAATGCATAAAAAAAAAGAAACGAAGGAGTTTGTATTGTAACAATATTTATGGTAAGACTAGTTATACTAAGTATTTAACTTTTTTATAACTAATACCTTTAACTTTTATTTTATTTTATTTTATTTAAATCCGTTCCACCGTTTTTGAGTGATTGAGTAACAAACGTCCAACTGAACATCGAAACTTACATTTTATTATCTACTAGCTGCGCCACGCGGTTTCACCCGCGGTTAAAAAGTATCCTATGTGCTATTCTAGATATATCCTAGATATCTATCTCTGTGCCAGATCTATTCAGCAGTTCTGAAATGAAAGAGTAACAAACATCCATCCATCCATCCATTCTTACAAACTTTCGCGTCCTGCGTTTGTAATGTAAGCGGAAAAAAATGATAATTAACGACATCACATTAGAAACCTCAAAAAATAACAGTATTTCTCCACTATTTAATGGATGTTATTATACATACAAACCTTCCTCTTGAATTACTCTATCTATTAAAAAAAACCGCATCAAAATCCGTTGCGTAGTTTTAAAGATTTAAGCAAACAAAGGGACATAGGGACAGAGAAAGCGACTTTGTTTACTATGTAGTGATACATTTCTCATACTCGGAATAAGTATTTTAGTAAGTTTTGTTTATTAGTGTAGGATTGTCGTAAGCCGAACGAATCAATGATAAAGGAAGTGTTATTTATTTAAGTGTTTATGACATGATAAGACTCAAATGTTGTTATTCATACTATCTAAGCAATTATTATGTAAATTTTAATAATTTTTTATGTTTATTTAATTATAATAAATTAAAAACTTACTAGAACTCCCGACAAGCTGAGAGCACTTCATCACAAAAAAAAACCAAAAACGAAATTGGTTCATCCGTTTTTCGGATTTTTTCCGTTTCATTCCGAGATTTGAGATTTTCATCTCACCATTTTTCGTTCTTGTTGCACTCGTTCGAAACGTCATAGGTGTGAGAGTGACCAATATAAAATCTCATCTCATCTCACGCGTAGGAATAGCCCCACAGGAGCTACGCCTCAGACAGACAGACACACACACATACATAAATAATAGATACATTCACACAGACACGCCAAATTTATAACACCCCGTCGTTTTTTCGTCGAGGGTTAAACATACGTTGGAAAACTCGAATTTTATTTTATTCAAATAACTAGCTAAAACAACTTGAGACAATATTTACTCTCACAGATCCGAAAGTAAGTTAAAAACCAGAAATCTTCCAGAACCAAGTTCAGTTGACTGAACAACGTTTTTTATAAGATTCCTGAACTTTTGTTATTACCTAAATACTTTTGCTACGATTCAACGAGCGATTCTATATCTACTGGCAGGCTAGGATAAGGCTGCGTTTCCGCTAGAGATGTGTTCCGTAGCTAAGCAGGAGGGCTATTCTTACGGAGTGAGATTTAATTTCACCATTTTTCGTCCTTGTTGCTCTCGTTTGAATAGTCATAGGTGTGAGAGTGACAAAGGTAAAATCTCATCTCATCTCACGCTTAGGAATGGCCCCCCTGCGAGGCTGCGAAGCGACGCTGTACGTAGCAACGTTGCTATGTAGCGGGCTCTTTTACACTACCATCTCTAACAAACTCCGTCTAGTGACTGCTAGCAGTTTCTTGCTCGCGTCCACCCCTAGCACACACCCCTCGCCCACATCCTCCCTCATTTGTTTTGTACCATGGTATAATAATATACTCCGCCAGTTATAGCATTCCGGTCACGTGGGCAACACGTAGTGACGTCAATCGATGCTTAAAGCAAGACCGAAATATGTCATTTACAAATAGTTCGAAAGAGACGGATGACGATGACGAGTGACGTCATTACGTGTTTGCTCCTGGAATGCCCTGTTTTTTTGGATCATGTTTTGTACGTACAAAAACCTCGCTCCGCTAAGCCGTTTCCACAGGATCTGTGTTGAGCGAGACTAGTAGCGAGAGGTCCCTAGTCTAGGTCGCTAGTCGCTTCCTCGTACATCTCTGGTGTAAACGTAGCCTTAGACTTAGTAGGAAAGGTCGTTTTTAGTCACTTGTTATAACTAACTACATCACAGATTATACTTTTTGGTACATAAGTTTAGCAAATTACATGATTGTATGTATACACTTGTACAGGTAATACAATAGGCTATTATACGCGTCACACTGTACCCGGCACTCCACCGATTTGCGTTGTCTATAGACATTGATATACAAATGAATACCTACATTTTTTTAAGTATTGTCATAATACATTACATATAAATAACAACACATTACAAGTGCACTACTAAGTAAAACTAATTGTAATTATGAAAATTTTTAATCGCCCGACGCACGCAACTATCAAGAAGCCTCAAACATGTAAAAAAAAATATATTTGAAGAATATTTCACAAAAAACTTTAATTATTGAGAAACCTGGTAAACCTCGTTCGTTTTGATGTCAATCTGAACATTATTGTGAAATGTAATTATCTTATTTATCGAAAGCCTTCGTGAATCTGATAATAATGTTTTCGCAAATTGTTTGTTTATTTATAACTTCGGCCCGTGTAATGGCTTGTGGTATAAGAATGCAGTAAACACTGATGGCATAGTATACTCGTAATACACTCCGCCAGGGACCCTATTCGGAGATTTGAGAATTTCATCTCACTTTTTTTCGTCCTTATTGCTCTCGTTTGAAATGTCATAGGTGTGAGAGTGAGCAAGATAAAATCTCATCTCATCTCACGCGCAGGAATAGCCCTCCAGGTATTGCGTTTCGAAGCAAAAATGTTCACATGGACATGGACAAGACGCAATGACTTCAATCGATGCTTAAGCAAAACCGAGGTAAGTCATTTCCAAATATTTTGAAAGAGACAATGACGATGACTTTTTTTATGAAGAATAGGTCGACGTTTGACCACCAACTCGCCTGATGTTAAGCGACGTTGTGGTCTAAGATGGAGCACGACGACCTGTAAGGTACTAATTCACTCTAGCCTTGAAGTTTTGTAGAGTGAAGAAGTACAAAGACGGCAGTTGAGTGAGGAGCTACAAGTGCGCTGCTGCTCAGACCCGTCTTCGAAACGGTTACACCGGACTACATCCCGAAACACGACTAGGTCATTTCACGGCATGGCTTGGTCCGGTGGGTGGTAACTAGCCACGGCCGAAGCCACCCACCAGAGTTTGCTACCCGGTTAGCACTACCCGGGGACCACGTGTAGGGAATCAGAATAGAGTACACTCCTACGGACGAAGGTAGCTCAGCCCCCAAATGACGAGTGACGTCATCAGGTGTTCTTTCCCGGAATGCCAGACCTTGTTATTTTGGATCATGACTGATGGTATGATAATTCGTGGTGCTTAAACAATGCTGTACATACACTGTTTAAAAATTGCTATTAGTATGAATTAGTATGGATAAGGTAGGTTGGGTCCTTCTAGTAGGTTTTTTCAAAGTCAAAATAAATAATAATAATAATAAATAAATTCGGGACATTGTCACACACGGTCGCCTGACCCCAAACTAAGCAAAGCTTGTACTATGGCTGCCAGAGACTGATATACATACTTAGAAATTTTTAAATCCATACTTAAATAGATAATAACACCCAGACATAGAACAAACACAAATGTTCACCACATAAATGTTTGTCCCAGGTGGGAATCGAACCCACGCCCTCAAGCTCAGAAGGCAGGTTCACTAACAACTGAGCCACCGAGGCAATGTTTTTATTCAATTTAGGTATCAAAGATACACTTATGAACGTCAAAGTTATTTAAATAGACTCGACCGCCTTGTTCGGATAAAGAGCTTCTACTCAGAAGAACAGGTAAGAAACTGAGGGGCATTAATTTTTCAAATAATAAATAAATTACAGTCTCACAAATTTTGGCTTACAACTAGGTAATTTCTATAACTTACAACTAGGTAAGTGTCGATGTCGACCCATGTAGTTCTCATCTGTGTCAGAAGACCCCGCTCTTTCGAATTTTTTCGTAGCATTACAAATGGTTACGTAGTACGTATACTTAGGATGCTGTTTTTGATATAGTACCTAACACTTAATATGAAGGTTTTTCTCGAATTTTGCAAACTATTGTTTTAAAAGTTGTTCACTTTGACGGACAGAACAACACTCTTAAGTATGACACTCTGCACATAAAACTATAAATATTTATAAACGGGGTTATCAGGAAAAGGTATACTAAGCCGAAAGCCTACTCATAAATATGAACAAATTTTACTATGGAGCCAACCCTGAAATCACGAAAAAAGCTGTTGCTTATAAAAAAAATGATTAACCGTCGACAAAATATATGGAACAGCTTTTTTTTCTCGATTACAAGTTCTATTTCCTGATAACACCGTATAAACTTATGTGTTCGTGTGTGTGAAAATGAAAAACATAAAAATTAATGAAAAGTCTCAGTAACCCGAACCCGAACACACCGACGACAAGTAATTAACTTCTAAAGTTTTCGCCTAAATCTGCCTAAATGTATAAACCTAATTACGACGATGAATTCACTTAGCAATTTAACTTTTCATTTCATAAGTTTTAAGTTTTACAATCATAAATATTTGAACGATCTTCAATTTCTGAATAATTGCCAGTTATAATTTGAATCCTTGTGTTAATTTTCTTGAGGGTTCCGTGACGCTCTGAATTTTCCATACAAACTAGCGTGTCAAATTTCTTGGAAACCATTTTTCAGATTCTGTGCAATTAAATTAACTATATCTTCCCTCCTATGTTCTTAGTTCTTTTAAAAAACGTCCTCGAAAGAAAATAGAGCTATGAAAAATAGCCGCATTTGTGAGAGGTCACTTTTAACTGATTTATTTAATAGATAGACAAGTTAATTTAAGAATTCCTTTACTTGTGGAGGTTGTCTACATCATTGGATTTTATATTAATCCATAACACAAGGGTTTCTTTTAAGTTTTATGAGAATTGTTAGAGAAGTGAAATAGTCATAAAAAATGATTGAAATTGCACTTTTTCACTCTGTAGATAACTTTAGAGTCTCAACAGTATCTTTACTGGCTCTCTTCGCTCATCGTCTTATTTTAAACGAAATGGCAATAGAAAACCTTAAGCCCATGCGACGTTAGTCTAAAGCGGTCGCCGGACCCTTAAAAGAAAAAAAATGTAGACCACGTTTTTGTTAACAAAAACAAAATTAAATTTAAAGTAGGTAAACATTTTTACTTAACAATATTTCAGTAAGTAAATAAAAAAAAACAGGATCTACTAAATCATTATTAATTACTAACATGCTTTTTAGACATACTCGTACGTGAAAATAAGATAGTATTTCCCTATCAGTAGGTATAATATTATAGTCAGTCAGTACTCACTGACTGACAAACAAAAATAGAAACTAGATAAGGTGTGAAGACACGTTTCCGAAGAAACTTTTTAACGACCATCACAAGTTCTGTCAACAACTTATATGAAGATAAAAATGTTAAAGATGAAGTGGACGTGAATGGATGTGAGAGATTGTTATCGACCTTAAAGGTTATACGATTTTGATTGATGTAATTTTTAATACTAACTCTTAAAAATATATTAAAAGTGACATTAAGGTAAGATTAGCGATGATAGCTTTGTTGGATAAGGCCCGGTTCTAAACCCAGAGGGAGCGGGTTCAAACTCAGCCGACGGCACTCACCAATTTGTTAATTGTGTGAACATATGTGCGTATTGTATGTCATCTGCTACATGACTGGAGCCCGGTGTTTTGCGACAGGCTCGCCCCCTGTCACATTTGGGACTCAATATCGTCAGGTGAAGTGTGGGTGTTGTATGACACCTTTGCCAGCCCCCTCGGGGAAAAGGCGTGACGGTATAAATTTTGTTTGTTGTTGTATTTGTTTGTAAGTTACGCGTTCACGCTTAAACTGCAAGTGGTCAACCGGTCTTGAAACAATTTTGCATGCACATTGTCAAGGGTACAGAAAAGAAAGCATACGTTTTTACTAAAACGGTTCCTGTGGGACTGCGGGTGAAACCACGGGGCGTAGCTACTGATAAATACATATAAGTTACTAAACGTTTTTTTTTTTTAATTAGAGAGTTAAAAAAAATCATTTGTCGACAATTTGATACGTTGTTCCGGAAAAGTTGGCAAATCGCAACTGAAGCAACGGAATGCTGCTACCAATGTAATCATTTATCATCATCATCACCATTTCCTGCAACAAAAAAAATCCTTCGTAACACATTACCCTTCTTAGTTAAAATGTTTTAAAGATCCATCCACCACATTCGTCTTCAACATTTCTTAACTCAAGAACTATTTCTTTGGACATTAACTCTCTGAGGAAAACCCTGACATTTCGAATCGCAATCTGTTCGTTTATTTATGAGATTGTTAGTAGGCCACCCGTATAAATGATGCAAGAGGATTACTGGATAGGCACCCCGTTACTTTCGCCTTAAGTAGAGCCGGACTGAATAGGGAAATAGGCGTGTTCGGTTTGGTTTACACAAATATAAAATATTACATAAACTATTAGACGTGTAAATTACACATAGTACCTTGACTTGATAGTCTATCAATAAGTTAAGAGATAGTTAGGAGAAAGTTATATTGGATTGATGTTCGATATGTACAGGTCGTGATTACGATATACAGAGGTAGAGTAAGTAGTCTAGTGTACTGGATAAAATGTTTTTTTTTTTACAAAATATAAACTTTTTTTTTAAATGTATTTCGTGTTTCGGGATGTAATCCGGTGTAACCGTTCCGAAGACGGGTCTGAGCAGTAGCGCACTTGGAGCGCCTAACTCAACTGCCGTCTCTGTACTTCTTCACTCTACAAAACTTCAAGGCTAGAGTGAATAAATACCTTATAGGTCGTCGTGCTCCATCTTAGACCACAACGTTGCTTAACATCAGGCGAGTTGGTGGTCAAACGCCGACCTATTCTATATAAAAAAAAAAAAATACTCAATTATACAACACAAAATAGGTACGTAAATTAAAGAAGGTATCAATATCAAGTACCTAGATAAAATTTTCATTGAGTAATGAATTGAGTAAGTTAGGTAAGTATATCATAGGTTGCGTGTTACAATTATAATTATACAAGCTGCGCCCCCCGGTTTCACCCACGGTTAAAAAGTTCTGCTATTCTAGACTGTAATTTATCTCTGTGCCAAATTTCATTCAGATCTGTTCAGCCGTTCTGGCTTGAAAGAGTAACAAACATCCATCCATCCATTCTTACAAACTTTCGCGCTTTTAATATTAGTAGGATAGGATTGTCCACTAAAGTTGTCTCTGGGTCTCTTGCTAGTAAGGTTTAGAATGCAGTAGTTTCATGAATATTTTTAGAATAAACAAAAATTAGTTAGCTAAACACTTTTCAATTCTATTACCGTTTTGTAACAATTTTTTTTGTATAATAATCGTAATTATACCTCTTCTAAGAAATTTCTAAAAATGTAGCCGATAAAATCTTAAGATGCTAAATGTACTTCTTATCATAATAAACTTTGTTTATACTAGTCTTATCTAGGTCTAAGCTCAAATTTATAAGCACTAGTTTTTATCTTAGGGCTATAAAACCTAATGGCTAGCTAACTAGACACTTTTGAGATAATAATTCTGTATGCCATTCTGCTGACCTGCCGAGCTAAAAGCCGTCTTATCTTTCGAATGCAGGTACTGCGAGGTGTTTGGAATGGGCTATTGGGAATTGGTACTTAGGATCTGAGCCTTCTAGGGTTAAGTGGACAATAAGGTAACTAGATTATGATTAACAAGGATGAAGACTTATTGCTGCTTTAAAGTATTCAGGCGCTGAAAATTATACGACCATTGAATTTCAAAGAAAAAAAGTTGGTTGTCTGTAAAGTCGGTTTACTGACGATAGTTGAACGTGACAACGTGCTCACTCAAGTAGGAGAGAGACGGATGTCGAACGCTGCCGAACGCAAAGGCCGATTGTGCTTCTTTGTCGCTCGTTCCGCGCTCTCGCTTGCACTTCAAGCCTTACATGGAACGCCTCAGAGCGAAGTAACGCCGCATTTTTTCGTGCGTGCAGACGGCTCTATCGAATTATAAGACGTTGTCACGTCAAAAACCTAACATAGAAATGAATACGAAACAAAAGACAAAAATAAACTGTAGGAGGAATTTTAAATCAATATTTAACCCGTCTAAATTTAGAGCAAATGGCTTCATGTAAAATAATTCCGTCGGAGTCTTTATGAAACAAGTCAGAACACCTTCAAAAGCCGTAAAATACAAGAAAGTTTTTCAATTTACCTACCTACATAGATTGCAAATTAAAACTTAGGGTACACAAATCCGGGTAGTACGAAGCCATGTGTTTCAATTTAACTCGTGCTTAGGAAGGCGAATACTTAGAATTAACGTTATAGGGGCGACCAAATTATTGTAGAGTTGCCCAAATGAATGAACTAAACGTTTTTCCCAGAGAAGTTGACAGTTTTTCTCAGAAAATACAACAGTGGCTCCTCCTTTGAACTCTATATTTAATTTGGTCGTACTGTACTAATAATTCGGGGTTCTATCAATTTTCTTCTGAAATCAGCTTTGGAATTCTCCAGGGAATTGTGTAATATTGATGCTTAGGAAGGAGTAAGTACAATATCCCATTAGATTAGGTTTTCGAGAAAAAGGAATTATTGATGTAAAATTGAAATATCACTGGATGCCTTTTGCTTATCCTCTTAAATTTGTACATTTCTACATACATTAACTTCAACGCAGCGTGAGATTGCTGCAAGAATTATCTGCTGACCTGCAAACTTCTTAATGATGATAGGAAGTCAGTAAGCAGATTGAGCTGAAAGTGACTCCAATTCAAATGTTGATGACAGCAAACAGAAAGAAAGCACTTTATAGCCTGATGAGTATGTGAGAGATATTTAGCTTACCTTTTTTTATAGTTCATCTTGCCATCTTACAATACAAAAACTCTTTATTGACACCTAATACAAAATAAATCTAAACTAAACATTCAAAAATATAGGCGCAATGGGCGGTCTTATCGCTTAAGAGCGATCTCTTCCAGACAACCTTTGGATGGAGTAAAAACATTATGATTAAGCATGGACGGTGGTGTGTGCTAAAGAAAATAAATAAATAATTATAATTAAGCAATGTACTTACAAATTTGAGAATTATAATAAACATACCTACATACTAATACCTACATAAATAATTACTAAATATACAAATAAACTACCCAGTCATAAACATACACAAGTACCTACATCAATAAATATACTAATTTATATATATACATTTATAATAATATATATGACAGATAGTAAAAAGGAATCGAGTCTACCTTTAATGAGCCAGTTTGGAAAAGTAGAATACTTTGACCTGCATTTTAAAACTTTGAAGTGATTGAGCACATCTAATGTTAACTGGGAGTGAATTCCATAGTCGCACGGCTTCAGTAGTGAAAGACGATGCGTAAAAGCCAGTACTATGGACCGGAATTTTTGAATTTTCGGAGACCAAAGATAAATCGAATGCCGAAATTCTGAAGATCTTCTTATTTCTTTCGTTCTTGACAGACAAGAGTGGTCGTTCCAATGGTCTGACCTAATCGACACAGCGAGCGTTGGCGAGCGAAGCGTCTATGCCGCAGCTTCGACAAAAACGCTTTCGTATTTCTGTATTCTGTCCGGATCTCTAGTGTCCTTAATTCTCTACAGATCGCATTTAGTAGTCTCTCTTGAAATTAAAAGAAAACATAAATGTTTTATCATTATGTTTTTTTTTAATCATATCCAAATCCAATTAATCATTCCAAAAATTGACAAATAAAAATGCGAGGTCTCCAGCTCATAGAGTCACTGGTAGGTATTATCTTGACAGCAGAAGGTAACTACCAGAAATAAGTCTCGACAACGTATCCTGGTATCTAAGTAGGTATATAAAAGTACATACTAGGAAGAAACAAGAATTCCCTACCAAAAGCTCAGAATTGAAAGAAACTGATGCCTTTAACGCGATTGATCTTGGAATCGCACTTCTAATTACACGGAACTAAACCCGAACCCTCCATCAAAAGCTGAGCGTCTATGTATTTAGGATATCCTGATTTATATAATACCTTCAAAGACCAAAGAGAGTGTTTGATTGGGATCGACCGTTTCAAATCGAGGTACAGTCGACTCAGCAAAACAGTCACGTGTGTGTTCAACGAACCGGTCCATCAATGCCGTGTTTCCTAAAGGGACCTCTTACAAATGCCTGTGTGGCTAGAGCATTTCCTACACAAAATAAAAGAGCTTATTTTCGTGGAAAACTTCACTTGCGTAAAATATGCGTCAAAGCGAACGCAAGCGGAGCGAAAAGCCAGCGGTCGAAAAAATAGGTGCCGCCCAGGTAACCTCACTTTTGAAGTAATTTACCGAGAGTAGGAATATGGGTAACAAAAAACTGTTTATTCCGTATTTATAACATATTTTACTCCATTGAACTGAACTGTATAAAAATAGATATATAATAGGCATTAATTTTTGTTTCAGTTTTTCTTTAGATTTGTCTCAAAATTGTTGATTTTTTACTACGAGTATAATTATAAACTCAATTCAAGTTAGCAACTTCTGGCGCAATTTTTTCCATATATTTTTTTATAATACGGCTGTCTATTGTTCCTTTATAAATAAAATAAAAATATATATCTATATAATTATTATGTGTGTAAGAATAATGAAAAAAACATCTGTCTATCAACATCATTTCCATAAGTTCCGGTCCATCCAAAGGTTACCTGGAAGAAATCGCTTTAGGCGATAAGGTCGCCCTTGTACTGAAATGTATTTTAGTTTTTAAGATTTTCATGTAGTTTTTGGTGTGCAATAAAGTTATATTGTATTGTATTGTAGAATAGTGTCACAGAACAGTAAGGAAACAGTTGGAAATCGTAGCCCAACTAATCCCCCTGGAGCGTGTTCGTTAGAGTTTGAAACTAAATTTTCGGCATGGTACTGAGTTTCTACTTCACAAATAACCTTTCATAGTTCATAGATTCAATTTCATAATAAAAACAATAAAAAATCAATAAACCAATCTATTTACCCGACTGAGCAAGAAGGAGGGTTATGTTTTTCGAGTGTATGTGGGTTTGTATGTATGTGTGTATGTATGTATGTGGGTATGTATGTATGTATGTATGTAAGTATGAGGTTTCTTTGGCACGCCCTACAGCCTAAACAGATTGATGGATTTCGATATGTGAGGTGTCATTTGAATAGTCTTGATAGTGGAAGTGACATAACAACGTCTTTGCTAAGGGCTTGTTATTTGTTTACCAGCTCGCTAGAAATACGTAAATAAGATTTACAAATATTATTAAGATTATTGATCATTGATTACAAAGCAAGTCTGTCTTGATTAGGTAAACTAACTACGTATTCCTTCCAAGCATAATACTAATTTGGTTAAACGCCTATTCATTTGGAAGCATACACAAGGCCTTGTGACAACTTCTGTTGATTACGTAGTACCTTGTACATAATCTATGCCATTAGAGTGTAACAAACAACCGCGCACTACAAAGTTTGGAAGTAATATCAATGTTCAGCGAATCCTCTCTTGATTAAACATTAATGTAATTACTGAACTTGTTTACACGATACTGCGGCCAGACTGGTAATGTCTCTATATTAATGGCCTTTCGTTCGAATAAACCTTTCTTGAGCTCTTAGTATAAATAGGGTAACTATAGGTCGTTGAATTATATTTACTGCCAACTTAAAACTTCAGAAAATGGCTTAAAATCAAACCGCGCTCTGCGGGGCATCAGAGCAGCACAACACATTCAACTTACTGTCTTAGCTAGCTTTATTTTTTCTGTGTCGTAACTCTCGTAGCACGTAAAAACTGGCGCTATCAGTTTACAAATTTAATAATGCAGTTAATTACGCTTTTTATCTGAAAATTATGACGACAATCAAGAGGGTGTGATAGAAAAGTAAAACCAGTGTGTTAAGTTAGTTAATTTTAACATCCTCTTATAAAAAATAGACCTACAAAATCACTTACTCAAAAATAATTATTGTCATGTCTTTGTGTGTGTTCGCAACATATTCCAAATCACAGGGAAAGTTACTATGATTATGAAAAAAAATTACGTAAGTACGTACGTACGTAATATGGTACGTAAAAATACGTACCACATTAGCCGAGCCACCGACACAGCCTGCTGACATACTGTGCTTAGCTTGATTTTTTCGTGGTATACCCTGAAGAAATCAAGCTATACTTATATTATAATAAATACTCCCCCAGGTATAGCATTCAGCATCACATAGTGACGTCAATCGATGCTTAAGCAAGACCGAAATAAATCATTTGCAACAAGTTCGAAAGAGACGGATGACGATGATGTCATTACGTGTTTGCCGAATGCTAGATTTTGTTTTTTTTTGTATCACGGATTTCTTTTAGAATATGGCTCCCGACATCATATCGGCGGCGGTTGGTGACTATGGTGTGAGAAGTAAATACTGACTCCCTTACATTTTACTGTCGTGAAAAAGCCACGAAATATTCGACGAAATAACGCAAGAAGCCCAGGCTTCTTTTCCTATTATTTCTCGAGTAGCTTTCAGGCACTTAAAGAACCATTATAAAGCCTTGTTGATATTCCATCACCGTCGACTCACATCTGAGGCATGTTCAATATTGTTCGCGTGGCGCGTGCCGCCGCAATTTCTCTAGGAATTAGCGCCAGACTTGTGCTTACTACTCGTTCTAAGTTGGGTTTGTAATAAATTACTTATTAGTTAATTATTTTGTGCTAATTTTTGAACTTATTGTTTGTTATGGCAAAAGTAAACTGGTGATATTCTTCATAGAATATATATTTAAATAAATAAATAAAATAAATTCGGGACACTTCCACACACGGTCGCCTGACACCAAACTATGCAAAGCTTGTACTATGGCTGCTAGAGACTGATATATTTTTAAATACATACTTAAATAGATATTAGCACCCAGACATAGAACAAACACAAATGTTCATCACATTAATGTTTGCCCTAGGTGGGAATCGAACCCACGCCCCCACGCTCAGAAGGCAGGTTCACTACCAACTGGGCCACCGAGGCAGTAATAATGAGTTTTTTTTTAAAGTGGTTATTTCTTCAAGTCAACTTTTCTTGTAAGAACTGTGTGAAACTCGTTGCCTGCGTCTGTCTTACCACCTAAATACAATCCGAGGGTGTTAAAGAGTAAAGTGAATAGGTATCTCCTAGACAAGCGTGTTCTTCTAGACAAGCTTCGATCACGTCGACGCTTCCCATCAGGCCAGTCAATGGTCAAACGCATGACTAGTCGATATTAAAAAAATACTTGGTTCTAAAGATTGCTTCAAAAAGTTCAAAAAAAATTTTTTTGATTTATATGGAGATTTTTACATAGATACAAATATTTTTACTAGAATAATAAATATTGTAGAAAATTAATTGATAAATGTAGCTATGTGGGATTAGTACAGCATCTAAAGCATCAATAAACACATATACATACATATCGTCACGCCTTTCCCCCGAAAGGGCTGGCAGATGTGTAATACAACCACACTTCGCCGGACAATATTCAGTCCCAAATGTGACAGGGGGCGAGCCTGTCGCCATACACCGGGCACCAGTCATGTAGCAGATGACATACAATACGCACATATGCTCACACAATGAACGAATTGGTGCGTGCCGTCCTCTGTGTTTGAACCCGCTCCCTCTGGTTTGAGAGGCGCGCCTTCTCCCAACTAGGCTGTCATAGCATCAATAAAACCGTAAAATAATAACGTAAATCCTCTTTTAGACGCAAGATACAAATGAGTAATGCAAAACTTGAATGAGAGATCTTTCTCCAACAGTTTTCATAGTGATTGATTGATAGTATAGTTTGAGCGAAAGGTGGCCAACTTCCAATCGATTTGTCCAAACTTTTCCTATTTCGAAAGTAATATTTCAGCGATCGGATTGGAACATATCACATCTTTTATCTTATTCTATATTTTCTAAAAGTATCTCATAAACGATATGGATGAAAGGCGGTATTAATATCCAGAATTGGTTTTTGTTACAAGAATCAATACTTACTTACTACAACTAATAAGGTGCGGCTACATTAGCGCGCGTTAATTCGTGTTGCGTTGTCACGCTAAAATCAACATTGGAGTGCGTTGGCATTCGTTGGCTTGGTGTGTTACCGGGCATTAATTTGTAATCTGTTCTTTAACTTTTAGTTCCAGGCAGTGAATAATTTTTTTTATTTATTTAGCATTATCAGTTATCGGCGATGCTCTTGCATAAGTTAGCTGTTTACTCGTCACCATTCTGCGGTGTTGACATGTACGCTAATTCGCCTAAACATCGCCGAGTGACGAACTAAGCAGCTACACTTGTCGCGATGGCTCGAATCGTCGCCGTAGGCTGCTAATGTAGCCGTAGCACTACTAAAACTAGACAAGGCGATTAAATTCAAAGATTATTTCTATATAATTATTAAACAGCTGTTTTTGACAACTATTTCATCAGTTAAATGTTAGCCATAATATACCGATAAGTAAAAAATCACCTTGTAAAATTTTCGTGAACATGTGTATAGTAAAAACAAGACTAACTACAGAAACGATATGAAAACCTTAATGAGGAAATTGTGGTCTCAAAACCAACATTTTCACCATTTATTTCTTTAAGTGTTTAGCTAGTTAATTGCTAACAGTAAATTATTCACTTACTAAAGCAAACAGCGAGTAATTTAGCTTTTGAGTAGTGAAAAAACAGTAAGTAGGTATATTTCCGAAAACGTTATTAAAATATAAAATAACACACATAACATATCGTCAGGCCATTCCCCGAACGAGCTGGCAGAGGTGTATTACAACAGCTTACACACTTCGCCGGACGATATTCAGTCCCAAAATATGACAGGCGGCGACTCTATCGCCATTCTTCTAGCTTCAGTTATGTAGCAGATGACATTAAACACGCACTTATGAAAATATGAAATAGGCCAATTCAAAGTGTTGGTACAGCGCCAGCGGTGGAAACATTCGTCACTCGTCAGTGATTTACTACCAGATGCCCCCAACATGTGTGCATAATTACGCACATGTCCAGTTGATGGCAGCTATCTGGTAGGTACATAATTTACTGACCATGAGCTGTGGATTAATCACTGCTATTAATCTCTTGAAAGTGTGGTGGAATTGTTGAATTCGAATGTTGTTCCAGATTGATTAATGCGACATTTTGGCCCTAATTCATCATTATTGGTTTAAATTAGTTGAATTGTATCCTCGCTCTAGAAAACATCCAAATTGTCAAAATTGTTACTTGAACTAATATCTAGTGTAATTCCGCTTAACTACATCAGGAATATGGTTTTTTTTATTCTATTTATAATTTTGAAATCAAAAAATAATATTATATGTATAATGAAATTTACTAGAAAACTTTATCCAAATTGATATTTGAATCTAATTTAAACGATTTACAATTTGATATTTCAATTAACGAACTTAACAGACCTAATTTAATGAAATCTACTAAAAAACTTTATATAATTTGATATATGAAGCTAATTCAATAGGGAAATTTAACAGAAATAATGTCATGAAATTTAAAACAAAATTTTATTGAAAAATTAATACAATAAAAAAATTATACAATAAAAAATCTCTCATTTGTATAAAGTTTGTATAAATTTCATTAAATTATTTTTTTTTAAATTCAAAATTAAAAATAGAATAAAAAATTCAAATTCCTTGATGTACTTAATGCGACGTTAAAGCGGAATTACACTAGATATTAGTTCAAGTAACAATTTTGAAGATGAACTTCCGCAAAGTAACGCATGATTCAATCAACTATCCAAATTGTCACCAAAAATGAAGTAAAAAACGTTTTAAAGCACTCAGAAATTTAACAACGAAATAAAGCTACAAGAATTCATGTAATGGTCTTAAGTAATCCGCATCAAAAGAAAGAGCTAACCCCAAATATTATTTATTTTACTCTTCCATGAATAAAAGGTAAAGCGATCTGGTAACACGAGAAAAGATTTTCAAAGAATTACCGGAGCCATGGATGACGTTGCTCTTCTACCGCACAATAGGACGTTTATTAAATGAAAAAAGCAACTGGGTTCGTTAGGGCTGTATAGGGATACCTCGTGGAAAGGATTGCCTTTAGAAATTTCGGCCCTTATAGGACTAAGGAAAATATTTCAAGGGAAGTAAGCATTCTCACGACTCGAGGTTAAATAGAACCCTTGCTTCTAAGAACTCAACAGCGCAGATCATTATCAATTTTAATATTGTACCATTGAGATGTTTCAAACATGTTTTTTTAAATAAGAATCACAATAGTTAAATGCGAGGAAGATCTACTGTTAAATCAGCTATGACGTAAGAAACTGCTGCCCAAAACGCAGCACATTCGATTACATCGGGCTTGCTCTGGACATTCAATGTGTCACCTTCACTGTGATGGTACCAGAAGTAACGCTCGTTTTCATTCAACAAAGATGCTCCTGGTACTCCCTTGGAAATAAACATAGTTATATCTGATCCTGGATAGCCGCTATTTGTCATTTTATCTATTGGGCTAAACAGTTTTAATACTTCCGCTATTATGCAGCGAGTCGTATTCGTCCCGGCTACATCTAAACCTAGAGGCTTGAAGGTTCCTTCATCCGATTCCATTATGAAATTGATGTCATTAAGATTATTTTTATGTTTATTGAGGTACGCTTGAGCGCCTATCAATCCTGGTTCTTCGGATGTCCATAATATTGCTCGGACTGTTCTTTTCGGTATAAAATTTAGTTTGTTAAGAATTACTGGAACAAACCAGCTAATCATCATACCACCCCCGTCGTCCATTGCACCAGTTCCAACGTCCCAACTATCGATGTGTCCAGAAACAATTACTTGTTTCTTTGGTTGGTCTTTTCCTTTTAGATCGATAAGTGTGTTCCTTGATTTTTTCATGTCGAAGCTATTAGTCATTTTCATGTGCAACAATAGCCGTTGATCCTTTAACTTTCTATCTTGTATTCTTCGCAACAAGTCAGCATCTTCTAATGTTATAGCTGCTGTAGGTATTTTTTTGACGCTGTCTTTATAGTACTGAGCTCCAGTATGGGTAGTGTACATGGAAAATGGTGTAATACTTCTCACTAGCGTTGCTATAGCACCTTTCTCGGCAGCTCTCCATGCTGACTGACTTCTGTATATTACTGTGTCTCCATAACTTACATAATGCGCGTCAAAAACAACAATTTTCCCTCTGATTTCATTTTCGTTTGTATTGTCTAATTCTTCGAAACTTTTGATAACTATGGCTTCAGCTGTGATGCCTTCTAGTGGAGTACTGATGCTGGAACCCAGCCCGAGAATTTTTATTTGTCTTTGGTAAGGTTCTATCATTTCAGCAGATTCATCACCTCGAACCCAATGTGGTACCTGGAATAATAAATGACAACATTGAAAATTTTATATCATGTACTAAGATAACGTGAGTTCCAGGTATGAGATACTCACATCCATTTCTTCGGTAGTGACATCATTCAATCCATTAGAATACGTGAGATTTATCATGTGATCAATGGCGTTCTCTAAATTTTCTGTACCTGAAGGGCGTGCGCCAAACTTGTCTATGAAATTCGTGTACCTAAAAATAAATATAAAATAAATTTACAACACAAATACACTCAAGTTTTACAGATTATAATAATGGAAGATTTAGAAAATTTAAGTTTATGTAGACCTAAACGATTCAATGTTAAAAATATAATTGCAATGCATAATTAAATGATTACAACGCTTTATTTTAATCAACAGACCATTAAAATCTTGACCATTATTTATTTAAATTTAAAATTAAAAAAATACGAAGTAAAAAATATTTTAAAACTTACTCATTATACATATCCTGCCCGTATCCATTTTCTATAATTTCATTCATAATTCTCCTCACAACATTTTTATACGAAGCTATTTCATGAACCAATTTTGGATCTAAATCACATTTATTGTCATCTGTTCTTTTTATAATAGCGCTTGAATTAATAAAGTCACTGAATACTATGATTATTATAAAACATAGTGATATTGGTAAATTCATCGTTGAGTGGTCACTGGTCGTCCGACACACGGAAACTAAATTCTTATCAATGTTCAATTAACTATTAAACATTACAAACGCATGCCTGAACACATGAACAAAGGCTTTTACTGATTGGCCTGTGTTTTAATAACATTGCGATTGTTGTTTCCCGCTAATATTAATGCTAATGGGTACTAACAAATGAAGATTAAGTAATGAGTTTTTAATTTACTTCTTACATATTAATTTGTTTACTTCGTATATAGCATATAACAAAAACCCTGTCATATAGGTAGTTGAAGGGTACGTACATATACTTATATGTAAGTATTCATGCAAAAATAACAAAAAAATGCACGTTAAACATAGCAAGAGTTATGACCGATTAAACAACGTGAGAAAAAAAAGAAATTTTACAAAAATGTTAGCAGATCAGTATCGATTGATGGCGGCTTTTATTTTAAGAAAGTAGCGGCACGACGGGAATAGTTAATAAATAAAACCGATGCGATTAGTGGCTGCGTTTGCGCTTTTAGGAGGGCGGAGCGCGATGTGTGTTCAATATTTTTAAAGTCAATATTTGATTTAAACTAGCATAATTTTAATCCTCCTGTCTATTCTGAATGCGCACCTCATGGATTTAACAGGGCTTTGTAACACCTTGTAAATACGTAATTAGGTAGAACAATTTGCATATTACTCGTAATTACATTTTTAATGGAACGGTTACTTAAGAAAAAGAAACTATCTTGCTATGGATGGAACTTTGAAAATGTTTGCTAAAACATTTCGATTTTAGACTCGTTGTTTTTCAAATTAGTAAATACTTAGCGCATAGTAGTGCTTACGTACAACTATTTGCAGGATATTTACGTGATTTTTTCAAGAGTTTTTTCAAATGACCACGGAAAAGGAAAACGGAAAATCTTTAATCTGCACCGCTGTCACGTGTCTACAAGACCGAAATGGTTTCCTACTGAGAATTTTACCGGACGTGACGTGGAAGGACAATTTTCTATAATTAAGTTTTATTATTGGAGTACCTACATCTTAGCCTCGGCTCATTTTCTCTTGAAATCTCATATTTAGGAAAAGGGTGTTTTTGAAAAAAAATTTTTTTTTGCACTTATAAGCTTAACCGCATTATAGGTATCTAGGTATTGAAAACTCAGCTTCTAAGTATATGACGTATGTAGTACTCGTAGGTTTATATGTGGGTATCGAATATTTAAGTTTAGTCTTCGAATAGGTGACCGAGAGTGGCATTTATAACTAAATAGTAAGTACCATGGTTCGGATGATGAAAATTCTGACTACAAAGTTTGTCGTTTAACCTATCCGTACTTACTAAGTCAAAATAATTGCACTACCCTAATCGAAAGTCCAAGTCCATTAATTGATGGTATAAACCAAGAAAACAAGGTCTAGCAATCCAGGAGCAATCACGTATGACATCACAGTCATCCGTCTCTTTTGCACTGTTTGTAAAAGACTTAATTCGATCCTGCTTAAGCATCGATTGCCGTCACTACGTGTTGCCCACGTGACCGGAATGCTTTACCTGGCGGAGTATATTATTATTTTTATATTTGACATCTTATTGTATTTATTATTTTATTTTATTGTAATGTAACTTTCGGTACTTATATGGACTTGGAATTATTGAATTGAATTGAATTATTGCAATGACACTATCTGATTCTTGTATTTTTGACATTTTTATTTTTATTGTTTATTTTTGTACTTACTGACATTCTGATTTCGTCCATTCTAGTTTATTAATTCACAATGTATTTCTATTATTCTGTTAAGCCTTGAATATTCGCCAAATGCGTCTATTCAACTCGTAATAGTGAAGAAGCTACGGACCCTACCGATATGAAAAAAATATCACCAATAAGATCATTCTGTTACCTATTAATTAGCCTGATTAAAATATTATATTACTTACTAGATAGCGAGTAAAAAAATATTAAATGAACGTTGTTTTCGTTCTCATGGCGTGCAATACCGTGCTTACGGAGATTACGTTACTATATATTTTTACACCTTCGGATAGGAAATTAAAAATATGATTGATCGTCCTTTTACCATATTTTTAGAGCTAAAATTGAGTTAGTTTAGTAATATTTTGTGTTATTTTGAAGTATTTCGTCAGATCACGTGACCACTGACACCCGCGAGCTCCTTTGCGGGGGACGGGCCAGTCGGCGCCAGCGCCTCACGAAGGAAGGACGTACTCGCCTTGCCGAAAAATATTTTCGCATTTTTTTTCTATTTGTACGTAAATCATCAATTAAACAGTGCTTAATTATCCAGAGACAATGAAAAAAAGTAGTTTTTCAAGACATTTGATAAGTTTTTAGTGACTTTACTACTAGTGAAAATATTTGGACAATAATTGATCGCGTTGTGAGTAGAGGGTACAGAAGGTTGATCCGATGAAAATGGGAGATGTCACCAAGGCAGCTAGGCGTAACAAAAAAATTGGACTCCAACTAGGTAGCTAAGTGGTAAGTACCTACCTACCTATTAATATTTAATTACCACATAAATATTTTTACCCGTTTGTTCTTATTGTGTAGACTGAAGTGACTAACCCTAGTGTCTGAGTTTTTAGTGGCATATGATTCGGTCTGACGTTTGTTTTCCTGATAAAAATACTTAATAGAAAACTACAGACGTGTCCTCCGACCTATGTTAACTCTCAGGGCTTCACCGTCCATTACACCTTATTGCGATGATTGTTGGATTTAGCCGCCGACGCTGTGCGACCATGAACCTTATTTTGCTGTGATACGAGCCGCGGTCGCGCAGCGTCGTGCTGTACTACAATCATCACGCCACGGCACGGGCCCCATTGTACATGTTGCTCATGATAATTATCCAAGTGCAAGACTTGTCAGAACTGTGCTTTTTTTCTTGTTATGTACAAATGTACCTATATGTGTCATATTAGTACATTGCACAGGGTTATCGGTATAGGGTGTACTAAGCCAAACGGGGGTCATTGTACTCTTCATTATAAACAACGATTACTTTTTAAACTTTTTTATTTGTAATATAAATCGGGGAAAAAAGTATCTGCTTACATTTTGTCGACGATCGATGAGCTTTCTGTATGAAACAGCTGTTTTTTTTCTCGTGATTTCATTTGATTCAATTATTCACAAAAATTATACTAAGGTCAATATACCTAAGCCATTTCAAATTGAAACTGTGGCATACTTGCTGATGCCCCAACACCTAGTTAATAACATAGAAATGGGGAGTATTCTATAGTTAATAATAATAAATAATCCTTCTTGAACAATCGGGTAAAAATAAAATAATGATAATTATTATGTGTACTTACGATGTCAATATCGGAAAGCGGTCGTTGCGTGCGAACGGTGTAAATGACTAATACTATTTTTTGTTTTTGGTATAGCACATTTCCTAAACTAACCTACCTAAACTAGAAACAATCACATTTTTATGTTATAGCTGACCAACCACGGTCCGCAATACATTATTATTTTTAGCAGTGTAGTGAGCATATTTTTCTAACTTATCCTGGTTTGTTAACCGACTTCAAAAATTAGGACGCACTCAATTACATTGTATAAATTTTACGAAATGTTTGTTGCAGCATAACTTCGTCATTTATTTTTTATTTGAAAGAATATGCTTACTAACACTCTGATCAGTCACTTTGATCAAAATAAAGTATTTTTTTGTAAAAAATAGTATTTAATACAAAAATTCAAGCATTTGCATTCAGAAAGTAGTGTTCCGAGTTATGGCCATTGAATTCGAAAGAAAAGTTATTACATTTTCTTACAACAATAACCGAGCGAGAGATCGTTAGCGAGCGAAGCGTCTATGCTTCAGATTCGACGAAAATGCTTTCGTATTTCCGAATTCCGTCTGGATTTCTGTCCGGATCTTTGCCCAGACCTGTCTTAATCTACAGGTCGCATTTCTTAACCTATTCTCTTGAAACTTTGTGAGTAAGTCCGATATTTAAAAAGAATTTTCGTGTCTAGGCGGTTATTGGAAATTTTTCAATATGGCAGAGATGTGATTTAAAAAAGGATATATCTGCATAATTGGAAAATTTCCAAAAAACTTTTTGATCCGAGTCAAAACAAAAATTTATATAATTGTCAAACCTGCTCACAAAATTTCACGAGAATCGGTTGAGGAGTGTGACCTGTAGAGGAGGACAAATACAAATACAAATAATTTATTTGGGTATAAAATACATGTGACAATTTCAAATCGGACAGACATCGGTCACGAGATCTCCAGCTCACAGAGTCACTATTGTATGTATTGTTATTTATTTATATTTATTAAATACAACAATTTCTTTGGTAACTGATACCAACCTGCATCTAGTCTTAATAGTTATTTTAATCTAGTCTCTATTGCATGAAGACTAGAATAGTAATATATTTTAAACTGGGATTATAAATTGGTAATTGTTTTATATTTTATGGTATCATGGAAAGAGACAAACGAGACGCTTTGAGTAATATGAATATTGTGTAATTAATATCTTTAAATTTCTCTATTTCATTTTTTCAGAAACAGAGATCAACGAAATTATCAAAGTTTAAACACAAGCGTTCAGCCAACAAAAAATGCAAGTACTGAACTAAGGTGAGTTAAAAGACGTTGCTCATAGAGCCACTACTTATAATCAGAGTGGCGCTGAACTGCTATGGGCATGCGTGACGCCAGTACAACCATTCACTTAGCGAGCGCGAAGCGCGAGTGAAAAACTTCCGTTTCAGTACTAAAAACTTATCCTATATTTTTATCTACAGATGCCTAGTTCAAAATCATCCGAAAGTTATCAGAGCATCCGAGGAACAGGGACTTTTTCACCTTCGAATAAACTGGTAATCATTTTTTTTTTTGTGTACACAATGTACATAAATAAATTATTGATACGAGCGTTGGGACTTAGTATGGTTGCAAATTAATTATTATTTAATATTGTTTTTAGGAACAACAATATCAGTCTTCATTGCCGAATCTCATCGTCGAAGAAGAAGCAGAACAAGAACAGAAAGACAAAAGTTTTTGGCGTATTATAACATTAGCTTCTTCTTCGTAAAATTTAAGGAAATATCAAGACCCAATGGTTTTGGTTGCGCCAAACAATCGATAGACTTGATTGGAAAAAAGCAAACAGGTCTTGCTTCTAAATTCACCTTTTTGTGAATAAAGAGTAACAATAGTAAATTATGTACCGAGGGCACAAAGCAGTGCCTTACGTCGCGGGCGGCTTATTGTACCTTGAGCGTAACGAGGGAATCTAGAGTTAACTCCCGAGCGCAGCAAGGGAAGATGAGTCCTGAGGGCAGCAAACACTGCTTTATCCTAGAAGCGAATCCTCTTCTAAAAATACTGTCTAATATTATACTCTCTCATAACTAATAAAAAGGTACAGTCTTTTATTTTAAATTTCGTGCAGCTCGAGGAGCACGTGCTCGTATTTATTCTTGGTAGCTAGTTCAATTTTCAAATAAACTCTTCTTACACTGCTTATTCTGAGTTTTCATTCAATGTTAATCTCTTTGCTTGGAAACTCCCAACTGCAAGCTTCGCTCGAATTTATGTTTCATCTATAAAACCAACATTTGATTTTCATGTGTTAGATTAAGGATGTGTTAATCTGAGCGATTACTGCCTTTAAAGCATTTGATTTATTGATATTTTTTGATTCTCGGTTTATTTTGATTATTTTTTTGGTGTTTGCTAAAATCTAAGCACTATACATGTATTTCAGCTACAAAAGGTTTTTCAATATCCAATCTAAGACCCCTTTAGTCCAGCTAGAGAGGATTTTTTTACTATATTAACTACTAGCTGTTGCTCACGATTTCGTACGCGTAGATAAAAAAAAGCTCGTTCCGTTACTTTCTTGTATTTGTCATTCACAGGTCCCACTCCGAACCTGCACCCTTCTCTCTACCATCATCATATTGCCAGACCATGGTACGGGCAACAGTTATCTAGTTGGCATTGGCAATTGTCTTTATACTGGGTTTGGCTGGCACTGTCCGATTAAAACGTCACGCTCAGACAGGTGTCTATGGCAAGGGTAGCGGGTAGGTAAGCCGTTAACTCGGCCTCCAAGCTAAATCTAATAGGTAGCCAAGTCTAATATGGAGTAGATAGTTACAATTTGTGTAGTAAGTAGGTTATATACTTGTTGGTAATAGGTAGAAGTACTAGGAGTTACTCGTACTATGCCAAATATTTCAGTCTGAATGTTTAGTAGGAATTACCTACTACTCGGAACCAGCCAAGCCAAGTAGGCAGTATATAGATACTATGTTTATGTAGTAATTAGGTAGATACTTGTAAGTAGTATCCTTCTTCTTCTACCTATAAGACTTGGCTGGCATCGACTTCAAATAGATGGGTAGCGCTTATAATAATTATATTAATTAATATTAGTGCTTATTTGTGGTTTGGAAGTCGCTTTAATTTTGTTACAATGATCACTTAAAACATCTTCTAACTTGACTTTTATTGAAAATCAGTTTACTAAAAAAATTAAGTAAACAAAATTAAGTCAAAGTGTAGTTTTTTATATCGTAAATTATGACACTTTTGTGCTAAGATTATTACACTCGAGGCGGTATTATAGCGCGAGCCGTATGCGAGCCCACTAATGGAGCCAATAGTGTAAATTATTAACGCACACGCGTTTCATGTGACGTTTTTCATCACACATGCGAGGGGAAAAAACACAGACTTGCATTAGTCAATACATTTTTCTGAAAATGTATGCGCATTTTGCTGCTTTTCCACTTATCAAAATTTTACTAGGCATAATAATAAAGCGAGTACTTTGTTTAAATTATCATACCTAATTAATTGTCAATATTTTGATAAAAAAAATAATGTTTATTTACTGTTATTACGTAGTTATGATACTTTAAATCAAGAATTTAAGAAAAGTAAAAAAAAACTCTTGTTGATTTATTTAAAAAAAAGTCTAGTTTAGTTACTAGTGCGATAATGGTAAAGTAACAGCACACGTGCTTAATAGCTCGGATTATGATCTAAAACTGATGTAATAAAGTCCTTTTTACGAGTGAGAGTGATGAAAAAGATATTAAACACAAACGCGTTTTTAACTTCGAGTAGGAACATAATTATCAGCAAAATCAGGCAAGAAACTATCGAGATAATAATGAGGTTGTAAGTTCTAGGTCCACTATGTTTTCAATCATTTTAGTCATTTTTATACTACCTGCTGATTATGTAAAACAGATTAGTACTACCAACTCGTAGAATACATTTTTTAAGCGGGCCGTCGATTGAACAGCTCTGCTAGTCCTAGTAAATATGTTTTTTGTTATGAGATTTTTGAAATGTTGTAAGCATTGGTTTAGGATAGGTTGAGTAATTTATCCCTGGTACCGGAGTTCTTAGGATGCCCATCAGGAGCCCTATTCTTACGAAAGATATTTTCTGATCAATGTCTCTCTCGTTTTAAAAGTCATAGTGAGAGTGACCAAGAAACATCTCACGCGTCAAGAATAGCCCTCCAGGGCCATTCTTACGATATTATATTATTTCCCCTATTCCTACGCACGAGATATTTTTTGGTCAATGTCTCTCTCGTTTGAAAAATCATAAAAGTGAGAGGGACCAAGATAATATCTCACACTTCAGAGAGTCCGTGGTCTACGATTGTTTTTTTAGATTTTACACGCACGACCAAAGGGAATCAAAACCTTTAGATGCGGGATATTTGTGAGTACATACTTAATCTACCTATACTTATAAACAAACTACCGCGCTCATGCTGCTTATAAGGCTCAACTTTAAAACGCCGTTGACTTCAAATAATTTAGTAAAAAAACATTACAATAAAGCATAACATCACAGAGGGCTTTCATTTTTAGGCAAAAATATTTTTTTCACGGTGTTTCGTCTGAATTTGTTTGTCTTTGAGAAATGCTAGCTCAATGTTCAAAAGCTTCGAGCGTTGATCACTAGAGGCGCTAAAACCAGCTGAGCGCCGAATGCCAAATGTCATTGGCGCATCTTAACCCCTTAATTACTAATGTGGTGCAATTTATAATGATAATAATGTGACTTTTACTCTGATTATTTAATTTAAACTTGTATGAGTCTAGGATACTTGATGAATAAATGATTTATTATTATTATTATTTTTATACCAGGATTGAAGGTCTCATAAGATGCGGCTTCTGTACAAAACTCATCAAGACATGGACTAAGATAAATAAAGGGAAAATACGCTTCACTTGGTTTCTATCCAATACTAGAGAAAAACAGAAACCTGATCGAGTAATTGGAAATGGTGGCCGAAACGAAAGTACTATTCTCGGCAAATACACTGTCAGGTTACATTTGTTAGTACTTAACTATCTTGTCTGAGCCCAACCTTGAAGTATTAGAGAAAAAAAGTAGAAGAAGTCGCTAGCCAGATAAAAAGAATTTCACTGAGACGCGTGAAGTGAGTGCCTAGCACTGAATTATGCCTCTGTGTACTGGTATGCCTAGTGCACTGGTATCGTTCGCGTTCAAATATGTTAGTTCGGGATGTCGCATCTAGTGTCTACACATTTTTCTATGCTCTTGGAGCTGCTATTTTATATTCTGTGGCTTAATATAATTAAGCAGACATAAAAATTTTCAGCATAAACAAAACCGAACTGCTAAGCAACGAACAATGCTAATTTTGACAATTTGCATTTTTCTCAAATATGCTAATGCTATCGAAAGCTTTCTAATTGTCAGCTAAAATAGTGCCAGCAGCAGCTCCGTTAAATCCAGCCCGATAGAAGCCATTAACTTGAACAATGGGACACTAGAGTCGAGAGTCCTCGTGCAGCCGTCTCTCGATGGCTTAATGCAGCTACAAATGTTTGCTGTGCTATCAGGGACTGGATGGTCAAACAAAATAATGAGGTCTTGTGCCAAATTGTCACAGCAGGATTAGACAGAATGCTTAGGCCAACACAATGCACATGGCATATCATATTCAGAATAGCATCATCATAAAGAAATATTCCTACTCTGCTTCCTAGAAATAAATTGTATCATGTTTTTTCATGACTTCCCGTTATCCAAATTTAACCCGAATTATTTTGAAAAAACTAAGACCAATTCTAAGCAAGTAGGTCCCTAAAAAAATGAAAAACAATTTAGGTATGCGTTCTAAATTCATAATGACTCTATCGTCAAAACATAATAATATCTTTCTGGCACTTACAAGTATTCACAGTGTATAGAGTTCACTCTGTACAATGTGCGTCAGCTCAACAACTCTTATAAGTTTACCACCCACGAAAACCATTTTTAGGGTTCCGTATATTTCCTAAGGGATTGTAAATGCTATCTGCTCCAATTTCTCTGACGTTCTTCGCTGACATCATAAATCTAACCATACTATACAAGAAACATGTAAAATAGGTATAAAATATTACTTCCCGCAGATATCGATACGCAGACGTGCCCATACTAAATCAAGTTAATAAATAATACAGGTATAACGGTGCGGCGAAGAGGAAATCTATATCGTTTTTCATCGCGGAAAAACCTTGCTGCCTGTGTAGCGGTCAGGGGTAGGCAGAGTTTTACAGATAGGAAGGTAAAAGTATCATTTATCATTATCACTAACAGTTTCGTTGCTGGTATACACAGGATCGTATAGGCCGAGCTCTGATGTCAGAGTTTCTAGGCCTCCCGAGGGCCTCTGACATGACTTGACGATTGTTTTTTTATTTTATTTATTTATTTATTTATTTAAGTACACAACACAAATTACAATCATTACAAAATATAAAACCAACAAAAAAAACTTATGATCTAGATTGTAATTCAAGACATGCATACATAGAAAAAATAATATTATGAAGACGAATTTAAATTATACATTTAATAAAAAAGAAAGAAATGCACAACAAGAAGAATAATGCGCGTGGGTGGGCGCACTCACCGACATTGTTTTGAAATGTTTTTACAAGTACCATTATATTACTGACGTGTTTGGGACAGTCAGACTCGTACCAGAGGTAGCGTCTGAACTGGAGGGCAGAGGGTAAAGAATATCCTTTAATGTTTTAACGTATGATAACATTTTGGGCGTAAATATATCGACATCTCTATTTTATTTCCTACAATCTCGTTGTACTGACGTGCCATCCTTACCAACGGATTATAAAATGAAATGTTATTTTTACAAACTAGTAAAGAAAATAGATTAGTACGATTTTTATAGAACAAACAACTGGGTCTTACAATTTCAGCTGTGTCAGCCGAGCTACGACAGGGCGGAGTTGTAGCTGTCGCCCGTGGTCACCCATCCAAAGACTGACCGTGTTGTCCGTTGCTTAGCATCGTTGATCGGTTACGACCACTATTCGAGCTACGCTGTAAGCGCTACACGCTGCTAGTTCCATTATAAGCTGAGCCCCGCGGTTTCACCCGCGGTTAAAAAGTATCCTATGTGTTATTCTAGACTATAATCTATTTCTGTGCCAAATTTCATCCAGATCTGTTCAGCCGTTCTGGCGTGAAAGAGTAACAAACATCCTTCCATCCATCCATCCATCCATCCATCCATACATACAAACTTTCGCGTTTATAATATTAGTAGGACTTTGCTTGGTACCTAAGACAATATTGACTATTGACGATTTAATTCGCGTCTGGACTATCGACAGGTTACTTTCTTTTTGAAAACCAAGGCAAGGTCATGATCCAATAAAACAAGGTCTAGCATTCAGAGAGCAAACACGTAATGACATCACTCGTCATCGTCATCCGTCTCTTTCGAACTATTTGTAAATGACTTATTTCCGTCTTGCTTTAGCATCGATTGACGTCACTACGTGTTGACCACGTGACCGGAATGCTGTACCTGGCGGAGTAATTATTATACCATGGGCAAGGTAATCTGTGATTTGGTCGTATATTTGGTCAGTGTTTGCCTCTTTTCCACTTTGAATTATTTCAGATTATTTTTTCACTCTGTTTTCGGTTAAAACAGCAAACGGTAAAACGAAGTAAATATTCTATAAAGCAGAAAATAATTAAAAAACACGCGATGAAATATAAAAGATTTTCCGAAATTGTTATTTGAATCGATAAAAAAATCTAATTAGCATATCCACTCAATGCAGACATTTTCATTGAAAACAATCAACTCGAGAGAAAAAGACTGTAGAAAAAGTTTGGAATAACCTTATTTTTGTTCAGGAGCGAGGATTAAAGGTATTCTAATGTAGATTTTGCGTCGTAAAAAGCAATTTATGCAAATGTCTCGTATTTTACAATAAACACGGCTGGCGTGGCGCGCGCCTGTTCTTTGTCGTGCCACGCGACATTTCCCTAATGATAACTTATGTCGTACCTTTGAATTATTTTATGCTGACTGCTTCTTAATTCTTCATAATCTTTCTAAAATATCGCCTAGATAGGGTGAGCTTGTTTTGCATTTTAAATAGTTGTCATTATCTACTTGAGTCTACTTTTTTTCTAAAATTAAAAATTACACTCCACGGACATCGGGGGCCGTGACCTTTGCTAACATAATTCTTAATTGTTATATAAGGAGAATACAGGTAGAGGGAAGTTAGTTGTTAAGTCTTAATCTAAGGTTAGGTTAAAGGTTATTAGATTTACTTTTTACTTGTGAGTACACCACCGCAAGCAGCATCCGATCACGAGTATGTGCCAACCATTGCTCTCCTCAACCATATTTAAGGGAAGAGAACGACCCGACACACGACGCCGCCTCAAGGAGGTGCCTTCGATAGTGAGCATGAATGCTTGAGATGGACCCACAATTTCTATAAAACGCGAAATTATTACAATTTTTATTAACATAACATCATGGCCTCCACCTGGCTCAGAGCCTCCGTCACCACCGCGTTCCGATACATCTGGTGGCCATCTGCAGGTTGGATTTCTTGATGGTCTTCTGATTTGATTAATTTGATGGCTGATGGCATCGTCTTCGATGTCGTAGGCGTTATTGAATTCAACAGAATTGATTGTACTTTTGTAAACTTATGTACTTACCTATGCTTATATACTAACCACCTTACTAATAAACGTTGTATAGCCACGGAATAGTTAGTTATACATTGAATTGTCTTTTGCGTTCCAATAAAAAATTGAAAAGAACGAAAAAGACAACACTGTTTTGTATTCCGAAGCTACACAACGATTGTCAGTAGCTCTTTAGCTTTTTTCTAGCTTTTTCTCTAGAAATATACTTTTATTTGCAAGTTTAAAACTGAATAATGATGAAAACACTTTGACTTACGTCTACATTTTTTAATAATGGTCATAAATTATGATTAAGCGATGGACAAAATATTAAATATCAATAAAGTTCTTCTAAAAATCTTTAGACTTCAACCTTATGTTTTATATTTTGTACTATAAAATACCGTCAGTCTGTAAGTACTTAAGAGTCCGGTGACCTAACTTACTTCGACCTAGGCGACCTAGACTAACTTCGCATTGGCTTAAGGTATTCTATAGCCATTTCGTCTAGAAGAAGAAGAGAAGCGAAGAGAGCGAGTGAGCTCTCAGTCTTAACTGACGAGCCTCTAAAGTTACCTACAGAGTGACAAAGCGCAATAATATTTTTTTTATGACTTGCACTTCTGTAATCATTCTTAAGTAACTAAGAATTTCCCTTTTATTATGGATTCATTTAACAATTAATGATGTAGACAACCTCCCTATGTAGTGGAATTTATGATTTGCTTTGTCTATCTACTGAATAAATCAGTCAAAAGTACCCCTTAAAAATGCGGATATTTTTCATACCTCTATTTTCGCTTGAGAACGTTTTTAAAATAACCAAGAACATAGGGGCGGAGATATTGTTAATTTAATTGTACATGCTAAATTTCATCATAATCTGACAAATGCTTTTCAAGAAATTTGAGTAGCGCGTTTGTATGGAAATTTCAGAGCGTCGCGGCCCTCTTAACTCGCCAATCTTTCATGCTCAGCGGTTTTAGAAGGCGGGAAGCGCTCATCCACGCTCGAGGTGCTCACCAACTTACTGGGAAAAGAAAAAAGTTCGCGGCATCTGGCGGTGTCTCAAATAAACAAGTTTAATCCGAAGCCAGAGTGAACTGACCCAGATAATGGCCGAAAAACGTCGCCGACCTGAGAGCGAGAAAAGTTAATGAAAATAAATGCCGCCTCTTTATTTTTTTATTCTAATTAGGGTGGAGCAGGACAGGGAGGGTAAAGAGGTGACGTCATAGCTTAAGCTCTACGTGTCTAGTTATAATTTACAATATATCTACAGTACTTTAAGCCCACTATACTCGATGAGGCCAATATGAACAGACAAACCCGCGTCAGTTTGGACTGAACGGATTGGTGCACAAAACCTACTATCAGGCGGCTTGAGGCCATTTCATGCATACATTACGGCACGGATTTAAATATTTCCGGTCAAGCGAAACTGAAAGCAAAATTTATACTGTATAGTAAGTAGCCTTTACATAAATCATCCATAACGTATTCCATTACTAATCTAATTGAAAAAACAATAAAATTTGTTCATAACAAGTAAACCATTCAAAGCGAAAACAGTAATTAAAAACGTTACTTTACTCTCGCATAAGCATACATTATAAATATGATAAATTACGAATTAAACTCACATTATGACACGTCAGATATGAGTGACGTGAAAGATAAACGTGATGTAATTAATGTGGAATGTACCACGATTTTAAATTATTTTACTACATTGTAAATGCGAAAATGAGTTTCTTTGTTACGTTTTCATGCCTCAACTATTCAACCGATCATCATTACATTTTGCATAAAGAACACGAGATTGGGTATTGTACTACCTTTCATCCCCAAAAAAATAACGTACCCTGTAGGACCGCGGGTGAAACCGTGGACCGCAGTTGTTTTATTTTTGTTTTATTTATTAAATACAGAACACAAGTTACAAACTATAAAAATACCATCTCGAGCATTCATGCTCACTATCGAAGGCACCTTCTTGCGGCGGCGTCGTGTGTCGGGTCGTTCTCTTCCCTCAAATATGGTTGAGGAGAGCGATGGCTGGCACATGCGTCATACTCGTGATCGGGTGCTGCTTGCGGGTCGCTGGTCTGCTCGTGGTGTACTCACAATGCAATAAGTGAAAACCTTTCACCTAACCTAAGATTAAGACTTAATAGCTAACCCCCCTCTACCTGTATTCCCCTTAAATAATAATTTAAGATTTATGTAAACAAAAGTCACGGTCCCCGGAGTCCGTGGAGTGTAATTTTTAAATAAAAAAAAAAAAAAAAAAAAACTATAAAAATCAAAAAATCAAATGCTCTAAATACTTCATGATCTACCTCGTTACTCAGCTTATGTAAATTTAAGAAAATGGAATAAGGAGACGTTAATTGAATCAACAACAAAATTAACGTAACCTAAAATGGACAAATAACACAATATTAATTTTAAGCAGATCAGGCGGTATGCGTACTTTTCATAATAATTTATTATGGTTTTATGCATGCGTTGTGCGCACACAGATTAAATAATGTCTAAATATAAATTGAAACATGGCATCAAAATATTATTAATTTAATTCGACCTGATATATTTTGCTCATATTCCAACTTGAAAAATGGATAAATTTGCATGATCCACTCGCCTGTCAAACTTCATGGAGATCGAATAAACAGGCAAGTTAACGTTGGTTTAAAAAAAAACTCAGTTTGTCCGAATAGACTCTGAGGCCCGCATGCTAAAACGACGCTCAGTGATGAATCTCGATGTAGAGCTGTTTTTATGTATGGTAAAACCAATTTTATATCGAGATTCATGACTGAGTATCGTTTTAGCATGTGGGACTGAGACCTCACTAAGCTCGGTCAAAAGATGTAAACTAGCCCACACCTTCTTATACGAAATTCTTAGAAACTAACAGAAAACGATTAATTTTAGCTTGGTTTAAAGAAACGATGAAATTTTTTGTTTCCACGAAATCCAATACCATGTTACAAATTCTTAAGTAGGTATATCGGTACACTCCCCATATATTGTATAAACAAATACGAAAACAAGTAACATCACTACATAGTATAAAACAAAGTAGCTTTCTCTGTCCCTATGTCCCTTTGTATGCTTAAATCTTTAAAACTACGCAACGGATTTTGATGCGGTTCTTTTTAATAGATAGAGTGATTTAAGAGGAAGGTTTATATGTATAATAACATCCATTAAATAGTGGAGAAATATCATTATTTTTGAGGTTTCTATTTTTTTCCGCTTACATTGCAAACGCAGGCTGAACCCTACGAGATTTATCAGAATAATGTACTAATTATTTGTACAAATTGAAAAGGTCTACAGAAAAATCCGCGATGGTATATGTCTATCTCTTATGGATATCCCACAATAACATTTTTTTGTTTATACCCGTGCGAAGTCAGAGCGGGCCGCTAAGTTTTTTTATACGACGTTTACTGTTTTTCTGTAGTGTATTTAGTATCAGCATTGCACCCGTGCGAAGCCGGGGCGGGTCGCTAGTTATTAAAATAAAAACAAAAATCACGGCTGCATAATCTTTTACCCTTTGTCACTTCCACTATCAAGACGATTCAAATGACACCTCAAATGACGAAATCCATCAATCTGTACAGGCTGTAGGGCGTGCCAAAGAAACCTCATACAAACATACACTCTGAAAACATAACCCTGCTTCTTGTCGGGTAAAAACCAATAGTTGGAAAAGAAAGTGGTTTAACACGAAACGAGCGTGGTAAATCAATAAGAGCAATTTTTCTTAGAGGAATACAATGCGTTCCTCAGTGACCCTTTGCCCAATATATTGAACGATGGTGAGGCATTTTAGGAATTTTTCGTTATATTTGGGAAACATTCAACAAAAGATACGAGGGTATCCAATGTACGAGCCACGTTTCTGTCAATATGTGTGAATTTATGAGAATTCGCATTATACGAAGGGCGAAAACGTTATTAGGTTTATGTTAGTGTTAGGAACAGAAAGTATTTTAGCAGAATTTGTTCATCCATGTTAGCTTAGGATTGAAATTCTAATGTTTGCTATAACTTACTTTGGCAAAAATTAATTTCACTTTTTAACTTTGAAATGTCTAGACTATTTGCAAAGTTCCTTGTTTTTTATTTGCTTTAGGACGTTTTTTGAGAGATTATAAACCTCATAAGTACTCCATAAACCTTTATCGTTTTATGAGAATCTGCCTGATGGGCTATTTCAAGCTCCATTTATGAGGCTATGAAATCGTAACACTTAAATTTGAAGTGTTTCAGATAAGACATTTGTGAAGATTTTACGTTAATGTTGATGACTGTTACACCTACTTATAACATACAATGCTATAGGGTCAACTGGCACAAATGCGTCTGTGAAGCAATTGCGTCTTTCGAGAATTACTGACAAACCCTTCACAAACTAGGCGCCATCTACATCTTGTTTCTGTCTCTAGTAACACTAATCTTTAGTAGATGACGTTAGATGCCTCATTTTTGAAGCTAACCCTTCAAAAATGAGGCATCAGTAAAACTCGAAAAACGTAATTGTCCTACAGACGCATTTGTAACATTTGGCCCTACATTATCATCATCATCTTCTTACCCTTATGCCACTCAGGTGGTGTCGGTACAGTATGTAAGCTTCCTTCATTCGTTTCTATCATTTATCATCTCAGAATTCCCTCCCTTCTCATTCATATACTCTTTTACGCAGTTTAAGAATGAATGAGTTTTATTTTTGTAATAATAACACAAGGTATTACAAAAGATGAGTATCGATGACACCTGCAGAAGTTTAAAACTGAGTCGCAGATGTCAACGCCCTCGTCCGAAGATTTTTACAAGAATTAAATTAATCTAAATTTAAGAATTATTTTCGATCATTTTTCGAAAATAAAGAAAACTGAAGAAAATAAAAGAATTGTTCAAACATGTAACATTAAGTGGGTATAAGTACATAATGATTTTGGATGAAGTAAAATAGCAGGAATGTGTGGTGTGATATGTCCGTGTGTTTGTGTGTGTGTGTGTGAGTTTATAGTTAGGTGAGTTATTACCGACCTAGATAATAACCAATTTAGACAGACGCTAAAACATTTCTTTGAAAGCAACCCGTTTTACAATTTAAGTGAATATGAATGTAAGTGAATATGAATGAGTGAATATAAGTGAATATGTCATTTGAGTTCTCGGAATCCTCATTTTTGTACCGAAATCAAACGGAGCAAATTTTGACATAATAATTTATTAACTTTCTTCTTTTACGAACAATTACTAGTATGTTACCTTTTACTTTTTATTTTTAACTGTTTGTCAATAAATATTTCTGATTTCTGATTTCTGATATTTTATTTTTACCAAGAAGTCTTCTGTGTAGTTTATACAACAACAAAGCAGCCCTATATGTTTATGTATAACTTCATTAAAATTAATGGATCTTTAAATACTTCCCAAACCGATTGAGCTCACTAATGTTAGGCCAAGGCCAACTTCGGGTCGCAGCGCCAGCGAAATAAGCAAGTTTAAATGTTTCTGCCACAACTCATTATCTGCTCCCAAAAGAATAACCAGCTTGATGGCTCTATTTTTCCCAAAGGCCAATCGAAAGTAGCGAAAGTTGTTTACAAAAACGCAAAAATGTTCCTCGATATTTAATGAAAAAAGTTCACGCTCCTGAACAGACGTTTAATCAATTCTTGAAATAAATGAGTGCAATTTCGTTTCATGGGGACTATTTTGAAGTTCCTTCCTTTGTGGTTCAGGGTTTTTAAGCAGAGTATTCAATAATGGCAACTGTAACTGTAACCGTAACATAATTGCTGTAGGCGAGCACTTTTTGAATGATGTACCTACTTGATCAAGACAAAATATCGCTACTTCCCTAATGCTCAACTGCATTAAGTTGAGCATTGGGTAACACTAATGGTGAAACTCGTGATTGCTCTCTAAGTATAATATATTATTAGGTATATATAGATATTATAGGTATATATAGATATTATAGGTATATATAGATTGCGCTATCCACCAGTTCACCGAAAGCAACTTGTAGACCGATCGAGCGTTAGCGAGCGAAGTGTCTCTGCTTCGGTATCGACAAAAACGCTTTCGTGTGTCCGATTTCTGACCGGATCTCTGGCTTCCTTTACATGTTGCATTTCTGAGCCGATCCTATACACGTCGCATTTCTGAATTCTCTTGAAATTTTGTGAGTAGGTTTGATAATTATAGAGAATTTTCGAACGACGAACAAACGTCGGCCACGAAGTTGCCACACAATGCTACTAGTAAGTAGGTACTATTTGTCAAAAAGAAAATGCCATTCGCGTTCTTGCTAGCTTGATTATAACGCAAAGACAAACAGATTTCTGTCACAGATTTTGAAAACTTAAATACCTGCACAATAATTTACAAATCACACAACAATTTTTGTAAACGTAACACGAACAAACTTATTTAACCGTAACAACTAAAAGTTACAGTTACAACTAGCAGTGCGTACCCGGCTTTAGAGTTGTACTCATTTAAAGTTAGACGTCGGAGAAAAGGTAAGCTAAATTAGATTTGCATACTTATGGAGCTTCGGGCCTAATGTTTACTTTGATCGTGTAGCGATTAGAGTAAAAAATGGCCGAACTTTTAATTAAGTTTTCGTGGATGGAGCAGCCGCGAGCTCGTTGCAGGCAGCCAAATTACCTCGTTAGTCAAACTTTAATGGAGCTGTAACTAAGCTAGGATCAAAACATGTAGAGCTTTGGTAAAGCTATGTCCAAACTATTTATTTTAACTCTTACTCAGTAGGCAGGCACATAAACTCGTACATTTTACAGCTTACAAACAGTACTTAACATTATCATTACCTCCATTTTACAGCCATTCTCATCCCACTTCTGAAGGCCTTTTTCTTTTTATACCTTCTGCTGCTTTGATTTGAACTCTACCTACCCCAAAACGATAACTATAATTCTTGTCACTTATTTCATTGTTTAGGTACACAAAAAAACTCAAAACAAAAATTCTCACATTGCCAAATGCGCGTGCTCACTGAGATGCAAATCACAGTTTGAAAAATGTTTATAAAGACTTTCTCATAATACACACAAAAAACTTCATACTTAATACAAAGTCCGTTGCCAAGAAAAAATTCATGAGTTCAGCAGAATCGCTTAACTACTCGTATTTGCTTTAAACTGTGGATCTAGGGATGTGGGTCAAGCTCCTTAATCTGATAAATACTGAAGCTCAGCTGAAGCACCCACAGTGCATGCGCGCGACTGCATGATAAATGACAACTCCATAGATGGTTTATGATAAGTGAAATTCAGTTCTGTGTACGTGTTCTGTGAGGAAGATTTTCTAACCATGCTTGGGATTTACTTATTTATATTTTGGTTTAGATAGATAAATACACTCTATATTGTACACACCACAAATAACAAAACAACAAGAGAAAAATTATAATAAAACTTATTATATAGTGTAACAAGTGGCGGCCTTATCACTAATGATCTCTTCCAGGCAACCTTAGGATGTAGAGGATACGATAAATGAGTATGGGACAGGGTGTACAGGGGGTTTCAATTCTTACACTAATAATATAAAGAGGTGGATTTGTCAGTTTGTTTTGTTTTATGTTTTAGTCAAAACATGTTATTGGTAAGATAATAGCCATGTCAAACATATACTTCTTCGTAAGTAGGTATTTTTTTTCCATGTACACAATTGCTTTCATCATCACTGCAGGACAAATGCCACCCCCAATGATTTCCACAATAACCAGTTTTGCGCTGCTTGCACCAGCGGCTTTCCGGGACCATAACCAAGTCGTTGGTCCCCCTCGCAGGAGGCCTTTCTATTTCCCAACAGCTCATCTCAAAATCGTCTTGTGTTTTTCTCTTCTCTTTCTCTTTCTTGTTCAACCCTATATACCTAACTATTTATTAGCTGTGTAAACACGTATGCAGTTCGTGACAATAATGGCTCATATGTTATTTACGCGTAGTGAAGTGGACTGGATTGGAGGGTTACGTTGCGATAACGACGTGGCCTTGTCTACCGCACGCGAGCTGCCGACCCTGGCAGTACCATTGGACCTGGGCGTAGACAAAGTGAATTTATCGGTTTCTTCTAGGCAAGCGTGCTCTATCGTAGGCCGCATCACTGCTTATCATCAGGCATGTTGGCGGCCAAACGCAAGCCTATTCAGTAATAAAAAAACAAAATAAGAAGCGACAGCGTGTGGTATTTACAACCGAGTACTACCTGTTTTAGATGTCATGTTAACACACTGTTGTTTTCAGAGTATTTTGCTGTAAACCAACAATCCTAGCTAGCTACTATATAGTCATATATACTATATAGTCTATATATATATACTATATTATATATATATACTATATAGTCTACTATAGTCTATATAGTCAATACTAGCTGTGTCAGATTCCTTCAAGCGGCCTAAAGACTTGAAACTAAAAGCTCTATTGCATTACGCGATTTCGGGACAGGGTAGTGTAATAAGACACAGGGAGTCAGGGAGCCTTAATCGGACGACGAGTGGTTACGACTTCCCTGCTTTATAGGCAGGGCCCGAAAAATCTCTCAATATGTATATCCGTAGTAGGTACTTGAGAGATTTCAACTTGCTAAACATGTAAGAAGATGATTTCCCTTTCAAAAGAACTGTGAACCACCGTCCATGTAAATCATAATGTTTTTATTCCATCCAAAGGTTGTCTGGAAGAGATCGCTCTTAAGCGATAAGACCGCCCATTGCGCCTCTGATTTTTGAGTGTTTAGTTTAGATTTATTTGTATTTGGTGTCAATAAAGAGTTTTTGTATTGTATTGTGAAAGAAAGAACTGAGCTGAACTGATAGAGAGACCAAACGACCAAAAGGCTGGTGCTTACCTCGGTCAGCGAATTAGCATTGCTATTCAGCGAGGTAACGTTTTTTTTTTTTTTTTTATATGTAGAATAGGTCGGCGTTTGACCACCAACTCGCCTGATGTTAAGCGACGTTGTGGTCTAAGATGGAGCACGACGACCTATAAGGTGCTTATTCAGTCTAGCTTTGAAGTTTTGTAGAGTGAAGAAGTACAAAGACGGCAGTTGAGTGAGGCGCTACAAGTGCGCCACTGCTCAGACCCGTCTTCGGAACGGTTACACCGGACTACATCCCGAAACACGACTAGGTCATTTCACGGCATGGCTTGGTCCGGTGGGTGGTAACTAGCCTCGGCCGAAGCCTCCCACCAGAGTTTGCTACCCGGTTAGCACTACCCGGGGACCACGTTGCCAGCCTTTTGGGTACTTTACCAGCGGGTACTGACTTGAGCTCCGCTTATTATTTGTAATTTGGTTATTTATGTTAGTTATTTTAGGCTTATATATTATACTAGCTGCGCCCCGGTCCCACAGGAACCGTTAATTTTTTTCGGGACAAAAAGTACCCTATGTCCTTTTCTGTACCACATCAGACAACGTGTATGCAAAATTTCAAGGCTGTCGGTTGAGTAGTTCAGACGTGAAAGCGTTACAAACAAAAAACAAACAATTGAACAAACTCACTTTCGCATTTATAATATTAGCTAAGATGCTTGTGTTTATTAATAAAAATTTACCTCGAAAGAACTTACTTACCCCCTGTCTTAGTTAAGGGTGAACAGTTACCATGGTAGGGGCTAAGATCCATTAGTATTATTAGTAACCTTGCCCTTCACCGTGTGGGTCGTATCACAGCTGCACGCTACTGATTACGGAAAATATGCCCCACTCAAGAAAATGATACCATGACGTCAGAGACGTAAAGAACGTCTTTTTACGTTCAAAGAGTTGTCAACAAAAATTATAGTTTACTTGCTTGTTGTTATTTTGATTTATCTTCTCAGCAATAAAAAATATTGTAGGGCAATGAGGGTGTTCGTTTTTTTTCTGTAGCCAGAGCGCTCTAGTATACTTTAAGCATTAGGAACTGTCACTAGCGTCAAATTGTACTGGATTCTTAGTAAACTTAAGAATCCATTTAATAATCCATACCAGTTCAATTCTTATGAAATGAATGAAATGAAAATGAAATGAAATGAAATTGTTTTATTCCGGATTGTTACACCCATATTAAATACAAAATAAATAAAATAAATTAAATTATTATTAATTATATTCTTATTATTACTTATTTCTTCTTCTAAGTTCTTACATGACACGCTTTTTTTATCGTTTTATTTTATTATTTTGTTTATTTTTCTGACGTCTGAGTGCGACGACTAGTGCGCGGTGTTTTTACCCGACAGCGCAAGGAGGGTTATGTTTTTTGAGTGTATGTATGTGTGTAAGTACTCGTTTATAAGTAAGTATGTATGTATGTGTGAGGTTTCTTAGGCACGCCCTAAAGCGCAAACAGCTTCATGACTTTCGACATGTGAGGTGACATTTGAATCGTCTTGATAGTGGAAGTAACATACGGGACAACATTTAGCAATCGGATTTTTGTTTTTATTTTAATAATGTTACTTGTTGGAAAACCTCGTAACCAAAAACTTCTTACGTATAATTTATTTATTTATTTATTTATTCATTTAATAATAATAATAATAATAAATCGTTTATTTGTCCATTAACATTGTGTACACTAAAACATTATTAAATTCAATAAAATATTACTTAAAATAACTAAATGTCATAATAATTATAAATGGAGACGGCATGCATAGGACTTAAGAGCGAAAAAAAAATTATTAATGTAGGGAACATGCCGTACATGACTAAAAGAAGTTTTTAATAACATCCAGTTACACATAACATAATAATATCGTCACGCCTTTCCCCGGAGGGGGCTGTCAGAGGTGTAATACAACACCCACACTTCGCTGGACGATATTCAGTCCCAAACGTGACAGGGGGCGAGTCTGTCGCCATGTACCGGGCTCCAGTCATGTAGCAGATGACATACAAAACGCACATATGTTCACACAATGAACAAATTGGTGCATGTCGTCGGCTGGGTTTGAACCCGCTCCCTAAAATCCATCCTGTATAAATAGAGATTAATATTTTCGAAGGCCACAACAGAATTATAAACACACTTCCCAATATTTAGTTCAAAGGTAAAAGATCGTTTGCAGCGATAAGGTCGCCTATTGTGTTAATTTTGATAAATGGTTACTTTATTGTAGGGTTTTCTAATAGGGCTTTATAATCTCGTTTCTAGAATCGTATTGAAATGTCGAATTTATTTTTAGAACACAGACCCTGTTAGCCTGTGTTATTTTACCTTACATTATGTTGACATGGATGAGGGTAACACTGTATAACTATGTATGACTGTTTTATTATGTGTCTGTACCTATGAGAAAGGTACCTTTATACTTTAGTGAAGCGTTACCAAGTAAATTCATTTGAGATCCAGAATTCTGTTCTGTTCGGCAGAAAAAAAACATAAGTAAACTACACAGAAAAAAATAAAATTAATTATAACGAGTTTGTTGGTTTGTTTATTTGTTTGTTAGTAACGCTTTCACGTTTCAACTACTCAACCGATCGTCTTAAAATTTTGCATACATGTTATCTAAGGTACAGAAAAAGACATAGGGTACTTTTTATCCCCGAAAAATCAACGGTTCCTGTGGTGAAACCGCAGGGCGCAGCTGGTTAAATCATAATTTTAATGGTAGTAGGTTCTTTTATGATTAAAATGCTCACAAACAATCGTTAGTGACGAATTAATTTTAAATATCATTAATTAGAAGACTATTTTTTTTCAAACATTTATTTCATGAGCGATGGCAGTTTTATTGGGAGAAGGTCCGCCTCTCAAGCCAGAGGGAGCGGGATCGAACCCAGCCGACGGCACGCACCAATTTGTTCATTGTATGATCATATGTATGTGCGTATTGTATTTCATTTGCTACATGACTGGAGCCCGGTGTATGTCGACAGGCTCGCCCCCTGTCACATTTGGGACTGAATATCGTCCGGCGAAGTGTGGGTGTTGTATTACACCTCTGCCAGCCCTCTCGGGGGAAAGGCGTGACGATTTGTTATGTTACATTTATTGTTATGGCTATCTCTACCTTTGATGTCACTAACTAACATACTAACAATGCAGTTCAGTTTGCGGCACAAGCATTGCAATTTACGGTCGTTGTCACCTACAGTAGGTACTCTGGTAGATTCTACCAGAGTACCAGAGTTGAGTCTTAACATAGAGTCTTAACATCTGATGTTAAGACCTTTTTCTTAGTCTTGTCGAATCTTAGTGCTTGTGGTCATCGGCTAGAGTGGTGGCTCACTTCACATTTCGTTGCCATTCGTCACGTATCGCAGCTTTTCTTGTGCACATGTTGACGGGACCGTTAAGTGCAGCCTTTGTTTGGTCGGTCCACCATTACAGTGGACATAAAAATAGCGACCAAAAATAATCGACCTAGGCGCACGTATCTCGACCGAATCGAAGACGTATTAGAGAAAGGCCAGGTCAAGAGTACCCGTAACCGACGGGCGTGTATGAAAGGACTCATGGAAGTGGAAGAAGCGAAAGATGTATGCCAGGATTGTAGCAAGTGGAGAAAATCTCTCCCCCTACCTCTCTGCCTACCCCTATGGGACCGAGGCGTGATTGTATGTTTGTATCTTATATCTTTAAATGAGCAATTCTTGTATATATATATATAATTGGAATCTCGGAATCAGCTCCAACGGTTTTCATACAATTTTGTATATAGGGGGTTTCGGGGGCGATAAATCGATCTAGCTAGGAATCATTTTCAGAAAATGTCATTTTATTCGTGTTTTATCGATAATCAACTTAAACATAAACTTGGAAGAAGTAGTCTCAACTGAAAAATATGACTCTTCCTGACATCTATTGGCGAATAATCATACTATTTTTTGTAAGCAACTAATTTATTTATTTATTTATTTATTTATTTATTATTACATTACCTTACAAAAACTAACAGTTTGCACCAAATCGTTTTTGTGTCAAATAAAAATGTGTAAAAAAGTGTCTTATGAATAAAAACACACATCTGGTAAGTGTCTAACGCAATTGAGCAACATAATACGGTTTCCCGAGAAGAACAAATCGAGATCAGGCTGACGGGCAAGCAGGCCATTGAGTCGTGTGAGTGCGTGGTTAGTAGGCGCGTGTCGCGCGGTGTCCGTGCGCGGGGCGACGAGCGGCGCGAGCAGCGGCACGCGCCGCCGCCGGCAGCTCCTCGCCGCCGCGCGCTCGCGCTCCTCCACCGTAGAAATATACAACCCATACCTAGATAACGCGGTAGGGTTGTCTATACCGTTATTTAGTAGCAGGTGGTAATGAACAACGAGAGCACACTTACGTCTCAGTTCAAGCGTGTTCATTCCCACCATACCACTAACGAACAGTGAAGGATAAGACCAAGTAGGGTAGTACCCATAGATTTTCCTATATAAGAATCTTGCAAACTTTCTTTGGATTCTCTCAAGCGTCAAAGTATATTTTTTCTCGTGAGGGTCCCAGACCAGCGCGTTAAATTCTAGCTTGCTACGAACTAAGGCGTTATACAGAGCCAGTATAGCACTCATATCACTAAACCTAACTGCTTGCCTCATCACGAAACCTAACGATTTATAAGCTCTTTTGCACAGTTCAGTGATATGAGTGTTAAATGTGAGTCGCGTATCCAGTGTGAGACCCAGGTCCCTAATATTGGTGACGCGCTCCAGCGGAACATTGGATATGTTATAATAGTACTCGTGAGGTGAGCAGGATCTTGTAAAAGTTATTGTTTTACATTTGGAAATGTTAAAATCCAACTTGTTTCGCTCACTCCACTCGACAACCCTATCAATGTCTTAATTAATTGCTTAAACCGTAAAATCGTAATTGCTTTAACGACACAACAGCAGATGGCGTTGTTAAGTAATACGAAGTCAATGAGTGTTTGCTTTGAGGTTAGAATAAAATCAATTGTTTATTTTCCAAAAAACACAATTAAAAAAAAAAAATACCGAGCAAAGCTCGGTCATCCAGGTACTGTATGCAAAAATACCAACCGAAAAATGCCGCTCGCGGTCTCGTTCTCTCAATCTTACCCTGCATCACAAAGCCAAGAACCTAAGGACCTGTGTTTACACCTTTACAAGTATAAGTGTGGATCTATTTCAAAAAATTTAGGTGGACAGTTTTTCCGAAGAACGAAAGTATCTGGTTTGTTGGTACAAAGCTATTTTTGTAAAAACAATGAACTTACAAGTTAGGTCGTTCGAAGTATAATATATTAGTTCAAACGTTGAACGTTGATACTAAACGTAGCACTGGTCAGTGGTTGGTACGTCGATAATAATGTACTCGAACAACGCGTATCAGTTTCTAGCTTAAAATTGTTTTATAAGTAACTAGCAGTTTTGCCCGCGGCTTCGCTCACATTTTATAGCCTATGTCAATCAGGAATAATGTAGCTTTCTAATGGTGAAAGAATTTTTGACATTGGACTAGTACTTTGTGAGTTAATTCGTTACAAACATACTTCCATACAAAACTTTCTTCTTTATAATAATACTAGCTGCACCCCGCGGTTTCACCCGCGGTCCCACAGGAACTGTTTATTTTTTCGGGATTAAATGTACATTACGCTACTTCTAGTACCTCCCAAAATATGTGTACAAAGTTTCATGATGATTCGTCAAGTAGTTTTTGCGTGAAAGCGTAAAAACATCCACGCTTTCACATTTATAATTTTAGTAAGGATAGTATAGACTAGTAGATTTAAAGAACGGAACATTCTCTTACGAAGGCGCTTTGTCTGTCCCCACATTACTTCCGATCGAGAAACTTGTACCACTAGGAAAATGGCTTAGTTCGTTAATGTCGCTTCCTTGATCCAAGCGGCCGATCTTGCTTTACTTTAAAAATTAACTGGGCGCTGAATATTTATGGAGCCATTTGTTACAATACAAAATTAAAGATAGAAATGGCGTTGAGTTTTGCCAAGCTTTGTATTGCACGATTCGCATAACTAGTATTTAGAACAACGTGTATTTTGGAGTTTAAATTAGATTTTGAAAAAGCGGATCATTTTTCTTTTTTTTTTTAATTTAAAAATTACACTCCACGGACTCCGGGGACCGTGACCTTTGTTAACAAAAATCTAAATTATTATTTAAGGGGAATACAGGAAGAGGGGATTAGTTATTAAGTCTTAATCTAAGGTTATGTTAAAGGTTATCAGATTTACTTATAACATTGTTAGAACACCACGAGCAGACCAGCGACCCGCAAGCAGCACCCGATCACGAGTATGAAGCATGTTTAAAATAAATATTTAATACATTCAGTCATGTCAATATAAAGAAGTAATAAAAATACATACAAACACGAGCGCCAACAAACTCTCGCATTATTATAATATTAGTGAGATTCCCTCGTAGCATTCCAATAGCCCACTTCAGATACCTTCTAATTAAGAATCTATTATCTAAAATCTACAATTCTGCTCTATTAAGCCCAATTAAATCGACTTTTATAAACATCTAATTATATGCGACCTTTTGAAATCCATGTCAAATAATACTCTCCCTATTTGAGTCAATAAAGCTACCCATCTAATGAAACGAATAATGAAATTTTAAATGAAAACCTTGGTGCGGTAACGTTCTTTGAAGTTCTACTCGTAATATCGAGAGTAGCTGAAAAGGCCACGTTTTCAGCAACGACTCTACCATTTGTCTAAATTCAATTAAAAAGCCTTTCAAGTTTAACACCCCTTCTATTCTACCTTTGATAGTTTTTCACAATACCTAAGGCTATTGGGCGTGTTTTATCTACCGTGAAAGTGCTTTAAGCCTCTTGACCCGTCGTAAAATATGCAGCGAACGGGCCCCAATGTAAGAATGGAGGTCCATTTGTCGTCCGCGAGACGTGAGCGAGGTACAATTACAGTACCGTGAGATCTAGTAGGGCCACTTCGGGGCAACCACAAAGTTTGTCATCATCATCATCATTAGCCCGTAATCTTGTCCAGGTTCAACTATAATACAACATAGTTCGTATTTAATAAAGGTTGAACGCGCCGTGTGCCCTATGCACAGCAACTTAAGGAACGGCATTCGAAAAGCAACTCTATGCAGCAAATATGAGGTTGACATTGTTTTGATTTTTGAAATTCAAGGTCATTTTCAGGGCATGCAATAAGCAACGCTGCATTGAGTGAGCGACAGTCTATTTTTGGAAAATCGATTTTCGCGGACCGATTGTTCTGGTAGGCGACGGGTAAGCGTCAACGAAAATTGTGCTCCATACATAATGAATAAAACTCGCACGTAAATCTTCAGGAAACATCTGGTAGCGCTGTGATGGAAAATTGTCCGGGAAATTTTAAAAAAATAATGTTTAATAAAAGTATTTTTCGGTGTTCAGTACTTGTTACTCGTACAAAACATGTAGTAAAGCTGTGATGGATAAAATAGACGTGATTAAAAAAAAATAGTAAAATATATGTAAATATTTCTCGGTGAAAATATAATAAGTATTTTAAATGTATATAAGTATTTTTCGGTATTCAGTACTAGTTACTCGTAGCAAAAACTGAAACGAAAAATATAGTATTTCAAATTAGCGAAATAATTATGCTATTAGGCATTTTAAGAAGTTATACGTACGGCGAAGTAAAGGTGTTGTTACACCTCAGCCAAGCAAGTTTGGGGAAAGGCGTGACGATAATTATGTATGTACATATGTACCTTATATATAAAAAAAAAAACCTTTTTAACCGACTTAAAGAAGGAGCACGTTCTCAATTCGGTTCTATTTTTTACAAATAACGTTATTTTAAGAGTAAGCCTTCTCTTTGTCGCGGTGGGAAAGAATCAATATCTGAAGTTTAACTGCGTCTTTCGATTCTGTGGCTCAGACTGGACTGTTTCAATAAACTCGAGGGGGATCGTGTTTACACACCATTCTATTCTAGGTAACGAGGACTCTCTTTAGATATAACGTTACCGCACTAACATAAGAAGCTAACTATACCACGGACTCATAGCATAAGTACATTATGTACCTATATAGCTATTAGAAGCGATGGCAGCCTAGTTGGGAGAACGCTCGCCTCTCAAGCCAGAGGAAGTGGGTTCAAATCCAGCCTACGGCACGCACCAATTTGTTCATTGTGTTGTGTGCGTATTCTATGTCATCTGCTACATGACTGGAGCCCGGTGTATGGCGACAGGCTCGTCCCCTGTCACGTTTGGGACTGAATATCGTCTGGCGAAGTGTGGGTGTTGTATTACACCTCTGCCAGCCCCCTCGGGGAAAGGCGTGACGATATGTTTATTTATAGTTATATACCTACTGATTTACGTCTGGTGCAAAAAAAAAATTAAAAGTGCTTTATTTAAAACCAAGGAAATAGATTGAGAAATTTTGAAATGTGTCTTACACCGTCCAAGCAAAATCATAATGTTTTCATTCCATCCTAAGGTTGTCTAGAAGAGAACAATCTTAAACGATAAGACCACATTTGACTTATACTAGTGTTTAGTTTAGTTTAATATTGTATCTGGTGAAAATAAAGAGTTTTTTGTTTTATGCCAAATTCACATGTTTTTTTCTTCTTTTTTTATGTAAAACTAGCTGCGCCCCGCGGTTTCACCTGCGGTTAAAAAGTATCCTATGTGCTATTCTAGACTGGAATCTGTCTCTGTGCCAAATTTCATCCAGATCTGTTTAGCCGTTCTGGCGTGAAAGAGTAACAAACATCCATACATCCATTCTTACAAACTTTCGCGTTTATAATATTAGTAGGATAGGATAGGCCGACGTTTGACCACCAACGCCCCTGATGTTAAGCGAAATTGCGATCTAACATGGAGCACGACGACCTAGAAAGTACTTATTTACTCTAGCCTTGAAGATACCCAGGTTGTGGTTAGTCGGAAATACAGACGATGGCAAGGTGTTCCATTCCCTAGCGGGTCGTATCAGAAAGGTGGAGGCGAACCGTTTAGTACGAGCATGTATTTAAATTACCAACAGAAAATAGTTTTTTGACGAAATCTCCACTTCATCTACGATGGTTTAGGTTTTGTAGATTTTTACAACTTGAATAAACATTGAAAAAGCACCTACCTACACTCTGAACCTAAACAATGATACACGTACTCAGTTACCCTTAGATTTAGAAGACAGCAAACGTAACACACAAAACCACAAAACACACAGGTACATTCGTCGCGCAAGTGTTGTGTACTCGTACATATACTAACTAAATTAGGTGCCACAAAGCGGACGAGCCCCCGTCGTGTGAATAATTCATGGCCTACTTTGTATCCGCCACTAAGGACCTGCAAACGTCAGGATAAAATACTCCCCAGACAATGTACGGAGACAAAAACGTGGAGAGAATTGCACGAATTGCCGAAATGAAAAAGCATTGCCCAATTAGTATAAGTGCATGGTTTCTCTACCGTTTTTATGGTTTGAGTGGTTTTATCGGTTAAGGTATTTGACCACAGGGCAGCCTGGTAAGTAACCAGATGTAAGTTAACCATGAGTCCTAATGACACATTCTTCATGTGTCATTAAGAATTAAAAAAAATTGAGTTGTTATCGCGAACACATTTTGTCGAACGGCTATCATTCACGCAGGAGCACGAGGAAGTAATTATTTTCGCGTGTTTTTTTTTTCATGGCAGCCTAGTTGGGAGAAGGCCCGCAACTCAAGCCAGAGGGAGCGGGTTCGAACCCAGCTGGTCGGCACGCACCAATGTGTTCATTGTTTGAGCATATATTATGTGCGTATTGTATGTCATCTGTTACATGACTGGAGCCCGGTGTATGGCGACAGGCTCGCTCCTTGTCACATTTGGGACTGAATATCGTCCGGTCAAGCGTAAATGATGTATTACACCTCTGCCAACCCCCTCGGGGAAAAGGCGGGACGATAGTTTTTTTTTTTTTTCGAAAATCGGAATCGGAACTTGTTTAAAATTACTCCGTCTTTTATTTATTTTTCCTTTTTTTGGATGACGCAAAAAGCTCGTGTTGTCTTTTCGAGTGCCTAACTACGTGTAAGTGAGAGGGAGGGGAGGCTAGATACCTCGCGGTCAGGGTAGTATTTTTGAATAACTAGTAATTATAATCCGTAACTGAACTAGAAATACGTATTTCATATTTGTTTTTCAATTACTTCCATAAAATGTAATTTGGAATTCGTATTTCAAATACCTGACGCCGAGGTGTTTTGTAATTAGTATCTCAAATACTCGAGGCTTTAAAATACATTTTAACATTAAAATACATTGAACCTTCATTTAGCGATCGTGAGTGTGAATGCGACGCGAGAGTGTAATGATGGTAGAGCAGCTATTAGAGTTGGTGGTAACACTAAACTTGTTCAAATAACGCTAAAAAAAAGGTTTTTGGTCACTTTCTTTTCCTAGATTTATCCTATTTAAGACTCATGATTGAAGCGTCTTCAGTTGACACAGACTTCCCTGCAACTATTGGGAGTTTTGAGTTCTTCTCATTTTTTATTTACTTGTTTGCTTCTCGATTAATCTTCAAAAAAAAAAAAGTCTTGTTTTCAGCCCGTGCTGTTCTAGATTACTTATTTTATAATTCGTATTACAATTATATATAGCTAAAATACTGTATTATGTATTTTTTATTTCAAATACCTTATTCATTATACCTTATTACTTACGATATTGATGTTTGTTTGATTTCGATGATTGTGAAGTTTTGATGCATTTTATTATAATAGGTACCTATTAATTTCTATGGAAGCTGGCGTATCTACGTCATCTTAATTTTTTTTTTCAAAGTTTGCACTCGCGACTGAAGTGGTGTGGATGGATAGAGGATAGATATACTAACAGAGAATGTTAGAAAATGCTATTTTAAAGTGTTACGTTCCCGAAATACTTGGAGGTAAAAATTATACTTAATATGAGAAAAATTGTATTATACTTAATAACTAAAAATGCATTATTTTATACACAACATAAAAACACACACACAATACAATTGATAACTGCATTTTTTAACGATTTTCATGGTACTCAAATAGGGATTTTTGCTTCCAAATATATCGAGAACGTAACACTTTAGAATATCATATTTTGACTTGTATTTTTTTGTTTGTTTAGGTGTGTTTAGGTATCAAATGTAAAATATCTTTATCGTGTGCGGAAACTTAATAAATAAAAAAGGATAAAACACAAGGAGGCGAACGGTAGATATGCCACAAAGGTTCCAAGTCTAAGATATTAAAACCAAGTTAGGCCAAAAACCAATTCAACGTTAGTTTCACCAGAGCTATCTGTTAGCCTAATAAAATCGGTGGCAGTTGTTTGATAACATTTAAGCATTGCCAACACCTGTTATTTTTGGCACTGCACCAAATTGTAGTTGAAGAGCTAGGGGTTGTTTTAATATGGCATGAACCAAACATTGGTTCATTTTATTACAAAAAACGTACTGTATATTATATTCTGCAAACATTTTGAATTTTTCAAAACTGCTGACTATGGGCATTCTTTCATTTTGTCGTTGTAAATGCGGTACAGTATTTGATTAGGTACCTCTGCAGATTTTTTTTACAATTCGTCCTAAAGTGGCAAAAAGGTTAAGTAGGTTAGGTAGTCAACTTTTTATAATTTCCTCAATTTAACGTTCGTAATTATAATCATATGTTTCATAAAGTAGGCTTTAAGGGTTCGGCGACCGCTTTAGACTAACCTTGAATTGGCTTAAGGTTTTTTATTGTCATTTCGTCTAGAAGCAGAAGAAGACGACGAAGCGAGTAAAGATACTGACGACCCTCTAAAGTTATCTACAGAATGAAAAAGTTCAATTTCAATCATTTTAATTACTTTTACATTTCTTAAATAATACTTTAAAAACTTTAAAAAATCCTTCGAAATTCCTCCTTAAAATCCCTGTATTGTGGATAAATTAAAAGCTAATGATGTAGACAACCTCCCTATGTTAAGAGATTTTTGATTTGCTTTGTCTATATATTAAATAAATCAGTCAAAAGTGACCCCTTACAAAAGCGTATATTTTACATAGCTCTATTATATCTTTAGGGCGTATGGGACTCAAGAGCAAATTGGCAGATATATAGTTCCTTTATTTGTACATGCCAAATTGCATCATAATGTGAGAAATGGTTTCCAAGTAATTTGACAAGCGCGTTTGTATGGACAATTTAGAACGTCGCGGAACCTTTAAGAGATTGCTAAATCATAATAGATATTTAAGTAATTCAGTGTTTAAAATTAGTTAGTGTCTAAAGGTAGTGTATTAAGCTAACTCTGTCAGTTTTTCCGGTACTCACTCTTCACCGTCTGAACTTTGAGAACAGCGCACAGTGGTCCGATAAGCCGATATTAACGGTCATTGTGGGACTCTTCACTAAAACACAGAGTTCTGTTAAACTGCTATTAAGCGATGGCTTGGGAGTTGCAAGTAACAATAACTGTTATAATAACCGCCCTTACCATCGTAAGTAAGTCCTTATCGATAACTTACTATGTAACTTTTTAACATTAACTATGTAACTTTTTAACTTAGTGTGTTAATTATTGTAACTTTTTTATGGGAAATTCTAATAAAATTAAAATAATAAGCGCTTGTCCTACTTCCTACTACTTCCTACTTCCTACTACTTCCTACTTCCTACTACTTCCTACTTCCTACTATCCTACTAATATTATAAGCACGAAAGTTTGTAAGAATGGATGAATGGATGTTTGTTACTCTTTCACGCCAGGACGGCTGAACAGATCTGGATGAAATTTGGCGCAGAGATAGATTACAGTCTAGAATAGCACATAGGATACTTTTTAACCGCGGGCGAAAGCGTGGGGCGCAGCTAGTATGTTATAAATGCGAATGTTTGTGTGTGTTTGTTTGTTTCTTCTTCACGCTCAATCAGATAGACTGATTTTGATGAAATTTGGTGTAGAAGAAGCTTATGCCCTGGATTAACATTTAGACATTTTTTAAATGTGTTCTCTGAAATTTTCCCTTTTAATTTCTGAAAGGTAGGGTAGATATAAACCTATACTTTTCAAGCTACCAATAAAAAAAAATCGAGGACAGGAACTTCTAGGTATCTGTCAATGAAATAAGTAATAACTAATTTTCTTCATTATACAGTTTATTTTATTTAAATCCTGATAACAAAGCTGAATACCTCATTTCTTAGCCCAAAACAACATTATTCATCTCCTTTTGAAAATAAACGACCAACAAGAAGTCAACGAAGTGAAACGGCGAACTGTTTCAACCAAAGACAAAATAACTGCTAGACGGCTTGCACGTAAATAAATATGCGAAAGCAATCAGATTGTCAGCTCTTAGCAATTAGGTTTGACAAGTCATCCATTTCTAATCACACATTGCTTATACTGTTTGTTGAATCAATTTCTAGTGTATTTCCGCTCCAACGTCGCATTAAGTACGTCAATGAATATTAACTTCTGAAATATAATTCTTCGAGTACTTCTTCGACACGTGTTTCGCCTCTCCACGAGGCATACTCAGGACGTGTTGACTCTACTAGCGAGGGCCGACTCTCTTCACAAATTAAAAATCTTAGACGTACTTAATGCGACGTTAGAGCGGAAATATACCAGAAATAGGTTCAAGAAACAGTTTTGAAAATGAACTTCCGCAAAGTAACGCCTGATTCAATCTACTATTGCTTATACTATCTTTTAGCTCCCCAATCGCAACCATTGACCAACAAATTGTATTTTTTTCGTAGGCGATCTTCTGGTTATATAAGTTTGGTTTCTTCCAACAAGATAATTGGGAACAATTTTCGAGTCCTGAAGCGCCATTCCGCCTAGGCAGTGCTTATTCTGGTCGAGTGGGACTTTGGTTCGAGTGTTTTCATTTTCAGCCTAATTTACAATAAAATTAAAGCAACAAGGTCTATTGTTTGAAAGTTTCATTTCATAAGCTTACAAACAATAAGAAGCTTTTCTAGGTACTTTGAATAGCTCTATTCAGACAACTCAGTGGGAAAAATTGTTGATGAATAAATTATTATACCTACTTAGGGTCAACTGGGGCAAATGCGTCTGTGGGGAAATTCGAATCTCGAAATTGCGTATTTCGAGAATAACTGCCAAATTAGGCGCCACCTACGTTTTTTCTATCTTTAATTGCAAAAATCTGTAAAAGATAGCGTTAGTTGCCTAATTTATGAAGTGTTTGTCAGCCCGCATTCATTATTTTAGCATAAATACAACTTATATCTAAAAAAGAAAAGTATTTTTATTAACATATTTAATTGTAGAATACGTAAAGTGTGATTATAGCAATCAATCGCTTATAGCAGCCAACTTGTCCCTATTCCACAGACGCAGCGATCTAATCTGTCTCGCTACGAAACTCCCGTTGACTTAAAAACTTCAATATCGTAAAACCAATATCCAGTATTGAGCGAGAGAGAATAAACCCGCGATCTATTCCGAATGTATCAGCTCCGGGCGGGATTCGTATGCAATGAAACACTCGCATTGGTTTCGAGGCTAACCGGCGGCTAATATTACTGGCGCATCCCTCAAGTACAATACAATGCAATACAATACAATACAATACAATAGAATACAATACAATACAATACAATGCAATGCAATACAATACAATACAATACAATACAATACAATACAATACAATACAATACAATACAATACAATACAATACAATACAATACAATACAATACAATACAATACAATACAATACAATACAATACAATACAATACAATACAATACAATACAATACAATACGACTTTATAGCACACCAAAAACGACATGAAAATGTAAAAAACTAAAAAACATTTTTCGGCAATACAAGGGCGACCTTACGCGCCTAAAGCGATTTCTTCCAGCCAACCTTTTGATGGACAGGAACTTAAAGAAATACGAAAAAGGTAAGTGGTAATATAAAAGTAAATTAAAAAAATATTTACTTAAACAAATAATGGTGTCAATAAAGAGTTTTTGTATTGTATTTGTATTGTATTGTAACCAAAAATATATATAATATATAAATGAATAACTATAAATTTTACAAATGAATATTATAACAAATCAATACAAGTATATAATTTATTATGCGTATCGAATTGGCAAATAGCGAAATAAAGCTACCATAACGATACCAGTTCAATACACGGTCATAGAATAAAAAGGAGTAGATACGACGATCATTGACACCGCTATCCTAATTCTGTTCGTTTGTTTGTTTGTTATGCTTCCACGCTTCTACCACTCAATCGATCATCACACAATTTTGCATACACGTTATCAGAAACGCTACGTTTCTGATAACGTTTCTCCAACTAGGCCATCATCGCTACGATGATGGCCTAGTTGGAGAAGGCCGGCCTCTCAAGCCAGAGGGAGCGAGTTCAAACCCAGTCGACAGCTCGCACCAATTTGTTTATTATGTGTTCCTGTAGGATCGCGGGTGAAACCGCGGGGTGCAGCTAATTTTTAATAAACTAGCAAAATTTTAAAAGCTGATTTTTTAAAAATAACAAATCACTATATCTGGGACTAACACTCAAATTTCAAAATCAAAATGAGCTGTTCCACACAAAAAGTTAATGGACCGGCGATAAAATGTGTGGAACAGCTAATTTTTGGTTTATGATTTCAGGCTTGGTCTCATAGTAAATTTTGTTAGTTATGATGTAGAGAATCATTCTATAAAACTTTGTTACAACATTTATAAAAGAGGCTATGGATATTTGTATTTATTAGCAATACTGCTAAGTGAATACCACTTTCCATCACATCGCATCATCTTCGGTATTTGAGAAAATAAGAAAAGAAGTCAAATACCATTGGTTGGTCGTCTACTAGTCTTTCGTTCAATTACAACACTCATAAAAAGTGAGTAAACAAACAAGTAAAATTATTAAAAGAAAACAAAAACCCGACTGCAAAATTATGTACGAGTACACCCTAAGTCACTTCCCCTATCAAGAAAATTCAAATGACACCTCACATGTCGAAATCTATCAAGCTGTTTAAGCTGTAGGGTGTGCCAAATAAACCTCATACACACCCAAAAATCATAACTTTCCTTCATGCGCATTCGAGTAATAAGTCTTTACGTTACTTAACATCTTGCAGTAGCTAAACAAAAGTGAGTAGAAATGGTAATCGCTTATATTCTGGATTAACATTATAGGCTACTTTTTATTTGATTAAAATTAAAAGTTTCCACAGAGTAGCGGACGAAACCTCAAAGCGCAGCTAGCTATATATTTCAATTTTCATGCTCTCGAGTTTTGATTAGTTGACTCAGTTTGTTTTACTTTTGGTGCACATGGTTAAAATTAAATCATGCTCTGTTATGCTTAGTTTTCAGCGGATTAAAATGGCCGGTCACGAGTTGCAAAACAGTTATTAAAAGTTTGCTTAATGTTCATTCATAAATGCTAATGAGAAAAAGTGCTAGAATATGCTCGTTTGCTGCACATCATTCATCATTCTATCTGTCCGAGTAAGACCGAGAAGCAACAGCGAGGGAAGTCATGAGCATCAGCTAGTCAATAATATTTTTTAAACAACAACGAAAGAAGTACCTACCTAATACCTACACTGAAAGTTTTGTTTCAGAGATGAGATTAATGTTCGAAGTTATTCGTTCGTTTTCCGAAGGAAAAACGAAGAACATTAACTCCAGATGTTTCACAACACATTTCAAGATTCCATCTTAAGATTTAAAATGGATTTAGAGAAGTTTTTCAAAATCACTTACAGAAGGCATTGCCTATTATTAGTTTCTATTGTTTACTTGCTTACTTTATGAATATGTTTTGATTTATTATATGGTTTGTACAACCGTACAAAAAATGTTAACCCTGGTGGCCAAAATAATCTGTACCTATATAACACGTTTTGCGAACCATTTCACAGTGGCAGCACCGCAAGATCCAATATCCGGGCGTATTAAACACGGTTAGATATTTTCAAACAACAACGAAACACTTGGAATTCAGCTAAGGAACCAAGTTGATATTAGTCTTGAGATAGTCTAATCACGTCTACTTTAGACTAAGGTTAAGAGTAAGTCTGTTTAGAAATCTTTCTCTTTTGCTCTATTTATTTTCTCTTGTCCTAGTTAGGAATGATAAGCCAATAGCCCAAACTAACTCTACGATTTTTTTCTTGGTTTCTACCCCTAGGGAAAAAGTCTTGGGGAAATAGTTGAAACTATTTTCTATAAAATAGGCTTCATCTCCATAGTTACGACATTTCAACATGAAAACAGTGATATATCGATTCCACAGTTGCACTGTGTCATTTTTATTCGCGCCAATCACTTTTCTCACATTTCCCGAGGGTAAATTCAAAAATACGATTGGGAGTTTTTAAAATTGCCCCCAGTTAAGCTGAGAGATATTGCTAGAATGATAAATTGCGCTTTTATATAACCTACCGTAACGTCACCTGGTTATAATGAAGTGAGCTATAAATCCAGAATGACACGTACGTTTTAGAAGTGTGTGTAAAATATGAGCACCTATTACCTGATTTATCCGTTTTATACAGGGCTACGGAAAGGGGGTACTGTGCTGATAGGAGCTCTTTTTACTGATTATTGTATTTTACAACTATTTAATTACTCAAATTTTTATTTTTTGTTAGTCAAGTACATACACAAATAAAAATATGTGTTTGATCCTGAAATCGGGTCAAAAATTTCAATTGTTCTGTACATGTCGTCAGATAATATTTTTTAATGGACCAGTTATTCGCTATTTTATGTCAGTAGCTATTTAATAAAGTATCTTAGCTATTTAATTAAGTTAATTATAAGTTAATAAATAGACTCGACCGCCTTGTTCGGATAAAGAGCCTCTACTCAGAAGAACAGGCAAGAAACTAAGGGCCATTATTTTTTCAAATAATAAATAAATTACAGTCTCACAAATTTTGGCTTACAACTAGGTAATATCTATAAATACTAGTGGCTACTTGGCGGAAGTGGAAGGCTCCAGACATCTTTATCTTCTAAATAATTCTTCGTTATGTTAAAAACTGTTTTCTTTACTTTATTAACTATTCCGAGTTATGTAGTACAATGTTTATGTAGTAAGGGGGAAAAACTTCAACGCAATATTACCACTGATGATACGTAATATTTCCTCACCTTGCTCATCTAAATAATGCTACAACGCTTATAGCACAAAGCGTTCAAACCATTTACGTAATCACACTAACATCTTCCTTCCGGAACAATGTCACACCATAAAGGATAACCCACACGAGAGCCGTCACAACATTACAGTGATTTGTCAATGTCGAACTACGCCCATAATAACCGAGCTCTGAGCAATTTTCCACTAGGCTTGAGACCTTTGAATTCCTGCAGCCGTGCATAACGTGTTCTAATTATATGTGCACCTAATTAGCAGGGAGTAGGGTGCATTTTGCAATGCTAAGTGGCTGCCTAGTTAGTGGTGTGTCAGAGCGAGCGGTAGGCTTTTCACGGCCAGTGCACTGACTGTTGGATACTGTAGAGGCTATAATAGACTGAACTTAGCGACGAGCGAGGTTAGCGAGGTGCAGAAATATTATTTGAAGAAGTATAGTTTTTATGCCCTCTTTCAGTTTTCAATGCAAGTTCAAGTATGGTGTGTTTATGACTTATGATATTCTAGTCTGTATATCAATGGCTCGAAAGATCTTATTTGTTTAATTTTATGTTTAAAATATTTTCATGCATAAGGTAGGAGCTGTTTCAATTTTGCGTCTACAAAAACATTATCGTTATGAAAATAAGGTCGAGAATAAAATGAAATTAAAGCATCAGTTTCAAAATCATGCAAGTACGTACTCAAACGTGAAAGGTTCGTTAGCTTCAAAAATCAATTAGGAATAAACAGAACCTTCTAAGTATTGTATTCCAAAATTCTTAAGCAACTTTCCAAAACTCTTTCAATTAGCAAAATAATAATTCCAGCAAATAAGCAAGCTGGAGTAATTTCCACAAAGTTATTCATTTCTTATAAGAAAAACAGTCATTTAAGTTGTCAGAACTCTTTTCTCCGTGATTTTATTGGTTGAACATCAAAAGGGGGATTGGGAGGAGATTGGGAAGTTTACCGAACCGTTTTCCGGAATTGTGAGTGTTAAATTGAGTTAACGAATAGACATAACTTACTTTCCTTATTTTCGGCGAGCGGTTGTAAAAAAGTTGTGACCAATATGGATTAGCAGTTTTTCTCTAATAGATCGTAGATATCGCTCGTAGAGGTGCTACGAACGTAGAACTACTACATAAGTAGTAATTTTATAATAGTCTTTGAAAGTAGCAGCTAGTAACTACTAGTATTACTAAAGCACATAATTCATTAGTTTCATTTAATTATGTGAATGTTAATATTATACAGCACTTCATTCCCATGTCCCAATATTTGAACAAGAACATGATTTCAAACTTTTCCTGCTTACATGCATGACTGATCGCTCAAGCTCTGCCCAGTACTATTAGACCCCTGTATTGAACTAACAATAGCTACTTTGGGAGCTCCTCAAGTGGCTTATTCAAATGGCTTCTGAACTCAGTAGGCTTTGAGTGCGCCTTTGCTTTAGTGGTTTGTTCAAATTTCAGGCAAAGTTATTGAAAAGTCTAATTACCTACGTATTTCAAGTACCTAAAGTTATAATTACTTTTGTGTTCTCAAAATGGTATTTAGAGTATTATAAATGCCAAAATACCTGTTTATTTGATAATATCTAAAAGTTGGTTGTTGTAAAACAAATCGTTAAGGACAAAATGACTTTATTTTTATTATGGTCTATTATCTTTTTTTTATTTATTATATGTATCTCGATCAAAAAAACAGTGTACAAGGTGCACAATGGACAACAACAACTAAGTGTACAATTGTTTTGTTGAACAGCCAGTGCTGACAAAGGTTCGTCTATTCTGTTTTAGAGTAAAAATATTTGTTACCTCAGCTCTGATTGATGAGATTTTATTTATTGTGACCATACAAGTATATCTGTAGTTAAGTAAATATATTTACAGATTACAAGGTTACTTATCTATCTAATAAAAAGCTAGTAAATAGCTTCTATTGTGCATAAGTATCTTCTAAGAAGCATTTACTCAACGGCCCACGCTTGTCTACGCGAATGTGGGTAAACAGTGATTAGGGAGAGTGAGTGGGTAACATTAAAGGAGATTTCCTGAGAGAATTAGCGGTAAACTACAGTTGTTAATTTAAAGCATCTATCTTTGTTAAATACTATTATTACTATTACTGTGTTTGAATATTGTATTTACTAGTTATCATTGAACTTTTAGTTTACCTATGTAATGTTAATTTACTTTATTATGAATAGCGATAAGTTTATAGTTTAATACAAATAAACATATTTATAGCCACGACACAAGGCAGAGGGGTGTTATAAGTATAACGTATGTGGCTGTGACATTACTACTCCCAAACAGATTAACACATTTTGATTTATTTTTAATTAGCTGCGCCTCGCATTTTCACCCGCGCTCCCACAGGAACCGTTATTTTTTTCGGGATAAAAAGTACACTATGTCCTTTTCTTTATCCCAGACAACGTGTATGCAAAATTTCATGATGGTCGATTTTTTTTTTTTTTTATGTATTAGGTCAGCGTTTGACCACCAACTCGCCTGATGTTAAGCGACGTTGTGGTCTAAGATGGAGCACGACGACCTATAAGGTACTTATTCACTCTAGCCTTGAAGTTTTGTAGAGTGAAGACAAAGACGGCAGTTGAGTGAGGCTCTACAAGTGCGCTACTGCTCAGACCCGTCTTCGGATCGGTTACACCGGATTACATCCCGAAACACGACTAGGTCATTTCACGGCATGGCTTGGTCCGGTTGGTCATGGTTGGTGGTCGATTGAGTAGTTAGGGCGTGAAAGCGTTACAAACAAACAAACACAAACTCACTTTCGCATTTATAATTTTAGTTAGGATTTTTTGTCTGATAGTTAATTTAATCGTGATTGTACCCAGTACTACGATCGTCGGACTTTTTAAAATTTTGTAGTTTATATTTTTCATTTATTAAGCGTTTTATTAAGCGTGTAGTGGTAATCTTTCCTTCATAAAATAGAGAATAACAAAAACAATTTCGACCACACCACAACTATAAAGGCGAATTTACACGCACCAAACCAATGTAATACTGTTAAGTGTCAACATTAACATGTTCGTGGGTCAATTGTGACCATTCATGGAAGCCCTGACATAGAATCAAACTGTTATGTAGTCTCACTATTAGTAATGTGTCTGGCGTGAGTCTGGCGGATATAGCTTTTACGCAAATGGGATTATTTATTTTGCATTGATCTCAGTATTTTTTACAATACAATACATCTTTATTGCACACCAAAAATACAAAGTAAAACAAACATAAAGAAAAAAATAAACAATAAAATATCATTCGGCAGTACAAGGGCGGCCTTATCGCCTAAAGCGATTTCTTCCAGGCAACCTTTGGATAGACAGGACAGAACGAAATATGACAAACGGTCGGTGGCATACATAAATACATACATAAATACAATAGTAAACAAATAAAATATAATAAAACATATCTACACATAGGTATACCTACATATATACCACATTTTTACAGTAGGTATAACTGTTACAAGTATGACATTTGTATTTCAGCACAAAATATTATATTATAGTTTTATGAAACGGGAATTACTCACGTATGATTTAGTCGATTATTCCGATTATAGTTACTGTTTCAACCGCATTCGGCGGTCTTTATCAAGGCGAGTATGCGCGCGTGGCTGCGCTCCCACCCTCGTACCCAGCTGTCATCGCTCAGCAGTGTTACGCGAGATTCAACCCCGTGCACGCATACGCCTTGATAAAGAACGCCGAATGCGGTTGAAACTATAGTCGGAATATTCGACTAAATCGTACTTGAGTAATTTCCGTTTCATAAAATCATAATGTCAGAAAACCTCCTCAGTTTCCAAAATAAAATATCACATTATTCACATATTTCAAACGTATTTTTTATTACCTGCCTACATTTCTAGCACAGTAGTTTTTTTTGGTAGAGGTATTTTGAAAAGACCAACATTGTAATAGGGAACTTGTACCAAAATTTTAATGACAAATTAGGTTAATAATTCACTTAAAAATATAGTAAAATGTACTACTACTGTGACATATTTAATGAAAAACTATTGTTTTCCTACAAAATATTGTAATTACAAATTATGTAAAACGGGACGTAATTTGAACCACCAATAAGCTCGTAGTGACGTCACTCCATACGATAAGGGCCGGCACACACTGAAGGTGCGGCACGGCACGCTTCGGCACGTCGAAGGATCCTGTGTTGTGGCATCCCGCGCCGTCACGAAAGCAACTGAATTTCGCTCACTCATTCAGATTAGCGCTGTGCTGCTCTAAAGATAAGCCCATGGCAGGACGCGACGATGAAGCAACATGCGGCGGCATCACGTAAGACGTTTTGGTCTATTCATGTAAATTCATAAAGAAATTACAGTGCACACTTCATTGAAATAAAGTAAAAAAAAATTGTACGCGATAAACATCCTTAGCCGCGTCGTCCCGTGCCCCGCCATTGTGAGCCAGCCCTAAATGTTGACAATGCAAGGACTGACGTCATCCCATAGATATTGTGCTCGTCACGTGTAATCTAACTATAGCAGGTCAAATATTAAAACAGTTTTGCAGTCACATAATTTACGATAATATTTTAAAGGCCGAACTTTCACAACGAAAATGCTCAACGGATTAAAACAATATTTGATATAGAGGTACCGCGGATTAACACAAATTTTATTACGAAAATTGTTTACTTTTTCGATAGAATAGCGGGTAAACCCTAATGAAAGAGCCAGATCAAACAATTTTCTATCTAAATTGGCAAAACCAAAAATTGTTTAACATATACACACGAGTAACCTAAGTACTCGTTTATAATTACAGCGCTGTTGGTCTTGTGGTTTGTTCGTTAAAATAAGTGGACTTCAAACAAGACTCTTATGGATCCTAAGAGCTGAACATGAGCATTATTACAGCCAAGTTACAAGCATTAATGGTATATCTCTTAAGCTAGTTTCATCCACCTTTAAGTCTTTAATGAGATCATTATACAATGGATGTAATTTCAGAGCTAACAACATAATACCTTTATTTTTTAACTTTTAGGTTAAATTTGAATCAGTAAGGAAAAGGCTGTTTACACGTGCGACCGGTGCGAATTGCAGCAGTTGCACCAAACGCTAAGCTTGAACAGCTGGAATAGCTTGCATAAATTTCTTTGTCGCCATTGCTTCTTTATCTAAAGTAGGACACTTCTGGTTTGTTCGTGGTTGGTTAGACGAAGATCCATGATGGGATATTTATTGGCATAAAATTTTTTTTCATGTCGATTCTCATCTACTCAACGGCATTCACTCAGAATTGTTTCTCTAATTTCTATATTAAACAGTTTGTCTTATTCCGAAATAACTCTGTTACTAACTTAAATGACCTTATGTTATTTTAAGGTACTTAGTTACCTAGTTTGGGGGCTAGCTTTTTTTATGGGTGACTCTATGCTGTAGGCTACAGAGGCCTCTACAGCGTACCGTTACGACTATGGGCGACGAGCGCAAGGGCACCTCTAAGGTACGGCCTCGGCTAAGGCTGTTTTTTTTTTTTTTTGGCAATTGGGTTACTCCCAGCAATGTACTGCGGAGGCTGGCCAGCCTACACAGAGCTGGTTTTCAGAGTATCCCAATGCTCGAACTAAGATGTTAGTCGAGTATAACGAGTGAGTACGGATTTAACAAACACAGAGAAAGAAAAAAAAAATAGTAGGCAACATTAGATATGTATCTTACTTTGATAATATTTTAAACAGATTGTATACCTACGAGTACGAGTGCAGAACGCTAGATATCTAATAATTTATTTACATATTTGCATACAGAAAGTATAAACCGCAATGAGGTGTGGTATAACTGCAAATGTACACATTGTGCGCTTGCAGGCAAAACATTTCAATTGCTTAGAAGCTGTTTTAGTCCGTCCCGCGTCCAAGAGGTCGGCCTTGGTAATTGTTTACACTGTATAAATTGCTAGCAAAAGTTTTACTTCACCAACAAGTCGTAGTCAGCTTCTCTTTACCTAAAGAGCTACTGCCATTAGCAAGAAAATACAGCTATCGATAACAAAAGGCTTCAATAGCATACGCGCAATCCTATCTCTCTCCATTCAATACTCGACAAGCCATTATTATGGAGATTCAACCTAGTTTCACGGCAGATAAGGATTTTTCCAGTAATGATATCGAACATTATACGTGAATGCAATGGCTCTATTATTTATGGAGTGGTTTTGAATGTTATTTTCTGCATTAGGTTAAAACCACTTTGCAAACTGTTTTAGTTTTGATAACCGATTTAGGATTGCGAGGTGCTGTTAGGTTTATCTTTTTAGAGGGTAAAAAGTTTCATATAATTGGCTTTATATAAGCAGTCGGGTTTTTGGTAATGATACTTGTAACGTCATCATGTTTTGAGATTACTGACTGTAACCTTTTTTTCAAATTTAAATACGAATTTGACTTGATTGACTTTTTAATTTTAAGAAATGTCTTTATAAACAGTTATTACTTTAAAAACAAGTTACTCTTTCCTTTCATTTTCAATTTGAGTTCTGTTAAACTGACAGCTATACAAATAGAAAGTTTTTGTAAATGACAATATTAGGCCCTATTCAGAACGTTAAATTGCTAAACGTAAACAAGCTAAAATTTACTTGTCCTTATTATTACTTTGTATTAGACAAGGACATCAATACTTTAAGCTACTTTAGATTTAGCAATTTAGTGCTCTGAATATAGCGTTTTATGAGACGTAATTTTTCACTTAAGTATCTAAAAATCGTAGTGGAAAAAAAACTTTATAAGCTTTGCTCAGCAACAAGGCCTTCAAATAAAATTCACACAACGTCATAAATTTATCTATTCAAATCCTTTCATTTTCATCCACATTTCCTCGACATGAAATCTTTTATTATACTCGTACTTACAGAGGGAGGAGGTGCAATACAAACAGTTACTCAACTTCTAACCTACATACAAATTCATTACGTCCAAACCTCAAAATATTTAATTTATCATGCATACCATTCTCTATAAATCCTAAGCGTCAATTCCCAAATGTGTCTCCGATTTGAATTTCCTGGTAACACAAAATATTGAAACTCACGCCAGAACACATTTAAGCAAAACGCCAAATAGGCATAACGCCAAACCCAATAGTTACTTGAAATACCAAAGACGCAAACAGTCAAATGCACATGCGTAAAATGCCAAAAATCCATAGTCCTACGCAACTACGCACGGAATTCCATTTCCGATCATCAAATCTTCTGCGTAGTGCGTTGTACCCACGAGGAGGCAAGCTGAGGCATTAGTCCGTTAACTCAAGTTCAAAATGTGGGATTTTCAAATAAAACAATTTGGTTAATAATAACAGACGTCGTAATGTGTCGAAATCTGGGCCGGCAAGTCGATTTTCTGTCATTGTTGCATGCATACATGATGAGTGTGCATTGGAAGAGGGTTCTGGAAGGACAAACTAATTTGAAAACGAAATTTTAACTATATTTAAACAGAACTCTCGCAGCTTATTAATTATAATAGAATAGAATAGTTTATTGAAATAAAGTCAAACTCATAATAATTACAATGTACTAGGAATGCTCCTGTCTTGTATACTCGTCAGTTTACGTACATTGGTTTTTATTTCTACATTTTACGTATAGCAAAATTTTAATTATTAGTCCATTCTTATTCTACTTACTTTAACGAATAAAATTGAAATATTAGTACCAGTAAGTAAATAAAAAGCTTTTTCTAATTCCTATCCAGCACATTTACTTCTACCCCGACCCGTATAAAATCTGGGTATACTCATGGTATGTTATTACTCCGCCAGGTATAGCATACAGCAACACGTAGTGACGTCAATCGATGCATAAGCAAGACCGCAATAAGTCATTTAGTTCATATAAGTTTCTTTTTTTTTTTTTTGTAGAATAGATCTTCGTTTAACCACCAACTCGCTTGATGGTAAGCGACGTTGTGGTCTAATATAGAGCACGACGACCTATAAGGTACTCATTCACTCTAGCCTTGAAGTTTTGTAGAGTGAAGAAGTACCAGTAAGCAGTTGAGTGAGTCGCTACAAGTGCGCTACTGCTCAGACCCGTCTTCGGAACGGTTACACCGGACTACATCTCGAAACACGACTAGGTCATTTCACGGCATGGCTTAGTCCGGTGGGTGGTAACTAGCCACGGCCGAAGCCTCCCACCAGAGTTTGCTACCCGGTTAGCACTACCCGGGGACCACGTGTAGAGATCAGAATAGAGTACACTCCTACGGACGTGGGTAGCTCAGCCTCCCATAACGCCGATGGCGTAGTGGGCCCGTTATTTTATTCAGCCAAGGATGATCACCGACGGAATGCCGTTCAGTGTGCCCTTACTGTCTTTATTCATAAAACGTTGCGGTACAGGCCCGCAGCCATTTACATTATGACGAGGTAAATCGTTTGCCATTAGTTTATTTGAAGGCAGAATATAATTCACGCGGGTTGTTCTCCCCTGTTAGAACTAGGGAATAATTAAAAGCACCTACAATGGAATGACCATTTTGATGAAAATGCGAGGCCACAGGTTATATGAGAGCTAAACATTATTTTTACCTGTGTTTGTGAAATATCGGCTATTAGTAAGTATGTTATTATTATTAGATTTAACATTAAAAAAAACCGACTAGCCTTAATCCGAATTGGTTTTTGTTAAAATTGGGACAAATCCGATCCTTTCAAGTAAAATAAAAATCGGTAATCACAAATAATTTTACGTGGTAACAAACATTTTTTAGAAATACTACTGAATTGAGAACGTTCTTCTTTTTGAAGTCGGTTAAAAATAGATGGTACCATGACAATTTAACCAAAAGTGAAATATGCAAAATATTAGCGAACATTCAGGCTTGGAAAGTGCATCTTACGAGTATTAGAGTATTCTGCATTACTGTTACGAGTAGAAACTCAATGATTGAGTTCTCTACGACCTTGGGGCAATATTGGTCTATTTTATTTATAATCATCATCATCATCATCATCAAACAGCTAGAAGATGTCCACTGCTGGACAACGGCTTCCCAATGATCTCCACAACGACCGATCCTGCGCTGCTCGCATCCAGCGGCTTCCCGTGACCCTCCCCAGGTCTTCAGTCCACCATTTGGAGACAGCCTTCCCACGCGGCGTCTTCTGGTTCGTGGTCGCCACTCGAAAAATGTATTACTTAATATACTTATTCGAAGGTCATCCGTGGGTCACTTTTGTTGGGACAGCGATTCAACTCAAATATTATTATTAGTGTTACATTTACTTAAAGGAAGTTGCCAAATAATTTTAATATCACACTAGTTTATTCAGCCAATTTTCACCTTTTTTAAGTTAAGTTTTTATCTGAATTATTTGTGTTTTTTGCCACAAATGATTGTCTATTATCTAAATTCTAATCACATCACGCTAATATTTAAATTCGAAAGTCAAACTTTCGAATTTAAATATAATATGTTTGTTACTCAATACGCCCGAACGGCTGAGCAGAACTGGCTGAAATTCGGCACAGTGATAGATTGTAGTCTGGAATACCTTATATAGGTTTTCTAACCGCAGCTTAAACCGCCGGGAGCAGGTAGTCCGTAGTAAAAAATGTAAATAGTGAAATATAATTTATTTTAACATTTTAGAACGGCCTTTCCATCTATTTTGGTTCCATTGGTTCCATTTAAGAGCAAGCAAACATTATGCACCTAAAATTACAGTTGAAATAGAAGCACCATTTGCTGCGTTATCATTTGTAGTTTATATTGCAAAGTTTATGTGACAGTCCTGATAACAAAGTTGTACGGCAATAAACTTTATTACTAATTCAAATCTAGTGCAAGTCTATTATGAATTCAAAACAAGTAATTATAATGTTATGTGTGTGGTATAATGTTTTAAGTTGTAATGTCCTTTTTATGGGCTATCCTAATAAAGGAATATTATTAGCTAATAAATTAAGACTCCCCCATTATAGTCACAATTGTATTTAAATTATTTTTTGACATAATGTGGTACTTTATTTTTCTTTTTTTAGTTTTTTTTTTAATCTTTAGTTATGTTTAATTATTTTATGTTAGCGAGTTAAAGCGCATGGTACAGCTAATATATTATAATAAATATTAAAATATAATCTCTTTGGTATTAATTCGTAAATTGTTTCGTTCTATCATTTCTAATCGACCGAGCGAGCTTTAGCGAGCGAATATAGAGCGAAGCGTCTATGCTACAGCTTTGACAAAAATGCTTTTTTATGTCCGAAGTCTGCCTGGATTTCTGTCCAGATCTCTGTCCGGTTTTTGTCTTCGGTTGAGAAATGCGACCACAGAGAGGACAGACGTTGGCCGCGAGGTCTACAGCTCACAGAATCACTAGTGTTATTGTTCAAAGTCAAAGTCAAAGTCAAAATGTTTTTATTCAATTTAGGTATCGAAGATACACTTACATATGAACGTCAAAGTTATTTAAATAGACTCGACTGCCTTGTTCGGATAAAGAGCCTCTACTCAGAAGAACAGGCAAGAAACTGAGGGGCATTGTTACGTATTCACTACTGGCTCTGCCAAACCCTTCGCTTTGGTTTTGCTCGCCCGTCCGGCCGGCGGCGTCTGTCCGACTGTTCTCCTCTACAGGTTGCCTTCCAGGAAAAGACAGCCGGACAGACGGCGGAACATACGAAATTATTTTTGCCGAAGCTTAAGCAGAGACGCTTCGCTCACTGACACTCGCATTACTTACTATTTTGGTTAAGTAGGAAATTCAATACATTTAAGTAATTAGTTACCAACTAAGTAACAAACGTTCACGTGTTTACAAGTAAGTTTAAAGCAAAGCTAATATTCATAAGTAAGCATAGGTACAAAGTTTGTACGCGATCCCCAGAAAGTTAGTCCTACAACTTTCACGGTAAGATAAACTAACTTAACCTAAACCTTTGAAAGTTATTACAAGTTTTATCTGAGTTTAAAATGACTAGGCTTTATTTCATTTACTTTAGGAAGTTTTCAAAGACATGTTAAATATTTATCCAAAACATACGTTGTGCGTAGCTTTATCTACGTCTAAACTACATCTTCTTAATATACCTATATAAATTACGTGTCACGTTGTTTGTCCGCTAGACTCCTAAACTACTTGACCGATTTCAATCAAATTTGCACACCGTGTGCAGTTCGATCTAACTTAACAGATAGGATAGCTCACATATATATTTAAAAATAATAAACGCGAACGAACTCGCGGGGTGACAGCTAGTACATATATAGGTAAGGTCCACTTAAAAAGTAGGGCTAATTAACTCTGGGTTAAAATATTATAAATGTCACTCTAATTTAATGTAAAATCAAGGTTAGCTCTAACTCTTGGTTTTTTTTTTTTATGATTGAATGGGCCCACGTTTGACCGCAACACACCTGATGGAAAGTGAGTGCAAGACGATTTTATCAGTTTAATCCTCTGATTATCAGTTAACTTCGAGTTTAAAAGATAACCCGAGCTTTCGCAAGTGGCCGTTGGTACAAGTATAACAATCCTTATATTCTTATGAAAACTTTAAACTTACTTATTAAATCCTTAAAATCCTTACTTATAAAATGAAAATTTATAATAAAATAATATAATAAATATAATAATATAAAATGTGACTGTTTGTTTGTGTGTATGTATTGTATATGTTGTATGTATTTCGTTTGTTTCTTCTTCACGCTCCAACAAATCGACGGACTTGGATGAAACTCCGAACGGCTTTCTTATGGTCTGGATCATAATCCAAAAAACAAGGTCTAGCATTCCGGGAGCAAACACGTAATGACGTCACTCGTCATCGTCATCCGTCTCTTTCCAACTCTTTGTAAATGACTTATTTCGGTCTTGCTTTAGCATCGATTGACGTCACTACGTGTTGCCCATGTGACCGGAATGCTTTACCTGGTGGAGTATATTATTAAAAACCATGGTCTGGATTAACACCTGGGGGGCTATTCCTGCGCGTGAGATGAAATGAGATTTTATATTGGTCACTCTCACACATATGATGTTTCAAACGAGAGCAACAAGGACGAAAATAGGTGAGATGAAAATCTTAAATCTCCGAATAGGGCCACTGAGCTTTTACTCACGTTTTAACCGAAGTTTTCTTTATCTACTAATTTCCGATTTGACGAATATCAGATTTGACCAATGTGGTTTAACCCATACAAATCACACATGTATGTACAGTTACAGCTTAACCCTAACCTTCTTTTATAATAAATATTGTACAGCCTCGAATAGTTTTACAGTATTTTGTCTTTTTCCATCGAGTTAAGCATTCCAAAGAAAGAAAAAGACAAAACACTGTTTATCAATTCCGAAGTACACAACGTTTATTAGTAAAGAGGTAAAACATTAGAAATCCTGTTAAATAAACCGTGGGCAAATCTCGTATAATTTTTGTGGCAATTTCAAAAGTTTCAAATTAAAAGCATTCAATCTTAAAACCGGAAAACTTGTGAACGAGGAACCAAGGTCAATGAAAAGGCATTTTTTCATAACTCAAAGTGCTGTTGAGTATGACAGAGACGTAGTATGATTTTGATGGATGTGTCTGATTATTCAAAAGAATGAGTAACTGGTTAAATTATTGCCATTTTGCCCGGCGTTGAGGACCTCTCGTAGCGGCGTGTAATAAATGAGAGTTAACATTTTGAAATTATCTTGAATAAGGAAATGCGTGAAATGAGTAGGAAATCTTAAGAATTTTAAAATATTTATTTTATACTAATATAAATATGTTTATAAATATTTTAATGGATGCGACTACAAACGCTAAGCAATATTTAACTCAGCCATGTTATCACATAAGCGACAATTGTCTTTGTTGATAATAAAAGTCTTTAAACCTAAACCTAAATTATTGGCATTGAGCTGTTATGCAGGGCGTAATAGAGATTTTAAAAGTTGCACCTACTTATAAAGATTTTTCTCAAATTGACGAACAATTGACTGCCTCGGTGGCTCAGTTGGTAGTGAACCTGCCTGCCTTCTGAACCTGCCTTCTGAGCTTGGGGGCGTGGGTTCGATTCCAACCTAGAGGAAACATTTATGTGATGAACATTTGGTTTTGTTCTATGTCTGGGTATTAATATCTATTTTAGTGTGTATTTAAAAATATCTAAGTATGTATATCAGTCTCTGGCAGTCATAGCACAATGCTTAGTTTGTGGTCGCGTCCCGTCTTCGCTGTGTTTCTCTGTATATGTTACGTCGCGTCTCCTTTATTTATTTTGCATGAAAAAACATTGAAGGGCCGCCGCGTCTGCGTCACGTCCGTGTCTCGTTCACGTCTTACGTCTTTTCTGTGTGGCTTACCGCTTGGTGTGTACTAACTAATGTCACTTCATTCAAAACGTTAGCATTCGTAAAAAAAAAATCGATTTTGTTCATAACTTATCTGTCACTCAAAAGTAAATAACATAAACATAGTCACGCCTTTCCCCTGAGGGGGCTGGCAGAGGTGAATTACAACACCCACACTTCACTGGACAATATTCAGTCCCAAATGTGACAGGGGGCGAGCCTGTCGCCATATACACCGGGCTGGCGTATAATGCGCACATATTATGCTCACACAATGAACAAATTGGTGCGTGCCGTCGGCTGGGTTCGAACCCGCTCCCTCTGGCTGAGAGGGAGCGGGTAAAAGTAAAAAAAAAGTGAAAAACAGTACGACACGCACGACAAGAAAATCGCTTTGAGTTGTCTGTCCCTAATCCCTATGTACGCTGAGGTCTTTTACTACGCATCGGATTTTGATTCCATTTACACTATCATTCAGATAAATTCTTCTGAATGGTTTATAACAACCGTGCGAAGCCGGAGCGGGTCGCTAGTAAAAAAATAAAACACGTCACATAGCCAGCGTCTAGCCTGAGTAAAGTGTGGCACAGTGACCACAGTTGATTGGAACATCCCAATGTAGAGCCTTCTCTTGCACGTTGTATTTAATAGGACAATGATTTTTAGACTAAATTTACTGAAACAAGTGTGCGAAGTTTCATTAGGTACTCCTATGAAAGTTAATAAATTGAAAGTTATGATTTATTTTTAAGTAATTTAATGATTTTAGAGTAAACTGTTTGGAACAAGTTAAGTTGCAGTTAAGGTGTAAGCCTGTAAGGTAAGGCACGACAGCTGTCTGGCTCGCTCACGATAGTATTATTATAATATTAGATACAAAGTTATAGAATGTATTTTTGATAAACTCGCCTCTATCAATGCATTGAAAATAAATTACAAAGTATTTTTAATTTTTTTTACAAAGTATTCAGAATAACTTTCATGTCGATATTTATATTGAGTGCTCAGAAAAACGTAAACACGTATTTTTTACTTAACTTTAAATTTAATATCGACATGAAAATTAATTAAAAAATGTATTTTAAGCATATGTGAGAGTATTTTTGGCCACGACACTAAGTTTTACCTTATTTTTATTTTTTAATTTAAATTCTCTAGTAAAAATAAATAAAGTCATTCACCTTAGCTTACTTCCAAAGTAATTATATTATTTTGACTGACATGCCCTTCTTAAATGAAGTTCACAAAAGCCAAAACAGAGAATAGTTTTCGCTTAATCTGGACAAGTTAAATTGGTACAAAAGATGTCGACTGTAACCAAAATCCTGAGAACAAGCGAGGTGAATAAACGTCTCTTTAGGCAATCTTAATTAAATCTAGGCTTTTAAAGATAGAGTGTAAATTATTTCAAACCTAATAAATCTTACAAAAAAGGTTTTGTAAAATAAGGCTCAAAAGATTTTGATGCCTTTATCAGAATACTAGCTGCGCTCCGCGGTTTCACCCGGTTAGAAAGCTGTTCTAGACTATAATCTATCTCTGTGCCAAATTTCATCCAGATCTGTTCAGCCGTTCTGGCGTGAAAGAGTAACAAACATCTATTCATCCATTCTTACAAACTTTCGCGTTTATAATATTAGTAGGAAGCAGGATAGTAGGGTAGGATTATTGAGCTACTTTCATATAGAATACTTCCACTGGTTATACTAATGTGTGGTTATTAAAAAGCAAGTATCACATCACACTACACTCTGATATTATAAATGCGAGAGATTGGATGGATGGATGGATGTTTGTTACTCAATCACGCCAGAACGGCGGAATGGATCCTGATAAGTTTGGCGCAAAGATAGATTATTTTCTGGGATAGCACATAGGTCTCTCTGTATACACGTAACACCGCAGGGCGTAAAATATAAGTAAAAGTGAATCCTATGAGTACCTACCTACATATTATATGTCCAAAGAGATTTCCGTACTGTTTATGAATGAAAAGTGACAGAACAAATTGTATATACTAGTGTGCTTGACAGGTACGTCTTTGACTAGGGTTGCGTCATACATTTTGTTCATTTAGAACCTAACAGTTGGCTGTTATTTTTTTTTGGGTCCTGTAATAATAGTTCGCCGGACGATATTCAGCCCCAAATGTGACAGGGGACGAGCCTGTCGCCAAACACTGGGCTCCAGCCATGTAGTAAATGACTTACAATACACACATTTGTTCACACAATGAACAAATTGGTGCGTGCCGTCGGCTGGGTTTGAAACCGCTTTCGGCTTGAAAGGAAAGCCTTCTCCAACTACGCTATCATCGCTACATATCGCCTACATATCGTCGAAAATCTAAGGGCTAAAATCTAAGCTACTACTACAAAAGGTAAAGTTTATATTCTGGCTTCACATCTTACGTTACGCAGTAAATTCCACGAGAAGATACCTGAAACTGAAGCTCTGATTCGGATCACAGTCTCAATCCTCAGGTAGGGTCGTAAACACGCAGATGGTGTTAGACCGAGAGACCCTCCGAGTCCCTCTAATTCAGGTTGTGAACAATGAGATTTACAGTCCGAAGGAACGACGCGGCCCATTGTAGACGAACGGGTTTCACGGTCAAATGGTTAACTAGGTAAGACGGCGCAGTGGTGGTCAGCGGTGAAGCTTCAGAGAGATTTGCTTGAACGATTTAAGTTTTTCAGCAAATTGTGTACTCGAATCAAACAGCTCACTGGGTTTATTTTTTAATTAGAGTTATAACTTTACTAGCTGCCTCCCGCGGTTTTATAAAGGGTCCGCAAGATAACTTTTTTTTTATTTGAAAATGCTATAAAACAAACTACTGAATATTTTCTCAAATTCCTTGTTTCTTTTGAAAGTACAATCCTTCCGGTTAATAAGGTTAATAATAGGTTAAAGGTTAATAGGTTTATAGGTTTAAAGGACAATATTCGTGAAGCCATTGGTGAAAGACAGCTGCACACAATCGATAATGCGCTTAAAAATTGGACCGATCGTGTAGGCTACTGCATGGCCAGGCGAGGCAACCGTTTGAATAAAATTATTTTTCACTAGCTGCGCCCCGCGGTTTCACCCGCGGTTAAAAAGTATCCTATGTGCTATTCTAGACTATAATCTATCTCTGTGCACAATTGCATCCAGATCTGTTCAGCCGTTCTGGCGTGAAAGAGTAACAAACATCCATCCATCCATCCATTCTTACAAACTTTCACGTTTATAATATTAGGAGGATTATTAACCGGAAGGATTGTACTTTCAAATAAAAAAAGAAATTTGAGAAATTATTCAGTAGTTTTTTTTATAGCATTTTCAAAAAAAAAGTTATCAGGCGGACCCTTTTAAATGCGGGGAAGAGCTTATGTGCTATTCCAGACTATAATTTATCTCTGCGCCAAATTTTATTGAGATGCGCTCAGCTGTTCGGGCGTGATTGAGTAACAAACACCAATCCATCCATCCATCTAAACTTTCGGATCCTAATCCTAACTAATACTGACTGTGAGATATACACCTCGTGGCTGACGTTTCTCTTCCTTTACAGCTCGCTTTCCTAAACCGATTCTCGTGAAATTTTGTGAACAAGTGCGATAATTACACAGTTTTTTTTTTGACGAGTTAGTTTTGTAAATGTTTCATAACTGCGCAAAAAGTTTTTATTTTTTTAAATAAAACAACGTATCTCCACCATTTTCAAAAATAACAATTTTAACTATTTTCATAGAAACAGTTGCTTTAGTGAGCAGACTATATTACTTGTTACGCTGCTAACCTTTTGGTCTTTTACTAAATATCTACCGATGGCGATTATTATTAGCGGCTTTTCACTAAAAATAAATACAAGTTACTGTTAGTATGTCTACTCCCGAGTTTCAGGTATGTAAGGGCTACAAACAGCCAAGTGCAAGCTCTTTGAAGGCTTACCTGTGAGTTACGCTGATACAGGCCCCAAGCTGATCGGCATTTTGCCTCGCAAATCCTATTCGAAGCCAAATTGCAGTGAAATTCTTTTCGTTACAGCGTATTTAAAGTCCGATATTTCTTTCCGTTAAATTCCGTTTATTTTATTCAAATGCATTTTATAGTCTGAAACCAAAGTGGCGTTATGAGAATGAGATCAATCATAATAATTGTTGATGAAATTAGGAAGAATAAGTAGTCGCAAGAAAAAAAATTTAAGGTCTATTTCTTTTTTTTTTAATGAAAAAATCCTGATAGAAAACTATTGTTTGTACCCTTGTAATTGTTTCCTAATTTCCTTTACTTGACATAGAGACATAGTACTAAGTTTCTAAATTGTCTAAAACTGTAAAAAAATAGTGTAAAATTTTGCTAATCTATCTAAGATTAACAAAATTGTACACTACTTTTTTACAAAACTCTATTATTTGTTTCTTTTCGTCCGGCGCGTTATTGCTATTTGAAAACACAGGTTAGTACACAGGTAGTTTGGATGGTAATGCTTCTCAACACTGACTTGAACTTTTAAGGAACAAGATTTACTTGTTCATTTTTTGAAATGTGACGTTTGTTGCCACCAATAAACCTTCATTTCATTTCATTAATAAAACAATACTAAATACTATTAAACGATTTGATCAGACAATTTAAAAGCGCTCTTGATTTTTTAAAATTATTTCGATTTCGTTTAAATCTAATTAATTCTCAGTTGTTTAAATTTCATTTATACAAAGATAAGTGCGTCTTGAGTTTGAAAATGTACGAGTACCTACAACATTAAGGCATCTTTTTAAGCAGGCTTTTAATTTTCAGGAACATCCAAATCAATTAAGAAATTCGCTCTCATTCCAGATATTTTTACAGAAATAGATTACTTTGTTTCCTTGTCACGCCTTCACGCTCTCTCGAATACCTTCCTACTAATTTGAGTGGCCACTTGCTAATATTGCTACTTTATTGAAGTCGTTTGTATTCAAACCTTTTTCCTTGAGAAATTAATTCTACTGATATTATCTGCCCCAGAAGGCTTTTTGGGTTCCACTTTTATTACTCTTGTGAATTAAATTAAGTAGATTTTCTTTACCAACGTTGTTTTCGGTTTTGGGGTTCCGTACCCAAAGGGTAAAACGGGACCCCATTACTAAGACTCCGCTGTCCGTTCGTCTGTCAGCTGTCTGTCACCAGGCTGTATCTGATAAACCGTGATAGTTAGACAGTTGTAATTTTCATAGATTATGTATATCTGTTGGCGCTATCACAACAAATACTAAAAAACAGAATAAAATAAATATTTAAGGGTTTAAAAAAAAACGTGTTTTTTTGCCGTTTTTATAAATAACTAGCCACGCCCCGCATTCCCACAGGAACCGTTTATTTTTTGGGGATAAAAAATACCCTGTGACTTTTTCTGTACCCCAAACAACATGTATGCAAAATTTCAAGACCATTGGTTGATTAGTTGAAACGTGAAAGCGTTACAAACAAAATCACTTTCGCATTTATAGTATTAGTTAGGATGGTACGAAACCCTTCGTACGCGAGTCTGTCTTGGCCGCTTTTTTTTTATTTGTAACAACTAACCAGCAAATTAAGTTAAGGCCACTTAATAAACCTATCTTTAAGCAGGCTTCACTCAGCCTAGTTGTAAGAACTTTGATCTGCTATATTTTTAAGAAGATATATTAGACACTTTTACGAGTATGGTACTTACATAACCAACTATAAAAACATCTAGAACTAAAACCATATAGGCGGCTTTGATATCTTCAAGTGATTACCTATAATATTATTATTATCAACTAAAAAGTAGTAGAAAGTTCTAGTTCATATAAAAGAGCTCGTATAAGCGGAGTAGCCAACCGTGCGACAGTTTCAGGCCGCCTAAAAGCCAGAAGTTCCAAAGAAAAGTAATTTATCCCATCGAAAATAAGGTCGACGGTTCCTGACACAGCGCTGATAGCCATTTAGCATAAAAACTTGGTGTCATAAATCATAAAGTTACAGAGAAGCCGGATCCTGGAGATGGCCACTTAAACTTAGTTTAATGTAGTATTCAGCGCTGCAACTTGGTCCAACTTAGTTGCAACTTGGAGAGAGATAAGCTCTAACAGGAGTGAGAAATTTAAGGGACGTAAGATGACAAGGAACTAATGCTAGTTTAGTGTTAGTATTTGCTAGCTTCTTTGGCGTTACCTAAGACCTTATTATATCTAGTCTTTTAGTCTAAGTTAGCTCTTTTTACACCTACTTCTTATCTACCTGCTCTTAAATTACCACTGATGTATATAAAAACCTTCAAGTACGAGTATATGTAATTAATTGACATATACAGTCTGTTTGGTCTTGGATTACCGATATTTTATGGGTGCATTTTTCAGCTATTTTTATCGATAAATCCACCCAATTACCGTGACCAAAAAACGTGAGAAAAAAAATATTCTTATTGTCTCATTATGGCGATTGTAAGGGTAACATTTGAATAATAATTATCACTCAATGTAAGTTGCTCAAGATAATGAATTTCATGTTATTTGAAAGAGTGGATTCACAGCTACTAGTAAATCATTAAAAAACTCTAACTTGACACGCTAGTTATTGCAGTAAGTTAGATGATGCAAAAAAATGCATGATTTTTTTCGTAAATTTTTGGATTCAATAATTTTTTTTGGGTAGCAATGCTATTAATATCGATAAGATCTTTGTAATTACCGTTAGGTCAATCATTTTTCTTTTAAATGACACTAAAATTATTTTCCCAAGTCTGATAGGTATTTATTTATTGTCATTTTCATACATAGGCTAACGTTGTCGTAATGAAAAAATAAAAATGGCCGCCATTTCGAAGGGGGTGAGGTAGGTCACGGTAATTGGGTGGATTTATCGATAAAAATAGCTGAAAAATGCCCCCATAAAATATCGGTAATCCAAGACCAAACAGACTGTATACGCATTTAGTAATCACACTAATAATAATATTAAAAGCAAAGTTTAAAAAACCGAGTACTCGTCATCCATGTAAACAATCTTTAGACTTTTGTTGATATTTTAAATAAAAACCGCTTGACCGATTTTGATAAAATTTATATGGGACCACCTCTAATGTATGATCTACCAAACAAAAAAATAATCATTAAAATCGATAAATAATTGGCATAGTAATCGCGTAACATACATACAAAAAACAAACACAGTCGTACTGAGAACCTCCTCTTTTTTTAAGTCGGTTAAAAATAAAGTTATTATGAAAACTGACGTGCACGGTTTTGGTTGTTTCGGTTTACTGCAGGGCTGCATGAGCCGTGGACAAATTCTCTGGCCACAAGGCCTGGCCGCCTTATCAGCAGCAGGGTAGTAATGAGGCTGTGGCGTGGCGGTAGCGTGTTAGTAGCGTGAAGGTTGCGTGGCGGTAGCGTGGTGGTAGTATAGCAGTTTTTTTTTTTTTTTTTTGGTTATTATTAAAGTAAGTTGGTGCAACCTGGATATCTATTCTGTGGGTGCAACTCAGATTTAGTATATTAGAAGCCAGCCAGGGCAGGTTATTATAGTTAGCAAACAGTATCATATTTCCCAACGTTATCTACAAGTACGTTGGAAAATATAATAATATTAACTAATAGTTGGTAGGTAGAGTAAGGCTGGTAGCAGACGCACCACGCATATTCTGTACTAAGTGCTATTTCGTGTAATGACAAGGTTTTACGGTTACCTAATGGTATTGACAACATTATCCTACCTAGTAATATTATAAATGCGAAAGTGCGTTTGTTCGTTTGTTTGTTTGTTTGTTTGTTTGTAACGCTTTCACGTCTCAACTACTCAACCAATCGTCTTGAAATTTTGCATACATGTTGTCTGAGGTACAGAAAAGGACATAGGGTACTTTTTATCCCGAAAAAATAAACGATTCTTGTGGGACCGCGGGTGAAACCGCGGGGCGCAGCTAGTCTCTCATAATGTTGTTCTATAACGATAACATTACGCTTCGCAACAATACTCACTATAAATAAATAAATAAATAAATTCGGGACACTTCCACACACGGTCGCCTGACCCCAAACTAAGCAAAGCTTGTACTATGGATGCCAGAGACTGATATACATACTTAGATATTTTTAAATACATACATAAATAGATATTTACACCCAGACATAGAACAAACACTAATGTTCATCACATAAATGTTTGCCCTAGGTGGGAATCGAACCCACGCCCCCAAGCTCAGAAGGCAGGTTCACTACCAACTGAGCCACCGAGGCAGTCATCACTCACTATTTTAGATGAACCGTACATTTATCGAGTCCAGAAGTTGATGTTATGTTTTTTTTTACAAAAATGCGTGGAGTTGGAGGAACATTACTAAGGAATACCCTTATCCCTCTCAGGTGAAGTTGGTACTTACGTACGCTTTCAGTGTCTTACATATTTTTTAAATTTATTCACCTACTGACATTGGAGGAACAAAAATAGTCACACTAAATTACTTCTCATTTATTTATTTTTTTACTAAGGTAAGCCAACAGCGCACATTTTATAATTTTTTTTTTATAAATTAATTTAAAAATTAATTTTATAATACTTAAATAAATAAATAAATTTTAAAAAATACAATACAGCGCACATATTAAAAATGTTATCGTGGTTTAAATCTGATACATGCGCCAAGTATAGACATACACAACTTATTCTAGGATTTGCTTGCTTACAAGACAAAATTTAAAACTAATTAGCAACAAATAAGCTTAAATTAAAATAAAGAGAGTAAGGCTAATTAAAAATTAAAACAAAAAAAAACTTCTTTACAAACCTTCGAATGTCTCATTTATATATAAAAAAAAAAAAAAATACAAAATAAACAATAAACTGAAAAATTAAAAGCTAAACTGTACTAAACTAAAATAACTTTTAAAAATTTACAAAACCTAATCTAAACTATAACTATTCTAAAAAAATAAAACGAACTACAACTAAAATAAAAGTATTAGATTAGGTTTTCTACATTTTTCAGTATTAAGCCTGATTTACACGCTACAAGTTTCTCGCCTATTGCATACAACAATATTAAATCAACAAATAACTTACGTCGTCTAAACAACAGTTGCTTACAATTCCTGAAGGTAAATCATTGCGTGCATAAAATTATTGCTCTTGATTGTACAAGAAACTCGCAGTGTGTAAATGGGCCTTTAGTATTAAAATAACTGCGAAGACAAACTTCAGGTTTATTAAAAAAAAATGTTAAAACAAAAAGCTATTACGCATTTAGTTTCACTTCCAAGCGAGAAAATTGAACTATAGCCACTTCCAAGAAACGCCGCGGGGCAATTTGGAAAGATTTGGTTACAGCTGGGTGAGCCTAAATAAACAGCCGGCCAAAGTGAGCCATCCTCGACACATCTCAAGGCAACGCCAGAATCATTGGACAAATAGACACAGCTCTTCGCTAAGTGGTATCTACGCGCTGAATAGAATTTAGCTCCAAGTTACGAACCAAAATGTGGTTGGATAAATTTTGTACGACTAAGAACTTGCACCAAGTTAGAGCTATGAATTGCTGTTGAGTTAATGTTTGCGTGTCAAATATGTATTAAGCAATTGAAATAAGAAATGCGCTAGTTAAGTAGCTGCGGCTACATGTAATTCTTACGAAAAATAACTCAAAGAATGGAAACATTCTGCGACCTCCAAAATGGTCTAAAGTAAGTAAAGGGAACCGTTCACCATCCTGCCTTGCAGTCCGCCGTGCAGGACTGCCGCTTCATGCAGGGTGTGTGAATGTTGTGCCTGTATCACGGTCGGTAACGACGTGCTGCATGTACTACGTGCAGTATGCTGGGCAGAATGGTCGTGTACGAGTAAGCTACATTCTGCCTTACAGTCCTGCACGGCGGACTGCGGAGCAGAAAGGTATGGTTACCTTAAGCACCGACAAATTAAGTATCATGTATGTAATAAATGTATGATTATGTTAATTTCGAGAATACAACAAAGTGGAAGTTAATGATGAAGACGTTAAAACCCACCACCAAGTGACACAAATTCGTAAAAAAAAGAGAAAAAGTATCAAAATGACGATCAATTAGATAGATTGGAACTATACTTAAATCATGTATTTTTAATATCTACCACTTAAACAAAACGTCACAAAGTCTAAACTTTATCTAGACTGAACTCAGAAGCCTCTAGTGCCTTCTTATGCTACGGCTACATTAGCGCGCGAAAATTCGTGATGCGTTGTCACGCTAAAATCATTGTTATCGGTTGATATCGGCGATGTTCTCTGTCTGATGTCTACATCAGCGGTCAACTAGTCGCCTTTCTGTGGAGTTGACGTAGGGGGTAATTTGCCCCCCCCCGAGGTGGATGATGGCGATGTGTTTAGTGTTCGATACATCGTCATGGTGAGGAAGAGCGTAGGCTCGAGGAGGTGCCCGCAGGGGCTGGCGCTGTCGGGGCCGCGGTCGTGTCTGAGAGTAGTTCCCGTTGTCCCGACATTCTGCGTCGAGGTGGAACACCCTTGGGTTTTTAGTGGGTAGGCCGTCAGTGGCGGGATTCCCACATAACCACTCTGTGCCCGCCCCGGGGCTGTTGGTGGTATCCATAAAGGATTTTCCCAAGGTGAAAAAAAAAAAAAAAAAAAAGGGGTAATTTGCCCGATGCATCGCCAAGTGACGAACTAACCAGCTACACTTTTCGCGAAAGTTATCGCACGAAGGCCGCTAATGTAGCCGTAGCATTAGTGTTTTTCAATTAGCCTTGAAAGCTTCTACCTAGCATTTTGACTTAATTCATTGAATAACTGCTTAAAATTCCTTCATAAAACATTTAAATACACGTTGCTTGATACTACAAAATTGTAATTATTTAAGGCCCCGTATTATACGAAATTACCAAAAATAATACAATGATGATCAGGTGCAAAAAAATACAGCTGGTAGAAGAAACAACCAACTGAAGTTTAACCGAAATACAATTTTGAAAATCATTCTCATTTTGAAAAAAAAAAACAAATCAGAAAATCTTCTTAAAAAAACTATCGGAACGTAGTGCTTTAAATTTTCAGCGTTTCCATCACGTTTACATTTTTTTTCGATTAATTAATAGCCATATTTGTTCTCTAAAGTTTAACCCAGCAACTTATTCTTATTTGTGTTCTTATTACGATTAATAAAAACGGCAAAAAAATGTATTTCTAGGCGCCGATCTCATTTTGCCATCAAATATGATTTACGATTTTCAACTCCTAATAAAGCGGGTTACATAAACGTATGTGTGGGTAAATAATCGTGGAATGACCGAGCCTTAAGCACCTGTAAATTTAATTACATGTACGAATGTAATGGTTGCTACGTTGATGTTTTTTGGGAGTAAAAACTGAGATTTCGCGAAACGAAAAAGTAACACATTTCTGATGTCTCCAGAGAATACTAGACTATTCAAGACAATAAACGTTATGGTATGATGGACGTTATCGTATATTCGCTGGGCGTTTTCGGGTACAAATTCTTTGTTTTAAAATAAAGGTATATTAACAAAAAGTGTATCGATTTAACCGCCCGCATGATTAAAAAAAACTGTGTTGTAACACATACATTACATACATATCGTCAAGCCTTTCCCCCGAGGGAACTGGCAAAGGTGTAATACAATACCCAAACTTCGCCAGACGATATCCAGTCCCAAATGTGACAGGGGGAGAGCCTGTCGCCATACAGCGGGCTCCATTCATGTAGCAGATGACAAACAAAACGCACATTTGTTCACACAATTAACAAATTCGTGCGTGCCGTCGGCTGGGTTTGAACCCGCTCTGTCTTGAAAGGCGAAACTTCTCCAACTAGGCTATCATCGCTTCATTTGTTGTATAATAAAGGTACATAAATAAAAAGTGTATCGATGCTATCGATGGACTGGTGTACACGAAAGGACCTGCTATATTATTTAGATGTACGAGTATATTTAAGTCGTCATGCTAAAACGTCCCTCAGTCTTGAATCTGGGACCCTATTCGGAGATTTGAGATTTTCATCTCACCATTTTTCGTCCTTGTTGCTCTCGTTTGAAACGTCGTAGGTGTGAGATTGACCAAGATAAAATCTCATCTCATCTCACGCGTAGGAATAGCCCTCCTGGATTTAAAACCACATATATTTACCATACATAAAAACCGTTTTAAATTGAGATTCACGACTGAGCGTCGTTTCTGAATACGGCCCTCCATGGCACAAATTTATGTACAAGTTATACATAATTATAATTTTCACAGTTCTGTGATATTTAGTGCTTCTTAAAATTAGTAAAGCACCGCACGAAATACATAGCAATGGACTGAAAACTATAAATTATCTAATTAGTTCAAGCAACGTCCTGAAAGCTCGCTGTTAATTGTAGCCTCTTGTGTTACGGAGTCACGAAAGGCATAGACTAAGAGCTAGCCACTTATTATGGAAATTTGAACTAATGTTACCAAAAAGTTTAATTTTGTTCATTTGGAGCGATGGCAGCCTAGTTGGGAGAAGGCCCGCCTCTCAAGCCAGACGGAGCGGGTTCGAACCCAGCCGACGGCACGCACCAATTTGTTAATTGTGTGACCAAGTGCGTATTGTATATCTGCTACATGACTGGAGCCCAGTGCATGGCAACAGGCTCGCCCCCTGTCACATTTGGGACTGAATATCGTCCGTCGAAGTGTGGGTGTTGTATTACACCTCTCCAGCCCCCTCGGGGGAAAGACGTGACGATATGTAAGTAGGTATGTATGGTTCAATTTCCGGAAAAACAGTTGCTATTTTTAAAAGCGTTACTAATAGAAAACTACATAATTACTGAGTGCTAAATGAAACCTCGTGACATGAGCCAATATTTGATAAAACAAATTCATTATGAAATTTAGGTGACACTTAATATTATAATTGTGGACAAGCGTAACGCAATCATCAGGCAAATATTTGCTCGATTTTAATTTAATTTTAGGCATTAGCTAACTAAGTAGTTAAACATTATTAGAACACAATCTTTTATCGACCGAGCCGAGCGTTAGCGAGCGAAGCGTCTATGTTTTAGCTACTCCGCCACTTTGAAAATTATCTAAAAGCTGACCTGACAAAATACATCTGTAAAAGTATCGAACCTACTCACAAAATTTCAAGAGAATCGATTGTGAAAAGCTACCTGTAAAGGAGGACTGACGCCGGCCTCGAAATCTTCAGCTCACAGCCACTAGTCTATAAATAATTAAATTTATGCTGATTAAAGTTTTTTTTAAATTCATTTATTATCTTGTGATTTCAAAATACAAAAACTACAGTTTAAAAGCGATTAAGAAGACCAAAAGACGTTAAGAGTACACTATTTCAAAGTGCATTCCTTCGACCAGTCATTTCAGCAAAAGCCTCGACCATTTTCAACAAAGCTTTTTTTCCTAAAAAGAAACAATAGCTCCTCAACTATAATCTTTAAGCATTCCCTCAGTTTATGTTTGCAATTTACGGCAATTTACGTAGACCATTGCATTCATTTAGTCTGGTCGAAAGTTAAATTATTTAATTTTATTACGACAAAATCCTCGTTTCTTGCAGACTTTAAACGGTAATGAGCAGTTTGAGGGTTTTATAAGAGTCTGTTTCACCAAAATTGTAAACATTTTAGTATATTTTCCGTCTAAATGAAAAAACAATGGTAATGAACTAAATGTAATACTTTTAAGCTTATTCGTGCAAGATTAAAGTTAGTGGCTCTCCAGAGCAATAACGCAAGTACCTACTGAATATTGCAATCCTTTAGGGAGAACCTTTACTTTTAAAATTGATATTGTGTTACCTTTTGTAAAATGAATAAAGTAGTATGACGAAAGAAGTAAGTATAAGCGTGTGCGACATCAAATTATTGACAATTTGTGCACAATTTTTTTGCACGATGATAGTTGCGTAGTTGGAGAAGGCCAGCCTCTCAAGCCAGAGGGATAGGTTTCAAGCCCGACTGACGGCACGCACCAATTTGTTCATTGTGTGAACATAAAATATGGACATGGCGCATTGGACGTCATCTGCTAAATTATACATAACTGGAGCCCGGTGTATGGCGCCAGGCTCGCCCCCTGTCACATTTGGGACTGAATATCGTCCGGCGAAGAGTGGGTGTTGTATTACACCTCTGCCAGCCCCTTCGGGTAAGGGGTGACGATATGATAAGTTATGTAATTATTTTGTTCAATGTTATTAAATAAACTTTTTTTAATCTCGAATAAGTCCGCGTTAGTCTCGCTTGTTGGTAACTAATTATAATTTTAAAGATACTATTAAAGGAGTCGTTTGATTTGTTGTCGTTATTATTTATTTTGTTTTCTTGTTATTGGTTTGTTGTTATTGTTGTTATGTCTTGCTTATATTTTAAAATAAATGATAACACCTAAATAGAAAAAAAAAACTATAGTATTGTCGTAGTAACTAAGACAAAAATAAGTCGTCGTCGTTAAAGTATCGTAGTTTGTTGTACGAAGAAGAAATGGCGTTAGAGTAAACCAATCACAACTTCATTTCCATACAGCGCACAAAACAAGGTACTCACGTAGTCTGCTACGAAAGTACTACGCAAATACGGTAGCAAATGCTACGACGCTGACTTTCCATGTAACATCATTTTACAATAACAATTTTATTATCATGTAACAAAATGCCTACAACGCTACCTACGTAGCGCTACTACAATAAAACGTAGCAAATATTTCACGTGTAACATTATCTTCGTACCTTCGAGACACGAAATCCGAGAAGATTATTAATAATCCTAACTTTATTAAAATCCTTGAAAGTCCCTTCCCTGGCCCAGTTTAGTATCCTCAATAGATTGAAAAAGTATTATGAAAAAGGGTGGCAAATATATTAAAAATATCCCCAAAATAATAAGTTTGGCTAGGTAAAGGTCCCTGAGCTACATCAATCTTGTGTTACAATAGGTTTTGTTTGGGAACATCTGCCAGTCACTCTAGCTTACATTATAGGCAAGTTTTTATAAGGTGTATAAAGTTTTGATTTAAATTTATATTTTATGAGCTTTTTCTTTCGTTGTAGGTTGTTTGGTTTCTACAGAAATAAAAAAAAATCGTTACAGATACAGTAGCATGGCAAGTATCATTTTTATTACAGTACCTGGATGGCCGAGCTTTGCTCGGTATTTTTTTATATTTTTTAATTGTGTTTTTTGGATAATAAACAATTGATTTTAGTCTAACCTCAAAGCAAACACTCATTGACTTCGTGTTACTTAACAACGCCATCTGCTGTTGTGTCGTTAAAGCAATTAGTTGCTCACAAAAAATGGTAGTATTATTATTCGCCAATAGATGTCAGGAAGAGTCATATTTTTCAGTTGAGATTGATTATCGATAAAACACGAATAAAATGATATTTTCTAAAAATGATTCCTAGCTAGATCGATTTATCGCCCCCGAAACCCCCTATATACTAATTTGTATGAAAATCGTTGGAGCCGATTCCGAGATTCCAATTATATATATATATATATATATAATATAATATATATATATATATATAATTCTTGTATATATATATATATATATATATACAAGAATTGCTCATTTAAAGATATAAGATACACATATTCGTTGGCATATACATGAGCCAAAAAACCAAGGTCTAACATTCCGGGAGCAAACTCGTAATGACGTCACTTGACGTCGTCGTCCGTCTCTTTCGAACTATTTGTAAATGACGTATTTCGGTCTTGCTTAAGCATCGATTGACGTCACTACGTGTTGCCCACGTAACTGGAATACCTGGCGGAGTATATTATTATACCATGAACACAGCCAATTCAAATGTCAGTAATTTTTAGACTTAAAGTAAAATCAAGTTAAATAAAATCTAAAACTGATAATTAGCTTTTGAATCCATCTTAAGTAGTGATAAAAACTTAACCCTCCTTTTTGCTTCGCTGTAGTCGGGCAAAAAGTGAACTAAATAATGACTGCCTCGGTGGCTCAGTTGGTAGTGAACCTGCCTTCTGAGCCTGAGGGCGTGGGTTTTATTCCCACCTAGGGCAAACATTTATGTGATGAACATTTGTGCTTGTTCTATGTCTTTGTGTTAAAATGTATTTAAAAAATTGTATATGTTTGTATATCAGTCTCTGGCCGACATAGTACAAGCTATGCTTAGTTTGGGGTCAGACGACAGTGTGTGTAAGTGTCCTGAATATTTATTTTTCTATGAGTGCGACCGTGACCTGCTTTCCGAGTAGACGTGTTTCGCGCGGTTTACTAAAATTAGCGAATCTCCACACTCCATTATACCCCTAAATTCAAAGTTTCCTAGTGTCATAGTGGCGTGCCTACTAGAAAAGGTCGTTATTGCAACAAAGTTCTAAGAGACAGTAGCTCATCACGCCACTCGCCGAGGTAAGCCCCGCCGCACTTCGGGTAAAAGAGACGGACTCCGATTTTAAACTCCCTGTCTCTTTCGCTCACCGCTCGTGCGCCTGCCGTAACCGGTTCTACCAACGCTACGAGTGCTACTTTCTGCGTGTTGCTACGACCTACGCGCATCGAAACCGGACCGCTACGGTGCTGTACTGCGACTTGCGAGACACTACAAAATTATTCTACGATAATACTAACTACGAGCTACGCGCGCTTCGCTTTGCTTAAAAATGTCAAGCGCCCCAGAAAAATCGGTCAAAAATTGTGCCGCTTGTACGAAATCTGTTCGTACCGCACAGCAAATGAGATGCTCCATATGTGCCTGTTACTTCCACGCCATATGTGTGAACGTTACTGATATCCGTATTTTAGGGGAAGTAGCAAAGTCCGCTTGGATCTGCCCTGCATGCAAAAGTAATATGCCAAGGTCGGATAACTCGAACACACCGGTCCGCGCGGCTGCGCCTCTCGAACTGCGCGTGCCGCCGCCGGCGAGCTCGGGCAACCGTAAGATAAATACACCGGTGTGCTCGCCTGCGGTAACTCCTGATCCAGACCCAATTGAGTCGCTGGTCATTGAAATGAAACTTATGCGGAAAGACATGGGTGAAATGAAGTCTCAAATGACTCTCCTATCCGAGCATATAGCCACTAGATTAGACGAGTTTGGCACTAAATGCCGAGAATTACAGGAACGTGATGCTGCGCGTGAGATGGAACTACACTCTCTACGACATACCGTAACGGAACTGCGTGATCAGCTGAACTCTCGGGCGCAAGCAGGGTTAAAAAATGAACTAGAGATATCGGGTATTTCGGAGTTTAAGGATGAAAACCTAACGCACATAGTTCGTGTAACAGCTAGCAAAATTGGCGTTGATTTGGAAAATGACGACATCGATTACGTGATGCGGGTGGGCCCTCGTCGACATGACAGCGGTGATGCCTCTCCAAAACTTCCCCGACCTGTTGTCATCCGCTTTGTCCGACGCCAGAAACGTGATGATTTTCTAAAATCGGCCAAGAGCCGACAGAACCTTGCCAGCCCTGATATTGGCGTAGAAGGCCCACATAGAAAGCTTTATTTCAACGAGCGCCTCACCCAAGAAAACCGGCAGTTATTTCGTTCCGCGAGACTACGGGCTAATGAGGCCGGATACAAATACTGTTGGATCAGAAACGGAACTATCCATATCCGCAGGCAAGAAGGAAGCCAAGCCATCGCTATCAAATCTTCAACAGACCTGGAGCGCCACCTGGGCTCGCTTTTGCCCATCCTGCGGTCACCTTCCATCAACTGATGTCCAACAAATTTTTAACGACCTTTGTCTTAGTTTTAAAAATACAATATTTATTTATGTTATGCTGTTGTTACACATCTCAGTTTTACTTTATATACTTTCACCTACACTGTCTTACACTCTTCACACACACTTCTGCATTCTACTGAAAATAATCACCTACTACAGTTCTCTGATTCAGACAACTTCACAGTCTCTTATCCTCCTGCCTTCAGCAATTTCTTTAACAAGAAAGACACGCTTGGTTCTGTCTCTACATTCACATCAACTTCTCTGCTACAATGATGATTATAGATAACGTAACAAATGACATAGATGATACGATCTCGATCGATTGTCATACACATGTGTCAGTTGAATCGTGTGCTTCATTTCTAGCAGATATCCCTCATTATAACTTCAAGGTAATTTGCATAAATATTAGAAGTTACAACTGTAACTTCGATGATTTCATTGTTTCACTTAGTCGCTTTAACATGGACTTTGATGCTCTTATTTTAACTGAGTGTTGGTTAACTGCTAACACTTTACTGCAGCCTCTTGCTGGATATAACCATTTCCGCTCTCATAGACAACTAAATAAGAACGGAGGTGTAGTAATCTATCTAAAAAATCTTTATCGTTCTATTGCTTTCGAGCCACACCTAGTAGACGCTGATTCACTGGCAATTCAAATAGATGATAAAACAACTATACTGGGTATCTATCGCTCTCCATCGGTTGACAACATCGAACCATTTTTACTATCTCTAGATTCTATCTTAAGTGATCTCAAGAGCAAGCCTCATCTTGTCGTGGCGGGCGACGCTAACATAAACTTATGTGAACCCTCTGTTAGGCAGGTTTCCCATTATCTTTGCTTAATGGCATCACACGGGCTCCTCCCCGCAATTACTTGCCCGACTCGAATCAGATCATGTCTTGATCATATCTTCATAAAATCTGTATCCAAGTCGATCGGCCTGATTTGTAAGTCTTCTGTTACTGACCATTCAATTATTATAGCGGCCATCCGACGACAAATTGAAAACATTAATACCCCTCGAAGGCAGTTCCTCAAGACCAACTTTGAGGATGTAGTAGGTGATTTGAATAGCGCTGACTGGTCCCCCGTAGTCAATAGCCTATGTGTCAACTCTGCTGTACGTAATCTATATGATATTACTGACAGTATAATAACTAAACACTCCAAAACAGTAACAGCAGGCAGAAAAATGACCACTCTAAAACCCTGGATAACTCCAGGTTTAGTCAGGTGTATGCGACACCGAGACAAGCTCCACCTTGACAGCAGAAACCACCCTAATGACGCTCAACGCCGCCTAATTTTCAGTAGGTACAGGAATTTTTGCAACAAGCTCTTGAGGAATGTTAAAAGCCAGTATTATAGTCAGCTTTTAGATCAAAACAAAGATGACCCAAAACGACTCTGGAAGACTATTAAGAATATTTGTTATACCTCGAAAGCTAACGGTGTGTCTTCTGACCTGCTACAAAATGGTGACGGTAACCCGCTTAATCACTGTAACCAACACTTCACCTCAGTCGGTAAAAGACTCGCGGATGCCATCCTAACGAAACTTAAGTTAACAGAAAATGCTCTGACCGAATCTCATAAAACTTACTCTCTTTGCGCCTTCTCTCTATTCCTTTACCCGACTGACCCTCATGAAATTGCTAAAATTGTTTCCAGTCTGAAAACCGACAGTGCTCCTGGCCCTGACTCCATCTCCGTTAAACTCATTAAAAAGTCGCTTCCCGCTCTTCTCATCCCATTAACTTTTATTTTCAATCTGAGTTTAGAATCTGGTAGTTTCCCTGACTGCTGGAAAGTTGCATCAGTTTCCCCTATTCACAAAAATGGTCCAAAAAATTCGCCAGATAACTACAGGCCTATTGCTCTACTCAGTGTTCTGTCCAAAATTTTAGAAAGACTAGTTAACATTAGACTTGTTAAGTTCTTAGAAAAGCACGAACTAATTTCTGACAGGCAATTCGGTTTTCGAAGAGGCAGGTCAACCGAAGACGCCGCTGCTTTGTTGGTAAATCTTGTATCGTCTTTTGTCGACAAAGGAGAAAGATGCATCGGCGTCTTCCTTGACCTGGCTAAAGCCTTTGATTCAATTTCGATTGGTTTGCTCCTGAAAAAGCTAGATGCCTTCGGAGTAAGGGGAGTGGCACTCAATTGGTTTAAAAGCTATCTGTCCGCTCGGAAGCAATTTGTGAAAGTCAGTGGTCACTGCAGTGATCATCTGCCCATCAGCTACGGTGTCCCGCAAGGCAGTATACTTGGCCCCACTCTATTTCTTTTGTACATAAACGAAATAGTAAATAGTATACTCCCAAACGCTGACATCGTCACATACGCTGATGACACAGCGATTATTTTTCACGGAGAAACGTGGAAAAGAGTGTTCCATCTTGCAGAAAATGGTCTGTCTGTACTTGCTGAGTCTCTTGATAAAAACTTGCTAACCCTTAATACTGAAAAGACCAAGTATATAGCTTTTTCTAAAACTTGTGTTTCCCAGCCACCCGCTCATCAATGCCTCAAAATTCATTATTGTTCCTCTTATCCCCAGGCACCCCTTCCTTCTTGCTCGTGCAGGTCTATAAGTAGTACAAAGAGTATCAGATACCTTGGCATAACTATAGATCAAAATCTTTCATACAAGCAGCACATAACTGAGGTATCTTCTCGCACACGCAAACTGATCCATATTATGAAAAACCTCCGAGATTGTGCGCCCTTGCCACTCTTGAAGCAAATATATATTGCGTTGTGCCAGTCGATCATCCAATATTGCATCACAATATGGGGTAGTGCCGGAAAAACGGTTATGTTGACCATTGAGAGAGCACAGCGGGCTTTGATCAAAGTAGTACTACGTAAACCCTTTCGTTTCCCGACCGACTCACTATACGCCGAATTTCAAGTCCTACGAGTACGACAGCTATTCGTCTACAGAGCGGCTCTTAGCACCCATGTCAGCCTAAAATCGCGTCAAGACTACACTGCCATATTGTCTAGACGATCAAACAGGGCGTACATACTTCCGCTCCCCCGCGTTCGATCTCTACTGGCGAAACGTAGTCCTGCTTTCTCATTCCTTTGTACATATAATGAGGTTCGTCTGTTTTTAAACGTAAGCGACGACCTCAAAAATCGTGACTTCAAAAAGAAATTGAAACATCTGCTCCTAACGTTGTCCTACGATGAGACTGAGAACCTCATACGCAGTCTGTACAGTGAAAAATAGTTCTTCGGTAGTAAATTACACACACAGGCTAAGCATGTCAGTGTCAGACGAGAGTTTCCTTGACAACGTTGTTTTCCTTGTTGTCAACGAGCACTAATCCTTGACGCTCGCATATACGTGCACACACACACACACACACACACACACACACACACACACACATATAAACACATACATACACACGCACACACGCTGAGATTCATGTTGTCCACCCATACATTATATTTATTCTTATCGTTTCTGTTTTAATGTCTACCTAAAAGTGTCTCCTGGTAACTTCGCACCGAGCCCCAAGATACAGGCCTAGAGCTTAGTTTGGGACTCACTGTCAACATTTAGTTCAGTACTAGTTTATTTAGTTAATCATATTTAAGACCCTGCCTGTATGTACTTATCTTTCTTCTTAATAAATAAAAATTTGAAATTTGAAATTTGAAATTATGTTACTAAATGGCCTGATATTATAAATATGTTTTTCAATCAATATCAATTCAAATCAAAGTCAATTAGATATCCTATCGCTTAATTATTCGATTCCTAATCAATAAAGTAAAGTGAAAAGATAGGTAGCTTTAGTATTAATTTAATTATTTGAGTTTATTATACTTGGAATCCTTTCTCCACCTTTTTGTATGGCTCACGGCTAAATGTAAATAACCGATAAGCGAACCGGTAACGTTGCTAACCAGTAATACTTTGCATAATTAGCAATCATTGTTTTCTACACTTCTGTCTGACTCTACATTTTTTTTTTGTTGATGGGAGGGAAATCTTCAAAAAGATGCCCGGATGTATTGGGGTGTATCCGGGTTATGTGGGGATTGACCCACTAAAACCCCCTCGGTGGCCATCTGTGCATAGCAAGAGGGCACCGGTATCTCCATAGGACCGCACCGGTGCCCCCCTAGCACGTTGCTTGTAACAGCACCTTTCCCAGAGATTGGTCTCTTGTCTCTCACCACAACGATGCAGGCCACGCCACACCGTTGTCTTCCCCGGGCTCGCTCATTTGGTAGGGTGGTCAGATCCCCAAATCTGCCCACCTACGAGCCGAAATGTCCCCCTTTAGTCGGCTCTTACGACGGGCAGGGGATACCGAAGCCGTATACTAAAACCCAGGCTCCAGGGTGACCCCGGCTCCAGGGTGAGTCTGACTCTACCTACTCTGCTTTATTTCCCAATAAGTCTCTCACGTGAAAAATTGACCTTTTTTGTAACAAGCAGACGGACAATAAAACAGACGGCAGAAAGATTCACATCGAGTGGCTCTAATGAGTCCCTCCGACTACACGTCATTACTCACGGCGATGTTTCCTTTTGTCGCTCCAATAAATATACGCCAAGATATCATCTAAATTTACCATCCAAAATCAACCTAAGCTTTATAAAAATACAGCTCGAATTCCCACGTGGCAGCTTTACCTTTTGTAGCAGAAATTAGTAAAAATCGTGAGACCTGCGAAACTTAAGTGCCTTTGAAGGAACATTTGACACGATGCAAGCCTCATTTTAAGGTTCTAGCTCAGGAATTAAGCAAGAAATTTTCGTGTTTCAGAGGAATAATTAAAGTATATTTAACTAGTTGCGCCCCGCGGTTTCACCCGCGTTTAGAAAGTATCCTATGTGCTATTCTAGACTATAATTTACCTCTGTGCCAAATTTCATCCAAAACTGTTCAGCCGTTCTGGCGTGAAAGAGTAACAAACATCCATCTATCCATCCATCCATTCTTACAAACTTTCGCGTTTATAATATTAGTAGGATATGGTACAGTTTTAATTTTGCAAAAATAATATTACAGCAGTAATCTTTCACTATTCCACTTAGGTTTAGCTAACATTTAACATTTTAGCAGTTGGGGTCCATTTACCTGAAATAAATTCAAAAAATTCTAAGGAAATATCACTCGGAAATGTTTCTCGTTACTACAACCTGCGTCTGTTCCATTTACTTTCTTTTGTTTTCCTTATAGCATACGCAAAAAGTCCACAAATTGACTTAAGAGCGTTTAACCGGCGTTATTGCTATCTCACTCGCACAATTCAAAAATTTTGAAAATAAATAATGGCTGAGTTGGCAATTGAAAAAGGTTGCCTGATAACTAAGTAGGTATTTAGTTTTTTATTAGAACGGTTATTTTAAACTAATTTTGGTTTTTGTACCTTTTTCTTAGACGGGGAAAAAGATCATCAATTTTTTATTGTTTTTAATGTTCGATCTCTCCGTCCAATTGATAGGTATAGAAACTAAAATTAGTTTAAAATAACCGTTATATTATAAACTAAATAGTTATCAGGCAACATTTTTCAATTGCCAACTCAGCCATTATTTATTTTCAAAAACGTTGAATTGTGCGAGCGAGATAGCAATAACGCCGGTTAAACGCTCTTAACGTTCCTTGGGAAATTTGAATGGAAGTAATCAACTCTTCTACCAAGAAAATCCCATTAAAGTATCAAGAGTTAACGAACTATCTGTCAACTGAAACGAATGAGCTTAATACACATGTATGTAGCTTGAAGCTTGCTAACTGCTTGAAACTCCTCTTTGATTTCACACCTTATTTTTATAGAGTTGGGGTTGAAAATTGTCTAGATTTTTAGCGTCTTTTTGTCTACGTAGAAGACTAAGCTCCATTTATTACCGTGACATTTGTGTAGAACTGTAGAAAACACAAGCGTTTTGTTTTCTTACTGTACTCTGTTACCTAATGTATTATTTTTTATTGTAATTAGGGTCAAAATATCTTGGATTTTAAAATCGACTAGTGAAAAGTTAAATTTATTGCACTAATCATTAATTGCACTTTTTTTTTTAATACTTTTCTAATAGTGTATTGGTATGGCACGTCTCGTGCATTTACCAACGTCAATTATTTCAATAAGTCATGTTTGTTGAATTTTGTCAAACAGTTCAAAGTGACAGACAGTCAAAGTCAAGCAAATCATGTCGTAGTCATTATATTACCATGGTCGTACTTATGGTATAATAATATACTTCGCCAGATATAGCATTCCAATCACGTGGGCAACACGTAGTGACGTCAATCGATGCCTAAGCGAGACCGAAATAAGTCATTTACAAATAGTTTGAAAGAGACGGATGACGATGACAAGTGACGTCATACGTGTTTGCGACTGGAATACTAGACCTTGTTTTTTTGGATCATGGCCGTAGTAATGTCCAAACATGCCTCAGTAACGTGGTAGTCTTCCATGGAGTGCTAGAAACATTAAAAAAAACATTTAGTACCTACATATTACAATTCACGGCATTGTACTATTTACCTTCATTCACACTTCATCAGAACTTGAAACAAGTTTTGGAAAAAGAACTCTTAGGTAAAGTTCGTTGAACATTGCTTGTTTCTAGTACGAGTAACAGCCATCAAGATGACATATTTGTCAACAAATGTCATTTTGAAATTTTATAGTTTTAAAAGTGTCTTCTCGATGGCTGTCCCGAGTTTTTGGCGGGAACGTTCGTTAACGTGCACGAGTGGGATAATGGGCAAATAATACAAACATCGCGAAACGTGATTTTTCGTGTTCTTACAAAACTCCACTTAAAGTTTCAGTAAAGTATCCATCACTTTACTGAAATGGGAAAAGGAGAGGGATTAATTATCGTTATTATCACCTTTTCATCATCACTCCATCATCTGTAAAATACCATAAGTAACTTGACACTGGCAAATGCACAAGACGTGCTACGCCATATTCCCCTGGATGGCGGAGCAAAAAAAAAATGGCTGTCCCGCAAATCAAGCTATGTTACTTTATGTACTTATCTACTATGCCGCTCCGTAAACTTGCCCCTTAGTTTCTTGCCTGTTCTTCTGAGGTGAGGTTCCCTTTCCGAACAAGGCGGTCGAGTCATTGTTAATAATAAATTATTTCGTTTTTAACCTTTACTTCAACCGTCCCCGTTAGAGCCCTAGAGCAAGCCCCTTCTGGGCTGCCAGGGCAATTCGACGCCCCTCCCTCGGCGACAGCCCAAGCCGAGGCCGTACCTCAGAGGTGCCCTTGCGCTCGTCGCCCATAGTTTGTAAGCATTTTTGAGGCCCTGCGCCATCTGCGCTTGCCTAATGCCCGGTACGCTGTCGAGTCCTCAGTGGCCAACAGCATAGAGTCATCAAAAAAAAAAAAAAAAACGCTCCGTAAACTTGCCCACCGTTTGTTACACTCAGTAGACTCTTTTTTCACGCCAACATTGACGACAATATCCACTCCAAACGGCATTTAAACTAATCACACGAAATAGAATGAGAGCGTTTTTTTCACGAAGCGAGCGTTTTTTTTTGCCTAATCATCTCAGAACAATCTTGAGGAAAAGATGGAACACTGCGTTATATCTCGCTGAAGCCACTTCGGTTTTAAACTTGTGTGCGTGCTAATTTTGCTATGAAAAATATTCACAATTGCACGAAAACTAATATTATTTTCCAAACTCTACGTTAACCATTTCCGTTCCAATATACAACCCTATGAGATTTAATATTTAAAAACTGCACATATTAGTAAAGGTTTAATGTTACGACTTTTTTTAAATTGACTTCTAAAAAACTGCACAGTTTTTAAAAAGAACCTCAGAATGTAGTCCTGGCCGCACTTTTATAATGGACTATGGATATTTATGTACACGAAATTATACCATAAAATAATGCAATAATGTCAAGGTAAGAATTACCAAGCGAGTAGCGTAGTTTTTTTGCGTCAATGTGAGCGTGGTGTGTACATATACGACAGTAGCGTAGTTTTTGGATGGTTTTTGGCTTTACTTAGATCATACGCCGTGCGCCATTTTATTCTCTAGATTGATCTGAAAATCAAACTAATCAAAAATATTAAGGTCAGTAAATAGAGTCACGTAACATTCAATAAAATAACAATAGTAAAGGTCACCGAATACTAAGGTAACTAGATAACAATGAACCTTATTAACTTATCCAAGCCTTTACCTAACGAACCTAAAACATTATTATTCTGATTCTGAGCATTGAGCTACTGTGTACTGTACTAGAGTTGTCACCACGCTCCATGTACCGCCATGACCGCAATGTTCCATTTCAATTCGGCAACCTATATTAATTTCAACCAGTCACTCGCTGAGTAGGTCATGTATTATCCTCATCGCATTCGCATCGCATAATAAATTGCGATGTATACTGCGAGACACCCGGCTTTATACATTCCTTTATAATTTAAATGTGACACGAAACTGTTTGTCATGATAATAATTCATGACAAACAGTTAAGAGTGTAAGCACATTTATTCGAATAAATTTTATCTTTCTTAGGAAATGGGCGACAATTTATAGAGGCACATGACAGGTGTCACTATAAAAAAAAATGCATTTTACATGCTGTGTTACCTGTTGTACTTAGTACAAAATAGCTCAATGAAATTGAGTGAATTCAACGTAATCCCAGACAATTTTATTTTCAATGTAAATTTTATTTATTCCGAGTCAGTGAAATGTGCAAAAATAATGTATAAACTCAGTTCTGTCTGCGTAATTTACTTTATCGTTAGGTCGTTCGTCGAACTGTAAAACTTTGGCTGCTGTTCTTTAAATCATATTTCATTGTGTACAAAGCTCAAAATTGACTACTCTCTTCAAATTTTCTCGAAAAATATTTAAGATTATTAAGGGTACTTCGCGTTAACAGAAGATCCAAGTTTACCAACAAACTGTTCATGGTACAGATTGCAACACTTACCTGGAGGGCTATTCCTACGCGTGAGATGAGATGAGATTTTATCTTGGTCACTCTCTCCAATGACGTTTCAAACGAGAGCAACAAGGACGAAAAAAGGTGAGATGAAAATCTCAAATCTCCGAATAGGGCCACTGGAGGGCTATTTTTACGGAGTGAGACTCAATCTCACTATTTTTCGTCCTTGATGCTCTCGTTTGAATAGTCATAGGTGTGAGAGTGACCAATATAAAATCTCATCTCATCTCACGCGAAGGAATAGCCCCCCTGCAGGGCTAGCACGCGCGGGCCAGAGACAAATTGTCTTTCATGGGGGGCTATTCCTGCGCGTGAGATGAGATGAGATTTTATCTTGGTCACTCTCACACCTATGACGTTTCAAACGAGAGCAACAAGGTCGAAAAAAGGTGAGATGAAAATCTAAAATCTCCGAATAGGGCCACTAGACCTATGTTGAAGTAATCCTTACTTATTACAAAATCGAAAGTATTTCTCTCTATCGGTTTGTAGGCTTTTCACGACTAAACGGCTGAACTGATGTTGATGAAATCTGATAATTAGTGACAATATATCAGGAGGAAGGTATTTGGATACTTGATTGAATCAGGCGTTACTTTGCGGAAGTTCATCTTCAAAATTGTTACTTGAACTAATATCTAGTGTGATTCCGCTTTATCGTCGCATTAAGTGCATCAAGGAACATGAATTTTCTATTCTATTCTATTCTTAATTTAGAATTTGACATTTACTAGAAAACTCATCCAAATTGATATTTGAATCTAATTTACGTTATACAATTTGATATTTTAACTAACGAATTTAACAGACCTAATTTAATTAAATATACTAAAAAAATTTATACAATTTGATTGAAGCTAATTCAATAAGGAAATTAACAGAAATAATGTTATGAAATTTACAACAAAATTTTATCGAAAAATTAAAAAATAAAAATAAAATAAAAAATCCCTATTCTTCGAGCACTTCGTCGACACGTGTTTCGCCTCTCCACGAGGCATCTTCAGGACGTGTTGACTCCCAGCGCGTGGATTTTGATACCATTTTCTGAATAAACGCGAACGTGAAGTCGCGGGTAACACTAGTTATCTAGTAACTACTTTAATTAGTTTACCTTTGGTTTAGATATGTTTTAGGAGCTGACCTATTGAAATAAATCTGAATCTGAATTTGATGCTGCATTTATATGTTTCGTTTTAAATATCTTTTCTTCTCTACATATTGCAATACGAAGTCGCTCTCCGCGTCTCTGTATTTCTGTCTGTTAACTCACTAACTCCTAAAACACGAAACGGATTTTGGTGCGGATTTCACCATCAGTTAAAAGTTTTAACGGGTTTACACATCCTTTTACGTCTCATCCTTCATTATGTATCTTGCGAAGTCGAAAAAAAGGTCACTGTGTTATTAATGTGTTTTTTTTTTATGTAGAATAGGTCGTCGTTTGACCACCAACTCGCCTGATGTTAAGCGACGTTGAGGTCTAAGATGGAGCACGACGACCTATAAGGTACTTATTCACTCTAGCCTTGAAGTTTTGTAGAGTGAAGAAGTACAAAGACGATGAGTGAGGCGCTACAAGTGCGCTACTGCTCAGACCCGTCTTCGGAAATGTTTAAATGTGTATGTTTCTTACTTCTTCACGATCAAACGGGTAGACTGATTTTAATGAAATTTGATATGGAGGTACCAAATACTTAATTAATACATAAGCTACTTTTTAGTTACTTTTTAGGCACAGCTAGTTGTTTATAAAAGGATCTTTGAAATCTCAACCTATTAGAGTGGGAGTAATGACAAAAAAACAGCTCATAATTTTAACATTCATATTTTTATTAGATGCTTAATAACACGGATTTAAATCACTTCCTTTATTGTTTTTTTACAATTTTATAACATGTCTTATATTTTATGGACAACAGAAGTGTACAGTCGAGTTCATTCACAAAGTTGTAGACTGTTTAGCTCCTTGATTTAATTTATTAATGACGCTTTTGTGTAAGTATACGTTCCGAGGCAGAAGGTATTTTCACTAAACATTTTTGAACACGACCGTACCTACTTTTTTACTTTATTTTACACTTGTGTACAATAAGAGCTATTTTATAAATCGAGGGCTATTTCAGTTACTTTGCGGACTGTACCTACATGCACAGCAAATATTAAAATCAAATAGCACCCGAAAGGTAAAATAGCCCGTATTAACACGTTTCCATTGAACATACCGAAGCTCAATACATTTTTTCCATTATTTACAAGCGATATAAAGCCTTTCTACTTAAAATATATTATATTATATACAGACCATATCCTAAGTAAATAATATGTACAAACACTTTTAAACAAGCTTAAAATCGAACATCAAAGGTCTATTTGGTTTTGCTCTTCAAACACTGAAATATGCTTTGAAATACAATGTAAGAGAAAGTTTACTCTTGTTTTGCCTTTTGTGTTTCTTTTTGGTATTATGTTTTGCGGCTTTTTAGTAAAATGCTTGAAATATTAACTAGGTTTGGCCGGAACGTCGTCCTTTTACAAAGTCGCCAGGAAAGTAAAGGAGAAAAAGTTTTTTACAAAACTGAAAGCTTTTTTGATAAAAATTTGCTAATAACACAGCTAAAAATACATTTCTCTATTGTCACTTAAAGCCTTAGTTAATTCTTGTTTGGTTTTAAATGGTCACTACAAATGGTAGCGCTTGATGATTTTCGATTTTATTATATAACACAATTATTAGGTATCATTTAATTATTTAAGGCTCATCAATTTTAATCGAAGAGTGTAGACGTTACAAATTGAGAAGCACATTAGCTATATATCATTTGATCGTACCAAGCAGTAGATTATACTAATCACTCAGCAGGCTAAAGAAGAAGAACGGCACGGCGACGGTGAAAGAACGTCAGCGTAGATAATAATTATAATGCACTAAACTATAAGAAATACAACACACTGTGAGCACACGTCGACCCTAGTAGGACCCTAGCAGTCACGTCACCATCTAGCCTACGCCTGCTGTAAATAATGTCTATTAAACTGAACTGAAGCACTGAACTGAACTAGCATGTTATCAAACGGATAGCAACATCTCCTAGACAGATCAAACAAAACGACAGCATAGACCAGATTATAGTTCATGGAGACTGGCATCGGTGTCACTTTCAGCGTTTCCGAGTAGCAGCGTGGACTCGCAGGGCGGGCGGGGCCCCGGCTGCGCGTCCGCCCCCGTGGGCAGTAGTCACAGCTCGATTGCAGCTGCGCCCTTCCACGTCACACCCGCGCGCAGCAGGTGATACAGCCGCAACACGCACCAGATAGATACACACTGGAAAAGAAAAAAACGTGAACAACTCTGTAAAAGAAGTTCTGAATGAACTAAGTATGCTTTATGTATGCTGTATGTGGTAAACTTGGAACCTGCATAGTCACATACGGCAAGGTACATACCATTATTACCGTAATTTATTTTAATAACTATTATAAAAGAATTTATAAAAGTTGAATAGCAGATAACAAATTGTTAGAAATGTGCAAAAGGTGGTACAGCCACTAATTTGGATCTCGGATCTTCGGATTATTCTAGTGTCAGTTATTGTTATTCGCATAAATAGGTTTGATTTCGTAACAAGCAATGTACTCGTAGCTGGAACTGAAACCACAATCTGTTTCGTCTGTAGACGATTGTGGTTTTCGGATCTCTAGATCTGCTTCAAGGTGACTTCGACAGTTGTGTTGTGTATTGTTAAATTCATTAGAGAGTTGAAGGCAACGTGAGGGGATGATTGCAGTTTGTTGCAATCTCTTGCAATGGGGGGGTTTTCTTGCTTAAGAGGGCCGCGACGCTCTGAAACTTCCATACAAACGTGCTACTAAAATTTCTTGAAACCATTTGTCAGATTATGATGAAATTTAGCATGTACAATTAAATTAACAATATCTCCGCCCCTATGTTCTTGTTTTTTTTTTTTTAAAACATTCTCAAGCGAAAATAGAGCTATGAAAAATATCCGCATTTTTAAGGGGTCACTTTTGACTGATTTATTCAATACGTAGACAAAGCAAATCAAAAATTCCATTACATAGGGAGGTTGTCTACATCATTAGCTGTTAAATGAATCCATAATACAAAGGAAACTTTTAGTTGCAAAAGTAGTTTAAGTGCAAAAGTAATAAAAAAAATGAAATTGCACTTTGTCACTCTGTAGGTAACTTTAGAGGCTCGTCAGTATCATTACTCGCTCTCTTCGCTCGTCTTCTTCTTCTAGACGAAATGGCTATAGAATACCTTCAGCCAATGCGAAGTTAGTCTAAAGTGGTCGCCGGATTCTTAAGTTTTTTCTGCCGCCGGAGCGCGTTAAGGAAACTTTCGAGAGGGTCAAATTGTACTGAATACTGAGAATTTCTACAAATTAATTAAATATTTTTTTCAATCCTCTTATTTTAACCATGATATAATTATAAAATTCAAAATTTTAATGTTTAACCTCTGACACAAAAAAGATGAGTGTTACAGAAACGAGTGTCAGGCATTATAACTTCCAAACTGATAAACCGATAAATATTTTGTTTTTTTTTTCGTTGTTTGAAACGCGACATTATCATAAACGTTTTGGCTATGATTTTCGAGGGATTTCTTAAAATTATAATTTTTAAAGTTTTTTTTTTTACTTTTCTCTAATACCTTCTGAAATCAGCTGCTATCCGATCAAAGCGTTTCTGACAAGACTCGTTCCATACCTACGCAAAGTTCACCTTGTACCGTCTTTATGTCAACAAAGCTCTGTAATACCTAAAAGTCTACCTGGAATCACATAAATCATCTCTCCTCCCTTGCGAGCAATCATTCAGATCTCAAATCAGCGCACCGCGAGCAATTTGTCAGGCATTGTTAAAATATTTCAAAAGATTTCGATGAAAAATTACGAAGAACACTTTTAGAGGTAATTTATTCCAAGACACTTATTTTGAGACTTTATTAGTAGTAAAATCCTATAATGTATTATAATATTACGCGCACACAGACTTAAGAAATTTCTACAAAATAAAGTACAAGCAAACGAGCCTACTAAAGCTTTTGAAAGAATGAAAGCCACATTTTGCGGTTCGTTTAACCTTTGCAAAGGCTTTGTTTACCAAACCTTTTACTTTATAATGTTTTATAGCCATATTTCTATGTTTACTTACCTTGCAAAATGTAATTACAAAATAAGACCATCAAGGTAAGTGCAACGTATTAAACCAGATTTTTCTGTAATTAATCATTACTGACGATAATTCCAAAAAATCATATGTCTATATGTACGAGTATATAATATGGTTTTTAAAGTTTTAAATAGGTCTAGGCCCACAGTTGTGTGAGGTAGCTGAGAGGTGCAAGGATTCGTGACGAAGCTGCGAAACAATGTGAGCGTTTCCACCAGAGTGTAAGACCGCTGAGCAGTACGAGGATGCGTAGCGACGCTGTGAAACGCTGCACAGATGAGCGGTGCGAGGTGGTCTTATTCTCATTGGAGATGGGAGCGATAAGCCCGGCACTGACGTCTCGCTTGGGGTGTATTGTAAATTTCCTCCTACCAGCACCTATCCGAGCCAACCGACCTCCTTGAAATACCAGAGTGAGACTCTAGGTGCTGGCATAGTTGCTCCAGTGTTGTAGATGGTAACGTGCATAATGACGATGAAAAGCAGGGTGCGAGGTGATGTGGCGGGCTTTTTCACACATCTATTAACATTTAACAAATTCCGTCTAGTAACTGGCTAGCAATTTCTCACTCGCGTCCATCTCTAGCACACATCCCTTGCACACATCTCCCGCTTCTTTGGTACGTACGAAAACCTCGCTCCGCTAAGCTTTTTTCACAGGAGTTGCGCTGAGCGAGGCTGAATAAATGTCTATTGGTTCTTAAAAAACACATCCCTCGCTACGTATCCTCGTACATCTCTGTTGGATATGCAGCTTAAGGTTTTTATGCGAGGTAAATAACACGTTAGGGAATCTACACACCAAATTTGCCGACAGCCAGGGAGGCTGTTTCTAGATGTCGGCGGGCATCGTTCAAAGGATCTAGCCCACACGTCATTTCGGCAGACTGTGTCAGTCAGCAAGTCAGCGATTTTGGTGTCTAGACTCCCTTTTAGATTTAAAATTTCTAAACTACTGAAGTTTGACAAATGAAACTAAGCATGCGGTACATCAGTTCAGGGGCCCTAGAGAAATTGTAATCGCTTCCAAGCAATTCTGTTTTTAAAATCTCTAACGCTCGCTCGAACTCTAACTGCTGATTGGACGAATTGAAGTTTCATTACGTGACGTCTTTAAAGCTCGACCAATCAGCAGCTGGCGTTCGAGCGTTAGCGATAAATAGAATCGCTTAGAAGCTTTTCGCAATTTGTCTAGAGCCACAGCGCAGTAACCAACATTTACAAGTCAAACGCCAAAATCCCCGCTCTTTCCGTGAAAGAGAAATAGCACAATATGTCATGTCAAACAGTGAGTTCAAGAGCTAGTTTGAAAATGGCTGGCAGTTTCCGGTGCACCGATGAAGAACACACAATAAGAGTAAAACTTGAAAGTGAAGGTATTTTCGCGTCAGAATTCAGTGCGCAGCAAACAATGGCCGCTCTACTGCGTTTCTCGCAAAACCTACCTTTTGTTGGTCGGAAGTGCAAATGTTACACTTCTTGCCAACAATAGGTAGGGTAGATGAAAAATGGGTGCAGTAAATGAAATTGTGATTGAGGACAAAAGTAGGTGTAAAAAAAACATAAAGGGTAATCTTGGGCAAATGCGTCTGTAGGGCAATTGCGTCTTTCGAGAATTACTGATCTATCTCTAGTTGCTATAATCTGTAAAAGATGGCGTTAGTTGCCTACTTTGTGACGCATTTGCCCTAGTTGACCCTACCTACTAAGTACGAGCTTGTTAAGAAATAATGTCGTTTAGATACTTACATTTAAAACTATCCTTGGTATTAAAAATGATATTTCAGCTTTGCACATTGAGTCAAATTGCTGAAACAATAAAAACATTATTAATTCGAAATCAAAAAATTGCTCAATTTTTTGAGGTTGTTGTCGAAGTTAAGTATCACGAAATACGTTTTTAAATTAACACTCTGGGCAGGGCCGGATTTAGGAGAGGCCAGGCCAGAGAGGGCCCAATAGAGATTAAAGAAAAGAAAATTACTTAAAACGATTTTTACTTTAATGCCTATTTTACAAATATAAGTAGTTAAATAATATAATTTGTTTCTTGCAATAAATAATATTGCAATACATTTTTGACTATTTCTTTTTATTTATTCGAGTAGTAAGAGGCCTCCTCTTTCTGTGTTTCTGTTGTTCTGTGTTTCTGATGCTTCACACCTCTAAATCAGGCCCTGACTCTGGGCCAACGACAACGATTATGAGAGCAAACGTTAAGGTGCAGGAATGACTGATAATATTTCGCCGTAACGTGTTCGCGTATCAGTTTGCCGTAGCAATTCAACGAGCCGAGTCGCTTGCCACGAGCACGCGAGCGAGTTGGCTTTTTCATAATCCGTTTGAAGCACGCTCGCTGCGAGCCCCGAGTCAAAGTGCCGACAGACTCACGTGCTAGCAGCGAGCGGCTTGGCTCGTTAAATAGATTCAGCAAACTGTTACAGTAAAACGATACACGTACTCGATACATTACTCGGTGGCTCAGTTAGTGGTGAACCTACCTTCTGAGTTTGGGGGCGTGGGTTCCATTCCCACCTAAGGCAAACATTCATGTGGTGAACATTTGTATTTGTTCTGTATGGGTGTTAAATATACATTTATGTATGTATTTTAAAATATATATGTGTGTTTATCAGTCTCTGGCAGCCATAGTACAAGCTTTGCTTAATTTGGGGTCAGGCGACCGTGTGTGGAATTGTCCCGAAATTGATTAATTTATTATTTATTATTACGAAGTTCAGTTTCAGTCAGTTGCCACCTTTAGAGGATTTCTTTGACATTTTACGTTAAGACGTTTTCATAGCAATATTATCGATTAAATTCTAAGCCGCAGCTTTTCCTACGACGTCACTTCCAGAAATAACGACATTTTAATCATTTAAGAAAAGTAATACTTTAAGAAAAGTACTACTTTTCTTAAAGTATGTATTACTTTTCGTAAAGTATCGAAAGTAAGTATTTGAGTTCTGATATTATTATTTGTTGTAAATAGAAATAGTTTCTGAATGTTATGTTTACTTCTGAATTTTAGTTAATTAATTTCATTGCTATATGACAAAATAACAACACTTTAGTAATTAAAATGTGTTCCGTCTCACGTAAATTAAGGCGTTATTTAAATGTTTGTAGTCATTATATTTTCAGGGACATTGACTTTTGTTTCATAGCAATTCAACCTTGATTGTAATCGTTGCTGAAGTGTTGTTTCTAACCAACATATCGTCACGCCTTTCCCCTGAGGGGGCTGGACAATATTCAGTCCCAAATGTGACAGGGGGCGAGCCTGTCGCCATACACCGGGCTCCAGTCATGTAGCAGATGACATACAATACGCACATATGCTCACACAATGAACAAATTGGTGCGTGCCGGCTGGGTTCGGATCCGCTCCCTCTCGCTTGAGTGGCGAGTCCCAACTAGGCTGCCATCGCTTCTAACTCCTATGCTTTCTAACCCCCGACTAATAAACGTTGTTTAGCCTTGAAGTAGTAATACAATGTTTCGTCTGTTTTCTTTCTTTTAAATTAATAACTCGATCGAAAAAGAAAAAACACTGGCCCTCTTATGAACAGATGTTGTATATTATCAGAATAGCTACACAATTGCTTAACTTTTTCGATTGAGTTCAAAAATAATAATTAAATAAATACATTCGGGATACTTTCACACACGGTCGCCCCCAAACTAAGCAAAGCTTGTACTATGACTGCCAGACACTGATATACATACTCAGATATTTTTATATCCATACATAAATAGATATTAACACTCAGATATAGAACAAACACAAATGTTCATCACATGAATGTTTGCCTTATGTGGGTATCGAACCCACGCCCCCAAGCTCAGAAGGCAGGTTCACTACCAACTGACCCACCGAAGCAGTCAAAGGTGAAAAAACACTACAACTACATATATTCCGAGGCTATAAACGTTTTTTGGTTAGGGGGTTCAAGTTCATGTTTTAATTAGTCAAAGTATCGTATAGTGGCAAACTAAACGTGTTTAAAACGAATTTAAAAACGCCGTTTCATTTTTAAATTGTCGTGATAAACACGCAAACCAGTCATATATCATTGCCACTATGTAATTGATATGGTGTTGGTACTAAGAAAATTACAGTCTTATTCATAAAGGTTCATTAATCTTATTATACGTAGTTAAAAAGTTCTGTCCCGTTTTTGCGTGTGATATATTCCGTGTACAAGAAGGTGACATCACACTTTATAGCAAATTTAATCTAATCCAATGAACCGATATATTGGCACTACGATTTCATCATCCGAACATCCACTCCAGTGCACTGAAATCTACTTTTTTTTTAAATTATTCTATGCTGTTGGCCACTGAGGCCTCGACAGCGCACCGGGCATTATGCAAGCGCAGATGGCGGAGGGCCTTAAATAATGCTTTTGACTATGGGCGACGAGCGCAAGAGCACCTCTGAGATACGGCCTCGGCTTGGGCTGTCGCCGAAGGGCGTCGAATTGCCCTGGCAACCCAGAAGGAGCTTGCTCTAGGGCCCTAATTGGGACGGTTGAAGAAACGGTTAAAAATAAAATAAAACAATAATCACAACGATTCGACCGCCTTGTTCGAAAAACACTGATATCCACTGAGTTACACTGACATCATTAGTGTGGTCCCGACACACGTGCAGTGTGGTTGGATACGGAGCGGCGCTAATTTACTGGAATCAAAGTGTGAACCCGGACGGACATAAATTAGTGTTAGGAACACATACAAAAGAATGCAGTCTATGGTCTGCCGTGTGACGTTTTGCGAGCGAACTGTCAAAGGAATGTAGCGGATGAATGAATGAATGAATGAATGTAGCGTAAGGAATGAAGGAGTAATGGCTGAGTCGCCCGCCCCGCCCAACCGGCACTTTTCGCTGGAGCACGGAAGAGGACGGATCTCGTATTGATCTTGGTGTCCATTCGATTCTTACTGAAGTTATTTAAACATATTGTACATGGTTTGGATTATTAGAAGTATTAGTTGTTTACGTTTACATTAAGGTGATTTGAATACCCTCCCTTCGGAAATAGTTTACATCAGAAGTGGGATGTAGTTTTCTCGCGCCATAAAAGAAATAGAAATACATCGATAAAGGTATCAAGGCAAAAGATACCGGAATAATTTTTAACAAATCGTGTAATGTTATTATGTCTGGCAACTAACTTCATTAGGTTAGCAGTACTAGATAAAACGACGAGCGTGTATGAAAAGACTCATGGAAGTAGAAGAAGCGAAAGATGTATGCCAGGGTCGTAGCAAGTGGAGAGAAGTGGTATCTGCCTACTCCTATGGGAAACAGGCGTGACTATATGTATGTAAATGACCTGAAAGACGGTTATAGGCACTCACCAGAATAGAAGTAGTGAGTTGAAGCAGTGACTTCCTAAGACTAAAGGAATGATCTGGACCAGGCACTACTTCGGATTAAGGGAGTGAGCTAAAATAGCTGAACAATAAGTGAATTAGTAGCTGATAGATGACCTGAAAGGTTGCTATAGGCACTCGCCAGAATAGTGGTAGTGAGCTGAAGCAGTGACTTCCTAAGACTAAAGGAATGATCTGGACCAGGCACTACTTCGGATTAAGGGGGTGAGCTAAAAAAGCAGTCGTATAGGGAATTTCTAAGCCTAAACATATCAGCTTTGGTTTAGATGGTCAGGACTATTATAAATAAAAAAAAAAAGATACATTGCAGAACTATTGAGAAGCCTAAAAGACCTTTTATTCGGTGTTATGATTGATGATGAAGTTAATGAATGAGATAACTAGTTACAAAGTGGTAGAAATTCCCAAGTCTAAAGGAATCAAATGATGAAAAGGTTGCAACTGAAGTTCTATCTATTTAGGACATCATGAGTCATGATAGGCCGAGCTTAAAGATTTTAACAGACTTTAAAATAATGTGTGTGTTGACAGATACATAATTCATGTGCAGAGGAACCAATATAAGAAGCGTGCCTGAGGGCATGCACGGCGCAGGAGGGCCGTGTTAGCAACACATACAAAAGAATGCAGTCTATGGTCTGCTGTGTGACGTTTTGCGAGCGAACTGTCAAAGGAATGTAGCGGATGAATGAATGAATGTAGCGTAAGGAATGAAGGAGTAGTGGCTGAGTCGCCCGCCCCGCCCAACCGGCACTTTTCGCTGGAGCACGGAAGAGGACGGATCTCGTATTGATCTTGGTGTCCATGCGATTCTTACTGAAGTTATTTAAACATATTGTACATGGTTTGGATTATTAGAAGTATTAGTTGTTTACGTTTACATTAAGGTGATTTGAATACCCTCCCTTCGGAAATAGTTTACATTAGCAATTCAGTAGTAAACGCTGCAGCAAACCTGCGGTCAGCCCACGGTGGGCAGGCCTACTTCATTAAGTTTTTAACGTTTTTTTAACCGACTACAAAAATAAATTCAAAGTCAAATTGAGAGCCTCCTCAATTGGACCGTATTTAGGCTTTTTTATGTTTGTTCGCAGATAACTTCGTCGTTTATGAACCGATTTTAATGATTTTTGTTTTTTGTTTGGTAGATCATACTTTAGAGGTGGTCCTATACAAATTTTATCGAAATCGGTCAAGCAGTTTTTAAAATATCAACAAAAGTTTAACTTAGTTACATGGATGACAAATTACAGGATGGGAAGTCGTTTTTTTTTATTGAGCTTTGCTATTTATTATGTTTTTTTTTTTTTTATACAATGTTATCCCTACTTTTTGTTATGCAGGGTTATGCTGCTTTTTTTTTCTTTTTTTTTCGCAATGTTATATAACTTATTCAAACTGCCAATATGTGTAAAATTGTCTCAGGACACTGGTCGTCGCAACTACAAAACGGATCGTTTCCTAATTTAAACCTGTAGAGATAGGACTTAATACCACAATGCCCGATGAAGATATGTGTTCTAAGTTTAGTAGTACCTATCTTATTTAGAATTCGATACGCCGCTGACGCATCAGGGAAGAACAAGGCTAGAACAAACTATTTATGTTAGGATCAGTTCCTCTAGTACCTACATAGTACATTAATTCTCATACATCCCATCTATCTTTGTATCTACTCAAGTTATTCGTGATAAGTCAAAGTTTTTCACGCTCTCAGGATGTCAACATCGTGATTCGAAACCAAGGAAAACAATAACACAATTTCCAACTTTTATAATAATTCTTCACCACCAGACAAAAAACAAAAAGTAAAAATAAAAAACTTTTTAAATTCCAAATTCAAACTTATCATGAAAAATTACGACTAAAATTAAACGTTCCATTGTTTAATTAGACAAGTCCCATAGCGAAGTAAACAAAGCGAGCATTGTAAAGGATGTATAAGTAAATTGTCATCATCCATTATTTTAACATCGTATTCATTCGACCTTGTCTAAGGATAGCATAATTAAACCGACAAAAGGGCCTATTCACGTGAAAACCAGGGTTATCAGCATGTATAGGGATAGATAGTTAAACTTTATTTTTAACACAAGAAATACCAGAATTTAAAAATAAAATATCGATTGAAATTATACGTGATTAGTGAACGTATTAACGCTCAAAAGATCCAAGTTAACAATCGAGTTACACTTATTTTACACCCACAAGATTTATTTGAGAAAGTTCTAGATTCACTCTATTGAAACATGTTATTTCATTCAGAACAAAGGATTTGTTGAGATAATTTTTCATCGACGATTCTAGTGTGCCTTATTATTTTTCAAAGCATATTGTTTTGCAAGAATGTGGATAAAATACAATTATTTAGAAACTATAAAAGAATGACATTGAAGTTTAAACAATGTCGCATTAACCAAAAAAACACACAAATAAATAAATAAATTCGGGATACTTCCACACACGATCGCCTGACCATAGTTACAGCCATAGTACAAGCTATAGCCATAGTACAGCTGGCAGCCATAGTACAAGCTTTGCTTAGTTTGGCTAAGCAAAGCTTGTACTATGGCTGCCAGAGGCTGATATACATACTTAGATATTTTTAAATACATACTTAAATACATATTATACATAATATACATAATATATAATATACATATAACACCCAGCCATAGAACAAACTCAAATGTTCACCACATAAATGTTTGCCCTAGGTGGGAATCGAACCCACGCCCCCAAGCTCAGAGGGCAGGTTCACTACCAACTGACCCACCGAGGCAGTCAAAGTTGCAAGCACAGGCCTTGTTGCATTTGGGACTTAATACCGTCCGGCGAAGTTTTGGGTGTGGTACACCTGTAGTAGTGTGTACAATGGAAGAAAATGCGTGATGATAAGTATAAAGATCGTGAATATGGCGTTACGAGTATTTTAGCTTAGAAGAAAAATTGTTTCCAACCACTTAGGAAATTGGTAGCCCTGCGCAACGTAAATCTCTTACAAATTATGGTCCCAGTAGTCACACGTACAAACAACATTTAAGCTTTTCATTCAGGAAAATAAAAATACTAATTTACGTCACACCTTTGTAATTGCCGTGACAGCCACCTCCATGAGTTTTATTTAAACGTTTTATCCTGAAGGCCCTGGAAAATGTTTTATTACCGAGCAGATTATATTATGAAATTATGGGACGAATATATTTAAGCCTTTTACAATGAATTTGGGTTTTAGGTATGATAATTGTTCTATAAAGGTTAAAACAGTTAAATAATTCTAAAGTGGTTAGCGTATATTTTTACTAATTCATTTTTAGTCGAAATGCATTGTCTACTTTTATAGTTCGTGGCCAATGGATTGGGACAAAAATCGACTTCAATTTAGTTATCATAGTAATAATATAATTTGTGTGATAAAGGTTTGAAGCGATGACAGCCTAGTTGGAGAAAGGCCTGCCTGAGAGGCAGGCCAGCCAGAGGGAGCGGGTTCAAACCCAGCTGACGGCACGCACCAATTTGTTCGTTGCGTGAATATATGTGCATATTGTATGTCATCTGCTACATGACTGGTGTGTGGCGACAGGCTTGCCCCCTGTCACATTTGGGACTGAATATCGTCCGGTGAAGTGAGGGTGTTTTATTACACCTCTGCTAGCCCCCTCGGGGGAAAGGCGTGGAGATAATAAAGGTTTACAGTCTTTGATTAGAGGGCCGAGGGGTCAATTAACTTTTGTCTCAATTCATGATATGCTCCTAAATAGGCCCACAATATGTCGAATTGGGACAAAGTCCAATGGACTTTTATCCTAATCCATTAGACTCGAGGTACAACGAAATTTATCACACAAACAACACTTTTAAAATATGTTATATATGTACAATCATTGTTGATTGTTTTTAATTCAAGAATTAGACAATTTATTTTTGGTGATTTCGGTAGGAGATTTAAATTAGAAAGATTCAAATATTTCAAACAGAATTTTAAAACTGAAAGTCAATGAAAGTAAAATTTAGGAACAGGTATTCTTTTCTTTGTTTTTTGCGTCGGTCTTACAAAAGTACATAACTAAATTCATTTCATTCATTTTACTTCCTAACTTTGATAAAAGGCCTACCTACGTTTTCCCTTATTCAGGCCCAAATCTACTTAGGGAGCTTTTTGACTTTGAGTTTTTACTTTAGTCTGTTATTGTTGTTCTAGCGACGCAATTTATTTGTGATTAAACCAGCTTACCTTAAGTGAAGTTCTATCATAATTATACTCGTTCATCCTCTAGACTAACTTTATGTTTGCTACTTGTAGTACCGAACGGTAGTCGTTCGCTGATCACACTATAGTTGAGCGTATTTTTTTTTGAGCTTTAAAGCATAGCAACCTGGGTGGCAATTCAGCGATTCAGCGATTCAGCTATTTAATATCTGAAAAAAATAATGCCCCTCAGTTTCTTGCCTGTTCTTCTGAGTAGAGGCTCTTTATCCGAACAAGGCGGTCGAGTCTATTTAAATAACTTTGACGTTCATAAGTGTATCTTTGATACCTAAATTGAATAAAAACATTTTGACTTGACTAAAAAAGCTCAGCCGATGCTTAGCTGAAACGTTGATGTTGCGTTTGTCATAAAAAAATGGGCGGGGAACCGCTCAGTATCACTTACGTTCCACAAACGTGTCACCGGTAGCCTTGTTGATACGTTTGTGAGACATCAGTGATTCTGAGCCGTTCCCCGTCCGATTTTTTAATCACAAACGCAACATCAACTTGTCAGTTAAGCATCGGCTACTTACGTAGTAAAAAATCAAAATGTCGGTTCAGATCAACCTAGAGAATAAGATGGTAATAAATAAATAAATAATTAATACATAAATTAAAAGAGCAAACGCGTCATAACCATCAGTCAAAAATAATCTACTTTAATCGTTAAAGTATTTACTATCCATTTACTATTTTAAATCAGTATGGCAACAACGGTATAATAATATTTCTACGGTATTTCATTCCCAAAAAAAATGTTAAACCCACAGTCCTGACATTTTTTGTGGTAAAACCCAACACCTCGATGATTTCAGGGTCTACAATTTCAAATACAAGCATAAAAGTCCGCCAGCGGATGGAACGTGGCAAATGTTAATCCAATAAACGTAGTGGTGCGATCGGACGCCGGCTAACCTTGTTTACAAACTGACCAACATATCTGCGGAGTTGACCAAATATCCGAACTACGCATTTTCGACGGCTGGTTCTCTGTTTCGTTCAGGAAATGAAATAGTGGCTCCCGCATCCTGGTCTCTGGATAAGTTTGTCGATCTGCGCACACAATGTGCTCTGTAATCGACAAATTGCTGCACGGCTGTTGCAGTGTATGTAGGCCTTTATTCGTCTGTCGTTGATCAAAGACTAGAAACCATTGTGGTTTGGTAACGTACAGTAGCGCTGCCTTATATTTGCTACTGTTTATAGCACGTTAACGACACGATCTGTTGGCAACCCAACACAAAATCTTACCAAGTTCGGTTGGTAAGCTTGGCTAGCTCGGACTTCACACTTCTTGTTCTACCATTGTATTAAAAGTAACCTCTATCACGTTGTGCAATAAGAGAAAAATAAAACCATTACTGTACCCGAGAAGAAGATTTTAATTCCACATTCCACATCAAAAGTACAGCCCACTCTCCCACTTACGAGGTCTCCAACATTGGTCGATCTTCACCGTGAAAGATACGAGCGACATGTTGTGAGGTGGCTATACCACGATCGACCTCAACTTCACCGGTTCGTCCGGACGTGGAAGCGAAAGAATTATTATTTTCTGGAGCGAACTACTATGTAATTGAAGATGTTTAAATGGCTTATGTTACGACTTTGTCAGCCTTGATGTATCTTTTCTACTTTTATATTTCTACTTTTATTGGTTTGTGTAAATAAATTATTAGATATTAACAGATGATCCTATAATGGTTCTGTGAGCTGGAGACCTCGCGGCCGATGTCTCAACTCCTCTACAGGGGGGCTATTCTTGCGCGTGAGATGAGATGAGATTTTATCTTGGTCACTCTCACACCTATGACGTTTCAAATGAGAGCAACAAGGACGATAAAATGTGAGATGAGAATCTCAAATCTCCGAATAGGGTCCCTGGTCGTATTTCTCAACCGATTCTCGTAAAACTTTGTGGGCAGGTTCGATAATTATACAGATTTTTTTTCCAGACAATTTTTGGAAATTTTCCAAAATGGCGGAGAAATATTTTTTTTTTTTCTCAGAAAGTTTCAATAAAATTGGTTAAGAAATGCGACCAGCAGGGCTATTCACAACCATTCGGCAACGTTTCCGTTCGGATTACAAAAAAATTAAACCTAAGTTATTCGAAACTAAGTCTTTATTCATAAGTTTTAAACGTGATTAATTCTTCCGAACGGATTTTTACTTGATTCTCTATTCCAAAATGTATAAAAGTAGGCTGAGATTCGAACAATTTGAGTTTGAAATTTCTGGGATCCGATCGGAAACGTTTCCGAATGATTGTGAATAGCACCGCTGTAAAACAATCAGAGATCCGGACGGAATCCATACATACGAAAGCATTTTTGTCGAAACTGAAGCATAACGCTTGCTCGCTCGATTATTTTGAATTATTGCCTAATCGGCGATGCTATTACTGAATTATTTCTCAATTGATAATACCCATTATATACTCCGCCAGGTATAAGCATTCAGCAACACACAGTGACGTCAATCGATGCTTAAGCAAGGCCGAAATAAATCATTTACAACTAGTTCGAAAGAGACAGATGACGATGACGCCACTACGTGTTTGCTAAATGCTAGGACCTTGTGCTTTCGGATCATGATAAGACATAAGACAGATAATGCCACCTGAGACTGGAGAACAAACATTACAGCAGCGATACCCACCTAGAATGTGCAACACAGCATCTCTTAGCAAATACAGAAGATTTTTATTGTTCCAACCGTGTTAGATTGTTTGCGATCGTACCAGTGCCGTAATCGACAAATTGCAACACGGGAGCCTTTGTTTCGTCGGCTCGTGGCATCTCGGGTAGTCGCTACTCGCTGATTGCACACTGGGAATATTGCGATCCAAAAGGAAAACGCGGGAACTCAGAATACGGTGGAGATTCCAATTGGAATTGGAAGAGAAAATTTCGACTTCCTCGCTCTGTTTAGAATATTTTTTCCTTGTTTTAAAAATTTGAGCTATTAATACAGCATGTTACAGAAACCCTGTTGTATAATTGAAGGGCGTGTATATACTCTTTTATAATAAGTATTCATGCAAAAATATGAAAAAAATGCAAGTTAAAAATAGCAAGAGTTATGGCCGGTTTAAGAACGCAAGAAAAATAGGAAATTCTACAAAAATGTTAACAAATCTGTATCATATGCTGGCGGCTTTTATTCTAAAATAGAGGCACGACGTGAATAGTTTACAAATAAAACTGACGCGACTAGTGGCTGCGTTCACGCTTTTAGGAGGGCGGCCCACGATGTGTGTTTAAAATTTTTAGAGTCGATATTTAATTTAAACTAGCATAATTTTAACCTCCTGTCGATACTGAATGCGCAACTCGCGGATACAACAGGGTTTTTGTAACACCCTTTATACGTGATATTGAGCTAGAGATGACGCACTTCAAAACAATTTAACAGTGTTTAACTCAATGATATCGGAGATTGTCGATCAAATAATATTTTACATCTAGGTACAACATCATTTTAACTATAGTATTTTACGTCCCACAACAAGGACACCAACCGACCCTACATCGAGGGTTGATTGAGCCGTTATCCATCCTCAGTGAGTGTTGGTGGAAATCACAAGTCTTTCGAATTATTTAATATAAGAATAATAAGAGTAAGGATACATTTATTGTATAACTGTGTACAAAAGATGTTACAAGTTGTAAATTAATATCAACAGTCTGCCCATTTCGAGCGTACAATTCCGTCATTTTCCGAAATATAATTTCTACTAAGTAATACAAGGTACATATTATGATTTAAAACACGGGAAATTACTCACGTACGATTCAGTCGATTATTCCGACTATAGTTTCAACCGCATTCGGCGGTCTTCATCAGGGCGAGTGCGCGCGCGCGGCTGCGTCTCGCATAGCACGCTATGCGTGCTATGCGCCGAATATATACCGCCGAATGCGGTTGAAACTATAGTCGGAATAATCGACTGAATCGTACGTGAGTAATTTCCCGTGTTTTAAATCATAATGTGTGAAAACCACGTCAGTTTCCATAACAAGGTACATACTTAAAGATCTAATATATAAAAAGAGATTAGTTTCCGGTCCTCAAAATATTCTTTAGTAGTGTAAAAAACATTATGAATAAGCCAGGATTTAAGTTTTTTCTTGAATTTTCCTTTCTTTTTATATTATATGTCGTTTATACATTTTATTAGCCATTACTTTTACACTGTCAGAAAACATGCTATTATTAATTTGGGGTATACAGATATTATGCTTATGTCTAGAACTTCTAGGACATGTCGGTTTCCTCACGGTGTTTTTCCTCCACCGTAAGAGCAGGTATCACATTTAAATGCTCATAAAGTTTTCAACGAGAGAAAATTTCATTGGTGCTCGGCCATGATCGAACATACGACCTCCGGATCGAAAGGCGCGGTTCAATCCACTCAACCAACGCTAGGTACATAATATTTTATTATAAACCAATTACTTTGCTTCTTAATTTTCAAGAATTGTATGTTGTTAAAATATTTCAGGTTATTATCAATATGTTACAATGCTGTATTGTAACATATTACATATTAACGATTAATCGATTAAGAACCTGTTAGGCAATATTAATGTCGGCAAATCTCTCGAGTTTGTGCTCGATTGCTCATTTGGCAATATTTTCTCGTTAGGATTATAGGTAGGTACTTGCTTAATAGCTCTACGGAATATGATATTTACTAGGGAATTGTTTATGTCATGTTACTAATATTTAATCCAATAAAGTTTCTCTGATTAAATAAGATTTCGTTATAAGTAGCTGTACTTAATTCCTTTAGTGACAAGGTATTTTTTTTTCTTCTTAGTTTCTTATAGAATATGGAAAGTTATAAATCTTTTGCCTCATTGTAAGTATGAATGTAAGTAGAAATATTATGTAGTGGCAAGTATTTTGTCCTTGGCGTATAGTTCATTTTAATCATAATTTAGTTGTGGCATTTGAATTTTCCGTTATTATGACTAGGACGACTGACGGAAGAATAAAACGAGCTTATGAAAAGGTTCCTTGGTAAACTAATGAACCTTAATTACGTTAAAAAAATACTTCTCACAAAAGCAACCTTAAACAACTGCTATAAAACCCGTACATAAGTTACAGTTCCATTCAAAAAAAAGCTACTAATTATTTTAAACGCAAAAGTTTGTAAGAATGGGTGGATGGATGGCTGGATGTTTGTTACTCTTTCATGCCAGAACGGCTGAACAGATCTGGATGAAGTTTGGCACAGAGATAGATTATAGTCTACAATAGCATATAGGATACGTTTTAACTGCGGGTGAAACCGCGGGGCGCAGCGCAAATTATTTTTTTAACTTGAAATTACCTTGTTAACGTGATCTCTAAGTATGTTGGAATAGACCATGGCCATGGCTTCCAGCGCCATGAAAGTCATACAGCCCACCACCCAAGGCACCAGGAACGCCACATTTTCCTGTAACAAATTCACAAGATGTAAACAAATATATACCGTAGCTAGTGGTAACAAGAGTATCGTAGCGTCTTTAATAATGGTTCTTTTTTTTTAAACAAACTAGGCATGCGTTTGACCACTGACTCGCCTGATGGGAAGCGTCGACGTGATTGAAGGTGTAACACGTTTGCCTAGGAGATACCTATTCACTTTACTCTAAGTGTCATGTATTTGAATATTGTGTTTTTGTATGTAAAAAAATAAAAAAAAAACATTCTCAGTGTATTTTCTATTTAAAAATCCTATTATACCAAACAGTCAAATTTGAAGGGAAACCCAGGGTAACCTAAATTAGAATAGCTAAAATGTATGTGTCCTCGTATCGGTTGTATAGTGTCTTGACCTTTTCTTTTTTTTAATTTTAAATTCACTCAAAAGAGAAGTCAATGCAAGTCAAGTCACGCAAACATATGTTGCCTATGGACTCCAATAAGGCTGGAGCGAGCTAGATGAAATTTTCAGGGAGTCTTCAGATGAGCTCAGTGGGTGATGATGTGAAGTTTTGTAGCGACAAGTTTTTTTTTTTTAAAGAAATTTGGTACAGGGATAGCTGGAACCCCGCCGACGCAACAGCAAAAAACAAATATTTAAGTTTGAAGGGAAAGAACATTGTGCAGACAGTAGTGAGTATTACACTACCTTAACAATAAACGTTGGATAGCCTCGGAATAGTTTTACAGTGTTTAGTCTTTTTCAATCGAGTTCAAAAATTGAAGGGTCCGGCGACCACTTTAGACTAACTTCGGATTGGCTGAAGGTTTTCTATTGCCATTTCATCTAGAACGAGACGACAAGCGAAGAGAGCAAGTAAAGATACTGATGAGCCTCTAAAGTTATGTACAGAGGGACATATGCAATTTTAATAATTTTTATGACATTTGCACTTCTCTAATAATTCTTAAATAACTAATAATTTCCCTTGTATTACGTATTATTTTTAAAGCTAACGATGTAGACAACCTCCCTATGTAAAGAGATTTTTAATTTGCTTTGTCTATCTATTAAATAAATTAGTTAAAAGTGACCCCATAAAAATACGGATTATTTACATAGCTCTAATTTCTCTTGAGGACATTAAAAAAAACCAAGAGCATAGGGGCGGATATATAGTTCATAGGTAACAATTGGTTTCCAAAAAATTTGAGAAGCGCGTTTGTGTGGAAAATTCAGAGCGTCGTGGAACTCTTACGAGAAAGAAAAAGACAAAGCACTGTAAAACTATTCCGAGGTTATACAAAGTTTACTAAGAGGGTGTTTGTTGAGGGAGTTCTAGGGAAAAAAAGCCCTAAGAAAACTCTCAGATAACATGTCAGAAAATATTTTTATTCCTGTATTCTACTCATGAACCTCGCGTTGCAAATAGTGCTATAAATGATTCACAACAGGCCTATTATCTACAAAGCTTTCGTCTCAGTAGACGGATTGTCGATTATACCCACTCTTTGAAGAGAAAATCTTTCCTTTATTTTCCCAGACTCTATCATTACCACATTTTTTGCGGGTCACTTCCGCTCTAAGCGGAGTAGATATATCTTTATTTGTGAAGGAAGTACCTATGGAGCTGCTTCAAATTGCTCGGCTCCTATTATTCTGCCTTTCTTTTCATATGATAAGGAGGTACGTTTTTTCTTACCCAGCCGAGTGGTGAGAGTTACTCGCCTTATTGTAAGAGACGCGCTTGTTCATGACAATTCAATGACGTCATTTTTGACCTATTTCAGCTTTCTCCCTACGTTGTTCAGACTGTTTTTAATCGTATTCGCTTTTTCAACTAGGAGAAAATGATTATAGAAATTTAAAACAATATTTTTTAGATTCTTTTAAATATTATTATAAACAACTTGTTTTTTTGCATAAACATCGCACGAATAAACTATGGAACAACGTTGAATTCGAAAAAAAGTAGCTGTTCCATACATTATGCCGACAATCAACGAATTTTTGTATGGAACTACATACTTGGAAACTTTTTGTGGTTTTTTTTTTGCTGGGAAAGCTGTGTTTTTCTCTATAAATCAAGGTTGCCCCTTAGTTTATTCGTGCTCTGCTCGTGGAGTATAATTTGCGGAATTTGTAGAGGTACGAGTAGCTCTACAAATTCCGCAAGAATGCAAAAAAACACTTTGACGTAAAATAGGCAATTTTTTTCAATTACTTCTGCACACTATACTGCACCGAATTATAGTCGTTAAACCTTTTTTTCAAACATCAAATGTAATCATAAAAATGGCTTACTTACTAAAAAAAATACAATACTAAGCAACCACCTAAAATCACATAACATAACATATAGTCACGCCTTTCCCCCAAAGGGGCTGGCAGAGGTGTAATACAACACCCACACTTCGCCGGACGATATTCAGACGATATTCAGTCCCAAATGTGACAGGGGGCGAGCCTGTCGCCATACACCGGGCTCCAATCATGTAGCAGATGACATACAATACAAACATATGTTCACATAATTAACAAATTGGTGCGTGCCGTCGGCTGGGTTCGAACTCACTCCCTCTAGCTTGAGGCCACCTAAAATCATGCAAGGTATTAGGCATTATTACAATGAATAACTCTTTTATTTTATTTAAAACCTAGCGTTGATTGTATAAACCAATAACCAAATTCAAGTTTGAAGAAACTATAGATGAACCTAGAACGGTAATTCCGCTAATGAAAACAGGGTGAATTGGACTTTTCCAATTACAAGGATATTCCAAAGTAAACTTAAACTGAAATCTTAATGAAATACCCACATTCAAGCTCCCAACTTAGTTCGAATTTTGAAGGTATGCGGAGGTTACTTGCTTCAGTTGATTAGGGGTTGAATGATGCTAACAAGATGTATTTTCCTTTAGGTTCTATCGAAAGCTAATCAGTTAACGGAGCATTTAAGGCTCAATCATTCCATGATTATCTATGTACGTTTACGTAGCCCGCTTTATTTAGAGTTGAAAATCGTAAATCATATTTTGATGCTAAAATAAGATCGACGCCTAGAAATACATTTTTTTTCTGTTATTGGTATTAATCGTAATAAGAACACAAAGAAGAATAAGTTGCTTGGCAAAATTTTAAGAACTAATCTGGCTATTTAGGCTATTTCTGGAAAAAAAAATGTGGTGTAATCGCTGAAAATTTAGAGAACTACGTTCGGATAGTTTTTTTAAGAAGATATTTTTTGGTAATTTTTTTTTTCGAAAATTAAACTGCTTTTCAAAATTTTATCTCGATTAAACTTTAAATGGTTGTTTCTTTTACCAGCTGTATTTTTTTGCACCTGATCATCATAATTCTTCATAAAAAACTAGTTTTTAGTGCTTTGTGTAATACGGGGCCTTTAATCAGTTCTAACAAACCTATCTTCATTCTTCTTCTTCTCATCTTTTCAAAACTCAAATCTACTCACACTCAATATTCGGTACAAACAACATTCTACGTTTCATTTGGGGTTAAAACATAGCGTCTTTGCCTACATTTATTCCCTTTTTACGATTTCAAAGCTTCGAGATACGAATTTTAGAGTCACATAAAGTGCGAGTCTGTCTGCCTAAGCTTTATACTTTGGAGGGTAATGAAAAAGGGGTTTTAGGTCCATGGCCCTTATTTGCAGGGCTCATAATTGTTTGCTTATCCCCTGGTGAAATGTAGATTAGGGTTTTACTGTTTATTCATTAATCGTTCCCAGTTTATTGCGATACTCTCGTAGAAAGAGTTGTAGCCGAGACGAATAATTAAACAGAATGCAAAAAGATTTTGTATTTTTCTAGGCTCTTGGTAACTCTACTTCATTAAAAAAAGTTTAGTCGTGGACCTGTTTAATTAAGCTAAACCTAAACAAACTTTGAGTTAGGTTAGGTTAATCTTCCTGCCTTAAATTTCAAAGAAAAAAATACTGTAGGTTGGTGACTCGAGTTTATAACGTAGCGACTCTTGTTGTCAGTTTGCTATTATAATAGAAACTCTAATCAAACGTACTCTGTTATTTCACTTCGCTTCGTGTATAAACGGCTTTATAATAAAGGTAAAGGTATGCCCATTGATTTTTAAATATCAACTTTGTACGATTTATTTTTAATTTCATACTGCTAATTCAGATCAACCTAGAGATTGAGATGGCGCACGGCGTATGATTTAGGTGAAGCCAAAAACCATCTAAAAACTACGCTACTGTTGAATATGTACACAACACGCACACATTGACGCAAAAAACTACGCTACTCGCTTGGTCATTCTTACCTCGACATTATTGCATTGGTTTATGGTATAATTTCGTGTACATAAATATACATAGTGCATTATAAAAGTGTGGCTAGGTACATTTCGAGGTTCTTTTTAAAAACTGTGCAGTTTTTTTTTTTTTCAATTTTGCCGTAATAATAAACTCTTACAAATATGTGGAGTTTTAGAATAATTAATCTACTAAGGTTGTATATTGGAACGGAAATGGCGAACGTAGAGTTTAGGAACTAATATTGGTTTTCGTGCAATTGTAAATGTTTTTCATGGCAACATTGCTACGTACACAAGTTTGAAAAAGAAGTGGCTTCAGCGAGATATAACGCAGTGTTTCATCTTTTCCTCTGAGACTGCTAATTATAAGTATGTACTGTGCATGTTTTAGATTATAGGTTAGTCCATAATCTGTTACTTTAGTTTAATTTGTTTGTGATTTTGACTGCATTATGTTATTTGTATACAAATATTTTGTTCATTGTGTGAACATAATGTGCGTATTGTATGTCATCTGCTACATGACTGGAACCTGATGTATGGCGACAGGCTCACCCCCTGTTACATTTGGGACTGAATATCGTTCGGCAAAGTGTGGGTGTTGTATTACACCTCTGCCAGCCCCCTCGGAGGAAAGGCGCGACGATGTTTAAATAATTAAATAACTACTTACTTTATAAATCCCGTAGAACAGGAATATGCTTAGCACAATCATGAACATCTGCGTTCCTATTATTGCAAAATATGCTATCTGTACACCTGAAACAAAATAAACAACAAAATAAATAAACAAAGCAATATTAGTAACATTAATATACCAAGTAGAAATCTTATCAAAGAGCCATTTATTTACCTCGTATTCCACAGATTATCCCTACGGGACAAGGAAATATGACTGTTACGAATCATGAAGCATTTCATTAATCACTAAAAGCTATAACAATAAAAATTATGATAACTTTTAGTGATAATGAAATATTTATAGCCAGCTCGAAACAATGTTTACGAAATCAGGGTTATCTATAGTACTTAAGGCCCCGTATAATCGCGATTCGAATTTCATTTTCTACCTGCACATACGCGGATAGAACTGGCGAAACGCACGGACGACGGTGCGCGTACGTAGTGCAACAGCTATCTGGAGACCTACCACGATATCTTATGCTTACGTTTTGTTGTCGACGCTGCGCGACCGCTAATCGTATCGCCGCGCAATAAGGTCCACACTTATACTCACATTTATTCACAAGGAACGTTGCATACAGTACATGTGAAACATGCAGATAAATCTTTTGATTGATTTCATAATCAATAACCGTTCTTGCAGGATAGAGGCTAAAATGGGCCATTCCCGAATTCCTCACTACTTACTCCAATGGGGATTTCGGGAATTATCGTCACTAATATTTTTCATTATTTTACTTCAACCTAATATAGAATTTGAAATAGATTTAGACACAGTTATAAATGTAGCAGAATAGAAAGTAAATTACCAATAATCAATGTATACGCTGATGAGAGTTGGAAGAAATCGACTTTATGTCATCATAATTATATAAATAAATAAATAAATGTATGTAGGAGATACAGATAGGAGTATAGATATGTATTTTATAAAGCAAACTCACTCACTGCAGATAAGATTTGAAGAAGATTCTGGGATTATCGAATTAACTATTTCAGGTGGGAGCTCGATGCTTACGCTACAAAAGTATAAAACATTGAGTTATTATTATTATTAAGCCAAACTATCCGACTACGCAAAGGTGTGCTTCATAAGTATTTACGCCTAGCATGCCTTAGCAAAAAAAAAGCATCCCTTAGCAGGTACTTGTACTGAGTATTCCTATTATGTGCAAGCATTTTTCTATAATCTGTTGTTTTGCATTTCCGCCAAATTTACAAAAGTAGGTGTACTTTACCAACAGAGATTCATTATAAAAATTTATTATAAAAATCATCACCAAAAAAATTAAAATTTTAGAAAATATATTTCTAATTAGGAAAACCATATGTTGTACGAAGTCGCGTACGTACACAAGCAAAGTACAGCTGCAGCGGGCCGCGGCGGCTTCTTTGACTTCACAACGACGTAGTAGCTTCTTTGACGGGGCCGGCGCGCGTTTGATACATAGAGATGTGTACTTACTGTCTTTTTGCAATTTCTAGTACTCTAATATAAATTGGTTAAATGGGAACTTTTAATTCAATATGTAAAACGTAAACTTACTTATTATTATTATAAGCAACAATTGGTTCCACTGACGTCATTTAACTTAAGTCTTGATTGCTTGACCTAAAATTATATAAAAAGTTATTTTTTTGTTAAATGCGTGAGGTCTTAAGTCGTTGTAAATTTGAATCATTATAATTTAGTCCCAACAAAAAAAGGTAACTAAAGATGAACGAAAGAAATTCAGATACAAATTTTACGTTGCAGTGTGTCTCTATCTAGTTTATTTTACACAACTTTGAACATGCCCTAAAATGAATGATCAACGTAATATTTTTTTGGCTTTATTTGAAAAATAACGATCGCACGATAAAAATGGTTAATAAAACTAAAGCTGTAGAAAGAATCAAATTTATAACAACTCAGTCCTGTTTTTTGTTGAAAACGATCCGATAAAAAAATATTTCCCATTAAATTCAAGATGGCGGCTACCGCACCGGCAGTCTTTGGTTGCCACTTTGAATGTAGACTACCAAGGATCACCCCTGAAGGTTAGATAAGCAAGCAATCAGAGCAATAACATTGCTGACAGGGATTATTTTCAAGGCTCATAAATGCTAGCCCGTCTGGGCTCGTAGGTCTATACATTACATTGGTCTATACATTAATTCTTCTGAGGTACTTGGTTGGCTAATATCAGTATTTGGTACCGTCATTTTTCGCTTCTCCGTCGAGGTACATAACGTCATCATAATGTATCTGAAAGTGTAGCATATAAGGTACTGTCATACCGTATACTGTCGGCGGCGGCGCTCGACCTGCTCAACGCGAGGGCTCATGCTTTTGAAACAATCAATGTGGATTCTATTTATAGCGTGTTAAAGTGCAAAGTCATTTTACCAGTATGAATATTTAAAATATTCATACTGGTAAAATGTATTATAAAGTCACTATTTACAACGACCTACAATCTGCTATATTCAAGTTATTTATAATTTTCTATTATAATTAATATACGATGTATTATGTGATCAAATTATACGCCGGATCGTGCCACAGAGCGGCCGGAAACGACCTTTCACGTCGAGCGCAGCTCGACGACTAAATCAGATGTCGTAGTCAATTTCTTACCTAAGCAGCTTCATTTAATGTTGAAAATCGCATATCATATTTATGGTAAAATGGAATCGGTGCCTAGAATTAAATTTTCTTGCCGTTTCTATTGGTATTTAATCGTAAAAAGAACACAAATACGAAAAAGTTGCTCGGTTAAAATTTAGAGGACTAATCTGGCTATTTAATTATCGAAAAAAAAGGCGTTGTAATAGCTGAAAATTTGGAGAACTACGCGCAAACAGTTTTTTTTAGGAACATACTTTTTGTGATTTTTTTTTTCCAAAATGAGAATGATTTTCAAAATTGTTCTTCGGTTAAAATTTAGTTGGTTGTTTTTTCTACCAGCTGTATTTTTTTGCACCTGATCATCATAGTTCTTCATATCAAACTAGGTGCAAACATAATACTTGTTTTCCTTGATTTCGTGATCATACGGCGCCTTAATTAGACTCTGATAAAATAACGACATGTTGTAGAATACAAATAGAATGTAATAATCGATCATTTCCGCTATTACACTCGTATCCTTACCAATAAAATCGAAAGTAACTTTGTCTGCCTGTGTGTAGGCTTTTCAAATCAAATAAATCTTATTGACATGAAATTCTGTAAATTAATAACAAATAACGCGCCGCTTACCAAATGCGTCAGACAATATCACAGAATAGTACGTAGTTGGTACCAAAATAAAAACTGACAATTAAAAATAAAACTCCGCTCAAAACCAGCCAGTACTATTTTTTTTTTAATGTTGGACTCTGATCTCTTCTGTAACGGATTTTTGTTCATAATTTGAAAAATAGTTACAGTACGAGTATATCACGAGGAGCGTTCATGGATCCTTTTTTCTGAATAAACGCGAACGAAGTTGCGGGCAACATCTAGTTGTATATATATTAGTGTGGATTGTGCTACCGACACAGCTTACATACACAAATCCACAGATAATACAACCTGTCCCTACATATCAAAATCACATTGAATTTTCGACAATTTTATTGATCACAAAAGAAAACAAAATCTATTGAATAAACGGGTTTAAAAAGGGTTAAAGTGTCACAAAGAGTACAAATAATCGATTTCACGCAACGATCAAAAACAGCAATTACGCAAAAAATACACGTATCTCAGTACAAACAAACGCAAAGCCTGAAACCTTTATTTTACGTGACACGGTTCATATTGAGCAATATATCAGAAGCAGCAATACATCTGATGCTGAAGGACAAACGTACTGTCGCTCCGTTGACTACAAAAGGACCTGAAAGTATGTTCCTACCCTTTTTTCCCGCGGCGTTGTAAATACGAATTTGTAAGCTAGAGGTTTCATAAAATAAACGCGACCACAAAAGAAATGTTTGTACTTCATTTCAATTCTGATGCTATGATCGTCTGCCATTGTTTACCTGAACGACTTATAAAGGCGCTAGCCCACCGCGGCGCTCGGAGAGGCTACGCACGTGTGTCTAGCTTCGCTTTATTAGAAAATGTATGTCATATCATCCACCGCAACCGACGGACACGCTACGCATGAATATGAGATTAGTGACGTCATTGCTACACGCGTGGCTTGTTCGAATATGGCACGCAGCGAAACGCTGTCCACGCTACGCACACGGTACACGAAAGCGGCGTAGCTTCACTGCGGGAAGTGGGACGGGCGGGGAAGCGACGCCTGGCATATGATTTAAAACTGTGCTGCGCTACAGTTGTACATAGACGAGGGTTCATATTCGTGTTTAACGTGCGCCGCGGTGGGTGGCTTAAGGCTTTGCCACACTGAAACCAAGAGAGACGCAAAGCAACAGCACCATGTAAACTTCGGAATTTATTTGTTACAGCGCTGCTGTTTCGCGTTTCTCTTATTTTAGATGTGCCCCGGGCACTAGCTAGACGTATCACTTGCAGTATCTTGTGAGTACTTTAGTGCGGTGACTAACGAGTGACTTTGCAACTTCAATATATTCACAACTTCTCCACTGATTTTGCTTATATTTGAATTTAAATATTAGGCTCAACTGGGGCATATGCGTCTGTGGCCCCACAGAATAATTTGCGAAGGGTTTGTCAGTAGTTCTCGAAAGACGCAATTGCCCAAAGACGCATTTGTCCCAGTTGACTCTATATTGAAAATAGCTGCGCCCCGCGGTCCTGCAGGGAACGTTAACTTTTTCAGGATGAAAAGTTTATTACTCTATGTCCTTGTATGTGCCCTTGAAAATGAGTAAGTATGTAAAATTTCATAATGATCGGTTGAGTGGTTAAGGCGTGAAAGCATAACAAATAAACGAACAAACTTCCTTTCGCATTTGTAATACTATCCATATGTGTCAAATTTAAAGTTGCAATCATCTGTAATCGTTAACTTGATCCCCTAAGCTTTGGTATCTCCAACACACTACGTGGCGCTTCGCATCGGGTACTTTCAATCTCGTGTGGTGTAGACGATTTTTAGATTAATAACATAATTCTTACATAGAGACAAGCTCTAGTGATTACCTACCTTTGCAGAACGGTCTAGGTATAACCAGCAAATCACCCGCCTCGGGTTTGCACGTGTTCCAAATGATATTATGGAATGTTGGCACTTGGAGACCGCCAGAGAATATATTCTGTTCGATAGTTTTCTCAGGTATTTTTGCAAACTCAAAGAATTTTAACATTGTGAAGAAAAGATAAACGTAGAACATAAAATAGAAACTATCATATGTATAGCCTACCTATAAAAGTATATTGGAAATTAAGTACAGAAGTAGGTAATTAATTGTGTCTGTGTGTGTTTTTTTTACGTTTGTGATGTGTTTGTGTGCGTGATGATAGCCTAGTTAAAGAAGGTCGGCCTCTCAAGCCAGAGGGAGCGGGTTCAAACCCAGCCGACGGCACACACCAATTTATTCATTGTGTGAACATATATGCGTATTGTATATCATCTGCTACATGTCTGGAGCCCGGTGTATGGCGATAGGCTCGCCCCCCTGTCACATTTGGAACTGAATATAGTCCGGCGAAGTGAGGGTGTTGTATTCCACCTCTGCTAGCCCCATCGGGGGAAAGCCGTGACGATAACCTTGAAGTCGGCGGCTTTGTTTATATTTAAAAAGAAATCTAGGCGCACACATGAAATGACATTAGGTACGTCATTTCTTTACGACTTTTTCGTCGGCGACTGTCGGCGACTGTGGTCTCCGTTAATTTGCCCAAACTAATGCAATGATGAAACAAAAATAAGCCCTAACCAAACGTAGCCTCGGGATTTAATCGAATACCTACCGCTTATTCGATTCTGACGCGACGGAGAATAAACGGAAATGGAATTGGTCAACGCTATTACCTCCGGTGATTTGTTGGGTGGTGCAAAAGCGTCTGTGAAAATCTGTGACAAAAATAAACAGAAGTACCGAATACTTTTGTTTATTTTCGTTGGTCCTATCACAGAATTATTCTATCAAAGAGTGTCTGCTTCGAGTTCCCGTATTTTCGAACTCGCGTACTTTGGACCTCGCGGGCTTTCGAACTAGCGTATTTCGAACTCGCGCGGACGAACTAGCGTACTTTTGATCTACCGTCCTTCGAACTCACGTATTTCGTACCCGCGTACTTTCGACCTACTTAGCATACTTCGGACTTGCATCCTTTCAAACTAGCGAACTTCGTTGAAGTCCGATAAATTCAAACTAGTGTTCATTGAGGATTTCGTACTTTGAGCTATTGTAATACAGTCTCGCGACAGGCGACTATCACAGTAATAGTTAATCAAAGAGTTTCATATTTGTTTCGAGATCCCGTATTTTCGAACTAGAGTACTTTGGCCTCGCTGGCTTTCGAACTCGCGTGGACGAACTAGCGTACTTTCAATCTACCGTCCTTCGAACTCACGCACTTCGTACCCGCGTACTTTCGACCTACTTAGCATACTTCGGACTCGCATACTTCCAAACTAGCGTACTTCGTCGAAGTCCCATAAATTCAAACTAGTGTACATCGAGATTTCGTACTTCGAGCTAATGTAATACAGTCTCGCGTCAGGCGACAGGCTCGCTCTCTGTCTCATTTGGGGCTGAATATCGTCCAGCGAAGTGTGGGTGTTGTATTACACCTCTTCCAGCCTCCTCGTGGGAAAGGCGTGACGGTATGTTAATACAGTCTGGTGGAGGGACTATGCTATAGATATCTCCAACAAGTATGATTAGTTATTTAAATGAATGCATTTAGATGTTTTACGTGGAATAATTTCAAAGTCTTTAACTTTGAATCAGCATATCTAATTAACATCTTTGATAATTTCTACAAAATGTGAAACGATTTACATAAATCACGATTTATAAACTACCTAGTTACTCGTATGTTACAGAGGTACAAAACTGAAGTAACCGTAATTATTGTAATTACTTAATTAAAAACCACCAAAGATAAATATTAGAACCTCGAGTTCTCTAATTTCTCCGTGAAAATCGCGTCTAAAGGTATTATTATCTTGCACCACTTCATCTAAATAAACAAACAAATTGGAATCGACCGACCGATTACCTTCCGAGTGTTTAAAGTTAGACAGCCGCGAATTGAAACTCCAACCTCGATGTATCCAATATATATGGGTAAATTTAACCTACGTATATGAGTTCAGTGTATTCCATTTACAGTTACGTTTCGTGAGGCAGCGAGCTAATTTAGTCAATTGTATTGAAGATAGGCTCTTAGGTAACAAAACATGTTAAGCATTAGAATTTTTCAAAGAGACGAAAATTAAATAAGATTAATTCAAGTAGAATCTGGTAAATAGTTTTCAATAAATCTACAAGCGTCCATGGAAAATTCCGAGCTTCCGAGGACCCTTAATTACGCCACTGACCATCATGAAAACTTACATACACGTCATTGGACGACAAGAACATAGGATACGTTTCATCTCTAAAAAGTTATCGGCTTTTGAGAGAGCGCGAGTGAAACCGCGGGGCGCAGCTAGTATCCTACTAATATTATAAACGCGAAAGTTTGTAAGAATGGATGGATGAATGGATGGATGTTTATTACTCTTTCACTCCAGAACGGCTGAACAGATCTGGGTGAAATTTGGCACAGAGATAGATTATAATCTAGAATAGCACATAATAAAATACTATTTAGCTAGTAATAATAAAATAAAAAAGAAAACTTTGGATGTCTCTGAAAATACAGGATCCAATTATTAAAAAAATCACCTAAATAATCAATAAATGCTATCCTATCTAATGTTTTACAAGCAAAAGGTGATGGTGGTTTTTACTGTTTATTTGTATTTCTGTGGGTCCACGGATGAAACCGCGGGGCGCAGCTAGTAGGCTAAAAAACGTGAGAAAATCCAAAGGTAGATCAGCTGATTGAAATATTTTTGGAAGAATTCGAGACTGATTTTCTATACCCCTTATTTGAGGCAGGAAGAGCTTCTGATTGCGTCACGTATTGTTTTCCGTTTGAAAAGATTGTCAAAATGAGGTTGAGAAGAATTCTATGAGTTTGTACGTCATTCCTAAAAGAAGGACCCACGAAATTTCTACGCGGAAACTGTTTAATGTTTTGCCTTTATTGTGGCATTGTTTCTCGTCTGTATGTGTTTTTAGGAACATTCAAAAAGAAATAATTATGTAGGTTCGTCATTTTTCAAACAAAACGTTGCAGCGTATATTTTTACCGACTATGTGAGTACACGCTTTTGGATACTCACACCTACTTTGATAGTCGGCTGTGATGATGATGATAATTGTAGAGACAAAATAATTTGTTTTGTTGTTTACCTACTGTATCACTTATGACACATCACTACCTGATCACTCACTGTTCACATTCCTCTATAGTAAACTACGTACTTAATACAAAAGTCTCATAGATCCGTGAGTTTTGTTCCATGACCCGTTTTTCCTATTCAGATAAAATTATATGTATCGAAAAAAGCTTGTCTTTCCAAGTCTTAATCATCTCGTCAATATCCGCTCAAGAGTGTCAAGCTGTGTTATAGCTCCCTTCGTTCCGTATTAATACAGAACAGCCAACTTAATATTGAGTAGAGTGGAGGAGCCACAACCGTAATTCCTGAACGAAAATGACAGCGTTCCGTCCAAAAAGTTTAGTTAACCCATTTGGCCACGTCTGTAGATAACTCGATCGCACTTTATGTATCGGAACTTTCGGAACCAATAACTTGGGGATCTTAGCTCGCTAATGCGGTTCGATGTCTCCATCAGTGTAAGATAAAAAATATACGTTTGATATTAGTTTTTTTGCGCAATTGGATCCCGTCATTTTATTTCCGGCTCTAGAACTCTAACTAGAGGTTGGAAAGCAGTAAAAAAGTGATCATTGCCATACATTGAGAGGAGAAAATAGAGTGGTTTTCTCGAACAAATTTTGTTAAACGGTATTATTCACGCAGCAGCACAAGGCAGTAAAAATGCGCGAGTATTAGTTCGAAAATTGCAACTTACTTGTGACAAGCAACTCGAACCTTTACTTATGTTTCCTTTCTTTTTTGATAACGCATATTAACACAAAGCGCGTGTTGTCTTTTCTAGTGCACAATTGCGTGTGACTGAAAGTGTGCTGGCACGCATCTTCGCGGTGTACTACTGTGCCAATTCTAGATGTCAAGTCTAGTATGAAATAACATATTATGTCTATGTTGCCATACCTGTTTGCTGGCTCATTTCATTTTCAAATATGCACCCCTTTTAGTTGAAATTAAACAGAGGGCGTGTAGTGACAAATGAAGCAAATTAACAAATTCCTAACGAAATTCCAGAGACACTGATTTTAATTCGAACTTTCGAATAGTAACATCGAAATAGTTAATAAGACGAGGGTATAACAATGGTCACAGAAGCCAAACCCTTTCGCCAAACTTTGGTCTGAACAATTTGATTTAGACAAATCGAATTCCATTGAGTTTCACTGAAATGAAGGGATTTTTGGCTGAGGGCTTTTTTGAAAGGGTTTTATTTACCTTTACATAGTCACATTAGTCTGTTTTAAGATACACTGACCAGTGTACTGTAACTATAAACAAAACTAAGTAGGAGGTATCTTTTGTTTCAAATTATAAAGTTCACAATGGTTTTTACCATGCTCAAAAAAACAAGGAAGCATTCCGGGAGCCAACACGTAATGACGTCACTCGTCATCGTCATCAGTCTCTTTCGAACTATTTGTAAATGACCTATTTCGGTCTCGCTTAAGCATCGATTGATGTCACGACGTGTTGCCCACGTGATCGGAATGCTATACCTGGCGGAGTATATTATTATACCACGGTTTTTACGAGATCCCAGTCAGTATCAAATAAATCTTACCCAAAAGTCAGTGTACCATCCTAAGTATGTACCGTCGATCGCTGATAGGCACATATGTATACGTCGTAGATATAATAATAGGAATACCTCCACAGTAAAGGTATGTACGTACGTCTACACATCACCATTAAGACAATGGGTCGGATTCCTATCGCTCTCGCAGCGTAATGAGAATTCTTTCCTCAGAGAGAATATTATGCGCGTACGATGCTCACTAATGAATCCCGATCGAGCATTTCATTTTACCAAACCAGGGATGCCAACATTTTTGTTGTTGATCATATTGTATTCATAAATATAGAGTTCTTTCTCGAGTTCTTGAGATAAAACTGTTTCCAATATTTTTGTTAAAAACGTAAATAACGTTTCTATTCAAATTATTTTGATACATCTTGTGGAGAAAGCTAGAAAAAAGAGAGAGCTAGAAATGAAATGGCACGGAATGATAATAAAAATTTTAATTTGTTTTTCTTTATCTGAAAAAACCGTATGCTTTTTGCGTGAGCTTCCGTAAACACGATTGTACATCTTGCCTAATTAAATTAAGGTGAAACGTTTGGAAATGGCGGGAAATTTGGAATTTTAAACTGTTTTTTTTTGCGCTAGGCGGATTACGGAATTTGCGCGCATCGTAAATCATTCTTTACGATATTTTGCAGAAATAGATAACAGTAACGCAGCAAATGGCTCTAAAAGGTCACTTAACCAACAAATTGACGATTAAAGTGTTTATTGCCCTTTTTGATTAGAGTAATCAGGTGCATATTTGCTCAATTTGTTAATAATTAACGAGAGAAATAATCTATGATAATCGCTAATTGTATTATCATTTATTTAATTACTTGTTAAAGCTACAAAAACAAACAAAAAACCGTTAAAAATTTTAAAATTCAAATTTTAGGCCATAAGGAACGATGGCCCTTAATCGTTTGAATACGACTCAAATCGTACGGTTGGCATCACTGTATCTAACTCGAATATTTAACTTAATTTTTTTTTTTTTTTATGATTGAATGGGCCCACGTTTGACCGCAACACACCTGATGGAAAGTGAGGATGCGGTCTAAGATGGAGCACGCTTGCCCATGAGGTGCCTATTCACTCTTGTCTTGAAGAGGTTGTATCCATTGCTGGGGAACACCGAGGCAGGAAGCGCGTTCCACTCCTTGGCAGTTCTGATTAGGAAGGAGTTTTGAAAGCTTTTGAAATTAGCGGCGCCTCATTGAGACACTTAGTTACCTAAATTAGAGATCGTAGGTATGTTCCGATACACATTTACTTAAACTTCACACATTAGTTTAAAGAGCACTTCTTTCATCGAAAAATTGCACATTTCGGTATCAATTAATTTAATATTTACTATTAGTTTAGGATTTAGGTTCAGTTTCCTAAGTTAATCGGGTTTACCGTATGTTACGAATGATTTAAAAAAACTGGGAAAATAAAAAGCTGCTCCCATACTTTCTTAGCTTTTAGCAGGAAAAGGGGAACTTTAAGTAATGATCTATTAGAATACCCAATCTCTACATAAAATATAATATTCGAGGCCATGAATGAAAGCCTAAGATGTTGATATTAATAATGTAATCATCTAAAATGGACGTCTAGACGACTTATTTTTTATTTTTTTATTTATTATGGCTTCGCAATGATAACTACATCAATACTTTTATAATTTAAACTTACGAACTATTTTAACTTAATGTGTTATCTTTTAAAGGAAGCACAGCGTGCGTTTTATGATTACATCATTCATTATGTTATTACTAACTTTAAAAAAAACATACACATTACATAAACATAAACTTAAAATAATCTAATAAAATAAATTTTAAACACTTTATCCTAAGACCTGTTGTTGATGGCTAAATTTGAGTTTACATTAATTTTAACGTTTAAGTTAAGATTTGATTAACTCGTAGTGAAATGTTAATTTGTTACAATTTAAATGTAATTTTACGTGTTATTACAACGCCAAGCAATATTTAATAACCAAACTGACTACCCAACTATAAAAAGGAGTTAAATTAAATTTCTAACTTTATTTTCTTGTTCTACTTAATTGGATTCCAGAGAGTATAGACAGATGACGGGCTAAAAATACTTGGCTAATAAAATCTCCTGTGGCCCTATTCGGAGATTTGAGATTTTCATCTCACCTTTTTTCGTCCTTGTTGCTCTCGTTTGAAACTTCATAGGTGGGAGAGTGACCAAGATAAAATCTCATCTCATCTCACGCGCAGGAATAGCCCCCCTGGGCGCTTGAAAAGGAAAGTGATATTTAATGCGGGGTTATTAAGGTTTATTATCACCTTGCTGCGCCCCGCAGTAAGGTGATAATAAACAAAATGTATGCAAAATTTCAAGACGATCGGTTGAGAAGTTGAAACGTGAATGCGTTACAAAAAAAACAAACTCACTTTCGCATTTATAATATTGGTTAGGATAAAACGCATCGAAATCTTACAAATATTATAAACGCGAAAGTTTGTAAGAATGGATGGATGGACGGATGTTTGTTACTCTTTCACGCCAGAACGGCTGAACAGATCTGGATGAAATTTGGCACAGAGATAGATTATAGTCTAGAATAGCACATAAAATACTTTTTACCCGCGAGTGAAACCGCGGGACGCAGCTAGTAAATAATATAAGGAAGAAGCGGCACGATTCTAATTTCTAGTAGGTACACAGCACTTTGACCAAATACAACCACAAGCAGACGCACACTTACGAGTACATAGCTCGCTTTGACAGTATTATAATTATAATCTGTAAATCTATAACAAAGATAGAGAGACGTCCAAGAGACTATAACAAAAACGAGACAACAATAATACTTGTTGCGTTTGTTTGTAAACAGTGAAGTGACCGGTGAATTGTGTGCATGAACCTAATTTACGCGGCTTATGATGTACCTGCTCGTACCGTTTCTTCCCTAAACAAGGTGCTGCGGTTTTAGGTGTAAAAATAATCGAGTCTCCGTACTAAATTACTAATCACGCGATCAATTTTGTATGAGGACATTTTTTTCCAGTTTTGCAAATTAATCTTCTAAAAGTTGTTCACTTTGACAGGCAGAAGTAAGTAATTCCTTAAGTATTACACAACTTATTAACAAGTATTACATATATAGCACATTAGATAGATAGATAGATGGAAAAACACTTTATTGTTCACACCAGAAATAACAAAACAACATAACAGAAAAACATAAACTGTAGTGTAACAACTGGGTGCCTTATCACTAATTCACGAATCACGATTTCTTCCAGGCAACATTAGGATGGAGAGAATACTTATGAAAGAGTATGGGACATGGATGTGCAAAAATTAACAAAAATTTCAAAATACCGTTTCTCAAACCGTTTCTTCTTCCTAATACAAAGTGCTAGTTTTGTGTTATACTTAAGGGTGTTGTACTATTACTTTTAAATTGATCATGTCATTAATAAATTTATATGAAGACTTGATTACTTCTCTTTCGAATTTTGCAAATATAATTTTAAAAGTTTGTCGCTTTAACGGGCAAACCAACACCCTTAAGTATAACTACACCCGAAACTAGCACATTGTATATTGATCGAAGGTATAATAAATAAAAATAGCCTTTATTTCCCATTTCCCTTAAATAACATTGTGGAGGTAAGTGTTGATTCTTGTTTGTTAGTATATAAATTGATGGTTTAATCTAGGTTAGTATGATCTTTGCGATATGGGCCCCTCCACGGGTGAAGGCCTTCTTCCATTTCGCAGTGTAAGAGTCAGATGAACGTATCTACAAAAAAACCGAAAAACTTTTTTATCATATAACGGTTCACAATATAGACCTTTATGAAATGCCAAAACGACGTAACGGTATAGTCAATATTTAACAAATTCCAAACAAACAAAAAAGTTTAAGAACCATTTGCAATGGAACCGTATTATGAGTACGGTTTAATTAGTTCCAATTATCTTCCTACCTCGTTAGAGATATAGGAACGTATTTGTAAAAACAATATTTGTATTCGTAGAATATAGTTTTTGTGCAATATTATACGAACGAACATATCAATGTAAAAGCGAAACGTTGTTTTGGGCGTTACAAAATTTTGTATTGATGCTTAGTTTAAAGAGCCAGAACAACGTTTATCTATTTACGTTTCATTGGCACAAATATTTTTATTAGATAACAACATAAGCTTGGAAATAACTAAGGGCAACACTAACTTATGTCAACCGAATTTAAAATATATCTATGACGGCGCGAGATATCATTGGATAAAGAAAATCAGTTTGAGAGTTGTTAATCGATAGTTTTAATCTGTGGTTTATGACGATTAATCGATTTGTTTATGGTAATTTAGAGCGGTTAACACCGAATGGAGTTGCGTTTGGGATTTCGGGCGAACGTCATGTCTGTCAGTCAGTGGTTGACAGGACTGGGCTGAAAGCGGTCGCACGCAATGGTCATTCGTAAACCCATTACTCTAAATCGCCAACTATCTTTGTGATCATTCACTAAATAAGTAGTCTAAGTGACTGTATAATTAAAATAGTGAAAAGCCTTCAATGCTGTCCCCTTATTTCAACGTTCCTGAAGTTTGACGCCGACCATAGATACCCGTGATAGCGAGTTCATGGATCAGAAATCAGATACAACACCTCGGCCTACTAGATTTTCCCCGTCATCAAAAGTGGAAGGTCACAGCGCGGCGGCCTTTCCTATGTTTCTCCGACATCAATGGGATCAGATGCGACGGCGTGGCTCCTCTTTCCTACATTACCCCGATATCAGGAGTGAGATGTGAAGGCTCGGCTTCCTATTTCTCTATGTTTCCCCGACATCAGAATTGGGATAAGACCAATGCCCACAGTTAACAAGATGAGTGCTGAAGATGATGACGAGAACCACCGGCCTCTTCCCCGACATCAGAATTGGGATAAGAATAACGCCCACAGCAACAAGATATGGCTCCGTCTTTGGCTACAATTCTACAATGATCTGGAAGCGAAGTGGCATAGCAACAGATGGCTGATAGGGTCGCCCCTACACTGAGAAAACTGTGTACGTGCTATTGTGGAGTGTGCGGACTGTTTCTTCGTGGTGCATAAAGTGCAGCAGAGCGGCAATGAGAGAGTGAGCATCGAGTAGACGTCTGCATTATCTCGACGGCGTTTGATTACACCTAGTCTATGCTATGTGACGCAACTAACAAACAACGAGAGACGAAGGATAGCAGTGTACCGAACAAAACGTCGACGCCTACGTGTTACTACTGCAACGAGGTTACATCGCCACTCGTTGATTGAAGAAGGACACCAAAATTAGCAGCAGCAACGTGCGAGATCCGGTCAATGCCTGGAGGGCTATTCTTACAACTCGAGATTCCATCATACCTCGAAAAAAATGGCTGAATTCGAGATGCCTTATTCTATTCGCTCGAGATCGAGATAATCTCGATGGCTGGGGCGCGAGATGTCTCGAGTAGTCGGAGGCAGTGGAGACTTCCAGGAGGGCTATTCCTAGGCGTGAGATGAGATGAGATTTTATCTTGGTCACTCCCAATGACGTTTCAAACGAGAGCAACAAGGACGAAAAAAAAGTGAGATGAAAATCTTCAATCTGAATAGGGCCCCAGGAATCGAGATCGAGATGAGATGAAAATCTCCTATCTCCGAATTGGGCCCCTGCACTATGAAGCAGCCATTGATCACCTACGAGTAGCAATTGAATCCGGTGAGAAGTTTTCATTTTGTTTGATATTCGTACACGGTGTATGTCAGAGTGCTATTTTCTATTGGAGTTGCTTTAGAGTTTGAAAATACCCACAAACAGTTTAGTCATAGTGACGCTTGCGGCACATGTGAGTCATGCAGTTAATAGATAACTTACTAAGTGTCAATGCTTTTGGTAAAACTAAGCCTGAAGGGCAGTAGCCGGTAGGACAGTAGCCTGTGTAGTAATAGCCTGTGTGGCAATAGCCTGTGTGGCACTAGCCTGTGTGGCACTAATCTGCAAGGTACTATCCTATGTGGCTCTAGCCTGTGTGGCAAGCCGGTGTAGCAAGCCTGTGTGGCCAGCCTGTGTGGCAAGCGTGTGTGGCAAGCCTGTGTGACAAGCCTGTGTGGCAATCCTGTGTGGCAAGTCTTTGTTGAAACCCTACTTTTGTTGAATTATAGTCTGAGTGACGATACCTAGCCTGTGTGGTAAGCCTATGTAGTAAACTCCTCCCGGTGCGGTGTAACATCATAGTACGAGTTACGACCTAGCCTGTGTGGCAAGTCTAAGTGCCAACTTTAATGCCATGTTATTCGGTTGAAATTGGACACAGCAGTTTTCATAAGTCCACACCGCGTATGTGTACCATCATTGGATTTTCAATGTGGCTTGATTAAATTCTTGGAACATTGGATGTATGATTAATAAGTTAGTTTTAGCCTCGATTATTCGATTGGTCCCAATACAATTTATTTCACTAAAAGTCAAGTTGTTATTTCAATTATCATGACAATTTATGGGGATAGGTAACGAATATGAAGTTACTGTTGGAAGAGTCGATTATACTCTGGTACGATGTTTATGGTTGGTAGAATTGGGTTTAACTGTGTTTTGTGTTATCCCATAACTGTGTTCGCTTTCTGTGAAATTGTGGAGGTAGATTTGAGACGGTCAGAATGACCGAGCGTTAAGTGGTTACTTGAGCACTTTTATGATTGTCCACAGATGATGAGATGAACTATTCACCCGAGGACGTGTGAAAATGCAGGATGGCCGTGACGGCGCGAGATATCATTGGATAAAGAAAATCAGTTTGAGAGTTGTTAATCGATAGTTTTAATCTGTGGTTTATGACGATTAATCGATTTGTTTATGGTAATTTAGAGCGGTTAACACCGAATGGAGTTGCGTTTGGGATTTCGGGCGAACGTCATGTCTGTCAGTCAGTGGTTGACAGGACTGGGCTGAAAGCGGTCGCACGCAATGGTCATTCGTAAACCTGTGGAACGCCGGTGAATAAAAATCAGGATTCCACTTAACACTGTTTATTAACTAACTGTTTAAATTAACAACATGAGATTACTTAAGCTTGCGAACACGGCGTAGGAAATTATAAGCGCGCGCGCGAGACAAAGTTGCGCAGGTCCGGCGTGTCAGCTGTTTATCTCGCACTGGCGCGGGCGTCGCTCGACTGGCGGCTGGTCTTCACCGCGCCCCGCGCGCGCAGCTCGCGCGCCGCCGGCGCCTGGACCGGTTTCCGCTGTACCGCGACTAGTGTTGCGCCGCCACACCACCCCCCTTGGAGTGTGGAAGACCTGCAGAAAAATAATTGGGAAATCGGATTATGCGTCCTGACCTTGTGGTCTTTAACGGACACCGACCATCAGGGTTTCCAATCACCAACTTTGGTGCGTCTTCGAGCGAGTCAGTTAATATGTAGGCAGGTTTCACGCGATCTATTGAGACTGTCACTGGTCCTCTGTCTAATTCCACAGTGACGGTCTTACTTGTTCTGTCCAGCACTAGGTATGGTCCTGAATATGGAGGCTCTAGTGATCCACGAAGTGCGTCTTTTCTCATGAAGATATACTTGCAGGTCTTGAGATCCTCGTGAACAAATACAGCGGCTGGGGAATGTCGTGATGCTTCCTGTGGTCTCAGGAGTGCCATATTATGCCTGAGCTGTGAGACAAAATCTGAAGGTTTCAGTTGATTAGTTATAGCTGGCTGCAGGAACTCGCCCGGTATTCGTAAGCGCTCGCCATACACCATCTCAGCTACAGAACATTGCAGGTCTTCTTTCCAGGCAGATCGCACGCCGAGCAGGATAACAGGTAAAACGTCTGTCCAGCGCTGCTCCCCTTGAGCCATTATTGCAGCTTTTAGTGTGCGGTGAAACCTCTCGACCATGCCATTGGCTGCCGGGTGGTATGCAGTTGTGTGGCGCAGCTGGACGCCGCAGAGGTTTGTTAGAGCTTTGAAAAGGTGAGATGTAAACTGGCGTCCTCTGTCTGTCGTCAAAGTCTGCGGGCAACCGAAACGAGAAATCCATAGCTCGTAGAATGCCTTTGCCACTGTTTCAGCTGTGATGTCCTGCAGCGGCTGGATTTCCGGCCAACGTGTGTATCTGTCAATGGCTGTCAGACAATACTTGAAATCGCGAGATGGAGGCAGTGGACCGATTAAATCGATGTGCACGTGACTGAATCTTGACTGTGGTAACTTGAAATTGCCCAGTGGTGCCGAAGTGTGACGGTGCACTTTCGCCTTCTGGCAGGCTTCACAGCTTTGAACCCAAGTACGACAATCTTTCCGAGCCGAGGGCCAAATAAATCTGTCTGTTACCATTTTAGTCGTAGCCTTTGCTCCAGGATGACTCATAGAATGGACCGAGTGGAAAATCTGCCAACGCAGCTCCTTCGTAATAAAAGGACGGGGCTTCGACAGAGAGACATCACAATATAAAGTGACATTCGTACCTGGTACAGGTATTCGTTCCAGCTTCAATGAGGTCGAGTGATTGATGAGAAGTTCCTGTAGTTCAGCGTCATGTTTCTGAGAGCGAGCCAGCTGTTCTGAGGTCGGCGGTGATGTTACGGCTTCGATACGCGTCAGCGTGTCTGCAGGGATGTTGTCTTTGCCAGAAATGTGTCTTATATCTGTGGTAAACTGGGACACAAAATCGAGATGGTTAAATTGCCTCGGTGAACACTTCTGCTTGTTCTGCTGGAATGCGTAGGTGATTGGTTTGTGATCCGTGTATATGACAAAGTGTCTACCTTCAATCATATATCGGAAATGTTTGACGCTTTCGTATATAGCGAGCAGTTCTCGATCGTATGCGCTATAAAGCTGCTGGGACCTGCTCAGCTTCTTTGAGTAAAAAGCGAGCGGCTGCCAATCTCCTTCTACCAACTGCTGGAGCACCGCGCCCATAGCTAAATTAGAAGCATCGGTCACAAGAGCTAGCGGTGCGTTCATGACAGGATGTGCAAGCAGAGTGGATTTGACGATACTTGCCTTGCAGTTGTCAAAAGCTGCTAAAAGCTCAGAGGTCCAGGTCAGTGGTTGTGTACCTTTTACTTTAGGTCCCGACAGCATCTCATGCAGTGGTGCTTGGTCGACGGCTGCGTGAGGAATAAAGCGTCGGTAAAAATTAAGCATGCCTAAAAATCTGCGTAAGCCGTTGACTGTCTTCGGCGGTGGAAACTCTTTTATAGCTTCAACTTTGTCCTCCAGAGGTCGCGTCCCGTGTTGGGAAATGTGAAAACCAAGGAAGTTTAGCTCACCCTTGCCGAATTCACACTTTCCTTCGTTGATGCGAAGTCCATAGTCTTTGAGGCGCTTGAAAATGATTTCCAGGTGTTCCAGGTGCTGGGAGCTACTTCTGGAATAAACCAATATGTCATCAATATATGAAAAACAGCAGAAATCCAGACCCCTCAACACTTCATCCAGAAACCGCTGGAATGTTTGAGCAGCATTACGCAACCCAAAAGACATAAATGGAAATTCCAGCAGGCCAAAAGGGGTTGTTATCGCCGTCTTGGCTATGTCTTGTGGACAGACAGGGATCTGATGATATGCGCTTTCCAGGTCAATTTTTGAGTACACTGCACAACCTGCTAGTCTATGGGCATAGTCTTCTATGTGCCTAATAGGGTACCTGTCAGGTATTGTGCGTGCGTTGAGAGCGCGGTAGTCACCACAGGGTCTCCAGCCGTTTTTCTTAGGAGCCAGGTGTAGTGCCGAGGCCCATGGTGAGTCTGACGGCCGCGCTGTGCCATCTCGAATCATGTTCTCGATCTGTTCTTTGGCTATCTTAATCCGATCAGGAGCTAAACGTCGTGGTCTACAAAATACCGGGGGTCCAGGTGTTGTATTAATGTAGTGCACAGTCGAGTGTTTGACTTCCTGGAAAACTCCTGAAGGCTTGATCAATTCTGGGTATCGAGATAATAATGTGTGAAACTCAGTCGTACCTGATATTGCCTTGATGCTGGTTTGTTTGCAGGTCTTCAAGGTCCCAGGTGTAACCAATGTGGTCATGGTGTCCATCATACGTCTGTTCTTGCAGTCTACCAATAATCCGTAATGCGCGATGAAATCAGCACCGATGATTGGCTTGTCTACGTTCGCCACCACGAAGTTCCATACGAAGTCTCGTCTCAAACCTAAGTCTAGGTGTATAGTCAAAGTACCGTAGGTATTGATGACGGTTCCGTTTGCAGCGGTAAGATTGTAGTCCGCGGGCTGTCTTGGCTGACGTAGAAATCGACGCGGGAGTACACAAAGATCTGAACCGGTATCTATTAAATATTGTACCTTCGTTTTCCGATCCGTGATGAAAAGGCGACTGGTAGCACCTTGACAGTCGTCTGTCGCCTCTACGAACTGCCGTTGCGGTTTCCCGACTTGTAAGAACAAGGAGACGTGCACTTCCTCGCCTTATCTCCGAAAGTATTGTGGTACCAACATACACCAGGTGTTCTGCTGCGGCTGCGGCCCCTTGATTGATTCCCGCCTCGAGACGAAGAGCGGCCGCGAGAATTTATATTAAGTTCCGAAATATGTTGTCTTAATTCCGTCTGTATTCGCGACGTAATCATATCGTCGATGCGTTTCAATAGTCCGTCGAAATTACTTGGAACGGCGGCGGCGGTGCTTGAGCTCGCTACCTGCTGATGTAATGGCGCCGGCGCGACCTCACAGATTTTATCCGCCAGCTCAGCGACGTCTTCTAGGCTGCCGGATGTTTGCGACGCAATAATCGCCTGAACGTGATGCGGTAATCGATTCGACCATAAACTGCGCAAAAATTCGTCCGTTACTCCGTCTGCCGCTAGAGTTTTTAAATGACGCAAAAACTGCGACGGTTTTCTATCACCCAATTCTTCGTGCGAAAGTAATTGGGTGATCTGATGTTGGCGAGAAATAGATAACCGCTTTGTAAGTTCTTGTTTCAACTTCTCGTACCTGTTGGTTGGCGGTGGTTTGCGCACTATATCCTTAATTTCGCGGATATACTTCTGGTCGAGCTGCGAAATAACGTGATAAAATTTTGTGGTATCTTCTTTGACGCCCGATATCTGAAATTGCGCCTCCGCTTGTGCGAACCACACCTCCGGGTCCTCTGGCCAAAATGGCGGCAAGCGCACGGCGACTCTGCCCACTACAGCGGTGCCCGTTGTGGCATCTACAAACATCGCGTCTGCATCGGCGTCGGCGTCGCTCTTCGCTGCGTTTCCGTTCGGCATAATCACGTCGGGGTCACCAATGTGGAACGCCGGTGAATAAAAATCAGGATTCCACTTAACACTGTTTATTAACTAACTGTTTAAATTAACAACATGAGATTACTTAAGCTTGCGAACACGGCGTAGGAAATTATAAGCGCGCGCGCGAGACAAAGTTGCGCAGGTCCGGCGTGTCAGCTGTTTATCTCGCACTGGCGCGGGCGTCGCTCGACTGGCGGCTGGTCTTCACCGCGCCCCGCGCGCGCAGCTCGCGCGCCGCCGGCGCCTGGACCGGTTTCCGCTGTACCGCGACTAGTGTTGCGCCGCCACAAACCCATTACTCTAAATCGCCAACTATCTTTGTGATCATTCACTAAATAAGTAGTCTAAGTGACTGTATAATTAAAATAGTGAAAAGCCTTCAATGCTGTCCCCTTATTTCAACGTTCCTGAAGTTTGACGCCGACCATAGATTCCCGTGATAGCGAGTTCACGGATCAGAAATCAGATACAACACCTCGGCCTACTAGATTTTCCCCGTCATCAAAAGTGGAAGGTCACAGCGCGGCGGCCTTTCCTATGTTTCTCCGACATCAATGGGATCAGATGCGACGGCGTGGCTCCTCTTTCCTACATTACCCCGATATCAGGAGTGAGATGTGAAGGCTCGGCTTCCTATTTCTCTATGTTTCCCCGACATATAAATATTACGTCTATGTAAATAAATAATTTCTAACTTTTTCACAGCTCTAAAAGTACACCATAATACAGAAAAAAAAAATTTCTTCACTTAAATACTTATTATCGGTATTAAAAAGCTGGTAAAGCTTAAAGTGCCGAATTTTCGCAGTATTTTTGCTCTCCTGTAAAATTGACAAAATGTAGATATGTTCATCTGACTCTTACACCGCGATTTGTCCCTGTCATTTGCAATATTCTGCATGGATCTTTCTGTATCGAAGGTTTATCGTAAATTATCAGCCAAAAATAAGCACCAGCTCCTAGTATCAATACTCCATCACTTCACTACCTATCTCCTTGACACCTCATAATAAGTTTCCTCGGAAATGGCTCACCTATACTGGATTATTAATTTGCTTCCATTCACGAGCTACTAAGCTGTAGCGAGAGATTGATACAATGAATTAATTCTTGGCAGTTTTATTGGATTCACTTCGTTGCTAATTAATAGAATCAATTTCAATCAGAGCACAATAAAGTTTTTTTTTTTTTTTTTAATCTTTATTTTATTAAAAGGGGTTTTGTCACTCAGTGACAATGCCACCCCCGTAACGAACATTATTCCATACATTACATACACAAACAGAATTACATACTTTTCTTATATAACATTAACAGCATTCTGGCCTCCTCAGAAACTGGAGAGGCCAAAATGCTGTTACATAAACCTACATTTATGACAATATTGTTCAAAATCAAAAAATCGCGTCTCTGGGATTCATTCCGGACACACTCCATCAGCACGTGATGCACATCTTCAACTACTTCGCATTCCGTGCAGTTGGGCGACTCTGTAATTCCCATGAGAAATTTAAACTTGTTTGAAGGGATGTGTCCGGAACGAAGTCTCATCATCAATACCACATCTATCCTATTTAAGTTTACCTCGCTAAACCACGGATAACGAGGAGGCAGACTCTGAATCGTTTTATACCAAATCCCTTTTGAAAGTGAACGTTCATCAAAATACTCATTCCAAATATGCCTACAATTTAACTTAACTTTACATAATAGTTCACTAGTTAACGGTAGACAAGTGTAAGGAATACCGTCTGTTAACGCTTCTCGGGCCGCGCTGTCTGCCTCCTCATTACCCGGAATACCCACATGTGAGGGAACCCATTGTATTATCGTCTCTTTACCATGTGTCCGAAGCCTACAGATGGATTTTAGGATATCATAGGCGATCGGGTGTCCTCGAAAAGTCGAGGGTAACCGAGCCAAATGATATAGTGCACTTTTTGAATCAGAAAAGATAACACATTTGTTACAATCCACGGAAGCTAAATACGACAGGGCTTTAAATATTGCGATTAATTCACAGTGCATTATAGAAGTGTCGGCACATTGTATTTTGACTTTTTCATAAGTACCTGCCTGCGGGTCAAATAGAGCTGAGCCGCACCTGTCATCATCCTTCGATCCATCCGTATATAGCTTATAGAAACCACCATATCTGCTATGTATAAATTTGGAACAAATATTGCGCAAATCAATCGTATTGAAGTGTCTCTTTGCACTCTCAACACCATCTACGTTACATACAACACTGTCAGACAAATCGTAACTACTAATCCACTTATCAAGCGAGTAAATAGGAAAATTTGCGTCTGAATGCATAGGGACATTACAATACTTCCTATGGGTCTCAATTAATAATGGTATTTTTTTTCGTCTCCAGTATGCGTATTCACAAATATTATTAAGGTTTTCTAGTACCTGAAGCGTTAAGTTATTTTCAAGGGATCTTGATCTAAGCCAGAATTTAGCTGCTAAGTATCTTCTACGAATGAATAATGGGTGAAGGAATAACTCACTTTCCATGATATGCACTGGAGTTGTTCTAATAAATCCGCCCACCACTCTCATAGCCTGGTTTTGGACTTTGTCGAGTTTCTCTAAATGGCAGTTTGCACTATTATCATATAAAAAGCTGCCATAATCTAATCTACTTCGGATAATTGCAATATAAAGACGCCTCAGATGCTTAGGGTGGATGCCCCATTTAGTACCTGCCAAAACTTTAAATAAATTTAAAAATTTAAGTGCTTTGTCTCGTATTTCATTAATATGTTTTGTCCATTTTAAGCTATTATCAAACCAAATTCCTAGATATTTAACTTGGTTCACTTGTGGTATACTGTGGTTGTCTATAATCAATGTAGCCTTATATCTACTTACAAGTCTCGGTTGGCCTTTGGTGAATACACATACTTTAGTTTTCCTGTGAGATATATTTAGGCCTATTTCTCCTACCATTTGATTCAGCAAATTTAGAGCAGTTTGCATAATAGGCACCACATCCGAGACTTTTTTAGAACTAATGTACAGCACAAAGTCGTCTGCGTATTGTGACACAAATACTTGCGGTATGGTTTTACAAACTTTAATCGTAGCAGCGTTAAATAAAGTCGGAGACGAAGGGTCTCCTTGAGCTACGCCAGTACCTGTAGTTCTAAGTAGAGTTTCATTATCATCTACATCAATAGACAAATGGCGTTCGTGTAAGAATTCCCACAAATATTTGCATATAACGGCCCCTACACCGAGTGAATCCAAAGATTTCAATAAACATAAAACATTAACATTGTTATATGCACTATCTATGTCTACGAAACAACCCACAGTAGGGCGTCCACTTGCAAAACCCATCTGTATTCTTGTCACCAATCTAGACAAGTTATCCATACAAGAACGAGCCCTTCTAAATCCTACTGTTTCATCTGAAAAATGATTGTATTTCTCAAAGTACCATTCCAATCTACGTGTTATAATAGTATGTAATATCTTACAAGGGCAAGATAGCAATGAAATAGGTCTAGTGCTAGAAGCAGATTTATTATTAAGGCCCAGTTTTGGTATAGGAACTACTTTTACCTCTCTCCATTGACTTGGGACAAAGCTTGAGGATAAAAATCTATTTAACAGAGATACAAAAACGATTTTTGCCACTTTCGGAAGATTTTTTATCATAGAATATGATATATCATCTACACCCGGGGCTGTGTCAGACTGTTTAATGGAGTTTGTGAGTTCCTGTACCGAAATTGGTGAACATAGATGCATATTTACACTAACAAATTCAGGAGCCGCCGGAGTTGTATAGTCAGGCGCCAAGCTAGATAGTAGCTCTTCAGCTTGCTCTCGAGTAATGCTACTTTTTGGAGATTTACAGCCTTTGAGCCACCGCATTTTTGCCCACATTTCTTTGGATGAGGTTACACTGTCAATACTATTACATAAGTTTTGCCAAGCTGTAGAGCTACTATTTCTTATAAGCCTCTGAGCAGTTTTGACTTTATCTTGAAGAACTTGTAAATTGTCGGGCGTCGAGTTTTTCCTAAAATTTGCCAGTGCTCTGCGTCTTTCGGCTACTGCTTTCGACAAATCTTGGTTCCAATATGGCCTGGGTGTAAACTTCTTCTGGTGAATGGGGTTCTCGCAAATCCTGATAAAGGGGATAGACACATCTGCCGCTTTATTTATTGCGTTTACGAAAATATCATATGCTGCTTGATTGTCTTCGGGTAAAGATAAGTCATTAAGTTCACTTTCCAAACAAGCCCTGTATATCGTCCACTCTGCCTTTTTAAAATTACGTTTCTTCTTAGTTAAATTAGGTCGGTTTACGTTAATTTTCATCTTAATTATTAAATGGTCGCTACCTAAGTTTTCATTTAAGACCGACCAATCGAATTTCAGCGCATTATCCACACTGACTATCGATATGTCAGGAGAGGTATTTTGCACTCTGCCATTAACTAGTTTAACTCTTGTATGTGTTCCATCGTTTAAAGAGATATAATTGTTTTCAAATATTGATTCAAAGATTTGACGGCCTCTTGTATCGGATTTAGAGGACCAATTTGGGTGGTGTCCATTGAAATCGCCTGCTATAAGTGTTTTTCGATTAACTAAGTTAAATATTTGATCCCAATCACCAGAGGTAGTTCTGACCCATTGCGGGCAATAAACCCCAACTACGTGTTCTAAATGGTCACAATTTAGCAATTTAATATGGATTAAATCAATATCGGAGTTTGAAATTTGGGAATTACATAACTGGACCTTTACTGATTTATGAGTTAAAATAGCTACACCTGCATAGCCATCAGCACGATCAGCTCTATGAGTATTATACTCTCTTATTCTAAAATAGCTACCCCTATCAAGCCAAGTCTCACTTATAATAGCTACATGGACTTTTTCTTGATTTAAAAGCGCTTCAAATTCTGTTTTCTTCGGTTGAATGCTTTGTGCATTCCATTGTAGTACATTTATAAAGATGTTTGAGTTGTGGTAATCCATAATTGTTTGATTAGATTACATCCAGGCTTGTCTGCTATATACTGCCATACTAATGATAATAACGCTTCAAAAATAATACCCGCACATCTCTTAATTTTATCTTCCCACGATAAATTCTCCGACTCAAACAAATTTTCTTTTAACTTTTTTAGTAGTATTTGCCATGAAATTTGTTCTTTAAGCTTCGATTTATTGCCTAGCCTTGGTTGTTCTTCGTTCGTACTATCATTTTCACTGATTTCCATACTACATTCAAATATATCATCTCTACTAGTACTTCTTGCAGCCTTCTTTTTAGTTTTCCTCTTCTCTGTCTTTGATGTTTTGGCAGGTATGACCCGCGATTCTTTAAGAACATTTGCATACGTAACACTGCTGCCGGGAACCGATATTGCCTCCTCAATAGTACCATCTAGTACGGTTGTTTGAACGGTCGGAGGTCGTACAGACGAAGCTAGCCGTGGAGTAGGCAAGTAGGGGTCTTGTGAAGTATCCAAATGTTTCGGTGATGGAGGGACGTACAAAGTAATAGCTCTTTTGTATGAGCAGTTAAATTCTGCCATCAGATCTCTTATTTTCCGCTCTTTAATGTATACCGGGCAGATTTTTGCCATAGCCATATGTCTTCCAGTACAGTTGTTGCAGTAATAATCAGTAGACTCGCAATTAGGATGATTCTTCGCACACTTGGGGCATACTATTTTCAGTGACGGGCACATTTTAACCATATGACCGAACCGCCAACAATGGCTACATTGTGTCACCGGGTAGGTATAACGGCTGACACTAACTCTGATATCATAAATGAAAACGTGTGATGGCAATGATGCACCTTTAAAACAAACTCTAATAGATTCACCTGGTTCCCAGCGGCCATCCATTGTATTTCTTCGTTTTAGTCTTTTAACTGACAAGATTATAGTTTCACTAGAAAGTTCTTTCATTATTTCCTCTTCACTCAAATCCATATCAATGTTTTTTATAACACCATACGACTGACTAACCTCCATTGTTTTCTGACTTTTGTAACCATTGTCGTTAAATACCTTCGATTTCGTTAATATCTCAGCATCACGATCGTTGTCGAAATAAATCAACACTTTATGTGCATTTATGTACTTCACGTTGATTACGTTTTGTATTTTTTCGGCTTTTAACATTTTTGCTAGACCAAATTGTTTCGGCAGTTTTTCGACACATGTCACAGAGACTTCAATTTTATCTTCTTTCTCCCGTGTCGAACCGTCTTTCATTTCTCCATAGCTTAATTTTTTTGTTTTACGTGCTACTGTGCTCCACGTTTGCTCAGGACTCCTATCCTTTCTTTTAGCAGGTCTATCGGCTTCGTTGGAATTCAATGCGTAATCATGTTCAAAATATGATTGCATATTTTCCTCCGCGCTCACTGTCATCTCACTCTCACTTAATTCTGTACCTGAATCCTTCGTCCTATAAATCTCCGGTTGTTCTCCCACTGCTGCATCATCGTCACTATCCATGGTTACTGCTAACAGACGACTTTCCTAGTCCAAACGACGCACAAGTTGTGCGAGGCGAACCGATCAACAGGTCGCTGGATTTGGTTAATATCGACGACGCGTCTAGCGATAACGAGCGCCCGCGCGCGACTGCACAATAAAGTTAATTGGTAGTGTGGGAGTTGGGAAGGTACTTGTTTGTAAGCAAAATTTATTGACTTTTCACTAATATAATAGAAATATATATCGCAAAGAGATATATAGGAAGAGATTGCTTTTAGTGATAAGGTCGCCAGTTGTTACACTACAGAGTAAGGTGCCGTCATAGCACGATCTATTGTGATTTTTTTTTTCCCAAAATGAAAATGATTTTCAAAATTGTACTTCGGCTAAACTTTAGTTGGTTGTTTCTTCTATCAGCTGTATTTTTTTGCACCTGGTCATCATAATTCTTCATAACAAACTAAACGCAAACAAAATACTTGTTTTTGGTGATCTCGTGTAAGACGGGACCTTAAGTTATATCTCTTCTTATGTTTTGTTCATTCTAGTGTGAACAATAGTGTTTAATTTTTTATCTATTTATTACACTAATTACATTAATACTACACACTATATATATTACACTTTACATTACACTAATATTATAAAGACGAAAGTTTGTGACTGTGTAAGTGTGTATGTTTGTTACTTCTTCACGCTCAAGCAGCTGGACCAATTTTAATGAAATTTGGTATGGAGGTAGCTGACATCCTGAAATAACACAGGCTACATTTTATCCACGAGAAAAGCCGTGGGCGCAGCTAGTCTTACTCTTACTAATATGATAAACACGAAAGTTTGTAAGAATGGATGGATGGATGGACAGATGTTTGTTACTCTTTCTCTTTCTTTGGCTGAACAGATCTGGATGAAATTTGGCATAGAGATAGATCATAGTCTACAATAGCACATAGGATACTTTTTAACAGTGGGTGAAACCGCGGGGCGCTGCTAGTTTATAATAAATGCGGGTGTTTGTTGCTCAATCACGCCAAAACGGCTAAACAGATTTAATTTGACGCGGAGATAGATTTAAGTCAGGAATAGCAGCAATTTTAAACCGCAGTTGAAACTGCGAGGCACAGCTAGTCCTACTAATATTATAAACGCGAAAGTTTGTATGTATGGATGGATGGATGGATGGATGTTACTCTTTCACGCCAGAACGGCTGAACAGATCTGGATGAAATTTGGCACAGAGATAGATTATAGTCTAGAATAGCACATAGGATACTTTTTAACCGCGGGTGAAACCGCAGGGCGCAGCTAGTTTATTATAAAGGTAATAGTTTGCTTTTTTGTGTGTGTTTATTTGTTAGTTCTGCACGCTCGAAGGAGTTGACAGATTTTTGTAATAGGTTAAGTTATACCCTTGATTAACACATGGGGTGAATTTTTAACCGGAGGCGACACCGCGGAGCGCAACTAATCTCTTCTAATTTTTTAAGAGTTTAAAAAACTATCGTAAAAACGTAATTTTCGTAAATAAACCTTTTCTTTCTGAAGTCAGTACGTCTACCCTGACTGGTCAGCAATTAAATTTGCTAACAAGAAGAAAAAGTTTCTTGTTAAAACATTTACTTAATAAAGATTTCATTTAATTTGAAAAAAAGGTAAGTAAACTGTTTTAGTCTAGTTAGGGACAAGTTTTACAATTGCGAATCTTCATGCTGTAATTTACCATCATATATTTAAAACTGAGTATTGTCTGGTGAAGTGTGGGTGTTTTATTTACCTCTGCCAGCCCCTTCGGAGAAAAAGCCGTGACGATACGTTTTGTTGTGTATTTTATAGACTACTAGCAACCACACAGGATAAAGTGCTAGTCTGAAATTTGCCTAAAAAATTTAATCAAAATCGATTCAGCCGTTTCAGAAGGGAACATACACACCCACCGACATACACAGATATTTTTTATAGATATAGAAAGATAGATAAATAGATAGATAGATAGATAGATAAATGCCCATTTGCTTGCCAAATTGCCATTGCCCAAATTTATAAGAGTTGCCTAAGTATTTACTCATCTAGTTGAAACTAATCCTAGCTAGCTCCTACTTTCATTTTCTTGCTCAAGAGACTCTTCTTAACTTTACGGCTAGGAATAGTTAAAAATGGTTTTTATAAATATTAGTAATATTGAGACAGAACCTATTTAAACTTTCAGTTAAACTGGCTAAGCTGGCCAAGCAAATAAATAAATAAAATAAATAAATATTCGGGACACTTGAACACACGGTCGTCTGACCCCAAACTAAGCAAAGCTTGTACTATGGCCGCCAGAGACTGATATATATACTTATATACTTTTAAATACATACTTAAATAGATATTAACACCCAGACATAGAACAAACACAAATATTCATCATATGAATGTTTGCCCTAGGTGGGAATCGAACCCACGCCCCCTAGATCAGAAGGCAGGTTCACTACCGACTGAGCCACCGAGGCAGTCAAATATCTCGTGTTCACCTTTAGCCATCCGACTTTTGAGTAAAATACCACTATTGCCTTTATTCAGCGCAATACATTATTACTACCTAGCATTCGCAGCCAAACCCTTCGCCATTGAAAAGTTTCTTTAGAAAACAGGCGGGTCGCGATTGTACGAATCACTTCACGAGACGAATGACCTGCCTCAAGAAAAGCGGCAACATTTATAAGGGGCTGGAATTGTTCACGCTACATTTATCTACGGCATAACATCGAAAATAGTACCTACAGGAGATTAGCTCTGGTCACTTTCACTTCTACGTTCTTTTTTTTCATCTTATGTAGAATAGATCGACGTTTGACCACCAACTCGCCTGATGTTAAGCTACGTTGTGGTCTAAGATGGAGCACGACGACCTGGAAACTTATTCACTCTAGCCTTGAAAATACTAAGGTTGTAGTTAGTCGGGAATACAGACGATGGCAAGGTATTCCATTTCCTAGCGGTTCGCATCAGAAAGGTGGAGGCAAACCGTTTAGTACGAGTTGGTGAAATGTCGACGAAGTAGGGATGGTATATATATGCTTTTTCCGACTTGTACTGCTGTAAAAAGGGAAGAAGGGATTAGGTCATGCAGTTCCAACGCACACTCGCCGAAATGCAGCCTGTAGAAAATACATACTTTTCAAACGAGAGAGACAAAGACCAAAGAATATCTCGAGTTGTAGGAATGGCCTTCCTGGGCATAGTTTCTCTTATTGAGTTCCATGCAAATGCAATGGAAGCCTAGTTGGAGAAGGCTCGCCTTTTAAGCCAGAGTGAGCGGATTCGATCCCAGCCGAAGGCGTAAGGCACCAATTTGTTCGTTGTGTAAACATAACAGTATGTGCGTATTTTATGTCATGTGCTACATTACTAGATGCCGGTGTATGGCGACAGATTTGCCCCCTTTCACATTTGAGACTGAATATCTTTCAGCAAAGTGTGGGTGTTGTAACACCTTTGCCAGCCGTTTTGTGGGAAAGGCGTGATGTTGTACCAACATCCAATATTCCATTTGATATGATTTAAACTTCTACATACGAGTATATAAAACACGGTACAATACAAAAGACTTGACACATCGTCACGCCCCTAAATTACAGTTGAAAAGCTAGACCATCTCTGCTTAAGAAGATATATTATACGATTAGGGAATTTATTGACGATAAGAATTTAGTGTAATACTAGCTGTCACCCCCCGACTTCGTTCGCGTTTATTATTTACATTTATGTAAATATATACGTGAGCTATCTTATCTGTTAAGTTAGATCGAACTGTGTGCAAATTTGATTGAAATCGGTTAAGTAGTTTAGGAGTCTATAGCGGACAAACAACGTGACACGTACTTTATATCTATCCTCCATGTGACATAATATTATATTTAATTTTGTCTAATTAATTGTTTTCAAAGATTGACACTGTAACAATGGCATGATATTTTATGACCATTTAAATTTAGTTACCTACCTACTTACTCGTATTCCTAACTTTTGCACGCTCCTTATGGGTTGTCTTAAGTGAGGCTCTTATTTATGACCAACTATCCTGTATGTACCTACATTTCTGCAAATTCTACACATTTCTACACATTCCTGCAAATATATGATTTTGAATTTTGAAAAACATTTACTTGGAATCATTTCCTTCGAAGCTGCGCGCAATAGCATAAAGAATTCCAATCAATCTATTTATACGGAGAATCGAACGCCAAACGATGGACCGTATCCATTCCATTAAAACCGCTGCCGCGATGCAACTCGATCTTACTTGTACCTATTAATTATTTTAGATCAGGTTCCACCGCAATTGAGTCAAGATACCACACTCTGGGATTTTGTTTTCGACCAAGCGAGCGTTACCGAGTGAACAAGTGACAAACATGCTTTCGTATGTCCGGATTTCTGACCGAATTCTGTCCTGCAGTGCTGCAGCCACAATCATTCGGGAACGTTTCCGATCGGATCCCTCAAATTTCAAACTCAAATTGTTCGAATCTCAGCTTCGTTTTACAAATTTTGGAATAGGGAATATAATGCAAATCCAATCACAATAATAAAATCAAATCAAATCAAAATAATTTATTTCGACTAATTTTACAAGTCATATTTTATAAGTAGGTCAAAAAATGTATAAAATTATTTTTTCGAAATATAAAATTAAAACAAAAAATGTTACGAACATTTACAATAGAATTTATTAGTCAGTACATGAACCATGTGACAATTAAATTGCACACGGAGGGTATTATACTGCTTTTGCGTATAGGTACGACGACACCCACATGCTGCAAGTGTAGAAGGACGTACAAAATGCCTTAAAAACAGTTATTTGACGTCCTCCGAACACCGAGCAAACCTGCAGGCTATCATATTAGCCCTCACAGATAACGCCCTCCGTTCCCTTTCAATTTCTACATCATCTCTCAAGTCAGAGGTTACTATATGCCCGATATGTTCTACTCTTGCAATAGCAGTTCCGTGGCAATAATAAATCACGCTTCACAAATTATCAATGCGGACTGAGATTCGAATAATTTGAGTTTACATTTTTTGGGATCCGAACGGAAGCATTTCATAATGATTGTGAATACCTACCTATGCAGATATTTGTCTTCGTCTACAGATCACATCCCGATTCTCGTGTTTTGTGAGCACGTTCGATAATTACCTATACAGATTTTTTTGCCGAGTCTCAGGAGAGTTGGTTGAGGAATACGACCTGTAAAGGAGGACCGATGCTGGCCGCGAGGTAACAGAGCCGCACTAGTACATTATTGTTGAGTAAATAGGTACCTAAGCGACAAAATAGTTTCCAAACACGGGGTTAAGGATTTTTATAACTTTACTGATCCTACTAATACTATAAACGCGAAAATATTGTAAGAATGGATGGATGGATGTTTGTTACTCTTTCACGCCAGAACGGCTGAACAGATCTGGATGAAATTTGACACAGAGATAGATTATAGTCTAGAATAGCATATAGGATACTTTTTAACTGCGGGTGAAACCGCGGGGCGCAGCTAGTAAATTCATAAAGTTCTTATGCTGTGCACGAATCTACCTATAATATAGGTAGGTACTTACTCAAAATGTTCCGAGTTGGCAATTACATTTGTGTACATTTTTTATTGGTCGGCGTTTGACCACCAACTTACCTGATGTTAAGCGACGTTGTGGTCTAAGATGGAGCACGACGACCGATAAGGTACTTTTTCACTCTAGCCTTGAAGTTTTGTAGAGTGAAGAAGTACAAAGACGGCAGTGGAATGAGGCGCTACAAGTGCGCTATGCTCAGACCCGTCTTCGGAACGGTTACACCGGACTACATCCTGAAACACGACTAGGTCATTTCACGGCATGGCTTGGTCCGGTGGCTTAAAACATGCTCCGTGTTTTAAGTCAGCTGTGTAGGTACACACATTATATGTAACAAAATATTTCTCCACTCAAAGCCCTTTCGTACCTATTTGATATTCATCTGACTTTACCCATTTTACAACTACTAAAGCCAGCATAAATTAAAGTGTCACTGAAACAGAAATCTAATGGTAACACGAAGCTCAAGAATTGCTGTTAAAATTTGGCTACAGTCAGCACACAAAGGCGACGTTTTATTTGGACTAAAAGCGTACATCTCTTAATACCGCTAAGAGTGGCTTAGAACGTAATGGAAGACGGGATAAATAACGAATGCTCACGTGATGAAAGGTTCCTTTGTATAATTCATTTGTGGGAGCACAAGTACGAAAGGCGATGCATAAGTAAGTAGGGACCGGACTCTTTTACTCCGATTATTTCTTACAACGTTTTGTGAAGAGAATTACGTCGGAGTCGAGAGAAAGGGCAATCGACTGAAGTGTAATAAAGTTAGAAAATTATGTTTAAGTGGGTATGAGACGGGATTCCGGCTCGTGGTGAAAAAACTCTGGTTTACCTACTCAGTGAGGGTAAGATTTTATGCATAAATTATGAATTGTGCTCGACATTTTCTGAAGCGAAATTCTACATGAGATTGTGGTGTTCCTAACAGAATTTTCCTGGGACTTTTTGCCGAGAATTTTCCATAACATAGAGCAAAAGATAAATGGCTTAAAAAACAACCAATTATTCATGACATAACATATCGTCACGCCTTTCCCCGGAAAGGGCTGGCAGATGTATAATACAACACCCACACTTCGCCGGACGATATTCAGTCCCAAATGTGACAGGGGGCGAGCCTGTCACCACACACCGGGCTCCAATCATGTAGCAGATGACATACAATACGCACATATGCTCACACAATGAACAAATTGGTGCGTGCCGTCCGGCTGGGTTCAAACCCGCTCCCTCTGGCTTGAGAGGCGGGCCTTCTCCCAACTAGGCTGCCATATCTTTTTTTACCAATTATTCAAATAAAAAAACACAAGCAATCGCTTTTCCCTCTAGAATACACTAGAAACTTGATATTCAGATCGTTTTCTTTATTTTCATATTGAATTCAGTCACAAAGTCAGAGCTGAGATAGGTCTATGTAAGCTTGAGGTTATTAAGTCAGACCCGAGGCTGACTGTCGCCGCTCGGATATTGTAGAGACTAAAAGCAAAGTGACTAAACAAATTCATACCGCGTCGCACCGACGCGGTCTCACTCTGTTTACTGATACGATATATTATGATAATACACCCACTCACACAAATTCTATACGAAGGCTTAGTAAAGAGCGTTAGCTACATTTTGCCTCACTTAACATATTTCTGGATCAATTAGTCGAATGTAAGAAACTCATTAGTAGATGCTGAAGTAACAATTTAAATACCACATCAAACTTGGATGATGCCGCAATTGCTAAAATAATTTAGGTACACCTTAATCTTATCTATATATACAGGGTGTTACAAAAACCCTGTTGTATTCGCGAGGTGCACACCAAGTATCGACTAGAGGATGCAATAAATATGCTACTAAAATAAATATTGACTCTTCAACATTTTTGAACACACATCGCGCTCCGGCCTCCTATAGTGTGAACGCAGCCACTAATCGCGTTGGTTTTATTTGTAAAGTATTTCCGTCGTGCCGCTATTTTCATAGAATAAAAGCCGCCAACATAGGATACAGATTTGTTAACATTTTTATAAAATTTCCATTTTTTCTTATGTTCTTAAACATGTCATAACTCTTGCTATTTTTAACGTGCATTTTTTTTGGTGTTTTTGCATGAATACTTATAAGTGTGTGTCCTGTTGTATAATTGAAGACGCCCTTCAATTATACAACAGGGTTTTTGTAACATGCTGTATAAAATTCAACGTCCTGCCTGACTGACTGACCGATAAATCAACGCACAGCCTAGACCGTCAGTCCTAGAACCACGAAATTTGGAGGGTGTATTCTTTGTGAAGTTTCTTAGTGTAGGTCTCCACTAAGATAGGGTTTTTCGATTTTTGTTTACCCGGGGCTTAAGTTTGTCGATGTTTACTGCAGGTCACGTGGGCAAAGCCGTGGGCAGAAGCTAGTATATACCTAAAAGGAGAACATTTTCCAAGACGATCTTCCGGGGCTTTACAAACAAAGCTACTTTAAAATTGCAGGTGATTAAAAACTTGCTTATTCGATCTCCTCTCCTCTTATCTCCGCCCAAACTTTGGTAAACACACTTTGGTAAGGAGGTATCAAGTTGTCATCTCGATAATTTCGTCAGGACAGTGTGACGACATGAATATTTCAGAGCCGAAACCAGCCTCCGGGGCAATGGGTGGGTGAGATCAAAGAGGTCTCTACCTTTCAAAATCCGGTGTGGGCATTCTGAAATAGTCGCCGTACATTATTAGTGCTACTGGGAATACGATAAAATATGTACTTACTTTGAAATAATTTATAGATCTACTAGCTGCACCCAGCGGTTTCACCTACGGTCCTACAGGAACCGGTAAATTTTTCGGGATATAAAGTACCCTATGTCCTTTTCCGTAACTCAGACAACGTGTATGCAAAATAGTAGTTATACATAATAATATAATGAGTAGTTAGGGCGTGAAAGCATTACAAACAAACAAACTCATATTCGCATTTATAATATTATAAAAATATAGATATCCTAACTATACAGGGTTATTTGTACCTAATCAAAAACCTCGTATGGGTTCATTGTACTCATCAGTACGAACTACTTTTACTATGAAGCCAATCCTGTAATCGCGAAAAAAAAAACAGCTGTTCCATACAAAAAGTTCAATCACCTTTGACAAAATGTATGGAACAGCTGATTTTTTTTTCGCGATTTCGGAATTCGCCCCATAGTAAAAGTAGTTCATATTGATGAGTACAATGAACCCTTAAGAGGTTTCTGGTAAGTTACAAATAACCATGTATAACTAACACACACACACACCATCTGATTTACCAGGCACATAACAAACTTAGGTTTATTAATGGGAGTAGCCCCTGGCTACCGAAACACAGTTTTTACTAGTTCGGACTCAGTGGATTCACATCATATGTTGTACTTATTGTTCGTGCTAAAATAGCCTGCTTGGCTAGCAAAGGCCAGAGACAAATTGTCGTGCCACCGTTTTTATCCCGCGAGAAAGAGACAAACATATCCGTGTTCCATGGTCAAATAGTATACTCCGCCAGGTATAGCATTCCGGTCATGCGGGCAACACGTAGTGACGTCAATCGATGTAAAAGCAGGACCGCACCAAGTCATTTACAAATAGTTCGAAAGAGACGAATGACGATGACGAATGAGTCATGACGTCATTACGAGTTAGCTACCGGAATACTAGACCTTGTTTTTTAGATCATGCCGTGATCTAGCTTTGAAAGTTGAAAGACTTTGAGAGTTGAAAATAACGTACTTACCTCATACCACAGAATATGCTCTATTACATAGGTCCAGAAGGATAGTCTTCATACAAAACACGATTTCGAAACGTGTCAAATTTATTTTGGTACCATAATAAAACCTTTTTTTCTATACGTGATGAACTTGCCATTAAAAGAGGTTACCCGATTTAGTTGGGTAAATTATATAACGATCAGAGTTTAAAGAAATCACAAGACCGGAAACAAAGTATTAGGCCAGCTTAGGCCAGAGCTAAACTACACACAAAGCCTTACCCAGATCCATTCATGACACTATTCTACAAACTAATATTATAGATTGCATGTAAACCTTAACTAAAATCAGAGTAGGTAAAAGGTAAGAATTTAAGTAAATATCAAGAGTACGAATTTGAGTTAAAATCAATAGTAAAGGGATTACTATTGATTTTATCTTATTTACACATAAATTTACCCATTATCATTATTTACATCATACATTTAAGTTATTTTTTCGGCAATAAAATAACATTACATTTACATAAAAATAAAACTGACGCCTGCTTGTCACGATATTTCACTGTTACGTATATTTCTTTCTTGCGAAGGTGCACAGAGCAAATTGTTATAGGGGCGACGAAGTTTTCACTAATTTTCATTTTTACTTTGTCGAATTATTATTTTTGTCCACTGATCGGCTAAACTGGATCCTTAAGAAACCTAAAGATAATTAAAGGGAAAATATAAAAATACCTTGTGGCAACACTTTTTTCAGCAACTTTTCGCTCTGTTGACATTAGGAATTAATTACAATTATTAGCTTTTTAAAGCACATAAAAATATATTTACGACTTACGGATGATATGTGACGTTACCTTTTTTTACTGTTTTGGATATTCTGAAATTTCGGCATGAGTGGACTACACAGTTCACCATATTTATTGGTTATTGGGGAGACGTAACCGCTACTGGATGACATCGAAGACTGACTAGTGAATTGGTTGACTTTCAATGGTTTGGTTTACTTTTTTTGGAATCATTATTTTTGACCGATTAGGGGTCTTTACTCTATGTCTATGCCTCATACATAAAAACTATCAAACATACAAACTTAACCTTTTATAGTATTAGTTAACATAGAAGTTTAGATGTAGATTCCAAAATTCCGTATAGACAACTAGCTGCGCCCGGCGGTTTCATCTGCGGTTGAATATTGTGGACTATAATCTATCTCTGTGCCAAACTTCATCCAGATCTGTTCAGCCGTTCTGGCGTGAAAGAGTAACAAACATCCATCCATCCATCCATTTTACAAACTTTCGCGTTTATAATATTAGTAGGATAGACAATTTTTATTTTGGGAACAAAAAACAAATATACAAAAAAAAACAAATGAAGTCAAGTCAGAAACTGTGGCGTGTTTTTGTATTCTATACTTTTACGGCACCCACGATACTATTTCAGAGAAAATTATTACCAGGTCCCAAGCCTTTTCACCACTCACTTTTAATATAGCCAGGAAAGTATGCACCTAACAATCTTGTTGGAAGTTTATTAAATTCTAAATTTTTCATCGAGTTACGAGTTTGCTGACGGGAAGCGGTCTTTTGATCTCGTTAGCCATTTTAATAAGATTCGAGACATATTGTGACAGGTTTTTCATAATATTTGTAATAGTTTATTTTATTAGGAGATGCGATGTAACACAAACAGACAGTCACGCCTTTTTTCAGTAGAAGTAGGCAGAGACCACTTCTCTCCACTTGCTACGATCCTGGTACACATTTTTCGTTTCTTCTACTTTCATGAACGTTTTTATACATTCTCGTCGGTTACAGGTACTCTTGACCTTGCCTTTCTTCAGAACGTCTCAGATTTGATCCAGGTACGTTTTCCCCGGTCGACCCTTACCAACTTGATCACTATTCACACTCATCTCCTAAATCTGTTTCGTCAATCTTCTGTACATATTAAAGCAGGTACACAATAAGACATAACAAGTGTTGCAGCTTACATGTTTTCAATTTTTTCCTGATCTGTTATACAGTGCAAGTTCCGTAAATATTCTCAGCATAACATAAAATAGTATCACTTTCCACGTCTGTCTATATCTCTGCCTGTAATTTGTATTGTAATTTGTATACGCTATTTACCATCAGTTAGATAACTTTTCAGAGAAAGTTTATAAATGCTGTAATTTTTAACATTGTAATTTGTAATAACTTTTTATCTATAGAATAACACTCTATAAATCATGTTCGCAGGTATTGTTGTGTGCTCGAGTACGATTTTGACATGATAAAGTGTCGCTATAATTCTTTACCGTCGCAATAACAATCCTGTATCAGGATTTATATCAAACAATCAATGAGTATGTATTTTGTCAGACTGATAACACAGCTCAACAAAAAAACTTGGATATTTCTGCGGATTTCTTCATCGGATGTTTTCAAGTGGCCAATTTTCGAATACATTCATGAAAGTACTGGTTTTTCTCAATAAAATTTATACGACTGCTCTCGCTCTCTCTCTCTGCTTTAGAACATTGTACTATTATAATAGTGCAATGTGAACATGAAGATTTTTTAAAAACTAGAGCTAATATTCCACATCCAACCATATTTTCTGAAATTGTTGACGTAGATGTATTGTATTCGAAACCACTTACATCAAGAGCAACAAAATCGCTGTTGACAAGTGTAATAATTTATGATGGTTTCACATAAACTATGGAGTACTAGATCTTCCATATTAATCAAGGCCAACGCCGCGTCTAACAGCTTCTTTGAAATAAACATTTGTGAGCGAAATCCCGTTTTCGTTAGTTTATGCCAAGATATAATAAAATACTCCGCCGGTCACGTAAGCAACACGTAGTGACGTCAATCGATGCTTGAGCAAGACCGCAATAAGTCATATAGATAGTACGAAGTAGTTGAATGGCGATGACGAGTGACGTCATTACGTGTTTGCTCCCGAAATACTAGACCTTGTTTTTTGGATCATGGTTTATGCGATCTGCTACGGCTTTGCTACAAAAAATAACTGCAAAGATTGCAAACGGATTATGTTAGCTAGAGAGCAGTATGATTTATTTTTATGAAAACATAACATAACATATCGTCACGCCTTTCCCCCGAACGGGCTGGCAGAGGTGTATTTTAACGCTCACACTTCTCCGGACGATATTCAGTCCCAAATTTGACAGGGGGCGAGCAACACAATGAACAAATTGGTGTCTCATAAGAGAGGAGGAGAAGGCCCGCCTCTCAAGCCAGAGTGGCGGGTTCGAACCCAGTCGACAGCACGCACCAATTTGTTCATTGTGTGAACATTTCTGCGTATTGTATGTCATCTGCTACATGACTGGAGCCCGGTGTATGGCGACAGGCTCGCCCCAGTCACATTTTGGGCTGAATATCGTCCAGCAAAGTGTGTGTGTTGTATTATACCTCTGCCAGCCCCCTCGGGGGAATGTCGTGACGATATGTTATGTTAAAAATTATAAGACAACAATTTTACCAAAAAAGTCAAGCAGCCAATCCTTTAGACATATCTACTAGTACAGCTGCCTAAATATGAAAAGAGATTGTCCATTAGCAGGTGCTTAATGGACAATCACAATATTACCTCACATTGAGCTTTGAAATACGTACTATTTACCTTCACCATTTTACGCAACTTTATAGAACCCAAGTAGCCTAAATAAACTAGAGCAAGTTAATTTAGACGAAAGACAGGAACCGCTCCCAAATATCTAATTTAGGGCGCTCATTTTACCAAGAAGGATACCTTCAGCGGGTATTTAGAAATACATTTATATATCGTGACGCCTTTCCCCCGAGGGGGCTGGCAGAGGTGTAATACAACATCCACACTTCGCTGGACGATATTCAGTCCCAAATGTGACAGGAGGCGAGCCTGTCGCATACACCAGGCTCCAGTCATGTAGCAGATGACATACAATACGTACAAATGTTCACACAATGAACAAATTGGTGCGTGCCGTCGGCTGGGTTCAAACCCGCTACCTCTTGCTTGAGAGGCAGGCCTTCTCCCAACTAGGCTGTCAATACAAAGTACATAAAAGGTACGTAAATTAAAGATTTTAAAAGAACAATTGAAAATTGTTCCCTAACTTTGATACCTACAATGTTACTAACTAGCTGCGCCCCGCGGTTTGTCCCGCAGTCCCATGGCAACTGTTAGTTTTTCAGGATAAAAACTATCATATGTCCTTTTTGTACTCCTAGTAACGTGTATGTGAATTTTCATAAAGATCGGTTCATAAGTTAAGGCGTGAAAGTATAACAAACAAAGAAACTTCCTTTCAAATTTAGTCAGGATTAGGAAGTTAGAATTGAGCAATAGCCAAGTCTTTTGGTATATATTTAAACTAGCCTATGTTTTAGTCCAGGTGTCTATCCAGCTTTATCCTTTCCGAATTTCATGCAAATTCGTCCATCTTTTTGCATGAGCGTACAGAAATAACAATGATACACACACAAAAGCAGCCTTTCGCATTTAGTACTAGCTGTTACCCGCGCCAGAAAATGTAGTGTCCTAAAACCTTCCTCGTGATATACTGTCTAATTATCAAATTTCATCAAAATCTGTTCAGCTGTTTAGCCATGAAAAGCCTACAAAGGACAGAGAGAGTTACTTTCGATGTTATAATAAATATATTTAGACCCTTATTTTTTTTTGTATGAGTTTAAGTATCTGTTATACATTATATTTTTAATTTTGAGAAATATGAAAACAGCACAGTAGAAACGACACAAAGCTCCATAAGCGGATAAATTGCTGATACAAAATTCATTGCTTGTAGCCTTGCTACAGGCAATTATTCGTTTTTTCACGAACGAAATTTTTCCATTTGTTGCCGGACTGAAATTGCTTAATATTGTTGATGATATCGCGTAGAAATGACGAGTTCTACCTCGTCGAAAATAGATACATGTTTAGACTGAGTTCTCTAGATATATGTGTGTAGAGTCGTTCGTACACACGGTGACCCAAGTATCATCGGATGCTGGCCGACATGAGGACCATTGATAAGTGATTGAATAAAACTTCGTGCACGAATCGACGTAATGTCGGCGAGATATTGAGAATCGTACGACGATCTCACTATGACGCGACGACGTAGTAACGTAAAGTCATCATCGTCGCTATATGTACAAACAGCTCAATATAAAATAAAAGGAGTAGGATTGGTGGCAGATTGTATTCTCGATGTCACTCTGGTTTTATAAAATGAATCGAATGGAGACTGATACAAGTATTGTTACTCCAATTTCATTCAATCAAATTGTTTTACATTCAGGGTTTTAAAGAAATCGCATTAGGGTTCGATAAAAAGACACTTTTGGGATAGTCTGACAAAGTAGTCTTACTTTTAGAGACGGGCTTATTAAATTTGTATCCACTTAGGCATTTGTATTTGGACTCGTATATTCACAAGTTCTTCACGCTTTTGTTAACCTACTATGGCAAAGGAGAGGTATGGAATTCTTTATTTTAAGAGTCCGGCGACCACTTTAGACTAACTTCGCATTGGCTAAAAGTTTTCCATAACCATTTCATCTAGAAGAAGATAACGAGCGCAGAGAGCAAGTCAAGATACTGACGAGCCTTTAAAGTTACCTACAAAGTGACAAAGTGGTCTTTTTTTAATAACTTTTGCACTTCTGTAATCATTCTTAAATAACTAAGAATGTCCTTTGTATTATGGATACATTTAAAAGCTAATGATGTAGACAACCTCCCTATGTAAAGGGATTTTTGATTTGCTTTGTCTATCTATTGAATAAATCAGTCAAAAATTACCCCTTACAAATGCGGAATTTTTTCATAGCTCTATTTTCGCTTGAGAACGTTTTTAAAAAAAACCAAGAACATAGGGGCGGAGATCTTGTTTATTTAATTGTACATGCTAAATTTCATTATCAATTCAATCAAATCAAATCTGACAAACGGTTTTCAAGAAATTTGAGAAGCGCGTTTGTTTGGAAATTTCAGAGCGTAGCGGCCCTAGGCGGCCCTTAAATAGGTTTCACCATAAATCCTACTAATATTATAAACGCAAAAGTTTGTAAGACTGGATGGATGGATAGATGGATGGATGTTTGTTACTTTTTCACGCCAGAACGGCTGAACAGATCTGGATGACATTTGGCACAGGGATAGATTATAGTCTAGAATAGCACATAGGATACTTTTTAACCACGGTTGAAACCGTGGGGCGCAGCTAGTATAAAATACAACAGGGCTCACTGAGGGAAAATTCAAATCACATGTATAACTACTTTAATGAAAAGAGGGTATTATAAGGTTAAGAATTATTTAGAAGACAAAGATGTCTGGAGCCTTCCACTTCCGTCAAGTAGCCACTAGTATTCATAGATAATACCTATTTGTAAGCCAAAATTTGTGAGACTGTAATTTATTTATTCTTTGAAAAAGTAATGCCCCTCAGTTTCTTGCCTGTTCTTCTGAGTAGAGGCTCTTTAGCCGAACGAGGCGCTCGAGTCTATTTAAAAACTTTGACGTTCATAAGTGTATCTTTGATACCAAAATTGAATAAAAACATTTTGCCTTTGACTTTATTTTTAACTTTTAAACTTTGTCCTTGTTACCTACGACACTTAAATTAAGAAATACTGGAAAGCAATAAAATTTTTAAAACGCTTTTATTCGTTTTATTGGATCCAGTAATTGAAAAGTAAATCCAGTGCAATAAATAAACGCGTTTAATTGAAGACCCGCGCCGTTCCGTTGGTAAAACAGATTGCGCTCCTTTGTAGCCAATCTATCATTCTACGAGTAACATGCAAAACAAATTGAGGGATAAATCATTGGGTAATAAATGGGCAGGAGCAAAAACATTCTCGAACCTTGTCTGTGATAAGGTTTTACGTTTTGCTTACTTAAATTGTAGCAGCGATGATAGCCTAGTTGAAGAAGGCCTGCCTCTCAAGCCAAAGGGAGCGGGTTCCAACCCAGCTGACGGCATGCACCAATTTGTTCATATGTGTGAACATATGTGCGTATTGTATGTCTTCTGCTACATGACTGGAGCATGTATGGCGACAGGCTCGCCCCCTGTCACATTTGGGACTGAATATCGTCCGGCAAAGTGTAGGTGTAGTATTACACCTCTGCCAGCCCCCTCGGGGGAAAAGCGTGACGATATGTTAAATTGTAGCCGCATATCGCGCGCTGATTTAATTTTTAACCTCCGACGCAGAAACGACTGGGTGTTATAAGTCTCACGTGCCTGTGTGCCTGTGTACCGAATCGTAGCTCTCAAACGAAGGAACCGATTTTGATTTTTTTTTTTTTGTTTGAAAGGTGAATTAGTCGAGAGTGTTCTTAGCTATGCTTGATGAAAATCGGTGTTGATGAAAATCGGTGTTGGGGGTACAAATACAAATAGTTGTGTGTTTTGTTTCTACTGTAGTTGGTAACAGCTGAAATCGTCTCAGATTAATAACCTCTTATTAAAAAAAAAAACATTAAAAAAACTGTTCCCTTAGGTATAATGAGTAAAACCGCATGCCACAGCCAGACCAGTCATTAAACAATCTGTGAATCTGTCCTTACAATATCTCCCCAAGTTTCTTGACTTTGTATAAGTACCTGCCAAACTATTTGCTAATTTCAATTTCTCTCAACTTTGAACTATGACAACTGTATAATATTCCAACACTGGTTCGTTACTAGGCTTCATAATATTTTGACGAATTATTATTATCAGTGGAATTTATGAACATAATTTTTTCTGTTGAATGGGAGCTTGAATTTTTATGCAGCTGACTCAGGAGTGGGACACTGATCCATCTCAATTTTGTTAGAGAATAAAAAAGGTGAAAAAGGTTGTGTTCTTATTTTCGAATAATGTTTAGCCTATCCCCTACATCAATCAAAACATCTCGTACACTCTCTGAAGATACCAACGTAAGTTATAAATAGATACTTACTTAATTTTAAATACATCGTAATAGGCTAAAGGTACTTAAAGAGTTGATTTCTTGACTAACCGAAAAGTCAACTCACAATCCTACTCATACTATAAAGGCGAAAGTTTGTAAGAATGGATGGATGGATGGATTGTTACTCTTTCACGCCAGAACGGCTGAACAGATCTGGATGGAATTTGGCACATTGATAGATTATAGCCTAGAATAGCACATAGGATACTTTTTAACCGCGGGTGAAACCGCGGGGCGCAGCTAGTTCTGAAATAATTAAATCACACTAATATTATAAAGGCGAAAATATGTGATTGCGTAAGTGTGTATGTTTGTAACATCTTCACGCTCAAACGGATGGATCGATTTTGATGAAACTTGGAATAGAGATAGGTTGTACCCTGGATTAACACAGGCTACTTTTTAACCGCGGGTAACGCCGCAGTGCGTAGCTAGTCAAATCATAAACTAGAAATTGGCCACAGTCTCAGTCTCAGCTAATTTGTAAGGTTAAATTTGTGTTTATGGGAAATCAATATTTTTGTACAAAAGTTGTATTTGCCAATTTAGTATCTTAAAAGTAACATTAAAAATGTATTTGTATTTCTGAAAGGATGGCATTCAAAACATTCTTAATGTAAATGTAAACAGCTAATACTTCAAATAATCCAAACCATGTACAATATGTGGGTAATTTCAGTGTGAATCGAATGGACATCAAGATCAGTACGACAGAAAGACACCAAAGAAAAATAATACGAGATCCGTCCTCTTCCGTGGTCCGGTCAAAAAGTCCCGGTTGGCGGGGCTGGCGACTCAGGCGCTACCCCACTGACATTCCTTTGACAGTTCGCTCGGAAAAAGTCACACAGCAAAGCATAGACTGCATTTTTTTGTATGTGCTGCTACGATATTATCTTGGAATACGAGGTAAAAGACTCTGAACTAAGATATAAATATAACAGATACCTAATTTTGAAAGGTATACACTCACCATAATAAACGTCATCTAGTTCCTTAAACCTCTTGGCGTTGACGCCGATTCTCCAACTGTACAACAGCACCACTAGTATGGAAATATTCTGAAACAAGTAAAAAAGTCTACGTTAGATTCCTTTCCACCTGTTGACATTTACTAAATCATTACAATACAACAGAGTTTCGTTTCTGAAACAGATTATCAGAACCCTCCTTCTTGTATTCTCTACTAGTTGCGCCCCACTGTTTCACCCGCGGTTAAAAAGTATCCTATGTGCTATTCTAAACTAAAATCTATCTCTGTGCCAAATTTCATCTAGATCTGTTCATCCGTTCTGGCGTGAAAGAGTAACAAACATCCATCCATCCACTCTTACAAACTTTCGCGTTTATAATAATAGTAGGATATCTGACTGAGATGCTTAGATGGATGCTTTAGAGGGTCTGAAAGGGATGCTTAGATGGTTTGGAGACATTGAGAGTATAGAAGAAAGGAGATTGACAAAACAGATGTATAAGGCGAGTGTAAACGGCCAAGTTGGTAAGGGTCTTGGCGAACGTATCTCGACCAAGTCGAAGACGTTTCAAAGAAAGGCCAGGTCAGTAGTATGTACCCGTAACTAGCGAGCGTATATGAAAAGACTTATGGAAATAGTAGAAGCGAAAGATATATGCCAGGATCGTAGCAAGGGGAGAGAAGTGGTATTTGCCTACCCGTATGGGAAACAGTTGTGACTATATGTAGGTATGTATGTATATCTGACTGAAGACGCACTTGTCCTTTAGCTCGGTAAAGACTTCCTTATTATCTGACTGGGTAAGACTTTCTTAACCTCAAGCTGAATAAAAGGTTATTTATCATTTACGTAGGCAACTACTTCTTGTTCTACTAATTGTTTCCGTTTTAGACTGACATTATCAGTTTATCTTCTACCCAGTAAATACTCTACTGCAGCGGTCGGCAACCTTTTAGCAGGCAAGGGCCGCACAGTGCCAAAATAAGCAAGTGACGGCCCGCACTTGTTCAAAATCTTTATCAAAGGTTTCTATCTAATTATACATGTTTTACCATAGGTATCTATTTATTTATGTAGGTATTATCTGATCTCCAAAAATCAATGTTTATCTGTCTCTGGCAGTAGTAGGTATTAGTAGGTAGTTTGGGCCCAGACGACCGTGTGAGCAATATGTCCTGATTTTTTTTTTATTTACAAAACACTCACGGGCCGCAAGGAGGAGCCGCGGGCCGAATGTGGCCCGTGGGCCCCGGGTTGCCGTCCGCTGCTCTACTGAATAACCAACAGTCTAGTAAATCTTTCGCTCAGCTCCCACAAAAGTACATGAAATTGATAATTAAAATATTGACAAAAGTTTCAATATCTTCATTATTTTATGACAGTGATGGAACTCATTTATGAGAAGTAATCTAAGATACATACATGGATGATGGGAAGTTACGAATACGGAAGTAATGGTAATGACAGTGATGTGATCATTGAAACAATTTCCGGAATTTAATACTGAAACCTTTGATACCTACTGAAATTACGTACGACTTGATATGCTATTTCGGGAGTCTGAAAACTTTTTGATGTAGATCAGTGGCGAAAGAAAACATAGCATAGTTAGGATCATTTGCGTCAATAGGGTTATTTTTCAACTCGTAGTTAAATGCGCAGACAGAAATACACTACGGCGAGTGTGCACAAGAACTGCACGACCTGATCCAGACATCACCGTTCTTTAATATAGTAAGAGACACCCTCTTATGGTGGAATTTCCGCCAAAACGCACTTAGCGTTTCAAGTTTACTTTTCTTGTTAGAACTGCAGAGGTGTGGAACTCATTGCCTGCGTCTGTCTTTCCATCTAAATACAATCCGAGGATGTTTAAGAGTAAAGTGAATAGGTATCTCCTAGGCAAGCGTGTTACACCTTCGATCACGTCGACGCTTCCCATCAGGCGAGTCAGTGTTCCAACGCATGCCTAGTTTGCTGTTAAAAAAAAGACACAGGATTAAATAAAAAAATATCTTGCTCGTTCAAAAGTTAGGAAAACCTAGAGTCAGTGTTTGAGAGAGAGAGAAAGAGAGAGGTGGCTAACGGGCAAGGTAACGGGCCGCCCGATGGTAAACGATCCTCGTTGCCTATGGATACCTGTAATACCACACCTGTATAATATATATAATACTAGCTGTCACCCCGCGACTTCGTTCGTTCGCGTTTATTATTTAAGTATATTATGTATATGTGAGCTATCATATCTGTTAAGTTAGATCGAACTGCACACGGTGTGCAAATTTGATTGAAATCGGTTAAGTAGTTTAGGAGTCTATAGCGGACACGTAATCGATATAATTATATATTAGAATATAATATATAATTATATTAAACATATATGTATAGTATAATATATATTATATAATATACACCTGTAATACCAGGAGCATCACAGATACGTTACCGACCTTTAAGGACTCTATTAACAGCCCTTTTGAAGAACCTCATGTTGCAGTTACTCGGAAACACTACAGAAGGAGGGAGCTCATTCCACAGATTCCAGGAGTGCAGCATAAAAGATCGCTCAACAGTAATTGGACCGATTTAACAGTGCCATTCTCACTAATTCAGAGAACAAGCCTTTTTGCATAATATCTTCTGTCGCTGCACAAACTTTCCGGCGCTTTAATTTAATCTCAAGCAAAGGAAGGCGGTGCGAAAGCATAAACTAATGAGATTCCAACGGGTTGCTTAGTTGACAAAAAATTAATTTTCCACCATTTAACAAGGATTTCTGTCATCGCTTATTCAATGCTTTTAAGTTTAAGCTTCTGCTAGTGGCTTTAATTTGGTGAAGTTTATTTCACAGAAATAAATCGCTTACCACAGAAAACGCATATCAACCAAAATGAGTTATCTACCTACTGTGAGATGTTGTTTAGAGTTCCGTATCTTTATAAGGAAAAAAAACGGAATCCTTATAGGATCACTTTGTTGTCCGTCTGTCAACATCCTGTTTTACAAAAACGCGTGGAGGTATTATGCTGAAATTCATATCAAATACTCAAATCTACTGTCCCTTGAAGGTGTAAAAAAATCAAACTTCCAAACCTACGCAATCAAAATATACAGCGGTTTATGCTGCAAATTTTCGACACTGGCAAGGTAATCAAAACCTACAGGGTACTTCCCGTAGCACAAATAAAGCAAAAATTGCGAAAATCATAAAACTTTTGCTACATCATAATTATAATAAAGTGTTTTAATAAATTAATTAACAATATTTGTTACTAATTAGGTTTGTACGTAACCCTCGGTGCACGAGTCCGACTCGCACTTGGCTGATTTTTATTATATTTATATTTACATGAATATTACACTACACTACTTAACTCTTAGAAGACGTTATATAATTAGTCATATTCCAAGATAATAACGCATCTAAAAATTTTCAAATTACATGCCACACATGTTGCTTAAATAGGCACTACCTACTACTAAACCAAAGATATATTTTTCTCTAAATAGAATACGAAGAAAAGCACGGCACCTTCCCACTCAATCTCACGCAAAATATCGAACCCCACCTCCTCTGTTAAATATTTGCTCTCCTTATACACCAACTATTTCATACCTTTCACTAGTATATCAACCATATTTCCCCGCTTGGTAATTTATGTAAGCATCAGAGTAAATTCCCGTCATGATTATTGTATCCGTGGGCGCGATCTATTACCTCACATTTTAATTCCAGTCTTCCGTACACAACACACTAATTCACTTACGTTAATTAAAGAGCGATATAATCACGGTTTATCGCCGCTCCTAAATTCATTAAACGGAACACTTCGCCAAATTACAAGTACGAATGGAAAATTCTGGCGGTGTGTTACTTTGTGTTTGTTTTCTTCAGCTACGTTTATTTTCGTTTGGATTATGAGAAATTGTAGCTTACAGGTAAGTAGGGGCTCGACTGGGGTTAATGCGTCTGTGGGACAATTGCCCCAAATTGCCCGACTGCCCCAATTGGGGTTTGTCAGCGCCAACTACTTTTTTTATCTTTAGTTGCAATAATCTGTACAAGATGGCGTTAGTTGCCTAATTTGCGAAGGGTTTGTCAGTAATTTTCGAAACACGCAATTGCCCTACAGGTACATTTGCCCCAGTTCACCCTATACAGTATCTGCCACTTCATGAGGTTGGCTTGGAATCGAAAATTGTTGACTCAGACTGAATTAGGACTGATTTTATTGTGGAATATTATAATTCCATTAAAATGTAATTGAACTTGACACTGGCATAAACAGGGCTTGAAATCAAAAGCGAAGATACACATACTTAGGTTTTAAAAAAATGATGCTGCAGTGTGATTGCAGCTTCTTTTTTTTATATAAAGAATAGGTCAACATCTGACCACCAGCGTGCCTGATGTGAAGAAACATTGTGGTCTAAGATGAAGCACGAAGACCTAGTAGGTACTTATTCACTTTGGCCTTGAAGATACCTAGGTTGTAGTTAGTCGGAAAAACAGAAGGTGGCAAACGATTCCAGTCCCTAGCCGTTCGTATTATGAAGGTGGAGGCGAACCGCTTAGTACGAGTAGGTGGTATATCGACTAAGTAGGGATGATATTTATGCGTTTTCCGACTTGTTCTGCTGTAAAGGGGGGAAGAGGGGATTAAGTCGTGTTTCTAAACTAAGCATAATAATAAAAATCTAAAATGTTATGCTCTAAATGGTTTTACACCAAATTTATAACCATCAAGGTCGTCAATTTAGTACCTATCTTAATGGCAACTTCCTTCACCGACCTTGTCATAACAAATTCCAAACTTTGTTTCCCGAACAACTACAAAGGCAAATTACTTTCATTCATGCTTAGTTTAATTTTCTTTGTTATTACCTCCCAAAAAGACGTTATTAAGCAAACGTGATTTAGCTGGATATTTTGTATTTAATGACGGATCTTGTCACACTGAAATCCTGATGAATTCCCATAATAAAAGCAAAAGCAATAAAACTGCCTTACATCGCCAAGGTTCTGAAAGCATTCACGCATTTCTCTTCTTAAGAAGGCTGTTACTTGGGATTTTCACGGTATTGCTTTTAGGTAGGATCTTAAACACGTTTAAGCATGTAGGTCACGAGCGTTCACATTATTTCTTTTTAGGTATTTTATTTGGTAAAGAGACAATACGCTCGAGACCGTGAGACGATCGACCTGATCAAGTCAACAGCTTAATTTTAAGCAAAAAGTTGCAGCTAAGAATTTAGCTAAACCCAAGCTAGCGAGCACGTGGCGCTTAACAAGACGTTCTCGGTACTAGGTTCTTTAGCACTGGTAATACAGCTGTGCTACGTGGTGAATTTTTAAACAAGCTTAGTTTAGCCAACCCAACTTATCTGATACATCCTATCCGAGAGGTTTATTAAATTTCTGCGACGAAGGTCCTACAAAGTTTCCTTCGTTAGTATTTTGCTTTCTACGAAATTCGTCTGGTATAAACATTGTTTATGGCAATTGGTTCGCTATTTGAAATTCCAGAATGCTAAATAAATCCCGGAAAATAGATTAGTTTTAAATCACCTGTAAATTATTTCTGTTTAGCATTAACAAAGAGGACTAGTTTGAACTACTGCGAACACCAGTTGTTAAAAAGTTACAACCGTGGAACTGGCTATAGCTCATTATAACATTAACTATATTGCTCGGGAGGTCAAGGTTTTCACTAACTAGTGCCAGTTACTGTGCGGGTTGCGATCCGATAACTTTATAAACACTGTTTTTGTGTAATATACCCGTAACGTGTCGCTTTGCTTTCCCGCGAAATTTGTAGAGGTAGTTATACTCCAGTAGAGCACGCATTAACTATGGGCCAACCTTGAAATCGAAAAAAAACAGCAGTTCCATACATTTCGTTGACGATCAACGATTTTTTTGTTTGAAACATTTAACATATTTTTCTGTACCAGGGGTACAGACCGTGATTAAAAAATTCATTCATGGTTGAGTAGTTGAGCATGTCGTCACGCCTTACATATCGTCATGCCTTTCCTCCGAGGGGGCTGACAAAGGTGTACTACACCCACACTTCGCCGGATGATGTTCAGCCCCAAATCTGACAGGGGGCGAGCAAATGACATTTAAGTCGTAAAAGCATAAACAAACTCATTTTCGCATTTATAATATTAGTAAGGATGTTATAACTAAGGTTAACTGGGCCAATAATGTTACAAAATTATTCGCACGAATACAATTAATTCGTCATTCTATTTGGATTGAGCTAATGACAGTTCGAGCTATTTGTGGTCGATTCTGCCCTCATTCAAAATTTCCATAACAAATTATTGAAATTTCATTTTCGTGATCATCGCGAACGCAACCCCGGCGATAATTTTACGCTTAACGCATATTTGCATTTCGCATTACTGAATGTAAAACCGGAAACACTGTTATTTAATAAACTGTTTCAGCTTTATTCAAACTGACGTATTGTAAGAGAAGTTTTCGTCTCCATGTAACAACATTTTTAACGTAAAATTTACTCTGTTCAGATTAGGGCCGGATTTAGGGGAGGGCAAGCGGGACTACAGCCCCGGGGCCTCTACAAGGGAATGCCTCCACTATAGGGATTTTAAAAAGAAATTTAAAATGTTAGCAGATCAAAAACTTTTTCATTTTTTTTTTTACTTTTGATACCAACTTGTACACATAATGATTAGTTAAAAAATTAAATGATTTCTTGCAATTAATAAAATTGCAATACATGACTAATTTTTTTCATTTTAGGGCCTCCACACCCCTAAATTCGGCCCAAGTTCAGATACAACTTTATTACATAAAAACTGTGTATTTACAAATTCAAGGTAGGTGTACCTTTTATCTTAATTCTTATTTTTTGCCTGGAAGAGATCGCTTTAAGCAATAACACCACCATTAGTTTCAAGCATTATATAGAATAATAACTAGCTGCACCTCGCGGTTTCACCCGCCGTTAAAAAGCCTATGTGCTATTCTAGACCAAAATCTATGTCTGTGCCAAATTTCATCCAGATCTGTTTAGCCGTTCTGGCGTGAAAGAGTAACAAACATCCATCCATCTATCCATTCATCCATTATTAGAAACTTTCGCGTTTATAATATTATATATAAGTACATATATAGTAAATATTAGTAAATTAGTAATAGTAGTAATAACAATAATAGGATAGTAAGATATTTTTGTTTTGTAGGCAGGCCATTTCTAGTGTAAAAATACAATCAACTACATCAACAACCTATAAACTTCGATAATATCTGATCGAAGCCTATAAACAAACTATTTTCATCGGATCCTCTAGACTCGTTTGGAAACCTGCATCTCTTTAAAATTCCGCTAAATTTGAATGGAAATATAATACCTACTACAAAACGGTTTTTGTGGTTTATCCCTAATTTAACATTCATTAATGTCATTCATTCAGCTATTTGGATTATCAGCAGGAATGACAGGAATATTGAAACTGTCCTTTTGCTAACGAGTTGACACGTACATAGATGGCTTCCACTAGGCATGTCAGTATTAATTGACAGACAGCATGGCAGTCTCTTTTTCCTTTTGTCATATAATAGTAAACGTATTAGAGAATGACGTTTGGAACAAATCAAATGTTTATTTTTAGGTTGAATGATTGTTTAGCTTTTGGACACTTAATTATATAATAATAAATAAATTTGGGACACTTCCACACACGGTCGTCTGACCCCAAACTAAGCAAAGCTTGTACTATGGCGGCCAGAGACTGATATACATACTTAGATATTTTTAAATACATACTTAAATGCATATTAACACCCAGATATAGAACAAACACAAATGTTCATCACATAAAATGTTTGCTCTAGGTGGAAATCGAACCCACGCCCCCAAGCTCTTATGGCATGTTCAATACCAACTGAGCCACCGAGCCACCAACATACAATTGGAAACAACATATTTTTGGGAATAGGAATCGGTAGGTCAATCAATAGTAATCAATATGTATACATATACATAGGCATAGTTCAGGTGTTGCTATATTGGTAGGTACTTGTAACGAGCTGAACCTGTGTACCAATAAACCATTAAAAAAATGCTTTACAAATTCAACTATAGCCGCCATGAGCACGAGCATTTTGCATTCTGAACGTGTTCTGTTTCTTAATAGATAAATAGGCAATTCACCCTATAAACTAAAGACAGCTCATAGATAAAAACTATGTAGCCTACCTACTTACATAAAAAACTGTGGCGCATAGTCGCCACATTATCAAGTATTTCTCTAGTCCTTATCTAAATAATACAGGTATCATATCGAAGCATTTTTTATTGACTTATGTAAGTACCTGCATTCAATTTTAAAAAGAAGTTATCATATCTGCGTGGGTTCGATTCCCACCTAAGGGAAACATTCATGTGATGAACATTTGTGTTCGTTCTATGTCTGGGTGTTAATTATTTATTTAAGTATGTATTTTAAAATATCTAAGTATGTATATCAGTCTCTGGCCGCCATAGTACAAGCTCTGCTTAGTTTGGGGTCAGACGACCGTGTGTGCAAGTGTCTCGAATATTATTTATTTATTTATTTTTAATACTTAATATTTACACCTATCTGTTGTTTCTATTTCATACGGTTATGGACGGTTGGTCCAACTAATGGGTCCATTAATGGTGCGCAAACAGGTATGTGCTCACTGCCGATCGTCAGTGGATAACTGCAACCCCAGAAGCGTTATCTATGTGTGACCTACTTTACTGTGTAACATTCTGACAGCATTTTTCTTGAAATAACCCAAGTTATAACTTATCGGAAAAGCCTCCTCGAGAAGAACATACACAAACCGCAAACGTCGAAAACATCAAAAAAGCATAACCACCAACAAGGTATCTACTGAATAAAGAATGAAGAACCTTGAGATGTCAAACTTCATTTCCACTTATTTTCTGTAAGTCTCGTAAAACATACTTTTATGTCATTTGGAAAGCTACAAACGCTACCGAGACATGACAAAAGCTTTTACTACTCTATAACTTCGGTAATATCCGTTATGAGATAATAATGCACTTGAGTATTATTGCAATGTTCAGTCTGGTTTCGACATCTGGCGCTTAACATTGTACAATACTGTTTTACAAGGTATATACGAGGAGAGATAAATATAATTTGTTAAATTGCAAGTAAAATGTTGTGTTTTCAATGTCGAGGCCACAAATTGGTAATAATAAAATAAAAATAAAAAAGCCTTTTATTTCACACCAAAATTAACACATATTGACAATTATTTTATTAAAAATACAATTTTTCTTCAATTTAATCAATAAATCTGAATTGTAAAAAAAAATTGGTAATACTTGCACTAATTGAGTCTTGAGGCCACAGACTAATGGCCACTTGAAATAAATTTAAGAATTTAGAAAGTCCTTGCTTAACTAGTTCTAAACTACTTCTAGCCAAATATTCGCTTAACGGGCACCCAATGTTAAACCAATGTAAACCCGCGGCATAACAGTGAGAAATTGCTATTGCCAGGGGGCCTACCATGGTATTTTTTCGACGCTGTGCGACCATGAACCTTATTGCGCGGCGATACGATTCGCGGTCGCGCAGCATTGGAAACAAAACGATCACGTTTTGTTTACGTTTTCATCATGGCAATGAGATGTCATGGTAGGCCCCCAGATAACTTATCTTATATCTTTAAATGAGCAATTCTTGTATATATATATATAATTGGAATCTCGGAATCGGCTAAAAAGATTTTCATACAATTTAGTATATAGGGGGTTTCGGGGGCGATAAATCGATCTAGCTAGGAATCATTTTTAGAAAATGTCATTTTATTCGTGTTTTATCGATAATCAACTTAAACATAAACTTGGAAGAAAAATAACAAAAAGGAGGCGTTGACTCTTCCTGACATCTATTGGCGAATAATAATACTATTTTTTGTGAGCAACTAATTGCTTTAACGACACAACAGCAGATGGCGTTGTTAAGTAACACGAAGTCAATGAGTGTTTGCTTTGAGGTTAGACTAAAATCAAAGGTACTACATCTACCTATTATGAAAAAGTGAGTCTCTGTTCATTTTCTTTGTTTCTTTGTAACGCATTCACGTCTGAACTACTCAACCGATCGTCTTAAAATTTTGCATACATGTTGTTTAGGGTACAGAAAAGGACATAGGGTACTTTTTATCCCGGAAAAATCAACGGTTCCTGTGGGACCGTGGGTGAAACCACGGGTCGCAGCTAGTGATAACTAAAAATGATAACTAACTATGATTACTAAAAATGCACTATCATTCTTGAAGCTAAGTGTATAAGTAATTATCACATCTGCAGAGAGATACTTTTTTTTTCATTTTACTTAGTAATAATCGCGTAAACTCTAGCCACCTTGAGCATAATTACGTTATCTCAGCTAAGAATTTTCGCAAACTTTTAAAAGTATCTACTTAGAGAAAAGAGCACGAAATGATAAAATAACACAAAAGGAGCATCACGAAAACTTTTTAGGAATTAAGATAAGACCAATATGCTTCGTTTTAAGTTTAAATATAAAGCAGGAGTGTATCAGATGAAGTAGGGTAAGGAATGACGTCAAGCGAAACAATGCTTAATTTTAAGGCAAGTACACATTTGTCGTTGTACACACCCAATTTTTTTTTTTTTTTTATAGATTGGTTTTTGTGGATGTTGTGTTATAGAATCTAGGTAAGATATGATAATGATATTAAATATAATAATATATCCTACTATCCTACTTTCTACTAATATTGTAGTTAAAATTACTGAGCTAGTTAGAAAAAACATGAAAACGTTTGTGTAAAATAGCTAACGTTATATAACACAACTGTTATTTTTTGTTGGTTTGGAAAGTCCATGTAAATTATTAACAAAAATTTTTTTTAATCCATTCCAAAAGTTTTCTGATATGTTTTTCAATTTTTGAAACCAGCGTTGGTTGTGTCGCAGAAACATGCTGGGTTTTGCTGCTGGATAACATGCTGCTGGAGTTGGGGCTGTTTTTTTTTTTGACATTGTGCTTACTTATTTTATTATTTAATATTGCCATGTTCATTGTCACAAATAAAACTATTCTGATTTCTGATTTCAATTCAAATTATCCACGAGAGAGATAAATTTAATTTGACTCGAAAGTGTTCAACCAACGCGCTGAATAAATGATCATTTGATGTCTTGAACATGCCTTTAACTTCCGACAATAAAGCCCGTCACACACGATGAAGATGATATAGTTTATATACTTGTATTATGTATTTTGCTTATACCTATAGTTTCTTGAAACATTATTTCATAATATCGCCAGCCATGTGAATGAAGCAACACACACGACGAAGATAATTATATATTTAAAACGCCCTTATTTTAACTTAAGCAACTGAGAGAACGAATGTTTATGTTAATATACTCGTACCTATTTTAACATAGGTAAATTCGCCAACACATTAAATATATATATATATATAAAAGAAAACAGGCTAGTGTCTCAGCCAGATTGTCGCAGGAATGAGATGATTTTGTATTTTGTCGTTTCTTCATCGTGTGTGCTTATGTGAACATAAAACATTATATAAAATACTAGTTGTACCCTACGGTGTTACCCGCCTTTAAATAGTAGCCTTTGTGCTATTCTAGACTACAACCTATCTCTGTGCCATTTTTTTTCCAGATCCGTTCAGCCTTTCTGGTGTGATTGAGTAACAAACATACTCGTACATCCATCCAAACTTTCGCATTTATAATATTAAATAACGTAAAGTTTGATTATGGTATCTTCATAGTTTGTAAAGGCCTTAATGTCCTGAAACGATTCCCGTAGACACGTTGCCCAGGGAATCGTTAATGTGAGAGAAGTTAATGTGAGTGAGCCCTAAAGCGACCTCAGTCTCGCCGTTAGGTAACAGTAGCTTTAACAAAAGGCGGGACTTCCGTTCCCTCTTTATTTCAGCCAGCGCTCGGCCCACGCAGGCGGGCCCTGTCATGTCACGGCGGAACACCTACAAATAGATAAATTCGGGGACCGGAGCCGCTTCTTTCTTTCATAATAAATTATACAAAATGTGGGTACGAAGGCCGCGATAACATTGATTGCTTGGAAGTCAACAAGAGTTCCCGTCAATCATAATTTTTAGCTATTTTGTATTATTATTGACCGTTAAAATTTCAGGAGTTCAGCTGTATTTATTACGATCACTGCAGTAGAAACTTTTTTTAAATCTTTTTTGTCTGCTATATTTACAAGGTGGTTTTGGATATAGTAATACTTAAGAATGTTGTTCTACCCGTTGAGCTGAACAACTTTTAGAATATCAGTTAGCAAAATTCGGAAAAAAACTAATGGAATCTCCATACAAAATAACAAGTCACGTGATCAATTTTGTATGTAGGCTAATTTTTTTTCTTATTCTACTGAAAACCTACTGCCAACCCTAAAAAAGGGGGAAAAAAACATTTCTTCTTACAAAATGTCATTGATCGTCGACGAAAGAGAACAGCTTTTTTTCTTGATTTCAGGGCTAAATCCATAGTAAAAGTTGGTCATACATATAATATGTACATAGATAAGTCCAATGAAATCTTAGAACATATCCTGTAGAGATGATGAATCCAAGTCGATTTCGCCTACGTAGACCAATTACTGTTGCTAGGAGGCTACTGATTGTGCGTCCTCACAAGGCTTAATATAAAACACGTTTAGAGTTACACGATATCATGGTTTAATAATATACTCCGCCAGCTATAGCATTCTGGTCACGGGGGGAACACGTAGTGACGTCAATCGATGCTCAAGCAAGACCGAACTAAGTCATTTACAAACAGTTCGAAAGAGATGGATGACGATGACGAGTGACGTCATTACGTGTTTGCTCCCGGAGTGCTAGACCTTTTTTTTTGGTTCATGCATTTTGCATGCATCATTTGCATCATTTTGCATGGTATATAGGGTAAGCCCTATTTAAGCTAAGGGTTGATGATCCCACCTCTTCCATAGATTTCGTGCCTACAAGAATTGTTTTAAACTTGTTATTTGGACAATATCTAGTGTAATTCCGCTTTAACGTCGCATTAAGTACATCAAGGAACATGAATTTTTTATTCTAATTTTGAAATTTTTTTTAAAAACTAATTTAATGAAATTTACTAGAAAATTATACAAATTGATATTTGAATCTAATTTTAAACGTTATACAATGTAATATTTCAACATCAAATTACATTCAAATATCAATTTGTATAATTTTCTAGTAAATTTCATTAAATTAGTTTTTTAAAAAATTTCAAAATTATAATAAAAAATTCATGTTCCTTGATGTACTTAATGCGACGTTAAAGCGGAATTACACTAGATATTGTCCAAATAACAAGTTTGAAGATGAACTTCCGCAAAGTAACGCCTGATTCAATCAACTATCAAGAATTGTTTTATTTTTAGCCGTCCTCTTTTATTGATTTACTTCTGAGAGTGGTCGAGGAGTTAACGATTTTATTATTGAAGTTGAATTGGACATCTTACGCAAGATGCTTGAAATATCTCTATTAATCTATTTCATTTCGTACAATCACAAACATAAATTTAAAAAAACGAGAGCGATTTAGGCGAGATCTCTACTTTCATTTCTGCAAATAAGTACAAGTATTTTAAATCCATTCAGAATTAACTTCAAAATTAATCAAGATATGTAGATGAATATCGCAAGCAGTAGTATTATTGTTAGAAAATTAATTATAGCTCATACCAGTAACGCCTAAACATAACAAATCTTCATGCCTTTCCCTCGAAGAGGCTGGCAGAGGTGTATTACAATACCCCCCACTTCGCCGGACGACACTAAACTTAGTCCCAAATAAATAAATAAATTCGGGACACTCCCACACACGGTCGCCTGACCCCAAACTAAGCAAAGCTTGTACTATGGCTGCCAGAGACTGATAAACATACTTAGATATTTTTAAATACATACATAAATACATATAAATGTGACAGGGGGCGAGCCTGTCGCCATACATCGGGCTCCAGTTATGTAGCAAATGATATTAAATTAAACCTCAAAAGAGAATATGTCAAATTCCCTTGCTCTTTTTGCCTTCGTATTATTACGCCAGTCGCAGCCGATGAAGAAACTATACGCTAATCTTTGGAGATGTTTACTACAACCGATAGGTATCGCAGATTAGGCAATGGTAGTCGCTCGAGTCGCGCGTCCCATTGTTTAAATCCGGAACAAAAGAGATCTTTCTGGCAAGCAATTTTTGTGCATGGTTTTTATGATGTTTTTATCTATTGAATAATGGGGTGTTTATTTGAATCTTTTGTACTGTCCGAATATTCTAGATCGAACGAGTGGCTCCGGAAGGTAAACCACTTTTTGTGTCCTTGCGCTATTGTTTAATCGAATGTTTTGGATATCTAAAAATTGTTGTGTGTGTTGTTGTGTTGTTACGCGGACGACCGACGACTCGGGAGTCAATTTTGATTACGCGTTCAAAGTGCTAACTTCGAAGTAATTGTGCGAGAAGTGTTCAGAGTGCTATAGTGCAAGTGTCTAGTGTAGTGTAACAGTGTTTGTGTTTGTAACTGGTGAATAAAGTGAATCTTCGGATACTTCGACGTTTCATTCCTTTTATCCTAACCCAGCTTTGTAACATTATCTAATTTTAGTTCCACCCACTGCAATAAAAACATCTCATTTCATTTGACGGGAGCATGTGCTTCGTACAAATAAACAAGACGTGAGATTCATTCAAACTGAGCGATGCGTGCTGGAGGAAGTCATTTTTATTTGGAAAATTCTGAATAGATAAGTTGAGGAAGCGAAATGAGCTTACGTTTCTTCAGACTTCAAACTTGTTTTTAGATTTGTTGAACACTCATTAGATCGTAAAAATAACTTCAGAAAAGAGCAGAATTTTAAAACATCAATATACCACACACATACATATCGTCACGCCTTTCCCCCGAGAGTGTCAGAGGTGTAATACAACACCCACACTTCGCCCGGCGATATTCAGTCCTAAATGTGACAGGGGGCGAGCCTGTCGCCATACACTGGGCTCTTGTCATGTAGCAGATGACATACAATTCGCACACATGTTCACACAATAAACAAATTGGTGCGTGCCGTCGGCTGGATTTGAACCCGCTCCCTCTGGCTTGATAGGCGGGCCTTCTCCAACTAGGCTATCATCGCTCAAAATACTATGCTTTAAAATTTATAAATATATACTGTAGCATGATCTTGTGACACCAGCATTGTCGCATTTGATGATTCCGTATATTTTGTGTGTGTTAAGTCATGATTTAACAATCGCGGCAGCTTTTAAAGGTGCAAAAGGACGATTTGTCTAAATGTCACTCACACCTACTTACATTGAAATTAGTGCAGTACTCAGTAGCATAAACTAAATACTGCATTTAATAGCATTCTTATAGTAACTATAAAATCAAAGGTAACTCTGTCTGTCTGTCTGTTTGTAGGCTTTTCACGGCTAAACGGCTAAACGTATCTTGATGAAATTTTATAAATACATGGAAGGTTTCTGTATACTTTTTTCTGAATAAATAAATCTTTTTGTCAAGAAATTCTGTACATTCATAAAAAATAAGGCGCCGCTTACCAAATGCGGCAGACAACATCACAGAATAGTACGTAGTTGGTACTAAAATAAAAACTGAAAATTGAATCTCCGTTCAATACCAGACAGTTTTTTTTTTTTTGTATGTAGGTCTGTGATCTCTTTGGTAACGGATTATCATTCATAATTTGATATTTAGTTACAGTTTATCACAGAGAGGGTATAGGGATACTATTTTCTGACTAAACGCGAACGAAATTGCTAGCAACAGCTAATTAAATATAGATAAAATAATGCCTTTTGGAATTTAATTAAAACAAAAGAACGACGAGTCTCTCACAACAATTTATCATTCAATCATAGAGAAATGTAGGTATTTTAATCAATTCAAAAAAGGTCTTTACAAGAAGCTCTAAATTTCAAATTAATGCAAGCCGTTCAAATCAGACGTGCTCAGATTCACGACACAATCACTGAAGATTGATTACCCACGACCTCCTCGAGCTCAAACAATTACTGTGATCGAACGCACTGCTAGCTACTCGTATCTATATATACAGTGGTTCTCAAACTATGGTTTTGAATAATTATTCTGGCATGAACCATGCATGCATCCTACTCGTTGAAAATTAGCACTCCTGTAAGTATTCAATTTTTCAATTGAAACATTTTTTTTCTCATTTAAACAGTTTTTATTCTTTAAAGTTAAACCTTTTTTAACCGACTCCAAAATCCGGTTGTATTTTTTTTTTGTTACCTCAACACGTTTTTTTATGTAGAATAGTTCGGCGTTTGACCACCAACTCGCTTGATGTTAAGCGACGTCGTGGTATAAGATGGAGCACGACGACCTATAAGGTACTTATTCACTCTAGCCTTGAAGTTTTGTAGAGTGAAGAAGTACAAAAACGGCAGTTAAGTGAGGCGCTACAAGTGTGCCACTGCTCAGACCCGTCTTCGGAACGGGTACACCGGACTACATCCCGAAACACGACTACGTCATTTCACGGCATGGCTTGGTCCGGTCTGTGGTAACTAGCCACGGCCGAAGCCTTCCACCAGAGTTTGCTACCCAGTTAGCACTACACGGGGACCACGTGTAGGGAATCAGAATAGAGTACACTCCTACGGACGTGGGTAGCTCAGCCCCCAAACACTTCTTTTACAAAAATGCCAATTTGGAAAAAAAAATATTTGAAAGGATATATTTAGTTTCAGATTAGTCCAGTTATTTATCAGTTCTATTGATGAAATGTGGGTTTTGTTAAAATTTTACAACCAACCAACCATGTCTTCCGACCAACTGTGTCTCAAGTGTGGAAGTAGAATTTTGTTAAGTAGGTTGCGGTCCAGCCAACTTTGGGAATCACTAATCTATGATATAGGGCGTCTCCAAACTTGCGCACTAGACGTGTCGTTAGTCGTGATTAGCGAGCGCGAGACGTGACAAATCATCGTTAGGATTCCAGAACGGGACACGGTTAATAATTTCTAAGAAGGAACGCCTCCATTAAGTGGGCTTTGCTAAGCCACGTATCATTATATGGTACACGTCTCTATAATGAAACGTGCGTAGATGTTTTATTAATAAAAATACGAACGTGACGTTACTGGCAACTACAACACTTGCAGAAGTTGGGGTTCCCTTTTTAAGTCAGAGCTAACTGCTCGTCAGAAGCTAAACTGATAATTCGTCTTACGCCACCAAGAGTTAGAAGCAAACCTTGATTAAACACAATGTTAGAGTGACATTGAAAAACAATGTTAAAGTGTCATTTAAACACAATGATAGAGTGACATTTAAACACAAAGTTAGAGTGACATTTAAACACAATGTTAGAGTGACATTTAAACACATTGTTAGAGTAACATTTAAACACAATGTTAGCGTGACATTTAAACACAATGTTAGAGTGACATTTAAACACAATGTTAGAGTGACACTTAATCACAATGTTAGAGTGACATTTATAATATTTTAAATCTGAGTTAATTAAGCCTGCGCTTAAAAATTTAACTCCGTATCTTCTACAATCGGGCATTAGACGTTGTAGAAGACCATTACGAAATGAATGTCAATAGTTGAGTTAAGTATCTCAAATAATATTTATGCGGTTACCAACTTAGATGCGGTGCAGCTCGCTTGCATCATCTTTTATTAAATCGCCCAATAAAGAGTTTTATCTCTCTTAGGGAATGAATTTTCAAAAAATCTTTCATCTTATGAAATTCTTGCGCTAAATCACATTTTTCTATACCTATTGTGCGTTGTGTATCAGTCTCAATCGATCGCAAAAAAATAATAAATACCAAAGTACTTAAGTAATCAACATATTTTAAAAATACAATACGAGTACACCATATTTGACTTTTGACTTTTGTTTTATTCAATTTTAGTTTTATATTACCTACTATGTTTTATAGAGGTAATGAGTGTACCAACCGTAACATATGTACTTACCTCACTAATATTTTAAAGCGAAAGTTTGGATGGATGACTGGATGAATGGAAGTATGGATGTGTGTTACTCAATCACGCCAGATCGGCTATAAGGATCTGAATGAAAGGCACAGAGACAGATTATAGTCTGGAACAGCACATAGGCTACTTTTTAACCACGGGTAACACCGCGGAGCGCAGCTGGTCGTGAAATGAAACTCTATTGCTTTACATGTTTTATCTCAATACAATGTAAATACCGTAATAAATGATTATAATTTTAGGATGGGCCCTCCGCCCACACATATCGTAAGAAGGCACTGAAAGGTCACGCTTTCTACTCAAGATTCAATTACTGAGAAACCTACTCGAGTCATTCAAGTGATTGGGTAGGCACTGGTCAGGAATTTGATCATCATGTTAATACATTCTATTTGCCAATTTGAATGAACAAGATCAAATTGTTAATTTCAATCCAATTGTGGAACAAGCTGCCCGTTGCTACTAGACATGCTCCCTCGCTTCCTACGTTTAAATGCCGTAAAAAAAATGTATTTATCTAAATTGCCTTGTTGAATTGTTAATGTTACTTTCTTTTAGTGATATTATATGTAACAATTAGTATATTTTATTATCTATAGGTATTTTAAGTATTAGAATGTATTATTTTATAATGACATGAATGTATATGGAAATACTAGCTGTCACCCCGCGACTTCGTTCGCGTTTAATATTTATATATATATATATATATATATATTTAAACTATCCTATCTCTCAAGTTGGATCGAACTGCACATGGTGTGCGAATTTTATTATAATCGGTTAAGTGGTTTAGGAGTTCATTGAGGACAAACATTGTGACACGAGATTTATATATATTAAGATAATTCAAATAGTTTAAGGTGTATCAACAGTCTTATTTTTTGTAAATTTTTGCATACACATGTCCCATACTCTTTCATTAGTATCCTCTCCATCCTAAGTTTGCCTGGAAAAGATCGCTCTTAGTGATAAGGCCGCCAGTTGTTACACTACTGTTTAAGATTTTTCTGTTCTTTTGATTTGTTATTTCTCGTGTGAACAATAAAGTGTTTATCTATCTATTTATCTATTTCAACTAAATTTGCCTTATCTCGTTATGGTGCGCATGACTTCTTTTCAAGATGAAAAATATGGTTGGGTTAGTTTTGGCCCTATTCTTTTTTTTCGCCCAAGTGGAAACATCAGTACAACCTATAGGCCCCAAAGTTTTTTAGATATAAAATTAAAACTTATGTAACGCGTTGAAGGGCAAGAAATTAATCTTAAGCAATAAATATTATCACATAAACGATAAGAGTACAAATGACTACAAATTGAGGAAAAAACCTATTTTTTTTTTCAAAGAAAAAAGTTAGATATGCTTGTTTCCGAAGACTTACACGGTTCAAGTATAATAAGTAGTTGTAGTTATTAGATTAATTGTAAAAAAAAAACAAATCATCGACGTCGGACAAACATCACAGACCAAGAAGAAGAATTTGATTCTTATTTTTTTCTCCTACTTATTTAAACACCACCAGTCTGCGCTTTGAATATCATTAAAAAAAAACATAAAGAATATTACGTGTGAAATAAACTTCGACGAATTGCACGAGACTCACTGAGAATTTTTCCTCTATTGGCAAAACGAACCAAGCGAAATAACTGCCTGCACCATTTCGGGTAAATGCCACTTTAACTGACTTTATTTCGTAGGCAGCTCTGCCGCAGTGAAACCGTAAAATGCTCTCTTTTGGTAGTACTTTCCTTGAAGCTATCCCCGCAGTAGTTTCATTGTGCAGCGTGCAGATACTCTCATTTCAGGTTTTGAAGCAAAATTAAATCTGCATGGTTTGGTTTCAAATCTGGCTAAGAATGAGAGCTGTACGAAACTTTGGCTAACTAGTATGGCCATACTCACATTGTTAGCTGCTAAAGCTAGCTATAGTTAGCTAAAGTATGATAAATGATTCTTAATTTTAACCCCCGACGCGAAAACGACGGGGTGTTATGAGTTTGACGTGTCTGTGTGTGTGCGTGTGTGTGTCTGTCTGTCTGTGGCATCGTAGCTTCCAAACGGATGAACCGATTTTGATTTTGTTTTTTTGTTTGAATGGTGAATTAGTCGGGAATTTTCTTAGCTATGTTTGATAAAAGTCGGTGTCGGGGTTTTTTTTTTAATTTTAATTTATACTTGTAATTACTAAAATGTTTAGACACCTTATAAGGTAGAATATTTGATGTATAGTAAATATTATTGTACTATGTCCTAAGGCAATATTCTTCCCAGTAAAATTATTTTCATTTGGTTTTGATTTGGTAAAAAAAAAAAACTCGAGCCTGTTTTTTTTACCGAATTTTTTAGACTGATGCTAGAAAATTCTTTACGATCAACTAATAAACAATAGATTAAAATAATGGTAAAACAAATGAGCTTTTTAATATTTCAACGGATTTGTATTGTACCTGCCTAATTATTTCAATCGCAGTTACAAGACAATATCTCTCACCAATTTCAGAACAAGTTATTGTTTCAAAAACAAACAAAAGAAAACAAGAAACTAAGTACAAGACGCTTTCGTTGCTACAATATCAGGACTTCAGTAACATAGGTTTCTTTAGAAATCTACTTATCCCTCGTCGTAAATTCGAAGACATGTCGAATCTTTCTCGTTCCTTGTTTCTCCGGCGGCGTTAGCCTGAGTTTTTCTAGGGATAAATCTTATTGGTACTTACTCCAAGAAACATTTGAATGTGTGAACGGCTCTTTCGATATTGTTTTTGGGAAATGATCATTTCCCAAATGTATAAAGAAAGTAGGTATCAAAGTATTTTGGTGCTATCATTATTGGTGCTATTATTAATTAACATGACTGCAATATCTTTATATATTTATAACTGCTTATTAGAAATTTATGACGAGAAATCCGAGTTGACTAAACCCAAAACCAGGGCCATACGAAAGTGTCGAAATTATAATGAACTATGTAAACCGATAATTAAACTGACTAAAGTACAAAAACAAGGTATCTACAACAAGATCTGCATGTTCAATAAACTGCCACATAGCATTAGTAATTTACACGCTCAACAGTTTAAAATTAAAATTAAACAGTTCTTTGAGACCAACCCTTTTTATTCACTGAATGAATTTATGAATATGCGACTGACTGAATCTTCATTCTTAAAAATTGATTAAATTAGATTAAATTATATTAAACATTTTAAAAATATTATGTACACATTTAATAATCTGTAATTGACTTGCCCAGTGTAACGTTCTGTTATAAGGCACTCTATTACTCCATTACTCTCTATTTTGTCTTTAGTTGATAGAACCTAGTAATATTTATTGACATGAACAGCTGATTAATATAGTCATACTAGGATGCTAAGAGCACTACTGACATGATTTAGATTACGCTATGGCGATCAGCATAGGTATTCAAAATCATTCGGAAACGTTTCCGTTTGCATTCCAAAAATATTAAACTCAAATTATTCAAATGTCAGTCCGTAATCATAAGTTTTTCGTGATTCATTCTTCCGATCGGATTTATACTCGATTCCCTATTCCAAAATGTATAATAGGGGGCTAAGATTCGAACAATTTGAGTTTGAAATTTCTGGGATCGGATCGGAAACGTTTCCGAGTGTATGTGAATAGCACCGCAGAACGCCCAACCACAATTTCCGGAACGATGTCGTCACGGGCGGTGATTGGGCGGCCACTGATTACCACCCGTTACCGCTACAGTTAGTGCAAACGTTTAATTTTAATTCCACGTTAGTAAAACTATTTAGCTGAATAAATGGCTGACATGTAACTTACCAAAGTATAGAGTGCGCTAACATAAGCTGCGTGTTTGACGTGCAACGTTCGACAGCAGGACAAGGTCGTGTCTTGCTCGTGCGCAGTCCACGCTTTCATCTGAAGAAAAAACGATTAGATTAGGCTTCTAATATTTATAAATGAGAAAATTTGTGAGTATGTGTGTTTGTTACTTCAACACGAATGGAAGGATTAGGATGAATCTGGTATAGCTTTACTAAATACAGGGCAAAAGCTATGCATTTAGCTTTTACTATGTGTTGGATTAACACATAGTAAACATTAAACATTAAAAGCGATAGCAGCCTAGTTGGGAGAAGGTCCGCCTCTCAAGCCACATGCGAGTATTGTATGTCATCTGCTATATGACTGGAGCCCGGTGTATGGCGACAGGCTCGCCCCCTGTCACATTTGAGACTGAATATCGTCCTGCAAAATGTGGGTGTTGTATTACACTTCTGCCAGCCCCCTCGGGGGTAAGGCGTCATGTTATGTTATGTATTAACACATAGGCTATCTACTCAACTGAAAAAGTAACACAGTTTTTTTTTTTAACATACTAACATGTTATGTTATAGTATGTAAATTAATAGACAAAATTGGCCAACTAAATAAGCTTTTCAGAGAGCATGAATGTGTGATGTGTAACAATACGTAAGAAATAAGCTTTATGTAGCAACCGTTTGTCTTACAACGTTACTTTTTAAGGTTCCGTATTTTTGTCTCACGTACAACACACCCTCAACCATGATGTTATAGAGCTTTTTATGATCTGAGAACTCTAAGAAACGTGCTTCCGTACACACTAGATGTATTTTGTGACTACGAACTTATAAAGAAAATATTGTTCTGTTGTTTTATTGTTAGTATTTTGTTGTTTGTTTGTTGATAACATAACATATCGTCGTCACTCCTTTCGCCCGAGGGGGCTGGCAGAGGTGTAATACAACACCACACTTCGCCGGACTATATTCAGTCCCAAATGTGACAGGGGGCGAGCCTGTTGCCATACACTGGGCTCCAGTCATGTAGCAGATGACATACAATACGCACATATGCTCACACAATGAACAAATTGGTGCGTGCCGTCGGCTGGGTTCGAACCCGCTCCCTCTGGCTTGAGAGGCGGGCCTTCTCTCAACTAGGCTGCCATCGCTTTTTGTTGATAACAAATTGTACGAAGTCAGTCTTGCAAAAGAAACTTTTTCCAAAACTTTTTTGTTTAAACAAATTGCTCACAATTAATTACACCGTAACAACAACTCATTACAACGTGAAAAGCAACAAGATCAAAGTTACAAACATTGCCTACTAATCTCGCGAAAGCGAACCTGTGAAATTAAACATCGGCGGCTCCATATTTTACACCTTCAAACCCAACAACAAATTAACTTTTATAATTAACAAACTCGATGCCTATACTCGATCTTTAATTATTTAAAACACAGAGTTACAATAAACGGTACTAAACTGAAAGTAGCAAATTTAATTCATCGTTTTGAAAACTTGTTATCATTCACTTCGATCAAATTTTACTACGAAACCAAGTCTGGTGGCATTTTAAATGGAGTAGCCAAAAATATGCGTAAGTATAAATTATTGGGTTAGTTCAATCCAAGAGTTAACATTGTTTTTAATAATTAGTATAATGAGGCAATTTCAGTCCAAAAATATTTGCAACAATATTCTTAAAAAAACATGTTTTAAGGACATGGCAACAATGAGTTTTTTATAGATGCACTTTCTAATTATTTTGTTCTATTATAATTTACAAAGATTCTCTTTATATAAAACGAAGCAATTCGAAATTGTACTTTCGTTGGTTAACTAGTTAATTTATTTAGGAAAAAGAACGCTTCCAAGTGTCGTCCAATTACACTGACAAAATGATAAATACACCTAACTATCCACTTCGAAAATGGGCCTAAAATTACCCCTGTAAAGGTACAGTGACAAACTCAAGTTTCATGAAAATAGATAGCAAGTAGTCTCTAGCGTGCAAAGTGGTTAGCTTTTAGTTTATACGACGATATAACTACTATTTATGGGTAATAAACCTTTGAGTAAAAACCATGTTAATGTTGATGCCTTGGAAAGGAATACTTAAAAGTGTATTTTAGAAAACTTAAATATTTAAAGAAGCTTTAGTGTGATAAACATTTCAGGTTTAAGAATACATTAAGTATGCACTTACACTTTATAAGGCTTGTCGCATTTACGTTACGTACATAGCAGGTACTTACCTACTTTTTTTGGGATTCCGTATCTGAATGGTAAATAGGAACCTTTTTGTAAAGTTTCAGTGTTATTAGGCTCAAATAGCCTGTGACATACCGACGTACAGAAAAACAGACAAACTATAAACGCTAGACAAACTTATATTTTGATATAGATCTACAATATACTACGATATAACGTTTGTTTAAAGTTGCTGAATTTCATAATTTTCCATAATTTTCGAATATTATGGAAAAACTTAGTTGGGTTTATTACGTGGATTTGTCACTAAGGCCTGGTGTGCCTGATATTAATTTCACGCTGTTGACATTTTTGACTCATTTATATAGATCTTTTTTTTTATGTAGAATAGGTCGGCACTTGACCACACGTTGTGGTCTAAGATGGAGCACGACGACCTATAAGGTACTTATTCACTCTAGTCTTGAAGTTTTGTAGAGTGAAGAAGTACAAAGACGGCAGTTGAGTGAGGCGCTACAAGTGCGCTACTGCTCAGACCCGTCTTCGGAACGGTTACACCGGACTACATCCCGAAACACGACTAGGTCATTTCACGGCATGGCTTGGTCCGGTGGTGGTGGGTGTAAGTTATATATATGTACTTATATGTGGTTTTAGATCATTTTCCTGTTCTGTTTTTCAATATAGGTATGTAGAGTATAAGTACGTTAAGTACGGAATTCTCAACAACCAAGCTTTTGTTATATGGCAAATTCGTTTAAAATCAAATCAAATATTTTTATTTTGGCACGAACAATAAGTACAACATCTGACTCCGAACTAGTAAAAACTGTGTTTCGGTAGTCAGGGGCCACTCCCATTAATAAACTTAAGTTTGTCAAGTGCCTGGTAGATCAGATGGTGTGTGTGTGTGTGTAAACTTTACTAAAGTATTCTATACTTAATAAGTATATCTTCCAATAAATTTCTGAAAAAAAATCTACACTAATTCTATAGAACATCTTTAGCATAAACAAGCTAACAATATATCGAGAGCATGCAAGTTACTAGTTTGAAACCGAGACTAAACTAATCCTGTTAGTGTTGTGTAACTTTTCAATGCTTGTTTACTTAACAAAATATGTGTAAGTACTTAAATTTATGCCATGTATTGTTACATATTGTACAGAACCCAGTGTTGAAAACAAAACCATCTGAATTTGAATTCTACAAACATTTATATTCGGTGGTTTCGTAACCAATTTATGTAAATACCATGTAAACAGTCAAAATTGACAATTTTTTTATTAATATGTTTATTATTAATTCTATTTGTTAATTTTTAAAAATTTGTTAAGCTAGAGTTATAGTAACTAGTTAAAAGATATTAAACGTCATTTAAACATGACGATATTCAGGTAAGTTTAACGTAAATTGCCTACTTTGGAACACTGTGTTCCAAAACGTGCGGAAAAACGTATCATGTAACTTTATCTGTACACGGCACACAAACACAAACAATTAAAACTTTAGCGAACATAACAATGTTAATCTCCGGGAGGGTAATTCAGCTAACCATAACCGATATTTAACTGAACCGTTTTCGTTGTGTCAGCCTTAAAAACCGAATCAGAAACGGCTCAATATCACCACTGTCTCACAAACGTGCTAGCTAGACTACCGGTGACACGTTTGTGAAACACTAGTAGAACTGAGCCTTTCCCCATTCATTTTTTAAAACGGCCTGTACACTATCCAATTTGCAGTATGCTAACTTAGCGTGGCTATGCCCGCCGTAATATAGAAAAAAAATAGATGGCTAACTGTCTAACAGCAATTACACTATCCAATTTTAGCACGCTAGCTCACCTAGCGCACTGAAATTTGGATAATGTAATGACCGTTAAGCCTAACAACACGACGTCAATGTTCAGTTAAGCATCGGCTAAGGTTAGCTGAATTGCCCCCCAGGGGTAGGACTGGAAATTGGCTTGTTTAAAATGACAAGCTTATATAAGTACCTAAAGGGCTGATTGAACTAAACGAAACCTACCAGAGTACCTCGCCTAAAGACTTGTAATAGCTGTCTTTTATTTTAAAAATCTATGTATTAAAATAGACGAGTAAGGTGCTTGGTTATTCTTTCATTTATCTTTAAAATACATATTTAAATATAAAATATTTTAATATTTCTTTTGTTCTTTTTGTTTTTGATACATAATATGTTCATTTATTCTATACTTACTTAAATTTTACTTCATTACTTTTATAAATTGTATAATTGCCGTTTAGCACTCTATGATATATGTATTATTTTTTTGTAACGAACTAAGATTTATGTAAACGAACAACTGCCCTCTGAGATACAGTTTTACTAGTTCCGAGGGCAGGGTTAATAATATTAGTGTACTTACTTGTATTAATATTCAGTTTTAAGTTGCTAATCAAATAAATGTAAGTAGGTACTTTTAATATTGTAATTTTTAGCTCTAATTTTTTGAAAAATAAAGTTATTTGTATTTGTATTTGTAAATACAGATTTTAATATTCCTTCCTGACTTTCTCTTAAACATGAACTTCGTTAAGTTTCTAGCCAATATCCCCTTGATCAATAAATGTTAAAGACAAAACACTGCATTGCTATTCCGAGGCCATAATTATAATGTTTATTGCTAAGAAGGTATGCGTTTATAATTCCAAACTTCACTCGAACCCTTTGAGTGATTTCATTGTGAAGGACTAACAAACACACATACCAACGGACTCACAAACTTTCCTGTTCCAAACATTAGTGTGATACGTTTACTGCCGTTTTTTTATATTTGCTATCTTAACCGTTGTTTTTTCGGAAAAATATGTAAAAAAATTAAATTAACAAAAAAATAAAACTTCGACTACCATAGCTCTATTAGTAAGAACCACCTCAATTACATCAACTTTCAAACAGAAAGAACCGCATCAAAATCGGCCCATTCGTTTGCGAGTTAAGATGCCACAGAAAGACACAGCATACGTCAAACTTGTAACACTCTACAAAATTAAATTGTAAGCCCCGGTTGTTTATTCTATGACAACAATCGGAGGCTTTCGGGCGGCCTAGAAACTCTGACATCAGGGCTAGCTACTTGACCTATACGAACTTTCTTGCTTACTTGTCTTATAACACCCCTCTGTTTGCGTGGTGGGTTAAAAACAGAGATTTGTTCAAATAATATGATTTGCTATCTTTCTCTTTTATATCAACAATAGCTGCGCCCCGCGGTTTCACCCGCGGTTAAAAAGTATCATAAGTGTTATTCTAGACTATAATCTATCTCTGTGCCAAATTTCATCCAGATCTGTTCAGCCGTTCTGGCGTGAAAGAGTAACAAACATCCATCCATCCATTCTTACAAACTTTCGCGCTTATAATATTAATAGGAGTAGGATAGGATAACAAAAGACGCAAATAAAAATGATGGGTATCTCAAGACTCGTACTATAATAGAAATTAATTACTTAATTTTAAGTCTGATTCACTTTTAGGATTAATGAAGGTTGTTAACGCAAAGATAGCTTGATTTTGCATAACAAAGGTGCACGTGCCTCCGCTATATTTATCTGATTTTCGGTTTACGTAGAAAGAGGAGTGTTTTTGTGAGGAATTACGAATAGGAATAGGGATACTTATTAAATGATAAAATAAATGCCTTACTACAAAATTTTGAGAAAGAAAAACAAAGAAAAAAAAATCTGTCGAGTAATTTGGTCAATTTAGGTACCTATAAAATTCGCCAATGACAGGAAGTGAATTGGAACGGCGGCGGGGTGAATAGAGTCGAAGCTAAGAACGTTAATTTATCGTATTTTTTAGACTTTTGAAATACTTTTTTCAATAAAAATATCGAATAATAAAATACCTACAATTCGGTACATTTTCTTTTTTCACCTCGTTTTACGGTATACAAATACTAGTCATATTTACAACCATGGTCTCTTTAAGACAAGGGTGAATAGACAACACATGAGCAAGCGTGGTTTATCTCGCGCATCGCCACTTTCTATCAGGTGGGTTACAGTCAAACGTAGGCCCATTTAGACATTGAAAAACAAGTAACATTATTAAAAGAAAAACGAAAAACCCGGCTGCAAAATGTTGGACTCTATGTCACTTCCACTATCAAGACGATTCAAATCACACCTCACATGTCGAAATACATCAAGCTGTTTAAGCTGTAGAGCGTGCCAAAGAAACCTCCTACATATATGCATACATACATATTTACATTAATACATACACTCGAAAAATATAACCCTCCTTCTTGCGCAGTCGGGTCAAAACGATGTTCTTCTATTTTACATGTCAAAGTCAAAGTCAAAAAATTTTGGTAAAAAAACCAGACGGTTAAAAACTTAAACATCTTGTCAAGTTTCGATGCACATTGGTTTAAATCTCAAACCAATGATGAAATTAACCTACTAAACATTAAACGCAACATATAAATTTGTTTTAAACATTTGTAGGTATTCGTATTCGTAAGTACACTAAAGTAACCCGCGTTCATAATTTATCAAATTTCATAGTAATTAGTCACCTGTTTTATCTCAGACACTACTTAAGGAAACAATGTTAAAACCTTGACTACCTATCTTTTGTGGAAAAACCCGTAAAAGCTAAAAACATGAATTCAGACTTTATTTTAAGAGTTTGTTACAGGCCATTAAAATTACTTTTAAACAGAGTACCTGTTCAGATTTTTCATGACAGCTTAACAATGAATTTTGACAGTTTAGGTAGAGCAAAAACGTCAAAAAATGCGAAGACAAATTTCGTGAACAAGAGGCTATTGAGCCGACCCAGATTTGTTTTAAGGTCTTTCGACAATGGGATGGATGGATTTAAGGGAAGCATTAAATTGAAATGAATTGAGGAAAATTGAGCATGACATGACATGGCCTATTTGTTCATAAAAATAAATATGACAAGTAGACAGGTGTCACAATATGTTTTTAAATCAGCCACTAATGGACTAAAGACTTTTATGAATGTGTTTTCAAAACCCCTTTAATAAAGTTAATTTTATCCAAATAAATAAATAAAAATTAGCCTTCATTTTCCTAATCACTAGCAGACAAGTAACTAATACCACAATAACAGTGACAGTTGCAGTTATTTCTAAGATACGCCCTACTAATGCCACGGTACCAACTCATTAAATACGAATAACTTAACGATCTATGAGAAATTATCATAATTACCAGCATCAAATAATAAGCAATCAGAAATTGAATATTACCTTTGACATTTAATGGAACTTCTTCTGGAGTCTAAAAAATAATTAAATTTCATGTTACACCAAAGTTTACATCACACAGTATTTGTTTACTTTCGTGATTAGAATAGCATCGCGGCTTGCGACGGGACGTCCGCTCGGTCGCGAAGTCTCGCGTCGACTGAAGAACTGAAGACGACTCGTGAAATTCAGTAGCAGTAGAGGCGTAGCTTCGCAAGCCTACGGAATATCTACGAACTTGAACTCAACGCTGACACAGAATAAATACAAGTGTCTACGGCACAAGTTTAATAGGTACCTGTTACTTGTGAAAGCTTGTGATTTATGTACACGTAACGGAATAAGCAAATGAAGTATTGTTTCGTAACTTCCGTGCAAATAATGGCATTGATGTAGTCGTGGAGGGATTAACAAAGTTAACGGATGCTTACCATTTATTATTGGAGAATTTTGTGATACTCGCTTATATTAATTGTGCTTTACAAGTCGTGGTAAAAAGGGGCCGAAGAAGCAGTTATTATTTTACAGTTTTCAAGACGTTTGGTATATACTAAAGTTAGCTTTAGTATATTTTGCATTTGACACTGATTTCGAGCTTTATTTTTATAATACACAAATTGAAGAACATTTAATCGTAAGAATATTATAATTCAATTGTCAAAAACTCGTTCCATTACACTTTAGCGATAATTACTACTCTTTATTGAATTAATCTAATTATTAACATTTTAATGAACATTAAACTTTAATCCTGGAATCTTTTAGACCTTCATTTAATTTAAAATCAGAACAAATGGGAAAGTCAATTAAGAGAGAAAGGGATAATCTCAGCGTTTAGAGTTAATCTTCGTTTGAGATCGCATTATACCTTGGATTGGTCTGTGCCAGTCTAAAGCTATTAATGGCTGACACTGAATAATTTAATTAATAATTAAATGCAAATTTTAACACTAAGGCTTCGTCCTAACTGAGCAGACTGTAAGCAGTTGACTGTTTGCTTTCAGTTTGCCACCCTCATGGTATACTCGTAATAATATACTCCCCAGGTATAGCATTTAGCTACACATAGTGACATGAACCGATGCTTAAGACGCGGTCGTAGCACGATTTATCACTCACACACACGTTTACTTAAGCCGCTTCATTTAGAGTTGAATATCGTATTTGATATTTGATGGTAAAATGAGATCGGCACCTAGAATTACATTTTGTGCCGTTTTTATTGGTATCAATCGTAACAAAGACACAAATAAAAATAACTTGCTTGGGTTAATTTTAGAGAACTAATCTGGCTATTTAATAATCGAAAAAAAAAGTGATGAAGTGATACGCTCAATAAGTTTTTTTAAGATGAATATTTTTTGTTTTTTTTTTTCAAAATGAAAATGATTTTCAAAATTGTTCGTAGATTAAACTTTAGTTAGTTATTTCTTCTACCAGCTTATTTTTTTGCACCTGACCATCATAATTCTTCATATAAAATTATGCGCAAAAAAAATTGCTTTCGTTGATTTCGTGTAAAACAGGGCCTTAAGCAAGACCGAATATAAGTTATTTACAACAAGTTCGAAAGAGACGTCATTATGTGTCTGCTGATTGATAGACCTTGTTTTTTTGCATCAATCATGGTATATTTTAAATGGATGTACGAACAGCGCGTACTCAGCGGCGTATCCCTTACTAACGAGCGGCTGAAGCTTCGAAATTTGTTTGCTACAGTTTGCCGATTGCATAACATTGAGTTTGCCCAATACGCGACTCACGAATCAACCAGCGGACTTTGTTTAAGCCGAACATTTTATGAAGTTTCATTTAGTATAGGTAAACTGGTTTTTAAACTACAACAACCACACTATAATCGGTTTCTTTGAGAAGAACAAGCAGTTTTTAGTAATGTATTCTTTTCTTGAAACATGTTTAAATCTTAGAATACATCAACAACAACATTTAAACTTTGACATTCTTGAAATTCTTTGTCTGTATTACGAGTATTCATTATATAAGCTTAATTTTACTTAATTTTCTCCTTCAAAATCATTATGATTAGGTACAGCTATTTCATCCCAGGTTTCTCCCATCATCCTGTGTGAAACGAATATTTTTTCTGAACAAAAATAAGCCTATAATTATATTAAATTTATAAATATATTATATCAATCCAAGTTCAGTGTCAGCTATGTACCAAAGAGTAATAGCCATAAGGGCCCGCGAATGGTAAATTTACAATACTAAATCTTGTTATTTTTTGTTTTAGCATATGTTGTCAAGAAAGACCTCAAAATTTTGGCGCTCCACCCATCACTTGCGCGCGCTTCGTAACAGTCCTCACTTAGCGTAACAATATTGGTGTTATTAATTTAGGATGTAGATCAAAGACATGAAGCTGCAACACCAAATTTCATCCCTAGATTTATGTAAACGTCTATTTTCTGAATCGCCTCCAACTATATGAACGCAAAAAACGTATTCACGTAAAAACGAGCTAAATGGTAACTATGTATACCTAATTTGTGAGACTCGTATATTAATAATAGATATACTTATTTTACCAAGATATTAATAATAGATATACTTAGGTACTTGATGTAATATCTCTTTAAAGCAACATGTATCTCTCCCTTTAACTTTAAGCTTAACGAAGTAAGAAGAAACCTTACCTTGATTGTACACTCGTTTGCCATTCAAACAAAACAAATAATATTTTATTCATTTTTCCAAGTCTCAAATTTATTCCGACTTAATTTACACTCAAGATATAAATTCAGAGACTGTTTGCAATCGACAATATTGTTCGTTCACGATCAGAGGAAATCTCAATTCGAGTGGAACTCTGCGGCGAATAAAAATGAAAATCGTATAAATAAGTATCGCATGAAATATTTAGCAGACGACCTTCCACTTGTGTTGTTAGGAATAAAATGTCGGCAATCTCAAGTGCGAAAATTTTATTTGCCGACAAGCTGTTTGTTTACGAGGTTTTTCATTACATTTATATCTTCTTGACAAGATCTGAAGTGAGTTTGCATACAAATCAAATTACGTACCTATACGTTTCTTCAACGAATCTACGTGACTGATCGTGAGCAAAAATATGTTTGACAAAACACTCAGTCATGCAAAATCTTACATCTGTCTGAGTCCACGTAACATCACAACATCAGCCTTTATATTTCACCAGGTACGAAGGGTACGTGAAAGTCTCCCTTCCACAGATTGAATTTGTAAAGCCCGACGTTCATAAATTGAAAAGGCAACGCATATGCGAGGAACTCATAACAACTTATCACGTGGCCGAAGTGTGTACGGAATTCTTTTGTAAGCCTGATTTTATTATGCTGGATGGTTTTTCTTTATGTTTTTGTGATGTTTGGGTAACAAAATAGAATGAACCGTGTTTCTTTTTGACAGCTTTTATCATTATGTTTAGTTCTGTTTGTTTAGTGGCGCGATGTTTTTTCGACAATTTCTGGCAAATTTGACTTATGGTTTACAGATGGTCACGCCATCTTGTTTTAAATGAAACAAACTGAACATAATAAGTATCACAGACATCCAATACAGTAGATATATATATATAAACGAGTACTACTGTATTGGATGTCTGTGATAAGCATCAATAAGAAAAACGGATGAGATATGTAATTTTTTTAACCGAAACCTAATAATACCCAATGGTAGGTATAATAATGTACTCCGCCAGGTATATCATTTCGGTAACGTGAACAACACATAGTGACGTCAATCGATACTTAAGAGTCCGGCGACCTAACTAATTTCGACCTAGGCGACCTAGACTAACTTCGCATTGGCTTAAGGTATTCTATCGCCATTTCGTCTAGAAGAAGAAGACGAGTGAAGAGAGCGAGTAATGATACTGACGAGCCTCTAAACTTACCTACAGAGTGACAAAGTGCAATTTTAATTTTTTTATGACTTTTGCACTACTGTAATAATTCTTAAATAACTAAGAATTTCCGTTGAATCATTTAACAGCTAATGATGTAGACAACCTCCCTATGTAATGAAATTTTTGATTTGCTTTGTCTACCTATTGAATAAATAAGTCAAAAGTGACCACTTAAAAATGCGAATATTTTTCATAGCTCTATTTTCGTTTGAGAACGTTTTTAAAAAAACCCAAGAACATAGGGGCGAAGATATTATTAATTTAATTGTACATGCTAAATTTCATCATAATCTGACAAACGGTTTTCAAGAAATTTGAGTAGCGCGTTTGAATGGAAATTTCAGAACGTCGCGGCCGTCTTAAGCAAGACCGCATTAAGACATTTACAAATAGTTCGAAAGAGACAGATGACTATGACGAGTGACGTCATTATGTGTTTGCTCCCTAAATTCTAGACCTTGTTTTTTTGGTCCTAATTGTCTAATAATGGATTTTCTATGTAGGCTAAGTGTCTAGATATATCTGTTAGATAGATTTCTAACGACTTCAAAACAACATAAAAATCTTCTACCGACCACTTCTAGCCACTTCTCATGCTATTTCGTTAAACAAACATGAGTCGTTTGCAGTTTGCCAGAAAACTTTGCAGCCACGACCTAAGAAGCACACTCGTAAGTCGTAACGTAGCAAACACGTGTCTTCTAAACTTCGTCCCACGTTTTATAGGTACTGAGATACTACTATTTTATAGATCCGTAAATTTCTGCAAATCCAAATAGTTTTGCTCGGTGAAAACCAAGTTTAAACTCAAGTTAATGCCCAAGTTTCACATACGTGAAAGTTCAAGCTATACGTTTCTTGGTTTCCGGGCAGGCGGCGCGAGATAAGAACTTGGACTTCCACTGAGCCCCGTTTAATTGATATCGACTGAACTTCCCGCTGGCGACTTGGCACGAGATTAAACTGAGGCCACCTCAAGTATTGCTAACTTCATAAGCAATACTTGAGAAACTTTATTACGGAGACAATATCGTCTTCGCTAGATATTTTCTGGCCATGATACCGTTGAAGTCTATTTATTATTTCGCTTTCGCTTCAGTGAGCTTATCATTTCTATAGAAATCCAATCCAATTATCTGATTTTTACGAATGTATTTCTCGTCAACCTTCTCAAGAGGGAGAAGTTAACAGATAATAATTATTTAGCGCAGAATAACTTATCAAACGCTTTTCATAAGGAAGTTAACTTTTAACATTTAGAATATCAACGCACGATCTCGTTTGCAGATGCAAAAATTTCTCATCCGCCTGATAAAATATTCCAATAAAAGTTTTATTCACTAGAATCAAACTTCAAATCGATGCTTCGAGATCGCGTTCCTAGAAACTGGTGTCGAGCGAGATCTCAAAGCAATAGGGGCAATGAAAGTCGCAGAAGTATTGAACGATTGCAGTATTTAAGTGAAGGAAAGACGACATTCAGTAAGAGACTGTTACAAACGGTATGCAACTAGTATTTTCATACTCAAACTACTCGTAATTATATTCTCCGGTATACCATTCCGGTTACGTGGGCAACACGTAGTGACGTCAATCGATGCTTAAGCGAGACCGAAATAAGTCATTTACAAATAGTTCGAAAGAGACAGGGACTAGTGACGTCGTTACGTGTTTGCTCCCCGAATGCTAGACTTTGTTTTTTTAGATCCTGCCTTAGCTCTATCAAGTTACGTGCCGATAAGAAAAAGTCTTGTAGATACATAATAGGTACAAATTAAATCTTCGGCTTTACTATCAAAATTATCAAGTAGTCGTTTCTCAAAGGAAATAGTGGTTCCTTCACTGCCTATTTGGCGTACTGTAGGAAGCTCGGAAGCAACCGTTGGGAAGCAAAAGAAGGACTTGGTCCACAAAGAGCGGTACTTTAGCTTTCCAACGATTTCAGTATTTGTGTAGCGCTTCAGGTTCGTCCTTGTAGAACATTGAAGAGAACCTGCCGAAGACTGCTCTAAATTATAATTTGTGAGAGTCGTTTCTGTAAGAAAAGTTTATTTGAATCTTGGTTATGCTCACAGCATACTTGTTATATATTAGTTTGTGATGTTTTATACTTGCTTCACATTTGTAACAGTACTTTCTTTTAGACTGCTATCAGTGTTTGTAGAAGTTTAAAGCTCGGTCATTCCACGATTATCTACCCAGACATACGTTTACGTAACACACTTTATTTAGAGTTGAAAATCGTAAATCATTTTTGATGGTAAAATGAGATCAGCGCCTAGAAAAACCTTTTTTTTGCCGTTTTTACGATTAATACCAATGTATGAATCGTAAAAAGAACACAAATAAGATTCAGTTGCTCGGTTAAGCTTTAGAGAACTAATCTGTCTATTTAAAAATCGAAAAAAAATGTGGTGTTATCGCTGAAAATTTAGAGAACTACGTTCCGATACATGTAGCTACCGATACCGATGTAGTTTTTTAAGAAGATACTTTTTGTGATTTTTTTTTTTCCAAAACGAGAATAATTTTCAAATTTGTTCTTCGGTTAAACTTTAGATGGTTGTTTTTTCTACCAGCTGTATTTTTTTGCACCTGATCATCATAATTATTCATATCAAACTAGGCGCAAAAAAATACTTGTATTTGGTGATTTCGTGTAATAAAGGGCCCTAATCTTTCTTCTAAAAAGTCAAACAAATTGTTAATCTCACTTCACATTAACATTATAAATGCGTATGTATGGATGTATGAGTGTTTATTACACAATCACGCACGAACGGCTGAACGGATCTGTATGAAATTTGGCACAAAGATAGATTGTAGTCTGGAATAGACTCTTTTTAACCGCGGATAACACCGCCGAATGCAGCTAGTATGAAATAAAATGACGAACGAAATTATGTTTCACCTCGCTGCTTCTCTTAGCTCAGCTTTAGTAAATACCGGCCTCAAAGCTGTCAGATGGCTACAGGCTTTATGTCAATGGGCTGACCAGTGACCGCATGAGGATATCAAAGTGGCCCACATATCTATGCTATTTCACAGACGTGGTCGGCTCACATTCAGTCCAACTAATGCCACATAACGTGCTCTACTTAGCTCCAGAACACGTATCAATTGCACGTGCCTTTGCATAAGGAACGGTAAATGAGCTTGCTTGTCATTTCGGTTGAATTTTGTAATAGATGACCTATAGTTTTTTTATAACATAAGCTATGAATTTATTTGTGATAGTGCACTTTTCCTTACGTATACTGGATAGTTTTTAAGTCCTTATTATCAACAAACTTAAATAGAACACTCGCAATGTTGACAAAGTTAATTCAGTACCAAGGCACAAAGGTTTTAAGGGCTACAACTGTAAATAAATAGTGCCTAAGTTTAAGTACACACGGAATGAGTGTACTAAGCTCAAAAGAGAACAACTTTCGCTATGAGCACACGATAAATAACAATAGTACACCTACAAGTATCTACTAAAAAATTAACTATCAAATGGCAAAAGAAACCTCTAAGTCAAACATTTCGTTGAATGTAAATTAGGTAAAACTTACATTCTTATAATATTAAAATATAAGAATGTAAGTTTTACCTAATTTAATAATACTACCTGTTGCCCGCAACTTCGTTCGCGTTTTTTCAGAAAATAGTATCCATAAGCCCTCCTCGTGATATACTGTAACTACCTAATTATCAAATTATGAATAATAATCCAAAGAGATCAGAGTCCAACATTTAAAAAAATACGGGCTGGTTTTGAGCGGAGTTTTAATTTTATTTGTCAGTTATTATTTTAGTACCAACTACGTACTATTCTGTGACGTTGTCTGACGCATTTGGTAAGCGGCGCGTTATTTCTTAATAATTTACAGAATTACATGACAAAAAGATGTATTTACTCAGAAAAATGTGTCCAAAAACCTTCCTTGTGACATACTGTAACTACTTTTCAAATTTCATCAAGATACATTCAGCCGTTTAGCCGTGAAAAGCCTACAAACAGACAGACAGACATAGTTACTTTCGATTTTATAATTGGTAAGGATGAGACCAATTTTATTTCAAGTTTACGCAGTTCCATTTAAAATATTGTTTTCGACGAGCTTCTTTTGACTATCCGATGTAGCCCTGTGATATTATAAGGAAGAAAGATAACATAATTACACTGACCCTATACTCAGATGATACCTACAAAAAGATAGAAGCCATTTCAAGTCCTTATACACCGTAAATGATCATTTCAAGAAAAGCAACACTAAACTACTTTCTATTTTTTCCTACTTTCGCAAAAAGCTGTTCTACCGGGATAGTTTTATTTTTATGACACAAAAACGATAATATAATTTAGGACATTTATCGGGACGCGAGCCCAGTTTACCGGGGAAATTCTCTTTTTTTCTCTGGCGAGGAAAATATCTATATTATATTCCCGCCCGATTACAGGTCCCTACGCTCCGATCCTAAAAGAAAATGAAGCGTAGATAAAGGATTCACGCTGTTATTGATTTAAGGATTCTTCGAGAATATTGAAAAAGATATTTTGCAGAACAAAATATCTAGCAATAGCACATTGTGCACGTAGCTGTAATGAAAACCAAATAAAAACAGTTTTTTTTTAATCCCATTTATTTTGTAAAGAAATCGAGAAACCAAATCAGGAAACAAAAACATATGTAACAATTATGGAGTTATATTAACTTTATCGCGGAATATCAACTGATAAGTCAGCAATAATATACGCAACAGCAGTCCAGAACGCCGCACATAGATCTAACTCCTCCGGATTCTCGACATTCATGGTATCCCCTTCTGTGTGATGGAACCAAAAGTATTTCTCATTTGCATTCAGCAAACTAGCTCCTGGTATACCAGTGTTGATGAGCACGGCTATATCCGAACCGGGGCTATCTTCTTCGACCAGGGTAGAAGCATTAATTGATTTGAAAAGTTTCAAAATTTCAGCAACAATACATCTTGCCTGTTGGTTTCCACCTACAGCAAGTCCCCGAGGCATAAAAGTTCCTTCATCAGACTCCATAATGAAATTAATGTTATGACTTTGGTTTCTATGTCGTTCTTCATAAGCCATTGCACCTACTAAACCTAGCTCTTCGGCGGTCCAAAATATTGACCTGACAGTTCTCTTCGGTTTTAGCTTCAATCGATGAAGGATGACCGGTGCTGCCCAGCTGACGAACAAGCCACCACCGTCATCCATGGCACCTTGTCCGACGTCCCAGCTGTCAATATGTCCCGATACAATCACTAGCTTCTCGGGATGTTCGGATCCTTTCAAATCAGTGATCACATTTCGAGAGATTTTAGTATCAAAAGTCGAGTGCATTTTTATATTCAGAACTATCTTTTCGCCTCGATCATACATTCTCCTTATTAAATCAGCATCTTCTAAAGTGATTGCTGCTGTAGGAATTTGATCTCCATCTCCACTATAGGTTTGGGAGCCAGTGTGAGGTGAGTTGATAGAAAAGGGAGTTATTGACCTGACTAACGACGCTACTGCTCCTTTTTCAGCTGCTCTGCTAGCTCCTTGAGACCTGTAAGCTACTGTCTCGCCATATTTTGTGAATACTGGATCCCAGACTACAATTTTGCCAGCAATACTTTCAAATCGTGCTTCTTCAAGGGCATCAAAACTGTCAAAAACGACTACTTCAGCAGTGATCCCTTCAATTGAAGTGCTGACGCTTCTTCCAAGTCCGAGTAAAGCTATGTTTTTTTCTCGTGGCTCAAGCATTGTAATTTTCTCTTCACCACGCAGCCAATGAGGAACCTAAAACCAATCATGGATAGAATTATGAAAAATAAATATTTAAATTTAAAAAAAAACAAGTATTAATTATAAGCACAAGAACACTCTCGATCAAAGTCACCTTTTAGAAAAGAAAAAAAAAACACTAATTCAAAATGGGTTAATTCGTTTGAGAGTTACTCGTATGATTCCACAGATAGACACACACATCCATACACGCTAAGCTTATAACACTCTTCTCTTTTGCGTCGAGGGTTAATTTATGAAAGCCAGTATTTAAGGAGATTGTTACTGATTACTGAATTACCTCCAACTCTTCAGTTTCAATGTCTTCCATACGTTCGTCCTTAGTGAGCTGTATCATGTAGTCGATCGACTCCTCCAGAACTTGAGATCCGGACAGCCGGTATCCAAACTTGTCCACAAATTTTGCCAGTCTGAAATTTTAAAATACAATCTTTGATTAGCATTCAACAACCAACTTTCTTTCTTATTTTTGTATCAAGCCTTATTTTAACCACCACTATTTTCCACCTTTTTTAAAATTCAATTATAAGCTGGCGCTTGCCAGATGCTTTTATCACTTTAGCCTGCGCTATCATTAGATATTAAGTACAAAATTAAAATTATATACCTATTTTATATAATTTTTACGCCAAAAAAAATTTGGTTCCTTTCTATCTTTGATCAATTATAATTTAGAAGGCTTAAATTCGAATTATAAGTTCTATCACTGAACAGCAACTTACTCATCATAAGTTTTGCCCTTGAATTCACCTTCAAGCACGTACTGCAATATTTCATCTCGAACATTTTCGTAAGACCATATTTCTTCAATCAGTTCTTTATCTAGAAGATTTTCACATGTATCTGATTTCGCTACAGCTTTTGCATCATTAGCAGTAATGAGAAAAAATATTCCGAATATCAAAGAAAACAAATTCATATTACAGCTAGACGAGACACGAGACACCGTCAAAATAAAACTGATATAAAAGTGAACTTTTTTATAACGTATCTAATATCTTATCACAGATAGAATCGGCTGTCTAAACGTCTATTACTTATAGTTAAGAAACTGTGTTTGATTGACAGCAAAAATATAGATACTCACGTCTAATACAGGGACTCTTGTATTTTTTACGTTTAAAGAGCTCTTTTGCGTTATCTTATCACTAAAGTGATTCTCACACTGCTCCGCGCCAAGCAATTTATGTTTTTTTTTTTTAATGTAAAATATGTCGGCGCTTGACCACCAACTCGCCTGATATTATGCGACGTTGAGGTCTAAGATGGAGCACGACGACCTTTAAGGTACTTATTCACTCTAGCCTTGAAGTTTTGTAGAGTGAAGAAGTACAAAGACGGCAGTTGAGTGAGGCGTTACAAGTGCACTACTGCTCTTCAGACCACTCAGACCCGTCTTCGGAACGGATACACCGGACTACATCCCGAAACACGACTAGGTAATTTCACGGCAAGGCTTGGTCCGATGGGTGGTAGCTAGCTACGCACGAAGCCTCCCTCCAGAGTTTGGACTACAGGTTAGCACTACCCGGGGACCACGTCTAGGGAATCAGAATAGAGTAAACTTCTACGGACCTGGGTCTCTCAGCCCCCAAAGTGATGGTGCAGTGGACTGCAGTTTTGCATTGAAAACTCAAGCGAGACAATTATACCGCCTCTCCCGCAAGAAAATAGCCTCATCGTCACGTTCACAATCGCTTGACGCGGAGCAGTGTAAGATATCACCTTAGAGATGATTATTTTTTCTTTCAACTATAATAATATTGTATTTTGTTAGTAGTATTAAATTTCTAAAATAATAATATGTACCTACAACCATCGAAATGGTACAACTGCTAAAAAAACAGCATTTTTTTATTTAATCGTTTGCTCAAACATTAACACCGCACCTTTACAGAGAATTCCTATCTTAAATAACTAATTAAGTATTTTTACTGCTGGCATGTAGATACCTACAAAATACTTATATCTATTACAAAGGGAAACTTTGTCACTTAAGCTATCACTTACACATTCGGACCACGCGCCGCAGGACGAGGGTACTTATCCTAAAACCACAAATACCTTTAACAACTTTAACAAAACTACTTACTCATCATAGGTCTTCCCGTTGAAAGGTCCAGACACGACAAAATCCATTATATTCCGTACCACTGAGCCGTAAGACGCGATCTCATCAGCTAATGCCCCTACATTACATGACTTGGTTTCCGAATAACTCATCTCAATCATTGGCGCACTGGATGCTCCAGAAATTAGTAATGCCAGTATGATGTAAGTGCAACACATTTTAGACGTAGCAGCCAGCATGTTGGGACGTTTGCAAACTATGCTGATTGAATGGAGAGTACGTCTGTGCATGGTCAAATGTATCAGAAGACTGCATTGAGGTGACGGTCACATGAATAGTGACCACTCGTTGAATAGATTAAATTGTAAAGGAGGAGACTGACTGGAGTCGAGCCTCGTTTATCGAGTTTGCGTATCGGTTTGTCGAACTGTTCTCTGTATCAATTCAACGAGCCGAGCCGCGAGCACACGAGGCTGTCGGCCCTACACTCGAAGCTGGCAGCGTGCGAACGAGCGAAACGGCCTCGCATGTTCGCAGCAAGCGGCTTGGCTAGTTGAAATGATACGGCGAATGGTTCGGCACGCCATACGCAAACTTGATACGTTACGAAGCTCGGCTCTAGTCAGTCTCCGCCTTTAGATACAATCAAGTAATTGTTAATATAGTTTAGTACTTACAATAATCGCAAAATGACATAACTATAGGAATAATGGTACGCACCTATATAACAAGTGTACAAATTTTAGTAGGTATTTTGTTAACACTATTGAGAATTTGATACAGAATTAGAAAACTCGATAGCTCGGTATCTGTAGGTATCTGTACCGCAAAAGAGTATACTGAACATAATTTTAATCTAACCAAAGCCGCTTGTAAATACTTTTGTGTTTCATAGAAAAACAAATATATTTAGGTGCCCCAAAAAAAAATATTTTTTTGTTTCAGCTTTAATTATTCTTGTCTTTCACATTAGAGGGTAATTATTTATTACTAGCTGCGCCCTGCTGATTCAGTCTCGATCCCACAGGAATCATTTTGTTTCCAGGATAAAAAGTACTCTATGTCCTTTTTTGTGCCCCTGACAACATGTATGCAAAATGTCATGATGATCAGTTGAGTAGTTACGGCGTGAAATCGTAACAAACGAAATGTCTCGCAGTTTCGCATTTATAATGTTAGTTAGGATTATTAGGATCAATAGTATTCAGAACTCAGTCATAACTCAGCAGTTCTACAGCTATATTAGGTACGTTTAGAATTTAATAGGCCTCCTTTAGATACCTCTCCTTTGTAAGCCATCGTAACGAGGGTCAGAGACAAAACATTATTGCCGATGCTAGTCGTAACCTTTGAACGCTTTAGAAGCACTTCTATGAACACAAAAGCTTATCCTGTTCTAAAAATTTAGAGCCTCTAAAAATGTTATTAATTTATAAAAACTTATTGCCCGGCCCGTGCTGTTACTTACCCACCGTTAAAAAGCCTATGTGCAATTTCAGACTATAATCTATCTCTGTGCCACATTTCGTCCAAATCCGATCTGGCGTGATTGAGAAATAAACATCTATCCATCCATCCAAACTTTCGCATTTATCATATTAGTCTGATTAGGGTGTGATAACACTAAGCGTAGTTTTAATAAATGTTGAAAATATTTACTAACAAAATCGAATTACTCTGTAAAAAGTTATGCGTGGTGATACATTACAATTAGTGAGTGAACAATCAATCATCCCCTGTTTTCCACACTTATAAAATGTTTTTTTTTTTCAAATTTGTATAGGACCCCCTTGTAAGTGTACCCTATTAATTAAAAAAAGAATTATCAAAATCGGATTACTCTGTAAAAAGTTATGCGTGATCATATATAAAAAATAAAAAAGTAAATATATGCGTCGACTTGTAAACCTCCGTTTCGTCGGTTAAAAACCAACTGAACTGGCTGACCATAGCGAACCCAAGTTTCGTTTGAATTATTTCTCTTCGATTCATATCAGACCCCTATGAATCTCAGGTACCTGTCATAAAACCTTTTCACAAGTCAGATATCCCGGAGAGTAAATCAGATTTAGCGCCCATCGAGCAGCGCTCACCTCGCGTCGACAATGGCTTATATTTAATTCCCTTACGGCCAGTAAGTAATATGAATGGTGGCATCCGGTCGTACTTCAATCGCACCTATTGTTCAGTTATAGTGCAGTAGGTTAGCAAGACAGTACATAAGGTCATGCAGTATTTTTATCACTACACTTTGAATATCGCCTACATTAGTAAATCTATTAACAATCTCACTGCGAACTTACTGTACATCCTTAGGGCTTAGGTTCGTTGCTAAAACGCACTGTCATGAATCTTGATTTCAAACTGGTTTTACCATACATAAAAACAGCTTTAAATCGAGATTTATGACTAAGTGTCGTTTTAGCATACGGACCTTAGACTTTCCAACATTGTCCAAGAAAATAAATAATGCGCCTCAAGTCAAATATTTAGGAGAGTTTTGGCCAAAGATGGTATTAAAATATGTAACGATGCCTATCAAGCTCACGTCCTAAATTAACCGATAACAGTATATTTTTTAAAAAACTCCTCCGCATGTTATATTACTACCAAGTTTTATGATTTATGTGTATTTTTCTTATGTGTAGTATGTATATTGCAGCTAATAAACATTTTCATTTTTCATTTTCATTTTCATGCATGCTATTTATGTCACTGATGGACTGGGTGAGTGTAATTTAGGTACAGTAGAGAACCCATTTGATTGGCATACAAAGTTGCTGAAGTGCCCCACGCGAATGAAGAGCTATTTTCTACAAATAGACCTCTGCGTTTAAATTCGCAGATTGAAATTGACTGCTGTTTACGTTGAGTACCTACGATACTATGAAATGAAATCTAAATAGAGTCAACTAAAGCAAATACGACTGTGGGGCAATAGCGTCTTTCGAGAATTACTTACAAACCCTTCACGACTTAGGCAACTAACGCCATCTTGTACAGATTATTGCAACTAAAAATTTTAAATAAAAAGTTGAAAGTGACATCTAATTTTTGAAGGTTTTTTCCAGTAATTCTCGAAAGACGCAATTGCCCCACAGACACATTTGCCCCCGTTAACCCTATACTACAGCAAGCAAGTACGTAAACCTATCAACGCCATAATTAGTAGCGCTAAATTGTAATGATAATGAACAAACAATAATTCTGCCGCGAGCCCAATTTTCGCGTTAATTGCTTCAGTAAATTATCGAGCTGTATGTACTATTGTACTAAATTACGGTAGAAGGTACCTGTATAATAGCGTCTGATTAAGTACAAGTCGGCGTCTAAATAGAATTCCTGTAACTATTAACCTAAATCTAAAAAAAGTATACATTCCACACACAATAACCTAGCTAACCTGCTTTAATTTCGGATTCCACGACCCACTGAATTTTCCATACAAACGCGCTTGTTAAATTTCTTGGAAACCATTTGTCGGATAATGATGAAATTTGGCATGTACAGTTAAATGGATTATATCTCCGCCCCTATGTTCTTAGTTTTTTTCTAAATGTCCTCAAGAGAAAGTAGAGCTATGAAAAATATCCGCATTTGTAGTCACTTTTGCCTGATTTATTTAATAGATACACAAAGCAAATCAAAAATCCCTTTGCAAAAGGAGGTTGTCTCGCTAACTTTTAAATTAATCCTTAATACAAGGGTTTTTTATTGTTATTTAAGAATGATTAGAGAAGTGCAAAACTCATAAAAAATGATTAAAATTGCACTTTGTCAGTCTGTAGATAACTTTAGAGGCTGGTCAGTGTCTTTACTTACCCTTTACGCTCGTCGTCATCTTCTAGACGAAAATTTGGAACGGTCGTCCGGCGAAGTGTGGGTGTTGAATTACACCGCTGCCGGCCCCTTCGGGGGAAAGGCGTGACGATGTGATTGAACATGTCCACGATGTCGTACAGTTTTAAGCGTTAACTTCTTGTACTAAGGGCCGCATGCTAAAACGACACACAGTCATGAATCTCGATGTGAAACTAGATGTGAACTAGAGCTCGGTGTTCCCCAGCAATAGATACAACCTGGGTCTCTTCAAGACAAGAGTGAATAGGCAACTCATGGGCAAGCGTGGTCCATCTTAGACCGCATCGTCACTATCCATCAGGTGTGTTGTGGTCAAACGTGGGCGCAATCAAACATTTAAAAAAAACTTTACTTAAAAACCAGTTTTAAATTGAGATTAATAACTGAACGTTGTTTTAACATGCGGTACTAACTTCCTATTGCCTACTTTCATATCCATACGTGAGTTTTGACTTACAGCAAAAAAACATGATTATCTTTCTCCAACATAAAATGTAACGTCAACAAAATCAGCTTTGGAAACGAAAGAAACTGAAATCAAATTTGTATTCCTATTTAACTTCCTGTACACTAAACTTTTGAGCTCCTTGGCGACCTCTCAGCATATCACTTTTGAAAGAAAACAAACCGAAGAACTTCAGTAATTTCACCTCGATTGAGCGAGAACTCGAACGCGCGAAGAAAAATATACTTACGAGGTTGGTTGGGTGTGAGTAGGATAAACGTTACCCTTGTACCTAACTTGTGCCATTTGAAAGGGTCATTTAACACATTACAACATAATCGGGGCCTGAACTTTGCGTCGTAAAGGCATTAGCGCATTAACACACCGTGGAAAAATTATGCCAGCCCGAAACTCGGCCGTACCGTGGAACCGTACTGTCGAAAACAGTATTGTAGCTGACATGGTTTTTGATATGCATTCATTTATCAGTAACAAGCTGCACCCGCGGTTTCACCCGCGGTTAAAAAGTATGCTATGTGCTATTCTAGACTATAATCTATATCTGTGCCAAATTTCATCCAGGTCTGTTTAGCCGTTCTGGCGTGAAAGAGTAACAAACATCCATCCATCCATCTATTCTTACAAACATTCTCGTTTATAATATTAGTAGGATTTTGCGGACAGGTAGTTTAATAAAAAGATATAAATGAAATAAAATTGTTTATTTTCCAGATTTGCATCCATGAAATTATTTCGTACTCGTATTAACTAATGATTAAAATTAAAATACAATAGTCCTGAATTAAAATATAAAAGAAGCATCGAATTAAATAACATTATATAAATCGAATAAAATAAAATAAATTAAATTAAATGGAGTAAAAGTGAATGAAATTAAATCAACTTGAATTAAGTGAAATTGAATTAATTTTACATATCGTCACGCCTTTCCCCCGAGCGGGCTGGCAGAGGTGTACAACACCCACACTTCGCCGGACGATATTCAGTCCATAATGTGACAGGGGCGAGCCTGTTGCCATACACCGGGCTCCAGTCATGTGGCAGATGATATACAATACGCACATATGTTCACACAATTAACAAATTGGTGGGTGCCGTCGGCTAAATTAAATTTATAAGTAACGTAATAAGAATTAAGTATTCATAGGTAACGGTAGCACGCAAATGATATTAGATTAACAATTATATGATTTAAAGTTAGGAAGTGGACCAAACTGACCGGAGTGGACTCCCCCCTTCCCGCCTTCAGCCCTCTTCTTAAACTTACAAAACTTATAAATATGAGGCCTGAATTATACGGGCCGTACCCAAGGCGAGGCTGCGGTGGCGTGGGCAAGGTACATGCTCGGTGCTGACGCCGCTTCAGAACTTGTTCATATAAAACAGACGTGGCGTAGCCATACCGCTCCTTAAATTTCACGCCTGAATTTTGTCAGAGCCTCATCTTCGCCTTACATCCGGCCTGTATAATTCAGGCTTATGAGGTTTTAAGCGATGATAGCCTAGTTGAAAAAGGCCCGCTTCTCAAGCCAGAGGGAGCGGGTTCAAACCCAGCCGACGGCACGTACCAATTTGTTCATTGTGTAAACAAATGTGCGTATTGTGTTTCATCTGCTATATACATGACTGGACCTCGGTGTATGGCGACAGGCTCGCCCCCTGTCACATTTGGAACTGAATATCGTCTGGTGAAGTGAGGGTGTTGTATTACACCTCTGCCAGTCCCCTTGCGGGGAAAGGCGTGACGATATCGTAGGAGTTTTTAATAAAGCTCAATCACTGTTACACAACAAAACTCTAAGAACAAGTTCGGTGAGCACTGAACAGGCCACTAATCCTGAAACTTCGCGATAGGCCTCATTAGTCTCATACGAACTTATTGTTTGAGAAAACCTTGCGAGTAGGTACTTATAAGTACAATAAGCCACTTGACTTTTTTTTTTTTACCTCATAAAAAGCTGAGCTTATAGAATTTATCAACAAAAACCAAGATTAAATTCTGTTCACAAATAAGGAAGTTAAAAGCATTTTCATTATTTTTGTTAGAAACAATGACGCCATAGGCCAAAAGAGGCTTAAGTACAAATTCTTGTTTTGTAAGGAAGAGACAAACATTTCATCTCAAAAACTGTAAACTCAGCATAAATTTCAGAACTCTGACAGCTGATTTCAATTATTTCGGTCTTAACTGGCTCCCCGCCCGCCCCGGTTTTGCACGGTGCCTATCATACCATACGGAAGTAATAATCTGAATGATAGTGAAAACCGCATCAAAATCGGATGCGTAGTGTAGAAGATCTAAGTGTACATACAGACAGACAGCGGGAAGTGACTTTCTTTTAATCCACGTAAAGATTGTTTTTCTCAATAAACTTCTAAAACAAATTAAATTTTTTGAATAAATAAAACACCAGTTAACATCTTATTACTTTCAAGTTTGAATAAATTATTAAATACTAGCTGCGCCCCGCGGTTTCACCCGCGGTTATAAAGTATCCTATGTGCTATTCTGGACTATAATCTACCTCTGTGCCAAATTTCATCCAGATCTGTTTAGCCGTTCTGGCGTGAAAGAGTAACAAACATCCATCCATCCATTCTTACAAACTGTCGCGTTTATAATATTAGTACCTACGAGTAGGATAGGATAGGATTTAAATACATATTGAACAGCTGAAAAGTTAAAAGCTGTCAAAGGGTTGAAACTATAAACAAATATTTCTTAGTCCATTGAAATATTTACTAGTTTGTAACTGGTAACGATAAAAAAGAAAGAATCCTTCGTTTGTAACTGGTTACAAAATACAGTTAAGTACATAGGCGGCAAACAATTTTATAATGGGAGGTGCACAGCCATACTTTTATAAATTGATTAAATGATTGGCAAAAACTTTCTTAAGTACCTACCTACTTCAGACCAGACTTCAAAAAAGGTTTAACATTCCTGAAGTTGAAAAGAGACGATAACGATGACGAGAGACGTCATCTCATCATCGTCTCTTTTTAACTTGTTGTAAATGACTTATTTCGATCTTGCTTATGTATCGATTGACGTCACTGCGTGTTGCCCACGTGACCATTATTGACTCGAAACGCTAGAGTGCGTTCAGTACATACAACGGAGCGCACCCAGAGTGCAACTTTGCCGTTCAATACATCAGTGTGAAAAAACAACTGTGACACAACCGGGCCGTTCCGAAGATTTAAACTTACGCCTCGGTTGCAACTAAACAACCGTCGAAATTAACTGTTAAAAAACGCTCTAACTTTTATCTAACGTTTGTGCATGGAATATTTTGGCTGTTTTGTGTACACCTATTTCATTCTTACTTATTTTTCTTTAAAAACTTTCATTAAAGTTTTCTTTTTAGTTTCAACTGAAAAATATGGGGGTGATGATAAGTCAGAATTGCGTAATGTAAAAGCATTCAGTATTTCCTGTTCTGTGTTAAATTTGCAAATCCAAAACCAATATTAAATAGTGAGGATTTAAAACAACTTCGTCGTTCTGTACATAAGGGCGAGTGCAAAAACAACAAAAAACTGGTCATGTATGGTCATGTAATGGAACCCTGTACCTAAAATAACATATCGTCACGCCTTTCCCCCGAGAGGGCTGGCAGAGGTGTAATACAACACCCACACTTCGCCGGACAATATTCAGTCCCAAATGTGACAGGAGGCGAGCCTGTCGCCATACGCCGGGCTTCAGTCATGTAGCAAATGACGTATTATACGCACATATGTTTACACAATGAGCCGTCGGCTGGGTTCGAACCCATTCCATCTGGCTTGAGAGGCGGGCCTTCTCCCAACTAGGCTGCCATCGCCTCCCCTGTACCTGGCAGAGTATATTATTATACCATGCTTCAGACCACTTAGAAGGTTATGATTTAATAGCTTTCTATGTTTATTAACTAAACGTAAGAGGAACTTTTTTTAGAAAATAAGTTATAGAAGAAACTTGTAAGTACCAACTTACTTTTCATCAAAAGTATATACAAAGCTACAATGTTGACGACCAAATTGTCCTTGTACATGCTTAGTTGTTATATTTTTCAGCCACAGCAAATATTTTCTTCTTTTAAACTTGGAAAAATAACACACTTTGTCACGGAGCGCCAACGCCAACAAATGCAGAACTAAATTACTAAATTATGCAACTATGAAATATCGCGCGTATTCCCAAGACTTTCAAAATTTTATCAGCATTTGTGCTCAGATCAACCTAGAGAATAATATGGCGCACGGCGTATGATTTAGGTGAAGCCAGAAACCATCCAAAAACTACGCTGCTGTCGTATATGTACACAACACGCACACATTGACTCTAAAAAACTATGCTACTTCCTTGGTCATTCTTACCTTGACATTATGTGCATTGGTTTATGGTATAATTTCGTTAACATAAATATACATAGTGCATTATAAAAGCCAGGACTACATTTTGAGGTTTCTTTTTAAAAACTCTTACAAATATGTGCAGTTTTTGAATATTAAATCTACTAAGGTTGTACATTGGAACGGAAATGGCTAACTTCGAGTTTGGGAATTAATATTAATTTTCGTGCAATTGTAAATGTTTTTCATGGCAACATTACCACGCACACTAGTTTACTAAAGTGGCTTCAGCGAGATATAACGCAGTGTTCCATCTTTTCCTCTTGATTGATCTGAGTATTTGTATTGCAAGTTACATAAGTTAGCATTACGAACAAGCTGGAGCAAAATGTTGACAGATTCTTTGCCGCGTTCTAGGGCCCTAGACAAATTGTGTTCGCTCTCGAACGATTTTATTTTTACAAAAGTTAACGCTCGAACCTTAGCTGCTGATTGGATGAAATACGGAATTTATAAATACCTTTCACGTGATTTTACTGTAAAAAAATAATCCTTTGAACGCAGCAAAGAATTTGGGTTAGAAAAACGTCAGAGTCGAATTCACGGTAGCTTTAGTCGGACCAGCGGTGCTATTCAGACATTCGGAAACGTTTCCGATCAGATCCCACAAATTTCAAACTCAATTTGTTGGAATCTCTGTCTACTTTTATAAGTTTTGGATTAGGGAATTGCGTTTAGGTCCGATCGGAAAAATGAATCATGTTTAAAAACTGAATACGAAATGAGATTCGAATAATTTGAGTTTAAAATTTATGGAATCCGAACGGAAATGTTTCCGAATGATTGTGAATACATCAACGCCCGATGCAGCGCCCATCGACATGCAAAAATAGTAGGCTTTTTAATGTAAGCGACCTCTATTTGAAGAATTCCGATCGCGGAACATCCGGTCCGCGTGTGATGTGAGCTAGTACGCGAACGGAATGGAATTCGACCACTATGACAATCAGCTCAAGAAAAAGTACCTATCTTTTTTTTTAATATATTGAATAGGTCGGCGTTTGACCACCAACTCGCCTGATGTTAAGCGACGTTGTGGTCTAAGATGGAGCACGACGACAAAGTACGACAAAGTACGACAAAGTAAGACGAGTAAAGAAGTACAAAGATTGCAGTTGAGTGAGGCGCTACAAGTACGCTACTGCTCAGACCCGTCTTCGGAACGGTTACACCGGACTATATCCCGAAACACGACTAGGTAAAACTAGGTAGGTAGGACTAAAAATGCACAAAAAGGTATAGTAGGTATGTCGCTTAAATTCATGGTCAGGCTGGCCTTTTATAAGAATGAACTCATGGAACTGACTGCCAAAGTTCAGTAGGTACTGGAGAGACACTAAAGGAACAAGTAACATTATTAAAAGAAGAAAAAACCCCGGCTGCAAAATGTTGTACCCTATGTCACTCCTCTATCAAGACGATTCAATTGACACCTCGCATGTTGAAATATTAGACTGTTTAGGTCGTCGTGCTCCATCTTAGACCACAACGTCGCTTAACATCAGGCGAGTTGGTGGTCAAACGCCGACCTATTATACATAAAAAAAAAAAAGTTTAGTTTGAAGCGGACCTTCTCCCAACTAGGCTGCCATCCTAGTTGGGAGAAGGTCCGCCACTCAAGCCAGAGGGAGCGGCTTCGAACCCAGCCAGAAGGCACGCACCAATTTGTTCATTGTGTGAGCATATGTGCGTATTGTATGTCATCTGCTACATGATTGGAGCCCGGTGTATGGCGAAAGGCTCGCCCCTGTCACATTTGGCACTGAATATCGTCCGGCGAAGTGTGGGTGTTGTATTACAACTCTGCCAGCCCCTTCGGGGAAAAGCCATGACGATATGTATGTATGTTTAGGCTCTAGGGTCTGCCGAAGAAACCTTATACTTATGCACTTTTTCAAGTAAATATGTACTTGAAAAAATAACCCTCCTTATTGCGCAGTCGGGTAAAAAGAACGTACATATCGGTGGCCGATCACAGACTGAACATGATGATGACGATTATTCAAGTTCACGGAACACGCCTTCAGAAACGCACCTACCTACTTGTTTTCACTTAAACAATTAATATGTAGAGTGCTTCGTCAAGTAAGTATAGGGAGTGAGCTCCAGAATGTTGTTACTCATATTATGATTAATCATCGATAATTAAGCCGCGCCATCTGGCGGCTCTTTGCGCAAATCTAATAAAGATAGCGTGTTTATAGGAACTTGGGCTCAGTTTACAGTAATTTATACTGGAAGGTATCTACCTAATTAAATGTATAAAATCTTAGGTCATCGAGGAATACCTGGAACCAATTAGTGTGTTACTAAAGCGCTTCACACACGGCAGCTAAAATATAAAACTTTGGGGGCTGAGCTACCCACGTCCGTAGGAGTGTACTCTATTCTGATTCCCTACACGTGGTCCCCGGGTAGTGCTAACCGGGTAGCAAACTCTGGTGGGAGGCTTCGGCCGTGGCTAGTTACCACCCACCGGACCAAGCCATGCCGTGAAATGACCTAGTCGTGTTTCGGGATGTAGTCCGGTGTAACCGTTCCGAAGACGGGTCTGAGCAGTGGCGCAATTGTAGCGCCTCACTCAACTGCCGTCTTTGTAGGTCGTCGTGCTCCATCTTAGACCACAACGTCGCTTAACATCAGGCGAGTTGGTGGTCAAACGCCGACCTATTCTACATATAAAAAAAAAAAAAAAAAAACTTTATTTAACTCGATATAGGTATTTCAATACATTTCAACACAATTTCCATAGAAGTTGTCAGGAGAATACACACGACAGCTATAATGTATATTTTGGCTTCTTCGTAGAAACCTGAGATGTAATGTACATTAATATTCATTATAGCTGCCGTGTGTAAATCGCTTAATACTGTAAGAATCTACGTAATTAAATGTATTTATTAAAATCGTAGGTCAACGACGAATACCTGAAACAAATTAGTGTGTTACTAAGGCTGATTGTACAGAACAACATTTTTGTAGTAAGTACTTTAACAGTAGGTACTATTCAGATGACTACGGATGAGGATATTAACTTTACTAATATTACAATACAATAATACTATTGGGGGCTGAGCTACCCACGTCCGTAGGAGTGTACTCTATTCTGATTCCCTACACGTGGTCCCCGGGTAGTGCGGGTAGTGGGTAACTTAAACGGGTAGCAAACTCTGGTGGGAGGCTTCGGCCGTGGCTAGTTACCACCCACCGGACCAAGCCATGCCGTGAAATGACCTAGTCGTGTTTCGGGATGTAGTCCGGTGTAACCGTTCCGAAGACGGGTCTGAGCAGTAGCGCACTTGTAGCGCCTCAATCAACTGCCGTCTTTGTACTTCTTCACTCTACAAAACTTCAAGGCCAGAGTGAATAAGTACCTTATAAGTCGTCTTGCTCCATCTTTGGTCTAAGATGGAGCACGACGACCTAACGTCGCTTAACATCAGGCGAGTTGGTGGTCAAACGACGACCTATTTTACATTAAAAAAAAAAAACTAGTACTACAACTATACCAGTAGTATTGCAATTATAGCAATAACAGAATAAAAGCAACGCTTAAAAAACTGGCTTCCCGCCATCCATGTTAACAGTTTTTAGATTTTTGTCGATATTTTAAAAAACTCATTAACCGATTTCGAAAAAAATTAAATGGGACCATACCTCTAAAGTATGATCTACCAAACAAAAAAAAACATGCAGTCAAATTGAAGACCCCCTCCTTTTTTGAAGTCGGTTAAAAAACATACAGTCGAATTGAGAACCTCCTCCTTTTTTGAAGTCGGTTTAACAGATAAACATCTTAGGGTCAAATTAGTTAAAAAGCGAAAGTGAAACCTGAAATTATCCTTAGATAGAAATACAGATCGACTAGCTGCGCCCCGCAGTTTCACCTGCGGTCCTATAGAAACTTTTATAAGCTCGGGATGAAAAGTACCCTATGTTCTTGTCTGTACCCCTGCACACTCACACGTGTATGAAAAAAATCATAAGGACCTGTTGAGTAATTGAGGCGTAAAAGCAAACAAATAAACAAACGAACAAACTCACTTTCGCATTTCTAAATGTTAGGATTAGGATATATAGTTAGGATTAGAATTAGGATAGGATGCAGTTAACTTATCTCGTTTTTTTTATTTAGTACTTATTCACCGTACCTGCTCTAGTTTATTAGCAAAATATAAAAGCGTCCCGAAACAGCCCTCTCAGGACCAGCATGCTAGACATTTAAGATATTAGTTTCCTTCCGTTTGAGAAAATATCTCGCTCCCAAAACAAAAACGCTGAGAAATAAATTTCCGCAGAAATAAATTTTTAAATTTTAACTACATTGAAATAACATTACTTACTCGTATCAAATCTCTGCGTGAACTCTACGGAAACTTTTACAATAATATGTTATTTTTTTTAGTCGGTCACTCTTGTCAGAGTGGTCGTGGTCAAAAGATGGCGGTACATGGTGGGTCTTCATTGTCGTCAGTCTTCCCGGCGGCGGTGGCTACTGTTCTCGCAATGTTTCTCCATTTTAGCCGGTTCGTCGCATTACGAGAGCACTCCGTCATGGAAGCGTTAGTTGCTGTCTTGATAAGATCCGGCCAGAAGGAGATCTGCCTCTACCTCCTGCTACCTGACCTGAGACTACCGATCTCTCCGTTAAGTTTTCGTTTCTGGAAATGTGTCCGAAGAACTTAACTATTCGTAGTTGTACAGTCGACGAAAGTTTGTTCTTAATTTTGAGTTCCTCCAGAATTGACAATATTTTGAATATTTTAATGTGCCAATGTAAACTGAGCCCAAAGTACCGTGCAAGCCAAACATACTTTACATAAATCTTAGCGACGCGAGTTCATTTACGTAAAGGTCGTTATCAAACCAAAAGTACCCTTGCGGTAAGAGAAAGTGTCAAATTGAGAAATGTTAATAGCGAAGGAATGTTACTCTTCTGGGAATCTTGGACGAATAAAGTAATTGACATTACACTTACCCTTTCAACTGAAAGGGTAAGTGTAATGTCAATTACTTTCGTAATGTCAATTAATGTAATGTCAATGTGTAATGTCAATTAGTTTCGTTATCCTGCAACAGCTAACATAAGCTTATGTGCTTTACCTGTATCTCTATAAATCACTAGAGCTACTGTATTAGTAGCGACTAGCTATACCTAGTTGGCTCGAATAGACTAGTTTTAACTGACAGGGTATGTTGTTTGGATCATTCACAAATAGAATAAGAGGTTACTTGACCTGTTCTGTCCTGTTCCTGTCGTGACCTCGTTAAAAAGCACTGAACTGTTCCTTCTAAAACTCCTTGCGTATCGTGGAGACAACTCTGTAAATCCTACTAATATTATAAACGCGAAAGTTTGTAAGAATAGATGGATAGATGGATGGATGGATGGATGGATAGATGGATGGATGGATGGATGGATGGATGGATGGATGGATGGATGGATGGATGGATGGATGGATGGATGGATGGATGGATGGATGGATGGATGGATGGATGGATGGATGGATGGATGGATGGATAGATGGATGGATGGATGGATGGATGTTTGTTACTCTTTCACGCCAGAACGGCTGAACAGATCTGGATGAAATTTGGCACAGAGATAGATTATAGTCTAGAATAGCACATAGGATACTTTTTAACCGCGGGTGAAACCGCGGGGCGCAGCTTGTATAATATAAAAAACAAAGCCGACCGAAGAAGGAGCCGGTAAAAAGGAAAACCGACTGCCCCTCCTGTAATTCGTCATCCATGTGTAGAATTTTAGATTTTTGTTGATATTTTAAAAACAGCTTGACCGATTTCGAAAAAAATTATATGAGGACCACCTCAACAGTATAGTCTACAAAACGAAAAAAAAATCATTAAAATCGATTCACAAATGGCGGAGTAATCGCGTAACATAAAATCGAATTTAGAACCTCCTCAGTAACACTAAAACGAAGTAACAGTTGAGTTCTAGCTCATCACAGAAGTTGTTGGTCGTTTTTGTCTTTTTTTCTGTTCCATGTCCCGCAGTTCATTCATCTAAAGGTATAACTTTTACGGTAAAACCACAAAGTGGTATAACATTACGAGAAATTACTTGTAAGTTAAACATTCTTGGAATTCATGGTTATGTTTCCGTGAAATTATTTGCATTTATTTCAATGAGCTCTCGAGTTGGGCTTGAGATAATAATTAGTTCATGTTCATTATCCAACTGTGTAACATTTGAAGAAAATTTAGTGTAAATGAGAAATGAAAGGGATATCCGAAATTATTCAATAACGAATGAAAAAGCAACGAAAGAGAAGCTTATACATATTTAGATATAGACTATTAATAACAAAAAAAACCTGAAAACATTTTATTGATCTTATTTATGTGGCGTCGTCATAAACATTAAAATAATTCTGATTCTATATTAAAACCTTGCAAGTAAAGTTATAAGCTAACATCAAATTTCTTGTCCCAAACATGATACAAAAAAAAACAAGGTCTATAATTCCAGGAGCAAACACCTATGACGTCACTCGTCCGTCTCTTTCGAACTATTTGTAAATATCGTTTCGGTCTTGCTTAAACATCGATTGACGTCACTACGTGTTGCCCACGTGACCGGAATGCTATAACTGGCGGAGTATATTATTATACCACGGTCCCAAAGAAAGCACTTTTGTATAATTTTCTTTACGTCAACTGTAATCAGAGCCGCGTACCGAACCAGCCAGAGTAGAAGCCAAACAAGCTGAGAGCCCAACTCACGGTAAGTGGATTTTGGATCTAGTAATATTAATAGCCTTGTTATTCTAAAAGCACCTACCCATCCCACTATTACGACGTTTGATGGGATCTCAAAAAAACATGTTTATTTTTACGGTCAAGGAGTCAAACACGTACTTATGTTACCTACCTGAAGAATTTTTTCTTTCGCAGAGGAAAAACGTTCAGGATTTTGTAACTTGTTTTGTGTACAAATAGCTGTCACAGCCAAAGCTACACTAGCTACGAATAACTCAAGATGTGTTTATATTTTTATAACAGACGCTCGTGTCAATTCGCTACTTGTACTTTGCTCAATCTTCAATCCATTTTGTGTGATATTTGTTTAAAGCGAGTACTTACACATAAGTGTTGAGTTAGCAGTACTTTAATACCATAAGCAGTATTTTACTTTTTATAATTTTGCTAATAGTTAAACCTTAGAGCAAGATGATGTAAAGCTTAACTTACCTGGGTCCACTGTTTGGATATTACGCTATATTTAAGATCTTCATTATGTACAGTGTAGCAAATAAACGTTTCTGATTCTGATTTCTGATTTCCAACCCGCTATGACCACGAATCCCGTAATAAACAAAACTTTTTCTTTTCTTTTTTTTTAATGCTGTTGGCCACCGAGGCCTCAACAGCGTACCGGGCATTAGGCAAGCGCAGATGGCGCAGAGCCTCAAAAATTCTTACAAACTATGGGCGACGAGCGCAAGGGCACCTCTGAGGTACGGCCTCGGCTTGGGCTGTCGCTGAGGGAGGGGCGTCAAATTGCCATGGCAGCCCAGAAGGGGCTTGCTCTAGGGCCCTAACGGGGACGGTTGAAGTTAAGGTTAAAAATAAAATTTATTATTATTAACAATGACTCGACCGCCTTGTTCGGAAAGGGAACCTCACCTCAGAAGAACAGGCAAGAAACTGAGGGGCCTTAATAAATAAAATTACCATGGAACTTTAATAAGACCAGAATCTAATCAGATAAACACAGCCTTACCCAGCGGTTGTTTCCAATCATCTGTCTCGTCGATCAGACGCCGCAAATATTTGTGTCGTGTTCCATTCGTCGAGCGATTGGGCACACCTGCTCATTATGTACACACCTTTGTGTGAGTTCTTGTCCAAACAGACCGCGAGTGCGGCTTTTCGTGGCACTCTACTAGGAACGAAATCATAGGTCTTGAGTTTTGAATATGTCTCATTGTTTGAAAAACTGCCTAGTACATTATTGCTGCGGAAGGAAAGAAAAGTGTTGATAGACGAAAGTGAAAAAACAAGATTAAAGGTATTACAATACAATAAAATACAATACAATACGATACGATACCATACGATACGACGCGACGCGATGCGATGCGATGCGATAAATACAATACACTACAATACAATATGACTTTATTGCACACCAATAAATACAATAGAAACATTTTAAAAAATGACATACTCGTAGGTATATTTATTAGGCAGTAGAAGGGCGCCCGAAAGGGATTAACGGGACTGAACCGAGAACAGGTGTAAGTATTGACAATTCTAAATAGCTTTTACTCACAGAATGAACCCTATGACTATCCTTTTACGGGACGAACCCTGAAATCGAGAAAAAATAAGCTGTAGAAAATATCATTGAAACTTTTCAAAATACATTGTTCCTTAGTAAAAGTTATTCAAAATGACTAACCCCTGATTTCGGCTTCCGAGGCGAAGATGAGATAAATGAAACACTAACTGTTACCCGTGACTTCGTTCGTGTTTATTCAGAAAATAGTATCCAAAATCATCAAAAAATAACTAATTATCAAATTACATCAAGATGCATTCAGCCGTTTAGCCGTGAAAAGTCTACAAACAGACAGACAGACATACAGACAGAGTTACTTTCAATTTTATAATATTAGTATGGATGTGTCTTTCAATGTCTCATTACCGCCAAAGTGAAGGCCTTTACTGAAACTTAGCGAAGGTATTAAAAATAGAAATTATTCGTAAACGACAAAACAAGGCTTTCAGAATTTTATATTTTTATTCCCAATCACAAATTATTTTTTCAATTTATCTCGAAATCTTTATCTTTAATTTATCTTAAAGTAAGAAACAAATAATTAGAAACCGTTTTTGTGAATATAACATTTATTTTGATCAAAGTACTAACCTGATTAGAACATCGTTCTTGTTTTGGACCTTGTCTAAATAAAGAGGATCGATCCAGGCACTCTCATAATAACGAAGTTGAGTAATATTCTACCTCTGAGCCTAATTACGGTTTTTGGTGGCAATACAACACACCTGCCAACAGATAATTTTCGATAATAGCAGTTTTTATTGCCACTGGTAATAAAATGTATTAATAGAGGTAAAGCCTTTATTGTTTTAGTAATTTTCACACCCTAATCACCTATTGTGCTAAAATCATTAACATAACATATCGTCACGCCTTTCCCCTGAGGGGGCTGGCAGAGGTGTAATACAACACTCACACTTCACCGGATAATATTCAGTCCCAAATGTGACAGGGCAAGCCTGTCGCCATACACCGGGCTCCAATCATGTAGCAGATGACATACAATAGGCACATATGTTCACACAATGAACAAAGTGGTGCGTGCCGTCGGCTGGGTTCGAAACGGCTCCCTCTGGCTTGAGAGGCGGGCCTTCTCCAACTAGGCTGTCATCGCTTAAAAATCATTAAGTGCAATGTAAATGTAACTTTAATTCATAGATTAAAATGGTTTTACTTGAGGTATTTCATAAAAGATGTACATTAACAATAATATTGTGGATAACTCATAGCTATAACATAACAAACCATATCGTCACGCCTTTCCCCTGAGGGGGTTGGCAGAGGTGTAATAAAACACCCACACTTCGCCGGACGATATTCAGTGCCTAATGTGGCAGGGGGCGAGCCTGTCGCCATACACCGGGCTCCAGTCATGTAGCAGATGACATACAATACGCACAAATGTATAACAGTGGTAAAAAGGTAGACCTAGGAACAGACAAACCTATTATACAGCATGTTACAAAAACCCTGTTGTATAATTGAACGGCATGTTGTGTACATGTGTAAGTATTCATACAAAAATACCAATGAAACGCACGATAACATAGCAACAGTTAAGGTTTAATTACGCAAGAAAAAAAGGAAATTTTAAATAAATGTTAACAAATCTGTATCATTTGTTCGCGGCTTTTATTCTAAGAAAGTAGCGGCACGACGAATAGTTTGCAAATAAAACTGACGCAATTAATGTCTACGTTTACGTTTTTAGGAGGGCTGCGCGCGATGTGTGTTCAAAAATTTTAGAGTCAATATTTAATTTAAACTAGCATAATTTAAATTTAATTTAATTTTAGTTTTATGTACACCACCTACCCTTTTCGTATTTCTAGAAGTTCCTGTCCATCCAAAGGTTACCTGGAAGAAATCGCTTTAGACGATAAGGTCACCCTTGTACTGCCCAAAAATGTATTTTAGTTTTTAAGATTTTCATGTAGTTTTTTGGTGTGCAATAAAGTTATATTGGAATGTATTGTATAATCGTATCCTCCAGTCGAAACTAGATGCTCACCTCGCGGATATAACCGGGTTTTTGTAACATCATATTAAGCATGTCCTAGAGCAGAGTTTTTAAACTTTTCCGAATAAAACAACAGTGAGTCAACCACTCAACAGCTAAAAAATCTAATATTCCGACAAAGTCCATAAACTTTTAATCCTCAGTTTGAAACCTTATAGAAAAGTATAATTTTCGACGAAATTTTTGCAAGAAAAGTGAGCACTCTCATGTTCTACGAAATGTATAAATCGAATAAACATTTGCCCTAATTTATAATATTAATTATAAATATTGGCCTGATAGTGTGACCTGAATGATGCTTGCATTTTGAAATCACCTCTGAATACATCTTTACGAACATATAATATACTAACTGTACCCGCGACTTCGTTCGCGTTTGAGAAAATAGTATCCAAAAACCTTCCTCTTGATTTACTGTAACTACTTATCAAATTTCAAAAAGAGAAGAAGCAAGAAGAAAGAGAAAAGCCTACAAACAGAGAGACAGATTTACTATTTTATAACATTACTATGGATGTATATGTATCTAAAACTTGCCTCATGCATGCTCAAATCGACAGCGCTTAAAAATAATCATACCTATCCCAGATTTCGTTGGCATGGAAAGTACCGCATTACACTGAAAATTTTCAATTCCCAGATACCAGGTGTTGAGTGGAACCATTTCACCGTCGCGTATGATATCATCAGCAATTTTACTAAATGGCCTAGCACGATATCATCTACGGGGGACGTAATCAGGGAAGCAGATAGGGGCTACGATATTTTAACATAGGATATTTTTGAATCCCGCTAAAAGTAAAAGTATATGTACAGTGCCTTTGAATTTCTCCTACAAAATCTGTCGTAGACGGCGCCCTTACGTAATGCCTAACATTTTTAGTCTCATGCAGCTCTAATACAAATACAATGCAATACATAAAATCTTCAAATAAAATCCACTTTACAATAAAATCCCGAAATATATAACAGGGCTCACTGAGGAAAAATTCAAATCACATGTAAAAACTACATTAATGAAAGAGTGTAATGAAGAATTATTTAGAAGACAAAGATGTCTGGAGCTTTCTACTTCTGTCAAGTAGCCACAAGTATTTATAGATATTACCTAGTTGTAAGCCAAAATATGTGAGACTGTAATTTATTTATTATTTGAAAAATAATGCCCCTCAGTTTCTTGCCTGTTCTTTTGAGTAGAGGCTCTTTATCCGAACAAGGCGGTCGAGTCTATTTAAAAAAGCTTTGACGTTCATAAGTGTATCCTTGATACCTAAATTGAATAAAAACATTTTGACTTTTGACTTTGACTTCGATCATCTGCGAAGCTTATAATAAAGAAATCGTTGCATTTTGTGTCGAAGATTGCAGCTGTACAGTACAAAGTAGCAAGCAGCGCAAAATTGTTTTCGATTAGAAACCCTTTCAGATTAGCCCCTAAATAAATTCCCTAACTACACATTTGCCGTCAAAATAAATTGAAACGAAGCAGGTGGATTGTCAACAACTTTAACTAATGCGCTCACTGTCCAAATTAAATGAATTTTGGGTATTTTAATCTAGAAATGTATTGCCGAGACTGTGACCCTCGGGGATTAGTCAATTTCGTAATTAATCGGGTTAAACCATGTTACAGTTGGGACGAAATTTGATAACAAGGTAAAAATAATGACATTAGTATGTTTGTTGTGTTCTTTTGCTGGCGAGCCTTAACTTTTATTTCGTTTGGAGTTAGGCGAAATTATAATCGTCGTCGTAAACACATTGGATACCTACTGTATAATATATTACCTAAAAATGCACTATCAACCAACAAGCTCAGATCAACCTAAAGAATAAGATGGCGCACGGCGTATGATTTAGGTGAAGCCCAAAACCAACCTATAAAAACTACTCTACAGTCGTATAATATATGTACACAACACGCACACATTGACGCAAAATAACTACGCTACTCGCTTGGTCATTCTTACCTCGACATTATGTGCATTGGTTTATGGTATACTTTCGTGTACATAAATATACATAGTGCATTAGAAAAGTGTGACCAGGACTACATTTTGAGGTTCTTTTTAAAAACTGTCCAGTTTTTTTACAAGTCAATTTTGAAAAAGACGTAACATTATACTCTTACAAATATGTGCAGTTTTAGAATATTAAATCTAGTAAGGATGTATTTTGGAACAGAAATGGCTAACGTAGAGTTTGGGAATTGATATAAGTTTTCGTGCAATTGTAAATGTTTCTCATGGCAACATTACCACGCACACAAGATTAACAAAGAAGTGGCTTCAGCGAGATATAACGCAGTGTTCCATCTTTTCCTCTAGGTTGATCTGAAACAAGCCATAATATCTTTACGATTTTTTCCTTTATCTGAAGCTCCAGTTTATAGTTGGAATAAAAACTCACTAGCTTAACATATGTTTGTCTGAACGTGTTTCCATTGACCTAAGAGTACCTTTACCCATACTTTAAAATCAGCTGAAAAGGAAACAGAGCAGCTAGTAACTATTATATCGTTTTCCTATTAAGCCTAACAGAAACAAGTAGCACAGATAAACAAAACATTTAACATTCCAGATATCCAAAACAATTAAGTATACACACACATACCTACACACACGCAGTGGAGGCGACATGATTTAGCTGTTCCATGATACATCGTCACAGGCTACAGTTAAATGAAATTTGGATTAAACCGGCTTCCCATTTGATATATGACCAGTCTGTATATCATTCATGTCACGATGTATACGACGTGACACGGCTACGTCCCATGTTTTATGTGCCCTCAAAATATGCAATGGTTCAGCCGTAACTTTTTTCACGGTTTTACTCGCAATTTTTAGCGGTCTTTCTAGATAAAAAAATATACTAACTACGCTTTTATGATACACTAGCTATTGCCCGCAACTTCGATCGCCTTTATTCAGAAAATAGTATCCATAAGCCCTCCTCGTGAAATACTGTACCTAATTATCAAACTATGAATAATAATCCGTTACCAAAGAGATCAGAGTCCAACATTAAAAAAAATACAGGCTGGTTTTGAGCGGAGTTTTAATTTTAGTTGTCAGTTCTTATTTTAGATGCTGACGCATTTGGTAAGCAGCGCGATTTTTTTATTAATTTACAGACTTTCATAACAAAAAGAATTTATTTACTCAGAAAAAAGTACCCAAACACCTTCCTTGTGACTTAATTTTATAATTAGTAAGGATACTCATATCTGTTCATGCCAAATTTTAGAGAGAAATATAACTCATTTTGTTTTTACGTTTATAGTCTATGCCTAATGTATTTTTTCAAACTAGTCTTTCTCTCTTTTCTTTTTTCCACGTTGATCTTCATTCTATTTTTCACAATATTGTATTCACTATTCAAGTTATTTGTAAATTTAACAAAATATCAATGTATTAAAAGCAATCAACGAAACAAAGCTAAAAATTAACAATGTCACTACAACTCGTGATTGCCAATAAATGATAACGAGATTATTGTTAATTCCTTTATTGATATGCCCATTGTTATTTTGTATGGATAAAGCATGCCCGTATGAAATTTGAAAGCTTTCAATGTGTTTCAATTTATGTAAATTGGATTCAATAAAAAAATATTTGACTCAAATATTGGTTTTCATTGTAATATAAACTGGCATGAAACAGTAGTGATTCTCTGTTATTGTTTGTGGATTCGTTGTGTTTTGATTGTATCAGACTTGTATACGTCTGCTTTAGATAACTAGGTGCTTGCCTCGAGCTGCGCCTCTCGCCTTTATGTTGTAGATCTCTCTCTAATTGTCTCAATATGTGTTTTTGTGTAACTGAAGAGCAACGAAAGTTTCTTACTTCTACACAACAATATCTATAAAATATACCGGATTTAAAGCCCATTATTTTAAATAAAAAGTGTAGCATGCATAGCACTTACAAAAAATAATGATGATCAGATGAAAAGTATGTTGTAGGTACTCATTCCTCTATAAAAGGCAAAAAACAAACATAAGTACGTACTTATTATCTTATATTACTACATACAAACTACGATTTGTTTTTATAGACTTAAACTTTCTCCTTAGCAGTCGAAAATTCAAGAATTCAGCATCAAACAAAATTCATGTGTTGTTGAAAAAATTTGCACCAAAGAGGCAGGTGTCAAAGCATAAACCTAGATCATTATTCCACCTTGTCCCACCCCTGAAAAATAAACTATGCCCCACTTCAATCTACAAAGCCTTGCTAAACCTAACAAGCGTTATTGGATACGAACACTGGATCATTATAAACCAGGCAACGAGCCAAGCTCTGAAAGCTGTTCAACCTCCCAGGCTCAGACTCAAAGAAGCAGGGGACTGAAGCGGAAATAATCGAATGCAGCTTTGATTTTCTGTTCGCTTTACATCACAGTCTTAGCCTGAGTTGCACCAACCAACCAACTAACTTTAACTATAGTTAAAGTCAACTAACTTTAACTAAAGTTAGTTCAAGGAAACTAAAACGTGAAACGTAAAATAAACTTTAACTTAAACTAAAGTTACAATACAATACATTACAAAAACTCTTTATTGACACCAAATACAAATAAATCTAAACTAAACACTCAAAAATAAAGTTAGTTGGTTAGTTGGGCCGGTTAAGCTTTGGCTATAGCTATAAAAAAATATAGCAAAAATATCTGGTGTAGCAGAGTTTTTACGGCTGATTACGCTTTGGTACGCTTTGGTAGTGTTTTTACGATAACTAAAACGTGAAAGTATTACAGTGAGCCGGAAAATCTCTGGTAAACCAGAAATATTTGGGTGAGATAAGCTTTTGTCAAAGTTCGTTGGTGCAAGTCAGCCTAAGCAGAAAATATTTACATTATTATTGATTTAGTATGTTGCCTCTAGGGTTCCGTAAAAACCTGTGTAAGTGTAAAAACTATTCGTCGTTAACCCTAATGTTTGTTGGATGTCCTCATTTTCAATTGACAATTTATAAAATGATGTAAAATGGTTGCTTTTCGAAGTTCCTTTAGCCATTCAAGGTAGCGCCGAGAAAACAATTGACTAAATTACTTTTTGTCGAACGAACCTTTGACATTTTTACAAGCGATCTAATGAACGCTTTATCAAATTCTGTTCCCTTCATGGCTAACAGATAAGTATATTGCAGAAATGTTTATCCTATAGCATTTATCAGACTAGTAACTACTGCACTGTAGATAAACTTAGGCGGGTAACGAAGTGTAACTAACATTCACCCCACATTTTAGCTGGTAGGCATCTTTTGCTCAAATAATCATTTACTGAGTATACTTATACGAATGGAAGTTAATGGTAAGTGGATTTACATACATATTTCATTAATCACACTATCACACTAATATAATATTACTAGCTGACCTATATATATACATATATATAGCTGATGTAACTAACATTGAGACACGAGAATTTTTAATAAGCTACTCACATACCGAAATTCATCAAAATTCGTCCAACCGTTTGAGTGTGAAGAAGTAACAAACATACAAGCTTACACACTTACACACTATTCATATATGTATGATGATAGAGATAAAGCCGAAAGCTAGTGAGTGTGTAAGCTTTATCTCTATCATCATACATATTTACTCGTATGTCCATTTATATAAATGACTAGCTGTCACCCCGCGACTTCGTTCGCGTTTATTATTTATATATGACGGCGCGAGATATCATTGGATAAAGAAAATCCGTTTGAGAGTTGTTAATCGATAGTTTTAATCTGTGGTTTATGACGATTAATCGATTTGTTTATGGTAATTTAGAGCGGTTAACACCGAATGGAGTTACGTTTGGGATTTCGGGCGAACGTCATGTCTGTCAGTCAGTGGTGGACAGGACTGGGCTGAAAGCGGTCGCACGCAATGGTCATTCGTAAACCCATTACTCTAAATCGCCAATTATCTTTGTGATCATTCATTAACTAAGTAGTCTGAGTGACTGTATAATTAAAATAGTGAAAAGCCTACATTGCTGTCCCCTTATTTCAACGTTCCTGAAGTTTGACGCCGACCATAAAATGATAGCGAGTTCACGGATGAGAAATCAGACACAACACCTCGGCCTACTAGATTTTCTCCGTCACCAAAAGTGGAAGGTTACAGCGCGGCGGCCTTTCCTATGTTTCTCCGACATCAATGGGATCAGATGCGACGGCGTGGCTCCTCTTTCCTACATTACCCCGATATCAGGAGTGAGATGTGAAGGCTCGGCTTCCTATTTCTCTATGTTTCCCCGACATCAGAAGTGGGATGAGAGATACTTCGGCTTCCTTTCCCTGATTTCTCCGACATCAGAATTGGGATAAGACTAATGCCCACAGTTAACAAGATGAGTGCTGAAGATGATGACGAGGACCACCGCTCTCTTTCCCCGACATATATATATATGTGTGAGCTATCCTATCTGTTAAGTTAGATCAAACTGCACACGGTGTGCAAATTTGAATGAAATCGGTTAACTAGTTTAGGAGTCCATAGCGGACAAACAACGTGACACGTAATTTTTATATATTAAGATGATAAAGATAAAGCCGAAAGCTTGTGAGTGTGTAAGTGTGTAAGTTTGTATGTTTGTTACTTCTTCACACTCAAACGGTTGGAAAGATTTTGATGAATTTCGGTATGTAAGTAGCTTATACCTACGAATAACACATAGGCTACTTTAAACCGCGGGGCGGTACTAGTCTTGCCATGAAATAGAGATGAGTAGAGAGTTTGTTTAATAACAAAAATAGCAATTAAGCGTTATTCTAAACTGCTATTTCACGATATAAAATGTAATAATGCTTAGTCTACAAGCATGTACTTATTTCGTAAAATTAATTGAGACGTTCATTAAACTCTCACAATTAAAGCAAGCATCATTTAAAGGTGCATATTCTTTGTTGCTCAAACATTTTTGTAATTGCTAAGAATAAGTTCTATTATTTGTTAATTGTGTGGATCAGAAGCAACCTTTATACGCTCGATTATATTGAACTCGACCATTTTAAAAAAACTTGAGGATTGTAAACGACCTCATTAAATAATGTGAAAACTGTATACTGTAGGTGCCTTTTACCGAACATATTTAGCCCGGCGACCACTTTAGACTAACTTCGAATTGGCTTAAGGTTTTCAATTGCCACTTCGTCTAGAAGAAGACGACGAGCGAAGAGAGCAAGTAAAGATACTGACGAGCCTTTAAACTTACCTACAGAGTGACAAAGTGCAATTTTTTTTAATGACTTTTGCACTTCTCTAATCATTCTTAAATAACTAAGAATTTTCCTATATTTTGGATTCATTTAAAAGCAAATGATGTAGCCAGCCTCCCTGCGTAACGGAATTTTTGATTTGCTTTGTCTATCTATTGAATAAATCAGTCAAAAGTGACCCCTTAAAATGCGGATATTTTTCATAGCTCTATTTTCGCTTGAAGACGTTTTTTAAAAAACCCAAGAACATAGGCGTGGAGATATTGTTCATTTGATTGTACATGCAAAATTTACCACAATCTGACAAATGGTTTTCAAGAAATTTGACAAGCGCGTTTGTATGGAAATTTCAGAGCGTCGCGGGACTCTTAATGAGAAAGCTGGAACTTCTGAATTAATTTTCCATTTTGCTCAAGCTATTTAAAGCTAATAAACTTTCAGAATTTCAAGAAAATCATGATCCAAAAAGACAAGGTCTAGCACTCAGCATAAGCATTCTGCAAACACGTAATGACGTCAACGTCATCCGTCTCTTTCGAACTTTTTGTAAATGACTTATTTCGGTCCTGCTTAAGCATCGATTGACGTCACTACGTGTTGCTGAATGCTATACCCGGCGGAGTATTTTATTATACCATGGATAAAACCTAATTCTGCTTCGCCTCGGTGCTCTCCAGCAATAGATACAACCTGGGTCTCTTCAAGACAAGAGTGAATAGCTATGTCCACACTGTCCCTTTTTTTGTTCATTAAGGGCATGCGTTCGTTTACGCATTCAACTCTATTGAATGCGTAAACGAACGCAACGTCAATATGGTCATTTAGTTCAGTCGTAGTTTCTGTCAGCTTTAGGAAACATGTGTGATGAGAATATTTTACTTGGTGGAATAAGTGCGGCTTACTTGGTCATAAGAAATTCCAGAAAAAAGAGAACCAAGAGAAAGTTTTGGATACGAGGTTATTATAGTAATCGAAGTAACGTGATTTATTATTAGGATCCCAAAGTTGTGGGAAATTTCTATAGTCTTCAATAAACTTCAATGTACATATTATCTTTTTCTTCGTCCGCCATCTTGTTGTTGAACGCTTTGTGGCATAGAAATCCACTCAACGCGGGAAAACGTGTATCACAGCGCGCGCTTCGCTTTCAACTGTCATCGCGCATGCGTTAGGGGCATGCCTCACGTGTTGACTGCTATGACTATGACGCATGCCCTTAATGAACAAAAAAAGGCACAGTGTGGACATAGCTTAGGCACCTCGTGGGCAAGCGTGCTCCATCTTAGAGCGCATCGTCACTTTCCATCAGGTGTGTTGTGGTCCAACGTGGGCCCATTCAATCATTAAAAAAAAGATTTTTTGTTAGGAATTCTGATGAGACAGTATTATTGTCATATATCTCCTTGATTTTGCTACAAAATTCTATAACGTAAAATTATTCACAAACGTTATTACAGCTCAAGATATACCGCAAACATTATTTTAAAATTTAAGGACACTCCGGAACGCGGCGCCGCTCGGGGGCGTTGTAAAATATGTCTCATGAAATTAGCTTAAACTCATCATACTTTAAGGTTATCGCAGTATCTACAAGAATTATGAGAACCCATAGGATTTAGTTTAAATTCCATTTCTACATGATAAGAGCGATTTGCTTTAAAAAAAATTGGTTGCCTATAAAGTCGGTATACGGGCGAAAGTTTTACGTGACAACGACTTTTTATGTCTGTCTCTCTCGCTCTTAGGCGGGCTAACCTCGCGGGCGTGCCTTTCACTCGCTCTCATTGTGAGCGCATAACGTGAGCGGAGCGTAACGCAGTTTCTTGAAGTGTCACCCGGCAAACCAATTTATAAGACGTTGTCACGTCAAAATATAATTACATAATAATATACTTCGAATTGTGTAAACTATTTCGGAAGGGACGGTATTCAATAAACCAAACCATGTACAATATGTGGGTAATTTCAGTATGAATCGAATGGACACCAAGATCAGTACAACAGAAAGACACCAAAGAAAAATAATACGAGATCCGTCCTTTTCCGTGCCCCAGCGATCAGTGCCGGTTGGCGGGGCGGGCGACTCAGGCGTTACCCCACTGACATTGTGAAATTAATACGTGTAAGCTAAATAGATGACAATAATAAAAAAAAATAGAATAGGAATAATGAGAGAATAGGCAATATTCCTATTTATCTTATTTTTTTATAGTAACAAATTAGGTACACGTTTTAAACTTGCTTTAAAAAATGTATGTACAAGAATTGCTGTTTAGATTCATATTCTAGTCATCTAAAAGGAACTCGGTGAGAATAAACCACAGGCTATCTTTTAAAGACCTCACAGAGGAGCAATTAGCATTTTCTTTTCCAATTGTCATGATTAATGGCCGCGTTTTAACTAGTTTCTTGCAAATAAAAGTGATTGTCACAGATCCAGTGGCGGGTTCAGACGCTTTCATTTGGCCTTAAGCCCCTGTCTCACCGCCGCTGCCAGCAACTTCAGCGAGTGACAGAGTCAAGAGACTTACACATATTATATATGACATATCGTCACGGCTTTCTCCCGAAGGGGCTAGTATCAGAGGTGTATTGCGAGTACAACACGCAAACTTTGCCAGACGATATTTAGTCAGACAGAGGTATGCCTATCGCCATACAGTGGTCCCAGTTATGTAGCAGATGGCTTTTTTTTTATTATTTAAGTTAATAACATACATATACATTATTCTACAACTTTGCCAAATTGCGTAGCATTTTCTAGGCAGAAATATACTCTAATTTCATATTTACATTATATTATTTTTGCAACGAGGCATCATGAAAGCAAGAAATTGAATTCGTGAAGAAATCGGAACAAATCCGTGTTGCCAAAATCTTATAGTGTTTATTCTATCGACGTTCGCTGATACAAGTAGAGTGGGGATTAGGATAGGTATATTTACTAATTGAGCAACGGTGCAAGTACGCACTCATTCGCACAGCCAATCACGGGTACCCTTATATAGTGTTTACTGGGGAAATGAGTCTGTGGGGCAATTGCGTCTTTTGAGAATTACTGACAAACCCTTTACAAATAAGGCAGCTAGTACAGATTATTGCATCTAAGGATACAAAATAAATATCTGTGGCGCCTAATTTGTGAAGTAATTCTCGAAAGACGCAATTGCCCCACAGACGCATTTTCCCTAGTTGACCCTCTATATAATGTAGGTGCTTTATGATCACAGACCATCTGTAAAGCTTTCGCTTCTCATTGCTCGCCGAAGGCCTTGCGCCATCTGCGCTTGTTTTACGCCCGGTATATACTTTAAACTGTAGTAGTAGTACTGTGGGTAGGCTGTTGGCCTCAGCGGCCAACTGCAATGCTCATAAAAAAAAAATTGCTCGCTGATGTATTTTTACTAGTAAAAGCTTAAGTTCAACTTGCGCTACGCTGCTTGTCTAGACAGACAGGCAGGTTGGACAGATGCCTGTTGAACGTTGCATCGGTCCCAGCTCGCGTCCGCGGTTTTATTCCTCCTCTTAACGACTGTTTTATTGTTACTACCCGCTCTCTGCGGCGGACAAAATTACAGGAGGGATGATCTCGTTTTTATTGCCGCCATTATAGTATTGCAGTTTCTTGCCGGTCGGAATAATTTTTCTTTAGCTCGTAGTTTTTGCCTCGTTATTGAGGGAAATTGAAAATGTTCTCATGTACCTTTTTTTCTACTTTTTTTTTATTTATCGAAGACAAACGACTATTTGAGCAATAGTATGATGAGAGTTCGCAAATAAATATAGACTACTTTGACTACCCAAAAGATTGGTGTGACAAAAAAGATTTTACATTTAATTTGAATTAGTAAGTTTTACATTAGTCTCAGAAAAAAATAAGGGCAATTTTCTCTGAGGAATGCAATTTTCTCTACGTAATATAATACTTCGTACTTGAAATACCTTAATTCCTTTGATGATGAACGCTATCTTTAGGTCAGGGAGGTGTTTGTTCATTTTTGTCACGTCCGCGGAATCTCCTCTGTAGCCTCTACAATCCGAATTGGATCCAAACTTTCCGAGCACTTTTCAAATACATTTTACTGGTAACATTGTCTCTTTTTATTCGATTTTTTCCATCCATATCGCAGATTGGGTTAGCGAAAGTAATATTTAATATCATGGTTATTGAATAAACTCTTTTTCCATTTTGTAAATTGAATGATTTGACTTTCATTCGATTTGGAGCGAAAATGCAGAATTTTTGAGCTTTATAACAAGCGGAGTGGACAGTTTGTTTTATAGTTTAAGAGGTGGATCTTCTTTGGTTACATTTAGTTTTTTTTTTGCTCAGTTTTTTTTTTAAATATTTATTCAAATGTTTAGGTAGTTTGGTTTAGTTTTAGTTTAGTTTCAGTTTAGTTTCAGTTTAGTTTCAGTTTAGTTTCAGTTTAGTTTCAGTATAGTTTCATATTAGTTTCAGTTTAGTTTCAGTTAAGTTTCAGTTTAGTTTCAGTTTAGTTTCAGTTTAGTTTCAGTTTAGTTTCAGTTTAGTTTCAGTTTAGTTTCAGTTTAGTTTCAGTTTAGTTTCAGTTTAGTTTCAGTTTAGTTAAGATCAGAAAAGGATATATCTGGAATAATTTCCAGGCTTTCTAATTTAATTTCTAGGCTAATGCCTAGAAAGAATCGGTCTGTATCTTCCCGGGGGAGACCTAAGAATCCTCAAAGTGGCAATTGCAGGAAGCGCACACCTATCTGAAACGTGACAGATATATCAGCAACAAACGCATTACCAAAGAGGATTGGTGTCAAACTGCAGGCAGTAAAACTTAAAAGGGCCGCGACGCTCTGAAATTTCCATACAAACGCGCTACTCAAACTTCTTGGAAACCATTTGTCAGATTATGATGAAATTTAGCATGTACAATTAAATTAACAATATCTCCGCCTCTATGTTCTTGTTTTTTTTTGTTCTCTAGCTAAAATAGAGCTATGAAAAATATCCGCATTTTTTAGGGGTCACTATTGACTGATTTATTCAATAGGTAGACAAAGCAAATCTTAAATTCCACTACATAGGGAGGTTGTCTACATCAGTAGCTGTTAAATGAATCCATAACACAAGAAAAATTCTTAGTTATATAGGAATGACTACAGAAGTGCAAAAGTGCACTTTGTCACTCTGTAGGTAACTTTAGAGGCTCGTCATTATCATTACTCGCTCTCTTCGCTCGTCTTCTTCTTCTAGACGAAATGGCTATAGAATACCTTAAGCCAATGCGAAGTTAGTCTAAAGTGGTCGCCGGACTCTTAAGCCAAATCTTTTACAGTAAGTATGATGCCAGTGATGTGCTGTACCGACTCCGAAAAGAAGAAGAAGCGACTTACTCTAACTTTAAAATACGAAAAATAAATATTGCCAACAAAAGTTGCAAAATGGACTAACCGATTCATCAATTTTATTTACACTCTATAAATATTTACTTCAACTTGCAACATAAAAAATTTATTATTGTTTTTTATTTGCAATATTGAACAGCAAGCCCACTTAAGGTCGCATTTGCAATATCATATCTTGTTTTCTATACAATAAGCCCCCAGCCTCTCCAAGTTTGGTAGCCAGTTCAAATAGGTATCCAAAGTTGGCTCGAACTTGGGCACCGACTTGCAAGTTGAGCTATCACAAACTTGCATAAGACATTTTGACAGTAATTGGTAAACTGCGAGTTTCTGTATAGTTCAATTTTGTGCAGGTTTTGTCTTCATAGACGAAAGTATCTCTACTTAATTAATATTCAAGTACCTAACATTATTAAAAGAAAAAAAAAACCCGGCCCAAAATGTTGTACCCTATGTCAATTCCACTATCAAGACGATTTAAATGACACCTCACATGTCGAATTCCATAGAAGCTGTTTAGGCTGTAAGGCGTGCCAAAGTAACCTTACACATATGTACATATGTACATACTCACACTCGAAAAACATAACTCTCCTTATGCGCAATCGGGTAAAAGAAAAGTCTCTTTCCACGTCTGTCTGTCTTGATGTCTGTTTATCCACTAATTCCTAAACCTTGCAACGGACTTTAATTAGATTTTCACCATCAGTTACATTTACTTTTTCGAGCTTAATAGGTATTTTTTTGCGTAGCTTGTGTTTTAATTGCGTATTAACGCTAACATAATGATAAAGAGTAAATTATATACATGGTAATGATTTATAGAGCTGCATCAGTAAGACTAATATTTTTATTTGTATGTAAATGCCTCTGTAGCAAAACAACCTACTTTTATCATAACATATCGTCACGCCTTTCCCCCGAGGGGGCTGGCAGAGGTGTAATACAACACCCACACTTCGCCGGACGATATTCAGTCCCAAATGTGACATAGGGCGAGCCTGTCGTCATACACCGGGCTCCAGTCATGTAGCAGATGACATACAATACGCACATATGATCACACAATAAACAAATTGGTGCGTGCCGTCGGCTGGGTTCGAACCCGCTCCCTCTGGCTTGAGAGGCGGACCTTCTCCCAACTAGGCTGCCATCGCTCTTACATACTTATCAACATACTTATCATCTCATAATAAAACCGAATCACCCTTCAGGTTAAAACTTTATTAATATCAATCCCTCGCGTAAGATTGAAGATTGAAAAGGATGATCCCAAATTCGAATCATTTAACCCTCGTGTCATAATATTCATCTCACGATCCCAAATATGAGGCCGGTTGATAAAATAACAACGAATAAGAAATTCCCAGAGGGTATCCTCTTAGGAGCCTTCATAAAATCAGAGCAAACCAAGCGAGCATGGAGCATTTATTCCACGTAGTATCGTTTCGTGCATTACCATAAGCCCCTTCCATAACGCTAGTACAACAACTACATTGGACTAAACAGAGATTTAGTTCGCGCGACATTTGGAAATAAAAGTTTTGTGAAAATAGCGAATATTTGTAATAAATAAAACAATACATAAAAAAGGTAAATTGTGAACGTGACTGCTAACTTTTTCATAGAAACGAAGCTACTAAATATTATGTACAGATCTACCGAGAACAGTGCCACTCAACCAAAAATGGCTCATAATACCGATCATTATGATATGAAGCACTTTTACGACGCAATCAACCCTAAAATCACAACAGAAGATCAGCCAGCCATCCCACAGAGAAAAACTCATTGTCACTCAGAAAATGTATGAGCCTTTCGAATATATTTTTTATTAAAACGCTTTTAGAACGTAGGTTCTTGATGAAGTGTGAAACTTGAGCACTGAGTTCCCTTGCGTCGATAGCACTGCTTGAAACAATGGACCCTGAGACCTGCCCATCGTCTTGATCCGCGATAAGAGCCTTCAAACAAATGCTGCGAAAGGGATTACGGCTTTATCCGTCATCACGTAGACGCGCCCTTTCGTAAGTACCACACATTACGACGCCTCAGGCCCTCTTCTTACTAAACTACACTTGTATTATATCCCACCATCATAGGTGACAGACTGACAGAACAGCTATGATGCTATTACTATAGTGAATACTACAATAGTAATAACTAGCTGCACCCCGCGGTTTCACCCGCGGTTAAAAAGTATCCTATGTGCTATTCTAGACTATAATCTATCTCTGTGCCAAATTTCATCCAGATCTGTTCAGCCGTTCTGGCGTGAAAGAGTAACAAACATCCATCCATCCATACATACAAACTCTCGCGTTTATAATATTAGTAGGATATTGTAGCTGCACTGCCGCTTATATTTCGAATTAATGCATACTATTACACACACTTAGGCCGTTCAAATATCAAAGTATAGGATATTCAGTAACTCATACGCATTCATGAGTGCAGTTTCAACGATAAGTCAAACAAATGTCATCGACGTAGTTATGTTAAACGTAATTCTAAGTTACCGATCGCAACGCTACGCGACAACGTTACTCCGACTTGTGTCGCCTAATGCACAAACAGCAGCGAGCTGCTACTTTGCGAGGAATTTAATGAAGCTATGATACGATATTTTTATAGCAAAGTATGAAGAACCCTTCACTTGGAACTAAACGACGAAATTATTTCATGGGAATGTGCCTTCTGCTGTTTGATCTCTCATATTACTTCGTTGAGGACGTAATGGTTCGAATTTTGTTAAGTAATTTTGCGTACATACTTATTCGTATTTCCTTCTTGGAATTTTTATGAAATGTATTTTACAATCATGTTACAAGGATTTAGTACAACTAAAAATTAAAATGTTACGTGGTTACCTCTTTGGAATATAATATGAAATGAGCACTCACTTTATTTTTAATCACCTACTTTATTTTAAAGCAAATTTATTTCAATGACAAACCACGTCCTCTCAAAATATGAGGTACGATTAAGGATATTTATATGCTAATAATTGTGAAATATGGTCCTTTCAGGCAGCTCTAGACGTGGCGGTGACGTGAATTAAGCAGGTTCAATTGGACTCCTACGATGAAGCTGCGAGTGACATCTTTATTGGGGTGAGTGGAGTGAACTTCAGCATTAATATATTGTTAGGTACTTATTACTTATGAATACTTTTTACCTGAATTATTTATGATACCAATTATGCCAATTTTATGAAGATTAAATTTGAAAAAAAAAGGTCAATGATTGAATATTAATGGAAAAGATGTGTCAATTTTAATCAGTATACTACAACTCTAAAATATATGTATTTAAGCCAAAAATAACTAAACTATTACAATAATCTAAACAAAACTAAACAAGCTTTGTTTAAGTAAGTAAAGTAAACGCGTAATTCACTTTGCTTGAAATTCTTCAGACCAATTTACAAATTTTGAGAATCGTTAGTTTTAAACGAACAATACCAAGTTATCTAAATCGCAGCTACTGTACGGCATAACGTCGCGTTGTCCCAACCTAATCTACGTCACTTGGACGTCTAATATCCTGTGTGTAATCCAGTAGGACACCTAATATCCGGTTCGCAATATCACAACGCGTGCGGTCGTCCTCGCTCACTGATATTTCAACTACAACTCACTCTACAATGCGAATTGGTATTGTGTGAGCTTGTACTATGATTTATTCTGTAATGGATTATGTGCGTTTTGCTAATTTGCATAAACTATTAGTTAAGCACAGTTAAGTAGTTATAATCTCCGTTGTGGAACGGGTAATTTAGACCACTGTTGATTTTGCAGGCCTGCTACGCCGTAGCACAAATGAGGTAAACATTTCATTTTTTTAGTTTTCAAATTGTTTAAAGTTGGAAAAAGTAAGTTTTTTATACCATTAATATACTAGGCATTTGAGTACAGCTCACTTGAAGTATTTCAACTGAAGCTGGTTTGGAAACTGGTCTCAAATTACTGTTTGAAACACCAGTTCATTACATATAATTTTTGAACGTAAAAGGGACTTGTCAAAAAAAGATAATTGTATCCTTCTTTTTTAAGACCATTACATTGACTTGCAATTTCATTTTGAAGCGCGCTTAAAACAAAACGTAATTGTGAGAGGGACACGGAAAAAAATGCCACTACAAAATTGCTTAGATCAAAAATAAGATTATTCTCAAAAATATTGTTTAAATATGAGACAATATTATCTTAATTTGAAACATTATTATAAATCCAAGAAATGCAGAAGTCTTACAATAAAAATAAATTATTCTCATAATTGATACTAAAACTAAGAATAACATACTTGATTCAATACTTTGTGGTATTAATTCAAGAACTATGAATGTTTTAACCAAAGAAAAGATTGAATTTTCCAATCAAGAGCAGTTTTTTTTCATTCAAAAATATTAGACACTTGATTTAAATCAAATTATTTAGTGTTCGTTGAAGACAACATTATTCTTTATGCTAGAAATAATTTATATGGAGATATTTATACCAAGAATTATAGTTTCTCGGTTAGGAAGCATATAGATTATCTTCTATTGAGAAAATTATTCTTCGGTAGAGATCTTTGAGACACTCAATTTCGAAACAGTGAATGTGTTGACCAAAGAAAAGATTGAATTTTCCAATCAAGAGCAGGTTTTTTTCATTCAAAAATATTAGATACTTGGTTTAAATCCAATTATTTAGTGTTCGTTGAAGACAACATTATTCTTTATGCTAGAAATAATTTATATGAAGATATTTATACCAAGAATTATAGTTTCTTTGTAAGGAAGCACAAAGATTATCTTCTATTTAGAAGATTATTCTTCGGTAGAGTATTTTGAGATACCTACTCAATTTCGAAACTGAAACACATTCAGTTTCGAAATTGAGTAGGTTTTAACACTAAACAAAGATAGGATTACACTTTCCATTCAAAAACATTTTTTAAAAGTACTTTACCATTCTTCACGATTAATTAAAAAAATATCAAAAAACTATTGGCACTAAAGTTGTAGATAATCTAATTTACAACCACTTAGGTTCTTAGTGTTATTGTTGCAAAGTTGAAAATGACTGAGATATTGAGCAAAAACCATTCCTTGACAAAAAATAAGATAACAGACAAGGTGACATATATGACTTAACAACTAACCGCCCGAAATTGGACGGTTATTGTTATCGTTATTTGTGACGTCATTTTAACCATTGCTAAAATGATGGAACCCATTACGGCCAGTTACTCTTTGGTTATCGTTTCGTTAAAATTACCTAGTTGGTGCAACTCACTCTTAGGGTTACGCCCACTAAAGATTCCGGCAATAAAAAATACTGTACTCGTAAAATTACTGACGGGAATTAATGCAAGGTCAAATGCTAACCGGACTAGGCCACAGAATAAATAATAGTACAAGTACAGAAAATTCACCCCGTGATAGCAAACATGCGAATTCAATCCTATTCACAACTTATCATACGCCTATAATACGAGATGTTTTTTTTACCATTTTTAACCCCCTCTTGGTGATACGTGGTGACGATTAAAGAGCAAAAAAGACACGTGTTAGGTATTTTAGTAGGTCGAGTCGAGGCGCGCGAGGACTTCGTTCGTTGCCAGGCAACAGTTAGTCAAAATCCCACTAGCTAGGTATAGGTAGGTACAAGCCGCTTTTCAGTTTAGAAATCGCGCGTTTGACGAAAAAATAAATACACGTAATATGTACGTGTAAAGCCCCTCTTCCTCTTTCTGGCCTCACGTGATTAATAAATAATAAATAAACGGCCCCTAAGTAGTTATTTTAAGCCTGTGACAATGCGATTAATAGGTACCTTAGCTGCTTTTATTCAGTAGGTAATGAAAGTTCATAAATTATTACTTACAAGCTGCGCCCCGCGATTTCACCCGCGGTTAAAAAATATCCTATGTGCTATTCTAGACTATAAGCTATCTCTATGTCAAATTTCATCCAGATCTGTTCAGCTGTTCTGGCGTGAAAGAGTAACAAACATCCATCCATCCATCCATTCTCACAAACTTTCGCGTTTATAATATTAGTAGGAAGTAGGATCTAGGTAAGTATAGTAATAAACGGTCAACGAACAATAATATAAATGGATCCCGTACGCGAAATTAATTGCATTTTGCTAAGTATACTTATTTATAATACCTAATCATGTTATTTAATTGTTAAAAGCTGGAAACACATAATATATTGTATATCGTATACCTACCAGAAAGTTAAATGGTTCGTGCCATGTGAGACAAGGGTTAGTCTTTGTACCTACTGATGTATTTAGCATTTATTAATTTGATTGAACTAAGTAGGTATATAAACATATTCAAAAATAATGGTTCTTAAATTCAAGAAAATTATTCTTGGCTCATACACTTGATATTGCCACATTATAAAATTACACCAATATTTGGCAGTTTCACATAAACGCATAGGCGGCCAAACGCATCGAGATTGAACGTGTAGGTACGGACCGCCATAGAAACTACTTCTAAAATATTAATGCTACTGAATTCAGTGAAGTGTTCTATTCAATTCAATTCAATTTATTTATTCGAACCATAGGATATTTCAAACACTTGGTAACGTCACTGTTTACAATGGTGTAATAGCATTTAGTAAGTTAGGATATCGTTAGGATACTAAATTCAGAAGCAAGGGTGGTTTCTGATTGACTGAATCATTTAGAAACTTTTGAATTTTGAACTTGCTTCTAAATTTGCTTCTGAATTTAATCTACTAAATTTAGCCAAGTGTAATATGATATGATGATGATGAGATGAATATGATAATACCTGAATTTAATCTACTAAATTTAGCTAAGTGTAAACCTACTAGAAACTAAAACAAGTGCGAGTCCGACTCGCGCACCAAGGGTTCCGTACATACCTACTAATAATAATTATAGTCAACAAGAAATATTAAAATCAGTAAAAGTTAGTTAGTTTAGAAAACAATTTTAATTTGTAGTTGATATGTATGGTCTTCAATACGATCGAACTACAAACTAACTTTGTATTGGTTTTTTTTCGTCAAATATTTATAAATTCGCAATTTTTCATTTGGTTGTGTTATAAGACCTTGCTTCATGCCAAGTTTCATGATTCTAGGTCAACGGGAAGTACCCTGTAGGTTTTTGAGTTGAGCATTTTCCTTTGAAAATGCCAAAATTAGCAGCAAAAACAGCTGTATCTTTTGATTGGGTTGACATGGAGACCATGGACTTGAGTATGTCATATAAATTTCAGCTCCATACCTTCACGCGTTCTTGAGAAAAAGGGTCTTGACAGACAGACAGACAGACGAACAACGAAGTGATCCTATAAGGGTTCCGTTTTTTTCCTTTTGAGGTACGGAACGCTAAAAGCTGACTGGAAATGTGACCTATCTATGGCAGTGGAGGGTAATAATATTGTTATTCAAATGTGTGACCGCAGGTCAAACCGCGGGGCGCAGCTAGTATGCCATAAATGCACACAGGTTAGTATAGACCGAGTAGCTAGGTTTGGTTATGTTTCTTGCCACCCAACCCAAGGGCCTCTGACACAGCTTGACGATTGTTGTTATGCTCAGTTGTGAATGCTACCCGCGGTCATCTATACGAAGATTGACCGTGTCGTCCGTTGCTTAACATCCGTGATCAGTGGTTAGAGCACCTAGTAATAAATAATAGTAATTAATATATTAATAAATAATAGTAATTAATAGTAATTTTCAAGTAACTCTAAGTAATTTCAAGGAATTCTAAGTCATTTTCAAAATTAAGGTTCAAAAATACAAATTTTAATAAGTTGAGACGGACGGACGGGCAGAACAAATTTAACGGGTTCCTTGTAACCCAAAAAATTTAAGTAGGTTTTTTTACCATGGTTCCGGCGACTTTTTAGCGCTCTTTGCGGAATCAGTATTGGCAACACTGCGAATGAAGTTCGCTCGGTGGCCGCCGCCCAGGCTGCCATTACATCTAACAGGTTAACATCGTGTGTGCGCGCTAGTTATTATTTTACAATACAAGTGATTAATAAGAGGTTCTTTGACTGTATTTTAATTTGGATGAAAGTGATTGGGTCCTACGTAGTTCTTTATCATCTTTCGATAGTGAGTGTTCGTAGTTATTTAGTGACCAAGATATATGTAGCTACCTACTTAACCTAAGTTACATTAGGTAAAAAAACAAGGGATTACTACATTAATACAGTAATTAAGATCCCTATAACGGAGAAAATGGAAGAATTGCTCACCAGTTTGAATATTCCCCCGGACATCATTGAACAATTTAGTGGTAAGTAAGTAACTGTAGTCTTAACCCGAGAGACAGATGTTTTAACCTTGCTATGAAGATAATTTTATTGTTGGATTAAAACTTGTGATTCTTCGTTTCAGTTAATTGTATAACTCTCGACCAAGAAGTTAAAGGAGATCTTCTGAAAGAGTTGTGTTCGACTATAGGAACACGTATTAAATTAGAGAACAAAATCGAAGAATACTTGACATCGTTGATGACGGTATGTACAGTCAGCTTCGATTGAACTTCTGCATTTTGCATACACGGTGTCCGGGGTACAGAAAAGGACATGACTGCTTTTATCCCGGAGAAATTACCATTTCCTATGAAACTGCGGGTCGAACCCACCCCACCCCTGTAGTAGTGTAAGCTATCAATAAATTAAAATGCACTAATCAATTTTCTGTACTCGGAGTAAAACTGAGTAATACCTATTTATTAAAAATTCTGAAATATTTTAAGAAACTGAGTAGAGGAAGTGGCTCGCTTACTTCACTGTACCGATAAATTGGGGCACACCTATACTCATGTACTAAAAACACAAAGATAAAATTTTTATTTATTTTTCAGACCGAGAATATCACCATTACCACAGCTGACATATCGGATTTATGTGGATACGGACGTAGACCATATAGAAAAATCTGTTTCTGAACACACCTAGCTTACCAGAGTTTGACTGACCTGAAAACACTGCTCACGACATCTCCATGTGGAAAATCAATTTTGAAGTACTACGAAACCAACAACTAAAACAAAAACATGAAAATACTTCTGGATATATGTAATATTGTTTTCTAGTAAATTAAGTTGGCAGATTTATCAAAAGTATGTTCAATTATTTTAAATCTCATAAAATGGTGTATCGAGTGAGTAAGACCATGCCAAGACATTTATTTCTATTATTTTAAGAGAGTAGAAACAAAACTCGGCAATTTAGCTCGGCTAGTAGGTTTTTAACTTTGTGCCTAATCATTTTGTATGTTTTTCTTTGATAAATACATTACTTATTAATATATTTTTTGTTTGTTTTACCTGATCAATAGAGATTAATTTCTTGTATTTCAGTGAATTTATTAATTGCATAACATGTTTTGTATCTTAAAAAATGCTAATGTCAGTAATTGTTTCTGTATCTATATAACATACTCTAAAACATTTTCTGCCATTCAGGTGCACCACAGATGACGGCGTGGACCAGGCCAGGCCGGTCAATTTCACCGCGATCGATAGAACAAAGGGTATACTGCCAACCCACACGGTGACGCGGGCACTGGCGGCGCGACCAGCCACGGTCTTTTTGACCACGTGTGGGTTGGCAGTATACCCTTTGTTCTATCGATCGCGGTGAAATTGACCGGCCTGGCCTGGTCCACGTCGTCGTCTGCGGTGCGCCTAAGAATAGTATTAGTTTTATAATGAGAATTTGATTCTATCACTAAAACACAAGCTTACTTTGATACAAGAAATTATATTCTCAAAAAGAAAACCAAAAAACCCTTAGTTTAAGAATAATTTATTAAAACATCATCTCAATTCAATAATATAGGTCTTCTTCGATTGAAATAAAGTTGTTTTTGTAAGAAGACATGGTATTTTTAAAATAAAAATACGTTTCAACTCAAATCTAGAATTCATAGTTATTAATCTGAGAATAATATTAACTTGGAATCAAAATACATGACGGCTTATATCTAGAATTCATAGTTATTAATCTGAGAATAATATTGTTTTGAAATAAAAATACATGACACCTCAAATCTAGAATTCATAGTTATTAATCTGAGAATAATATTAATTTGAAACAAAAATACATGTTAACTCAAATCTAGAATTCATAGTTATTAATCTGAGAATAATATTAATTTGGAATAAAAATACATGCTACCTCAGATCTAGAATTCATAGTTATTAATCTGAGAATAATATTGATTTGAATTAAAAATACATGTCTTAATTTAAGACAGTCAATTTAAAACAATAATATGCTAATGTCAAGAATTCATTGTTTAGGCCATATATAAATCATTATTATTCTTGGCCAATAAATATTGTCTTAATAGGAGAATAGTTTTTTTTCTGTGGAGGCGAACGAACTCACTCTAATTGGTTTCAAGATCGCCGAGAATCACCTCGCCGGCTTTAATTACAGAAATTGCCTTTCACACCTCAACGGCTCGTAAGTTAATAAAAGCTGCACAGACGGCGCTCTTTCCATGGAAATCAACTTAGCACTAACTGCTTATTATCTGTTGCTCCACGTTCGTGTTCTTTTACGTTGCTCTTTTGTGCAATTTGAACTTTTATTGCACTATTATTGGATCTAAAATTGTTTTGAGAAAGGTGTATTGCCACTACTAGGAATGCATACGATGCTATTATCCATTAGAAAATATATTGTTCTAGTTTAGGTGATACGAGTAGCTCCGTCAGTCGCTTTCTATCGCTATTTTGGGATTTCAAAGAAAACACTGCAAATTTCCAACCGAAAACGTTTATATTGCCTAAGTTGTTACCAAAACATGTTCAACTAATATAATCAAGCAATCACATACATTTATGTATTTATGATTCTAATAAGCATTTCATAAAGAAGATTATGACTTTTCTTACGAGTATGTAATCAACTCATTCGTTTATTCATTAGCCTATTAGAATAGCTTAATTAATCATAGTAGCAATTTTATTGGATAAGTCCTAAAACACGGGCTCTGTCCAGCCAATCAGAGCGCGACACGTAGCTGCCACATATGACCCTGTCTCCTGAAAATGCGGTGCGTCCATGAAGAACCCTGAAATTGTCCATCACCATCACCACACCTGAAATAATAATAATAATAATTTATTTAATTGGCCTCAGATCAATCTAGAGGAGAAGATGGAATCTTGCTGAAGCCACTTCTTTTTCAATGTATTTATATATACAATATAAAATTTACAATTGCACAAAAACTAATATTAATTTCCAAACTCTACGTTAGCCATTTCCGTTCCAATATACAACCTTAGGAGATTTAATATTTTAAAACTGCACTTATTTGTAAGAGTTTAATGTTACGGCTTTTTCAAAATTGACTTGTAAAAAACTGCACAGTTTTTAAAAAGAACCTCAAAATGTAGTCCTGGCCACACTTTTATAATGCATTATGTATATTTAAGTTTACTAAATTATACCATAAACCAATGCACATAATGTCGAGGTAAGAATGACCAAGCGAGTAGCGTAGTTTTTTTGCGTCAATGTGTGAGTGTTGTATACATAAACGACAGTAGGGTAGTTATTGGATGGTTTTTGGCTTCGCTTAGATCATGCGCCGTGCGCCATCTTATTCTCTAGGTTGATCTGAGTAATTGGCTTAAATCATTTAAAAAAATTAAATAATGCGAACCCATTGGCTCCACGTCATTGAAATCACGTCCAAGCCTCAGTACCAAGACCATGCTCATAATTTTTATTCGAGCCAAATACACTGCGATTTGATTTTTTGATGTGCTAGACATAATTTTTGTGATTGACGTAACCACAACTTAAGAGTCCGGCGACCACTTTAGACTAACTTCGCATTGGCTCGGGGTATTCTATAGCCATTTGTTCATAAGTGTATCTTTGATAACTAAATTGAATAAAAACATTACTTTGACTTTTGACTTTGATTTCGTCTAGAAAAAGACTAAGAACGAAGAAAGCAAGTAATGATACTGACGAGCCTCTAAAGTTACCTACAGAGTGACAAAGTACAATTTCAGTTTTTTTTTAATGAATGTTGCACTTCTGTAATAATTCTTAAATAACTAAGTATATCTGCTGTATTATGGATTCATTTAAAAGCTAATGACGTAGACAAGCTCCCTGTGTAAAGGAATTTTTGATTTGCTTTGTCTACCTATTGAATAAATCAGTCAAAAGTGACCCCTTACAAATGCTAAATTTAATCATATTCTGACAAATGGATTCCAAGAAATTTGAGAAGCGCGTTTGTATGGAAATTTCAGAGTTTCGCGTGACCTTAAAAAAGTAGGCTAATGAATTCTAGACGCGCAAATGACTTTACTATATCCAGTGCAGTCATTTGCGCTACAGTTCAATCGAAAATCATAGTAAGATTAAGCACGTACGCCTTGCTTATAGTCTCTTGCTTCCCGTACAAGGAAAATGTGAACAAAGTTACATACCAGGACGAAGTTTGAACTGCCATTGGTTCTCTGGGTCTTCGTAATACTTGGACAGCTTCCGCAGGGAGCGATAATAGGTCCGACATTCCAAACTATTCTTGAACGCCATTGGGGAACGGTCCAGCACATTGAACCTAAAAATTAAGCACACAACTGTTATTAGACATACTCGTAATAGTTTGTGAATGGGATTTTTTTAAATATTATATATCTGTACTTAACAATAAAAATTACCGGTTTAAAAAATAATTATTCTAATATTTATCGTTATATCGTCACGCCTTTCCCCGAGGGGCTGGCAGAGGTGTTATACAACACCCACACTTCGCCGAACGATATTCAGTCCCTAATGTGGCTGGGGGCGAGCCTGTCGCCATACAGCGGGCTCCAGTCATGTAGCAGATGACAAACAATACGCACATATGGTGCAACACAACGAACAAATTGGTGCGTGCCGTCGCGTCGGCTGGGTTTAAACCCGCTCCCTCTGGCTTGAGAGACGGGCCTTCTCCCAACTAGGCTGCCATTGCTCAATTACGCTAATATTTATTCTAATATAAATCTAATATTCTATGTGATCTAATCTGTATGTGACGCAAATACATTTTCTAATTCACGTATTTCAAATTAATTTCACCGTCTGAGGTCTAGACTTCAATTAGGTCGTCAGTATCAAAACATAATCAAAACACGCCCTTGACTGTGTTAGTATTATATACTCGTAGTACGAAAAATCTGAATTACGATATAGTATCACATCACATCACACTATCACACCTCACACCTATATTATTTTGGCGAAAGTTTGTGAGTGTGTGTGTTTGTTACTTCTTCACGTTCAAACGGATAGACGGATTTTGATACTGCTTACTACTACTTTCTACCTGCGGGCAAAGCCGTAGGGCGCAGCTAGTCTGGAAATATGGATCAACTAACTAAAACTAGTACTTTCCTAATCTGCTTCAAGTCGTTTGTCTTCCAGTCCACCTTGATGACCGGGGCAGCATGTCTGTGATGATGACCTTCCTCCACGTATTCGGCCTCCAATTCGAAGGTAGAGAGGAACTCGAAGCTGTCTGGACACTCCTCCTTAAGCCGAGTGGCTCCGTAGAAGCCATCTGCCAGGATAGTCTTTCCACCGACTGCTTCCTTAAGGCAGTGGAGGACTTGGAGACTAAAACGTAAATTCAATATAATATTAGAAACTCTGATTTTAGGACTAGTCTAGGCTAACTATGCTTGCTTTCTTTTATATTATAAGAAAACCAAAACCAAACAAAAATAAAACAAACCAAAGACAAAAGAAATTCCTACTAAATAGTACCTTAGACTAAGATGAAGAAGATTGATGACTAATGATAAATGTTTTATTTATTTTGGAGATCTTACAACTAGGCACATTAAGTATAGCTTATATTTGCTAAACGCCCTTTTAAAAACCTCCCACTTATACTTGTACTCGTATAGGTACATCAAAATAAATTAGCGCAAATTCGTCATTTGTGTCGAAAAATAAATATCTTTCATTCTTTTTCACAAAACATGGCAAACATTTTACCAAAATAGAATTTGGGCATTGTTTTCACTGACGACAGAACAAAACAATTTTTGTAGTGCCTCTTTTTTAACCAAACTTCAAAGGCCGTATAAATCAAACGCCAGGCTGAATGATAAAGGAGAGAAAGCGATATTTGTTTTCTTTCGACATTCAAACGGTTTTGATTTTCTTATTCGCCGATTTAGGCACACGCTACACCGTAAGAAACTTTTTCATGCCTCAGATCAATCTAGAGAATAGGATGGCGCACGGCGTATGATTTAGGTGAAGCCAAAAACCATCCAAAAACTACGCTACTGTCGTATATGTACACAACACGCACACCACACATTGATGTAAAAAATCTACGCTACTCGCTTGGTCATTCTTACCTCGACATTATGTGCATTAGTTTATAGTATAATTTCGTGTACATGAATACGAGTATACATAGTGCATCATAAAAGTGTGGTTCTTTTTAAGAAACTGTGCAGTTTTTTACGAGTCAATTTTGAAAAATCCGTAACATTAAACTCTTACAAATATGTGTAGTTTTAGAATATTAAATCTACTAAGGTTGTAAATTGGAACGGAAATGGCTAACGTAGAGTTTGGGAATAAATATTAGTTTTCGTGCAATTTTAAAGGTTTTTCATGGCAAACATTACCACGCACACTAGTTTAAAAAGTGGCTTTAGCGAGATATAACGCAGTGTTCCATCTTTTCCGCTAGGTTGATCTGAGCTTTCATGCCCGCAATTTTGCTCCGAAATCTGTACGAATGTGTTGTGACGGTAAAATAGATATTCTGATTTGGTTCTATTTTTCTATCCTTTGTTACATTAGTTAACTACACGTACCCTCAATCGGCCTTTTTGATAAAATAAAGTGTCTTTTTTACTATAGCTAATTCGACCTCGGTCTACCAATTGCCTACACGACCCCTGAATGTGCGGACCAGCGTTTTCTAAGACTTTATATTGGGTCACGACATTTGTGTAAATGTATTGAGCCCGCTATTATTCGGACCCAACCTTGTCGCGAAGAAATGAACGGCTCTTTGGAGAAACTCTCAAGTTTTTATTTGTAAAATACAAATATTGGTGTTGACTAGTCGATTTTCTGTCGACTCCAATGAACTTAAAAGCTTTATTTGATAACTGAATGCGAACTGCGAATAGCATAATTTAAAGAATAAGTTTGTAGATAGTAGAAACTGGGTTCAAGCAATTTTATCACATTAGTTGCGAAATTTATTTTGAAAATATTTTTTGTTTGTTTAAAATGCTAGATTTTAACCTAGCTCATGGCCATATTCGGAGATTTGAGATTTTCATCTCACTTTTTTTCGTTCTTGTTGCTCTCGTTTGAAACGTCATAGGTGTGAGAGTGACTGAGATAAAATCTCATCTCATGTCACGCGCAGGAATAAATCTCCGAATAGGGTCACAGGAGTGCACGTGACAGTGTGCGTATGCTAATAACGCATACACTACACTAATAAAAATGCACTTTTAAACAGAAATAGTAGAGTTACGTTTGGATATCAACTCGTTAATGAAGCAAGCAAAACTCAAAGAAACTTATTAACTTCGATTTGAAAATATTTTCGTTGTATCTCTTAGGAAACCAAGAAATTGGTAGAATGTTACTAAGTTAGACGTGCGAATGTATTTACGTACTTTTTTCAGATCACCCGTGTCATGGTCCAAAAAAATAAGGTCTACCATTCCGGGAGCAAACACGTAATGACGTCACTCGCCATCGTCATTTGTAAATGACTTATTTCGGTCTTGCCTAAGCATCGATTAACGTCACTACGTGTTGCTCACGTGACCGGAATGCTATACCTGGCAGAGTTTATTATTATACCATGACCTAGATCTATTGTCACTTGAAAATCTGTTGCAAATAACAATTTTGTATTTGTATTCCGGCAGCTTCTTGACTAGAAAGTCAATTGACTGCCTTGGTGGCTCAGTTCGTAGTGAACCTGCCTTCTGAGCTTGGGACTGTGGGTTCGATTGCCACCTAGGATATACATTCATGTTATAAATATTTGTTCTATGTTTATAATCCATATATCTAATAATGTTTATATCTATAGCGCTCACAGCGTAGCCCGATCATCGATGCTAAGCAACGGACGACACGGTCAGTCCTAGGATGGGTGAGCGCGGGTGGCATTTACAACTGAGCGTTACCGTGGCTCGGATGACACGTTAAATTGTAGGCCCCGGTTGTTTGTTCTATGACAACAATCGTTAAGCCATGTCAAAGGCCTTCGGGCGGCCTAGTAACTTTGACATCAGGGCTATCCACTCAGCCTATACGAACTTGCTTGCTTAATGTCTAGTACCTGGATGGCCGAGCTTTGCTCGGTATTTTTTTTTTTTTTTTAATTGTGTTTTTTGGATAATAAACAATTGATTTTAGTCTAACCTCAAAGCAAACACTCATTGACTTCGTGTTACTTAACAACGCCATCTGCTGTTGTGTCGTTAAAGCAATTAGTTGCTCACAAAAAATAGTAGTATTATTATTCGCCAATAGATGTCAGGAAGAGTCATATTTTTCAGTTGAGATTGATTATCGATAAAACACGAATAAAATGATATTTTCTAAAAATGATTCCTAGCTAGATCGATTTATCGCCCCCGATGGATTGGATTGGAGCCGATTCCGAGATTCCAATTATATATATATATATATATATACAACGTGCTGGTTTTGGGTGTAGTAATACTGAAACGGCACATGCCGAGACTGATTTAAAATTATACCTGCAAGGTCTCCTTGTCCTGAACACGATAGATTTTAAGTTATCACAACTTAAACTTTTACGTAAATTTGACCTGCAGCAACCCTAATAAGCTCACAAACAGCTGTTCGGTTGATGACCGGTCTTGCCGACAAAGACTACTAAGTGCGCAGAAAGAATATTATCTTTACCTACAAAACACAGAATTTAGTAAATGTCCCTTTTTTTTAAGAACTATTTTAAACAGAAACAAAAGCAAGATATCTTTTAGATACTTAAATGGTTACATACATATCTAGTCAACGACATGAATAAAGTGAACATAAACTCGCCGAAAACGAAACGAAAACCCTGAGTTTAGCAGCCATATCATGATGGAGTTTAGAACAGGCTATTACCATTAAATGCATTAGCAAAATTTTGAGTCCGTGCTGTTCCCCGTTGAAGAGTCCCCTTGCCGGAAGTCATCCCTGGGTGTAGCAGCTGTGTCATGATGGCGTTGAGAACAGGCTATTACAATTAAATAGATTTACAAAATTTCGAGTCTGTGCTGTTCGCCGTTGAAGAGTTCCTCTACACACCTCCTGACTCCATCATCTCCATCAGATCATCTCGGTGGCACCAGGTTGTTGCATAGTCACTCAACTTACATAAGTACATAAAACATTTAAGTTCAATCGGAAACCAAAGAGTAGGCATTTAACGTGAAAGATTTAATTAAGTACTGACAGACACCATAGGTACATCCGAAAATAAAAATAAAAGCTCGTCAAAAGATAAATTGTGCATACTGCATAATAAAATTATTCTTTGCCATTTCGCGAAAACATCAAAACATTTGTCGGCAAAAGACAAAGAGCTCACAGAGAGCCGCCAAAGCGTACCGCGGGACAATTGGCAACAAGCGGTGCTCTTTTTACAAAATAGGCAAGGAACTACCATGAGTTCGGTATTAAAGTGTATTTATGCAAGTTCGACAAAATTCTTCTCGTCACTTTTTGTCAAGCGAGAACGTGAGAAGACTATGTGTAAACATAATATGTCTGTCTCGATAATAAGAGGCGACATACCTTTGGCGCGTTGCGCATGGTAGGCCAGCAAGACACTTGTTGTATTACGAGTTATTATTGTAATTTTAGTTTTTTTTTAATTATCATGGCACACATTTTCCAACGCTCACATGCTTAGAAAACCGGATTCGTCACTTCGCTGTTAGCAAAATTCTTTATTTGGTTTAAGATTTTGACATTTCAAGCACGTTGTGAGTATTAAAAAGTTAAGCCGATTCCGATTTATCAGCCAATATGGCGATGATTGTCCGTTGTTTAACTTTGATGATCATTACGGTTTTCGGAACTCTTTAAACAGAGAGATTTGAGTTTTAGAACCAAGACTTTTGATACTTTCCTCCGACGGTCGAAAATAAAACGAGAAAAGGTTTCGATACTATGTAAACTCATGGTTACCCCTACTAGCCGCAAAAAATAATTTAATAAAATTTTTAAAGTTTCGTCTAGTTGCTCTCTATCCATCCCGGTGTGAAGTCATAAAATTCCTTCTTTATTGTTTGATTGCGTAAATTATAATACGATCTCATATTCAAATGCTGAATATTATGAGATGATATTTTAATGCGTTGGTGCTGCGGTCGGAAACTGCCTTGCGGCGCGTGAGGTCTACCGTAAACGTTTTGTGGACGGAAGGTCGCCTCTGCAACAGTCGGTTGCCTCCTCGATCTCCGGACCTGACGCCTTTGGACTTTTTTCTGTGGGGTTTCGTCAAAAATGCCGTGTATGCCGTGCTATGCAATTTCACGGAGGAAATGGTTGCGCGTATTACACCGGCATTCATCACGATTGCTCCCGAAATGCTCCGGAATGTCATGGCTTCAGTGTCTCGTCGAGTGGGGTTGTGCATTGAGAGGGGAGGACAGCACTTCGAACCTCTTCTGTGATCTGTGCGATAAGTGTGTTGTGGTAGTTCTTGGATTGTTGTGAATGTTGTAAAACACGCAACTTCGTGTTACCTATGTGAAAAAGTGACCCCAAAAGAGCAGTAATCACAATGTTAACTCACGGACAAGGAAGGATAATAATTGGGTAAGATAAGAACCTACTAAGTACGTACATTTTTGTGTAGTACTAATATGTGGTTATTAGCAAAGTAATTAGTGAAACACTAGCGAAATACAAAAAAAAAACCTTAATACCTACCTATCTAACATCTTATAAATCTACCTACTTCCACTGCAACGTAAACAATAAACATTGTTTCTTAGCGAATTAAGTTTAAGCCGTGTGCGCCGCCGTCGGCGGCGGGGCGCGGGCTGAAGAACGGGGAAGACGATCGCATGCGTGTTGAGTGTTGTTTGACAAACGCCGCGGTCAGCGATCGCTTTAAGGGCTGTCCAAAATAATTGTAAAAAATAGTTTTTTAAACTTAGTATGGAACAATAAAGGTTTGATTTGGATTTTGTTATTCTGGCAAATGATTCAAAATGTTATACAGATACACACCTTTGAATATTACTACACCTCAAACCAGCACGTTGTATACAAGAATTGCTCATTTAAAGGTATAAGATTTAAGTTTGATTTAAAAAATATAAATTGTTGATACTGTTTACACAGTATTATGTAATTGTATAATGTACCTATATCAGTCTCCGACAGCTATAGTCACTAGCTTTGCTTAGTTTGGGGTCAGGGGCTGGCAGAGGTGTAATACAACACCCACACTTCGCCGGACGATATTCAATCCCAAATGTGACAGGGGGCGAGCCGGTCGCCATACACCGGGCTCCAGTTATGTAGCAGATGACATACAATACGCATATATGATCACACAATGAACCAATTGGTGCGTGCCGTCGGCTGGGTTCGAACCCGTTCCCTCTGGCTTGAGAGGCGGATCTTCTCCCAACTAGGCTGTCATCGCTTACATTCGCTTTATAATTGTGTAGTAAAAAAACATTGTCTCTGCTCTGCACCATGAGTTTTAATCGTTACGAAACTCGTTTGGCTCCATACATTTCAATAAAGCGCACCTGGCTGAAACGTTAAGGAACTAGGTTACATGTATGGAGCCAAACGAAAACGAATCAAGTTTTCGTTAGCTATAAAAACTGGCGGTAAGCGGGCTGTCCTTACCCAGCTGCTTCAGTAAAGTATGTGTTGTCGTTGTGCAGGGCTAGAGGCAGGCTGGTGTATGCTAAGTCATAAAAACTGGTGGTAAGCGGGCTGTCCTTACCCAGCTGCTTCAGTGAAGTATGTGTTGTCGTTGTGCACGGCTAGAGGCAGGCTGGTGTATGCTAAGTCAGCGTGGTCAGGCTGCGTCGAGAACTCCCACATCCCACCGAAGAGCGTGTGCTGCACCCCGCCCAGCGCCATGCAAACCTTCTCTGTTGCGCTCACTGACGGTTCTACCTAATTACAATAATCTTTTGAAATAAAATAACAACGAACAATAATAAAAGAAAAAAAAACCCGGCTGCAAAATATTGTACCCTATGTCACTTCCACAAAACGATTCAAATGACAGCTCATATGTCTAAATCCATCAAGCTGTATAGGCTGTAGGGCGTGTCAAAGAAACCTCATACATACATACATACCCGAGATACCCGGGAAATAACCCGTCTTCCCGTCATCCGAATTGGATTGTGTGAAAAATGGTACCAATTTCCAAGTATATGCAGTGTCGAAATAAAAAGGGTTTTCAAAATCGGTTCCAAAATAACAGATTTATGTAGATAACGAACAAATAAAAAATGCTACTGAATTAAGAACATCCTAATTGAAATTGGTCAAAAATAACAAATTTAATTTAAAATAATTTAATTCAATTCAAATTTAACAAAATTCGTTTTACTATTTGTGAATGTTCAATAAGACCACCATTACAGTTTACTCAAGACTGGTTTATTACACATGTAGGTAGATATGCATATATTTTTACAGCTACCCTACATATACATTACACTTCCCTCCTTAGTAAAAAAAAATATAGAAATACAACTGAAGCAAGAAAACATAGGCCTAACCTTAAGTACGTATCCATAATTATTCAAGGTAAGTATTGGAAGGTATACACGATTTAGTAGGTACATAGGCTGGTGAGCTTAATTATAGAATAGGTATTACATAGCGTAGTTTAATTTACAATTAGTGAAATACTTCAGGAAACAACAAAAATAATAATTGTAAAAATACTTATATCTATTGTAATGTGTAGTAAATTCTAGGTTAGTTACACTACCAAGATAAGATTAACCTTGACCTAGGGAGGATAAATAATGTGTGTAATACTTACATAACTTAATTGACTAAAATATAGGACCGTAGTCATACTTATTAACTACCTACTTACATTTTTTTTATTTGTTATTCTACCTTATATAGGTATGTAGGTACTTAATGGATAGAGTAGACACTTAATGAACCGAGGAAAAACAAATGATGAAATGAAATGATGAAGGCTTTGTACTGTTTGTAACAAGTAGTTGGCTATTCATTTCTTATTTAAATCCAAGTATGGGTTTATGTTAAAGAAATGTTTATAATTCGGCTTCGTTTTACGTGGACGGAGCGTGGGTCTGCTAGGCGTAGGCGTACCTTGGCACGTCTCCGGCGGCGACGAGTTGCGAGCAGGCGCAGGCGGCGAGCTGCGCGTCTCTGTGGGCTCTGGCAGTGAGGCCGGCGCGGGCGAGTCATGCGCCAAGTCATAAGTGATGGCTGGCGAGCTCGGCGCCGACGACGTGTCTGCCGACTCTGTGCCGTCCAGGCCACTACCGACAGATACATTACCTGTAGGTAACGCCCATGAATAGCGCTTCGATTTGTTAGGCATTAGTTGATCTGCATGTTTGGTGCTCGTTCTGTTTCCCTCGGTGACTACCTTGTAGGTGACCGAGCCCGTACGCTCCGCCACAATTCCTTCGTTCCACTTAGGCCCTCGCTTAGAAAAATTTCGTACCAGCACCGGGTCTCCCGCGACGAAATCCCGCGGCGTGCCCCCAGCGTGCGTAACTTGCGCGCGTTGCGCCGCGGCCACGCACTCCGCTGCGCTGGGTGCGCGCAGCTGATCGAGCCGCGTGCGCAGCCTGCGCCCGAACATTGCGACCGCGGGCTCCTTCTGTGTACTGCTATGTGAACTATTTCGATACTGTAATAGAAATTTGTTGAGAGCAGTCTCTATCTGCTCCCCATCGACTGTAGCTTTCTTCATTACCTTTTTTACCGTTTTAACGGTGTTCTCGGCCGCCCCATTGCTAGCGGGATGAAATGGCGCCGTCAGGATATGTTGGATGCAATTTTTTTGTAGGTACATTTCCAGTTTGGTGGAAGTGAATGGCGGTCCCCCGTCGGTCACTAGCTGCTTTGGCACTCCAAACCTAGCGAACATTTCCCTAAGCTTTTCTATTACCGGCTCCGCTGACGTGCCCGAAGTCATGGCGGCCACCTCGATCCACTTGGTGTGTGCATCTACGACGACTAAGTAATACTTACCGTTGTAGTAAAGGAAATCAGCATGCAGCCGCGCCCATGGCTCTTGTGGCCAAGCGTAAGGCGCGGGCGGCACATGCGGCGGCGCGTCGCGTACCGCGCGGCACGGGGCGCACGTGCGCGCGCGCTCCTGTAGTTCATCTTCTATTGAAGGCCACCAGACATAATTCCTGGCGATTTGTTTCATGCGGACCATACCCACGTGACCCTCGTGAACATCCTCTATGATGCGCTTGCGCAAGCTCCTCGGAATGACAATTCTATATCCCCATACGATACAGCCGTGATCAACCTGCAGAGTTTCCTTTCGGTGAAAATAGGGTTTTTCGTTTTCAACGTCCGTCCGATCTGGCCATCCGCTGATAATGTATCCATAAATTTTACTCAACATACTATCCTTAATGGTCTCCTTCGCGACGTCCCTGTGACTTATAGGGAACGTCTCTTCTACATAATGTATATAGGCCGCCTCCTCTTCGCTGACCTTCAACTTACCTTTAGCGGCAGCCAGAGGCAGGCGCGATAATCCGTCGGCGTTACCATTTTTATCCGTCGACACGAACGCAATCTCGAAGTCGTATGCGGCAAGTCGCACTGCATATCTCTGTAGACGGCTGGCGGCGGTCTGAGGGATCCCATGTTTGGGACCAAAAATATAAGTGAGCGGTTTGTGGTCACTGCGTAACAAGAACTTACGACCAAACACGTACTGGTGGTGCCGTGTGACTCCATATACAATGGCTAATGCCTCCTTATCAATCTGACTGTACTTACGTTCGGCGACGTTGAGTGTGCGTGAGGCGCAACACACGATACGCTCGCTGCCGTCGGAGTACATGTGTGAGAGTACAGCGCCCAACCCATATTCAGAGCTGTCAACAGCCAGCACCAACGGAAGCTGCGGGTCGTAGTGGGCCAGAGCCGGCTCGGTCACCAACTGCCCTTTTATACCATCAAACGCCTGTTGGCACGCCTCCGTCCACTGCCAGCGCGCACCCTTAGCTAACAGAGAATAAAGCGGGTGCAGTGTCGTACTAGTGTTTTTTAAAAATCGTGAGTAATAGTTTACCAAACCGAGTGCCGCCCTTAATTGTGACACGTTCTCAGGGGCGGGTAAATTAGCGATTGCCGCCACTTTGTTCTCGTCGGTGTACAGCCCGTGCCGATTTATTCTGTAGCCTAAATAGCATACTTCATTCTTAAAAAATTCGCACTTATCAAATTTAATGCGCAAGCCAGCTTCTTGCAGTCTAAACAGCACGGCCTTTAAATTTTTCATGTGTTGGACCCTGTTGGACCCAGTTATACAGATGTCGTCAATAAAACACACTACATTAGGTATATTACACAGCGTTTCTTCGATTAATTTCTGAAAAATCTCTGGTAAACACTTTAAACCGAAAGGCGCCCTGCGATACATAAATACACCAATGTGTGTGGTTATTGCGGTGAGTGGTTGGGACTCTTTATGTAAAAATAATTGTAGATAAGCATTTTTTAAGTCTAATTTTGTATACTGCTCCCCACCACTTAGCGCTGCAAATAGCTGTTCAATACGCGGCAACGGATAATGGACGTCTTTCAGCTTCGGGTTTACCGTTATCTTATAGTCACCGCATATACGAATTGAGCCGTCCCGCTTGATCACCGCTACGATCGGCGTCCCGTAGTCTGACCGTTCGACCTTCACTATCACTGATTCTGATTCTAAACGCTTTATTTCCCGTTCAACAGGTATACGCATCGCTAAGGGTATCGGTCGAGCCTTGCAAAATATCGGTTCAGTGTCTTTGAGATATAACTTAATCTCACTTTTAAAAGTTCCCAGCCCATCTTTAAAAACCTCTGGAAATTGCAGTTTTAGTTCTGTTACGACGGGATCGCATATCTCGTTTATACTGAAAAGATTTATGGATTTTACATTTAATTCACGCATCCACTGACGGCCCATTAATGGTTTGGCACCATTTGTAATAACAAACAAAGGTAAAACCGCGGTCTCGCTCCCCCGCGCGACCGCTACCTCAACACGACCGAGAGGCACGATCTCACCGCCCGAATACGATCGGAACTTAACTTCGTCTTTAATGATAGGTAAATGAGATAGATAATCATCGTAAAATTGCTTTGACACTGCCGATATTCTGCTACCAGTATCTACTTCAAATGACACATTTACATTTTCAACCTTAAGTTCTAGATAATACGGATTATCCTTACGGTTTGCTCCCGCTGCCGTAGAGAAATGATACAATCCATCACTGGCATCACTTTCCGTATCGATTTTTTCAATATAATTTTGGTATTTTGACCCACCGCCACTGGGATTCTTAGCACTTTTTGGACACTTAAGGGCCAAATGCCCCTTTTCATTACACTTATTACACGAATAAAACTTATATCGACACTTGTTAGGCGCATGATTAACCTTTCCACAACGCCAGCACGCGGTACTGCGCCCTCGTGTGTAGCTCGCGGCCTCGGCCGCCGCCACCCGATGCAGCCCGTTCCCGCCCTGCCTGAGTCCTGAGTCTCCTGAGCTCGGCGTTCCGAGGGCGGCGCCGCCGCTCGCGGCCGCCGTTTCAGCGTGCCGCTCGGCCGCCTCCAGCGCCAACGCCAGGTCCACTGCCTTCCGGTAGTCTAGCGTAGGTTCGGCAAACAGGCGTGATCGCATCTCCTCACTGCGTAGCCCCGACACAAATTGATCCCTCAGGTTCTCCTCCAGCGACCCACCAAAGTTACAATGAGTCGCGAGGTGTTTCAGGGTTTGTAGAAATGTTCCGACGTTTTCACTCTCCGCCTGCCGCCGCTGTCGAAATATGTGTCGCTCCGCTATCTCTGACCGCTTCGGTTCAAGGTGATCACGAACCAGGTCCACCAATTCCTTGAACTCCTTGGTTTCGGGATGATTTGGCGAGCACAGGTCGCACATGAGGTCGTACGTGGCCGCGCCTACGTGTGTAACCAACGTGGCGACTCGTAGCTCGGTTTTGATTTCATTTAGCAAAATAAACTGTTCCACGAGTCGTACATACGCACACCAATTCGCCCTGCCATGAATATCAAATTCATGTAATTTTCCGTAAGGCATCTTCGAATATTTCGACGTGATTTAAAAAACGACTGCGCCAATGTGAATGTTCAATAAGACCACCATTACAGTTTACTCAAGACTGGTTTATTACACATGTAGGTAGATATGCATATATTTTTACAGCTACCCTACATATACATTACACTATTTAATAAAGAAAAATAAAAAACTCTGCAGCAAACGACATGAAGACGAATATAATGACATCTTAAAATCCAAGATCGGTCAAGCTATATGGGTGGTAGGAGGTCATCGAGGAACAAAAACAATAAGAAATGAAGTCAGATAATGATAACGAATCATACATATCATCACGCCTTTAACCCGAAGGGGCTGGCAGAGGTGTAATACAACACCCACACTTCGCCGGACGATATTCAGTCCCAAATGTGATAGGGGCGAGCCTATCGCCATACACCGGGCGATCATGTAACAGATGACATACAATACGCACATATGCTCACACAAAGAACAAATTGGTGCGTGCCGTCGGCTGGGTTCGAACCTGCTCCCTCTGGCTTGAAAGACGGGCCATCTCCCAACTAGGCTGCCATCGCTATCATACTGTAAGTACAGGTATTTTTGCTGTATTTGCTCGCACTTTTTCATTGATCTAAAAAGCAGTTTTACAATTTTAGTTAATTTTAGTTTAGTATATATAATACGAGTAAAGTTACATAACAGTGTGCATAATACGAGTACAACGCTTAAAATGTATATCAATTAACTGTTCACCGTTCATAGATTTCAACAAAATCCAATTAACACCAAACGTGTGGACATTTCATATTTCCAATTAGATTTTAATTAAAACTGAAACTAAAACACAGCACAGTAATTTAATATTGCGGTATTTTAATATTCGGGCAATATTTGTGTTTGTTTTCCGCAGTTTCAGCGAGCGGCCAATACTCATTAATCTTGCCGCTGCCAGTACCATTACTTAGTAAAACAACACCCAATACTGTGCACACAATTCATTACCCTGCTAATCAAAAGTATGTGACTTCGGAGTTTGGAAACTGGGACTCTTCCAGGGCGTATGGTGGAGCGTATTGAGTCTGTCTATCACATAAGAAATGCTTCGAGAAAGAGTGGCCGAGAAAGACCAAACCACCAGACGCACCACATTGCCTAGCCTGTCATGATATGCTTCTGGAATCGTTCACTGAAGGACAACATAATTATGTTGTACGTGTACTAAATGTGTATAAGTGTAAGTGTGTTGGTACACGTAGATATAATGTATATCTAAATAAAGAGGTTTAAGTAAATGGAGAAAATATAACTAGAGTTCCCTAGATTTCGCACTAGGCAGACCTGTGTCGCGTTATCTAGTCTCTTTCTTCCATATTCATATAATTACGTAACGCAATTACGGTGTAACTCATGCGGTACACAAAGATAAACAAGTAACATTATTACTAAGCAATTGAAGTATTTATCCACTGTTTGCTGGAGCCCGGTGTATGGCGACAGGCTCGCCCCCTGTCACATTTGGGACTGAATATCGTTCGGCGAAGTATGGGTGTTGTATTACACCTCTGCCGGCCCCGTCGGGGGAAAGGCGTGACGATATGTTGTCTGACTGTTATAGGTTTTTATGTATGTGTTGTGTTTGTGCGCGTGTGTGTGTGTGTGTGTTTACAGGTTTGTGTTATTTATGATAGTGTTCGTGTGTGTTTATGTAATGTTTGATTATTTAAACTAGCTATGACTATGCACGACATCGCATCATGGCACAATGCGACATCGTATCGCGTGTATGTATTTTGGCCCTAAGACTGTCGAGGTAATAAAAAATGCGTGATGAAGATACCTATACCATTTAATAAAGTACAAAATCAGAAATGGGTTTTAAATACTCAATTGTTTTATTTTCAAGCACATCTCATTTAAATACCTTATGTCTCAACAAGTCCTCACCCCTTCAATCAGTGCAACTCCAAAATCAAGAAGTGACTGAAACACCTTCCGGCTGCCTTCCTCAGAGCCCAAGAAGCTCTCGACGGAAACCGTAGCTACTCTATCAGCGGCTTTATTCCCACGCCATAAGATCGATTTTACACGTCGACTGTTCTTCCACGTGTTGTAATGGAACTGTATCAAGAAACTTGACAAATAGGTCGACTCGTGATTGTCGCTCCCTGTAATAGTTGTAGAAAAAACGATGTTTTTACAGCCAGAAATAAGACAAAAAGCAAAAATTTTACTCGAACTTACATCTGATTACAATTTTCGATTTATCACTTCGAACATAGGTAATAGTGGTTTCGGGTATCTCTAACAAATGCTTGGCTGGCTGGAACTGGTCGGCGTGGTAACAAGATGGACACCTAAAACAATAGTCAATAATCAGATTCAAAAACATTAAGGACAAAATGGACGCAAGAATCAGTTCAAAAGGTAATGGGTATTTTTAAACATTAACATAACATATCGTCACGCCTTTCCCCGAGGGAGCTGGCAGCGGTGCAATACAACACCCACACTTCTCCAGACGATATTCAGTCGAAAATGTGACAGGGGGTCGCCGGATACAGCGGGCTCCAGTCATGTAGCAGATGAACAAATTGGTGCTTGCCGTCGGCTGGGTTTGAACCCGCTCCCTCTGGCTTGAGAGGCAGGCCTTCTCCAACTAGGCTACTATCGGCATTTTAAACTATAAGCAATAATAATAATGTTCATGTAATGGACGCATAATGTATAATAAGGCTTCATCCTAACTAAGCAACTGACTGTTTGCCTCCAGTCAGGTATAAATCCCTGATACGAGTATATTTTTAATGGTTAATTGAGTGTCCGAATAGCGCATACTCAGTACAAGATGTTACGAGCGTATTCAGTACACGCTGCTCGGACACTCCATTCAAAATAATTATACAGGGTGACGAATTGGAACTGTAACTGTTGCGTACTCAAGTACACAAGTACTATTCACAATAGGTAACTTGTCTTGTCTCAAAGATTTTTATTTTATTTATTTATTTATTTCTCATTACACCTATTCTTACAGGATTAACCTAACACAAATAGAGTAGTCAACATGACATTAGGTACTACCAAAATGAATCGAGGAATCGAACTAACGGAGATCCACGAACATACCTCTTCATAATGCTCGCATTTTTCAAATCAAAGAAAACTAATATTTCATGTTAATGCAGTCGTTTTACGAACAAAATTCCGCTTCAAGAACAAAGACTCAAACAAATGCAATTTATTCAGAAAGAACTTACAAATGGTTAAAGTTGTCTAGAATGTTCTTTAACGTCTACAATATTAGACGTTTCTTACCTTTCGTTATTGCTTTTTACGTCCTGCCCGCTTGAGCGAGCGGATCTGAATTGGGGTCAAAAAGTAATTTAAAGAAACTCAACCATGTCTGAAACGAATGTTACTGACGGGCATTTTGATTCAATTTTGCAGAAAATTTACACTACCTTTACGATATTAAGTTGATAGTATAGTTCGTTTTAGGTATATCTATACAGCTACATACTATCTCTTTGGATGTATTTTTACCTGCAAAAATCACGTAGCCAGCAGTCTTCAAATTTGACAACAAGTCCGTTGTTGAATTGCACCTCCAGGGCTCCTTCGAGTTCCTTCACATTTTGTACTGGGAATAGATGAAGAAACCATTTCGATACTTCAGAATTGTACTTGTCTGTCGCCATAAAAAAAAAATGAAATAACCACAGTGGCTTTTAGGCAGAAGACACATTGACCTCCTCCTGCCTAACATGCGGAACGCGACAAGGGTATGTCGACTCTTTTAATCGAGACAGACGTATGTTTAGACATAGCCTTGTCACGTTCTCGCACGACAGAAAGTGACAAGAAGAAATTTGTTGTATGCTAGGCCCGATGTTGTTGGGAGACCTATGACCAACAGTGAGATATATAAAGGCTTTGGATGATGATGACGACAGCGGATAAAATGAGCTCACTTTAAATATACATATAACATAAATACATATTATAACAAAGCGTAGTAAGCTTTTTGGGTTTTTTTAACCACAGGCAGTTAAATTTCAGAAATCGTCTACCTAAAATCTCCGTACCTACCTATACTTTGTAACAGCACTAAGCATTTAACAAGATTAGATAAGCCTTGTATTATTGTTTATTATTTGATATGACCTACCTATTAAATTAAACTATTATCTCTGACACAGTTTAATATTTAACCTTTGCCATGAAATTGCCACAAAAAAACTCTTAAGTTAGGTAGTTTTTTCCCCACGGTAGACCGAGTCCGACATCGACGTGAAGGTCTGTAAAAAAATATCCGTGGTCCACCGTTGCAACAATGTAAGTAGTAATCACTTATCGTCCTAAAATTTGTTAAAACACAAAACGCGATAATTCTTTTAACCAAAAATAATAATTATAAAAGTATTTAAAACAATTTACGAACTCACTTTCACTCTCCATAATTCTAGAATATCACACACTAACTCCCTCCACACAATCGCACATACAAATGCATATGATGCCAACGGGATGCCTCGAAGAGAGTTCGCGTATCCTTATCAACAGCTGTGACAAAGTTCATCGCGGGCTCGATTAAGGTCGTCGTCCACCAGTGCCTCGACCAGTTCGCGCTAAAAATTAAAAACGAACTTATATCTACTTCGGGGCATAAATATAGCAGACAGATTGTTATACGAGGGACTAAAATAGCCCATTATGTAAGGGTAAAACTACAAAAAAAATAGCTTCTTTTTTGCAGTTTTACCCGAGCTTTAGCGAGGTAGTAAATAGATACTGAGTTATAATGGGTTCTATAGCGGGTTCTTCTTTAAATAAATTACGGTTACCAATTATATTTGTAATTCGAAAAAAAATCTAAAGAATTCGCGCCAAAGTATTTTTTTTCTTTTGTATATAGTCGCAACACGCGTATTCACCGAAGAGGTCTCCGCTTTTTATTCCTTTAAAAAAAACCCTAGAGCGGAATATGCTATTTTATCTTTGCTCTGGTACGCTACAATGACGGACTTTTTGAGCAAGAGAAGTGTAAAGTACTTTTCAAATCGACTCTTGTGAAACGCACGCGGCCCGTGCACGAACGCCCCGCGCCGGGATGACCGCGGGCACTTGCGGGTCGCCAGCTCGGCAGCGAGTCGATTTTAAAAGGACTTTTTGTTAAAAGTATAAGTTTGTATTTTTTTTTTTTCAATTTAACAATTGCTAGAAAAGGCTATTCAACTGTAGATCACATATAATATTTACCCTGACTCAGTGATTAGAACGATGCAAAGAACACAAAAAAAAACGATTTACTTGGCATTCGTTGATTATACAAAAGCTTTCGACTCCATCTCACATAAATATCTCTGGGAGAGTTTACGAAATCAAGGCATACAAGAAAAGTATATAGCAATCCTGAGAACAATATAAAAAAACTGCCAGGCCAAAATAAAAACCGAATCGATCGGGCCTCCATTTGACATCAAACGTGGGGTAAAACAGGGAGACCCCGTTTCCCCGGAAATGTTCACAGCCATGCTAGAGTCGATGTTTCGGAAGCTCGACTGGTCAAACTATGGGTTTAATATTAACGGAGAGATGCTGACACCTTCGTTTCGCTGAAGACATTGTCATTATATTAGAAAACAACAAAAATCTCCAGGACATGATGACAGCCTTAGACGAAGAAGGAGAAGCAAGAAAGTAGGTCTCTACATGAATCTCACCAAAACCAAAATAATGACCAGTGGTAATAAGATACCGATAAATTTAAATGACACCGCCATAGAATATGTAAGCGATGTGTATTTAGGCCAGCTTATATCATTCGAAGAGGCTACTACCAAGGAGATTGATCGGAGGATAGCAACCTCATGGAAGAAATACTGGGCTAACAAAGATGTATTTAAGAGCCAGATCCCAATATATCTTAAAAAACGATTAATGGACAACACCATACTGCCGTCTTTACTCTACGGGTGTCAAACATGGGCGCTAACGAAAAAAATTGTCACCTTTCAGAGACTAGTAGAGCGCTCCATGATTGGTCTTAAACTTAAAGATAGGGTCAAAAATGTTGGCATAAGAAATAAGACCAAAGACGCAGTAACAATGCTGTGCAAGCTTAAATGGAAATGGGCTGGTCACCTGGCCCGGGCAACGGACGGCAGATGGAGCGAGCGCATCGTCCACTGGCATCCGAGAGACGCCACTCGAGATAGAGGGCGACCTCGTAGACGATGGTGCGATGACATCGTGGAGACTGCAGGTCCCGTCACGCACAAGACCGAGACGCATGGCCATGCATGGAGGAGACCTTCACCCAGATTTGGATGCCCTAAATGAATTCATATAACTTGATATTTTGATATCCTTTTATATAAAAGCCTTTTCAACCTTTTCAACCTTGTCAACCTTTTATATAATTTCTTAAATTTAATTGTAAGGGGAATAAAGGCTTTTTTTTTTAGAAGGAAAGCTTTACACCGCGTAGAGTAGAGCGCAAGGCTATGCTGGACGGGCGCTGACAAGGTGCTGGTCAGGTGCCGGTCGGCCGCTGGTCAGCCGCTCGTTGGTCGGGAGTCGGCCGGGCGCCGCGCCGGTCGTGTGCTGAGCGGCCTGGTGAACGAACACCTTCTTTTGCACAGATACAATTTGTATAAACAAATCAACATAATATCAACGTCATCAGTAGTGTCATTATTCGCTAATTAGTCTGATTTAATTTGTGCCTTACTAATGGTTTATGAGTATCTACTCGTATACGAATGAGAAAGATAAATTACCGTTAACCTTGGGAAGTTTTTAAGTTGATAAATAATAACGCTACACGTGTGTTATCTCATTTTCTGTAAGTAGTTAATTCTTTAAAGATTTTTCCATTATAATTTTAGTTCCGTTTACTAAAATTAAGTCAAGTAATGTCATTATAGCGTTATTTTTATTCCACATAACATTTTCTACTCTTTGCTAGTTCTACTAAAAATCAATCAAAACAGTAAAAGTATTTCAACCAATTATGATTTTATGATACGGGAATTACTCACGTACGATTAGGTCCGACTATTATTAAATGAAGCTTAAAATGAATATTCTAAAATTAAATCCGTTTGAGCTTGACCCAATTTAATTTGGTTTCAGGTTCGTTAGCAATTATATTCATAATATAATCAACACTGCATATGGTGTTGCGGAGCTTGAAGGAGGCTTATCGCGAGCGGTAGGGGCAGTTCTTTGGCTTTCGATGTCAAGGGCCCGTAGTTTTTTGGCGGGAACCAAAAAGATGGTGTCGTGATTTTGTATTATTTTCTAAAACTTGTGATTCTACGAGTGTTAAAGTGTAATAATGGACGGTTATTAACCTTTGCTGGTTAGTTAGCGTGTACGAGTGTGGGCAAGCGATACATTAGGCAATGATAATTTTCGTCTTCTCCACAAAACTCGACTTAAAGTTTCAGTAAAGATCCACGGCTTTGCTGAAATGGATAAAGGGAGGGATTCATCTGTATCATTACTTTCTCCTCTATCATCTTCATCATAGATTTAACAACTAATATACGGATATCAAACGGGTGGCCAACATGGGCATACTAGGCGGTATGGCCCTGTTGACTCTAGCCTGCCATACGGGGCAAAACCAAAAAAATAAAAATAATTAAGGGAGCGTTTTCACTGAAGCGGAGTCGAGTGGAGCCAAGCTCAATGGTGCCTGGATTGACTAATGACAAATTGCGTAGCAGAAATTTCGAGCATTGTAAAGCAATATGATTGGTCAACTGATGCACCGCTGAGCTCCACTCCACATATCTCTGCTTCAGTGGACACGCACTTTAACTCAATCAATCTTACTCTAAGACTTATCTTACCAGAGTGACACTGACCGGGATGATATCGCACGTACCAAAATAGGACCCTTGGACGCGTTAATCAGCTCCGGTAATGATAAAACTAATCAGAATCGGGCAGGGCTCTATAAAGGGTTTGGGTCCCGCGATGTCTCGTGTCTCGAAGTCCCGGGACTTTTCGTAATTTTAGTTGTCTCGAGTCCCAGGATTTTCGACTCCCGGAACTCGAGACAAGACAAAATTGACAAAATTGTTATAATATTTGCATAATCACTTTTATTTTCAAATAATTGCAGGAGCCTAACGCCATCTGTTAGTTTAATGAATAACTACTTCTAGAAGACCTTCTACGAAACTACTGAGTACACAACACAATAAATGCATTTGCTACACCGCCATTATGCCGCCTATTTTATTAAATCTGTAAAGAAGTCTGATTAATTTGTTAGTTGATTATTCAAAAGATTTAAAAGTCTGTTTTATCATTTATATTTGGATTATTTAATTACAAAATCTGTGATAATGAGAATTAACAATATTGTGACTTGTGATTATGACCAATGAATTAATACTATTTAAAATGTTTTACCAGAAATTAACTCAATTTTTTTTAAAGGCTCTACAAAAAAAAAACTTAAGTCTCGAAGTCCCAGAAAGTCCTGTTTTGGTTGTAGGCTATTCGTGTTGGACTTTGAAATTGTCGGGAATTCCTAAACCCTTGTCCTACATGAAATTGACATTGCTGTAAGCTTTTTTGTTCTAAGAAAATTAAATATTGCCGATGAAAACAAAAATATATTTCTTTGTCGTGCATGAAAACATGCGGCCCACAATGTCAAAGTCAAAGTCAAAATGTTTTTATTCAATTGGGTATCAAAGATACACTTATGAACGTCAAAGTTCTTTAATACGACCGCCTTGTAGATATAAGATAGAATATATAGAATAGGTAGAAAATATTTATTATTGTCGACCTATCGTAGGCCGCAGGTTTATATTTAGGTATCATTAACATATTTATCCTTACAAAAGTAATCAAGTAACAATGACTAAATCTCACTCACACAATCTTCACAATAATTACCTTCGTTCCTCTGAAATCGGCTATCTACTTCCTAAGCTCTTAATTCAAGTGAATAAACCTAATGAGAATTTAATCTCATAAACTCGTCATTTTCCGTTTGGTTGGAGCTCAGTATCAGGAATCCTGAACGCCAACGAGAGCTGTTCAAGAGTCATTACAGAATTAGTCACGCGTAGTCCGTTCGAGATAATTTGATTGGATTTTGACAGCAAACGGGACATTTCACGATTTTACGCTACTGCCAGTGCCGGATTAGGCACGTAGCAGGAGACAGCAAATGTCCCGCATCTTTGAAGGCCCCACACGAAAAATATATAGGTATTTAAAAAATCCTACAATTAATGCTGTTCTCAACGTAGACACATGGCGCCAAATTCCCAAATAGCGCTGACCATACTTGTCAACACTACAATACTTGCAGGGGATATGGAGAGTTTTGGGGGAAACTAACAACTAACGGGCCCCTGTTTAGGCCTGTTCACATTTGCTAGCAGTAGCCAGCGCCGGATTAAGCAAACGCGGCCCCGCGTTGGCTTAATCCGGCGCTGGCTACAGCTACTCATCGACTCTGAATTTCCGATATTCCGTTCACCGGAGCATTCTCCAAATTGTTACACGGCGGCGTCTCGAAGCGACGGAATTTAGTGGCACTTCCGGGAGCGAAGGTACGGTGCTTCCCGGCTTAGGTCGTTCCCTACTTATATAAACGGCGGCTCGTATTATGTAAGGTCGTAAAGCCGGCGTGTCGAGGTCGATGGGCTTTCAAAAAATATTCTGAAAAGAATATTTTGCGAAAGGTCGGCTCTATGATCCTTCGACAATTTGACCATATATAGTATCCATACAGTCATAGTCGCTATTCATTATTTATGTAAAAAAAACCCTTACCGAAAAAAGTTGTCGGAATAGTTTTACACAGTTTTGTCTTTCTCTATCAAGTTAAAAAAATAAAAGAAAGAAAAAGACGAAACACTGTGTAACTATTCCCAGGCTATACCGTTTATTAATAAGTGGAATATATCTACGTAACTACCAGAGATCAACCATTGATAGGGTGGATTTCAATAAGTCAAACTAAATTCTCAGATTTTTTTAAAAAATATGTAATTTTAAAACATTTATACGGAACATTGGCACAACAATAATTATAATCAAATTATGTTAACCTAGAACTTTTGACTAAATAAAACGTGAATTAGTCACGTACGATTTGAGTTGGTTAGCCCGAGTTTAGTTACAATCGCATTCGTATGTAAATACAAGTAGTTATTTAAACTAAAATTACCCAAGCACCAAATTCAATTACTTTTACAATAGCCTTAAATAACTATGTTGAATTAATTACTTTTAAACCTAATCGATTTTAATTGGGATGGTAGTTAAGTGACCCAATTTCTCTTAAACTCGATAGTCCAATAGATATATTGTATTCGCAAGGGGAACTAGAGCAGAACAAGCTAAACTGCAGTTCTATGCTAATAGACGGCGAAGTTCTCTGTGCCATCTTGCGGGGAACTTTAAGCTATAAAGCTTTAACCTGTAACATCTTCACCGCAGCTGCAAACGCTAGAGTTAAGATTGGCCTCGCCTACACAATCGCTCTATCGCGACACACTAATTTCATGATTATCATCAGCATGTCAGCCAGGAAGACGTCCACAGCTGGATAAAGGCCTCCCCCAATTATCTCCACAACGACTGGACGACAACCGCATCCAGCGGCTTCTCGCGACCCTTCCCAGATCGTCAGTCCACCGTCTGAAAGGCCTTTCTACGCTGTGTCTTAAGGTTCGTGGTCGCAACTCGGGAATCTTTCTGCCCCGTCGGCCGTCAGTTCTACTAGCAATGTGCCCTGCTCACTGCCACTTCAATTTAGCGACTTTTCTGACTATGTAGGCTACTTCGGTTCGGCTGCGGATTTCGCCATTTCTGATTCGATTGTTCAAGGAAACGACACCTAAAAACGAAATCACACTAATATTATAAATGCGGAAGTTTGTGGGTATCAGTGTGTTGTAAGTTGTGAGTATGAGTGTCGATGGATGTTTGTTAAAATTTAATGATGATCAGTTGAGTGCAGTTAAGGTCTTAAAGCGTAAAAAACAAACTCACTTTCGTATTTATAATATTAGTTGGGATACTGGATAACTGCATGTTTGAATTACTAGCTTGTGATGGGTAAACATTTGTGGCGATTGCTATCGGCCACTCAACTCCGCATAGCACAGCTCTAAAAATACTTTATGTGATCCCATCAAGCATGCAAGAACAGCAACCAGAGACAATGAAGTGACATTTTGGATTAGAATATATTATTCATCTCACAAGCTCGAAGTTTGAGTGCAAAACTGCATTTTCCGCTCCGCTATATCCGCTAGCGTGGAACGAGTTTTTAAATTTCGAACCTTAGAATAATGGCACTGGCCAGCACGACTGCATGAAAGAAAAACATAATTTTCCTAGCTGCAGTGCGGTGAAAAGTTGTGTTTCGCTCGGCAGAAAAGGTATTCAGCATCTCGTACTTTTGCAACCCTCGCTACGCTCAAGATTCTATGTTTGAAACCACTCGCTTCACTCATGGTTAAATCCTAGAATCCATCGCTTGCTCAGGCTTCAATACAAGTCGCGTAGTCAGTAGCGTACAGTCGCGCCAAAACATAACTTTGCAGCCTTGCAAAAAAAAAGCTATCCACTGTATAATAACTGAAGCTTCGTTGAAACGAATAAAAATCTATCTGTAGTCCACTGAGGTATTTTTATGCAAACCGAGCAGTTCCAAATTAATCACTTCCAAAGTGGTCACTCATCGTCAGCATCAACTACATATTTTCACTTACAGATAAATGTAGGTCTCATCTTCAACGGACCACCTAATCCGGCTCTGTGCTGGTCTTATCCACTGCCACATTAATAATGATCATCCGACCAGTGTGCGAAATAATTGTTAATTACGTTTGCACTGATTTCATCTACAAATCAGCCAATCAGGCGTAATCAGTACGTTTACACAGGTATGCACAATTAATTTGCACGGAGCTTATTAACTAAACATCCGCGGAAACAATCACAATTATCACCAACTATTTTGCCCCCGGTTTCGCTCGCGTTTTATAGCTACTAGGGGATAATGTAGCTTTCTAGTAGTTTTGGAATCGGTTCAGTAGTTTCCGAGATTACCTCTTATAAACAATCTTACAAACTCACAAATGTTACCTCTTTATATGTTAGTACCTTTAGACAAGTATACATAAGCATATCGTCACGCCTTTCCCCCGAAGGGGCTGGCAGAGGTGTAATACAACACCCACACTTCGCCGGGCGATATTCAGTCCCAAATGTGACAGGGGGCGATCCTGTCGCCATACACCGGGCTCCAATTACGTAGAGATCACATACAATCCGCACAAATGTTTCCACAATGAACAAATTGGTGCGTGCCGTCAGCTTGGTTTGAACCCGCTCCCTCTGGCTTGAGAGGCGGGCCTTTTCGAACTAGGCTATCATCGCTTTAGGATAGATAAGTAAAGAATGTAACAATATATCCCTATTTAGTACTGAATTTTACGAAACTGCTTTTACACAAAATAAAGATATAAAAGAAAAGATAAAATGTTTTATTACCAATACTAAAACCCAAAAATACAATAAGTGAAAAACTTAGAAATTATGTCATTAATTTAACATAAGAAAAAAAGAAAAATAGACATAGTTTTTCGACCGATCCCTGCGGCCCCGCACTAGGCACAAGGCCCATATCGCGGAGACCAAGAATATATTAAGTACCGTAATCTTGAGATATGTATTTCGATGGCATCCTAATCCATTTTTTAATTATTAATTTTTTTCTCAATTTTTATTTTAACAAAAAGATAATAAAATGAATTTTCTAATTTAAACTTGATCAAATTACCTAGCTCTATTGCCCTGACCTAGATGTTGTTAGATATCTATCAGTAGCTAGACGAATCATGTCTAGACATAAAATAATTTAATTTTAAAAGATTTTAGTGAAATAGTAAGTGTACTGTTAAACAGAAATTTAAAAGTAAAAGTTGCCAGCGCATTTTAATTATTTAGCGGTTAAGCCAAATGGAAAGTGTCTTCTGACAGTTATTTAGCCCCAGAATGTTAATATAGAAAGGGTCATTAATCTTAAATTTATATCAGCATCCCTTAATAACGCTCTAAGCGGCCGTTAAAAAGTTCGTGATATTTTGTGGATTTAATTTAGTTTTTTTTTTTTAATATGCATTTATGAAGGTTAACATGACTTGCCTTGATTACGTTGAAGGCTGGCAGTATTAGTAAATACTCTAGGTAAACAAACTGATTTTACAGCGACTACTGAACCAAGTAAGTTAGTTTAAACTTATACTGTCTTAGCAACTTTGTATAGCCTTGAAATAGTTTTACAGTGTTTTGTCTTTTTCTTTCTTTTACATTTTTGAACTCTATCGAAGAAGACAAAAGACTGTAACTATTCTGAGACTTTAACCGATTATTGCTAAGAGAGTTAGTGTATATCAGTAATTTGTTCATAGCAACTAAAAGAGCGTTAAAGGAGGATGAAGCTTCTAAAGGTAATGACTGTTATGTATCTACGTCTGTCTAATATTTAGTAGAGAAAGCATACAAAACAAATGCAAAGTATTGCACGATGCGCGCGAAAACATTACTTTTCTTTGACCCCTGCTCGTCCTACCCAAAATCGTAACATTAGCTTAACAAGTATTTATTTCTCTTGGTGTTCACTTTGCTTGACAGTTCCAGAGAGGCTCCATCAAAGATACCTAGTTTTTTGATATTTTCATCTTCTTAAAAGTTGTACTTTAATTCCGTTCTTGGATTTGAGAGTGAGGTCAGCGCAGAGCTCCAGTTCCTGGTCCACCGGCCGCAGCTTGAGACGACGCACTACCTGAGAGACAGTCGCCTTCATCTGCATCATCGCGAACCTTTGCGCTGAAATTCATCAAGTCATCATGTTTTTAAATAAATAAAATCTTTTTACCCGCCAGCGCAAGAATGAAGGCTATTATGATTTATGAAACTTAAAAGTCAAAGTCAAAGTCAAAATGTTTTTATTCAATTTAGGTATCAAAGATACACTTATGAACGTCAAAATTATTTAAATAGACTCGACCGCCTTGTTCGGATAAAAAGCCTCTACTCAGAAGAACAGGCAAGAAACTGAGGGGCATTATTTTTTCAAATAATAAATAAATTAGTCTCACAAATTTTGGCTTACAACTAGGTAATATCTATAAATATTAGTGGCTACTTGGCGGAAGTGGAAGGCTCCAGACATCTTTATCTTCTAAATAATTCTTAACCTTATAATATCCTCTTTTCATTAATGTAGTTTTTACATGTGATTTGAATTTTCCCTCGGTGAGCCCTGTTATATTTTTCGGAATTTTATTGTAAAAACTAACGCAGTTGCCTAAAAATGACTTTCTTGACTTAGTCAGTCTAAATCTCTGTACAGCTATCCTACTTACTTACTTGATAAATGAATTACTCACGTACGATTTAGGGCCGATTTTTCAATGGTCAGATAAACAAACAAATAGTTTTTATTGTACTGATAGCTAATTATTCTGTTTTTCAATGGTCAGGTATCATTTACTAGACGAATAACTCATCTATCTGAGGTATAACTTTATTTGTCGGTGGAACGGCCAGATAGCAGTTTATTCTAGGGAATAAATTGTTGAGACTGTCTAAATGATGGTCTTATGGGTTGTCACTGTAAAAAAAGATTGATATTTCCGACACGCAGAAACTAAATTAATTTTAATAAAAAAAAAAACTACCATGAACAAACTACATGAGCTATTTACCTTCCAAACCAGCCGACGACTTTTACACAGATTAGTAGTACAGTGACGTTTAGACTAAAACTGACAAGACAGTGACATAAGCGAAAAGTGAAAATTCGAAGTCCTTTTCTAACGCGTGGATATTTTATAGTTTTGTTTCAACTGTCTGAAGTTAGCTTTTGTACACACTGAATAAATGGTCAGATAGTTATTCCCAATTTAAAATTGTATTGAAAAACCGAACACCGTCTATGAGTCGAATAAACAGATTAATAAAGTTATTGGCTCGGTAGTTATTAGGCGAATAAAGTAAGGATTGAAAAATCGGCCCTTATCGATTATTCCGACTATAGTTTCAACCGCATTTGGCGGTCTTTATCAAGGCGAGTGCGTCCGCGCAGCTGCATCTCGCATAGCACTATGCTATGTCAGTGCTATGCGAGACGCAGAAATCAAAATGTGTGAAAACCACGTCAGTTTCCATAATAAAATTGAGGGGTACGAGTGTAAATATGTAAGTATGTATGTGTGTATGATGTATCTTTGGCACGCCCTACAGCCCAAACAGCTTCATGTATTTCTACATGTGAGGTGTCATTTGTGTCGTCTTGATAGTGGAAGCGACAAAAGGTAAAACCATTTTGCATCCGTGTTTTTTGTTTTTCTTTTAATAATGTTACTTGTCTCACAATATACCTTTAGCTTAGTTTAATTTTAATTATGTATGGATCTTTCTTTCTTGAATAAAACAATTTTGATTTGTTTTTTTAGTCTTATTTTGACTATTATTTTCTTATCTTTCTTATTGTCTTATTATTTTTTGAAACACATACATAATTGTAATTTATTATTGTTGTTTGTTATATATATTAGTATCTGTTTGTTATTTTGTTTTATTGCTTTTATTTGTCGTTATATTGTTAATTGTATGTATGGTTTCAAAATAAATTTCTTTCTTTCTTTCTTTCTTTCTTTCTTTCTTTCTTTATTAAAAAATTAAAATAAACTTTAAGTTTGAATTTATGGGACTAATTGATTTTCCCAAAGACTAGACACACTAACTAAAGACTAAACACTAAACACTCAAAGACTAAAGACTTTCCCAAAGGCTAAACACCCGTAACCGACGAGCGTGTATGAAAATACTCATGAAAGTGGAAGGAAAGATGTATGACAGGATCGTAGCAAGTGGAGAGAAGTGGTCACCCCTATGGAAAAGAGGCGTGACTATGTATGTAGACACACTAGACTAGACTACACAGATTTCTAAGGAAAAACCTAACAGTAAAGATAATAATTACAATAAGTAAAAAGTCAAGACCGTGTAAAGACACGCATAATGATAAAATGTAAACATTGTAAAAATAATTATGAATTAGAGACTAAAATACCTAGTATTATACATTATGGCTGGTTAGAGAGCAAACAATTATGTACTAACCGCAGCTAATAAAACTGAACCCTCCGGGCAGTTTGATTCATTTCCTAACTTTGTCGATTTCCAATGACGGCCCTAATCTTCATTTCTTTAACTTTTTTCTAATTAAACTTAACTAGAGCTTTGCCTCTAACTGCAACCCCGCGACCCTTACAACATTTTATCCCGATTTAGCTTATGTTCGAACTATAAAATTGTATTTGCATGAACTACTAAATTATTATAATAAATTTAATGCAGGATCAACGTTCAAATATACTTAATTAATTTTATATTTGATAGTTTCGAAGTAAACACAAGGCAAGAGTACTAAGTTTATAGATATATTAGAATTTAAAATAAAACAACATTTTTAATAAATGTTGATTAAGCATAGCAATAATTCTGAATTTGCGTTGTACTTAATTAGTAAGTTTCTATTTATTTCCTTATTACATTTGATGTATATTTTAATACAGTATAAGTAGTAAAAAAAGTCTTTTAATGATGACTATGTGAACAAATATTGTAATTTTTAAAACATCGTGAGAATTGTGTTTGTGACTTAATTATTTTATAGGTACTTGATATTATAGCCTAGTGAGGAAAAGTTTCACGCTCAAAGGGAGCGGGTTAGATCCCAGCCGAAGGCACGCACCAGTTTGTTCTTTGTGTGAATATTATATTATGTGCGTATGTAATGTAATTTGCTACATAACTGAAGCCTGTGGTGTGATGACGGGCTCACATTTGGGACTGAATATTGGTCGGCGAAGTGTGGGTGTTGTAATACAAGTATTCCAATCCCTTTGAGAGAAAAGGCGAGACGACATAAAATAAATATTCGGGATACTTTTGCACACACGGTCATCTGACCCCAAACTAAGTGAAGCTTGTATTCGGTACTATGGCTGCCAGAGACGATATTTGTACTTGATATGTATTTACCAATGCAGTTTCTAGGTCCAGCACTGAAGGCCAAAAAACTGAACGCGTTCCTTGTTTCCGATGAGGCCGCGTCGAATCGTTCCGGTCTGAATTCCAATGGGTCTTTGAAAATAGCGGGATTACGCTGCATTTGGAATATATTGATTACAACAGAAGTGCCCTGTTTTAACTTTAATTCGCCAATCTCTGAAAATGTAAGACGAATTAAGCTCACTTGTTGTTATGGATTTAAACGCCAGGGTTAATTAACTCACAAGTTTAAAATGTTACTCGTATGTCACTCTAGTATTGAAATCAGAAATCAGAAGTCAGAATTTATTGATAACTCCAATAGTTCAATGAATGTCAAAAATATAAGAGTCTTCCAACTTTTGGTGACGTCAGACACTTTTGAAGCAGTTGGCTTAGAGTTAAAGATAATACGAGCATCTGAACAGCAAGTTGCCTTTAGATAGTTAACTAACTTGGACTACTTAGTATGACAATGGCTATACTTAGGCCCACTTGCAGAATATATGGAGTTAAATTATTACAATAAGGGTTAATTAACTCCCCCCTCCCGAGGGTTCCCGCCTTGTCGTGGCGAGGAGGCTCAGTAGCCGTGGCCTCGGCAACCACGGTGAAGCCAAGAGGAATCCGAGGTGGGGCCGCTTCTTGGAGCTTTTAGCCCAAAGCCCTTATGGAAGCGGCCTAATTAGTGTGTGGGTCTGTTTTGGCAGACCCACAACTGAGGCGGGGTGCAGTGCCGCTTGGGCGAGACTGCAGCCGAAGGCTGGGGGACGCGGCGGAAGAGGATTGTTGGCGTGTCGTTGCCGCTCTCCCTATCGTCTTGCGGCCGAAGTGGCAGGCAGCGGGGCCACTCATCTGACCCGTCGTATGGGGACCATGGGCGCCTAGGCACGGGTGCTGGCTGGCGCCCACGGGCAAAATTAGTCCCCGAGGACAAATTAGTCGTCATCAAGAGGGAGAGAGAGCAATCTCGAGGAAGTGCCCAAAGGAGCTGGCGCTGTCAGGGCCGCGGAGGAGTGCGAAAGCGTTCCCGTAGCCCCGAGATTTTGCGCCGAGGTGGAACACCTTTGGGTTTTTAGTGGGTAGGCCGTCAGTGGCGGGATATCCACATAACCACTCTGTGCCCCCACCCGAAGCTGTTGGTGGTATCCATAAAGGATTTTCCAAAGGTGTAAAAAAAATTAAAAGATTAAATAATTCAGAGTTTAAATGTTTTTAAACATCACTCTAATAGTGTTAACTTAAGTTTAGGTCCTAAATAAGTCTCACTGGCGAAAGACGATTTAGTAGTGTAACCTCTCATGAGCAGTTAACTTCGAGTTAAAAAGATAACCCAAGCTTACGCAAGTGGCCTTTAGAAAAGTAACTCACCAATATCCCTTAAGATTTTGCGTTCAATAAGAGGTACTGGTGGAAACAATCTCAAGGATTCTTTGATAACCAATTCCAAATATTTCATTTTATTTAAATCTCTGAAATCAAAGAAAAAAGTTTGATATGAGTAGGATATCATTTTGAGCACGCCGCGACAGTATTCTTACAGTAGTAGGACAGTGGGTATTTATATATATTTATACAATGGGGCTGGTTTTGGGTGTAGTAATACTTAAAGGTACTCTACTCGTCAAAGTGAACAAGTTTTCGCGCCTTTACTATATACTTAACCGGTTTTAGTGAAATTTTACATAAGTACACGCTGTTTGGGGTACAAAAAAGGACAAGGACTCTTCTCAGCTCGAAAAAAACAACGATTTTGTGGGACCACGAGTAAAACCGCGAGGTGCAGCTAGCGAGTATCAAGAAGATATTTTTCCAATGAGAAAGTCAAACTTTTAATACTTTTTTTAATAAATAAACTTTTTAACGGTTTTACATTTCTAATGTTGTATTGTCACAAGAAGTGTGCAAAGTTTTATAAATCAGAAGTCAGAATTTATTGATAACTCCATTAGTTACACGTCACACGTATAGTAATCGGTTTAGTACAAGTATTTTGCAAATAAACAAATTAATAAATTGTTGCAAGATTATCAAGAAACGTATACGAGAGAAGCTAAATAAAACCGTTTGAAATATGTTCGTAATAATCGCCATATATGTATGCGTTTATTGCGCAAATCTATGCAATGGTAAATCTAATGTGGGTTTTGCACTGGTGACTAAAGCCGCCGGAAAAAATCGACCGTCTAAATTACAATTCGGCTAAATCGCAAGTGACTAAAGCCGCAAGCCCCAAACTTGGGTAACATCTGACTTCGGCCGCATGGGGCTCATAACTTAAACCGACCTTGAAAACGATCAGTTGCAGGCGATCTCCCGCCGCATAATAAAGTGTTTCGAGCGAGTAAATGACCTAGTCTAAGCGATTTTAGTCACCTGCCTAAATAGGCTAGCAACGCGGCTTGGTGAGGCGATTTGTGAAGCGACTAGCCGCACGGCGAAAATCGATCCGTGTAAACCCCTCATTTTGTAGATATCTAGCTATATGCAACTGAAACATAATACAATTTGAATCACTTACGTAAATGTAGGATCCCTGTCCATGTCATCGCCGAAAATTGATTCTTGTTCTTCTAATAACTTTGTCTCGACATCTTGATGGTTTGATATGCAGTAAAGAATATAACAAATACCGGATGTAGTAGAATCGACACCCTGTAAGTAATATGCTCTATATAAATAGGGTCAACTGGGGCAAATGCGTCTATAGAGCAGTTGCGTCTTTCGAGAACTACTGACAAACCTTCGCAAATTAGGTAACTAACGCCATCTTGTACAGATTATCGCAACTAAATATAGGAAAAGATGTAGGTGGCGCTAATTCGTGGAAATACATTATGTTATGCGCAGCGTGGTTCCACCTGCGGGACCATCCCAGCTATCTGTGTTCATAACGTCGTAATAATAAGATTGTCCGATAATTTCATTAAAATTGCTTTAGCCGTTTTGCAGTCCATAGGAAACATATATACACACATACATACATCAAAAACATCGATTGAAGTTAGATACAGATTATTATTTTTAAGCCTATATTTTCACATGTTAATAAATAGTAAAATTAAGACAAAATGAGGATGTCGGTACGAGTTACATACTCCGATCATAAAAGTGTCAACTTCTTCTCTAATGGTTTCAACGTCAATTCTTTGGCCCTCTTCTTCAGCCATAAGCAACAGATCCAAAAACGTATGCTGTTTCTTGGTGCCTGTCAAATAACAAAAGTTACATTTATTTATTAGAGATTATGGGCTGCATTCTAAAACTACGCTCAGTCTCTCTCAGTATCTCGATTTAAAACAAGTTTCACCAAACTAAGGGCCGCGTGCTAAAACGGCGCTCAGGTATCATGAACTTGATTTAAAACTGGTTGTAAGTTTGGTAAAATCAGTTTCGAATCGAGATTCATGACCGAGCGTCCTTTTAGAATGAGACAGACAGACACGGAAAGCGAATTCGATAGAAGAAAGGAAAGAGATATAATTATGTATCGCACTTGGCGCCAGTTCACAAAATATCATGCGTTGGTGGAGTGAGAACCCATTCCATTCCTTTAATGCTAGTGGTTCAATGGGTTCTTAGGATACACAATAAGTACCTAAATGGTCACACTCTTGATGCCTAGAGATCTTCATCTTTTCCAAGATATTCCGTCGAGCTGCTATCACATTTCTAGTGTGATCATGCAAAAACTGAATAGCCTTATCTTGTTTCTTTTTGTCCGGAGTTAAATTGAAAACCCAATCTATTGCCAAGAATGGTATCTGCATTCTTCTTGACACAATCTGTGTAATCCTAAAAAACACATGAATTTTGTATCTAATTAACATTTACAATACTACATCTTAAATATTATAGGTTTAAAATGTAGTAATGTAAATGTAGTGTATAATTGGTACCTACCTATTATATTTAAAATGTTACCTATCAATTTTTTTCAGGTGTAAAATCATCGTCTTCAATCAACTATCAATCAATAAATCAACTATTGCTGCAAGATATTAGGAGCTATAGAACTCAACTGCAGAACACAGTTTTAATAATGATGCCTACTTATGCTGGTAAATTATATGCTAAGTTCACTGACATTAGGTATATATTGCTCAAGGTTTCATAAAAACTCACACATCTTTATACTTCACGTATTCAGAGTTAACATTCTTTTGTAAATTCACTGATAGTCCCATTACAGCTTCTGCAATGCAAAATATTGTTGTGATAATTATTGTGCTTTTGTAGTTTGGTTCACAAATCACACAAGGCTTCGGAACGGAATTCCGTTCCATCAACTATTTATAACGAGCTATAGTAAGTTTAAACTTATGTTATTTCGAGGAATACAAATTTTATTAAAATAAAATGATTTAATTTAAATCTAAAGGAAGGTTTTGTGACAAAACTTGCATTTGTTATTGGCGACTAGACGTCGAGATCGCATAGTAAGTATTTTGCGGCATATTGTGTTGTGTTGACTCACTTTTAGTATGTATTTACCAATGGTAAAAGTTAGTAGGTAAATTATGTAAATCACTAAAATCACCTGTTGCGTTATCGAATGCTGTTGAGGCTACAATGGGAAACAGACTAACAACTTGCCCGTCGGTGAGCTGAACCAGCTTGTCCGTCAATATTCTGCCATTTTTGCAGAAAATAGGTACAAAATTCTGCAGTATGTTAAAATGGAACGCGACGGTCAGAAACTTGCGCTGGTTCCTCCATTTTGAACCTGAAAACGAATAAATTACGTTCTTTCCTTAGAGATAAATCTTCTTATGATTAATAAAACTAATGTAGATGCATAGTAAGGGCTAGTATTTTTCGTGGAGTACGCGGACTGCACGAGAGCGTGCGTCCTGACAAAAGGGAATTGAGAAAAGCGACATCTAGTTTCATTCCCTACGAACTCCATTTAGTTTGAAGTTCCGGAGCACATAGCTGATTGGTCATATCTCAACAACCAGTGCTTAGTGTAAATATTAAACTAAACTTTTAATATTTTAAGTAGGTAAGAATGCTGTATTGTATGTACTTGCCTGATGAAGTGAGTAGGCCGTCTCCCAACCAGGGTCTCAGGAATTCGTAGGAATTACCTTTTGTTATAAATTCACTATCCGTAACCAAAGACTGAAACATTCGTAGATATTTTTTAGGTAAGTATATTCAAAATAAAACAAAGGTTACCTACAATGGTTAGATGACTTACGGTGATAAATGTGCTAACGGTATTATACACGATTAAAAGATACTCTATGCCTTTTTCTGAAACCCTATTGCATGTAAAATTTAATGATGAAGACGGCACGAAAATTTGACCGAAATGGGACCAAGTCAAAAGCGGCTGCGTTAGCTTTCTAACAAACAAGCAGACGAACAAGCAAACTCACTTTCGCATTCATAATAAATATTACATATTATTATTATCCTCGTTACTCACCTCGACATATTTGGGGTGCGATATCATAACATGGGGTCTTGATAAAAAATACACTAGAAAAGCATCCCCGTATGTTTTAGATAACTTTGCGAGTAGATTCAGAATTTCTAAAATAAAAAAAAATGAAAATTTAAAAAATAAAATGTTATTAAACCCTTACACCAAATCAATTAAAAACAAACAAAAAATACCTGTAGATTTAACAATGAACAAATATCCATTTCCAATCACAGGCAAAGGAAATGGCCCTCTCACATTATGTCCTTGTTTATTTATAAGAATAGACATCCATGAAAACAATAACGACAAAACCACCCCAGCACTTAAAAAAAACAAAGTTATCATGTTACCAAATAAAATTAATTAACCTATTTATTAACGCGACTATAGCACTGTTGCGCTACGCCCGCGCCGCGCTGCCACAGAATGCTTGACTTGAAATAAGTAGGGATAAATAATAATAAGTGATTAAAAGTTTAATATGATAATTAAAATTTATTACAAACCGGCTGTATGTCCAAAAATAAATTCGCCAAAAAGTGAACACTAGCTATTTGCATTTTGAAGAAACACAAAACCTCATGCGAAATATATTACATTAGCTATTCAGACCTGTTTACCCGACTACGGCGAAGCAAAAGGATGGTTTTGGTTATTTCAATTTAAGTATACCTAAATACTTTTAAATAAATGTAAAAAGTTTCATCGTATTTTTATTTATAGCTTTTAATAATTTGAACGCTTCAACCAAGATAGAATAAATAGACGGGCCTAATCGTGTTCAGTCAAATTAGGTCAAAACCAGATAAAGCGAATAGCGAATACATTACTCTTTTATAGAAAGAACCGCAAAAGACCTCTCGCGCTTCTTACGTCCAGAGTAAGAGTGGAAGTAACGTGAGCCCGTACCCGTTTGATTAGGTTCAAATATTTGATTTTTGTATCTATCATTTTATTGTATTTTGGTTGAAGTAAACCTGAAGAACAATTCAGCTAAAATTAGCCGATACTTAAAAGAACTGTTGATGTTGCATCACGTTGCGTTAGCCTTAAAAAAAACGGATGGAAAACGGCTCAGTATCACTAATGTTTCACAAACGTATTACTGGTATTATAGTGAACGCGTTTGTGTGACATTAGTAAAATGGAGCCGTTCCCCGTGCGTGTCTTTATGATAAACGCAACTTCAACAGTTCAGGGACCCTATTCGGAGATTTGATATTTTCATCTCACTTTTTTTCGTCCTTGTTGCTCTCGTTTGAAACGTCATAGGAGTGAAAGTGACCAAGATAAAATCTCATCTCATCTCACGCGCAGGAATAGCCCCCCAGATAAGCATCGGGTTTGGTTAACTGAATTGCCCCCCAGTATGACTCAGTACTGTGGCCCTATTCGGAGATTTGAGATTTTCATCTCACCTTTTTTTGTCCTTGTTGCTCTCGTTTGAAACGTCATAGGTGTGAACGTGACCAAGATAAAATCTCATCTCATCTCACGCGTAGGAATAGCCCTCCTGACTTGCATGCATGACTCGAGCGCCGTGTCAGCCATAAAAGTTACATTAGTTAAACTTTATACGATAAGAGTTATGATAAGATAATTTATTTCCAAAAATGTGAATTATTTACATTTTAACACATTAACAAAAAAAAACATTATGTAAGAATACTTTATCGTACTTTTAATTTTCTTTTTTTTTTCTATAAAAATTAACAATAAAATCATGACATACTTTATGCCATGAAAATTACAGGCCACATATCTAAAGTTATTTCAACATTCCATACAACAGTTCAAAAGAACCAAGATATGAAGTCATAAAAAGGCCCTTATGATTTTTACGATCACTGTAAAAGCTTACCAGATTTTACGGTGATGTGAAAACAAAATAATGAGAAGCTTGAGTGTCTATATGTAGAGAGCTAGGGAGTCAAATTTTATGCAAGCAGAGCCGGATTCTCCACAGAGGCTGTTGGCGACGCGCTCAGTATTATAAATAAAGTTGATTATAAGGTTCAAATTAGGTATGGTTTAAATATATTTTTTTATAAGCGGGGGTAGGAGCCGCGCTTTAGTACAGCCCGGCCACTTTGCTAGTGAGTTAAGATCTGCCAACGAACCGAGCGGGTGCGCCGTCGCATCGCGCCTATAATTTGTTATATTTGTCCGGTCCAATCAATAATCTGTGTTTCCCTGTTTAATAAACAGTACTAAAATTGTCAAAAGTGTTTTTATCGCCATTTGCGCGCCAGTCGACCACCACAACTTCTACAAGTGGTCCGTCGAACCGGATCATGTTCCACACACCGACGAAAACCAAGATGGTCGGCTCACAAGCGAGCGTTACTGGTCGCGATCGAGAAAAACGTGATCTCGACAAATTGGCGAATAAAGTGTTGCAAGAGGCATCGAATAGTGCGCTTAAGGAGTTTAAAACACTGGTAGCTTCGAGCGTCAAGAGTGAAACGGCAAGGTCAAAAGGTCACTCTGCGACGTCATCTACTAAAGCACGCCGAGCACTCATTTTGGAAGCCTCTAGAAAGAAAGCGCAGATTCAAATGGAGCTGATTGACCAACAACTGGAAGCAGATTTAGCTGATCTAGACGAAAACAACTCATACAGTCCACTTAACGAAGATGCATGTACTAAGCAAGATGTCGAGCAATGGCTCGAGCGGAGTCGCCACGAAGTGCAGTCAGCCCCCGACGATGGTAATTTTCCGGGCGGGCTGCAACCGGCAACGGCCACGGCGACATACACCGTTGCTCCGACAGCACCTGCAGCGTCACATCTGCCTACGTCACAGCCTCCGGCGCCACCTACGTCACAACCCGGCGTCACCGAGACTGTTCAGATGCTAGCGAAAGCGCTGAAGGATCTAGCTTCTACGAGTGCACCAAATAACAACAACCTTTTAACTCGATTGTGTACGCCGAAGGATTTACCCGAGTTTTCTGGAGATCCACTAGAATGGTTGCAGTTTAAGCAAGCGTACAACGAGTCCACTGAAGTGTGTAATTTCAGCCCCAAGGAAAACCTATGGAGACTTAGGAAGTGTCTCCGCGGCGCGGCCAAGGATGCGGTGGCAGCTTTGTTTATTACTGCGAGCTCACCGTGCAAAGTGATGTCAACCTTGGAGCTACGATTTGGCAACCCGGAGTACATTATCTCAAAAATTATACAGGATATCAAAAAGTTACATCCAATGTCCCAAGATTATCACAAAGATGTTGTGCAGTTTTCTGTGAAGGTACAAAACATGGTGGAAGCAGTGCGAGCGGTCGGACACGAAGAATATTTACAAGGTATGAGCATTGTCTCTATAATATTGTCCAAATTCCCACCTTTATTATTGTCAAAATGGTCCGACTACAGTTATCCACTCATAACTGATAAGCAGAAATCACGAATAACTATTTTATCCGAATTCCTGAACAATGAAGCCGTAAAGATTTCTGCCACTTCAAATATTTATTTTGATAATCCTCGCACTGATCAAATAAAACAAAGAAACAATGATAATAATTATTCCAATCGCACACATACTCTTTTATTGCAAAGCGATGATGAAGAAAAATGTCAATTTTGCCGCACCTCTAAACACAAGCTTACCGACTGTAAGCAGTTCAAGAAGGCATTACGTAAGACCAGATGGCAATTTGCAAAACGTAACGGAATCTGTTATAAATGCCTACTGTCGCGCCATTCACGTGACGTATGTACTGCACCGCCCTGCGATAAGGACAATTGCGGTCAGTCACACCACCGCCTGCTGCATGCCGACCTAAACAAGCCGAAGGATGACGCGCCGCCGAACCATGTACCGACGACGACGCTGCCGACGACGCCAACGACGCCTGCGGAGTCTGCCTGCGAACCTGCGAACAGTAAACAAACGGTTACGTACATTAGTGGAAGTGAATCAACTGTGTTGCTAAAAGTCGTTCCTATCCGTATACATACCTATAACGGCATAATAAATACGCATGCGTTACTCGATGATGGTTCCACAGTGTCGCTACTAAGTGCGGGCTTAGCGAGACGTGCGGGGGTTACAGGTCGTCCCGAGACGATGCGCGTGCGCGGCGCCTGGGCTGATAAGGAATTAGTTTGTGAATCGGTCATCGCGAATGTGAACATTTCTGGTACTGACAATAAGGTGCATAATGTAAGATTACGTTGTGTCGATAAATTAGACCTGCCGATACAACATTGTTCTGTTTTGAATTGTGATAATCATAAATACCTACTCGGCATTAAACATATGTTATGTTCGAGTGATGTAAAACCTGAAATGTTAATAGGTCAAGATAATTCTCATTTATTGTTACCGCTTGAGGTTAGATTAGGTAATAATAATGAGCCGTCCGCCACGTTAACTCCCCTAGGCTGGTGTGTTCATGGTATAGTACGAGCGGCGAGGAATGCGCGCGCGCGTCCAGAACATTCGACCTTGTTCCTTAGCTCGAGCGGCGCGCCGCCGCCAGGCTATGACGATGCTACAACCTCGACCGCCGCCGCCACCGAAGAGGTTCGTTTATTGCGGGAGCTGCACGAGGAGGTACGACGCTCCTTTTCTCTCGACTCTATCGGAGTATCAGGTAAGCCTCGTCAAAATACTTACGATGTGTGCGCAGTCGCTCAGCTGGAGGAGACCGCCGAGCTCGTGGAGGGGCGTTGGCGCGTCGGCCTGCCGTGGAGAAGCTATGCTGGCGCCATGCCCGACGCCTATCCTAACGCTGAAAAGAGGCTAAAAGGGATAGAAAGGAAGATGAGTCGGGACAAGGATTTTGCAAGTAGGTATAGGGAACGTGTCAAACATTTATTGGAAAATGATTTCGCAGAGAAAATCACAGGTGTCCATCCTGCGTCTAGGACGTGGTACCTACCACATTTTGGAGTGGACAACCCAAATAAAAAGAAGTTACGATTGGTTTTTGATGCCGCCGACGAAGTAAACGGGAAAAGTCTCAATCACTACTTACTCAGGGGGCCGGACTTGTTGCCACAGCTTTTTGGTATTATGCTGCGCTTTAGGGAAAATGTTGTTGCAGTAACTGGTGACATCAAGGACATGTTTTTAAGGGTCAAAATCCGTCCCGAGGATCAGCATGCCTTTAGATTCCTCTGGCGGAGCAGCCCCGCTGAGCCTATAGATACCTACGTGATGAGTTCACTTATATTCGGAGCTAATTGTTCTCCGTTCGTGGCCCAATTCGTAAAAAATTTAAATGCGCGGCGCTATGAGTCATCGATGCCTGCCGCAGTTAATGCGATATATAAGTCGCATTATGTTGACGACTACATAGATAGTTTACCTGACGAAGCAACTGCTATAGAAATCGTTAAAAATATTTCAGATATACACAAGAGTGGTGGCTTTGAAATGCGTAACTGGACGAGTAACAGCGTCGCTGTTTTGGATAGCGTGCCGAAGGAGACCTTAGGAAGTGCCGCGGTCAAGTTCAAGGTCGAACAGGAGTACCAAGGTGAGCGAACCCTGGGACTCATCTGGTATCCGGGCGAAGATCAGCTGGGTTTCGACTTGTCCTTGAAACGAATACCTGAAGAAATTATTCAAGGTAAACAAAGGCCTACCAAAAGGATCATGTTACAAGTTGTTATGTCCATTTTTGATGTTCAGGGATTTCTATCGGTTTTCACCATCCAAGGAAAAATCATGTTACAGGATGCATGGCGCCTAAATGTAGGCTGGGATGACGTCATACCTGATTACATCTATAATAAATGGTGCAAATGGATTGATTTATTACAAGATTTAAATCGCGTACGCATTCCTAGGTGTTATCTTAGAGCGAGCAGTGATAACGCGCAAGAAAGCGAGACGGCACGAGGACCGGTTGACGGCGACGTAGCGGACGCTACAGAGATCGGCACCTGCGCTACGGTGAGCGGCTACGAGAGCGAGCATCCGTCTACAAGCGCTACGACGATGGGAGCGGTACGCTGCGCTCTAAACGCAAGTAGAATTAACAAATACAATGACTTGCAATTGCATACGTTTAGCGATGCTTCTGTAAAGGCAATGTGCACCGTGGCTTACTGGCGCTGGACGGAGAACGGGCAAGTACATGTCGCATTTATAGCAAGTAAATGCCGCGTCGTACCGGTGAAACCTCTGACCGTTCCTCGCGCCGAGCTGCAGGCCGCCGTACTAGCTGCGCGACTCGCAGATACTATTGTTAAAGAACACAGAATGGTACCCGAACAAAGATACTTCTGGAGTGATTCCACTACCGTGTTGCAGTGGATACGATGTAGCACACGCTCGTATAAGGCGTTTGAAGCCGCTCGATTAGGCGAAATAGATGACCTTACTCGCTTGACGGAGTGGAGATATGTGCCTACAAAGTTGAATATGGCCGACTTAGGAACTCGAGAAGAATTTGACCGAACGTTGTTCGAAGGTGAGTGGTTCACAGGTCCTAAGTTTTTGTACGAGGATGAATCTTCGTGGCCCCTAGATGTCGTCAACCCTGGAGTGAGCGAAGTGAACGCAGAGTGCGTGACCGTGGTTCAAGACTCCGCAGCTAGCTTACCTGTTCCGGACCCGCAGCGATTCTCCTGTTGGCTCCGCTTGCTGCGCGCCACGGCTGTCATGCTCACATTTATTGACAGATGTAAAGGACTCACCTGCGAAGTAGACTGCGACGCGATGGCTCGCGCTGAGACTCTGCTACTGAAGAAGGCGCAGAGTGACTCGTTTTCCAGCGAGATATCTGCAATGAAAAATGGAAAATTAATATCAAGAGATAGTAAGTTACTTACCTTGTCACCTTATGTCGATGAAGATGGTCTGCTGAGACTCGGAGGCCGCATCGATGCTGCAACGGACGTGAACCTGGAAGTAAAAAGACCAATCATATTAGACGGGAAACATTCGGTAACGCGACTTCTTATCAGATACTTACACATCAAAGCCGCGCACGGGCACCAGGAGATGGTGGTGAATAATCTGAAACAGAAATATTGGGTTATCAGAATGAGACCGACGGTGAAACACGTAGTTTCGAGCTGCATGTTGTGTCGCATTAAAAAATGTAAGCCTGAAGTACCTAGAATGGGTGACTTACCGTATGCTCGAATGGCCCATCACCAGCGCTTGTACAGTTTCTGCGGCCTCGATTTATTTGGGCCTATGGAAGTGACAGTCGGTCGGACGAGGCAAAAACGTTGGGGTGTCCTATTCACATGTCTCACAGTACGGTGCATTTACGTAGACATAGTTCATAGTCTTACAACAGACTCATTAATTATGGCGTTACGTCGCATGGCCGCTCGACGTGGCTGGCCTAGCCACCTGTACAGTGACAACGGCACTAACCTGCGAGGCGCTGACAAGGAGCTGCAGAAGGCCATGCAAGAGCTGGATATGGCTGCACTGAAGGACTTAGGAGCCAATAATGGAATGAAATGGCATTTTGTGCCCCCTTTAAGTCCACACTGGGCTGGATCTTGGGAACGCCTAATCCGGAGCGTGAAAACGGCGCTGCGAGTTGTACTGAAGGAGCGGGCACCGCGTGACGAAGTATTAAGTACCTTTATGGCAGAGGTTGAAAATATGGTGAATAGCCGTCCGCTAACGCACGTCACAGTAGATCCTGAAAGCTCTGAAACTTTGACTCCTAACCATTTTCTTTTAGGTTGCTCTGGAAATATACCTCAACTAGGAACCTTTGACGACTCCGACATGTACCTACGGAAACAATGGCGTAAAGCTCAAAGGTTAGCCGACATGTATTGGCGCCGATGGGTCCAAGAAGTTCTGCCTAGCTTGCTTCCACGAAGCAAATGGAATGAAGAGGTGAAACCTCTGCAGGTAGGTGATATTGTTTTTATTGCCGATCCAGACAGTCCCCGGAACACCTGGCCAAGAGGTGTGATTCAGCGCATATATCCTGGTAAGGACAGTAGAGTACGCTTAGTAGACGTCAAGACCAGAACAGGAGTCTGGAGGCGCTCGGCAGCCCGCGTCGCTCGTATTTCTATGGATGAGTAGTGCTGGTTCAGCACTAGGTGGGGGAATGTTGGCGACGCGCTCAGTATTATAAATAAAGTTGATTATAAGGTTCAAATTAGGTATGGTTTAAATATATTTTTTTATAAGCGGGGGTAGGAGCCGCGCTTTAGTACAGCCCGGCCACTTTGCTAGTGAGTTAAGATCTGCCAACGAACCGAGCGGGTGCGCCGTCGCATCGCGCCTATAATTTGTTATATTTGTCCGGTCCAATCAATAATCTGTGTTTCCCTGTTTAATAAACAGTACTAAAATTGTCAAAAGTGTTTTTATCGCCATTTGCGCGCCAGTCGACCACCACAACTTCTACAGAGGCAATGTAGTCGGTATGTAGTGGGTGTCTTCAAGTCTCGTGTGAATCGGTTTCTTCTAGGCAAGCGTGCTCCATCGTAGGCCGCATCATTGCTTATCATCAGGCATGTTGGCGGCCAAACGCAAGCCTAATATGTTTTAAAAAAAGAAAGAAAAAAAAGACAAACTGCCTATGGGCCCTAGGGACTAGAGGGTCTGTGAGAAAACTTATTATAATTATGACATACAATCATTCCTTGGTGTTTAAATACTACCTACCCACATGGAGAAGGGCTCTGAAACTTCTATTGTCTAAAGGTCTCTCTCTCTATCAGGCTTAATCCGGACCTTTAGGCAAAAGTTAAATTATTGAATTCAATACTATTATTATATGTAGAACAAAATACGCCGAAAACATTTATATTAATAAGTACTCAAGATTCTAAAAAATTTAAACGATGGAACCGTTCCTGAAATCAGGAAAAAAGGCAGCTGTTCCGAACATTTCATTGTGTATGAAATCCTCAAAAATAAAAAATAAAAATACTAACTAACTAAGTTAGGTAAGTAGACTGAACTGTTTCGTGGCACAGTCTTGCCTACACACTGATTTCGTTTTTAACCGACAGCGCAAGAAGGAAGGTTATGTTTTTCGAGTGTATGTATGTATGTATGAGGTTTCTTTGGCACGCAGTACGTTCTGAACAGCTGGATGGATTTCGACATGTGAGGTGTCATTTGAATCGTCTTGATAGTGGAAGTGTCATACCTAAGGTACAAAATTTTGCAGCCGGGTTTTTGTTTTTCTTTTATAATGTTACTTGTTGTTCCAGTAGTAAACAAAATTAGTCGCGCAAATGCTCGTAAAACATTTAAAAAGAGAATTAAATGACTTTATTTTTATGTCAACTAGGTACATTCACAATTTTTTATTACCCATTTCGTCTAATGTTCTAAACAAAGTATGCAATTTGCAACAATACACCTTAAGGTTTTAAAAGCTGCATAGTTTAGAGTTAAACTAGACATTAAATGTTTTAACAAACACTCATAAGTACGTTTTAACCGTCCGGACGAAGGTCGACAGAACGACGAGGGACGACAATGTGCGGTGTCACATGGCAGCGGTCCCAAGCATTTAAATTCAACTTTACCGTCGAAATATCCCCTATATTCCCACCGAAACCTCAATAAAACTCATATTTCGCTTCGCAAGTGTTAAAATATTCCCCGGGTTTTGTAAACTAGTTTTAAGCTAACTTTTGGGTACGGCTTCACATGGATGGGACCGTGGATGGGATGAAATGAAGGATGAACTTGTAACTACTGTGATAAAATGGATCTGTAGGTGCTGTGCGAAGTTGCAAATGTGTCCCTTCTATTTTAATTAATCTGACGAGTTTAATCTAGCTTTGATAGATGTTATTTCTGTGAGAAAGGATAAAACAGGCAGCAAATTTTACGTAATTAGTTAACTAGAGCCAAATGCACTAGGAAATGAGAGAAAGTGTAGTTAACAATATTTTTTTGGGTAGCTAGAAGTGCTGGAACTGCATACTCTTCTACACTCTATCAGGATAAATTAAGTATATAGGTACCTGTACCAAAATACTCTTATACCTCGATAATTATGGTAAAGTTCTCACTCTTGTTCAGGTTGTTTATGCTATGTAAAAGAATTTGGTGAGTAACAACACATTTTCGCAAAAATGATTGAATTTAATTAAAATATTCAATCCAAACTTTTTTTTTATCCCTATTCTATTACTCTATCACAAGCAATTAACATTAACATTATAATTCTCGAGCGAATTTCAGTGGAACAGATCAAGATATAGTTGACAAAGAATCGGTTATACGCCTAAATGGGATACATTCAGATATCTGACAGAAGCATAATTGTCAAGATCAAAATCTATGTAGTTTCAATAAGCTATGTAATAGGGAGAAGCTGCCCTATGTTCTCAAGTCCCTATTGGGAGTATTCTGTGAGAAGCAGTTAGTAAACTAAAGATATCTGAACATATTATCGCATAGTTCGTTTTACGCTTTGTGCTCTCATGTAGGCTTATCTTCTTAAAAATTTAACTTTGATCCCGTTCTTGGACTTGAGAATGAGGTCGGCGCACAGCTCCGGCTCGTGGTCCACCGGCAACAGCCTGAAGCGCCGCACTATCTGCGAGAGCGTCACCTTCATCTCCATCATCGCGAACCTTTGTCCTGAAATACCATATCTCATCATCATAATCTTTCATTTACTTCCTACCAGTGTGTTCCCAAGGAATTGATACAACTTGGGTCTCTTCAAGACAAGAGTGAATAGCCACCTCATGGGCAAGCGTGCTCAATCTTAGACCGCGTCGTCACTTTCCATCAGGTGTGTTGTAGTCAAACGTGGGCCCATTAAATCATAAAAAAAAAAACTTTTTGCGGGTAGCTTGGTACTAGATCCTTCAGACACAGGCAATGCGCTGCCTAGTGTCTTATACGCACAGCATGTGTGCTTAAGGAACGGCATGCGAAACGCAACTCTATGCTGCACACGACATAAGGTCGATCTTCTTTTTTTTTTCAATTTCAAGGTCATTTTCCGGACATACGAAAAGCAACGCTGCATTGCGCTAGCGACGGTCGTTTTTTAGAAATTCGATTTTCGCGGACCGCGTAATCGACGGGTTAATGTATGTTTGTATTAAGTACTTTATATAGTCAATAAGTTGATGACGTTTAGTACTTCTTCCTTATTAATATACTGAGTAGATATTTTATATTTATGTTTATTTGAGTATTGCACAATTTGTCTACTTACGTACTTAGGTGTACTCGTACAATTGCAAACCCCGTTGGGCATAGCTTAGTAAGTCAAAAATAGAGAGATCCTAATTTGTACTTTGATACCAACATTATTTAAAATAAACAAAAACCATAAAAAACTCAAATTAAACACAAGTTAACCCAAATTTAACAAAGGTTGCCTGGAAGAAATCGCTTTAGATGATAAGGCCGCCCTCGTTCTGCCGAATGATATTTTATTTTAATATTTTCTTTATGTTTGTTTTACTTTGTATTTTTGGTGTGCAATAAAGATGTATTGTATTGTATTAAACAAGAAATACCTAATCAAACAATAGTTTTCAAATTCAATAAGTTGAATGTAAATGTGATGTTGACAAAGACTTACTAAGTCGCTTGTCTATCCACAAAAAAACGGTTATAAGTAGTCAGGTCACGTCATACATTTATATTTACATATTGTTCATCTATTGTTTGCAAATAACATACCATGTTTGCATGACAAACCAAAATGTGAATAGAATTTACCATATTATTTTGTACTCATGATTAGTGTAATTTTGAACTGTAATCATCTCAAAAAACAAAATCATCGTGGACTTCATCGTCTTTTGTTTTCAATTTGGTGATTTTGTGCAAATTTAAGATTTGAGATACCTACCAATGCAGTTTCTTGGCCCAGCACTGAAGGCTAGAAAATTAAACGCGTTCTTTGTTTCCGAAGAAGATGTCTCGAAGCGTTCTGGTCTGAATTCCAAAGGCTCTTTGAACAATGTAGGTTCCCGCTGCATTTGGAATATATTGATTACCACTGAAGTGCCTCGTTTTAGCTTCAATTCGCCAACCTCTGCAAAAAATTACTCATATAGTACTCTAATACTTAACTACTCTAGCAATTAAACAAATGTAATGTTTGTAAAAACTCAAATTTGACCAAAATGATTATCATTATAATCAGCAGCAGCAACCATTTACCCACTGCTGAGGAAATATGTTATGTCATCTGCTACATGACTGGAGCCCGGTGTATGGCGACATGCTCGCCCCCTGTCACATTTGGGACTGAATATCGTCCGGCGAAATGTGGGTGTTGTATTACACCTCTGCCAGTCCCCTCGGTGGAAAGGCGTGACGATATGTTATGTTATGTTATGCTGAGTATAGGTCTCCTCTTTAGCGCGCCATTTTTTCCGGGTTGTTCCTCTTGGCCCCACTGTTCGCCCACACTGGGGGCCAGGAATAAAACTTTCTCTTGTCCCCCACGGTGTTCCATCCGATCAGTATCATCAACTTGTCTTCCTGGCACCTTCATAATGTCGTCCGACCACAGAGCTGAAGGTCTGCCCAGTGTTCGCTTAAAATTTACATGACTAAATATGTCTAAAAGTTTAATTTACTAACTCACCAGTGTCCCTCATCATTTTGCGCTCAATCAAAGGCACTGAGGGATACATTCTAAGAGATTCTTTGATAACCAGCTCCAAATATTTCATTTTATTCAATTCTCTGCAAATAAAATTAATATTAAATAACAAAATAATTCCCAGACTCATGTCTACTATCAACGGCGCCTAGCAGTTTCGAGGCTTCCAACGTTTTTTCAATCATTGCTATTCTCGTTTTCTTCGATGGTAATTTAGCTTTATTAATCTTAGACCTTAAGGTTACAGACCTTAAGGCCTAAGATCTAAGAGGCTTTCAAACCTACAGTTACATGACACTAATATTAAAAATGTAAAAATTTGGATGGATGTTACTCAATCACACCCGTGCAGTGGAACAGATCTGAATGTGTTTTGGCATAGATATAGTATATTGTCTGGAATTGCACACAGACTACTTTCAACTGCGGGTTACACCGCTAGGCGTAGCTATTCACACGTATGTCACGTAATTAACTACAATTAGTAAAATAATACCTAAGTATTTATAAACATCATCTTCAAGTAGAGTAGATTACCTACATACTCGTACTAAAGTCCTCTACTCACGTGAAAGTAGGATCCCTGTCCATTTCATCGCCGAAAATGCTTTCTTGTTCTTGTAGTATCTTTGTCTGGACATCTGGATGCTTTGATATGCAGTAGAGGTTGTAGCAAATACCGGACGTTGTAGTATCGTGGCCCTGCAATAGTGTTTTTTGGTTTTACTTTTAAAAGCAAAAATATTCAACGACTTAAAATGAAATTTAATTACTGATGTTCAGCCCAAGTTTAATGAATCTAGTTTCCAAAGTCCAACAGCGGTGTTGATATTACAGTAGACTTACTTCAAACATGAAAGTGTCCACTTCCTCTCTAATATTCTCTTCGTCGATTCCTTGACCATCTACTTCGGCTAAGAGTAAGAGATCTAAAAACGCATGTCGGTTTTTGATGCCTGTAAATAACAATTAAGTAAGTAATAAGTAGTTAATAATTAGGTTAGCGTTTCTCAAGGTATAATTCTTCTTCTTTCTCTGTGGCGTATCCAAATCCAAATATGCGTTTACGCTTATAGTCAGTGCTGACTGCGGCACATTTGAATTTTTTAGAGTACACGGGTATGTACTACCCTAAGACTACCAATTCTGTCGATTCTGAAACAGATTATGATCGATACAATGTTAAGCTATTTCGATACCTAGCTCCAATTATTAAAATAAATATTACGTGACAAGTTAGACTCGATTTGATTGATAAATTGATTCAAAAGTAATATGGTGACCAATGGCGAGCTGATTAAATGCTTCGATCAGATAAACATAGATGTCAAGTCTCGATACAAAAAATGGCACCTTGAAAACTAGGCTTAAATTAAATGTTAGCCTTGTTTCGCTGTCAATCACTCTGTGGTCGCTTCGGAGTCATGGCGTCTAAATGTCATAAGATTTTCATGTAGTTTTTTGTGCAATAAAGTTGTATTGTATTGTATTTTATTTTAAATGTGCTAAAAACACTTTAGCAAATGTCATCAACGTCATTGCGGACTGATAAAGGCTTAGATTTATCTGACCGCACATTCATTATTATACCTTAGACTGCCTTGGTGGCTCAGTCGGTAGTGAACCTGCCTTCTGAGCTAGGGGGTGTTGGTTCGATTCCCACCTAGGGCAAACATTCATGTGATGAACATTTGTGTTTATTCTACGTCTGGGTGTTAATATCTATTTTAGTATGTATTTAAGAGTAGGTATATATGTATGTACATATATCAGTCTCTGGCCGCCATAGTACAAGCTTTGCTTAGTTTGGGGTCAGACGACAGTGTGTTCAAGTGTTCCGAATATTTATTTATTTATTTACCTAAATCATTATTCTCTTGGAGACCGCTGATGTTCATCTTTCTGAGATCGTTTCGTCTTGTCGCTATCACGTTTCTAGTGTGGTTATGCAGGAATTGAATAGCCATATCAAGTTTCTTCTTGTCCGCGGTTAGATTGAACAGAAAATCTACTGCAAGAAATGGTATCTGCATCCTTCGAGACACGATCTCTGAAATTCTAAGAGAAAAAAAAGTTAAATCATCTCATAAAAACATTACTTTCAAATGCCAACAATGTTTTTAGTAGTTTTAATTTATCTTTTTACTTACATTGCTATTGACTTGACATATTCTGAGTTGGAATTCTTCTGTGAATCTACAGACAATCCCATTATTGCTTCTGTGAATAAACAACAATATCTAAGATTAACAAACTAAAATAAATAAATAATTTTACATGTGCATGTTTTACATGAGTTTTTGTGACCATATAGATACAAAGATCCCTTAGCAATAAACGTTGTATATAGCCTCGAAGTAGTTATGCAATATTTTGTCAGTCTCATTGTATTTTGTTTAGTTTAAAAAATTAAAAGCAAAAAAGACAAAACATAACATATCGTCACGCCTTTCCCCCGAGGGGGCTGGCAGAATTGTGCAACACGCACACTTCGCCGGACGATATTCAGTCCCAAATGTGACAGGACGCGAGCCTGTCGCCATACACCGGGCTCCAGTCATGTAGCAGATGACATATAGTACGTAAAGACAAAACACTGCCTAACTATTCCGAGGCTTTACAACGTTTATTGCTAAAGGGTTAGTGTTGTAAATGTGAATAACGTAATGATGTCTTAGAGTGTGAGAATTGTGAAAACTTTGTGTAGTTGTAAACTTTCACGAAATTAATGTTTTTTTCACCTGTAACATTGTCAAGAGCAGCCAGAGCAATGATCGGGAACAGATCGACAACTTGCCTATCAGCGAGCTTATCCAACTTATCGCCCAATATTCTGCCGTTTTTGCAGAAGACAGGCAGGAAGTTCTGCAATATGTTGAAATGGAACGCGGGGGTCAAGAACTTCCGATGGTTCCTCCATTTTTGGCCTGAAAAAGAACAAGTTACTATTAAGAAACAATAAACATTTATTAGGTTTAATTATCTGTAATATTGATTTTTTAGGTTTAAATTGTTGTAAAGTATACTAACTAACTTAACATTAAAAATGTGAAAGTAAGTGTGTTTGTTACTCGTTTACACCTTGACTGCTTCACCGATTACCTACCATGAAATTTTGCATACTCATTACCAAAGATACAGAAAAAGCATAGAATACTTTTCATGCTGCAAAAAATTACGTTTCCTGTGGGACCACGGATGAAACCAAGAGGCAGTTTAATAAAAAAATAATGTTAAAAAAAGGTTTTATTGTCAGTAAACCTGCTAGATGTACTTAGCTGGCAAATGCGTCAGTAACGCGAAGCCAAAAAAAAAAAGAAAATAAAAAAAACAATGGATAATAAAACCGTAGTGATTAGATAAATGATTTCACTTGTGAAACCTGATTCTTTCATGCTTTAGGCTGGTGTAACGATTATTTTACTGTGATGTTTTGATTAATCCAATTTATTTACTAAGTTTCACTGTTCTCTGATGCTAATCATTTCAGTTCACTTCGATTAAATATATCAAGCCGGAATATAGTGATACATAATGTCAACGTAATTTAGGTGGTAAGTATAAATAAAACAGAAAGAAGTTAGAACATTTTGCATTCTGGAGAACGTTTTACCTACATTCGGTATGTACATTTGTACAATCAGGCTCCCTATTCTGGACGCGTGAGATGTTTCTTGGTCACTCTCGCTCCTATGACTTTTAAACGAGAGAGACAAAGACAAAAATATCTAGACTTGTAAGAATAGCCCCTAAGCGTACAATGCGCCAATATCTCTATGTAAGCTTAATCGTACAAGAAAACGGATATTGCTAAAGTACTAATTACATTTTGCTATTTTCGGGCCCTGTCCACAGGGCAAGGTAGTATAGAAGAGAGTAGTAGAGAGTCTGGAAGAGATCGCTCTGAAGCGATAAGACCGCCGATTGCGCCTATATTTTTGAGTGTTTGTTTAGATTTATGTTGTATTTGGTGTCAATATAATTTTTTTGTATTGTATTGTATAGGAGAGTGAATATACTCGTTTATGTTAACGTAGTATAGGCCAGGTAGTACATACAGAGATTCTTGCATAGGTATCTCAATCTTTTGGAAACGTTTCCATTCGAATTCCAAAAATTTTAAACTCTAATTATTTGTATCTCCTCGAAATTCATAAGTTTTTAAACGTGATACATTCTTCCGATCGGATTATTACTCGATTCCGTATTCCAAAATGTATTAGAATAGACTAAAATTTTAACAATTTGAGTTTCAAATTTGTGGGATCCAATCGGACACGTTTCCGAATGCTTGTGAATGGCACCGCGGGTCCCTAAATCGAACGACCGAGTGGTTAAAACCTCCATGCTTTAAGCTGGGACACGATAGACAGGGCCTGAGAAATTGCGTAATGTAGTAGGCAGTTAAATGTAAGTAATCTTAAATTCACACACTAACAAACCCTACAGAACTACATTAAATGTTAACGTAAGGTCGATACAGAAATGAAATCGACTTGAAACCAAAAAAGGTTTGTCAGGGCCATTTCGTGGATATCGACCGGTCGATCCAAAAATGGTCTCAAGGTTTATTTCTGTACCTTGCAGACAAACATTGTTTCGTATGTATATAAATATTATATGATTTGTATTTAACAACAGCAAATTTTGGCGCCTTTCCTCCGAAGGGATTAGCAGAGGTGTACTCATTTCAACACCAGCACCAGCAGCACCACTTCGCTGGACGATGTTCAGTCCATAATTACATGGCCATAATTATATAATTAAGTACTTGTCACCATAATTACATGGCGACCGGCTCGTCTCCTGTGTGTCGTTTGAAGCCTGGTGTACCAGGTTCCAGTGATATAGCACACGATGCCATTAAATACGCACATCCCACTTATAATATTAATATTATAAAGGCGAAAGTTTGTAAGAATGAATGGATGGATGTTTGTTAACTCTTTCACGCCAGAACGGCTTAACAAATCTGGATAAAATTTGGCACAGAGATAGATTATGATCGAGAATAGCACATAGGATACTTTTTAACCGCGGGTGAAACCACCGGGCGCAGCTAGTAAGTATATAAATGTTAAGTATAAATTAATAAATTGGTGCGTGTCTACGGCTGGGATCCAACCTGCACAGCTCTCTGCAGAGCTAGCACAGAGAGGAGACAAATTGTTTTCCTACCGTTTTCATCCACGCTTGGTTAGGACAAAGCTAGAATACGGATATGTTTGTCTCTTTTATAGTGTCTCCGGCACTAGGCCGGCACTATCTTCGCTTTGTATTTTATCTATATTCTAAACTATCGAAGCGATGACAGCCTAGTTGGGTAAGGCTTGCCTCTGAAGCCAAAGGGAGCGGATTCGAACCCAGTCGACGGCACGCACCAATTTGTTCATTGTGTGAACATATGTGCGTACTGTATGTCATCTGCTACATGAAGGGAGCAAGGTGCATGGCGACAGGCTCGCCCCCTGTCAGATTTGGGACTGAATATCGTACGGCGAAGTGTGGGTGTTGTACACCTCTGCCAGCCCCTTCGGGGGAAAGGAGCGACGATATGTTATGTTATGTGTGTACTATCCATACATTGTGTTTATCTACCTGTAGCAGTAAGCAGGCCATCTCCCAACCAAGGTCTTAAATAATTGTAAGATTGCCCTTTAGTTATTAGTTCTGAACTCGTAACAACGGGCTGAAACAACAAAAACATTGTAATAACGGATTAAACGATTAAAGGCTAATAACTTTATGATAGCCGCAAAAAGTGTGTTTGTTAAATAATAATGTATTAAAATAAGAAGGGTAAAAGAGATTTATAATTAAGGATCAGTGGAATAGCCCCCCTAGACCTATGCCTACGCGTGAGATGAGATGAGATTTTATCTTGGTCACTCTCACACCTATGACGTTTCAAACGATAGCAACAAGGTCAAAAAAAGGTACTTAATTACTATTCAAACGAAAGCAACAGGGACGAAACATGGTGAGATTGAATCTCACTCCGTAAGAATAGCCCTCCAGTTATATTTCTTAATTATAAGTTATCTTTTTTTTATTAATTTTTAGAACATTAATAAGTATATAAAACGTATTTAAAACATCTAGAAAATGCGACAAAACATTAAACGCAACTAAACATAAGTGTTTTTGTAAACTGTCAATTGAGATTCCATTACTTATCTCAAATTTTCGGTAGGTACTTACCTCGACATATTTGGAATGTGATAATATAACATATGGGAGCGATAAGAAATACACAACAAAAGCGTGTCCATATTGTTCCGATAGCTTCTGCAGCAAATTCAGAAATTCTGGAAAACACAAAACACAAAGGTTCCAAGTCAAATATTAGGTACCTATAGGTGTAAAAGGAATTATAATTATAATAGTAAATATATCTATAATATAAAAATAACACATACTATACCTATAATTACCTAGTAACTATTATAATTATAATTTCTTTATAGCTTTTTTGTTTAGTTTGTTTGTACATACGTACATAATTACCTAGTAACAATAGGTATATGTCATAAAAACAAACACGCAAATTTGAACAGGCTGCAGCCGCCGGCGCCGGCGCGGCGTCGCGGAATATTAATTAGGTAATACTCAAACATATTTTTTTAGCTTTGGCCTGGTGTACCTAATAGAGCGCGATGGTCCATAAACAAGTATCAATCATAATTATATTTAAAAAAAACCTCCACAATCAACAACACTAGGGCCCGCATGCTAAAATGACGCTCAGCCATGAATCTCGATTTAAAACAGTTTTAATGTCTGGTAAAACCAATTTAAATCGAGATTCATTACTGAGCGTCATTACAGAATACGGCCTTGAGAACACTTTTGATCAACTCATCTTTCAATTTGAAAAATCGAACCAAAATCGGTTAATTTGTTTGAGAGTTACGGTGCCAGCTCCCATGTTAAGAATTTAGTAAAACAATGCAGAATTATTTGTACCTACCCTCCTATTGTGCGCGAATTATAAAATGTACCGGGTTCCAATCAAAAATAGGAGTTAATAAATATTTAAGTAATTACAAATAATAATTTTGATCACGCATCGCACATAGGTATTGACGAGACTAAACTAATATGAATTAATGTTTATAATTAGTACCTAACGTTATTTATTAATTGATAAATAACGTTATATAAAAAGTTAATAGCGTTATTTTGAATAAGGTTTTTTTTTTATTAATGTACTAGCTGTCACCCCGCGACTTCGTTCGCGTTTATTATTTATACATAATAAATTTGAGATTTAAACTATCCTATCTCTCAAGTTGGATCGAACTGCACATGGTGTGCGAATTTTATTTTTAGGAGTTCATTGAGGACAAACATTGTGACACGAGATTTATAAATATTAAGATTAATAAATTACATTTTATATAACGAATAATACATTCGCATTTCCTAATAATAAAAAAGTTATTGACGTGCGGAAAATGCCTGGGATAATTAAAGAACACTTTTCGTTTAAGATAACAAACCAATTATTATTTAGATTATTAATTAGATATTTACTATCAATTAAATCTATTGAGACAATCATTATCTATTTAAACTCTTTTAAAGTCCAGAAAAAAAACATGTTAAATCTAATCTTGTAGGATAAAAATGGATATAACTAACTTGGAAATGTATTTTTCAAGTAAAATAAATATTTGAAATTCACCTGTAGATTGAACGACGAACAAGTTAGCGTTACCAATCACAGGCAGAGGTAACGGGCCCCTTACATTATGCCCTTGTCTATTTTTCAAAATAGAAATCCAAGATATCGCCAGCAGAACTATCACAAAACAAATCAACGACAAAATAATCATGACGTAAAAATTACGCAATAAAATTTAAACGAGACGCGACTTCACTACAGCGCCCTACTCAGCCGAGTCCCAGTAGCGCTCACACAAAAAAAAAAAAAAAAAAACTCGCGGCAATTTACAACTACTGCGAAGCACGTCACTGTAGACACGACCACATACTGCTTTGCCTACAAAGTGTGCGTAGAAACAAAATATATGGTTCCCTAACTGTGGCCGATCCAGGAGTTTGATTTGGCGGCTTGACTAAGTGAAAGTAAGCTTTATCAAGGTAAGTAAAGTTTTGGTTTAGGGCAGAGCTTTACTTAGCTGAGGGTTACCTTTATCATGGTAGGCAAACACAAAAAAATACAGACAATATTTAGAGCGAGGATTCGGAGATCTTTTTTTTACTGTTGGGCTTGAGAGCCCTTAATATATATATATAATCCATTTATTTCAGGCAATATAACTTGCATAGAATGCCTTAGCCGCCACCTAGATTCGCTAGTGGTTCCTTCCATCACGAATTGCAAAAAGAGTGAAGTGGGGTGCGTGCGCCTAACAGCAGATTGATAGGACCAATTATTTTGGAAAAAATTTAAGGATGAAGTTAGACAAATTCTATACGGACTATACGGAACTCTAAAAACAGCTAACTTCCTAACCTAACTTATATTTTATAGCGAAAGAGAGTTCGTTAGTAACGCTTTCACGCTTTAACTACTCAATCGTACACAATGATATCTTGCACACACTTGCGAGAGGTACAAAAAGGGCGTAGGACTTTAATCAAAAATAACGGTGACCGTCGGTGAAACCGCGGGGTGCAGCTAGTGTATTATAAACTCTGGCTCGGTCATTCCACGATTATCTATACCCACACCTCAGATCAACTAGAATATCAGATGGCGCACGGCGTTTGATTTAGGTGAAGCCAAGAACCATCCAAAAACTACGCTACTGTCGTATATGTACACAACACTCACACATTGACGCAAAAAAACTACGCTACTCGCTTCGTCAGTACTAACCTGGACGTCACGCTGAGAACATACAAAAAAATTCTGGAACGATGCCGTCATGTGCTGTGAAACACTGCACTAACTACACGAAAGTGAATAAGAAATGTGTAAGTATTGTTAATAACATCTCATTGTATAGTAAACAGCATTGTTTTAGGTTATAATTACGGATACCTATATTTACATAGTGCTTTTTTTTATTTTATTGGCAACTGGATACAAAGTCCTTAATGCCATTTTAGGACTTGACAATGACATTACATGAATTTGTGGAATGTCGTGCAGTGTTGTCATAATCGCATTTTTTTCTCCAAAATATTATTTTAAATCCTAAGACTTTTTTAGGTTCCCAATTAAGATTGAAAAAGCGACATTAAAAGAATGGGTGGTTGCCATACAAAAAAGTCGAAATGATCAAAAATGGCAACCATCAAAAAGAGATGTTGTCTTTTCAGACCATTTTAATGAAAGAGACTGTTACCTGACCAAGCTTGGCCTTCGCCGTCTGAAAAGGACCGCGTATCCCATCAGGGTAAGTTTTAATTTCTTACCAACGAAAAGTTGTTTTCAATTCAACGCGTATAATTTTTTTTTTCTGATTACGTATTATGGTTCCATACTCAAGGGGTGCTACCAGAACCCTAATACTAAGTCAACTATATAGCCTTCCGTTGAATAATTTAAAAAAATCTTTATTTCAAAACTGTCGTCCAGTTTAGGTATTATGATTAAGGTATGATGATGATTTTTTGGCAATTGATATTTGGCAAACATTTGATTAATTAACCTGGGAACTATTACATGAATTCAGTGGAATGCGGATACATACGTTGGAAAACTACAATACTCAGGGTAATTTTTTGTTTCATGGCAACACTTCCACAGCACACATGTAACAAGAAGTGGCTTCACCTACATCATATGCCGTGCGCCATCTGATATTCTAGTTGATCTGAGACCCACACATGCATTTTCGTAACCCGCTTTATTTAGAGTTGAAAATTGCAAATCATATTTTGATGGTAAAATGAGATCGGCGCCTAAAAATATTTTTTTTGCCGTTTTTGTTGGTATTAATCGTAATAAGAACACAAATAAGAATAATTTGCTCGGTTTAACTTTAGAAAACTAATCTGGCTATTTAATAATCGGAAACAAAAACGTGGAGTAATCACTGAAAATTTAGAGAACTCCGTTTCGATAGTTTTTTAAGAAGATTCTTTTTGTGTTTTTTTTTTCCCAAAATAAGAATGGTTTTCAAAATTGTACTTTGGTAGATGCACAAAAATACAGCATTTAAAGTTTAATGCTGTATTTTTGTGCATCTACTCATCAAACTAAGCGCAAAAAAAACTTGTTTTTAATTATTTCGTGTAAACAGGGCCTTAACAAATATTTTTTGACATCTAGGAAGAACCATAGTGATGACGTTTTATCTTTAAGACTGGTCGTTAGGTAACTACCTAACGAGCAAGTGGACTTTGCTCTGTGGTTTTGGAACTAAATTCTTATTTTATGATAATGATTGATCGACTGACGGAATATGTCAATTGGCGTTATTAGTACCTACAAGTAGGTAGCTACACCTACAGGTTATAATAACTAGTACCTTAGTTAGATGATTTTTAAGATTTAGTACCCGAAGGTCAATAATAGAAAAAATAGCCCCAGTCAACTTTAAAATAAATCATCACAGTTATTAATAAATTATTAAGTCATAGTTCCTACCTATGTGAAATCAGAATTAATATACTAATATTTCGATTGTAATTATATTAATAATTGTAACATATTCACATGTCAGGTTATCTGACAAATAGGCAGAGCTAAATTATATATTGAAGAACTGTATGTACTTACCCTATTTAAGTGAATAAATATTTTGACTTTGACTTTGAAATCAGAATTTATTGAGAACTCCAATAGTTACACGTCACAGTTCAATAGATGTCAAAAATACAAGAGTTTTTATACGTCAAAACAGTAATTACATTTGTCAAATGAAATAAATAATTAATGTCAACAAAATAAATTGCAAACCTATTATCCTACTTCCTACTTAATATTATAAACGCGAAAGTTTATAAGAATGGATGGATGGATGGATGGATGTATGGATGTTTGTTACTCTTTCACGCCAGAACAGCTGAACAGATCTGGATGAAATTTGGCACAGAGATAGATTATAGTCTAGAATAGCACATAGGATACTTTTCAACCACAGGTGAAACCGCGGGGCGCAGCTAGTTATTAATAATATAACTATCATTTTATAAAATAATAATTTAAAAGTCTCTTATTATAAAATATGGTTCAAGGTCATAAAGCCTTTAAAACCTCATATGTTTTAAAAAGTACTATTACCGAGGTACTTAAATAAAAACAAAACAAGTAGGTAGGTTACAAGTCTCCCGCTTTCCAATGGTTACGGATGTGGTTAGTGTGAGCAGTGTGGTGTTAGTACTGGTACTTACTTACCTATTTATGGTTTCCTTTGTGTATGTGTAATATGTCGTTCGATAAAATATTATATTTACCCATAAATATTTTTATTATTATGTTTCAATTCCAAGTCGCACGGTAAGCTGTTATTTCGAAATAAATGTTTCAACAAATTCAAAAAAAATAGGAAAGCGATGAAAATAACTCGCATCTACATAATCGTACGTTATCACTTCAATTAGAACATTTTAAAAAATGCGGGCCGACTTGAGAACCTCCTCCGTTTTTTTGTCGGTTAAAAAATATCTACGATTAGTGCCATATAAAACTATAGTCGGAATAATCGACTAAATCGTACGTGTAATTCCCGTGTCATAATCATTATGCCATAAAAATAGCCCATTTTTGAAATTTAGAAATATATTGCAAAATAAATATAATTCGTCTGATAAATGCTTACAACCCGTGATCAGACGAGCAATGGGTCAATGAACACTCAATCGACAATCTCATGGTCTCAATTCAGAGTAAGGCAACAAATTGGCCCCAATAAAGCGGAATGAGACAAATATCAATGAACTGTATCACTCCTTTTACTCTTTTATATCTTCCCTATCTCTACATAGTGTAAAACAAAGTCGCTTCCTGCCTCTGTCCCTCTGTCTGGCTGTACATTCGATCCGCTAACTCCTCCTAATCATGCAACGGATTGTGATAGGTACATACGGTTTTCAGTTCAGTTAGATCATTTTTAGGTAGCGTGCGAAGCCGAGGCGGGTCGCTAGTATATAAACTAGCTGTTTTGCCCGCGGCTTCGCTCACGTTTTATAGCCTATGTCAATCAGGAATAATGTAGCTTTGTAATGATAAAAGAATTTTTGAAATCGGATTAGTAGTTTTTGAGTTAATTCGTTACAAACATACTTACTTACAAATCTTTCCTCTTTATAATTTTAGTAAAATAGACAAGTAACATTTTTAAAACAAAATCAAAAACCTGAGTAGGTACAAAATTTACTATGACACTCCAGATAAAATTAAAATGTTGTACCTAGACCTACCCTATGTCACTTCCACTATCAAGATTCAAATGACACCTCACATGCAGCTGTTTAGGCTGTAGGGCGTGCCAAACCAACCTCATACATGCATGCATACATACATACACACACTCGAAAAACATAACCCTCCTTCTTACGCAGTCGGGTAAAAAACATAGTCGCTTTCCGCGTCTGCCTGTATATGCGCTGACTTCTCTTATACCTACCACGCAACCGATTTTGATGCGGTTTTCACCCTCAGTTAGATCATTTTTCACGGAAAGTTTATAGGTACCGTGCAAAGCCGAAGCGGGTCGCTAATTAACTATAATATATGTAGCACCCTGTTCTAATGCACGTCAGTAAATCTCAAAAACATCCCAATTTGTCTAGCTTAGCCGTGTGGTGCTGTTTTTTTTAATAAAATTTGAGTTTTGCAAAAACATTTTATTATTAATTAGGAACATGATAATAATTCTACTATCAAAACTGAGGTAGTGATACTGCTGGTTGAGAAGTCTAGTTTATAGTTGGAGTACCAGACCAAACTCATTTAAATGCAAGTACGTATATAACTTTACGTAAGCCGTGTAATGTAAAACAAAATGTATAAGTTACACTTCATTTCAGCAAATTCCACGAGAAATTCTAGAGACAATGCAGTATTTATTCATTTTCGCAACCTTGGCAACAATTCCAAGACACACCCAATCCGATGTGCTTGATGACCTCATGTCAAATGGCGGTAAATGGTTCCTCGCTGCAGCCAGCAGTAATGCCGCGGACGCCCAGCCACCTTCCAGCGCATGCGTGATCATAACTATCACAAACACATACGAAACAAGTGACTGTGTATTCAACAATCATAACCACACAATCCATCCAGTTAAAATACTCAAAGTAGTCGGAATAGACGAAGTAAACAATGGTGAACTATATACTGTCGGCCCTGTTCATCAGTGGACGCATACTATTGGCTCTCCAAGCAAAAACAAGATGACCTTCAATTCCATGGCCAAATCGTCAATCTGCTGGGACCCACAGAATTTCAAGTTCAAGCCATACACATTCACAGCCGCAAAAATCAGTCAAGTACCGTCTACGGTAATGAAAATTAAGCAAACCCACATCTTTTACTTGCTAGGAGTGAACTGTAGAATGAGTACTTCAGAAATACACAGTGCAATTTTGACCAAAGAAAAAATTGAGCAATGGGAGGTGGAGAACATGATAATGCAACTTGAAATAATGTTTGAAAAAGAATTCCCCCCATTAGAACTCAAGTGTGCTTCTGATTATCGTCACGAATTTCTTCCCTTTCGTGGTTTTTTTAGATAATAGGGACTGTAAAATTCCGGATAAACGTGTGATCTTTAGTGAGACGTAAATTGCCAACAGAAAAGTATGGAGATAAAACACGCATGCACAATAAAACACTGTAATTCATCTTGTTTTCTTTAATTTTTCAGCTCAACGAATCAAAATTCCTGTTTTTATGTAATGTTTGCTGACCTGTTTGTGTTTAACAGCTTGACCGAATTTAGGTGTGGAGATGTCGTTAGGTATGTCTTTGTGTCTGAGTGTCATTGGGTCCATTGTTTAGTCGAGTATTTTACGTATCCTACTTCCAACTTACTTCTAACCGACTTCCAAAAAGAAGGAGTACCTATCTCAATTCGACTGTAGGCTTTTTTTGTATGAATGTTACGTAATTACTCCGCCCATAATTGGCGGAGTAATTTTAATGATTCTGTTTGTTTGGTAGATCATATTTTAGCACGTCTAAAATACAACAAATGTTATCGAAACCTGCCAAGTTCCAGGCGTGAGCCACTAGTCTCATTAAAAATCCATAGCATGCATAGTACAAAGTCTTCGTTTACTATTCTGAGAGTGCTAAGTGTCACTCCGACACTCAATACCAATATACCTTGGTTTGGTACCAATCGATTTTTACAGCTCGCATAAAAAATGTACTAGAGAAAAATATAAAAAATAAAATGTTTTAGATAGGTATTGGTTCTGAAAAATAATGAACTGTTTGAGTTGAATGTGAAATCGATTGGTAAGGCGACACAAGCAATCAAGTAAGTTTATATACCTACTAGCTGTCCCCGCGGTGTCAACCACGGTTGAAATGTAGCTTATGTGATATTCCAGGCTATAATCTATCTCTGTGTCAAATTTCATCCAGCCCCGTTTAGCCGCTCTGGCGTGATTGAGTAACAAGCATCCATCGATCCAGACATCCATCCAAACTTTCGCATTTATAATATTAGTACAAATAGTCAGAATAGTGAGACGAGAATTATTATTATAAATGGCCTTTAATTAAGGGGTTAAGATGCGCCAATGACATTTGGCATTCGGCGCTCAGCTGGTTTTAGCGCCTCTAGTGATCAACGCTCGAAGCTTTTGAACATTGAGCTAGCATTTCTCAAAGACAAACAAATTCAGACGAAACACCGTGAAAAAAATATTTTTGCCTAAAAATGAAAGCCCTCTGTGATGTTATGCTTTATTGTAATGTTTTTTTACTAAATTATTTGAAGCCAACGGCGTTTTAAAGTTGAGCCTTATAAGCAGCATGAGCGCGGTAGTTTGTTTATAAGTATAGGTAGATTAAGTATGTACTCACAAATATCCCGCATAAAGGTTTTGATTCCCTTTGGTCGTGCGTGTAAAATCTAAAAAAAACAATCGTAGACCACGGTCTCTCTGAAGTGTGAGATATCTTGGTTCATCGGATCTTGGTCCCTCTCACTTTTATGATTTTTCAAACGAGAGAGACATTGACCAAAACATATCTCGTGCGTAGGAATAGGGGGAATAATGCTTATTATCGTAAGAATAGCTCTGGAGGGCTATTCTTGACGCGTGAGATGTTTCTTGGTCACTCTCACTATGACTTTTAAAACGAGAGAGACATTGATCAGAAAATATTTTTAGCAAGAATAGGGCTCCTGATGGGCATTCTAAGAACTCCGGTACCAGGGATAAATCACTCAACCTATCTTAAACCAATGCTTACAACATTTCAAAAATCTCATAACAAAAAACATATTGACTAGGACTAGCAGAGCTGTTCAATCGACGGCCCGCTTTAAAAATGTATTCTACGAGTTGATAGTACTAATCTGTTTTATATAATTTGTAGGTAGTATAAAAATGACTAAAATTGTTGAAAATATAGTGGACCCAGAACTTACAACCTCATTATTTTCTCGATAGTTTCTTGCCTGATTTTGCTGAAATGTTCCTACTTGAAGATTTTGCCTAGGAAAATTTTGATAGGTGGAAAAGCAGCAAAATGCGCATACATTTTCAGAAAAATGTATTGACTAATGCAAGTCTGTGTTTTTTCCCCTCGCATGTGTGATGAAAAACGTCATATGAAACGCGTGTGCGTTAATAATTACACTATTGGCTCCATTAGTGGGCTCGCATACGGCTCGCGCTATAATACCGCCTCGAGTGTAATGATCTTAGCACAAAAGTGTCATAATTTACGATATAAAAAACTACACTTTGACTTAATTTTGTTTACTTAATTTTTTTAGTAAACTGATTTTCAATAAAAGTCAAGTTAGAAGATGTTTTAAGTGATCATTGTAACAAAATTAAAGCGACTTCCAAACCACAAATAAGCACTAATATTAATTAATATAATTATTATAAGCGCTACCCATCTATTTGAAGTCGGTGCCAGCCAAGTCTTATAGGTAGAAGAAGAAGGATACTACTTACAAGTATCTACCTAATTACTACATATACATAGTATCTATATACTACCTACTTGGCTTGGCTGGTTCCGAGTAGTAGGTAATTCCTACTAAACATTCAGACTGAAATATTTGGCATAGTACGAGTAACTCCTAGTACTTCTACCTATTACCAACAAGTATAATAACCTACTTACTACACAAATTGTAACTATCTACTCCATATTAGACTTGGCTACCTATTAGATTTAGCTTGGAGGCCGAGTTAACGGCTTACCTACCCGCTACCCTTGCCATAGACACCTGTCTGAGCGTGACGTTTTAATCGGACAGTGCCAGCCAAACCCAGTATAAAGACAATTGCCAATGCCAACTAGATAACTGTTGCCCGTACCATGGTCTGGCAATATGATGATGGTAGAGAGAAGGGTGCAGGTTCGAAGTGGGACCTGTGAATGACAAATACAAGAAACTAACGGAACGAGCTTTTTTTTATCTACGCGTACGAAATCGTGAGCAACAGCTAGTAGTTAATATAGTAAAAAAATCCTCTCTAGCTGGACTAAAGGGGTCTTAGATTGGATATTGAAAAACCTTTTGTAGCTGAAATACATGTATAGTGCTTAGATTTTAGCAAACACCAAAAAAATAATCAAAATAAACCGAGAATCAAAAAATATCAATAAATCAAATGCTTTGAAGGCAGTAATCGCTCAGATTAACACATCCTTAATCTAACACATGAAAATCAAATGTTGGTTTTATAGATGAAACATAAATTCGAGCGAAGCTTGCAGTTGGGAGTTTCCAAGCAAAGAGATTAACATTGAATGAAAACTCAAAATAAGCACTGTAAGAAGAGTTTATTTGAAAATTGAACTAGCTACCAAGAAAAAAATACGAGCACGTGCTCCACGAGCTGCACGAAATTTAAAATAAAAGACTGTACCTTACTAGTACCTTTTTATTAGTTATGAGAGAGTATAATATTAGACAGTATTTTTAGAAGAGGATTCGCTTCTAGGATAAAGCAGAGTTTTTGTCTTGGGCGGCTTGAACCCCTCGCTGCCCTCAGGACTCATCTTCCCTTGCTGCGCTCGGGAGTTAACTCTAGATTCCCTCGTTACGCTCAAGGTACAATAAGCCGCCCGCGACGTAAGGCACTGCTTTGTGCCCTCGGTACATAATTTACTATTGTTACTCTTTATTCACAAAAAGGTGAATTTAGAAGCAAGACCTGTTTGCTTTTCTCCAATCAAGTCTATCGATTGTTTGGCGCAACCAAATCCATTGTGTCTTGATATTTCCTTAAATTTTACGAAGAAGAAGCTAATGTTATAATACGCCAATAACTTTTGTCTTTCTGTTCTTGTTCTGCTTCTTCTTCGACGATGAGATTCGGCATTGAAGACTGATATTGTTGTTCCTAAAAACAATATTAAATAATAATTAATTTGCAACCATACTAAGTCCCAACGCTCGTATCAATAATTTATTTATGTACATTGTGTACACAAAAAAAAATGATTACCAGTTTATTCGAAGGTGAAAAAGTCCCTGTTCCTCGGATGCTCTGATAACCTTCGGATGATTTTGAACTAGGCATCTGTAGATAAAAATATAGGATAAGTTTTTAGTACTGAAACGGAAGTTCTTCACTCGCGCTTCGCGCTCGCTAAGTGAATGTCACGCATGCCCATAGCAGTTCAGCGCCACTCTGATTATAAGTAGTGGCTCTATGAGCAACGTCTCACAAATTACATATCTCCGCTATTTTAAATAAAACCTAAATTTACAAAATTTCACAAATATCGGTTGAGAAATGCGATCTGTAGAGGAAAACAATCGGACATCCGTGCAATCAGACGTTGGACGCCGGACATACGATAACTTTAGCAATAGCATTTCCACTTGGCATAGCTCTGACTATGCACTATGCTTGTCACCCTAATAATATAAGATGTTAAATGTCTTTTAACTCACCTTAGTTCAGTACTCGCATTTTTTGTTGGCTGAACGCTTGTGTTTAAACTTTGATAATTTCGTTGATCTCTGTTTCTGAAAAAATGAAATAGAGCAATTTAAGGATATTAATTACACAATATTCATATTACTCAAAGCGTCTCGTTTGTCTCTTTCCATGATACCATAAAATATAAAACAATTACCAATTTATAATCCCAGTTTAAAATATATTACTATTCTAGTCTTCATGCAATAGAGACTAGATTAAAATAACTATTAAGACTAGATGCAGGTTGGTATCAGTTACCAAAGAAATTGTTGTATTTAATAAATATAAATAAATAACAATACATACAATAGTGACTCTGTGAGCTGGAGATCTCGTGACCGATGTCTTTCCGATTTGAAATTGTCACATGTATTTTATACTCAAATAAATTATTTGTATTTGTATTTGTCCTCCTCTACAGGTCACACTCCTCAACCGATTCTCGTGAAATTTTGTGAGCAGGTTTGACAATTATATAAATTTTTGTTTTGACTCGGATCAAAAAGTTTTTTGGAAATTTTCCAATTATGCAGATATATCCTTTTTTAAATCACATCTCTGCCATATTGAAAAATTTCCAATAACCGCCTAGACAAGAAAATTCTTTTTAAATATCGGACTTACTCACAAAGTTTCAAGAGAATAGGTTAAGAAATGCGACCTGTAGATTAAGACAGGTCTGGGCAAAGATCCGGACAGAAATCCAGACGGAATTCGGAAATACGAAAGCATTTTCGTCGAATCTGAAGCATAGACGCTTCGCTCGCTAACGATCTCTCGCTCGGTTATTGTTGTAAGAAAATGTAATAACTTTTCTTTCGAATTCAATGGCCATAACTCGGAACACTACTTTCTGAATGCAAATGCTTGAATTTTTGTATTAAATACTATTTTTTACAAAAAAATACTTTATTCAAAGTGACTGATCAGAGTGTTAGTAAGCATATTCTTTCAAATAAAAAATAAATGACGAAGTTATGCTGCAACAAACATTTAGTAAAATTTATACAATGTAATAATTGAGTGCGTCCTAATTTTTGAAGTCGGTTAACAAACCAGGATAAGTTAGAAAAATATGCTCACTACACTGCTAAAAATAATAATGTATTGCGGACCGTGGTTGGTCAGCTATAACATAAAAATATGATTGTTTCTAGTTTAGGTAGGTTAGTTTAGGAAATGTGGTATACCAAAAACAAAAATTAGTATTAGTCATTTACACCGTTCGCACGCAACGACCGCTTTCCGATATTGACATCGTAAGTACACATAATAATTATCATTATTTTATTTTTACCCGATTGTTCAAGAAGGATTATTTATTATTATTAACTATAGAATACTCCCCATTTCTATGTTATTAACTAGGTGTTGGGGCATCAGCAAGTATGCCACAGCTTCAATTTGAAATGGCTTAGGTATATTGACCTTAGTATAATTTTTGTGAATAATTGAATCAAATGAAATCACGAGAAAAAAAACAGCTGTTTCATACAAAAAGCTCATCGATCGTCGACAAAATGTAAGCAGATGCTTTTTTCCCCGATTTAATTTACAAATAAAAAAGTTTAAAAAGTAATCGTTGTTTATAATGAAGAGTACAATGACCCCCGTTTGGCTTAGTACACCCTATACCGATAACCCTGTGCAATGTACTAATATGACACATATAGGTACATTTGTACATAACAAGAAAAAAAACACAGTTCTGACAAGTCTTGCACTTGGATAATTATCATGAGCAACATGTACAATGGGGCCCGTGCCGTGGCGTGATGATTGTAGTACAGCACGACGCTGCGCGACCGCGGCTCGTATCACAGCAAAATAAGGTTCATGGTCGCACAGCGTCGGCGGGTAAATCCAACAATCATCGCAATAAGGTGTAATGGACGGTGAAGCCCTGAGAGTTAACATAGGTCGGAGGACACGTCTGTAGTTTTCTATTAAGTATTTTTATCAGGAAAACAAACGTCAGACCGAATCATATGCCACTAAAAACTCAGACACTAGGGTTAGTCACTTCAGTCTACACAATAAGAACAAACGGGTAAAAATATTTATGTGGTAATTAAATATTAATAGGTAGGTAGGTACTTACCACTTAGCTACCTAGTTGGAGTCTAATTTTTTTGTTACGCCTAGCTGCCTTGGTGACATCTCCCATTTTCATCGGATCAACCTTCTGTACCCTCTACTCACAACGCGATCAATTATTGTCCAAATATTTTCACTAGTAGTAAAGTCACTAAAAACTTATCAAATGTCTTGAAAAACTACTTTTTTTGATTGGCTCTGGATAATTAAGCACTGTTTAATTGATGATTTACGTACAAATAGAAAAAAAATGCGAAAATATTTTTCGGCAAGGCGAGTACGTCCTTCCTTCGTGAGGCGCTGGCGCCGACTGGCCCGTCCCCCGCAAAGGAGCTCGCGGGTGTCAGTGGTCACGTGATCTGACGAAATACTTCAAAATAACACAAAATATTACTAAACTAACTCAATTTTAGCTCTAAAAATATGGTAAAAGAACGATCAATCATATTTTTAATTTCCTATCCGAAGGTGTAAAAATATATAGTAACGTAATCTCCGTAAGCACGGTATTGCACGCCATGAGAACGAAAACAACGTTCATTTAATATTTTTTTACTCGCAATCTAGTAAGTAATATAATATTTTAATTAGACTAATTAATAGGTAACAGAATGATCTTATTGGTGGTATTTTTTTCATATCGGTAGGGTCCGTAGCTTCTTCACTATTACGAGTTGAATAGACGCATTTGGCGAATATTCAAGGCTTAATATGAGCCAGTATTAAAGTCATTACACTGATAGACTTTTTTTTACATTTAAAAAATTAAATTAAGAACTACCTATTTATTTTTGCTCCTGTCAAACAATAAATAGTCAAGGATCAGAAAACATTTAAAAACTTGTTTTATCGAACACTAAATTCTATAAAATATTTTTCCATTAGGTACTTAGTTCACAGATCTTACCAAAGTCACAAGAAGATGCACCAACTTCTGTTAATTTTAGTGATTCTAGCAAAAGGAACCGATCAGAAGAAAGTACCAGAAAACCCCTACATCATAGATTTGATTGAAGAACTTGTTACAAATGGTGGTAAATGGATTGTTGCAGCTGCTGGTAGCAACGGAGACCCACCACCGTATAACCAATGCGAAGAAATCACAATCACAGAAACTGGTATACCATTTGGTTGTATTTTAGTTGCCCACATTCATAAAGCTCGCAAAGCCAAGTCAATCAAAATATCCACAGTTAATGAAAAGAACGAAGAAAAAATCCTAAATACGGGTCCCATTCATCAGTATATGATAAAAGGAAACAATAATTCAAAACTCATTAAAGAATTTAATAATGAAGTGAGCTGGGACTCTGCGGTCAGTTCGCCGATGTGCTGGAATCCACAGACCCAGAGAATAGCAGATTTGAGATTTGTGGTGACACCTATAGATGGAACCACCGAGCATCTGTATTTAGTGGCAGCGAAAGCTAGATCACCAATTCCTGAATATCAGGTCGCAATTTTAACTAAAACAAAAATTTGGAGAAAACATTTGAAAAAGATGATACAAATCGTCAATTATAGGAATTTTTTGCAATTGGAAAGTAGCACAATTTCAGGTTTGTTCTCCCGTTATAGTTTGCCCAGGGTACAAATGAAGTGTGCCGAAGGTTTTGATATGAATAATCCGCATGATACAATCAATCAAGATATACTGAACGCGGCGTTCAACACGAATTCACCGCCATTTCCAGATAAGGATTTTAAAACTATTCTAGTTAAACATCAAAAATAGAATACACGTTACAAGTTACAAGGTTTTTTACAGAAACAAGAAAAATAAATGCCAGATGCATTGTACAATAGTAGGACAATATTTGTTTATCTTCAAAATACTCCACTGTAACTATTAAGTAATCATTTGTAAGAACTGGAAAATGTAAAATTTATCATCAGCTCATTTTAATAAATAAGTAAATGTATTTTTTTTTTAAGCATAACGAGAGAACCTATTTCTGTGTCGTTTGTAGTAAGCCAGTAAATTAGGGATCTTTTCACATTTCCCCTTCATAATCGGCTTTTGACTATATAGTAGGTAGTAGGTACTTAGTATCGCTTAAATAAGTCCTCGCCCGTAGTGGCAAAAGGGACACGTGTGTAAAGGAAGTAAAGGAAAAGGAAGCTAGGTGGAGGTAGATAGGTACTTGGAAAATAGGATATAGCGATCTAATGCACATCTAAATTTCGATCAAAATTCGTAGAATGCCGGATGGTTTCGAATGTACCCAATCATTTTCCAGTCCAGCCAATTACGTGACCTAGCAAAATGCATGTTAGTCTCCAGTAGCAATGTTATTGCATTAAGTAATATAACGCAGCTATTTACAAGTAAGTACATGCAACTGGTAAGCTATGTGGTTTGACAAGTTGCAATTTACCAACGCGTTCATCCAAAGCCCTAACCTCGTTATGCGTGCGCTGCGCTCGGTTTCAATCGCAGCTGTAGTTTATGCCACGTATAATTCTATTATTAAGAAACCTGAGACTTCTAAAGTCTTGGGATGTACTAAGATAAGTAAGAAGGTACTCGAGAAACGTGCGAAGAAGCTCATTGGCAACGACTCCCTTGTCCAGACTATACTTCAAAGTTTGGATCATCGGCGCAAGGTTGCTAGTCTATCGGTTTCATCGGATACATTTCGGGGAGTGTGCATCTGGTTTGCATGGCCTTATTCTCCCTAGCCCGTTTTTCTATAAAACAATTAAGAGTACAAAAAACCGGCATCGTTTTATGGTCGACATACCTACAATACACGCACGAAACGCTTTGGTTCCTCATTTCTCATACCGACCGCTAGTGTGGAATACTCTGCCAGAGTGTGTGTTCCTTGACACTTGTAATCTGGGTGTCTTCAAGTCTCAAGTGAATCGGTTTCTTCTAGGCAAGCGTGCTCCATCGTAGGCCTCATCACTGCTTATCAGCAGGCATGTTGGCGGCCAAACGCAAGCCTATTAAGTAATAAAAAAACTTAATAGTATCATTAGTATATGCTAGTAGGTAGTGATTTTAGCTCTTAAACTATTGCATACAGCACCGGTAAAATCTCAAACAATAAAAATAAATTAAACTGGACGTATCATTCAACTTGTTATACTTGAAAGTTAATGTAGGTCAACTGAGGGGCAATTGCGTCTTTCGAGAATTACTGACAAACCCTTCACTAATTAGGTAACCAACGCCAGCATGTACAGATTATTATTGCAACGAAAGATAGAAAAAAGTTGTAGGTGGCGCCTAATTAGTGAAGGGTTTGTCAATAATTCTCGGAAGATGCAATTGTCCTACATACACCTTTGCCTCAGTTGACCCTAATTTTGTTGTATTAATTTTCATACAATTTTGTCAATGAAAAAAAATTGCACATAAATAAATTTGCAAATAGGCAATGAGGATTTAGCTTTAGTCGGCTGTGATATGCATAGCTGCCTGAGAATCACAAGGCTTGACTACCTCAATACATAATGCAGTAGGTAGTTTACAAAGTCAGTATCATAGAGCACTTGCAGACATGATTGATTATATGACGCCTGTATCTTATACATGTTACGACCAAATCTCTGTGAGTATTTATAGAGACGAGAAAACAATGTTTACCCATTTATGTTTACTAGTACTACATTATTTATGATTAACTTTTATTCAAGTCTTAGTATGACCATTTGACCACAGTCATCCTCGCTTTTGAAATTAGTTATAAAACTTAAAGATTTCGATTTTTTTAAATTTAAATAATTGGGTACACACTTCCATATTTCCACCTTCAGTACCATAATTATGCCTCGTCCCGCAGAGGAGAATAGAGCATTGTTATTTTACGCACGTCAAAAGAAATACGTATGCTCTTTTAATTTGACTTCATCATCACTACATATTATAAAACAAACTCGCTTTCTCTGTCCCTATGTCCCTTTGTATGCTTAAATCTTTAAAACAACGCAACGGATTTTGATGCGGTTTTTTTTAATAGATAGGTTTATATGTATAATAACATCCATTAAATAGTGGAGAAATACTGTTATTTTTTAGGTTTCTAATGTGATGTCGTTAATTATCAATCTTTTTCCGCTTACATTGCAAACGCAGGCTGAACCCTACGAGATTTATCAAAATAATGTACTAATTATTTGTACACATTGAAAAGGTCTACAGAAAACTCCGCGATAGTATTATATATATGTCTATCTCTCCCACAATAACATTTTTTTGTTAATACCCGTGCGAAGCCGGGGCATATAGAGTTAAGAATATTTTGTATCTACCTATTCTACTTTTACTACAAAAGTATACAGAACGTAACCATTGAAAAAATTATGATATTTAATGTGTAATAGTACCATGGCAGTTACATATGGCCCTATTCGGAGATTTGAGATTTTCATCTCACCTTTTTTCGTCCTTGTTGCTCTCGTTTGAAACGTCATAGGTGTGAAAGTGACCAAGATAAAATCTCATCTCATCTCACGCGCAGGAATAGGCCCCCTGCTTCGCGAAGCAGCATTTTCTTGGGTTCAGTTCGTCGCGTTTATTATACATTTTAAGCAACCGCAGAATCCCCGCTATTCGGGAAATGCCTAAGTGAAACCCATGCTGTGTCTCTCCTCTTAATAAAGCTCCCTACACCTACCCCATTACCACGTTTATGCTGCTCGTTAACTTTTACGACCTGCCGTACACTAAACAGACTACAGCTTTGTGGGTTTTGCCGCAAAAATAAACTGTTTTGAAGTTATGAAAGACGAGTGGAAATGGAGCTTTAGAAAATATCGTCGTATGAGGTAATTTATAGTCTGGGGCCTTATTCTGGCGCGTACGATATTTTATCGGTCGCTGGTCTCACGTTAGAAAATTCTGTTTGGGGTTCGTGGGTTTTGAACTAAAACTTTTAATTTGGGATGACACTTTATTTACTCTACTATCGTATATTACGTATATATTATATACGTATCTTACATCGGTCGGGCACAGACAGTCCATTCATGGCGGGAAAGGAAACGGACACAAATCATAGACAACATAAACTACTTCTAAACCATAGATAATAATTATGAATCTACAACAAATTCTTCAGAAGAAAAGTGACCAACATAATATCGCATTATCCAGAATAGCGCCCCTTTTTTTTTTTTTTTTTTTTTTTTTATGTTGAATAGGTCGGCGTTTGACCACCAACTCGCCTGATGTTAAGCGACGTTGTGGTCTAAGATGGAGCACGACGACCTATAAGGTACTTATTCACTCTAGCCTTGAAGTTTTGTAGAGTGAAGAAGTACAAAGACGGCAGTTGAGTGAGGCGCTACAAGTGCGCTACTGCTCAGACCCGTCCTCGGAACGGTTACACCGGACTACATCCCGAAACACGACTAGGTCATTTCACGACATGGCTTGGTCCGGTGGGTGGTAACTAGCCACGGCCGAAGCCTCCCACCAGAGTTTGCTACCCGGTTAGCACTACCCGGGGACCACGTGTATATATTAATAATATAATATATATATAATATTAATAGTGTGTAATATATTACGTATTTGCATGTTGGTAAATATTGAGATACTGCGACTAATGCAAATTATTTTAAGCGATTGCGCAGTTATTCTCAATTACCTACCTAGTTCCAAAACCCGCCAAACTGCTCCATGCATTCCATACAAATAATGATAAATAATCGGTAAAGAAAATAAAACGTAAGGATTCTGCGATGGCATCTGACTATGGACAATCGATTTTAACTAAAGCTGAAGTTCATTATAAATACTTACATAATATTATAGGGAAGGTACAACCACAATTTTTTCCCACGTGTTAATCGAAAACCCGCGTAGGTACAGTATTATCGATACCACTACTGTCGATACCTTACATCATAAGTTTGATTTCAAGAAACATATGTAATGTTTCTTGAAACCAAACTTACGATCCAAAACAATTACGTACATAACACTGGCCTACACTCATTTTGGTGCCTAAGATTTAGACCTGATTTTGGGTATATTTCGTGAGCTGATACGAGAAAACTAGTCACATTTTTTCACATTTAGTTTCATTTAGTTCACATTTTCATAGCAGCTCTTGTTTCTGAGGAAGAAAGTATACAGAATACTAATTACGGTGTCATTAATCGGTTACCGTTGATTTTTCATTATATACTCACCGCATATGTAACAAAACATATCAGGATCGTTAATACAACTTCTTGAATTACTTGCCATCATAAATTTGAACGATTAATGTCATAAAAGTAGTTATAACATGGACTGATTTTGAATAAAACCATACAAAATTTAAAAAAGAATTGTAGGTAAACCAGAGCTGTCAGCTGACATCTAGTAGCAGCAATGTAGTTCATACTACCTGCTTTACCGACTACAGACGCGAACAGAGCTGCACCAAAACAAAAAAAAATATTGTAGGCCAGTGTAATAAGTTCCTAAAGCAAAAATGTACACATAAAATAAAGCTAGGTAATCCCCAGTCTCCACTTCTACTGCCTTCGTTGCGTCGTATTTAGCGTAATGCCTCCATTTAGAAGCTCGCTGAATGCGGATGAGCATAGGAACGCAAAGCGAGTGAAATCATGCATTGCCGACTCACATCTCATGCGCCACTAATTAGAACCGCTCACGCGAGCTTTAGTGAATTTGTTGATATGTCGCTGCCAGAAAAAAAAAAAGACTGTAAAATGTTGATTAATACCGGTGACTTCTTGCGCCCCGGGGTGGCCACCAGTCGCCCTAGAGAATCCGTAAATTTTTTCGGGATAAAAAGCACCTATGTATTTTTCGTGTACTTACCTATGCAAAATATCATGATTATCGATTGAGTATTTAAGGCGTAAAAGCACAACAAATAAACAAACTTTATCAAATAAAAAAAACTCTGAGCAGTAATCTTGTTCAACATTTTATCTAATTATCTTACGGATGTTGATGCAAATTATCTTTTTGTTCAGCCCAAGTTTGACCTTTAGGTATAGACAGGTAGATATTTTAACCTTTACTAAAATATAAAAATAACCACAACATACAATCTAGCATAGAGTCAAATGGGGCTGTTGCGTCTTTCTTTCTTTTAGTACTGACAAGCCCTTCACAAATTAAGCGCCACCTACATCTTTTTTCTATCTTTAGTTGCAATAATCTGTACAAGATGGCATTCGGTGCCTAATTACGCAATTGCCCCACAGACGCATTTGCCCCAGCTGACCCTAAGTAGTTGCCGATGACGATAGAGTTAGTTTAAAATTATGCAGAGGGTTCGGTTCGTAGTACGTAGTTCTTCGTAGTTCGTAGTTCGCTAGTACTCTACGATTTAACTGTAACTGTACACCTATACTCATCATTATAAAGTAGTAGTCAAATAAAAAAATATTTTTTACTGGAGAGGACAAGACTTTTAAACGAACGTTTCACATCGACAAAATCGGTAATATTCATGCATTTTTTCGATTTAGTCGATTTGAAACGACCGTTTAGATACCTAAATAAATAATTAATTCGGGACATTTTCACACACGGTCGCCTCAACCCAAACTAAGTTAAGCTTGTACTATGGCTGCCAGAGACTGATATACATAATTAGATATTTTTAAATACATAATTAAATAGATATTAACACCAAGGCAAGGGCAGTCAATTTGTTGATTTAAAACTTAACAAAAATTAATTGAGACATGCCATTTTGCTACTAAACAGTTTTACTTTTCTCTTTAGATACTTTTTTCGTAGTAAAAATCACTTCTCACTGATATCATAAATGCGAAAGTTTCGATAGATGAATGGATGCATGTTTGGTACTCAATCACGACAACGGCTAAACGGAACTGGATTAAATGTACTCAAAGGTATTAACAGCTTAGAGCTACTTTACTACAAGACAAAACAGATAGTCATGTCCCTCTTTAACCCTATTTACAAAAATGACTTGAGTAAGTAGGTAAATGTTGTGTACCTTTCTCAGTACATTACCATGACAGCTACCATACTTTTTCTGCGGATAGGTACCCTGCATGCGTTCGGGCGCTCAAACTTAGTAGGCTTTTAGTAGGTTATGTTTGTGTACAGAGGTAAAATCTATAAAGATCTAGGTATAATGCGTTTTTTAAGGAGTTAGAAATATTAGATTTGAATGGAATCAAGTCTGTTCGTGGCTTGCATGCAAGGCCAACTGCCCACAGAGTGCTATGAAGTGTAAACCCACTGATTCAGCTTTCGATATCTTTTTGTGGCTGTTGTTACAAAAGTATTTTTGCTTTGTTGTGAGCTATAAGTTTTTGATAGTTATTCGTCGTATATTCGGTAAGTGTTTGAAACATTTTTTAGGAAAAAATTGGTATAGAATAAATGTAAAAGACATGTGGGTAAACTTTACCTATATCAATGACTAAAAGGTTAAGTTTCTGAAAAAACTAGCTGTGACCCACAACTCACAGCTAAATACCGGTGTCTGACCGTTACATTTTTTTTTAATTGACTCCAAAAAGGAGGTTCTGAACCCTGTTGTATATTTTTTTATACGTTTGTTACCGTTTTCTCCGTTATTTATGAACCGATTTTTATTTTATTTTTAATTGGAAAGAGAAGGATAGGATAGGCTAAAAAAATATAACCCAACTGTTAGGTTATACAATCGCCTGCGTCCTAGTGGCGCCACAGAGGCCATGCGGATAACACGCCCATTTTTGTAAACTAAAATAGTTGTTTGCGCAATAGCACGTGCTGGAACTATCAAAGACGCTTAAAAACTCCTAAAATGGAACAGAATAGAATGGGTACCTAAAAGATAATTATACTTTTAGATCTACAAAATCAATGTTTTATTATTTAGCCCACAAAATAGCTTAAAACTTATTAGCGCCATTTATTTAAATTAAATGATTAGTCTACCACATACTGATTGTAGGTTCATCTTACATTCACAATATATTTTTCTCTACTTTTATGAGTTTATGGAAAACATTCAATTTGTTGGCATCGTTTTTAACGCTTAGCGCGCGCGTGTAAAAACAGCTAAGATTTCGCATCTCTGTGTGTGAACACGCACACAAGCTCACCAAAACTGTACTCCAACAAAGTTGTTAATGGTACTCCACTATTACTCTAATGTAGCTGTAGTACATACTTTTCCGCATGACATTCTATTCGTTCTGACTAATTTTTAATTCCTACAGAACAACTAATATACTACTGAGTCATGTCGTGAAATGCAAGTGAGGCATAATTTAGACTAGGTAGGTAGGGATGTTGTGTTCGTGTCTAATGAAAAGGAAAATGACCAAATAAACCTGTCTAGGACATTTTCACAAATGAAACCTGCAGCTCGCTTTATTAAATCCTTAACTGGCTCAGTGGAGAATATAGAGCCCTCTACATTTCACCCTATATTATGTCTCTTGGCGGTGTTGATACCGTGAGGTGTGGCTGTCCTGACACAGATATTATCAGCAGATAGAAACATCTTCAAAAAGACGTAGAAGTAAATGGAAAAACTTTACTTAACTTTAGGGGGCTGAGCTACCCACGTCCGTAGGTACGTAGTGTATTTTGATTCCCTACACGTGGTCCCCGGGTAGTGCTAACCGGGTAGCAAACTCTGGTGGGAGGCTTCGGCCGTGGCTAGTTACCGCCCACCCGACCAAGCCATGCCGTGAAATGACCTAGTCGTGTTTCGGGATGTAGTCTGGTGTAACCGTTCCGAAGACGGGTCTGAGCAGTGGCGCACTTGTAGCGCCTCACTCAACTGCCGTCTTTGTACTTGTTCACTCTACAAAGCTCCAAGGCTAGAGTGAATAAGTATAAGTCGTCGTGCTCCATCTTAGACCACAACGTTGCTTAACATCAGGCGAGTTGGTGATCAAACGCCGACCTACTCTAAGTAAAAAAAATCCTATTGTGGCGTTCTGGGAAAACACCCGTTTTAGCTCCTAATTAATTTGTCTATGGGTAGCGCGCACATCACTAGAAAACAGTCGACCATCTTGACTGGCGAACACCCCATCCCTAGTGTTAATCTAGTGAGTGAGCTCTAGCAAGCGACAACGACTAACTGTACGACTGGAGAATACATCTTGAATCGGAACAGACGTGTTTTACTTTGATCCTTCGTCATCTACCTAAAGGAACGGAACAAGAGGGACATCGGGGCGTTTCATTAACGTCCCCGATCCTACACTATCTCCTTATAGGTATTTTTACCACCAAGTAGACCCTTACCATGAATTTTGATCGTTACGAAAACTTTTTTTGTTTTCGTTTGGCTCCATACATTTCAATAAAGCGTCCCTGGCGAAAACGTTACTACGAACGACGTAAATGTATTAATAATAATGTATGAAGCCAAACTAAAACGAAAAAAGTTTTGTTAACTATCGAAACTCGCGTTATGCCTCCGTCGTCGCCGCGAGACTCGCAGTTCTGCGGTGCTATTCACAATTATTCGGAAATGTTTCCGATCGGGGGGGCTATTCCTGCGCGTGAGATGAGATGAGATTTTATCTTGTTTACTCCCACACCTATCGAGTTTCAAGCGAGAGCAACAAGGACGGAAATGGATGTGATGAAAATCTCAAATCTTCGAATAGGGTCACGGATTCCACAATTTTCAAACTCAAATTGTTCGAATCTCAGTCTACTTTTATGATGGAATGGATGGATCCGATGACCCGAAAACTTATGAATACGGACTAAGATTCGAATAATTTGAGTTTACAATTTTTGGAATCCGAACGGAAACGTTTCTGAATGATTGTGAATACCTGTGATGATTAGGAGTTTGGAAAATTAAAAAAAGTTTCTAAAAGTTGTGCTGCTCGCTGGAGAAAAAACTTACTCCTACCGTGAAATACGCGGTGTGTCGCAGTTCGTAGTAATTTAAGTAAGAATTTGAGATAAAATCAATTATAGTCTACACTAATTTCGATGTTTGACTTTCTCATTATTGTTTGCAAACAAGGTCTTAGTACAACTAAGTATTTCACACTCGCAGTTCTTTGAGCAGTTATTTATGTAAGTATATTATTGTGTTGTGATCTTTTAATAATAGCGCGCAACCCGCAAAGTTTAATTTACACTGAGAGAGATCACGTTTAGAGTACACGAGCGCAACGATGAGATAAATTCCCCGTCGGGTGGCAGAGGCCGTAAAGGAAAATTACTCCGCGGGTTATAAGCACTTCATTAAGCCTGAGGTTGACATACTCCGCAACCGTACCTACTGCCGTTGACTTGACAACTTGGCATAACTTCTCTTGTTTACTTGTGTGACCAGAAAACTGTAAGGTATTTTATCTTAACGAAAAGAAAAGCTTCAAAAGTCTGGTTTGATAATTTATATGAAAAAGTTTGTCGAGGCCATTGGAATCAAATGGAATTCTAAAAGGATATATTATTAGACGTGTCGTCTTACGTACGAACTGTTCAATCATCTAAATGTGCGATTGCTCAAACCATGTGAAGCTGTGATTTACGAGGTATCCTCAATAATTTGGATTATTTAAATTTCTTTCATGTTCTTGATTTCATTTATGTTCGATAATTCAAGAGTCTTTTTGGGCCTCAAGAACAAGATATTATGATTTAAAAACTTTAGTGTGACTTTAGGTGATCAATAAAAAATAAATCAATAATGGGCAAATGATACAAACAATGCACAATGCTACTTTCCGTGCTACACACAATGCTACTTTCCGTGCTACACACAATGCTACTTTCCGTGTTCTCTACAAAACTCGACTTAAAAGTTTCAATAAAGTATCCACGGCTTTACGAAATGGGAAAAAGGGAGGAATTCATCTCCCTCTCCTCCCTCCCTCTGAGAGGAGAAGAGGGCCCTCCCCTGGGGAAAGGTGATGATGATAAATCCCTATTTATTATCATCACCTTTCCATCCTTATCATCATCTTAAGCCGTCGTCAATCCGATCTGAGAAAAAAAATATTAGCTTGACACATGCACAAAACGTGCGACGTCAAATTCCTCTGGGGGGCTATTCCTACACGTGAGATGAGATGAGATTTTATCTCGGTCACTCTCACACCTATGACGTTTGAAACGAGAGCAACAAGGATGAAAAAAGATGAGATGAGAATCTCAAATCTCCGAATAGGGGCCCTGGATGGGGAACCAAGTAAAACATTATATAGAAACTTCAGTTGTCAATGTTACATGAAATCAAATGTTAATGTCATAATGTCAGAGCTGTCAGCTGTCTGTCTCTGGGTCGTGCTGCGTGCAACAGATATGTCAGAGCGCACCCAAAGTTCAACTTCACCATTTGACTGCCTCGGTGGCTCAGTCGGTAGTGAACCTGTTTTCAGAGCTAGAGGGCGTGGGTTCGATTCCCACCTAGAGCAAACATTCATGTGATGAACATTTGTGTTTGTTCTATGTCTTGGGTGTTAATTTTCTGTTTAAGTAAGTATGTATGTATTTATAAATATATAAATGTATGTAAATCAGTCTCTGGCCGCCATAGTACAAGCTTTGCTTAGTTTGGGGTCAGACGACCGTGTGTGCTAGTGTCCCATATTATTATTGTTATTTCACTGATGTTTAGAACGGTGGCGACATTGCACTCTTGGTGCACTCCGGACCTATCCTTGGAACGCAATCCTGCCTCTTTCGTTTTCTACGCACGGCATGGCATTGTTTGTTTTGTTTACAACAGTTTGCTTTTAGGAGTATTTTTGGTGAATTTAGAATTCAATTAGTTTCTCTAAATTTCCACTACGCTTAATACGACAGAGTTAATAAAGTTGTACATTTTGTTGTTGGAATCTACAAAATTGTGTTGTTCAATGAGATACTATATTTTTCCTGAGCAGTAAGCGTGTTCACGTTAATCGATTTCTGAATTACAATAAACACCATATCGCCATGAAGATATCTGAGGTAAACTTATCAACCTTTACTCATTTATAACTCGGTACTTAGGTACATAATTATTAATATTTATTAAAAGTAAATTATGATTACCTCCACATAACCTTACCTCACCATAATAAACCTGAGCAAAACATGAATCAATACTAGCCACATACATTCCAATATTCTCAAATATTTTTACATTTACAACTATTTATATTTTATCTTCCGTACTAACAAATACTGATCTATTAATTGTCCGAAATAAACATAATAGTCATGTTTAACTTGGTAGAAGATACAGATTTACCCATCAGACATGTAATTTTTCTTTTCTTCTTTCAGCTTCCTGGTGATGAAGATTCAGGGCCGACATGCAGAACCTATGTTTTTCAAAATGAAAGTCACACATTAGGAAATGCTTTAAAATGCATAATAAACAGATAGTAAGTAAATACATCACATTAGCGGATGACATTGATGATACAAATCTGTTCAGCTGTTTAAAATAAAAACTCCTTTTTTTAATTCTCCTTTTCTTTTCAGTGAAGATGTAGATTTCTGTGGATACACAGTACCTCACCCAGCCGAGTCTAAAATGCACTTTAGAATACAAACGCAAGAAACCCCTGCCTTGGAAGTGTTAAAACGAGGTCTCAAGGATCTGCAGAAAGTTTGTGACCACACAATAAACCTTTTTGAGCAAGAAGTGCAAGAATTTTGCAAAACATGATCAACTGTAGCTGTTAAATTTATATGAATAGATAGATACCTAATAATAAATAATACTTTGTAATTCTTGCGTTATTATTTTTGTATAATTTTTGTTTCCAGTTTTAGTAATATCCATCCCTTCAATATTTTGAATACTGTTGTCTATTGTGTTGTGGCATTAGGACCAAGGAGCAATGCATTAATTGCACTAGGTTTTAGCAAGTACTACATCCCCCCACTCTCCTGGTGTTGTGGTTTTTCAAAACTCCCTCCCCTTACCCAAAATAACTTGTACCTTTGGATCCTAAGTAGGTACTTTATTTTAGAATGCTTGACATTCAACAAAAAAAAAGTACATTAAAATCATTCACTACAACAAATAGATTTTTTTCTGAACACCCCTACCCTCTTTCGAGCCTCATGTGATAATGGATAATCCTGAACATAAAACTTGATGTGCACACAGGTGCAGTCATTCAATGCAGTAACTTGTATCTATTAAAACTGAAATTTCATACTTGTGTAAAATAGACAAGATAACTGGAATGTACATTTGTAGGCTGTGGTTTGACAGAGCTTAATCAGGACGAAGTTTTAATCACTAAAACAAAATGATCCTTAATATGTAACATATTCCATATTAGTATTTTTCGTGAGACATTGATGATTGAAGTACAATGTGTTTTGATGTCATATTAATGACTCTAATCAAATTATTGAAGTCTAGAGCAAAAATAAAAAAACAGTTGAAGTTAGTTTCTTTATTTAATTGCAATGAAAATTGTCTAAGCCTTGAATTCAGAGTAAGGCGACTTGGTCAGTGGGATATCCCTCCACAAGTCAGGAGTGAGGTAGGCATAGGTCTTTGCGATGGCAGCGTAAGTAGCCTTGGCAAAGTTGCCTAGAGTGCCAGTGGAACCACGGGCCGAAGTGTAGCAGTCCTGGACACCAGCCATCTGGAGAAGCTTTTTCGGAACAGGGGCAGATACAATGCCGGTACCACGGGGAGCAGGAATCAGCCTCACCGTGACTGAACCACACTTGCCAGTCACCTGCAATAATAAACATAACTGTCAGTAACAAGTTGGGTACTAGGTAGGCAGATGTAAGAGGTGTATAGAATCAGACATGTTAAAAGCTTCATAGGAAACCTCAGGGGATACCACGAATGAAATGATTATCAGTTTCATCATTGAGATTTTAAACAGTGTAAAGTTTGGATTTGTTTGGTTATATAGTTTACCTTGCAAGGCACAGTGTGAGGCTTTCCGATCTTGTTACCCCAGTAACCTCTGCGTACAGGCAAGACTGAAAGCTTAGCAAGGATGATAGCTCCGCGAATGGCAGTGGCTACTTCCTTGCTGCACTTGACGCCCAGACCGATGTGGCCGTTGTTGTCGCCAATAGCTACGAACGCCTTGAAGCGCGTGCGTTGACCGGCGCGCGTCTGCTTCTGAACAGGCATGATCTTCAGCACTTCATCGTTCAGAGACGGGCCCAAGAAGAAATCTATGATCTCGAACTCTTTGATGGGCAGAGAGAACAGGTAGATGCTCTCAAGCTTGTCGATCTTGCCCTCGCGGACAAGGCGGCCAAGCTTGGTTACCGGCACCCACTCTTTCTGGTCCTCCTTGCCGCGGCCACGGCCGCGACCACGACCGCGTCCACGCCCACGTGGGCCACCACGGCCTCTGTCACCGCCGCGAGAACCAAAGCCGCCACGAAAACCGCCACGTCCACCGGCAGGAGCAGCGTCCGCCATTCTGGGAAATGTTTCATTTGTAAGCACATGGTCGAATGTTTATGATAAAAATGGAATCTATGTATGAAGTCAGACGTTTTAAAGCCATCACTGTGTAAACACTATGGCGGATACCACGAATGAAATGAGTTTTGTTTCATCATACGAAATCACCACGTGGTGACACATCTAAAAAGTCGAATACGGAAGACTAAAAAGTTTTAAGGATAACAAATTTATATATCATGATTCCATAAGAATAATTGTGGTCAATACTGGAATTAGCTTAGCCTTTTTTTGCTGAAACGTATAATAAAATAAATCTAAAAAAACTTACGTTGAACAGTGAGCGCAGTGAGACAATCAAACACAAAATGGCCGAATTTCGAAATAAATTCTGCAAAAGTTTTTGGTTTTGTTCCAAACTCACAATAAATGATGTGTTAAGCATACAAGAAAGACAACAATATGCCGAAAAACATGTGTTAGACCGAAACAGAGCATTTCAATGACATAAGAAAGCCATAGACAAGGCTATTCTATTATTTTGCAGATAGGATGAGCCAATCATGCACGCAATTTCCATTGAACCAATCAGGCTTGAGGTCAAATAGACTGTTTTAAAAAGCGGCAAATATGAAAATCATGATAAAATAATAATTAAATTTTTATTTCTTTGGATCATGATGAAAATGAACCGAGATGGTTTATCTAGTGTGCGCTGTGCCCACTTTATTTTACCTTTAAGGCTTTACAAAATATTATCAAGAAAAAACATCGTTTCAGTAGTTGATTGAATCTGGCGTTACTTTGCCCAAGTTCATCTTCAAAACTGTTACTTAACCAATAAAAAAAATTTAGCAATAAAACACAATTAAAAAAATATACAATAAAAAAGCAATAAGCCAATGCTTCTTCGAGCACTACGTCAAAAACGTTTTTATTGCTTTTTGTATAATTTTTTCATTGGATTATAACATTTAATTTTTTCATTGTATTTTATTGTACTTATAGTTTTTCATGTGATTAATTTTTGATCAAATATTGTTGTAAATTTCATTACATTAGTTCTTTCTAATTATTTATTAAGTTAGCTTCAAATATCAAATAAATTTAGTTTAAAGTTTAGTTTAGTTTAAAATTAAGTTTTAAAAAAAATAAAGTTTTCTAGTAGGTAAGTACCTAGATTTCAATAAATGCATAAATTTCATCAAATTCTGTTACAAATTAACGTTAATTATATCAAATTATAGAGTTCAAATTAGCTTCAAATATCAAATTGAATGGTTTTCTAGTAAATTAAATTTACTAGACTACTTTATTAAATTCCAAATTAAAAATATATAAAAAAAAATATTCTTTGACGTACATGATGCGACGTTAGAGCGGAAATACACTAGATAATGGTTCAAGCAACAGTATCGTCTCAGTAGTAATAGTGGGTTGTTACTCTTGTCCCCACTTTTCGTCCTAATTGGGGGCCAAAAGGAATAAAACTTGGCTCTGTGCCAAACGTGCCTCGCTCGCGGGCGGCATTTGCCCTCCTCAATAATTTCATCTATCTTCCTATTTTACAATTTCTCAACCGATTAAGAAATGCGACCTGTAGAGAAAGATGGCCGGACAGAAATCCGGACATAAATCCGGACATGTGTACGAAAGCATTTTTGCCCAAGGTGAAGCAGAGACGCTTCACTTGCCAACACTCACTCAGTCGAAAATAAAATCTTACGAGCCACCACATGTTTCCAGCAGTCAGGTGATGTAGATTGTTTTAGTCTATTTTATGAAGCGATGTACCGGAGAACGACCAAGGACCCTATTCGGAGATTTGTGATTTTCATCTCACTTTTTTTCGTCTTAGTTGCTCTCGTTTGAAACGTCATAGGTGTGAGAGTGACCTAGATAAAATCTCATCTCATCTCACGCGCAGGAATAGCCCTCCAATAGGTAATATCAGTATATTCTCTTGACACAACTAGCCTCCATCCACCACCTTTTAATTTCTCAATAAAATCCATTGCCTCTAAATAATAGAATAGTAATACGGAGTAACAGAGTATTTATGGAGTTCAATGAGAAAAATGGAGTTAGACAAAATTAAACTTTATTTTATATCAATACATTTCACTTTAACAATTCTATAATTATCTTGACTTCTGTCATAAACGACGTAAGGAAAAGTTGAAATGCCGTGGCACGCCGCTCCGTGGAGTCCATCTTTCGTTACGGCGACCACTGCACCCATGAAGCTCGGGTAATGTGCAGCGATTCTTCTAACGGCGGTTGCTGCGGCTTGCTCGGGAGACGACCCTCTCCGCATTTCTTCTACAGCTAGAAAACTAAAAAAACAAGAGTTATTTTTCAAAAGTTTACACAGGCAGGTTTTCGGCAAGCGCAGCGTAGGACGTCCACCCACAAGGTGGACAGATGACCTTGTCAAGACCGCAGGATCGCACTGGATGCAGGCCACTACCAACCGCTCTTATTGGAGATCTATGGGGGAGGCCTTTGTCCAGCAGTGGACGTCCTATGGCTGATGGATGGATGGATGGATGACACAGGCACAAATTGGATGATCAAAAAAATCTGTCGTTTGCTTCTTCTTCCTATTAGGGTTACATTGATTTCCAAATCGCACCAGCATAGGTATTCACAATCATGCGGAAACGTTTCCGTTCAGATACAATTTAAAACTTAAATTATTCGTATTTCAGTTTTTATTCATAAGTTTTAATCATGATTCATTCTTCCGATCGGATTTATACCCGATTACCCATTTCAAAATTTGTAAAAGTGGACTGATATTTAAACAATTTGAGTTTGAAATTTGTTGATCGGAAACGTTTCCGATTGATTGTTAATAGCACCGCAGAAGCGCAAATATGACGTACTAGCTGCGCCCTGCGGTTTCACCCGCGGTTTAAAAGTATCCTATGTGCTATTCTAGACTATAATCTATCTCTGTGCCAAATATCATCAAGATCTGTTTAGCCGTTCTGGCGTGAAAGAGTAACAAACATCCATCCATTCCTACAAACTTTCGCGTTTACAATATTAGTAGGATGGTATGCGATGCTAACTTAAATACGTCGTGTTAAACGGTCTAATGCATAATTTTATAGCATAAAAAATTTGCAAAAACCACATAATTGGTTTTATTGCTCCAATTTGTAACACCAATGAAGTTATTCGATAGACTGCCTCGGTAGCTCAGTTGGTAGTGAACCTGTCTTCTGAGCTTGGGGGCGTGGGTTCGATTCCCACCTAGGGCAAACATTCATGTGACGAACATTTCTGTTTGTTATATGTCTGGGTGTTATTATCTATTTAAGTATGTATTTAAAAATATCTAAGTATGTATATCAGTCTCTGGCACCCATAGTACAAGCTTTGCTTAGTTTGGGGTCAGGGGACCGTGTGTGCAAGTGTCTCGAATTTATTTATTTATTTATTTATTGATGCAATTTGGAACAAGCAGTATTTCTTGAATAGCTATATGTACTAGTTTTTTTTACCTTGGCAAAAATCTGAGCATTATGTCCCCATCGCCGGTAGCCGCAGCACCACCCACGGCGTTGTCGGCGTAAGCACCAGACCCCGGGATAGGGGAGTCTCCGATCCTTCTAAAAACCAGTTATTACATTAAGTATAATTACACAGTAATTACACAGGCCTACAGGCCACGTAATTTTTTCTAATTCGGCGATAAACTGATGCTGTTACTGGCTAGGAACTGGTTTTAATGATAGAAAAATGTATCACAACTTTAGTAGGAAACTATTCTGGTATAGTATCTTTACTAATAATAAAAATGCGAAAGTGAGCTCAACAGATCAATAGATCAATTTTGCATACACATTGTCAGGGGTACAGAAAAGGCCAAGGGTACCTTTCATCCAGAAAAGTTAATGGTTCTTGTGGGACTGTGGGTGACTGCGGCCGTAGTAAGTAGATTAATAAAATTACCCAGGTAATTTGAACTTGGCCCCATTAGTAGAAGTGCCAGCAGAGATATCTTGCTTATCGTCGATAGCGACCATTCCGATGGTGTCATGGTTGAAGCGGTCTATCTTGACTCGAGTGCTGTCCTCGCGATATCTCTCGTCAGGCTTATATGGGCCGCAATGTTGATTCGGATCTGGGTAGACATTCTGTGATAAGATAATACAATAAAGAAAAGATATCCAAGATACAGGAAAAGATTTATCTGTTCTTGTTGGGCTTGTGGATCTATAGTTTGTCTGTAATGTGACTTTCTGGATTTTCTTTAGCTCAGTAATTTCAATTCGCTATAGTATTTCAATAGTGCAATTCTTCATCATGCTCAATGCTCAAATCATTCAACTTAAGCAGGAGTTGGGCCAAGTTAGGGTAATTGGTGTTTGGTACAAGACTGGAATGAGTGGCATACAAGAAGAGAGGCCTATGCTCTCTAGTGGGCAATGGTGGTTTATGATTTAAACAAATACTATTTTAATAAAACTTAATAAAAATAGATTACCATCCAAAAGTTAGGCTGACAATTATCTTCATTACGCCATTTCATCCAAAGTTTTTTGGAGTCCTGTGTCGTAAGAGTTTCTTCAGTAAAACCCATTTGTAAAGCAAACTGCGTAGCTAGTTCCCCAACGAGGAAGGAATGTTTGCTGCGCTCCAAAACATGTCTAGCAACTGATATCGCGTGTTTGATGCGTCTTAAGGCACCTACCGCGCCAACATTCATTGTTCGCCTGAAAAAATTGAATTTAAAAAAATAATTAATTGTTCCAATTATTACAAATGTGTGGTTTGCAAGCAGATAGCTAACATACATAAAAATACCATTATTATGCTCATAGCTCTCTGTTTTCTAGCTGCCTAGTAGTAGGCAAGCAATAGAACAAGCACCCACAAAGACACAATTATTGCTGAAAAACTAAACAGATATTTTAGGCCATATTTGATCATTCAAATATCAATCATCATATCAATCATACCTGGTTCCAGAGCAGAGAGGCTAGACAGTACCAAACTACAATTACTAAATATTTTTGTTTTAGCATAAAGTCAAAATGTTTTTATTCAATTTAGGTATCAAAGATACACTTATGAATGTCAAAGTTATTTAAATAGACTTGACCGCCTTGTTCGGATAAAGAGCCTCTACTCAGAAGAACAGGCAAGAAACTGGGGGGCATTATTTTTTCAAATAATAAATAAATTACAGTCTCACAAATTTTGGCTTATTTATTTTATTTATTTATTCGAAATTGAATAAATACTAGTGGCTACTTGGCGGAAGTGGAAGGCTCCAGACATCTTTATCTTCTAAATAATTCTTAACCTTATAATATCCTCTTTTCATTAATGTAGTTTTTACATGTGATTTGAATTTTCCCTCGGTGAGCCCTGTTATATTTTTCGGGATTTTATTGTAAAAACGAACGCAGTTGCCTAAAAATGACTTATTTGACTTAGTCAGTCTAAATCTCGGTACAGCTATCCTATCCTTATTTCTAGTGTTAAATTATATACTTACTGTTAAATTACATACTGTTTGTAATTACTACTAGCATTAGTTTCTACTACTTACTACTTGCATTAGTTTCTGGTAAAAAAGTACATTCTACAGGAAACTACTGACCCATCCATGATAAGTGCATCAAGAGTAGTCTCGCTATCTTCATCTGGGCTCCCGCCAAAGCCAACAGTTCCATCACATTGCTGGGCCTCGCACACCGACGCTCCTTGTTCGATGGCATCTAACGCTGTGCCACCTTTTTCGAGAACTTCCCAAGCTAACAACAGTGATTTTGATTCATGATTAGAGTAGGAAAAATTAATTCATTTATAATTTAGCACGACCGAATCATTAGCCGAAAATTTTACTAACCTCGTTTAGTTGAATTAGTAAAAGACCATGTTGTTATCACTATAGGAATGTTGGGTTCACTATTTACCACGAAAAATCCGACGTATATAAGTGAAAATAACAAAATGTTTTTCATAATTCAATTGAAATCACCCGCCCCCTTTTTACGTCCGTCGTCATAAAAACAAAACAAAATGCCATCGCTATTCCCAGAACAGACTACAAAAAAACACAGATAAAAAAACTGTTCGTTCGCCACAGGTTAAAAAGTAACGGTAATTGAACGGTTTTGCCATTCTAATAACGATAATTTTGGCAGAAGCCACTTAAAAAAAAAAAACGATAATTTTGACGATGCCGAAGTTCTTTTTGACTTCAGCTATGTCCTTATAAAGAATTCTTTATGGATTCTTTACTACCTCAGTGGCTCAGTTGGTAGTGAACCTGCCTTCTAATCGTGGGGGCGTGGGTTCCATTCCCCCCTAGAGCAAACATTCATGTGATGAACGTAAGTGTTTGTTAGTACGTAAGTTCACACTTACGTTTTTATAGAACGTAAGTGTGTAACCCAGGCATAGCTGGGTGTTAATGTCTATTTGAGTATGTGCTATTCTAGACTAAAATCTAACTATGTGCGAAATTTCATCCAGGAGGGCTATTCCTGCGCGTGAGATAATATAAGATTTATCTCGGTCTCTCTCACACCTATGACGTTTCAAACGAGAGCAACAAGTACGAAAAAAGATGAGATGAAAATCTCAAATCTCCGAATTGCTACCACAATAGGGCCACAGATTTATTCAGCCGTTCTGGCGTGAAAGAGTAACAAATGTCCATCCACCCATCCATCCATCCATTATTACAAACTTTCACGTTTAAATAATCCTACTAATATTATAAACGTAAAAGTTTCTAAGTTGGTTATGTTTTGTTTTCGACGCTGCGCGACCGCGAATCGTATCGCCGCGCAATAAGGATGGTAGCATTGGTAGCGCATGGTAGCGCGGTGTCGAAAACAAAACGTTACCATCATGGCAATAAAATGTCATGGTACGCAGTTTGTTTGTTAGAGATAGGGGGGAGGGGGGTAAGGGGGGGGGTCTTCCTAGAACAAATTGAATAAAATAATAGCTTACTTATGATTTAAAACACGGGAATTACTCACGTACGATTCAGTCTCACTCGCACTCGCCCTGATGAAGACCGCCGAATGCGGTTGAAACTATAGTCGGAATAATCGACTGAATCGTACGTGAGTAATTCCCGTCTTTTTAAATCATAATGTGTGAAAACCACGTCAGTTTCTATAATATAATAGCTTACTTCTTTCCTGGCATCGTCATCTAGTGCAATAAGTATATTCCTAGTATACTGAAAGCTTCCGAGCCGCTCCAGCAGGGAAATGCAGCACTTCTTCACTTCGACGTCGCGGGTCCTTTGACGCAAGATGTCTGTGGCGGGCTCAGGGTGTACCGTGCTTCGGATGGCAAGTTTGATTTTAAGTTCCGGGTGGTGTAGGGCTAATTTGAAAGGGTATGTTAAACCAAAAGGGGCTTGTGTAGGGCTAATTTGAAAGGGTATGTTAAACCGAAAGGGGCTTGTGTAGGGATAATTTGAAAGGGTATGTTAAACCGAAAGGGGCTTGTGTAGGGCTAATTTGAAAGGGTATGTTAAACCGAAAGGGGCTTGTTTAGGGCTAATTTGAAAAGGTTTGCTAAACCGAAAGGGGCTTGTGAAGGGCTAACTTGAAAGGGTATGTTAGACCGAAAGGGGCTTGTGTAGGGCTAATTTGAAAGGGTATGTTAGACCGAAAGGGGCTTGTGTAGGGCTAATTTGAAAAGGTACATTAGACCGAAAGGGGCTTGTGTAGGGATAATTTGAAAGGGTACATTAGACCGAAAGGGGCTTGTGTAGGGCTAATTTGAAAGGGTATGTTAGACCGAAAGGGGCTTGTGTAGGGCTAATTGGAAAGGGTATGTTAGACCGAAAGGGGCTTGTGTAGGGCTAATTTGAACGGGTATATTAAACCGAAAGGGGCTTGTGTAGGGCTAATTTGAAAGGGTATGCTAAACCGAAAGGGGCTTGTGTAGGGCTAATTTGAAAAGGTACATTAGACCGAAAGGGGCTTGTGTGGGGATAATTTGAAAGGGTACATTAGACCGAAAGGGGCTTGTGTAGGGCTAATTTGAAAGGGTATGTTAGACCGAAAGGGGCTTGTGTAGGGCTAATTTGAAAGGGTATGTTAAACCGAAAGGGTATGTTAGACCGAAAAGGGCTTGTGTAGGGCTTCTTTGAAAGGGTATAATTTGAAAGGGTATGTTAAACCGAAAGGGGCTTGTGTAGGGATAATTTGAAAGGGTATGTTAAACCGAAAGGGGCTTGTGTAGGGCTAATTTGAAAGGGTATGTTAAACCGAAAGGGGCTTGTGTAGGGCTAATTTGAAAGGGTATGTTAGACCGAAAGTGGCTTGTGTAGGGCTTCGCTACGCGGCAGCGCGTAACACGCAACACTTAAAAAAATCTTCATAAACGTGTAAGCACTATCGGCTGAAAATGAACAAGTAAAAAAACCCAAGAAATGACTGAGATATCTTAAAATATTAAAGACCGTGTCTGCGTCTAGTTTGTTCTTCTTCTCATCTCGCCACCAGCTCAGAAGATCGTCCAGTAAGGCTTCTAGTTGAGGGTTGCCGCCGAGACGAGCCACCTGTGACACGACAGACAGTTAAATCCATGATCCAAAAAAACAAGGTCTAGCATTCAACAAACACATAATGACGTCATTGTCATCCGTCTCTTTCGAACCTGCTGTAAATTACTTATTTCGATCTTAATTCGATTAGGGTAAGTAATGATCCTGGCGGGTTATGGTCTCTTTCTGCGAGGAGGTGATGTCGCAGAGAGAGACCGAGAAGCGGGAGAGAGAAAGGGACCCTCTTTCTCTCCCGCTCCGGAGGGCGCGGACACGGAGCCGAGCCAGCAGAGCTCGCAGTCCGTCTCCGCTAGGAGGCCCAGGGGCACCGGACACGGGGGTGTCTGGTGCTCCCAATTAAGGAGGGTCTCCTGAGGAGTCGATGCCTTGGTGTCCAGGGCATCGCTTCAGAGCTGGGGAGGGGGACGAGCCCCTTCCTGAGGTGGGTCCGGCTGCGGACAGCGGCGTGGTGGGGTTACGGAGAATCTGAGAGAGGCCCCGTGACTCCGCCATTGCCGACGAGGATGGACACCGTGGGGGTTTAGTCGGTGTGGGTGCCCTCCTGGCATCGAGTCCGACATACCCCGCTCCGCCTCCCCCGGGGCGTAGCGGGGATGTGTAAGAGCATTCCTCCAAGAAAAAAAAAAAAACAGGGTAAGTAATGATATTTATTTCATTGTTTTTGTACATTAATTTATAATTTATTTATTATTGCCTTATAATTTAAATACATATTTATTTAAGTTATTAACACTTGGATGTAAGACACCCAAAATTTGTAAATTGAATTAAAAATTATGACCAGAAATTGATTTTTTTTTTAATGTTTTACGCTTCATAGCCAAGTACAAACTCAGAAAAATGTTAATTTACTGTTGATGGCAATCAAAAATGTTTGTTTTGTTTATGTACTTAAATGTGTGTATTGCACTCCTATTGAACTTTGCTAAAAAAACTATCGATAATAATGACGTCATCATTTTATCCATCTCTAGTGAAAATCGAGCGTAAACTAACTAACATTTGTATGCTGAATTTCATCATCAATTCTACTTTCATCTAGGAAATATAGTTAATACGAAGAAACGACAACAACATACCGCTGGTAAATCGGTTTTTGGAAACAATTTATGTTATGTTTTAGACAAAATTCAGACAAAAACATCACATTGGAAATATCATATCTACCCATGAGTTCCATGACACGACAAATTTTGTGGGTTACATCTTTGATTCACATCACAATCGCTAAACTCACAAGATGACATAACTGCATTTAATTAAAATTGCTCTCTTTTGAGTCTATTTATAATTATTTTAGTAAAAATATAAATCATAGGAATTTCCGCGTGTTCCAAGGTGCTCGCTGTCATTAATGACAAAAGAAAAATTGACTAACATTTTATTTGTAGGCGACCTCTTTCTCTCTTGTGGAGTTTACATTTCGATGGAGACTTCTCTGTCCCGCGCTTCGTTGGTCTTTTGCGAAGCAAAAAAAAATCTTAGGGTTGTGGGCACCACAGATAAACCGTTGATGGATCATAGACAAAATTTCTCCTTAAAACACGACTCACCTGCGCGGGCAGGGGCGAGGTAGTACTTCACACTTGCTATTGGCCGATCCTTTGGATGACGCAATCTGAGCTATGAATATAGTGATTGACACGACGTCTAACAAACAAAATAATATATCGATAAAATTAAATACCTCCTTTCGTGTTCATAATTTATGACATCAAATTAAGATTGTAACAAATATTAAGATGAAAAACCTAGACAATACAATTTAAGTATTTACTTTGTCTGATCTGTTAAGAAATGAAATAATCTTAAAGACTAGGTACAAATTAGACGTGAGAGTTATAAGAGGCGAGAGGTAGCCGCCTTAGCACTCGCCTTAAAAAAGACCGCTGAATGCGGTGAAACTATAGTCGGAATAACTGACTATAAACGTACGTAAATAATTCCCATATTATATCATTTATAATCATTAAATCATAATGTGAGAAAAACACGACAGTTTCCATAATAGGTACATTTACTTAAATAATATTTTTTGGAATCAAAATTGAAAATCGATAAGTTAAATATACCTATATATCGATAGTCTGAGGGTACAGCACTAATTCCTCGCGAGCGATAAACTAGAGGGGTAAAACGAGACAGAGTGATACAAGTGAACACATGACAGAACAGGATGGAACGAAAGACATCAACGCGTTCCTTTTTGTTTTTTTTTAATGTTCGTTTTTAGTTGCGAAAATAATTTTTGCTAAGTTTTCTTTAATTACTGTAAGAAATAACTTTCTTGTGGAACGATATGTCTTCCTTTTCACAGCCGGATGTCTTACTGTGCTTTCCAAAAAGTTTGACTGCACAGTAACTCATTTTTAGATATTTTTTTGCTTGTTTTCTTCCGCAACTTCTCCGCCGAAAGCCAAAACCAAACTGACGTACTCGCAGTAGCAAACAGTGGATTTCAACTACTTATTTTCGCACGAGGGGAAACTGCATCATAAGTCAACAGGTTTCATAGTCATTGGTGGGCACACCCACAATTTGTCATTATGAGTAAGAAAGCAATAACGCACTCATATGGCTTTTCCGTAGTATTGCCGATATTTAGGGTAGGTAGTAAACAGCAAGAGACATGAAACATATTACTTACTAAGTAATAAGAACATTTTTATTTTTAACCAATTCTATTTATATCTAAAATTTTTAGGCCCTATAGTAAGCTTAAATAGTATAATAATCAACTAAAATAAAATAAAAAACGACCTTTCCGTCATCCGAATTCTGTAATAATAATATGTGATTATTTCAATCCTAGCATTCAATTTTACTCACACAACGAAAATAAAGGATACTATACTACCGTAACTGGAACGTAGTCGTGTCATACACAGAGTCGTGCATATACTATACAACACAGAGAAATATTTTGGAAAAACCACGAGCTTATGCACACGTAGCATGGCATAATAAGTCATAATTGTATGAAAACAAGAATGCATGCACAGCACGTCATAAGTTGGTATGTTCTGGGAATAGCCAAAACAAACCCCATTGCGTGAGACTCGATAGCAAACATAAATAAAAACCACAACTCAAACAAATAGTACACCCCCACATTGACATTTTTCACAAGTCCAGTGATCCACAAGTTGCCAGTAAAACTCAATGTCAAAAAGTTGTTTTTTGGTAATTTTTTAAATCCTCATTTAGCTATGTAAAAATCAAGTTTTATTAATGGAAACCATTATTAATAGAACTATTCTAGGTATGATTTCAGTGTACGAAAACATAAGCTAATGGCTTTTAGACAATCTATAAAATAATACAGAGAAAAAACTTGTGAAAGGAAAATTAATGCCGATTATTCACGTCGTTATAATTTTTGTTTACTGATTGTGTCCACAGATGTAAAATTTTCCTCACTGCTGTCACTGTACGTCACTGCACAGCACGTCATAAGTTGGTATGTTCTGGGAATAGCCAAAACAAACCCCATTGCGTGAGACTCGATAGCAAACATAAAAATAAAAACCACAACTCAAACAATTATTACACCCCCACATTGACATTTTTCACAAGTCCAGTGATCCACAAGTTGCCAGTAAAACTCAATGTCAAAAAGTTGTTTTTTGGTAATTTTTTAAATCCTCATTTAGAAGTAAAAATCAAGTTTTATTAATGGAAACCATTATTAATAGAACTATTCTAGGTATGATTTCAGTGTACGAAAACATAAGCTAATGGCTTCTAGACAATCTATAAAATAATACAGAGAAAAAACTTGTGAAAGGAAAATTAATGCCGATTATTCACGTCGTTATAATTTTTGTTTACTGATTGTGTCCACAGATGTAAAATTTTCCTCACTGCTGTCACTGTAATTATGACAGTGACATTTGTTTGACACTGCACTGTCTGGAAATAGCCCGTGCGAAAATCTCAGATTAAATAACTTAATTAAATAATCTCAGAATACATAAATAAAGCAATATTATTCTGTGGCGAAAATTAATATTTCTGACAGTGACCATGATAGATGATAGTGACAATGCTACCGTCATGTAACATGTTTTTACCGTCATCAGGATGTTCTGTGCCGTCATGTTACCGTCAGTCAAATCAACCAATCAAACCGATGCGATGGTTGATAGGTTGGCCATAGCTTAGAGTCCAGAATAGTCTTGCGCATAGTAGTTCGCGACGGAGATCGCTCAGTTTAGGTCACCGCTCCTAAACGAACTAGTTCGCTCTTCTAGTTCGTCAGCTCCCAGCTCGAATCAGAGGAAGGCAGATCGTTCGCTCGTCCTGATACTGCTCTTGAACGGGCACGCGGAATGATTACGGATTGCTGTACTTAACGCGCGCACTCGCCTTGATAAAGAGCGACGAATGCGGTTGAAACTATAGTCGCAATAATCGATTAAATCGTACGTAAGTAATTCCCGTTTCATAAATCATAATGTGTGAAAACCACGTCAGTTTTCATAATTAAATAAACAAACAACTGCAAAAGCCTCTGAATGAAAAATAAGAATATCATTATTGTAATAACACCTAGGCTTAGTGGTGCAATAAATAAAAACACTCATTATTTTAGTAAATGAAAGGTTACGGTTTCTTTAAAACTTATAATAAGTTTAAAAAATAATCAACAGTTGAGCAATGACTTTCGTTCTTTTGACGCCACCCTTGCTCATTCGGTCACGAACTAACGAACTATGGAGCGGGAAATGAAGGAGCTAGTTCGCGTAGTTCATCTGTGGGAGCGCTCTTACGACCTAGTTCGTTCGCGAACTACACAAGGCTAGTCCAGAAGCTTGTTTTGACAGTTGGTTGACCTTGACTTCAGCTTTGTTTTTGTTTTGTGAATTTGTGATATTTATTGATAGCGGTGATAGCGAATAGCCATCTCAGAACTTCCGCTTCTTTCTAATTTTCGCAGTTCTGTGTGATTTTTGTAATAAATACCGAAATGGATTTAAATTTATTTTATCGAAAATTACCCAAAGTCGTAAGTTTACAAACCTAACATAATTATAACCTGTCAGCTTAACAATTACTTTAAAAAAATATCTAAAATTTATTCTGCTTGTCTTCAGGAGCTACATGCCCATTTAAATGGTTCTTTGAGCCGTGCTACGATGCTGCAGCTACAGAGACATCACGCTGACATGGGAATCGTCGACAAAACTGATGCGTTCTTTGATGAGTTTCAAATCGGCGCAGGGGACACACGAAGTTTGTCTGAGTATGTTGTAATCTATAAAGTATCTTTACTCAAAAATGCATGTAATGTAGTCATTATTTTGATAACCTTGTTTGAGCAAAGTCGACCGTGCCTTTCTGTTTCAAGGAGCGGCCGGCAAAGTTTTGCTGGTCGCTCTAACAGGCCGGCAAAACATTGCCGGCCGCTATTTTGACGTTACAACGTTTTAAAAAACTAAATACAAAAAGATTTTATTTAAAACACAGCTGTTTGAATATAAAGAGATATGTACAAAAAGATTTTATTCCATATTCGGCTGTATAGTTCCAACTACCATTGCTAAAAAAAAAACAAAGAAGTACTTAACAAAATCGCGGGAAAGTCGGTGTTGATGTTGAATTTTAGTAACTGTACTTTTCATAATTGTCATTTTAAATTTCTAGTTAATTAATTTATATTTTATTTAAATTACTTGCTGGTTTTATTTAGGTTAGGTACTTGTATTTTTGAGTAAAGCACCATACAAGCCTTGGCTGTTGAATTTTAGTAACTGTACTTTTCATAATTGTCATTTTAATTAAATTTCTAGTTAATTAATTTATATTTTATTTAAATTACTTGCTGGTTTTATTTAGGTTAGGTACTTGTATTTTTCCTCGTGTAGCCTCGTGTTTTTGTGTAGCCTCGAGCTAGCTTAACTACGCTCTAGACCTTCCAGCTTGGCTATCATTGCAGCCCTTGCTGTCCTCGCTGTAAAGCCTCAACTACGGCCTCGGCCTTTATCTCAGCTCGTCCATCAAGTGCTGCATGCTGACTGCGCTGTATCGGCCTGGAGCTGCGCTACGCTGCACTCTCGGCCATCATCAGCGCGACCAGCAAAGTAGTCATTATAGACCGCGGCAGTAATGTACTAATTGTGTTTAGACACAATTTTTATGTAATGTTAACACAATGTATTTTGTACAAAAATATCTCAGTACTAGCTGCATCGTACAGTTTACCTGCTGTCCCAGGAGATGTTTTTTTTTTTCGTGATAAAAAGTAACCTGTGTATTCATTTAGAGTATAGGCTAACTCCATAACAAACTAAATCCAAATCCGTTTAGCTGCTTGAGCGTGAAGAAGTAACAAACTCAGAAATTTAGTACTTAAAACATTTTTTTTAATTGCATTAATTGCATATAAATATAATTATGCATTGAGTGCATAATTATATTTATCTATTCAAAACCTATAACTTTAACTAATGCTTTTTTCTTTACATTTTGCAGGAATTAAAAAAAATACTTACTATTGTTACATTTATATTGTCTTCTAGCTGCTTCCAAGTATTCAGCATTGCACATTCACTGACAAGCATGCCAGAGACATTAGAGATGGCTACAATACTCACTCTTCAAGAATTTCAAGATGATGGCTGCTGCTACATCGAATTGAGAACCACTCCTCGCAACACTGAGTACATGACCAAAGAGAAATATTTGGAGACTGTTATCAAAGCTATTACGTAAGAGAAATATATTTAATTTTTTTAAATTGAGTAAAGTAGTGAATATTATATTTAATAATATTCACTAAGACAAAGTAATTTGTTACCCAAAACCGAGTCCACTTAGTGAGGTTGTCTAGAAAAAATATAGTACACTGTATGTGGGTGTATTGATTCTTTAAAGCAGGATTTTTATTGTTGTTTTATTTCAGAGAATCATCAAGTAACCTATCAATGTTGTCTAGGCTAATTGTTTCAATTAATAGAGCGTCACCATTATCAGATGCTGAGGAGATAACCAACCTAGCTATAGAGTATTTTAAACTTCACCCCAATATTATTGTGGGTATTGAAATTAGTGGCAACCCTACTATTGGAAAGTTTGAAGACTTTATTCCACTATTGATAAAAGCAAGAAGCGCTGGGTTAAAGGTAATTTTATCACAAACTATTAGATTGTTGTTAGGATTAGGTACTCAAAAATAGATCTAATCACGAAATGAAAATGTTTTGCTTCCTCCTTGGCAAACACTAAATTAGTGTTAAAAAAGGTTTCTGAGCAGGTGGGGTAACACATAACGAAACTTTGTAATCTATACTTCGGTTGATAAACAGCATGGGGGTATTGAAAAAATCTCTCATATGCGGAAAAAGCTCTCATAAGCTTGCTCACTGGAGCAACAGTTCTATAGACATACAACAAATCTGCTAAGGGCTTGCTAAGCCGATCGCAAGATAACTGAAACATAAAAAATAAAAAAATATGCGGGCCCCATTGAAAAATGAAAATGGGTCCTATTGCATGCCAACGTCTGCATTGCAGTGCACCCTGAATGTGCACCATAATGACTAATTAAAAATTCAAAAGATGGAACATGAACAATAATGTAGATTCCTTTCAACACTATGTTACACATGTTGGTCACTCTTCAATCATGTTTAATTTTAATTTCTAGATAACATTACACTGTGGAGAGATGTGCAACCCTGATGAAGTGTTGGCAATGCTTATGTTCAAGCCGGACAGAATAGGGCATGGGACCTGTATTCATCCGAGACTGGGAGGCACTGATGAGACTTGGGCTCTACTGTGTGAATCAAAAATACCTGTTGGTTTGTTGATTCCATTAAACTTAATCCTAACTGTGTAAACTACTTGTTTACATACAACCAATAATTTAAATGCAATAAAATAATATATACTTAATATTAACTTTTAGATTTGCACCTACATGAAAATATGATTGAGAGTGCAAAAGTTTTATACTTACATGTTTTGATTTTCAGAAGTGTGCCTAACTAGCAATGTTAGTACAAAATCTACTCCAGACTATGATTCTCATCATTTCAAAGAGCTCTATGAAGCGGAAATACCTATTATAATTTGTGTAAGTATCTCTGCTTCAAATGCAAAGAAGTAGGGTGACATGGCCAGTTTACCGACCACCACTAGTTCCCGACCGTTTCTCAGTAATTTAAGTAAAACAGTGAAATCGGAACGCGGCAAGAGTTCGTTTAATTTTTAAATGAAAGTTTAATTTGTGCCCTCCTCCGATCCAACCTGTCGTTGGTCTACGCCCCTTAGATGACCTGCAGGAAATTTAGACGCTGAGACAGAACTGAGTCTGTGCGCACATGCCGTGTAATGAACAGAAAAAATAGTGTGGATGGATTTTTTCAATCACATGTAGCACTTAGTTTTATTTAGAATTACACTTGGAAATTATGCTTGGGTTGTCAGATATCTTTTGTTTTTGGTTCTAAGATCATGTTTTGTCCATATTTGTTTGTATTTTATTGAAATAATAGGTGGTCGCGAAACTAAATGACCAAAATGACGCTTTCTCTGGTTGACGACCACCTGGTCGAGAACTAGCTGTTTACATTGTTACCTTTTTTGGCTTTTTTGACCCATTTTATGGTGAAGCGTGAATTACTTTTCTCCCTTTCGTCTCAATTATGTATAGTGCATTTGGGCGTCAGATTGCGACCAGCAAATTATGAGTAGGAATTTCAAAATAAAACATATATCAATGGCGATAAAACGATGGTCGTAAACTGACCAGTTGACGACCATTGAATAAAGTTCATACAAAAAGCAGTCGGATTTGTTGGTCGAAAACTGACTAGTTTACGACCGTATAGCCAAACTCATAGAAATAGTACTAAATTTGTAGTGGTCGACAACTAACTGGTTCTCGTCCACAAATTATCAAGCACAAAAGTAGCATTCAAAAGCACCTCAAAGAAGATGCTGTATAGATCTGTGCACCATAAAGCTATATAATGTAACCAATGTTCCGATTATTTGATCGGCGACGTAGAAGATGACGCTGAACAAAATATTAGTTGCGACCATCGCATAAGATGCTTTCATTTAAATTGTACAGTTTTAAAACAATCCCCGTAGTTTGAAGCAGCCTATTTTGAAAATACTATCCGTTTTGTAAACACAAGTAAACGTTAAGCATAACATATTGCAGTAATTTTTATTTTCCACCTTAATCCTATTTCCATAAGCTCTTTTTTTCTGTAACAATTCTATGGTCGAGAACTGACCGAAAAGGCGGTCGAGAACTGGCTGCAGGTGGTCGGGAACTGAGATTTGAGCACTTTTCGATAAATCTTATGACTTTTCAATGAAAACGCGATAAATTATAATAAGAAAAATATCAATTCTATAACTTGATGTTTATTCTATAACTATCAAGTATCAATGTTTAAAAACAACACTTCTTAGTGATAAAATTTTTGATTTAAAGATCACAAGTCCACTAACTGGTCGTGAACTGGCATATTCACCCTATATCTACCTACCTACTTTAATTTGTGTAAGTATGTATGATTTTTACCACTCGGCAGCAGATAAACAGATTTCAATGAAATTGATGTAAGCACTTACCTAATGGTAAAACCATAAGTAACTGCTAATATTTTCAACAAAACGTAGGTATGGAAGTTGAAATGCTAACTCTAGGTAGGTACCTATAATATTTTTTTAAATATTTTTTTACATAGGACTAGGCATACGTCTGATCACTGACTCGCCTGATGGGAACTGTCGACGTGATCGAAGGTCTAACACGCTTGCCTAGAAGATACCTATTTAACTCATTAATATAATTACAAGCCCCCGGCTTGTACCTATTGAGGTGGAAAGATAGACGCAGGCAATAACTTTCACACTTTTAATGATATCTGCTCAAACAAATGCTTAATTTTCGGGATTTTCAAAAATCCCGTAAAACTTTAAATAGAATAAATAGGTCTGTTGAAATGCTTAAAAAATTGCATTCCCTGCTGTCGAAAATAATTTTATATAACTATGCTTTCAGACTGACGACAAAGGTGTATTTGCTACATCCCTATCTCAAGAATACAGAGTGTGTAGGGAAACGTTTAATTTAAACCCATCCCAGTTATCAAAGTTGGCGCTGAATGCTTGCCAGTATGTTTTTGCAGAAGATAAGCGCAAAATCTTGACCGACGAGCTTACAAAATTTATTTCAAATAAAAAACTGTAATTTATAACATTGTTTGTAAAAGTGGTTACGATGAATAAATAACTAATTTGTAATTTTTACTTTTTCGTAACCTAACATCAGGTGTTTGACTCAGATCAACCAAGAGGTAAAGATGGAACACCGCGTTATATCTCGCTGAAGCCACTTCTTTACTAAACTTGTGTGCGTGGTAATGTTGCAATGAAAAACATTTACAATTGCAGGAAAACTAATATTAATTCCCAAACTCTACGTTAGCCATTTCCGTTCCAATATACAATTAATATTCCAAAACTGCACATATTTGTAAGAGTTTAATACTACGGCTTTTTCAAAATTGACTTTTAAAAAACTGCACAGTTTTTAAAAAAGAACCTCAAAATATAGTCCTGGCCACCCTTTTATAATGCACTATATATTTTTTTCTACACGAAATATGTATGTTTGGATGGTTTTTGGCCTCACCTAAATCATACGCCGTGCGCCATCTTATTCTCTAGGTTGATCTGAGGAGTTTGATTGATCACTTGATCGACGACGGTAATCACAATTGAGGAAACGCTATTCGATGATTGGAGGCAGGGGGGCTATTCGTGGATATGAGATTTTCATCTCACCTTTTTTTGTCCTTGTTCCTCTCGTTTGAACGATAGGTGTGAGTGACCAAGATAAAATTTCATCTCATCTCACGCGCAGGAAAAGCCCCCAATTCAAACGAGAGCAACAAGGACGAAAAAAAGTGAGATGAAAATCTCAAATCTCCGAATAGGGTCTCTAATGTCCACTTAATCGATTAGATAGCGGTAGCTAGAGACAGCTGAGCAATAGGGTCCCTGGGACCCTATTCGGAGATTTCTTTCTTACTTTTTTCGTCCTTGTTACTCTCGTTTGAAACGTCATAGGTGTGAAAGTGACCAAGGGGGCTATTCCTACACGTGAGATGAGATTTTATCTTGGTCACTCTCACACCTATGACGTTTTAAATGAGAGCAACAAGGATGAAAAAAGGTGAGATGAGAATTTTAAATCTCCGAATAGGGTCCCAAGATAAAATCTCATCGCATCTCACGCGTAGGAATAGCCCCACAGATAGTCGACTATTTGAACCTTGAAAATAGTTGACTATTTTGACTAATTGACCGAATGCGACCACTGACTGACAAACAGGAGGGCTATTCCTGCGCGTGAGATGAGATGAGATTTTATCTTGGTCACTCTCACACCTATGACTTTTCAAACTAGAGCAACAAGGACGAAAAAAGGTGAGATGAGAATCGCAAATCTCCGAATAGGGTCCCTGCTCTTCGCTACTTTTAGTAAAAATAAGGCAAATGCCGGTAACTGTAGATTTTGTATAAAGCATAAAGCCTATCGTAAATAATCTTGGAAAAATGAAACTGACCGTGAATAGAAATCTTTATTGTGAGATTGAGACATAATGAGTAAATGAAACAGCATGAGCTTCATGCTGGAAATACCAAACTGAATAAAAAAGGGGGAGGGAACACAATTCTAACCTCGAACTATTGCTTCACTTGATTTGATTATCAAATTTTGATGAGCTCGTTTCGAGACATAAATAAATTATTGTAATTTAATAAAACAATATAAAGAAATCAGAATGAGTGATTTAGATCTATCAGCCCCGAAAGGAGCAGACTCTGAACTCCAAGACTTTTTGATGGCTGAAAAACAGAAAGCTCAATTTCATGCTCAGGTATTTTTTAGCCATTTTTCAGCTATTCAAATAGATTGTATCGAAATCTAAACCATTAATCAAAAGAGTAAATACCTAGCATGTGAAACCTAGCTATATCGGTACTTTCATAATTATATTACAAACAATACTCGGTATTTGCTAAGCTTACATCATCCAAACTTATAAACATGCAATTACCTTTTCTTCATGCAGAAATTCATCAACAATATTACTTGCAGATCCATGAATTCAACGACTTTTGCTGGGACAAATGCGTTGATAAGCCTGGGGCGAAACTAGACTCGAGGACTGAAACCTGTATTACAAACTGTGTAGAGAGATTTATTGATGTTTCACTTCTTATTACTAATAGATTTGCACAGATGCTGGAGAAAGGAGGTGGCATGCACTGAAGGTTTAACCTTATTGTCTTGTTAATTTTTAGGCCTATGCCTTGTTAGCCTAGATCAGGTATCTGTGTGAAAGTTGTGTTAGTATAATATTGGTACATATAAAAGTTGCATTTTTATTTGGATAGGGTACAGAGGTAAATATTAGCCATGAGATTATATTTTGTTTCTGTAAGTTTGATGTTTAGAATAGAAAAACAAGCTACAATAAAAAAAACTTTAGAAGATGGTTTAATGGTTTTAATCGTACAATGTTGCATTGTCATGGGAACTAAATATGTGTGCATATTTCCTTAAGAATTTGTTCAGCAGTAATAATCTTACTATCTTTTCAAGATTTTAATAAAACAAAAATGAAACAAATACTGTAGAACCCACTTAATATGATCATGGTTAATACAATTTCTCGAAAAACATCATTTTACGCCAGTCCCTGCAACTTGAGACATTTTTTTCATACATTTCTTAATGCGCATCATCTTGCTTAATAAGCGTAACTGACCAATCACTTGAACACAGGGGTTGACATTGTTTAGGGTTAACATTGTGTTGGAAGAAGAAAAACTCATGATACTGCAGGATTTTCCTAGATATTTTTCCATTGCTGACAATGTGGCACCATACAAAATTCAATCAATTGAAGATCCTATTGAAAAGGTGGATACCATACAAAAAGAGGCCTTAAGTGATAATAATGAAGACAAAGATAAGTCAACACCGGGTTTGTCAAATGCCCAGGCATTATCAGCTGTTAATGATTTAAGATGCTAAGTAGCTTCTTTGATCAAAGCGAAGACACACAGCAAAAGTTAAAGTATGTTAAAAATCTTGTAATTGCCAATGCATCAAAATCATTGTCAAACCAAAATAAGTGATTACTTTAAATATTGTAATTATAATTACACTATGTATACATGTCTGTATAATGTAATTTATAAATGTATAATTCAATACCTACATGTAAATATTATATGAAATTAGAACATAATACATAACAATAGTACATTTTATTTTCCCTATCCTGCATATTACGCTTTCTCGCTTAAAAGACGCATTTTTGTTTGGGTCCCTCTAAAATTGTCTTAAACGGGTTTTACAGTATTTGTATAGATAAATTAAACCGTTTCAAAATGATTAATGTAGATTCCGATGCACTATTTCTTGTTAATTTGCACTTCTATTTTGTTAAAACCAATGCATCTAAACAGCTTGTAGATATTGAAAAAGTACCTATCATACAATGTTACATACAAATAATAATAAAATGGTGTAAATAATTTAAAAGTCTTAAAGTGTAATTAATTTAAAAGTTTAAAAATAAACCTAACTCGTGATTTCACAAAAATCCTATTGTGTAAAGAATTGTTCTGTGTAGAATATTAAAACTAAATTTTAAAGCTATTAATATAGTTTTATTCTCATAATATAAATACATCTGTAAATCAGTTCTGGTAAAATTATTGCAAACAATTCAAATTGTTAAGAAACTTAAAAAAATATCAGGGCACTTCAAAACAAAGTTTGATATATGTATGTATTTGTCAAGCCAATAGTTACAATTAAGGTTATTATTCTATGATGCATAAAAGTTATGATAAAAGAAAGTTGTGGAGATGTTAGTCACATTCACATAATAGTGACTTTTTGACAGTATAGTTTGAAAAGGTTAAGACATAATTAGCAATATTATGTGAATGTGAGAAATGCCCTATAAAACACTCCAACAGTACAATTACAGGAACACTATGTAAAAAACCACTACAGACCTTTAGTCCTCTATTGCACTATATATCTAGTAATAGTATACTATGTACACTATAATTAATAGTAACCTTCCTGAAAGAAAAGTTACTCTTTTGGTGGTTTTAGAGGTACCTTGGTCATCTGTGGTCTTGAGTTGTCATACATTATACTGTTGTAATGTTGTGTTGATGGCAACAATCCTTAAAATTATAGATTCAATATTATTACAAAAAACTATATTGAAATAATGGACTGATTACACTGTTTCCCAAAAGCAAGCACACATGTTTTGATGGTGTGTTTCTGCCCTTACACTTTATTCTGGGGCTGTTCATCATTGAATCTATAGTTTTAAGGATCTTTGTTGAATGGATGTCAAACCATTTTTATTTTATTCCAACTCGCCCAAGTTTTGTATCTGTCCTGGGATCCGCAGTGACACTTTGTACTGCTACAAGTGATTCATTAATTTTAGTCTGCAACTCTCGTAGGTCGTTGATGAAAAGAAGTTTCAAGACATCTGTTGGGGATTTAATGATTATGTTTTCTGAAGCCGGTGGCTCAGGATGTGGAGTTGTCTTCAAGATCTTTGAAAGAGCTGCCAGCCGGAGTTTTGGATCTGGATGTGGTCCTATGCCGGCTATTGTTGAGACTCTTTCCACACCTGCTTTGAACGCTGGGCTTGAAACTGTAAAGGACAAAATGGTTATATTCAATTTGCAAAATAGGTTTGTGTTGCTCTAACCATGTTGGATACATTTTGGATACTGTAAGGCCTAAAAATGCATTAATACACTGGTTTCTTTTGCATTGTAATGTGCATAAAGATTGAATTTGTTTATTGTAGGCTGCAGAATTTAGGCACAATTGCATCGCATGAATGTATGCTTTTTTCTAAGCCAAAATGCTTATAAGTACTAAATAGTTTTAATATTTTTAGATGTTCATTAAATTATTAAGAAAAAAGTGGGATTTTAAAAAAGTTAAATATAATTCAGTTGTGAAATGTTTAAACTACCATTCTGAGAAATTTGCAATCTACAATTGATAATGAGTCAGTGTTCCTGATAATGCAAAAATATACTTACAGTCCAGATTGTCTAGTGGATTTGAGGATATAACATTCGGTGTGGCTTGTTTGGGCTGTTCCATTTTAGCATCCTTATACTTTTCAACTAAAACAAAATTGAGGATTATTACAGCACACAAAAAATTGTAAAATGTACCTGTGTAAATGTAAATAAAATGAATGCATAATTGCTACAAAACGAGAAAAAAATTAAAGCTGGAGAAGTCAGATCAGTGATTAAGCAGGTATAATACTGATTGGTTAGGTATTTCATCATGTTACATACCATTGTCTGCATATTCCAACCGTACAGCATATGAGAGTAGCCAATTCAATTGCTCATTAGGCGACAAGTCAACAACTGGACTCACTAGGTCTCTCTGATATGTATCATAGGCCTCCATCCAAATTACTGAGTTAGCGATGTTTCTTAACCCTTCCCGTTCTTCTATTTTGTAGTGTCTGATCTTCTGGTCTTCAAGCCATAGAACAACGCTCCTATATTCCTTTTCATCTGAAAGTAATATGGTACGTAATAATAAAACGTAGTTTATATATTATACGAAATAGAATATGTAGGTACATAAACAATATTAGAATTATTTACAATTATTTTACCTTCGCAGTTGAAACTACTGGGGTTGGGATGACCTAGCGACTGTAGCTTTAGTTTAAATACGTTACTCATAGCTAATTAAATTTATTTTCAGCAATTCGCAGAAATATGCGAAATAACTATCAATACACTCTACACCGTACAAACCAATGAACCTGAACCAAGCCATTTTTTTTTTTTTTTATTAATTTTTCATGACCATGGATACTCGTCCTTCAGTCGGATTCTTAGTAATAATTTTTCCTTCAGTAACAGATGATGGGATGATGATGATGAGGTGATGATGATGAAGACGATGAATCCCTCCCCTTTTCCCATTCCAGTAAAGTTATGGATACTTTACTGAAACTTTAAGTGAAGTTTTGTAGAGAACACGAAAAATCGCGTTTCGCGATGTTTGTATCATTTGCCCACACTCGTGCACGTTAACGAACCGGTAAACGTTAATAATCCACCATTATTACAATTTAACACTCGAAGAATCACAAGTTTTAGAAAATAATACAAAAACACGACACCATCTTTTCGGTTCCCGCCAAAACTCCCTGAACCAAGCCAATTTTTTTTATTAATTTATTCATGACCATGGATACTCGTCCTTCAGTCGGATTCTTAGTAATATTTTTTCCTTCAGTAACAGATGATGGGATGATGATGATGAGGTGATGATGAAGACGATGAATCCCTCCCCTTTTCCCATTCCAGTAAAGTTATGGATACTTTACTGAAACTTTAAGTGAAGTTTTGTAGAGAACACGAAAAATCGCGTTTCGCGATGTTTGTATCATTTGCCCACACTCGTGCACGTTGACGAACCGGTAAACGTTAATAATCCACCATTATTACAATTTAACACTCGAAGAATCACAAGTTTTAGAAAATAATACAAAAACACGACACCATCTTTTCGGTTCCCGCCAAAAACTCCTGAACCAAGCCAAAAAAAAGCAGTGCTGCCAGTGCCAGAATTGGCAGATAGTCAAAATGTGAGATGAGTGAGACAGCTCAAAGAGTAACGTTATTGGCTTAGTTTTATACAATCAACCTGTGGCCCTATTCGGAGATGAGATTCTCATCTCACCTTTTTTCATCCTTGTTGCTCTCGTTTGAAACGTCATAGGCGTGAGAGTGACCAAGATAAAATCTCGTCTCATCTCACGTGTAAGAATAGCCTCCCATGTCAATGTTTTATTCCAGATATGCCAAAGTAATCTAGAAAAAATACAAGAACATCTACAACCTTTTTTATATTCGTAAAGATAACCGTCAAAGTCAAAATTATTTAGAAACGCCCACGGCATTTGATGGCGCTGTGACGTCACCAGTCCCGTCAACGCTGCGCGCTGGCCGGTGCGCGGGCATTCACGTATGTATTATTCATTCAATCACCGCTGCTGGTCGCTCGTACTTGCGGTTTTATTACGAGGAAATTAATAAAAACTACTGTGCAGTGCTTAAGTGTTTTAATTTCAATGTATTATCACCCGAAAAATGGATTTTAGGATCCCTAAAAATCCTAGGTTAGAGAAGAAATGGATGACCGCAATACGTAGACAGGATTCGATAGGACCAAAAACATGTTTGTTAACTTAAAAATTTATTGCATTTTGTTGTGAAGATTATTTTGATGTAACTATTTAAATTATCCTTTTCTCGTAAAGCACTATGTTATCTATTGGTGGATTTAATAATCTCAATAGAGAAAAATAAGAAGATAATGGTTATGTTACCTAACTACCCTTCTACTGGCCTAGATTAAATATGCGATATTTAAAAAAAATGATACATACTAGGTATTTTGCGTGTTTTTATTATTTATCTAATATAAGCTGCTGGCATATCCACAAACCGACATTTTTTTAAAGTTTCCGCGCACAATGAAAGTAGTACATCTAGGTGAATACTACTTTCAAATACAAACAATTAATAAATGTTGGGCACTATGGTACCCTAAAGCGTCATGTTCTCGAGATATTTGGTTGTTAGGATCGCCATACGAGAACTACGAAAATCACTAGAAATTCAGTAATTACGAGTTCCTCTTTTCGTTCCTCTGCCGTTAATCTGGCGGGTCTTATTTTTTTTTAAATGGAATTGAAATTTGTTGTATAAATGACCTTAACGTCACAGAAATAAATTTATGAGTACAAGAGCAACAATATAAAATAAGTAATAATACGTCTGTCTGGGAGACGACTAACGTAAAAGTAACATTTTGAGTCTTGTAACATTGAGGTAACATGAAAGAGTCAAAAGTAACGTAAATGTTACAAAAGTAATTTTCTGGCAACGCTGAATAAAAACCAAGCTTGTTAAAAAAAAGTTTCGCCCATCGGGGAGGCAAGCCTTGCTAACGTCATCTAGACATCCGTATGTTTGTCATCATCAATGGTACGGCCAATTTTACATGATTTAGATCAGAAAAGACAGCGAAACGCAAGCCGTTTGAAAATAAAACTGCACCTGCACGGGGCTTACTACAACCTCTTAAAACATCATTAATTAAGCCTTACTTCGTAATTTCGTACCATGACCACCCTAAAAGTATTCCTGTTACGTTTTGATATCGCTTAGCAGTTTTGATGACGTCACTCGATTTCGTTCATTCAATCCAAGGAACATTTGTCTAAAAACCGTACCATGACCTCTAAAGTATTCCTGCCGAGCTGTCAAAATAGCAGGAATGATACAAATTACAACGATTGTTAAAAAGTTGCTCTCCGTGTAACTTTTTCTATTAATAAGTGAGTTTTTGCTGTGTTTCTGAGGTTCTATTTGTAATATTTAGCAAGATGGCCGATGATTTGGAAACTTTCGAGTTTCTCGAAGCAGATAATAGAAGCTCCGTACAACGAAGGACGCCTTCGGACGGGCTCCAGAATAAACTTCAACCCTTTTTCACATAGATTTTTTTTTGGCTAAGTCCGCTCCTTTTGATGAACTTGTTACTTCTTAGAGTGATGAGCCTTCGCCTGCAGACTCCTATTTTAAGCCCGCAGCGATTTCACTGTGGGTTTTTAAAAAGTCTCACATGATATCGAACTGCTTCGCTGAGACTCTGCGGCCGCTGTGACAAATTATTCTAAGCATTAAATTCTAGATATCACCAAAATAATTTTCACAAACTTTAATTGTATACAGCAATTGAATTTTAATTTACCTTCATGATCATAGGTAGATTTAATTTACGTTTTCGAGGGGAACCGAAAAGATGGTGTCATGATTTTGTATTATTTTCTAAAACGAAAACTCGCCTTTACTGAAAGAGGGAAAGAGGAGCGGGATTTATCTCATTTATCATCATCTTCATCAGAGATTTAATGAAAAATGTAATGACAAACATACAGATGACTAGGTGTTATGGCTATGTTGCCTCTAGCCTACCCTATGGGACAAAACAAAAAAAAAACGTTTTTGACATTGTTCATACAACCAAGTGTCGCCAGATGTTTCATATGAGAGATTGTACGCGGGTGAGGAAAATAAAAATTCTTAGGGAAGAAAATAATAATAAATCATAGTGTTTTTACTTGCAACTTGTAAAAACCGTAAGTGTAATTTCCCTGTATCGATAGGATATTGTAGGCACGATTTCGCTATGCGGTCGTACTATTGTACGACCCCGATTGTACGATTTTTACATGGCAAAAATCGTATAATTACGATTGACATCGTACATCTGGCAACACCACACTCCAAAATACGCAAAAGTACCACAGAGTGTATAAAGGCACTTGTATCGTACATTCTTTTGACATCACTGTAGCAGGAGTAATAACGTTTTAAAACATTATTGTTTTCAATGCTTGTGGTAGGGTACAAAACAATACTTATTAAGGAATGTAACAAAACGTTCCTGCGCAATGATGTTTTTGTAAAAGTTCATGGTAAGCCCCCTTCATGGTAAACAGGACTTGTACAAATAAAGTTTTTGCAATGGCTTCGTAAAATCGGCTATACAAAATGTGTTGGTCGGTAGTTTAGCAAAATTGGCCGTAGAAAATATTGGACACAGGCAATTAAAGACGGCTAAGTTTTGTACAGCCCGGTCACCCCAGTCCATGGACGTACTTATTTGCTACCTCCATGCCCCAGTCACTACAAAAATTTCTCTACACATTCGACATTCTGTCAAGTGTCACCCAATTGACAGCATAATTATGTTGCCATTTCTTCCGTAAATGGATTAATTAAAGACAGACAAACTGATATTTTTTGCTGTCAAAGTCAAATTAGCAATAACAAGAATTGGAATGGAAATGGTTGCTAAGTACAGATCAAAAGCTAATTTCCGAAGTTGTGCAATGTGCAATGTGCAATTGAATCGTGTGGACAACGATGTGTAATTGTGTATAAATTTGATGAAATCAAAAATAAAATAAAGGCACCAAAAACGGAAAATAAACTACACTTGTGCCGTAGATTCGGCCTTCAAAACTGGCGTCAACGCCGAGATCAAATTTAATGTAAATATAAAGTGCGTGACGCGTGCTTTATTATTATAGGTTGATCACTGAGGAATATACACGTATCTAGAAAATGTCATGGTTAAAAGAAAACTGTGTGTCATTTTTCCAACTGCTATGCATCAAAGTGGTGAAGACAGGGAGGGTGCCGCAGCACATAGCTTTCATTATGGATGGCAACCGTAGGTTTGCGAAGAAGAAGAGTGTTAATACCACAAATGGCCATTACATGGGTTTTGATAAGCTCTCGGAGACTCTGAAGGTAAGTACACTTCAAATAAAATAACATATTTACACATGGAGTACCTTTAGTATTTTTGGTTTCTCTGTGTAAGAGAATGCCATAGACAACACAGAAAGACACATAATGGCCCAATCAAATGGCTAAGTGCGGAAAATGCTCCGCTAAACAAACACAGAAAGTCATGGACACCTTACACCCAGACCCAGAACAACAATTAAAGTTGATCATCCAAACATCTGCCCGATTGGGAACCAAACCCCTGCTTAGAAAGTAGTCTGACTCCGATTAGGCTAGAAACTGGTTCAGGTAGGTATTGTGGAACTAAGTTATTTTACATGTTCAAATTTAAAAATTATTTATTCTTTAGACATACATACATGCATTAATGATCATCAGCTTTTACAATTAGTTCATTCATAAGTTCATCATCAAATTCCAAATCTATACTTAAATTAACAACATTAATAATTATCATCATAAAAATAAAAAACAAAATAAAAATAGGATCTGCAACAGCATAGTTAAAATAAGTTTGAAATAAATAATTAAATGGTTTTTATTTTTTTTTTTATCGGCAATAGCATCTGCTAATTTATAGTAGCTCTTGTCCATTAAGTGTTGTTTTACATAATTCAATATGTCATTTATATTAGTAGAATTCTTAACTGAGTCAGGGATTTTGTTAAACAATTGGATTCCATAGCGGCAAAAACTATTTGATGTTATCGCTAGTCTTCTTGGCTGCAGTACCTGATTTTTATTCCTAGAACTAGATTAATAGCCAATGGCACTCTTCATTCTACAGCTAGATAAACAAATTCATATTCATTGTCATTATTCCTAATTCTTTATATACATTTCTACAATAGACTAATTTATTAAGTCCTAATATCTTACTAATATTATAAACGTGAAAGTTTGTAAGAATGGATGGATGTTTGTTACTATTTCACGCCCGAACGGCGGAACAGATCTGTATGATATTTGGCACAGAGATAGATTATAGTCTAGAATAACACATAGGATACTTTTCAACCGCGGGTGAAACCGCGGGGCGCAGCTAGTATACCATAAAGCTTGTTTCTGTAAAATTAAGGTTTTTTAGTGTTACACTCAGCAGTTGCTCCTCAAAAAAGTATTCCATAAGTTAGAACTAAGTATGTAAAATATACAGTTCTTGCTACTATGGGCCCCCGCTAGTTCTTGAATCCTTTTATAGCGTATGTAACCAAGCTTAGTTCTTAGTTAGTTCACCAATTTGAGCAGTCAACATAGGTTTATTGTCGAGCCAAATACCTAAAACCTTAACCTTTTTTGAGAGGGACACATTAAAATTATTTAACATTTCATTAACCTTCACATTAGAGTATGAATTGATATTTCAGGCAAGATTAAAGTTAACTACATGCATCTTCTCAACATTTAACATTATATTATTAAAAACTGAGAATCAGAATTTGTATTTTCAATGGCTATTTTAATTTTAGCACTAGCACCACTTTCAGTCTCTTCCTTGACCATTAGACTGGTGTCATCCGCAAACAAGATCATGTCTACATTATTCGTTACTACGGACAGGTCATTTACATAAATAATAAATAGCAGTGGTCTCAAAATGGATCCCTGAGGAACACCAAGGTTGAGAGTACTCATACTTGACCTACACCCATTCACCTCAGTAACTTGCTGTCTATTGTCTAGATATAAATAAATAAAATAAATAAATAAATTCGGGACACTTCCACACACGGTCGCCTGACCCCAAACTAAGCAAAGCTTGTACTATGGCTGCCAGGGACTGATATACATACTTAGATATTTTTAAATACATATTAACACCCAGACATAGAACAAACACAAATGTTCATCACATAAATGTTTGTCCTAGGTGGGAATCGAACCCACGCCCCCAAGCTCAGAAGGCAGGTTCACTACCAACTGAGCCACCGAGGCAGATTCAATAAGTCTGCCTCTTTGAAGCACATTGATGCCTTAATGATATAATTTCACAAATAAAATTTCGTGTGAAACACATTCAAACGCCATTGAGAGATCGCAGAGTACTCCAAAGGTGTTTTTCTGTATCACAAGGCCAGACAAGATATCTGAAATGAGCTGCATTATTGCAAGTTTATAAGATTGACTTTTAAAATCCCTACTGTCAAGTACCGATATTTTCATCTACCATATAATTATGTCATTAGTTCTTCAAACAAAACAAATATTATCATACTATATAAAGTTGATTATTTACTTATATAAATATGATTACTTATCAAAACAAATATTTTGCAAAACCCATAAATCCCAAATATGTATTAAGATAGGTAAAAAAAAAGAAAAAATGGTTGTTTTAAAAATGTCTTTATTAACTTTTCTTTTTTGTAGAAAAGGTCAACTCGCCTGACTGCCTGATGTAAACATCATGTTACATCATAAACTACTTACTAGGCTTACTTAAATACTTATTGTAAATTCGTTAAACAATTTTATTAATTTCATACATATTTATCTTGCAGTGGTGTTTAGACTTGGGCGTACCTCAAGTTACAGTATATGCATTCAGTATAGAAAACTTCAAGAGGAGTAAAGAAGAAGTTGATGCTCTGATGGATCTAGCTCGGGACAAATTTACACGACTTCTGGACGAAATGTATGGTATTCATATACATATTATGTATTGCTTTCCACAAAACAATTTTTGTCATTCACAAAAGCAAAAGTTAACATCAGTACATAATTATACATTACTCATGATTGTGTTTCAATCCAGTGGAGGATCCAGGGTTTTGATTTGAGGGGTTTGTTCCCCGCTTTGGAGCGCTTGACTTAGGTGAAAGAAATCTTGATCAAGGTAGGTCAGATTTTGGTTTAGGGGGGAGGGCTTGAGTTAGCTGAGGGTAACTTTATCAAGGGTAAAATCACCCAAAAACACAGACAATTTCGACTATGTAGAGTGTGAATTAGATACTTCTAGAGGGTACTAGATACGCTTAAGTCCCTCTATTTTGAATATTTTGATTAAATTGAATTTAGGACTAATTACTTTTCAGAGATCAGCTAAAAGAGTGGGGCATCAGGGTGCATATCGCTGGGCGGCTCTCTCTTCTACCAGACGACTTGAGAACCCTCCTGTCTCGCGCCATGTTAGCCACTAGACATCATGACAAGCTGAGACTGAATATTGCGTATGCTTATACAGGTATGGGTTTTTCTTATGAATAACTAGCTGCTCCCTGCGGTGTTACCTGCGATCAAAAAGTAGCCTATGTGTTAATCCCGCACATAAGCTGACTCCATACCAAATTTTATCAAAATTCGTCTATCCGTTTGAGCGTGAAGAAGTAATAAACGCACACGCAAACTTTTGCCTTTATACAAGTAGGAGACTAGCTGCGCCCAGTGGTTTCACACACGGTTCCACAGGAACCGTTATTTATTTAAGGATACTGTACCCCTGAAAACGTGTATGCAAAATTTCATGACGATATGAGTAGTTATGGCGTGAAAGCGTAACAAACAAATTTCGCATTTATAATATTAGTTGCGAATATGTATTTAATTTTTTTCCAGACTATGTATCTCGGTATAAAATTTCATTAAGATCCGTTCAGCAGTTCTGGCGTAGTTGAGTAACAAACATTCAATCCATCCAAACTTTTGCTTTATAATATAAGATAGGGTAAGAAGTTGGATACACTTACGCAAACTCTTAAGTTATACAACAAAATATTTATAAATCCAGTGTGCTGCAGGCCTAGTATTCGCACCGCGAGACTTCTCTCATCAATTTTTGTCGTGTGAGAACGGGACAAAGCTACGTGTAAATCAGGTTTAATAATATACACCACCAGGTATAGCATTTAGCAACACGTAGTGACGTCAATCGATGCGTAAGCAAGTCCGAAATAAGTAATTTACAACAAGTTCGAAAGAGACGGATGACGACGTCATTACGTGTTTGATGTATGCCCGTTTTTTTGGATCATAGTGGAAATATACATACATACGTCTGCCTCGATAAATAGAATCGACAAAATTTTGGTCGCGGCATCCATGCTAGGCCTGCAGGTCCACAAATCATCAGCTAAAATTAAAACCTAAATACTGGTAGTTCACGTACGTATTTATTATCGTAATCTCAAATATTTTTAACTAGCTGCGGCCCGCAGTTAAAAAGTATCCTATGTGCTATTCTAGACTATAATCTACGTCAGTGCCAAATTTCATTCAAACGGATTTGGATTCCAGGAGCCATTCCGGCGTAAAAGAGTAACAAACATCAATCCATCCATTCTTACAAACTTTCGCGTTTATAATATTAGTATTAAAGTATTATATTAGTAGGATTAATAGACATTACTTGAATCATCGTAATGTTATTTTTTTCAGGTCGCGATGAAATAAGCCGCGCTGCGTCTCACCTCGTTGACGCAGTTCGAAGTAATAAGATATCAGCAGAGGATATTGACGAGACTCTCCTGTCTCAGACCATGGAGCTTGGCGACCCGGAGCTGTTGATTAGAACGTCGGGAGAAGTCAGGTTGTCTGACTTCATGCTGTGGCAGGTAAGCACAATCTTAGATCGCCTGCAAGAAAACTCCCGCTGGAAATGCCTGTCAGCACTTGTACGGAGTTTACACTTGTAAGCTGCTGCCGGACAGTTCTCGCGGAAATTTTCTTGCAGGTTGAAGCGAAGCCTTACTCATATGTTTTTTTTAGTCTTTATTGTTCATAACAGAAATAACAAAACCACAGAACCATCTGTTCTCCTAACTACAACCCTGGTATTTTCAACGCTATGTGAAAAAGTATCTTCTAGGTCCTTCTTCCTTTATCTTAGGCCAAAACGTCGTTTTACATCAGGCGAGTTGGTGGTCAAACATCGACCGGTCTCGAATTCTCGATCGATATGTAAAAAAAAAATGCTTAACAGCGTAACAACTTGCACCCTTATCGCGAAAAGCTCTTTCGCTGTTAATTTTAAGTGGAGCAATAATTTTATTTCTATCTTTTTGGAAATGAAGACGTGCGCTGCCAATCCCCCGTGGGGTGTTTTGTGCTTTATCCTCTGTCACACCAGTGGCCCTATTTGGAGATCTGAGATTTTCATCTCACCTTTTTTCGTCCTTGTTGCTCTCGTTTGAAACGTCATAGGTGTGAGAGTGACCAAGATAAAATTTCAAATCATCTCACGCGCAGGAATAGCCTCGCTGCTCTTGTGCATACCATAACAATTTAATTTTAGCTTCAGAACTGCAATTAATTTACTTTTTTATTGTAAAACAAGTTTTTTGGCCTTTACCTGGCCCCTCATTAATCTTGTTATGAAGCCAGATTGTTTGTTTTTTTACTTGATGGCTTTGAAATGCAAACCTTTGAAGCCTTGAACTTTAATTTGCCCTTTCCCTTGGATCGTCATGCAATTATTAGGTTGTGCGCATGTCATGTAAATGCATTGTTTTATTTTATGACTGGTTTTCCCTGATTTCAACCTGTGTGATAATTAAATACCTTGTTGCTTCATATTTTGAAATTGCTTGGTTATACAGCATGTTACAAAAACCCTGTTGTATATTTGAAGGGCAGGAATGTACATACACTTACAAGTATTCAAACAACAATTGAATTTGAAAAAACAATGCTATTTTTAAATGCACGTTAAAAATAGCAAGAGTTACGACCAGTTTAAGAACGCAAGAAAAAAAGAAAATTTTAAAAAATGTTAACTTTGCATCATATGTTGGCGGCTTTTATTCTAAGAAAGTAGCGGCACGACGCGAATACACATAAAGATTTGTGGCTGCGCTCACGCTTAGAAGGGCGGAGCGCGATGTGTTCAAAATGTTTAGAGGCAATATTTAATTTAAACTAGATTATTGCATCCTCTAGTTGATACTGAATGCGCACCTCGCGGATAAAACAGGGTTTTTGTAACAACCTGTATAGTGTATGTATGTATAATTTATGAACGTGCTAAAAAACCTAAACCTACCTACCTAAAAAAATGTTGCTTATAAAACGAATAGGTATAATACTTATCAATGACGAGAAGATTTTCTAAGAAGATGTATGATGATGTAAAGTACTCTACAAAAACAATGCATCTGTGTAGAAAATAGATGTATGCTTCACTATGCGTGCTATGGACCACGTAGTTTCGGCCCACATCAAAAATTCTGCTTTCGGCCCCATATTGTACATCGGATTCGGCTCAAAAATATAATTAATATTTTAATACATAATATTATTTTTATGTGTCATTCCATTTTTCATTTCCTGATTAGGTCCAAATTTTTTATTGTGGCATAAATGCATATTTCACACAATAAGAGAATATTCTTTTTCAGGTATCGAACACAGTGCTCTACTTCACCGATGTGCTGTGGCCAGAGTTCTCAGTTTGGAATCTGCTGGCCGCCATCATCCATTACCAACGCCACGGCCCAGAAATACAAGAAACTGAACACCTCAGTGAACACAAGCAAAACTTCCTCAAAAACTTAGAGACGCAACGGTGGCAAGACTTGGAAAAACTAGTTAGCTGTAGTTAAAACTACATCCATATTGATATAAATTACAAATAAAAAACACTTCCATTAGATGTAGGTACATAAATTACTTATTTATTAAAATATTGCTAAGATTATTATGTAATTTCATTGCTTTACAAATAAATCCTCTTAAGCATAAAATGCTTGATAAGCTAATCTGTTCTCTATCTTCCGCTTCACTTTCAAAGGTGGCCTTTTCTCTGCTGGAAGTTGGCAGATTGTATTTTTTATCACAGATTAGCTTATAGAGCTTTAACGTAAGATAACATTAGTTATTATAGCTGGTCGGGTTCACTTTCCTTTGATTGTGTATTTGGAATATGTCTTAGTAGGGTCATAGGGTTCCCATCGAGAGGCTGGGAAGATGTGCTTGTTTCTTTCATACCAGGACCTGCAAACGAGAAACCAATCAGTTTGAATTCCTTGAAAACGGCCATGAACACGCGATCTAATCTGCGCGAGTATAATGATCCAACGAAAGTATCTGGATATTTTTTCTTTCCGTATTTCTTGCTGAGTCTTCACAGTCGGCATTAAGCTCAATTGGGATAATTATTTTTTAAGTCCGTACCACACCAATATGGAACACTTTCGCAAGCGTTCGCGGCAATAGTATGGAAATATGAAGTAATTTGATTCTACAGGCAATTTGTATGGGCATGCAGTTAATCAAAAGATTGATTGAAGTTGTCCGACTTTGTAAACAAAACAAACACGGTGGGTACCTACTTAACCAATGTAAATCACTAGTGGAGAAATTCAGAGCTGTTCTTGGGGCGAGAACTGCCATGTTTGTTAACATGTAAAGCTGGCGACTGACTTGAGCTTGACAATATTCGCATCGAAAATTAGTTCGTTGTGATCAAATGCTCATGACTCGCGAATTCGCGAGTTCCCTTCGTGGTTGTAGTCAAAGCACTTGCACGATTGGTGGCGCTCGCGCAAGCGACTGACTTGTTTAAAACCTGTACTAGATTATTGCCGCGAATGCGACGATACGTCGTTCCTATTGGTCATTATAGGAACAGTTTTGCGAGTGGATGCAGGAGCGAGAACATGTAAATGAACGTTCGGTATACACCTCGTGTTTCGCCTCGCCGGTCATGGTGCTCGCGTCACGCGTTTTTGAGAGAAATACGGATAGAGCGAGGCGAACTGTGCTTTCACACAAATAAAAACACGTGAATGTTGGAACGGTCCTTCGTGCATGCCTAAAGCGCCTGCTACACGATCGACAACAGCATCCCGACAGAGTCGACATTGGTTGGTGGTTTACTACCGTGTGGAAAGCGTGTTGACAACTGTCTGACAACAACAACTGACAACAAGTTTCACTGAGCTCAGTCACCGGCCAAGGCCACCTCTGATGTTCCTCTGATCACCGATGATGTTTGCGGTTGTCGAAAGTGTAGCAGGTGCTTAAGCCACAATGAGTGTCTCACCAAACAATTCGACGAGTGGCGAGGCGAATTACGAGCACGCATGTGTAACTCCGGTATAAAGGGATTCGAAAAAACCGACAGCCAGGTCGACGCACGGGTGTTCGGTGCTCTTCATCAAGCTGCTCGGCTCGCTGTACTGACATGCCGAATATTCAACTTTTAACAAGCTCACATCGAGCGAATATTCAAGTAAGGTGCTATCTTAAAAAGAAATATAGTGTGAATTATATTTGCTTTCAACTGACCTTAGCAGAACTTTTCCTGCATGAGAGTCCTGTTTCTCCTGCGATGCATCGTTCACTAGTCTTACATCATCTGAAGCATCAAATTGGAACAGTGGGCCACTTTTGCCTCGAGCCTAAAAAAGAAACAAACATGATTGATATTCATATCTGAATAAAAAATATTCTACTAGTTGCGCTCTGAAGTTTCCCTCGCTGCCTCCCTGTTAGGCCAGATGGCGAAATAATGGCATGCAACAATAGTAGATTATGCACCGAGGGGACAAAGCAGTGTTTTACGTCGCGGGCGGCTAATTGAACCGTGAGCGTAACGAGGGACTCTAAGAGTTAGCTCTCTGGAATTATGTTAAGTCCTGAAAGCGAGAGGTTCAAGCCGCCCAAGATAGACACACTGCTTCGTTCCAGAGGTATACTCTACTTTTCACACCTACTTCGAGGCAATAAAAAAGAAATGAAAGTATGTTACACCCATGGTGTAATAATTAATATACTCCGCCATTTAGCAACACTTAGTGACGTCAATCGATGCTTAAGCAAGACCGAAATAAGTCATTTATTTACACTTTAAGAATTTATTAAACTTCGAAAGAGACGGATGCCGATGATGATGCCTTGTATTTTTGGATCATGGCTACACCAAACACTGTATTTTGTTTTAAATTTCGTGGAGCTCATGATCAGCTGGGTATTCTTTTTTCATGGTAGCCAGTTCAATTTTCGAATAAACTGAGCCGAGTTTTCATTCAATTTTAACCTCTTTGCTAGAAAACTCCCTTGGGATTTTTATAACAACTTTATCTCCCTAGGGAGGCAACGCCTTGCTTTATATTGAGATACGCGTGATATGTTATAGGTTATTGTCGAGCAGTTGGTGTGAAAAATATTTTGAGCATGTCACCTATCCAAACGGTTTGCGTTTTAATTGCAATGGTAGGGGACTTGATATACAAATCGTACGGGGCTCGGGCCCGGGCCGCTGTAAAGATAAAATGTATGGCGCCTTACGAAATAAATAATAATAATCATTTAATTCAGGTTGGTATAAAATAACAATACGGGCCCATATTATAAATACCTTACAGCTAACATACATACTAATTTTTTTATGAAAAAGCATATATGTAGACAAAGCGTACGCCAGCATGTGGTCATGCCTGCCAGCCCCTTCGGGAACAAGGCATGAAGGCGAAGGGGCTGGCAGCCCATTTTTGTAAGCTATTTTTCTATCTCTATGTTAAATGGTTGAACGCAGTATTTGCGTAAACTTTTATTTTTGGTCTGTTTCAACTTTCGGAACAACAAAATTAAAATAATTAGGTACTGTGGACGGAAATTCAGCTAAGCTCAGCCGATGCTTGACTGAGCCGTTGATGTTGCGTTTGTCATATAAAATCGGACAGGGAACGGCTCAGTAACACTAATGTCTCACAAACGTACCAGTTGGTGACTCCCGGTGACACGTTTGTGAAACGTTAGGCGTCTCCCAGACCGACGCGGTCTGCGTTGGCAGCCAATGGAATTTTGCACTGGCAGCCCATTGACCACCAACGCAGACCGCGTCTGTCTGCTTAGTGCCTTAGTGCTACTGAGCCGTTGTTCGTACGGTTTTTTAATTGACGGCTCTCAACTGAACGAGCATGCCTTGCGAGCTAAGCTTCTATCTCAGTCTTAAGCGTGGTAAGCCTAGCAACCAGAGCGAGATGGAGGCGTGCCTCGCAAGGCTTGCTCGGTCAATGGAGACCCGGCTAATGACAAACGTAACATCAACGATTCAGTTATGCATAGGTTATGGTTAGCTGAATTGACCCGCTGTTTTTTTTTTACACATCCACATGGTCGCCTGACCCCAAACTAAGCAAAGCTTGTACTATGGCTGCCAGGAACTGATATACATACTTAGATATTTTTAAATATATACTTAAATATATATTAACACCCAGACATTGAACAAACACAAATGTTCATCATATCTTGTAACAAGGATCGTGATGGAAAGAGAAGATTGGGACATGTAGTATCGCAATCCAAGCGGTTCCAACGGAAGACCAGCGCCGGTTAACAGCCGGCATTATGCTGAGTTGGGGCCGTTTTGTGACCTTGTAGATTATAAAATTCCCTTAATGTTTTTAATTTCAATTAGGTCACAAATAAACTTTTTTCTTTCTTTCTTTTCTTTCAATACGCGCGCCTAGGACTCGGCAGCACCAGCCCTGGCGCGCCTATCTGCCAAATTCTAGTTGCAGAGATAGAGTCGTTTTTGAGATTCTGTGTTTAGTCAGTGCATAGTAAAATCTTTTGCTTATACCTCTACACACAAAATTTATATTATAGAATTTATTAAATTTTACAAACCTTTGTGACAATAAAATCGTAAAAGGTGTAATGATGAGGCAGTATAAGGTCTTCCTTCACATACATGAGCTGATCAGCGGTGACTGTTTTGAGTTCACTAAAATCAGTTCTCAGGGTGTCTAAGCATCTTTGCAGAAATTGGTAGATAGAATTTCCTGAAATAAAAAAGTTAGTTTGAAAGTCTGTTTACTCCATAAAAAGTTTTGTACTGGTTACTGCCATTGTTTTTTATAAAGTGAGGTGATGGTGGACTACCAATGAGTTTTTACTTTAAGTTAAGTGGTGGCTAGTTAGTCGGGAAGTAATTTAGGTATATAGATGCAATAATTGAAACACAAAAATGGAAACTAGATAAATTATTTAACAGGAAGAAATTAACATATACAAAATTTTGACTAATTAAAACGCGAGTAAAAATAGGTATATAAAACTACGGTAGGAAGCTAGGAAGCGCGGTGCGTTCGCGAGGTGTAGCGGGCGAGTGTTTCTGTCGATCCCCACCGCGAGCTCGGGGCGCTGCAGTCACGCGGCGGCGCACGTGCCCGCGCCGCGCAACCGGTATTCGAGCTTCGTGCGGTATTGGCGTATGGTCCAAGCGCACAAGTATTGGGTGTGTGGTACAGAGCCGCTACAAAGTTATTATTTTAATCTCAACTCTATGTATCTTCTTCTCAACATAGGATAAAACAAGTCACTTTCCGGTTCTGTCTGTCTGTATTTCAGTAAGATAATTTAGTGGACAATAATTTTTCACGGGAAGTTTGTAGGTACCAATGCAAAGCCAGGGCAGTCTAACCCTTTGAGCGCCAATATCACTAATACTCGATAACATGACTCAAAAAACAAGGTCTAGCATTCCGACAGCCAACACGTGATGACGTCACTCGTCATCTTCAACTGTCTCTGTTAAACTTGTTGTAAATGACTTATTTTGGTCTTGCATAAGCATCGAATGACGTCACTATGTGTTGCCCACGTAACCATTTTTGACTTGGAATGCTACAAATAATGTATTATTATGCTCGACAGAGCTACTGCGACAGGAGCTACACCTAATTTATCACACTAGCTAAGATGAAATAATTAAGTTAAAATTTTGTATAGTTTGTTTGTATTGTGTGGAATAATAAAAAAAAAATTACAAAAAAAATCACACCTTACTATAATATTTTAAAATTACCCAAATTAACATCAAACTTTATTTTGTTTTGATGGCTTGGCGTAAAAATGCATTTACAATGTGGCCTACAAGAAGACAAAAACTGACCTTTCTTCAATGTAACATTTCTTCTATGCCCTGAGCCATCCCAGTAGCTGAATGTCACCGTGATGGGTTCATCTTTAAGACTGGCTTGGGTCATGACCCACTCCAGTCTTAGTTCCTCTCGTAACTTAAGATCAGCTTCTTCTCTCTCTCTGTCTGGTAAAAATGATGTGTCCACGTCTGGATTCTTTTTGATCTTTTTCATAACCTGCAAATGATTTAACAATAACAAATTAGTGCTACCGCGGCTCGGATGACATGTTGAATTGTAGTCCCTGGGGGGCTATTCCTGCGCGTGAGATGAGACGAGATTTTATCTTGGTCACTTTCACACCAATGACGTTTTAAATGAGAGCAACAAGGACGAAAAAAGGTGACATGAGAATCTCAAATCTCCGAATAGGGTCCCTGGTTAGAAGTTCTACAACAGTAATTGTCAAGCCATGTTTGAGGCCCTTAGGCAGCCTAAAAACTCTGATGTCAGGGTTAGCTACTTGATAAATTTGCTATTCTTTTAGTTTATTATTAAAATTGGCATACTTCCTTGGAAAATAGCTCATATGGCATATGGCACAGATCTGGAATGTAGCGAAGCAAAAAAAAATGTAGGTCCGTGGGTTTTGGTATTCAATGCTGCTAAAAGTGATTTCAATTAAACTTTCAATTAAAAAAATGCATTTATTATTCCCTCTAGACTAATATAGCAGCTACACTCAAGCAATTTCAAAAACACACTTTGTCAAACCGTATTGTGACAGACTGGAATAAGTTCCCGGAGACTGTGATAAGTGCCCCCTCAGTTAATTGCCTCAAAAAAAGTTCAACAATTAATAAAAAAATATATTTTTATATTTATAGTGCATTGAAAGAAGACACACATCAGCTTAAAGCTGCCAGTGTCAGCAAATAATACTTACTATAAGTAAAATCAAAAGTAACTGTATAAAGTAGTATCGAAAGTAGCCTACAGACAGAAGTGTGTCTGTCTGTCTACTTTTAGCAGTGTAAAGACAAACAAACAAACAGAATTAATTGATTAGTTACATCACAAAGAAGGTTTTTGGATACTATTTTCTAGATAAATGTGCCTGAAGTTGGAGGTAATAGCTAGTAAATGATGAAACATTAGTCTACTTGTTTATAAGCTACAAAGCCGTTAAGACAAAGCACTGAGAAGTGATTTTTAAAGTACACCTACTGGTTCTTCTTCTTTTTCTTGCCAACTTTTTTCTGGTTTCTTTTCATCATCACTGGAAGTATTGTCCTCACCGTCCTCTTCTTCTTCCATATCAAAAGATAATGCTTGGATCTGCAATGTTAGTGAAAAAATTACATTAATTTTAAGAATTGAATTAATCTCGGTAAGAAGATTTAATCTTTAGTTGTTCGTCAAGCTAATTTATACTCTTTAGTAAGTTTAACTACACAGAAACGAAATCTAAACAATGCAGTTTACATCTGAATTTCAAATTTTGAACACATACCTGTCTTTTCTGCTTATTTTTCTGAGCTTGTTTTGCCTCAATTTCTTTTTGTCTCTCCTTCTCCTTCTCTGCTTTCTTCTGTGCTAGTTTTTTCTCTCTTTCTCTTACTATGTGTTCTTGTTTCGCTTTCATTTCATCAAGGGTCACAAGACCTATGGTAGAACTTTTTAGCTGTTGTTCTACAGCATCATAGTGAGTGGCAAACTTATTTTCTATATTTTCTATTTTCAAATCTTCCTCTATTTTCTTTTTTCGCAATTCAATTTCTTGTTGAGCCTTCTCTCTCTTCTTCATCAGGTGCATGGCTCTGCCAGCTTCGGAAGCTGCACCTTTGTAGTGAGCCATGTTTATGCGTTTAAATGCACACTTGTAGAACTTGCGAAAACGAGCCAAATGCAACTATTTCAGAAAGTCCCTATTTATATTGTTTTGGCCAGAATACATTTCCTGGAATAGAACACTTATTTTTTATTTAATTCTTGCAGACCTTCTTTTTACACCTTCTTGAAGGTAACACTTAGAAGGTAACCCTTAGAAGTGCTGCCAGCGCAAAGATGCTCTCATTTGCCAAAAATGACGATTTGTTTAGATTAAACTCGATTAGCTAATTTCTAACATAATCAAAGATTTCTAATGTGGAAAAGTGAGCAGAAACAAGACTGTCCCCGTTGTTACGATTTTTGAAGTTACATTTTGGCAGCACCGCATTTTTGACTTTGACAGAAATTTCTTTTTGAGAGACAAAATCATTGACAGAATGATGTTTTTTCGAAGTTTGTCGCAAAGAGGTACGAAGAGTTATTGGCGCAAACCGAAAAGAAAGCGTCGTGAATTTGTATTACTTTTCTAAAACTTGTGACTCTTCGAGTATAGTGTTATAAAGATAAACCTTTACCGGTTCGATAACGTGCACGAGTACAAATGATACAAAAATTAGGAAATACTTCTTACCCCTCCATAGTCATCTTCATCATAGGTTGTCCATTATTGGACTGAGCCGAAAATGTATGGCTTGATATTGCCAGGCAAATATGCGATATTGGATTGCTATTTATGCTGCCGCAAAACGCGACCGAAAGCAACTCACGGCACAAAACTTACACGCGTGTGGCTGCTCAACCAATAGACAATGGGCAAAAATAGATGGACGTTGATCCAAACGCCCGCAGGGTTGACACTATAGCCAATTTGCAGGTAAGGTTTATAGGTTTTCGCAGAATAAATCTCGTTGAATGTGAACCCACAGTTTTGGAGATATTTTGTTTTGTAGCTGTGATTTAATGAAAGAAAAATTTAAGCCATTTGCATAATATTCAGCCATCCACCCACTGCACCCACACGTCATCGTGATACGCGACGTCACCATGGAGGTTTTGCTTAACATTTCTGATAATATTTTCATCTTTTACTACCTATTCTTAAAAATAAAATGTATTAGTGGATTTCTGTAGGTTGAATTTTACCGGTGTCGTAACTTTTTTTAATGGAGAAAAAATTCTACCGAATGCGCTATATGCCAACCCTGCGGACAAACTTGTTTATTTTTGGACCAATTTGCCCATTTTCATTTCTGAAAAAAGGAAAATTCTAAACGAAATTTTAGTTTGAACTTTTGTAAATAATTGCATTATTGAATCGAGTCTGATCCGAGTGCACGATATTATATGACATAATATTGCACAGTAATATAATTTTATATACACAGTATAATAATTAGTGCACATTTACATAAAAAGCGATAATAGCCTCTTTGGGAAGACTCGCCTTCTCAAGCGGGTTCGGGTCCAGTTGAAGGCACACAACAATTAGTTAATTCTGTAAACATAATTATGTGCGTATATTTTAATGTCATCTGCTACGTAACTGGAGCCCGGTGTATGGCGACAGGCTCGCCCCCTGTCACATCGGGACTGAATATCGTTCGGTGAAGTGTGGATATTGTACACCTCTGCCACCCCTTCGGAGGAAAGGCGTGACGATATTTTATGTTATGATACGTACATAAATTATGGGCTCACACAATTTCGCTTGTACATTGTTGGGCTGAGCCGATAATTTATTGCATGCACGGCAAAGTTTTGCACAGCCTGATATTTGAAGCACCATGCTGTGCATTATTAGGTCGTACAATATCATGCCGTACACTTTCTGTGTCGTACATTATTGGCTCCCGAAGTGTTGTTTTGTGTTGGTTTGGTTGAGTTCTCTTTGATTTGGATCGAGGTGAAGGAAGTAAAGTGAAGTTTGAAGGAAGTGTTTTCGCATGGTTTTCGCGGATACCGGTTTTATTAAAAATAAATAAAAATTGCATTTTCGAAGTCTAACACAGTAATAATGGATGAAACTGTATTATATCCATCGCCTAATTGGTTTCTTCCATCGGTATTACGAGTTTCTGAAGATGGTTGGTTGGTGTACGGAGGTCCCGGCAAGTCCCTAATTCTTTTGGAGCCCTTACCCCCGGATTTTGATGGAGTGTTAGACAGTGCTCACCGATATAAAGCGCACGTGGTTAACAAAAGCCATAGGGAAAGGTAAGCCAAAAGAAAAGAGTTATTTGTCAATAAAAAAAATAGTCATCGCTGTTTCGCTATTTCTTTGTTTGACTGTCTTTACACTTATTTTCTAGGGTTATAAGTGTAGATATATCTCCTGAGTGGCCAGACAAAAGGCATTTCGTGACCGGAAGTAGTGATGGTGCTGTCAAAGAATGGACCCTCACACAAGTGGACAGCAAATGGTCCATCAAAAGTATTAATTTACATGAAGCACATGCCAATGATAAGGAGGTGGGTGCATTTAAATTTAACCCTTAAGGTGTAATGCTTGGACCTATTTATTTTTTTACATTATGTTTCCTGGTTCAAACCACTAGTGCTACCTGAATGTTTGACTGATATTTAATTTCAAGGTGTTATTAGGTTCATCTTCACATTGGGAACATCAAAAATAAAGAAAATTCTACTCTCATATTTTTCATTGTCTATATTATGTCTATATTTTTGTTGCAGGATGTTATTGGTGTTGGCTACAGCATGGCGACTCACATAATATCAATTGGAACATTCTCTAATGCCGTTGTTTGGGAATTAAATACCAACACAATAAAGTCCTTCAGTAATCTTATGAGGCATTTCAAAGCAACTTGCATGAGCTGCTCTCCTCATTTGGCTTTAGTGGTAGCAGTGGGTACTAAACAAGGGGTGGTGTTTGTCTTGGATTTAAGTGGTAAGACAGTCATGCTAGAACTATGTATAAGAACTCTCGAGAGCTGGTTTTGAGTTGAAATGTGTAATTTCCCCTGGAGACACCAAATACCAAATCGTAATTAAATTTAAAAAAAAACTTGTCAACCTTCACAGATACTTTGAAAACCAAACCAATCAAACCAAAATAATCCTAAACAATAATTTGCCAAACATGCATTAGTATATTTATTTAAACATAACATCCACAATATATGAAATTTTATTGCTATTCTATGTAATAAAACTCAGTGAAAATGGTTATTACTAATATTGCAGCCAACGGTAAGGTGGTATACAAAGTCCGTGGACAAGACGACGAAATAGCGCAAGTAACATGGTGTCCCCAGTACGAAGTAACTCTCAAACGGTCTTTCCAAGACAAAAAGAGCATAGCAACACAAAGACTGGAACAAATACGGAATGAACCGGAACCAAGTGATCTCAATACTTCTGGTACTGACAAAATACTTCCAGAAGATAGCTTCGATCAGTCTCTTGTAGTCCAAGAAGATGACACATTTGATATTTACAAAGATCATGAATCGCAAGAGTTTGGACATAAAAAGTATGAACCTGAAGATATTGTTGTTAAGAAGAAAGTTGGTGATGAGAAGAATGATTTCTTAGCTGAGTGTGAAAGATTAAAAGCTCAGATTTTGAAAAATAAACATGAAGATGAGGAGTCTATTGAGACTCTCGTAGAAGCCATGGATAAAGCTCGTGTAGGTGAGCCTACCACAAGCAAGAGTTCGGAAGGGAAAGAGAAAGCGATTACAGGTAGAGCTTCACTAGTAGCGAGCTGCTCCACACTTTTGAAAATCGATGCATCTGAGCATGTGCATAAGCATTTGTTGGCTTCTATCAGTAAAAATGGGTAAGTAGTTATTCTCTATTCAACTGTTTGTTAGTAAATCATTGCAAAATTTGGCCAAGTATTGGATAAAGTTTACGGTTTCCATTAAAGGTAGCACAGGCCTCAACGACCTGTGGTTTCTCCTTACAATTATAAAAATAAATAAAAAATAAAAATAGCCTTTAATCACTGATTTTTTAGTTTTTTTTACAAATTTCTGTTGTTACAAAAAATAAAATAAAAATACTTAAATGTATAATTTCAAGTAACACCAACTTCAAAATCAGGTTGTCCTTTCTGGACATAGGCCTCCTCTAGATGTCGCCACTCCTCTCTATCTCTGGCTATTCTGCGCCATCCTTTTGGCAGATCGTCCTCCCACCTTCTCTGTGGTCGTCCCCTTGATCTTTTCCCATTTCTGGGGTACCAGGACATGACCTTTTTGGTCCATTTTTCCTTAGAGGATCTGATCACATGTCCCGTCCACCGCCATTTTAGTCTTTTGATCTTCCTTGAGAAGGAAGATCCTTACAATTATACTGCTTATTAATAGCCATATTTTGCTTTTACAGTTTTAGTGTCCGTATCTGGTCAAAGTCTGGTAAGATTGTGGCCAGTTGTGCAGTCGTAATGGTTACGAAGATTAATGGAAAGGCTGTCGTTAGCAAGACTCCGCACAGCGCAAACTTACATTGGTACAAGGCGGACGGACTACTCATTGTAGATGGAAAGACGCACCTGTTGGAATGCAACCCTTTGAATGTAGACTGGTAAGTATTTCACCACAAGAAGAATACTTAAGAAGTAGAAACACCAAAAAGTTGTCTTAAGCCTTAATTATTGCTAAGACTGAATTTTTCATTGAGAAACTTTTAATGAAGGATCCACCATTTATAATGTCTATAATGCATGAGTAGCCTAATCTATCAAAATATGGATGCTTTTCCAGTTTGGTGATCAGTACATTTTATTTGTATTTGCATGTACAGTCGAAACAAGCTTCACTGGAGCGTAATCCACACGAGCCAGCACCGTCGCGGCCTCTACTACGTGACCTCAAACGCCCCGCGCGTACAAACCCCGGAGTCTGCCGCAGACAAGAGCAAGTGGACCGCGTGGACCGTGGGCCAGGACCGATACATGGTCAAATACGACCTGCACACTCGCGCTGTGGCCGCCAGGTTCGGCACTTGCGGGGGGTACTTGTATGACATTAGGCCATGCCCTTATGACGCTAGCAAGTGAGTATGAGACTTCATTTATAATCAACGTTACTCATTGTGCGTAAGTTTACGCAAACTAAATGGACTATAGAGGTTTTGATTTTTTTTGGTGCTTTATATCTGTACGTCTTGCTGACTCACGAAATATGCTGTCATGCTGTCATGGGTGACACCACCGTAATATTTCACAGATTGTCAATAGGCGTGGGGGACGGTGCGGTTCGCATTTGGGAAACTCAAATAACAGGCGAAGAAGAAAACAAACTGACGCTCGGCGAAGTCACTTGTCACTGGCAGAATGTGCAAGGCAAGATCCTGCAGTGTGCTTGGCATCCAACGCGGGAGAACTTGCTTGCTTTCTCTACGGCTGAATCTAGGGTAAGTTAGCTAACCAACTCCCCAGGCTTGTCTATATCGGAATCGACATAGAAAACACACCAGGCAGACCCAAACCTTTTAACTACTCAACCCAAACCCTTCAAATCTTTAATGGAAATGTTGTCGCTTTTCATATTTCAGGTGGGTCTCCTAGACACACTGAAGGGAGAGCGCGCCGCGAGGGTTCTACAGAGTGCGCTGTCGCTCGGAGTGTACTCGCTGGTCTGGGGGGAGAACATGACGCTGTTCGCGGTGGGGGGGAAGGAACTCGTCATGTACGACGCTAGCAAGCCAGACAACGGTAAGTGTAGCGACAGAGTCCCACAGAGTGCGCTGTCGCTCAGAGTGTACTCGCTGACCTTGGGGCACAACATGACGCTGTTCGCGGTGGGGTGGAAGGAGCTCGTCATGTACGACGCTAGCAAGCCAGACAACGGTGAGTGTAGCGACGTCGGTGAGTCCTACAGAGTGCGCTGTTGCTTATAGTGTACCCGCTGGCCTAGGTCCTGGGGGAGCGAATAAAACAAAAACAAAACACAATTCAAAAGCAATGAAAACATTATTACGCAAAATTATTACAAACAGAAACTCTATCACAATTTTAAAGTTGTGACGATCTCACATAATTTTCTAGTTTCGATCCTTACCAAATCAAGATTGAGGGCCAGAGGAGATCCATGGGAATCATCAATCAAAACAAATCATCAATGGTGGTAAACTACTCTCCCCGGGGCTCGCGGTCGCGTCCCACACGGCCGAAAACATTCTTTGAAGTACCTTTATACAACGTGTTGTTTTGCATCCCCGCGGAATTCGTAGAGGTAGTTATACTCCACTAGCAGAGCATGAGTAAACTTTGGGGCAACCTTCAAATCGAGAGAAAAAACATCTGTTCTATACAAAAAAATCGTTGATCTTCGACAAAATGTATGGAACAGCTGCTATATATTCGATTTTAAGGTAGCGGTAATCGTGCTCAGCTAGCGGGAATGCAAAACAAGACGTTGTAAATAAAACTATTTTTATTTTTTTAAACAAAATAAATAAATCAAGACTTGACTGCCCAAGTAACAAAAACCAGTCCTATAAAACACCATAGAACGTTTTGACACTAACCGATTTAGCCCTATAAATCTTCTAAGAGAGTTATTTTTGTTCAGAAGTGGCGAATTTTTATCTCTGTTTAGTGCATTAGTGAAATTATAGCAGTGTCACGTATCACTAAGCAGGCCTTTAAAAGCTATGTAACAGTGACAAAGGTCGCAAAATAGCGAAGAACTGACCACCGTAGAACCTTTATAGGTCCTTCTGGTACTAAACAAGAGTTTATATTTCCTTTACCTCACGTTGTTCATTCACCGTTCATTCTTTTGTCATTAGTTATTGAAAGTGCAGCCTAAAAACTTTTATAAAATTTAAAAAAGGAGACAAGAGGTTGAGACAGCAAGTTGAGGTGAGTAAGATTTTATTTTGTTACTTGTGTGTTTAATCTTCTAATACGGTGGAAATTAGGTGCGACCGCAGCATTACTGATAAACTATGGGTAGGTTTATCATGAATTTTAAGTGCCCCCTTTAACTATCGTGATTTTACTAAAATATTTGTCAATAAAAGTGACTTCAAGTTTCTAAGGGCCATTATAGTACTTGTCATGACGATGTTTTCATTAGCATCATGGCGTTTCAGACTAGAATTAGGGTTCCGTGTGAGTTTTTCAATAATCTTTAAAAATGTATAGTATACTGTTTAAAGATAATGGGACAATTACCTAAACAAAAAATGTTGAAAATGAAAATAAATAGACCCTTGTAATTATGTTACAAATTAGTAACTACATATTTTACTGGATGAAACAATCTTTGATTATTATTTCCTCTTTCAGAAATGCAAGCTTACATCATCCTGCTAGTAAGGAGTGAGGCCCTTATACTAAAGAACTGTTCTAACTATAGATTCGGTAATCCTGCTGCTGAACCTGAACATACAGAATACAGAATTCTTTATTGTAAAAATGTACATAGAAGAGGAAGACAAATATACCTACCTACTCTGGAAAATGAAACAAACGGACAAGAAATCAGTAATACAAAAGAGGAATCCAACGGAAATAGAACTGACAGTCAATTTGATGGCATTATTAACCAAACTAAGCAAGCTAATACCGAAAGTTTTACAATAAATTTTAATTTTATAGTAAATGGATAATTGTGTTGTTTTCAATTAACTACTCACATACTTTATATTGTAGGTACATAATAAGTACCTATCTATTAAGTACTAGACGGCCTAGTACTATTATGTACCGGTATGGTTTTTTATTTAATTAATATTTTTAAAATCGCTTTTTTTTAAATGTTTTAGATAAATTATTTATTTGTACACAACTTAAAATAAGACCAGAAAATTAAAGAAAACTTAAACTATGAACTAAAAACTAGAACTTAAAATAACTAACTAAATCACAAAAATTTAAACTAAAAGACCATTAAAGGAAAATTTATTTTGTACGGAACCATTCCCCATAATTATGGTCTCAACTTGATTTTGAACGCTATTTCTAGCTAGCTCGTTTTTTGAAGGCAATGCTGTTATCTCAAAACGTCTATTCATTTCTCTTCTATATGTTCCACTTCGCTTCTATTTTTTCCAGTTATATAAATCCTTTTTTCTGTATACTTTAACTAAGAATACATGCTAAATATTATTACACTGAATTAAAATGATGAGTGCTATAAAACAATAGAACAAATCTTTTTCAGGGCAAAAATGTTATTTTCTAGTAACATTAATCGCCGCTACATGTTGTTTTGGCATTATTTAAACAGAAAATATCCTTCTATAACACTGACATGTGTCTTAAAGGCACTAAAAAGTCATTAAACGATCGTTTGGTTCTAAAAAAATATCTATGCGTTCCATTAGTCAGCGGAAATATAATAGGTATGGAAAAAGAATTATAGTACAGTGGCATTACATAAACGCGTTCTGAAACTAGGCTATATCACTAAATCACTCTATTGTAGAGTTTTTGTGACAATTAAATGTACTGAATACTATAGCAATGATATGAACATCCACCTTACCACCAAATTGCCCTATGGATGAATGTTCATCGCCGCTAAAACAAAAAGACTATAACAGTTTATTTGAGGTCATTATTACGCAAATCAGATGAATAAAGGCATCGGCAAAAATTTTTATAGAGCAATATTGTTCTATACTAATTATATTAGAACTTGCTATTGCACCTGACTATAACGGTTGCATAAGATGGAGTTGTAAAGGTTTACTCGACTGTTTATAGGTCTTTTTGGCTCTAAAAGATTACACAGCTGAAAGGTATCGTCAAACACATTAATACAACACCCAGTCACCGCCAACATCGTAATAAAACGTTTATACAGTTTTTTAGCGATAATACTTCAAATTATAAGACTAGATTGTTACTTGGGTGCCTTGAGATTTACTGCCTCGATGGCTCAGTTGATAGTGAACCTGTCTTCTGAGCTTGGGGGCGTGGGTTCGATTTCCACCTAGAGACAACACTCATGTGATGAACATTTGTGTTTGTTCTATGTCTGGGTGTTTTTTTTTTATGTAGAATAGGTCGGCGTTTGACCACCAACTCGCCTGATGTTAAGCGACGTTGTGGTCTAAGATGGAGCACGACGACCTATAAGGTACTTATTCACTCTAGCCTTGAAGTTTTGTAGAGTGAAGAAGTACAAAGACGGCAGTTGAGTGAGGCGCTACAAGCGCGCTGCTGCTCAGACCCGTCTTCGGAACGGTTACACCGGACTACATCCCGAAACACGACTAGGTCATTTCACGGCATAAAATCATACGGGTGTAAATATCTATTTATGTATGTATTTAAAACTATTATAAATGTGTATGTATATCAGTCTCTGGCAGCCATAGTACAAGCTTCGCTTAGTTTGGGGTCGGGCGACAGTGTGTGAAAAAGTCCCGATTTTTTTTTTAAATTTAAGAACCAAGTACAGAATTACTGAAAACGATTACAAACAACCAAAAACTCGATTACAATTCCAAAGCTGTGACAATAGCAATACATTTTCCAGCTGCTACCTCCATCCGAATCGAGATCGAGGGCCAGAAGTGGGAGCCGTCAGCAGTGAACTACTCTGCCCGCGGGCTCACGGTCGCGTCGCACACAGGCGGCGTGGCGGTGTTTACGGGGCCCGGCGGGAAAGCGCGCGCTGCCAAGTTTGTCTTCTCGTAAGCAAATATTTATTACTAGCTGCGCCCCGCGGTTTCACCTGCGGTTAAAAAGTATCCTATGTGCTATTCTACACTTTAATCTAACTCTGTGCCAAATTTCATTCAGATCTGTTCAGCCGTTCTGGCGTGAAAGAGTAACAAACATCCATCCATCCATCCATCCAATCTTACAAACTTTCACGTTTATAATATTAGTAGGATTTACTAGCTGTTGCCTGCAACTTCGTTCGCGTTTATTCAGAAACTAGTATTCATAAACTGTCCTCGTGATATACTGTAACTGATTATCCTTACTAATTAAAAAATCGAAAGTAACTCTGTCCGTCTGTCTGTTTGTAGGTTTTTCACGGCTAAACGGCTGAACGTTTCCTGATGAAATTTGATAAATAGTTGCATTGTGTCACGTTATAGGTTGTCACGTAAGGAAGGTTTTTGGATACTTTTATCTGAATAAATAAATCTTTTTGTAATGATATTTTGTAAATTAATAAAAAATAACGCGCCGCTTACCAAATGCGTCAGACAACATCACATAATAGTACGTAGTTGATACTAAGATATCAACTGACAACTAAAATAAAACTCCGCTCAAAACCAGCCTGTATATTTTTTTAAAGAAAGTGTGACTCTGTTTCCAGACGCACGATCCAGTCGATGGAGTGGCATCCACAACAGACATCCAGCTCAGACGAGGAGTCAAAATACAAGGATCTTCTGGCCATCACTGCTTTAGACAAAGCTAATACTATTGTCATTGTTCAGTACGAGGATAAAGAAGGTAATTGCCACGGCCATTTTCAAAGTCAGAGTGAATAAGTACCTTCTAGAATGTAAAGAAAAAAAGCAAAAAGAAAGGAAATTTTAATTAGTTACAGTAAATCACGAGGAAGGTTTTTGGAGACTATCTTCTGAATAAACGCGAACGACAACGCTGGTATCAGCTACAGTACCCGGCAACAAATATTGCACATCGACCTTTGGAAAGAGACTTCGGCTTCGTAGAGTGTTATCTCTTTCGCACGACAGTTTCGTTAGTGTGCGACAGAGATAACGCTCCACGAAGCCGAAGTCTCTTTCCACAGGTCGATGTGCAATATTTGTTGCCGGGTACTGTAGTAGAGTTAAATATTTTACGGTCCCTAAGTGAAACAGAACTATCATAGTTCACCATGTTCATCCCTCCGTCTCAGTCTGTCCTGTCGTGACATATCTAAAGATTTTGTTCGGAATATCAGTACACTAAAAAAACTACTGATAGTTTAAAAATAAATAAGTGTGTAAATAAAACCATATGTAACCGCTGTATCCCGCTGTAACCCGCTGTACCTGCGACTTAGCTCGCGTTTATTCAGAAAATAGTATCCAATGTATGTATGTAGTAAATGGCAGACATAGTACAAGCTTTTAGCTTGAGGTCAGGCGACCGTGTGTGCAAAATGTTCCATACATTTATTTCATACTAGCTGTTTTGCCCGCGTCTTCGTCCGTTTTATAGCCTATGTCAATCGGGAATAATGTACCTTTTTAATGGTGAAAGAATTTTTGAAATCGGATTAGTAGTTTTTGAGTTAATTCGTTACAAACATACAAATCTTTCCTCTTTACAATATTAGTAAAGATTTTAATATTAGAAAACTTAAATTTCTTTGGCAGGTGGCGGCAAACAGTTCTCAAATTTCAAATCGCTGACCGGTCACTCGGACAAGGTGCTGCAAGTGTACTGGAGCCCGCATCGTGACGGCCAGCTAGTCTCCACCTCGGCCGACTCTACTGCCAGGGTATTTATTAAGCATGCTCTACATACATGATTTACTCTGAGATACTGAGATGAGTACTCTACATACTTTAAAAGATAACACATTAAGTTAAAATAGTTCGTAAGTTTAAATTATAAAAGTATTGATGTAGTTATCATTGCGAAGCCATAATAAATAAAATAAAAAATAAATACTGGCTAGAGCATGATCCGAAACACCATGATCCAAGAACGCCAAAAAACAAAGAATTAAAATAAGAGATCCTAAAGACCAAGTACCTCAGAGTGTCATCGTCTCTTTCGAACTTGTTGTAAATGACTTATTTATAGTTCACTCATATAACATGAAATGTCCTTATTCAATTAATTGGGTACCTATCAAAGATATTCACTTGTTAAAGTCAAAGTTATAGAAATGATTCCACCACCTTGTTGGAAAAAGAGCCACTTCTCAGAAGAACAGGCAAGAAACTGAGAAGCATATTTAAAAAAAAATCTTAATACGACCAGTTGCACCAGTCTACCAGTTTCAGTAAAGTAACTTAATTGAAATTAATACAGTTTAGTACTCTACTTACCAATGCTGTCTACATTGGTAAGTAGACTACTATTTCCAAACCACAGAAGAAGATTAGTTAATCCAAGGTTGGAAGTTTGGTGGCACGCTCACAACAACAGTCGCTCACGTCCTTAACCTATGTCGTCAATTTTAATACAAAATAACTAGTTAAATAAACTGTTAAATAGATTATATATTATGCTAGATATTCTTAATTCCTTTTTTAAAATTCATTGTTAAATGGCTTTCTCGTACATAGGAGTCACGTCATGTAAAAAGAACGCTGGCGATGAGCTGCGCATTGGGAGATTTATCGGTCTATTTGGTGGTATGAGGTAGCTACCAATAACCAATATACGAAGCCCGCGAGCGAAAGGCTAGTTCGAAAATAAAACAATAGGACTCTAGTACTTTCGTGCGCGAGGGTACCCATGCGCAAACACACCCGTCCACTTAAAAAACCACATGTAAAAAAACGCCGGAAGAATCCGGCGTTCTTAAATGATGCGAACTATGTTCCGCTATTATGTGTAGTCAAATTGTATCAATTAAACTCGCTCTATAAATAAACATACCAAGTGCTGTCGAACAGCTAGTGAAACAAAACAAATGTGCTGGGTACAGTCCCAGCGCTTTTGTACAAAAATGCCTCGATGCCCGCGTTAAATCAGTATTTATTTCGTAGGTATGGGACGCTATAAACGGTGTGTGCGTGAGTGTATTCCATGGGCACGCGGGCGGCACACTGGGGGCCGCGTGGTGCCCGGCGCCGCAACTAGCCGACAAGATACTGTCCGGGGGAAACGACTTCTGTCTGCGACTCTGGGATATCAACTGCTACCCCGTTGAGGAGTATAAAGGTTGGTTACGTCGACTAATACCCCACTGAGGAGTATTAAGGTTGGTTATGTCGACTGCTACCCCACTGAAGAGTATAAAGGTTGGTTACCTCGACTGCTACCCTGCTGAGTAAAGGTTGGTTACGTTGACCGCTACCCCACTGAGTAGTTTATAGGTTGGTTACATCGAATGCTACCCAACTGAGGAGTATAAAGGTTGGTTACCTCGACTGCTACCCCACTGAGGAGTATAAAGGTTGGTTACCTCGACTGCTACCCCGTTGAGGAGTATTAAGGTTGGTTACGTTGACTGCTACCCCACTGAGAAGTATAAAGGTTGGTTACCTCGACTGCTACCCCGTTGAGGAGTATTAAGGTTGGTTACGTTGACTGCTACCCCACTGAGGAGTATAAAGGTTGGTTACCTCCACTGCTACCCCACTGAGGAGTATAAAAATTGGTTACGTCAACTGCTACCTCGCTCTGGAGTGTAAAGGTTAGTTTCTGGTGTCTGCGTGAGTGTATTCCTCGGGGCGACAGGCTCATTGGGAGCCGAGTAGAGATTGCAACCCGGTATGTTTCTCAACCCGGCCGGGCCCGGTTGCATTCGTCGCCAACCCGGCCGGGTCTGCCGGGCCCGGCCTTGTTGTGTTAGCGATGAAAATGATGATGAAAATTTTCTATTTAAGAATGGAAAAATAGTTGCCTAAATCTGAGTTTCAATCGGAGAGCGTGGCTGCAGTTAAAGTGAAATTATTTAATATTTTGGTAAAAAAGAGTTATTATAAGGTCGACGAATTTCTCAATGACAAATTTAATAAATAAAAAAATATTAAGTAGCTCTGACATTGTATACATTTGACAAATTAAAATGTAGTATGTCTGCTATGGACGAAGTTGTTATAGGACGTTATCTACTTCGCTCACGTTTTATAGCCTATGTCAATCAGGAATAATGTATAGCTTTCTAATGGTGAAAGAATTTTTGAAATCGGACCAGTTGTTTTTGAGTTAATTCGTTACAAACATACTTACATACAAATCTTTCCTCTTTATAACATTAGTATAGATTATATTTTAAGATCTTTGTAACACACAGTTTAAGAGGGCCGCGACGCTCTGAAATTTCCATACAAACGCGCTACTCAAATTTCTTGAAAACCGTTTGTCAGATTATGATGAAATTTAGCAAGTACAATTAAATTAACAATATCTCCGCCCCTATGTTCTTGGTTTTTTTTTTAAAACGTTCTCTAGCGAATATAGAGCTATGAAAAATATCCGCATTTTTTAGGGGTCACTTTTGACTGATTTATTCAAAAGGTAGACAAAGTAAATCAAAAATCACTTTACATAGGGAGGTTGTCTACATCATTAGCTGTTAAATGAATCCATAATACAAGGGAAATTCTTAGTTATTTAAGAATGATTACAGAAGTGCAAAAGTCATAAAAAAATTGAAATTGCACTTTGTCACTCTGTACTTAGGTAACTTTAGAGGCTCGGCAGTACTCGCTCTCTTCGCTCGTCTTCTTCTTCTAGACGAAATGGCTATAGAATACCTTAAGCCAATGCGAAGCTAGTCTAAAGTGGTCGCCGCACTCTTAACAATAAATGATTCTGATTCTGAAATTTCAGAAGTTAAAAAAGAACCAAGGAAGCGGAAGAGGACCAAAAATTATATGGTACTTGAGAAAGACCCAGAAGACATGGACGACGGTAAATATTCGGACGGCGATAGAGAAGCAGATCACAAAGATATGAAAGCAGCTAACAATGAGCAAGATGCCGACAATAAAAAATATGAAACAGATTATGAAGACAGACAATCTGATGAAGATGAAGTGCCAGCAGATGGAATAATGAGATCGGTTACCAAGTATGGAAAAAGGTATTATGAACGAGAATGAATTCCTATATTCTTCTAAATAATTGACTGCCTCGGTGGCTCAGTTGGTAGTGGAAAAAAAAATGTTTTTATGCTCTAGACAAATTCTTAACTGACAAAAATATTTAATAGAATAAATCCAGTCCGAACAATGTTGCCATACCCTATCAGGGTCATTATGTGATACAATTTTATGTAATTTACCTTTAAGAACTGCATGTACCATAATCGAAGCAATAAATTATTGAGTATTGAACCTGCCTTGGGTTCAATACTCAATGTGGGTGGGTTCGATTCCCACTTAGGGCAAACATTAATGTGATGAACATTAGTGTTTGTTCTATGTCTGGGTGTTAATATCTATTTAAGTATGTATTTAAAAATATCTATGTATGTATACCACTCCCTGGCAGCCATAGTACAAGCTTTGCTTAGTTTAGAGTCAGGCGACTTTGTGTGAAAGTGTCCTGAATTTATTTATTTATTTATACCCCTTTACCGATGATCCAATCATGGTCGTTGACGTTCCGAGACATTAAGTCTCGGAGTTCCGAGACTTAATATCCGACTACGGCATTTTTATTTTCTACATTTTGTTATTCACATAGGCTACTTTTCAACTACTTAAGTCAACTATTCTTTATTTCAGGTTCACCATGCCAATAGTGGCGAGACAATTGTCCAAACTGAACGAGCAAGGGCTGCGGGTACTGCTGCAGAGAAATATAGAAGGAAAAAAAAGGGATATCAAGGAAGTTCTGGAAGCAGCAATGAAAGAGAACCCGGATATGTACGATCTTGATTACCTCAAACTTTTTGGGAATATCAATGAGTTTAACGAAGTTTTGGAAATGGAATGTGAGTATTTTTAAACGGCTTCTAAAGAGGAGGAGTTTCTCATTCGACTGTATTTTTGTATGTATATTACGCAATCATACGCCAATTATGAATTGATTTTGATGATTCTTATTTTGTTTGGTAAATCATACTTCAGTAGACCCATATAATTTTAACGAAATTGATTCTTCTAAAAACTGTTTACATAATCCTACTCAGATGACGGGAAGTCGATTTTTAATATTAATGGATTATTGATATAATGTTTTCTTTGTAAAATAGTTTCCTATCCTGGTGTATCCCTATATACATACTTTCATCGTGCACGGGAACTTAGATAAACAAAATTAAGCTGGCAGCAGCTTGATATAGAATTCCAGCTTTGATAGAAAAATGTTCGAACCATTTCGTATCCGACTTCAGAAGAAGATTCTATATTCGTCGGATTTTTTTTATAATGTAACATACGTTACTTGAAGACGCCTGAATCGATTTGGAAAATTCTTTTGGATTTTTTTTTGTTGTAAAAGGTATGCTTCCCATAAATTTTATCGAAATCGGTTAAGCTGTTTTTTATTACTTACAGATTGGTCCGTTTGTCAAAATCTAGGAGTTTTGATAGTTAAAGAAAACTTTTCTCGTTTTCGTATAACTCCATACATTTCAATAAAGTGCACCTAGCGGAAACATTAAGTGTTAGCAACACATACAAAAGAATGCAGTCTATGGCCCTGCTGTGTGACGTTTGCGATCGAACTGTCAAAGGAATGTAGCGAATGAATGAATAAATGAATGTAGCGTAAGGAATGAAGGAGTAGCGCCTGAGTCGCCCGCCCCGTCCAACCGACACTTCTCGCTGGAGCACGGAAGAGGACGGACCTCGTAGTGTTTTTCTTTGGTGTCTTTCTGTCGTATTGATCTTGGTGTCCATTAGGTTCATACTGGAATTACCTACATATTGTACATGGTTTGGATTATTAGAAGTATTAGTTGTTTACATTTGCATTAAGGTGGTTTTGAATACCGTCCCTTCAGAAATAGTTTACATAAGAAACTAGGTTAAATGTATGGAGCCAAACGAAAACTTTTTTTTTTGTTAACTATCAAAAGTCGTGATAAATCCTGTGATGAGAAGTCGGTTTTTTAATTTAAAATATTAGGGTCAACTGGGACAAATGCGTCTGTAAGGCATTCGCGTCTTTCGAGAATTACTGACAAACCCTTCACAAATTAAACGCCACAAGAAAAAAGATGTAGTTTTTTCTTTCTTTAGTTGCAACAATCTGTACAAGATGGCGCTAGTTGCCTAATTTGTAAAGGGCTTATTAGTAATTCTCGAAAGACACAATTGCCCCACAGATTGTCCCAATTGACAACGTAATATGAACAATTGACCATATATAGACGATAGGTAGCTATTGCTACGAGTACCTAAGCGATTAATGTGATAGTTTTTATTTATTAATTTTGTTTGACTTAGTTATAAATTTAATTTATAATTGCAATGTGTGTACCTATAAGGATCAGTGTGTCCGAAATAAAGCTTTTATTATAATTAGTATTCCAATATTTTTATTTAATTTCTTTTTTAAGTTTTTCACAATAATATAAATGAATATAAAAACAAATATTATAAAAAACTTAAAAACTAGGGTGCCGCCGGCAGCAGGGCGAGGCCCAAGCTACCGGTGGTTAGGGCTGCATAGTGAGGAACCTCGTGACAATACAGCACGTGTCTAGGATCACTGCCGCCTGTATCTGCTTTATTATTATTATTATTATTATTATATAATAAACAACGTTTGTTAGGTGCAAGTCACTTGCAGCTGAAGTCGTACAGGGAGTACGTGATGCTGATGATAATCCGCGGGCAGATCGACTCGGCCGTTCAGTTCGCGAACGAACACGACTTGATCGACCCCTTCCTGCTCAGCGTCGCGCCCTGCGTCTCCTTCAAGTAAGTTTTTGTCAGCCAAATGTCGCAGCCAACTTGCTTAAGGGACTGACGACTGCTTTAGACTCACTTCGCATTGGCTTAAGGTTTTCTATAGCCATTTCAACTAGAAGAAGACTACGAGCGAAGAGAGCAAGTAAAGATACTGACGAGCCTTTAAAATTACCTACAGAGTGAAAAAGTGCAATTTCATTTTTTTTTATGAGTTTTGCACTTCTGTAATCATTCTTAAATAACTAAAAATTTTCCTTGTATTATGGACTCATTTAAAAGCTAATGATGTAGACAACCTCCATATGTAAAGGGATTTTTAATTTGCTTTGTCTACCTATTGAATAAATCAGTCAAAAGTGATCCCTTACAAATGCGGATATTTTTCATAGCTCTATTTTCTCTTGAGGACGTTTTTTAAAAAAACGAAGAACATAGGGGCGGAGATATTGTTAATTTAATTGTACATGCTAAATTTCATCATAATCTGACTAATGGTTTCCAAGAAATTTGACAAGCGCGTTTGTATGGAAATTTCAGAGCGTCGCGGGACTCTTAAGGGACCGGCGACCACTTTAGACTCACTTCGCATTAGCTAAAGATTTCGATTGCCATTTCGTCTTGGAGACGACGAGCGATGAGAGCAAGTAAAAATACTGACGAGCCTCTAAAGTTATCTACAGAGTGATAAAGTGCAATTTCAATGATTATATGACAAAAATACTATTTTTGTCCGAAGAAATGTGTTTAGAATTAATTATGATAAAAATAAAATCTGAAAATGCTTGAAACGAATCCAAATTCTGAAAGACATTAAATTATAATAACTTAAAACCTCTCCTGCCCAACTCTTGTTTCAGAGCAAATCCGACTTAGATTGGTTAGGTTGATGGCTAAGGCGGGAGCGACGCGAAGCGGAACTCCCGCTTTAGCCTTCGTGGTTACATTTTTTTTAACAACCCGAAACCTCCCTTACTTAAATGACTGGGCCAGGCAAGTAGTCAATGATGTCATTTTGCCTATATAGCCGTTTTATTATCGACTGAATATCATCAGGAAGCTAGTTGAAAGGCGCCGTTTAGTACAAAGGCTAGGCTGTTAATTAAACGGTGAATTAAGCTAGTTGGCTGCGACAGATATACGAGTACATATATGTGCTACGTACTAGATTTCAACATTCGAAAGTTGACGTTTTTACATTAGTGTGGCTTCAATACGCACGTGTGGTTGTGTAACGAGCGAGAAAACTGCGATCTAGCGCTACTTGTTTTAATAGTTTAGTTAAACGTTCGTTTTGTCTAATTATGTGACGAATGTTTTAGCGCTGAAGCAAACTTGTAGTCGGTCCACGCGGGCAAGCTCCGCTGTCATCAAGTTATGTGACCTTTTGTTTGCAACTGCTTCTCTATTACGTAGTACTTTGTTGACCAACAACCAAAGCATGTGCGCGCGACAAAATTCTTCTCGTCACTTTTTGTCATGCACGTGACACGTGACAAGATTGTGTTAGCAACACATACAAAAGAATGCAGTCTATGGTCTGCTGTGTGACGTTTGCGATCGAACTGCCAAAGGAATGTAGCGAATGAATGAATGTAGCGTAAGGAATGAAGGAGTAGCGCCTGAGTCGCCCGCCCCGTCCAACCGACACTTCTCGCTGGAGCACGGAAGAGGACGGACCTCGTAGTGTTTTTCTTGGGTGTCTTTCTGTAGTATTGATCTTGGTGTCCATTAGATTCATAGTGGAATTACCTACATATTGTACATGGTTTGGATTATTAGAAGTATTAGTTGTTTACATTTACATTAAGGTAGTTTTGAATACCGTCTCTTCAGAAATAGTTTATAATTGTGTAAACCATGATCCAAAAAAACAAGGTCTAGCATACCAGGAGCAAACACATAATGACGTCACTCGTCATCTGTCTCTTTCGAACTATTTGTTAATGACTTAATTCGGTCTTGCTTAAGCATCGATTGACGTGACTACGTGTTGCCCACGTGACCGGAATACTATACCTAGCGGAGTATATTATGCCATGGTGTAAACATGCGTCTGTCTCGATAAAAAGAATCGAAATACCGTTGTCACGTTGCGCGTGCTAGACCTGCTGGGAACTTATTGTGTGTAGGCGGCGACTGACATAGAACGTTTGATCGTAATGCGTCGTGTTTGCGTATCGGGTATGCTTAAATCTGCATTTCTACTGAGGCGGAGCGGTGGATAATTGACCAATCACAATCCTCGAAGTCTCCGCTCCACTTAGCTCCGCCTCAGGAAAAACGCAGCCTGTCTGTTCGCTAGTCGCGGCGAGCTTTGATACAAAGCGACGATACGCCAGTCGCGGCGAACGGCTCGCCACGAGCACTTTTAGGTTGTCGTGCTCCATCTTAGACCACACCGTCGCTTAACATCAGGCGAGTTGGTGGTCAAACGTCTACCTATTCTACATTAAAAAATAAAATAAAAAAACTTTGACTCGAGGCTCGTATACAGCAAGCGCGATTTGCAGGGTTCGACAATAAGCCGACAGGCTCGCGTGCTCGCGGCTCGGTTCGGCGAATCGTTACGTAAACTCGATACGTTACTAGCAAACGCTGAAGTCAGTCTCCGCCTTGAGCACGGTGGCGATGACATCCCGTTCGCCCGTGTGATACAAGTTGGCGCGAGCTGGATGGTGCGCGGTGACCATTACGCTCATACTACGTCACTATATGACCCTGGAGGGATCTAGATTATTGCATTATTTTTGTTACATACCCACGGGATCCTACTCCCTAGCCTATGTCATTCCTTCCTTCTTTCCTCATATCATCTTCTAAAGTACTAAAAAAAGTAAGGGGACAAGCCGTCTCCCCTAAAGAAAGTTATATTTGACGGGGAAAGTCGGGTAGGCCGAAGCGTCGCGTCTGATTTCTGATCCGTGTACTCGTCATTACGGGCACCTATGGTGGGCGTTAGACTTTAGAAACGTCAAAATAAGAGGACTAAAGTGTTGACTTTTCACTATTTTAATAATACAGACACTTAGATTAGTTAATTAGTGAAGGATTACAATAATTTTGGGGGCTGAGCTACCCACGTTCGTGGAAGTGTACTCTATTTTGATTCCCCACACGTGGTCCCCGGGTAGTGCTAACCGGGTAGCAAACTCTGGTGGGAGGCTTCGGCCGTGGCTAGTTACCACCCACCGGACCAAGCCATGCGTGAAATGACCTAGTCGTGTTTCGGGATGTAGTCCGGTGTAACCGTTCCGAAGACGGGTCTGAGCAGTAGCGCACTTGTAGCGCCTCACTCAACTGCCGTCTTTGTACTTCTTCACTCTACAAAACTTCAAGGCTAGAGTGAATTAGTACCTTATAGGTCGTCGTGCTCCATCTTAGACCACAACGTCGCTTAACAACAGGCGAGTTGGTGGTCAAACGCCGACCTATTTTACATAAAAAATAAAAAATAAATTAGCGATTTAGAGCGAGAATCGTCGAAATCGTCGAATAACTCACAATATAAACTGATTTTCATTATTTAATGATGTCATGCGCCGTCATATTTAAGTTTTGTGTTTTTTTTTAGGCTTTGTTACATACTAGTACATTTTTTTACAGATACTGGAAGGATGTGGTGCATTTGTATGTAGCACAACTCGATAGATTGGCTGTAAAACTACCCGAAGATTGGCCTGTTGGTACGAAACAAAGAATTCATCGAATTTGCTTGACATTAAATTTGAAAATCTCGGCTCCGCTCATTGTGATTGGTCAATTCATTCACCCCTCGGCTCCCCTTCAATGGAAACACAGCCTTAATGTTATGCAAAGCCGGAAGTCGCGGGTAGATCCTAGTAAGGCAATGAAAGAAAACGCCTATAAAGGGTGTATCTATAAACGGCGTCCAAATTCTAGTACATTATGGTACTCACCATTATGACCAACTTATGCCATGGGGCCAACCACATAACGAGAAAAACAACAACTGTTCCATACATTTGGTAATGCTCAATGAACTTTTTGTATGGAACAGCTGATTTCTTATACGTGTTTTCTGGATTGACCCCACAGTTAAAGTTGGTCACAACGCTGAGTGCATAATATCCTATAGATAATTAAAAAAAATATATATCGTCACGCCTTTCCCCCGAGGGGGCTGGCAGAGGTGTAATACAACACCTACACTTCGACAGGCTCGCCCCCTGTCACATTTGGGACTGAATACCATCCGGCGAAGTGTGGGTGTTGCATAGATAATAGAATATGTCCGTCGTTTAAAGATACACCGACCCCCTATATAATTTCCCTTGACAAAACTTATCCGTATTGGACTTATAATATTGTATCTTTGTATGTAACATTTAGCTCATATAATGAGTAGTTCTAGGCAAGTACCCGAGCGTGTACCGCAAGGCGGCTGCGCTGCTGAGTGTGCACGACCTCCGCGGAGCCGTCGACGTGTTCGAAAAAGCGCAACTGTATAAAGAGGCTTATGTCCTAGGTCGCTGCAGGTAAATTACCATTTCGCCTACCATGTCTATGGGTGCTTTAAGACGGGACATATTGTTTCTGCAATACTGGTATAGGGTTAACAAATGTTGTGGGAAGAATTGTGCCTGTGAAGAATGACTGCCTCGGTGGCTCAGTTGGTAGTGAACCTGCCTTCTGAGCTTGGGGGCGTGGGTTCGATTCCCACTTAGGGCAAACATTTATGTGATGAACATTTGTGTTTGTTCTATGTTTGGGTGTTAATATGTAATTAAGTATGTATTTAAAAATATCTAAGTATGTATATCAGTCCCTGGCAGCCATAGTACAAGCTTTGCTTAGTTTGGGGTCAGGCGACCGTGTCCCGAATTTATTTATTTATAATTGTATGGTGGAGTAACTACCCTATCTGTTCACTCTCACCGTTCACTTGACTCCTAATGTGGTGGTGTTTTAATGAAACTCCTTTTACTAAGACGACTGGTTTACTTGGATGCTGGCTTAGGACTGATACAAGTGGGTATGACTTAATCTATGCTTATAACTAAACATATAGGTACTCATACATCTCTTATCATGTTACGTTCGTGGTGTGATGTAGGTGGGTATATAGCCCTACACTGGCAATATTGCCGACTGTAGCCTCATGAGAAATGCTAGAAATGAATGCCGGGCCATATTCGAAATATTGTCGCATTGTTGCCGGGCGAGTTTTAGTTGCAGTGAAAATATGGCCAGTATTGGAGAACCCTGAGGCCTCTGTCCACTTGTAAGAAAATTTCCGACAGTCTGTCCGACAGCAGCTTGCAAGTGTAAACTCCGTAGCAAGTACTGTCTGACAGACTGACGGACATTTCTCGCGGGAGTTTTCGTGCCAGTGAAACGCGGTTTAACAATTATTCTATTTATGCTACTGAACTTTTGACACAGCTGGTTCAACTAAGCTCTATGCTGCTTATTCCGAATTGCGGCAAAAATCAGCAAGTTTGAAGCTTTTAAATAAACCATTAGGAGCGTGAGTAACCTCAAATAAACTTATGTGAAACAAATTAGCATGTAAAAGTGTCAGTACATAAACAGCAAACACTTTATACTAAACAATCTTGCTTATTTACGCGGTTTTTAAGGCCCATTTACACGATGCAAGTTTCTTGCCTATTGCATACAATTTAATTAAAGCAATAAATGACTTGCATGGTCTAAACAACACGTGATATTGTTGATTTGTTATACAAGTTTTGCTTCAAAACTTTTCTTGGTGTAAATAGCACATGCTATAATTTCTTAAACAATTCTTGTATTCAACTGGATATTCTCTTCATTTGCAAACATGAGTTTAGTGAGTGAGGTAATCATGTCAATCGTCGCTGCTCTCCTGAGGGAAAAAGTGTTGAGAAGATGTCGTCTTTAAGAAAAGATTTTCGATCAAACAATGAATAGGAAGAAGAGAGGTTCTCGGGAGTATCTAACAATCTTTGAGTAGAGCTACAAAACGTAGCTTCTACATGTTCAATACTTGAATGAAAAAATTGCCAACGCAAATACGTGCAATACTTGAAGCAACCCGTTATTAACCCGTTATTATGTACCCTGTGTTTAGACAAGTCAAAACTTGTAAGCAACAATCGCCCGAACGTAATTGTATTGGTGTAAACAAATGACATTTGCAATTATTTTGGCAAGACTTGCATACAATAATTGCATTCCATTGTTTACTTATACCCGCGTGTAAACAGTTGCTTACAATTCTTGAAGATCAAATATTGCGAGTAATGTATTGCCTTTAGTATAACAAATCAAATGCATATCTTATATCATGAATGGGCCTTTAGTCTCGCGTCGCGGTCTCTAGTGTTGGTCTCGCACGGCATAAATGTATACAAAAGTATACAAAATCCTACAATCAAGTAACGATCTGTCTTCGGTGGCGGTGGTGTCGCGAACTGCCTTTAGTAACAAGCACTGGGCCTCGATTGTACTAAGCAATTGTTTTAAAATTGTTGATGAATTGTCTATTTTTGACACTTCTAATCATACAAAAAGTGTCAATTTGAAGCAATTCATTAACAATTTTAAAACAATTGGCTAGTAGAATTGGGAGGCTTAACTATAAATTATCATCGTTTGATTTCAGACACATGGACAGCATAGTCGACGAGACCCTTAGAAAATGGGCCTCGTCCGCGAGCTACAATGGAAATCTCATACTCGGTGCATTGATGTAAGTTTTCAACTACTTATTCACCAGCTTTTTTTCATATTCCTCGTGCGTGACGTCACCTGCCGGTCGCAACGGAAGACCAGCGCTGGTCGGACACAACCAGCACCATGCTGAGTTGCGGCCGGTTTGTGGCAAAAAGCCAAGTTTCCACCTTTTTTAGTTAAGTTTTTGTCTGTATTCTGTGTGTTTTTTGCCACAAATAAATTATTGTCCATTTGTCTATTCGAGACTGTTTACTGAATTACGAGTAAAATTACTGGTGTATCAAACGTGATCAGTAAAAGTATTAGTATAGAAGCTCCGCTCACACTCGTTCAGTGAGCATTTTGTTTGCTACAGTTCGCCGTGTGGTCAATATTAGCGGCCCTCACACTTACGCTTTGGAGCGCGCTCTAAACCGGTGGTTCAGAACGCGCTCCGATCCATTCGTTAAAAAATGGCGAAATCGACATCTAACTTCGGCTCAGACGAGTTAACGATTTCGGTGACGCTTCAAACCACACGTCTAAAGGTATTTTTGCAGTTTTGCTCACACTTCGGAATGGCGCGCGGAGTGTCCCTCCAGAGGTGACAAAAGTTCTGCCTTTCTACTGCGTGATGGACGCTTCAACGGTTGTTGTTATCGCCTTAGCTGACGATAACAACAACCGTTTGCATTAACGCGGTTGCATTTGAAAAACATTTTTTTTTTGCAATATGCAACGCATTATTTCGTAAGTTTCGATTGGTGTAGTCTTTGGACTTTATTTTACATAGGCACGGGTGTAATCTGTACATCTTATAAACTCGGTTACGGCTTCAACACTCCAAACCGCCATTTTGAAGTCCAAACTCTTCTTGAGTTTGCCCAATACGCGACTTAGAGTCAGCAAGTGGACAGCCAGCCGCTCATGGTTCGCTTAGTCAGGACGAAGCCTCAAACTAGTAAAGTGCCCTCGAGTTGCAATTTTTACTGTGTTCTGGGCATTCACTAAACTACTCAGATCAACCTATAGGAAAAGAACACTGCGTTATATCTCGCTGAAGCCATTTCTTTAATAAACTTGTGTTGCCATAAAAAAATATTTACAATTGCACGAAAACTAATATTCATTCCCAAACTCTACGTTAGCCATTTCCGTTTCAATATACAACCTTAGTAGATTTAATATTCTAAAACTGCACATATTTCTAAGAGTTTAATGTTACGGCTTTTTCAAAATTGACTTGTAAAAAAACTGCACAGTTTTTAAAAAGAACCTCAAAATGTAGTCCTGGCCACACTTTTATAATGTACTATGTATATTTATGTACACGAAATTATACCATAAACCAATGCACATCATGTCGTGGTAAGAATGACCAAGCGAGTAGCGTAGTTTTCTTGCGGCAATGTGTGCGTGTTGTGTACATATACGACAGTAGCGTAGTTTTTGGATGGTTTTTGGCTTCACCGAAATCACACGCCGTGCGTCATCTTATTCTCTAGGTTGATCTGAGCTAAACTATGGTAATTGAAGTGAAGTAAAAACTACCGTTTCTTTTCTTAGGCACTACCGCTTGGCACTACTATTAGAGTGATACTATTCTGATTGGCTAATTAAATGCATTTTAAACTACATACATATTTGTGTCATTTTCTTATTATTGTATATTTATAATTACAGCTACATGGTAAGGGGCGACGTAACGAACGCTGCTACCATCTTACGTCGATCGAACAAACAACACCAACTCAACTTCGCGGCAGAGCTCGCCAAATCAGCTGGCCTCAACACGTACGCAGATTACATCGAAACTAAAGTGAAGAGCGTTGAAAAAGAACCGACACCAGACCAACAAACAGAAGAATTTTTGCAAGAACTACCAACCAAAATGGAGCTTCTAATGAAAGAAAATAAGAATCAGATTGGCGCATCAAAGACTGAAAATGTCAAATCTGTTGAGAACGGAAATCACGATCCGGTCGCTGTTGAGACTGTGCATGTAACGGAAACTAAAGAATAAAACATAATTCCTGTGATATTTTGTAAGACGGGCTTCGCCCACATTTGAAGCTTTAGGTAGATTATTGTTTGTATTTTAAGAAATTCCCATTGTTAGCTCTTGAAGGGCCGGGAAACAGTTCTGCTCAGTAAATCAATGTAATGAACGTCACACTTTTGATATTATCTGTATATGCAACGTAGTCTGTAGTCATTACGAAGAGTTCTTCGATCCTATCTAAAGTTTAAGTGCGCAGTCTTTCCATGTTCATTAAGGTTACTCTTGCATTAAAGCATGTTTTTATAACTTTTTATTTTTTTTCTCCTATTGTTCCTCCGTGTTTCATGCATTAATGAGTTCCAAATCTCACGATTTGGCTTCATTTCTTTTGCACAGTACACTATGAAAACTTGTTGCAAATCGATAAAGTATAATTATTCTGAATTATAATGATATTTTTTTGGTTCTGTTGGGTCTCAAAACACGATTGAGTGAAGTTGACTCGATAGAAAAAAATCGTGAAGTTTCCTAAAATTATTTAATTTTTGTCTTGTCTAGCGACGTTCAAACACTGCTCAGTAGGCTATGGTGAAATATGTTTTGATGAACATATTTTTATTCGCTTAACATTGAAACACTTGAGGGATTAAAAAAGAAGTAAATTCAAAAACTTTATAGTTATTTAAAATATAATTAAAACTACGTAATAGTGCGTATTCTGTTGCGCGCGAGTCGACGAAATCGCCAGATTCGCGCCTCCCCCCCCTGCCCGCAGTCGGCCGCAGCGCCTCCTCGCCGAGAGCGGATCTGTATTTCTTCGTGCGCCGCATCACCCGCTGCGATAACGTAAAATAAATAGCCGAAGCACAGAATAAATAATGCCGAACGCAAATCTTGTATGTACTGTTGAGTAAGCTGTGTCCGCACACAGCCGACTACGGCTGCTAATTCGCACTTTGTGGCCCAAACGCAGATGCTATGATTACTAATACGTATTCTGTGCCTCAAATGCGAAATATATTATCACTGATACGTATTCTGTGTCACATATCCTACTAATCCTACTAATATTATAAACGCGAAAGTTTGTAAGAATGGATGGATGTTTGTTACTCTTTTACGTTAGAACGGCTGAACAGATCTGGATGAAATTTGGCACAAAGATAGATTATAGTCTAAAATAGCACATAGAATACTTTTTAACCGCGTGTGAAACCGTGGGGCGCAGCTAGTAATAAATACTAGTGGCTCCTGCGGCCGACGCGACGACGACGCCTGTACTTCTCTACAGACATAAATCGTTTTCCTCAACTGATTCTAGTAAAATTTTGTGAGCAGGTTTGATAATTAGGTATGTCAATTGTTGGTAATGTTTAAAAATTGCGGAGCCCTTTTATTTAATTTACCCAGATTAAAAACTAGTATTTTTTTATTTAAATTACTTAGTAATTGAAATAATTTAATTAATTTTAATTCAAATTAAATTATCCACTATTTACGAAAACATTTTTGTCGAAGCTACAGCATAGACGCTTCGCACGCTGACGCTCGCTCGGTCGATCACATTAATAATACCTACCCAATAACAACAATTCGGGACACTTGCACACACAACCGTTTGACCCCAAACTAAGCAAAGTATAAATGTTTTTATTTTTTTATTTTATTATTTACTTAAGTATATTGACTTCCGTTACACTTCCGTAACTATTTACCCCTTACCATAAACGTGGTATAGGCACATAATGTTTTGTCTTTTTCGATAGAATAATCTAACCCTATAAAACCGATTTCCCGCTATCCGAATTAGATTTCGTAAAAAAAACGGCTCTACTAACTAAATTTAAATGGGATCACCTGGGAAGTATACCATTTAAAACAAAAAAAAAATGGTTTTTCTATAGTTCAGGCGTCTTCCAGTAATCGGTGAGGGTTCAGAACCGAGAAATCCCGGTTTCAAAAGTACCGGGAAATCGAGTAACTTTTAGTTATTAACTCGTTTAGTTCGTAGGCGGTACCGAAAGTGTCGATAGAACCGGGAATTCCCGGTTCCGTTGGAGGAAAGTATCGAAAATCCTGGTCCTCAAAGTCAGTACTGTGGAGCTATTCGGAGAGTTGACATTTTCATCTTACCTTTTTTCGTCCTTCTTGCTATTGTTTGAATAGTCATAGGCGTGAGAGTGACCAAGATAAAATCTCATCTCATCTCACGCGTAGGAATAGGCCCCGGGTTCCAGAAACCTAAACAACATAAACTCATCGAGTTTGGAGTCATTTTGATCGGCACATGTTTCTGCTACTAATTTCATCAGTATCACCATCATCATTAGTCTTTTTTAAAAGCTTAATTCTTTTTTTAACCCACTTATTAATTAATACTAAACGGTACCTAAGCCTATTTATAAAACAATCACAATGAGATGAAATCACTTAAGTATCAAGAAATTTTAAAACGTTTACCTGACATACTTAAATTATGGCTAAGAACACTCGATCACGTTACTTTTCAAACGAAAAAACTAAACCGAAATCGATTCAGCCGCTTGCTTGCTACGATACCAGACAGACACGCAAATACCTACACATGGTAAACTTATACAACCCGCCTTTTGTGTCAGGGGATATTTAGTTGTCGTTTCAACCAAAATGCCACTAATTCAAAAATTGGTATGTATTTGCTATCCTTTTTAAAGAAGTTTTTACACACGTAAGAGTGCAGCTATACTAAATATGTGAAATGTATAGTTTTAGTTTTTAGAGTGGCTTGTTATTGTCTGATATTTTGTTTCGTGTCTCGCGCGATCCATCTACGTCGCCGCACTCATCCCAATCGCGCACTGTAATGTAAGTGGAAGACTCAGATCAATCTAGATGAAAAGATGGAACACTGCGTTATATCTCGCTGAAGCCACTTCTTTTTCAATGTGTGTGCGTGGTAATGTTGCTATGAAAAACATTTACAATTGCACGAACACTAATATTAATTCCCAAACTCTACGTTAGCCATTTCCGTTCCAATATACAACCTTAGGAAATTTAAAATTTTAAAACTGCACATATTTGTGAGAGTTTAATGTTACGGCTTTTTTAAAATTTATCTACTTGTATAACAACTGCACAGTTTTTAAAAAGAACCTCTAAATGTAGTCCTGGCCACACTTTTATAATGCACTATGTATATGTATTTAAGTACACGAAATAACACCATAAACCAATGTACGTAATGTCGAGGTAAGAATGACCAAGCGAGTAGTGTAGTTTTTTTGCGTCAATATTTGAGTGTTATGTACCTATACGACAGTAGCGTAGTTTTTGGATCGTAATTGGCTTCACTTAGATAATACGCCGTGCGCCATCTTATTCTCTAGGTTGATCTGAGGTGGAAGAGTGGAGCGCGCACCTTCGTCGATAGCGCGGACTATGCTCACTATAGCTACGCACACTCGTGCAGTGCGCGGGCGAGCGCGCGGCAAGGAGCGGTCCCCGCGCGCTTCTGCTTCACCCCCTCAAAAGTACTAAAACCTCGGTCTAATTTCACTTAAGGATCAGAAAAACAAAGAAGTACAAAATATAAAACGTTTATTATTAATTAATAGCTTCAGCATATTATTGCAAAATAGTGAATCAAATAGTGAATTTCAATTATATGGGAAAAAATCAACAAAAAATCAGTTATACTTACAAGGTTATCGAGATAGGATATACTAAACCAAAGAGGGTCATTCAAGTCCTCATTATGAATAACTTTTACTATGAAACCAACTAAATGTATAGGACTGCTGTTTTTTTCTCGATTTCAGGGTTGGCCAGTAAGAATTGTTCATAATGATGTTTACGTACACACTCCTGATAGCCCTGTTATTGCAAGTCAGTGCTCAAATAACAAAATAACTTATTTCCATGTTTCCATTTTTTACAGAATTAAAATTAGTAAAGATAATTAAATAACTAGCATCCAAAACTTTGATTAGCAAAGCTCTGGCTATTTATTATTTTGCAATAAGTAATGTTTTAAAAAAATAATTATTGCAATGAAAATAGGAAAAGAAAAATATAATTATTGTAACCATGAACAAAACATAATTAATTAAACTAGCTTTTGCGACGTTTATTGTGCCAGTTACTTTTTTAAAATTAAAACCGTGACTGTGTTATGTCACAAAATTAAATTAAGTACAAATCTAATAATACTACAAACACAATGAAAGTTAAATGTATTCTCTATTGCAAAATTAAGTTTTTACCATGGCACACTCATTCTCACAAAATCTTGAAGACATGAAAGTTTTTCTTTTTCATTTTACAATATTCAATCATTTCCATCCCTCCATATAAAATGCTTTAGGAATGTCGATAAAGCCAGTCTTGGGTTACAATTCGTATTTCTTCGATCAACAAATTCAGTCATTTCTCAATTAACTACAAATCTACTTGACATGATGCAAAAATTAGATAAAATTTTACGAACTAACTAATGATTTTTTATACTTTTATATACCACATAATTTTAATATCACTCAATTATAATAATATGAATCCCTTGGATATATCAAAACCTCACGCGCTGACGCCTTAGGCCGGTAACACGACTAAATTTTGACAGTCCCAAGTGACTTATTTTACCAATAGAGCTTAGTTCTGCCCCAAACTGGTTCTTAGAATGTTTGCCAACAATCTTAATTAACATGTACGATAACCAGCGCATTCAAAATTTAATATATAATAATAAAAAGAGTATTGTAGTACACAATCCGGCTGTTTCGTCGATCTTAGGCTAAATTTATCTTCAAATACCCGTTATTTATTGTGCATCGTTATTGCTCCGTTTCAACCCTGTTCGCTAGGGTCCTCGTTTTCTCTGTTGGCATCGCTTTTGCCTCGTTTCTTGCAAATGTTTACGAGTTTAGCATTCATTTTCTTCAGACGCTGATTTTCTTTTATAACATCAGTCAGCTGCTGATTCTGTAATTGAATAAAAAAATGTAGTAGTATTTACTGCAGCAATAAGGGTGCGAACACAAATGTTCTTCAATTACAATAAATAATTATGGAAACTGACGTGGTTTTCACACATTATGATTTAAAACTATAGTCGGAATAATCGACTGAATCGTACGTGAGTAATTCCCGTGTTTTAAATCATAATACAATAAATAAGTTTACAATAAATACCAAACGTCAAACTGGTTTGAGAGAAAAGTGCATTGACCTTTGTCCCTATCTAGCTTATTATAGGTAATTTGGGGCGTTATTGCGGGTTATGACTGTGACCCCTCGGCGAGGGGTCAATGAATCATAGGTAAACCTTTACCGCACAAAATATGTTTACTTTGCAACAGTACATTTTATTTATGTTTCAATTAAAACATTATTAGAATGTCAATCAACTAACGATTAACTTAACTCAGACAAGACACTACTGTAATGGCTTTGTGGTACCATTATTTCAATTGATTATAGGTAGGATTTATTATTATCATTATTATTCCAAGATATGTATTCGATATATCCGATGCTTGCACACACATTTAGTTCCCGAGACAATACAACATCATAAGATTAAAATAGTTTAACTGGTAAATAGTATTTTAAAATGATCTTTGTTCTAAGTACCTGCACAATAGCACTGCCAGTGGCGACGTACATCGGTTGCGACGCGGGCGGCGCTTGCGCAGCTTTCAACTGTTGCTCCAACGCTGCCTTTTGATGGGACAGCTTGTCCACTACCTAAAGAACAAACGATAAAAAAATTGAAACAATAGAATTACGTACGATTTTGTCTATTATTCCGACTATAATTTCAACCGCATTCGGGGGTCTTTTCGCTATGCGAGATGCAGCCGTGCGCGCAATCGCCTTGATAAAGACCGCCGAATGCGGTTGAAACTATAGTCGGAATAATCGACTAAATCGTACGTGAGTAATTCCCGTTTCATAAATCATAATGTGTAAACCACGTCGGATTCCATTATAAAATAAAAAAATATTTAAACTTACTCCAGGCCGATTAAAACTTAATGCTTCTCCGAAGTTAGGCGCGAAACGCTGCGCAGTAGCGAAAACGAAGGTATGCGCGCTTCAGAGAGGCAAGACAATGCAAAGTCTCGCTTGCGACGCACTTCACAGCCGTCATTAAGTTTAAATCATTCTTTACTTGAACATTTACTAACACAAGAATCCTAGCAAAGCTAGCTAACTTTAAATATTGGATAATGACAGCATTATCTCGCGTGTCGTGTTGTATGTGTCATTCATAATAGACTCATGGAGACATTCATGAAGACTTCCACTTCCGCCAAGTAGCCACTAGTATGCATAGATATTACCTAGTTGTAATCCAAAATTTGTGAGACTGTAATTTATTTATTATTTGAAAAAATAATGCCCCTCAGTTTCTTGCCTGTTCTTCTGAGTAGAGGCTCTTTATCCGAGCAAGGCGGTCGAGTCTATTTAAACAACTTTGACGTTCGTAAGTGTATCTTTGATACCTAAATTGAAGAAAAACATTTTGACTTTGACTTTGAAAATATTACAAACTATACAATCATCATTTTCAGCCAATAGGCTTGTATAATAAATAAATATCAAACATCTCCTTGTTAACAAGGAATAGTAATAGTGTTTTGTCTTTTTCTTTTTTTTTTTAACTTTATTAAAATCAAAAACAAAAATTCCGAGGTTATGCAACATATATTATTTATTTATTTCTTTCTATATTAAAGAGTGTGAGAGTACATAACTAAAGGGTTTAGAGTTTAAAGTCTTATTCATGCATCTCAATATTCTCAACATATATCCACTAAAAAAACATATGTACGTCTAAAATTAGCCTGTTTCTAATAATAATAATAATATTCGGGACATTTGTACACACGGTCTGACCCCAAACTAAGCAAGGCTTGTACTATGGCGGCCAGAAACTTATATACATACATATGTTATTTTAAATACATCCTTATATAGATATTTAACACAAACATAGAACAAACACAAATGTTGATCACATGAATGTTTGCCCTAAGTGGGAATCGAACCCACGCCCCCTAACTGAGAAGGCAATTAGTTCTTAGTCAATTACTAATTATAATAATTAGTACTCTTAATTGGCGCCGCTTCTTACCATTCTAAGGCGCTTGGTTTCGCGTAGTTTGTCGTCGATCTCTGTTTGTGAGCTGTCATCACGTTCCACTTGGCTGCTCAGAAGATCTAGAAACGGTGAAAAGGTAATTATTAAACAAAATGACACAACAAAACATATCGTCACGCCTTTCCGACACTTCACCGGACGATATTCAGTCCTAAATGTGAGCCTGTCGCCATACACCGGGCTCCAGTCATGTAGCAGATGACATAAAATACGCACATATGTTCACACAATGAACATAATTATCAAACAAAAAAGTAGCACACATTTCTGTTGGGAGAAAGGTCTCTAAGGTCTCAAGATTATAAATACTAGCAGATCAGTACGCGGCTTCGTTGTTGTTTCATATCTTACTTGTGTAACTGTGACATACATGGAACTATTGAAGTTGGAGTGGACAATAAATTCTGATTTCTGACTATTACTAAATTAGCTTTCTCTCTCACAGAGACACACAAACAAACACACACACAAACACATACACACACTCACGCATTCACGGCCTGTAACCCCAGAACTGTGTCTTTGTAATATGTATTTGAATCAAATAAACTTTATTATTATTACAAATGAGAATGAGTTTGTTTATGTTTGTTTCACTTTACCTTAACTACTCAATCGATCACCGTGAAAAGATCAGAATGTCAAGAAGATGATGATAGTTTCAAGATGATCGAGGCGTGTAATCGTAATAAAACAACATTCATTTAAATCAATCATGACTAATAACCGTCCTTCTCTCTTCTAGTTACTGTGCCCGACGGGGTACGTCGGACTTTTGTACACAACAACAACAACTCTTTATTAAAAACATAAAATAATTACAATAGTACTTAAATAAGGCTTAACTAAGTTTTTAATGGGCGGCCTTATCGCTCAAAGCGATCTCTTCCAGGCAACCTGAATGGACACACCTGGGGGCCTACTTGTTTTCGACACTGCACGACCATAAACCTTATTGCGCGGCGATACGATTGGCGGTCGCGCAGCATCGGAAACTAGATATCACGGTAGGCCCCCTGTACAGTTGAAGCTTTAAACAATCTGAATCTGAACGAACTCACTTTTATACTTACAATATTAGGATTGATTGAGGATAAAAGGAGTTCTTGGCAAGAACCGAAAGGATGGTGTCGTGATTTTGTATTGTTTTCTAAAACCTGTGATTTTTCGAGTGTTGTAGTGTTTTAGAGGAGAATTATTAACCTTTACCGGTGCGATAACGTGCACGAGTGTTGGCAAATAATACAAATGCTACTTTTTAGTAGCATTTCCTAATGTTTGTATGTGTTCTCTACAAAACTTGACTTAAAGTTTCAGTAAAGTATCAGGCTTTACTGAAGTGGGGAAAGGTAAGGGATTCATCTCATCTAACATCATCCTCTTTGACGTTCATAAGTGTATCTTTGATACCTAAATTGAATAAAAACATTTTGACTTTGACTTTGACTTCCACCTCCATCCTAGATTTACGACTAAAGCACGCAAAACATACAGATGACTAGGCGATATGGCCGTGTTGGCTCTAGCCTGCCCTAAGGGGCAAAACAAAAATAAAATTGAGGGTAAAAGCGTACCTTCATTGGTCTCAGTGGAGGCGTCAGTCTGGTCCATGACAGAGTTCCTGTTCTTGTCGTGCGCAGTCTGCCGCTTCTTGCGCACGGAGTAGTGCGCGAGCGCATGCGAGTCTTCCTGGAGCTCTTGCAGTTTGCTCTGAAATTTATATATTACTAGTTCTTAACCGCGACCTCGTAAATTTTATTCAGAAAATAGTACACAAAACCTTCCTCGTGATTTTACTGTAACTAATTATAAAATTTCATCCAGATCTGTTCAGCCGTTCTAGCGTAAAAGAGTAACAAACATCCATCCATCCATTCTTACAAACTTTCGCGTTATATTAGTAGGATTGTTTCCAGCAGCGGTCAGCAACCAGCGGCCCGCGGACCACATGCGGCCCTCGGCTCCCCTCCTTGCGGCCCGCGAGTGTTTTGTCAATAAATAAAGAAATCAGGACATTTTGCTCACACGGTCGTCTGGCCCCAAACCAAGCAAGGCTTTTACTATAGCTGCCAGAGACAGACAAACAATGATTTTAGAAATCAGATAATACCTACATAAATAAATAGATACATATGGTAAAATATGTATACTTATATAGAAACCTATAGTAAAATTTTTGAACAAGTGCGGCCTGTCACTTGCTTATTTTGGCACTGTGCGGCCCTTGCCTGCCAAAAGCCTTTTGTAAACCAGCGGCTGGTTTACAGTATTTAAAGTATTTAACCTCAAGCGCAGCTTTGGCCTCCTTCAGCCGGCGGCACTGCTCCTCGCGCTCCTTCAAGTACTCGACGCAAGTCTCGCACTCTTCATCAAGCTCCTTGTATTTCACTTTCAACTCCTCCAACTCCTCTTTCACGGATTTGAGCTCCTTTTTGGTAGCTTCCAGTTCCCTGAAATCCAAACACATGAGTATAGATCAGGTATGTCCCATTGGGCAAAGGCCTATCTTCCCTCTTTCCAGATGTCCTTGTTTTTGGCTTTGGAGTGCCAATCCCTTTCGTGGGCGTCAAGCTCGTCTTTCCATCTTTTTCTGGGTCGGACTATGAGTATACAGGGTTATAGGTACCTTACCAAAAATGTTTTAAGGGTTCTTTGTACTCATCAACATAACAACTTTTAATATGGGGCGAACTCTGAAATCGCGAAAAAAAAATCAGCTGTTTCATACATTTTGTCTCAGGTGATTGAACTTTTTGTATGGAACAGCTGCTTTTTTTTTCGCGATTACAGGATTGGCTTCACAGTAAAAGTTGCTCATATTGATGAGTACAATGAACACTTAAGAGGTTTTTGGTGAGTTACCTATAACCCTGTATAGTTTTTTTAATTATTTACTTATTACATTATTTGGCAATAAAGTCAAAGTAATATTTATTGCGCATTATGGTGATTGTTGCATGTTGAGTTTTATTTTATTTATAAAAGACACAATACCAATTACAAACTATAAAAAAAAAACTCCTAATACTAGTCTACGATGTTACTCTAGTTCACAAGATCTTAAAAGTTATAATATAAGTATCTCATAATTACCCTATTAGGGTATTGCAATGTCATGTGGAGTAGGCCGGCTTATTCTTTAATCACTAAGTTTTTATCTTTGAGATATTCTTCTAATTAAAATTAGTATTTTTTTTTTGCTTATTTTATTTATTCCGTCTAGCCTTTTTCTCATAAGGGTACAATTAAGACAAAAATTGTGATATATGCACCAAATTGTCATATACTGCACTCTGTGGTGCTATCCGTGGTCAAAAAGTACCCTATGTATAAGTACCCAGTGTATAAGCTAACTCTTTACCAAATTACATCAAAATCCGCTTACTAGTTTGAGTGTGAAAAACTAACAAACAGACACACACACAAACCCTCGCATCTATGATACAAAGTACATTATAAATATATTATTTATGATATAAGTACATTATAAATATATTAAAAAAGCGATGGCAGACTAGTCGGGAGAAGGCCCGCCTCTCAAGCCAGAGGGAGCGGGTTCGAACCCAGCCGACGGCACGCACCAATTTGTTCATTGTGTGAGCATATGTGCGTATTGTATGTCATCTACTACATGACTGGAGCCCTGTATGGCGACAGGCTCGCCCCCTGTCACATTTGAGACTAAAAATCATCCGGCGAAGTGTGGGTGTTGTATTACATGTCTGCCAGCCCCCTCAGGGGAAAGGCGTGACGATATGTAATGTATAAAAATATTCAAAAATGGCGAACCTATTATCCTTCGAAGAGTGCTGCCTTTCTAAAGCCTTCTGCATTTTGGCTAAAGTGTTCTTGAGGTCTTGTTTTTGGAAACGCAGCTCCTCTATGATCTTGGTGAGTCGCTTGTTCTTGTCCACTTCAGCGTCGTACGACATCCGATCCACGACCACCGCGTGAAGGTTGGCCCAATCTGTAATATCCACGCTAATATTATGAAATAGAAAGTTACTCTGTTTACTAGTTAGTCTCGTCTGTTTGTAGCTTTTCACGGCTAAACGAGAGAGTCGAACACCAAAGTCACAAAAAAGCATATAGCCAAATTGAATGATTCGGCAGGACAAGGGCGGCCTTATCGCCTAAAACAATTTCTTAAAGGCAACCTTAACTGCATTATTGAGATTTTTTTTATTAACTATAAATTGGTACATTAAAACACGTTATAATTGATAGAGGATGTAGTGATGAAGATTGAGCAAGGGATGCTTAGATGGTTTGGAAACATTACATCGTAGCAAGTAGAGAGAATTGGTATCTGTCCACTCCTAGTGTAAACAGGCGTGATTATATGTATGTATGTTATCAAATACTAAGTCAAGTTCTCGCTGTCAAGAAGTTGTTTTAAGCGAAAATGAACCTAGGCCCCATTCATCTACAATACAAATATAATACATATTTCCTACGAACAAATTACTGTTAATAAAATAAAGAAACATCATAAAAACGGTGCACTATAGTTGTTTTCCAGAAAGATCTCTTTTATTCCGTACTTTAACAATGGGACGCGCGCCTCGAGAGGCTACTATTGCCTAATCTGCGTTACCTATCGGTAATTGTCAACATCGCCACAGATTAGCGTATAGTTTCGTCATCGGCTGCGACTGGCGTAACAATACGATTCTTCAGTTAAGTTTCCATTTAGAGACAAGGTTTGCGAAAAAAATTGCACAAAAATTGTAATGAAATGGTAAAAATTACCTATTGGAAATAGTTTAAATAAAGCTTAGTTCATACCTTCATTAGTATTGACAGCGACATCCGCTACGCTGGGTTTTTCACTCGGCTTCGTATTGCACGACTTCAATTCAGTTACTTGTTTCTGGAATAAAAATAACTATAGAAGCAAACGCTAGTTTATTTCGTTTCTGCAATAAGGCAACTCGATTGCTGGCATGTAGTGGCATAAGGTTGTTAATCGAATGGCGACAATACTTTTGTATGTTACTTGAGTATGTTTACTTTTCCATTTCAGTGACAACAGATTTGGTCGCATTATCTGAACAAAATGATCCAAGTCAACTTCAAAAGTTGACTTGGATCGTTTTCCTTACATTCCAATAAAGCGCATCTGGCGGAAACGTTAAGAAACTAGGCTAAATGTAATGTACTGTAATGGGGAGCCAAACGAAAACAAAATGTTTTTCGTTAACTTTCAAAACTCGCGGTAAGCCCCCAGCACGCCTAGCAGGTGCAAGGTAGCAGGTAGCAGGTGCAGCGCGCAACGCGACAACGGTATGTCGACTCTTTTCATCGAGACAGACGTATGTTTACACATAGCCTAACACACGTTCTAACACGACAAGAAGTGACGAGAAGTCAAAGTCAAAATGTATTTATTCAATTTAGGTATCAAAGATACACTTATGAACGTCAAAGTTATTTAAATAGACTCGACCGCCTCCACTCAGAACAACAGGCAAGAAACTGAGGAGCATTATTTTTTCAAATAATAAATAAATTACAGTCTCACAAATTTTGGCTTACAACTAGGCAATATCTATACATACTAGTGGCTACTTTGCGGATGTGGAAGGCACCAGACATCTTTGTCTTCTAAATAATTCTTAACCTTATAATACCCTCTTGTTGAAGCCTCGCACCTCATTACAATAGTAAACAATTAGCGACAGTGTTGTGTAGGTATTTCGAAAAGTAGTTTTTTTCCATTTAATTTGGCTGTTAGCAAAATGAGGGTAGATAGCGCACGACCTCTCGCTATTACTATGCTCCGTGAGTCTCAGCTATACCCCGCTATCGCAAACATCAATTTTGCATAAACCCAATAAAGTGTAAAATAATTGCATTTTTCAACAACCACTACCATCGAATCCATTAATAGATCCATCGGCAAATAAAATAGTTTTGTGATATCAAAGTGTGGACGGCGCCGTCGAGGTGGAAGGCGAGCAGGAAGCAAGGTGAGTTGGCGTGTTTTTTCTACCACTCGAGCTCTCAGCCATTCTTTCAATTGTTAACTTCATACTCAAACATAATTCGAGCCGGATGATCCTTCTCACGGTGAGCCCTGTCTCATCGTCAGGAGTGACACGAACCTACAATTACTGTCGCTAATTTCGTTGTCGTTTGTAGAAATATCGTTTTCTACACATTTCTCTCGTATTATTAGGTAATTATCTCGTTGCATCTAGGAAAATAATAGGCAGATCACTCGGATCTGTGCTTATTTACCTATATTTCGTACCTAATAAGTTCAAATTACAGTCATTTTTTGCACAAGTTATCCGCCATTGTTGTCATAAATCGTACTTTATTTCTAGAATCCATATTTATCGCATATCAAAAAACTTGTATTTGCTCCTATAATTCATGCTGAGACTCATTTTAATAATATTTTCATAGTATCTAAAAAATATTTATTCAAATTATATCAAATCAAGTTGAATCATTGTGCGATGCAATTATAATACGACTAAATTGAGTGGTTCATCTTCGTCAAACATTTAGTTCGTTACATTTTATATCTTTAACTTGGTCGGACTATATCTACGTTCACTCATATAACACGACTAAATAACGTGTTACATTCTCATCATACATTCCGTAATTTTTACACATTTAGTTCGTTCAACCGTAGTTCAATCATTCTTCATTTGATGATATATTTAAGTTGTTCGGTTAACATTCACCTACACAAAAATTACACAGGTGTTGAAATAACACAATCAGTTTCTTAGAATTTATCTTAAACTGATTAACTTCAAAGATTTATTTTAGTTAGTTTAGTTATTTTAGTTATTATAATTTACGGCTATTTGCTATTGTTTACCTACCATACCGAGTCGTTAATTATTCATTGCAGTCATTATTAGTAGTTGGAAATAGTTTAAAATTTTGTTATTTCTAAAGGTTTTCGTTGCCAATTACCTATAGTAAGTAGGTAGGTACGATACTTTCTTAGTTCATTTATTTTAGCACGACTTAGTTTACAAACATTTTTATTAATTTGCTATTTATTGCAGTCCAGTAGGTAGGTACCTCAACTCATCACTTTTATTAGATTATACTTGGTTGACTGCGTACAGTAAACTGCAGCAGTATTGATAAGACCGTGTTAATGTTTCTGTAGTGATTATCTCAACTTATTTGCGTAGGTACAGTATGGTTCAATCGAACGGCACTAAACAAATAATTTTGTAACAAATAAGTGTTGCATTTGGTATTTGAAAATATCCTTGATTAATTGATAGTAATTATTTATCGTTTAACTATACAGAGTGTAACAAAATTATTGGTTAGTTAGGTACTTAGTGTACAATGTCGAAAGCTGCTACTGCTTCTAAGCGCAGCATTGAATTGAAGCGTGATATTGCTGTAAAGAGAATCGATGAATGTTTAGCAGCTGCTTTAGAAGCACAAGACGATAAATCTCGATTACCTACATTCTTATCGCGGTATAGTCGATTAGAAAATCATTGCACTAGTTTCGAGTCGCATCATTTGAAGGTTTGTTCCGAGCTTACGGACGATTCATTATTAGAAGAAGAGGATAGTGTTCGACAAGATGTCGACAATAAATATTTTCAAATTATACAAATTCATTCAAATCTCGTTGCTGCATCTTCTCATACAACTTCATCGGACAATCAACATGAATCGAATCGAACAGATGTAGCTGTCAAATTACCTCGATTAGACCTTTTAAAATTTGACGGTGATATCTCGAAATGGAGCACCTTTTATGATATGTATAACACAATGGTACACTTAAATCGAAAATTATCTAATATCGAGAGATTCTCTATTTTAATATCGCTTCTCGCCGGTGAACCATTGCAGCTTTTAAAGGGTTTTCCTATTTCGGACAGTAATTATCTAGATGCATACGCAGCTCTTATTGATCGTTATCAGTGTAAACGTAAACTAGCCTTCCGCTACTGGGAGGAATTACAGAAAGTTAGCATGAAGTCTAATTCCCCACGAGAATTACGTCGTATTGTCGATATATTCAAAGAGAACATTGCTGTTTTGAAAAATTTAAAGTTGCCAGTTCAGGGTTGGGACTTCCCGCTTTTTTATTTGTTGTTGAACAAACTGGACATAGACACACGCCGTCGATACGAACTGCAGAACGAAAGTAAGGACATCCCTACATTTGATTCCCTTTTGGATTATCTTCACAAGGCTGGTCAAGCACTCGAGATGGCCGAGCCATTGCGAACGCCTCGCGTTACTACCGCCGGTGCCAATACTAGCACTGGTTTAGCACCATTGCGCGGTAATAACACTTCACGTTATCAAGTATCTACTAAAGCACTGGTAGCTAACTCATTATCACAGTCCAGTGACACATGTCCGTTGTGTCAAATGGATCATAAATTATGGTCTTGTCCTAAATTTCGTAATCGAAAACCTCATGATCGATATAGTACCGTAAAGGAGATTGGTGTTTGTATAAATTGTCTCCGGAAGGGCCACAATTTAAAATCGTGTAAGTCAAGTAATCGCTGCTTGCAATGTAAGTCGCCTCATCATACAAGTTTACATTTTGAAAGCGCGCCTGTTGCTGCACCAACAGCGCTATTCGCGTCAGTAGACGCGACTCCTCTCGTCGAACTACCAAAACCCCATAATAGTCGCAGTGAGCCAACTATATCTTTGGTAACGGGTATCGAACCATCCGCATACATTTCTCTGTTGGCCACCGCTGTAGTCGAAGTCTTGGATAATTTTGGTACTTATCGCAAAATACGTGTTGTTATTGACAGCGGCAGTCAGTCGAACTTTATCACCAAAAAATGTGCTCATCGTCTCGGACTCACTCTAAGTAAGACTGCTACGTCGATCGAAGGTATCGGATCATCATCATCAACAGCATCTGATTGCACTGTGTACCAAATGCGTGTTGGAAATTCACGCTCCGACTTAGAGGTTGGTGCTATCGTTATACCCAAAATATGTAGTCAATTGCCCGCGGATAAAATTGAAGTCGCTCAATGGCCACAGCTTAGCAAGTTAAATTTGGCTGATGATGATTTTCACATACCTTCGAATGTGGACGCATTGATCGGCGTTGACATATTCTGTCAAATTTTTCTCGGAGAGCGTCGCGATTATGGTCCTGATGGTCCCGTCGCGTTCAATACGAAACTCGGCTGGGTAGTGATGGGAAAAATATCTTGCTCTAATTCACATTCGGACATGACATCATTATTTTGCTCACTGGAAAGCTTGGACTTACAAGTTCGCAAATTCTGGGAAATTGATGAACTTCCCAAATCATCTGTCCTTACTGATGAGGAAACACTTTGTGAGCACATATATAACACAACTCACACAAGAAATGTTGATGGAAGGTATGTTGTTCGTTTACCTTTCAAGTCACCGGAACCAAAGTTCGGTGACACTCGCACTATGGCTCATCGTCGCTTACTTTCTCTCGAGAAACGTCTCAATCGTGACCCTCACTTGCGTGAAGGTTACAATAAATTCATGGAAGACTATATACAGTCGAAACACATGGACCTTGTGGACTCCACTGACTCGGATCACTCGTACTTTATCCCGCACCACTGTGTGCTCAAGCCGAGCAGCACCACAAGTCCACTGCGCGTGGTTTTCGATGCCACCGCTCGAACAGCTGATGGAAGCGCTCTGAATGACAAGCTCCTCGTCGGCCCTCGTTTACAATCGGACATCGGTTCGATTCTTCTTCGTTTTCGTTTGCACTCGGTTGTTTTCACTGCTGACATTCGGCAAATGTATCGACAAATACTCATAGCAAACGCTGATCGCGATTATCAGCGTATTCTATTTCGATTTTCACCTGACGACCCGGTTCAGGAATATCGCTTAAACACCGTTACGTATGGCATGTCGTCTTCGAGTTTCTTGGCACTTCGAATCATTCTCCAAGTAGCTCGAGACGAAGGAGGTCAGAGTCCTCTAGCTGTCGATGCACTCTCACGGGACGTTTACGTAGATGACGTAGTCACTGGTTCAGATTCACTGGACTCGGCTCGCGAGTTAATGAATCAGATCACCGACATTCTTCGTAAAGGATGTTTTGAGCTTCGAAAATGGGCATCCAACTCCCGCGAGCTTCTTGAAAACATTCCCCCTGAACATCGTCAGGACACCTCATTGTCATTTGAATCGGATTCTTGTCAACCGATTAAGATACTCGGACTGGAATGGAATCCTGTCAAGGATGGCTTTTCGTTCACTGTCACGTCTTTGCACGAACAGTGTACTAAACGAAACATCCTATCGGAATTGGCTCGTATATTTGACCCGCTTGGCTTTCTCACACCAATTACTCTCACTTTCAAGTGTATAATCCAGAAACTTTGGACTCTTGGATTAGAGTGGGATGATCTCGCTCCCTCTCCTATCGCCGAGACCTGGTCCCGTTATCGAACAGAATTCAGTTCACTGTCATCTCTCGTCATACCTCGTCTCGTTCCTGGACTGAATTCCAACCATGTCGAATTACACGGTTATTGCGATGCGTCTGAAGTTGGTTACTCGGCCGTGGTATATTTCCGCTGTAAAGATAGTGACAATCGAATCACTACTCACCTCATCATCGCTCGTTCAAAGGTAGCTCCTCTAAAAAGGGTCTCGATTCCGCGCCTTGAATTGTGCGCCGCGGTTCTGTTGTCAGATCTCGTCGGTCACGTCAAGAAGGTTTTCGCTGAAAAGGTACAATTCGACGACATATTCTGCTGGTCTGATTCTATGGTAACATTGGCTTGGCTCAAATCTCCTTCAGCTCGTTGGAAAACTTACGTAAGTAATCGCGTAAGTCACATTCAGGACAAGGTTCCATATCGCCACTGGGGACATGTAAAATCATCATTCAACCCCGCTGACTGTGCGTCACGTGGCATAACTATCCCAGAGCTTCTCGACCATCCGCTGTGGTGGCATGGACCACACTGGCTATCCTTGGATCACAGTGAATGGCCAGTGACAACCAACATTGAGGAGCCTTCCAATGCAATCACTGAACAGCGTGCAACGAAATCTCTTTTTGTCACTGTTCGAGAATTTGATGAATTCCTAGACAGACATTCTAGCTTAAACAAGATTAAGCGTATTGTAGGATACGTTCTTCGCTTTATAAATAATTGTCGAAACCGATCGAATCCTAGATCTGGTCACCTTATCGCCTCAGAATTGAAGCAATCACAAATTGCTCTCGTGAAAATCGCGCAGAATTCAGCATTTTTATCCGAAATAGAGAATTTGAAGAAAGGTTTGCCTTTACAAAAACCACTGCAGAAACTGCAACCTTTTCTCGATGAAGACGGTCTTGTCAGGGTGGGCGGTCGTCTTGCTCATTCAGAGTTGGATTATGATTGCAAACATCCGCTGCTATTGCCCCGTCAGCATCGACTCACCTCTCTCATTATTGACCAATGTCATAATGACAATTTGCATCCTGGGCTACGCACGCTCAGCTATTTGCTCGCACAAAACTTTTGGATACTCGGTTCTCGCCGAGCCATTCGTGGACGCCTAGCAAAGTGTGTGCGGTGCTACCGCACTAACCCCAAACCTATCACTCCTCGTATGGCAGACTTGCCCAAACTTAGAGTTTCTCAAGCGAAACCGTTCTCGATTATTGGAATAGATTTTGCCGGTCCCTTTGCCACACACATTGTACGCTATCGAGGATCTAAGACGTTTAAGACATATGTCTGTTTGTTTGTGTGTTTCTCGACAAAGGCCGTGCACATCGAATTAGTGATAGGACTTACCTCGGAAGCCTTCTTAGGCGCACTCAGAAGATTCATTGCGAGACGTGGACGCTGCCAACGCATCCATTGCGATCAAGGCACAAATTTTGTTGGTGCTTACAACATTCTGTTACCATTAGTACAACAGGCAGCTTCCAACGAAGCCATTGAATTTTCGTTTAATCCCCCTTTATCCCCCCATTTTGGAGGCCTATGGGAATCTAACGTACGATCTTTCAAAATACATTTAGCACGGGTAATTGGCAACCAAATCCTCACCTACGAAGAATTCTTGACAGTAGTTGCCCAAGTGGAGGCAGTTCTGAATTCGCGCCCATTATGTGAAATGGGTTCCGACCCTAATGATTTATCGGTACTAACTCCAGGTCATTTCCTCACTCTCGAACCACTGACCGCACTTCCAGAAGCAGATACTTCGAATACTAAACTTAGTAACTTGAACCGATGGCAGTTAGTACAAAGACTTCATCACGACTTCTGGAAACGATGGCACGTTGAGTATTTGCACACACTTAGTCAACGATCTAAATGGTTGAATAATTCTTCAGAACCCAAATTAGGTTCATTAGTACTGATTAAAGATGAACAACTCAAACCTCTTTGTTGGTTGCTCGGACGCATAGTCGAGTTACATCGTGCAAAGGATGGAATTTGTCGCGTTGCGACTGTAAAGACTCAGACTAGTTTGCTCAAACGACCACTGGTCAAGCTTTGCCCTTTACCGATATATGATTAAATAAATCTTAGCATAGTTTGCATCTGCTTAATGCAGTTTTAATATTATGTAGTTAGATTTAAGGAGCATTTACTGTTTTGAATTGTATTTAGATTACTAGGTAGCTTACTATTGTTTTAGTTTATATCGCATTTTTTCTAGCATCTCACATTTGTAAGCCTTAAGGCTTATAAATTCCTTTAACCTTATAAAATACATCGTATTTTGGTGGGCGGTATGTTGAAGCCTCGCACCTCATTACAATAGTAAACAATTAGCGACAGTGTTGTGTAGGTATTTCGAAAAGTAGTTTTTTTCCATTTAATTTGGCTGTTAGCAAAATGAGGGTAGATAGCGCACGACCTCTCGCTATTACTATGCTCCGTGAGTCTCAGCTATACCCCGCTATCGCAAACATCAATTTTGCATAAACCCATAAAGTGTAAAATAATTGCATTTTTCAACAACCACTACCATCGAATCCATTAATAGATCCATCGGCAAATAAAATAGTTTTGTGATATCAAAGTGTGGACGGCGCCGTCGAGGTGGAAGGCGAGCAGGAAGCAAGGTGAGTTGGCGTGTTTTTTCTACCACTCGAGCTCTCAGCCATTCTTTCAATTGTTAACTTCATACTCAAACACCTCTTTTCATTAATGTAGTTTTTACATGTGATTTGAATATTCCCTCAGTGAGCCCTGTTATGTGAGTGACTTTTGTCGCGCGCGGATTCTAGGCGTGCTGAATGCGTATTTGCTTTCGTTTCGTTTTTTGATTCCTTTAAAGTTTAATGTCGAACTTGCTGCCCCTCTAGCCAAGTTGCAAGCGATACTATTTCTAGTCGCTATAGCTATTGCCCTAGGTGGAAATCGAACCCACACCCTCAAGCTCAGAAGGCAGGAGCACTACCAACTGAGCCACCTAGGCAGTCAATATGTTAGCTTCCACTGACCTCTAGTGCCGCTTTCTCTTTCTTGAGCTTGGTGCACTGTTCGTCCCTCTCCCTCAGATACTCGGCGCACGTCTCGCACTCGTCGTCCAGCTCTTTGTACCTCTCCTTCAGTTCTTCGAGCTCTTGCTGGCAGGATGTCAGCTGTGCTCGTAGAATACTTACTTCACTGTTGAAAAGATTTATAACTTACTTTATATCATTATGGAAACTGACGTGGTTATCACACATTTTGTATAATACGGGAATTAATCACATCCGAATTTAGCGGGCTACTCCGACTATCGTTTTAACCGTATTCGGCGATCTTTTTCAAGGAAAATGTGCGCGCACGGTTGCTTCACGCTTTGCACTGACAAAGCCAATCAAAAAAAGCAAAGCGAAATGCATCGCCATGAAATATTGCATACACGTTGTCATAGGTACATCATCATATGTGCTATTCTAGACCATAATCTATCTCTGTGCCAAATTTCATCCAGTTCAGCTGTTCTGAAAGAGTAACAACCATTCATCCATTCTTACAAACTTCCGCGTTTATAATATCAGTAGGATACTTAACAAAAGTCACGGTTCCCGAAATCCGTGGAGTGTAATTATTTGAATAAAAAAAATATAGAGTATGTGGTAGGGAATATGTAGACATAACAGAATAAGTAGATGGTGAATCTAAACTTTATCGTTGGCTTTACCATAAGCATCAAACTATAATAAATATTTTGGATAAAATCCAGATCAAGTTATTACTACTATTCAAGTAGAGTGCAAAGGGAGATATTATTGATAAGGGAAACATGTCAAATAGCGATTATACTGAAAAAACCTGTTAAAAAAAATACGGGAACATAATATGCAGAATTATCGGCAATGCTCTGCAAGTTTTTCGACCTTACTTACCCATGATCACTTCTGTTGCCTGAACTGTCCTTTGAATGTTCTTCGTTAAATCTGCTCGAGAAATCTGTAAGAAAAACGATAATAAATTTTTAGTGTTAAGTATTTTGAATTAAGAGTCCGGCCACGACCACTTTAGACTAACTTCGCATTGGCTTAAGTTATTCCATAACAATTTCGTCTAGAAGAAGATGACGAGCGAAGACAGCAAGTAAAGATACTGACGAGCCTTTAAAGTTACCTACAGAGTGACAAAGTGGAATTTAATTATTTTTTATGACTTTTGCACTTCTCTAATCATTCTTAAATAACTAAGAATGTCCCTTGTATTATGGATTCATTTACAAGCTAATGATGTAGACAACCTCCCTATGTAAAGGGATCTTTGATTTGCTTTGTCTATCTATTGAATAAATGAGTCAAAAATAACCTCTTACAAAAGCGAACAATTTTCATAGCTATTTTTTTAGCTTGAGAACGTTTTTTAAAAAAACCAAGAACATAGGGGCGGAGATATTGTTAATTTAATTGCACATGCTAAATTTCATCATTTTTTTTTTATGTACAATAGGTTGGCGTTTGACCACCAACTCGCCTGATGTTAAGCGACGTTGTGGTCTAAGATGGAGCACGACGACCTAAAAGGTCGTCGCTCTAAAGGTCTAAAGGTCGTCGAAAGGTATTCACTCTAGCCTTAAAGTTTGTAGAGTGAAGAAGTACAAAGACAAGTACAAGAAGAAGTACAAGAATTATCTGACAAATAGTTTTCAAGAAATGTGAGAAGCGTGTTTGTATGGAAATTTCAGAGCGTCGCGCATAATACAAGGAAAATTCTTAGTTATTCAAGAATGATTACAGAAGTGCAAAAGTCATAAAAAAAAATTGAAATTGCACTTTGTCACTCTGTAGGTAACTTTAGAGGCTCGTCAGTATCATTACTCGCTCTCTTCGCTCGTCTTCTTCTTCTAGACGAAATGGCTATAGAATGCCTTACGCAAATGCGAAGTTAGTCTAAAATGGTCGCCGGACTCTTAAAACTATAGTTCAACAACTGGGGGCCACTATAAAGGTGCTTATTTAAAAAAAAATTGGCTCGGTTTTTATACAACTTGACGCGCTTATGCCGTCTAACTAGAAGGTCTTATAATTATGTGATTCTAATAACCGTGTGGAGAGGGAGTCTGCCCGGTGCCTCCGCGGTGTAAGTCGTAGATGATCTGCCGCCTGCAAGCTGCTCGGCCGCGACGAGTGATCCCCGACCTTATGGCTCTGGGAATAACTATCAATCTACAAGTAAACAAGGCAACATTCTAACCGTGTGGAGAGGGAGTCTGCCCGGTGCCTCCGCAGTGTAAGTCGTAGATGATCTGCCGCCTGCATGCTGCTCGGCCGCGACGAGCGATCCTCGACCTTATAGCTCTGGGAATAGCTAACAATCTAACAAGTAAACAAGACAACATTCTAACCGTGTGGAGAGGGAGTCTGCCCGGTGCCTCCGCAGTGTAAGTCGTAGATGATCTGCCGCCTGCATGCTGCTCGGCCGCGACGAGCGATCCTCGACCTTATCGCTCTGGGAATAGCTAACAAGTAAACAAGACAACATTCTAACCGTGTGGAGAGGGAGTCTGCTCGGTGACGCCGCGGTGTAAGTCGTGGATACTCTGCCGGCGGCGGCGCGCTGCCTGCACGCTGCTGGGCCGCGACGAGTGATCCTCGTCCTTATCGCTCTAGAAATAACGTACTTATTGCAATCAACGGTATACGCAACCAGGAAAGTTCTACTGATGGGCGCAGTAAATATACTGCTTCCTACATAATCAAGTCTGTGTGATGGTTTGTTACTTCTTCACGCTCAAACGGATGGGCGGGTTTTGATGAAATTTGGTATGATAATGCGTTTATTTGACAAAATGGTATGGAGGTATCTTATACCATTAATATGCTTAATTTATGTTTCTGGCGAATCGAGGAGAATTTAGGTAACATTGAGAGGGGAAGCAATTATTGATAAATTAAACGAAAAGCGAATGTTGCCAAGACCTCCCCCCAATTCTACGAACCATTTGTTTCTAAATTTGTAATTCCTCAAATTAACACTTTTTGTACGCCAGAAGTGACAAAAACACACAATTCAGTAACAATTTAAAACAATTGCTTAGAATCGAGGCCCAGATACAAGGACGAATCTGTCATCGATGCTTAGCAACATCAAGTCTGTCAAGCCATTTAAGACACAGAAGATGACATTTTTTGAACTAACAAACACACTCCCGAACAACGTTAACCTACACTCCTAGTTAAATCTTAATATATATAAATTACGTGTCACGTTATTTGTCCGCTATAGACTACTAAACTACTTAACCGATTTCAATCAAATTTGCACACCGTGTGCAGTTCGATCTAACTTAAAAGATAGGATAGCTCACATATATCTTATACCTTTAAATGAGCAATTCTTGTATATATATATATTTATATATAATTGGAATCTCGGAATCGGCTCCAACGATTTTCATACAAATTAGTATATAGGGGGTTTCGGGGGCGATAAATCGATCTAGCTAGGAATCATTTTTAGAAAATATCATTTTATTCGTGTTTTATCGATAATCAATCTCAACTGAAAAATATGACTCTTCCTGACATCTATTGGCGAATAATAATACTACTATTTTTTGTGACCAACTAATTGCTTTAACGACACAACAGCAGATGGCGTTGTTAAGTAACACGAAGTCAATGAGTGTTTGCTTTGAGGTTAGACTAAAATCAATTATTTATTATCCAAAAAACACAATTGAAAAATAAAAAAAAATACCGAGCAAAGCTCGGCCATCCAGGTACTATAGTATAAAACGCGAACGAAGTCGCGGGGTGACAGCTAGTAGTAAATAAAACAAAATGGACGTAACTCACCTGTTCGGTTCTCGAGAGTAGGCTGTCATGACTGTAGAAAGTAATCATAATCAGTAAAATCATTTATAATAAATCACACATATCTTTAGCATGAAGTAAAAATTTAAATATCTGAATAATCCAGCTATTTCTTTGAAAAAAGAGTTGAATTCCAGCCTTGAGTGAATTTATTTAAAAATATACATACAGCTTGTTACATAAACCCTGTTGTATAATTGAAGGGCATGTATACATTCTTTTAAGGATTTATGCAAATATACCAAAAAAAATCACGTTTAGAATTAGCAAGAGTTATGACCGGTTTAAGAACGCAAGAAAAAAAGGAAATTTTACAAAAATGTTAACAAATCTGTATCATTATGTTCGCGGCTTTTATTCTTATAAAGTAGCGGCACAACGCGAATAGTTTACAAACAAAATCAACGCAATTAGTGTATGCGTTCGCGCTTTTAGGATGGCAGAGCGCGATGTGTGTTCAAAATTTGTAAGAGTCAATATTTAACTAGGACTACCTAGTTCAGCCAAAATTATTTTATTGTTCCTAAGAAATGTTTATATCTGATAGTTTTTATCTTTACCATGTAGTTTTTGAAATAAATGTTATTAATATTATTAATTTAAACTGGATATTTTTCTACCCTTGAAAGTAAACAACTTTTAGAACATACGTTTTTAAATTTTGAAAGAAAAATAATCGAGTCTCCATACAAAATAACTAGTCACGTGATCAATTTTGTATGAAGACTTTAGTTTAGTTTCACTTTGACGGGTAGAACAACACCCTGAAGTATGCACCCAAAACCAGCACGTTGTATACAGATTGTTACCAAAACCCTGTTGTATACGCGAGGTGCGCATCGAGTATTGACTGGAGAATGCAATTATGACAATTTAAATTAATATGGATAATAAATAATAAATTTTTATTTCAAAAACTACATGGTAAATATAAAAACTATCAGTTAGAAACATTTTTTTAGGAACAATAAATAACCCGGCCAACAATAAATGACTGCCCCGGTGGCTTAGTTGGTAGTGAACCTGCCTTCTGAGCTTGGGGCCGTGGGTTCGATTCCCACTTTTATGTGATGAAGATTTGTGTTTGTTCTATGTCTGGGTGTTAATATCTATTTAAGTATGTATTTAAAAATATCTAAGTATGTATATCAGTCTCTGGCAGTCATAGTACAAGCTCTGCTTAGTTTGGGGTCAGACGATCGTGTGTGGAAATGTCCCGAATTTATTTATTATTTATTTAATTTTGTCTGTTATATGGTCCGGGGGGCTATTCCTGCGCGTGAGATGAGATGAGATTTTATCTTGGTCACTCTCACACCTATGACATTTTAAATGAGAGCAACAAGGACGAAAGAAGGTGAGATGAGAATTTCAAATCTCCGAATAGGGTCCCTGTTCTGAGCCTAGCCAGTCCATACTCACCCTCTGCCGAGTCCGAAGGGCGTGCTGCGTCCAGACGTGTCATCGCCGCTGAACAGATCGTCGACCTTCTGCCGACACTCGAACATCGCCTCCAGGTTACGTTGCTCTGGAAATGTACATTTTAAAATAAATATAATGTATGTGATAGGTCGGAGGGACAAAAAAAAACCGCCCAATAAGACGGATGACCTTTGTCCCAGCTCAATGAACTCTTTCCTCAATCGATACGGCACACATTATAGTGATAGTGCTTGCTGCAATGTGGTGTCAGTATATTACTTAACATGGTTAATTTACTTACCTTACCAAGTTATTTTAATATTTAAATTTGAATGTATGTATTGCTGGACATGGAGAGTGGAGACTTATTCTAAAGGCTTTTTATGCTTAATAGGAGAATGCTGTTACTTAAAATGCTAACTTTAAATTTTGTTACGGAAATAAAATATTTTGTATAGTATAATAACATACTAATGTATGTCACCTGCTACATGAATGGAGTCCGGTGTATGGCGACAGGCTCGCCCCTTGTAACATTTAGTACTAAATAGCGTCCGGCGAAGTGTGGGTGCTGTATTACACCTCTGCCAGCCCCCTCGGGGGAAAGGCGTGACAATATGTATATGTAATAACATACTCCGCCACTTTCTGACATGGACTGACGTCTATCGATAGATCGATCGACAAGTAGATACAACAAGTTTAGTAGTAGTATAACGGGAGAAAGTGCGCAACAGGTTGTCGCGTGCCTAAGCCAAATAGCGAGTGGCGGGCGCGCAGGCGTCGAGTGACAACCGAGCGCCGGCAACCGCTGCGCGCTCGCATAACGGTAAATCGACAGAGTAGTGATGCGCGCGCGGCGATGCCTGTGTAAATATAATGATATTGTTTAGTGTTAGTGTGATGAATGTTTGTGCTGTAAATGTGAGAGTTGTGTATGTCAGAGTGTAATTATATACGTAAATAAATAATGAAATAAAATATAGTAAATGTATTGAGCTGTGTAAGTAAATAAATAGGATAAATTAATAAACTACAAAATAAATTAGCAGGGTCACCTACAACAAGTTCGAGAGAGCCGATGACGAGTGACGTAGTCGGGTGTCAACTCCCGGAGACCTTGTTTTTTCTGAGCATGTTACTCACCGTCCAAGTCAGCCAGCAGGCGCTTGGAGTCGTGGATGCTCTGCCGGCGGCGGCGCGGCGCGTCCGGCGCGTCGGCCGCGCGCCGCTCCACAGCCTCTTGCAGCTCCGACACACGAGCCTACGATACACTTTATTTTAGGCCTTTGACAAATGATATGTCCAGATGGACTGAAAAAACATTTCGCGGGCCAAATAAAATAACAGACAACTGTTAGCTTCCAAATGAACAAAATGTATGACGCAAACCTAGACGTGCGTAAGACGTACCCGTCACGCACACTAGTATAAAAAAGTTGGGCTGTAACTTTTCGTTCAAAAACAGTACGGGACTCTCTCTAGACATATAAGTACTCATAGTTTTAGGCTACGGTTCTTTAAAATGTGGTGCGCCAACCTCCAGGACGTTCGCCAATGGTCGTAGAAGTGAGGGGGGACGTCATAATAGTAAAATGGCAAGATTTACTGTTATGACGTTTGGGGCCCTAGACAATCGCTTCCGATATCAGTTTGCTGATTGGACGAAATACGAACTATAAAAATGTCACATGTGACATGATCATATTGTCAACTCGTCCGATCAGCAACTAGCGTGTGATTGCAACTTTTTCAGGTTGGCTCGCGCTGGCGCTTTTTGTGGTATTCATTTTTTTTAAAGGTTCGTAGTCGTCTGGTAAATTCAATACTGGTAATGTTGAGACTTAAGTTTGTAACATTTTGTAATATTTTGAAACATTCTGGCAAAGCTGCATTTTGCTATCCGTTATCGGTAGGTCACATAGAAACAAACAGACATACATACGTTCTGACGACCGTAATAAATGAATACTATTCTGGGCAGCTGTGTCAAAACCGTTCAAAACAGCCTTTACGCAGAAAGTTCCTCAATATCAAAACGAATAACTAATAAATGCATACCTCCAATGACTCTTTTGTGTTCTTCAATTTTTCCCATTCATCTTGTAGAGCGTTCAACTTTTCATTTACTTCAACAATCTTCGATTGTGCTTCACTAATAACTCTATCATCTTCTTCTTTCTGCTTGTTGAGTCTGAAACGGTCAACATTTATTATTTAAGTTACAGAATATTTTATTGGAACTGTAAGAATATTATACGTTTAGCTTTAGTCTTACCTAATAATCATCTTGCTTTGTAACTCAGCAGTTTTATCGTGTGTCTTGATATTCATCTCCAATCTCAAACATTCTCGTTTCTTCTCTTCTACGCTCAACTTCAGTTCTGCATTGACTACTGTTAACTTCTGTATTTCTTGCTTTAATGATTCTATAACAGAAGTAGCGTCTTTTACGGATTCTCTTAGCACGAGAATATCAGAAGTCATATTTGCTATTTCTGCAATATTTTGCTTGATTGTTTCACTTGATTTTTTCAAGTCGACACTGTAAGATTCCTTTTCTTTTGATAACATTTGATTAACCGATTTTAATTTGTTATTATCATCTTGCAATTCTTTAATCGAAAGAAGAAGCTCAATAGTTTTAGCATTTTTCTCAGTTAATGACGAAATTAACGATTCCTTGTTCTTTATTGTCTCTTTCAAGTTGGAAATTTCTTCTGTCAGTTTTGCATTATTTTCTTTCAGGTCTCGAACTAAATCATTAAGCCCTGTAGTTTTTGCGTTTTCTTCAGAAAATTTAGAAATCAATGATTCTTTGTTTTTTATTGTCTCTCTCAAGCTAATTATTTCTTTTGATAATATGTCTATTTTATTCAGTTTGTTGGTATTTTCCTCAATCTGAGAATTATGGGCTCTGCTTAAGTCTTCATATTCTCCTTGCAGTGTTTGAAACTTAACTTCTTTTTCAGCCAAATCTGTTGTTATATTATTATTTATATCCCTTAATGATTGAATCTGAGTTTTTAGGTCATCCAATTCTTTTTCTTTTTCTTCTACAATATTTGTATACACCTTTACTTTGAATGTTAACTTTTCAATCTCTGTTTGATGTACATGATTGTCAGAGTTAGATTTATTTATTATATGATCAATTATTATAACAATACTATTGATAACTGATTCTGACAAAGTTAAGTCAGACGTAATAAGTTTGTGTTGGAGTAGTTTCTGACAACCTTCATTGAGAGATTTATGAATATCTCGCTCTTTTCTTACAATGTCCAACGTTACCGCCCTGCTAATTTCAAGCATGTTTTCATTTCGTGCTTTTAAGAAATTATTAGTTTTTTCTTGATCGGCAAGTTTCTCTTTTAACCCTTCAACTTCGCCAACTTCTTTATTAACACACTTTTTATGCTCTAGAATTGCATTTTGCTCTTTAATGAAGTTAAGTTCTTCTTGACACTTGGTCATTATAATTTCGAAAACACTCGAGCTACATATTCCAAACTCATAATCTAAGGTGGTCAAAAAGTTTTGTCTGAACATATTAATTACTTTTGCAACAGTTTCATTATCTTGGTTATTGAATTCATTCTGTATACGGTTAATGTTACATTTTAACTGTGACATAAACTTAGACACCCTGCTCAAGCTCTCTTCTTTTTCCCCCAAAGCTTTTAAAATTGCAGAATATTTGCAATCCATTTCTTCATTCTGCATTTGTAACTTTCTTTTCAATTCTTCGTAATCTCCTAACTTGTTGGCGAGGTTTTCTACTTCATTGCCATGTTTTTCTAGCAAATTGTTATAAAACATCTTTAGTATGTCAATAATTTTTACCCCATCTAATACATTTCCTTTTTCTTCGCCAGTTACTTCTAGATAATAATTATAGCATTCCATTTTGTCCACCGTGTAGATATCTAACGGCTGTTCTTCTTGTATTTCCGGCATCATATGTTGTGAAATAGGTGTTAAACTTTTTGGTTGTGAAACGTATGAGTCTCCCATACTTTCATCTAAATCCATAGACATGTTGCTGCAATTTAAATGCTGTTTAATAGTTGCCACGTGTTCAGTTAGAACTTTGCAGTCTTCACGACCAGCGCATAATTCACTTTGCAATGTACATATTTTATTGTATCTTGATGACGTCTCCGAATCACTTAAGCTTCGGTTTAGTTTTGCATGTGGACTATCTTTGTTTGGTACTATAGAAGCCGTTATTGAAGATCGACATTGAGGACACTTAAAAGCGTCGACTTGATTTTTATAGTCTAATTTTCGAATCTTCTCGGTGAGTTCAAGGTTTTCGCTTTTTATTTTATTTAATTCTTTACTAAGGTCATCTGCCTCAGAAATGTTTTCCATTACTTGAGTTGACATTGTATCATTTTCTTCTTGTAACCGTTGAAGTTCTTTATTTTTACCATTCAGGGTATTAATCAATTTAGTCACTTCGAGAGATTTAAGATTGTGTTCTTTTTCTAAAACCTTTAATTTACCTACTAAGGCATCAGTTTTTGGCATTTCTAGAAGTAGGTCGTTGTATTTTTTATTTATATTTTGGTTTTCACTTTCCATATCTTGTAGCTTACTAGTGAGACGTTTGAGTTCTTCTTCAATATCTGCATGAACCGGTGTTTTGTTTTCGTTTTGACATTTAGTACAAATAGGATCTTCATTCAAAGCACTAATTTTATTAGGGATATTTTGGGCGTCAACTTTAGGTTCAGTTGTTCTAGCAACTGACAGCTTATCCACTAACGATTTTGGTGTACTTTTTCCTTCTTTTAACACTTGTAATGATGAGAACATGTTTTGACTATCACTTTCTTGACTATTTTCGATATTTATTTCTGATGTTTTAGGATCGCTAGTTTGATAGGTCATTTCATTAAATATTGTCTGAGTTAAGTCTAAATTTGTTTGATCATACCCTACTAAAGTGTTGTCTCCAGTCGTCGTAAGTGTGACGTTTGTATCCATCATTAAAAGATCACCGTCTAAAGTAGATTCATTTTTAAAGTTACAGACTGTAGTGTTATTATCAAAAACATCTGGTAAGGAGTATCGTTTAAAGTTAGCGTTTTGGTTTTCATAGAAAGACGGATCACTCTTCAACATTACGAACAAATCGCACAACTGCTTTTTGAATTCCGGAATATCTCCTTGGCACATATTAAGTAATTTCCCGTGATGATGCTGTAATGCTAATACTTGCGAATGTAGTGACCTATTTTCTGCATACGTAGTGGCTGTTAAAATCGCCAGATTCGTTTTATGGTTCGAAATTTTTTTCTGTAATTCTTGAGATGGTTTAAGAAGCAGTTGAACTTCTTTACGGATATTTTCTTGTTCCAATAATAATTCCTTGTTTGATCTCTCCGATTGTTCTAGGATGCCTGAAAGTGAACACTTTTCTTGCTCCAAAATCCTCAATTTTAAGGACATATGATCACAAGTCACGCATTTAACTGTGTTTTGAATTTCAATATCTGAAGTTGATGGGGTTTCTAAATTGTAATCATTGTGGTTTGGTTCCAGTGCATCTATTATTCTATTGCAGCATATAGTGAGCAAACTAGGTGGAGTAATTGTTTTTGCATTTGATTGATTGTTTTCACCGACACTTTTAGATTTGTTTGAACTAAAACCATGAGCTTTTTCTGAATTACTATCTGTTTGCACTTGTTCTTCATTTCGATAGGTAGTTTTAAGCATTTCATTTTCATATCGTAAATCTTGCATGCGTTGATTCATTAAAATATCAAGATTAGTAAATTGATCTTTCCATTCCTGAGCTTTACTATCCATAACTTCAAGTTGAAGAGCCTTCTGTTTTAAATCTTCTTTTAACTGCTCTAATCGTTCATTACTTTCTATAAGGTTTTTACTGAGACTTTCCATGTCCATATTATTCCTTTCCAGATTTTTACACAAATATTTGTTTTCGTTTTCTAGTTTAGTGAGCTTGGTATTCAAGTTTTCATTTCCATTAAGCAAATTTTCATTAGATTTCTTAGACTCAACTAGTTCGCTTCTAATATCAGTTTCGTTGTTTGCATTTTCGTCTTTTATTTTATCTAACAGCAGCAAAATACGATTATAGAGATTATTATCTTCAAACGAAAAACTACTCTCGATGTTTAATCTATTGGCAATGTCACAAAGCCTGTTATAAATGTTTTCTATATGTGGATCTTCGGCTTGTGCTTGATTTAGAGACTTTTGAAGCATAGCTACCTCTTCCTGTTTATCTTTTAGATCTCTCTTCAGTTCTTCTATTGTTTTTAGTGTTTTTGTTAATAGTTCCGTTTTAGATTTTAAGTCATCTTGTTCAGTTTTTCGTGCAGCATTAGAATGTTGTACTTGAGTTTCTAGATCTTCAATTTTTGATTTAAATTTAGCTTCTTTTTCGTAAAATGAAGATATGATTTCTTGGTTTTTGCGCAAATCTTCACTTAGTTTATTTACCTCATCATTTAAACTACTGCACTGCGCCAGTAAAGTACAGCATTCAGATTTTTTGGTGCTTATTTCGTTTTCGTACTCTGAAATAATTTCTCCGCTTAATAACTTATTGGCTTCTTTTAAGTTTAGAATTTCTTTTAAATAATTGTCTATTATATCTTTAAGTCGATCAATTTCATCTTGGAGAGTGGTCTTTTCCATATCAAACTCGTTTTGAAGATTCATAATTTCGGTTTTTAGCCGGGAATTTTCATCCGCTACAATACTTTTTTCTGAAACAGTATCTGTAGCTACATTCTCTAGCAAACAAAGGCCAGTGCTAAGAGCGTTATACAATGTGACACAGTTCTCAATAAACTCAGGAATTTCTTGAATATCGCCACTTAAAATAGACAAGACGCTTTTTAATTTATCTAAGGCAGACTTGGCATGGTCTTCATATTTTTGTTTATCGTTGTTTACTTGGCTAAGTGATGATATAATATTATTTTTTAACTGGATTTCTTCTTCGATTTGCATAATTTTCTGAGACATTTCATCTAATTTATTTTGTAGCTCGCTGTTTAACTGAACATATTCTTGTTCATTTGCATTTTTGTCTGATAGAGATTTTAGAAGGTTTTGATTTGTTTCATTTAGATTATCAATCCGTAAATTGTTTTCTTTATTTAGTTCATTGAGCTCCATTTTCTGGTTTTCGAGTTCTGCCATTTTTTTCGCTAACTCTTCCTCAACACAAGAAAAGTTAGATTTTTCACGCATTAGACTGTTAATTGTGTTTATATTATTGTTAGCATTTTTTTTCAACTCTGCGATTTCGTCATTTAATACTTTTATTTGTTCCAGTTTTTCATGAATGTCATCATTAATTGAATTATTGCGAGAATTTGTGGTTTCTTTGATTGATAACTTCAATTGTTCTATTTCTTTGTTGCGGTTATCAAGTGCTACCTTGAATGAATGAATAATGTTTTTCATGTTTTCGTTGTTTGCAATAACTTTCTCTTCGTTTACTAACATATTTTCCAAGACTGAGTCATCAATATTTATATTTTGTAGATTGCCTTTGTTTGTCAATTTTATTTGTAGTTCCTGAATAACATGATTGTATGATGCTTTATCATTTTCAGCTATTTTAAGATTTTCTTTTTGATTATTTATAGTATCGTTTAATGCATTAACATTGGATTTGTACAATCTATTTTCATTTTCTAAATAGGTATTTTTTTCCTTAAAACTGTCGATTAATTTCTGAAGTCCATGACTAGATTCTTCTAAAAAGTCAATAGATTTCTTCTGGGACGCAATATTGGCTTCCAATTGAACTATGGTTTGGCATTTAGCTATAAGTTGGTCTTGTAAAGTAGCCACAATATTTTTCAGGTCAGATGACTCCTCTTCATTTGAAGTTGTAATACTACTTTCATTATCGCTATTTACTAAAGATATATCTTTGGACATGTCCATGAAACTAATCTTGTCCTTTTCCACTGGCTTCGGAGGTAATTTGCCTAAAATAAAAATAATTACTACTATTTGTATTGAACTAGTTTTATATAGGGTTTGAATTGCATTGTACTAACCAATATCTTCACACTTCTTTGATTTCATTTCTTCTAATAAAGAAAGAAGTTCTTCTTCTCGTAATTTAGCTTTGTTCTTCAGTATATCGTAACTAACTTCGCAGTCAGTGAGTTTTGTTTTGGATTCCTCGGAATGAACTTCAAGCTCCATCTGAAAGGAAAAAGGTATATTATTTTATGTAAAGAGACATTTCACTGAGCAGTAATATCGCTTACGATATAACATTTACCTTCGCATTCAGGAAATCTTCTTCAGACTTTTGAATTTTCAATAGAAGGTTTTTCATTTCTAAATCTTTTTCTTTACAATTTTTCTTAAGTATTTCGATTTCTTCTTGGAGCTTTACTGTCATATTTGTGCTTAATTCTAGTTTTTCCATAAGCTCAACCTGAAAATGTGGCATACACTTATTAAGATCATCCAGTATTTTCCACAGGATAAATTTGGAATACAAATTGATATTGTACTTACCACATCAGGTTTATACATTTTCTCTCTTTCTGTAAACTCTACAATTTCACGATAGTTTTTTTCAGCTCGATGGTAATTTTTGCGAAGTACACAGGGCGGTGTTTTAGATACAGCTGAAATAAATAAAAAAACAAGTAAAGTGTAATATCGTTCACAAAAATGTAGAAAAACTTAAAATATTGTTAAAGTGGTAACTTAATATTATCTTATGGATCCTACAAACATTTTAGACTAACTTCGCATTGGCTAAAGGTTTTTCTATTGCCATTTTGTCTAGAAAAAATACGACGAGCGAAGAGAGCAAGTCAAAATACTAATGAGCCTCTTAAGTTGACAAAGTGCAATTTTCAATATTTTTTAATTTTTTTTTTAAATTGTTTAACCATTCTTATATAACAACGAATTTCGCTTGTATTATGGATAAATTTAAACGCCAATTATGTAAGGCAAGCTTTCATTTTGTCTATCTATTGAATAAATTAGTTCAAATTGCAAATGTGGGAAATTTCATTATACTAGCTGTTAAGCAAGTATTTATCAAATTTCATCAACACCCGTTCAGCCGATTAGACAACAAATAGACAAACAAAGTTACTTTCGATTACATATATTTGTGTGGATGCCAAATTTAAAACTACTACTAGATAAAAAAGAAGAAGAAAAGAAGACTTACAATAGCATTTATGATATGGCGAGCATGTTGGTATAGTAGAGTTGTCGTCATCATCACTGTCTGTAAAGCAGATGAAAGAAGCATGTCTTACTAAAAAAATGCTTCATTAGTCCATTTGTCATGCATATTTGGGAAAATTCCATACAGCATAATGAACCAGCACCCAGCAAATAAAAAATATGGAATGGGGGAATGAAATGTCCACCACCATAACTCTCACTAGAAAATTGAAAAGTGAATTGTATATTTCGTCACCGTTAATATCCAAATTAATTGTACAGGAGAAACTCACCATTCAATGTGTAACTTTATTACCTTGCATTGTTGATTCTAATTGGTAGCTTGTGAATGAGGTACTAATCATAGGCTTACCTAATTCAATAACTTCATCGTTGAAATTAACTTTTTTGGCATCAGGTGGTGGGGTTGAAGAGCGCGCCGGCTCTTCAGGCAGGCTAGGCAGCTTGTTGGAACTTTGAATGGGTGCAAAGTCTGAAGGGTTCGGGATCGTCATTGGACTAGAAAACAATAGTAGATTGTTATACAAGGGGCTAAAATGACACATTATACTCGAGGTAGTTTTACTCCCGAGCTTTAGCGAGGGAGTAAATAGAAAACTGAGTTATATTTAATGGGTTTTTAGCGTCGTACTCTACTTTTCACGTCGATTGCGAAAAAATAAAATAATCCAATCCAATATTAAAAATTTAATTACGGTCACCAATACAAATTTGAAAATTTTAAGATTGTAATTAGAAAAAATATATAAAGATTTCGCGATAATGTTATTTTTTTAAATTTTTATTTAGTCGCAAGGCAAAACGCGCATTCTACCTTAGCGAACCGTCTACCGTTTTCAGTTCCATTTTTATTAAAAAAATGCCTTTTTCCTAGAGCGCAATATGCTATTTTATCTTCGCTCTGGTACACTACAATGACGGACTTTTTGAGCAAGAGAAGCGCAAAGAAATTTATTACAGACTTGTTATCAGAGCTTACAGCTAAAGGTTCAAATTACATTGGTTGATAACTTGGTCGTTAGCCCGCATTGGAGAGACTCCCAACATGCGGGGTAACGACTTATGAAAGTTCGTCATCTACACGTCGGGCGATATACAGCATGCAGGTATTGTCCGAAAGCAGCCTTGAATAATAACATGCAAGAACACAAAATCTCTCGCACGTCGATCCCATCGACTAATGAAAACGGCTCTCGCATGCGAGTGCACGCATTCTGAATACGCGCCCTGACGACCAATGAAATTGAGCGTTTAGCATAACACATATTCTTTCATCATAACATATAACTTTCATATTTATTATTTTACTGTTGTATTGTTGTGTTACATAATTAACAGGAAGGAGCTATTGTTTGTTAACATTATTTTATTATCATGTCATGAAAACTAAGCAGCAGAACTGATCTCAATGAAATTTAGCAAGAAAATAGTACATCGTGAAAAAAAAGTCATGCCTCGTCTTCCCGCATTTTTCAGTGAAAATATTTCCAAAACTCTTCGACTACCCCACAAAATTATATACACACATATCGTCACGCCTTTCCCCCGAGGGGGCTGGCAGAGGTGTAATACCACACCCACTCGCCGGACGATGTTCAGTCCCAAATGTGACAGGGGGCGAGTCTGTCGCCATACACCGGGCTCCATTCATGTAGCAGATGACATACAATAGGCATATATGTTCACACAATAAACAAATTGGTGCGTGCCGTCGGCTGGGTTTGAACCCGCTCCCTCGGGCTTTCTCCAACTAGGATATCATGGCTTTTACACACCACAAAATTATACGGCATAGCATAGTAATAAAAAAAATGGCAAAGAGCTTACTTATATTTCAAGGACGGCGTCCGAAACTTGGGAACTGTCGGCACGGGGTCTTCGTCGATAGGGTGCAAAGAGAGAGTTGAAATGGTGATCCGCCGCGGCGGTTGCTTCCTACGCGCGCCGCCGATCTGCTCGATACTGCTCCTTTGACCGAACCCATTCAGTATAAGCTTCTGTAGATTCGCTATCTTGTTCTGTAGGTCTTGCTGTAACACAATCGTTGATTTTTATTATTACTTCGCAAGGACAGAGCTAATGAACTTGGTTCACTGACCGGATTTAATTTAATTTGAGACAGCTTTCTAACTGGAGGAACAGCTCTCTCCTGGTAATAACCTTCTCAATAAATATCTTGACGGTTTGTTGGGTAGATCACAAGATTTGAAGTATATTTATACATATTCTAACTGCGCTCAGCGGTTAAAAAGTATTCTATGTGTTATTCTAGACTATAATCTATCTCTGTGACAAATTTCATCCAGATCTGTTAAGCCGTACTGGCGTGAAAGAGTAACAAACATCCATCCATCCATTCATTCTCACAAACTTTCGCATTTATAATATTAGTAGGATATATATAATTTATTTATATATGTATTTATATCCATATACATATAATATATTATAAGAACAGGTCTAATGAACTTATATAAGATTACCCTGGTTCAGTGGTAAGCATATGTATATATCACACCACAGAAACTCAATTGAATCTCAATTTATAGGTGAGTGGCTGTCATCCTCAAAAGCAACAATGCCAGGCAAATCTAACAATCCCATAAGTAACTAAAACATATTGTTTTATCAAGATAATATTTACTATTAAATTTTCTTTAGCACCTAATTCTATCCAAAGGTTTACTGGAAGGGATCACTCTTAAATGATAAGACCGCCTATTGCCCCCAAAATTTTGTAGTGTTTAGTTTTAAATTGTATTTGGTGTTAATAAAGAGTGTTGTATTGTGACCAAATATCTCACCTCTACATTTTTCTTATTTTCAAGGATAACTTCTAGATTCTTCTTGGACTCGAGCTGCGACTGCAGTTTGGAGAGCTGCTTGGTGAGGCTCTGTATCATAGTGGCGTCTGTCGCGACCGCATTCACTTCTGGCTTGTTCTTTATTGCCTTGGCTCTAGTGGCGAATCTGCAAAAAAAAAAACGATAAATTTGTACATACTGACCCCACTTGAATGAAATGAGGGTACAATAATGATGATTTGATTACAATACAATAATGATTTGATTGAGCATCAGAAATACTAAATATGCATAAATTAGTCTTTATACAGAGGAGACCATCAAACTTACTGCAAGGTGGATACTGTCTCCTCGAGGGCTGCCGGCGTGATGGCACAGATGATGCTGGTCTTCGCATTCCCGCCGAGTGAGTTTTGGAGGATGCGCGTCAGTCTACTGTCGCGGTAGTTTGCATATCTACAACAAAATCACAGTGTGAACATCAGTTGAAGATTGGAAGAGAATTTTAGTAGTATCGTTAATATAAGTTCTCTCCTGCGCGGTACAGGGATGCAAGGAAAAGGCGTCAAAAGTGAGCAAGGTAAGCGCCCGGCAGGCTCTCGTTCGCTCCTACTTCACTCTCTTTTAAGGTCCCGTATAACACGAAATCACCAAAAACAAGTATTTTGTTTGCGTCTAGTTTGATATGAAGAATTATGATGATCAGGTAGAAAAAATACAGCTGGTAGAAGAAACAACCAAATCAAGTTTAACCGAAGAACAATTTTGAAAATCATTCTCATTTTGGAAAAAATAAATCACAAAAAATTTCTTCTTAAAAAACTATTGGAATGTAGTTCTGTAAATTTTAAGAGTCCGGCGACCACTTTAGACTAACTTCGCATTGGCTTAAGGTATTCTATAAAATAAATTTCACCAAAATCTGACAAATAGTTTTTAAGAAATTTGAGTAGCGCGTTTGTATGGAAATTTCAGAGCGTCGCGGCCCTCTTAAGCGATTACACCACTTTTTTTTCGATTATTAAATGGCCAGATTAGTTCTCTAAAGTCTGAGCAACTTTATTTTTGTCCTTGTTACGATTAATACCATTAAAAACGACAAAAAAGAAAAAAACAATTTTAAGCGCCGATCTCATTTTACCATCAAATATGACATACGATTTTCAACTCTAAATGAAGCGGCTTAAGTAAACGTGTGTGAGTGAAATATGTGCTATGACGGTGCCTTAACACTTTAAGCTCACGCTCACTCTGCCGCAGAGGCTTTTTAGCTATGTCCACATTGTGCCTTTTCATCTTCAATTTTCGTCTTCACCTTTTATTCATCTTCCGTTTGGCGCTTTCAATAGTTGAATGCGTAAACGAACGCAACGTCAATATGGTCATTTAGTTCAGTCGTAGTTTCTGTCAGCTTTAGGAAACATGTGTGATGAGAATATTTTACTTGGTAGAATAAGTGCGGCTTACTTGGTCATAAGAAATTCCAGAAATAAGAGAACCAAGAGAACTGTCATCGCGCATGCGTTAGGGGCATGCCTCACGTGCGCTGTTGACTGCGCTATGACGCATGCCCTTAATGAACAAAAAAAGGCACAGTGTGGACATAGCTTTTAAGTAACACTATAGAAGCCATACTAATTACGATGCAAGCAAAACTAGTGAGGCAGGTGAGCTATGATATTATGTGACAACCAGCTGTTACCCGCGACTTTGTTCGCTTTTATATAGAGAATAGTATCAAAAACCTCGTGAGATACAGTAACCAATTATCAATTTTCGCTAAGATCTGTTCAGCCCTTTAGACGTAAAAAGCCTACAGACTTAATTTCGATTTTATAATATGAGTATAGATTCGTAGTTCTTACTTATTAGGATCTTCAGATAACTGCTTGATAACGAGTGCAAGAGCACTCAACGACTTGTTTATGTGTGTGCCCTCTTTGAACCGTATGCCTGTAGCGCCGGTCTGCCCCGCGCGCTCCGACCCAGCCAGGTCCACGAGGTTTAGCTGAGAGACGTTCACACAACCGCCTCCTTCTGTGCCTTCCTTTATGTGCTCTCGAGATTCGATTATCTGAAAAAAGCAAATGAACGATAACAAGTGAATTAGTTAAATTTACGCATTACAAGAAAAATTACGATTGCTCTAGCTAGAATAGTGGGTAAAACAGCAGGATGTGGCTAGTTGTAAATAAAGCTAGTCAAACACGCTCGTCAGTGACCCGAAATAAGAATGTCAGTTGCGATATGGATGCTGCTCATATTTCTTATGGCCTATGGATTGCCAATCTATTATTTTTCTTATTCAAGACGGGGCGATAAGTCCTGCACTGACTTCCCGCTTGGGATGTATTGGGCATGACCTCTGCCAGCCCCTAACCAAGCCATGCCAACTTTTTGAGATACCGGAATGAGTCTCTGGGGTGCTGCCTTAGTTGATCCAGTGACATAGATGGTAGGGTGCATAATGACGATGAAAAGCAGACTAAGATTTCTTCTAGCTTAATTACGAGTCATAGACGCTTCCAAGGGCGCTAACGCGCTAGTTTAACCGCAGCAGCTATATAATTAAAAAAATCCATTTGTTATATTTATTTCAGGCAATATAGCTTACATTGAATGCAAGTTATAGAGGCCCATAGGAAATAAATACCTTCCAAACTAATTTACATCTAAATAAAATAAAAACTTAGATTAACAATAAACACTTTGAACTTACAATTTGGAATATGGAATGTGATCGACTACTTTTCTCATTCATATTTGTTGTACCTGTTTGTCGGTTGGCTTCACCCTGAAAACCAATTATGCATTAACCATTTTATTGACTAAGAAAGGTCACATTTTTAAAAGTAAATAATAAAAGTGTTGTTTTATTTATTTATTTTAATTAATCCATAAATATACATTTCATTCAACTTATTGATGTTATTTCTTTTGAATTGACAATATTCATGAACTTCTTAGATGAGTAGGTAATTAATACAAACACAACATTTTCTTTTCAGCATAATTAGTCAGAATTGTGACGAAACTGTTTCGTAACTGTTTAGTTACTGTCGTAACTCAGAGTTTATACAAGTTATAATTGGCCTAAAATTATCTAAACTCCAGTACTTGCATTGTCTACTAGTTGAATTAAAATGTAGCATACAGTATGCTGCGCAGTCTACTTTGTGACCCTAATGCAATGTATGTCTTGTTGTCAGTGAAACCTTAAAAAAATTAACTGAATACCTCTCGCATTGCTTCCAGCACCTCTTCTGGTGACGAGGTGACCCTCTCCGTAGCATAGACTTTGATACAGCCATCATATGTCTCATGGATTTTTATGTTCTCTTTTTTAACATCCAGCAAATCTTTGACAGTCTCATTGTAGATTTCTATGTAAGACACCCTGTAAATCATATTGTTATACTATTTTGAAGGGAGCCCATGTCTTTCAATAAGCTGTAATGATTAGCTGTGTTTTAGACTAGTCTTAGATATAATAATATATTTGTGTTAATTTTTTTTTTTTCAACAGAATGTTACTAATCCAGCACTTAAGTAGAGCGGCACATCTAATAATTAGGCTCCCTGCACCCACAAACCCCTTATTACTCCCTAAACCTGACCTACAGTCATACTCTTGCATCAGTGTGAACTAAAAACCTATTGCGGCTATTGATAAGAGGCCTGAGATCTATCAATAGGAAGTATTTCCCACTGTGCACAAATTCTAGGTCCACAATGCACACCTGCTTTTATATTTTAGTGAATAGTATTTCATATTAGCTGTGCTATTGCAGACTATAAATCTATCTGTGCTAAATTTCATACAGATCTGTTCAGCCATTCTAGCGTGATTGAGGAACATACAAACATCCATCCATCCATGCATGCATCAAACTTTTGCGTTTATAACATTTGTGTATTGTGATTATTTATCATGTTCTTTTTCTACAGTTTGTGTTCTTTGGTTCGAAGTTTACGAAAAATGGGAAGTATGACTGTGATATTGAGCTCAGAGTTTTGGCAGGAAATCAAGCTAATGGGGCCTTGCGTAACTTTATGAGCAGTGAGAATGTTTCTGAAAGAGTATGTCTGGTTTTATTAAGAGGGTTTCTGGTCCCCACTCCTTTGTATGGAAATGAATGAATGAATGAATGAATGGGTCTGGCAGAAGTAGCATGAAAGTAAAGTAATGCTGTGGAAATGAGAAGTTTCAGAGTATGGCTGGAGTGACACTGATGGATAATGTTTAAAAGAATGTCATTCAAATGTTGTGGTGTGGTAGAAGATGTAGTGATAAAGATAGTGAGAATGGTATGCTTATATGGTTTGGACACAGCGAGAATGGATGAAAGAAAATTAATGAAATTAAATAATAAAATTACAAGGGCAGTGTGGATGGTCAAGTCGGTAAGGACCTACCTAGGAACACATAACTCGAGCAAATCAAAGATGTTTTGAAGAAAGGCCAGACCAAGAGTATCTGTAACTGACAAGCCATAGTAAAGACTCATGGAAATAGAAGAAGCGAAAGAAGTATCCTAGGATTGTAGCAAGTGGAGAGAATTGGTCTCTGCCTACCCCTATAGGAAAGATGCATAATTTTATGTGTGTATTCTTTCTACCTAATCCAGTAGTTTCAATCAAGCACCCCTTAGTTTTAATAGTGCTTGTTCAGCTGTATGGACTTATGTAGAAATAAATACATTCACTCACACATACACTTTTTCAGTTTCTATTGTTACAAATTCAATGTAAGCTATATCATATTCTGCTTACATAACAATTTAGATAGTTGAATTCACAATCTTTGTGGATTAATTTTGTTGCAATATTTTCTAAACTAAACTTTTGACAGCTTAAAATTGTTGCTATCCTTTTCTTACATATCAAAATAAAAAGAGATAGTATTTTAGTGATATCATGTGGTGTGAAGAAAAGTGGCAACAGAATTTACACCATCACCATGTCAAAGGTGTTAATTTTCACTTGGATAGTGCAAGATTACCTGACCAAGAAGTCTCTGTCAGGAATATTTTTGATGATTTCAAATAGATTCAGGACTGAAAGAGGTATAATGCCAGGGGAAACTTCTGTCCCAGTCATTGTGTAAGTTTTTCCGGAGGAAGTTTGTCCATATGCAAATATTGTGCCATTGAAGCCAGCCGTCGCAGCTTCCACGATCGGCTTCGCAACATCGTTGTACACGTCTGACGTCTTCGCATCTTCGTTGTAAACCTTATCTGGAAATATTGATGTTGACTAGTTAATATTCACTCAACCTTCAGAAGTGGATGACGCAGGTGTGTGTAGGCCGTAGTAGCCTCATTAGAATCACAATCGGCGCCGCATGTATAAAACGAATTGGTAGGTAACAGCCCTAAACATTCACTTACCAAACGTGAACGATTGCCCAAAGTCCCGACCATTGCTGTCGAGCTGGTAAAGTGTATTGCTCTGCACACGCCACTGGTGATGTTGTTTATCTTCTAATTCGCGAGAAATAAGCGGGCGAACTTTGACAACTACTTTTATATTGTCACTCATTTTTAGACATTCTTTTATCGATGCATTAGATATTTTTCAACAAACACCTCACGAAGAATTGTGCTTTTCATAGAATCATTACAAGCACACACTAAGTAGACGGAAATCAATCAGCCTGAGACTTGTTTTACACATTATCGAGACCGATGATCTTTCTACGATTCTTTTGAAAAATCAAACAATTTTGGTACAAAATAAAATAACCGACGTACTATTTCAAACGGAAAATTAAAAATAGAATTTCGTAGAATGACAATGTTGACAATTGAATTGACAGATCGAGGCGACGCTTATTTTTAATTATTTTATTTGTTTTAATGACCATGGATACTACGTTCCTCAATCGGAAACTTTATTAAGCATCTATTCTATTTTAAAGATAATGATGATGAGGGAGAGAGTGATGATGATTGAGATGAATCACTTTTTCTTTTACAATTTTAATAAGACCATGGACATTAAACTTTAAGTCGTGTTTTGTAGAGAACACGAAAACTGGTTTCCTGTTTGTATATTATTTGCCCACACTCGTGCACATATACGAACCGGTAAAGGTAAATACTTAGTCCAATATTACAATACATTATTACACTAATCCACAGATCTATTGCGAAGCAAAAAAAAATCTTAGGTCTGTGCACTAATCACAACTTTTAAATATGATTACAAAATCATGATCCCACCTTTTTGGTTCCCGCCAAAAACTCCCCCGGGAGTACTGCCAACACTGATTCGCGAAGGAGCTAAGCCAAGGAAAGCTACAGAGTCGTAAAACAAGCTAGCATTTAAAAAAGGAGCAAGGATAACTGCAAAAACTCAAATTAAGGAATACCCACAGAATATGCTCTATTACATAGGTCCAGAAGGATAGTCTTCATACAAAACACGATTTCGAAACGTGTCAAATTTATTTTGGTACCTTAATAAAACCTTTTTTTCTATACGTGATGAACTTGACATTAAAAGAGGTTACCCGATTTAGTTGGGTAAATTATATAACGATCAGAGTTTAAAGAAATCACAAGACCGGAAACAAAGTATTAGGCCAGCTTAGGCCAGAGCTAAACTACACACAAAGCCTTACCCAGATCCATTCATGACACTATTCTACAAACTAATATTATAGATTGTATGTAAACCTTAACTAAAATCAGAGTAGGTAAAAGGTAAGAATTTAAGTAAAAATCAAGAGTATGAGTTTGCGTTAAAATCAATAGTAAAGGGATTACTATTGATTTTATCTTATTTACACATAAATTTACACACTATCATTATTTACATCATACATTTAAGTAAGTTATTTTTTCGGCAATAAAATAACATTACATTTACATAAAAATAAAACTGACGCCTGCTTGTCAGGATATTTCACTGTTACGTATAAGTATTTCTTTCTTGCGAAGGTGCACAGAGCAAATTGTTATAGGGGCGACGAAGTTTTCACTAATTTTAATTTTTACTTTGTCGAATTATTTTTGTCCACTGATCGGCTAAACTGGATCCTTAAGAAACCTAAAGTTTATTAAAGGGAAAATGTAAAAATACCTTGTGGCAACACTTTTTTCAGCAACTTTTCGCTCTGTTGACATTAAGAATTAATTACAATTATTAGCTTTTTAAAGCACATAAAAATATATTTAAGACTTACGGATGATATGTGACGTTGCCTTTTTTTACTGTTTTGGATATTCTGAAATTTCGGCATGAGTGGACTACACAGTTCACCATATTTATTGGTTATTGGGGAGACGTAACCGCTACTGGATGACATCGAAGACTGACTAGTGAATTGGTTGACTTTCAATGGTTTGGTTTACTTTTTTTGGAATCATTATTTTTGACCGATTAGGGGTCTTTACTCTATGTCTATGGGAATACCCTATTCTGAGTACATTATTGTTTTTTTTTTGTTTGATTCAAAGATCAAACATTGGCGACAAATCAATAATCTTCGACGTTGAAAAGATCCACCAACAATACTCTAATGTAGGTACTTACTTGGTTCGGTTTCATCATCATCACCCACCAGGTTTTTTTGTAAGCTGAGCCTTAGTCCACAGACTTCCAATACTGTTTTGAAAGTCTGTGTCGTAGTCCTTTCTAATCAAGGAACAGGGGGGCTATTCCTGCGCGTGAGATGAGATGAGATTTTATCTTGGTCACTCTCACACCTATGACGTTTTAAACGAGAGCAACAAAGACGAAGAAAAGTGAGATGAAAATCTCAAATCTCCGAATAGGGCCACAGGGGGGCTATTCCTGCGCGTGAGATGAGATGAGATTTTATCTCGGACACTATCCTACCTATGAAGTTTCAAACGAGAGCAACAAGGACGAAAAAAAGTGAGATCAAAATCTCAAATCTCCGAATAGGGCCACAGATAGACTCGTAGAATAATAACTAAAGCAATAGAAGGAGGGTTTTAAAACAACTAAACTCAATATATTTGGTCTGTTTTGTCTTATGGAACCGCTATGGTGTTGGAAAAGGACACATATACAAAAGACGTTTCGAAATTTCGTAGGTGGTCACTAATTTTATTTTGACTAGTGATGTGACCCGCTACATTACAACGTCGATAAATTTACAATGACATGCATTGTCATAACTTGTACTGCTTAACTAATATCCATAAATCGGTGTACATGTGCGCGTGCGCGTTCTCGGAGACGGCCGCGACGCACGGTGCCCTGCCGATTGAATATAACTTTTGTGATTCGCGCGGCTTTAGCCGCTGCCCTGGTTCGATCGCTATGGATTCCCAGCGAGTCATAGTCAACGAGCTGCTGGCGTAAATACAATACGCCATCAACACCATGGATCAAGTCGGCATACTGCAGATCTGCAAGTCGAACTTTATCCAGAAGAATGTTGTCAGTGGCAAGAAAATACTCTACGAGTCGCTTGATCAACTCGACGTAATGCCTGCCCTCCGACGAGACGGTACTGAAAAACGCATTCATCATCGTTCGCGTTCGTGGTGAGGCAACTGCTCCCGGAAATGTTTCCGAATGAATTAGAATGCCGGTACTGGCCTCGAGAAGTTTCGGACGTTCAAGGGAGAAATGCTTGGTTCACTGAACGACGTCGACTGTAATTAATGGTTATACGTAATAATGCATTTTTTTATCATTATATAATTTGGTTACCTAAAGATATTTATTTGTATGTTATATGGGCATTGTTACCTTAAGTTGTTTGAAATAAATGATTATTATTATAAAGTAGCTGACCCTGCAAACTTCGTACCGCCTAACAGTCGATTCTTTAATTATTTTTTTAAGGCAATTTTGTAAATTTTTCTCTGCGTAAGAACCATCCTCGTACTTCAAGGAATGTTCTAAAAAAAGAATTAACAAAATCGATTCAACTGTTTTCGAAAGTTTGCAACAAAGTTTTTCAACACATTCAGCGATACATTTTTATATTAGCTAAAGAAGATTACTAAGCTTAGTCACTTATGAGAGAATGAATACATAATGATCGATCAATCGATCCGGAAAATCGATAATCTTTAAAGAAAGACAGATAAATAGATAGACACTTTATTGTTTGCACACCATAAAATTAAATAACACTAATGCTACTTGACTATGTTCTTCTTCGACTTCCTTAAATACTTCCTGTAATATAATAAATCAAGTTTTAATTTGAACGGGATACCATTTATTGAAAATGAAATACCTATTCCAACCATTTCATCTGTTCCATTAATAATAAAATTTGTAGGAACAGCATCTTATCTATGTCTTCTCCATTTCATAGCTTCATTACATACAAATGAATTCAAAGTAAAATGCTTGGAGCATAGGTATGTGACTGCATTTTCGGAGTCAAATTTCGTCACCAATTCAATTTACCCATTCTTTTTTTTTTCACATCGTCTTCAAGAAATCTGTAAAATCAAAGTTTGGACCATGTATCGACAATATTATTAACGTCACTATGTATGATCAAGGTAACCTAAAACAGTTTCGGAATATTCGCTAAAAACTTCTATGGGAATAGATATAACGTCTGGTTTCTGCTACAAAGTGATTCAGCAACATTTGTTACGTATTTATGTTTGTATACTGGCTCACATTCAACAATAAATTGTCCAAAAACTTATCGATATAGGGTCAATATTTCTTGACTATTTTCATAGCGTGATAAATGGGACGTGCAGCCCCCAACCACACAAGACATTGCTCCACTGCGTCTTCACACTCACTATTTGTAATTTAACAAATGTCTCATGCAATCTAAAAGTAAAAATAATATTAAATCATTGCAAAACCATAGAAGATTACGACAAACGCGTAAACAATGAGCACGCGAATAAGTTAAGTAGTCTAATGAATAAACTGTCAGACATTAGAGCATAGTACTATCAAATTTGGGCGGGTTGAATTAGAACCAATATAACCAAATGACAGTTCATCTTGTGAAATTCCAAAAAAGTAAAACAAAGAGTAAATCATTTATCTCTTTACCTCAACCGTTTTCATGCCATAAGATAGAGTAGGAACAAAGGTAGTTACCGAGCTCTTTTTTTAACCCTCCTTCTATTGCTTTAGTTATTATTCTAAGGATAGACTTTTTAAATGTTTCTTTAAATTAGTCAAAATTGCGTTTACAGTTGTCATTGCCGAGTCTACTTCCATTTTTATTTTTCAACCATAATTATCATGGTAACATGATAACTGTTAACATGGCAAAGAAAGCATCGAAGGCAAAAGATGTAAACGAATAAAAGTCATTAAATAAAATTTTTCTATTTCCTCGGGCACATTTCCAGTAATGTGGAAAGAAGCTCAAATCACACCCTTTCCTAAAAAACCTAATCCTAATTTGTTCACTGATTTCCGTCCAATCTCTATCCTACCTTTCCTGTCCAAAGTCTTAGAACAGCTTGTTCACCAACAGCTCTCTTCCTTTCTACATAACAATGGTCTCCTTAACTCTTTCCAATCCGGTTTCCGTCGCGGACATAGCACCGTGACTGCTCTTACCAAAATCACTGATGACATAGGGGACGGTATTGGTCATTGTCACCTGACTGTCCTATCACTGCTAGACTTCAGCAATGCTTTTAATAATGTCGACTTTGATATCCTGCTGGAAATCTTGCGCTCTCTTAACATATCTCCAACGGCTATTGATTGGTTTCGTAGTTACCTGTTTGGCCGACAGCGGATTCGTATTGATGACTCATACTCCTCTTGGTGTCATATTTCTGCCGGTGTTCCACAGGGCGGCGTTTTATCTCCTCTTCTTTTTGCAATTTTTATAAATTCAGTATCTCAACAGCTGACTTCTTCCTATCACCTCTATGCGGACGACTTGCAAATTTACACTCAAGCCCCTCTTGGGCAACTGCATGAGGCGATTGAGACCACGAATTCTGATCTTAGACGCATAAGAGACTGGAGCAAATCATATGGCCTTACAGTCAATCCCGCCAAAACTAAAACTATTATTATTGGGAGTTCCCGTATGATTTCAAAAATCGACTGGTTTCACCTTCCTCAAGTTATCTTCGACGGAGTTTCCATCCCCATTAGTGAAACAGTAAAAAATCTGGGAATACTCATGGACCGACAGTTTTCGTGGAATCCACAATTAGCTGAAGTCAGTCGGAAACTCTTTGGTTCTGCAGCTTCCCTTAGAAGGTTGCGTAACTTCCTTCCTATTACTACCAAAACTGTACTTGTAAAATCTCTCCTTTTCCCAGTATTGGACTACGCAGACGCCTGCTATTTGGATTTAACCGAAGAGCAACTAGATAAACTTAAACGTCTTCAAAATTTCTGTATTCGGTTCATATTCGGTTTAAGGAAATATGATCATATTTCTGAATTTCGCCAAAAGCTCAAATGGTTACCAATTCGCCTTCGCCGTAAATCTCACATCCTTTCCTTCCTCTTTAAAATCTTGTTTTTTCCAACTATCCCTCTGTATCTCAAGGAGCGCTTTGAATTTATTCAAGGGCACTCCGGTTCTTTGAGATCTTCTCGTCACCTTAAACTTAAGCTCCACACATCATCCCACATCAATCTATCTTAGAGTAAAGGGTTTACTGTGCAAGCTGTCAAGCTATGGAATGAGCTGCCTGTTGGCTTATGACAGGCCCAAAAACTGCCCATTTTTTAAAATCTCGTTTTTAACTATTATTTAGGTCTTTGCTAATTCGGTACGCATAATACTAATTTATATACATGTATTGATATTTATTTATAATATTTATAATTATTCATATATATTACATTTATTTTTGGTTATTTATCTAAGTAGGTACTTATTATTATCTTTTAAATTTTAATTTAGTTTTATGTACACCACCTACCCTTTTCGTATTTCTGTAAGTTCCTGTCCATCCAAAGGTTACCTGGAAGAAATCGCTTTAGGCGATAAGGTCGCCCTTGTACTGCCGAAAAATGTATTTTAGTTTTTAAGATTTTCATGTACATAGTTTTTGGTGTGCAATAAAGATATATTGTATTGTATTGTATTGTATTGTATTGTATTGTATTGTATTGTATTGTATTGTATTGTATTGTATTGTATTGTATTGTATTGTATTGTATTGTATTGTATTGTATTGTATTGTATAGTAAATAATATTTGCTGAAGCTATGTATTGTATTGTAACGCTTCGAACTATAATTTTTTAATACAAATACAAAATAATTACTTGGGACTTAAAAATTGTTTTAGGTATTTTTGATTCCAGAGGCTCCCGAACTATTTAAAAACTGTGAGTCAAGAGCCAGTGAATTCTCCATTTATTAACATTCAGATTACAAGTACATACTTATTTAAAATATGAAAACTTAATTTACAAATCGAAAATGCTTTTAAGTAGCTATACTTAGGTACTTAAAAGCAAAAATATTATAATTACCTACATTAGATACAGGATAATTCAAAACAAATGTAAGTTACTTACATTACACACAAAAAAAAGAAATTTAGGAAATTGTAAAAAAAAGATAGTCACGTACAACAGTTTCACGTTGCGTACAGACTAAAGCAAACGAAGCCTAGCGATATGCTGCGTCTCGTTTTATTTTATTGACACGAAACGGGACACAGAGCATTCGTTGGCTTGGTCTATACGCAGCAACAGAGGTATGGTAAGGCCACTGAAGGAATAGCCCCCCTGTGGGGCTATTCCTGCGGGAGAGATGAGATGAAATTTTATCTTGGTCCGTCTCACACCTATGACGTTTCAAAAGAGAGCAACAAGGACGAGTAAAGGTGAGATTGGGAGAGTGACCAAAATAAAATCTCATCTCATCTCACGCGTAAGAATAGCCTTACAGGGAATTCAGGGATGTATGTACGATGCACGATGTACACACCTACGACGTTTCAAACGAGAGCAACAAAGACGAAAAAATGTGAGATGATAATCTCAAATCTCCGAATAGGGTCCCAGATTTGCAGACCCTGTGGCCTTATTCGAAGATTTGAGATTATAATCTCACTTTTTTTCGTTCTTGTTGCTCTTGTATGAAACGTCGTAGGTGTGAGAGTCCCATCTCATCTCACGCGCAGGAATAGCCCCCAGCATTCTGTGCCCCCAGCATGCAGTATCATGGAGATCAATACAAAAAAGCAACAAATCCGTACTCGGTGTAGTCTGTGTACGCTCCGATTCCGACTCAGTGGACGCGCAGTTTTTAAAGTAATTCGTCTCGCTTATGGCGCGAAATTTCAAATTTAAACATTTGTTTTGAGTTCGGAGCTAGACCGCATAATCTTATATCTTTAAATGAGCAATTCTTGTATATATATATATATAATTGGAATCTCGGAATCGGCTCCAACGATTTTCATACAATTTAGTAAATAGGGGTTTTCGGGGGCGAAAAATCGATCTAGCTAGGAATCATTTTTAGAAAATGTCATTTTATTCGTGTTTTATCGATAATCTTGGAAGAAAAATAACAAAAAGGAGGCGTTTGAGTAGTCTCAACTGAAAAATATGACTCTTCCTGACATCTATTGGCGAATAATAATACTATTTTTTGTAAGCAACTAATTGCTTTAACGACACAACAGCAGATGGCGTTGTTAAGTAACACGAAGTCAGTGAGTGTTTGCTTTGAGGTTAGACTAAAATCAATTGTTTATATTCCAAAAAACACAATAAATAAAAAAAAAAAAATACCATCCAGGTACTAATAATTACATTATAATAATGGATTTTACGGTTATGTTAGACTATTCTTGTTGTTATTTTACAGATATTTATGACAAAAATGTAGATGTTTTATTAAAATATTAGGTCCTTACGTATGAAATTGGCGTTTTGTACGGGAGGAATAAAAAGTCTTTTTTTTTTGTAAAATATATTTAATTAATCAAAGTATGCACCGTTGTTATCTATGCACTTTTGCCATCTTATGGGTAGTTCATTGATCCCTTTACTATAAAAACCATGGGGGCGAGAATCAATAAACTCTTTGAAGGCGGTTTGGACTGCTGCATCGGAGTGGAATTTTTTTCCTTGTAAGAAGTTGTCCAAATTCCGGAAGAAATGGTAATCTGTTGGAGCAAGGTCCGGGGAGTACGGTGGATGTCGCAGACATTCCAATTGTAGCTCAGCTAACTTAGTGGTTGTTTGTTATGCAGTGTGTGGTCTTGCGTTGTCGTGAAGCAGCAGTGGCCTAGAGCGATTGACCAATCTCGGTTGTTTAACAGCTAGTTCTTCCTTCATGGTTTGCAGTTGCTGACAATAGATATCTGCCGTAATCGTTTGGCCAGATTTAAGAAAGCTGTAGTGAACGACACCGGCGCTAGTCCACCAAACACTTACAAGTAACTTTTTCTGAGTCAATTTTCGTTTAGGGCAGGATTTGGCTGGGTCTCCAGGGTTCAGCCATTGCGATGAGCGCTTTCGATTATCGTACAATATCCACTTTTCATCACAAGTAATGATTCGATTTAAAATCCCTTCATTATTGTGTCGGTTGAGCAAAGTAACACAACAGGCGACCCGTGTTTGCAAGTTCGATTCACTCAATTCATGAGGTACCCATCGTTCGAGTTTTTTTACTTTCCCGATTTGCTTCAAGTGGATTAATACAGTTTTGTCACTTACCCCGAAGCCTGCTGCTATCTCTGAAGTGCTTTGTGATGGATCCGCTTCCACAATAGCCTTTAATTCTTCGTTTTTCACTTTGATCTCCGGCCGTCCACGGGGTTGGTTCTTAAGGTCGAAATTTCCAGAACGAAAACGTTGAAACCAAAAACGTACCATGCTATCTTTAGCGACACCAGCGCCGTACACATCATTAATTCTTCGAGCTGTTTCTGCAGCACTGGTGCCACGGTAGAACTCGTACTCGTAAATATACCGATATTTCATGTTTTCCATTGCGCGGTAATAAGCGACGCCAAAGAAAAAATAATGAGGAAAATAACAAATGAATGACTGTATTCCAAAGAAAAAAAAACCAGCTAAATGAATTTATTAATTTGAATTTCGAATTCTTAACCAAAGAGGAGATATTTCAGATCAAATTGATCAGTACGACAAAACGCCAATTTCATACGTAAGGACCTAATAATAACTTATTTGGTTGTTAATTATAGTAGTATGTATTTTTCGATTTGTATTTTTTTGTTTATCAATGTAACATAGAATTTTACGTTTTTCAAGTAATTAAAGTGTAAATTTTACTAAATAGCTCAAAATTGTACAGTAGTGATTAAAAAAATCGGGTTCGAGTTTTTTTCTTTTCTTTGCATTTTCTGAGAACATTTACCTCTATGTCCACACTGTGCCTTTTTTTGTTCAATAGGGGCATGCGTCATAGCGCAGTCAACTGCGCACGTGAGGCATGCCCCTAACGCATGCGCGATGACAGTTGAAAGCGAAGCGCGCGCTGTGATACACGTTTTCCCGCGTTTAGTGGATTTCTATGCCACCTCAGATCAACTAGAATATCAGATGGCGCACGGCGTATGATGTAGGTGAAGCCACTTCTTGTTACATGTCTGCTGTTGTGTGTTGTGTTGCCATGAAAAAAAAAATTACCCTGAGTATTGTAGTTTTCCAACGTATGTATCCGCATTCCACTGAATTCATGTAATAGCTCCCAGGTTAATTAATCAAATGTTTGCCAAATATCAATTGCCAAAAAATCATCATCATACCTTAATCATAATACCTAAACTGGACGACAGTTTTGAAATAAAGATTTTTTTAAATTATTCAACGGAAGGCAATATAGTATTAGACTTAGTATTAGGGTTCTGGTAGCACCCCTTGAGTATGGAACCATAATACGTAATCAGAAAAAAAAATTATACGCGTTGAATTGAAAACAAGGGATACGCAGTCCTTTTCAGACGGCGAAGGCCAAGCTTGGTCAGGTAAAAGTCTCTTTCATTAAAATGGTCTGAAAAGACAACATCTCTTTTTGATGGTTGCCATTTTTGATCATTTCGACTTTTTTGTATGGCAACCACCCATTCTTTTAATGTCGCTTTTTCAATCTTAATTGGGAACCTAAAAAAGTCTTAGGATTTAAAATAATATTTTGGAGAAAAAAATGCGATTATGACAACACTGCACGACATTCCACAAATTCATGTAATGTCATTGTCAAGTCCTAAAATGGCATTACGGACTTTGTACCCAGTTGCCAATAAAATAAAAAAAAGCACTATTGTAGCGCGGGGTCTTAGGTATTGGTTGCTATGGCAACGGTGCGCTCCGCGCTCGGCGCTAGTTGCGTACCTCAGTCCCCACTCCCCTCACCGCGAGGGGAACACGCGATCTCTGCGGTGGCGGTGGTCGGCGCGGGCGGCGCCATCTTGTTCCGGGCTCTCGTGCGCGAAAGGCGTGCGCACTGAGATGACAAAATCTTCCGCGGTTCGAAGCAAATTTTCTGTGTAAAATTATGTAGCACCAAGTTCCGTTTATAAAGACCTTTTGTGTTAATCAAATTGCGTTTTACTCGGTCCTGGACTGCTATATTGGCGCTCAACTTGTGGCCGAACCTGCGGCAAAAAGTGCAACGTAATAATGATGACGAGGCGAGGAGCACTTCGTCAACAGCATAGTGACGCCGATGGCGAACAAGATGCTGAGGCCGACGTCACGCTCGTGGAACGAGCCGACGAGGATGCCGGCACCGGCGAGGAACGCCGTGCCGAGAACCCCGAAGCCGCCAGCGCCAGGCCGGCGCAGGCGCCACCGTTCCAGGCCCCGGAACAATTTCTATCCACGCTTGCGCAACTTATCACATCGATGTCCGCCGGCGACTTCAGAGCGTCCACGCCTGTGACGCCTGCGCCCGGAGCGGCATCCAACAATGTGAGCACCGGCACCAGTGGCGCCAACGCCAACTTTACGCGCTGCACGGCACGTTTCGACGGGTCATCGCGCGACGCAGAGGTGCTGGAGGCGTTCTTAGACAGCGTGGAAATCTACAAAGAGTGCGCCGTCGTGAGCGACGAGCACGCACTCCGAGGGTTGGCGCTCCTTCTACAAGGAGAAGCAGCGGTCTGGTGGAGAGGCGTCAAAGAGTCGGTGTCGACGTGGTCCGACGCTCTCGCCAGGCTCCGCAGCGTGTACGGTACCAGACAACCAGCATACGAGGTATTTCGTGAAATTTTTTCCGCCGAGCAGCGCGACGACGAACGCGCCGAGCGGCTAATTTGTAAAGTTAGAGCGCTCGTCGCTAAATTACCATACAAACTAAGTGAAACAGTGCAAATCGATATGTGTTACGGTCTTTTACACCGTCGTGTACGCAAACGTGTGCCGCGCGAAAGTGTTACTAGTTTAGACGAACTCCTTTGTAAAACCCGAATCGCCGAAGATTTTCATAAAGAATCTGCGCAGAAAAAGGCGAACGTCCCGTCAAGCGAAGCGAAGTCCCCGCCGATCACAGACCCCAATTCCGCAACTACCGCGTCCGCGCCGCGTAAAAATAGAGATAGGCCCCGTTGTTCATATTGCAAAATTTTCGGTCACTCGAACAACGAGTGCCGAAAACTCCGCGATAGCGTACCTATATCCGACTCCAAAAGCGTTAATGTCGGGGGCGGTAATCAGAAATCTATTCGATGTTACGGGTGCGGCAAGCCGGGTGTTGTGAGGTCAAAATGTGACGTATGTAACCCAAAAACGACCACTTCCAAAAAAGGGGAGGCTGGGGTAGTTTGTAACAGCTTCGAGGAGACCGGGGTCGCTTGGTTCAGTGTGACTGTAGGTGATCAGAATAGGGAACCAAACCGCCCAATCGATATTCAGGGGGGCAATTCTGGTATTAGTTTCAACGATCAGGGCCCCAATTCAGATGATATTACTGATGTCCTGCAGGTTGTTTCCGGTACGAAGGCGACTTCATCGGGTTGCGAAAACTTAGTAAGTATGCAAAGTAGGTACTCGCCCGACGCAGTCGCACAAGTAAACACTGTTCATTCGACATTTCATTCGACATTTCATTCGACATCTCATTCGACATCTCATTCGACATCGAGTGCTACGCAACCTATGGTGAAGGTTAGTATTTTAGGTAAGTACGGAGTAGCCATGGTAGACACGGGTGCCACGCATTCTATTGCGAGCCCGATGCTTCACCGAGTCTTGCAAGACTCTGGAGTTGACTTTAAGGAGTCACAACGTGTTATTCGTTTAGCAGATGGATCTCGGACGCAGAAAACACTGCTAAACGCTATTGTACCGGTCATGATCGAGGGCCGTGAGGTAAGTTGTGAGTTTTTAGTGTTGCCTGGGGACGATACCAGGACTTTATTGGGAATGGAGTTCTTGTCCCAGGCGGGCATAGTGGTAGACACAGCTCGAGGTAAGTGGGCGTTCGCGGACGAACCCCACCACCATTACGACTTTGTCCGATCATTTACCGTCAAGTCTGCAGATACTGACTTGATGCGCGCCGACACTTCGGAACTCGCGTTACGCCCGGACGAAGGCACTATGCTCACCCCGGAGCAGAAACTCACTTTAAATGAGTTCATCAGCGAGAGAGCGACGCAATTCTCCCACGATGGACCGGCTACGGAGTTTGCCACCCATCGCATAAAGGTGAGTCCAGACCAGGAACCGATTGCGTCCCCTCCTTATAGGCTGTCTCAACAAAAGAAAGACGCTTTGCAGAAGGAGCTGGATAAACTTCTGCAAAGTGACGTTATTGAAGAATGTGAGTCACCTTGGGCCGCCAACGTGGTTTTGGTGCCCAAGAGAGACGGAAATTATCGCTTGTGCATCGATTATCGAAAATTGAACCAGGTGACGGAGCCGGACCGATACCCACTGCCACGGATGGAAGACGTGCTGCATGCGGCCAAGGCCAGTGAGTACATGACTACTCTAGACCTCCGATCTGGCTACCACCAGGTTAACGTTGCCTGTGACGACCAGGACAAAACAGCATTCACCACACCGGTAGGAACTTTTAGGTTCAAACGGATGCCGATGGGGTTACGAAACTCTGGAGCTACTTTTCAGCGGCTGATGGACAGGTTTCGATCAAATCTCAAGGGAGTAGAGCTTTTGACGTATTTAGATGATGTAATATTGCTGTCTCCAGGACCCTTTGAGAACCACCTGGCTGATCTGAATGCAGTATTTGACCGGTTGGCTCTGTACAATCTACGAGTGAACAGAGAGAAGAGCCATTTCGCTCGAGAGTCGGTCAAATTTCTAGGTCACGTTATCACGCCAGGAGGGATACAGGTAGACCCGGACAAGACAGCAGCTGTGGACAACATGGCGGTTCCACAAAACGTCAAACATCTGAAATGTTTCTTGCAGACGTCGAGCTGGTTCAGAAGGTTCATTAAAAATTACGCCGATGTCGCGAGGCCTCTTACGGATCTCCTGAAAAAGGCAAGTGTATGGCAATGGGGCGCTAAACAGCAGACAGCGTTCGAGCGCATCAAGTCTCTTCTTGTGTCTGCTCCCATATTGCGCCAAGCAGATGAGTCAAAACCATTCATCCTGTGCACTGATAGCAGCGGATATTGCCTTGGAGCGGTTCTAATGCAGGGGGAGGGCGCCGACGAGAGACCTATCGAGTACGCGAGCCGCCTTCTCACCAGCGCCGAAAGGAACTACTCCACGACGGAGAGGGAGGCACTCGCCGTCATCTGGGCGCTAGGTAAGTTCCGAGGTTATGTGGAGAATGCCAAGATTATTGTTAGGACAGACCATCAGCCCTTGCGATGGCTGATGAGCCAGAGGTCACCGAGTGGGCGACTAGCCAGGTGGGCTCTGATTTTACAGGATTTTGACATCGATATCACATATACTCCTGGAAGGTCGAACGCGGTTGCTGATACGCTGTCACGCCCAGTCTGTGCTCAAGATCCAGACTGCGACGTATGCTTCACCACGGTTGATATGCCAAAAAGGAGTAGCAGTGACGTTCGTGAGAACCAACTGAAGGATCCAGAGGTACGTAAAATCATCGAAGATTTAGAATCCGACGAACCCTTTAGGGGGAGGTCGTGGTCCGACCGCGGATATACGATATCCGACGGGATACTCTATAGGTACAGCCTTGAGTCTGATGAAGAAGAAGACGCTTGTTTAGTGGTACCTGACCATGAACGCAGGCAGGTCATGGCGGACTTGCACGATGCACCCACTGCCGGCCACTTCGGTGTAGAACGCACATTGGGCCGCGTGAGGTCGCGCTTCTATTGGCCAGGTATGCGATCATTTGTGACCAATTACATCAAAGAATGCGTGCCCTGCCAGCGCTACAAGGCCGATAACCGCAAGCCAGCAGGACTTTTGCAGACTCCAGCTGTAAGCCGTAGATTCGAGGTGGTCTCAGTGGATCTTTTTGGTCCCCTCGTTGAGACACCCAGGAAGAACAGGTGGGTTCTTATCGTCGAGGACGTATGTTCCCGCTGGGTGGAATTGTTTCCTCTGGAGAATGCCACCAGCGTCGAATGTGCTCAAACCTTGGCCAATGAGGTCTTCCTCAGATACGGAGTGCCACGCCGCCTTATCAGCGACAACGGCGTGCAGTTCGTGAGTGAGGTAATGCAGCAGGTGTGCCACGTTTTGGGAATCAACCAGACGCTCACGCCTTTTTATCATCCCCAAGCCAACCCAATCGAGAGAAAGAATCGAGACCTCAAGCCACAGCTGGCAATACTCGTAGGACAAGACCACGAGACATGGGACCTGCACCTCGCGGCGATAAGGTTTGCTATGAATTCGGCAGTTACTGCCAGCACTGGATTTTCCCCAGCCTATCTCACCTTTGGGCGAGAGCTACGCGCTCCTACGGACTCCATCTCGGATATGAGAGGGATCTTAGCTGAAGATAACTTCGTACCCAGCATTACCCCATATCTGAGACGAATGGGAGCCGCCCTGAACGAAGCAAGAGACGTCCACGAGAGAGCGCAGACTATTAGAAAGGAGACTGCGGATAAGTCGCGACGGGATCCACCAAAGTACCAGGTAGGTGACCTAGTCCTGCTTAAGACCCAAGGATCGAACGACACCGGCCGCGGTCAGACGCCAAAGTTCATCCCGCGGCGTGACGGACCATACAGGGTTAGGGAGATTGGTGGCCCGGCGACCTGTCTCCTCGAAAATGTACAGACCGGAATGAATATGGGGAAATATCACATTTCGCATCTCACACCCTTCTCGGGTGAAGTAGAGCCGCCCGTTCGGGAGAAAAGGAAACGGGGTAGGCCGCGTCGTTACCTTAACTAGCCCTACAGTCGAGGCGCCTAGTTGGGCTAGAGGGGGAGGCTGTAGCGCGGGGTCTTAGGTATTGGTTGCTATGGCAACGGTGCGCTCCGCGCTCGGCGCTAGTTGCGTACCTCAGTCCCCACTCCCCTCACCGCGAGGGGAACACGCGATCTCTGCGGTGGCGGTGGTCGGCGCGGGCGGCGCCATCTTGTTCCGGGCTCTCGTGCGCGAAAGGCGTGCGCACTGAGATGACAAAATCTTCCGCGGTTCGAAGCAAATTTTCTGTGTAAAATTATGTAGCACCAAGTTCCGTTTATAAAGACCTTTTGTGTTAATCAAATTGCGTTTTACTCGGTCCTGGACTGCTATACTATGTAAATATAGGTATCCGAAATTATAACCTAAAACAATGCTGTTTACTATATAATGAGATGTTATTATCAATACTTACACATGGAAAGTTATTCCATCGAATTTCTTTTTCGCTTTCGTGTAGTTAGTGCAGTGTTTCACAGCACATGACGGCATCGTTCCAGAATTTTTTTGTATGTTCTCAGCGTGACGTCCAGGTTAGTACTGACGAAGCGAGTAGCGTAGTTTTTTTGCATCAATGTGTGAGTGTTGTGTACATATACGACAGTAGCGTAGTTTTTGGATGGTTCTTGGCTTCACCTAAATCAAACTCCGTGCGCCATCTGATATTCTAGTTGATCTGAGTATGCCACAAAGCGTTCAACAACAAGATGGCGGACGAAGAAAAAGACCATACATTGAAGTTTATTGAAGACTATAGAAGTTTCCCACAACTTTGGGATCCTAATAATAAACCACTACTTTAGTTACTTCGATTACTTTATTAACGTCGTATCCAAAACTTTCTCTTGGTTCTCTTTTTTCTGGAATTTCTTATGGTCAAGTAAGCCGCACTTATTCCACCAAGTAAAATATTCTCATCACACATGTTTCATAAAGCTGACAGAAACTACGACTGAACTAAATGACCATTATTGACGTTGCGTTCGTTTACGCATTCAACTATTGAAAGCGCCAAACGGAAGATGAATAGAAAGATGAAGAGGAAAATTGAAGATGAAAATTGCATAGTGTGGACATACCTATTGTAATGTATACATTTTTTTACATTATCAGAAAGAAGAGATTTCAACGAAAAAAAACTTCCCAACTTTAAAAAAAAATTCAAATCAGAAAAATTACAGTGTCTTTAGGACATAAAATATAAGTTTAAACAAAATTTCGTAAATTTTTTTTTTGCATAAGATAAAAATAAAAAACCAAAAAACTTGATTTTTTGAATTTTTCACATGAAATTTTGAGGTTATATGAAAATTGATTTTTGTTATATTCTCGTCCTTTTTAACGGGTTTTATCCTACTACTTATTATTTTTTTTTGGTTTCAAAAATTATAGACCCTGGTATAATATCTAGTGTAGTGCCGACTACACTGCCGACCGGTGTACAAGATTGTCTATACATCTACGCGTGCAGGCGTCAGCGGGGCTGAGCGGGCGCGCGGGGTGTCAACCGGCGGGCACGACCACAGACATCCAATACAGTAGCAGACCAAACATTAGGTATTTATCAGCGTGGTATGAAAACACACATAGATAGACATGTAGCTTAGTAGGGGCCGCATTAAGAATGTTCGTTGTTCCTTGTAATAGTTGTAATCCAGATTATAAGACTGGTGATCTGTCAAGATTTTATTTTCTCCAAGTAAGCCACTTAATATAATTATATTAATTTATATAATTAATATAATTATATTAAGCCCTCTATAATTATATTGCCCTCTGGTTTTTAGGCGGTTATAGGTTTAAATAACACCTATCAAGTTATAGGTAACGTAGAAATTAAATTTAAAATACACGCACAACACTCGTTTATTTGTTTTGGAATAATACAATTGTATTATCTTAGGTCATAATTAGACACTAGACTTAGAACTTAAAAGGGGAGTGACTAAATACTTTTATGTACGGTTACTTACTTCCTTCTGCAGCTATAGGCAATTCAAACATAGTAGGAATTGTTCCAGGGGCCCTATTCGGAGGTTTGATATTTTCATCTCACCTTTTTTCATCCTTGTTGCTCTCATTTGAAACGTCGTGAGATTTTATCTTGGTCACTCTCACACCTAGTGAGAGTGACCATCATCTCATCTCATCTCATCTCACGCGTAGGAATAGCCCTACAGGACGAAATCTTGTACGAAATCAGTCCGCGTCTAGCTTTAACGCAAACTGCACGCGCTCGGTCACCACTTGCTCCTACGATAATTGTTATCGCCGGTATATCTACGCTTTAAATAATAATGTTTTGTGATGCCTGCAATAACCCGTTCAATGACGGTGTTAAGTGTGCTTCCTGCAGCAAGTCCTTTGATTACTCTTGTGCGGGAGTAGTTGAGAAGACATTCAGGCGACTGAGGGCTGAAGATCATCAAGGCTATCAGGAGTCCATCCGATGCCTTGCTGCTTCAACAAGATCTCGAGAGACTTGACTCCTATTGCCTTGCCAATAAACTTGATCTAAATGTCTCTAAATGCTCAATTATGACTTTCACCCGCAAATTAGCGCCTATTCATTTTAATTACTCTCTTAAGGATCAACTATTGCTACGCGTATCGTTAGTAAGGGATCTTGGTGTAATCCACGACAGTAAGTTAATCTTTGACGAGCACATTTTATCTATAGTAAAAAAGGCCTCTAAAGCCCTAGGCTTTGTGATGAGATCTACAAAAGATTTCAATTCTGCTAAAACTATTAAAATCCTATATAGTACGTTTGTACGCTGCCATTTGGAATACGCATCCCAAATATGGAATCCCAGATACGCAACTTATATTAATAGACTCGAAAGTATTCAAAGGAAATTTATACGCTACTTAAACTTTAGAACTAAAACGAAATCTGTCAGTTATCTTGAGTCATGTGCTAAACATCATTTTCTTCCACTCAACCAACGTCGCGATTGTTCCGATGTCATTATGCTTAAAAAATAGTTATACATCTGCCATTGACTGCCCAGATTTGCTTAGTAGAATTAACATACTCGCCCCCACTCCACGTTGCCGTGGACCTGCCTCCCTATTTCGTCCTTCCCGATCAGCGACTAACTATCGACGAAACAGTTTTATCGTGCGTGCTAGCACTACTTTCAACAAAGTATGTAAAAATCCTGAACTCGATATTGATATCTTTTTCATAAGTATATCTACTATTAGGAAGCGATTAAGCGACAATTTTTTCGATAAATTTAACCTGTGTTACAAATAAATTTCTTGCATTTTCTTTTTGTTAGTGAGTACTGATACTATGCTTTATCTATCTATTTATCTTTATATAAAATTTTTTTTTAGTTCATTCTTTTTTCAAAATTTATTATTTTGCGTTGTTTAATATTTCATTTTTTTGTTACGTCTACTTCAATTCTATTTATTTAATCATTCTATTTGTGCGTCAATTCCTTTTTTTCTACTATCTTTCTTAGAAGTGTCTCCCTCTACATGACTTTTTTAGTAATTAAATTAAATTTACTATTCTGTTATTGTAAGGTCGTTGGTTGACCTGAAATGTAAAAATAAAATAAAAGAAAATTATTGAAATCAAGCCAGTGTTTTGAGTACAGTACACTAGCCAAACTGGGTTGTCAATCCTGGATCTTCGTGTTTTTTTTTTTATCCAGGCATTAAACTACTTTTATTCGTTGAATATCTGGAACAAAGGTTATATGTGAATCAGTCAATATTTTTCAATTAGACATCTTTCAACTTAGATTTACTTTATCCAAGGTAAAGGTTTGACACTAAGCTAGCAAGTTCGTATAACCCGAGTGGCAAGTCCAGATATCAGAGTTTCTAGGCCACCCAGTGGCCTCTGGCATGGCTGATACTGACCAATGGACAAAGGAAAAGTTAAGCAATCCTTTTATTTATTCGTTATTCGTCATTCGTTCGTTATTCGTCTATGTTATCAACTTTATTCCTCTAGATTCACAATCCGCTCCCTGTTTTTGTTAATGGTACTTGAGCTGTCAAATTTTGTCCCACCCCGATTAATTTTACTTAATACGCTCTGATTACTCTAATTCAAATAAAAAACACTAACAAATAGCATCTAAGATAGATTATCCGCGAAAGAAACCCTTTGGTTTGAACATTTATTTAAATTTCTTGGAGAAAACGAATAGAATTCTAGGAGCAAAAATGCAACCATCAAACTCACCGATAAAAAGAAAATCCAATGGATGATTTGCTGTATGAAGCACTTTCACATCGGTATGCACTGCACTATACCATGTTCACCGATTTTCTTGCAATAAAATCATCAAAAAAGCTATATTTTGTTACTAAAATAAATGTCATCAAACCAACCAAAATTTTACGTGCTGTCGTCATGACAACCATCCTATGCTATACATGGCGGCATGGCTACGGATGGTCTCTTGTGTATGTGTGAGATCATGTTGCAATAGGTGAGTGAAAGAGATACCATTACTGAATTGTTACTGAGGAATGAAAAGGATAAACTGATCATCTCTATGTATAATAATAACTAGCAATTTATGTTTGGTCTGCTACTGTATTGGATGTCTGTGGGCACGACGTACAAGCTTACATTATATAAGCGACTATGCATTAGACGAATCTAATCGCTAACGGTCCCAATATTATTTTGCTTTTATATCGTAATTCAAATACCAGTTATACAGTCCACTGCGTTAATTATTTACCACCATATTATTACTATTTTTATTTTATTAACCTATTATTATTTTATTAACAATATCATGTGATTTAAAATTATAAGCGAGTGTGTGATGCCCAAAATAAAATTTGTACCTAAAAATAAACTTTACAGATTCATTGGGATTAATTTTATTTACTTGTACTTATCCATTATTTTCACCAGTAAACGGAAACAGTTTTCAATCATCTGCTGCGGAATCATTATCTGAAAAAAACATGAAAAATAATTGAATATGTAGGTATCTCTACTTAAGTAATATTATAAGGTATCTCTATTTAAGTACTTGACTTGTTTTAGTGACTCGATTACCTACTTTAACAGAAGAAACTATCAATTATATAAGTACGGGAAATATAAATAATAAACGTATGAAATCGAGATTACAAATACATACATCCTTGAAGTAAGAGCGGAAATGTTAAACTGTTTTTAGGGTTCCGTATCAGACAGTGTTACGCCAGTCGCAGCCGATAAAGATACTATACGCTAATCTGTGGAGATGTTTACAACAACCAATAGGTTACGCAGATTAGGCAGTACTAGCAGCTCGAGTCACGCGTTCCATTTTTAAAATCCAAAATCCCGAACAAAAGAGATCTTTCTGGAAAGCAATTTTGTGCACGGTTTTTATAATAATTTTATTATTGAATAATATAAGATGTTTATTTGAATCTTTTGTATAACAAAAATAATGTAGGTAGGTACCTATAACAAAAATAATCCTCGCTGTTTGTAGTACTCTATTACGCTACGGTTCTGTTCTCTGTGGGTCTGGTACTTTAATTTAGAAGCGGTTTCTTATTTATCATTTATTAGCTATTTAAAATAATTTGCTCCGAAAAAACCTGTTTTGTTGTGTTGTGTTATGAACGCGGACTGTGATGATGATTTTTATTATTAACTTATTTTTAATTAACAAAGCTATAGAACCCGATACGGAACTATCTTCTTGATGTTAACCTCAGGTATGACTATAATAGTTATTAAATAAAATATATTCACCTTCAAAGTTACACTTGCGTTTATTTTTGTCCTGCGTGTAGCGCTTGTCATCGTGAATACTATTGCGGTCGTATCGACGTTTAGTTTTTTTCGGCACCGGTGATTGCTTTAACATTTCCTGTAATTCATCAACACGTGCCCGTAACATCTCCAGCGTTTCATCCACTTCGCCAACGCCCGCTTCAGACATCTGCGGCTTCCCCTGCGCCTCAGCAACGTGGGCTTCGCTGCAGTTTGCAGCTGCTGCTACAGTGCGTGTCTTCAGCTCCCTCTTCAATTCGATTATGCACAATCTTGATAAATGCACCACTCTCTCGAATTCGGGAATATGCGACTCAGACTTCTGCACCTTGCCTTCCAATTCAGTAATGTATGCAAGGTACACATGCGCTAAATTTTCCTCCAATTCATGAAGACGTGCCTGTGAATTCTGCAGCGTTTCCTCTACTTCGGTAACGCGTGCTTGTGATGTCTCCACCATTCCCTCCAATTCCGTATTACGTGCCTCTGACAACCGCATTGTTTCTTTCAATTCATGAACATGTGCCTGTGAGTTCTGCAGCATTTCCTCTACTTCGGCTACGCGCACCTCGGACAACCGCATTGATTCCTCCAATTCGCTCACACGTGCTTGTGAATTTTTCATCGTTTCCTCTACTTCGGTAACGTGCACCTGTGATATCTGCAGCTTTCCCTCCAATTCAGTATTGCGTACTTCTGATGACCGCATTGTTTCTTCCAATTTATAAACACGTGCCTGTGAATTCTGCAGCGTTTTCAGTACTTCGGTAACGCGTGCCCGTGATATCTCGAGCTTTCCCTCCAATTCCGTATTGCGTGCCTCTGACAACCGCATTGATTCCTCCAATTCATGAACACGTGCCTGTGATTTTAGCATCGTTTTCTCTACTTCGGTAACGCGCGCCTGTGATATCTGCAGCTTTCCCTCCAATTCAGTATTGCGTGCTTCTGATGATCGCATTGTTTCTTCCAATTTATGAACACGTGCCTGTGAATTCTGCAGCGTTTCCTGTACTTCGGTAACGCGTGCCCGTGATATCTCGAGGTTTTCCTCCAATTCCGTATTGCGTGCCTCTGACAACCGCATTGATTCCTCCAATTCATGAACACGTGCCTGTGATTTTAGCATCGTTTCCTCTACTTCGGTAACGCGCGCCTGTGAAATCTGCAGCTTTCCCTCCAATTCAGTATTGCGTGCTTCTGATGACCGCATTGATTCCTCCAATTCATGAACACGTGCCTGTGATTTTAGCATCGTTTCCTCTACTTCGGTAACGCGCGCCTGTGATATCTGCAGCATTCCCTCCAATTCAGTATTGCGAGCCTCTGATAACCGCATTGTTTTCTCCAATTCATGAACACGCGCCTGTGAATTCTGCAGGATTTCCTCTACTTCGGCTACGCGCGTTTCTGACAACCGCATTGAATCCTCCAATTCGCTCACACGTGCCTGTGAATTCTGCAGCGTTTCCTCTACTTCAGCAGTGCGTTCTTGTGACGCCTGCAGCATTCCCTCCAATGCAGTAACGCGCGCCTTTGATAGTTGCACTGTTTCCTGCAGTGTTTCCTCTACTTCATCAATGCGCACTCCTGTCACCCCCAATGTATTCTCCAATTCGGTAACGCGCGCCTGTTAAAATAATTACACATCTTACTAAGTTATAGATACGTATTTAATACTATCATAAGTTTCTGAACTAGCAGTTCGGCTCAATCTGAGACTTCGTCACCCCTATAACTCCACAACCCCAGGACTGATTTGACTCACGTTCGAACTTTAAAATTTTATATGCATGTCGGCGCATAGTTTAAATATTGTAATTATTTAGTTAAGCGCCACCTAGTATTGCTTTGGTGAACTAGAGTTGTGTATAGTGGCGCCAGCTCTGGTGTAACTCTTTGTGACGTGCAGTCTGTCGCAACTTCATAGAAAAAAATCGATGTATGAAATGGGGCAGAACTTTAATGGCGGATATAGGTTTCTCGCTCACTCCCTCAACGTGTCTCATTCTTTCCGAAAGATTGTGTTGTCAGTTTGCTTTGAGTTTGCTGTGCTCTGTTTATCACAACAATTAATGAGTATAATATTATGACTAGATTTACGTCTTTTCTCTTTGTACGTTTGTTATGAAATAAGGTTTTTTGGTGTATGTAATGCATTCAAAATCGTTTAAATATGAAGTATAAAAAGTGTGAAATATGCGGCTTCAAATCCGAACGTAAAGACGGCATAAAAAGTGATTTTATGGCGAGATATCCTCTGGATGAAGATCGGTGTGTAGATCAGTAGTTAAATTATCAGTCTCAAATACTTCTTTTGGGGCAAACTATCAAAAAAACAACAAATTAGATACAGAAAATAGTGTTGTGCAACTTTTATCCGAATTTGTGAAATATCGATACTTACTTTTTTTAGGTGTAAGAAATGGGTGAAAATGACCGGCTACGAAGACCTACCGTATTTAATAGAAAAGCTTCACCAACTTAAATTTGTATTTGGAAAGCATTTTGAAGACAAAGACTGCACAAAAACACAGTGAAAGAAAATTAATGAATTAAACTCCATTATTAAAGAACTTTCTTACCAACAAGAGGAAATAAGAAAAAGGTTATGAGTATCATAAATTAAACATACGTATATCCATAGTGTTTTTTTGTCCACAAATCGCTATACACAAAATTTTGTGGCACAAACATAAACAGTGGCTCAAGGTTTTGTACCCTTGCCATGTTTTGATAGTGACGTGAACTTTTTTCGTTTGGCTTCATACATTTCAATAAAACGTCCCTGGCGGCAACGTTAAGGAACGAAGTTTGCCAAACATAAACAAAAAAAGTTTAAGCTAACTATCAAAACTCATGGCAACTTGAAAAACAAACTTGAAATCCATCTGAAGTAGGTATGAAATCGATATCGATAAATTTTGTATCGAATGGAGGGGCACATCTCTATTCTATTCCCTTATGTTGGTAGAACTGATTTCATGCGTCATTCACTTCGTCAGGTTGGTTCTAAATGGTAGCCCAGTTTTGACATTGGTTAGGTTTATTTTTTTGCACGGAGTCCCGTCTCTTATCTATATTACATACTCTTTGGTGACGTGCGCTGTCAGTGTAGGTATAAAACCTCAGAATAATAACTAAAGCAATAGAAGGAGGGTAAAAAAAAGAGCTCAGTAACTACCTTTGTTCCTATTCTATCTCATGGCACGAAAACGGTCGAGGAAAAGAGATAAATGATTTACTCTTTGTTTTACTTTTTTGGAATTTCACAAGATGAACTGTCATTTGGTTATATTGGTTCTAATTCAACCCGCCCAAATTTGATAGTACTTTGCTCTAATGTCTGACAGTTTGTTCATGAGACTACTTAACTTATTCGCGTGCTCATTGTTTACGCGTTTGTCGTAATCTTCAATGGTCTTGCAATGATTTAATATTATTTTTACTGTTAGACTGCATGAAATATTTGTATAATTCCAAATAGTGAGTGTGCGGACGCAGTGGAGCAATGTCTTGTGTGGTTGTAGGCTGCACGTCCCATCTAACACGATCATAAAATAGTCAAGAAATATTGACCTTAAATCGTTTAGTTTTTGGACAATTTATTGTTGAATGTGAGCCGATAAACAAACATAAATACGTAACAAATGTTGCTGAATCACTTTGTAGCAGAAACCAGGCGTTATATCTATTCCAATAGAAGTTTTTAGCGAATATTCGGAAACAGTTTTAGGTTACCTTGATCATACATAGTGACGTAAATATTATTGTCGATACATGGTCGAAACTTTGATTTTACAGATTTCTTGAAGACGATGTGAAAAAAAAGAATAGATAAATTGAATTCGTGACGAAATTTGACTCCAAAAATGCAGAGTCACATATTATTATTTGTAATGAAGCTATGAAATGGAGAAGACATAGAGAAAATGCTGTTCCTACATTTTTATTATGAATGGAACAGATGAAATGGTTGGAATGGGAATTTCATTTGCAATAAATGGTATCCCGTTCAAATTAAAACTTGATTTATTACATTACAGGAAGTATTTAAGGAAGTCGAAAAAGAACGTAGTCAAGTAGCATTAGTGTTATTTAATTGTATGGTGTGCAATCAATAAAGTGTCTATCTATTTATCTGTCTTTCTTTAAAGATTATCGATTTCCCGAATCGATCGATCGATCATTATGTATTTATTCTCTATAAGGTAACTATGCTTAGTAATCTTCTTTATCTAATATAAAAATATATCGCTGAATGTGTTGCTAAGCGCAAATTTCGAAAACAGCTGAATCGATTTTGCTAATTCTTTTTTTAGAATATTCCTTGAAATACGAGGATGGTTCTTACGCAGAGAAAAATTTACAAATTGCCTGAAAAAAATAATTAAAGAATCGACTGTTAGGCGGTACGAAGTTCGCAGGGTCAGCTAGTTTATAATAATAATAATTTATTTCAAACAACTTACGGTAACAAGGCCCTTATAACATTAAAATAAATACTTTATACTCGTAGGTAACCAAAATAAATAATGATAAAAATGCATTATTACGTATAACCATTAATTACACTCGACGTCGTTCAGTGTACCACGCATTTTTCCCCTGAACGTCCGAAACTTCTCGAGGCTAGCACCGGTATTCTAATTCATTCGGAAACATTTCCAGGGGCAGTTGCTACACCACGAACGCGAACGATGATGTATGCTCTTTTCAGAACCGTCTCGTCGGCGGGCAGGCATTGCGTCGAGTTGATCAAGCGACTCGTAGAGTATTTTCTTGCCACTACTGGCATCATCCTCCTGGATAAAATTCGACTTGCAGATCTGCAGTATGCTGACTTTATCCGTGGTGTTGATGGCGTATTGTATTTACGCCAGCAGCTCGTTGATTCGCTGGGAGTACATAGCGACCGAAACGGCAGCGGTTAAAACCGCGTGAATCGCGAAAGTTATATTCAACCGGCCGTCTCCGAGCACGCGCACGCGCACACGCACGCCGATTTATGGATTAGTTTTAGCGGTACAAGATATGACAATGCATGTCATTGTAAATTTATCGACGTTGAAATGTAGGGGGTCACATCACTAGTCAAAATAAAATTAGTGACCACCTACGAAATTTCGAAACGTTTTTTGTATATTTGTCCTTTTCCAACATCATAACAGTGCCATAAGACAAAACAGGCCAAATATATTGAGTTTAGTTGTTTTATAACCCTCCTTCTATTGCTTTAGTTATTATTCTGTGTATAAAACCAACCCACCCACCCTTGTCCTACGGCCGCCATCATGGAAAAAGGGGTTGATATGGTTTTAACGGTTTATCTCGTAAACAACGTACAACGTCGTAAAAAGGTTATCTCATAAAAAAATTGTCTCATTTTTTGTTGAAAATTAAATTATCTATTAGTATTCGTAATTTTTTGTCGTAGAACCATAAATAAAAAAGTTATAAATGAAATTGTCCAGAAATTAGAGAAAAAAAAACAAATTTTAGCTAAAACTTTTTAAAAATCATTTTACGAAAATATGATTTCAGACCATTGTAGATCGTGTTTTGAGGAACAACTTTAATTTGCATCATTTTTGTTTACCTCTTGTTAATGTTGTCATAGAGTTCGAATAACGTGGGGTTGTTCATGAAAAATTTTGCCATCTCAAAAATGTATAAACTAAGGGCTATCAAGAGATTATTAGCTTTAAAGATTGGTCTACCTAATTACATGATTCATCCCATTTCATACCGTACATTGCACGTGTGCATTTTTTTTTTGCCCTACAAATACTTTTTTAATGTCCCATATAATTATGCCATAGCGCAAGAACAAACAAAGGCATGATATATACTGTCATAACAGTGTTTTGTGAGGCGCATTGCCTTAACCTTTTTAAAGCAAAGACAAAAGCATTTAATTAATTTTGTAATAAATGAATGTGATCCTTCCATGTTAAATGTTCATCAATAGTGATCTCAGAAACTTTGTGCTACTAACCTGTTCAATTGAATTATTACCGTGCTTGATTTTCAACTAGGGCAGTTTTCTTATTTTTGTTTTGTATGCGTTAATTTTTAATCTATTAGAGGCAAGCCATTTCACAATGTCAACTAAACACTCTTTAATTTTGTTTTCATTACATCTGACGTTGTACTACTATATTTGTATCATTCGCAAATAATATACTGCTAAGTATGTTTGATTGATGCAGGTAGGTCATTCACATAATAAAGAAAATATACTGGGCCAAGTAGTATACTGCCCTGCGGAACACCAGTATGATTGAACTTCAACTCGGAATCATATTCCTGCAAGCAGTTAGTGTGTTGGTCCAGCTTAGTGATGCGTCTTAGTTGCTGCCTTTTTTGTAAGTATGACCTAGTCCAATCTTCTGCAATTCCCCTAATACCATTCGAGTTCATTTTCCTTAAAAGAATATCATGATTAACAAAATCAGATAAATGCCTTACTTAGGTCTAAGAATAAACCACAAGAAGGCGTCCTTTGTTTATTGTTTAGATTGTTTAGTATTAATTTAACTAAGTGAGAGGTAGCTAACGTTGTAGATTCATGGTTTTGGAAACAAAATTGCTCCTCAACTAGTATATTAAATTTATCTTGAAAAGAAATGAGTCTTTTGTAAAAACTTTTTATGATTTTAATAATTTTTTGATATTATTATTATATTTTTGATGATGATATATTTTTGATATTTGATATTATAATTTTATGCAATTCAGCTGGTGTAGTTGGCTTTAAATATATGCTATTGTTATGTGTATTCAAAACTGTCAATTCTGTGGTGGTAGGTTTTTTAAATCTTACCTCTAAAGAGTCCTGGACTTCTGGTTTCAAACGCCAGTTATTGTTGCCGGATACTCTGAAAATGAAATGTAAGAATTTAAAGTAAAACATGTAAGCTACTTTATTAAAAAGTGTACCTACCTAACCTTTAAAATTAAATTATGTATTTTTAAATTTAAATTTGATTAAGTCGTAAGTGGAATAGATTATTTTTGATGCAAGAATATAATATTTTTGTATGCGGCTGTACCATAAGCAAAAATTTAAATTAAATAAATAAAATAACTTTACCTGTTGATTGTCGGAATTTGTTCCTGAAATAAATTCAGTAAATAGTTCGTTTTGATCAAATAGTCTTTCATACATGTCATCAATATTTTAAGGGTTTGTTCTAAATTACTATTATCATCCATTTCAATATCCTTGTAAAGTTCTTCTATGGGTGTTTTTTGTAGATCGTTTTCCGTTGTTGCATTGTCACTAGCGTTTATTTCTAAAGTAGCTGTTATGTCTTGTGGTTCGATTTCCCTTGCTGTATTTTCACTTGCTCTTTCTTCTAAAGTAGATATTTCTTGTGAGTTATTAATTCCCTTCGCGTTACTATCTTCTTCTTTTAAATCAGATTTATTTTTTAGTAAATTGCCGACTGTTTCTTTGTATAATGTCACGACTTCCTTTATGTCTGGCAGCAATAAATCTGGGTTAGGAACAGAACTACTAACTTTATCCGATTGATTTGTTAGTGTTTCAGATGTTAAGTCATTATTCAGAGCTAAAATATCATCGTCGTTTGCTTGAGATTTTTCAAATTTATCTGTTAAGTTATCTTCTTCTTTACAATCATGAATTTTCTCTTCTGGATCTTTAACGTTGTTTTCTCCTATGTTCTCACTAACTTCTTTATTTGAAGTTAATATTTCCTCATGTGAATTAATTTCAAAATGTTTGCTATGTTCGTCTTGTGAATTTTTGATTCCATTTGTTATGTTGTGCATATTATGAATGGGTTTGGTATTTTTATTTTTCTTGTGGGTTTTTCCTTTTTTAGGCATGATTAAAAAAATGTTTCTTCTCTTCTGCTTTTTGATGTTATGCAAAAAAACTGAAATAAGAAGATACAAGATATTTATTTACTTAGGTGCCTGATACTCCTACTTCCTACTAATATTATAAACGCGAAAGTTTGTAAAAATGGATGTATGGATGTTTGTTCCTCTTTTACGCCAGAACGGCCAAACAGATCTGGATGAAATTTGGCACAGAGATAGATTATAGTCTAGAATAGCACATAGGACTTTCTAACCACGGGTGAAACCGCGGGGCGCAGCTAGTATAAAATACGTTAGGCTAATTACTCATATATTTTACATTATGAACAACTATGAATTCCTGAGTTTGCTAAAGTTTTTATCCTTTAAACTCCACACGATATAAAATATTAATCAGTAAGTACATATTAATAATCATATAAGTTTTTTGGGGGTTCCAAAAGAGCACTAACGAGATACGGTAGGAACAAGCCTCCACCGTCTTTCTACTCTCGTTTCAGATTACTTTATTCCTGGGTTTATCTATCTTGGTCTGACTGTATATTTGAATTGTAATACTTAGTAAGTACTTAGAAAGTTCGTTGTTTTAAAAATACGAGTATAAAGTAGGTATACCTACGAACATTGTTTGACAGAGACCCCAGTAGGTTTAACTTTGTGATTAAGTACTTAGTATAATACAGTGTAAGCTAAGTTTCCTAAACAAAATTTAAAAAATGGGGCAAACGGGCAAAGTGTGGCCTTGGGTTAATAATAGATTAATAACAGGAAAGTATGACACATTTATTACTACAAAAAAACATGTTAATTATGTAAGTACTTATCAAGAATAACTTTGCAAATATTTAAAATTTATACATTATGAGGAAAGATAAACGCAAAGAGGAAAAATCGTTTAAGTAGTTACTTACTTCCCTACTAATTTATTTTAAATTGTGGAACTTATATTTTTGGCTAAGTACTAAGGTATATATTTTTTTGTTTTTGTTGTAGTTACTCACAAATTAAAATAGTTAAACATATCTACCTAAGTATTGACACAAAATATAAAATATGTTTGAAAAATATTCGTAATTAGTAAGTATGTTACTTATGTATGTTTATATTGTTTTAGTATTGTTTTAAAATAAAATATGTGCATAAAAGGTTTACTTTACTAGCTATAACAATATGAGCCAAATAAACCTAACACAAATGTGCAAGAATAAAATAAAAGTAAGGTAGGTATGTTAACTAAAACCTAAAATATGTACTTATATGTATTTGATTTTAATACTTGATAACACATCTATTTAAACAGTTAAGTTAGTAGGTAAGTATTTTGTATTTTTAAATAAATTATAGATTAGTTTGCATGCTTATAATTCTTATTATTTAAAGTGGCCAGAGGGTCAAAAGGAACTGTACTCTGCAATACAGGCTCTGACGAGACCTAGTGCAGGGGGGCTATTCCTGCGCATGTGATGAGATGAGATTTTATCTTGGTCAAACGTCATCTTACACCTATGACGTTTCAAACGAGAGCAACAAGGACGAAAAAAGGTGAGATGAAAATCTTAAATCTCCGAATAGGGCCATAGGGCACAGCGACTCATATTAACACACTTCTAAGAAAAGAAAATAATGTTACCAACACCTCTGTACTGATATCAAATAAACTTATTATTATTATTACTTACTTACTTTTTCTATATTGCATAATCTTGTAAGTACTTAATACTGGAGTGTCTAAAATTGTTGTTATGTTTAAAAAGTTAGTAAATAAAATAAAAGAGGCAAATTTAATAAACAAAGCAAAGTCTCGCTGATGAACACGGATCTATCTTGGTGGCATAAATGAACTTCGAGATCAAACGGTATTCGACTTTGAATATTTTCATCACAAGTACAGTTATTGACTGATAATAACATAAACATCATTCCTACCAACTAACCTGCTATTTTGATAGGATCTATTTAGATAGGGTAACGTAGACAATAGCACCACCTATTTACTCTGGCTTCGCTATACACACTGCTGAAACGCTGAATATTACTGAATCACTCGTCTACCACACCACATCAACTAATAGTAGGAATGTGTGCGTCGATTATCGTATCGTTAACAATTTAGCATCACATCAATACATATAAACACACTTACATACAATAAACAGTAGCACACAAGGCCAGGATGTGGGGATAAGAAGGTTTTATTTTAGTAAATTTGGCAATATGGAATCTATTCCCGTTCTAGGTAGGTGTATAATTATATTCAAACCGCTGTTTGTAATTCCAGAATTTAGAATGATTTATCGCGCGCCAGAGGCCTTTTAGGGGCCGATTCCTAGAGGAAATTGACGGCTATAGCTTAGCAATATCTCTTCATACTATGCTGTTATAATATACCAATTCACGCTTTGAAATTTAAAGTCAACTTGGCACTAAGCTCCTGCATAACCTACAGTTACCGGACGTTGTATTCGAAAGCTGGCCATAGGAACTTGGTAAAACGACGCAAGTTGACGCAACTCTACAGTCGATTTGATGATGGAGTCAGGAGGTGGATAGTGGAACAGCTCATGGCCCGTCATACACATGGCTGCTCGATAAACTTGTCTTTAAAACTGGTTTTAGATTGATTTACTTTAAATAGGTAGCTATATTATAATAAAAAATACTTTGTCATGTCATAAAGTTCAAGTTATAGTATTCAAATTCAAGTTTAGTCAAAATTGTAAAATATAAAACAATTGCGTACGGAACAGCGTTGATAGGCAGTTGACAGAAGGCTCGCCTCTCAAGCCGGAGAGTGAGGGTTCGATCCCGGCCGAAGGCACGCATTTTTAATTCGTAAGTGAACATAATATATTTATAGCTACGTATTTAATGTCTTCAGGGAGCTTGCCATGAGTTTTGTTAGTTACTTACATAGCAACATTTTTTTTCTTTTTCTTTTGGCTCCATACATTTCACCTACATTTGCTACATTTGCTTTATTGAAAAGGCGTGACGATAATGTTATCTACCTATCTACGTTATTTGAAACGCACAGTATCTATCAATGGCCGAGTATCCACTAGAGGCAAACTCGGGTCGAATAGCCTCGACTTGAAGCATACAGTCTCAGTTTGAGGCAGCTCGCTCTGAGGCAGACACGAGGCACGTTGCTGATCAGCTCGAGGCGAGTCGCCTCAGCTTGATCCGCAACGTGCGCAGTTTAAAGCTAAAACGCGATTGCACCAGACTCGCGTCGAGTAGCTGCTGCCTTACTACTGCTACTGGCTCGGCGACAAATTTGCCTGGTATCGCAGCGTGCCTCATGTTGAGACAGCGTTTCGACCCAAGGCTGCCTGTAGTGGATACCTGGCTAAACCACAAACTCCATTGAAACCTACAAATAATAATTTTATGAAAAATAAAACCTACCTAGGTAAGTATCTAATTATTTATTTATCCCTATCTAGCTCTAAAATAAAACTTTTTTAAATTTAAAGCGACACAAATCATCGTTATAATACTTATACCTACCTATCTAGTGATAGTTTAATGTGTGAATCCTGGTGCACCTTTCTGAAAGCAATCCTGGCGGCGCACCTACATAAACCTTTTTTATTATAGAAGCATTTATTCTAAGACCTAGGGCCCTATTCGGAGATTTGAGATTCTCATCTCACCATTTTGCGTCCTTGTTGCTCTAGTTTAAATTGTCATAGGTGTGAGAGTGACCAAGATAAAATCTTATCTCATCTCACGCTCAGGAATAGCCCCCCTGGACACTATGCCTAGACGCACAAGAAGGATTAGAAGAAGAGTGCGAAAATGCTAGGTATGTTGCGAATTACGATAAAATGTAGTGTAGTCTGAAGGGGTCTATGCTTTAAAATACTTCAAATAACAAGCAAACGATGAATAATATGTAATTCGCTGATAGAAACTAGAATGGTCCGAAATTCAGCTTAATTTAGATAAACTCTCGGGGTCAAGATCCAGTGTTACGTAGTAGGTAAGTACGTTTAGGCATAAAGTTAGGTACGATTATGATAATCATACTGTTGTCAAGAGCATTTCAACTGAAAAGTAATTCATAAATGGGTAGGTGAATCATTGGTAGGTACAGACAGTCTAATCGAACTTATAAGTTCTCTTAAACTAAAGGTGTAAAAGGTATGTACTTGCCTAGTCCAGATTAAACTAGGAACAAGAAATACCTTTACATCATAGATCCAGTATTTTGGAGTATGGTGTTACCAGATGTACGATGTCAACCGTAATTATACGATTTTTGCCCGTTTAACAATAGTAAAACGGGTAAAAAATCGTACAATCGGGGTCGTACAATAGTACGACCGCATGGCGAAACCGTGCCTACAATATCCTATCGAAACAGGGAAATTACTCTTACGGTTTTTACAATTCATAAAGTTTGCATGGGCTACTGCAGACAGTGCAGTGTCAAACTAACGTATCTGTAAAAGTTGACATCTACATTGATTTAGGTATTTTTGTTGCAAGTAAAAACACTACGATTTGTTTTTATTTACTTACCTAAGAATTTTCATTTTCCTCACCGGCGTACAATCGCTCCTAACATCTGGCGACACTTGGTTGTGTGAACCTCAGAATAATAACTAAAGCAATAGAAGGAGGGTTAAAAAAAGAGCTCGGTAACTAGCTTTGTTTCTACTCTATCTTATGGCACGAAAACTGTTGAGGAAAATAGATAAATGATTTATTCTTTGTTTTACTTTTTTGGAATTTCACAAGATGAACGGTCATTTGGTTAGGTATATTGGTTCTAATTCAACCCGCCCAAATTTGATAGTACTATGCTCTAATGTCTGACAGTTTGTTCATTAGACTATTTAACTTATTCGCGTGCTCATTGTTTACGCGTTTGTCGTAATCTTACATGATTTTGCAAAGATTTAATCACAGAATATGCTCTATTACATAGGTCCAGAAGGATAGTCTTCATACAAAACACGATTTCGAATCGTGTCAAATTTATTTTGGTACCATAATAAAACCTTTTTTTCTATACGTGATGAACTTGCCTAGAGGTTACCCGATTTAGTTGGGTAAATTATATAACGATCAGAGTTTAAAGAAATCACAAGACCGGAAACAAAGTATTAGGCCAGCTTAGGCCAGAGCTAAACTACACACAAAGCCTTACCCAGATCCATTCATGACACTATTCTACAAACTAATATTATAGATTGTATGTAAACCTTAACTAAAATCAGAGTAGGTAAAAGGTAAGAATTTAAGTAAAAATCAAGAGTACGAATTTGAGTTACAGTTACAGTAAAGGGATTACTATTGATTTTAACTATTGTTTTTAACTTATTTACACATAATTTTACACATTATCATTATTTACATCATACATTTAAGTTATTTTTTCGGCAATAAAATAACATTACATTTACATAAAAATAAAACTGACGCCTGCTTGTCAGGATATTTCACTGTTACGTATATTTCTTTCTTGCGAAGGTGCACAGAGCAAATTGTTATAGGGGCGACCAAGTTTTCACTAATTTTCATTTTTACTTTGTCGAATTATTTTTGTCCACTGATCGGCTAAACTGGATCCATAATTATGAAACCTAAAGTTTATAAAAGGGAAAATATAAAAATACCTTGTGGCAACACTTTTTCAGCAACTTTTCGCTCTGTTGACATTAAGAATTAATTACAATTATTAGCTTTCTAAAGCACATAAAAATATATTTAAGACTTACGGATGATATGTGACGTTGCCTTTTTTTTACTGTTTTGGATATTCTGAAATTTCGGAATGAGTGGACTACACAGTTCACCATCTTTATTGGTTAGTGGGGAGACGTAACCGCTACTGGATGACATCGAAGACTGACTAGTGAATTGGTTGACTTTCAATGGTTTGGTTTACTTTTTTTGGAATCATTATTTTTGACCGATTAGGGGTCTTTACTCTATGTCTATGGATTTAATATTATTTTTACTGTTAGATTGCATGAAATATTTGTTTAATTCCAAATAGTGAGTGTGTGGACGCAGTGGAGCAATGTCTAGTATGGTTGGGGGCTGCACGTCCCATCTTACACGATAAGAATATAGTCAAGAAATATTGACCTTAAATCGTTGTTTTTGGACAATTTATTGTTGAATGTGAGCCGATAAACAAACATAAATATGTAACAAATATTGCTGAATCACTTTGTAGCAGAAACCAGGCGTTATATCGGGTCAATCGCCCTGTTCACGATCAGTTAGTCACCATGTCGCCTTTAAAGTTACAGTACCTGGATGACCGATCTTTGCTCGGTATGTGTTTTTTGGAAAATAAACAATTGATTTTAGTCTATCCTCAAAGCAAACACTCATTGACTTCGTGTTACTTAACAACGCCATCTGCTGTTGTGTCGATAGAGCAATTAGTTGCTCACAAAAAATAGTACTATTATTCGCCAATAGATGTCAGGAAGAGTCATATTTTTCAGTTGAGACTACTCAAACGCCTCCTTTTTGTTGACATATGTGACAGAGCTGAAAGTGAAACAAAATTTTGGCCAGATGAATCAGTCGAAGAATGAAATTTCGAAGAAGTACCCAGAGGTCGTGGTACGGTTTTTAAAGGAGACAGGACGGAAACCAGACTGGAGGGGATTAAGGAGATTGTGGCGGTTAAGAAAATAACTAAATTGGTTGTGGACAAGATGTTCAATAACATTAGACAGAAAAGGGAGTATAGATATGGGACGATATTCAGAGAAAGATTTAGGGTTTGGTTCTTTAGGTAACGGGACTATTTGGGCTTCTTTCCAGCAAGACGGTACAACACCCTTCGAAATAGAACTGTTCAATAGATGGCATATAATGGGAAGGATATCATATGTCCAATATAGGATCAATCATATTTCGACTGATACAGTCTCCACCAACGGCATTTGACGAGATGGTTAAGATACTCTTTTTAACGTCACATTCCGTGAATTGACCTATTGGAAAGCAAAGCCAAGCACCAAGGAAAGCATGGATATTTGGTCATCCATCCAGGTGAACCGTCAAGCTACAAATTCTGTATAAGGATCGTAAGGTCACGCCCATCTCCACAAGCACGACAAACATTGCCCTTCATTGTACGCATAATAAATAAATTCGGGACACTTCCACACACGGTCGCCTGACCCCAAACTAAGCAAAGTCAAAGTCAAAGTCAAAATGTTTTTATTCAATTTAGGTATCAAAGATACACTTATGAACGTCAAAGTTATTTAAATAGACTCGACCGCCTTGTTCGGACAAAAAAGCCTCTACTCAGAAGAACAGGCAAGAAACTGAGGGGCATTATTTTTCAAATAGGTAATAAATATATATCAGTCTCACAAATTTTGGCTTACAACTAGGTAATATCTATAAATACTAGTGGCTACTTGGCGGAAGTGGAAGGCTCCAGACATCTTTATCTTCTAAATAGTTCTTAACCTTATAATATCCTCTTTTCATTAATGTAGTTTTTACATGTGATTTGAATTTTCCCTCGGTGAGCCCTGTTATATTTTTCGGGATTTTATTGTAAAAACGAACGCAGTTGCCTAAAAATGACTTTCTTGACTTAGTCAGTCTAATTCTCTGTACAGCTATCCTATCCTTATTTCTAGTGTTATAATTGTGAAAGTCACTGTTCAATTTAAATTTATGTAGATTTTTGCGAACGTGCATAATATTTTCAAAGATATACAAAGAAGGTAAAGTTAATATATTTATTTCTTTAAATAAATCTCTCAATGATTCACGGGGACCCATTCCGTAGATAGCGCAGACCGCTCGCTTTTGCAAAATAAAAATGGCCTCCACTTCAGCAGCTGATCCCCACAGCAAAATGCCATATGACATTATGCTGTGGAAGTAAGCAAAGTAAACCATCCGAGCTGTAGCTATATCCGTCAGTTGCCTAATCTTGCGAACCGCATAAGCAGCAGAACTAAGTCTCCCAGACAGAGCACTAATATGAGGACCCCATTGCAGTTTGGAATCAATGCTTATACCCAGGAACACCGTCGCCTTGTCTATGTTAAGTTTATCGCCCTCAAGCATTACGTTTGGTTCTATATATCTAACATTAGGCATGGAAAACTTTAAACACTTAGTTTTTTTTGCATTTAGTAACAAATTGTTCGCAGCGAACCATCTCGAAATAATAGTCAGTACGTTGTTCACATGCACAAGTTCACTATCTTTCCTAAGCTTGTACTATGGCTGCCAGAGACTGAAATATATACTTAGATATTTTTAAATACATACTTAAATACATACTCGTATTAATACCCAGACATAGAACAAACACAAATGTTCATCGCATAAATGCTTGCCCTAGGTGGGAATCGAACCCACGCCCCCAAGCTCAGAAGGCATGTTTACTACCGACTGAGCCACCGAGGCAGTCAATAATCTCGCACCTTGGCGTAATCTATAAGCACAATAATTGATTGAATCAGGGGCCCTATTCGGAGATTTGAGATTTTCATCTCACCTTTTTTCGTCCTTGTTGCTTTCGTTTGAAACGTCATAGGTGTGAGAGTGACCAAGATAAAATCTCATCTCATCTCACGCGCAGGAATAGCCCCCCAGGCGTTACTTTGCGGAAGTTCATCTTCAAACTTGTTACTTGGACAATATCTAGTGTAATTCCGCTTTAACGTCGCATTAAGTACATCAAGGAATATGAATTTTTATTCTATTTTTAATTTTAAAATATTTTTTTTAAAACTAATTTAACGAAATTTACTAGAAAAATTATATTCATATTCATATTCATATTCATTTATTCGTAAGTATTATTTACATGTCAAGATATTATTAAATATGTATAGTAATATTAGTACTATTCAGTAAACATTAAATGGTACGGTAATAATAATAAGTCATTGTACATTTGTACACTATCCCTGTTATTACACAAATATTATTATTATTCCCATTATTATATCCCTGTTATTATACAAATTGATATTTGAATCTAATTTTAAACGTTATACAATTTGACTAGTATTTTGGACGGTGCGCGGGCCGCAAGCGGCCGCGGTGCCCTGTAGTCGGGGTGCCCTGATTTTGTGGTGCCCTACGTTTCGATTCCGCAGTTTATTCGGTCAAGCAGTCTGTTTATTTCGCAGTTTTCGTACTCTACCCAGTGCAAGGCTCGGCCTGGCGGCCTCGCCCCGGTGCGGCTCGGCCTTCGGCCTCGCGGTCGTAGCCTCGGCCTTCGGCCTCGCGGTCGTAGCCTCGGCCTTCGGCCTCGCTAATGTGATCTATCCGACTTTGATTGTGTGTCATTGTACTCGGCCGCTGCAAGGCGAGGCCGAAGGCCGAGCCTACAGTATGACATCACCACAGTATGAGTAGGTATACATCAGCCCACAGTATGACATCAGTGTTGTATGGTGAAGTTGCACTTTGGGTGCGCCTCGACGTATTCTCTAGACGCACCCCAGGGACCCTATTCGGAGATTTGAGATTTTCATCTCACTTTTTTTCGTCCTTGTTGCTCTCGTTTGAAACGTCATAGGTGTGAGAGTGACCAAGGTAAAATCTCATCTCATCTCACGCGCAGGAATAGCCCCCCTGGCACAGATTTGCAGGGGCCCTATTCGGAGATTTGAGATTTTCATCTCACCTTTTTTCGTCCTTGTTGCTCTCGTTCGAAACGTCATAGGTGTGAAAGTGACCGAGATAAAATCTCATCTCATCTCACGCGTAGGAATAGCCCCACAGACCCTGTGGCCCTATTCGAAGATTTGAGATTTTAATCTCACTTTTTTTCGTTCTTGTTGCTCACGTTTGAAACGTCGTAGGTGTGAGAGTGACCAAGATAAAAACTCATCTCATCTCACGCGCAGGAATAGCCCCCCTGGGACCCTATTCGGAGATTTTACATCTCACCTTTTCTCATCCTTGTTGCTCTCGTTTGAAACGTCATAGGTGTGAGAGTGACCAAGATAAAATCTCATCTCATCTCACGCGCAGGAATAGCCCTGCATGCAGTATCATAGAGATCAATACAAAAAAGCAACAAATCCTTACTCGGTGTACGCTCCGATTCGCGAAATTTCAAATTTCATTTGTTTTGAGTTCGGAGCTAGACCGGATAATAATAATTACGATATAATAATGGATTTTACGGTTATGTTAGACTATTCTTGTTGTTATTTTACAGATATTTATGACAAATATGTAAGTAGATATTTTATTAAATAATAATTTATTTGGTTGTTAATTATAGTAGTATATTTCGATTTGTATTTTTTTGTTTATCAATGTAACATAGAATCTTACGTTTTTCAAGTAAGTAATTAAAGTGTAAATTTTACTAAATAGCTCAAAATTGTACAAAGTGGTAAAAAAACTTTTTTTTAAATCTAAAATTTTGATGCGTGAATTTTCGATTGAAAATTAGGGCGTTTTTCGAAATAAGGTAAAAAAATAAATATTTCAAATCAGAAAAAATACAGTATCTTTAGGACATAAAAATCTAAGTTTAAACAAAATTTCGTGAAAAAAAATTTTTTTTGCATAAGATAAAAATAAAAAACTTGATTATTTGAATTTTTCACATGAATTTTGAGGTTACATGAAAATTGATTTTTGTTATATTCTCGTCCTTTTTTAACGGGTTTTATCCTACTATTATTTTTTTGGTTTCAATAATTATCGACCCAGGGGGGCTATTCCTGCGCGTGAGATGAGATGAGATTTTATATTGGTCACTTTCACACCTATGACGTTTCAAACGAGAGCAACAAGGACGAAAAAAGGTGAGATGAAAATCTCTAATCTCCGAAAAGGGCCACTGGTCTAATAGCCTAGTGCCGACTATACTTCCGACCGGTGTACAAGATTGTTCATACATCTACGCGTGCAGGCGTCAGCGGGGCTGAGCGGGCGCGCGGGGTGTCAACCGGCGGGCACGACCTACAAGCTTACATTACATAAAAGCGACTATGCATTAGACGAATCTAATCGCTAACGGTCCCAATATTATTTTGCTTTTATATCGTAATTCAAATACCAGTTAAACAGTCCACTGCGTGAATTATTTACCAACATATTATTACCTACTATTTTTATTTTATTAACCTATTATTATTTTATTAACAATATCATGTGATTTAAAATTTTAAGCGAGTGTGTGATGCCCAAAATAAAATTTGTAAAAATAAACTTTACAGATTCATTGGAATTAATTTTATTTACTTGTACTTATCCATTATTTTCACCAGTAAACGGAAACAGTTTTCAATCATCTGCTGCGGAATCATTATCTGAAAAAAACATGAAAAATAATTGAATATGTAGGTATCTCTACTTAAGTACTTGACTTGCTTTAGTGACTCGATAACCTACCTACTTACTTTAACAGAATAAACTATCAATTATATAAGTACGGGAAATATAAATGATAAACGTATGAAATCGAGATTAGAAATACATACATCCTTGAAGTAAGAGCGGAAATGTTAAACTGTTTTTAGGGTTCCGTATCAGACAGTGTTACGCCAGTCGCAGCCGATAAAGATACTATACGTTAATCTGTGGAGATGTTTACAACAACCAATAGGTTACGCAGATTAGGCAGTACTAGCAGCTCGAGTCACGCGTTCCACTTTTAAAATCCCGAAAAAAGAGATCTTTCTGGAAAGCAATTTTGTGCACGGTTTTTATAATAATTTTATTATTGGATAATAAGATGTTTATTTGAATCTTTTGTATAACAAAAATAATTTAGGTACCTATAACAAAAATAATCCTCGCAGTTTGTAGTACTCTATTGCGCTACGGTTCTGTTCTCTGTGGGTCTGGTACTTTAATTTGGAAGCGATTTCTTAATTATTAGCTATTTAAAATAATTTGCTCCGAAAAAACCTGTTTTGTTGTGTTGTGCTATTAACGCGGACTGTGATGATGATTTTTTTATTAACTAGCTTCTGCCCGCGGCTTCGCCCGCGTGGCTTACAGAAAATGTATGATGTTTTTAACTTCAGAAATAAATATTATAAGCGGTCACACTCGCTCTCAATTGAATACACAAATTGACAATATCGCAAGCAGAGCAATTTGGACGAAGTTCTTTAGTTCACTAAACTATCTCTGGAATGAGAAAAGTAGGAGTAGTAGTAGTAGTATGGTATCAACAGAACTTAGAGCGTGTGTGAAAAGATAAAATTAGAAGACAACCGAAAGTAGATAATTGACAATTAATAATGTTTACAACGAAAACCTATTTATTTTTTCTTTTTTAGAAAAACCAGGCTACTCCATGAGCTTACTCTGTAGCAGGCCACGTATAACTAACCGTTTGAAAAGCATTTTAGTCAATTATGAGTTTGGCTTGAGATTTATTTATGGTCATGGCAAAGCAGACTTTGAGGGAAAACTGCACTCTTTTTAACTCGAAGGGGTAGTTCGGTGGTGTTAGAGATATTAGAGGAATCCTCAGCATAAACACAGGCTCATTCGGAAACTACACCAGTCAGTGTGCTGGCAGACCTTTAGTTAAGACCTTCGAAGCAAAGACAACCCGTAGTAGGTTTTGTCTTCCTAATACTAAAGCAGCTTCTTCTATTGACTTCGTCTATTTTTGCTAAATACTGCTGCTAAGATCAGACAGACATAATCATAAATTTCTTCTCCTAGCTCATCTACCTGATCTTTATTGATAGAAAATCTCTTCACTTGCCGTTTGTTATCTTCTGACAGGCTTGGACTTAATTCTTGTATTTTTTCCTTACTGATTAAGTAGGTTTGAAATTTGATAGAATGTCAGCAATATAGTTCACACATTTTACACGGAGATTCATATGGTAAAAGCAATGATAGCTTCGTATTTAATGTCTTCTGCTACATGACTGGAGCCCGGTGTACGTATGGCGATAGGCTCGCTACTTATTACATTTTGGACTGAATATCGTCCGGCGAAGTGAGGGTGTCGTAATACACCTCTTAGGGTAAAGGCGTGACGTTTTACCTACTATACGTAGCTACTACCGTTATCTAGATTTGTGCCAAATTCCAAGTTGCTGGCTATTACAGTTTCCAAGATAATCAGCTCACAGACATACAGACAGACAGACATCGGAGTTTCATGATAAGGTTCCTTTCACCATTTTAGTACGGAACCCTAAGAATGATAACAGCGTCGTTTGTAGTGTGTTAATAACTTTCTCAACAAAGATTTTGGAGTAAAAAGAAGCCCTATTAGACTCTGTCGGTGGTGGATGATGATGATAATTTTGGAAAAACTGTGATACACGTGTCTCATAATTTTAATTGAAGAGTATTTGTTCCAATTTTTAAGTCAATCGACCCAGAGAATAAAAAGTTTCATAGAAATTTGAACCCCCCATTTCCCCCCCTTAGGGGTAGTATTTCGAAAAACCCTTTCTTAGTGGATGCCTACACTGTACAAAGAACATATCCTCCAAATTTCATGTTTCTAGGACCAGCGGTTTAGGCTGTGCGTTGATATATACGAGTAAGTCAGTCAGTCAGTCAGTCAGTCAGTCAGTCAGTCAGGACTTTGAAATTTATAAATATGGATTTATTTTTAACAAAGCTATAGAACCCGATACGGAACCATCTTCTTGATGTTAACCTCAGGTATGACTATAATAGTTATTAAATAAAATTTATTCACCTTCAAAGTTACGCTTGCGTTCATTTTTGTCCTGCGTGTAGCGCTTGTCATCGTGAATACTATTGCGGTCGTATCGGCGTTTAGTTTTTTTCGGCACCGGCGATTGCTTTAACATTTCCTGTAATTCATCAACACGTGCCCGTAACATCTCCAGCGTTTCATCCACTTCGCCAACGCCCGCTTCAGACATCTGCGGCTTCCCCTGCGCCTCAGCAACGTGGGCTTCGCTGCAGTTTGCAGCTGCTGCTACAGTGCGTGTCTTCAGCTCCCTCTTCAATTCGATAATGCACAATCTTGATAAATGCACCATTCTCTCGAATTCGGGAATATGCGACTCAGACTTCTGCACCTTGCCTTCCAATTCAGTAATGTACGCAAGGTACACATGCGCTAAATTCACTAAATCGTCAACACGGGCCTGTGATTTCTGCAGCGTTTCCTCTACTTCGGTAACGAGCGCCTGTTCTTTCTGCAGCATTCCATCCAACTCAGTATTGCGTGCCTCTGATGACCGCATTGTTTCTTCCAATTTCTGAACACGTGCCTGTGAATTCTGCAGCGTTTCCTGTACTTCGGTAACGCGTGCCCGTGATATCTCCAGCATTCCCTTCAATTCCGTATTGCGTGCCTCTGACAACTGCATTGATTCCTCCAATTCATGAACACGTGCCTGTGATTTTAGCATCGTTTCCTCTACTTCGGTAACGCGCGCCTGTGATATCTGCAGCATTCCCTCCAATTCAGTATTGCGTGCCTCTGATAACCGCATTGCTTTCTCCAATTCATGAACACGCGCCTGTGAATTCTGCAGCGTTTCCTGTACTTCGGTAACGTGTGCTTGTGATGTCTCCAGCATCCTCTCCAATTCCGTATTACGTGCCTCTGGCAACTGCATTGTTTCTTTCAATTCATGAACATGTGCTTGTGAATTCTGCAGCATTTCCTCTACTTCGGCTACGCGCACCTCGGACAACCGCATTGATTCCTCCAATTCATGAACACGTGCCTGTGATTTTAGCATCGTTTCCTCTACTTCGGTAACGCGCGCCTGTGAAATCTGCAGCTTTCCCTCCAATTCAGTATTGCGTGCTTCTGATGACCGCATTGATTCCTCCAATTCATGAACACGTGCCTGTGATTTTAGCATCGTTTCCTCTACTTCGGTAACGCGCGCCTGTGATATCTGCAGCATTCCCTCCAATTCAGTATTGCGAGCCTCTGATAACCGCATTGTTTTCTCCAATTCATGAACACGCGCCTGTGAATTCTGCAGGATTTCCTCTACTTCGGCTACGCGCGTTTCTGACAACCGCATTGAATCCTCCAATTCGCTCACACGTGCCTGTGAATTCTGCAGTGTTTCCTCTACTTCAGCAGTGCGTTCTTGTGACGCCTGCAGCATTCCCTCCAATTCAGTAACGCGCGCTTTTGATAGATGCACTGTTTCCTGCAGTGTTTCCTCTACTTCATCAATGCGCACTCCTGTCATCCCCAATGTATTCTCCAATTCGATAACGCGCGCCTGTTAAAATAATTACACATCTTACTAAGTTATAGATACGTATTTAATACTATTATAAGTTTCTGAACTAGCAGTTCGGCTCAATCTGAGACTTCGTCACCCCTATAACTTCACAACCCCCGGACTGATTTGACTCACGTTCGAACTTTAAAATTTTAAATGCATATAACTTGCACTTGCCTCAAAAATTTCATGTATATCGTATTATACTCAAGCTATCGTCTGACAACAATGCCGATTTGTCCGAAAAGACTAAGTCCCGCATTAAATTTGCTCAATAAATGCATTAACATAATTGCACAACTAGTACATGTAAAACTCTGAGTCCATTTTTTAAAGCCTTACCTTGCGTTTCTTAGAGGATGCAATTATTTTTTTTAGATATGTAGGGAGGGGGGGGGGGGGGGGGTCAGTGTAAGGATAAAACCAAGTTTGTGGGGTCGCCACTGTTGTCCTACGGCCGCCATCTTGGAAAAAGGGGTTGAAATGGTTTTAACGGTTTATCTCGTAAACAACGTACAACGTCGTAAAAAGGAAGGTTATCTCATAAAAAAAATTGTCTCATTTTTTGTTGAAAATTAAATTATCTATTAGTATTCGTAATTTTTTGTCGTAGAACCATAAATAAAAAAGTTATAAATGAAATTGTCTAGAAATTCGAGAAAAAAAAAAACAATTTTTCGATAAAACTTTTTTTAAATCATTTTACGAAAGTATGATTTCAGACCATTTTCTAGATCGTGTTTTTAATTTAATTTTCATAATTTTTTGTTAATCTCTTGTTAATTTTGTCATAGAGTTCAAATAACGTGGGGTTGTTCATGAAAAATTTTGCCATCTCAAAAATGTATAAACTAAGGGCTATCAAGAGATTATTAGCTTTAAAGATTGGTCTACATGATTACATGATTCATCCCATTTCATACCGTACATTGCACGTGTGCATTTTTTCGCCCTACAAATACTTTTTTAATGTCCCATATAATTATATGCCATATCGCAAGCTAGAACCAACAAAGGCATGATATATACTGTCATTACAGTGTTTTGGGAGGCGCATTGTCTTAACCTTTTTAAAGCAAAGCCAAAAGCATTTAATTAATTTTGTAATAAATGAATGTGATCCTTCCATGTTAAATATTACAATGTATATATAGTTTATTTTGTAAGTATGACCTAGGCCAATCTTCTGCAGTTTCCTTAATACCATTCGAGTTCATTTTCCTTAAAAGAATATCATGATTAACAAAATCAAATAAATGTCTTACTTAGGTCTAAGAATAAACCACAAGAAGGCGTCCTTTGTTTATTGTTTGGACCGTTTAGTATTAATTTAACTAAGTGAGAGGTAGCTAACGTTGTAGATTTATGGTTTTGGAAACAAAATTGCTCCTCAACTAGTTTAATAAATTTATCTTGAAAAGAAATGAGTCTTTTGTAAAAACTTTTTTTAAATTTTTTGAAACTATCGGAACTAAAGCAATCGGCCAATTACAGGCTGATATATTGCTATCCGGAAAATCTCCTTGCTCCAGGGATAGGTTTACTATGTAGGACAAAGGTTCAATAATGTGGTGAAACACTAGTTTTAGGAGACTAGTCGAAATGTTGTCGTATCCTGTTAAATTGGTGTTTCTTAGGGACATTATAATTTTATGCAATTCGTCTGGTGTAGTTGGCTTTAAATATATAGGTACTATTGTTATGACTGTGTATTCAAAATTGTCAATTCTGTGGTAGTAGGTTTTTTAAATCTTACCTCTAAAGAGTCCTGGACTCCTGGTTTCAAACGCCAGTTATTGTTGCCGGATACTCTGAAAATGAAATGTAAAGATTTAAAGTAAAACGTGTAAGCTACTTTATTAAAAAGTGTACCTACCTACTTATTTTTGATGTTCGAATAAATATACATGACGGCGCGTGACATCATTAAATAATGAAAATCAGTTTGAGAGTTGTTAATCGATAGTTTTAATCTGTGGTTTTTGACGATTAATCGATTTGTATAGGGTAATTTAGAAGGGTTAACACCGAATGGAGTTGCGTTTGGGATTTCGGGCGAACGTCATGTCTGTCAGGCATTCACTCACTTGACGGGTTGAAAGCGGTCGCACGCAATGGTCATTCGTAAACCCATTACTCTAAATCGCCAATTATCTTTGTGATCATTCATTAACCAAGTAGTCTGAGTGACTGTATAATAGTAGGGGAGCCCAAGAGAGCATTTCGGGATTTACTAAAGCGCGGCAGATTAATATACAGGGGGATACCTTGTACCCGGTTAAGTACCTACACAAAACATGAGGATACAGGAGAAGATTAGTAAAAAAAAATTTACCATCAGAAATTCTCGAGCACGTCAGATTAAGGTAGGGTGAGTTAATTACATCCTAAAAAGTGTATATTCCACTAATCTGACAATATGAGAGTAACGTAAAGAAAGGGGAGGGCAACAAAGTTGTAAAAAAAAACGTCATCTCGACATTCTCGAGCGTAGCTAAATTTTTTTTATTTTGAAGGAAATAATTCCAGAATAATGAAAAATATATAATCTGACGATTTCCGCAAGCCGAAATAACAAAAATTCGTCGATAAAGTTAAATGCGTGCAGCTGCGTGATGCCTACGTTTCCTTCTCCGCGTTTCTATTCCTGAGCTTTTTAATTAATTAAGTTCAATAATTAAAAAAAAAAAAAAATTTGACTTCCCGCTAAGAAAAATTAAAAATTTTAAACAATTTAAGTAGTTATTGGTTTTACCCCGTTTTGCGAAAATCGAGTTTTCATCAGATCTCGACGTTTTAAGGTCATAGGAAGCTTCCCTGACTACCCCCGCGATGTTGTCACTATGTCTGTATTAATGTGTATGTGTGTGTGTGTGTGTGTGTGTGTGTGTGTGTGTGTGTGTGTGTGTGTGTTTGTGTGTGTGTGTGTGTGTGTGTGTGTGTGTGGGTGTGTGTGTGTGTGTGGGTGTGTGTGTGACTCGCTTATAACTTTTGAACGACGAAACCGATAGGAATCTTTAAACGGCTTTATCGATCAACTTCAAAAACTAATCCGCCTTTGAGCTTTAAAAACCACGTCGATCGCCACCAAGCTGGGACCCTAGTCGGAGATTTGAGATTTTCATCTCACTTTTTTTCGTCCTTGTTGCTCTTGTTTGAAACGTCATAGGTGTGAGAGTGACCAAGATAAAATCTCATCTCATCTCACGCGCAGGAATAGCCCCTCTGGTCAAAATCGGTTGATTCGTTCGAGAAATATCGTGAACGAAAGAAACCCGAAACAGTGTTTTTTCGGGATTACTCCGAAATGTTTGGTCGATCAATTAAAATTGAATTAAAATCGAAATTACCGAGGATGATAAAACTGCGTCGAATGCCGCCAACCGCGTGAAAATTGATCCATTCAAAAGTTATTGCGGTTTGAAAATTCCAAAAATAGTGTTCTATGAAACTTCTATTAGACTTTCGAGCTGGGAGAGCTCAAATGCATAGAAATATTATTTCTTTGAACTCAGCAAGCTCAAAATATCACATAAATTATATTTTAAGCTCAAAAATGTCTTAAGTACAATTTTAAGCGCCCAGGAATGGGATTTTTCTAATTTTTTTTTTGTCAGATCAGGCGAATGCCTCTAGATGATCGTCAGATTATGAGTCAGTACGTTTAGAACATAAAGATGAACCATATATATCTTAATCTGACGCGCTTGAGTATTTCAAAATGGCGAATTTTTTTTGCACATTATGAAAATGGCCGCGAGTTTGCGTCCCATCGAAATCGTCAGATTAGTGAATGAGAGCTTTTTTTTGGTGCACTTAACACTCCCTTAGAAAATCTGACGCGCTCGATTAAATTTTTTTATTTTCATTTTCAACCCTTACATACAACCAACCACCCGCATCATGCAAACGATCAGATTAACATAATTACGTACATTATTAAAAATACGTAGGGCATTGATGCTATCAATATCTGACGCGCTCGAGGATGTCCATGCAACAGTTTTTTTTTTACATACTTAATTAAAAATCTATAGCCGCTTCCCCCACCGATGTAAAGGTATATATCATATAAATATAACATTTTTTTCTTCTTATCATCTAAACTTTGCAACCCAATAGGTCTCTACGACGCTCGAGTAAATCCCCATTTAGCATCGTGGGCTCCCCTACTATAATTAAAATAGTGAAAAGCCTACATTGCTGTCCCCTTATTTCAACGTTCCTGAAGTTTGACGCCAACCATAGATGCCCGTGATAGCGAGTTCATTATCAGAAATCAGATACAACACCTCGGCCTACTAGATTTTCCCCGTCATCAAAAGTGGAAGGTCACAGCGCGGCGGCCTTTCCTATGTTTCTCCGACATCAATGGGATCAGGGGGGCTATTCCTACGCGTGAGATGAGATGAGATTTTATCTTGGTCACTCTCACACCTATGACGTTTCAAACGAGAGCAACAAGGACGAACAAAGGTGAGATGAAAATCTCAGATCTCCGAATAGGGCCACAGGGGGGCTATTCCTGCGCGTGAGATGAGATGAGATTTTATCTTGGTCACTCTCACACCTATGATGTTTCAAACGAGAGGAACAAGGATGAAGAATGATGAGATGAAAATCTCAAATCTCCGAATAGGGTCCCAGATGCGACGGCGTGGCTCCTCCTTCCCTACATTTCCCCGATATACATATTTGCAAGATGTTTGTAAAGGACAAAATAAATCTAATCAGAAATATTGCATGTAAAAAGCCCAAGTCTCGTAATGCAAAATATTGTAAAAAGCTGCGAGATCTGTAAAACCAGTAAATTATTCATTACCTGTCTATGGATTGATCTTCCATATGTATATCTTCGTCTATTGCATTGTCACCAAAGATACGCAAGTAGGTACCTATATCAAATATGAGCCAAATATAACGCCAGCTAATAGTTCTAATTTAGCTTCCAAGATTTGATCGAAACAAACATACATAGGTACATCCGTATACATAATAATAACTAACACGGCAAGTTGGATAAAAACTTATAATAAAAAAAATATAAAAATGTTTAAACCATAGAATTAGTTTGAACTGTCAACTTCACTTTCTTATCACAAATCAGTAACAGGATAACAGACTTTTTTAATCAGTTTTATGACTAGGAAAATAGACTAAAATTGGGTTGTTTAATTTTTTCCGTGATTTGTAGGCTAAACACTAATTGTATGCAAAATTGGGTGGTTATAACTCTTCTACAACTAGCTTAGAAATTATGATGATCTGTCAGTGAATAAGTATGTCAGTGACAAAATAAAGGAACTTTGAATTACACTAATTGTCTCTAAAAATGCAGATATCTAGCATTATTCACAACGAAGTTACAGGGGGTGGAAAATGGCCAGGGACCCTATTCGGAGATTTGAGATTTTCATCTCACTTTTTTTTGTCCTTGTTGCTCTCGTTTGAAGCGTCATAGGTGTGAGAGTGACCAAGATAAAAAAATCTCATCTCATCTCACGCGCAGGAATAGCCCCCCAGAGTGGTTTTGAGAAAAGGATGGTTCGGCTGTGCCTTTGTAAGCTCGACTTGGCCATGCCACGCAACCAGATTTTTGTCTTGATCTTTTAAATTTTGTAAAAGTAACTTTCTTTTTGTGAATTGTCTACACCATCTTTTATTATTTCAAGTTTTACATTTTAAATTAAATTATTTTTAAATTTAAATTTGATTCAAGTCGTAAGTGGAATAGATTATTTTTGATGCAAGAATATATTATTTTTGTATGCGGCTGTACCATAAGCAAAAAAATAAAATTAAATAAAATAACTTTACCTGTTGATTGTCGGAATTTGTTCCTGAAATAAATTCAGTAAATAGTTCGTTTTGATCAAATAGTCTTTCATACATGTCATCAATATTTTAAAGGTTTGTTCTAAATTACTATTATCATCCATTTCAATACCCTTGTAAAGTTCTTCTATAGGTGTTTTTTGTAGATCGTTTTCCGTTGTTGCATTGTCACTAACGTTTATTTCTAAAGTAGCTGTTATGTCTTGTGGTTCAATTTCCCTTGCTGTATTTTCACTTGCTCTTTCTTCCAAAGTAGATATTTCTTGTGAGTTATTAATTCCCTTCGCGTTACTATCTTCTTCTTTTAAATCAGATATATTTTTTAGTAAATTGTCGACTGTTTCTTTGTATAATTTCACGACTTTCTTTATGTCTGGCAGCAATATACCCAGGTTAGGAACAGAACTATTGACTTTATCCGATTGATTTGTTAGTGTTTCAGATGTTAAGTCATTATTCAGAGCTAAAATATCATCGTCATTTGCTTGAGATTTTTCAAATTTATCTGTTAAGTTCTCTTCTTCTTTACAATCAGGAATTTCCTCTTTTGGATCTTTAACGTTGTTTTCTCCTATGTTCTCACTAACTTCTTTATTTAAAGTTAATGTTTCCTCATGTGAATTAATTTCAAAATTTTTGCTATGGTGGTCTTGTGAATTTTTGATTCCATTTGTTATGTTGTGCATATCATGAATAGGTTGGGTATTTTTATTTTTCTTATGGGTTTTTCCTTTTTTAGGCATAATTAAAAAAATGTTTCTTCTCTTCTGCTTTTTGATGTTCTGCAACAAAAACTGAAATAAGAAGATACAAGATATTTATTTACTTAGGTGCCTGATAATGTAAAATACGTTAGACTACGTTACTTACTCATATATTTTACATTATGAACAACTATGAATTCCTGAGTTTGCGGAAGTTTTTATCCTACTCCACACGAAATAAAATCATCCATCCATCCATCAGCCATAGGACGTCCACTGCTGGACATAGGCCTCCCCCATAGACCTCCAATAAGACCGGTTGGTAGCGGCCTGCATCCAGCGCGATCCTGCGGTCTTGACAAGGTCATCTGTCCACCTTGTGGGTGGACGTCCTACGCTGCGCTTGCCGGAACGTGGTCTCCATTCGAGGACCTTTCGACCCCATCGGTCATCAGTCCTTCGTGCTATGTGCCCTGCCCACTGCCATTTCAACTTGCCAATCCTCTGGGCTATGTCGGTAACTTTGGTTCGTCTACGGATCTCCTCATTCCTGATTCGATCTCGCAGAGAGACTCCGAGCATAGCCCTCTCCATAGCTCGTTGGGCTACTAGAAGCTTATTTATAAGGCCCATAGTGAGAGACCACGTTTCAGTGCCATAAGTCATCACTGGTAACACACACTGGTCGAACACTTTCGACTTGAGGCACTGAGGTATGTCGGACGAGAAGATGCTACGCAATTTTCCGAACGCTGCCCAGCCGAGTTGGATTCGGCGATTGACCTCTTTCTTGAAGTTGGACCTACCTAACTGGACTACTTGTCCTAGGTAGACGTACGAGTCAACAACTTCAAGAACCGAGCTCTCAACAGAAATTGGAGTAGGTATAATAAGGGAATTACACATGACCTTCGTCTTGTCCATGTTCATCCTCAGACCCACTTGTTGAGAAACTCGATTTAGGTCTCCGAGCATCGTGCTGAGCTCTTCCGAAATAAAATATTAGTAAGTAATACATAATAAATGAGATAAGTTTTTTGGGAGTTCAAAAAGAGCACTAACGAGATACGGTAGGAACAAACCTCCGCCGTCTTTCTACTCTCGTTTGAGATTACTTTATTCCCGGGTTTATCTATCTTGGTCTGGCTCTATATTTGAACTGTAATTATTATTACTTAGAGAGTCGGTTGTTTTACAAAATATGAAGTAGGTATACCTACGAACATTATTTGACAGAGACCCCATTAGGTCAAACTTTGTGATTAGGTACTTAGTATAGTACAGTGGAAGCTAAGTTTGCTAAACAAAATTTAAAAAATTGGGGCAAACGGGCAAAGTGTGGCCTTGGGTTAATAATAGATTAATAACGGGTAAGTATGACACATTTATTACAACAAAAATAACAGGTTAATTAGGTAAATGCCTATCAAGAATAACTTTGCAAATGTTCTATGTCTGGATGTTAATATCTATTTAAGTATGTTTTTAAAAATATTTAAGTACTTATATCAGTCTCTGGCAGCCATAGTACAAGCTTTGCTTAGTTTTGGGCCGACCGACCGTGTGTGGAAGTGTCCCGAATTTATTTATTATTATTATTTAAAATGTATACATTACTAGCGACCCGCCCCGGCTTCGCACGGGTGCGATGCTGATACTAAATACACTACAGAAAAACTGTGAACGTTGTTTATAAAAACATAGCGGCCCGCTCTGGCTTCGCACGGGTATAACATACATATATAGCCTATGTCACTCACTGAAAAAATGATTAAAATCGATCCAGTAGTTTTGATTTATTCATTACTGCCCGTGGCCCGCACGCGTTAAATTTGTAGTAAAACAATTCCCCATTCCCTATACCATGAAGATTTCCTGCTATCTTTGGAATATCTAAATTCATACCTACATTACTTATTTACTTTTTACATTTTTGTCTATTTATTTATTTTTACAACAATTATTACATTACAGAATGTCTTTGTATACAACGTTCACAGCTTTCTTGTCATTAGACAATACAAACATGTTTTCTCTAGAGGTTACTCTTGAAAGAGCGACATACAGTTGGCCATGGTGAATAACAGTCAACGCTCAAATCTAAGCCTGCAACGTTGAAGCTTTGACCCTGCGATTTATTAATGGTCATTGCAAAAGATGTCTTTACCGGAAACTGTAAACGCAATTTCAAATCTGTTTTATCTTCGAAAATATTCATTTAAATCTTGTGCTGCAAAGGACCATATAGATCTATATTAAATAAACAATGTATTTAAGCTATTTAATTGGATAAGGATTAATGCTGTATTGGTTAAAATCGCTTCGAAAATTAGCCATTATTTGTCGTAAAAAGTAAATGACAAAAAAATGTTATTGTGGGATATCCCTATGAGATAGACATCCACCATCGCGGAGTTTCCTGTAGACCTTTTCAATGTGTACAAATAATTAGTACATTATTTTGATAAATCTCGTAGGGTTCAGCCTGCGTTTGCAATGTAAGCGGAAAAAAATATAATTAACGACATCACATTAGAAACCTCAAAAATAATAGTATTTCTTCACTATTTAATGGATGTTATTATACATATAAACCTTCCTCTTGAATCACTCTATCTATTAAAAAAACCGCATCGAAATCCATTGCGTAGTTTTAAAGATTTAAGCATACAAAGGGACATAGGGACAGAGAAAGCGACTTTGTTTTATACCTACTATGTAGTGATAAGGCAAGAAAAACGTGAAGAGGAAAAATCGTTTAAGTAGGTACTTACTTCCCTACTAATTTATTTGAAATTGTTGAACTTATATTTTTTAAGTTGGGTAAGTACCTACAAAAGTATTTTTCATTGTTTTTGTTGTAGTTATTCACAAATTAAAATAGTTAGGTATTGACACAAAAAATAAATTTTGTCTAAAAAATATTCGTAATTAATAAGTAAGTATATTTTATATGTTTAGGTATGTAGGTTTATATTGTTTTAAAATAAATACATATGTGCATAAAAGGTATACTTTATGAATTATAACAATATAAGCCAAATAAACCTTACATAAATGTGCAAGAATAAAATATTTTAAGTTTTAGTTAACATACCTATGTTAACTAAAACTTAAAATATTTGTAATTTTATTCTAATTTTTTTTATATTAGAATACTTGATAACACATCTACGTATTTTTTCTATATTGCATAATCTTAAAAGTACTTAATATTGGAGTGTATAAAAGTGTTATTAAGTATGTTTAATAAGTTAAAAAAAATAATTAAAGAGGCAAATTTAATAAACAAAGCAAAATCTCGCTGATGAGCACGGATCTATCTTGGTGGCATAAATGAACTTAGAGATCAAACGGTATTCGACTTTGAATATTTTCATCACAAGTACAGTTATTGACTGATAATAACATAAACATCATTCCTACCAACTAACCTGCTATTTTGATAAGGTAACGTAGACAATAGCACCACCTATTTACTCTGGCTTCGCTATACACACTGCTGAAACGCTGAATATTACTGAATCACTCGTCTACCACACCACATCAACTAATAGTAGGAATGTGTGCGTCGATTATCGTATCGTTAACAATTTAGCATCACATCAATACATATATATACACACTTACATACAATAAACAGTAGCACACAAGGCCAGGATGTGGGGATAAGAAGGTTTTATTTTAGTAAATTTGGCAATATGGAATCTATTCCCGTTCTAGGTAGGTGTATAATTATATTCAAACCGCTGTTTGTAATTCCAGAATTTAGAATGATTTATCGCGCGCCAGAGGCCTTTTTGGGGCCGATTCATAGAGGAAATTGACGGCTATAACTTAGCAATATCTCTTCATACTATGCTGTTATAATATACCAATTCACGCTTTGAAATTTAAAGTCAACTTGGCACTAAGCTCCTGCATAACCTACAGCTACCGGACGTTGTATTCGAAAGGTGGCCATAGGCACTTGGTAAAACGACGCAAGTTGACGCAACTCTACAGTCGATTTGATGATGGAGTCAGGAGGTGGATAGTGGAACAGCTCATGGCCCGTCATACACATGGCTGCTCGATAAACTTGTCTTTAAAACTGGTTTTAGATTGATTTACTTTAAATAGGTAGTATATTAATAGGTAACTACATTTTAATAGAAATTACTTTGTCATGTCATAAAGTAATATTCAAGTTTAGTCAAAATTGTAAAAAAAACAATTGCGTACGGAAAAGCGTTGATAGGCAGTTGAGACTCGCCTCTCAAGCCAGAGAGTGAGGGTTCGATCCCGAAGGCACGCACTTTTATTTTATATGTGAACATAATCTATTTATACCTACGTATTTGTCTTCAGGGGGCTTGCCATGAGTTTTGATAATTACTTAGCAAGATTTTTATTCTTTTTCTTTTGTAAATTTAAAGCGAAAACCGACCTATCTAGTGATAATTAAGTGTGTGAATCCTGGTGCACCTTTCTGAAAGTAATCCTGGCGGCGCACCTACTTAAGTATACCTTTTTTTATTATCGAAGCCTTTATTCTAAGACCTAGACACTATGCCTAGACGCGTTAGAAGGATTAGGAGAAGAGTGCGAAAATGCTAGGTATGTTGCGAATTACAATAAAATGTAGTGTAGTCTGAAGGGGTCTATGCTTTAAAATACTTCAAATAATGCAAACGATGAATAATTCGCTGATAGAAACGGTATGATAGAAAGAATGGTACGAAATTCAGCCTAACTTAGATAAACTCTCGGGGTCAAGCTCCAGTGTTACGTAGTAGGTAAGTACGTTTAGGCAAAAAACGTAGGTACGATTATGATAATATTAATACTGTTGTTCTTGACAACAGTATTAATATTATTTCAACTAAAAAGTAATTCATAAATGGGTAGAAGGTGAATCATTGGTAGGTGTACAGACAGTCTAATCGAACTTATAAGTTATCTTAAACTAGGTGTTATAGGTATTTACTTGCTTAGTCTAGATTTAAAAAAAAACTATAGTTGGTAACGGGCCGAATTCCAAGCACTTACTTTGTTTTGACTTGGCCATTGTTGGCCTTATTCATACTTACTTAAATCTCATTATCGTAGAGATTACTTAAACATCATTGTTATTCAAACCTTTGAGTGGTATCGTTATAATAGAGGACGATATTTTATTATAGCTCATATATTTTATTATAAATATAGCTTTGCTTAGATAGCTCATGCATGAGTGTCATAATCATAATTACCTACACTAGGAAAGGAGTTGTGTGTGTAGGTCCTGACTGAACGGATAATGGCAGAATAATGTAACGGATACTAAATGCAAATGATAATAAAGTACCTATGCCAACCTACTTAAATAAATCTATTGCTCAAAAGCTTACCTATACCTTCTAACCAAAGGTTCAGGTTGCCTGGAAGAGATCGCTTTGAGCGATAAGGCCGCCCATTAAAAACTTAGGTAAGCCTTATTTAAGTACTATTGTAATTATTTTATGTTTTTAATAAAGAGTTGTTGTTGTTGTTGTCTAAACTCAGATCAAAAGGTAGGTAGCAATTATGTAGGTAGATATCGAGGCTTGACAGGCAATAATTAACAAGGGACATTGGCAACTTTACAGATTTTTTTTTAATTTTTAGAAAAAATATAGTTATAAATCGCCTATTAGTCGATTCCAATAAATTTCAAATCCAGTCTAAAGGCTTTATAAACTGGCTGAAAGATTGATTTACACATTAAGTATCTCAATATTACTAAATCAAAATGAATTGTTTCATTATTCTGCTTGGGTGAATTGACGCATCTAAAAATAACGCATGTTTGACACATAGGGAAAATAAAATAATAATAATAATAATAAATAATAATAATAAATTTTTATTTCAAAAACTACATGGTAAAGATAAAAACTATCAGATACAAACATTTTTTTTAGGAACAATAAAATAATTTTGCCTGAACTAGGTAATCCTGTTTGTCAGGCGATAAATACGGCAAAAATTTAACTTAAAATAATCATTGCATACTCACATATTCTAATTCAATAAAATTCTAATTAATTTTAAACTATAAAATAAACTTACTGTAAATTTAAAATTAAACATACAAATTAAACACAAACAAATAACAACTTCTCTGTATCTTCGTAGGACATATTTTGGAGAGCTTCTTTAACAGTTTGCTTACATTTTACTTAGGTAAGGGAAAATAATTTCCCGAGAGAATTAAGTCTATTGTAAAGAAGCGGACCTAAAAACATGAAAAATTTTCTTGTAAAAGCATGCTTTGTTGCTAAATGATATGAATATAAACTCAAAAAACTTTTCTGCCAGCCAATTTTATGTCTTAGTAGGTACATATTAAAAAAGGTTAGTGCAGGCGTTTTTTGAAAAAATAACAATGAATTTAGATTTGAGTACACGAAATCAAAGACTTTCGGACAATGATTTTCGACAGATATCGTCACCATCTCTATCGTAACAGTCTTTGTAGTAATATACAATCACCAATTACTGAATATAGACACGCTTTCATACATCTAATGAAGTGTTCAGCCGCACCGCGCCTGAACCGTCCCTGCGCCGCGCCGCCGCCGTGTCCTCTATAGGAGGACACGCTTATAAGATGGTCAGCGAATTTTTTTACTAACTTTTAAGATATTCTATAGCCATTTCGTCTAGAAGAAGAAGACGAGCGAAGAGAGCGAGTAATGATACTGACGAGCCTCTAAAGTTACCTACAGAGAGACAAAGTGCAATTTCAATTTTTTTTATGACTTTGCACTTCTGTAATCATTCTTAAATAACTAAGAATTTCCCTTGTATTATGGATTCATTTAACAGCTAATGATGTAGACCACCGCCCTATGTAATGGAATTTTTGATTTGCTTTGTCTACCTATTGAATAAATCAGTCAAAAGTGAACCCTTAAAAATGCGGATATTTTTCATAGCTCAATATTTTGGCTTGGGAACGTTTTTAAAAGAAAACAAGAACATAGGGGCAGATATATTGTTAATTTAATTGTACATGCTAAATTACATCATAATCTGACAAATGGTTTTCAAGAAATTTGAGTAGCGCGTTTGTATGGAAATTTCAGAGCGTCGCGGCCCTCTTAAGTTCTCGACATTTTTAGATGAGAACAGGAATACTCAAAATGCGCCCTTTCCCGTCACAAAACCAGACTATTCGCTTGCAATCTGGTAATTAGCAAATGATGAACACTTATATTTGGTATTTATAATGCGCAAGAGGATTTTGCTTGCATGCTATATGAGTGACAACTGGACTACGTACAGTAGCTTCCACATTATATTGTGTATCCTTTTTATGCAATGGAATAACGAGGATTGTAACCATTCAACGGGCCATTGGCCTGTCCTTCAGACGTTGTTGCATATTCTCTTCAGGATTGCTGATGACACATCATCACGACACACTGTTATATGTTTTAAACTTCTGATGGCATCTCAAACTTCAGTTAACAGTATATCTGGTTCTCTGAAGTGCTCATCCCATCTCTTCTCCATGCCAAGTCCTTTACAACATTACAATAGTCATATGAGAGTAGTTTATCTATACCTAACATCCTTACACTCTGTCGAGGTGTTACCTCTATCATCATCATCAGTTAGCTAAACAACTCTTTTTAGAAGTTTTGTATATATAGGTAGGTTCTGAAACTACCAGTCACTTGTTTAACTTTAAAAACTAGGTCCTTTGCCCCCTAAAAATATGTTTGCCCCTTGTCAACATGCATGTTGTTGATGTGCTCATCTTTGTCTTTCCACGTGGACTTTTGAACTTCGGAATATAACTGACTATAACAATTTATCTTACTTTCAGTATCCATTTTTTTATTTTGTTTTATTTTTACATTTCAGGTCAACCAACGACCTTACAATAACAGAATAGTAATTTTAATATAGTTACTAAAAAAGTCATTTAGGGAGACACTTCTAAGACTCAGGTCATTGAATGAGTTTTAAAAACAAAAAACGCTGTTGTTTTCTCCTCATTTTTGGCACCGAACATCGTGTGCATTTGCCAGTCTCAAGTAGTAAACCTTCGATTTTACATAATTATGATGGGATGATGATGATGAAGATGATGAATTCCTCTCCTTTCCCCATTCCACTAAACTTATCGAAACTTTACTGAAACTTTAAGTGAAGTTTTGCAGATAACACAAAAAGCCAAAGCTAAATTCCTTTAAATGGGAAAAAAAAGTCAAATGTCAAATCAAATTGTCAACGTCAGAATTAATAAATCTTGCCGTTTCCTTTTAGGTTATGTTATGAATAGTTGCCTGACTACATGTGATTTGGCAAGAAATTACTCTGTATTTGTTGATAATTTGATACAAAATGCAGCACGACGACGTAAGTAACGCTAATTTAACAATGTTATTTCTGTTTCTTAGTACTGAAATAGTATATCCAATAATTCATGTTATTTTGTTTAAGGTTGTGTGGGCCATTATCAACAAAACCCACTGTTCTCACAAAGTAACGTAAGTATAAACAATATAAACAATAAATCAAATTTCATGGGTTGTTGCTACCTACTATAGAAAAGGTTACAAGTACTCATTAATTTTCAGGACTAAAACTCAGCAGTTTTGCCGCAATGAATATAACCTAACTGGTCTCTGCAGTAGGGCTGCATGCCCCTTAGCTAACAGCAAGTATGCTACCGTAAGAGAAGAAAATGGCATAATTTATTTGTTTATGAAGACTGCAGAAAGGTAATTTCGAATTCAGTGTCTTTATAATTGCTTTCAATGAATCCTGCTGCTAAATAAACATTTTTTTTTGTTACTAATACCTATCTAAATGTGTTAATCCAGGGTATACTTCTTTAAAATCTGTGTGTCTGTTTGAGTGTAAAGTAATAATCAAACAAACTTTCACCTTTCACCTTTACAAAAACATTAAATAAGACATTAATTTCTTGTCAAAACAACTAAAATCTTTATTTTTGTTCATACTTTTACAGAGTGATGTTTCCAGCCAAACAGTGGGAGAAAGTAAAGCTGTCACGGAATTTTGAAAAGGCCATATATCAGATAAACGAGAATTTGCTCTACTGGCCAGCATTTATCAAAGCAAAATGCAAACAAAGATTTGTTAAAATTACACAATATTTGATACGGATGAGAAAGTTGAAACTAAGAAGAGTGTAAGTACTTGTTGTCAAATTTTAAAGTTAGGTTAATATTTTACTGGATTGGCTTAATATCGAACCCGATCCCTCTGGCTTGAGAGGTGGACCTTATCCCAACTAGGCTGCCATCGCATCACAGGGAGCGGGTTCGAACCCAGCCGACGGCATACACCAATTTGTTCATTGTGTGGTCATATGTGAGTATTATGTCATCTTCTGCATGACTGGAGCCCGGTGTATGGCAAAAGGCTCGCCCCCTGTCACATTTGGGATAGAATATCGTTCGACGAAGTGTGGGTGTTGCATTACACTTCTGCCAGCCCCCTCGGGGTTTTTTTGGTTAAATTTAAACGTAGAAAGTTCATTGATTGCCACCTTCTGACACCTGCCAGGTGCAGACTTAAGACCTGTTGAGCTTGAGTTGCCAGTAATCTAATCCAATCTTCAGAGCTATAAAATCTTTGCATGTAATTGATAATAAACTTTCAGTAAAGAGTTGGTACCGATCCAGCGCAAAATAGAGAGACGTGAAAGGAGAAGAGAAGAGAAAGCTCTAGTTGCAGCAAGAATAGACAATGCTATTGAGAAACAACTACTTGAAAGGTTGAAGAAAGGAACCGTAAGTAACAAGCAAAGATTTTTGTTGTTATACATAGATTCACATCCTTACTATTTTACTAATTATAAAATCGGAAGTATCTCTGCCTGTCTGTCTACTTGTAGGCTTTTCACGGCTAAACGGCAGAACATATCTTAATGAAAATTGATAAATTGTTAAAGTATGTCACAAGAAAGGATTTTGGATACTTTTTTCTGAATAAATAAATCTTTTTGTCATGAAATTCTGTAAATTAATAAAAATAACGCGCCGCTCAGACAACATCACAGAATAGTACGTAGTTGGTACTAAAATAACAACTAAAATGAAAACTGCTCAAAACCAGCCAGAATTTTTAAATGTTAGAGACTCTGATCTCTTTGGTAACAGATTGTTAGTTATAAGTTGATAATTGGTTACAGTATATCATTATACTATTTTCTGAATAAAATAATAAGCTATTTTTTAATAAAACTACTAAATTGTCATTAACCAAAATCATAATCACTGAACTCTTAAGACACATTTTTGACTGCCAGTAGTTGCATGTCATTGATTATCATATTCCTAAATGAAGTCATTAAGTCAGTTAGTCAGTAAATGAAGTCATTAAGTCAGTTAGTCAGTCAGTTCCTAAAATTGTCATTAGAAACTGCTTTAATCACACTTCAGTCTACACTATTAGTGATTACAATATATCTCGATTCCAGGGGCTGTTTCAGGCCCAAGTTAGTATGTGAGATAACCTCAATGTTACCAATTTACATTTACAGTACAATGACATCTACAACTTCCCTCAAATGGCGTTTGATGCCGCCCTTAAAGCGGAGGAGGTGTCCGATGAGAGCGAGAGAGAAGACGAAGAAGAGGAGGAGGTAGAGAGGGAGATGGAACCAGAACTGGAGCGTGAATTACGGCGAACTGCCGAGCCAGACGAGTTTGTTGAGGCTGACTCTGATATGGACAGTGACGGGGTGAGCTATCATATTCACCAAAGAATCTCTTTTAGAGAAGAAGTTCTTTTAGAGTTTTTTCAGGCTGACGGAAACCACGCAGTTGTCAAACTGCACGGTTGTGTTTAAACAATTACGAAGATAATCAAAGAAATAAAAACCGCGTGGTTACCGCCAGTCTGAACAAGCAATTAATCTTCAGGTTTAGAATCTTTGTGGCATATCCACCTTGATTTTATTTTCAAAGTTTCTGAGAATGATGAAAGTAATTGACTGAGGGAGTGAAGCGTCTATGCTTCAGCTGCGACAAAAATGCTTTCAAATGTCTGAATTCTTGCTGGATCTCTGTCTTCCTCTACAGGTCGCATTTCTTAACCGATTCTCGTGAAATTTTTGAGCAGTTTTGATAATTTAACACGATTTTTTTGTCGAGTTTGTTTTTAGAAATTTTACAAAAATGCAGAGATAAGACTATTTTTCCAAAAAAAAAATCATATCTCTGCTACAGGTCGCATTTCTTAATCGATTCTCTTTAAATTTTATGAGTAGATTCGATTTTATAATTACCTATAGATTTTTTCAAAATTGCATAGATATTTTTTTCTTCTTCAAAATAAAATCATATGCCTTTTTAAAAAAATCTGTGTAATTAACAAGTCTGCTCACAACATTTCACGAGAATCGGTTGGGGAATGCTACCTGTAGAGGACAACAGACGTCGGCCACGAGGTCTAGCACACAGAGCCTATATGGGTCCAGGGGGACACATAAACAACTAAAAATATTTAGTATTAGTAGTACTTTAAAGTGTTACATCCTACTGATATTATAAACGCGAAAGTTTGTAAGAATGGATGAATGTTTGTTACTCTTTCACGCCAGAACGGCTGAACCGATTTGGATGAAATTTGGCACATAGATAGATTATAGTCTAGAATAGCACATAGGATACTTTTTAACTGCTGGTGAAACCGCGGGACGCAGCTAGTTTATTATATATTTAAGTAAAGATCGCCGTAACCGTTTAAAAAAAACACAGAGTTGCGACGAGTGGTTATGCGAGCTTCCGTAGTAAAATCTTCAACTCCTTTTACCTCACTCAATATATTCAGTATTTTCCTATTGTAGTGTATCAGTTTGTAATTTTTGAATTACAGGACAGTGAATCTGGAAGAAAAGAAAATGTGAACATGGAAAGTGACTTTGAATCAGAGACGTCAGATATTGAGGTACGTATTAGCTTTATTATGCTGTTTTGAACACAACTCATGCATCTTATTTGAATGGGAATGAAATCTGCTTGAAATGGAAGGCATTCTCTCAGTATTTTATCATTTGTTAACATTATTAAATTTGTTGAGTAAGTTGCCGGGAGCGTCATTACAGGGAGCTATGATTTCGCAGCCGGCCTACTGGTTTCAATGTATTTCTATGAGATACGTTCCGCAGCAAGCAACGTAAAGCGAGCTACACATACAAGGGATACTTAGCCCGACCGCAGACCAGTAGTGTCACCGACGAGACGTTAAATTTGTTTATTTGCATAATTGCTCAGTGTAAAAATGAGTTCTTCTGATTCCGAGTAAGAGAAAATGAAGAGATAATAATAAATCAGTCATCGTGTCTCACGGAACTACTAGAAAACTACGCTAGCGTCGGCTTCTGTCGCCTGCCGTCGCACTTCGACTACGGAATCATGACAGCAGACGACAATGTCGCCGCGACATGAGGCGGCTACACGTCGTGTGTTGCTGTCGTCTGCGGTCGGCTATGGAATCATACCTCAACACCGTGTGTGTCATTTTCTAAATAAAGCCGCACTGCCTTACAGATCATGCTACACTTCAGTTAAAAAAAACAATATTTACCAAAACTGGAACAAAACATGAATTAGACTGAATTAAAAACTACTAGGTATATTGTAATTAAAACACGTAATCCTACTAATAGTATAAACGCGAAAGTTTGTAAGAATGGATGGATGGATGTTTGTTACTCTTTCACGCCAGAACGGCTGAACAGATCTGGATGAAATTTGGCACAGAGGTAGATTATAGTCTAGAATAGCACATAGGATACTTTTTAACCGCGGGTGAAACCGCGGGGCGCAGCTAGTAATAGAATAAGTTAAAAGACTTAGTAATAGTAATACTTAGTATTAGTAATAGAATAAGTCTACTTTTGTGTGTTATTGTTATAACTTTATAGCCTTAGTTAAACGGTGCAGGCTAGTACGAGCCGAGCCAGGCTCGGCGCGCGGAGCAACACACCACGCGCCGTTCATCCGCGTGCGCTCGGGAAAGAACGACACGGCTCGCCAAAGCTAGCAAGATCCGTCGCTTGTTGGTTTTTCGACACAGAACAAAGGCGCGCGAACAGAACATTGGTGCGTTATTGTCTCGCGTAGTGGTCCACGCGCCTGGTAAACGTGTAAGCTCGCGTTAGGGTTAACCCGAACTCAGCAAGTCAGCACCGTCTGTTTACATGGCGTGTGTCAACACAAGCTGCGCCAATGTTCTGTCCGCGCGCCGTTGGTCTGTGTCGAAAAACCGCCAAGCGACGGATCGTGCTAGCTTTGACGAGCCCCGCCGATCTTTTCCGAGCGCTCGAGGTTAAGTTTGGTGCGGCTCACCGCGCGCCGAGCCTGGCTCGGCTCGTGCTAACACGCGCCGTTAACCGTGTCTTAACTTATCTGGCAGTGTTACACTCTTTTCATCTGTTGTTACTAACGTACAATTTTTTAAGAACATTTTTTATTTTTAGGATATGGCTGAAAAGGTGATCCGCAAGAAACCTCGCGTCGAGATAGAATACGAGACAGAACCTGTGGCTAGTTCATCTAAGAAGAAAATAAAACATTGATTATTTATGAACATAAAAAATAGATTTTGATTTCTAACTTTAAAATAGTCATATCCACACACCTAATTTTTTTTACGTTCAGAACGTAATTATATAACTAATATACATAACGTAAGGTCATACCTTTGAACAGGGACCCTATTCGGAGATTTGATATTTTCATCTCACTTTTTATCGTCCTTGTTGCTCTCGTTTGAAACGTCATAGGAGTGAAAGTGACCAAGATAAAATCTCATCTCATCTCACGCGCAGGAATAGCCCCCAGATATAAAATTTATAGACGTCGTGCCTCATAAAAAATCACGCTTAATTTATAGTGGCCTATTTCATCAATATAGGCCACTATATAGTGGCCCGGTTCTATTTTTAATAATCAAATACATATGTTTTAACAACTTGACGACATCAGCGAGTTCATTGCGAGACAACCTAAGTACAATACATGTGTGAAGCCAAAAAGTTCTGAAATAGCTGACATTTCAGATGTCATTGTCAATGTTCGTTTCCATAGCAACGATTCGATCTGCATGTCAACAAACGTGAAATGCTAAAATCGTTAAAAATTTCAAAAGGTTCATGTTGTTGAAGATTTTTAAATACAAAATGAGACCAACGTCATATTAGTACAGTGAGTTCGTGTGTTGCTTTGCAATCATAACTCTTAGTAATGAATAATTCGGCTCGTAACTTTATACTGATTACTTTAGGTAAGTACGTACCGATTAAACTGAGAACACTACTTTTTTATTGATTATTAGTAATAATGGTGTCTTATGAAGTAGGTAAGATTGATTGAACCGTCACAATTCACTCTTAATTTGAAAATGCAAAAGTATATTTATAAGTCTTTCCTTGTCCTTGATAATCTTTTGGGTTATGTCGGTTCTTTCATGACTAAACGGCTAAACCAATTGTGATGAAATTTGCCAAGAAAGTAGCATTAATTATGACAACACATACATAATACCTGCTCTTTTTCTTAGAATACACAATGACAATTGAATAGTTCACTGGAATTTTTAAAGTAGGTAAATACAGCTAAACATCGTCCTGATTAAGCAAGCTGTTAGCAGCTGTCTGTCCGCTGGCTGACTCTCGGTCAAGTAAGCGGGATACTGTACCAAACAATATGCTAACAGTCTCTTACTGAATGAGTCTGCAAGCAGTACACTACAGACTGTGTAAACTACCCGTTGATGGGACACTCCATTTAAAAAATAACTAAGAGGCTAATTGTAAGCAGACAGTCAACCGCTGACAGTTTGCTTAGTTACAACAAACTCTTAATATTTTACAGAACACTTTTACGACAAAACTGATCTAAAGTTAGATGACAAGTCAGAGGACACCTTGTCAGAGTTCATCAATAATTCACAGAGGCTGTTGATTCAAAGTTACATAAATAATGATAATACTTTACTGCTTCATACTCAGGTAAAAACTATTTTTTTTAAAGTTCATTGCAGTAGTGGATTCAGGAAGGGCTATATGTATGCTATATGTATGGGCTCAAGCGCTCCACCATCCCATGCGCTTAACCTCAGCTATGTCACACCCACCCCCAAACACATAATCTTACCTACTATAACTAAGTTAACCTTTAGTAATGTCAAGACCCCCCAAACCGAAATCCTGGATCCGCTACTGGTTGAATGGGTGAAAAGTTTTAAACAAGGAGATTGTTGAATTGAATACACCTAACATGCAAATTAAATATTTTGTAAATGCATTTTACAGATCCAAGATATCAAAGACAAGAGCTTGATATTTTACAAAAATTCAGTACAAATAGGAAGCGGGGACAGTGCGATTGAAAACAATAATTTAAACATCATAACTTTGTCAAGCAATCCTGCTGAGTCACTGTACCATACATTACGGCAAGTGTATTCTCCATTGCTAACAGCTGTGAGTCATTCATTCATTAATAATTTAAGATTGTTGCTCTTGTCCATGTAGTAATGCCCAGGCCTGGTAGTCCTCTGCTAGTGTTTTCACCTCATTTTGAACCCATATGGTAGCAACGAATCCCTGTCCCCCCCGTCCAGAAGGCAGCAGGGGGGTCACCTTGGCCACCACCCCAGTAAATAGCGATGTCGCCCGAGGCGTCACCGAAACCAGCGAGGATGGTCGCGGATGCGGGACGGCTCCGCTGCTACGGCTAATGCAATCAACCACTGTGCAAAGAGTTTGCAAGAGCAGGTACTGCGCGGCTCAGCAGTGGTTCAGATTGCACTGGAGGACTCGTAAGGTGTGATCCATTACAAGGCCTACATAATTATCGTCCTGGGGTGGAGCTTTTTGGTCCGACGGCCCCCTTTGTTGGGGCTGCCTTGCTTTCCGATGCTGGGGCTGGAGGAGGAAGAGCTGGAGCTCTCCCCTTTGCCTTAGAAGGGTGGCAATTCATGCTACCTATCCTGCTTTACATGCCTTGTTGGAACGCAGCAAACAACTGCGGGGACGGCCCTATGGCCGGGCTATCCATCGATCCACTGCGCTGTGCCAAGTGCTGCGAACGTGCTCGTACTCCAAGCACCGTAAGCACTAGAGCGGCCTCGAGGTGAAATAAATGACCCTGCCACTGCTAGCTTCTGCACGAAAACTAGTCAACAACGGACCCATACCGTGCCCAGGGCAGAAGATGAGCGGCGAATGTCGCCCACCCACTCGTCAGTGGCCAAGCAGCCTCACGCGCTATCATCGAGATCCTTCAACCGCAGTGCACACGGCTTCACTGGGCGCCCACCACGCACACCTAGGCCAGCGAGGTTTACGACCATGGTTTCGACCATCCGGTCGGCTTTGGAGATGCAGTCAGGCCTAGATCAGTATAAAGCCTACAGTGATGGCCTTCTTCGAGCAGACCGAGAGCTCCGCAGGCTTGACAATTTTGCCAAGCTTCGGGCCTGCTTTAGGGCCAGGCTTGGGACCGGTCTTGTCGGCTTTAGGGGTAGGCTTTGCCGTCGTGGCCGGGGCCTTCTTTTTAGGAGTTCTTCTCCTTTTTGTCCAAGTCAATCTACCTGAGTATATAAATTATTATGACCATGACCATAATATAGTAGAGGTAATCTAAAGCTACTGAAAATACTATCTACCTAGTCCTGAGATCATGTGAGACCTAGCTTGCATCTGTAAAATATAAAGGGTTATAAGAATCTGGATATCAGTAGAATGTACCTGAATATAATGATAATTATTGCGGACTTTACAAGACAATGTCAAAAGTAATTTTTTCCAAAAAATTTTTTTTAATTCTAATAATATTTTCAAGGAAAATGATGTATATTCAGTCAAACTCCAGAAGAACCTGTCTGATTTAGAATCCATTCTTAGAGCTTTGACACATGGAAAGGATGAAACTAATATAAACAGTAAGTGAAGTAGACTATTTACTAATGTATGTATAAGTACTTTAGTTACTAAATAATGTAATAATTATTTTATTTTAGGCAACTAAATAAAATAATTAATATGAAAATCAAAATAGGCCCGTATTGATTTTCAGAATAACATATATGTGCCTATTGTACTTATTATAAATTAAATTTAAAATTATGATTTTACAAAAAAAATATTTTGTGTTTTTACTAATTTAAAATGTTAAATGTTAATGTTAATAAAATTATTAACGTTTAGTGGTTTACTAAACGTTAATAATTTTATTACAGTTATTTTATCTATCGATGATGAATTGGATTACTGGAAAACCATTATACAGAAAAAAGATGTTAACAAGAAAGAGAAGGAAGCAGCTGCAGCTTTCTGTGATTTGTTTCAAGACATTTGTGAAGAAATAAAGTGAGTTTTCCTATTACTAGGTTAATAAGTTTATTGACAGCGCGTAGAGGTCACAGAATCTAAGGCGGCGCTCGCACTGCTAAAGCGACTAAGATACTACTGCGATTTCGTGAAAACAAACTCATATAAACGTAGCGGCATTGCAGGAGCCTCCTGCAATGCCGCTTTAGTTTGTCCTCCTGCCAGGAGGACAAACTAAATTTATTTGTTACCCGACAGCGCAAGAAGGAGGGCTATGTTTTTCGAGTGTATGTATGAGGTACGCCTTACAGCCTAAACAGCTGGATAGATTTCGACATGTGAGGTGTCATTTAAATCGTCTTGGTAGGGTACAATATTTTGCAGTCGTGTTTTTCATTAATGTTATGTTCATATAGTCATAGTCGCCTTAGCAGTGCGACAGCGACCTCATCAGAACAAATCAGCAGCGTCTATATTTTGGCCTTTTTTTCACTATTCGGTGGCTCGGCACGGCACGGCATCCGGAGACGTTAAATGTATGACAATGTATGACACGGTTTTCCACTTACCGGCGGGCGACGCGCGACTGCACGGCAGCCTTGATCCTACCGGTGGCATGTCTTGGCAGAGCCATGTCAGAAAGTAGATTATATTATCGGACTATATGCATGTTCACCGATTACTCGAAAACGACTGAACCGATTTGAAAAAATCTTTTTTAGTTTCAAAGAGTATACTTCCCAGGCGGTCCCATTAAAATTTTATCGTGATCGGTCGACAGGTTTTTTAATACTTACAGATTAGTCCCATTGTCAAAATCCAGTTTTGATTATTTTCTTTGCAGTTACCTACTATTTTACAGTGTAGTTGAGTCTTACGTTCTTTTAAAAGTATTCATTAAATTAAATTAAATCATTTATTTCGGAACCAGTACATAATCGTGCACATAACATAACATAAATAAAATCAAAATCTAGCACAATTCTATTAATGTATGTTTAAGTATTTACTACTTATGTATTTTTTTAACATAAAGTTAATGAGAACTTTTTCTAACAGAGTTCTCCAGGCAAGCAATATGCCTGAAATGCGGGAAGCTGCAGAGAACATCGGAGGCTTACTGGATGATGTGTGGCGTTTTACATCTGTGCCTTACTCGCAAAATAGAATGACGCATGTTTTCGATGTTATTGGTATGTATTTTATCATATTATGCGAATTTGACTGCCCCGGTGGCTTAGTTGGTAGTGAACCTGCCTTCTGACCTTGGGGGCGTGGGTTCGATTCCCACTTAGGGCAAACATTTATGTGATGAACATTTGTGTTTGTTGTCTGTCTGGGTGTTAAATATCTATCTAAGTATGTATTTAAAAAAAATATATGTATATATATCAGTCTCTGGCAGCTACAATACATATTACAAGCTTTGCTTAGTTTGGGGTCAGGCGACCGTGTGTGGAAATGTCCCGAATTTATTTATTTATTTATGTACTTATGTATAGCTGCGCCCTGAGGTCAAAGAGCAACCTTATTTTTTTGGGATTAAAAGTTTTCTATGTCCTTTTCTGTACCCTTGACAATGCATATGCAAAATTTCATAATTGTAGGTTGAATAGATAAGGCATGAAAGCTCAATGATCTCACTTCCGCATTTACAATTATAGCTGCGCTCCGCGATGCTACACGCGCATAAAAGTAATTATGTGTTAATCTAGGGTATAAGCACTAAGGGTACTAGCACTTTTCTTTCTGTCTAAAACAGAAAGAAAAGGTCAAAATTTCGACAGGTACCTTCATACCAAATTACATCTTATCCGTCCACACATTTGAACATGAGGACGTTACAGACAAATACACACACACACAAACTTTCGCATTTATAATAATACTAGAGTTTGCCCGCGGCTCTGCCCGCGTGGAATCTATTGCATAGCAATTAATTACCTATTATGTAAATCCATTCAGTAGTTTTAGTGGTTAAGTAACAGTTACCTACTAAATTAATAGTACAGTGATGTAAATAATAAAATGTTGAGCAAAAACATAAGTATTCTTGTTTATTGTTTTATTTTCCTTTTTAATGTTAGTTTTGTAAAGACACTTTTCCGTTGAAAAACAGAATCTAGCTGTTCAAACATTTGTTTTGCGTTTTGGCAATCTTGTATGATCGATAAATGTTTGTCGGTTATACATTGAATTATTATAGCCTTTGCTTTTGAGTCATCTAATTTTAGTTTTTGTTCATGCTGGATATCTTTATTTTCGTATTCTAATATCTGTAAAACCTGTTTTTCTTCTAGTAAGGATTTTACTCTAAACTTCCAGTTAGAATAATTTTCGCCTTTTAGTATTGGCAAAATATTGACGTTTGTGTACATTTTACTTTTGAGATATTATTTTCTCACCTTTATCCTTTAAAATGGCCCATAACCTTATGTTGGAGCAAGGTTTCCAATAATATCTGCTTTATAAGCACGACACGTTATTTAACAGGCTTTATTTAATATTATACAGAATTACAGACATTAGCCATTAATAGAATTTTCACACTGACACTGCTGGATTGACACTGTTTAAAAAAGAACTTCCTCAATAAGATAGTTTCTACGAAACTATCCAATGAGGTAGTATTCTCTTCAATTTGAACTTGCGATTTTATCTTGCTTATTATACAAAAATTACACATCCAAAACCATAAATATTAAGTTTGTCGCTACTCCCGAGGTCAAGGAATCGAATTACATGCAAATTCCCGAAAAACAGGTAGTTGTTTGGGAGAAACATGTAAAGGAAGTTTTGTAGAGCGCCATCTCACTCTATCTTGCGTTTTTATCTCGTTCTGGTTTTTCACTTTTATTATATAGATAATAAGGTATGGGATTAGTTAGGATTGGATATGTATTATACCCAGGATTGAAATGGCGCTGTTTTCTAAAAAAAAAAATTAACAGTTCCTGTAAGATGGCAGATAAAATCGTAAAACACAGCTAGTGAATTTATACATTATATAACAGTATTTGTTACAAAAACTATTAATTTGCAGGTCACCTTGTATGCTCCACGATACAAAAAACAGTTTCGTCTGTGGATCTCTGGAAAGTGGATGGTGAAAGAGACTATGAAGTATTAACGCTGTTGTCTGAAGGGCTGAAGGTCGTACAGACTTGGACCAGCGCTTGCAGGTCTCTCACCGAGACGTACTGGCCTAATTATGCTCTCCACGCTTGGGTTGGGAAGCCGTATGTGCCTCTCTTCTGTCAGAAATTTGAAAGCAGGCTGAAAGAGGTATGTCTATTACAATCCTGTTAGATGTACAGAAAATGATTCCCGTGTACCTCTTGATGATGCAAGTGTGGAAATAGTGTCAATCTCTTAGTTTGACATCGGAGAAACACAATTTCTTTGGTGGCACCTCATGAAAAGGTTGCCTTTGAGTGCTGTGAGGAAAAAAAATGAACGTCATAGCAAACGCGTTTTTCTATTTAAATCGTTGAGATTACTTTTCTGCCGTTCTTTCGTACGCGGTCGAAGGGATTTAGGCCCTATTCGGAGATTTGAAATTTTCATATCACCTTTTTTCGTCCTTGTTGCTTTCGTTTGAAACGTCTTAGGTGTGAGAGTGACCAAGATAAAATCTCATCGCATCTCACGCGTAGGAATATAGCCCTCTGAAACAAGCAAGCCTTGTTGGCATTTCTCTTTCTGTCGTATTGCTATGAACTTTTTTCCTCATGTTTCGCTCTCCGAATATTATCACATATTTACTCACCTTTAGGATTGTTAATTACTAACCATAATTTACTATTTATTAATCTTAATATTTTAGGTTCATGATATAAGATCTACACATAGCCAATTGAACAAGCTTTTGTCAAAGAATGAAAAGTCGGAATTGCAAACTGAAATATTGTTTGCACCATTTCAAAGTAAGTCCAGTACTGCTCGTAGATTTTATTTAATTTTACATTTGTTGGAGGCTTTACAGCTTATTCATTATAGAAATTAGTATTGTACCTAGTTTACAAAGCCAATAAAACTAGCCAATATAATTTAGAAAAAAGGATAGCAGTAGCAATATACAGTAACATATAGGTAAGAAAGATACTCCGTAGTATAGCTAGAATTATTAACGGGTTTCCTAGGGTTATCAAAGTTGTATCCAATACTACCGCAAAATGTCAACAGCAAGATGTTTTAATTGAAATGCTTCAGAGGCACTTCATGTGTCCCTGCAGTGGGACGTGTAAGACTGTGGTCATGATGAAAATCTAAATTACCTCAACCCAGTTTCATTACCGTTGAAGGCACCAAGCCACCGTATACTATACAAAATTGCTCTTTTAAAAATTAGAATAAAAAAAAAATACAGAGTCATAATTGCACACAATAGGAAGACGGGTCTGAGCAGTAGCGCACTTGTAGCGCCTCACTCAACTGCCGTCTTTGTACTTCTTCACTCTACAAAACTTCAAGGCTAGAGTGAATAAGTACCCTATAGGTCGTCGTGCTCCATCTTAGACTACAACGTCGCTTAACATCAGGCGAGTTGGTGGTCAAACGTCGACCTATTCTACGAAAAAAAAAAAGGATTACTACAAATAAGTATGTTGGCTATTTAGTATATAGCTGTTTATTTTTTATGTCTGTCCTATTATAATGGTCATATCGTATTCGTAGATATAAATGTGTGGATGTGTAACGGAGCTAACGCGTCGTGGGAGACGGCGGTGGCGAAGTTCGCCGCGAGCCTGCGCCCCGCGGAGGCCAAAATCGCTGAGAAACTGAAGCCGAGACTACATAATACGTCTACAAGACAGGTACAGAAAAAAAACCCATTTGAGATCCTTAATGACGACAACGGAATTATCCAAATAGGGAACTATTAATTTAAAAAAAAAATTTTTTTTTCTTTTCTTTGGTTAAAATATTTTTTGTTATTGTACTTATGCGATTGTTTACCCGACTGCGCAAGAAGGAGGGCTATGTTTTTCGAGTGCATGTATGTATGTAGGTATGTATGTATGAGGTTTTTCTGGCACGGCCTATAGCCTTAACAGCTAGATGGATTTCGACATGTGATGTGTCATTTGAATCGTCTTGATAGTAAAAGTGACCTATAGTACAACATTTTATTAATTAGGTAAGTATACCCGGAGTGTCAGACTATTTTGCAGTCAAGTTTTTTGTTTCTCTTTTAAAAATGTTAGTTGCTTTCTTGAGAAGTTTAATCATGATAATCTATTGGTATACCTTGAGCGTTCTACTGGCGGTCTAAATATATAATAATTATTTATTAATTGATAGGCCCTAAAACTGTTGCATGCTTGTTCACAGATGCTGTACGAATTCATGAGATACCGCGCGTTGATAGAACGTCCTCTAGTCAGACATGCCTTAAACAACGAGCTTGAGATATTCGTCTCCTCGCTGCTGTCGATGCTAAAGAATATTCGCAACCAGCTAGACTCGGACGAAACTGACGTTAAAATGTACCAGCCGCCGGAGATGTCGCCTGTAGTGCACCAGATACAGTGGGCCAAGCAAACTGAAGCTAAAGTAAGTTCCTCAATAACATAGTCAAAATACTGATGATGCAGTCCAAGCCGATTTCGGCTACGGCGACCAATTGCTGTTACAGGGAGGCTACTGATTGTGCGTCCTCACATGGCTGATATACCCAATTTCTGCAGTAAATGTTTGAGAAAATGCATTTCATTTGATCTTTTTAAGTCCAACCTAATTTAATATGTTTTTTTAAGTTAGTAATATTCTTTAACATAATGAATGATGTAACCATAAAACGCATGCTGTGCTTCCTTTAAAAGATAGCACATTAAGTTAAAATAGTTCGTAAGTTTAAATTATAAAAGTATTAATGTAGTTATTATTGAGAAGCCATAATAAATAAATAAAAAATAAGAAGGCGGTTTGCTCCTCAGTCGTTCTCGCCTGGAGTCAAGGATCGCACCCACGTTTGTTTTCAAATGCAAATACATTTGCATGCACTTTTTGTCTCCATTCTAAGCGACTGGCAGCTTCAGAATCCCACGTTAGTCAAAATACTTGTGACTCTGTGAGCTGGAGATCTCGCAGTAGCCGTCTGTCTTTCACGTTAACAGATTCTCGTGAAATTTTGTGGGCAATTTCGATAATTATACAGAAGATTTCGATAAGAGAATTGGTTAAGAAATACGACTTATAGAGAAAGAAGGAAAGAGATCCGGACGGAAATACGCACAGAATTCGGACATACGAAATTATTTTTTGTCGAAACTGAAGCATAGACGCTTCGCACGCTAATGCGTTCGATAAGTCGAAGTTTACTAGTGATACTAACCGGTAGGTCGAGGTTAAAACTATGGTCGGAATAACAGACTTAATCGTTCGTGAGTAATTCCTGTATCATACAATCATAAAATAATAGTCCTTCAGAAGTCATGCAACTCATTTGAAACTGGTTGAAAACTTGAGTTGCTCGTGTGAACGGGGTAAGTCGGTGCGTGTTCTAGGTTGATTTAAACATTTTAAACCATCTGGCTCTATGATCATGTTTTTCTAATATGGCGACGGAGTATGATTGGTCAATGGCATGATTAGGCGAGGATTTTCTAAAACTACTAGCGTCTGCCCGCGGCTCCGCCCGCGTGGAATTTATTATGCAAGTTTTTGGGATAAGTTATTAAGGAATCTCTCTAGCAATTAATTACCTATTGTGTAAATCCAATAAGTAATGGTTGAGTAACATAGTTACCTACTATGTCATAATAAGTACAGCGATGTAAATAATAACATGTTTAGCAAAAACATAAGTATTCGTTTAATTTTTCACTATTATTAATATGGCACAAAAAACATCTAAGAATCAAATAAGTACAATTAAATAATATTTTAAATTAACAATAAATATAAACAATTAATATTTTAAATATATATTTTACAATTATCGGTAATTACAATAACTACCATAGAGAAGGTTGGTTTCCAAAAAACACCTTCAAATGCAAGCCACGAATCCGTTAGGTGTGCTGTGTTAGATGGTTAAAATATTTTCTACCTAAAAGTTGAAATTAATTTATAACTATGGATATGCCATACTGGCTGTTTTCGACTCCAAAATAACGGCTGACATTTTGCAAGTGTATTTGGTTTCTATAGGTAGTTATTCTAAGATCGATAAGTATGGGCGCTCCTAGACGGGTCATTTTTACTGCAATACTGGCCTAGCAATATTTTCAGCCAATGATGATGGCCGGGCTACAGTCGGCAATATTGCTAGTATTGCCGAGCCAGTATTGCAATTAAATATGGCCCGTTTAGGAGCGCCCTAAGAAAATTCAACAAAAAGTAACATTATTAAACATTTCACTATAAACAACATTCTTAACAAATATCGTCTGACACTTTTTAATTAGAGTTCCTTGATCGTCTCTATTAATCACTTTAATTTTGATTCTACTTTTAGAAATAGCTCTTGAAAGAGCAACATAAAGCTGTCCATGTGTAAAAACAGGCTGTGATAAGTACAGCCCACAAAATTTAAATGACTGGCCCTGAGCTTTATTCACTGTCATTGCAAACGCGACACGTATAGGAAACTGACGCCTACGCAAAACAAACGGAAGGTTTGGATCAGATGGAGCTAGGTCAATTCGAGGTATTAAAACCATATTACCACTATGACTACCAGTTATTATTTCAGCAACTATGACATTTTCTTTCATTTCGATTATAAATAGCCTGGTACCGTTACATAGTCCTTGTTTGGTACTTAAATTTCTTAGTAACATAATTATTGCACCAACTTTCAACTTGAGCTCATATAAAGGCATACCAGATGGCGTCAACGAATTCAAAAATTCGGTTGGAAAGTCACCTACCTCTGATTCGTCGTCACACTCAACGGAATCTATAGAATAGTATATTTTTTCCTGACCCTGAAGACGTGACAAAACTTCGTCATTAATTTTATATGTATCTTCATTTCTTGGACAAAGAATAATCCTGTCGCCAAATTTTCTTGTTTCAAAAACAGAAAATGAGGTACCAAAAATTTCCGATACCAAGCAATTTTTAGTTACAATTTCATTTGGTATTTCCACCAAGTCCGATTCGAATTTACCATTATTTAAATTTTTGCCCTCACCAACATCAAGAAGCCATCTAGCAAATTCTTTATCTGATGTTCGCATATTTTCAGTTAAAGTAAAACTTTTTACGCGTTTCCACAGTGGGCTGCTTTTTACACACGATTCCAAAATTTCTACTTTGCCTCCTCGATGTACGACCGGTAATATTTGACGAAAATCACCACCAAATAAAACAATTTTGCCACCAAAAGCAATGTTATTATTGCAAATTTCTTTCAAGAGCCTATCAACAGCTTCCAATGCATATTTAGGTGTCATGCTGACTTCATCCCATATGATAATAGATGCTTTTTGTATCAGGTTAGCTTGTTTTGACTTTAATTTAACATTTGACACAGAAGTTTCATTGAGAGGGATCGGAAGTTTAAATGTTGAGTGATAAGTAGTACCACCATTCAAAAGCGTAGCTGCAATTCCAGTTGAGGCCACAGGTATCACATATTTTCTCTTTTCATGACAATAAGATATTAGGGCATTATATACAAAAGTTTTCCCTGTCCCACCGGGCCCATCAATGAAAAATAAACGTTCTGTGGTTTCACCTTGGACTGAGCTCACTACGTTATCGAAAACATATTTCTGTTCTTTATTTAATTTAACGTATATATTATTTATTTCCTGACCTGGAGCAATTCGAATATCATCGTAGGAGTTACATTCAAGGTCAGATTCAGGAGGATTTTCAATATTAAAATCAGAACATTTCTTTCCATATGTTGACAAATAAGATTGAATATCTTGAAGTGCTTTTAAATGGTAATTGGACTCTCCTGCATGGAAATAATCTTCGGATAAACTGTCTTTATACTTTTCCCATAACAATTGCACATTAGTTGCCGTTCCAAACGTACAAATGCATACGAACAACAGACGCATTTGACTGGGCATGTCGGTGAACTCTGATTGCGATAAAGCCTTATCCCACTCTTGATCATTCAACAACAGGTTTCTGTTTATTGCGGCTTCTTTAAATGTTTGGAAAGTTATGCCATTAAAAGTTCTAAGTTCTACAAAAGATTTCGCACCTTTAACATGTAACAATAACAATCTTAGAAAGTATCTTTCATTGTCACCTGGTTGTACAGTATACATTCTTGATATGATTGGAACCAACTTTTTTCTGGGCTGCCAAGTGCCATTTTTTTGTGAAAATACGTAATGATATGGTATGTCCGTATATAAATATTGCCTTGCTGACATTGAACTCTGGTTAAGCTTGAACCAAGCAATCAGTGTTGAATCTTTACATTTTTCTAGAGCTACTTCTTCCTGACCTTCGTGAAAATACACTGATTGCATATCAGGTAAATGAATTGATAGCCTTATAATGCTATGTGAATGCCCGTGCATCTTGTATCCATTTAAACGCCAGCTGGCTTCTGGTGCACTAAGATAACGTGAGTCAATGAATTGTTTTATTTCATCTCTATTTTGGGTACTGTTAATTTCTATATTGGCGCAATCATATCCCTTATAAATGTATTTGTATATGTATTTTATAGATTTAACTGATGAACAGATTTCAAAATTTGTGTGACAATTAAACTTTTGCAAAATGAATGGATTGTAAGGAACTACCCATTTATTATCGATGACTCTGTTATTATAAGTAACTGAATTCAGATTTCTTCGCTGGTAAACAGGATAGCTTGATGTGACAATGGTAGAATTAGCATAATTTTTAGGGAAATCTTTAGAACATTTGCCATCTACCATGCAGGGAGATTTGGGATTTAAAACGCCACATGGACCATGTATCATATTCTTTAAAACAATAGCATACAAATCAGGGTATTTGTCTCTATCGGGAATTTCAGCCCAAACCAGCTGATCAATATCTTCTTGGCCATTTAATTTATTTTGTGGGTCTAAAATGAATAGCATATGGGCATGTGGCAAGCCACGTTTTTGGAATTCAATTGTATACATGTAGGCAATAACATTTCCTAAAACATTATCCTTCAAAATGTTCTTAAGCAGCTCTGCTATTTTTAAATTAAAAACTTTTGCTATGAGGTCTGGTCTATTTTCAGGAGATTCTCCATTTAAGTTTTCACTAATTTCCACCCACTTCGGGTTGCAAGTTATTGTCAAAAAAATATCTGGTTTTCCAAATTTACGAACAATACTCATGGCATCTTGATAATTCTGTTGCATGTTCCGAGGACTGCCTTGAAAAGACGATGGCAATATTACTCTTTTGCCAACCTTTGAGGGAACATCATCATCATTATGAACTTGATCCTGTAATCCTGAATAACTTTCAACTCGTAGTTTACTTTGATTCATGCGTAAATAATTAAGGCGATTTCCTTCTGTTTTTAAGTATGCATCTACTATAAATTGTTGGGTCAGTTTACCAGCGGCTAAATATGGATTAAAATCATCACGCATTGCTAAATGATAACCGTAATATTGCATCTGCGTGACTTTTTTATTTGTATCTAAAGAACATAATCCAGGATGCCAACTATCATTTCCATAAGGCAACAAAATAGGGTAAACAAATGCCTCTAACTTAGGATTTAACATTGAAATCTGTTGAGTTTCATTGGTAGCCTTACAATAAACTCTAATATCCCGATTAGATGGTGGAGCACCATCTTCGCCATCAAAAACAAATGCTATCTCATTAGATACTGGAACATTATAGCGTCTCTTATCACTACTGGATAAAGTTTTGAAAATGAGAGTCAGCGGTACCACTGCATTACCAGAGTCTTTGTATTGCTTTTCAACCTCGTGTATCATTTTATAGCACTGTGCTAAAATATTATGTTGTAATAAAAAATCTGATAACATTTTCATTGTTGAAGGTATGCAATCACTATTTCTTACATTTTTCATGCGTTCAGCTACTGCTTCTTGTACATCTAAGACATATAATTGAGCATACTTGGGTTCTGACATTTCTGGGTACAGACCTTTAGATGTAATATGATACACCTGACCATGTATTTTAAAACAATAGGGTCCCCTAACTGACACTGGAGCAAGTTGTGCTCCCATAGAAGCAAATGCCAAAGAACTATTGTATGATCTAATATTATTTTTGAAGTTTTTTGCCATTCTGTGAGTACCTGTCATAAGATCTTTTAAAATATCAGGATATGGAGGTCTGTCTAACTTAATTTTTCCTTTACGACAACAGTACCCTCCCTTTTTATCTTTACCTAATTCTGATTGAAAATTTAACGAATGACATTCAATACATTTCACATTCATGGGACCAAGACAAAATGGTATTACACTTAAATCAGTATTTTTTGGGATTCGAGCTTGGAAACGGGAATTACTATGAATATGTGGTGAAGAGTTAGAAGTTGAAGGTGTAGGTGACTCATCTGCAACACTCAAAGTTGTAAGTACCGGAGATTGTGTTCCATCATCAACTTCTAATTCTTCATCTGGAGTGTCAGCTGGGGCTGTATTTTCTTGTTGTTCTTTACGGTATCTCTTTTTGACCAACTTTGCATTCTTGTGAATGGACTTCAGAGACCTCGGCATTACTCTGGTTGTCTCCTGAAAATAATTGTTTCCCTCCTTATAATAATGCTACAAACACTAATAAAAAATTTTTACTTGTAACAGACACTGTAGTATCAATGTATTACCTTCTTGGATCTGTGACGCTTCAATTAGAAGAAGATCATCTTGTGAATTCTGGAAATTAAACAAAAAATATTAATTTTTTGACACTTCCACACACGGTTGCCTGACCCCAAACTAAGCAAAGCTTGTACTATGACCGATACATACTTAAATAGATATTAACACCCAGACATAGAACAAACACAAATGTTCATTACATAAATGTTTGCCCTAGGTGGAATCAAACCCACGCCCCAAGCTCAGAAGGCAGGTTCACTACCAACTGAGCCACCGAGGCAGTCAAAAATAAATTAAATAACTACGTAACTGTTAGTTAAATCAATATTTCAGAGAGGTGTATGGATGTGTGCTTATTAGGTGAACAGTGATCACAATATTTATTTTAAATGGAGTGTCCATACAACACATACTGTAAGCAGTTTGCAGCATTTCACTTGCAGACTCAAGCAGTGAGTTTCCATTTAAACTTAAGAGGACACAGCCCTAATGTATGTAAGTGTAGAGAAGGAGATGTTAAGCAAAAAACCCAGCATAGTGTAGGTATTCTACTTTTTTATGTGAGTGGACAGAAAATTTAGAAAAAATTAAACTCAAAAACAACTAACTTTTAAATCTTGAAACACATCTGGTGACTGTTGATGTTGTGTCACATTTAGATATTTTTCTTTTGCTGCTATTGACAATTCCTTTGCTCGTTCCAGTCTTGCTTCCTTTTGTTTGGTCTGTAATCCATTTGGTGTATCCAGGCCGCATGATTCACATACCATAAAAGCATCTAAAACATTAAAAAAATAGATTATATACAAACACATTATAAGACACTTAATTGCAAATATTATCAGAAAATATGAGTTTTATCTAACCCAATAATATTGAATCACATTCAATGCATCTCAAAACTTTATAAATTTCTTGCTTTCCTCTGACCAAAATTTTCTTCTTGCAGGTGGGACATTTTTCTGAAAATATATGCTATTATGTATTATTCAAGCATATGTATGTAATACCTAAATATATCTAAATATATGTCGGAGAAATCAGGGAAAGGAAGCCGAAGTATCTCTCATCCCAGTTCTGATGTCGGGGAAATGTAGGAAATAGGAAGCCGAGTTATCACATCTCACTCCTGATATCGGGGTAATGTAGGAAAGAGGAGCCACGCCGTCGCATCTGATCCCATTGATGTCGGAGAAACATAGGAAAGGCCGCCGCGCTGTAACCTTCCACTTTTGGTGACGGAGAAAATCTAGTAGGCCGAGGTGTTGTATCTGATTTCTGATCCGTGAACTCGCTATCACGGGAATCTATGGTCGACGCCAAACTTCAGGAACGTTGAAATAAGGGGACAGCAATGTAGGCTTTTCACTATTTTAATTATACAGTCACTCAGACTACTTAGTTAATGAATGATCACAAAGATAATTGGCGATTTAGAGTAATGGGTTTACGAATGACCATTGCGTGCGACCGCTTTCAGCCCAGTCCTGTCAACCACTCACTGACAGACATGACGTTCGCCCGAAATCCCAAACGCAACTCCATTCGGTGTTAACCGCTCTAAATGACCATAAACAAATCGATTAATCGTCAAAAATAACAGAACAATAATATCATCGATTAACAACTCTCAAAATAAACTGATTTTCTTTATCCAATGATATCTCGCGCCGTCACGGCCATCCTGCATTTTCACACGTCCTCGGGTGAATAGTAAAGTTCATCTCATCATCTGTGGACAATCATAAAAGAGCTCAAGTAACCACTTAACGCTCGGTCATTCTGACCGTCTCAAATCTACCTCCACAATTTCACAGAAAGCGAACACAGTTTTGGGATAACACAAAACACAGTTAAACCCAATTCTACCAACCATAAACATCGTACCAGAGTATAATCGACTCTTCCAGCAGTAACTTCATATTCGTTACCTATCCCCATAAATTGTCATGATAATTGAAATAAGCAACTTGACTTTTAGTGAAATAAATTGTATTGGGACCAATCGAATAATCGAGGCTAAAACTACATTATTAATCATACATCCAATGTTCCAAGAATTTAATCAAGCCACATTGAAAATCCAATGATGGATAACACATACGCGGTTTGGACTTATGAAAACTGCTGTGTCCAATTTCAACCGAATAACATGCCATTAAAGTTGTCACTTAGACTTGCCACACAGGCTAGGTCCCTCAGGGTGACAACGACAACTTCCCAGGGTGAAACTTCCCAGATTGACAACTTCCGAAAACGACAACTTTCGAAAGTGACAACATCCTAAATCGTCATCTACCTAAATTGACAACCGCCAAAATTGAGATCTTCCTGAAACGACAACGCGTATTCTCGACTCTTTTTTAAATAACTGCTGCAGACTGTACTTTCATTCGTTTTTGTCCTTTGTACCACTTCATTAGTGTGTAGTAGATCAACAAACTAACAAACAATTCATATCACATCACACATGTAGTGCACTTTACTTTTCTCGAAATGCTACTTTCTCAATTGCCTCATTGAAACTCTATGATAAAGGTGCTATTGCATTCTTAAACTCCTTGATCTTACTGGCATATTTAAAGTACGTCAGCTTGACAATCCTAAAATGCAAATAGTGTTGATTTCTTTCATTAAATAATAATTAATTTCATAAAATCACAAAAAGGGAAAGACTGTACGTTATGTAATGAGTACAAATACAATTTCATGAAATTTAACAATAACAACACAACTGTATGGAGATGTGCTAATAGGGATTTGTGTAGTGCAACTATAACTTTAAATAGTACGAAAGTCAACATTTTACGAGATTCTTAATTTTACTCGTACTTTAATGTTACACCGGGAGGAGTTTACTACATAGGCTGACCACACAGGCTAGGTCGTCACTCAGACTATAATGCAACAAAAGTAAGGTTGTAACAAAGACTTGCCACACTGACTTGCCACACAGGGTTGCCACACATGCTTGCCACACAGGCTAGAACCACATACGCTTGCCACACAGGCTGGTCACACAGGCTTGCCACACAGGCTAGAACTACATACGCTTGCCACACAGGCTGGCCACACAGGCTTGCCACACAGGCTTGCTACACCGGCTTGCCACACAGGCTAGAGCCACATAGGATAGTACCATGTAGATTAGTGCCACACAGGCGAGTGCCACACAGGCTATTGCCACACAGGCTATTACTACACAGGCTACTGTCCTACCGGCTACTGCCCTCCAGGCTTAGTTTTACCAAAAGCATTGACACTTAGTAAGTTATCTATTAACTGCATGACTCACATGTGCCGCAAGCGACAGTTTGACTAAACTGTTTGTGGGTATTTCTAAACTTTAAACACTCTAATAGAAAATAGCACTCTGTCATACATCGTTTACGAATATCAAACAAAATGAAAACTTCTCACCGGATTCAATTGCTACTCGTAGGTGATCAATGGCTGCTTCATAGTGCAGGGGCCCAATTCGGAGATAGGAGATTTTCATCTCATCTCGATCTCGATTCCTGGAAGTCTCCACTGCCTCCGACTACTCGAGACATCTCGCGCCCCAGCCATCGAGATTATCTCGATCTCGAGCGTATAGAATAAGGCATCTCGAACACAGCCATTTTTTTCGAGGTATGATGGAATCTCGAGTTGTAAGAATAGCCCTTCAGGCATTGACCGGATCTCGCACGTTGCTGCTGCTAATTTTGGTGCCCTTTTTCGATCAACGAGTGGCGATGTAACCTCGTTGCAGTAGTAACACGTAGTCGTCGACGTTTTGTTCGGTACACTGCTATCCTTCGTCTCTCGTTGTTTGTTAGTTGCGTCACATAGCATAGACTAGGTGTAATCAAACGCCGTCGAGATAATGCAGACGTCTACTCGATGCTCACTCTCTCATTGCCGCTCTGCTGCACTTTATGCACCACGAAGAAACAGTCCGCACACTCCACAATAATAGCACGTACACAGTTTTCTCAGTGTAGGGGCGACCCTATCAGCCATCTGTTGCTATGCCACTTCGCTTCCAGATCATTGCACAATTGTAGCCAAAGACGGAGCCATATCTTGTTGCTGTGGACGTTATTCTTATCCCAATTCTGATATCGGGGAAAGAGAGCGGTGGTCCTCGTCATCATCTTCAGCACTCATCTTGTTAACTGTGGGCATTAGTCTTATCCCAATTCTGATGTCGGAGAAATCAGGGAAAGGAAGCCGAAGTATCTCTCATCCCAGTTCTGATGTCGGGGAAATGTAGGAAATAGGAAGCCGAGTTATCACATCTCACTCCTGATATCGGGGTAATGTAGGAAAGAGGAGCCACGCCGTCGCATCTGATCCCATTGATGTCGGAGAAACATAGGAAAGGCCGCCGCGCTGTAACCTTCCACTTTTGGTGACGGAGAAAATCTAGTAGGCCGAGGTGTTGTATCTGATTTCTGATCCGTGAACTCGCTATCACGGGAATCTATGGTCGACGCCAAACTTCAGGAACGTTGAAATAAGGGGACAGCAATGTAGGCTTTTCACTATTTTAATTATACAGTCACTCAGACTACTTAGTTAATGAATGATCACAAAGATAATTGGCGATTTAGAGTAATGGGTTTACGAATGACCATTGCGTGCGACCGCTTTCAGCCCAGTCCTGTCAACCACTCACTGACAGACATGACGTTCGCCCGAAATCCCAAACGCAACTCCATTCGGTGTTAACCGCTCTAAATGACCATAAACAAATCGATTAATCGTCAAAAATAACAGAACAATAATATCATCGATTAACAACTCTCAAAATAAACTGATTTTCTTTATCCAATGATATCTCGCGCCGTCATATAAATATAAAAAATTGTATTGTCCCAATCGGACAGTCTAATCATGTCGACCTTGGTATGCCAAAAAACATTTTTTTAAGCTAAACACTTCACTAAAACAAAAGATTTCCATAGTGAAAACTAAACACCTATCACAATAAACTAACCTTCTTTCCTCAGGGCTCGGCGTGACATCCAAATGCCGCAATTGTGGCAATGTTTGCCTAAACCTTCTATTTCTTTCTGAAATAGGGATAAACAAAATAAAAAGTTTAGGGTGAGAGTACAATAGAAGCGGTGTATAAACTGATAATTATCAAACGTTACTTACGATTCTAGGCATTTCGAAGATACAGAAATGCCACACACAACCAACACCATCCACGATAACAGAATTTTTAAACAACTTCAACAGTTACTTTTATTGTAATGTCTTTTAATTTTTATTTTTTCGAAGATACAGAAATGCCACACACAACAACCAACACCATCCACGATAACAGATTTTTTAAACAACTTCAACAGTTACTTTTATTGTAATGTCTTTTAATTTTTATTTTTAGCTACCATAATTTCACCAAATCTTTTAAAACTTGAAGGAATAAAACAAAAATTTTAAAGTTCAAAACTAAACAACCGCGAATCAAAATTCAAAACAAACTTAGAGCGTTTTTTTTTTTGTTTCTCTAAGCAGTGTTGCCACGTCATATTTTCGAAAACGCAGTGCTGTCTTCATTAATATTTACGGTTAAGCGAGAAAAGTACACTGTTTGATGAAACAAACAAACGAAAAAAAAAATATTGTTTTACTAAGTAATTTAATATTCTCAAACTAATATTTCAACATCTTAAAACGATTATTCTATTAAAAATCTTACCTCTTTGCTAGACCATGACTTCGACTTGACTCTGAATACAATACTTTCTCAATTTTGATTGTGACCATCAAAATACTTGACATGCCACTGGCTTCAATAAATCAACTAAGATACGCCTTTTTTAGTAAATTTGCATAACATTTGCCCATTTTGAGGCAGATAGAGCAATAACGTGCAACACTGACATAGACGTTCTAGACGGGTGCGTTCTATGCAAAGGATAGAAACCTGTTTCTCCGTTGTTTTCTAACGGCTCCGTTGTTTCACTTGCCTTACGAAACGACTAAGTTGTTCTATAACTTTGCTTGAAAATATGTTTTTTTTTCAGTTGTAATACAGTTTAAATTTATTCAATGTAATTTAATATTTTTTACACTTATGTTTTGAACGGCAGAGTTGCATACGGGGTGCGTTGAGAGCCTATCCTCTGAACGCGACCCCGACCCCGACCTCTAGCAAGCCGGCGATTCTATTGGCTCTCTAATATAATCTCTATTGGCTCCAAATTTGAACTTGCGATTTTATCTTGCTTATTATACAAAAATTACACATCCAAAATCATAAATATTAAGTTTGTCGGTATTCCCCAGGGTCAAGGAATCGAATTACATGCGAATTACCGAGAAACAGGTAGCCGTTTAGGAGAAACGTGCCAAGGAAGTTTTGTAGAGCGCCATCTCGCTCCGTCTTGCGTTTTTATCTCGTTCTGGTTTTTCACTTTTATTATATAGATACTACTAAAGTTACAAGCGATGAATTGAAATGAAATGCACCGTAGATATACAGCTAAGAAAAACAGATCACCAAATATACACTTCGCAAAAAGTCTACTAGGTTTACCATTACTAGGTCTACCATTTATTTTTACACTAGCTGCGCCCCACGATTTCACCCGCGGTCTAAAAGTATCCTATGCGCTATTCTAGACTATAATTTATCTCTGTGCCAAATTTTATTTAGATCTGTTCAGCCGTTCTGGCGTGAAAGAGTAAGAAACATCCATCCATCCATTCTTACAAACTTTCGCGTTTATAATATTAGTAGGATAGGATTATTTAGCTATAGCAGAATATGTTTTATTTTAGGTAAAAGATATACAAACATGCGCCGAAAAGTACCTGAAAGAATTTGAGGGTAGTTCTGAACTACTCAAACTTGCCACACAACTGTTGAAAGATCTCAAGACAATGTATATGCAGCTGCATGAAGAATGGTCTCGGGACTTGCAAGTAAGTGTGCATCGCTGTGTCACCGCCAACGGTTTTATGCGGACGAGTATCTATGAATTGGATCATGTGTCGCTCCAAAAACCCCTGATCTCGTTACCCCCCTTTTGCCTCAGCTGTAGCAAGCAGCTATAATTGCTACCGCAGAGGCAAAAATGCAGTCTGATAACTACACAAGAACGACAGCAATGGAAACTATAAAAAATATAGGAAGTACACAATTAACTTTTTGTTGCAGGCTCAAGCTAAGAATGGCCTGCTCCAGCTATCGACGAACAAGCCCGTGGTGGAGTTCAGCGGCGAGAGTAAGATGATGCAGGTGGTGTTCAACCCGCGGCTGGTGTGGGCCGAGCTGGAGGCGCGCGCGCTGGCGGCGCTGGGGCTGCCGGCGCCGCCCGCCGCCGCCGCGCTCGACTGCATCGCGGCGGCGCTGACGCACGCGCGAGCCTTGCAGCAGGTACACTAGTTCAGCGGCGAGAGTAAGATGATGCAGGTGGTGTTCAACCCGCGGCTGGTGTGGGCCGAGCTGGAGGCGCGCGCGCTGGCGGCGCTGGGGCTGCCGGCGCCGCCCGCCGCCGCCGCGCTCGACTGCATCGCGGCGGCGCTGACGCACGCGCGAGCCTTGCAGCAGGTACACTAGTTCAGCGGCGAGAGTAAGATGATGCAGGTGGTGTTCAACCCGCGGCTGGTGTGGGCCGAGCTGGAGGCGCGCGCGCTGGCGGCGCTGGGGCTGCCGGCGCCGCCCGCCGCCGCCGCGCTCGACTGCATCGCGGCGGCGCTGACGCACGCGCGAGCCTTGCAGCAGGTACACTAGTTCAGCGGCGAGAGTAAGATGATGCAGGTGGTGTTCAACCCGCGGCTGGTGTGGGTCGAGCTTGGAGGTGCAGCAGGTATCCTGCTCAAATGCTCGTATGTAACTTGATCCATTCAAGAAACTAATCTAAAGAAGCAGAGCTATTCATGTCATCTCGCTCGCACTATCACACAACATTGCTAATCCGAGTGAGAGGACACGATTGATGCTGTTTCGTTTCGATTCATTTCTTTATTGACGCAGCATTAAACTATTTTTTTTTATGCTAACATCACATTTCTTCAGATTGCAGATCAAAGTAAAAAATGTCACAACAGTAATTATGTAAACAAATATCAGTCGTTAATAAATATTATGCAGACTCATTTGCAGATTTTTTTTTCACACTGCGTGAGGTATACAGCTCTTTCTTTTACATCTGCCTAAGTTCTGTGCCAATCTGGTCACTGATTAGACAAATACAAGTTTATAAATGTCATATGATCATGTTGTCGAATTGTCCAATCAGCAGCTAGCGTTCGAGCCTTAGCGATTCTATTTATTTTCGAAATACATACAGTGTTATACACACTGGAATAATACAAACTATGTATAAACAGAATCACTTGGAAGCGATTGTAACTTGTTAAGGTTGCTAAAACCACCCAAAAATACACATTCTTTACAGGTTGCTTCGTTCCACAACACGCTCGGCGAGCGCATGGTACCATCCACCCGTCCCATGATGCTGCAGGCGGCGCTGGATCTCTCCTCGCTGGTGCAGAATCAGAAAGCGGTCTACTGGGATGATATGGAACAGCTCGCTAACTACACGGACAAGCTGAAGAAAGCTGTTCTCATATTGGAAACACAGGTACAAAAAGGACTCAAAACGAATGTGCACTGATCCAAAACGAGCAAACGAGAAAAAATAAATGTGATATTTCCAGAATACATACTTGACGAGTCAACACGTGGCTATAAGGAATATTGTGGAGAAACTGATGGAGACGGAGCTTCTGGCGAAACTGGCAGAGTGGAAGAAGGGAGTTAAAGACATAAGGGACATCGTAGAACAGGTATTTGATTCTTATTACTAATTATAAAATCGAAAGTAACTCTGACTGTTTGTCTGTCTGTCTGTGTGTTAGGCTTTTCACGGCAAAATGGCTGAACGTATCTCGATGAAATTTGATAAATAGTTGCAGTATGTCACAAGGAAGGTTTTTGGATACTTTTTTCTGAATAAATAAATCTATTTGTCATGAAATTCTGTGAATTAATAAAAAATAACGCGCCGTTTACCAAATGCTTCAGACAACATCACAGAATAGTACGTAGTTGGTGCCATATTAACAACTGACAACTAAAACTATAGGTCTACCATGACAACTAAACCTTATAGGTCGTCGTGCTCCATCTTAGACCACAACGTCGCTTAACATCAGGCGAGTTGGTGGTCAAACGCCGACCTATTCTACATAAAAAATAAAATAAAAAAATCCGCTCAAAACCAGCCAGTATTTTTTTTTAATGGTAGACTCTGATCTCTTTGGGAACGGATTATTATTCATAATTTGATAATTGGTTACAGTATATCACGAGGAGGGTTCACGGATACTATTTTCTGAACAAACGCGAATGAAGTTGCGCGCAACAGCTAGTAATACACTAATAAACGACTAGATTAAAAAAAAGCCACGCTAACAATGGTTAAAAGTGCGTAACTACAAAAGTAGCAATTTTGAGATTTCGCGTCTATTGCCTGGCTGTGCTGATTTCCATCGGACCATTTCGACAGTCGTTTAAATATCCAATTAAAAAGCGACAAAACTGGACAAAACGTGAACGTATCAAAACCGGAACAGAAGTTGTACAGTTTTATTGCTCCCCCGTAAAATGTACCTTTTGTCACTTACCTGGCCAGCCTCCGCAGTACATTGCTGAGAATATCCCAATTGCCAAACTAAAATTGTTACTTGTAATTTATTTTTGTTTAGTAATTTGTCTTTTTTTAACTTCTTAGTTTTGGCAATACACAACAACAACAACAACTCTTTATTGAAAACATAAAATAATTACAATAGTACTTAAATAAGGCTAAGTTTTTAATGGGCGGCCTTATCGCTCAAAGCACGCATAAATACCTTTTTATTTATTATTTACCTAGTTTTAGCCATTCAATTCAATTCAATCAATTCTTGGTTTATGGCTCTTGAGAAAGCCTTTCTCAACTCCGCCAATGTCACATTAAATAGACCATCAAACGCAGAGAATTTAGTTACAGTTATAAATATTTTTGCCCGGTGTTATGAGATGCAGAGTTTGTTAGTTACGCGTTCTTGCACCTTAACTGACGATTTGTGATTGTCACTAATTTAAGCTGTTAATTTTAATGATTGTAGGTAGAAGCGAACGGTTACAAGAACACCGAGCTGTGGCGGTCGCACTGGGACTGGCAGCTGTATAAAGCCCTCGAATGCCAGTACATAAAGACTCTTCTTTCGCTGCATAAGCATTTCCCGCTCGCCAGAGTCGATTTGATGCTGCGGTAAGTTGATGTGTAAAAACGGCTTTGCAACGAAAATTTACAAAGACGTATGACAAAAGAATTTTGCCAAAGACTTTATCTGCCTGCAGCTAAGGTCATGTTTGTTAGTATATGGCATTAGTGATGATGTAGCTTTCTAATACCGAAAGAATTTTTGGAATCGGACCGGCGGTGCCATTCACAATCATTCGGAAACGTTTCCGATCGGTTCCCAGAAATTTCAAACTTTCAAATTGTTCAAATCTCAGTCTACTTTTATACATTTTGGAATAGGGAATGAAGTATAAATCCGGTTGGGAGAGTTAATCACGTTTAAAAACTTATGAATATAGACTGAGATTCGAATAATTTAGGTTTAAAATTTTTGAAATCAGAACGGACACGTTTCCGAATGGGTGTGAATAGCCCTGCAGAAGGACTATTTTTACAAGTCGAGATAACTTTTTGTCATTTTCTCTCTCGTTTAAAACTCATAGGAGTGAGAGTGACCGAGAAACATCTCACGCGTCACGATTAAGGGGCCTGCAGTTCCTGAGATTTATCTCTTAAAGATTATCTCTTACTTCCAAACTTTATTAAAAAATTTAAATTAAATATTATTTAAATATTAGCATAGAAGTATAGATGTGCAAAAAAACCGACTCTACGTGCATGTGTCTTACGGTTCTGTTTTCTCTTCGTTCGTTTGTTCCCTCGCAACATTAACATAATTTAACATTTGTCGGTCACTGGTTGTCTCATTTCAGAGGTCCGTCGGTTCGTCCGCAGCCGTGCATGGAAGAGTTGCGCGTCCAGCACTATCACCAGTTGCGGAGGCTCGTGGCGCTGCCGGCGCATTTCCAAGGGCTGGCCGTCGACGTCTCATCTACCAAACCGAGCATATTCGCCGCCATTGTCGACAAGTAGATATTTTTCTTTAAGATTTTTTTTTTAAAGCATTTTATAATATTCTTTATAATTTTAGACTTACGTAATGGCAAGAAGGTAAATACCTACCGTTTTTTTTTTGTATTTGCATCGTTTTTTTTGCAAACGAATGTTTGGAAAAACCTGCCATCTGTTTCGTTTGACTAAATTTTTAAATCTGCGAATGTGAGTGATTACGTACATCTGGTTTTTATAAATACAGTACTGACTATGTTTTCGACCGTTTAGTGGGGCGTTGATGTTAAATCAATAATTTTGAAGATCGTTGTAAATTAACGTTAATACAACTTACAGTACTGCTGAAACACTGCCTATATTACCTACTTCATTCAAACATCTCAAGTCAACTTATATTATATAAAAAAACAAGGTCAAACCTTCCGGGAGCAGTCACGTGATGACATCACTCGCCACCGTTATCGTCTCTTTCGACCTATTTGTAAATGACAAAATTCGGGCATCGATTGAAGTCACTACGTGTTGCCCACGTGACGTTTTTTCACTCGGAATGCTATACCTGGCAGAGTATATTATTATATTAGCTGCGCTCCGCGGTTTCACCTGCGGTTCCGGAATAAAAAGTACCCTATGTCCTTTTCTGTACCTCTGACAATCTGTATGCAAAACTGATGATCGATTCAGTAGTTAAGACGTGAAAGCGTTACAAGCAAACAAACAAACGAATAAACTCACACTCCCATTTATAATATTAGTTGGGATGCGCCATGGTTTAATAATAATATACTCCGCCAGGTATAGGTATTCCGGTCACATGGGTAACACATAGTGACGTCAATCGATGCTGAAGCAAGACCGAATTAAGTAATTTACAAATAGTTAGAAAGAGACGGATGACGATGACGAGTGACGTCAGTATGTGTTTTCTCCCGGAACGCTAGACCTTGTTTTTTTGGATCTTGGGATGCACTAACCCAGCGGTCGGCAACCCGCGGCCCGCGGGCCTCATGCGGCCCTCGGCCCCCCTCCTTGCGGCCCGCAAGTGTTTTGTAAATAAATAAAAAATCGGGACATTTTGCTTACACGGTCGTCTGGCCCCAAACTAATCAAGGCTATTACTATAGCTGCCAGAGACAGATAAACATGATGAGATCAGATAATACCTACATAAATATAGAAACCTATAGTAAAATTTTTGAACAAGTACGGCTCGTCACTTGCTTATTTTGGCGCTTGCAGCCCTTGTCTGTTACTGTTGCCGACTGCTGCCCTAACCAATCTTCAACCCTCTCCCAGACACAGCTGGCTTGGCAATAAAGCCGTGAAGCAACTGGAAGCGACACTGGCCGCCCTCGAGCGCACGTGCGCGCAGTGGACGCGCCGCGCCGCGCTCGCCTGCGTGCCGGATCTAGACGCTCTGTGCACAGAACATTTGAAGGAGCCTGGCGACTGGGAGTCTAACTTCAAGGCCTGTAAAGCTTATGGACAGGCAGTGGCTAAGATGACTTTGTGAGTAACTGATGGGGTTTATAAGGTTTTGATTGCGTAGTTTGGTGATTGCTAATTGAAACCAATTATTATGATGATAATAGAAATAGACTTAAAACAGAAACAAATAGAGGTATAAGTTCAATTGATAGCGTATAAGACATTTTTTTCTAAAAATGACGTATCATTGCGGTCTGGGGCATAAGAGAAGCTACTGTTCAATTCGCAAAGGCATTTATGAAAGGTTTTCCTATGTTGGGGATGCTATGGACAACACATGATCCATCTAATATCCAGACTCAGAACTGAAATTTAAGATTAAATTTGCCCGGCAGATTTAAAACACCCTTAAAAACCGACTAGACCATGAAAGGCAGCGTAGGGTCGTTTATAATAAAACTAGCTGTGCCCCGCGGTTTCACTCGCGGTTAAAAAGTATCCCATGTGCTATTCTAGACTATAATCTATCTCTGTGTCAAATTTAATCCAGATCTGTTCAGCCGTTTTGGCGTGAAAGAGTAACAAACATCCATCCATCCATTCTTATCCAGATCTGTTCAGCCGTTTTGGCGTGAAAGAGTAACAAACATCCATCCATCCATTCTTACAAACTTTCGCATTTATAATAATTTTTAGTAGGATTATTAACTAATATTATAAAGGCGAAAGTTTATGTGTGTGTGTGTGTGTGACTGTGCATGTTTGTTACTACGTCACGCTCAAACGGCTGGACCAATTTTAATGAAATTTGGTATGGAGGTAGCTGATAGAATAACACATAAGTAGATTATTTTTTTAATTGCGAGTAAAACTGCGGGGCACAACTAGTACAGTTTTATTTATAAATTACTGATACAATAGATAAAAGATGAGTGTTGACTGATATTATAGAGGCGAAAGTTTGTGAGTGTGTGTGTGTGAGTGTGTATATGTTTGTTACTTCTTCACGCTCAAACGGCTGGGCCAATTTTAATGAAATTTGCTAAATATTTGGTAGCTGACACCCTAGATCAACACTTTAACACATACGCTACATTTTAACCGCGGGTAAAACTGCGGGGCACAATTAACTACTACTATCTAACTACAATTTATAAAATTTTGATAGAATGAATAAAAGATGAGTGTTGTTTTGGGTGCTGAGCTACCCACGTCCGGAGGAGTGTACTCGATTCTGATTCTACACGTGGTCCCCGGGTAGTGCTAACCGGGTAGCAAACTCTGGTGAGAGGCTTGGGCCGTGGCTAGTTACCACCCACCGGACCAAGCCTTGCCGAGAAATGGCCTAGTCGTGTTTCGGAATGTAGTCCTGTGTAACCGTTCCAAAGACGGGTCAGAGCAGTAGCGCACTTGTAGCGCCTCTCTTAACTGCCGTCTTTGTACTTCTTCACTCTACAAAAATTCAAGGCTAGAGTGAATAAGCACCTTATAGGTCGTCGTGCTCCATCTTAGACCACAACGTCGCTTAACATCAGGCGAGTAGGTGGTCAAACGCCGACCTATTCTACATTTAAAAAAAAGTATTTATATGCTGTGATTTCTGTTCTTGTGTAGCGAGGACGAGAAGATCGAGTGGCTGGTAGTAGGCACAGCGTTGTTGAGACGCGAGCTGGAGGCGCAGAGCCGCTCGCTGTGGGCGTCGCTCGTGTCCTCCTTGCAAGCGAGCTGTCGCGCCGCCGCGGCTGAGCTGGACACCTTCGTAGCCACCGCGCAAGCGACGCTGCAGGAAAAGGCTATGCCGAAAAACGCGAAGGAATTAGCGGAAATAAGCGCGAAGCAGCAAGCGTTGCAGGAGAAGATGCCTGAGGTGTGTTGTCAAAAAGTTTTATTGGCCATTTCAATTTGTCAAAAGTTTTATTTGTCAATTCAATCAAGTCAATTGTTTTTTTAGTAAACCTTTTAAATTGTGTTGTTAAAATCTCATAATCATCAGATCAGCTCAATGTTACCGCGTTATATTGCATTGTGACTAAAGTTACGGAGGTATACAATATTTCAGTTCAATCGGACACAACGCAGAGAAGTTTTTCAAGTTTTGAAAACATACACATGCAAATGTGAAGTTCATCAAGCTTGTTTAGGCTGTAGGGCGTGCTAAAGAAACCTCATACATATATGTACATCCATACCCGCAAACATACATACGAGTACATACACTCGAAAAACATAACCCTCCTTGCGCAGTCTGGTAAAAAACGAATTCGCACTTCGTCTCGTCGCGGATTGGTTTACGACGCATGACATAGTGTAGGCAGTGTGTGTTTATTGTAGGTTGCAGTTATACCACACCTCATTGCGGTTTAGGCTTACTGTAAATATTTATATTATTAGAAGAGTTCTGTACTCGTAGGAATACAATTTATTTAAAATACTATTATCAAAATAAGAAAGCTAATGTTGCCTACTATTATTTTTCTGTGTTTGTTAAATCCGTACTCACTAGTTATCCTCGACTAACATCTAAGTTCGAGCATTGGGATACTCAGAAAACAAGCTCTGCGTAGGCTGGCCAGCCTCCGCAGTCCATTGCTGAGAGTATCCCAATTGCCAAACTAAAATTGTAACTTGTAATTTTATTCTTGTTTAGTAATTTGTCTTTTATTTTTTTTTAGTTTTGGCAATAAATATCTTTTTATTTATTTATTTAGGTACAGCTACTATTTCCGCATCGCGTCGCGTTGGTCGCTCACGTACGACAACGGATTAAAAGCGGGTGAAAGACTTAACATGACTAACATTTTAGATGGAGTCGACCATGGAGGCTCTCAAGAAGAAAGGCCACATGCTGCGCACGTGGGGCGGAGACGCGTCTGTCGACGGAACCATTCGAGAGTGGCAGAAGATTCGGGAACTGATGATCAGCCAACAGCAGATGTTTGAGCATCAGGTAACTTGGAACAAAGTGCACCATAATATTAACAACACTAATTTTGTATTTGCACATGTTTTGGAGTATGGTCCAGCTCTGGCTTTTTTTCCTATTTAATACTTTGTTTATGACTGTACTCTGTTTTGTGTTTAAATAAATAAAAAAATAAAAAAATTAACACTGACGATTTAAAAATTTAAACGACTGTTTGTGACAGCTCTTCAATGTTAAATGTCAATAATAAATGGTAAAATAAATAACATCCTAATTAAAGTTCGGTGAACATGGGCCTTAATAATTCTGATGTCTAACGGAAAATCAGCTATGGGTTTTTTTGACTATTTACGATCATTAAGGCCACATGAGCGCAATTTTTTCTTTGTACAAATCAACAACTTTGACTAAGGGGCGAACTTTTAAATCGCGAAAAAAAATCAGTTGTTCCATACGTTTTGTCTCAGGCCAATGAACTTTTTGTATGAAAAAGCTGTTTTTTTTCGTGACATCAGGATTGGCTTCAAAGTAAAAGTTGTTCATATGGATGAGTACAATGAACCCTTGACAGGTTTTTGGTGAGTTACCTATTAAAGTTAACCCTGTAAAAAAAATACTGAGTTGTGAGAAAGTTTTCTAATTACATTTAACAAGCTGCGCCCCGCGGTTTCACCCGCGGTTAAAAAGTATCCTATGTGCTATTCTAGACTATAATCTATCTCTGTGCCAAATTTCATCCAGATATGTTTGGCCATTCTGGCGTGAAAGGGTAACAAACATCAATTCATCCATCCATTCTTACAAACTTTCGCGTTTATAATATTAGTAGGATGCATTAGCTAAACGCAACAATTTTTTTTAAATATTAGACTTGGACTATAGTTGCCGCTTTTTCCGAGAGACATTAGCAAACCGGTCCAATCCGCAAAATATCCAAGTCGAAATGCCCCATTCGCAAAATGTCCAATTCAAGGAATGTTCGCGGAATTCGCCTATTCTCTTAAGGCACGTCAGGCTAATTAGGCCGTTTTTCGGCCTTTGTTGGTCGCTGATAAGGGTCCCTCGGAGCTCAGAATTTTTCATAAAAACGCCCATGTCGAAGTTCTTAGAAACTGTGCGTCAGATTGTGATGATATTTGGCATGGGCAATTACATGGTCTAGATAACTTTCCTGTAGTCTTTTTTTTTAAACGTCCTCAAGAGAAAATAGAGTTATTTCACCTATGAAATTATCCGCTTTTCGAAAGGGGTCACTTTAGACTGACTTATTTAATAACTAGCTGTGCCCCGCGGTTAAAAAGTACTATAATATATCTCTGTGCCAAATTTCATCTAGATCTGTTCAGCCGTTCTGGCGTGAAAGAGTAACAAACATCCATCCATCCATCCATTCCATATCTCTATCCATCTATTTATTAGTAGGATTTTAATAAATAGACAAAGTAAATTTAAGAAACCTTTCCTTTAGGGTGGTAGCTTTCATCATTCGCTTTTAAATTAATCCATAAGACGAGTACAAGGGAAATTCCTAGTTATTTTATGATTAGACAAGTGTGAAAGTCGTAAAAATGATTGCAGGCTCAATTCGTCACGCTAAATAACTTTAGAGGATTATTAGCAGGGTCGGACTGGCCATATAGTCAGGGTGGCATTTGCCAGCCGGGCCCCAGCCGGCGCCGGCGCTCGAACTTGGCTTGCGGGACTTGCCGCAAGCCAAGGTAGGTAGGTTGGGGGCTACACCCCGTCTCGGGCCCCTGGCTTGTGGGGAGCCACCCGGGCCCTTCCAGCTCAGTCTGACCCTGATCATTAGTATCTTGACATGCTCTCTTCGCTCGTCGTCTTCTAAACGAAATGGCACTAGTAAATATTTTGCCTATGCGAAATTAGTCTAACTAAACTAAAACTCCTGTAACTAAAAACTCAAACAATTTGTGATTATTTTGTTTTAAATGGGAAAAAAGAAACAACATTATGATTACAGTCAGTATCCGCCCACTGCGGGCGTCTGGTTATGTGGCTGCCCTATTGTCATTGCAATTTTTGACTCATCTGGGTAAACCTAATACTTTTAACTTATCTTCTACAGCTTCTCTATCTTTTTTTCGGTTCTATCTCTATACGGTTTTAAACGCAGTCACTTTCAGCGTCTGTCGATTTCTCTATCTGTATTTACGTACTTCTCCTGAACTACGCAACGGATTTTGATGTGGGTTAGATAATTGTTCACGAAAGGTTTTTAGGTACACCAGTGCGTTTTCGAAGCTCGCTAGTATGGTATAAATAAGACCTCGATAGGAAAAGTTTTCAAAGTATCATAAATAGATTTTCATGGCAAAATTAGGAAAACACTGGTTGTGCTGGTATTGCTGTATTTTTTTTTGTGTAATAAAAGTAGCTTAGCACAGTTTTTTAAACTGTCTTTTTAGTCCTCGTGCTTCAAACTTCCTTCTCGAATATCATCAAAATCAATTTAGCTTTGAAAATAAACTAATCAACGCCATAATCGGACTTACTTGAGATGGCGTATTTTATTGGGATAATGCACTATCTCTTGATAATTTCATTTAAACGTATTATTATAGTAAGGAGGGCAAGACGTGTCAAACCTCTCAGGGATTGACACTCGCCTCCCTTACTTACGTTAATACGTTTTATAGCCTCGGATAAATTTATAAAAACACCCCTTTAGCAATAAACGTTATATAGCCTTCGATGGAGTTTAAAATTGAAAAGAAAGAAAAAAAAACAAAATACTGTATAACTATTCCGAGGTTACACAACGTTTACTGCTAAGGGGGACAGTGTTTTGACTTTTTCGATCGAGTTAAAAATGTAAAAGAAATTTAAAAAAAAATACCGTACAACTATTCAGTGGCTATACAACGTTTATCAGTAAGAGGGTAGGTATGTGTCTAGTCAGATTTTGAGTGACCGTTCGCTTTTATACAGATTTATGTGTAACACACATACATACACCGATACAGATTTCAAAGTGCTAATTTATAATAATTTGAAATAGGCAGAAATAGTGAAGTCCAGTCTGAAAGGCGAGTGGGAGAACCTGAACACGTGCGTGGATGCGTGGGTATCTCGCTGCGGGCAGGCGCGCGGCCGGCTGGAGGACACGCGCGGCTCGAACTACAACGAGATGCTCGACAGATGGCGCTCTGTCCTTGAGGCCAGCGAACAGTGGACCAAGTACCTGGCTGACAGAGACGAACTCCTGTAAGAAATAGCTTGAATAACATCTTTTTACTAGCGGCTCTGTGAACTGGAGACCTCGCGGCCGGCGACAGCTTTCTTCTACAAGGGTACAACAAATGTCACAAATGTCATGTCTACAAAATGGTAGGTCCATGAAATTTAATTTTTGTTTTCGACGCTGCGCGAACGTGAACCATATTGCGCGGCGATACGATTCGCGGTCGCGCGTTGGAAACAATATATAACCATCATGACTATAAGTATCATGCTAGGTAGTAGCTATCATACAGGTTTTTTTGTGGATAAATTTTTAGATTATTTGTTTTTAATTGCGGAGATAAAATTGTTTTTTTTTTAATGTAAAATTATTGAACCTACTCACAAAATTTGAAGAGAGAAAGAAATGCGACCTGTATAGGAAGTCAGCCAGACAGATATCCGACATACGAAAGCAATTTTGCCTAAGCTGAAGCATAGACGCTTCGCTCGCTCACGCTCGCTCGGTCATTTAGCTTGCACTGTCCTATTACAAAGCAAGGCCTCTCTTCTGTCCTTCCATTCCTCTCTATTCTATTAAAAAAATTAAATGTATTTTTAAACAATAAAAAAGTATTGAGCTGTTAATTGCTGTTTCACTTTGATTAGGTTAACCTTTTGATGGGAACTTTGATAAAATATAGATTCTTAAAGTGGTTTAGACGCAAACCCAAACTGCTCAAAATCCACACCCTATAAATGTATCCCGATGCTCGATTGCTCTTGGTATCGCATTTTTAATTTCATGTTCATTTTAATTTAATTGTTAATAACTCATTTTAATTTTAATTTTTTCAATTTATTCAATTTAATTACATATATTCTATATTACAATGTTTATGGGTGAAAGGCCTGAAATAAAGAAAATTTGAATTTGAATCGCATCCACAAGTTTCGTCTAAAAGTGTATTTAGCATAAAATTAACTGACTGATATGTATTGCAGGAAAGAATGTCAAAAATTCAATATGCAAATCGATATATCGGAGACATGGACCCAAGCCGAAACAATGACGTCCGAAAATCTTAAACTTTGGAATATTTTCAAAGAGTATAACGAAGGTACCTAGTTTATTACTTAAGTAAATTAACTAAACTCATTGTACTTAATTGTTATTTAAGTTATAACTTTTGTTTTATTTTATAGAATTTGAGTCAATAGCAGAACAAGACTGGATAGTTTTCCAGAAAAAGCTTCATTTACTGGATGAATTTGTAACGAAATGGAAGGGGAATTTGGAACCGTACACAGTAGTCACTCTATTTCTGCAACAGGAGCTCGAGAAATATTCAGTGAGTTATTATACGTCAACAATATTCTATTACCTTACTTTTCATCGTATTTAAATACAAGAAATTACAGGCGGGCTAGCAGTAGTTTGAATTTTTCAGTATTAATAACAACACCACAACCACCAGACGAATCTGCAACTTGTTTGCCATTTATCGTATGCAGCAACCAACCATCAGACGTGCTTCTAGCGTGTTTTATTAACGATTTTTCTTTATAAAATACGTACAACCGCCCATCAGGCGAGCTTGTAGTTTGTTTGGAACTTTGCTGCATAAATCAACCAGTCATCAGACGCTTGCATCTTGGTTGTCATTCTACCATACAAATTGCAACCAATCACCAGGCGGCCTGCAGCTGGTTTGCTAGTCTACTGTACAAACCAACCAATCAACCATCCGATCATTGATCATTTACTTCTCTGATTGATTCAGGACCTTACAACGGTTCTCAAGTATCTCCGAGGCACAGATTTCACAGAGCGCCATTGGAGGGAGGTGTTTGGACTACTAGAAATGGAATGCAAGAAACCTGACACGTTGCAAGTCAAAGATTTTTTGGGGGTCGCATCGAATATTAAGAAGCAAATCAAGCCACTGCAGGTACGTTGCTATCTTTCAGTTTATAGCTTTTTCGTCATTGATTTCAGTGTCGCCCGGCAACAGACACTGAATACTGTAGCTGAATTAGAACTTAAATATTTGACAATACAATAATCACAGGTCGAACATTTAACTACCCTTACAATGTTAAGTGCCGATGTGGGCGAAGATGTTAAATACGTCTAGCTTGGAATGGGAACTGCTTAATCAGGCTGCCAGAAAACTGTTAGTTGGCGGCAGGTTTTTTTTTACTTTAGGGTTTTATTTAGTGGGGCATTTTCCGCACTTTTAAAGCTCAATGGTTACCGCTAGTTCTAACTACGAGTAACGTTATAAATGTGACTGTGAGTTTGTAGTTTTTGGACTAGTTTGTAGAGTAGACAAGGAATGAAAGCGTAGCTCAACCATTCTACATGAAACTCTGCATACATGTTGTAAGAGGATAGACAAAAACCGGGTGTCTTTACACCTTTGAACTGCGGGCGTAGCTAGTATTTACACATCGATCACAGATCGATTTCGATTCTATTCGATTCGATCGTTTAGTCTAATCTTTTTTGTAGAAAATCAGCTCGTCAGCGTCGAGCGAGTCCGCGATAAGGAGCGCGTTGAACGAGCTGGAGCTCTGGTTCGCCGGCGCGCGGCTCTCGCTCGTCTACTACCACGACAAGGACAAGCGACAGACAGCCATCGTCAGGGACTTCAAGGAGTTGTCTGCTAAGGTGAGAATAAGATTAGGGGTGTGCTAAACGAGCTGGAGCTTTGAGTCGCCAGCGCGCATCTGCTTAGGTAACATTGAGAACTACTGCAGTGTTTTAAAGAAGGAAAGAGTGTAGTTCTGTGAATCGTTCTACTTGAGTGGTGATGGTGAATACCATCAAAATACTTAGTATTATTATTACGATGATCATCCATTGACAACCATTATTCTTTGATTTCTCACTATATACATCTAGCGATTTAGGCTGTGTTTTGTCTGTCAGTCAGCCAGGATTATAATTTTAATAGTATTAAGATAGCAAAAATAAAATGTTGGATTATAATTTGTTAACGTGTCGAAATAAAATAATGTATATTTCAAAGAAAGGCTTTTCGCCCTAAAACATAACCACCGAAGGTGTGTAAAGAAGATGAGCAGTGCCTGAGGAAAAACGCCTTCAATAGGGTCACATGATTAACACAGCTGAGTGTTTTTATTGGTGGATTTTTTAGGTCATATTATTCGCACATCTCCGTTGAATACGCAGTCTTAGTCTACGAACCTCTGTAAATGCCTTCACGAGCGCGATCCGTTCCGGCGATCCGATCTGAGAATGCGATCTGAACGTGACCTCTGTATTACTGGAAACGCGTTGCGACCTACCGCACGTATTGGGGAGGCATAAAGGGGCGGCCCTTGGTTACATAGATCAGAGGCCCTAAACAAGTTGCATTCGCTTCCAAGCGATTCTGGCTTGAGAATCGCTTACGCTCGAACGTCAGCTGCATGATTGGTCAAATATGAGTTTTGAAAATGTCACGTGATCATTTTGTCAACTCGTCCAATCAGCAGCCAGCGTTCAAGCGTTAGCGATTCTAGAAACAGAATCGCTTGGAAGCCATTGCATTTTGTCTAGGTACCGAGATCAGTGCGTTTTCTGTTGGCCCTATACATTTAGCCTAGTTTCTTAACGTTTCCGCCATGGGCTTTATTGAAAAGTATGGAGCCAAATGAAAACGAAAAAAGTTTTCGTAACGATCCAAAGTCGTGGTAAGCCCCCGGATCAGCGAAACGGCTCGTGCTCAGTGGGTAAAGTGAGTTGTGTGGTTCAGATCGAGGAGCAGCAGTGGGTGGTGTCGTCGCTGGGCGGCGCGGACGCGTGCGCGGCGTGGGAGCTGCGCCTGCGCGCCGCGCGCCGCCTCGCGCGCGCCGCGCACCACGCGCAACGTAGGTCAGTCTCTTCACTCCTCTACAGGGCTATCAGTGAGAGGTGTACTGATCAATATAAAAAAAAAAAATTAAGAACAACTTTTACAAGAAACCAACTCTGAAATCGTGAGAACCTATTATTGGCTATCCATAGTTTATTTTATTGTATTTTTTAATGTAAGTAGCTGTTGGTTCTCCTATAAATAAATAAATAAAAAAACAAAGTCAGGTGCTTGTTCAATATAAAAAGTAATTGATCGTCGACAAAATGTATGGAACAGTTGTTTTTCTTTTAGAGTTGGATCTCATTGTAAAAATTATTCATAATGATGATTATAATGACACCCTTTCGGCTTAGTAGGTACACCCTTTCCTGATAACCCTGTATACCTGCTATATTACTGTGGTTGGTGAGATTTTCAACTAGTATGTTTTAGTTCGTACCAAATGAAACTGAAATTAAAATGAAGAAAACGCTTTTAATAATTATCTACAGTCGATCGGCCCGCTGGCTACTCGGTCAGCGTTTGGGCATTTGCGCAATCGTACGCAAACTATAAACATTTTAAGATGTTCACTACACACATTTTGCGTTTTAAACTTGCCTCGACGTGATACAAATGTCTTATTATCATATAGTGATAATTTACGTAATCATTAACGTCTCTGACATGACCGTTAGACATGATCACAGATTCACGGATTACCTCCTACCTATACATACATACATTACAAGATCTTTTCCCCGACAAAAACGCAAAAAAATTGAAGATCCGGATTCAAATCCGGACAGAAATTCAGACAAAATTTGAACATAAAGTATTTTAGTCGAAGTAGAAACAGACGCTTCGCTCACTAATGTCGCTCGGTCGAAAAGAAAGCGCGGGTTGTAGGGACTGGAAACTGAGACATAGACAGAAGTTGATTGTGAATGTCGTTCGCAAAACTTCATAACAAAACGTAATATTACTTTATTCATTAATACCATTATCAAAGTATGTACGAGTATATCTAACTTTGCTACATTCATGCCAATCACTCAGTTAATTTGTTGATGTCAGTATTCATGTTTTTCTATTGCACATAATGCTAAAATATAATCTAAAAAAATGTTTAAAAATGAGTCTGGCACAAAAGACTCACAACAGACCTACTCCTAGGTACTATCATGAACTGTAAACCTTAGATATACGTAACATCCTTGTTTTACCATAAATTTTAATTAATTGTATGTACTTACATAACTTAAAATAAAAACAGAAAATTAAAGAAAACTTAAACTATTAACTAAAAACTAGAACTAATCTAAAAGCCTGTTGGCAGAGGGAAAGGTGCCCAGAATGCTAGCAGCATTGCCACGCTGGATGGCAATGCTCAATTTCTGGCCAAAATAAATGTGCTGAAGATAAAAAAACAGGCAAAGATACACTGGAAATTTTGCGGGTTACAATTTTTACCATAAATTAAAATGTAACTTTTTGTTATTAAATGACTTAAATAGGCGAGTTTAGCATAATAGTTCATTCAAATAGCCATTACTTTCTACATTAATAGACTGTGTCTGTATTGTAAGAATGTAATTGTTAAGTTAATAAAGAAGTTTTAAAAATCAAAATCAGACTTCCGTAAATCTTCAAAGAATATCTGTTATGAACTCACAAAAACAGCAAGCGTAGGTAATCAAAAACGACAAATGAAGCACGTGCGTCACGGCTGCACCAAACTATACATTTATGGGCGTTGCGAAACGTTCCGAGAAATTGTGAACACATGTTTACTGCCGAAGTATGCCCGTCCCGGAGGTTACCGTCTTATATTCTACTAACTGTTACCCGCGACTTTTTATGCCGTTATTCAGAAAGTAGGATTCAAAAACCTTGTAACTAATTTTCAAATTTCACAAGGATCTGGGGGCTTACCATGAACTTTTACAAAAACATCATTGCGCAGGAACGTTTTGTTACATTCCTTAATAAGTATTGTTTTGTATCATACCACAAGCATTGAAAACAATAATGTTTTAAAACGTTTTTACTCCTGCTACAGTGATGTCAAAAGAATGTACGATACAAGTGCCTATAGACACTCTGTGGTACTTTTGCGTATTTTGGAGTATGATGTTGCCAGATGTACGATGTCAATCGTAATTATACGATTTTTGCCATGTAAAAATCGTACAATCGGGGTCGTACAATAGTACGACCGCATAGCGAAATCGTGCCTACAGTATCCTATCGATACAGGGAAATTACACTTACGGTTTTTACAAGTTGCAAGTAAAAACACTTATGATTTCTTATTATTTTCTTCCCTAAGAATTTTTATTTTCCTCACCCGCGTACAATCGCTCCTAAGAAACATCTGGCGACACTTGGTTACAATGTCAAAAACGATTTTTTTTTGTTTTGTCTTAAAGGGCAGGCTAGAGGCAACATAGCCATACCACCATAGTCTTCCGTATGTTTGTCATAACATTTTTCATTAAATCTCTGATGAAGATGATGATAAATGAGATAAATCTCGCTCCTCTTTCCCTCTTTCAATAAAGGCGAGTTTTCGTTTTAGAAAAAAATAATACAAAATCATGACACCATTTTTTCGGTTCCCCTCAAAAACGTAAATTAAATCTACCTTTGATCATGAAGGTAAATTAAAATTCAATTGCTGTATCCAATTAAAGTTTGTGAAAATTATTTTGGTGATATCTAGAATTTAATGCTTAGAATAATTTGTCACAGCGGCCGCAGAGTCTCAGCGAAGCAGTTCGATATCATGTGAGACTTTTTAAGAACCCACAGTGAAATCGCTGCGGGCTTTAATAGGAGTCTGCAGGCGAAAGCTCACTCTAAGAAGAAGCAAGTGCATCAAAAGGAGCTGACTTAGCCAACAAAAAATCTATGTGAAAATGGCTTGAAATTTATTCTGGAGCCCGTCCGAAGGCGTCCTTCGTAGTACGGAGCTTCCATTATCTGCTTCGAGAAACCTGAAAGTTTCCAAATCATCGGCCATCTTGCTAAATATTACAAATAGAACCTCAGAAACACAGCAAAAACTCACTTATAAATAGAAAAAGTTACACGGAGAGCAACTTTTTAACAATCATTGTCATATTTTGTATCATTCCTGCTATTTTGACAGCTCGGCAGGAATACTTTAGAGGTCATGGTACGGTTTTTAAACAAATGTTCCTTGGATTGAATGAACGAAATCGAGTGACGTCAACAAAACTGCTAAGCGATATCAAAACTTAACAGGAATACTTTTAGGGTGGTCATGGTACGAAATTACGAAGTAAGGCTTAATTAATGATGTTTTAAAAGGTTGTGGTAAGCCCCCAGTTCAGCCGTTTAGCCGTGAATAGCTTACAAACACACAGACTGACAGAGTTACTTTCGTTTTATAATATTAAAAAAATAGTACCTGGATGGCCGAGCTTTGCTCGGTATTTTTTTTTTTTTTTAATTGTGTTTTTTGGATAATAAACAATTGATTTTAGTCTAACCTCAAAGCAAACACTCATTGACTTCGTGTTACTTAACAACGCCATCTGCTGTTGTGTCGTTAAAGCAATTAGTTGCTCACAAAAAATAGTAGTATTATTATTCGCCAATAGATGTCAGGAAGAGTCATATTTTTCAGTTGAGATTGATTATCGATAAAACACGAATAAAATGATATTTTCTAAAAATGATTCCTAGCTAGATCGATTTTTCGCCCCCGAAACCCCGAAACGAATATACTAATTTGTATGAAAATCGTTGGAGCCGATTCCGAGATTCCAATTATATATATATATATATATATATACAAGAATTGCTCATTTAAAGGTATAAGATATAGATTCATTTAGATCTTAACATATTGTCACGCCTTTCCCCCGAGGGGACTGGCAGAGGTGTAATACAACACCCACACTTCGCCGGACGATTTTTAGTCCCAAATGTGATAGGAGGGGAGCCTGTCGCCATACACCGGGCTTCAGTCATGTAGCAGATGACATACAATACGCACATATGCTCACACAATGAATAAATTGGTGCGTGCCGTCGGCTGGATTTGAACCCGCTCCCTTTGGCTTGAGAGGCGGGCCTTCTCCCAGCTAGGCTGCCATCGCTTCCATCGGTTAGATCATACTTATATTATTAAGCTTTTTTTCGCTAGTACCCAGCAGTTGTATAAAGAAAAGGAAGCCTGGGGATGAAGATGATGATGATGATTTTAAAATGTGTAAGGTATGTTTGTTTCCGCTCAACTCCGTGAATTCGGTTAAGGCCCGGTATAAGTATCTTCTTAAAAAAACTGTTTGAGCGTAGTTCTCTAATTTTCAGCGATTACGAGTACAACACATTTTTTCGATTATTAAATAGCCATATTACTTCTCTAAAATTTAACTGAGTAATTTATTATTATTTATGTTCTTATTACGATTCATACCAATAAAAACAGCAAAAAAATCAACTCTAGGCGCCGATCTCATCTAACCATCAAATATGATTAACGATTTTCAACTCTAAATTAACGCTTCATTTAGAGTTTAGTTAACTTAAGTAAACGTGTGTGTGTGTAGATAATCGTAGTATGACGACAGAGTATTAACAGGGCCGCAACGCTCTGAAATTTACATACAAACGCGCTACTCAAATTTCTTGAAAACCATTTGTCAGATTATGATGAAATTTAGCATGTACAATTAAAATAACAATATCTCCGCCCCTATGTTCTTGGTTTTTTTTTAAAACGTTCTCAAGCGAAAATAGAGGTATGTAAAATATCCGCATTTTTAAGGGGTCACTTTTGACTGATTTATTCAATAGATAGACAGAGCAAATCATAAATTCCATTACATAAGGGAGGTTGTCTACAACATTAGCTGCTAAATGAATCCATATAATACAAGGGAAATTCTTAGTTACTTAAGAATGATTACAGAAGTGCAAAAGTCATAAAAAAATTGAAATTGCACTTTGTCCACTCTGTAGGTAAGTTTAGAGGCTCGTCAGTATCATTACTCGCTCTCTTCGCTCGTCTTCTTCTTCTAGACGAAATGGCTATAGAATACCTTAAGCCAATGCGAAGTTATAGTCTAGGTCGCCTAGGTCGAAGTTAGTTAGGTCGCCGGACTCTTAAGGCAACGGATTTAGAATACATGATGGCATGGGAGTAGATCTAAACTAGCTACGCAATATTTACTGTAACTTCGCTTCTAACAGAGACCTCACAAATCAGCATCCTCTCGTCCGAATTAGCTTCATAAAAAATCTATCAAAATTAACTACATGTTTGCAAAATTTTATTGCTTAAGTAATCGTTAGACAAACAAATGCTGGTCTGGCCCATCTAGGGTACGAGCATGGCACATTTAAACTAACGTTTCAAATCGACTAAATACATCATATTCTCGTACATAGGGTACATCTCGAGAGCATTCATGCCACTATCGTAGGCACCTTCTTGCGGCGGTGTCGTGTGTCGGGTCGTTCTCTTCCCTCAAATATGGAGAGCGATGGCTGGCACATGCGTCATACTCGTGATCAGGTGCTGTGGTGTACTCACAATGTAATAATAAATCTGAAAACCTTTAACCTAACCTTAGATTAAGACTTAATAACTCAACCCCTTCTAGATTTTTGTTAATAAAGGTCACGGTCCCCGGAGTCCGTAAAGAGTAATTTTTAAAGAAAAAAAAATCGACGAAATCGGTAATTTCCATACAAATTGGTCGATTTAATCGTACCCCTACCTGGGACAAGCTTTCGCTTGGTGGAAAATGGAATACAAAAACTAAAACACAAAAATGTGACATATCTAAATGTAAGCACTTTTTGTCAGCGAAATGTTGGCAAATTTTACATAATTTTTTTGTTAGTTTAAATGCATAAGTTACTGTGACTTAGGTAGGTACGTGTAGTGTTTAAAACAAGTTTTCTTTTTACATCAGCTTTAGTTAGTCTACTTTACCTTAGTTCGTGCACGACGGAGCCAAAACTCAGAAGATAAAGCGCTGTGCGATAAGTTTTACATTATCTTGAACCTTACAGCGTCGGCTTAGAAGACATAATAATCAGTTACTTAAGTGTTTAAACTTATCCTCTTATCTATCTCATTAGGGTTAAGTAACAGCAAACCATAAGTATATTTAAAACCAACGTTTTTATTCCAAAAAAATATTAAACCCAGATTCCTCAAATAGTTCAAAACTGTGATTCATGCTATAATTGAAACTCTTATCGAAAAACAGGGAAATCTAGACAATCGTGATTGTTACATTAATTGTAACAAACAAACGTCTATCAGTGCATAATGTACAAACGATCTCTGAGAAACGATCTAATTATGGTGGAGATCATCGTAATATATATAAATTTAATTATATACTTATATAGATTCCTAAAGTTCAGTGGGCGTTTTATTAATCATACGAAATAGCGGTCCTGTGAGATGTAAAAACAGCTCAATATCTTAAAAGAAGGCCAAGATTTTCATTTCAAAGGAGACTGATAGTCTTAGATGCGATGTCCACCAGCCGAGTTTTGTCCTTTGTTCTATGTCCTCTACCTACTATATCGTCCTCTTTATGTTAGAAACGGCGAGAATTACCTCGGTGGCAAGAACCATGTAAGCGGCATCTGCTAGACAGATGCCATGTGCAAGTTATAACATTTGGAGTGGTGACGCACCCGTACAGCGTTTTTTTTTACAACAGACTAGGCATTCGTTTGACCACTGACTCGCCTGATGGGAAGCGTCGACGTGATCGAAGGTGTAACACGCTTGCCTATAGGAGATACCTATTCACTTTACTCTTAAACACCCCCGGATTGTATTTAGGTGGAAAGACAGACACAGGCAACGAGTTCCACACCTCTGCAGAATATCTTTTGTACAGTTGACCAAAATATTAAGGGAATTAATATTGTCTTTGTGTAGCTATTCTCAGATAAACCTAGAGAAAAATATGGAACACTGCGTTATATCTCGCTGAAGCCACTTCTTTTTTAAAGTGTGTGCGTGATAATGTTGCCATGAAAAACATTTACAATTGCACGAAAACTAATATTAATTCCCAAACTTTAGGTTAGCCATTTCCGTTCCAATATACAACCTTAGTAGATTTAATATTTTAAAACTGCACATATTTGTAAGAGTTTATGTTACGGCTTTTTCAAAATTGACTTGTAACAAAATTGGGACAAAGGCTCCATTTTTGTTTTAGCCACGTTTGTTATTCAAAGATATCTAATTACCATCATGACTATTGTTATTTAACTGCCTGTGCCTGATGTTTGTCACCTTACTCGATAACGATTGTAATATGATCGGCAGGGGCGTTGCGCACGCCCCCTTTCTCATTTTCATCAAAATGCAAATCTGAAAAACTCAGTATTGGATCACTTATGGAACGATTAACACATGGAACATGGCTAGATTGCTTGTGTTTTATACTTTATTAGTAATTTTGTTTGCAAATTTCAAATGTGAAGTTTATCAAGACAGACCAAAAATCAAGACTTCAGATGGAGATCTCATTTTAGAACCGGCTTACGATAAGAGTATATTCTTACGTCCAAATGGCCCAAAATCGTCTGTTTTTGTCGGTGAAGTGAATATTCTTAATATCAAATCTAAACCAGATAATAACATAGTTCAGTATCAAGAAGCGCCGAACAACGCCTTTCAAGATTTTTTGAACGGACCAAATGGAATACTAAAGAGATTAGAAAGACTCGAAAGCAAAACGATACCTTTACCGGATGATTTGTTTTTAAACATATCCACGATATGGAGGAAAGTCAATAATTTAAATAGAAGAGTAATTAGCCTTCAAACACGTTTCAATGATCTCGGAAAAGATGAATGCCAATCCCATCCTTGTCAACATGGAGGCACTTGTTTGAACTTAGTCAACGGTTATCATTGCTTGTGTCCAAATAACTGGGAAGGAAGAGACTGTGACATTGATGTAAATGAATGTCGAAATTTTGCCGGTACCGACCTTGGATGTCAAAATGGAGCGACGTGTATCAACAAACCTGGGTATTATGAATGTTTGTGTAGATCTGGTTGGTTTGGATTACATTGTACAAGAAAAGCAAAAGATTGCAGTGGTGGCGACTTTGAAATGTGTGGCCACGGCACCTGTCTGAAGGTGGATACCGGCGAAGGAGTTACATGTATATGTCATCAAGGATGGACCACAAACGGAACCGGTGTCGCGTGCTTGACAGACGTTAACGAATGTGATTCACATGAAGGTGCTCGTTGTTCTGTTAACCCTAAAGTTGAGTGCGTTAATCTTCCAGGCTCATTCCGATGTGGCCAATGCCCACCAGGCTACGAAGGCGATGGATACACCTGTTCAGATATTGATGAATGCATTACGATTCCTAACGGAGGCTGCAGCCCGATGGTCGCTTGTCATAACACCATCGGATCTAGAATATGCGGGCCATGTCCTGCTGGATATCAAGGAGATGGAGTCACTTGCTCCTGGAAAGGACTGTGCAACATCGACCACGGTGGCTGTCACCCGTCTGCGCAGTGCGTTGAAAATTTATCCCTCGGGCGGACGGCACAGTGTATTTGCCCAAATGGTATGGACGGAGATGGAGTCGGAATTCACGGTTGCTACATTTCTGTTGGTAACAATATTACAGCAAGTTGTGAGAATAATCCCTGTAGTACTCATGGACAATGCCACCTACTTCGATCAGGCTATACTTGCATTTGTGAAAAGGGGTATGGTGGTCCACACTGTGATGCACCCATAAATTTATGCGCCATCAACCCGTGTCTCAACGGTGGTGTCTGCAGACAAGATGACAGCACAACGACAGGATTTAGATGTGAGTGTACTGCACAATATTCGGGCCCTCTGTGTCAAGTTTTAACAAGAACTTGTGGTGGGGTACTCGATACCCAAGAAGGTAATATAGTTTATCCCTTAACTAATTCAACATACGTTCATAATTCTAGATGCGCTTGGGTCATTCACACTGTCCCGAGTAAAGTTATTAATGTGACGTTTAGTAAATTTAACGTAGAAGAAGGAAATACAGATTGTCCATATGACTTTTTACAAATTCACGATGGTCGAAGTTCAGCCAGTCAGTTAATAGGTAGGTTTTGTGGTAATGCTTTACCAAAAGGTGGTAATATTGTATCTAGTCACAATAACCTTTACTTCTGGTTCAGATCGGACAGTACCGTATCTAAAGAAGGGTTTGCTTTACATTGGACTAGCGTAGATCCTGTTTGCGGCGGTATAGTTGATGCCGGGACTCACGGTCATATTAGCTCGCCGGGGTCACCCGGAAAATATCCACCGAATCGTGATTGTTATTGGAAACTAAAGGCACCTTATGGTAAAAAAATACAATTACATTTCTTTGCCTTAGATATCGAACATCATACTAACTGTAGTTTTGATTATTTGGCAATTTATGATGGTAGTCGTCAAATTGATCCACTACTTAACAAATATTGTGATTCGACTCAACCAGCGCCGCTTACGTCGGCTGGTTCTGATGTTTTAATTCATTTTCATTCTGATGCATACGGGGCAGGTTTCGGTTTTCAATTAGCATACGCAACTGTCTCTGGAGTACCTGGATGTGGAGGATACTTCACACAGGATTTGGGTGAAATATCTGCACCTATGTTTAATGGAACTTACTTGCCCAATATGATCTGTGAATATAAAATCAAAACTAGTCAAGGCACAAAAATACGTATAACTTTTAAGGAATTTCATCTTGAAAGATCCGTTAGGTGCCGATTTGATTATTTAAAAATATATGATGGTTCGTCTGAAGACTCACCATTGGTTGGTAAATTTTGTGGAACTACGTATCCAAAGTCGTATGTTGCTACATCAAATGCACTGTTCTTTAGGTTTCGCAGCGATATCACAATGTCTGCTGGCGGTTTCAAAATAATTTACGAAGCTCTCTGTCAACAGACTTTTTATGGTGATAGCGGTCTTATTCAATCTCCCGGGTATCCATTTAAGTATCCTGAAAACAAAGTATGTGAATATTTTCTTGCCACTAGTCCTGGCAAAGCAATACAGTTAACCTTTCAAGACTTCGATATTGAAGATAATAGATATTATAATTGTCAATATGATAATGTTGAAATAAGAGATGGTCCAGATCAAAATTCTACCCTTATTGGAAGATTCTGCGGAGGCTCGGAACACATACCACCCGTACAAACATCTACTCACAATCACATGTATATTCGATTTAATTCAGACATGAGTATTACAGGAACTGGCTTTTATGCAAATTTTACGACAATCGTTACTGAATGTGGGGGAATATATAAAGAAACTACAGGTCTGATCAATCACCCATCAGGAGACAGTTCTTCTTACAAAAACGATCAATCATGTAGTTGGATGCTTATAGCGCCTCAGGGGATGCACGTAAAGTTAACGTGGCACAGATTTGAACTTGAACAAATGCCATCATGTGACAGTGATTATTTGGAACTCATCGAAATTGATGATAACAATACCAATTTCGTCTTGGGCAAGTATTGCGGAACTAAAACTCCTCCCGCTATAACTACTTCTACTAATCGTTTGATGATGAAATTTAAATCTGACAGCAGCGTTAGATCTTCCGGTTTTTCCGTTTCTTATACATTCTTAGATGAAAAATCTCACTGTGGAGGATTTTACTATCGAACCCACGGGTTTATTAACTCCCCGGGATGGCCTCAGCGATATGAACCAAATCGAGACTGTTCATGGGTGATAACAGTGCCTGTCGGACAACAAATCAGACTTAATATTTCACAGTTCGATTTAGAGCGACCTATACGAGGATCATGCAACCATGGAGATTATTTGGAGATAAAAAATGGTGCTACTCCGAATTCACCGTCGATAGGTCAATTTTGTGGTAATTTTCAAACTAAAATTATTACCTCTTTAGCTAACAGCTTGTACATACATTTTCATTCTGATTACTATTTGACAGGCAATGGTTTTCGCTTAGAATGGGATGGCACTATCATTGGGTGTGGTGGGACTCTAACGAGTTCTTCGGGATCAATATCATCTCCAAACTATCCAGATAGTTACAATGAAAACACTGAATGTTTTTATAAGATCGTGACTAGTCTTGGATCCCGCATTCATATATCGTTTACAGATATAGAACTGGAACGAACCGCTAATTGTAGAGACGATTACGTACAAATCTTTGATGGTAAAAATTTTGATAGTAATAGCTTAGGGAAATATTGTCATATGTCTCCTGAATTGAATAGCATTGAAACAACCAGCAATTTTGCGTTTATCAAATTTCGCTCTGATGCTTATATAGGTGGAAAAGGTTTTTTAATCAATTATTTTACTATATGTAATAACAACTTGACTGGCAGTTACGGTGTCATCGAGAGCCCAGATTACCCGAATAACTATCCACTAAACCTGAATTGTTTATGGAACATAAACGTTTCCAAGGGCAACAGAATAAATGTCACATTTGCTCATTTCGATATCTTTAAGAATTTTCGCCCTTACGGTCTCTACAATTCCTACCCATTTATAAGGCACCCTGACTCCAGTAATTTCAATAATATTCATTTTTGTGCCAATGATTATTTACAGTGGAAAGAAATCACAGAAACTAAATACAGTAACAAATTTTGTGGAACGACGTCACCTCCCATGATCACTTCTAATAGTAATTCTTTGCAAATTAAGTTTGCTTCAGGAAATTTTGGCTCAAAAACTGGTTTTCGCTTAGAATGGGTTCGCTATGGATGCGGCGGACACATCCAAAAGCGTTATGGTTCAGTATCTGCAGATAGAAGCATAATGTCTTCAGACGAACTAGAATGCGAGTGGCTTATAGAAACTCCTATAGGAACCAGTGTCTCGTTGACTATTTCTGACCTCTTCTTACAAGCATCTCAAAATTGTTCAATAGATGCTGTAGAAATATATAATGGCCAAAATGTGGAATCACCTCTTTTGTCAAGAATTTGTAATCATCAATTTTCTGTTGTACAGTCGACTGCTAATGTTATGTTTGTAAAATATATTAAGCGTTCTGCACTGAGAGGAGCTTATTTCACTTCGACTTTTACTGGACCTAAAGCTAAATGTGGCGGAAACATAGTAGCTCTATCTGGCTACATATATTCTAAAAATTACCCTAAAAATTATGATAATAATCTAGACTGTAAATGGATAATTACAGTTCCTACTAATCATCGCATAGAACTTAATTTCATGGATTTAGATTTGTATTCAACCGACGCGACTGACTGTGGGGATTTTATAAAGATATTTGATAAACCATTTTTACTGGATACAAATTATACGTCTATTATTTGTCCCCAATCAAAAATTAAACAATTAACAACCAAGTATAATAGGATTATGATACAATTTATGAGTAATGGCGATAATAACGCAAAAGGTTTTAAAGCTAATTTTAGTGTAACGTGCGGAGCTGTGCTAACGGCTGAAACTGATGGAATAATAACTAATGAAAACTATATCGGTGGTTCAAACAAGAGTTGTACATGGACTATTCGTGCACCTCAGCCTGATCAAAAGATTTCTTTAACCATCACACATTTATCCTTACCAACTTATAGTGAAATTAGTAGTAACAGAAGTTGTTGGTCCAGTTATCTTCGAATATTCGATGGTGAAGATGTTGACGCTCCCCTTATTGACGAATATTGTGGGAAAAAGGCGCCTCCAATGATAGTGAGTAGGGGTAGCGCCATTACTATACTACTTGACAGTTACATTAACCATACTGTTGGTCACTTTTCTGCACATTACTCGCCCTTAAATGAAGCATGCGGTGGTGTATTGACCTCTGAAGAAGGGACTATAGCTTCACCCAACTACCCTCGCTCATATCCCATCGGAGCTAACTGTGAATGGACATTAAGCACTTCTCCAGGTAATAATGTATATATTACTTTTGAACAGTTTGATTTGGAGTATTCAGAAAGATGCAACGAGGATTACCTAGAAATCCGACAAAGCGACGGTGGTGGTAAACTTTTAGGAGTTTATTGTGGCTCTGAAATTCCTACGAACACAACAATTGCGTCGGAATTGTACATCAAGTTCCACAGTAGTGAAAAAAACAACGGTAAAGGTTTTGTGTTGCATTACGGATTTGTGCATGGAAACGAATTGATTAATATGGAAAGTGGAGAAATTGCCTCTCCTTTATATCCGCATGTGTATCACGGTGCTGCTTCATACTCCTGGCGAATCCAGTCGAAAGGTATCGAAGACATTGCTATTTCTATCGACAATTTGGAAATTCCTTCATTTGGTGAAGTTTGTAACAATTATTTATCTATTTACGATGGGTATGACGATACAGCACCACTTTTGTCTACGTTGTGTGGAAAATTACAACCTGAGGAAGTACTGCGAACATCTTCCAACATGGCATTTATAAAACTCTCACTGGATGAATCTAATACCGGTTCTCAGTTTCATTTAGTATGGGAGAAAATAAATGTCGACGCTGAAAATTCTGACAAAGAAAACATTAATTGCGGATCTAACTATACTGAAATTGTGTCTCCTGGCAATTTTAGTATGTTTGAATCTCCAAATTATCCAGAAAACTATGACAATGATTTAACCTGTGAATGGTCTTTTCAAGCTACGCGTGGTCGACATTTAAGATTAAATTTTATTGATTTTGAACTCGAAGAAGTAAGTCGCTGTTTCGCTGATTACATTAATATCTATTCTTCCGATATTCCAGGACGTTGGAAACAAATTAAAGGAGAAATTTGTGAAACGGAACCAGCATTATTAGTAACTAATTCAAGTACATACTTAAAAGTAAAACTTAAAACAGATTCTTCGGTGACAAGAAAGGGATTTCAAGGCAAGGTGAGCTCAGTATGCGGCGGATTAATCACTGATTTATCAGGTGAAGTTGGACCTACTTGGGATGATATATATGTCAGTGGTACCAGAAATTTTAGAATAAAATGTGAGTGGATCATAAAAGTACGTCCAGGTAGACTTATAGAATTCGAATTCAAACAATTCAACATAAGTAACAAAGATAGCGATTGTTTTACATCAGTTATTCTGAGAAATGGTGATTCAGAAGAAGCACCACTTTTAGGTGATGGAAAATATTGCGGGTATTCACACGAAAATAAGAATAACTTAACAACCTCGAGTAATTCTTTGTTTGTATCCTACACTAGTGATTATAGTAGATATAATGTTAAAGTATTTCAAACTTTTAAAATCCGTTATGAAGAACAAAATATTGAATGTGGAGCTACATCAAAATTAGATGCTGATCAAAGTTGGGAAGTTATAAGCTCACCTAACTATCCTTCAGTTCCAGTTGCATTTTCTGAATGTATTTGGTTGTTTACAGGACCTCCTGGTGAGATTTTACGAATTGACTTTATAGGCAGGTTCGATTTAGATGACGTCAACGATTGCGAGAACGAGTTTGTCGAGGTACGTGACGGTTCATCAAACTTGTCCCCGATGCTAGGCCGACGCTTATGTAGTGAAAAGCCAAGTACTATAAAAACTACGAGTAATGCATTATATGTAAGATATCTAACTCAAATATCCGAGCCAAGAAACGGATTCAAAGCAAATGTATCTATCAACATTTGTGGTGGAACAATAGTAGCTGAAAGTGGAGAAATAAAATCACCGGGCTATCCTCACAATATAATCAATATACCTAATAATGCTGTGTGTCAATGGCATGTCAAAGGAAGCCCCATGTTTGTTTTCAACATAACAACGCAAGATATCGATTTGGCAGAATCTGATTCACATTGTGGATCAAAAGTTATCATCCAAGAAAAGATTCCCGGTGCTGACACTGTAGCTGTATTGAAACAATATTGTGAAATAGATTCGCCTGAAAATTCTATTCAAACGTCAACAAATGAATTTATTATTGAATATCACTCTGGAAACCCGAGTGAATGGTCTCGAGGAAGTTCAAGCCGAGGATTCCGTTTTACTTTTACTTCATTCAGGCCGACATGTGGTGGACCTGTAAAAACTCCTGAAGGATTCTTAACTACTCCAGGTTATCCTTTAGAAACTGTCCTAAGATATTGTAGTTGGAATATCGCAGTTCCAGATAACACTCGCAGAGTACGACTAGAGCTTATAGATGTAGACGTAGATAAACATAGTATTGGAATATACAATGACAACACTTTCCAATCGCTCATTCAGTCAATACCAGGCGTAGGCTATAATCCAACAACACGAGTCTATGAATCATCAGGAAATAAAATATCACTTTTCTTATGGTTAAACCCACTGCCTTCAAAACATAGATTCAAAGCTAGATTTAGTTCGGACGAACCAGTGTTATGCGGTGGTAATTTAAATGGAGTCAGTGGAGAACTTACATCTCCAGATTTAAATAGATCATATTCGTGCGAATGGCATTATAATAGCCGAGTAGGAAGTGAAGAAGTAGAATATAATACTATATTGGTAAGAGCAAGTGTAAATTCTTCTACTACAGGAAATCGTTGCCGATATTCCGATCCAAAATTAAATATCAAAGCCTCCATTTCAAAACAAGGCTTATCATATAATCGAGATTTTTGTGGTAGAATGCAAGACACCTATAGGATACCAGCGTCAGCCATGGAATTGAAAGCGACAAGAAGTCGCAGTAATTCATTGTATTTTCACTTAGATTACAAATCTCAACCTTGTGGCGGTTCCATAAATGTCGGTGAAAATCCTGTTAATATATTAGAAATTCCTAATAATGCCAATGATACGTTAGACTGTGCCTGGATTGTAACGATGCCTTTCAATAGTAGGATGGAACTTAAAATGGAAGGTGTATTTCAGTATCACTGTGACGACGAATTTCTAAAGATAAGTCAAGGTACAGGACAATTTGCCCCTGCTTTAGGAAATTACTGTAATGGCAAAAGCCTTGATGAGCCTTTAATAATGAATTTTAGGTTTTTATATATTGAATATCATACCAAAGCTACAAATTCTTCCAAACTAAAGCTAATGGCCAAAACAGTGACAGGTCAATGTGGTGGGCAACTGTCTCTAAATCAGGTCATCTTTACATCACCAAATTATCCCAAAAATTATGAACCCAACCAAGAGTGTGCTTGGGTTATTATGGCTGATTTGGGTAATCGAATTTCATTGAGTTTTATCGATCGATTCGTTGTTGAAGATACACCAAATTGTACTAAGGACGTTGTAATAATATATGATTGGAAAGACGACGCCTATAATGAAATGGCTAGAGTATGTGGACGGCAAATACCAGTGCCATATAATTCCACATACAACAAAATTAAAGTCGTACTACGCACAGATGCTACCACAAACCTGGATGGATTCAGAGCTCTTTGGACTCCCATCTGTGGAGGCAATTATGTAGCTACAGACAAAAAACAAACTTTGTTCAGTCCAGGATTTCCTTATGGTTACCTCGCTATGTCAGATTGCACTTATGAAATAAGCGCTCCAGACGATAAAAAGTTACTAATAGAGTTTTTAGAGTTTGACCTAGAAGGAGTTTATCCTGAATGTCAATATGACAATTTAACTGTTACTGGAGCATACGAACCAGCCTACAGCTACTTATACCAAGTTTATTGCGGTACTGAACTTCCATCCGCCATAAGCAAATATAACAAAATAACTCTTTCCTTAAAATCAGACCGATTTGTGCAAAAGCGAGGATTCAAATTGACCTATCAGATTTATGAATGCGGTGGGCTAATAAGAGAACCGACTGTGTTGTCGTCGCATTATGGTGACGATGTGTACGATAACGATATGAATTGCACATGGCTCATTCAAGCGCCTACAAATAAATTAGTAGTTCTCAAATTTTTGTACATTGATTTGGAAAGTAACAGTGGCTGTTATAACGATTATGTATCAGTGTTTGACGGTCCGGCAATAGATGACGACAAAAGATTAGCATTACTGTGCGGCCATTTGAACTCTACTACGCTAATAAAGAGTCAGGGAAATACAGTCATATTACAATTTGTGACCGACCAAAGTTATACTTTTGCAGGATTCAAAGTAGAGGTCTTATTTACATATGGAGAATCGGCCAAGTGCGGAGGGCGATTCGATCTTGAAAAGTCATCCACAAAAACATTTAAATCACCTCTCATGGGATCCAGTGTTGTCTATGAAAATTACTTGGATTGTCATTGGATAATTACATCGCCACCAGATACTGTAATTCAAATTGAATTCCCATCTTTTCACATATCGCCATGTTTAAATGTAAATCAAACGGCATTAGGGATGAGCAAATGTGATTGTGACTTTGTTGAAATAAAAGATGGTTTAAATCCAGATAGTTTTGTAATGGGCACATACTGTGGTCACACAACGCCACCGGTTCTTCATTCGTCAGGAAATCTCATGAGTATCAGACTTTCAACAGATGGAGAATTAACTAGTTCTGGGTTTGAAGTTCGGTTATCTGTACAGCAATCTGTGTGTGGTCAAACTCGATTTGTAGTAAGCGAAAAAGTGACACGTATTAAATCACCTTTATACGATAGTAGAATGATTCCTCGGGGCCTTCGTTGCGTCTATTACTTGGATGCCACCGCGCATGAAAACGAGGGGATACGACTTTCAATTATTAACTTGAATATACAGCCACCTAATGACCTAAACGGGATCCAGGTGTGCGACAAAGATAAATTTATTATAGCTAGCAACCCATCAGCGCGAAACGTTTCTCTTGGAAAAGATTATATTTTAAATAGCGCGTCTGACTCATTTATTTTTTCAAATTATTACTTTTCTGTAGAAGATGCTGACATGCCTCAACGACTGGAATATTGCGGATCGATTAAATCTTCAGATGTATTCTTTAGAGGCAGTTTGGCTGTTACAATCGTCACATCATCGGAATCTGATTCCATATTTAGGGGTGTTGAATTTGAGTTCGCCTTGTCAGGATACTGTGGTAAGAATTATACTGGCACTCAAGGTATGCTTCAAACAGTAGACTATTATAGATCTCACGACTATGACGATAATGGTGAAACATCGGATAGTTATGAAGATTGCTACACTCTAATTACTGCTCCCGAAAACCATACGATATCTGCTTATTTTTTGTCAGTAGTTCCAGATTATTGGAATGCTGGTGTTTACCTCGATATATTTGATGGGAAGACCATTTCATCGACAAAAATGATAACTATGAATAAGGATTACGAAACTACTTTGCCGTTATTTTCAACAGGACGGTACATGTTGTTGCATCACCGTACGAGTAAAAACGATTATGTGCACTATCTAATGAATTACGTCAGTACAGACAAAGGTCAAGGTTGTGGTGGTAGACTGACTATTGAGATGGGAAGGATAACTAGTCCAATGTACCCTGATATTTATAGGAAGGACTCAAAATGTGAATGGGAATTAGAAACTCCGATCGGCACCCGTCTGAAGTTACACTTCGATACGTTCAATTTGGGTAGAAGCTGTGATCAGAATTATTTGCAACTTGTCGACAGGAAAGGTAGTGTTATATCGTCTTATTGCTCTGAGAAACCTGCTGATTATACGAGCCCCGACAGTTTTGTTAAGGTAGTATTCTATACCACCAAGAACAATGGTGGTCCAGGGTGGATAGCCGATTTCGTAGGTATTAAATAACATTCCTGGTGATTAATTAATTATAAATTAAACATGTTGGTACTGTTTTAACATTAATCATGATGAAAAAGTTTGTTAGTAAATAGTAAACAGCAAATGTTTAGCGTACATTGTACTGACTGGTTATTGTAATAATGTTATTTACTTAGCAACTAAATTGTAAAAGTGTCGATTGTATGTATCAATTTCATGTCATTCACTGCTCTTTCTCATAGTAAGTATGTAATTATTATTAACGACTTATCTTTTACATACGTATAAGTATGTACTTATATATACTTATATATATATGCTCGCTCACGCTCGCTCGTTCGATAACACACATGTGTTATATGAGGATTGCTCCTCACTTGTCCGCTCATACGTTGAGGTTGCGGTGGTAAAAGTAGAAATGAAAAACAGGTGTTTTTAGAATAACTGCGTCTCAATGAGATAAACTACTTTGCTTAGAAGTCGCGAGCGCGTGAAGTAAAAGTTCTTGGTCAAGAGCCTTGACATGCCCGATGGTGTTGCCATAGACAACAACATGTGTCGCTCGGAAACGAACGCCACACATGTTTGAGAATCACGCTTTCGACCGAGAGTAGAGCTTTAGCGAGCGAAGCGTCTACGCTTCAGCTTCTACAAAAATGCTTTCGTATGTCCAAATTCTGTCTGGATCAAAGTCAAAGTCAAAATGTTTGTATTCAATAATGTAACAGATTTTTCTTTGTCGAGTCAATATTTGGCAATTTTTCAAAACGGACTCGACAACAAACAAATCTGTATAATTTTTCGAATCTGCTTATAAAATTTCACGAAAATCGGTTGAGGAAGGCGACATATAGTGGAGGACACGTCGGCGCGAGGTCTACAGCTTACAGCTACTAGTTACATATCTATTTACGAGGTAAAGCTTTAGGGTAGGTACTATATCCACAAATTTTGATTTGAGCTCTGTTGTATTTCATACATGTTTATACTGTTTGATTGTAAAAAAGACATAAAAATAAAGATATATGGACTTATTACTTATCATGAAAAAATACAAAACTACCGACTTCAACTATGATAAGGGCCACAGAAACCGTTTCGACATTTTCAAAGAAAACTGCTCTACAATTTCAAAAAGTGTTTACTGTATCAAAGATTTTGCTAAATGTATTTCTAAAATTTGGTCTACATCGCATGTGGCTTCATAAAAACCATATATTAATAAAGGTTACTAGATGTTGTATTGTATAGCTTGTTTTATTATGACAACCTATTCCTTTTTAATTACAATAAATATAGATGTTTGAGAATCACGCTTTCGACCGAGAGTAGAGCGTTAGCTAGCGAAGCGTCTACGCTTGAGGTTCGACAAAAATGCTTTCGTTTGTCCGAATTCTGTCTGGATCAAAGTGAAAGTCAAAATGTTTGTATTCAATTGGGTATCAAAAATACACTTAGGAACGTCGAAGTTTTTCAATAGACTCGACCGCCTTGTTCGGAAAAAGAGCCATAATGTATCTATAACTAGCTGCATCCCGTGGTTTCACCCGCGATTAAAAAGTATCATATGTGCTATTCTATACTATAATCTATCTCTGTGCCAAATTTCATTCAGATCTGTTCAGCCGTTCTGGCGTGAAAGAGTTACAAACATCCATCCATCCATTCTTACAAACTTTCGCGTTTATAATATTAGTAGGATAATATGTAATAGGATCTCTGTCTTTCTCTACTGGGCGCATTCCTCAAAAGAACTGTATTTAAAGATTCTACAGTAAAGACAGTTCTTGCTATGGTTAAGATCCTGGAGTGAAATAAAAATAGCATTGGTAACAGAACACTGTACAAGTGTACAGTACAGTATCCAACAAAGGGAGATAACCGCTGTTCCGATCGGGGGCTTATCTCTCTGAACTTTGGCTTCATAACCGCCTTTTGAGAATGAACTCTTATCGCGGCGAAAGCGTTCATTCACAGTGAGGATGACGCACTCTTTACACTGCTCTATGGCAGGACCAACTTATTTTTGAGCTGAATGGCGGAGCCACTATCACAGTTTCCGAACAAATCTAATTGCTTGCCGAGGAGAATTTGAATTTCTCTGTTTGGGCAACTGTATCAAATAAGACGGTCGGGTTATTTTGAAAATGTATCGGTTTCAAAACTTTAATGCGTGTAGAGAGAATATTTAATTTTATTCATCAAAGTAAATCAATCTCTATATCTAAGTAAGTTCTTCTGACTTTAAAATATTCTATCTGCAATGAAATACAAAACAATCATAAATTCCTCAATAAGCTCTAAGAATCCGCGCTGACGGACCTAAGTAAGTAGATACTACTTTGAGTGCCTCGGTGGCTCAGTTGGTAGTGAAACTGCCTTCTGAGCTTGGGGGCGTGGGTTCGATTACCACCTAAGGAATATTCATGCGATGAACATTTGTGTTTATTCTGTCTGGGCGTTAATATTTATTTAAGTATGTATTTAAAAAATATCTAAGTATGTCTATATACCAGTCTCTGGCAGCCATAGTACAAGCTTTGCTCAGTTTGGGGTCAGGCGACCGTATGTGCAAGTGTCCCGAATTTATTTATTTATTTACTAACATCATCATTTGTATTTCAAATTAGTATCTTTCTGCAAATGTCATAAAAATATGATGACTTTACTAGAGAATTCAGCAACTCTTCTAAATAATAATGAACCTCGTAAGTTCAAATTAGTACACGAAACATTTTTTAACTTGACATAGATAAGAGGTTATCGTTGCTGTTGTAACTGTAACGAGTTATCTGGCTGGTAAAGGGGCCGCTGCTTTTTATACCTCTGCCCTCATCTACAAACCCGGCTGTGACGTCACTATAACTAAACTATTTTAATAATCAACTATCCTATAGAAGCATTAGGCGGTTGGACCAATATTAGTCGACTTTATTTTTGGTTGACATGACAGGCTAGGCGATTAAGCGCAGTGCCGAAAGGTGACGGTGAAGTCGAAGATAGTGAACATACCTATCTGGCCTAGGATGAGTATAGGAAAGGTAGGTATAGGCTTTCAAATTAGGTTGCAAGAATACACCGCCCGCTTCCTTAGTATAGTACCTATACAGCGAGTTACAAAATGTATACTCTACCGACAGCTTATAACCTGACCATATTTTCCATCAGCTGCAGCTCAAGCTCATTGCTGGTAGGTATTTGAAACCACTCTCCTCTTGCCCCTCAGTTTCTTGCCTGTTCTTCTGAGTAGAGGCTCTTTATCCGAACAAGGAGGTCGAGTCTATTTAAAAAAAAACTTTGACGTTCCTAAGTGTATGTTTGATACCTAAATTTAACAAAAACATTTTGACTTTGACTCAAAGGCAATCAGAATCATTTATTGTTGATCTGTGTGTTACAAAGATCTTAAAATATAAGTATAGGATCAACAGCTTCGTCATTGATTCATTTAGTCAGTCATTTAGTTTATTGCACTGTAATGAAGAGTTCTTTAAAACGTGTCTGTAAATAATGTTTACAGAAAGTACCTACAAATATTGCCTAATGGTAACTCAACCTACATAATCTCATAGCAAATGTCCAGTTCATTGAACAGGCTTCCTTCCCTCTCTAAACCACCTCCCTCCCGTCCGCTCTATTGAAAGCCCTTTCATTTCTGTCCTTTAGAAGTTCGTCGTAGTTTACTTGTAACAAAGGCTTCTATTACGATGGAGGTTGTATCGAGAATACGTCATAATGTCGTATGTCTGTCAATTTGATCAGTTATTCTCCGACAAAGTAGTTGAAACTGAAATACATTTAAGTATGTTCGAGAGCAATTATGTGTGGTGCGAACGAAAGTTAAGCAGTATTTAGTATAGGTAGGTATCTATGACATGTTTGAGAAATCAAGCAGTTTTGAGAGGTTTTTCGCGTTTAATTGGATATGTGTATAAATCAATTTGTTTCACAAAAATCTCTCCTTACAAATACTTTTGTGTTCTAAGATTTAATTAGAAAGATTTAGCAAGTAAGTAATAATGATTAAAAAGTTTTGATAACTTAAAAGTAAATGTAAATTATTATGACCTTTAAAACTCCTCAGAGGTTTTTAGTACGGTGGGTCGTTTAGGTCGGCTGGTGAAGCGGCGGCGCGGGCGCAGATCGCAAGCCCGTTATCAGCGGATGCGCAGGACGGAAGGCCGGGGCTCTCGACACTCCACAAAACGGTCGTGTCCATCACATGATCGAGAAACTATTGTTTCATGTTAATTATCATAAATTTTTTTTACGGACAGCGTTAAAAATGCTGCGATTGCTATGATTATTATTATCATATTTGTAGACTTCTAATGACTTCAACATTTGCAAGGTTTTTGGTATCTTATAATGTCATCTAATTAGTTTCAAATTATACCATATAGATACATAATACTTCCTTTATGATACACGCTACGTAGCTGTACCACAGGATCTATTTACAGTATTCATTCATACCTAGTTAAGCATATAAAAGCTCTAGCAGACTTATCACTATCAAACCGGTTCTCACATTTTGTTAATACAATTATGCCCTTGCATCGTGCGTGACTCATATCATACCTACTTTAGTAGAAGCCGACTGTCTGCTCACAACTTCTGTAAGCAATAAAAAAGCTCAGATATAAATAGGCAATCAAGTTACAACATCAACGTAATGGGCCGCCTCGCTCTGTAGGTACGCCTTGATATTTAACGTCCTTTTGGAGCTATAAAAAGAAAGGGCGCATTAAAGGCTGAGACTAGGAAGCAGCCTGTTGCCATAATAATGACCAAAACAAAAAGCGCATCCCGAAACGCGGCGTTATTTTTGTTGCTTAGTGCCCGATTCGGAGAACACAGCGGCGCGGGCGGGAGCGGTCGTCGCCACGCCCAGGGCCGCATTCCACACCGCGTGCTACTTTTCTATGGTTGCTTTGTACCTGGTGGACTCATCGTCTAAAATTACTTGCCGAATACTTGCACACGCAATTATTCAATGTTGCAAGTGAATCCAACAATTTGTCTTTCCGCTTACGTTGCTCTATTATGATTATGTAGAGGCAAAATTTACTCTGGCTGTTTTTATTATCATATTATAATAGTATTAGTAGATTGAAATAAAAAAATGCTAAGTTAGGTAGGTAATTTGGCAGCATGTTTGTAGCTAAACTTGTTAGGCAGAGCCATTTTCGCCTGATAATTTTGATTGCTTATTTCGTCCAAACACTATATAACTATTCCGAGGCTATCGAAAACCTTTGCCTGTCGCAATCACATCGCAATGTAGCTTAGAGCGACTAAGAGCTTTTAGTGATTTCAAAGCGGGCACGCTTGCCGAGTACGTCCCTGGGCTAGTAGGGCCGCGGGGGGCGGCGGGGGAGGCGCAGCGCGAGAGTGGAGCGGCGGCTCCGGCAGTGCAGTGAGCGGCGCGCGGAGAGCCCGTACCGCGCAATGGCTCTGCGCCTTTTGTTTATCGCGACGCTTATCGCCGGCGGCGGCGCCGCGTTCCACGACCGGCTGCGCGGCGACCCGCGCCTCACCGCGCGCGCCTGCGACCTCAGCTCCTGCTACCCAGCTACCGGGAACCTCCTCATCGGCCGCGAGTCGCGCCTCTATGCCTCATCCACGTGCGGCGTGCACGGCCGAGAGCGCTACTGCATCGTCTCTCATTTGGAACCAAAAAAGTGTTTCTGGTGCGAATCTACAAACAGCACGTTCCATAATCCTCATCTGAATCACAGGATACAAAATGTCATAGCCAAATACTACCCAGGCACGCGAAACCGGTCATGGTGGCAGTCTGAAAATGGGAAAGAGAATGTAACTATTCAGTTAGATATGGAGGCAGAGTTTCACTTCACTCATTTGATAATTCAGTTCAAGACTTTCAGACCGGCGGGCATGTTGGTAGAGAGATCGTTCGACTTTGGAAAAACTTGGCGCGTTTATCGTTACTTTGCGCATAACTGTGAAGACTTTGGTGTTCCCGAAGGAGATCCGAAATCATTGACGGAAGTTATTTGTGAATCTCGGTACTCGAAAGTAGCTCCGTCGAGCGAAGGAGAAGTAATATTCCGAGTTTTGCCGCCTAACATCAACGTTAACAACCCTTACTCTGAAGAAGTGCAGAATTTGTTACGTATGACTAACCTCAGAATTAACTTCACCAAATTGCACACTCTAGGTGATGACAAACTAGATAATCGTGCCGAAATTCAAGAAAAATATTATTATGCTATTTACGAAATGACTGTGCGAGGATCCTGCTCTTGTTATGGTCATGCTTCTCGTTGTTTGCCAATGCCGGGAGTCGAGTCCAAGAACGACATGGTGCATGGCCGTTGCGAATGTACGCATAATACCAGAGGATTAAATTGTGAATATTGCGAAGATTTCTACAACGATCTGCCTTGGCAACCTGCTGTTGGAAAAAGTTCTAATATATGCAAGAGATGTACGTGCAATAACCATGCAACAACATGTCATTTTGATCCTGCTGTTTATAATAAAACTGGAAAAACAAGTGGTGGTGTTTGTGATAATTGTCAGCACAGCACGATGGGTGTGAACTGTGAGCGATGTAAACCGAAGTTCTATAAGGACCCCAATTTAGATATACAAAGTCCTGAAATCTGTAGACCATGCGATTGTGATCCTGAGGGCACGACAGATCAACAGATTCTTTGCGATGATGAAACAGATGTAACCAACAACAAAACTGCGGGCCGTTGTTTATGCAAATCCAACGTTGACGGCTCTAGATGTGACAGATGCAAGGATGGGTATTGGAACTTTGATCCTCAAAATTCGGAAGGCTGTGAATCCTGTACTTGCGATAGTTTAGGAACTATAAATGAAAGAGGGTGCGACGCAGGTACTGGAAACTGTTTCTGCAAACGCCACGTAACAGGAAGAAATTGTGATCAGTGTCTACCAGAGTTTTATGGCCTTTCTGATAGTGATGACGGATGCTTACCATGTGACTGTGATTCTGGTGGTTCTCTAGATCGTGATTGTGACGTTATAACAGGCCAATGTAAATGTCGTCCGCACGTAACAGGACGTCGATGTGATCAACCTATCCAAAATTTCTTTGTCGGAGCTCTCGATTCAAACGTTATAGAAGCAGAATCCAGCCAATGTGATTCTCAAATTGACGATAATGCTATTCAAAGTCAGCTTTGTCATGTTGTAATAAGAGAAAATTTCCCAGACGGTAGAAAAGAAACTTGGTCAGGTCCCGGTTTTATGAAAGTTCCCGAAAGTAGTACATTAGTATTCATAATTAACAATTTGAAGAAAAGCATGAACTACAATGTGCTAGTTAGATATGAACCTCAGTCTCCGCAAAATTGGGAAGAAGCTACAATTTTAGTTAAAAGACCTTTGCCTATTGATTCTGATTCACCTTGTGCAAATGTGAGGCCAGAAGATGATATTGTACACGTTCGATTACCATCAAATTCACGTAGTGTTTTGTCTAGTCCTGCCATTTGCTTAGAAAAGGAAAAGGAATATGAAATCCGCATTTATTTAGGTCGTCAAGACGGAGTTACTTCCAATACCAGAGCATCCATATTGATTGATTCAATTGTTTTAATACCATCATTTGACGACTTACCATTTTTGAAAAACGGTAGTGCAATGCGAGATGAATTCGATCGGTATAATTGCGGAGATTCATATTATTATGATTTGAATAGAGAAAACGTACCCTATATTTGTAAAAAATATCACGCTAGCATTGGATTTTACATCAGAAATGGATCTCAATCTTGCCAATGTGACCCATCAGGATCCAAGAGTCACCAGTGTGACCCCTATACCGGATTCTGTCAGTGTGTAGAAAATATTGTAGGAGCTAGGTGCGATCGTTGTGCACCAGGCACTTATGGTTTTAACAAGTTCGGCTGCAAACGTTGTGATTGTAATAGTATAGGCTCTCTTGACAACTTCTGTGATGCTACAAGTGGACAATGTAAATGCAGAGCTAATACCTATGGACGAGCTTGTGATTTATGTCAACCAGGCTATTTCAACTTCCCCAATTGTCAACAGTGTGATTGCAATGGTCATGCTATTGAATGTGATGATAAAACAGGAGCTTGTAAAGAATGCAGAGATTACACGGAAGGCCATCGTTGTGAAAGATGTGTCGAAGGCTTTTATGGTGATCCACGACTCGGAATTGACATACCATGCAGATCATGTCCCTGTCCTGGTGTAAAAAGTGATCTTAGCAAAAGTAGCCATGCTGACCGGTGTGAATTAGACCCAGAAACAAAAGATGTTGTTTGCGATTGTAAAGAAGGGTACGCTGGGCTACTTTGCGATGTTTGTGCCGATAACTACTACGGTGATCCTGTCAGAGGCACATGCGAAAAATGTGAATGTAATGACAACACAGATATCACAAAGCCTGGTAACTGTGATCCATATACTGGAAAATGCTTACAGTGTCTATATAATACTGCTGGAGACCGCTGTGAAGTTTGTAAAGTAGGATATTACGGTAACGCGTTAGATAGGTCTTGTTACCCTTGTAACTGCTCTCGCCTCGGCACTAACTTTACCATGGGAAATTGTGATGGGATCAATGGACAATGTCCTTGTTTCAATAACGTAATGGGAATAAACTGCGATCAGTGTACTGCTAATCATTGGCGAATCGCACTTGGTAAAGGCTGCGATCCATGTGAATGTGATCCTATCGGTTCTGTGTCTCCTCAATGTAATGAATATATCGGTAAATGTGACTGTATACCAGGTCATGGAGGACGACAATGCGACCAATGTCAAGAAAACTATTGGGGTAATCCTAACATCGAGTGTCACGAATGCGATTGTGATTTAGATGGTTCATTGTCAAGGCAATGCATGCGAGAAAATGGTTCTTGTGTTTGTAAAGCAGGTATTGGAGGATACAGATGTGACATGTGTGCTAGAGGTTACCTTGGACAGGCCCCTGATTGTTACGCGTGTGGCGAATGTTTCGATAATTGGGACAATATCATTAATGACTTACGTATTAAAACTGAATTTGCAATCGGAAACGCTAGTAAAATAAAACATGTTGGTGCTACGGGGGCTTACACAAGAGATTTTGATGAAATGACATTGAAATTATCTAATGTTAAAAATCTACTTCAAAGTGCCAAACAAGGTCAAACAACTGTTAGAGATTTACTATCTAATGTCACTAGTTTACAAAATTTATTAAATGAAGCTGAAAAGAAAGTCAAAGACAGTAATGATAACTTGAATGCAGTGACATCAAAAATAAACCTTCGAAATGTTACATTAGATGGACTCAGATTAGGAATTGATAATTTAAAATCGAAAACAATTGACCTGGGAAATAATGCCACAAAACTACAAGAAGCTAATTTAGAAGGTGCTCTAAATTTGACTCGTGAAGCTAAGCAAAGAGCACTTAAGGCCTCTGATGATGCTGAAAATGTTCAAACGGTGATCACTAACACTGACAGACAAATTAAAAATACTGATCGCCTTATTGAATTACAGTATTCTCATTTCAATAGTACTCAAAACGACAATGATAAAAAATTGCAAGATTTGTCGGCCCAGTTAGAAAATTTAGAATCACAAATTCCAAAACTCAATGAAAAGATGTGTGGCCAAGAAAGTGATAGTTGTGATATATGTGGTGGTGCAGGTTGTGGAAAGTGCGGTGGTATTTCTTGTGACCAAGGAGCAGTGACTAAAGCGGAACAAGCTTTAGACTTTGCCAACAAAACAGAACACAGAATCAAAGAACATGAGCTTACTGCAGAAGATTTATTCAGATCAATATCTCAAGTGAAACAAGATACAGTCGCAGTACGCTCCAGGGCAAATGATTTACGTCATAAAGCACATGATTTCAAAACATCCACTGAAAGAATCACAAACGAAAGTCTAGATTTAACAGCTGAACTTAAAGATTTTCTGTCCAACACATCTAACACTCCAACAGATGTTAGAACTTTAGCTAACGATATTCTTAATCTCTCCATTAGCATAGAACCTAAAGAAATAACTGACCTGTCTCAGCGGATTAATTCATCAGTGTCACAACTCACAAATATTGAAAATATCATTACTGAAACAAAACCAGACTTGGAAAGAGCTAAAGCTTTGAAACAAAATGCAACCTCTGTCAACAAAGCCGCTAATTTAACTCTCGAAATGGCTAATAAAGTTTTAGAGGCATTAGACGAAGCACAAGCAGCACAAGATGCTGCCGAAAATGCCATCGACAAAGCGAATAGCGACATCGAGGCAGCAAAAGGCGATTTAACACCTATAGCTGCAGAAACTGAACGAGCGCAGAAAAAAGCCAATGAAACCAAAGATGAAGTTGAAAAACTGCGCTTGCGCCTATCTGATTTGCAAAAAGATATTTTGAAAATCGAAAGTGATGCAGAACAAGTAAAACAGGAGGCCAATGATGTAGTAGATCGAGCTGAGAACGCAGAACAAAAAGCGCGAGAACTTAGACAAAACTTCAAACAAACTAACATGTCACTCGCTGATAGAGCCAGTCAAACATTAAATTCGAGAGAGCGAGCACAACTATTGCTAACACGTGCTACTAGACTTGCCAGTGACACTCAAATGCAACTCCAGCTTTTAGCTAATATGGAAACGCTGTACAACGACCACAATGAACAACTAAACCTTCTTGAAAGAGAAATAGGTGACCTCAATACACAAATGAATTATTACCTCTCGGAAATATCAAAACGTTCAGACAATTATCGATCTTGTACTACGTAAAAACGTAACTCTCTCCGTTTAAGGTGAACATAATTTTCATATGTTGATACTGTTCCACTTGTGCCATACTTGTATACTGTTACAGCATTAGTCATATTGATTCAAGTTATGTAGTTAGACTACGCAGTGTTTTTGTATTAAGTATGTATATTGCAAAGAGCGTGGGTTGTAAACAAAAAATACGATGATGATTCTGCAAATAATATACCTGGAGTTGCATTATAATAATCCACCATAGTTACGGCTAAGTATGTACAAAATATCTTTCTGGATTTGTCTTTATTTTATGACTTTTTGTACTTACTATGAATTTTGTAATAATCTGTGTATTTTGTGTTTCAATGTGATGAGGGGTTTTGAGGTTCCGTACTCTGTTAACCGGGGCTGTCTCTGACTAGGTTCAGTACCGTAGTTTTGGCATCATAAAATACACTACTCATATAGTGTAATACAAAAAAAGTGTAGGTATTGAATTTAGTTTAAATACTGAAAAATGGCAAAACAACAGCCTTAGCAGAGTCTCGAATAGTTTTTCTGTGTTCGTATTTTTAATGAATGATGATAATTGTATAATTATGAACTTTATTTATGAACGATTCTATGCTTGTCATCCTTTGTCTGTTACTATTCCAAAGAAAATTATGTATTAGTTTCAATAAGGCTACGTCTGTTAATATTTAAATAAGTAACTTTTTTACTTGCTAATTTTGTAGGATAGAGTTTTCGTGTCTTTAAGAGGTATATAGGAAAATAGTTTTTTTTGGAAGAATTTTTTTCTATGTATAAGAGTAATTTATCATGAACTTTGGGTATCATCTACGATTCCCTGAATAACTATAACACAAAAGCTAGTTATAAGAATATACGTATTTACTTGAAAGGCATTTAAACCAACTTTTAGGCAAAGATCTATTTTACAAACTATGCGATGACAATAGTTTTTAAACTGTCTAAAATTTTGTAGAAAATTACCTATTATACTTCTTACTATGAAAAACACAATGCATTTGTAATTTAATGAGATGATCCTACATACGAGGCAACAATACTTAATTGTTAATAAACGTTTTAATTTTACGAATACCAAGTTTTTTCTTAATACCCTTTAGGTTCATTTATAGTTGGAGTAATGACCAAGCCTGGCGGTCTTTTGCTTTTTTTACCCGATTGCGCAAGAAGTTTATTATTAAGTTATGTTTTTCGAGCATTTGTATGTATGTATGAGGTTTCTTTGGCACGCCCTACAGCTTAAACAGCTTGAGGGATTTCGACATGTGAGGTGTCATTTGAATCGTCTTGATGGTGGAAATGACATAGGGTACAACATTCAAGTTATAATTATCCGTGGTGTCAGACTACATTTTGCTGTCGGGTTTTTTGTTTACCTTCAAACAATTTTACTTGTATTAACTCTTGTTCAATATGCATGACACCGTATATCTTAGTCTAGTCGAATAATTATTATTTTTCAAATCTCTACACAACATACATAACTCTACATAACAAAACATACTCTACATAACATTCAACAAATTTTCAGTTATTTTAGTCAAAGTAAAACTCGTTTGTTTATTTTAGATATCTATTGAAATCTACAATTAGTTTTGTTACTAAATAATATTTTATACTCCTGTGCTATAAATATGATGCTAGTGCATCATTTAGATTGTAGGTACTTACTTAATTTTGTACCATTTTTGTTTCATTTTTAAATAAACGAAATTATTTTCTCAGCTTATTTGTTTTAGTACAACTTGCTTAACCACTGCTGCTGACGTCTCATCTCGTCTACATATATTGATTTTTCCTAGCCGAATTATCTTTAAGTAAGGTAAAATAATGATGATAAAGGTAATAACTAAGAGGTCTATATTTACATTTATTTATAGGTAAATATTTATACATAGGTAGAGTTAGGCATATTACATAAACTTATCAGACACATTTTTTTCTCTATTGGATACCCGCACTGGCTTCGCACGGTAGTACCTATATACTTTCCGAAAAAAATTATTTACGTATGGTGAAAACCGTAAAAATCCGCATCCGTTGCTTGGTTTAGGGGGAGTTAGCGGATATACCTACTTACAGACAGAGAGACAGGCAGACGCGGAAAGCGACTTTGTTTTATATAATTTTGTAGAGCAGATAGAAAAAAGAAGACTCGTAAATATTAATAACTAGCTGCGCCCCGCGGTTTCACCCGCGGCCCCATAGGAACCGTAATTTTTATTTTTTTTAAATGGAAATCGGCTCGTGCGTTCTGGAGTTATAGCGTCAGGAAGGAAAACCCGACTTATTTTTATATTTAATTAATAATATAAGTTTAGTCAGATACGCCTTAGAGCTAGACTACTAGGTCGGCAGTCAATTATGTAATTTAAACATCTGGTGTTTCCGGCTGAGTACTGGATCTTATTACTTATGACAACGTTTAAATGAAGCTTTAAATTATTCCTCATTAAACACATTGCATCAACTAAGCCACGAAACATTACTGTTCTTATTAAATACCTAAAACTCACATTAATCTTCTCTATGTATGTATTCGCTACCATCATTATACCTACAGCTCCTCTGCCATTCATGTAAAAGAGCATCAAATTAGAAAAACCCAACCTTAGCAAAACGCTGCTTAGATCTGCGCGCCTGCTTAAAAATGACAGATCGAATGTATGATTTATAAGGTGTTTACCCCTTTCAGATGGTTATATCTAGAACCGATACTGTCTAACGAGGAGGGCGAGCTAGCCTCTAAGTTCCGCAAAGTGGACCAGGGGTTCAGACAGGTGGCGCGCATCCTGGAGGCTGATCCCAGGCTGTCGGTGCTGCTGCAGTCCGCGCGCCTTCAGCCCATGCTCGACTCCATATCCGAACAGCTGCTCGCTTGTCAGACGGCACTGAACCAATATATCGATGTAAGTTGGGTGTCACGATAAGAAATATGCTCACTACTTAAAGTTTTCGTGACAAGAAAAGCCGTAATCGTAGTACTAGTTAATGCTTAAGTTATACTTCCATAAAGCCCAAGTTAAATTCAAATTCCTTCTGCCTTTACACCGCTGCTGAATGAAGATAATGATGAAAGAAGAAAATAAAAAATTTGTATTTATGTTTGTTCCCACTCATGAAGACTTGTCTGAGAAAAACTTGTATAGAGTAGCGCACGTGTTACATAATATATTAGTTGTTTTTATAATTAGTCAGGCGAAGCCGCGTGAATGTATCTATTCTCTAAAATAAGAATGGACACTCATACACAATCAATAGGCAAACATGCCAAGACAGTCATTACGCGTAATAAGCATAAAATTCACTTTCGATCTCAGGTCAATGTAATCGTAGATAGTAACAAGTGAAGTCATCTCGAATACTGTGTACAATATAAATAAAAAATAAAAATAATTACTAAATAAATAATAAAGCCTTATATTTCCAGTTTTGACAGTACACTTACAAATGTTGATGTACAATATATCAGTATCTAATGATCAAAGTTCAGCATCTACGAGTACCATTATTATCATTGTAGCCGTAGTATTGGTCTAGTAGTAACTACTAATATTGAAGTTCCGAGTACCTACCTATTATCTTATATCTTTAAATGAGCAATTCTTGTATATAATATATATATATAATTGGAATCTCGGAATCGGCTCCAACGATTTTCATACAATTTAGTATATAGGTGGTTTCGGGGCCGATAAATCGATCTAGCTAGGAATCATTTTTAGAAAATGTCATTTTATTCGTGTTTTATCGATAATCAACTTAAACATAAACTTGGAAGAAAAATAACAAAAAGGAGGCGTTTGAGTAGTCTCAACTGAAAAATATGACTCTTCCTGACATCTATTGGCGAATAATAATACTATTTTTTGTGAGCAACTAATTGCTTTAACGACACAATAGCAGATGGCGTTGTTAAGTAACACGAAGTCAATGAGTGTTTGCTTTGAGGTTAGACTAAAATCAATTGTTTATTTTCCAAAAAACACAATAAAAAAAAAAAAAATACCGAGCGAAGCTCGGTCATCCAGGTACTATTTGTTAATAGAGCACGCTATTACACGTACAGGACTACAGGTCTATCTATACATATTTAGAATAGCATGTAGATATGTCAATTTAGTCTAGGTATAATCTATTTCATGATAGCCTAGTCTGAGAAGACTCGCTTCTCAAGCCAGAGGGAGCGGGTTCGGATCCAGCCGAAGGCACGCACCAATTTGTTCATTGTATGAACATAATGTGCTTATCTAATGTCATCTGCTATATACGTAACTGGAGCCCGGTGTATGGCGACAGGCTTGCACCTTGTCACATTTGGGACTGAATATCGTCCGGCGAAGTGTGGGTGCTGTACATCTCTGCCAGCCCCATCGAGTAAAGGCTGCGATATGTATGTATAATCTATTTCCACGCCTCATTTGAATCTCATTAGTGGTTACACCTCAACACAAAGCACTTAAATATTTACAATAATTTACATTCATTTTACAAACACACAATCACGCCTCTTTCCCGTAGGGGTAGGTAGATACCTGTCTTTTCTCTCCATAATTTTTTTGCATATGACTACGTGTTCCGTCAATCGCCACAACAGGAGAAGCGATCAATCTTCCCCCGGCTCTATTTCCTGAGCGACGACGACTTGCTCGAGTTGCTGGGGCAAGCGCGCGCGGGCGCTGAAGGCCGCGCGACGGTCATGCAGAGCCACCTCAAGAAGCTGTTCCCGGGCACGAGCGGCGTCAGCCTGGGCCCGGGGGACATGTCTGTGACGGCGCTGCGCAGCCAGCACGGGGAGACGCTTCAGCTCGACCATCCCGTCGATATTGATTGCCCTGTTGAGGTTACTAATGTTTTATATTCAAATTCAAATAATTCGTTTTTATGTCAAATTATTTTTCATTTACAAAATGCAATTCAATTTCAATTCAAACAATAATAATTTACAGCTAAATTTTGCAAAACTTAGTTACTACAGATAGTTTTTTAATGAAATTAGTTTACCATACTTTAACCACATGGTATGCATGCAAAAGATTTTACAATTCAAAAATGTATGTACTAGAACAAGGGTTAAAATAGTTACTGGACTTTCGGGAGCCCCTTCTGGAAATTCAGGTACTGGAGCTAATCACTCCATAATTTGGGAAAAAAAAGTATTCTTTTTTCTTTCGTTTTACCACTAACTCGCCTGAATCGAAATGTAAAGCATTGATGCGGATTATGGTGCAGTTAGCTTGCCTAAATAATATCAAAAGCAAAACTTAAAAACCGATTTCCTGTCATCCATGAAAACAATTTTTAGACTTATAAAAACAGCTTGACCGATTTAAAAAAAAAAATGGGGTTACCTCGGGAGCATCCCTTTAGAACTAAAAATAATATTTGAAATCGGTTTACAATTTGCGAAAATATCGATAACATAGAGAAAAAAACACAGACGAACATAGAATCTGCTCCTTTTTGGAAGTCGGCTAAAAAGAAGCGATTGACTTGAATCAAGATTTTTTTGCCTATTGAGAAGAGCATTCGATCGACATAGTCTATATCTAGAACAGTCATACTATGTTCGTAAATCTACAACGGTATAGATAGGTATTATTATTTGTTTATGTTGCAGTTTTTAAAGGCCACAACATTGTGCTGACGATGCAATGACGATGTACCTAGCTCTAGGTCGTCCGACTGCGTGAATTTCACGTAGCACAGAATAATTACTGTTACGTCTTATCTAATCAAATTTCAAATGCTATAGGTAAAACCACAATAACAGTTTAGAAAAATTCCAAAAAAAGTCTTATTTCCAGGTGTGGCTGAAGAACCTTGAAACAGAAATGCGTTCATCGCTAAAGAATCTAACATTGAAATGTGTGCTAACGAACTCGTTGCAAAATCAGGATCCGTTTTCGCTGCCGACACAGATTCTGTGTCTAGCACAGAACATTCGGTTCACGGAACAAGCTGAGAGGGCGATAACTTCGAGAGAACTTCATAAACTGAAAGGGAATGTGGAAAAGGAGAATTCGTATTATGCTTCGGCCGAGTTGGAGGACGAAAGCGAGCGAAACAAAAGGCAGGCGCTCATATTACAATGTGCCCATTATACGTCCGTCATAAGGACTTTGATAGACAATAACGTGACGTCGACCAACGACTGGCTTTGGCAAAAACAATTGAGGTAGGATTTTCTTTGTATCTACTGGTTTAGTCCGACGAAAGTTGGAGAGAATGTAGAGTAGGGCTAGGCTTGTTTTTATGTGTTTTTGTTTAAATTTCGGTCCTTTACAGCCACAGCCAAGTACAGAGGTAAGCTACCCAGAGGTTTATTGGTTGTAATGGTTTTAATATTTGTCAAATTATGAATCCTAATTCAACAGAGAGTTCCTCACTTCACACAATCCACACTAATATTATAAAATCGAAAGAAACTCTACTCTCTGTCTGTTTGTAGGCTTTATACGGCTAAACGCCTGAACGGATATTTACGAAATTCGATAATTTACAGTATTTAACACAGTATTTATAGGGTTTTTGGATAGATACTATTACGCAAAGCTGGGTTGGACTGGTTATACAGTCAGGGTGGCATTTGCTAGCCGCCGCACACCTTCCCACTTGACTTGCCGCAAGCCAGACGGTAAGTAGGTTGGGGGCTACACCCCGTCTCGCCCCTGGCTTGTGGGGAGCCACTCGGGCTCTTCCAGCTCAGTTCGACCCTGACACGAAGTAAGTCGCTGGTAGCAGTTATATAAATACAAAAAAAAAAATCATTGGTTTTTCAATAAAATGTTGTCATTATCATTAAGGATTCTACTTAGTCACTCGTGTTGGTATACACATGATTATGTTTACAGATTTTATTTGATGGGTAGCAAAGATGTGGTAGCGAAGATGGGCTTGGCTCAGATTTCCTACTCCTACGAATATCTCGGCGTCAACACCGGTCAGTTTGTGCGCACGGAATTAGCTGACGACTGTTTTCTCATATTGACACAGGTATCTACATAATTATGTATTGTTAATTATTTAGATCAGTATATTTATTATGGTTAGATGTAACTGGGTATGTTACATATAGACTACTAGCTGTGCCTCGCAGTTTCTCCTGCGGTAACACAGGAACCGTTATTACCCGACTGCGCAAGGAGGCTTATATTTTTCGAGTGTATGTATGTATGTATGTGGGTATAAATGTATGCGGTTTCTTTGGCACGTCCTACAGTCTAAACAGCTTGATATATTTCGACATGTGAGGTGTCATTTGAATCATCTTGATAGTGGAAGTGACATAGAGTACAACATTTTGCAGCCGGGTTTTTGTTTTTCTTTTAATAATTTTGCTTGTTTGTTTCGGAATTAAAGGTAAACCTACCCTTTATCCTTTTCTGTACCCCTGACATGTATGCAACAATTCATGATAGGAGTAGACGTGGTTTGAGAAATAAATAATTAAATGATGATTTAATCAAAGAATGATGAAAGCGTAAACGACGTACAAAAAAGCCACTTTCGCATAATTTCTTCTTTTCTCTATATATAAAAATGAATCACTATTTCCCTTGGTCATCGCATCACGCGTGAACAGATGCAACATTTTATGCAATATTTTTTGTTGTGTTTATTATTGCCAGGAGAAGGATCTTATGAAAGAAAAAAATAAGATATTTTCCCAAAAAAAATAACGGTTCCTGTGGGACGCGGGTGAAACCGCGGGGCACAGGTAGTTTATCATATTAGTTAGAATTGGGATAATATGACGGTATTCATTTACCTTTTTTATGTATAATAAAGGTAGGTAAATTGTATTGTAATGACCCTCTGAATGGCAGGCTCTGCATCTCGGCCAAGTTGGTAATCCGTTCGGTCCAGCCGGTACGGGAAAGACAGAGTCAGTCAAAGCTCTGGGCAGTCTGGTCGGACGGCTGGTACTCATCTTCAACTGCGATGAGGTAAATCATTTGGATTATATTTTGACCTGTAACGGTATGTTGAAAAAATGGTTTTGTTCAATACTATAAAACTTAAGTAGACATTTCGTTTTTATCTTTCCCTCTCTCGCGTATGTAGTAGTACATAGCTGTATTTTTGGAATAACACTCTCAACCTTTGTATAATAAGTAGGTACCTACTTACTTATCAGCCAGGCTTGATGAACTTTAATGCATTGGGCAGCACTTGTGCTAAACAACTGACGCAAAATGTTGACCACAACTGCAATTTTTCACTTATTTTTTATTGGTTTTGATATTTAGCGAAAGGGATTAAATGGACACCAAAAACGTCTCGCTACGCCCTAAATCTATGAACTTTCTCACTTAGGCAATGGACTCTGAATGTCTGGGCCGGCTGCTCACAGGGCTGGCTCTGTGCGGCGCTTGGGGTTGCTTCGACGAGTTCAACCGACTTTCCACGGACACGCTCGCCACAGCCGCCGTGCAGTTAAATTCGCTGCTCGCCGGCTCTGGAACCGCGCTCTTGAATGGGAAGCAGGTAACATAGAGTGCTAGCAACTGAGGTACGAGTGCTTAATTATTTTTTAGGTGACACGTAATATTTTTCGACTTGTAAATTGGTGGTAATTTTAACCTCCGATGCAAAACGACGGAGTGTTATGAGTTTGACGTGTCTGCCTGTGAATTAGTCAGGAGTGTTTATAGCTATGTTCGATGAAAATTGGTGTTGATGAAAATCGTTATCGGGGCTTTTTTTTAATTTTTAATTTATAATTGTGTTTATTCACTCCTACGAAATGACGGCTGCGCACGCAGTGTGCTTTATCCCAAGATAACAGCAAAGGCAAGAAAAGGTGACGAAACGGTACTCTGAAGTTCGTAGATATCATGCCGTTTGTTAAACCAGGGTTATCCTAACGGCTCATGCCGTGGGCAAATTGTGTTCCCACAGTTTTATCCCGCGAGAAAGAGACAAAAATATGCGTATTCCAGCTTTGTCACATTTAAGCGCGGATGTAAATGGGGGAAAGACAATTAGTTTCCGGCCCGTGCTAGCCCTGCAGCCGGTGATTGCAAGATGACAAGCTATAGTATACTCGTATAGAAGAGCTACATTGTCGCAGGTGGTGGTATCCGAGTGGTGCGGCGTGGCGGCCACCATGAACCCGGCCGGGCGCGGGTACGGCGGGCGGCGCGCGCTGCCCGCCGCGCTGCAGGCGGCCGTGCGCCCCGTGGCCATGGTGGCGCCGCGCGCCGAGACGCTCGCGGCGCACCTCCTGGCCGCCAGCTGCGTGCCGCACGCCGCGGCGCTGGCCGGCGATCTTTACAACGTCTTCACTATGGCCGGGTAACTATTGCTACCGAGCTGCAGGCGGCCGTGCGGCCCGTGGCCATGATACATTATAAAGTTGTAAATGCAAATCTCCAGTGTATTTCCGCTCTAACGTTGCATTAAGTACGCCAAAGAATATGGGTTCTAAATACTAATGAAATTTACTACAAAAACTATGAAATTTACTAGAACACTTTGTACTATTAGATATTTTAAAGCTAATTGAAACTTTATACAATTTGATATTTGAAGAAAGATTTGTATGTAATTGTACAACAGTTTTAAAGATAAATTTCCGCAAAGTAACACCTGATTCAATAACTATTTTAAAGTAGTCTAAATGTGCTCATTCCATATCAGGAGCCTATGACTATCAGATTTATTTATAGCGTTCAGAATTATCAGTTACTAACAAAAATCTGTACCCGCGGTGTTACCCGCGACCAAAAAGTAGCTCTCTCCTGTGCTCCGGACAACCTGTATCCAAATTTTCAGGATGATCGGGCGTGAAAACATAAACAACAAACAAACGAACAAACTCCCTTTTATGTATTTATTATATTAGAAGTTAGACATTTTGACCAATTTAAAAAAAAAAACTTTCTTCTTTCCCTTTGTTTTTGCCTTTCCGATTCTTGTCTTTATTTCGTTATGGAACCCCCAGTGCGCTGATAACGGACGAGCGTCACTACGACTGGGGCCTGCGCGCGCTGAAGGCGAGCGTGTGCAGCGCGGCGGCGGCCCTGGTGTCGCCGGCCGCGGCGCTGCCCGCTCAGCGCGCCGCGCTGCGCCGGCTGCTGGCGCGAGACAACTTGTCCAAGCTCACCACTGACTCTGCACTCAGGTGACGAGAACTTTACAGGTGTACACTCCACTTGTTAACTTAATTGTTTAATAACTTAAACGGCATAATGTTCATTACATTAGTTAATATAAAATGATAATGAAAAAAAAAAACAATGAAATATTAAAAAGAAACATGTAAATCATTTTTTAAATGATGTTCTTTAAATGCTACATGTATGGATTATTGTCACAAATAAAAAAAAAGTAGGTCTATATAACATTAAGTTTTTATCTATAAATTCAACATTGAAATGTTAAATAACAGGTATTGTTAAATAAATTAAAATCAAAATAGAAAAATAAGTTAATCAATCAAATGTCTAGAAGAAATGTTGACAAGTTAGTCGCCTGTTTGTCCATGGTCATCTTGGACTTGGACCATGTCTGGGGTCAAAAAGTTCTGTATCTCTTTTTCGATTTTAGGGCTGACTATTCACTACTAGTTAGTTTTCTAACTAGCCACTATAGTCGAAGTCGAGAAAATAGCTAAGTATAGCTACATTTTTTAATTCTCCATTAGGTAGGACAACAATGTAATAGCAATTTACAATGCTTTTTGTATTGTTTGTTAGTCAGATCAAGATTGACTCATTTAGCTTAACTTCAACGGATTGAAATTAATTTACAGATTTGAGAATATTCTATCGTTGGTATTCGCGGATGTTCCCGTGGAAGAGCCGCCTTCGGATCCCATTAAAAAAGCCATAGAAGCCTCGATGGAAAATCTCAAGCTAGCGCACAATAAGCTTCAGGTTAGATTATACAGCAGTATGTCAGTTTTACACAAACAAATGTACACAAGTTTTTAGTTTTTGATTCAACTAAAGGATTCACTCCCAAAACACAGGTTCTCACACCTAGTTTGGTTATTAGTGCCAATAATAACAATGTACTTTTCATAATTAAATAATGTTGATTTTGTATACAGGGGTATTGGTAATCAATTAGCATCCTTGTAAGGGCATTTTCTGTACATCCAAAGAAACACCTTTTTTTCTACGACTTTTAAAAATTCGTATTTATTTTCTTTCAGAAAAAAATAAAAAAGTAAATTAGTCCGGTCTAAGCATCATTTAAAAAGCGCGCCCGCACTTTGAGGTGCACGCAAGCCGACAAGCGGGTGCTATGAAAATAGTCATGAAGTTTTACATAGAACAACAAAAACTGTAAAAAAAAATTGGGTTTATTGAGTTTTGGGAAAAGCTGTAGAACAGAATTTTGTTTGCTTTGATGGAGAGAAATCTTAAAAGGATGCTTAATGATTACCAATAACCCTGTATACGTTTACTACTCTGTTGTAATAGTAATATTGCGAAAGTTGTGCTAACTGGTATTATCTGCGTCTCTATCCATTTAATAGGTGAGAAAAGGTAGGACAGGATAATCAGAACATTTGAAATGTTTAGATCCAGAAGTGTGCAGAATTTTACGAGCAGTTGCAGCAGAGGATGGGAGTGGTTATAGTGGGACCACCGGGCTGCGGTAAAACTACCATCAGGCGAATGCTCAAAAACGTAAGCACTAATATTGACAAGGAATCGTTGACAGTAATGTTGATTGTTTCTTTTTACTGAGGAGAAAATCAGCACTCTATTGCCACTTACATAAGTGACACTAACTTTTTTTGTGAATTTTTGGGAGGTTGCAAAAAGACTATTTTAGCTTATTTATGTTTTAGGTACTAAATCATCATAACAGGATTAACTTTCATAGTCATAAAAACTGGTATCAAAATCTGAAACTGAATTATTTGTTTTAAGGCGCTTACGAACCAGGGCAAGAATATAGTGGAATACACCATTTGCCCCAAGGCGATGAGTCGGGAGTGGCTCCTGGGGAACATCGACCACGACACTCGGCAGTGGACTGACGGCGTTATTTCCGCTACGGCATTGGAAGTTTCCAATCAACCTCCAGGTAACATGTTTTTTATGCGGTAGACTATTAGATAGAACCCATTTACAGATCTGCTAGCTTGCAAATGTGTATGATTTTTAACTGACTTTAAATAATGATAAATCGTCACGCCTTTTCCCTGAAGGGGCTGGCAGAGGTATAATTAACACCTACACCCCACGATATTCAGACCCAAATGTGACTGGGGGCGAGCCTGTCACTATACATAAAAAGGACAAGGACAATTAGGGTTTTTAAAAATTTACTACCTCTTAAGTCTCTCATTAAAAACTGTTTTTTTTTTTTTTTTAAACCTACCCCATCTTAGTTAGGAGGAAAATCAGAATATTACTTTCAGATGGGTCCATTTATTAAAAATATATTTCTGATGATGGGAAGTCAGGTTTTTAATTGCCGACTGCGTCGGTGTGGCTCACTTAGGTAGTGAGCCTCAAGCTTGGAGGCGTGAGTTTGATTCTCGCCTAGAGCAAACATGTAATGTGATCAAAATTTGTGTTTGTATTATGTCTGGGTGATAATATAAGTATGCATTTAAAAATATATAAAATAATAATAATGTTTTATTTCCTTATAATTTTAAAAATGTTACAAACACTTTAGCATGCCAAACTTTATAAAAAGTTTGTTGCTAAGCCTCTCATTACTCCTACTTAATTAATCTCACAAAATAACCCTATGAGTTATGTTGTGACTATATAATTATGTATGTATGGATATGAGTATCTGGCAGCCATAGTACAATGCTTAGTTTGGTGCCAGGCGGCCATGTGTAAAAAGATTCCCGAAAAAAAAAGAAATATATATATGTATAATTGATTCAGATGTATGGTCATGGGTGGTTTGCGACGGCGACATCGACCCTGAGTGGGTGGAGGCCCTCAACTCCGTGCTGGACGACAACCGGCTGCTGACGCTGCCGTCGGGCTGGCGCGTGCAGTTCGGAGACAACGTCAACTTCGTCTTCGAGACGCACAGCCTCGAGCACGCCTCGCCCGCCACTGTCTCGAGGATGGGAATCATTCTGCTCAGGTACACACTCACAACCCACTAACCCCCTTAGCAATAAACAATGTATAGCCTGGAAAGACTTACACAGTCTTTTGTCTTTTTCGATCAAGTTTAAAAAATAATAAGACAAAACACTGTCTAACTATTCCGAGGCTACACGTTTATTGGTAAGAGGGTAAGTTGGTCTAGCTGTTCTACGGATTTTGTTTGCATCATGTTCTTTTTATTATGTCACTAGCTGCGCCCCGCGATATCACCCGCGGTCCCACAGAACCTGTAAATTTTTCGAGATGATATATTTTTCCTGTCCTTTTCTGTACCCCTGACAGCGTCTATGCAAAATTTTATTATGATTGGTTAAGTAGTTATAGCGTGAAAGCGATAGTTAGGATAAGGAAAAGACGTTATCAAAGTTTTGAAAAATTACATAAATATATTAACAATTATTATTATTACAGTGACAAAAATTTAATAGAATAAATCTAGTCCGCACAATGTTGCCTTACCCCATCAGGGTCATTATGTGAAGCAATTTTATGTGATTTACCTTTAAGAACTGCATGTAGGGTTAGGTTTTTCGAGTGTATGTATGTATGTGGGTATGTATGTATGTATGAGGTTTCTTTGGCACGTCCTACAGTCTGAACAGCTTGAAGGATTTCGACATGTGAGGTGTCATTTAAATCGTCTTGATAGTGGAAGTGACACAGCGCACAAAATTTTGCAGCTGGGTTTTTGTTTTTCTTTTAATAATGTTACTTGTTTTGGATCATGCCTACAACATCCTTTTGTTTTAGCGATGACGTCAGTTGCGGCATAGACTTCCTTTCGAACTGGGTGCGGCGCACAGACATGGAGCAGGAGCTGGGCCGCGCGGCGCTGCCTGTGCTGCAGCAAGGAGTGGAGAAATGCATGCATTGGTTCAACGTTCACAAGTCGGACGTCGTGCTGAAGCTGCATAATATTGCCCTTGTAAGTTTAACAATAAAATAGAATAAGGAATAAATAAAATGAAAATATCTAATAAATAACATATCGTCACGGCTTTCCCCCGAGGGGGCTGGCAGAGGTGTTACGAGTATACAACCCACACTTCGCCGGACGATATTTAGTCCCAAATGTGACAGGGGGCGAGCCTGTCGCCATGCACCGGGCTCCAGTCATGAAATCAGAAATCAGTATTAATTGATAACTCCTATAGTTACACGTCACAGTTGAAAATTTATAATTAAAAACGAATGTCAGAACAATATTAATTAATAATTATGTCAAATATAAAAATAATTCATTAATGTCATTATGTATAGTTAAGTATAGTAAAAATAGTTAAATATAGTTAAATAAATAAATAAATTATGTAAAGCTATTATTATGCAAAATTAAAATAGTTTTAATTTTAGAATAAGCTCCAATGTCATTAAACATATTATATAGTAACCAAGCTCTCAGCTTGGTTTTGAAGCACGCGGTAGAAGGCGCATCTCGAACGGAAGTTGGTATACGGTTATAGAACGCCGGCCCTAAAATATACACTGACTTCTTCGACTTGACGAGACGATGTGAGGGGGTTACTAGTTGGTCCTTCTTTTTATTACCACATAAGTTGAACGTACCATGGACGCCCCTACGTTGAAAATGATCTAGGTTTACATGGGTGAATAGGGCTACCTGGTAAACGAGCTCACACGGCAGAGGTAATATCTGAAGCTCTCGAAACAGCTCCACGCATGAGACGTCGTCCTGAACCCCGCATATGGCACGTATGGCTCGCTTCTGCATGACAAATGCCCTATTACGATCGGCAGCATGGCCCCATAGCTCCAACCCGTACGTGATGTTACTGTGGACGGTAGCGAAGTAGCAGGAGCGCAACACGTCGCGGGTGGCGGTGCTGGCGAGCCGCCGGAGCGCGAAACACGAGCGGCTCAGCTTCCCGCACAGGTCGCCTATGTGCTTCTCCCACGTCAGCGCGCCGTCGATTTGGAAACCTAGAAGTTTTGTACTGTTAAGGAGATTGCATTTTTAACTTTTCTTTGGCATCCAGCTGATAAGTCCCTCATTTTTGCATATAATAGATACACAAGCGTAGAAAAATGGGAAGGTCATGACACGAACTAGATAATTTTGGCGGTGTAACGATATCGCAAATCTTGGTATCTGGTGACCTCAGCCTTAACTATTTGGCTGCTTAGTGACAAGACAACGTGATAAAGATGATGTAATTCGACTATTTTCGTCGGAAGAACATATATAGATGATTTTTAAATTATTTTTGAGTAAATACCTAAATACGCACAAAGTTTCAGTCATTCGATTTGTGTAATTCTTTTAGTAAATAAAGGCTATCATCGACGTTATTTCTGCAAACAAACTTTATTAACTTTTAGCAGTATGTGTTTAGCGATAATAGCCTAGTCGGAGAAAGCCCGCCTCTCAAGCCAGATGGAGCGGGTTCGGACTTAGCCGAAGGCACGCACCAATTTGTTCATTGTGTAAACATTGCTTTGCGTATTTAATGTCATCTGCAGGCTCGCCCCCTGTCACATTTAGGACTGAATATCGTCCGGAGAAGTGTAGGTGTTGTACACCTATGCTAGCCTCTTCGGGGGAAAGGCGTGACGATATGTTATGTGTGAGATAGTGTGATCACCGTCGCCTCCAGACTTGTCTCACGCAATAACGCTACGTGTGTTTAGCAATATAACACCTCGTTTCCGACCATCTTTTCCCACTTAGGGCAAACATTTATGTGATGAACATTTGTGTTTGTTCTATGTCTGGGTGTTAATATCTATTTAAGTATGTATTTAAAAATATCTAAGTATGTATATCAGTCTCTGGCAGCCATAGCACAAGCTTTGCTTAGTTTGGGGTCAGGCGACCGTGTGTGGAAGTGTCCCGAATTTATTTATCTCCCACATGGTGATAGGGTCAGCCTTCCTTGCTTTCCTTCTGAACTTCGCTCTATGACATTGTCTTCTGAACCTCATACTCTCTACCTTTGAAGTGTTTAGCATTCGAATGATTTAAAACCAGTTTTATTTAGCTAAATCATATGTTTGTTTGTGTATCTTGAGACTGATTTTTCATTTACTTTCCGTTGAACCGAGTTCTATGAAAAATTGCGCACACATTTAGTTCTCGTGACAATACAGCAGCATTATAAGATTAAAATCATGTACGGGCGGATTCAAACTTAATGGCGGATGTGAAGTTAGGCGCGAAATGCTGCGCAGTAGCGGAAACGAAGGTTTGCGGGCGTCACAGAGGCAAGACAGCGCAAAGAAAACTAGAAATAAGGATAGGATAGCTGTACCGAGATTTAGACTGGACTAAGTCAAAAAAGTCATTTTAGGCAACTGCCTCATAACATATAACAGGGCTCACTGAGGGAAAATTCAAATCACATGTAAAAACTACATTAATGAAAAGAGGGTTTTATAAGGTTAAGAATTATTTAGAAGACAAATATGTCTGGAGACTTCCACTTCCGCCAAGTAGCCACTAGTATTTATAGATATCACCTACCTAGTTGTAAACCAAAATTTGTGAGACTGTTAATTATTTACTATTTAAAAAAATAATGCCCCTCAGTTTCTTGCCTGTTCTTCTGAGTAGACGCTCTTTATCCGAACAAGGCGGTCGAGTATATTTAAATAACTTTGACGTTCATAAGTGTATCTTTGATACCTAAATTGAATAAAAACATTTTGACTTTGACTTTTGACTTTGAAAGTCGCGCTTTAGTCAGCCGCCATTAATTAAGTTCAGCCTTTAGAATCAGCCTGTAACTTATTTTTATTTGATTTATGCTTGTACCATTTACCTACGTTACAGGTCAAACAAATACTAGTTCAGTTCGAGTACGTAACACAGAATCTGGCCGGGAACAGTGACCGGACGACTCCGGAGGATGTGGTGTATCTCGCCATAGAGACCAGCACCACGGACGTGGTTAAAGACAGCGCGATCGACTCTCTGCATCAGGAGGTACGTTTCAGAAGAGTTTCCATTCTTGTAGTGCTAGCAATGTATTAAATAAAATGACGTGAGGAAGAGGTGTCAAGTAAGGAAGCTAATGTTATTCACGGGAGGGTCACAATTTTGTAAAAGAAAATGTTTTCTAATTTTTTTTTAGTTTTACCCAATTATTTACATTGATTCTAATCCTACCTAACTAATATTATAAATGGTAAAGAGAATTTTGTGCGTTTGCTACGGTTCACGCCTTAAGACGCGGCCTTACCACGTTTACTTAAGCGCTTCATTTAGAGTTGAAAATCACATAGGAATTGATCGTAAAATGAGATCGGCGCCTATAATTACATTTTTCTTCCCGATTTTATTGGGATTAATCATAATAAAAACACAAATAAGATGAAGTAACTCGATTAAACTTGAGAGAAATAATCTGGCTTGTTGTAAAAAAGTTGTAATCGCTAAAATTTTAGAGAACCATGCACGAACTTTTTGTGACTATTTTAAAAAATCAGAATGATTAAAAAAAAATTACTCATGTTTAACTGTTTTTGGTTGTTTTTCTACCAGCTGTATTGTTTTTTGCCTGATCATCACAATTCTTCATATCAAACAAAATACTTGTTTTCGTTGATTTCGTGATAACACCGGGCCTTAAATACTCAACGATCTTCTTGAAAATACGTTGTTAGAGGAGAAAAGATATTATATTACCTTTTAAAAAAAATAACGGTCTCTGTGGAATGTATGTGGCGCAGCTAGTATTCATAAATTTGTTACTTTGAAGTAGTATGTTGCGCAGTGTATACTTTTTCTTTTACTTCTACATTTTCTTGACTTAAAAACTTTACAAAACGGGTTCCGCTACTGCATCTGTTTGCTGCAGTAAAGTGCAAGCAGTGCAAAGTTCGCTTTTCAACTTTCGCTTTGCAACATTAGTATGGTTCCGTCCGCAGCTGTCATCGCTCCTCGGGCCCGGGCCACCGCTGCCCCCGCAGCCGCCCGAGTGGGTGTCAGACTCGCTCCTGCTGTCCCCGCGGCTGGCGGCGGCTGAACCCGTGCTGCGAGCCTGTCTGACATCCAATACGGGGCATTTGCTCATCGTCGGCCCTGAGGCTTGCGCTAAGAAGTATGACCATTTATATAATTTAACAGTTGTCTTTGTATAGTTGATTGAATCAGGCGTTACTTTGCGGAAGTTCATCTTCAAAACTGTTACTTGAATCTATCTCTAGTTTATTTCCGTTAGAGCGGAAATACACTAGAGATTTGGAGTTGTCATTGTGTATGTTTACGTTTATGGTGTCCTAAAAATACAGGTATATTGACCTACCTAGTCTTGAGTTTTTTTTTTTTTTTATGAAGAATAGGTCGGCGTTTTACCGCCAACTCGCCTGATGTTAAGCGACGTTGTGATCTAAGATGGAGCACGACGACCTATAAGGTACTTTTTCGCTCTAGCCTTGAAGTTTTGTGGAGTGAAGAAGTACAAAGACGGCAGTTGAGCGAGGCGCTACAAGTGCGCTACTGCTCAGACCCGTCTTCGGAACGAGTGTGACTGCGTTATATGGCATGCATTATATGATATAAAATGTCCTAGGTCCTATAACTGCCTGGGACGAGGTTTGAATGATTAATTTTAATATCTGTTCTTGGAACGGAAAGACGTGGATAACTAACACCCAGACCGACTAGGCGTTAGTTCTCCTTGTCTTTGTGTGTCCATGGCATATAGGAAATATGTGTGGCTATTAGTGGTGCAACGTTGTTTATTAGCTAAGAGCTAATATATAGCTAATAAGAGCTAATATATAGCTTGAATTGTTATTTTTACAGTTCATTGGCCGAGCATCTGATCAGAGAGTGCAATTCAACGTTGATAACAATAGATTGCACTCCCATTTTGGAGCCGTCAGATATTATTGCGGAACTGAAACGGGTAAGTAAATAAACTAAATCGTTTTAACTCAAATCGTAATCTTTACATATTCCAAAAGAGGTTTCTCAATTTGATTGCATATATTTTTTAATTTTTCAGCTGATAATTTTATTAAAAACTAGCCATGCCGCGCGGTTTCGCTCCCTATTCCACAGGAACTTTATTTGTATTTTTTTCGCAACAAATATACCCACACCCTCGTTCTTTCAGAAACTTTCGCCTTTGCGATATAAGTGTAATGCTAACTGAGACGTTTAATGCTAGGAGTTGTTTTGTCCAGAACAATGTGTTCCGTTCAAGCGTTTAATGTAAGAAGTTGTTTTGTCCAGAACAATGTGGTCCGTTCAGGCGTTTAATGTAAGGAGTTGTTTTGTCTAGAACAATGTGGTCCGTTCAGGCGTTTACTCAAAAATGCATATAATGCAGTCATTATTTTGACAACCTTGTTTGAGCAAAGTCGACCTTGCCGTTTTAATTGTCATTTTAGTTAAATTTCTAGTTAATTAATATATATTTTATTTAAATTACTTGCTGGTTTTATTTCGGTTAGGTACTTGCATTTTGGAGTAAAGCACTATACAAGCCTTGGCCCACTATGACTGCTTCTCTGGTCACGCTATGATGGCCTCGAGCTAGCCTAGCTACGCTCTAGACCTTCCAGCTTGGCCATCATTGCAGCCCTTGCTGTCCTCGCTGTAAAGCTCGTTATCTCAGCTCGTCCATCAAGTGCTGCACGCTGACCGCGCTGTGTCGGCCTGGAGCTGCGCTGTCGGCCATCATCAGCGCGACCAGCAAAGTAGTCATTATAAGCCGCGGCGGTAATGTACTATTAATGTAAGGAATTGTTTTGTCCAGAACAATGTGGTTCGTTCAGGCGGGCAGAGCGGCGGCGGCGCGCGGGTCACCATGCTCGTGCGCAGTTTGCACCGCGCTCACGTCGACTGCTGGGGCACCAGCGCTGTACATTCCTTCTTACTGCAGGTTTGTTCCTTGCTACCTTTCATTTATTATGTACTAGCTGTTACACGTTTCACGTTCACCTTTATTCAGAAAATAATATTCGAAAACCATCCTCGTAGTATACTGTAGTTAATTATCAAATTTCATCAAGATCCGTTATCCGTTTAGCCGTGAAAAGGCTACAAACATACAGATAGACAGACAGAGCTACTTTTATAATATCAAATGTGGATGTTGCTACAAGAGTGCAAGCAACGATCTTTGTCGGTAAGTAAACTGACGGTTCAAATCGACTAAATTGACAAATTTATTCGGACCATGGGCCATAGATCAAGACAAAATCGTGGATTTTATCGATTTGAAACATCAGTTTACCGATCGACAAAAAAAAATGCTAGAGCCCTGAATTTGTTTCAGCTGGCTTTCATTAATTTTTAATGAAGGGGATTCTTACCTAGACAAGTTGCATTCGATCTGTTGCAATTCTATTTCTACAAAGGTTAACTGGGTAATACGAGCTATAAAGTGTCACGTGATCTCATTGTCAACTCGTCCAATCAGCAGCTAATATTTAAGCGTGGCGATTGTAAAAAATAGAATCACTTGGAAACGGTTACAACATAAAGATCTAGGGGCCTAGATTCGTTCTGTTCTAGCTAGCTTTTATTCATTTTTGCTGCAAGTTCGTTCCTTGCTATTTTTCATTTATTCTTGCAAATCTACTGCTGCCACCACCTTTCATTAGGATCAGCTAGCAGCAATAATCTTACATTTAAATAGAAAGTTAAAGAGTATAATTGAGGTCATGAAATATTCAGATGATAGAGTACAACGACTTTTGGTCTCGCGGCGGATGATAAAGAGCACTCCTTGCTAACAGCACACTTTCATGCTACTTTTCATTCATTCTTGATACAGTCTCGTTCTGTACTACCTTTCATTAGGATTGGCTCCTAGCAATAACCTAAAGTTTGAATAGAGAATAAAACAAAAATTGATATTTGCAGCTAATCGAATACAACGGGTTTTGGTCTCGCGGCGGTGACGTGGAAGGCAGCGCAAGCGCAGCGTGGAGTAGTGTGGCGCGCGTGCGGCTGCTCGCTACAGCGGATTCCGCTGCGCTGGCGCCACGACTGGCCGCTTGCTTAGCTGTTTATGTGATGCAGTAGGTTGACAGTTTTTTCTTTTTAGTTATTTTTTTTTTTTTTGTTTTTAGAGAAGGAGTGAAGGTGGATCTTCCAGAAATATCCGGCTGCATTTAGATCCAGCCAGTGAAGCCAGTCTTCCACTACAATATTTTGGCTTGACTGAAGTCTCGGCAGAGTCTATAAAAACGTCCTCTGATACATTGCCATAAGTGATGGCCATAAGTGGCCATAAGGCCAGACAGACAGCCAGACAGCGGCCTGCCGTGGCGGCCAATGGAATTTTGCATTAGCGGCCCATTGGCCGCTACCGCAGGCCGCGTCTCTCTGGGAGTAGCCTAATACTTTAGACCAGCAAGTCTTTTTTGCTTTTATTTTGATGTGGGACGCTAACAACCATTATCACTCACATGTCTTTTATTAGTTTCGTCGGTGACAGAGTTTTAACGTAAACTTTTCCCGGTTTTGTTTGTTCCTTCACGTTTCACTTAGTTCCTGAACGTTTCCTCCAGGCACGTTTTATTGAATTGTATGCAGCCGAACGAAAACGAAAAAAGTTTACGTAACTATCAAATCTCGTGGTAAGCATACTTGTACTTTCAAGACAAGAGACTAAATAAACAACATTCTACAGAAAATTAATAGAGATATTAATACAAAAATTTTATTACAAAGTTGAATATTACTTAGAGGATAAGCATTTCAATCTCGCGTAAATTATTGTTATAACCTAGAAATTGTTTTTCTTTTTTTTTTTAGTTAAAAGTAATGTCTAATTTAGTTTTATAATGCGATTTAACTTTATCTTATATCTTTAAATGAGCAATTCTTGTATATAATATATATATATAATTGGAATCTCGGAATCGGCTCCAACGATTTTCATACAATTTAGTATATAGGGGGTTTCGGGGGCGATAAATCGATCTAGCTAGGAATCATTTTTAGAAAATGTCATTTTATTCGTGTTTTATCGATAATCAACTTAAACATAAACTTGGAAGAAAAATAACAAAAATATGACTCTTCCTGACATCTATTGGCGAATAATAATACTATTTTTTGTGAGCAACTAATTGCTTTAACGACACAACAGCAGATGGCGTTGTTAAGTAACACGAAGTCAATGAGTGTTTGCTTTGAGGTTAGACTAAAATCAATTGTTTATTTTCCAAAAAACACAATAAAAAAAAAATTCCGAGCAAAGCTCCGACATCCAGGTACTATAGTATAATACCCTTACAGGGTATATGTATCTAGTAATAGTTACATATAAGGCATTAACAAACAAATAAATAAATAAATAAGTACTGGGTGATAGTAATCGTCCTCGTTTCAGAGAAGCAGACGAAGACGAACTGCTAGAGCTGGTCAAATGCTGGCTGCAACAGAATGTCGATAAGACTATGCCAGTTAAGGATATTATGGTTCTGGCTGGTACTATTTTGACTATGTTCAAAGAGGTGCGTAGAAACTTACCTTTACCTCTCCAGGTAAACTCATCATGCTTTGCACGACTCAAATATTTCACGAATGTTAAATACAGTTTTTTTCGATAAGTATGTAGATGGTCAATGCTTCAACTTGTGAGAACAAAGTTAAAGCACAAGTACTTTTGAACAAGGTTGCGAAAATATTCTATTGTGTTTCTAGGTGACTGAAACATTCCATTCACGTCCTCAATATAACTGGAACCCATCACACTTAAGGCGGTGGTGTGAGAACGTCAAATGGTACTCTCCAGCCAACGCTGAACAACTAGACATGGCAATCACGGCTGAAGCCAACGCAATATTCAGAGACAGGCTGGTCTCGGACGAAGAAAAATCCAGGTTCACCAATATTACGAGGAAATATTTCAAGGGAAACAACGACCAATTGTATTTCACGTCCAAATTGCGTGGAGACGGCGTCTTTTTGGAGCCCGCGGATTATGGCCTGTGGCAACATACTACTGAGAAACTTATCAACCAGTGTTGTAAGTAATACGAGTTTTTAGAACTACCCCCTTTATAACAAAGGTTTAATAACCTATTGATCAGGTTGACATGGATTAGGTCCTTATCCATGCCATAGACTGTTCTGTCAACTTATTGACGATCACACGAAAAAGTGATTTAAGCGGAGGCGGTTCCTTTAGCTCTTGCGTTGCTGTAATAAAATGGACCTTCCATCCTTTCTTTTTAATTCAAATTTGTGGGTTATAATCGCTGACATAAAAATCACATTTATTGGTTGCAGTAATCTTGATTTCAATTCAATACGTTGACTTCTTATTTTCCAGTATCGGAATACGAGTACAACATATTCGGCGACTCAGGCGCAGAAATCTGTTCAGAGTTGGCTGTTTTGTGTGATGCCATGACTCGAGCGGTAAGGTCTTCAATGTTGCAGATTAATTACCACCTTATCTTAGCTTAATTACCTGCACAGATAATCGGGCCGAGAAATTCGATTAGGAGTATTTTTTGATTGGCAAATCTGGCCCGAAGCAACTACTAGTCATGTTCGGTTTTGCCCGCTTATGTGTCTAGCGCCTCTAACCTTTGTAATCCACTACCAACACATGTGAAGTCTAAATCAATGGGCATTTAAAAGGAAGAAATATTCTGGTTCGCTCAGAATAATTTCTATCACTCTCACTCTCTTGGAATTTCTATTTAGACGCACAGTAGAGAGACAGATTATTCTTGAGCGCCAAATAGTTGCCATTGGTGTTCAATCAATCAATGAGCCTTTTATCCTGAACCTTAAATTTCTAGAGGAACCGTTAAGCTTTACAGAATGTCTCTCAGTTCAGTGTTCCTCTTGGCGTAGGCCTCCTCTGGCTTATTCCATTGCTCTCTATCTCTAGCCACTCTTCTCCAGTTGGGACCTGCAGTTAATTTTATTTCATCAATTGGTTGCCATTGGTTTAATAATATACTACGCTACTGCTATACCAGGTATAGCATTCCGCGTCAAAAATGCTCACGTGAGCAACACGAAGTGATGTCAATCGATGCATAAGCAAGACCGAAGTAAGTCATCTACAACAAGTTCGAAAGAGACGGATAACGATGACGAGTGACGTCATCACGTGTTAGCTTCCGGAAAGCTGAACTTTGTTTTTTGGATCGTGGTGTTATCAAGAAATCATAGGGTCAACTAGTACAATTGCGTCTATGACATAATTCCTGACAAACCCGTCACAAGTTAGGCAATTAACGCCATCTAGTACAGATTATTGTAACTAAGGTTTGAAAAAAGATGGAGGTGGCGCTTAACTTGTGAAGGGTTTGTCAGTAACTCTCAAAAGACGCAATTGTCCCACAGACGCATTTGTACCAGTTAACCGACAGTTGAGTGACAGTATAAGTGTATGTTTCAGTGCGCCGGCGCACTGTCAGTGTGCGTGGGCGCGGCGGGCGTGGGGCGGCGCGCCGCCGCGCTCGTGGCGGCGGCCGCAGTGTCTGCCTCCACGCTCTTCATACACCACCCCGTACATTTCTACAACACTTTCAAGAACGTAAGATATTGCTCAATTTATCATCTTTGTTTATGAAGGTAAAATATACCCAAACTAATTTCTCAACAAATTTTGTATCAACGTTCTCCTTTAAGAACGACAAACATTCCTTTAACCTTTCAAGAATGTAACGTTTATTTAATCTGGAACTGTGCTACCTGTATTTTTTGCACTTAAATTGATAATTACCCCTTCTCTTACTTTCGATAGATGCCATGGGACATTGGCCCATCTATTCTGTCAAATTTATAAAGCAGAAAGTAACTGTCTGTCTATTTGTAGGCTTTTCACAGCTAAACAGCTCTGAACAGATCTTGATAAAATTTGATAATTACTTACAGTAAATCACGAAAAAGGTTTTTATACACTATTTTCTGAATAAACGCTAACGAAGTCGCGGATAACAGCTTATAAATATATAAACCTATGCATTCCTCTGCTCACTTTCACCATAGTGAACACCAAACCGAAGTATGTCTGTGGTTCTAGGCGATATCAAGCGCAGCGTCGGGCTCGCGCACTTTAGTCGTGGTGTGCGAGTGCGCGGCGCGCGGCGAGGAGCTGGCGCAGCTGGAGGCGCTGCAACGCGCGAGGCACGCGCACTCTCTGCCGGCGCCCTTCCGGCACAGCCAGCTGTCGCAGCAGGACTTCGACAGTATGTATCATTAGTGCATTAAACGATTATCCTACCTAGGGACGTATATGCGCGTAGAAACAGGTTGAAACCAGGTTACCAGGGCTTATCGATGGATGGCTTATCGACGACTTCGACAGTATGTATCATTAGTGCATTAAACGATTATCCTACCTAGGGACGTATATGCGCGTAGAAACAGGTTGAAACCAGGTTACCAGCGCTTATCGATGGATGGCTTATCGACGACTTCGACAGTATGTATCATTAGTGCATTAAACGATTATCCTATCTAGGGACGTATATGCGCGTAGAAACAGGTTGAAACCAGGTTACCAGCGCTGATCGATGGATGGCTTATCGACGACTTCGACAGTATGTATCATTAGTGCATTAAACGATTATCCTACCTAGGGACGTATATGCGCGTAGAAACAGGTTGAAACCAGGTTACCAGCGCTTATCGATGGATGGCTTATCGACGACTTCGACAGTATGTATCATTAGTGCATTAAACGATTATCCTACCTAGGGACGTATATGCGCGTAGAAACAGGTTGAAACCAGGTTACCAGCGCTTATCGATGGATGGCTTATCGACGACTTCGACAGTATGTATCATTAGTGCATTAAACGATTATCCTACCTAGGGACGTATATGCGCGTAGAAACAGGTTGAAACCAGGTTACCAGGGCTTATCGATGGATGGCTTATCGACGACTTCGACAGTATGTATCATTAGCGCATTAAACGATTATCCTACCTAGGGACGTATATGCGCGTAGAAACAGGTTGAAACCAGGTTACCAGCGCTTATCGATGGATGGCTTATCGACGACTTCGACAGTAGGTACGAGTATGTATCATTAGTGCATTAAACAATTATCCTACCTAAGGACGTATATGCGCGTAGAAACAGGTTACCAGAAACCAGATTACCTGCGCTTATCGATGGATGGCTTATCGACTGGAGTGCTAGGACAGGAGGGCTATTCCTAAACGTGAGATGAGATGAGATTTTGTGTTGGTTACTCTCACACATATGATGTTTCAATCGAGAGCAAGGACGAATAAAGGTGAGATGAAAATCTCAAATCTCCGAATAGGGCCCCTGATCGATAAACTGTCATTTTGCATCGACTAAATCAACAAATTTGTTCGGAAATCATTGGTATAGTCGATTTGAAACGTCGGTTTCATGTCAATTCTCGCACCTCTGATTTGCGCTGGTATTCGGCGCAGACAGCCTCTATACTTTGTGCCATACCAGCGCTGACAAGTTCGGGCCTGCGCCGATCAATGCTGGTAGGCCGGCACGCCTACCAGCGTATGCTGCGTATGCGGCATTCGTTACTTAATTTGTAAGGTAACAACGTGCTGCCTCAAATAAACCCGCTTGCTTTATATATCGGTTATCGGCCAGTACTAATAACTATATGCCAGTACTGCCAGTAGATCGTCGCTGGTAACCTACTTTTTATGTGACTTGACACGTAATTTAGCAAACCATACAACACGTGGCTTACGGCATGCCACTAGTCACGCGTGTGTAGGTTTGTCAGATCACGTATCTGGCCTTAGGTTGGATCCGACGTTATACGCTATACTGTTGACTGATTTCCCAATAAGTTTTACCGAAATACCTATAGGTCATGCGGTCGCATAGACAACGAAGACATCGCGATTCTCTACTCCACTGTCTTGGCAATCTTATGCCATCTATAGAGTCCAAGACGAATGAACGAAAGATTAAATATTCATATAATTCTCTTCTATCATATCCACGTTTTCAGATATAAAAACGAACCTAGGAATAGTGATATGCCTGGACGAGCGTCAGGAAAACCTATCAGAACTATTGGAAAAGTTCCCGATGCTATACAACGACGCTCACATGCTATGGCTGGACAAATGGTCCCACGATACTTTAAAAGATATGCCGGCTTTGGTTATACAGAGGTACAATACAATACGGGCTTCGAGGTATCGTTAGCTGCACAGTGATCACGTTCCTGCACCGTTTGTCGCTTACAATTGTACCACAACACATATCAGCATTTTCCATCATACTTGTATTTATTTTAGACTAGCTGCACCCCGCGGTTTCACCCGCGGTCCCACAGGAACTGTTTATTTTTTCGGGATTAAAAGTTATGTTACTTCTAATACCTCCATTGTCCATTATCTCTCTTTCCTTTCATGGTCAAAATAAAAAGCATTGTTCTACATTTGTAAAGCGATATACAGTCTTAAGAATTACTAGGTATAAGCGACTTTTGAGTATGATTGTCCTGTTTCGAGCAACGAGTTTAAAAATGTACAAAATAAGGATCGTCTGCACTAGCACGCGCTTTCCGCACTTCTTAGGGTGCTCTTAGACGGACCATATTTTTACTGCAATACTAGCCCGACAATATGGTGATACACTCACCAGCCCAGCCATATATAATGGCTGATTGGCTGATGATGGCTGGGTTAAAGCAGACTAATGATACTATTGGTAGTATACTACTAGTACTAGGCTACTAGCAGTATTTTTTTTTTAATGTAGGTCGGCGTTTGACCACCAACTCGCCTGATGTTAAGCGACGTTGTGGTCTAAGATGGAGCACGACGACTTATAAGGTACTTATTCACTTATAAGGCCTTGAAGTTTTGTAGAGTGAACAAGTACAAAGACGGCAGTTGAGTGAGGCGCTACGAGTGCGCTACTGCTCAGACCCGACTTCGGACTTCGGAACGGTTACACCGGACTACATCCCGAAACACGACTAGGTCATTTCACGGCATAGCTTAGTCCGGTGGGTGGTAACTAGCCACGGTCGAAGCCTCCCACCAGAGTTTGCTACCCGGCTAGCACTACCCAGGGACCACGTGTAGGGAATCAGGATAGAGTACATTCCTACGGACGTGGGTAGCTCAGCCCCCAAAACTATAGCTATATTATATATCATAGTCTATGGCTACAGTCAGCAAGTAGTATCGGGCCAGTATTGCATCCTTTAAAAATATGGACCGTCGAGGAGCATCCTTACAAAATGTTTCCTACCGATAAACAAAATATTCAAATGAAACCACATTCACAGGTTATTCAAGGAAAACATGAGTGACATGACGAAAGAGCAACTAAACGCGATCCCGACGGACGGATTTGTTAAGATACACAACAGTTTGGACGCGGATTCCTTAAAAGCTCCGTGCCGATACGTGTACTTCATAAAAGCTTACCACAACATTGTGGTCAAGAAGAAATCTGCACTCCTCAAAAGGCAGACTATGCTTACGGTATGAAAAAGTTTTATTTTTCACAATTAAATTAAATTAGATTATTGATAATATTAAATTAGATAGATTAAAGTTAAGTTTGTTGATAAAATGTTAAGAATCCGATGTATAGTATAATTATATTGTCGAGTGTCTCGTACACGTGCTGATTCAATTGGTCAGAACAGCGCGGCGCGTAAAGCTGATCGTTGCAGGTTCAAATCCTGTCGGTCAGTAGCCGAATTCTTGATGTTTTTTATTCAAATTTTAAGAAATACAATTTTAGTTTTTGTTTGTATTTGTACCAAGTAGGAAAACATCATATATCAGATTGAATTCATCTGGGAGTTAAAGAAATTCGGCTGCGAATTGAAGTAACTCTAGTTTTAAACCGACTTTCAAAAAGGAGGAGGTTCTCGATTCGACTGTATGTTTTTTTTTTATGTATGTTACGCGATTACTCCGCCAATTTTGGATCGATTTTAATATTTTTTTTGTTTGTTTTGTGGATCATACTTTAGAGTTGGTCCGACATCAAATTTACCGAAATCGGCCAAGCAGATTTTAAAATGTCAGCAAGTCTAAAAATTGTTTTTTCATTAAAATGTTATTTTAGTCCGGCGTGGAAGCTCTCCGGCGCGCGCGCATCGAAGTAGCCACGCTGCAGAAGGAAGCCGCTTCACAAGAGACCTTGCTCTCTGAGAAGCAAGCGAGCGCAAATAGCGCCCTCGATCAGATCTCGGCCACTGTCCGCGCGACCACCGACAAGAAGGAGGAAATGCACGCCTTGAAGAGGAACATCGAGTCGGAGAATGAAAAGCTTCAAGTGCAGTATGTTTTTGTTAAAAGGGCCGCACTCTAAAACGACGCTCAGTCATGAATCTCGATTTATAACTAGTTTTATTTAACACAAACATTAATCCAATCTTCAAGAAATTTTGTAGGCAAGTAGTAAAACAAATAAATAAATAATATTCGTGCCACTTGCAAACACGGTCGTCTGACTCCAAACTAAGCAAAGCTTGTACTATGGCGGCCAGAGATTGATATACATACATATATATTTTTTAAATACATACTTAAATAGATAATTAACACCCAGACATAGAACAAACACAAATGTTCATCACATGAGCGTTTGCCCTAGGTGGGAATCGAAAACACGCCCTATAGCTCAGAAAGTAGTGTATGCAAATAAAATTTTAAAATTCGAATATGAGGTAGGTAAATCGGAGAAGAAGTTAATGAGATCTGCAAGATTTAATTCGAGGCGAACTAACTAGTAAATAAATACTCTAGATACTGAGGGTAATAATATAATAGATACAAATTCAGATTGTTTGTTGACCTTATAACAATGATCCGTTATATTAGGCAAGTCAAATACAATTTTTCTTAAATATAAGTGAGTAAATTTAGCTATCAAAAGATTCGAAATGATAATTAAAAATTAAAACATTGAAATGACAATATTTTTGCATGCAGGTGTTTAAATAATAATAATAAGAGTAAAGGTAATAAAAGTGGCTTATGATTAAATTTTGACAGGAAAAAAGAAATCGAAGCTGAGTTAGCGTCAGTGGAGCCGGTGATAGCGGCCGCCAGAGCAGCCGTCGGGGACATCCGGCCGGAGTCTCTCAGCGAGGTGAGCAACTCACGCCCTTGACAGGCCAAATTTTTACTGCAATACTGGTTTATACCCAAACCAGTAATACCACCAATATTGCCGACTGTAGTCCGGACGTCATCAGACATGCTATATGTATATGTATGAATGGCTAGGCCACACACAAAATATTTTATAAATCCTAGCTGTTATCCGCGATTTCGTTCGCGTTTATTTACAAATAGTATCCAAAGTCAAAGTCAAAATGTTTTTATTCTATTTGGGTATCAAAGATACACTTATGGACTTCAAAGTTTTATAATAGACTCGACCGCCTTGTTCGAAAAAAGAGCCACTACTCAGAAGAACTGGCAAGAAACTGAGTCATAATTTTTTTCAAAAAAAATAATCTGTCTCACAAATGTTTGCTTACAACTAGTATCTATGTACTAGTGGCTAATTGGTGGAAGTGGAAGTCTCCAGGCGTCTTTGTCTTCCAAATAATTCTTAATCTTATAATATCCTCTCGTCATTAATGTAGTTTTTACATGTGATTTGAATTTTCCTTCAGTGAGCCCTGTTATTTGTTTCGGGATTTTATTATAAAAACAAACGCAGTTGCCTAAAAATGACTTATTTGGTTTAGTCAGTCTAAATCTCGGTACAGCTATGCTATCCTTAATTCTAGTGTTATTGTTATGATAGTCACAGTTCAATTTGAAATTATGTAGATTTTTACGAACGTACATGTATAATATTTTCAAGGTACACAAAGAAGGTAAAGTTAAGATATTTATTTCTTTAAATAAATCTCTTCGCGGGGACCCATAATAATACCAGCAATCCACTTCCGCCAAGTAGCCACTAGTATTTATAGATATTACCTAGTTGTAAGCCAAAATTTGTGAGACTGTAATTTTTTTATTATTTGAAAAAATAATGCCCCTCAGTTTCTTGCCTGTTCTTCTGAGTAGAGGCTCTTTATCCGAACAAGGCGGTCGAGTCTATTTAAATAACTTTGACGTTCATAAGTGTATCTTTGATACCTAAATTGAATAAAAACATTTTGACTTTGACTTTGCAATATTGCCGAAATTTCGGAAAACTCGAAAATTCGGGGTCGCGAGGGAAGCCGTAGGGCGCAGTTAGTTTTTTTTTACGTGTTTTAATGAATAATGGTTTTTGGCAGTTTAGTGTTTACCTGTGCGTTCCTTGCGATGCCAAAATAACTAATACTATATTTCAAAATAGGGTCAACTGACGCAAATGCGTCTGTGGGGTAATTGCGTCCGTTGAGAATTACTGACCTTTTTGAGATTTGTGAAGGGTTTGTCAGTAACTCTCGAAAGACGCATTTGCCCCAGTTGACCCTAACTATCTAAATGAAGACGTCATTTTCCTATCAGGTGAATGCTTGCTATGCCAAAATAAGTTCGACTTTATTTCGGCGCTGCTAAAGTTTTATTTTCTGTGTCAGGTGCGTTCATTGCGCGCGCCGCCGGACGTAGTGCGCGACGTGTTAGAAGGCGTTCTGCGGCTGATGGGCATCGCGGACACATCCTGGCACTCTATGAAGAACTTCCTCTCTAAGAGGGGCGTCAAGGAAGATATCAGGTACTTCTCCTATCCACAGATGACTGTCATTAGACTATCAGTGCTTGAAGTATGGCAGCTAGAGCTATGCATGCGATGCGTCTACAAGACGTAGGGTGGAATCTTCTCTCTACAAAATCCTTACTTCCTTGCTAGGTGCACTTACGAGGTTACTCTTTGACCGCTAATGACATCAATACTTAAATTACTTATAAGTGCTAGCCCTGTACGCTGCTCACCTCGTCTAAAGTTGACAAAAACGCGCACCACTATATATTTAAACTGTTTGTAAATCATCAGAATAAAAATGTATTTTTTTATGGTTTATTGTACAGTACAGGATACGGAAATACAATTTGATGTACCGCTCAAAATAATGATACCATGATCCAAAAAACAAGGTCCAGTAATCCGAAAGCAAACACGTAATGACGTTACTCTTCATCGTCATCCGTCTCTTTCGAGCTTTTTGTAAATGGTATCATTCGGTCTTGCTTAAACATCGATTGACATCACTACGTGTTGCCCACGTGACCGGATTGCTATACCAGGCCTAGTATATTATTATACCATGAACGATACTATCTACCACTGATGCAAGGACCATGCTAAAGAAACTAGATGCGATTTAATAGGTTCATTGGAGGAATTAACTTATCCTCCGGTCCCTAGATGCCTGGACGCGAGTCAGATCAGCCCCGCGGCTCTAGCGAGCGTACAGAAGCTGGTGTCGTCCCGCAGCACATCGTTCACGGCGGTGGCGGCCAAGCGCGCCAGCGCGGCCTGCGCGCCGCTCGCCGCCTGGGTGCGCGCCAACATCGACTACGCGCAGGCGCTGCAGCGAGTACAGCCGCTGAAGAACCACCAGGCGCAACTACACAGGTTATTTAACACAAGGGGATAGAAGCCAGTCTCGTCCCGCAGCATATCGTTCTCTGCGGCAGCGCGGCCTGGGTGCGCGCCAACATCGACTACGCGCAGGCGCTGCAGCGAGTACAGCCGCTGAAGAACCACCAGGCGCAACTACACAGGTCATTTAACACAAGGGTGTACAAGCTAGTCTCGTCTCGCAGCATATCCTTCAAAGCGGCAGCGCGGTCTGGATGCGCGCCAACATTGACTACGCGCAGGCGCTGCAGCGAGTACAGCCGCTGAAGAACCACCAGGCGCAACTACACAGGTTATTTAACACAAGGGGATAGAAGCTAGTCTCGTCCAGCAGCATATCCTTCATAGCGACAGTGCAGCCTGGGTGCGCGCCAACATTGTATACGCGCAGGCGCTGCAGCGAGTACAGCCGCTGAAGAACCACCAGGCGCAACTACACAGGTTATTTAACACATGGGGATAGAAGCTAGTCTCGTCCAGCAGCATATCTTTCACAGCGCCAGTGCCGCCTGGGTGCGCGCCAACATCGACTACGCGCAGGCGCTGAAGCGAGTACAGCCGCTGAAAAACCACCAGACGCAACTACACAGGTTATTTAACACAAGGGGATAGAAGCCAGTCTCGTCCCGCAGCATATCATTCACAGCGGCAGCGCGGCCTGGATGCGCGCCAACATTGACTACGCGCAGGCGCTGCAGCGAGTACAGCTGCTGAAGAACCACCAGGCGCAACTACACAGGTTATTATGCTCACTAGGGACGTAACTAGGGCTGCGATGCCTAGACCTAGAGGGGCGCAAAAATGACCAGGGCTAAGTTTTGGGTCATGCATAGTAACCAAACAAAAACATAACATTTTACTGTATTGTATTATAACATTACTTTGCACCCATACCCACTAATCAGAAATCAGAATTTATTGATAACTCCTATAGTAAGTAACCACTTGTAAACTTGTACGTCACTAAAGTAAGTAACCACTTGTAACTGTTATAGAAATCTCCAAGAAGCGGAAGATCAGCTGACCGCTCTATCGACTGGTCTGGCCACGGTAGACGAGCGCGTGGCGGCGTTAAAAGAGCAACTGGGCCAACACACGCGGGACGCGGCCGCGCTCGAGCTGCGGCTGACGAGCGCGGTCGACACCATCCGCGCGGCTACTGGCCTGCTCGACCAGCTGGCGCACGAGTACACCGCCTGGGAGGATGACGTGAGTAACAAACACTGACACCAGACTCACACTAAACACAACACACGCGGGACGCGGCCGCGCTCGAGCTGCGGCTGACGAGCGCGGTCGACACCATCCGCGCGGCTACTGGCCTGCTCGACCAGCTGGCGCACGAGTACACCGCCTGGGAGGATGACGTGAGTAACAAACACTGACACCAGACTCACACTAAACACAACACACGCGGGACGCGGCCGCGCTCGAGCTGCGGCTGACGAGCGCGGTCGACACCATCCGCGCGGCTACTGGCCTGCTCGACCAGCTGGCGCACGAGTACACCGCCTGGGAGGATGACGTGAGTAACAAACACTGACACCAGACTCACACTAAACACAACACACGCGGGACGCGGCCGCGCTCGAGCTGCGGCTGACGAGCGCGGTCGACACCATCCGCGCGGCTACTGGCCTGCTCGACCAGCTGGCGCACGAGTACACCGCCTGGGAGGATGACGTGAGTAACAAACACTGACACCAGACTCACACTAAACACAACACACGCGGGACGCGGCCGCGCTCGAGCTGCGGCTGACGAGCGCGGTCGACACCATCCGCGCGGCTACTGGCCTGCTCGACCAGCTGGCGCACGAGTACACCGCCTGGGAGGATGACGTGAGTAACAAACACTGACACCAGACTCACACTAAACACAACACACGCGGGACGCGGCCGCGCTCGAGCTGCGGCTGACGAGCGCGGTCGACACCATCCGCGCGGCTACTGGCCTGCTCGACCAGCTGGCGCACGAGTACACCGCCTGGGAGGATGACGTGAGTAACAAACACTGACACCAGACTCACACTAAACACAACACACGCGGGACGCGGCCGCGCTCGAGCTGCGGCTGACGAGCGCGGTCGACACCATCCGCGCGGCTACTGGCCTGCTCGACCAGCTGGCGCACGAGTACACCGCCTGGGAGGATGACGTGAGTAACAAACACTGACACCAGACTCACACTAAACACAACACACGCGGGACGCGGCCGCGCTCGAGCTGCGGCTGACGAGCGCGGTCGACACCATCCGCGCGGCTACTGGCCTGCTCGACCAGCTGGCGCACGAGTACACCGCCTGGGAGGATGACGTGAGTAACAAACACTGACACCAGACTCACACTAAACACAACACACGCGGGACGCGGCCGCGCTCGAGCTGCGGCTGACGAGCGCGGTCGACACCATCCGCGCGGCTACTGGCCTGCTCGACCAGCTGGCGCACGAGTACACCGCCTGGGAGGATGACGTGAGTAACAAACACTGACACCAGACTCACACTAAACACAACACACGCGGGACGCGGCCGCACTTGAGCTGCGGCTGACGAGCGCAGAGCTGACACATACACACGCACGCAAGCACGGATGCACACTTACCTACACTTTTTTTCTAAATTAAAAGGTTACGTTACGTTGTCACATTACTACGAACCGGAAAAAGCAGCGTGGACCAACGATCCGGTGAGGGTCACAAAAATTTCCGAAATGCGAGCAGCGCAAGACCGGTCGTTGTCGAGATCATTGGAAGAGGCATAAGTCCAGCAGTGAAGGTTTTCTAGTTAATATAATGATGATGAAGCTTACATCTGGCCATCATCTTGCCTGATGAAAATACGGATACAACACAAATCTAAAACAATGTAAATTTTTTTAGCTTGAAAACATACAGAAAGAGATATCAGACCTCAATCAACGATCCCTGCTCGCGGCCGCTTACATTGTTTACCTGCCCGATGCAACGGAACCGGAATCCAGGTACCTTTAATTAGATATTAATTTAACTAATATTTGGCATTTTTTGATATCATAAGGATGAATCAAATCGTGTGTGTCCTCTTTGGCTACATTTTCACGTTTGTCCAGTCAATCGCCATTTTTACTTTTCGCTCGTGGAGAGTAGTGTGCGTGTGTTTACGTAGATGTTACAGTAAGGGGAGTATTATAGTGCGTAGGTGCGCAGTTTTGGGGCAAAATGTCTTATTTCAATTGAAGATACACTGATGAGCGTCAAAGTTATAAAAATGACTCTACCGCCTTGGTAAGAAAAAGAGCCACTACTCAGAAGACCAGGCAAGAAAATTAGAATTAAGCTTAGCAATTCATATAATTATTGGTAATGTATCTTACAGAGAATATATCAAAAAGTGGAGTGCGCTGATAGGATTCGAGGACGCAACGTTCTCAGTGATCAATTTCTTGTCCACAACCGAGAAGCAGTTAAAATGGGAGGCGGAGGGATTGTCGACAGACCTGTCGGCTGTCAAAAACGCTGTACTCATAGATCAGGTAACTAGTTTTACTAGATTAACATGATGTTGCTTCAGCGATCTAAAGTATGTCTTGCATTGGTAAATCCATTACCCCTAGCTTGCGCGCGCGACAAAATCCTTCTTGCCACGTTTTGTCGTGCGAGAACGTGACAAGGATATATGTAACCATACGTCTATCTCGATGAAAAGAGTCGACATACTATTATCGCGTTGCGTATGCTACGCCTGCAGGGGAACCCAAGCCATTTTTTTCTTGACTTTTTGTGTTTACCAACCTTGATACCTTCTCTTGACTCTTGACTCTTAGGGCGTTTGTGCACTGCAAGGAATTTTACTGTCCAGCAGGCCGATATTTTCATTTGGATGAAATGAGCGAGGCGTGCGTCGAGGGCGCAGCAGTAGAAGCTGAGGGAGCTTAGACGCGATTTTCATTGCTGTCATCTCGGACCGGAAAAAACGGCCCGGAATGGGGAAAAGTAAAATGTCGGACGGCAAAATTACGTATAGTGCGCAAGCTAGTTTATAAATGTATGGCGTGCCATATCGGACTGTAAAAAATCGGACTGTCGGACAGTAAAATTTCTTGTAGTGCACAAACGCCAATAACATATAGGTGACATGAACGTAAGTAGGTAATACGAATGATAATAAGTTGATAAGCCATTTCAAATGCCTTCACTCGACACTAAGCTACCCACTCTGCTTAATATACGAACAATTTTTTTTTATTACTTACCTAGGTGTTTGAGAGTCCAAAATGCGGTCTCACTCCCCTCATCATAGACCCGGACGGCGAAGGTCTCGCGTGGCTCAAGAACACTCTAGCAGACACGCCATGTGACTTCGTGTCGCAAAACAGCGAGAAACTGCTCACTACGGTGCAATACGCTGTCAGGTAACAATGATAGAAAAACTAATTACAAAATACAAAAAAATATATTTTAAAATTATAATTTTATGAAACGGGAATTACTCAGGTACGGTTTACTCTATTATTCCGGTTGAAACTATAGTCGGAATAATTGACTAAATCGTACGCGAGTAATTCCCGTTTCATAAAATCATAACATGTGAAAACCACATCAGTTTCCACATACATATTTGGATTGTTTCCGTTGCTATTAATGGACAGGACCCAATTTAAATTCTATCAAAAAAAAAACATGTTATAGATTTTCATACTTATAGCATCAAACTACACATACATAGGTACACATTCTGTCTCCATGGTAGCTAAATCCTATCCTACTAATATTATAAACGCGAAAGTTTGTAAGAATGGATGGATGGATGGATGGATGTTTGTTACTCTTTCACGACAGAACGGCTGAACAGATCTGGATGAAATTTGGCACAGAGATAGATTATAGTCTAGAATAGCACATAGGATACTTTTTAATCGCGGGTGAAACCGCAGGGCGCAGCTAGTAGTAAAATAAAAACTTCACTTTGATAAACGACGTTACAGAAAAACCGTGTCTTATTTGAACAATGAGGAGTAATGTTCGGTCCGCAGACTGGGGCGCGTCCTGGTGATAACAGAGGTGGAGTCAGTGCACCAGGCGTGGTCGGCGCTGGCGCGCGCGCTGCCGGCGGCGCGGCTGGCGCTGGTGTCGCGCGACGAGGCGCTGCCGGCGCGCCTGCCGCCGCCGCTGGCGCGCCGCCTCGCGCCCGCCATCTTCACCGCGCGCCTGCACCCGCTCACTGGTCATACTTTACTTAATCCGCCCACTAGAAGTTTTGGCGGGAACCGAAAAGATGGTGTCGTGTTTTTGTATTATTTTCTAAAACTTGTGATTCTTCGAGTGTTAAAGTGTAATAATGGTGGATTATTAACGTTTACCGGTTCGTCAACGAGCACGAGTGTGGGCAAATGATACAAACATTGCAAAACGCGAATTTTCGTGTTCTCTACAAAACTTCACTTAAAGTTTCAGTAAAGTATCCATAACTTTACTGGAATGGGGAAAGGGGAGGGATTCATCGTCTTCATCATCACCTCATCATCATCATCCCATCATCTGTTACTGAAGGAAAAATTATTACTAAGTTAGGCATGAAGGACTTTGTATCCAGTTGCCAATAAATTTAATAAAAAAAATAAAATCCGCCCACTATGCTTTAACATATCGTCGGTGATGGTACAAAATTGGTAGTGATCCTGCCTTCTTAAAAAAACTAGGCCCTTCAGTTTCTTGTCTGTTCTTCTGAGTAGTGGCTCTTTTTCCAAAAAAGGCGGTCGAGTAAATTAAAAAACGTTGACGTTTATATGTGTATCTTTGATACCCAATTGAATAAAAACATTTTGACTTTGACATAATACAAGCTTAGTTTGGTTTGGGGTCAAGCGACCGTATAACTGAAAAAGGAGCAAATTTCAGATTTCGCGTCTATGGACTGACTGTACTGATTGGCATCGGATCATTTTGACAGCCGTTTAAATGTCCAACCAGAAAGTAACAAAACAGGACAAAACATGAACGTGTCAAAACTACAGCTGGAACAAAAGGAGAAGTACTGTTTCATTGTTCTCCTGAAAAAATTGCGTCTTTTACATGACTTTAACCATTGTCAGTTCCGGGGTTTTTCGCCATCATCGATGAAATACTACCATGTATGCAAAAACATAATCCAGGTTGTAATAAACTTTGTAGGAGTTGCCAGATACGGTTCGATTTCGATCTCACAAGCCCCTTCCAATACAACTGTGTTTATACATATGTGTGTGTTACATGCCGGACGAGTCATTTAGATCTAGGCCCATTTAAGTACAGTTCCCTTCTTTTATGACGTGATTACTAATTGCCACTTAAAAATATTATAAACAAATATTAAAATCTCCCCAGACAAGACAGTCGCGGCATGTACTATGTGTCTTGATTTTTCGGACTTGCAATTTATTTGACCCTCTATAAATTAGGACTGAAGTAACAAAAATGTTTCCTTAAATTTTATTTACAGATCAGCTAATAAACTACGCGCTTCAGCAACAGAATCCGGATATAAGTGAAAAGGCTAAGAATATCAAGTTGCAGAAAGCCAGCTTACAGAAACAACAACATGAATTGCAGGTACATATTGAAAACATAACAGAACTATTTTAGGACAAATTTTTTTTAATTAAATGAACGAGGATGATGACAAAATGGACTATATGCACTTAATATACCGTTCATATTTTAAGAAACCCCTAGAATATTATTAAATGCTAACTGCCTAATTTAACTTACCTTCCATATAGCTAAAATAAAAGTAAATGGTTCTATTTTAACCACTTGCAATTAAATGCGTTATAAACAGTCAATGCTTCCGATTTTTAAAGAGCTACGTGGTTTCGACATTTTATGCATTCACTTAAAACAATGACAATTTTGTAGTGTATCTTATTATTAGTAATTTTCGATAATGCGAATTATTATTCTTACTTTTATTTTTTATTATGTTTCATGTGAGATATGTGTTACTGATTATATTGTCGTTTTTATCTCAAGAAACAAATTTGGTTTAATTTAGATCATAAATAAATAAATAAATTCGAAACATCATTACAGTCATTTACGTCCCACTGCAGGGACACCGATCCACCATCCATCGAGGATGATTGAGCCGTTATCCACCACGCTGGCTCAGTGCGAACTGGTAGATGTCACGTCTTTCGAATTATTGATTCTAGGACATTTTCGTTTTCCTCGCGATGCATTAAATTTGATTGCCATCATTAATTTGTAGGAAAACTTGCTGGGCGAGTTGTCCCGTAACGGCGACATTCTTCACGACGCGGGCGTACTCGCCTCTCTGAACAAAACGCGCGCCGCCGCCGACACCGTGGCGAAGGCTCTTGCGCAAGCCACAGAGGTAAGGATGACACGTTCTGGTCTACAGGGACTTAATTTTAAAGTAATGAAAAAGTCCAACCACGTTTTCATACATTTATTTGAGGTTCTAAAGGTTTGGTCACAGTAATGGGGGCAGATGGAAAAAAAGTTTCATCTGTCCTCAATTATAAAATGGCTTCAAAAGGGTTGAAGGCCGTGTACTTCCCACGCTCGACGGCTTGAGAGGCTCGGAGTTGCAGTGACCCGCGGCCGTGGAAGGAAGACGGCAAAATAGGGAGACGACCCGGTGCCTCGGACCCCAAAACGGGGTTTACAACACGTAAATATGTTCTTGTCACAGTTAACGCTAACTAGCAAAATTTGGAGAAGAAGATAAAATATACACGTAAGGTTCGTTAACGAGCGTGCGTCTGCTTCCAGTCCAAAAAGTGGTCTGACGGGCAGCGCGCTTGCACCGAACGCAGGGCCGTCCGCTGGAATGTGTGAGGAAATGGAACATGGATTAAGGATAGGGTAATGTTCGGTGCAGCTAACGGTTTATTTAATTTAATCATGTAACGATATTAATTATATCGTTACAAGGAGAAGTTCAGCTGCACTCAAGCTTTGAGTTAAAAATGAGCATGTTGATTTCACAGGCTCGTATTTGGCATTAGAGTGGATTTACCAATTTAATTGTACCCAGTGGATTTTTTCATGAACAAATCCTTATTTTTCACGAAATTCTAAAGAGACACTGCTGACAGCTTCAAAGATTTAGGGCTTGCTCCTAAAAATCGGGTCGTCCCATTACAGTCCTGATATTATAGAATGACAAAGAACTCTCCAGACTGACAAATACAGGTTTAGTTGTTTGCGTGTTTGATTAATTCTTTCCTATTGAATGAATTGAACAAAAGAGCACTCGGAGTGCGCGCCTTTGAGACAAACGTACGTACACGACCAACGTCCATAGCATAGGATATTATGTAATAGTCTGGAACAGTCGATATTTACATTTTAAGTTTTAGAAGTCAAATTTAACCTATGTACTTTTAATTGTCGTATCGAAATGAAACTTTGTGTGGTTGTTATTATGTTGTTCGTATTTAGGAGCTGACCTGGTGATGGAAGTCAGGAAGTTAAAACCGTATTTCGTAGTTTTGCTTATCTTAAACTAAATTTGATGCTTGTTTGGTGTTCATACACTGTTTTTGTTATTCTTTAAAATTTTATTGTTTTGCTTTGTTTTTCTAAATTTTAATCACTTTATATTTAACTTTTGTGCGACGACGAATTACCTAATTTACCTAATACGATGTAAGTATTCTCATGTAAGTGATATACTTAATAATCTTTAATGAGAATAAATGTCTTTAAACCTAAAATAAAAGTTCGGCGCGAGTTTGATTTAATTTTGATGAATACAAGCACTGATGGCGCGCTCGATAACAACACTCGCGTCAGTCGCGCATATTCAATTGGCTTATACGTACTTTTTGGGGGCTGAGCTACGCACGTCCGTAGGAGTGTACTCTATTCTGGTTCCCTACACGTGATCCCCGGGTAGTGCTAACCGGGTAGCAAACTCTGGTGGGAGACTTCGGCCGTGGCTAGTCACTACCCACCGGACCAAGCCATGCCGTGAAATGACCTAGTCGTGTTTCGAGATGTAGTCCGGTGTAACCGTTCCGAAGACGGGTTTGGGCAGTAGCGCACTTGTAGCGCCTCACTCAACTGCCGTCTTTGTACGTCTTCACTCTAGTAAACTTCAAGGCTAGAGTGAATAAGTACCTTATAGGTCATCGTGCTCCGTCTTAGACCACAACGTGGCTTAACATCAGGCGAGTTGGTGGTCAAACGCCGACCTATTCTACATAAAATATGACACTATTCTATTCTACATATTCTACATATAGGTTGTCTGGAAGAGATCGCTCTTAAGCGATAAGACCGCCCATTGCGCCTTTATTTTTGAGTGTTTAGTTTAGATTTATTTGCATTTGGTGTCAATAAAGAGTTTTTGTATTGTAGTGTATTGTATTAAAAAAAAAATCGATACGATTTGTGTTCAAGTACAATGAGTGGAACGCGTGCAGGTGGAGCAGGCGGCGGCGGCGGCGCGCGCGGGGCTGGCGGCGAGCGCGCGGCGCGCGGCCGCGCTGGCGCTGGCCGTCAAGTCGCTGCGCGCGCGCTGGCCGCTGGTCTCGCTGCCGGTCGACGCCGCGCTGCACGCGTACGTCGACGCTGTCAGGAAGACGGTACGGTACTGTCGGTGCAGCTAGTTTTTACGCGACTGTGTAATCGGGTAGCAGAAGTGGTAGTAGAAGCGAGTAGAAGGATGGTTATGTTTTCCGCGTGTATGATGTGGGTATGTATGTATGTATGAGGTTTCTTTGGCATGCCCTAGACAGCCTAAACAGCTTCATAGATTTTATTATAGAAACTGACGTGGTTTTCACACATTATCTTATATCTTTAAATGAGCAATTCTTGTATATATATATAATTGGAATCTCGGAATCGGCTTCAACGATTTTCATACAATTTAGGATATAGGGGGTTTCGGGGGCGATAAATCGATCTAGCTAGGAATCATTTTTAGAAAATGTCATTTTATTCGTGTTTTATCGATAATCAACTTAAACATAAACTTGGAAGAAAAATAACAAAAATATGACTCTTCCTGACATCTATTGGCGAATAATAATACTATTTTCTGTGAGCAACTAATTGCTTTAACGACACAACAGCAGATGGCGTTGTTAAGTAACACGAAGTCAATGAGTGTTTGCTTTGAGGTTAGACTAAAATCAATTGTTTATTTTCCAAAAAAAAAAAAAAATACCGAGCAAAGCTCGGACATCCAGGTACTAATTTATAAAACGGGAATTACTCACGTACGATTTAGTCGTTTGTTCCGACTATGCGCGAGTATTGTTGCGGATGTTCATTCATAATGGGCTTTATTCACATCACTAGGATTTCACCAGCTAAAACGTCACCAAGATTTCATTCAGGACAACATTATTTCTAGCGGTACCCTCTTTTAAGAAGTAATGAGACCGTGTCGGTTTCTTCCAGGATCAGACAAACAGCGCGGAGGTTGTGAAGTATCTGACTCGACGTATCATCGAGAGAGTGCTCCTGGCCCTACACAAGAAAGATAAATATATAGTAGTTTTACATCTGCTAAAGCAAGTGTACGATGATTTAATACCTGACAAGGTAACCTTAAATAACCATACTAATATTGTAAAATTAAAAAAATTCCCGACACCGATTTTCACCAAACTTAACTAAGAACACTCCCGACTAATTCACCTTTCAAACAATAAAAACTAAATCAAAATCGGTTCATCCTTTCGGGAGCTACGATGCGAACAGACACACATACACTTCAAACTTGTACCAACCCCATCGTTTTTATGTAGGGGTTAAAAATTGAAAATAACTCTGTGTGTCTTTTTGTAGACTTTAAGTAGACGCAACTAAACGGCTGAACAGATCTTGATAAAATTTGATGAGTAGTGACTCGTATCACGAGAAAGGTTTTTGGATACTATTTTCTGACTAAAAGCGAACGAAGTCGCGGGTAACAGCTACTTTAAAATATACTACATGTTGAATTTCAGTTGTGGCAAATATTTATTGGAAACGATGAAATAAACGATGACGCGCTTAATATACAAGAATTGAAGAAAATCCATCCGTGGGTGCCAGACGAGAACTTGAAAGGGATCGCTAAACTGAAGGTGAGACTTGAGTTGGAACCTCTAGCTTAAGGAAAGTCTGCTTTAAAAAGTAATATGACCAAACCCCCCAGCGTTGCAGTCGTAAATTCTGCATGTTGGTTGAAAATACTCTGCTGTAAGTATGTTTTGTTTTAGCGACAGCAGTTTTGTGCGATGGGCGCAATTGGGTGCGATTCGTTTTTGTGTAATGTAGGTATTTGTTATTGTTGTATTTTGTAAGATTCTTTCATGTGAAAGTATTTTATTCGAGAACTAGTTGTCTAGTTAAACCTAATACAGGTTTTAAGACAACTATTTAACATTAATTGATTTGTTATATGTATATAAATATAAATATTTTTAAAGTCATCTGCTACATAACAAGAGCCTTATAATATGGTAACAGGCTCGCCACTTGTCACATTTGGGACTGAAAATCGTCCGGCGAAGTGTGGGTGTTGTGCACCTCTGCCAGCCTCTTCGGGGGAAAGGCGTGACGATACGGTTGAAAATATTCTTATATTTGAAAGTATATTCAGCTACCAGCGTCGCTATTACGCGATACGCTCTAACGCGAATGTCCAATGATTAAGCAATCGTTATACGAAACTGGTTACAATTTGGGCCTCAAGTCTGAGACAAGAGAGAATAGGCATCTCATGGGCAAGCGTGCGACATCTTAGACCACGTCGTCATTTTCCATCAGGGGCCTACAATTACGTCTTATTGCTATGCGGGCATGATAGTCACGATTTGTTGTCAACGCTGAACGACCGCGAATCGTATCGCCGCGCAATAAGGTTCATGGTCGGCCAGCGTCATATTCAAACGTAACCATCATGGCCGTCAAACGTAGGCCCATTCAATCATAAAAAACAACTAAGTAGGTAGGTAAGTTTAATAAAATTTCCTTGAGTAAAATCTTTCTATTCTTTCTTGTCAATACAGGCAACTGATGAGGATCTATACAATCGTCTCTCGTTGGACAACGCTGAAGAGTGGCAGCAGTTCATGTCTTCGGGAGATGTGAACATGCTGAACAAGTACAAACTGAGTCCGTTTGAGAGCGTGGTGAGCGTGGCTGCGATTCGACCGGACAGCCTGTACCGCGCTGTTGTGGCTTTCGTCGATGGAATTCTAGGTTTGTCCTACTAATATCATAAACGCGAAACTTTGTAAGAATGGGTCGATGGATGGATGTTTGTTACTCTTTCACGCCAGAACGGCTGAACAGATCTGGATGAAATTTGGCACAGAGATAGATTATAGTCTAGAGTAGCACATGAATACTTTTTTACCGCAAGTGAAACCGCGGGCGCAGCTAGTTTTTTAATAAGAAGAGAGGCAAACAAGCAGACTACCCGCCTGATGGTAAACAGTAACCGTCGCCTATGGACTACTGCAACACAAGTGATGCTGTTGATGCGCTGCCAACCCCGAAATCAATTAGTAGACACCCTTTTTAAAATGCTCCATGTCGTACTTTGGTAGAAAGACCTTAGAAGGAATGCCATATCACATTCTGCAAGTACAGACATCAGAAATTATTGATAACTCCTATAGTTACACGTACGAGGTAAGTGTAAGACTTCTTGACGATTTAGGTTAGGCTTTTGGGAGGGGATTGACACAGCTAGGCTCTAGCTAGCTAGTCGGGGTTTACTTATGTGTTTTGATGCAAATCAGCTGTACACACGTATGGTGAGACTGGTATCAAGATAAACAACATTTTGAACCATTGCAGACCCAGATAGTTTTGGGGCTTGAGTCTCTTACGTCCGTCCCTAGATCCGCTACTGGACGACTTCCTATTCTGTGGACCAATAAACATTATCATATTGTATTGAATTGACTGTTAATCTAGCTCGAATCGAATTGACTCAGTTAATAGTAAACCTGCCTTCTGAGCTTGGGGGCGTGGGTTCTATTTCCACCTAGGGCAAACATTTATGTGATGAACATTTGTGTTTGTTCTATGTCTGGGTGTTAAATATCTATTTAAGTATTTATTTAAATTTATATATGTATGTATATCAGTTTCTGGCAGCCATAGTACAAGCTTTGCTTAGTTTGGGGTTAGGCGAGCGTGTGTGGGAATGTCCCGAATTTAATAATTTAATTTGACTACATAAATTTTATGTTGTTGTTCACTTTTGGTGTTGGACTATTATTGTAAGTAATAATTATTATCATTAGCGTGAGTCGGGTAACTGGTGCTAGTTGAATAAATAAATACGAAGCTTGCTGCGCTCGCAGTGAAAGCTGTGTACGTCGACGCCCCTGTACCGAGCGAGGACAATTAGTGTCGTTATAGAACAATTAGAGCATGTGTCTAATTGTAATTGTTGAGTGCATGTATGTTGTCTCAGGCCCGGGCTGCGTGTTCGGGGTGTCGGCGGTGGAGGCGGCGGCGCGCGGCCGGCGGCCCGTGCTGCTGCTGGCTGCGCACGCGCACGACGCGCTGGCTGCGCGCGCGCCGCCGCACGCGCTCACTACTGTACGTACATAGCTGTACTAATTATACTACCACAGGAAACGACAGAACGCGCACTGCTCGCAAATCGTCGCCCGTAATAGTGTCGACACTTGCTTGTATGGCTGATTTCGAAGAGATTTTCGCTTCATGCTTATAAATTCGCATTAAAGATTGTTCAAATCGAAATTAGGTGTGTATGCAATATAATTAGTTTTAGGGCTCAGGACCAAAATGGTGAAAAGGAACCCTTTACTTCAAGTTAAGACTCTGATATCTGTCTTAAATTGTAAGTCAAAGTCGATTATGTCAGGAACTATAAAAGCTAGCGACTTGAAATTTAGCACAGATCTATATAACATTAATCAGAACATTGTGCAGAAATACGATTTTCTTGTGTTTGCTTGTAGATCTCAGTGAGTGCGGGCGAGGCAGCATGGCGTGCGGCGGTGGCGGCGGCGCGGGCCGGTGGCGGCTGGGTCGCGCTCACAGCCACCGGCGCGCCTTTCACACACGAGCTGCAGGCGTTCGTCGCGGGGGAGGCGCGGGGGGAGGTCAGTACCACTCACAGCTGCGACTAGCGAGGCCGAAACAACGCTGACAAGACAAGACAGAATGGACGTAAGGCGCTGAGGAGACACGGGCAGACAGACACCGCGTTCCTTCAATGTATGTACTTTCATTAACAATACTTTTACTCTGGTGGGAGGCTTCGGCCGTGGCTTGTTACCACCCACCGGACCAAGCCATGCCGTGAAATGACCTAGTCGTGTTTCAGGATGTAGTCCGGTGTAACCGTTCCGAAGACGGGTCTGAGCAGTAGCGCAATTGTAGCGCCTCACTCAACTGCCGTCTTTGTACTTCTTTACTCTACAAAACTTCAAGGCTAGAGTGAAATAGTACCTTCTAGGTTGTCGTGCTCCATCTTAGACCACAACGTCGCTTAACATCAAGCAAGTTGGTGGTCAAACGCCGACCTATTCTACATAAAAAAAACGGCTGCAAGACAAACGAGGCCGAAACAACGCTGACAAGACAAGACAGAATGGACGTAAGGCGCTGAAAAGACACGGGCAGACAGATGCGGCGTTCATTCAATGTACTTTCATACAAAATGTATAGAAGGAACGCGATGTAACAGATGCTGATTTGATTTGATTTGACAGATTTGATTTGCTGAGAACACGGGCGCAGACTACGCGAATGCGATGCTTTTCGTTTTATATGAAGGTTTCATGTCTCCGCTCCGTCCGCGTCTCGTCCTCGTCTTACGTCTTTTCTGTCTAGCGCGTTAGAGTGAAGTCACACTGCTCCATTGTGCTGGGTTGCATTTGAACGCATTCAGTGCTAGATCGGGCGCTGCGTCGATGCAAAGCGACGACGCTTACTCCGACGTCGCACACGCGCTTCCTCTTTGTCAGCACAAAACTGCGTTGCCGTCCTGACAACGCACCGCATAACCTCCTGCTTCGTCTTTGCGTCGACCTCAGATCAACCTAGAGGAAAAGATGGAACACTGCGTTATATCTCGCTGAAGCCACTTCGCTTTTAAACTTGTGTGCGTGGTAATGTTGCCATGAAAAACATTTACAGTTGTACGAAAACTAATATTAATTCTCAAACTCTACTTTAGCCATTTCTATTCCAATATACAACCTCAGTAGATTTAATATTCTAAAACTGCACATATTTGTAAGAGTTTAATGTTACGGCTTTTTCAAAATTTGCTTGTAAAAAAACTGCACAGTTTTTAAAAATTAACCTCAAATGTAGTCCTGGCCACGCTTTTATAATGGACTACTTATGTTTATTTATGTGCACGAAATTATACCATAAACCAATGCAAATAATGTCGAGGTAAGAATGACCAAGTGAGTAGCGTAGTTTTTTTGCATCAATGTGTGCGTGTTTTTTTGCATCAATGTTGTGTACATATACGACAGTAGTTATTGGATGGTTTTTGGCTTCACCTAAATCATACGCTGTGCGCGAACTTATTCTCTAGGTTGATCTGAGGCGTCGACGCAACTTAAGTACCAAGAGTGCTATTTTTCAATCAGAAGAAGGATGCAGGCATATATGATGCGAGGATGGTTTTTCAGGCCCCCCATAGTTTCGGAACTGCTGCTCTATAGATTCGAAATTAAAAGTTCTTTGGTCCGATTTAGGGGTCTCTCAGACCTCTAAATCTCCCTGGCCTGCGATGGCAGCCAATGCGAAACCCATTGGCGGCCTCAATGACCGCTACCGTATGCCGCGTCTGTGAGACCCTTAAAACGTACCAGTTTGTGAAACTAATATTGTTGTGCTATTTATTACAGATGGAGAATTGCAACGAAGAGTTTCGACTCTGGATATTGTCCGAATACCGCGACGTTCCGCCGCTTCTCGCGGACTCTTGCATCAATGTCATCTTAGAGGTGAGATATTATTACAACCTTAACAAGATTTGTTTTAAAAAGAAAATTAACAGTTGAAATATGGTCCTGTAAAACAAGTTATAAGTAGCTTGAGTAAACCACCGAGTTCTTAACACGCATTGAACATCTTTGTTTATCAACCATTTAATACACAAAATGGTTAACGGCGTATACAAGTAGAAGACAGCGGTGCTAGAGTCTGGCTAACGAAAGTAGATACTGGATTTTTTTGCAAACTTTTTATATGACAACACTAAAGTGTTCCTACCATCGGATATTTACCCTAAAAAATGGGGTATTTTAAGCAGAAAGTACTTAAGAACAATTAATTCCAAAAAGGCATTTTTAAAACAAACTTATTTTAAACAAATTATAAAATGAGTTTTAAAAATTCGTACGTTTGCTAAAATTGTATTCATCGAAAATAAGTATCGTATGTACGTGTTGGATCATTTCAAGAGCAACACTAAGCCTTAAGTTGGTCTAATAAATAGCTTAATTAATTAGGTACACTATTTACTAGAGAAAAACTTGGCAATTTTATTTTAAAGAAATTAATTTTCGGCTGTTTTCCGAAAGATTTGGTAAAATCAGAATCAGTGTATGGTATCCCTATCTCTGACGCAACAAGATGGCGTGTTGTTGATGTTTCGTTGTGGTTGACTTGGTTGTGGTTGATCCTCGAACTCCAAAAGAGTTCGAGGATCTCATAAAACAATCGTTTGAGTGTATTACAGCAGATGATTGGAAAAAAATGACAGACCATGTTATTCATGTGGAAGACAAGTACAAAAGAAGAGACCATATAACTGAAAATAGTTTAGAGAGCTTCATCATCAATTTAAGAGACAGCAGCGACTCCAGTGATTCTGACGATTCACTCCATGTTGAATTTTTAGATTCAGATTTTGATTATAGTGATTAAAAAACAGTAAAAATATATGGTATTGTTTTCTTTGATACATACTCACATAGATTTACAAATATTTGAACTCATGATAATATTAATACTCATGATAGTGTTTGATAGCCTGTTTGTTCCTTTAATACGTCACAATGGAGTGACGTATCCGTGTGATGTTTGGTATGGAGTTAACAAAGAGTTAACAAGTGATATAAGCTACTTTTAATCTCGTCATAACGCGGACAAAATTGCAAGCGTCCACTAGTAAAATAAAAATAAATGTCAAAGTATCAAAGTGAGTTGTTCCAACTTTCCTTTTTACTTTAGGGGCTGCCATGCTGATATTTTTTAAATTTGCCGCGCTTTTTCAGTATCAACTTTCATTAGCCAGACTCTATTCACTAAATTTCAAACTCAAATCGTTCAAACCTCAGTCTACTTTTATAAATGTTGCAATAGGGAATGGAGTATAAACCTGATCGGAAGAATGAATCATGTATAAAAACTTATGAATACGGACGGAGAAATAATAATAACTTAATAATAACCGCTGCGCAATGCAAGCGAGTACCTATAAGTGCAGAGGCCACGCTTTCTTCCCTTGCAAATTAAGTAAAAAAAGGCGTGGCAGCCCACTAACGCTTATCGGCGTAGGTTGGAACTTGTCGGCGCAGGTCGACGCGGGTTTGCGCTGGTTCGGCACAAAGTATGGAGATTGCCAGCCCGCTTCCTTTTTGTACACGTCCTAAATCTATCCACAACACAGTTCACATTTGAGAAAGTAGACATTTAAAATGACAGAACTTAAGTTTCAAATGTAATGTAAATTGCACGTAATGCGCAGGCGCCGGAAGGTGTAAAGAACAACGTGATGAGCACGCTGGAGGCGTGGGGCGGCGCGCGCGCGGAGCCGGCCGCGCGGCTGCTGGCCTGCCTCGCGCTGTTCCACGCGCTCGTGCAGGAGCGCCGGAACTACATCCCGCAGGGTACCGCTGCACCTAACTACCTACTGACTACTTGACTGCCTCGGTGGCTCAGTTGGTAGTGAACCTGCCTTCTGAGCTTGGGGGCGTGGGTTCGATTCCCACCTAGGGCAAACATTTATGTGATGAACATTTGTGTTTGTCCTATGTCTGGGTGTTAATATCTATTTATGTATGTATTTAAAAATATCTAAGTATGTATATCAGTCTCTGACAGCCATAGTACAAGCTTTGCTTAGTTTGGGGTCAGGCGACCGTGTGTGGAAGTGTCTCGAAATTATTAAAATTATTACTACATAACAATTGTTTCTTGAACCTATTTCTAGTGTATTACCGAACTAACGTCGCATTTAGTACGCCAAATAATATGACTTTTTTATTCTATCTTGGATAGTTGATTGAATCAGGCGTTACTTTGCGGAAGTTCATCTTCAAAATTGTTACTTGAACTAATATCTAGTATATTTCCGCTTTAGCGTCGCATTGAGTACACCAAGGAATATTAATTTTTAAATAGGAAATTGAAAAAAAAAAATGAAATTTACTAGAAAACTTTATACAAATTGATATTTGAATCTAATTTAAACGTTGTACTTTTTAATAATATTTAAACTAATGAATTTAACAGACCTTATGAAATCTAGTAAAAAACTTTATACAATTTGACATAATGTGAAGCTAATTAAGTAAAGAATTTAACAGAAATAAAATCACGGAATTTACAATAATTTTTTTATTAATACAATAAAAAAAAATACTTACAATAAAAATCTCTATTCTTCGAGCACTTCGTCGACACGTCCTGAGGATGCCTCGTGTAGAGGCGAAACAAGTGTCGACGAATATAAGTTCTAGTAACATCTCTCCCTAAGGATTTTTAAATAAAAAAAATTTAATTGTACATTATGTATTTATCCATTTTTAACTGTGCAATTATTAATAGTATTCAATTACGTAATAGAGAATTTACAGATATCGAAAATGACAATTTGTGACGTACGCCTCCAGCTTGAACCTTTAATCACAACCTGTCCTACCCGTCGTACCTAATCTTAAGCCGTCGTAAACCCAATCCTTTCGTAAAGCAAGTACTGAAGCTAGCGTCCCGTGCCGTGCAGGCTGGAGCCGGTGGTACGCGTGGGAGTGGGGCGAGGTGTCGGCGAGCGCGCGGCTGGCGCGCGGCGCGGGCGGCGGCGCGGCGGCGCTGTGCCTGGCGCTGTACGCCGCGCGCGTGCCGCCCGGGCCCGACCTCGCCGCGCTGCGGGCGCTGCGCGCGCGCGCGCTGCCGCCGCCCGCCGCGCCGCCCGCCTACTGCCCGCCCGCTGCTCCGAGGCTGCCCCCGCCTACTAGCAACTTGCAGGTGCGCACGTCAGATTGTTACGTTCAGTAGGTTGAAGTCGGTGGTACGTGTGGAAGTGGAGCGAGGTGTCCGGCCGCGCCGCCCGCCTACTGCCCGCCCGCTGCTCCGAGGCTGCCCCCGCCTACTAGCAACTTGCAGGTGCGCACGTCAGATTGTTACGTTCAGTAGGTTGAAGTCGGTGGTACGTGTGGAAGTGGAGCGAGGTGTCCGGCCGCGCCGCCCGCCTACTGCCCGCCCGCTGCTCCGAGGCTGCCCCCGCCTACTAGCAACTTGCAGGTGCGCACGTCAGATTGTTACGTTCAGTAGGTTGAAGTCGGTGGTACGTGTGGAAGTGGAGCGAGGTGTCCGGCCGCGCCGCCCGCCTACTGCCCGCCCGCTGCTCCGAGGCTGCCCCCGCCTACTAGCAACTTGCAGGTGCGCACGTCAGATTGTTACGTTCAGTAGGTTGAAGTCGGTGGTACGCGTGGAAGTGGAGCGAGGTGTCCGGCCGCGCCGCCCGCCTACTGCCCGCCCGCTGCTCCGAGGCTGCCCCCGCCTACTAGCAACTTGCAGGTGCGCACGTCAGATTGTTACGTTCAGTAGGTTGAAGTCGGTGGTACGCGTGGAAGTGGAGCGAGGTGTCCGGCCGCGCCGCCCGCCTACTGCCCGCCCGCTGCTCCGAGGCTGCCCCCGCCTACTAGCAACTTGCAGGTGCGCACGTCAGATTGTTACGTTCAGTAGGTTGAAGTCGGTGGTACGCGTGGAAGTGGAGCGAAGTGTCCGGCCGCGCCGCCCGCCTACTGCCCGCCCGCTGCTCCGAGGCTGCCCCCGCCTACTAGCAACTTGCAGGTGCGCACGTCAGATTGTTACGTTCAGTAGGTTGAAGTCGGTGGTACGCGTGGAAGTGGAGCGAGGTGTCCGGCCGCGCCGCCCGCCTACTGCCCGCCCGCTGCTCCGAGGCTGCCCCCGCCTACTAGCAACTTGCAGGTGCGTACGTCAGATTGTTACGTTCAGTAGGTTGAAGTCGGTGGTACGTGTGGAAGTGGAGCGAGGTGTCCGGCCGCGCCGCCCGCCTACTGCCCGCCCGCTGCTCCGAGGCTGCCCCCGCCTACTAGCAACTTGCAGGTGCGCACGTCAGATTGTTACGTTCAGTAGGTTGAAGTCGGTGGTACGCGTGGAAGTGGAGCGAGGTGTCCGGCCGCGCCGCCCGCCTACTGCCCGCCCGCTGCTCCGAGGCTGCCCCCGCCTACTAGCAACTTGCAGGTGCGCACGTCAGATTGTTACGTTCAGTAGGTTGAAGTCGGTGGTACGTGTGGAAGTGGAGCGAGGTGTCCGGCCGCGCCGCCCGCCTACTGCCCGCCCGCTGCTCCGAGGCTGCCCCCGCCTACTAGCAACTTGCAGGTGCGCACGTCAGATTGTTACGTTCAGTAGGTTGAAGTCGGTGGTACGCGTGGAAGTGGAGCGAGGTGTCCGGCCGCGCCGCCCGCCTACTGCCCGCCCGCTGCTCCGAGGCTGCCCCCGCCTACTAGCAACTTGCAGGTGCGCACGTCAGATTGTTACGTTCAGTAGGTTGAAGTCGGTGGTACGTGTGGAAGTGGAGCGAGGTGTCCGGCCGCGCCGCCCGCCTACTGCCCGCCCGCTGCTCCGAGGCTGCCCCCGCCTACTAGCAACTTGCAGGTGCGCACGTCAGATTGTTACGTTCAGTAGGTTGAAGTCGGTGGTACGTGTGGAAGTGGAGCGAGGTGTCCGGCCGCGCCGCCCGCCTACTGCCCGCCCGCTGCTCCGAGGCTGCCCCCGCCTACTAGCAACTTGCAGGTGCGCACGTCAGATTGTTACGTTCAGTAGGTTGAAGTCGGTGGTACGTGTGGAAGTGGAGCGAGGTGTCCGGCCGCGCCGCCCGCCTACTGCCCGCCCGCTGCTCCGAGGCTGCCCCCGCCTACTAGCAACTTGCAGGTGCGCACGTCAGATTGTTACGTTCAGTAGGTTGAAGTCGGTGGTACGTGTGGAAGTGGAGCGAGGTGTCCGGCCGCGCCGCCCGCCTACTGCCCGCCCGCTGCTCCGAGGCTGCCCCCGCCTACTAGCAACTTGCAGGTGCGCACGTCAGATTGTTACGTTCAGTAGGTTGAAGTCGGTGGTACGCGTGGAAGTGGAGCGAGGTGTCCGGCCGCGCCGCCCGCCTACTGCCCGCCCGCTGCTCCGAGGCTGCCCCCGCCTACTAGCAACTTGCAGGTGCGCACGTCAGATTGTTACGTTCAGTAGGTTGAAGTCGGTGGTACGCGTGGAAGTGGAGCGAGGTGTCCGGCCGCGCCGCCCGCCTACTGCCCGCCCGCTGCTCCGAGGCTGCCCCCGCCTACTAGCAACTTGCAGGTGCGCACGTCAGATTGTTACGTTCAGTAGGTTGAAGTCGGTGGTACGCGTGGAAGTGGAGCGAGGTGTCCGGCCGCGCCGCCCGCCTACTGCCCGCCCGCTGCTCCGAGGCTGCCCCCGCCTACTAGCAACTTGCAGGTGCGCACGTCAGATTGTTACGTTCAGTAGGTTGAAGTCGGTGGTACGCGTGGAAGTGGAGCGAGGTGTCCGGCCGCGCCGCCCGCCTACTGCCCGCCCGCTGCTCCGAGGCTGCCCCCGCCTACTAGCAACTTGCAGGTGCGTACGTCAGATTGTTACGTTCAGTAGGTTGAAGTCGGTGGTACGTGTGGAAGTGGAGCGAGGTGTCCGGCCGCGCCGCCCGCCTACTGCCCGCCCGCTGCTCCGAGGCTGCCCCCGCCTACTAGCAACTTGCAGGTGCGCACGTCAGATTGTTACGTTCAGTAGGTTGAAGTCGGTGGTACGCGTGGAAGTGGAGCGAGGTGTCCGGCCGCGCCGCCCGCCTACTGCCCGCCCGCTGCTCCGAGGCTGCCCCCGCCTACTAGCAACTTGCAGGTGCGCACGTCAGATTGTTACGTTCAGTAGGTTGAAGTCGGTGGTACGTGTGGAAGTGGAGCGAGGTGTCCGGCCGCGCCGCCCGCCTACTGCCCGCCCGCTGCTCCGAGGCTGCCCCCGCCTACTAGCAACTTGCAGGTGCGCACGTCAGATTGTTACGTTCAGTAGGTTGAAGTCGGTGGTACGCGTGGAAGTGGAGCGAGGTGTCCGGCCGCGCCGCCCGCCTACTGCCCGCCCGCTGCTCCGAGGCTGCCCCCGCCTACTAGCAACTTGCAGGTGCGCACGTCAGATTGTTACGTTCAGTAGGTTGAAGTCGGTGGTACGTGTGGAAGTGGAGCGAGGTGTCCGGCCGCGCCGCCCGCCTACTGCCCGCCCGCTGCTCCGAGGCTGCCCCCGCCTACTAGCAACTTGCAGGTGCGCACGTCAGATTGTTACGTTCAGTAGGTTGAAGTCGGTGGTACGTGTGGAAGTGGAGCGAGGTGTCCGGCCGCGCCGCCCGCCTACTGCCCGCCCGCTGCTCCGAGGCTGCCCCCGCCTACTAGCAACTTGCAGGTGCGCACGTCAGATTGTTACGTTCAGTAGGTTGAAGTCGGTGGTACGTGTGGAAGTGGAGCGAGGTGTCCGGCCGCGCCGCCCGCCTACTGCCCGCCCGCTGCTCCGAGGCTGCCCCCGCCTACTAGCAACTTGCAGGTGCGCACGTCAGATTGTTACGTTCAGTAGGTTGAAGTCGGTGGTACGTGTGGAAGTGGAGCGAGGTGTCCGGCCGCGCCGCCCGCCTACTGCCCGCCCGCTGCTCCGAGGCTGCCCCCGCCTACTAGCAACTTGCAGGTGCGCACGTCAGATTGTTACGTTCAGTAGGTTGAAGTCGGTGGTACGCGTGGAAGTGGAGCGAGGTGTCCGGCCGCGCCGCCCGCCTACTGCCCGCCCGCTGCTCCGAGGCTGCCCCCGCCTACTAGCAACTTGCAGGTGCGCACGTCAGATTGTTACGTTCAGTAGGTTGAAGTCGGTGGTACGCGTGGAAGTGGAGCGAGGTGTCCGGCCGCGCCGCCCGCCTACTGCCCGCCCGCTGCTCCGAGGCTGCCCCCGCCTACTAGCAACTTGCAGGTGCGCACGTCAGATTGTTACGTTCAGTAGGTTGAAGTCGGTGGTACGCGTGGAAGTGGAGCGAGGTGTCCGGCCGCGCCGCCCGCCTACTGCCCGCCCGCTGCTCCGAGGCTGCCCCCGCCTACTAGCAACTTGCAGGTGCGCACGTCAGATTGTTACGTTCAGTAGGTTGAAGTCGGTGGTACGCGTGGAAGTGGAGCGAGGTGTCCGGCCGCGCCGCCCGCCTACTGCCCGCCCGCTGCTCCGAGGCTGCCCCCGCCTACTAGCAACTTGCAGGTGCGCACGTCAGATTGTTACGTTCAGTAGGTTGAAGTCGGTGGTACGCGTGGAAGTGGAGCGAGGTGTCCGGCCGCGCCGCCCGCCTACTGCCCGCCCGCTGCTCCGAGGCTGCCCCCGCCTACTAGCAACTTGCAGGTGCGCACGTCAGATTGTTACGTTCAGTAGGTTGAAGTCGGTGGTACGTGTGGAAGTGGAGCGAGGTGTCCGGCCGCGCCGCCCGCCTACTGCCCGCCCGCTGCTCCGAGGCTGCCCCCGCCTACTAGCAACTTGCAGGTGCGCACGTCAGATTGTTACGTTCAGTAGGTTGAAGTCGGTGGTACGCGTGGAAGTGGAGCGAGGTGTCCGGCCGCGCCGCCCGCCTACTGCCCGCCCGCTGCTCCGAGGCTGCCCCCGCCTACTAGCAACTTGCAGGTGCGCACGTCAGATTGTTACGTTCAGTAGGTTGAAGTCGGTGGTACGTGTGGAAGTGGAGCGAGGTGTCCGGCCGCGCCGCCCGCCTACTGCCCGCCCGCTGCTCCGAGGCTGCCCCCGCCTACTAGCAACTTGCAGGTGCGCACGTCAGATTGTTACGTTCAGTAGGTTGAAGTCGGTGGTACGCGTGGAAGTGGAGCGAGGTGTCCGGCCGCGCCGCCCGCCTACTGCCCGCCCGCTGCTCCGAGGCTGCCCCCGCCTACTAGCAACTTGCAGGTGCGCACGTCAGATTGTTACGTTCAGTAGGTTGAAGTCGGTGGTACGCGTGGAAGTGAAGCGAGGTGTCCGGCCGCGCCGCCCGCCTACTGCCCGCCCGCTGCTCCGAGGCTGCCCCCGCCTACTAGCAACTTGCAGGTGCGCACGTCAGATTGTTACGTTCAGTAGGTTGAAGTCGGTGGTACGTGTGGAAGTGGAGCGAGGTGTCCGGCCGCGCCGCCCGCCTACTGCCCGCCCGCTGCTCCGAGGCTGCCCCCGCCTACTAGCAACTTGCAGGTGCGCACGTCAGATTGTTACGTTCAGTAGGTTGAAGTCGGTGGTACGCGTGGAAGTGGAGCGAGGTGTCCGGCCGCGCCGCCCGCCTACTGCCCGCCCGCTGCTCCGAGGCTGCCCCCGCCTACTAGCAACTTGCAGGTGCGCACGTCAGATTGTTACGTTCAGTAGGTTGAAGTCGGTGGTACGTGTGGAAGTGGAGCGAGGTGTCCGGCCGCGCCGCCCGCCTACTGCCCGCCCGCTGCTCCGAGGCTGCCCCCGCCTACTAGCAACTTGCAGGTGCGCACGTCAGATTGTTACGTTCAGTAGGTTGAAGTCGGTGGTACGCGTGGAAGTGGAGCGAGGTGTCCGGCCGCGCCGCCCGCCTACTGCCCGCCCGCTGCTCCGAGGCTGCCCCCGCCTACTAGCAACTTGCAGGTGCGCACGTCAGATTGTTACGTTCAGTAGGTTGAAGTCGGTGGTACGCGTGGAAGTGGAGCGAGGTGTCCGGCCGCGCCGCCCGCCTACTGCCCGCCCGCTGCTCCGAGGCTGCCCCCGCCTACTAGCAACTTGCAGGTGCGCACGTCAGATTGTTACGTTCAGTAGGTTGAAGTCGGTGGTACGCGTGGAAGTGGAGCGAGGTGTCCGGCCGCGCCGCCCGCCTACTGCCCGCCCGCTGCTCCGAGGCTGCCCCCGCCTACTAGCAACTTGCAGGTGCGCACGTCAGATTGTTACGTTCAGTAGGTTGAAGTCGGTGGTACGCGTGGAAGTGGAGCGAGGTGTCCGGCCGCGCCGCCCGCCTACTGCCCGCCCGCTGCTCCGAGGCTGCCCCCGCCTACTAGCAACTTGCAGGTGCGCACGTCAGATTGTTACGTTCAGTAGGTTGAAGTCGGTGGTACGTGTGGAAGTGGAGCGAGGTGTCCGGCCGCGCCGCCCGCCTACTGCCCGCCCGCTGCTCCGAGGCTGCCCCCGCCTACTAGCAACTTGCAGGTGCGCACGTCAGATTGTTACGTTCAGTAGGTTGAAGTCGGTGGTACGTGTGGAAGTGGAGCGAGGTGTCCGGCCGCGCCGCCCGCCTACTGCCCGCCCGCTGCTCCGAGGCTGCCCCCGCCTACTAGCAACTTGCAGGTGCGCACGTCAGATTGTTACGTTCAGTAGGTTGAAGTCGGTGGTACGTGTGGAAGTGGAGCGAGGTGTCCGGCCGCGCCGCCCGCCTACTGCCCGCCCGCTGCTCCGAGGCTGCCCCCGCCTACTAGCAACTTGCAGGTGCGCACGTCAGATTGTTACGTTCAGTAGGTTGAAGTCGGTGGTACGTGTGGAAGTGGAGCGAGGTGTCCGGCCGCGCCGCCCGCCTACTGCCCGCCCGCTGCTCCGAGGCTGCCCCCGCCTACTAGCAACTTGCAGGTGCGCACGTCAGATTGTTACGTTCAGTAGGTTGAAGTCGGTGGTACGTGTGGAAGTGGAGCGAGGTGTCCGGCCGCGCCGCCCGCCTACTGCCCGCCCGCTGCTCCGAGGCTGCCCCCGCCTACTAGCAACTTGCAGGTGCGCACGTCAGATTGTTACGTTCAGTAGGTTGAAGTCGGTGGTACGTGTGGAAGTGGAGCGAGGTGTCCGGCCGCGCCGCCCGCCTACTGCCCGCCCGCTGCTCCGAGGCTGCCCCCGCCTACTAGCAACTTGCAGGTGCGCACGTCAGATTGTTACGTTCAGTAGGTTGAAGTAGGTGAGACGCGTGGAAGTGGGGCGAGGTGTCCGATATTCCACTGCTGCACCAGGGCTACCGCCGCCAGCTAGCAACTTGCAGGTGCTAACGTCGGGTGGATTTTAGTAGTAAATGGGAGCTGGTGACACGCGCGGCTCGCGGTGCGTGCGAACGGGGGAGCGACTGCACTGCAGAGTGGCGCCCGTCTGCCTTTGTTAACTTTCTATGGATGAATATTTGCCCATACTCACTCTCACCAAAAATTTAAAAAACAAACTTCTTCTATCGGTTTCTTTAACTACAGGGTGCAGCCAGTATAATATAAAATGTTTGTTTCTATCAGGAGTACGCGGCTGCGTTCGCGTCGTTACCAGACATGGACACGCCGGAGCTGCTCGGTCTGCCGGCCAACTGCCGCGCCGCCTGGGAGCGTAGCGCCGCCGCGCACCTCACCGCTGGACTCAAAGGTAACGAACACCATCGCGTACATCACCAATCAACCAGACTCAAAGGTAACGAACACCATCGCGCACTTCACCAATCAACCAGACTCAAAGGTAACGAACACCATCGCGCACTTCACCAATCAACCGGACGGAAAGGTAACGAACACCACCGCGCACTTCACCAATCAACCGGACTCAAAGGTAACGAACACCACCGCGCACTTCACCAATCAACCGGACTCAAAGGTAACAAACACCACCGCGCACTTCACCAATCGACCGGACTCAAAGGTAACGAACACCACTGCGCACTTCACCAATCAACCGGACTCAGAATAACGAACACCACCGCGTCTCACGGAAAATGCAAACCTCTAGTTACCATAAAACCATATAGAAACAGTGTAAAGCCTCGCACGCTCCACTAAAAACTTAACGATTGAGATTATTATTTTATTTTAAGTTTCTGTGGTAAAATATGACAGCTGATCAAAGACAAATGCATCAATATACCTACATCTGTTTTATGCAATTCTACAAAAAGTTAAATCCATAATTTAGGCAACAAAAAAAAAATCTTTTGTCTTGAACATACATATACTTTTTAATTATAATTCTAGCTAGTGCTAGTAGATTTACGTTTCGCATATGGAACGTGACCGACAACATTTTATGTTATTCTTTCCTCAGAGCTTAATTGCACGGTGGTGAGTTCAGCTGCCATAGAAGGGGCCACCTCCACAAAAAGCCTGGCGGCCCTCTGGAAGAAGCTGATGTCGGGCAGCCCTCTTCTAAAGGAAGGTTGGAGCGCAGGGGTGACCGCGGGAGGGTGAGATGTAGTAGATAGATACATTTGTTTCCTCAATATAAACTAGTCTAATGGCTCTGGGAGTTGAAGACCTCGCAAAAACATTATATCTTTGCCATTTTGAAAATATTTCATAGTCTAGTTGGAGAAGGCCCGCCTTTTAAATCAGAGGGACCGGGTTCAAACCCAGCCGACGGCACGCACCAATTTGTTCATTGTGTGAACATGTGTGCGTATTGTATGTCATCTGCTACATGACTGGAGCCCGGTGTATGGCGACAGGCTCGCCCCCTGTTACATTTGGGACTGAATATCGTTCGGCTAAGTGTGGGTGTTGTAACGGGTGGTTAAATTGTAAGGGCCGATGTTGAATGTGAACCACACCTAAACGCCAAGTTTTTTTCCGAATTTTATTTGAGATTTCTCTATTTCAGACTTACTCAATTTGAACCATGGAGAGATACACAATCCAACAACGTGTTAAAGTTATCCAGACTTATTATGAAAATAAGCGTTCAAATCAAAATGCATATCGTGCACTTCGTGATTTTTTTGGTCAATTTGGTCGTCCAAATGTGCGTACAATCGCAAAAATCGTGGAAAAATTCGAGCAAACCGGGTCTGTAGAAGATGTGAGAACACCAGTGCATGCTCGTACAGCTCGTACTGCAGAAAATATTGCTGCTGTTCGCGATAGTGTGGCTGAAGAGCCGTCCACCTCAACTCGTCGTCGTGCCCAACAATTGCACCTCTCACGCTCGTCGTTGATGAACATTATGCATAAAGACTTGCATTTACACGCTTACAAGGTGCAATTGGCTCAAGAACTAAAGCCTCTTGACCATTCCAAACGTCGTGAATGCGCAGAATGGTGGCAAGAAATGGCAACAGTGGATGATCAATTTTCGAAGAAAATCATCTTCAGTGATGAGGCACATTTTCACCTCAGTGGATTCGTCAATAAACAGAATTGCCGCATTTGGGCGAATGAGAATCCAAGAGTGATTGTCGAAAAACCAATGCACCCACAAAGAGTGACTGTTTGGTGCGGTTTATGGGCTGGCGGCATCATCGGGCCGTATTTTTTCCAAAATGAGGCAGGTCAGGCAGTTACTGTGAATGGTGTTCGCTATCGTGAGATGATAACGAACTTTTTATGGCCCGAATTGGAAGATATGGATGTGGACGATATGTGGTTTCAGCAGGACGGTGCCACTTGCCACACAGCTAACGAAACAATGGCTCTTTTGCGCAACAAATTCAATGGCCGTGTTATCTCACGTAATGGCGATGTCAATTGGCCGCCAAGATCATGTGATTTGACACCGTTGGACTTTTTTCTTTGGGGTTATTTGAAAGAAAAGGTGTACGTCGATAAGCCAGCAACAATTCAAGAGCTAAAGGATGAGATAATTCGGCACATTAACGGCATAGAACCTCCATTATGCCTCAGGGTCATCGAAAATTTGGACCATCGGATGGAGGTGTGCCGCCGTGGTCGCGGCGCCCATTTGGCCGATATTTTATTCCATACATAATTGAGTAATACCAATATATCATAATAAAATAAAATTACAATAATTTCCTAAATAGTTTGTGTTTTATTCAAAATCAACATCGGCCCTTGAAGTTTAACCACCCGTTATTACACCTCTACCAGCCCCTTCGGGGGAAAAGCGTGACGTTATGTTATGTTGAGTTTTTATTTAAACCGACTCCAAAGAATCAATAAGTATAATTATCAAACCTGCTTACAAATTTCACGAGTGTCTGAAACACGAAAACATTTTTTTCCGAAGCTGAAACAGAGACGCTTCGCTCGTTGAAGTTATTTGAAAGGATAACAAAGGGTGATAACGAGAACAATAACCCAACAGGTGGTGGGGCGGCGCGGCGCGCGCCGAGGCCGCGGGCGCGGTGCGTGTCGCACGCGCGCTGCACGCCGCGCTGCGCGCCGCCGCGCGCAAACCCGCCGCCACGCTGCACGAGGTGCGAACAGACCCTTATACCACACGCACAAGCTTCACTTGACTACGGGTTCTTCTCCCTCCCTTTATGGGGGAGTAAGGTAGCGGCCACGAGAATCGACCTCTTTATCGCGGCGGGGCGCTGGGAGACGTAGCCCCCAGGGAATTTGGTGAGTGCGAGCGCCGGGCCCAGCTTGCGCCGGCGGCCGCATCGCACTGACGGTGACGTAATGCACGTCGTGGTAGCGGTGGCACAAGCTTCAATACACTTTTTACTAGTTGATTGAATAAGGCGTTACTTTTCGGAAGTTCATCTTCAAAATTGTCACTTGAACTAATATCTAGTGTGATTCCGCTTTAACGTCGATAATTTTTTTATTCTATTCTAAATTTTAATTTTTTTTAAATTAATTTAATGAAATTTACTAAAAACTTTATACAAATTGATATTTGAATCTAATTTTAAAAGTTATACAATTTGATAAATTTAACTAACGAATTTAACAGACCTAATTTAATGAAATCTACTAAAAAACTTTATACAATTTGAAATATGAAGCTAATTCAATAAGGAATTTAACAGAAATAATGTCATGAAATTTACAATTAAAAAATTATACAATATAAAATCCCTATTCTTCGAGCACTTCGTCGACACGTGTTTCGCCTCTCCACGAGGCATCCTCAGGACGTGTTGACTCTCCGAGCGCGTGGCCGAGAACTAGACACTAGACCTAGACACTTTTTACTGTCTGCACTTAACTAACCCCTGTGGTAACGATCTTTTTGATTTGCGTCGGCAAGTCCAAAATAGCGCAAGCCGTGGCGTGGGGTTGGCGCGATCTATAGTTTTACCAATCTGTTACGTGTAACCGACCTGGTTGGGCTTGTGCGTGTGGTAGGCCTGTTAGCTAGATGTTGCGATAATTATTAAGTTTAGTCCTGTGCTACCTATATTATGTAGTAAATGCGAAAGCTTGTGTTTATTTATAACTTCTTCACAGAAACATGTGAACGGGTTTTCATGAAAGGTATACCAATAGCTATAGTATAAGGGTAGCTTGTATTTCAATTAATATTACACTAATTTTATAAAAGTTAAAGTTTGTATGTATGTTTGTTACTAATTCATGCTTAAACGGATGAACGGATTTTGAGGAAACTTACATTAACATATAGGCTAATTTTTAAGCGCAGGTACCAGCTAGTGAATCAATAAATACACATAAAAGAGTGTGTGTTTTATGTACACGCGTTAGAAGTTTTACTTCTTAACCTCAAATCTATAAATGCACTCAAAACAGTTTATTCAAATCAGTTTTATCACTAATAATCAATATATATAGATATACTAATAAATAATAAATTATTAGTAAATACTATCACCGTCGCATATGAAATTGATTTAATATTTTATGTATATATATTTTTTTAGTCCTATTTTATGTATGTAAGTAATAGTTTTATGCAAATAAATATACTATTATTATAAAAACACCAAAATAATATTTATTTATTCACTGTTTAATTGTACTTTTACGAAACACGTGTTCTAAATATAAAAATACTAGAATATAGGTACATCTTGAACATAGTTATCAATTGTCATGCCACCTAGAACTAACTTCACGATGTAGATTTTAGGTGTCGGTGTGCGCGCACATCGTAAAAATTCACTCTCATCATTTTTCTCTATCGCGCCAAAATAAGTATAACTTCAAAAACTAGCACACATTGCATTTCTGGTGGGCAGGTGCCGGAGTCGTGGCAGGTGGCGTGGCCGGGCCCGCGCGCGCCGGACCGCTACCTGCGCGAGTTCTGCGCCCGCGCGCGCGCCGCGCTCGCACGCCTCGACCTGCTCAAGGGAGACGACTACGTGCCTACCGGTCAGTACACTCTCTCTCTTTACTGCATTACAGCCACCTACCTACGACATAGCCCTAGAATTTATTTATTATTTATTGGTAGGAAAACATAAAAAATCAATTGGCAAATAAACGTGTTAATAATAAAAAATAATTTTGTAAGTATTAGTATTGTTACGAGCTGAGTTAGGATAAAAGGAATGAAACGTCCATGTATCCGAAGATTCACTTTATTCACCAAGTACACACACACACACTGTTACACTATAAAAGACATTTGCACTATAACGCTTTGAACACTACTCATACAATTACTTCGATGTTAACCTTTAAACGCTTAATCAAAGCTGACTGCCGAGCCGTCGGTCGTCCGCGTATTTATACAATTTTGAGATATCCAGAACATTCGATTAAACAATAGCGCATGGACACAAAAAGTTGTTTATCTCGCGGAACCACGCGTTCAATCTAGAACATTCGGACAGTACAAAAGAGCCAAGTAAACACACTAATATTCAACAAACAAAAAAAAACATAAAAACGGTGCACAACAATAGCTTTCCAGAAAGATCTCTCTTTTGTTCCGGATTATAACAATGGGACGTGCAACTCGAGTGGCTACTATAATTGTCTAATCTGCGTTACCTATCTGTAGTTGTAAACATCGCCACAGATTAGCGTATAGTTTCTTCATCAGCTGCGACTGGGGTAACAGTATTTTGTATGAGGTATTTAATTAATTTTGTATTCGTAGGAGGGTTTTTTTACTTTCAACTATTTAAGTGTTTAAAAATGAAAACTTCTTTGGCTTGTGTTTATACTTATCGTCTATATACTGTTTAAAATTAGCAGCCGTCTGTTTTCCCTGTATAAAATAAAACAAACAGCTGTTTAAACTAAGTACACAAATGAAATAAAACAAATAAGCCTATTTAGTTTTCACTAATAAAATATGACAAATAAATTAAAAGAAAGTGTTATATAAATATTGTAATAACATGAGAATCGAAATGAACTAGATGACTAACAAAAATTAAATAAAACCTACATAAAACTGTAGTAACATATGATACGACCGACTGTCTGGATGCCTCCCTCCACTAGTAGTCGTCTCAGAACCGCGACCCGCGTCGCACGGTGTCATTATTAATTTAGAAATAAATCGTCATTATAGTAGGTACCAGTGCAGTTTCCATGACCTTACTCTCCTATATTGTGATTGGCCCTTTACTTTATTGCGCCAGCATTGGTGACGTGAGCCAACATAATCATAAATAAAAGACTGCAGTGGCAGTGGGCCGGCACATCGCTCGAGGAACCGACGGCCGATGGGGCAGAAAGATTCTCGAACGGCAACCATGGACCGGAAGACGCAGCGTGGGAAGGCCTCCCGCAAGCTGGACTGACAATCTGGTCGCGAGAAGCCGCTGAATGCAGCGCAGGACCGATCGTTGTGGAGATTACTGGGAGAGGCCTTTGTCCAGCAGGGGACGTCTTCCGGGCTGGCATGATGACGTCCTACGTCGTAGGGTAGCTCGGTGTCCCTGCAGTGGACACCGAGCTACCCTACGCTGAGGGTGATTGATACGTTATCCACAACGCTGGCTCAGTGCGGGTTCGGGGTTGATGAATGTCACATGTCTTCCTATTTATTCTTCTAGGACATGTCGGTTTCCTCGCGATGTTTTCCTTTACTGAAACATCACGCTCACGCATATTCTCTCTCTTTTACTGCTGATTTATTCGATTTTTAACTCAATGGTTGAGTGAAAGCCTAGTTAGAAAAAGGTTCGCTTCTCAAGCCAGAGGGTGCGGGCTCGATCCCGACCGATGGGACGCACCAATTTGTTCATTTGTGAATATATAGTCGTCTGCTTTTGACTGCGGAGCCCGGTGTATGGCGACAGGCTCGGCCCCTGTCACATGCGGGACTGAATATCGTCCAGCAAAGAGTGGGTGTTGTAATACACCTCTGCCAGCTCCTTCGGGGGAAAGTCGTGACGATTAGAGTTAGTTTAAACTTAGAATATGTTTTGTTCGTCAGAGTGTGATCTCCGCGGATGGGTGTGCGCGTCGCGCGCCGTGTGGGCGATGCGTGCGCGCGCCGCAGAGTCGCGCCGCGCGCCGCCCGCCGCGCTGCTGCTCGCCGCTAGGACTGGTCAGATATTACTAATTTACAACCACTTAGAGCTCTCTCTCTTTCTCTCTCTCTCTCTCTCTCTCTTTGATATTTTAGCATTTCCATAAAAATGATTTTTCTCCTATTTGTAATTAGACTGAGTGTTTTCCTATTTCGTGTTGTCCTAATTTGTTACTAAATATTTATTGTATAGTTGTTAAGAAACGTGTTCTTAAGAATAGATTAATTCTTTTTAATGGTGTGAATTAATTTAACAATGTACCACTGACTCCTCACAGTAATGTGACCTACTTAATTTGATTTGATTTTACCATTATTGACATTTTTGTTATCAATAAATGACTCCTAGTTCTTTTTGAAGTTGGTTAAAAATGTTCAAAAGCTAAAGATACACATCGAGTAAGGACAGGACGGCGACGCAATCGCTAGCTTTACCCGTTCTACTTAACTTTAAATTGACTTCATTTTTGCCTTACCTTAACTGCTTTACTAATAGTTGCACGGGCTTGAACGTTATTAAAATTTCAGAGGATACGCGTGCGTCGGATGATGAAGTGTCGCTAGTGGGTCTGCGGCTGAGCGGCGCGGAGTGCGGCGCGGAGGGGCTGCGGCCGGCGCGAGCCCGGGCGCCGCCGCACGCGCGCGCGCCGCCTCTGCACGCCAGATACATCACTCAGGTCTCTACTACTAGCTACACACACTGAGCGGCGCGGAGTGCGGCGCGGAGGGGCTGCGGCCGGCGCGAGCCCGGGCGCCGCCGCACGCGCGCGCGCCGCCTCTGCACGCCAGATACATCACTCAGGTCTCTACTACTAGCTACACACACTGAGCGGCGCGGAGTGCGGCGCGGAGGGGCTGCGGCCGGCGCGAGCCCGGGCGCCGCCGCACGCGCGCGCGCCGCCTCTGCACGCCAGATACATCACTCAGGTCTCTACTACTAGCTACACACACTGAGCGGCGCGGAGTGCGGCGCGGAGGGGCTGCGGCCGGCGCGAGCCCGGGCGCCGCCGCACGCGCGCGCGCCGCCTCTGCACGCCAGATACATCACTCAGGTCTCTACTACTAGCTACACACACTGAGCGGCGCGGAGTGCGGCGCGGAGGGGCTGCGGCCGGCGCGAGCCCGGGCGCCGCCGCACGCGCGCGCGCCGCCTCTGCACGCCAGATACATCACTCAGGTCTCTACTACTAGCTACACACACTGAGCGGCGCGGAGTGCGGCGCGGAGGGGCTGCGGCCGGCGCGAGCCCGGGCGCCGCCGCACGCGCGCGCGCCGCCTCTGCACGCCAGATACATCACTCAGGTCTCTACTACTAGCTACACACACTGAGCGGCGCGGAGTGCGGCGCGGAGGGGCTGCGGCCGGCGCGCTACATCACTAAACCATGAAGCCCATGATCCAAAAAAACAAGCTCTAGCATGCAACAAACACATAATGACGTCATCCGTCTCTGTCGAACTTGTTGCAAATGACTTATTTCGGCCTTGCTTAAGCATCGATTGACGTTAGTGACGTCAACCACAATCGCAACACGTAGTGCATGACGAAATAGGTAATTTATGAGCTCGAAAGAGACGGATGACGATGACGTGTGACGTCATCATGTGTTGGCTCCCGAAATGCTAGACCTTTAATGAGGTCGTCTAAATATTGTCTTACCTTTCCTCAGGAGGCAGGCGGCAAGGACGCATCAGAAGGTTGGCTGGACGTGCCTGTGTACAGCAGCGAGTCGCGAGAAGACTTGCTGTTCACCGTGCGGCTGCAGCTCGCGCGCTCTTTCGCACGCGAAACCGCGGTCCTCAATGCTGTAGCGCTGTTTGTTGCACCGGTTGATTGAATTTTACAAGCAAATAGTCAAATATTAATGCACATTGAATCTAGTCGTAGAATTTTTCTGTGCACTTATGTTGTTGTGATTAACCACAGCACAAAATTAGGACGATAAGTTTTTCATTATGTACCTCCTTATTATTCACAATAAAAAAATGAACTTAAACTGTTTTTTAATCATGATTTGCGTGTCACACTTATAACCCTGGCTCTATATTGAGCAATAGGTAGGTAAGTCTTTATTTGCCCTCATGCGTAGAACGTTGCCCATATCTCTCCGACTCTAAATTAGGTAATTTTTATTACTTATTAGCTTATACTCCATTGACTACCTACTACAGATTTCAACAAAAAAGTCTAGAACATTTTTGAAATTTTAGGATAAAATATTTGTGCAGTGTAGGTTTAATTAATTAGTCGTTGTTCCACCTTCAAAATGATATAGACGACTACTCACAGGGGGGCTATTCCTGCGCGTGAGTAGAGATGAGATTTTATCTTGGTCACTCTCACACCTATGACGTTTCAAACGAGAGCAACAAGGACGAAAAAAGGTGAGATGTAAATCTCATATCTCCGAATAGGGCCACTGGCCTTCTAAAAAGACATTTATACACCGGTTGATTTGCTTTCCCGTATAAAAAAATCGATTAAAAAATATATCGAATTTCTAAACATACGCACCATACTCAATGCGCAGGATAATGAAATCGTAGCACGATCTTATTCTATGAAGTTGACCGATAGGGCACCACACGATGTCGGCCTCTATGATATAAATTTGCAGGCGCACGATCGCTCGCGCCTTCGCTCTCTCTTTCTCTCTCCTTCTCTCTATGATCTAAAGGATAATGGGCAAATTGGTCCAAAAAAATGTAAAAGTTTGCCCGCGAGGTAGGCGCACATGGCGCATTTGGCAGGTTTTTTATAATTAAAAAAAAGTACAACACCGGTAAAATTTATCAAAAACTGTATTTTATTATTATTAAAATTTTATTTTAGTTATACTTCTTTTAGCGCGATAGAGAAAAAATATGAAAATGAATTTTAACGATGCGCGCGCCCGCCACCGACACCTAAATTCTACATCGTGAAGTTAGTTCTAGGTGGCATGAAAATTGATAACTATGTTCAAGTTGTATATTCAAGTATTTTTATATTTAGAACACGTGTTTCGTAAGAGTACAATTAAACAGTGAATAAATAAATATTATTTTGCTGTTTTTTATTTAAATAAAATATTTTTTAATAATTTTAATATTTATCGTTAATCACTACTGCATTTTAGTTTCTTTTTCCATACGCCAAAGAAGTATAACTTCTAACGCGTGTACATAAGTACACACACTCTTTTTTTTTAATAGTATGTATTTATTATCATTCAAATATTGTATTATTAATTATCAGAAGTGTTAAGCAAAACCTCCATGGTGACGTCGCGTCATGATGATCACGATGACGTAACCAATCACTGACGTGATGAATATTTAAAATAAATTATCAAATAATTTTAATCATTTAAACAATTACATTAGGTTTACTAACAAACTAAAAATATGTTTGACTGAAAGATCTTTTTATTCCATTGACGAGTTTTTAAACGATAGTAAATAAATAAACATAGATATGAATATATATTTTTTTTATATTTTAGTAGGTAATTTTTTTTTTTACAATATTCTTGCTTTTTTTTTAATAAAGTGGTCCTCTGCCCTAACTTGCAGCGCCCGACAGGGCCCGATGTGACTTTTGTGCGTTATTGTATAAGACCTATGCACATTATACGGTTATGCAATAAAAATCTGTATCTGAATCACCCACCCACCGTGCACCGGGCAGTGGGTGGGTGATAGAATTATGTGTAAATGGCTTAAATTTTTCTCTTGATTTTCGTATAGGTATACGAAATCTAGGTACATACTAAACTTCCTGTAGGTAACATAACATATGTATTAGGTTACTAAAGCATTCCTTTCACAAGGTTTATTAAATCACAACTACAATACAAAATGTCTCCAAAACTGTGGGTTCGAATTTAGCAAGATTTATTATGCGAAAACTTATAAACCTTACCTACAAATTGGCTATAGTGCGGGGGTTTGGACCAACGTTTATTTTTTGCCCATTGTCCTTTGCAGGCGCACGAGCCACTCGCGCCTTCGTTCTCTCTATTTTGCAAATATTATTATATGATTAAACGAACTTACCTAAGTGACGTTATATCATAATATGAAGTTTTTCAGTCCAAGTGTACTGACGCAGCGCGACGCTTGCTGCTGCTAGTAAATTTCATGGACTGAAAAACGAATATTATCTTGTATGGCTTCTACTTCACTTATTATAATGATTTATGTATTTAAATATTAGAGATATTTATTTTTAAAATTGTGGAATGTAGGTAACTACATTATATTTATTTTGTGTACTTAGTATTATTTATTTAGTTTTGTAACGTTACTTTTTTATGTAGGTACGTTATTTCTTTATTTGTTGCTGTTCCTACATTAAAAAACTTAGTTAACCTTATTGTTGTTTTGTATTGTATTGTACACAATACACCATATTACTTACGAGACGGTAAAAAAAGCAGCTGGTATATTTATATACTCACCTATCAGTCTTATTTAGGGCAAAGTAAAATGAGTAAAAAAATATATTGATCTGCAATAAACTCTTTATTTGTTTCATTTATATTCGTATAATAGGCTACAAATAGATATATTTTTAGCTAATTTATTTATAAACATTCATAAATAGACATTTATTTATTTTAATTTTTTATATCTATCATGCATAACTAAGCATAGTTGGCACTACCATCGATCAATATTACAAACATCAAATTAGATCAATAGATAAGTTGGATAGACTTTTTGTTAGATAAGAAAATATAATTTTATAGTTAGTGTAAATAATTCAGTCTGCCAAACTCAGTCAATTCATTTGTGTTAGTGACTAATAATAATAATGGTCTGAAAGCCAAAGACCATTCTAAAATTAATGTTTAAAAGTAAATAGCCTCATGTTAAGTACACAACTTCAAGAATTATTAAAATAAAGCTCTTTTTTTTAAATATTAAGTTTATATTTCATATTACGAGCCTTTTTATCTTTACTTGTTCAAAAGGTCAGTTAAGAACTAGTTTCGCCAATTTATCAGTCAAAATGTGCAAAATAATGAATAGTTAAAACAATGCTCTTTTTATCTGTATTATAAATATTTTATCATACAATAGAGACATAAAAAAATGTTTCCATTGGACACCTACGGGAAAAATATGACAGAAAACTTGTCTTGTTTTCATGGTAGGATTTTATGTTTACAGGGTACTTGATATACTTTGATATGTGCACCTACAAGGTCTCAATGAATTATATACTTTAAAACTATTAGATTCATTTGACAATATTATGTTGGCTTCAATCTACATATCTCCACATCAATAATATATTTTCTATAAAAATACAGATATCCAAGAATAAAATAAATGTTCTACTGTAAATATGGGCATTATAAATTAATGATTTTAAGACATTTCTATCAACACGGTGACACGATGAAATTCACTACTCTACTTATAAAAAAAAAAATATTTGTGATGTTTCCTTACGTTCTATTATTATGTAATTACCTGTAGAAAGTTAAAAGCTACGAGTACATCTCTATAGAACACAGAATAAAACCTATAAACTAACAGCTTGCATTTTTTTTTTTTTGAAACATGAAATGTGTTTCTAAGAAGAGTACCACACATCTAATACATTTTAAACTACAAAATATCTGCCTCACAAATGATTACATACAACCAGCCTAGTGATTGATTACAATGACATCTATTAATCAATATTTTTAAAGTGCTGCTACCCAATCCACTATGCATGTTTGAAAATTATAAATCAAACAAATTTAATCAATCTAGTTTGTAGTTACATTAGATGCGATTATACCTCGGCAACCTCGTGCGACCGTCTTTAGGAGCGACAGGCGTTGGGGGAAGCAACATAGCACAACAATATTGGTTTTAGTGTGCAATCAGCACTTTTCCATTTGTAAATAATACTGCTGTGCGGACCCTCGTCCCCATCAACGTCTGTTGTCCTGAAGGAAGGTCGCGAGCAAGACGTGACTAGTAAACAATCTATTCCCTTAGCAATAAACGTTGTATAGCCTCGGAATAGTTTGACAGTGTTTTTCTTTTATTTACGTTAAACTCGATCGAAAAAGACAAAACTTTGTATAACTATTCCAAAAAACTTTACAATGTTTATTGCTAAGGGGGTGAATGTTTAATAAAAACTATATAGACTTTACAATGGAATAAAATTGGCAAAAAAGTTAAAGAAATCAGATATAATACAGGGTTAGCGAGCGTTGTTGACAGTTTCTCTAAAGAAATATTTAATGAGACTATAGACGTGTCATGCTAACTGTTGAGATAATAACTCAAACCGTCTTAATTCGTAGCATGCCCACAATAGGTATATTATACTGTTGCATGCTATTGGTTCACCATCTTTGAGATAGTATTATAAACAATGAATTATGCATAATAGGTATCAAAAATTAATATAGGAAGCATTAAATGCAAAAATAATTCAAGCACCAAGACAACAAAAACAATCTTACAACTAATGGTATAATAAGATCTTATGCAACATAAGGCAAAAACTTAGTAAAATATCACATAGTAAATTCACGGTATACATTCAAAACGGCCATTTCTAAATAATTATTGTGCAGTTTGGCATTTATATTCATAATTTTTGGTTTTAGATAAGATCATCATCATCAATTAATTGGAGTTTTCTATCCTTTCTTTGAGCCTGAAGTAAATTTTTAGACTTGGGCGTAATATTGTGCATAGCATGATCACTAAGACAAGAGAAAATCCAGTATATCTCAGAGCTTCTCCAAAGTTCCACCAGGCAGAGAACAGACCGAGCAAAATAGTGATAACTCCCAAAACAAATGTTACAAGCCCAACTGAAGCATGGATCAGTTTAGTGTAAATTGGAGCGAGATAATATTTGAGTTTAAGACTGTACAAAGCACCCAAGCCACCCAACATTGTGATTATCATAAACACGCATGAAGCTAAACCAAACTTTGCATGTAAAGTTTGAAAATGACTTTTATTATGTATGATTTTATTAGACAAGATAATCAGAAAACCAGTTAGAATGATACATCCAGCAATGACTTGCAGCACCCAGTGGCGAGCACTGCGGAGCCGCATAGGCATCCACTCCGTAGCCAGGTCCCCAGGAGTGATAGCATTCACTGCTGTAGTCATGAGCAGCAGCCACTGTAAAAACAAAACATTTTTTTTAAGTAAATATACATATATTATACAGCGTTATAGGTACCTAATCAAAAACCTCTTAAGGGTTCATTGTACTAATCAATATGAACAACTTTTACTATGGGGCGAACACCGAAATCGCGAAAAAAAATCAGCTGTTCCATACATTTTGTCTCAGGTGATTGAACTTTTTGTATGGAACAGCTGTTTTTTTTTTCGCGATTACAGGATTGGCTTCATAGTAAAAGTTGTTCGTATTGATGAGTACTATGAACCCTTAAGAGGTTTTTGGTGAGTTACCTATAACCCTGTATTTATTAAAGTAACACTAAATTGGTTTAATAAATTTAGATTAAGGATAAACGTCTCCATACAAACTTTACGTGACAGTTTTACGATTCCTACTTCAAGTTAAAGCTCATCATGACTTAACATGGCCTTAATTTGGGTTTGTATCCCCGCGAAACCAATAATATAATAAATTAATATACTGGAAGTACATTGTTTTAGCCTGATAAAATTGACAGATTTTACTATTGTAGTGGTGCAATGATACATTAGCACACGCTTGTAGTGTGAGTTGGCTTTTGTAGTGTGTGTGTGCTTCCGACGTTGTCAGACAGTGCGTGCAAGTGAGTAGGCATTACTTGGCAAGAGCAGTGCTTCGCTATGCGTGCGACGTTGCCGCTCCGTTTGACAAAAAATAAAAACTTTACAAAATATTTCTAATAGCGAGGATTGAACTTAGTGCTGCCAGAACCTTACGAATGTAACATTTTGCGTTACTTGCCCTTTTGAAACCGTCATTCGTTACCTGGTACATTTTCGCGTTACTCTCGTGCTATGTAATATTTATAAGTCTACAAAATTGTGTCATCTATTTATATTTTATAACTTGGTCAACATGTAAATGATTTTATTATTATTTATCTATTATTTTGAACCCTATCATAATATGAAAATGCCATCATTTGTATGCGTTTGCTTTCAAAGAGTTGGTAAAATACGGGTTTCAAGTTTCTAATGACATTATTTACAAGACAATTTAGCTTAATAGTTTTTTTTTTTATATTGTAACAGTACAAAACTAATACAAGTAAACAATAAGGGAACTGCGTTAATTTATTACTTGTAAGTAGTATCGAGGTATTGTAATATTGTATTTTTTGGTCGTCGCACACTGGCAGCACAGTTTTGTTTGTTTGTCGTAGGGGCGGGAACCGAAAAGATGGTGTCGTGTTTTTGTATTATTTTCTAAAACTTGTGATTCTTCGAGTGTTAAATTGTAATAATGGTGGATTATTAACGTTTACCGGTTCGTCAACGTGCACGAGTGTGGGCAAATGATACAAACATCGCGAAACGCGATTTTTCGTGTTCTCTACAAAACTTCACTTAAAGTTTCAGTAAAGTATCCATAACTTTACTGGAATGGGAAAAGGGGAGGGATTCATCGTCTTCATCATCACCTCATCATCATCATCCCATCATCTGTTACTGAAGATAAAAATATTACTAAGAATCCGACTGAAGGACGAGTATCCATGGTCATGAATAAATTAATAAAAAAAAAAATGTTTGTCGTAGGAGTTTTGGCGGGAACCGAAAAGATGGTGTCGTGTTTTTGTATTATTTTCTAAAACTTGTGATTCTTCGAGTGTTAAAGTGTAATAATGGTGGATTATTAACGTTTACCGGTTCGTCAATGTGCACGAGTGTGGGCAAATGATACAAACATCGCGAAACGCGATTTTTCGTGTTCTCTACAAAACTTCACTTGAAGTTTCAGTAAAGTATCCATAACTTTACTGGAATGGGGAAAGGGGAGGGATTCATCGTCTTCATCATCACCTCATCATCATCATCCCATCATCTGTTACTGAAGGAAAAATTATTACTAAGAATCCGACTGAAGGACGAGTATCCATGGTCATGAATAATTTAAAAATTAAATGTTTGTCGTATAGGAGTTTTGGCGGGAACCGAAAGGATGGTGTCGTGTTTTTGTATTATTTTCTAAAACTTGTGATTCTTCGAGTGTTAAATTGTAATAATGGTGGATTATTAACGTTTACCGGTTCGTCAACGTGCACGAGTGTGGGCAAATGATACAAACATCGCGAAACGCGATTTTTCGTGTTCTCTGCAAAACTTCACTTAAAGTTTCAGTAAAGTATCCATAACTTTACTGGAATGGGAAAAGGGGAGGGATTCATCGTCTTCATCATCACCTCATCATCATCATCCCATCATCTGTTACTGAAGGAAAAATTATTACTAAGAATCCGACTGAAGGACGAGTATCCATGGTCATGAATAAATTATAAAAAAAAAAAAAAAATGTTTGTCGTATAAAATCCACAGAATAGTCTACAGTCGTAGTCAGGGTTGCCAGATTGGGGATTTTTCAGGATTTTGGAGGAAAAAAAATAGTTTTTAAGGATTTTGGGGGTTTTATTTTTAAGGTGTTTTTTTAAATACTCAGTACTCTGGACGTAGTTTTTTTATATTCTAAGGAAAAGGAAAAAACATTTTTTTTCGTTAAACAATTGTTTTCCAAAACATCTGCTGGCTGCAAAAATTACATCCCTTCCGTCAGAAAAATCATCTCAAATCGGCATCCATTGTTTGTTTTTAATTACTTTTTACAATTTGTACAAGAATTTGTACGATTGTACCATTTTTGGGTTTTTTTCTTTAAAAAAAGTATAATTTTAGGGAAAAAATATTTAATATGGGTAAACATTCAGACAACCAGAGGGGCTATTCCTGTGCGTGAGATGAGATGAGATTTTATCTTGGTCACTCTCACACCTATGACGTTTCATACGAGAACAACAAGGACGAGAAAAGGTGAGATGAAAATCTCAAATCTTCGAATAGGGTCCCAGGATCGTCATCGTACTATTGTAGTAGTTCGGTACGGCCATCCTCCTTCTTTCGCACCGGCACGGGCGTCATTCATTCACCTGGACGTGGTTCATCAAAAACCGACGTACGGCCACGTGCAAACTCGTTCAACCAATTCTTGACGGTGGCCATCGATGGAGAAGAGTCACCGTACACAGCATCCAAGCGCTCTTTGATTTCGATGCGCGTTTTCCCTTCCAAAAATAGGAATCGAATCACCGAACGATATTGCTCTTTTTCCATTTTTGTAAAACCGATCGACACGTTCGCTTCCATAAGTTGTCAAATTAAAACAAATGAAGGGATTGGAATGAAAATTTGAAAAAAGTATTAAAAAAGAATGTGCTACACTGTGGTAAAACTCTTTTGAAACTACAGCGCCCTCTGGCGATGAGGCTAGGTACTTATTGAATGCACCTCGTATGTGTGTAAATAAAATTGTTTTTCTCTCTTTGAATAGATACAAGGACAGCTCTGAGTAACCGAAATGAAAAAATGTTACTTTGTGTGCTACACATCACCAGCACAACCGATTACCGTTTTGTAAGTCGAGAGGGACGAAGACTTCATACAATCAATGACGGAAAAACTAGTATCTTTTTAAAAAAATGCGTACTACCTGAAATAATTTTACGAAGGGTAAAAAAAAATACTAAGTGTTTAGATGTTGATTTTTAAAAAGTAATGAATTTTTTGGACGTTGTCAAGTCTTTCATTATGGTTTTCGCTTTAGGACAATTCTACTAAGCACATATTGTGTTTTTACTAAGCGCAACCTGTAACTAAAATGTTAGAAAAATATTTTTCCACAAAAATGTTCCGTGGGGAGACGGAGATTTGAACTCATGACCTAAGAATCACAAATCCACCATTTACACAACTGAACTATTTGAGAAAATTTACAAATTGTCCAATTTTAGCCTAGAGTTACTACAGTTTTCTTCATTTGCATGTGTGCGTGTTATTTATTTACGTATACGGAGGCTGGTATTTAAATTACATTGTTTCAAAACTGTAGCTATTAATGAGTTCAACTATGTTTGATACATGTTAAGGGCAAACTGGTAATCAAGCGAAACACTAAAATAATAATTAATTTGTTGCTAATTCAAGTGAAATAAATAAAAACATATTTTCGGTGAAACAGCGCCATCTCGTGGGACAAGGTGCTTAGCGACAACGAAGATTTAGCCTTAAAAGGAAAATGACAAAATTTGTATGGGCTACAAAAACGTAGCTGATGTCCCTTGTTGATTGACTTATTGTATATACCATCATACCAAACCATAATACCACAAGACCATAACAACTATGTGTGTTAAACCAGTATTGGGTATATGTACTACTGTAAGATGCTGGTATTTGTAAAATGAAGAATAAATGATATTAATATGTGTAAAGTCATTGAATAACTGCCTCATTGGCTCAGTTGGTAGTGAACCTGGCTTCTTTGGTGGACTGGACTTTAGTGTGTGAATTCAATTCACACTTAGGACAAACATTCATGAGATGAACATTTGTGTTTGTTTTATGTCTGGGTGTTAATTACCTATTTAAAACATATATAGCGTCACACCTTTCCCCCAAAGGGGCTGGCACAGGTGTAATACAACACCCGCAATTACCTATTTATGTTTGTATTTTAAAAACATAATATATTGGGTGATTCCATAAAAATAGGGCAACTCTGTCTTCAGCACTTTTTGTGTAAATAAATTGAGTTGAATTTAAATATTAGTATGATTAAAAAAATCATTCGTTTTAAGCAGAGGACATCCTGTGCTACATCACAATATTTAAACAAAATTATTTAATGTGGTTTTTTATCAAACGGTTTCTCATCTTACCCATCAGAGTTCCTGAAACTATGCTTCTCGGAATTTAGATTTAAAAAGCATTAGTTTTACTTTCATGCTTCAAAGTTAAAATGTTTTTATTCAATTGGGTATCAAAGATACACTTATGAACGTCAAAGTTTTATTTATTTGTAAATGCCTTACATGTAACTATTACTAGATATTAACCCTGTAAGGGTGTTGCGTTATAAAACTAAATTAGACATTAAATCTGACTAAACTCGTAACTAAAACATAATAACAATTTCTGGGTTATAACAATAATTTCCACAAGATTGAAATGTTCTTTTGTAATAGACTCGACCGCCTTGCTCCAAAAAGAGCCACTACTCAGAAGAACAGGCAAGAAACTGAGGGGCATTATTTAAAAAGAAAACAATTTTTTGCATACAACACTAGGTAATATCTATACATACGAGTAGATAGTACATGTACTACTGGCTACTTGGCGGAAGTGGAAGGCTCCAGACATCTTTGACTTCTAAATAATTGTTAACTGTATAATATCCTCTTTTCATTAATGTAGTTATTACATGTGATTTGAATTTTGTTTCAGTGAGCTTTGTTACGAGTATATTTTTCGGTTTTTTTTTTTTATTATAAAAACGATTGCAGTTGCCTAAAAAATACTTTTTAACTTAGTCTTAATCTCGGTACAGCTATCCTATCCTTATTTCTAGTGTTATTATTATGATAGTCACAGTTAAATTTAAATTAATGTAATTTTTAAACCATACTTAATATTTTTAAAGAAATACAAAGAATGTAAAGTCAATTTATTTATTTCTATACGTAAATCTCTATGTGAATCGCGGGGACCCATCTCGTAGATAGCGCGGACCGCTCGCTTTTGTAAAATAATAGTACATTAGTGCCGCGGTCTATAATGACTACTTTGCTGGTCGCGCTGATGATGGCCGACAGCGCAGCGTAGCGCAGCTACAGGCCGACACAGCGCGGTCAGCGTGCAGCACTTGATGGACGAGCTGAGATAAACAGCGAGGACAGCAAGGGCTGCAACGATGGCCAAGCTGGAAGGTCTAGAGCGTAGCTAGGCTAGCTCGAGGCAATCATAGCGTGACCAGCGAAGCAGTCATAGTAGGCCAAGGCTTGTATAGTGCTTTACTCAAAAATGCAAGTACCTAACGTAAATAAAATCATCAAGTAATTTAAATAAAATATATATATTAATTAACTAGAAATTTAATTAAAATGACAATTATGAAAAGTACAGTTACTAAAATTCAACACCGACTTTCCCGCGCTTTTGTTACTTCTTTTTTAGCAATTGTAGTTGGAATTATACAGCCAAATCCTACTAATATTATAAGTTTGTTACTCTTTCACGCCAGAACGGCTGAACAGATCTGGATGAAATTTGGCACAGAGATAGATTATAGTCTAGATTAGCACATAGGATACTTTTTAACCGCAGGTGAAACCGCGGGGCACAGCTAGTATGGAATAAAATCTTTTTGTACCTATCTCTTTATATACAAACAGCTGTGTTTTAAAAAAGCTTTTTGTATTTCGTTTTTTTAAAACGTTGAAACGTCAAAATAGCGGCCGGCAATGTTTTGCCGGCCGCTCCTTGAAACAGAACGGCAAGGTCGACTTTGCTCAAACAAGGTTGTCAAAATAATGACTACATTACATGCATTTTTGAGTAAAAATACTTCTACATCAGCAGCTGAATGAACCCCACAGCAAAATGCCATATGACATTATGCTGTGGAAGTAAGCTGTAGTTCGAAAAGCATCCGAGCTGTAGTTAAATCCATCAGTTGCCTAATCTTACGAACCGCATAAGTAGCAAAACTAAGTCTCCCAGATAGAGCACTAATATGAGGACCCCATTGCAGTTCGGAATCAATGCTTATACCCAGGAACACTGTCGCCTTGTCTATGTTAAGTTTATCGCCCTCAAGCATTACATTTGGCTCTACATATCTAACATTAGGCATGGAAAAACTTTAAACACTTATTTTTTTTTTGCATTTAGTAACAAATTGTTCGCAGCAAACCATCTTGCAATAATAGTCAGTATGTTGTTCACATGCACTAGCTCACTATCTTTCCCATCTGTTCTAAAAATAAGAGAAGTATCATCAGCGAATAGAACTATGTCTGAAGGTCTTTAACCATATCAAACGGAAAATCATTTATACACCCTAAAAATAAGAATGGGCCTAAGATAGAACCTTGTGGTACTCCCATAAATAACTAAAGATCCAGAAGATGTGACTCCATTAATTTCAACTTTTTGTTATCTATCAGTTAAATATGACTCGACAAGATCTAGAACCACGATTCCACGAATTCTGTAGTGGCATAATTTACGGATCAAGGTTCAAGTGTTCTGCACAATCAAACGCTTTGGAAAGATCACAAAAGACACCAATTCAAGCTTCCATCACATGCATAACTAATCGGACTCCAGCATCTGTTGTTGATCTGTTTTTCGTGAGATCGAACTGATTTTCGTTTAATATACTGTGCAAGTTTAAGTGTCGATTTCTAGACCCAAAATTTACATCCATGCATAAGTGTGGGGAACTGGGGACCAGCACTTCTCTATGTATGGTCAGAGAAAGTGCCCTTTAAGAAACATTCTCATTGCACAAATAGTTATGCAATACCTTATTCATACTTGATTTCCAGCACTCTTAGCTTAATATCAGCTACACCTGTCGACGGTCACCATATTCATGAATACATAATCCATACACTCTCTTTCAAAAATTTTTAAAATTTTCTTGGCGAGGCTACTCATCACTATTTAACACTTTTTTTGATAATAAACCAGCCTACATGGGCTGGTTTATTATCCCCGGTTTATCCTGACACAAGCACTGGAACCCTCGTAGAGAGGTTTTAGTGCTTTTTTATTGGAGTGCTTCTTTAACAGTTTGCTTACATTTTGTATAAGTAAGGGAAAATAATTGCCCGAGAGAATTAAGTCTATTGTAAAGAAGCGGACCTAAAAACATGAAAAATTTTCTTGTAAAAGCATGCTTTGTTGCTTTTTGAGGGCACACAATATCTTTTTATTATGAAATAAGCTGGCGAACGGTTAATACTTCACAAGATTTGTAGAGAAGGTTAGTAGGAAATAGGAAGGGACGGAAAGTTGACACCTTGAGGATCGCACGTTGAGCTCTCTCGATGGTTAGTAACAATGTTTTCCCTGCTCCACCCCATGCAGTTATACAATAAGATAATATTGATTGACAAAGAGCTAAATAAACCTGTCTGATTAATTTTGGATTTGAAATACTGCGTAGCTTTTTAAATACAAATATCATCTTACGAATCCTGTTGCATACCATTTCGATGTGTGGTTTAAACGATAGAGTTTCATCTAATATTATGCCCAAGTATTTTATTTTATTCGTAATTTTAATGACAGGACAGTTACATTGTATGACACCGGAACCTCTACAATGGTGCGCTAATACTTTAGTGCTAGTTTCGAGTTGATGCTGGTTTTCACAATGAAAATTTAATGAATTTTGTCTTGTCAGCGTTTAGTTTTAGTAGGTTATGTTGAAGACAGCGATTAATAGCGTTGAAGCCGTTTTGAGCATGCTTGTAAACTTCCTCTTCTGAGTCAGCCGAAAAAAGTAGAGCAGTGTCGTCAGCATATGATTGACTATGCCATGATCCAAATTTACATTGCAGAGGTCGTTGATATAAATTAAAAAAAGGGTAGGCCCTAATATGCTTCCTTGGGGGATACCGTAGGAACTGAAAACACTGTCAATCTTAACGCATTGAGTACGCTTTTCCAAGTAGCTTGCAAAAAGTTTTAACTGGGTACCTCGTACCCCCAGGGTTTCAAGCTTACGCAAAAGGATTGGGATGGATACCGTGTCAAAAGCTTTTGCGAGGTCCAGGAGAATTCCTATAGTGTGGTTACCTTTATCGAGCTCATGAGCTAAGTAGTCGGTTAGATGATGAACAGCATGTGCTGTTGAAATTCCAGGTCTAAATCCAAACTGCTTATCAGATAATATCGATTTATCCTGTAAATAGCCGACTGACCTATTATTTATAATTTTTTCTAATATTTTAGAAAAAGAGGGCAGTAAGGAAATAGGCCTGTAATTTGTCACTTGATCTTTCCTACCCGATTTGTGTATAGGAATAATAAGGGCTTTTTTGAGACAGTTGGGGAAAATACCCACAGTTAAACATTTTCGGAAGATGTGAGTCAATGGTGGTACTAATAGGTGCTTATATTGTTTTATAATTTTACAAGGAATATTATCCCAGCCAACTGCACAGTTATCTCTTAAGCCCATGATTATCCTTTCTACCTCAGTTTCGTCAGTATTTGACAATGCAAGGATGTTAAGGAAGTGCAAACGGGAGCGGGGGTTGTAAGAGGATTTAATTGATTTAGTACTTTTTCTGCCAGAGACTTGCCTGCATTGACAAAGAAATGATTTGCTATATTAGCAGATGCAGACTGTGACGGGTGTGCATTCAATAAACTTGAAGATGACTCATTTTGTTTTGAGGAATAAGTTACATTTTTAATATGTTTCCAAATCATTTTATTATTCGTACCCGCTTTTTCTAATGTTGTTTAATTATAATTCAGTTTTACTTTTCTTAAGAGATCATTACAAAAGTTTCGGTATCTTTTGTAGGATAATTGTAATACTAAGTTTGAATTAATGATTAATGATTTTGAGATGTTGTTTTTTCCATTAATGATTTTGATTAATCTATGAATCTCTTTAAAATGTTATATTCTGCCTCTATTAATATAAATATTTAACTAATTGTAAGGCTAAGCTAAGCTATAAAATCTAAGACTGTGTGAGGGTTTCGTTAACTTACTTTGGACAATTGAGCACAAATGACTTGATTATACTAAGAAAGCAGCATTTTAACTGCTTGGAGACAATCGAAAACTCAAATCTAAATATCTACTAGGCTCCGACACATGACATCTTTTATGCGCGTGTCAGCTCAAGTGTCAGTAGCAATAACACAAATATTGCACTCAAAATTAAACATTGTTTGTCTAATTTACTACTCAATATTTTCATTGTTTCTTCGATTGGTACGTTGGTAAACAAACTCTCTACGTCCAATGACATTAACTTAGCATTTGGTGGGATTCATACTTCTTTTATCTTCTCGATCAAATGTTGTGTATTTCTCAAACCATATTTTGGTCTAAACAATGACTTTATGTTGAGCAAATCATTCAGTTGTCTAGGGAGGTTGTAAGCAGGGGCTCCAATATAAGATACTACTGGACGTATAGGAATGTTATCTTTATGTAACTTCAGCAATCCGTATAGAAGTGGTGGTCTTGGGTTCATAGGCACAATATTCCTCTAAAGTGTTTGGCGCAATATAGGCAATGTTCTTAATTGCCTGTTTTAGCTCTTGTGCATAAGTTTTCGTTGGGTCTGAGCTTATGGGCTGAAAATATGCCCCTTGGATCACGAGATATGATTCCTTTTCTAAGATAACGATGGTATTTCCCTTATCTGCCTTTGAAAGGATGAGATGGTTCTGTTCCAACCGGTCTCATATAGCGCTATGTATTTGCCATTCTGCGTTTGAGTTTCTAGTAGATCTCACAGTTCTCTTTATCTCATTGGCTACTTGATGTTTCACAGCTGTCTTGTTTACCTCTGATGCATGCTATTTCCCTGTCAACCCCTAACTCCTGTAATGTTGTTTGTGTTGTTCCAGGCGCGAAATTGTATCTCAGTCCCTTTTCTAATAGTGTAACTAGTGTCTTTTAAATAGTGTTTTTCACTCTTGGATAGAATGCATGTGTGGTTTCTAGACTGTCTGAATTTTCTGATCTCTGTATCCGATTCCTAGTCAACTGTTCTAACTTCCTAATTTGTGAAATGTACTTCTCGTGGGCTAATCTTGAGGCCAAATCTCGGGGCTTGCCATCTAACACATCAAATTCCACATTGTGTAGGTTGTAGGTCAGTTCGGAGTGTAATATTTTGAGGTGTAGCTTGAGGTTATCTCTTACTGAAAACCAGTGTTTGCACTCTTCATTCAATCATATTGTCTTTGCCTTTTTCACTGCTACGTCACTGGCGTTGCTGGTACATATGTTGATGTATTTGGGAATCCCTTGTAACTTCTTGCACTGCTGATTGAACCAAACATTCTGTGCTGCTAAATGATGAAGCTTGGTCAACTTGATGTATAGTTTTGCCTGCTCAGCTTTACTTGCTGTCTTGAAAATTCATATTCCTTGATGTACTTAATGCGACGTTAAAGCGGAATTACACTAGATATTAGTTCAAGTAACAATTTTTATTATTTAAGTGTTTACTGCATATCTTAGAAAATGATCACTTTTAACAATAAGCCCTTCCTTGTTGCACAATGCACAATCTTGTAAATTATTGTTGTTCAGCGTGTCGTTTCAAGCTATGAAAACACTAAAATTTTAGAACTATATATTATATATGCAAATAGGTACATACCCCAAAAGTCATGAGAGTTGGGTGGAACGAGAACAGATTTGCGCCATCCTTGAAGCAGCAGTACGTAATAATGCCCAGAAATATCAGAGCACATAAATTGCTAAACACATTGATATAACTGGGTTTTGATGTAGTAGCATTTTGAGAAACCAGGCGTGATGACTCGGAGTTTCCTTCAGCTCCAGACATATTGCCCGTGTCGGCAGATTCGGCAGTAAGATTTTCCATATATTTGGAATAGGTAAATAGTGTTGATAGGTAATCAGCTTTTTCAATTCACTGCAGTTTCCTTAGTTTTTGTCGGAGCAGAAACTGCACAAAATGAGATACTGAACTCACTGTCATTGATTGACACAGATGAAGTTTTTTTTTTTTTTTTAAATTTTTCATGACCATGGATACTCGTCCTTCAGTCGGATTCTTAGTAATATTTTTTTCTTCAGTAACAGATGATGAGATGATGATGATGAGGTGATGATGAAGACGATGAATCCCTCCCCTTTCCCCATTCCAGTAAAGTTATGGATACTTTACTGAAACTTTAAGTGAAGTTTTGTAGAGAACACGAAAAATCGCGTTTCGCGATGTTTGTATCATTTGCCCACACTCGTGCACGTTGACGAACCGGTAAACGTTAATAATCCACCATTATTACACTTTAACACTCGAAGAATCACAAGTTTTAGAAAATAATACAAAAACACGACACCATCTTTTCGGTTCCCGCCAAAACTTCGACACAGATGAAGAATGAGTCAGTGCTGCCAGTGACAGAGTGTCAAATAAAACATGAGACAGCTCAAATAGTAACAATTTCACAAGAAAAGTATCATTATTGGACCTATCCGTTAACCACCGGGGGTGCAAAACAATGTGGGCTAAAAGATTGTTTTTTGAGGCATATATTCAAAGTAATAAGTAAGTATACTTGGTAGTGATAGTGATAGTGGTAGGGATAAATAAAACGCCGGTTGGCTCAGTCTGTGACCTTATTTTCGAAGCGATTTTTAATGACCCCCGCTCACGTTAACTACTCATGTCGTCACACGAGTGAGCGTGAGAGAACACGATGACCATTGCCATTACGCTTACAAAATAAGGGGGCTGGTTTTTCTCGTGACGTCACAAGTATCAGAAAATCTCTTTATTGCTCATACTAAAAATCTCAAAAAACATAGAAGAGAAAAAATATCGCCCTAAACTATGGCGTACCTAACATCTGGCGGCCTTTACATGGTAAGTATTTAAAATTTCGCACCCTCGTTTTTAAACAACATAACACACCTGTGGCGTCTAATTAGATAAGTCTGTGGTTCGGAAGTACGGTATGCGTGGGCGCCGCCCTGGGACCCTATTCGGAGATTTGAGATTTTCATCTCACTTTTTTTCGTCCTTGTTGCTCTCGTTTGAATAGTCATAGGTGAGAGAGTGGCCAAGATAAAATCTCATCTCATCTCACGAGTAGGAATAGCCCCCCTGTTCACGTTTCGTTTCTTTCACCTGCGACCTCGCGCGTCCCGGCGAAGATCGCGAACCCAGCAGCTGACCGCGTCGGTGGCCTTTGTTGATTTCGCAGTGGCGGCGGCGCGCCGCTCTTTCTTTGAATAAATGTCGGAACCATATGATCCAGAAGTGTTAAACCCTTTTGTAGAATGTTACTTTTTTCTAGTGTTTTTTAAATTAGCTATAGCCTTTGTTGTTTTGAATGGAGATTTTTTTTGCATTTTTGCATGAATTCGTGTGTACCTGCCCATTAATTATCCAACGGGGATTTTTTTAACTCCCTGTATATGTTTGTCATAGATCAGGGGCCCTATTCAGAGATTTGAGATTTTCATCTCACCTTTTTTCGTCCTTGTTCCTCTCGTTTAAAACGTGTTAGGTGTGAAAGTGACCAAGATAAAATCTCATCTCATCTCACGCGTAGGAATAGCCCCACTGGGATGTAAGCAAAGCGAAAAAAATGTTAGGTCTGTGTAGGTACATGATAGATTGTCGTTTATGATTGCTGTCTAAAATGTCATGAAAGAAAATATGTTTATATAATATAAGTTGAGAAAATGTTTAAAACTAAATAGATATGTAATACAGTTAGAAAATATATCTTAAGAAAATATATCATTTTTAGTTATTTGTATTTTTATTTCATGGCTGATGAAAAGATCAAGGAACAAGTAAATGATCTACAGGATGGTACTTATGGTATGTGTGAGATATTCTAGTGATTTATACCAATATTTTTACATAATTAACAATTAATTAGTTTTTTTTTTTGTTTGCTTTGAAAAAAAATGTTTATCAAGTTCTAAAAGTAACGTAAAATTAACGTTATAAGTCGTGCAATATAGAGTGCGAGCACGGACAGATAAACTGACGTTACAAATCGACTAAATCGACTTTGTATAGAAATTACCGATTTCGTAGATTTGAAACGTCAACCTAAATGTCTGTGCTCGCACGACCAGGGTGGTAACATGAGAGGGTTACAAGAGTAACGTAAAAAGTTACAAAAGCTATATATTCTGGCAACGCTGGAATGTTTTTTGTTTTGTTTTGCCCGTAGGGCAGGCTAAAGTAAACATGGCCATACTACCTTGATCTTTCGTTTGATTTTTTCGTATCTGAGTTATTAAATCTAAGATGAAGATGTTAAAGGAGAGGGCGATGAAAGATGAGATAAATCCCTCCCCTTTTCCAATTTCAGTAAGGCCGTGGATACTTTACTGAAACTTTAAGTCGAGTTTTGTAGAAAACACGAAAAGTAGCATTTCCTAATGTCTGTATCATTTGCCCACTAGTTAAGTACACGTTACCGAACCGGCAAAGGTTAATAATCCACAATTATTACACTTTATCACTCGAAGAATGACAAGGTTTAGAAAATACTTATTACAAAGTCACGACACCATCTTTTCGGTTCTCGCCAAAAACTCAATCTTTTTTTCTTTTGCTTTGCCCTTATGGCAGGCTAAAAAAGCGAACATGGTCATACCGCACATAGATTTTCTCGTACATGAGTTTAAATCTAATAATATGAAAAAATAATATTTATAACTATAATCTTTAAGATGAATATGTTAGAGGAGGGGGTGATGAAAGATGAGATGGAACCCTCCGTTTTCCTATTTCAGTAAAGCCGTGGATACTTTTCTCAAACTTTAAGTTGAATTTTGTGGAGAACACGAAAAGCAGCATTTCCTAATGTTCGTATCATTTGCCTACACTAGTGCACGTTAATGAACCGGTAAAGGTTAAGTTAGGTCACTTTAACACTCGAAGAATCACAAGTTTATGAAAACAATGTAAAATCACGACACTATATTTTCGGTTCCCGCCAAAAAACCCCAAAAACTCAAGATTTAGAACAAATTAAACAATTATTTTTAGTCTATATGACCGGTAGCCCTACTCGGATATTTAAGATTTTCATCTCACCTTTTTTCGTCCTTGTTGCTCGCGTTTGAAACGTCATAGGTGTGACAGTGACCAAGATAAAATCTCACCTCACGCGTAGGAATAGCGTAGAAGAATAGGAATAGAAGGATGAAAAAAAGTGAGATGAAAATCTCAAATCTCCGAATAGGGTCCCAGTGGTTACTATGTCCTTAAATCGAAAATCTAAAAGCGTTATGAAATGAATCCCCTAGATGACCATGGTGATGAAGGTAATTATAATGATGACCCTTTACCTCTTTCAGCACATTCGAGATCACCTTTTTTTTTTTTTAAATAATACAAAATCAAAACGCCATGGTGAAATCCTTTAAAAAAAACAATTTGACATTGAAATCAATACATAGTTGAAGTTGACAATAACATATTACTTTATCGATGAAAGTAAAGTTTACAATGACAGCCAGTTGTAATTGGTTTTGTCTCTTTTTATCGCGTCAGATAGAAAGAGATAGACTGTGATCGACAAGTTCGAACTTGTTGAATTCTGATTGTTATTTTGCTACATTTTTGCCGTTTCAAACAAAATCAAAACAAAACCATGTTCAAAACAAAGTGGTTATTTTGTAGCACTGGCACTTCTGACAGCGCAAGGCACCGCGCCACCACCCACTCATCACACCAGCGACCAGCCAGAGCCAGTCAGAAAGCGGCATAATCTTGTTGTGGATGGTTGTGTTCCTTGTAAAATAATCTATCTGCTCTCACGTGTGGTTTGGCATCTTTCTTATACGACTTTAGAGTCTAGTGTTCGAATCTTGTGCTGTGCGGGACCAATACCTTTCAAATACTTATAATAAAAACAATAGTCTTTAGAAGACTAGGTGATGCTGTGGACAAAACTGTTTAGTGCAAAGTTTGATTTGGAGAAATAATTGTGTGTCAAGTAAGTATTTATCTCCCTTCAATTTCTAGTAAATTAAATTAAATAGTAGGTGCTAAAATCTGTGGCCTTCTAGAGATGCCTTGTGCTGTGGTCCATAAACATTTAGATTAATAAACTTAGTTATGTAGTTCTGGCTACTGACATTATCGGCATTGATGCTGACCATCCCTACAAAATTCCTAAATAATGTCCTTAGTTTTATAGAACTAATAACACAAATATTGTTCAACTAGTCTAGATCGTAGAAGAATGAGATAATGTAACAATAATTATCTATTTAATTGTCCCAACCAAATATTGGACAAAATAGACTTTGCAAATGGTGTATTATAATCAGATAAGAGCATGACCTTATGTCTAGTAAATTCTAGAAAAAAAGTTTAATCAACAAAGTCATTATGAATTAATCTTACCCTTGCTGCCATTGTTCCTAAGGATTTGATTTTGGAATCAGTACCTACTCAATTGATTGTACAGAAAGGACTATCTACAAGTTAAGTGGTATGTACTTGTTCAAACTTGATGTTTTTAAAGGGGTTGGAATTGCATGTTCAGTTAGGATATGGAATATTCTGGTTTGACAGGAGTAGGACCATGATGCTGATTGTGTTGCATAATTCTATTAACCAAGGTCACATGAACAGGATCATTAGGATTTTTAATGCTTAAAAAATTACCGATTGTGCTAGCTAACATGATAACCACACAAAATGTTTGAATAGCAAAACGTCCAATGATAGGTACTCCTAAACTAAAACCTGACATTTTGGTTTTAGTTTATGATATTGGGACATTTTGCTTTTCAGGGATTTTGTGATCATGTTTTGTATTTTTTGCTCTAATATATCAATGATTTTTAATTTTTTTATGTTTATTGAGGTGAGTCCTGGGAATATATTTAATTATATTCTGTTTTTTAATAATATGTACAATTAATTTTTAATATTTACTGAGTAAAAACAGCAACAAATATTGCATGTCATGCATAGTAGTTGTTACGCATTTTGCTCCAATTTAAATCATAGCAAGCATAAATTAATATAATGATGCACTGAATCTCTGGAAAGCACCAAATTAACTGATAATACACATGACATATATCATAGACTAGCTGTGTGTGCCCCACGGTTTCACCCCCAGTGAAAAAGTATCCTATGTGCTATTCTAAACTATAATCTATCTCTGTGCCAAAGTTCATCCAGATCTGTTTAGCCATTCTGGCGAGAAAGAGTAACAAACATACATCCATCCATTCTTACAAACTTTCGCATTTATAATATTAGTAGGATAATCTGAGAAATAACAGTTAGCTGGCTAAATTAATAAGCTACTGGCTTTAATAGTGTTATTTGTGAACTTCTAGATATTTTGTAACAGTTCATTTCATTAACTTCAACAAATGAATATATGAAAATAATTAGTCGGTGGTCCAGATGTTGTTTGTTGATGTCATTTAGAAACTCTCATTTATTTATACTTCATAAATGAAAAATTATTTCACTTGCACTTTCACTTTTTTGCAGTCTTGTAAAATAAATCCCTTCTGACTGGTAAATGTAACCATAGTTAATGTGTACCTCTTCATAGGTAAGATCTATGCTAGGTATGATTATATGGGAATGTCATATTTTCACAATTATCAAAACTACATCTACCATACCTAGTATGGCTAGATATTTGTACTAATATTTAATCTGTGACAATATATTATATTCAAGTACCAACCATTTGCTTGATACAATCTTTTTTTGCATAAAACTTTAACTAGTTGAATGTGTTGAAAACATTAATAATTAGGTAAATAAGTAACAAAATTATGACTTCAACATAACATCTGATTACCTACTTTTGTTAACAAGTTCGTTGTTTGATGATAATGACGCAATATTGCGTCATAATCAGCTGGATGCCGAAGCCGGTGCGGCGCGGGGCAAATACACAAGATGGGGCTAAGTTTAATTATAATATATATATAATTACAGTATACATACATATACAGTGTACATATACAGTATTATATATACTGTGGCAAAGCCTTGTGAATAGCACTTGTTAGTTATACTGTGGCACTCTGTTGCCGAGTCACTGATCTAAGTAGGTATAATGACCACGGCCCGCATGGGTCAACAATTATGACTGCTTCATAACTTAGGATTCCAGACTTAAAAGGTAATTAAATAGGTACGATAAATTTACTCAAAAATAGCGCAATCAAATCAAATTGCTCTTTAGTTAGGTAGTGTAGGTATGTTTACGCACCTACCCTATGAATACCTATTGTTAAGTTGTAAGTAAACCTTAGAAGAGTTTTATTCTTCTAAGTTGTAGGTAAACCATCAAGATGAGAATTATTTCTAAAATCCATGGTTGAATTTGGACATGTAATGTGGGGCAAATTACCTACCTAGGAAGGTAAATACATGTAGATATAGCCTATATCCAGTACCAGAGTAGGTAGGTATCTACCCAACTTACCCAGGAGTATCTATTAAAATTTAAATAAATCTGTGACCTTTAGATTAGGGTATTTAGGTAGGTAGGTTCGTACCTAGTTTCCGAGGTTGGCTAATATACCTACCTACCTAATTTGGTTAGCTGAATTTTAAACATAGGTAATAGGTAGGTAGGTAGGTACCTAGGTATGTCGATTTTTATTGATTGCATTATGAATACCTAATATGTATACCTACTTAGACAAACAACAAAGACGCCATTTAGTCTGTATACATATTTCTAGGTATAATAACCAATTAACCACAGCTTAAGTTATAGGTAAAGCAGATTTATCCAAGCTCTGCCGTATTGCGCTTCGACTGTAGCGTAGCTAGAAGTCTATTTTTAAATGTTTTTTTGTTTTATTTTGTAATGTAGGGTGGTACTGGGTACGGCATGGCACAGGAACCTGTCAGTGACTCATCCTGCGTCCACCTCCACTGGACCACCGCGCGTCGCGCCCCGCGCCGCCTTAGCTTTGGCGGCGCGGTGCGGCGCTCGGAGCTTGCTAAATCGTGCGATTTACTACTTACGAGTAGGTACCTAGTTCACTTCACAGTTCACACAGATAGTCATTTATTTTTAACAGATTTAAAAAAGGGGAAGTTCTCAATTCGTCGGAATCTTTTTTAAAATGTATGTTTACCGATTAAATACATTGTCTGAAGTATTAAATACACAAGTCTGAACTGATTTAGAAAATTCTTTTTTTGTTTGAAGGGTAGGGTAATAGGGGTAGGTACTTCCCAGGTGGCCCCATTCAAATTATATCGAAATCGGTTGAAAGCTGTTTTAAATAAATCAACAATAATCCAAACATTGTTGGACTTTGTGTCTCATTTTCTCAGAAATTTGGTACTTACCTAACTACCTACCTATGTCAACACTATGGATCTAGATATATGTTTTGCGGATTGGGTTTTACCCATTGCAGAATGAAATAATAAAAAGGTCATTCACACTGAAGTTGAACACTCAACGAATGAATAGAAACAGTGGTAACTGGTAAATGGCTAAGGGTAGGTACAGCTAGGTAATATTTTTAATTGAGTTTCCCTGGTTGGCCTAATTTAAAAGTGGTTCTTAAGTATGTAGGTAAAACTTACATTCGGGACACTTTCACACACGGTCGCCTGACCCCAAACTAAGCAAAGCTTGTACTATGGCTGCCAGAGACTGATATACCTACGTACATATACGGGTGTTTCTCTGCTATTTGGAAACTCATCCATACAAGACTGTCCTAAGCAAATTTTATTAAATTTTGAGAATGTCTGTCAATACAAAGAAAGGCAATAGTATATCAAATATATATATTAAAGAAGCCTACACATTTTCCGCTTGGTTTTTGAGTTATGGACAGTTTTGTGCAAAATTCAGACAGGGGACTGTTGTGACCAACCAGGGGAATGATTTTAAGAACAAAAACTAGTATTTTTATTAGTTTAAATAATAAAAGCTTTATTTTTATTACCACTTACAATGTGTAATTATTACTTAAATAATCAACAAGATCATAACGAAGAACACTTACTAAATAAAGAAATTTTGATAACATTTGTGATAAACTAACTAAAATCAACTTACTTTAACAGTCTTTCTAAAATACAGATCGTATGACATAAGTCCGCTTTTAGAATGTTATGAAAAATAAACAAAATAAACATTACCTCTTTTAACTAATTATCACAATAAACATTTTGGATTACAACTAGGAATCACTTGTACTTTTCAAGTAACTCAAAGTAATCATCAATGGCACAGTATATTACTAAAAATCAATCTTACTATCCAGCGAAATATCTCTTATTTCTCAAAGACCGATACTGATTTTGGAAAACTATAAAATAATCTATTTCCTTGTACGGTTACCTTCGGATCAGGCAGCTTTTCCAATATTTGGTCAAAACCGACATCAGACATATCATTCTTATTCACCTGATATAACTTTTCCGAAAATTTGTTTCTCTTTCTGTGGTTTTAAACCTGCATAGTTTTCTTTTAATTGTTTATTCAATACTTCTCCAAAGAGTGCCTTTTTGACAACGTCTTTGCGAGTTGATGGAGTGTCACACATTCGTGTTAGTTTCGTTTGAGGTGTCTCATCCTTTTTACTGTTTTTACTAAGTTTTTGTTCCAACCGTTGCAATCTCTTTTTATACTTTTCCAGTCTCTGTTTGTATTCTTGAATCTTATTGTTTTTGTCTTTCAATATCTTCACACGTTTCTTCTTAGCCTGTTTCTTTCTTGCCGCAACAAGTGCATTTTCTGACGACCATAAAGGCGCCGGGCATTCTAATGTTGATCCAATAGAATCAGGTGTATTTTCCCTCACAAAATTATTTGTTATTTCTTTCATGGCTCTTTTTTTTGGCGATATTTAGAACAGTGCTCTTTCCAAGTCTTTTTAGCAGTCTTATGCTCGCGACGACTCATATCCTTAACAAACTTTCTGCTACCTTTTTCTTTCTTCTTTTGGTATTTCAGCCTTTCTTTTTCTTTAATTTCTTCTTGTTTTTGAGGGTCATTTTTAAGTCGTTGATATCTCAAACGTTCAGCTATACGTTTTTGTTCTAATATTTCTTCTCTTGTTTTGGGTAGTTTCTTTTTAGGTGGCATTTTTACAAATCCCTACGAAAAAGAAGGATATATTATAATAACGTTAAAGCAGATTGATGCGCTGTCTAGCATATAAGTCTTTACGAAACTTGACAAAACAGTCCCCTGAGATCAAGAACAGTCCCTTGTGCAATGAAATGACAGGGGACTGTTGACCAGGGAACTGGTTTTTTTTGCTTGAAAACTAAATAACACAAAATCTTTAAAACATATCACATTTGTAAAACAGATGTGAAGACATACTCGTAAATAAACTATTTTAAACAAATGATATTAAATAAAACTCTTGAAATAGGAAAACAAATGCTCACCAGTGGACTGTTTCTACTAATGGCCGAGACGCGTGGTTCACTACGAAACGCAGTGGTGCCAACTGAGAAAATGGCGGTTGTCTGTTACCTTTAATCCGAACGAATTTTACACCGGTTGCGTTCCATTTCACGATCGTAATGTATCGGACCAATACCGAAAGTGAAATTCGCGCCGTTTTAAAATTTTACCAGGGGACTGTTATAATAATTTAAGGACAGCCTTCGTACATATTTTTTTAAATAAATTTATATTATAGACATATAATTTTAAAAGATACTTACATCTTCTTAAACAATATATGATTTATTTTTCAGTTATAAATGGCAAAGTATTAAATATATAGGTATCAATGCTTGTAATTCTGGAAAAGGGACATACCAGGGGACTGTGTTTTGAGGTGTTTAACGTTTTTTTTCTCGAAATCAATTATAATAAATTACTTAATGAGCAATGGTGAACCAAGAATACCACATTTTTGTCCATATTAGTCCCAAAAAAAGTCGATAAGATAGAATTAATTAAGTATATAAAATTTACTTGGGACAGCGATTTTCCATTTAGTAGAGAAATGCCCATACATATATTTTTAAAAACATACCTACATACTTAGATATTTTTAAATACATAAGTATACTTAAATAGATATTTAAGTACCTATGTACCTATTTATAGTTTATTTATTTACATGTTTCTATAGTTCAAAATAATGATTAGGTAAGCACAATAAGACTACGCCGATTGTCGCAGATGACCAACGGCTAGGTAGGTACCTACCTACCCTCGGTAGAGGTACAAGTTATACCTACGTAATACAAACATAGTCAGGACTACGTTTGGACCAACCTAGGAAGTGGACCAAACCGACCGGAAGGTAGGTAGGTAGGTTTTTCTTCTGTGGTAGGTAGGTTAGGTACCCACAAGTTTTAGTGTACTATTATTTATTCTGTGGTTTTAGAAAAGCGTTGAAAAGTGTGTGTCACGTAGGTACCTACACTAGACGACGTGTTTTGCAGTGTTGACGCGACGTGACGTAGCCGACCACGGAATCGACGAAATAAGATACCTACCTACCCATCGGCCAAAACTCCTCTTTCATGAAGGTTGGCAGATGGTGACATGGTACTCGCACTTCGCAATGAAATCCTAGAGTAGGTATGTCCGTCGTTCAAAGATAAGTAGGTACATGATACAAAAATGTTTTATGTAGGTAGGTAGTAGGTAGGTAAGTAAGTGCTTACCTAATTCGAAATTCGAACGATTAGGCCAATAAACTTTATTTCTACGACAAAAGTTAGGTAGGTAGGTATACCTTTACCACTTAAAAACAAAATCTTGTCCAAAAGCCCTCATTACCTACCTATCTATAATTAGTTAGCAAAGTTTGAGTAATTATCAAACCACTTCGACGTCAAATGACCTTGGAGCAGTTATAAATGAAACATACAAACAACTAAACTCCATGTGGGAGAGATAACTACTGTTATAGATAGATAAGAAATGTTCCTCATGCAATTGGTATAATTTAATAGCTTAATCACCTACCTACCTACATCATACATGCATAACATAGGTACCTACACAGCTTAAAAATAACGTTTTTAATTTAGGCAGCTTCGTAAAGCAATAATTTTAATTTGCACCCTTACCATGGGGTTTGATAGTAAACGTAAACTGTTTTCGTTTGGCTCCATACATTTTAAATTAGTTTCCCAGGGGTGCTTTATTGAAATGTATGGACCTAAACGAAAACAAAAAAAATTACATAAATATAAAAAACTAAACTGTACCTATGTAACCTATGTACCTACTGATAAATACCTACCAAGTCAGCATAAGTTCATGCGCTTTTAATACAATAAGTACTTTGCTAAGCAAGTTTATTCAGTAGGTACCTACCTACCTTGACTTCTAAATCGAACTTACATTACAAAAGCAAAACAACACCTAATCCTGTACGCATCGAACTATGTACCTACCTAATAGTACATATCTAAAGCTTCTATTGTATCAATGTGGTAGCTAATAGGGTTCCCATCCGCCTGCATTTATTGGACTTTGTACATGTAGGTAGGTACCTATATTGTATGTATCACAAGTATTTTTGAAGCTAGATACAGAGAGGACCAAGGGGCCGCGAACAAGCAATCAGGCTTGTCTTCATTATGAGCTGCTTGTACCTACTTACTTTCAGCGTCACATTCAGACTAGGTAGGTAGGTACCTAGGACAACTGGATTTATTGTTTCCTGTCATAGAACGACGCAATACCGGGTCAGTTTAATTCATTTCAGTATCTTCGTTTATTTATAAACTTTAATTTTACGATTTAGATTTTAATTTTTTGCGATGGCAGCCTAGTTGGGAGGCCTGCCTCTCAAGCCAGAGGGAGCGGGCTCGAACCCAGCCGACGGCACTCACCAATTTCTTCATTGTGTGAGAATATGTGCGTACTGTTTGTCATCTACATGATTGGAGCCCGATGTTTGGCGACAGGCTCGGCCCCTGTCACATTTGGGACTGAATATCGTCCGGCGAAGTGTGGGTGTTGTATAACACCTCTGCCAGCCTCTTCGGGGGAAATGCGTAACGATATGTTGTTTAATTTTACGTCAACATAACCTATTCTAAATGTCCTGCTGCATGATATTGCAAAACTTATTTTGATCCGGACTACCTAGGTAGGTATCTATTCAATTTTCTGAATATGGAATGGGTAACCCTAAAGCGCGTTAGGTGCCTTTACTTGTGGACTGGCAACCAGCGGCCAATGTCCTTAATCCTAATTATAGAAGACCTATCTTTATCTAAACGCTCTGCTCACGTCATCTGCTCCACAAAAGTGTGCAGTGTGCACACTTAGTTCGGGTACCTACCTCATGTATACCTGAGCTAAGTAGGTACCTAGTTTATTTTTACTATGAATAGATTATACACAAGTCACTGTATTTGTTTTAATTTATTTTGCTGTTAATTAAAATAACTTTAACTGTAATAAAGATTTTGAGAAATGGTGATTAAACTACACAAGGTTTTCTGAAAGTCTAGAATAATGTATGTACAATACAGCGGACTTTAGGGCGCTCCTAAACGCCCATATTTTTACTGCAATACTGGCTCGTATAGGAGCGCCCTTAGACAAACGATGAGTGCATAATGTAACTAGGTATACCCATCCAGTAGTTATAGTAACTCGTACCTACGGTGCCGGTGCTTGGAATCGTCAGCGAGTCTTCCATAGCAGCGCCTACGCTTATGTTTCCATTAATCATTAGTCAAATCCAAAGACCAATCGCAGTTGATAGCTGTATTCACAAAATAATTAGGTAGGTATTATGTTAGTCAGGGATTACTCGCAGAACGTAAATAACCCAAAAATATAAATATCGCAATTTGACAAAACGTGAATTGTCAAATACGCGGAAAACAAATTCGCAAACAATCAAATAGGTAGGTAAGATCGCTGAATGTCGATGCAATCCGTTAGCTACCAGAAATTAACTACCTTTTAGAATTATTTTTCTCTACGTTTCCGACCGGTTTAAAATAGGCTTCACCTCATATGGTTCGATCTTCAAGTATGCACCTACCTACTTTACAATAATATAATACGTATGAACGAGTAGGTATCATTATGAATAAGCGACCTCTAACTAGATAGTTGCGTCATCGCACGAAAACACTAATAATAAAGTAGATATTTTGTCCAGGTTTCAGGAAGTATTAAAAGAAAGGGTAATACTAATGATGTCAAAATGGACAGGATTTCTTCCCTACGGCTCTTGGAATCCGCTATCACTAATTTTGGATTCAATCTAGATTAATTTTTACGCATCATACCTAATACCACATCAGAACTGCACTTGGCGTTTGATGGACCTACCTATAATTTGATTACCCATGTATAATCTGATCTAAACTGCTTAGACAGCAAATAAATAAACTTGACACTTCATTGTGTTTATAAACACATGACGTAAGGGAGCATAACCTTGAGTCGCTGGCATTAGCTCAATTTTATCAGGTGTCGTCATATCACTAAATCGACGCTACAAGTTAAGATTTGCATTCAATCTTCTGAGTCGTTGCGTCGATTTTGTAATATAACAAGTGGTCGACGTTATTCTCTCGTGAGGTAGTCCCCGTCAGGTGTCGGCTGACTCACCGCATCTACGTCTCGGCCGATCGCCTTTTGTGAAGCTTATAATGCAACATCATTTTTACTCAGCTACGGAATTACACTCTTTGTTATTATCCTGTTAAGAACTGAAATAGATACTTATAATAGTACGTACTACGTTTTCAAAGCTTTAGAAGTTTTTAGAATACAGTAAATAGCTAGTAATGCTGGAGTTTTATCGTTTGACTTAGCTTACAAGCATGCATACTTAGCTAATGACTAATTCATTCTATACGTCCTTCATATTCACATATACATCTTACATCGTTTTATATCTGTAATTTAATCGAAGATCAGTCATATTTTCGTATGTTCGATCATTTGTTAATAGTGACGTTTCATTACAGGTTCAAGATGTTGCTGTTTGCTGTACTTGCAGCGTGTGGTGCTCTCGCCGCAGCGCAGCCGTGCCACGAGAAGACCGACTGCTTCGATGACTACTTCTGCGACACGCTGTCGGATTTTAAATGCCGCCCTTGCCTTAAATGCCAGGATCTCAAGCGGGAAGAGCCGCCTTTGTTGAAATCTTGCGTCGAATCCATCAAGGAATGTGGACCTTGCTTCAAAGAGTTAGTGTTTTACTTTGCTTACTTTGAAAAAATAATTCTGGCATGGAACCAGTCGCTTCCCAGATGGATAATAGTAATATGTAAGCGAGGTGCTTGCCTAAAACTATTATAAGGATATTTGCAATTAGCAGAAATGAAACTAGCAGAAGAGAAGCGATGATAGCCTAGTTGGAGAAGGCCCGCCTCTCAAGCCAAAGGAAGCGGGTTCAAACCCAGCCGACGGCACCCACCAATTTGCTCATTGTGTGAACATACTATGTGCGTATTGTATGTCATCTGCTACATGATTGGAGCCCGGTGTATGGCGACAGGCTCGCCCCCTGTCACATTTGGGACTGAATATCGTCCGGCGAAGTGTGGGTGTTGAATTACACCTCTGCCAGCCGCTTTGGGGGGAAAGGCGTGACGATATGAAACCAGAATACCTACGAAACCTTAAATGACTTTCATTTGTCTTTTGTCGCAGCTTGGTGGATTCTCGGTCAGGTGACCTGACGTGCGTGCCGCGAGAGGAGGGCGCAGCGCCCGCGGCCGACAACTCCTCTACGCTGTGGATCGTCGCGGGCGTCGTCATTGCGATCTTCGTGGTCGTCGTGGCGGCCGTAGTCATTAGATACATGTTCAGGAACACTAGTATCTTTAAACTGCACTTGGGTAAGTGTCTCTGTATTTTTACTGCAGGGTTTGATTTGAATAAGTAGCACTAGTGACGGGACAGTTGAGTAGTCTTCGTCTGCGTGGGCATGTTATGCGAAGAGAGGATGATGAAATTGAGAGTCAATGGTTATAATGGTAGAGGACGGCCGAAAAACTTAATGAACTTGAGTGTAAATGGCTGTATTGGTTATGAGGACGACGGAATAAGATATGGATGAACTGCGTGATAATAAATAATAAACAAGTAGGATAATAAGATAATAAACAAGTAACATTATTTAAAAAAAAACCCGCAGCAAAATATTGTACCCTGTGTCACTTCCACTATCAAAACGATTCCTCAAATGTCGAAATCTATCAAGCTGTTTAGGCTGTAGGCCACAGAAACATATGTCGTCACGCCTTTGCCCCGAGAGGGCAGGCAGAGGTGTAATACAACATCCACACTTCGCCGGACGATATTAAAACTCATACATCATACATACTCGCATAAACATAAATTTACACACATACACTTCATAAACATTGCCCTCCTTGCGCAGTCGGGTAATAAGAAGAGAGTGAATTCTGAACTGACGAGTGAGAGATGAATAGAGGAAACATACATATTGTACCGACCACACTTAAGTGGGATAAGTGTAGGAAGATGATGCTGCTTAGATATAAGTACTATGCTAAGACGAAAATAGCTCATTTTGCTTTAGCACCTCATTTTGCTGTATGTAGTTTGCTATACATGACTGGAGCCCGGTGTATGGCGACAAGCTCGCCCCCTTTCACATTTGGGATTTAATATCTTCCGGCGAAGTGTGGGTGTTGTATTACACCTCTACCGGCCCCTTCGGGGGAAAGGCGTGACGATTATGTATGTTATGTCGTATAAGTCGTATCCAACTAGCGAGGCATTATCTGATATCGATAAGTTATTGACCTGTATAATATCGATTTGAATATAATTATATCTTTATGACTTATAATTATGTTTGTTATCGGGGTGCTGCTTATCGGGGTGTCTCCAACTTGCGAAAGATTCAGTGCCCTTGTCATGAGTAATCTAGGCAATGTGACGCTAAGTCGGCGTATGATCATTTCAATGCGCATGTCCATTGTGACTATATTTTGTGACCAACTCATTTGGAGTTGAGTGGAGAAATCAGTGGCGGCCTCATCCATTGCGAGGCGTTTTTCTTTATTTCTTTTTTATCGATTATCGACTATATATAGCGATAGCGACTGCGATAGTTCGAACATCTCTATAATTCAAAGTTATTACGAGTTCCCTACAATATCTCTTTATATTTCGAACTAAATCAATACATTTTTATGCACTTGGTAATTCGAACGAAAAAATCTTTGCCATTCAACAAAACGACGCGTTAATTAGAACTAAACGGCATCCAACACTCGACAATTCAAAGTAGCTTGCAAAAAAAAAGTGCTTGCTTTGCAAAAATGTGCTTTGAAGCAAACCAGTATAACAAAGTTCTTTCGAAAGATTAATTAATTCACATTATTATTATACGTGTTACACGAATGGACCTCTAAATTTTTATCATTGTTATAGAATAGCAGTTAATAAATACCTTAGTAATTGATCAACACTTAACAATTCGAAGTTTTATTTATGTTCTCTCAAAAATTTCGAACCATTTGATATTTCAAACACTCGATAATTCATAATATTTTAAGAGTCCCTCGAGTTTCGAATTAACGAGAGTCGTCTGTACCTTACAAAAACTAAAAGTTGACACCAAATAGTTTGGTGGAAGTTATGTTATTTGAAAGGAAATATTTTTACGATGATTGATGTTCTCATCAAATAATAACTAACATTATTAAAAGAAAAATAAAAAACCCGGCTGTAAAATGTTGTACAGACTGATTAAATCTTAATGGCAGCTGTGAAGTGCACCGCAAGCAAGACTTTGCGTCGTCTTGCCTCTCTGACGCACATACCTTCGTTTTCGCTACTGCGCAGCGTTTCGCGCCTAACTTCACAACCGCCATTTAGTTTGAACCAGTCTGTAGAACCTTTTGCAGCCAGGTTTTTTGTTTTTGTTGTTTTCACACATACACTGGTAAAACCCTTCTTCTTGCGCTGTCGAATAAATACTCTGTTTTACGTATACGCTACAATGCAAAAGATATAATATATGTCGGCGCGAGAACAAATCATCACAATTATTTAACTGTTAAGTTAACGTTTAAAACCTTCAAATATTGATTGTTAAACCTAATTAATTGTAAAACTCGAGTTAGAGTACACAAAACTAGTTCTTAAGGGTTTTGTAAACATTGCTTGTGCAAGCCCTGGTTTTAGTATAAAAGCGATCGACCGACGGCTCGTGATTCAGTCGAGTGCGAGCCGCCGAAGCGTTCGCACCTCTCGACAAGTTTGTGAATAATAATAAAACTACAAAAATAACAAGTTCGTGTTTCCTTCTTCGCCAAAACATGAGCGACCGCTCTGATGATGAAGGAGGTGACGTCAGCACTGCTGATGTCACGTTTTTTAAAAACAATCTTGGTGTCGGTCCTCCGTCATCAGAAGTGGGATTGGAACGGATCTCAATCCCATCCACTTCCTCATCAGCTCATTTACCACCTGAAGAACCACCGCAAGAACAAATGCCGCTGTCTATACCTACTACATCATCGAGTGCCGCGATGGAATTTGCGTCACAACGACGTACGCTTCAAGAAATACAGACGGGCGTACCTGAATCCAACTCGTCTATGAGTGGAGTACCACCACAGTTCCTCGTCCAAATGATGGAGATGATGCAGAAAATGTCAGAGCGTTTGTGTGCTCCGCCAACTGAAGCTAAAGTGAAGATCAAGGACATTTACCTCCCATCATTCGATCCTGATACCAACGTCAGCATACGTGAATGGTGCAAGCACATAGACAAGGCAATCGAAGCGTACAGACTTAACGATTTCGATGTACGTATGAAAGTCTGTAGCTTATTGAAAGGACGGGCCAAGATGTGGATCGACGACTGGATGGTGACTACGACTTCATGGAACGAACTGAAACAGAACCTCGTCACCACCTACGAGCCCGAAAGCAGATACTCTCGTGATATTGTACGTTTCCGGGAACATGTTTATGATACGTCGAAAGATATTGCCGAGTTTCTATCACGTGCCTGGGTTTTGTGGAGAAGAGTGACGAAAGATACCCTTAACAACGAACATGCTGTTGAAGCGGTGATTGGATGTGTTAACGATGAACGGTTACGTATCGAACTGTTGAACGCCAGAGCAACTTCAGTTCCCGAACTTATTTCGATCGCATCTTCGATCCGTAAAAAGCGACCTCATTCCAACACAGGCTTCACTGTTCCCAACAAACGTCCACGGTTGTTCGAAACCACGCAATCAACATCAAGCTGCCGTATCTGTAGGAAGACGAACCATTCTACAAATAATTGTAGGTTTAAAGCAACAGAGACCAAAACTGAAACGGACAAAAATGATTCTAAGACTCCTAGTTTACCAGAGAATCCACGACAACAGACTTGCACGTACTGTAAGAAACCTGGTCATACTTACGACGTATGCTACAAACGGGAACGTTCGCTGACATCAAGCGTGAATTGCGTAGCAGGAACGAAGCTGGCGCCTATTATCATCAAAATAGGCGATAAAACCATCCAAGCTGTTTTCGACAGCGGGGCAGAGTGTTCAATTATTCGAGAATCTGTTGCTGCTACTTTACCTGGAAAAAGAAGTGAAACTGCTAATTACTTAAAGGGAATTGGACAATTTCCGGCATTATCATTAACAAAACTCGTAACTATTTGTATCATCGACTCCATCCGGGTAGAGCTGCAATTTTTTGTACTGCCAGATTATGACATGACCACTGACATTTTGGTTGGAATGGACTTGATCCATAGCACAAACCTCAGTATGATTATCACATCGAGTGGAACGAAGCTGATTCATCAATCATCTGTTAATCACGTGAGTGCAAATAGTCCCATCTTCAACGATTTAAACACCGATTTAACCAGCGATGATGATATCGCGCAGCTACGCGGACTCCTGAACAAATATGAACACCTGTTTATTCATGGATACCCAAAGACGAGGGTTAATACCGGTAAACTGGAGATCAGACTCAAAAACCCCGATAAATACGTGGAACGAAGACCATATCGACTGAGCCCTGTAGAACGAGAGAAAGTTCGTGCTATCATCAAGGAGCTACTCGACAACAACATTATTCGTGAAAGTAAGTCTCCTTATTCAAGCCCGATCATACTGGTGAAGAAAAAGAACGGCGATGACCGTCTCTGCGTGGATTTTCGAGAATTAAACGCAAATACTTTACGTGATCATTATCCACTTCCGCTGATCTCTGATCAGATCGATCAGCTAGCTAATGGTCGTTTCTTCATAAGTTTAGACATGGCGGCTGGCTTTCATCAAATACCGATATCTGAAAACTCGATTGAGAAGACTGCTTTCGTCACACCAGATGGCCTATTTGAATATTTAACAATGCCGTTCGGTTTAAGCAATGCTTGCTCTGTTTATCAACGCTGTATCAACCGGGCGTTATTTCCGCTTCTGGGGCCTGTTGCACAGGTATATGTTGATGATGTATTGAGTAAATGCGTCGACTTTTCCGAGGGGTTGTCGAATCTCGAGCAGATCCTCATAGCTCTTCAAGATTCAGGATTTTCCATCAACGCGGACAAATGCAGTTTCTTCAAACGATCCATTGAATATCTGGGAAACGTTGTGTCTGACGGACAAGTAAGACCAAGTCCACGGAAAGTAGAAGCTCTCGTCAAAGCACCAGTGCCAAAAACTGTTAAGCAAGTACGACAATTCAACGGTTTAGCGGGATATTTCAGGAAGTTTATACCCGACTTTTCCCGCATCATGATGCCTTTGTATGAGTTGACAAAGCAAGGCGTCAAATGGCAATGGGAAGACAAACATGACAAAGCACGAAACATGATAGTAGAATGCCTGACATCTGCTCCAGTGCTAACGCTGTTTCAAGAAGAAGCGCCTATACAGCTATTTACTGATGCAAGCAGCCTTGGATTCGGTGCAATACTAGTTCAGGTGATCGATGGACGTCAACATGCAGTGGCATTTATGAGCATGAGAACCACTGATGCAGAAAGCCGTTATCACTCCTACGAATTAGAGACTTTGGCGGTGGTGCGTGCCATAAAATATTTTCGACAATACCTTTACGGTCGTAAATTCACCGTGATAACGGACTGCAATGCACTAAAAGCATCCAAGCATAAAAAGGATCTATTGCCAAGGATTCATCGCTGGTGGGCATTCCTACAAAACTATGATTTTGAGGTGGAATACCGTAAGGGTGAGAGACTCCAACACGCAGATTTCTTTAGCCGTAATCCGAGTGAACTTGCCGTCAACGTCATGACCAAAGATTTCGATTGGCTCAAAGTCGAACAGCGACGAGATGAAGAACTACGACCAATAATGGATTCCTTAGGAGATAGTAATTCAGTTGAAGGATACGTCCTAGAAGATGATGTCCTGAAAAGGAACGTTCAAGACCCTATCTCTGGTCCTCAGTGGTGCACAGTGGTACCAAAATCCTTTCAATGGAGCATCATCAACTCATTTCACACAGCGCTTAAGCACCCTGGCTGGGAAAAGACATTGCAGAAGATCAAGGAAACCTATTGGTTCAACAAAATGAGTTCTACAGTTCGAAGGTTTGTGGACAACTGCGTGATATGCAAGACGTCGAAAGGAACGTCGGGCGCAGTTCAAGCACAGTTGCATCCAATACAAAAACCATCAGCCGCTTTTCAAGTTATTCACATGGATATAACGGGAAAGCTTGGCACTCCACATGATCAACAGTATGTTATCATTACTATTGACGCCTTCACGAAATATGTCTTATTCTATTTCGCCACAAACAAAAACCCGCATAGCACACTTGCTGCCTTGAAACGTACGGTGCACCTATTTGGAACCCCAGTGCAAATCATTGTCGATGGTGGAAGAGAGTTCCTGGGCGAGTTCAAAGATTATAGTGAGCGTACTGGAATAAATATTCACACCATTGCACCAGGAGTTAGCCGAGCGAATGGTCAAGTTGAGAGAATGGTCGCAACTTTAAAGAACGCATTGATTATGATCAAGAACTACGAAGCAGAACCATGGCACACTACACTGGAAGAACTCCAGCTAGCTATGAATTGTACACCTCATCGTGTCACTGGCGTAGCCCCGCTCACACTCATCACTCAGCGGAAACATTGTGTACCTCCTGAGCTCCTGAACTTGGTGGATGTTGATAGTCAAACTATTAACATCGAGGTGCTTAATCAGCATGTACAACAGAAAATGTCTCAATCCGGCGAACAAGATAGACGACGCTTTAACCTACGTAAAGCCAAGATTCGACACTTTGATAGAGGGGACTATGTCCTCATTAAAAACAATCCTCGTAATCAAACTTCTTTGGACCTGAAGTTTAGCGAACCATTTGAGATTTGTAGGATATTAGACAATGATCGCTACTTGGTAAAGAGAGTCGTCGGCAGAGGGCGCCCCAGAAAAGTCGCTCATGATCAGCTCCGTCGTGCTCCACAACCTGGTGATCAAGAAACCGTGTCGGCGCGAGATGGGTCACCAGCTCCACAAGGGATTGCTGCCGCATCACTTCACTCCGGGCCTTCTACATCACGAGCGGAGGTACCGCGACCTCCGAATCAAGATACAAACGCATCTTCTGATTAAAACTGTGAGTGTTCAAATTGATTACATAAGGGCCATCTCCCTTTAAGTATACCCTAGGATCTTCGAGAATCTCCGAGACCCTCCGAGACCCTCCGAGACCCTCCGAGACCCTACGAGATTCTACGAGAAACTCCGAGACCCTCCGAGACCCTCCGAGACCCTCCGAGACCCTCCGAGAACCTCCGAGAACCTCCGAGAACCTCCGAGAACCTCCGAGACCCTACGAGAACCTCCGAGACCCTCCGAGAACCTCCGAGAACCTCCGAGAACCTCCGAGACCCTCCGAGAACCTACAAAACATTCTTTACACTTCTGAATGATCATAAGTTCTATGAACATATGAAACAAAGAACACATAATTCCAAAGAGCATTTGCTAACAGTAAACCACACATGTGTGAGGTGTTCATTTAGGTACTCATTATTGTTAAGCAATGCCAATTGCTCACAGATATCAAACTCAGAAGAAATAAACTTTATTGTTACAGACAAACACAACAAGGCTAGTGCAGAGCGCGCACTGCCTGTCAGTATGGCCGTGTCGGCGCGAGAACAAATCATCACAATTATTTAACTGTTAAGTTAACGTTTAAAACCTTCAAATATTGATTGTTAAACCTAATTAATTGTAAAACTCGAGTTAGAGTACACAAAACTAGTTCTTAAGGGTTTTGTAAACATTGCTTGTGCAAGCCCTGGTTTTAGTATAAAAGCGATCGACCGACGGCTCGTGATTCAGCTCGGGGAACTCACGTCCCCTCATCCACGAGTTCCTCACGACCCATCAGGTCGATGTCATGTTAGTGTGCGAGACCTTTCTAAAACCGAGCATGAGGGACCCTAGGGTCGCAAACTATGCTCTGGTTCGTAATGACAGGACTACCGCCCGCGGGGGTGGTACCCTGATCTATTACAAAAGATCTCTCCACTGCATTCCCATCGACACTCCTCCTCTCACGAACCTGGAGGCATCCTGTTGCCGCCTATCGATGACGGGCCATCAGTCCGTCATCATTGCGTCTTGTTACCACTCTGGTAACAAACCTCTCCTCAGAAGTGATCTCGAGTCACTTCTCTCCCTCGGAAGCGCCGTCATTCTGGCGGGCGACTTCAACAGCAAGCACACCATGTGGGGTTGCAACGCCACTAACACGAGAGGGTCCCTTATGGACACTCTCTCCACCGACTTGGGCTATGACGTCATTCCCCCGTCCTCCCCGACCCACTTCCCCTTCAACATTGACCTTAGGCCAGACATACTCGACATAGCACTTCTAAAAGGCATAGCGCTTCAGCTACGCTCGTTAGAAGTGCTACACGAGCTTGACTCTGACCACCGACCGGTTCTGATGTCCCTGGGCCCCGACTCAGCCATCAGTACCCCCCCGACTAGGACTGTGGTGAATTGGAAGCTTTTAGGTGAGAGCCTAAAGGAAACCAACTCACCCGACCTAGACCGAATCCCCGACGACATCGTCACCCCAGACGATGTCTCCCTCTCCCTCGATGCGCTCAATAGTCACCTTCACACCGCCATTGGCGGCTCCTCGAGACAGGTCCCAGTCGAGGGCGACCAACGCTGGGCCCTTCCCGAGGACGTGAGGGAGCTATTGAGAGCAAAACACTCTGCCATTAGGGCTTACGACTGGACTCCCACCGAAGAGAACAGAATCACTATGCGGTATTACGAGCGTGCCGTAAAGACCCGCATACGTGAACTCCGTAATCAGAGGTGGGAGAAACTTCTTTCAGAGATCGAACCATCTCATCTGGCTTACTGGAAGTTGGTGCGATCTATGAAATCCGACAAGACGTCATCCATGCCCCCCCTGACACGACCCAATCTCCCACCCGCCTTCGAGGATGTGGAAAAGGCCGAGTGCCTGGCCCACAGCCTCGAGGCGCAGTGCAGCCCCAGTCTAGACCAAGTCGACCCCGCTCATCGCGAGTCGGTGGACGCGGTAGTCGACGAAGTCTCCTCCCTCCCTCCCCTCTCTTCCCTCGAGCCGGTCACGGCTTCGGAAGTTGAGTCGATCATCAAGGACCTCCACGCCAAGAAGTCCCCAGGTGCAGATGGTATCACCAACAGAGTGCTCAAACTCTTCCCCATTGCCCTTATCCATCTCTTAGTAAGCATCTTCAATGCCGCCATGACCAACTGCATCTTCCCCGACCCCTGGAAGACTGCCGATGTTATCGGCATTCGAAAACCAGGCAAGAAGGCTACCGAGCCTTCTAGTTACCGTCCCATCAGTCTTCTCAGCTCCATTGGGAAGATTTACGAGCGCATCCTTCTGAAGCGCATCTGGTCCCATGTCAGGGAGAATCACATTCTCCCAGACGAGCAGTTTGGATTTAGGTCCAGACACTCTTGCGTCCAACAAGTACACCGCATCACGGAGTACGTCCTAGAAGGTTTCAATCAGAGACCTTGTGGCTTCACCACTCCCAAGCCCCAGGGGACCCTAGCGGTTTTCCTCGACGTCGCGAAAGCCTTCGATAAGGTGTGGCACAACGGGTTGATATACAAGCTATATCAACTCGCGTTCCCAGACAGTCTTGTGCTCATCATCCAAGACTATCTCACCCATCGAAGCTTCCGCTACCGCGTCGATGGAACTCGCTCCTCCCCTCATCCCATCAGCGCCGGCGTCCCTCAGGGCTCAGCGCTAGCCCCTATCCTCTTCTCTCTCTACACTCACGACATCCCTCGGATTCCAAAAGTAGAGTTCGCGCTTTTCGCGGACGACACTGCCCTCTACACCAGAGGTTGGAATCCCCTCCACCTGCGTGGCCGACTTCAGCGAGCCCTTCGCCAGCTTGGCGATTGGTTCAAGAAGTGGGCCATAACGGTCAATCCCGACAAAAGTGCAGCCATGTACTTTCACCCCACCAAGCCCTTCAACCGGGAGCAACTCGTGCTTCACGGTCAGCCCGTCCCTTGGGCTACCTCCACCAAATACCTTGGCGTGACCCTTGATAGACGACTCACCTTCTCGAAACACATTCAGATAGTCCGGGACCGAGCGGCCTTCATTCTAGGCCGACTCCACCACCTCGTAGGCACACGGAGTAAATTGTCCCTTAGGAATAAGGTGACTATTTACAAAATGTGCATCCGCCCCGTCATGACGTACGCTTCAGTAGTGTTCGCTCATGCCTCCTCCCTAGACCTGGACAAGCTCCAGGTCCTTCAGAATAGGTTCATTCGCAAGGCAGTCGGAGCTAGCTGGTACCAGCGTAACGCCGACCTGCATTGCGATCTCGAACTTCCCTCCATCCGTCAGTACATCAAGTTTCTCTCCCGGCGCTACTTTGATAGAGCCCCTCACCACCCCAACCCTCTTGTCACTCGCACCGTGGACTACTCCGTAGATCCCACAGACCCTCCCCCTCTCCGTAGGCGCCCTAGGAACGTCCTAGGCGACCCGGACGACCCCATCGCCGTCGTCACGTCGGCGGCGCTGGGGTCGTTCGACCCGGCAGCTCCTTGCAACAGGAAGTATTCAGTTTTTGGTATAGGCGTCGGTTACCAAAGGTACACTGTCATACACCGACCTCGCCGGCGAGGTCGAAGACTGCCTACAAGGTCTGTTAGAAGATCGGTTAGTTAGCTCGTAGTGTTCGCTTATTTTACGCCCCTCAGTTTCTTGCCTGTTCTTCTGAGGTGAGGTTCCCTTTCCGAACAAGGCGGTCGAGTCATTGTTAATAATAATTTATTTTGTTTTTAACCTTAACTTCAACCGTCCCCGTTAGGGCCCTAGAGCAAGCCCCTTCTGGGCTGCCAGGGCAATTCGACGCCCCTCCCTCGGCGACAGCCCAAGCCGAGGCCGTACCTCAGAGGTGCCCTTGCGCTCGTCGCCCATAGTTTGTAAGCATTTTTGAGGCCCTGCGCCATCTGCGCTTGCCTAATGCCCGGTACGCTGTCGAGGCCTCAGTGGCCAACAGCATAGAGTCATCCAAAAAAAAAAAAAAAAAAAAAAAAAAAAAAGCTCGTGATTCAGTCGAGTGCGAGCCGCCGAAGCGTTCGCACCTCTCGACAAGTTTGTGAATAATAATAAAACTACAAAAATAACAAGTTCGTGTTTCCTTCTTCGCCAAAACATGAGCGACCGCTCTGATGATGAAGGAGGTGACGTCAGCACTGCTGATGTCACGTTTTTTAAAAACAATCTTGGTGTCGGTCCTCCGTCATATACATAAACATGAATGTTAATTTATGTCTATTTTGTTCCCGACAGATACAAATATCGGCGCTACGCTACCAACACACGTTGTCGCGACTGCGCCGGAGTCACCGCCGCCGTACTCGCCGAACCATGCCACGGATTTGACCACACCGGCCGAAGGTACTCTCTCTTTCTCTCTCACTCTCTCTCTCTCTCTCTCTTTATTCATCGCCATCATAATTAATAATCACTATCAAAGACCACCACCATCACATCTGAGAGCCACCAGCAGGGCTATTCACATCCATTCGGAAACGTTTCCGTTCGTATTCGTAAAAAATTTTGACCTAAATTATTCGAATCTCAGTCCATATTCATAAGTTTTTAAACGTGATTAATTCTTCCGATCGGATTTAAACTTGATTCCCTATTCCAAAACGTATGATTTTGAGTCAATTTGAGTTTGTGAGTTGATGTCAATTTGAATTTGAAATTTCTGGGATCCGATCGGACACGTTTTCGAATGATTGTGAATAGCACCCCAGGATTGGTCGCAAGATTCAATTACAAAAAAAAACATCATCATCACAGTACTTCTACGTCCCACTGCAGGGACACCGACCTACCATAAGTCGAGTGTAATTGAGCCGTTATCCACCACGCTGGTTCATTGTGGATTGCTGGCCTTGATGGATGTCGCATATTGCCTTTCGTATTATTTTTGTAGGACCTTCAATCATAAACATTTATGGGAGTTACGGTACGAAAGTTTAAAAATGGACCGTGAAAATAATTGTTGTTTCTCGCTATAGTCTCTTGTACGTCTCTCTATATTTGTTATTGATACACGTAACTTAATACTGTCAACGGAGCTGTGTAGTGTCAGTTTGCTTGTAATTATATTGGGTCCACGCGCTGTGTACTCGAAATTAGACTCGTCGCTTCTTCCTTATATAATTTCGATGTTTAGGATATGTCGGTTTCCTCATGATATTTCCTTCGCCGTAAGAGCACGTCTCAAATTTAAATGCACGTTAACTGCAAGGGAAAACGTCATTGGTGCACGGCTAGGATCGAACCCACGACCTTCGAATCGGAAGGTGCGGTCCATCCCACTCGGCCAACACAGCTCTTTTTATTACATACAAGCTTATATAACTTTCAAAGCTAAATTATCTTATATCTGAATTGACACAGGCTACTTTTTAACTGTGCGAAACACCGCGGGTGCAACTAGTATCTATATAATAAAAGTGAAAAACCAGAACGAGATAAAAACGCAAGACGGAGCGAGATGGCGCTCTACAAAACTTCCATAGCACGTTTCTCCTAAACGGCTACCTGTTTCTCGGTAATTAGCATGTAATTCGATTCCTTGACCTCGGGAATAGCGACAAACTTAATATTTATGGTTTTGGATGTGTAATTTTTGTATAATAAGCAAGATAAAATCGCAAGTTCAAATTTCGAGCCAATAGAGATTATATTAGAGAGCCAATAGAATCGCCGGCTTGCTCGAGGTCGGGGTCGGGGTCGCGTTCAGAGGATAGGCTCTCAGCGCACCCCGTGTGCAACCCTGCCGTTCAAAACATAAGTGTAAAAATTATTAAATTACATTGAATAACTAAAACTACTGAATGGATTTACATAATAGGTAATTAATTGCTATGCAATAGATTCCACGCGGGCAGAGCCGCGGGCAAACTCTAGTTGAAAATAAAAGTGGTTATGCTATGATAGCCTAGTTGGACAAGGCCCGCCTCTCAAGCCAGAGAGCGGGTTCAAACTTCGAACCCAGCCGACGCGACGGCACGCACCAATTTGTTCATTGTGTGAACATATGTGCGTATTGTACGAGTATATCGTCTGTTACGTCACTCGAGCGGGTTCGAACCAACCTGACGGCACGCACTAATTTGTTCATTGTGTGAACATATGTGCGTATTGTATGTCATCTAGCTCTGTTAGAAAATACGAGTAGTAAACAGATTCGAGGACAACATCAATAGGTAGAATAACAGTACCTAACCAGTTAACATAACCTTGCTCATAACTGCCCTGTTATCAGTTTAGCTTAGTTCCTCTCCTGGAACAATGACGCAATGGGCATTAGTCATTGATTAATAAATATTTTCAGTAAGTTTTCATACACAATAAACATATTTGTAGTACTAGCTGCGACCCGCAGTGTTTACCCGCGGTTAAAAAAGTAGCCAATGTGATAATCATTATCCATACCAAATTTCATCAATAACCGTCCATCCGTTGAGCGTGAAGAAGGAACAAACAAAGACACAGGCACACACTCAAAATTTCACCCTTAAATATAAGCGGGATAGAATTCACTTGAAGCATGTGTCTTATGTGGGGAATAGGTAACTTAACATTCTAAAAAAACATTCAGATTAAAAATTTAAACATGTCCCCCAGCTGGAAACCGAACTTCCTAACACATTTTCTGCCTGACCTTCTGCTGATAAGGCAGGTCTAACCATGTCCAACTAAGCCAGGAGGGTCGTCAACGATGTTAATAACTTGCTGTTCTGTTACAGATACAGAACGTCCGCTGATCAAGCCGTACCAGCCCCCGTTTCCGGCGTACGAGTCGCTTGATCGTCAAGAGGTTAGCATGTTCAACCCGCCTGCTTACGTGAGACTGAACAACCTAACGTAAGTACCTAATTAATTAGTCGAGTCCATGGGCGTACCCAGAAATTTTTATGGGTAACCAGAAGTTTTTATGCGTACCCAGAAGTTTTTATGGGTGGGCGGAAGTTAATGTACTGGACAAGTACATAGTTTCTAGGCATTCGGGCGGCCTAGAACCTGACATCAGGACTAGGCAACTAGCTTGCTTGCTAGTACAGAGTGGGGATTTAAAAAATATTTTCTATTTGAATTTCTGATCTTTATACGTGTACTAGCTGTCACCCCGCGACTTCGTTCGCGTTTATTATTTATATATATATATATATATACATATATATATATACATATATATATATATATATGTATATATATATTTAATCTATCCTATCTCTCAAGTTGGATCGAACTGCACATGGTGTGCGAATTTTATTATAATCGGTTAAGTGGTTTAGGAGTTCATTGAGGACAAACATTGTGACACGAGATTTATATATATTAAGATTAAGATTTGTTAGAAAGCTTGCGGTGAGGGGTCCTGTCTAAACTTGCAAAAAATTTGTTTTCAATTCATTTCGTGCTGCCAGAATCTTCTTTATACGTCCTATGCACACTCGTAACGCAGAGGCCGACAAGCTGATTTTCTGTCATTGTCGATCGCAGCTATTTTTTTTTTTTTGCTTGAAAAGCTTTCTTTTAAGCTTCTGTTTAGGGACTAGGATGGAACAGTTGCTCCACCTTGTCTCATCATGGGTATGCCCATGGTCGAGTCCTCACTGACCGAGCACTCAAAGAGGCAAGCTTTTATCTAAGCCAGGAGCTTCGTAACTTAGACGCTAGAGAGAAATAAAAAAATAATATATTTATTAAACCAGTGGCATTAGTGTGAAATTGTGATGTAATATGTTTGCGTTTGACCTCACGCTGGCTGATAGTAAGCAATGGTGTGATCGTAGGCGGCCTATTATAAACTTACAATAATATTGCACAATATAGATAAGTATATTAATATAATAATAATATAAGTATATTACTGAAGTAGTTGCTCTTTTTTCCGACTCATTTTTGTAACTTTAACGTTCATCGTTCTTCGATACCCAATTGAATAAAACCATTTTGACTTTGACTTTGAAGGTAGTGAAAATAATTTTTGACGAGAAATAGACCATTAGTATTGCACAATAAAACTTGTGCAAGATGATTGTAGGTGTATGGAGCCATTGCAATGGATCATGCTTATCTATTACTTCAATAAAAGGACAGTCTTAGTTTCCTGGAATATAAGGAAAAGATAATTAGTTATTGAGTATTTTTGTATTTTGTATTTGTATTTGAATAGAAAATTATTGGTAATGAAACTCGTCTTTGCGAATATACTGTATGTACGACTTGTTAGCACAAGTAACAAACAACATTACAATAAACTTTTTCACCTGACTGTGTTAATAAGGTATGGTTGATTAATCCATGGGCAATCTTACCTTCGCTGACACCTCAGCGGAGAGAGAAACAGGGAGACAATTCAACAAAACAGTCGTGTAGCTCTTTAAAATAATGGGAAAACGTAAAAGACAGCTGTAACAGATTTTTAGGTCTATTGGTGAGCTACAGATATGTGTGTCGCCTATTGCGACGCAGAGCAAAGAGAGATGTGAGAGCTGTCTTTTCTTTTGACTCTATGCTGTTGGCCACACTGCGGCCTCGACAACGTGCCGGGCATTAGGCAAGCGCAGTTGGCGCAGGGCCTCAAAAATGCTTAAGTCTATGGGCGACGAGTGCACGAGGGCACCTTTGAGGTTCGGCCTAGGCTTGGGCTGTCGCCGAGGGAGCGTCGTCGAATTGCCCTGGCAGCCCAGAAGGGGCTTGCTCTAGGGCCCTAATTGTGACGGTTGAAGTTACGGTTAAAAACAAAATAAATTATTATTAACAATGACTCGACCGCTTTGTTCGGAAAGGGTTCTGAGAGCTGTCGCCCACACCGTTAGTTTTTTTTTTTTTTTATTAATTTATTCATGACCATGGATACTCGTCCTTCAGTCGGATTCTTAGTAATATTTTTTCCTTCAGTAACAGATGATGGGATGATGATGATGAGGTGATGATGAAGACGATGAATCCCTCCCCTTTTCCCATTCCAGTAAAGTTATGGATACTTTACTGAAACTTTAAGTGAAGTTTTGTAGAGAACACGAAAAATCGCGTTTCGCGATGTTTGTATCATTTGCCCACACTCGTGCACGTTGACGAACCGGTAAACGTTAATAATCCACCATTATTACAATTTAACACTCGAAGAATCACAAGTTTTAGAAAATAATACAAAAACACGACACCATCTTTTCGGTTCCCGCCAAAACTTCCACACCGTTAGTATTAATTGAATGTTGCTACTTTGTTGGCGTAAATCGGAACTATTTATCATTTTATAATAAATGTATCATCTGTTTCGGCATATGTAGGTAGATGTCGTGTGTTAACAGCTCTATCTAACTAAATTGTTGTCTTGGTTCCAGGCCGCGGGAACCGGAAGGCTACAACGACGTGAATGATAATTTCTCTCCGCCGCACTTCGATGAAGACACCACCCCGAGCCCCTGGACCCCTGGTACCGACAACACGTCTACCACGTGAGTTTGACTACTTTATATTCATCATTTATAGTGTTGTACATCTCTAAACGATAGATATATTCTATGATATCATTATAACCAACTGGCGAATCTTAAAATCGGTAAAAAAAAGTGGTTCTGTTCAGTATTGCCACAATCTAAAATAAACCATAATAACTTTGGCTATGACCACGCATTTCCGGTCTGCCAATTGAAGTATCGAAAACTGCCATCTTTCTTTCGCTACTTATAATTGGTAGACCGGAAATCCGTGGTCATAGCCAAAGTTATTATGGTTTATTTACATACAAAAAGTTCATTCATCGTCGACAAAATGTATGGAACAGCGATTTTTTTTATTTCAGGGTTACCCCCATATAAAAGTAGGTCATAATGATGAGTACGATGATATCCTTGAATAGATATGTCTGTCGTTTAGAGATATACGGTCAGACCCGGATAAGCGCCACTCTCAAGTCTATGCCCCAGTTCAACAAAATCCTAGACCTGGGCCTGTTATAAGTACATTGTCTATGGTGAACACATTATATTTATTGCAGCATAATTACATAAGGAAATGTTCATTATTTACTAACTGAACTCCGCGATGTTACCCACTTTTATTAAGTATATCAGTCTATGTATTATGTTAATACAGGGTATAAAAGCTATTTCCGTCCCTAATTTCAACCAAATTCGTCCATCAATTTGAACGTGAAGAAGCAACGATCTAACACACAAACTTTTGCACATATAATGTTAGTGTGGTTGTATGTGGTCAACACATACGCGTAAATGTAGCTTACCGAGAATCCCCGGTCGTGACCTTGAGACCAACCGGAACTAGGGTACGAGCACGGACATTCAAACTGACGTTTCAAATCGACAAAATCGGTAATTTCCATACAAATTTTTCGATTCAGTCGAGTCAATTTGAAACGTCAGTTTAAATGTCCGTGTTTGCACCCCTACTCAGTTTTGATAGATACAATAATTAATAATACATACAAAGTATTAAGTATTTATAATAAAAAAAGAACTTACTCGTGCTTCTCGGAAATTCGTAAAAAGTTGTCTAAGCCACTGAACAAAAATACCTACTGCCTTTTCAAGAGTTATGCTAATTTACGACAGTAACTTTTTTGGTGCAATATTCTAAAATGAATGTGTAACTTTACTGCTGTAATTGTTTGATGCAATATGTGATCAATGTTATTATATTATTCATAACACAAGTTACTATTAATTTATAATCGGATGTTTCCTTAAAATCTCTTAGAAGCGGCTGCTCTAACAGTTAATGTGGTTTAGGTGCACACTCATTTTTATTCATAAACCGTTACTCATTCTCTAGGTATATTTAGTTTGAAAAACAGAGGTGGACATTCATTGGAACTCAAACCGGATTTAAATCTGCTTTGCGGATTGCATTATGCAAAAATATACTAATTGTACTATAATAATTTAGAGTAAATTTTGTTAATGGTATTCTTTCTTTCGTGCAAGCTTACGTAACAGGACAAAACTAAATCGTAAGTAATATTTAGTGCCTTTAAATAGTGTCCTTTTTACAGTTCTTAGAAACTCCAAGGATCTGTCTGTGCTTTTTCAAAACACACATACATAATAAAGTGGGCTGTGTTTTAATGTAGCTGCGCCCCGCGGCTAAAATGCCTATGCGCTAGTTCAGAGACGGGAACCGCGCGGTAGTAGTATTGTTGTCCTTGTTATTACTGCGCATTCGACCAGGACAACAATACTACTACCGCGCGGTTCCCGCCGTGTCTGAACTAGCGCTATGCGCATTTCCAGACTTGGTATGATCTATCTCTGTACCATATACCGAAGACGGGTCTGAGCAGTAGCGCACTTGTAGCGCCTCACTCAACTGCCGTCTTTGTACTTCTTCACTCTACAAAACTTCAAGGCTAGAGTGAATAAGTACCTTATAGGTCGTCGTGCTCCATCTTAGACCACAACGTCGCTTTTAACATCAGGCGATTGTGTTGGTGGTCAAACGCAGACTTATTGTACATAAAAAAAAAAAAAATTTCATCCAGGTCGATTCAGCCGTTTTAGAGTGATTGAGTAACAAAGATCTACCCATCCATCTATCAAAACTTTCGCATGATCCTACTAATATTATAAACGCGAAAGTTTGTAAGAATGGATGGATGGATGGATGGATGTTTGTTACTCTTTCACGCCAAAACGGCTGAACAGATCTGGATGAAATTTAGTACAAAGAGAGATTATAGTCTAGAATAGCACATACGATATTTTTTAACCGCGGGTGAAACCGCGGGGCGCAGTATAATAAAAGTGTGATCAATAAAATACTCTTAAATTTTATGTTATGATTTCATTCATGTCTGCGCTAAAGACGTTAGACAGAGTGTTATGCAAAACTGATTCCTACGGAAAAAAAATGGTTTTAATGATTATTAACAGATGATTAAAAACAATGCTAGTAGAATAACAAGTTTTTTCTACGTGGAATTAGACATAGCCGTTTTTATTTTATAGTTCTAGAGTTTGTGTCTTACATACGAGTAAACTGTTAATTTGTTTGGAATAAATAGTATCATATGTCCTTTTCTCGACTCCTGGTAACGTGCATGCAAAATTTCATGACAATTGCAATGATACAACTTAAAAACGTATCGGTCGTTGCCATAGCTATCATTCTAATTGTTCACTTTAAATGTTGCTCGCAAGTGTAGAAAATCGGGGTAACAACTGTTTCATCATTACAGTCTTTTACGTCCCACTATAGGGACACTGGCTTACTCAACATCGAGGGTGGTTGAGGCGTTAATGTCTCATTATAGCCACTCGGGACCGCCTTGACTCGTTGTCCACGGGTGGACGCCGCGTGGTCAACCAGTGAACCTCGCGTGGCCCACGAATTTTTTAAGTAGTCAGTGATTGTCACTTGTCTTTGCGTGAATCACTCGCGGGCGGCTGGTCCTCACCGAGTGGGTCACTCGCCTTCCGCGCTTTGACAGCTAACGCCGAGGCGATCCGGAGTTGATGTAGTTAGCGAATATCCAGAAGTTCATATAAAGAAAACCTAATCGCACGAGAGTGCGTGTCGGGTCCCGGGTGGGTCCAATGAGTGATAACATTAATCCAGCATGCTGGCTCAGTATTTGATGTATGTTCAATGTAATTTTTGGTTGTTGTTCAGCACTGATCCGGCGGTAAGCGGCGTACCAACTGGTTCGCAGCCGCGAGAGAGCACGGCCGCCGGGGACTTCTCCTCCGCGCTGGCAGTCGCTCGAAACACCGACCTGATCCAACCTCATCCGGCCCACGTCACGCTTAGAATGCAGGTACGTACTGACAAGTAACAAATAGAAATTAAATGAATTAAAAAATTCCAGACATTTTCCTACACGGTCGCCTGACCCGAAAGCTTGTACTATGCCTGCCAAAAAACTGATACACATGCACAATATGTTTTTTAAATAGTTTCTTAAATAGAAATTAACACCCAGACATAGAACAAACACAAATGTTCATCACATGAATGTTTACCCTAGGTGGGAATCGAACCCACGCCCCCAAGTTCAGAAGGTTCATTGCCAACTGAGCCACCGAGGCAGTCAAACTAACTATAACACAAGTTCATTTGAAAAAATCCGCACTGTTTGTGCTTGGACGATCCCAAAGTAGATCGCCTGTTCCAGGTTCAACTCAAAGTTCAACGAGTTGTAATAATATCTGTTTTGTTTTTATTCTCAATCTCGTAGCGTAGGTTCGACTGCGAGGTAGTTTTTAACTGACTTCCAAAAACTAGGAGGTACTATGTTCGTCGGTGCATTTTTAGAGTATCGTAACCGAAATAATCAACGGAACCCTTTTGTTATTCTAACCTACTAGAGTAATCAAAAACATGCCTAACAATCGTTACAGATGTATGTAGAATAAGTCACAAACATACGTAACTGTTTTTCTCTCTGTTTTTAACTCTATGGTATGAAAAATAATTGTGTAGGCGCTAAAGTGCCGCCAAGGCTCTTCGCTGTTTGTGTTAAGCAGTTGTGCCATGGGGAAGTCACGTCCCTAAAACTCAGTAATTGCAGTATATAATTTTGTAAAGGGCACAATTTGGGAAGGGGATATTCTGAAAAGAATCGCTTCAGTACCCAGGAACGTTTTGGGAAAGGGACGCGAAATTAACGTATGTTTTGCACACAGCCAATGAACGACAGTGAAGAGGCGAGCGGCGGAGACGAAGCGCACGCGCACCACACACACGGCGGCATGCCCGGGCGACAGCAGGGACCCGGAAACGGAAACTACAACGTCATGAACGTCAACCAGATTATTACCATCATCAAACCGCCTGTCGATAAACAAAGATCGTTTTAAAACGTTTTAAAACTTAGAACAAAAGGTAGTTTTAAAACTAAACAAAACATTTTTATACGAATTAAGACTTTGCCATGTGTTTAGTGTATTAGAGCCAGTTATGAATTTATTTAGTACAGCGACTGCCACCCAGTAGACATGTAAGAACAACACTTTCATTCATTTAAAACATTAGCAGGATGGTGCTTAAAAACTTCTGATTTCACGCCAGTACCGATGTTTTTATGCAACTGACAGGTCGTCAGTCAGGTGATGGTAAGTGTCGCGTTTGCCCGTAACAGCTATGTTTTTTCAGTTATGTATTCAATTCGGAACATCTTATTGTTTGCATGACGATTGAATAACTGGTAAAGGTGTGCTACTTTCAGTTGTGGACAGCAATTGAGTCCTTACAAAAAAAAAAATTTGACTTTCAGCTGATAATACTCTTTGCATCTCAGCCGGTTCTTTTATTTTGGATTTTGGAAATTCAAGGCCATTTTTGAGACTGCAATAAGCAACGCTGCATTGCATAAGCGAGGATCGATTTTTGGAAATTCGCTTGCTATCTTGTCACTCCACGGGTTAGATATCGAATGAATGAAATGTACAGTCTGATGTCATGTCTATAGGATGAGAAGTCGCTGCTTTTAGCTGTTTAGTTTATTAGATGTATACCTCGCAACTTGTTAGCCGTTTTGGTGCAATACGTTTTGAGTGTGAAGATCTTTGCTCAAGGCCCTAGGCCTCTACTGTGAAGCTCAATTCGAATTAGGACCTAACGAAACCATCAAAACATCACGTTTTATTGTAGGCACGTGAACGTTGCAAACTACTTTTACTAGTTTCATTACTTTTTATTCTTTTACGATTAGAAAATACTTTTATTTGTTATAGTATTCAAACCTTTTATCTTATGATTACAGCAGTTGCATTCGTGGTTTCTTTTTAATGATTTTTTACTAATTATTTGTGTACAGATCTGGCTTGAAAGACTTTTTAGTTTAAAAAAAAACATTTACAATTATCAAACTTTGAATAAGTATTCGTATTTGAAACAGCAAACAGGTGCCTTAGAAGCGTTATTATATTGTAAATATTTTTGCTCAAGTCAATGAGATTCGTTGGCATTTATTATATAAATAAAAATATACTTAGATAAAGTTGTGTCTAGGTAAATTTAGTCTGTTAGACTTATACTATACTTATAGCAAGTATAATAATATAATGATCTTATGTGTGTTACTTGTCATGCAAGCATTCCTAGGATTCATACTGTGATAATAAGCTGTCTATTTATTGGTAATATAATGGCATATAGTATAATTATATGTATATTTGTTTATTCGTCATGGGAATGAATTTTTGGTCTGCAAGAAGAAGCATAAAAGTAAAATGAATGCTGTAGAAATTAGAAGCTTGAGAAGTATGGCTGGAGTGATTCTGTTGGATTAATTTACAATAAATTTACATCAGATTTACAAGGCGAGTGTGAATGGTTAAGTCGGTAAGGGTCGACAGAAGCGAACGTACCTCGACCAAATCGAAGACGCTTGAAGGAAATGCTAGGTCAAGAGTATCCGGAACCGACGAGCGTGTATGAAAAGACTTGGAAGTGGAAGAGGCGAAAGATGTATGCCAGGATCGTAGCAAGTGGAGAGAAGTGGTCTCTGCTTAACCCTATGTGTAAGAGGCGTGATTATATGTATGTATGTGTGTATGTATGTATGTATTCAGCAGTGAGCGCAACTTCTCTAGAAACTTCTGACAGACGCTGTTTCAATCATCTGTAAAGATGTTTAAAGGCATGTGATGATGATAATGATTGTTTGTTAATGTTAACGACATTGCAAAATTTTATCAGTCCAACTTTTTTAAGCATGAAATGGTAACAAACAGAGTTGTTTTAGCATATGTTTTAAGTATTATAGGTATTAGTAAAATAAGATAGTGCAAGCCTTATAATCACAGACTGAATGCTAGTTCTGTGGCATATTATTATTTTGTTTTAATACTAACACGTCTCAGTGATTGAATATTTGTAATCTCTTTAGTGTAACTCAAGTATAATGACGCCCTTGGAGTTTTAAACACCCGACACATGGCATGATCTACCACCCGATTTGAACACCTCTTATCGACTAGTACCTAACTCTCATTTATAACACAGTATATACACAGTGTAGCAAATAAACGTTTCCGATTTTTGATTTCTGATAAACAAATAATGTTGCCAGATCAATAATAATTAGTACACATTTTGTGCATTGGGTTACCTAGATAATTTATATGGGTAAATAACACGGAACTTATAAGTTTGTTATTTGTCTCTTTTGCACTCTTGAAATGTATGTCTAGCTATCGCTGTCGCATAATATCAGCTCAGTAGATCATGCCGTGTGTAGAGGCCGTTAATAGGGTATGATTTCGTCAAATCTAAAGGCCTCATTTTACTATGTGAGTTATGCATGTGTAAGAGAAGCTATGGGCAGAATTAAGTTTAAATTGAGTACATACGAAATAATACTCAATGTTTTGTCTCGATTGTGCCATGAAATTCTTACGCCTACGTCGGAATTTGAAACAATGGGTTAAGAAAATTGCATAATTATAAATTGTATTGCGTCCCCAATAATCTGAAAGTATCGAGTTGTAAACATTGTTTAGTTATGTTTGGTTTGCGTTTTGATAATTATTTGGTTCATATTTTAGCCAAACTGTTTTAGTATTAGTAATTTTTTACGTAAAAGCGATGTTTGTGTCGGAATTACTCATTGATGCACATTAAAGACTTTTATGATACTGATGCTGCTACTAATTAGTGTTTTTTTTAATGTAATTTATTAGCAAAATGGGCGTCTTTAGGGATTTAATACGTAAAATTACTGTTGTCTTCCAATAAGTCAGTTTTTACTCGTACATTCACGAATATGTAATGATTCGTGCCCAAAGTTCGAAGAGAGTCGAGTCTCCGTTGATGTCGTAAAAAATTTAACAAAAATTGCAGTTTTCACAATATTAGAAAAGTTAATAAAAATTGTTGACTAGTCTACTAAGCGATGGCAGCCTAGTTGGGAGAAGGTCCGCCTCTCAAGCCAGAGGGAGCGGGTTCGAACCCAGCCGACGGCATGCACCAATTTGTTCATTGTGTGATCATATGTGCGTATTGTATGTCATCTGCTACATGATTGGAGCCCGGTGTATGGCGACAGGCTCGCCCCTTGTCACATTTGGGACTGAATATCGTCCGGCGAAATGTGGATGTTGTATTACACCTCTGCCAGCCCCCTTGGGGGAAAGGCGTGACGATATGTTATGTTGACTAGTCTTGACTTGTCTACTCGACTGTACAAGGTTGATAAAATTCAATCTTCGCAAAAAAGCCAAAACCGTTACTTTATGAATAATTTAACAGAATATTGAAATTGGTTCATTATTCTGTTAAATTATTCATAAAGTAACAACACTAAAATTGTCCTCGGCTCTGCATGTTTTTTTATTTTCACGAAAAAAATATGGTTACGTTTTAAAGCACTCATAATCAGTATAGACTCTAGGGAAGTCATACAAAAGTATAGAAAATTGATGTGTCAAAATACAAAATATACTAGTACAGCTAATATCCTCTTTAAGTAAGAAATATCTGATTTAATTGTATATTTAGGAAGACTGTATATTTTATTTATGTTTTTTTAATTTAGATAAACTATACCCCTCACTAGTAAACGTATAGCGTCGTAAGAGTTAGTATTACAGGATTTTGTCCTTGATTGAAAAATTAAAAATGAAAGAAAAAGTCGAAACACTACATGTAATGTTTATGGGTAAGAGGGTATATTGTTTAATATCTATTACCAAAAATGACGGAAAACGAAATTAATTACTGCTAAACACGATCTAATCCTGTCCGTATTATGTATTTCGATAGCGACCTGCATAATGTATATTTTATTACTTTACTATATAAAGAGTATTTTTTACAATTTAATATGTATTTTTATAAATTGAGATTTGTAATATCTTGCAATAAGGCATGATATAACTGTAACTAGGTCTTCATTAAGAGCTATAATATATAAATATTTTTTTGAACGAAACGAACGATATTATTTGAGTAAAATTAGTTTAAAAATATGATTTCTTTATTAATTTCAGCCTTATGAAATTAGCTGTGTTTACGTAATATATACCATATACGCATAGTTATAAGAAATTATTTATATATCTAAACCAGAAAAAAAATATTCGTAAATGCATGTTGATTCTATCCATTGCCACATATTTTCCATATTTACTATAAAAAGGTTTATTATAAAAAAAAAATTAAACACAAATTATGTTTGAAATCAGGAAAACTGGGAATCAAAAACTCAATCAAGAATGCTTTATATACGTCGAAATTGTTATCTAGTTAATTAGAGCTATGCCTTGGCCGTATCGTTAAAATTACACTTTCTTCCGTTAAAAGTACTCAAATTATATCTTGTACATGAGTTAGGTTGCAAACACTACTACGAAGGCAGTTTTAGTCATTCCGACGAAGTGAAGGCATATTTTAGCCCTATTTCTAAACTGAGACGTCAGATGGGTCTCTACTTAGTCAATCTAGTCGTATTATGACACACCTACTAAGTGCACCCTAAGTTAACTTCAATATAGTAGAGAATATAATGTTCTTATATATTAATTATTTATCCTTAGAACGTTGTGATATTTAAATATAATATTAAATGTAATGTACTTAACTGAAACCTTGTTACGTTTTCGTTCTATGACTTACGAAGTTTTGGTGTATAGCTCTTATCAAGAATAGATGCAAGTATTTTTTTTTTACTTTGAAAACTAATAGAAAGGCGAAATTGATCACTCTCGGAAGATCGCGATTAGGCCCTGCCTAAAAAATAATGCAAAGTAAAATTAACATTCTATCGGTCTTTCAGTGATCGTGTTTTAGGAAAGGCTAACGTTTGTTTTACTATCGTACAATTAAAACTTTTTTTTCCACTAAGTACTTGTGCGTCTTTTTAGTGCTACCAAAATATACCAGTAAATGCATTATTTATAGGCCAAAAACGAAATTAATTAATCGTAATTTGTTCAGTCTAAGTTAATGTACAATTTTGTTTGAATCTGATCAAATAAATGTTATTTATAAATTATAACTTGTGTCTTCTTTCATCTCTACTTCTTGTCCTCAAAATGAGCCACAGTTCTCAGTTTTTATTTTGTTCGGAGAGAGAGCTCAAATTCTTGTCGAACATAATAAAGAATCAAGAGCCCTATTCCTACTCGTCAAGGTATTTTATGGTTATTGTCCCTCTCGTTTGAAAAGTCACATGAGTGAGAGAGACAACCTAGGCACAGCGTCGCGTTCAGAGGTTAGGCCCGGAGCGAACCCAGAGTACAACTTCATTCGTACAAATCATCAATGTTTTGAACGGCGACGGAAGAGGTAGTGTAGATGTAGTTTAGTTTAATCTAGTCTTTAGATTTAGTGCAAGTGACCAAAAGTCCTTTAATTCTGAATAATTTTACTACTAACAATTTCACGAATTTATTATTTATATTTTTACATTTTATATTTTTACGCTCTAAAGTGTGTGAGCTATCTCTACTATATAAACATAAGTCGGGTTTTCCTTCTTGACGCTATATCTCCAGAACGCACGAACCGATTTCCACGGTTTTGCATTCGTTGGAAAGGTCTCGGGCTCCGTGAGGTTTATAGCAAAGAAAATTATTTTTAAAAAAACGGTTCCTATGGGACCGTGGGTGAAACCGCGGGGCGCAGCTAGTTATTATTAATAATGATAAACAGTTACGTTTTTTTCCCGCAGTAAGGCAAACCACTTCCAATTGCTACAATCCTAGTACACACATCTTTCGCTTTTATATTCATGAGCCTTTTTAAAATGTCATACGATCTTTATTTGCAAGGATCTATTTAGTCGTAGCCACATGCTACGTCGTAGCGATGTCTGTGCCGCTGTAGAAAGTATAGTCCTGCGAAATCTGCTACGCCAGTCTTGTGTTATTGCGTAGCTCTATACTACTTCGTAGGAAGGCCATCTAACACTAGGTTCTGTGAGCAACTGAGCAATGTGAGCTGAAGACCTCGCGGCCGGTGTCTGTCCCCCTGATCCTCCTCTACAACATTTCTCAATAGATTCTCGTAAAACTGTGAGGAAGATAAATATACCTGCAGTTTTTTTTTGTAGAGTCACTATTTGGAATTTTTTGAAAATGGCTAAGATGTGATTCTTTTTATAATTACTGAACCTACTCTCAACATTTTTATTTTTCAAATACCTAGTTTAGAAAAAAACAGAGCGACACGCGGCTCGTGCAGTCGAGCGGAGCTAAAAACAACGTCCGCGGCGTATGGATGGCACGGCACCTGTCTCGCTCGCTCAGGACACTATTATATTAGATTTAATATTACAGAATGTATTTTTGGTAAATTTGCAATCAATGCGTTAAAAACAGTAGGTACACCATAACCTCAGATCAACCTAGAGAATAAGATGGCGCACGGCGGATAGTTTAGGTGAAGCCAAAAACCATCCAAAAACTACGCTACTGTCGTATATGTACACAACACGCACACATTGACGCAAAAAAACTACGCTACTCGCTTGGTTATTCTTATCTCGACATTAAGTGCATTGCTGTATGGTATAATTTCGTATATATTGTTATTCATAGTGCTTTTTTTTTTTTTTTTTTTTATTAATTTATTCATGACCATGGATACTCGTCCTTCAGTCGGATTCTTAGTAATATTTTTTCCTTCAGTAACAGATGATGGGATGATGATGATGAGGTGATGATGAAGACGATGAACCCCTCCCCTTTCCCATTCCAGTAAAGTTATGGATACTTTACTGAAACTTTAAGTGAAGTTTTGTAGAGAACACGAAAAATCGCGTTTCGCGATGTTTGTATCATTTGCCCACACTCGTGCACGTTGACGAACCGGTAAACGTTAATAATCCACCATTATTACAATTTAACACTCGAAGAATCACAAGTTTTAGAAAATAATACAAAAACACGACACCATCTTTTCGGTTCCCGCCAAAACTCCTCTTATTCATAGTGCATTATAAAAGTGTGGCCAAGACTCCATTTAGAGGTTCTTTTTAAAAACTGTGCAGTTTTTTACAAGTCTATTTTGAAAAAGCCGTAACATTAAACTCTTACAAATATGTGCAGTTTTAGAATAAGTATTAAATCTACTAAGGTTGTATATTGGAACGGAAATGGCTAACATAGAGTTTGGAAATTAATATTAGTTTTCGTGCAATTGTAAATGTTTTTCATGGCAACATTACCATGCGCACACGTTTAAAAAGAAGTGGCTTCAGCGGACAGCGAGATATAACGCAGTGTTCCATCTTTTCCTCTAGGTTGATCTGAGACCATAACACGACACTCATACATTGATTTACCCGCGCGAAGCATCGCCGCACGCGCCGCGAAACGCCCCGTGTCTCCTTGAACGAGCCCTTCTCCACGGCCGTGCCGTCGCCGTCGGGTGGATGACAAGTTATAACGTGCACATGTTCATCAATTTTTTTGCACGTCCCAACTTGCTTAACTAGCCATTTGTTTGTAGTTTGCGGACTGGACCTCCGCGTTAGTTGTTAGTTCCTTTGCAACCACGTCTTTGTTTGTTGTTTTCTGTCTATGTTGACTTAAAAATACTTACTTAATATTTTCGGTGGTTACCTAAGTGCTGGCCGACGCGACGTTACATTACTCGTGTACCAAAATGCTGTAAGCTTAGTTATCCGCTGAATTTACTAAAATTTCGCTCCTGAAAGTTTCCTATTATTTTATTAGCTTGTAGTATGCTACATAAGCATTATTACTTGCCTGCCCAGAAAGGGGTTAAAGGTTTTTGGGTGTATACGATGTTTGTCTGTTTTCATGTGATTTACACTTGCAATCCGGCTAAGACTGCAAGGTGCCGTTAGTTTGATCCGAAGTGAATTAAAACCTGAAACTTAGTTGTTATAAACTACAACTTTCAGTTTCGTCCTACGAAGTTCGCTGCACTAGAAGGGCTATTCTTACATGTCGAGATACGTTTTTATCATTGTCTCTCTCGTTTCAAAAGTCATAAGTAATAGGAGAGCGACCAAGAAACATCTCACGCGTCAAGAATAGAGGGTCATTTTAAAAACTTTCTTCTCTTTCTAGATTTCTGGTGCAACTCAACCTTAGTTTTTTCACAAATAAAATACCTACTGTTTTCTTTTAGTTTCGTGATAATTACTCTTGCATTGGCCATGGGTATGGTCCAATCACAACCAGTGCCCTGCATAGAAGATTCTCAATGCCCTGACAACTTCTTCTGCAAGGTTCCGCCTCACGTTTGCCGCGAGTGCCTGGACTGCAGAGAACTAAATAGATTTCCACATCCAAACAAGTCGCCAAATAAATGTGTGAAGATTGATGAGGACTGTGGACCATGTTTCGAAGGGTTTGTGCCTGTTTTTACTTGTTCGTTAAGGATCGAAAACAAAGCAACCGACTGACGGACGACTGTAGGTACCTAGAGGGCACAGAATATTGCCTATTACATACATAGCACAGGGCATAGAGAGCCTAGATAGGCAAAAGAAACGAGATAGATTTAGCTTTTGTTATGGTCTTATTCTATCATACAAAGCTCAATGTTCAATAAACTTTAATTGAGCGAATATTTATCTAGCTGTCAGCAGTTACCTACTACCTAACTAAGTATAGTTAAGTAGTAGGTAACAGTAAAAAAGTTAAGCCTAATCCATAACTCCATTGGTTAAGCTTAACTTTTTTAAATTGATTTTTGTTGTTGATTTATTGTTTGTATTTGATCGTAACAAAGTTCTTCGACTATGATGACGATAAGGCTTTTTGTTATAGATGGCGTCCACGCTTAATGTACTGCAGTACATGTAAATGTGAGCCAACTACAACGAAGAGACTGCAGTTTTTTACCAAAGACATTTTTATCTGGTGTACACTGAGAAAAAAATCAACACCAAAAATTAAAAAAGTGCTTTGTATTTGGAGAAAACACTAAATTTTAGTACAAGTTAACAAAGTTTTGCTGTATTTGTAGTTATTATTATTTTTTACTAACAGCTTTGTATTTTTAAATGTAATTCCTAGAATTCAAATTTAGTAAATGCAGATATTACACAGTTTAATGTTTATTACAAGTTTATGGTAAATATTGTTAGAGTTTTGTAAACTTGCAGAGTTTACAAAACTCATTTCGTATTTTTTAGAAAAGTTAGTAGTCTTTCTGAGTGTTTACCTTTTTTGTAGTTCCAAGCAACACGCTTTAATAATTTCAAAACGCGTTTGTAATTATTAGCAAAAACTAATAATTGGTACAACAAAAAATTTAGTTCATATCTTTTTTGTAATTCCAAGCAACACGCTTTGTTAATTTCATTATGCGTTTGTGATTATCAGATAAACTTATCATTGGTATGACAAAAGATTTAGTTTTTACCCTTTTTTGTGATTCCAAGCAACACGCTTTTTAATTTTCATACGCGTTTGTTATTAGAAATATCTTGAATTGGTACAACAAAAATATTTTGGTATATATTTTTTAAAGATTTAGTTTTTCCCATGTTGCTATTCCAAGCAATACGCGATATTAATTTCAACACGCGCTTGTAATTTTTTTCAATTAATGCAAACAGTAACGATCTCACAATAAAAAATGTTAAGACTAAAGTTGTAGAGAATTTATAACAAACTAACTGCGCCCCTCGGTTTCTCCCGCGGTCCTACAGGAACCCATAAATTTTTCGGGATTAAAAGACCCTATGTCCTTCTCTGTAACTCATACGACGTGTATGCAAAATTTCATGACAATTGGCTGAGTAGTTAGGGAGTGAAAGCGTTACCAGCAAACAAATTTACTTTCGCATTTATAATATTATTATTAATTATTTCTATAGCTAGGTAGTTGATTGAATCAGGTGTTACTTTGCGGAAGTTCATCTTTAAAACTGTTTCTTGAACCAATCTCTAGTGTATTTCCGCTCTAACACAGATCGAAAATACACTAGAGATTGGTTCAAGAAACAGTTTATTAGTTAGGATTAAGTCCTCATTATTTTTGTTACGCAAAGTAGAAAATGGCCAAGATACTGAGCAAAACGATTCCTCGATAAAAATCAAGATGGCGTTCAAAAATCCACCGCGTTGGCCACATACGCACAATGTACTGGTATTTAGACAAGCTAAAACTACAGCTAAAACTAAACGTTTTTGTATCTAATAACTGTAGAATCATTTTCAGAACATGATTGTCATTTTTATTAGATGGGAGAATGTAGGCTTAATATAGGCTTTAGTAATTTCAAGACACGTTTGTTGAAGAAAATAGAATAGAAACATTTAGTCATTTCTAATTTGTAATTCCAGCAAAATTTCAATGATTTCAACGAAACGTTTTGTTTTCCCAGTAAAGTTCCCGCGTGTTTTGCTTTATGAATACGATCCCGCCCTTCCAGCAGCCATTTCGTCATTGGTTGCAGTAGAGTTAACATGGAAAGTGAAGTTCAGTGCGTACCAACAAACTGTGTGTTAAGTGTTTTAAAGTAGGTACAGTTAACGAGTGTGAGTGAAAAATGGACAATTTTGGGGGCTGAGCTACCCACGTCCGTAGGAGTGCACTCTATTCTGATTCCCTACACGTGGTCCCCGGGTAGTGCTAACCGGGTAGCAAACTCTGGTGGGAGGCTTCGGCCGTGGCTAGTTACCACCCACCGGACCAAGCCATGTCGTGAAATGACCTAGTCGTGTTTCGGGATGTAGTCCGGTGTAACCGTTCCGAAGACGGGTCTGAGCAGTAGCGCACTTGTAGCTTCCACTCAACTGCCGTCTTTGTACTTCTTCACTCTAAACTTCAAGGCTAGAGTGAATAAGTACCTTATAGATCGTCGTGCTCCACCTTAGACCACAACGTCGCTTAACATCAGGCGAGTTGGTGGTCAAACGCCGACCTATTCTACATAAAAAAAAAAAAAAAAAAAAAAAAAAACAATCTCACTCAGGATCTACTGAATAACTGGGGTCTCAGCGAATACATTGCAACATTTCGTAGTTAGTTTTCTGTACTTTCTAATAGCATTAATGTTATGCCTAATTTGGTTACTTATGTGACATCTTGTTGGTGTCTTGTATAGATCTTACTGTATTTTGTTATAGCTTCGGTTTTTACTATGTGAGCTATAACTTTAAAGATGAATAAAGTGAAATTTAAATGTAACATAAATAAATAAACGTTAAGTGCCTTTATCCCTTTTTTTGTATTATTATATATGTACATATATGCAGGGTTACCAGGAAAGGGTGTACTGAGCTGAAAGGAGGTCATTGTACTCATCATTATGAACAACATTTACGATGTAGCCAACCTTGAAATCGCGAAAAAAAAAATGCTGTTTCACATGAAAAGTTCATGATCGTCGACTAAAATGTATTTGTATTATGTTATTATGATTTCACGTTTGGTCCCATAATAAAAGTTGGTCATATCGATATCCTAGAACATGTCCGTCGATCAGAGATACACCCTGTACATGAAAATCATACCATTCGGTTTAGTACACCCTTTCCTAATAACCCAGTATTCTGACCTAATAATTAGTCACAACAAGAAATCGGACTAGATATTACAAAACTAAGTTCTATAAACTATGAGAGCTTTGTAGATATTACAAAATGAATCTAGTAAAAGTACTAAAGCTTTACTAAATATAACAAACTAAGTTTTCGAAAGTACTAGGGTTTTACTAGATAATACAGAACTAAACTTTCGATAATAGTAGGGATTTACTAGATATTACAAAACTAATCTATTAAAAGCACTAAAGCTTGACTAGATATAACGAAACCAAGTTTTTGAAAGTACTAGGGTTTTACTAGATATTACAAAATTAATCTATAGTAATTACTGGGGTTTTACTGCATATAACAAAATAGGTATTAATAATAACTACTAATAACATTTACTAAATATCGATTAGTATTTTTTACAGGACATTTGTTGTCCTCGGGTTTAGTAAAATTTTAGTAAAGAGTACTAAGGACTTTACTAGATATTACAAAGTTAGTCTATTGAAACTACTGAGGCCTTACTACGTAAAACAAAACAGATATTGATAATACCTACTAATTACATTTACAAATATTGATTTGTAAATAACACAGGGCATTTGTTGTCCTCGGATTTATTAAAATTTTAGTAAAGATTACTATATTTTTGTTAGTTTTTCTCTCAGTGTACCGGCGTAGGGGCAGCAGCAGGACTTCTAATAACCGTTATTTATCTGCACATCTTTCAAAGTAGAATTTTTGAAGTTATGAATTATTGTAAGTAACTACCTACTACCATAGTACCTACTGGCAGAGTATATTATCACAGTGTATTTTAGGCTGTGATATTTTTAATTTATTACCGTGCCAATAATAATCTATATATTTAAATTTGACACAGACTTCTAATACAGTGTTAGACGTATAATCCAATACAATATTAAACGTCTGTGGAATAAAACACCATGCTATCTGTTTGCGATTTCGATGGTTGTGCGCGATTGATAGTCTGGCCAAAGCCTACCAATAATATTGATATTTACTCTGTGGTCTGGCTTTCTGGCCCCTATTCTTGCCTTGAGAAATATTCTGTCATTACCTCTCTCGTTTGAAAAGTCATAGGAGTAAGTGATCAAGATAACATCCCTCATATTATACCACGCAACGCCACATAGTAGATAGCCAGACTACTACCGCACAGTGTGATAAACGCCTTAGGATAAGGAGGTACGTGATATGTACAGGGATTTTTTTAAACCGTGCCCCATAATATAGTACCTACTTACTTAAAGATTATTGGAAAAAAAGAACCATACCTACTTTTAAGTTTGATACAAAAGGCGGCGGCAACGCCCCGTCCGTCTACCAGCTGACAACGACATCACAAGGTAGACATTTCTAAATTTTGGGATACATTAACAAAAAAAGAAACATGTTTGTGTTTTCTCAGTGAAATATAATCTTTAGTAATAATACTGTGTAACTAAATTAACATAAACAAACAAATAAATGTAGGTAAATTTGAATTCAGAATCAGGATTTTTTTTTGATAATAATATTAATATTTTTTCCGTAGGTTAAAATTTTAAGTTTTAACTTTTAATTACCACCTTTATTTTCTTTGACAGATATTCCCATACAATTGACTGAGATAGAACAATGGCCAAACATTGAGAAGAGCCCATCATCAGTAAACATTCAACGATCAACAGAAGAAGAGACTTAATTGCGGGCCTTGACGTTAATTAAAGTGTGATTTGTATTACCTGCCTATGTATATTACTTAAGTCTAGTAGATGTAACTTCTGATTACCTTCTTACAAAAGTAAATATCTACGCAAGTAGATAGATTTATAAATTTAATATTTTATTGCTATCGCCACCCAATTCCAATACACACCCCCGTTAATAGAAGAGAGATAAAAAAATAGTGCGTGGAGTCCCTTCGCGCGGAAGAAGTGAAACATAGGTGTATTTTTCTTACTACGCGCATGCGTTCGAGTGCCACGCATTCACTCTCGCTCTGTCTCTTTCTATTCCCCAGCCCCAGGAGCGTTAAATGTTTAACGCAACCTTGTTGGCAGTCGCATTAGAAGTTTCACTTCAAAAAGTCGTCAACTATGTACCTAGGTATTATCTCTTTCGGGCAGGTTTACATTTTTGAAGATGTCTTTAAGAGAGGTTTTTATATATTTTTTTTAATTGAATAATTACACTCCACGGACTCCGGGGACCGTGACTTTTGTTAGCATAAATTATTTATTTGTTATAATGCTTTCAATTAACACCCTAGCCTTTTTACTAAACGGCGCCTTTCAACTAGCTTCCTTAGCTGATGATATTCAACCATTCAATCAAACGGCCAGGCAAAATGGCTTGAATCGACAATTACTTGCCTAGCCAAGTCATTTAAGTAATGGGAGGTTACGGGTCGTTATGAAAAAATAACCACGAAAGCTAAGGCGGGAGTTCCGTTTCGCTTCGCTCCCGCCTTATAGTCTTCTAACTTAAACAATCCAAGTCGGTTACGCCCTAATAAAGGAGTCGGGCAGGAGAGGTTGTAGTTTTATTATAACGTCATGCCTATCAGAATTGCTGATTTTTTACCGATTTTCGGATTTTATTAACATAATTAATCCAAATCACGTTTAGAAAATATTCATTTTGGCAAAAAAATACATAGAAAATAATACATACCTATTTTTTCATTTATTTTATTTATTAAACAACGTTTACAGCCCTTAAAAAACAATAATTATAATCAAACTAAACTTACATACTTACGTATGTGTGTGTGTGTGTGTGTGTGTGTGAGAGAGAGAGAGAGAGAGTATGCGTGTGGGTGCACGTGCGTGGAAGTGTGTTTTAAAATGAAAGATATCGGTATACTTACATATTACAAAGCTTAAAGGTTCTATGTAGGCGACTAATTATTAAATTTTGTGCATAGTTGGTATGAGTTTTGTGCGATAGCAAATAATTTTATATTTCTAAGCTGAAAGCTGAGAATACTATCTCAAGTCAGGGTACCTAATCAATAAGCCCGTTAAACAAGCCATGCAGAAATGCCAAGTTTAACTAACTACACTTCAATCAGTGGCATTGGGTGGGCCGTTTATTGCCCGCATTACTACTGGGACCCTATTCGGAGATTTGAGATTCTCATCTCACCTTTTTTCGTCCTTGTTGCTCTCATTTGAAACGTCATAAGTGTGTGAGTGACCAAGATAAATTCTCATCTCATCTCACGCGCAGGAATAGCCCCCCTGGAGGGCTATTCCTACAACTCGAGATACCATCTCATCTCGAAAAAAATGCCAAAAATCGAGATGCCTTATTCTTCTCGCTAGAGATCGAGATTATCTCGATGGCTGGGGCCCGAGATGTCTCGAGTGGTCGGAGGCAGTCGAGACGTAAGTGAGATAGTGGGTCGCGACTCATTTGTTGCCACTTCGGTCCCGTAAATATATTTTTTCTACAAAACTGGCAACTCAGTATTTGAATACCTACGTCATACGTTTCTATACGTCAAGGAGGAGGGTCTTTGGCGGGAACCGAAAAAATGGTGTCGTGATTTTGTATTATTTTCTAAAACTTGTGATGCTTCGAGTGTTAAAGTGTAATAATTGTGTAACCTTTGCCGTGTTCGTTAACGTGCACGAGTGTAAGCAAATGATACAAACATTAGGAAATGCAACTTTTCGTGTTCTCTACAGAACTCGACCTAACGTTTCAGTAAAGTATCCACGACTGAAATGGGAAAAGGGGAGGGATTCATCTAATTTTTCATCACCCTCTCCGCTATCATCTTAAATTTAATAACCCATGTACAAAAATCAAACGGATGACAAGACGGTATGGCTATGTTGGCTTTAGCCTGCCCTACGGGCAAAAAAAAATTCTATACGTCAATGTATAAACTTGTTTGATATTATAAACATAAAATTATTGCCTCTCACTTTTCAACCCAATAGTCCACTTCATTTCGATCTGACAAGGACTATCCTATTTTACCAAAGGATCGCATCGCATTACGCTGGTTGGCGTAAACATATTCACTGATGCGTCGAAGTTATCTACAGTCAGTGCCGTGGGAGCAGCTGTTTGCATACTATCTGCTAGAATAAGTCTTAGTTAAAAATGCCCATCTTACTTCTCAGTATTCACTGGAGAAGCGATTGCCCTTCTAGAAGCTATCCTCTATGTCAAGTCGCATAATCTCAACTACTCTATCATCTTTACTGAGTACACTAAGAGATCCTTTATAGGTGGCCAATTTTGCACAAGAGTGCAACCTATTTTACAACAATTTATGAGGGATTCCTTAATTTAACAAATTACAGGGAAACGAAATGAGGAGTGAAAAGGGTTTGACAAGATAGATTGTAGGCAGCTTTTGGAATCTTGAATACATCAATTATACTCGCATGGCCTTTTTCTTCCTAAATTTTTCCTCCTAAATCAATGGTCAAAATACTGGGAGACGTCCCAAAACATCGAGGGTAGATATGCTGATATCCAACCCAATAGGTATCCCTACAATTCCCTAGTTCTTCAAATTCCGCTCAACCGAGAAACATATGAGCATGATCTTATGTTGTCTCCAATTAAGTCACCCGTGCACTCTGGTTTATTTAGCCAAACTCAGGCTCAGGGAGCACTCAATCTGTGAATGTGGGTTGGATGAAGATAACACAGATCACATCTGCTTCAGTTGTCCCAATCTAAGTTTCCTCCTTATAAGATATCCTCTCCCGGACATAGTCCATCCTACTTCCTTCAAATATCTACAATCATGTTCCTCCCACCCCAAGCTATATAATATTGTTTGTAAATTTGTCTGTAAAAATAATATTAAGCTGTAAATATTATCCCCCTTAGCAATAAACGTTGTATAGCTTTGGAATAGTTATATAGTTTTGTCTTTTTTTTAATTCTTGAACTCTGTTGAAGCTAGCAATAAATGTTGTATAGCCTCAGAATAGTTACAGTCTTTTGCCATTTTCGATCGAGTTCAAAAACAACAAAGAAAGATAAAGACAAAACACTGTATAATTATCCCAAGGCTAGACACTGTTTATTGCTAAGGGGGTTAGTATATTTACCAAAGTGGAGTATACAATACAAATATTTTTCGGCATTGCATGTTGAACATAACATATCATATCATCACGCCTTTCCCCTGAATGGACTGGCAGAGGTGTACAACACCCACACTTTAGCGGACGATATTCAGTCCTAAATGTGACAGGCGGTGAGCTTGTCGCCATATACCGGGCTCCAGTTACTTAGCAGATGACATTAGATATGTACATATGCTCACACAATGAATAAGTTGGTGCATGCCTTTGGCTGGGTCCAAACCCTCTCCCTCTGGCTTGAGAGGCGTATCTTCTGCGACTAGGCTATCATCACTAGTATGTTAAATAACAAGACATAATACAATAAAAAAAACTGATTTATTTATCTTTTTCGCTGCATGCTTTTTCAAAATCTGTTTGTACTCATTAGAATGTCCTTAAAACAATAACAGATTATTTCCAAAATATTAAGTAAAGCATCTTGAATTTAAGTAGCAGTGTAGGTTTCCATCACAATTCAATCTGCAAACAAAAAATCACAATGTTACTTAATGTATCAAACATTATATTTTACTTTTGCTCTGCATTACATGACTGATTTAAATTATCTTGTTTAGGACATACTGGACAGATTTATGGGAAAATATAGGAAATGATTATAATTTTTCCCAAAGTGAACGGTATACTACTTAGATAAAAGTCAATTTGTCCTTTGTTGGCAAGCACATCACTAGGGAATGGCTAGATTGTCTTGCCTAAAACTCTCTATGTAATATTAGTTTGTATAGTCCGTTAGCCGAACCTCATTGCAAAGCACTAAATGTAAGAAGCTGAGAGCTGAGCTTCACCGCACTGGGTATGAAGTATAGCTATAGGTACAGAGATCAGCTAGTAAGTATATTACCTAATGCAGAGTGTAAGGTAGGTAGATTGGCAATATAGATATCCTAACTAATAATTTAAAAATGAATTTGTTTGTTTGTTCTGCTGTCACACCTCAACTACTCAATCTATCATCATGAAATTTTGCATACACAATGAGAAGAATCAGAGGTACAGAAAAGGACGATGATAAGACAATGAAGAGGATGATAGAGATAATGGTTCTGCAGGACCGCAGGTGAAACTGCGGGGCGCAGCTACTTGATATATATGTATAAATGTGCTTATCCAGATTATTCCTATAGTATCTATCTTTATCTCTGTGCCAAATTTAATTCAGAACAACCATCATCTATCTAATATATACATATGTACTTCCATTCAAACTTTTGCCTTTTTAAAATTAGTGTAAAGTGTGATTTCTCAGATACTTACTTACTGGGTCTAAGAAAATTCAATTTTTTTGTTCATACAAATATGTAACTAAGTCCACAGATTTGTTGTTGATAGTGGTTGTGATTGCTGTTTAGCTCATCCACAGTCAGGTTTCTAAAGCCAACTTGGAAACCATTAGTCACGTACGAGTCCTTGGGTGACTTGTTTGTTGGTAGGTGTTAGGCTCGAACGGCATAAATTACGCAGTAGGTACCTGAAACATTTTTCAATTTCTATACAAGAAAAAGTTTGTGACTTTTAGGTTAAGTTAACCTTGGTTATTTACAAATTATGTGGTCATATATAGTGATAAGAAAGTACTTAATACTTACAATTATCTCCACAAGTATCCTGGCGTCACTTTATTAACCCTGTTAGATTATTTTGAAGGTCATAAGTTATTAGTACATAGGGGCGATTGATTCGGAAAAAACTTCCAAACCGATCTTCCATTCCATTGGGTTTAACGACAAACGAAAGCCTTAGTAGTTCCTATTAAGTGTTTAATGTTGTTAATCGTGATAGTTTTTGTGGGCGTGATGACGGAAAGATTTTTAGATTCTATTAACCTCTATTTGTAAACAAAACAATGACTTATTTGGCTAAGTGCGTTTCGTTCCCCACAAATCCTTTATGGAATGAAAATGTTATATTTTATTCTTCTCACTTTTATAACTTGTAATAATTATCATAATATTAGTTCATTTGATTAAACATATCGATATTTAATTATTGTATGCATTTAATGAGCAGAATGGTCCCGAAATACGTTTTATCGATTTTACCGGTTTTTAGCAAGCACAGTCGAGTAAAATGGAACGTAATTTGAGTGAGAAAAGCCCATCTCATCTCATGCTTGTTTGAGAATACCACATGGTTTGTTTTTAGGAGATTCTCCCTCGAGTTCTAGGAATCGAGATCGAGATGAAAAAGTCCTATCTCCGAATAGGGCCCCAGTTCAGGCTGTTTTACTACCACGGCTATTTACTAACACGGGCTAAAATTGTTGCCCTCGTCACTACCGACAGGCTCAGTAGTACGAGTACGGGAAATTATTTTGTTCCGTGTTATGATTCGTCGTAATTGTAACAGGGGCAATCGTATTTTCCCGTGTTCTACCGATGGGCCCAGTAGTAGCACAGGCAATATTTTTCCGTATTACTACTGAAAAGCTCAAGAGTATGACTTTTCAAACCGAAACCGTCTTGTTTCTTTCTTAAATTTGAAAAGCTTGGCAAATTCCCGGGTTCGATTGCCGGCAAGGCAGATGTTTGAATGATGAATTTAATATCAGTTCTGGGACCCTATTCGGAGATTTGAGATTCTCATCTCACCATTTTGCGTCCTGGTTGCTCTAGTTTGAAACGTCATAGGTGTGATAGTGACCAAGATAAAATCTCATCTCATCTCACGCGCAGGAATAGCCCCCCTGGGTCTTATTTGTCTGTCTTTGTCAGAAGTCTGTGATCTTTGTACCAGTGACCCTATTCGGAGATTTGAAATTTTCATATCACCTTTTTTCGTCCTTGTTGCTCTCGATTGAAACGTCATAGGTGTGAGAGTGACCAAGATAAAATCTCATCTCATCTCACGCGCAGGAATAGCCCCCCATGTTGTGTGTGTTTTCCATGGCATCTCCGATAGTGGCTTATACCTAGTGTTATTATTTTTTGTTTTGCCCCGTAGGATATGCTAGAGCCTACTTTGCCATACCGCCTAGTCATCCGTGTGTTTTGCTTACTTTTGTTGTTAAACCTATGACTAAGATGATAGAGGAGAGGGTGATTATAAATGAGTTGAATTTTCCTATTTCAGTCAAGCCGTTGATAGTTAAGTTGAGTTTTGTAGAACACGAAATGTGGCATTTCTTAACGTCTGTATCATTTGCGCACACTCGTGTACGACAAACCGGTAAAGGTTATTATTCCACCATTATTACACTTTAACTCTCGAAGAATCACAATTTTTAGAAAATATTTCAGCATCGCGACACCTGGGACCCTATTCGGAGATTTGAGAACCTCATCTTCCTTATTTCGTCCTTGTTGCTCTCATTTAAAACGTCATAAGTGTGAGAGTGACCAAGATAAAATCTCATCTCATCTCGTGAGATCGCGTGAGATGAGATGAGATTTTATCTTGGTCACTCTCACACCTATAACGTTTCAAACGAGAGCAACGAGGATGAAAAAAAGTGAGATGAAAATCTCAAATCTCTGAATAGGGTCCCTGGGGGGTTTAGTGAATGAAGTGAATCGTTCGTTATTTCCAAGAAACGTATTCTGGCAACACCAAAAAAACCAACCAAATGCGATCAATACTCAATGTGAATTAGCAATTTTTCAACTCGCATCATTCATGAAAATCTAAGTAATAGAACCAATCAAAATAATTCTATTCTGTTAATTTGCCTTCGTACAGTGTAGAATCGAAGATCTTTAAAGGTAAGGTCACCTCGCTGCTCTTCGCAAACTATTTTTGTTTAGAAGTTAAGATGGCGTCTGATAATTTTCGTAAATCTATCTTGAATTCCATTGTTTTCAGATGCCGAACATAAAATTGCAATCTTCGGATAACGAGGTTTTTGTTGTGGATGTGGAGATAGCAAAATGTTCAGTAACAATAAAAACCATGTTGGAAGATTTAGGCATGGAAGACGATGAGGAAGAAGTGGTGCCTCTACCGAACGTAAATTCAGCGATTCTAAAAAAAGTTATTCAGTGGGCCACATACCACAAAGATGACCCCCCTCTCCCTGAAGACGATGAGAACAAAGAGAAAAGAACAGACGATATTTCTTCCTGGGATGCGGATTTCTTGAAAGTGGATCAGGGCACACTGTTTGAGCTTATTTTAGCTGCCAACTATTTAGATATCAAGGGCTTATTGGATGTCACCTGTAAGACGGTTGCAAACATGATAAAGGGAAAGACTCCTGAGGAGATCCGTAAGACATTCAACATCAAAAATGATTTCACCGCAGCTGAGGAGGATCAAGTCCGTAAAGAAAATGAGTGGTGCGAGGAAAAGTAATTTAGCTAACTTAACCTACCTACCTGACAAGTATGTCTACATGTATTCTGGTATCATGTCTAATAGAAATTACAATTGGTTGGTATGAAAATTGTAATTTGTATGCAAATTACAACTATATGCAACAATTAAATGCTGACCTGCGGTGCTATTCACAACCATTCAGAAATGTTTCTGATCGGATTCCACAAATTTCTTACTCAAATCTCAGTCAACTTTTATAGATTTTGGTATAGGGAATTGAGTATAAATCCGATCGGAACATAGAATCACATTTAAAGACTTATGAATGCGGAGGGAGATGAGAATAATTTGAGTTTAATTTGTTTCTTATCTGATCTGAAACATTTCCGAATGATTGTGAATACCTATGCTGCGGTACTAATTCTGTTCAGCTAAAGTTAGACTTAGTTGAATAAAAAATAGAGTCAACCTACAATAGTTACTTTATATTCATGCATTCATTAGCTTGTTCTAATACATGTTATAACTATTTGCTATTTTAATCATTGCTGAAACTGAAATATAAAATAAGCTCAACACAAAAAAGCATGTTTTTTTTTTAAATTACATTGCTTTTAAAATACTTTTTTTGTTAATAAATTATTAAAAAATGTTTCAAAAGAACTCAAATTTTTGTTTTAAGCTAGAAAGATTGAAATTAGGAAGTGATAAATTGTATAATTAATCTCTTATTTTTCATCTTACATAATTAGATCCATTAAAAAAAACAAATAGAGCAAAGCTATTCATGTCATCTCTGACACTCAATATTGCTAATTATATGATTGAGAAGACAATTAGTGCTGTTTCGTTTCTTTAATGGTGCAGCTTATAATTACAATATGTTAGAGGAAATTCATTAAAAATTCATGTAGTTAAAGACCAACTTCGCATCTGATTTTATCCATTCTACTGTAGGAATTTGGTCTGATAGTACTCTGTTATCATAATATTAGGATCCAATTTTTTTGATCAATATGTCAGTATACGTGATGGGTTATGAGCTGATATAGTCACATCAGCTATTGAGTTTACGTTAAAGGTAGATAAAATGATACATCATTCAAAAGATTGTATTATTTTTGACAGACTCATTAAAAGAAACTGGTATCCCCAGTTTCTTTCACTTCTGAAGTAAAAAATAAGTAATTTAATTTTTAGTATGTAATCTAAATGATATATAGAAGTAACTTTGTCTTTTGTAGATGGCAATTAGATTTAAATTGGAAAGTTCTTAGTATGTATTTGTATGTTTTATTTATTCATGTTATCTCAGTGCCTAATTTTCACAAAACTCACTAATAATTTTATGTATGATTCATTCTATGAAACTTACTGCAAAAATCATTTGACTGATTTAAAATGATTTTAGATTTCATCTCGAATGTATATCAACATTGGGACTATCATACTAGTTTTTTTTTTCACCATTTGTTTGATTTATTTTGTTGTACTTTTAATAAAAGACATGCGGTATAATTAAATATTGTCAAAAAAATAATTGCATGACTTGCAATGCAAATTGCAAGTATTCTTTTCTTTTTGTTTTGGTTTATATTATTTCATAATAATGATAACTGGATTAATTATTATGTACTTACATTAATCCAGTAGTAGTTTATGTATAAGGGTAATTGTGTAAACCTGGGTAAGCATGTTACAGCTTACATGCTAATTGCAAGGCTGCGTCACACCTCCCGTTGAACAAAAGCAGATGTCTCCTTAAGAGTACCCACGAGAAAATGTAACCCACAGATTAAATATTAGAGCTACATTATTTGGTAAATAAAAATCTCCTTCAAAAGTTTTTTGTTTATTATTCAACATTTTGTAGACATCAGCATCAGTATCTAGTGATTTAGCAGGCTAAGGAAACTGGCCTAATTTGGATAAGAAAACCCAGAATCCAGAATTTAAAACAGCTTTGTATTGCCATGCGTTTTAAAATAATGTTAAGTAACAAAGATATTTATAAAACGAGTATGTACCTATGTCAACATAATTATTTAGGTGTTTATTACTATTCTATTCTAGTTAGTACTCTACCTACAAAACCTACTAATGGACTAAATAATATCCCATTCATCTTATTTAAAGAAGAAATACCAGTAAGTATTATTAATTTTTACAGTTTTAAGTTATTCCACGATATTCTTCCATGTCTGTATATTTTTCTGAAATAAACCGGTTTTCCAGGCATGTTAGTATGGGGCTGTTAAACTGGCCCAGGTAGGTACCGCAAGAAGCAGCCCCAAATAAAAGTCCAAAAAAGAAGGAAAATGCAATGAATGTAATTAATACGCAAGTGCACTTATTTTGACTCATCCATAGTTCTCGGCATACACACAAGAAATCTAACACCGATCTGCAACAAAATGTAGCCTTGAAATTTTTGTTAGGTAAATGGGGAGCATTGAATTAAAAAATCTGCGATGGTGAGATTTTATAGCTGATTTTTTTAGTTGTAGAGATAGAATAGGTATAAAATCCGCCCTAATGGATTTAGCGTGACGTAATTTACCCCATGACATTAATGGGCCTACTACACGATCGGGGTGCAACCACGTCCGAACAGGTAACTTTGGTGGTTTTCTGCCATGTGGAAGACGGTAGGGAAAGTGTACAGCAAACGAAACTGCTCTATCTATCGCCGACCAAGGTCATCTCTGTCGGGGCGTAGTTGTCGATTGAGTCGCAGGCCCTTTTGTAAGGAGATGCGTACGCCTCCGTTCAGCTTTTTAGCGCTGAACAGATGTTACGCATTTCAATACAAAACTGGTGTTATCTATGAACAAAAGCAATTTAAGAGTAGCGACTCCCTAAAACGTATCAATAGAACCCTACTACAAAAAATCGAAATCTGCTTAACGAGATGGAACAATTTCAAGGACTCCGTCCACTTACAAGCTCAGCGCCTGATGGCCTCACAATGGTTGGTATAGATGAAAAAAGAAACTTATGTAAATACTTTGTGGCACTGTGGTTAACACAATATATCCTGTTTTACAGCCAATTCTCACAACTTTTTATTTTACAAATCCGTACCTCCGATTCGGAGCTGAGACAAAAGTATTTGACGCATTTCTAAGAGAATAAATAATCACCTACAACTCCTATTGTTATCACATAGCAGTTTGTCTGTCTCGTCCAGAACCCTTTGGAGCTGTTCCTGCGCGAGAGATAACACAGGGCGCTTCTTTTGTAATATGTTGACCAAGTCTTCGTCGCGGTCTTGGCAGCTGCACCCGGCCAGCTCCACCGGAGCGCGCGGGGAGTGGTCGCTCTCGATTTCGACTTCATGTTGACAATTCGACTCACAATTGTCATGTGCTTCACTTCTGCAGTTCTTGTACGATTTCCTGGCGTACCTATACACGTTCTGGACTTGGTAGTCTTCCGAAGACATGGGAGCTCGTTATAACATGGATACAAATATTTGAAACTGGGAATCTTGAGGAGTTTAACCAAATGTGACAAGTGGATTTGATATTAAAATTTGTTTGACAAGACTACAGAGATCACAAACCACTATCAGTGAGAGCCCCATTCTGGCTCGTGCCATATTACCTCGGTCACCGTCTCTCTTGTTAGAAAACTCATCAGAGGAAGAGTGATAGAGCTATTGAGATTAGGGTCTAAGGGTCTAAGATCATTTTCGACATAAGTCAAAAAGTATGACTTAGAGTGACAATGACAAAAACATTGCATTAAAAAAAAACAAAAATATTAAGAAGGTATATTTGATGGGGTTTATCCCTATTTTTGTGACAAGGCTTTACAATACTCTACATCTTAGACTTTAAAAAGCTTTTCTACCGCGTCGGAGCTGAGCGGTAAGTACATAATTGACCAATTACAGTGTCTCCACAAGTGGAGCGGAGATTTCCAGCATTGTAATTGGTCAATTATGCACCGCTCCGCTGAGCTCCGTCGCAGTGGAAGCGCGATGAAAAAACAATTCTAAGCGTTCAAACGCGGATGCGAACGCCAAATTCTTAGTGATAATCACTCGATTGAGGCGTATTCCAAACAGACGCGACCTGCGGTGGCGGCCAATGGATATGATGAATGTATGAATGGAAATGGATATTGGCGGCCTATTAGTCGTGTATAAGTCTATACGTCTGTCTGAGAGACGCCTAAGCATTACCGGTACTGGACCACCGGCGTAGAAAATGATCCTTAGTTTAAATTAAATCATTGTTCATGTTATTTTGGAGACAAAATAAACTTGGCTTTACATCCACACCTCTCCCTAAACTTAACTATCTACTTTCTATAATTATTATTTAATAATATCTTATAATTATCTATTTTTTTTAAATAAAACAATGCCAATTTAAAAATATCAGTACCTTTATTAAACCTCTGTAAAAAAACAGAAGTTTCACAAACAAAACAAATATTTCCAACAAACTTAACTATAATAAATAGTGAACAAACATTGTACCTACTTTAAAAATTGTTTACAGTAATTAACTAGTTTATCAATATTATCATTGGCATCGTATGAGGCACAAGTGTGGCGCACCTATTATTGCAATAAGATAAAAAATAAAGCTAAATTATTTTAAAATTATTTATTGCTACATTTTTTATTTTTTTATTTTAATTCTTTTATCTAGCAACCTATTAGAATTGTGCATACTTGTGTATGATATTCATAAAATCTGTACAAGTTTATGTCGTCTTATTTTATCGAAATGCGTACCTTGGATTTGGGCATTTGATACCCACTAACTAATTGATGGTAAGAAAGCTTTTGTGAAATTATTATATTGAAAAATACCTACTTAAATGCAAGGCAGGTCCCTTATTATATTTATAAATATTGACTGATTTAAACAATGGCGGCTGTGAAATGCGTTGCAAGTTAGACTTTGCGGCGTCTTGCCTCTGACACCCGCGGATACCTTCGTTTTCGTTAGTTTTTTTTTATGTAGAATAGGTCGGCGTTTGACCACTAACTCGCCTGATGTTAAGCGACGTTGTGGTCTAAGATGGAGCACGACGACCTAAAAGGTACTTATTCACTCTAGCCTTGCAGCTTTGTAGAGTGAAGAAGTACAAAGACGGCAGTTGAGTGAGGCGCTACAAGTGCGCTACTGCTCAGACCCGTCTTCGGAACGGTTACACCGGACTACATCCCGAAACACGACTAGGTCTTTTCACGGCATGGCTTGGTCCGGTGGGTGGTAACTAGCCACGGCCGAAGCCTCCCACCAGAGTTTGCTACCCGGTTAGCACTACCCGGGGACCACGTGTATGGAATCAGAATAGTACACTGCTACGGACGTGGGTAGCTCAGTTTCGCGCCTAACTTCACAGCCGTCATTAAGTTTGAATCGGCCTGTAGCTAACACTTCACTTAGTTCGTCACTTAATTCTACAGTCTTAGCGTGCGCGCTGTGTCAAAAATATGCTAGTAAAATAAAATTCATACATATTGTCTTGTCTTATGTCGCCCTTGTGTCATTTTCGCCCAATAAAGTAACCTAGTTTGTCGCAGCGCGCATGTTAGGCTGGCTGTAATAAATACTAGTCTCCGAAAGATTGGTGCATCAACTTCTTGGAGTATTCATAGACGACAAACAGTACAGCGGTGGCGGGAATCGTCCTCACCAGCGTTGGCTTCAGCCCGTTATACAGCGCCAATACACCTGAGGTAACAAATAAATAAAAAGAAGGGATGAACAGCAGAATAATGCCAGTCGTAACAATAACTTTAAGCTTTATTGCTCAGAAAATTAGTTTTGATTTCAATAGCTGTGCAAACTATAGCCGAATTTAAGCGTTTTATAATGGGCCACTAAATAATTTGACTTGGCTAGACCATGGGTAAATATTTTTAATTTAACAGTTTTACAATAGTCCACTGAATAAATAACTTGACGTGGATACTTAGACCATGGGTAAATTATAATTAAAATCTTTTTAATTTAAGAGTTTTACAATGGTCCCGCTTATAAACATAAAAAAATTAAACGGATTTGGAAACCTCTTTCTTTTGGAAAGTCGGTTAAAAAAATAAATATTTCCCATCAGTCGTATCAGACATTTTTGTGTTGTATTCTTTACCAAGTATAAAAAATAATTGTTTAACTAATCACCGCACATATCTAAACAATTTGTAACTCGTACCAGACGTGGCCCCTGCGATTCAGGATTCTCCTAGTGCAGGAGTTACAAGAAAGATGCTTCTAACCTTTTGGCAAATAAAGAATTTATTATTATTTATTAGACAAGTAGATAAAATCAACCGACCTTCCTTCTTCACAATCTCGTAACCAACGGTGAGGAACTTCTGGCTCTTGTTTGATATCTGCACGCGCGACTTGATGACGTCGGAGGGGAATATGACGGTCCAGAGCACAAGCCCGCCCACCGCGCCCGCGACCATCGTCCGCAGAAACCCGATGTCGTCTTTAGACTGGCCCGGTTTGGCTAGCAACGACCGTGTACCTGGAATTACACATTTGCACTCTTAAGAGTCCGGCGACCGCTTTAGACTAACTTCGCATTGGCTAAAGGTTTTCTATTGCCATTTCATCTAGAAGAAGACGACGAGCCAAGAGACCAAGTAAAGATACTGACGAGCCTCTAAAGCTATCTACAGAGTGACAAAGTGCAATTTAATTTTTTATGACTTTTCACTCTCGTAATAATTCAGAAATAACTAAAAAATTCCCTTGTATTATGCATTTATTTAAAAGCTAATGATATATGCAATCTCCCTAAATAAATCTGTCAAAAGTGACCCCTATCAAATGCCGTTATTTTTCATAGCTCTATTTGCTCTCGAGCGCTTTTTAAAAAAAAAAAAAAACAAGAACATAGGGGCGTAGATATAATTAATTTAATTGTACATGCCAAATTTCATCATAATCTGAGAAATGGTTTCCAAGGAATTTTACAAGCGCGTTTGTATGGAAAATTCAGAGCGTCGCGGGACTCTTAAGCTGGGTTTTCATTATACGAGTACTCGGATTCGGAGCGGAGGAAGTACTGTGGAATGTGAGACTAACAAAATATAATAATTAATAAAATGTTAAACGGTTTCATTACAATAAAAATGATGAAGGTTATGTACTAAGAGCTAAAAAATAATTCGGTAAGTCTAGCTACCAGATCGCATCAATCTTCTCATCAATCTGGGGTATTGATCAGACAAAAATCGTTGGGCACGTGAAACTTCTATCATAAATAATACTCGTATTTACTCTGGATACGCTACGCCCAACGGTTTTATATTTGTCTGATCTGATCATTACCGAGCCGAATGATCAATCTGAGCCAAATTCGGACACACGAAAGCATTTTGTCAAAGCTGAAGCATAGACGCTTCGCTCACTAACGCTCGCTCGGTCGATAAAGGCGAAAGTTAGTGTGTTTGAGTTTGTTTGTTACGTCTTCACGTTCGAACAGATGGACGGATTTGAATAAAACTCTTGAATAACATATCGTCACGCCTTTTCCCCGAGGGGGCTGGCAGAGGTGTAACTCAACACCCACACTTCGCCGGACGATATTCAGTCCCGCATGTGACATGGGGTGAGCATGTCGCCATACACCGGGCTCCAGTCATGTAGCAGATGACATACAATACGCACATAATTATGTTCACACAATGAACTAATTGGTGCGTGCCGTCGGCTGGGTTCGAACCCGCTCCCTCTGGCTTGAGAGGCAGGCCTTCTCCAACTAGGCTGTCATCGCTTTGCTTGAATAAAACTCATGGTATGGATTTATAGCTTATACCTTGGGTTAACACTTAAGCTACTTTATATAACCACGGGTAACATCGCGGGGCACAGATAGTGTTTTTATAAAGACCGGAAAAAGACATGGGGACAGAAATCTCCAACTGCAATGTATAGAACCTGCTCACAAAATTTCACGAGAATCGGTTGAGAAATGCGACCTACTAGTTCAATTATGACAAAGATAATGTTTAGAAAACGAAGCTTATCTTACAAACCGGAACAATGTAAAATATAGCTTTATCTACTACTCATACTTACGATACTTCGCGTTGACCTTTAAAGATAAAGAAATAAAGATAACCTACGATATAATGAAAAGCATTCTGGTTATTGCGTAATGAGTATTATGCCGGTCGTAATTTTTTGTCCCTACAAAGTAAGCTTTGTACAAACCATGGTTTAATAATGCTCCGCCAGGTATAGCATTCTGGCAACGTCATGTAGTCACTTCAATCGATGCTCGAGCAAGACCGAAATAAGTCATTTACAAACAGTTCGAAAGAGACGAACGACGCCGACGAGTGACGTCATTACGTGTTTGCTCCCGGAATACCAGACCTTGTTTTTTTTTTTATCATGGTACAAACTAGTGACTCTGGTGGGGTCGGAACAAAGATCTCGTAACGCGGTATCTATAGTGCAACTCTGTTTTCTCAACAGGCATATTCTAACTAATAAAAAAAATTGAAAGTGAGTTCGTTCATTTGTTTGTTTCGCTTTCATGTCCTTACTACTCAACCGATCGTCATGAAATTTTCCATACACGGTTTCAGTGTCAGTGGTACAGAAAAGAACATAAGGTAAACAGGTTTTACCCCGAAAAACGGTTCCTGTAGGACCGCTGGTGAAGACGCACTTCCTGCAACCAGTAACCAATATTTTTATCGATAATCCTTTTTTTTATTCATTATTAAAGGGCTCTCTCATAAAGATGGGTATATATGCCGCCCTTGTACATCTTAACATTAATATTAATTTTATAATGATTGTCTGTTACTGTTTCATTTTGTTGCTGTAGGTAGTGTTTCATGTGTTAAAATAAATTGCTTCTTTCTATCATGAGGAATGTTTTTATACTATTATCTGAATAAACGCGAACGAAATCGCGGGTTACAGCTAGTAAAATTATAAATATATTTTATGTCCTATCAATTAATTTGTTTAGCATTCTGGCCGCATCTGAAAGAGGGTCAGCCACAATGCTTATTACATACACCTATATAATTCGTAATCCGCGGATAAGACAGATCAGCGGTGCTATTCCCAATCAATCGGAAACGTTTCCGATCGGATCCCACATAAATTTCAAACTCAAATTGTTCGAATCTCAAGTCTACTTTTATAAATTTTGAAATAGGAAATCGAGTATGAGAATGATTGAAAGAATCTATCAAGTTTAAAACTTATAAATACGGACTGAGATTCGAATCATATAAGTGTAAAGTTTTTTGGAAATAACGAAATCGTTTCCGAAAGATTTATGAATACCTACACCTACCCCAGGAAATGTTTCCGTTCTGATCTCAAAAATTTTATATGATAGTGAATGTGGGTGGTGAACGACGATACGCTTGTGTTTAGCAATCATCACCTGCAGGGCTAGCACGGGTCAGAGACAAATTGCCTTATCACCGTTTTTGTCCGCGCTTAGATGTGACAAAGCTAGAATACGGATATGTTTGTCTCTTTCTTGCGCGATAAAAACTGTTGGAAGACAATTTCCCTCCGACCCGTGCTAGCCTTGCTGATGTTAAGTTTCACTCGATACTCAGTTTGGACCGGAGATTAAGATTAACGGCTCTTTTTTTTTATGTATAGTAGGTCGACCGTTGACCACCAGCTCGCCTGATGTTAAGCGACGTTGTGGTCTAAGATGAAGCACGACGACCTATAAGGTACTTATTCACTCTAGCCTTGAAGTTTGTAGAGACGGCAGTTGAGTGAGGCGCTACAAGTGCTGCTCAGACCCGTCTTCGGAACGGTTACACCGGACTACATCCCGAAACACGACTAGGTCATTTCACGGCATGGCTTGGTCCGGTGGGTGGTAACTAGCCACGGCCGAAACCTCCCACCAGAGGTTGCTACCCGGTTAGCACTACCCGGGGACCACGTGTAGGGAATCAGAATAGAGTACCACTCCTACGGACGTGGGTAGCTCAGCCCCCAAAACAACAGACTAGGCATGTGTTTGACCACTGACTCGCGTGATGGGAAGCGTCGACATGATCGAATGTGTAACACGCTTGCCTAGGAGATACCTTTTCACTTTACTCTTAAACACTCCCGGATTGTATTTAGGTGGAAAGACAGACGCAGGCAACGAGTTCCACATCTCTGCTGTTCTTACAAGAAAAGTTGACTTGAACCCTTAGTGCGTTTTGGCGGAATTTCCACCATAAGAGGGTGTCTCTTACTGGTGCGTATGGTACAATTATAAAACCCCTACCTTCATATCCTCCGAAAAAGAAGAAGTAGCCAGGCATCTCCCTCATGATGGTCGGCACCAGACCTCTGAATAGTCCCTGGATCCCGTACTGGCGGAATATTTGTTGCGTTAGCTGCAATGGTGTTATTTTCACCTGGAAACATAAAATTAAACGAATTATTTTCCTAAAACAATACAATACAATACAACAACTCTTTATTAAAAACAAAACAGTTTTTAATGGGCGGCCTTATCGCTCAAAGCGATCTCTTCCAGGCAACCTGTATGGACAGGAACATATTAATAAATAGCACAGAGGCCTTGAAAGTAAACAAAAATAATTTTACAAGGCATAAAATAAAAACTGTTGAAAGACGATATTAATAATAATTAAATAAATATTACTAAGTACACGAAATATATCCTACTAATATTATAAACGCGAAAGTTTGTAAGAATGGATGGATGGATGTTTGTTACTCTTTCACGCCAGAACGGCTGAACCGATCTGGATGAAATTTGGCACAGAGATAAGACTATAGTCTAGAATAGCACAAAGGATACTTTTTAACCGCGGGGTGAAGCTAGTATAATATAAATACTTTCAAAATGTCATAAACAAATAGAACTAATCTTAATATATATAAATCTCGTGTCACAATGTTTGTCCTCAATGAACTCCTAAACCACTTAACCGATTATAATAAAATTCGCACATCATGTGCAGTTCGATCCAACTTGAGAGATAGGATAGCTCAAAACGCGAACGAAGTCGCGGGGTGACAGCTAGTATTATATAAAACATACATAGTGCGACATAACTTGTGATATACAACGATACCTAAGGCTTTGAAAGTAATTAAGTACATGCCTATTACTATTATTTCATCGGTTAAGAAATGCTACCGGCGGTGTTCACAATCATTCGGAAACGTTTCCGATCGGGTCTCACAAATTTCAAACTCAAATTGTTTTGCATATCAGTCTACTTTTATAGTTTTTGGAATAGGGAATCAAGTATAAATCCGATCGTAAGAATGAATCACGTTTAGAAACTTAGGAATACGAACTGAGATTCAAATAATTTGAGTTTGAAATTTTTGGAATCCGAACGCAAACGTTTCCGAATGATTGTAAATACCTATGCTGAAGAGGAAGACAGAGATCCGGACAAACGAAAGCATTTTTGTCGAAACTGAAGCATAAACGCTTCGCTTCGTCCCAAACCCAACGGCTATTAAAATTTATAATAAATTACCTATACAGTTAAAAAACATAGAAGATGAGGTCAAATTTATTAAAACTTTAAAAGAAATATTGATCAAAAATGTTTTTATACTCTAGACGAATTCTTAACTGACAAAAATATTTAATGGAATAAATTCAGTCCGAACAATGTTGCCATACCCTATCAGGGTCATTATGTGATACAATTTTATGTAATTTACCTTTAAGAACTGCATGTACCATAATGGAAGCAATAAATTATTGAGTACTAGCTGCGCCCCGCGGTTTCACCCGCGGTCAAAAAGTATCCTATGTGCTATTCTAGACTATAATCTATCTCTGTGCCAAATTTCATCCAGATCTGTTCAGTCGTTCTGACGTGAAAGAGTAACAAACATCCATAGTAACAAACATCCATCCATCCATCCATCCATCCATCCATTCATTCTTACAAACTTTCGCGTTTATCATATTAGTAGGATTGAGTATTGAGTATGGTAACGCTCCCTCGGTCGATGAACCCGAAGGTTTGAATTATGTGTGCATCAGTTTGTACCTTACTTCTTCACGCTCAAACGGATGTCCAGATTTCAATGAAATTTGGTATGGCTCATAACCTGGATTAACAAATAGGCTATTTATAACAGCAGTGCAGGTACCGCCGCGAGGCGCTGTGGCCAAATAAATGAGAAGGAACTGAATTCAGAGATGACGAATGCACGAATGGAGAAAACATACTACTTTTTTTTTGTAAAGGGGGAGGTAAGTGTCCTCGCATTTTCCTTCGGCGGCAGGGGTGACGGAAGGGGGTATGTGGAAATCAAACCCACTAAACTCCTCCCCCGGGAGCAGTCCTCCGCCAAGGGGGGGTGCGATGGGGTCGCGCTAGCATTCACCATCTCACCAAGGTGGTAGGCTCGGATGGGCTTCTGCGCCTGTGGAGGGACAACCTTGCTCTCCGAGGTCACCCCCAGACGTGTGAGGCCGTGCAAGTCAGTGGAGAGTCCCCTGACTCTCCACCAGTGACCCCACTACGAGAAAACGTACTACTGTACCAACCCCACATAACGTGTGATAAGGGTAGAAACATGATAGAGCTATTTTCCTAATAAATCTTCAAATGACGGCCCTGTATAAAAATGGCTAAAGTTTAAGATTCTTTGACAATACGTAGGCGTCACATTTAACTGTTGTAAATGCGAAACAAGATTTCCGCCTGACAATAATAACATGATTAATAAATAAGACTACGCTATATTATTGATAGTTCTTATCTAATTGAGTACGAAAATAAGAGATAAGAAAACGGAGTGTGTGGATTGATAAGACTGCAAGTCTAATTGAGCAAATATTGCATCTTGGATTACTAAATGCATAGTAGTGCTGTTTATTTATTGGTTGCTTTTATCTATTGTTTGACCTTTCCTTGGCTGGGCTGGTACAAAGCGGTTCCGAATTAAGGTGCCATTTTTCAGATTCATATTTTTGTTTATCAAAAAGGAGCATATCAATTCGGTTGTGGATTTTTAAGATTGTTGCCGCATAACTCTTTTATCTATGAACCGATTTTGAAAAAAATATGTTAAGGTTTTAATGAAGGGTTCCATTTTTTACAAAATCCTATTCGGATAGGTAGAGTTGGTTTTTTAAAAGTATGTTTACTTTTGATCTATATTATATTATTGTCTAGCTCTGATGATTTAAATCCTGCAAGAGAATGGCTCAGGCGCCATGTGAAATGAATTACCATTTAAATTGTACTTCTTGTTCTAATTTTACGATAACTACCAATTTAATCAAGGTTCCATAATTTTACTGAATGAAATACCGAGATGAATCATCGTACAGCAGTTTGCGAGCCTTGCACGCTGATCTCCCGCATCGCCTGCAGCTGGCACTTGATCAGCTCAGTTGGGCACAGAGTGAATGACGAGAAAAACGCTGCCAGGAAACCAGCTGTCGCATTTTCCATTGTTGATAGTTGCTCCACTTTCTGCGCAAAAGCATAAGAAAAAGTTACAATCTAGAAATAGTAGTCTCTCATTAGAGGGTTGCAGAAATTTTTATTTTTATTAAGAAGAAAAAAAAGACGTTTTAGAAGACTTAAATTTTGTTTTTGCAGGACTGCTAGCTTATGCATCATGTTGTCGCAGTTGAAAATTACCCTTACGTTTAAATAGAGTCAACATGATTATGTTATAGATTAGTACATATATCCAGATTACCTAGGCAGAGCCTCTCAACAAGTGGGTCTGAAAATTAATATGGACAAGACAAAACTTTTGTTGAAGTCTATGTTGCACCCACTCTAGTAAAAGTTGGAGACTGCACTCGAAGTTGTGGACTACCTACCTAGTGTGCCTACCTAGGACAGACCATCCTATTATGTAGGTTCAACTTCGAGAAAGAGGTCAATCGTCAAATCCAACTTGGCTGGGCAGCGTTCAGGAAGCTGCCGAACATCTCCAGTATTGCCAGTGATGGCTTATGGAACCGAGACGTGGTTGTTTATGATGGGCCTCTCAAGAAGGCTCCAGGTCACTAAAAGACCAATGGAGAATGCTATGCTCAGAGTTTCCCTGCGAGATTGAATCAGAAAATCCGCTGGCGAACCAAAGTAACCAACAAAGAAGAATTGCCAAACTGAAGTGGCAGTAGGCAGAGCACATTGTTGTACAACGGACATTCGATGGGGCAGAAAGATTCTCGAGTGGCGACCTCGAATCGGAAGACGCAACGTGAGCGCGTTCTTCCGCAAAGTGGACTGACAATCTGGTGAGGGCCGCTGGATGCAGATGCATGCAGAGATCATAGGGGAGGCCTTTGTTCAACAGTGGACTTCTTAGGGGCTGACATGGTGATCCAGATTATCCAGTAACACAAATATTTATAAAAAAATAAAAGTTATCTAATTAACAGACTACAGTACTAATAATGACGGTATTTACCTCAGTCCCAGTAACACTGCAGACAAGCTTTTGACAATAACCATAGGCAGCAAAAAGTACTGAGTTCTCAGCAACATTGGCCATAATAGCAGGGGTGGTGCCAGCATACAGCCCTCTGACGACTCCGTCGTTCCGCAGTGTTTGCTTCAGACAGTTGAACATGCCATTGTACAAGTGAGGAAAGGTCTGCATCTTCACTTTTACAGTGTCGAGAGGCTGACCGACGTACACCACCGCTATACCACCTGCAAGTTGCAGTTGTGTGAATGAAAACTTTACTTGAGCTTCCTAATCAACCATTGATTTTAACTAAGGTTGTAGGGTGAATATGGTATGAATGTGGGAGGTGTAGTTATGACCTTTTCAAATAAAACTTTAAAAAATTAGATGATTAGTAGAACACATTTACTTATTTAATCCAAAACAAATCTCTCCTTTTTTATAAATTATATTTTATCAAATTTAAATCAAATTATTTCAGAGTGAATGTCTATTGTAGGTACCTAATGATCCTGCAGTGAAATCGATCAGCCCATTTTTTAAATTGCCTGAACTTGAAGAATGTGCCATTGTCACCTCAGCAATAGTTATTGCTGTCTTGTTACCTAAAAAAAGAAATGTAATTTTTTGTACTTAGATTTTGAATAGGTTTGTAATATTTTTAATTCTATTATTATTAGGTATGGTTATTTCTGACACTGTCATTGCAGCAGACCATTTCAATTAAGCTTTCAATAAAATAATCTAAATAATACATAACCTTTAAATTTGTATGTAATATACTTATTAACTTTACCAGAATAAATAAAATTATAGTGACTATACATTGAGTTACGTGTTTTTAAATTACAGTAAAATACCTAAAATAATCATATTCGACAGGGATATGGAAATCCACCAGAAAAACAAACAATAATAAAACTGATGAAATTCATGTTTTCATTGATTTATACTCACAACTTGAATGTCCAATAAATTTTCAACACTTTCTATAAATCTTTACTACCATTTAATTTAAATGTGTTCAAGGTTGAACATGAAACTGTTATTTTTTAAAGAATTAAATAAAAATGAAATGACCAAACCTTGAGTACACCTCCTCCCTAAAGTTCAAACTGAGTGAAAGAATGAACGTACAATGAAGGAATGAAATCTTAAAATCAGGGGAGCGTTCAGAGTAGGCCCAGAGCGCACCCAAAGTGCAGCTTCAGCTGTTTTGATTGGCGCGTGCGCTCTAGGTCTACCTTCAGAACGCAGCCCTGCTATGGAATGAATGAACAACACAAAAGAACGAAGTAAGAACAGATAGAACATTACAGAATTTCATAGATTAAAAAAACTTGATCGAATGACAATCACTTAAATTTCTAGGCTTCGTGAATCGAATAATAGATGAAGAAATTACGCTGATTTTGATTTCAGATCGACGCGGCGAACCGCGGTAATTTAGCAATAATACACAAAGTCACAAACAGAGATTCTTTATTACAGAGATGTTTTATGTACTCTTTGCTATTAATGTGAAACTGAAGTTAGTTTAAATCAGGGTTTTTCAAATTGTACTTTGCAACGCTTTGAAGCGTCGCGGTATTATTCCGGGGGCCTTTGATTGATCAGAGATACCGCAACGCCTTGGAGTGTCGCGGTATGGACCTTCGATCAGGTGGAACATGTATAAATCCCCTGGGATATGTTAGTACTAATAATACTACTAATACCGTGACGCTCCAAGGCCTTCCGACCTTCGACCGAAGATGTCGAGCACGTTGGAGCACGGAACTCTTTAAAATTATATGTTGTTTCCCGCCAAAAGGCAAATCTGCATGTTTGCAGAGTTGGTTATTGACATGGGATTATTTCCATTTTTATGCCATACAAATTTCATCTAATAAAAATAAGTTAGATAATTAAAAAATGTACTAGATAATTTAATAAGTTTAGAAGTATGATGCAAAATTAAATAAGAAAGTTCACATCCTTAGCTTTACGTAAGTGAAAAACATAACTGTCTTTGTAAAGAGTTATGAAAATGAATGAATATGGTACATGAAAACATGGTTGTTTTTCAGCTTTCTTTCAATATTAATTTTATTTTCAAAAGTTTGCTAGACATTAGTTACTGTACCTAAGTAGTAAATGTATTTAATGAGACTATGTATAAAAAAATTAATGTATTTTAAATGTAAATAACCTAGCCATTAGCGTCTGGCAGTGCTTACAGATAGTGTACTTGTTATCACAAAGTAATCATGAATTTTACGTATTTGCAATGATTTAAGTAAGTGTTTCTAACAGTTAGTTAGTTATTCTTATTAATTATGTAAAAAAATAAAAAGTTCCAGCGAAGAAATTAATGATAGCGGGCCTCAAAGTTTTGACGTGTCGTTTCTAAGGTTCTTGTTCGGCCGCCATGTTTGTCCTTTTATTTTATACAAAATAAAATGGGAATACTATGGAGCCACGAGGCTCATGACCTTTGTTTCATAGTTATTATACATGTTTGTTTGCAATATATGTCAGAAAGGAACACAGAGTTTGTCGTGTGATTCGTAACAATTAGTAACGGACATCGCGTCCTTTGTTCAGGTATTCAGGATGGTTGTTGGATCAGCAGCTGCTTACCCCGGGAGGCAAGTGCTCCACAAGATGCAGCCGATGGGCATGACTCCACGCGAGCTGTCGGAGTACGACGACTTGGCTACAGCACTCATAGTCGATCCCTACCTTGGCATCACAACACACAAAATGAATGTCAGATACAGACCTCTCAAAACGAATAAAGAAGAAATCAAGAATGTTATAAAGGAATTCATTGAAACACAGGACTACAACAAAGCTTATTCTAAACTTGCCAAAGGTGAATGGATGCCGAGACATTTTAGTAAAAACAAACATCAACAAAGCAAATTGAGAGAACATGTAAGCATTATCTACACTATAACACAACACATTTATTTCATTTATAAAAACAACAAATTATGTGTTTAATAGGCACTAAGTAATACAGTTTTTTTTTTCAGATATACAGATACTTAAGAGTTTTTGATAAAAAAGCTGGATTTGTCATAGAGCCATGCTACAGATATTCTCTTGAAGGGGGAGTAGGAGCTAAGATATCAACAACCAAAAAGTTTTTTAAACATGAAAGAATTGACTTTCTTGTTGGATGTATTGCTGAGATGACTGAAGAAGAAGAAAAACAACTGCTGCACCCAGGGAAAAATGATTTTTCAGTTATGTATAGTTGTAGAAAAAATTGTGCACAGCTGTGGCTTGGCCCAGCTGCTTATATCAACCACGACTGCCGGCCCACATGTACATTTGAAGCCACAGATCGTGGAAAAGCCTTTGTTCGTGTGCTGAGAGATATTGAAGTTGGAGAAGAAATAACATGTTTTTATGGTGAGGACTTCTTCGGCAATGGGAACTGTTACTGTGAATGCGAAACTTGTGAAAGAAGAGGTAAAGGTGCATTTTCAGTAAAAAGTGGACATGATGAACAAGCCACACGGTACACATTTAGAGAAACAGATAACCGAATTAATCGAACTAAAGCCAAGCAAACACAAAAAACTGTTACTGAAAAAAATCCTGAAAAGTCTCGAATATCAAATAGACAAAACACAAGTATAGTATCTCCACTTAGTATGAAAGAAATGAAACAGAAAGGTTTAACTAAATATGATGCGGAGCTTTTGATAGCTCAAGGTTGTATAGCGGATGTGATGGATAGTAGTGTAAATAAGGAGGCAACTGGCAGTAGGGAGTCATCTGCCTCCAGTAGAGGTGAGAGGTTGCGTCGCAGGACAGACAGTAGTCGAGCAACAAATGCCATCACTACCTCAGCTGGTAATGTGAAACGTAGAGCACCACCTTCACGCTGCTGTAGCACCACTAGTTCACGTAGTAGTCGAGATTCTCATACCGGTATAGTTCTTAGGAGTCATAAACGTTTGATTGACACATGTACTCAGCCTCCATGTTCAAAAGTCCGGAATCCATCTAAAATAGCTTCTGAGGTTAAGTCTGAAAGAAATCTCAACACTCCCAAGGATGAAGCCCATGTACCTACACCTCTGGAAGCTAGTAAAGTTGGTATCAATAATGAACAATCAAATGAAAACCAAATAGAAGAGACTCAATTGAAAATTGAAATCAATAGTTTGCCCAGTCCACACTTTGAGCAAAATAACTGTGCAGAAGAATCTCTTCATAAAAGAATAGATGAAAGTATGCAGACTGATGATAAGGTCGATTCAGCAGACAATAGTATTAATGTCCAAGAACAAACAATCCCAGAGTGTGCTAGTGATACTGCATGTTTAAAAAGTGAGATTTCTGATTATAGAGAAAATGTGAATCCTAGTGAGCCTAAGGATAGTAAAGAGAACAAAAGTCAAAAAGTGGATGGGACAAGTCGAATGGAAGAACTGAAAAAAGAAACGGATTCTGGTCCTCCTTGGTTGGTGGATAACTCGAATAAAAGCAGCGAGTGCCCGTGCACGCCACCACGGAGGGGTTTGAAGCTGACTTTGCGTGTGAAGAGAAGCCCAGTGGTGGAAGAGGTGATGGACTGCGGCGGCGCAGTGGAGGCGCCCGAGTACGAGGTGCTGCGGCTAGAGGGCGTCGACCCTGAGACGGCGCGGCGCCTCAAGAAACGGCGTCGCTCCAAGGAGCGCCATCGCAAACACAGTCCAGTCCGTCCACTGCCCCCTATGAAGCGTTTAAGATTAATATTTGGTAATGAGAGTCGTACTATAGATATACCTCCTGCTATATCGGCAGACTGACAGTTGCGATCACCTTAAGGTTATTACTCCACCGTTTAATTGACAATTTCAATTATTAGTTTAAATGACACTGACTAGGAATTATTTTAATTAGTATTTATTTCATGTGAGAGTTCGACTTGTAATGTGTGATAGGTAAGCATCAGATTTTTATTTGGTGATTGATTCCAGGATTATTTATTAAATGAAATGTAAAGTTGTTACTTATATTGATTTGTCAATTTTTTTATCATGATGACGTATCACTGCCAAGTTGCAAGTGTATGAAGAAATGGCGCGACTAATACTTCCAACACCTTGTTTTTAAAAGTAGCAAAATTATTTTTGTCATATTTATTGTCAGAGTTGCCACTTCTAATCATCCATCTTTTTAGTATGAACATAAATTTTTTCTTCGTTCATGCTTTTCAGATGGTTAATTAGAAGTGGATACATTTTTTTTTAATATCTGCGAACATTTACATTAATCTTGACGCGATCTATCTAATTCACTTTTAAGTGAAAAAAGAATGGCGCCTCGGCTTAAAACTTGGCGCCATCTTTGTCGTTCACATTAATATAATGAAATATATTATTTCAGAATCACAAAACCTCTGTTTATTACTTACTCACGTGGTGTATGGCTCTGGCCGTTTTAAAAATCGCTAAAGCCGAGTTCCTTATGCGTGTTTTTTCGAAATATTAGACATTTTTTTTTATACAAAAGCTGTGTCCTGCTTATTAAAATATTTTTAGATTAAAAACACATTTTATTTTATACATATATGTTGGTTGATAATAAAACAAACCCTTCCTCTTCTTCACCCGCGCGGGAAATACTTTCCATGCAGCTCGGAAAACATTGTGTTTGTGTCTTCGATCATAATTTCGGGGGTTTGCATACACAAACTGGATGCCTCCTTGTTTCGATGTTTTTGTGTAATGTTTCGAATAAACGCGCAGGAGAATGGCTTAAGAAATTCATTTTAAGGATTTCGTGTAATGAGGTCGGCAAAATAAGATTTACAAAAAGGAAAGTGAGAGGGGAAGGCGGTATGGGGAAATGTTGGTGAATGTCAAACCACATGTACATGTAGAAATCACCCCGTGCAACCTTCCCTTCACTGATCAAACCTAACTTGTGAATTACATAGAATAATTGTTCAATTTATTTTCCGGGCTCTTACCTAATGTATTTTCCTGCATAAACTTTAGCTAATTTGCAGTTCTGATTGATTTCATCAATCAGTGTTGTATAAGTAAGTAGGTACTTTTATTTGCCTATGCACTTCTCCATTATTTTAATTTGATCTCTAATGTTTAAGTTATAGATATTTTATTCTATTGATATAAGAAAACGATCAATGCTGAATAAAATATTTAAGATGTTGATGTTTTTTAGATGACTATAAACCTACCTGAGCTTGACACAAGCTGGAATGGAATATTTTATATATGAATCCTTGGTGCGCGATGGTGACGAAAGCAACTGCAAACTGAGGACTGTCTACATATCGTCACTCCGTTTCCCCGAGGGGGTTAGCAGAGGTGTAGTACAACTCACACTTGGCCGGACGAAATTCAGTCCCAAATGTGACAGGGGGCGAGCCCATCGCCATATACCGGGCTCCAGTCATGTAGCAGATGACATACAACACGCACACGAGATTCGAACAATTAGAGTTTGAAATTTCTGGGATCCGATTGGAAACGCTTCCGAATGATTGTGAATAGCATCGTAGGTCATTTCACGGCATGGCTTGGTCCGGTGGGTGGTAACTAGCCACGGCCGAAGCCTCCCACCAGAGTTTGCTACCCGGTTAGCACTACCCGGGGACCACGTGTAGGGAATCAGAATATAGAGTACACTCCTACGGACGTGGGTAGCTCAGCCCCAGTCAGGTGTGACTGACTAGCCTTGGTAGGTCGTACCTATATAGTATTAGTAGTAACTAGAGTATCTGTGAGTTGTAGATCTCGGGGCCGACGTCTGCCGTCCCCTTAGGTCGCATTCCTCAACCGATTCTCGTGAAATTTTGTGAGCATGTTCGATAAATATCTTTTTTTTGGAAGTCAATTTTTGGTTAATTTTCAAAATTGCGGATTTTATCATTCATTTAATCAAGAGAATCGGTTAAGAAATGCAACCTGTTAAGGAATACAGAATTCGGACAATACGCTTCGCTTGCTCTGTCGATTATTCCTAACAACAATTTGAAAGAGGGAATTTCCAGTCAATTTAGGTCTCTAGAAACATGGGTAAGTAATTTAAACTGGTCGGTAAACTAAGGAATAAAACAGAAATGGTACAAAAAAAAAAAATTGGAATGATAATTATGCAAGTAACGCCATTATGCATTGATAATTGCATCTAAAGATATAAAGAAAAGTAGGCACTAATTTGAGAAGGGTTTGTCAGTAATTCTCGAAAGACGCAGTTGCCCCACAGACGCATTTGCCTCAGTTGACCCTATTTAGTTCAGGGACTCTCGCGTCTAAACAAAAGAAATAATTTTATGTGTAAGTTAAAATGACTTCTAATGCTATGCTCGCCAAGATCAAATTTAAATGTAATAATGTACCGCACGGAACGGCAATACCGCTTTTAGGCAAAAATTTGTATTTTTTGTCGTGAAAACTGTTGATTATTACTTGGAAATTACGAGGAATTTGAAAATTTTGCTGCTTAGGCAGAAATTATGCCCTACTTTTTGAATCACAACTCTATGTTTGATAGTTTCGTAGATTCAACGTGTAAGCTGGGGTGACATCACTACAGCTTTCACTTATCTAGCTATTGGTTTCTAACTTGTAAAGTATTGACCCAGAGACTTGAAATATTTGCTGCCAATGCTATTATGCCTCAAATTTTGAGCTATAATGCAGTCATACCTTCTTTCGTTTGGAAGATTAGAGATGAGTAGCTGAAGTGACATCACTCCAGCTTACACATAGCTTTTTGATCATAGCTTCAACATTTTTTTAAGTAGCATCTTTGTAATTTTTTTCCTGCCTTGTGCAGCTATTATGCTTTTTTTTCTAGCTATTGTCCTAAGCTAACCTTACTGGTTTGCCTGTACTGGATGAACAAGCTGAGGAAATATCATACCAGCTAGCACATTGTTAAAGGCTCATTTTAACAAAGTTCTTGTGGCAGCTAAACTAAGACTGGGATATTTGATTGCACCTACTATGCCCTAAACATTGGCATAGGTAGAATTTTTCAATGAAGCTGTAGATATGCACACGGGATAATGAAGCTTTCTAATAGTGAAAACATTTTTGAAATTAGATCAGAAAGTTTTGAGTTTATTTACAATACAAAAATACATATCTTTCCTCTCTAAAGTAGTGTAGCATGAAGATGACAAAATAAAATAGTGGCATTGCATAAATTAAAGCCTGATAAAACTTAAATTATCATCCCTAACTATAAATTTAAGTGTTAGCAAAAAATAAACATTTTATATTTAGCTTGTAGAATATTTTACTATTTTTTTAGGTTTTGTCATTTTACAATTTTTTTTATGCTGAAAATTAACAAAATGTTCGCGAAAGTAATAACGAAAGATTTAATACTTTTACTGAGTTTATTGAGAACTTAATGCAGCATTTATGACAATAAGAAATTACATTTTAAGCCCATTGTGTTGTGAAGAAGCTTCTAGAGTCTAGGCAGAGTCGTTTCTAGTGTCCATACCTGAAAAATAACAAGAAACTTATTGTAATTGAACTAATTGTTTATATTATCTAATATTCAAGTTACTTCAATTGAATGGCATGAAACAAGAATTGATTATCTGCTGTCTTAAACTTGTTATAATTATAAGATCATTTTGAAGCTAACATTCTTGTGTCCAATCAGTGCTTGAATACAATTACTTACTTCTGGAACTCCCATTCTCTGTTGTCTAACGGGCAAACTTGTCTTGTTTTCAGCCAACGCGAGATGCAGTGGAAGTGGAATGCATGCTGAAATACAATAGAATTTTAGGTTCCTAATATAATAGCACCAGTGCCAACACAAATCCTAGAATAATTTGGAATGGATAAAGGTATTTAAGTACTGTATGCCTCTTGGTTTATCAAATGGGATCTGAAAAATGTTTTCAATTTTATATTAGTATGCTTATTTAGGTTATAAACATAACTCTTAAATTTATTAGTGTGATGATGTGATTAATTAAAGAGAAGATCTTACGTTGCAAACACCCCAAGCTACTGTGCACTCTTCACTTGTAGCTGATGCCTGGTTGGCTTGGCATTCTATACAGAGATCCATAATGTGATTTCGGCAGATAGCACAGTTGTCTACCACAATATCTGAAAACACACAATAATATCAGCACTACATACTTTTCCAATAGAGAATGAAATGAAGGTTTCGAAATGGCACAAGGCATATATTATAAGGTTAGGTTGTTTTGTTGGTGGATACAAATAGTTTGGCTTAAATAACATACCCCAAGCCCACAAGGCAACTGCATTCCACTGAAAACAAAATAGATTTTTTTATAGTTACGGAATGGAACAAAGCAAGAATGGAAAAACAACGATGATGGAGCGTAAACGATTGTCGTACCTTCTTCACTTCGAATCTTTTTTTGTCGCCTTTTCCACTGCTGGAAGAAGCCATTTCGACTTCTTCTTCATCGACATCCATTACAGAGGCCATCTCTATTAAGAAATTATATTATTTTGTGAAATCTAATGAAATTTATACGGAAAAACAGAATTTTAATAAAAATTATTTTGACAGAGAAATCCAAGCTTGTGCGATCGATTGTTTGGGAAATGGGACGGAACTGGAAGTGACTGACATTGAAATATGACTGAATGTGACATTGACAGTGAATTACATAAGTATTGACAGTTAGGAACTTAACTGTGTTGCCATGTAATATATATTTTTTTGCTCTTCCATCCAGGGGATATTGGCGTCGCACGTCTTGTGCATTTGCCACTGTCAAATTAATACAGATTTTTACAGATGATTGCGATAATGGAGTGATGATGATAAATTGATGATGACGATGATGAATCCCTCCCCTTTCCACATTTCAGTAAAGTGATGGATACTTTACTGAAACTTTTAGTGGAGTTTTGTAGAGAACACGAAAAGTCACGCTTCGCAATGTTTTAAGTATTTGCCCACACTCGTGCTCGTTAACAAACCGTTATAGGTTAATAATAATTCACCGTTATTATACTATAACACCCGCAGAATCACAAGATATAGAAAATTACACAAAATTACGACAACACCTTTTCGGTTCCCGCCAAAAACTCATGTAAATCCTTCAAGAATAGTCTACAACAGCCTTAGACGGTCTAACCAAACAACACCCCATAATTTTACGTCATCTCATCATGATTTAGAAAATTTGCAATCTGCACACTGAACAAAATACTATTATGGACGTTATGTAGTAGAATTAACACGAGCAATCATATTTTCCCGTGATATTACCGATATGCCCAGGGACCCTATTCGGAGATGTAATTTTTCATCTCACTTTTTTTCGTCCTTGTTGCTCTCGTTTGAAACGTCATAGGTGTGAGAGTGAGTGGTTTGTCTATTTAGCCTGTATCAAGTAGTAATTACTATGAATCGATCGGAATAGCTTCAACTGGGGGGCTATTCCTGCGCGTGAGATGAGATGAGATTTTTTCTTGGTCGCTCTCACACCTATGACGTTTTGAACGAGAGCAACAAAGACGAAGAAAAGTGAGATGAAAATCTCAAATCTCCGAATAGGGCCTCTGTTCAAAAAAATTAGGTAGGTATTTGATATAGCTAACTATGGAGTTTCTGAAAAATAACTTTAAACAATTTTTAGATAATTAAGTACCTACTTTACTAGGTACCTATGTGAGATAATTTCGTCCGTCCACAAAGGTATCCTTCCGCGCCCGACCGCAAACGACAGCAGTAGATGACTACACTGCTGGTTATAAGTAGGTATTTGTATGAGACAGGTTTCGCAGGGAGAGACATAAAGCCAGCAGCAGATGTCGCTTCATGTCACTCGCTGCGTAAGTAAGACACGATTACGACGAAGGAAACGTGATGGCCAAAGAGAAACGAGCGAGCTTATCAATCACTGTATCTCCTAATTCTTCGATCAGGGAGGGAGCAACGGTATGAAAACCTAAAAATGGATTAATTAGGTGCTGCACACAATTATTATTCACCGTAGTCACAAACAAACACAACCAGTCGCAACAGTGTTATTTATTGTTGTCTCGTTCTCTCTATAGTATATTGTACGTCTCTCTATCTTTGTTAGCGATACACGTATTAAAATACTGTCAACGGAGATATGTAGTAGGTATCCGTTTGCTTGTAGTTAGATTGGGTACGCGCTGTGTACTAGAAATTAGACTCGTGCCGCTTCTTCCTTTTATTATTTCGATTCTATATTCTGAATACTACTTCATACTTCGTATTATACTTGCTGCGCCAAAAAGTAGCCAATGTGTTAGTCCATAGTTTCCTCCAACCTCCATCCAAAATTTCATCTAACTTCGTCCAGCCGTTTGAGCGTGAAGAAGTAACGGTAAAAAACACACACATAAACTTAGCCTTCATAATTTATGGCAGAGTTTAAAGGTGATAGTTTCTTTCTCCGTGTGTATTTTTGTATTGACGGATTTGATGTAATTTGGTATGATAAAATATACCCCATATAAATATAACACATACTCTACATTTATAAAACACTAGCTGCGCCCCGCGGTTTCACCCGCGGTTAAAAAGTATCCTATGTGATATTCTAGACTATAATCTATCCCTGTGCCAAATTTCATTCAGATCTGTTCAGCCGTTCTGGCGTGAAAGAGTAACAAACATCCATCCATACATACAAACTTTCGCGTTTATAATATTAGTAGGATTTAACGAGCGACACCACGCCCACGAGGCGCAGCTACTTTTACTACTAAAGGTCTTTAAATAAAAATGCAAATATAGGCCGTGTGATGATTCTTTAATTCAAATTCATTCAATTCATTGTCGGTAAAGTTCTTGTTTCTTTTATATGAGTTCTTCCATATTTCGTAAAAACACACTGTGGCTTGAAATCTGTAGCATACGAGCAATGGCACTGAAACATGCGTTATTAGAGTCCACGCCCAAACACCATAGAACTCCATCTGAAACGAAAATATACTGATGTAAAACAAATTAGTGGCAATTCCAAGAGGTAAATGCTAAATTTTCGTTAAAAAAAAAAAACTGGGAGCTTTGAAACATTTAAAACGTAAACTTTTTTCGTTTTCGTTTGGCTCCACACATATTTAACCTAGTTCCTTAATGTTTCCGCCAGGCGCGCTTTATTGGAATGTATGGAGCCAAACGAGACGAAAAAAGTTTTTGTAACTATCAAATCAAAGTTCATGGTAAGGGTGCAGACTGTAAGGCGTAAGTACTTATTCCGGGCATGATCGTTAAGATGGATGTACTAAAAAGAAACGATCGTGAAGGTCTTCAATACGTTGCATTTCAAAACGTAATTATAGAAACAAACATTGCGCCTACCTACATGGTTATACAAACCCACGAAAATCATTACCAACCCTCAATGTGGGCAGCAAATATAGTTATTGTAAACTACGTTTGCCTAGCTACTGGGCAGTCGGTTGAAAGAAATAGGCGCACCGCGCAGTTTGGGCACGCACCTACGCGTCAGTAAAGTAAGTAAGTATTTGTGCCTACTCAAATAGCTTTGATTTTCCTGCGCTCTCATTAGAGTAGTTTTTAGTTTTCTTGCTGCGCCTCGTATCCGTATACCGTTAAATATTCTGCCATAGTCGGTATATTCCAGCCCCTTACGAACAAACGTTGTATACCCACGGAAAAGTTATACAGTGTTGTTACAATTGTTTTAAACAACTTTTTTTATAACACCTTTTCATGAAAAATTAAGTTTAAAATTGAGTTGGTTATCAAACAAAAATTCACCTCTTTTGGGGTAAAAATTGGTAAATATCGATCCTAGGAAAAACATGTTGGAAACTAAATTTTTAGGAAATTTAATTTTTAACAATTTTTGTAAGAACTGTTTTTCATGAAAAATTAAAAATGAACGAGTTATTCAATAAACAAAAATTGAACCTTAAATTCAAAATGGCGGATGAATGACGCAACGAATCGCTAACCACGCAAAAAAAAATTAGACTGCCAGTGCCCCCTCACCCCCCGAACGAATTCCGAAGAGAAGGAAAATTACTAGATCCTTAGAATTATTTCGACTGCCTCGGTGGCTCAGTTGGTAGTGAACCTGCCTTCTGAGCTTGGGGGTGTGGGTTCGATTCCCACCTAGGGCAAACATTTATGTGATGAACCCAGACATAGAACAAACCTATGTCTGGGTGTTAATATCTATTTAAGTATGTATTTAAAAATATCTAAGTATGTATATCAGTCTCTGGCAGCCATAGTACAAGCTTTGCTTAGTTTGGGGTCAGGCGACCGTGTGTGGAAGTGTCCCGAATTTATTATTATTATTATTTCCATTTTTTGCTAATTCGACTGGGCTGCTATTGCTATTCCGAAACTATCCATACGTTTATTGCTAAGGGAGCGGGTCTTTAGGCTCTACTGCGAGCGTTCTCATACCTGTAAGGGATGGAACTCTGCTCTAGCGTTCTTCACCCTGTTCAGCAGCCAGAGAGCGAAGTTTCCCACCAGAAGGAAGGTAACAAGCTGGCGGCCCGGCCGCTGCCGCCCGTTGCCGCGGCACCGCCGGCTCCACGCGTCCAGCACCAGCAGGGTCTGGCACGAGCTCTGGACCAGCGCGCAGAGGGGTGATATTATTCTGAAACAAGTAACATTATTAAAAGAAAAACAATCACACCGGCTGCAAAATGTCGGACCCTATGTCATATCCACTATGAAGACGATTCAAATGACACCTCATACGTCGTAATACGTTAAGCTGTTTAGGCTGTAGGCCGTGCCAAAGAAACCTCACACATACCTACATACATACTTACATACATGCACTGGAAAAACAAAACCCTACTTCTTGCGCAGTCGGGTAAAAAAGACATAATTACAGATACGTCAGTAAGTACATAGTAAACGAAAATTCAGTTCTTGCTAGTTTCAAGTAGTTTATACTCGTAACTCTCACATTTTCAATATTCTCTCCCTAACCAGCCGCCCGTTGCGCACTCGATGGCCAGAATGTCTTAAACACCAGCGCCGCCACCGGGCGGTGGCGACGTCTTTTTCTATAAACTTTAAGGTCAATGATATTGATATATCATTGAGCATTTACCCACGTAATTAAAGTTATAGTTAACACTAGTAATAAAGTTAGCAGTATATAGCATATCGCTATATAGCAGTTAAACAAATTCGCACCGGGTGCACCAAAAGCTAGTTACGGCACTGAAACTATGTGCTGTAACGAAGGGGCTGCACAGTGTGCGCTGTAGAACAAGCCAGGTGGACAAAAGTCGTTATCAAATTCCCGGAAATGAGTACTATGTACCTGTAAACAAAACCCCCAAACCCCCAATTCCAAGAACTATTTATGTCTAACATTCCATACTAATGAGTCATTGTTTATCAAAGTGAGCTAATGAGGTAAATGCAATTTTAAATATAGGTCAGTTGCATTTTAGCGACACTTTCACTAACACCTCATTGTGGCAGTTTTTAATTTTGTGGAAAGTTTAGTGATGGATTTCAATTCTGAAGGTATGTATATTAATATTTTATTATTAGAATCTTTTAATGTGCCTTAAAAATTATTAGAGTAGGTTATCAACGAAAACACAAAAAAAAACATATTTTTTCTTTGATTTCAAACTTATCGAGTATGGGAAAAGCATGTATCCTCTTGTATCCAGGCTAATTTTTTTATATGTTTTAGCTGCATGACTATAGATTATTGTGACATATATTTTACGTAGCACAAATGAGTACAACTATTTTTTTTTCTCTTTTTTGCAGAAAAGCTCCACTCTATTAATAAAATAGAGTTTTTCGAAGAATGGCTTAGACACGAAAAAGACGAAAGAAATGATCGTCTATTTGAATTTATTTCGTCTAAGTTTGAGTTTTCTGAAATTTCTGAAGATAGTCAAAGAGACATTAAGATGAAGTTAGCCAGTATTTCATCAAAAATCGCTTCCAAATGGGTTTCTTCAGGAAAGTCAAGGGAGCGTTTTCTTATTAAGAATAAGTTGTGGCTAGAAGGCGAAGAGTTAGAGTTCTGCGTGCGGTCAATTCAACCGCAACCTTCTACCTCATCCACTGACCACTCTCGACCCGGAAGACCCAAAAAAGACTTCGAAGATTCGTCTTTCAAAACTAAAAAACGTAGAGTTGAAGATTTAGTTTACTCGCGGAGTGTTGGCGAATTGATGACTGCTGCAGAAGTAGCTGCACGATCTACTGGACACAAAAACGTTGCCAGGGTTATAAAGGACATTGGCGAAAATCCGACTTCTGCGAGTGTGTGCCTTCAACAACCCAGTGCTGTGCAGAATAATAGACCACTAAGTAGTGACGAGGCATTAGCCTACTATATAGACTCTAAGTCGACCACTCACTCCTATAAACAGACTAGGAAATGGACTATGAAAGTCGGGCACCACGTGTTTCCATCATATAATTGCATTGTTAAATCAAAAAAAGCGTGTTATCCTTCTGAGGAGCACATTGTTGTGACACAATCTCGAGCAGAAATTGAGTTACAAGCTTTACTCAACAAAACAGCGGAACGGTTAATAGAAGCTCAGAGAGAAGTTGTCACAAGTGTGCTCCCCAATTCATCATTTACTCTTATAAGTAAATGGGGTTGTGACGGGAATTCCGGTCATAGTGCTTACAAACAGAGATTTGAGAACAGCGAAGACACTGATGAGTTCCTTTTTGTTTATTCGTTTGTTCCTCTTAGGTTAATCGACGAAGCTAACAATATCATCTGGCAAAATCCTCGTCCATCATCGACGATGTTATGTCGACCAATTAAATTTATTTTTGTCAAAGAAACTACAGAGTTGACAAAAATCGAAACCGATAAAGTTTTGGAACAAATAAACAACTTGGAGCCTACATCTTGTGATCTTGGTGCTTCTGAAATTTCTGTTAAACACAAGCTCCTGCTGACTATGACCGATGGAAAAGTCTGCAACGCTTTGACAGAGACCCAGTCAGCGCAGAAATGCTATATTTGTGGAGCTACTCCCAAAATGATGAATGATGAAGGAAGGCATTTTGATAGCAATCAAGATAATTTTGGCTTTGGTTTGTCAACATTACATGCTTGGATTCGTTCGTTTGAGTGCTTTTTACACATTAGTTATAAGTTAGATATTAAGAAATGGCAAGCTAGGACTACAGAGGAAAAAGCAAGTGTGAAAAAAAGGTCAGACGAAATCAAACAACGATTCAAGCATGAAATGGGATTAATTGTAGACAAACCAAAACCAGGATTTGGTTCTTCAAATGATGGAAACACGGCTCGACGTTTTTTCGGGAACCCCGAACTGAGTGCTCAGATCACAGGGTTGGATGTTACAATCATCAAACACTTCGATGTACTGTTGAGGACATTGTCTTCTGGTTTCGATATAAATCTAGTTGAATTCAATAAGCTTTGTCTCGAAATTAGAAGACTTTATCTAAGTCTTTACTCGTGGTATTACATGCCTGCTACTGTGCATAAATTACTTATTCACAGTACGGAAGTCATAAAGACGGCAATAGTTCCGATAGGGCAGCTTTCAGAAGAAGCCCAAGAAGCTAGAAATAAAGATTGCCGGAGATTCAGAGAGCACAACACGAGAAAGTGCTCGCGTCAAGCCACGAATAGAGATTTGCTCAATATGTTGATTATAACATCTGATCCTCTGATCAACAGCCTCCGGGAAGTTCCAAAAAAAAAGTCGAATAAATTGTGCGCGGAGGTCCTAAAGCTCATTATAGCTCCCACTATAGAGCCTCGATTTCCACAGCAACTAAGACCTCCGCAAAGTCAGGAAGACTATCTTGTATCGGAATCATCCGATACAGAATCCGATGATTCCGATATTGACAATTAGTTTTAATGTAGATACCTTTTAGTGTTAGTATATGTAATTTTTGTAAATAGTGTATTAGTCTAAGGTTGTAAATATAATTAGCGGTAATATTTGTAGAGATTAAGGTAATTGTATTATTATTTTAGTATTTTTTTCTGTTTTATAATATTGTAAATATAAAATATTTTTTTCTTATACATAAAACTACGCATTTTTTATTTTTTTTATTTTATATTATTATAATATATTTTCATGGTTCCGAAACAATGAAAATATATTTTTGTCCACCTGGCTTGTTCTACAGAGAACACTGTGGGCTGGCAGAGGTGTAATGCGTATCATCACGCATTGCCTCCAAGGAGGCTGGCAGGTGTAATACAACACCCACACTTCGACGAAGGATATTCAGTCCCAAATGTGACAGGGGGCGAGCCTGTCGCCATACATTGGACTCCAGTCATGTAGCAGATGACATACAATACGCACAAATGTTTCCATAATGAACAAATAGGTGCGTGCCGTCGGCTGGATTTGAACCCGCTCCCTCTGGCTTGAGAGGCGGGCCTTCTTCAACTAGGCTATCATCTCTTTGTTTAACTGCTATATAACTCATCACCTAAAACTTGGTGCTACGGTAATTTTTGCGCCGCTCCAAGGTCAGCGCCTGGGGGGCTATTCCTGCGCGTGAGATGAGATGAGATTTTATTGTGGTCACTCTCACACCTATGACGTTTCAAACAAGAGCAACAAGGACAAAATAAGGTGAGATGAGAATTTCAAATCTCCGAATAGTTACGATACTGCTATCTGTAGTCTATGCTACGTTTAGGTCGGAAGATATGCCACATCAGTAAATACTCGTATGGCTATTGCTGCAATGACGGTAGATTTTTTTTTCTTTCTTGTCGTCTTGCACTTGTTCTAACCAATATAAAGCTCGTGAAGAAAACGGTGGAAGTCCATGGAATAGCCGTTAAAGCTGTACCGTACTACTTATTCTCGATGTTCAGTAACTTAATGATTTAGTAGAATATAGTTAGAAGTAGAAATGAGTTTTAGGACGGACAAGTTCCTTACAGCCTGCAGTAGACGCAAGGTAAAAAGAATCTTTTTAATACCTCGTCGCTTGGGTTCCTTTCGGAAATCGCTCCATCAGGAACCCTGCTCCAATAATTTGGAACAAGTAGTAGAGGTAGACGCCGCACTGTGTGACGAGTAGTAAGGCGTGTTCCAGCGGTACGCCTGAGACGGCTCTCCGCAGAGGCAGCGTGCGCATGCGCTGGATGCATGCTCCCGAGCCTATTGTCATCAGGATGAACAGAATGGTCTCCCAGATGTTGATCTGAAATAAGAACAAAATTGTTATCGGCCAGTAAGTTTTTTAAAAGACGTAAAAGTTTTTAACGTCACGTACGTATGTAAAAGTACGCAATTTCCTTTTCATTTCTCATCCTCGGAAAGTAGTGTTGTTTTGATCTGATTATTAGGTGGAAAATGCTGTTTCCCTCCATAGAGAGGGAAAAACATTTGCCGGAATGAACTTTGAAAATAGAACTGCTGTCAGCTGTATTAGTTGTACAAAAAAAAAAAACTAATTAATAAAAATGCTGCGGCCATGTGATTTTCTAAACGGCCAGTGTGAACTTAGCGCAAACTTCTTTGAGCGGAATAAGCCGCAACAATTACGCGGTGAGTTCCATTTTTAAAATTTAAAAAGACGACATAAATTATATCGACACTAATCTGTTATCCATGTAACAGAATTAAAAAAAATAGGTAATAATCTTTAAATAGGTACTTACTACTAATATTATTATTTATTAGATAAACAACTAGTTTTATTTCCTCATATTCGAAATGAAAAGTAGAGTGTTTAACACGGGTAAAAGAATCAATTCCTACACAGACCTATAGATATAAATACCTCGGGAATTGATTCTTTCGACCCTCGGTTACTACTAATACCTTTCCGTTTAAGCTCTACAGATTGTCTATAAGCGATATTTTAGTTTTTCTGGGTTTATTGGTAAGGAATGCTCTTCTATATAAATATTTCATCACGACTCACTCGCATATTTCTATTGGATAATTTGGATACCCTGAAACCCGGATTTCTTTATCTACAAATAGCGGCGCCCCGCGGATTCGCCCGCGGTTAAAAAGTATCCTATGTGCTATAACAGACTACAATGTATGTCTGTCCCAAATGTCATCCAGATCCGTTGAGCGGTTTTGACGTGATTGAAAAACAAACATCAATACATCCATCCGAACTTTCGAATTTATAATTGTTGCGCTAGTCGCAGCCGACGAAGAAACTATACGCTAATCTGTGGCGATGTTGTTTACAACTACCGATAGGTAACGCAGATTAGATAATAGTAGCCGCTCGAGCCGCGCGTTCCATTGTTAAATCAGGAACAAAAGAAATATTTCTGGAAAGCAATTATTGTGCACCGTTTTTATGATGTTTTTATCTATTGAATAATAGGGTGTTTACTTCAATCTTTTGTACTGTCCGAATGTTCTAGAATGAACGCGTGGCTCCGCGTGATAAACAACTTTTTGTGTGCTTGCGCTATTGTTAAATCGTATACTCTGGATATCTTAAAATTGTATATATACGCGGACGACCGACGACTCGGCAGTCAGTTTTGATTACGCGTTCAAAGTGTTAACATCGAAGTAATTGTACGAGTAGTGTTCAGAGTGTAATAGTGCAAGTGTCTAGTGTAGTGTAACAGTGTTTGTGTTTGTGTACTTGGTGAATAAAGTGAATCTTCGGATACATCGACGTTTCATTCCTTTTATCCAACCCCGCTCGTAACATAATGTTAGTGAGAAGTGAGATGAGATTAGGTAGGTAGAAAGATATGTTGTTACTTGAAGTAGCGCGAGTTCCATGTGTTTCTGATGCTGGAACAGCCCGTTGAACAGCATGAGGCTGACGATGGTGCCGGCCAGCACCGCCACCCCCATGAACAGTCCCTTGTGAGCACTGCCGCAGTCCACCGAGTAGTGGTTGTTGTTCTTCACGCTCCGCTCGCAGCACTGCCTTGCAGCTTCTCTTGATGTGACTTGTTTTTGAGGCTTCTGGAATTGTAGGATTTCGTCCCAAGGTTTTTAACAGTGTTGGTGTTAGATCATTGCTTGCCACTTAGGAATTATATAGGTAGTCGAGCATTTCGAGCATTTACTTGATAATAGATACCGTCTAATAATTACTAGAAAATGATAGAGGTAGACAATGTAGATATATTGTTATACAAGGGGCTAAAATGACCTATTATATGCGAGGTAGTATTACTCGTATTACTCAAAAACTTTAGCGAGGGAGTAAATAGACCCCGAGTTTACTCCCTCGCTAAAGTTTTAGCCCTCTGTGTAGCCTCTACTTTTCACTTCGATTGCGAGAAAATAAAATAATCCAACCCAATATTCTAACTTATTTTAAAATCTAAAGTATCTCTGTCTGTCTGCCTGTGTAGGCTTTTTATGGCTAAACGGCTGAATGGATCTTGATGAAATTCAATAATTAGTTAAGTACAGTATATCACGAGAAAGATTTTTGGATACTATTTTCTGAATAAACGCAAACGAAGTCGCGGGTAACAGCTAGTAAAAAATTAAATACAGTCACCAATTCAATTTATAATTAGAAAAAAAAATTGGCGCAAATGTCTTTTTAATTTTTTTCTTCTTCTGTAGTCGCAACGAGCATTCTGCCGAAGAGGTCGCCGCTTTTAGTTTTTAGTTCCATTTTTAGAAAAAAAAAAAACTGTTTCCCCTAGAGCGAAATACGCTATTCATCTCCGCTCTGGTACGTTACAATGACGGCCGTTTTTGAGAAGTGAAAAACAGTATTATATTCATAAATCTTCGTACTGTTAATTGAATGGTGTCTCAAATAGTTCAACTCTACAATTTAATGCTCTACCTTTGTCATGTTAACTTGATTTCATTTTGTTTTATTATTTTACTACGATCATTCACCCAGTAAATAGAGGAGCCAGAAAACCGTAGCCAATAAAATTGTCATAAAACTTACCGATCCAGGTACGGTACAGATGTCATTCCAGATCACAGCAATAATGATCGAGCACAAAAGGCTGTATTCCACCCCGCACGGCCGCAAATACGGGTTTACACTCCTAATCAATGGAGTTATCATATCAGATACGTTGCACGTCCAAACATCGTCTAGCAACGTAAGATTGAAGTTACTTAGAGTCACGTTTAGGAAGATGTTGTCGGTTATATTTTTTATCATCTGTGGCTCTATTTCTTGTTCGATAGTAATGTTGTCTAATTGGTCAATGACGTCGATTTTAGCGTGGCCACTGATGTTGGCGTATCGTAACAGACTCGGGCGGTCGTACGCTACCGCCATAATGTCATCTCTAGTCTCTTGTACCACTACGTTGAGCCATTCGCAAACATTTGTTGCAATTAAGTGCATGAGTCCGAATCTATCTATGACAACTCCACGCATTGGATGTAAGATCTGTAAAAATACGTCATAAATATGTTAAACTCGGATTAATAAAATATACGGGGTGTTACAAAAACCCTGTTGTATCCGCCAGGTGTGCATTCAGCATCGACTGGAGGATGCAATTATGCTACTTTCATTTAATTTTTGACTATAAAAAAAATTAGCACACAGCGCTCCGCCCTCCAAAAAGCGCGAACGCAGACACTGATCGCGTCGGTTTAATTTGTAAACTACTCGCGTTATGCCGCTACTTTCTTAAAATAAAAGCCGCCAACATACATATGATACAGATTTATTAGCATTTCTGAAAATTTCCTTTTTTTCTTGCGTTCTCAAACCGGTCATAACTCTAGCAATTTTTCACGTGCATTTTTTTTTGGTATTTTTGAATAAATTCTAAGTGTGTGTACTTGCCTATCAATTATCCAATAGGGTTTCCGTAACTCCCTGTATGTTATGTTTGAATACTTAGTATTGATCTTTTAGTACTAATCACCACAGGCCATGACACAGTTTGGTTCATTGCGCCAACAAAGTTACTTGATAAATATGTAGAATTACTAGCTGCATTATGTGGCTTCACCCACTATAATGCTGGAAATAGTATTTTTTGGGAGTAAAAAGTAACTTGTGATATTCCAGGTGCTGCCTTAAGCACTCAGATCAACCTAAAGGAAAAGATGGAACACTGCGTTATATCTCGCTGAAGCCACTTCTTTATTAAACTTGTTTGCGTGGTAATGTTGCCATGAAAAATATTTACGATTGCACGAAAACTAATATTAATTCCCAAACTCTACGTTAGGCATTTCCGTTCCAATATAAAACTTTAGTAGATTTAATATTCCAAAACTGCACAAATTTGTAAGAGTTTAATGTTAAGGCTTTTTCAAAATTGACTTGAAAAATAACTGCACAGTTTTTAAAAAGAACCTCAAAATGTAGTCCTGGCCACACTTTTATAAAGCACTATGTTTACTTATGTATACGAAATTATACCCTAAACCAATGCAGATAATGTCGAGGTAAGAATGACCAAGCGAGAAGCGTAGTTTTTTTGCGTCAATGTGTGCGTGTTGTGTACATATACTGTCGTATATGTAAACTACGCTACTGTCGTAGCGTAGTTTCTGGATGGTTTTTGGATTCACCTAAATCATACGCCATGCGCCATCTTATTCTCTAGGTTGATCTAAGCTTAATGAATTAAATTCGTTTGCTGATTTGTTGAGCTACTTCAGCGTGCAATCTTTGTTTCTTAAGTATTAACATTAAAGGTAATATTATTGGTTATCAGTGCATACATAAGCACTTTATATTAAACCTCTAACAATTCGGAACTGTTGTCAAAATGATTTTTAGTTAGCACACTTTGTATGCGCTGTCGAGTTAATACATTTCGTGATTGCTTTATCATGCTGTGTAAACATCAATCTTTGCGTGAAAGATGTATGAGATTTTTAAAGCAAATTTTAAGTGCAATGTAAAAATATTTGAACGTGTACGAGTAGTATTTATAATGCAAATAAGGAGAATCTATTTCAGTCATATTGCTCGGATATATTTTTAATAACCGTCATGTTTTAGTCCGTGATCGTCCACTTCGGACTAAGTAATAAATGTTTTTTTAGCCGACTTCCAAAAAGGAGGAAATTTTATTGTCAATTGCTCCGCATTTTTGGAGTATCGTCTAACCTATTAAGCTATACTGGACAATCCGTCAATGATTTGGTCTATCAAATCGCTAGTTTTTTTTACATTTTACTTTTGAAGGGGAAGGAAATATATTTCATCCTTAAATTAATAAAACGAAAGTAACTCTGTCTGTTTGTCTGTTTGTAGGCTTTTCACGGCTAAATTTAATTTGATAAATAGTTGCAGTATGTCAAGGAAGGTTATTGGATACTTTTTTCTAAATATTTTTTTTTTGTAATTCTGTAAATAAAAAAAATAATAACGCGCCGCTTAACAAATGCGTCAGACAACATCACATAATAGAATAGTACGTAGTTGGTACTAAAATAACAACTGACAACAGTAACTAAAATTAAAATTCCGCTGAAAACCAGCCAGTATTTTTTTTATGTTGGACTCTGATCTCTTTGGTAACGGATTATTGTTCATAATTTGATAAATAGTTACAGTATTTCACGAGGTTTATGGATACTATTAGGTCCTTACGTATGAAATTAGCGTTTTGTCGTATTGATCAATTTGATCTGAAATATCTCCTCTTTGGTTAAGAATTCGAAATTCAAATTAATAAATTCATTTAGCTGGTTTTTTTTCTTTGGAATACAATCATTCATTTGTTATTTTCCTCATTATTTTTTCTTTGGCGTCGCTTATTACCGCGCAATGGAAAACATGAAATATCGGTATATTTACGAGTACGAGTTCTACCGTGGCACCAGTGCTGCAGAAACAGCTCGAAGAATTAATGATGTGTACGGCGCTGGTGTCGCTAAAGACAGCACGGTACGTTTTTGGTTTCAACGTTTTCGTTCTGGAAATTTCGACCTTAAGAACCAACCCCGTGGACGGCCGGAGATCAAAGTGAAAAACGAAGAATTAAAGGCTATTGTGGAAGCGGATCCATCACAAAGCACTTCAGAGATAGCAGCAGGCTTCGGGGTAAGTGACAAAACTGTATTAATCCACTTGAAGCAAATCGGGGAAGTAAAAAAACTCGAACGATGGGTACCTCATGAATTGAGTGAATCGAACTTGCAAACACGGGTCGCCTGCTGTGTTACTTTGCTCAACCGACACAATAATGAAGGGATTTTAAATCGAATCATTACTTGTGATGAAAAGTGGATATTGTACGATAATCGAAAGCGCTCATCGCAATGGCTGAACCCTGGAGACCCAGCCAAATCCTGCCCTAAACGAAAATTGACTCAGAAAAAGTTACTTGTAAGTGTTTGGTGGACTAGCGCCGGTGTCGTTCACTACAGTACTACTACTACTTCTTAAATCTGGCCAAACGATTACGGCAGATATCTATTGTCAGCAACTGCAAACCATGAAGGAAGAACTAGCTGTTAAACAACCGAGATTGGTCAATCGCTCTAGGCCACTGCTGCTTCACGACAACGCAAGACCACACACTGCACAACAAACAACCACTAAGTTAGATGAGCTACAATTGGAATGTCTGCGACATCCACCGTACTTCCCGGACCTTGCTCCAACAGATTACCATTTCTTCCGGAATTTGGACAACTTCTTACAAGGAAAAAAATTCCACTCCGATGCAGCAGTCCAAACCGCCTTCAAAGAGTTTATTGATTCTCGCCCCCATGGTTTATTTATAGTAAAGGGATCAATGAACTACCCATAAGATAGCAAAAGTGCATAGATAACAACGGTGCATACTTTGATTATATAAAAATATTTTACAAAAAAAAAATCGACTTTTTATTCCTCCCGTACAAAACGCCAATTTCATACGTAAGGACCTAATATTTTCTGAATAAACGCGAACGAAGTTGCGGGCAACAGCTAATATTACAATAAAACTTAAATAAGACTAAACTAAAAAATCTAAAACGAACTATACTAAACTAACAATTAGTTTAATACATGTAAAAATCCTAATCTAATAAACCGCTGCCAGCTGTAAGCAACGTACCCAAAATGCTGGCCGATACTGATCCTTTGGGCAAAGTACCGGCCAGCATTTTGGTCACGAGTTGCTTCGACCAGACGCAATGATAGATGTTTGATGTTTTAGGGGGAGGTTTTTTTTTTTTATCTAGAATAGGTCGACGTTTGACCACCAACTCACCTGATGTTAAGCGACATTGTGGTCTAAGATGGAGCACAACGACCTAGAAGGTACTTATTCACTCTAGCCTTGAAGATACCCAGGTTATAGTTAGTCGGGAATACAGACGATGGCAAGGTGTTCCATACCCTAGCGGTTCGTATTAGGAAGGTGGAGGCAAACCGTTTAGTACGAGTTCGTGGAATGTCGACTAAGTAGGGATGGTACGTATGCGTTTTCCGACTTGTTCTGTTGTAAAAAGGGGAAGAAGGGATTAGGTCACGCAGTTCCAACGCACACTCGCCGAAATGCAGCCTGTAAAAAATAGCCAAACACGCCACTTTACACCGATGTTCAAGGCTCAGAAGTCTCGTAGCGACTAGCTTTTCGTCGCATATGAGCCTCCTAGCCCGCAGCTCAACAGACTCTAGAGCCTCAAGCTGATAATTAGCCGAACCGTCGAAAAGGTGGCAGCAGTACTCCATACACGACCGGTAAATGTAATTACGGAGGTAAATGCCCTCGCACTTTCTTTCCACCACAGGGCTGACGAAACGGGGTGTTGAATGAATCGTACCCACCAAAGTGATCCCCACCAAATCACCAGCCTACATAACAAAGAAAACTAAAATTAATAATTTGATTAATACTCACATCTGTGTAAGAAAATATGAAGACAGTCTGTACCACCATGAAGACTATCCGAAGAGCTGGCTTGATAGCAACTATAGCTAGTTGGCAGTCACCAGAGAGGTCAAAGTACCCTCCAAATTGTAGGCAAGAATATATGATAGACCCCACTCCAAACCCCGCTACTCCTATGTGCAGATAAAAGCTACCATAGATGGTACTTTTTATGTTTTCTGAAACAAAATGTTTTACTTTTTAAAAAGTGTCTAGTGAGAATATTTAGTAGTGACGCTAAAATAGCTTACCGTCTTTGTCTCGCTTTGCAATTCGAAGGTGGTAAAATGTGTAAGCAAGAAAACCCATCGCAACGATGTAGAGATACATTGTAAACACCTGAAAAAAGTTTTTATAGCTTAATACAGGTTTTCATGTAAAAACAAAAAAAAAACCTTTGAAGGTAAGGAAAGACCTTAATTTTTGAATACATATGGTTTAGCTTCGTGCTCATAAAGAGATCTAAAGGATTAGGATGTTGAGCAGTACCTGCGGATCCGTACTGATTTGACATGCGTAGCACACCTATCCAGCTCAAAACCATAGGTTAGCTACGCGCGTCAAACCTGTATACCGTACAGGTTTGACGCGCGTAACAGGTATATAGTTTAACATATCGTCACGCCTTTCCCCCGAGGGGGATGGCAGAGGTGTAATACAACACCCACACTTCGCCGGACGATATTCAGTCTCAAATGTGACAGGGGGCGAGCCTGTCGCCACACACCGGGCTCCAGTCATGTAGCGAATGACACGTGATACGCACATATTATGTGCGTATTGTGCTCGGTTTGAACCCGCTCCCTCTGGTTTGAGAGGCGGGCCTTCTCCAACTGGGCTATCATCGCTACAGCAAAAATGTAAACCTATTATTATGTATCATACAACATACTGTCCTATGACAACACGACATTGACGATCAATCTAATTTGAAAAAAAAAACATTTGAAATAGATAATGCTCTTCACATTTGGGAGATTTCTATAACTCTACTTTTACGATAGCAGTTCCGCTGCTACCGTTTGACTGGTGAACGGACGGACGAACGAAACCACGCGCTTTACCGCCCAATGACATTGAAACTATGTATTTTCCTGGCACTTACTATTAAGTATGGTATAATAATATACTCCGCCAGGTATATTATTCCGGTCACGTGGGCAACACGTCGTGACGTCAATCGATGCTTAAGCAAGCCCGAAATAAGCCACTTACAAATAGTTCGAAAGAGACGGATGACGATGACGTCATTACGTGTTTGCTTCCGGAATGCTAGACCTTGTTTTTCGGATCATGCCTTACTTTCCTCGTCACCCAATTTCTTATACCTTTAAATGAGCAATTCTTGTATATATATATATATATATATATATAATTGGAATCTCGGAATCGGCTCCAACGATTTTCATACAATTTAGTATATAGGGGGTTTCGGGGGCGATAAATCGATCTAGCTAGGAATCATTTTTAGAAAATGTCATTTTATTCGTGTTTTATCGATAATCAACTTGGAAGAAAAATAACAAAAAGGAGGCGTTTGAGTAGTCTCAACTGAAAAATATGACTCTTCCTGACATCTATTGGCGAATAATAATACTATTTTTTGTGAGCAAAGCAACTAATTGCTTTAACGACACAACAGCAGATGGCGTTGTTAAGTAACACGAAGTCAATGAGTGTTTGCTTTGAGGTTTGACTAAAATCAATTGTTTATTATCCAAAAAACACAATTAAAAAATAAAAAAAAATACCGAGCAAAGCTCGGCCATCCAGGTACTAGTAGATAAAGGCATAAACAATAGTGAACTCCCTTTAAAAATACTCACATCTGCGATAATATTTGTGTAAAGCTCATTTTGTATAGTGCTTGTGATCGGCAATGCTATTCCTAGAACTATCAATAATTTCGCGTAAAACGCTGATAGTAATACTGTCATTGATTCGCTGAAACAAATCGAAATATAATATTAATTAAGCGAGAATTCTAAGCTTAATTCTATTCGTGATTAAAGCTAACCGAAACGTTGCATGTTTCTAATTTCACCGATTAGACTGAAATTGCACTTTGATTATTGTAAAATTTGCAGTACTAACTAATATTGTTAGGGTACTTACCTGTTCTATTCAGTTAGTCAGTTCTATGGAGATACACTAGGTTGTGTGATTTAAACTGCATTTGTTTTAGATGTATTTTATAAGTTGCACTTGTTAAGTTCGTGTTTAGCTGATTTATCCGTTCTAACTCAAATTGTTACTTTCAAACTGGGTTAAATTTAAGACACTTACTTACCTAAGGCTTACATGGCACAGATCGATTCAGAAGGGAAACGTCACCGAATCGCCTTCCTCACCGAGCCAAGGCGATTACGTTACGATTCCGTGCGTTGGAAATTCATACAAAGAAATCTGCACGGCCCGAGTTGATATGGTGACGATTCCTTTCCGAGTTGATATGTGTGTGACCTTGAGCTTTCATACAGTCAGAGTCCAGACTCGAATTGTAACTTACTCGCCATGTGAGAGATGGTGCTTCTTCGGCGAGGGAGATGGAGGCAGGTGTTCGATGCTGGAGCTACTGCTGGTCGGCAGAACCACGCTGAGTCTCGGTAGGTAATGCGACGGGTGTTCTCTGGAACCAGATTAGACAATTTATTTTTAACTAGCTGCGCCTCGCCGTTTCGCCCGCAATCCTGCAGGAACAGTTTATTTATTCGGGATAAAAAGTATCCTAAATGTTAATTCAGGGTATACCTCTTGGTGTCTGTGTGGCAATTGCGTCTTTCGAGACCTACTGACAAACCCTTCAGAAATTAGACAAATAATGCCATCTTGTACAATTTTATGCAACTAAAGATGTAGGTGGCGACTAATTTGTGAAGGATTTGTCAGTAATTCCCTAAAGACGCAATTGCTCCACAGACGCATTTGCCCTAATTGATCCCACTTACTTAATTAATAGGTAAGTAATAACAATAATAAACCTTACTCTACCTCTACAAAAGTATGTTTTTGTGTGTTAATAATTATACCCATTTAAAAAAAAAGCTGAACACGTATAAATTTAATAGAAGCAACATGCAATTTTCGTAGGTTGTAATTACTCTCAGAAAATCAGGTGTCGATATTAGGTTACGCGGCTGTGTAGCCGCTTACCGACTAGTTGGTTTGGTCTAATGAAGCTGCGGCAGGGCTGCCTTCTGCATTTATGAAAGCTTTGTTTAAAATATCTTTAAAAAAAAACCATCGTTAAACACAAACCCCGTTAGCAATAAACGTTGTATAGCCTCGGAATAGTCAGACAGTGTTTTGTCTTTTTCGGTCGAGTTCAAACATTATAAAGTAAGAAAAAGACAAAACACTGCCTAACTATTCCGAGGCAATACAACGTTTATTGCTAAGGGGGTTAGTGTTGTTTTGCATTGCGGCAGAATTTGTATACAGGTAGTTATGCTCCACTAGCAGAGCACAAATAAACTAAATTATATCTCAATGGTAAAAACAGTTACCAGAATTTAAAAACGCAGCGTGGAATTGCAAGAAGTTTATTCTACTAGTCTATGACATAAGCAAAGCTGAAATTGTGATGATGAGGTACAGTAACACTGCTGTGTTATTTATTGTTCGTATTAATTATTTTGTTTGTTAGAATATAGGTTATTAACCTATATTCTTAAAAAAATGTCGGACGTTAAGAGTAAGCGAACTTCTGAGTACGTCAACCTCTTTGATAAATGATATGTCCAGATGAACTGAAAAAACATTGCACGGCCCAAAAAAAACAGCCAACTGTTAGGTTCTAAATGAAGAAAATGTATGACGCAACCCTAGTAAAAGACGTACATGTCACGCACACTTGTATAAAAAAGTTGGCCTGTCACTTTTCGTTCATAAACAGTACGGAACTCTCTCTAGACATATAAGTACTTATAGGTCAACATTTGTCCCCATTGTGGGTTGCTGGTCGATTATAAATTTGGTCAGAGCAATGAAAAAGACGATAAAATCCAGCCGTGAAGTCTGGAGATGATGGAGACTATGGATGATGATGTCAGGGCGTGAACGAATTAAAAAAAAAAAACAAAAACCACCATTAAATTACATCTTCACATCTTACTCTATCCTACCTATACATTCAGACTATGTGACTCTTATTCTACGTAGAGTTATTATGTATAAAAGCACTACAAAATGCTGTTTCATAATATTCGATGAAATTATCTATTTTGTATTATTTCCAAGTGATATTAGGTAGCCCTAGCTTAGTTGGACTCACCTTTCATCTTCAGGCACTGCAAGAAGCGGCTCCGACTTCTCTGGGCGCATTCTCCCTCCGTTTTGATTGCTTTTATCCTTATTCTTCATCATTATCAAGCGAGCTTATCCAACTACTAAATCGGTTTTAAGACTTCTTTTAAAACAAAATTTTAAATATAGTTTTACACGTTAAGTATCTACTAACGTTTAGTCTTCACAGATTCGCTGTTTTTTTTTTTCACTTTTGCGTTGTCTAAGTTTACTAGAAGTCTTCTATAAACTGATAAATTAACTGATATTTAACACTCACTGTTTTTTTTTAACTTTTAAGATTACAAAAATGAATCTGCGAAAATATAGAGACAGGTAGAGTCTCGAGATGCGAATCATGAACTGAAAACATGTATCGTACGCGACAGACATGTGCCTGTGTTAACATTTAGTGCATGTGTGTGTGTTAATAATTAGCTGGTTTGTGTAACTAGGTTAATGTTATCGGTAGGTATTTAAAAGTTAGTTAAATATCTGTAGGTATATGTAGCTTTAAATTGGAGAAGACTTTTCATGATAAGGAAAATTAGACAGAAATTCAGTAGAAAAACTGGTCTCTGGGGTCTAAAAAGCGCGTTATTAATAATTAATTAAATTAAAATTATCTCAAATGATTGGGTATTTTTTTTTTAAACTTAGGATATTTTTAGCTTTTATCACATTTCATAACATTTTGTCTAGACTTTCCCCGAAGGGGCTAGCAGAAATGTACTACACCCACACTTCGCTGGACGATACTCAGTTCTGTCGCCATACAACGTGCTCCAATTAGCTTTTATAACAACCTGTAAACTTTTTGAAAAAATATTTCACAATATTCTATTCTGCGGACAATTCTCGAAAACGGTGCGTCAGAGGTGACTCAAGCTTGGATGGTTTCCGCTACATCACTTCGAGCTACGTGATTTGTTTGTTAAAACCATAACAAAAACAATGACGTAATAATGTCTACCGCTGGCTCTGGCAACGTGAAAGTCCATAGTTTAATTATTTTTAATAAAGAAAAGTTTCCGTTTTGTACAAAAGTTTTCGGAAAGTTGTGAATTGTGATTCTATTGTACAAAATTACCTACATTCAGTGCCCTTTCATGTTGAGTCTTAATAAGGACTGTAAGTAAGCTTTTATTTGTATTCCTTTTTTGTTATGAAATTGTGTTTTGAATCGAATTTAGTATTAAAATTTTGTACAAAAGCTAAATTCACATGCTTCGATATGATGCGATATCTAGTCATGCTTCATGCAAGGAAAAAAAAATTAGAGCTGCCCGTACTCAGTTATAATCGAATCTCGGGCGATTCGATTATTACTGAGTACAGGCAGCTCTAATTTTTTTCCTATCTCGCAATCAGGGGCTAAAAATGAAGAAAACATTCGCCTCCAGTAAATATGCACTGCGGCAGGTAAGATGTTGTCCTCACGGGTAATTAGCTAGGGGTGTCACTTTCAGACGGTTCTAACGAAGCACATGCACCCTCTCCCGCGTTGTGAGATTAATTGGGACCCTCTGCTTAAACGCTTCAGTTAAGCGATTTTTTCCAGCGACGACGGTGAAGATGGAATATGAATTTAATTGGTTTTGCTCCGATATGACTGAACATCGTGGCTTGATTTTGATATCATAGGAGCTTAGGCATAGTAGGCTTTGTTAGAACACCCTGTAGTTAGATAGATCATTGGACATAAGTAATTGGCAGATTATGGTGATGATTAGACATCCCTATATAGATTAGGAATAGGCGTTTATAGGCTACAGTAGTATAGGTTGTAATACTGCTATCTACAGATTGTATACAATGATTAATTTAATTAATATGTACGGCGCCATTATTTCTGTGTGTGCGTGTTTGCGTACCGAATAGGGAAAGACTTTTTCGTGTCGACTAGTAAGTGAAATTTTTAAAAAGACCCAGTAAAAAGTATCTATTTAAATATAATTATCATCATTAGCTTTTAATAGCATCCTGCTGAGTATTGTCGTTCTCAACCGTTTTTGGTGCCAGACTACCTCATTTTAGGTCGATGTGGTTTGCGTCTTTATTTGACTAATGCTGTAGATGTGCCATGTGCCGTCATCACATTTCACCATGCTTTTTTCATCGTGTGTAAAACCGCGCTACACTTACCTTTGTACGTATATGCGATGCCATTAAACACGCGGACCTAAAACAAATTTATACACTAAACCTAAGAAAGCTCTAAATTTTATGCCCTCCCTAGACTGTCTTGCCCAGCTCCATTTTCGCTCGTTCCTGAGAATGTCTACGATTTTAATGTAGATACTTATTACTAACCTGCTATGCCTGAGTTTTCGTTCTAGAGCGGTGCTGGTCTGCCTCAGGGGATGATACTGGTGGTAGTGATGTGTCCCATGCTCGTTTACATGCATGGTTCGGCTAGGCTCTCCTCTGGCATCACCTGTCCTAAAACACGAAAAAGGGACTAATACGCACCTCACTCTAATTCTTGCTCTACCTATTTGACTTTAACACCAATTGTCATACTCCTTTACTAACAAACGGTGTAAGGCCAGCCTCGGATTAGCAATACAGTGTTATGTTTTTTATTAAGAAAAACTTTATAAAAGGCCTCGGTCTAAAAAGACAAAATACTGTATAACCGTCCTGTCTGAAGCTATACAATGTTTATTATAGTAAGGGGGATAATGTGTATTTCATAGTAGGTATTTCTTCACAATCTATGGATGGTGGAGCCACCAAACCATTACGTGGATGAAAACCAAATTTTCTTTACCATCGACATGAAACCATGTTTAACAGCGTATAAGCCGTATTTTTTATACTAGTTTAAAAGTAATCCGTAGTATACTTAATTCACCTGAGTTTATTCACCTGGTTGCTTTAAGTGCACTTTTAGTAAAAGTAATAATGTTAATGTTGGCTTAATAATTAAAAAAAACGTACCACTCCACGCCTTCTTGTATGACGTCCTCCATATTCCTCTCACTTTAAACCACAATAACAAAAAAGGCTATAATCTACTACACTTGAACTGAGACCAGTTTATCTGTAAAAGTATGGTTTAACTACATCTCAGATAACGCTTATCTGATCGCGGCTGAGTCTTCAGAGTCTGTGCGATTTTGGTGACGTACTCTAAGCCTCAATTAGGTACACTTATGTCTGTCTATACAACTTAGCCAGCAAAAATAAACCACGTCATTCGGTTTCGTTATAATTAGTGAAGCCCATCAGCTTTAATATTATCATTCAATATCAGTTTTGAACTCGTGGCTTTGCTAATTAAATTTCAGTAAGTAGGTACCTATTTGTTACATTTTCACCGAGTATTTTTCAAAAACGAGTCTCAGATTTTTTGTTTTGTAATTAGTTAATATTTAAAAAAGGTGACGTCGTCGTAACCGAAGGTATACATAATGTACGTATCCACTATGTATATCTAACTACTTATTATTGTTAGTGGTAGCTCAACTGTATTAAAATGAATGTAGTACCTACTACAAGCAATTAGGACAATTGTTTAGTAAGTGAAAACGATTAGCAGTGTTCGTTGGAAATTAGTCGTAGATACAAGGTTGTCAATGTGTTAATTTGTTTGTCACGGCAATCGTTATCAATGTTGTCATACATCTGTAAAATAAAGCCTAGCACGCACAGATGACTTTGTCTTTGAGACAGTTACGTTCCCAGTCTATGAAGATGTATGGACGAGCGTAAAATAGTCGTATCGCATCGTACGCATTTCTAAGTGCATACATATATACCAGTATACCAGTATACTATACGTCTATTTAGACATAGACACAAAAGACATTTCTAATTTCTAGATTAAGGAGTCGAAACTCTCGTAGAAAAAAAGCTCGCCTTTGTGTGCCAGGCCTTAAGTAAGTATGGTCAAAAAATCTAAGTAATGACGTATTGTTTTTTAGGGTTCCAGAATTTGTTTCCGTGTTTCACTCAAATTCGCTCTTCGAATAGCATTGTCGTAGCAGGTGTGATGTTTGTCGTCGGTTGTTGCTTGTTTTCACTTGTTTTGTTTCAGAGTCGTTTATTTTCACATGTTTTCAGATTATGTTTTATTGTAGACCTCATCAGTACCTAGTACCTGGCTAAGCATAGGGAACTTGAAAGCATTCTAGTAAACATGTTCTTCTTACTTCGTTCATTATTATGTCTAATAAACCTAGGTCTTATAAACGTTAATGTGTCTATATTATGTCCTCTTTCTTATATTGTATAACTAAACATTTAGATCTATTTATAGGTAGTTTTTTTTATAATGATAAGAAAAGGTAATACCTATAGCTTATAAGAACGAGTATGTTCTGGATAAGACTGTCAAAACAAGACAAGTCTCGTGACCTCTGTGTGCATAGTGCCTATATAATTTAACAGTTTTACTTAGCTTATAATGTCCAGTTACTTGATTGGCGCTGATAAAAAAGCCTTCAAAAAAAATATCGCACACTCATTATTAATTTAAGTAGTCTAAGTAAACAAGTACATATGTTGCTTAAATATTGCTATCAGGTAGATAGCTCAAAGATTAGGTGTTTGAAAAGAAAAGGCATTTTTTTCAAAAATATATTTTTATCAAAATACATCAGCTCATTCAGTCATTTGAGATTACACGTTTAAATATATGGGTTTGTTTTTGAAGCAGTTCTTCCATATTTCGAAGAGGCAGATGGTGGAGTGGAACCGGTAGAAGATGGCTAGTGGCATGGAAACGTGCGTGATGATGGTCCACGCCCAGGGTCCGTAGAACGCCAGGTGTGCTGGCCTGAACTCTGCACGATTCTGGAAAAAATATACTTGTGAAGATTTTCGAATAGGAGACTTATTATTAAATTAAACTCTACAGCTATGTTCGTTTTTACACCTTCCCTTATCAATGAACGTTGTGTAACTTCGGAATTGTGTTGTTGTGTACAGTGTTTGGTCTTTTCCTCTCGTATAAAACTTTAAATTTTTAAATCGGTCAAAAAGTCAAACACTGAATAATTCAATGTTTATTAGTAAGGAGGATAAATTTTTACTAAATTATTTAGAGGAAAATAATTCTGAGTATGATCACAAAAATCATCCCTAGTTCATATTGCATCCCGTTTTTCGCTATACTGAAATAATGGGTGATCCATTTGCGTGTAGTACATGAAACATTTTATTATTCAACTGTGTCGAGAGCAAATCGATCGGCCATTTCGTTCTTCAAATGTTGGCGGTTTTATATTTTTGCTAAATTCCCAAATTAATAGGTACATTGTCAGGTAAATATCCGAACGGAAAGTGTGGTATTTTAATACCGTCCCGGAGTTTATTTCACGACCGCTTCATTAAGTTAATGGAGTTATTAATTTAAACGATATTGGCCGATGTTTGCGGCGTAAGGTCGCTCGTAATACCTGAATTTCATGGAATAAAATGGATTCAATATTTTCATTAATCGACTAGGAACGTTTTTGCTGTTTATTTCCTTTATACAGAACAAACGTAATTTAGTTATTATATTTGTGATAATTTAATACATTAGCTGCACCCAGCAATGTTTCATTTCCTCAACATTTTCACGGAATAATATGTGTTTTATGACTGATGGCTATTTCTGTGCAAATTAAATTGAAATCGTTTCAAATGTTTACTCGCAGTGAGGTTGTTGTGAAGTCGTGGGGTTTGTGGATTATGCTAATATGCTCGGCCTTCGGGTGTCCAGAATGCTGGCTTTTACTTCGCACAGAAGCTGAGCAATGCCATTCAACGTGGCAATGCCGCCAGCATTCTGGGGACCTTTCCTTCCACTAATGGTCTTTTTAAATTTTGGTGATTTATTTTAAGTTCTAGTTTTTAGTTAATAGTTTAAGTTTTCTTTAATTTTCTGTTTTTATTTTAAGTTGTGTACAAATAAATACATATCTCGGCAAATATATTAGTTTTATTTTGTAGTAAAATCTATCTGGATGTATTTGATGGCTTACACGGCTTTATGTTTGTGATTACAAGAAAAATTGCAAGCCCGGAAGACCTAACTGAAAAGAATGAAGGAAAGTCAGATTATTATCAATACAATGCAATGCTGCCGATAATGTAATAATACCGACTGCCTTGGTCCCTCAGTTGGTAGTGAACCTGCCTTCTGAGCTTGGGGGCGTGGGTTCGATTCCCACCTCGGGCAAACATTTATGTGATGAACATTTGTGTTTGTTCTGTGTCTGGGTGTTAATTCAGCCCTCAGTTCCCTCAGTTTCTTGCCTGTTCTTCTGAGTAGAGGCTCTTTATACGAACAAGGTGGTCGAGTCTATTTAATAAAAATAACTTTGACGTTTATAAGTGTATCTTTGATAACCAAATTGAATAAAACATTTTGACTTTGACTTTGCCTCCAAGCTCAGAAGGCAGGCACTAACGACTGAGCCACCGAGGCAGTCAATACTAGTGTGATAGTGTGAAGTGTAATGTTCGGTTACCTTCTCCAGAGTGTTGATGGCCCACATGGCCATGTTAGCTACGAGGAGGAAGGTGACGAGCTGCCGGCCCGGCTTGTCCCTGCGCTGTTCCGACGTGGTGCTACGACGCCACCACGCGTCGATTATGAATAGAGATTGGAGGATAGTCTGAAAATAGAGGTGTGGAACTAGTTGTCTGCGTCTGTTTTTCCCCCCAAATACAATCCGTTCAAGAGGAGAGTGTGTAGGTATCACTCTACTAGGCAAGCAAATTACCCCGTGGAACTTGTTGAATGCGTCTGTCTTTCTAACCAAACACAATTCGTTCAAGAGTAGAGTGTATAGGTATCACTCTACTAGGCAAGCGAGTTACCCCGTGGAACTTTTTGAATGCGTCTGTCTTTCCACCCAAATAAAATTCGTTCGAGAGTAGAGTGTCAGTATAGGTATCACTTTACTAGGCAAGCGAGTTACGCCATGGAACTCGTTGCCTGCGTCTGTCTTTCCACCCAAATACAATCCAGGGATGTTCAAGAGTAAAGTGAATAGGTATCACTTTACTAGGCAAGCGAAGTACGAATTCGATCTCGTCGACGCTTCCTATCAGGCGAGTCAGTTGTCAAACGCATGCTTAAAGGGTGTCCCAGACAGACGTAGCCTACGGTGGCTGCCACTCTTTCAAAAGTTTATACCTACTTTTATAACAGGAAAAAAATCTTCAACTCTCTTTATTATATGAAAATATATTCGGACATTTTTGCAAACACGGTCTTCGGCATTTCGTCACCCCTTTCCCCCGAGGGGGACGGCAGTGGTGTAATACAACACCCATACTTCGCTTGACGGTATTCAGTCCCAAATGTGACAGGGGGCGAGCCTGTCGCCATATACAGTCGTCTGACCCCAAACAAAGCAAAGCTTGACTTATACTGGGCCTCGATTGTACTAAGCAATAGTTTTTGAATTATTAGTGAATAGTCAATTCTTGACACCTCTGGCGTATAAAAAGTGTTACTTTGAGGCAAATTATAAACAACTAGCTGCCCCCCTCGGTTTCACCCGCGGTCCCACAGGAACTGTTTATTTTTTCGGGATTAAAAGTACCCTATGTTACTTCTAGTACCTCCCAGAATAGGTGTACAAAGTTTCATGACGAATTCAAGTAGTTTTTGCGTGAAAGCGTAACAAACATCCACGCTTTCACATTTATAATAATTATTAAGGAAGGATTTAAAAACAAGTGCTTCGTAGAATCGAGGGCCTGGTGAGTTGTACTAATAGAATACATAATTGCATACCAAAAACTACAATGAAAACCTTAAAAGAATCTCACTACACAGTTTGTTACAAAAACCCTGTTGTATATGCGAGGTATGCATGCAGTATCGACTGCAGGGTGCAATTTTGGTAGTTTAAATTAAACATTGACTATAAAAAATTTGCACACACATCGCGTTTCACCCTCCTTAAAGCGCGAACGCAGATCGCGTCGGTTTTGTATGTAAAGTATTTGCGTTGTGCCGCTACTTTCTTAGGATAAAAGCCGTCAACATATCATACAGATAACATTTTTGGAAAATTTCCTTTTTTTCTTACGTTCTTAAACCAGTCATAACTCAGCATTAACTTGCACATTTAAAACATTTTTGCATGAATACTTTTAAGTGTGTGTACATGTCCTTCAATTATACAACACAACAATACAACAATTTTGTAACATGCTGTATTTATTCTAATAATTATCAATAGGTTTATTTTGAACGGTGGATAAATTTAAATCCTGTCTGAGTTCGAAGCAAGCAACCCACCTGATTCAGTGATAGAAACTCCGAGAAGAACCCAGTCATGCCGGAGCTGTTGCTGGTGTGCATGGTGTGGTGGCAGCCGATTAGACTGAACATGCAGTACACGAACATGCCTGACTGCGCCAGAATCAACAGAGACGTGTCCAACCCTAGGACAGCTGTGGGCAAAATAATGCTTAATTTACCTACTGAAAAACTTAATTACATAACATAACGTATCATCACGCCTTTCCTCCAAGGAGGCTGGCAGATGTAATACAACACCCACACTTCGCCGGGCGATATTCAGTCCCAAATGTGACAGGGGGCGAGCCTGTCGCCATACACCGGGCTCCAGTCATGTAGCAGATGACATACGATACGCACAAATGCTCACACAACGAACAAATTGGTGCGTGCCATCGGCTGGGTTCGAACCCGCTCTGGCTTGAGAGGTGGGCCTTCTCCAACTAGTCTATCATCGCTACAACTAAAAATTAATTACCCTTAATTTATTACTTTTATTCGATAAAGACAACATCATTACGACACAGTTCATCGTTAGTAACTATAATATGGAACAGAATACCTACTTAGCGTACATAAAACGTTATAAAAATGACGATGAAATTGTTATGTACACACCTCGGGACTTCCTTTTATACGGCAGCGCTCGCATTTGCTTTAAAGCCCATGCAGTCGCCATTAAAGTTAATGTGTATAAAACTAGCTCGCAAATATTCACTTCGAATATGGCGTCCTGAAACAAACGAGAACATATAGCTACCTATATTAAAGTCTAAAAAAGATTTGACTGAACCATATTGCTTTAAAAAAAAACTTAAGTAGGTACAAATTGATTTAAAAAAACATGACATGTTTGTTTAGCAAATTTCAGTGCTATAAACCTTATACGATCTGGAAAAGCACACTCTGGACGTTTGACGCAAAATGACTGCAGAAGGACACGGCACACCTAAATAGGGCCGAAGTTTTGATGGATGATTTTGAGTGCAAACAAATGGTCAACGAGCCAAATATCAACTTCTACTACCGATACGTTGCATAGTTGCAAAGTTGCAGTTGCATCATTATCATTTAAATGGGTCTATTTTTTTTCAAAACTTAAATATTATTTTATCCGATACGTTGACGACATTATTATATGCTGGAAAGGAACGCAACGATAAGTAGACATCTTTCGGAATAAGATCAACAACATCCACCCGAAGATAAAGTTTAAGCTAGAAATGGAAGAGAACCAAACACTTAATTTTTTGGACTTATCAATAACAAGAGCTAAAAACATACATACATACAATGTTAAATGCAGAGACCTCTCTCCACTTGTTCCGATCCTGGCATACATTCTACTTCCATGAGTCTTTTCATACACGCTCGTCGGTTACGGGTACTCCTGACCTGGCCTTTCTTTAAAACGTCTTAAAAAGGGTAAAAAGAGTAATTATTTTTCCATTAAACTCTAAAAATACTCACAATGACAGTGTCAGGCGTGTTAGCGAGCACGAAGAACATGATGAGCGATATGATGGTGAGCACAATGAGCAGGATGCCGGCGAACAGGCCGCGGTGCGCGTGCGAGCAGTCCACGGAGAAGTGATGCAGCGCCGCGCGGCTGCCGTGCGGGGACGCCACGCCCAGCATGCCGGCTGCAACACCCGCGTATTGCACATCTAACATCTGAACAATATCAGCTGACCCACGCGTATCACACATCTACACAATATTGGCTGCGTGACTGGAGCCTGGTGTGTGGAGGCTCACCCCCCTAACATCTAAACACAGCTGCTGTGTAACTGGAGCCTGGTGCGTGGAGGCTCACCTCCCTAACATCTAAACACAGCTGCTGCGTAGCTGGAGCCTGGTGTGTGGAGGCTCACCCCCCTAACATCTAAACACAGCTGCTGTGTAACTGGAGCCTGGTGTGTGGAGGCTCACCCCCCTAACATCTAAACACAGCTGCTGTGTAACTGGAGCCTGGTGTGTGGAGGCTCACCCCTCTAACATCTAAACACAGCTGCTGTGTAACTGGAGCCTGGTGTGTGGAGCCTCACCCCCTTACATCTAAACACAGCTGCTGTGTAACTGGAGCCTGGTGTGTGGAGGCTCACCCCCCTAACATCTAAACACAGCTGCTGTGTAACTGGAGCCTGGTGTGTGGAGGCTCACCCCCTAACATCTAAACACAGCTGCTGTGTAACTGGAGCCTGGTGTGTGGTGGCTCACCCCCCTAACATCTAAACACTGCTGCTGTGTAACTGGAGCCTGGTGTGTGGAGGCTCACCCCCCTAACATCTAAACACAGCTGCTGTGTAACTGGAGCCTGGTGTGTGGAGGCTCACCCCCTTACATCTAAACACAGCTGCTGTGTAACTGGAGCCTGGTGGGTGGAGGCTCACCCCCTTACATCTAAACACAGCTGCTGTGTAACTGGAGCCTGGTGGGTGGAGGCTCACCCCCTTTCATGTTTGAAATAAGAAACACGCCCAGCAGCCCGGCTGCAACACCCACGACGGCTCAACCGATAATAATAAAATTTTGCATACACGTTGTCTGGGATACAGAAAAAAACATTGGGTACTTATTATCCCGAAAAATAAACGGTTCCTGTGGGACTGCGGGTGAAACCGCGGGGCACAGCTAGTATTAGGTAATTAGGGATTTAAGTATTAAAAAGTTAATATCCAAACTCATTAGCTAGTAGTTCTGAGAGCTGATGACCTCGGAGCCGGCGTCTGTCCAGCTGTCCTCCTCTACATGTCACATTTCAGACGTCTGACATACGAAAGCATTTTTGCCGGACCGAAGCAAGACGCTTCGCTCGTTCATGCTCACTCGGTCGATGACACGAATTTTACAATAAGGTCATCTGGGGCAAATGCGTCTGTGGGGCAATTGCGTCTTTCGAGAATTACAAACCCTTCAAAAATTAGGCAACTAACGCCATCTTGTACAGATTATTGCAACAAAAAAAGCAGAAAGATGTGGGTGGCGCCTAATTTGTGAAGGGTTTGTCAGTAATTCTCGAAAGACACAATTGCCCCAGAGTCGGATTTGCCCCAGTTGATCCCTAATTAATTTGTGAGAACTACTGGTAAACATGTCATACCAAACTGCTGAAGAATTTTCTCCGGCGTTACGGAGTTGTTACGCGTTCCGTCGCGACTAGTTTTTTGTTGATTTAAGTGGTATTTTTTCTCGAAATCTTCCGGAGTACATTTGACCTGTTAATAAAATTTCATGTTAACTTTGAATTATAAAAACTGATACAAAAAACTGTACCTAATTAATTACTTAACACACTTATATCTTCTTAATATATATAAATTACGTGTTAACGTTGTTTGTCCGCTATAGACTCCTAAACTACTTAACCGATTTCAATCAAATTTGCACACCGTGTGCAGTTCGATCTAACTTAACAGATAGGATAGCTCACATCTCAATTTTTAGCCGCAATATTATTTTATTACTACTATGTAATATAATAAAAACCTTAGCCACAGCAACGCGTGGCCGGGTCTGCTAGTAGATAAATATAATGTTGTAGGTAAATGTTTTAGGCAGTAAATCAAATTCAATGTTATTCTTACCTCTTTCCACATTTCGTACAAAATGACTGCACATATCAAGGAGTATTCAATAGTGCACGGAAACAGAAACGGCGATGCGTTTTGTAATAGAGCTCCCATAATATTCGCCCTGCGGCACGGTAGCGCCTCAGTTTCATTGTGAGTGCCGTTCCCATTGGACAAAATCGAATGCTCCAAATGATGGATCTCATGTTTCGTTTCCTCGACCAGAACGTACAGCCATTCACATAAATTCGTAGCGACCATGTGCATAAATCCGAATCTCTGAATCATTTTATAGCTCCCCGTTTCGATATCCTTGTTTGTAAGGAAAATAAATTGCATCTGCGCTAGTGTGAGTATCATTCGTAGAGCCGGCGTTATCACGGAGAGGATCGACCTGCATCGATCTGTCATCTCGAAATATTCACCGAACTCTAGGCCGCTGTATACCATCGAGCCTATACCGAATGCTGGAAAGTGGACATTACTATAAGTACCTATCAAGTAGTTTATTCAGTAAGTTTATGTATGATATCTGCTACATGACTGGAGCCCGGTGTGTGGCGACAGGCTCGCCCCCTGTTACATTTGGGACTGAATATCGTTCGACGAAGTGTGGGTGTTGTATTACACCTCTGCCAGCCCTCTCGGTGGAAAGGCGTAACGATATGCCCTATGCATTCAGTAAGTTTTTCAAAAGATTGGATTAATGAAACCCTTGTTCGTAAGCCTACCCTTGGACTATTAAAAATACAGAATACAAGTTACCAATCGCGCCAAGCCTTAAATAAAAACTCCCATATCGAGATATAACTTCCTTTTGTTTTAATTTTTCCACATGAGCTGGTCTCCCATTTCTCTCTTTTTCTTTACTATCTTTGTTGTCTTCTTTTTCAGAATCCTCTGCAATTTCAAGAAAATCGAAAACACTGTCATTACAGAACACATGTACGGGAAAAATTTGCCGCCACATTGAAACAAACGGCCGAGCGTTAGTGCAATGCAAACTAAAGAAGATTATTCTTTTCAAAGTAATTATGCAAACGAGATGTGATTTTAATGTCTCATTTTGTTAAGCAAATGTGGTTAATCACCTCCTGGCTCGCATTGTCTAGGATATTGTTTTGTCTTCTAAATAGGGAATTAGGGGTTCTTACCGTAGTTATGAATGATAATGTTGACAGCCTTCTGTCGCATTATGTTCGCGTATTGGAATATCACGAACAATACCGACACTAGGTACAGATATAAGTAGAATCCCTGAAACGTTGAAATAAATCAGTGCAGTGCATTTAAGAGTAGGTAGGGAATGATAAGGACGTCACAGACATGAATGGCACAAATAAATACCACTCTGAAACAACTTATGAATATGTGAAAGCTCTTTTATTTTGACTGCATCGGTGGCTCAGTCGGTAGTGAAGCCTTCTGAGCTAGGAGGCGTGGGTTCGATTCCCACCTAGGGCAAATATTCATGTGATGAACATTTGTGTTTGTTCTATGTCTGGGTGTTAATTATCTACATATATTATAAGTGTGTATTTAAAATTATAGAGGTAAATGTGTGTATTTGTGGCCACCAAAGTACAAGTTTTGCTTAGTTTGGGGTCAGACGACCGTGTGTAAAAATGTTCCGCACTCATTTATATATTATTTATTATGTATGTAATTAACAACACACTCAACATTCTGAATGAAAAAGTTTGTCACAATTATTATGTGTAAAATACCTATTCTAGGAAACATTCGGCCGCGTAGCTGCGGTTAAAGTGAATGATATTTGATTTGAATATAATTTTCCTCTGTCCCAATAATAGTAGAATAAATTTTCCTGCAGACCGCAGCAAAACCGAAACGGTTCCTGAAGAAGTCATGAAAACTACGTAGTACCAAAGTTTCCTGAAGTAATCTCCATTTAATTAAGTATCTCATAGTTTTACCTGGTAGTATGCATCCGGAACTCCGTTGGCAATTACTTCGGTGACTGGGAAGGCTAACCCGAGCACGACTAGTAGTTTTGCGTACAGCGCTGATAAAGCCTTGCTGAGGGCTTCGCTGTGAAATAAAAAGGAAACGTGTATATTTATTCAGATAAATAACCTGCCAACTTAACTGTTTTGTGATTTAATCACAACTAGTGAATTACCATCAGTAAACTTAGTTTAAATTTTAAAATAAATATTAAAAGAATCAAATTTAATCTACATATCGTCGTACATATCGCCACGCCTTTCCGGCGAGGGGACTGGCAGAGGTGTAGTACAACACCCACACTTCACCGGATGATATTCAGTCCCAAATGTTCCGTCAGCTAGCACAGTTTTAATATTAAAATAAATATTATAAGATTAAAAAATCTACATATCGTCACGCCTTTCCCCCGAGGATACTGGCAGAGGTGTAATACAACACCCATACTTCACCAGCCGATATTCAGCTCTAAATGTGACAGGGGGCGAGCCTTTCGCCATTCCCCGGGCTCCAGTCATGTAGCAGATGACACGACCACAATTATTTCAATGAAACTATGAGTAAATATTTTAAAAGTGTGTTTGTTCTCGTTTCATGTTTTTGCTGACACTGTATAATTTTCAGCTTCCGGAAAAAAAAGACAGATTTTCAAATAATCAGAAGCTTCGCATTATCGTTTGTATTTTCATTTAGTTCCTACATTAGGCATGTCAACAAAGCGGGTAGATACATTAACTATTACGAATCAGGTCAAGCGTCGGCTACAGCCTGCAATGTCAGAGGGACCGCAACGCTGACGCGGGCGGCGACCGCAACACCGCGTTACACCATGTGTTAACATGGCAAATGTACGCACTTACAGTTAATTTTGCTTGTTCGTTCAATTAGCTGAGTGCCAGATTTCAATGAAATAGATATGTATTTGTACATTGTATAGTAACTATTTACAAACAACGTACAATAAAGTACAACGAAAGTGAAAATTTGGTGCAAATATAGGTAGGTATACCTATTAAGTTTTGAAAGCTTGTGTAGAGTATTTTTTTATCTACTACTGAAACCTAATACATCACTTAAATAAGGACTGGACAAAAAGATGGACCAAGAAAATAATAGAATGGGTACCGAGAGGAGAAAGGAGAAAAAGAGGAATTTATTAAAACTTACTGTCCCATAATCTCTGCAGCAGAGGGCGGCGTGTCGTGGGTGGACGCGACAGAAGCGCGGGAGTGTGGGAAGTGTTCTGAAAGAAAACGCCTTTGTGTCGCCGCGCATAACGCCAGTGCCTGTGAGGGCCGACGGAACGCTGCTATAATTGCAGACGGTCGCCTGAAACAAACAGATTGGCTAAAACTCATTGTCACAATAAGTATGTGAAGAATTGTTTGACTCCAAATTACAAGCTCAATACAATAGTGCACGTTTCTGTGTAGGCGTAGTGGTTAGGTACAGAAACGGCAACGGAAATTACATGTAACCGCATACGGCCGTTACTCTCAAAGCCAATCTAGATCTTAGTATATAGCCTTACGTACTAAATCACTCACATCCTTCAAAAAATATCTGACCGTAGCCGAGCAAAATTGACCAAAACTTTACACTCTGTGTGTAATTAGCGCCACCAAAAATTTACTTTCAGAGACGCCTACAAAGTTGCCAAAATTTCCACAATGCCAATTTTTATCATTCCACTATGTCCCAATAGAGGTACGCTTGCAGAGGAAAGTGGAAGTACATCTTACCTGTTGTTGTTGAGGTTTCCAGCGAGCTTGGACTCGATGTCCGAAGACATCCTGCGGCTGGAGGGCTGCGAGTGCGCGTGCTGCAGCAGCGGGTCAGCGGGTGTGCCCAGCATGGCCCGCGTGCGCTCCCGGAGACGACCCAGGTCTGAGTATGACGACTCATCACTGGTAACATATAATATTAGAAGTGTAATAAGTTCTTCAAAAATTTGGTATGCTTAAATGGATTTAACGTACAAACTGTAAAATAGATATACTTATTTGCAGTACTGCTAGCTGTTACCCTCGTTTGCGTTTATTTAGAAAATACTATTTGAAAACCGAAAAACCTTGTTCGATTTACTGTAACTAATTATAAAATTTCACTAACATCCATTCACCTTTAGTAATAAATATAATAATAAATTCGGTACACTTCCACACACGGTCGCCTGACACCAAACTAAGCAAAGCTTGTACAATGGCTGCCAGAGAGAGAGAGAGAGAGAGAGACTGATAAACATACTTAAATATTTTTAAATACATATTTAAATAGATATTAACACCCAGACATAGAACAAAAGCCGTGAAAAGCCTAGAAATGGACAGAAAGACAGACATGCATGTAATATTAGTATGGATTTTGTATCTTTATAAGTTATATTAGATTACATATAACTCAGAGATACGAGTATATCTATAGCAAATAACTAATTATACTGGCTTATCTCGAGTTAGTCCATCTTCATACTTATCGTTATAAAATATTTATTATCATAAGCTACTAACGCGTAAATAAAATTAGCTCTCTCAGAGGAAAAGGCATAGACGCAAATGTATTGAACAGCTGACATTTTTTTCAATTTCAGTGTTAGTCAAAGTTGTTCAATATAATGAATACAATGAGCTCTTCTCCTTTTCAGAATTACCCTGTATACGTATTATACTTTCAGGACCTTTTGTATTTTATCAATGGATGAAAATAATACGATTTCTGGAATAAATCATACATCAAAATGCTGTTTTGTTCCTCAACAGCAGAATATCATGTTCACAGTATTTTGAAGCGCTTTAAAGGCTTGAGTTTTAAATTTAATTTAAGTCAATTTAATGCTGCAGCAGTTCCTGTTTTAATATTAAAATTATATGATATCTTATCACAAATTGGATACACAAATGTTTGCGCTACGCTACCGTATGCTCGTCGAGGTACATTTTTTCGTAGCAGTGGCGTAGACGTTACAGTGCGGCCGGCATAAGTACTTCTTATACTTCATTCACTGTATATAAGACTCTGCGGGTGACACTTGTCAGTATTACTTAACTAGGAAAGTGGTATTGTTCATTTCAATTTTATCGATAGTGATGATAATTTGTTTTACGATTTGTTGTCGATGTTGCCCAATTGTCGATGTTAAAAAAAACAATACAGATTCAGTAATTTTTCTTTAACAAGTAAATAATCTATGTTTGTTAACATTTTATTGAGATTGGCTCAGTTTCAGCAATACATCCCATCACCAAATAAATAAATCAATAGCGTTATAAACGTAGAATACTTTGCTTCAAAATCTTCAAATCTATGGTGCAGCTAAAAAAAAAAAACTTAATTCCCGCCAATTTTAAAGAGTGGAAAGGAACTGTGTGTCTTAATGTCACCTGTACAATCCTATACTGAACGGACCTATGCTCCCCTATCTTTTCGGTTCCCGCCAAAAATTTTTGGCGCAAAAAGATAGGGGAGCAAAAAAAAAGGGACCTATAGTACCTACTTGTAGAATTGTTTATTTACACTATTTTACTTTTGTACTTTTATAAATTATGTTTAGATGTTTAATGTATGGGTAAATAAAATAGAAATTATTAAATAAAAATTATAAATAAAATTATGAAATAAAAATTATAAATAAAATTATGAAATAAAAATTATTATTACTACTATTATTATTTACTTACTTACTTTCAAAACAATATTGATAGTTGCATGTCACTAGCAAAATACTAGACTTATTTGTTCATAATATGATTAAGTATAATATATTGGTTAAACGACTGAGTGAAAATATGAGAATTACTCATATAACAACTCAGTGTGTTTATTTAATTTGTTTAATTAATGGAATCGTTAAGTATGTTGTTGTATCCAGCCTTCGTATTAGGTTATTTAAGTTTTTTTTTTAAACATAAGTACTTAACATTTTTTATTTATTTATTTAATAAGTAAGTACACATATAAAGGTTCAAGTAAAAGGAGACAATATGACTAGAGAACCTTAGATTTCGCACTAGGCGACCCTGTGTTGCGTAATCTAGTTTTTTTGTGCATTATTTTGAAGGCTGAATCGTTTAGAAAGACGTACATTCAAAGCGTTCATCTCATTTCTATGGCTTAAAGGGTAGAGCAGACGGATTCCGGTCTGTTATAGTGTCACAAAGCGTCTATCAAACGTCATAAATATTTTCCGAGCTCTTTGCGACTACGCCTAAATCCCTCTTTGTGTATGCGACGCATTGCATTGCGCAGTATCAGAATACATACAGCGTGCTTACTTATCAATGTTCATCACTCTCATGCATTCAACATGACAATTTGTGAGTGTGCGTAACTAGTATTTTTTCACGTGGAGACGTCCGTGAAATTTGGGACATGATTTAAACACAGAAATCCAATACAATAGTACTATACTGTATTGGATGTCTGTGGATCTAAACCACGGGAGCTAACACGTGATAACGTCACTCGTCATGTCTTCCGTTTCTTTTTTTTTCTCCCCCGTTCAGGAAAATTTGGCGTCGCACGTCATGTGCATTTGCCAGTGTCAAGAACTAATCATGGGTTTTTACAGATGATGGGATGATGATGATGACGATGATGAATCCCTCCCCTTTCGTCATTCCAGTAAAGCTATGCATACTTTACTGTAACTACCGAACCGATAAAGCTTTACGATCCACCATTATTACAGTTTAACACTCGAAGAATCACAAGTATTAGAAAATAATACAAAATTACGATGCCATGTTTTCGGTTCCCGCCAAAAAAATACCAATTTACCCATCCGAGGCCTGGATTATCACAGGGGTGTGGTACACACACATTCATTTACACATATACTACTTAAACATATACATATACATACTCCCCTCTACCCTTGTAATAGTTTCCCTTTACTTTACATAGTAATGATGATAATATTAAGTACCACTAAATTGCCAAATTGTTTGATACATAGATAGATTAGCAAAATTGGAACCTACTTTTTGTATAAGAATTTTATGATTTGTTTCTTTTCGTCCGGCGGGGGGTATTGCTATTCCAAAACACAGGTTAATTCCTATTAGTTTGGATAGTAATGCTTCTCAACACTGACTTACAACATTTTAGGAATAAGTATAATTTGTTAATTTATTGATATGTGACGTTTGTTACCACTAATAAACTTTCATTTCATTTCATTTCATTTCTTTCATTTAATTTCATTTCATCCATCTCTTTTGAACTTCTTGTTAATGACTTATTTCAATCTTGCATAAGCATCGATTCACGTCACTACGTGTTGCCCACGTGACTATTTTTGACTCGGAATGCTATGCGAAGTTTATTAACCACGTACTAAACCAAATAAAGTGGAAACATATTTTTAACTCTAACTATATAAATAGTCCATCTATACGTAGTTTTATATGAAGTAATTCTTTGTTACAAAAACTATTAAGCGAATCAATGAAAGTCTCTAGTTCTTACTCTATTAAGTCTACGTTATTATACGTCTACAAGACTATTTGAGTCAAGTTATTTATTTGTTACTCCATAGTCTGAGAACATCCTATAGCACCAATATTTAAAGAAAGTCTGAAGCAGTATTGAAGTATTTCGACTGCGAGCCTTCAGTGGGAAATCTCCAAAATGTGCATTCGTTTGCCGGAAATGTCTTCTGAAGCTTCGTTGTATCCTACATGAACCTACTTTGAATATCGGTTGCAGAACCAAGATATTGAGAGTAAAGAATAAATATGATACCTGCGTAAAACTTGAGTACATTAAGCTGTACTGTAACTTACTACCTTAGTAAATGTTTTTTGTCCGCTAAAACAGCTTACTTAATATAAAACATAACATATCGTCACGTATTTCCCCCGAGGGGGCTGGCAGAGGTGTAACACAACCCACACTTCGCCGGACGATATTCAGTTCCAAATGTCACAGGGGGCGAGCCTGTCGCCATACACCAGGCTCCAGTCATGTAGCAGATGACATACGAGTACATACAAGACGCACGTATGTTCACATAATGAACAAATTCACCAATTTGTTCATTGTGTGAACATATGCCGTCGGCTGGCTTTGAGTCCGCTCTTTCTGGCTTGAGAGGTGGGCCTTTTTTTTTTTTTTTTTTTTTGTTAAGGGGGAGGTAAATGCCCTCGCATTTCCCTTCCGCCGCAAGGGGTGACGGAAGGGGGTATGTGGGAATCGAACCCACTAAACTCCTCCCCCGGGAGCAGTCCTCCGCCAAGGTGGGGTGAGATAGGGTCGCGCTAGTATTCACCGTCTCACCCCGGCGGTAGGCCCGGATGGGCCTCTGCGCCTATGGAGGGGCAACCTTGCTCACCAAGGTAACTCCCCAGACGTGTGAGGCCGTGCAAGTTAGTGGAGAGTCCCCTGACTCTCCACCTGTGACCCCACTACGGAGGGTGAAGCAGGGCGGCGAACCGTCTCCTCCTCCCTCCTGTTCGTCTGCGCCGGATCGGGTCAGAGCGAATGTCGTCTTCCCGGACCCGCTCCGCGGCCTCCTTCTGCACCATTACGTCTTCACAGAACGAGACCATTGCGTCCCATGACCTTTCGCTGTCAAGCATGGAGTTTACCACGCTCGCTAGGGAAAGGTTTTGCCCTATTATCGCTGACAGCGTGTGCCGCTGGGAATTCCATGCAGCACACGCCTCCAGCGTGTGGAGCGCCGTGTCCTCCGGCTCTCCGCATTCGTGGCAGATCGGGGTTGGCTCCCGTCTCGCGATCTGGTGCAGGTACTTCCCAAAACAACCGTGCCCAGAAAGCACCTGCACCAATCGGAAGGTCAGCGATCCAAATCTACGCCTCACCCAACCTCGAAGAACCGGGCGAATGGCCTCCACCGTCCATTTCCCAGGGACCGGTGGCGCCAGGTCCTCCGTCCATCGCTGCAACACGGTAGCCCGCGCTTGTCGCCGCATGCGTGTGACTTCCTCCCACGCCAGAGACTCTCCAATGGACCTTCTCGCCGCCACGAAGTGGTACACTTCAGCGAGGATTTCCGCTTGGAGCTCCCAAGGGACATCACCAGCTAATACGCACCCCGCCGTCCAGGACACCGTCCTGTATCCGCGTATCACCCTCGTCACGATGACCCGCTGCGGCCGTCGCAGTAGGGTCTTGTTGTGGCGGTTAAGGGCGTCCACCCAGACCGGTGCCCCGTACAGAGCCATACTCCGAATTACTCCTGAGTATAGCCGTCGGCAGATGGCATTCGGGCCTTCTAGATTCGGCAGCAGTCTCCCCAAGGCGGCCGCGGCTCCCAAGATTCTAGGAGCCAACCGGGCAAAGTGGGCCCCAAAAGTCCATCTCCCATCCAGGATAAGACCCAGGTATTTCATCTGGGTCCCAACCGGAATCGAGACCCCGTCTAATTCTACCCGGGTTCCTGGCCGAGGTCCCCCTTTAGGCCCATGGAACAGTAAGGCCTCGGTTTTGGGGAGTGCGACTTCTAAGCCCAGGGCACGTATACGATTCACTACGAGGGTTGTGCCCGTCACAGCCAGCCGCACTGCCTCTCCGGAATCCTTTCCCCTGACTACGACTAGAGTATCATCCGCGTAGCAAACAACCCGCATATGTGCAGGAAACGTGCCGCGAAGTACCCAGTCATAGCCTATATTCCACAGGAGTGGTCCAAGCACCGACCCCTGTGGAACCCCGCAGGAGACCCTACGGTGCCTTAAACCGTCGCGTCCTTCTACTAGGATCTCGCGGTCCTGGAGGTAGTCAGCCAACAGCCTCTGCAAGTACAAGGGCACTCCGTGATAACGAAGCGCCTCTTGTATTGTGCTGTGCGGAAGGCTGTTGAAGGCGTTGGCTATATCGAGCGAGACAGCCAAAGCTCTTTTCCCATCACTGACTGCTTCCTGCGTCCACCCCTTGAGCCAGAGCAGAGCGTCTATTGTGGATCGCCCCGCTCGAAATCCATACTGGGCCTCTGAAAGCCCAGGTCCAGTACCTTCCAGGTGCCGGACGACCCGAGAGACCACTATTCTCTCCAGCAGCTTACCCGTATCATCCAGTAGCACAATTGGCCTATATCCAGAAGGAGAGTCGACAGCTCGACCCTCCTTTCGTAGCAAGCACAATCGGCCGTTTTTCCACAGCTTCGGGAACTGCCCCGACGTTAGACACGCGCAGAACAGGTCCCGAAGCCGTCCCTCTATCTTTTTTAAAGCAATCCCGAGAATCCGCCCCGGGATCCCATCTGGACCGGGCGCAGTCTTTTTGGCTCGTAAACGACTGGCTGCAACTGCCATCTCTCCCTCTGATACAGGTGGGATGGAGTTCAGGTCTAACACTTCAGGAAGGAACGGCGCCATCGTCGGAGGGGTGAATTCAGGGCTGCTGTTGGGGAAAAGCCCCAACAAGACTTTGTCCAGCAACTCAGGCTCCAGAGACGCCGCGATCGGGGGCGTTTGACCCCGAAACTTTTTCCGAGCGGCCCTGTACGGACGCCCCCATGGATCCCTATCGAGGCCCTTTAGTGCTTCGCCACAGGCCGTGGATTTAGCCCGGCCAATAGCCAGCTGCAATTCTCGCTTGGAGTCGCGGTAGACGTTGTACAGCTGGCACTCAGCTGCTAACTCCTCGGTCGATAGCTGGTCATCAGTCCGGCCGTTACGTCTCCGCCTGCAGCGGGTATAAGGCCTTCGTGCCTTGGAGCAAGTAGCTCGGAGGTCTGCGATTTCCGAGCTCCACCAGTAGACCTCACGGCGGTCTGGGCGGTTTCGGGACCTCGGCATGGCTGTGTCGCAAATGGCCGTAAGAGTTTCACGGAAGAGACTAGCTGCGACGTTTACATCTGGGTGCGTTGGGGTGGCAGACCACGATTGGACGATCGCCGCCTCTTCTGCTAGTTCGGCATCGAGACGACTAATCGTCCAGCGCGGGAAATCCGCTCGCACCACGCGCCGAGCTCCTCCTTGATTGTGGAAGGTGGAGACTTCGAACCTCATATATTTATGGTCCGAGAGAGTCTCCACCTCAGACATCACCCTCCAGGCTTGGACGCGTGCCGCTACACCCGGGGTGGCGAACGATATGTCCACCACGGACCCCCCGTTATGTCGCACGCACGTGTGGACCGACCCTCTATTTAAAAGGGTAACTCCTGTGGTAACCGCCCATTCCAAGACAATCTCACCGCGAGAGTCAGTGGAAGGGTTACCCCAATTCCGGGCCTTGGCGTTCAAGTCTCCAAGTAGGAAGAGTTGCCGCGGCGCCTGCCTTCTCACAGCTGCGGCAAGGAGGTCCATAAAGACCTCCAGTTCCGCAACGGTTTTGCTAGGGGAGAAGTAAGCACCGATGACAGCGTACTCCCCCCACCTGGCCACCACGTACCCCGAGCCCCTCTCTTGAACTGAGAGTGAAGGGCCGCTATCCAATCGTCCCACAATGGCCACGGAGCCGTCCAGGTCCCCAGCCCAGCAGGGATGGACTGGAACATAGTATGGCTCCGCAGCTACTGCCACGTCTATTTTCCACTGCGCCAAGGACTGCATAAGCAAGTCTTGGGCCCGGGCGCAGTGGTTGAGATTCGTCTGTAGGAAGTTGTGATGTAGGGATTGATTCATCATTCAGACATCACAACTTCCTCATCTGCTTCTTTTTCTCTTCCGTCTTCGGGGGTGGTCTGGTTTGTGGCCGTAGGGGCGGCTTGGGTCCTAGTTGCCGCACCTTTCGTTTTTGGGGGGACGCAGTTGCGTCCTGCCATAATGTGCCTAAAGGGTCTGCCTGACTCTGCGCATATCGCGCAGCGTGGTTCCGCCTTGTCACAGTTGGCCGCCCGATGACCTGTGTCTCCGCACCGGAAACACAGGTCCCCCCTGTCGACCGTAGCAGGACATTGAGGACGAGTGTGACCCAACCCCATGCACTTAAAGCAGCGCATGGGACGCGCCTCCAGTGCCACCACTCGTACAGAACTCCAGCCCACCAAAAGCCTGCCCTTGTCCAGCAACACTTTGGCTGCTGTGACTGGGCAGGAGACGATGCTGGACCCGGCACCGTTCCAGCCACGGCGAATCTCCCCAACTTTGACGTTCTGGATTTCGCATTCACCCGCCAATGCGACTGCCGCCTCCACTTTCTCCTTCGTAGCCGCATCGTCTAGACCCATAATTTTTAAATCAGAAGATTTAACAGGCCTGGTGACGTTAGCCACCTCGGACAGGGCGCCACGGAGCTTCTCTGCAAGTCTATCTGCCTTCCCCGAGTTTTGTAAGCCAGGAATCTCAAACATCCTGGCTCCCGTGGCCGTCTGCCGGAAACGGAGCTGGTCAATATCCAACTCCTGGAGGTTAACCGCCTCCTGCGCCATCTGGAGGACGGCACTGTATGTTATCCCCTTATCCGCAGCCTCGGGCCGCAACGACAATACCACAGCCGCGGATTTCGGGGATTTAAGCAGCACTGCCTTAGGTTTGGAGGCCACCGGCTTTGGCTTGGTGGGGGCGGGAGCACGAGCCTTGAGAGCAGTCGTAGGGACAGCAGAAGAAAGAGAAGGCTTCTCCTTTCTTTTTCTCTTATTCTTCCTCACCACCGTTGCCCAAGTTTCGGGCTGCGGGACAGTCAGTAAGGTGCGTTGACCAGTGGATGGGCCCGCAACCGGTGCCACAGATTTTCGAGCCAGCTCAGGCATCGGCGTTGGTGGCACCACCTTCTTGGCGTCTGCTCTTAAAGGCGGGCGAACCATCGGGGCAGGCAAAAGCCGGTCTTCGATCACCGCAAGTCGGGCATTTAGCATCTCCCCGAATGTTGTGGTTAAAGAGCGCTTGAGCTCTTCTATTAATTCTGCAGCTCCTAGCAGATTGCCGAGGGGTGCTTGCGGCTCAATGGTGGTAGCAGCGGCGGCAGTAGTGGCAGCGGCAGCCTGGGTCTTTGCTTCGGTGAAACCACGACGTAGCGCCTTTACCTCTACTTTAAAAGCTTCCACTTCGAGACGAAGGCACGAATTTTCCGCCCTAAGGCGCCGGGTCTCTTCAGCTTCGCTCCTACCTGCTAGGACGTCGACTACGTCCCGCAAAACCGATGCTGACCTTCTTAAGCGTCCCACAAATTCACCTTTGAGGTTGCCTGATTTCTTAGCAACCTCTAAGATACAGGCAAGTTTTTCGCCAGCCTGTGCCCTCAACTCTTGGGCATTTAGCGTTTCAGGGTCACCGGTCAATAAAACCGCATCGGCTTCCGGATCTGAAACCGGAAGGTCAGAGTCAGCAGCAGCAGCCGGCCCCTTTTTGTAACGCCTACCTCGCAGGACCTTCTCTAATTCTCCATCAATAGGCATCGGGGAAGGTTTCAGAAAACCCTTCTCCCTTGGTGAAGCAGCCTTAGTAGCTCTTCCTCTCCCTCTCCTCGACGAGTTCACTTTAGCGGCCACCGTACCCTCGGTCTCCGTGTCCGAGCCTAGATGACTCGACACGGAGAACGAAGAAGACGGCCGCTTTCTACGACTCTTATTCCCGTCCGTTGTCTCCGCACTGCTGGAAAGCTCCATCTCCAGTCTCTCTCTCTCCTCTTTTTCTCTCTCTTTCTCCTCCTTTTCACTCCTCTTCTCCTCCTCGTCATTCTCATGAGAGCCTAGGCCCTCACGGCGGTTGTTGCCCACCCCGTAGTACGAAGGGCAGCCTTCCGAAGAAGGGCGGGATTTCCCGGCCGAAGCCGAAGTACCCGACCGGGGACTCATTTTACAGTTCGCCATTTTGTCATTAGTTTTTCCTTTTTTTAAAAGGGGTGTGGTCCCCTTGGTGGTCTAACGGCCCGAATGACCATGCTGGCGTTGTGACCTCGGAGTTGTACCGTGAGAACAGTACAGCTCCGAGTTCACAGTCCAACACTTCCCCTCAGCAACCACCGAACCTTGAGAATGCTCCCAACTCGTCATGCCTGCTACCACAGCCCACCCAGACCGCGCCCTCCCTTTACGTAAGTAAATGAAGGACACGAACGAAACAGACTGTCGCAGCAGGCACATGCACACATACACAGACACGCACACACACGAATTATCAGTCTAGGCAGAGGCGCCTAAACCCCATCTTCGTCAAGTGGGAACTCCCTCAAGGAAAGCCCTTGATGATGCTACCACTCAAACGTCTTGGCCAAGCATGAATCTCTCTCATTCTTCCAGACCATTCTGCTCAGCAGAGCCGAGCCCCTCAGCCATTTTCTGCGTACCCTCCTCTGAAATGAAGAGGGGAGTGCGGAGAAGGCATCACCTCCAGTTCCTCTTAGTTTTCACCGTGGCTGGCTTGCCACGGCTACTAAGCCGCCACGACCTCTCCGACGACCCTGGGCGATAGTGTTAGTACCACCCAGGCCATCCTTCCTAGCTAATACTCCGTCCACTGCGCCATCTGCTAAGTCAGAGGGTCGCGCGGAGGAGCTCTCCACCCCAGGAGTGTATCCCGCACACTCTTCCCCCAACCACCTTCTACGCACCCTCCTCTAAAAAAGAAGAGGGGAATGCGGAGAAGGCCCACCCCGAGTTTCTCTTAGTTTCACCGTGACTGGCTTGCCACGGCTACTTAGCCCCCCCGCCACGACAAGGCGGAAACCCCTCGGGGGGGTTGAGAGGTGGGCCTTCTCCAACTAGGCTATCATCGCTTGCATACTTTTACGCTTATACTTATTTATATAATTACTTAATATAGTGTATGTAAAAACTATATGGCCACCTACCGGTAAGCGAGGCATTATTCTACCATTAGCCAGAATCCAGCAAGAATATCAGATTTTCTTTAAATATGGGTCAACGATATTTTAGAATTTTCGGATCAAACCTGGCCAAGATTGGCAGAGGTCGGGATGAGTGGTGTGAAGAAAAGCATAGGTGGCCTTAGCCTTTGATCGGGGTGTGCACCCGGATATATATGTACACGGTTTTAAAATACCCGGGTATACCAATGGCCGCGGGTTGCCGACCTCTGCTCTATACGCCTGTATAGAGCAGAGGTCGGCAACCCGCGGCCCGCGGGCCACATGCGGCCCTCGGCCCTCTCTTTGCGGCCCGCGAGTGTTTTGTAGAAAAAAAAATAGGGACATTTTGCTCACACGGTCGTCTGGCGCCAAACTAAGCAAGGCTTTTACTATAGCTGCCAGAGACAGATAAACATTGATTTTTAGAGATCAGATAATAACTACATAAATAAATAGATACCTATGGTAAAATATGTTTATTTAGAAACCTATAGTAAAATTTTTGAACAAGTGCGGCCCGTCACTTGCTTACTTTGGTACTGTGCGGCCCTTGCCTGCCAAAAGGTTGCCGACCGCTGGTATAGAGAAGTGAAAGTTATATTTTTTGGTGGTTTTTCTTATCATTTAGCGCGTAGAGCAGTCGCTCCATTCGATCTACTTTAGGGCCAGCTCTGTAGAAAACAGACCTTTGCTCAGTAGTAACAATGATGATGAAAAAACAACATGCATTGTATCAAGTAAGCTGTCAGAAGCGGTGAATAAAAGCCTTACACGTGCATTGTCTGAATTGAAAACATGGAAAATCAACGTGGACACGTTCATTTCCCATGTTTAGCGTAGCAGACAGCCGTAGACATCATAAACAAAGCGACGCTAAAATTTAATTAAAGTTTCTTTTAAATGAAGTTTTCTTTTGCCTAGAGGCTACACTTTATTTCTTATCTTAGTACACGATTTGTGGCGTACTTCTTGCTGGCTAATGTAGGTGTTTAGCCGGAGGTTAAGTAAATAGAAAACTTCGCTGAATTATTTCGGTATGCAATGTCTTTGTAAGACGACCTTAAAATTATTACAAAGGTGTTGTTTATTTTTCATAAATATTTGCCCAAAAAAGTATAAGTTTATACTTTTTAACGATAACTTGAGTAGATACGGTGGCTATAATGTTCATGTTTTGTAGAAAATTAGTTCATGTGAAAAATATTTTTAAATTTAGATTTGACCTAAATTAGCTAAGGGGATGTAAAGATAAAAAGATCGCGAGGTCACAGTTCTAGGCAGACAACTAAAGGTTTTAAATCTATCTAGACTACAAACTCAACTCCCTTCACTTCAATTTTCCATTGTAATTCCTTACTTGAATTATTTATGTTACAAATATTCCATTACAACATACTATTATGCATGTTTTTAAATTTTAGTAAATAGAAATTAATCACACAAAACACCAAAAAAGTTAGTCACAACAAAACATAGTGTCACAACAAAAGAGTCCAGCTAAATTAGTCACATACCAGTCAAAATAAGTCAGTAAAAATAAATAAACAGAAGCCAAAACAAAAAAAAAAGTTAAGTTGTTACCTGTCGTTATCATTTTCCTCGTGGACCGTGTCCATGTCTGTGACAGTGACGGCCGGACGCGTGTCGCTCGCCTCGCACAGTGGGCCGCGGTTGGGCGGACTCATCTTTACAAACACATTCTTATTAGCATGGCCTTTCAATACTCATAGAAGATCGTTAACATGGATCTTGCACAATGAAATCATCGGGACAGGCGGCGATGATTCATGAATAACGGAGATAAGACGAACAAGTTTCAGTAATTAGCAGGACTTGTTTTGGTAAATGAGACTGCTAATTCCGTGGATTTGTTGTGAAAAACTATGTAAATGAATTATTGTTATTTCTTCAAATATTGTTTAGAATAATTTTGTACTATTTTTTAAAAATTATTTTCGAAATAGTTCCTAAACAAAGCTATTGTAATAGCAAAAATATAAGAATCTATGATTTCAAAACTGTTTTTAAAACAAGCGTAAAAACATACCTTTGAATATCGGAATATATCTTAGCTCTTATTTTACAACGTTTTTTCATTGCTTTTATAGCTCAGTCAGAAACTTTACTAGCTCTAAGTAGGTAGTTTTTTTTTCTATGTTATCGTTATTGTTTGTACTCGAACATTTTCTTAAATAACTTCTTATTAATAGTGTTTTCTACGCAGAAGGTAGAGTCAGACTGAACGCTGAGATAATGTGTGATAATGAAATGAGATACCTTTAACCAGTGGTATTCAAACTTTTTACGACCGCGACACCCAAAATTTTAAGTACGCTCGGCCTCTCAAATTCAATCGCACGGATTACGTATGACTAACAATAGCAAGCGAGGTCACAAGCAACTGCAAACGATTTAATCATGTTTCTAAATTAACAATTTATTCAAGATTGTAATGAGCGCAATGTGCGCAAGTTAATACAAGTTCAAAATGAAAATAGGTAGTTTTTAGTAATATTAAAACTATTCTGTTTGGTTTTCAAATTTTGGTCATGCAATCTTAAGGCCATGAAGTGAACTTGTGCTCATGCAATCATGAGGCCGTTGTAAGGTTCTACGACTACACGCTATCCTTAAACTAGGCCGCGACACGATTCCTCTGCGGATCAAGATCCCTAGTTTGAAAAACTCTTCCATGTTGACAATTCGCATCATCATATAGGTACCTAGTATTACGTAGCAGCGTATGATAATCCAGTAATCCTATAATGTCTGCTCGTTCGTGTCGGCGGGTTTACCAGTCCTCTATTACCACTTCAGGCTGTCAATTGGACGATCACACGGGATCGATAAAAGTGAGGCTGTGACGTGTTGCACTCACGACGTAGTGGGTAATTTTAGAAGTTATGAGGATGTACTGCATATGTAGGCACATTAGGCATTTAGACATGCAGTCGAAAATTATTACCCTGCAAGTACATAGTACTTACCTAGAAAAGAGTGCTTTTAGCCAGCCGGGTAAAAAATGATGATCTTTTTACCCGACTGCGAAAGAAGGATGGTTATGTTTTTCGAGTGTATGTATATTTGTATGTATGTGGGTATGTATGTATGAGGTTTCTTTGGCACGCCTTACAGCCTAAACAGGTTGATGTACTTCGACATGTGAGGTGTCATCAGAATCGTCTTAATACTGGAAGTGACATAGGATACAACATTTTGCTGTCGGGTTTTTTTCTTAATTTAATAATGATACTTACTTGGTATTAAAAATATTGCTAAAAATATTTATTTTGATAAAAAGTAGACGAATACTTACAGATATGATCCTTAAATAAATTTGGTTTAATTTTTTTTTTTTGACGTACGTTGTGTACATAATAGGTAAAGAAACTGTAATGTACTTTCGAATATCCGTGAGAAGATAAAATTCACTAACATACCTTTTTAAACCAAGAGCTAAATGTAATCTCTAAAAGATAGTGAAGACGCAAAAAACCGTCTCCAGTAAACGTGTACAAAGCGTAAGATTAAATGCTGAGTTTGTTTGTGTTGCGTCCGCCGCGCGGTCCTCTAAGGTTGTTAGGTTGTTGAATAAGTTTCTGAATTAAGAGAACTGAAAGTTTTCTCATCTCGAGATTACAGCAAAGTGTTTACCGTTTGGCTGCGGGACGCGCCCGTGGTGCGACACCACTAGTCAGGAGACGTACCTCGATATTTGTCGATAAAACAAAATGAGTTTTACTTACTATGTAGAGATTAAAATCGTGACAGTCATTTGTGGTATGTTAAGATGTGTGTATGTGTATTTTTACTGTTACTTAACATTATCAATTTTTTTGTATTGAATACTTGGTCTAAAATATTACTTTCCCATTTAAGCTGAGTTCAATTAAGAAAATAGATGTTCATAATGCATGCTTAGCGACCTTGCAGGTACATTGGATTTCGCTGGTAGGTAAGTGAGATTTTCAGTTCTAGAATTTTAGATTGAAATTGTTTAGTTCAGTTACTATTATTTCTTTTTGCTTGTCTGGAAAATTGCTAAACGCAGACACGTTTATCGTCATCTTTGCAGACGATATCGATAAGTTGACCATCCCTAGCGCCAACACTCTAGGTATTTCATAAAATATTTGCGTGACTGTATCGCACCTGAGCCTGGATGGTCTATGTCGCTGCACTCTAAGCTGTCTGTGATTTACACAGCCACAATTCTTAATAAAAATTGTATAGACATTGAGAACTTTATAATTTATTACAAAATTTTAACCGCTCTGAGATTTTTTTTACCAGTTGTTTAGATACTTACATATACTTAGGATATATTTTTTGTTCAATTTTAATATTAAATATTCTGAGTTGGCCAGTGGCGAAAAGAACGTCAACCTGACAAACGAGATGAAGCCCGGATACGGACGTGAAAGACATGAAGGACATAATTATCATGCCAATCAAACATATAATTCCTGAGAAAACACTTCCAAGTTCTACACAGATGTACGTATAGTAGATAGGAAACAGCGGCTATTAAATCATTATGTTGGATCTACTGGGGCTAATGTGTCTGTGGGGCAATTGTGTCAAAGTCAAAGTCAAAATGTTTTTATTCAATTTGGGTATCAAAGATACACTTATGAACGTCAAAGTTTTTTAATAGTCTTGACCGTCATGTTCGAAAAAAGAGCCACTACTCAGGCAAGAAACTAAGGGGCATTATTTTTTTAAAAATAATTAGAAAACTGTCTCATAAATTTTGGCTTAAACTAGGTAATATCATATTTTATATTACTAGTGGCTACTTGGCGGAAGTGGAAGGCTCCAGACATCTTTGTCTTCTAAATGATTGTTAACTTTATAATATCCTCTTTTTATTAATGTAGTTTTAAACATGTAATTTGAATTTTCCTTTGGTGAAACCTGTTATATGTTTTGGGATTTTATACCCAAAACTTATTACGAACGAACGCAGTTGCCTTTAAAGGACTTATTTGACTTAGTCCTTATTTCTAGTGTTAATGTTATGAAAGTCACAGTTAAATTTACATGTATGTAGATTTTTGCTATCGTACATAATATTTTCAAAGATATACAAAGAAGGTAAAGTTAATATATTTATTTCTTTCAATAAATATCTCAATGATTCGCCGGGACCCATCTCGTAGATAGCTCGGACCGCTCGCTTTTGCAAATGAAAATGGACTCTACATCAGCAGCTCTGAACCCCACAACAAAATGCCATATGACATTATTTTTTTATTATCACAAAGACATTATGTCACTTACGCGATAATACAATTGAGTCGTCGTACCGACTAAGTACAAATCAAAATGTCATATTCTTTTAAACCTTGTTTCACCTTAAATTAATTAAGCTATTGATTGATCTGCTATGATATGATCACCAAAGATTTTTTAAAAGCGTGAAATAAGTTATTTTTTTTTATATGTGAGGGTAGCGAGATGTACAGTCTTGCGCCCTCAGTCGTAAGTATTGTTTTGTCGTAATTAGTTCGATACCTCTGAATGACAAGATAGCCTAGCTCCCCGAGTTCGGCGTTTAGCAACATTTTTTTGTTTTGTGAACGTTATATTGGTGTGAATATTTTTAGACAAGGTTTTCCGAATAAAGATACATATGTTATATTTATATAGTTTTTTGATGTTCATTATTTTTGTTTCAGTGTAAATTTTCTTAGTATTGATAGGTAGTGATAGTTGTTATGTAGCTATATCCGTCAGTTGCCTAATCTTACGATTCGCGTATGCAGCAGAACTAAGACACCTAAATAAAGCACTAATATGACAACCCCATTACAGTTTTGAATTAATGCTTATAAACCTAGGAACATAGTCGCCTTATCTATGTCAAGTCTATCGCCCACAAGCATTACGTTTGGCTCTATATATCTAACATTAGGCATGGAAAACTTTAAGCACTTGTTTTTTTGCATTGATTAACAAATTGTTCGCAGCGAACCATCGTCAGTATGTTGTTTACATGCACAAGCTCACTGTCTTTCCTATCAGTTTTAAAAATAAGGGATTTACCATCAGCGAACAGAACTAATATGCGAAGGGTTTGTCAGTAATTCTCGAAAGACGCAATTTTCCCCAGTTGACGCTGTACCGTACTAAATGATGGATCTGAGAAGGGTACTGGTGTGGTTTGGCCATGACCGGTAGTCCACCTCTGTATGTAGATGTATTACTTTAAACTCCTACGCAGCAGTTTAGACTTGTTTATTGTTATGATGAGGTACTTAGAAGTGAGAAGACACCGTTCCGTTTTAGTTAGCACGTTGAGTCGTGATGTGACTCAATTTAAGTAATTTGCTTTGCTTATTGTTAGCGTACATTGGTGCAGTAAACATTGTCTAACATCTATTTGATTCAGATACAATCAATATTTCAACTACTTTGAGATTTTTTAGTGTTTCTTATTTCGAAGTTAATGTCTTAAAAAAACCTAGGAAAAGTAGGTGAGTAGGTATTAAAACTTAAAGAAGTAGGTATGAAAAAAAAAAAACCGGCAGCACACGTATCTAAGGACACTTGGGTTTGTAAGACAAATAAAACTACGAGTATAATATAGTATATACTACTATACTTAACAACTACTTTATAATTATACTTCTATGTAACTGTCGAAATCCATCCAGCTAGTCGGAAGAGTACAGGTAATAAAAAATAAATTTAGAAACATTCATTAATAGAAGATACGTGCCAAAAACACAACCCTTCTTGGCAGTTAGCTTTTCTCTAGTTAGCAGTCTTCGGTAAAAAAGGTTAGCTAATTAAATGATGCAATGGAAAAAAAATCGAAACATTAATCGAAACTTTAATGGAAAGAAATTTATTTAATTTTATTATGGAAACTGACGTGGTTTTCACACATTATGATTTACAACACGGGAATTACTCACGTACGATTTAGTCGGTTATTTCGACTATAGTTTCAACCGCATTCGGCGATCTTCATCAAGGCGAGTGCGCGCGCGCGTCTCGCATAGCACTGAACGATACGTACGATTTAGTCGGAATAATCGACTAAATCGTACGTGAGTAATTCCCGTGTTATAAATCATAAATATATTTAAATATGTTATTATAAGTAAGTTAATGGATAAAATGGACTGGAACTTTCGAGCAAGTGTAAATAGGTGAATTCGTGTTAAACATCCTTGGTACAATTACTATACAAGCGGACTGGTAATCAATTAGCATCCTTTTTTGGGCATATTCTGTACATCAAAACAAACATATTTAGTTTTACTTACGTTCGTTTTAGTTTTAAAAGTTTGCTGCGCCCCGCGGTTTCACCCGCGGTTAAATAGTATCCTATGTGCTATTCTAGATTATACTCTATCTCTGTGCCAAATTTTATCCAGATCTGTTCAGCCATTCTGACGTGAAAGAGTAACAAACATCCCATCCATTCTTACAAACTTTCGCGTTTATAATATTAGTAGGATAGGACAATAATTTAAAAAAAAAAATGTGACCTGTCTAAACATAATCAAATGTATAATGTCATAAACATAATCAAATGTATAATGTCATAAACATAATCAAATGTATAATGTCATAAACATAATCAAAAAGCACGCGCGCACTTTAAGTCACGTGCCGACAAGCCGGCAAGCGCTGGTGGCGGCTCGGATGCTACAAAGAGTTATGGAGTGTTAAAGAGAACCACAAAAACTTAAAAAAAAATTGGGAAATTCTTGAGTTTTGGGAAAAGCTGTAGATCAAAAGTTGTTTGTTTTGATGAATAGAATTTGCTCTTAAATGGATGCTAATTGATTACCAGTAACCCTGTACATTTAAACTGATAAGAGCTATTTCCTATACAAATGAGAGCTATTTCCTATATTTCCTAAATGTAAAGAGTTCCTAGAAAGTCTAAAACGAGAGTGTTTCCGAACTCATAAATCCTTTTCTTGCCAGCTTAAGAAACCTTTACTATTTTAACTATATTTAGAAAAGGATGAATACTGAGACTCGCTATAATGTACATCGAAGCCTTCAAGACAGAGGCAAGATATGAGACATGGTTAAAAAATTTTGTTTTCACTTGGTAAGTACACTTGTCTACATTCCTTTATTCGAAACCTTTTTTATCCTCACCTACATGCTCTCAAATAGCAAACCCCAAATTTTTGTTTTTCAAGAAAAAAAAAACAATGGTTTGCGATCATGATCCGAAAAAACAAGGTCTAGCATTCAGGGAGCAAACACATAATGACGCAGAAACGCAGAAGTAAATGTTATCGAAGGGCAGAAGCAAATAGTTTTAAAAAAAAAATGTTCTCGATTCAGGGGGGCTATTCCTGCGCGTGAGATGAGATGAGATTTTATCTTGGTCACTTTCACACCTATGACGTTTCAAACGAGAGCAACAAGGACGAAAAAAAGTGAGATGAAAATTTCAAATCTCCGAATAGGGTCCCTGATTCTTTTCAAGTATAATTAAAAAAATTAAAAACCCCGGCACCGATTTCGTCAAATATTATTAACCTCATTTTATTTATGTATGTATATATACGCACCTATCTATTTAAAATGTTATCAGTCAGTATTTTGGTTTTATTAGTTTAATTAATAATATGTATTTAGTCGCGTACTGTGCCCGACTTGATTCGTGGGTGACGTCACAGCCGGTTCCAACGGAAGACCAGCGCTGGCTGCTATAGCCGGCATTACGCTGAGTTGGAATCGGTTTGTGGCAAAAAACATTGTTTGTATAGTTTTTAATTTTTATTGTTATTTTTTGTTGATATTTGTTTTTTTGTATAGACAATTTTTATTTTGTTAGCAAAAAACAAGTAAGTGTTTTTTGCTAACAAAATAAAAATTGTCTATTGTCTATAAATATAAGAACACTCCCGACTAATTTACCTTTCAATAAAAAAAAAAAACAAAATCAAAATTGGTTCATCCGTTCGGGAGCTACGATGCCACAGACATATCGAGGGGTGAGTGATAAAACCCGATAAATTCATAAAAGTGAGTTGCGAGATATTCCATGTTAAAGTTTCTTGCCAATAAAAAAATGATTTTCTGTGAAAACCATGTGTAAATTCTTAACTATTTATGAAGATTACATATTGTATTTTATTATTAATCATGATTACCAAAAGTAGTAATGTAGCTTTTATAAAAAAACAGACTTAAGTAAATTAAAGGATGAGCTTATTGGATTACATCACAAAATAAAATAGACAATTTTACAATTTCACGGTTTATTAGTATGAAAATCAAACTTAAAATCTACTTTATTGCTTAAAATTAACCGACCAAGTGCAAGTCAGACTCGTGCACTGAGGGTTCCGTACGTACTAAGAATATTTAGGTGAATATGAATGATTAAAATTGGTAAAAGTTAGTTAGTTTGGGAAACAATTTCAATTTTTCAGGCGAAAAGTAGTGGCCGTCTATAGATTCCAACTGCATCTTTGTATTCGTTTTTTTCGTCAAATATTTAGATATTCTCAATTTTTGGAATATCCCTTTTGATTCAAAGTCAAAGTCAAAGTGTTTTTATTCAATTTAGGAATCAAAGATACACTTATGAACGTCAAAGTTATTTAAATAGACTCGACCGCCTTGTTTGGATAAAGAGCCTGTACTCAGAAGAACAGGCAAGAAACTGAGGGGCATTATTTTTTCAAATAATAAATAAATTACAGTCTCACAAATTTTGGCTTACAACTAGGTAATATCTATAAATACTAGTAGCTACTTGGCGGAAGTGGAAGGCTCCAGACATCTTTATCTTCTAAATAATTCTTAACCTTATAATACCCTCTTTTCGTTAATGTAGTTTTTACATGTGATTTGAATTTTCCCTCAGTGAGCCTTGTTATATTTTTCGGATAATATTGTAAAAACGAACGCAGTCTAAAACTAAATCTCGGTACAGCTATCCTATCCTTATTTCTAGTGTTATTATTGTGACAGTCTCAGTTCAATTTAAATTTATGTAGATTTTTGCGAACGTACATAATATTTTCAAAGATATACAAAGAAGGTAAAGTTAATATATTTATTTCTTTAAATAAATCTCTCAATGATTCGCGGGGACCCATTCCGTAGATAGCGCGGACCGCTCGCTTTAGACGGTTGCCGTGGTGTGCCGGCAGAGTAGAATAGCACCCCCCTCTAGTACCAGGCGTCGTAAGAGCCGACTGAGGTACAGCGGAACCGACAAATGGCGGTATAACCATTCGAAATAAAACGTAGCTAAAATGGCACAGGGCAGGGATGGGCAGCAGCATCCTTGTCGCGAAGCTACGTTTCTGCGATCGCCACCACGCCTGCCCAGCGTGGCGATTACGGGCAAACTCCCCCCTAAATGACGAGCACAAATACGACCAGGCCCCCAGTCCCCAGCAGCGATGCTATTCCGGGCTACGACAGCGGCCCCGGTAACGGCGTAGCAGGGGGTGCTAAGAATCGCTGGCAGATGCACGGCTGTCACACCAAACGACGACTGGCCCTGGTAACGCACAACGTGCGCACAATGAGGACTGACGAGAAGGTTGCTGAGCTGGAGGAAGAGTTGAGTAGGTTGCGCTGGGATATTGTGGGGTTATCCGAAGTCCGTAGAGAGGGTGAGGACACGATTACCTTAAAATCCGGCAACCTGCTTCACTATCGGGAAGGTGTTCCTGAATATAAGCATTGATTCCAAACTGCAATGGGGTCCACATATTAATGCGCTGTCTGGGAGACTTAGTTCTGCTGCTTATGCGGTTCGTAAAATTAGGCAACTGACGGATATAGCTGTAGTGAATCTTTAAATCTCCTTTTACATATCCTAACCTTATATTACGACTTAATAACTAACCCCCCTCTACCTGTATTCCCCTCAAATAATAATTAAAGATTTATGTTAACAAAAGTCCCGGTCCCCGGAGTCCGTGCAGGCAAATTTTAAATAAAAAAAATCAACTCCTTGCTTAAAATACTAGCAGAGAAAACCACGGGGCGCGTAATCATGGCGCGTGTTATCATGCAACTGCAGCAGCCGACCGCCCGGCACGCGAAATCTAGCGCATTATCGCGCGCGACGCTCGGCTGCGATTGGCGGGAGACGCTCCACTTCGCATGACGTCACGGGCGCAAAGCTTAAAGACACCTTACTGGGTTTTGTATCGCAAGAGTTTGAGTAAAGCGCTTGATTCCGGATAGTGCGAATACCCACTAAGTAAATATAATATGATTCTTTACGATATTTTTCAGTTATTTAATACATTAAATATACTTATTGGATTTAGATTTTTAAAACACGTTGTATTTAAAAAAAATCACATAGAGCTATATCCCGAAAATTATATTTGATAGGTTTTAACTTTAGCTTAATTTCGATTTTTTGGAAATTTACCTCAGTGTTAAACTCCGATAAACCAAATTAGCCATTTTGACCATAAGCATTACCTTCATATATGGTGATTATAAGTAGGGTATTGTGGTTGTTTCACAAAACAAAACTTTTTTTTCTTCGTATAACTTGTTTTACAGTATTGTAACCTAAAATAAAATAAAAAAATAGCACTTATTGGATTATTTGGAATGAATATTTTTGTATTGAGCCTTAAAATGACCTATTGGATTTTATAGCTAAAAAGAGCGTAGGATTTTGGGTACAGCAGACTTTTAAACTAAAATTAGTTTTTTTTCGATTTATCGGGTTCTATCACTCACCCCTCGATATGTACAAACACACAAACAGACACGTCAAACTTATAACACCCCGTTGTTTTTGCCTAGGGGTTTTTTTTTATTACTTAATAGGCTTGCGTTTGGCCGCCAACATGCCTGATGATAAGCAGTGATGCGGCCTACGATGGAGCACGCTTGCCTAGAAGAAACCGATTCACTCGAGACTTGAAGACACCCAGATTAAAAGTGTGGGAACACATACTCTGGCAGATTATTCCACACAAAAGACAGAGGGTTCCACACAGTGTAGGGTTAAAAATTACAATTCCATAAATTTTAATTCTAATGATGGCTCAACATTTTACAGGTTTTAAATATAATGCCACATTCAACTCAATCCTCACTTATTTCTATAGTTGTGATTACTCAATAGTTATAGCTTACCTTAAAAGATTGTTGCCGCTCGCTTCAGCCGCTAAATTTCAGTCACAGCTGTATTCTTCCTTATACCACGATAACTACGAGTCAATCACCATTCTAGCTACTTAGACCACTGAATTTCGGCGACTGTCCAACAAAAACGTGGGACACGTGCTAATTGTGAGGAAAAATGAATATCTCACGATTTTAAACGTAAATGTATCGTGCAATACAATTATTGTAATACTAGCTTCCGCCCGCTGCTTCGTTCACGTTTCGTTAACGAAGTCAATTTTAGTCAATAGTAGTCAATTTTTATCCTGAAAGTCCGTATTAAATATTGTTGAAATATTTTTTAAAGTCGGTTCAGTAGTTTCGGATTTCACCTCATACATTCGAACTTACAAATAAACCAACATTGCCTCTTTCCAATATTAGTGTGGAATGGTATAGACTATAAACTAGCTGCGCGCCGCGGTTTCGTCCGTTCGCTCTTTCCTACAGAAACCGTTTTTTTACCTCCGACGCAGAAACGACGGGGAGTGTTATAAATTTGACGTGTCTGTTTGTATGTGTGTGTAGTGTAGTGTGCGTAGCATCGTAGCTCACGAACGGATAAACAGATTTCGATTTGTTTTTTTTTTGTTTAAAAGGTGTCGGTGGAATTTTTTAATGTTGTATTTGTTTATCTAAAATAATACCTATCACATAAAAATCCATTTTAGTCCACTCGTTCAGCTGTTGCAGACCTGAGTAACATACAAACTCGCACTTCTGTCAACTTTCATGATGTCATTACAATTTTTACATATTTCCTTAGCATTGTTTACGAAAACCGGACAATAATAGCTTTCAAATTTAAAGTCAGAGCTAATGCATAAAACTAGCAGCAGTAATACAGAAAAGCTTTTTTCTCCATAACAAACAAGTAAGTAGACCGTGGTAAGTTTTGTTTAAACTGGAAATTATTTGATTATGCGCTTCAGTGGGGCTGGCAGGCACGTGTTTTTCTAAAAACTACCAGGTTTACTGGTGTACAAAGAGTTGTTTTACAAAACGATGAGTTCAAAGCGCTTTGATAGCCGCGACAGGTCGCCCCGTGCCGCCGTGTCGTGTCGGCGTCAGACTCACTACCGCGCGTCGCCGTCGGTCAAACGTGATTGGTAACAATTCCGAGCCGAAACTAATTTACTAACACAATTTGTTGTGACCATAAAGTGTCTTTAAAAGAAGTCACTGCACGTGACTTTACGTTGCTATACAGCGTATTCTTTAGCAGAACAAGCAATCAGACAAAAAACTGAAATAAGAGACATCATCGAAACTATTAGAATACTGAAATGGAACTGGGCAGGATATATATGTAGAATGGACAATTGTAAATGGACGAAGAAGATAAAAAAAAGAATGGGTACCGAGAGAAGAAAGGAGAAATAGAGGAAGACCACATAGACGCTGGGAAGACATCTTCAACCAAAGACTGGGAATAGAGTGGAGGAGAAAAGCAAGAGACAGAAAACACTGGACAAAACTGGGCGAGGCCTACGCCAAAGAGGCGACATTTACACATGACTGCATTATGTGACAATGGACATACCTATATAATAAATTAATTGGAATTAAGTGCAATTGAAATAAAGGCTTTTTTACTTTTACAGCGTATTTTTTATTTTTTTTACGAAACTCATAACTAGGTATCTGCATGTCTACAAACAATATGAAAGCAATTACAACGTAGGCGCTAAAAGGTTTTTATCTTCTAATACTCGTAGCGTAAAGTCCATTTTCTTAATTCAAAAATAAACAAATAGAGACTAGATTAAAAGTAATGTACGTTAAATGCCACAAACGTCGCGATTATAATGAACTTAATGAATTAATTAGGGCCCTTTTTCACTCGGCCGAGACTATTTTTCGTAAATATTTTTGAAGGTGACACAAAGGAGGCTCGCGGATACCGCGTCAAATTATGTTTCGTGAAATGTAGCTGATTTTTTACTCTCCTTTGACGTTCAAAGTTGGAGTTAATTTGATTTATTGTCTCTCTTAAAACGAGAGTCGGGGGTAATGTTATTTGTAGGTTCACCTACGGCTTGTTGGCCTAAAAAGCGAGTGCAGGGGCGCACCGGCGCGCCTAAGTGATTCGATACACGTTCAATATGTTTCATTAGGGAGCACCGTGTTCGCTTATTCGATCATATCGACGACGGCGCTGTCGCCGGCGGTGGCTCGAGCAACAACAACCTTTCCACTTTCCATCCACTCAATTCCTACATAATCAGTTTTTCTGACTCGGTTATGGTATACACTCAATTTGTGCCGGCATTCGCCTCAGAGACGCTTCTGCAAACGCCTATCAATGTAGGTAATATATTTTATAGCGCTTTGATGTACGCATCGGTCTCAATGCGCACTCAGAGGTTTTGGCAATACTATACGCAACAAATAACAAGTACGAAACACAAGTCAGTGCGGAAAAATGATATGGTCTATGAAGTACAGTAGGCCAGTAAAATAATGTTAATATTTTGTTAAGGGTCAACTGGGGCAAATGTGTCTGTGGGGCAATTGCGTCTTTCGGGAATTACTGTCAAACCCTTCACAAATTAGGCGCAACCAAATCTTTTTTCTATCTTTAGTTGCAATAATCTGTACAAGATGGCGTTAGTTGCCTAATTTGTGCGTTTGTCAGTAATTCTCGAAAGACGCAATTGCCCCACAGACGCATTTGCCCCAGTTGACGCTATTATAGACTGAAGAATTAAAAGACTTGTCATGACGAATCTAATAGCAAAACACGAATTTAGTTAAACCTATAAAGCTTTTAAACAAGCGAGAAAGAAAGCTTACTGTTCTGTCCAATATAAGTATGAAATGTTAAAACATAAAAGCTTCTAGTTTTAGTAGAGTAGGGTGTTATCCCGTAGCTTTTCAATCACTGAGTTGGAAACAAAGTAAAAAGAACCGGTCAAGTGAGCGCCGCGCGCCGAGCATTTCGTTTAGGCCCCGGGAAAACTTGGTTACAAAAGTCTTCTAACATACCGTTACAAAATACAGCCCTATTTGATTGTTATTTATTCTCCATGGCTATTTTAGAGCATAAAAACTCATAAATGCTGTTACTAAATGTTAATTATTTGATATTTCTACAAAATAAGGCTATGCGTTGGATTCAGTTGCAAAATAAATCAGAATTAGAACCTCGAATATACTACCTAAAATGTTCGGCGCAACAAAAAGAAAAAAAGAGGTTTCAAAACCATTTAGCTATAACATTGATGTGTTGTAAATAAAATATTGAAAATCAGCAAGTAAAATAATAGGACTGTACGCAGGAAGCCTAGCTTGACTCCGATAAAAAGCCAATAGGAAGCTTTCTGATTGCTGCACTAATTTTTCCTTCCTGCGCGTCGAACAAGGTTCGCGGATGCTTTCCTCCGATTGGCGACGTTGTCTGCCTCCTGTGTCACAGGAAATGGTAATTACCGCCTAATCTCGCCCGGAGCGCGCTCGGCCCGACGTCCGGATATGAACTTCCGTTATGAACAATTTAGCACGCGAAATTGGATGGCACGGGAGCACTCGGCATTCAGCCTCCTACTACAACCTACCCGATGAAGCACGGCACACGTCCGCTTCCCTATTGAGATGACCGTCGACGTACATACTTACTATTCCGTTTGCTGAATTCAAAATCGTAAGCTAAAAAATATGCTAACTTTTCCACTTCATTTTTCAATTAGGAACGGAAATTGCTTATAGGGCGCATCCCGGGGCGCGTGAAAATTGCAATAAAATTTTAAGTTGAAAAAAATTGAATTGTGCTTACCGTGTAATTTGTTTTAGTTTCAGGGCAAAGTTATATTTTGACACTTTCTGTTTCTGAAATTGTTAAGTTTTGCTGTAATAAAAACCTAAAACGCACGAGATATCCTAGTTGTAAAATAACCTTAGAAGATTACTTTTTTTAATCATAGTTATATAGATCTTTTTAAATACGATCTACATGATACAAACAATGTTACATATTAGTTAAAATTATCAGACTTCAAGCTTCTGCTTCTGTCTGAAAATTGTTACAGGCGGTCATATTATTTTTCTTACAATTTTAAGCCATTTTTTCCAATCACACCTATATACATATGTATGTACATCAATAAGGAGATACAGATAAAAAATGTACAATAAAGAAATAAAAAATGTGCACATACTGTACATACCTACTTAGATTGACTTAGAGTGCCACTCACACAAACTGTCTAAGACAAGTTAATCAAAATCCAAACCATGAATCAATCACTCCCTATGATTAGACGATGAATAGTCGATAAGCTAGGTACCTTCTCATTGACAAATGGGCGATGGTCGAGGCTTGTACTAGCAAGTAATAATAGCACATCAATGCAGATCACTATGAATGGGAATCATTAGCATCTGACCAACCGTGATCATCATTTGCGCGTAGTGTGCATGGTAATCTGTATGGCCACGTAATATTGACGTGAATCAAACGTCTGAATGGACACGGACAATGCTATCTAAGGATTAGATTGAGTAAATTTAGTGATACGTAATGTTCGGATTAAATGACAATCCTACCTAATTACTGTATTCATTTAACCCTGCGTGAATGACGGGAGAACGTGCTTCATTAACTATGAGGTGGATTTAATGCACTCTGTAAAGAAACTACCGGGAAAAGGTCAATAAAATACAAAATATTAATTATTTCATGAAAATTTATTGTGTCCCTTCAAAGTGGGCTTCTCCCGAAATAATGTATGTATGTATGCACCAATGAATAATATTATTAACTAGAAAAAATTAACTCAGTTTCCGAAATAGAAATATAGTTAACGCCGTGAATTTTCTCTTATGTTTTCTATCGATTTCCCGAAGCACTAATTTGAATTTTGGTCAAAGAAAAAAGTCGGCCTAAGACATGTTCGGTGAACTCGATAGTTTTTCGATGGTATTAATTGGGTTTTTGGCAAAAAAAAAGGTTCAAAATTCTCGATTTACGCGATTGTGCTTTGGAAAAAAAGTCAGAAGAGTCCTTTATAATTTTAGTGTGATGATAGGTATTCAAATTCAAAGTTAGGATTGAGATTAAGATTATTTAAGAAGTAGAAAGAATTATCTTGATAAATAAAACGACTATATAGTAGGTAAAATTTATGTTTTATTTGGGTTTATGACAATTCTTCAGACTTCAAACGTAGTCCGTAAATATTTATATATTTTTAGATTAAAACTAATTTGCACGGTGAAAATCGACACTTGAACTTAGTTCGCTCTGATTATTTTTGTTAAAATCAATAAAATTAAAAAACTCGACGAACTATCAACTTAATTAAAAGCTCTAACAAAAATAACCAATAGGCCTTTGCATTGCAAAATAAATAAGAACTTAACAAACTATCAACTTAATTAAAAGTTCTAACAAAAATAACCAATAGGCCTTTGTATTGCAAAATTAATACGAACTTAACAAACTATCAACTTAATTAAAAGTTCTAACAAAAATAACCAATAGGCCTTTGTATTGCAAAATTAATAAGAACTTAACAAACTATCAACTTAATTAAAATCTCTAACAAAAATAACCAATAGGCAATTTTGCAACACAAAGGTATTGCAAAATTAATAAAAACTTAACAAACTATCAACTTAATTAAAAGTTCTAACAAAAATAACCCTTTAGGCCTTTGGATTGCAAAATTGATAAGTCGAAACCAAAATCAATTCAAACACGATTGACACGACGACGGGCGTGTGTTCAAAAAACGCTGCTGGAATGTCAGCCAGTCAAAGCTCAATGAAATAGTGGAAATATCGTGTGAATATTCAGAGAGCGCAAAACGAACGGTGGCTGGTCGGCAGCCAGTCATTGTGGACTCCGAACTACATACATACAGGTATACATATCTCTTCAAATGGACTGGCCGTTCAATTTCGATACTTTTACAACACAATAGATCGCGGAGTAAGGCGTGTGCATTCACCTGTCAAATTAAAAAGCACTTGCATATTCAAAATAAACGAAAGCCTCTCATTGTAACATGTGAACGTTTTAATTCGTTCGCACGTTGATGAGACTGCCTGCGCTGCTATTGTTGTAAAAATTGAAATAGGTAAGCAATTTATGATTCGAAATTCAATTTTTTACTCGACTGCAGTTCGGTTTTCATTTATACTCGTATACCCTCTTGATTGGATTTAGGAGAAATAGGAAAATGCGGGGGAAATTATAAAAGTGTTAATTTCACTTTGTAGTGCTGCTTTTTAGCTCAGAAAATAGAAATTTTGGTTGAACGCTAGCAGAAGGGCTGAAACTTTTTTTTAAAAATAAATGGCATGCATGTATCTTTCATATAGGTATGTATGTTCTTCACTTCTGAAGTAGAAACACCACGAGAACTGTTTCCCCCGAGCTTTCCCTCCTTTGTGTCCCAAAATAAAATTCTTCGATTTTCATGAATATAATTCAAAAAAATTTCTTTCATTACATCTTGATTTGACTTATAGTTTTCAAGAAACGCTAACAGCAATTGCAGACCAGGGAACAAAAATAACAATTTCCGTTTAGTGTTCCTGTTCATCTGCACATTCTTATTCAAATTTTTAAAAGAGCTTTTAGGAGCTTTCTACATCGCTGCTTTTGATAAGCTCTATATATCGTCACGCCTTTCCCCCGAGGGGCTGGCAGAAGTGTAACATAACACCCACACTTCGCCGGTAGATATTCAGTCTGAAATGTGACAGGGGGCGAGCTTGTCGCCATGCACATCGAGATGATGACATACAAAACGCACACTATAAACACTTTGAAATATGAATCCTTATAGGTCAAATCGGAGAAATGATGACGATGGATGATGACAAAATAAACCTTAACTATTTCGAAAACGATAAAAGATAGAAAGCCATCGTACGCTTTCAAATTTTAGAAAAACTATATAGTTAGATCTTTTTAGTGAAATTATAAAAATAAATGGCCACCATACGAATAAATTTGATAGTCACACACATACTATAAACACTCATCATTTTAAAACCTTTGAAAATAGGTAGGATGTGTTTGAACAAATAATTATGATACGTATTTACACGGTCTGTCTAGTATGACTAACAAACATTTAAGATGGCGGGATTACCATGGTCGACAAATTCCAATCGGTTCAACCGAATTTTAAAGTGATCCTAGGAGGATATTTTTTTTGGGTCTGGGGTCTTTTAGGGTCCGGGAATATACCTCGGATTTTTTTTTTGAGCCTGCTATTTTTTAAGATGGCTACCATATATACTTACTCAAAAATTTCTGAATATGGCATACAATTTTTCAAATATATTGTTTTCGTATGTGTGTTTCTATCCTGAAGTTGAAACAAGACGAGAAATTATTGTTTCCTATTTTCCTCTCCTCTTTTATACGAGTGAAATTCACAAAATATGTTTTTCTTAGCTTTAGTGAAATCAGTACTAACTAGCTACGAGAAAACTGTTAAAGACCAATGTGTTTCCTGTAAAATTATGTACAATATTGTGATTGGATGTATATTGATGAATCTTACAGTATTTATGATAAACCAGCTTTACCAAAAGATTTTTTTTTTTTAATAATTTGAATGTGATCTTATAATAAAAACCTCAAGTTTTATTTATTTTCTTTATTTTTTATTTATTTGAACAAAATCCACAGCTCTCAATTATACAAGACATGCCAAAGACCCAAAAACAACGTTGAAGATAATTTTACAAGAAATAAATTGGTTTTTGTTATTAACTAACCACGTTTGGGAAACATAAAAGAGGGGGGAGGGCTCAGATTAACCTAGAGAATTAGATGGCGCACGGCGTATGATTTAGGTGAAGCCCAAAACCAACCTATAAAAACTACGCTATAGTCGTATAATATATGTACACAACACGCACACATTGACGCAAAAAAACTACGCTACTCGCTTGGTCGTTCTTACGTCGACATTATGTGCATTGGTTTATGGTATAATTTTGTGTACATAAATATACATAGTGCATTATAACATTGTGTATGTTGTTTTGTGTGAATTTGATTATTTATTTTTGACATTTTAACTATTATTATTTTGGATTATTTTATTAATGAAACTGATGTAATGTATATGGACTTGGATTCTGAAATAAATAAATTGAATTGAATTGAATTGAATAAAAGTATGGCCAGGACAACATTTTGAGGTTCTTTTTAAAAACTGTGCAGTTTTGTTACAAGTCAATTTTGAAAAAGCCGTAATATTAAACTCTTACAAATATGTGTAGATTTGGAATACTAAATCTACTAAGGTTGTAAATTGAAACGGAAATGGCTAACGTAGAATTTGGGACTTAATATTAGTTTTCGTGCAATTGTAAATGTTTTTCATGGCAACATTAGCACGCACACAAGTTTAATAAAGAAGTGGCTTCAGCGAGATATAACTCAGTGTTCCATGTCGGTGGCTGCCTCGGTGACTCAGTTGGTAGTGAACCTACCTTCTGAGCTTGGGGGCGTGGGTTCGATTCCCACTTAGGGCAAACATTTATGTGAAGAACATTTGTGTTTGTTCTATGTCTGGGTGTTAATACCTATTTAAGTATGTATTTAAAAAATCTAAGTATGTATATCAGTCTCTGGCAAGCATACAGTACAAGCTTTGCTTAGTTTGGGGTCAGGCGACCGTGTGTGGAAGTGTCCCGAATTTATTAATTGATTATTATTTATTTATCTTTTCCTCTAGGTTGATCTGAGGGGGGAGGGAGGGAAACAATTATACCTCGACGTATTTGATGCGACGTGACGTGTTAATTTAAAAATATTTGTTAACACGCATTGCACTTATTTTTAACGGTTTCTAGTTCTTGGCGTTTATTACAAACAACGCCTCTCTGTCTCTTACCGCTTCCGTAATTCTTGCGGCGCATTTTATCATCATCCGTCGTCATTATTTCTTCGATTTAACCCACAAGAAGTCGTATTTTAAAGTGTTTGTAGAGCTTGTCGGATTCAGTTGGAAACTCCTGAAAACCTTTTTTGAAAACTCGAGTCACGATGTTTTGCTGAATAGGATTACTAAACAGAAATATACATTTTTGTTCCTTACTATGCAATTTCTATTAGTATATTTTGAGAACCATAACTCCAAAGAAAGATTTGTAGATAATTTCACGATAAACATATCGGCCTTCATAACTTTTCTCATAGTGGTTTTGTGTAAATCTAAAACTGTATTTTCGGACACAAAAGGAAACTGATGGAAACAATAAGGTCTTAAGGTGTTTTTACTACGGACGAAAAGAACATAATTATATGAAAGCTACTTGCTCACCAAGTTTCAGTCCTTCGACCAAAATCTCCATTTTTGCTAAAAAGCTGGACTATTGTAATAACGTATTAGATGGGTATCGGCCTATTTACATTACCACTGTTACAACTAAAACTGTCAGGTATTACCTGACAGTTTTAGTTTGGTTGAAAATCCAAAAAGAGTTTTGCGAATAAAAGTCAAACATGGTTTATTCACAGAAAACTCTATTTTTATTAAATACCTTTTACTAACTGTCTGTGATGGGTAGGAGATTGATGGTTGGCTTCGGCTGTGGCTAGTTAACCACCCGCCGGACCAAGCCATGCCGTGAAATGACCTAGTCGTGTTTCGGGATGTAGTCCGGTGTAACCGTTCCGAAGACGGGTCTGAGCAGTAGCGCACTTGTAGCGCCTCACTCAACTGCCGTCTTTGTATTTATTCACTCTACAAAACTTCAAGGCTAGAGTGAATAAGTACCTTATAGGTCGTCGTGCTCCATCTTAGACCACAACGTTGTTTAACATCAGGCGAGTTGGTGGTCGAATGACGACATAAAAAAAAAGTAAAGCGCTTAGTTTTAATGCTGCGGCCACATTTTGGACACAACTTTGTGATCATGCTTAGGTTTTATCACAAAATACTACATAACATAGGGCTTAGCAATTATTATAGCATGGGGCACAGAAGGAAAGTCTTCATACAAAACACGATTTTCAAATAAGCCAAGTTTTTTTTAACTTATCAACTTTATTTTCATACTAAACTAATAACTTGTCAAAAATGTGGAAAATGGTGATGTCGAATCACGCAAGAAAATAAATGATTTCTGAATAGATTCGAATTCATCTTGATGTCTTACATTAGTGTAGCTTTGTCACGCACGCAGTAAAAACCTTAGAATATTTATTCGGACAGAAGTAGTCACAACGTGCCCCTTTTACTCGTATATACCAAAATACAATTTTTGTCTCAGATGTTGCGATATTATGACTAAAATTACCCATAACGGAACCTAAATTTATAGCACAAAGTATACAGTCAACAGATGATTAGGAATGTAATTAAACACAATAACAATTACTTATTTATTTATTTATTTATTATAGGACCCTAACATAATAAAATAATCATAATTATTATTATAGATGCGACAGTTAGTTTGTTTGTTTGTGTATTTAGTTTGTTTGTTAAGTTATTTAGTGAACACAAAAATCTCGAAACTAGTTTCCAATCGCAAATTTTACTTTTCGCTTAATGTTTTCAACGTAATGTGCTATAGGCTTGTCTCAAATAAACTACCTAAGTTCTCCTTCCTAATTTTCTTCACAATAGTTTCGAGTTTTTAATCCGTAGTGACCTATTTCGAGTAAATTTGTCGAAATCAACAATAACATAACCTTATTCAGTAGCTAGGAGAATTTTGCCATCAAATGTATATAGTTTTACCTAACTTATAGGGCAATGATTTTGTTTGCAGGTTATATCTTGAAACATAAAAAATAAACGTAATAGGTATTTGCCGTACGTTTAAATCATGTTCTTAATGATTTTAATTACTCAGTCTGGTTTGATAGGCGATTATAGAGTTGAATTATCAATATTGCAATCGATGCCGGTTTCTAAATAAGTTTTCTTTTATCTTAAAGTTGCTACCTCTAACAGCCTCGCCAAGACAACCTGCGATTTTAAAAGCCCCCTGACGTCTACTGGAAGATACAGAAGCAAGTATTTCTAAAATACGTTTAAGCTGGAGACCTCTACAAGTCGCATTCTTCAATCGATTCTTGTGAATTTTTGTGAGCAGGTTCGATCATTATTCAGTTTTTTTGCCAAGTTAAGAGGAAGACAAAGGTACGGACAGAATTTCAGAAAGAATTCGGACATACGAAAGCATTTTCGTCGAAGCTGAAGCAGAGACGCTTCGCTCGCTAACGCACGCTCGGTCGATTATAGATGCTTATTTTTTAGATTTTTTTTTGTTATTGCTTCCGTAAATGAGACAAAAATAGTCGTTAATGATGACAATGTGATAGAGGGTTAACATCAAACTTAAATCTTGTCAATTTTCACATTCTGTTTCTCTCTGTGTTTCTTATGCATTCAAACCTTTTTTAGAAAAAAAAAAGTGGATAGGGAGAAGTAAAAATGTAGGATTTCTTTTTTTGTTATTTATAACTTATTACTACGAGCACTATGGTCCACCCGTTAAGTACGCATGGGCATCTTGAACCCAATTCAATTTGAGACAGGTTTTTTTTTTTTTTTTTAATTTATTGGCAACTGGATACAAAGTCCTTCATGCCTAACTTAGTAATAATTTTTCCTTCAGTAACAGATGATGGGATGATGATGATGAGGTGATGATGAAGACGATGAATCCCTCCCCTTTCCCCATTCCAGTAAAGTTATGGATACTTTACTGAAACTTTAAGTGAAGTTTTGTAGAGAACACGAAAAATCGCGTTTTGCAATGTTTGTATCATTTGCCCACACTCGTGCTCGTTGACGAACCGGTAAACGTTAATAATCCACCATTATTACACTTTAACACTCGAAGAATCACAAGTTTTAGAAAATAAAACAAAAACACGACACCATCTTTTCGGTTCCCGCCAAAACTTCTTTTGAGACAGGTGTTACGAGGTGTTGCCACATCATACTTACTTACTTGCCTGTACAACTGCTCAAACATAACCCCTTATTCATAGGTCAACATTCCAATAGGTATAGGCTGCCAACTAATCTTAGCAGTTTTACTTACTTAAAAAAAAACCTACTTAATATGCAAACTTTCATTTTATTTTTAAGCACTCTTTCTTTTAATTAAATTTGAATTCCTTCAAGTTTGAGTAATCCGACCACTGTACCGTCTTGCAGTTATTACAACATTTGTAAGTGACAATCATCTTCATAGAACAGGGTATCCTAGTATGGAGATCATAGCCCTTCCTACATACATTTTAATTTGTACTAGCTGTCAGTTAGAAAAGAATAGTAATGTATTGTAATTCTTTTTTTTTAAATAAATAAAGTATTCGTATTATTACGAATTTTACATATATTTAATGATAATTAGGCGATCTATTAGCAAAGTTAGAATACAACGGAACACTTTCATCAAAAGAGTAGTTCTTTTGGTGAAAGTGTACTCGTAAGACTACTCAGCAAAAAGCGAGAAACCTTCAAGAATCTAAGGGGATTTTTTTTCAAAAAGATTTTGTCTTACAAATTTTGCCTTAGATCAAGGTGCTATAGTTCTAGATATACTCGTACATCAAATTACATCAACGTACTAGAGGTAACGAGGCTACTTGGTGGAAATGAAAGGCTCCAAACATCTTTGTCTTCTAAATAATTGTTAACCTTATAATAGCCTCTTTTAATTAATGTAGTTATTAGATGTGATTTGAATTTTCCTTCAGTGAACCCTGTTATATTTTTGTGGATTTAATTTTAAAAACGAACGTAATTGCCTGAAAAGGACTTAAGCGTCAAACACACAGAGGCGGCCTGGCGCGGCGGCTGACAGAGCGGCCAGTTGTATTTCATTGAAATGTATGGGAGTCTTCACACAGGCGCGGCCGCCACGCGGCTTGCAGGCGGCTGGCCGCGCGTCGGAAACATTTTTGGGGTTCCGTACCCTAACGTTGTAAACGGAACCATATTATTAAGCTTACGCCCTCTGTCCGTCCCTTCGTCTGATTGCCTGTCCTTCAAAGACAGACGGATGAGTGAGAGACATGAGGTGATGGTCAGTTATCTTTGTTTGAAATAAAAAAACGAGATATTTTTGCACACACAGTCATCTGACCCCAAACTAAGCAAAGCTCGTAATTTGGCTGCCAGAGACTGAAATACGTACATAATATTTATTTTTTTAAAAGTACTATAATTTATATCAAGTTACGTTTGTGAAAAGATAACTGTAAAAGTTTAGGTAATTACTAATTGAGCAAGACTCTAGTATTGTCTAATTTTCGATACCAACCTTGTACTTTTGTATTTTATTTGGTATGCTGGAACGGAACCCTTAGTGCGCGAGCCCGGCTTGCACTTGACCACTTATTACAACAAGCTACGTCAGCCGCGGATACCGCGTAGAAATGGGATTAAACGTTAAAAAAAATAAACTGATAACTGTTAAAAAACATTTTGAATAAAATGTTTAAAATAATTATCATGTTGTTTAAAATTGCTTGGTCGATAAATCAACGTTTCTTTAAATATTTATAGTTAGGCATAATATGGCATATTTAGTTTAAATTGTAGTTAAATTTATTTTAATAATAAAATAAAACAAATAATAATAATAATTATAACAACAATTCGAAGACTTTTGTGGCCCAATCAATTAATGATGTACCAATATTCTCATAGATGACGTTAAATTCTAAGAAATGCAAACCGGAAATTGGTTTTATCGATTAACGTTTTGAAGAATATTTTTTAACGATGTTAATGTTATATTTTTTCAACGCGTTAATTTAACTGAATAAAATTATTCATTGCTCATCTCTAGTACCGCGTTGACAAATGGTGAATGACGTTTAATGTTGCCACTTTAGCACTTTTCGGGCTAGATCTAGCATTTTTAATGTTGTGTTTTTGTAATAATTTATAAGTTGTCAAAAAAAGCAGATGTCAATCAGCCATCAACTTGCTCTACTTCAGCCAGTAGATATTATTTTAAGAAGATTTTAATGAAGATTCCGACTTTTAACAATTTAATAATAACTTAGTTTTTCGACCGAGCGAGCGTTAGTAAGCGAAGCGTCTATGCTTCGACAAAAGTACTTTCGTATGTCCAAATTCCGTCTTACTAAATAAAAACCTTAGTCTTTGTCTACAGGTCGCATTTCTTAACCGATTCTTTTGAAACTTTGTGAGTAGGTTCGATGATTTTTTCGAATCATATCTTCGCTATTTTGAAAATTCCAAGAACTGTCTCGACGCAAATAAAATCGGCATAATTATCAAACCTGCTCACAAAATTTTATGAGAATCGGTTGAAAAATGCAACTTGCAGCCGAGACAGACTTAGCCTCGAGCTCTACAGCTTACAGAGCCACTAGCATTAGTTTGTTACATTTTCTGAAATTACTTTTTTAATAAATAAATAAATACTTGGGAAAAGTACTGGTCCTTAAAATAAATATTCAAAACATGCCAACAAACATCAAAACTGAAGTCATGATATCATGCCTCCTACCTTGTTTAACCTATGCATGTCAAACTTGGAAATTTACGTCCAACTTAACCTGCCAACGCGGAATAGATAGCGTATGCTCAATATTAAAAAGATGCAAAAAATTCTTTACACAAAAATTAGAGAAACCACCAAAGTGACGATCTAAAATGGGAGCGGGCTGGGCACGTAGCGAGGCTAAAGGACGAGAGATGGACCAACAGGCTAACAACGTGGAAGGGTCCAATCGGCAAACGTCTCAAAGGCAGATCCACATCCACATCCACATGAGATGGGCTGACGAGTACGAGACTAGACTGATAATAATAGCTGGTACCTGCTGGCCGCAAATAGCTCAAGACAGAGACACATGGTATTCTTTAGAGGAGGCCTTCACCTTCACTGGAGGAGGGGTTCAGGCAAACAAACTTCAATATTATTATCTAGAATTAATTGTTTTTTTTTTCAAAAATAAGTGACATACGTGTAAATAACATTTTTTTTTCTTATCTTTTTTTTCTCTTTCTTTAAGCTTTGTGTGCATCTTAGTTTTTGCATGGATTAAAAGGCTTTTTATTATATACCTAGTAAAAAAAAATTACCTACTTTCAGAGATCAGACCGACTCACCAGAAATACTGAGATTTCTGTAATCCGGCAAGACGAACACCATGCCCAACCTCGTCCGACCGAAATATAACGTGTTCGATTGGGGGATGGTAGTTACGTATCGGTTTGTGGTTTGTCTTCTTGATTTCGTCATTTGTTGTCAACGACAATACATCTTAACTTTGGCAACTTTAGTAACTTAGCCACAGAAATATTGTATAATTTTTTTTTACTGAAAATTTATGTAAGTACTTACCTACATAAAATAACAAAACAACTATATTTATTCGATATGATTAATTTGCGCCGGGGCTGGGTTAATTTTGTGTGGATCGTGATCATTCTTCGAAAATCAATTTGTAAGTAATGTATTTGTAATTGCCCGAAATATACCTATGTAAATGCGAACACAAAATGCAGATTTCCCCCGTTAAAAGTGTTTATTTTTTAGTCTCTTTTTTCTAGCACCACTTTTGATGCTAAAATTTGGTATATCTAGCCCGTTCTACCTTGTCCAACTAGGCCTTTTCAAAACCCAATGTGGCAACACTGCTGACGCTTCCGGCCGCCTCTGTCAATGGCCGCGGCAGTGTGTTGTCGCCGCGGCTGGAGCTGCGGCTGACAGTCAGTGACAGTAGGCCGCCTTGTCAGGCCGCCTCTGTCTGTTTGACGCTTTATTTGAATTATTCAGTCCAAATCTAGGTACAACTATTTAATACTTATTTCTAGTGTTATTGTTATTACAGTTAAATTTAAATTTCTGTAGATTTTACAAACGTACATATTTATTTCAAAGATATTGGTAAGGAACAAGGAAGGTAAAGTGAATATATTTTATTTCTTTAAATAAATTTCAACGATTCGCGGGTATCTTGCAGATAGAGCAGACCGCTCGCTTTTGTAAAATAAAAATGAACTCTACATCAGCAGCTAAAACCCCACACCAAAATGCCTTAGTGAAATTATGCTGTGGAAATAAGCAAACTACCTAATCTTGAGAGCCGCATAAGCAGCAGAACTAAGCCTTAGATAGAGCACTAATATGAGGACCCCATTGCAGTTTGGAATAAATGCTATACCCAGGAGCACCGCCACGTTGTCTATGTTCAGTTTATCGCCCTCAAACATTACCAATAATAAACATTCATCCTAATTAATATCTAAAATAAGACATGGATAATATAACGATTATAGCCTAGTTAGAGAAGGCCCGCCTCTCAAGCTAGAGGGAGCGGGTTCAAACCCAGCCGACGGCACGCACCAATTTGTTCATTGTGTGATCATATGTGCGTATTGAACGTCATCTGCTACTGACTACTGCTACTGGAGCCCGATGTATGGCGACAGGCTCGCCCCCTGTCACATTTGGGACTGAATATCGTCCGGCGAAGTGTGGATGTTGCAGCTGCAGCACACCTCTGCCAGTCTCCTCGGGGGAAAGGCGTGACAATATGTTCATTAAAATTAGGGGGATATCATATTCGATATTATACCTTCATCCCTAAAATACTATAGATTTTTTTTTCGCTCTGTTTTAATTATCGAATAATAATAATTATGCTTTTATACCTCATAAAAAGATATTTAAGATTTAGCGGTGGTGTGTGACATTGCCTTATTTCATTTCTTTTGAAATCGCGTAGTTTCTGCATGATTTGATAACACAATACGCCATATTTATTGGTTTTCTTTATTGTTTTCTTAAAAATGTAATGGCAATTTGTTGTTTTCTACTGTTAGTCTACTGCCAATACACTTTTTTTTATTCTCGACCGATTAGGGGTCTTCCGTCTATGTCTATTGGTTTTAAATGAAACTAGCTGCGTCTCGTGGATTAACCCGCGGTTAAAAATGTAATCTTTATGCTATTCCGGGGTATAATGTATCTCTGTGTCAAAATTCACCCGAAAGCCTTTCAGCCGTTTTGGCCTGATTGAGTAATCACGCCAGATCATTGATTGATTGATTGAGTAATCATCATCCATTCGTTAAGACCTCCATCCAAATATTAGTAAGATGATTGACTGCCTCGGTGGCTCAGATGGTAGTGAACCTGCCTTCTGAGCGTGGGTTCGATTCCCACCTAGGGCAAACATTAATGTGATGAACATTAGTGTTTGTTCTATGTCTGGGTGTTAATATCTATTTAAGTATGGATTTAAAATATCTATGTACTATGTATCTATGTACCAGTCTCTGGCAGCCATAGTACAAGCTTTGCTTAATTTGGGGCTAGGCGACCGTGTGTGAAAGTGTCCCGAATTTATTTATTATTATGAGAAAGCTAATTTTAAACCCTATTGCATTGCGCATTGGTTTAATAACAGATTTGTGTCCAAAGATTGATGCGTATATTGGAGTATTGGCCCCAATACGTTACATTGGTAGAAGTAGCGGAAGTTTAGGCATAGCATTAGCCAACTGACTGGTCTACCTCGTCACTCATCAATCAATGACAAGGTTTTTAATTTAAAAATAGACTTTATTTTTCGGTACGTAAGTTCTTTTTTATTTATAAATTTACATTCTTAGATCTATGTACTTAAATATACACTAGTACTAATGCAGGAATGTTCTTCGTTGGCCTGGTAACATCGTAAAAGGGTTATCGGTATATAATAAATCGATGATACCCGCACATTTCGCAGGTTTCGTCGACAACGAACCAACTGAGTCACGGTTATATTGACGCGAAACTTAGATCTACTTAGAAATACACTAATACTAATGCAGGAACGTTCTCCGTTGTGCTGGTTGCATCGTAAAGGGTCATGATACCCGCACATTTTGCAGGTTTCGTCGACAACGAACCAACTGAGTCACGGTTACATTGACGCGAAACCCGAATCATGTACGGAGTTGTCTTGAATCTTCGTAATGGTAATCTTCTTTGATTTTCTTCTTGCTTCTTGTTTAATTCATTGATTTTCTTGCATCTTCGTTATCCTTTTTGAAGTTGAGTCTTCTTTTTTCCATAGATGCCGTAGAACGTAACTTATTCTATTTCTATGTTTAGAGCATTAAAATACTGAAGTGTAAACCTAACATATGGCTGGCAGAGATGTAATACAACACTTCGCCGGACGACATTAAGTCCCAAATGTGACAGGGGGCGAGCCTGTCGCCATACACCCGGGCTCCAGTCGTAGCAGATGACATACATACGAGTACAATACGCACATGAAAAAAACATGAACAAATTTGTGCATACCGTCGGCCGGCTGGGTTCGAACCCACCCTCTCTGGCTTGAGAGGCGGGCTTTCTATAGGCTATCATCGCTTAAATGTAAACATAAGACAAAAAATGTGTAAAATAAAAAAATACATTTACCTAATTGAGTTTTAGTAGATAGGTACTTTTTAAAATTAAGGTTTTATAATTAATAGTATACCATATAATTATGTTCTGTAAATAGTTCGACCATAAAGAAATTCACAAATTTCTTTGCTATTGTAGCAACAAAAATGTTAAATCAGGAAAGTTTTTCACGGCAACCGTAAAGAGCGTTAGCCTAATTTTAATTAAGAAATGGATAGGCAATTAATTCATTAGGAAGTGTCCTTCCCACGTAAACAAACGAAGTTTGCTTTTAGGAATTGCGTAGACTTTTATTAGGTGGACTCTGCTCTACAAAAATACTCGTAGACTTCGCTGAGAGAGCTTAGTGTCTATTCGCAATGACATCAGAACTAAATGGCTGTCTGGAGATAGGAATGATTCAGGTTCAAAACATTATTGACATAGTAGTATATACGCACATTGTACAGTATAGGCTATGATATAGGTTTCGACTCCCACTCAATATGCTTCGTAAAGAAGAGTGAGTAGGGAACATCATTATAATGCTAAGAAACTGTGATGAAACTTTTCTATAGGTAAGTTATTTTCTCATTGTCCCTCATATCTTTTTATAAGTTGAGCTAAGAGTTTCATCAAGAAAGTTTCTTTTCTTAAAAAAGAAACATGCGAACAACAATCAAAAGTGGGGCAAGCAACAATTACCCGAACAAAGCTCTCGCTTCCCCCTATCGTCTGTCTGGTAAGATTAACGCGTGTTTAAGCATTCCCTTCCAGCAACAGATGACCAATTGTTCGTTCTCCCATAACGGCAGCTAAAAGTTTTCCCATTTATTCAGTGCTCATACGTCAAGTGGTGTAGCGGCGCGGCGCGAGCGAGCGGGGAGCAGGGCGGGACGCTAGGCGGCGGCCGACGCGTTCCGGCGCGATAAGGCGGGCGGGCCCATTGTCGCGGCGTCGGCGCACGTTTCCTCTACTGTCGCCGAGCCTACCGCATTGTTCCCTCCTGTAATGAACAAACTTATTCCTGATGCTAATACTGCAAAAGCGACGAGTCCCGAATACGCTCACTTTAACGTTATCTCACGAAATTGTCAACTTGAATAAATAGCTACGTTACACACGTGACACCGATATAATAGCTGAAACCCATCGGCCTAGTTTTGTTTGAATAGTGTTACCGGAGTACACATTGAGTGTGTACTCACATTAGCACAATTCCGCGAAGGGTTGTTTGAGGAAAGGTCCCGAATCTGTTAAGATCGACGTTAAATTGAGTTATATTTCGTAATCGATCTCGAGTCTCGCAGCAAATTATTTGCGTTCAATTTGTTTGCCAAGAACTTGGTTTTGAAAATTTTAATCGCTTTAAAAACTGTTGTTGGTTCTCGTTTCATCGGAAAAGTAAATAGGAAATGATACAAAACAAGATCATTACAGAACAAGAGATAAATTAGCATCTTCTGTTAACGGTTAATTGGCGGTGTTTAGTTTCTCTAAACAAATTCGATTCCATAAACCAACCATTTGCTTTAATCTACTTAGGTTTATTTACTTTACAGTCTAGTAAAAATGAAAAGTTAACAAGCTTTTATGTAGAAATGACAAAAAGGTTAAAAACTGTTCAATAGTCAATTGTAAAGTTCACTTGTAGATATATGTAATTTGTTAGTTCTTATAATACCTAAAAATTATTTTTGTATTCAATATACATTCAATAAGCGATATTATGTATTTGTATTGTTATTTTATCATCAATGAAGGCTACGTTTAGTTAATCGTCTGCGGAGTTCGGCGGAACTCAATACCTCCCCATTACCCGGCGGTCCTCAGACAGATTCCCCCTTCGTTCGCTCCACGCTCGTATTATGCGTACTTCGAGGCGCCAAAATTTCTTATTCATTCGAATATATTCAAAAATGTCCTATAGTAGTAGCTCTCCATTTTCAATAGCGAAAAAAATCGAGACGAGCCGGCAATAACTCTGAAGGGAGCAAATCGCATTTCGATCGAAAAGAGGGCAAATCTTTTATGTAATATGAGATTGTCATCGCGATTATTACAGGCAAATAGAATACGCCGGATCAGTAAGTAGGTTATCTCCTTGCTTCCTTTGGCCGGAATCGCTTTATTGAATGTAGCCGGGTAGGTAGGCGTTTATTTGCGATTGTCACCTCAACGTAAATTAATAATGTTCTTGAATAAAATTGGAATTGAATACGTTATTACATTATTTTTTTGTACAAAACTAGTTAAAAAGCAAATTGAATTACCGCTGTGATTAGATTTCAAAGTCAAATGTTCAAATGTGTTTTTAAGTCATGTGTAATATCAAAAAAAAAAACACAATTTAACACAGGGTAAATAATAAGCCACTTTGATTTCCACCAAGAGTTTATTCCAATTTATGGGGAGTGAGAAAAATATGTACTTTCTTTTCCGTAAAAGGATATGAATCAAAACTTTTATCGTTCGAGAGAGGACGTCAATTTGCGAGAAAACGCTTTCCCGGTGGCTCAAATTACTACCAAACAAATGCCTGTCACAAGATTGTTATCTCGTAAGTTTGCAAGAAAACTGTGCGGCGGTAAAAAAGTTTCTAGTGAAGAGGATTTTATGGAGCAATAATTTTAATGTAAGTTTCTCGATAAATCGAGACGGCAATTACATGAAGCTTACGGATAAAGCAGGCGATGCGTAAATTCAAGATATCTGGATGCAGTTTAATTATTGGCTCTCGCGTCGCTGAACCGTATTATGACGCACCGTCTCACAGAGCAAAGGTGCGGGATCAGATGCGCGGAAAATTCAGAGATTATTAGCAGACTCGGAGGCGAGAAAGCAACGACATATTCATATTTAAATGTCACATTGCGACTGCAGCTCTGTAGCGTTAACTCATGTGCACGTAATGATGTGCCATTTTCTCATTCGACATGCAAAATGTTCACACAAGGAACCTATTAGCCCCAAGACTTTCAGTTACTTTTGCACTACCTAAATCTGTCAGTTATTTCACTCGAGCGCTGAGCTTTTGGAAGGATTCCACGTGAGAAACCTTTTTGAGGATTGGATTAAATTTTTCACGGGTTCTTTCATTTCAAATAATTTTCTATAGCTCGGGCATAAATAGAATGGCTCTTTTGAATAGAAAACAATTTTGGATGAATAAGATTTATTGATCAATCAACATATAAGACCACTGCTCTTATTAGTACAGTAAGTTCCAGGTAAAATAAATAATTTATAAGCAAAGTTCTTTGATAAGTTAAAACAAATGAGTGCCTAGATAAAATTGTGTTTTTAAAGTCAAATTTCATAAGATACACATCAAAAACTGTTTCAGAGAAATCTAAAACACAAATAAGTAGCAAATAATATTCCTGACGAGAGGAAGAGGAGCTTATAGCTAGAACACCGGAGATGTAAATACTATCTGGAGAGAAAATTGTATTCGTTATTAGGTAAGTAACACAATTTGGCACGAGGAAAACGTTTTTGCTTATTTCGTGCAATATTCGAGATAGATTTTAATCAGCGTTGAGATAAATTTGTTACAAATCTCGCACCGAAATACCTAAATGATAAGTAACGAGACAGTTCCACAAAAATAAATTTACCACTCCTTTATTACATTAACCGAGTTAATTCAAAGGAACGTTTACGTTACAAACCTAAATATTTTGTAGATTTACTCGTAAAGACGAAGTTTTTCAACCGCAACGAGCGACCGCAGCGCGTAGAGACAAAACGAGTTATGAAATTACAAAGACTAAAAATGATCCTTAAGTTTTCCGCGTACAGTACAAAGGGATAAAATTGTACGGTGCAATTTTACGGAGAGCCTCAGACTCAATCCCGCACCGCTCGGGGAAGCTAAACCGAATTTATGGTTCGAAAATTAAACTTAAATTGGATGTTCCTCGAGTTATTTTTTTACATTTGCATTTCGCGATTAATCAACTCGATATTTATGCCGCAATTTGAATTCATGCGTATTAAATACACTAATATATTCATTGGACTTACCTAGATTAAGTTAGGTAATCTGCTGAGACTTTCTAGGCAAGACCAACTTCTATAAGACCACGGATTATAATTTTGTCAGGCAAGTCATAGGCTTCAGTGACTAGTTTTTCAAATGAGTCTTTAGAATATTTTTTTTTGGAAAGTAAAGCAAAGCAAAAAGAAAAAGTGTTGAGATGTACTTTAGTATAGCGTGTTGATATTGCAAGCTTTTATCACCCTTTTTGGGGGAGAAATCTCTGACATATATTTAAATAGGCAAACAATACAGCTGTGAGAACAAATAGAAACGAAATTCGGTGAAAAGTTTTACTTGTGGGTTAAGAAAAGGTTTTCCTTGAAACGATTCCATTGCTTTGCAAAATGATTCTTTCCTTTCTTTTTTAACATTCAAGTTTCTTTGGTTTTGTTGTGTTCTTCACACTCAGTAATTATTGAAATCATCAATAGATATTTTCAAACTATTATAATCTGAATGATTCATGGTATGTCAATGTCGCCTAATACAGTGTGTTTTTTTAAGTATTAGCTCTGCAGATACCTTACCTAGGATATCTAGCTTTATCGAACTAAAACTAGCTTCCAGCATAATAAACTCGTAAGTTTTTCTTCGAGCATTATTATATTTTATGAATTGAACAGGCGAGATAAACCAGTAACTTCGGAAATTGTTAGAAAGTAATAAACGTCTAGAGCAAACCTATAGCCTGCTAAGGCCTCAGATTACAAAAATGATTTTCGCGAAACATCGCTTGAACAAATCCCGTTGAACAAACGAGTAACCGGAGCCGAGAAGATGACACGCCATATTTTAAGTATCAGAGAAAAGTCGACACGAAGGTGACACCTGGAGGAGGAGACAGGTGCTCCCTCCCTGGGCCTCCCTCTCTTTATTGATATTACGGTCGGCGCATTAACCACTCCACACGCCGTGTATCGGCTCCCACACGAGGGCCACTATAAAAATGGCTCTACAAACACTCAGCCGGAATAAGCTGCTCCATTCGACTCTATCTTTGAAATCTTCGACCAGGTTGATTAGCTTCAAATTAACCGAACTGATACGGATGCGATGACTCTTACAAAGACGTAAACTAGAAATAGGTAGGAGTGGTCGCCTGATCGTCCCCGGCGGAACTGACGCGGGAATAAGATGGGAATAAAAGTTTTATCTTGATTGCAAGTCGATATTCAAAGCTAGGCTATATCCGTGCGAGCGTGCTTGCCGCGGAGCGCATTAAAGGCGCATTGTCGCAGTCGGACCGCAATAATGAGAGAGCTTCGCCGTTACGAATGGAGCTTATATTTTCACGGTATACGGTCAGTGGAGACGATCGTCACCTGTAATTGTGTCCGGTTCGTCTGCTTTCCACTAACAAATATGTAGATTCAGGCTTTTACGGCTTGGGGCCATCTGGCTTTGATTACAAGGTTTAATTTTAATTGTATGGTTGTCGTACGTTTGCAAATGGAGGGTAGGTACATATTTTATTGGTTTCTAACCATGTTTTGTCAAAAGAAATTGAAGTTTTCAAAGAGACCTCGTACTTTCTTCAAAAGTGTCTCAACTGACTGCAGGCGTCAAGTTACTTATATTATTAATAATTATTATTACTTACATTAGCATTAACACTTATTTTGACGTCTAAGCAGCTATTTTTAACAGGTCTTTATCAAAAATGCACTGTATATTATGAGTGTGGTATGTGCAGGTATATGGTTCGTCTAGTTCAAACTAATGATCGATTGTGATTGATATCGCCACATAAGTAATTTTTGATCAGTTAAAGTTTATAGGAGTTTTAAACATAGAAACTAATAGGTAAAATGAAGTAACTTACTAGTCTTCATTAGACATTAACAGTTTAGTTTGTATTCGATTTATTTTAAAGATACAGTACATGCAAACGCAATATAACTATAAGCTTTTTGCACTATAGATATTGGAATCACTTATTCATTAATCATGTATTCTTACTCTGAAATTGTTTCCTCAAAACATGTTAAGAATTTAAATAGGCTTGATTAATTAAAGTTAAAAGGTTTTCGAGAGAAAAGTTCTTAAACATCTTAGTTAATTAAAAGAGTTCAATCATAAAAACGTCCAGATGTTGGCTTTTGCTAATTATTGACATAAGAATTTCTTCGAAAAAATACAAGACCAAGTTTGTAAAATCCCAAAATACTCAACCCTGGAAATTGTAAGAATTTGAAACAGTACACATCTTAATCGGTTCCGACAGGGGGAACTAGCTAACGTCTGTGACGTAACGTGTCTTAACTGACGTAACGTGACGTAACCGTGACGTGTGTCGTAAGCAGAGCTCTCGGGCTTCGGACTCATCCTCAACTTACCCTCCTTGAGCATTAATTTAAATAATAATAATAAAAAAACAACATTTTTTTTTATATTTAAAAGATAATGATGATTTTGTTGATGACGATGACAACACAACACACGCATGAATCCTGTTAATACTTATTTTTTGACTGTAGTGTAAAATACATACAGCTCAGATTATTGTATCCACATGAAAAATAATTGTCAAGACAACGCTGAATGAAAGCTGAAAGCAGATAACTTAGCGTCTACAAGCTATTTGGGATTTCCCTGTAAAGCCGTTCTCAATAGATCGCGTCGGGTAATAAGCTCGCGATGGGCTATTACGTCGCCATGAGAGAAATTCGTATCGAATCTAGTCTGGCCGGAGCTATGAGTATCGTACAATTTTTATCGAACATTGGTATCGATTACGAATTGCAGGTACGAGTGTCCGCAAATTGCAAACAATTGTAGAATGGTCCAGCTTTATAGATTGCAATTTTAGAGATGCTACTTTTCTACGAGCATGTGCTTAAACGAGCACGTGTTTAAATCAATAAGGTTCTGAATTGTTAAATCCTAGCTTCCTAACTTTTAATATAAATGCAAAAGTGAGTTCGTTCGTTTGTTTGTTTATTTGTTACGCTTTCACACCTCAACTACTCAATCGATTGTCATGAAATTTTTCATACACGTTGGCGGAGATACAGAAGAGGACATAGGGTACTTTTTCTCCCGAAAAAAAAAAACCGGCTGTTGTGGTACCATGGGCGCAGATGCAACTGCGAGGCGCAGCTAGAGTTAGTGTGTATAAAATATTTTGTAAGTTTTTGTCAGAATCAAGTCACAAACTCTTTCAAGATTTCAGGTGAGCAAATAAACGTCTTTCTGTCTGGGTCTGCAGATCTTAAGTGGGTTACGTCTAAATCAACATTTCCTTTTTCTTTAAGGATAAAAACCCCGTAGCTAATGGTGCTTTGTTATTTTACTGTTCCACCGTGATCCTACACGCAATGCACTTTAAGGCTTTAAAACTTAAGACAGGTGTAACTAGATAAACCGTGTCTATATAATAATTATTTATACAGGTAATTGAACACGAGTCATCAAGTTACAAACTAAAACTTAAGTTAAAACGTTAAACGATCCAATTAAAAAGCCCCATGAAGAAGGTTATTCCCGCGCTATATTCCTCATAAATGAGCTGGCTGAGATTGTTATAATGTCGCCAAATTTAATTGAATAAGGCTCGCTTACATTTTACGACACGGCGAGGCGACGGCGACGACTAAAGCCACAGCGTTATATCTCCAGCTAAAATCAATTGCCAAAAATTGTATTTGCCGAGACGTCTCCGCAATTCAGTATCTTAAGATGACGGGTTAAGTTATCTTTTCCGGTGGTCGTTGGGCACGGAAGGAGAAATCAAAATGTGAAAGTAAATTATTTTCTCGTTTATCGTCGTTTACCTACAAAACTGCATATTTTATGTTTGTCTAATAGTAAGTTTTTGTGGTTGATGGATTTGTTTTATAGAAAATGTAAAAGTTGGTGTAGTGATTGCTTAGCATGTGGTGATTGAGTGGTCAGGCAAGGTAGACTGAATGTTGGTCGTCCTGCTAAAAGACATTTCGATGTTACTAATTTGGAGTAAACTTAGACTTATTTGACACAGAACAGAGACTGATGACATAGCACGAGAGAGGCTTATATCCAGCAGTGGGCTAAAGAAGATTGTGGTTGATGATGACAATTAGAGGTTATGGCACGTCTGGCAGCAGCAGAGTTTTTATCGAAAATTTATAGAGCAACGTTTAACAGCGTCACCGAGCCTCCGCGCTACGGAACCCGCGGTGAAGATATCTCGCTGCCCCTTTATTGCTTGCCTCAAATTAATGTTCCAACCTCACAGAAGGATTTATACTTTGTGGCAACATTTCTCTGGTTTTATTACGTCAAAATACAATAACGTCATGTAGTCTGGTCAGGCGTTTCATTGAAAATTTGATCTGAAAGAAAAACTTATTGAAAACGCTATGTAAGTCTGTAGTTATTAATAAAGTACGTGAGCGCTATAATGGAGTGAGGCCGGTCGCTGGTCGGGGGTACTTTGTCAATGTTTTATACAGCTCGCCGCACCAGGCTGAATAAGGACAGGCGGTGGGGAGGCGTGCGTGTAATTTTCAGATTAGTTTGTTCAGTAACTGAGCCGCCGTGGGCTCGCCGCAAATATGTGGCCAATAATAATGAAATCATGCCACTACAGAATGCTTCCGATAGTGAATTCTTCTGTAAATTGTTAGGCGCGCGCATTATTCGTGTTGCTGCTAATTTAACATGTTTGGTAGCGCTGTTAACATTATACTCGTAGCTACTGATAATGAGCGAGAGCATCGATGTTAGGGTAAGATTATGGTATCTGAAATATTCTCTATTGAGTCTGATCAGACTTAATTTGCGGAATTTACCTTTTTTTTATGGACAATAGGTCGGCGTTTGACCAACAACTCGCCTGACGTTAAGCGACGTTGTGGTCTAAGATGGAACACGACGACCCATAAGGTACTTATTCACTCTAGCTTTGAAGTTTTGTAGAATGAAAAAGTACAAAGACGGCAGTTGAGTGAGGAGCTACAAGTGCGCTACTGCTCAGACCCGTCTTCGGAACGGTTACACCGGACTACATCCTGAAACACGACTAAGTCATTTTACCTTTAATTAGTTTTAAGTTATTGTTTTTTTTAGGTTAATTTCATTTTTTGTGTAGTTTCTAATTAGATTTATATTAGTGCTCTAGAGCTTCTTTTAGAACACATTACATTAACATTATTGTTTAATTTTCAAGCTTAAGATGACTGATTTTTATTTGTTTAATTTTCATCAAATAAAGGCCTTTCATAATCCTATGTCAGTGACCCACAGAACTATTTTTTTTTGCTTCGATGTGATCTATGCCTAAACCTCAGAATACAACAAGTTATGTATTTAGAAAAAACATAGCTCTACGAGCCTTTTTGATTTTTTTTTTATTGAAATGTACCCAATCTACTAGTAATACAAGTACGAAATTAAAGTTCATTATTATAAAAAAACTTAAAACTCATTGCTTATTTAAACTACTCGCCCATAAAATGTTTTATTTGCTCCATAAAAGACACGGTTGATCAAACCATCTCATTATAAGAAGTATACAATGCACGAAAGAATGTTCTAGAACATTTGTGTCCACCGGAAGCAATGAAAGCTTTGACATTACTTCCGGTAGTTGCGCAGGCCTAGCACGCCTCATTGAACCTTTCTTCACCGGCGGGCATGTACAATAATGTGGTGCACCTATTTTAGAATTTACTGAGTGCTAGAGAAGTAACATTTCGTCATATACGAGTATATGCTATTTTGTTAGGATATTCTTTAAAAGTTTAAACTCAATATTTCAAGAAAACGTTTTAATAAACGTTTTTATTTATCTTTTTTAAGTGATTTAATAATCACTTAAAAAGATAAATAAACAAGTTCAATAGAAAGATCCTATAATTTTAGTATCTCTGAAGATGTCATCGAATTAACAGCCTCGCAGAGCGAACGGGCTTAGCAAATTTACTGCAGATATAAAGGGAATATTCACATAATATTTCGCTTATCCAGACGGCATGGGGTCCAATAAGCCCGCCGATATAAAACCCAGACATAAAGGAGGTTATTTGGTTTCACCTCCAATAACGCCCTGTTCGTGGACAATGAAAACTGCACTTGGCGTCTCATACACTCCAACATTTATAACGTCTTAGAGGAAATCGACTGGAATTGATATTTTTACAAGTGTGTATCGTTAAACCGATACAATGTTAAATGTGTGTCGGTAATACTTTGTAGTTGGCCGTAGTGTTTCAGAAACAATTGTGAAGTAGAAAATTTATTTTTAAAACTGTGGTTTTCTTATTTTCAGTACGCTCTTCTAGAAAAGTTCAAAACTTGATTTTTTTTAGAGATTTTATTTAAATTCATAGAAAAAAAATCAATTTTTTTTGTAACATGTAATGATACAACAAGGAGCTTTTTAAGGAACAGGAAAAGTACATATCTATTTCAATTTATATTCCTATTGTGTGTATTATTAAACTATTTGTACTAATTCTGTCTGTCAGTAAATAATTGTTATTCCTATTCTTAACAATTAGAAAAATAAAGATAAAGATACATTTATTTGCTTTAAAAATGAGTAATGATATTGTTGTTACACAAAATTAAATACCAAGTCGAAGACGTTTTAAAAAAAGGCCAATTCAGGAGTACCCGTAACCGACGAGCACATACGAAAAGACTCATGGAAGTAGAAGAAGCGAAAGATGTATGCCAGGATCGTAACAAGTGGAGAGAAGTGGTCTCTGTCTACCCCTATGGGAAACAGGCGTGACTATCTGTTTGTACCTATGTAAAATTAAATACGAGCTTCATGTTATGCCTGAAGAGAGAAAAAGTAAGTCCTAGACATAGTCGAGAGCTTACCTATCAACACGAGTAGTAACAATTACACAAATTCAATCATTATTAGTAAAAACAATAAACCGATAACAGAGCTCGCCGGTAACGAATACACACAAGTACAATGAAAATATCAATTGCCGCTTAATTAGCTTATTATTCCATCGAAACAGAATACATTCAAGCAATACAATTACAAAAACCTGTAGTGAGAGGATAAAATAAACTATAACAGTATTTTTGCTGAAGCAATTCAAATAACTGTACGCACGGCTACTCTTATAGCAGGGATTACCGCTGGTGGGAAACGTGGAACGAAGCTCATTGCTCGGAACCAGATGTAACGAGTTAAATATAGAGCCTTTATAATAGTTAGATGGGCTTCTTCGCAGGTGAGATTGCCTAGACGAACATAAGAGAGCGCTATAAATGATTATTACGATAGATGGATGGAAACTTTTATCGGGCAAGTTAGAAATTAACTAACAGTCACTATGATTTATCTCTGTGTTGTTTTGAGATATCCTTGTTTCAGAAAAAAAGTAAACCTTTTTTCACTGCCTCGGTGGCTCAGTTGGTAGTGAACCTGCCTTTTGAGCTTGGGGGCGTGGGTTCGATTCCCACCTAGGGCAAACATTTATGTGATGAACATTTGTGTTTGTTCTATGTTTGGGTGTTAATATGTATTTAAGTATGTATTTACAAATATCTAAGTATGTATATCAGTCTCTGGCAGCCATAGTACAAGCTTTGCTTAGTTTGGGGTCAGGTTTATTTTATTATTTATTGTAGATTGCAGTATTTAAAAAAAAAAACTTAAACTTAATTAATTTCTTTTCATTTTGTTCTTAATGGCTCAGTTCTTATTTAATTTCTTCTTACAATTAAGATTGCAATATTACCCAAAATAAATGACCTATCAAACTCAGGCCCACTTAACTAAAGCAACTCACAGATGAGCGCTTTACTAAAAACTCAGCACAAGCAAGTTTCACGTTAAATTTGAAATTTTCTCGCAGGTCTTAATAAGCAATCCTAGATATAGTCGTGGAGCGGTCGTGGCAGACTTACAAAGTTAAGAGGTCGAGGTAAGCCGCCCATCCTACCTCGTAACCGTTATTCCGTCTGCGGACTTACCAATTGTAACCGAGCCGACTTTAGGTCTAATTAGGCTCTGATAACTTGTCGCAGACGTCGTTAGATTGTAGCTGTGAAAAATGGTGCGGTTGCGGTTGAAAAGTTAGCGGAAAACTAGTTTTTAGTCAGTGGCCCTATTCGGAGATTTGAGATTTTCATCTCACTTTTTTTCGTCCTTGTTGCTCTCGTTTGAAACGTCATAGGTGTGAGAGTGACCAAGGTAAAATCTCATCTCATCTCACGCGCAGGAATAGCCCCCCAGGAGCTGATCGATAGTATTGTCATATTTACAAGATTTTTTTTGTGAAAATAAATTGGCGTGTTGTACAATGACTAAAATAGCCAAACAAAAACAAAGTAGAATAAAATTTACAAACAAAAACAACTTACAACTAAAGACCAAAGACGAAGTAGTAAGATATAACAAAAACTTAACTTCAATGCTACCCTACCCTTCTTACAACTTGGAACATACATCAATACAAACTTATCACGACAAATTAGTAAATGCTATTAGCCAAAGCTTGCAAAAAGCTCGAGAAAAGGGAAAAGAGCCACATAGACACCACAAAATACTATCAGATCGAACCGCTCTATTACTGAAAAGAAGAAAAGAACTACAAGAAAGAAAAAATAAATCGAGATCAATGAGAAATGAGCTTTCCGCCCTCTACAAAGTAACAAATAAATACATAAAAAGAGATTACGCAAAATACAGAGAAGATATTATAGAAAGACATCTACAACACACAGGAAGCACAAAGAAGGCCTTTAAGGAACTTAGAACGAACAAGACCTGGATAGAAGGATTAAGAAAAGACAACAGAACTTTGTGCAAGCGCACTGCCATTATCAATGCGGCGACAGACTTCTATAGAAAGTTATACAGTGATAACATCCAAAATAATAACATCTCAAACACCAACAAAAATAATGACGAAATTAGTATAAAACCAGTGGACGAAATGGAAGTCCAAGAAGCAATAAATAGCTTAAAACTGGGGAAAAGCCCTGGATCGGACAACATAACAAATGAAGTATTAAGACTAGCATACAAAACATTAGCCGGACCACTAGCGGAACTATTTAACTTAATACTGCAAAAGACTGAAACGCCCATACAATGGTCTGAATCGGACATCATACTCATCTATAAAAAGGGTGATCCGAAGGATATTGGCAACTACAGACCAATAAGCTTACTCCCGAGCCTCTACAAACTCTTCTCAGCCATTATAAATAAACGAATCAGTAGCACATTGGAATTAAAACAACCAATAGAGCAAGCAGGCTTCAGGAAAGGTTTCTCAACAGTGGACCATATCCACACACTCGAACAAATCATTGAAAAGTACCAAGAACAACAAAGACCGCTATACATAGCCTTTATTGACTATCAAAAAGCATTCGATACAGTAACACATATAAGTATATGGGAAAGCCTAAAACAGCAGGGAGTTGAAGACGTATACATACAAGTCATAAAGAGCGTATATAAAAACAACATGGGCAAAATAAAGCTAGAAACTCTAGGACCAAGTTTTGCTATAGAAAGAGGCGTACGGCAAGGCGACCCCTTATCTCCAATAATATTCATAGCCATTCTGGAGGCTATCTTCAGGAAGATAGATTGGAGTAAATCAGGCCTATATATAAAAGACGAATACATAAGCCACTTAAGATTCGCAGATGACCTAGTGCTGTTATCAGAATCCAGCACCCAGTTACAACAAATGATGGAAACTTTACATTCGGCTAGTATAAAGGTGGGTCTGAAAATGAATCTCTCTAAGACTATGGCAATGACAAATTGGCGAAAAAGAATATTAACAATAGATAAAGTGCCACTCGAATATACAGATTCGTACATCTATCTAGGTAAACAAATTAGTTTCGATCCGAAAAATAACGAACTAGAAGTGAAAAGAAGAATACAAAAAACGTGGAATAAATATTGGAGTTTAAAGGAAATCTTTAAAAGTAGCCTGCCTATTACCATAAAAACAAAAACTATGAATTCCAGCCTTCTCCCAAGTTTGACTTATGGCTGCCAGACCTGGAAATTCACTTCAAAAGTAAAAAATCTAATCACCACCTGTCAAAGAGGACTGGAGCGCAGCATGCTTAAACTAAAGAAATCAGACAAAATACGACACACAATAATAAGATCAAAAACCAAAGCAACAAATGCATTGAAATACGCACAAAAACTTAAATGGAGATGGGCTGGCCATGTCGCGAGGCTTAAAGACCGAAGATGGACCATAAAAGTGACTTTTTGGAATGGACCTCCAGGTAAAAGAAATCGAGGAAGACCTCAGACTCGCTGGGACGACGAGATCAAAAAAGTAGCCAGCCCAAACTGGAAACAGACTGCACAGGACAGAGACAAATGGGCATCTTTGGAGGAGGCCTTCACCCAATAATGGGGTTCCTACAAATTATAGTACTAAGTATATAAAATCTAACCAAGCTAGCTAATAATAAATATTACCTAGTAGTAAATATTATATAGTTGCAAATATTATATAGCATATTAATAATAGTAAATAAAATAGATATAGGTAAATAATATAGAAAATAAATATGAATAAGTAGGTATTAAGATCAATTAGTTAAGCGTTTAAATAGTATATAGTGTCAAACAAGTATAATAATACTAGTAAATAAAAAACAGTAAATAGCTACATAAAATAGGGCATAAACAAAATAAGGTATTAATCTTAATTAGTTAAGCGTTTAAAGATAAGTTAGTGTAAAAATTATATGTAAAACTAATTTGTAGGAAATAAAAGGCTTTTTTATTTTTATTTTATTTTATTTTATTTTATTTTATTTTTTATTTTTTATTTACAATGACTGTCAAGACATTTGGCCGTTGTTTAAGTTTTGTAAATTTTGTGGTCGTACCTAATTTAACTTTTACACGTCATCTACATAAGCATGTTTTGCGTCTGTATCGAAACGTCAAGTGTTTTAAAATATTTGTTGGCCATTGCTATCTATTCAACATTAAACGAGATTGCGAAGGCATCTCCTCAAAGTCCAGCAACGTTCACACATTTTCCATTGTCAATAGTCGGGAGCGGTACTGAATCGAATGAAGTTATCGAATGAGATGTGCGTTGGTACATTTGACTGCATGCATGACACCGTGAGAGACGTAGGCCTATTCAGCGGCACGTCCGTGCAATACGTGCACAATGCCCGCTGAAAGGTGGGCTCGCTCAATCTGGGCCGCGCTGCGCTGGTAATCATTGTTCGACGGCTTATTGTCAAGCGAACTATGTCAAAGCTAGACACCTTTATTTTCTGCCTCTATTATAGCGCTACCAAACTCTGTCCATGATTTCTGTGGAGCTCTGCGAAATTGACTGTACCTGTGCTGACTTAAAGATGATGTCGATTTGAGAACTTAACTGGATCATGATTATGTATGATTTATGTCTTGTGATTTTGCTCTTCGTAAGTAATTTTCAAGGCTTATTGTCAATCAAAAAGCGAGACGGCTTAAATTCTATCATCACTTTGATACTTTATCCATATTTGCTAATTACCTTTGAGAATGTAACTGGAGTGGAACAGGTTGACATGTTTATATTTACCTATTTATCCGTTTTCTATTTAGATCTGGAGCCCGGTGTATGGCGACAGGCTCGCCCCCTGTCACATTTAGGACTGAATATCGTCCGGCGAAGTTTGGGTGTTGTATTACACCTCTGCCAGCCCCCTCGGGGGAAAGGAGTGACGATATGCAATTTAGATCATAAGAACTGCTCTCGGTGGTTACACTTGCTTTTTTACAATAGTCGTAATTTTACAATGTCAAAAGTATGTAAGTGTAAGCTACTTCCATACCTAATTTCATCCAAATCTGTTGTCCCCTTTCAACGTGAATATGTTAAAAAACTGTAGTTCGCTTTTTTTGTTAATTTTTTCGATTATAAAATTTGTGTGACAATTGTATCTTCTATTATTATAAGGGTGTGTATAAAAAAAAACATTAAAAAAAAAAGATAAAATATAAAATGTAAATCCGTAATTTATAGCTAATTACGGATTTAGTTTATCCGTAATTTTATTTCATGTATTATTGATAGCTGTGGATTTTGTTCAAATAAATAAAATAAAATAAAGTGATAGTTTTTGTCAGCGAATTTCCCTGACAGAAAAGGACGTGTACTCGAATGTCAAAAACCATCAACTTCCTGCTTCGATCATACTTTGTGGAATGATTTGTGTATACAAATCGTAATCTAGGCACCAGGAAAAAGTTTGATTGGTTTCAAAATACACAGTCGTGGAGTCCTCAGAACTCATTAAAAAGTCAACATGAAATGTAGCAAAACCAATCGAAACACGAATATTAATGTACACGGTGTGTGACTACTGCTGAGGTAACTCAAATCATGAGTTACAAGCAAAAAATCATATCATTTGTACCAAACTTATGAGTTTAAATTAATTTTCTAGATATTTGTTTGAACTTTTTAAAATTTAATTTGTTGTTAATGCTATAATTAATTATGACTAGAGCTAAAGTTTCTATATATAAAAACCACCACAAGAATTTCCACTAATATTAATGAACTCATTATCCATTTCAAAACCAACCCATCAAATCACATTTTAAACAAAGAAATGTATACTACCAGTGCTTACTCACATCCTTCCTAACTAATCCTAACTAATATTATAAATGCGAAAGTGAGTTTGTTCGTTTGTTTGTTTGTCTGTTTGTTTGCTTGTTTGTAACGCTTTCACGTCTCAACTACTCAACCAATCGTCTTGAAATTTTGCATACATGTTGTCTGAGGTACAGAAAAGGAAAGAGTACTCTTTATCCAGAAAAATTAAAAGGTTCCTGTGGGACCGCGGGTGAAACCGCGAGCGCAGCTAGTATTCAATACTCGACAAACATTGCCGGGTCGGCTTTGTTTGGTCAAATAAAAACTACGGCAGAAATCTTTCTAGTAGTTAGGACGCTAGCTTAATGTTATTAAAATCTTCGAGAGCCACTTAACTCGGCCACCAGCTCAGAATAGTCCGCTTCCGCCGCAAATAGACATAAAGAACCTCATAAAATAAAGGAAAATACACAAAGGGCATAAACACACAGATATCATCTCGTAGTTTCAAATGCATTTTTATGGTCAGTAAAGTGTACAGTGAGACCCCACCTAAGTGTTCAGCGAGTGAAAATAAAAACGGGACGCGAGTGGGTACATAGCTCTGAGAGCCTCTAGAGCCTACTGTTTCATTACTCTAGATGACTGAACAGATGGATGGAAAGCTGGATTTTTCCTTTGTTATTACCAGTTTTCCACTAACGAGCTGTTTTATCTGAAATTCGACCTCAACGTGCAGGAAACAACGGTCAGATTAAATGTGATTAATAAATCTAGTTCTGACAATGTTGTTATGCGGTGTTGAAGTTATTTTCAGAGGAAATAATGCTAATCACAATGTTAGTTTCGAATTTCGATTGTTTGAAGGTTTCAAAAAGATTTGTTTTTAAAATGATGGTATCAAATGGCCAGATTTTACCAAGTGACTAGTTGCGCCTCGCGGTTTCATGACGGTCTAATAGGAACTTTAACAAGCTTTTATTTAACTTGTAATATATGTTTGGGTGGAATATTGCTACTAAATTTTAAAGCAGATATTTTTAACTGATTGAGCTGTAATTTTGGATACACGTTTAGTTTGGATGACAATGCATGGTTAGCTGTGTGACGTCATTCTAAATCCAACATGGCGGACCACCCAAAATTTAAAATGAAAAAAATGACCCAATTTTAAACGCACTCCTACAACATGAGTATCAAATGAAAAGGCTTGCTGAGAGTAACTTGAAAAACAAAATAACGTCACTCTAAATCTAAAATGGCGAACAAGTAATTTTGAATGCACTTCCAATCTAATATATTTATGGGTAACAAAAGAAAGGGTTTGCTGAGAGTAGTAGTTTAAAAAATAATGTGACGTCACTCTATATCTAACATGGCGGAGCACCCAAAATGGCGGACAAAAAGTTTTTCAAATCACTTCTATAATATGGGAATACAATAAAAGGGCTTACTGAGAGTAGTAGTTTATAATATAAAGTGACGTCATTCTAAATCTCACATGGCGGAGCATCCAAAATGGTGGACTAGGAATTCTTAATGAACTTCTACAATATGGGTATCAAACGAAAAGGCTTACTGAGAGTAGCCAAAAAATAAAGTGACGTCACTCTAAATCTAACATGGTGGAGCACCCAAAATGGCGGACAAGTAATTTTTATGCACTTTTATAATATGGGTATCAAATGAAAGGGTTTTCTGAGAGTAGCTCGAAAACTAAAGTAACGTCTTTCTAAATCCATTATGGCTGAATTCTAAAGATGGCGGACGCTTTTTAATGCTTTCCTACACAATGTGATATCAAATTAAAGGACTTGCTGAGAATAGAAATGTGAGTTAAAATTTGAAATTAACCGGTAAACGACCTGGCATGGGTACAGGCTCGTCCCCGGTCACATTTGGGACTCAAAATCGTCCGCCTAAGTGTGGGTGTTGTATTACACCTCTGCCAGCCCTTTTAGAGGATAGGCGTGACGATATGTTATGTTATGTTAAAAAGAATAAAATAAACTTACCTTTTAAAAAAATTACTATCATCTTAAAACGTCATTACACAATGTATGTGATTTAAAGGCTTGTCGCGAGATTTACCTGTGTAGATAAACAAGTACTTAATTAATTTAGTACTTAAATCTCCCGACAAGCTTTTAAATCATATAAATTGTGTAATGACGTTTTAAGCGTTTCCTTAGCTAAAAAGTCTTTAAAAAGTCTTTTTACTTTAACATTAGTTTAGTTAAAAAGTACCATAGGGTACAAACATGGTTAGGTATGTATTATTTCATGATGATCGCTCAAGTATTTAGAGCGTAACCAAACGAACAAACAAACGAAAAAACATGACTAAAATTATTTTTCGCTTTTAATGACCGAGAGAGCGAAAAGCGCGAGCGAAGCGTCTCCGTTTCAGCTTGGGCAAACATGCTTTTACATGTCCGGATTTCCGGTGAATTTCTGACTTTTCTCCTCTACAGACCGCGTTTTTGAATCGATTTTCGTGAAATATTGTGACCACGTCAATAATGAAGTCGGTATATTATGGATTTTTTTGACGACTTGTCGATTCAGTTTTTGGTCATTTTTCAAAATTGCGCATATACAAGGTGTTGTTTTAGGGTGTAGTAATACTGAAGGGAGTTGTTCTACCTGTCAAAGTGAACAACTTTTAGAGCACAAGCTTGCAAAATTCGAAAGAAAAATAATTGAGTCTCCATACACAAAACTATAGTCATGATAATCAATTTTGTATGAAGACTTGATTTTTTCTCTCTAATTTTGCAAACTTGTGATTTTAAAGTTGTTCATTTTGGCTGGTAGAACCACATCCTTAAATATGACTGCACCCAAAACCAATACCTTGTACATGGGAATAAACGCAAAAAAAAAACATATTTCTGCCATATTGAAATATGTCAAATCAATGTACAAACACGCGAGGTCTTTAGCTTACAGACCCACTAGTAATATTAGTTCTGATTAGGATTTGGAAATTAGGATAAGATAAGATTAATTTTGAGAAATTTTTGCAAAGAAAATCTCTATTTTCTTTGCAAAAATGTTCAGAATTGTAAAAAATCAAGTGAATGATTTATTTTGTACTCGTAATCACTAATCAAGTTTGCTGAGCTGCAGCAGTAGCAGCTAAATAGGTAAAACTGGTGTTAATTTATCCGTTTTGGTAAAGATTTAGGTGTTTAAGGTGTTTTTTTTGGAAAAGCTATTAAACACTTTTTTTTAAAAATAGGGATTTAAAAAGAAAAGAAGAAAGTATAGAAAAGTCCCTGCAATTCCTCTCATATAATTAGGACTTATAGATATAGATACCATACTCAGTTTCAACTTTGCAGTTTCAGTTTTTTACATTATTTTGTAAATTTAAATAAATTTCGCAAAAAAAAGTTTTGTCTGAGTTTTCAACAGCGGATAATTTATTGAAAAAAGAAGTTTGTTAAAATTCAATTTTTTTTCAATTTATCAATGTTACCATTAAAATGCTTAAGAATTTAGAAGATAGATGATTTTGAAATATATTTATAGATACATATTTATAGATCCGATAGGAATAGCGCTACACCCTGTATAAATAAATCATTTCCAACATCAATGCCAATGATAAATGGTTTGCTAAGTAAACTTAATTAACCGAACATATGTACAGTGTGACCCAAATCAGGTACATTTCTATTTAGTTATTGGAAACATGTCCTCTTTGTAGACATGTAAGCCGATCAACTCGAACGAATCTTCACGTCTGTAGATACCTACTTTCGTAGCTGTCTTTGCGTTAATTAACGGTTCGTAAGATCACGGTATTTACCGTTAATAGCGTAATCACCAAACATAAATTGATTTTGTGTTTGTAATTCTTGTTAAATTTTGGGGTGGAGCAGAAATTATCTGTACCACAAATAATTACGAACTTTGCTCTAACAATCAAGAAGTATACTTTAATTTTATAGATTTCTAAACTATATTTTTTTTTAGTTTTATTCATAAAAAAAGTAAAAGTAAGTAAATTCGTGTAGAACGAGTAGTTAGTTTAGCCGTAGGTGTCCGAATCCAGGTGCTTAACGAGTTTTGTTTTTTTAACATAGCATTTATGTTATTCTAAATTGTCCCTAAATAGTCTAAAAATAATAACTGTATTCCTACAAAACTTTATATTTATTCAAACATGTGCCAACACCAAAATTAACTCAAAATAGTAAACCTTTGAACATGTAAGTAATGTTAAATCATTTAAAACAGCAATTTGATAACGTCGCCCTCAAATAATGTCGGTTGGTAATATCTATTAAATAACTCAGAGAATTCGACTTCGTAAGATAGCTTTCCGGCCCCATTTTATTAATTTTACATATCATTTTGAAGTATGCAAATAAATATGTAAATGGATGAAAGGCACGGCGAAAGCAAATTCAGCTAAATCCTTCTCTTTGAAGATTAATGTAACCGATATGGCTACGCCGGGTATCAAAACTCCCGGCAAATTATAGATTACAAAAACGTTTGTAGATTAAGTAATAAATAAGTCATCATGGTATTTCTCTTAAATTATTATGAGCCATCTGATATGATTAATTCTTGCCTTCATGTTTTTGTTAAAAAAATCGTATTTAAATTTAAGTAGTTACAATTAATTGAGCTAAAACTAGTTAACTAACTTAGTTATTTCACTAAAACTATCTTAAAAATTTCACTAAGGTGTTTTCACTTTTAGTTAAGTAAGTTTAATAAATTCAAAAATACAATTTCTTGCCTCAAATTACAATAGAAAACACATTTTCCTTAATATAATATCATAGTAACTATTAAGTAAGTGTAAGTAGATACATTATCCTCGTACATCAATTTATAAAGTAGATTCTAAGTCGTAAAAGTAGCTATTAAAACCTGTTTACTGCATTTTTTCCTGTGTTAGTAAGCTGGAAGTGTTTGTTGCTAGGTACACGTAGATCTGGGAACTTCTCTGAAGAAATTGCTTTTTAATCGAATGAAGCGTTCACTTACCCTCGAGGCGGCAGGCTCGCGACCGACGGCCGAAGGTTGGGAGCAGCTAGGGCACACGGCCTCGCTGCTCAACCTCGCGCTCACCACTGAACCTTCTACCGCGAAAACTTCCCTCGACAACGTCATCACTCACCCCATCCTGGCCGGCCAATCACAGCGCTCTCTCTGAACGAAGCCATCCGGATACTCTCGAAAGCTCCCGACCAGTAGGGGTGGCGATTGGATCTTTTAATCTGAAACGTAAATGCATACAAAAAGATAAAGAGCTTGCCACCCTGCAAGAGACGCTAGAGCGAGTCGCGCAACAGGTAAACAATTTTCAACTCGGTGACTAGTAGCTCAGCGGCACCAAGATTTATTTCTGAAACACTGAGAATAATGGATGCGTTCTACTTGAATTTATTTACAGCATCCAAAAGTTTATCGTTTCTCAGCGGTATAGGAGCAGCCCTGTAAGCGAGAGACAATATTATCTTGTCAAGGAAAAAATAATGTGGGCATTTTAATACAAATAAAAATGATACTAAAGAATTAACAATATTATGAAATGGCTAATCTACAATTCTAATTATTTAGCCAAAGCCGCGAGAGAGGCCCAATTAAATTGTAATTTATTCCGCAGTCAGATTTCGGGGTCCTCTTGATAGAAAAAGGTTACTTTTTTATTAGAGAGTTCCGGTTGGAGAAACATTTAGCTCGTAGCCTCGTTACTGAATATTCGTATATTGCTACATTGTATGCTATCGTAGCGCTCGGAAGAAAAAACACATATTAAATTCAATCAAAATATTCAACATATGTTAAAAACATTAATTGAAAAAGTTACATCCCTATTATCTATTCTCGTAGAGATAATTGACGTACACAGTTATAAAATAACCCCTTAGCAATAAACGTTGTATAGCCTCGGAATACTTATACCGTGTTTTATTTGTTTCTGTCTTTTACATTTTTGAGCTTGATCGAAAAATACAAAACACAGTATAATTATTACGAGGCAATACAACGTTTATGGCTGAGGGGGTAAGTGTGTATTTTCTTGAAGTAAAGAAAAACTCCGAGTTGCCTTGTTTTTAATTAAGCTTCGCCAATCTACTCGTAAGTATAAACAATAACGGATATTTTTAAAGGTAATAGACACAACAATTAAATCGAGACAAATTTTTATGAAATCTCAAACAACCACAGTGCCCCTACTCGGAGATTTCATATTTTTATCTCACCGTTTTTCGCCCTTTTTGCTCTCGTTTGGAACGTCATGGGTGTGAGAGAGACCAAGATAAAATCTCATCTCATCTCACGCGCAGGAATAGCCCCCCAGATCTTTCAAAATTAATTGAATCCAAATCTCATCAGAACTAAAGTCAACTAAATTGTATTTCAATTAGATTCCTTAATGGGCCAAGTTACGTGTGGCCCATTACTTGTTTAATTCTTGACCACACGGTATCTAAGGCTGTAAACTAAATCTTGGGTCCGTCTCACATATCCCCGTAAGCCGGATCTACTGGGTTCGGTGGTATTTGAATGTTTCTGAACCACCACGAATTAGTATGCGCGCTCCATTCGCTCGACGCGCTCCCGATGGGCCGCAGGCGCCTATTCTGATTCTAGCGATGAATGTGCAAAATCGATTTAGAGTTGTATTATTTCGATAACAACAAGAAATTATACAACATAAGTAAGAAGCCGTGTTGGCCGACTGGGATGGACGGCTCGTTTCGAATTAATAAATAAAATATTCGGGGACATTATTGCTCACACGATCGCCTGACCCCAAACTAAGCAAAGTTTGTACTATGGCTGCCAAAGACTGATATACATACTTAGATATTTTTAAATAGACACTTAAACAGATAATAACACCCAGACATAGAACAAACACAAATGTTCATCACATTTATGTTTGCCCTAGGTGGGAATCGAACCCACGCCCCCAAGCTCAAAAGGCAGGTTCACTACCAACTGAGCCACCGAGGCAATCATCGTCATTGGATATCGATCTATCCTGGTCGCGCACCAATAGACTTTTCTTTCATAAAAAAGTGTATGTGCATGACAATTTTAGCTCTGAAATTTCTCTTTCTTCGCGATTATGGATTTCATTCAATGGCGGGTCAGCCTTCTTAACCATTTTCTTCCATTTCGAAACGAAATTAATTTCGTGTCGTATTTATGTACGCGAAGTACCACGATTACTCCAGAAAAAAAAAACAAAAATATGATTTTAATGTCAAAGTATATCAAAATTATTCTATCGATGTTCGGAAATTTATTCATTAAATTTTTGGTCTTAAAATTAAACTTATAAATTTTGAAATGAGACCTTATTCAAATAAAATTTAAATCTATTTTAAAATGCGAAGGTATCAGAATAGCCGCCTTCGGGTCCAATTTGTAAGCGGGATCTTGGGATACGTTCATTTCGTGTACAGAACTAGTCCGGAACGACGCCAGAGCCGCCTGAATTATGGAAATAAGGATTAAAATACATATTTGTACAAATAAATGGTCTCGAATTGGTTCATTATAAGTCTTTGATTTTAGTTTGAAATTGTAAGTAGAACAATTTACAAAGATTTTCAATCTCATGCTGCAGTAAAAAATGCAAACGTAAAGTATCCTGACTGTGCCTAAATTAACTTGAGATAATGGATCATAATTTATTTCAATTATAAAAGACCGAATTTTTCAGTAAAACCCTTTCAGTTAGTTTTCCCATAGGTAAGTTTCAATTTGAGCCTTCGTAAAATTGTTACTTAGTAATTTTATCTGCCTAAGTGTTACACAGGCACCAAGGCATACATTGCGGTTGACGCAAAGTTTCAAAGTGCCCCTTACGTATCTTCATAGTTCCTTATCAGTGGTCCTGCGAGTATTGTTTCCATTAGAACTCCGCCGTAGGCAGGGTTTTGTGCATATTGTGAAATAGGTTGCAGATAGCATTGAACTTTGTGTGGACAGACTTTATCTTAATACCGTACATATGCCTACCCCTTTACTAATAAAGGTTGCGTGAATTCTCGGAATAATTATGCAGTGTTTTGTCTGTCTCTTCCTTTTAGAAAAATTGCTCGATCTTAAACGACAAAACGCTGTATAACAATCCCGAGGCTATCAAACGTTTATTAAGGGGGATAGAGTTTATGTAACAGTAAAATAATACTAACAGCTCCCCTTCGCTTCGCTAAGTCAATTATTGAAAAATTTCCTTAGGAAATTTGTGGCTAATTGATATGCTCATAATAAAATTTGGTCGTTAACAGGCATAAAACGAGAAAACCACACGAGCGCTAAATTCAATCTTGAAAGAGTATCAACATAAAATCAGTATTCGAGCCCTCTACGAGCCATCTACGAGTACGTAGTGAGGTAACCGGTGAGCGCGGCGTCTTGGCAGCCTGCAGGGCTACAAGGCAATTTAAAAATTTGTCCCTGAGGCGGCGTGGCGCCTAGTTGTCTATACATTGTGGACGCAAAATGCAAGGGCGGCCCGCGTCTCCGACGTAGAGGGCTACGAACGCTACGAGGCCTACGCGCGAACGCTACGGCGCTACGATACAAAGAAAACTTAAGAATCTTATCCGAACAAGAATAGACAAATCGGATTTCGTAGCAACAGTTTCCATATTCTCAACAATGCTTGTATAAATAGAGATACTTCAAAGATAAAATTCACTGAAATTCGATAAGCTTCTTAGGAACTTCCATAGGAATTTATTGTGTTCACAAAGATACAACCTATGCAACCACAGTTTCTCCGAATCGCTTTGAATGCAAGTGTGAGACGTAGGTACGGTATGTGAAATCTATTGTCATACATAACAAAGGTTCTAACATTGGTGAAGGACACGTGAGTAACATATGTCTTACCACAGAATTTAACCCCGCACACATATTTTCAATCATTCACATTTACACACGTATTTACTTACAATAAAATTAACTAGTCAATCACAATTGTAAGCACATGACTTTGCGTTATTTCTCTGTAGTTAGAATTATTTTCCTCTAAAGTTAGAATAATATTCAGTAGACGGAACAAATAAAAATAAGACTAAATTTATAACAGGTAGGAAGGGATATTTCGAAAACAGAACAATATTGAAATACGAAAACTAAACGCAGCGTGTAACGGATGGAATAGAACAGTCTCATATCCGCCGATGGTTCTGTTTTTTGTTTGCGTATGTCTAAACAAGACGAGGTCTGTGTGGCTTCCTGCGTCGGCCAGGGAGGGGCGCGAAGTTGACTTGATTGGAAACCCTATTCCATATTTATTATGGGCCTATTTTGTGATGTTTATTGACGTCGATGTCGCGGCAACTTGTTATTAGGTGAGTTTGAAACTCGCTTATTGAATAACATAAGGCACTGCGCGGCTGTTGGTTCAGCGAGAGAGGATGCTTTAATTAATGTTTATGGAGCTCTCATGCACTTTGTCGTGCCAATAAGTTGTATAACACAAATATTTTTGAACTAAGTAGCAAAGTAATTACGAATACCTGTCCTCTTAAAATTCACTTTTGTGTATTTTAGAACTTCTAGTCTAGTCCACAATAAGTTTTAGTCATGAATGTAGAAAAAAAGTCGGATGGAACTTCATCTTTGTCAAAACTGTGCTACCCAAAGTCAGCCAGCTTGTTGTACGTACAGGCCGACGCACACATTCACAGATATCTTTAGTCATTTGAGCGTAACGTTTACACTGACAACACGTCTATGCGGGGAAAACAATTTTACAAAACAGCGTGTCTTGTGCGGTAAAATGGTGTAAAAACCGTAGTGATCGCAAGAATAAAAATCATGTACTCACGTTTCATAGGTAAATGAATAATTCAATCACTTATTCCCGATTTTTATACATTTTTATTCACCAGAAAAAAAAAATATTCATTAAATCATTAGAGCGTTCCGAGAGTTGACACTCGCTACATCACTCCTCATCGTCTCTTTCGGCCTTGTCGTGAATTACTTATTTCGGTCTTGCTCTTATGCATTGATTGACGTAACCTAGGTGACCATTTTTGTTTTGGAACGCTCTACACCTGGCAGACAGGCCAGTGTCAAGACCAGTGTTACCATTGTTCACATGTGGAAATTTCCCTAAACATGGTAAAATGTTTTTTTACGAAACTCAATTTATTAAAGTCACAAAGTATTTTCTGTTTACAAGATTTCCTAAAAAAAACGAATCATTGAGGAATGACTGGATCCAAATAATTAGACGATGTAACGATTAAAATAGTTGGATCCCAAACCAATACAGTGTCATTTGCAGTAAATACATTTTAAAGCTAATGACTTATATACAACTAAAGGAGGATTCCGGCGTATTTTTACATATGCAGTCCCTCGAAAAGTAAATTTTGTAACTTTGAAACTTTTCCATATCTAAAATTTAGCTCACTAAAACTTTTTGAAACGATGATAGCCTAGTTGGAGAAGGCTCTCCTCTCAAGCAAGATGGAGGGGGTTCGATCCCGCTTGAGGCACTAATCAATCTGCTAATTGTGTGAACTGTAAACACATGTGGGTATTTAAAAACATTATTATAAACAAACATATTTACATATTTATTTATAAACAAACTAACATTGCATAACCATTTCATCACGCCTTTCCCCCGAAGGAGCTGGTAGAGATGTAATACTATTGTAGTACATTTACGCACACTTCGCCGGATCATATTCAGTTCCAAATATGCCAGGTGGCGAGCCTGTTGCCATAGACCGTGCTCCAGAGAAATATTAACAGATGACATTAAATATGCATAGAAATGTTTACAAATGAACATATTGGTGCGTGCCTTTGGCTGGGATCGGATCCGCTCTCTCAGCTTGATAGCCGATTCTTCTCCCACTAGGTTATCATCGCTCAAAAATAAAACCATAAAAAATGGGTAAATTTGGTTAACATGGCCACCCGAAATTCACTCACATTTAGAAAGTCACCGCCATGACAGAATTCAGTTCTGTCTTAGCTGAAGTTCCGTCCGACTTTTTTTCTACGTCCATGGTTTTAGTAAACGTTTTGAAGTATTTAAAACGTTTACTAAAACTTATTTAAAATAAAATCCCTTTTAAATACTATATGTATTTAAAAGGGATTTTATTTTATGTATTTGTGAGCCAAGCTACTGAAACACATTGGAATCATAGACATAGAGTAAAGACCCCTAATCGGTCAAAAATAATGATTCCAAAAAATGTAAACCAAACCAGTGAAAGTCAACCAATTCACTAATCAGTCTTCGATGTCATCCAGTAGCGGTTACGTCTCCCCACTAACCAATAAATATGGTGAACTGTGTAGTCCACTCATGCCGAAATTTCAGAATATCCAAAACAGTAAAAAAAGGCAACGTCACAAATCATCCGTAAGACTTAAATATATTTTTATGTGCTTTAAAAAGTTAATAATTGTAATTAATTCTTAATGTCAACAGAGCGAAAAGTTGCTGAAAAAAGTGTTGCCACAAGGTATTTTTATATTTTCCCAATAAATTATCTTTAGGTTTCTTAAGGATCCAGTTTAGCCGATCAGTGGACAAAAATAATTCGCCAAAGTAAAAATGAAGATTAGTGGAAACTTCGTCGACTTGCAACAATTTGCTCTGTGCACCTTCGCAAGGAAGAAAAATACGTAACAGTGAAATATCGTGACAAGCAGGCGTCAGTTTTATTTTTATGTAAATGTAATGTTATTTTATTGCCGAAAAATAACTTAAATGTAAGATGTAAATAATGATAATGTGTAAATAAGATTAAAGGGATTACTATTGATTTTAATTCAAATTCGTACTCTTGATTTTTACTTAAATTCTTACCTTTTACCTACTCTGATTTTAGTTAAGGTTTACATACAATCTATAATATTAGTTTGTAGTATAGTGTCATGAATGGATCTGGGTAATACTTTGTGTGTAGTTTAGCTCTCGCCTAAACTGGCCTAAATACTTTGTTTCCGGTCTTGTGAATTCTTTAAATTCTGATCGTTTTATAATTTACCCAACTAAATCGGGTAACCTCTTTTAATGGCAAGTTCATCACGTATAGAAAAAAAGGTTTTATTTGAGGTACCAAAATAAATTTGACACGTTTCGAAATCGTGTTTTGTATGAAGACTATCCTTCTGGACCTATGTAATAGGGCATATTCTGTGATTGGAATTATATTTACAACCTTTGGCATTTTTTTGTAATCTTTTCTTGTCAATAAAAGCTTGGTCAACATTTGCATGTGATTGCATTGAACACACTTGTATTGTAGGCAATGTAAGCTGGTATTTCTATTTGCAAGCGACAAGTGAAGTGACTTGAAGGTATTGCGGTCTCCATGCTCTGTTGAAACAACAATAAAAAGCTTTGGGTTCCGCGACGCTCTGAATTTCCCATACAAAAGCGCTTGTCAAATTTCTTGGAAACCATCTGTCAGATTACGATGAAATTTGGCATGTACAATTTTTTTGACGTATTTTAAAAAAAAACAAGAGCTGAAAGGCGGAGAATTAATGTTATATTATGCGTTGTTCTTGTTTTTTAAAAAAAAAACAAACGTCCTCAAGAGAAAATAGAGCTATGAAAATATACGCTTTTGTAAGGGGTCACTTTTGACTGATTTATTGAATAGATAGACAAAGAAAATCAAAAATCCTTTTACATTGAAGATTGTCTACATCATTAGCTTTTAAATTAATCCAAGTACAAGGAAAATTTGTAGTTATTTAAGAATAAGATAGATTAGAGTAGTGTAAAACTCAAAAAAAATAATTAAATAGCAATTAGTCACTCTGTGGATTACTTTAGAAACTCATCAGGATCTTTACTTGCTCTCTTCGCACGTCGTCTCCTTTTAGAGGAAATGGCAATAGAAAACCTTTAGCTCTCTAAGGATTCTTAAGTACATTCAACTACATAGACTAACAACATAGTACATCTTGCATCTTTGTTTAGTATTTCACATAGGACAAATCACCTCTAAAGTAATGAAAAAACTGAAAACCTTTCAATAACGTTAGGTAAGCTTCTAGGTTTATAAAGATAGCTAGGTATACCCATAAAATACAATTTAATTTAATTTGTTTTTAATTTATCATTTTATTCAAACCATGTGGTTTATACCTACAATTATTGCAGTGCTGACGAATTGAATTATATAAGTATTTGCTTTGTTGGCGTTACAATAAAATTAAATAAAGATTAAAGTAATAGGGAGTATTCTCTGAAAGAGAATTAAAAGATAGTGAGAAGTTTTGGAATTGAAAATACTTATTTATTTATTAAACAAATAAGTTTAGGACTTTTCAGACACGGTCGCCTGACCCCAAACTAAGTAAAGCTTGTACTATGGCTGTCAATCACTGATATATTAATACGTACATATTTTTAAATACATATATAAATAGATATTAACACCCAGACATAGAACAAACACAAATGTTCATCACATGAATGTTTGCTCTAGGTGGGAATCGAACCCACGCCACCGAGCTCAGAAGGCAGGTTCACTACCAACTGAGCCACCGTAGCAGTAATTTTTTTAATGTCTTAATAATTTTATTTTAACATAAACATAATTAACAAATCACAAATAATAGTAGTTATTATTTGGTTTGTTAGCTTTTCCATTTAGTGAGTGTCAGAGTGAGTGAACGAGAGTGGGTGAGTGAACCAAGTAAGTATCAGGGCGAGTATGGAGCGAGTGCAGTGGGTGTTTACAGCGCGCCTCAATGCACCCTCTGCCGATGTAAAGGTTCGCACACATTGGTCTGGAAATAATTACCTCTAGGTAGAAAATCTCATGGTTAAATGGATTAAGATTTACTCGTTAGCAAATAATCTGATCATATTAAGTATGGGTTTTTATTTGACTGTTTAATTTTGCGCTTTAATGTTAGAGTGATTCAATTTCATCCAGTGATGTTTAGTATATTAGGAAAGGTTAAGGTTACAATGAAATTTTGATGATGTTTTCCTAAATAACTATTGTAGGTAAATTTCCAGACAACAGTGTGCACGCCGGTTTAAAGGCATTATTATCCGGACGGTCGCGCGCAAATAAATCGTCTAGGGGCTCCTTCGATTATCTTCAAATCTTCATTATGGTAACAGTATAGTATGCTGCGCCTAGGAGGGGATTACCCCGATATTGCAGGTAAAAATAGACGTTTAAAAAGATATCAATAAACTGTGAAGGTCTGTGAAGGTCTGTGCGAATGGCTGGCTGATAAACTTTAAAGATGTAATCAAGGCTGCTTAATATCGTTACACATTCTCTTCCATAAAATTATTGCATCAGTGAGGTGGTCCGAAAATTGGGTTTCTCCTCTTAAACGGTTAGTTATAACTAGATTCTAGGAATACTGTATTTTGTAGCGCTGGAGCATCGGTTGGAAAACTAATTAGTGCTTTGTGGGCAGGACACGGTCGCATCCGCCGTCCGGCCTGTAAACCAATATCCGGTAGTCCTCAGCCATGTTACACTCAATTTAAATATAACTCTATAAAACTGTAGTCTTCGCTAGAGTGCTTTGAGATTGCTGGAAGCGTTTAAGGGAAATAGGAAAAGTGAATTTATGCAGAAACTGTTCACTATTGCAATATTACTTCGTAAGGCCCGGGTGAATGTACATTTTGCCAAAATATTCCTAGCTGTACTATTACAGTATGCATACTATACACAGTTTTGAATTCAGTCGTGAACGACCCACGCTAGTGTACGGACCATACGTCACGCCACTCCCAAATATCACTCACTTAAGCACAGTAGCACATCTCACATTTATATGCACACTAGCTGTTTTGCCCGCGGCTTCGGTTACGTTTTATAACCTATGTCAATCAAGAATAATGTAGCTTTCTAATGGTAATGGAATTTTTCAAATCGGACTAGTAGTTTTTGAGTTAATACGTCACAAACATACTTACATACAAATTTTTCTTCTTCATAATATAGAAAACTATACGACGCTGATACGTTAGTAGATATTTCAATGAACCAAACAAATTCCAACTAAAACGGTAACAAAAATAATGGGACGCAATAAAAGGATTATCTTTATATACTTAGGTATTTCAATGCCAACGATCAATATGAAAAATATTTTACAAATACCTAATAAAAGTTTTCAAGTCCATGTTCATTAAAATAATGTAAGGATTTCTTTACAGAATTCAACCGAATACCTGCTGAAAAACATTCTGTAGTGGGATCAACTAACCGTGTTTCATTAAAAGTTTCTTATTGAACAGAAGTTTCATTGGTTCATGAAGTTTAAAACATGTCGGTTGAATTTTCTTGCAATGTTCGATTCGTAATAACCAAGTGGCTGAAGAGAGCATCTACCGATACTTTTATGCTCGATGCGGATAACTTTATGGAAACTTTTATTATTTTTAAAGTTTTCAATTTTAAGTAAATTAAACTTAAGAGCGAGTACCTATTTCAGGTCTTCGCAAATTTACTTATACAAGGTGCTGGTTTTGGGTGTGATAATACTTAGGAGTGTTGTTCTAGCCGTCAAAGTGAACAACTTTTAGGACACAAGTTTGCAAATTTGGAGAGATAGAAATCAAATCTTCATATAAAATTAATCACGTGACTGGATATTTTGTGTGGAGACTCGATTTTTGTGTTTCGAATTTTGCAAATTTATGAGGACATAAATTTGCAAAATTGTATAAAGGATAAATTGATTGTTCGTATATTAGAACTTTAGTCTTAGTAGATACTTATTCATATATCCGTAATTATTAACTTTTTTTATCTGGCAAAATACTCATGTCTATAAACTTACTGGAGTAATACAAAAGCTAAACATGAATCTTGCTTGAATTACGTTCACAATAAACAATCACGTGCTTATTAATTATTTGGTGTAGAATTGTCAACATTAACAACTTTTAGAAAGTTGTTAATGTTGACAATTGATACACCCAAACCATCACCTCGTATAACATCGAGTGAGTTGTGGTCAAATGTGTACAATATGTCCAGTCTCTGTTAAAATAGCCAGGTAATGTTATTATTTTAAACTTAACCAGTACTAATATCGGCCCTTAATATAACATAAATCTCTACAACAACTCAATAAAAGTCTGGGATAGATAATATTCTTCAGTGGAAAACCATTTTTTTTGCAATTCAACTCGTCATTCATGTTTTTTTAGAAAACCAGTTTGCTCGAAATATATCGGCGTGCGAGATACAGGTCAATATTGGCTGCGTTTTCTCAGATTAAAAAAAATCAAAATCTTCTCTATTTAAAATGCTATTTTTGTTAAATACGATTAAGATCGGCTCAACCGAGAAAAAGTAAGAAACACCTAGATAGAAATACAAAGTTCCTTCAACATATCACTCTGATACGAAGAGCGATATAATCGTTGAATCTGTATAATTTGTATCCTATCTGCTGGTTCTCCAACACGCATACAACATACGCCGTACCGCATTCCTATTAATCTCCGGATTACAGGTAGTTGGTCGCATGGCGAGCTTCCCGCGCGGGCCGTAGGTAAATCCACTCACAACAGTTGGCACAGTTCAGTTATACAGGACCGTGGGTAAATCCGCCCTGAACAGTTGGAATCACGGAAATGCTAAATGTTTATGAACAACATCAGAGAACCGTCACATATGGATGAGCCGCCGCGCGATCGGAACATCGATGTTGTTTAACATTTTCTAAATTTTGGATGTGGTTATTAATAAATACGTAATTGTTTATTGTGAACGTAATTAAAGCAAGATTCATGTTTAGCTTTTGTATTACTGCAGTAAGTTTATAGACATTAATATTTGCCAGATAAAAAAGTTAAAATAAAATAAATTTAATTAATTAAATTTAAATTACCGATATATGAATAAGTATTTACTAAGACTAGAGTTTTAATATACGAACAATCAATATATACTTTATTCATAGGCACCAACTCACTACAACTGTCGAAGTAATCAATTGTGTAAAAATAAAATACATGCACATATACTCGTAGATAAAAATAAATGTTTTGTACACATATTGTTTTTGACAAATACTTTTGATAAAGCCATTTATCATGATTCAGTATTTTTAGTAACTAACCTATTAAAACCTATAATATCTTTCAAACTGTCCAAAACCATCGACATAGTTCCTGGCCGCCCCTGAGGGCGGCACGTGCTCGCCCTGCGATTCTCTCACTCGACAGATCACCTGAAAGTGTACCACTTAATAACTCACATCCTCTGCCGGTTCACTGGGCAGTCGCTGGATCGTCACATATCTCTAAATATGGTCGCCCAACCGTGACGTGTGCTACACGGTTACACTCCCGTTAGGGTGCTGCTCTACTGTTATGCTACAGACACGAGCTAAACTATACGAACGAAAATGTGAAACATTATGAAACTACTTTCAACGGTTTAATAGGTTCATAAAGGTTCACAACAGACGTGTAGGTATGTTCAAATTGTTCATGTATGCTCGCCACCACTATATTGGCCAGTTTGCGTTGCAGTAAAAAGTATCATAGAAAGTCTTGACTGCCTCGTGATGAGGCAATGCCGAATTGGGACAGAGTTAAATATGTCTGCTGTGACCTTCATTGTAACTGCCAAATTTTTCCGGGTTCTTTTTTTGCGGCTGTAGCCGTCATTTGATTAGTGCAGTTTAAAATAACCATCTTTATTCAAAAAAACAATCGATAAGATATATAAGAAGATACGATAAGACATTTAGGTTCAACTGGGTCTAATGCGTCTGTGGGGCAATTGCGTCTTTCGAGAATTACTGACAAACCCTTCACAAAATAGGCGCCAACAAACTTTTTTTTATCTTTGGTTGAAATAATCTGTACAAGATGGCGCTACTTGCCTAATTTGTGTGACGCAATTGCCTCACAGACGCATTTGCCCCAGTTAACCCTACCTACCTGACGTAAGAATCTAAACAATTTAGCAGAATGTTACGGGCAGACAGACTATAATACTAGACACGAGACTATTCTGATTGCTACCCTATCCATTAAATAATTGCACTAATGAAAACCTAGAGCAGTAATTTATAGCATAGCATGTCTGTACAAGGAGTGAACCGCCTGCACTAATCGCATACCTCCACGGCCGGCGACACACGGCGCCCGAGCGCGGGCGCGGCGTGATTAAAAGCAGAATTATCGCTTTAGGTTTTACGTTTGTTGTGCTCACAAACTGCATCGGTTTAATGAAATTTAAAATCACACAGGTGAATTGATGACGCGATTGCAGAAGGGGAAGGAAATGGCGTGAATGTTGATATGAAAACCATTCAATATAATTTAAGGGAAGATAGATGATTTTATAAACGTAAAAGTATTGATAATAAACATAGCTTTAAAAATACAGTGCCAATTTTAAAATAAATTAAAAGACAATCTTCTTAATTGAGCGGCAGTTCCATAAAAGTTAGGTAACAAGTTGAAAATCTACTTTAACATTTTAAAAGAAAAAGGGTGCAAAATAAAGTTGTGCAATGTTTTCTTAACTAGCGTGGAGTAACATGGAACTATTGAAGAGTTTAATAATATTCATTGAGCTCGGGCAATTTTCCGGGCGAACGACGTCGAGTCTTTGATCAGACGGGCCAGCCGAGGAATAGTCAAAATGAAGTAACTGCGCCTTAACGAGACCTTAGTTGATACTGGCTGTTATTTATAATCTTAGGTATAGCTAGATATCATCTAGAACTTAAATGTTTATGGCATGATTTAATAAGTTCTAAAATGGTTTCGGTACACGTTCATCTAACTTTAATTGGGCGATTATTTATTTACCTGGATGAGTTAAATAATTAACCACATTGACATTGAACTTAATGAAGACCTGTCGAAACAGTCTGTTAAAAATGTAATGTAATTGTTTGCCTAAGTTTTGGTAAATTTTAGCCTTCTTGTGATGTTTTATTAACGTGCGCCTTTTTAAGTCAAAGTCAAAACCTTTATTTGCATATTAGTGGTACATGGTCTTAAGTATTACGTCCATCCATTAACAGCCGTAAGGCGTGCAAATTATTACATATATACATACATATCCGTCCTGAGAATCTGATTATACATTGTGCATACATTGTTCGTGTGAATTATTATATTAGAAATTTGAATTGTATTAGACATATTATATCATAAAAGTTTGTTGTATTATACAGTAATAGTAAAAATGTTATCAGGAATGATATTATGTTTATCCAACTGCGCAAGAAGGAGGGTTATGTTTTTATTATCAAATGTTCATTAACGTGCTCTTTTTTTAATAAGCATGCAAACATAAGTTCATGCTGCCCTGGTCTGTTGGTACCAACAATCAATGAGTATGTACTTAAACTGGGTTGTTCTGTTGTGTAACTACATGTTTCATCAATAACACACTTTGCCTCGTCATGTATTTCCCCACTTACACCGCAAAAATCTGTCAGTGAAGTCACTAAAAGCATTTTCCAAAATACTTGTCCCCAAAAGTAATTCAATTTTACACCCCAAATAAGAAAGTGAGCACGTGTGAGTAGGCCCGTAAACGTATATCCCGACTTGCGTAGGGACGGGACCCTTAAGACCGTATTCCTGGCCACTGCTATTACGCACTTTCATTTTTTTTTAAAGTTCAAGTTCATGTATTTGAATTGTTATAAGACTCCAAAGAACCCTTTAGTTAGCGATGTCCGTCAATTTATATATCCATCTGTTTGGATCAGTACTTTTATATATGGACTATCATGTAGAGACTATGGACTATGCGCTGAAATGTGGAACATACGCTTATAGACAAAATTACTTATAACCGCTACCAGGGAAAGTAATTATTGAGATGTTGAAAAATGTATAAAGATGTTTTTTCCATAGAGGTGCTCCTCTAAATGAAAAGCTGGGATAAATAAAGAGATTAAACTAAATCGTCTAGTGGGTTATCGTTGAAAAAGGAATTTAATGTAATTTAAAGTGAATAAAGTATGAGGTTTCTAATATATTCTAAATTAAGAATGTGGCTGACCATCAATTTTTATATTACAATTTTTAAACTCGGTGATATTTCTCTTAAAAATGTGGAAATTATGTCAACAAGATATCCTATGAGGGGAGCAGGCTCTTAAAGGGCAAGGGTTGGCTCGTCTTGAAACTCGGTGGCACCTTTAAAACATTACTTCCGTCGTGTGTACAGGTGATTATTTACGGTTCGATGATCATAATAATTATGGGTTAATTTTGCTCGCGTGTTAATTCAGAAAAGACAATAATACAACTCATTTAACAGAGCCTTTGATAAACCTGTTTGTAAATATATTTATTATACAATAAATACATACTGTAATGATCGCCCACGAATACTTTTTGAAACGCGTTCTGCGAACGTGTGTCTGCATCGGTACTATGATTTTGACAGTTTCCTGTTGGCTTAGCAGCTGTTTTTCGTTTGTTTTGCGTCTTCATCGCTATAAAAAGTACTTGTGGGCGATCTTCCTAACCTACCCATATTTATTTTTATTTATTTTATTTACACACGTAATTACAAACAAAAGATACAAAAATTTATACTTCAGTAAAACTATAACTAGCGTATTGATGTGGTTTTGTATCATTATTTGTTATATTTAGAAATACATACCTACCAACACTGAAATTACGATATTTTGTACGTTACGTCAGGCAGCGTAACAGTTTATTGTTGAATAATGTTTCTAATGAAAGTTGATGACATTTACAAAACTATCGCGAGGCTTTTAGCACAGAAAAGGTATGAAAAATTGAATCAATTACGGAACATAAAACAACTCGAATCTATTCTAAGAAGGCTACAGGTACACAACAACAAATGAGATTGGTGGTCAGAGTACGAACACTTACGTAAGTGGGTTTGAGAGGCTGCGATTGGCTCTTGAAGGTGGCAGTAAGAACTTTATTGTTCCTCTTCTGTATAATAACGATCTGGAAGCACTCCACACTGACTTTGAGTAGCGTTAACGCTTTCTTGGCACTTATTGATACAAGCTGATTTTAGTGTACTTATCAGCTGTACGTAGAGTCTCTTAAACATCATTACCGGACAAGTTTTAGCACATTTTTAACCATTTTGAGTTACTTCTTTGTTTGTTGTTTTTTAGAACGGTTGATTTTTTTAAATCAAATTACGTGTATCACAGTTGGTTAACAAAGCGTGTGTGCGAGCGCAGGTCACGGGCTATGGGGACGCTTCCGGCGCAATGTCGCATCGCGTCGCGCCCTTCCGGCCTGCGCGGGCGCCGCCCCTCGAGCGTGACCGCGGCCTAGTAATGTCCCATTGTCATCTAATAAATGAACTCGAAATCAGTGCTATGACTGAATAAAATTAAATAGGTTTTACTTTTGAATGCAGTCAGAATAGGCATGTTATGCCAGTGTTTAGTGGCTAGGCTCTAGACTAATTGAAGTGGTTACTTGGTGGTGTGGTAATTTAGTAAAATGAAGACCATGACTATTTTTAATTATAACTAGTTTGAACATAGATCAAAGGTAAGTAAGTACGTTCATTTTTTCATCATATATTTGTCTTTAATCACAGTAGTTTCATAAAATATTTGCTACATCAATACAATTTAATAAACAACTGTAGTAAGTAGAAAGCCATTCTCATCTCACCAACTCATACGCTCAAAATAAAATCATTAAAATAATATTGTTTGTCATAAAGAAAATCGTTGTGCTATTTATTACAGTGTACTCTGTGAACCAATTAGTGCGTACAGTAAAGGCTTTTATGATGCAATTAATGTATGCAGTTAAAAGTAGTGCGAAATACAAAGAGGAATTAATTTTACAGTGACACGATAATGGAGCTGGCCACCTGAGCATTGGCATCGTTTTACATGTATTTCGTCATATTTATAGGTCCAATGGAGTTATGGAGCTATCATGAAGGTATTGATGTAAAAATTCTACATGGCCTTGAAGTATAGTTAAAAAAGAAAATTAAATAAAGAGAAAGTGTCGCGAGACTGATTTGATTTCATACTTCCTAAAAATGTATAACTTAGCACAGCGGCTGTTGGAATGTCGAAAACAAGTGCTAACTATAGATTCGAGTGTATCAAACGCCTTACAAAATTAAAAAAAAAATGCGTGGAGTCCCTCCGCGCGGAAGAAGTGAAACTTCTGTGTATCTTTCTTACTACGCGCATGTGTTCGAGTGCCACGCATTCACTCTCGCTCTGTCTCTTTCTATTCCCCCTCCCCAGGAACGTTAAACGTTTAACGCAACCTTGTTGGAAGTCGCATTAGAAGTTTCACTTCAAAAACGTCTAGCTTGCTTTCGGAAAGCCAACTCAACATCTGGCACATGAAGTTGTCTATAAGTAGTAGCAGTTGATTGAAACGCCAGAGTGAAGTTCATCATCAACGTTTATAGATCGGCGAACCATCGAATGCTTTTATCCTTCATTCACGTGTTCAAATTTCGTCAATACGCAGCGGTTATTCAGAGATCGGAAACAATTAGACAACAGTGGCATTGGGCAGCCGAGCGCATATCCGCGAGTCGTGCTGGCCCACTGCTTCACTCGCTGATAATATTTTTCTATACGTTTTAACTACAAAACATTCTATGTCAAAACATATGACAACAAAAAAACAACTCAATCCTCTTACCGTACAGTCTATAATAGCGTTGCTAAATAAATCTGTGCAGGCTCGGCCCGAACCGAATTTTTGTATCATTTTAATACTTGCTTTTCGGTTCACTGGCTGAATGTAAACGAACTGTAATTGAGCAACTCTTTTGGAGCATATGTGAAAGAATTTAAAATACGTAGGTACCACTTACATAAGTGACTAGCTTAAAAAAAGAGGTAGACCCTTAGATACGAAACTACGCATTCTGATAGTAAACATATCGTCACATAACATCTCATCTCATTAACATTTGACTGCCTCGGTGGCTCAGTTGGTAGTGAACCTGCCTTCTGAGCTTGGGGGCGTGGGTTCGATTCCCACCTAGGGCAAACATTTATGCGATGAACATATGTGTTTGTTCTATGTCTGGGTGTTAATATGTATTTAAGTATGTATTTAAAAATATCTAAGTATGTATATCAGTCTCTGGCAGCCATAGTACAAGCTTTGCTTAGTTTGGGGTCAGGCGACCGTGTGTGGAAGTGTCCCGAATTTATTATTATTTATTATTATTATTATATAACATATCGTCACGCCTTTCCCCTGAGGGGGCTGGTAGAGGTGTAATACAACACCCATATTTCGCCGGACGATATTCAGTCCCAAAAGTGACAGGGGGCGAGCCTGTCGCCATACACCGGGCTCCAGTCATGTAGCAGATGACATACAATACGCACACAACATATGTTCACACAATGAACAAATTGAGGCGTGCCGTCGGCTGGGTTCAAACCCACTCTCTCTGGCTTGAGAGGCGGACCTTTTCCCAACTAGGCTGCCATCGTTAGTTTGTCTGATTAAGTATCTAATCACCTGATGCAATGCAAGTGGAACCAGGTTTAGGTACAGTACGGCATGATTTTACTAATTAAGTAGGTTAAATAACGTTAAGTTGACTAAACACACTTCCGACGACGGGTTGTCAGTATTGTTTAAAATATGATGGTGATAATTGGTGTAAGTACGAGTAACTAAGTACTAAGTAACTAAGTGTAACTAACTACGCACTGTCAAAGCTAAAGTGTTTATTGAAGATTCTGAAGAAAACTACAATTACCTAAGCCCATGTTCGCCAAAATTTAACATGGTGATTATTTGATTAATAGTACATTGTTAAAGTAACTATTGAATAGCTTTCAAAAACAGATGGTTAAAAGTCTTCAAGTTTTGGTATGTATTGAAAAATATTTAAGTATGAATATCAGTCTCTGGCAGCCATAGTACAAGCTTCGCTTATTTTGGAGTCAGGCGACCGTGTGTGTAAATGTCCTGAATTTATTTATTTACTTTAATAGACAAATAAATGACTTTTCTTTAACAATTTACCGCACGTGCGCAATGTCGTCACAATTTAGCAGATAACTCATTTACCAGTTGCATACGACGATGTATGTTACACAAACATAGCTGGCTTCTAAGAGCCACGTATCGGGCTACTAAGGTTAGTATACTGAGATGCATTGGCCTATGTCCTGGCTAGAAGATTTTTAGAAGATACGCTTCGCGATACTTTATTTTGCAGAAGCTAAAAAGAAACGCTCACTTTCCTCAGTGTGACTTCTTTAAATCAATGGCTGCCGTTTTCAGCCAATGTTTATAAAAATTATAGATTTCAACTTCATTAGATAGATTATTTTGACTCCTGTGGTAATCTATGAAAACAATGTTAGTAAAAACCGTAGGTTTATGAACGCTAGATGTCTTGACTGATGCAAAATCACACGCTTCAATTATCTTGGCTTATAGTAGGACAAGGCCTGAAACAACTGGTTTGTATGTGGGAGCGCAGGTTAAGTGCCTGCGGACCGTCCGAGTAAGCTAATATTCGGTAATTGTATTATGGCTGCTACATTAATTAGGCGCTCTGAGGTCCGCTAAGACGCTTCTCTATCGATGTACAAGACTAGCTAGGAACGTGTCTGGAGTTACATGCATATTAGTATTCGAAATACGTCTTGCATTCAATCGAAATTTAATGCTATTGATTTTGACGATTAGACACGAAAGCTAGGTTAGGAAAATAGGCACAAGGACAGTTTTAAGGATTAGGTGAGATAGCTATTGTTTTAAAACCATGAAATAACTTTTTTATATTTTATTGTACCAAACTCATGTACAAACATTATTTCAAAATCAAAAGCGACCAGCGCATAATTAAGTACTTCGGGATGTTATACAATTAAATTTATCTATTCGCATTGATTATGCTTAGGTAATATTTACATTAATTTATCTAAGTTTAAAAGCATATTTGCACTAAATATTGTCAAGATTGGCAACTACTTTTATAACACTAGTGTTCCGAACCAGGTTTATACGCCGAATCCCATATATCCGCGAAGCACACGCTGGAGTGAAATCTATAGAACATGATGAGAGGTAAGCTGATGTGACCGAGCTGAGTCCAGAGCACTTTGCCGTAGAACTCGTATCTCTCGTCTAAACTTTTTGGAGACTTGTAGGAGAACGTGTTGAAGAGCCACATGCAGACATTGGCGATGAGAAGGAACATGATGAGGTCTCGGCCGGGCTTGGCGCGGCGGAGCTTTCTACTGTTGCTGCAGCGACGCAAGCCGTCCATGATCAACGGCGTCTGGATTATGACTTGGATCATCTGAAACATAAAGTTAGAATGTATTATAAGAAAAAGATCGAGGCTAGTAATGGTGGACTGCATACAATGCAACGTGGTGACGTGTTCCTATTAATTTGTATGTGATTAGTTGCATTTTGAAAAAACTATTAGCTTGAAGTTATTTCATTTCTCCGTAGAAGACGCGCTTAAAGTATGTAGCAGAATGCACCTAATCAAAAAATTGAGAGGAATGATTTATTTATTTTAACAATAATAGACATCTATTTTACACAAGTAAAAAGATGATTAATTCATACCATAACAATAACATCAATGCTCTTCACTACATTTAGTATGTTGACAGTAGCAACCATCGAGAGCACCGTTTCCAAGAAGAACGCTGGCAGGCAGACGATCAACAGCACGTGGTCCAGCAGAGACATGGGGTGTTCATTAATATCCAGTTTTAGAAGCTGGGTAAAGGCTAAGACAGCAGTGACTAACATCGCTGAGTGTAGGCCAAGTTTCATACAGTCGTTGAGCAAGTAACCTACTTCGACAAAGCCCCTGAAAAATGATTTACAAAATTATAAATTGTTTTGAACGTTCTGTAAAGCATACATACTATATGTGCCACTACATTATTTGTGATACAATGTGATTTTCCGAAAAATATAAACGCATAAATTTATATTATTGAAAAACTTTAGTGTTGGATTCTGTAGTAATGGTAAATTATAACATTTCGAAAATATCCTGTTATACTGTGGCTATATTAGGAAACACTTGTGCGGATTTGAAGGCTATTGAAAATCACACTGTAAAATACGGACTCAAAATCTAGAGACAGTAGGTGTGTATCAGGTAATGTATGATACAGATGCATATGAATAATCACAATAAAATTTTATTAATCTGTAGCAAAAATCAGAAGTTTGTTTTAGAAAAACTTACTCTCCAGCACTGCCAAAGACGAATCCAAGAATGAGGACTCCCATGACGATGACAGTTAGCATGATGCCAGCGAACAGCCCTCGGTTCGAGGCGTGACAGTCCGCGTGGATGACCACGTTACTGGTGAAGTCGTTTTCTTCATTGGCGGTAGGGATTCTACTCGTATAGAAAACACCAGTAGTTTAGAAACATAGAAAAATGAAGTGTTATAAGTGTTATTAGTTTATAAGTCAACTTACTGGCAAAAAGTGTGATCATCACAAAAGTTTTCGTCTGAATTATTGGCTTTAGCATGGCAGTTGCCAATATTGCTCCAAATCATGTAGTAAATTGCAACTGTCAATAAAAAACACATGTGTTGAAGCTTAAAATATAATATTCTAAGGTTCAACCTTAGAATATTATATTTTATTATTAGTTAATAAATTATTTTATATAATTATTTTATTTAATAGTTAATTATTATTATTAGTTAATAATTTATTGAAAGAACTGTCTCTTTCTTAAATGCTTTTCTATTAGTAGGGAGAGCAATTTAATTGTAAGATTAAATAACAATAAAATTAACTTTACCGGTGAGAATATTGAATTCAACACTGAAAGGGTACAGGTATGGCGAAAAGTTTTCCACTATGGTGTTGACTGCTTTTGATCCGATGCATTTCTCGTTATAGAGGGTACTGAGGTCGAATTTAGTACTATTCAGTTTTTTAGCTGAAAATAAAATAAACAGACAATAATCGTCTAGTTATAATAATATCTAGAGATGTTTCGATCACATCGAAACACATCACATCGAGCACATTCGACCATCGAGCATAAACGTAACGTTTATGCTATAAATTCACTCTACACAACATATTTGCTATAAAAGATGAATGAGAAGATTAGAATCATACCAACTAAAACATGCAGTTGCAGGTAATCGCTGTGGAGTTATCTCATCGGGAGCAATCGAAGAGTATTCGTTTATTTCGGTATTGTAATTTTATGCAAAACCGAAATTAAGCGAGTAATTTTTACAATAAACCAACTTTAACCATTTACCTAATTTTAAAGTATTTTCTATTTATACCAGTGTATTTAAATGCCTTTGTGCAAGTGACTATTTAAAATTTAAGACAAAATGAGAGAGCTACGAATGAATATGAAAGCAAATGGCTAAAAATAAATTACTTACCGTCGTATGCGTCAATTTCAATTTTCCTCGTGGCGTTCTTTCCGTATTCGCCATTGCCATACACAGACATGGCGTATATTTTGAGAGCGAGAGTGGTCTCGCGACTAATTGCTAGCACCCAGAAACAAAGATTACTTGCGATCATGTGCATGAATGCAATACGAGCCAGACCCTGAAATGTTAAGATATTGTTTACATAACAAAGTTACTTAAAAACGTTTTAGAGTAAAGTTGTTGTTTTAATTTTGTTGTTTTGTTCTGAAGATTCGTTTAAATAAGGCTTCATGTTGTTGTGTTTTTGCCAAATACAGGGATAATAACGGCTTTTTAGACAATCTCATCTCACAATCGTCATGGTGCTGTTCAAAACACTCGTGCTATTTCCATTAAGGCTCTTTAATATTTCTGCTATTTAGGGAATTCACAATATCTTTTTGCTAAAAATTTACGAAAAAATACCTGTGCTCGAAGTATTATCACGTTGGAGTATTTGAACATGAAGTAAAGTTGCAGGAAGCAGTAGCAAGGAATCATGACGTCCAGAACGATTTGTAAAATGTCTAGACATTCTGAGTTGTCGACATCGCCGTCGACGATAAAACCCACTTGTACGGCAATTAGGAGAACCGAGTGTACTAGGTGGCCCATGGCAAAACCTGTTGGCAAGAAATGATTACTATTTATTTTATCATTACTAGTTGACATTATGACATATTTATTATCAACTAGCTGCGCTCCGCGGTTTCACCGGTGGTCCTACAGGAACCGTTAATTTTCCGGGAAGAAAGGTACCCTATGTCCTTTTCCGTACCCCCGTGGTTGCTAAATTTCATGATGATCATTTGAGTATAATTAAGACGTGAAACCGTAACAAACAAACAAACGAAAAAACGCATTTTCACTTATTATAACATTAGTTGGGCTTAAGAAGTTAGGCTTCCTTTATTTATTTTTTAATGGTTAAGGTTTAGTTGGCGACATACACAACGGGGTTAGAGTTAAATGTGTGAGTTTTTAACTCAACTCAACTCCACTACCGACTTAGGTGTATGTTAATGTAGTTTATAAAGCTTGTCTACATAGCATACTGTTTATTTCGATAAATGTACTATTTATTCTATAAAATACTGAGTATAATATAAGTTTACGCACCTGCTGCGCCCAGTTTTAGGTAGAAACTACCAGAATGCCTGCCGAAGCTGAAGCAGTACTGATGCTTTAGGGGTACCAGGACAAGTGGAGAAATTCCAGGTGGCAGTTCTCGATCCCCGTAAAAATTCACTTCCGGGGCTCGGCTAGTAGGAGTAGTTTCGTTATTAGCATTATGTTCTTCCTGGGAATAAAAAAAATCAAAAAGTATTTGAAAATATTCCGTATAAAAAGTTGAGAGAAGGTGCATGTGGCGGTGGTTTTGGTGAGTGGTAGAAATAGCGTGTGTGTGTATGTGTACGTGTATGTGTTCTGTCTATGTCTGAGAAAATGTTTTGTATAAAACACTACTATTACTGTTATGGCATAATAATAATAAAAACAATAAATTAAGTACACTATATTGGGAGAGGTCTCTGGTTTCCGTAGCACAGTTTTTTTACTAGTTCGGAAACCAGTGATTTCAATATTTTTTGTTGTAAAATTTGTTTTTATGTCAAATAAATAAATTATTGATTGATATTGATTGATTGATATGTACCAGTGTTTAACGAAAGCTAAATTAATAACCATATAGTAAGTACCGTAAAGTATTTTGAATATATAATATAAAAAAGAAAAGCTTACTTGGTGGATTCTGTAATATTCAGCAACTTTTTCGTCATGTGAACTTTTTATTATTCGATTTTTAAGTGCTATCGATTCATATTTATGTATGTCACATATTAAAAAAATAATGTACGCAAATCCAATAACGATAAGGCATATCGAGAAAATCTGCAAAGAAAAAGCACATTACAGCACAAATTAATATAAACAACAGGAAAGTGTTTTTTTTTTCATGTTTGGCATTGGCAGTGCAACCAGATTTACCTGCTATGTGTATTAGCGTAAATGTTACTAAATTACTTACATGAGACGTTGATGTTCCTACGAAATCGTGTCCTAAATAAATCATGTTTCCAAGACAGAAGAGTATTATGACATACATTATGCTCATTACTAATGTTATATATTTACTGAAAATGCAGAAAAAATATAATTTTAACAACCTTTATAAAGTGTAGGTATATAATGGTGATGAAAGAGACTATTGCAAAAGAGTCCGGTAATTTTTTTTTCCGCACACGGTCGCCTGATCCCAAACTAAGCAAAGCTTGTACTATGGCTGCCAGAGACTGATATACATACTTAGACATTTTTAAATACATACTTAAACAGATATTAACACCCAGACATAGAATAAACAAAAAAATTTGATGTTAAGAATACTTTAGGTACTTAGTGCAGGAAGGAACGTGATCTGGATGTACCTAATATCTAAACATTCAGAACTATTCGACATTTTAAATCGACAACCCCACAAAAATTACGCCATTTTAGATTTATATTGACATTCTGTATGTAAGGTGTATCTTTAAACGACGGACATATTTAAGGATACCATTGTACGCATCATTATGAACTTGGTCATAATGATGCGTACAATGGTATCCTTATCATAAGACTTGCACTAAAATAGTTACAACAATTATTTGTTCTATCATTTTGATGTTTCAAAAAGTTTGTTGATCGTCGACAAAATGTATGGAACAGCTGTTTTTTGAAGTGAAACTTCTAATGTGACAACAAGGTTGCGTTAAACGGTTAACGCTCCTGGGGAGGAGGAATAGAAAAAGACAGAGTGAGAGTGAATGCGTGAAAGGTGCACAGAAGTTTCACTTCTTCCGCGCGGAGGGACTCCACGCACTATGCCCTGCGCCATCTGCGCTTGCCTAACGCGCGGTACACTGTCGAGGCCTCAGTGGCCAACAGCATAGTCATTCATAACAAAAAAAAAAAAACTCTACGCACTATTTTTTATAAATGAAGCCCATTCATTTTTGGCTAAAACTAACATGAAAACAATGTTAAAGACATTTATTTTCTCGATTTCAGGATTGGCCCTTATAGTAAAAGTTAGTCTTATTGAGTACAATGATAATTTCCTAGAATATGTCCGTCGTTTAAAGATACGCGGTGTATATCGGTACTAATAACCTAGCCCAATACTAGTATTTTTATCACATCAGATTGATAATGATAATAATAGACTGTGTGTAAACTGACTCAAATTATGTGTTTAATCTTTTGAGTCATCTTTCATGTGACTTGTTATAAGTATTATTAGGCTGCTTATTCACTGGATGGGTCAGGAAGAGCGGTGCGCGAGGAAAAAAAATACCATTGGCATCACTTCGCTATGTAGGTAAGCTAAGGGCTTACTCGCAACGACCACAACCAAAACGGCAGTAGTGATGGTTATGATCCCATTACAGAAACAGCTGTCGTGACCAAAACGACTAAACAGATACAACCACTAGCTTAGTAGCATTTTATAACATACATGGTAAGTTTTTTATTATCCTTTGGGCTCGTCGGCGGGGATGCGTGTGTGTCTAATGACTGTAAGGACTGAGCATCCGTGGTCGCCACATTTCTGTAAATTCCACTCCTGGTATTATATTCCGGAAGAGGAATGTTTCTTTCTGTAAAATGACGAACAAAAATATGCTATTAGTACACCTATTAAAAATAAACTTAGGACAGCACAAAAGGAAGCAGATATGGCATTGATGAATATAGATATTTAAAAGAAACCTTAAAAGTGTTGTATGACTTTGACAATTATAGAAGTTCGTTAAAAAAAAATTTTTTTACCTATAATGGGTGTGGTTGTTTCCGCCTCATCACCTCTCGACGGCAGCCTTACCGACTGTCTGTCGTTAGTGGAATCCTGCTAAAACAAATGCAGAGAAAACATGGTAAACACTAATTTAAATTGACCGCATAATCCAATGATCTAAGCAAGCTCACTAATTCGTCTGTAAAGAAAGACTAAAATCCGTATGCTGATGCATGGCATGAACTAGCTCAAAACAAAGAAGAGTCAAGTAGCTTAAACAAAGAGAAGGGCGTCTTTGTACCGGAGGCCAAGACACAGTTGGGGTCGCCGTGCCAATAAGTAAGTAAAATCGGTATAAAACGGATTATTAACTTCATTAGCTAACATAATTATTCAACCGAAACCACAATGATCTAGCGCTCTCTTTCCCTTTACCTAATTTGAGACGTGATACAGCTTCAACATAAAAACATTAACTGTGGAACCCTAGAAACACAACTCATGGAAATATGTTACTTATTCGAATCAATATAACCTCTATATATGTAAATGAATCACTATTTCCCTTGGTCATCGCGTCACGCGTGAACAGATTTGAGACATTTTCGCGATTTTTTTGTTGTGTTTATTATTGCCAGGATCTAATGAAGGGTCTTATGAACGAAAAAATTAAGATATTATCCCTAAAAAAATAACGATTCCTGTGGGATGCGGGTGAAACCGCGGGGCACAGCTAGTTTAGAATAGTTGTATTCTAAAGCAGGAATAAAACCGGCCTGTAGTTTTGGGGTACGGAAACTTACATACTTTAATTTACTAGTAAAACGTGATAGATAAATCATTTTAGTAAGTGTACTACTTACCCGTATATGAGAAAGCCTTCTAAACATGTTTGCGCCTTTTATTCCAGCTAATTTAATCACTGACACACAATAATACTACTAACAATATAATAATAAACAGCCTGCGTACTCCCGCGCCGGCGTCACGTTGCGATTTGTGTTAAACAAATAGTGTGTAGCATTTTTCGTATTTTCCTCATTCTTATCAAAGATATCGTTACTTGCACTTAAGGTATCATACATGTATGTGAAAGCATGTTTGTGTGATTGGTTGTTTCTGATTCAGAACAGAAATAACTTATGTATTCTACATCCTATCCTTCCGACTAATATTATAAAAGGCGAAAGTTTGTATAAATGGATGGATGGATGTTTGTTACTCTTGCACGCCAGAACGGCTGAACAGATCTGGATGAAATTTGGCACAGAGATAGTCTTGAATAGCACAAAGGATACTTTTTAACCGCGGGTGAAACCGCGGGGCGCAGCAAGTATATTATAAACTAGCAGTTCCCTGCGGTTTTACCCGCGGTTAAAAAGTAACCTATGTATCAATCCAAGGTTTAAGATACTTACATGCCAAATTTCATCAAAATCCCTCCATCCGTTTGAGCGTGAAGAAGTAACAAACACACACACACACTTACAAACTTCCGCCTTTATAATAAAAGTGTGATGTGGGAGTTTGTTTGTGTGCTCATATGTTACATCTTCATGTTCAAACAGATATACGGATTTGGATGAAATTCAGAACGGAGATAGCTTATGCCCGGATTACCCACGTAGGCCTACTTTTTACAACGGGTAACGGGTAACGACGCAAAGCGCAGCTAGTAAGGTTATAAAACAAAATTTGGTAACGATGATAGATATGAGATATGGTATTATCGTATCGACTTATCAAGATTTCTACATGACTGTTAGCATTGTATTTATTTGTCCTTATTGGAAAATGAACGAGTGTAATTCATCAAATTGTGAAGACATTCGATTTGACGTTAAGTAGAATTATGATTTTGTTTAGAAAAGTGATTTAATTAAATTTTGTCGTACGTCATGGTGTATGCAAATGATTGTAAAGTGAGTATTTTTACTAACGTTTTTAAGATTGTAAAGTGAGGATGTTTTAAGGAAATACAATATTTAAAAGTTAAGAAAAGGATAAAAATTAAAAAAGAACAAATAACTTCTAAATTTTACTTTTATTAACAAGTTGCCTACAAAAGATGGCTTAATCTAAAGCGACCAGCGCAAAAAATCAAACGTATAAACACTTCTTAAAAAGTCATAATCATTTATCCACACTACTATTACTAATAATATAAAATCGAAAGGAGCTCTGTCTGTCTGTCTGTCTTGCTTATAAGCTTTTTATAGCTAAACGGCTGAACAGGACTTGATGAAAGAAAGATACGTAGTTACAATACGAGGAAGATTTTTGGATACTTTTTTCAGTACATATTCTTTTAGTCATACGCGGACAAAGTCGCAGGTAACAGCTAGTGTTTCATTAAGATAATTTTTACCAATTTGGTTACTTAAATAATAATAATTGGTTACATTTAACTACCATTTCTAGCAAGGCAAATTACAATAGTAAACTTTTATGATTTAATGAATTATCTATGTATATGCCATTAACACTATTTATGTACACTTTTTATTTATCCTGTCATGTTCTATTGTTTTGGGCAGACCTTTTTCTTTCTTCTATTTATTTAGATCCTGGACCTAACCTTTTAAAAAAAAACAAGATGTCACAGTCGCCTATCCGAGAGCATATATTTTATGTTATGTACCCATATAGCAATTTTAACTAAATCTTAAATCGAAACTGATTTACTAAAGTCATTTTAACCACTTTTCAATTTATATCCTAGTGTTCTGATCCAGGTTTATACGCAGAATCCCATATATCAGCAAAGCACACACTAGAGTGGAATCTATAAAACATGATGAGAGGTAAGCTGACGTGACCGAGCTGAGTCCAGAGCACTTTGCCGTAGAACTCGTATCTCTCGTCTAAGCTTTGTGGAGACTTGTAGGAGAACGTGTTGAAGAGCCACATGCAGACATTGGCGATGAGAAGGAACATGATGAGTTCTCTGCCAGGCTTGGCGCGGCGGAGCCTGTTACTGTTGCTACAGCGACGCAAGCCGTCCATGATCAGCGGCGTCTGGATTATGACTTGGATCATCTGAAACATAAAGTAATACATAAGTAAATATGAGATAAATACTAAGCTAGTAATGGTAAGCTGCACACGACGCAACATGGGGAAGGGTTTTAATTGAATTGTGGTTAGTTAGATCATCTTCTAAAAATACTATTTGTCTGGAGTTAACTTTTCGTTTCACGGTAGAAAACGCGTCCAATATACTAGCTTTAAGGAAGTAAAAAAGCTCAATGTCCTTAATCATTTTACTGTTAAATTATGCATCTATTTTATACAAGTAGCAAGGTAATTAATTCATACCATGATGATCACGTCAATGCTTTTCACTACATTTAATATGTTGACAGTAGCAAACATAGACAGCGCCGTTTCCAAGAAGAACGCTGGCAGGCAGACGATCAACAGCACGTGGTCCAGCAGAGACATGGGGTGTTCATTGATATCCAGCTTCCGAAGCTGGTTGAAGGCGAAGACGGCAGCGACTAACATCACTGAGTGTAGGCCGAGTTTCATACAGTCGTTGAGCAAGTAACCTGCTTCGATAAAGCCTCTGAAAAGTTTATCAAAAATATATAAATATAATAATAGTTTTCTGAATGTTTTGTGATGATGAAGCTTGATTCCCAGATAACTTCAAACTAAGTTATTGTACTTACCTACTTATTATTACTAAATACGTTATCGTGGGAAAGTGTGGAAATGGCAAAAAAAGATAATCATGAAATTTGCTTTTATGTAGATTGAGCATCATAAACTAGCGTTCTCTGTAGAACTGTAGGATTAATCTTATCCAAAATCATCCTTTGAAATCAGTATCTCTTTCGTTTCTCTTCTCTAGAGAGATATTCTCTAGAGAGATTAAGTTTATTCCAAGTAATACGTCCATTGAGCTCATAAGGCTCATATATAAATGAAACCACAATGAACTCGTAGAAGTTACATGTTTTAGAAAAACTTACTCTTCAGCATTACCAAAGACGAATCCAAGGATGAGGATACCCATGACGATGACAGTTAGCATGATGCCAGCGAACAGCCCTCGGTTCGAGGCGTGACAGTCCGCGTGGATGACCACGTTACTAGTGAAGTCGTTTTCTTCATTGGCGGTAGGGACTCTATCAAAAAAGATAATCGCCGTTTCAGCTAATTAACACTAGCCTATTTACCCGCGGTTTGGCTTACATTTTTACCTATGGAACTCAGTTTGAATTTACTTTCCATTATTAAAAGAATTTTAAATCGGAATAATATGTGAAGGCACTTATTATTCCGATTTAAAATTCTTTTAATAATGGAACCCATGTTACCCCACAGAAACAAATTTTAAAAACCTCTTTATAATATTAGTAAAGATGTAGACTTACATAGGTACAAGTACTTGCCGCCAAAAGACTTGAATTTTTTAAGTTTAGGCTTAAAAACGAAGTGTTAATACTTTTATCAGTCAACTTACTGGCAAACAGTGTGATCATCACAAAAGTTTTGATCTGAATTATTAACTTCAGCGTGGCAGTTGCCAATATTGCTCCAAATCATGTAGTAAATTGCAACTGTAAATAAAAACAATAAGACGTGTGGTTAAAGTAAAGGTGACACACCAAAACCAGCGGCACCGCGACGGCGGCCTAGCTCGACGGGCTTAGCCACCGGGATCATTTAAAACAACCATGGCGGCGCGGCGGTCTCAGATAAACCTAGAGGAAAAGATGGAACACTGCGTTATATCTCGCTGAATCCACTTCTTTTTCAATGTGTGTGTGCGTGGTAATGTTGCCATGAAAAACATTTACAATTGCACGAAAACTAATATTAATTCCTAAACTCTTTCCGTTTTCCAATATATAACCTTAGTAGATTTAATATTTTAAAACTGCACATATTTGTAAGAGTTTTATAATATGGGGTTTTCGAAATTGACTTGTAAAAAAACTGCACAGTTTTTAAAAAGAACCTCAAGATGTGGTCCTGGTAAGAATGACCAAGCGAGTAGCGTAGTTTTTTTGCGTCAATGTGTGCGTGTTGTGTACATATACGACAGTAGCGTAGTTTTTCAATGGTTTTTGGCTTCATTTAGATCATACGCCGTGCGCCATCTTATTCTCTAGGTTGATCTGAGGCCGGCGGTATGCTTCTGCGCGTGTTACTCTGTGGCATGTCTGCTTCACGTGGCTACGCACTGTTTTGCTCGCTCAGTGGTCACCACATGTCGTGGCTGTCGTATCGCCGGCTAAATCGACAATCGATTTTCAACATTATAAAGTAGTCGCCGGCCTAACCACTAAGCAGCCGCACGCCATGCGCAGGCTGTGTTCTGTAGACATCTTATTTTAATATTTATTTGAAATATCAGGGAGTCCAAAGCACTTTTAATTTAAAAGAATGTTGAATTGAAAGAACTGACACTTTCTTAAATGCTTCTATTATTGGAGAGAGAGAGAGAGCGAGTAAGATTGAAGAAAAATGAGACTGTGTAGAATAAAATTGGGTTTACCGGTGAGAATATTGAATTCAACGCTGAAAGGGTACAGGTACGGGGACAAGTTTTCCACAATGGTGTTGACTGCTTTTGATCCGATGCAATTCTCGTTATAGAAGGTACTGATGTCGACTTTTGTTTCATTGAGTTTTTCAGCTAAAATGAAAAATAGACAATTATCACGGGCAAATATACAGTATACAGATACAGTATACTATACACAGATACAGTCTACAAGCATATATATAACTATTAAGCCTTCCTATTCCTACACATACAATCTCGACGGTCAGGTGTACTGTGCGCCCTGCAACCGGACTTTTAAAACCAAATTTGGGTTTGCGAGCCACATCCGTGCTCACAACCGTATCTAGCCAGGATTGTCATTGACGGATACGTCAAGGAAGACTTCATCCTTCATTCATCTGTATATCTATGATCTGTGTATCTGTGACGACTGTTGACTTGTAGTTTTATACAAAACCGAAATTAAGTTAATAGCAATAACTAGTACCTAATCAAGCTTAGCTGGCTCGTGTCCAGCAAACCAGCTGATTTCATGTCAATATTGACAGGTTTTTGTATCAGTATATCCCTATGTATTATGTAGTAGGGAGTATTCTGTGCAGTATATTTAAAAAAATCTATGAAAACAAGTGCCTCTTAACAAAGTGGTAAAGGTAAATAAATTAATTAACAAAAAAACAATTTTAGTAGTAAATCATAATCACCATCATATTCGTCCATCTCAACTTTTTTCGTAGCGTTATTTTCGTATTCGCCGTTACCGTATACAGACATGGCGTATATTTTTATACGAAGCGTTGTCTCGCGACTGATCGCTAGTACCCAGAAACAAAGATTACTCGCGATCATGTGCATGAATGCAAAACGAGCCAGACCCTGAAATCTCAAGATATTGTTAACATAACAAAATAAAATAACAACAATTTTTTGGATGAGGTTTCAGGGAAAAAAATCTAGAGCTTATTTTATCGAAAATCTTTCATCTGGATCTGCTGTATGATATGCAATTAGACAGACGTTTTCATCTCTTCGTGTTGCTGGATTATTGCCGACTAGAGAGATAAAAACGACTGGTTGGGTTTTAGACAATCTGTCAATGATTAATATTAAAGGGATGGCAGCCTAGTTGGGAGAAGGTCCGCTTCTCAAGCCAGAGAGAGCGGGTTCGAACCCAGCCGACGGCACGCGCCAATTTGTTCATTGAGTGAGCATATGTACGTATTGTACATTTGTTATTTGCTACATGACTGGAGCCCGGTGTATAGCAACAGGCTCGCCCCTATCACATTTGGGACTGAATATCGTCAGGTGAAGTGTGGGTGTTGTTTTACACCTCTGCCAGCCCCCTCGGCGGAAAGGCGTGACGATATGTTATGTATGTCAATTATTATGGGTACTATTACTACTACGACTATTTGTAGTCCTGACTCTTCAGTATTTTCCTGTTTAAGAAATTCAAAATATCTTTTCACTTAGAAATGTACGAAAGAGTACCTGTGCTCGAAGGATTATCACGTTGGAGTATTTAAATATAAAGTAAAGTTGCAGGAAGCAGTAACATGGGATCATGACATCCAGGACGATTTGTAAAATGTCGAGACATTCTGCGTTGTTGAAATTGTCATCGACAATGAAGCCCACTTGTACGGCAATCAGGAGAACTGAGTGTACTAGGTGGCCCATGGCAAACCCTGTTAACAGGAAATACTTTTTTTTTATGGACAATAAGTCGGCGTTTGACCACCAACTCGCCTGATGTTAAGCGACGTTGTGGTCTAAGATGGAGCACGACGACCTATAAGGTACTTATTCACTCTAGCCTTGAAGTTTTGTAGAGCGAAGAAGTACAAAGACGGCAGTTGAGTGAGGCGCTACAAGTGCGCCACTGCTCAGACCCGTCTTCGGAACGGGTACACCGGACTACATCCCGAAACACGACTAGGTCATTTCACGGCATGGCTTGGTCCGGTGGGTGGTAACTAGCCACGGCCGAAACCTTCCACCCGAGTTTGCTACCCGGTTAGCACTACCCGGGGACCACGTGTAGGGAATATCAGAATAGAGTACACTCATACGGACGTGGGTAGCTCAGCCCCCAAAAATTATACAAATGTAATGATTATTTAATGTAATTAAATAATTAATTTAAATTTAATTTAAATAATTAATTATTTAATGTAATTAAATAATTAGTTAATTAATTTATTATTTGATTGGAGCCCGGTGTACGGCGGCAGGCTCGCCCCCTGTGACATTTGGGACTGAATATCGTCCGGCGAAGTGTGGGTGTTGTATTACACCTCTGCCAGCCCCCTCGGGGAGGCGTGACGATATGTTACATGTTATTTAATCTAATTTATGATTAATAGTAACTAGTTGACACATAGTATGTTATTTTCAATGCAGATTTTTTTAATTTTTTTTGTAATGGAAGAATGGTTAAAGGCTTAAACCACGGAGTAGAGGTTAATATTTTTGTTTTTATTCAACTCCACGGAACACGACAATTTTTGAATTTTATATTGCGTGGCTTTATATGTATAAATGTGACTATTACTTTATAAATGTAGCACACAGATTTCGATAAATATACTCTTCTATAAAATATTGAATATTATTTTTATTTATTTTATTTGGATGACCAAACAGCCCGGTTAAACGTAAAAACATACAAAGATATTAACAGATAGGCCAAATACAGGTCACCACTTGTAAGTTATGTTATAGACATTTGTACATACTAGCTGCGCCCTGCGGTTTCACCCGCGGTTAAAAAGTATCCTATGTGCTATTCTAAACTATAATCTATCTCTGGGCCAAATATCATTCAGATCTGTTCAGCCGTTCTGGCGTGAAAGAGTAACAAACATCCATCCATCCATACATACAAACTTTCGCGTTTATAATATTATAGTAGGATATATGTACATATATATGTATAAGTTTCTACCAACCTGCTACGCCCAGTTTTAGATAGAAACTACCAGAATGCCTGCCGAAGCTGAAACAGTACTGGTGCTTTAAAGGTATCAATACAGGTGGAAAAATTACTGGTGGCAGTTCCTGGTTTCCGTAAAAATTCATTTCCGGTGTTTGGCTTATTGGAGTAGTTTCGTTGTTAGTAGTATGTTCTTCCTGGGAAATTATATTAATTAATATTTGAAAAGCTTCCGTCAAAGCTTGGAAGAATTGTGAGAAGAAGAAGGTGAAAGTAGAAATAGTGAGTGTGTATACCTAAGTTCAATATAGTACAACGAAAACTAATTTTATGACCATAACACCATAAAACTATTGTATTTTGTAAATATAAAGAAGAAAAGCTTACTTGTTGTAATCTGAAATATTCCGCAAATTTTTCGTCGTACTCACTTTTTATGTTTCGATTTTTCAGTGCTAATGATTTATATTTATGTATGTCAAATATTAAAAAAGTAATATACACAAATCCCATAACGATGAGGCATATCGAGAAAATCTGTGAAGTAAAAAATATTTTATTACAAATTCACATCTAAACAACGGAAAATGATAAAAAAAATGTTGTCATAAATAAATATTAGTACTATACAGGGTATTGTTTTGTGTTCCCTACCAGGGCCCGAATAAGTTAAGGCGCAACTTTGAAATCGAGAAAAAAACAGCTGTTTCATACAAAAAATTCGTTGATCGTCGATAAAATGTGTGGTACAGTTGCTTTTTTTTCGAGTTCAAGGTTAAACAACAGTTTATTCGTGCTCTGCTAGTGGATTATAATTATCTCTACTAATTCTCTGAAATTGCAAATCAACACGTTGTATAGCAGTGTCCCGCAGATTTCATTAAAAAAATATATATATTTATTCGCCCACGAAAGCCACCCTACCTTACTTACTACTACTTACTACCTTTACCCTAGTTACAAACTTATTGTAACTAGGGTAAATATGATTTTTTCACACCAGTTCTTTGTCCAAATACGAACAGCCAATACCAAAATGACACACTTACTTACAAGCTTTAACATAAATTATGTCAATTGTGTGATTATTACTTACATGAGATGGCATGGTTCCTACGAAAGCTTGTCCGAAATAAATCATGATGCCAAGACAGAATAGTATTATGACATACATTATACTAATTACTAATGTCAGATATTTACTGAAAACGTAGAAAAGAATTATTTTGACAACCGTTAATAAAAAAATTATACTGAGTATAATGTTAATAAAACAAAACCACAGAAGAGTAATTTTGATGCTCAAAATATTAGACTTCAGTATAGAAACGAACTTAAGTTAGAAACCTAAAGTAAAACATATTTATTTTTAATTTTTAGCTCAGAAGTGTTCAACATTTTAAAGATACTAAAACAACGCTCAATCATTTCAAAATGTTCTTCACTTCTGCACATATTGGTTTTACTAACAACTAGTTTCAAATCGAGATTATTGACTGAACATCGTTTTAGAAAGCGGTCCGACAGAAAATTTGTGTCATTTTAGATTAAGAACGACACTCAGTGTTGCGACAATGACCTAACTCATTACAAGTATTTTTATCTCACAGGATTTATAATGATCTGTGTGTGTAGTGACTCAAATGAGGTTAATCTTTTGAGTCATGTTTCTTGTAACGACTTAAATATACTATCACTGCCTATATTAGTTAGCTTATGAAAGCACACCATCCATGATATTTTATTACCCCTACATTAGTATACAAAGTGGAGCCACATTGTCCTAAAATGGGTACGATAAAATCATCACTAGATTAATAGCATTTTATAACGTACATGGTAAGTTTTTTATTATCCTTTGGGCTCGTCGGCGGCGGTGCGTGTATGTCTAATGATTGTAAGGACTGAGCATCCGTGGTGGCCACATTTCTGTAATTTCCACTCCTGGTATTGTATTCCGGAAGAGGAGTGTTTCTTTCTGTAAAATGATGATCAATAAATATGCTAAATATCTAATTGTACCTATTTAAAGAACATCATCATCATATTTTTTGCCGGAAGATGTCCAATGTCAAAGAAAGGCATCCCTCAATGATCTCCACAACGGTCGTTCCTCCAGCACAATAATGAACACAAATAGAAGTAATTACCTAATCATAGAAACCCATAGATATCTATAATTCTGAAATTTTATTTAATTTACCTAAAATGGGTATTGCTGTTTCCGCCTCATCTCTTCTCGACGGCAGCCTCACCGACTGCCTATCGTTAGTGGAATCCTGCAAATATAAATGTGGAAAAAATATTTACCTAATACGCTACTGTAAATTCATAGTATGATACAAACATACTGACAAATGTGTCTATTAATAAAGAAAGACTTAATATAAAAAAGCCGTAATAAAACAAAATTTGATGCAGCTTCACTTTAATTAATAAGTATTGTAGTAACTACTGTAGCAACAAATATAAATTAAAAATTTATAAAACACCCGTCACCGATATTTATCAAAAATAGCTAAGAACACTCCCGACTAATTCACCTTTAAAACAAACAAAAACAAAATCAAAATCGGTTCATCCGTTCGGAAGCTACGATGCCACAGACACGTCAAACTTATCCTACTAATATTATAAGCGCGAAAGTTTGAAGTATAGATGGATGGATGGATGTTTGTTACTCTTTCAAGCCAGAACGGTTGAACAGATCTGGATGAAATTTGGTACAGAGATAGATTATTGTCTAGAATAGCACATAGGACTTTTTAAACGCAGGTGAAACCGCGGGGCACAGCTAGTGTGTTATAAGATTGAATGTCGTTTTTGCGTCGGGAATTTATAATACAGTACCTGGATGGCCGAGCTTTGCTCGGTATTTTTTTTTTTTAAATTGTGTTTTTTGGATAATAAACAATTGATTTTAGTCTAACCTCAAAGCAAACACTCATTGACTTCGTGTTACTTAACAACGCCATCTTCTGTTGTGTCGTTAAAGCAATTAGTTGCTCACAAAAAATAGTATTATTATTCGCCAATAGATGTCAGGAAGAGTCATATTTTTCAGTTGAGATTGATTATCGATAAAACACGAATAAAATGACATTTTCTAAAAATGATTCCTAGCTAGATCGATTTATCGCCCCCGAAACCCCCTATATACTAAATTGTATGAAAATTGTTGGAGCCGATTCCGAGATTCCAATTATATATATATATATATACAAGAATTGCTCATTTAAAGATATAAGATAGGCCATGGGAACATGTTACTCGGAACAATGTAATTTAAAAAAAAAATGAGCGACAAATAATAAACCGATTAAAATAATTTTGGGCTTCCGAAACTAACAATTAAACAATCTTACTCCAATTATTAAAAAAAAGGAATTTTAGTATGTACTTCTACTTACCCGAAAATGAGAAAACCTCTTAAACATGTTTGTTATTTTTGTTCCTGCTGTTTGAATCACTCACGCACATTGAACAGAATAAGTTTGCGTACAACCGCGCTGGTGTCACATTGCGATTTGTGCTCAATAAATAGTGTGTAGCATTTTTCCTATTTTCCTCATTCTTATCAAAGATATCGTTGCTTGCACTCAAGGTATGAGGTAATAAAAAAATCGGTACCGTAGATAGATACTCATGAGATATATCATTATCGCATTAATTTATCATGATTTTAACATGACAGAAAGTAATGTATTTATTTATCCTTATTGGAAAATGAGTATCATCAAATTGCTAAGACATTAGATTAAAAGTAATAATTACTTATCTTACGTCATGGATGTAATAAAATTATTTTAGGGTGTGAGTATTTTGCATAAAATTGAAAGAATGCGGAAACCACTCCTGTAAGTAAGTTTTACTCTATTCTACTTTCTACTCCTATTCTACTAGCATTAAGCAAGTAGATATTTTAGAGTTTCGCCCTGACGCCGAGGCACGAGAATACGGTGTCCCCTGCCTGTAGTAAGAGCCTAATTAAAGAGGAATATAAAATATTTGGAGATGGGTTTCTAGCCACCGCCTCAAACGAGCCCGGAAGGGCGATAGCGTTGGGTGGCCCTTTCGCTGCCATACGGGCAGGCGTAACAGGACAGCAAATAGCTGTCCCGGGACGAGCACGGTAAAGCACACAAGCACACAAGCTGAAGCACGGTGCTCAGGGCTCCGGTGTGTTCCTCTGAAGATTCTGGAGCCCTCAATTAGACGCCAGGTACAATACTGCATAACCCGGGTGCACCCCATGCTGATCGAGCATTTTTGCAAGATATCTCCCTCCCACTCAAAAAAAAAAAGAAGAAAATTCAGTGAAAAAAAGTTCAAAATAAGATTTACACAAATAATTCTTATGGTACTTTTAAAGTCAAAGTCAAAGTATTTATTGCGCATTATGGTGGTTGTTACATTAGTTCACAAGATCTTAAAGTTATAATATTCATAAGTATCTCATAATGGACCCTACTAAGGTATTGCAATGTCATGTGGAGTGGGCCGGCTTATTTTTTAATATTTAAGTTTTTATCATTGAGATATTCTTCTAATTTATAATAGCATTTATGTATTAATAAGCATTTTAATTTATTTTCAAAACAGTTTTCTTTATTTATTTCTTTTAATTTATCTGGTAGTTTATTATATATTACAATGGCCATTGCATTTGGGCCAGACCTATGCATTTTCAGTCTAGTTTTGGGATTGTTAATTTAAATTTGAATCGTGATGGGTATTTTCGGGTTGTGTCACTCAATTTTTTAAAGAATTTTGGGTGTTTTCTTACGAATTTGCAGATTTCAAATATATAATAGGGATGTGGTTGTTAATATATTATATTTTATAAAAAAGGATTCGTGAAAGCGTATCTTATCAATATTAATTTTTACATTACCTATTGTTCGGACACATAGTTTTTGTTGCTTAAACACTTTTTCCGCATCTACACTATTACCCCATAGAACAATTCCATACGTCAGCCATGGGTTTGCGTACGCATTGTATGCTGTTAAAGCTGTTTTTTCGTCTGTGGCGCGTCGTAATTCTCTTAGGGCGTATACAAAGCTTGATATTTTTGAGTTTATCTTTTTTATATGGCTTTTCCAGTTAATATGAGTGTCTAGATCTAGGCCTAATAGGGTTGCCGCGTCAACACATGTCAATTTGTTATTATTCTAAGTGAAGTTAATGTCAATGGCTTTTTTCTGGTGAGGTCTGAATTGGATTATTTTTGTTTTAGCAATATTAAGGTCAAGATTATGGTCGGTCATCCAGTTAGTAATATTATTAAATATGTCAGTTAGGTTATTATTTAAATTCAAATTATTCACACAGGATGTCAAAATGGAGATATCGTCCGCAAAAAGTATACAGGATTCGTCAATTGTTTTTGAAAGGTTTTTTATTTATCAAGTTGCTTACAAATGATGTCTCTAAATCAAAAGCGACCAGCGCAAGAACTCATACTTATAAATACATTACATGAAAAGTCATAGTCATACTTCTTAAAGATAGTTTATAATTGGTTACTTATGATAATTTTAGCTACTATTTCCTACCATATCAAATTACAATACTTTTACGATTTAAACATTTACTTAGGCATAAAATTATCTACTTTATTAACACTATTTATTTACATTTTCTTATTTATGTTTTGTTTTATTGTTGGGCAAACGTCTTTCTTTCTTCTATTTATTAACGGCCCTGGAAACGTATGTCCAACTTTTAAAAAAAATCCAAGTCGGCACCGTCGCTTATCGTGTCGACTCGACTGTTCGAGAGCATACTCGTATTTATGTACCTACATAATAATTCAAACTAAACCTTTGCATCATCTAAATTGATCCATATTATTTGGGCAATTGAACTACTTTTCAATTCATATCCTAATGTTCTAATCCAGGTTTATACGCAGAATCCCATATATCAGCGAAGCATACACTTGAATGGAACCTATAGAACATGATGAGAGGTAAGCTGACGTGACCGAGGATGGTCCAAAGAACTTTGCCGTAGAACTCGTATCTCTCATCGAGGCTTTCAGGAGACTTGTAGGAGAAGGTGTTGAAGAGCCACATGCCGACGTTGGCGATGAGCAGGAACATGAGGAGTTCTCGGCCGGGTTTGGTGCGGCGGAGTTTCTTGCTGTTGCTGCAGCGGCGCAGGCCGTCCATGATCAGCGGAGTCTGGATTATTACTTGCACCACCTGCGGGACAGAGTTATTTTTTTGAGCTAACAAGAAGTGTATAGGCTAATTGAGGTTATGTAACATAATAGTTTCAGGAAAATTACAATTGCGTATGCTAAAAAATTGAAGGTGTACGAGTAGCCATAGCCATAGCCAATGAAAATGTACAAATCTTTTTAGGCCATTGTTTGTACAATGGCCTAAAAAGATTTCGATTTGGACTTTACCTTTTTGTAAAGGTAAAGTTATAAACGTGTTACAAAATTATGAAAATTAACTACTAATGGTAATGTTTATTTGATGTTGAACTATTTCTTACCATGACAATAAGGTCAACACTTTTCACAATGTTGAGTATGTCGATAGTAGCGACCATTGACAGCACCGTCTCCAAGAAGAAAGCTGGTAAGCAGATGAACAGTAGCACGTCATCCAGCAGTGATATAGGATGCTCATTAATGTCCAGCTTCCGAAGCTGGTTAAAGGCGAAGACGGCAGCGAATAACATCACAGAGTGTAAACCGAGTTTTAGGCAGTTGTTGAGCAAATAACCCAGTTCGAGGAAGCCACTGAAAGTAAAAGAAAAATGTTTTTTAAGATTGCTTTGAAAGTACGGTAAAGTTTATACAATGCGATTCTTTAAAAACGTTCATTGCGAAAGTCTTTGTACTGATTATACTTTTTTTGCTCGATCATTAATGTCTGACAAAAACGCTAGAGGTAGGTACGTATCCATTTGGAGTACAGATACTTTATAAATATAAATAGTAGTTGTTGACATTAATTCGTAGCCGACAATTACATCTTACTATTATAAATGGAAACTTACTCTCCAGCGCTGCTGAAGACGAACCCAATGATGAGCATTCCGACGACAACGACCGTGAGCATGATACCAGCAAAGAGTCCTCGGTTCGAGGCGTGGCAGTCCGCGTGGATGACGATATTGCTAGTAAAGTCGTTCTCTTCATTAGCAGTTGGGATTCTGTCAAAATGATTAAGGGATTAATTTAATGATTTGAACATTTCAAACCAAAAATAATTAATGCACTTCGATAAAAGTAGGCAGTGTCTCGCACAGAGAGGCGGAAAGCCTGAAACATAATACTGAACAGTTTCTTTTGTTTATCTTTTAATAATGTAACGACTAAAAAACGAATTTATTTAATACAATTAATGTATAATTCAAATACAAACTTAGATATTTTAGTCATTATGTTATTAAATAGTAATTAAAAAATACGCATTCCATTTTAGGCCTTATGCCTGTTCAAACATAGGTCAATTTTAGTCAGTAAGTATATTATTTAAAAAAAGATAATCAAAAAATACGGTCGAGTATTCCATTTAAGGCTTTGTTCAAACAGTTTCATAAATATCAGACTTACTGGCAAACTGCGTGACTGTCAAAGGAATTATTATCTGAATTGTTGTCTTCAGCGTGGCAGTTACCGATATTGCTCCAGATAATGTAGTAAACGGCAACTGTAAATAAAACATTATTAAATTATATAGTAAATATTACCAGTGGCTCTTTAAGCTGTAAACCTCGCAGTTGACTTTTGTCTTTTTTTATTTTTTTTATTTATTGTCTCTTAAAATTTTTGTACAAAAAAAAAATTTAGGTATTGCACCAAAAACCAAATGGTTTGTCTTGGTGCTCACATCCACCACTCGCCTCAACTAAAAGAAAATACAAATCAAATAAAAGTGTTATACACTAATTCCTTAAAGCATGTTTAAAAAGTTTGTCTATTATGCTCCTCTACAGCATCTGTTTCTCGTGAAATTTTGAGAGCATTCACAATCATTCGGAAATGTTTCCGATCGGATCCCACAAATGTCAAACACAAATTGTTCGAATCTCAGTCTACTTTTATAAATCTTGGAAAAGGGAATCTAGTATAAACTTTCGGAAGAATGAATCACGCTTAAAAACTTATGAATACAGACTGAGATTCGAATAATTTGAGTTTAAACATTTTGGAATCCGAACGGAAACGTTTCCGAATGATTTTGAATACCTATGCTGCTCACAAAATTTCAAGAGAATTGGTTAAGAAATGCGACCTGCAGAGGAAGACAAAGATCCGGACAGAGATCCGGACAGAAATCCAGACAGAATTTGGATACACGAAAGCATTTATATCGAAGTTGAAGAGACGCTTCGCTCGCTGATGCTCGCTCGGTGGATAAGGAAGGGTTACCAAAACCTCTAAAATCAATCTTACTTTGAACTTCAGTCTTTATAATGTAGAAGAAAGAAGTTTGCTTATTATGTGATGTGTAGTAAAGCAAAGATGAATTGTAGTTACCTATAAGAATATTGAACTCGACACTGAATGGGTACAGGTACGGAGAGAAGTTTTCTACGATGTTGTTGACTGCTCTTGAACCGATGCAATTTTCGTTGTAGAGCGCGCTAATGTCGATAAATCTTGAATTAAGTTTTTTCACTGAAATAAACAAAAAATTGTAATCCTACTTGGATAAGTAAACTTATTTTACACACAATCTATACTAATACTACTCGTAGCTGTCACCCCGCAACTTCGTTCGCGTTTATTATTTATATATATGTATGAGCTGCTATCCTATCTGTTAAGTTAGATCGAACTGCACACGGTGTGCAAATTTGATTGAAATCGGTTAAGTAGTTTAGGAGTCTATAGCGGACAAACAACGTGACACGTAATTTATATATATTAAGAGAAGATTATAAATAAAGAGGAAAGATTTGTATGTAAGTATGTTTGTAACGAATTAACTCGAAAACTTCTGGTCCGATTTCAAAAATTCTTTCACCATTAGAAAGGTACATTATTCCTGATTGACATAGGTGACGACATAAAACGTGAGCAGAGCTGCGGGTGAAACAGCTAATATATTATAATTTGTTATAAAAGATTAAAACGTTTTCTAGATATAATATTTTAAGTGGATAGATGCTTTTCTTATTTTGAATTACAGCAAAATCAAAAAGTAGAGTAAACCTAACCTACTCGTATTTAAAAATGTATGCAAAAGACTGACCTAAAAGCACTAAAAAATGACAAGTTGTAAATGACCAAATAACGGAACATCCAACAGATTTCCTTACCATGGTGAGCTTCTATCTCAAGTTTCCTTGTCGCGTTGCTTCCGTATTCGCCGTTACCATACACTGAGTTGGCGTAGATTCTGAGAGCGAGAATAGTCTCGCGAATAATGGCTGACACCCAGAAACAAAGACTGCTGCCAATCATGTGCATGAATGCAAAGTGAGCCAGACCCTGGAACATTCAGATAGGTATTGTTGACGCAACTGTTTCATGGTACGAAATAGATTTCTTTGCAGATTTATCAATAAATAGATATGTATATCAAACAAACAACGAGTTTTTATTTACTTTATATCATGTGCTTGTGAGCAGCTGTAACGATTTCGAAACCATTAAACGTACAGATTTATTTCGAGACTGAATTTAAAGAAGAATCTTACAGGGTGCGTTTGGCCTACATGAAGCAAGCTTGCCAAGACGAAACCTATTAATTCGAAACTTGATGACAGACTATAACTATGAGGGAACACCCCCTTAGGCAGATATTTATTAGGACATGCAACCACACGTTTAAAAACTGACTAGCTAAACTAATAAAAATATGAGAAAATACCTGTGCTCGCAGTATAATAACGTTGGAGTATTTGAAGATGAAGTAGAGTTGTAGGAAGCAGTAGCAAGGGAACATGACATCTAAAACGATTTGTAAAATGTCTAGACACTCCGCGTTGTCAACATCTCCGTCGACGATGAATCCCACTTGTACAGCAATCAGGAGAACTGAGTGTACCAGGTGACCGATGGCAAAACCTGTCAGCAAAAAAACATTTATTATTTATTTATACCAATATTTGGTCAGTGGTTGGTGTCAAGCAGGTGGCCGGCCACAAAACCTAAGCCAAATATTTCAGAGTAAGCATGATGCCAGTGATGGATTCACAGGTAACGTACATACTGTACCGACCTTACCTGAGTACGCTATGTATCCTACAGTTATCATATTCAGGTTCGTAAGAACGAAGAAGAAGAAAACCATTATTAAAAAAGCAAAAGTTGTGTGGAGGTGGGGATAATCCCCAGAACTAGTGTTCTTATTTAATAAAAAATGCTTTCATTAAAAAAGAGCTACATAATCACTGAGCATCTATGGAACGCTAATGGAAAGCGAAAAAAGTTGCAAGAATGGTAAAGTTTGTTAGTTTTTTAAAGACAATTTCATTGAAATTTCATGGAGTTGCGGGTACATTACTATGTATGTAGCGTAGTTACTAAACCCATATTTTTTACTTTAAGTACCTGCAGCTCCCAGTTTGAGGTAGAAGCTTCCAGAATGCCTTCCATGGCTAAAGCAGTACTCGTGTTTTAGGGGTATCAAGACAGGTGGAGGAACCCCCTGTGGCCTGTACACGTCCGGTGTTTGGCTAATTGGAGTCGTTCCGTTGCTAGCATTATATTCTTCCTGAGAAATACGTTAAGCAGTGATTAAAATGAAACACTTATGAGTAGCAAATAAGTGTCAAAACGCTTTATGCTGCTGAAGATAGAAAATGCCGGCATAATTGTAGAGAAACTAATGTAAGGCGCTGGTCACGACGACCTAACATATCGTCACGCCTTTCCCCCGAGGGGGCTGGCAGAGGTGTAATACAACACCCACACTTCGCCGGACGATATTCAGTCCCAAATGTGACAGGGAGCGTGTGTGAGGTGGAGCCTATCGCCATACACCGGGCTCCAGTCATGTAGCAGATGTCATACAATACGCACATATGTTCACACAATGAACAAAGTGGTGCGTGCCGTCGGCTGGGTTTGAACCCGCTTCCTCTGGCTTGACAGGCAGGCTTTCTCCAACTAGGCTATCATCGCTATATACGACTACCTCAGACGGTGGAATACGATTTAAAAAGGAAGAGGGTGAAAACAAAAGTATAGCGTGAAATTACAACAATACAACTGTAATTTCAGTTGTAAATAATTACAATTCAGAAAGCAAAATCACTTACTTCTTGTTTCCTGAAATATTCTGATACTTTTTCGTCGTGCAAGTTTTTTATTCTTTGATTTTTGAGTGCTACCGATTTATATTTATTTATATCGACAATTAAGAAAATAATGTAAATAAATCCCATTCCGCATAAACATATCGAGTATATCTGTAATGAAAAATATATTTTAGGATACAATAACAACACGAAAACGAATAAAAAAAAATAGTTTTTTTTTTAAATAATTTTTTTTTTAATCATTCAAAATTGCATACAGCACCCTAACAGTCCAAAAACCAAGGCGGTGCCATAGGAACTTACAAATTAAACGTTGCTTAAATAAATTTTATTGATAATTAATAACTACTTTTCCAAATATTGTAAAATATTTGAATGTAGTGTTAAAGATTGAGAAATGGAAGCTTAGATGGTTTGGATACATTAAAAGGATAGATGAAAGAAGATTGACTAAACAGATTTACAAGAAAACTGTGAATAGTGAAGTCGGTAAGGGTCGACCTATAGCCGAACTAAATCGAAGATACTTTGAAGCAAGGCTAGATCAAGAGTGCCAGTAACCGACGAAAGTGTATGAAAGACTCATGAATGTAAAAAAAATAAAGATGTTTGCTAGGTTTATTTATTTTGTTTATTTGCTAGGTTAATTATTTCAACCAAAGTTATGAAACAGGTTTCATTAACCATTGTTCACGTCTTAAGTCATATAATAAACTTATGCATCATTAACGGTGTATTTCCTGAAAGGCTAAAGTTAACTGTAATAAAACCTCTATTCAAAAAATGTGATAAAAATAATATTAACTGTTACCGACCAGTAGCTCTCATTCCAATAATTTCGAAAATATTTGAAAAAGTCATATATGATAGTATCTACAACTTTTTCGAATCAAATAATCTATTCGCACCTGAACAATTGGGATTTAGGAAAGCAAAAACTATAAATATGGCTGTTTATAAGTTTTTACAGACAGTAATGACATGTGTTGATAATGGAGAGCCTGTATGTGCACTGTATATGGATCTCACGAAAGCATTCGATTTTGTGGATCACAATACATTGCTTAGTAAACTATATACTTATGGAGTAAGAGGTAATGTAAATGACCTTCTTAAATCTTATTTAACTGATCGTAAACAGTGCACTCAAATAAATAGTATCTGCCCAAGACTAAAAAAAGAACGTATCTGCTTCTCTGAGTTTAGAACAGTAAGGTTTGGTGTCCCTCAGGGTAGTGTTTTAGGTCCGCTCCTGTTTATCATTTATATAAATGATTTGCCAAAGGCGACGTATCACCCTACTGTTTTGTTTGCTGATGACAGCACTGTACTATTTACAGGTAAAAACAGTATTGACATTCATCGGCAAATAAATTTGACATTAAATAATATAATTCATTGGCTAACGTGTAATAATTTAAAAATTAATTTCGACAAAACTAAAATAATGACATTCCGTAATAGGGTAAATAGGCTAAGTGATCTTGACATACATTATTTAGGACATCAAATTAACATTATTGATTCAACAAAATTTTTAGGACTAACTATTGATAATTCTTTAAATTGGAAAGAGCATATTGACAACTTACGCACTAAAATAAATCAGCAATCTTATGCGCTGTATATGCTTGCCAAGTCAGTAAGCAGATCTACAGCGCTAGTTGCATATAATGGACATGTCTCATCACTACTTCGATACGGAGTCATATTCTGGGGTAATAGCACAGAGAGTGAAGCAGTCTTTAAGGCGCAAAAAAAATGTATTCGTGCAATTTGCAATCTCACCCAGAGAGATAGCTGTAAGCCATATTTTAACGTCTTGAATATTTTAACTTTGCCATGTTTGTATATTTACGAGTGTATAATGTTTGTACGAAATAACTTTCACCAGTACACATCGCTAAAGAGTGAACGACACAAACAAAAAATTAAATTGCCACAAAGCCGTACCGCACTAATGAGACATAGTGTAATAAGTATGGCTCCAAAATTATTTAATAGTTTACCAAAGAATATTATTAGCATAGAACGGACTTGTACTTTTAAACATAAACTTAAACGCTTGTTAATAGAAAAAGCGTATTATACGGTTAATGAATTTCTCAACGACAAATTGTAATTTTATTTTTATTTTTTGACATTTCTATTTTGACATTTTTTATGGACATTCACAATATTTTCACATATTTTTTTAATTTTTATATTTTTTACATGGTTCATCTTGACACAATTATTATTATTTACAAAACTTATATATGACCATGAACAGTGAGCTTTATATTTTCTGTAATGTAATGTAACTTGCGTGACTACAATGTACTTATTTGTTTATTGAATGTCGATGTGGTGTGAGTGACATCCATTTAGTTGGACTATTTTTTGCAAAGCAGACAATTTTCTTTTATTTTTTTGTGTGACATTAAATTTTAATTAAATTTGATGAAAATTGTGTTCAAATTCCAATTAGCCATTTGTTGTAGTTAGTATAGCCATTTGTATTTTATTACGTAGTTGCATGCCTAAAGGCGGATTATGGCGTTCAATGTATTATTTTTAACATCTGTATTTTACCCGTAAACGCAATTAATAAATGAATTGAATTGAATTGAATTGAGGTTCGTAGAAACTGGAGAAAAGTTGCATATGCTTACGTGAAACAGATCTGATCGGTTTATAAATAATAAATATACAAATTCGGGACACTTCCACACACCGTCGCCTGACTCCAAACTAAGCAAACCTTGTACTATGGCTGCCAGAGACTGATTTACATACTTAGATATTTTTAAATACAAATTAACATCCAGACATAGAACAAACATGAATGTTCATCACATAAATGTTTGCCCTAGGTGGGAATCGAATCCACGACCCCAAGCTCAGAAAGCAGGTTCACTACCAACTGAGCCACCGAGGCAGTCTATGTTAGTAATATTGGGAGAGAATATATCTGCAATAAAATTAATTACTAGTTACTTACGTGAGCTACCGATGATCCTATGAAAGAGTCTCCTAAATATATAATGAGTCCCAGAGTGACGAGTAGTACGGCATATATCGAACTCATTACTAAAGTCAGATATTCGCTGCAAAAAAGGGGAAAAACAATTAAGCGTCTGAATAAAATGCATAAAGGAAAGGAAAAGAGAACATTAATGATCATTTTGACATTAATAACATAATGATCATTTTGATATTTTACATTTTTAATACTTGCAAAAAGTAATTGAAATTTTTAAGATATATCTACTAGCTAAACTCATTTATTAGAAAAGTATTTAAGGCTGTATCTAAACTATAAAAAGCAGTACAAAAATAAATCTACCAAAAAACTCACAGTGAATTTTAGATCCAGGATGTAAATTGAAAAAATGACCTAATCTAAAATTGTTTTATCAGACCGGATAGATGATGACAAAATTACTTAAATTATGTGTATCATCTTCTGAATCATGTCATAGCCTCTTACTAATAAACGTTGTATAGCCTAGAAATAGTTATTCACTGTTGTCTTGTTCTTTGTTTTAAATGCACTCGATTGAAAAAAAAACCCTAAATAACTATCCGAGGCCTTTATACGTTTTTCAGTAAGGGGGCTAGTCTCTCAGATCAACCTAGATAATAAAATAGCGCACGGCGTATGATTTAGGTGAAGCCAAAAACCATCCAAAAACTACGCTAATGTCGTATATGTACACAACACTCACACATTGAAGGGAAAAAAAACTACGCTACTCGCTTGGTCATTCTTACCTCGACATTATTTGCATGTGTATTATTTCGTGTACATAAAATTACATAGTGCATTATAAAAGTTTTGCCCGGACTACATTCTGAGATTCTTTTTAAAAACTGCGCAGTTTTTTTACGAGTCAATTTTGAAAAAGCCGTAACATTAAACTCTTACACAAATAAAAATATGTGCAGTTTTAGAATATTAAATCTACTAGGGATAAATATATTATTTAAATATAAATATAATAACTAGTCTAGCCATAAATATTGTTACAATACAAACTCCTTCGTTTATTTTTTTTTTCTGCATTTAAATTTGAAATGCGTTTATTATGTTGAAAACTACAATCAATTTCCCGCTCTTTCACATATATTTTTCGTGATTATTACTAAATTTACAACATGGAATGGGGTGTCAAAGACAACAGGATTGCAGCGATTGCGTTGCACAAAGTGGGTATGGAACCGTCGGTCATTTTCAAGACTCTTCAAAATTTTGGTATCAGCCGTATGTTCGTATATCGTAGTATCGACAGATATACCGACACTTCCTTTGTTGAAAACCATAAAAGATCGGGGCGGCCGCGTGCGATGAGAACTACTAAGGCTGTTAATGCTGTTAAAACCAGAATTCCCAAAAAACCCAATGAGGAAACAAAAAATCTTATCGCGAGAAATGAAGATACCCGCTAGGACTCTATCGCGTATAATAAAACAAGACCTGAAGCTTGGTGCTTATCACCGATATACGATCACGATTAATCAATCGCTGCAGTTAAAGAGAGTGGATAGATCAAAACGTCATCTATCCCGGTACGCAGGTGAAAGTTACAGAAATATCCTTTTTACCGACGAAAAAATTTTCACGATAGAAGAGCACTACAACGAGCAAAACGACAAAGTGTACGCTCACAGCTCTACAGAAGCTACGGAAGTGGTTCGAAAGGTACAGCGTGGTCATCATCCTGCGTCAGTCATGGTTTGATTTGGAGTATGCTATCACGGCGTCACAAAGCTTCATTTTTGTGAAAAAGGGGTGAAAACTTCAGCCAAAATGTATCAAGAGACCGTCTTAGATGGTGTTGTAAAACCCCTTAGCAATACACGTTTTAAAAATCTACCGTGGAGTTTCCAACAAGACTCTGCACCCGGTCACAAGGCGCGAACTACCCAAGCCTGGCTGGAAGCCAATATTCCGGACTTTATAAGGGCTGAAGACTGGCCCTTCTCTAGCTCAGATCTAAACCCCCTGGACTACAAATTATGGTCAGTTATAGAGGGCATGGCCTGCTCTAAACGACACGCCGACATAGAGTCACTTAAGAAATCTTTGAAGCAAGCAGTGGCTAAATTTCCCATGGAAACAGTCCGTAAATCCATAGATTCTTGGCCAGACCGACTAAAGGCCTGTATCAAGGCCAAAGGTGGTCATTTTGAATAAAATAATAGTTATATTTTTGTAAAGACTTCAATACATGTGTACATATAATTTTTATTAACATTACATTACTGTATAAAAAAATAAATGCATTTTCATTTGTAACAGAACTTATGGCTAGACTAGGTATATCAGACTAAATATATTGGAACGGAAATGGCAAACGCAGAGTTTGGGAATTAATATTAGTTTTCGTGCAATTGTAAATGTTTTTCATGGCAACATTACCACGCAGACAAGTTTAATAACGAAGTGGCTTAAGCGAGATATAACGCAGTGTTCCATCTTTTCCTCTAGGTTCATCTGGGGGCTAGTCTATCGTATAGTTAGAAGGTTTTAAGTCTTACGTGGTAAGCTTTTTATTATCCTCGGGGCTGGTCGGCGGCGGCGCTTGTGTTTCTACTGATCGAATGGACTGCGCATCCATGGTCGCCACAGATCGCTTCCGAGGGGTGGCGCTCCCACGCGCATCGTTGTACGGAATGTACAGCCGATAGCTGTCTAACAAAACAAAAAACCGTCTGTACTAACCATTAACTCCAGTTGCATGGATATCACAGAAATTTCTCACGACAACACCACTCTTGCACCTATTGAATTAGATCATTATTAGCTACAGAAGAATAAGCTAGAACGAATGTGAACTTAAACAAAACCAACGTTGACTATGATTCGTTTTAAGAGACTACCGCGCTAGACTCGTCACAGTTTAACGTAGTCGTTGTCCTAAACAATACATTTGTAAAGTCTTTGTTTTCTTTCGAGGATGAATGGTAAGCAGACTCGTCAATCATGACCAGGCTTGTATGAGTCGCTTTGAAGCCATTAGCTGAATATAGCACGGATGGATTCCAACAATGGAAATGACCATAGTTTGTTAAAAGTATATACTTACTGAACATACGAGGTAGGAATAATGATTTTGCGGCAGAATGTCGCTTACGGTGACCTTGCAGATTTGTTAAAAAATAGTGCAATATTTAAGTAGGTACGTACTCAAATAATATATTATTAATAATAATATATAAATATATATGTATATATATGTAAATTATTTTGGTATAGCCATACGTAGGATAAAAGAAATAGAAAAAAGATATCCACGGATCCACCTGGTGGATCGATGAGGAAAAAGAAGTATTCATGAATCCACCTGTGGATTTAGGTGGAAAAAGAAGTATCTTCATGGATACTTCTTTTTCTCTTTCTTTTTCGGTGGACTTAAGAGGAAAAAAAAGTATCCATGAATCCACCGGTGGATTTAAGAGGAAAAAAAAGTATCCATGAATCCACCGGTGGATTTAAGAGGAGAAAAAGGTATCCGTTGATCCACCTATTGACCTTAACTGTGCAAGTTCCAAGTGGAAGGAGGGTAAAATCAAACTAAAATTAAGACAACAATGACCTTCGGATATCTGCTAAAATAATTGAAACTATCGTCAGTTTCAATTTTGAATGTAACTTACTCAAAGACTTGGCATCCCCATTCCTGTAGTTTCCATTCATGTTACTGTATGGATTGTTTCTATCTGTAAAATATAATACAACATTCATAAGACAGGGCAATGAATAAATTTAAAAAGCAAAAAAGGAACAAGAAAGTAATTGATAACTGGAACTTTGGCTTGTTTTAGTGCGAAACAGTCGTTGTGATACAATCGTTGAGTAATATTAACCTATAATGGGTGTGGCTGTGCCCGACTCATCGCCTCTCGATGGCACTCTCACCGACTGCCTGTCGTTACCGGAATCCTGCAAATAATACAGAAAAAATACATGCAAAACGGCACATTGTCAATGCATCCCATAATCCATATTGCTGACAAATTGATCTATCCATGCTAAAAGACTAAAAAGCGCCGAGCGTGAACATCGAAAGCCGTATAAAATCGGATTAATAACTTCATTAGTCGCTTGTTTCTCTCGATCGACACCGCCCTGTATTTCACTTTAATCCCATTACGGTGTAGCGCGCTCCTCTGCTTCGAATTTCGGTCCACTGTGCAGCCTCGCGCTGGAAAAAGCTTTACACAAAAACACAGGGTATGGGATCGCGGTAGTTGGAACAATGCAATTTTGAATAGCCTTATTTTATGCGAGGATTAAAAAGAGCGGTTTTGATCAATATATGCGCGGGACAACAAAACTACGCGCTTCGGAAACTAATGAAGATGAATGAAAAACAAAATTTGGTTCAGTGATAAATGTACTGACAGTGCACGTTCACCAAAGCCTGTTACTTACCCGAAATCGGGAAAGTATATTAAACATGTTTATTATTTTTGTTTTTGCTGATTGTACTTAAGAATTTTGAAAAATCTGCGTATATTGTGGCGGTGTCGCGTAACGGTTTGGGTTAGATGAATCATTTACGAGTAAAGCGTTTTATGTAATTTTCCACAAATCTTTATCGATGATTTCTCTATTTACACATCCTACTTATATTATAAACGCGAAAGTTTGTAAGAATGGATGGATGGATGGATGTTTGTTTGTTACTCTTTCACGCCACAACGGCTAAACAGATCTGGATGAAATTTGACACAGAGATAGATTATAGTCTAGAATAGCATATATAAGGTATAAAACAAAGTTGGTTCCTAGCTTTTGTGGAGACAAGATATTTATTATCTGTATGACTATCCCAACAACTAATCAATACCTCTGACTTGGTGAGTATTCCTGGCTGCCTGTACTTATTTTGTCCTTAACAAGAACCTTTAACCTTTAAGAAAGTCAAACGTACGAGCATAAATCCATCATGTCGCATGACATATCAGATAGAACGTAATAGAGATTTAATTGTTTATCGCGCGTCATAGGTGTGTGCAGAGATTGTATAGTTAATGAATATTTCGATTGAGTATTTATGACGTTAGCGGCCGATGTGAATAAAAAAGATCGGATTTTCATTAGGCGAGGCATTGGGGCGGCACGGCGTGTCCGCGCTCGCAAACTGTGTTCTTTATTTAGGGGCGAAAAAGGGGAAGGTGGGGTCAGCGGGGGTCCAGCAGGGTGGCTCGGCTGGCTGGGCTCAAAAGGTTTACAGTTGGCTGCGCGAGAGTACCCCGCCTTACAAACACGCCCGTACTGCCGCTCGCTCGACTCTATGGAACCTACTCGCCTTTTACAACAACCCTTTCATAATTATATCTGTATGAAGGGAATCATTATGTTTGTTATGTCGACACTTTTATTCGGAGCTACGTAATCATGGAGCCATACGTTATTACAATTCAAATGCTTGCGTATCAATTGCTATGGTTTATGCGATTTGGGTTCAACCGGTTCAACGTTTTTTTTTTTTTTTGACAAATAGGTGCGTCATTCTATTACTCTATTACTCTATCACGTCAAACAGCTATAAATGCATACTTTTATCTTTTTTAATTTTTATAATGTCATGCATACTAAGTATAATATTTATAGAATTTATAAAAATATAATATGTATCTTATTCCATTGGAGCCCGGTGTATGGCGAAAGGGTTGCCCCCTGTCACATTAGGGACTAAATATCGTCCGGCGAAGTGTGGGTGTTGTATTACACCTCTGCCAGCCTAAGGGCGTGACGATATATCTTTATCCATGTATTTACTTGTTTCATTACAAAAAGAACAGCTATGACCTTTACTAGGTCGTTAGGATTTCAATGTTAGCTTTTTAAAGTAAGTAGGTACTTAACATTTTTACGAATGCTTTTAATCTAATAAGTAACTAATGAATTTATCAGGAATTCTAAAGATATGAATCAGGGTTTACAATAATGTTTACAGTGGTTATCTTCATAAGACAACTTAAATCTCGTTCTATGTAATAAAAGTCTTAAACGTCTTACACAAAATCACCAAAAACAACTATTTTGTTCGCACCTAGTTTGATATGAAGAATTATGATAATCAGGTGCAAAAAAATACAGCTGGTAGAAGAAACAACGTCTTAAGTAAACGTGTTTTTTCAGTTGTTTCTTCATCGATATTATGAGTGATCGATACTGTGAATGACATAATCGGAGTTTCCTGAAGTATTAGTATAGATAACTTTTTATTTTCCTCATAAACGTTTGTCATTAATTGCTGCGTACATTTTCCATTGATCTTTTAATATTTTTATAGCAGGAATATCCACTCTATTCCCTCGAATAAAATTGTTACAACCCATTGCGCTCATATAAAAAATAAATTTGTTGTTTGAACTAGGAACGGCGCTTAAAATAAATTTACTTTAAAAACCTGTTACAGATATTGGCACGTATTCGTTTAACGTTTTTTAACGGAAATCTGACACTTCACAGGCTGAATAATGTACCAAAACTGCGAGGAAATCGGGGTTGAAATACATTGTCAAATATTACAAAAAAATGACTTGTTTATTTATTTAAGTACACAACACAAATTACAATTAATACAAAACATAAAACCAACAAAAATAACTTATGATCTAGAACTTGTCAATCAAGTCTCGTTCTAACTCAGTTGTAGAAAAAAAGAAAGAAAGAAACAATTTGTGTATCGCACAAAATACTTCAACAAACAAGAAACAAAACACATAATAAAACAGTACTATACAATACTATAATCATTTATATACTTACCTAAAGACAAAACAAATATTTATACGATTAAAGTTTCAGTTGTCGCTGTAGTGTCTAATGCGACGCAGGTTAGTTTAAAAATTTTAGCCACAGGTCTAGGATGGTTTTGGCCGGTAACTAGCTTCAAACGAAAAGCTGCTAAAGCTGTCTGAAACTATAGGCTGCGAGTTATGTAGCTTAATATCTAATTCGTCAGAAATATATAGTAGAGCAGTTTGCATGTAAATAGATGCAAGAACATTTAAATATTCTAATGTTGTGCCTGATGATACTTCACAGAAGAATAAATCGAGCGAGTGAGCATTAGCGAGCGAAGCGTCTATGCTATAGTTTTGGCAAAAATGCTTACGTATGTCCAGATTTCTATCTAAATATCTATATTCTATCTGTTATCCTCTACAGGTAACATTGAAATTGAAAAAAAAAAAAAAACTATTAATACGAGTTTTACAAACGCGAAAGTTTTAAGAATTGATGGATGGATGGGTGTTTGTTACTCTTTGACACCAGAACGGCTGAACAGATCTGGATGAAATTTGGCACAGAGATAGATTAGTCGAGTCGTAGCAGTCGAGTCTATTTAAATAACTTTGACGTTCTTATGTGTATCTTTGATACCTAAATAAATAATAATAAATAAATTCGGGACACTTCCACACACGGTCGCCTGACCCCAAACTAAGCAAAGCTTGTACTATGGCTGCCAGAGACTGATATACATAGGTACTTAGATATTTTTAAATACATACTTAAATATATATTAACACCCAGACATAGAACAAACACAAATGTTCATCACATAAATGTTTGCCCTAGGTAGGAATCGAACCCACGCCCCCAAGCTCAGAAGGCAGGTTCACTACCAATTGAGCCACCGAGGCAGTCATTAACCACCTAAATTGAATAAAAACATTTTGAGTTTGACTTTGGCTTTATTATAGTCTAGAATAACACATAGGATTTTTAACCGCGGGCGAAACCGCGGGGCGCAGCTAGTATATAATAAATAATTTAGATATTTTTATCTCAAACAAACAAATGCTCAATGCTCAACTCGTGACCAAAATGCTGGCCGATACTTTGCCCAAAGGATCAGTATCGCAATCCAACGGGGCAATGCGGCCAGCATTTTGGGTACATTGCCTACGCAGCTGGCAGCGATTTATTAGATCAGGATTTTTACATTTTACAAACAAATGAATAACCTCACTTACACATTTATAATAATACTAGAGTTTGCCCGCGGCTCTGCCCGCGTGGAATCTATTGCATAGCAATTAATTACCTATTATGTAAATCCATTCAGTAGTTTTAGTGGTTAAGTAACAGTTACCTACTATATTATAAGTACAGTAAGGTAAATAATAAAATGTTCAGCAAAAACATAAGTATTCTTGTTTATTGTTTTTAAAATGATACAAATACATCTAAGAAACGAATACGTACACAATATATAGGTAAATTTTAAAATATAATTAAGAAATTAAAATATATTGATAGCCTAGTTGGAGAAGGACCGCCTCTCAAGCCAGAGGGAGCGGGTTCAAACCCAGCCGATGACACGCACCAATGTGTTCATTGTGTGAACGTATGTGTGTATTGTAACTATATCATCTGCTACATAAATTGAGCCCGGTGTATGGCGACAGGCTCGCCCCCTTATACATTTGAGACTGAATGTCGTCCGGCGAAGTGTGGATTTTGTATTACACCTCTTCTAGCCCCTTCGAGGGAAAGGCGTGACGCTATGTTATGTCATGTTTATTTCACAATTATCGGTAGCTTACAATAACTACACCGAGAAGGTAGGTTTCCAAATGACACCTCAATGTGCAAGCCACAAATTCGCTAAGTGTGCTGTATTTATTTGCCTTATCACGCACACAGACGCAGACATAATGTGGTTAGGTGGTTAAAATATAATCTTCCTGTAAGATGATTAATTGGTTGATTTCTTCCATTTCAATTGCGAAAAGCCTGGTACCGTTACTGAGTCCTTCTTTTATTACCAAAATTTTTCAGTAACATAATAATTGCACCAACTTTCAAATAAAGGCATAACAGATGAATTAAAATTCAAAACAAACATCGAAATTGTTTTTTGTTTCTCTAAGCAGTGTTGCCACATCATATTTTCGAAAACGCAGTGCTGTCTTCATTAATATACAGTTTAGCGAGAAAAGCACACTGTTTGATGAAACAAACACCTGTACAAAAAAGAAGTTATTGTTTTCCTAAGTAATTTAATATTCTCAAACTAATATTTCAGCATCCTAAACCGATTATTCTACTTAAAATCTTATCTCTTTGCAAGACCATGACTTCGACTTGACTCTGAATACAATACTTACTTAACTTTGATTGTGACTATCAAAATACTTGACATGCCACTGGCTTAATAAATCCACTAAGATGCGACTTTTTTTGTAAATTTGCATACATTTGCCCATTTTGAGCCAGATAGAGCAATAACGTGCAACACTGACATAGACGTTCTAGACGGGTGCGTTCTATGCAAAGGATAGAAACCTGTTTCTCCGTTGTTTTCTAACGGCTCCGTTGTTTCACTTGCCTTACGAAACGACTAAGTTGTTCTATAACTTTGCTTGAAAATATGTTTTTTTTCAGTTGTAATACAGTTTAAATTTATTCAATGTAATTTAATAATTTTTACACTTATGTTTTGAACGGCAGAGTTGCACACGGGGTGCGCTGAGAGCCTATCCTCTGAACGCGACCCCGACCCCGACCTCGAGCAAGCCGGCGATTCTATTGGCTCTCTAATATAATCTCTATTGGCTCGAAATTTGAACTTGCGATTTTATCTTGCTTATTATACAAAAATTACACATCCAAAACCATAAATATTAAGTTTGTCGCGATTCCCGAGGTCAGGGAATCGAATTACATGCGAATTACCGAGAAACAGGTAGCCGTTTAGGAGAAACGTGCTATGGAAGTTTTGTAGAGCGCCATCTCGCTCCGTCTTGCGTTTTTATCTCGTTCTGGTTTTTCACTTTTATTATATAGATTAGTAGGATTAGGATGTCTCCGTAGGTACTTAGTAGATCAATCTTTAAGTTTACACAACTTCGTGCCAAAAAACCTCATTAGATATGAAGAATTCAGAAATGTTAATTTATCGTCATGAGTTTTATCTTTATCTTAGACATGTTCATGTTACAAAAAAATAATTAGTGACATCGAACAGCTCCAATTGGATAATTAGGCGATAAGTGTAATTATCTAATCATAATTAATTTAAGTCATGTCATGTGTGATTAAGATAGAATGATTAATTTATCATTTTTCATGTGCGGATTTCGTTTACTCGTAGAATCTAGTTTTATACAGAAGGAAATATAAAGATTATCTACACAGGTAGAAAATGATTAAAAATAGTTATATTATACATACATTACACGCACCAATTTGTTCATTGTGTGAACATGTGTGCGTATTGTATGTCATCTGCTACATGACTGGAGTCAGGTGTATGATGACAAGCTTACGCCATGTCACATTTGGGACTGAATATTGTCCGGCGAAGTGTGGGTGTTGTATTACATCTATGGCAGCCCCCTCGGAGGAAAGGCGTGACGATATGTTATGTTTTGTTTTATTATAGATGTGTTTTTTTTAAATCTCACTATTACATTAATATTATAAAATTTTGTAAAAAATTAAGGGTTCCGCGATGCTCTAAATTTTCCATTCAAGCGGGATTTTCAAATTTCTTGGAAATCATTTATCAGATTATGATGAAATTTGGCATGTACAATTCAATGAACTATCTCTCCGCCACTACATTCGTGTTTTTTTTTAACATCCTCAAGAGAAAATAGAGCTATGAAAAATATCGGCATTTGTAAGGGGTCACGTTTGACTAATTTATTCAAGAGATATATAATAATGCAAATCAAATATCCCTTTACATAGAGGTTTCCTACATCATTAGCTTCTAAGTCAATCCATAATATAAGGTAAGTGCAAATGGAATAAAAACATATTGAAATGGTAATTTATCACTCTGTAGATAATTTTAGATGCTCGTCATCTTTACTTGATCTCTTCGCTCGTCGTCTTCCTCTAGTGGCATTAGAAACCCTTTAGCCAATGCGAAGTTAGTCTAAAGTGGTGGCCGGACCCTTAAGTGTGTTGTTTGTTACTTTTGAAAGTTGAAACGGCTCAATGGATTTGTATCAATAATTTAGCATGTAGACAGCTTAAGCCTAGAATAAACATATAGACTGTTCTTTATCTCGGTAAAACGAATGGTTCTTCTAATACAAGGTGCTGGTTTTGGGTGTAGTACTACATATTACTGAAAATTCTATAAGTTTTTTACTTTGGTAAACAACTTTAACAACACAAGTTTGCAAAGTTCGAGGGAGAAGATATTAAGAAGGCCGCGACGCTCTGAAATTTCCATACAAACGCGCTACTCAAATTTCTTGAAAACCATTTGCCAGATTATGATGAAATTTAGCATGTACAATTAAATTAATAATATCTCCGCCCCTATGTTCTCGGTTTTTTTAAAACGTTCTCAAGCGAAAATAGAGCTATGAAAAATATGCGCATTTTAAGGGGTCACTTTTGACTGATTTATTCAATAGGTAGACAAAGCAAATCAAAAATTCCATTACATACTTACATCATTCACTGTTAAATGAATCCATAATATAAGAGAAATTCTTCGTTATTTAAGAATGATTACAGAAGTGCAAAAGTCATAAAAAAAATTAAATTGCACTTTGTCACTCTGTAGGTAATTTTAGAGGCTCGTCAGTATCATTACTCGCTCTCTTCGCTCGTCTTCTTCTTCTAGACGAAATGGCTATAGAATACCTTAAGCCAATGCGAAGTTATTCTAAAGTGGTCGTCGGACTTTTAAGTCTTCATACAAAATTGATCACGTGACTAGTTATTTTGTATGGAGACTGACTCGATTATTTTTCTATGAAATTTTAAAACTTATGTTCTAAAAGTTGTTCACTTTGACTGGAATAACACCCTTAAGTATTACAACACCCAAATCCAGCACCTGTTATAGCAGGGCGTATTTAGTATATTATATCTTTACTTCATAATGGAATGTTGAATTAATTAATTCGCTAGGCTTATAATAAAATATGAAGATAAGTACCTACCTGTCCGTGGAAAAATACCGCTCAGGTAAAATAGGGTTAATAATAATATAATTAATCAAATTATTTGCTTTTTATCATCTTTTATATCAGTCTATTTATAGATTACAAGGGTAACCTACTTGGAAAGCATAAACATTCCGCCAGTAAAAAACCCATTGCTTATAATTTTATTGCAAAGATAATATAGTTTAGTACAAGTGATTCAATACAATTTTTTATCAATTGAGAGCTTCTGAACAAAGATTTGTTTAAAATTCTTTTTAGATAAATTTAATCAAAACATCTTCGCGCAACATACATATTTTATACTCCTCCGCATCCTAAGGTTGCCTGGAAAAGATTGCTTTTGATGATAAGGCCGCCAGTTGTTATTTTTCTTTGTATTGTTATTTCTGATGTGAACAATAAAGAGTTTATCTATCACTAAAAGCGTGTACTTTAGCACGAAAATATCGTAGGTTCATATAAGCTATGACTAATATGAAAATCAAAACCTACGATTTTATCAAAAAGCACGCGATTTCGAAGATCAAGATTGGTTATCAAAAGTAAGATCAAAAATACATGTGCGATACCGACGTTTCAACGATAGGAGTATTAACTACGCGTTTTTTTTTTTGGAAATTCTTCTCAAGTAAGTACTTAATCATAGTATCTACAAAATTTACTTCCACTCCACGAAACCTACAACTTTAAAATATTACACTCCGGCCTCGCTATTTATACCTGTTTGTCAAAGAAAAAAACAATACTAAACAAAACGAATTTACAAACAAAACATTTCAAAAATAATTAACATCAAGAACTTTAAGAAAGCAGTCAAAAGTCCCCGTACCTTTACGTAGCTGTTCCGTGAATCCGTATCAATGAGACGGCATTGAAGTGGCTTCAGTTGTTTTTACTTTGAGTTTTAGTAGGGTCCTAAATTTGCGCCGCAAATAGTCGTAGACGATGAATGAGAATAGCCCCTCAGCGTCGTTCGTGCTTAGCAACGTTTGAGGAGTAGAAAAATTAAAAATTGACCCTCAAAAAGGGTTCAATATGGCAGCTTTCATGTCAAAGAAGTTAGTGTAACTATGGATTTTGGATGGCTTACGTACGAAGTGTAATTATCGTTCCCTAATGTTAATTTTTTTTCATATTTATGAATCGTATTCAGGACCCTACCTCAAAATATCTGTGAAGAACAAACCGCAATTATTTCTTAAGTTTAGTAAGGCTTACACGAAATCAACAAAAACAAGTATTTTGTTTGCGCCTAGTTTGATTTGAATTGTGATGATCAGGTGAAAAAAAATACAGCTTGTAGAAAAAACGACTAAAATCAGTTTAACCGAAAGATTAATCAATTTTTGAAAATTATACTCATTTTGGAAAAAAAATCACAAAAAGTATCATCTTAAAAAAACTGTTTGCGTGTAGTTCTCTAAATTTTCAGCGATTTCAGCACAATTTTTTAAAATTCTTAAATAGTTAGATTAGTGCTCCAAAGTTTAACCGCGAGCAACTTTTACTTATTTGTGTTCTTATTACGATTAATACCAACAAAAACGGCAAAGAAATGTAATTCTAGGCGCCGATCTCATTTTACCATCAAATATACGATTTTGAACTCTAAATGAAGCGGCTTAAGTCAACGTATGTATAGGTAGAAAATCGTGGAGTGACCTTAAGAATTGTATATGAAAACGAACACCATTAAACCTATGAAAACCTTATAAGAAACAAGAAAAGAAAATAGATATTCGAGTGCTTACAGATCTTTCCAGTTCAGGAGCATACATGACGTTCTTCGGAGGTCGTTTTCTGGCCGCGCGGGCAGCGGAGGCGGTCAGCATGCCTCCGGAGATGGGGCCTGGTTGGGACATGGTGCGACGACGCGCTGGAATGTCTTCCATGTTCGACAGGTCTCCGAGCGACGCATTATGTACCTATAATATACCAATCTAATAGTAGATCGTGTTTTAAGGTCATAAAATGACACCCAGCAGCGTCTCCTATCGGCTGGTAACTTTAAAAAAAATAGGTAGGTATCATATATACCTACTCGTCAAAATCTTTGGTGGTGGAATACTTTAGAAAAATGAATGTTCCTCATTTTTGTCTACTTGAAAGTTATGAACAGAAAATACTTGCGCAAGTCTTTTTAGGAGTCAATCATAAGTTCTCGAATATAATTATGGGATGAAAAATGATGTAAGTAATAAGACAACCCTAAAATTCTATAGAGAACACTGAAATCAACATTTTTGAAGTATGACTCGAATCACGTGACGTCCGGACAGAAAAAGAAAGGTGTAAGGGCGCGATAAGCAGTAAGCCGCTTGGCTGCTAATAAAACAATATATAGTTTATCATTCTATCTAATAATACTTAAAGTTGAGAATAATTTATCTTTATAAAAGAAAAATACTAAGAACTTTCTGATTTACTGACAAATCATGAAAACATTAGAATAACTCGTTTCCTTACCCCAGGGTCTCTTTCTCCCCTGTCTTCAAAAACATCATCTTCGTTTTCTCCATACTGCTGAAGCGAAGTTTCCGAGTGATATCTTTTACTGCCCAGATTTTTGTTTGTTATTTCTTCCAACACTTTTTGTTTTGTTACACTGGGATCAGTTTGAGCACCTGTACCTTGATCCATTTTGCACTTTTGTCCGGTAATATTTATGTCACCTTTTTTTTCAACTTTAATTCAATTGATGTACATGATAATACAATTGTTTCTGCTAAGTGTGCGATTTAGATTGCAAATGAATTAATAAAAAATGTCTTTGATATCTTTTATCGATTAAAGTATACAGGGTTAAATTATAATCTTGGAGTGTAGTAAGAGAAAACGTGGTACGTACATGAACTTTTGAGCAATTTTTACTATGTGCCCAAAGCTAAAACCGTGTTAAAAACAGCTTTGCCATAGAAACGTCTCATAGACATGCAACGAAATGTATAGAACAGCAGCTGTTTATTATCACAATTACAGTCATTCATTTTTTATTTCAGTTTATAACCTTGTATTTATCTATCTATGTGTAAGTATAATACATTGATATCCGAATCATTGTAGGCAATTATCAGACCCAGTTTTGATTACCTTAAGCCGTAGCTTCAATCTTCTTTGTTTTGCAGATACATTGATCACATTCATAAAATCCAATGAACATCTTAAAAATAATCACTTTTATCTCAAAACATTATTGAACCAACTAACCGTTATAGTTCAATTAGGAACATATTAAGTAAATCACGTTAGTATGACATAATATCCTTGTCCGTACATTCTTATCTACAGTATGAGAAGTATCTATAAGTATGTATTTAAAAAATAAAAGAATCTGAAATTCATTCAGAACTAAACTTTAAAAAGCACGAATCATCTTGTCTAATACGTAAACTAATGAGATTTGTCGGGTAAATTGGATCGAGTAAAATGAATAATTTAAAATACAAACAATATAATTTCTAATAAAATAGATATAGGTAGTGTAATATTTAAAGGATTTAATAGATAAAGTCACAATCCATCCCAGCTACAGACATAAATATTTTTTTTACTCATTGATAAAGCATTTAAAGCTTTACTAAAACATAGTTGACTCAATACTTCCTTCAGTTCATTTCCGAACTAGCCACCTTCAGTGTGCTACTGATTCATGAGTTTACTCAACACCTCCTTGAGTTCAAATGAGAACTGCGACACAGGCAAGGCAAGCTCCTGGGCGGAAGAAGCGTCCCTTTCTTTAAACACAAAGTCAGAGGGAATCAAAAAGGGAACTTTCTTGTCTTCTCCGCTGACGTCGGCTTTAAAACAGGCCGGCATTGGAAGGTGAGGACGCATTTGCAGCCATTTCACGAATACTTTGGTGGATCTGAAATATAAGGAATATTGCTATGATAAAAAAAAACAACTAAAAAAATAAGTAAAGTTGTACGTCATCGCCAATCAAGTATTCTACAGTTATAATCGGCGCAAACGGACCACAGGACAACACCGTCTAAGCGGAACCAACCACTTGTCGCGGCGATTGACCAAAACCACGGCTACCACTGTCACGTGCTACAGTCACAACTGCCACTGCGTCTGATTTCTAACACGCAGGCACTTGTGGCCGCCACAGATGCGCGGTGGCCCGTTTGCGCTAAGCCTTAAAATTGATAACACTCGTATCGCACGATGCCTTCTAAGCGCTGATTGAAATTCCTTAAGCAATAATAGTTGGTCTAAAAACGAGATTACAATCGCGTTAATTAGTAATAGTTAAATACGCAGCAATACTTTTCGAGGAACTGATAGGGGAAATAACGCAACAGACGGAAGCAAAACAATGGTGAATCATGCCTCAGCTGGTCAGCAAACAATATACACACAATGATTATTATGTACCTATAGGCAGGTATAAGATATTATTATCATTATCATAGTTTTACAAACATTCCGTATTAGGTACTTGTTTCATTTGTAGTAAACTCTACATAAAGACATATTTCATACTATATTATAATTAGTTTTATATAATTAAAATAATAAGTAGACCATCTAGAATACCAAAATTGGTATGACCTTCAAAAACAGTTATATCATTTTATTCACTATAATTATCATTTTATTTTATGTCTTATTGTATAAACTACGAATGCTGGATATAGCGCCAGAAGAGTACCATGGACATAGTGAGGACTTGAGTGAGTTGAGTGTGAAAAGTTATTTATTTGTTGAATTTTAAAATGTAAGAGGGCTCACTGAGGGAAAATTCAAATCACATGTAAAAACTACATTAATGAAAAGAGGGTATAATAAGGTTAAGAATTATTTAGAAGACAAAGATTTCTGGAGCCTTCCACTTCCGCCAAGTAGCCACTAGTATTTATAGATATTAACTAGTTGTAAGCCAAAATTTGTGAGACTGTAATTAAATAAATTACAGTATTTCGTTTAATTCTTTGAAAAAATAATGCCCCTCAGTTTCCTGCCTGTTCTTCTAAGTAGAGGCTCAACAAGGCGGTCGAGTCTATTTAAAAAAAACTTTGACGTATTTCCGTTGATAAGTGTATCTTTGATACCTAAATTGAATAAATCATTTTGACTTTGACTTTGAAAGGAACGTACGTGAGGTGGGTAATATCATCAAAGACGCAAGACATGGTGCGCAGATCCTCCGGTATCTTGACACTGTCCCACATCTCCTTCGTGTTGTTATTCGGCGGGATGTGCTTCATCTTGTGCGGCAGACCGGTGCCGAAGGCCGTCAGGTGCGCCGGAGTGGTCTCAGCGTCAATGTCCCACGCGATCTGCCGCTTCAGCACTTTTGGACATGCAGTCTAAATAGGTAGAAAAAAAAAGGTGGAATAGCGGAGTTGACACGTGAAACAAAAACTATTATGAGAATATGAGATATTGTGACTGACAAGAAATGAAAGTAATTTTGAGAATTCCTTCTTCTTGAGCTGCTAATTCATCCATATCTTTTTTTTATACCGTACACTAATTCGTCCGTGAATCGTTTCGTTTCTACATTAAAAAAAACTTTTTTTACTTTTTGATTAGGTACCTTAGTAACGCCCGTATAGTTTGCAATAGACTCAAGAACACATGGAAGAATCTTGGGATGCAACATCAAGCCACGCGATGCGTGTTCGTCGAACCAAACCTGCAAAATAGAAGAGAAAAATCACACTATCACATTAATAAATGCGAAAGTTTGGATTGATGGATGGATATTTGTTGCTCAATCACGCCAGAAAATGCATCTGGATAAAATTTGGGACACAGATATAGATTGTTATCAGGCCTAATAGCATTTGCGCGCGACAAAATTCTATTTGTTACTTTGTCGTGTGAGAAGTCTCGATGAAAAGAGTCGACATACCGTTGTCGCGTTGCGTATGCTAGGCCTGCAGGAATACCACAATGCTACTTTTTGACTACGGGACGCCGCTAGTAAATTGACCAGACAAAGAGAGAAGAAAAAATAAATATTTTGGTGAAAAAACAAGTACTTACTGCAAATTATGTAACAGCGTCTACTATTCAAATACACTTCTACAAAAGTCTACACAATGACCTGCCTAACATGTAGAATTGTAGATTGTAGGTACACAAGTAAGTACATACATCTGTCTTTATATTCCTGAAAAAATATTTAAACGACAACGGAATAAAGTGGCATGCTGGCTATAGATGTCGCTTTCATATTATTTGCAACGTGATTATTATTAAACTTACTTGAAACAGCGATTCGATATCTTCCGGACGCTTGATTTCGCTTTTGAATTCCAAACTGCCCAAACCAACCCACCAGTCGTAGAAATCTCTGGCAATCTGTTAATAATTTCATCTTTAAGCTTCATTATGAATTAGGCAAAAGATAAACTAAAGTATACAGTATGTTACAAAAACCCTCTTGTATAATTGAAGGACATGTACACGCACTTATTAGTTATTCATGCAAAAATACCAAAGAAAAGTGCACGAATGAATAGCAAGAGTTGTGACCGGTTTAGGAACGCAAGAAAAAAAATGAAATGTTACCCAATCTGTGTCATATGTTAGCGGCTTTTATTCTACAAATGTAGGGGCACGACGCGAATAGTTTACAAATAAAACCGTCGCGACTAGTGGCTGCGTTCACGCTTTTAGGAGGGCGCAGCGCGATGTGTGATTAATATTTTTTGAGCCAATATTTAATTTAAAGTAGCACAATTGCATCCTCCAGTCGATACTGGATGCACTCCTCGCTGATACAACAGGGATTTTGTAACACCATGTATAGAGGTAATTAACGTAGAATACCTGCTTGGTAACGAGTTCAGCCTTCTTACTCATCTCGTCAGACGCAGAGATTTCAAACAGTTTCACTTTGTACTTGGATTTCCACTTGATCATATCCGTTTCAGACTCGTGACAATATAACATTTCGTAGAAGGGGTTCAAACGCAATCGGCGTAGACGCCTGCAAACAAGTAGTAATGTTTTAAGATGCAGCATATTTTGGTACGCTGTTAGACCCTATTCCGAACGCTAAATTGACAAATCTTAATAAGCTAAAAATAGTTTTTTTTTTTTAGTCTTTGTTATTGTAGCCTGGTAGAGAAGCGAAACACGTATCAACAAAGTGCTCGAAGGAGAAGGTTGTTTTAATTGCTTTTTTTTGTGTTTATATTGAATTTAATGTTAATATTTAATTGTATGAGATTATAACTCTGTTTAGTATTTTTTTTAATATTATTGTTTCACTTTTACAATTAAAATAGCTGAAAATATGAAATTGTTTAAAGTTTTGTTATACATTTCATGAAATTAGTTCCAAATGTGTACAAGTACGTATATTTAATACTAGCTGCGCCCCGCAGTTTCACCCGCGTTTAAAAAGTATTATATTATATGTGCTATTCTAGCCTATAATCTATCTCTGTGCCAAAATTGCATCCAGATCTGTTCAGCCATTCTGGCGTGAAAGAGTAACAAACATCCATCCATTCATTCTTGCAAGCTTTCGCGTTTATAATATTAGTGGGATTTGACTCTCAGGTTAACTTAATTGTAAAATCAATGTAATTGGAATCCATATTCATTAGTGTATTTAATGCGACGTTAGAGCGGAAATACACTAGAGATTTGTTAAAGAAACAGTTTTGAAAATGAACTTCCGCAAAAATACCTAACAATTAATTGCACAATTTACTCTTTTAGCTAATTTATATTAGGTCCTTACGTATGAAATTGGCGTTTTGTACGGGAGGAATAAAAAGTCGTTTTTTTTTTGTAAAATATATTTAATTAATCAAAGTATGCACCGTTGTTATCTATGCACTTTTGCCATCTTATGGGTAGTTCATTGATCCCTTTACTATAAAAACCATGGGGGCGAGAATCAATAAACTCTTTGAAGGCGGTTTGGACTGCTGCATCGGAGTGGAATTTTTTTCCTTGTAAGAAGTTGTCCAAATTCCGGAAGAAATGGTAATCTGTTGGAGCAAGGTCCGGGGAGTACGGTGGATGTCGCAGACATTACAATTGTAGCTCAGCTAACTTAGTGGTTGTTTGTTATGCAGTGTGTGGTCTTGCGTTGTCGTGAAGCAGCAGTGGCCTAGAGCGATTGACCAATCTCGGTTGTTTAACAGCTAGTTCTTCCTTCATGGTTTGCAGTTGCTGACAATAGATATCTGCCGTAATCGTTTGGCCAGATTTAGGAAAGCTGTAGTGAACGACACCGGCGCTAGTCCACCAAACACTTACAAGTAACTTTTTCTGAGTCAATTTTCGTTTAGGGCAGGATTTGGCTGGGTCTCCAGGGTTCAGCCATTGCGATGAGCGCTTTCGATTATCGTACAATATCCACTTTTCATCACAAGTAATGATTCGATTTAAAATCCCTTCATTATTGTGTCGGTTAAGCAAAGTAACACAACAGGCGACCCGTGTTTGCAAGTTCGATTCACTCAATTCATGAGGTACCCATCGTTCGAGTTTTTTTACTTTCCCGATTTGCTTCAAGTGGATTAATACAGTTTTGTCACTTACCCCGAAGCCTGCTGCTATCTCTGAAGTGCTTTGTGATGGATCCGCTTCCACAATAGCCTTTAATTCTTCGTTTTTCACTTTGATCTCCGGCCGTCCACGGGGTTGGTTCTTAAGGTCGAAATTTCCAGAACGAAAACGTTGAAACCAAAAACGTACCATGCTATCTTTAGCGACACCAGCGCCGTACACATCATTAATTCTTCGAGCTGTTTCTGCAGCACTGGTGCCACGGTAGAACTCGTACTCGTAAATATACCGATATTTCATGTTTTCCATTGCGCGGTAATAAGCGACGCCAAAGAAAAAATAATGAGGAAAATAACAAATGAATGACTGTATTCCAAAGAAAAAAAAACCAGCTAAATGAATTTATTAATTTGAATTTCGAATTCTTAACCAAAGAGGAGATATTTCAGATCAAATTGATCAGTACGACAAAACGCCAATTTCATACGTAAGGACCTAATATTTAGCATTTTCGCGATCTGAATAAGGCCTACTATATCGCTAACGTTCTAATATTTTAAAGCTATGGTATTAATGAAGATGGTTTCAAAAAATCACAAAAGCTAAATTTGCTGAAATGACACTACAATTGATCAGCAAAAATATTATTTTGATCCTAACAAAACCAAGGTAGAAGGTAAGAAGAAGGTATACCCAAAAAAAACGATATTATGTCTTGGCCAGATGTATTTTTTTTTATGTAGAATAGGTAGGCGTTTGATCACCAACTCACCTGATGTTAAGCGACGTTGTTGTCTAAGATGGAGCACGACGACCTATAAGGTACTTATTCACTCTAGCCTTGAAGTTTACTAGAGTGAAGAAGTACAAAGACGGCAGTTGGGTGAGGCGCTACAAGTGCGCTACTGCTTAGACCCGTATACCAACAACTGTGTCGTAGCAGGGGCCCTATTCGGAGATTTGAGATGAGATTTTCATCTTACCTCTTTTTGTCCTAGTTGCTCTCGTTTGAAACGTCATGGGTGTGAGAGTGAACAAGATAGAATCTCATCTCATCTCACACGTAGGAATAGCCCACCAGATGCCAGATTAACTTATATTTTTTTGAAATTAAATACGCCTTATTACGTTCTACTAATATCGGATATGACATTTTTTTTAAAAACGAGGTTTTATGTTCGCCTGTATGTATTTTTTTAATTTGTGAATGTTCATCGATATTTTTTAATAAGCTAGTCAGTACAAAAATGTAATGCTTACTTCGTCCTCCAACTCACACGAACGTCCATATCATCGTCAGAATTCGCAGGCGAGTCCGAAGACTCTTCTTCAGACTTGAAAGATTTTGATTGGCTCTGTTGCTTCATTAATGTTTTCGAGAAATATCTCGAGAACGATTTAGCTTGCAGAATTTTCGACATTACTATGCTTTGCGATTTTGACAACAAACTTTTGTGACGTGAATCTTTTTTAGATTCGAGGGTTACAGTCGATGCACTCCAGGAGCCAGAAATTTCATGTTCTTCTTCTTCTTCCTCTTCCTCCTCCTCCTCGTAGCCACTTATAATGGAGTTTGATCGACCTTTGCCCTAAAACGCTCAATTTGTGTATAATTTTATTAATCTGTAGCATTCTAAGTTTTGCTGTGTGGTGTTCCGGCCTTTTGCCGGTATCTACATATGTATGTATGTAATTAAGTATGTATGACTGCTTCCGTGGCTCAGTTGGTAGTGAACCTGCCTTCCGAGCTTGGATGCGTGGGTTCGATTCCCACTTAGGGTAAACATTCATATGATGTGATGTGATTTATGTGTGTATTTAAAAATATGTATAAATGTGTAGGTATAGCAGTTTCTGGCAGCCATAGTACAAGCTTTGCTTAGTTTGGGGTCAGGCGATTAGATGTGAAAATGTCAAAAAAAAATCCTAAGAAAATAACAAGAAGAACAAGTAAATAGGTAGACTGAGAAGCGCGCCTTAGGGGAGTCATGAGAGGAATAAATTCAACGTTGAACTGACGTGATCTAGTAGTATAGTAAATTAATTAATGGGGAAAGCATAAACTTATAATTCACTGTTCACCTGAACTTTCGATGTCGTATAGTAATGCCTCGATGAAACCAACGAGCTGGTCTCAGACTTGGGCTCGTAGGCCGTAGCTTCCAGAGGTAGGTTGAAAATTTTCGCTATTCTGCGGAAAATTTTAGGCCCCAACAAATTGCGCACAGCGTCACATTGAGATTCCCAAAACTGTAAAGCAGAAAGAAAAGTGCACATTACAAATAAATAGTTAACGTTTTTAGCTCAATAAATAATAAAAGATAACAATGGGTGAATCGGTTAAGAACTTTGTTAATCGTTTTTAAGCTATTTGGTGACTTTTATTTCCAGCCGTAAGTTAGTATTAGCATACATTTACAGCATTATTACAGCTGTTCTACAGCGAGCTATTATGAGAAAATAGTACCTGACTATAGTTATACGACGACTACGACGACAATTCGACTCGTAATAGTTCGGAGTAACAGTTTTGTAGTCGCGCTATGAGCAGAGCATACCCGCTGGCAGTGGGACTACACACTCCCTCCGGCCAGCTAGCCACACTAATCACATCATCACGCTAATTTCATTATTGTTATAAATATCAAGTGAGCTTTTGTAACATCTTCACACCGAAATATAATATAACAATTGTTGAAGTCGTGGTGGCATGTAAATTGCCAGATTAATGTTTTTCTTTGACATCCTAAGTGTTTTTCTTGTTACTTTACTAGCGTTTACTGAACACCGAAACGCAGATTAATAACTTAGACCGGTTTAATGTTACAATTTATGGGCGCGGTGCGACGAAGCACCAGTTCGTTTTGTATGCAGATCTAACCTAAAGCCCACCATTCCTTAGACGAGCCACGAGCCGATCAAATCTAATTATCAATAGCTGAGCGCATCGCCAACAACTATACTACAAATACTTTCATATATTATCACAGAATACTCCCTACTATTACATACGGCACATTTTATATTTATTTTGACTATTAGATTCGGATTTGACTTAAGCCGCGAAATGCATCTGATAAAAAAACATAGTCGAATTGAGAACCTTCTCTTTTATGGAAGTTGGTTAAAAATAAACGTATCATGCCAAGTGGAGTAGGAAAGTATGTATATTAACATATCATGATGCTGAGCAAGTATCGATTTACATAATTCGATTGTGGGCGTCGATTGATAACATACAAAACAAGACCGCGATTAGAGCGTTCTCTAACGTCGACAGCCAAGACTACTTTGATACACTGTCGCGCGCTAGACGAATAACTCCTTCTACTTACTTGGTCATCTCTATAAGATAGTTCCATATCTTGCACGACTTTCCTCCAGTGCACTTTGACGCTTGCTTCGTTCTGTTCATAGCGGGACGGTGTAACGACTCGGATTTTCCTGGGCCTATCCCATTTTTTAACGAGCTTCTTTTTCCCGCAAGACATGTTTGTTATCTTCTTAGTTTTGTTTCAAATGTCGTTCTATAAAAACGGTGAAACGAGAATGTTATAACAATTTTAGAACTTATATTTTAGGGCAGTCTTAGCAGTAAAACTATTAAAGTATCGGTAGTTATTGAAGAATATTGCGAAAGTTTGGGAAAATTAAAATAATTTTATTAAGCGTTATTGGAATCAACAGTTGTCTAAGTAATGTCAAGTTTGTTTTTTATGATTTATTAAAACATATTAGGTATAGCATTCAGAAACAGGTAGTGACCTCAATCGATGCTTAAGTAAGACCGAAAGAAGTGATTTACAACATGTTCGAAAGAGACGGATGACCATGACGTCATTATGTGTTTGCTGAATACTAGACCTTGTTTTTTTGGATCATGATTAGACCCATGGTATAACAATTTAATCCGCCAGGAAATAGCACTCCTGTCACGTGGGCAACAGGTAGTGACGTCAATCGATGCTTAAGCAAGACCGAAATAAGTAATTTACAGATAGTTTGCAAGAGACGGATGACGTTACGAATGACGTCATTACGTGTTTGCTCCCGGAATGCTAAACCTTAGTTTTTGATCATGATTAGATCATTATTAGACAGCTTTGACATTTTGACACAAAAATGCTTTATAAGAAAATAATCTCAAAAAATAAATTCATATTTTTTTTCTCATAAAACTCAAGTGAAATATATAACAGTAATAAATAATTTAAAAAAATAATGATGTACAAAGAATTACAAACAATTTACGAGAACAACGCCATCTAGTGAAGTTGTTTATAATCTCTTGTCAGTACGCTCTACGAACACCTACGAGGGCTGACGTCGTAGACGAGCTACGGGTAGCGTGCTACGTTGGGAAACTGCGCTTTTCAGTGTACTAGTAGTTCATTGTGTAACTTGCAGATGGCGATAGCGCGATGCAAGTGTCTAAAACAAGTGGCAAAACTTGTACTATTTTCTTTGAAACTGCATATCTATATTACATACTCTTTGCTGCGCATTTCAGTGTACTAGTAGTTCATTGTGTCACCTGCAGATGGCGCTAAGTGTCTAAAACGGTAAAACATGTACTATTTTCGTTCAGATAATTCTAACTTCCTAGCTAAGTAATATTATAGTACTAGTAGTTTGCCCAGGCAAAAATATGCGCGGTCTCCGCTCCAGAGCGGAGACCGCGCATATTTTTATAACTGTTTCTTTAATTTCGCTTATTTTCGAATTTAAAATTGTATTCGCCTGTGCTACATGCTTGCAAAATTTCATAAAGAGCGGACCAGCGATACTCGAATTGTCATCGAACAAACAAAAGCCGAGATATCCCAGTAGATCTCGCTACGCTCGGTCAATCAATGCGTAAGAGAGTTTGTTCGTTATCCTCACAATACTCTCTGTTACATAGGGTATCATGTTATTTTTATTTACTGATACAAAAAAACAACACAAATTTTAAATTAATTGTACTTAACTATACCTAGTTATTAATTCAAACGACAAAATTATAATTAAAAATAGTACAATAATAGTAACATTCAGTATGATTTTGCATATTTTCTGCGCTGAGTAGCCTCACTACTAGCTTTGTAATCATTTTAATTGATTTTGTGCCTAAATTTACTTCTAAATAATCTGGTAGTACCTATCGCCCAGAGCAACGGCGTAGTCCAGCATTGTAACATACTTAGTACAAAAAATTAACAAGGCAAACATTTTAGTACTTAAGTACGTACAATAACATGGATAAGATAATTACATTTTTTTTAAGAGAGTATCTAAGTAGCAGGAGGTCTTTGTAATGGTTGGCTAACCGCCACCGCCCTCGAACCTTTGAAAGAATAGTGGTATTTTCTTTGCGTTCCAATCCTCAGAGCTTAATTAATTATTAAAACATCAATAAGTTCAAACTTTTTTTTATAGATACAAAAATCTTATTATCATAATACAGTTTTATCTTTTTTACCAAGCAGTTCAGCATCTTCTATAGTATCGGGTACTTTCAATCCTTTAGTCTCAGGTTGTGTCCATACTAGAAATGATGATATGAACGCCATTCCAGCGAACATCATGGACGGAATACCCGACCAGTGGACCATCAGAGGCACCGTCAGCGGTGAGACAACCGACCCGATACGACCCAACATCGATGAAAACGCCAAGAACGAGTGACGGTGCCTCGTCGGATACAACTCAGCAGTATAAAGATACAGTGAAGTCATCACCGCTCCTATACAGAACTTCCCAGTCAGAAACAAAAACAATGACAAACCGTACAAGTTGTTTGGTGTAAAGGCAAACGCTGTACAACAAATGGCACATATCAAGTAACCCAAAAATAAAGTGACACGACGCCCTATCCTGTCCAAAACTATCACGGCAGTCCAGAAGCCCGGAATTTCGATGGCGGCCGTCGCCATGTAATTTATGTGCATATTTCCAGTCATATTAACGGAATTTATTGACAATCCGTAATAAATGAACACTGTGGTGATCCACAAAATTGGTGTTGTGCAACATCTGCGCAGCATCACCGGAGATTTAATGACGCGTAAAAAAAGATTTTCTTTGTAAAGGAGTTTGTTTGCTTCTACTTGTTTGGGGATTGCCGTTAGTAGAAATGTCATAGATTTTTCAGAAATCTTTTTTCCGTTTAATTTTGCCGCGTACTCGAGAACGGCTCGTCCTTCTACTTGCTTATTTTTACTGAGGAGCCAGCGATGGCTCTCAGTTAAAAGCCAATAGTAGCTAGTTAGAAGAAAAACTGGTACAAATAGTACCATCGTAAGAGTTTGCCACTCGGTGATGGCAAATGCCAATGCCCCGAGTAAAACTTGGCCAAGAGCAAAAAACGAGGACATCGTGGCGCTCGTACGCACGCGGTATTTAGTCCCGACAATTTCAGCCGCCAGTATGTACGCAGCACTGAACGCGCCGCCACCCAGCGCTACTTGCAAAAACTGTAATGCTGCATACATCCCAAAGTTTACCGAAAAGGCTCTAACCAATCCAACTAAAGCGATGAAAAACGAGAATATCACTACGGACGCTCGTCTTCCGAACCGGTCAGAAATGAACCCAGCTATGACCAAAGAAACCATCCCTCCGAGGCTGTTCAGTGTTCCAGGCAGTGCTCTCAGCCACTCTTGACATTCAAGATTAAAGTCATAAACTACAGTGTTCGTTCTCTCGTACACGTATCGTTCACATGGCATAGTATTATTTCTGTCAAATATGACAGGTGGGCATGCGTCATCGGGCAACACAGCTTCGCTGATAACACTGGCGTTGACGTATCGATTACAGTTATCGAACCCGTTCGAAGTTTCAGGTATAGCGTTCAATATCCACTTCGGTGCATAATCAGGTTGTTGTGAGTCGCACTCTGACACATAGCATCGGGTTGGAAGACTCGCGGCAGTGAATATGTAGTCACCGGCCATGCACGCGCAGAACATCGCAGGTAGAGCCAGTAACATGATGTTGTAGATTTGGTATTTCCCAATCTCGCCTATTTCTCGATTGAGAACTGTCTCGAATTCCGTATCTGGTTCACTGTCACTCGATTTGTTCGCCATTTTGAGGCACACGTTACAATTACAGTTAGATAGGCTTGATAATCTGATTATTTAAAGAGACTTCTAGTTTTATATGCCGCGTTATCGTTTTATACCACACTAACTGTAGGTAAAAGAAAGTCTTATCTAAGCAACATCATGCCAGGTCGAACTCCACACGCTACGTCAAGAACTGAATGTATTACACATCCGTTCACGTACATGTTCACACTGCAATGATTTTGAATAGAACTAAGAATAAATGTGTCTATCTGTACGCAATAATTCATCCATGACCTAGAAAGTCTATTTTAAAACCCAATGAATTTGTTTTAGTTTTGTATTTTATAAAACTTATCTAATTTTGTTTAAGAAAACATGCGAGACACGAGTTTTATGATAAGATCGAGGTTGATATCTTTATCTTTTGTGTTTATCAAACGATATACGAGTAGTGATACCTTCTAGTGAACGGCATAATCATGGCTGTATCATGTCTGATTCTTTATCAATTTGCATAAACTAAATAAATGATTTAGTTATATTTTTATTTTTCCGCAATAATTCCGCCAGTTTCCGCTATGGTTAAATAGATAACTAAAGTGAAATATTTATTATTTTACACACCACAAAATTACAAAAATACCGTACTTTAGCTATAAAGTCCCATATCGATACGATCTAAAGAATTTATGTTAGCGATTGCCAGAAAACAAATTGCTATAACATACAATACTTGTACAGTAGTGTAGTGTACATGTTTTAGCTATTCTGATAACTGCGAGAGTCTTCTCCTGATGTCATCGATTAGAGTTGAACCTTCGTCAGGATATGGAGAAGCAGCAGTAGCAGCCGTATACTTGTTAGCTTCCAAAGACGGCTTCGAGTCCAACACCGCAGTGTTAAACATGTCGAGGCTGCAGAGATATGGAGGCTTTCTGTGCTCTGGGTGATCGATCATCCAACGGCAATACTCTTTCACACTCCTGAAATAGTCCAAATACACCCATATCTTTAGTAAACACTAAATTATTGTTGTTAAAGCCTACCATTAAAACGAAAATTGGTTGTTAAACGCTTTACCGCCAGTAAAAAATGTTTAGGTCTCTACAGACCTAAACAATTTTGAAGTGAAATTTCTAATGCGACTTCCAATAAGGTTGCGTTAAACATTTAACGTTCCTGGGGAGGCGGAATAGAAAGAGACAGAGCGAGAGTGAAGGCACTAGAACGCATGCGCGTAGTAAGAAAGATACGCAGAAGTTTCACTTCTGCGGCAGGGAGGGAGGCCACGCACTATATTTTTTGCTAGGACCACCACCACTGGGACCACTCCCGATGGCGGTAGTTGTGGTCGAGTGGCACCACGAAACGGAAGACGCAGAATGGGAAGGCCTCTTACATGGTGGACTGATGATCTAGTGAGGGTCGCGAGAAGCCGCTGGATGCAGGCAGCGCAAAACCAGTCGTGGAGATCATTGGGAGGCCTTTGTCCAGCAGTAAAGGGCTGACATGATGAAGATGGTCCCGGCAGATGACAACATGACTTGTCAGCCAAATTTAACTTAGAGGTAATTTAATTTAATTTAACTTTAACTTAGTTAGAGGTGCTTATTATCTTCGACCACACCATTTAACATAAAAAGCTGCGGGAAACATTCTAGAACTTATTTCTAATCATTTGATTTTACTATATAATAATGACCTCAAGTTGGTAATGCCTTCCCAAACAGCTTTTAACGTGACCAGGTCTTGAGGAACATGCCGAGCTGATCGCCAGAGCTTCCTTGTGTTATTCCGTGGCGCCCGGTACTGATCGCGAAGTGGAAGATTTTTCCCAAACGCCCTGATGCGATCAAGCTTTCGCTCAGCCCTAATGTCCTTGCTGATTTCACGTTCTAGCGCTGCGTAACGAGATTTCTGCAATACAATATAATTTAAACAATTTCTTGATTTCATTAGAATACAATATTACCAGATTACCAGATATATTGCACAACTTATTTCAGTACTGGTTTTAATAATTTATATGACATAAAACATCAATAAAACGATGCTATTCAATAATAAAATTTCGCGCAATATCTTATCATGTGTTTTATCAGTTCCAGGAAGGTTTATTCCCAAGTTCCATTTCAAAATGTAAAGTTTGAAACAAATGTTTTCAACCTCTGGATTTCCAGTAATGTTGGCTATTTTTTCTTCCACAGAGGGTAATTCTTTTATGACCACTCTCAGGCTTCGTGCGACGTGGGTGTCGAATTCAATCTGAAATTGGAAAATATTATATTCTATGTATAGTTATTAAAAAACATATTCTCTTGCATATTTTAGAGTATTTTGTGCATTTAGGGTTCTTCTTGTAGGTACTATCTTTAACACAATTTTGCGAGATTTTGCAAGCTTACTAAGCTTTAATTAAAGTTAAACTAAAGTAGATAAGTTATTTAATATCATTTGTAAAATACCTAAAACGTGGTAAGTAATTTATTATTTATTTATTTATTAATTAAATTGTACTCTAGAATAAACCGTGACTTTAATTTTACTTTGTTAATAGGGTTGACAGTTAATTTGCAGTTTGCTTTACCAAAGAAAAAAAGAGGCTTCATGTAAGAACACCAGACCTACGAGTATTAATCCATTTTGCGTTTTATTTATAAAAACAAACTAAATAATTAATTAGTAATTGAAATTGTGCCCACTTGGAATAGTTCTTTGATTGCTTTCGGGGTAAAAAGTTGTGATTGTTGATCACCGCCCAGCTCTTTCATATACTGACAAAACTCCTGTGCAATCTGAAAAAAATTACAAATGAAATATTAAAACTTTAATTAATTTATCTATAAAAATACACTTTTTGTGAGCTTGTCCATCCATGTGAAAGTGACGATGACGTCTAAGATGGAGCATGTTTGCCCATGAGGTGCCTATTCACTCTTGTCTTGAAGAGACCCAGGCTGTATCTGTAGTTTCAGAGTTAATTAAACTAAAAATTAAACACACTAAATTGTTGTATTCAAAAATGGTTGTATGTTTCACAATAAACAATGACTTTACCGAATAAATGTACATACGTGAGACACAAGCGGTAGTGCCTACGACTTCACACTGTTCTCGGAAGGTGGCTGTTGCGAGAGAGAGATCGCTGCGCGGCGATATACCTGTCCCGTACTGCAACCGGTTTTGAGGCGTGCGCCGGCGGTGGTAGTGGCTCATACTCATCAGGACTACATTTACACGCAACGACCGCTTTCCGATATTTAAATCGTAAGCATGCTACATTTATGTATTGCTGGGGAACACCGAGGCAGGAAGTGTGTTCCACTCCTTGGCAGTTCTTATTAGAAAGGAGTTTTGAAAGCGCTTCGTGCGGGCTTTATTAAAGCTGACGACATACAGATGGAATGTCTGCCTTGATGACCTGTGGCTGAAGTCAGATCATGGAATCAGCTCATATAGTTCCTGTGCACATTCTCCAAAAAGGAGGCGGTAAAAAAATGACAAACTAGCTACACACCGCCTGTGCTGGAGACTGTGCGCCATCTTCCTCTTTACCAGTGCCTGGTCATTGATTAATCTAATGGCGCGTCGCTCAATTGAGTCCAATGCTTGAAGCTGGTATTTTGCAGAGCCGGTTTGTCTTATGTCACCCGCGCAATACTATATTGAACGACCTATAGTGAAACAACTGACTCTTAGAATACTTTCATTTTCTGAAGACTGAGACAAGTACAGGCAGATGGCCTCACTTGAACAGAACAGAGTAGTGACATGTGGTATCTTCTTTATACGTTTTGAACTCATTGTTTGCCAGCAGGTTTTTTGGTAGATAACTATCATAAAACACATCGTCACGCCTTTCCCCCGAAGAGGTGTGATACAACACCCACACTCTGCCATAAAAATTACATTTACCCTATCAGTCAAGTCGTCAGCTTTTTTGATCAAGCTTTTTTCGTCTTCTCTCTCAGGCTGTAAGAAGTGCGTCTGCCAAGTAACTTGTTCTCGAACTGGTTTGCTCAAAAACTCTCGATAAATACTAGGTTTGCCATCTTCTTTGTCACTGAAAAAGAATATGAATTCGCGAATTCACGTTACATATGTTGAAATACAAATACAAATAAGACGATTGGCGAGCGTAGAGAAAAAGGTGGTGTTCAAAATTTACAAACCTGTCAGAATACTCTACATCAGTGTCGGAATCTTGTTCTCTATCAATTCTGAGACATGTTCTGAATGATAGCATCGGTGCTTTTTTCATGCGACGTGGAATCACACCTGAAAAGTATAAAATATTTTTTTTAGTTACTTACATATTAGAAACGCAAGTTTCCTTTACATGCTAATATTATTTCATAATTATATTTCACATACACTTGATTTCCTCATCCCTATGTTCTACATGAGATATAACTGGAATATCCAAAATGGAGCAAACTTTTTCATACAAATTTGGTGGTAGAGCCTCTGCTATAAGTTTGCTCTCTTTTTCCTAAAACAGAGTAAAAGTAGTTGTAGTAATTCTCGTATGTACATTATCTACGCTACGAGTATAATAATTTGGAACCGGAGACCTGACAAAAAGGACACAATTATTCTACCAAATAGAAAAAACCAATTTCATAAAAATTGTTTCTTTTCTAAAAAACTATTAAGTAACAGTTTAATACAAGCCCAAAATTCAATTTATTGAGTTTTTCAGGATATTTTATCTGCTCGCGGTTTCGCTCGTATTTCAAAGTACTCAGTGATTTTGAAGTTTTTTATTAGTATAAGAATTTTCAAAACATAGTAAGCACCTCTCGGATAGCCTTACATATTTATGTTTTTGCAAACATAAAATTTATGTACAAACTTTACTACCTCTTTGTAAAATACTAGCTGTGCCCCGCAATTTCACTCGCGGTCCCACAGGATCCGTTAATTTTTTCTGGATAAAAAGTACCCTATGTCCTTTTCCGTACTCCCGACAACGTGTATGCAAAATTTCAAAATGAAATTTTGAAATTTCAAATTTGAAAATTTCAAATTTCAAATTTCAAAATTTCAAAAGTCGAGACGTGAAAGCGTTACAAACAAACTCACTTTCGCATTTATAATATTAGTTAGGACTAGCTGTTACCCGCGATTTTGTTCGCATTTATTCAGAAAATAGTATCCAAAAACCTTTCGCGTAATATACGTGATATTATAACTTAATATCAAACTTCATTAAGCGTTCTGCCGTTTAGCCGTGAAAAGCCTACAAATAAACAGGCAGACAGACAGATTTACTTTCGATTTTATAATATAAGTAAGTATGGATTAAGATAAAAAGTATGCTTAAGAGCACTGTATAAAATGCAACAGCTTCAAATATCTACGTAGTGTACTTACTGCCTCACTAATTGTACTATCAATAGCATTAAACACACTGCTCCAATATTTTTTGGTCTCGTGCACCGCCTCTGTTGCTTCGTACTTCGAGGGTCGGACCTTCATTATCTTACGAGGCTTTCTTGTGTCGAAACTGTACACGGAATCACTATCTTCCATTTTAATTCGATTTCAATTGAAGTTGAAATGTCGAAATACGTAACCACGTAGATTTAATAGCGATACTATGTGGCTACAGTGATGTAACGTAAACGTTATGCGTATATATATTAATGGGAATTTTCGCGATGCGAAAGTTTGTTTGTCTGTAGGAGCGTGAATGCAAGGACAGAGAGAGTTGTCTACTGCGCCTGTGACGACGAGTCACTGCTTAGACGGATTTCGTAGATAAAACAACGAGTAGAGCTGACACTTTGGCTAGCATAGTTTTTTTATGATACGCACTCAGAAAACTAGAGTTATAAAAATCAACACAAAAATGAAATTAAAATTATGTAAGGATAAAAGCTTCAAAGTGAGTAAAAATGTTGTGAAATTTGTAATGGAGATTAATAAACAAAAAATAAAAAAACGGGACACTTGCACACACGGTCGTCTGACCCCAAACTAAGCAAAGCTTGTACATGTAATAGATTTATGTATAGTTTATGCTTATCCTGAATCAACATTTAAGCTACTGTGTATCCCAAAGAGTTAACATTTCATGTCGGTAAGTAGGTGAAACCGTTAAGCACTGTTAATTACTCGTACTTGAAAATCACACATTTTAAGAAACATTAATTGTTAGATACATATTAAAAATAGTAAATACTTAGTTGTTCTACAAATTGGATTGTTACCTGTTGTTTTTTTTGTAACTCTGTAACAGCAACGCTATTGCCATGGATACTAACTTAACATCTGAAAATTGAGAATTACTCCAATATTGACCATGAATATTCATAAACGTATTTTTTTCTAGTTATTTTTATGCTCTGGACTTAGATAGTCATGTTGTGAGGCTAGAATTAGTAATGCAAGACTATCATGTGTGATCAATACTGGAACTATGATACGCCCACTAACTAACGCAACTGGCAGCTTAGGGAAATTACTTCCAAAACCAATCTGGAAATTGTTAGATTTATTTGAAATAGGAACTTAATAAAATTTAGTTTTCTACGAGAATGCACAATTGTTAATTAGGGAGCAATTTGTTAACTTGCGCTTTTAAAATGATTATAACGTTTTATTTAGGAACCAAAAGAGCCCTGCTTCGAAACAGTGGCCCTATTCGGAGATTTGAGATTTTCATCTCACTTTTTTTCGTCCTTGTTGCTCTCGTTTGTAACGTCATAGGTGTGAGAGTGACCAAGATAAAATCTCATCTCATCTCACGCGCAGGAATAGCCCTCCAGGTATCTTTTTTGCAAGCAAGCGAGATGCAATCAGTTAGTTTCAGTTTTGTATGGCGATTTAAGTAAAACTTAAGTTAACTGATTATTTCTCATTTGTTAAAATGGTTTACATGGCGAGTGTGGATGTCGTCAGGTGTACAAGTCAGTCAAGGTCGATCTAGGCGCACGTATCTCGACCAAATTGAAGACGTCTTAAGGAAAGGCCAGTTCAAAAGTACCCATATCCGACGAGCGTGTATGAAAAGATTCATGAAAGTGGAAGAAGCGAAAGATTTATACCAGGATCGTAGCAAGTAGAGAGACGTGGTCTCTGCCTACCCCTATAGAAAAGAGGCGTGATTATATGTATGTATTTTATCATTTGTTCCTGACCTACACTTTAAAAGCCAAGTGTTAGAAATTATGTGCGCATGGAGAATAATATGGATACTTGCTTTCATATTATGTAGCTTATTATGACAGGTTATGGAGACCACCAGACATCTTCTGACATGCCTCACAATTATTAACTAAAACTAAAATAAGATGAAAGACATAGACTTTTAACTATATTAAAGTTTGTAATGAAAGTTACGGCATCGCCAGTTTTCACTGATATAAAACTGGCCATGTGAATACGAGAAATAAAACTGTGTCCTAATTCTTTGAATAAAACGCACTTTGCTCTTAAATTTTTTCACGTGAAGTTTCTTATTTCAACTCATTTATAAAATAAAAATAATAATAAATAAATTCGGGACTTTTCCCAGACACGGTCGCCTGACCCCAAACTAAGCAAAGCTTGTACTATGGCTGCCAGAGACTGATTTACATAGATATATGTATATTTTTAAATACGTACTTATATAGATATTTAATACCCCAGACATAGAATAAACACAAATGCTCACCACATAAATGTTTGCCCTAGGTGGGAATCGAACCCACGCCCCCAAGCTCAGAAGGCAGGTTCACTACCAACTGTGCCACCGAGACAGTCAAGATATAAAACTCAATCGACCGTTTTTACCGACAACACGTATAATAAACCTTAATCAACTATCTCAAGAGCAGTCTTAAACACAGACGTGGTCTTAAAGCATATTTGACAAAATTGCTTCGTCTAATGCCAGCCATTTGTAGAAACTTATCATCATATCATGCTTCGGCAAAATAACAGAAGAAGCGTAACGTAGATAGAAGTTTAAAAACAACACAGAGATGAATGAACCCTTCCCGTAAAAGTTAGCAAGTTTATTCAGAGTGTGCAGTTGTGTCAGATTTCACGGGAGCTGGCACTTAGCACAATATTATAGTATAGCAAAACGTCAAGTTAGCATAACACTGTTAAAGTTCGCTCGGCTTGTAGGATTGGAATGGAAATTGAGCAGCTTTATTTTTATAGCTTGGTTTTGTCTGATCGATACTTTAAATGAATGTAGGGATGGGTACAAACGTATATCTACGTACGTACGTACACTTCTTATATAATTTAAATAAGATACATATTTATTTTATTTTTGCCTTTTGACAATTTATTCACTATTTGTTTTAGCATGCAACTGTTGCTAATGGAAGACTCATTCAATTAATTATTAGACGAAATTGACAGGTTAAAAACTTTCTATTTGAAAATCTGCCGTAAAACGAACAAATTGAACAATATAATAACATAACATATTGATCAGTTGTTATAATAACTACTAAATAAAAAGTGTTACCGAATTTCCAATTACTCTAGATCTAAATATTTAAGTCGGTATTTTAAAACATTTTATACAATTCATTGTGTAACTTAGCCAGTTTCCTTGTTTCTTTTGTTTTAGTTAATTCATGGTTGAAGCTGATAATATTGCGGTTCCAGTTATTTATCAACAGGAAGCGAACGAATTCTCAAAGCAATGTTATCTTCATTGGACTTCTGAAGTCGATGTCAGTTCCTAACGGCAACTTAAACAAGATTATGTTTAATTAACTGAACATTGCTTTGTTTCTAAGATTTATTTTATTATTTAACTTTTAGAAATATTAAAGACATTATATACAGACTATTTATATATTTCGTTTAATTTTAGTATTTTAAAATGTTAGTTTGTGGCTATCTTTTAATGGTTAATGATAACTTCACCTAACTTTATCATGAGTTTGATAGTTATGAAAACTTTTTTCGTTTGGCTCCATACATTTCAAAAAAGCGCCCCTGGTGGAAACGTTAAGGAACTAGGCTACATAGAGCCAAACAAAAAAGAAAAAGTTTTCGTTAACTATCAAAACGTGTAGTAAACCCCCTGAGCTCTATGTGTTCAATGTGTTTTATCAGTATTAATTAAAAATGTTAAGTTTAAGTTTAGACTAATTTTAAATACACTGAGTAACGTTTTTAACAAAGATTAGATTAGATAGCATGTACCACATACTTAGAGAGCGGTATGTTTAAGGTTATGTTAGTGAGGTAGGTATGCAAGATAGGAATGTCGTTCCTTAGTCGAGTCTCACAATTACAAGCTCCGACGAGAGGTGACGACTTAATAAGTTAAGTTGTTAGTGCGGTGTAAATTTACCTTAACGCCCAATATTCCGCTCGCGCACGGCCTGGCATTACTCCTAGCTAACACTGTTGTTTATATCATTGTGATGTATACGCCCAATAAATCCATTATTTAATCTCGAGCGTGTTCTAAACACAAATGGAAACCAGCCCGTAATTCACCTGAAAATTTAGTTCCTACCCAAGCTTGATTAAAAATAGTATTTAAAAATATTACTAATTATACTCATGAGGTTGTAATTTACTACTGTTAAATGAGTGGTTACTGGTTACAGACTACGTAAGAATTTATTCGGCTATTTTTCCTTAAATGTTGGCTCCGCGCGTTTTTTGTGTTAATCCATTGTTAAAACAAGGTACCTATAAATTAAATATTTTATACTTAAAAGTAAAAAAAAAACAATTGAGTGCTGAAAGTATAAACAAAATGTATTTCATCTTCTAAAATACAAAATCAAAAGATTCGTCAGTAAGAGTTTTCATTAAATTAGGGTTTTGCTCTAGCAGTCGCCTTAAAGAAATTTTACGTTTAATCATATTTTCGGCAATCATTTTGCTTGGGGTCTCCTGAACCCTATAGTGTGATGGTAATCTCTCAAGCATATAGTCGTCAAAGCACGGACATGTAATGTCAGGAACATAAATGTCTTCTTGACTTGAATATTGTGTTTCTACATTATGATATGGTTCTTTAGTTTCCGCAAACGGTAGTGGTCGGTATATAATCGTTTTTGGATCTATAAAATCCGGCGTGGCACTTTTATCGGACAGCTTGCCTAATATTGTTATTATTCTTCCATATTTTTCATCATCAAAATCTAAGTAAGCATTTAGATTAGGAAATGATAAACTATCTACCCAATGTTGACAATTTCTAGCTGGGCAGTCATCGTGACGTTGAATTTCATCTACGAATAAGTTTTCAAAAGACTCTTTAATCGGTTCGGTCTTTTGCTCTACAGGTTTTGTTTTGCTAGGTTTGGGTTGGGGCGGTTGCTTTGGTTTAGGTTGGTCCAAACATTTACAGCGCTCAGCTTCAAGTCTTGCTTTAATTTCTTCATAATGGTGACACTTGGCATACACAAACTGCCTCTGAAGTCTTACTGCGGGCAAATCTACATCGTCTGGTAAAGTTTCTCTGCTTCCATACTCCGTCGAAGGTGTCCCAGATAGGTAACCTCCTGTTATGACGAAAGGTTCTTTTGTACATTCTTCCTTAATTTCATCAATTTCTTCAAATTTAAAAGTATTAGCAAATTTTTCTTCGTCAAAAAGTATTGAAGACGCTTTGTGAGGCGTCGGTTGCATTTCGTTGAGTTGCAAAACTACCATTTTTTCAAAATTAAGTAAAAATGAAGTTTGTTCGGGTAAGAGTTTAAGGCTAAAACTAATGAATTTTAGAAATAGTTTTAGTATTTTTTTAATTTTCTCGTTCCATTCACTATTTATTTCAGAAATATGTACTTCTCGGTCTTTATACATATCTATTAGTTCTTGCTTTTCTTTGAGATTTTGATATTTTTCTTTAAGTTCTTGTGTTTGATAATTTTCCAAGAAAAATTGCTTGATTTTGCACTTTTTTCTCTCGGTACACATAACATACATAGTACTAGATGTATTTTCAGCTTCAATTTGTCTAATGAAAGCTTTGATAGCATCATTTCGTTCCACAATAGTTCTATTGATTAAATTTTCACTTCTTAACTTCTCATTATTCAACAATAGTCTATAATAATTTTTTATTTTAGCTACTTCAGATTCATATCGTTTTTTTAATACCTTTTCAAGTATGTTCTTTTCGGTTTTTAGTTTTTGTTTTATATCAGTATTCAGTTTACTAACTATACTAGCATGAGTAGATATTAAAATATCATCTACTTGTGTTCTTGTGTTTTTTTCTATCTCGTGTAATGTCTTTTCAAAAAATAAAGCTATTTCATGAGCCATAATTTTACTTTTATCTTGAAATATCTTTGCGTAAATTTTATTAACTTTTTCAACGACTGCAGCTTTTTCGAACTGCAGTATGTCATTCCAAGCATTGTCGTTTTCGTAAATCAAGCCAGCTAAGTACTTTTCAAATTTTGCTCGTTCAGCTGCTAATATAGCATTTCCAATGCCAAGGATGCCTTCATGAGTTTTTCCTCTTGTTATTTTTGATGTAAAGGGAGGCTGTAGATCTACTACACCAATCAGCAAGTCGCTAGGAGAAACCCAGTCTATTTTTTTTTCTTCGACACATGTTTTTAGTTTAGCTTGAACATTTTTACTGGAATCGGGGATCGAGAACCTATAATCACAGTAATCATCGTCAAAATAAACTTCCGCGTTAGTGCTTGCTACTCGTTCTCCATCCTTTAACGTATTAAGTACCTCGTGTTCCATAAAAAATGTTAACAATATTACTAAAACCTTGTAAATACAGCGAAAATGTTTAGAAAAAAAAACACCGCGAATATGTCAAAAGTGTTGAAAAAATTTGACATGCCATTTCTTTTTTTTTGCCAAATTTTTGCCAAAGATTTTGCTGACCATTATTATTTAAGGTTTATTTTAGTCCATACGAATGCCTCGTTTTAAGCTGCGTTCCCACTATTGTTTATAGTACCGCGCAGTTAAGCGCTGTACGGACGGACGGGCCTCTGAACCACGCGGCCTTAGCGAAGTTCTCTACTCGTTATTAGATGCATAAGGACAATCCAAAACCTGAAAAATATTGACACAGTATTATTCAATCACAAGTTATACTTATTGATTTTGAATCTTTACGGCGATCCAATTCGTATATTGGCCTCCAGATACTAAGGCTAAGAACTCACGATGCGGGTTTCGCCCGCGCCTGACGCAGCTGCTGGACTGCTGTTTTACTTCAAATCTCAAGAAACTGCATGTTTTTTCGGCAAAAGCAGCATCGCCGCTCGCCAACCGACCGCAAAGCTCGCGGGCGACGGTCACCAAGCACGCGGGTGATCGCTAGCTGCAGGTGAAAATCGCGTCGTGAGTTCTGGTTCAACTTTTTACATGCATTTCGAGCTTTTTGGGAAGCCGCGGGCCCACAACCGCGGCGGGCGAGGCCAAAAACCACACTGTTAGTTCTTAGTCTACGACGTGCTACTTTTCTCTATCTTGAACTAATACATGCCAGCTGTCAAATCCAAAGTCTTTGGCCACTTCATATATCCATCTATACTTGGGACAGCTATGGGACCTTAGGCCCCCTTGTACTCCCAGGTATGTCCTTTTTTTTAATTATAAATACATAATATACTAACTGAACGTAACCAAAAAAAATATTGTCACGCCATTCCTTCGAAGGGGCTGGCAGAGATGTAATACAACACCCACAAAAACCAAACTAAGTAGGTAAATTAAAAAAATACAAGTATCATAATTGAAAACTAGCTGACCCTGCAATCTTTGTACCGCCTAACAGACGATTCTTAATTTTTTTATCCTCGTACTTCAAGGAATATTCTAAAAAAAGAATTAGCGCAATTGATTCAGCTATTCTCGAGATTTGCGCTTAGCAAAACATTCAGCGATTCATTTTCACAGAGTTTTGGCGGGAACCGAAAAGATGGTGTCGTGTTTTTGTATTATTTTCTAAAACTTGTGATTCTTCGAGTGTTAAAGTGTAATAATGGTGGATTATTAACGTTTACCGGTTCGTCAACGTGCACGAGTGTGGGCAAATGATACAAACATCGCGAAACGCGATTTTTCGTGTTCTCTACAAAACTTCACTTAAAGTTTCAGTAAAGTATCCATAACTTTACTGGAATGGGGAAAGGGGAGGGATTCATCGTCTTCATCATCACCTCATCATCATCATCTCATCATCTGTTACTGAAGAAAAAAATATTACTAAGAATCCGACTGAAGGACGAGTATCCATGGTCACGAAAAATTAAAAAAAAAAAAAAAAATTCATTTTCACAGGGAGTTTTGGCGGGAACCGAAAAGATGGTGTCGTGTTTTTGTATTATTTTCTAAAACTTGTGATTCTTCGAGTGTTAAATTGTAATAATGGTGGATTATTAACGTTTACCGGTTCGTCAACGTGCACGAGTGTGGGCAAATGATACAAACATCGCGAAACGCGATTTTTCGTGGTCTACAAAACTTCACTTAAAGTTTCAGTAAAGTATCCATAACTTTACTGGAATGGGAAAGGGGAGGGATTCATCGTCTTCATCATCACCTCATCATCATCATCCCATCATCTGTTACTGAAGGAAAAAATATTACTAAGAATCCGACTGAAGGACGAGTATCCATGGTCATGAATAAATTAATAAAAAAAAAAAAATTCATTTTCACATTATAGAAGGTAAAAAACCCGACTACAAAATGTAAGCAATAAAATCTAATGTACATAGCGGCCTCTTACTCGGTCACTCCAAAAGTTTGTTTGTTTTTATCATTAATAACCATTTCAAATAATTATATTTTTGTAATCACCTTTTCAAATTCTCCATTTTGTTACCTTAATCGGTAGATTTATTTTTTTAGTGCCAAAAATCCAGCATTTAGATTTTTTCATAATTGTAATATACTCAATGACAGTTGCGCAATAAACACTAATCTTTTTTTTTTTTTTTTTTTTTTTTTTGTGTTTTATTTGCAATCAGTCGTTGAGACTATAAGCAGATGAGGTGAGTGAGTTTGGTCGTTCAGAGCGCTGCTCCCATCGGAACTAGCCCTTTCTTTTCATTAGCTGGATTTCATATCCTCTAATCGTCGAAAATATCTCGCCGCTTTTTAAGCCGACGTATAGTCTCTGGGATAGTGAGCTGTCCCGCTAGCTCATTTGGATGCTTTGATAGTCTCAACTTATAGTTGACTCCATGAGCTTCTATTTCCTCCTTTATCATAAGCATGTTTAAATTTTCATGGACCTCCGTTGTTTTTAAGAACCAGGGTGCATTCGATATTTGCTTTAGGATGTAGTTTTGTACTCTTTGTATGATCATTATGTTGGAGGCGCTAGCAGAACCCCACAACTGTATTCCATATGTCCAGATGGGTTTCTTATATATGAGCAGTTTATTGTCCATAGGTAGTTTTGAGTTACGTCCCAGCATCCAATAGAGACCTTTGTATTTTAAGTTGATTTCGTCTCGTTTTGTTTGGATATGTTTTCTCCAAGTAAGTCAGACATACAGTAAGAGAAGAATACAGTAAGATATCTGGGCATGCATCTGGACCGTAGACTTACTTGGAGAAAACATATCCAAACAAAACGAGACGAAATCAACTTAAAATAAACACTAATCTAACAACATCTTTTTCATTAAAATCGGTTAAGCCGTTTAATAGTTATAAGGGAAAAAAACATATAAACAGACATATAAATGTATGTATGCATAGATCAAACACATAACCCTCCTTTTTTGGTTTCGCCGCAGTCGGGTAAAAACATCAAATAAGCTGGCCCTAGTTAATGAGTTTTCTGGCAGTTACAAAATAACGGTTTGGTATTCAAATAGGCGAACGTGTCGACGGCCTACCTGTGATTAGCGCGGTGATGTAAAGCGGCCCGAAGCCCCCGCCGCTAGATTTAATTAAATACTTCCTTGTACCGCCTCCTACCTACTATTTCACTTTGTACTCGCTCGGTTTATCACTCCCTTACACTACATTGTTAGTATTTTAATAACGATCTTGAATACACACTTTATTGGTCCCAGACGCTCGAAAATGCAGTACCAGACTGACATTACATTATATCAGACTATGTTATTAGTGGCAAAAACAGTCGATTTCGTACCTCCGCCGCCGCGGGTCCGAGAGAACATGTGATAATAAATTACGGACATATCTCGACTTCATTCTCATTACGGATGCGGCGATGTCCGTCGGAGTTTTGTCATAATTCAGTCTCGGTTGAAATTATTTCCGTTGGCTATGATGAGAAAACTAGAGGTGGAAAGCTCGCAATGTAAGTATTCGCGCAACAAGCCGTGGAATAACGACGGGACATATTTCATTCTTAACGAAGTTAAATTTCCGGGAAGGTCCTGTAAGAGCGTGCGTAACTCTGATAAAAGGCTGCACAGCCACAATACCGATTTGTGTTTGTGTCACATTTAGGGGTAATAAATATGAAGTAATTTAATATCAAATACTAAACTTCTTAGGTTTATTTATAGGCAAGTTCAATATGCTCAACGTGACACTTTTGAACATAATTTTACTTCAGTCAAGACATTTGATACAAAAAGCTAAATGGATAGATAGATATAAAAACTCTTTATTGTTCACACCACAAATAACAAAACAGCAAGAGAAAAATTATAATAAAACTTAATAAATAGTGTAACAACCGGCGGCCAAAAGCGATCTCTTCCAGGCAACCTTAGGACGGAGAGGATACGACAAATGAGTAAAAAGCTTGTACACGTTATCGATTTGGAATAAAATATTCATAGACCTCGTCAGTGAATGATAGCAACTATAAAGATCAGCGAGATGTCGTCCGAAAGTTAGCCGTTTGACGTGCTCGCAATAAAACAACAGCCATAACTCAGAAAGTGAGAAACAAGTTGGATTGTTTTCTACACATCATATCGGCAAATAAATCTTAGAGCCGCTTATCTGCCGTCAAAGTTAATTCTCATGCATAATTCATCGCGTCGATGCCGTGTGAAGAGGGAAAGTTCCTCAACTCTGTTGCTGTGTAAAACCAGTGCTTGGTCTTTACACCATTTTTCACGCAATTCATAAATTCAATCCACGCTTTGGGGTTTTCAACTATTTGTGACACAAATTATTGGCGATTGACAGAATTTTTAGTTACTACATAATGCTTATTTAATTGATCAAAAAATTATGCATTGTTGACTTGTTACCTTGGCGTTGCTGTAAGATACTCGTACCTAGCAGCAAACAATAAATAAAAGCAATTGAGTGAAATCGATAGTTCAAGATGTTTGACGAGACTCTTGAAGCAACGGAAACCTCTATGTAGGTAGCTCGTTTGCAGGTTCACATCCTGTCAGTTCATAATTTTTGAGCTATCGATTACAAACAGTACATAAGAAAACTATACCTATTTGCTTAGTTTGAGGTCAGATGACCGTTAAAAAAAATATATATATAAAACTTAAATTAAAATGAATATCCTGCAGTAGTAGATCGTATCACATTGTTTTAGGTATTGTAAATGTAAAAAGAGCTTGTATCCATGCTTGCTGTACCTAACAGTAGAACAAAATATTAATGCAATACGTTGTGGAAATAGGACATCGTATTTACGCTGCTTTTTATCCGGGAAAGGTGTACGGTTTTTCTGGTTAGCTGACGAAATAAACACACAACGTTAAAAATCAAGATAAAAAGTTGAAATAAAAATACATATTTTTTTTACACTAGCTGATGCCCGAGACTTTTATACTGCTCAGTCTTGGGTCTTGCAGGTTGGGAGCTTGAGACCAAGACTAGGTTTTTGCCTCGCAAACATAAAGTTTCAACTCCATTGAATTGGTTGAGGAGAAGGGGTCACTTTTTAGTCATTTTATCCTTTAAAATCCTTTTAAAGGAGTTTTTTTTTCATTCACAAGTATTTTATACGGTGTGTCACCGCATAACTCCGTCATATATAAACCGATTTAATAATTGAAGAAATGGATTTTTATCCCAAAATCCAATTCTTAACCCGGCAAGTTAGTCATTTTTGTTTCAAGATTATATTAGTTAAAGTTGAGGCACTGTTTAATATAAGGTATAAGTGCTAAAGGTAAGGTGCTACAGGGTAGAGTCGCCACCACTGACAGCCCCCGATACTCGGATACTACACAGGCTGAGTTTATTACCCATATCCAAAGTAGTGTGGCAACCACGGCATTGATTCAGAAGAATGCAAGATTTATCAACCTCCAATAAAAAATAATGTGTGCCAAATACCACTAAGCTAATTAAAGTGGTAAGACGTTCGATTAAGTTTGTGGACTTGTCGCTTGTCGACCTTTTTCGTTCGCATTCTTAACCTGTATCGCGCTGAGTATAGGTACGAGTAGGTACGCGTTGTAAGACTCGCGAGCTTAAAGCTAATACGTCTATCACCCACAAAAGGCAATAGACGTTATGATACACTGGACGTTATCGCATGCTGGACATGTTTAGACACTAGTCAATATGAGAGACTGTACTTTATTAGACTCGATGTAATAATACCTTGAACTTATTAGCATACTAGACGTTCTAACACACTAGACGTTGTCGCTTTCTAAAGATCCATAAAAATACCAGACTACTACGAGACAGCTTTATTTTAATGTTTTTCAAATACACCTTTAGGACAAATGAAAAGTACTCGTAGTTGAATACCTACTTACCTGATTCACTGATTTCAGTAAACATAGAAAACTGTATTGGCTGTTTCGCGCCAAAAATTTTAATTACATCGATTTGACGAAGGAAACAGACAAGAATTTAATGATTTCAGACTTGGATGTTATTTGACGAAGTGCGGATTTAATTAAAGGTGATACGCAATTAATAACACTTTCTATTTCAGGCGCCTATCTACTGACGAAACTTTTTCTGTTGATTTAAAACCTATTTATCGAGGATGGGATTCTGGTATTCTGCGCTATTGGGATTAGGTAAATTTTCTGAAAATTTTCTTTCAATATTTGTAAGTTTTCTAGTCTAGAAAGATGTTACTTACCACAGATATTTGTAAGAAAACACATAAGAATAGGTAAAGTAGAAATTTCATTATCAGTTCTAGAGTTGTCTCAATGAAAACCGCGAGTGGCATTTACTCGTATAACTAAATTCTATAGCACTGTAGTTTAAATAATAACCAGCTTATAACCAAGCTTTGCCAGAAACCTTCGGGTAACTTTGACAACAGAACACTAGCCTTCTTCACTAGAACGACTGCCTCGGTGGCTCGGTGGCTTGGGAGCGTGGGTTCGATTCCCACCTAGGGCAAACATTTATGTGATGAACATTTGTGTTTGTTCAATGTCTGGGTGTTAAAATGTATTTAAAAATATCAGTCTCTGGCAGCCATAGTACAAGCTTTGCTTAGTTTGGGGTCAGGCGACCGTGTGTGGAAGTGTCCCGAATTTGTTTTTTATTTTTATACTAATAATAAACGTTCTAAAGCCTCGGAATAATTTTAATATAGTATTTACTCTTTTTCTTTCTTTTTACCCGACTACAGAATAAAGGAGCGTTAAACTTTCCGAGTGTATGTATGTAAGTATGTATGTATGTGGGTATGTATGTATGTATGCGGTTTCTTTGGCACGCCCTACAGCCTTAACAGCTCCATGGATTTCGACATGTGAGATGTCATTTGAATCGTCTTCATAGTGGAAGTGACATAGGGTACAACATTGTTAATTTTTTAATTTATAACTTTTACGGAATGAGCCTTGTCGGCCGAGTGGGATGGACCGCGCCTTTTGATCCAGAGGTCTAGGGTTCGATCCTAACCGTGCATGCACAGTGAACTTTCCAAACTTTCTCGTACAAAATTTTATTGCATTTTATTTTGACATGCACGTGCTCTCACGGCAAAGGAAAACATTGGGAGGAAACCAACATGTCCTAGCTGAATAATTAAAAAAAGGTGTGACATCCATCAATCCGCTCTTTTGCCGGTGGTGGTTCAGCGTGGTGTGTAGCGGCTCAATCACCCTCGACGTAGGGTAGGTCGGTGTCCCTGGACGTAAAAGACTGTAATAATGAAATCTTTAACTCAATAGAAAAAGATAACTTTTCCTTAAATATTGGGATATTAATATGTATAGCCTCGAGAGGCTATACATCGTTTATTAGAAAGGGGGTAAGACGACAAAGCCTAAATACGAATTTGTTCACTTACCAGGCAGAGATGTGATCTCACCGCGGAGAGTAGAGTCTCGTCTTGGAGACATTCAGTAATAATATTTCATACTTATTCAGAACAAGTCTGCGGAATGCGAGCGTGGGACGGGTGCCGGTGGCAGATAAACAAGTTTTGCACTAAATGATTCGTGCCGTGTAAATGTAGCTCTACTTTGTCTACTTTTTAGGGCACCAGTTAAAATAAACTCTGGCAGTCGTTTCTTGTGGTTGTGTATTATTAAATGTGCATGCTTAATCATAATGTTTTTATTCCATCCGAAGGTTGTCGGGAAGAAATTGCTCTTAAGCGATAAGACCGTCCATTGCCCCTATATTTTTGAGTGTTTAGTTTAGATTTATTTTGTACTAGCTGCGCCCCGCGGTTTCACCCGCGGTTAAAAAGTATCCTATGTGCTATTCTAGACTATAATCTATCTCTGTGCCAAATTTCATCCAGATCTGTTCAGCCGTTCTGGCGTGAAAGAGTAACAAACATCCATCCATCCATCCATCCATCCATCCATCCATCCATACATACAAACTTTTTCGCGTTTATAATATTAGTAGGATTTAGTGTCAATAAAGAGTTTTTGCATAAAAAACAAATGAATTTCTCATTTGTTTTCTTTGAACGCACCACGTATTTAATTAATAGCCTAGTCATTTTACTAAATGGCGCGCCGTTCAACTAGCTTCCTGTTTGATATTCAGCCATGCGATCAAATGACTAGGTAAAATCGCTAGTATCTGTCGTTAGTTGGCTGCGACAGATACACTATTAGCTGGAGCGTGTTGAGGGAGACAGCTGTATTTATATCGTTTATTGCTTGATACTACAGCTAATGATGAATCTGTATTTTAGTGTAATGATACTCGTATTTAGGGCAATGCTGAGAGTTTAGTGCTGTTTTAAGTCATATTTTGCAAACTGCAGTAATTTTTAAGGGTGAAAGAGAGCTTGTACTATGACTGCAGATACCCATATATGTACATACTTTTTTTTTAAATGCTTGCGATGGCAGCCTAGTTGGGAGAAGGCCCGCCTCTCAAGCCAGAGGAAGGGAGTTCGAACCCAGCCGGCATGCACCAATTTGTTAATTGTATGAGCATTTGTGCGTATTGTATGTCATCTGCTACGTGATTGGAGCCCGGTGTATGGCGACAGGCTCGCCCCCTATCACATTTGGGACTGAATATCGTCCGGCGAAGTGTGGATGTTGTATAACACCTCTGCCAGCCCCTTCGGGGGAAAGATGTGACGTTATATGTCATATTTTTAAATACTTACTAACTAAAATATATATTTTACACCCAGACGTAGAACAATCACAAATGTTCATCACATAAATGTTTGCTCTAGCTCGTAATCGAACCCACGCCCCCAAGCTCAGAAGGCAAGTTCACTACAAACTGAGCCACCGTGGCAGTCATTTTACTCAATATTTCAAATTGTTTCAAACAGCAAATAGCGCTTCCTGATTTAGTCACTATGTTTTGTTATATCGTGCCTGATGTTTATGTACTCTATTTAAAATTCAGTAGAGCAAGTCACAGGGAAGAGTTTTACCATTTGTCCGGCGCTGAACTCACATACGGAATCGAAAATTTATTCGTCGGTTTCTTACGCGGGGTCACCGAACTACTCCCAAACAACCTCGCCGATTTTAAATTCCCGTACAAAACTTGAAGCACCTACTTTACCTACCCACTAACAAAAGCGTAGACTTCGCTTTCATGAAAAAGTTATGAAAGTCCTTTCTCGTTCTGTAACACAGTTACACACGAGCTTACTCGGAGTTGTATAACATTTTTGAAGAACTATGTCCGCTCACTTATTGGCCGTTGTTATTGCCGCCAGGCACGGCACAAGGAGGTGTTGCTTATAATTTCGCTGGAGTAAGATTGCGCTGTAATATAGGGTAAGGGCTGTTTGAATTGCTGTATTTCCTTAATAGTCTGCATTTACCCCCGACGACAATTTGTGACAAGAGCGTGAGCTAAATTGTCGCCAAGAGGAAATAAACTAATTTACTTATATTATATGACATTCATAAACCCAAAGCGTTTGTTGAAATACAAAGTGAGCGCCGAATAGAGAATAATAGAATTCCGGAATAGACTAAGTATATTAAGTTTCCGATTTTGCTTGTTATTTAGTACTGTTTGTTTCAGAAAACGTATTTATAAACCACGTAGAATCAGTTGCAGTATGATAATATTAATGCAAAGTATTATCTTGTGTAGTAAAAAAAAGGTTTTGGAGTAACCAGTGCTAAATACGCCATTAAGAAGCAAGCGAGCAACGAAAGGAAAATATTTTTGAGTCGTATTTTCTATTTCAGCCAGGCACGTATTGAGTCTTAAATCTTGGCGCACATTAACTAAGACAGCTGTAGTCTCGGAGGTATTTTAATAATGAATTCTTTTGAGTTTGCACGTAGTTAATATCGCTGTAGCCGTTTTAATGAAGGGTGTCATAAAATTTGTCATTGTATATAGAGGTCGAACCATGGAGTAAGAATTACTGGAATAAAATGGAAGATAGAAACTAAATAGCACCATATGTTTTGTACCACACTTTCGTCATCATTAGTAATGAGATTTATTAATTTGTCCACTGCTGCTTCTAAGTTTCGCTTTTTTTTTTAAACTACTGAGCCATCAGTCTAAGTCTAAGTCTTCAGCTTACAGCATTCAGTTTTTTGGTTTGCTTAGCGCTCATCATTCCTATCACCGTATAGCGTCAAGAAGAAAAGAAGCTACGTAGTTAAGTTTAAGTAGACTCTACGTTGTAGAGTCTACTTAAATAGGTACTCGTCTCTCTCATCGGTTGTCAATTCTTCGTAAAATTTTACAATTCTGGCCAGGCATGAAGACAATACATAAAGTCCGCCGGTAGCGGACAAGAATATAAAGGTTTATCGGTTAATAAAACTTGCGAAAGCTGTACCCAGTAGGTACCCAGCTTTAGGCGTGCAACCGGTGCAACAGACAATGCAGATAATGATATTTGAAAATATCTAGTTTTTCTATCTTTAGTAGCAACAAGTACAAGATGGCGTTAGTTGCCTCGTAAGTGAAGGGTTTGTCAGTAATTCTCGAAAGACGTAATTGCCCCAGTTAACCCTACAAATTTCGCCAACCGCTCTAATGCATTTTTTTGGAACTACAAACACATAGCAGATAATATCATACATTTCACATCACATCTTAAGCGATTATACTTCTGAACGCTTAAGATATCCTAACATGTTCACTTTCTGTATAGCCTAACATATTAAGTTTAATCTGTTGCAAGCTTAATATGAGAGAATCTATTTTTAAGTTAAAAATTTGTCCCACAGTTTCAAGGAGCGCGCATAACATGTCATCGAGGGGTCGGCTTACCGCCTTTAAACGTCAGATTAAGTAAGGCACTCGCTGGTAAATTAATTAGAATGACACTTTCCACTTCCGAATATTAATTGGGGGTCGTAAAATGTTGCTAGCTAGCTAAAGTTAAACGGGAGAGACACCATCGCGTTTTCTGAACCACATTGACAGAAAATCTTGAGCATTTTCAGTTCTTTCATTTGGCCAACTGAGCAGATAAGTTGGTCGATGTGTACAAGTTTGTCCGCTCAAATAATATAACAATAGTTGAATGTACGTTTTAATTTGGCAACTGGCTTTAAAAAGATTTTAAAACAACATAAAATAGGTAGATACTGGTAATTTTTGACCTACCTAAAAATTTATAGGTAATCACAGGAATAGGTAATAACACTATTACATTACACTTAAATTATAAATGCGAAAGTTTGAATGGGTGGACAGATGTTTGTTACTCAATCACGCCTGGCGGCCGAACGGATCAGGATGAAATTTAGCACAGAGATAGATTATAGTCTGAAATAGCACATAAAACAATATTTAATCGCCTACAAAACTGCAGGGCGCATCTAGCAAGTACATAAGTAAATATACGACACGTCAAGAACGAAACAGATTTTCACGTATCATAAGTGTGTGTGTGTGTTTATCGTGTCGTACTCTTTATTTTTATTTTAAAATTATAGATTACTAGCTGCACCCCGCGGTTTCACCCGCGGTTAAAAAGTATCCTATGTGCTATTCTAGACTATGATATATCTCTGTGCCAAATTTCATCCAGATATGTTCAGCCGTTCTGGCGTGAAAGAGTAACAAACATCCATCCATCCATCCATCTATCCACCCATTCTTACAAACTTTCGCGTTTATAATATTAGTAGGATTTCTCCTATTTTTACGGAGGTTTGGGAGTCTTATATACATATAGCTTGTTAGTTTAGCACAGCAAAGCTATGTATCCCTGGCATTTGCAGATAGACGCGTGAAGATCAGCCGGCAGACAGTTTGGGTCCAAATGCTCGCTCGGAATCCGATCGTCGAGCGCCCAGAGGCTGCTAGCTTACCATTACATTTGATTAGACACTGCATTCCTTTGGTCTAGATCCAGTTCGTTGCAACTATCTACAATAATATTGGTTGCCGGTTAAGATGTAGTTCATATTATCACAGAATAATAAAACTGGAAGTCTTCAAGATTGTAAAACAGATATCGTAATAACAGAGAAACATTGCATAGATTTTAGGTTTCTAAAACTTTCAATACTAAACATTTTTTTTAAACGTACAAGGGATGCGTTTGACCACTAACTCGCCTGGTGGGAAGCGTCGACGTGATGGAAGTTGTAACACGCTTGCCTAGGAGATACCTATTCACTTTACTCTTAAACACCCCCGGATTGTATTTAGGTGGAAAGACAGACGCAGGCAACGAGTTCCACACCTCTGCAGTTCTCACAAGAAACATAAACTTGACACGCTTAGTGCGCGTTGCATAGTTGCGTGGTTTTTTTAACATTTTTTATTTCTTTTTTAAAATTATACCATCGTCGGTTGGCTTACCTAAAATCTTTCATGGGGATTAAAATTGATAAAGCCTGAAATAGTATGACTATTTCAAAATGGAAAGAAAACGTGCGTGAAATAGTCATACTATTTCAGGCTTTATCAATTTTAGCCCACGTAATAGTATGACTATTTCAGGCTTTATCAGTTTTAGTCCACGCTCGTTTTCTTTTTCTATCTAGTAAATCATACAAAACTCTTTACAAAACGTTTAAGCCATTAATAGTATAAATGCGATAGTTTATGAGTTTTTATGTGTGTTATGTTACTTCTTCACTCTAAACATATGGCCGAACAGAATTGAAAGATTTTTGGCATGGGAGTGAGTAATTTATTCTTCTGGATTAACATACTAGATACTTTTTAACCAAACTAAACTTTTTAATCAACTAGATACTTTTTAACTCTGTAGGACACCGCTAGTATTTCAAGCTCGTTCGCTAATAACATGTTTCATACAGTTTTTTTTTCGCAAAATTACGTAGGTACGGGAAATGAGACAAACTTGCAAGATGTTTAGCTCACAGACCCAGTAATATTGCTATTACACATAATTTTCAGATGAATTATGGTCAATGTACAAGCCGATCAGAGACAGCGTTTTTAGTAAATACCATTATTACAAATAAATGAAATAAATCATTTCATTTATTTGTAATAATGTGATTTACAATAATAATGTTGATTACAAATAGATAACAACGTGAGCTGACAGTCAGACACGCCGCCCTATGACGCAGGTTTTGAAGGCGGTCTGCTCGCGCCCAACAAATTGAATCATAAAGCCGCTCGTGACCAGCCGACCCATCCAGCTCAACACTCTACCTAATGTTAGGGACGTGACGCGCTGAACGTCTCAATCGATGGATTGCCCGAATGAATGCGCCCTTTAGATAACACTTTTTAAAGTTATATTTTTGTCTATATCTGTAAATTAACGTAATTGATAAAAAATTGTTTCCAGGAAGATAGGGTATCCTACCGCGGTGGCTAGTGACCCTAATTCAAATGTCCTTTCTATTTGTAAAATTTTTAAAACGAAAAAAAAAACTAGTAGAATAAGGGATACTAATAATTTTACATAACCAGGGTTGGGTTGAAATGGGATTAAATGGCCAAAACAAGTTTTTTACTTACATATAATTGAATGAATTGACGACTTCTACTATAAGACTAAAATTGAAGTGTTTTAAATAGCTATCAGTAATCTTTTTCGACTTATCATACCCATTCCGACTCTCTGTCTGGATTCGTGCTCTGCATGTACTTACTCAAAGTATATGTATACAACGATAAATTTGTAGTAGTACCTACTGTTTGACAACGGATAGATTTTCATAGCTCAACACAACTTTCATTAACGCAAATATATCAAAAAGACAGAGAGAGTTAGAGAGAGATAAAAAAAGCCATATCTAAATGTAACACAACACATCCTACGGCAATACAGGTATCTATAATCCCTAGTCGCATCCAAGTGTCGTAATCAAATCCTGTCAGGGTATGTTCCCTAATCGACGCCGACCACGCTCCCGACCTCTGTCAAATCGAGCTAAGGAACACGACTGAGCGTCACTCCACCTGATAACTACACACACGACACGACCCGAACGAAGATCTACCTTTACTGGCGCCATTTCATATAAAATCATCATGGTCACCCTGTATTGAGAATACTGGCGGTATTCTCAAGCGTATTCTCAAATCTTGCTTTAAATCTCTCTTAGTGAGATTTAAAGTAAGATTTCAAACAAATGTTGCACGTGTTTCAACTAATAGATAATTATAATGCTTAAGGCCCCGTATTACACGAAATCACCAATAACAAGTTCTTTTTTGCGCCTCCTAGTTTGATATGAAGAATTACTATGATGATCAGGTGCAGGAAAATACAGCTGGTAGAAAAAACAACCAGCTAAAGTATAACCGAAGTAAAATATTGAAAATCATTCTCATTTTGGAAAAAAAATCACAAAAAGGATCACCTTAAAAAAACTATCGAAACGTAGTTTTCTAAATTTTCAACGATTACAACCCTTTTTTCGATTATTAAATAGCTAGATCAGTTATCTAAAGTTTAACCGAGCAACTTATTCTTATTTGTGTTCTTATTACGATGAATACCAAAAATACGGCAAAAAAATGTATTTCTAGGCGCCGATTTGATATTACCATCAAAAATGGTTTACGATTTTCAACTCTAAATAAAGCGAGTTACGTTAACGTATGTGTAGATAGATAATCGTGGAATTACCGAGCCTTAAAACTAAATACAAAAATTCAAGTAAGTTTTTTTAAGTCAACTCTGATTGCACTAAAATGAAAAACCCACTTTTTCATTTTTTTGCTTTACAATGTTTAGCGCTCGATATTACTCGTATATTGGTTTCTATTTCTTTCCTTAGTAATGAATGCAATGAGATTAAAAGTGAGTAATTAAGTGTTAGCAACACATACAAAAAAAATGCAGTCTATACTCTGCTGTGTGACGTTTTCCGAGCGAACTATCAAAGTAATGTCAGTGGGGTAGCGCCTGAGTTTCCCGCCCCGCCAACCGGCACTTTGCGCTGGAGCACGGAAGAGGACGGATCTCGTATTGTTTTTCTTTGGCGTCTTTCTGTCGTATTGATCTTCGTGTCCATTCGATTCCTACTTAAAATTACCCATATATTCTACATGGTTTAGATTATTAGAAAATGAGTGGCTTACATTTACATTAAGGTTGTTTTGAAAACCCTCCCTTCAGAAATAGTTAACACAAGGTAAATCTGAACACACAATAATAGTCACGCTGGACTTTACACCCACCTACAACCTGTATAAATCTACCTGTGGATAATAAAACTAATTGAAGACCGATTCAAGTATTCTCAGCTTGTCCGATCCGCTTTGAACGACAAGCTTTTCAATGGCCGCTACAAAGTACTTTTAATTAAATGAATTGGTCGTTAGCCGTCATAGAGTTGCTTTTCAAAAGTTTCTTTAATTACCGCGTGACAAACTTGACAATGAAAGACTTATGAACAATGCAGTAAAACATCATCGTTTGTTTGTATGTTTGTTATATATAGGTATATACTAAACTAGCTGCGTCTTGCGGTTTCACACGCGGTTAAAAAGTACTCAAAGTTCTATTCTAGATAATCTAACTCTGTTCCAAATTTCATGCAGATCCGTTCAGCCGTTCTGGCGTGATTGAGTAAAAAACTATCCATCCATTCATCCAAACTTCTGGATTTTTGGACGCTTACACAAACGGTCGTCTGGCCCCAAACTAAGCAAAGCTTGTACTATGGCAGCCAGAGACTGATATATATACATAAATATTTATTAAATACAATCTTAAATAGATCCACCATGATATAGAACAAACACTAATGTTCATCACATGAATGTTTGCCCTAGGTGGAAATCGAACCCACGCCCTCTAGCTCAGAAAGCAGGTTCACTACCGACTGAGCCACAGTCAAAATGTATAAAATTGACTATAAACGTATCTGGATTTATTATAACTATAACCTTTTTGTACTGTAAATAAAATGGATCAATTCGTGAATTCATTTTACAGAAAAAAAAGTATCGTAGCAGAAACAGCGGCCTTGTGTGTACAAAATATAAATTATTGTCTTCTCGTTTCGAACGAATTTATATTGTCAACGACAGGAGGCGTCGGCGTCGGCAGTCGAGCTTAGAGCTGTCCCACTGCAACATATTTCACTACATAAATCATAACTTTATTTCCTCTCGCTCGGATGCCGGCTCAGGAGGTGTCTTTGAAATGGCTTTAAGAGTTCCACAGCTACACCGCGACAAAGAACTCCAAAATTCAATTAGGCGTTATGGAAGAGGAAGCTAATATTATTTCTTGATATGCAATTTAATACTAAAAGCACAGCTGGCTTGGAACTGAACTAAGGCTACTTGTTGGTATATGAGAACTTCATAGTTAATGGAAAGTTGGTATTAATCTAAGATACCTACTCATTTACTCACGTTATATGAATTAACAGACATATGTATTTTTTTACGTAGTTTCCCTAATCTTAAATAATAATAAATGATAAAAAATACTATTCGGGATTGTACACACACGGTTGTCTGACCCCAAACTAAGCAAAGCTTGTACTATGGCAGGCAGAGACTGATTCACATCACAAATAATATATTTTAAAATACATATGTACTTAAATAGATAATGTATACCCATCTTGTCTTAGCTCATGTCATCTGCTACATAGCTGGAGCCCGGTGTATGGCGACAGCCTCGCCCCTTGTCACATTGGAGATTGAATATCGTCCGGCGAAGTGTGGGTGTCGTAATACACCTCTGCCAGCCCCTTCTAAGGAAAGGCCTGATGATGTATCTATGTGTCTACTTAGCAAACACTAAGAAAGAAGAAAGTTTTATAAATGATACATCAAATAATTATGAAGAAAATAATGAGTTAACCATACTACACTTCTCATAAATAATGTATGTAAACTACATCATTGCCTATTTAGTGAAGCTAAGTCGCTTACTCACTGGCGATGACTTCGCGGCGTTTCCTGCCAATTAGCCGCGCGAAACGCCGCGGGAAAACAAAAGGAGCGGGTCTCATGAATTTATTGTTAGGTTACTTAAGTTATTTAAGTGTTGGCAGAAAGGGCGTTATTCACGTGCGAGACGGCGGTGCAGCTTCCTGCGACAATTTATCATGAATCTTTAATTAAAGTTTAGCTGAACGTTCAGATACTCATTGTGCTTCGCCGAGTCCACATCATCGATTGTTGTGTAATTATTCGGTGCGAGCTTAATTTATAGTTGCAATGTGACAAATAGTATGTAACTGCAAATTAAGTAACTGCCTTTTCGAAGTTCCGACCTGTCGACTTTAATTTTAGTTCTATACTAGCTGACCCGAGAGAAGTTGTCCTGTCTTAACTTTGAATATTTTCCGCTCAACTTTCTTAATGTTTTCTTTCATAAAAACTTTCTGCTGACAATATTAAACACAACAAAAAAAGAATTAGCGAAAATGTTCTACCCGTTCACGAGGGATGCGATGACCTAGAAATTAATTTTTAAATAAAACTATCTGTTGCCCGCAACTTCGTTCGCGTTTATTCAGAAAATAGTATCCACAAACCCTCCTCGTGATATACTGTAACAAATTTTCAAATTATGAATATAATCCGTTAATCCACAATAAACCAAAGATATACCAAGAAAAAAATACTGGCTTGTTTGAACGGAGTTTAAATTTTAGTTGTCAGTTGTAATTTTAGTACCAACTACGTACTATTCTGTGATGTTGTCTGATGCATTTCGTAAGCGGCGCGTAATTTTTTATCAATTTACAGAATTTCATGACAAAAAAAATATTTATTCAGAAAAATCAACGTATCTTACGTTCAGCCGTTCAGCCGTGAAAAGCCTACAAACAGAAAGACAGACACGAGTAACTTTCGAATTTATAATAGTAAGGAAGATAAGCAGGTATGTTTGTTTCGAGTGTTTTGTTTCATTTGTTAAAATTCAGTTTAACTGCATTTAAAAGCTTGAAGTTTTGAGGCCGAAATCTTCGTTATTCACTTATAAAAATTGCACTCAAGGCGCAAAACACCGGACTTGCTTCGAGGAACCACTTTAAAACCGAATTAAGTAATGAAAGTTTCGAAGTTATTCTGAGTTCGTTTCATAATAAAATGACTTGTGTCAGTTTCCAGGTACGATTCAATTATGAAGTTTCTGAATATTTTATAGCTGTTAAGAGAGCCATTATTTCAGGATAGCTTTGTCTCAAAATAAAAATAAGTAATAGTTTCCCTACGGACTATGCAATCATCGCTATATTGCTCGCTATGAAAAAAAAACTTACTTGAAAACAAACAAATAAAATTGTAATGGTTTTGGAATAAAAGTCCAGACATAAATACGTAGTTATTTATACCTTTATACGCATTCTCAAATATTTACAATAAATTATATGAACAAACAGTAATGATATACACTTATGCAACAAGAAATAGCTACAGGTACAGTACTCACTAGAAATGGTCTAATTTATACAAACACGGATTTTATCTAACAATAGCTTTAATTTTTTATGTACTGATCCCTAATAACACATTTTCATATAATTTATTCGATCAAAATTATTACCCTTTGTAGCCCAAACATTTACAGCTGACTAATCATTATAAGTAAGGTAAGTACATTTTACAAGTACATTACGTAGGGATACTTAATAATTTCACCTACTTACATTTATGATTATAATAACATATGTTTCTTTAACCTAGGCCAATCAACCTACTTAAAACACAAGTAAAAATAAGTCTATCATAATAATACAAAAACTTAATGCTTTCTAATTGACTTTATTTGAAGAATAATGTAATAGGCATAGGTATCTACGAAATTTACCAACGTCTTTCAGTAAATTTCCAATTTGATGAATGCTAGAAAACTATTATTTGATATTTAGAAATTTATTCGACATTTTAGATTAGGTAAATAATCCTAAATGCATCTTTGAACGGTTTTATATTTAACTTGTTGAAAAATTGACCTTTTTAAATGCGTTTATATAACCTATACCTACATACCTCAGCCAGGCGAAAACTGGTCCACGGTGCAGATTATCTACTTTTACAAAACAGCTATGGATAAATTCGACCAAAACAGTGATTTATCAGATTACTCGAAATAGGTACTCATAATATTTCTTTATTCATCTTAAAATTACAATAAATTAACTATCAAATAATTCGCGAGAGTTTTAAATACCTGTAACATCGCACACGTCACACTGCCTAACACTGCGCTGTATAAATTAGCAAGTTTAAAAAAAACAACGTTTTTATCCAGTCATTGGCATTTATAAATTTTACTGAAGCAAAAAGCAACACTTTAAGCCATCATCGGCAAATGAGGCTTTCTTCTCTAGCTGCGCAGACGCCGTGCGGCGGCGCCAGGAAGAGCTTCCCATTTGCGCACGCGCATAACTGGTAAATGTTCTGGTGGTGAGGGTCGTGCGAGTGCGGTGAAGTAGGAGGCAGCGGCAAGGCTGACTTTAGCTTTGGCATGTATATGCTGGGAGCTTCTAAGCGAATCTGAAATAGAAAAAAATCGTTGCAAAAAGTGCTTTAAACTCATTCAGCATTAAACATGAATCCTAATGATCATTTGGGACTAATAGGTACATTAGCAACTTAGAAGATTAACGTGTGATAAATAAATAGGAGAGCTAATTCTCCGTAAATTTACGTCGTAACTTGTAACCCTTTTCTACACCAATCATTGTAAAAAGGAGATGGTACTCGAAAATCTTCAAAACTTTCAAAATCCACTTGTTTTTTTTTGGTAGGGACTCAAATCAATATCTCTAAGTATAAGGACTACACGTATCGTCAAAAATTTACTATATATAAACTTACAGATCCAGCAACAGACTTGAGGCGGAATGTAGAGAGACAGCTCGCACTGATGTCACCGGCGCGAGACTCGATAGCTATGTTCTGTCCCGCGTACACTTGCAGCGATCGCGTGGGTGATTCCAACCTGCACAGAAAATATGAAATAACGATCCATTACAATAACTCCTCAAATTGGTTAATAAAATACCTTTAAAAAATAGGACACGGTTAGGGGGAAGATTTGTCTAAATTACATTTAAAATTTAAAACTGCAAAATCTTCTGGTTCTGAATTCATATAATTATTTAGTTTGCATCTATAATTACAAATCGATGTGTGCATTGCTATGTATGTACGAGTATGTATGCCCATATGGACTCCAAAACGGCTGGAGCGATATTGATGAAATCCTGCTGGTGAAACCGCAGAGCGCAGCTAGTAGGTGTATAATATTACACATACATACATATTTCACTATATTTACACATTCACGGTGCTAAGGCGCAGGATGCAACTTTTATGATTTTTGTTATGAAGACAACTTTTATGTAACATGATGAAAATGGTGAGGTGTCGCATGCGAATGTGCAATAGGTTAATTTTCCAGAACAACTCTTACATGAGTTGTTTCGACGGCGGTGCTTTGACCAATGGTGTCTGCGCAGACGTCTCCAGGATGACCCCAGCGGGGCTGGCTATCGTCAGTGTTTCAGCCCCCACCGTGACCGCGCCATCAGACGCGCCCAGGAGTAGCACCCCTCGCGAGTCCCGCACTTCCAACCGAGCAGCGTTTATTTCTAAGCGGTCGTGACCTTAACAGAAACAAACAAAAAACGTTGAGTTGATTAAAATTTAACAAATGTTTACATTGCGATAATTTTAATATTATAAAAAAAAAAGACGATGAGTCTTATTTAACAAAAAAATAAGTCAAACTACTTCTTCATCAATCCTCATCGTCAAATCACTAAGCTTCCTTATGGTAATTCACACAGAAAACTAAATCCGAAGTAATAGAGTGAGAACAAAACTCTTACTACTTCGCGGCTTCCTTTAAAGCCACAGCCTGAAATAAGTCTTTGCAACTTTTAAACTTCTTTCATTATGAGTTCGTAACTTACCTAAGAATAACCTACTCTGCAGCAAACCGAGCTGGTCTCGTGTGGATACGGAGAAATTTCTGCTAGACTCTATGGAGATGGGCTGTCCACGGCGTGACTTGATGCTGGACGCGAACAAGGAATCCAGTACTAGAGCCTGGCCCAGAAGCTGTAACCCGCCCGGTACTATTCGTAATTGACCCATACCGTCCTGAAAAAAATGTTTTAATATTATTTTATTAGAAGTACAAACAAGCAACCTTTCTGATGGTGAACGGTACCACCGCATATGGACACCTACAACACTAGCGGACACTGTACGTTTAAAAAAAAATGTTTTTTGTAAACGGTACCCATGCTGAAAATACTCAACTTTTACCTACAATGACCAACACTTAGACATATAAGTTGGTACTACAAAATTACACCAAATCTATAAAATAAATTTAAAACATCAAAAGCAACAGTAAAGATAAATATGCAGCTCCAGTAAATGAGAATCTTCACCAGTAAAACAGAAAAAACTTACTGAATTGAAATCCAAGACTTTCAATACCCAAAGTGTCAGCGCCAGGTTGATGATCATCATAAACATGAGTGACATGACGAGGATGTAAAGGCATTTCTTGCGCCAGCCGTAGATGCCCACTTTGAACTGGCTATTGTAGCTGTTCCTGATAGCTTCCTTTGTGTCCCGAGCATTGTTCTGCAGGATCGGCTCTGGGGTGATCTTGTCGGCGTAAGGGATCCTGGAGAAAAAATGCAATATCAATAAATGCTGTAAAACATTTTTTATGCAGAGAGTTGTAAAGACCAAGTTAATTGTTATGGCAAACTTATTGTTAAAAACTGTGGCGAAAAATAAAACGACTGTACTTGGGTAGAGGAATTTGTATAACCAAACGCGTGCGTGTTTTAAGGGCGAACAGCGCCATCTACTGAACATTCTTTGCAACACGATTTTAATCAATGAATTGACTCGACACTCATAATATTATTTATTTTTGATGCTAGGTATTCGTTATAATACAGGCGAGCAGCATCATAGCACCAGTGCAATGCAATTGAAAATGAGTTTATTCGATAGGTATGTTCATTCTACCTTATTGACTTACTTTACATTTTGAAAATGTAGGCGATATAAAGGAATATGTAACCTACGTTTCTGTATAGCTTAAAAGTCAAAAACGGCAGGTGGTATAATCTGTCTACCTTTATACTTCTACACTAATTTTATAAAATCAAACGTTACTCTGTCTGTTTGTAGGCTTTTTACGGCTAAACGGCTGAATATACGGGGACTATGATAATAATATGCATAATATATGTATATAGCATTTCACGGGGAAGGTTTTTGAATACTAATTACTGAATAAACGTGAACAAAGTCAAACAGCTAGTCGTATAAAAAGCGTATTCACTTAATGCATATCTAATAATACCCGCTTAATAATAAGTACACTGTGCCTACATCTGCCTACAGTAGTGTAACATTTCCCCGAAATGGTTAATTTGACATTGCGCTGTTCACCACAAAGACAGCGAATATTCGACTGAGCTGGCAAAACAGCGTTGAATAAGCTTTTGAGTGAGTTAAATTTGTCGCAGCGACGTCGCCTACAAACGGGCGCGCGTTGTGAACACATTTCACTTGCATAAATCACAACTTTATTTCCTATGAGAGAGGCTCGTGAACTGCACAATGCGAATTTCTTCTCTCGCTTCTTTATTACTTTTTAAATTGGTACGGGCTAAGTGCTGTGATTACTGATTTCGATCATATTGATTTTTAATTTAAAAGAAAAATATTGACAATCATTTTAAACAACCTTCTTTTTCCATTGTGAATGACATTGTTTAACTAAATTGAGCATTAAGCGAGACAATTGCCCCAAATAACTATAAATACATAGCAGAGTATATGCACTTTTATTTTATGCTAAAAATGAATCTTGCAGCTGATGGTGTTTAAATTAAGTACAATTGTACCTATCTGTAAGTGTATTTAGTATGTAGTGTACCCATTAGTACCTACATATAGGCTCTTGATTTTAGTTTTCAATGCTAAACTTTAATTACTAATTCAGTCAACTTTTGTTGTTAGGAAGTTCAAAACTTATTGTCTGCACTAAATAATAATATTATAATGAGGAAAGATTTGTATCTTTGTATGTTTGTAACGAATAAACTAAAAAAACCACTGATCCGATTTCAATAATTCTTTCACCATTAGAAAGCTACATTATCCCTAAGTGACATAGGCTGTGAACGCGAGCGAAGCCGCGTGCGAGAGCTAGTATTCAATAAAAGAAGAACTGCAGTAGTGTTTCGAATATCTAGAAACATCGATTTCAATTTTAATGAGACAGATATTATACAGGTACCTATAATACATACCTAATTGTTTTAAAAAATCCGATTTATTTATCGTTGGAAGTTCGGAGGCCATCAGAGACCGACCCCTGTCTCATAGTCCCATGCGGATTGTCGTTAAAATGCCTCTTTTTGTTGTTACTCTGGCCCTGTATGAAATGCAGTTTTATATCCACGGGTTACTTTATCGTTTTGTTTAAACCAGCCTTTTATAGTTCGGAATTACAGGATCCTAGTTTGATTCACGAGGCGAACTCAATTTGGCAACCGTAAACCTTTTATAGCTATTTCATACCGTAAATGCATTATACGAGTAAAATATATTTGCATGTTTACATTACTAACAACAAAATATAGCTAACTTCAGTTTAATTATGCAGAAACGCTTACACAGCATGCACCCAAAATGCTCAATGGACTGATTGCTTACTAGCCAGTTCACGTTTTTTTTAATGACATAACAGTCAAATTTTGCTAAATTGTATAAAGTCAATCAATCTAAATCGGGATATTTGCGCAAAAACTTTTTGCTCTTTACGATAAGTTTTTAATGAAAATCAACGTTTAAAACGAAAAAACCGATTTCGCGTCATCCGAATTAAATTTTGTAAATAGTGGGCCAATCTGTAAGTAAAATATCCATTCAAGAAAAATAAAATTTAAATCGGTTCTTACATAACGGAGTTATGCGGTAACAAACATTTAAAAGAAATATAACCGAATTGAGAACCTCGTCCTTTTTGAAGTTGGTAAACAAAATATCAGTTACTCTTTTATTGTAAAAACCGACGTGGTTCTCTCACTTAATGATTTTATGATACGAGTTACTCCCCTTAGTACGTAGCAGACGTCCTTACGTAGACTCAAATATCATCATCGATTAGTCGACAGCTGGTCCTAGGAGTCACCTTGGTTACCAAGATACCAGATAACCCGATTATCGTCTGTATGTTACAACTGAACGCCATGACGAGATACCTGAAGCTGTTGGTAGCTAGAAACTAGAAGCAAGCTCAAATATAACTTCACTAAAATACATTTACATACGTCATAACATCCCGAATTTCCTAGGGACTAGACTCAAGCACATCTCTCTAGAAGACGTGTACAAAATCGCCGTATTCGGTATTCGTAAAACTGGCCACCGTCAGCGGGCCGGGGTCATAAATTTTCAAGGATTCGAGCACGACAGGGCATTGCACACTGAAAAATTTCAGGCGTCGTTGCGGGATCCAAAGGACACGTCGTGTTTGGCTCTAGAATACCTCAAAATGTGTCTGAGAAATATTACTGCATTTTCATATAAGATTACATTAAACTACTTTAATCAATGCGAAAGGTTTTTGTTGCTTCTTTACGTTGAAACGAGTTCAAATGCCTGGGATCAAATTTGGTATGGAAGTAGAATATACTTTAAAAATAAACACATGTTTCTACAGGTAGTTCATATATAGGAGAAATTGCTTGGAATTGTGTTGAAATACGCCGAAAACGATACGTTTTCTAAATCAAAAAACGATTCAGAAAACGTATTGTTTCTCTACCATCCAGTTGTTGAAAAAATAATGTTGTAAAACGTGTAGAGGTGGCGGCTCCCGAACCTCTCGTGCACTTTATCTCCCGGTCCAGTCTCCCAACACGTTTGGAGGGTTTACGTGGCATTAGAAACCAATTACACGAATAATACCCGCCACAGTCCATCGCTTTTGTATTCTTTCACCGGTTAAATCGATAATGGCTAAGCAAAGGTTGAAAACAAGTGATTTTATTAGCTGATTTAGTGCTATACCTTGCTAAACTAATTTGGCGCTGCTCGTTCCCTTGTCAAATGAGGAACTTTGGAAAATCGATTGTCATAAATAGTTTGTTAGCTGATAAGGTACAACAAAACTTGAGAGTTAGAATTTCTTATTTTAAGTTCTTGGAAAGTAGTAGAAAATGTAAAATAACAACGAAATCAACCAGCGACAACAAAATATAATGCGTGCATTGACATCCTAAAATCGAGTCGGTAATGATGATTGAACGCATTGTTTCGGTTACAATTAGTTAGCGCTGCGATACGAGCTCTTTATGTCGTTGCATTTAATACATAATAGAGATAAAAGGCAGAACTGGAATATAATAAATTCTCAGAACGGAAGCGTAAACGATGTACGCAGAGACGCGAGTCGGCACGTACTCTTGTGCACCTTGCAACACAGTATGTAAGCTACACTTTTGTAATTTAAAAATAACGACATGGAAACAATGATACAGCTTCAAAAGCATAATACATGTTTAAACATATTAGTACGCATGGTTTATAACAACATTATATAACAACTTTACAACTACACAAAAACAAAACGAACTAAATTAATTATCTACATCTCCGTCAGTTTGTTATCATGTCTTAACAAAATAGTAAATTTATTTTTGGAAAATTTTGCCAAAAGTATCATTCAAACTTGCAAAAGATACTTAATTAAAAATTAAGGAAACTGAAAGGTCGCGTGGAGTTGATCTTGAAATAAAAAAAAATGACTTAATAGAATGACTTAAAATATGTTGACATTAATAGTTTGCGGTAGCCAGTCTCCAATAACACAACCGCAACCTTTAGCTCGGTCACATTTATTATTCTGTAGCCGCGTAGCACTGTGGCCACGTAGCATTGTAGACTCGTAGCTCGTAGCCGACCGTAGCGCCGCAAATGAGCCGTATTAATCATCTCCATCATGCCAGCTTGACTTCTGAGCTTCCTCTGTTCCCAGATTCTTTTAACAAAACAGTCGCTCTTTCGATACAAATATTATAAATGGTTGTATTGTGCTGTTTCTTTAAATTAATAACGGAATGGGTAATTTTTTTTATTAAATTGAAAAATTTATTTGAGGAGAAGAAAGAGTATTTGCCTACTATTATTGTGAAAACTTACCCCCTTAGTAATAGACGTTGAATAGCCACGGAATACTAATACAGTGTTATTTTCTTTTTCCACCTAGTTCAAAAATGTTAAGAGAGAAAAAGGCAAAATGCAAGATTGTATAACTAACTACTCCGAGTCTATAAGTACAAAGTTAATTGCTAAGGGGGTAGAAATTAACTAACTTGCTGAGGTGAAGTGAATAAAAACATTCTATCAACTCAGCCTAAACAAAACATAAAGCAAGTAGAACTTTTATCTATTCCACAATCACCTTATTATCTAGGCCTAAACTAAGTTCCAAACTGATTTATTGCCATATCAGGAACGGCATAATTTGACCACACTATGCATTATATTACATAAATTTAGTAACCACAATCATTAACTCCGTACTATTTTGCTAACCAGACCGTCGAGGAACATTCTCATAATTTTCTGGCGCTGGCGCCCATGAATCTCCTCTCCGTATTATAGTGCTGTAATGTTGTTTGCATTACAAGACAAATGTACTGTTATTTGTGTATGTATTGTGCACCATGTTAATATGCAAGGTGCCAGCAAACGTTTTCATGTACAAAGTTTATCTCATAGACAAATTGTTGTGTTACAAACGGCATCCATTGATGATTAATATTTTCGCAACTAGGTATCTATATTTATTTTAATGGCAAAAATAACTGAAATCTTTATAACGAATTTTGAGAATTAGTATTTTTCTGTAGTCATTTTTAACTTGACTATCATGAAATATGAATATGTGAATATCATCTTAACTATAGTTATTTCAATTTAACCCTCACGACCTCCACGGTATTACCTACATTTTACGTCTTGTTATGACATAGAGCAACGTGATGAGAGGCTGAAATGTTGAGCTTTATTTTGTGCTTCACAAGCATGTTGGTGTGATAGCTAGCAGCGTGCTAATTGAGCGTTCCAGCAGACTTCAGCATGCGGCTCGGTGCGAGCCGCAGCGGCCTGACTGCGGCCCGGCTGCGGCACGCTGGCGGCCCTAACAGCACGCGGGAATGCGCGGGCCGCACATTCGTTAGCAATATTCCGCTAACGAACCAAACTAATGGCTATTAAGTTGAATAACGTAGCACTTTGCGCCACGAATACTGTACACTGCGCTCGCGGATGATGCGAGACAAGCACTAATGCGGCTTTACACATTCCGCATGGAAGTATCATAAAAACTGATCAAAACTATGCACGAGATAAAACCCACATGAGCTTTGAAAAAGAGCAAATGTAGGTATTGATTTCTACTTCATTAAAACAGCTTTACTGATAAAACATTTCGAAATAAATGTGTACCTATGGTTAACCAGAAAAACAAAGAATAGAAATGACTACATCATACGCCTCTGTTAATTAGAAAACTGTCCATTAACTTTTAAAACGTCAAAGGTTGCAAAAAATTACATCTGGATTTTAGTTTTAGTTAAGGCAAAACTTTCAAGCAGCCAAGTCCGTATATTTTTCAAATCTGAACTCATTATATGCAAATTTGACTTTCCAGTAGTCCGGTCTATTATTCAAGGCGTAAGTTGCTTGCCATATCTAAAACTGCATCTGTATGGTATTGTAATAAATGGGAAGTAAACTAAAAGAGAGAAGTACGTCGGAAGTTCATCTTTGTAGGCGAACTTTTATAGAGTCTTCAAGGGACGTCTCAAATAAGAAAATCCGTCGCACTCCGGGTGTCGCCCAAAGTAAGCTGTATAAGCCCAGACGATGGGAGAGCTATAAATTAAGTTTTCAATTTGCCAATGACGTATCGCTAAGGCTGGTGGAGAGCGAGCAAGCTCAGTGACTAATATTTAGAGTTTACAAGAACTTTGCTTTTAGAAGACACTTTATTTTTCGACTCTGAAAAGTTTGCTGCTCGTTCGTACTATTTCTGTAAAAATACAGCTGCGTTTTTTAAGGCTACGTGTCTATACAAATCTTTTGAAAGCCTATTCGTAAATTAATAATAACTTGCACTAAGCCAAACATCTTACAAAATGTCTCAGAACATTCGCTCATAGTTTTTATCTAAAATGTATGTAGGTCAACGTTCGTTTACAAAGAGTGCCTACATTTTCATACGTACAAAAGATGTTTAGGCTAGAGGGTCGAACGGTTAGCGGTTGCATGCAGCAAAATGCAGCGTGGAGCTCAATGTGGCCCATAAATCAAGTGCATTGAAATCTCCTTCCTCCTTCGTGTCGGTGAGCCATCGCCGAGCGACGGATATTTGAACCAATGCACCGCCGAACCTGCCCTGCATACATGTATTTGTACCAACAACTCGCCAAATCCGCAGAGACGAAACTCAAATGTTGATTTGTAGCAACGCGAGCGAAAGGGTGATTTGTTTTCTCTTGTTTCAAAGGGAAAAAGATGACGCATGGCGTTGCACAGGCCTGTACTATCAAAAGTGCGGTTGTTTTACTAGGTGAACTTTTTACAAAGAATTAAGCACACGTGTAGGTATGGAAGCATGAAATTGACATTTCAGTGCGTGTTGTATTATAGTTGTTTTACTATTCAGACCTTTATTGTATCTATCAATTACGCACTTATAAGTGAAAGAATCTTCAAAGATCGAAATCAAGTGACACAGTTCTACTTTTAAGTTATGTTGAATAGGTATTATACTTAGTAAAGTGTGAGCAAGTAATGTCACATTCGTGTTCACACAATGGACTGCACCCGGCGGCGTTCACAGAGACATCCATTCAATTCTCCTACTCAATGGCTTTTGCATGTTGCATTCTGTTCGAACTTCACCTACAAGCCACTTGCACTGCTCTCGAACGAAATTGTAATGCGAGCGTTGTCTTCGCAATATTGGATCTACGCAAAACTCGGAGATACTCATCTTTTACGACTTCTGTCCCGAGACTGGCGGACTATGGGAGTGCGAGAGTTCAACTGCAGATGTTCTATAGCAAAGGCGCACTTGAATTCATAGAACATTTCCAACCCAGTAAGCACCTTCCCAATATTTCAAGTAAAAGCATAAGTTTTGAGGCCTTTACTACAAAATTAAGTTACTCATAGATACAGTTCCTTTATCTTACTAATAATTTAAACGCGAAAGTTTGTAAGAATGGATGGATAGATGTTTGTTACTCTTTCACGCCAGAAAGGCTGAACAGATCTGGATGAAATTTGGCACATAGATTAATTATAGTCTAGAATAGCACATAGGATACTTTTTAACCGAAGTGAAACCGCGGGGCGCAGATAGTAATTCTATAAAGACGATGTAGGATATTTTTATATCATTTTGATAGATTCTGGTTAGACTTTACTTTTAAACAGAAGTTCAGAGAAATACTAAAACTGTTCATGCAACAATATACAATACAATTTTATATATTTAGTTTAGCATACTACTAGCTGCTCTCTGTGATTTTACCCGCGGTTAAAAAGTATCTATGTGTTAATCCAGGGCATAAGCTACCTCCACACCAAATTTCATCAAAATCCATCTATCCGTTTGAGCGTGAAGTAACAAACACACTAACACACTAACAAACTTTCGCCTTTATGAGTGTGATAATGTGATGTGATAAACTTATGTATGTAATTACATATTTAGTGTTTGAGAATTATGTTTATTTTATTTAAAAGTCAAATGAACGATAACTAAACGCCCTAAAAGTTAGCTTAACCAACACCAAACCCTGCAGAGCTTACCAAAGGCCGTGCTCACTCATATTAAAACGTCATAGTTGAAACATAGCGAAGCGTGTTGGGTGCAGTGAATACGCGCAGGACGTCATGTACGAGGTAATACCTTCCCCGAGAGACATGTCGGCCGGCTCAGCGAAACGTCAAAGGGAAATTGAAAATTAATTTATGCCCTCAAATTATACTCTGGCTTTCCGAGATTGTAAATCAGTCTTGTGATTGTGATCCTGCACGACAAGGGACGTGAGTAAGGTGTGATTGTAGAATTCTTAGTCGTTTTAGAATTCACACATTTTATACATTAACTACATACATGCATAGATAGACTGGTGGCTCTGTCAGCTAGACCTCGCGGCCAACGATTGTCCCCCTCTACATTTTAAAATATGAATATAACGAATAATATAGCGAAAAAAATTTGACTGCCTCGATGGCTTAGTTGGTAGTGAACCTGCCTTCTGAGCTTGGGGGCGTGGGTTCGATTCCCACCTAGAGCAAACATTTGTGTTTGTTCTATGTCTGGGTGTTAATATGTATTTAAGTATGTATTTAAAAATATCTAAATATGTATATCAGTCCCTGGTAGCCATAGTACAAGCTTTGCATAGTTTGGGGTCAAGCGACCGTGCGTGGAAGTGTCCCGAATTTATTTATATTATATCTTTAAATGAGCAATTCTTGTATATATACATTATATATAATTGGAATCTCGGAATCGGCTCCAACGTTTTTCATACAATTTAGTATATAGGGGGTTTCGGGGGCGATAAATCGATCTAGCTAGGAATCATTTTTAGAAAATGTCATTTTATTCGTGTTTTATCGATAATCAACTTAAACATAAACTTGGAAGAAAAATAACAAAAAGGAGGCGTTTGAGTAGTCTCAACTGAAAAATATGACTCTTCCTGACATCTATTGGTGAAAAATAATACTATTTTTTGTGAGCAACTAATTGCTTTAACGACACAACAGCAGATGGTGTTGTTAAGTAACACGAAGTCAATGAGTGTTTGCTTTGAGGTTAGACTAAAATCAAAGGTACTACATTTAATATGAAAAAGTGTGAGTCTTTGTTCATTTTCTTTGTTTCTTTGTAACGCTTTCACGTCTGAACTACTCAACCGATCGTCTTAAAATTTTGTATACATGTTCTTTAGGGTACAGAAAAGGACATAGGGTACTTTTTATCCCGGAAAAATCAACGGTTTCTGTGGGACCGTGGGTGAAACCACGGGTCGCAGCTAGTTTATTTAAAATGAAACGGAATACGAAGTATTTTTGTCGAAGCTGGAGCAGATGGTTTGCTCGCTAATGCTCGTTCGGTAAACTACTTACTGTCCAGAAATAACAAACAAAAAGGACAAAATTGCTTAAAAACTATTAATGACTAGTGGCTACACATTATGACTCTACCGCTTATAAAGTTTCCTTCTGGGAAATGCGGTTTAAAAACTTTTTTTACTAAACTCGTTTGAAACACGTAAAACAAGTACATTTATGTTATTGGAAATTTTCTTAGATATCTTTCAGTAAAAGCTTAAATAATGCACCATTTATTTAAAAGCACTCCGCCAACGTGTGTCTGGTAAGCGCCGGAGCCGAACCTCTGAACGCACTCGCGGGAGGACTCCGGAAAGAGTCATAAATACTCCCGACGCCGCTCACTTATAAATTAGGATCATAAAGCAGTTGCCGAAGTTTGTTGGCACACGACGACCGTAAAACAACGCTTACGCCGCGCCCGGCCCGGAGGGGCGCGTGTCTCTTGCAACAGATCTTTCAATTTCCCCGGATTATGGAAATTGTGTAAAATGATGCATTGCTTTGGTTTTGTGCCGTTCAAACGTTATGGTACTAAGAGTTATCTTGTTTTGGGTTAGTATGATTGACTATGATATGACAGAATAATGAGTTTGATATGATAACAAAAATGTCATTCAAACATTGCAGTGATAAGAATGATCCTGTTTTTAGTATCATACTTTTTGCTATTTTTGTTAGAAAACAGTTTTTTTTTTTGCGTTAAAGACGATTGTTGTTATATCATAGTTTTATTGAACCTAAACTCTATATTAATTGCTTGGTGCATGGGTGTTAAATATATTCCTGTCTAGATTAATTTAAAAAAAATAACAATACTAATAATAATCGACTGTCTCGGTCTCGACTCGGTCTCGACCTTCGGAGCTGGGGGACGTGGGTTCGATTCCCACCTAGGGCAAACATTTGTGTGATGAACATTTGTGTTTGTTCTACGTCTGGGTGTTAGTATGTATTTAAAAATATTTAAGTATGTATATCAGTCTCTGGCAGCCATAGCACAAGCTGTGCTTAGTTTGGGGTCAGACGACCGTGTGTGGAAGTGTCCCGAATTTATTTATTATTATTATTATCTATATAAGCCTAAAATAAACCTAACATAAATAACACATTACAAATAACAAACAGAGCTCAAGTCAGTATCCGCGGGTAAAGTGCCCAAAATGCTGGCAACGATACCTCGCTGAATAGCAATACTAATTCGCTGACCGAGGTAAGCACCAGCCCTTTGGTCGTTTGTTCTCTCTATCAGACGCTTTGACAGCTCATTGAAGAGCAACCATGCGCTTGGACCCCAAGGGCCCAAAGTTTCTACCCCAAAAGGCAGAAATATGTGTCCATCACCGAGGGATTCATATTTCCGCCTCTTGTGGGTTTCCGCCGATGCTGCCGCCGCTCCCGCCGCTCCCGCCGCTCCCGCCGTCCTAGAGGTAAATGTTACAAGGGATGCCGCCAGTGTGTCGACGCATGTGGCATCCCACACCAGTGGCCTACCATGACACCATCAGGGAATCAATGTCATTCCGTCAAGACTCTTACTCTGTTGTTGCTTTATTTACTCGTACATAGCCTTCAATAGATTTGCGTTCGTGGCAATTGGAATGTAGTAAATTCTTCTTCTAAGTTTTGTTTAGTTTGACATTAGCGTTAAATGTTTTTTGTTAATTTTTTCTTTTATTACATTGCATTAACAGTGATGCCACGCGGCGGCACGTGTGCAAGCGGGTTGTGAATATGAATCAAAATTTTAACAATCTCCCAATTTTCATATTAATTACATTTTATTACGTCTGCATATTACTGGTTGGAAAATAAATTTGCGTGTTCACGCAACATGGAAATAGTTCTGTACTATCATATCAAGTAGATTATGTTTGTTGCAATGTCTTAGTGGATGGAAATAATATTATGAAATGTTCCACAAATAATTTGCTTTTTTAACCAACTACGAAAAAACGACGGGGTGTTATAAGTTTGACGTGTGTGTGTGTGTGTGTGAATTAGTCGGGAGTGTTCTTAGCTAAGTTTGATGAAAATCGGGAGTTTTTTCGGAAATTATTAATTTATACTTGCTAAAGATATGAATAATAATGAGATTGATCAAAAATGGCATTTTCTTTCAATTATATTAGACGTTCCCATTACGTACCTATGTATTTTTTGTCGTTCAATACGCACTATATCATTTCTTAGTCTTCTATGAATCTTCTCCGCCTAAAGCCTAAGGTCTAAGGTACGCAGACAAGGTTCACATCACCCATGCAAATTACTAAGCTAGTTTTAGCTAGTTTTGTCTTTATGCCTGATGCTCGTGTTTATCTACTTTAGTAGATATATGCATATTTACTGTCAATACCAAACTTTTTTATTTAAAAGATACTTAAATTCCAGATTATTCCAAAAACTACAGCCACAGCTGCTAACCCAACTCATCAGAAGATTGTGAAATCGCTTGGAAGTAATACGCGAACGCGCCGCAGACGTTTTACTTACAACACTTGAAGTTAGTTCCGAGCAAAGTTTGTTGAGTTCACCCACTCATACTCTGTAACGACAACTTGCTCACTTCGAGCTTTGCGCTGCGTTTGGATAGAGAACAGCTTAAGCAAATGTCTGTAGGCGCTGCTGCTTAATTTGATTCGGTCTCAATTAAGTTTTTTACCCTGTATAACCTTACATAACATATCGTTACGCCTTTCCCCCGATGGGGCTGACAGAGGTGTAATACAACACACACACTTTGCCGGACGAAATTCAGTCCCAAATGTGACAGGGGGTGAGCTTGTCGCCATACACCGGGCTCCAGTTACGTGGTAGATGACATGAAATATGTACATGTGCTCACACAATGAACAAATTAGTGCGTGCCGTCGGCTGGGATCGAACCCGCTCCCTCTGGCTTGAGAGGCAGGCCTTCTCCAACAATGCTGTCATCGCTGTATTATACCTCCTCGTACTAAAATCGCATTGTCAGGGTTGGCCCCAAAGTTGTTCATACTATTTTTATTTTATGCCAAGTGGCAAACAACCTAACAGGCCGCCTGATGGTAAGCGATCACCGTTGCCTATCGATTACTGTAATATCAGGGAATAAAAGTAAAATAAGCTACTTTCGGCTCAGTACCACCATTCCGTGTATGTAACGTTGTGGATTGGTGCCCACTAACCAGAGTCAGAATATTTGCACCTCGTTGTCGGCTGTCGAGAGTAAATAATTCAGTCTATACGGAGATCCGAGCTCGTACGGAATACCAACATGTGATCTGTGATTGCGCGCGATAAATCTATTCCACTCAACGCGTGGCTCTTGTTATGTGTACAAATATTTACTTGTAAATTGTGTATTCCCTGATACAATTTATTTGTGTTGATATTTGACAAAATTTTGCTGATAATGTAGACGTTTCTGAACAAGTAGAGTTACTGCACAAACGCCCGGGTTACGACCATTAATTCATTCATTCCACAATTTAATGCTTCAAATTCAACAAAAATTAATTCAGTCGTTACTCTGTTCACCAACTGACTGGTAATTTGTTATTTGTTATAGCAACCAACTCACAAAAAGTATATGAAAATGTCACACTCCATTCCATTATCAAAAGAATAATTCCACGTATGGAAGTATCCGGAAGGAATAAAGGCGACAATATGCGAGTGGAATGCCCCGCCGCCGCGCAAACAATCCAGCCCGTGTGAACGCGTGACAAGCTTTACAAATAGTTGCATACGCCACCTTTGCGCTGAAATCATTTTTATTCGCTCAATGTGAGTAACTAATTCGTGATTCTTTTTCTGTGTTGTTCTTAAAACTTTTCGAAATGTTTAGCTACGGGCGATATTTAAGATTTATTTAGGTTTCTGCCTGTTTGCATTACTGGTTTTCAGATGAACTTAAAAGGTATTTTCTGATTCAGTTTGAATCGGAAAACGTAGTACGTAACACGATAGAGTGATGATTTACAAAAAGCTGATTACAGCCAAATATCAGGGCCTCGATTCTACTATGCAATTGTTTTTAAATTGTTAGTGAATAAATGTCTACTTTTGACACTTCTGGCTTACAATAAGTTTCAATTTGAGGCAGATCCTAAACGATGGGTTAGTAGAGCCGGGGCCAAGTGGAGTGACTTGACTTTGAAGAGAGAAGGCTTCTTTGTCCAGCGGTGGACTGTTCCAATTGTGGATATCTTTTAAAGTGGCCTCAAAACTCTTTTCAAATTTTGATTCAACCAAAAACTGTTACAACCATTCGCATTTTGTGAAGTTTTAGAGTAATGAAACGAGTTCCGACTGAAATGATTTCATGATTCCAAATATTTTAATTGACAAACAGAAATGCCGGAAAATTGCGCTTAAATTGTGCTTGCATTGGCGGGATGTTAATTCAGTGAATAAACATCACGTCAGACCTACATTGAAATACGCTTTAAAACCGGTTGTTATTGTAGGTAGCTGGATATTATAAGCATTTATAAATTCTCAGTCTCACTGTCTTTTGTTTCGATAACTTTAAAGTTTGGACATTAGCTACGAATTCTATTTTAGTTTCTGTTTTAGCTTCACTAATGAATGATTGTAGGTCCTGCCGCTATGTATTTTCATTCCTACCACTATGGATTTTTTTTTCTAAAAACAATAATAATTTGTTTAGATTTTCTACTCAATCATCATTAAAAGATACAAATTTGTTAACAAATATGAGCAATTGATACGTCTACTTCACGAGTGCGATACATTCGGCGTAAACTTGTTCTAATCATTATCCTTCAAAGAAAGTTTGTTCATTATTGCCTGAATCTAAAGCCGCCTTTGCGTGACTTCATATAATTATCAAGAAAATGATCACATTTACTTGGATGCTATACATTCAGATTTCATAAAGCAAATTGTTGGTTTTAACTAAAAGTTGCTTTCAATTGTATTAGTCAAAATTGATCGCTAATGTTGTTCGAAGTTTTCGATCGTTAACCCCATTTTCAGGGAACATCACACCACATGATCGAAACAAAGCATATGAACTACCAGGCAGTATAAAAAAGCTTATGGTTAGTAGATAGAATTGTTTATTCGTCGAAACATAAAATTTACATGTACATAAGTTATTTGCGTCGGAGGTGCGTCGGCTCGTAAATCTCGCGACAAGAGGATTTCTGTTTGTGAAGTTTCTTTTTTACTTCCACTTTATCTGCGTAACGCAAAGGACTGTGAGTACTCAGGCGCAAGTCTTGAACACGCTCAACTTCAATAAATCAATTTGTACGCTCGCTCGTAGGTACTTATAATGTTCGTACGGAGCTGTTCGGGACTCACTCTGAATATGTTAAAATTACTTCACCATGTGCTCGTAATAAAGTATTAAACAAATTCATTCACGGCACGCCAGGCGCATGTTCAATTTAGCCATTTTAGTTTTGTAGTGAAAATACAGTTGTTAAAAACAGTTACTGACATAGAAAAGCTGTTTACATTAGTTGAATTGTTGGTACATTCGACGCTGATGGTGTTACGCTCATACATACCAAGTTGGATTTACTAGAGTGCACGTTGTTCGACAGAGCGATAAATTATTAAACACAAACATTGTTCACGCTCACGCTGCGCTTTCAAGCTTATTTGCGTAATGTTTACCTATATTTTGATATCTACTTGCTGTAGACACATTATACTGCACAATGTTGGAATACTTTATCTGCCCTCTCAGGATCATTATGGATCAGGTACGTACCTAAATTTCACTAAGATCTCTAGATCTTTACGTTTACGTTTAGAAGATTTACGTCTACGTAAATCTTATATTGATTGCAATCAAGGTCAAAGTATTGAGAACTGACTGCGCCCGTGGTTTTTTCCCGCGGTCCCACATATATCACTATTTTTTTGAGATGAAAGGTTTCCTATGTCCTTTTCTGCACCCCTGTACAGAAACCAATGTAATATGCAAAACTGTATTCATGATGATCGGATGAGTCATTATAGGGCTTAAGAACGTAACAAACATTATTATAATTAGGATAGTGAGGATTAGGAAGTTATGATTGACAAATTTCCACATTCAAATGCCCAGACCAACCATTTTCTTTCTTATACTTGAAACCAATTAAAAAATAACAAGTTTCACTCTAAAAAACTTTAACGTTAAACTTTAAACTTTAACTTTTACAAGGTTTTCATAATCTTTTAAAGATATAATGCGGTATTGCCACGGGAACTTAATTGTGCAAAAGTGTTACAATAATCGGTTAAGTAGAAGTAGATATAAGATTTTCTTTAAAGATTTGAAACAAACAAACATACAAACTAAAAAACCCGTTGACATTTTTCAAACTGCAAGTGAGTTGAGTAATTCGATTATGAAATCAAAAAGTTAAAGTTCAAAAAGTAGTTGTACTACAATGCAAAGCTGAAAGCTTAAAATAATCTCGATATTCCTGGTTTAGTCATAAATGCAAATGCCACTAATGAAACGGCCAATAGTTTACCACTAAAAGCTCTCCGAAATAAGCATCTGCGAAATGAAGGTTTTTATCCCGCCCGCCCTGTCCCGTCGTGTCCATTTTGCACCACAAAGTTAGATGTGTTTGTCGTTCTATTTTAAACGTGATAACGCTAACTTTCCAGTCCTCGAAATGTGAATACCTTGTTGCGAAAATGTGACTAACGGAAACTGCACAAGTAACTCGACTGTCCTTCCCAGAACGTATTCTACGAGCGGCTTGGCTAGAGATGCCGTTGTACTGAGTTTGGCCGGATTGCCGGGTTGCAACTAATCACGTTAGGCTCAAGTTCTGTTCCTAAATATAGGAAAGAGAGACTCGAATACTATTTCAAAGACTTACGTATTTATTGGTTAAAAAAGTCAGTTCATACTTTGATTCCAAGCAACTTTTATGATTATGAGCTTGCTCGATTGCCGATTAAGCCGACTAGAGATTGAAATTTGCCGTCTTAGAAGCTCTCTTTCAAATCGTAACCCACGATCCTATATTGTTTTGTATCTGCTTCGAATAAAAAACTGTTTTCCATATTTGCTTACGTAAAATGTAGGCTAGGGTTTGGTTTGGTAAAGCAATGGGTTATAGGCCTCTCAAACAATAAAAAAAGTAAGCATGGAAATGAATATGTAGTTTAAAAACTAACCTCTTTCTAATAATTTTGTATAACCTCGAAATAATTTTACAGTGGTTTGTATTTTTAGATCAAGTTAAAAAAATTAAAAGAACGAAAAAATACAAAACACTTTTCCACTATTTCGAGATTTTAACGTTTATTAGTAAGAGTCATCGTTTAAAATCTGAGTCTTTATAATAGTTCGTTATATTAGTTAGATTTTGATGCGGTTTTTTTAAATAGATAGAGTGATTCAATTTTTTCCGCTTACATTGCAAACGCAGGCTGAACCCTACGAGATTTATCAAAGTACCAATTATTTGTACACATTGAAAAGGTCTGCAGAAAACTCCGTGATGGTATATGTCTATCTCTTATGGATATCCCATAATAACATTTTTTTATTTATACCCGTGCGAAGCCAGAGCGGGCCGCTATGTTTTTATTTACAACGTTCACAGTTTTTTCTGTAGTGTATTTAGTATCAGCATTGCACCCGTGCGAAGCCGGGGCGGGTCGCTTGTTATCAAATAAAAAATTAAAATTGTAAAACCCCGGACACCGATTTTCATTAAACATAGCTAAGAACACTCCCGAGTAGTTCACCTTTCAAACAAAACAAAATCAAAATCGGTTCAGCCGTTCGGGAGCTATAATGCCACAGACAGACACACACGCACACAGACACATCCAACTTATAACACCCCGTTGTTTTTGCATCGGGAGATTAAAAATAAAGATTTTAAAAATAAAATAATGAAAGTATAGTGTACCAGATCAAATTCCATAAAGCTAGAAAGCATGCTCCAACTCCAATCAGTTCAATCGTCATCATTCACTTCTGTATTTGACGGCAGTGTACAGATTTCTCTCCTGCTATCCCTTCTCAGTAAAATAGCGAAAAGAAAATTGTAAAGTAAAGTGAATAAGTGAGTGAGTTACTCAAATTAAAACGTGAAATTCGGGCGTGCGTTAACACGAAGCTATTTAAATGAAAATCCCAAGATGGAGTCTCATAATAACGAATGGAGCAAGTGAAGTAACAACAGACTCGTCATAAAGGATCCAGTAGTGAATTTAAATGTTCCACAGAAGTTACTCGGTCGCTTTCTCGCAGTAGCGGTTAGGAAGTTTATACACTTAATTTATATGAAAATTTCTTCAACTATTACTGGCCAGTTCCAGTCGTTTTGTGATTTCAAATGACGCTATTTCTGAATTTTAACGTAATGCTTCTTAGAATCGCTTTCATGGCGTTTGAAATAACCAAAGGAAGATTTCTAGCTGAAACTGGCGTAGGTTCAAACTTGTTATTCAATTATTAAAATGTTTTTTCTAAAATCAAGTACATCATTTTATTTTTATTTTTGTTGTGTAAAAACTAAGAATTAAATCCTTCCTGCTAATACTACAAACGCGAAAGTTTGTAAGAAAGTTTTCATCCAGGATGGATGTTTGTTACTCTTTCACGCCAGAACGGCTAAACAGACCTGGATGAAATTTGGCACAGAGATAGATTACAGTCTTGAATAGCACATAGAATACTTTTTAACCGCGGGTGAAACCGCGGGGCGCAGCTAGTATTGGCATAATTAAGTAAGTAGGTACAACATTCTAATATAATATGAGTAAATTGTGATAAATGTTACTAAATTAAGGTCCTGGTAAATTATGAAAAATTACTGACAACAAGAACAACAGTTTGTTTCAAAAGAAGCTAAACTTTTTAATAACTGACATAAAATCTTGTGTAAAAGTAAAATAATAAAGTCATCTCCGTTCGTACTTTGCGGATATTTTTAGCCGACAGTCAAAAAGAGGTGATATTTTTTCGGGTTTAATAAGGTAAGTTTGTCCGTGAATTTGTAGGAATACTACCACCTAAACGGGTTTACTGATGTTCGATTGTAAAGTGCACGTACCGGGTATATACCAGTAAGTAAGCATTGATCGCAGACGTTTCTCTGACAGCGGTTAGAAACACTCAATGATCGTAAACACCGCACATAACTTCGAAGAAGTTCAATAAAATTAACAGAAACAACTGAAGTAAGAAGAGCGAAAGTTAACTTTCGGTTGTAATTAATGAAGATTACAAAATTCACGGCCATTGAGTTCCGCGCTCCGTCGAACCTTTGACTCTAAGTTGCTTGTTAGACTAAATTGAGAGAAATAATAGGAGCCATTTGTTTGGTTTAAGGTCTCGCTCCCCGGCCGGATATTATTTCACCGCAATCAAAACGGCACAATTAATTTGCATTTTTTATACTTCGCGATTTGGTTGTTATTAAAACAATATTTCTTTTTAACTTGCCTTGACTAATAATAATTATTCTAAGAAATATTATGTGTTTATTAAGATTTAAAGGCACTGGAATATAGAGCTAGAAATGTGTTGCTTCGATTTTTTGATCAAATTAATTTGTGCTATGTGCCTATTTTCTAAATGTTTTACCTGTTCCTTAGTAGAAGTCTATCCTCCTTAGCAATAAACGTTGAATAGCCTCGGAATAGCTACACAGTGTTTTGTCTTCACTTTATTTTAAATTTTTAAACTTGATCGAAAAAGCCAACATCAGGCGAGTTGGTGGTCAAACGACGAACTATTCTACATAAAAAAAAAAAAAAAAAAAAAGCCTCGACTGTGTAGTTATTCCCAGGCTTTACAATATTTATTCCTAAGGGGGTATGTCTATTACATGTACATAACTTTAGTTTGTGTGTTGAAAGTGAAAGACTGATTAATATACTCACTTCCTGCCCTTATGGTCTGTGTAGACGATGTGGTTCCTCGCCGTGGGTGCCTGCCTGCGTCCGAGCTGCGGCTCCATCGTTAGCGTTGCATGCCTTTTGTTCCCGGCGCCGCGACCGATCCTTCGCGGCTCGAGTGCACCCGACGGCCGCGAACACTTCCGAACTGTCTGCTCGCTTACTGACCGCTTTACCAGAATTATTCCCCGCTGGCTGGCGCCAGTGCCCTCGCTACCCGCTCAACAACTTCGGATGGCCGGCTTGTTAGAGCTCACAGTTCTCCCCGACATTGTATACACAGTTTCGACTTCTTAGCTGCGAAAGTTTCACCCGCTCTGTTGATTTTGTTTGTTAACATTGTCCTGTTACTCAAGAACTGTATTTCAGTAATAAACCCTCTGTTTGTATTTGTTTCGCTGTTTGTTCGTGCTCGATGTGTCCATTTTATTTTGAATGTTTTTTTTATTTTAAGAGTAAGGTAAATCTGGAGACATTGTTGATACTATGTCTTCACTCGGAGACTCGGAGAGTTTTTAACCGAGCAATGTGCTCTGAAACGGCAAGGTGGTAAACTTAACGAGCCACTGTAAGTTTATGTGAATAGATTATTTTAATGTTTTAACGTGTCCTGTTTTTGTCAAATTTTGTGAGCCTATCACTTCAAAAATGTTAAGAGCCCTAAGCTATATACTTCTCAAATCTGTCACCATACATCATTTGTGAGGTAGCTAACCATCTTTACTCAATACGCAAGTAGAGAGTGGATGTATACTTCGTGTTATATAAAATTGTATATATAAGTAGCGTCTTATTTACCTTGTCCGGGTAGGCGGAGCCTCAGCTCGAGGCGGGCTTATTTGGCATTGACAAGGAGGTGGAGGCTTCTACTTGTTTGTCAATACTCGAGAATTACGCAAAGATTTACGACTTCCGAGTTTCAGCTTTCGAATTCGACAAGAAACTAAGACATGTACACTAACAAAGTCTGCAAGCCAATAGCCCAATACTTGATCGTAAATTGTGCTAGAAATAAATCACTTGAATTATTTTCCAAGAGTCGAATATTTAGGAAGACGTTTTCTCTTTTCATAAATTATATTCGCAAGACAGTGTACAAATGGGCTTTAATTAACTTGGGAATGTCGGACAGACGGCAAATATGCCGGATCGGGGCGCGCCCGGCCCGGCGCCCGGCCCGGCGCTCGGCGCCCGGCCGGCCGGCCGCGTCGCCTTCGCTAACTACGATTTACATTCGCTCTTATTTATTTACAAGGCAAGTAACACAGTTTAATTTAATTCACCGTGAACGATAATGTTTTCCGCAAAACGGAGTACAGAATTAAGTTAGTGTTTAAAGTAACGTTAACTGTTTTACACTATAATATCAATGGTAGGTACTACAATACTTAATTAGTTAATTTTATAAGTGTACTTACTTATTCAGTAAATTGTTGGGTAATTTTGTCATACACTTAAATAGCAAAAACACTTCGTATTTTGAATTTTTTAAAGACATACGACTAACTAACTTGTTACTAATTGCATATTTTTTTAAATTCTGCGGATCAACTAAAATGTTAATTTAGGTGTGTAATGAAACTTGTTTTTAAATTGTTTGTATTTGAGTAGTTTTATAAAGTATGATGACATAGTATTAAGTTTCAAAACAGTAATTGTTTCAAATACCTACCACGTACAATAAACAATATCAAAGGGCATCAGACATTTAATTGATAAAAATCACTGACTTTTAAAGATCTAAAACACCGTGCAACTTTCACGCGGCGAAGTAAGTTACGAGCTCAACATTCGCGAGCAAAACGAGATTCGTGCACCCACCCCGGAGACTCGCGGCCGACTGACTGCTGTACTCCTTGCTCAAAATTAAGATCCTGCTCGGACAAACGACCAACTCAAATGTATACCCTATAACGAACGTCACTAGGTCCTATTCAGGTTGTAACATACGTTTCAGGACATCCGACGATGGAGTGAAAATTCGGGAAGAACTCGTCACGAAATTCTAATTCTTCCTGCGCGAACATAATGACGGCTTTAGAACTAAAGATGACATGAGTCCCAAAATTTTCATAAAATGCCGTGTCTATAAAGCTAAGACTTTAATTTCACAGGATGAAGGTTCATTTTTCAGGTGACGCATTGCCAAGGGAGGCGGTCGTAAGACTTCGAGGGGTGGCGCGTAAAACGGGCGCATGCGTAAATCACGTAAAAAAATATTTCAAAACTCATCTTGCACGAAGATCTGCGATGATCGCTCAACAGCAAAACTGCTTACAAACTATTGAAATAGTTTTTAATATTTAAGACTACATCATAATTGATTGTCATATACTGCGGCCCGTAGTTTTAAGTAGTTACAAACCTACAGCAACTTCTTTCGTGATTTTGACACTGTAACCTAATTCCAGCTCTTAAACATAGTAAGGATAGAAGTACCGACGTATTACATAATTTACAGACATACACTTTCTTATCATTATTACGTTGAAGTATCACAAAATATTACAACATTACAAGTGTTTTACGAATGGAAATTTAGACAACTTTTATTAAACTAACTGTTTTCAATTGCTTCTTCTTTCTGTGGCTCTACAAACTCATGTGGGTCCAGGCTTCCTTTACTATTTTCCACAAATCTGCTGGGTCCACGTTTGCCTTTCGTCAGTAGGTTCTCTTTTTTACCCGACTGCGCAATAAGGAGGGTTATGTCTATGTCGAGTAAATAATAATAAATAATAAATTCAGGACACTTCCACACACGGTCGCCTAACCCAAAACTAAGTAAAGTATCCTATAATACTATGGCTGCCAGAGACTGATAAACATACTTAGATATTTTTAAATACATACTTAAATAGAAATTAACACGCAGACATACAACAAACACAAATGTTCATCATATAAATGTTTGCCCTACGTAGGAATCGAACCCACGCCCCCAAGCTAAGAACGTAGGTTCACTACCAACTGAGCCACCGAGGCAGTCAAACGAGGAGTGTATGTATGTATGAGGTTTCTTTGAAACCCTCTACAGCCTAAATAGCTTCGTGGCTCGACATGTGAGGTATCATTTGAATCGTCTTGATGTGGTAGTGATATAAGTACAATATTTTGCAGCGGATTTTTGTTTTTCTCTTAATGATGTTACTTGTTTCTTTTTCTTATCAAAGGTTTTCGGCATCTCCCAGAGTACTCTAATAAAGGTTCCTGAATCAGCTTGAGCCTATAAGAACAAGCTGAAAAAAAATTACAGCATCAGGCGGAAGCCATATGTAAAATACGCTACCGTCAGTCTTCGGCAATTATTCAGGGCACCTGTTATTTCATTAGCATGTTAATCAATTGGAATGTGTCAACCCATCGGTGGCTAATTGAAACATGCGAAATGCACGAATAAACGACGTGTTTCTGGTTTGTTGCGTGGCTCAAAAATTGTGTAGCAAAATGCACTGTAAAATCAAACAAAACAGATACATTTAATGTAATTTTTGAACAAGTTTAGAGTTCATTGAAATAAATATTCTAGAGATTTGTTGATAAGCAGATATTGTTTCTACCACTCTCTAGTTTTTTTACGTTTCCTATTCGACCGATAAAGCAAGCAACCGAGCAACCGAGCAACCGAGCAATAGTAAGTGAAGCGTCTGTACTTCAGCTTCATGAAAAATGCTTTTGTATGTCCGATTTCTGTCCGGATCTCCGTCCGGATCTTTGTCTTCCTCTACAGGTCGCATTTCTTAACCGATTCTTATGAAATTTTGTAAGTAAGTAGGTTTAGTCGATTATTGTTTAGATTTTTTATTCTTTTTATAATTCTTGGAATTTTTTCAAAATTGCAGAGATATGATTTTCGATTTTTTATCATTAAGTAATCCGCAATTTAGAAAAAAAAAAACAAAAACTGACTCATCAGCCGCGTGGTACTCAGCTTACAGAGTCACTAGTTCAATAAAAAAATAGTTAGGCGTTAGGTATAAATAAAACTAATGGGCCTTTTATCGTATAAAAGCTGAGCCTCGTCTCGTAATGTATCGAGTTTGCGTATCGGTTTGCCGAACCGTTCGCCGTATCAATTCAACGAGCTGAGCCGCTCGCCGCGAGCGCACGAGGCTATCGGCACCTACACTCGAAGCTGGCAGCGTGCGAGCGAGGGAAAAAGAAGGAGGAAGAGAGGGAAAGAAGGGCGAACGATTCGGCTAACCGATACGCAAACTCGATACGTTACGAGGCTCGGCTCCAGTCAGACCTCCGCCTTAAAGCCACACAAAGTTATGAAACACATCTACCTAAAGCATGTAGCACTTAATTAGCACGTAACCTAAAGTGTTATCCAGAACACATCACACAAATTCACTCAATTAAACTAAAATAACACAGGTAACATCCCAACCTGTACAAGTTCCATTAGCTGGTGCTAGCGTCCATATTCTAGAACGGGACGTGGAGCGGCGCGACGTCGCTTCACCGCGATGTAACTTCAATATGAGCTTTGTTACCGCTTTGTGCCGCCATTTCTTGTGTCACTGCATTGAATATATCGGCTGCTTTCCTTTGTGCACGGAATATTGCTCGTCTTTTGTCGAAATGAACGTAACCTCCCCGCGAGTTGTTTCACGAAAGAATTTCCCGATTGCAAAGTAATATTTCCCCCTAAGAATTTTCGATGTGTTTCTTTCATGTCGGAGATGACTTTACTTGGGATTATATTGTGTCGGAAAATGTTATCCCAACTTTGGTTTTCAATATCACTGGTTCTTTTATGAGTTGTTTCGAATTCCCCAGAGCTATCAATCACGTTTCAATATCGTACCTGCCAAGTTTTTTCAAAGTTGAGTCACCTTCGAGTAATTTTCTTTCTGTTTCTCATTTAAACTCGGTTCTAAATTTTGATTATCGCAGGAAAGTTTTATAGGCACTTACAATTATTGTTGGCTTTGTATAAATCCCTTATACTCTTATAATTGCATTGGCTTTGCCGGTTCGAGTCCAATAGTCTTCTGGCCACCAATTAGGAGGGGATTAGTGAGACGGTGCGAGCAGATCGCAGGTAATATGAGATTGCTAGTTAATTATTTCAGAGTAGATTCTCAACTACGTTGCCCAACTAATACCTGCTCGATTTAGAAAGTCGAAGCTTTTAAATAAGATTTTAATGGATAAATAGCAATACTCGCTTGGAAAATAATATAGCTAACTTAGTAAACGTTTTGTAAAATAAAAGTCAAAGTCAGAAAGTATTACATACAGGGTTATTTTGAAATAATCTAACTAATATTATAAATGCGAAAGTTTAGATGGATGTATGGATGTTTGTTACCCAATCACGTCAGAACGGCTTAACGGATCTGGATGAAACTTGACACAGAGATAGATTGGAGTCTGGAATAGCACATAAGATACTTTTAAACCGCGGGTGAAACCGCGGAACGCCGCTATATGCAAATAGAGAAATCATCGTTATAAGGTATCCAATAGTATAAAAAGGTATGGTAGGTAAGGTATCCAATAAGGTATGCGAGTGACTCTATTTCTCTGTCCTTCTTTTGTGTGTAACTTTTTAACTCTGTTTTTTTTTCCATGACTAAACCGTTCGTTGTGAAATATTTGTCGTAAATAAATAAATACTAAACGTCTAGGAGAGCATTCCGTACACCAAAATACAGGAAAACTAAAAAAATCGCTTCTTAGAAAATATGTAGAGCGCAGCTACAAAATGCTTAATAGAATTAAACGGAAAGTAAAGTAAACATTTATTTCACACTACCAGTGGCCCTATTCGGAGATTTGAGGTTTTCATCTCACCATTTTTCGTCCTTGTTGCTCTCGTTTGAAACGTCATAGGTGTGAGAGTGACCAAGATAAAATCTCATCTCATCTCACGCGCAGGAATAGCCCCCCTGAGGTCCTACCATGACATCTTATTAGCATGATGGTTACGTTTTGTTTCCGATGTTGCGCGACCTCGAATTTTATCCCCGCGCAATAAGGTCCATGGTAGACCCCCTGCTCGACAATAACCAATTATATATCACTTCCCCACTGCTCAACTAGATTGCCCAACTAGTTACACAGTTGAGCAGTAGGACATAGTTTGCATTGCCGAACATTTTATGTTCAATAGATCAACAATTTTTTGCTCAACTCAGTTGTCAATAGTTGAGCACTGGGTACATACGAGTTAGAGGTGTTACCCACTGCTCAACTTAATGCAGTTGAGCAATCTAGTTGAGCAGTGGGGCAGTAGCGGCACGAAATTTAAAACAAAAGACGGTGTTTGGTGTAACGTATTTTCACAGTATCTTTTTATTGACTCGCATGAGGTGTGAAAAGTAGAGTATTCACCTCTAGAATAAAGCAGAGTCTTTGTTTTGGGCGGCCTGAACCCCACGCTTCACTCAGGACTACATAACTCCTTCGCTGCGCTCGGGAGCTAACTCCAGCGACCCTCTTTACGCCCAGGGTTCATTAAGCCGCCCGCGACGCTGCTTCGCACTGCTTTCTCCCTCCGATGCAAAATCTACTATTGCGTACTTTACGTACGTACCTTACGTTAAATACTTTTACGTACTTTTAAAATACTTACTGGCTGACAATAATTTAATTCTTATTTCAAATCAACATCTGGGAGACCATTCTGTTCATGCTGATGACCATAGGCTCGGGAGCATGCATACAGCGCATGCGCACGCTGCCTCTGCGGAGAGCCGTCTCAGGCGTACCGCTGGAGCAGGCATTACTACTCGTCACACAGTGCGGCGTCTACCTCTACTACTTGTTCCAAATTATTGGAGCAGGGTTCCTGGTGGAGCGATTTCTGAAAGGGACATTAGCGACGAGGTAAAAGATAGTTTTAACCTTGCGTCTACTGCAGGCTGTAAGCAACTTATCCGTCTTAAAACTCATACCTACTTCTAACTAAATATTCTATTTTATCATTAAGTTACTGAACATCGAGAATAAGTAGTACGGTACAGCTTTAACAGCTATTCCACGGATTTCCACCGTTTTCCCTCATGAGCTTTATATTGTTTAGAGCAAGTGCAAGACGATAAGAAAGAAAAAAAATCTACCGTCTTTGCAGCAATACCTACCAATATTTGACTGCCTCGGTGGCTCAGTTGGTAGTGAACCTGCCTTCTGAGCTTGGGGGCGTGGGTTTTGATTCCCACCTGGGGCAAACATTTATGCCATGAACATTTGTGTTTGTTCTATGTCTGGGTGTTAATATGTATTTAAGTATGTATTTAAAAATATCTAAGTAAATATATCAGTCTTTGGCAGCCATAGTAAAAGTTTTGCTTAGTTTGGGGTCAAGCGACCGTGTGTGGAAGTGTCCCGAATTTATTATTAATAATAGCCATATTTACTGATGTGGCATATCTTCCTACCTAAATGTGGCAAAGACTACAAATAGCAGTATCGTAACTAGGGCAGTACCAGAGCTGCCCAGGCACAGGCGCAGACATTAGAGCGGCGCAAAAATGACCGCAGCAACTAGTTTTAGGTCATGAGTAGGTATCAATATAGCAGTTAAACAAACTCGCACCGGTTGCACAAAAAGCTAGTCGAAAATATTTCCTCAATCGTAATTAGGGGGCTGAGCTACCCACGTCCGTAGGAGTGTACTCTATTCTGATTCCCTACACGTGGTCCCCGGGTAGTGCTAACCGGGTAGCAAACTCTGGTCGTGGTCTCGGCCGTGGCTAGTTACCACCCACTGGACCAAGCCATGCCGTGAAATGACCTAGTCGTGTTTCGGGATGTGGTCCGGTGTAACCGTTCCGAAGACGGGTCTGAGCAGTGGCGCACTTGCAGCGCCTCACTCAACTGCCGTCTTTGTACTTCTTCACTCTACAAAACTTCAAGGCTAGAGAGAATAAGTGCCTCATGGGTCGTCGTGCTCCATCTTAGACCACAACGTCGCTTAACATCAGGCGAGTTGGTGGTCAAACGCCGACCTATTCTACATAAAAAAAAAAAAAAATTAGTTTGTTTTTTTGTTGAAAATATTGTTGAACAACTACTAATAAAACTTTGCACAGTCCCCCAATTTTTTGTAGTTTGTATAAAATAATCATTTACTTACGAGTATGTCAGTTTCTGTATGAACTTCACTCGCTTCCTGTACTTTCCTTACATTTGATTTTATTAGAAAACGCGTAGAGCCATTGTCATAGCTTTATTTATTTTTTTGTTGGAAAAACGAATTAATAAAAGTCGTAGAGTTCATAATTATTAGGTATAGTACCTACGAAGGCACCTTGCGATATGTCCTTGATCAGTCAAAAATAACCCTGTAGTTTTCCTTTTGCCAGTGAACACTGCTACTATTTACTACTGTATTGTTTTAACGAAAACTATTGGTATGGAATCTCATGTGAAGCTTTCACAAAGTCATGGCAGTTATCCATTCAGGTTTGGTTGAGGTGATTATGAATTCGCGCACACCCCGGCTAGCCTCGACGCGGGAAGCTGGTAGCTCGTACGCTGCACACGTCGCCGGTTACATTACACGATAACACATTATTACGACCAGTTTGACAAACATTTTCTTTACTAACTTTTCTGATTTAATGACATACACATACGAAATATTCATAGTAGTGTCAAAGTCAAAATCAAAATGTTTTTACTAAATTGGGTATCAAAGATACACATAAAATCGTCAAAGTTTTATAATAGACTCGACTGCTTTGTTCGGAAAAAGAGCCTCAGTGAACTCAGAAGACCAGAAGGGCTATTCTTACGGAGTGAGATTCAATCTCACCATTTTTCGTCCTTGTTACTCTTGTTTGAATAGTCATAGCTGTGAGAGTGACCAAGATAAAATCTCATCTCATCTCACCCGTAGGAATAGCCCCCCTAGGGGGGAGGCAAGAAACTAAGGAGCATTTTTTTTTTCAATGTATTTAGAGTGTAATTCTTGGTCATGTTTTTGCTAACTACCCTCAAATTTGATTTGATAAGAACTGTCTTATACATAACATTTATGTTTAACAATTAAGTTTTAAAAAGGCGGTCCTAGCCCTCAAATCAACTATTTATTTGATTACTTGTATCTTAGTCACTAACGCTGAGTGTACAACATTTTATTTACATATGTGTTTGTCAATAAAGAAATTTCAAAATCAAAATCAATTAATTAAAGAGATCCCTGGTTCTAATTAATTAAAACTAGGCAGTGAGCAAAAATTATAGAAGGATTAAAATACAGCACCATACAGGTAAAACATGCTGTATTTTCCAACAAATCCCATGACAACATTATTTCTACACACATCTTTATGATGTGGTAGAGACAATTACATAATTGGGTTCTTATAGAGTTTGCATAATATAGGTATAACATTCCGTCACGATTTTCCCCATATACACCAGACTCTAGTCATACAAAATGCTGGTTTTGGGTAGAGTAAGCACGATGGCAGCCTAGTTGGGAGAAGGTCCGCCTCTCAAACCAGAGGGAACGGGTTCGAACCCAGCCGACGGCACGCACCAATTTGTTCATTGTGTGAGCAAATGTGCGTATTGTATGTCATCTGCTACATGACTGGAGCCCGGTGTATGGCGACAGACTCGCCCCCTCTCACATTTGGGGCTGAATATCGTCCAGCGAAGTGTGGGCGTTGTATTACACCTCTGCCAGCCCCCTCGAGGGAAAAGGCGTGACGATATGTATGGGTGTAGTAATACTTAATGGTATTGTCTACCCGTCAAAGTGAACAACTTTTGAATATACTCGTAAGTTTCCATACAAATCGAAGGAAAATAATCGAGTCTGTACAAAAGATTCACGCGATCAAATTTGAATGAAAACTTGTTTTTTTTTTTTTGGTTTTGCAAAGATTTAGACAGCAAGTGTTCTAAAAGTTATTCACTTTGACGGGTTGAACACATTACTACACCCAGAACCAGCACATTGTATGTACGAGTATAAATATGACATTAATACCAACATTAATCTAATAAATATTTAAGATTCAACATGATTCTTGTGCCATACAGTAGCTAGCAAGAATGTACGAATGGTTCTGTAGAATTTAAATGAGCTTGTTAGCGAAACGGTCTGTCTGTGTGTCCTCGCTGGCCTGCGAACCAACTGCTAATTAAGGGAGGATTACCGGCGGGCGAGCAGTCCGCTACTTACTGTTTACAACTAAATTCGAAGACGGAACCAATAATGTGGCGAACAATACCTCTCATTAGCACGGTTGTTCTATGTTGTGTTTGTGTAGCACAAGTATTGGGATACGTTTAATTTTAAATATTATGATACATATTAATATTTATTAGTTTTATATTATTTCTTTTGGAACTACAAGACAGACATTCAGCAAACACCTAATGACGTCATCGTCATCCGTCTCTTTCGAACTTGTTGTAAATGACTTATTTCGGTCTTGCTTAAGCGTCGACTGACATCACTACGTGTTGCTGAATGCTATACCTGGCAGAGTATATTATTATGCCATGGACAGACCAGTATCTAAGTGTTACCATTTTTCTGGGTAGATTATGTAGCCATAATCTACAAAAAAAACTTTAAAATATTTTCTGGCTTTTGTATGTAAAATATATTGGCCAGTTAACAATTTATATCTTTTACTAGTAAAGGTGGGTAGTTACTTATTAATTGATGCACTTTAATTAAAGCGCTTTCTCTCTTGGCTAACTAAACCTAACTAAGTCTTGGCTAGTAAGTGGCATCAAGGCGGCAGCGCAGGCGACGAATTTTAGCCAAAATTATAAAAAGTAGATTAATAAAAATTACATTCATTAACTACATTCTGATTAATAAAATAATAAGTTTTAATTTGTTATATCTAAAATCATTAATAATTCAGCAATAACGTAATGCATAAAAGACATACTCGTAACATGACAATAATGAGCAGACACAATACACAGTTAAATATTCACAGAAGGTACACAAAGAGCTACCACCAAGAATCTCAAGGGTTCCTTGTGTGGAGTAGTTGTGTATTCTGCTCACTGCTGTATCTAGCCGCAAATAACAGAAAGAGCAAGTCCTCGGGGCATCGCTTTAGCTTTTCAATTTCCCTTTCGGAATTATTCGCACTAATCGAATACGACCGCGGCGCACCAACTCGACACTATGCTGATTCAGATAGAACCGTAGCTCGCTTGCTTTCAGTGGCTACACTTGACTAACAATGGCTTTCTATGGTTTGAACCAGCGAGAGCGAGGTCTAACAGTCTAGTACGACAATTTGGCATTTGTTCGTCTAACGGTAACTTGAGTACTGTTAATCTAATCTGAAATTTTACAGGTCCACTCCTAATTTAAAAATACATTTTGAGCTCGAATACAAATAATAATTCGGAACATTTTTACACATGCCTGACCCCAAACTAAGCAAAGCTTGTACTATGGCTGCCAGAGACTGATATAAATACAAATATATATTTTTAAATACATATTTATTCATTTTATTCTTCTTAGTCGTTAACACTCTTGTCAGAGTGGTCGTGATCATCGGTCAGGGTGGTGGCTCGCTTCACAATTCGTCGCCATTTAAATACATACTTAAATACATAGTACCTGGATGTCCGAGCTTTGCTCGGTATTTTTTTTTATTGTGTTTTTTGGAAAATAAACAATTGATTTTAGTCTAACCTCAAAGCAAACACTCATTGACTTCGTGTTACTTAACAACGCCATCTGCTGTTGTGTCGTTAAAGCAATTAGTTGCTCACAAAAAATAGTATTATTATTCGCCAATAGATGTCAGGAAGAGTCATATTTTTGTTATTTTTCTACCAAGTTTATGTTTAAGTTGATTATCGATAAAACACGAATAAAATGACATTTTCTAAAAATGATTTCTAGCTAGATCGATTTATCGCCCCCGAAACCCCCTATATACTAAATTGTATGAAAATCGTTGGAGCCGATTCCGAGATTCCAGTTATATATATATATATATATACAAGAATTGCTCATTTAAAGATAGAAGATTAACACCCAGACAAAGAACAAATACAAATGTTCATCACATGAATGTTTGCTCTAGGTGGGAATCGAACCCACGACCCCAAGCTCAGAAGGCCAGTTCACTGCCAACTGAGCCACCGAGGCAGTCTGTACATATGAGCTAAATTAAAGGAGAGGTTGTTGAGATATGTGAAGTCTCCGTTCGAGGTGAGCTACTAGTAATCGAACGCGGTTATAAAACAGTTCCATTTGAATACATTTTCTTTTTTTTATGTAGAACAGATCGGCGTTTGACCACCAACTCGCCTGATGTTAAGCGACGGTGTGGTCTAAGATGGAGCACGACGACCTATAAGGTACTTATTCACTCTAGCCTTGAAGTTTTGTTGAGTGAAGAAGTACAAAGACGGTAGTTGAGTGAGGCTCTACAAGTGCGCTACTGCTCAGACCCGTCTTCGGAACGGTATACTTTAAGGTACTCGTATTTATATAAGTAAATAATTCCAAACGGTTTGTTTTATGCAGTACGTTAAAATAAGCTTCATTCCTAATTTGTGAGCTAGAGCTCTATATTTGGCTAAAGCTTAGGTACTTTTGCGCTGTGCAGAAACCGTTGCGATGATTCATTCATGAGACTAATGTTCCACTCAGAAACTAGTCCTTATTGAACCGCATTGCCCTTTATAGGGTAAGGAAATTATGGACCAGTGATGTTGGTCAGGGATCAGGTTAAGTGAAATTGTGTTTAATGATGCGCGAGTAACTTATTAGGAAATTTGACAGTTTTGGAACTTCGATCTGTGCTAGCCATTTATGTTATGATCGAGACAACTATAAGTACCTAGTCACTTGTAGGTAGATACCATTACAGGCATTAATTCGTTAAATAAACTTTAGTATAACAAACCTATAAACATGATATTAGTAAACTAGTATACATTCTATATGGATACTAGTATCGATTTTGAAACTTCAATACTCACCTTGGGCATTGTCTTCGGAATTACATATAAGTTTATTTGCTAAGTTTTAAATAGATATGACTATTACAAGTAGGTTAAGGAAGGCTTTACAGGTGAACCAACTGTAAAAAAAACGTGTCAATAAATACCAGTTTTGACCCTAAAGCAAGGGTATCACAAATATAGGAGGAAAAATAATAGAGCTAAAAAAACTAGCCTAGATAAATCTCTACTGAAATCATATTCTCAACAGTTTCTAATGAGAGCTTCCCAACTAATCACTATTCGCATTTCTCAGCATAACAGTATAGCTAAAAGCTATTGTTTCGTATTGGATAGGAGCGGGATGGCGCGTCACGACGCAAATGACGAGCGGAGGCATTGTCGCGGCATTAATGAGCGACCGGGACGCCCGCGCGGAAGAGGAAAATTAAACTCCTGGGCTTCGCAGACCCTCCTCATTACTCGACACTCGCGATTACTTCACTACTTCACCACCACCATCGAGCTATTTGTACGTACTAGAGATCTCACCACATTACATTACAATGTTGCATTTAATTGCATTCACTATGTCACACTTTACTCAGCTACTCGCTTGAGCTCGCTGCACACAGACGTTGTGTTGTATTGTATTATTCAAAATTAAAAAAAAAACAACAAACACTATACGTCTTGGACATAAAAATAGGAGCAACACGCGTCATAATGATATGATTACACTGTTATACAGAGAGCTCTAGCGAGTGACTGAAAAAAGTGTAGCAAAGTGACTGCAATTAAATGGAACAGCAAATGATTCAGGAAATGATTCAAGTAACTTAATGACCAATGTACCACTGAATAGTATGCCACTGAACCAATGAGAAGCACTGCCCAGCTTAGAGTCAGCCAAATTATTTCACTACAAACTAGGACACTTTCTCTACATTTTGTCTGCGAGCCTTTTAACAAAACAATAAACTAAAGAGTTATCTCGCTGTTTCTATAATGCAAAGTGGTTTCAGAGAGTTGGTTTCGTGTTTGTTTTTCATTTTATACAGTCGAGAAACATCGAGTCCGTGGGGCATTGCTTTAAGATTTCAATTTCCTTTTCGGAATTACTCGTACTCTAATCGAACACGCGTCAGGGGACACGCGGGGAGTGTGGGGTTCGGGGCGTCGCAACCGCAAATTACTCCGATACCCGCGTTCGAATGTTTTAAATATATTACTTATAGAGATCTTACGAGTCGTTGTTACCTTACCGCAGATTAATCATTAACGAACTTCGATTTTCATTTCATTCGCATTTAGCTTGAGAAGTTTGCAGCTGAACTAAGGTGATAATGAATATTTTGGTACAAATCGAATAAGAAATATGGCTCCGTATTACATTAAATCACCAAATACAAGTATTTTTGTGCATATTTTGATATGAAGAATTGTGATGATCAGATGCAAAAAACTACAGCTGGTAAAAAAAACAACCAACTAAAGTTTAACCGAAGTACACTTTTGAAAATCATTATTATTTTGGAAAAAAAAATCACAAAAAGTGTCTTCTTAAAAAAAACTATCGAAACGCAGTTTTTAAACTTTTCAGCGATTACACCACATTTTTTTTTGCGATTTTTAAATAGCCAGATTAGTTCTCTAAAGTTTAACCGAGCAAATTATTCTTATTTGTGTTCTTATTACGATTAATATCTACCAATAAAAACGTCAAAAAAAAATCTAGGCGCTGATCTCATTTTACCATCAAATATGATTTACGATTTTCAACTCTAAATAAAGCCAGTTACTTAAACGGATATGTCAGTAGATAATCGTGGAACCTATATACGTGGAACCGAGCCTTGCCTTGAGCATTGAGGAGTGCGCGTTCGTTAAATTCTTAAACTTCACTATTATTTCAGTACAGTTGAAACGAAGTTGTCATAAAATAAGACCCAGCTAATATTTCTTGGAACTAAATAACAGCATTAGGGTTGCCAACTAACTGGTTTAAAATAGGTTTTTATGCATGGAAACGTCAGTAAGTTATAGCGGGGCGAGGCGAGGGCGGGTACAGGCGTGCGACAGCCACTGCTGATTGTAAAGCGCTCACAGACGGAGCCTATTCGATTTCACGGCTCGCCGCGCCCGATATTTATTGTCATCGGTGCAGTTGTACGACACGAAGCCTACTGAACCGCGTTGAAAAATCTCCATCCCCGAAATCGGACGAAAACATTCCACCGATTCCGACCAAACCATCAACTTTTGTACAAAAACGTTTGCTATGTAAAACCGATAAAAACGTCACGTAGAGGCGAGTGGGGTGGTGCGGTGCGGCGGCGTGCGTTGACAATCGTTACTTGAATATGTTTCCAAGCAGGTGGGCGACACTTGTCTCGTTAGTGGAACTGATGGCGCTGGTAGATTTATCACGTGCACACGACACTGAGGTCCCGAGACGAGCCCTAGTTAAACATGACAGGTTCACCCGAGTGGAAACATGGTTAAAAGTACCATTAGAAAAGAAAAATGACAAGAAATTTTCTGAGATAAAATAACTAATAAATAACTAAAAAGCGCAAAAAAAATAAGTAAAAAAATCGGGACACTTGCACACACGGTCGCCTGACCCCAAATTAAGCAAAACTTGTACTATAGCTGCCAGAGACTGATTTACATTCTTAAATATTTTTAAATACATACTTAATAATAATAACACCCAGACATTGAACACACACAAATGTTCAAATGTTTTAATGTACACGTTTAAATTAACTAAGCTTGAACTTCTCCGACTCTTATTTCATCTACTAAGCTTTTATCAAAACGGCGGCGTTCTCTCAGTCACAAAATGCATACTCTCAATTTTTTAAGATAATCTTTGATATTGCGCGCAAACGAGTAGTTGGACTAGGTATACGAGTAACTATAATTTAAATTGCCAATTAAACTTTTGACCTTACTAATTGACGGCTTCAGTTGATCTGGTCACTGGGTCACGACGGTCACTGAATGGGCTATCAGGATAGTCATTTTCAGCTAAAGGCGTAAATTGCACGTAACTCAATAGCCGTAGCGATAGCTAATTGGTGCGATGCCAACTCAGTGGATATCGTTGTTTTAATTCAATTGTCTTGAAGGCTTGAAGCTAATGCACTCGCCACACCGATCCCACCTCACACCGGCTGATTGCGCCAACTTTTCATTGTGTATTAACACAATATGTTCACTTGATTGCGCGGAATATTGCACGGCGGAGTTTTAGTAATTTCTTAATTGTACCTATTTTATATTCAAATTGTCTAAATAAATTACTTGTTTGTTTACAATGTCTGATTCAGTAAGTTTCTTTTAAACAAGTGCTCTAGCTGTCATCGCTCACAGCTAGAGCACTTTTAATCCATCTAATCACACACAGCTAATCCATTTTATTTTAATTATGGGCTATCGATACGATTTCAAATTTTCCATTTTAATGGAAGAAGTAGAAAACTATTTACCATACGGCACAAGTAGTCGTATACTTCTTTGTTGACTACATTACGCACTACTAATGAAAGCGACATGATAGGCGCCTAAATATGTTCGTATAGGCGCGGCGGACTGACTAGCGGCTAATCACAAGTAAGCAATATCAGAACTTGTGTGCTGAACCGTATCAGAGCAAATCACCAGCACAGGGGCGATCGGGGCAAATCGACAGATGTGCTGCGTGCCGATGAATGCGATCCGTATCTGAACACTGTTGACACGTCCTCAGATACCGTGTGCTCTGTACGTCCGCGTGATTACTGGCTGGCTAAGGTTAATCATTCCCTTTATACCGGTCCCCAAACACAATACAAACTGGGGAATTTGTGTACGGAATAGTGTAGTGTTTGCGGACGGTGGGATCGGTTAGTAATAGATACATTATGCATGTCGTTGTGTCTCACTTACTATAAAGTTAACAGTCAGATGTGATATAGTAACCTGTCACTTTCAGCATGAGTGTTGATAGCAAATTTTTGCTAAAATTATCACAAAACATTTACTTACCTTCTTGTTAATAAAATAAAAGTGGTATGCTCTCAGAATAGTTTTACAGTGTATTTTCTTATTTTTTCTTTTATCTCGATCGAAAAATCCAAATGCTGTATAACTATACTGAAGCTATACAACGTTTATTAGTAAGGTTAAGATATATTTTTATTTTGGCTCAAGTGTTTACTTAAAAGTGATTTAAATTTGAAATGTAGGCTGGTCTATAACTACCGTTTAATAGCCACTAAAATATATTACATTTATTTAAATTTAATTTACTCAAAATAATACACCTCTGCAGTAAAGTTTAGTCGTCCCAGTTAAATTAAGAACGTCATAAAACACTGTCTTTATGTTACTCTTTATTGCACTGAAGACAATCGTCTTCTCACTTACATCGTGATTAAATTATCATTGCAAAGTCAGACTCAGCCAAAGTTATTTCTCGCTCATCGCTTTCAGTAGATTAGTTCAAACGTTTTATTATTGTAATATTTAAATTCGTTTAAATTATGGCACGCCATCACACTTCGCAGGTGCATTTATATTATTCAATATTATAGGAGGGTGCTTCTTTATTAGTATGAATTAACAACATGATGGCACACATGGTATAGCGGAACAACTGATAAGCTAAGTTAATTGAAAACCAACATTATAGTAGAAAAAAAAAACAAGCATGTAAATGAATTTTGGAAAGAATGAATTCCAAATCGAGCTTCATTTTTAACCGACTTCAAAAAGGAGGAGGTTCTCAATTCGACTGTGTGTTTTTTTAAATCACCTATTATAAATCGATTTTGATGATTTATTTTTCAAACTTTAGAAATGATCCCATACAAATTTTATCTTAATTGGTTTAGTGGTTTTTAAAATATCAACAAAAGTCTAAAAATTGTATACAAAATCCAATTTGGGTAACGGGAAGTCGGTTTAGCTTTTTTTTTATTTATTTCGTTTTATGTTTATTTTCTTTTACAAATGCAAAAAGTTATTGTCCTTTTTCGCACTGAAAAGGCTTTACAGATTTGGATGAAATTTGGTAGTGAAATAGCCCACTCTCTGACCTAAAAAAAAATTCCCAAAAGTTTCTGTAAAATAACAGGTGAAACCGCGAAACGTAGCGAATTCAATCACACTTACTAGAAACAAACTGAAATTCTCGAAACGTGTTGATAATAAATTATTTTAATATTAAATCCGACGGAAAGTAATGGCGGTAGGTGTTCCCGACGAGATTAAGAACTAATAACATTACAAAACGAGCTGTTTCGGCTAAATTATGCATGCACTCTCGGATCATTACCGCCCCGCTGGCCTCCGTTCAAAACGAAGCGATTGCTTCGTTTGTTGCAAAGTCTAACACTTTAAAATGCACAGCTAATTAAACGAATATTTTAGCATGGTACTGCATAAGAGAAAGATTTTGAAGTTAAAGGTTAGTCAGTAATACAGGGTTATAGGTACCTCACCAAAAACCTTTTAAGGGTTCATTGTACTCATCATAATGAACAACTTTTACTATGGGGCGAACTCTGAAATCGCGAAAAAAAAATCAACTGTTCCATAAATTTTGTCTCAGGTGATTGAACTTTTTGTATGGAACAGCTGGTTTTTTTTCGCGATTACAAGATTGGCTTCATAGTAAAATATGGTCATATGATTTGGTGAGATACCTATAACCCTGTATAAGAGTAAGTAGTATAGGTGTGTAATGCTATGTAGGTATTTGACTGTTAGCTTTTTACTCTGTTTCTTACTGAAATAGTTTATCTCAAAATAACTCCAAATCTTTTTTTGATGGCTACTTCTCTCTGCTCTCCATACTCTCTCTATAATATAATCCAATATAAAATATAATCCAAAATATTCTAAAATATAATCAAGTTGTTAAATGCTGTACCGCTCTGCACGAAACTTAAAAAGTTATGCACATTAACAACATAACACACAGTTACACCTTAGTACACCTCAGTTACACCTTAGTTACTTAGGTAGATTAAATAAATAAAAAAGCTAGGCATTTCTCGCGTAGGATGAAAATCTATAAACAAACACCCTAAACTACTTAACGTGTTTATTAGTTTTGTGTGTTGTACTTAAATGTATTGCCATACATCTTTTTCAACATTTTTTAACAACATTTAGATAATGTGTGTGTATACGTGTGAATTTAAACTATCAATTTTAAATTACTAATAACTATAAAATACAGTTATAACCAACTCGGCCAACGAACCGAACATCGTACAATAGCAGCACAAGAAGGGATAACATATCATGAGCGGGTCCGCCGGGAGAGACCGGATTAGCCAGATCTTTTCCGAATTGAGGGCAAACAGCTCGAATCCCCCGAGTCTCTGAGGTGAGCGTTTGTTACTTCGGGATTGCATTACTTTAGAAAGGATAACTGTTGGCGTTTGCCTCAGTTTTGTTTTTGTTTCAAATATTATATTTATTCATTTAAGAACAAAACTTGGAAAGATCCGTCGAAATCTGATATCGCTTTCGGACAATTTTGGTTAGCGATGTTCTGTAATGTTTGGTTTGGTTGTCAGCGACAATTAGCAACATAAGCCTATTAAAGGGATCAGAGGTATATAAAGTGATTAGAGGCATATTAAACCCCTAGCTTTTTTCTTAGCGAATACTAAAGAGCAAAATAATGCCAATGCATTATTTTCAAATAATACCACTACTCGGCCAATGCCGAGTAATCTTGTATAGATGCGTAGTTTTTTCTTAGTCAGTAGCTAGTATTGTCTCAATATTGGGGACACAATTAGCCAGTAAACGGTAAAAAGTGACCGACATTTTGTCTTTTATATGACGGATTGTTTTTTTTTTTTTTTAAACAATTGTACACATTATCAAGGTCACCGACATTAAGGTTAATAAACATAAAACAATAACGAACAACGTCAAAGAACAACTAAGCATACAAATAACAAAATGTCGGCGGCTGTTGGCGACTTTGGTGTGTAGACTCCCGTGATTCTACCAACAAAACACACATCGGCTTAAACAAATAATTTGCATTGATATCGTTCACGATCCCGCTGAATACTGCTGGAATGAAATCCAGGGAAAGCCTCGCGAGAGCTCAAATTCTTCGAGCGCGGTGGCGAACCGTCTTTGCCCGACGGGCGGTAATAAAAACGGCTTAAATAGGATTTTAACCGCGAGTTCCTCGCCTTAATTAAATTGGATTTGCGACTGAAAGAAATATACGTGAAAAATTCGTGTCGATTATGTCAGGCGAATGAGTTTTGAAATCCCTTTTAGTAAGCGGATTATGGCTGATTAAACCATCTCAAAGATTATATTCGTACAGTCGGAGACACGTGCCACGCTCATGTTTATTTATTGTTTTTAGTAAAATAATAATTATTGTTGCTAAAGAGTAGCGACGAGACGGCAAGACGGCGCCGGAAGTAACAGCCGGAGCTACGGCGCGCTACGAATGCGCTACGAAACTGCTACGACCCACTTGTCTCTTCCGTACTCAGTATGAATTTGCATACATTCGCACTCATAAACGAAATATCCCGGAATTTATTTTAGGTACCTCACTACCACGTAAAATTTTATTTCAATACCGAATGATACGACCTATTACATTGTACAATATTCGCACTTGATTGCTCTTTCATGGTCGGAGTAGTAATATTAAAACTCTGAAATAACGTCGGTAACAGCTGCAGTAACGGAGTTTTAATTATCAGTTACAACGCCTTTTAGCCGCGGGGAATTACTCTCATAGCCCATTTAGCACCGGGGATGTCTAAACGATTCAGATTTTAAAATAATACTGACTTAGTTCTATCAGAGTTTCAAGTATGACGTATTTTAGTGAAAATCACTTTAAATAATTGACACATTTCTTCTAGGGCCGATAATTAAATGAATGGCGGTCCGATATTGAATAACATTATCCCTCAATTAACATTCGGGAGTCGATTTTAAGGCGGTTACAGACACGGGCCGGTGTAGGCAATAAAACGGCTCGTCCTTTTTATCCGTCATTCAGCCCTTAGAGATTTCTTCTGGGGGAATAATTTACGTTGATCGCCCGGAAGGGGAGCGTAACTGCCTCGCTGAAACTTTAAGCTTTCACTCAGAACGGCAGCGATTCGCGGCGCTTCAAGTTTAAGTAATAAATCGGTTTCGATAGAACAACGAAGCTAATTTCCATTTAAAATTAGCACACGCTCTTCCGGTGACACTATTTCATAGCACGAATTTAATATTATTGTGTCACTGTTGGGAAAAGAGTTTTTAACAACAAAGTTTATCAACAAGAAGAACGAACAGAGTTTATTTTTCTATACAAAACCTTATTTTTATTTTTTTGATTTACTAAGAAAATAAATAGAAACAGATAGTATTTTAGTTATTTTAAAAACAGTAAATGTATGTATGTATGCCTACCGTTCATTTTGAATCACAAAAAATCTAACATAAAGTAAAGCTCGGTAGCACACGTCACTTTTATAAAAGGCGTGTGAGGGTGACGCCACGTGTCGGTGAGTGTGAATGAAGCCTTTGACGCCTTTCGCAGCCGCATTTCATGTGGCCACTTCAATTGCAGTTAACACGCAACTAAAGATCAAACAAAATGTTTACAAGCCCTTGTTTACGAACAGAGGCTCAAAAACTGACGACAAAGTTTATTTTTCAATACTGTTAGTTGATTGCCTCGATTACTCAGTTGGTAGAGTAAACCTTTGCTAGTAATCTGAACTTGAGGGCATGGGTTTGATGCTAACAGGGCAAACATCCATGTCATAAACATATGTATGTGATTGTTTTATGTTTGGGTAGTAATATCTATTTAAGTATGTATTTAATGATATTATGTATTTATGTACTTATGTACTTACATTTATCAGTTTCTAGCGGATATACACAGACTTAGACAGCTTTGCTTAGTTTGGGGTCTGACGACCGGGTGTGCAAAAAAAAATATCCCGAATATTTATTAATCTAATTTTAATGACACAATTCAGTTACTAATTCAAAGCTTTGTTGAAATAATCTCGTATCCGCGAAGACTAATACCATCAAAGACGTACGTGCTTACGCAAACGTTCTGATTCCGACTCTGGGGATTAGCTCATTATAATATGATAAGTAACCACCTCACTGTTTATAAAACTTAGCTTGCTGTATTTAGCTTGCTCGTGTGCTTCTTGTAGAATATACATGATTACATGTTGAAATAAAAAATAGAAATTAAACACCTTGCTATCTTATCAACTCGGAAGCTTAAGTAGCCGAAAGTCGGCTAATGAGGGTGGTATTTAACATTCCGCTACCGGCGGCGGCCGTGGGCCTCGGGCGTCTGTCTTGTTAGAAAAAAAGCCGCTTCGTGGCAATACATCAGCGGTGAAACACGACCGCCCTAGCTACCATACTGTAGACCCAAATAAAACATAAAAATACAAGGTAAAGATTACCTATCGTTTTGACTTCAGATGAGTTTGACTTTAGCTGTTGGTTAAAGTTTAACACTTTATCTTTTAAAACCTTAAGGGTCCAGCTACCACTTTAGACTAAGTTCGCATTAGCTTAAAGTTTTCTATTGCTATTTTGAGAAGAAGAAGACTACGAACCAAGAGAGCAAGTAAAGATACTGACGAGCCTCTAAAGTTATCTACAGAGTGACAAAGTGCAATTTCAATATTTTTTTATAACTTTTGCACTTCTTTAATAATTCTTAAATAAAAAATTCCCTTGTACTATGGATTAATTTAAAAGCCAATGATATGGACAACCTCCTAATGTAAAGGGATTTTTGATTTGCTTTAAGAGTGACCCCATACAAATGCCGATATGTTTTATAGCTCTCATTTTCACTTTTTTTTTTAAAACGTCTTTAAAATTTCAATGAGGTGGAGATATAGTTCATTTAATTTATCATGCCAAATTTCATCATATTCTGACAAATGGTTTCCAAGAAATTTGACAAGCGCGTTTGTATGGGAAATTCAGAGCGTCGCGGAACCCTGAACTTTGAGGTGTTCTTTATAATTATTTATTAACAGTCAAGACAGCTACACTGCACTGAAAAGTGTAACTGTGAATAAGTAACTAACTTTAGTTAAGTTAGCGTTCGACTGTTTCCTTAGTGATCTTAAACGATGAAAAGACAACGACGGCAAATGTTTCACTAGAAGTCGTTAATAGCATGAAAGTTAAAAATCTTAAACCAAACAAGCACCTACATTATTAAATGAAAAAAAAATGGCTGTAAAATGTTGTGCTCTACGAGTATGTCACTCATACTACTAAGACGATTCAAATGACACCGCACATGTCGAAATAAATGAAGCTGTTTAAGTTGTAGGGCGTGCCAAAAAAAACCTCATATATACATACCCACATACTTACACTCACTAAAACATAACCCTCCTTCTTGCGCAGTCGGCTAAAAATAAACGGACAAATGATGCCAACCTTTTTAGTTTATAAATTCAATCTCGCTGCTGCTTTAATACTGGTTTACTTGCACTTAAGTAATTGAATTAAATTATTAAATAGTAACTAAGTGTTAATCTTAACTTCCTAACTTTATATTCTAAGTGCAAGAGTGAGTTTGTTCGTTTATTTATTTGTTACGCTTTCACGCCTTAACTACTAAACTAGACATCATGAAAATTTCAATACAAATTTTCAAGGGTACAGAAGAGGACATAAGGTATCTTTCATCCCAAAAAACATAACTGCTCCTGTGGGAAACCGCGTGTGGGTGAAACCGCAGGACGCATGTAGTACTCCGTATGTCTGTAACAGTAGTAGTGTAATCGCTATCAAACCGCGGGTGTTGTTATCGCAAAGCCATAAAAGGGTGCGGTTGCGGGCTGTTCTACGTTAATTCCTCTTTACGAGCATCGATGGGCCGATTCTCTACCGACCTACTATGAGTAACGTGTCTGGGATTTTACTCGCCCACGCCACTAACTACAGACAATAGGAACACCATTTTGTATTCTATCCACTTTCAAAGTCAAAGTCAAAGTATTTATTGCTCATTATGGTGGTTGTTACATAAGTTCACAAGATCTTAAAGTTATAATATACATAAGTATCTCATAATGGACCCTATTAGGGTATTGCAATGTCATGTGGAGTGGGCTAGCTTATTCTTTAATCAATCAAAAAGTACAACAATTTCCTCTTCATATTTTGTAGCTAACTGTACTTAACAGAATGTTGGTACTTAGACCGGAACAAGAAGAACAAAATGGGACAAAACATTTTTTTTTACAAGAGCCTGAAATTTGGGCTATTATTATACCATGGTCCGAACCAGGAAGAGCCCAATATAAGAAACTAGCTGCGCCCCGCGGTTTCACCCGTGGTGCCACAGGAACCGTTTATTTTTTCGGGATAAAAAGAACCCTATGTCCTTTTCTGTATCTCAGACAACGTGCATGCAAAATTTCATGATGATCGGTAGATTGGTTGGGGCGTGAAAGCAAAACAAACAAAGAAACGAACAAACTCTTTTCGCATTTGTAATATTAGTTAGGATTAGGATAAAACGCATACAAAATAAATGCGACATAACCAATTAAAATTATAATTTGTTTTTTAAGAAATCCAAGCTTTTTCACAAAATTCTCAGTCTTTGTAGTCGTAGACTGGTTGATAAATACATTACGGTGATAAAATATCTAATCTATTAGCTGTATTCATCCAAAGATAGCCAAATGAAAGTTATAGGAGTCTCAGATTATGTTCTATAGCGAACGCTCTCAAAACGGCACGCTTTTATCATGTCACCATAAAGGAGAGTGCAGTGGTCGATGCAGGTTTGGCGTTAATTCTTGTTTACGGCGATTCGCTTTTAGTGGCCCTGTTCAAAGCGTGCGCCCGCCACCCGCCGCCGCGTGAGCTGCCCAGATTGAATTCACGCGTTAGTTCACTCCTCTACCTCTCGCCTGCCACAGAGACCTCACTGCCAAAGCTATTCCTGATCGGATCTAAATAATGCCTGTTAGGTTTCCGTTAATTTACTGTCGTTTGGTGAACTTGCGGCTAAACTACTAAAGTAAGTTTTATCTTGTACAAATCAAAAACATGTTTACAAGAATAGAACAGTGAAGCCTTTCATTGTAAACTCCAAAATAAAATAACAGCAAACAGGCTAAGTTACAAGAAAAATATGTTTTTGTTTGAAATCCGTAATTTAATATTAATTTATAGTCGAAAACCACCCTCTCACCGCCATCGAGTCGGAAAATAGCGGAAGTATTTAAAAGAATAAGACGGTGTTTTGAAGAGGTCGAAAAAATAATTAATCATTTCGCTCTTTTATAGAGGAAAAGGTCGGAGGACATGATTGTTCTATAATGTTAGGGTTGTTCTTTGTTATCATGAAATCGAATACAGGTGCCTTTTACACGTCGTGTGATAGATAGGTTTATGCCACGAGGCAACTTCTCAGCCGCTGTTCATTTATATGTAACGCTGGTAAACAATGCCGATGAAACAGCCTGTGTTTAGACAATACTCTCGAATAATGGACGCCGCGATGCGAATTAATATTGAGGTAAATCTTATTAGGACCGCTTAGACGCGGCGATAATATCATATTGTTTTGAAACTCACCATCCGCGTTTCCTCTCTTATGCTCGGAAGGGTTCCATCCTCAGGGACAGGCGGAGCCTTTGAATATTCATAGTATTATCACAAACCGACTTACAGAACTGAGCAGCCTCGTAAATACGTAATGGTTCTCGTTCCGAGATAAGTAGCCGCTACTCGTTTTATAATAGTTGAGTATTTGTTAGAGGAGATGAGGGCACGTAGGATCGGTGGTTTAAAGGTTCGCCGGGTGATATTGGAAGTAGCTTTGGAGATGTAATTGTTGTAGTGATTTCCCACGGGAGCGACGAGTTTCCCGGCTACCTGTAGCCCACCTGCACGCAGCCCCGCGCTGCCATCTACAAACTATTTTTAAATTATAGATACAAAAATAACTAGAAAATAATTTCACCTTTTGGCTTGGAATGTCTAAAATGTGAATTATTTATTACTCGTATCTGCTCACTTAGTTCATTTACTAGCAACTCTGCAGATTTGGAATATATTCATACTTTGAAATACCTAAAATACTTCTCAGATCCGTTAATCACCTTTATCAATTTTGGTTTAGTATTTTAGACGTAGTAAAAAGCATTGTAACCATCTTACATTACACACGAATTAGGTTATTTTTAGATTTACAATTTTTTTCTGTCCTTGATATTATAATAACTCGATTCATAACCAAATACAGAACATATCATTTATAGCGGCTGATAAGGCAATAAATTGTTGAACGAACATCAATGGTTTATTAACGCGTACATTGAATGATTTCCTGCATTATTCCGCGTCAAAAGTATCACAAACTGCTGTTAATTCCGCCTAATATTCGTAACAACCTTTACACGCACGTCATAACAGGGTCCGATATAAAGATGATGGATATCCCCCATATAAAATGAAATGGGCATGTGTGCGTAGGTGCGCCATTAGGTACAATGCTGTTTACTCAGCGAGTCGGAATCGTAGGAAATATTTCGAGTTTTTTTCTTGTTCAAATAATGGGTAAAATGGTCTACGTACTCGACGCGAATGAAAATAATCTTAATCACGCTACAATCATCAGTTTATACATATGGTACTTAAATAATATATTATGAAAACTTTCTTGAAGAAAATTTTGTTGCTTAATTATTATTTTTTTGTGTAATAATAAGAAACTTTTATTTTAGAATTCAATCTCGCTTTTTAGACTCAAACACTACTATATCGTATTGGGCCCTGGTCACATCAACGTTCATATATTCTTCTAAGTAAAAATTGCTTTTCATCAATTCACGGCTCAGCCGTGGCAAATGGGTCTCTCAAATGGTTACACAAATATTTTTTCGAGAATTTAGAAAAAAAAATCAGTTTATATTAAACTCAAACAACTTTACCATACTATTTTCCCAATCTAACTTTTTGATACGATGATTTCTAAATAAAATAATATATTTTAATAGTTTTCATGCTACGTAGAAAGTAAGAAGTATCATCCCCAAGGTACTTAAAAGTACAAAAGGCAATCGTCGCTGACAAAAGGCCGGTGTAACATTTAGGGAAAGATTAAAAAGGCGTTTGTCGGCGCTATCAGAGCCATCCATCACGAATATAATAGCGCCAGCCCGAACACACGTTCTTAAATAATTTGTCAAAACCCGACCCCTGCCTATACTTCCTTATGCCTCGGACAAATTGTGCTTATTCCATTTTTCTTCACATTTGTCAAAACGGTTTTTCAATAAGTTTTTTTGTTTTGTGTCTGGTTATAAGACAAAAAAACTTTCATTTTTTTTAAAGTTTCATAAAAGTAATTCGAAATAATTATGCTTTAGAATGATTTATAACTGCACTACCTAGGGGTTTCAAGTTTTTATAAAATCTCCAACTGTAATCTCAGTCAAATCTTTAGGTCAGCGAGGTTAAACGAAAAACAAACCAGACAAAATACAAGTTAAATTTAATGAATTAAATTGTAGATCTTTCAGACATTGATCGATGAAAATACTTAGGGACTTCTACGAATCGAAACGTTCGAGTGGAAAATTGAAAGTCTGTACTTACGTACTTACTAACTTAGTACTCTATTCTAAGCGGGTTATACTTTTGTTGATTAATTTCTTTAAACAAATTTATGGCGTTGAAAATAATCACATTACTTACTTTAATACTCTAGGGTACAAACTTGATCTAGCTTCATCCGCGTGAACAATTCCATAATTTTTCATGTCTTTATTTAAATATTTTATAATTAGTACTTACTTATTCTTATTTTTAGTAAAAAGAAAAGCTTAAAATCTAAACGTTCCTTGAACATGAATCAATCATGAACATGAATCTCAATCATGGTCATGCACAATCACGAATAAAACTGAGTACACAACACTAATATTTGAGTAGAATAATCTCCGCTGGATGCAGGCTGAAAACATTTATTTCAATTTGAAATCGATCTCGTTTCTAACGCATAGATCAAGCGAGCGCTAGCACGAAACCATTACACTTTGTTGACATCAACGAATGCCCTTTTACATATTCACCCCGAGCACACAAAGATTGAGCCGTGAAATTGAAAATGGGTTCTATGAACAAAAATGTATTCAACGCACGTTCGCGACATATCGTCACAACATTGCGCATCGGTCCGATATACCTATGCCGAGTTGATGCCGGGCTGCGCGACATTTTGAGTAATTTAATTACGAACAATGTTAAAGCTGTGAATAATAATTACTCATTAATTTCTAGATTGAGTGATTTTACCTGAAAACGACAACGTTAACGTGCTAAGTTAACATTTAGATGCGCGAAAAAAAAAAACTACTACGTAAGCTACCGCTGAAAGTCAAATGTCAATAAAATTTGCATGACGTAAATACCCTTTAAATACTTTCAATAGTTATATCCTTGCTGATGCCTATCAGGAGCATAAACCAAAATTAGTCAAAACTAGTTGAAGCGTCAAACATGACAGCGTTTTGTATTAAAAAATATGAAAAACCTCATTCCTCGCTCTTATTTGCGCCAGTGAATGAGGCATTCTGGCGACCGTTGCACAAAATGAATTTGCAATTTTTTGCGGCAGTTTCACAACATTGCGATAAACATGAAACTTTTTGAATGGTTACTAAACGTTGCGTAGAAAGTGAAGTGCATTTATTTATAGCTGTTACTTGCTGTTTGCAGGGACTTAACAAACAGTCTCATCCTACTTATTTCTTACAGTTGTCTTTGAACTGCTTCAGTTCGTTTTTATTCTTATCTCACTTTCGTCCACCCAAATTGTTTACAATAAAAAAATTGCAAACGTATTTTCGATGCTTCCGCTCTGCCAAGCTACTTACTAGTAGGTATACCTACTTCGTAACTATTGCGAAAAGATCGAACATAATCCCAAAGGTACGCGGATCGCAGCGCTGGATGTGATAGATACTGAAAATTGCATAAAACCCATCAACACTGCTACATTGTGCCGCTGCTGAGGTGTTTTTCGAAGGCACTGGCAACAGCTTATCGAAAAGCGCTTTTTTAGTTTATCGACAAAAATAAATCTAGCTGTCAACTACTACGAAATGTTTCACAATTTATTGGACGTGTAACATTACAACTCTGTGGAATCGAATTCCTGATAGTATTTGTCATAATACGAGTAAAATCGTTTCATTGTCTTATCTGTAGTGCATTTCAATGATACTTCGCTTCGTAGCATTTCTATCAACTTTTTCCTTTACAAGGGTAGTGGGTTAAGATGACACATGTGTCTGTCCTAAACGGAAATATGGATCAATAATAGGGATAATATTTCAAGTGAAAGGTCTGATATCTCACTCTCAGAGAAAAACATATTTTTCCATCGGGGCACAGCAAAATAGAAAAGTCAGCGTTTCCTCGGCGCTCGGAGGACGAACAGTGCCCATATGTGGCCGTGCTGTGGCCTACATTTATGTAACTTTATCGATTTGCGGTGCTACTTGCACCTTGAATAATGTTGAATAAATAAGTTAAGTGTTAGAAATTTGGGAAAACACGCGACTTTGATCTTAAATAAATTGACGTTAAAGCTTCTGCAAACACTTTAAACTGAATGACTTGGGCGATCATTGCACACACCGTCGCTAACCACATGAGCTGTGGTTCGAACGGCAAATCTGTCAATAGTAACAGTTAAATGTTTTGGAGATACATGGGTTTCAAATTTTTTAATGTTAATGAAAACTTTAGGGATGTAAATCCTATTTGTGTGGAAGTCACGAAAGGTTAATATGATTTTGGAAGCCGGATAAGGGTCTTGTATGACATCTTAGGGATTCGTATGCCGCGGGCAGTACTCGATACCCGTTCCTATGTTCGGTAGAGAAACAACCTTATAATACTTGCCCTTGAGCCTTGAGCGCCTTCTTCCGTCCTTGTTCAGCAAGGTCAACTACTAGTAATTGATATGATTCTCTCTGTTCATTACTCTAATTAATCTCTTGATCCGTTATCATTTTCTCCTGGAGATCTTTTATCCCCAAATTCACCATAATAAAGTAAAATATGTAGGAATCGTAGTCAAAAGTTGGACCAAGCTTAATCAAAACTTTTACAATTCATCAGAACAATAGAAACATAGATATAATAGTTTTATTGAGCGAACCAGAACGGGGTTGCATTAGTAACTCCCCAGCCGCCAAAGAGAGCCATTACGTTATGACTAACACAGCGCAGCAGCAAAGTTAGACAGAGCAACACACTGGATTAAACTCCACTTTAGTGTACAAAATTCATACAAACAAGCGGACAGGTGCTTTGTGTGTTTATAGTAATACCACGTTATTTAGACACAATATTTGAGAGATTCTGCACAGTGAAAGATAAGTTATTAAATGATTGTAGACTGGTACACTGTAGTGGTCACAACGGCATTATGAAATCTACCGTAAGGACAGGGTTACACGAGGCAGTTCAGTACTGCACTGCATAGTATAGAAAGGACGTGCAGACAGCGAGACAGGGTAAATTATTTGCATTTTATTTAATGACGTCGAAGCAACGAAGTTGCACTACCTATTAAAATGGCAGAAATCAACAAGAGGCAGGGATGAAACCATGTCAGCAACCATTAACACCATTGTTATTCTTAACTAGAAAATATGGAAAGTGTTATGACAACTAAAGCAGATTTTTATACTTAATCGAGATTTTTTAGTATACTTAGAGACAGTTACAGAAATGAACTTTATCTTTTAAAGTTATTAATAAATACAAATTTTTCATTAACTTTGATTTTAACGATTGGAAGTGTCAAATAAGTCAATCTGTCGCATTTTTACGTTTAGGTAATAGCTAGGACATTTAATTTGTCTTATGCTAAAGTTTTGTGCAACATAATTATATTGATGAAATCATTAGCGTTATAATAATTCATTACGTAATGGGGCATTAATTATTCAATTAATTATTTTTATAATAAAAGTTTATCTTTGTGCGACTGGGTGCTAAACGTTAAAAGGACCTAAAATAGCTTCAAATGTACGATTTCTACTAAAAGTACATAAATGTACGTGTAGGTACATAATCAAAATAGATTGTAAGTTTTTGTCACCGAAACTACTACAAGCCCCACAATTAGATCAGGATGATCGATACCCGATACTTTCACACTGGTGCCTCGTGTACCGTATTATTGACACCGCGCTTGATGGATAGCTCTAGAACTGTGTTCATAAGTTCATAAATAATGGCCTTTGAGGGCTTACTAGATGACCGAAAATGCCCCACTATCTAAAGTGTGAAATTCGTGTATAAATGCGTAGTTTGGGGGTATTCTGTGTTATCATCATCATTTCAGCCCGGGAGACGTCCACTGCAGATAATGGGCTTCCCCAATAATCTTCACAACGATCGGTCTTGCGCTGCCCACATCCAGGGAGTGTTCTGTGTGAATCAATAAAGTTATTAAGATAGATTGTACACAGAATTTGCGGAGGTTGCTTATTATTTTGGAACAACAACAAGTTAAAAAAATCAACTATTTAAATTTGTTTCTAGGACTTAATTAATTATTATTACATTATATTGAAATTACAAGTGCAGAGCTATGTAAATAAATTACATGTATTTGTATTTGTATTGCTTCTTCACTCTATTGAAGATTAACTGCCTCGGTGGCTCAGTTGGTAGTGAACCTGCCTTATGAGCTTGAAGACGTGGGTTCGATTCCCACCTAGGGCAAACATTTATGTGATGAATATTTGTGTTTGTTCTATGTCTGGGTGTTAATATGTATTTAAGTATGTATATCAGTCCCTGGCAGCCATAGTACAAGCTTTGCTTAGTTTGGGGTCAGGCGACCGTGTGTGGAAGTGTCCCGAATTTATTATTTATTATTATTATAGATTATCCTCATTTCCTGGATTAACATGTATTCCATTTTAATGAACATATCAACAAAGATGTCAAAGCTTCCTAACGAGTAGGTACGTCTGATCGATGTGCTACATAACGCGCGGCTCGGCAGCCGGGAAGCGCGACAATTCATTCCCACATTCCCTCACATCTGAATTCTTAATGAAACAAAAATTGCAAATGTCATGCCCAATCTCCGACAGCTCCATGAATACTAAAGACGCTATTTGGAGATCGCGCTCGTGAAATTGAGTCTCGTGCTCATAACGCAAATGATACAGATGATCCATGGGAATTTGACGATGAAAAACAGCAGCCAAATCTGACACGGGAAATTGGGAACATTCTACGTTGTTCAGTAAAAATTGTGTAATCACACACAATAGTATAATAGCGAGCTTTTGCCTGCGATTTCTCCTACGGCTACGTATTGTAGTAAACGAAAAGCAATTACAGATAAGCTAAGACTTCTATTAGTGAAAGTTTTCAAGACCAAATCAATGGTTTTAAAGACTTATTTCTACAAACATCCAAAGTAGTATTCTATATACTCGTAGTATTCACCTTCATCTCTTTATCATGTAAGAGCAAATATAAATTCATGAGGTAATTTTGTAGTGAAGTGAAATTACATTTTTGTTTTTACCCGATTGCCCAAGAAAGGGTTATGCTTTACGCGCATATCTTTTAAGTGTGTATGTATTATTGTTTCTAAATTTCTTTATTACCTCGTATATTCCAAACTACTGGATGGATTTCGAGAGTTTATGTATATTAAACATATTACACTTTATTACACTTATTATTCGTCTTAAAAACCCATGATAGGTGTTCGATAAAAATGGCGGAGTTTTAACGAAAAATAATAATATACCTATTAATAAAAATAACTATACATATCGCGTAAGGTATTAAAATAAAAGAATTTAAAAGAGGATTACATAGTAAAATTAATAATAATTGTACTTGAGTTTTTCAAGTGCAATTATTACAAAAATTTTTTAAACAAAAAAAAAAAAAGTTTCTTATTTTAACATAACATAAAATGTCGTCACGCCTTTTCCCCGACGGGGCTGACAGAGGTGTACAACACCCACACTTTGCCGGACAATATTCAATCCCAAATGTGACAGGGGGCGAGCCTGTCGCCATACACCGGGCTCTAGTCATGTAGCAAATATTTTGTTACATATTCTTATTTTAGTCTGACAAAATCTGTCATCTTTTAACTCTTATAGTTGCTGAAAATGAACGTAGCTACCAAACCTATTGCCTATATCTAAAACACCTGCAAGACCTAAAACTAAGGCAAAGAGCATGAATACGTGACAACCCACTCATTCCGAAGATCAGACTATAAATAATGAAATCTGATTTAAAAGAATGATACGCGTCGTCAGAAAACAATTGGAAATACGTGACTGGGGGTTCGATCCGAGGGCCGATCGGTACACGTCGCCGCGCCCAATGCATACTAAGTAATGACGCCAGTTTCAATTTAACCTCCCCTTCGCATCATAACATGCTAAGAAAACGAACTCGGCACTTGATGGCGACAAGCCGTAGATCTTATGCGCTTACGGGTGTAGTATTTTTTGAATACCCGTATTGTATGTGCGTGTATGTATTATTCTAAAATTTTTGCCATCAAGCATTACCAGAAACTTAACATGCTCCAAGGTGATAACGGCTGATTAAGCAAGTTGGCTGCAACATAGCAAGTTTTGTAAGTTCGATGATAATTCCGCAGATAATATTGAATTCGTTCTGCCAGCATTATTTTGATACTCTGTATGCTTCGTCCCATTTCGGGCAAAATATTTTCGGACGCTGTGTCCGACACGAAATGGAAGCACGAAAAATCCTTATGTGACACAACTGAACCTTGATTTACGGAAGTTCGACTGTAGACTAGTGCAACACACTTAAAGTCGGCATCGCTCTAGCGCGACAAACCATTTTGCACCATTACGAGGTCAACGTCACGCTATTGTGACAAACGATTACTGCAATATATTGATATAAATATTCAAAAATACATAATTACATGATTTTGTGATTTTGGTAAGAAGCCCGAATTAGTGTAAAAAATGTGTGCGAAAAATTGTTATTTCTGAAATTTTTACTCTCCGTTATTTGACTATTTTTCTTCGTTTTCGTTTAATAAGGGAGTGATAAAAATTATGGTGCTATTTATAGCGTAGCCTGATAAACCTTTTACTAACATTATTATTATTTTACCCATTTTCAAAACGGAGTTTATCATGCACACATGAAGTGTTCTAGTTTAAATAAACAATAACTATATTCAATTATTTTGTAGTTTAAATAAACATTTAAAATAATTGACTGCCTCGGTGGCTCAGTTGGTAGTGAACCTGCCTTCTGAGCTAGGGGGCGTGGGTTCGATTCCCACCTAGGGCTAACAATCTTGTGATTAACATTTGTGTTTGTTCTATGTCTGGTTGTTAAAATCTATTTAAGTATGTATTTAAAAGTATATATGTATGGATATCGGTCTCTGGCCGCTATCTCTTTGCTTAGTTTGGGGTCAGACGACCGTGTGTTCAAATGTCCCAAATATTTATTATAAAAAAAATTGCTAAGTACTGGAAAATAAATGACACTGGAACAGTGGTGTCATTTATTAATGATTACTAACCCAACGTAACAAAACTAATGTCATACAGAATTTTGAAAAATCTAAGCCGTCATATTTGTTAGTTTTTTTTAAATACATTTTCATTTCAATACAGCTCACTGCGGAGTCATGGATGGCACACAGCAGATGTCAGAAGTAGCTGTTACACTTACCATCAGGCATATACCTAGCTTGTTCTGTTACCTTGTTGCATACTAAAATAGCTTGGCTTGATTTAAAACCCATGCGTTCCTGTGACACCGACTTAGGCTAAGACACGTGTTCGTAGCAAGTCTCGTAGCACGTACGTAGACCTGCTACGCGATCCGCTTGCAGGCGACTCCCATAAATAACTTATTACTTTGCTACGTATCTGTTGGGACTAAGTTAACTCGTCTTGTCTGAGTCGTCAACACTGTCTAGTTGATTTATTTATAGCTAGAGCTTGAAAGCAAGTTAAAACTATTTGCTGTTTTAAAGATCTTTAGTATTGTAGTTTTTTTTTTTAATGTAACACTTTTTTTTAACAATCGTTTTTCAATTATAGGATACGAACACAAATAATTTTAGTACATGGTAGTAAGCGCCATTTAGTACTTAGTGATTTTAGGTGTGATACTTCCCTAGGCAAATTGCAAAGATTGAACTGAATTAGGTAAAGAATTTACTCCGCTACCACTTCTACTCGTCATAACAATCAAACAGCCTTTCATTTAACATTAAAACACGAAGTTGAACTAATAAGCATAAATCGAACTATTCAATTAAAGTAGCTGCCAACCATGACGCGGCCGGCACTTAGTATTCAAACGTATGCAAATTACAGACGTGCTATGCAATAAATGCCTACACACGGATCACAATTCGACAATTGGCATTTATGTCGCAATCGCATTGTATACTACGTTCTATGTCGTTTCGTTTTGGTGCAGTGGGTGAAGTAGGAATGTTTACGTACGTACAGTAAACGGTGTTTCAGGGACTACGTCGACAATGAGAGAGATTCGGTTAGAATCAGTTTAGTAAAGCGCTATCTTTGTCTAGCAACAAGGTGAAATTGACTTCAATTATACGAGTACTAGACCTTATGTTAAAGGTCGACGATTGGTAATATAAAATACTTTAGAGAAAGCTCTATGTTACAGAACCTTGCCGATTTCAAAAACTTTATTACCATATAATGGCAAATAAAGGATTTGTTTTGATTGATTTATTGTCGATAGTTCAACTGAAAAACCGTTTACTGTAAATATGCATCGAATTCAATACAAATATTGTATTTTGAAATTTAAGTTCGGATGTAATTTGATTAATATTTACGCACGTAAATAACCGTGCTTGGTCCACCAGCTCTCCTATTACCAACTTTGTTTACGGAATATAATTTCGCTTCAATTGGTGTACCAGTTTACTATTGCCGGTATAGCGGTTATGCATATTACGTATATTGCAGTGTTTATTTATTTTAATCAAATCTGTTCAGTCGGTAAAGACTTGAATAGGAACAAACATACACGCAATTCATATTTATAATAATTACAGCTAGACACTTTTGGTAGTCAGCCGAACCGAACTGCCAGTTATGACTGTGTGTAATCCGTACTAATTTTATAAAATCGAAAGTAACTCTGTCTGTCTGTGTGTAGGCTTTTCACGGCAAAACGGCTGAACGGATCTTGATGAAATTTGATAATTAGTTGCAGTATATCACGAGGAAAGTTTTTGGGGGCTGAGCTGCCCACGTCCGTAGGAGTGTACTCTATTCTGATTCCCTACACGTGGTCCCCGGGTAGTGCTAACCGGGTAGCAAACTCTGGTGAGAGACTTCGGCCGTGGCTAGTTACCACCCACCGGACCAAGCCATGCCGTGAAATGACCTAGTCGTGTTTCGGGATGTAGTCCGGTGTAACCGTTCCGATGACGGGTCTGAGCAGTAGCGCACTTGTAGCGCCTCACTCAACTGCCGTCTTTGTACTTCTTCACTCTACAAAACTTCAAGGCTAGAGTGAATAAGTACCTTATAGGTCGTCGTGCTCCATCTTAGACCACAACGTCGCTTAACATCAGGCGAACTGGTGGTCAAACGCCGACCTATTCTACATAAAAAAAGGATACTATTTTCTAATTAAACGCGAACAAAGTCGCAGATATTTAATACATTGAAAAAATATAGAAGCAATAGAAACTCACTAAGTAGTTAAAACAGTCGGAATAGTTTGGGTGTGGTCGGCAGTGATAGAGCGGATCTTGCGAATCGGGCTCTACATCAAATGCCGCACGCTCACCGGTCTTATGGCGGAGCCATTGTTACTGCGATCAATATGTTTATGATTTTTTTATATCCATGGAATTTTAACATGTAGAAATCCGATGTGAAGTGGAATTATAAATGTTGAAAGCCATATCCGAGTGGCGCAAGGAAAGCAAATGCCAAAAACTGATGAAAGCTGGTGGCTGGTGTATGGCCTTAATAAAATGGAATGAAACCACTAATGACCCTATGGGATTATTGATGAAAGGTTTTCTAAATCAATGTAGTATTTATGCATAGATTTGTGAAGATGTGCTTGGTGTCCCTAAAAATCTATTTAATCAGCAAGTAACTAACTGAATTGTTAATTTTAAGATTGGTCTTCACTATACCTGTCTTCAACATAATTTTAGGTAAAATACCATTCACGCTCTACTTTTTTCTAATTAGTACATTTCTTCCGCTAACGTTGTGGCCGCGTTAGTCCAGGCTTGATCCTTAAGCTGGCTGTTATGGAGGCCCAGGGATCGGCCGCACTCCTGCGCGACACATCAATGCAATCATGTTACATTCCTAGAGCTCAAACACTCACTATTTATGTGAGCGCTGCCATCCAATATTCTTATCACAAGGTACAGTTTAGACGTGGTTTTTTACTCTCCCAACCACCTTGGGATTTATTTGCATTTGAAACGCTTTTGACACATTTATTTTGAACCTCGATCATGTGTGAACCGATTACCGTTGGGACAGTTGAGTTTAAATATGGATACGTAGGACAGTATGCGATTCGATGAGGCTGACAATATAAAGATATAGAATAGACGACCGCTGGATAACAAACATCTGGCTATCATCATCATCCTCAACCTTTTTCTTATTCCACTGCTGGGTCTTTCAAACTGTGCCATCTGTCTCGGTCCAATGCCAATCGCATCCAGGATCGAGCTACATACTTTGCCTGTTCTTCTGAGTAGAAGCTCTTTATCCGAACAAGGCGCTCTAGTCTATTTAAAAAAAAACTTTGCGTTCATAAGTGTATCTTTGATACACAAATTGAATAAAAACATTTTGACTTTGACTTTGAAAAAGATCTTTAAAAATTCTGAATTCAGCTCGGCTATGAATTTGTGGTGACTAATGATGAATAAAGAAAGAAATAAAATTAACTTGATGCATTCAATTACATTTACTTACTAATATTTTCACAATGCGATAAATGTTAACTCACAAAACGCAGTATACGGACAAATATCGCAATCGAACGATTGCGTCTGGAACTATCTAGCTGTAATTAATTGAGGTCAGCCCGCACTGCTTACTCAGTTAGATAACAAATTGTCAAACCTGTGGAAAACTTAATGAGCTGTTAAATTAATATCATAAATGGCTAGTTCACTAACTTCGACATATTCGTATCGGTATCGGTACCGGTTTTTGACATACAAGTTACCTATAACATCTTTTTTTATAAAAATAAAACTAGCAAAAAAATGAAATTTCACTTTTTGTTTTAAATTGGCTAGAATACATCACAACAACTTCAAACTTAGAAGGCAAGTAGCTTAACGAAAATCGCTGAATGACAAACCAGAAATAGAGGAAGTTTTTCACAAATTCGTCTCCAAAACAAAATATATCTACGAAGAGACGTAAAAGTTTTCAATGAGGTAAACCTAAAATGGCGAGTCTGGTATGGAGCCTGAAAAGACAACCTTGGGAACAAGCGCATAATCAGCTTTGCGTCGATTAATATCATCGTACCCGGCGGCGGGCGGTCGCCGTCTGCTCGATATTGCCAACAAAGAACTAAATTATTTCCTCCATTTCTTCGAGATCTCTTTGTTTTAGATACAACGTGGCTTCTTTCGCCGCAGAAAGAAAGGTACAAAGTGCACTGTTTCTTTTTGCTGAATAAGGAATTCATTTAACTTTTATTAAGTAGATACTTAAATTTCATTTCCTTCCTACTACGTAGAAGTCTTTATGTGTGATAAAATGGTGGCTAAAATTATGATCAAACGTAAGTAATCACGCTATTATGTTTAAATGTCTTGATTTCCATTATTAGCTATTCAAAAATTTAGATTCATCGTCCTATTGGATTTAACTTTAACGTATAAACAATTATACGTTAAAAACAAAAAAATTCGCAAATGAAATTAAAACAGTTACTTTTAAATTTTTAATCAATTTACAGAATAAGTTATGGGTACAAATCAAAATGAAAGATACCAACACATAACTAAAAGTGTATCTTTCGATTTGGCAGTTGTTAGGAGGGCCACAAACACAAGTTTACACACAATAACAGTTGGAAGTCGGAGTTGAACGAGTGCTCGTGGTTGGTGCCGAGCCAAACAGCGCCTCCATGAGTACCTATGCATGGCCCAAGGGGTAATGGAATTGTTTGTAAGAGACATTGCGAGACTATAACGTTGAATGTCATGTTCTGACTACTTAGTCCTAAAAATGTCACCTGTAGGTAAGTTATTGTAAAGTAAGTTTGTATGTAAGTATAGTAAAGTGTTTGACTGCCTCGGTGGCTCAGTTGGTAGTGAACCTGCCTTCTGAGCTTGGGGGCGTGGGTTCGATTCCCACCTAGGGCAAACATTTATGTGATGAACATTTGTGTTTGTTCTATGGCTGGGTGTAAATATCTATTTAAGTATGTATTTAAAAATATCTAAGTATGTATATCAGTCTCTGGCAGCCATAGTACAAGCTTTGCTTAGTTTGGGGTCAGGCGACCGTGTGTGGAAGTGTCCCGAATTTATTTATTTATTTATTTATTTAGGTATTTATTTAATGTCATGTTCTTACTACTTAGTCCTAAAAATTTCACCTGTAGGTAAGTTATAGTAAAGTAAGTAAATACATATCGTCACGCCTTTCCCCCAAGGGGCTGGCAGAAGTGTAATACAACACCCACACTTCGCAGGACGATATTCAGTCTCAAATGTGACAGGGGGCGAGCCTGTCGCCATACACCGGGCTCCAGTCATGTAGCAGATGATATGCAATACGCACATATGTTCACACAATGAACAAATTGGTGCGTGCGTGCCGTTACGGCTGGATTTGAATCCGCTCCCTCTTGCTTGAGAGATGGGGCCTCTCCAACAAGACTATCATCGCTAAAAGTACGTAAATATATATATATATATTTCTGTTTAAGATTTGTATTTAAACTTTTTATAGAGCTACTAGTTGCGCCGCGCGGTTGCATCCGCGGTCATACCGAAACCGTATTTTTTTAGGGATGCAAGGTACTCAATGTTCTTTTTTGCATCCCTGACAACGCCATGATGATCAGTTGAGTAGTTAAGAGGTTAAAGCGTTACAAACAAACAAACGAACGAACAAACTCATGCTCTAGAGTTGCTTGTGAGTTTGTTTGTTTGTTTGTAACGTTTTCACGCCCTAACTCAACCGATCGTCATGAAATTTTGCATACACCTTATCTGGGTTACAAAAAAGGACATAGGGCGCCTTTTATCCCGGATAAAATTAACGGTTTCTGTGGGACCGTGGGTGAAACCGCGGGGCGCAGCTAGTATTTGATAATCAAAAACTGTTTAGTAGATAAGTAATAGTTAGTAAAGTATTTTTTTTGATCGTGATCTAGGGCCCTATTTTTTATTATCTCGATCTATCACAATCATAAATCATAACTACATAATCTTAAGAGATATACAGTGACACCGACCACAAACATTATTAAAACTTTAAAAAAAATAGTGCGTGTAGTCCGCTCGGAAGAATTGAAACTTCTGTGTATCTTTCTTACTACGCGCATGCGTTCAAGTGTCACGCATTCACTCTCGCTCTGTCTCTTTCTTTTCTCCCTCCCCAGGAGTGTTAAACGTTTAACGCAACCTTGTTGGAAGTCGTATTAGAAGTTTAACTTCAAAAACCATTATTTATTTTATTAACTTATTTTGCGCTTTTAAAAATACTTTGGGTGATAACATCATAGCAGATCGATCGTTATTTTGATAAATTTAAGGCGTGAAATAAGGATTAATATAAAACAAAAAATTTCCATTCGAACTTAGTGGGTACGACGACGACTCAATTGTAATTTAAGTAGAAAAGTAAGTATTGCGTAAGTCTTTGTGATAACAAATTCTTTGAAATTGATATTTTACAGTGTTATTGTTTTTGCGTACATAATGCGTAATAAAACTAGGACAGCACAAGATAAAAGAAAATCGCAAACAGAGGGTTCACCCAATCCATAACTCATAAAAATGTACGAGGGATCCAAACATTGACTCCTAGTTCAAACACAAAGCGGCCAGTAAAGTCTGCTACATTATGTATTTGTAGTAGTATACCAATACTATTAACTGTATTTTCTTTGCTATACTACCTATTTTAGAAATTCGTTTGGTTAACACTGACACCACATAGCCATTTTTACACAGGCTATTGTTATATTGTAAATAGTTATAACTTTTTTAAATATTCTACATAACATAACATATCGTCACGCCTGTTCCCCGAAGGGGCTAACAGAAGTGTACAACACCCACACTTCGCCGCACGATATTCAGTAACAAATGTGCAGGAGGCGAGCCTGTCGCCATACACTGACAATACAATTACTTTACAAGATGTTTAAAATATGTATTAGTCTTGCAAGCAAGTTGAAGATTCCGGGGAAATTTTATTCAATTTAGACAGCGTGTACCCGCCGCGCACCGAGCAAGCATCAACTGACAGCGCGGTATTTTCATTAGGTTCGTTGCAGTAGGTAAGTAAAAACTTAATAAAGTTTTACTAAAGAATTTCTAATTAGAAATTTTAGCTCTTCACGACATAGCAATATTTCAGGCTCGTGAAGGTATTTCCAATAAAGGACTTTGCCAAGTCATAATTCTTCAAAGTAACGTGTAATGAGATGTGGATATTACCTTCGAGCAGCATTCTTAAGAGATTTAGATGGCTCGGTTCAAAGAGCGAGCAAACTACCGGTGGGGCTATTCCTAAGCGTGAGTTGAGATGAGATTTTATCTTCGTCACTTTCACACCTATGACGTTTCAAACTAGAGCAACAAGGACGAAAAAAGGTGACATGAGAATCTCAAATCTACGAATAGGGTCTCTGATGTCTTGTGCCCTGAACAAATTTTCTACAAATCTTTATTTGTCGACATTTTATTTTGAGTACGCTGGCTTTACAGGCTTGCTCTGTTTTATGATTGCTGCTTTGTATCTTTAGCCAAAATGAGAACAGATCTTGCTCTCATGAAATTCTGACTATGCCTGTAGAGTCACGTCACATTGGATATGCATAAATCATCGCCAGTGGATTTAAATAATTATCAACAAGAACTAAAAACAAGAACATAGGGGCGGAGATATTATTATTTTAATTGTACATGCAAAATTTCATCATAATCTGACAAATGGTTTTCAAGAAATTTGAGTAGCGCGTTTGTATGGAAATTTCAGAGCGTCGCGGCCCTGTTAAGTTTAGATTAAGCGAACTGTATCTACAAATGTCATATTCAGACTGTTTTAGTCAAAGTCAAATTCAAAATGTTTTTATTCAATTTGGGTATCAAAGATACACTTAAACGTAAAAGGGTTTTTTTTTAAATAGACTCTACCGCCTTGTTCGGATAAAGAGCCTCTACTCAGAAGAACAGGCAAGAAACTGAGGGGCATTATTTTTTCAAATAATAAATAAATTACTGTCTCACAAATTTTGGCTTACAACTAGGTAATATGTATACATAGTAGTGGCTACTTGGCGGAAGTGGAAGGCTCCAGACATCTTTGTCTTCTAAGTCTTTAGCTTATAATACCCTCTTTTCATTAATGTAGTTTTTACAGATGTGATTTGAATTTTCTTTCAGTGAGCCCTGTTATATTTTTCGGGATTTTATTGTAAAAACCTAAAAAATGCCTAAAAATGACTTATTTGACTTAGTCAGACTAAATCTCGGTACAGCTATCCTATCCTCATATATAGTTTTTGTAAACTCCTCGCTTACTTGATTACCATGGTTTGAAAAAGTTATGTTAAACACACTAAAAGTGGGTTTCACGTCGATATTGGTACTTAGCTCAAGCAACCGGCAGTAGAGCGGTAAATGGCGCATAAATCCTGTCGAGAATAAGCCGAGAGCATTAAGAAATATAGATTACATAAACAGAACGTAAAAATGGGTTTGCATCGGTTATCTACTTCGTACTGAAATTATTGCTAAAGTCAGGAGACAACTTTGAGCTGCTTATTATTCAGATAAGTACGTTTGACAATTAGGGTCAACTGGGGCAAATGCATCTTTCGAGAATGACTGCTACCCGCATTTTTTTTATCTTTAGTTGCAATAATGTGTTCAAGATGGCGTTAGTTGCTTAATTTTTTAAGGGTGTGTCAGTAATTATCGAAAGACGCAATTGCCCTACAGACGCATTTGCCTGAGTTGACCCTATATTTACACAAATAAAACATTGCGGAGGGATTTATACCAATTGAAAGCTTCCATAAGTACTTACGTAAGTAGAAATGCAGTATAGTTTGCTGCACGAAACAAAACATTTCTATACTAGTGCCATCAAGGTAAGAGGATCGAGGTCGCCGTAATGCCCCGCTACATTCAGTCCGGAGCACACTTGAATTCTTGTAGACTGATAAGAAATAGCGAAATAGGTCCTTACAAAGCTTATACCTTGACATGGACACACTCTCGAGAATTCTATGATTTGAAAGACACTATAGAGAATTCAATTTGAGTGTTTCCGTTTTATAGGGATCAAGCGTAGGTAACTGTCTCTATTGCAGGCTTTGGTGAATTTACATAATACGCTAGCGAGTAGTGAGCGATCAGAGCTCGGGAGGACTGTATTCAAGTGTGCAATGGCATCACGAAAGTCGACGTTTGGAAAGTGGTCACGTAAAATTTTACGTTTGAGTCGGCATCAGTGCACCGACAGCGCTTCGAACCTAATCCAATCAGAGCCAATGGCGCCGGACTTGGGTGTCAATTTGGAACATAGAGTCGACAACAAGACTATTTTTAGTATGGTACTGCATAACCCGTTTTAAATTTCTTTATATTAGTAACTACCAAAAACGTGATTGAAATTTTTTGTTGCTATAGTACGTAAAAGTATATACAAAGGTGTCCCTAATTACCGTATTTCGCAAACAGAAAAAACATTATTTTAGGAACTGGAAAGAGTACAATTTTTATGGCCTAAAATTTGGTGCTAGGGAATGAGGTGATGTATTTATGTGGGCAAGGTATAATCGGACACGTAGTGTCTGTAAATAAACGGGCGAGGCTTCTAATGCTTATTATTTACGGGCCCTAATAACTAGCAAGCAGCAAGTAAGTAAGGCTCCTGTCCCACCGCCAGCAATAAGCTAATGGCTGGCTGGCTAGCTATTGACAATTTATTTTAAACTAGCTGCGCCTCGCGGTTTCACCCGCGGTTAAAAAGTATCCTATGTGCTATTCTAGACTATAATCTATCTCTGTGCCAAATTTCATCCAGATCTGTTCAGCCGTTCTGGCGTGAAAGAGTAACAAACATCCATCTATCCATTTTTACAAACTTTCGCGTTTATAATATAAAATTAAATAAAATTAAATTATTAAATTATAAAAATTATATAGTTATCATTTTAAACCATCTTATCTATTCTTGCTAGTGTGTATATATATATATTTATTTTTGTATAATGTATTTATATTTTATTTCATTTTTTTTTTTTTCTCTTGCTGACATGTCTGTGATCAAAAAAATTGTTTATTTTCAAAGATAATGATGATGTTAAGATAGAAATAAAAATACTCACCACCTTCCTCATTGCGAATGTTGTGAATACCTATTATGGGTATACATATCAGAACTGTTCCTATTAGCTGTAAGAAAACTTAAATTGTTTAATATGTATACTGTTGGTATTCCTTAATAAATAAATAAATATAAACTGTTCTCGTAGACTGTTCTCACTGCTGATGTGGACAATATACACTGAACAGCATTTTAATTAAATTTAAGAGCACTTCTTCTGTCAATAGCAAAATGACCATGCTTGGCGATCTTCTGTTAATGTTTTCACCTCCTTGTATGAAATGAAATATACCTCTTTTATTTGGTCTATATATGTTATACTGGGTCTTCTCCGTCTTCTTTCTTTCGGGTCTTCTTTCTTTCTATTTTTCCGTCCATATTTTTTTTTGTCTTTCCCAAATGGGGAGGATGTTTCATCACCTTATACAACAAGTTGACCAAACAGCAGTTTCGGGGCAACAACAACTACTACTGAACAATACACATTTGCTAAATAAATAGCCACAAGTATAAAATCCCAGTAATGATATTGATAGAAACTTTACTGGTAAAATTACCGAGTAATTCAAGGTAATGCAGTGCAGTGGTACCTTAGAACCATGCAGTTGGGAATAACTCGTATTTTTCGAGCATTTATTTTTAAAATGCGAAAAAAACAGTTAAGTTAAGTTTTGGTTATTCAGTGGTTGCTGCTCGATGACGCTTTTACTTACTGCTTAGCTATGGTCGGACAGATGCCTAACTCTAGCTCAAAGCACCAGCCGTGTCGTGAACTACTCCTGCCCAAGGACCCGTCTGGAATATTTAACACCGTTCACTATACTTTCTGTATAGTATTCCGTTTACGATTAAACTTGGTAGTGTTCCTTATGGAGTGATGGTTGGAAACTTTTTTGTGGGTTCCGAAAAGCCATGTGACCATAGTTTGAATTGCAGTGCAAAGAAGTTTTACCTGTACGAGAAGATTTCGGTGAAATTTAAAAACAAATTCAAAAATATTCTTTGACTGCCTTGGTGGCTCAGTTGGTAGTGAAGCTGCCTTCTGAGCTTGGGGGCGTGGGTTCGATTCCTACCTAGGGCAAACATTCATATGATGAACATTTGTGTTTTAATTATATCTAGTTAATATCTATTAAAGTATGTATTTAAAAATATGTAAGTATGTTTATCAGTCTCTGGCAGCCATAGTACAAGTTTTGCTTAGTTTGGGGAAAGGCGACCGTGTGTGGAAGTGTCCCGAATTTATTATTATTATTAAAATCTCTATTTCAAATTCAATAAAAAATAAACTCGAAAAAAGCTAAATGAGATGAAATATAAAATAACTTTTATAAACCGCTATCAAAAATTTACCCACTGGTATGAAATGCGCAAACCACTCGTAAAGCGATATACGTAGATGTTTGTATACCCAGTCACACTGATTAAACCGAGGCAGGACACGTCATACGTAACGCGAAGCAGTTAGCATTTCTAGGTGTGTTGATGGAGTCACAATTTCCTGCACTTAACAACACAGGAAGCAATTTTGACAAGTCATCAAACGACGGCCTCCGATTGACGCGAGCGATGGCTGGGGCCTATCATTAGGTAAAAGAGACAACGTTTTAATGGCATCCAATCACGTTTGGCAACTTGTTTCCTTTTTAGGCGAAGACTACTACTAAACGTTCAACATAATTTGTCTAGTTAAATACAAATAGGGTTTAGGTGAACCTACGTTATATTATGGGTTACCAACTGTTGCCCGCAACTTCATTCGCGTTTATTAAAAAAAATAGTATCCATGAACCCTCCTCGTGAAATACTGGAACTAATTATCAAATTATGAATAATAATCCGTTAGCAAAGAGATCAGAGTCCAACATTACAAAAAAAATCTGACTGGTTTTGAGCGGAGTTTTAATTTTAGTTGTCAGTTGTTATTTTAGTACCAACTACGTACTATTCTGTGATGTTGTCTGACGAAATTTCCGAAACTTCGCGTTATTTTTTATTAATTTACAGAATTTCATGACAAAAAGCTTTATTTGTTCAGAAAAAAGTATCCAAAAACCTTCCTTGTCTTACTAACTACTAAACTTTTTATCAAATTTCATCAAGATACGTTCAGCTGTTTAGCCCTGAAAAGTCTACAAACAGACAGACAGAGTTAATTTCGATTTTATAATTAGTAAGAATAAGGATAGAGACGTATATCTTTAACAGAACTTTTATTTTTTTGTGTAGAAATAATTTATAAACAATTTGATTTCCCTAAAAATTCTACAATAAAGTGATTGGTAGATAGCATCTATAAAAAATCTTCAAGCAGAATAATTCCATTTAATGTTAAAACTAGTCTGAGAGAATAATAAATCCAGGTGGACCAAACGTAATATTACAGCAATAATTTCTCGTTCCAATTTATAAAACTTTAAAGATTCCAGCCAACTTATTCGAAGTGTAAGTAGTCTAAAGCAAAAGTGTACAAATGGTCGGTTGATTCGGGAGACGACGACGACGCGGCGTTCGTCATCAAAGTTGGGGAATTGTGGCCATCTGCCGCGACGCTCCACGCTCCCAGATTACCATGGCGAGCTTCGTTTAATCGTTTTATTAATACGCCGACAAATCGTTTAAATGCCATTCGGTTCCCACTCCATCGCACTTAAATTGTTTTATGGTAAGAATTAGGGGTAAAAGATGTTCTAAAATGCTGAAGGCAATTTGTATCTACCGGTTCTAACTCAATGGCGATACTTGAGCCGGAAGCTACTATCTTGAACAATTGGAGAACAATTATTGTACTCTACAACAAAAGCTAACATTTATATCATGACTACTGACTATTAAGGCATTCGGTATATCAGAGTACATAGCTAAGTTTCCATGTTATGAAACAACATCAAAAAATATACTAAGAGTCAAAACCAAACTTTGTTTCAAGTTTAATGTATAAAACTGTCCTTTTACTGGTAGAGGGATAAATCCACGCGAAAGCGGTAAATGGTGCTTGAGGCAATATCTCGCCAACAGCAGCTGTGGAGTAATGGCGCCGACACTTTACGCGATGCGATTACGACCACCTAAACATTCATTACAAATAATGTCCGTCATTTATCTGTCCTAATCACTGTGTGAACGCTCACCCGCGCCTGTGCCACGGCGATTACTTAAAAATAACTAACGTAAACATTCCCACTACCCACATAAAAGGACCCGCAACTAAACATTACACATAATTAGTTAAAGTCGCCGCGTACCTGGCGATGGCGGGGTGAGCCTAGCAGGTAACTCCGCTAAATGTTTCACGGTTTAATCAAGCCCCAGCCATCAGACAAGACAAATAGTTAGCTCATCTGCATCTATACGAGTCGGAGCCGCCGTTACCAACAAGGCGTCGATATTTCACCTTAACCTCCTTGAGAGAGTAATGTATCGCCTCCGCATTACGATTCCATTCGATATAAGTGCGGGTTGTAAATTGTACGAGGTGTTGAGAAAGCTATAAAAAGAAATTATGAGAATGTAGCGGAGTTCAGGTAAAGCGGTCGAGCACGGGGTTCTCAATCGCACTAATGGCAAGAACCGCAAGCAGAGCCCCCGAGGACATGCTAACTAAATCCGTAATGGTTATTTCGAGCTGCTCGCTACACTGAGCCCTGCTTTCTATTGACCAGACATTTACCCACGAACTACGAGATAGAAGATAGCGCATAAATTACCAATATTAATAAACTTCATTAGAAATGTCTCTTTCATTTCCGTTTTTATTAAAGTAAGATACATGTCCTCCAGTCAGTTTGGTGCACTTTCTAACTTTGTCCATTCCCAAAATTCTCCTTAGTTTCTAACAAAAATACCTATGTCCAGTCCAACAGAATGAACTAAACATTTTCTGCTTCGATATTCAAAAGAATCGGAAAGTGCGAATGCAGAAAAACAAGCTATGAGCCTTATTTGCTCGTTCCAAAATTGCAGTGGGTTTAAGCGAGATTTCATTTGTATGGAAGCCGGTATAATCTGGAATAATACTGCGGTGGCGACGGCGTGGGCCTTCAAAGACGGCACTCGTCCGCGCCGAGCGCCTGTAATGAGTTTTTTTAAATGCGCAACACATTCATAGACCACGTCGAGTTCTAGAAAATTTAATGTAGTGTAAGTGCTATTCATAAAACGATTAATCGTAAGTCTTTTGACACTAAAATGCATTTATAAGAGTCTAAAAAGGAATTTGTTTTCGAGTGCTGATTCGCAATGTTTAGAAACGAGCCATTACAGTCGCCTGCTCATCTAGTATAGAGGATGAAATCCACCGAAGCCGTCTTGATTACTGCGGGGCACCGCCCGCCGGTTTACAATTGGACGGATTATGAGGAATTTAAAGGGCAATGACAATTTGAATATGAACAAGAAAAGTATTTTCGAAAATTAGACGAATTTCCCTTTTATGTCACAGAAGGGTCTGTTTCTTTATCCGAATAATGTGCTTTGAACACACTCGTATAAATACTAAGTATTTGTTACGATAGAGTCCTTTGTTGGGCTGATGAATGGCAGTAAAAATAAATTTGAGCACAGATCAAGTTGACGATGTACGTACGAGTTTTATAGCACGTTTGTTCATAGGGCGATGCAAGTTGGAGACTGGAGCAGCGACGGTGTTGTAACTCACGCAGTGTGCTTGAATGCAGTCTATAATTAGTCTTACTGAATCTGTTTGGCCCTAAGGCAGATGTCCGACCAGTGGCGATGAGCGAATAGCGAGTAGAGCTAGAAGGAACTAACAATGAGCGAGAAGCGAATGCATAATTACAAAAGACAAAAAGTTCCTTTTCACTCCTTAAAATCGGCGAGAATTACGATTTGTTTTATTTTTTAGCTGCACCATAGATATGAAGCAAAGTGTGCTGCATGTAACGTAACGGTATCGTTACAACTAAAAAATGCGTAATTTGCGTAACACTGGCAAATGCACACGACGTGCGGCGCCAAAAATGAATGAAAAAAAAAACAGAGTTTTTGTTTCAAATTTCATGCAGCAACATTATTTTTGTGCTGGCTAGTTCGATTTTCGAAACACTCTTTTTACTGTATCCTTTTGCTGAATTTTTATTCAATTTTAACCTCTTTGTTCGGAAACTCCCTTGGGACTTTCATACAACTTTATCTCCCTTGGGAAGCAATGCCTTGGTTTACGTTGAGACTACATGATATGTAATTGATCATTGTCGAGCAGGTGGTGTGAAAAGGAAGTTCACAGTAGGTAGTAATATTTATTTTTTTCGTTGTTGTACCAAATTTTTCTGATATATCTTGGGAACCGCAAAAATTTAAAGTTACCATGACGCTGATTTTCTAAGACATAAATTCAAAGCAGATATTGGTATAATATAACCAAAGACCATCCTGTCCTATTGTCTAATGCAGACAAGTTTTGTATGGTTTTCTCAAAATACGGAGTTACGTAGGCAGAATAAAGAGTGATAACTTGGAGTTCAATCATGCTCTAATAACTGAGCTGGCTGAGGTGTAATATAACACCCACACTTCGCCGGACGATATTCAGTCCCAAATGTGACGGAGTGCGAGCCTGTCGCAATACACCGGCCTCCAGTCATGTAGCAGATGACATATAATGAAATTTTAACAAACATAGATTATGTAATACGTTAAAGAAAAGTAACTGAAGGTAAATTGATTTATTTATTTATTATTACATCGACACATGGGCGACTTCGATATCGTGACACAAATGTGCAATTTTAAATGTGCAGTTTCACTTCCCTGGTTTATGTAATACTGACAAGTGTTGGCACAATCCTATAGTAGGTAAAATTAAGCGACTTCATAAAGTATAACATTGGGCGCAGAAGAAAAGTCTTCATACACAAGTTTACATTAAACATTTTAAGAACCCCCGACACTGATTTTCATAAAAATAGCTAAAAACACTCCCAACTAATTCACCTTTCAAACAAAAAAAACGAAATCAAAATCAGTTTATTCGGGAGCCACGATGTCACAGACAGACACAAACACACACACACAAGTGTGCACGATGAAAACGGTTAAGGCTAAGTTACTCGAGTCTGACGTCGGTCGCCCTATGTACGAATAGCATCAATCACATATTTCGAAATCGAGCGAGGTTCATTTGTGTCGACGTTCTTTTGTTTTGGTCCTATATTATCGTACGTTGTAATTTAACCTAGAAAATATGAAAGGAGGTTTTGCTTTGTCAAGTAAGGGTGAGGGCACACAGGGCGCGGCGCAGCGGCGGCGGAAGGAAGCCGCGCTAATTACCCGCCCGCCGACGGCGCTGAAAGCAAGGGAACTACACAACATAAGTCATAAGGCCGGAATATGCAAAAACTAAGGCTTGCACTTATTCCTACTTTAATTGTGGTGATATCTTACTAAAGAAAGATAGCTTACCACTACCTATTTATAAGCGCAATTCAAAGTTGATACTCAAATAGACCAATATCGAAATATTCTGAACAAAAGGTATGCAAATGGCATTTATTTGAGTCTGTTTTGAATCGCGGTATTGGATAACGGTCGGAGACACGTCGGCAGTTGTGGAATGATATGGGATATATCACACACAGACCACAATTAAATCTAGTTTTATTATTTCTAGGTAGAGTAGAATAGAATAGTACGTACAGGTCAATTAATTCGTGCAAGACAAGTTACCATGCAATTCTATGAACACAGAATTGATATCTCTCCTTATTTTCAGAACGACGTTTCAAACATTGCATTTCTTGAAATGGCCTTTATAATTTTATTTCCTTTCCGTTGTAGCGCACATGCTACTATGTGACTCAACCGGTCCCACATAATGTTACGTATCCCAAATTGATGTTAAATCGCTTTTTGTTTGCGCATTCAATCCCAAAGTAATTTCTTTGTTAGGAAAACAATTTTACAGAGACTGTCTTTTTACACCCTAGGGAAGTCATTTTGAAATGCGTTTCGTGTTTCAGTGTATTATCTTTGACACGGTAGGTACTTACAAAAGACTTTTTTTTATTCATACAGGAATAATTTAAGTAAATAAAGTTTGGGTAGGAAATAAAAAAAATAATGGAATAAATACACAAATCGTCACGTCTTTACCCCGAGGAGCCTGGCAGAGGTGTAATACAACACCCACACTTCGCCGGACGACATTCAGTCCCAAATGTAACAGAGGGCGAGCCTGTCGCCATAATAAATCCCTAATAATCCGTAATTAGTCGTATAAAACAGAACAAAATGCTAATTGAAACCTACGTGAAACTTTAGATTATATTCAAAGACGAATCTGGATACGCCTAGTGGAAGAACTCACAGTGCGGTTTTTATCCGCGCCCGCCGTGGCTGTTTTAAAACTTACGACAACGTAGATTTTGACAGGCCCGAAGCTGCGGCGGGCGTGGGCTTACTCCCAACAACCACCACCAAATCGGCCAGCAGTGGCGGTCTTTAGAACAATATTTTAATTTTTGTCCCAACTGTCACCAGTGGGGCTCGTTGGAACATAAAATTATTTTTTGTGCCAACGACCACCACCAGAACGCCACCACTGGTAAAAACTACAGTCAAACCGATTGAACTCCTACACGGAAAACCATTTTTTTATAATTTGAACACTGTAACGCAGCTAACTATATAATTCTACATTATAATGAAAAATAAATTGTATGTCATCTGCTACATGACTGGAGCCTGGTGTATGGCGACAGGCTCGCCCTCTGTCACATTTGGGACTGAATATCGTCCGGCGAAGTGTGGGTGTTGTATTACACTTCTGCCAGTTCCCTCGGGGGAAAGGCGTGACGATATGTATGTAATGATAAAACACTTAAAATAAAAAGTATTGTTTATGACCCAACGAAAACAGGCGACAGTTAAAAATTAATCAACCACTGGTAGCTGTTTTGATGGTGGTCGTTGGGACCAAGGCGGGCGCCGCGCATCCTCTCGCGGACCGACCGCAAAGCTCACGGGCGACGATACCAAGCATACGGTAGCCGCTGCGAGTGCCGGAGGCAATAGAACCCGATGTGGGCAAAAATCGCGTCGTGAGTTGTGATTCAAATTTTTACATAGGTACATTTCTGCATTCTTGGGAAGCCACGAGCCCGCAATCGTAGCGGGCGCGGACGAAAACCTCACCGTGATTTCTAGGTACAATCCAAAAATTAACAAATCGTTAAGCGCCCTCAGGTCACATAAAAACAGACAAACGAACATTTATAGGTACACTTGAAAAACATTACCCACCTTTTAGTCAGTCATGTAAAAATCGAATTCAATGGAGCACTTCTCGGTTGCTCTCAACAGGCCAACTGAGCAGCCCCGTACTGTTCCTATGTGGTCTGACATTGTGCAGCAAAGTACCTATACCAGACGTGATATTAAATGTATAGATATGTAGGTAACGGCGAAGAGCCCTACGTACCAACAACAACTATATCTAACTATATCTAACTATATCTAACTATATATAACTATATCTCAACAAGAGAGACGCGCCGCCGCCGCGAGGGAAGCTATTCATAATATTGTAATAACCGCTTCCACCAGTTATTCCGTGCTTAAACGTTTTACTACGGTCATTATCTACCCGCTGAAAGGATATGCAGGCGGTAAATTGTAAAGCGTAACCTATACAGGCTATAAGTAGATATACCTGTATATAAGGTACATACTTCTACTTAGCAAAACGTAAGACTTCGTTCAACTATGTATATTGTCTCCTAGACTATTTTCACTTTATTAATAACATTCTAATCCATACTAATAATTTTGAAAAAAGTAACTAACTAGTCTGTAAGTTTGTAGGCTTGGCTAAACGGCTGAAGGAATATTGATAAAATTTGATAATTAGTAACTGTATGTCACGAGGAAGGCTTTTGGATACTATTTTCTGAATAAACATTACAATACAATACAACACAATACAATACAAAAACTCTTTATTGACACCAAATACAAATAAATCTAAACTAAACACTCAAAAATAAAGGCGCAATGGGCGGTCTTATCGCTTAAGAGCGATCACTTCCAGACAACCTTTGGATGGAATAAAAACATTATGATTTAGCATGGACGGTGGTGTGTGCTAAAGAAAAAACATTCAGCTACATTTAATATATATTTCAAGACAAAATGTACAACCGTCCGTCTTCTTTCACCAAACAGCTAATAAATCAAGAATAAGTCCTGAAGTGACTGAAATAATAAATCAATTCGTTTCAGAATGAACTCAATGGGAACGCGTGCCAATGTCTTCAATTATCATGTTTAAGGTCAACCTTTTAAAATCTTAATTTATATAAATTACGTGTCACGTTGTTTGTCCGCTATAGACTCCTAAACTACTTAACCGATTTCAATCAAATTTGCACACCGTGTGCAGTTCGATCTAACTTAACAGATAGGATAGCTCACATATATATATATATATATATAAATAATAAACGCGAACAAAGTCGCGGGGTGACAGCTAGTATTTTATATGTATGTAACACTTTCATTTTGACATTTCTTTAAGTTTAGGCGAGTGGTGGATGCAAGCGCCAAGACTAAACATTTAGTTTTTTGGTGCAACACAATTATTGTGTCATGTAAAATTTCGTAAGGGACAATAAATAAAAAAGTAAAAATTTTATAGCCCACGCGCCTATCACAATGTTCGTAATTCCCTTTACAGATCTGTTTTAGTTTTTTATCAAAATGGATTTCGTTCAGACGTTGTCAGAACTATTTATAGTTCTGAAAAACCCTCGAGGTTAAGGGTCACTCAGAATTTTATATTTATTCGAGTGGTGTGCCCGTACCATAGATATCTCAATGCGAACATAAAGGGGACGCGCCTTTCCTTTAGCAATAAAGAGACCATTTAATCGAAGCTTATCTGCCCGGAAGCATTCATTAGATGATTGCCCCATTACTAGTGGACTCTTTTCGAGGCTTAGCTCGGTTAAGATATTTTATACCTATGTGGGCTTCAGATATCAAAACTCTTAGCGGATTACTGACCTTTTGTTGCTAGAACCTATATCGAACTGTAGAAGGCTATTGAACTCCAGTGACGCAAACATAGAAATAGGACAACTGGGGCAAAAGCGTCTGTAGGCCAATTGCGTCTTTCGAGAATTACTGGCAAATTAGGCAACTAAAGCCATCTTGTACAGATTATTGCAATTAAAGATAGAAAACAGAAGTAGGTGGCGCCTAATTTTGAAGGTTTTGTTAAGTGGGGCAATTACCCCAGTTGATCCCATATAATTTTACGTGTCAATTTTTATCCACTATCTTAATCGAATGGTTTGAAGAAGTAGGCAATAAATAGGTGATAATTTTAGGAGAAACGTAGCAGCCACTTAGGATGGAGTAACGAACGTTAACGGTAATAATACCGGTCCTAAATCAACACTTGTGAATGGAGGGACGCGCCGGTGTAAATGGTCTTGTAAATACGGAAGAGGGCAAATAAATTTATCGGAGTATCAGAACGGTGTATCGGAAACAAAAATAAACCTGCTATGCAACTAGATACTGATGGTGTACAGAGAGTCATGTAGGTTTTAGGTAAGGTGTTAGAGCTACGCTTATCAAGGTAAAATAAGACATTGGAGTTGCGTTTCAGCTTTTTTGGCTTACTTTCGAGATAAGAAGGCTAGACATCAAGCGATGCTGCCAGAAGTCGTAAGGTGCTTACAACAGATTTAGAAAAAAAATCTCATTTACATCTATCTTCTTATGACATTCTACTATCATCGATCTTTTGACATTTTGTCATTGTGGTTCCAGTGTCCAGCCAAGAAACTAGCCTATAAGTACACCCACACGTTTAAAATCTACATTGCACTCGTCTTACAAATTCAGCAATAGCATATTTTTTCGTTAAAATCGATAGTTCATAAATAACATCGGCATTAAATGGTATAGCATAAGGTAACCAGTTCAAAAGTGGTGCATAGCAGAGCGTTGCGCGCCGGCGGCGGCCGCCACCCGCGCGCCGGCAGGTGCTTTAAATTACCGCATTTGTTACACGTTTACACAAAACTGTATCAATATTTCATGCGGATTTACACCACCTATCGCAAAACGTTTCCATTTCGCTATCCTTAAAATATCAACGCAACTTTGATTACTAGCGCAACCCATAAAACACGAAGCCTGTAGGCGTAGATTTAGAATTTACAACTCAAAAAAGTTAGCACTATAGCGGATTCGCGTCGGACGCTATTCGAGGAGACAGACAGCATCGTTGAATCCCTACAATGACAACTCACTCAAATGTAAACGCGAACTATTTCCATAAGAAAGGCATTGCAAAAGTTTTTCAATTTTCAAGTGACGCAGGTATGATGGAGAACTTTGGCTTCGGACGCACCGCCGCTGTGCCGCGGCTGCGGGGCGGCGCATCGCTGCGGCTTGCTCGCATTCATTGTCAATGCAGACATTGTTTTACGTGGATTCCGAAAACTTTGAAACCGTTTGTTTACTGCCATTTTTTTCCATCACCGGTTCATTTTGTTATCTGGCGAGATAGACACACTTATGAGCGATGGCAGCCTAGTTGGGAGAAGACCCGCCTCTCAAGCCAGGGGGAGCGGGTTCAAACCCAGCCGACGGCACGAACCAATTTATGTCATCTGCTACATGATTGGAGCCCGGTGTATGGCTACAGGCTCGCCCACTGTCACATTTGGGACTGAATATCGTCCGGCGAAGTGTGGGTGTTATATTACACCCCTGCCAGCCCCTTCGGGGGAAAGGCGTGACGATATGAGCTTACTAAGTCATGGGGAAAAACTTATTGATGAATGAAAAAATACTTCTAAGTTTGTTTGAATTTTTTTTCGTCCTTAACGTTTTTCTTTGCATACTTCTAAGAATTTTCTAATAACCTATGTTTAAATCTCATTTAACTCATAACCAAATATTTTTTTCAGTAAGTTGTTTTAAGTTCTTTTTATTCAAATTCATAATACCTATGTTTGGAGACGCGAGAGATCACGCGGGGATCACTGGAGATTGTTTCAAAACAGGATCGGCCCCTCTCCCGAATTAAAGTGGAATTTAACAAAAAAACATTTCTATGCAAGGTTTTCGAATCATCTATTTTAATTTACAAAAAAAAAATAGGTAGACTAATTGATTCTAGTACTATGGAAGTATAATTAATGATTTGCCATTGTACTTAAAAATTTAATAAGTACCTATATACCTACTGTGTTATTAACAACTTCACCTAAAACTTTGTCAAAGTTATATCTGCAACAACACTCAACATAAAACCGTTTCAGATTCAAAATAGTACAGTCATCAAAAGAATTCAGACATCATTTGCTTATCCTCGCATTCCCAAAATAGTCGAGTTCAAATTTTTACGAACAAAACGTTCCCTACATTCAAGACGACCAATATGAAGGCTTCAGTCCTGGACACTTCTCTTTTACTTATCTAAAAAACGCCGGCGCAGTAGACCCTCGGGGCTCACATTTATCAGCTCAATAAAACTTCCATGAAAACATTCGGTGACATCCAATATGATTTCATCGCCGTACCAAAAGGGCCCGAAGAAAACATGTAATATTCTGGATTATTATCCGTTCGCTACTTTGTTATGGACACGTAAACTTTTATTGTTGAACCTGAACGATCTCTGTTGCCACATATAAATGAATGTTTATTTAAGATATTAAAGCGACAAAGGTTTTCTCGCAAGTCCTTAAAAATTGCTTTAAAAATGAAAGTTTATAAATGCAATGCTCTAAAACTTAAGGCCAATTAGTTCATCTGCAGTTCTGTATAATTTAAATTTAGGAGAGCATAAACTGAACCAGTATCCGCGCCATCCAGCAATTACCTATTCGATCTCACATTGCATATTTTTAAAATTCCGCTAAAAAATTTTTCAGAATGCTGCTAAAATAAACTGCCCTCTAAAATAAAAGTGGTCCGTTGAAAAACTCTAGCTCCGACGCCATTCAGTACCTACTATAACAAAGATGGTAGCGTTAACTACTGCACGAATAATAATTGAAGTACGTAACTGCGGTCGGGTCGCGTCCACTTGAATTATTTACAACTTTATATGAACGTGTCAGCTAATGACACGTTAACGTTAACTAGAACTCGTAATAGAGGAACACAGCTGTATCCAGCGTTCCCGAGTTATGTCCCGCGCGAGACAGGCGCCCGATTAAAAATGCAGCACTTCAAAACGAAGCGGTTCGACACCGGCGGCGGCGTCGCTCGCGCATACCTTCCCCAGTGCTTCCCTGACGCTGGAGCCGGCAGCTCGCTCGTTTCTCGCGACTTGTTAAGTTTGGTGATATCAAAACTTTTAGTGAAACTCATATTGATGCAGACGTACTTGTGCTAATGGCTGCGAAAAGCCATAGAACTTTCAAGCTGAAAATGTGACGGAAAAGCTAATTTGGAGAGCTTGGACCAAAACGTTGATACGAGATGAAGCGTGCGATTTATTTTTAAACCATCGGCAAATCGATCGCGATCGTGGTACCTACTGACATTCATAAAACAGGAACGCGGGCAGCGGTAGACAGCCGCGCTGCAGCACCGTGCGCCGGTATTTTATTTACGTTGAGAGCAGCGATACTCGTTCCGGTTCTATTTTCGCACTATATCGTTTATTATGAGGGCATGGGCACACTGAGGGCGGGCGGCGGCGGCGAGGAGCGTCGCGCAGGCCACTCCACCGCCTGATATTATATTCTGGAGCACGCCGCCTCACCTCGGCTCGCGCTAGATATTTCGAGTGTTGCGTCCACCACCTATGAATTTACCTAGTCTCAGTCCCAGAGCACGCCCGATGCAGCCGCCCGCATCGTTAAATTAATCTAAACGAAAGTATTTAGCGAATAAAAATACCGCGCTAAACCGCAGCGCTTTTAGCTTTCAGCATTTAATGGAATAAAAGTGGTGATTGCAACTGTGTAAATATGCAGATATTTCATAGCAATTGGAATAGTAAATGCAAAATCTTACCCAGTAATATTGGTTAATGTGATGTTTCTATTAATTGTAGGTATTGTATTGTTTTATTTACATCTTAAACATAGCTAGAAGTTTTATAAACTATTTTAATTTGAATACCTAATAGTTTTTGTTATAAAGAGCTTAAATATAACAGAAAGCACAATACATAAATGCACGAGAAACATAGAGCAGCACAAGTTTCTCGCATTGTTTTTAGTCACACCGTACTTACCTAGTTGATATTGTAATATAGTAAAGTACACGCTTCACGTCAAGTAGTAAGTAAGGTAGATAAGTTCAAGTAAGTCAGCTGTTTAGTCTCCTCACGCACCTGTTGTTTATAGAGCTATCTATGGTATTAGATTTTCACCCGACTCTATCGTTACCACATAGAATGCCCTTTTGCTCGATTTTGTACTACTTAAAGTTACACCTACTTACCGTAAATATTTAACTTTGATAATAATTAACTCACAAGTTAATTCCATAACATATCATCACGCCTTTCCCCTGAAGGGGCTGGCAGAGGTGAAATACAACACCCACACTTCGCCGGATGATATTCAGTTCCAAATGTGACAGGGGGCGAGGCTGTAGCCATACACCGGGCTCTAATCATATAGCAGATGACATACAATACGCACAAATGCTCACACAATGAACAAATTGGTGCGTGCCGTCGGCTGGGTTCGAACCCGCTCCCTCTGGCTTGAGGCGGGCCCTCTCCCAACAAGTTAATTACAGCACAGCTATATGTATAATACAGATGACAACATTTTAGACACAAGTATAGTTGACTTTTTAGATAGAATCTAGGGCATCCTGTTTTAAAGAGGGCTATTGTGATCACGGTTGCAAAGCTTTATAGACTTACCACCTTAAGAATAAACGTTGTATACTTTTTTATAGCCTCTAAATAGTTTATACAGTGTTTTTTCTTTTTCTTTCTTTTGCATTTTAATTCGATTGAAGAGGATACTATACTGAGTAACTGTTCCGAGACTTAACAACGTTTATAAATGAGGGGGATAGTCACATAACAAAATGTACCAAGTTAGTACACACTGACTGACTGTGAGTTCTCAGGTCAATTAATTTTATGTATTGGGATGTATTCTAAAGTACATTAATCGGCTACTGACAGTTATGTTAAAGCGTGGTTTGCTGTGATAGCTGTATCAAAAATGTATGAACAGTTTTATTAAAAATAATAGTTGTTAGGTTTATTTATGTATATTAATTATTTAAATTTAAATTTATATTAGTATTTAAATTTAAATAGTTACTTCTACTATTCAAATTAGGCAACTAAGGCCATCTACAGATTATTGCAACTAACGATAGAAAAACAGATGTAGGTTGCGCCTAATTTGTGAAAAGTTTGTCAGTAATTCTTGAGTGGCGCAATTACCCCACAGACTCATTTGCCCCAGTGACCCTATTTTACAAAATATGGTACATAAACTAAAATTGATTTATCTGTATTTCCCGGGTACTTCCTAATTTAAAATCTGAGAATGAAGCAAATATAATGAGAGACATTTACACAGTTCTTCATTACTCGAGATAGGCACAGTAGGTACAATATCTGGGTAAAAGCGCCCGCCCAGCGAGTTATTAACAACATTCGGCCCATTTAATGGGTGTTTTTCGTAAGCTCCAGTGTACTCGTATTCATTAGTAGGCTCGCTGTACGCCGTTCATTAGTGCACTACACTGCGCTTTTTCCGCAAGTTTTGTCTCGCTCCACCTTGTTTTTCATTCAATTACAAACCGACTAATTGAAAAATCACACTGAGTCGAGGGTGCGTTGGAAATAAAAACAAACTTGTTTGTCGTATTGCGCTGTAGGTTTCTTTACTTTTTAAATACATTAAATTAAAAGTCGATGATGAAGTTGTTACATCGAATTTACTAAAAGATTTCGTCTTCCTTTCACAATACCCCCCCATTCCCAAATTTTACACTACATTGCACTCATGTGAAATTCAAATACAGGCCTGTAGGCATCGTTACAAAACATTTTGCAGCCGACATAGCCCGTGTTAAAGTACAAGAATACGGAAGTTGCAAAACATCGGCGCAGGTGTTTATTTCGGGCCCCTGGCCACTCGGGGCGCTCCACCTGCACCCGTCCTAAACCTGAGCTATCGGTTTTACATAAGTTCCGCTTTGTTGTTTATGCTGGTAAAGCACGATAAAATGTTTACAATACTCGTATCTTCACTACTACTGTATATTTTAGCATGCAAATCCTAAACGAACTTTGTGTTCTATTTCTATTCGAGGCCCTAAATATTTCTAGTATGGAATGTTTCATATTGAACTCGACCCTGACTGTATCCGTTTATTAGCAGCTCATTGAGATTGGGTGTAGGTATAAATAATCCGTTTTAGCACAGACGACCGAACAGCTTATTTAGTAGAGCATCCTTTGCCAGAGGTTCCAGGTTAGATTTTACAGGATAATTATTTAAAAGTCTTATCACAAAGTCTGGTATCTGCATACCGAAAAACCAAGCAAGAAGCCACGAATCTGACCCGCTATTAATTTACGTTATAGTGACACACGGGACATGAGTTTACGAGGCAGCACGGGTGCCATCCGCGGTTGGGGCTGCACGCCCACCGGCGACCCCCCGGCTGCCGCCGTCACTACTGAGGAACCCAGCAAGTCGTGCCTACCAGCTGTCTTCACGAGAGGATGGAGGAGAAATGCGCTCTACGGAATTCTAGTCTGCCTTATGATGTTGGTGTTTTTAAATATAGCATTAACTTTGTGGATAATAAGCGCTCTGCGGCTAAGCATGGTAAGTTCACTTGTCATGTATCATAACCAAAGTACAGAGCAAAGTAACCAACTTTATGTAGAGTTGTAACTTGTAAAGCCAAACCAAATAACTCATAATATTTTCTGAACAGACGAACCTCATTTTTTTCGTTTTATCGTTTGACAATTCTAAAGCTTAGTTGATCGTGGTAATGAAACTTATTAAGACTATTTAAGATTACAATTGTGGCACTTAGAGGCTATCTCAACTTTTCAGAATGGCATTGGACCTGTTAAAATAGTGAAAGGTGGTATTCACCTGGACGGTCAAGCGTGGATCTTAGACAAGCTAGTGGCGTCTACAATAACATCACAAATGGGCCATCCCATCACAATGCACTCCCATCGTAACTTCACAGTACTTGTGGCTCATCCTGACCAACAAGAATATTCCAAATTCGTCATGAGTAAGTAAAAGTTTTTAATTTCTTCCTGAATTTCTAATACATTATAATATAATATTTCAAACTCATAGCTCCTTGTATCGGGGATGCCATGGAACACACAGAGACATGAACTAATAACACCCAGACCGAGAACAGATATTTCGATTCATCATTCAAACATCTGCAAGTTATACCAAGTTTGACTGTCTCGGTGGCTCGATTAGTAGTAAGTCTGCCTTCTGAGCTTGGGGGCGTGGGTTCGATTCCCACCTACGTCAAACATTCATGTTTGCTCTATGCATGGGTGTTAATATCTATTTTAATGTGTATTTAATATCATTATGTATATCAGTCTTCGGCAGCCATAGTACAAGCTTTGCTTAGTTTGGGGTCAGGCGACCGTGTGAAAATGTCCTGCATTTATTTATAATTTTGTGCCAAATTATCAAAATGTAACAACATGATGTAAGAGTTGATTTGGTATGTTACCAAGATGATTTTAATTCGGTTTTGTTCTGATGTTGTTTCACAACTACTTCAAGATTAACTATAAAATGACACCAATCCTACTATAAAATGTTTGAACGTTAAAATTCATTCCAAAAATCAAACAATTTAGTATGTTCTAGTTTGAAACTATTTTAAACCTGGTATTATCAAATAATAAACGAGACGTTGTGTTCAAATTCAAATTCATATTATTTATTGACACAAAAACAAATAATCAATTACATTTATGTCACACGATGATACAAATAATAATAAAGAATAATAACAATTACAATGTCAAATTCAAAAGTGATAAAAATAAATTAAAATTAAAACAATAAGCAAATCACAAGTCAGTAAGTAACATCGTCTAAACAATCTGAACTGTCGTGCCTCTTGCTCCTGCTCCACTGATCAGACAGATTTGCACAATATTTAAAGAAATTTACAAATACATTTGTCCAATTATCCGTCAATAGATCAAAATCAGTGTTGACGGCCAGGAGCGCATTAAATGTCTTGTAACATGACTCAGTGTATGTACGTATGCCTATAATGTCTATACCAATACCTGCATGCATTAACGGGATTCATAATCAAATTATACTGTTTACAAATCAACTTTGTTTTAGTATGAGTGGCAAACAGACAAATGATCCGTCACCTATTTGATGATAAGTGTTTTATTGCGGTTAGATGGAATGCTTTTAGTTCTACGCTAGTGAGAAAAAACTCCGACCTAAATGTTCCTTGATGTTCTACGATCCTTGAGATACTCAATCCTTGATTTTGTTCTATGCCACGATTTTGTTGTGTAAAACTATTATAATTTCCAGTCTTTAGTTATTATCAATGCAAATTCCAAAAAATTGTAAGTGAACTAAAATAAATAGTACTAGCTGCGCCCCGCAGTTTCACCCGCGGTTAAAAAGTATCCTATGTGCTATTCTAGACTATAATCTATCTTTGTGCCAAATTTCATCCTGATCTGTTCAGCCGTTCTGTCAGGCGTAAAAGAGTATCAAACATCCATCCATCCATCCATTCATTCTTACACACTTTCGCGTTTATAATATTAGTAGGAAATAGTAAATAGTAGTGACTAGTATTTCATTTTCTTTTACAGAACGTGACAACATAGAGTTTAGCGGACGAACGTTCGACGTTCGCGACGCGCGTGGCGCAGGCGTGTTCCACGCCTCGCGAGAAGAGGTCCGAGTGTTCGCCGACACGTACGTGGTGGACGGCGCTGGAGGCATCACAGTGAAGAGCGCGTTACAAGTGCCTTTTGTTAGAGCGCCGCCGGCTGCAAGTCTTCAGTAAGTCTATTATACTCTCTCCATTTCCAGTTTGGTAGACTATTTTACAACTTGTGCAATCTGCGTTTGGAAAGCGTGTTCGACGCTTCTTGGCCCTAAATTTATTTATTTATTTTATTCGGAAATCATACAGTGTTATGTATATATATACCATGTATATATATACCAAGATTACTAATAAATTAAATAGTTAGCTACCATTTATCTGTTTTCGCATTTTGAAACATTTTTTTTTTTTTTTGTTATGCTCATGAGAGTAGAGAAACGTTATTATTATTACAGTAAAAATATAAGACAGTCAGGGAAACACACAAAACCAGTTTTTAGCTATATTTCGTCTAATTGAATTCAAGGATGTGTTGAAAAAGTCAAATTCGGGAAAGTCGACCAGTTTGTTTACGGGGTTAGATGCTCTTAAGAAGAAAGAGTTTCGCCTGTAGTATTTAGTCGTACTACAGGTACATGTAAGCATTTAGGATGTCTTGTAGCTTTTCTAGGGACGTTTAAATTTATGTTAGAGAGGAGATGTGGAGAGTCAACATAACTTTGCGCTATTTTAGATAAAAATAAGATATCAGCTATTTTTCATCCAGAACTAGCTTTATCTACACATTTAAGTGACAAATGCAATAGGTATCTGTACTGTCAAAACTGCTTGGCCAGTGACGATCGTCTGAGCGCTACCACCGGCGGAGGCTGTTAATTCAATAGTACATAATATCCTAAGTCCATTCTGCATTATCACATGACTCAATTGAACTCAACATTAAAATCTTTTAAATAATTAATTCCAGGCTGGAATCGCTCACAAGAAAGTTAGAGGTGCGAGCTCCACAGTCAATAGTCTTCGAAAGCAGAGCGGGAAGTGTTGACGTCCTATCACACGGCGACGTTAACCTTGCTTCAAAAGTGGGCGCTGTCAGTATTAACGATTATTTTACTTTACTGAAATACCCGTAGAGAGTCTCCCAAATAAGGAATCTAAAATGTCCCACAATTCTATATTTTTCTAATAATTTTATTTTTTTACAGATTAAAATTGACGCATCAAATATTATAATAAACAGGCTACAAGAAGCGCTTGCGACAGATAAACCTCAAAAGAACTTGAAAAATAAAAAGGTTTACCAGCTGTGCGCGTGCGCCTCTGGGAAACTATTTCTGGCCGCGCCGGACGCGCTCTGCGTCGCGACTGACGACGACCTCTGTCGATGATAATTGAGTTACATGCATTAAAATAGATCAATCGTGTTTACTAGTCAAATCTGTGATCTTGAGACGTGCTAGGATAGCGAAAATTTTATGATGAAGTCATGTCAAAAACTGATTTCAATTCAGATCAACCAAGATAGAGAATCTTACCTACTTAGTGAAAAGTAGGTAGATGGATACGTCTTCACATCGCCTATATGTAGATAAAGCAATTTGTAATTTAATATTTAGGTAGTCAGTAGTTTTTACCATAGCAAATTAAAAATGATGACATTTTTAAGCACCGATGCTTGAACATCCGGTAAGTACGAGTACCTATGCGTAAGAACGTGAAATGAAAGTAAGTTTTATTCATATCAGCCAGCATTTGGACTGTATTAGTGAAACCTAGTGCCAAATATAAAAGAAATGTGATGATAGGAATTAAATCGTAATGTAAGTACTATAGTTTCTCTAGGCGTTATGAGAATTATAAGGATTTGATGGTAGAAAAGTTATTTTTTAATTGAATAGTCAACGAAATTTAAATCAGCAACATTTGGCTTTTATATTGCACTTTGCACAAAATTAAAATTATCAATAAATATGTCAATTAAAGAACCAATAAATTATGTTTTATTTCTCGATCTACCAATCTTGACGATCTTTCAATCATACTTATGTAGTTATGTTGAGGAATAGTGCAAACTATTATAGAATTATTATGATTTATAACACGGGAATTACTCACGTACGATTTAGTCGATTATTCCGACTATAGTTTCAGCCGCATTGGCGGTCTTCATCAAGGCGAGATAATATATAAAATTATATATTAAATATAGAATATTCAATAATTTTATTATAATAGAATATTCAAGAAACGTAAAAATATCTACAAAATTCCATTTGCCTTAAATGCGTTCCAGTAAAAAAGTTTGCTTTTAAAGGTACTGTTATGTTTTTCGAAGTTCCAAAATAAAACCAGCCAGGAAGGCAGTAACATTCCACGTGACTTGCAATGTTTACTAGGAGTTGCTTACTTGGCCCTCGTTACCGGGGGAATAAAAAAACTCCGATTGGAGCAAACCGTCGTCGCTGCGGTTTCAATTAGGGTGCTCTCGGCCACTGGCACTACTAATTACCACGGACCCGTGTGTAGGAAATGATCAGGGATGCTGAGATTCCTCGTAGTAACGAGTGTAGAGTGCGAATAAAGCCGGGTTTAAACAAAACTTGCATTTTAAAGAGCTGTTTTTTTAGAATTTGATCATTGTGTGAACATTTGTGCGTATTGTATGTCATCTGCTACATGACTGGAGCCCGGTGTATGGCGACAGGCTCGCATCGTCCCCTGTCACGTTTGGGACTGAATATCGTCCGGGGAAGTGTTGGTGTTGGATTACATGCTGCCATCCCCTTCGGGGAAAGGCGTAACGATATGTGATGTTTTTTTCGAATTATAAATCCCAAAAGGAAAGTGATGCTCGTCGCACGTACTATGTAACTATTTATGTATGTATGTTTTTCGAATGCGAACACTTACCGCCTAAGCATTACATAAATCATATTTTTTTCTTACAATTCCCATCAAATAAGAACAGATCAAATGTTTGCGCACACTTTACCCTTCAATAAAATTTACTACAAAGAATTGTAGAGCTATTGAAAAACAACGGAATTCAATTTGCCATCAAAACATACGCGATTTTATTTGCTTGCGTTATATTCCGTGTAACATAAAAGAAACGTTCAAGTGTTACATTTATCTGCGAGGACTTTTACTTACGACTCGATAAACAAGACGATCGGGTGCAAATATTTGAACACTTTGATTTTTATAGTAACGTCAATTTTATGTTAATACTAGCTGCAGCCCGTGAGTTTACCCGCTTTACTTAATATCGTTAATTATTTCAGGATTATGTGAACACGATGGACACCACAGTCATAGATGTGTTCATCCGTGGCTGTGAGTGCCATTCCCGGGACAGTGTTCTGAGCACGATGCGAAAGAGGTACCGGTGTGTTCCGTGTGGAGATCCTGAAACCTCCTTGACATGCAACAAGGCCAGTTGGTTTTTAGTGGGTCACCAACATGGCAACCCCACACTGCCCCACGCGACCCTCAATCGTGTTTGGGCGTCTGGTAGCAGATTTTCCATCTGTCAAAAAAAATGGGGCTACCACCATAACCTTCGTCATTTGGATGAAAGTTATGGTGGTATGCCTTTGAGCTATTTTAGCGTAGATAAAAAATTTTTACTTCGCTTCATTGTATTTGCAAACTGCCTACTTCGCTCCTTAACAGTGTGCTGAAAGCTAAAGACTCGCGCCCGTCGAACTATCGTACTTGCGAGCTAGTGGACTTCAACCTCGTGTACTTTCGAACTAGCGTACTTCAAGCTCCCGTATTTTCGAACTAGTGTACACCCAGATTTTGTACTTCGAATTAGCGAAAAATAATCCGTGAAAACAAATCCAACATTCACATAAGTACATACACTCCATAACAAATTCACAAATTTTTGCAATTCGTCTTTTTGTTAAACTGGTTTTTAAGACCATGTTTTTTTCATTTGTCCCTAAGGGCTGCGAGCAGTATCGCTTTTATGAGTCTCATGATACTATTTACGTGTGATCCCTTACGAGATTGAGAGGTTCTCTGAATTTGGTTAGTAGGTTTTTGGAAATGAAATTTAATTTAAAGTTTTATTATTTCCAAACAAAAAATAATCGAAACTTGTTATACCGAACTAATTGGTGAGATTTCAAGTCAACATTGTTATTTCAATTACAGACATTCTTTATAACTGCTGTTGTTATTTTATTTGTATAAGTCAGTAAATGTTAAAATTATACACATTACAATTAAACCATATTATTCTTTTGTATTCTTTTTTCATGCCGTACCACCGAATGAAGTTCTAACATTAGTTAGTTTCATATATGTTTAAGTAACAGTTACTAGTAAAAACGCAGTGAAAACACTAAACTGTAAGTAATTTTACGAAAAAAAATGTTTTTATTGTCACCCTAGTCTTTCCTAACATTTTTCTAATCAACAATACAATAAATACAATACAAAAACTCTTTATTGACACCAAATACAAAAAATCTAAACTAAACACTCAAAAACTAAAGCAAATAATCAACGTTCCTATTTTTTAATGAGTCTACAACAATTTTAAAAGTTCAGGATAAAAATAAACATATGATAAATAAAATTTTAAACAGTTATTTTGGGTTTCGAAGCTAGATCGGGTAACTGTCGAACTTGATAATGGAATTTGCGGTTATCTTTGTCTAGTTTTTGTTATTTAACTCATGTACTTTAATCTTATTAATGAATCATCCTAAAGGGTTTTATTTAGCTACCATTTGCTTGTATCAAAATTTTTAAACCGATTTTCGAACATTTTCACTAAAAAAAATCTTATGAAATTTTGTACACACATTCACTACCCTTTCCATTTCCGTTAACGTGACAATACAATATTGTAAGATTAAAACTGTTTAAGTGAAACGTTTTTAAATGACACATTCTAGAAAACTGTTTTATTCAGCTTCACTCGTCTGTTCGTTTTAAATCTTGCATCACTTTTTTCAAACGACTTCCTCTAAGCCGAATGCTATCTATGGCACTTTGCATACATACACAGTTGTCGTGCCAAAGCAACATTATAAGATTAAAGTCTTGTTTTAAGTGAAACCTACTTGTTTGTAAATCCGTTTGTTTAACAATACAGCGCATTTTCCTAGGCCAGTTTGTCCGAATTCTGGCAGACCAAACCGTCCCGTCCCGGATCCCCGAAAGTGTCCAGCCGAGTTCAACGACTTGTCCACATTATGTAGATGAGAGCGCAGGTGCTCGTTATGTTCCCTGAGCACAGTATAAAAACTTCCAAGAACAAAACGACCCTCACTCACTATTCCTATCTGTCCTTTATTCTCATTCAGAAATAAATAGGTACAGAACCAGGAAATGTTTGATTTGATTTAATTTGATTGGTAAAATATAAAGTGTTGAGGTCGGGAAGTACTCGTAGGTAGATAGTGTAGCTTTAATACCCGTAGAGCCTACCGCGTAGAGCCTTCCCGTAGAACCTACCCGTAGAATAGTTTCCTGTCAACGGCGTAGACTATTAACTACGCTGACGCTGCATACTGACTACTCTATACTCAGTTAGATGTTGACTTAAAAGTTAAGCGAGTTTGAGTCATGAATAGTAGATAAATATCAGAGCGTGTGATATATGTGAACATTTCGGTGTACGTAGTCGGATGACAAATACGGCTGTAAAAGGCACCTGCTTGCTGTACCTGTCTGCAACCCGTGTTTACGTAATAGATACCCGATGGATAATACATTACATTGTTCAGGGTAAACGAGAGAAATATTATTTTTCTAAGAACATTCGGTTACCTACTGAGATCTTACTTTTCTATGGATATTGTACAGAAATATTCGATCAAATTCTTCTAGACTAATGACAAAAAAATTCAAAAAAAATTCATAAAAAATTTAAAATTCATAGTGTTGTCACTATGAATTTTTCAACGGATGTTGAAAATTTAAGGAATTAAAAGTGCTACTGTAAACTATTGTTTATGATGGGTATGGGGTACACCTACTACATCACAATTAGCAAGAAATAAAGTGTTGTTATTTTGAAAATTTTTCGATACCTACTACAGTTTAATTATAGTATACCTGTTACCCGTCGTTCACGTTTATTCAGAAAAGAAAATCCAAAAACCGTCCTCGTAATAAACTGTAACTAATTATCAAATTTCAACAAAACCTTTAGCCGTGAAAAGCCTACAAACAGACAGACAGAGTTATTTTCGATTTTGTAATATTAGTAAGTACTCGTATATATTGCATTACAGACAGACAGAGTTATTTTCGAGTTTGTAATATTAGTAAGTATACTATATTGCATTAGAATAAACAATAGGAAAAAATTAGGTCTACGTCAGCTTACAATGTAAGGTAGAGATCGTATACATATTTACCTAAAGTTCACGTCTTCCTGCCAAAAGCTAGGAAAATATGGAAACGGCTTCAAATTTTCTAAAGTTAATTTTATTAAAACATTTTATTAACTTAAGGTAAATTACATTTTCAAAGGTATCATACTAAATTCTAAGCTAACAATAAATGCTAAGTCCATCGATCCCGGAAAAGCGATTTTTTCCTTTATATTAAGTACCCATACTCCACACCACTCAACACAATTTGAAGTTTAGGTAAATATAATATGTGTCCGCAGGCAAATGTGTCCGATATTCGATCTCTAGTTATAACTTAGTGCCACGAGTCTTAGAGTTACATTTTATTTTGTAAGATAAGATAATATTTATTGCTCAGAACTTTGTACATATTTTACATAAAAGTGGTACAAAATAGTTTAGACACAACAGTTTATCCTAACGGACAAGCAACGTTTGTTACAAAGTGTGAGTGACCGATAAGGCCGCATAACACCAGCAGAACATGACTTACAGATCATTTACGTGCAGTTACCTACAAAAAAAAAACAATAGTATTACCTACGACAAAATACATAAATTATTATTTGCACGAGGTCAACTATTTCTTATCTAACAAGAAACATTAGAAAAACATCAGTACGGTCATAAAATCGTTTAACTCGTAGACAATAAGCCACCAGGCCCGTCAGCTGTCAGGGCTGCTGCCTGCTGTCAGAGCATCAGGCGGACCTTTAGTTACCATCAGAAGAAAAAAAACTACCTCATAAAAAAACTTTTTTAGAAGACTTTTTTAAATTTATTCTCATCTTAAAACCGTGGGGCGACTTTTTAGCGAATACCGATTTTCCAAAAATCGACCTTCGATTACGCAATGCAGCGTTGCTTATCGTATGACCCAAATGAAAATTGACCATGAACTTCAAAAATTAAAGGATCGACCTTATAATAGCAGCATAGAGTTGGTTTTTGTATGTCGTTCCTTAACTGCTTAGGCACCAGGCGGGTGGGAATCTAAGCTAAGCTATTAAATCTATTCTAAGCTATTTAGAAGATATAAAAAGCTAAATCATTTTCCGGAAGGTGTAAAAGTGTAATGAGCACGCAGAAATGTAATTTTAATTTTATTCTTGGTACTTTTTACGTAGCGCTTAATCATAATCATGGGAGGGCGTGATAATCCGCCTTTCCCCTAGGGCGGTGTGAAAGCAACACGGAGAATATTATCCCAAATAAGGATTCGTAATATAATCTCATACAAATTGTGCTTACATGCTACTCGTATGTACTTGAATTGAGTTCGTACTCTTCAGTCTACGTATCTAAAACAATGATAGGCCGGCTTAACCGTTAATGATGGACCAAGCTTGCCGAGAAGAATTTTATTTAATTTAGGCAGGGTTATAGAGCTTATACAGCAAGATTCAAGATTCAAGATATTTTATTTGTTACAAAAACCCTATTTTTTTTTTATTTATTAAACAACATTCACAGCCCTTAAAAACAAAATACAATAGTGACAAACTAAACTTACAGCCTTAAAGAATGTATATTATATTAATGAATTAAATAATATGTGCTGTCATGTGTGTGTGAAAGAGAGAGTGTGTGTGGATGTGTAAAAGTGTGAGTGTGAGTAAGTGGATATGTTAAGGTATATACTCGTATGTTGTTTTATTGAAGGGCATGTACACTCACTTAAAAGTATTCATGCATAAATACCAAAAAATGCACGTTACAAATAGCAAGAGCTATGACCGGTTTAAGAACGCAATAAAAAAAGGAAAATTTACAGAAAAAATACCAAATATGTATCGTGTGTCAGCGGCTTTTATTCTAAGAAAAAGTAGCGGCACGACGCGAATAGTGTACAAATGTAACCAACGTGATTAGTGGCTGCGTTTGCGCTTTTAAAAGGGCGGAGCGCGATGTGTGTACAATTTTTTTTTTCAATATTTAATTTAAAATAGCATATTTACATCCTCCAGTCGACGTTGAATGTGCACCTTGCGGATAAAAGAGAGTTTTTGTAACAACCTGTATAATAAATGATCAGATGAAATCTACGAAGTGAAGGGACAGGTAAGCAAAAATTGATTTAAATTAATAGTAAAATTACCAAAAAGAAAGGAAACAGAACAGATACAATTAAATAAAACTTTAATATCCCTATCAAGATTTAGACCACAAAACTCGAAAATATTTCTTGTAAATATTCGATGAACAATCGGATATTATCGAAAATTGTTCTCAATATTTATCTTACTTTTTCTTACCTATCAGTCTTGCTTAACGAAGTTTATTTTCCGGAAAAATTAAGAAAGGCACAGGTGAAACTTTGACGGAGATAAACGCGATGTCAATCTTATTTACTGTCTCCACGAAGAACTTTACAAAACGTTTGACAACTTCGTCTGCACAGAATACTTCCTATTATGTTCGCCTGGTACACTGATCGCAACTAAAAAAAAACAGTTAAATGTGTGTTGTGACGCGTTGGTAGGTTTCTGTATACGTATTTAAAACGGAACCTTAGAAATCGTTTGTGGATATAGTAAAGATAATTTATTAAATATCGCTAGATGTCCAAATTCTATGTGACATGCATAACATCTACCTAAAAAAGGAAACTAGAAACAATAAGATACGGACAGATTACTCAATACTCAATACTTAAATATTTATTGCTCATATCAATTATGTAGATGACTACACATCTCAGGTCTCCTAAACATGTAATATGTAAGTAAACATAATTATTATGACATATGTTAGGGTACAGCAACAATTTGTATGGAACGATTTATTTTATGTCATCAAAATTATCTGCAAAAACTTCGTCAAGATTATAGTAGCATTTCGTTGTCAAAAAGGATTGTATTGTTTTTATTACGGAGTCATACTTATTAAAGTCTTTAAATTTATTAGGTGATTTTTAATTTTTGTACAAAGTTTTTAAGAAGTTTTACCAAGTTTAAAAGTTTATTTCATAGTGTATTGAGTAATTAACGTAATAGTTTGTGTGTTATCTGCGTTACCTAAATCATAAAGGTAAACATGGCTTTAGATAATATATGTATGTAGGTAGGTAGGTATTTTGAAAAACGATTAATGCGACTTACATAATACCACTAATTTGTGTTTATCAGTTAGATAACACTAATTTATGAGCTAAGATAAGCGGACATGCGGTCAAGGCTAACCACCGCTTTGGTCAGATCGTTCACCGTATAAGTACGAAAGTATCGTCTCTCGCCACTCCGAGCAATCCTAAAGTAACAGGGCTTAATGTTACAAATGCATATTTTATTCATTGCGGCATCATTCATATTCACTATTGGCATGCAAATCAGAGGCGTTGCAAAGACACCTCGAAAGCCGCAACCGACAGGCGACACCGCGTCGAGACGCCGCCGGTACGACAACAACGATGCGATGCTTCTTTCCAACGTCAACCCCACTTTGTCGAGGCGACTGTTATTGCACCGTGTTTCACCTGCAACACACTGTAATAACATTTACACAGGGGAAATTCAAACGTCGAACTATTTCAGCATTTGCCTCAAAATGGAATTTCTTTGTTACGCGAACGATAAATATTATATGAACGACGTGACAAAGGAAGTCAAACGAAAACATTTTATTCGAACGTAAATATTAGATCCGAGTGCGAATCTCGATCGTAGGCGTTTTGTTGCGGAACGAAGGTATGGTTATATTATAGTTGGCGTAAGTGAAACTAAAAAGGAATGTATAGTAGAGTTACGAGGGAAGAAGTGGTAAATGTTTAAAATTAATCAAGTCACGAGTACAATTGGATCATTTGCATTTATACGAGTTGCTAACCCGAGCTCTGTCAAACCGTATTGATATCGAAGTGGTTTCGCTTGAAATACTGACAAAATTCATAAATTCTGATTCCTTACCGACGCGAACTCACTGTTTCAGATCCTTAGCAGCTGCTGTAAGATAATTTTCTTCTTAGTTCCCATAGTCGCAAAATGTCACTTAACTCATATAAATAATAATAAAATAATAAATAATTAATTTGGGACACTTCCACACACGGTCGCCTGACCCCAAACTAAGCAAAGCTTGTACTATGGCTGCCAGAGACTCATATACATACTTATACATACTTAGATATTTTTAAATACTATTAACACCCATAGAACAAACACAAATATTCATCACATAAATGTTTGCCCTAGATGGGAATCGAACCCACGCCCCCAAGCTCAGAAGGCAGGTTCACTACCAACTGAGCTACCGAGGCAGTCAAAATAAAACCTATTTTGTGCACCTATCGTACTTACTTATAAAAAAGACATTCCTTAATTATAGTACTACTTTAGTATTAAAATTACTGTCTATAATGATAATAATAGTTGAAGTAAACACACACAAACACACACCCATACACACACACACATACACACACACTCACGCATTCACGCCCGGTAAAAAAAATGATGTACTATAATAAGAAAGAGCGGGGGCTCTTAACACAAGCTTTATTAGCTTAAAAAGAGTACCCAGAAGTATGTATCTGTATTTTGTAACTTTGAATGAAATAAACTTTATTATTATTATTAAGTAATAATTGTCCCGCATGCTTGCACTGCTGACACGCTGTACAGACTACGAATTAATGGTGGAGTAGAGAGTATGCCATGTTCTACTTAGATAATCTCTTAATAGCTTGCATGCAGCATGTACTGATTAAGTGAACCTATTTGGAAGGTGTACTGTAGGTATAGACTATACTCGTATCTGTCGTGCTATCTATGAAATCTGTTTAGTTGTGTGATTATTGTATTATAGTTAACTAAAATTATTAGCGATGATAGCCTAGTTGGGGAAGGTCCGCCTCTCAAGCCAGAGGAAGCGGGTTCAAACCCAGCCGACGGCACGCATCAATTTGTTCATTGCGTGAACATATGTGCGTATTGTATGTCATCTACTATATGACTGGAGCCCGGTGTATGGCGACAGGCTCGCTCCCTGTCACATTTGGGACTGAATATCGTCCGGCGAAGTGTGGGTTTTATTACACCTCTGCCAGCCACCTCGGGGAAAAGGCGTGACGATATACTATACTATATGCTATACGTGTTAACTAGAGTAAGTAACTTTATTCTTTACGGGCAAGTGACTTACTTAACAAAACGTTTACCTACAACCTAATCTACAATACAAATAGCAGCTGATTTCGTACAGACCGTTAAAGATGATAAAATAAAGATAATGAATACTACATTTTACGTTCAACAATGCAAATAACTCTACCACCATGCATCGGATGTAGAAAACAAGTCGTGCGGCGTCTATTGGCCTGGATGATATCGTTAGACACGGCCGCTTGGAGCCAAACACTTATTGAAACTGTTCTTAACTGTTGTCCTTTTATGTAGCTACTCCATAAATTTTTGATAGGGCCATCTCGGGAAATCTCTGTCTCCATTCGCAGAGGGTCTGCAGTCAAATAAAACTGGAATCCCAAATATTATTCCGAGACATTTTCCCTGTTCCTTCGATGTGAACTTTTATTTTTATGCTCTTACGTATTCTTATCAGAGAAGAGACACACGCCCCGAGAGCTTCTGACATACTGACTTAAATCCTTTACCCGAGTGTGTAAGTTTGTCTCGGATTACAGTTCTGAACGTTTCTTTAATATTATTGGAAGGTTTTCAGGGGCTAATGCCATTTGGTGGGACCGTTCGATTATGAATTTTACTGTGGGATGTCAAGTTATAGAATTTGATTTGAAAGTATACTCTTTAGCTTTTCTTGTTCGTTTTTACACTTCATCACTAACAATAATACCTATTATAAACGCGAAATTTTGGGAGTGAATATGTTACCTATGTTTCTTACCTCTTCATAAAATAAGCAAGGTCGTATAGGCCGACTGGCTAGCCCTGATGTCAATTCTTCATGAAATAGTTTAATAAATTAGTCTAATATTTGGAAAGAAGATAACCTAGGGTAATCATTATCCATAGGGATAATGATTAGTAATGATGACAGGATAATGATAGATTAACCCAGTATCTAGTTTGTACATGTATGTAGGTACGTATCTTAATTTTTATACAAGGTGCTGTATATTGGGTGTAGTAGAACTTTAGGGTGTTTTTTTACGCGTCAAACTGAACCACTGATAGAACACAAGTTTGCAAAATTCGAGAGAAAAAAGTAGACTACCCTCCATACAAAATTGATCACGTAATGACGAAAGTTATTTTGTATGAGCCATTGGAGACTCGTACATTTTTCTTTAAAATTTTGCAAACTTATGTTTTTATGTTAGTTAGAACAACACCTTAAGTATTATCACACCCAAAAACAGCGCTTCGTGCAGAGCAAGCTCTCTTGTGAGAGTTTAACTCTCTTTTGTATCGAGAAAATTATTAGTTTACCAACCAATGGCAAACAAATGATTTTTTTGTTCCAAAAATGTAGTCTATAAAAAAAGGAGCGAGCTTCCTTATTCATATAAGATATTTTGTCGTTATTTGCTAATGGTTTTAGTGAAGAGTATCACGAGCAATGCAACCTAACGTATAGGGTCCAATAGATCATGGAGGCGACGGGCGGCACAAATGTAATTTAGTTCTTGGCCGCAGTGTAAGTACGAGATGGGTCTCCAGATTAGCTCGATGCATTACCGAGAGCCGGCGAGAGGATGCCCCTCTTGGGCGTTTAGTATTGCGATACTTTTTAAGAGACTGGCTGGTTTGAGTGAAGACATTTTGCACCAGGCGGTCCCACAAGTTTCACACTAATCTCATTAATGCAAAAAAATAATGCAAAAGTTTGGATGGGTGGATGCATGCTTGTTACTCAATGACGTGAAAACGGCTGAACGGATCGAGGTGAAATTTTGGCACAAAGATAGATTATGGCTGGAATAGATACTTTTTAACTAAGTGTAACACTGTGCGGTGCAACTACGTTTTTTTTATTTGCGTTTTTTGAGTTAAAAAGTGTATCGTTAACGCCTGTTCTTACGACGCCAAAATATTTTTTTGACAAATTAACTCTGGATCGCATTAAGTCATGAAAGGTAAACAAACAGAGTCATAATTATTACTCACTGGGGTATTAATTACATAGTCTCCATTATTAGACCCGATCTTCAGAGTTGGTATGAACTTCGAAGTTACCGAAATATCTTACGCCCTCATGGTAATTTTGTTAGACACTGACATCTCAATCATCAGTCAGTACGCAATTAAGCATAACCAACATAATCAGAGATATCATGTAGGTACCAAGTTATCACATAAGTAAATGGTGCGACTCAAGGCTATCTTCATAAAGCAGTTTTACAAACAACCAAGTCTTTTATCTTTCCATATCGTATGGAGTTCGCAATCCATGACCTTAAAAGGTCACACATTATCGCCCCATGAAAACGCGCGTAAGTAATGTTATCACGAAGCACCTGCTGATAACCATTTAAATGTAAACACAATCGTACGTATGTAACTACTCGAAAACATACGATAATTTATTAAGCAAGCAGCTTCGTCTTAACATGTATGTCCTCAGCAGTTTCCGTCGGTATTTGAAATACAGATAAAACGTGTACTTGCATACTTGGGTAGGCGCATGCTGTGATTGTAAGATGTTGATTAAAGGTGGTTTGTGTGTTTCACACTCGTCACATATTTCAGCGGCGACAAGCCCCGTATTAGTATGCCACGCCACAATAACCGAAGTCGAATCACAAAAGATTTCCGGAGCGCGACTTGCACAAGGGATGAAAGCCAACATTGTGTAATCAGAAGGGTCGCAATCTCACCTCCCCCCGCGCTGTGTCGAACACGGCTTCATCAACAAGGGGTCTTTCTACTCATTGTGGCTCCTCAAAACCTGCGGAACCCGCGCTCGTGTGACGTTCGCGGTCCAGAGACAAGCGCTGAAATCAGGCCAACAAAGTGTCATGTACTTCCGATGGTGTTTTCAGTGTTTTATAACTTTTCTTAGTTGACTAAAACTGCGTTTTGGGTTTTAAGCGTATAAATAGATAGATACCTAGTTAGGTGCATTTATTCATTGATCCTCCTGATTAATAGATAACTTGTGTGTTGTGACATGTGTGTGCTAGGGCTCACGGAAAGACCCGCAATAGTTTCACGTTTGAATTTCTCGAGCAAACGTTATTACTCCTCCGATGGCGGAATGCTTCGCTGAAACAATTCACAATAGCAGGAACTTCAATGTCAAAGGCAAAGAAGATTGGCTCGCTCTCGCGCATTCCGACTTACGAATTCAAACAAACGTGTGCCGTTCAAGATTTACCTAAAATGAGATTATGCAGTGAATGTTAGGTTCCATTGAACGTTTATTTAGGCCATGATTTTATTGCCTTACAACGAGGGATGAATTTTGATATATTGTTTTATTAGTTTCTCAAATAAACTCCCATAGTCCCACAGCAAAATATGGTAGTAGCGCAGATTGCGTAAACAAAAGCAGAACAACATTTGATTTGATCTTTTCGCAGAAGGGGGCGGCCGGGGACGTCACTCAGCGAGCCGAGGGTCAGCGGCGCCGCGAAGGGCTATTCCCACAACTCGTTATTGTTTCATATCAACGACGTAATCATTTTACCATGCCTGTTTAATTGAGAGAAGGACGTCGACAACAACTATTGTTCATTTTTAAACAATGCTCAAAAAGATGATGGACCATAGGGAAAAGTCATATGACCTTTTGGATTGCGTACTCAGCTAGCGTGCCTACTTCATGTAGGTATGTAGGTATATATACTAACCATTTCCAAGTCAAAGCAAAGAAACAGAAATCCAAGCGAGTTCGAGTTTTAAAATCTTTTTAAACTCCGCGGGTAGTTCATAAAGCGCTTTTAATGAAGTAGGTACCTACGCTATATGTGTAGGCGAGAGCCATCCAGAAATGCCTTTCTAAGAATTCGAAGAAACGATCCTCGTTGCATTTAGCTCCGGGCGTTAATTAAGAATTCAAAATGTTCTTTGTGATAGAGTTAAGCCGTAACCAGCGACAAAATTCTGCTCACTTTATTAAGTTACCCTAGTTGTCGACTTCACTGAGGTAAGCAGCCGAAGTGGGTAGGTATTTCTTTAATCACTACCGTTGCTTTAGTTAAACTCAGAAAAGACAGTTTAGATTATTTTTTTATTTCCTTACAAAGTTTTTTTTTAATAGCTTATGTCATTCCAGTATTATGTATTAACCTATAGATATCTTTTATTAGGTGTAATTTGACAAGAATTAGCTACTTACGTTATTTTATCGTTACTACAACAACTTTATAGAGTTATCTTTTACAAATACGTAATCATCGATAACACTAATTCGATTCTTTTATTTAAAAACTTCCATTGAACTGAGATAATGTTTGATTGACACAAAACATGAAGTAGGTTTAATAGTAGTAGTAGTAGGTAAGTCTTACTTATTATAGGAAGTGTAAACACAAATTTGTCCGTGAATCATCTGTGTATACTTAGCACTCCCTAATCGTTCCGATACTAAGTACAAATAAAGCAATCCGCAAGCACGTAGCTGGGCGTTTTTCAAAAAAGATGTACACGTGACGAACCGGAGTTGATTTTGATTTTTTGAAATTTTTATGTATTTTTTTATCTTATTTGATAAAAAGTACTTTAAATTAAGTAAAATTCAAAAATAAGTAACAGTATTATGAAACACATCGCGATAATCTTAATTTTTACGTAAGAGTTCACAGGCATTTGCTCCGGTTAGTCACAATAGCAAAAAGTTAATAAAATGAATAATAAGAGTTGTTATATTAATTTATCTGTATTAATCATTAAATAACTTTAAAATCTTTGAAACACCAAGTCAAAACATAGATAAAACACAATAATTATGGCGTAGCAATAATTTTTCTTTCGAGATCGTCACAGTAGGAACTTTTGACCTTAAAAAGTTTACATTTACATACTTTCTTAATGACAGTCAACTTTAAGGCTAACAAATATTATAAATATACAACATCAGTGTCCTAAACAACCACATATATTAACAAAGAACTAAACATTTATTGAATTGTATTTGTTATTGTCTACATAAAAATTTGGGACAGTGACTATCTGGAATTCTACGAGACTAACTGGAAAAAAATAAGCTATGTTTACACTTAGAGAACTGAGAGAATATTAACTCTTATTTTAATTATATAGTTATTTAGTTAAGTACTAGCATAGTATGTGGCCTACATAATTTTATTTTTAACAGTCTTTGTTTACGTTTTTTGATCACAACTTCTTACTATTTTACTAATTTGAATAATAATACCTATAATGCCATTCCAAATAACAACTTACCCTCATGACAAATCAATCAAAACTAAAATTGAATCAAATAAAATAATTTAGTTAGATTAGAACAAAAAACCTGTCGATAGCTTTCTATATTTCAAATTTATCCAAATAAGTTTAGCCGTTTCAAAGATAGTGATGACAAACATACATGTACCAAATTTTATAATAGAATAATTAAAGGATTTTTTTTTGTACTGTTCGTCAAATATAGCCCCAGCCTAATAGTTCCGGTGCGTCACAAAATGATTCCGTCTATACAATACGTGACGAACCTGACGTGACGAATTGATACCAACTGAACTTTAAACAATAATTTAAGCTGTTGTATTCATTTAACGGCTCCTTGCGATTTGTTATACAATAGTTTAATACCACATTTGTGATTGTATTACGGCAAATTACTTGATAAACTGCTACATACCTCATAAAATCCCGTTGCTATCTGGAACTTCAATTCGCAACCAACGTGTCGCGCCCGCTTTCGTCACAGATCCTGACTACACTGAGATATGTTTCAAAATACCGGTTATACTGCAGTAAAGATTAATATTCGCAAAAACTAAAAATAACCATAGTTTAGGGTAATATTTTGTCTAAGTATTAAAAAATGTATCGTGACTATTGCCGGAATTCCGGTTCGGCCATATTCCTGGGACAACACATAAACAGTATTTTGAGCTAGTTTAAACTCAATTACGACATTATAGAGCTCTAAATCGTATTTACAAGTTCAACATTTGTCTACAGAATATAAAATAGTGGCGCTATTTAATTCGTGTAAGTTTTTCTGAGACTTGAAAGTTCTAATCATGCAGGTGGGACATGAAGATTTTACACTTTTTTGCCGTTTGTTTTTATAATAAATTAATACTAACGAGTGTTAGGTTGCACATAATAGTAAATTTGGTAACTTAAATATGTATTCATTAAACAAATACGCCGTTTACTCAAGTACGTACATATATAAATTATAAAAACAGAACCAAAGTTTTGGACGCCATATATTCGCGAATGTACATCTTTTTTGAAAAACGCCCAGCTAATGCTCAGGGCCTCATTACACTGTGTTGACACCGACAAATGCCCCTTTACATATTCTCGCTGAGATCCCAAAGATTGAGCCATGAAATTGAAAACGATCCCTTTGTAGAAATTTATTCCAAGCACGAACTGCTCCCACTCCGTCGACGAGGAGATTTGCTCGTTTATTTTTATGAAATTATTAAAGAAACACTTCATTCTTGTCTCGGAATCGTGTAATAATGTCGTTCTATCTATTTGATAGGTTATGTAACGATTAGCTATATTTTTTTGTAAAATGTGGATATGATTTTTATTTCGAAATGTTTATTGTTGGCTCTTTTGCATTTATGTTTTATAGAATAGTATGTATGTAGTAAATGTAGAGTTTCCACGTTACTAAATTCAGCGAGGATATACAGAACAAGCGTGGAAACGATCAATTCCAACTTGCAGCTACATAAATTACTCAATCGGAAACTTCCGAAAGAATTCTCAACTTCACAACAGTAAAAATCGAAAGAAAGTGCTTGCGACTATTTTAAGCTTTTAACTTGCATTTAAGTTTTAAGCAAGAATTATGAATGGGAATTGGAAGGAAGTAGAAGTTGAAGTGAGAAGACTTTTAATATAGAAACTTAGGCAGGTACTCATTTTAATTTTCTATCCTATGAGACGAGCGTTTTGAAAACGACGGCATAAGCATGACTCTTTTTGTAAGTGTGGCTTTTTAAATAGTACTTAATATCTATCGTACTGTTTGTGTGATAGATATACCGGGTGTAAGGAGACCGTTCTCGAAGCCGAAACGCCGTTATTACACTATCTATACACAACCCGAAACCACTAACTATTAGCCATATAACTGTTATTTTAAACTTTTAGAAATTTGCAAACCAGCAATGTAACGCGTTTATATCGCGGGGGTCAATGGTCGGCGCCAGTACCTACGGAAAGTGCGACGACGCGCCGCCGCGGGCCGCGCGCGCGCCGAGACAGCGGAGGGCGCGGGCGGCGCGGCACCTAGGTCGCGACCGCGCGCAGCTGTGTGCGGGCGTTCACCTCTAGCGTCAGCTGTTAGGCATTTAGTATTAGACTGCCGTTAGGGTAAATTTTTTTTTTTTTTGGTAATTGGTGTTTAAACTAGCTTTTTAAAGCTTGTATAACTTGTGTCGATGTTAAAATATCAGATTTTAAGTTTAAAAAAAAAGTCTTTTTTTCGCGTTTTTTTTAGTCGCTTTGTATTAGTAATCCCCACCACTATTCCCAGTTTTCGTTTTCGAGAACGGTCTCCTTACACCCGGTACTTATTGAAAAACAAAAGTCAACGATTTTATAAAATCATTAATTTACTTACCCCCAAAACGAAAACGACAAAATCACGAGTAATAAATATATCGTGTGTAAGCCGAATGTGTTCACAGCTCAGTTTATGCGAAGCGCGACCAACTTTTGCACTTTTTCACCCGGCGAGCTTGCCAGCCACACGTCCCTATTACCCGGAACTCACGCTCTCCATTATCTCCACGACTGAATTTGTTTAAAAATTTCTCGCAGCTTAAAAAAAATACGCATGTGGTATTAAGCGCAGACAAAAGTTTCGTGAGCAATGCACAATGTTTTCATTTGCCACAAAAGTTCGCAGCAATCACGCAACTTTGTATTGTATTTTTAATTTTTAAGCATGTGATAAGCACGTACGAGTTTTTCGCCCCTCGACGTAACGGACCGTAATGACCTCGAATAAGGAGCAAAAATATCGCGAGCGCAATTCGTCATGTCATTATGCAAGGGAAGGGCGAACTTTACGAGTATAATAACGTGAGATGTCTGACTCGGTATGCCTCGTGAATGGTAACGCTCTTTGTGCCGTGTTTTATGCGAACGATTAACCTTTTAATGTTAGCTAGCCGCTCGAAATGGAAGCCGTTAGTGCAAACCACGCAAAAATAGCATTCCGGATTTAGTTACGTAGGTACCTAAACAAAAATTTTCCATTATTTTTGCAAACAATATAGAACTTAATTCATTCGTTTCATTACATGGTTTTGGAAACTGTTTACAAAGAACGCATGACTTTTTAATTCCAATGCTAATAACTTTTTGACGATACCTTTTTAATTCACATTATCTACGTAACTACTCAAATATTAAAATGCAATTTAGAAGGCACGGCACGGGCCCGGGCGGGCGTGTTATAAAAGCATTATTTTCAATTTACACACCTAACACTGCCATTATTTCTCCGTCTTTACGTTAATTGTCCACAAATAGCGGTCCTGTAAATCCCAAATTGTATTGTAAACTCCTTGATGAGGTCAGGGGTCTCGGAACTTAATTGTTTTTTGATGAATAATGCTCGATCACGTTGTTCTTGTCAAATCATGCGGTTAATGAAGTTTCCTCCCCTCATTGTCTAGGGTTCCTTGAAATTACATTTTTTGTAAACAACCGCTTCAGGTTTCTAAATTAAAGTTTCATGACGTATACTTCAGCGGGTGGAACGAAAGCCACCGAACAAGTCCTCATCAAGTTCATTGTGATCACACAATACTGGCAATCGAGACATTTCATCAGACCTTGCGAAACGAGCCACACGTCGTCGACATATTTTATTCATCGGTCGCACTCATAGTGTAAAATAAATTGGCGCGTGCCTAAACACGTTCGCATCGATACGTGCTTATGGAATTTGGTTAGCTCATCACGAGCACGTCATGAGAAAATTCCATTAGGCAGGACATGTTCAATTATCGAATGGTTTGTTCTGGGATATAGGCTGCATCGGCTTGTTATTGGCGGGAGCTGATAACGTGCCCCAACACACGATGGGGTTACAAGATACTGCCCTCTGATGCACTGCGCCCACGTAGTAGCTACGTAGCCTCTACGCCGCTACGATACTACGTGCTACGATCTTAATATGCTACGTTTAATAACATTAGAGATTCTATAGCTATTTTGGTTGCTGTATTAGGTATCCGGAACAGTATTGTGCTTTACAACATTGTACTGGATGACCGAGCTTTGCTCGGTATTTTTTTTTTTAATTGTTTATTTTTGGAAAATAAACAATTGATTTTAGTCTAACCTCAAAGCAAACACTCATTGACTTCGTGTTACTTAACAACGCCATCTGCTGTTGTGTCGTTAAAGCAATTAGTTGCTCACAAAAAATAGTATTATAATTCGCCAATAGATGTCAGGAAACGCCTCCTTTTTGTTATTTTTCTTCCAAGTTTATGTTTAAGTTTATTATCGATAAAACACGAATAAAATGACATTTTCTAAAAATGATTCCTAGCTAGATCGATTTATCGCCCCCGAAACCCCCTTTAAACCAAATTGTATGAAAATCGTTGGAGCCGATTCCGAGATTCCAATGTCAGGAAACGCCTCCTTTTTGTTATTTTTCTTCCAAGTTTATGTTTAAGTTTATTATCGATAAAACACGAATAAAATGACATTTTCTAAAAATGATTCCTAGCTAGATCGATTTATCGCCCCCGAAACCCCCCTTAAACTAAATTGTATGAAAATCGTTCGAGCCGATTCCGAGATTCCAATCATATATATATATATACAAGAATTGCTCATTTAAAGATATAAGATAAAATACAATTTCTTTTAATTAGCCGATGTCTTTCTCACATATATAAGCTTATTATGCATGTAAACAATGCTTTGGTCACATTGTAAGACTTCGTAAGTTTGTTATGCCAATAAACACGTAACTACTTAGTAAGTACCTACTTTACGAAATGCTGAAGATTTTATTAGGTTTGGAATCGCAATGAATGCAATTAACATTCCCAAACAAGCATCTTGTGGAAGCAGCCATAAATCTTATTGCAAGTGGCCTACTCGTATTTTAGCAACTTTCAATGTAATTATGAAAGTAGCACGTTTAATTAAGTAAGGCAATTAAACATGCTTGTAACAAAGTTTACAATGAATGGGTATTTGGATATTTTACACGAATTCGAACGACGATACATCACATGAAAATCATGGTCATGATTTTACTTAAGTTTAAGGCAAGTATTTCATGGGATAGTATCTTTTAAGTTAGATCGAACTGCACAATCGGTTAAGTAGTTTAGGAGTCTATAGCGGACAAACAACGTGACACGTAATTTAGAAGATTATTAATAAACGTTGCATAGTCTCGGAATAGTTATACAGTGTTTTGTCTTTTTTTTTTATCTCGATCGAAAAAAAACAAAACACAATCAATGTTTTATCTGCAACGTTTATTAGTAAGAGAGAAGGTAATAAAGGTTGTGGAAGTGGTTTCGAAGCATGAAAACCCAAATCCTGTGTATTTCACTTGGCTACTTACCCGGACGTTGTACTTATGCCTCGTGGCATCACATGTCGACAACGCGTTGTTTAATTTTACGGTTCCCCGCGTACAATATTTATAGCATCAAGCGCTGCCCACGAGCGCACTAAACTAATATATTCAGTATCTGTGAAAAAACCTACAATTTTGTTCTAAATAATTAAAATCAATATTTAAAAAAAAACATCCACTATTATTTATTAGAGTTTTATTACCAGATAGGTATCTAAGTATATATATATAAATAAATCTATACAGAATATTGCAGAACAACAATAATAAATTAAGTCCAAAATTTTCTGTGGTTTGTTGAAAAACTTAGCTATAAACTATGAAAAACTCGAAATTAACCCACCTACTAAATTTTATCATCATGTCCGGAAACATATTGTTGTACATTGTGCATGTGCCTTTTTATGTAGATACATGATGTCTTTATATACATACGAACGAACTAACTATTGTTAATTCTTTGCTTATACCCAGACCACTATTGTTTTTCTAAATGGTTCGTCCGGAGAATCCCAGTTTCTGCTGGACAGCATTACAAATTAAAGCGGAAGTAAAAACTAACTGCATTTTCCAATTAGGAGTACGTCGAGATACTGGGTCCTGATCTCTAAAAGACAGAATGAAGCGTTTCGTTTTATCAAGATAGTGGTTCATATTAAAAGGTATTATGATTGCTTTGTCTTTAAAACACTGTAGAATAGCGGTCGGCAACCCGCGACCCGCGGGCCACTTGCGGCCGTCGGCTCCTTGCGGCCCGCGAGTGTTTAGTAAATAAATAAATAAATTTGAACATTTTGCTCACACGGTCGTCTGGCTCCAAACTAAGCAAGGCTTTTACTATAGCTGCTAGAGACAGATAAACCTTGATTTTTAGAGATCTGACAATACCTACATAAATAAATAGATTACCTATGGTACAATATGTATATCTAAAAACCTATAGTAAAATTTTTGAACAAGTGCGGGCCGTCACTTGCTTATTTTGGCACTGTGCGGCCCTTGCCTGCCAAAAGGTTGCCGACCGCTGCTGTAGAAGGTTGAATACTGTTGCTTGTACTACCTACCTGCATTTTGCCCCCGAATAAAAACAAATCTATGTATTAGCTGCATAGATGCACAATAAGGCGATTTACTTATTTAAATTGAAATGCGAGAGTTTACATGTGACTTTACTTTTTAACCAAACCGTCGATCCGATTGATAATAGTGTGGATTATAGGTACCTGCTCAGAAATAGACGCAAACATTGGTAACGGGAAATAGCTATTTGACTAAATCGCTGTCGCTTATAAATTGCCCCAAGGCAGGGGTAAACGTTGCAGAGTTTCACCTCCGTCGGTGACCCCGACGACCGTCTTCGGATAAATAATTCCAGTGGTGCTTATCCACTGAGCGACTGCTGCTAAATTACGTTTGCGACCACTGCTTGTCTCGCAAATACAATAGACAGATGAATAAAAAGGTCAAAACGCAGGTTGTGCTGGCAATGTCAATATCATGTATTGGCATACATGGAAAATATGCTTGTGGCGGTTATGCGGTGTAGATATTGTAGTAATACAAGATAAAATGTGCGAAACCATAATAAAATTTAGAAATTTTAGATTACAATAATTACCTAGATCCTATGCAGATGAGATATTTAACACAATGCTTCCAATTTACATGCCTCAATTATTTTTCGAAAATACAATCATTTCCTCTACCTTTTTTCCTCTCATTGTTCATGTGATTAAATTACACATACGTCCCAATAAAACCAAGACGCCATCGATGATAATTTATCTCATTGCGGATAAGAATGCTATATAATACGTTACTGAGAGCCGATTACCCCAACGATCTTCCCTTGTGTTCAAAGAGAACGTATTGGAGCGGAATGTTCCACGTCGGAGGTAAAGCAAGTATTCATGTTTAATTTCACCCCAACATGAGAGCACGTAAAAACTCTTTTATCTGGACCCGAATTCTTGAGATAAAAATCGTTCACAATATACACTCGAGATTTGTACAGCGATTATTTTACATTTACCTACTATTTTTATCTCGGTGGGATACATAACGGTGCTTATCTCAAACTATTCCCCAATAATCTAAGAATTCTAGGGTATACGGTGTTCGCTTAGAAAATAAGCTGAATCCGTTTATCAATAATAATCAACTATTCAAATCCATTCATGAATATGTATTATTCATGAATGGATTTGAATAGTTGTTTATAAAGTTCAAATCAAAAATGCTGACGTTATCAAGCAATTATACCTACGTCACATAAATACATAATTATACAGGGTTATCAGAAACCAGTGTACCTACTGTGCGGAAAGGGGGTAATTTTACTTACAACTTTTACTATGGGGTCAACTCTGAAATCGAGAAAAAAATATAACAGCTGTTCCATACAACATTTTATCGACGATCAATAAATTTATTTGTATAGAATAGCAGTTTTTTTTTCTAAATTTTGGGTTGGCACCATAGCAAAAGTTATTCATAATGTTGAGTACATTGGTTTAGTACACCCTATACCGATAACCCTGTATGTAACAACGATTCGTTAATCTAATCTAATAATGTTATGTCAACACGTATCCAGTAAAATATGATATAATAAGTATAATTACTGAAAATAGTGCGTAACTAATTTGATTATTTTATGACGTACCTAAGCTAAATGTAAACATTTACGCGTGGATTGGTCTGCGTAAGCTACGATCTTTACTGGAGCAAATATCGTAGTTTACGCAGGTGCCGTTTATGTTGAAAGAATTAAAAAAAATCTCTGTTATTTTTTATAGCAGCCTAGTTGGGAGATGGCCGGCCTCTCAAGCCAGAGGGAGCGGGTTCGAACCCAGCCGACGGCACGGACCAATTTGTTCATTGTTTGAACATACATATGTGCGTGTTGTATGTCATCTGCTACATAATTGAAGCCCGGTGTATGGCGACAGGCTCGCCCCCTGTCACATTTGGGACTGAATCGTCCGGCGAAGTGTGGGTGTTGTATTACACCTCTGCCAGCCCTCTCGGGGGAAAGGCGTGACGATATCGCACATACGGTGCTATAACGTCACTTATGCATATTATGTAATATTTCAGGAGAAGCATTTGAAAATTCAACATCCTATTACACCAAATAGTTCTTTTCGACTAAACAAATAATATGATAACATTTAAACTACAACTTTAAACTTCATTTTAAACTAAATGGAAACATCTCAGTAATTACTATTCAAAAAATATAAACGTTTAAATGTTACTACCCTTGCAGAAGTGACGTTATGCCACTAGAAAAAAAAAATACCCGACAATTGTGTCAAAATAAATAAAACACGAAATTATACATTTCTAAAAAAACTATTTACTATAGTAGCAAAGAAGTAAAACACAATTTCTTAATTCAACATAGAATTATACTATTAATCAGACGTTGTAAAGACAGTCTTCTTCTCACTATTAATTAGGCGAAGTTCCGTGTTCAATCAATCATTGATCGATCAGTAATACGAGTATATCGATAAAAAAATTAGGCAATAATCAACTGTGTGTACTGACTGCCTCGGTGGCTCAGTTGGTAGTGAACCTGCCTCCTGAGCGTGGGGGCGTGGATTCGATTCCCACCTAGGGCAAACATTCATGTGATAAACATTTGTGTTTGTTCTATGTCTGGGTGTTAATATCTATTTAAGTATGTATTTAAAAATATCTAAGTATGTATATCAGTCTCTGGCAGCCATAGTACAAGCTTTGCTTAGTTTGGTGTCAGGCGACCGTGTGTGGAAGTGTCCCGAATTTATTTATTTGTATCAAATTATTTCACTTTTCTAAAATACAAATTTGGTAAACACTCAGAAAAACTTAAACAATTGTTATGTTTCCTGGTTAATCCGGGGTGTTCAACGCTGTCATTACATTTACCCATAGAACTTTCCTATTAATAAGGCGTTTTAATCACAGTCCTTGTACCCGTATGGTATTTAAATCTAATTACGTAATAATCAACAGTATCAAATGCAAATTCTTTTACCCAAACTAATTTTCATTCTGTTCCTACTAATTTGGTAAACTTAGAATCACTGCCACATTCTCAGGAAAATCAGGAAGTCTTTTACGCTGCGGTTATAATAGTTGTTTTCCTTGCAAGTGTAAATGTGGCTTTGTAGTCTATAAATAAAATAAAAATTAGATAATTTTCATCGTGTTCCGTAATTGGTATTTTTTCTTGCTTCAAGGGAATTTCATCTATTCTTCGATTGCCTCTATTGTCACGTAACTTTTTTGGCTGAATAGCTCATGACATCTTCTCATATCCCTGTCTTTTTCATTTCTACTTAAGCTTTTTTCTTCCTGGTGTAAGTTGAAACTGTCACATAAATTATTATTTTCTTCTCCAGAGGCATTAGTTAATCTAACATTAATTTTATACCATAAAAAAGTAAAAATATTGGGGAAACAACGTCATTATTACATACACAAGTGTCATTGTTGTTTCAAGAAACAACCATCACAACTAACAAAGTGTCATTATTGCTCCAAAAACATAAAAAAAATTGTTACAATTACCTTAGTGACGTTGTAGATCCAGGAGACTGTTTTTTGTGCGGGAGGCCGCGCGCAACTGACCAATGAAACGTTGTTTCTCCCAGTGTCGTCTAGATTCGCGCAAAACCATAACGACACTAATACTCTCACGCGGAAAGTATGTGTACTACACAAATAACAATAACACACCAAGTAAAGAGGTAGATTAGGTGTATTTTCTCATACTCAGTTCAGTTTTGACAAAAGTTGCATAAGTGACGTTTTAGCACCGGATGTGCGATATGTTATGTTATTTATTTTTTATACCAGTGTTAAATCTGTTCTCACATGAAATTTCACCTATTCCAGAGCTAACTACGAATATAATAACAAACTGCACACACTTCTCTACATAATATAAAATAATGTCGCTTTCCACGTCTGTCTGTCTGTACATATTCGGTAACTCCTCCTAAACCACACAATAAAGTTTGATTCGGTTTTCACCATCGCAGTTAGATATTTTTTCACTTAAGGTTTGTATGGACATTGCGAAGCCGGGGCGGGTCGCTAGTATAAAACGAAGTCGCCCTCCGCGTATGTAAGTTTTTTTTTTTTTTTTTAATCGTAACTTTTTTACAGTAACCCAATTAGGACCCTAGAGCAAGCGATTCTGGGCTGCCAGGGCAGTTCGACGCCCCTCCCTCGGTGACAGCCCAAGCCAAGGCTATACCTTAAAGGTGCCCTTGCGCTCAAGGGCGTAGCTAGGATTTTGTTAAGGGGGGGGCAGGCGTAGACAAACCAAGAACATATCTAAGGTAAATGCTGCATGAGCACAGGGGCAGGTTACGTTACAAATGAAAAACAAAATATTAATCAAATCAGTGAATATACAGCCTTGCTGTTTAACAATAACTTGAGCGGCAATATTAAAAGTTCATTTTAAGCAATAGATAGAGTATTAAGAGGTACCATAAAACACCTGGTCCACAAAACGTGGGATTTTAGTTCTTTGAAAAACTGTGTGTGCTCCTTGTTAGTCTTCTTTTGACTTTCATAGTGTGAAGAAGCAGCTGTGTGTGATTTTATTGTGAAGTAGAGACAGCTTATGTTACGAAATGACGAAACAACGCGAGCTTGACATCGAAAAACGAATACAGATCCAGATTTTACACGAAGAAGGCAAGACTCAAGTAGAGATTGCCTTATAATTAAAATGTTCACGGTACGCAGTGCAATCTGCAATTAAAAGGTTCGCTGAAACTGGCTCTCACGTAAACAAAATAAGAACGGGCCGAAAACGCGTGACTACTGACCACCAGAACAGAAAACTAGTTCGTGACTCTATCAAAAATCGCAAAAAAAACCTCTTTTAAGCTCGCTGCAGCTTTATCGGAGGATTTTGGAAAGCCAATTAGTTCTCAAACGGTGAGAAGAAGGCTCGCTGAAGCTGGCCTAAAAGGTTGCAAAGCCAGGAAAAAGCCGCTGCTCTCAGAGAAGAACAAAAAGAATCGCTTGGAATGGGCTCTACGACACCAACATTTGACTTAAGTTAAAATTTATGTCATTACGCTTTATTACATCAATAATTTTACCGCATATAACTTTTTTTCAAAATAATAAAAAAATAAATTTGACTATTTTTTTTGACACCTTCAGGTGTTTGGAACGCCGAGTGTGACGTTTGTGAGGCAGCGTGTCGGTGAAAAATACCATCCCGATTGTGTGGTGCCTACTGTTAAGCACGGAGGCGGCAGCATCATGATTTGGGGATGCATGGCTGCCGATGGAGTCGGCGAAATGTTCATTTGCGAAGGTCGTATGGACAGTCGAAAGTACATACAAGTGCTTGAAACTGCTCTGATGCCATCGTTAACACATTTTTTGGCGATACGAACTTGGACAACGTGAAATTCCAGCAGGATAATGCTCCATGCCATAAATCCGCTACTACAATGCGGTGGTTTGAAGACAACGACATTCCCCTGCTGGGTTGGCCAGCACAGTCACCAGGGGGGCTATTCCTGCGCATGAGATGAGATGAGATTTTATCTTGGTCACTCTCACACCTATGACGTTTCAAACGAGAGCAACAAGGACGATAAAAAGTGAGATGAAAATATCAAATCTCCGAATAGGGTCCCAGATCTGAACCCAATCGAGCACCTTTGGGGTACCCTGAAGCGCAAGATACGGGAGCATAGCGTCCCATCAAAAAAAGCGCTTAAAACGCTCTAAGAGACGAGTGGAATGCATTAACTGAAGCTGAATGCACGAAGCTGGTACGCAGCATGCCTCGAAGAATTGCGGCAGTGATAAGAGCCAAGGGTGGACCCACCAAATATTGATTTTATTTTAATGTTTAGTCAATACACAAATGAAAACCACATACACAGTTTCATTTCACGCCTTAAACATGTTAATCCCGGTAAATTGTTGGGTGCCTAATACTTTTGAGCAAGGCTGTATTTTACAAAAAAAAGTAGTCTACGAGGTTCTTCACAAAACCGTTTTAACACCTCAGATTCAATTGTATCCTTGGTTTTTTGTACCATGGTTCGGTGTACACTGAGCATGCATAGGCCGTTCAAACGGTTGTCAGTCATCGTTGATCTCAGCCATGTTTTAACACGACGCAGTGTAGAAAAGGACCTCTCTATGTTACTTGTAGTGCAAGGTTGTGCCAAGGTAATGAGTATTGCTTTTTTTTGTTGTGGGAAAAAAATGTTCGCCTCCTTTAACAATTCAGAAAAATCTAGTTTTTCAAGATCTTCTCTGGTCATACCCTTGGTCTGCCATTTTTTATACCATAGTTCGGCTTCTTGATTAAAATTAAGTAAACCGTAGTATAGGCAGAAACTTTGTGCTTTTTCTTTGAAATCAATTAAGGACATATTCAACATTGTTTTCAAAATGCGAAAACGCGAATTTCAAATTGCGAAAACAGATAAATGGTGTCTAATTATTTAATTTATTAGTAATGTTGGTACATAACACTGTATGTTTTCCGAATAAAAAAAAAATAGTACTAGGATGTAGCGACATTAATCCGAAAGCAGGCAAATGTTGGTCACCAAAACGCTGCTCCAGTGCAGATATCAAGCGAGGCGGTGTTGACTGGTATCAGCGGGGGCGTGGGCGCGCGGGGAATGTAAAACAGTTTCGCGCCTAAAGAAGCGAATCTATTTTTCAATCATTCATAGTACAATCTTATAAAATTCGCCTGTCAATAGAATCAACTTCGTTTTTGTTTATTAATAGGCTACCTAATATAAGAGTTAAGAGTAATATTACTTTACGAGGTTTGTGAGTATTCCTGCATCTTCTAGGGGGGGGCAGCTGCCCCCCCCTGCCCGTACCTCGCTACGCCCTTGCTTGCGCTCATAGTCGTAAGCATTATTTAAGGCCCTGCGCCCTCTGCGCATGCCTAATGCCCGGTACGCTGTCGAAGCCTCAGTGGCCAACAGCATAGAGTCATTAAAAAAAAAGCATCTGTCTGTTTGTATATCAGCTAATAACACCTCCTCCGTTGCATGGTTACGCAACGGATTTTGATGCGGTTTGCACCATCAGTTTAATATATTTTCACGGAAGGGTTTATAGGTACCGTGCAAAGTCAGGCGGGTCGCTAGTTAATTATAAAATTGGTTAATAAGTAAATAAGTACATATAAATATGTGTCTCAAGATAACTATAGCGTTATCTGAGACCAGAGGGGTCTAAACGATATGAAAAACACAAAGATATGAAGGCGGGTCCACAAAGCTATCTAATCGGTGTAGAATAAACCATCTTTAAGACCTATAATAAATATTATCACAAAAAAAATTAAGAATAATTGACCGCACCCAGACACACCTATACAGGATTACAAGCAAAGGTGGTACTAAGACGAAAAAAACCTAATCGAATTTATCAATAAAATACTTTACTAATTTTATTACACGGACCAATCTTAAAATCTCGAAAAAAGGAAGGTTATTGTGTGAATGTAATTTTTCTATACTTATTTAATAATTGTGTAATAACGATTATTAAAATATCAAAGCTTAGTGTCATCGCTCTGTGTAACATTGTAGTAAATGATCTGCAAAATGAATGTTAAAATAATTGATTGAGTTAATATTTGTGTAATTGATCGATGTGCTGATAGTACGAAACTACGAATAATTAATTTGATGACCAACTTAACCAAAATATATAGAGTAGACAAAAGCAAACTCGTATAGGCCGAGTGGCTAGCCCTGATGTCAGAGTTTTATAGAGTAGGTACACATTACATTACATTACATCACATCACATTACATTTTTACATTTCTAGTTCATTTGATTTTAGGTAACATAGAGTTCGTTATATATAGCTTGATTCGCAGGACAGTCATCAAGATGACATATTTGTCATACTTCAAATGTCAAAATGACATTTATAAATTCATTCATAATCAAACTATGTTCAACGAAAAAACAAAAGTGGTTCTTCTTTACAATTGGCGATCATAGACGAGTATCCGCGAGCACGATTATACAGGGTTATAGGTAACACACCAAAAACCTCTTAAGGGTTCATTGTACTCATCAATATGAACAACTTTTACTACGGGGCGAACTCTGAAATCGTGAAAAAAAAACACCTGTTCCATACATTTTCTCTCAGGCCAATGAACTTTTTGTATGGAAGCTGTTTTTTTTTTCGACATTTCAAGAATGGCTTGATAGTAAAAGTTGTTCATATAGTTGAGTGCAATGAGCCCTTAAGAGGTTTTAGGTGGGTTACCTATAACCCTGTATAGAGGGGCTACCCGTCGTCTGTAATTGCCCATCATTTTCTATGGATTTTTCTATGCTCGCGGTGTAAATGGTCTATTGCGAAGAGAGCGTTTGACGTTATCAATAAAAAATACTGTTTATAACAAAATCTTTTTATTTCTTATTTACACTTACTCTAAAACAATCATAATCACAAACAAACACAATTAAGTACAAGTTCTGACAACTTCAGAACTGGCGCTTAAGACAAAAACATAGTCAGTGGAAGTAGAAACAGTCGTGCCTTTAGGTTCGTCTCATAGGGTACCTTAGTGAAGCTGTGTACAGTTATACAGACGTATTTTTAATTAACCAGAACCTCTTTCCTACATTAAACTAAACAACATTTGGTTTCAAGACTTTTTACCAAACTTCAAACAAAGGAGTAGACCAAAAATAGTTTAAAGTAAGTAAGTACATAATAATATTTCCAAATGAATACAGTAAATACTTTTTGTGTCAATGTATTCATTTTCGTTATTAATAATGATAAAGAGAAGCTTATCCTCGTGAGTATTTTGATTAATTAACAATTACCCTGTATAACTAACTGTGTATGCACGCAATCCACGCTACCTAGAGAGCTAGAGTACTGTGGGTAGTGCAGTGGTACCCCTGATCGCTAAGGGACGTGTAGTTTAGGAGTAGACGGCGGGAATACCGTCCTTGCTCCAGTCGATGTCAACAGCCTTGCCGGTACGTGCGCTCTCTTCAGCGGCGGTGGCGATCTTGCTCACAGCGAGAGTCTGCCAGCTTGTGACCAGCATGGGCTCTCCGTCTATAAAAAAAGTTACATAAAAAATACATGCAAAGACTTCATTAATATTTTAATCACGGTGTTTTTGAAGTGAAACTTCTAATGCGACTTCCAACAAGGTTGCGTTAAACGTTTAACGCTCTTGGGGACGGGGAATAGAAAGAGACAGAGCGAGAGTGAATGCGTGGCACTCGAACGCATGCGCGTAGTAAGAAAGATACACAGAAGTTTCACTTCTTCCGCGCGGAGGGTCTCCACGCACTATTTTTTTTTAAGTACCACGGATAGTGTTTCCCATCTTTAATCGGAATTTACACATCGGAATTTAACAGTAAGAAAAATCAAACAAATTCTAAAGTGTGGTAATGACTTAATGAAGTAGGGAATATAGGTAGAGACATACGTTGTATGACGTCCAAGAAGTGTTCCAGCTCGTACTTGTAGGCCAACTTGTAGCGCGAGGGGAAGGAGTAAAAGATGGGAGTCTGCAGCTGGCCCGTGTGCCCAAGCACCACCTCCGTCGAACAGCACGGCCGCTCGTTCTCCACTTTAATCATGCCTGTAAACAATAAACGATGCTAGTATGAACTTTCTTAAATGTAGGTACAATATTAATAATAATAATAATCGGGACACTTGAACACACGGTCGTCTGGCCCCAAACTAAGCAAAGCTTGTGCTGTGGCTGCCAGAGACTGATATACATACTTAGATTTATTTAAATACATAGGTACTTAAATAGATATTAACACCCAGTTAAAGAACAAACACAAATGTTCATCACATGAATGTTTGCCCTAGGTGGGAATCGAACCCACGCCTCCTAGCTCAGAAAGCAGGTTCCCTACCGACTGAGCCACCGAGGCAGTCAAATTATTATTATATTGTTTTGATACCTTTGATTTAAAGTGTCGTTGTATGGGCCTCAACGACACTTCATACAAACAGAAAAGTAAGTTTAAGTGACATAGACGTATTTGGTACGTACTTTGGTTTAGTGCTACCTTAAATTAGGTGGAGTGTACCTGCCCCTCCCTGGTCTCTAACTCGAAAGCCCAAAATTTAGATTTTAAAGTAAAAAAATAATGGTCGCGGTGAACAATGTCAGAAAACCGGTTTGTCATAACAGCCTAAATATGTATCCTGAAATAAATCTTCAAGACACTTGACATTTACCTTTGGCTCCGAAAACTTCGAGCCTCTGGTCGTATCCGTAGGCGGAGTAGCGACTGTTGTCTCCGAGCACGACGGCGCCCGAGGGGAAGGTGAGCAGGAAGGCGATGGTGTCGAAGTCGTCGATAGCCTTCACTTCAGGGATGAGCGCCGTCGCGGAGGACTGCACGCGGATCGGCAGCTCGCCCAGCACCCAGCACGCCATGTCGAAGTCGTGGACCAGACAGTCGTGGTACACACCACCTAGTGAATAATAGGTATATTCAATTAACCAAGTTTTAATCTTATTCGAATCTAGATAGTCTCAGTACAAGGGCCCTATTCCTTCAATTCGAATATTTTCCGATCTTTGTCTCTCTCGTTTGAAAAGTTGAGTGAAAGTGACCAGATCTCATCTCATGCGTCAAGAATAGGGAGCCAGTGGCCATAGAGATTTCGCCAGTACGCAGTGGCCAGGAATTAGGATGCAGTCAGCAAATGTGCAATGACTAAATGCAAGTTTCAGACTTGCCTTAGAAATACTAAGAGAACAAATTGACTAATAACGCTTGGGGTAAAAACAATAGTTAGGACATTCATGCAAATTTAAAGATATGATTTATCATTTTCTATACAAAATAGTATCCACTTATCATTAATTGAAGTTTCTATATTGAGATAAGTTAATTTATTACCTACTTACATCAGGAACAAAGTTGTTAACCTTGATCATGACAACAAGATAACTCGTTATGTTTCTGATCAAAGTGCCATGGAATAAACAACATGGGGTATAAACGGGTTATCATTATAATTATTGCTCTGATAACAACTACTCTACCATAGAGGATCCGGTACTTCGTTACATAGGTACATCAAGACATATAGTCCGAAAAGGCTACCTACTACTTCGTTACATTATCAGGAACTGGATAATCAATAAATATATCAAATATATTGCATAATTCGTTGAGAAATTACCTATGTCTATCAATAGGTATTTACCACAAGTATGTAAGTAAGTACTTACTTATTTATCTTTAAACGAGCACTTAGTAAATTTTGTAATTTTTAAGAGTTCGCTTCGTACATATTTCATAAGAGAAAGAACTTGATTTTATGCTTACCTGAAGTTTTCAGATAATCGATGGAAGGAAGAGGAGAGTCTCTGGCGGTGACCTTGAGAATCTGAACGTGTCCAACATCTCCGTTCCTGACTTTGTTGAAGAGCCCCCTGTAGGCGGGGTCGAAGCGGCGGTTAAAGCAGGCGAAGAGAGTGCGACCTTTAGCCTTGGCGGCTTCGTAGCATTTCTTCGTATCCTCGATGTTTTCAGCGATAGGCTTCTCGCAGTACACGTGCTTGTTGTTGTTTATGCTGTTCACCACGTGGTCGTGGTGAGTCCATGTGGGAGACCCAATGAAAACCACGTTCACGCTGTGATTCAAGGAAACCTTGTTAATACGAGCCACTATCAATAAATTTCAATGTAAATTTGTCTCCGCACAAACTAAATATAGGCTAATACCATACAAACAATTACAATCAAAGTGCTAGAACTATTTGTTTCAATTGGCAGTGTACTCTTAATGAATTTTAACTGAAATTGATCATGTCCATAAATAGCACACAACTATGGCAGACATTTATGAACAAATCACACTTTAATCTCCCTGTTTGTTACTAGGGGATGAAATTAGAGCAATTTTTGTTACAGGAAGCTGGTACAACATTTCTAGTAAAAGAGTTATCTTACGATTTGTCCGTGTAGACTCGGTTAGAATCCTTGGAGGTCAGGAAGGTAACATCGTCGCCGAGCTTCCAGTACTTTTTGAGGGCAGGGAACCGATCCTCTCGGTCGTCCACGATGTACTTGAGGATGACGCGAGGGTTGCCTACGATGTTGCTCAAGTGGATGGAACCAGCGCGACCCAGGCCGAAGATAGCGCCGACCACTGGAGGAGCGCTAGATTTGGTCGATAGGTCGGCGGTCACATTGTGCACGTACCTTGGGAAAAAAGGAAAATAATGATGAGGACGTTTTACGGTTCAAGTTAAATTTGTAGTTAGATAGAGACAGAAAATAGAGAAAAGTAGAGCCCTTTGAAATCAGAATTTAGATAGATCACTGTAATATAGAATAGGAAAGCAGGAAATAGAAATAAACGCTATGTACTTACTCGGTGTGCAAGTAGTCATCAGCTGGGTATGTATCAGGGAAGGTGTAGGGGGAGGGTCCAGCAAACTTCTTGGTAGCCATGGTCTACTTTTTATTAGTATTTGATATGAAAGTACTGCAAAAAATATAATTACATTACAATTAGATGGGTGTATACCTCATACCTAAGTACTTAGGTAAATATTATCTTATATAATTTACATATCATGTTAAAATGACAAAAGCCTAAAAATTAAATAATTATCAATGCGAAAGTTTGAGTGTTTGTTTGTCACTTCTTCGCGCTCATAGAGATCGACGATTTTGGATGAAATTCGAAACATAGATAGCTTCCCTTTCCATATTCTCTGGATAGTTTACGGCCTGGATTGATAATGATGTATTTTTTAGTTGAAATTGTAATTTGTTAATATACTCACAGCCGTTTAATTAACAGCCTAGCCTTTCCACTAAACAGCGCCGTTCAACTAGCTTCCTGATGATATTCAGCCATTCAATGAATATCTAGGTAAAATGGCTTGGATCGACAACGTTGACTACTTGCCTAGTCAAGTCAGTTAAGTTCCCTACTTAAATTGCTTGGCTAGGTTACGGGTTGTTTAAAAAAAAAACAACCACGAAGGTTTATACTTCTAACCTAATCAAGTCGGATTTGCCCTGAGAAAGGAGTCGGACAGGAGAGTTTTTAAGTTATTTTTTTTTTCTAAAATTTCATGTTTATCAGGTTTGCGGTTATTTTTACGGATTTTCTAATTTTATTTTAATCATAATTAATTCAAAACATACTTATTCGGTCAAAAACAGTTATTTTGGCTAAAAATCACCCTATTGAATGAATTTAATTTTTAATGAGCCGGTTTATTAAATGTTTTATTCGACTCAACGGCTGAATATCATCCAGGAAGCTAGTTGAACGGAGCCATTTATTAAAATGGCTAGGCTGTTTATTGAACGACTGATTAAGCGAGTTGGCTGCAACATGCATATAATATGAATTAAATTTCTTAAGAAATTATTAAGATTTAATGTTTTAATTTTGTTTTAGATAGAATAAGACACCCTGTACAGGGTTACAGGGTTTATACATTTTATATTCGCAAATGAGGCACTTATATATGAATTAATTATTTAGGTAATTAATCATATTAACCGCCAGTAATACCTACTGCTATAGGTGAAAATTTAAAACTAGCTATATTGCGACATATTCCTTGTGATCTTGTGTGCCGATGGAATCATACTCGTACTTCATCCAAGCACACTAATAATATAATTGCGAGAGTTTTTTTAGCGAGTGTGTAAATGTTCATCGCTTCTTCACTCTAAAACGCCTCAACAGGTAACAATAAAATTTTGAATAGAGTTCAATTGATTTTAAGAAGAGCATTTTTTTCTTAAACTTTTGATAACAAATAAATATTGAAAGTAAATACGTGCTCACCCAAGATGTTCTCGTCGGCGCTGGTCCACGACAACTGAGTGTTGATTAGCCGCGCTCATATTTATATGATTACCATACCATAACTAGTAACAACTGCACAATAAAAACATACCTCCAGGCTGTAAACAAAGATAACCTATCTCTATTAGATTACTGATTTACGGGTCATAAATGTTATTAAAAATAATGCCTAAAGTAAGTAGATCCGTTTATCTGTGCAAAAATTGAACTAAGTACTAATTGGCATGCTATCTCTCGCATCAATTCATTTAGCACTATCAGGCCAACTTGCAGAAGATACTGAGTTAAATGAAAAAAATGCAGGGTTAACCGCCCCCGGAGCCGGTGGTGGAACCTATCAATAAAAGGTTTTCCTGAGATTAAAAAAAAGGGTTAAGTACTTACTTAATTAAGTTAAAAAGATAACCCGAATTTCTGCAAGTGACCCTTAGTTTTTTAGTAGGTATTGCTTTGTAACCAACCGAATTATTGCTTTGTACCGAGCTAAGAACACTCTCGACTAATTCACCTTCAAAACAAAAAAAAAAAACATTAAGTGTCAGCAGCCTTAAAAAATGGCTTGTATTTTTAGCCACTGAAGCTACTATTTAGTATTTGGAACTTTAATGCTAAAAGTAAAGGAAAATTTTAGCAAGATAAGTAAGGTATTGTTATGACAAGATTTACTTTACTTCATTGATATTTTCTATACGTGATACTAGTGTAGGCAAACTTGGAACACTTCTCATGAATTTTATACCAGATTCATTATCCATGTGTTGGTACATTTATTAATACTGCATTGAACTTTTATATTATTCTAATTTTATTCCTAGGTCCTAGGAAATAAACTTATATGTAAAAAAATGGCAGAGAGAGCGATGGCAGCCTAGTAGTGATGGCAGCCTAGTTGGGAGAAGGTCCGCCTCTCAAGCCAGAGGTTCGAACGCAGCCGGACGGCACGCACCAATTTGTTCATTGTGTGAGCAAATGTGCGCATTGTATGTCATCTGCTACATGATTGGAGCCCGGTGTATGGCGACAGGCTCGCCCCCTGTCACATTTGGGACTGAATATCGTCCGGCGAAGTGTGGGTGTTGTATTACACCTCTGCCAGCCCCTTCGGGGGAAAGGCGTGACGATATGTATGTTATGTTATGTAAAAAAATGCTCATTGTAAGAATCCTTTTTACTATAATCATAGATCTATAATTTAGTAAAATCTCGTGGTTTAAATTATATAGATACTTATGTCAGAGTATTGATATGCTAATAGTAGATTAAGCACCGAAGGGGTTAAGCAGTGGTCAACGTAACGGGCGGCGTATTGAACCCTGAGCGTAACGAGGGACTCTAGAGTTTCCGCGACGCTTTGAATTTTCCATACAAACGCGCTTGCCAAATTTCTTAGAAACCATCCGTGAAACCATGATGAAATTCGGCATGTCCAATTAAATTAATTATATTTAACAACAAATCAAAAACAACAAAGCAAATCAAAAATCCTTTAACATAGCGAAATTATCTACATCATTAGCTTGCAAATAAATCAAGGGACATTTTTAGTTATTTAAGAATTGTTAGAGAAGTGTAAAATTAAAAAAAATATATTGATATTGCACTTTGTCACTCTGTAGATAACTTTAGAGGAGTAAATAACTTTAGAGTTGTAGAGAGTCAGTATCTTTACTTTCTCTCTTCGCTCGTCGTCTTTTTCTAGACGAAATGGCAAAAGAGAACTTTTAGCCAATGCGAAGTTAGTCTAAAGTAGTCACCGGACTTTTAATGCCATGGTCGACCGAGCGAGCGTTAGCGAGCGAAGCGTGAGCTTTGACAAAAATACTTTGTGTGTCCGAATTCTAAAAAAAACATCTCCACCATTTTGAAAAATTGTCTATTCAAAACTCCGAACGAATTTGAACATAATCACAACTGATCCAGTACCTATGCTATTTCGAGCATAGTGATTTCGTGGCAGGGAAATAGGTTTAATCTGTAGACGTCAATAGCAAATAATAAATACTGATTACCTATGTATTTCCATTTAGGTACCTATTGTGGTACCTGGACGAACAACTTAGGTGGTTTTTTCTAGCACATTTTACCATCACAATGTTACAATTGTAATGCAAAATAGTCGTCCCCAGTCAACTCAAAGAATAATTATATTTTGACAACCTCGCAAAATTTGCTAATTTTTTGGTTCAAGCGTAGTGTGTCTAAAACATAAAAAGAAAATAATTACTTACTTACGACAAATATCCAATGTAGTGTTATTAATTTTGAAAGAATTAGGTACGTTTTATTTTTTAAAGTTTTTTGCATGCAATAAATCGTAAACGCAAAATAAATCACAAATCGTAAATTAATAATGACCACTTGTTTTCTTCCATGAAATACCACATAATTCTTTTATTGAATCACTTTCTAAGACGATTTGTTAACAGCGCCATCTGTAACAAGCTAGTGGAAATAAGCGTCGAAATACTAGCAAACCAGACACACCCATGGTAGTTCTTCAAAAGACACGCAGTTGTCGCTATTTTAATGATGAATAGCAATGGATAATCTGTGCTAATGATTTTTTGGATTTCAATTATCCCAGCATTTCCCATGTCGTGATCGGTCCCCGAACGTATGCTGGCCACACACACAGCGAACTCAGAGACCGTCGCGATCCGATTATTTAAAATAACTATGCGTTGTATACTGGTGAGGAAATGAAAAATGAATTGTAGTAATTGACCGTGTGTCTAGCTTACCAATGAGTCAAACTGCCCAGCGGTCTATCAAGATGATTTACCTACTGATAAACGCCCAAAATGAAAAAAAAGTATGGAGAGTTTGAGACAGGTCTTTAGGACACCGGCCGACAGCGGCCTCAAAGTAGAAAAAAAAACAAATGTAGTTTTTATCAAACATCGGTATCGTATCTGGGTTATGTGATAGATACGAACGACCCGCCAACGTGAGTCAGTTAAAAGCGTTGATAGGCTTGGTCAACTATTACGAAAACTGTGTGCGTAATCTAAGCGACCTTTTAGAGTCACTGCATGCGCTACTCAAAAGCGATCATGAATATGGACGCGCGAATATAAAGCGTCATTTTCTTGTATAGCTACACACATTCGTGACATGCGACGCGTCTCCGCACGGGGTAGTGAGGCTATTCCTACGCGTGAGATGAGATGAGATTTTATCTTGATCACTCTCACATCTATGACGTTTCAAACGAGAGCAACAAGGACGAAAAAAGGTGAGATGAAAATCTCAAATCTCCGAATAGGGTCCTAGGTGCCGTGCTGTCGCAGCGCGCACGAGACGTGTCCGTACGGCCCGTGTTCTAAGAACTATTCTCAGATTTGTCGCGATGGTCTAGCTATTGTATTTGCCGTCAATAAATGTCACCATTATATTTATGGGGAAAAAATCACACTGGTAACGGACTGCACACCGTTGGATTCGATCTTCAGTGAAAAAAAAACAGGCCATGGCCGGTAATAGACTACAGGGATAGGCGCTTATTTTGAGCGTGTACGATTATAAAGTAAAATGTTAAGGGTCGAAACATAATAGCGTAGCAGACAGTCTGTCGCGCATTCCGATCGACGATGACAAAGAGTATAGGGCGGAATCGTTTAATAACTCAAATCGGAACGGTGGCCCTATTCGGAGATCTGAGATTTTCATCTCACATTTTCTCGTCCTTGTTGCTCTCGTTTCAAACGTCAAAGGTGTGAGAGTGACCATATTAAAATCTCATCTCATCTCACGAGCAGGAATAGCCCCCCGGGCCCCGATCGATTATAAAACGGTCGAGAAAGACACAGCGAAAGATGATGTGTTGCAGAAGTTAATTGACGCTATTAACACTAACTGGATATACTGCCAAGATAAGGATTTAATAATGTAGATTTTTCGATTTCAAACAGTACCTCAATGTCGAAGTGGGGTGCATATTGTTCGGCCATCGCGTAATCATACCGGGATCCTTAAGGTGCTCGGTACTAGAAATGCTGCACTCGAGCCATTAGGGTATTGTGAAGTGTAAGAGCATAGCGAGTTTTTTTTAAATTGCTTATTAGGCTTGCCTTTGGCTGCCACTATCAACATATTCAACATGTCTTGCCGTGCACTGTTAGGACACATGAAATGAATTCACGTATCGGCCACTTAAAATTAAGATTATTAGCTGGTATTTTTATGTCATAAAATAGTATAGTAGGTAAATAATTATAAATGTTTAGGATATTGTCAGAAGTATAAATATGTATGCATTTCTAAGATGTATTTTAAATCTACCTACCTACCATGTATTACGTATTACGAAGTGTTTTCATTGGACTTGTATTTTTGTATTGGTTCCGTTTTAAGGTTCATACCTATAGCTTCGTTTCGTTTGATGAGCTTATATACACGTACTTAAGGTATACCTACCACTAGTTTTAAGTGTTATAGGTTAACAATTACACATTTTTACTTAATAAGTTATTTAAAAACAATATTGTAAGATTTTTATGGGAACAGTGGCCCTATTCGGAGATTTGAGATTTTCATCTCACTTTTTTTCATCCTTGTTGCTCTCGTTTGAAACGTCATAGGTGTGAGAGTGACCAAGATAAAATCTCATCTCATCTCACGCGCAGGGGGGCTATTCCTGACGTTTCACACGAGTTGATGACGTTTCACACGAGAGCAACAAGGACGAAAAAAAGTGAGATGAAAATCTCAAATCTCCGAATAGGGCCACTTCCTGGGACCCTATCCCAGGAATAGCCCCCTAAAAGAGAGGAGAAGATGTTATGTATGCAATTATGCATAGTTTATAATAGCACCATAAAAACAAGCTTCTTCCGCATATCAAATAACTAGGTACCTTCCGTAAGTCAAATAAATGTCAGTTTTGATACAATGGCCGTTTTAATACGCATCGCATGCATCCTTAATTCCTAGATCAGGTAAACAAGTCGTAACACATTGGGAATTAACAACTTAGATTGGTACGCGCGGGAAACTGGCTAATAAACTTCTAACTCTTTCGAATCCCAACACACAGGTAAGGTAAGCAAGTCAGTATGACCGACTTTTTTTTGTTTGCCCATTAAACCCTATTCGGAGATTTGAGATTCCCATCTCACATTTTATCGTCCTTGTTGCTCTCATTTGAAACGTCATAGGTGTGAGAGTGACCAAGATAAAATCTCATCTCATCTCACGCGCAAGAATAGCCCCTCAGGAGCATTTGGCGTCGCACGTCTTGTGCATTTGCCGGTGTCAAGTTAATATTTAACAGAGAATGGAGTCATGATGAAAAGGCGATAATGATGATAATGAATCCCTCCCCTTACCCCATTTCAGTAAAGTGATGGATATTTTACTGACACTTTAAGTATAGTTTTGGAGAGAACACGAAAAGTCACGTTTCGCAATGTTTGAATCATTTGCCCTTAATTGTGCACCTTAAGGAACCGATTAATCCACCATTATTACACTTTTCTCGAAGAATCACAAGATGATTTTGATAATTCAATGATGGCTCCATAAATTAACTATACTTAATCGATATTTTGGTAATACTTATTTCGAACAGTGTGGTTGTATCCTATCAGTTTTGTTTAGAAAAAAAACAATGGTCAAACTATAGACTATGTAGGTAGTAAAATAACATCAAAAGTATAAAATTAAGTTTTATTATGCACATTGCTACTCTACTACTTCACGTAGGTAATAGATAAGTTGGTCACTGGCTAAAATAATAAGTAGGTAGACGTGAATAGACCGTCATCTATATAATTTTAAGACAACAACCATAATCCAAAAAACAAGGTCATTAACAATTCAGGAAACACATAATGACGTCATCGTCATCCGTCTCTTTCGAAATTGTTGTAATATACGACTTATTTTAAGCATCAATTGACGTCACTACGTGTTTCGGAATGCTATACCTGGCGGAGTATATTATTATACCATGAGAACAACTAATAAGGCAACGGTGATCGCTTACCATCACCACACGTTAAAACAACTCAACTACGTATAGGTATGGGGGCTGAGCTACCCACGTATGTAGGAGTGTACTCTATTCTGATTCCCCACACGTGGTCCCCGGGTAGTGCTAACCAGCAAACTCTGGTGGGAGGCTTCGGCCGTGGCTAGTTACCACCCACCGGACCAAGCCATGCCGTGAAATGACCAAGTCGTGTTTCGGGATGTAGTCCGGTGTAACCGTTCCGAAGACGGGTCTGAGCAGTAGCGCCTCACTGAACTGCCGTCTTTGTACTTCTTCAGTCTACAAAACTTCAAAGCTAGAGTGAATACGTAGTGCCTTATAGGTTGTCGTGCTCCATCTTAGACCACAACGTCGCTTAACATCAGGCGAGTTGGTGGTCAAACGCCGACCTATTCTAAATAAAATAAAATAAAAAAGGTAGGTAAGTACTTAATAAGAAATTCGTTGCAGATTTTTTTAAAAGATCAACTTTAGCGGCAGCTGTACATGCTCGTCTAATCAGGAACCGCAGGAGTAGGGCGAACCACTTTGGTACCTCATTCTTTCAATTTCTGGCTGCTTAGTAGGTAGTAAGGCGCATAACACACTGCACCGGACACCGCTCCGGTGTACGTTGATGCGGATTTTAATTTTGTCTGTAAAATCTCGATTTGTATGCAAAAACCGCAGGGTATAACACACTGACACCGCGTCTCCGTGCGGTGCCCACGCCACGTCGCGTCGTCGCATCGCGCGGCCCTCGCTAGCTCTCGGAAGCGTGTCGAGCCTAGCTCTACGACAAGGGACGACAGGCACGCAAGCGACGAGACCACCGGATACAGCCGCCGTACAGGCTGCGGCCTCAAACAGCAACTCGCAAACGACTCGCAAACAGTGACTGTCCGCTGAGCCGACTGACTCTGAGGTGAAAACCTAATGTTTAATTTTCTAGGGAATTATAACAAATTAGCCATGAAGCATCGGCTAACTTTTACCAAAGAAGGCAAACTATCTAGCTAGAGTGACTTCGCCGGCGCAGCGGCGCGGCGGCGGCGTAGCGAGCGCATCTTGCCGCGCAAAGCGACGAATTTCGCGCACAATTTGGCTGCGGATCGGCCACTAACGAAATGGGTTCTGTCAAGTTAAACACTGCAAACTGCGTATAGCACATGCTATTCGGAACTTTATATAAAATATACGATACACATATATTTATATGGTATGTAGGCGAACTGGAGGCACATCTCATCATGTCATCATAACGAAAAAATACGGATGACTAGGTGGTATGATCTCAAATGCTTAAGCTTGCCCTATAGGCAAAATAACAAAAAAAAATGCATTTTCTAAATGTTAGAATCTGTCAACTGTCAGGTTTTTTTTGGCGGGTACCGAAAAGATGGTGTCGTGGTTTTTTATTATTTTCTAAAACTTGTGATTCTTCGAGTGTTAAAGTGTAATCATTTTGGATTATACCTTTGCCGGTTCGTTAACCTGCACGAGTAACAAATGATACAAACATTAGGAAATGCTACTTTTCGTGTTCTCTACAAAACTCGACTTAAAGTTTCAGTAAAGTATCCACGGCTTTACAGAAATTGGAAAAGGGGAGGGATTCATCTCATCGTCACCCTCTCCTTTATCATCTTCATCTTAGATTTAATAACTCTTAAACGACAAAATCAAACGGATGACAAGGCGGTATGGCCATGTTGGCGTTAGCCTGCCCTACGGGCAAAACAAAAAAAACTATCAACTGTCAATGTCATGATCATCACGACGGCATGTCTTAGTGACATTTATCGATCGACCACCCGGAGGTGTATTCTTACAAGTCGAGATATTTTTTGGGCGTTCTATTTTTAGATCATCGTTTGAAAGAGTCAGTCGAGTGAGAGTGATTAGCCAACATCTCGCGCTAGACGCTTTAGAATAGGGGGTCTGTGCCTCTGCTGCTCAGTGTTGCCAATGCTACGGCAATTACCGTGTTCTACGGCTTTCAGGCCAAAATATCACAAAATGCACGGCCTACGGCTGCAACCCTGTAGCCGTAGCAGATTCTACGGCTATTCGCCCCATTCGAACAGTGATTGTGAACGAATTTTCAGTCACGTGAACAATATAAAAACAAAGAAGAGGATCAAATTATTTACTTCAACTATTAGCGGACTTCTCTTGACAAAAGAATGCATTAAAAGTAACAACAGCAAAAATGATTGCAGAACTTTTGAACCCACCACCTCAATGTACCAAAAAATTAAAGACAAGCAAAAATATTTCTTGAATAAGAACGAAGAAGAGTTTATAGAAAGTATTCGAGATTTATACCGTGAATAATATGTTTAAATAAAAATTAAAGCTATTCAAAATAATTATTTGTTGTTATTTCTTCAAACAAATAAAAAAAAAACAACATTAGCCAAATGGCGCATTTTTAAGGTTTTTAATGTTAAAAACGTTTAATTATCATTAATCAAACGTTATTTTTTTAAGCAATGACACGGCCCACCGATGATCTTTTTCCATACAAACACGGCTTTTTTACTTAATATACACGGCCGCCTAAAAATTTTCATTGGCAACACTGCTGCTGCTACAATACAATAAATGAAACAAAATTCGCTGACAATTTTAAATTTTTTACGATTAAGCACTAATTTTATTTAAATTAGATAATTGTGAACTAAATAAATTAGGTATAACCAAAAATAATGCGTGCGAGAAACATGGTTCTTAATCTATCATATTTGTTATGCTTTTTCGTGGTCCTACAAAGTGCGGTAATATTTTCCTCAAAATCACTAAATCATTAAATTTCTTTCTTTGACTCGTGAAATAATTACTTTGGCTTTTTTCCTTTCAGGCGTGTATAGATTACGATGGTTGGCTAAACATTGAGATACAACATTCACTGAACTGCAATGAAAATTACTGCAAGAGAGGTAGCATTTCCCTGAAAAGTCTTAGAACAGGAATGTCAGTAGTAGACCAAATAGATTTCAACAAGAATCACATTGATGAATTAAAGGTAATTTCTTTATTTGCCTGTGCTAAAAAGGGCTATAACATTATAAATAAACTTCGTGTTATATTTATGAAACATCTAGATTCAAAAGTACTTGTTAGGTTTTGTATAAGGAACCTCTGAAGTACTATTTCTCAACCTTTTATTCTTTAATTTTTCCAGGAACTGGCAAAAAATGATGGCTTTTACACCATCCGGTCTGTGGTAACTTCCGCTGATAACAGTGGAGGCACAACATTCCTGTCTTCTGTAAAGGCTCAATCATTTCTAGACAGTGGACTGTCAGATGTCATCAATGCCTGGGTCCTGCCCAGTGGTGCAGTAATTGCTGTTAATTTCCAAGTCATGAACTCCACACAGGAACACAGCCACAAAGGAAATGGCTACAAAATAACCTCCAACTTCTATCTCCGCCACATTGATCAAGCTCCTGTGTATGTAAAAAAACCATATTGATATTTCTAATTGGTTAACTTGATTGAGTAAATAGATTGGTTCTTCAATTTTATTATTTTACAGGCCTGATACAGCAAGTTACATACAAAAATTGGAACGAGAAAGGGATGCTAGGGAGAAGGGTGAATTGAAAGATAACAAATCATTCTTAGCTAAATATGTAAGTACACATCTATAATATGAAGCAATTTGAATGCTGTGCAGTAAGGGTCAAGTTGCTAGTCCTGATGTCACTGGATATTGACCATGTCCCAGAATGAAAACTATAAATTTCAAATGTTTTAAATAACAATTCAGCTTTTACAATATTTACTACAAATGGAGAAAGGGTTCTTAGTGTGGCACACTTTAAGGGTGTATATCTACTTGTCAATACTGGTTTTGTAGACACAGCAACTAAAACTGATTTCCAAACATTGATACTGTCGACGAATGGGAATAGCTGGATGTGTATTGTTTCCCAGTCTTTGACACCTCCAAATTGATTATAAAAAAGAAATAGAGTAAAGCTTTTTAAACAATATTATGGCATGTAATATTGCAAGCACTTTGAAGACTTATGGCTCTTTATTCTTATAAATATTTGTTTAAAAAAACCTTGGTTTAATAATTTTTTTCTGGCTGTAGAGGACTGGGAAATCTTACCATCCACTGTTCCAATATGTCGATGCTGCAGATGTTGTATGCACATGTAGGTACCATTCTGTGCCTGACCACAGATAGCAGCAGCAGACGATGAACAGATCTGGTTTGTATGTATTTGTATGAGATATATGTTTTGCAGCTAGCGGCAGATGCAACTAGTTTCATGTTGCTTGGTGCAGAATGCATTCAGTCGAGTGCGGAATAGTACCTTAAGGGCATCACTTTCCCAGTTGTTGACAATGTGGACAGAGTCGGCATTGACGAGTGGGAGTATATGACTTTAGGCGGTTTTTAAGGAAAAGGCTAGAAAAGGCTGACGCGTGCCATGACTGTGTGCAGTCTTGCTGGCTCTATTCCTGCGCGTCCGACCACGCAGTTACTTGCATCTCTCAATAAACAACATCTTGGGCAGAGTGTGTGCTTTGTCCAAGTAGAAGTGCCTACATGAAAACGTGTGTGTAACTACAGCTTCCTCATAGGTGATAGAATAAATCTACCTATGCCAATATTTAAGGCATAATAGCTGCAATCAAATATCCCATTCTTAGTTTAGCTGCCACAAGAACTTCGTTAATATGAGCTATTTACTATGTACTAGTACTAGCTGGAGTGATATAACTTCAGCTCGCTCATCCAGTACAGGCCAAACCAGTGAGGTTAGGGTTTTGGGCCTATTCTAGAAAATTAAAGCATAATAGCTGCACAAGGCAGGAAAAATCTGAACGATGTTACTTAAACCATGTTGAAGCTATGATCAAAAAGTTGTGTCAGCTCTCAGTCTAAACAGAACTAAAATAATTTTGAACGCAAGTTGAAATGACTTTTAACACTATACGCGCTAAAATCAAATTGAATTGCAATAAAGTACCGCACGGAACGGCAACGCCGCCTTTAAGCAAAATTTTTTTGGGCGCGAGAACTGTTTTTTGATTATTACGTGGAAACTACGAGGTCTAGGAATCCGAAAATTTTGCTGCCTATGGCAGCAATTATGCTTTAATGTTTGCCATATCAAAACTCTACGTTTGATAGTTTCGTCGATTCAACATGTGTCAGCTGAAGTGACGTCACTTTAGCTTACACATAGGTATTAGCTTATAACTCGGAAAGTATATAACCCAGAGACTTGAAAATGTTGCTGCCAATGGCAGCAATTATGCTTTAAAATTTGAGCTAAAATGCATAGTCATACCTTCTTTCTTTTGGAAGATATGAGATGAGTAGCTGAAGTGATACCACACCAGCTTACACACAGTTTTTTATCATAGCTTCTACATGTTTTGAGTAACATCGTTCAGATTTTTCCTACCTTGTACAGCTATTATGCTTTAATTTTCTAGCTATTGTCTAAAACCCTAACCTCACTGGTTTTCCTGTAAGTACTGAATGTGCGAGCTGAGGTTATGTCACTCCAGCTGACGCATAGTAAATGGCTCATATTTAGGGTTGCCAACTCTCCCGGAATTACGGGATTCTCCCGTAAAAAGGCAATAAGTTTTTAAAATCTCCCGGCTCCAGGAACGCAGCTAAAATATCCCGGATTTTTGATCGCTTCAACGCGGGCGCGGCAGCGGATGGGGCCGAGGGGCGGCGGTGCGGTGCGGGGTGCGTGGGCAGGGCGCGGGCGGTGCGTGGCGGGCCGAGCGAGCTTGCGAATCATTTCGCGCGGCCATCTTATTTAGTTGCGTTATTAGCGGAGAAAACTCCGGTTGCGTTTTCTGTTTGTGAACTTTGTACCTAAATCGAATGCGAGTATTGTTGTTGTTCTAATTAAAGCATAATGTCGGATTCGGAAGCCTCGACCTCAACGCAGCAGACACCGCCGAAAAAGAGAAAACTCAAATATCATACAAGCTTTGATGAGAAGTCGTTGAACGATCCTCTGTTCAGTACTTGGCTTATGAAACGAGATGATTTCACTGCTGAATGTAAATTATGCAAAACCGATATTTCGGTAAAATACGAAGGTAAAAGAGCTCTGATTGTGCATTCGGAAGGTAAGAAACATAAGTTATTTCTAAAAAACAAGTCTTCAATGCCATCTGTTTCTAGTTTTTTTGTAAAAAAACATTCACGAGAAGAAGATCTAATAACTGCCGCAGAAGTTACATCTGTATATCACGGAGTTAAACATCATCACAGCTACTCGAGTCAAGACTGTAACAATAAGTTGTTTCCAACGATGTTTCCTGATTCAGAAGTTGCAAAGAAAATAGCGTGCGGCCGAACTAAAGCTACAAGTATTTGCGAAAATGTCATAGCTCCATTGTCCCAAGAAATGCTGCTATCCGAATTGCATGATTCGACATATTTTTCTATTGGCACAGACTCCTCTAACAAAGGAAATTTAAAAATGTTTCCAGTTACAGTGCAATGGTTTTCACTTAAAGATGGTTTGAATCAAGGTTTACTTGACTTTTATCAAGACCCTGCTGAAACTAGTGAAGCCATCAAAACACAGCTCTGTAAAGTTTTACAAGAAAATGGCTTATCCTGGGCATCAGTATCGTCACTATCCGCAGATAATGCTTCAGTCAACTACGGGATTCATAACTCAGTTTTTCAAAAACTTAAAATTGAAAATCCAAATATTTTGAAGGCGAATTGTAAATGCCACATTTTACATAATTGTAACAAACATGCATTGAAAGCAATACAGTTTGATGTGGAGTCGTTGGTATTTAAAGTTTACAGCGAATTTTCCGCTTTTGCCAAGCGAACTACAAAGCTGAAGGAATTCTTCGATTTCGCTCATTTAGAGTACAGATCTATTCTACGCCATGTGCCTACACGATGGCTCTCATTGCTACCAGCTGTAGACAGACTTATATTGAACTGGCCGGTTTTGAGAGAATATTTTCTTAATGAAGGCGAGGATGAATGTGCAGCAATAATTTGGAGGGCGTTTAAAGATGAAAACTGTCTTCCATTATGCTACTGCTATTTTATTCACAACATAATGCAAATTTTTGATACTTCTATTAAAAAACTAGAAAGTGACAATATTACATGCACTGAACTACACACGATTATGACAGAGTTGCGAACCAAAATAACTAACAGAAAGAATGATAAGTTCTACGGACAGTCAGCGACTCAATGTCTGAGGAAGTTGACGGAGAGTGATCAAAATACTTTTAAAGAAGATGCAGACAAATATTTGGAGCGGTGTTTGACATATTTGGATAAGTGGTACGAATTTGACGACTCTATCTACACGAAAGTGAACATTTTGACAATGGACGAAGAAATTGACTGGAATGAATTAAAAGATCTGGGTGCTTTACTAAATGTGCCAATGAATGAGGATAAACTGTATGACGACTACTGTTTACTGCGAGAAGTTCGTGAAGTTGTGGCCAGTAAAACAAAAAGGGTAGACTTGCGCTGGGTTAATTTTTTTGAAAAATGTAAGGGTGAATCGGGCAAAGAAATAAAAAAGCTTGTTACATTCACTCTATCGATACCAATCGCAAACGCCGCCGCTGAACGTGTTTTCAGCGTAGTAAACGAATTGTGGTCGAAAAGTCGTAATCGGCTGAATGAAACCCATGTGAAATCAGAAATACAGGTGTGCACAAACTTCAAATACACCTGTAAAGAATTTTATGATTTTATTGTTTCTAATCAAAAGGCATTACAAGCTGCTCGCAGTGTAAAAAAATATAACTTTAAATAAAAATATTACAATTTCCTTGATTTTTTATTTCATGTCCCGGATTTCTGATCCACACAGTTAGCAACCCTACTCATATTAACGAAGTTCTTGTGGCAGCTAAACTAAGACTGGGATATTTGATTGCAGCTATTATGCTTTAAATATTGGCATAGGTAAAATAATTCTATCACCTATGAGGAAGCTGTAGTTACGCACACGTTAACACTGGCTATCATTAGGAACAAATCCCATTATGAAGATATAAGCAATAATAATCGTTAAATCACAATTTATTTATAACTCCAATAGTTCATTTATTACCTATCATTTTGTTGTATGTCACATCACATCATGTTATTGGAAAACTGATTGGAGTGGTGAAGTTTTAACATGAATTTTACTTTTTCAGTGGATGTACATTGTGCCAATTGCAATCTTTGTCATGATATCTGGAGCTGCCAACCCTGAAGCTGGTGGACAAGCAGCACGTCAATAAATCTTTAGTAAACTTGTTTACCTTTACTGTATGGTAGTTGTTTTTGTCTTTGTAATAAAAAAAAATTAAATAATATTTATTACAAATGTTTATTCTTAATATCTTTAACATGCCTGTATTCAGTAAACTTAAGAAATTACAACAGTAGAGATAAAGGTAATAATCAAACAAAATTACAAAAATGAGGAAATAATTACTATGCTTCAGTACAAAAAATCAGGATTAATTTTTATGCTCCAATTTTTTCAATCTCTTCTGCATCTTCAATGTCCAGTAACAGGATCCGCTTTCCAAAGTGAGCTTCAATATCCGAACAGATCTGCATTGCTAAAGTAGAATCTATCAAGTTGATAGCGATACCTGCTTTGCCAAATCTTCCAGTTCTTCCAATCCTGTGCAGATATGTTTCACAATCTGCTTTTTTGTTCATGTCCATAGGCATATCAAAGTTTACGACCAGAGTCACTTGTTCAACATCAATGCCGCGGGACAAGACATTAGTGGTAATCAACACCTTTTCCAATCCACCTCTGAAGCGATCTAGTACTGCAATCCTCTGTTCAACAGTCAGGTCACCAGATAGCACAGCAACGGAATGTCCATCTTTTGACATCTTCTCTGATAGCCACCCTGCAGTCTTCCTTGTATGACAAAATATGATAGCTTGGCCAATAGTAATCACACCATAAATGTTACAGATGGCTCTGTATTTCTCTTCTGCATTTTTGCATTTCACATAGTATTGCTTGATATTATCTAAAGACTCTTCTTCACGGAGCAATCTTATAATAATTGGGTTTGGAACAATTATTTCTGCGAATTCCATCACTGCCGTATCATATGTCGCTGAGAAAAACATCATTTGACAAGTCGGAGGCAAGCATTTGTGTATACGAATACACTGTTCTTGATGGCCTTGACGATCAATCATTACATCTGCTTCATCTAAGACAAATACTTTGATTTTGTTCAAATCGAACATTCCAAACTTCACCCCCCAATCAAGCATTTTTCCTGGGGTACCAATAATAATGTGGTCAGTAATCTTTGTACCTCGAGGCACCTCTTCACCTCTTACTGCATACTTCAGCTTGATTTCAGGGCAGAATTTAGCCATTTTTGCAGCCACTTCTCCGGTCTGGATAGCAAGTTCATATGTGGGGCTGAGACAAAGCACTTGAGGATAATTCTTAGTAGAATCTACTCTACTTAACATGGCCAAAACAAACGCAGCTGTTTTTCCTGTTCCAGACTGGGACTGTGCAATCATATTTTGAGGAGGATCGGCTAGTAAAGTTGGCAAGGCAGTTTCTTGAATCTTTGAAGGAGCATTAAACCCCATAGCATAAACACCTTTCAATAGGTTTGGTTTCAAATGAAGGGCCTCAAATGTTTTTACAGAGTAAAGAGGAGAGTTTGGATCTTTCCTTTGAATTTCTATGTCTAACTTGGATTCCACTAAGCCTTGTCGAATGATTTTCATCAAAAGTGATGTGTCTGCGGGGTTCACTGCATCTGCTAAATCATCAGAGTCGTTTGGTTGGTGGTTACTGTTCAATCCAAGACCTGCAACTCTGTTTGATACTTCTAGCTCTTCCGCTTTTTGACCCCATTGATTGGTTGCCATTTTTACTGCAAAAATATATTCATTAAGACATGACATCATCGTCATCCATCTCGTTTGAACTTGTTGTAAGTTACTTATTTCAATTTTGCTTAAGCATCAATTAATGTCACTATGTGTTTCTAAATGCTATATCTAGCCGAGTATATTATTATAACATGCCATTAGTCTAAGCACTATGCAGCACTGTATTTTGGCAAATAATAAATAAATAAATAAAACCTCCAAATATGGCTTTAGCCATATTTCTGCTGGCTAAAGCCAAGACATATCTTTGGGTGTGACAGTTTGGAATCAACTAATGTGAGTTTGAATATGAGGTTTGTAAATAATTGTAATGAGCCTAGATAGTTCTATTGTGCTGTAGATGTGTTTGCTTGTGATTTAGTAGATTCACAAGCTATATCAATTTAATTGCATATCCCAAAACCTCAGCTAGCAGCCAATCTGTTCTATTAACAAATTTGTATTTACATATGTAAATACATAAGTTATTTAATAACTAACCCCCTCTACCTGTATTCCCCTTAAATAATAATTTAAGATTTATGTTAACAAAAGTCACGGTCCCCGGAGTCTGTGGAGTGTAATTTTTAAATTAAAAAAATAAATAATACATAAGTAAGAGTAATTAATGAATGTCTACTGTCCAAATTATTCATTATTTTTTGTAGATTACAAACTTTCCTTAATTAGACTGTTTACCGGCCTCTTTTATGTTAGTGCCGCCGGTAACAAACCGTTACCGAGATCGAAATCTTGTTTGTGTAGCGATACACCTAACCTAGTGCAGTAGAATTAGACTAGAAGTTATAGAGATTGTGGCGACTCGAAGTACTGGTAATACAACAAAACACGTCTGATCTTGACTGATCTTGTCCACGCCAAGGACTAGCGGCGGCGTCGCGTCGGCGAGTTTTATAGAATCACCAAGTTTGCTAACCGTCACGTTATCGTTTACACGGTCGGCAATAAAATAAACTCGATTCTCAGTACCGGACTACGGCGATGTACAAATACACAGGCAAAAGGCAAGTGCAAAACTTGTACATTCGAACTTGAAACAATTTGATAACAACTACAAATTAACTCCAAATAACGCCTTAGTGCAGTTTTCTTAGAGAAGCATATGTAACTTACGTGATTCAATAATGCACTAAAAGATAAAGTGGAAATTATATGTAACAAAAGAGAAATAAACTAAAATCTTTATGACAAACTCAATCGCAACGCGAGCGATATCGCCACCATCGAATTTTGAGTTTTGGATTTTGCTTTGGCATTTGACAAATTGACAGTCAGACAGTCAAGTCAAAAGTTGCCAAGTATTTTTAAACTAGCCTGGCCACGACACTGTATTGGATGTCTGTGGCCACGACCGGTATATAAAATTTCAATTCGTGCCAAAACTTACAAAAAAACTTTAAAATACTAACGTCAAAGTCAGATCAAATCTCTGAACTAGCTCTGTGTCAAATATTTAAAGGTTATGTTTGGTTTTAATTTTAAATGCATTGAATGTAAAGTTATTTAAATCAAGATATTAGTAGACCACATTACTCATTTCTATTCATTGATGAAAGTGTATTTAAAAATAAATAGTCATGTTAAAAAACTTTCACAAAATTTATCAACGAAAAAACCTCTCTTCGGTAATTTTAGTCAAAAGAAGCTTTTTGACGAAGAATTACAAATGCACAGAAACCTGGAGCAGTGTGAAATCTTCGCCTTTGATCAGTAAAGTTAATCTTAATGATTTCTATAATAGGTTAGATCAGAATTATTCTTCTAAAGGAGTAATCAGTGCGATCGACGTAGATATCTTCGCCCACGCTTTGAACGATCCAATTCATTTGGAGGAACTCAAAGAACTCCTGCATAAACTGCGCCTGTCAGCTGAAACCGGCAACACTTTGGAGTCCACACATCATGCTACCATTAGAAACTTTATTGATTTTGGATATATGCAAGAATTAGTAGAGATTTTGAAAGACCCATTGAATTTTGGAGTCTTTCTTGACGATTTCACAGCAAACATACTGCTGGATGAGTTATTGAAGTCACAAAAATATGACTTGGCTGCCGATGTGGCTGGACTAGTTATGCTGCAGGAGGAATTTAGCAATGAATTGACTTGTGCTTTGTGCCAATATTCTGCCTATAAGTACATTGTTAACTATACCCCGCCAGAACCAGCTCCACCAGAAGACCCAAAAAAGAAAGTAGAAGAAATAAAGATTCGAGTCAAGTTTTTACGCAATCCTTACTTTGATGACCATTTTGATATAAAAGACACAATTACCCGATGTGGTAAAACTTTGGCTTGGATATCAGAACTACAGTCAGATAATCTTAATAATAACTTGCAAATTATTGGATGGCTGGTTTACAAGAAGTATGATAAGCTATTGGCATTATGCCAACAGTTTGCGAAGTCTTCAGAATTCAAATTGTACAAAGAAGTGCTGGATTTAATAAACAGAGAACAAAATGAAGCAGATTCAAAGGAGACATTGGAAAAGTGTTTTTCAGTACTTGAAAATCACCAAAATTTGGCTGAGAAATCATTAGAAGAGTCAATTAAAATTGCCATTGAAAATGCCATTAACAAAGTTCAAAACAAAGATGTTGAGATGCAAAAACAGGTGTGTTTTATCTTGTGTACATTGTTATGTAAAATATTTTGCAATGAATAGTCTATATCTTTTAATTAACATGCACATTTAATTTTCAGCTTTTTAAATCTTGGATAACTCTACGGGAACAAAAACTAGAAGAACAGACTCACCGGCTGGACAGAGCAAAACGCATGGAACTAATACAAGAGAAGCAAAAAGAGCTTGAGGAAGAGGAACAGAAACTGTGGTTCTTTGAAAATGAAGAGAAAATAGATCTACAGATTGAAGAAAAGGAGAAACGAACACAAACTACCAAAACAAAAAAGAAAATGACTAATTTGACTGATGAAAATTATGTACCACCAGAAATCTTACCAAAACCTAATAAATTGTAGTGTTTTATGCCCTTAAAATAAAATGTATTCAAGTTGTCTCTTAGAAAATAATATTGTTAAAATACTATAACATAAGTATCTACATAAATTAAACTACAATGATACACCAAATTTTTTTTTACATACAAGTTTATTTTCTAGGACCTAGGGATACAATACAGATTTACATAAAATTGGAATAATTTATAAGTTAAATGCAGTATTCATAAATTTACCAATACATGGATAATGGATCTGGTCCAAATTCATGAGAAGTGTTTCAAGTTTCAAGTAAATCTTGTCATAACAATACTTTTACTTATCTTGCTAAAATTTTTCTTTACTTTTAGCATTAAAGCACAAACTACTTAATAGTAGCTACAGTGGCAAAAAAATACTAGCCATTTTTGAGTGCTGCTGACCCAAACTCCATGTATTTGTAAATCAGTGCACTAATATAAATATTTCAGCATTCCTCCTGCATCCGAGCAAGGTCTAGCTGAATCTTCTGTAGAGTGTCTTCAGTTCTCTTAGCACTCTCTGTCTTAATATTCTCTTCCAAGTCCACTACCTCTCTAGACATGGTGCCCATGTCATTCACAAGAGAAACTATTGTGTTGCATTCAGAATGCAACAATGCAAGTAATTTGTATGCCTTCTTTGCTTGGTCATCTTTTTTTGCATCCTGAAAGAGGACATAAAATTATTTGTAAAAGCTGAATAAAAACAAGCATTTGCTAAGGAGGAATTTTAAAGTTTGGGATAAACAAGCTCAATGACACCCCAAAAAGTTATTGGTTCCTGTAAGATAGGAGATACAACCTTGAAGTGCAGGTATTCTAATAAAAGAAACATACTCTAAAAAGTGTTTCATCAGCTATAGAGAAGCATCTGTCCAACTGTCCTTCGAGTGAATTAATTTCTTTCTGTATCTCTCTTGTGTCTTCTAAAATCTTCTTGATCTCCATGTTTTGCTTATCAACATTACTTATTATTTCCAATATCCGCTTTGTGTAAACAGACCTGTATAAAAAAATAGGTAATTTAAATTAATTCATATTACAACAAAAGTTAAACTAAAATGTCTCAAAAATCATGATACATTTTACCTTTTGTTTCCTTTTCTCAATTTTTCATAATTTTCCTTTATCTGATTTCTTGATACTTCTTTCTTTTCATATTCATCTTTCATAGCCTTAGCTGTTTCTTTTAAAGTTGTTAGAGCTTTTTTACATTTACTTCTTTCAGACTAGAAATCAAATTGTTGAGATTAGTGAATAGTTAACAAGGAAAAAAAACTTATGAGAGACTCAGTCCTCCATATATACTAAACATCTTTTCCAGAATTTGAATTTCACACCTGAGAGTTGTTTACAGAATTTTTTAATTTATCAATCTCTACTTTGAGAGACATGTTTCTTGATGTTAGTTCTTCGCTTTTTTGATGCAGCATTTCAATGTTCTTCTGAACTTTTTTTAGTAATAGGCCATCTACTCCAGGATCGGAGTTGACATCGGTTATTCCTACACTACTCAAAATGTTTTCAACATTTTTGAGGTCTGCTTCAGCTTTTTCACATGATTTCTGGGCCTGGAATACAAATACATACAATTTGCTTTAAAACCAAAGAAATTTAAAATGATGGCTGCTGGTGTAACATTCATAAAAAAAGTTAACTATGAACAATAGGGAATTTGAATTCACCTGTGAGTATTCAACATCCATGACATTTTTCTCACTTTCAAGTGTGTCTAGTTTTTGTCTCAAAACAATTGCAAGTTCTTTTAATTCCTTCAAAGTTTTATCTATTTCATACTTTTCAATTTTCTCATTCTCAACTGAGTTTTCTTCAACAGATTTTGCAGTAACATCTTGTTTAAGTTGTTTAATTTTGAGAAGTTTTGCTATTAATTCTTCTTCTGTTAGGGTAATAAATTTTGTATCGTTACTCCAGTGTTCTGAAAACAGATATAGAAATTTCAATGCCATAAAAAAAGAATTTTAAACTGAAAAATAACTATGATCTTCTGGTATAGTTGTAGTTTGTAATGATATCTGGTAAATATTAAACTGACAGCTTGGCAGAAATAATTATTTAAGTGTAACCTACCAGGAACTTCAAAATCTCCAATCATTTGTGATGTTGGCTTACAACTTGGCGGAATCCAAATCCGTTTCAACTCATTATCAATTTTATTTGCAATATCTTGCATGAGCAAGGATCTCTTTTTCGCAGGAGCAATGGTTTTGGTTTTCTGGCTTTCATTTGGAAGTGTTTCAATCAGAAACATGAACACTTGTCGTAGCTCACATTCATTGTAATATAAAAATGTTTGATAACCCACATCATTTTTGTATCCCAAATCCTGAAACATTTAATTTAGGTATCACTAAACTTTTTAATCTATTTTTTTTACAGATCTAATAGAATCTAATTTTATTCAATTTTAAAAACACTGTTTTTTCTTATTACAGGACTAACCGCCACATTTAACACATCACATTCACAAGTTAATCTTGAGATGTTTATTATTGAACAATCACTTTACATAGTGATAGTTTAAAAAATCACTATCGTCTCCTGATTATGGTGGTTAAAGTTGTTAGGTTCATTCCAGTCTAAATGTTACCTTCTTTAGGTTCTTGTTAATCTTACCTTGCAACAAGAAGCAATTTGAGCAGCCACTTCTATTCTATGTGAGATGCCTGATGGCAGTTTCACTGGTACTTTGAGAGAAGAATCAATTGCTCGAAGACAACTAGACGCTGCCTCGATGATAGTTTCAACAGAGAGTTCGCATATATTCTTAACGTTTTCGTCTACATTTCTGTAATGACAAAAGGTGATAACAGTGATGTTTTTCTATGTTGTGAATTGTACTTAGTTTTAATTAATAACGATATATTTACATATTAAGTTGGCGGAGAAAATGTAAGATAATAGAATCCACTTCTTCCATATTTTTTTATTAATTGAGAGGCGCAAATCTGATATCTTAATAGAGCAAATAATCCCAAGTCCCAACTATATATCCACCGCAGAATCGCCCAACAATAGAAATATACTACCAAGCGGACTGAAAAATTAACATTAAAATTAGACATTATAACAATCTAGACTCAAAATAATATACACTAAGCGGATGCTACACGCTCGATAAATATCGCGATATTTTCGAATAAAATAAAGGGATGACACACTCAATTGAAATCGCCAAGGTACGTTCCTGCGGTTTAGCTGGAATGAGATTTCGCCTGGTTAAACGACTAATACCCCGTTCCCGGACGTTCGTCGGACGAAATTTTGACTAGATTAAAAATTATCTGCCTCGTTTCCGCGAGACTTCCAGTATAAAATTTGTCCTACCTGAAATTAATTTTTGCCAAGCTTCTAAAACCCCGTTCCTGAGCGCAGCAGTGTTTCCAATTGTCTGTGTCAAAATAACGATTTTGCCTGTCTAAAAATACGGTAGATCGTAGAAATTACCATGGAACACAAAAATAATGCAGTTAAAAATACGGCAAATTTCTACCATAATAAAATTGCTCATGCAAAATTGTTTTTATATCCTACAAATAAAAATAATTAAAATTTTGTGTTAACCAGCATGCAATCTTTTGGGTATACATATATTTAAATGTAACCATTATGAATTGCTTATAACTTGACTGTGGTGGTGTGGTAATTCAGTTGGTAGCTGATAAATAAGATAAAACCTTTAGAATTACGGTTTTAATCAGCAAAATACAAGCCAGATTTTCAGAGTGACTTGACTATGACGCTAGGTTGATTGACACAGAGAATGAAGGCTTATTTATGACATCAAGTTTTATCAACATAAACTGCAAGGAGTTTCTGCCACAGTAGCAAACTTATCTTCTGAGCTTGAGGGTATGGGTTCGATTCCCACTTAGGGCAAACATTAATGTGGTGAATATTTGTGTTTTGGTTGAAAAATACGACCCGTATGTAGAGGAAGACAAAAATCCGGACATTTGAAAAAAAAATTCTTTTTTTTTATGTATAACAGGTCGGCGTTTGACCACCAACTCGCCTGATGTTAAGCGACGTTGTGGTCTAAGATGGAGCACGACGACCTAGAAGGTACTTATTCACTCTAGCCTTGAAGTTTACTAGAGTGAAGAAGTACAAAGACGGCAGTTGAGCGAGGCGCTACAAGTGCGCCACTGCTCAGACCCGTCTTCGGAAGCTGAAGCAGAGACGTAATAACATTAAATATATTTTTTTCTGAAATAACGGCATATTAAGCTACGTTAACCTGAATAAAATATGAGTACCATGGGCTACAATTTTATTGTTATGAATTAGTATATTTTATCATCTTCTTTTTGGTAAGCCAAATAAGTCTATGAAAAAGACTAATGGGCACTTACACTGAATATAATCCTTAGAAGTCCTTGCTTTACCAATTTAAACTACTTCTAGCTAGCTCCTACCTACATTTTCTTGCACGAACCTTTTCTTAAGAGACTATAAGGGCCTTTTAAGCGAATATTTCGCTAGGAGAAGATTATTTTAGATAGGAAAGGACTTTGGCAATTCATATATTCAGTGCAAGTGACAAATAGGACTATGTTGATAGTCCTATTTGGTTTTATTATGGTCCAGGGGTTCCAATTGAACTTTGAGCAGGGTCTCCATGTTAAAATAACATTGTAAGGTGTTTGTTTTGTGTTGTCATGTAGGAATAAAGCACATTTTCAGAAGTTATAAAATTACGATAGGAAACGTTACCGTACCGTAATGTCTACGATAGGTAGTAGATTGGTTCGAATTACAGTAGGTCTACCGTAATAACGGTGTAGTTGGAGACACTGATCGCCAGTGACACTGCCCAGTGCTGCTTGATCAAAATACCCATTCAGCGCTAAAAGCGATTCAAAAAGCACTGCCTTTAATGGAAGCAGCGTGTGTAATAAGCGCAGAAATTGATATATGACAGCACTGATCAGTACTGACGTAGGATTACGATAAATATTGACTTGAAGACTAGACGCTCGAAATTAATCGCGTGATCCAGGATCGTGGAAAAAATCGTAGACATCCATATTTTTAAAAAGCCGACGATCGCTTTCAAGATTGCACTAGACACTGCACTAAACAGTTGATAAATATCTCGACCTCACAAATATTTCGATATTTAGCGAGCGTGTAACATCCACCTTATTCCATGTCCTGGGACCCTATTCGGAGATTTGAAATTCTCATCTCATCTTATTTTGTCCTTGTTGCTCTTGTTTAAAACGTCTTAAGTGTGAGAGTGACCACAATAAAATCTCATCTCATGCGCAGGAATAGCCCCCCAAAACTTTTTTTTGTTTTGCCCCGTATGCCAGGCTATAGCCAACATGGCCATACCACCTTATCATCCGTTTTTTTGTTTTTGTTGGCTCCTTACGATTTTGGGGCAATTTTGCCATCAACAGTGAGGAAGGTGATAGTCGTTGACACGAAATACCCGTTCTTTCGTCTCAACTCACAGTTGATGGCAAAATTGCCAAAAAACCCAAAGGGGTCAGAAGCCGTCAGAAGGTTAATTTTTTTTAAAAAATACAAAAGTATATGTCACGTCTTCCATTATGTTTAAGTTGTCATTATCAATGTCACAGTTCGATCAGATGTCAAGAGTTCTCAACTACCTGACTGACTCTTGTTCATGGAAAGATTCTAACCAATTCTCCCATTGATTATATAATTTCCTTAAGAAATTAAATCTGTACTACGATGGGCAAGCATTTTGGAGAACTCGCCAAGATCCGTGGTTTGATAACCTACAAGATCTCTCCTCACGAGCAGCGTGCATACGCTGGAGCTATCTCCAATGGAATCCCCAACATCTTTCGCAGATTCCGTGAGAGCGTATTTAGGGTAGCCCCACGTAAGTACAGTTTGTTTGTGGTAGAATATAAAGTATAAGTTACAACAGTAGTTATGCAGTAGTTGATCCATGACTACTTGCGGATTCAAGCTATGATTGAAGAAAATGCTTCTTGATACCTTGTCTTGGTTTGTAACAGTAAACTGACCAGCAGCACCCCACAAATTCATGGCCTATGTCACTCGGTGATTGTGTAGCATTCTATTAGTGAAAGAAATTCTTAAATTTGATCAGTAGTTCTGGGATTACTTTTAACATCCAAACTTAAACACTTTCCCCCTAGGGCCTCAGAATAGTTTTAAAGTGATTTACCTTTTATGATTGAGTTTAAAATGTAAAGGAATGAAAATAACTAAATACTGCCTGTAGCATACATACTGCCTGTAGCATACTTAGTTCACCTAAATTTAATCACCTGGGTGAATTATGGGTGCACTTTTAGTAAACTTTGTTCACCCTGATCACCCAGGTGATCAGCAATGCATTGAGTATACTAGAGAAGTGTATTTTTCGCACCTGAGAACCTAAACATATCACTGAGTGGAGTGTTTTCAGAGAGTGACATCGCACAAATTATTATGTAGAGGGATGAAACAAAATTTTGAGTAAATACATAAAAAAAATATAACCGCAATCTACTAGACATGATATCTGTGTATCAAAGAGATGCCAAATTATAACGCAAGCTAAACCAGAGGAAATCAAACAGCGTAATGAATGGCAATATAATCCTTCATGCCCAACTTAGTCTGCTCGATGGCCACAATGAAACAGTGGGTCACTTGTTATCCGCCCCACCCCTTAATTGCGACAAGAGCAAAATCTGTAATTTTTTAACAAATTAAGCTTAAAATTGAAAATTCAATAGTGCTTATAAGATGTAAAGAACTTATTATTAGAAGCTTAATAATTACTAGAGTGTTTTATCATAATTTAGTACATATACTAAACAGAAGTAAATAAACTAAACTTAGATGAATGAAGTATACTCCAATAAGTTCGAAATTTCTCAAATTTATAATAAAGCTATGGGTAAACAAAGTTTAATAAAAATGCACCCAGGTAAATTAAGTATGCTATGGGAAATGCTGAACTTATCACAATTATGAAGCTATATCATATTATTTAAGAATAACTACAATATAATTATTTTGTCTTTGTTTAAGCCTTCATTGTTGGCTACCTCATCTATGAAGGAGTTGAGAGGGAACACCACAGGCTCTCCCGCAAAAACCCTGCTGACTTCGAGAATGATCAATAAAAATATACCTTGAAAATTTTATTTATATTTTACTTATGTTAATGTGTTAGAGATGAATAAATAAATTATGTGTAAATAATAAAATGTATTTTAAAAAATCCTAACACTTACATCATTTTAATGTCTTCTCCATGTATTCAATCTGCCATTTGCACAATATACAAACACTGTGAACCCCACTGTGAACATCTTTATATTAAATTAATGGCAGACTAAAACAAAGTAAAATTTAGAAATTTAAAGACCAATTTGATTTCGAATAAAATGAAATCAGACTAGGTACTGACTATTTGAAAGATAAACAGAGTGATTGTGAGTGTGTGGTTGAGCGCATGTGTGTGTGTGAGTGTGACTGAAGTGTATTATGATGTGTGGAGGAGGTGAAGAAATAGGATGGGAATTGGTAGGTATCAATTATTAGCGAGACGCAAAACAAGAGTTTACTTGATAATGGTTAAAAGTTTTTCCGTTTTGTCGCTCAGATCAACCTAGAAAATAAGATTGCGCACGGCGTATGAAGCCAAAAAACTACGCTACTGTCATATGTACACATTGACGCAAAAAACTACGCTACTCGCTTGGTCATTCTTACCTCGACATTTGTGTATTAGTATATGGTAATTTCATGGTGTACATAACTATACATAGTGCATTATAAAAGTGTAGCCAAGACTACATTTTGAGGTTCTTTTTAAAAACTAAAAGCCGTAACATTTATCTCTTTCAAATATGTGCAGTTTTAGAATATTAAATCTACTAAGATTGTAGGTAAATTGGAACGGAAATGGCTCACGTAGAGTTTGGGAATTAAAATTAGTTTTCGTGCAATTGTTAATGTTTTTCATGGCAAAATTATCACGCACACAAGTTTATTATAGAAGTGGCTTCAGCAATATTTAGCGCAGTGTTCCATCTTTTCCTCTAGGTTGATCTGAGTTTTGGCGTAGGACAGTGAGCGCAGGTAACACTCAATAACTTGGCCTCACAGACAGTGCTTTGCCGAATGTCACAGAGTCGAAGTACTCTATTGTAAACAGCTGCAAATAAGAAATTTGGCAGGCGCTGAGAGAATACCGATTTCACACTGATCTGGTGATTGGGTTGAGTTGGTGGTTGGGGTATTCGTGTGAATTTAATACCGATCAATGCATCAACAAGACAACCTTTCTGACGGAAAGTTAACGTACTGTGAGCACTTTAGCTTCGGAGTAAAGGGTCACTGTGGGGTATCTGAAAGGTTTCTGGAGCATCACTTATAATACAGAGCGTTAAACCCTTTATAGCAAGAGCAGTGAAGTCTTACATAAATGAAAGATGTTCGTAAGATGAGATATAATGACAAATCAGTTTTTTATTTCAAGATTAAACTTTAAGGTGGGCAGGTTTATCACCTAATTGGTCCTCTACTGCCTGAAAATGAACTGTCATTACGGCAGACCAACGGCCCACTGCTGGACATCCGGGCAGAGGTCCTTACGTATGAAATTGGCGTTTTGTACGGGAGGAATAAAGAGTCGATTTTTTTTTGTAAAATATATTTAATTAATCAAAGTATGCACCGTTGTTATCTATGCACTTTTGCCATCTTATGGGTAGTTCATTGATCCCTTTACTATAAAAACCATGGGGGCGAGAATCAATAAACTCTTTGAAGGCGGTTTGGACTGCTGCATCGGAGTGGAATTTTTTTCCTTGTAAGAAGTTGTCCAAATTCCGGAAGAAATGGTAATCTGTTGGAGCAAAGTCCGGGGAGTACGGTGGATGTCGCAGACATTCCAATTGTAGCTCAGCTAACTTAGTGGTTGTTTGTTGTGCAGTGTGTGGTCTTGCGTTGTCGTGAAGCAGCAGTGGCCTAGAGCGATTGACCAATCTCGGTTGTTTAACAGCTAGTTCTTCCTTCATGGTTTGCAGTTGCTGACAATAGATATCTGCCGTAATCGTTTGGCCAGATTTAAGAAAGCTGTAGTGAACGACACCGGCGCTAGTCCACCAAACACTTACAAGTAACTTTTTCTGAGTCAATTTTCGTTTAGGGCAGGATTTGGCTGGGTCTCCAGGGTTCAGCCATTGCGATGAGTGCTTTCGATTATCGTACAATATCCACTTTTCATCACAAGTAATGATTCGATTTAAAATCCCTTCATTATTGTGTCGGTTGAGCAAAGTAACACAGCAGGCGAACCGTGTTTGCAAGTTCGATTCACTCAATTCATGAGGTACCCATCGTTCGAGTTTTTTTACTTTCCCGATTTGCTTCAAGTGGATTAATACAGTTTTGTCACTTACCCCGAAGCCTGCTGCTATCTCTGAAGTGCTTTGTGATGGATCCGCTTCCACAATAGCCTTTAATTCTTCGTTTTTCACTTTGATCTCCGGCCGTCCACGGGGTTGGTTCTTAAGGTCGAAATTTCCAGAACGAAAACGTTGAAACCAAAAACGTACCATGCTGTCTTTAGCGACACCAGCGCCGTACACATAATTAATTCTTCGAGCTGTTTCTGCAGCACTGGTGCCACGGTAGAACTCGTACTCGTAAATATACCGATATTTCATGTTTTCCATTGCGCGGTAATAAGCGACGCCCAAGAAAAAATAATGAGGAAAATAACAAATGAATGACTGTAATCCAAAGAAAAAAAAACCAGCTTTATGAATTTATTAATTTGAATTTCGAATTCTTAACCAAAGAGGAGATATTTCAGATCAAATTGATCAGTACGACAAAACGCTAATTTCATACGTAAGGACCTAATACAATACCCTTAACGCAAATGAAGTACCTACCTAGCAGCTGTTTTGGTGGACTAAGAATGCGAACGGCGAGACATCGTGTTGCGTACTCTAGATGATCTTCTGCAACATATTTGCGAAACCCATCGATCTTAGGACTCTTTACAAAACCCTTTGATTTGTTGTCACGGAGAAGATGGGTACAACTTCGAATTGCATCAAGTTGACCCTCAAGAGCACCTATGAAATTTAAATTAAAGAAATAATAAATACCACGCGGACGAGGTCGCGGGAATCAGATAGTATTAAGATATTAATATCTAACTTTTTAGAAACAAAAGCGTTAAAATTAGCAGAAATCATTTTAGTATTGTGATTTGAAATTTGATTTTCAAAAATCCGCGCCATATTTGAATCAAAAACCTACACCTCACCATTTTGCGTCCTTGTTGCTCTAGTTTAAAATGTCATAGGTGTGAGAGTGACCAAGATAAAATCTCATCTCATCTCACGCTCAGGAATAGCCCCGGGGCTATTCCTGAGAGAGATTCCTATTATGAGATATTCCTATAGATATATTCCTATAGATGAGATGAGATTTTATCTTGGTCACTCTCACACCTATGACGTCTTAAACGAGAGCAACAAAGACAAAGAAAAGTGAGATGACAATCTCAAATCTCCGAATAGGGCCACTGAACTCTCTTTCTACTTAGGTTCAAAGACTTTTTATTATCAACAGAGACAATTGTCGCTTATGTGATAACATGGTTGAGTTAAATATTGCTTAGCGTTCGTAGTCGCATCCATTAAAATATTAAATACATATTTATTATTTATAGTAGTATAAAATTTAACATTTCACGCATTATACAAGATAGGGATCTGTCTTCGATAATATAACGGGCTATTTTTTTCTTGAATGCGTTAAATGAGTTGACATTTTATATGAGAGGGTAGTTTGTTAAAAAGCCGCGCTCCTTCGCTATTTAACATTGTTTTGCCATATTTTGTTCGATGAGGTAGCTAGCTCGCCGAGTACAGTGGTCAACAACATTTTTTCGCTTGGTGAACAATAAGTTGTGTAAATGTTTTGATTTAGAGTTTTTTGTAAAAAAATGCATATATTTATTACTTATATTTGTAATACTTAGTTTTTTTCAAATTCATTATTTTAGTTCCTTAGAATATTTGTTGTGTTGGTGTTAAATAGTGGTAGTTAAATAGAGAGTTTACATTTTTGTCGGGTTACCCTTTTTACAAAGTAGGACGCAAATTAATCATAATGTTGGATAAACCATTAGCTAACTGTATTATTTATTATTATTTCGTTTTAAATTTATTATTAGTTTTGATAACTTTTCCAATAGATGGCGTTATCAGGAAATGGTATAATGTTCTACCTTTTCTTAACTAACTTTCATAAAAATGGGATTTCAGTAGTACAATTATTGTTAGCAATTGTACCACTGAAATCCGAGAACAAAAATCCGAGACACATGAGATGTATCTATGTGAAATCTGAAAACAACACAATTTTACATTAAGTAATTACAAATTTCACATTAAATACAAAAATTAAAATTTCATTAGATTGATATAGTAATAATATAATATAAATAAAATAATAATCAAAAAAATATTAGGACTTCCTTTTATGAATTTAGATTAAATTATATAGTACTTGCCGAAAATGTTTATAGATTACAATTTTAAAATATGCAAATCAGACAGTGCCTACTTCCTATTAAATTGAACTGGGACCCTATTCGGAGATTTGAGATTTTCATCTCACTTTTTCTCGTCCTTATTGCTCTCGTTTGAAACGTCATAGGTGTGAGAGTGACCATGATAAAATCTCATCTCATCTCACGCGCAGGAATAGCCCCCCTGTGCTTAAATAAGCAAATAAAGCTCAACAATACACGTGCTAATGGTGACATATTTGTCACAACACATACACTGACTGTACGAGTCCATAATATTATATAGTTGAGCATTGCATAAACGATACATAAAATATGTCGAAAAAGTACTCTGGCCAGCCCACCTCATTTTTACGATTCAACCAAAACTTTGTTTATTTTGAAGACGGATAGATCTGTGGCCCTATTCGGAGATTTGAGATTTTCATCTCACCTTTTGTCGTCCTTAAATCTTAAATCTTAAATCTCCGAATAGGGCCCCAGGAATAACCCCCCAGGGGCCCTATTCGGAGATAGGACTTTTTCATCTCGATCTCGATTCCTAGAACTCGAGGGAGAATCTCCTAAAAACAAACCATGTGGTATTCTCAAACAAGCATGAGATGAGATGGGCTTTTCTCACTCAAATTACGTTCCATTTTACTCGACTGTGCTTGCTAAAAACCGGTAAAATCGATAAAACGTATTTCGGGACCATTCTGCTCATTAAATGCATACAATAATTAAATATCGATATGTTTAATCAAATGAACTAATATTATGATAATTATTACAAGTTATAAAAGTGAGAAGAATAAAATATAACATTTTCATTCCATAAAGGATTTGTGGGGAACGAAACGCACTTAGCCAAATAAGTCATTGTTTTGTTTACAAATAGAGGTTATTAAAATCTAAAAATCTTTCCGTCATCACGCCCACAAAAACTATCACGATTAACAACATTAAACACTTAATAGGAACTACTAAGGCTTTCGTTTGTCGTTAAACCCAATGGAATGGAAGATCGGTTTGGAAGTTTTTTCCGAATCAATCGCCCCTATGTACTAATAACATAAGACCTTCAAAATAATCTAACAGGGTTAATAAAGTGACGCCAGGATACTTGTGGAGATAATTGTAAGTATTAAGTATTTTCTTATCACTATATATGACCACATAATTTGTAAATAACCAAGGTTAACTTAACCTAAAAGTCACAAACTTTTTCTTGTTTATAAATTGAAAAATGTTTCAGGTACCTACTGCGTAATTTATGCCGTTCGAGCCTAACACCTACCAACAAACAAGTCACCCAAGGACTCGTACGTGACTAATGGTTTCCAAGTTGGCTTTAGAAACCTGACTGTGGATGAGCTAAACAGCAATCACAACCACTATCAACAACAAATCTGTGGACTTAGTTACATATTTGTATGAACAAAAAAATTGAATTTTCTTAGACCCAGTAAGTAAGTATCTGAGAAATCACACTTTACACTAATTTTAAAAAGGCAAAAGTTTGAATGGAAGTACATATGTATATATTAGATAGATGATGGTTGTTCTGCATTAAATTTGGCACAGAGATAAAGATAGATACTATAGGAATAATCTGGATAAGCACATTTATACATATATATCAAGTAGCTGCGCCCCGCAGTTTCACCTGCGGTCCTGCAGAACCATTATCTCTATCATCCTCTTCATTGTCTTATCATCGTCCTTTTCTGTACCTCTGACATTGTGTATGCAAAATTTCATGATGATAGATTGAGTAGTTGAGGTGTGACAGCAGAACAAACAAACAAATTCATTTTTAAATTATTAGTTAGGATATCTATATTGCCAATCTACCTACCTTACACTCTGCATTAGGTAATATACTTACTAGTACCTACCTGATCTCTGTACCTATAGCTATACTTCATACCCAGTGCGGTGAAGCTCAGCTCTCAGCTTCTTACATTTAGTGCTTTGCAATGAGGTTCGGCTAACGGACTATACAAACTAATATTACATAGAGAGTTTTAGGCAAGACAATCTAGCCATTCCCTAGTGATGTGCTTGCCAACAAAGGACAAATTGACTTTTATCTAAGTAGTATACCGTTCACTTTGGGAAAAATTATAATCATTTCCTATATTTTCCCATAAATCTGTCCAGTATGTCCTAAACAAGATAATTTAAATCAGTCATGTAATGCAGAGCAAAAGTAAAATATAATGTTTGATACATTAAGTAACATTGTGATTTTTTGTTTGCAGATTGAATTGTGATGGAAACCTAGACTGCTACTTAAATTTAAGATGCTTTACTTAATATTTTGGAAGTAATCTGTTATTGTTTTAAGGACATTCTAATGAGTACAAACAGATTTTGAAAAAGCATGCAGATAAAAAGATAAATAAATCAGTTTTTTTTATTGTATTATGTCTTGTTATTTAACATACTAGTGATGATAGCCTAGTCGCAGAAGATACGCCTCTCAAGCCAGAGGGAAAGGGTTTGGACCCAGCCAAAGGCATGCACCAACTTATTCATTGTGTGAGCATATGTACATATCTAATGTCATCTGCTAAGTAACTGGAGCCCGGTATATGGCGACAAGCTCACCGCCTGTCACATTTAGGACTGAATATCGTCCGCTAAAGTGTGGGTGTTGTACACCTCTGCCAGTCCATTCAGGGGAAAGGCGTTATGATATGATATGTTATGTTCAACATGCAATACCGAAAAATATTTGTATTGTATACTCCACTTTGGTAAATATACTAACCCCCTTAGCAATAAACAGTGTATAGCCTTGGGATAATTATACAGTGTTTTGTCTTTATCTTTCTTTGTTGTTTTTGAACTCGATCGAAAATGGCAAAAGACTGTAACTATTCTGAGGCTATACAACATTTATTGCTAGCTTCAATAGAGTTCAAGAATTAAAAAAAAGACAAAACTATATAACTATTCCAAAGCTATACAACGTTTATTGCTAAGGGGGATAATATTTACAGCTTAATATTATTTTTACAGACAAATTTACAAACAATATTATATAGCTTGGGGTGGGAGGAACATGATTGTAGATATTTGAAGGAAGTAGGATGGACTATGTCCGGGAGAGGATATCTTATAAGGAGGAAACTTAGATTGGGACAACTGAAGCAGATGTGATCTGTGTTATCTTCATCCAACCCACATTCACAGATTGAGTGCTCCCTGAGCCTGAGTTTGGCTAAATAAACCAGAGTGCACGGGTGACTTAATTGGAGACAACATAAGATCATGCTCATATGTTTCTCGGTTGAGCGGAATTTGAAGAACTAGGGAATTGTAGGGATACCTATTGGGTTGGATATCAGCATATCTACCCTTGATGTTTTGGGACGTCTCCCAGTATTTTGACCATTGATTTAGGAGGAAAAATTTAGGAAGAAAAAGGCCATGCGAGTATAATTGATGTATTCAAGATTCCAAAAGCTGCTTACAATCTATCTTGTCAAACCCTTTTCACTCCTCATTTCGTTTCCCTGTAATTTGTTAAATTAAGGAATCCCTCATAAATTGTTGTAAAATAGGTTGCACTCTTGTGCAAAATTGGCCACCTATAAAGGATCTCTTAGTGTACTCAGTAAAGATGATAGAGTAGTTGAGATTATGCGACTTGACATAGAGGATAGCTTCTAGAAGGGCAATCGCTTCTCCAGTGAATACTGAGAAGTAAGATGGGCATTTATAACTAAGACTTATTCTAGCAGATAGTATGCAAACAGCTGCTCCCACGGCACTGACTGTCGATAACTTCGACGCATCAGTGAATATGTTTACGCCAACCAGCGTAATGCGATGCGATCCTTTGGTAAAATAGGATAGTCCTTGTCAGATCGAAATGAAGTGGACTATTGGGTTGAAAAGTGAGAGGCAATAATTTTAAGTTTAAATTAACAAACAATTATAAACATTGACGTATAGAATTTTTTTTTGCCCGTAGGGCAGGCTAAAGCCAACATAGCCATACCGTCTTGTCATCCGTTTGATTTTTGTACATGGGTTATTAAATTTAAGATGATAGCGGAGAGGGTGATGAAAAATTAGATGAATCCCTCCCCTTTTCCCATTTCAGTCGTGGATACTTTACTGAAACGTTAAGTCGAGTTCTGTAGAGAACACGAAAAGTTGCATTTCCTAATGTTTGTATCATTTGCTTACACTCGTGCACGTTAACGAACACGGCAAAGGTTACACAATTATTACACTTTAACACTCGAAGCATCACAAGTTTTAGAAAATAATACAAAATCACGACACCATTTTTTCGGTTCCCGCCAAAGACCCTCCTTGACGTATAGAAACTTATGACGTAGGTATTCAAATACTGAGTTGCCAGTTTTGTAGAAAAAATATATTTACGGGACCGAAGTGGCAACAAATGAGTCGCGACCCACTATCTCACTTACGTCTCGACTGCCTCCGACCACTCGAGACATCTCGGGCCCCAGCCATCGAGATAATCTCGATCTCTTGCGACGAGAATAAGGCATCTCGATTTTTTGCATTTTTTTCGAGATGAGATGGTATCTCGAGTTGTAGGAATAGCCCTCCAGGTGCTGCCGCATTAGGAAACCCCCAAAATGTTTGTTTTTTATAATTCCCTCCAGTGGAAGTAATTTAAAAAGTTCCACGTGTAGTTAATTTTTTTTCATTGTTAATGTTATTATTTCGTACAATTAATAAAATATTTTTAAAATAAGAATCTCCTACCGGTATGAAAACACTTTTGTAATCTGCTTTTTTAGTATCAGTTTTACAATTCACATTTTATTTAAACTGCAAATACTATAAACTCGTTTAAAATATCATAGTTTGGTGTTGGATGAAGTTGATAAACTCAAAACTTGATTGGTAAATTTACCTATTTTTGAGAGTTTTTAGTGTTTATAAATATAAATACCGTACACCACACTCTCAGATCAACTAGAATATCAGATGGCGCACGGCGTTTGATTTAGGTGAAGCCAAGAACCATCCAAAAACTACGCTACTGTCGTATATGTACACAACACTCACACATTGACGCAAAAAACTACGCTACTCGCTTCGTCAGTACTAACCTGGACGTCACGCTGAGAACATACAAAAAAATTCTGGAATGATGCCGTCATGTGCTGTGAAACACTGCACTAACTACACGAAGGTGAAAAAGAATTGTTAATAACATCTCATTATATAGTAAACAGCATTGTTTTAGGTTATAATTTCGGATACCTATTATTTACATAGTGCTTTTTATTTTATTTTATTGGCAACTAGATACAAAGTCCATAATGCCATTTTAGGACTTGACAATGACATTACATGAATTTGTGAAATGTCATGCAGTGTTGTCATAATCGCATTTTTTTTCTCCAAAATATTATTTTAAATCCTAAGACTTTTTTAGGTTCCCAATTAAGATTGAAAAAGCGACATTAAAAGAATGGGTGGTTGCCATACAAAAAAGTCGAAATGATAAAAAATGGCAACCATCAAAAAGAGATGTTGTATGTTCAGATCATTTTAATGAAAGTGACTTTTACCTGACCAAGCTTGGCCTTCGCCGTCTGAAAAGGACTGCGTATCCCATCAGGGTAAGTTTTAATTTTTTACCAACGAAAAGTGGTTTTCAATTCAACGCGTACTTATAATTTTTTTTTTCTGATTACGTATTATGGTTCCATACTCAAGGGGTGTTACCAGAACCCTAATACTAAGTCTACTATATTGCCTTCCGTTGAGTAATTTAAAAAAATCTTTATTTCAAAACTGTCGTCCAGTTTAGGTATTATGATTAAGGTATGATGATGATTTTTTGGCAATTGATATTTGGCAAACATTTGATTAATTAACCTGGGAACTATTACATGAATTCAGTGGAATGCGGATACATACGTTGGAAAACTACAATACTCAGGGTAATTTTTTTTTTCATGGCAACACTTTCACAGCACACATGTAACAAGAAGTGGCTTCACCTACATCATACGCCGTGCGCCATCTGATATTCTAGTTGATCTGAGACCACACTAGAAAGAGAGTTCTCCACCTTTAAAGTCATAAAACTTCGTGGCTAGGACCGTGCTTTGATGATTTGATAATATCAGAAATACGCACCAACTCCTATGGTCACAAAGAAGCACCTTTAAATTTCAAAAATGTTAGTAAAACAAATCCCCCATTAATGTTTTTATTTGACATTTAGTTGTTTGACAGTTTGACACGGCACAATACAATTTTCGTTGTTCTCACAATTTCTGTTTTTTTTTTTTTAAATTTATAGTATGTTTTGGGGTAAATAAGTTCTTTATAACACATGAATTTAGCAGCTTACCAAGATATCATTAATTAGTAATTTAAGAAATCGTTACCAAACCATATATTATGGTTTGGTTAAAATATATGATTCATCATATATTTATTTTCATCATATATCATGATTGATCATTTATTACATACATTCATACATTTTTAAACACAATAAAGAACACAATTTGGCTCATCTCATACTGCCAAATAGAAGTAACTAGGGAACAATTGAATCTTTAGGCTAGCATCCCCATAGGTCGAGCCGTCAGCCGGAGTTTTGGCGGGAACCGAAAAGATGGTGTCGTGTTTTTGTATTATTTTCTAAAACTTGTGATTCTTCGAGTGTTAAAGTGTAATAATGGTGGATTATTAACGTTTACCGGTTCGTCAACGTGCACGAGTGTGGGCAAATGATACAAATATCGCGAAACGCGATTTTTCGTGTTCTCTACAAAACTTCACTTAAAGTTTCAGTAAAGTATCCATAACTTTACTGGAATGGGGAAAGGGGAGGGATTCATCGTCTTCATCATCACCTCATCATCATCATCATCCCATCATCTGTTACTGAAGAAAAAATTATTACTAAGAATCCGACTGAAGGACGAGTATCCATGGTCATGAAAAATTAATAAAAAAAAAAAAAAAAAAAGCCGTCAGCCGACCGAGCTGACTGCGACTGCCGACGTCAACAAAATCCGCTAACTTTATTAAAATGTTGTAACTAAATTGTGATCTTGTAAAAGATGTTTTTGCGTTAAATAATTAAAAAGAAATTTATTTCAATTAAGTTTTGTGATCCAATTTGTGTTTACTTCATCAATAGTGTACTCATTATTCATTATTATATAAATCAGAGCTTTTATCTGCTATTTGTAAGTTAAAACATATCTTATTATTTTAACTATTTAAATCCGGTTTTAATAGTCTCATTTGGTGAACACATACGTTATATATAGTAAGATAATAACATTTTCATCATTAAAAATTTAACTGGTGGTTGTGGTGAATGGTTAATTTTTCTCATGTAAGTATTTTTTAAATGTATCTTCTATGTATATAATTATTTAATTCCTAAATACTTGGCATACTACAATTATAAGCAAGGATAGAAAAAGTCACTATCTGTACATACTTATATGCTCAATTGATATCCTTATCCTAAAGTTAATCTTGATGTAGTTTAATTGAATGTTATCTTTTAATTTTCTTTATCAGGTATATAATTTAATTTCCTATGAAGTCTGGAACTGGTGATGAGATAAAGGCTGAACGCGAAATCAGTTCAGAACCTGAAGCAGAACCTGAACTAGAGGCAGCGACAGCAGCCACTCAGTTAAACAAGGAAGACAATATGGAAACAGACTCGAAGAAATCCCAGTATGGGCACAACAGGCGAGTCAAATATGGTATGTATTTTATTTCATAACTAGCTGTTGCCTGGATTTCAATTGTGTGATCATGCAGCGTTCTCAGAGTTCTCAAAATTTATGAAAAAATAATTCAGAAAAAGTAATATTCGCTCATCTTTGTGATTTACTGTAACACCCTATAAAGTATGATTAACATCTATTTAGTCATTTACTCATTTAAAGCCAATAAAGAGACAAACAGCCTTTCGCTTTTATAAGTTAGTTTGTATGGATTTTCCAGCCAGTTTATTTATGACCTAACCTATTTAACCTCAGCCTTCTTTCTTATTATTAAAAACAACAGACATATTGAGACAAGTGTTGTAAATGTCAATATTATGTTAAAATACTTGAGAATTGTAATTCTAGTTTTAATTATAATGATGCTTGAGAGCTATAAATTAGCTTGTTATGTTTGTGTTACAGGCTACATTAAGTATGTGAGCTTGGTGATATTGACGGTACAAAATGCGGCACTTGGACTCAGTATGCGTTATGCAAGGACGAGAGATGTTGAAATGTTTTCTTCGTCTGCAGGTAATGTATAAAATTCTACTCTAATTCTGCCAAAATTAAATAAATCAACTCGTCTTTATATGTATGTTTATAAAAGTTGTCTTTAAAAGAAAAAAAGATACTTCATCTGACACACGGCACTCTACTACATACTGTGCAAATATTATTATTATAATTACTTAATTAGTATTAATTACGAAGTAATTTTTAAAAAAATTTGTATAAATAATTTTCCTCAAAAACTAGTCGTTTCTGTTCGATATCGGATAAACCAAAACTCTAGTCATAAATCAATATCTCTAATTACAAAAACTAAAAACATTTCCCCTAATTTTAGTAGGTACTATTCACTTACAATCATCATTTATTATAAAATTATTTTTCAGCCGTCCTAATGACTGAAATATTCAAGCTGATTATTTGCGTTGGTTTGGTAATACAAGAGTCCGGCGGCGTGACGAAAGGCGCGCGCTCGATGTACGCAATAGTCATCCTAAATGTCAGGGATACGCTACGTGTTTGCGTGCCATCATTTCTCTACATTGTGCAAAACAATTTACTTTATGTGTCTGCGTCTAATTTGGACGCGGCGACTTATCAGGTACCTAATGACTATTTTATGTTCATTCAACTTGCTTGGTATCTAGTAGATACATAATTAATTGGTGGATGCAATAGGTAGGTAATTTAGATGCTAACTAGCTGTATTTTTGTGGTTACAACCGCTTTTTAATGTTTCTTAGCAAATTAGAAACTCTTGATTCTTATTATTATTATGTTCTATTGTTGGGTAAAGATGTCCCTCTTCCATTCCTCCAGGTCTCCTTCTTTGCTTTGGTGCGCTAATCCTTTTCATAAGCATCAAACTCATCTTTCCACCTGTTTCTGGATTGGCCTGGCGGCCTTTTAATTCTTGATTAAGTAATTATATTCTTGTCATTTCGATATTTATGTAGCATTTCTTTATATTTATTTATCTTACTTTATTAGTTAAAACTATCTAGGCTTATTATACATATACTAAAATTAACAATAGTTGTCGCGGCTAACTAAGGCTGCGCAAGAATTCGAACTTAATAAATTAATTTATTTATTGAAAGGAAAACAAACAGCTGTTAACAATAAACTAAGTACACAACGAAATAAAACATTATTTCCTTAGTAAAACATAAGTTCGAATTTTTACGAAGCCTAAGTTAGCCGCGACAACTATTGTTAATTTTAGTTATAAAAATAAAAAAATTAAAATATAATTTTCAGGTTACATATCAGCTGAAGTTGCTAACGACAGCCTTTTTCGCTGTTCTCGTGCTGAAAAGGCAGTTGAAAAAATGGCAATGGTGCGCTCTAGCATTGCTGGCGGCGGGAGTCGCGCTCGTCCAGCTCTCTTCGACTAGTGAGAGCAAGCAGACGGACCAGAACCAATCTAGAATCCTAGGATTCAGTGCAGCTTTGGCAGCTTGCTTCATATCAGGATTTGCTGGCATCTATTTTGAAAAGGTGCTCAAGGAGTCTGACATATCTGTAAGTATAAAAACGGTTAAATCTTTACTACTGCACCCTCGCGGTTGAAAAGCAGCCTGTAAGGTAATCCTGGGTATTAGCTACCTACATACACGCCAAGTTTCATCAAAATCCTTCCAGCCGTTTGAGCGTCAAGAAGTGACAAAAAACACAAACTTCATGTATAATATAGGAAGGAAGTAGGATTTTAAAATTAAAATTAGCTGTTTTATTGTAGATTTCCACATTTCCGATTTTTTTAGGAAAGGTAAGGATAAGTGGTATGTAAACCAGGTATAATAATCTAAAAAAATATTTATAACTAGCCATTTTACTTGTGGTTTTCCACATTTCCGCATTTTTGAAGATAGGTAAGGATGGGGATAAATGGTTAGTAAAAAAAACCTTGAATAGGAAGCACAGGTATCCTTAATTTTTAGTATTATAAAATCGAATGTAACTCTGTCTGTCTGTAGGCTTTTCACGGCTAATCGGCTGAACGGATTTTAATGGTTTTTGATAATTCGGTATAGTATATCACGAGGAAGGTTTTTGGATACTATTATTTGAATAAGCGCGAACGAAGTCGCGGGTAAAGGCCAGTTTATAATATAGGAAAGAAGTAGGATTATTAATTATAATTAGCCGTTTTACTTATGGTTTTCCATATTTCTCCATTTTGAGCTCGATAGAAATAAATGGGTTGTAAAATTTCTTAGAATTTGAAGCATAGGAATGTATGTATAACATAACATATCGTCACGCCTTTTCCCCGAGGGGGCTGGCAAAAGGTGTAATACAACACCCACACTTCGCCGGACGATATTCAGTCCCAAATGTGACAGGGGGCGAGCCTGTCGCTATACACCGGGCTCCAATCATGTAGCAGGTGTCATACAATACGCACATAATCTTCACACAATGAACAAATTAGTGCGTGCCGTCGGTTGGGTTCGAACCCGCTTTCTCTGACTTGAGAGGAGTGCCTTCTCCCAACTAGGCCATCGCCTATGTATAATTGTATAATAAACCCTTGCTTTTTATTAATTTTCAGGTGTGGATGAGGAATGTCCAGCTAAGTCTACTGTCGCTGCCGTTTGGGGCCGGCACGTACCTCATCAAGGAAGGAACGAGCAGCAATCTGCTGAAAGGGTTCGATGGCTTCGTCTGGTATCTGGTGATATTACAGGCGGCGGGCGGGCTTATCGTCGCCGTGGTAGTAAAATACGCGGATAACATACTGAAAGGTTTCGCCACTTCCGTTGCGATAATCATATCCTGTGTGGCGTCTATTTACATATTCGACTTCGTTATAACGGTGCGGTTTGCTTTGGGAACCATGATGGTGATAGGTTCGATATTTTTGTACGGGTACGTTCCGAAAAAACCTGAGCCAAGAACTTCTCTGAGCGTCTGAAATTGGTAACAGTCATAACAGTGAATGATTTGTCGAATTTGCATCTTCCAGTTAGTCCAGGTAGCTACTTTAAGGAAAGGAAGTGATTAAAAGACGTTGTTGAAATACGTACTGATTTATTTAACTGCAAAACATTTACCAAGACAAGTATTAGTATCAAAAGAATAAATATAGCAAAGGTATTACCAGAGATAAAGAAAAATCTAACGACTTTCGCGATCAACAATCGGTCGTGCCGCTTAAGTAAGTCACATAAAACCTGACCAACATAGGCAATATACATAGTTGCATTCATACGAAAAAGGTTTTAGGGCTGTCAGGTAAAAATACATTTATTAAGGCAGCTTTGTCACATATCATAATAAATAAATATGGACAGATACTTTTCAGTATTGAATAGGATCGTAAGCTAGAGAGATTTAGTAAAAGAAACTCTCAGTACTTGACTGGTCGAAACATACACAGGATTTTAAACTTTATTTTTATAGTTAAGTTAGTGCTGCCATCTAGGTGTGATTTGGCTTAAGTACAACGCCCGCTGAGGAGGCGAGTCGGAGGTACGAATTACAAGCGGTCGTAGAAAAGTCAACTCTAGCCGGATTGCTGTAGGTTCAAAATTCTCCTACGACCGTAGTGACAATTTTAGACCTATTTCAAACCAGTAGGGCTAGCACGGGCCGGAGACAAATTGTCTTTCGACCATTTTTATTTAGACAAACATATCCGTAGGAGTTTTGGAGGGAAACGAAAAGATGGTGTCGTGATTTTGTATTATTTTCTAAAACTTGTGATTCTTCGAGTGTTTAAGTGTAATAATGGTGGATTATTAATGTTTACCGTTTCGTCAACGTGCACGAGTGTGGGCAAATGATACAAACATTGCGAAACGCGACTTTTCGTGTTCTCTGCAAAACTTCACTTATAGTTTCAGTAAAGTATCCATAACTTTACTGGAATGGGGAAAGGGGAGGGATTCATTATCTTCATAATCATAATCATCTCATCATCTTCATAATCATCTCATCATCATCATCCCATCATCTGTGAAAACGAATGATTAGTACTTGACACTGGCAAATGCACATGACGTGCGACGCCAAATTTCCCTGAATAGGGGAGGAAAGAAATACAAACATCCGTACTCTACCTTTTTACATCTAAGCGCGAATAAAAACGGTAAAAGACATTGTGTCTCCGGCCCGTGCTAGCCTTGCTGGACCAGGGGTGCGAGCACGACATTTAGACTGACGTTTTAAATCGATTGATTCGATAAATTTGCATGGAAATTACCGATTTTGTCGACTTGAAACGTCAGTTTAAATGTCCGTGCTCGTACCCTAGTTGGCTTTTCAATGGCGCGCCGCACCTTTTCAATGGTCGTTACTACTTACAAAAATCATGGTATTAGAAAGGCAATTTACACAATTAGACAGAAAGACGCACAATATTGAAAGTTAGACCCGTCTTGGAAAACGTTGTGAGCTTGCTCAAGTGAAAGTAACCTAGTCACACCAATTTCGGTTGTGTCATGTTGACGGTGCCCCGGAAATCGAGACGTTTTCTTACAAATATTATTATCCGCCATCTATGTGCTATTTGTATTACGTTTGTATGACAATGATCGATGTCCAAGAAAAATATTCGTTGCATATAAAAATATGCGTTAAATATTTTCGCATATAGATGCGAGAATATTTAACGCATCAAGTTTCATATTGCATACTCAGATCAATCTAGAGAATAAGATGGCGCATGGCATATAGATGTGAGAATATTTAACGCATTAGGTTTCATATTGCATACTCAGATCAATGTAGAGAATAAGATGGCGCACGGCGTATGATTTAGGTGAATCCAAAAACCATCTAAAAACTACGCTACTGTCGTATATGTACACAACACGCACACATTGACGCAAAAAACTCGCTTGGTCATTCTTACCTCTACGTTATCTGCATTGGTTTATGGTATAATTTCGTATACATAAATATACATAGTGCTTTTTTTTTTTTTATTAATTTATTCATGACCATGGATACTCGTCCTTCAGTCGGATTCTTAGTAATATTTTTTCCTTCAGTAACAGATGATGGGATGATGATGATGAGGTGATGATGAAGACGATGAATCCCTCCCCTTTTCCCATTCCAGTAAAGTTATGGATACTTTACTGAAACTTTAAGTGAAGTTTTGTAGAGAACACGAAAAATCGCGTTTCGCGATGTTTGTATCATTTGCCCACACTCGTGCACGTTGACGAACCGGTAAACGTTAATAATCCACCATTATTACAATTTAACACTCGAAGAATCACAAGTTTTAGAAAATAATACAAAAACACGACACCATCTTTTCGGTTCCCGCCAAAACTCCCTATACATAGTGCATTATAGAAGTGTGGCCAGGACTACATTTTGGGGTTCTTTTCAAAAACTGCAGTTTTTCACAAGTCATACATTTTGGGGTTCTTTTCAAAACCTGACAGCCGTAACATTAAACTCTTACAAATATGTGCAGTTTTAGAATATTAAATCTACTAAGGCTGTATATTGGAACGGAAATGGCTAACGTAGAGTTTGGGAATTAATATTAGTTTTCGTGCAATTGTAAATGTTTTTCATGGCAACATAACGCAGATATAATAATAAAATGGCGAGATTATATTGGAACGGAAATGGCTAACGTAGAGTTTGGGAATTAATATTGGTTTTCGTACAATTGTAAATGTTTTTCATGGCAACATAACGCAGATATAATAATATAATGACGAGATATAACGCATTGTTCCATCTTTTCCTCTAGGTTGATCTGAGATTGCATAATAATGTTCATATAAATGGTAGGGCCATCAACGCTGAACGGTAACAAAATAGTGCGGTTTTCTGTCTTAAAACTTAGGTAAAAGTATCTTATTGCTTTTAAATATTTAAAAAAGGGATATAAAATAGTTAAAATGAATGTTAGTTAATTTGTGTTCTTAGCATTCTTAAACAATTCGATTTAGTAGAAACGATATTTTTTTTCTATTTTATTCTTTATTTCGGCCTGTAGTACCACCAGTGGTACAATACAAAATAAACACACGCCGGGGGTTCCGTACGAACTTGTAGGTATGTAACCTTCACCAAGCACACCACTCATAAGTTATTACTTAATTTTTAACTTGCTAGATTGCTTAGCTTGCGCATTGATTAGCCTATTGGCTGGAAATGTGTAAATCCGCAACGATGGTACCTATCTTATGCTGGGAATGAGAAAGAAGGGTTATATGATATGAGTATCGCACCAAATAGCTTGCTCCCAACGACCACCACGTAAACAGTCACCAGTGGTGGTCGTTAGGATACAATTTTAATTTTTGTCCCAATTGTCGCCAGTGGGGCTCGTTAGGTCAAAAAAAAAATTATAATTTTTAGCGTTTTGTCATTATAATGTAATTATATAGTTAAGCTGTGTAACAGTGTAAAAAACATCAAAAATTGATTTTCCATATTAGAGTTGCATCGATTTGACTCTAGTTTTCACCAGTGGTGGCGATTAAGTGGTGGTCGATGGCACTAACATTAATGTTTTGTTCCAACGAGCCCCAATGGCGAAGAATTAAAATATTGTTCTAACGACCACCACTGGTGGCCGTTTGGGTGGTGGTCGTTGGGAGTAACCCCACCGGATACAAAGTCCCAGGTATCGACTGTCAGCTAGTGATTAGTAAGATAACTAACTGAAAATCCATATTAATTCCACAATCACAACTTACTTCGTAAAGATAAACACTAAGTACTAATGTGTGTTTTGATATCGTACATTCAGACAATCGGTATTTTATTTAGTGATATGAAATCTATCATCTAAAGATAGATAGGGTACATAAGGTGTACTTAGCTTGGTACACTATTTTTACAATAAGGAATTGTATTTGTAAAATAATTATAGATATTAAGTTCGAATGATCTTTAATTTTTGTAGTACTGATTATTAGGTACATACTACATGTATGTAAATAAATGTAAATACCGATAGGTATCGAATTCATAATTTGCTGGTTATCAATGATATCCATTATAAGCACAATTTATTGTAAACCCCAATCTACCTTATCTACCGATAGGTGCCTTTGAATTTGTTGCTTGCTTGCTTGTTTCTAATATTTTATGTAGGACGACCTTTCTAGCCTAGTCAGAGTTCGACTGCTTTATAAGCAGAAAGTCCTAGGTTCTGCCCGGCCAGGCAGATGTTTGAATGTTGAATTTAAATGTCTGTTCCGGGTCAGGGTGTTGTCCCATGTCTTTGTGTGTTTCATGGCATCTCCGACACAGGGAATTCTAGTGGAGAGCTATGAGTGTGAAACGTTATTTATTTATTTATGTATCTGACAAAATAAAACTAGTTGATCGTCTATGTAGAACAAATCTTTAAACATAACAGACTGCGCCGTGCGCGGGATATAGGTTGTTTGAGCCGTCTCTTCGAAATAAATTGCCTGAAAATCGACTGCCTCGGTGGCTTAGTTGCTAGTGAACCTGCCTTCTGAGCTTGGGGGCGTGGGTTCGATTCCCACCTAGGGCAAACATTTATGTGATGAACATTAGTGTTTGTTCTATGTCTGGGTGTAAATATCTATTTATGTATGTATTTAAAAATATCTAAGTATGTATATCAGTCTCTGGCACCCATAGTACAAGCTTTGCTTAGTTTGGGGTCAGGCGACCGTGTGTGGAAGTATACAAAAAAAAAAAAATATTGTGTAATATTTGATTTTGAATTATGGCTCAAATTTAAATGTTCTACAAAGTGTTTTTTTTTTAAGAAAAAAGAGTTTTTTGAGGGCGTATTTTCAACTGGCCATTAGTATGGTTTGTAATTTCTTATCTGTCATGTCAATAAATTTAGAAATATGAATTGAAAGCCATCGATCGTTAAAGTAACGTACAGCGCGTCATGATTGGGTGGGTTAGCAATTAGCGTTGCGATTAAATTGTTGGTGTAAAATGTATGGTGAGCGCCATCCATGAAGACGCGAACCACTCTTCCTAATCGCCACTATTGCAAATGCGCAACCTAAGCAAATGGGAGGCGTGCGGTCTTCGTGGATGGCGGGCACTATAATTGACTGCCAGTTGCTTTGGCAAAAATTTTGATAAGAATCTTGCTTTTCCTACTAAATACTATTTGCATAATTAGATACTTACGCTGACTTTACACCGACACGGCGAATCGCGGTAATGAAACGATAGTATACAGACAGAGATTTCACAGATTTTAGAGAAATCACAGATAGATAGAGAGAGATACCCGTATGTCGCTAGCTACCGCGTCGCGCGTCGGTGTGAAATAAAATGAACATTTATTTTTGTATCCTTGTGTACCAATGTAAAATGAGTAAGTACATAATAATTGTAATAAGTTATTAATTATTGGTATGAGCGTAGATATGAATAGATCTTACTTATTACATAAATATCACTATTAGGAAGCTGCAAGGACAGCTAATTTAATTGTGCATTTACAAAATAGTGAATTAATGATCAAAATCGGTTCAGCTGTATAATAAGTACATATTAATCCATACTTACTTAATAGAATTAATTATCAAGAGAAAAAGTACTTAGTTGAAATAAATATTACTGTTATATTTAGTATAATTTAGTGTTAAGACAATTAAGTATATTATTATTTTAAAGCAGTATTTGTTAAAAGTTTTTTATTACTTTTAATGTTCAGTTAGCTAGCTCTAGCAGGAATCTTGATATTGCATAGTTATAAACATATTTTTAATAACTTTTATAAAAAATAACTATAATTATAAAAGAAATACATAATAATAAACATAATTGTTATTTAATTTTTCTACCTATTGTATTGTGAAGTTATTCCTTGACAGGCCATATTTTTACTTCAATATTTTCAGTGTGGCCCGGCCATAAAGTCAAACAATTCTAGCATGGCTGATGATGACTGAGCTACAGTCAACAATATTGCAGTCAATTATGGCCCGCCTGAATCACCTTGAGGAAAGGCACATCATTAAGAAGCATCCAACCAGAGCGAAAACAACAATAGGAGTTGAATACAATGAGTATTCGTTTCTTTGGCTCCTCGACTTATTTCCGAAAATTACTATTTTCTAAATTGTTTAGGTTCAATCTGGCGCGTGCGATTTAATGTCGGTCACTGTCCCTCTTGAAAAGTAATTTTTTGGGTCTTTGAATGAGAGTGAGTGTAACGGAGATATCATATTGCATGCATTATTAAAGGCGCTCAGGATCTTATTACACTAATATTATATTTGCGAAAGTGTGGGTGGATGGATAACTTATAAATACGATAAAGCTCCCACAGCTTATCAATAGGGAAAGTTTTTATTAGCATTTGCTTTTTCTTCTGTTTGTTGTCTTTTGTCATGGCATGGGCGTTGTTGCCGATTTGTAATTTGACATTCCAAATTTCGGTATATTACCGTCTGCCCCCGCGGCCTGCCCCCACGCGGTGGCAGACGGTAACACTTATGGCCATTTGCCCCCGAATATGAAAAACGGGGGCAGCCGGTAATACAACTATTACCGTCTGCCACTGCGTCAATGTCGCGGTGGCAGACGGTAAGCATCATGGGCCAACCGCCCCCGCGGGGGCGGATCCTAACTAAGAGTATAAAAGCGAAGCCAGCTTGTATGAAATGAAATTATATGTGCACCCATCAAATTATATCAATATAAAATATTCAATTTATAATTATTATCAGTAATAAAATACAACAATACTAAAAAAAAAGTTAAAACAAAATTGTACAAAATCAAATAAAATTGCATTAAATTGAATTGTATGGTCGTTTATTTCTTTGTCTGTTACAGAAAAGGAAACTTTTTATCCCGACAAAAATAACGGTTCCTGTGGAACCGCGGGGGCAGACTGTTTTTTAGGCTGGCGGTATATACTCGTACTTGCCCTTATTTTAACAATTGCCCTTTTAACAAATTTAACCTTTTTTTAATTAAAAAAAGATAATGTACCTACTGAGTAATAGTAGTTTTAACGAAGATACGCCACAAATCTTAACAGTGAAACAAGTACCTCTGTTTGTTCGGGTTTACGGTAAGAACACCACGATTGTTAAAAAGAGATAGCCTCAACCCGCCGACACTCTGCGCTGTCTCTTTCTTTCTCTCTACCTGGTCTTGGCAGTCAGTTGCACATGATGCATCCAAGAGAACGCGAGTGAGTTGTGTGTTGAAATAAGTGAAAATATAAGCACAAACAATTTGGTAAGTACCTAATAAGCTGTTTAGAAATAATTAGACAGTGAATAATTTTATGTGAATTTGTTTTAATAACTATTTTACTTGTTGCTAAGCTTTCCTATGCGCATTTAAATTATCCAGTGACTCAAATGAAAATAAATAAAAACTATAAGATTTTTTTTTTATTCTATCTAGCTACCTAGCTATAAATAAATATTTCTAAACGATTTCTGAATATCTTTACTTAACTATGTATTTTTATTTAAGACAAAGGCCTGTAATATAAGGTTGTCTTGTAGAGCAGTAGTTCTAATTAATTTCTAAGTTCTTTTCTAGTAGTTATTTAGTTAGTTTTCTAGTAGTTCAACTAAAAAAGATCAATATTGTGTCAATGACCAGTAACTGTTCACAGTTTAATCAAGTCATTCACAAAAATTTGAAAATATAAATCAGTTACTGATCATTGACAAAATATTGATATTTTTTAGTTAAACTACTCGAACTACATTCCTAGTTCAAAAGAGTATTGTAGGAACACAACATAATATAGCTATTAGTTAACTACTATCACAATTTAATCAAGTCGTTTACATATATTTACTAAATTATTGTAAACGACTTGATTAAATTGTGATAGTAGTTAACTTATAGGTATACTATGTTGTGTTATCATAATAATCTCCTAAACTATGTAGTTCTAAAAGTCTGTGATTATTTTTATCCTATATGTTGTTGATTTTATATAATTTAAAACTGTTTTTAGTGTGTATTAGTCGTTAAAAACAATTATTTTTTTCATATTTAATTTTAATTACTTTCTTAATTGTCATGTATCTGTTTTTCTAAATATTTTGTCTTTTTTGTAAATTTAATTTTCTGTTTATTTAATGAAACTAATAAATGATATATATACATTTATATATATTAATAACTGACAGTATTTCATTTCATTACCTACTATTTAGCATAGAATAGTAATTTAATAAACAAAGAAATCCCTAAAATTAATTTTTATCTTTACAAAACTTGATTGTGAGGTTGAAAGAATCACAAATTATCGCATGTCTTTCTGCCACGGTTTGCCACACGTGGGGGTGGATAGCCAAATAAGAGTTACCGTCTGCCACTGCATAGGTTAATTGGTGGGGGCAGACGGTAATACATACTAAACACTATGGTCAACCACCCCCGCGGGGGCAGATAGCCATAAGTGTTACCGTCTGCCACCGCGTGGGGGCAGGCCGCGGGGGCAGACGGTAATATACCCAAATTTCTCACACCTTCGTCTAAGCCATTTGGCTTAGAGTTCTTACACATATCTCCAAAAATATGATGCAGGTTTGTAGTAATTTTTTAATTCCTCAATAAACTAAGAAGGGTTTACACAATTCAAGAAGATAGTATACCTATTCTATACTTCAGAGTCTCAAATACCAGTGGTACCTACTTTACTAACTTAGTAGTAAAACAAGAAAAATATACTCATAACATTTTAATTCCTACAATATACAAACAAAGAAACTATTAAGCTAATTAATAAGAGTTTGTAATCTTTCTCTTCCTCATTTGTTCAAGCCACTTGTCAAGTTGCTGCTCTGGAGTTAGTGGGTCTCGTTTGTAGTAGTCTACTGGGGGTTTTCCCTCCTCCAGTCTCACAAAGTAATGACAGTATTGGTACCGCACTTCACCCATTCTTCGGCGAGCGTGCCTTCTCACGCCTTTTATACACATGCCTTTTCCTGCAAAAGATTCAGCTGAAACAAAAAAAAAAGTGAAAATATTTCCCTACATTACTTCATAAAATACTAAATATTGCTCAACGGAGCGTTATCATACCTATCCACAGATTGCTTCGAAATTCTACATTGTGTTCCTTTACTGCTAGCTCCTGTGCCTCTAAGATTGTTTCTTTGACAAATAATGCCCCTTTTTTGTGCACAAAACTGAGTTGTTTGACAGCTTCATCCACAGTCATTCCTCTTACAAATGATGCTATGTACCAAAGTTTTTTTGGACTGTATTTAAAGTTGGTCTTTTGATGACAAACAAACTGCAACAAACAATTAATTAATATTTAACACTAACAAGGCATGCCTGTCACTTGACGGGCAGATGTAATTCTAAAGTGATAAAATGTTCTTTTATTGGTTGAATATTTGAGCACATAAGCACTATGATTATGGTTACAAGCTTAACAAGGTGTTCAATAAATACAAAATGTAGGTAAACCTAACGCTTTCAGAATGTGCCTTCATAATTAGGTTATGAGTTCCTCTGATCTCCAGTTGACCCCAGCAAATAAGATAAAAATTAGACAAACAGAAAACTACAATTGTTGTTTTTAATTTAAAACTTACGGCAGGACGAGGTTCTTCGCCAATTTCTTGTGGAGGAAAAACTTTTTTGTTGTGCTCTAGAAACGATGTCGGCGTTGTAGGTTTTGCCCAGGCTAAATTGGAGGAACATGAGTGCAATGCACGTTGGCTCCTAAACGCTGTAGGTATTAAAAACTTAACAAGTGAATTCATATTCGCTCGTGGGTAAAATTATTTTAGATTAACTATTTCTGAAAACAACCAACATAGCCTGGGTTGCGTTCAGAGAATACATCGGTCGGAGCGCAACTTCGCCAAACAACACTAAAGTTTTAAACGGCGAAGTTTCATTCTGGGCATTTCTGGGTGCGCCACGGGACTATCTTCTGAGCGCTGTCATCTATAGCGGAGTCTATTTGACAATTGACAGTCAAGTACAGCTTAATTTTTTGTTTTGCCCCGAATGGCAGGCTAAAGCCAACATGGCCATACCACCTAGTCATCCGTATGTTTTTCATAATTTAGTCGTCTAATGAAGATGAGGGAGGAGAGAGTGATGATAGATGAGATGAATCTCTCGCTTTTTCTCATTTCAGTAAAGCCGTGGATATTTTTTCTAAAACTTGTGATTCTTCGAGTGTTAAAGTGTAATAATTGGGGATTATTAACCTATGCCGATTCGACAACGTTCACGAGTGTAGGCAAATGATACAAACATTAGGAAATGCTACTTTTCGTGTTCTCTACAAAACTCGACTTAAAGTTTCAGTAAAGTACCGTATACAGTACCGTATACAGTAAGTCTTTACTGAAATTGGTAAAGGGGAGGGATTCATCCATAGAATAATAACTAAAGCAACTGTCATTGTATCTCAGACGAAAAAATCTAACGGATGACAAGGCGGTATGGCCATGTTGGCTTTAGCCTGCCCTACAGGTAAAACAAAAAAAATCTTTCATCTGCATTTGCCAAAGGCCAAAGGCATTTGTGTTGCGTTGCATTTTCAAAAAGTTACTCACTATTCACGGACATTAGCGTTGCGGAAGTTGCGGAACAACAATCTCGTTAATCGAAGAATAAAAGGAATTCATAACAACAAGAAGCGTTAGCTGATGCGAACGTTTTAATATGAGCAAAGCCAGTACCTTAGAAAATCGTCCCACACAATATTTCAAACTGTTATGAAAGTGATTTGCTACGATTAGGTATCGGATAACATGGGAGATTTATACATTGCAGTGGTTTGTTCTTCTAACATGAACCGCAGCATGGAAGCCCATGCTTTTCTCGTCAAAAAAGGATATAAAGTGAAATCTTTCGGAACAGGTGAAAAGGTTAAGTTGCCTGGGTCATCGGCTGATCGACCTAATTGCTACGAATTTGGCGTGCCATACGACGATATCTACAATGATTTGCTGGAGAAAGACAAAGCATTTTACACACAGAATGGGTTGTTGCACATGCTAGACAGAAACCGGAGGATAAAACCCTGCCCAGAGAAGTTCCAGGCATCCACTGAACGCTTCGATGTTATAGTAACATGTGAGGAAAGAGTATATGACCAAGTAATTGAATGGTTTGGTTCTAGAAGGTCTATATTCAACCAGCCCGTCCATGTTATTAATATAGATATACAGGACAACCATGAAGAAGCCACTATAGGAGCATTCTTGATAAGTGACATGGTGAATAAAATGGCACAGACTGATGATTTGGACAATGATATTGATGAATTGTTACATGACTTTGAAACAAAATGTCAAAGAGCTATCCTGAATTGCATTATGTTTTATTGATATTATTTCCCTATATTTAAGTTGGACATATATATTTTTTGCAAGGCGACTAAGCCATTTTTTTGTCACAACTGTTTTTAGTCTTCATTTATTTTAATTTTACTGCATGTTTTTGTAACTTAACTAAATTGAATTTGTATACATAGAGTAAGGCCTGGTATTTAAATTCTGTATTTGAGTTTGTACACAATGAAGACTACTGCCTATTGTTGAACCTATGTTATCATAATGATGTAGCAATATAGCTATTATGTAAGAATCTGTAATATTTCTGGCTATCTCAGACATGTTAATCATACAGTTCTAAAGGTCAATAGCTATTTTATAATTAATCATTTTGCATACAAAATTCTCACATATTTCTCAGAAATTAGTAAACCATACGGCAGTACAAATAATAAGTGATTAAAATGAATTATAAATAACACTTTAAACTGACATTTTAGGACTAAACAATTAGATTTTTTTTTATAATGCATTTGTATGCACATTTTCAAATGTTCTTAGTGTAGATTTGATTGACTCGATAGCTGCTTTCCAGAGGATACTAAAGATACATCTGCTTGACTGCCTGAGGAGAGAAAAAGAAAAATACTTTCAGGACACTCATTTGGAAAGGTAAGATCAACATTTCAACCTAAAATCTGATATGTTTGGGGTGAAATGATAAAGGTATGTGTCATGGAACCTAAAGAATAGGCTACCCATATCCTATGCTATTCCACTCGATCTAATCAATGCTTTTAAGGTGACCTGTAAACTTCTTTTCATAAATTTGCAGTTAGAAAATTATTATTTACTAGCTATTTTCTGCAGCTTCATTAGCATTTATTCAGAAAATAGTAATATCCAAAATCCTTTCTCATGATGTATTGTAACTAATTATTAAATTTTATCAAGGTCCCTTTAACCATGATAAGTCTACAAACAGACAGACAGGGTTAATTTCGATTTTATAAAAAGTATGGATTTTACCGCGATCGTCGCATTCACACGCGTTAAGTGAGAACGTAGTTTGGGAAAGCGCTTACCGGCGGACGAGATTTTAAAGGAGCACTAACATTTTTCTATGGAAGCTAGCATATCTGGCTCTATCCGCCCATTTTTTCTTCTTTATAATTTTTTTCCGCTTTCGCGGAACTTAGTAAATATATGAGAACGCATGTCCCCACACTTGTACAATTTTTTTTTTTAAATAATAGGTACTCTTTAGTGTCGTGTTTGTAGAATATCTAAGGGATTTTTATCAATATAAAATGCCTCATATACGGCTACTACATTCATCGTGCGCGGAAACGAAAAAGAAATCCTTATGGCTGCTGGTCGATTTGCCCAAGGGTTCTTCAATGTGTATGTCATAACCCCCGGTGCAAAACAAGGATGATAAGTTAAACTTGTTTATCTGTCTGTGGCATCGTAACTCCCAAACTGATCTGATATTCGTTTTTTTATTGTCTGAAAAGTCATTAAATCAAAAGTATAGGTAAGTGTAGGCGGTTTCAACCGCGGTCCCAAAGGAGTCTTTTTATTTCTTTTAATTATTTCGGGATGAAAGGTACCCTATGTCCTCTTCTGTACTGTACCCCTGACAGCGTGTACAGGTGCAGGTGTACCTACAGTTACACGTTATCAGTAATGAACGATTGCATAGGTCTGTGCAAATTTTTAGGATGACTGGTTGAGTAGTCTAGGGCTAAATGATTCGCTCATGGCGCGAAATTTAAATTTTAAACAGTTATTTTTGTTTTGTAGCCAGACCGGGTACCGGGTCAACGGAGCTCAACTTTGCCGTTTAATACACCAGTGTCAAAAACAACCGTAACACAACTGGGCCGTTCCGAGTATTTGAGTGGACACCTCGGTTGCCACCACAACGTCGAAATCGACGGTTATCCGACTTAAAAATATCGTTGGTTATGAAAAGTTAGAATTGCTTAATAAAATATATAGCTTTCAATATTTCTTTTTGCGAGCGAGATAATTTGTAAATCCAAAACCATTATTCAATTGTTAAGTTAATACAACTTGGTCGTTCCATACATTAGTGCGAGTGCGAAAAACAACGAAAAAACTGGTCATCCATCCTCTGAACGGAACCCTGTAAACGGTAATGAAACTTGCGGTTAGCGTAAACTATTTTTTTCGTTACTCATCTGATAAAATTGACAAAATGCACCTGTAAAAATGCAAATGTAAGCTTAAATTGTCAGTTTATCAATTAATTTGCTTATTCTACTATCTGGTGCATCACTAAATAATAATGCCTAGTAAATTATTTACGGTGGCAAATTTCATTAATACTTAACTCCCCGATCCATTACCCAATCTAGTTCCAAAAATAAAATAAAACTGATTGAATATTAAATTTAAAAGAATAAAGTATCTTTTTTTATTCAATAAAATAGTCTCTATGGGACTCGATTCTCGACGTTATATAGACCTATTGGAATGCAAAGCTTATATGATATGAAGAAAAAAATGTTATTTAATAGATACCTTTTAATCGATGCTATAATATAGCTACGAGTGGCTATAGATTTTCAAACATACTAAAAAAATACTGTTGCATGGACATACTCGAGCGCGTCAAATATTGATAAGCATCTCCTACGTATTCTTAATAATGTATATAGGTTAATCTGAGCGTTTGCATGATGAGGTCGTACGTAAGGGTTGAAAATAGAAAAAAAAAGAAAGTGACCCTAGAAAGAAGCTCTCATTCAATAATCTGACGGTTTCGATGTGACGCCAACTCGCGGCCATTATTATAATGTGCAAAAAATTCGCCATTTTGAAATGCTCAAGTGCGTCAGATTAAGATGGTTCATCTTTAAGCCCTAGACATGCTGTCTCATAATCTGACGATTACCTAGAAGGACGTGCCTAAACTGACAAAAAAAATCAGTGAACTTCATTAATTAAAAAGCTCAGGAAATAGCATGCAAATAAAAAAGTGTATGTTTGTAGAATATTTGTAAAAAAATGCTCGAATTTTTTTTAAAAATAAAATTAATTTATTAATTATTCATCATCTTCATTAGTGAAATCATCTTCCTCTTCTGGCTCGATCCATCCATGGAATAGAAACGCGAAGAGGGGAATATAGGCATCAGGCAGGCAGCTGCATGCATTAAACTTTATCGACGAATTTTTATTATTTCGGCTTGTGGAAATCGTCAGATTATTTATTTTTCGCTAAAACTGAATTATTTCCTTCAAAATAAAAAATAAAAACAGCCACACTCGAGAATGTCGAGATGACGTTTTTTTTTACAACTTTGTAGCCCTCTCCTTTCTTTACGTCACTCAAATTGTCAGATTTTAGTGGATTAAAGGTACAATTTTTAGCATGTAATTAACTCACCCTATCGGACCTAATCTGACTCGCTCGATTCGAAAAATTTCTGATGATCAATTTTTTTTTACGAATCTGATCCTTTCCTTTCCTTTATCCTTGACGGGCGGCCATACATATTTGGTGGAGGTACTTAGCTATACGGGTACAAGGTAGGTATCCCCCTGTATATTTATCTGCCGTGCTTTAGTAAATCCTGAAATCCCCGCTTGGGCTCCCCTACTATGAGTTGGCCTATCATAAATGCACCTACGTGTGAGCGTACTGTTGCATTTTTGTATGCATAAGTACACTACACCCATTAATATTTACCTATAGGTACCTACCACTGAACTTGTAGGTAGTTCTCTCACGTCCACTGCGATATCATATACTAGCTGCGCCCTGCGGTTTCACCCGCGGTTAAAAAGTCCTATGCGCTATTCTAGACTATAATCTATCTCTGTGCCAAATTTCTTTCAGATCTGTTCAGCCGTTCTGACGTGAAAGAGTAACGATCATCCATCCATCCATCCATCCATTCTTACAAACTTTCGCGTTTATAATATTAGTAGGATTATTTTGTTTCGTATAAGTAGTACGTTCGCGACGCGCCACATAACTAGAATCTAGAATCAAGATGGACCGACTGCGCATGTATACTCGCGCACGTAAAGTGTGGTGTTAATATCTATATTTAAGTATGTATTTAAAAGTATAAGTATATGTATGTTTATCAGTCTCTGGCCGCCATAGTACAAGCTTTGCTTAGTTTGGGGTCAGACGACCGTGTGTTCAAGTGTCCCGAATATTATTATTAAAGGGTGCGAGCGAGAGGAAGACGAGGGACCTAAGTCCAGTCTATTTAAATAACTTGGCGTTCATAAGTGTATCTTTGATACCTTAATTGAATAAAAACATTTTGACTTTGATCTCTCCCCCCCCGCCTCAGTTACCTCCAGTGAGACCTAAAATCGATCACTGCGCAGTTTCTAGTTACGTGACGCCATGGTATAATAAAATACTCCGCCAGGTATAGCATGCAGCAACACGTAGTGACGTCAGTCGATGCTTAAGCAAGACCGAAATAAGTCATTTACAACAAGTTCCTAAGAGACGGATGACGATGTGTTTGCTGAATGCTGTACTTTGTATTTTTGTATCATGCGTGGCGCGTATATTTATGCTTAGTATTGCGAGTTTCATTAGTTACGTTAGCATTTATCGTTTTCGTTTGGCTACATAGTACATTTCATCATACGCCCCTTGTAGGAACTTTAAGCGGAAGTTAAATGTTAGGAGCCAAACAGAAACAAAAAAAGATTACGTTAACTATGAAAACTCAAACTAACAGTAACTAACTCTGCCGCTATGTGCAAAATTAGACACTATTATTATAAATCCGAAAGTTTGTAAGGGTTATTTCTTAACACCTAATCTCCTTTTGTTTTCTTCGTAGTCCCTGTTGCCCCTGCTGTCCCTGTCATCCTATCTTGGCTGAGTGGGATGGTCTGCGCTTTTCGATCCGGAGGTCGTGTTTTTCATCTTGGCAGTGCACCAGAGAACGTTCTCTCGTAGTTAAGTTTAAATGCATTTAAATTTGACACGTGACATGTTTTCGTTCACCGTAAGAGTATGGTGAACGAAAACATCGAGAGGATATCGATGTCCTAAAAGAATAATTCGAAAGACATGTGACGTCCACCGACCCGCACTGAGCCAGCGTGGTGGATAACGGCTCATTTACCCTCGACGTACAGTACCTCGGTGTCCCTGGAGTAGGGCGTAAAAGACTGTAATTGATGATTGTCCCTGGCCTATTTATACAGTTCCCCGCTTCCAATGGCGGCACTACTTAGACGAAACGTGGATAATTATAAAATATTCGGGACATTTTGGCACACTCGGGCGTCTAATCCCAAACCAAGCAAGGCTTGTTCTATGGCTGCCAGAGACTGATGAACATACATATTTATTTTTAAATACATACCTAAATAGAGTAATATTAACAGACATAGAGCAAACACAAATGTTCATCACAGAAATGTTTGCCCTAGGTGGGAATAACCCACGCCCTCAGGCTCACAAGGCAGAGTATCTGCGACACTAGTTTCGTGAGGCCTCTATAAATGTTTCAGTCACAAAGAAAATTTGAAATTAATTTACCTGAATTATACCTACCTACTCTAATAATAATTATAATTTTATACAAAGGAGCGAGGCCATTCGAAATACATTTGTGATAGACTTTGGTTACCGGTTCCGTCGGGGTTTTTCACTGACTGTGTTACTGATAACCATATCTACATCGATACTGGGACCCTATTCGGAGATTTGAGATTTATAATAATAAATAAATAATAATAAACTTTATGGTACCCTACCTACCACATTTCGCAAGTCTTCTCTACTCTGCGTACCTGTGGGGCTATTCATTTATGGCTATTCATAGAGAGTGAGATTCAATCTCACCATTTTTCGTCCTTGTTGCATTCGTTTGAATAGTGAGAGGTGTGAGAGTGATCAAGATAAAGCTCATCTCATCTCACGCATAGGAATAGGCCCTCTGCGCGTGAGATGAGATGAGATTTTATCTTGGTCACTCTCACACCTATGACGTTTCAAAAGAGAGCAACAAGGATGAAAAAAGGTGAGATGAAAATCTCAAATCTCCGAATAGGGTCCCTGGTAAAACAAAGTCGCTTTCCGCGTCTGTCATTTTATTCGCCCGCTCCTAAATATTTTTACGGTAAGTAAACTACCCGATCTGCATAAGTAGGTATTCACAATCATTAGGAAACGTTTCCGTTCGGATCTCAATTTTTTTTAACTCAAATTATTCGAATCTCAGTCCGCATTCAGTAGCTTTTGAACATGATAAAGCATTCATTCTTCCAATCGGAGTTATACTCGATTTCCTATTCTAAAATTTATCAAAGTAGACTTAGATTCGAAGAATTCGAGTTTGAAATTCGAGGGATCCGATCGGAAACGTTTTCGAATGATTGTAAATAGCAAGCACCGTTGTTAGGTTAGCGACATTTAACTGAAAATAAATACCACTGTAGAGTGTATTTTATTTATGATAGCTACGCTATAAAGTAGTTTTGAAGGTACCTACATTACGTTTTCTTCAAAACTATTTTTTCCTTAAACACAGAACCTGCGTCCTTTTAACATGTTTTAGTTTTTATACTTATTATCATTTTATTATTAAAATACGCTCAAAGGCAGTTACTGTACAGGTACCTAGTATAGATTACACGTACATAAGCTGACTTTATGTCAGTAATTATGCGCCGATGCCTTAGTAGTTTTATCAAACTCTTTCAGATAAAAAAATAATATTGAATATAATATAAACAGTATATTGTACAAGACAAGATTGTGTTATTTACATTAGTGTAATTATATGTTAAAGACTTGATACAACTTCCTGACTATAAAATGTTTTATAATGAATTGTTAGTGGTAATAGATATACTTAATAAACATTTATCTGATATTTTGCATTTCATTAAAATTCACGACCACGACTATACCTACCCGTTATTTACTTTAAACCTATTCCATAAGGAGTTAAACCTATTCCTTGAGTGGAAATAATAGAGGTACTGCGCAAACTAAAATATTTCGTCTGCGCAGACCTTTGTGGCTCAATTTCTTTGGTCGTTGGCGCCCACATTCGGAGTGCGAGACTGCGAGAGATTTTGTGTACTCGCATGCCATTGGCAATCGAGAGAGGTATAGACCGACCGATCGACCGACTGATGACGACCTTTTATTAGTCGTTACCCCGAATGATAGTAGCCGCTGAATGCAGCCTAACGACCGGGGTTATGGACAAATGAAATTGAGCCTTTTTCCTACTAGACTTCTAGGGGCAGTAGGATACTTTTATAAAAAACTTATTTCCTAATAGGACTTAAAAAAAACATTTTTACATAACAGAATATATTTTAGTAATTATAATAACATTTTAACAAAAAATAGTTCTGGTGCTGGTTTTGGGTGTAATAGTACTCAAAGGCGTTGTTCCCCGTCAATGTGAACAACTTTCAGACACACAGTTTACAAAATTCATGAAAAAAAAATTAAAGTCTTCATACAAAATTAGTCACGTGACTAGTAATTTGTATGGAAAATCGATTATTTTTCGTTCGAATTTCAAAAACTTATTTTCTAAAAGTTGTTCCCTTTACAGGTAGAAAAATACCCTGAAGTATTACTACACCGAAAACCAGCACGTTGTATACAGAGTGTTACAAAAACCCTGTTATATCCGCGATGTGCGCCTTCAGTATCGACTGGAGGTCGCAATAATTAATGCAAGTTTAAATTTAATTATTGAATACAAGCTCTTTCGCCCGCGGCTTCGCTCGCGTTTTATAGCCTATGTCACTTATGGATTATGTAGCTTTAGTGAAAGAATTTTTGAAATGGGACTAGTCGTTTTTGAGTTTATTCGTTACAAAACTAAAAATCTTTCTTGATTAAAATTTAAAGATTTTCTTGCTATAGAGACAATTCAGATGCTATTAAACTGGAACTAGGTTATGATTTAAAATCCATGCTCAGTGCTGAAAACTTTGCTACTTACGATGGTAGTGCGGATTTATGGAAGAGATTTAACAACTACAGATACAACTTTAAGAAAGGGCAAAACTTTAAGAAAAATAGTAGCAATACAAATAAATATTCAAGATAATTTTGTCACCTGACCCCAAATTAATCTTATACCAATGCTGCCAGAGACTGATATAGGTACAAAATGTTCATCAAATGAATGTACCGTTAGCCCTGTCTGGGAATCGAACCCACACCCCCAAGCGCAGAAGACAGCTCCACTATCACCTCAGCCACCGGAGTAGTCAAATAAGTAACCAAACCTTATTCAGTTACAGGCTCTACTATTTCTTTACTTTGACTTCTAATGCAACACCATGCTTACCATTCTAAACGGTAGATTTCTTAAATGTTTGCTACGAATGCCATACTCTTGTGGTGAGTGCTGCATCTAAACAGCAACACAAGCAATTAAAGAGCTGCATAAATCCATCTCAAAAGATCCAGCAGTTCATTTAATTTATTAAATGTTAGTGTAGCTAACTTTGCACGCACATCGCACTCCCCAAAAAGCGCAGCTATTAACCGCGTGGGTTTGATTTGTGAACTGTGCTCATCTTGCCACTAATCTCTTATGATAAAAGCATATGATACGGTTTTGTAAACATTTTGGTAAAATAGGGGACGTTTTGAGACTAAACGTTTCCTTTTTTTCTTGCATTCTTAAACCGGTCATAACTCTTGCTATTATTGATTGGCATTTTTTAAGTGTGTGTAAGTGATACCCTGAAATCATATAACAGGGATTTTGTAACATGCTGTACTTAAATAACATTTATAAAATTATCTGTAACGTGTATAATTTGATTCCTATCGGCTTAGTAAGTTAATAACCTAGAATTATAAAATGAAAATGGAGTTATTTATTTTTGATAAAAATCCATACATCAAATTAACATTTCTATTATGTGCTGATAAACTTCACTAAATAAATAAATTAAACCAAAATGTAATAAGATTAGATTAAAATTGAATTCAATTAGATTAACATTAGGTAGGTAGGTACGTTTTGTTCTGATTGAGCTATGCTATTTTATTGAAAGTTACGTTTCATGCGTTCGCTTTAGTAAGTGGCAGACATTTACAATGAATTTGCCATTTTCATTTGGCGTATGTTATATCCAATATACTTGTATTAGTTTTTAACCAATTTATAACAAAAAAAAATAAACCCTGATAAAAAGTTGCCTATGTATTTAACACAATATGTTTTAAATTCGAGATAAACAAATAAATTAGGTAAGTAGGCTCTTCATGTCCGAGTACAATATTTTTTTTTTATTGCTTGAAGACCTGTTCTCACGGTAAAATCCTGGCAACCGCGTGATTAGAAAACAATAAAATTGTCAATTTCCTTTTCCTGGGGGCGATTCACGAGCAATCTTCTTTATTGCTGCCTTTGTCACTCTAATATACGAGAGAGGTTGGATTTTCGACCATAGAATGGAGGCTTATAAGCGCAAACTTCTTTGCAACGTGTTTCAACTGCGGTGCTATTGTCTGTGTTCACATTTGATTTTTTCAAATGTCCTCTTTCCTGTGCTGTACTCAATATCGGATATCATTCTTGTCTGTCCCATTCCATAGGTAAAAATAATTAATAGTACATATATCGTGTTTCATTGTTAATTTTATATTAGGTAAGTAAATAGCTAAAATAAACTTGTATAATATTGTCACTTTGATAATTAACCCGGTTTTAGTGGGTCATGATTTTTATGTAGCTGCAACCAATCAACTAAATTCTTTTAAAACCTTGTTTTTCAGCTCAATATATCTATTCAACCTGATTTCAGCATATCTGCAAAAAAAAACACATTATTTTCTAAATTCATAGTTGACAGAATATTTAGTTAAATATAATTATTTAACTGTTTGCCCTGAAATAAAATGATACCTACCAAATGAGTGAAAAAGTGGTTTCGGTTTTCTAAGGTTAGTTGGTATTTTTAATATTGTGTCAAAAATGTATTTAAATCATTTTTGTTCCAATAAAACAATTTACCCCGCGCAAAATACTACTTTAGTTGTATTTCTACTAATTATTGCAACTGTATAAAGTGCGCAGTCTTCAATGGATTTGGGGACTTCAGGGTGATTAACTCATTAAAAGGTAACTCATCAATATGAACAACCTTTACTATGCTGTTTAACCTTACTAATACTGTATAACCTTTAATAAGCTGTTCAATACAAAAAGTTCATCACCTGAGACAAAATGTATAGAACAGCTGATATTTTTTTCGCGATTTCAGGGTTCGCCCCATAGTAAAAATTGTTCATATTGCAATGAACCCTTAAGAGGTTTTTGGTGAGGTACCTATAACGCTGTATACTTCATTCGTTGAATAAGGAAATAAGGAATGTAAAAGAAATACTTACTTCCCGAAATCAAAATCAATATCGGAGTGTTCAAACTGCACCAACGACCAAACCCCCCAAAGGAAATGAGAGACTAATGAATGCAGCTGCACTTCTCCATACACTTTGTCTATCTGTTCTGATGTCGGCGTGGAATCCAGAAACTCCTTGAGGTATTCTTTAATCCAACCCTTTTGGAACTCCTTATTTGGGTATTTATTGTAATCGATGTCGTCAATCGATATGCCTGAGAAGAAAAAAAACATTTTTTAATAAGAAAAAAAAAGACCAGCGGTGCTGTTCACAATCATTTGGAAACGTTTCCGATCGGATCCCAGAAATTTCAAACTCAAATTGTTCGAATCTCAGTCTACTTTTATACATTTCGGAATAGGGAATCAAGTATAAATCCGATCGGAAGAATTAATCACGTTTAAAAACTTATGAATATAGACTGAGATTAGAATAATTTAGGTTTAATTTTTTTGAAATCCGAACGGAATCGTTTCCGAATGGTTGTGAATAGTCCTGCAGGAGTGCGAACATTTCAAAACGGTAAAAAAGACAGGATGTCCATGCTCGCACCTCTGAGCAGAGCCTCATGAGCCCGTGACCGCTCTAGGTCTTACATAAATGCGCGATCACGCGTGACTTTTAACTTTATCTTAGTTACACGTAGAGTTTATGATAATTATAGCTGCTGCTTCGAGTGCTGTCATCTCGATTTAAACTACGCCTTACAGTAGTAAATGAGATAAAACGTGTCTGTGGAGTGTGGAGTTGGACACGTTTTAAACGAAAACGACAAAACACTGTATAGGTAATTCGAGGTTATAAAAAGTTTATTGCTAAGAGGCATCGCTAAGAGAGAGAGAGTGTTTCTAGGAAACTGGTATATATAGTTCTTAGAGCATGTAGGCACAAGGTAGGTACTTTATATTGCACGTCTATGTGTATTGATTGAAATGGCGCGCAGGAACGGCCACAGGGATTTAAAACTTGCTACTTCTAACTAAAATTAATTACATAGCTTATTGAAGTTTTTACTTCTAGCATGTGCAGATGACAGAAAGTTATATCCCAAAAAGCTAGGACGAACTGAAGTCTGTCGTCCGCGCAGGCTTTTATGAGTAACATTACTTACCGACGAATTCATTGAAATGGTTTGCTATATCGAAAGCCTGGTAGTTATACATGGCATATTCGTAATCGATGAAAGATATTGTCCCTTCATCTTTGTTGTAGATTACGTTCCCTAGAAGCAGATCATTGTGAGCAAACACTATGGGGCTCTCTGTTTTTGTTAGATGGGATTTTAGGCGCTCAAATTCTATCCTTAGTTTTGTTATAGACCCAAAGCTATTCACAAATCTACAAAAGAGACGTACAAAAGTATATCTGTTAACATATTTTAATCAAACTGTTAGGAACTTAGAAGGTAGGTATGGTTTTGAATGTAAAAATAAATTAATAAATTGGTGATAAAGTGGTCAGTGATGATGTCAATTTCTTAGTGAGTAGATGTTTTAAAACTGATTCAAACGTGGACATTACAAAATTGAAATTGTTATAATTTTTTGTAACAAAACAGACCTTTTTTGTTTAGTTTCCGTGTTGAATGGTTCTGGCAATAGCGTTAAAAATTGCTCTATTTTGTCCCAGACGAACGGATCCTTTGTTATCTACAAATATACAAATCAGAATAACTAACATAATCTTTGGAGTGCCATGTCTTACTAAATGACAAGGTATTTTTCTTCATCAAAGACATAGTTTTACTAGATGATTGAACCAGGCGTTACTTTGCGGAAGTTCATCTTCAAAATTGCTACTTAATGCGATGCGACGTTAAAGCGGAAATACACTAGACATTAGTTCAAGTAGCAACATAGTATTAGGTACGTCTTAAAATTACGTAATAGGTCTCAAAAGGGGACTTGATTAAACTGAGTGCTTAGTGTGAGTTGCTCAAAGTAAATCGAATAACTTTACTACAGCGTAAACGAGTTTACGTCACACGGGTCGACAACCGAAAACGAGCGAGTGTGAGTGCCAATCGAGCTTGTCACTCGATTCGCGTAAATTCACCGTGAAAAAGTAAATTTTTCATGTCAATGTTGGCAGTAAACAAAAAACTCGCACTCACGATTGCGGTTTCTCATTACTCCCACTAGGTGGTGCTTTTTAATTTTCATACAAATTGGAGTTACTTTTACGCGATCGAAAAGTAAGAAAAACTCACACTAAGCACTCTGAATAAAGTCAGTAAATAAATTCAGGACACTTGCACACAGGGTCGCCTGACCCCAAACTAAGCAAAGGTTGTAGGTACTATGGCTTCCAGAGACTGATACACATAATTTTTTTAAAAAATACATACATAAATTATTTTTTACTTTTATAGATATTAACACCCAGACATAGAACAAACACAAATGTTTATCATATGAATGTTTGCCCTAGGTGGGAATCGAACCCACGCCCCCAAGCTCAGAAGGCAGGTTTACTACCAACTGAGCCATTATATTTACGATTATCTTGTATGATTTAATTGTACGATCACAATTACGTTCAGGCAACTTTGTATGGCCCGTTTTGTGCGCCCAAATTTTCGTGTACACTATATTTGGTTTTAACGAAAGACTAACATTGAGTTTACTTGAAAATGTCAATGCCTCGTGCATTGAAGGTAAGTAGGTATAATAGATTATAATACTTCAAGAACAGTTTTGACCAAATTCGGTAACCTTTTTCAAGGAGTGGTTACGTGCGCGTGCCCGTCTTCTATACAAATAATTTATTTGGGTATAGGTAATGTGAATTAATAGTTATCGGAGGCTAGTGCTAGATATAGGTATCTATCGTTTTTTGCCATGTCCTGTGATCTTCTTCAAGTAGACTGATTGATCAGACGGTATAAAACGGGTCTTATGTACGTAATTGGCTGTGAATTATTGGCTGCACCGTACATAATATCACCACTTCTAATAATAAGCACATCATTGGCTGACCCATACATAGGTATATCACTACTTCTAGTGTAGGAAGATCATATTTTTCGCAATCATCTTCCTACGTAGCGCTGCGGGCAGGATTAATAAGTATTCTTACACTTGTAATAATTGCACCCGCGCAGGTGCGGGTGCAGGCTTAGTTTGTACATTCATTTAGAATGTTGGTTATTTAAATGTTAGATGTTTTGACCGTTAGTCATTCTTGAGTATAGGCGTAACGACCATTATACATTCTGATTTTGGTCATTTTGACTTTGGTCGTTTCGATTGTTGGTCATATTGACTTTGTTAATTTTAATATGTACCTACCCTCAAAGGCATTTTTGTTACCGCAGTCGATTAGTTGGCTAATAGTACAGTGTATTATAAGGTCGCATTTAGCAAAACAAATACCTATACGGCGATAACGCACGATGTCGCGTAGTCTTATAATATTTTAAAAAACATTCATAACTTAGAAGAAAACTTTTAAATTAATTTAAATGATTATGTGTGGCCTTTGCTAGTCGATTTCTGCTATTATTTCTATAGAGCGTTTTTTTACTAGACGTGTTTCGGTCATCAGAAACACATTGTCGTCTAAAGTGGTTGGTTATCTACAGGAATTAATGACCTATGTGTGGCTGCTACATAATACTAGATAACATTATTTTGTATGGTAGATAATATTCATGAGTAAGTATGCTCTGTTCTGTAGTCGGTACTTATGTAAACTTAGTTAGCAATATACCTATGTGACAAAACTCTTATTTCACACAAGTAGATTATTTTTAGCCTTCATAAATGATTTGCCACGCTTGCCACATATTTGTTATGCTACAGCAAAATTAGCGGTCTTCGACGATAATTCGGGCTATCGCGACAAGTGTAACCGGTTAGTTCGTCACTCGGCGATGTATCGGGCAAATCATCGCCCGCGTCAACTCCGCAGAAAAGCGACGAGTTGGCCGCTAAATTAATGTAGACAAGAACGCCGATAGCCGATTACGATAGTTTTAGCGCGACAACGCGACACGAATTATGGCGCGCTAAAATGTAGCCCCAACATCCTACTAATATTATAAACGCGAAAGTTTGTAAGAATGGATGGATGGATGTTTGTTACTCTTTCACGCCAGATCGGCTGAACAGATCTGGATGAAATTTGGCACAGAGATAGATTACGGTCTAGAAAGACACATAGGATAATTTTTAACCGCGGGTAAAACCGCGAGGCGCAGCTAGTATTGTAATAAAATTATGAATAGGTAGTATAGATAGGTAATAAGTTTAATAAATATTTTCGTTTTTATTCTAGCACAAGACCGGGAAAAATGGAGCGCTAAAGTGGTGAAAACTTAATACCTAGGGAGTGGAAAATGGTTGATGATGATTTTAGCATCATCAAATCCGTGGCACGTAGGAATAACTGAACAACTCGACTTGCATGATTTTTTTTTATTGGCTTAAACGCTTCCTTCGTATGCGCTTTACTATGTATAAAAAAATCAGCCCGAAATATACAATAGTTTTAGAGCAATCGCGTTTTGTACATCTCGACACCCTTGCATTTTATGGTGTTTTACTTGATAAAACGACTTATCAAGTGTGTGTTTGCTTACTAATATTGACATCTTGAATTATCAACATCAACACATGTTCAAAATATTGAAGATCTCGACTTATACACCTAAGCCTTTTCTGCAAAAATTAATTTTAACTTGACAAATTGAGATGTCAAGCATAAGTTTGTGTATGAATAATTGTCATCTTGATTTATCAACTTACACTCACATCCAAAATACTGGATATCTCGACTTATACACATAGCCTGTTTCTGCCTCCATTGACAAATCGAGATGTCAAGTTATGGCAAGCCAAATATGTTTGATTAAAAAGTGACATTATCACATGTTCACTTTTACCTTTGCCGTGGTGATTTAGTTTTCATCTGCAATAGCAAGATATCAAGTTGTTATCTACCCGAGCTGGATATTTTTTATGTACCTACTGGAGCCTAAACGCCAACAAACATGCCATGCAACAACGTGAAGTAAATATAAAAAAGTATATTATAATGCTGTATATTATTGGTGACTATTACTATCATTGGTGTACTATGTACCTACCTACATGCATACTTACACAAAAGATTCAAATCAATACAGGGTTGATTGATAGCGGGGTGCAAAGCCGTAAAGAGACGCTAGCATAGATCATTTAGACCCTTTAGAGCCATGGTTGTCTAAGACGAAGTCTGACAATTTTTTAAATCTGTGTTTTAAGGTTTTTGGGGAAAAACACCAATGATGGCCAATCAGAATAAGAAGTTCCTTTTTTTTTCACTTTATTTAATTAAAATAATAGTCATAGCACCGCGAGAATCCAACTAGAAAAGAAAGGTAAACCATTTAGAGTAGGAAAGGGTGTCAGACATGGAGACCCTCTACCTCCAAAACTATTCTCAGCGGTTGTCGAAACAATCTTTAGGAGACTTAACTGGGAAAACCTCGGAATCACTGTCGACCGAGTCTCCCTACCACAATCGAGGTTCGCAGATGATATTTATATAATGTTATTTGCTGAAACACCTAAAAACATATAGCAAATGATACTTGAACTAGCGGATGAAAGTGAGAAGAAAGGTTTAAAGTTGAACCCAAAGAAAACAAAGGTAAGGACAAATGGGAAGAAAACCACCATACATCTAGGAAATAACCAAATTGATTACACTGATGAATATATCTACCTGAGACAGCTAATAACACAAGAGGTCCCTATACACAAAGAAATTGACAGAAGAATAACAAATGGCTGAAAGAGATACTGGAGTCTGAGAGAAGCCATGGAAGATAAAACTCTTCACATTATAGTAAAGAAAAAACTTTTCAACACCTGCGTAATACCTGTTTTAATGTAAAATCAGAAGACTCAAATGGCAATGGGCAGGGCATATGATAAGAGGCCAAGAGAAATGAAGCAAAATTGTGACACGATGGTGCCCTAGGAAAAGGAAAAGGGGCAGACCACAGAAAAGGTGGGATGATGACATTAGACAGGTAGCAGGAGTAACTTGGAATAGAGTGGCCCAAGATAGACAGGAATGAAAAAGGTTGGAGGAGATCTTTGCCGATTGGCAAACAGACCTACAAAAAATTATTAAGTATTAGAATAGATTAAGATTAGTTTAACTACCAAAATATACTTGTAAATCCACACTCATAGTTTTTAGTTCTTCATACTTTGTAAATAGATACTAAGTTGGTCTGAATAAAGGGTTTTATTATTATTTATTAGTATTATTATTGATCGAAGTAATGTGTAAGCAATCTAACAAAACATGTATTAAGCATGTGTGTCATCAGACATTTTTACAGATTTTTTACAGCCACTTAAGATTACGAAAATTTTCAAAGATTTTTTAAAAAGTTTTTTTGAAGTCGTTTAAAATAATAATTAGAAAAGCTTTTTAAATAAGACCTTTATAAGTAGGTATTTATGTCTTGTAGTGTGTTTGATTAATATTTTCTTATTTGTAGAACTCAACGATTGCCAACTGTTGATTTCTCGGGATAATAAGTCTAGCCTATGTGTTAATTTAGTGTATACTCTAAATAATTCATTTTAATTAGATACAAATGCGTTTTCATTGTGTTTTTCCCATATGTTTAAAAAATAATTTTAATAAGTTAGTGAAAATAGTTTTTAGATTATGTAAATGAGCGTATAATTCTAAAAAAAATATATTTTAAATACTAAGACTTTTTTTACATTTTGCATTATATGCTGAAAAGTAAGATATATCTTGTAAAGTAGTAATAATTACTTGACAAACTATATCTGTTTGAAGTTGTCATTGGTTTACTAATGAGAAATAATGCTTTTTCCATTGAAATAACTAAGGTAACCGATAAAAATGATCCGTACTCAGATGGTGAATAACTGGATAAATGTCCTTAGAAGCCAAAACTTGGTCTACAAGTCGAGTTATCAACTTATTCAAGGCATTTCAGCTGTTTGACAAGTCTATTATTATGTAAACTATAAGTTGTTTCGTTAAATTCTTGAAACCATACGAAAGAGGGCCTCAAGTAACCCTCAAAATAACTTTGACATCATCGTTTAACTAACTTACCGACTAAACATAAAATGTCAAACTTTAAAATGGCTGCCCTGAAAAATTGATGTTTTTGCGATGTTCAGTTATTCCTGCGTGCCACGGAAATAAGTAAGAGCTCTATCACACTAGCGATGTCAAGCGATTTCAAAGCTAAGCGATTGTCCGTTACGAGCTCTACGAGTAACTGCGATTTTGCATGCTGTCATGCCGCCGGCGCCTCCGCCGCGGGCGCGAATCTACAGATGGCTAGTTTCTACCGCATCATCGCCGCGCGATCGTTGCGAGCTCGCTGTAATCACGCCGCGCAATCGCCTCGCTTTGATATGCTCTCCAATCGCTAGTGTGATCAAGCTCTTAGTATTTAATAATTTTTGAATATTTTCTTTATTCTATGTTAATGTTTGTAGTAAAATTATAAATATCTCTGTATCGTTTTAAAACTGTTACCAAGCGGCTTGTAGCTCATTAGCCATAGTGTAATTTTCATATATTCGATACCATTAGTGAGTCCTGATAAGATAATGTTAAATACTTAATGCCTGTTTCATCTTGAAATAAAAAAAATATGCCTACTTACTTTTTTTAAATAAGAGATAAACTTGGGCAATTCAATAAATCTTTTTACTATTTTCTGCATTATTATTTTTATGTAGATAATTGTCAATCATACCTTCATCCTAATCCTAATAAAACTAATATTACCTATAAATGCGCAAGTGAGTTTGTATGTTAAGCTTTCATGCGTTAACTACTTAACTGATCATCATGATATTTTGCATACATGTTATCAGGAAATTTTCCATACATCAGGGGTACAAAAAAGTGCAAAGAAGTACCTTTAATCCCGATAAAAAATACCAGTTCCTGTAAGACCAAATGTGTAAGTGGGGAGCAGATAGTGAAATATATTTTTAAAACAACCTTAGCTGTTATCATCAGTTCAAAGAGACCAATATTAAATTATACAGAGCAAGGAAGGTCAAAGGTGATCAATAACTTACCTCTTTCCCAAGTTCAACTTTGTGCATTTTGGCCATTTGCTGTGCAACAAGGGGCCATATTTTCTCATCTATAACAGTGTCCACATTTAATGTGACACCTGGATAATACTGATATGCCAGTCCATTTATAAATTTACCATACACCTTAGGTGCCAGTCCTAGGGCATTTAATGTTTTTATATTTCTGTAAAACATAAAATGATTCAAACATTGTAATAGATTTACTTCAATTTATGGCAATAATAAAGTGTTTGATTAACATAAAAAATATTTTTTATTCACATGTTTTTGCCCATATAACTAAGCATTTTAAAGGAAAAAAAAAACATTATTTATCATTGAGAACAATTTTGTCTCGCTTCTATTGAATCTCACCTGATTTCTGCATTTCTATCAATTAGCAAGTCAGTTTTGTTTCCATAAATACGGACCAGCACAATATCACCATCCTTGCTAGAGTCACAAGGTTGACAAGCAACTAGTTTGTTAGTAATGCCATCTGTAAACAACTGTAAAAATAATCTTTATTACACAAAGAATTGAGCAAACAACTTCAACTTGGGAATGATACCTGCTGGTATAGTTTATTCAAAGATTATTATCTTGATTAACTAGTTATAAGATTTTGTGCGCAACATTAAATATTATTTGAAAGCCAATGTTTCAAGAGTTTTAACAACTTTATTAACAGAATATAGTTACTTACATACACCAATGTTAAAGTTATAAAATAGAGTAAAATTACTGACATACAGATAGACAGTCAGATTAATATGGCCAACCAGGGTGTGGTCCCATTATAACAAACAAACAATAACACATTCAATTAGGAACTGATTTTTTGGGATTTTATTTATTTAAGTATATCAATGAACATATTCTATGTTATTATTGTACTCATAATTACGATCAACTTTTACTATGGAGCCAACCCTGAAATAAAAAAAAAGAGTGCTATTCAATACAAAAAGTTAATTGTCTGTTGACAAAATGTATGGACCAGCTGTTTTTCTTCGCGATTTCAGGGTTGGCTACATGGTCAAAGTTGGTTGTAATTATTAGTACAATAATATCATAGATAATGCCCGTCGCGTCGTTTAAAGATACACCCAATATACTTGATTCGCAGCGGAGGTCAGTAATTAATTGAAAGTGTACTCTACCTTGAATTTAATATTTTCTGAAGGCCAGGAAGGTCTTAACACTTCTAGCAGTTTTTTAATCCCAGAATAAAGATCATTTTCTTCTATTTTAACTGGCACAAACACATCACCAGCCGGAAGGCAAATTGAAGACATTTTTCAACTAGTTATTACTACCGATAGCAGTGCACGACTGGCGTCTTTCTTAGCGCACGGAGATATGAGAGCAAAGTAGATAAATATAATAATGAAGAAGAAAGATAACTTGCTATAAATGACCACGAAACAACATTTGAATTTTAATTTTCTCCTAAAGTCACAGAGTCACAGCTGATTGAGTGACGGACTGACTGACGAGACGAATGATGAAGTTTGTGAAGTGTCAAGTGATTGGCACTGACAAGTGAAAGATAAATTTCTTAGATGCTTGTTTTTTTTCTTTTGTTTTGGTCATGCACGTTGATGGAGGTTTGAAAGTCCATCTAACGGCACTGCTGCTTAGTTTGGTTTTGTACGCCGTGCCGCCGTATTCAGACTTGTGTTTTGCGACATCAATCATATGAATACCTACAGAGAATGCTAGAAACTACCGCATCGGCTGATTATAGAAACTTTATTTTCTCTTCCTCCAACACATTATTTTCAGTGCGCAACCTCAAACTACAAAAACTAGAGCAATACTGAGCCGTGTTTGATTAAACGATCAAACGCCGCGTCAAACACAACCAAAATATGAAATTGCATCAAACGAACTTTAAGCCCGTGAATGTTGGACAAACCTCCCAAACCAACCGTGTAAACGATCAAATTGGTTTGACTCAAAACAATCGTATAAACCAGCGGTCGGCAACCCGCGGCCCGCAGGCCACATGTGGCCCGCAGGCCACATGTGGCCCTCGGCACCCTCCATGCGACCCGCGAGTGTTTTGTAAATAAATAAAAAAATCGGGACATTTTGCTCACAGGGTTTTCTGGCCCCAAACTAAGCAAGGCTTTTACTAAAGCTGTAACCAACCGTGTAAACGATCAAATTGATTTAACTCAAACCAACCGTGTAGACGATCAAATTGGTTTGACTCAAACAAAAATCTACGTGTAAAAAGTAAGCACCCGTAGATTTCAGATCAAACTAGAGAGTAGGTTGATCTGAGCAGTTGATCTGTAGAAATTGCAGAATGGTTCAGTACTTTTTTTTGTGTCTGGAACTACAGCTTCCTCATATGTGATAGAATAATTCTACCTATGCTAATATTTAAGGCATAATAGTTGCAATCAAATATCCCAGTCTTAGTTTAGCTGCCACAAGAACATCGTTACTATGCGCCTTTTACTATGTGTCAGCTGGGGACTTATTCGGAGATTTGAGATTTCATCTTATCTTTTTTCGTCCTTGTTGCTCTCGTTTGAAACGTCATAGGTGTGAAAGTGACCAAGATAAAATCTCATCTCATCTCACGAGCAGGAATAGCCCCCCCTCCGGACTGACATAACCTCAGCTCGCTCATCCAGTACAAGCAAACCAGCGAGGATAATAGCTAGAAAATTAAAGCTTAATAGCTGGGGCCCTATTCGGAGATTTGAGATTTTCATGCTTTTTTTCGTCCTTGAAACGTCGTTTTAAACGTCATAGGTGTAAGAGTGACCAAGATAAAATCTCATCTCATTTCACGCATAGGAATAGCCCTCCCGCACAAGACAGGAAAAAGCTGAACGATGCTACTTAAAAAAATGTTTAAGCTATGATCAAAAAACTGTGTGTAAGCTGGAGTGATGTCACTTCAGCTACTCATATCTTCCAAAGGAAAGAAGGTATGACTATTCATTATAGCTCAAATTTTAAAGCATAACTGCTGCCATTGGCAGCATAATTTTCAAGTCTCTGGATTGTATATTTTCCGAGTTCTATGCTAATACCTGTGTAAGCTGAAGTGATGTCACTAGCTGACACATGTTGAATCAACGAAACTATCAAACGTAGAGTTTTGATTGAATGGGCAAAATTTAAAGCATAAATTGCTGCCACAGGCAGCTATATTTTCTGATTCCTAGTCCTCGTAAATTCCACGTAATAAAAATAAAAGTTTTATTATTATTATTATTATTGCAATTCAATTTAATCTTACCTGTCATAGTTATAGAAGTCATTTTAACTTGCGCTCAAAATTATTTTAGTTTTGCATAGACCGAGAGCCGCTGAACTTTAGGGAACTAGGGCGTAGACTTGGTTTCCATCTACGACCTAGGGCCACGTCACGAGGGCCGCGGTATCTGCGGCCTACGTCACTACCTTTTGAAAGCCAGCGGGCAGCAGGCAACTGAGCGAGTGAACATGTCGGCATGCCCTGCCGGGGAGAGCTCAAAGGCGCAACCCGGCGGCACCACTATGACGTAACAAGACCAGCGGCCTTACCGACTGGGTTTGGTGTATAGAAGTCTTAGTTTTAGGAATACTTAATCATGTCCAAAATTAGTAAATGGATTGTTATCACTTACGATGGACCTTGCTATGCGGTTATTTGTATGAAATTACTAAACATTTTGTATGTACTTATTTTGTATAATTAATTAATGACCTTAGTACTTAACCTACATCACAAGGATAATAATAATTCTAGATAAAGAAAACAAAATGTAAGTGGTTTAGTAATTGGTTTACTAAGCATAACATCAAAAATGCACAAATAAACATTGTTATGGTCAAACCATTTTATTTTAAAATGTACAACATAGGGACATAGGCCATTACCATCCCTGCTTGCTGTTCTGATTACATTTTTTGCATGACATGGTATGACGGTACATAATGTGCCACAAATCTACTTCAAAATACAGTAAAAAAGTCAGAAGCGTTGATATAATGTTTTGTAATGCATTGAGTGATGATCTAATTGTTTAAAGCCTTTGAAATTAGAATTTAAATTGTGGAGTATTGTGAAATAAGTACAGATTCTTACTGAAATATTACGGTACATGTTTACTTTCATGAAACAATTTTTTACGTCTGCAACTATATTCAGACGAAATGATAAATGACAAGAGAATTACAGGGCGACCGCGGAAGTGCGTCGTATATCCACACAGAATCTGTGTTCTTAATTTATTTCTTTTATGATTTGTGAAATCTAGCAGAATTCAATGAAAGTGTCTCGTTACGATTTACAGCCGCGGTTGTCTTGCCAAACCGTCTAAGAACGATCACGTTTTTTACCTAAATAAAAAGCACTGTCCATAGTGTAATGAATAATGTAACTCCCCCCTTTTTATATTTGTACCTATCTACTTTCATCTTATCATTACTTTTGTCTGGCAAAATATAAAAAAAGCCAAATAAGGTAAGTTTTAAGATGACGAGACATTTTTTACAACGCAAAACTAGCTGGCAAATGCACTTTATATATATAAAAATAGCCAAATACATTTGTAAGAATGACAAGTAGCTGGGTGGGGTGGACAATGAAAATGGATAATTCGAAATATTCTCCAAATCTTATTACCTTAAGTTTATATAATGCTAGTGCAAAAAGAGCACTCATAAGAATTAACTCGCTAGTGGTTATCTTCTGACAGTTATCACATTGAATTAAATTATATGTAAATTGCAATAACTAAAAAATGCAGTAAATTAAATGTAGCCAAAATGCTATAAATCAAATTAATACTCTTCGGGTTACATTGAAATTTATAATGCTCATTCACTTTATATGTTCCATTAGAATATGCACAACGGAGACAACTCAAAATTCTGTCATTCCATAACGTAAATAAAAATAAATATCACTATAATTTAAACGAGAGTTTCCTATAGGTATATCCTAGTGCGAGGCGGCAGTTTCATCGCAAGACCGAACAACGGCGCGTAGACGTTACCACTCAATTCTTTATAAAGGAACCCCTGGCGAACTGTCAACATTGTACCCACCTCACCTACGCGACATTGCGATTATGTTCTTTATATTCCACTATGGTTCAGAACACACCTATTAAATCTCTTTTCATTGGTTCACTGCTAGGTGGCTTGGCGCAACTTTATGATAGCCAATGGCTTTTGTCGCTGTAATTGCAATCCGCGCTTTCCTCAAACTTTTGTGCGCGTTAGTCTGAACAATGTCGCGTTTCGTAACCTATAGAGAGTACAGTGGGTTTTGACAACTTTAGGGGTTTCATTACAAATAGGAGTTAAAATATTTAGATGGATTGTGTCACACGCGTATATAGCTGGATGTTGACGTCAAGACAGAGACAGCGTTATTCGGTGTTACGAAGGCACGTCACCGCGCCCGTGCGCTTCACTCGACGTCCATTTGTTCGTGCGCGTTTTGCGCCGGCGCCGGCTTGTCGGGCTGACCGTCGCCGGCCGTGGGCGGCGGCGGCGGCGGGGTCTTCTCTTTAGGCTTGGGCTTGTTCAGGATCGGGTTCACTAAGTTCTCGAAGTTCTGTAAGTCATTTTATTACATTACATTAGTCACATTCTTAAACGTTAAGATATTAATAACAGTTTTAAACTATATTTGTAGGTGGTCTAATAATTAGATCGATTCTTTCGGAGTCGAGACCTCCATTAAAACTAAAATTAGTTTAAAATAACCGTCATATTATAAACTACATAGTTATCAGACAACATTTTTCAATTGCCAACTCAGCCATTATTTATTTTCAAAAACGTTGAATTGTGCGAGCGAGATAGCAATAACGCCAGTTAAACGCTATGTAATTAAAATAAATAAACTAGGTCGGTACCTGTCGCTCCTGGCGGATCTGGTGCGTGGTGTGCGGCGGCGGCGCGTGGCGCGGCGCGTGCGCGCAGGCCTGGCGCGCCGCCTCCAGCCAGGACAGCGCGCTCCGAGTCGCCTCCGCCACCTTCTGGATGTCGGCCTCGGCCAAATGCGCGTACTTAGCGTCGCCAGCTCTGTAAACGTGGAAATGCTTGTTTTAGCTCTGATTGCACGTAGAGGTGATAAGAAAAAAAATTATGTACTTACTGATCAAATGTATTATACATTTTCTCTGCCAGTCTACATATAAATAAATAAATAAAATAAATAAATTCGGGACACTTCCACACACGGTCGCCTGACCCCAGACTAAGCAAAGCTTGTAAAAGTATATATTAGTAGAGCTTCTAAAAATAACTGACCACAATGATGCACTTTTATTTCGTGAAGTGTTGTAGCTATGCTATATAGCTTTACATCGTCAACCGCTTGGAGACGGTCAAAAACTCAAATCTAAACATCACTGGGGTCTGACACGTGACACATTTTTTGCTCAAGTAGCAATAACAAATCTAACTCTTATATATGTGTTACTTACTTGTACTGATCTAGAGCCTTATTAGTTAACTGGATTGAGGAGGCGAAGTCTTCTATCGCGCCGGGGCGGAGCTCGAACTCTAGGCGACGCTGCTTGATGGGCTCGCCCTCCGTTCGCAACTCGGACAGTTTGTCGCTGTACACCTGAAAATCGGACATTCTCGTCAACTCAAATGCTTTTGTAGTAAGAAAAATAGGTCACATTACAACCGACTCAGTCTTTAAGATACAACTCAGAAATCAGAAACGTTTTTTTGCTACATTGTGTCCATAATCTTAAGTAAAGGTTCACTATTGGGACTTTATACAGTATGTAAAGTCCCAACAGTGGGCCCGTGTTGGGCGTGCAATATTTGGTATCCTATTTTTCTATTATCAATATTAACCTAAACCTATTAAACTATTTTAAAGTTCAATTGACTGACTACTTCATTCCTTACTCTACAACAATGAAAATTAAACAAAGTGCAGTGTGTCGGATCGGACAGTTCTGTTAGTCGACATGACTAACAGTCGTGATGACGACCTTGGCAAGTGCATAAATAAAAAATTGCTACTTTTGGATCTGTGCTCATTTTGGGAAGTGCTCATTCCGAACTTAACATTACTATATTGTTTATTCATTAAGGCTTAAGCTTGGCCGCCACATTGCCTGATATTGCAATGTGTACCTGTCTGTTCTGGTCCTCTCCCTCGTCGTAGAGCCAGGTCTCGAGTGCGTCGAGCGCCCGCACGAGGCGCGCGCGCGGCTCCTCGGCCACGAACTAACCCTACCTGTCTGTTCTGATATTGCAATGTGTACCTGTCTGTTCTGGTCCTCTCCCTCGTCGTAGAGCCAGGTCTCGAGTGCGTCGAGCGCCCGCACGAGGCGCGCGCGCGGCTCCTCGGCCACGAACTAACCCTACCTGTCTGTTCTGATATTGCAATGTGTACCTGTCTGTTCTGGTCCTCTCCCTCGTCGTAGAGCCAGGTCTCGAGTGCGTCGAGCGCCCGCACGAGGCGCGCGCGCGGCTCCTCGGCCACGAACTAACCCTACCTGTCTGTTCTGATATTGCAATGTGTACCTGTCTGTTCTGGTCCTCTCCCTCGTCGTAGAGCCAGGTCTCGAGTGCGTCGAGCGCCCGCACGAGGCGCGCGCGAGGCTCCTCGGCCACGAACTCGTGCAGCGCCTCTCCCTCGGACAGCTTCCCGCGCAGCTCGTACACGTACTCCTCCAGCGCGTTGCGAGCGTCCGCGCGCTCCTTCTCCTGCCGGTCCGCCGCCTGCATCTTGCCCTGCACACACGCGCAGGCTCAGACACCGCTCGGCAACAGCCTTCAACTTACATTCTTCCATCAAAGGACTGTCAAAGCCCTTAAAGGTCGACAACGTATTTGAGATGCTCCTGGTACTATAGGTATCCATAAGCGACGGTGAACGCTTACCATCAGGCGGTTGGCTTGTTTGCTACATATGGCATAAAAAAAAGTCCCATGTACCATGCAGACACGGTCCGATTCAGCGTTGGTTTTCGATTAGAGTAACACTCCTCTAACCCAACTCGTCCGTCGATTTTTCGCGGAAGCATTAGAGGTGGGACGTAAAGAGGTGGAGCCGTTTTTCAAAAACTATTATTGACTTAAAAATTATGCTTGTTTCGCTCTCGCCCTTTTCGGTTTTCTAAAACTTTGATCTATCGAAAGTCAAACAACTAAAAATGCATTTGAAGATACAAAAAAAAAAATGCGCTAGCGTAGCGCCTTTTATGTTTTCGGTTCCTCATTTTGTTGATTACACGCCTTTGTTCTCAACGTCTCTAAAAGTTGTTCATTATGACCCCCTTTCGGCTTAGTACACCATTTCCGAATACTACAAACATATCGTTCACACAATCTTTCATTCGACAATAGACAAATATTTATTTGTAGCAAAAAGAAAAAGATACAAAATAAATAATAAATATAAATAATAATAAATAAGTCTCCTGCGCTGGTCTCCCGTTGGAACCGGCAGGTGACGTCACGTACGGACGATGCTTACCTCGGCTTCGACGAACCCATTCAGTTCCTGCTGCGAAAATCCATGAGTTTGCGCATCGATTGGCAATTCGATAGTTTTGACGACTACCTTCTTCTTGTCTTTTGATTTGTCCTTTTTGTCATCAGCATTTTCCTGAAATTAGGGCAAACGGTTCACAACTTTTAAAGACAGTGTTTCCCCACCGCCGCCCGCTCTTGGACTTCGGACGTCTAAATCATCCAATTAGAAATAAAAAAACGTCCAATCGGGGCGGCGACCCATTTGCACCTATTTAATCTCATACAAAAATCAACATTAAAAATTCTAACCACATTAGCTGCTTCTGCAAACACAAAATTAGCGAAAAATAAATATGTACGTTAATTACTCCGAGTTCGACAAAAAAACATGCGTGGACACAGAGACAGGAACACAAACACAATGTAGAAGCCAACGATCAAAGAAGGTAATACAAGCCTCGTGACAAGCTGTGCAAATGGGGCCTCGTCAAAGAGGGTGGGGAAGAGATGCAAAACTGTGTGATGTCTGTTGCCTCAAGAGATTGTGAATTTAGAAAGTGTTCCAAGATGCTTGCGGTGGGCGCGAGTGGACTGGCAACAGACAGCACGTAATCACTGGACACACGCGCTACCGACACGTACCCCGGCGAACCACTGGCCTACTCTCTGTGTCCACGATTGTTTTTGTTGCGGCTCTCCCTTCATATCGTCGTCTCTCACCTCTTGGTTCTCGGGGCCGTTCTGTTGTTCTTGCGAGCCGCCGTTAGTTTCCATCGGCGTGTCTTGCCCTTGATTGTTCTCATTCGAGTTCTCCATCTCAATGTTTTCGTTCTGAGAGTCAGCTTTCTTTTCGACGAGAGAAGCCGAAGCAACGGTTATAATGCCGTGGATATTGACTCTCACTTTCAGTTTTACTTTCTGTGACTCGCCCTCTGGGGTCGGTTGGACATCTCGGATGTGCCATTGACCTGTTGTAATCATTTATGTTAACATCGATGGGAATGTATGAAAAGATAAGCATGAAGATTTTAGCTTGTACCTAGCTAGATGCACTTACCAATAAATGTATCGGGGTAGGGCACTTGGTCAGAGTAGTAGGCGCTGACTGCGAATGGTTCTTTCCTGTAGAATGTGAGCATCTTCGAGAATGGTGCAGCATGGAATGCCGGGAACACCTGTTCATATGAATAAAATCCATTGTGTATGTAGAAATAATTTTTGACAACGAAGTAGCGACATAGCAACTATAGTTTTTATATTAATAGTATTGCAAGATAAACATTAGTATTATACAATGATACAACAAGTAGCCAATATACTTTTGTCTCAATCCACAATAAAGCCCTGAATCGGTCTCAATGAGGAAGAATGAGACAAAGTATTATGAACTCTTTCCTCAATTCATTTAGGCTCAATTTCTTTAATTGACAACTCGGTCATTAGCCCACACTCGGGGGACTTCTTATCTGCGGGGTATCAACTAATGAAAATCATCATGTCACGACGCATGAAGTATGGTAAAGCAAGCAAGTTCGTATAGGCCGAGTGTCTGTCCGGCTGTCAGAGTTTCTTGGCCGCCTGAAGGCCTCTGACATGGCTTGACGATTGTTGTTATAAATCCAGGGCCTACAACTTAACAGATGAAGTAGAACTGAAGTAGCCACTGTCTACACTAGTTCGCAGTCAGTGGACTCATATCACATTTAGTAGTGATTGTTCGTTGATTAGATGCTAGTGAGGTGCGAGGGGTACCTCCATGTCGCCGTCCTCCTCCCTGGCGGCGTCCCAGGCGAGGCGCACGGCGTAGGGCTGCACGTCGGTGACGGCGAACTCGCGCACGCGCACCGCCGGGCTCAGCATCGCGCACTGCAGCGCGCAGCCGCGGGACACGGCCTCGTCCTGACAACGCACACAATACAATACTATGAGATAACAAATAGATAGAGAGAGAGAGAGAGAGAGAGAGAATAGATCCTGGAAGAGATCGCTTTTAGTGATAAGGCCGCCAGTTGTTACACTATATAATAAGTTTAAATATAATTTTCCTCTTGTTGTTTTGTTATTTGTGGTGTGAACAATAAAGAGTTTATCTATCTATCTACAATACAAAACTCTTTATTGACACCAAATCTCTATTTATAAAATGAATCATTGATTTCCCTTGTGAACAGATGGAACATTTTCGCTAATTTTTTTTTGGTGTTTAATATTGCCAGGGCCTTCCCCTGAAAAGATCTTATGAAAGAAAAAATTAAGATATTATTCCGAAAAAAGTAACGCTTCCTGTGGGACGCGGGTGAAACCGCGGGGCACAGCTAGTACAAAATAAATCTAAACTAAACTCAAAAATACAGGCGCAATGGGCGGTCTTATCGCTTAAGAGCGATCTCTTTCAGACAACCTTTGGATGGAATAAAAACATGATCAGGACTGAGGATCATTTACACAAAGGGAGAAGTACACTTGTACAGGCAGATTGAAACTTAATCGCGGCTGTACAGTTAAGTACAGGCTGTACAAGACGCCTCAAAGTCTTGCTTGCGACGCACTTCACAGCCGGCATTAAGTTGGAGTCAGTCTGTAACAGAGTTCTTTCTGGCCCCTCAATTCTGAAGTGTGAGATGTTTACTTGGTCACTCTCACCCCTATGATTTTTCAAACGGGAGAGACAATGACGAGAAAAATTATCTCGACTTGCAACAAGAATCATTATTAAAAGAAATACAAAAAAACTCGGCTGCAAAATGTTGTACCCTATGTCATGTAACCCTATATAATGTTGTCACTTCCACTATTAAGACAATTAAATTGACACAACACATGGATGGACGACATGCGTCGATATCCATCAAGCTTTTTACGCTGTAGGACGTGCCAAAGAAACCGCATACATACATACACTCTAAAAACATGACCCTCTTTTTTGCGCAGTCGGGTAAAAATAGGGCTCCTGCTCCAGTGGCCCTGCTCGGCGTTTACAGGGCTTTTATTCCACTAACGATTCATTAACAATTTAAAAACCAAATTGGTTCGTCACTAACTGTTGTTTACTTGAATTGTTTACTTTTGACACTCATGGCCTTAAAAAAGGGTCAGTTTGAGGCAACTCATTAACAGTTTAAAAACAATCGTTTAGTAGAATCGAGGGCCTGGGGGGCTATTCCTGTGCGTGAGATGAGATGAGATTTTATCTTGGTCACTCTCACACCTATGAGGTTTCAAACGAGAGCAACAAGGACGAAAAAAAGTGAGATGAAAATCTCAAATCTCCGAATAGGGTCCCTGGTGTGGAATGCAAATGAAACAGCTTTTTAAACCTGTCCCAGTAAAGGAACCGGAGCACCAAGGCCGATGGAACTAGGTCCGCAAAAGCGCATCTGATTGATCTGACTAGTTTTCAGGCGCGACTGGCCACGTTTGTTGTTTTTTTTTTTGTTGTGATATAGATGCTTTAGAAGCCATCACATGGCCTCTAATGCATTTATAACATACCGGACGTTAGACAAACGCAGTTAGTCATAGTGTGAGGCCTAGACACGTTTTAAATTTAACATAGCATGCATGATAATGGTAGCTAATGTAATGATATCTTAGGCCAATCCTATTTTGTCATAACACAAAAAAAATATTGCTAAAGATAACAAGTCCCTTTGCTATCTTGGATACACAAACTACAGGTCTTATAATAAATTGGATGATAAATGGATTGGCTTAATTGTAAAAGCAATAGACAGGCAAAGCAATAATAACATTGGCTTTTTATAGTGTTCAGACATCAAGTATTGATCGACGCCACCCCGCGACCCTGACATGGCAAGAGCTCTATTAAACATTCTAGAACAAATCAGTTTAAATAATAAAAAAGCCTTAATCTCCGCGTTCATTGGCCAGTCGTTATTAACTTCACAAGAAACAATGAAACAACACACACAACTCTTTCTGCGACGAATTACGCGAAATCATACAAGTTTGACGCGTCGCATAACATTCTCTTCGCATCCCCGTAATAGGAAACTTGCGTCAGATTTTTAATGACAAATTAGGTTTATAATTCAATAAAGAACTTGGTAAAATGTCCAATGGTGATATGTTTAATTGATAACCATTGTTTTTTTTTAAATATTTTAATTTCAAATTAAGTACGTAAAACGGAATGTTACTTTAACCACCAATAATCGTAGTGACGTCACTCCATACAATATGGGCCGGCTCTGAGTGACATACCGAAGAAGTTTATTTATAATATTGTTCTTTAACATAAACTAAAAAAAAATGTTCATGCAAGTTCCCTATTGGGCACTGAAATTGTTGGTATCTTAGCTAAGCCTGTAGAGTGCATTGGCCATTACAAGCAACAATTTAAAGTGAAAATGACAAAAGCGTATAAAATGGTTACAAAGTGTTACCTGATTCAGAGTGGTAGAAGCTTGCTTGCCAAACACTTGTTCAATCAAAGCTTTGACTGCCGGAATCCTAGTAGACCCACCGACAATCTCAACAGAGTGAATGTCCTCAGATCTTAGTTCTGAAAACGTTAGAAAGAATTTAGTATGAAGACAAGACAAATAATTTTGTTAGGAAAGTTAATTACAATACTGGCTGATAATGGGAAGGAATAGCATGAGTTTACTTACTTGCATTAGGCATGATGGCTCTCAAAGTCCTTTCAATGCGGTTAAATGTCTCAGTGCAGATTTGCTCCATCTGTGAGCGCTGCAGTTCACTGGTGACATCTCTTTCCTCCATGAAACATTCAATGTTCAGCGGCAGACGAGTGCTGTTAGCAGACATCTGCTTCTTCAGCTTTTCTACCTCTTGTAACAAACGAAGGAAAGCCCTGTAATACACAAATGTATTATGATAATATATGCCCAATGTAGTGAATGCCTAACTTGATCGCAAGCGCGAGCAAAGTCGCGGGTATTGCTAGTTATATGATAAGATTAGATCTTGACCTCATTTTATTAATATCACAGTATACTATCAGTTTAGAAATTTATTAAAGATTAATTGGACCATTTGTGATAGAGCAATCCACCACAATAGATAAATTCATAACAATAGATAAACTTGGGAAAGTAAGTCTGCCTATGCAATTGTTCCAATCACAATGACAAACAATCTTGATGGTATTTGACAGTGGTATCTTTCTTCATACACAAGAATAGATCATAACTGAAAGATATCCTTAGCGATTACATAGATGTTACCAAATAACATAGAACACTGGTCAAAACATAATAAACAGCTAAATATAACTAGCGAGTAATAACAACGTACTTACCTCTGGTTTTTCCTAGCATCCAATTTCATTCTCGAGATGAAGTCTTGGCAGAAGTAATCAGCCAAAGCCATGTCAATGTCCCGGCCGCCACACTGCGAATCGGTGGCAGTCGCCAGCACTCGCAGTTTGCCCTTGTTGAATGCACAGGCTGCCACCTGAAAAAGGAATTTATTAATGATAGGTTGCGTATTGAACTGTCATTCAGAACTTGACCTTTTAGTGTATACTGGTTGACACTAAAAAATATAAATAATATATAATATGACTATGAGGCCATCAAGACCAATATGACAAAGAAAATTTCTTTGTGTTGTGTTTTTGACATTGTTGGTGAACACACACACACGCTTTTAGATTAACAAGGAAGATTATTCTTGTCAACAGTTACTACTTGTCTGGTTATGAATTTATTAGCTAAATATTCTTTTTAATAACATACCATAAAGTATTTTGACCTTCAGAAATAGGCCGTCTTTCGTTTTAACTATGTTGTCGCGTTTACACAGATAACATTTTTCGTTAAGGAGAAGTTGACAAAACATAGCATTAAAATGTTTCAAATTACTCATATCATACCTGGAGAGAGCTATGTCCAAAGTCAACAAAGACCACATTTCTCGGCTTTTCTTCAGGAGCAGGCAAATCTTGCTTGTAGATGCCATAGGCAAGAGCAGTTGCTGTTGTCTCATTAAAGAGACGAAGCACATTGAGACCTTGAAAGCAATGGATAAGTATGTTAAATTACATTATAATTTAATTAAACTTAAATTATGAAAAAGACAAACTATTCAAAAATCAATGTCTACTTATTTTTATTAACAAAATTGGTAATTTCAAACAAACATGACATGCACATGTGATTTAATTTGCGTCACAAATCTAAGTATAGTCTAATTTATAAAATGATGACATGACTAAAAAAAATCAATACAATGAGTCATCTGAAGTCCGGAGTTGTCAAAATCTTTAGGGCCATCATGCACTAAGAAGGCACATGGCGAGAGTAGATTGCGTGACAAGTGGTGGATTTGTGAAACTTTGACAGCTCAAAGTAACTTAGTGACCTATCAAAATGCGAGTCAAATCATTTTGTATGTAGTTGTTCCGATTTACATGAAATGTTGAAGGCCAGTAGTACATTCAAATACTACTTATAAATTCAGACTTGAGCAAAGGTTAGAAGTTCAATGCAAATTACTGGCTATAAATAATTATAGTCCCATTTATATTATTAATACAATAGTCTGTGTTTGTTACTTCTTCTTGCTTAAACAGATAGATAGATTCTGATGAAATTTGGTGTGGAGGTAGCTATATAAAATGCTACTTTTTAGCTGTTGGCAACAAGGGTTGCAGTTTGTAATACAAAGAAGTCAATTAAGTGTGTAATCTCACCACCAATGGCAGCAGCATCAAGCAGAGCATTCCTCTCAGCGTTAGTGAAATAGCTCGGAACAGAAATGACACAATCATTGATAGGAGTCTGGAGAGCTATGGCAGCACTGTCCTTCAGTTTTGTGAACAGCATGGCAGTTATCTGTAATATTAGTTCAAAATTAAAGGAAGTTGTGGTTTGTATTTAGATCAAATTGTAATTTTAATTCTCAAGGCAAAAGTTAGTGGCTGTGTTTGCTACTTCTTCACACTCATAAGGGTGGATGGATTTTAATGAAGTTTGGTTTAGATCACCATGGATTAACACATCTATAGGCTATTTTGTAACCATTGGTAAGACCGCAGGGCGCAGCTAATATCAAATAAAGCTCATCCTTCCCTGCCACCTTCCATATGAAATTTTATAAGGAAAGGAAGTAGTATTTTATGAGACATTTATGGGTAAATCCAAAAAGTATAGCTAGTGTGTTTACCTGTTCGGGGCTGTAGACATTGTCCTCTCCGAGATAGTGGACCCTCACTCCAATGCCGCCATCTGCTCTAGGCTCTACTTTGTATGGTAAATGTTTCAATTCTTTCTGAACAAAAGGGTCTGAGAATTTTCTACCTAGAAGTCTTTTGAAGCCAAAAACAGTGTTCTTCAAATTTGTCACTATTTGGTTCTTCGCTGCAACACCTAGTATTCGATTCTTTTGTGAGAAGGCCACACATGATCTGGAAATCAGTAAAAATACATTTGAAACTTCCATATGCATTCTTATCATGCATAGGGAACTAACTATTGTTTTTTGAACACTAAATATTGTTTTTTCTTTAGTTTGATATTATTATTGCTATCATTGAGCTGGCAACTTCAGCCAGGTAACATTATTCATCAACTGTGATATTTGTTACAAACATATTTGTGCAAAATTACATCATCCTATTAATATGTCTTCTATGATATAAAAATGAATTGCTGAATGTGCTGCTAAGTGCAAATCTCAAGAACAGCGGAACCAATTTTGCTAATTATTTTTTTAGAATATTCTTTGAAGTGCAAGGATGGTTAAGTAGAGAAAAATTTGCAAAATTGCCTACAAAATATATTAAAGAATCGACTGTTAGGTGGTACGAAGTTCGCGGGGTCAGCTAGTTTATAGATTTAAAAAAATTACATAAAACATTTTTTTAGTTTGTGCAGGTCAATTTCATATGTACTAATCATGAATGATTATTATAGTTAACATAACCTATATAATTTGCAAACAGTGTAGCTGCCTATTAAAAAAACCATTTCTAGAATTCTTGGCATAGAAGTTCCAGAAATTACCTCTGTACCGCAACAAAAGTCACAAATTTTTAGAGTAACCTGGTTGTACTTTGTTTTAACTTTTTAGGTTAAGCAAAGTAAAGTACATTTGGACAAAGTTTAGGGTTTATGTGATAAATTACAAATCTAACTGGAATAATAATCCTGTTTAAATATTCAACCATTCAAAATAATTAATCATCCACTTTCAGCTCACACACAACAGAGAATAAGTAAATAATTATTTTACTAGAAAAATCCATAGCAACTGAAAGGAATCAATACATTTACTAGAAAAGTCCATAGCAACTAAGTGATGTTTGGGGTTAACGAACCATGACCTCTGAATTATTCTGTTACTGAGTGTTAAAGGAAAGTGAATAAAATATAACTTAGAATTTCATAATACTAAAACCGACACCGAGACTTCATTATGAGACTGGTGTGAATGAAAGTCTACAATTAAAAATATACGAAAACCATCAGTTGGATGTAACAAGTGTAATTATGGGTTTATCAATGTACAAACATGGTAAAATTAAGCCGTTGATGTAATCAGCGGCAAGTTACAGTACGAAATTCCAAATACGGTGCCGAACATGACAAGCAGATCGTTAAGTGAGGTCGGCGACAATTTCCTAGAGTGAGGTAGAAATATGACTAATTTTACAGGAACTATGAAATTTCCCAAAATGTTAGGTGGTTAGCATTAACTTACGGAGTACCACGGAGACTGTAGTCATTCGCTATCGTTTCGATGCCACCTGCTTTTGCAACAGCGATATAACATGATTCATTACCGAAATCAATACCAATGACGGACATAGCAGCCATTGTGAACTGAAATCTTTAACAATATTGCTCTGGAACTTTTACAACACAATTGTAGTTTCTGGGATCACACAAAATAGCGAAACACGTTGTCTCAGAATGACAATCACCGAAACGAAATGTTTCCGCAATCTCTCAATCGCTAGTAGAAAATCGCCGCATAGCGCCTCCCGTCTATAGCCGAATTTTCTAGATTTTTTTTTTTTTTAAATTATTCATGACCATGGATACTCGTCCTTCAGTCGGATTCTTAGTAATTATTTTTCCTTCAGTAACAGATGATGGGATGATGATGATGAGGTGATGATGAAGACGATGAATCCCTCCCCTTTCCCCATTCCAGTAAAGTTATGGATACTTTACTGAAACTCTATGTGAAGTTTTGTAGAGAACACGAAAAATCGCGTTTCGCGATGTTTGTATCATTTGCCCACACTCGTGCACGTTGACGAACCGGTAAAGGTTAATAATCCACCATTATTACACTTTAACACTCGAAGAATCACAAGTTTTAGAAAATAATACAAAAACACGACACCATCTTTTCGGTTCCCGCCAAAACTCCCGAATTTTCTAGATTTTTTTTTTATTAATTTATTCATGACCATGGATACTCGTCCTTCAGTCGGATTCTTAGTAATAACTTTTCCTTCAGTAACAGATGATGGGATGATGATGATGAGGTGATGATGAAGACGATGAATCCCTCCCCTTTTCCCATTCCAGTAAAGTTATGGATACTTTACTGAAACTTTAAGTGAAGTTTTGTAGAGAACACGAAAAATCGCGTTTCGCGATGTTTGTATCATTTGCCCACACTCGTGCACGTTGACGAACCGGTAAACGATAATAATCCACCATTATTACAATTTAACACTCGAAGAATCACAAGTTTTAGAAAATAATACAAAAACACGACACCATCTTTTCGGTTCCCGCCAAAACTCCGAATTTTCTAGATTTTTTTTTTTTATTAATTTATTCATGACCATGGATACTCGTCCTTCAGTCGGATTCTTAGTAATATTTTTTCCTTCAGTAACAGATGATGGGATGATGATGATGAGGTGATGATGAAGACGATGAACCCCTCCCCTTTTCCCATTCCAGTAAAGTTATGGATACTTTACTGAAACTCTATGTGAAGTTTTGTAGAGAACACGAAAAATCGCGTTTCGCGATGTTTGTATCATTTGCCCACACTCGTGCACGTTGACGAACCGGTAAAGGTTAATAATCCACCATTATTACACTTTAACACTCGAAGAATCACAAGTTTTAGAAAATAATACAAAAACACGACACCATCTTTTCCGTTCCCGCCAAAACTCCGAATTTTCTAGAATTGGCAATATGTTGCCATGTCATATGCCGCCAAAAGTACCTACTGAAACTAGTGGCTCTGTGGAAGGATAAATCTGGCGAACACGAAAAAAAAAAAATATCTTCGCCATTTTGAAAACTTTAAAAAACCGTATCAAGAAAAAAAAAAATTTAGGATTTGAACCCATTACTTTTGTTACAAGTCGTAATATATTTTGTTAATTGTCTCCCTCGTTTCAAAAGTCATAGGCGTGAGAGTGACCAAGAAACATCTCATGCGTCAAGAATAGGGGGTTCGCTCACAATTTTTTTCGAGAATCGGTTGAGAAATGCAACCCATAGACGAGAACAGCCGTACATCCACCAGACATACGAAAGCCTTTTAGCCCAAGCTGAAACAGAGACGCTTCGCTAGTACTAAGCACTCACTTGGTCAAATATGAGTAAATTAGATCGTTCATGCAGTAGTAAGAAGAGACAAATACTTTAAAATATTTAATAGGGTAGGGTATTTAGTAGTTAGCACAGTAATTTAGTAATTTAGACAATGTATGATTTTACTAGCTGCCCGAAGTTTACCGAAGCCCTTGAGCCCGACATGTATACAGAAAATTTGGGAGTTGAGACATTATTAAGCGTAACAAACAAACTGTAAAGCATAAACTACGACGAACCTAAGCCACCTACTTGAATGGTGTAGTTCTTTTGTTAAGTTTAACATGACTGTGTACACTTTAGAATAATTACTTAACCTTAGCGTTTTGAAAGTAATGGAAACTTCTTTTGCTTTCATTTGGCTACATACATTTAAAAAAGTGCACTTGGTGGAAACGATAAGGAACTAGGTTATGTGTGGAGCCAAACGAAAACGAAAAATAAATTAACGTTAACTATTAAAACTCCTGTTAAGCCCGGTACGTTTTTTTCTTGAATTAAGCCGTTGTAAAATGTTTATTTCTTCATAGAGCCGACAGCTGTTTCAAAATTCCCATAACATACAAGCCTAAATACAACCAACTCCTGACAAAAAAAATAAACATTAGTTCATTTGTCAAGTGTTTTTCATATCTAAGCTCTCCAGTTTCACAGACCGTTGGTCGCCCCCCGAGAGAACGTTATTGTTCTAGGTGTTCGGAAGGGTGCTGATTATATTCGTTTTATGTTTTCCATCAATTTAATATCTCCTTAAAACTGCGTCAAATAACTATTTAAGTCTACAAACTCATCTTCGCAGTTACCTTTAATTTACCCTTTAATTAATTTAATTTAATTAAATTTAATTATTTAATTTAATTAAGAAATATATTCTACTAAATAGAAGAATTTTGTAATCATAGTATTATTTACCCTCCATGGTCAAGAAACCATAGACAATTTCCTCGTCCACACTACATGAAATAAAAATATTTTTTATTCTCATCATTATATGTCAATGTCAGATAGTTATAATTGTCAATTTCAATTTTGTTGACTAGACTTCATCTGACATTGACAGGAAGTTTTTGGCGAGAACCGAAAAGATGGTGTTTTTATCATTTATTTTTTAGTTTTAATCATTTCTAAAACTTGTGATTTTATAGTGGAGTGGAGTGTTAATGTGGATTAATGACCTTTTCCGGCTCGAACGTGCACGAGTTTGAGTACTAAATGTCGCAGCCTACTTGCTTTTTTTTTTTTTATAGTGGTTTCTGCCCCTTAGGGTTTTGGGGCAATTTTGCCATCAACAGTGAGGGAGGTGATAGTACCTAATTGAAAAAAAAAGAAATAATCCTGGGACCCTATTCGGAGATTTGAGATTCTCATCTCACCATTTTGCGTCCTTGTTGCTCTAGTTTGAAACGTCATAGGTGTGAGAGTGACCAAGATAAAATCTCATCTCATTTCACGCGCAGGAATAGCCCCCTGGGACCCTATTCGGAGATTTGAGATTCTCATCTCACCATTTTGCGTCCTTGTTACTCTAGTTTGAAACGTCATAGGTGTGAGAGTGACCAAGATAAAATCTTATCTCATCTCACGCGCAGGAATAGGCCCCCCTGGTGGGGTAGATGGTACTCTAAGGTAATATTTGTTTGTGTTGGTGTGGGAGAGTATGTAGTGGAGCGACTACCCTATAAGTATCACTCTCACTAATTATGTATTACTATTGCTGACTCCAAAATGTGGTAAATGAAAAACCTTTCACGATACGACTACTTTACTGCGATGTTGGCTTAGGACTAATACAATAGCGTGTGATTAAATCTATGCTTAACTATAGCTATAGGTACGTTACTCATAGATCGCGTATCGCGTTACACTTGTGGTGTGATGTAGGTAGGTAATGTAGGTATATAGCCCTACAGTACTATAGAAGAAATGAAAGGAAAAAGAAAGAAAAACTATAGACGTATGTTATTGGACTGAATGAAATTAGCTAATGAAAAAATGATTTTTTTGTTTGGGAATGAGAGCAGAGAAGAAATGTGTATTGGAAGCGGAACTTTACACATAGTGATGGAAGCATAAAGGGATGATTTACTACGCCTACTTGCTTATTCAGCCGTTCAATTAAAAGTCTGGCCATTTTACTAAATGGCGACGTTCAACTAGTTTCCTAAATTATTTTCAGCCGTTGAGTCGAATACTACATTTAATAAACCGGCTAACTGATGCTCAGGCCATTCATTTAATAGGGTGATTATTTCCTAAAATAACTAAGTATTTTAAACTGTTTTAAATGTGTTTTAAACTAATTATGATCAAAAGAAAATGTGTGAATCCGTGAAACTAACCGCAATTCTGATAAACATGAAAATTAAAAAAACTAAAAATTCTCCTGTCCGTATTAGGGCAAATCCGACTTGGATTGGTAAGGTTCAAAGGCTAAGTACGCAAACAGCAAACGGATAACTAGGCGGTATGGCCATGCTTGCTCTAGCCTGCCCAATGGGGTAAAACTAAAAAACAAAAGAATACAAAACATTGACACTGACAGCCAGAACGCGCGACTGCGACTGCGACGCGACACGAACGAAGTCAACAAATAACTGTATAAACGTCGTTTTTCTCTGCATTTCGTTTCTATTACATTTCGTAGTATTTCAAAGGTATACTTGCGTAATATTTTATGTAACAAATGTATACAATTCTTAATTGTAGAAAAACATTTTAATTCATACTTGACATTTTTGACAAGTAAATGCCGAATGGTCTTAAAAAGTAAGAGGTTATCTATCTTACCACCCAGTAAGCACGAAGTTTGTATAGGGTCACCTTCAGCCGGCTTGCATGACGTTGTATGTTTTAGCAGTGATTGTTCACGCTCTGGTTGATATCGTGCACTGATTTAACTACCTATTGCAGGCTACGTAATCTGCCAGTATGAGTGCTGAACCTCAAACGAAGAAGTCCAAAATGAGTGCTCTTGACCAACTAAAGAAATACTCCACTGTGGTGGCAGATACTGGGGACTTCCAGGGTAAGGATTTAAATTATTAGTGTTATAATTGAGTTCTAATTTAAAATATTCTGAATGTTGACCCATATGAATTTGTGCATGAAAAGTATTTTAAAGGTTATTTTTGAATTTTACTTGAAAAAAAAAGTGTTCTTCGATTAGCAGTAGGTGTTTATGGGTTGAAAAATAAACCTAGGTAATACTGATGTTGTTTCGATAAACCTAATTACCTACTTACAATTTCTGATGTAATATAGTACTTCAGAGCAACTCGCCTTGACCTTCTCATGACACTTAGTAGATACCAAGGTAAATAATAGAGTCAATAAAATAGAAATGATATTTTGGAATTGATAACTATATCTATCTTGCAATGTTGAAAATCAAGATTTTATTTTTAAATTAAGTAAACTGATTTTTTGTAGCTATGAAAGAATACAAGCCGACAGATGCGACCACAAACCCCAGTCTTATCCTATCGGCGGCTGCCATGGAGCAGTACCAACATATTCTGGACAAGGCTATCAAATATGGAAAAGATAATGGAAGGTAAGGCAAACCCAATCTGCAATTAGAACAAATCTGACAGCTGCATAACATTCAAGATGCAATGTAACAAAATGTAAATGTAAAAACTAAAACTGATTGCGATCACAGACACTGTAACTGTTGTTTTTTTTTAAATGACCTAACATTTTAATGAGTAACTATGGTACCCTTAATATTTTGTATTAAATTATTTCTTTATTAATAAAGTCATCATACTATTTTCCAGCACAACTGAAGAACAAATTGCTGAAACATTGGATATGCTGAGTGTACTGTTTGGTTGTGAGATACTGAAAATTATACCTGGTAGAGTGTCAGTTGAAGTTGATGCAAGGTAAGCTGATCATTTAATTATGTATTTAAAAACTATTTTTTTGTTTATTGTTGTTGCCTGCAATCAGTTCCCGGACTTTGAGCAGGTTTTTTGTACAAAACTTACACTAAGGGGCTCTTTCCATCCAGAGCCATCATCTCCAAGTAAAGTCCCAAGTATGCTACTTTCCAATTAAAGTATTATCAGTTTTATAATGTCTGAGTAGTTCTAACCATACCTAAATGTACCAAATTAAACAAAAGCAGCTAAAAAAACCCAATAGTGTACTAAATAGTCACTAGTACTTTCTTCTGCTGCAATTTATAGTAACCATTTGACTATCCAATTTTCAGTATGCTAACTTAGTGGCTATGCCCATGCAATAGAAATAAATTGGATTGCAAACTGTGTTACTGCCATAAAATCATCAAAATTTTGCATGCTAGCTCACCCAGCATACTGCAAATTGGATAATGTGATGACCACTTTGGAAATCATAAATCAGAAATCAGAATTTATTGGTAACTCCTATACATAGCTACACATCACAGTTGAAAAATTATAAAAAAATTAATGTCAGAACAATACTTAATTATTATGTCAAATATAAAAAAAAAATCATATGGTCATATTATGGTCAAATATTCACATTCATTTGGTCATACTTCTTCTAACTGTGCTGGTCATGTGCCATTGTGCCAAATATCATCTACACTTAAGACCATAATTTTGGTCAGATTTGAAAACACAAGAGTGTAACTTTGCAAGGTTCTACTTTGTGTGGTATCAATGATATATTTCTTTCCATAATTTTCACTTATTAATTGTTGCACCTTGACATAGTTAGTAGTTATCCTAATTATTTTAGCACTAAACTAGTAATTTTAATGACATTTGACAATTGTATATTCCAGGTTATCTTTTAACAAAGACGCAAGCATAGCTAAAGCGATCAAGCTCATCGGTATGTTTGCTGAATATGGAATCAAGAAGGAGCGTATTCTGATCAAACTCGCATCCACATGGGAGGGTATTCAAGCTGCCAGGTAAGATAAAAAAAACTGATGTAAAAGAGAAATTAGGATAGTTAAGACCTTGAATAGGTCGTTAAGTTTATTCTTCTTGGGCCTTTGGACCAAATTTTGTGATCTAGTTTGTAGTAAATTCTTTGAGTTGAGTTAGGAGCTAAATGATAATACTGCTCGGAACTATTATGGTATATGTAAAGGAAATACATACTAATGAAATTATAATGATGAGAATTAAAAACAAAAATATTTTAATACATAGTCGAATTCACATACAATGTTATCAGAGCTACAAACCTACAAACATTCGGAAAATTTCAAATAGGACTGAAGTGGATAAAATGTTGATTCCAAACCACCCATAAACTTATTTTACGATAAGCTAATCTTTGTTTGTTTAAAAAAATAACACAAGCATTTCTGAAAGGTGGGTGTGCTAAGATTTTCAGACACACATTAAAATTAACCATATTTAAAACTGGTTCATGACTTAGCGCTGTTTTACAATGTTTTTTATATTTCCAGGGAATTAGAAAAGAAACACGGCATCCATTGTAACCTGACCTTGCTCTTCTCAATTTACCAAGCGATCGCATGCGCCGAGGCTAACGTCACGCTGATTTCACCGTTTGTAGGAAGAATACTGGACTGGTGAGTAACTTGTTCACATTGCACTCACTGTACACAAGGTGACGTAAGCTGGTAAATGAGTGTGTCGGAACCTACTTACCAGTCGTTTGCCTCGAACGGAAACCCCTCACATCGCCATATCACTCGATTTCGCTCACATTCGAATTTAAAAACTGTATTTGCATGAATACAAATACAGTTTTAAATGAAGCAGCGATGGCAGCCTAGTTGGGAGAAGGCCCGCCTCTCAAGTCAGAGAGAGTGGGTTCGAACTCGGCCGACAGGCACGCACCAATTTGTTCATTGTGTGGGCGTATGTGCGTATTGTATGTCATCTGCTACATGACTGGAGCCCGGTGTATGGCGACAGGCTCGCCCCCTGTCACATTTGTGACTGAATATCGTCCGGCGAAGTGTGGGTGTTGCATTACACCTCTGCCAGCACCCTCGGGGGAAAGGCGTGACGATATGTTATTTGCATGAACTGCTTGCAAAATTTCATGAAAATCGAATTAACGATACTCAAGTTATCGTATACACAACACGAACAAATGCCGATATCCTAGTAGACTCTGAGATCTCGCTACGCTAGGTTAAAATAGAGTAAAGTAAATGAACTGGAAAATAATCGACGGGCTACGAGCTGGTAAGTGCTGGTATATTCAGGGAAAAACGAGTCTTGTCGATTTTGTCAGTTTAGAAAACAAAGAATATCCAGGCATCATGTATTTTTCGCCGCTTTCGGCCACGGCGACTATTGCTTCTGTTAGGTAAATTTGTGAGCCTTGATAGTGCGCTTTCACATGGCTTCTTTAGTCTATCTTTGCACTACAAGGCAAGATGCCATTGACGTATTTACCAAAAATAAGTACAGATTTGCTTAAATACTAGATATAAAAGTTACAAAAATGATTGCTAGATCCGTACTGCATCTTAAGATAATTAGGCGGTGAACCCTAAATTAGGCACAGGGTCTGTTTCTTGGGGCTCGAGTGCGAGGTTATCGGAAAGAGTACAGTGTCAGAAAGGTTAGTTAAAACGAAACAAATTTTGTGTGCTAGAATACTAGGTTACAGTTACTATCCTACTTATATTATAAACGCGAAAGTTTGTAAGGATGGATGGATGGATGTTTCACGCCAGAACTGCTTTACAGATCTGGATGGAATTTGGCAGATTATAGTCCAGAATAGCACATAGGATACTTGTTAACCGCGGGTGCAACTGCAGGGCGCAGCTAGTACAGTAAATAAAGAAAGAAAACCAAAAGAAGTATGGAAGGTTGATTGTAAGATATGTTTGAGGGTGGACATCTCAGACAAGAGCACCGTGAGGGCCGCAATCGCATCGCTCTGTTATAGTCTCCAAGTATTTGATACATTGCTCGATTTGTGTACTAACGGCGTAGTGCCGGGTTAGTAGTTAACACCTAGCACGACCTTGACAGTCACGACATCTGAAGCCAAATCAGGTTGATAAGCAATATTTGTTTATCTACGAATAGTTTGTTACGTAATTATCAAAACAAAATGTGCTTACTATGTTAAGAATCAGTTTTTTACAACTAAACTAAAACGAATTTGGCAAGGAAATTTGTTCTTTACGGAATGAACATAGATTGTTTTTACAGCAGATAAACAAATGGAAAACCCGAAAAATAAATGATGAATGTCTTATAAATAACACATTAAAATTTCTGTTTTTTTTACAGGTATGTGGAACACACGAAGAAAACCTACGAGGCTAAGGAAGACCCCGGGGTCGTGTCGGTCACCCGCGTCTACAACTATTACAAAAAGTTCGGATACAAAACACAGGTACGAGTAACGTTCGGTTCAAATTAATTGAAAGAAAAATAACAAATTTTGAAATTAAAATTATTGCAAAATAAATATAATTTGTGTGATAAATGTTCACAAACCCTGATCAAACGGTCAAAGGGTCAATTAACTTTTATCTCGATAAGGCCCCAAGAAGGCGGAATAGGACACAACTCCATGAACCCTTCCCTCAACTAATCTGAATCGGAACTGTAGTCATGACTGACTCACGCACACACAGCCTGAGGAATATGTGGCAAAACTTTTGCGCTGGATATCTTTTAATGATTATGCACCGTAAGAAAAACGAAAGGGGCTGTTATATAAAAAAAAACCTGATAAAGGGAGAAGTGGTCCTCGGAGCTAAATTTCACCACTATGCAGGGAGTGGAAAGTTCTGCCCTCCAATTCTACTAACCAATTAAAAAAAAGAATTCTACCTGTATTCCCCTTAAATAATAATTAAGATATAAGTTAACGAAAGTCACGGATTCATGGAGTCCGTGGAGTGTAATTTTTAATTTAAAACAAGACACTTTTTGTATGCCAGAAGTGTCCAAAATTTACAATTCATTATAAAAACACATAGAAGAAACACAAATGTTCATCACATGAATGTTTGCCCTAGGTGGGAATGGATCCCACGCCCCCAATCTCAGAAGGCAGATTCACTACCAACTGACCCACCGTCGTACGATACTCACTCCCAAATGGTGATTGCCAAGTTGGAAGGAGGCTTGTCTCTCAAGCCAGAGGATGCAGGTGCGATCCCAACCGAAAGCACGCACCAATTTGTTAATTTACGAACATATTACATGCATATTAAATGTCATCATGTGTTATGTAACTTTTTACTCGGTGTATGGCGATAGGCTCGCTCCCTGTCACATTCGGGACTGAATATCGTCCGGTTAAGTGTAGGCGTTGTACATCTCTGCCAGCCCCCTTCGGGGGAAAGGCGTGACGATATGTAATGTTATGTTACATATACATAGGTGATGGGCGCGTCGTTCCGCAACACGGGCGAGATCCGCGAGCTGGCGGGCAGTGACCTGCTCACCATCAGCCCCAAGCTGCTGCAGGAGCTCGCCGACTCCACCGAGCCTCTCGACAGGGTATGTAAATAAATAAATACTCGGGACACTTGAACACACGGTCGTCTGACCCCACACTAAGCAAAGCTTGTACTATGGCGGTCAGAGACTGATATACATACAATCAAACATATGTACTTTTAAAGTGTGCCCTAGACAAGCTGCAATAGCTTCCGTGCAATTCTGTTGTCTATTATCTGTTGTATATTATCTTGTATTTAATATTATTATTATTATATATAGTATTTAATATTATCTTGTTCTCATATTTTCACCGTCACAAATAAAGTTATCTGATTCAGATTACTAATTCTACCCTCTATTGGCAGGTCCTGGACCCTAAACTAGCGGCTCAGAGTGAGCAGGAGAAGATTACCCTGACAGAAGCACAGTTCCGCTGGCATTTCAACGAAGATCAAATGGCGACGGACAAGCTGTCCGATGGTATTCGTAAATTCGCCGCCGACACGCGCAAACTTGAAACTCTGATTAAGACTCTCCTCGCTAAGTAAATATCAAGTGATTGTGCCACGAATGTTCATGGTTAGTTTTTCTTTCTTTTTCCTTTTTATTTTCTTGTTCACACATTTTTGGAAATCTGTTAAGTTTTGTCTACTTTTTGCTGATGAGAAGTGTCACTCACAATAATGAAACGGCGCGTTTGACGCTTTTTTCACACTGCCGCGGTGGTACGCGGTAGCGAAATTCGCGTATGTTGCATCTTGCTCTATCTATCTGTGATTTCTCTATAATTGCATCTCTGTCTGTATTGTATGCTTCGCTACCGCGGTTCGCAGCGTCGTGAAATGCCGTAATCTAAAATAAGTTTATTGGACATGTATGAATGTTATGGAACATTCCATTTTTATGAACGTCTTCCATTTGCAATGTATTTGTAAATATAAATGTAAGCGTAAAAACATTCTAAATTATATTTCTACTTTAAAATGCATTTGTTAAGTATACTGTTTACAAAGTATCCAGAGAATGTTATAAATTCGCGGGACCACGGTATTTAATGATGTTGTTTGTTTCCAATTTTTTATCTGTTTTTATTAATGGGTATAGGTGAATTAAATCATGTTTTCATGAAAAATATATTTTTTATTTACGTATAAGTATAACAAAACATTCCCTTAAGTTATAAGTACGTAACGTAAGGCGAAATGGTTTCAATCCTTGTTTTTGATAAGTTTCCTATTTTTGATAGTTCTTCAATAAGTTAAATGTCAACAATGGACAGTTTAGATAGATAGATAGATAGAAAAACTCTTTATTGTTCACACCACAGATAACAAAATAACAAGAGAAAATCAATAATCAAAAATCGCCCAATTGAAGTTCGGCGGGCCTAATAATGCAGTGATTAAATGTGCCTTATCCTAGCTAAGATTAAATAACATCCCATCATCATCATCTCAGCCCGGGAGACGTCAACTGCTGGACAAAGACCTTCCTCCAATGATATCAACAACGACCGGTCTAGCGCTGTCGGCATCCAGCGGCTTCCCGCGACCTGCAGGGCTATTCACAACCATTCGGAAACGTGTTCGGATTTCAAAGATTTTAAACCTAAAATTTTTAAACGGGATTAATTCTTCCGATCGGATTTATACTTGATTCGCTATTCCAAAATGTATAAAAGTAGACTGAGATTCGAACAATTTGAGTTTGAAATTTCTGGGATCCGATCGGGAACGTTTCCTAATGATTGTGAATAACACCGCAGATCGTCAGCTCAGCAGGCCTACCCTCGCTGCGTCTTCCGGTCTGTGATCGCCGCTCGAGAATCTTTCTGCCCTATCGGCCTTTGGTTCTACAAGCTATGTGCCCGGCCCACTGCCACTTCAGTTTAGCAATTCTTCGGGCTATGTCGGTTACTTTGTAATATTTGCTACTTTGGTAATAACATCTCCCTAGAGAAAACTGATCAGACTAATTACATTATGAAGGCAAAAGTTTGGTTTACGTCGAAACATCTAAGCAGATTAGGATGTTTCCGCGCAGTTAGATCACTATATTTGTCTTATACAGACTATCTTACTTTTTGCGACCTCGCTGCCGACGTCTGTTCTTCTCTACAGGTAGCATTCTCGTAAAATTTTGTGAGCAGAAAAAAATCCTACTTCTGAAATTTTGAGAAACTTTCAGAACTGACTCTGAATAAAGCCTGTTTAATTATCGAATCTACTCACAAAGTTTCAAGATAATCGTTAAGAAATGCGGATACGTGTAGAGGAAGACAGAGATCCGGACAGAATTCGGACACACGAATTCGTACGAATACGTTTGAAGACGCTACGCTCGCTAAGACTCGTTCGGTCGATTTATAAATTCGAATATTATCCCTTTCATTGGTAGAAGCAATTTTCTTTGACAATTAAAAACATAAGGAATATGTAGGGGTAGTTTAAAAAAATATATTTGGTGGCATTCATAATGCCACCACCACTAAAAAGGGTATACTAGCATTGTGGAAATACAGCCTACTAAAGACTAACCGAACTATTGAAATACCGATGAATCTAAGAACTAACCTATGCAATTTAAGTATTTAGCATCTTTACAACTATTGCAAGAGATCTCGCAATTCCATTTGAACTAAAGGCGACAATAATAGCTTCTGTCCCTGACCACCCCTAAGGATTATGGCGGTAAACCACCTAGTTATGTTCGAGCAGAAGGGATACGGATACAATAAAACTATATCTACTTAACGTCCCAAGAAAAATATTTAGTTTCCTCCATCATAAAGAACGCTCCTTGCGACGAATGAGGGAACGATTGCGTTTATTATGTAGGAGGCTGTTACGTAATTGATTGTCAGAAAAAGATTGAGCGCTCGGAATCCTCGCTTACTTTATTATTATAGGAGAATGAAATGAGAGAGAAAAGTTAAGCCACCCTTAACGCAAGGATACGCTTGTAGAATAACTATCAGGATAAGGGTCAGAGGGATTTTCATATTATGATAATGGGAAAGTGAAGAAAATTTCCCGACGGGGAAAGGGTGCGGAGGGCTGCGGGGCGCAGGCGGGGGCTTGATATTGACCTAGATGTTCATTCAGAGTTCGGTCGATGCGAAACTTGACATCTGCGCGTTCCTGCGTTTTGTATATTTTTCGATTTCATATTACACTCGTCTCGGCTGCTGCTTGATTTATTTCTCATGATCATTCTTAGTTTTAATTAAGCGGTTCATGAATTTAAGTATCGCGTCAGTGCTTCTTTGGGATGGTCGAGTTTTAGATTGTGATGTATAGTGCTATGTGGAGGGGTCCGAGAGCCGTCGATGTCGCGGTGACCGCCGCTGTGCTCAGGCAGCGCTCCCTTTTCAAATAGGCTTCCATTTCGCACGAACAAAATGGAAAATTCAAACAAAGACCACATTTTAGCTGTTGCCAAGAACATCCCCACGATGGACGTTAAATTCTCGGACGTAAGTACTTAGCGACCTACTTAATCTAACATCTTGAGCCCATCAAACTGAGGTAACAGGGTTTTGCATAGTCATGTTATCCATATGCAAAAATGGCTGAGTTATGTAATTAATTTTTGTATGAATTAATTTAGAATTGTTAGAATTCTCTTTTATTGTTAATGCGGTCGATGTTCGCGAAATAGGTCATGTTGGGGTATTGATGTTGGCTTAAGTATATACAGCGCCATATGATTTTCAGCTGTTCTTGCTTCCAAAGTCAATGGGGAACATCTATCCGCCCATGCTCTGATAACTCAATTAATAAAATTAATCACTTAATTTGTTTTCTATAACTTGAAAGCTAACTCAAATGAAACAAAAATTAGGTGCGTTATGTAGGTAGCTACTCCCGCAGGTATTGAGGTCTCCAAGTGTTAAGCATATGGTCTAAAATAAAACCATTACTATTGATTTCTTTTCATTGTTATTTGATTATTATCAAACTAAATACTTAATGTATTTTACAAGATTTTGATTAGTTGAATTGTATTAATAGACTAAATAGTCGTAAAAAAGCTGCAAGCTGCTGCCTGTAAATAAATAATTTGAGCTATTGAAAGGAAAGTTATATTTACTTCTATGTTGGTAGAGCGGAAATAATAAATTTTATGCTCCATAGCACTTACGTACCTAGGGCGTTAAATGAAGTTAACTGGATTAGCAGACATACGTCAATATAATTTATTATTTTAACACTCTTACTCGCGTATGTAGGTAGGTACTACGTAATGATGTTGGAGTACAAAGTGATTACATTCTTAGATGAATAAACCAAAATTAAGACATAAATACTAATTATTAGGGTCTCTAGGACAAAGTAGATAAGGCTCTACTTACAAACAGTTTAGAAATACTTAATCTATTTATTCTCTAGGTTATACTAAAACTCAGAACATTTATGATTATATAGCTAGGCGATGATCACTGTAGTAAGTACAAAATAGGGAAGTCTCTGTATTGACCAATTATAATAATATAAGCCTTTATTTCAGATACAGCATTTTACATAATTTAAATCTTAGTCACTCAGTCAGTCGCTAGACTGACGAGTCGGTGACACCGACAGCCCGGTCTGTTTGCCCAACTTTGGCAAAGGCCTCCTCCATTTCTTTCCACTCTGTTCTATTTAACGCTCTCCTAGTCCATGTTTTCCATACTATACTCTTTATTTCGTCTTCCCATCTTCGATACTGCCTACCACGATTTATTTTCCTATCTCTTCTTATTGACCAAAGATCTTTATAATTGTAGCAACAGACAGTAAAAAAGTACACCTACTTTTGTAAATCAGTACTTATGTCTATTGATTGTTAAAAGCGAGTCGGAAAACGTGCCTACTTAATCTTATATTATCATCTCGATACGGCGATGCTCGACCGTAGCCACCCCACTACGGCCCATCTAATCATCTTCAGATCCTTCAGATATAAAGGCCAAATGCCTCACTGAAGGACAAAAAGCCTTTTGAAGGCTCCATTGTGTTTAATTAGACGTTGATTGTTCAGTGCACAGATGAGACGCGAGACTCGCAACCGGAAGACACAGAGCCGGCGCGGGGGAACTGGACGGGACGATTTGATTTCCTTCTCTCTCTGCTGGGATATAGCGTGGGGCTGGGGAACGTGTGGCGGTTCCCTTACCTCTGCTATAACAATGGAGGGGGTGAGTACTATTTCATAACCTACTTTTAAATTTACTGATTTTAATTAACTCCCGATGTAAAAATGACTGGGTGTTATAAGTTTGGCGTGTCTGTGTGTGTGTGTGTTTGTCTGTAGCATCCGATTTTGATTTTGTTTTTTTGTTTGAAAGGTAAATTAGTGGGAGCTTAGCTTGTCGGGGGTTTCTTAAATGTTTAATTTATTATTTTTGTTTTAACTTTCCAGAGGCCTTGATTATCTACTTGATGTTATACTTAATATTACACTTGATAATATATTGCTTGATTATTATAGGTCGTTCCTTGTTTTTTTATGAAAATCTGATTACCTATAGGTACGGCATACGCACATATGCATGAAATGGCTCAAAGCGTATCTAAAGCTAAGGCTCAACTGCCTTTTTCGGATCTCTTTCTGTTATATTATTAAATTGGGTAGGTATTAGTTCGATTCCCCTATTCAACAAACGATTCGATGACAAGTTTGAGTTTAAAAGTTTAAGAGACTTTAAGAGTCGTGTCAAGTCTCACTATCTTTTGAAACAATAGTCGTTTCGTAAAATAGTGAGAATTGTATGTCACAAAAGTCGCACTATGTATTTATTTATATATTAATAATGTTTATTTTTAAACATTTTAAAAGTATTTATATTATATTTATTTCGTCTACTTATTAGTATTTATAAATTTATTATTATTATTTATATAAATTTATATCTTATTATTTTTTACGTCTTGCACAATTATGTTTTTATGACATTCAAGGCCTCTATTTATGTTAATGTTCCTGTGCATACAGGTTGCCTGGAAGAGATCGCTTTGAGCGATAAGGCCGGCAATTAAAAACTTAGTTAAGCCTTATTTAAGTACTATTGTAATTATTTTATGTTTTTAAACAAGAGTTGTTGTTGTTTGATGTATAAAACACCTATCTCCAAGTGCGGTTACTGAGACCAGAGACAGACACAGGCAGACCAGAGACAGACCCTGCACTTGCACCCATTTTCTCAACTTTGAACAAAAAACATGGATGGACTGAGATTCGCTGATATTTGAGTTTGAAATTTTTGGAATCCGATCAGAAACATTTCCGAATGATTGTGAATACCTATGCTGGTCACTTTTACTCCTAGGGCTTTTGGGACGAGAGAGACAAAGACCAGACGTTATCTAGAATTGTAGGAGTAGCCTTCCAGCTGCACTAACATCCCAGCACCATTTGTGTTTGACCCGGCCACTGGTCACTGTTAACTTTTATGTTTTTTTTATGTTACTTATGTTTTAGTGTATTAATGTGTATTGCAAGTGTAATGCCGTTGTTTGGGAAATGTACCCGAACGAAAACTGCAAATTAGCTGCAAGAGAACCTTCATGGAACTCAAATGAAAAGCAATAATCTCGGTTAGATGGTACAAAAGATTGAGACAGTAATACACAAGAATAAATAGAGCTATTTCTTTTATTACTTTTCAGACTAGAAAATCATATTTTTTGTTTTTAATTTCATTCAAACTATGTCTAATAATGAATATTAATATGATGGGAAACTCGCTACATAATATTAACTTATGCCCTACCGAAAATAAAATGAATATTTATTTTTCGTTACGTTCGTGCAGCGAAATAGCCCTTTGGTTTTTTTGCATAATAAAATAATACTCTTTGGCCTGTTATGTTAACTTTCCCTTTTCCACGAAACGATGTATAAGTAGGTGCTTATGTAAGCTTTGATGCGTTTTTCCGAGCATCTCGAATTTAGGAACAGGTGCTGAGCTCATTTAGGGGATTAAGTCTCAAAGTTTTTTAGAACTTTCCTTTTAGCAGGTGTATCGAAGCTGACAGCTAAAGGGTATTAGGGAAAAGTTTGAGTAACACGTATTTATCTTTATCAGCCTTTCTAGCTTATAAGTTTGTGGTCTCTTCTTGAAATTTACTGGTCGTATTTATCTATAGTTATATTAGGCCGAAAAGGATTGGCCCACCAAAGCCAAAAACAGGGACAACTGGAAAGAGGGAAGAGAAGCCTTTGCCCAACAATGGGACATACCGGGCTGGTCTATCTATCTATCTATCTATATAGCAAGCACTTATATCTTTTTATTTTTCTAAATGTGTAAGTTATAGGTATATTACACAGGAGTAGTAGTGATATTCTTGGAATAGTTAAATGTTTAAGCTTTATCTTTACCTTTTAATTTGATAGAACTAAACAGAACACGCAGCAAACCTACACGTGTAACTATTCGTGTGTCTCTGAAGCGTTTTTCTTATTAGAAAAATGTCTACACCAGTTCCAGTATTAACAATTTTAAATCTTTCAGGCGCTTTTCTAATTCCATTCACGGTGATGCTTATAATAGCGGGTCTACCGCTCATGTTCATGGAACTGTCGTTCGGCCAATACGCGGCTTTAGGACCTGTCGCTGTCTACAACAAGTTCTGTCCACTATTCCAAGGCCTGGGCTATGGCATGGTCATAGTCTCCTGCATAGTGATGCTCTACTACAACCTCATTATAGCCTGGACAATATATTACATGGCTGTCTCTTTTGCGAGCATCTTCTATCAGCTGCCTTGGCAGAACTGTGATGCTGAATGGAGCACAAAGCGTGAGTGTAGCTGTTTCTTTCACTTTGGTGCTGCGCGTTTGCAATGTAACTAGCTTCCAAAAAGAAGATTCAGTGAGATTGAAGCAGCAGACTTAAGAATTGAAATACAATAACAGCGAGCCTCTATGTGCTATAAACTATATATGCAACCACGATCATTGACTAGAGAGCGCGATTAAAATTTGTTTTTATTTCCTATTTTTAAGTCGGTTTTATGTGGATTGTGTGGCCTTCCAGACTGCTACTCGTATGAGGAGGCAGATGCGTGTGATGCAAAGAATGGAACGTACTATCTGAGACAATGCTACAATCAGAGCTACGCACTCTTAAACAACATCGCTACCCTTGCCGAAACAGCTTTACGGAAACCGCCCGCCGAAGAATACTTCACGTAAGCAAACGCTTTCACTAAGAAATACATTATTTATGATTTAGCATTTATAACACGTAACTTGAGCGTTTAGCTATATCAGTTGTTCTGAAACTTCATGGGGTCCCTAGGGGGGATAAAGCGAACACGGATATCTTTGCGGACTGCGTCCGTGCGGATCTACAGGTTAACCCTCATGAACTAGAAAGTAGTTTAGGTATGAACTGATATAGGTAGATTACTAATTATGATTTTTTCTTGCAGAAACCAAGTGCTTGGATTATCATCTGGAATAGAGGAAATGGGACAAGTGCGGTTGGGCATGGCGGTTTGCTTGTTTGCTGCTTGGTTGATCGTCTTCCTTTGCCTTTGCAAGGGTGTTCAATCTTCAGGAAAGGTAAAGACCCTTATGCCTAGACACGTAACGTAACGTAAAAGAACAGAACTGGTATGGTGTTAATGATTTTGTGTTTTATTTTCAGGTGGTTTATTTCACAGCGCTATTTCCATACGTAGTTCTTGTGATATTGTTTTTCCGAGGCGTGACTCTTCCGGGCGCTTCTACCGGGATTATGTTTTATCTTACTCCAGACTTTGGACAGCTCCTTAACGCTCAGGTGAACGACACACTTATGTTATGGCTTATGTCCTTTATATTCGCGATTTTACAAAAAGAATTTGTCAAGTCATTCAAATGACTGGCAAGAACTCTCTAACCTTAACGAAAACTTATAATTATACCAAGCGTCGTTTGTTTTTGTATTTATTAATTCATGAATAAATGAACAGGTGTGGGGCGACGCCGCTGTGCAAATATTCTTTGCTCTGAGTCCAGCCTGGGGCGGTCTGATAACTTTGTCATCCTACAACAAATTTACTAACAACTGTTACATGTGAGTATGCACTATGAAATTTGAACCAGCTGTTTCAATAAGACGAATGTATGTCCATCTAAATATTGTCATTGAGCTACTGAGTACTACATACCTGCTAGAACTGCCAGAAGAGACACCGCACTACATTGGCATACCCCTAACTTCTAATCCATTTAGGCTACTGTGTACTTCACTCAGACACTAAGAAAAATAACGTATTTGTTTGGGACGGCCCTGGGGTGCACAGACTACAGGGTTGTGTTCCTGGAGTGTGAACTGTGTACCCTGTCACTGTGTACTGGAGTGTGCCAGCATAGTTATATGATATGTAAATAATACGACATGTGCTCACACAGCGAGCGTCGAGACTATAAAAAGAACGGGACGTTGCATGTAGTGCAGTATCTCTTCTATTAGGTATAAAGTATATGTACATATAACAGCTCAATGAATGTTGTTTATTTCTTTGCAGAGATTCGTTAATCGTTGCTGTATCGAATATAGCTACATCATTTTTTGCTGGCCTGGTAATATTCTCTGTGATTGGTTTTTTGGCGCATGAACTAGACGTTGAAGTAGATCGCGTGGTCGATCAAGGAGCGGGATTAGCCTTCATTGTTTACCCGGAAGTGGTAACCAGGTTACCTGTGTCGCCGCTTTGGTCTATTCTATTTTTTGTTATGCTGTTGACACTCGGACTTGACTCGCAGGTGAGCATATAGAGTTTTTTTTAAAGTTGATCATTAAATGACTTTAAAATTATTATAAATAACATTGGTTGTGTATTTTAGTTTGCTCTAATGGAAACGGTCACAACGGCCATTTTGGACCGATTCCCCAATTTCCGTCAAAGGAAAGTTTGGGTGGTTCTCACTGTGGCAGTGTTTGGTTATCTGGGCGGACTGATATTTTGCACAAATGTAAGTTTTTACTTTTACTTGTTTTAGTTTAAAGAAACTACAATTCCATAACTTTTTTTTACTAATGCTTCAAGATGGCTTCAAGAGACTTATGTTAGCCGAGGTCTGGAATTTTAATGTTGTTCGTTTGTTTTCTGTATTTTACCAGAATATTATGAGAATCCAAATCCTATAATATGCAATAATGTAATCTGTTTAGCCGTCAAAAGTTAATAACACTCATCACTAACATACCACCCCTGGTGGCTCTTTTTGTGGTGGTCGTTTGGAGCAAGCCTAATTTTTCTAATGCCCTAATTAATTTTCATTGGCTAGTTTTAAGTTTGTCAAGTGTCAAAATTTTCAGAGTGGCATGTATTGGCTGCAATTAATGGATAAATATGCAGCAAATTGGTCGGTGCTGATAATAGCAATAGGCGAGTGCATACTGATCGCATGGATCTACGGCGCAGAGAAGTTCTGCCGCGATATCCAGAGAATGATCGGAAAGCAATCAAAGCTATGGGTGTTCTTCTGGAGCGCCATGTGGCGAGTAATTACACCGGCTGCTCTAGTGGTACGTTGCTAAGTTTTGGGCTTTTTTACTAAATTTTCATTCTTATTATCATTAACTAAGAGGGTCAATCTAAGGTGTAATCGTGGTGTCCAAATAATGGAATTTTTTATCGAACTTGGTCAACAATGTTCGTCAATAATATTACTTGACAGGGACACCTGACTGACGATGCGGGCAACGACAGAGCACGTTAAAAAGAAAAAAAATTACTTTATTGTTAAAACTGTGTAAAATGTTGCAAACTAAAAGTGCTTATTGTGTCGACCGTTACATAGTTCTTGATTACTACATCTCAGAAGAACAATGTCCCGTACGCTTTAGAGGTCTCAGAGACCATCAGCCTTTCATAAAAAGCAACATCTAGAAGTCCGTATTTCTACAAATTCGAGTGGTAATTCCAGTTCATCCTGGTGTTCAACTGGATCGAGTACAAGCCAGCGTCGTACGGCCACTATGTATACCCGATGTGGGCGGATGCGGTGGGCTGGACGCTGGGCGTGCTGCCCGTCGTCGTCGTCATCCTCATGGCTATTGATCAAATCTGCAGCGGACCTGACGACCTTACTATCATGGAGGTCAGTATACTACTACAGAATTCACTCTTCTAACCGAGTCTTGTAAGTCTGCGTCGTATAGCCACTGTGTACCCGATGTGGGCGGATGCGGTGGCCAGCGGTGAGCTGGAAGCTAGGCGTGCTGCCCGTCGTCATCGTAGTGCTCCTGGCTATTGATCAGATCACCAGCGGACCTGACGACCTTACTATTATGGAGGTCAGGATGTTACTACTCTCTTGTTGCCATATTACTTGTATAATATTCGATAGATTCGAGATGGAAGCATGAGCTCTACTGAGGTGATTTTCTGATTAGAATGTATGTACTAGGAAGCATCTACAGCCAAACTTACTCAGTTCCTTGAAATACCACAGTCCAGAACAGAAATTTAAATTCATCATTCAAACTTTCTGCCCGGGCGAAAATCGAACTTAGGATCTCCTGTTCATAAAACAGTTACATAAGTTATCACAGTCGTTAGAAAATAGCATGATCAAAAAAAAAACAAGGTTTAGCACTCCAGGAGCAAACAATTGTCATCTTCATCCGTCTCTTACACTCGGTCTTGCTTAAGCATCGATTGACGTCCCTACGTGTTGCCCACGTGACCGGAATTCTATACCTGGCGGAGTATATTATTATACCATGGAAAATAATAAACTCATGACATAAAATTGTTTTTCCTATTCTTCTTTTCAAACTTGTAATATTCCCTACAGAGTGCCCCACGCTGTCATCAAGTAGCGTAACGTATTTTGTTTGGAACAGCTTCTCTAGTAGGTGTAGTATTTATCTTATATCTCTTAAATCATGTTTTTTTGTATCTTGTATAACAGAAAGCCCGCGTCCTAGCCCGGCCAACGGACGAGTGGGGCCCGCCGACAGCCGGCGCCCCGTGCCTGCGCGCCGAGCCCGAGCTGTCCCCGCCCGTGCTGCTGCTGCACGGCCGACCCGTGCTGCGCGAGCGTGGCGCTTGACCCCCGTACGCCCACCCGCTCGTCGCTATGCGGAAGGTAAGAACAGAATGTCTCGGTGAATCAGTTTGTAGTGTGAATCTACCTTCTGAGCTTGGGGGCGTGGGTTCGTTTCCCACCTAGAGCAAACATGACATGAATAAACTCATAGGCATTATACTTGTTTTAACCGCGGGTAACACTGGGGTGCAGGTAGTCTTGTTTTTACTATTTTAATTTTTTAATTGTGCCATTTCTATTTTTCTTTGAATTATTTTTTTATATTCTAAATGAATAATTTATTGTTCCAGACTTCCCACGATGGCGGAGACTCAACTTCTATTACGAGCGGTGTAGAAAATGAAATAAAGAAGTCTGCCATGAAACCTAAAAAAAGCTCACTAAAAAGAAAACCACCTAACTTCAGCCAGGAGTCTGATGATACAGTCATTGAACCATTATTGCAGAAGGATAAAGAGAAATCGGAACCTCAAAGTGCCAAATATTTTGGAATAGGAAAGACTGACTCTTTACAGAACAAAGAAACCGATAACAAAACCAAAGCAACAGCCACTACAGCTTTTTGTGGCACTACAGAAAGTTTACTATCATTCAAAGATTCTGAATCAAGTAAAACAACTTCTGTGGTGGCACCTCTTCACAACTACATGAACACAAATGTATTCAATTCCCATGATAATGCCAAAGCTAATGTTACAACAAAAAGCCAAATACTCGTTGAAATAGATTCAAGCAAACAAAGCAGTTACACCCCTAGCCCATTAATTTTTACAACTGCCAAAATTCATAATGATGCCAAAACAAAGCAAATGGAGCCAGTTCATGTAACAACGGTTCCAATTTTATCTACAGTCGAAGTAAACATAACAAAAGAAGGAAATATTATCTCTAATGAGAGAAAAATTAGTAATGGATCATCGGTTATTAATCCAGTTTACTCTCCGATGCCGCTTAATAAGGGTAAAGAAGAAAAAGTTACTCTCAGCAGTTTTACAACAGCTACTTCTCCAACTATGAATAAGGATGCATTCAGTAAAACAGTTACATCTGCTCCTAAATTAGCAAACATCACTACTGCGCAAAGTAGTTCTATAAAAATCACTTTACCATCAACGACTTCTAACTCCTTGTTAATGAAAATCAATACTAAAGATAAACAAGAAGATATTAAAAAGGATCAGATGTTGCCACAAAGTGCACAACTTCAATCAAAAGCATTTAATTTGGATAACACAAAAAATAACGTAACTGTAAAAACAATGATGTCTTCGTCTGGAAAAGCAATTGATAATTCAACAACATCTCAAGCTAAATCAAGTCAAAGTGACAAGTCACAGATACATAAAGTTGGTGTGGGCGATACTAAGTCTGTTAATGTCAGCAGTTGTGATTCGCAACATATTACGAGCATGAATAAAACACAAACTTCTCTGAATTCGGTCGGGATATCGAATCCTGCCAAAACTACCAGCAGTTCCATTGGCAGCAAGCAATTACAAAGACAAAAAACAACAACAGAAGAAACAAGTAACATGAAATCAAAAACGGAACCAAGTATCGAACATTCTGAAAACTCAAGTGCCAAAATGTCATCACATACTAAAATTGATAACATATCCATCAAAGATGGTAAAGTACCAAACGCAAGTGCCAATAATATGCAAAATATACATTTAAAGTCATCTACTAATGACACTGCCAATGTTACCAGTAAAACAACGTCTATTTTAACGACAACAAAACCTACTGTCACAAGCGTGGCTTCATTAAATACTGTTACGCCTTCTACTGATGTTTCACATAAACCTTTGACTTCAAATATCATTTCTAAAGCCGATAAAATAATATCTCCAACAACAACATCAAAAAATGCACTCTCAACTGTAAATAAAATGAGTACTGCTTCTACAATCAGTTCCACCAAACCGTCTGCAAAGGATGACGCTAAAACTTGCATACCTAAAACAATTGTTACGGCGAAGTCTCCCGAAGTAACATCGATACAAACACAACCACAGACATCCACTAGCAAAACTTTAACTGAAAAAACACCTGTAGTAAGTACAGCTATAGCTAAACCAACAGTTTCAGTGTATTCTGACAAAAATAAAGCTGCAAGTCCTACAGCTAAACCAGTTTCAGCAATTCCGAAGGCTACTGCGACAAGTTTAACTCAACTAGCAAACTCAACAAGTACTGCTACTAAAACTCCTGTTACAACATCAGTAAAAGCGACTTTGGCCAGTTTTACAACTGGTGCCGGTGCAAAACCATCTCAAACTACTCCTCAAGTATCAAGTTCCACGTCACCTCCTACATTAGGTCCAGTTTCTGCTGTGAAAGCGCCTGCCGTTTCGTCGTCAATTCCCAAGGCAATGTCTAGTGCTGTCAGTCCTAAAGCTGCGGCTTCTCAAAATATCACTTCAGCTGGAGGAACAGAAAATAAACAAGTAAAACCAGCAGTTGGCTTAAACGCTACATTTAAAACACCCTCCGCAGTAGCACCCGAGAAGTCATCATCAGTCGATTCTAGTGCTCCGGTTGCCATTACCGCAGGTGTTAAATCTCCAAACAACAATTCATCGCACATTCTCGGTGCTTCAAAACCATCTACTACTTCAACTCCTAAGACTGAGTCAGTGACAACGTTATCAAAATCAACTGCAGCAAGTTCAAGTACAACGTTCTCAGTAAAATCTCCAAAAGACACTTCAGTTGCAACGACAAATAAAAAAGATTCTGCAGCGTCAGTGAAAAAGCCTGCCGCGACTAAAACCTCCGTCGCCACAAAGAGTCCTTCAGCGAGTTCTGCCAACAAATCGATTGTTGGCACGACGACAAAAATATCATCCTCTGAAGCTTCTTCTCTACCTGCATCAGCTACCAAGAAAACTGGTGCAGCCGTTTTAGCGAAAACTGGTGCAGTGACCATATCTACAAAAACTCCTCCAGTATCCACGATAAAAAAGGTACCAGATGGAACTTCTTCCGGTAGTACAACAACTTCTGCAGCAGCAATAAAGCCAATCACGACAAGTTCCACGCAAGCAAGTGCAAATAAGTCGGTAGGCTTAGCGGGATCTTCCGTGCCTTCATCTACACCTGTTCTGAGACCATCTGAATCTGATAAAAAGGGGGGGTCAAAATCGAGCGAAAACAATAAAGATAGTAAAATCTCAAAAGCTTAATGTTAGTTTAGAATAAAAAATAATAAATGTAATATAGGAAATTAGACCCTCGCTCAATCCAAAGTGATAAGTACTTTATTTTGTGGTGTTAAAACTTTTAATGCCGATTGATGTTCGTAAATGGTATTCGTAAAATATGTCAGTGTTTTAACATTGAGCGATTCTCATCACTTAATTAATCCAATTTATCGATTTGTCTGTACTTACTAGCTTAGCATCATTCTTAGGAAAGTCCTGCTCTTAAGCTGTCTCTTTAGGAGCTATCTTAACTTTCATCATAACTGTTTGCATATAATTACACGCAAAACAGTTTACGCAAAGGAAATTGACATACTTTAGATAAAATAATTTAATAATTACCTACCTAAACATATTAACAATTTGCTCACATTAAGATGAAGGAATTGAAAAACTACTGGATAACGTTATAAGTATACAAAGGGACAAGAACAAAGCTTTTGTGCAAATAGGTACAACTTTCCGTTTAAAATTTACTCTTTTGGAACATCATATTGAGATTTAACGTTTTCTGAACATTGTTACAGTGTTTTTATAGAAAACTATTTAAGTATAGCGATTGCAGTTGTACCAAACTATTAAACGTAATAACAACTATACACCAGCGTCAATGAAGAAAGTCTCAGAAATAATTTGGAATGACTGGCTGCATAGCAAATGGCAATATTAGGGTCAATAAAATTACGTTCGTAGGTAGACTAGTGGTGCTAAAAAAATATTTACAAACATTATATTTTTCATAGTCAATATTTCCCTATTGAGTTTTATATTTTCGATGTAATTTAGAGATGATTTGATTCTGCATCTCCTGACGTCAATTGAAAATACGTTGACTTGTTAAAATCTTTAGACGGTGGGGTGCGTTGATGGCAAAAATGTGAGTGGCAAATATCTGGACTAATTCAAACAGTGTAACTAGTGAGATGTATCAGCAAGAGCGTGCACCTAGTTCCTACCCAGTCCCAAACTGATTTAGTTACTTTCTGTTTAACTTAATTGTAGTAATGTTGGAAAGGCGTTGGATTTTGATGGAATCAACAAACTTTTCATAGATTGGGATTCGCAAGTAAACAATTATGTACTGCAACGCTGCGTCTGTGGGACAAGATAAGTCGATCAGACTCTCCTAATGCCACATCCATGTGAACGTCACCCTTGCTTTGTACTTACTAACTGAACAGTACCTGTCGAGAGAATATTAAGTAAAACGCAGGGTAACATCTGATAATATGAATCAATTGTAGACTTAATACCTAAGCTAAAGGGCTAAACCTTTATAAATTTTTACAATAATTTCACTCATCTGATGAGCCGTAACGGTAAAAGAAAATGGAGTAGGTATGCCTTGAGAAGGATGTAAAAGACGCAAGACCTAATAAATATAACGATCTTAAAATATTTTTTACTCACTATTATTCATTATTAACGAAATATAACTAGATGATGCTCTAATATTTTTCCTATTTTGTGATTTAAAGAACGCAATCTAATCATGAAACATACTCGTATGTACATCAGTAGTATTATGTATGGTACAAATAAATTAGTTATTCAATTCTCGTTCTAGATTAGCTTATAAGTAAATAATTATCATTCTATGTATAGTTGTTTCGAACATTGTGGCCGTAGAAACACGTGTATTTCGATTAAAGCTGTAATTATCTAGATGTTAGCACCTTGACTGTAACTAATTAGGAAATTCTTTGCCTTACCAAACCATAAATCCAATGGAAATTAGTACGTCCACATTACCCACAAGAAATCCGTCTGATAGGCACAAATAAAGGTACCTATATTAGTTCTACGTTCCGCTCAAAACTTTCTTGGTATAAATATCATAAAACGCCTTTTTATCGCCGAGGTGTCATTTAATTACCTAGCAATATAATTATATATCTCTCAGTTTTATGTATATTTTCTATTGTAATAATTTCCACTTTTTAAACAATTCATTACGCAAAGATGTGTAGCTAATTAACCTACCTATTATAAGCAAACGAAAGCTGAATTGTATATGACGTGGTCGAGATCGTTTCAATTACACTTATGCACCCCTTCATTCTATTTAGAGCACTGTACCTATTTCTCGGTGTATAAATATTAATAGGGCGCGCAATTGTAGTTCAGGCGATCGCTATCACCTAACTCTGTAAATGATGTGTCTTACAGAGCTTCTAGATATACCTAGTCGTTTATTATGTTAAAGGCCGAGTTAATCTGGCTAGCTAAACTCAGACACATTTCGTGCTTACATAACTTTGCCTGCGCAGGCGAAGTGAGATTTCTGAGAACAAAGTGAGAGCATTGTTCGATCCACACCTTACACTATTGTACAATTCTTGCTAAACTCGGAAGGTGGACGACTTTGTAAACATCAGATGTTTCTCAGTAATTCTAATTGATTTGAGGTTTACACGCTACTCTCGCTAGCTCAAAGTAAAGGAAATGTCTACCCACTTACTGCAAGACCTATACTATTATGTTTAACAGTTCGATAATGATAATGTAACCTGTTTTTTTATTAGTACCTACATCTAAAAGATTAATTACAATCAGCTCTATTTTTTATTTTTTAAAAACATGTATGAACTCTTTTTTTGCGAGATGTACATTTTTTTTTTAATTTTTGAACTAATGGATTAGGTGGGTCAGACAGGAAAACGCATGAGACAGTCTCAAGCAGTATTGTAATTCAGCAGCAAATGTTTTTCTTTTTATTAAGAATGATGTCAATGTCTACCCTTTATTAATGTATTCAGAACTTGTCTGACTTTTATGAACCATGATTTGTTTAAAATTAAATTGATGGGGAAGAATCGCGCCAAATCAAAATCACTGTACTCGTTAGACATGTCGAATATGGTTCGTAGAAGCTTTAAAAGTACCTAATAGAATTGTATTGCACTTACGAGAATTAAAAATTAAATTCAATTAATCAATTTGAACGATACATATACGTACGTAGGTACCATTATATTAAAGTAGAGATCGAGTCAAGTTACTTAGAAAATTAGACTTGTCGTTTAGATTTACTTAAACTGTAGCTTGATAAAGTATAAGAAAGTCGTAATCGTAATAATCAATATTAAGTTATTATCATTTTTAGACATATTTATTTTGATAAATGTCAAGTTTTATATCGTAGTTACTAATTTTGATCCACTTACCAATTTGTATGGACTATACTTTTAGTTATATCCTGTTATTAATTTTTAAATAATTGTAACCGCAAATGTGTTTACTGTAACTAACTGTATCAACTGAACTTGCTTGTAACGACAAGACAACTGCAAAACGAAGGCAAATAGCTTGAAAAGTTAAAGGGTTACTGATTCTCTATGACAATTACATTGGTATGAAGGCAGTCGTTTTGAAGTTGTATTGTGGTCTTAATTATCCTGAAACTTGCAATAAACCATAAGTAAAGGTACGAATAAGGAAAGGTATGTATAGTTAGAGTATGGTTGGTAGAGGCGAGGCTAGCAGGCGATGCGAGGCGAGGCAGGGTTGGCGGCTCCTCCCGCGAGGGTACTTGGGTACAGGACACCGGCGCCCGCCCGGGCTCGGTGCCGGACTACAGGGCAAGTTGGATCTGGTGTGCGTGTTACAATGAAATTTAACTACACCATTCAATACGTACGATGTAAGCGATGATTTAAGCCTAATGGTCTTTAGATATTGTTGTTAACTCGATGTGTTTTAGAGAATTATTGATCAAATCGATGTTATATAGATGTTTATTGTAAATAATTAGCTTTAACGATGTCGAAATACGTGTGAAATGTTCTAGAGTGTTATAGAAGGCTGTATTTTTTGGGTGATATATTAGAAGGAAGGCACCATATCTTTGATACTTAATATTATTAATATCATAGATTTGAGAATGCAGGCATGACATAAAACCGGTGAAGATGTGATAAAGCAAATGAAAGATTTAGTTTAGTTCTTAGGTATGTTGTTGTGCTATTAATAAAATATGTTCAAATGTGGTTACCCCTTGTTTGTTTCTCTACCTACAACAAGTATCACAACGCAACCCTAGCTTACGTCAACCGAGTAATAATTCAAGTAGATAAGTAAGTGGATAGGTTGCTTAACCGAAGTTAACTCAGATGTAACGCTGTATCAATTCTATTACGTGTCAGAAGTAGCCATAAACTGTTCTAGATTGCGAAGCGTTTGATACACTGAGTGAGTGCAGGCGATCGGGGCCGAACAGTTACACTGCTAGGCCCAGCAATGGTTATTATTTAACTTGGAATTAAACAGGTAGCCGCCACGCGAAGGCTTTTATCGTGGTGATGGTGACGTCGAACTTTCTTCCACCGCTTTTATTTTTACTAGCATTCGCGTCGGTTCTTTGTCGCGAGCGCACGTCGGCTGCGGCGCGGCGTTCGTTCCTCTCGGCCCGTCACCGCGTTACCAACATCACCGCACAACCCAACCGTGAATTATCTACGTATAAAATACCGTAATTACGTCTCGCTTACAATTTTCATGTACAATATTTGTTTGGAGTGTGGAGGTGCGAGTGAAATGAAAATCGCCGGATTCGGACATTCCAGTGGTACGAGACGTTGAGACTGGCGATTATGTTTTGTTTTAATTTTGCTGGAAGTGAAATACGGTGATTTGACTTTCTTCGGTGGATTTTTGGGTGAGTTTGTTGTTTATTTAGTTATTTTTGAGTTTACTCTTTTTTTAAAGCAAGTGCCTTCTGTGGCCCTACTAACACTTTCAAACCATGGTAGGTAGGTAGGTTTATTGACTATAGGTATTGTATTATTGGTTAAGATAAAGCATTTCAAGGTTTTCCTATATTTGGTTACAAAGATGTTGATACCAAAAAAAAGTCTTTAAACCTAAAACGTTTGAGATAAATATTATTATTTTGAGATAATGGCAGTTAGAGCACAGAATAAATAATAGAACCACGAAGTATAGTTAATTCCTATCTTTAAGTACATACTTGATCAAATCTATTTTGCATGATACTGTCATCGATTGACAGTTACAGTTATATCAGGCTACTTGAAAGCTTCATAACTATGTAAGATTTTATCACTCGTGATATCATATATTTGAAATATATCCAGTATTTTTTTCGAACTTTTGTACCACCAATTTTTTATGAGGTACCTGGTAACAAATAAATTTCATTCAAATTCTATCCTACCACTTCCCCCTATTGAGCAGAAAGAGATTAATATTTTTCAAGTGTATCAATGTAGGTATGTATGTTTGTCTGTTCGTGTGCGCCTTACCGCCTAACGTCTTCACAGCTTTTGAATAGCGAGATGTCGTTAGATTCGTGTTTGTATCCGGAGTGTCACAGCACAGACCTCATTTAGCAGTTGCGTCTTTACGGTCCGGAATCCTAAACTAAGAAACCTTCTAATTTCACCGTCTTATGTCCGTAAGTCTGTCCAGTCCGCCTGTAGGTTTGTCATGGTACTTTTATTCAGAGATTGTAAGTGAAATGTACGCGTAAGTACTTATGAAAAAGAATATCAGCTGCTACGAGTAGTACATGCTGGTACATGGTACCTGGTACCACAGCTGCTACCGGGAAATATATATAAAAAATAATAATAATAAGGGTGGCTCCATTCCCTACGTGAAAAACGGAGCACTAAGTTACGGTACTAATGGTACCATGATTGTGTAACGACTCGTATTTTTTGTATTTTTTTTTATCCGACGAATCGGAGGAGGTTTACAAGTCGACGCGTATCTATTTTTTTAATTATTTATTTTAATGGAAGATCATCCATAACTTTTTAAAATTATTCAGCTTGTTGTACAAAATACACCGAAACTTGTAAAAGTGATTAAATTAATCGTAAGTATACGTTTGACGTTTGAGAGCTATCCAATAAGTTACATGATAACGACGGATAATGTTAAATTTTCATAAGCCTAACTCTAGACTTTTAAAAATTGTAAAACTGCTTAGGCTTGGCTCTATCTGCTTAAGGCTTTAATTCAATTTTTGACAATGTATTTGTAACTGTCAGCACGCTTCTGTGCCGCTCGTGACTAAAAAACCAACCCTCCAGCGTTATATTATATTTACGAGAATGTAGCACTTCTAAATAAGATTTGGAAAAAAAAAAATCAAAACTAATGGTAGCTACTTTTAAGGAACTTAAAATCTTATTATCAGTAAGTATTTTGTGCTTGAAATATCTTATTTGTAACTTACAAACATAACTAGGCTATGGAGGCATGTACCTAATTATGTACCTACTTCTGAAATATAGATAGGTATTTTACAAGAGTTCAAGCCATCATCTACTAGTAGCTCTGTGAGCTATAGACCTCGTGGCCGTCTGTCCTCCTCCACAGGCCGCATTCGTCAACCGATTCTAGTGAAATTTTGTGACCAGAGGGGCTATTCCTGCGCGTGAGATGAGATTTTATCTTGGTCACTCTCACACCTATGACGTTTTAAATGAGAGCAACAAAGACGAAACAAGGTAAGATGAGAATCTCAAATCTCTGAATAGGGTCCCAGGTTCGACATTAATTCTATAGATTACCTAGACAGAATATATTTTTTTTAGAATAGAATTCGGACATACCAAAGCATTTTTGTCGCAGCTGAAGCATAGACGCTTCGCTCGCTAACGCTCGCTCTTCGATTATGACCATTATGAGCGAGTGAGTATTTATGTAAGTAATGCATAGGTATTCATATATTGTTTAATTGCTACATGGTAAAACCTTTTCACATCGCTGATAAACCCATCATTTACAATGTAGGTACCTATCTGTCATTAGCGATCGTTATCTAAATACGGAAACAATAAATTGCACCTAGCTAAATTGTGATGTACATCACAGTACCACAATGTAATTGTAGATCCAGCCGACGAATGTATCAATTAAAAAGTTAAATAATACCGCATATCGTAATCAAAATATTGATTGCAGTTTATGGCATCGTGTGAGCAATTATAAATATTCATTTAGAAAATAAAACAAGCCGCCAGCTATATGGAAGCGTGTGAACAGAAACTGAGGCATCGTCTCGACGAACGGCTCACTTTCCATCCATTCATGGTGGCTCCGAGTTTTTTCCACCGATTTCTTTCGTCCATTTCTACCTTCGTTTCCAGCTTTCTTCTTTGTTTTCTATCGACTCGCAACTTTCGTGCGATATCTGGATTGATTCGGTCTATGTTTGGAACGTAATGTGGCCCGAACCGAATGTGGGCTAAGCTAACTTGATTAGAAATTATAGAAAGAACATTTATACCCGGGTGGTGACGCTGGTATCCATTAAATTAATTAGATATTCAATTTCAAAAGATTGCTTAATAAGGCTCATTGGGCAGAATTTTATGAATTCCTGTATTGCACAAGTAAAATCTAATCGAGGATTGGTTTCAAGTTTATTCAGCTGTTTAATTATTTGGAAATCGGTAATGCCTACTTATTGCCTCCGGTATAACATGGCTGCTTGCAATCAGTCCTAGTAATTTATTGTTTCAACACATTCGACTCGCCATCTACTTACATCTACATGTGAGAATAGTTAATGTACAAGTTGCATGAAGCGGCGCAGCGTTGTGCAGGTGGCCACAGATCTGTAGTGCAATAGGGTACGAGAACCAAGATGGGTTTGATTGCGCAACGCGACCTGCACTGGGCGCTCTGGCCCCGCTTTGTGTACACTGAGCTTTTTGATTGCAATCTCTAAACTTTATCGGTTAAGTAGTAAGTGCCTATTTTCTCTAAATATATTTTTAATGAATTTTGTAAATCTTTCCCCCGAGGGGGCTGGCAGAGGTGTACAACACCCACACTTCGCCGGACGATATTCAGTCAAAAATGTAACAGGGGGCGAGCCTGTCGCCATACACCGGGCTCCAGTCATGTAGTAAATGACATATTATGCGCACATATATTCACACAATGAACAAATTCGTGCGTGCCGTCGAACCCGCTCCCTCTGGCTAGAAAGGTAGGCCTTCTCCGGCTAGGCTATTGTACGGCAGTCCTTGGTCTCTTGGAGGTAAATATTTATATAATAAAATACTATTTTTACCGTACAGATATTTACTTTAATATAAATCGACTTTTCTGAGTTAACATTTCGCAATGACTGCCATTTTGTTTTCTTCACTTTTTAATGCTAAATTTGGCTATTGCCGTTTTACACATTCATCTTACAACATCCTCCACCGCCAGAAAAGTAAGATTAGAAAGTAAGAAAACTTTAGATATCTAATTTTATCACTAAACATACACAATATTTGTTACATAATCAATTATTACTATTTAAATTTACTTCAGTCAACATAAGTCTTATACTAATTGCAGAATACTACTACAAGATCAATTAACATCAATATTATGTAATTCTAAAACACTAAAATACACAACTTAAATTCAGTAAGATTGACAGACAAAGTTTAATTTTAATAATTATAAAGTTTTAAATGGTATTGAGTTGCTTGACACCAAAGATCCTGTGAACAGAAAAAAAATTACAGGTCATACTTACTTGGCATCCTAACAGCCCTCCCACACCGAGTTGTTTTGTCTGAAAACATCTTACTGATATTTTTCTCTTTCTGCTTCTCTTCATTTTTGATAGGTATATCACTATCTATTGAAAATTGACTGGGTGAGTCTTGATTACAGTTTTGTAGTTGATTATTAACTTCTTCACTGGATACTTCCAATGGATATAGTTTCTGGAATGGTCTTACTTTGGAACCTAATGCAGTCTTCACCTGTGCTGTTCTGTTTATACCATCTCTTCCAATATATATATCTGTTATAACTCCTAAAGGCCACTTCACCCGTTTCTCCTCAGTTTCTACTAGAACAATGTCTCCAATAGCTAATTTATTCTGGATATCTTTGCCTCTCTGAACTAGTGATGTTAAATATTCTGTCTTGAATCTTTGTTTAAAATCTTCTCTCAGCTTGACTAAAAACTTGAGTCTTGAGTTCAGTGCCTTAGCATCTGCAGCATCTAAATCTGTTACTTCATTATGAGGAATACATTGTATGAAGCATGACGGGGTCAATGGTTCCAGGTGAGTATTTTTATCATCTTGCACATATGTTAAAGGACGTTGATTCATTACTGCTTCACATTCACATAAAATGGTTTGTAGCTCCTCATAGTCCACACAGGACTGTCCCAGAATTCTTCTCAACAGTTCTTTCATAATCCGGATAAGGCGCTCAAAAAATCCACCCCACCAAGCAGCTGTTGGAGCATTCATTTTAAATTTAATTCTTTCAATAGCTGAACGCTTCTGTACTTCATCCCAATCTACTTGTGCAAGTCGGTTCTTTGTGCCTGTTAAATTAGTTCCATTATCACATATTATCTGTGTAACTCTTCCTCTTCGAGCAATAAATCTTCTTAATGTGAGCATAAAGGCCTCCGTTGACAATGATTTAGTTAATTCTAGATGAACACCGCGATACACTGCACATGTGTATAGTACTATCCAACATTTGTCACCATTACGCAGAAACATTGGCCCAGCCAGATCAGCACCACTTACTTGGAATGGGGCTGTGCATTGGATCCTCTCATTTGGCAATGGAGCTGTAGGTGCTTGCACTGGTTTGGCTCTGAATCGAGTACATATGGTACATGCTGCTATTACTGATTTTGTCAGTCGTCTAATTCCTATGATCCAAAATCTAGCTCTGATATCTGCTGTCACTTGATTGGCGCCTGCATGATGAAGTTCTTGGTGTCTTTGTTCCACCAATCTCCTTACAATATTATTCTTTCCTGGGAGCAATACTGGAGACTTGGTGGATTCAGGAAAATCTGATAATAGAAGTTTTGTTTTAACTCTTATCAAACCCTCTTCATCAAGGTATGTACTCAAACTTCTCTTCTGTTCTCTAAGGTATTCTTCAGATCCTTGAATCAACTTAATAATCTTCTTTTCTGCATTTTCAAACTCTTCTACTGTTATTTCTCCTTTTATCTTCATATTTTTTGACTGCATGTTATTTATAAATCTTAGTGTCCATGCCATCATTCTTACAATTTTTGTATATTTTGAGAAATAGCATAACATATCAATAACTTCTTTTATACTTATATTTATGTTGCATGATGCCTTTGTCTTTTTCATTTCTTTGCATGCCTCTGTATTATCCACATTTATGGTAGACTTAGGCCATTCTTCTGAGTTGAGGCGCAGCCACACCGGACCCTCCCACCAGCGTAGAGCCAATAGTTGTTCAGCGTTGCAGCCTCTTGATGCTACATCACTCCAGTTCAGGCTCCCTGAAATGTGAAACCAATTGGATAGATTTGAATGCTGTCTGATTTCTTTTACTCTATTATGCACATATGTATTCCAAGGTAAGTTTCTAGTTATCCAGTAATATGCTACACATGAGTCAGTCCAGCAAAACTCTTTGGTATTCTCAAATTTTAAACTTCTCTTTGCCTCTGCCAATAATCTAGATCCTACCAATGCTGCAGTTAATTCTAGTTTAGGTATTGATGTCTTTTCAGGTGGGGCCACTCTAGACTTTGCTGACAACATCTGGACAGTGACATTACCATCCTTTTCTGATCGTAGCAGCACACAGGCTCCATAAGCATCTTTGCTGGCATCACAGAACATATGTAAACTTATATCACATCCTGTCATAGAATTCTTAGTCAGCTTCCTTGGAATCTTGCAATCTTTTAAGCATGCTATATGTTTATACCACTTACGGAAATCAGCCTCTAAATCCTCTGGAAGATTTTCTTCCCATGTTAATCCGCGGCGCCAAGTCTCCTGCATTATTAACCTGGGGGTGAGCGTGGCCGGACAAGTAAATCCCACTGGGTCGAATATTCTTTGTATGAGTGACATTAATTCCTTTTTAGTTATCTGACCTAGAGCTGAATATGGAGGTAAGTTACTTAAATTGCAGCTTAGTTCATCTGTCTCAGTGTTCCACAGCAGGCCTAGTACAGTTACTACATTGTTACTTGTCTCATTTATCTTCATAGGGGAAGTAACCCACTGCCTAAGATCAAACTTACCCTGCTTCATAACTTCCTTTGCCTCCGATATAAATTTATGAGTTTCCTGTTCCGAGTCCAAGCTTGTGAGACAGTTGTCTACATAAAATGATTTAGCTAATATGTCAGCTGTGTCTCTTGCCTTACCTGTGACATGTTTTAAATGGTGACTGATGGTTGCCGACAATAGAAATGGGCTTGATGTCAAACCAAACACCACTCTACTGTGTCTATATTCCACCATTTTGGCCTGTGAATCATTCTCCCACCATAAAAACCTCAAATAATCTCTGTCTGTGGGTCTTACGGATACCTGGAGAAAAGCCTTAGCGATATCAGCAGATATACCTATCGCACCCTTTCGAAAGCCAGCGAGTAAATGAGGAATTTTATCTAAAAAATTCACGCCCTTATTTAGATAAGAATTGAGTGATCTGCCATTCTTATCACATGCCGATGCATCAAATACTGGTCTTAATTTTGTGGTCAGACTAGAGTCTTTTACTACACCTCGGTGAGGCAAATAGTGAACACCATGTTTTACCTCACTCTCTGGTACTTTCTCCACAATACCTTCAATTTCCCAGCTATGTATTATACTACTATATTCATGCAATTTACCTGATGATTGCAGACGCTTGGTACTAGATACCAATCTCTTTTCAGCTATTCCGCGGTTGCTCTGCAAGTCTTCATGCCCGACCTTGAAAGGCAGGGCTACTTCATATCTTCTCTCTGCGTTGACAGCGATACTCTCCTCAAAGGACATCACTGCATCAGCCTCGGCCTGCATCTTCGTCTTGTTCTCCACAGGATCTCTGATGCCGAGCAACTCAAGTGACCAAAAACCTGTTATATCCGATGAACAAAATAAAGTATTAGTTGTATTACTCTTTGCATTATTTACTTTACCTTGTAACACCCATCCCAATTTGGTCTTTATTGCAAACAACCCTTTTTTTATTTCAATCATAGTGTTGGTCATTATGTACCCTGAATAATCTGCCCCAATTAACAATGAAATATCAGTGTTATTATTTTTATCTGAATCTGTCAACCTTATGCCATGTTTTAATAACAAACTTCTCACTGTTACATCAATATCATCATCATCATACCTGGGCAGACTGTTACAAATTATTGGTTGCTCTAGAGCAGCTATATTAAACATGTATGACTGATCACAACAGCTTTGGACAGAAATATTGTAAATATTATGTTCCTTAGACTTTACCTCGACTCCGCTGAACAAATTATGTGTCAGTACTTCTCTACCTGAGCTTGGAATTCCGAGTTTATGTGCCACATCCTTTTTCAAATAAGACCTCTGTGAGCCATTATCGATGAGTGCTCTCACCATTACCTCTTTATTGCCATTGACCAGTTTAACTATAATTGTTTGTAGTAAGGTCACACTGTTTCCTTGTGATGAGAGATTGCTTGTAGTTTCACCCACCGAAGTATTCTTGTCTTTGCTTGTCTTATCTGAGTTGTTGTGGCCTGGACAGAGTGTCACATTGTGTTTTTTCTTGCATATGAAGCACTGCACAAATGCCTTGCAGATTTTTGCATGATGCCCAGGTTTTAAACACAACATGCAAGCATTTTTCTTCTTTATTTGGCCCTTTCTTTCATCAATAGTCATCTTACTTAGTCTGTAGCATTCAACACTTGGATGCTCCTTTTCACACCATAAGCATGAATTTTTATGTTCTGGTTTAGCTACTTTATCTACTAAAATTGCTGCTGTAGCTTCTTTTTCCTTCTTTGTTAGATTTTCAGTAGTGAATCCTGTGGCCATTTTTATTCTTTGTTCACTTTCTACTTCTTTCTTCAGAAAGTCCAATAAGGATTTTAATACATCTTTTGTTTCAACTGGTCTTGCTCTTTCCCATGCTCTTAGTGTGTCTATAGGGAGTGTTGACTCCACCATAGGCAGTAAGAATGATGAGTACCCTTGCTGGGTCACTCCTAAGGTTTCCAACGCTCGAAGATGTGAACTTAAGTTGTCATAAAGGTAAGTTAAATTTTGAGTATTTTTATTTGTTATCATATTAAGTAATTCTCTTACATATACTTGGACAAGAAGATCCTCTCTTGCGTATCTTTGCTTCAGATCTGAAAGCGCCTGATAGTATGTCTTGGATGATAGCGGATAACTTTCGATGAAATTTCGAACTTCGGATCCTGGGCTCATTGCCTGAATAAGGTATTGAAACTTATCCGTGTCGTCGATGTTTGTGTCCTTATGAATTTTTTCAAATTGTCCCCAGAAAGGAATCCAGTTTTTAACATTCCCATCGAATTGTTTTGTCTCTAGAACGGGTAGTTTAAATTTCCTATCTTTTGATGTGCTTCTTATAATACCTTTTTTATGATTTCTGTCTGGGTCCAAGTCCACCGCGACTTTTTGTTTTAGGTTAAACCATTTTTTCTTGTAAAACATAACCTCATCTAATTCTTTTTCCAGATCGGCCTCTTCTGCCTCGCTCATCAACAGGAGTATTTCCTGATCGAGGCCCTCTAATCTTGTAACAATTTCGGACAACAGCGACATGTTTATTTGTATTTCTTCTGGTTTGTCCTGTAGCTGTGCGGTTTGATTGATCACCCGCGTGAGCTGAGCCCTCGTGGCTCGCCGAACCTTTCTTTTTACCTCCATCCTGAATATAAATCACGGTCGCCACTTGTACGGCAGTCCTTGGTCTCTTGGAGGTAAATATTTATATAATAAAATACTATTTTTACCGTACAGATATTTACTTTAATATAAATCGACTTTTCTGAGTTAACATTTCGCAATGACTGCCATTTTGTTTTCTTCACTTTTTAATGCTAAATTTGGCTATTGCCGTTTTACACATTCATCTTACAACAGCTATCATCGCTATTGACAGTATAGATCTACACCAAAAGATATAAACTTCAAATGCCTATTTCGTAGTTTGCATTGAAAATTCAAGTCGACTAGATTCTTATCACTATCACATAGTATAAAACAAAGTCGCTTTCTCTGTCCCTATGTCCCTTTGTATACTTAAATCTTTATAACTACGCAACGGATTTTGATGCGGTGTTTTTTAATATATAGAGTGATTCAAGAGGAAGGTTTACATGTATAATAATATCCATTAAATAGTGAAGAAACACTGTTATTTTTGAGGTTTCTAATGTGATGTTAGTAAGTTATATATGTTACACCCGTGCGAAGCCGGGCCGGGTCGCTATTTATTTATAAATACGTATTAGAACAAAGAGCTCTAAATCCAGTAGTTCCAGTCAGTAGAAGCTCTTTGTTATAAACCAGTATGGGCAATCCGCTCCGGTTGCATATCCGCGGCAGCCATTCGTATCTATGAGGAGTATCGAACGGAATAATCGGTCAGGCATGCGGCCCAGAGGTCGGAGGCGGTTAATTGGCGAAGAGTCGCCACGGCCGGTTTGTCCGCGCGTTGTTTTACGGCATTCCTAGCCGAGAGCTCGACTGCGCACTGCTCTAACACCAACACAGCTAATTCTGTTAAGTGGCACATCCTCTTAAAAGGAATGTGAAAAGCTTTACAAAGACTCTATTAGCTTTCAATCCGACGGACGTAACTTTATCCTTGTTCGTGCGTGCGTTTGTCGGGCTTCCCCAGTTTTAGCCGGAAATTAAGTATCCCCTCGGTCATGCACCGTCTCCCTAAAAGTGTGGTATCCTAGCAATATCGATTAGATATTGTTTATACGGCGCCGGCGTAGCGAACGAGTTATGCGTTCCCAGAGTTATAAATCCACGTTGAAGACGTAATAACAGCCGCAACGAAAGATTATCTTGAGCTTATCGCTCGTGTTCGTCAAACAATTTTTGGGTTTTTGTATTCGTGGAAAAAGGATCGGGTTTAATAAAAGCCTGCAGGGTTAGAACGGATGTTAGATTTGAGTAAGCATTTTAGTGAGCGAGTTAAGGCCATTGCTCTCTCATCTGTGCGAGAAAAAACGAGGAACAGTTGCCGGTGGAGCGCTGACGGTGGCGCGGGAGTCACGGTCGAGCGCTCGCAAACCACCTGCGCCGGCGCCGGACTACTGACACCACCGTTGGTACTTAATATCGCACCAACAAACTGATCTATTCAGTTGATTTGATCGGCTTAGTATTTACGTTTTAAAAAACTGTTTAATAACTTCAGCAACCAGAGAATTTTGCCAATGAGCTTACGTAACAATGTTCAAGAGCTTTTCAACTTTTTCTTGTCATTGACATTACATTACATGATGTTATACTACAAAATTAAGTTACGGTACAAGTATCGCTTAAGTTAGGTTCTCTTTATAGAAAGGTACAATTAAGTGTACTTAAAACCAAAGATAAGTTATAAAAGAAACGTCTTATCTACTCAATTACATGCTCATCTCGCTCTATAATGATAAACGATTACGTAGATTAGGCGTTTTGTGGCAGGTGTACTTTTATTTATGCAATTCTATTAAACTTTCACTTCCGCGACTCAGTCACATTGTGATCCATTCAACTCTACAAAATATGTGGATAATTTTAAAACTGAATGATACAAATGAAACCTTCTACGTATCATAGATTTCTAAATACGAACCTAATTAAAATTGACGTGAAACTTGAAATTAATCACGAAATGATCGATTTCCGATCGAGGTTAATAAGTAGATAGGTGACTAATCGCATAATTTCTACATCGGAATTTGATGAAAAAGGCGGGCAAATCACGGCAAATGACATGTCGCCTACATTAGCAAATCAATTGCCTACTGCGAGTGGCGCAAGTTAATTAAGGCTAATCTCGGTGGTTACTGTCGCTACTTGCATGGCTAGTGAAAATGAGCTTGACATGGCTTGAACCAAATACTTTGTGGATTACACATTTATTTAGGTCATCGTCATCATTACAAAGATACGGTGCAGCACATTTTTGTCGCAAAAATGAAAGAGAAACTAATTTATCTAATTTATCCTTGTCACAAAAAGTGATACTACACTATCCAAGGTACTTACGATACTTTGATTTTATAAAATTCCAAAAATAAGCTTAGTACTACCACAGAATAAATAAGTACTTGTACTACTTCGAATACATGAAAAATGATGAAAATGTGATTATATTGATTATAGTTTCTGACAAAACCGATAATCTTTTTAATAATAATAATAAGTTTATTTAATATCTGTACAGAGGTGTTGGTAATATTATTTTCTTTTCTTAGAAGTGTGTTTAGTAGAACAGTTTAGTTATTTGGTCAATATCTTAATATATATAAATCTCGTGTCACAATGTTTGTCCTCAATGAACTCCTAAACCACTTAACCGATTATAATAAAATTCGCACACCATGTGCAGTTCGATCCAACTTGAGAGATAGGATACTTTTTAACCGCGTGTGAAACCGCGGAGCGCAGCTAGTAGATACATAGATAATTTGGTCTGATTGTGAAAAGAAATCATCTCCCTTTTCGAATCAACAGTGTTCTGAGTTTTAGGTAAAAACGAATTCACGCGGTTATAGTTTCCGTGAAATTTTAAAACAGTCTAGGCTTGTACTATTAGATTCACAGAACCGTTGTTGGGCTGACGGTATACAGGTATATGTATGTATAACAGTCGTTCCCAAACTTTTTTGTGGTGAATCCTTTTTGGAAAACTAAGTCCTACTCATATTTATTTGACGGAACCCTAAAACAATAAAAACTGATCTGAAAACTGATGAAAAGTGTATTAAAATAAGTGTTTAGAAATTACACGAGTTATTACAATTTTATTTTACTTAACTTTGCAATCTTACCTATAATATAATAGTTGGTCTTTTAGTATTTTCTTCTTTATAGCCAATATTTTTGTGCAGAGGCTTCGCGGAGCCCTAAGAGCTCGCGGCCCACTTTGAGTATGGCTGATCTACAGGATGTAGTTCGATGCGGGCAACATTCGCAAGTCTAAGCGGCGGAAGGCTGCGCCGGCGCAGGGCAGGGCGAGGTCGTTGCCCGTCCGCGGAGGCTGCACTCTAGCCCCCCGCCTCTCACCCCTGACTCCGCGACCCGCATCCTTTGCATCTTCGCTCATATAATACCAATCGTGAACACGGTATACATGACGCTAGGACTATTCTCTTTGTCTAGATAACTACTACCTAGACACTGGCTTAGATAGCTAGCACAAAGATAGAAACGATTTTGTAGGTCACTACATTTTGTGTCATGTGCGGAAATGTTATTAATCTATTCAGGCTGTATTTCCGAGTAACTAGAACATGGGGTTCTTCAAAAAGGCTGTCAATAGTCTTTATGGATCGGGAACATATCTGTGATGCCTGTGGTATTACAGGTATCCCAATGCGAGGGTGATCGCTTACCATCAGGCGGCCCGTTAGCTGTTTGCCACCTAAGTATGGCATAAAAAAATGCAGGAACGAGAAATTTTAAATCTTATGATACGATATGTATTTCTACCACTTACTTATCGTTAAGTTCATATGTCATGCCATCACGATTGACACTATATCATTATTTACGGACTTATCCTATTGCTCTAACTTATATGATTAAAAATACATAGAGGGGTAAGTAAGGGCTTACTGCATATCATGATACTCATAGTTAACACTTGACAATTTAGGGTTGTACATTAAAAAAATATCAAAAAGTATAATTCACTCCGGAACAGTGGTCCCACTGCGATGTCCCACTGGTGGGACAAAACTTTTTCGTGGTCCCATCAAATACTCACTTGACCGCTTTATTACATTGTGGTATGTAATAGTCGCTACTTTCTTGTTAAATAAAGAATGCCAGCTTTCCATAATATTATTTGTCCTGTGTCTCTCATGGGCAACACACCGATTATTTATGTAAAAAAATTCATCCATGTTTTCTTTACGTATGCCATAAAGATATTTAATTTTTCATCTCCTTTATTCGAAGTACGTGATTGGATGTATTTCCATCCATCGTCAATTTTGTCAATAGAAACCAGCGGTAACACTGCACATAAACCATAATGTCTAAACAGTCTGAAAGGATGTTAAACACAACAACAGGTAGTATTCTGTGGTCACAAAAAAAAATGTCAACATGTGATTTTTTTTCTATGAGAATCAAACTAACACGCACCGACACCCTTTAGTGGATTATATTTGTGTAAAATCTCTTTATTCACAATTATTTAACCAAGCAAATCTCCAAAGTCTCAAAACAATATAATGTTGTAATAAACCCTTGACAAGAAATAATGTAAGATGACCTTTGTTTATACCGCGGTATTCAAAACTCTTCGCCTTTTCAATATGCTTTGAGATAATGTCAAGGGAAACAGAGCTCATGGAGTGTTGAATGCGGCTACATAGGATTGATTGAAATTCGCTGTTAAATATACACGATTATTTATTTGTTTATTAGGCTTCACATTAACAGCTAAACTCTTAGACACGCTATTTAATTACCTACCCCTTTACTAATAAACATAACATATAGGGTTAACTTGCGGGGCAATTGCGTCTTTCGTGAATTACTGGAAAACCCTTCACAAATAAGGCAACTAATTTTATTTTATTTATATTTTCTTTTTTGGTACAGGGCAAACAGACGCCTGCTAACTTTATACAGTAGGTAGACGAAAAGTATTAACACGTAAGCCAAAGAAGTTTTCACTTATAAACACATAAATAGTTGCAAGTAAAAACCCTCTAAAAAAAATACTAGATTTATACTTAATTAAATAAATACCTCATACAAATACTAATATCAACATAATTATTTTTATTATTTTTCACCCCAAGTACTAACATAACATATCGTCACGGCTTTTCCTCGAAGGGGCTGGCAGAGGAGTAATACAACACCTATACTTCGTCGGACGATATTCAATCCCAAATGTGAAAGGGGGCCAGCCTGTCGCCATACACCGGGCTCCAGTCATGTAGCAGATGACATACCTAATTCAATACTAGGTTCACACAATGAACAAATAGGGGCGTGCCGTCGGCTGGGTGTAAACCCGCTCCCTCTGGCTTGAGAGTGGGCCTTCTCCAACTAGGCTGTAATCGCTTTTGCTAATAGACGTGTAAGAATAAACTCAGACTTGTTATTCCGTGTTTTGTATTTTTAGATCGAGTAAAAAAGTTAAAAGAAGCAAAAATACAAAACATTTTTGAGGCTCCATCCACTTTTATTAATAAAAAGGGTAACAAACTAACTAGAGTTTTGTTGTCTGGTGTATGATAGAGGTGCAAGTGGCTAATACGAAGCACGACCCAACTATGTTATGAAATATGTATACTCGTATGAACATAATCCAAATATCCCAATATCAAATCAGACCACAAAAGGGTTACGGACTCTAAATATGGATAGCAAATTAGAAATTATACAAGTAACATTAAAAAGAAAAACAAAAACACGACTGTAATATGACACTCCCGATGTATAATTAAAAAAACATTAAATTATTTTATAAAAATGTCTACCAGTTCACTATTTATCAAGACGATTCAAATGAAACTCACATATAGAAATCCATCAAGCTGTTTAGGCTGTAGGGCGTTTCAAAGAAACTTCATGCATACATACACACCCACATACATACATACATACATACACTCGAAAAACACCCGCCTTCTGGCGTAGTCGGGTAATGAATGGAAGGATCCATCTATTGTTTACATTGAAATGAGTTTTAAATAAAAACGTTTTTAAAAACAACGTTTGCAATATGTAATAGGGCGTATTCTGTGGCAATATCATTATGGCATTGATCTCTTTGTATATTGTCCATTGACACGATCATGGAACCATCGCATCGTATTCACTGTCATTGTCATCAATTGTTGAAGTTTGTCATTCATTAAAAAATAAAACATTTATGAAGGAATGTGATTTATAAACAAAAACTATAGAAAGCTTCTCCAGCTGTTCAGATGAGCAGCTTCTGGCTTCATCATCAGATCTTTACCGCCCCATCTGTTGGCGAAGTAGGTATACCTATTCTATTATTATCATTATTATTTTTGAGACATAACAAAACATTTCGTCACGCCTTTCCCTTGAAGAGAATATACATGTGGCTTTCCCCCGAAGGGGCTGGCAGAGGTGTACAGCACCCACACTTCACCGGACGATATTCAGAGGTATCGTTGAGATACGAGGTTATATAAACGCGTCTTACTTCCTTTGATGCCGAGATCCTATGGCCACCTTCAAAGTGCATCATCAGCTCCATGCATGCTACCATATTGTCATCCAAACCAGTATGCACAATTTTAGGTCAGACACCGGAAAGTGGGTCAAATCTTTCTTGCAAGATTTGCTTGCGTTTATATTTCTTACAACTCTGAGGTTCTTTTTAATTTCGCAAATGAACAATGAACAATCAGATATACCTATAGATTATGTAATGTGAATAGTACTCCTCTGTAGGTAGGTTATAGACTAATTCATTCCGATATCTCAAAGCTCAAAAGCTTATCTTAGCTTATGGAAGGTATAGGACAAATAATATGACCACACTGTAAGAATTTGCACATCAGATGCTAAGCTACTCTTAGTACTAAGCTACATCAGATACTAAGCGTAGCTTAGCAAAGGGCAACGCTTAGCATCTGATGCTCTTTGCCACCGTTATTTTATAATTACATATTATATAATACAATTTAATATTATATATTACATATGCTTACAATTACATTTGTACCTACTGACTTCTATTGAGTTTTTACTTGGCAATAAATATATTTTTTTCTTTTTTCCAGGTGCACGATGTACGCGACATCGACAGCGTCGACGACGTCGGGATCGGGGCGGTGCGCTGGCGCTCCGGAGCGAGAGCGCGGGGAGCGGCGCGTGCGCGTCGTGCGCTTGCTGCGCCCGCGCCGCTCCGCACCCGCTTTTGGCTTCTCGTTACGCGGCGGCCGCGAGTACGGCGCAGGCTTCTTCGTCTCCAAAGTCGAGTTCAACTCCGAAGCACATTTGCAGGGGTTGAAGGTAAGATACCCGTAGATACCTAAGTATCAAATCCGGTTAACTTCAGCTTCTGCACTCATCACCCAAAGATATGACTCATGATTCCCGTCTCATAAAATCATAATGTGTGAAGACCACATCAGTTTATTCAAATTGGGGAGATTCGTTTTTTTTCTTCATAATGATAAAATATAAAAAAAAAAACGAATATCCCCAATTTGAATATAGAGACTGATGTAGTCTTCACACGTTATGATTTCATAAGACGGGAATTACTCACGTACGATTTAGTCGATTATTCCGACTATGCCACGATATACTAGACGCGCTGCGCGCGCGCACTCGCCTTGAAAAAGCTGCCGATAGCGGTTGAAAATATAGTCGGAATAATCGACTAACGCACGTGAGTAATTCCCGTCTCATAAAATCATAATTTCTCCGCAAATTTAAAAAGTTTTCAAAAACTCACTCGGCAAAAAAAAACTGTAATTACCGAACCTGCTCACAAAATTCTACGAGAGTCAGTTGGGGTATGCGACCTGCAGAGAAGGACGAACGTCGGCTGCGGGGTCTACAAGTCGCAGAGCCACTAGTATCTTATATAGCAATATAGTCTGAGCGTCTGTGTGATGCATATCCTTATCCTTTTCAGAGTATTTCATGTTGAATCGGTTCAATGTTTCAAGGTTCATGGACCAAGCCATGCCGTGAAATGACCTAGTCGTGTTTCGGGATGTAGTCCGGTGTAACCGTTCCGAAGACGGATCTGAGCAGTAGCGCACTTGTAGCGCCTCATTCAACTGCCGTCTTTGTACTTCTTCACTCTAGTAAACTTCAAGGCTAGAGTGAATAATGAACCATAACCATAAATAGTGAACCTTATAGGTCGTCGTGCTCCATCTTAGATCACAAAGTCACTTAACATCAGGCGAGTAGGTGGTCAAACGCCGACCTATTCTACATAAAAAAAAATGTTCAACAAGCAAAATTTTTTACAGCAACATGGTACACTAACCATTCCATTACCGGCACACTCTGAGTATGAAAAAAGAAATACTAAGAATGTAGCCATTGTAGCGGCTTATTGTTTTTGCAAGCCGTTGAGCAATGCATTATCTCATTGTTTGGTTTAGGTGTTTGTGTCGTGCTTACATGACCATAGGGAGGTAATCTTGGTCGCCGGCGACACTTTTTATCTCGTTTGTTATTCGTTGCGTGAAGTTCCCACGGTAGGTGTCCCACTGGTGGGCTCGTGCGAATAATTCTGGTAGTAATTAACTCACTTGTTGCTCATGTACTGGCTTCTGTACAATTACGTTCCTAGTCCGAGGTTGAATGGTTGTCGCAAGAAGCATTCTATTCTCTAGGCTCACGTAACTGCTTCTGGCCGGTTTGGCTTCATAATAGATATTTATGTGTTAGATTCAATGATAACTATGGTAACATAGGAATCTGGGTCAGTTGATGACTGCCATTGTTTCGCTCATCTTATAATTTTATTCGCGCCATAATTTTGTATCTACTCTACCACCTCTATGACTGCTCGTATGGTTTTGGAAAATGAAATAACCAAGTCCTTTGTTATTCGTTGTGTCTTGGTTCTTACTTAAAATAATATTATTAAGATGAGCGCGTTGTTAATTTTTGTTCGCACCATTACTTCCTTAACAAAGAAGTTACGAAAATCTGCGAGTAGATACATCCGCTGCCATTCAACCTAGCACAATGCGATGTTTTAGGAAATTACGGATAATCCTGGGAAGTAAACGAGATCTAAATGTAACGTCTATAAAATAACTCTACCTACTAGCACCTATTTAATAAACTTATTAGTAGAAAAAGGTCAGTAACAACTAAACTACAAACTTTTCCATAGAAAATAAAAAATCGGAAACAAACTGGTTTTAAGTCCAAGACTAGGTCTAAAGAAATAGAAAATTAAGTACCAGTAAACAAGGTCCGTTGTAACAATTAAGTAGGAAACTTAAATGCCGCAATTAAGATAAAGAGCTGCTGCGGCGGGAAGAGAAATACGAAAAATTACAGATTTCTGTCTCGCCCTATACTCTATCGTTTAACGCGCGTCTAACTGCAGGATGGTGGTGGTCAAGCGCTGCAATTATACGATAATTGTAAAAGAGTCTGTGTTTAAAGCTATGCATGTCCGGTCGCGACTGCCGGACAGCGCGTGAGTCACCCAACACTCTGAAGGCGACTTTCTACCATTCCGCTCTCCGCTTGCGTGCGTGCGCCTCTTCCAAACGCTTCTTGTGTAACATTCGCTAAAATAGAAAATAGCTAAAACGATCCTTCGAACAGCTACACGTATCTTGATTACGTATACATTGTTCTTATCGTATAAGATTGCATGAATGTCTAATCTTGTGTGCAATAAGCAGAATGTGAATGCTGCCCTGAAGGCTCGTGTTTACTTATGCATATTTTCTTGGGTAACTCAGATCAACCCAGAGGAAAAGATTGAACACTGCATTATATCTCGCTGAAGCCACTTCTTTTTCAATGTGTGTGTGTGGTAATATTGCCATGAAAAACATTTACAATTCCTCGAGAACTAATATTAATTCCCAAACTCTACGTTAGCCATTTCCGTTCCAATATACAACCTGAGTAGATTTAATATTCCAAAACTGCACATATTTGTAAGAGTTTAAAGTTTCGACTTTTTCAAAATTGACTTGTAAAAAAACTGCACAGTTTTTAAAAAGAACCTCAAAATGTCCACACTTTTACAATGCACTGTTTATATTTAAGTACACGAAATTATACCATAAACCAATGCACATAATGTCGAGGTAGGAATGACCAAGCGAGTAGCGTAGTTTTTTGCGCCAATGTGTGAGTGTTGTGTACCTATACGACAGTAGCGTAGTTTTTGAATGGTTTTTGGCTTCACTTATATCATACGCCGTGCGCCATCTTATGCTATAAGTTGATCTGAGTTGGGTAAGCAAAGACGTAGGCACTGGTATCATGCACGTCAATGTTCGTGTAGAGTGTTGTATGCAAGTTTTTCAGTTAATTTCTATCTGACTTTCTTCGTTAATACCCCACAGCAACAATACTCCTATGTGCTTTCTGCAAACAAAGGTGCTACAAAAAGTCAAACACTGCTAATAATGACAAACACAAACACAGACGAAGCATGAGTCACAGTTACGTTGATTTATTCGCTTGCGTTCATCTACATCATAATGTCCGTATTGTACGTAATTTGACATTGGCACAGGTGTTTGATAGCAAGGCTTCATTATGTCGATAACATTTCAGCCATTTTCATGTTATTTTTCTAGCATGACTCACTGATAAGCGTGCTTTACACTTAAAGTTAGGTAATGGATTGTGAGAAAATACCTATCTAAAACTAGCTAAGTAAACATTTTCCAGTAAATGCAATCACGTTTCGTATTCCATTAGTTTAATCTTTAATTTGATCAGGCATGTAAAGCTGAGGCTCTATAATTGCGACAACCGCACGATTGCAATACCGCACCTTTGTGTTTCACCGCAACCTTATGCAGCTATCGATCACACAGGCTCATAAAGAAAGTGAATTCATTGAGAGGGCTCGGCGTCTTGTAGTCTGGTGTTATTTTGCGTCATGGTGAAAAAGACGAGTTGTAACGAAAGTGTGATCGAAAGTTGCCGCATATGTGGGCCACCGCCTCGAGCCGACTCGTCCGTCCGCTGCGCCCAAGACGTGATGAAAGTACGCCCAGACGTCATCGAAATACTGATGACGGCCATTTGGAGTAATGCTCCCAAAACATTGTTAGATAATATTAATAATGCATGAGTAACGGCTTTGCTGTGCCGGTAACATAATTGCTACTCAAATTGTGGCGTGCGCTCAATGCAGTACCTACGCACTCTATTTATGATGACGATTTGTTACTCTCTAACAATAACGACGATGGTTGTTTGCTATAATAATTTCGAAATGGTGTACCTACTGATGATATGGATGGTTATTTTGGTAATTATGCGTAGTTCTATTATTTCATTTTGTGACTCCATCTTTGCTCCTGACTATATAATACTAACTGGTTCTCGTAGATATTCTAAATTTTATTCGAGATAGTATTCTAAAAAAATAGTTTGTTTTGAATACACACAGTATAGGTGGAGGTACTTTTATTGAATTATATGATGCCGACTTTTTTGTTTAGGTTGTACCTTTTTGCTTAGGTAGATAAAGCGCACGCCAACTAACTTGGACTAAATGACGTTTTGAAATATTTATTACTCGTAAGTTTCAGTTTTAACAATAAGTATCTATCTTTAAGGGGCAGAAGCCACTAATTAAAAAAAAAATCTACATAGATTTTACTGTAAAGGTTTTTTAATAAGTAAATTTACTAACGTAAATATTTATTGTTAAAATTGACACGAGTACATAATTAATATTTTCAATACCTATGTACGTCATTTAGTTCAAGCTAGTTGGAGCGCGCTATTATACATTTGTATAATATTCCATTTGTTACCCGTGACTTCGTTGGCGTTTATTCAGAAAATAGTTACAAAAACCTTCCTCGTGAAATACATACAGTAACTTTATTAGATCCAACCGTTTATTTTCTTAATGACCATGTTCTGCAGCTATTTCGTCGATCGTTTTGGGAAGTGTTTTTTTTTCGTAATATATTTAGTAATTGTACTTTTAGTACCTAAGGAGTTATCAAAATTTTCGCCATGTCGTTGAAGCCAGTCAATGATTACTTGTTTTTTGTCGAAATCGTGTCCACTATAATCACTTGGTCACAACACTATAACTGACAAATTAGATCTGTCAAATAGAAAATAAACGGTTGGATCTGTTATAATTATCAAACATCAAGATCCTTTCAGCCGTGAAAAGACTACAAACAGACAGACATAGGCAGAGTTAGTTTCGATTTTATAATATTAGTATAGATGTAGATTTCTGCCCTAAATACATTACCAATGCCCTTGTAAATACAACCTGCCATTATCATGAAATCATATTTCGCCTCGTAAACTCCATAGGCAAAGATTTCATATTTTTTGCAGTTGATTTGACTTTTTTGTAGTTTTTCGTGAATGAATTCCTAGTGAAACCACAAACAGACGATAATTGTCAAAGAAAAAGTAGGCCATTGTAGCTGTCCTCGTTTAGAAGATAATTCTCAGCAGAATTATTTACATAACACGTTTATGACAAAAGTGGATCAGCAAAGGTGTGCTTTATATTTTATTCTATTAGCATATGCCTACTTGTAATAAGGGTGTAACTTATTAACCAATTTTAATTGCGCATGCGTTCTACTAAAATAAAATTAAGAAGCAGATTGATTGGATAATGTTACATAAGTTAACGATTTCTATCAGACATTATTTATGCGCCCACACTAATATATTCTGTTGAAACTGTAAAATTAATCATGTCATGAATATCTTCTAAATTCATAATTTTATTGAAATTTGAGTTCATCAATCATCAAATTATCTTATACGGTATCAAAAGGTACCTACCTAATTTGATCGGGGCACTTCCGTTTCCGCATTTATTGTAACTTTCCAAAGGGTAATCAACTCCGAATAAATAATGTAAAGGGATTTCTTTGCTGATTTATAAGAAATCTCGGCATCTTAGCATTTTGACAGGGTCAACTGTGGCAAATGCGTCTTTAGGGCAATAGCGTCTTTCGAGAATTACTAACAAACCTTTCACAAATTAGGTACATCTTTTTTCTATATTTAGTTGCAACAATCTGTACAAGATGGCGTTAGTTGCCTAATCTGTGAAGGGCCCCAATTGACCCTACATATTTATTTATTTTTTGTATTTATTTTCAGGTTGGAGACCAGCTAGTCAGCGTGAACGGTTACAGAGTAGACGACGCTGTCCATTCAGAACTGGTGCATTACCTGGCTTGCCAATCCCGCCTCAAAATCAAAGTCCGACGTGAGTTCTCTTTATACCAATGATCAGATAAATCAATCACGTTATTAAAACTGCACCATTAACTCGTAATAAATGATACGGTACCTGCCCGTACCTTTCGTTTGAAAGCTGCAAAGGTAAATGATCTCACGATTGCAACTGAGTTTATTTATTGTCTGGTCTCAGCGTTGCGTTAATGTCGAAGAATGTTATGCTAATTAATCAAAGTTGAGGAATAACGCCATGCAATGAGAGGATGGTGCGATCGAGGTGGCAATGATTTTGCTAGCTTATTGTGAAAGCGCGTGGGGTATCTGGTTCGGCATTATCTATTGCGGTATTGCGCAAAATGAATTGTGACAAATGTAATAGCAAGCTTTGGACCGAGTTTGGACGGTCGGCAATTGCTGTTGCGAAGGTTGAATTTTCGCCACCTATTGTTTAATCACCAACTAGTTTGGACAAGGGCCCGCGAAATATGTTGTTGCATTAGTATTCTATTTGCGCTAGACTAAATTTTGACCAAGGAATTTATGTTACTCTAGTCTAACATTTTACACGCCCTTTATCGATAGAGTTAACGTTCTAAAATGTAAGAGCTTAATTGGACGATTTCCTGTTTCAGACGTGGGGATGTTGCCGATGAAAGAGTAAGTATCTATGCTCAAATATTTTTCTGCTGGATTTAGATTAGGTGCACTTTTAACACAACAACATTGATGAAACGAGTAAATCGGTTCTCATTAGTGCTAGTTGCTAAATTTCCACAAACAGTTTAATATAACAAGATAACTTCAAAGCTCTGTGCGGCACAGCACTGCGCTTTCGTTTAAGCAATTAAAGTCTTCCTGTAAGTTTTACTTTAAAGTGGAAAAGTAAGTTTTTCTATTATATTTTAGAAAACTGCACGAGCCCTTGTCTTGGACGTTTGTATCGGAGCGTGCCTCCATCGGGTCCGACGTGTCATCTTCCCCAACACTGTGCCATGAAGACAGGACTTTGACTGATCTAAGGCTTTCCATATTGGTGCCACCGAGGGCAAAACTTGGATGCGGGTGAGATGTTAATTAAGTCGATAATTTAATGAATAGATGGTTTGACACTAGCTTCACACAGGTTTCACTATGGTTTCACACAGCTGTGATACTAAGTTACATAGATTTTGTGGTTCATTGACACGACAAAGAATATGTCATGAATATTTATTAAACAGGAGAATAAATCTGTATAAGTTACCTTGACCAGCCACGTTTAGTAGTTCAAAAACGAAAGTGGCATAAATAGCATAATACACAAATCATTATACATATATAGCGGCATAGTATCTTTCTCGTTTGAATATAAACATCGCTGTGGGTATGCTGGCAACTGTTTTTGGGTTTGAGAATGTAGCTTAGCTCTAGAATTCTATTCTAACCAAACCAAAAGACCAAACCAAACCATCTAACCAAACCCAAACCTCTAGTCTAACAAAATCTATTATCTAACCAAAAGTCTTTCAAAGTTTTCATCTAAGGGTAATTAACCCAATGAATTGTATGTTTACAGTTTAGTTTAGTAGGTACTTATATTAGATTCGTTTAGTTTAGCTGATGAAGGGAATACCTACTTCCGGACGCTTAAACCCTGTTGATTACAAAATAACTGTTCAAATGTATCGACAATAAAATCCAACCTATCCATTAAATGGGCAGGTCTATCATTATTACTAATTCGACCTATTGCTATTATTGCAATTTCACCCACGATACCGTTTATAAGTCAGTCATTAGTGCCATTTACTACATAGCTTTATACTAATTTCATTAAGTCGAAAAAGATTTATGGCTGTTTTATGAATGCAAAGCGCTGTCGGTTGATTTCTTAATGGATTAAAACCACCGTCTTATGTAATAAACTGGCAGTATAGGTATACATAGATAGTGCATAATGGAGTCGCTGTTCAAATTTATTAAAAGTTAACCCTCCATCTATTTTGGTTACATTCTTACTAATCAGTTCCGTTCTATAGAAAACTGCAACAAGATGATAAAACGTTTTGTCAAAATGATTAATTAGATATCAACTGTAGTGATCGAATTTACCGTTATTAATGATTAAGTACACTATCTTTAATTGGATTAAATTGATTGCATGGGTGTACTTACCTAAAATTATATCTTACCTACAGTCACATCACATAGTATCAAATGATTGTATGTTAAAGAAGTGTATTAAGCATTTCAAGTGTACTTAAATATTATAGTGGACAATTAAAAATATAAGAATTCCACTCCGCGACAATTCGCGTTTACGCCCAAGCTATAACAAAGTATTTATGGTGCACGGTCTACGCCTCAGCCTGAGCCTGATGTCGGAGACTCTACGGTTAATCAATTAAGCTGCACTCGTCTCTAGTTGCATGAGCACCAGCTAGTAGTTACAGTCATTTAGACTTATTTACTTATGATCACCTGAATAAGCGGTAGCGAGCGAAGTGTTTCGACAAAAATGTTTTTGTATGTCCGAAGTCTGTCTCGGTATCTGTCCGCATCTTTGTCTTCCTCTACAGCTCGCATTTCTTGACCGATTCTCTTAAAATTTTGTGAGTAGACAAAAAAATCTGTCGATCAGACAAAAAAAATCTGTATTATAATCGAACCTTTTTTTGGATTTTTTTCAAAATGGCAGAGAAATTTGGTTGATAAATATGACCTGTTAAGAGGGCAGACGCTGGCCTCTATTATTATATATCTTAATATTATATATTACTAGTGGCTCACAGACCCACTAGTAATATATTCTGAGAGCCTGATTGGAGAAGGCTCGCCTCTTAAGCCAGAAGGAGCGGGTTCGATCTCAGCCGAAGGCACAATCCAATTTGTTCACGGTATTAATATTATTTTGTGCATATTTTAATGTTATCTACTACATAACTGGAGCCCGGTGTATAGCGACAGGCTCACTCTCTGTTAGATTTGAGACTAAATATCGTCCAGGGAAGTGTGGGTATTGTAATACACTTTTTTTTTGTCCCAAGCAAAACCTTTTATAGGTACCACCCTGCCCCGGGGGAGCAGTGTGGTTATGTGGGAGTCTCCGTTCTAGTGGCGGCATACCCACTAAAAGATCTGGGGGTGTTCCTCCTTTGCGCCATTAGTCGGGGCCGCGGGTGCGCTCCCGCACTTCCGCGGCATTGTATTGTAATACACCTGAGCCAGCCCCTTCGGCAGAAAAGCGTTCCGATATGTTATGTATTATTTACTTTTACTTTGTTCACTGTGATTAATAGATGTACATTCTTTACAGGATCTGCAAAGGTCCGGAATGGAAGCCCGGTATCTTCGTGCAGTTTGTAAGGGAAGGCGGCATCGCACGGGAAGCGGGCCTGAGACCAGGAGACCAGATCGTGGCTTGCAATGGCCTAGACTTCACCAATGTTACTTTCAATGAGGTATTAAAATCTTTACAACCAAAAATACGACCGCCTTGTCTGTTAGTATGCGTGTATTACATCTGTAGTCTGTTAGTAGTGTGTGTTGGATATTTACAATTTATATTTAAATAAACATTAATACGTTTTATTAGTTCAACTTCCTCAAAAACTGCTTAAGAATGAGAGAAATGTGTGTTACGTAACCTGCATAACGACGTAAATGAACTTTATTGGATCCAAACAATTAGGTAAGAAAGTATAATTCTATGTTTGAGCACGTTATTAATACAGTACTTTAAAGAGTAGAGCACTTATTTTCTAAGATCTGAATATGCCTATTTAGCTTACTTATTTTTGATGCAATAAACCAATTTGAAAACCAAACAAGTTTGTCCGTTGTTAGTATAGAACTAAAAAATAAAATATGGACTCTGCAAAGGTGTCATAAGGAATAATTATTTAAAGTCACGTCAAGTCAAAAAATCCTGAATTTTTTTTTTTTTATTGCCATAGAATTTTAGATAAAGCGATGATAGCCTAGTTGGAGAATGCCTGCCTCTCAAGCAAGAGGGAGTGGGTTCGAACTCAACCGACGGCACGCACCAATTCGTTTATTGTGTGAACATATTATGTGCATATTGTATGTTATCTGCTATATATGACTGGAGCCCGGTGTATGGCGACAGGCTCGCCCCCTGTCATATTTGGGTCTGACCATCGTCCGGCGAAGTGTGGGTGTTCTAGAGATAGATTCTAGTCTAGAATAGCACATAGGATACTTTTTAACCGCGGGTGAAACCGCGGGCCGCAGCTAGTTTAATATAACTTGAGATACGGTTTCATTGTCCAGGCTGTATCAGCAATGAAAGCGACAGGCCGGCTGGAGCTGGTGATCCGTGAAGGCGCAGGCGCGGAGCTGGTGTCTCCGGAGAGCTCGGGGTACAACAGCTCGGCGTCCTCGGCCGCCGGCGAGCGGAGCCCGGCGCCGGCTGCACCGCTCGTGCCGCTCGCGCCGCCCGCCGCTCTCAGGAAACGGCTGGCCAGCGTCGCTGAGGAGGCGGCTGATCGCGCGGACAGGTATCATACTTTTGTAGTCAGTTCAAATGAGGCGGCTGATTGCGCGGACAGGTATCATAGTTTTGTAGTCAGTTCAAATGAGGCGGCTGATTGCGCGGACAGGTATCATAGTTATATAGTCAGTTCAAATGAGGCGGCTGATTGCGCGGACAGGTATCATAGTTATGTAGTCAGTTCAAATGAGGCGGCTGATCGCGCGGACAAGTATCATAGTTTTGTACTCATTTCAAATGAGGCGGCTGATCGCGCGGACAGGTATCATACTTTTGTAGTCAATTCAAATGTTCAAACAAGCAAGTTTGTAAAGCTCTGTGGGCTGAGTTACTATGCCGCCCGAAGGCCTCTGAGATAGTTTTGTAGGATCGGAGACGTCAGTGAAACGCCCCGATGTCCCTCTTATTCCGTTCCTTCAGGTAGATGACGAAGGATCGAAGTTAAACACGTCTGTTCTGATTCAAGATGTATTTTCCAGTCGTACAGTTAGTCGTTGTCGCTCACTAGCTCAACACTAGGGATGGGGGCGCGTGCCAGTCAAGATAGTCGACTGTTTTGTAGTGATGTGCGCGCGATCCATAGACAAATTAATTAGGAGCTAAAACGTGCGAGCTAGAACGTCACAGTTTGAAAATTGTTGTTATAGAACAAACACTACAACTTAACGTGTCATTCGAGCCACGTGTCTTTCAAAAACAGGGAGGTCAAAATCACTCGGTCGTCCGATTCAGGGATCCTAGCTCCCTGTGCATTGTACTACCCTGTCCCTGCGGGCAAGGCCCGACAAATCGTGTGATGTAATACGCACTTAACCTTCACTTCAAGATTTACGCAGAATAACCAAGTACCTATGATAAAAATCTGTCAAGTAGATAAATCGATTTATCGAAATTGTCTATTTGTCATTGTCATTAGGAGGTGCCATCTTCATACTGAAGTTTGAACATCAGTATATTCATATGGATGATGGAAATTAGGAAGCTTTAATTGCCTGTCCATCAAAACTTTTTATTTTGCTATTTCCGATGTGCATCTATGAATCAGAAATAAATTTAAATAACTAATGACGTGATTATAATAAATACCTAACCATTAAAATAATCACGACCGGAAGTCTGAGAACGTTAGTCATTCCTAATAATCTGCTCAAAATGCACAGATAAAAAGTCATTTTAATAGAGCTACTGCATTATTTATGTGAATTATTAGTACTAATGCAACCATTAATAAAAACATAGTGTCAGTTTTAGGCGACAGATTTCTAATAAATTTATTATACCTATTGAGACAGTTAACCTTTAAGATTTTGAGAATAGCGAATTGAGTGCGTATAAAAATTCTTTTCTAATCTTCTTCTTCTTCGTCGTGTCGATGATTTTTGAAAGTTTAAATATTTAATTTTCTAACAACGCCGTGTGGTTCAGATGAAACGTAAAATTGTACGTCAAATCATTTCGGAGGAGTCAACCGTACTTCCACTGCAGGACCAACCACACTTGGCTTATACAGACTTCCATCCAATCCAGACAGAGATCCATACTAAGGTTGCCTGGAAAAGATCGCTTTTAGTGATAAGGCCGCCAGTTGTTACACTATATAATAAGTTTTATTATATTTTTTTCCTTGGTGTTTTGTTGTTTGTGGTGTGAACAATAAAGTGTTAATCTATCTATCTTTCTTATTTTTCAAGTAAGATAAGACTTTGTCTAAACCCGGCACTAGTTTCAGCCACTAATTCTAAATTCAGATCATGTCATTACCATTTTACCTTTGGAATACGAATAGCAATAGATTTCTAATACGGTAATAAAATTCGACCAAGACCCTGCTGCTTGGAACATTGACGAATGTTAGAACTTTCTCTACTTACATTTCAATAATTCATTAAACTCTCCTTCGTTACTTGCTCAAGGTTGGCACAAAAAATACTGAGATATGTAAGAGGGAAAGTAAGGTACCACTTTAATTAATGTTTCAACGACCAATTAATAGAACAATCGTGTCATGGCAATAAAAAAGGAAAATATCAAACATTGATAATGCCATTATCTCTAACGCATACCTACAAACATATCTTTGACATGAATCTACTTTTATCGTTACATTTCAAAGAATTTCTAAAAATCCAAGTACCTTCAGTACTAATATCATGTCATGACGAATCTTTACTATTTGTTGCATTTTTGGGTGTCTAAAATAAACAATTATATGTTAAATGCAGCTCACTATTAGTCATATGAAAGCAAAGCGATCACAATCAAAAATAGACTCAAAATAATGAATCACACTTATACTGGCAGCAATCCTAAAACACGACATTCAAAGATGTTTACACACTCTTGTTCGTAAATAAAGTGTGACAACACTTTGTTGATATTTATCCATTGTTTCAGATTAACAATGAACCGATTAAAAAGAAGGACATGGGATAGCTTGGACTTCGAGTGGAAGAACAGCAATATTCACAACTTCGACGCGCCTTCAGACATAGAGCCCGACTACGACAGCCCCAGCATACCTAACAACCCGCACACCTTCGAAAGCAAAAACAACGACATTAGACACAAAACTAAAAAAGAATTCATCACGAGCCCGTCGAACAGAACAATAATAAACTTGACTGAAGACGGTGCGACTATACAGTGCAGCTACGACAATCAGACTCCTAGGAAGAGTACGAGTGCGTTCACTGCAACGAATAGAAACAATGATAAGAAGACTATTGTTGTGGAGGTGCATCACACGAGTACGGCGACCTGCGGGAAGACGAGCTGCAATTTTCCGCCGCCGCCGAAAAATGATGCCAGTTCAGATATCTCCAGCGTTGGGAGCTCTGCCACGCTGTCTAGTGCCATTGCTGAGGAGTTTCAGCGCAGGATGCTTGTAAGTTCCATACCTACTTTCTAACTGAATTCTTTTCTTTTATACTTAGAAAGCAACGCGAAACAATAAGAAAGCTTGATTAATTAATCGAGCTTAGAACTTAAAGATAAAAACTAACGACTCATTTTGTTTAAAACACTCTACAGCTACCATCTATCCCTCATAATTAAACGATCCTCCATTACCTACCATTACTAAAGACGGGGTCAATCGCTGTTTCATTAATGATTTCTCAAGCCACCATCAAGTGGTAAACCGTAACTGACACCATCGATCAGTAGACCGTGACAAAACAATTCCAGTCAATATAATTTCGTTATTTTTTTCATAGAAAAAGACTAATTCGACTCCGGACACAAGTACGGCTCCGCCGAAGAAGCCCAGTGGACCGAAACTGATCGGTGACGACAAGAAAAAACAACACAATGCTCTGATGGATGAGTTTAAGAAGGTCCATAGGAAAATGTTCGCGTCTCAAGATGATTTAAGCAACGAGAAAAACCCGAGCAGTGCCAATGACACGATCCCTGTGGTAAGTAAAGTAATATGTACTTACAAGACATGTAATTTAAAATTGTTTTACATTAAAATCATAATAATTTATTAATTATATAGGTAAGAGTGTAATTAAATGCCTAACAATGGCAAATAAAATATATATAATTCGATCAACAATTACAAATTTAAGATAAACATAGGTTAAGACAGAAGTGCAGGCAGCATATTTACACAACAGTTTCAACAGTATTTAAGAAACTACGCAGGTGCTTATTTATGATATTTGACTTATAAAACAAAGTTACATTTTCAATACCGTGTTTTCTTTAATGCTAAATGTTAGTAACTCACAAAAAAAGCGCGGATTGAAGTTTACACTACCAACATGAAATAGACTTACGACTTGATAGCCCCTTGTAAACACATTGATTTCAAATGAAATATTTAATGCTAGGGGATACAACTACGTAAGATTTCTTAAATTACTATACGTAGCAACGTATACATAAATTTAGGAAGCAGTTCGTCAGACAGAGGTCCGAAGCTCTGACGAGTGCGTTGAACTCTTTTGTTTGAAATCTTTGTCTCAAAACATAAAGATAATGTATTTAGTTTAATGCAACTAAATACATTATCTTTATGTTTTGAGAGTATTAACTTCCGTTTGATAATAAACTTTTGAATAAAAGCCGCATATTATGCCTGAAAAGGCGTGCAAAAATTTGGAGATGGCAACTTTTTTTTACTTAACAATTTCGGTTGTTTCGTTTGCTTAATGATGTAAGGAAACTGTCTGCCAGAAGTTTTTCGATTTGTTAAACATAGCCCTGTATACTTTTCACGAGATTATTATCATTGTTATTAATAGGATCAGTTATAAAATGCATAATCGCATTTCCTTCGGTAAAGTACCTCAAATAAGTAGGTATCATGTAAGCCAGCTTCCGGCGTCGGAAGCAATAACCTGCTTTACAAAATTGTAGACTAAATAAAGAGTCATAAAAGCTTGATTGATAAAATGAGTTTTCAATGCAGCGGTCAATACGTTGCATAATATTTATGTGAGAATTACCAATATGACGAAATTAACACAAGTTTGTGTTTGACACGAATAGTTACTGCATGATTACGTAACGAGAGCTTATTGGAGCGAAACTTACTGTGAAGTAGTGCAATGATTGGTTATTAAAATATCCTTTTGCTAGATACGAGTACATGGATAATATCATGATAGTAAGTAGAATCCTTGTAAGTTGTAATAGAGTTACTGTAACTTGACCCATCATCTTGCTATCCATATCCATATCCTACCTTCTGTGCGGTTGGTACAGTATTTACGTTTTCTCCATTTGTTTCTGTATCTTATCCAAGGTTTGTTTGTGCGTGTGTGTGTATGTGTGTGTGTGTGTTTATTTGTTACTTTTTCACGCTCAAACGAATCGACAGATTTCGATGAAAATTGGAATGGAGCTTTTACCCAGGATTAACACATTGGCTGCTTTTTAACTACGGGTAACACCGCGAGGGATAGCTAGTAAATCATACAATCGGACTTAATTGCTTTACATTCATGTTCAGTCGTCTTCTACTGATATAACTACTGTAACTTGTCTATATAACATTTATTAGTACATTATGTCAGGGTCTATGTAAGTGTATTTACCTCAGATGAATAAAGCACCCCACTCAAAGCTGTATAGGTACGTTCATACTCGTAACAAGATCTAGTTACAATTAACTCCAGAATCTTGATAAAGATTACAATAGTCTTTGTTATGGATGGAAGAATCCGGGGTGTTGAAAACATTTCGTGCTCCGCTAATTACGTAGAAAAAATAAATTGGCATGGATTTTTATTGAGATTGCTAATGAACGTTTCATTAAGCTTTAGAGGAAATATCAAATCATCTTAATCGTAAATATGGGTTTTTGTTGTTTTACTGCTAGGTTTTGTGGAGGTTGCGCGTTCATTTTCCTCAACCAAACCAATCTAATGCAATTTGCGATTATATATTCTCTACAATTTTTTTTACTAAGTTCCAACAAATGGAGTTTGGATCATAAAAAAGATGTGAATATGAATAATCAAATGTATCTCTAATTTCTTAATACTTTACATTCGAGTTTTCCGGTGTGGGTGAAGCGTGGTACATGGTTAGTGGACCGGCGTGATTTCGCCCGCTCTGCCTTGCACTGATAACGGCAATGACTAGCAATAGCGAGACCATAGAATAATACGCAGTTACTGAGCCGAGGGCCGTCGTGCCTATCACCTCACAGATTCACTGTTCACTTGTTCAGTCGGCTACTCGCGCTGCACTACACCGTCCGCTCGCGCGACAAATCGACGCGATTTTTCACGCGCCGGAAAACTCCCGACCTTGAAGCGTCTTTGTTTCAGTGACTTTCAGACTCTTCACAAATACGAAACACATTATTTACCTTAATTTAACTTCTGTGAATATTTAAGCGCAATAATTTTAGTAATTAGTGCTGTGGTGTGAATAATGTACTGATGTGTGGTTAAGTTCTATTTATCCAGTGATCGCAGCGTACGTTTTGGATAAAATGAAGAGAAATAATGCCAAGCCACTTGTTATAATACAGTGCTATGAAGTAAGTTCAAGCAAAATGTATTATATTTGCCACGGCGAGCTGGTAGTTTATTTATTATTGGAGCGTAACAATAGGCTGTATGAATTTGCTCTCTTACTATATATAATACTTAAAACAACATAAGAGCAGCCAACCCGTCATACTTTCCAAGCTACTCGAATGCGTGATTATAGGGTTCTTTTTTTACATTTTTAAATAAATGAGTAAATTCAATCTACTTATTTGGTTAGTTAGGATGCTTACGTATTATATATCGACGTAAGCCGAAACAAAAAAAAAACAGTCAAGAGCTCCAAAAAGAATAATAATTTTGACTAATTTTGAAGTTAAACGGTAGTTTTTTCTCATAAATACCTATTATAAAAATAGAGGAAACATCTAAATAGAAAACTTTCGCATAGGTAATATAATGAAGATATTTATAGTAAATGAAAATGTTTGAGCCCTCAAGCAAGTAGGTGAATAAATTTAATGGCAGCTATTTGCATTTTAAGTTAAATCTACTTTTATATGTATGTGCGTGTACATGTACATTGTACATAAACATATCCATAATATGTGTATTCAAATACCGAATACATAATGCATGACGGGTATATAAGTTAGTCATCGCACTTCAGCGCGATTTCAGCGTACTTTTGGCTTTATCTGCGATTGACCGATGTTTGTTTTCGATAACGCACTCGGTTAGATTAGCTGAACGAGACCTACGTGTGAGGAAATGTTTTTGTTATATGTTCGAGGAAGATGATGAAATTCAGCTGTTATTTATCTGCGACAAAATACACTGTGTATTTAGTGCTAAAATTCTACTGGGGCAAAGTTCCCTGAAACTTTTTGTTTATTATTTAAATTTTATACGCACTGTGATCGACAATAGATTTAAAAAAAACTTAATTATTTTTCCTTAAATCAGTACTAAGGAAAAACTTTTTATTAATAATTACTTAATAACAATATGAGCCTAAAATAAACCTTACAAATAACAAATTACAAATAATAAACAGAGCTCAAATTCTCTCTATCAGACGCTTTGACAGCTCATTGAAGAGCAACCATGCGCTTGGACCTCAAGGGCCCAAGATTAAAGAGACAAATAATTATGAAATTGATAATAATTCAATTCATTTTAATTGTAGCAAATAAAAAAATGCATATTTCAAATATGAAACAAAACAATGATAACGGAACGAATCTGTTGACCGGAACCAACGACTTGCTAAACAATAAATTATTCATCAATAAGTGCTAAACAATGCAATCACCATGTTAACGTGCCCGAAAAGAATGTAAATGCTACGCTCTATAAAATTTCGGTGAACATGGACCCAGTGCGTATGACCTGACGTAAAAAAACCACAAACTGGAAGATGATTTAATTAGAAATACACTCGTAATTAAATAATTCTCCAAATGATCTGATTGTAATGTAAACTGCAAAAAAAACATATTAGCACATGCCAAAAATGTTTGTTAGTTTTCCGTCACAATATATCAGAGTTGTTTATCAAATTAAAAGTTGTAGAGGCTGCAGTTGACATCAGTATGATGTCATCATGCATACATACGACGCTGGTGCATATAATCCTTGTAAACATAATGTAAACGACAACACGGTGCTCTCAGCTAGAGATAAAGTTAGCTACTTAAAGCTACTTAGTCGCTGGTTTAAATTTGCATTAATTCCTTAATCTATCGAGCTTATAAAGGTTTTAGCACAGATAATAAGAGTAAGTATATAAAATATGCTTACCGCTGTAACTTAAGCGATAGAGTCATAAATACTGGTCTTTAATCCTACTAAGGCCAAGTTACTGCTACTACCTACTATACGCATACGCGTGTGAGTTCATATATAGTTTGTTACTGTATGCAATTATTGCTGCAATCAACTTAATAAATGTTCTAACTCGACAGACCATGACCCTAAAGATGTAAACATACACTTCTAAATACTTCTAATCCTTTACCTGCCATATCACGCGCAGAATGTAGTTTTAGTAGGTAATTCCTAGTATCGCCATGTATGCACCATCTGTGACATAAGCTGATTGGTAGGGGTTTTCCTTGACTCGCTTCATGCGCAGATACCTGTTTAATAACTGAGGAAACTTACGATGTGTCTTATTAATGGATCTGACGTAAGGTTCGCAAAAAACGTTTGTATGTGCAGTTTTTATAAAAACAATACCTAAATGGAGGCTCAATGACTCACGCGTCACGCTTACTGATTTTAAGTCACTTTTTCAATTGAGAAATATAAGTGGATCTGAACTTTAAACAAAAAAATAAAACACTTATGTCTTAAAAAGGAATTTCGTTGTTGTTTTTAAATATTCTTTAGATACATCAAGACAGGCTATTAGTTAGGTACTTACATAATCTAATCGCAGCTGTTAACGATGTTCTTTTCTAGCTTGCCAAGGATACGGTCAAAGTTCGAATCAGTTTGGAATTACCGAATCAACTGGTAATTTTAGGCTAGTTAATTATACCTACGCGTATGTATCATCAACAACATATAGCTATGAGTATCTGTCTATACAGTAGGTATACCTTATTTTGAGAGGTGAGATGGTCATCAATTCCTGAGGACTTCTAGTTATTTAGTACTTATCTACATATTTGGTTATCTCTCAAATGATCCTAGTGTTCAACGCTAATGCTTGCATATTTTAAAATTCTGTGAAATTTACAATTATATTTTTCCTATAACACCTAACTATCATGATATCCATATCCTCATTGATCAGTGATCTAGATAATAATAACAAAATAAAAGCCACACCTAAGCCAGATAAAATTAATTGATGAGTGTATTGCACTCACTACGTTATTTAATTTATGAATACGTATGAATAACTATATGATTCAGCTGTAATGTTTTGAAAAATATTGTAGAATAAGAAGTATCCTTCACATTTTGCATTATGTAAACATCTCGGAAAATAACATTTACATTATGAGTACAATAAAGATAAAAAAAAACGAATAGGTAGGTAAATTGTTTATGGTCTAGTCTACACCATACATAAATCGTTCTTTATAATTTGGGTTTCACCACAAATCATAAATACTATCCTCCTCCTTGCGTCAATTTCCCAATATTGGGGGTCGTGATCCATCATGGAAACAATTTTTCCTTTATGTTTCGCCATCTGATTTGGCTCTCCGCAGCGTGAACTGCTTCGACACTGTGTATATTGAAAGTGCTGTAGATTTAATCTGTCCAGCGCATTGGGCTTCTTCCTCTCAGCCCTTTCCCCTCTACTCTCCTAGAAAAATAAATACCATGACTCACTAATAAACAAAATGAAATTGTTTCAGGATCGTCAACCTACGTTACCCTTAACAAGACCAGACAATCAGCCGACACAGCCATTGAAAAGGCCAGAAAGCCAGCCAAATCAGCCGTTGAAACGACCAGAGAGTGAAACCAATGGACATGGGTTAAATCATCAAATTCACCACCTAAAACGACCAGAGAGCCAATCAGTTCAACCTCTTAGGAGACCATCGGAAACCAATGGCAATGTCGTCAAAAACGATTATGTGCAGCCGAAACGGGAAGCCACGGACAATCCGCCTCCTCCTCCGCCGGTAAGCATATTTTTATCAGAACTGAAAATGAAGGTCAAATGAATTCACTGAAAAAAACATATTTTTTCTCGCTCTGTCTACAGTCGAAAGAGACGATAATGTTAAATCCACGATTAAGATAGAGGTTTGGGTAGTAATTTAAATGGGTATGTCGTTTCTGCTTTCTGTTTGTGTATTTGAAATATGAAAAATGAAAATTACATGTTTTCTAAAACCTTGTATGTACATAGTATGTAGGTATGTTGATATACTATACAATTATAAAGGGTACACGGTTGCGTGTGAGATAATCAAGCATACGAAATTAATTTTCAGATCGATGTCATGCCGATAACGTACACTGTACCTATATTACTCAAGTCGAGTAAACAATGAGTCTCATACGAGTGTTTCATAATTTCAGATGCCAACTACCAATGGCCATCAAAATGGGAACCACAAACCGATAGAACACATAAAACCAACTCTAGCAGATCTCAAAGCGCCAAATTTTCGCAAAAATGGGACTCTAACACGAACTCCGACTCCTGATTACAATAACAAAAACAATTCAATAAAGAGCAAAGATGACAAAGCTGAGCTGGACTCGCTTGAGTCTTTTAAGCTGAAGAATCCCTCAAATATTCCACCGAAACCACCTCAAAACTATTTTGTGAAGGCGCCAAATGGGACGACTACGATGAAAAAACTGACGCGTCCAGTATCGGTCACCATCGGGGAATACGCATATGGTGGAGCTGGGAGGAGAGAACCGACCAAGCTGGAGTTCCTCAATGGAGACAAAACTGATGGACTCAATCCGAAGCTGGACGACGAGGACATTTCCAATAGGCTGCAATCGGAACTGGTCATGACCCTGTCCAGGTCGAATTTGCGAAAGAAGACTGAAGCTTTGGTAAGTTTATAAATATTTTAGGTAGGTAAATAAACATCTACCTAATTTGTAATCATTTTATTTTTTCCGGACGAATCGATATGAAACAATATCATTTTTCTGGTTGCCTATTTAGTTAGATATTAACCGTTTTAGTAGGTATGTAAAATAAAATATAATTGTGTTGTAATTGGGTTCAAAATTTTAACATAAAAATATGCTAGAACTGCAGAGGTGTGGAACTCGTTGCTTGCGTCTATTTTTCCACTTAAATACAATCGGATGTTCAAGAACTAAATTCCAACTTATAAGATAAAGATACCCCATGTTAAGATGTGTAAAAAATAATATGACTTAGGTAAATATAAAATAGTAGGTATAAATAACGAATAATTATGTATTTTATGAAGATTAATTAATGTTGGGATATTCTAGAAAAAAGGTGTGATAGCATTTAGTAAATATCTAATTTATTACAATAAGCTTCAAAATATCTTTTTCAGGATCGCAGGGTGCTTGATAAAAATAGTAAATCATTGATTCAATCTTATGAAGATAGTGATTCTTCAATTGATCAAAATTTCCACGCTAGATATGGCAACAATCTCCTACCTTTACCGCCTTCCATATCCATCCCGAAGGTTTCTAAAAACTTGAAAAATGTTTTCCTGTGACTTCCGTCATATTTCCTGAACCATTATGAAAATGCTGGCCTTCACCTATCTACGCGTATGCATTCTGAAATTATTTTAAACACTAATAGCACGATGTGATTATTTGCATGACACAAGTTAAATTGCTCTATCGTTTGACGTACAAAATTAAAATTGGTTGGTTGGTGGTGGAAAATACCTACTAAATAAAAGTTTTACGTAGGTACCTGACCTATAACATCTATTATTTGCACCAGTTTAAAATTGTGAAGTAAAAAAGTCTGCTATTTCTGAGCATGTGGAAATTAGTAAAAATGTTTAAGGGTCCGGGTGCTACTTCGGGTGTTTATTCGGGTGAACATTGACATTGAAAACATACATAAGGGTTCCGCGCCGCTCTGAATTTTCCATACAAACGCGCTTGTCAAATTTCTTTTAAACCATTTGTCAGATTATTATGGACATGTACAATTAAATGAACTTTAATCTCCGCTCCTATGTTCTTGGAGAAAAGTCAATGTCAAAGTCAAAGTGCAAACTCTAGATAACTTTGTAGGCTCGTCAGTATCTTTACTTGGTCTCTTCGCTCGTCGTTTTCTTCTAGACGAAATGGAAATATAAAACCTTAAGTCAATGCGAAGGACCCTTAATGAATATCTACAATATTTTTGGTATGGGCACGTGTAATATGTTTTTAACAGGCATATAGGCACACGTCTCAACTCGCTTCGTTTTGGAGCACTAAAAACTTAATTAAGGATGTGTGTAGCTCTGTTATGCACAACTAATATGCTTAATTATATCACAGAGGTATCAAGTCCCAATAATCACATAACGCCCAGTAGGTACCTGCTTGTAAGGGGACTTACCTAATTTACATTCTTTTTTTACAGGCTGACGCTAGTCGGTAGAAAAAATGAAGAAAACTGCGTCATTCATATTTCCAAGGTGACTGTTTATTACCCGCGAAAATAAGGATTAATATTTCAAAACCAAAGTTAGGTAGTGGAATTATTTATGAATTTGTGATTGATTGTATGTTATTTGTATAGATTTTCAACAATAATTAACTGTATAGTATAAGTAGGTAATCTATCCAAAATACAATAAGTTGGTAGGTAGGTAGGTGTTTTTTATGCACCTATATGAAATAAAGAATATTAGAATAATGCCACATAAAACGCGATTATTTCGAATAATAAAAAGTTATGTAGATGAATATTATTATGAATGGAAACTATAAATAAACCCTATTATTATCTGCTTACGTAAGAACATAATACAATTATAATATAACTAGCTTGTAAAAAGAGTTGAAATAGTTGATAATGGTATATTTATAAAAATCCTAAGTCATAATAAAAAATATGTCCAGTGTGTAACTTGTGTATTATTAATTAAACCACTACCTTAATATAATACTACCTATCTACGAGTGCCTAATATTGCAGCCTCAGATTCTAATTTGTAGACAATTATACGAAGGCTGATAAGGTACTTTAGTGATGGCAAAGTTGCCCCAAAATCGTAAGGGGCAGAAGCCACTCAATAAAAAAAAAGGTACTTTAGGTAAGTTCTTCTTTCCAGTTAAGTAGATTTTCATGTAGGTTTAGTTCGCTTCATAGAAAAAGAACGAAGAGAGTAGACGGGGTGTTTGCGCATGTACGGCTGAGTATCTGTAGTCGCGCACGAAACTATTATTCCCGTGTTTTTTATTTTTTTAACCAACCTTTCACTCACGGGCTTCGTATGTTGGTTATTATTAGGTGCCTCATATCATGATCCAAAAGAACAAGGTCTAGCATTCCCGGAGCAAACACATAATGACATCACTCGAAAATTCAAATTAACATCGTCGTCCGTCCCTTTCGAACTATATAAAAATGACTTATTTCGGTCTTACTTATGTATCGATTGACGTCACAACGTGTTGCTCACGTGACTGGAATGCTATAGGTACCTGGCGGAGTATATTATTATACCATACCTCCAAAGAGACCGATAAATCACCTAATGCGCAGCCAGTATGTAATGTAATAAACCTAGTATTCTTTACTTATGTATTTATAATCTTTCAATTATAGTTCGCGTCGTGAAAAGAACGCTGGCGATCAAGCTGCGCACACAGCTTGGATTGTATACCGCGATTCTTACTTCGATTAGATTAAATTAAAGGCTTTAGGCTACCGAATAAAAACTATTTTCATGAAAATAGTAAAATGCCTATGATAAATGTTCTAAAATAAATATAAAATGCAAAATTACTATGGTTTCATCTCAATGTCACTAATTGTCTTTTTATAACTTTGCTTTGAAGTTGTATTTTATTTTTCTTTCTAATTATATTTTTACAAGTTTATTTTGTATGCATTTTAAGTATATATATTAATTCTACGTCCGAGTGTAAAGTAGTATTCCCGTAACGTTTTTGTGCAATTAATATAACCATTTACCATATGACAACATGTGAAAATGCAAGACAACAGAAAGAAGGAAAAAGTGAACCAAATACTTATAGAGAGCCTTTTTAGAGAAACTACTAGAAATGGCAAACGTACTCTACGCTTAGTATTGCTTGGTAAGTAGTATTAGTGCTGTCAATAGAGTTTTTAACGGCCCGCAACGTATCTGTGATTAGGTATCTATAGGCAAGGGGGTTCGCTTACCAACAGGAGGCCCGTTAGCTTGCCACCAATGGCATAAACATTATAGCTACTTCCTACACGAGCAAAATCAGTTGCCAAGCGCCTGTAATATTTTGTGATAGTTTCCCTGGTTTAATAATATACTACGGCCAGCTGCACACGTTAGCCCTAGTTAGGATCTAGAAAACCCTCGAACCAACGTTAGGGCCAATGCCATTTTGAGATCCACACGTTGGACGAGTAGCTTTGGGGGCAAAGTGTGGGGCCGGCGTAAGGACTAACAAAACTTTGTGAAACTCTTCCGAAAATTATTTTGGCATTGATTGCCTACTGGTTTGATTGGTAATTAGATGGGTAGGTAAGTAGGTACAATTACCTATCTTATTTTTATTATTTTTATAGCTTTAACTCGGAATCTGTTTATGATCGCGTCATCTCACTCATTTGGCTCATCTATCTTGAAATCTCGGAGCCATCAGAATATTCTAGAAATTCGTTCCCTCCACCCTCTTCATTCGTTGGAGCTGACAATCTTCAAGAAGAGTAAAAGGCAGACTCTCAAACTTTGCTTCCATAACAAATACGAGAGGTACTTTGAATTGGACAAAGCACGAGGATCCGAAGTAAGTTATAATTTATGATAAGTTAAAAAAAGAGTCCCGATTTCTCGAAATTATTTGTTCTCTACCATAGCGGCATTTTATCAGACACCGACTCATTGAAACCATTCTTATGACCCCAAACACGCTATACAAGTCCACTGTGAGTTGCTGAGGAGTTGGGTAGGTTTCCCAAGGAGACAATTTGATGCTGCAGCATCAAATAGTGCAAATAGTGCTTAGTAGTGAAAACTTTGAACTGATTCTGCAGCATCCGTTCAAAGTTTTCATTTCTTGAAAATATATCTAAAGTACATTACGAGTAAATTTCAAATTAATCGGACCGGTAAAAGGCCCGTGAATGTTGTAACACCCTATTATTAAGTATGAAATGAGCTGATGATCTCTAAACGCTTGAACAGATCATATCAAATATACCAACAAAACCTAAGAATTAAGAACCATCTCGATCACATCGCCTTTAAATCAGAAAAAAACCACATTGTAATCAGAAAAAAACGACATTGTAATCGGTTCATTCGTTGGGAGATATGATGCCACATGCAAACACACAAATAAACAGACAAACAGATACACACGTCACCCCTCTTTTTGTGTTGGAGGTTAGAAATAAAAAGCATGTTTTAAGAATCGGGCGTGACCTCCTGAGCGAAAGATAGTTATTTTCCAAAAATCTTACACCTACAATTTTTGAAAGTTTTAGGTTTAGATATTCTGCAGATAGACTGCCAACGCACTAAGGAAGTAGGTACATTTACAATTACCTATCTTTAGCCATTTGTCGCACTGAGGCTTCCGACCTTCAACGGATCGAACGCAGCCATGTAGACTCTAGAGTCCTGCAGCGGAGAGGGCAGCGCCGCAGCCAGCAAATATTCCGCAGGGCAGGGCGGTAGGGGTAAACCTACCTGATCCTTCCTAGTACCATCACCTTCTGTGATCGTGGCGTGAGTCTGCGTCACGAGTTCACGACAGTGCAAAAATCGTGCCTATCCTTCACTCCGTCCCACTTAGTCTGGTGCCGATAGGTCTCCTGATAACCAGGTTTCCCTTACCTATCTATACAAGTAGGTATATATTATATTGACTTGACGTGGTAGGTTAGGGACCATAGAGAAGTTAGGATACGCAGGGAATGTTACGGAAGTAGGCATATACTCAAGTACAGAGTTAAGCCCCGTTACGACCCAGAGTCCCAGACAGCCGCTGGACTGCTTCACGTCATAGCTTTCTTGCTATTAAGAAATAGGCAGGCGCCAGGGCGACGGTAGTGGAGTTCCTCGGTTGCTCTGGTAGGTTAGTCAGGCTTTGCACGAATCTAACCATTGATCATGAGGCGGCTGTGCTAACCAAAATCTAGTCAGGCGTTACTTAGTACCGCAAGTGGCTATCACCTGAAGACGAACAAAAGTAGGTAGGTACTTAGTACTTACCTAGTTTCTCACTATATTTTCCAAACAGGAAATATGGAGAAATTGGTGCAAGAATATTCTTCAGTTGCACCCAAATATGAAATGGAAAACAAGAGCAATGAAATCGTTATCGAAATCCACAAGCTATAATAACGAAGTCTATGATGTAGAGGTATTTATCCACACCTAGACCGAAGTGCCAGTAGATACGTAGTCATATTAGATCTGTCTACTAGGAAGTTAGGGAACGTATCCATACTACGTGACCCATTTTTTACAACTTTCTTTTTTTGTCGACGCAGTCCTTAGAAATGTTTTAAAACTAGTATGAGTAATTTTTTTTTTTGAAAAAATGAATTTTTGGTTAGGTAATTATTTAGTTTACTTAATTTAACTTTATTTTGATTTTAGTGGGAGTCACAGAAGTATTCTTGGAATGACAAACACCTTTATTTAGGAACCAACAGAGAAGTAGAAGATAAAAGCAGACCCTCTCCTGTCCAGGGTCTTGGACCTCCGGAAGATATAAAATTATTACATCTAAAACCTCAATATTTTGGCTGCTGGGGTCAAACAGAACATTGGGTGCAATGTGAAGAAAGTAATAAAACAAACTACCTAAAATAAAAGGTAGAATTCTAAAAGTACCTATTTGACTACAGCATGACAATTTACGGGCTGAATATACAACCACACTACGTTCAAAGGTAAAACCGCGTGAAGGAAGAGCTTTTGAGCTTCTATGCCTTTATTGTGTTAGGCGGGAAACCAAAAAGGTGGTGTCGTGATTTTTTAAATTATTTTCGAAAACTTGTGATTCTTCGAGTGTTAAAGTGTAATGATAGTGGATTATTGACCTTTATCGGTTCGTTAACGTGCACGAGTGTGGGCAAATCATTATGCTACGGACAAATTTAGAAGTCTGGTCACTATGACTATACTATCTATATGACTATACTATCTATGACTGTCACTATGCTAGGCAAGTTTAGGTTTTGGGTTGTTATAAAAAAATAACCACGACATTTTAACCTAACTAATCAAAGTCGGATTTGCTCTGATAGAGGAGTCGGGTAGGAGAAACGCTCTTGGTCATTATTATTTACTATAATGACCGGTCTATATTAACACTGCCCGGTTACTCAAGTCGCACGTTACGTTACACATACATTAGGAAACCCGCCTTTTGATCTCCACAAAACTCGCCTTAATGTTTTAATAAAGTATCCACGGCTTTACTGAATTGGAAAAAGGGATTCATCTCATTTATTATCGCCATCTCCCCATAGATTTAATTTAACGACTATTCAGGGATGACTAAGTAGTATGGCTATCTTGACTCGAGCCTGCCCTATGAGTCTCGAAACAAAAAAAAGAAACGTCAAAAATAGCAAAAAAAAAAATGTAAACAAAACAACCTCAACAAAGCATTGCAAACTAAATAATTTAATTAATTTATATGAATAAAAGTGTGTGAAAAGTAAAATTGAATAAATAACTCTGCCAAAAAAATGTCATTCCTTACGAAAATGGTGCGCAACGTCGCTCGTTTTCGACATCTAAACCAAGTTACTGCCACCAATTGTGCACATTCATATTTAGTGCAAAAATCCTCTAGGAATTTCAGTTCCAATCAAACATTGTCGTTTAAAATGTTCATGGAACATGAAAATAAATATGCATACGATATTATGAGAAAGAAAGGCTTTGCAGTTGATATTGAAACTATCGAAGAATGCTCACCACTAGACAAAGATACATTTCAAGAACTAATAGAGCTGGACTGGTCAAAGAAGTCGCCTGCACAGATTTTTGAGGTGTTTCCAAAGCTCGGTGAATACTGTAAAGAAAACAAAATGTGTATTTCTAATGAACTGTTTGATAATTACATAGATAACCTCACAGACAGTCTGAGTAAAGCAACTGATGAAGAATTAGTGTCTCTGTTTTATAGTTTCAATCAATGGCCTGAGACTCCATCAATACGGACTAGAAATTTCATTGAAGTTTGGGTTGCACTTGATGATGTATGCCACAGAAGATTGAACGACTGGTCTCCAGACAAAATGCTTTCATTTATGTCACTATTCTACATGTTGAATGTAACAAGAGTCAGTAGCGCATCACGAAAAATGCTCGATAAACTGGCTAATAAAGCAAAGAAGCTCACACCTGACCAGCTTGTACAGACATTATTCTTTGTCGGTATACAGAGAACTCCACCTTACAACATGCACAATTTAGAAATACATTTGGAAAATGTTTTTTTCCAGTTTACTGTTGATGATTTAGCTATTATGTCAATGGGTTTCTTCAAAAGTAAAACACCAATTAGAAGCAATTACTTGGTTATGAACATAATAAAAAAGGTTATAGAACACTCTAAAACAATACATGAGGTGTCATTAGCTGCATTGTTGAAAGTTATCCGCTACTCTCTGCGAGTGCCATTTGATGAAGCAATATCTTTGATGTACAAATTGCTCGATAGTATACAAGTAGAAATTCCCAGGCTTTCTCTCATGTGTAATGTGCACATTGCATTATTGGGAACAACTAAACTTATACTACACAAAGGCTGTCTGAATACTATCGCTGAAACTGTCGTCGATAAACTGCCTCAAGTTAGGCTCAAAGATTTAGAGAGATTAGTACTTTCATACGGAACATTTCGTTACACTCCACAAACAGATAAAAATTTGTTTGATGAAATATTAAAAGAATTGAGAAAGCCTGAAAGGGAAGCTGAAATCAAGGCCCATGGAAGGTCATTTGCTTCATGTGTTCAATATTTTGGAGTAATGGGCATATATCCTGTAGACTTAATAAATAAAGTGTTACATCATGGCTTTTTAATGGAAACTTATGGCAAACAGATCTTTTATTATGGCAGAGAGATCCTATATCTAAACAATGTTGCTAAAATATTTTGTGGTGATGAAAAGATAAACTTTTTGAGTGATAAAGAAACCAAAATTCTGTCCAAAAAGTATACAGACTTTGTCCCAAGTGAGGATTTCAAAAAAGAATACAATATTACCGAGAAAATGTTTATAGATGTAATGAAAGTATTAGGAGAAATGAGGGGAGGCAGCGAGTTCGTATTGGCAGATCATATTTTAACTCATCACCAAAGAGGAGGTATAAATGGTTTATGTATACTCTAAACAAAATAATTATTTTTTATAGTTAATCTTCTAGTAGGTAAATCCAGTTTTAATTGTATGTCATATTGAAAACACAAATAAAAGTGTCAAACATATTGTCACAGCTTTAAAACAAAAGTGTAATAACATTAGATTAAATAAGAAAATAAAGCCTTGATAAAACCTAAAGCAAAAATCCATTAATTTGAATATTATGTAAGTTGTTCAACAAAGGATGTGTTTTGGTGTGCTGTCAGTATTTTTGGTGTGCAATTAAATATTTCCATAGAATATTGAAATTTCTAATTGTACCTAAGTATATTATGTCAACAATTGGATATATGTACGCACATACTATTTTTCAGATATCATTTTATGCAACACTCCTGATGGAACTCCAGTGCCTGTTGTGAATAAGTTTTCCTCTGACTCCTTTGGATTAATCCGAGAGGTACCTGATGACAATGTCTGGATAACATTAGTGATAGGTGGCAGGAATAGCATCATAAATAGACTTCAGACACCTACTGGACCATTCTATGCCAAACTTGAGGAGCTAAGACAACTGGGATATCATGCCAATTTGGTAGGTATTTTTGAGTTCTCTAACTGTAAAAAATAAGAATAAGAATCATTTATTGCAGAACTGTGTACAAAGATCTTAATTTAAATATAGTCTCAACAGTAGACCCAAGATTGGTGTGCAATATGATGTACATAGGGACATAAAAAATATTAGTTAAATAATAAAATAACATTATAAGAGCAAACTGTCAAAGTTATTAGTATTATTAGTTTCCGTGTAAAGAAACTATTTGATTATATAACTCTGTGATTATTAGCAAACCAAACATTATAAAATCAATAATCAATTTAATTGGGTTATTTTATTCTTTTTCAGATATTGTGGAATGTGTACTCTACTTTAGATACATTTGAGAAAAAAGAAGAATACATAACTAAATGTATCAAGGAAGCTTTAGATAAATAAGATATAAAAGTTAAATGTAGTTTTATTAATCAATTAGGGTCTTGAGGCCGGTGAACGCCTGAGGTCCTATTCTACAATTCGAGATATTTTCAGCAGGCTTATTATCTAAGTTAGCGATGAAACCAATGAAACCAAGATTGCTTATTTTTGACGGTTGAAGCGGATCGCGAGAGCATTTCGTATTCCGTAGCGGCCATCATGGAGGATCGCGATCGCGAGCGCTGTGAAACAAATTGAATGAACAAATCCCCATACTTTGACTTAAAATTGGTATTACGTAACTCCGTTGACAGCTCCAAGCAAATTAGGAAATGTCAAATGAAGACGGAAGCTAATCCGCCTCCGATAACAAACCAAGAGTCGTATTAACGGAGAACTTGGAGTCTAAAACGCTGTAGATTCTAATCCCTAACAATGAATGTTACATAGCCTCGGAATAGCTGCAGTCTTTTGTCTTTTTCGATTAGTTAAAAATTAAAAAAAAAAAGACAACACTGTAAATAGGTATTGCTTGTGTTCCTGTGTATGTAAACTTGTGGAGATTGGAAGAGTAAGCTTTCGCCTATGTAATAGGAGTATTCTGTGTCTTTCCCGCCGAGCTGCAGAACGGGAGGAGAGTATTCGACGTCCAAGGTAATAACAGCGAGATTTTGTTCTAAATATTTTCGCAGAAACCTAACCCTAAATTTAATAAGTTGGTGGACATCATTTATTTCTTTGGCAGTGTTAAGTATTGTATGGATTGCTATTATAAGCAATTATGGGAGTTAGGTGATGTTCTATTGGTTCTCCTTCTTCAAAGAAGCTACAGCAGGCAACAAGCCAAAATTAAAGAAAGTTTAATACAATGCTAAACCCTACGAAAACTTAGTTAAGGACCGCATAAATTACGTGCATGCATACAATTCACCAGTCACAAACGCAACAGTGATAATTATTGTTGTCTCGTCTGTTTGCTTGTTGTTGTATTTGGCCTATGTGCTATGTACTAGAAATTAGAGTCATACTGCTTCTTCCTTATATAATTTCTAAACCAGAGAACAATTTTATGCTTGATTAATGAAGAAACTGTAATCTACATAATAACTGATACTTTTAATTAATATTTTAGCTTCTACAATTCACGTGAGGTCCCCCCGAGTGGTTGAATGTGTGTGATGGCTGCCACTACTCTGCATCTTCATTCCAAAACAGGCTAAGAAGGAGCACAACTCATTCTCTAGAAAGGATCTTTGAATGGTAAATAATACTTACCTAGTTTACAAAACATAATTATTACAAGCTTTTACTTACTTCACTTCCATAATATTATGTATCTTATTAACAAATCTTGTAAGCAAGATTGACAAATGTGTTCATTGTGTGATCATAATACCTACTTATGTGCATTATTTAATGTCATTTGCTACATAACTGGAGTCTTGTGTATGGCGACAGGCTTCTTCCTGTAACATTTGGTTCTAAATATTGTCAAGCGAATTGTGGTAATACATCTGAAAACTCTTTCAGGGACAGTGTGATGATGTTATGTTATTTAGTTTCACCTCTTAGTTTCACATCAATAACTAAATCTTGCAAGCTAAAGACCCACTTCCCAGTGTGGGACTGAGCTGAAATGAAGGTTTAATATCCAAAAGGCAGTTATTGATGAATCATCATGCTTAAATTATTTACTTAACTGAAAATTATTTTTATTACAGAATCAGGGTTTTGGCGGCATGTAATGCTTCACCACCTGGACTTCTGGCGAGTCTGGCAAGTAGGCAGTACAGAGCTGAGTCAAGTCCTTGGAGCTTGGAGGCTACCAAAACGCCGCCTGGATCATCGCGCTGACGCCTTCTGGAGTAGTCACTGGTGGAGGCTGAGTTTGTGTATAGAGGCTGACGGTGTACCCACTACCCTTGCCATAGACCCGTCCACAAGTGATGTTTTAACAAGACAGTGTAAATGTGACAGTGTTTTTTATCCACCTGTACATAGTCGAGAGTAACAGCTAGTTCATAATATTACTTAGTATAGGGGTTAAGATATATCTTTATAAATTGTACTGTATTGTGTAAATTGTTGTTCATAATCTTTAGTTGTATTATTGTTCTTGATAGCTATCAGTAGATATCATTTTACAACTTTGTATAATAGATTTCAATTGTAAGAAAACTATTTCCTAAATTTGAATTAATGTAATTTTACCAGGCATTTTGGTATAAAAATCAAATAGGAATTTGTTAATTATTACTATTTACCTACTGTTGTATTTTAAGCTTGGATTAATCAAGAAATAAAGACTCCATTGAGTTTGTGGCCAGTTCTCTCACAATAATTAAATCAGCAGAATAAAATATTGCATTCACATAAATTCTTGTTTGTATTTCAACAAACTCCTTATATTATTATGGGTATAGGGCAGAAAAACAATGACTATAAAGAATATAATAAAATCAACATAGATAAGTACCTATTTATTTGTATGTACTCACACAAAACATTCATAATATTTGAAATAAACTAATACAATTCTATACATTCAACAATGTTTAATAGAACAGCAGTTTATTCTCAAACTGATTTGATAGTGAAGGTTTCTCGCATTAGTGTTGGTTAATAGAATGTAATTGTGACTATGCATGCTAGCTTTGGGTTAATTCTTCCAGTCGCACCATCTGCATTACTGCTCTGGCCTGCAGGGTTGCTGCTCCTATGCAACTAGTTGCCTCTTCTCAATATCCATAGCCCAATATGGCCCACCGGCTGTGGACAGACATCAAAATTAATTACAAAACATGAAGGAACCTCTTTTCAAATTTCTTAAATCCACCTGTTTGAGTGTGAAGAAGTAACAAAGAAACACAAATATTCGCCTTTTTAATTTGGTAGGATTGCTGGTCATGTAATATTTAGCTGTAGTTTCTTATAGAAAGCAGAATTGGTGCCAAGAAATTACATACAATTATAGTTATTGATGCTTTTTAAAAAACTTACTTACATCTCTCCATTTAATGCGTCTCCACGAGTCTTCGCTACACCCGCACTTTACGCATTTAGGCGGTAAGCCAGTTCATCCCAAAGCTGGTGGGCCTGTAATTTCTCCAACGGGCCATTGTTACACAGCTGGGCAGCCGCTCTGAATCTCCGTCTGTTCTCCTCGAGGTAATCAAGGAAAACCTCTGTAACCTCTGAAAGTCCCACTGGCTGTCCACTACCTGCGTTGGTGCTAGTGATAATCATATCAAAATCTTGGTTTCAACACACATTACACTTTGATGTTTTCTTCAACTTCAACTGTTGGTCTAAGGCTCTTAAGAAGACACTGTCTTAACTCCGCCAATGTCACGTAGCCGTAGAATAGGCCATCAAACGCAGAGAGCTTGTACGGTTTTTAAACTTAGATCTTGTATATTTAGTATTAATTGTTGATCACTGATAGTATTTTGTTTACAAATTTTCGAGTTCAGAAAACGCGCTAAAATCGAAATTATGTCCAAATGTCAGTTGTCAACGCTTTGAAGTTTACATTTTTTTCTAAATGTTTGCGTTTTGGTAATCCTTTGGCAATGCTTTTTGGAACTATTTAATGTTTTTATTATTAGCGTCTATAAGTTAATAAATATTCGACATACACAGAGATATCAGAAGCAAAACGTTTATATTTCTAAAGAGGCATAATTTTGTTCCATTTATTCAATTGTGGGCAAGCTTAAAAGCAAGCGCAGGAAATAAATTGTACGACCCCCCTTTTCAAACAACGAAACGTATGAAACCGTTCCATTTGCTTCATCTTTTGTCATTCGTTCGTAAGCGATCGCGATAGAAAAAGTTGCATAATACCGAATTGCCGATCGTGATTAGGGAGGTCTTGCCTTCGCTATCATCACAATCCGCTTCATCGCTTTCACTACATAATAAGCCTGCAGGAGGGCTATTCCTACAACTCGAGATACCATCTCATCGCGAAAAAAATGCCTATAATCGAGATGCCTTATTCTCTTCGCTAGAGATCGAGATTATCTCGATGGCTGGGGCCCGAGATGTCTCGAGTGGTCGGAGGCAGTCGAGACGTAAGTGAGATAGTGGGTCGCGACTCATTTGTTGCCACTTCGGTCCCGTAAATATATTTTTTCTACAAAACTGGCAACTCAGTATTTGAATACCTACGTCATACGTTTCTATACGTCAAGGAGGGTCTTTGGCGGGAACCGAAAAAATGGTGTCGTGATTTTGTATTATTTTCTAAAACTTGTGATGCTTCGAGTGTTAAAGTGTAATAATTGTGTAACCTTTGCCGTGTTCGTTAACGTGCACGAGTGTAAGCAAATGATACAAACATTAGGAAATGCAACTTTTCGTGTTCTCTACAGAACTCGACTTAACGTTTCAGTAAAGTATCCACGACTGAAATGGGAAAAGGGGAGGGATTCATCTAATTTTTCATCACCCTCTCCGCTATCATCTTAAATTTAATAACCCATGTACAAAAATCAAACGGATGACAAGACGGTATGGCTATGTTGGCTTTAGCCTGCCCTACGGGCAAAAAAAAATTCTATACGTCAATGTTTAAACTTGTTTGATAAAAACTTAAAATTATTGCCTCTCACTTTTCAACCCAATAGTCCACTTCATTTCGATCTGACAAGGACTATCCTATTTTACCAAAGGATCGCATCGCATTACGCTGGTTGGCGTAAACATATTCACTGATGCGTCGAAGTTATCGACAGTCAGTGCCGTGGGAGCAGCTGTTTGCATACTATCTGCTAGAATAAGTCTTAGTTATAAATGCCCATCTTCTCAGTATTCACTGCAGAAGCGATTGCCCTTCTAGAAGCTATCCTTTATGTCAAGTCGCATAATCTCAACTACTCTGATATATCTATATCTATATCTATATCTATATCTTTGGGGGCTGAGCTACCCACGTCCGTAGGAGTGTACTCTATTTTGATTCCCTACACGTGGTCCCCGGGTAGTGCTAACCGGGTAGCAAACTCTGGTGGGAGGCTTCGGCCGTGGCTAGTTACCACCCACCGGACCAAGCCATGCCGTGAAATGACCTAGTCGTGTTTCGGGATGTAGTCCGGTGTAACCGTTCCGAAGACGGGTCTGAGCAGTGGCGCACTTGTAGCGCCTCACTCAACTGCCGTCTTTGTACTTCTTCACTCTAGTAAACTTCAAGGCTAGAGTGAATAAGTACCTTATAGGTCGTCGTGCTCCATCTTAGACCACAACGTCGCTTAACATCAGGCGAGTTGGTGGTCAAACGCCGACCTATTCTACATAAAAAAAAAAAAAAAAACTCTATCATCTTTACTGAGTACACTAAGAGATCCTTTATAGGTGGCCAATTTTGCACAAGAGTGCAACCTATTTTACAACAATTTATGAGGGATTCCTTAATTTAACAAATTACAGGGAAACGAAATGAGGAGTGAAAAGGGTTTGACAAGATAGATTGTAAGCAGCTTTTGGAATCTTGAATACATCAATTATACTCGCATGGCCTTTTTCTTCCTAAATTTTTCCTCCTAAATCAATGGTCAAAATACTGGGAGGCGTCCCAAAACATCAAGGGTAGATATGCTGATATCCAACCCAATAGGTATCCCTACAATTCCCTAGTTCTTCAAATTCCGCTCAACCGAGAAACATATGAGCATGATCTTATGTTGTCTCCAATTAAGTCACCCGTGCACTCTGGTTTATTTAGCCAAACTCAGGCTCAGGGAGCACTCAATCTGTGAATGTGGGTTGGATGAAGATAACACAGATCACATCTGCTTCAGTTGTCCCAATCTAAGGTTCCTCCTTATAAGATATCCTCTCCCGGACATAGTCCATCCTACTTCCTTCAAAAAACCACAATCATGTTCCTCCCACCCCAAGCTATATAATATTGTTTGTAAATTTGTCTGTAAAAATAATATTAAGCTGTAAATATTATCCCCCTTAGCAATAAACGTTGTATAGCTTTGGAATAGTTGTATAGTTTTGTCTTTTTTTTAATTCTTGAACTCTATTGAAGCTAGCAATAAATGTTGTATAGCCTCAGAATAGTTACAGTCTTTTGCCATTTTCGATCGAGTTCAAAAACAACAAAGAAAGATAAAGACAAAACACTGTATAATTATCCCAAGGCTATACACTGTTTATTGCTAAGGGGGTTAGTATATTTACCAAAGTGGAGTATACAATACAAATATTTTTCGGCATTGCATGTTGAACATAACATATCATTATCATCACGCCTTTCCCCTGAATGGACTGGCAGAGGTGTACAACACCCACACTTTAGCGGACGATATTCAGTCCTAAATGTGACAGGCGGTGAGCTTGTCGCCATATACCGGGCTCCAGTTACTTAGCAGATGACATTAGATATGTACATATGCTCACACAATGAATAAGTTGGTGCATGCCTTTGGCTGGGTCCAAACCCTCTCCCTCTGGCTTGAGAGGCGTATCTTCTGCGACTAGGCTATCATCACTAGTATGTTAAATAACAATACATAATACAATAAAAAAAACTGATTTATTTATCTTTTTCGCTGCATGCTTTTTCAAAATCTGTTTGTACTCATTAGAATGTCCTTAAAACAATAACAGATTACTTCCAAAATATGAAGTAAAGCATCTTGAATTTAAGTAGCAGTGTAGGTTTCCATCACAATTCAATCTGCAAACAAAAAATCACAATGTTACTTAATGTATCAAACATTATATTTTACTTTTGCTCTGCATTACATGACTGATTTAAATTATCTTGTTTAGGACATACTGGACAGATTTATGGGAAAATATAGGAAATTATTATAATTTTTCCCAAAGTGAACGGTATACTACTTAGATAAAAGTCAATTTGTCCTTTGTTGGCAAGCACATCACTAGGGAATGGCTAGATTGTCTTGCCTAAAACTCTCTATGTAATATTAGTTTGTATAGTCCGTTAGCCGAACCTCATTGCAAAGCACTAAATGTAAGAAGCTGAGAGCTGAGCTTCACCGCACTGGGTATGAAGTATAGCTATAGGTACAGAGCTAGTAAGTATATTACCTAATGCAGAGTGTAAGGTAGGTAGATTGGCAATATAGATATCCTAACTAATAATTTAAAAATGAATTTGTTTGTTTGTTCTGCTGTCACACCTCAACTACTCAATCTATCATCATGAAATTTTGCATACACAATGTCAGAGGTACAGAAAAGGACGATGATAAGACAATGAAGAGGATGATAGAGATAATGGTTCTGCAGGACCGCAGGTGAAACTGCGGGGCGCAGCTACTTGATATATATGTATAAATGTGCTTATCCAGATTATTCCTATAGTATCTATCTTTATCTCTGTGCCAAATTTAATTCAGAACAACCATCATCTATCTAATATATACATGTGTACTTCCATTCAAACTTTTGCCTTTTTAAAATTAGTGTAAAGTGTGATTTCTCAGATACTTACTTACTGGGTCTAAGAAAATTCAATTTTTTTGTTCATACAAATATGTAACTAAGTCCACAGATTTGTTGTTGATAGTGGTTGTGATTGCTTTTTAGCTCATCCACAGTCAGGTTTCTAAAGCCAACTTGGAAACCATTAGTCACGTACGAGTCCTTGGGTGACTTGTTTGTTGGTAGGTGTTAGGCTCGAACGGCATAAATTACGCAGTAGGTACCTGAAACATTTTTCAATTTATAAACAAGAAAAAGTTTGTGACTTTTAGGTTAAGTTAACCTTGGTTATTTACAAATTATGTGGTCATATATAGTGATAAGAAAGTACTTAATACTTACAATAATCTCCACAAGTATCCTGGCGTCACTTTATTAACCCTGTTAGATTATTTTGAAGGTCTTATGTTATTAGTACATAGGGGCGATTGATTCGGAAAAAACTTCCAAACCGATCTTCCATTCCATTGGGTTTAACGACAAACGAAAGCCTTAGTAGTTCCTATTAAGTGTTGTTGTTAATCGTGATAGTTTTTGTGGGCGTGATGACGGAAAGATTTTTAGATTTTAATAACCTCTATTTGTAAACAAAACAATGACTTATTTGGCTAAGTGCGTTTCGTTCCCCACAAATCCTTTATGGAATGAAAATGTTATATTTTATTCTTCTCACTTTTATAACTTGTAATAATTATCATAATATTAGTTCATTTGATTAAACATATCGATATTTAATTATTGTATGCCTTTAATGAGCAGTATGGTCCCGAAATACGTTTTATCGATTTTACCGGTTTTTAGCAAGCACAGTCGAGTAAAATGGAACGTAATTTGAGTGAGAAAAGCCTATCTCATCTCATGCTTGTTTGAGAATACCACATGGTTTGTTTTTATGAGATTCTCCCTCGAGTTCTAAGAATCGAGATCGAGATGAAAAAGTCCTATCTCCGAATCGGGCCCCAGGTCTTTGTCAATATGTTGTAACCTTTAATATTTCGGTAACACATGGGTGTGGGCAAATGGTCCAAAATTCTACATTTAAAGTTACAGCAAGGCAGGGCTATAATGAAAAGGGGAAAGGGACAGAATTCATTTAATTTTTCATCAGATCTCTACCTCATCATCATCATCGTTGTGGTGACAATCATACGAATGAATGAAAAATTGAAAACACTCCGGGGACCCATTCGGAGATTTGAGATTCTCATCTCACCATTTTGCGTCCTTGTTGCTCTAGGTTGAAACGTCATAGGTGTGAGAGTGACCAAGATAAAATCTCATCTCATCTCACGCGCAGGAATAGCCCCCCTGGTATCTCTTGTAAGCATTATTAGACCGCTTCGATCGATCACGTCTACGCTTTCCAACAGGGGCCCTATTCGGAGATAGGACTTTTTCATCTCGATCTCGATTCCTAGAACTCGAGGGAGAATCTCCTAAAAACAAACCATGTGGTATTCTCAAACAAGCATGAGATGAGATGGGCTTTTCTCACTCAAATTACGTTCCATTTTACTCGACTGTGCTTGCTAAAAACCGGTAAAATCGATAAAACGTATTTCGGGACCATTCTGCTCATTAAATGCATACAATAATTAAATATCGTTAAGTTTAATCAAATGAACTAATATTATGATAATTATTACAAGTTATAAAAGTGAGAAGAATAAAATATAACATTTTCATTCCATAAAGGATTTGTGGGGAACGAAACGCACTTAGCCAAATAAGTCATTGTTTTGTTTACAAATAGAGGTTATTAAAATCTAAAAATCTTTCCGTCATCACGCCCACAAAAACTATCACGATTAACAACATTAAACACTTAATAGGAACTACTAAGGCTTTCGTTTGTCGTTGAACCTAATGGAATGGAAGATCGGTTTGGAAGTTTTTTCCGAATCAATCGCCCCTATGTACTAATAACATAAGACCTTCAAAATAATCTAACAGGGTTAATAAAGTGACGCCAGGATACTTGTGGAGATAATTGTAAGTATTAAGTACTTTCTTATCACTATATATGACCACATAATTTGTAAATAACCAAGGTTAACTTAACCTAAAAGTCACAAACTTTTTCTTGTTTATAAATTGAAAAATGTTTCAGGTACCTACTGCGTAATTTATGCCGTTCGAGCCTAACACCTACCAACAAACAAGTCACCCAAGGACTCGTACGTGACTAATGGTTTCCAAGTTGGCTTTAGAAACCTGACTGTGGATGAGCTAAAAAGCAATCACAACCACTATCAACAACAAATCTGTGGACTTAGTTACATATTTGTATGAACAAAAAAATTGAATTTTCTTAGACCCAGTAAGTAAGTATCTGAGAAATCACACTTTACACTAATTTTAAAAAGGCAAAAGTTTGAATGGAAGTACATATGTATATATTAGATAGATGATGGTTGTTCTGGATTAAATTTGGCACAGAGATAAAGATAGATACTATAGGAATAATCTGGATAAGCACATTTATACATATATATCAAGTAGCTGCGCCCCGCAGTTTCACCTGCGGTCCTGCAGAACCATTATCTCTATCATCCTTTTCATTGTCTTATCATCGTCCTTTTCTGTACCTCTAACATTGTGTATGCAAAATTTCATGATGATAGATTGAGTAGTTGAGGTGTGACAGCAGAACAAACAAACAAATTCATTTTTAAATTATTAGTTAGGATATCTATATTGCCAATCTACCTACCTTACACTCTGCATTAGGTAATATACTTACTAGTACCTACCTGATCTCTGTACCTATAGCTATACTTCATACCCAGTGCGGTGAAGCTCAGCTCTCAGCTTCTTACATTTAGTGCTTTGCAATGAGGTTCGGCTAACGGACTATACAAACTAATATTACATAGAGAGTTTTAGGCAAGACAATCTAGCCATTCCCTAGTGATGTGCTTGCCAACAAAGGACAAATTGACTTTTATCTAAGTAGTATACCGTTCACTTTGGGAAAAATTATAATCATTTCCTCTAATTTCCCATAAATCTGTCCAGTATGTCCTAAACAAGATAATTTAAATCAGTCATGTAATGCAGAGCAAAAGTAAAATATAATGTTTGATACATTAAGTAACATTGTGATTTTTTGTTTGCAGATTGAATTGTGATGGAAACCTACACTGCTACTTAAATTCAAGATGCTTTACTTCATATTTTGGAAGTAATCTGTTATTGTTTTAAGGACATTCTAATGAGTACAAACAGATTTTGAAAAAGCATGCAGCGAAAAAGATAAATAAATCAGTTTTTTTTATTGTATTATGTCTTGTTATTTAACATACTAGTGATGATAGCCTAGTCGCAGAAGATACGCCTCTCAAGCCAGAGGGAGAGGGTTTGGACCCAGCCAAAGGCATGCACCAACTTATTCATTGTGTGAGCATATGTAAATATCTAATGTCATCTGCTAAGTAACTGGAGCCCGGTATATGGCGACAAGCTCACCGCCTGTCACATTTAGGACTGAATATCGTCCGCTAAAGTGTGGGTGTTGTACACCTCTGCCAGTCCATTCAGGGGAAAGGCGTGATGATAATGATATGTTATGTTCAACATGCAATGCCGAAAAATATTTGTATTGTATACTCCACTTTGGTAAATATACTAACCCCCTTAGCAATAAACAGTGTATAGCCTTGGGATAATTATACAGTGTTTTGTCTTTATCTTTCTTTGTTGTTTTTGAACTCGATCGAAAATGGCAAAAGACTGTAACTATTCTGAGGCTATACAACATTTATTGCTAGCTTCAATAGAGTTCAAGAATTAAAAAAAAGACAAAACTATACAACTATTCCAAAGCTATACAACGTTTATTGCTAAGGGGGATAATATTTACAGCTTAATATTATTTTTACAGACAAATTTACAAACAATATTATATAGCTTGGGGTGGGAGGAACATGATTGTGGTTTTTTGAAGGAAGTAGGATGGACTATGTCCGGGAGAGGATATCTTATAAGGAAGAACCTTAGATTGGGACAACTGAAGCAGATGTGATCTGTGTTATCTTCATCCAACCCACATTCACAGATTGAGTGCTCCCTGAGCCTGAGTTTGGCTAAATAAACCAGAGTGCACGGGTGACTTAATTGGAGACAACATAAGATCATGCTCATATGTTTCTCGGTTGAGCGGAATTTGAAGAACTAGGGAATTGTAGGGATACCTATTGGGTTGGATATCAGCATATCTACCCTTGATGTTTTGGGACGCCTCCCAGTATTTTGACCATTGATTTAGGAGGAAAAATTTAGGAAGAAAAAGGCCATGCGAGTATCAAATCAAATCAAATCAAATCATTTATTTCGCAAAACATGGGTAAATTTTACAAATTTAAAAAAAATAAATATTCAAAGTAGCTGAGCCATGTCTTAACCTATCGGCATGCGAAAATAACATTGTCAATGTATAGAGAGGGCAACTGAGTATTACGAGTATAACAATAATGTCATTTGGGCAACGGACATGCAATTTTATTTAATTTAATTTTAGAAGTATGTCATAAAATGTCAATAATTATTAATGTCAAACAATTTTAATGTCACACTCACATTAACACTGTAAAACATTCCAAAAATAATATTAATTTAGCGAATAAATAAATTACATGTCAAAGAATTATATTTTGTCCATTTTATCCTTTAGGAATTCGTCAATTGAATAGTATGCTTTATCAATTAGGAAATTCTTTAGCTTACATTTAAAAACATTATTACTTTGAATATCTTTCAAAGTCCGTGGTAACTTATTAAAGATGTCAACCCTCATTACAAACGTACTTTTCCTATAAAGTGCTAGCCTACGCTTTGGCGCACATAGTGTGCTTTCGTATCGCTTACTAGACAGGGTGTCGTAGTCGTTGATATTATTTTTTACAAGGATGGCTGACTCGTAGATATATATCGAAGGAAGAGTTAACAATTTTAGTTTTTTAAAATACGGCTTACACGTGTCCCTTTGCCTAAGTCCACAAATTGCTCGAACACATCTCTTCTGTGCTCTAAATACTGATAGGTTACCCGTACTGTTTGCCCAAAATAGGACTCCATATCTTAGCTTAGATCCAACGTCAGCATGATATGCGCTTAATAGTGTTTTTTCATTGGCGACCTTTCGCAGCATATATAGCGCATAAGAAAACTGGTTCAATTTTTTACGTACATGTTCTACATGTGAATTCCACGATAGATCTGAGTCTATGTGAATTCCTAAAAATTTTATTTTCTGCGCTTCTTCAATTTGTTTACCGTGGTAATTTATATTTAATGTATTAAATTTAGAGTTTTTGGTTTTAAATGTCATTATTTGTGTTTTGTCAAGGTTTATTTTCAGGTTATTAGTTTGTAACCAGTCAACTATAGTGATGAGAGAATTATTTATGTCTGATTCATGATTAGTAGTTATTTCGTCAGTAAACAGGGCCGTGCTATCATCGGCGAACATAATTAATGGATGATTGATGGCTTGGGGAAAATCATTAATGTAAGCTATAAATAATAGAGGTCCTAATATACTTCCTTGTGGAACACCATATTGCACAGCTCGACTATCTGAACGAAATTGTTCTTCTATTTTAGTAGTCGTATTTAGTCTCGTAATTTCTGTGAACTGTTGCCTATTCGAGAGATATGACCTAATTAGTTTTGAAGCATTACCCCGTATGCCGTAGTGCTCTAACTTCCTAATTAAAATATCGTGATGTACGTGATCAAATGCTTTGGTCATATCCATAAAAAGCGCTGTTACCCGTTTCTTATTTTCAAGACCACTGTAAACTTTACGCAGAAAGCTCATAATTGCCATTTCAGTCCCTTTTTCTTTCCTAAAGCCTACCTGTTCGGGAGAAAAAATATTATTAGTCTCGAAATAATAATCTAGACGTTTGTGAATAACTTTTTCAAAAATTTTTGAGAATACCGGTATTAAAGCAATTGGTCTATAAAAACTCATTTGTTTTTTATCACTTTTTTTAAAAATAGGTACGATGATAGAAGTTTTCAGCTTTTCAGGGAAGATACCATTTTCGATGCAGCTATTAATAATAAATGCCAGTACATGTGATATGACTTTTGCAGTTGCTTTTATTACTCGAGTACAGATCTCGTCATAGCCCGTACTATTTGTATTGTTAAGGGACACAATTATTTTCTCTATCTCTTTGTCATCAGTAGGCGTTAAGAAGCACGAGTTTGGTTTTGAGTGCGTAAGAGTACTCAATACGTCAATATTTTTAGAAATTTCTTCTATTTCATCAATAAAGTAATTGTTGAAACTATCAGCAATTTCTTTGGGGTCAGATATTATAAAACCATTTACATTTATTTCAGCAATGTCCTCCTTTAAATTATGTTGTTTATATTTGTTAATAACATTCCATACTGCTTTAGATTTATTACTCGATTGCTCAATAGTGTAATTATTCTGTGCTCTCTGAGTCTGTTTTATTACTCTTTTTAGTCGGGCTGAGTATTTTTTTAAAATATTTCTATCGGCTGTGTCTGAAGACTGCCTATATTTCCATAGAAGGAAGCGTTTACGTTTAGTGCATACTCTAATACCTTTACTCAGCCATTTGGGACGCTTAGTTAAGGGAACTTTAACTTTAATCACTGGGAAACACAGGTCATACAGAAGTTTGAAAATCTCAATGAACTCATTGTAGGCTAAATCAGTATTTTCTGCACAGTAAACATCGTAAAAAGTCAATTTACTGAGACATTCAACAAATTTATTTATGTTGTCTTGGTCATAGTCACGTTTCCATCTACAGAAATGATTGATAAAGTAACTTCTTTCTACGGGACATTTTAGCACTTGTGCTGTATGGTCTGATAGACCGTGTTCCACAACAGTTGCCTTGCAGCCTCTCATGTTATGACCAATATTATCGAGACATGTATTACTACGTGGTCTTGTAACTTGATTGATACTCATTTCAATATTGAAGCTGGATAATATTTCTTCCAGGCGCCTAGCGGCTGGGTCTTTTTTTAATAAATTAATATTGAAATCCCCACACACAATAATTTTCTTATTTTTAGCACAAATTTTATCAAGAAGCTCAGTGAGTTTTAAGAAAAATTGCTCTAGTATTGATTTTTTCGGTTTTGGGGATCTATATACGCAAACTATTATAATTTTGTGATCTAATAGCTCAATCGCACAACATTCAAAAATATTAATCACACTTAGCTTATTTAATTAGTATGAGTATTAGTAATGATTGATTATTAGTAATGAGTATAATTGATGTATTCAAGATTCCAAAAGCTGCTTACAATCTATCTTGTCAAACCCTTTTCACTCCTCATTTCGTTTCCCTGTAATTTGTTAAATTAAGGAATCCCTCATAAATTGTTGTAAAATAGGTTGCACTCTTGTGCAAAATTGGCCACCTATAAAGGATCTCTTAGTGTACTCAGTAAAGATGATAGAGTAGTTGAGATTATGCGACTTGACATAGAGGATAGCTTCTAGAAGGGCAATCGCTTCTGCAGTGAATACTGAGAAGATGGGCATTTATAACTAAGACTTATTCTAGCAGATAGTATGCAAACAGCTGCTTCCACGGCACTGACTGTCGATAACTTCGACGCATCAGTGAATATGTTTACGCCAACCAGCGTAATGCGATGCGATCCTTTGGTAAAATAGGATAGTCCTTGTCAGATCGAAATGAAGTGGAATAATGGGTTGAAAAGTGAGAGGCAATAATTTTAAGTTTATAACAAACAAGTATAAACATTGACGTATAGAATTTTTTTTTGCCCGTAGGGCAGGCTAAAGCCAACATAGCCATACCGTCTTGTCATCCGTTTGATTTTTGTACATGGGTTATTAAATTTAAGATGATAGCGGAGAGGGTGATGAAAAATTAGATGAATCCCTCCCCTTTTCCCATTTCAGTCGTGGATACTTTACTGAAACGTTAAGTCGAGTTCTGTAGAGAACACGAAAAGTTGCATTTCCTAATGTTTGTATCATTTGCTTACACTCGTGCACGTTAACGAACACGGCAAAGGTTACACAATTATTACACTTTAACACTCGAAGCATCACAAGTTTTAGAAAATAATACAAAATCACGACACCATTTTTTCGGTTCCCGCCAAAGACCCTCCTTGACGTATAGAAACGTATGACGTAGGTATTCAAATACTGAGTTGCCAGTTTTGTAGAAAAAATATATTTACGGGACCGAAGTGGCAACAAATGAGTCGCGACCCACTATCTCACTTACGTCTCGACTGCCTCCGACCACTCGAGACATCTCGGGCCCCAGCCATCGAGATAATCTCGATCTCTAGCGAAGAGAATAAGGCATCTCGATTTTAGGCATTTTTTTCGAGATGAGATGGTATCTCGAGTTGTAGGAATAGCCCTCCAGGAATAGCCCCCCTGGGGGGCTATTCCTGCGCGTGAGATGAGATGAGATTTTATCTTGGTCACTCTCACACCTATGACATTTCAAACAAGAGCAACAAGGACGAAAAAAGGTGAGATGAAAATCTCAAATCTCCGAATAGGGCCACTGGAGGGCTATTCCTACAACACGAGATACCATCTCATCTCGAAAAAAATGCCTAAAATCGAGATGCCTTATTCTCTTCGCTAGAGATCGAGATTATCTCGATGGCTGGGGCCCGAGATGTCTCGAGTGGTCGGAGGCAGTCGAGACGTAAGTGAGATAGTGGGTCGCGACTCATTTGTTGCCACTTCGGTCCCGTAAATATATTTTTTCTACAAAACTGGCAACTCAGTATTTGAATACCTACGTCATACGTTTCTATACGTCAAGGAGGGTCTTTGGCGGGAACCGAAAAAATGGTGTCGTGATTTTGTATTATTTTCTAAAACTTGTGATGCTTCGAGTGTTAAAGTGTAATAATTGTGTAACCTTTGCCGTGTTCGTTAACGTGCACGAGTGTAAGCAAATGATACAAACATTAGGAAATGCAACTTTTCGTGTTCTCTACAGAACTCGACTTAACGTTTCAGTAAAGTATCCACGACTGAAATGGGAAAAGGGGAGGGATTCATCTAATTTTTCATCACCCTCTCCGCTATCATCTTAAATTTAATAACCCATGTACAAAAATCAAACGGATGACAAGACGGTATGGCTATGTTGGCTTTAGCCTGCCCTACGGGCAAAAAAAAATTCTATACGTCAATGTTTATATTTGTTTGTTAATAAAAACTTAAAATTATTGCCTCTCACTTTTCAACCCAATAGTCCACTTCATTTCGATCTGACAAGGACTATCCTATTTTACCAAAGGATCGCATCGCATTACGCTGGTTGGCGTAAACATATTCACTGATGCGTCGAAGTTATCGACAGTCAGTGCCGTGGGAGCAGCTGTTTGCATACTATCTGCTAGAATAAGTCTTAGTTATAAATGCCCATCTTACTTCTCAGTATTCACTGGAGAAGCGATTGCCCTTCTAGAAGCTATCCTCTATGTCAAGTCGCATAATCTCAACTACTCTATCATCTTTACTGAGTACACTAAGAGATCCTATATAGGTGGCCAATTTTGCACAAGAGTGCAACCTATTTTACAACAATTTATGAGGGATTCCTTAATTTAACAAATTACAGGGAAACGAAATGAGGAGTGAAAAGGGTTTGACAAGATAGATTGTAAGCAGCTTTTGGAATCTTGAATACATCAATTATACTCGCATGGCCTTTTTCTTCCTAAATTTTTCCTCCTAAATCAATGGTCAAAATACTGGGAGACGTCCCAAAACATCAAGGGTAGATATGCTGATATCCAACCCAATAGGTATCCCTACAATTCCCTAGTTCTTCAAATTCCGCTCAACCGAGAAACATATGAGCATGATATTATGTTGTCTCCAATTAAGTCACCCGTGCACTCTGGTTTATTTAGCCAAACTCAGGCTCAGGGAGCACTCAATCTGTGAATGTGGGTTGGATGAAGATAACACAGATCACATCTGCTTCAGTTGTCCCAATCTAAGTTTCCTCCTTATAAGATATCCTCTCCCGGACATAGTCCATCCTACTTCCTTCAAATATCTACAATCATGTTCCTCCCACCCCAAGCTATATAATATTGTTTGTAAATTTGTCTGTAAAAATAATATTAAGCTGTAAATATTATCCCCCTTAGCAATAAACGTTGTATAGCTTTGGAATAGTTATATAGTTTTGTCTTTTTTTTAATTCTTGAACTCTATTGAAGCTAGCCATAAATGTTGTATAGCCTCAGAATAGTTACAGTCTTTTGCCATTTTCGATCGAGTTCAAAAACAACAAAGAAAGATAAAGACAAAACACTTGTACGATATGCACAATATAAATTAAGTGGACTGTATTTGAGGTGCGTCCAGACCCCAGTTCGAACGGTAAACAACCCCGCAAGTTCACAAAGGACAAATGAAAGCACTCCACCAACCTTAAATCCACGACCGCAAATCAATTTCAGCGTCAGTCGAACAGGTGAATGAGGTGAACAGCTCGGCACGGCCTCAACTGCTGGTTTCTATAAACTCCTTTGTATAATAGCGGCACAGAGTCACGGACACTGGGTTCAATGAAGGTCTGAGACGGAGACCTGCGCGCGCGTCTCGAGCGCGAACGACGTGTGTTCGCTTCGGATGCTACGACAGAGTACCTCTATCGATCGACGATAGCAGTATTCAAGTATTGATGGAGTTTTTTCCATCTACCCTCTTTTAAACTTGCGGAGATCGAACATACCCCCTACCGAATTCAATACGATTGAATTCCCACTTATGAATGTAGGATGTAAAGGATATAACAATCCCAATAAAGAGGACAAACATTTAATTAAGTAGGCTTATTAATGAGGTGAGCCCGTAGGCATAATAAATATAAAGTGTAATGTGTAAGTGTATCTAAACAAATAAACATAATAATATAAGAGAGGTAAATTATAACTAATAACATATTGCATCTTAAATTGTTTAATTTGCATAAGGTAATGGACAAATTTTGTTAACAGGTCGTTTAAGAAGACCATTTTTAGTTCGCAGCGTAACGACGCGTACGATTTTGTCAACGCCTTCGTGTGTCGCTTCAATTCTACCGAGCGGCCATTGTAAAGGTCTAGTTAAATTAGATTTTAACAAAACTAAGTCTCCAACCTTTACATTAGGAGGTGAAGAAAACCACTTCGCTCTCTGCTGCAGAGTGTGAAGGTAATCATCGGACCATCGTCTCCAGAACGTCTGTGAGATCTTCTGAATTAATTGCCAACGTGACAATCTATTCATAGGTTCATTCTCATACTCATATTCCGGGACAGCTACTAGACTTCGACCTATCAAAAAATGACCTGCCGTTAGGACTTCAAATTCGTTAGGGTTGTCTGACAACGAACACAAAGGTCGCGAGTTAAGCACGGCTTCTACTCTACAAAATACCGTTGACAGCTCTTCAAAAGTAAGAGCCTTATCGCCTACAGCACGGATAAGTAAATGTTTACATTGCTTTATCCCACTCTCCCAAATTCCGCCCATAGAAGCAGCATTAGGTGGGGAATTAAGCCATTCTACCTGACGAGCCGTTAATCCGCAAAGAATATCATCTTGAATACTCTTGTCATTCCAGAATTTAGCTACTTCTTTAAGGTGCTTAGCAGCAGCAATAAAATTCGTTCCGCAATCTGAATACAGGCATGATGGAATACCTCTGCGCGACACAAAACGATCAAGAGCAGCCAAGAAACACTCGCATGACAACTGTGAAAGTACTTCACAGAATACGGACTTAGTAGAAAAACATATGAAAAGACAAAAATATGCCTTGTGTACCTTCGCGTTACGACGCAAGCTTTCTTTAATTAGATAAGGCCCGCCTATGTCACACCCCACGTGATCAAAAAGCTTGTTAGGTATAAGCCGGGGAGCGGGTAACGTACCCATCTCTGGTTGTAACGCGGTAGGTTGGCACCTAAAACATATCTTACACTTTGATAACACGGATCGAATTATAGAACGAGCGCTGATAAGCCAATAATTTTGACATAATATTCCCTGTAACGTACGAGGGCCTACATGTAAATATTTTAAGTGTAAATAATTAATTAACAACTTGCTCGTCTGACATTTCGGAAGCAACACCGGGTGCTTCTTATTATAGGGCAGGTCGGCTTGCACAAGTCGACCCCCCACCCTAAGGAAATTGTGAGAGTCCACGAAAGGCGATAACTTTCGTAGTGTTGCTACAAATTTACCTTTTTTAAGGGATGCGATTTCCGAACTAAAATGATTAGTTTGTAAAACACTAACTATTGTTTCATGAGCTTTCTTGAGCTCCGAGGTTCTCAGAGGTCCTACTAACCTATCCGAGGTTTTACATCGCAGGTTACGCGCAAACCTGTGACACCATGAGATTACGCGCTGTAATCTTTTAAACGAAAAAAAGCTTTCGAAAGTTTTTTCGAGATCATTACAGAAAACGTTTCTGTCATCAGATGAATTGAATGCATACGATGCACTATTTGATTTAAGTTCAGAGACCTTAAATTCATTATCTACATGAAATGACTCGATCGGCCATTGATCTCGATGTTCGCGTAGCCACGCGGGGCCCTGTATCCACTCGTCGGTAACTTCCACGAAACGAGCCGGCAACACACCGCGCGAGCACATGTCAGCCGATCCATTGTTGTGAGTTCTAACGTGGAACCAAGAACTAGGTGGAATCACAGAAGTGATTCGACTAACACGGTTAGCCACAAAAGTTTTAAGCATGTAAGGTTGTGTCTGAATCCACGCTAAAACATTCTTAGAATCGCTGAGTGCGATAATCGAATAATTAATTACCGTTAAATTTTGTACGACAAAATTAACAAGTTTACTAAGCAGCACGGCTGCCTCAAGTTCAAGTCTAGGTATTGACAGGATAGGATTTAAAGGCGCGACTTTTGTCTTGCTAGTCAACAGCCTGACCTTGACCTTCCCTTCATTATCTACGCTTCGTAGGTATAAACATGCCGCATAGCCACGAGTCGATGCATCGCAGAAAGCAATTAGTTGCACATCACAGAAATTAGGTATTAAAACGTGTCGTTCAAAACGCAACTCTGATAACAGAGGTAAGTCGGCGATGAATCGATTCCACTGCTCGCAAGGCTCGGGTGGCAACTGATCATTCCAGTCGACTCCTAATTTCCAAAGATCTTGCATTATGCACTTCGCGACGAACGTACAAGGTGAAATCATACCTACTGGATCGTAAATACTCGCGAGTAATTTTAACACTGATCGTTTGGTTTGTTTTGTGTCAGTCATGTTATAATTAAAGGCAAAACTATCACACGCAGGTAGCCATATCAACCCTAAAACCTTGAGAGATGACGATAACGTATCGTCTTGAAAGTTAATAGCTGAAACCTGATCCGATTGCATTCTACCTAGCAAGTCCGGACAGTTACTAGCCCACTTTCTTAATATAAACCCACCACTCTCGAGAAGAGATATTAAATCATCTTGCAATTTGCAAGCCTTTTCCTTAGACTCGCAAGACCATAACAGATCGTCGACATAAAACCCTTGCGTGACAACCCTAGCGGCTTCAGACCGCGAACCTTCAGCGCGAGCTAACTCGTCTGCCGCCAGCTGATGCAACGTGCGTATGGCGACATACGGCGCACTGCGGAGCCCGTAGGTATTCGTTTTAAGTTCATAGGTACGCACCGGTTCCGTCGGAGATTCACGCCACAGAATATGCTGATATTTCCTATCGGCGGGGTCAATTAACACGGCTCGAAACATCTTCGACACGTCCGCGGTAAAACATACATCAAATAATCGAAAATTAACAATGATTTTCAGTAAATCTTGGAGCAGTTTTCCGCCAGTCAAAAGTGCATCGTTGAGAGAAATTCCGTTGTTAACTTGTGCCGATCCATCGAAAACAACACGTAGGGGTGTACTAACTGAAGACGGACGCAGAACACAATGGTGCGGAATCACATACGCAGACGGTTCAGAACCTAGGTACAATTCCATGTGTCCGAGGGCTTCATATTCTCGCATAAATTCTACATAAGCCTTGTGAAGGTCTGGAGACCGAGCGAGACGGCGCTCGACCTGATTGAGACGCTTCAACGCTACATCATAAGAATCACCGAGAGGAGCATGGTCTGGGTTTAATAAAATCGGAGAAACATAACGACCGGTTTCTTCGCGATAATGTTTTTCTAAATATATTTTATCGGCTAACTCATCTAGCGGATTTTTCGGAACTTCGCACGGCGACGCTTCCGTCTCCCAAAATCGTTTGAGAGTTTCATCTAAAGTATCACTTTCTAAGATGAACGAGGTGTGCAATGATGTCGTACACGGTACTGCATCACTGTTGCTAGGGGAAGGCATCCCTAGTCTTCCGGTTACTACATAACCAAATACGCTACCTAACGCCACTGGTACATCACTATTTATGATGTATTTCTTTCCGTCATAAATGTACGGAAATAAGTCACCGGATAAAATTATATCAATCGGCGCTTTCTCATAAAAACACGGGTCGGCTAACTGAAGACCTTTATATTCACTAATTATCTTAACAGGTATAGGTACGGTCGGCAAATCAGACGTAAGTTTTGGCAATATTACTGCATCGATATTAAAGGTAGGTGTCGTGCTATGACGCGGCTGAATAGCGCACGAAACCATCCCGTAATTTTTTACAAATTCGCCACCGAGTCCGAAAATATTGTACGGACATTTATTTGCTGATAGTCCCAGTCGCTGATAACAATCCTTTGAGATGAAACTTGACTGTGCTCCCGAATCAATTAAAATACGACAAGGTTGATAATTATCAAACGCATCTAAACAATTCACAACGGCAGTGCCTAAGATAACGCTATAGTTAGTCGTCGATGACGTCACGTGGCAGGTATTATTGATAACAGCTGGCTGATCTACTTTGCACGGCAAAGAAGCCGGCGCGGCTGGAATCGGATTTGATGCCGGTTTGTTGTTATTGACGTTAACTTCTTCGTGCAAAAGTACGTGATGAGATGAACGACAAATTAAGCATTTAAAGTTGCTTTTGCACGAATTAGCAAAATGGTTTTGTTTTAAACAGTTGCGGCACAGTTTCAGTTCATTAGCACGGCTAATGCGCTGACCGATTGACAATTTACGAAATTGATCGCATCGAAAAATCATATGATCTTCTCCACCACAATGTAAACACTTAATAACCGCCTTAGAACTGGTCGAAGAAGCATGCGAGTAATTTCTCGAACTACCTTGTTTTGCATCATTTTGTTGACGCTTGCTTTGCTGCACAGTCGTTGTAGAATAAGACGTAGAATGATCCAGAACTTTTATATGATTTTGAACAAACGAAATAAGTTCATCAAAAGTGGGTATCGTTTTTTGATCTAATTTTTGTTCAAAACTTTTCCGTGTATGTGGGTCTAATGCCCGCATTGCAATATGACACATTACGTAACTACATAAATCTTTAATTTTTAACGCTTGAATGGCCTTGTATGAATGATCAAAGTTTTCAATAAACAGGTTCAGGTGAGTAGAAGACTCCTTTGTTAACGGTGAAAAGTTTAACATCTTATCTATGTACCTACCGACTAATAACCTATCGTCTTTGTATTTCTCAATCAAACTTTGCCAGACTAGATCGTAGTTATCGGAGGTCAAAGGAATACTTTTTACTATATTCAAGGCTGACCCTTTGACGCTTTGCAACAAATAATGGAATTTTTCTATCTTCGGAATATGAGCTTGATTGTGTACCATTGAACAAAATGTCTCATAAAACGTTATAAAATTCTCAGGATTAGAATCAAACGTAAACAACTCAAGTTTAGGTAAACGAGGTTTCGACTCCACAGAGCGATTATCTTTGTCACCTTTATTAACATCGTTTTTAGGTTTAGATTGGTTTGCACATAACTTTACACGGAAATATAAATCATCAAAACTTTTCAATTCATGACTTCTAAGAGTAGACTTTGGATCATGTTGAAGTTCTTTTTCGAATATATCGAATATAATTTTTTCAAACGAACTACGTAGTTCATGGATTTCAGAGACGTGCATCAAAAATAATTGCATAGTTTCAGGTTCTGATAAATCACGGGACATATCATAAACTGTTTGTATTTGTTGAAATATTCGCTGCTTGCGATGAATTAACACGGTTAATTCATTCGACATTGTTTCTTCGAAATGACTTTTCGCTTCTTTAGATGGCGGCGCCATTTTGAGAAATGACACACGAAGACGTTAGCAATTGCAAATGAATATTTCGATGAAAATGTTATATTTTACTTAAATAAACAACACAATACATAAATAAATACTTGTACGACAAGAATATGTGTGTAGTGTGTGTAAATAAATAAATACCAGGGCAGATTAGGCAAGTTAAGAATCGACACGTCACGTGTAGAACGTCTACCACGTACATGAAATATATAAAAAAAATGGGAAAATAAACTAAATTGGCACGGCCAATGTTAATATTGGTGTTAAGAACGTCTTAACGAGTAATTATGCACGGCAATAATTACGGGAGGTGATCTGACACGGTCAGAAATATTTAAAATAACCGGTTGAATCCGGCTCGAAGGACCAAAAAGATTGTACGATATGCACAATATAAATTAAGTGGACTGTATTTGAGGTGCGTCCAGACCCCAGTTCGAACGGTAAACAACCCCGCAAGTTCACAAAGGACAAATGAAAGCACTCCACCAACCTTAAATCCACGACCGCAAATCAATTTCAGCGTCAGTCGAACAGGTGAATGAGGTGAACAGCTCGGCACGGCCTCAACTGCTGGTTTCTATAAACTCCTTTGTATAATAGCGGCACAGAGTCACGGACACTGGGTTCAATGAAGGTCTGAGACGGAGACCTGCGCGCGCGTCTCGAGCGCGAACGACGTGTGTTCGCTTCGGATGCTACGACAGAGTACCTCTATCGATCGACGATAGCAGTATTCAAGTATTGATGGAGTTTTTTCCATCTACCCTCTTTTAAACTTGCGGAGATCGAACAACACTGTATAATTATCCCAAGGCTATACACTGTTTATTGCTAAGGGGGTTAGTATATTTACCAAAGTGGAGTATACAATACAAATATTTTTCGGCATTGCATGTTGAACATAACATATCATATCATCACGCCTTTCCCCTGAATGGACTGGCAGAGGTGTACAACACCCACACTTTAGCGGACGATATTCAGTCCTAAATGTGACAGGCGGTGAGCTTGTCGCCATATACCGGGCTCCAGTTACTTAGCAGATGACATTAGATATGTACATATGCTCACACAATGATTAAGTTGGTGCATGCCTTTGGCTGGGTCCAAACCCTCTCCCTCTGGCTTGAGAGGCGTATCTTCTGCGACTAGGCTATCATCACTAGTATGTTAAATAACAAGACATAATACAATAAAAAAAACTGATTTATTTATCTTTTTCGCTGCATGCTTTTTCAAAATCTGTTTGTACTCATTAGAATGTCCTTAAAACAATAACAGATTACTTCCAAAATATTAAGTAAAGCATCTTGAATTTAAGTAGCAGTGCAGGTTTCCATCACAATTCAATCTGCAAACAAAAAATCACAATGTTACTTAATGTATCAAACATTATATTTTACTTTTGCTCTGCATTACATGACTGATTTAAATTATCTTGTTTAGGACATACTGGACAGATTTATGGGAAAATATAGGAAATGATTATAATTTTTCCCAAAGTGAACGGTATACTACTTAGATAAAAGTCAATTTGTCCTTTGTTGGCAAGCACATCACTAGGGAATGGCTAGATTGTCTTGCCTAAAACTCTCTATGTAATATTAGTTTGTATAGTCCGTTAGCCGAACCTCATTGCAAAGCACTAAATGTAAGAAGCTGAGAGCTGAGCTTCACCGCACTGGGTATGAAGTATAGCTATAGGTACAGAGATCAGCTAGTAAGTATATTACCTAATGCAGAGTGTAATGTAGGTAGATTGGCAATATAGATATCCTAACTAATAATTTAAAAATGAATTTGTTTGTTTGTTCTGCTGTCACACCTCAACTACTCAATCTATCATCATGAAATTTTGCATACACAATGTCAGAGGTACAGAAAAGGACGATGATAAGACAATGAAGAGGATGATAGAGATAATGGTTCTGCAGGACCGCAGGTGAAACTGCGGGGCGCAGCTACTTGATATATATGTATAAATGTGCTTATCCAGATTATTTCTATAGTGTCTATCTTTATCTCTGTGCCAAATTTAATTCAGAACAACCATCATCTATCTAATATATACATATGTACTTCCATTCAAACTTTTGCCTTTTTAAAATTAGTGTAAAGTGTGATTTCTCAGATACTTACTAACTGGGTCTAAGAAAATTCAATTTTTTTGTTCATACAAATAGTAACTAAGTCCACAGATTTGTTGTTGATAGTGGTTGTGATTGCTGTTTAGCTCATCCACAGTCAGGTTTCTAAAGCCAACTTGGAAACCATTAGTCACGTACGAGTCCTTGGGTGACTTGTTTGTTGGTAGGTGTTAGGCTCGAACGGCATAAATTACGCAGTAGGTACCTGAAACATTTTTCAATTTATAAACAAGAAAAAGTTTGTGACTTTTAGGTTAAGTTAACCTTGGTTATTTACAAATTATGTGGTCATATATAGTGATAAGAAAGTACTTAATACTTACAATTACCTCCACAAGTATCCTGGCGTCACTTTATTAACCCTGTTAGATTATTTTGAAGGTCTTATGTTATTAGTACATAGGGGCGATTGATTCGGAAAAAACTTCCAAACCGATCTTCCATTCCATTGGGTTTAACGACAAACGAAAGCCTTAGTAGTTCCTATTAAGTGTTTAATGTTGTTAATCGTGATAGTTTTTGTGGGCGTGATGACGGAAAGATTTTTAGATTTTAATAACCTCTATTTGTAAACAAAACAATGACTTATTTGGCTAAGTGCGTTTCGTTCCCCACAAATCCTTTATGGAATGAAAATGTTATATTTTATTCTTCTCTTTTTTATAACTTGTAATAATTATCATAATAATTATTAGTTCATTTGATTAAACATATCGATATTTAATTATTGTATGCATTTAATGAGCAGAATGGTCCCGAAATACGTTTTATCAATTTTACCGGTTTTTAGCAAGCACAGTCGAGTAAAATGGAACGTAATTTGAGTGAGAAAAGCCCATCTCATCTCATGCTTGTTTGAGAATACCACATGGTTTGTTTTTAGGAGATTCTCCCTCGAGTTCAAGGAATCGAGATCGAGATGAAAAAGTCCTATCTCCGAATAGGGCCCCTGGTCAAAATTTCTTCTGACAAACGTCCGTACGGGAACGGAGTATTTGTCGTTTAAATAAGTAAAATCATAACTCAGTTAAACTGCAGAAACGTACACAGTGTTATTATTGTTTCCATTTAAACAATGTCTTTGTCAGTGTCGCTGTTTGCCGTCTATCGCGCTTTTTCATAAGTCACTGTCAGTTAGTGCGCGCTTCGGCCTTCGCTTCGCTTGTGTTGTGTGGTGCATTGATCTGCGTCTGTTTTCTAATAATTTTCGCGCCGGCTTAGAAATTTAATTAAAATCGATTGCAAACAAAGATTACATTCTCTCCAAGACGTGTCTAAGATATGACTTGATTTCCTAGCAATACTCTTACAGTTAAGGTGATTTTAGCTCGTAGGTACCATTAGACTATTACCATGGCGGAAGCAGAGGAAGCTATGGACGTTGTTGGAGACGTTGGAGATAATTCCGTAAATATACTCTTAAAACTTACTGCACACTAAATAATAACTGGTATTTACTGATAATTTAATCTCTATCACACATTTAATGTCCGATACAGAATGAATCGTCTAGCGACACCACGTCGTCAAGGGGCAAAGAGGGTGATTTTGAGAGTAAAATCGAGACGGATCGATCTAAAAGATTCGATTTTTTGCTGAAACAAACGGAGATATTCTCTCATTTCATGACTAACACTCCGAAATCCAGCACCAGCCCGCCTAAACCCAAGGCTGGTAGACCAAAAAAGATCAAAGAAGTAATTGAACCAGGCTCTGCAGCTGAGTGAGTTACATACAATGTTTTGGGAATCCAATACTCACATTAGTTTGATTTTTTCTTATCATTCTCATAATTTTCCATTTTTAATACTTTTTTGTAGTAGCCCAAATAAATGTTTCTATTTTCAGCCACCGTCACCGTAAAACTGAGCAAGAGGAAGATGAAGAACTTCTTGCAGAGACCAATACCAAAACAAAAGCCATATTCCGATTTGAATCATCACCACATTACATAAAGAATGGTGAAATGAGAGATTACCAAGTCCGTGGTCTCAACTGGATGATATCCTTATATGAAAATGGCATTAATGGAATCCTTGCTGATGAGATGGGTCTCGGAAAAACTCTTCAAACAATCTCACTACTGGGCTATATGAAGAATTTCAAGTATGTACCTCATTGCAATCAATTGCTATGCTAAGCACAGCAAAAAACTGAACCACGCCAAGTTTATTATTTAAATTACTAATATCTTTATTAATAACTTACATAGTTTAGACATGATTGCAAAAATAAGCTGCAAGCAGCAACCAAATAATTGTTAAGCTGAGCATAGCAGTATACAGTGTGTACAGATAATATTTTCATGTATCTTCAAAAAATAAAAGTAATATAATTTTAATGCCATGTCCACAGAAATGTGCCGGGGCCACACATTGTTATTGTGCCAAAGTCAACATTGACAAACTGGATGAATGAGTTCAAGAAGTGGTGTCCTTCAATCAAAGCGGTATGCCTGATAGGTGATCAAGAAACAAGGGTAAGTTAAATATGTTTTTCACTCATTGTAATCATCATCTCTTACATGGTTTTTGTTTTAAAGTTTTTGATATTAGAGAGCCAAACTAAAGTGTGTATTTTTTTCTTTTTCTACCATTCAGATGTGGATTTCTTAACTAGTTATCAATTTTTATCATTGGTTGCCTGTCTTTGTCATATTTGTTTACAGGACATTTGAAAAAGAAGCTAAGTAAATATCCTTGCCTTTTTCTCTACAGTCTATTAGACGAAGACAGAAAACTTAATTCTATGATTTAAACATTTTAAACCAGTGGTCCCTAAACTCTTTTAATTATAGAACACTTGCCATGTTTTCGGGTTTGGGCAGACTAAATTAGCTACTATTGCATTTTAGAAAATATTGTGAACCTTGTCCTTCCATCCATGGATTGATTTAAACCTTTCAAATGTTTTTTTTATATATACTTAGTGATAAAAATTGAATTTATTTATAGTATTTTTTATTGTCCTAATTTATACAGAGCACATTCATACGCGAGACTCTGATGCCTGGCAACTGGGATGTCTGCATCACTTCATACGAAATGATAATACGAGAGAAGTCAGTTTTCAAGAAATTCACTTGGCGGTACATGGTTATTGATGAGGCTCATCGTATAAAAAATGAGAAATCAAAGTTATCGGAGTTGCTGAGAGAGTTTAAGAGCATGAACCGGTTGCTTTTGACTGGTACTCCGCTCCAGAATAACCTGCATGAGCTCTGGGCACTGCTGAACTTCTTACTGCCTGATGTATTCAACAGTTCTGATGTAAGTTTACTAAATTTTTTTTTACAAGATAGGGTTTCACATTGGTGTAATTGTGCCTCTTTGATTAAACTTGAAATAAATTTTATTAATACTTATTTTTAGTTTATGGCACTAGTTTAAGTATCTCAAGAGCAATATTTTTCCAATGCAGAAAAGCATTTTGTAATACATAGTTTAATTAATAATTTCTAATGAGGCGTTTTCATTAAAAAAAAAATAGTTCACGTCATTTTGGTAGATGGCGTTGGAGAAGCACAAAAAAGGTCTGTCAAATCGATAAAGTATGGTCACCTATCGAAGCTATCAATTCCCTAAATTTGGGGTAAAAATATGTAAGAAATACAGTGAAGCCTGGCAAAGTATATGAAAAACCTCTATTATTGAGAGTTGCAATGAGGTCCCGGTTCTTTTTCATTAAATTACCTCTGTTAATGGGACTTTGAGCCTTGTTAAATGAGATTTGAATTCTAAGACTTTTTCGGTGTGTACCTCTGTAATTGAGACTCTGTATCTCAATTACCTGTTTAAGTGAGACAAATTAATCAGGTTTTAACACGTTTTGACATGTTTGTTTTCATACATTTCGCAACATCTTTTGCGCATGCTTTGTTTGTCAATACTATCTCAGGGTTTGACCTAAAAACAAGAGAATAAAAGTGTACAAAATGTCCAAACGTAAATTTTGACCAACTTTATTCTATCGAGAAACCGATTTCAGCAACTAGCAATCAAGTACAAACAAACATAACCGATTACTTTGTCATAAAATTTACCTTTTTTTTAGACGCAATACATTGTTTGTACATTCATATCTACATTAAATTCATAACACCAAAACTACGCATTTTATTATTATTTCCACTTCTAAAAATGGAATAACGGCACATTTCGACCTCTGTAAGCGGGGCCTCTGTAAATATTTTAACCCTGCTTAATTGGAAAACTGGATTATTGGAAACCCTCAATAATTGGTACACATGTCTTGGTCCCTTGAGATTCCAATTAACCAGGTTTCACTGTAGTTAGGAGTATTTTGAATTAGGAACTGATCGTAGTACTATTTGGAAATCAGGTGGTTAATTAGCATATTTGCTGGAAAATTAGTTGATCCACTGGTAGCACTAACTAGCTAGTCAGAAAATATTTACGTCAATGTCAAATTTAAATTGATGTCAATGTCAAACATTTATTTTAATTTCAAATTGACATTCGATTTGACAGAACAATTTCATCAAACTCTGTAACGCCATCTATTATATTTTTTGGAACTACAATTTTTTTTTCACTGGAAAACGCCTCATTGTTATAGTTGATATTAGATGCAACCATTAACTTCTGACATTGTAAGTACCCAATTACTTTTCTAGGACTTTTACAGCCTTTGATTAATAGTTCTTGGTAGGAATTCTTCTTGTTTCCCTTTAACTAATACATAAATAATTTTTAGGACTTTGATTCTTGGTTCAACACGAACGCAGCTCTCGGCGACAACCAACTGGTTTCCCGACTGCATGCTGTATTGAGACCATTCTTGCTCAGACGTCTCAAGTCTGAAGTAGAGAAGAAACTGAAGCCTAAGAAGGAAGTCAAAGTCTATGTGGGTTTGAGTAAAATGCAGAGAGAATGGTACACAAAGGTCCTGATGAAGGATATTGATATTGGTAAGTGACAGTTATGCTGGTTTACAAACTATTTCTTTGATGTTTTTGGGGATGCTACTGCCTCTAATAGCATTCATATTTTTTCTTATAATGCTTGTGCTCCCACTTACTCTACTGTACACAGAGATAGTCTTCAAGCTCTCTACAGATTCTCGGCAGGAAACCCCCGAGAACACCAACAAGTGTGAATGTGAGAGGTTTATCGATGGAACATTTATTAACAACCTCAGTTACGCTGACGACATGGTGCTGCTTGGACCCTCGATAAGTGCTATCAGGAAGCTCTTAGGTATCTGTGAGAAATATGCTGGGGCTCATGGGCTCAGGTACAATGTTAAGAAGAGCGAGTTTCTGGTGTTACAGTCAAAGGGCTTTAAGACTAATATTGTGCCTCCTCTATTTCTGAATGGCGTCCCTTTGGCCAGAGTCACGCACTTTAAGTACCTGGGTCACTGGATTACAGAGGATCTCACAGATGCCGAAGACATTGAAAGGGAGCGCAGGGCGTTGGCAGTTAGAAGCAATATGTTGGCTCGCAGATTTGCGCGGTGCACGATGGAGGTAAAGATATCGCTTTTCAAAGCATATTGCCAGTCTTTTTATACGTGCAGTCTGTGGGTTAGCTACTCGCAGAAGACAGTCAACGCTCTCCGCGTGCAGTACAACAACGCGTTCAGGATGCTGCTGGGGCTGCCTTGGCGCTGCAGCGCGTCGGGCATGTTCGCCGACGCCCGGGTGGATGGCTTTCATGCCATCATGCGCAAGCGGGCAGCCTCCATGCTGAGCCGTGTCCGGGGCAGCACCAACAGTATCCTGCGCGTTGTTGCAGGGCGAGCTGACTGTCCTTTCATACATCACGCGGTTAGGTTACATGTTAATCATAAATAATCAGATTTTCACATTAATAAGTAATTTTGACATTTAATTTGATTTAATTTTTTAATTTTTATTTTACTTTATATTCGTGACATATTTTTATTATTTGACATCTAAGATTGACATGTACCAAATCAAAATATTATTATTTATTTTTTAACTTTAATTTTTCATTTTAAATTGTATTTAATTTGTGATGTACTGAATTATATGTAGATGTGTAAATGAATTTTTAATATGGACATGGTCTGAATTAAATGATTATTATTATTATTATTATTATTATCTTGAGTCGCTGGGTCTCGACAAGACTTCGCGCCTTAAGTCTGTAAAGAAGTCTCGTCGATCCTTGGTGACTTAGAAAAACCTATCACACTTACGTTTCTCAGGGGTCCTCAGAGTATCTCACCAATAGTCTGTAAAAAGGCTAGAGAATTCCAGAAAGAACTCCATTAAGCTTAATTTAATGTTTTTAGCATTCACAAAGAAGACCAAAATCAAATTAAATCTAGCAATATTACTCCTTTTCAGTAAACGGCGCGGGTAAAGTAGAGAAAATGCGTCTGCAAAACATTCTTATGCAGCTCCGTAAATGCTGCAACCACCCGTACCTGTTTGATGGAGCTGAACCCGGCCCGCCGTACACCACAGACGAGCATCTTGTCTACAACTGCGGTAAACTGGTGATCTTAGACAAGCTGCTGCCTAAACTGCAGGAGCAGGGCTCCAGGGTGCTCATATTCTCACAGATGACCAGGATGCTGGATATCTTGGAGGATTACTGCCTTTGGAGGCAATATAAGGTAAGTTCATGTTTTTAGTTGAGTTTAGATTCTTATTGTTTTTCGACTTTATGTCGTGAACAATGAAAAATAAAAATTAAGTAAAAGTAAGTAACCACAGAGAAGGTGGGAGGACGATCTGCCAAAAGGATGGCGCAGAATAGCCAGAGATAGAGAGGAGTGGCGACATCTAGAGGAGGCCTATGTCCAGAAAGGACAACCTGATTCTGAAGCTGGTGTTATTTGAAATTATAGATTAAGTATTTTTATTTTATTTTATTTTTTGTAACAACAGAAATTTGTAAAAAAAAAAACTAAAAATCAGTGAATAAAGGCTATTTTTATTTTTTATTTTATTTATTTAAGTAAAATCGTAACTGATACTATAAAAAACCTGGTTGTTTGTTACTATGTCACATTTAACAATTCACAACCAAACATGATCTTTTTCATGATGATTGGTTGTGTAATGTGCATACACATTGTCAGGAGTACAGAAAAACCATAGGATACCACAAGGTACACACATAGTACATACATTGTACAACAAGAACGCTGGTAAATCACCGACACGCAGCTAATCTTCTTCTTAATATATATAAATTACGTGTCACGTTGTTTGTCCGCTATAGACTCCTAAACTACTTAACCGATTTCAATCAAATTTGCACACCATGTGCAGTTTGATCTAACTTAACAGATAGGATAGCTCACATATATATTTATATATATATAAATAATAAACGCGAACGAAGTCGCGGGGTGACAGCTAGTGTATTATTAAATTTCAGTACTGCCGTCTAGACGGCCAAACGCCCCACGAGGACCGTAACAGACAGATCGAAGAGTACAACTCGGAAGGCAGCGAGAAGTTCGTGTTCATGCTGTCGACGCGCGCCGGCGGGCTCGGGATTAACCTGACCTCGGCTGACGTCGTCATCATTTACGACTCGGACTGGAACCCGCAGATGGACTTGCAAGCTATGGACCGAGCGCATCGAATCGGACAGATGAAACAGGCATGTAAACAGTCCGATCATTTTTGTGTCAAACTCAGTTAATATATTATTGAAAACCCGTACATAATATGATTATTTAAGATATATGATGAAATTATACATTAATATGACGATGATACATTAATATGACGAGAGTAGGTGCATAATCGAGTCACCGCTCACGTCGAGGCATGCTCACTTTGATTTATTTACAACCTTAGGTCACTTAGGTCAAATTATGCTTTCGTCCAGAATAAATATTAGGCTGTTATTTTTCTGACAAAATAAATTTGTAGGTAAGCTTATTTTGAATTTTGTGGTTTGAAGTTTTTTGTCTCCTACCTAGGTGCGAGTTTTCCGCATGATAACAGACAACACAGTAGAGGAGAAAATCGTGGAGCGTGCTGAAGTGAAGCTGAGACTCGACAAGTTGGTCATCCAGTCGGGCCGACTCGTCGACCAGAAGAACCAACTCAACAAGGACGAGATGTTGAACATGATCCGACACGGAGCCAACCATGTATTCTCATCTAAGGACTCTGAGATCACCGATGAGGATATCGATTCTATATTGGCTAAAGGAGAAGTCAAGGTAATTTAACTTTTTTCTTTATGCAGATTTTTCATTGATTTAGGTAGTGTTGCGCAACATAACAGAACTTTATTAAAAAACAGAAGAGTGTGTTTCTTCTGAAGCAGAGTTAAACTGAGTGGAGCTCAGCAATGAATGAATGAACCAATCACAATGCTTCGCTTCAGACAATAGACAATAATTTATTTGTGGCAAAAAACACACAGAAAACAGACAAAAAAACTTAAGTAAAAAAAGGTGGAAACTTGGCTTTTTGCCACAAACCGGCCGTAACTCAGCATGGTGCTGGTTGTGTCCAACCAGCGCTGGTCTTCCGTTGCGACCGGCAGGTGATGGTCAGAGAAAGCATTGTGATTGGACAACATACTTCAGTGGAAAAGCATTCTTAAGTGAGTTTCAATAAAGGTCTCTCTTTCTCTGGAAATTTCTAATGCCTTAGTCTAAATGCTGTTACCGGCAATTTCTATTGCAGACTGAAGAATTGAAGCAAAAGCTCGAGAGCCTCGGCGAGTCGTCGCTTCGTGAATTCACCATGGACACTCCCGGCGCTACTACGGATTCAGTATATCAGTTTGAAGGTTTAAAACATTTCACTAACTTGTAATCATTTCAATATTTATACAGGTCTGTCTTTCTATTTGATGTCTTTTCCAAACATTTTACTTACTCATAATAAAATCATTCCAATATTTATATAGGTCTGCCTTTATATTTGATGTCTTTTCAAAAAAAAAATCTGTGATTGATATCTTTCTGTTGTTCTACAACAGCTGAATTGATTTTGATAAAGTTTAGTATTGTGAATTATATAGAAAGAAGAGACTGACATAGGCTTTTAAAAGATTATGTATCCTACATAATTTACAAACAAACATTTAGAAGACAAACAAAGAAAACTGCAGGTAAACCAGCAGAGCATAGCAAAAAGTACTGCGTCATATTCCCTCAAAAAACTTTAACAGCAACAACTATTGGGACAAATTAACATTTAACTTCTGTTGAATAGGCGAGGATTACAGAGAGAAGCAGAAGGTGACCCTCGGAAGCTGGATCGAGCCTCCCAAACGAGAACGTAAGGCCAACTATGCCGTGGACGCATACTTCCGCGAAGCCCTTAGGGTGTCCGAACCGAAGGCGCCCAAGGTACAGGTAATTAAGTGTAAAGAGCTAACATCGGAGCTCGACGTTCTTTACTGGTGATGGTTTGCTGTCATCTTGCCATTTGTACTGATTAGCTCTTTATACTAGCGTAGCTTCATTACTACTTAATTTACTTATCTATATTTCATTTACTCAAACGACTTTTCACCCCATAGTCTCAAATGTCACAATGGTAAAAAATACGACATTCAGACAAGAACATACATGTCGTCACGACTTTCCCCCGAAGGGGCTGGCAGAGGTGTCATACAACATGATCGGAGCCCGGTGTATGGCGACAGGCTCGCCCCCTGTCACATTTGCGACTGAATATCGTCCGGCGAAGTGTAGGTGTTGTATTACACCTCTGCCAGCCCCCTCGGGGGAAAAGCGTGACGATATGTTGAAAAGTAAACGGTAGAAGCGTCACATCAATGTAGAAAAAGGAATTCAATTCTTCTTCATGTATTATTTCTATTGGGTGAAAAAGTCGTACTAACATATTTATACATGCTTAATAATGTAGTTAGCTTGCTTCTATATATTCCAAAGGCTGAAAAACTCCAAATCCGGTTGCAGTATTGGTGGTCACACTGGTGTGATGTCTTATAAGAAAGTCCGTTGAATAGACAGTATTCTCAGTATTTAGTGTTCAGACAGTATTCAATGAATACTTACTACGTCATTCGCGCTGTAATTGCACTGCACGCACCATCCAGTATCTGCGTGCCTGCTGTCCGTTGATCGTTGTCGACGAGCAGTCCATGTATCGCAAGTACTGCAAACGTGACTGCTTACTGTGTGACGTCTTAGATGATTTACTGATCCTCGCAACCTGCGTCTGGACCGGACTGGACTGCACAAAGACTGCACCCAGATTTGGTGTGCTGCAGCCTTCGATCAGATATACATGGATGTTGTCTTATTAAAAATCAGGACTCTATTGTAGAACCGCAATTACACTTATGACCGTATTCTGAAACGACGCAATCTCGATTTAAATCTTGTTTTACCACACACCAAAACTTTTAAATCACATTTATCACTTTCCACTTTCACTTTTAGTCATTTGAGCATGCGGGCCTTAGTGTTCCATTCAAAATAATCAAATACATACATATAACTTGTAAAGTGTTTTTAGCACATTTAGGAGTCGTGAAGCCGACACGATCACAGAGCAACTGACAGCGAAACAAGGCTTAAACTTGATCTAAGCTTAGTTTTCAAGGTGCCATTTTTCGTAAGACTTGACATCTATGTGTTATATCTGATCGAAGATTCCGGCCTTCAAGCTTGATGTCTTGAAGTCTTACCAAAAAGTCATTCTGATGTGATGGTATAATGTTCGTTTCCCCACGCAGGCGCCGCGTCCCCCGAAGCAGCCGATCGTGCAAGACTTCCAGTTTTTCCCGCCGCGTCTATTCGAACTGTTGGACCAGGAAATCTACCATTATCGTAAAACTCTTGGGTAAGTAACTTTTTTTTAAATTAAAATTTATATTTATGTAAAAAAGCGATGATAGCCTAGTTGGAGAAGGCCCGCCTTTCAAGCCAGAAGGAGCGGGTTCGATCCCAGCCGACGGCACGCATCAGTGTATTCATTGTATGAACATAATTATGTGCGTATTGTAGGTTATCTGCCTAAAGGCCCATTTACACGATGCAAGTTTCTTGCCTATTGCATACAATTAAATTGAAGCAATAAACGACTTGCATGGTCTAAACAATACGTGACATTGTGGATCTGTTTTACAAGTTTTGCCTCAAAACTTCTCTTGGTATAAATAGCACATGTTATAATTTCTTTAGCAATTCTTGCATTCAACTGGATTCTCTCTTCATTTGCAAACATGAGTTTAGTGAGTAAAGTTATGTCAATCGTTGCTGCTCTTCTGAAGTCAAAACTGTTGAGAAACCGTCGTAAGAAAAGGTTTTCGATCAAAAAATTAATAGGAAGAAGAGAGATTCTCGGAGTATCTAACAATCTTTGAGTAGAGCTACAAAACGTAGCTTCTACACGTTCAATACTTGAATGAAAAATTTGCCAACGCAAATACGTGCAATACTTGAAGCAACCCGCTAATAAATGGTACACGCACATACAACCCTGTGTTTAGACAAGTCAAAACTTATAAGCAATAATCGCCCAAACATAATTGTATTGGTGTAAACAAATGACATTTGCAATTATTTCTTGGCAAAACTTTCATACAATAATTGCATTTCATTTTTTTACTAATACCCGCGTGTGAACATTTGCTTACAATTCTTGAAGATCAATTTTATTATTGTGCGTAAAGTATTGAATTCAATTATTGCTCTTGTATGTACTAGAAAATGGTATCATGTAAATGGGCCTTTATGACTGGGGCCCGGTGTATGGCGACAGGCTCACCCCCTGTCACATTTGAATAAGAATAATAAATAAAGAATAAAAATAATTTATTGACAAACACAACAGAATTAAATGATATTTATTTATTTTATTATATATTTGAGACTGAATATCGTACGGCGAAGTGTGGGTGTAGTATAACGCCTCTGTCAGCCCCTTCGAGGGAAAGGTGTGACGATATGTTATGTTATGATTTATGTAAGTTCTTTTTTATTTTCAGATGTTGTCAGTTGCATTTATTATGTTGTGAGATTGTTGGCTTTCATATTTCAATATTATTATTATCTTATTTCAACATCAATTCTGGCATATACAAATACACATATATATATATATATAGAAAGGCAGAATACCAGTTTTACCAATATCAAAAAACGGATTCATTAAGTCTGCGCTATTGCTATCTAAAACATTCTTATTCCTTAAACGTTAAGGTACAAAGTGCCTCGCAACCCCGAGCTGGGCCCGGACGCGGCCAAGATACAGCGCGAGGAGCAGCGCAAGATAGACGACGCGGAGGCGCTCAGTGAAGAAGAGGTCACTGAAAAAGAACAACTGCTCACACAAGGTATAGTTCGACATATATTTAACCACTGGTGTAAAAAGGGAGTAGTTATAAGATTGGTGTGTGTCTGTATCTGTGTGTCTCACTGTGACATCATAGCTTTCAAACGAATGGACCGAATTTGCTACTCATTCATAGCTTACTGTTAAAATCAAATCGCAGCAGGATTTTAAACTTGCTTTCTCAGAAATACAGCTGTTTTTTTTGTATAGTATAAATCGCCTCATAAATAATATTAATATGTACCTTTATACCTTTATTTATGATTCAGTCATCATACCTTCATTTATTATATCTTTAGTATATTTGCAGTGTTTATTTTCTAAATTATTTCTGTAGGTTTTACAAATTGGACAAAACGAGACTTCAATCAGTTCATTAAGGCGAACGAGAAGTACGGTAGAGATGACATCGAGAATATCGCCAAGGATGTTGAAGGAAAAACACCCGAAGAGGTAAAAATTATATTATTTTCAATGGTTTTAGACGGAAATAAGTGCTCTTCTAATATTGCTGGTTTTTATTGCTTTATAGCAATAATGAAAGAAAGGAAATGGTATGTTTTGTGAGTTTAGTTCCGAATTTAATATAGCAATATCGACATGTACCGCTTTCAGTTTACATAATTTTATAAAAACCAAGTAAAGTTTTTTTTTAAACACAACCCAAGAAAGGATATCTGTCTGTGACATCATAACTCTCATGCTGATATACCTATTTAGATGTTTTTCAAAGGTTTACAAAGGTGGCTTTAATTTTTAAGAAGTGATGATAGCCTAGTTGGAGAAAACCCGCCTCTCAAGCCAGAGGTTTGTTCATTGTGTGAACATATGTATGTGCGTATTGTATGTCATCTGCTACATGACTGGAGCCCGGTGTATGGCGACAGGCTCGTCCCTTGTCACATATGGGACTGAATATCGTCCGGCGAAGTGTGGGTGTTGTATTAAACCTCTGCCAGCCCCCTTGGGGAAAGGCGTTACGATAAATGTTATGTATAATTTTAATGCTAATGCTTTGTAATTAAACTAAAATTATGTTCAGGTGATGGAATACTCTGCTGTATTCTGGGAGCGATGTCACGAGTTGCAAGATATAGACCGAATCATGGGCCAGATCGAGCGAGGCGAGGCCAAGATTCAGAGAAGGGCGTCCATCAAGAAGGCGCTGGACGCTAAAATGGCGCGCTACAGGGCGCCCTTCCATCAACTTAGGATCGCTTACGGAACGAACAAGGGGAAGAATTATACGGAAGAAGAAGACAGGTAGGTCGTCGTATTACCGTACGTGTATCGTACCGTGACATCACCAAGCGGTTCCAACGGAAGACCAGCGCCGGTTAACAGCCGGCATTATGCTGAGTTGGGGCCGTTTTGTGACCTTGTAGATTGTACGATTCCCTTAAAGTTTTTAATTTTAAAAGGTCACAAATAAACTTTTTTCTTTCTTTCTTTTATTACTGGTTTGATAGAAAATTACTGTTGAAAAAAAAACTCCTTTTATGTCACCAAAACTCGACAAACAGGCCCTGTACGCAAATGACTTCTTTAATTGACAAAAAACGCGTTTCATTAAAACATTAAAATTGCTTGAAATACTAATAAGAAAAATATTGTTTTAATTTTGTTGCTTGGCGTACAGAGCACGGCAATGCGTTTTTTATGTGGTACACAAAAAGTTTAAGAGTAAAAATGAAAAAAAGGGAATTATGAAATCTAAGAAGAAAATAACTCAAGTCACAAAATTAGTTTCCCAAATACCTTATTGTACTTAATGCGACGATCAAGCGCAAATACGCTATAGATTCTTCAAAGACACAGTTTTAAAGATAAACTTCCGCGAAGTTACGCATCTGCGAAATTAATCAACTTTTAATGAACTACCTAAAGCTGTATGTGTTTTTCTGTGTTCATTTGGCATGCGTAGTTATAATATGTCTTTTTATTTGGCGAAGCCACAGGCTCGCGACACACAGTCTTTGACTAGTTCAGGAGCCTCTGCAATTAAAATTATAACAAACAATCTGCGCCCCACGGTTAAAAAGTATCCTATTTGCTATTCTAGACTATAATCTATCTCTGTGCCAAATTTCATCCGGATCCAGATCCAGTTCTGTTCAGCCGTTCTGGCGTGAAAGAGTAACAAACATCCATACATCCATCCATCCATTCTTACAAACATTCGCGTTTATAATATTAGTAGGATTTTCTTTTTTATGCCCAAATGAATTATTTGTATGAATTTGTTTGTCAGGTTCCTAGTGTGCATGCTGCACAAGCTGGGCTTCGACAAGGAGAACGTGTACGAGGAGCTGCGCGCGGCCGTGCACGCCGCGCCGCAGTTCCGCTTCGACTGGTTCCTCAAGTCTCGCACCGCCGTGGAGCTGCAGCGGAGGTATGTGCCTATACTTCGACTGGTTCCTCAAGTCTCGCACCGCCGTGGAGCTGCAGCGGAGGTATGTGCCTATACTTCGACTGGTTCCTCAAGTCTCGCACCGCCGTGGAGCTGCAGCGGAGGTATGTGCCTATACTTCGACTGGTTCCTCAAATCTCGCACCGCCGTGGAGCTGCAGCGGAGGTATGTGCCTATACTTCGACTGGTTCCTCAAGTCTCGCACCGCCGTGGAGCTGCAGCGGAGGTATGTGCCTATACTTCGACTGGTTCCTCAAGTCTCGCACCGCCGTGGAGCTGCAGCGGAGGTATGTGCCTATACTTCTACTGGTTCCTCAAGTCTCGCACTGCCGTGGAGCTGCAGCGGAGGTATGTGCCTATACTTCGACTGGTTCCTCAAGTCTCGCACCGCCGTGGAGCTGCAGCGGAGGTATGTGCCTATACTTCGACTGGTTCCTCAAGTCTCGCACCGCCGTGGAGCTGCAGCGGAGGTATGTGCCTATACTTCGACTGGTTCCTCAAGTCTCGTACCGCCGTGGAGCTGCAGCGGAGGTATGTGCCTATACTTCGACTGGTTCCTCAAGTCTCGCACCGCCGTGGAGCTGCAGCGGAGGTATGTGCCTATACTTCGACTGTTTCCTCAAGTCTCGCACCGCCGTGGAGCTGCAGCGGAGGTATGTGCCTATACTTCGACTGGTTCCTCAAGTCTCGCACCGCCGTGGAGCTGCAGCGGAGGTATGTGCCTATACTTCGACTGGTTCCTCAAGTCTCGCACCGCTGTCGAGCTGCAGCGGAGGTATGTGCCTATACTTCGACTGGTTCCTCAAGTCTCGCACCGCTGTCGAGCTGCAGCGGAGGTATGTGCCTATACTTCGACTGGTTCCTCAAGTCTCGCACCGCCGTCGAGCTGCAGCGGAGGTATGTGCCTATACTTCGACTGGTTCCTCAAGTCTCGCACCGCCGTCGAGCTGCAGCGGAGGTATGTGCCTATACTTCGACTGAACATGCTAGAAATTATAGGATGCCGGCGACTAAACGTGGACCATATCCGTATGGCACGAAAAGAGTCTACATTACATCTACTCTTCTACAAAAACGTGCATTATAATCTGGTGCCGTCTGTTTGCTCTTTTAAGGTGTCAGAGGGATGTGGAATCTACGCAGTATACGACTAGCGCTAACATTATTAACAGAGTTAAAAAATATTATTTTCGCAAAGCGCTATAGATTATGAGACGATGCTTGCTAAGTATATTTGTTCAAAGCGCGCTGCTCTTGCGTAGAATACTTAACAATAAACAAATACTTAACAATTGGAAACTATTTCTTTCAGGTGCAACACCTTGATTACATTAATCGAACGTGAAAACCAAGAGTTGGAAGAGAAGGAGCGCGCGGAAAAGAAAAAGAAGAGTGGAAACGTGAATCCAAATACTCCGGGAGGCAACGCTACCGGCAAGGGCGCGAACGCGGGCAAGCGCAAGGCAGAAAACACACCCGACACTGCTCAGAAACAGAAGAAGAAAAAGAAATGATTATTACCGAAAAGACTTGTCAAGAAACCATATATTTCAATTATGACTCGCAATAGAAAAAAAATATCTCTGGCAGCATAATTGATCAAAAATTTGTCCCATCATGCTTTAATTTGCCATTGAGACAATTTTTTATAGATGATTATTGTGATTTCTTGATAATCGAATAGTATTTTATCTTTTAAGCTATTATGTGCGTGCGATATTGGTCGTTTGGTATATCGTGATTTCATTTTATACTGTACAGTTTCGTATGCCATTTCCAGATTTTGAGAATGCATCATTCCTTTCAGTTTTGAATGTTTTAATTTAATATTGAATGCTGATTTTTGGTATAAACTAGAGTAATTAATAATTTTATTGTATGTCCTCTCATAGCATAATATTATTGTGAAGCAAGGCAAGTTAAGCCATTTTACAAGACGTTTTATAAATTGTAAGTACCTATGGCATTAAAGTGACTTTCAAATTTTATGACAGTTGTTTTTATTATGAACATTTAGTATGTTGTGATGTAAGTGTGAAAAGCAGCTTACTGCAAACGAGTAGGTAGTTTTAGACCTCTCGGCGCACAATGTCACGTTCTCATAATGTCACGATGTCTCAAAATGTCACAGTCTCAAAATGTCACGTTCTCAAGATGTCACGTTCTCAAAATGTCACGTTCGCAAAATGTCACGTTCTCAAAATGTCACGTTCTCAAAATGTCACGTTCTCAAATTGTCACGATGTTTCAAAATGTCACGTTAACACAGTCGCGTATTTATTTCAATTTGTTCAGATTTTTGCTCAACCAAAAAAAAAAAATTAACCATTCAAATAGAAACAAAAAGACAATCGAAATTGAAAACTAAATAAGATGTTCGAAATGGAATACAAATACAAATTTAAAGATATAAACCATTTGCAAAATATACAAACACTGTGGACCCCGCATTTCGAAAACCCAGTATCGCGGGCGTCCACTTGACCGTCTTTACATTAAGTTAATGGCAAACTAAAACAAATTAAAATTTAGAAATTTAAAGACAAAATTGATATTAAATGCTATAAAATCGGACTGACAATTTGAAAGATAAACAGGGTGATTGTGAGTGTGTGTGAGTGTATGTATGTGTGTGAAGTGTAAATAACAAAAGACGATCAAAATTTGAAAACAAAATACAATCGAAATGGAAACAAAATAGACACAAACAAAAGACGGTTGTAATAAAAAAAAGATGATCAAAATGTGGAAACAAAAGACTTATGTTATTTCGTGTTGATTGTCTTTTGTTAAAATGACTTTAGGAATAATCCGTTAACATTAACTATATCGTACACTGAACATTTTTAAAAACTAGTCATTATGAGCTACTAGACATTTTTAACTTCAAGTTAATTAACCCTGAGTTTAATTTCGCACCTACCTTATGCTTTGCTTATGGTAGGTGCGAAATTGGCTTTTAGTCCCACTTGCAGAAGTTAGGGATTTAAATTCTTGAAAGCAGGGTTAGTTAACCCAGAGTTAAAATGTTTTAATCCAGTGCTGTCTGGCGCCCACGGGCAAATTGGTCCCCGAGGAGGTGGATGATGACGATGTGTCTGGTGTTCGATACATCGTCAACGAGGGGAAGAGAGCGTAAGCTCGGGGAGGTGCCCGAAAGGGCTAGCGCTGTCGGGGCCGTGGAAGAGTACGAAAGCGTCCCCTTAGCCCCGACATTTTGCGCCAAGGTGGAACACCCTTGGGTTTTTAGTGGGTAGGCCATCAGTGGCGGGATTCTCACATAACCACCCTGTGCCCGCACCCGGGCTGTTGGTGGTATCCATATAGGATTTTCCCAAGGTTAAAAAAAAGGGTTAAAAAGATAACCCGAGGTTACGCAAGTGGCTCTTAAAGGATTACTGTGCAAGTGTGACATTGTGAAAGTGAAATTATTAAAAACGTGACATTTTGCGAACGTGACATTGTGCGAGTGAAATTATTAAAAACGTGACATTTTGCGAGTGTGACATTATGCGAACGTGACATTGTGCGAACGTGACATTTTGAGAGTGTGAAAAAAAACGTGACGTTCTGCGAACGTGACATTTTGAGAACGTGACATTGTGCGCCGAGAGGGTTTTAGACACATGTATAGGTACTGAATATAGTCACGCACGAGTTTGCAATAAGCTTTCCACTCTTGTAACACGTTTTTCAATACATTACGAGAAAATGTGGAAACATAAAATAAAGTAAGACTGGACATTCAAGTATGTAGGCTGTCATATACTTCTCCCGAGACTTCTGAGACATCTCAGACCTGGACAGAAATCGAACATACGAATGCATTTTCGTCGAGGCTGAAGCATAGACGCTTCGCTCGCTCAATTATATCTTGGTTCTAACCAAAGATATCCTCAGAGTGGGGTTTCTTCGGTGTCAAAAATCAATTTCGATCGAAGCATATTGAAAAAAATTAGAAATTAAATACCTGATTCCTACAGAAAATTGTAAATAAAACGCTATTATGAGTATAACATAGTTTATTTCTATGGATTAATTGCATATAGATAGGTACTTTGGTATACCTCGTATAAATAGACACAGTAAACATCGATTACATCGTTCATTATAATAACACCTGCAGTGAATTATGCTATTATGCTTTCATTTTAGTAAGTTTTGTTATTTTTTGTAATAAAAACTTGCAATTGATATACGAAGAAAATAAAATCATCATTTAGCATTTTACAATTAACTGCAGCTGTCATCATAGTATTAAATGAACGAATTATAACTGAGTTGTAATGTAAGAGAGTGAGGTTGACCATATTATAAACTTATCAATACAGAGCAGGTGCTGTACCATCTAGCTAGTGCTAGCTTAGTCGATACAAACATTAATTCCGTAAAATATTATCTACTTGCTAGCTTTACCTCATGTACGAGCAATGGTATTGATATAAGCTCAGACGTAAGGTAAGATCACTATAGACTTACGGCGAGAAATCTCGGGTATTCACGGGATTTCGCGCCGAGAGTACACAGGGTGGAAAGTTTCGACCTTTAAACATTTTGTGTACGCTCATCAGTTACATCGCGTCTGAAACCGACTACAAATCAAGCGAATGTATTTCAATGATTAGTATTGAAGCGTACATACCGCTTTAACATCTATCCTTACTTAATTAAACTTTCCATCCTGTAAAATATATTTCTTATTTTCCTTTTTTATATGAAGCAAGATTAAAAACAAATAATTAACTTCAACAAAAAATTGCATATTACTATAATCAAACTTAAAAACAGCAGGCGCCCATTTCTTTTCAACATATTTGGAAATTAGGTACCTACCAACCTAACTGCCCCATAAATTTAGTATCCAACACGAATTTTGGACTCGAAATAGCGCATATTACATTAGTTTCGATGTACAATATATTAAAAGTAAGTAATAACGCCATCGCTTTTTCGCGAAGCTTTCTAACCTATCGTACATTTACAGGGTTATCAGAAACGGTGTATTAAGCCGAAATGTGGTATTCATGGGGTTGTATTCATCATTTTAAACAACTTTCACTATGCAACCAACCCAAAATCTCGTATAAAAAAAACATCTTTTCCATACAGTATATCAGTCTCTGGCAGCCATGGTACAAGTTTGGGGTCAGGCGACCGTGTGTGGAAATGTCCCGATTTTTTTTAAGAGATTTTGGGTTGACTCATTAGTAAAAATTGTTCATAATGATGGAAAATGACCCCCCTTTTGGCTTAGTACACTCTATACCGATACCCTGTTTATGCAGCAGATGCAACATGTTGTTATGCATTCCCGCCAAATTTGTAAAAGTACTTATTCTCCACTAGCAGACAAGGAATAAACTATGTGGCAACCTTGACATGGAGAAAAACAATCAGCTGTTCCATACAAAAAAAATCGTTGATCATGTTGAACAATTGTTTGTTTTTTCAATTTTAAAGTTGCCCCTATTCGTGGTCTGCTAGTGGAGTATTACTACCTCTACAAATTCTACGGGAATGCAAAGCAACACGTATATGTATATTTGTATGCTACATATATGTATGTAGGTATGCTGTAGCAGTCTTATCACGCGAAGTGCTGTTTGAAGAGAAATAAAGAAACTTAAACATGTATTTATAAAATAACGTCAAAATTAATATCTGTACGACATGCAGATCAAATCTACATGAACGTAACATTTTATCTTACTTTTTGAACGCCAACGTCAGCAAAGAAAGACAAAAAGTTCGTGCCCAGTACAGTACCCTAACCGTTCGTTTTGTAAACTTTTTTCGCTTTCGTTTTTGGCTCCATACATTTCAATAAAGCGAGCGCCCCAGGCGGAAACTTTAAAGAACTAAGTTACATGTATGGAGCCAATATTGTAGTATTTACTATCAATCACTTTATCACAAATGATAAAGTTTAAATGATTCAAAATTCAGAAAAAGACATACATTTTAAAAATGTAACATCGTGTAGAGAGCACACTTTCCCTGCGCGATTTCTTGCATCCAAAAGGGAATAACAATACTAAGAATTATCCATTACCAACTTTGTCTTTAATATCACATCTGATAGAAAATCCGTTCTCTTTGTATTATAGCCTTAAGGCTATGAATACGTCCATAATTCTACACTTACAAAAAATACCACACGGTCTACACAGGCTCTACACATTACTTGTGGTAAAACCACAAACAAAATAAAGTCCACTCTATTCTCTCTCTTCTCTTATCATTTAAATAAATGGATGCTTTCTTTTCGTCGTCCAGGCGTATTCTTGACGCGCGTGATGTTTTTTGGTCTTTCTCACTTCTGTGACCTTTGAAACAATAAAAAAAAACATGTCGACTTGCAAGAATAGCCTTCTATAGCATACAACGTGTACGAAAAGGCGAGAGTAGTTGCTTTGTCACTCATTAGTTTGGACGTAAACCCCCCGAAAGTTCCCCCTGCCCCTTGGTAAAATGCAGCCTTTTTCATTAATACACATTTCCTATCGTTAACGTTAATAAAACATTTAGATTTAAATAATATTAAAAGAAAAACAAAAAAAAAATATCAGACTGTAAAATGTTATAAGTATATGGCACTCCAGCCATAAACAAAAACGAATCTAATTGCTCAGACTTTTTAACCCGTTAGCCGTTTAAGCTACAGGAGGTCGGGTAGGAACTAAACGATGTACATACTTAATCACAGGTATGTAAATACCCCAAAAATATCACGATATTTCTCAAACAGCCAGGTAACACATTAAAATGTTTGTCACTTTATCGTTTTCAGTCAACACTCGCCTACACATACTTATCACAGTTTTCCTCCAAATCTTACCAAAGCAATTAGGGTGGTACATTCTTATAAGGAATGTCTGTGGCACAGTTTACAGGCATCTCTTGAGATCAGTCGCGATTCCACTGACTACATAACTCAGTGTTCTAACGATACATAATACAAAAACTAAAAGTATGTAATTACTACCAAGTAGCAGCCAAGTATAGGTTTTAGCTACTGCAACAACTTCAGCAGGAATAATACTAATTTGAGAATACAGCCCCTAGAGTGGACTGCGATCGTTTAAGAATCAATTCGATAAAGGAATCAAAGTGATTCATCTTAAAAGTAGCATACCACTAACGTTTACATCAATGAGTTTGTGACTACATCTAAGTCCAATATGTTAGTACAGACTGATTCAAACCTAATGACAGCTGTGAAGTGCGCCGCAAGCGAGACTTTGCTTCTCTGATCCACTCGCATACCTTCGTTTGCGTTACTGCGCAGCTTTTCACGCCTTAAGTTTGAATCGGCCTGTGCAATATGTTATCCTAGTGTACCGACAATTACTACCAAGATCGAAGACTACAATATATCTTTGAAGCCAACGACATTGTACCGAACAGACAACTCGTATACAACAAAAAATTTCAGTCATTACAATGGTATAAAAAGGCTCCGCCCTCCAAAATAAAACGGTACGCCAGAATAATTGTAAAATTGAGGGTCTCTCACCCTAGTTCGATTTATGAGCCTAAATGTATGCCCATAATCCATATCCATATCCGTATGCACAGTAATTTTGATTTAGATTTATTTTGATTGAGCAAATTGTCTTCGATCTGAAACCTTATTCTGGCGCACTGGAGATAATCCCAAATCACTTTCATTCTCGAGAAGAGTACATATGCCAGAATAGGCTACTGCGTCAGAACGAAAACAAGTAGATATACCATACCTATGAGGATACATACAGCTAATAATCCAAAAACATGTTTTTATAAACTCAAAATTCTAAACGGAGAGCTAAATTCTTTCAGTTCAGTCGTTCAAAATTTGGTTTCGGCTTGGTGCACCCAAAGCTTACTTCTCCATATAACTTGTCGATCTTGGTAAAATTATGGAAATGAACAGTGATACTAGCAAGCCAATTGATAGCAATAGTTTCTGCCAGAATATACATCCATCCATAACTTTATGGGATGATAGTTAATTAGCAACTATATGCATTCATATTAGTTAGTAATCTGGCGACAGTGCACAACTTAAATGGGAACTCCCCCTGACTTCCCCCTGACTAAGGTATTTTATTGGTTGGTTGATTATACATACGATAATGAACCCATGTAGGGTCTTTATACATTTTGCCGTCACTACATGTGAGCCTGGCAAATACATCGGTTCAGGAGGAGTTTCCATTTTCAATGGCTTCCTGGAAACTGTTGCCGCCTGTTGGAAACGGAGCCCCGAGCCCGTACAGGTGTCCACTCGTGCTCTCTATGTTCCCATCGAAGAATATCTGGAACAACTTAAATACTAGAGTTGTTTGGATTTGAATTTGAAAGGTTAAGCTTGATACAATTAGCTGGGTCCAGAGCGACCGATTTTATTCATAGTGAAACTAGCTCACAAAGCAAATGGCAATTATATTATGGATTGGCTCGGCCCACTGTTCTTTGCCTAATCCGAGCATTCCTGGAATGGGAATCACAATAAGATATTGCTTAAGTTTGCTCAAAGGCGTGCTCGCTGTTTCTGGCTTGGACAGGATTTAATGACTTTTTGTAATTGGTTGAAATTTTCTTTATACATTGTTGAAAATAGTAAACCTAAAGCGAAGGCTACACATGTAGTTATTGATGATCTATACCACGATCTGGATTGAGGTCTGATGAGGACTGAGGTGAGGTCCATCAACACTTCAGTCTTTAAGCTTAATAAATATTACGATACGGAATAAGTAGCCGCATACCACAACATTTGTTGAACGTCTGGCCTTCGAATAAAGCCTGGTAGGTGCATGGTTCGCGAGCCACGCTCGGTCGGTCTGGACCCGGCTATTTCTGAATTGTACAGTACAGTCTTCGAGTGTTGACTTACCTCTTTGATCTTGAAGAAGGCCATCCCGGTGAGGTGCGAGTCGGAGCCGGCCTGGTGCTGCGGGCCCACGCGCCGCAGCTCCAGCTGGTCCGCCACCTCCTGCAGCCCGCCCTTCAGGTTCTTGCACAGCTTCATCAGGTACTACACAAAGGAAACACGATCTTTTAATTCTTGTTTGACTGCCTTGGTGCCTAAATTGGTTTTGAACCTGCCTTCTCAGCTTGGGGGTGTGGATCTGATTCCCACCTAGGCCAAACATTCATGTGATGAACATTTTTGTTGGTTCTTTGTCTGGATGTATTTAAGTATGTATTTAAAAATATATATGTGTGTATATCAGTCTCTGGCAGCCATAGTACAAGCTTTGCTTAGTTTGAGGTCCGGTGACCAAGTGTGAAAATGTCCCGAACTTATTTATTTATTGAATAACATTATTTATTTACTTTTTAGGGTCTGTACCGAAATGGTGAAAAGGTAAAATATGTTGTTGTCATAAATATTGTTTATTGTATTTTTTGGTTTTAATTTTCCCGTCCTTGTGCGATCAGCTAGGCCATGAGCAGAGATGAATGTGTGTAGTGGTCATTTATGGGTTGAGGTCCAGTGACAGCATATCCTTGGTGTAAGTTACTTCCGTAGATCTGCCATGCAGACTCTCTTGAGCTTTTTGTCATGGTTGTTAGTAGGCTGTGTAAGCTCTATGGCTACCTTGTTATGTAATTTCAGTCGTGTGTTGTATATTTTATCGAAGTATTTTATTCCCCATACTTATAGTTCCCATAAGCCACCTTAAGGAATGGTATCTTAGGTTTAACTCATCTCTTTCTTCTGCATGTGGATTTTCCATGTGTCATGTTTTCTGTGTATCGCTTTGCGGTAGTTTAGCTGTGTAGTGTGTAGAGAACTGGGCCCAATACAGATCCTTGAGGGACACCGGCTGTTGTTGAGCATGTTTCTGATGTTTCATCATTCAGTTTCACTCTGAACTTGCTATAATTCAAATAAGATTTTAGTATAAGGTACATATTGTGTGAGATATCTTTTTTAAATTTATATAAGAGGCCTTTGTGTCACACCTTGTCAAATGCTTGCTAGACATCTAAGAAAGCAGTTGTGCAATATTCTTTATCTATTCGTCGTTTTATTTACAGAGTATTTCCGGTTATGTATTTCTTGGTATACCTGGCATCCTTTGTAGTTTGCTGGGTGTTCTCCTAGACATTTTAGAGCAGGATGTTGTGTCGTGAGGTCCAGCACATTTAACACAATGAAGTGGATATATGACCATATTGCAGGTATTTCTTACAGTGGTATGCTTTGTTTCCTGTTTGGATTTTCTATGCTGACTTCTGTATGGAAGATTGTATTTATCTTTTTATATCTGCATTATTTGGACCTTGCTTTATGTTAACAAAGAATGTTGATAATGGTGTTTTAGTTGGACCATGCATGGCATTCACAATTTCATCAGTAACTAAATGACCAGTCTTCTTGCTCCCTTCTTTTATAGCTTCTAGTAGGGTTGAAGGGTGTAGATTTTTTATGACTATATGATAAGGTCTTTCCTCCTTCCTGGTAAATGTATGTCCAATTAGATTTTCCTTTCTAATTACAGTGATGAGCTTTTTGTAGTATTCTGCATTGTTACAGCTGACTCAACATTGTTTTCTTGTTATCATTTTGTATCTCTTCTTGTTCTTGTTATCTTTTGATAAGGTTGTTTCTATAAGAGAACTTAGCTTTGTAAGATCTTCTATTGCATAATGCAGGATGGGTGGTTGTTTGTTTATTTTAGGCTGTGATATTATTTCTTTCCCTGAGACTTCATCATCCAACTGTAGCTGAGAGTATTTGTTGTCCATCTGGGTTATTTCTGGTGATGGTCATTTTCCTCCATTATGGCCGGCAAGGGTTTTGTGAGGTAAGATATTACTGCTTTTGGGACCTATGGTTAGTGACTAGTTTTCACGAGTTGAGTTTTACATGTATTTTGCAATATAATTTTTAGGTATCCAAAACGGTTGTAATTTTTCAGTATAATTTTTTTTTTACTTGTTTATGTTTTTATTCACCCTAATTTCGCAATTGGCCAAAACGAATACAAGTTCGCGCTGCATCAACCTGGTCAATGTAGTATCAGGCGATTCGCCCTAGAATCGACTAATGATTCGCTTTCGGCACAGCACTACAGCGGGGGACATCATTTCGCTAGCTTGCTGATTCACAAAAAAGAAGACGCGCGGGCACCGATGACGTTGGCGCGACTCAATATAGACTAGCATTAATTATAAGTAATTAATATTACCAGGATAACTAAGACACCATACTTACTAGTAGTTTACTTCTAAAAATAGTTAGGAGGGTTTTCCCTTTCTAACAGTAGAAATCAAACTTACTTTTACATCATACACCATTGGGAAATAAATCCGTAGACTCTCAAAGAAGTCATTCTCTTCCTGTGGCAGATTCTTATCAGTCAGGAGTTTGAGCAGGTAACCAAAGTCATATCCGGAGTGGAAACTCAACCAGTTGATATTATCCATGAGTACTATTCCTGAAATACACAAGTATTAATCAATTTTCAAGACCACAAACATCAATCAACATTCAACACACATGAATGATGAGTCTAATCAAATTAATTCCTTTTTTATGACCTAGTAATTTAAACCATTAGCTATTATGACTAAACATAATTGAGCTTGCCACAATTTTCCTTTTTATATGGGATACCTTAATTTTTTCATTTGTAATTCAGCTATTTTAATACATTATGATCGCTGGCCTAAAATCCATGTTTCAGATGGGTGGTCACAAGTCAGAAATTGTTTGTCTGTAAAAGTTATCTAAACCAACCTGAGGTCATCAAAAGTTCAGCAAATTCCAGAGGTTCTATGCCATGCTCTTCATGTTCTCTAAATATCAGTCCAGAATTTTGTAGTAAGTCAATGGAATCCTGTGCATACATATCCTCCCTGTAACATCAAATATTTAAATAGATCTATGCTTCATGATTTTCCAAAAATATCTTTTTATGGACTAACCACCACATACAGATACATGAATGATTACTTAAATAATAATTATAACTAAGTAAACACTTCCTACGGAAATGTAGTGCTAAGTGATAGTTTAAGTAATCAATAACATGTACATATAAGTATGGTGGATCTTTATAAGCATTTAGTATCCGATGATTGCAGACAGCTGTGTATGTTATTTGCCTAAAAAGTCACAAGTTAGAAAAATAAGGAAAATTTACTAATATTTGCATTGACTCTTGAATAAGTAACTACAGCTGTAAGGATGAATTCAATAGTGAATGGAGTATAATATTAAATTCTGAATGATATGAAATTCTCATAGAGAACTTACTGCAAATTGAACTTGAAGTTGAACTGCCAAGTTGTGCATCCAGGAGGAGTCTTGCCGTTCTCATCCATGAAAGTGAGACCCAGTTGTATGATCCTCAGAAGGTCCACATTGCATCTGGAATAGCAATATATGTACTTGATAACTACATTTAATATTATAAAACCAAAACAAGCACTCTTATGGAAATAATTACTGTCTCTGTCACATAGCATCTAGATGATAGAGAGAGTAATTATTCAGGTTGTAATTTGATTTTAATTGCTGTAAAAAGCTTTGGCTTACCCAGATCTTTTTACTTACAAAGTAGTATTGGTATTATATCAGTCATCAGTAACAACTATGTATTTTAATACACACCGCAACATTTGATATTGATAGTCGGCTGTGGACCTGAACTCTCCTATGGGTCTCGCCACCACTCCAGGAAACTCAGTGTCCATAGCAACCCAATGGTAGCTTTGGACCACCTGAAAATGGCAATTCAATGTCAGCCAATTTATTGATTGTAATAATCAATTCATTAAATAAAACCACTAAAAGTTTAAAAAAATGATAAAACAAAATTTCAACTGCAAAATGTAGGTACCATATTTGTACCTAGAATACAAAGACGAATCTAATGATACCTTGAAAACCATAATTGGTCCAGCTGTTAAGTCCTAGGTCACTTAAGAACAAGATTACCTGTCTGATGACTTTGAATTCATCATGTAAATTATGATTCCATACATTTTTTATTGAGCATTCATCTTTGGCTGTAATCGCTAATATCGATCCGAAGCTTGCAGCAGGCATCTGAAAGGAGTTTTCGTAGAATCAATGAATCAAGGACCAAATAGTGCAGTAGGAAGACAATTATTTTATAACTACAGACAGGTAACTATCTAAATACAAAAAACAAAAATAATAATGTGTTTTTGTTATTTACCTTTTCACGGCGTTGTTCTTTCAGTTTTCAGGTATTGGATATCGGCTATGAGAAACTGGAAAAACAATAGTAGCCTAGTGGCAGAATAAGCAAATACGTTTCCCGATAGCAAAACTAAGAAATTACGTTGTAATAACGTAGCTTTTCAAAAAAATTATTTGCTTCGTGAAAAAATGTTGAATTTCAACTACGGCAAAACTACGGTTTCATTGCAGTGTCGCGTTCAGACATAAGTCGGAGCGCACCCAGAGTGCAACTTCACCATCCAGCACAAATGTTCTAAACATAAACAAAATAATAATATACTTCTCAAAACCCCCTCTCCGAAGACTCTCCGGCGGGCCTATCGAAATAAACATTTGTGCGATAACTTAGTAGTAATTTTAGTATTAATATGAACGCAGCTCTGGAATCCTATTGGTCGGGTTAACTTTTTAAAAATAATTATTTCATGACTATGGATACTATTTCCTTCAGTCTCAAATCTTTAAAATTATGAATCTCATTTTATATTTTTATGAGATTCAACTTTATATAGTATGATGATCATAACGAAGGAGACGGTGATATTAAATGAGACGAATCTCTCCCCTTTCCCTATTTCAGTAGAGGCGTGAATACTTTACTGAAATTTAAAGTCGAGTTTTGTTGAAAACACGAAAAGTCACGTTTCCTTAGTGCATGTTTCATTTTTCCCTACTCGTATACGTTAACGAACTCATAATAGGGTATTTTAGACAGGTTAATAATCTTTTTTGGACTTCTATAAGTTTTTGGAAACTAAAACAAAATAAGATGCCTCTTTTTCGGTTTCCGTCAAAAGCTCCACGGTTACTAAGTACTACTTTTGGGAACTTAGAAAAACCACCCAATTTTAGCACGCTAGCTCACTTAGCTTATGTATTGCAAACAGGATTTTGTAATGACCGCTTAAGTTTGGTAACGTACCTAACATTTTATTAAATAAAAATGTATTTTTTGCCTAAAACTAAAAAAAAAGACTAATTACTCAGCAAAAAATTAATTTAGAAACCACAACAATTTTCGTTTGGCAATTAGGATACTCTCAGCGATGTACTGAGCAGGCTGGCCAGCCTATGCAGAGCTGGTTTTCAGATAATTATCCCAATGCTCGAACTGAGATGAATTTTAAAAAACTTAAGTTTGTAAGTAAGTAAAATACCTTTTTTTTGCATAAATTGCTCAAAATCCCGTAATTATAGCATACCAGAGTGAAGATAAAATAGCATAAGCTAAGCGGGAACCTCTTCGGTAGAATGCGCGTATTGCGTTGCGACTACAGAAGAAAAAAAAAAGGCATTGGCGCGAAATCTTTATATATTTTTTTAAATTAAAAATTGTTTTGCTAACCGTAATTTACGTTTAATACTGGTTTGGAAAAAAAAAAGCGCGGGAAACGTTTAACTAGGTAGGCGCGTTTCTTCTTGAATTTTTTTCAAAAATAATATTTTGTTGTAAATAGTGGTCAGACGGAAGTAATATAAACACATTTTCATTTATTTTGTATATATTTCATTTATTTGTGTACATATTTTTACTGGTAAGTGATTTTTTCCTACTAAGATGGAGGAGCCCCCTGACCCAGGGGGTTCTATTCCTTCTGTACCGCAACCTGCATACTTTGTAACTGTGTCTAATGAATCTGGTATGGAGACTGATGGCTCTGTTGCCTCTACCTCCGGTCGAAATTTAAAACGAGCCCGCCCGAACAAACTATGCAGGCACTGCAATAAACGGAAACGCAAGCATAATTCATCAGCCGATTACAAAGAGACGGACTGCACGTGTAACGCATTGGAAAGCACGAATAGTACATTTACTATGGCTAGTCCACCTATCCCCACAAATCCGCTTACCATAACCACTGCAAAGACAGAAATCTCAACATCCCAACCCCAACAAACACCTATAGGTAGGACTATGTATGAAGCCACTGATGCGGCTCCATACATAGTTCATATTCAGAGGCAGCAGACCAACCCAAATGACAGTACCACTCTACACCCTATAGCCTTTGGTAAATTTTTGCTGAGACAAAACTTTCAAAATATAGTAAATGGAAGTTTGAAGAGAATAGGCCGAAACAGAATGTCAATTGCTTTTACACACCATGATAAAGCCAACCAATTTTTAAAACATGAAAGTCTAAATAAAAATCAATTCAAAGCATTTATACCAACATTCAATGTAACACGCATGGGTCTGGTTCGAGGAGTACCAGCTGAATGGTCTCCAGAAGAGGTTCTGGACAATGTTAATCTCCCTATTGGCTGCGGAAAGATTCTAAAAATTAGACGTCTGAATTACAGGACTACTGTAGATGGCTCTCCTACATGGAAACCGTCACAAACAGTAGTTTTAACATTTGATGGTCAGGTACTCCCTAAACGCATCTACATGTGTTATAATGCACTTCCGGTGGAACTATACACATACCCAACTGTACAGTGCTACTCATGTGCAAGGTTTGGTCACACGAAAGTACAATGTAGGTCTAAGCCCCGTTGTTACAAATGTGGTTTTCAACACACAGCTGACACCTGTAAAGTAGAAGAGAACAAGGCTACCTGCTGTCTCTGCTCTGGAAATCATTTTGCCACCAGCAAATGCTGCCCAGAGCTTGACAGACAGAGACGCATTAAACGATCAATGGCAGAGTCACGTATATCCTATGCTGAAGCCTTTAAATTACACCCACCTGTAGTCAAATCATTTTCAGAAGTAGTATCTAGTAGTCCAGTTTCATCCACAAATAAAATCATACCTCCATCATCATCCTCTACATCATACAAAAAAACAGTTACACGCCAGGCCCGTTCACCCCACCATGTAACGCAAGGTTATGATCGCTCTGCTCACCACGAAATTATTAAAGAATACAATATGCCATGCCATGCCAATGGATGTGGATACCAAACTGGTACCTCAGGCACTGAGGAGCATTCCATTGCAGACATGATTCTGAGCCTGATAAACACCCTTTCTCAGTCCACCTTATTAAAACCAGACCACGCTGCCCATATTATTGACACTTTACAAAAAATCATTCATTCCCACAATGGATGTTCGCCAACAAACAATGAGCAACTGTAATCACACTCCAATAGTTCCTTTGCACTACCCACATGTGGTAATGCAGTGGAACTGCCGCAGCGCAAATGACAAGAAACAAGAAATAATGTACCTAATCAACAAGCATGAACCTTCAGTGATTGCTTTGTCAGAGACCTGGTTTAAGCCAGGCTCTGTTTTTAAAATGAAAGGATTCTCCTGCCTCAGACAAGACAGAGCAGACAGGTATGCAGGAGTAGCCTTACTTATTGACAATAAGATTACACATAGCAATATTCCTCTTCCATCCCATGATGATTTTTCCATAGTTGCTGCTCTCATTACAGGTATTTGCTTTGTTTCAATTTACATTTCCAACCCATGTTTTTCAATTTTCCTGGAATTAAGAAGCATTCTCCAATCCCTTCCCAAACCTTTCGTATTATTAGGGGACTTTAATTCACATCATAGATCCTTTGGGAGCTCTAAAACTGACTCTAGTGGAGAAGAACTATTAAACATTATCAACGAACACAATCTTTGCATCCTAAACACAGGCTCCCCAACTCGTAGAACAAGTCCTAATCAACACCGTAGTTCTGTTGATCTATCCATTACAACACCAACCTTAGCTTCTTCTCTATCATGGAAAACACTTTCTTCTACCCATTATAGTGATCATTATCCTATAATAATATCTTTTCCAGGTAAAAAAGTTAAATCCCCTCCTCCAAAACCTAGAATGAAATATAGATTGCTGGGTGATAATTGGCCAAACTTTAAGACCCATATTGAAAATAATATCAATAGCTTACCTAACATATCTAATACAGAGCTGTGTTCTAAAAAGCTCACTAACCTAATTATAGAAGCAGCTAATAATTATTTTCCTATTAAAAACAGTTCCAATGGTAAATTATCTTCTCCTCCTTGGTGGGATAATGACTGTACATTAGCTATTAGAAAAAGAAAACGGGCAGAGATTCAATACAATTTGAACATGACAGATAGTAATTACAATAATTTGTTGGATATAATAGCTGAAACTAAAAAACTTTTAAAAGAAAAACGATTCATAAGTTGGAGAAAGTTCTGTAGCTCCCTTTCTCCGAGGACTCCGTCTTCAGTCATGTGGGCCAACATCAAACGTTTCCGACTAGGGGTCTCTCACAACACATTTAGTAACATCCCGCCGTCCTTGTCCAATGATTTTTTGAATCAATTAGCTCCCACTTTCGTTCCTGAGCAAGTGTTAGTTGATGATAATTTTCATATTTCTTCAAGTTCAAAAGACTCATTTCTAAATTCTCCTTTTACAATAGATGAACTCAAAGGCGTTCTTTCTTATGTCCGGGACTCGGCTCCTGGAGAAGACGGGATTCCCTATTCATTTTTCACAAATCTTGGCGAAAATGGGTTAAATTATTATTTGAAGGATATAAACTTAATTTTTTTGACAGGAGACGTTCCAATGGCATGGAAGTCACAAATAGTGTTGCCCATCCTAAAACCCAACAAAGATCCATCTAAAGTCTCTTCTTACCGTCCTATAGCCCTCTCACCTGTCATTGGAAAAATAACTGAACACCTTGTAAAAAATAGACTAGAGTGGTACCTGGAAAACAATAATTTACTCGCAGGTTCACAATTCGGATTCCGGAAAGGTAGGAGTACCATGGACAGTACCGGTATACTGATATCGGATATTCGATTGGCTTTCTCAAACGATGAATCTCTAGTAGCTGCGTTCTTAGACATTAAATCAGCTTACGATAACGTGTCTTTATCGATTTTAAAGCAAAAATTAATAAAGCTAAAAGTACCACTAAACATTATTCGCTTTATAATTAATTTTATGTCTGACCGTCGTATAACGCTAGATGGTTCTAGCAGAAAGTTGTGGAAAGGACTCCCGCAAGGTTCGGTTCTCAGTCCTCTTCTTTATAATCTCTACACCTATGACCTTGAAAGCTCCTTAGCTAGAACAGGTCAGATTCTACAATATGCTGACGATTTGGTGATTTATATATCAGAAAAATCGATAAACAATGCCTGTTCTTCGTTATCAATCTCATTGTGCCTCCTTAAAATCTGGTTGGACAAGAATGGTTTGGAATTATCTGTGTCTAAGAGCTGTGTGGTATTGTTTTCCAGGAAACGTATGCCTCCTCCAGTGACTTTAAAATATAATGGAGAGGCTATTCCCGTTAAAGCTTCTGTCAAATTTTTAGGTCTAGTTCTGGATTCAAAACTTACTGGGAAACAGCATTGTGAATACGTTGCAGATAAATGTGAACGTGCTCTAAATATCATTAGGTGCCTGTCAGGCGTCTGGTGGGGAGCACATCCATTTTCACTAAAATTGGTCTACAATGCTCTGATTAGAAGTGTTCTGGATTATGGAACCTTTTTATTGGAGCCATGTAGCGTAACCGGAAATAACAGTCTGGACTCTATTCAAGCAAAGGCCCTTAGAATTATAACTGGAGCTATGAAATCGAGTCCAATAAACGCCTTACAGGTTGAATGTGTTGAACCACCCCTCAGACATCGTCGTCAATTTTTAGCAGACAGATTTTTCTATCGCATTTTGCAATTCTCTGATAATTTACTAATTACTAAAATTCAACGTCTTTCAGATCTGGTTGATTCATCTCCCTATTGGACCCACAAAACGTTACCGCATCTAGTTGCTAGTTACAGATCATTTAAAACGATAACTGCACCAACTTACCGATCGTTTCGACTTTCCCTCTTTGAAACTAATTTTAAATCCCTTATAATTTCTCCTGATGTCCATCTTAATACTGGTATTATAAAAGGTGATCCAAAATCAAAAACCTATTTTAATGCTTTGATCGAGGAACGTTGGCTCGGTTGGCATCAAATATACTGTGATGCATCTAAACATTCCTTAAACGACAGTGTTGGTGTTGGACTTTTTCATTTACAATACAACATAGTAGAAAAAATTAAGTTTCCTCCTGAGACTTCTTTTACAGCCGAGTGTTTTGGTATTTATAAATCTATAGAATATGTATTATTGTTAAAACTTTCCAACACGGTAATATTTTCGGATTCCAAGAGCGCGTTACAAGCTTTAATAAAATTTCCGTATAAAAAAAACGCCTTCTCTCCAGTTAACATTATGGCTAGAGAAATGCTTGTCAAGTGTGTAAGTGAGGGATACTCTGTTTCGTTTGCCTGGATCCCTAGCCATAGTGGTATAGGAGGTAATGAAAAAGCTGACCTCCTAGCAAATGAGGCAATAGAGTGTGGAGACATCTTTTATTATAAAAATTACCCTCAAGACCTGACTACTCTTCCAAAACTTCACCTCAAAAAAGCTTGGAGTGAGGAATGGATTAGCAGTTCCCAAGTCAAAGGCAAATATTATCAAAGTATTCAACCCGAAATCCCGAACAAACCTTGGTTCTTTAAATCAAAGGCTAAGTAAAAGAGCAACATCAGTTATTATTCGAATGCGATTGGGTCACATGTGCAGTCCAGCTCACCTTGCTCGTTTCCGTATAATCGACGATGAAATATGCGAATGCGGAGAAGATGTAGGTGATACAAACCACATCTTCTTCAGTTGTCCGTTATATGATCACTCACCTTTCTATAATAGCTTATCCAATCTTAAAGTTACCTTTCCTACTAATATACAATGCTTGCTTCGTAATTTTTCTATGCCTATTTACAATGTCATAGCTTCATTTATTGAAGCTAATGACATAAAATTGTAAAATTTTACACTTTTATTTTTTATAAAATGTTCATTATATTTTACTTTTTCCATGCATTTCCATTCCTTTCATTAATCCCATAATAATCCATTTCCTCTGACCAATATCCAAATTTCACCTTGTCTAAATCCGCATAATTTTCCTATAAGTTTCCCCGTTTTAAAACATAAAAAAAAAAAAAACAAAAACAACTGTTCCCATTCCGAAACCTCCTCTCCTTAAAACTCAACTTTGAAGAACAAAAGTAAAAGAAATCAGAAGAAGGAAACCAAAGAACTTTGTGACGAAAAGGGCAATACCACTGAGAGAAACTGAAACACTAAGACACTGGCAAATGCACAAGACGTGCGGCGCCATATTCCCCGGAGGGAAAAAAAAAAAAAAAAATATTGGTTTGGATTATTTTGTTTTTTCACAATCGAAGTGATAATTTGAGTGTAACACTCGGGGTTAGAAACCCATCCTAACTCGGTTTCTATTTACTCCCGAGCTACATTTTTATTATGGGTCATTTTAGCCCCTAGCATGACAATGACTATAGACTTTATACTGCCTCGGTGGCTCAGTTGGTAGTGAACCTGCCTTCTGAGCTTGGGGGCGTGGGTTCGATTTCCACCTAGAGCAAACATTTGTGCTTGTTCTATGTCTGGGTATTAATAAATATTTAAGTAAGTATGTATTTAAAAATTAAACGCAAAAAAATAAATACTTACCTACTTAATTATTAATATTTGCCAAAACTAAGCGGTTGTTTCATCTATCTTAGATATTTTGTCTTGTCAATTCAAAACGTCCCCGATTGTATGAACAATAGAACAATAACAATACTTTCGGGGAAAATAACCAGTGTAAAAAAAACAAGAAAGGCCAACTAGCTCTCAGTCCTTACGGGTTCTGAAAAATCAAACACTCATGTGACAAATTTAAAATCTTTATCTAGCAATAATGAATAGTAAAAAGCAAATAAGAAATTCTTAATTATATAATTGATTTGATATAAAATAAATTGATAAAACCTTAAAAATAGTACTTAAAACTACAAGTGTGTAAATTACATGCCAGTTAACTACAATCAATAATTATGTACGCAGAAATAACAATTCAAAATTCAGCTCTTCAGCATTAACTTGTTCTAATCTATTAAATAATCACACCTAACATCGTAAAGTATATTTTTTGTACACAGCTATTTGTTCTTCACTAATTTAGGTAAATATGTATATGAATAAGAGCGAATAGTGATCAATATTTAGTCCTAACTTATCATATGGAAATGTATCAATAAGTATGTCACTGTTTTGTAGGTGACCATCACCAATTAATACACAGGATGCAGTTTATTAATTCAACTATTTGAAAAATGTAAAGTTCACTCACACACGGCACAAAATGTTTATTTAGTCTTTCTGGTGAAACAAGTGAGGTTTCGGCGTGAGACTAATGCACGCCTTGTCCGGACATCAGGAGGAGTTGCCATTCTCACCGCTTTCATTGAAGTTGTTGGCGTTAACTGGGAACGGTGCACCAAGACCATAGAGATGGCCGCTCGAGCTCTCAATGTTGTCATCGAAGAATATCTGTAAAATAAACAGAAATTATGGTGGAGAACTCGTCATAATTTTACGTTAGGGTTTGGATAAATGGTCGCCTATTTCACCATCAGCACAGCTACACCATTGCTCTAATTTTTTTACCCGACTGCAGAAGAAGGACGGTTATGTTTTTCGAGTGTATGTATTTATGTATGTATGAGGTTTCTTTGGCATGCCCTACAGTCTAAACAGCTTGATGGATCTCGACCTGTGTCGAGATCCTGTTGGTAGTGGAAACTTTGTCAGGTTTTTGTTTTTCTTTTAATTATGTTACTTGTTTAGAGCACCGATCCGCATTATTGTTGCGAACGCCTGCGAAAGCAGTTTTCTGCCAATAGGAACGTCGAACACCTAATCGCTTTCGCGGCCGTTCGTGGCAATAATGTAGAGCAGGGGTGGCCAACTTGATTAGACCGAAGATCTACTACTAAGTGACGAAATCCTCCGCGATCTACCAATTACATACTTCTTGAAAGTAAAAAAAAACAGTATGTTTAGTTCAGTTATGGATGAAGGATGAAGGGTTTTTTTTATTTGAAGGTTTTTCAGCGTTTCTCTTCAACCATTTATCTACAGCGATGAGGCGCGATGCTAAGTCTAATCGTGATTTATTCCTACTAAGATGGAGGAGCCCCCTGACCCAGGGGGTTCTATTCCTTCTGTACCGCAACCTGCATACTTTGTAACTGTGTCTAATGAATCTGGTATGGAGACTGATGGCTCTGTTGCCTCTACCTCCGGTCGAAATTTAAAACGAGCCCGCCCGAACAAACTATGCAGGCACTGCAATAAACGGAAACGCAAGCATAATTCATCAGCCGATTACAAAGAGACGGACTGCACGTGTAACGCATTGGAAAGCACGAATAGTACATTTACTATGGCTAGTCCACCTATCCCCACAAATCCGCTTACCATAACCACTGCAAAGACAGAAATCTCAACATCCCAACCCCAACAAACACCTATAGGTAGGACTATGTATGAAGCCACTGATGCGGCTCCATACATAGTTCATATTCAGAGGCAGCAGACCAACCCAAATGACAGTACCACTCTACACCCTATAGCCTTTGGTAAATTTTTGCTGAGACAAAACTTTCAAAATATAGTAAATGGAAGTTTGAAGAGAATAGGCCGAAACAGAATGTCAATTGCTTTTACACACCATGATAAAGCCAACCAATTTTTAAAACATGAAAGTCTAAATAAAAATCAATTCAAAGCATTTATACCAACATTCAATGTAACACGCATGGGTCTGGTTCGAGGAGTACCAGCTGAATGGTCTCCAGAAGAGGTTCTGGACAATGTTAATCTCCCTATTGGCTGCGGAAAGATTCTAAAAATTAGACGTCTGAATTACAGGACTACTGTAGATGGCTCTCCTACATGGAAACCGTCACAAACAGTAGTTTTAACATTTGATGGTCAGGTACTCCCTAAACGCATCTACATGTGTTATAATGCACTTCCGGTGGAACTATACACATACCCAACTGTACAGTGCTACTCATGTGCAAGGTTTGGTCACACGAAAGTACAATGTAGGTCTAAGCCCCGTTGTTACAAATGTGGTTTTCAACACACAGCTGACACCTGTAAAGTAGAAGAGAACAAGGCTACCTGCTGTCTCTGCTCTGGAAATCATTTTGCCACCAGCAAATGCTGCCCAGAGCTTGACAGACAGAGACGCATTAAACGATCAATGGCAGAGTCACGTATATCCTATGCTGAAGCCTTTAAATTACACCCACCTGTAGTCAAATCATTTTCAGAAGTAGTATCTAGTAGTCCAGTTTCATCCACAAATAAAATCATACCTCCATCATCATCCTCTACATCATACAAAAAAACAGTTACACGCCAGGCCCGTTCACCCCACCATGTAACGCAAGGTTATGATCGCTCTGCTCACCACGAAATTATTAAAGAATACAATATGCCATGCCATGCCAATGGATGTGGATACCAAACTGGTACCTCAGGCACTGAGGAGCATTCCATTGCAGACATGATTCTGAGCCTGATAAACACCCTTTCTCAGTCCACCTTATTAAAACCAGACCACGCTGCCCATATTATTGACACTTTACAAAAAATCATTCATTCCCACAATGGATGTTCGCCAACAAACAATGAGCAACTGTAATCACACTCCAATAGTTCCTTTGCACTACCCACATGTGGTAATGCAGTGGAACTGCCGCAGCGCAAATGACAAGAAACAAGAAATAATGTACCTAATCAACAAGCATGAACCTTCAGTGATTGCTTTGTCAGAGACCTGGTTTAAGCCAGGCTCTGTTTTTAAAATGAAAGGATTCTCCTGCCTCAGACAAGACAGAGCAGACAGGTATGCAGGAGTAGCCTTACTTATTGACAATAAGATTACACATAGCAATATTCCTCTTCCATCCCATGATGATTTTTCCATAGTTGCTGCTCTCATTACAGGTATTTGCTTTGTTTCAATTTACATTTCCAACCCATGTTTTTCAATTTTCCTGGAATTAAGAAGCATTCTCCAATCCCTTCCCAAACCTTTCGTATTATTAGGGGACTTTAATTCACATCATAGATCCTTTGGGAGCTCTAAAACTGACTCTAGTGGAGAAGAACTATTAAACATTATCAACGAACACAATCTTTGCATCCTAAACACAGGCTCCCCAACTCGTAGAACAAGTCCTAATCAACACCGTAGTTCTGTTGATCTATCCATTACAACACCAACCTTAGCTTCTTCTCTATCATGGAAAACACTTTCTTCTACCCATTATAGTGATCATTATCCTATAATAATATCTTTTCCAGGTAAAAAAGTTAAATCCCCTCCTCCAAAACCTAGAATGAAATATAGATTGCTGGGTGATAATTGGCCAAACTTTAAGACCCATATTGAAAATAATATCAATAGCTTACCTAACATATCTAATACAGAGCTGTGTTCTAAAAAGCTCACTAACCTAATTATAGAAGCAGCTAATAATTATTTTCCTATTAAAAACAGTTCCAATGGTAAATTATCTTCTCCTCCTTGGTGGGATAATGACTGTACATTAGCTATTAGAAAAAGAAAACGGGCAGAGATTCAATACAATTTGAACATGACAGATAGTAATTACAATAATTTGTTGGATATAATAGCTGAAACTAAAAAACTTTTAAAAGAAAAACGATTCATAAGTTGGAGAAAGTTCTGTAGCTCCCTTTCTCCGAGGACTCCGTCTTCAGTCATGTGGGCCAACATCAAACGTTTCCGACTAGGGGTCTCTCACAACACATTTAGTAACATCCCGCCGTCCTTGTCCAATGATTTTTTGAATCAATTAGCTCCCACTTTCGTTCCTGAGCAAGTGTTAGTTGATGATAATTTTCATATTTCTTCAAGTTCAAAAGACTCATTTCTAAATTCTCCTTTTACAATAGATGAACTCAAAGGCGTTCTTTCTTATGTCCGGGACTCGGCTCCTGGAGAAGACGGGATTCCCTATTCATTTTTCACAAATCTTGGCGAAAATGGGTTAAATTATTATTTGAAGGATATAAACTTAATTTTTTTGACAGGAGACGTTCCAATGGCATGGAAGTCACAAATAGTGTTGCCCATCCTAAAACCCAACAAAGATCCATCTAAAGTCTCTTCTTACCGTCCTATAGCCCTCTCACCTGTCATTGGAAAAATAACTGAACACCTTGTAAAAAATAGACTAGAGTGGTACCTGGAAAACAATAATTTACTCGCAGGTTCACAATTCGGATTCCGGAAAGGTAGGAGTACCATGGACAGTACCGGTATACTGATATCGGATATTCGATTGGCTTTCTCAAACGATGAATCTCTAGTAGCTGCGTTCTTAGACATTAAATCAGCTTACGATAACGTGTCTTTATCGATTTTAAAGCAAAAATTAATAAAGCTAAAAGTACCACTAAACATTATTCGCTTTATAATTAATTTTATGTCTGACCGTCGTATAACGCTAGATGGTTCTAGCAGAAAGTTGTGGAAAGGACTCCCGCAAGGTTCGGTTCTCAGTCCTCTTCTTTATAATCTCTACACCTATGACCTTGAAAGCTCCTTAGCTAGAACAGGTCAGATTCTACAATATGCTGACGATTTGGTGATTTATATATCAGAAAAATCGATAAACAATGCCTGTTCTTCGTTATCAATCTCATTGTGCCTCCTTAAAATCTGGTTGGACAAGAATGGTTTGGAATTATCTGTGTCTAAGAGCTGTGTGGTATTGTTTTCCAGGAAACGTATGCCTCCTCCAGTGACTTTAAAATATAATGGAGAGGCTATTCCCGTTAAAGCTTCTGTCAAATTTTTAGGTCTAGTTCTGGATTCAAAACTTACTGGGAAACAGCATTGTGAATACGTTGCAGATAAATGTGAACGTGCTCTAAATATCATTAGGTGCCTGTCAGGCGTCTGGTGGGGAGCACATCCATTTTCACTAAAATTGGTCTACAATGCTCTGATTAGAAGTGTTCTGGATTATGGAACCTTTTTATTGGAGCCATGTAGCGTAACCGGAAATAACAGTCTGGACTCTATTCAAGCAAAGGCCCTTAGAATTATAACTGGAGCTATGAAATCGAGTCCAATAAACGCCTTACAGGTTGAATGTGTTGAACCACCCCTCAGACATCGTCGTCAATTTTTAGCAGACAGATTTTTCTATCGCATTTTGCAATTCTCTGATAATTTACTAATTACTAAAATTCAACGTCTTTCAGATCTGGTTGATTCATCTCCCTATTGGACCCACAAAACGTTACCGCATCTAGTTGCTAGTTACAGATCATTTAAAACGATAACTGCACCAACTTACCGATCGTTTCGACTTTCCCTCTTTGAAACTAATTTTAAATCCCTTATAATTTCTCCTGATGTCCATCTTAATACTGGTATTATAAAAGGTGATCCAAAATCAAAAACCTATTTTAATGCTTTGATCGAGGAACGTTGGCTCGGTTGGCATCAAATATACTGTGATGCATCTAAACATTCCTTAAACGACAGTGTTGGTGTTGGACTTTTTCATTTACAATACAACATAGTAGAAAAAATTAAGTTTCCTCCTGAGACTTCTTTTACAGCCGAGTGTTTTGGTATTTATAAATCTATAGAATATGTATTATTGTTAAAACTTTCCAACACGGTAATATTTTCGGATTCCAAGAGCGCGTTACAAGCTTTAATAAAATTTCCGTATAAAAAAAACGCCTTCTCTCCAGTTAACATTATGGCTAGAGAAATGCTTGTCAAGTGTGTAAGTGAGGGATACTCTGTTTCGTTTGCCTGGATCCCTAGCCATAGTGGTATAGGAGGTAATGAAAAAGCTGACCTCCTAGCAAATGAGGCAATAGAGTGTGGAGACATCTTTTATTATAAAAATTACCCTCAAGACCTGACTACTCTTCCAAAACTTCACCTCAAAAAAGCTTGGAGTGAGGAATGGATTAGCAGTTCCCAAGTCAAAGGCAAATATTATCAAAGTATTCAACCCGAAATCCCGAACAAACCTTGGTTCTTTAAATAAAAAGAGTAAGATATATATATAAAATAGATATATATATATTATATATTATATATATATATATTTATATAGATATATAAAAAGAATAAAGTAAAAGAGCAACATCAGTTATTATTCGAATGCGATTGGGTCACATGTGCAGTCCAGCTCACCTTGCTCGTTTCCGTATAATCGACGATGAAATATGCGAATGCGGAGAAGATGTAGGTGATACAAACCACATCTTCTTCAGTTGTCCGTTATATGATCACTCACCTTTCTATAATAGCTTATCCAATCTTAAAGTTACCTTTCCTACTAATATACAATGCTTGCTTCGTAATTTTTCTATGCCTATTTACAATGTCATAGCTTCATTTATTGAAGCTAATGACATAAAATTGTAAAATTTTACACTTTTATTTTTTATAAAATGTTCATTATATTTTACTTTTTCCATGCATTTCCATTCCTTTCATTAATCCCATAATAATCCATTTCCTCTGACCAATATCCAAATTTCACCTTGTCTAAATCCGCATAATTTTCCTATAAGTTTCCCCGTTTTAAAACATAAAAAAAAAAAAAAACAAAAACAACTGTTCCCATTCCGAAACCTCCTCTCCTTAAAACTCAACTTTGAAGAACAAAAGTAAAAGAAATCAGAAGAAGGAAACCAAAGAACTTTGTGACGAAAAGGGCAATACCACTGAGAGAAACTGAAACACTAAGACACTGGCAAATGCACAAGACGTGCGGCGCCATATTCCCCGGAGGGAAAAAAAAAAAAAAAAAATATTGGTTTGGATTATTTTGTTTTTTCACAATCGAAGTGATAATTTGAGTGTAACACTCGGGGTTAGAAACCCATCCTAACTCGGTTTCTATTTACTCCCGAGCTACATTTTTATTATGGGTCATTTTAGCCCCTAGCATGACAATGACTATAGACTTTATACTGCCTCGGTGGCTCAGTTGGTAGTGAACCTGCCTTCTGAGCTTGGGGGCGTGGGTTCGATTTCCACCTAGAGCAAACATTTGTGCTTGTTCTATGTCTGGGTATTAATAAATATTTAAGTAAGTATGTATTTAAAAATTAAACGCAAAAAAATAAATACTTACCTACTTAATTATTAATATTTGCCAAAACTAAGCGGTTGTTTCATCTATCTTAGATATTTTGTCTTGTCAATTCAAAACGTCCCCGATTGTATGAACAATAGAACAATAACAATACTTTCGGGGAAAATAACCAGTGTAAAAAAAACAAGAAAGGCCAACTAGCTCTCAGTCCTTACGGGTTCTGAAAAATCAAACACTCATGTGACAAATTTAAAATCTTTATCTAGCAATAATGAATAGTAAAAAGCAAATAAGAAATTCTTAATTATATAATTGATTTGATATAAAATAAATTGATAAAACCTTAAAAATAGTACTTAAAACTACAAGTGTGTAAATTACATGCCAGTTAACTACAATCAATAATTATGTACGCAGAAATAACAATTCAAAATTCAGCTCTTCAGCATTAACTTGTTCTAATCTATTAAATAATCACACCTAACATCGTAAAGTATATTTTTTGTACACAGCTATTTGTTCTTCACTAATTTAGGTAAATATGTATATGAATAAGAGCGAATAGTGATCAATATTTAGTCCTAACTTATCATATGGAAATGTATCAATAAGTATGTCACTGTTTTGTAGGTGACCATCACCAATTAATACACAGGATGCAGTTTATTAATTCAACTATTTGAAAAATGTAAAGTTCACTCACACACGGCACAAAATGTTTATTTAGTCTTTCTGGTGAAACAAGTGAGGTTTCGGCGTGAGACTAATGCACGCCTTGTCCGGACATCAGGAGGAGTTGCCATTCTCACCGCTTTCATTGAAGTTGTTGGCGTTAACTGGGAACGGTGCACCAAGACCATAGAGATGGCCGCTCGAGCTCTCAATGTTGTCATCGAAGAATATCTGTAAAATAAACAGAAATTATGGTGGAGAACTCGTCATAATTTTACGTTAGGGTTTGGATAAATGGTCGCCTATTTCACCATCAGCACAGCTACACCATTGCTCTAATTTTTTTACCCGACTGCAGAAGAAGGACGGTTATGTTTTTCGAGTGTATGTATTTATGTATGTATGAGGTTTCTTTGGCATGCCCTACAGTCTAAACAGCTTGATGGATCTCGACCTGTGTCGAGATCCTGTTGGTAGTGGAAACTTTGTCAGGTTTTTGTTTTTCTTTTAATTATGTTACTTGTTTAGAGCACCGATCCGCATTATTGTTGCGAACGCCTGCGAAAGCAGTTTTCTGCCAATAGGAACGTCGAACACCTAATCGCTTTCGCGGCCGTTCGTGGCAATAATGTAGAGCAGGGGTGGCCAACTTGATTAGACCGAAGATCTACTACTAAGTGACGAAATCCTCCGCGATCTACCAATTACATACTTCTTGAAAGTAAAAAAAAACAGTATGTTTAGTTCAGTTATGGATGAAGGATGAAGGGTTTTTTTTATTTGAAGGTTTTTCAGCGTTTCTCTTCAACCATTTATCTACAGCGATGAGGCGCGATGCTAAGTCTAATCGTGATTTATCTCGGTAGTCATGAGATCGTAACTCTGCTAAATAACTTTCGTCAACTGACGAGTTGGCTTGACACCCACCCCATCCCTGTGTCCCACATGTTCCGAGACTTTTGTCTTTCGCATGCTGAAAACAAAAGAGAGCTACCTGCATGGGAGAAAGGCTGAATAACGTCATAGAACGACCCGGTAATTTAAAAACTATACAAAATACTGTGCGCAGCTGTTGATAATTACGTTGCGTAGTCTATTCTATGTATTTTTAATGTAAAAAGTTTGTTATAGGCAAATTAAACTTCTTTGTGTTTTGCTTTGCCACGATCGACTGGACTAATAGCCGCGATCGACCAGTCGATCGCGATTGACCGGTTGGCCACCCCTGATGTAGAGCCTTTGATAAATGATATGTTCAGATGGACAGAGAAAAAGTTGCACGGGCCAAAAAAAAATAGCAGCCAACTGTTGGGTTTTAAATAAACAAATTGTATGTCGCAACCCTAGTCCTGTAAAATACGTACCTGTCACGCACACTAGTATAAAAAGGTGGCCTGTCACTTTTCTATATATATTACTAATATTATAAACATTATAAACCCGGAGACTGCATGATAACCTGCTAACTGCTCACAGGATACTACACGGGGCACTTGATTGCCCGCAGATTCTGAACGAAGCAAGTCGCCTTAAGAGTCCGGCGACCTAACTAATTTTTACCTAGGCGACCTAGACTAACTTCACATTGGCTTAAGGTATTCTATCGCCATTTCGTCTAGAAGAAGAAGACGACTGAAGAGAGCGAGTAATGATACTGACGAGCCTCTAAACTTACCTACAGAGTGACAAAGTGCAATTTCATTTTTTTTAATGACTTTGGCACTACTGTAATCATTCTTGAGTAACTAAGAATTTCCTTTGTATTATTGATTCATTAAACAGCTAATGATGTAGACAACCTCCCTATTTAATGGAATTTTTGATTTGTTTTGTCTACCTAACGAATAAATCAGTCAAAAGTGACCCCTTACAAATGCGAATATTTTTCATAGCTCTATTTTCGCTTGAGAACATTAAAAAAAAAAACCAAGAACATAGGGGCGAAGATATTGTTAATTTAATTGTACATGCTAAATTTCATCATAATCTGACAAACGGTTTTCAAGAAATTTGAGTAGCGCGTTTGTATGGAAATTTCAGAAGGTCGCGGCCCTCTTAACGTGCCGGAGCAGCGCACTTGAATCCGGTGTACTAGGAGTGCGCCTCCCCCTTTTTGCGCCGGCTCCAGCCCGCACGGTGGCACTCCCCCATCTACCGCGCGCAACAACACCTAAACGCTCTCAGTGCCTCTCACCCACAACTAGACATATTCGCTGACGAGCTAAAGTCATTTGCAAAAAAGTCATTGCCATATTGCGAGTACGTACATTTATAGTACGATTTTTATATTGTTTAATTGTTTCAGTTTGTTTTTTCGTTTAGTTTTTTTTCCTTAATTTTATTGTTCGTTTTTTTTGTTTGTAAGGATATTTTATTTCAATTTCTGTGTTATTAGTGCATATTTATATTATTAAAATTTATTGTTAGACATAAGCTGTAAATAATGTTATGATTGGGTTTATTAGTCCGTAAGTTACATTTTAAAATAAATAAATAAATATCAAGAGGAACGATTTGTATGTAAGTATGTTTGTAACGAATTAACTCAAAAACTACTGGTCCGATTTCAAAAATTAATTGACTATTAGAAAGCTACATTATTCTGGGGGCTGAGCTACCCACGTCCGTAGGAGTGTACTCTAATCTGATTCCCTACACGTGGTCCCCGGGTAGTACTAACCGGGTAGCAAACTCTGGTGGGAGGCTTCGGCCGTGGCTAGTTACCACCCACCGGACCAAGCCATGCCGTGAAATGACCTAGTCGTGTTTCGGGATGTAGTCCGGTGTAACCGTTCCGAAGACGGGTCTGAGCAGTAGCGCACTTGTAGCGCCTCACTCAACTGCCGTCTTTGTACTTCTTCACTCTAGTAAACTACAAGGCTAGAGTGAAGTAAGTACCTTATAGGTCGTCGTGCTCCATCTTAGACCACAACGTCGCTTAACATCAGGCGAGTTAGTAGTCAAACGCCGACCTATTCTACATTAAAAAAAAAAAAAAAACCTGATTGACATAGGCTATAAAACGTGAGCGAAGCCGCGGTCAAAACTGTTAGTCGTTCATAAACAGTACGAAACTCTCTAGACATATAAGTACTCGTAGTGTAGAGCCGGTGTAGGTGATGACGTGTGACGAGTACGGTGTGGGCAGCTGGAGTGAGGGCTCCGGTTGGTCGTCTACGGATCCCGGGAGCACTTTCACGCATCACTTTTCAGCGGATCACTTTTGGCAGGTGTCGCCGTAGCACGCGAGGGTGCCGGTGCGTGGCTGTGGGTGCCATTCCCGGGACAGTGCTCTGAGCACGATGCGAGAGGGGCACCGGTGCTTTAAGTAGAGATCTCGGAACCCCTTGACATGCATCAAGGCTGGCCACCAGGTGCTTTTTAGTGGGTCGCAAACAAGGCAACCCCACACTGCCCAAACGCGGTTGAGGCGTCTGCATGCAGATTTTCCACCTCCCAAAAGAAAAAACGTTTTCATGCTGTTTTATACCTCTTTGATCTTGAAGAAGGCCATCCCGGTGAGGTGCGAGTCGGAGCCGGCCTGGTGCTGCGGGCCCACGCGCCGCAGCTCCAGCTGGTCCGCCACCTCCTGCAGCCCGCCCTTCAGGTTCTTGCACAGCTTCATCAGGTACTGGAAATGGAAACAATTTTAACTTACACTTGCATACAACCCGTGTTATAATAATATTCGGGACACTTGCACACACGGTCGCCTGACCTCTTAGCAAAGCTTGTACTATGGCTGTCAGACTCTGATATACCATACATATATTTTTTTAAACAGATATTTATATAGATATTAACACCCAGACATAGAACAAACACAAATGTTCATCAAATAAACCAAAAAGCCTTAGGTGGGAATCGAAGCTTTGAATTATTGAGCTTGCGGGTGTGGGACCCGCAAGCTCAAATGACTACCTGAGGCACTAAGGCAGTCATTGAGCCACCGATGCTGGCAACTGTTCGTCACTTGATATTTTATGTATTAGATAATATTATGCAAGTCAACGCTTTGTTCTAGGCCAGGTTTTTGAATGAATATTTAGAAGACAGGAATTTGGATATTGCAGCTTCGTGCAATATCATATTTTGGATTTGGGCCATTGCCATTTCACGGTAATCGAAACCACGACCGGAACAAAATCAATTCATCACGTCAATAAATTGACTGTAAGTAATTAAAACGTCACAACCCACAAAAAAATCCCAAAAATAGATTATTTTCTGTTCAAAAACTAGGCGTTTTTGAATAGTTTAGTCAATAAAAATAGTTTATATTGTGATTTCTTATTATGTCATTATTAATTACTGAATAAAGGTTACTTGACTAATTAAATAAAAACATTATTATACGTAATTTGTACACCATGATTTGATCGTCACGACCGCCACGACTTTTCATGATTTTTTATCTAAACATTAATTTCAAAGATTACTGATTTTAATTTCTACTTCTGTTAAAATATGTGGGTATCCATAAAAAAAAAGCGCTGTAACACATCTAGATGGGCTGGATTACACAGTTGTGTGATCAAATCTGGAAAAGGTGGACGTATACCTGTTCCAGCCACCGTATTTCTGTATATATTCATATAAAAAACGCGAAAAGACTTACCTGTAACTTGTATGTCTACTATTAAAGTTCCAGATAAGGTTAGGTCTCAAAATGGCGTACACTGGTCCCGACCGCCACCATGGAATGACCATTTACAATCGGAAAATAACTAAGTAAAACTTACCTTTACATCATACACGGTTGGAAAGTATAATCTCAGACTCTCAAAAAAGTCGTTTTCATCCTGAGGTAAATTTTGGTCAGTGAGTAGTTTCAGTAGATAGCCAAAGTCATATCCCGAGTGGAAACTTAGCCATTTGATGTTATCCATGAGCACAAGGCCTGCAAAGAAAAAAAAAAGATAAGACGGCTGCAAAACATAGCCTTTATATAGATCGAAAAATAAATACTGGAATATGAAATCTCTAACATGAAGACAAATGTAACAGCACCTTGCAATTTAAAATCAGTCAAGCCGGGTAGACAAAAACACAAAGGAATACATAACAAGTTCACCTCTAGTCCGGCTTTTAGTGTAGAAAATTGAGATTTTGTTTGAACGCTGGCAGAAGGGTTGAAACTTAGCATGCATGTAGCTTTCATATTCGTATTCATATTTTATCGTATTCATATTAATCGAGGTGTTTCTACCTAATAATATGTTTTTCACTAACGAGGTAGAAATACATCGAGAGATCATTGTTTCCCCCGGTTTCCTTTGTGTTCCAAAATACAGTTTTTATATACATAAACATATTTTGTTTATCCTGCTACTTAGTATTAGTAGCGCAATTGGTAATGAGGTACTCCCCGGGAGATTTTTTAACATGCGTTTAATTAGCCAATCAGAATGGTAGTAGCACGGGAAAGTAAAATTTCCCTTCACTCTATTAGTAGCGCCAAGCGGTAGTGCTTAAGAAAAAAACGTTTTTTTTAGATAGTTCAAGCTGACAAGTGTCCTAGAACGTCTAGTTTGCAAGAACGTCACGTTTTCATGACAACAGTGCAGAGGGAGCGGGTTTGAACCCAGCCGACGGCACGCACCAATTTGTTCATTGTGTGAACATATGTGCGGATTGTATGTCATCTGTTACATAACTGGAGCCCGGTGTATGGCGACAGGCTCGCCCCCTGTCACATTTGGGACTTATTATCGTCCGACGAAGTGTGGGTGTTGTATTACACCTCTGCCAGGCCCCTGATTTACTGTTTCATGAAAATACAAAAGAAACAGCATTTTAGGACACAAAGGACGGAAATTGGGGGAAACAATTACGTTCTCGAGGTGTTTTTTTTTGACAACAGACTATAGGCATGCGTATGACCACTGACTCGCCTGATGGGACGATGGCACTGATGGGACGTTCCGAAACTCATTGTGCCCAACGCAGACCGCGAAGCGAGCAAAATCGCCTCCTTTATTTGCGAATGTGTACTGGTGGCAGCTACCATTGCATGGGTGGGCAGAGGTACACTAGTAGCTCTTTTTTTTACAACAGACTAGGCATGCGTTTGACCACTGACTTGCCAGATGGGAAGCGACGACGTGATCGAAGGCGTAACACGCTTGCCTAGGAGATACCGATTCACTTTACTTTTGAACAGCCCCGGATTGTATTTAGGTGGAAAAACAGACGCATGCAACGAGTTCCACACCTCTGTAGTTCTTCTGTTTCTACATTGGAAGTGAAGCATATACGAATATGAAAGCTACATGCATCCTGAATTTCAGCCCTTCTGCCATGGTTCGACCAAAATCTTAATTTACTTGGTTAAAAAGCTGGACTTCTCCTTCGGAGCCACCAGGAATAACAATTTCTAAGATAGTAGAGATAACAATAACAGATAAGACAAATGTAACAGCACCTCGCAATTTAAAATCGGTCAAGCCGTGTTGACAAGAGGTAGTCACTTATAAACCGGCCAAGTGCGAGTCAGACACGCGCACAAAGGGTTCCGTACCGTTACATTTTATAGTGCCATCTATAAAAACGGCGATCACACAGACACACAGTAATACATAATTAAATGAAATGGACCCAAACCAAAAGCCAATGCAAATAATATAAAAAGCAAAGCCTATCCTGTAATGCGCCATAAACCGACTTCTTATCCTGTAATGCGTCATAAACCGACTTCCTATCTTGTAATGCGTCATAAACCGACTTCCTATCCTGTAATGCGTCATAAACCGACTTCCTATCCTGTAATGCGTCATAAACCGACTTCCTATCCTGTAATGAGTCATAAACCGACTTCCTATCCTGTAATGCGTCATAAACCGACTTCCTATCCTGTAATGCGTTATAAACCGACTTCCTATCCTGTAATGCGTCATAAACCGACTTCTTATCCTGTAATGCCTCATAAAACGACTTCCTATCCTGTAATGCGTCATAAACCGACTTCCTATTCTGTAATGCGTCATAAACCGACTTCCTATCCTGTAATGCGTCATAAACCGACTTCCTATCCTGTAATGCGTCATAAACCGACTTTCTATCCTGTAATGCGTCATAAACCGACTTCCTATCCTGTAATGCGTCATAAACCGACTTCCTATCCTGTAATGCGTCATAAACCAACTTCCTATCCTGTAATGCGTCATAAACCGACTTCCTATCCTGTAATGCGTCATAAACCGACTTCCTATCCTGTAATGCGTCATAAACCGACTTCCTATCCTGTAATGCGTCATAAACCGACTTCCTATTCTGTAATGCGTCATTGACCGACTTCCTATCCTGTAATGCGTCATAAACCGACTTCCTATCCTGTAATGCGTCATAAACCGACTTCCTATCCTGTAATGCGCCATAAACCGACTTCCTATCCTGTAATGCGCCATAAACCGACTTCCTATCCTGTAATGCGCCATAAACCGTCTTCCTATCCTGTAATGCGCCATAAACCGACTTCCTATCCTGTAATGCGTCATAAACCGACTTCCTACCCTGTAATGCGTCATAAACCGACTTCCTATCCTGTAACGCGTCATAAACCGACTTCCTATCCTGTAACGCGTCATAAACCGACTTTCTATCCTGTAATGCGTCATAAACCGACTTTCTATCCTGTAATGCGTCATAAACCGACTTCCTATCCTGTAATGCGTCATAAACCGACTTCCTATCCTGTAATGCGTCATAAACCGACTTCCTATCCTGTAATGCGTCATAAACCGACTTCCTATTCTGTAATGCGTCATTGACCGACTTCCTATCCTGTAATGCGTCATAGCAGCTAGTATTCCTTATATAATGGCATTAATAGGCCTTTCGAATAAAAAAAAAATATTAATTTTTATTTTAATTAAGTAAAATTTATTAATATATTATTTTATATTAATTATTATTAAAACGTTTATATCCCACACACAGCTTCATTTATTCAATTTCAACATCGGCCAGTCCTTGTTGAAAGACCCTTTAGTTTACGTTTTAGTTTATGTCTATAATATTGATTTTTTCAAAATCCATATCAGGTAAGTTTTGGAGTCTTCGTGTAATTATTATAATTTCGTTTAGTTTCTGACTGAACTTGGAAGTACATATAGGTACGTGTTGTAAACGTTTGGTTAATGGCCACTTCATAAAAAAAAAAACTCTTTCTCAAAAGATTCGAACCTTTAAAACTCTTTTCGGGCTGAACTTACGAGATTTGCGTGTTATAACGTTGTAATGTTGAAACAATATCTCACTGTGTGGCTCATGGCCGGTGGTTTTTTTTAAAGTTGGAAATAGAAACAAAGAACCTCTTCTTTTTATAAAGCCAGTTAAAAACAAACGAAAATCCATAAAACAACACAATATAATGTTATTTTTGTGCCGAAACATGCAATGATTTTGTGTAACTTCTATCCCTCATAGCTCCATTCGGACTATGAGTGGAGGTATAATGATTATGTTATAACATGTAATTTGTTATGTTGTCTAGAAACCTCCCATACTAAAATTGCCATTGTCTGTTACCTCCTTCTGGGCCACCAGGTACAAACAAGAGATAAGTTCGGTGGGGAAGGTCAGCTCAGGTGTGTATTATCGGTTACCTGATGACATAAGCAGTTCCGCAAACTCCAGAGGCTCAATGCCATCTTCTTCATGTTTTCTGAATTGCAGTCCCGAGTTCTGGAGCAAATCAATTGAATCTTGTGCATACATGTCTTCCCTAAAAGTAATAATATGGATGTAGTATTGAGAAATAACTAATATTATAAATGCGAAAGTGAGTTTGCGTAACAAGCAATGTTACGCTTTCATGCCTTAACTACCCAACCGATCGTCATGAAATTTTGCGTACATCTTGTCAGGGGTACAGAAAAGGACATAGAGTATTTATCGATTCGAAAAAAAATTACAGTTCCCGTGGGACTGCAGGTCGCAGCTAGTAATATTAATTATATAGTCCGGCTTATTAGCTCTGAAAATTGAGATTTTGGTCGAACACTAGCAAAAGGCCCGAAACTAAGCATGCAATTAGTAGAGAGAATAAGCAAGTAAGCTATTAGAGTTTTTAGAGAGAAATTAGTTTGAGAAATTATTGTTTCCTTTCCTTCTCTCCTCTTTTATGTCACATAATATGTTATTCTTAGACTTTTGTGAAACCAGTACTAGCTACTAGAACACTGTCATAGACATAATGTTTGTTGTAAAATTATGTACAACACAGTATTTGGATATGTGTCTAACCAAAATTTTTTTTTGTTTAGCATAAGCTGATATCTCTTCAAGATAACTTGAAAACCTTAAGTTTTATAGACATGTACCCAAGGACAATATTGTAGATAATTTTACAAGAATTATTCCAATATATATACAATTAGTCTTTTTCTCATAACAAAAACCATTTTTATTAAAAACTAAATTAACCACATTTGGAAACATAAATGAGGGGGGGAGGGAGAGAAACAATCATACCCCGACGTATTTAATGCGACATGTATGTTATTTTCTAAAATATTTGTTAAAACATATTGCACCTATTTTTAACAGTTCCTGGTTCTTGGCGGTTCAATTTTTTTTCTATAGAAGGCATCTTTTTTTAAAATTAAAGGTCCTGTTTTTCTACTTTTTAAAAGTATACAATGCCTCTCTATCTTTTACCATTTCCTTGAGGCTCATTGTGTCATCATTTTGTTCTTTTGTCTGCAATGTCTCTAGCATATCTTGAAGACTATATGTCATTTCAAGATGCATTCTAAGAAAGATTTGTAGATAATTTTAGGATAAGTACATCAGCCTTTCACACTTTTCTCATAGCTACTACTGTTTTCATGATAATGTAAAAAAACTATTTTCTTATTCTTATCCGAGGTGAGGGTGATAAGTCCTGCACTAACATCCTGCTTGGGGTGTATTGTGCACTTCCCCCTATCAGCACCTACCCAACTCCCTGAAATACCGGAGTGAGGCTCTGGGGCGCTGACATAGTTGCTCCAGTGGAGTAGATGGTAACATGCATAATGACGATGAAAAGCTGTCTAGGTGTTGTGGTAATGAAATGGGCAATGATGTATGATAGGCAAAAAAACTGTATTTTGAGACACATAGGAAGGGAACCAATTAGTTTTCGAGGTGCTTCTACTTCGGAAGTGAAGAACATTTATGAAAGCTACATGCATGCTAAGTGTCAGCCCTTCTGCCAGTGTTTGACCAAAATCTAATTTTCAGAGCTAACAAGCCAGACTAATATTTAATTTGGATTTGGAATTCGAAAAAGTACTTGAATGAAGTTTTGATCTGAGATTTGTGTTATGGTTTTAATGGAACTTACTGTAAATTGAACTTGAAGTTAAATTGCCAAGTTGTGTACCCCGGTGGTGTTTTACCATTTTCATCCATAAAGGTTAAGCCCAACTGAATGATTCTCAGTAAATCCACATTGCACCTGAAAAAAGTTATGAAATATATTGGGCCTTCTGTTCATTTCATTTAAAATCAAAAATGGTAAGCACTGTGTCAATTCTCATGGCTAAATGTTTAAATTAAGTAATATGAAAGAATCTGACGTTGTTTTCACACTTTATGATTTTATGAAACGGGAATTAGTCACATATGATTAAGTATAGTAGTAGTAGTAGATGATATGCAAGACGCAGCCGCGCACGCACTCGCTTTTATAACGACTACCGAATGTGGTTGAAACTATAGTCGGAATAATCAACTAAATTGTATGGTAAATAATTCTCATTCCATAAAATCATATTAAGTAATATTAATTTACAATATTGATGACAATATAATCATGGCAACGAATGAATTTAAATTTAAATAAAAGACATACATCTAAGCCACAAAACTATTAAAATAGTATTTTCAACACTTTATCAATAGGTGGTTTGTTTGTTTTAGCAGGGTGTTTTCCGCACTTAGCCACTTGATTGGGCCATTTTACATGGGGATCAATAGGAGGTTCAGGCAATTTAATTCTGAAGAGAAGCACCAAAATAATTTACCGTAACAATTGATATTGGTAATCTGCCGTGGATCTGAATTCTCCAATGGGTCGAGCCACTACTCCCGGAAACTCTGTGTCCATTGCCACCCAGTGATATTTCTGTACAATCTTAAAAGAAATTAAATAAAAATATGAAAAAGTTACTTAACACTTTGAACAAAATGAAAAAAATTTTAACACATCGAGGAGCACCATAGAGTGTGGTCAGTGAATATCAAATTTCCAAAAACGATCATTGCTCATGCAATGCAGCATTGTTTGTTGCATGTGCAGAAAATTTCCTTGAATTACAAAAGTCTAAAAAGATTGACCTTATGTATGCAGCTTTTCGAATGACATTCCTCAAGCACACATGCTGTGAGTAGGGCACTCGGCAGGTTAATTAGTGAAACATTATTTACAAAACAAAATTTAAGGAAGCTCTTAATCAACTTATCTTTTTGATGAGCTTTGCTTCTGAAAATGGTATAGTTTTGGTAGGTACCTGTCTTATGACTTGAAACTCTTCATGAAGGTTGTGATTCCATACATCTTTTATGCCACAGTCTCCACTTAGTTGTGCCAATGATCCAAAACTTGCTGATGGCATCTGGAAAATACTGTTTCATTAGCAATACAATGAGTGTTTACATTTAAGGTATATTTAGTTATACGGCCAATAAGTATGTTTACTGTGGAAATGTTGGCTAAATTTGCTTCACATTAAATCATAGTAATGAAATTACAGTTCAAGGGCGTAAATCTACAACGGTATTAGAAGTGCGTATCGTAACGAAACTCACTTCTGTGATCGAGATTTCGTGAAAAATGGGGTTACCTTGAATCGGTTATCTGTCTCCAGATGGGAAGAGTCGTCAGTTTTTTTCGACGCCGTGGTTTACGATTAATCTTGTCGTGTCTCAGAAAATAATGATCCAGTGCTGTGGAAGAAAAGCCCTCGTTTCTTTAAAATCTTTAGGTATTGCCTACGTTGTTACAAATTGCATGTTGCTTGGTAGTTCAAAAAACAGTTGGTACCTGCTAAGTGTTGAAAAACTGTATGTTAAGTTTAACTTTACTAGAATTTGTCAATTGTTTGAAGTAATAAAGCAATAATAGAAGAAAATTATACAAAAAGCAAGAGACGCTACGTAAGTACGTTGAATTGAATTGTTGTTTGTCGCGAAACGAAATGACGGAAAAGATGAAAAATGACAGCTGTAAAGTTTTGACAGTTGACAGCAAATACTGTCAGCGACGTGGTTTAACTTTTTAAGTTCCCCCAATGGGCCAAGCTAAAGCTTTCATAGCCATATCACCTTGTCATCCGTATATTTGTCATCATAACTACTCTTTGATGGTGATGTTGAAGATGATGAGGTGATGGTTATGATGTACCACTAATTTTCTTCATTCCAGTAAAGTTGTGGATATTTTACTCAAACTACAAATGGAGTTTTTGTCTTTACAAAAACTTGAAAAGTAGCATTGCGTAGTATTTGTTTCATTTGCCTACACTCGTGCTAGTTATCGGAGCCGAACTGAATGAAATGGTTAATAATCCACCATTACGCACACTTTACATGCACACAACACAGCACTTGAAGAATATCAAGTTTTTTAATAAAATCAAAAAAATCCTGTCCACTTTTTTGGTTTCCCGCCAATCGTGTCGTTTTCAGTTTTTTTTCTCTGTGGATCAAAAAGATTTTTGGTGTCACATGACTCGTGCATTTGCCAGTATCAAGGATTTTAAAACATCGTGAAGTGAAACTCCGTTATGTTCCAGTGCTCGCATAACAAATCAAACCAAGCGCAGTGAATACCACGCAACTCAGTGAAGACTTTTAATACTATGTCTTACTTCTATTAAGTTTTGAAAACAACTGGATAGGATATCATAACACACTAGTATTTTATAATTTTTCTACAATGCGTATTGTAAAATATCTTTACCTCCATTCACTATGATTACACTTTGTCATTAGAAATAAATAATTAGGTAGCTTAAATAATAAAAGGGAAATATAAAATATATACTTATGGGAAATATAAATATAAAATTTCATTAAATATATTCATATTCTTATTTCAGTCGCCATTTTGTATATTTTTTCAAAGTTTTTGCGCACTATTTGAATGTTGGACTCGTAATATGAAGTCACATAATTGTAGACAAAAAGTTTAGTTTTCGGGAGGTACCCTAGTGTCGCGTTCCCGAAATATTTGACATACCTAGGTACTTACCGATTCTTGTAAATTTTTGTTAGCGGCTTAGAAAAAAATACAAAATTTCAGGAGAATCGGGAAGCGACTTGTGGAGATGGAGTGGAGAGAACAAAGATCCGAACCGAAATCCGGATAGAAATCCAGACAGAATATACGAAAGCATTTTTGTCGAAGCTGAAGCAGAGATATTATATTAATTTTATTAAGTACCTATATTAATTGAAAAAATCTACTTAACATTAAATATCCTAGTATTGTCCTAGTATGCAAGCGTAAGTAGTACCTACCTACCTAGGTACCTTATATTTTGCACACAAACCACTTTACCACAAACTTTACACACTTTACAAACTTTACCACAGAATAAATAATAGTACTACGAAGTATTACCTGCTAATACATCTAAGACTGACTTTATTTGCTGATATTTTCTGTGTTTTGATGGTTATAATGATGATCAGTGACGAGATGAGACGCGAAGCGAGGCTGCCGGGCCATTTTTACCCAGGGGAGCTACTCCTACGCTTGAGATGAGATGAGATTTTATCTTGGTCACACTCACACCTATGACTATTTAAACGAGAGCAACAAGGACGAAAAATGGTGAGATTAAATCTCACTCCGTAAAAATAGCCCTCCAGGGGTGCAAGGAGTGCGTGGCACCCGGACGCAGGGTCTTAGGGCGGTGCAAGCAGGGGGGCTATTCCTGCGCGTGAGATGAGATGAGATTTTATCTTGGTCACTCTCACACCTACGACATTTCAAACGAGAGCAACAAAGATGAAAAAAAGTGAGATGAAAATCTCAAATCTCCGAATAGGACCACAGACTGCTCAGCGCCCATCAACTGAAGCCCGACCGGCATCAGCCCTATTCGGAGATTTGAGATTTTCATCTCACCTTTTTTCGACCTTGTTGCTCTCGTTTGAAACGTCATAGGTGTGAGAGTGACCAAGATAAAATCTCATCTCATACAAATACAAAAATACAAAAATATTTATTAACCTTATCACACAATATACAACATAAAGTTTAGCAATAGTCCCCGCACTAGGGCCAGCCTGTATCGCGGGAGACTGTAGCCGATTACATAATGAATGAGTGAAGAGGACTAACTACTATTAAGTTTAAACAAAAGAATACGCGTGTGAGTGTGTGTGTGTGTGTGTGTGTGTGTGTGTGTGAGTGTGAGTGTATGTGTCTGTGAGTGAGTTTACATAAAGCAAAAAGTGTGCGAATGGATAGACTTGTTGATTTTATTTATCATCATCTCACGCGCAGGGACCCTATTCGGAGATTTGAAATTCTCATGTCACCTTTTTTCGTCCTTGTTGCTTTCGTTTCAAACGTCATAAGTGTGAGAGTGACCAAGGTAAAATCTCATCTCATCTCACGCGCAGGAATAGCCCCCCAGGAATAGCCCTCCTGAAACTAGGGAGACAGTGATACAAAAAAAATTCCCGATTGGTTACAATCAGTCCCCCTGCTTATCATGAGTTTTGATAGTAAACGTGAACTTTTTTCGTTTTCGTTTGATTCCATTCATTTAACTTAGTTTTTGTGAAGTTAGTTACAGTATATCACGAGGAAAGTTTTGGATACTATTTTCTGAATAAACGGGAACGAAGTCGCGGGTTACAGCTAGTATATGTTATATGTAGGCAGGTTCTTATTGCTTGATGAAGCAATCTAGCTCAGGCAAAAGGGTGACCACAGTGAGTCGACGCGACGGCTGGCGAGGCAACTCGACTACACTCGACTCGCCTCGGGGAAAGGACAGTCGGTTAAGCTCGCTCGCCTGCCGCGGTCGCTTCAGCTATTTTCAGTAGCGCCGCTCGCTCAACTTTACGTTTTTCGATCACTGAAGCTCGCTCGAACTTTCGTGTGTAGAATGTGATTTGACTTCGTGGACTATTTTTTGTTTTTGTAGTTTTTATTTTAACTCCTTGAGACGCCGTATTACTTAAATGTAAGTACTTGCTCACTTATTTTTATAGTCTATCTAGGTACTTATTTAAATTGACAATAGGTACCAATGTAATTGTGTACCCTTAATTTTTAAACTTTATCAAGTTGTTCTTTGAAGAACGTTGTATTTTTTTACCGATACAATTACACAGCTCTGCTATTAAACCTGTAATAAACCTGTAGTCTTAGTCCTGTATTTCAAAACAAAATAATATGGATAGGTAATTTTTTAAATAGTACCTAAACGTAGTAAAAGTTTGTGTTTTCGACTATTTACTCACGTTAGTCCACCAGCTTACATGAAATTGAAGGCCTTTCTGTAGCCCTGTTCCTACTACCTACAATGTAGCTGCTATACCCACGATTTTGTTCGCGTTTATTCAGAACTAGCTGCGCCCCGCGGTTTCACCCGCGGTTAAAAAGTAGCCTATGTGCTATTCTAGACTATAATCTATCTCTGAGCCAAATTTCATCCAGATCTGTTTAGCCGTTCAGGCGTGAAAGAGTAACAAACATCCATCCATCCATCCATCCATCCATCCATCCATCCATCCATCCATCCATCCATCCATCCATCCATCCATCCATCCATCTATCCATCCATACATACAAACTTTCGCGTTTATAATATTAGTAGGAAGTAGGACCCAAAAACATTTTTCGTGATATACTCCAATTGATTATCAAACTTCACCAAGATCCGGTGAGCCGTTTAGCCGTGAAAAGCCTACAAACAGACAGATAGACAGACAGAGCTACTTACGATTTTATAATGTTAGTATGGATTAGGTAGCGTTCCTACATATTTTAAATTGACTCATAAAACCCATAGGGTACGTACATAATTCATAGTATCTATTATATTATTAGTTTACCTTAACAAACATACAATTAAATTGTATTACGTAGGTTGATACAAATGCAGCCATACATAATTTAATTGGGAATTATTTGATAGCGGTAAAAACAAAGCTGTTTATTAATGTTCAAATGGAACCTTGACCTTCAGCAGTATTTCATCGCGTTTGTTTCTAAAATTACGTTATAAAACAACGAAAATTCTGAAACAAGATTAATAAAACAGGAGCTCGCAGTATACCGTTATCCCCCGACAATCCTATAAAAATCCTTTTACGCAACTCGATTACATTCGTGAGCTGTGTGACCCGGGCAAGTATGGATAATGTTTATGTTCGACGTTTTTACACCATTACACACCAATTAGGCACATTTTACATGACCTACTACCCTAACGCTGAATATTGTTTTACCCGAATGCGCAGGAAAGAGGGATTTTTTTTTCGAGTTTTTTTGGCACGCTTTACAGCATCAACAGCTTGATGGATTTCGACATGTGAGATGTCAATTGAATCGTCTTGATACCTAGTAGAAGTAACACAGGGTACAACATTTAGCAGTTGGTTTTCTTGTCTTTCTTTGAATCATGTTACTTGTTAACACTATCTCCCTGCAGCTTCTACGCTAACAATTTGAATATTGGGATATAAGCTTGACATTTTTTAATCTATTTAACCTTATCCCACAAGGTCTACATATTTCTTCCAGTTTTCCCTGTCCTGCAGGTCTAGCATGCACGCCGCGACATACATTTGTCGCCTCTTTTTATAGAGACAGACGTATATTTACACGTAGCCTTATCACTTTCTCACACGACAAAAATGTATGAGCAGATTTTGTCGCGGCATGCAATAAAGGCCTGCTGGGCTGGCAGTTGGCACCGTTCAGTCTTTTTAACTGAGTTAAAAAAATAGGAGGTTCTTCGGTTGTGTTTTTCAATGTCTGTTGCCGCACAACTCCTTAATTTATGATCTGACTAGCTGCGCCCCGCAGTTTTACCCGCAGTTAGTAGTAGCCTATGTATTAATCCAGAATATAAGCTACCTCCATACCAAATTTTATGAAAATCCGTCCATTCGGTAGAGCGTGAGTAACAAACATACACACTTTCACACTCACAAACTTTCTCCTTTATAATATTACTGAAAATTATTGTGATTTTGATATTTTTTTTATAACAAACTAGGCATGCGTTTGACCACTGACTCGCCTGATGGGAAGCGTTGCCGTGATCGAAGGTGTAACACGCTTGCCTAGGAGACACCTATACACTTTACTACACCCCCGGATTATATTTAGGTGTAAAGACAGGCGCAGGCAACGAGTTCCACACCTCTGCAGTTCTTACAAGAAAAGTTGACTTGAAACGCTTAGTGCGTTTTGGCGGAATTTCCACCATGAGAGGGTGTCTCTTACTGGTGCGCCTGGTACAATTATAAAAGAACGGTGATGGCTGGATCAGGTCGTGCAGTTCTTGTAAAAGGGTTTAACAGGGTTTAACAGGTTTAAAAGGGTTTTACAGTTCTTGTAAAAGTGTTCTTTTTGGGGGCTGAGCTACCCACGTCCGTAGGAGTGTACTCTATTCTGATTCCCTACACGTGGTCCCCGGGTAGTGCTAACCGGGTAGCAAACTCTGGTGGGAGGCTTCGGCCGTGGCTAGTTACCACCCACCGGACCAAGCCATGCCGTGAAATGACCTAGTCGTGTTTCGGGATGTAGTCCGGTGTAACCGTTCCGAAGACGGGTCTGAGCAGTAGCGCACTTGTAGCGCCTCACTCAACTGCCGTCTTTGTACTTCTTCACTCTAAACTTCAAGGCTAGAGTGAATAACTACCTTATAGATTGTCGTGCTCCACCTTAGACCACAACGTCGCTTAACATCAGGCGAGTTGGTGGTCAAACGCTGACCTATTCTACATAAAAAAAAAAAAAAGGATATGCTTAAAAATGGGTCCCATTTCATACAAAAATTATTTCGGATGACGGGAAGTCGCTTTTTGAAAGATTATTTAAACCTCCGAGTTCGTCGCGCCATCGTGTCGGGAGGCGACCTCGGGGTGGCTTAGCTAATAAGCTTGGAAACCTTAAACTTCGAAAACATTCAATTTGGTTCGATGTATAGAGAACAAACAAAAACATTCAATTCTGTAAAATTACACAATTAATCTATTTCTATAAATAGTCGAACTCTCAGTCCATACAAAACTTTTTTTAGGTTTTTCCCTGCATGGGTAGATTATAAAAACAATTCAAACTAAGTACATTTATAAATAAGTATTTTTAATTAGATAGGAATTTTAAATTAGTAGGTTTGAACAGAGGACAATATTTGCATTTACCGGGTATAGTGAAACATATTGCTGGGAATTTGAAATATTTTACCACGTTTCATATTAGTCCTCAAGCAGTCCTTACATTATTTAATTTGTAGTACGCTAACTGAGCTAATGTACTAAAATCTGTAGTGTAAAAGCTGTTAGACAGTTACCAACCCCTTTTTTTTCTGTTGCTCGGGCTTAGCCACGCTAAGTTAGCATACTGCAAATTAAAAAGTGTAACGGCCGCTATATAGTCCTCTTTTTGGCCGACTCCAAAAATCCACGTGGTTCTCTTTTGAGTAAAAGAAAAAAGATTCTGACATACATTTGTTTACTTATTTTTCCAAGACGCCTGAACTGATTTGTTTTTTTTTCAATTGGTTTTCGTAGATCACGTTTAAATTTCACCGAGGTCGGTTGAGCGGTTTTTTACAACATCCAATTCGGATGACGAGAAGACGGTTTTTAATTTTAAAAGATTATATCGTAAACGTGTCTACAGTAAAAATATTAGCAACGCCCTTCTGTTGAAACAGTCACATAACAAAAACATCGCAAGCCAGAATTAGACGACCTACCAACACCGTGTATCCGAGCAACAGCTGAATTTGTTTGTTAAATTTTATGAGCCAAAATCAAAGGGTACTTATCAGTTTCAAAAGCGTAAATTGTAGACTCTACAAATAAATTAACATCCGAAGATTACGGTCAGTGTCCCGAGTGATCTACACTCTACTGTCTACACAATTAATTTTTACATATCCTCACGCCTTTCCCCCGAGGGGGCTGGCAGAGGTGTAATACATCACCCACATTTCGCCGGACGATATTCAGTCCCAAATGTGACAGGGGGCGAGCCTGTCGCCATACCCGGGCTCCAGTCATGTAGCAGATAACATACAATACGCACATATGTTCACACAATGAACAAATTGGTGCGTGCCGTCGGCTGGGTTCGAACCCGCTCCCTCTGGCTTGAGAGGCGGACCTTCTCCCAACTGAAATTATTAACAAATTTACTGACATAATTTTGTAAATAATTTCATCCCTAACTTTGTACACACTTTTTGGTATAACAAACACTTTGTTTCATTTCATTTTCATTTCATTTATTGACAATTACTTAACACACTAACAGCAACGCCAAGGCGTGTGAAAAGCTATAATGACTTAAAAATTAAATACATAAAAACCAATTTACCTAAAGCAATTAAAATAATAATAATAAATAAGTAGTCAAATTATACAATCAAATCAAATTAAAATACATAACTATAAAAATGTCAAACAAAAATAAAATCAAAAATTAAAAGCTCTAAGTTGTACGAAAATAAAAGCAGGTATCATTTAAAGACATAATAATTATAAGTAATTTTGTGTTTAATATTTATGCTAAACTTGACATCTCGAACTGGCATAGTAGTACACCGCGAGGATGCTAGCCAGCACACTCTCACTCACACGTAGTTAGGCACTCGAAAAGAAAACACGCGCTTTGTGTAAAATATTGCGTCATACAAAAAAAAAAAATAATAACTAAAAGACGTAGTCACATTTCCAAGTAGGTAAGTTCCGAAATTAAAAAAAACAACAACACGCGAAAATATTCACTGCTTCGAGCTCTTGCGTGAACGATAGCTGTTCGACAAAATGTGTTCCTCTAAGGTCTAAGGCATTAGCAAATGTATTTTTTCTCTCTCAATGGTAACATCCACTACTACCTTAATCCACCTCTCCACTTACATCCTGTTCTATATTGTACAAAACAGCGTTATAATAGAGGTGCTCTTAAATTTTCCCCAAAAGGCTTCTATCTTCACCCTTTTTATGGAAGTTTACGAGGCCAATATTTTTATCAGAATCCCTATTCTCACTTGACTTGAGCCTTATAAAATACGGTACAAATAAAATATTTAATACATTTTATGCAATAGCTCTACGCAAGATATTCTAACTGAACTGATATACAGGATGTTTTACTAATCTACATACTTGTAGCAGCTTATATACTATGCACATACATATACACTATACACTAGGTATATATCTGCGATATCATGATTGTAAAGTCCGATTTAAACCTGCCAAATCCTACTCAAATATCTAATTGTCATGGTTTATTTTTTTTAATTGTTAATTTTTGTTAATTTAAGTAATGTATTAATCTTAATCCTGTTATGTATCTACCTAATTTGGTTAGGCTATTTTTAATACTTTACATAAAATTATTTCCTCACGATTATTTTGTCTTTACACCCTGTATAGTAGTAGTAGGTATATATCCGATTTATCATAATGGTGAAAAGATGTTTCTTGTAATATTACTCGTCGCATTTTCCTTCATGGTTCGTAGTCAGTAGTAGGTAGGTACAAAATGTTTTGTACTTAGGTCCTTAGTATCTAAATAATTATTTACCTACTTTACTTTGGTGGGAACCTAATTACTTATTGACGAAATGTATACGAAAGTTTTTATTCTACGAAAAAGCTGCAAATACGTTTGTGGGCGTGGGGCACGCACTGCGGCAAGTAATTATTATTTGCATAAAGCTTTACTACTATTTTTTACTTTGGTACTAATTTGGTATGCACCTATTCATATCTTATATCTTTAAATGAGCAATTCTTGTATATATATATATATATATATAATTGGAATCTCGGAATCGGCTCCAACGATTTTCATACAATTTAGTATATAGGGGGTTTCGGGGGCGATAAATCGATCTAGCTAGGAATCATTTTTAGAAAATGTCATTTTATTCGTGTTTTATCGATAATCAACTTAAACATAAACTTGGAAGAAAAATAACAAAAAGGAGGCGTTTGAGTAGTCTCAACTGAAAAATATGACTCTTCCTGACATCTATTGGCGAATAATAATACTATTTTTTGTGAGCAACTAATTGCTTTAACGACACAACAGCAGATGGCGTTGTTAAGTAACACGAAGTCAATGAGTGTTTGCTTTGAGGTTAGAATAAAATCAATTGTTTATTTTCCAAAAAACAATTAAAAAATAAAAATACCGAGCAAAGCTCGGTCATCCGGGTACTGTAATTAATTTTAGAAAGTATACCTTACCTAGTTAAGTTACTCAACTCAATTCCATACGAGCTAGTTTACAAGATTATTTTGCTTCAGCGGGTAGAAAATAAGGTTTCATGTAAATATGCTTCGTATATTTTTTCGCCAGCTAAGTTTCGCCTGTGGCTGACTGATTCTGTTATGTATTCGAAAACCGCGCCAAGGCTGGCATTTACCTATTCGGAATTTCGAAAAGGGATCACGAACACGAATTGAGGAACGAGAGCTATTCGGATTTCCCTTCTTCCGGAGATATCATCGGTTTTAGAGCTTTCCCTGAATCCCATGAAGAATTTAATATCGCGAAATGAGTTGGCGTATTGCCGTTTAGGGAAATAACGCTAATTGAAAGTTCTGCGACTTTTAATTTTCTAATGCGTCGACTTGTTTGCCTTTGTGACCTGTACCTATTCGTAGAAACTCATTAGTTTAGCCTATTGGCTTGGGTACTATAAACGCGACTTTGTAAAAGCTCACGACTGTCCACTCATTCTAATTAGGTAGTTAATATTATGTAGAGCCTTCTTTGAATGGTTTTAAGAACTTTCAGAAAGGGACATTATGATTCTAGCGTTACGGACAGACAACATGAATTGAAAATTTTGTCTACTTTGTATTAATTTTCCATCCGGTTCCGCATTCGATTCAAACAATGTCTGAAGAGTGTACATTGTACAATTTGGATTCATTGAATCAGTGCTTATTGTGGAGATTTGCGGCTGGCAGCTCTGTCTTTAAAATTGGATTAACTTGTTCTTATGGCCACCGACTAAGGGATGGACAAAATATTACTTTGTTTTGTAACTGTGTTGTTTCTTGGTTTTGGTTTTAATACAAGTAGAAACATGGCAAGGGAATTGGTACTTACGAGTAAGCCCTTTTTATTTTTTTTATAATTTAACATATTTTTTTTTTATTTATGACTGCCTCGGTGGCTCAATTGGTAGTGAACCTGCCTTCTGAGCTTGGGGGCGTGGGTTCGAATCCCACCTAGGGCAAACATTCATTTGATGAACATTTGTGTTTGATCTATGTCTGGGTGTTAATATCTATTTCAGTATGTATTTAAAAATATCTAAGTATGGATATCAGTTTCCATGGCAGCCTATTTGGGAGAAGGTCCGCCTCTCGAGCCAGAGGGAGCGGGTTCGAACCCAGCCGACGGCACGCACCAGTTTGTTCATTGTGTGAACATATGTGCGTATTGTATGTCATCTGCTACATGACTGGAGCCCGGTGTATGGCGACAGACTCGCCCCCTGTCACATCTGGGACTGAATATCGTCCGGAGAAATGTGGGTGTTGTATTACACCTCTGCCAGCCCCCTCTGGGGAAAGGCGTGACGATATGTTATATGTTATGTGTTAGACATGTTGATATAAGTGTAGAATATATATCCACTGGACAATTTTATTTGCCCTTGTCAGTTTCAATGATAAAATTGCATGTCACCATAAATTAGAATAACCTACATACCATACCTACTAGCTATTATTCGCAGGATCAATAAACAAACATTTTTGTGTATACACCGCGTGTCTTTTGGACATTATCATCGTGCTTGTAATCTTGCGCTAAAAAGATTTATTGTAGTCGTAGTAAGTTCGCAGTGCAGTAGGAAGCGAGACGCCCACTCAGTGCCACAACGTAAATGTTTGGATTTTGCACTCAATTATCCAATTGACTTAATGGTTAATGGGATTGGAAATTAATGTCTCTTGCGATAAGTTACGGCAAATAATAAACAAGTTCATTATTAACTAGATGTTAGCCGCGACTTCGTTCGCGTTATTGAGAAAATAGTCTCCTAAACCCATCTTTTAATGTATATTTACTGCCTCGGTGGCTCAGTTGGTAGTCAACCTGCCTTCTGAGCTTGGGGGTGTAGGTTCGATTCCCACCTAGGGCAAACATTTATGTGATGAATATTTGTGTTTGTCCTATGTCTGGGTGTTAATATGTATTTAAAAATATCTAAGTATGTATTTCAGTTTCTGGCAGCCAGCTTTGCTTAGTTTGGTGTCAGGCGACCGTGTGTGGAAGTGTCCAAAATTTATTATTATTATAGGTACTGTTACGAACTATCATATTTCATCAAGATCCGTTCAGCCGTTAAGCCGTGAAAAGTCTACAAACACACAAGACAGAGTCACTTTCGAATCCTAACTAATATTATAAACGCAAAAGTGAGTTTGTTCGTTTGTTTGTTTGTAACGCTATCACGTCTCAACTACTCAACCAACCGTCTTGAAATTTATTTTGCATAAATGTCGTCTGGGGTACAGAAAATAACATACTTTTTAACATATCGTCACGCCTTTCCCCCGAGGGGGCTGGCAGAGGTGTAATGCAACACCCACACTTCGCCGGCAATATTCAGTCCCAAATGTGAATGGGGGCGAGCCTGTCGCCATTACCCCGCACTTTTTATCCCAAAAAAAAAACGGTTTCTGTGGACCGCGGGTGAAACCGCGGGGCGCAGTTTAGAATATTAGTGTCGATGTGTAAACGCTGTCATCACTTTAACTTAATAATTACTTTATAATACTTAATACTTAATAATTTAGCTTTATCATCTATCTATGTACATCTTTCTGTAATCTAAATTAATTTATTGTAATTTTGTTTACTTTTATTTTATAGGTTATATTTTATTGGTAGGTCTGTACACACCTCAAGAGTCACTTGCAGAAGCTCTGGTTATCTTTTTAACTCGGAGTTAACTGTTCATCAGAGGATAAACTGATAAATAGTTTAGCGCCTGCAAAAATTAGAAGCTAACCTAGAGTTAACACAATATTAGAGTGACATTTAAGTACTCATAACATTTTAAGTCTGAGTTAGAATCAAAATTCATTTTTATTAGCTTAAAGTAGGACAGTTAATTTTATGCAGCGCTAGTCTCCAAACTAGGTCAATTCGACTGCCTAAGTGGCCCAGTTGGTAGTGAACCTACCTTCTGAGCTTGAGGGCGTAGGTTCGAATCCTACAGGGCAAACATTCATGTGATGAACATTTGTGTTTGTTCTATGTCTGGGTGTTCATATCTATTTAAGTATGTATTTAAAAATATGTATGTATTTGTATGTATATCAGTCTCTTGAAGCCATAGTACAAGCTTTGCTTAGTTTGGGGTCAGGCGACCGTTTGTGTAAATGGCCTGAATTTATTTATTTATTATTTATGAAACACCTGTTTCTTGGGGGCTAGTTCTTCCAGTAATTACTACTAACAATACACAAAAATGAGTTGCGTCATGCTTACATACAATTAAAAAAATAAATAAAAATAATAATTACATACTTACATCTAACAAAATCAAAATAAAGTACGAGATCACACTCCCGTCGCTACATCACTCATTCACTGTATCCTATATGACGACATATCCGTTAATAACAAACCCGTAAATGCAGTGTAAAAGCTTTGTAAACGAGGAGAGCAGAGCAAATCGAATCCATCTTATAGAGGTTCATTCAATCATTGTATCCCACAGAAACGTAGAAACGAATCTGTGACGAGTATCGTTTCTTAAGTAACCTCTCACGGTTCTGAGGTCCAATTTGCCTTCTAATAGCTTTTCTCTGGCTATATATCTTCAGCTACTTTACCCCCATTAGGCTCTTGAAGCGTTTAAGGCAGGGATAGGATAAGAGGGTGCTAGATTAGATGGGTTAAGCGGTTCGCGCGTTAAAACTTAATAACTGGCTGTTTTAGCACCTCAGTTATTTTTATTCCGCATTTTCATGTCTGAAATTAGCAGCTATCTACCTACTTAAACATTCGTGATTAATGTCCTAATAATAATAATAAGCGATGGCAGCCTAGTTGGGAGAAGGTCCACCTCTCAAGCTAGAGGGAGCGGGTTCGAACCCAGCCGACGGCACGCACCAATTTGTTCATTGTGTGAACATACGTGTGTATTGTATGTCATCTGCTACATGACTGGAGCCCGGTGTATGGCGACAGGCTCGCCCCCTATCTCATTTGGGACTCAATATCGTCCGGCGAAATGTGGGTGTAGTATTACACCTCTGTCAGCCCCCTCGGGGAAAGGCGTGACGATATGTTATGATTAATGTCCTATAAAGTTATAGGCATGCCTATAGCTATGTGAAGAAGTTATGTTGTTTGTTTTAATCTAAAGTTTACTCACTGTACTTACTACCTAGTTTTCTTCAGTAAATATACAACGTCCTCCGAAAAGGGTGTAGTAAGTTAAGGGTGTAATTCTACCCGTCGAAGCGAACAACTTTTAGAACATAAGTTAGCTAAATTTGAGGGAAAAAATCGAGCACCTATCCATCATCTATCCCTTTAGCATCCACCAATTTAGCATTAGCTTTACCTCCACCCTTTAGGAGCACGTTGTTTAGTTGTATCCGCTATATTAAAACGTCTCATCGTATTATTTTAGTGAATATGAAGGAGCTTCTATTCAACTGCTGACGGTGTTCTTAGATTTTGCGCTCGGTCTCTCTCTCTAACGTCTTTAGAACTAACTAAATAATTTTCTTACAAAAAAACTCGTCGATGATTAATCACCCGCAAAATCCTACCTAAGCTATATTTAAGTCTGTTGATAGGATGATTAAATAAATATGCTAATTGGATAGCAGGATTAGCAGGATTAAAACTTTTTATTTACGTATAGGTACGACCAAAATAGGCTTCGGATAACCTCAAAAAGTTTGTTACGAGTTTAACGAAATTAACCATACATACTATACACGTACATGTCTCATAATTATGATAAAAGTACCTTTCGACTTAAAATTTATTGGTAAGTCCATTATTAATTAAATACTTTGTATTTTTAATTGAGTACACAGTTAATACGTAGGGTAGAAATTTTCGCATTTTGGTTGCTAGGCCAAAGTTTAAGTCATAACTGTCATGAAATTGCTCTTGACTTTGAATAGGTTTAAGCATTCGTTGAGATTACAATTTACGAGTAATTGGGTGTACGCGTAGTAAGCACTTTATGTAAACGAACCCTTACATTGGCCGCTCGAAGGCTTTAAGGATCATTTACAATTTATGCTCTTCCATTACAGTCCAATTTGCATTTATTAAGCAAAATAACTTTATTAGTGAGCCCAGTTTAATCAGAGTGTAATTCAGACGCAAATTAAATGTCTTCTTAAGGCGCAACTCAAGGCAGAGCTTCAATGACAAACTGCTGAAACTCTCACGGAAAAACAGTATTTCCTGACTCGAAAACTTTGACATACAGGTAATCAGCTACTTCAAGGGTATTAGTGCATTAGTTCATAAGAACCGGGCCCAGTGGTAGATCTAGGTTTTTCGCAGGGAGAGAGCAGGGACTTAGGCTAAAGCTAAAGTTAGGCGTAAGCTTTACTTTAGGTGAGGGTGAGGTGGTTAACCTTTTGCAAGATAGGACAGAAAAACGGTATTTTTTGTGAATTGGACACTTCTGGAAAGGGAGGGGGCCATCCCTAAACCCCTGAATCCTCTAGTGACCGGGCCAAGCATTCATGGTAATCACAAGCATCCTACTGCAAAACATAACTTTTGCTACTCATATACCTTCGATCATATTTATGGATATAAGGCCCTGCGCAAATAGCTTGCGCTTGTCAAATGCCCGGTACGCTGTAGAGGCCTCGGTGACCAACAGCATTAAGTCATTCATAAAAAAAAATGGATACATAAGACCTCATATTATTTCGGTGTCATATACGCATTATATAACGTGTACACACTCTACAATGCGTCACAGCTACAAGAAATTTCAACAATACCAAGCTACTTGTGTCAAACAAAAAGAGGCACAAAGTTGGTATCTCCATCTCTAGTTTTTTTACCTCAATGCATGAGAAAAACAGGCAATTTGGATTTCCGCTTCGTACTTTTAAAGAAGGAATTCGAAAAAGTTTAGGGATCACTTTTTCTCTTTTTAGTTACCTATTTCTTTTTAGTAAGAGATCGAAATAGAGGACAGTTGTACGGTTTCCTGTCAAGTTTTTTGTCCCTAACATTAAGGAACTTAAATATTGTTTTGTTGATTTAGACGAGTTTTTACGACATCATTTTCGTATTCTATTCGCATAGCATACAATAAACTTTTATGTCCCAATTAAGCACATTACTAGTAAGAAACGTTTAAATGTAACTGATTTATGCTTTGATAAATGAAATGTCCAGATGGACTGGAAAAGCAACGCACGGGCCAAAAAAAATAACAGTCAACTGTTAGGTTCTAAATGAACAAAATGTATGACGAAATCCGAGTAAAAGACGTACCTGTCACGTACATCATTTTCAAAAAGTTGGCACATCACTTTTTAACATCCGACGCAGAAACGACGAGGTGTTATAAGTTTAACGTGTCTGTGCGTGAGTGTGTGTGAGTGTGAGTGTTGAGCGTGATGTGTGTATGTTTGTTTGTCAGTGGCATCATAGCTCCCGAACGGATAAACCGATTTTGATTTTGTTTGATAGGTGAATTAGTCGGGAGTGTTCTCATCTATTTTTGATAAATTAAAATAAAATAACATAATAAAAAAAACTCTATGTTTGATAAAAAAATAATGTTTATTTGTCGTTTTTAATCAGTACGGAACTCTCTCTAGACATTTAAGTACTCATAGGTTTTATAGTAGAAGCATTTGATGATTGTGTAGCTTATCCAGTGTCATTAAATCTGTGCTAACCGGCAACATCCATTACAGGGTAAAGAAGGCAAAACGAAAAGTAATTTCCGTACGGCTTAAATTGCACGTAATGCTAGCAAATAAAATCTCAAACCTCGATTCGATTTTAATCAGATATGTCCTGATTTTAATTATCCGTGAAGGGAAAAGTAGGTAAATCGATTAGCGATTTCGTCAGGTATGTTTCACAATTTCCTGATACTTAAAGAACGGCTTAGCTACGAGTACATCGCGAAAACGAAATTGATCTCGCAACCTACACTGTAAAACTCACTTGCCAACATTTATAATTAAATACGAAAGCTAAAGCACTCTTTAAGTAAATGTAGGTATAGTGTAACTAATATAAATGAGAGTACGTTGCATAAAAGTCCTAACCAAATATATCCGTCAAGATAACGAATTTCCCATAGGAACTGTGCGGTGATAATGTGCCAAACTGATAGCGGTTTTCATTATTTCCTGAAATGATAATGGCGCAAATGTTAGGGAGTCTACACACCAAAGTAGCTGATAGCTGCCGACATTTTGTTTTTTGTATGATGCATTGATGCCTCACACATGACATGATGATGTGTGCGGATTGATTGCTTTTGAAACAAAGGCGCCGACAACTAATCATTATACAAATAACTGAATGTCGGCAACTGTCGGCGACTTTAGTATGCTTACTCCCTTATTGTAATTACAAAGTTCAATGTAGAATGTAGATGTACAAGAAGGAACCCATAATAAAAAACGTATTGAACCCATTTTACTGATTGGTTAACTTTGGTAGTAAACTCCATAAAAATTTTAGGTACATAGGTAATTAATTAAGTCAAATAAAAAGTGTAAACCTCATAAGGACATATAGATAATACGAAATATGATTCTTGCGGATCATATTTCGTAAACGGTTTAGTACTTCTTATTAAAATGAAGTATTAAACAACATTTTTACTCCAAAGTACCTATTATATGATACATAATTATCTCATTTTTCAAAGCCAGTTAAATCGTTGCGGCTGTAGGTGGATACATCTACGTAGGTGTACTGTTAAATATAATACCCTTTAGAGCTTCGCAACAGTGCTGTCCGATAAAAAATCTGTACAATCCACCACCACATGGACCGCCTCAGCCAGCCAGTCTTTTTTAAAAGGGCGCGAGCTGCGGCTTATCTGTCAGATTATACAAATTAGTTAGCCTCAGTGCGTATTAATCAAAGTTAGCGGAACAATGGAGCTGTTCCTCGAGGATCAGCGAAACAATTGCGGCCCGTCTGAATTCTTCTGACGACGGTGATGCTGTTCCGAACATTTCCCCAATGATTTGGCAACTCCCCCGCCTATATTTAAATCGTAATCGCACTGAGTCAACGCTCTCGTCGCTCTAAAACCCGAAATAAACGATCCAGCGAGTGCGACAATATTCGGCTCAGTTCTGAATGGCAACAATAACTGGCAATGTTAGTTCTTGCGGTAAATTGGAGAATAATCGTGCAAGAGTGATAGTGAGTGAAAGAAAAAACGTACTTTGCAAGTACTCAACAAGCAAGCAACTCAAACAAGAGATGGAAGAAAAATAAGCGCTTGTCTTTTGTTTGAGGTAGGTAATGTTCAGTTTCAACGTTAATTGTCATCTACTTTTCGTTTGAGTCAGGCAACTTCGGTTTTCTGGCAAAATTACATTTTATTGAAAAGTTAATTTACGAAAACTTATAAATCAGCAAACTTTGGCATCGAAAGTTTTTTGAAACATCTTTAGCTGTTGAAAGTGCTTCTTCGTAGCGTCGAAATTAATTTTGATTCTAAAGTTCTACTTATGAGCTTGAATTTTAGTTTTTGTACAAAAGATCCGAAATTAGGTTGGTAGGTAGGTCCATCCATCCATCCATCAGCCATAGGACGTCCACTGCTGGACATAGGCCTCCCCCATAGACCTCCAATAAGACCGGTTGGTAGCGGCCTGCATCCAGCGCGATCCTGCGGTCTTGACAAGGTCATCTGTCCACCTTGTGGGTGGACGTCCTACGCTGCGCTTGCCGGAACGTGGTCTCCATTCGAGGACCTTTCGACCCCATCGGTCATCAGTCCTTCGTGCTATGTGCCCTGCCCACTGCCATTTCAACTTGCCAATCCTCTGGGCTATGTCGGTAACTTTGGTTCGTCTACGGATCTCCTCATTCCTGATTCGATCTCGCAGAGAGACTCCGAGCATAGCCCTCTCCATAGCTCGTTGGGCTACTAGAAGCTTATTTATAAGGCCCATAGTGAGGTAGGTAGGTACAACTAAAATATTGTTAGTGTTATTTCCGAACAGAATTTACTATAAGTTGTACCCAGGTACCTACCTAGTTACTAATTTGTTAAAGCAAGACAATTTCTTCCAACCAATCAAATATAGAAAACGTGCATTTTTGCACATTGTTACCGATTGTTCTATTTTTTACGATCAATAAGAAACGGCCTACAGAAATCGTAAAATACTTGATGACTCAGCTTTTGATTCTCTTCCTTTCTTCTATCAAATCTACTCACGTTTATTATTTAGAAATAGAATTCTTTGGAGTTTCATAGTTACACAAACGAATATAAAAAGGTAGAGTTTCCCATCCTTACCATCTATAAATTAGAAAGTAACTCTGTCTGTCTGTTTGTTTGTAGGCGTTTCACGGCTAAACGGCTAAACGTATCTTGATGAAATTTGATAAATAGTTGCAGTATGTCACAAGGAAGGTTTTCTGAATAAATAAATCTTTTTGTCATGAAATTCTGTAAATTGATCAAAAATAACGCGCCGCTTACCAAATGCGTCAGACAGCATCACAGAATAGTACGTAGTTGGTACTTAAATAACAACTGACAACTAAAGTTAAAGCTCCGCTCAAAACCAGTCAGTTTTTTTTAATGTTTGACTCTGATCTCTTTAGTAACGGATTATTATTTATAATTTGACAATTAGTTACAGTATATCACCAGGAGGGTTTATGGATACTATTTTCTGAATAAACGCGAACGAAGTTGCTGGCAATAGCTAGTTGTTTATAAGTATTTTGTGCCAATTTATGACATTTTTGTATCAAAGGAACAAATTATTAACATGGATTCATTTTCGGAATTCACTTTTTATCTATTTCACGTCGAAGGTTATTTCCATGTCAGCGATTATTGTACCTTTGAATGAAATGAAACGGATATGCCTCTAGATTCATATCGCACGACTATAGCTATGCAAATTTATTTTGCTTTAGTTTAAGTTTAAGTTCAAATAGGCGGAAAGTGGACGGGTGAATGTGTGTAATCAAAATGTAAGGGTCAGGATACAAACACACTCACTCTACTTACATATACTATCTCAATATATAAAATTCAAAGTCCTGACTGACTGATATATCAACACACAGCCTAAACCGCTGGTTCTAGAAACATTAAAATTTGGAGGGCGAGTTCTTTGTAAAGTGTAAGCATCCACTACGAAAGGGTTGTTTCCTGTAGGCCACGCGAGCGAAGCCGCGGGTGGAAGTTAGTTATGTAAATATCGAGTGTCTATAATGGGTCGGGAAACCTAAGTTTACATGTTGTGCCGGTGTTGCTCCACATTAGTGTCGAATGTCAGTGTCGTCGTGTAGCCTTTGTGTGTAGTAGTAGGTAGTGTCTTATTTTATGTGCTTAGTTGAAAAAACCCTCGTGTTAAAAAATCCAATCCTTTTTTTGACGTATCTTTAGTAAACGGCATTAGTAAAAGTTTAATAATACAGAACCTTAAGAGAATATGTATCTAGTATGTCTGTAGGTAGGTAATATTTGAATATTTTTCAATTAGTTACAAATATTTAGTGTAGTTCCAGTGTTTATTTCATTAAGTACGCGGGCACACAATATGACATTATTCAGACTATGACGTCCTTCAGTGAACTGTCAACCACTTCATTTTCAGAGGGTTCACTGCACAGTTTCAGTAAATATTTACTAACAACTGCCAACAGCTTGCAAAAGGCTTCGAAAATAAACGGCATTTACATTGAAAATTCATTAGTACACAACTTTTTGTATGGATGGCTATTATTATGACTAGATTTTTTGTTTTTATTTGTAAATGTAATACAGCCCATATAGAAGTACAGGTGTGTGCGTACTTTACTTAGTTGTGATTAAATAGGTATTATATTATATCTTCAAACAAAAAACCCGACCATAGAAAAAAAAAGCCGACGGCACGCACTTATTTGTTCCATTGTGTGAATATATGTGCGTATTGTATGTCATCTGCTACATGAATAGACACCCGGTGTATGGCGACAGGCTTACCCCTTGTCACATTTGGGACTGAATATCGTCCGGCGAAGTGTAGATGTTGCCTCTGCCAGCCCCCTCGGGGAAAGGCATGACGATATGTTTAAAAAAAAAACAAAAACACAAATTATTTATTTATGGAAAAAGTACTTACTTAAAAATTTAAAGGTTACGACTGTGGTACGTGCGTCCGTCCGTTGGTAGGTGTAAGTACAGGAAAGGTAGGAATGTTAACATGTTAATTTTATAAACAAAATACGGTCCCAGGACGTGATCTTATTTGTGAGGGAAATAACATGAGTGAAGGCTCTGAATTAGGGTGCTTTACCACCAAAAGATGAGCGTTGCGTGGATGTGTAGCAAAGTGGACTGCCTCGGTGGCTCAGTTGGTAGTAAACCTGGCATCTGAGCGTGGGAGCGTTGCTCGATTCCTACCTAGGGCAAACATTCATGTGATGAACATTAGTGCTTGTTCTATGTCTGGGTGTTAATATCTATTTAAGTTTGTATTTAAAAATGTCTAAGTATGTATATCAGTCTCTGGCAGCGATAATACAAGCTTTGCTTAGTTTGGTGTTAGGCGACCGTGTGTAGAAGTGTCAAAAAAAAAGGATAAATTTCACCACTAAGATCACTGACTAAAAAATAACTGAAGATGACAAATGAAGTGGATTTTTGTTTGCTACACCATACTTGCACCGTTCATGACCGCCGATTCCGTGGTCGGCTATACGTCACGTCGCGACAACACTGCAAAACACGTCGTCTAGTGTACGTGTTATTTAAGTTTTTTATTAGTCTGTAAGGTATTTATTTGCTATAGGCCTCTGTATTTTGCATTGTAAATAAATAAATAAATAAATTCGGGACACTTCCACACACGGTCGCCTGACCCCAAACTTAGCAAAGCTTGTACTATGGCTGTCAGGGACTAATATACATAATTAGATATTTTTAAATACATACTAAATACATGTTAACACCCAGAAATAGAACATACACAAATGTTCATCACAATGTTCATCAGTCAATTGTGTGCAAGTTATATTGCCTGAAATAAATGAATTATTATTATTATAAAGATGGTAGAAAAGCACATCGTCACTTCATCCCCACTCACTATATACTCGTACAATTACAAAAACAATTTGTGTGACAATGGTTGTAAAGCACACATATTCGAGCTATTCAGGGAGATGAAGGGCGCATTTAGCAGAATAATAAATGGTGTAAACTTGTAAGGCGGCGAAGTTTCTTGCATACTCAAATTCTCCGGGGAGGTCGGAACTAAATTACCTCAAGTTCAAGTTCGGTCCTCAAGTTAAGGGAGGCAGGTTGTCTCACATACCTTTGGAGTAGGTTGGTAGAATTTATGTGGATACGCATAGTATGTTAGGTATAAAACTATATAGTATGAAAAGCGCAAAATAGAGCAGGAACATAGGTATTTAAATAAAAAAATTCGGGACATTTCCACACATGGTCGCCTGACAAACTTAGCAATGCTGGTACTAAGGCTGCCAGAAACTGATAAACGTATATTAAAAAAAATATATATGTACAAATACTCAAATAGGTAGTTAACACCCAGACATAGAACAAACACAAATGTTAATCACATAAATGTTTGCCCTAGGTTGGAATCGAACCCACGCCCTCAATCTCATAATGCAGGTTGATTACCGACTGAGCCACCGAGGCAGTCAATTTAGTAGTACATATACTTTTTCTAGTTGGCTTCGAAGCTATCTGTACAAATTCAATAAAGTTCTCTGTTCTGTTTTTATTTCTTTATTCTATCGTCGTGATGAATATGCAAATTGAAGGACTCCCCTGGATTTGCGAGAATTTCCTCTGACGAATGGTAAATCTTTCACAAGCCACCTGTAAGCCCATAAATAACTAAATTTCCGAAGAAGTCAAAAGATTTAATTAAATGTTTTTGAAATGATTTTAACTTGATCAGTCCGGGGATCAAAGATGATTGATTTATTTCTCAAAGGATGCCAATCAAAATCAAATTACGTAGAGCAACACAATGTTTGCACCTGTTAATTACGTTTTGATTTTTGTTTTACTTAATTAGGAATCGGTATCGGTATTGCGTATTAGACAGCGTGTTTAACAATTATAAAAACTGTAAGTACATACCTAGGTGTAGAGGTGGCGCTTTAATCTCTTAGATATAATATCAAATTCATTATTGCTTTACCTATTCGTTGTTTGCAACCAATTCGAGTTATTTTGTGAAATTCTTAATTTTGTCAACGACACGTAGATGAGTACTTCTAATGTTTACAAGTTACGATACAAGTTATTTTTAAAGAAAGTAATTCAAATTTGTTCGATTAAAAGGATGAAGTAAATATAAACCACTTATCGATGCCAAATAACATTTTTACTGATCCTAAAAGGGTTTTACATCATCGTGTATATTAGCGCTAAGAGTGGAATACGTAAAACAGAGTATTAGGTACTTTGTTTTAGTCTCAAAAACATTCTACCTACACCACATGACGTAAAAGGATTAGATTTCACTGCATATAGATACAAATAGCCGATGTAAACAGGTAGTTCTATAAAAGGTTCTGTAACGTACTTATATCTAATTGTAATAAGGCCTGAGTAGACGGATGGATAGTAAAAGCCTACGCAAGGTACCAGTAATTTTATTTTACTCGATGCCCCATTATACCAGATTGCAAGTGCTTGTGTAGAGTTCATAGTGTCATGTCTGTAATGAGAATATACCTAAACTACTTTTAAGGAAAGACACAACTAGATCGATTGTTGTTTATTTTGAGATTCGAGTTGATTTCGGAAACGTCAAGAACGGAACGTCGGAACGTCGGGGACGTTTCGAGAATGCAAACGTCAATACCTGAACCGGCGAAAACATTTTTAATGAAAATGTTGTTGCAGATGTGTTGAAGAAATAATAAAATGTTGCTGAGGATGGGGTTAACTGGGGAAAATGCATCTGTGGGGCGTTACGAGAATTACTGACAAACCCTTTCACAAATTAGGCAACTAACACAACTTGTTCAGATTATTGCAACTAAAGACAGAAAAACGATGTAGGTGGTGCCTTATTTGTGCAGGGTTAGTTAGTAATTCTCAAAAGACGCAATTGCCCCACAGACGCATTTTCCCTAGTTAACCCTATCCCCAGCAACATTTTATTATTTTTTCAACAATTGACCCTATATTTTTTGTTTTTTGTTACCGTTTTTAATAGATCTCCTTGTTCTTCATTATTCAGTCCTTAGTTTGCGCTGAATCACCTCTGTACAATTAGGTAAGAAAGTACGTTATGATTTATTACTGGCGATGAAAGAAAATATTAAAGAAATTTTTCACAAATTAAGGTCTACTTAATAGACTTATACTAGCTAGTATCTCAATGATTAATTGAGATATTAGGTAGTATAACTCCTACTTCTAAACCTCTATCTTGTTATGAAATATTTCAGTCATGTTGCTCTCGTATGGGTTTATGTTACGACTACTAATCTAACCGACACCACTGCAAACCAATAACGTAGGAGGTTCTTTTTTCATGAGCTTTTCATTCCACGGGTAGTGCTTATAACGACTAATAAAAACAGTTTGTTGTTGATTCAATTCAGACTTTCGCTATTAAACTGGATAAGCAGTTAATATTTTTATGATTGCACTCCGCCCCGCCCAAGCCGAAGATCATAAAAAATATAAGTCACGAGTAAATATAGAGCGATGACCAAATAGCTTTTCTATTTGTATTTGCAGACATGACATGTTTGCAAGACAGACAATCACACAGAAGGACGCTGCCCGCCGCGCCGTAATATTTGAACTAGCGTCATCAGATTGACACGTGGCCACACCGCCACATTTTACTCGTATGCCGGCAGAAATAGCATTTTTCAATGAAAGCTTTTAGTTTATGTGTAATCCCTAGACTTTTGTCTGGGATTAATTTGTAAGGGGTTCAATCGAAATTAATGATTTAAAGTTATAGGTTGCAAAGTATTAGCTTAAAACAACCTACTATACTACTAATACTAGGTTAGCTACTATTTATTTCTTACACCCGCGGTTAAAAAATATTCTATATGCTATTCCAGACTATAATCTATCTCTGTGCCAAATTTCATCCAGATTTGTTCAGCCGTTCTGGCGTGAAAGATTAACAAACATCCCTCCATCCATCCATCCATCCATTCTTACAAACTTTCGCGTTTATAATATTATATATATAATTATACTAGCTGTCACCCCGCGACTTCGTTCGCGTTTATTATTTATATATATATATGTGAGCTATCCTATCTGTTAAGTTAGATCGAACTGCACACGGTGTGCAAATTTGATTGAAATCGGTTAAGTAGTTTAGGAGTCTATAGCGGACAAACAACGTGACACGTAATTAAATATATTAAGATAAAATTATATTGTAGGATTTTGACAAGCCAACAAAAAAAAAGGGAATTCTTTTGTTTTGTTTGGCCAGTATAAAATTTAGTTCAATTCTAAAATAAGTTGTAGTCTTTAGTGCACTTCCATGTCAGTTAACCTTTTAAATCCGATCCGGCCATGACTGTAGGGATTTGCATTTACAATTTGGTATTCTCCAGAATTTAGATTGCAAATTACGAAGGAAATTTTGCTTTGTTATTATGCAGATAGTTATAAATTAGTTGCAATATTATAATATTCAAACCCTTAGGTAACGGAGTATTTGAATAAATGTTAATAAGAACGAGGAACTCATGTTTTCTAATGTCAACGGGCAAAATAGATAACAGAAAGTTAGGTGTCGTATGATATAAGATTTCATAACTTAACAAATCATGACGCCTTTTCCCCTTAGAGGCTGGCAGAGGTGTTCAACACCCACACTTCGCCAGGCGATATTCAGTCCCAAATGTGATAGGGGGCGAGCCTGTCGCTATAAACCAGGCTCCAAATATCTGGCAGATGACATGAAATACGCACAAATGTTCTATTGTTCATATTGATTTTAATCTATGAGAAAACAAATTAAAGATTATCTTGGATCCCAGGGGTTCAGGAAACATCACGAACGACACGCAAACTGAAGCTTCATCACACTAAGGTTTGCAGGCTGTAGGCAGTTGCTGACTGAATAGGGGCTTGGGCTTGAAATTGCTCACACCTTTGTATTTTACCCCGAAGAGTTTAGTTTTTCTATTTAATCTTAAAGAAAAATACACAGCATGTTACAAAAAAATATAATTGATGGGCATGGACACACACTTATAAGCAATTTATATTTTATAATAAACAATATTAACAAAAATAAAAAAAAAATTACATTAAAATAGCAAGAGTTATGACAGGTTTAAGAAGGCAAGAAAAAAGGAAATTTTGCAAAAATGTCAACAAATCTGTATCATTTAAGTTGGCAGCTTTTATTCTAAGAAATTAGCGACACGACGCGAATAGTTTACAAATAAAACCGTCACGATAAGTGGCTACGTTCTTTCAGAAGGGCAGAGCGCGATGTGTGCTCAAAATTTGTATCGTCAGTTTTCAATTTAAACTAGCATCCTCCAGTCGATGCTGGATGTGCACCCCGCGGATATAGCAGGGCTTTTGTAATACCCTCTATATCACAAATATATTTCTTTTCTAGTTGCCCCGCGTTTTTAATCGCTACACTACATTTTTTTTTTGAAAAAATATATTTAAATACATTACACCAAGCACTCAAAACCATTGAGCAGTTTCCACGCGAAAAAAAAAAACAAAATATTTACACACACTCGCAAACTTTCAAAATAATAATAATTTGATAACTAGGAATATTATTAGAGTGGAATGAATATTTAGCAAGTTTCCATTCACGTCTGTGGCATTCTGAAAGGATAGAAAGTAGACAAGTCAGTACAACTGATCTAAAAAGCTACTACGCTTGTCAGTACGAGTATATCTAAATGTAAGCTTGTGTATATATTTTGTCTATCACTTATTTCGTGACCCTTGCCATGCACAAAGGAAGGGTCTAGGTTAACCATTTTGTAATTGAGTTTTGTATTTATAGCTATATTGGCTATCTCCATACAAGTTTAATTGTTCATCCGACATTAAAACGTGCCTCCGAACGTGAAACGGGTTAGCTCTATTTTTTTAGTTCGTATAAAAGTTGACGAGTTTTCCCATTTATCGTTAAACCCGATGTAGGTTACTCGTTGCTCTATTGTAGGTACTTTAGTGATGGTACTTATCTCTACATGATGTAGTACATGATAAAGTACTCACTTATGAAGTAGGTTCTACATCATGTAGATAAGTGTAGTACTTAGTAAGCGAGTAGTATAGAAAAATTTATACGGAATGAAAGTTTAGCTGGTAGGTATGTACAGCGGGAAAAAAGAAGTTCACACTAATGAATAAACTAAATGGATTCATGCTACATAGAATAGTTATATTTTACTGCAAACGAATTCTACCTCCCTTCAGTTAAAGACCGGTAAAATATCCTCATCACATGTTTGTTCATCATAGTTTGCAATGACAGTTAGAAAATAACTATTTCTACCGTCACGCCTTTCCCCCGAGGGGGCTGGCAGAGGTGTAATACAACACCCACACTTCGTTGGACGATAAACAGTCTCAAATGTGACAGGGGGCGAGCCTGTCGCCATACACCGGGCTCCAGTCATGTAGCAGATGACATACAATACGCATATTTGATCACACAATTAACAAATTGGTGCGTGCCGTCAGCTGGGTTCGAACCCGCTCCCTCTGGCTTGTGAAGCGGATCTTCTCCCAACTAGGCTGCCATCGCTCTAAAATATCTTATGTATCTATCAAACGCCACTATAAACACAGTACTGCCTTGAATCGTTTGTAAGTTTACTTAGGCACATGTAACGCTTCCAACGGTAAAGGGTTAGCCTTAACAATTGTCATTGTATTTCAAACATTTCGTGCCGCAACTCACGGATACTAGCGGCTTGTTTATTTGCATTTTCGACCAAAATCTCTCTCGCAAGATTGATTGCGGATACACCTGTCGCTGTCGACGTCGTCCATTTACGTGAGAGTATTCATAACACATCACTACTCGTTTGTGGGATGATAGGGTATATGTGTAGTGATAGTAGATTAACGAGCCGGCCTCGACGTCGTATCGTAGAGGTTTGTTGCGTATGCAAATTGGATCAATAATATCTAATGGCTAAAGCCTGTTTAGTTGATGGTTATTCCGTTGGACGAAGTAGTTAAGATCACTGCGGTTAGCGTCAAAATCTGTTGATGATGATAGATGTCATCATTCGTCTCCCGGTCTGACATGATGATGACGATCATCATCATCATGTCAGGCTGGGAGACATCCACTACTGCCTCCACCAATGATCTGAACAAGGACCGGTCTTGCGTTGCCGGCATCCAGCGGCTCACCGCGACGCTCGTCAGATTTTCAGTCCAACTTGTGGGAGGCCTTCCCACGCTGCGTCATCCGGTTTGTAGTTGCGTGGTCAAATTGTAGTCATCCTATCCTACTTCCTACTAATATTATAAACGCGAAAGTTTGTAAGAATGGATGGATGGATGGATGTTTGTTACTCTTTCACGGCAGAACGGCTGAACAGATCTAGGTGAAATTTGGTACAGATATAGATTATAGTCTAGAATAGCACATAGGATACTTTTTAACTGCGGGTGAAACGGCGGAGCGCAGCTTGTTTAAAATATTTCTGAATTAATAATTACTTAAAAAATAAAAAAAACAACAGCACTGAAATAATGATAAGAGTGAAATAATGACACACTGAAATAATATTAACGACCAGTAAAAAAGAGGCAGGCACGAGTTCTTATAAGTTGGTACTTGTAAAGTTTCTAAGGATTCCCTGAGTGAATCATGTTCGAGAACTTTTTAAACACAAGAGTTTGTTTTTACCGGTTTCACAATAATTATTTTCAGCGCAAGAGGAAAACGTCAAAAGAAAAAATACTGAAATGTTTAGTGATTCATTCGCGTCATTCAATTGTTTTATTTTAAACAGCATTTAAGTTAGGGCATGTGATTTATAATTGAATGTCACGTTAAATGATTTCATTGGCCCTCTTCCAAGAAATGCTTCTAATCAGAGGTAGATACTGATAGATCCATTCATCGATATTTGTGATAGTGAATGTGAATGTCAATAGGGTATCGTATTTATAAACTTTTTTTTTGTCAAAAAACTAAGAGTTTGACCACCGACTGGCCTGTTGGTAAGTAACATTGTGGTCAAAGATAAAGCTAATCTATTCACTATGACCTTGAAACCCCAAGATTGTATGTATGAGGAAAGAAGGAATGCCATAGTCTGGTCATTCGTAGATTGTATGGATTAAAAACGTTCATTCAAATCATGTAGGCGGATTGATAAGCGCTTCGCAAACGTGGACACTTTTTGTTACCGACACGGCACACCATCACAGGAAACTGTAGTTGCTGTGTACGGTAATGGTAATCGGATACAGTCGCCAGCTGCTACTTCTGATCGCTGGTAGCCGTTGTTGCTGTGTACAATTCAATACAATTGCAAGGAAATTTGTTAATGTTGCTTGTGTCTTCAACTGACTACTTTCAGTTTCCAGTTGCCGACACTGCAAAATGAAATGATTGAAATGGATTTTTTGATCGACGACGAGTATGTGTCATGTGGAAGCAACATGACAAAGAAAATGTTTACGCCTACGCAGGTAGCGGCTGATTTCATACTGGTTAAAATGTAGAAACCAAATATTCATTGGGAGCTTAGTTTTGTATCCGACACAAGACACAGAAGTGTCCACGTTTGCGCAGCGCCTTACTGCTTAGACCTTCTAACCAAGGTCTAAGCCTTACTGTGATTTCAGTATAGCTAAGTGCGAGTTAATAGAAATGCAAGTAGATAACCCAAAATATGAATTTAACATCTAACTAAGTAAGTACCGTACTTACTAACTGTTTTTATTCTATTAATCTATCTATAGGTACCAAGTAAAAATGTATCTACCCTAAATAAATGTATTTTCTGCATAATTATTTAGGTAAAGCTGAGGGGTGAAGAATTATAGATATGTATTCTCAAGAGAAAAATTACACTTTGCACTTTAAACTTTATTTACTCAATTTGTTCAGTTTCATAAAATTTAAAGTTATTCTAGACAGTGTTTATCGGCTCGTAAATAAAGCTACGACATTCATTACGCAAAGGTTATCTCTCAGGATTAGCGTTTGACAAATTGCGCCATTATGTTTGACCAGGATTTATCAAATAATATACGGTGGACCTTTGATATCCACTCGTTTGCTTAATAAAGGGACGGCTCTCGTTTGACAAAAGCTTTTTAACAAAATACACTCCTACATCTGCACAATGGCAATTCGCAGATTGTACTATGCGGGTCCGACTCCACAGACTTTAAAAATAAAAGATACGAGATAACGCAATAATGTTATCTCCCAACAAAAACTATCACTGCTAAACTTATCTTTTAGATTATGTCTGACTTACGAACCCGCGTTGAACTGGGAATATTCTTAACTTTTTATAAGGCTGACTTCGTTAGCAAAGGTCTTCTTGACATAGTTCGATACAACTCTGCCGAGAGATTTGCCTTCGGTGCTGCATAATAATCAGATTTTACAATATTTTATAAAGAAATAGTGAAAGAGTGGGAATTAATTAGTGCTACTTGGCTTCGTGCCCGGCGCCGTCTGTGCTATAGATATTTAGTAGCGTCGCGTATAAAGACGATTTCTCAATAACGTTTGTGCTGACTGATAAGTTAGTAGGCAACTATGTGTGTATTTATACGAAAATAATAATCTGAAAAGCTTGAGGTTCTTGAACCATGTTTTAGCATCGATTTTATTTTTGTTCTATACACCAGTAGTATAGCTCCGAACATATCTACTTGAACATAGTACATCTTTTATCTGAAGCGAGTATAAGTACAACTGCCACTCTGTGAAGGATGCGTATCTATCCCACTTTACGACTGGCAGTTACACTTTATGGTACACAGTTATGTGAGAGGTGTATACTTACTCCTATCTAAATTCTACCTTTCGTACTTTCTCACGAGATGTCAGGAACCATTTAACGATTGGTATAAGTGAGTTGAAATGTCAAATAAGTCTTGCAAGAGATTTTTATTCGTTACAATAAAAAAATCAACACACCAATAAAATATTCATTAATACTTACGTTAACAGATTGTGTAATCAATGACAGTAAGAATACTATAGATAAAAATGGGTATATCAATGTAACTTCAAGGCTAGAGTGAATAAGTACTTTATAGGTCGTCGTGCTCCATCTTAGACCACAACGTCGCGATGATGTTAAGCGACGCGTCGCTTAACATCAGGCGAGGTGGTGGTCTAACGCCGACCTATTCTACATAAAAAAAACCTACAATATATCTACATGCTTACTTAAATTTAAATTCATTTTACGTTTAAAACATTACTTTGCATTTACAACATACTTTGTATTTACTTACCTGCTATACTCTCCAAAATAGTGCTAAAACCTGTATCATTTTTATTTGCATCTTCATTATGCAGCCTTTATGAAGCTTTCAGGCAAGTTTCCCGGCGGCGCGGCGCGCTGTACCAGTAGTTTTATTTTCATGTATCCCGAACGGACAACAAAAGACTATCAGAATTCAGATCCGAGTGAACGCCTACTTCAATTGTTTTCTGAGAATATTTGCACAAACTGTGTTTTGTCTGCCATCCAAATGGCTCTTTGAACGACTACTCACATAATTCAGAGGCACGATAAGTTTCGTAAAGCATTCGAGAGTTACGATTTGAGTAATTGGCACTCCGTTATTTCATCCAAGCGCTGGTTTTAACGAGCGCACTTTTATGTGTTTACATTCAAGACTTATCTGAAAATAGAGGAGTAAGCGCAGTCGTTTGCAATATTTACTGTTCATTTCCTCAGGCCGCTGCGGTGCTCCTGATGATTCAATAGCCTCTTTATGAAATTGTTATTGCGGTCGTAGCGATATTACAATATCAAGTGCCTTTTCGCGAATTAGGACGATGGTGCTTCGAATTTATGTCTTTAATTTTCTCGTTCAATTAGTACACGCTCGCTGTGAATCTAACGATCTGCTTAAAACACCTTATTGTATTTTTCAAAGGCTTTGTATTTTCATAAAGGTTAGGGAATGAAATAAAAATTAAGTATCCGATTCCACGTGCCTATGAACGACATAGATAAACATTCCTACTTTCTGATTTAACCCAAGATTGCTTTGCAAAAAATATACACGAAATGTTCCGTAATATGCCTAGAGAAAGATTGTGTGTCAGACTGAATACTGTACGTACTACGTACTACACTAGACGTAACTTTCACGTCTCCATTGGGTTCATACGCAATCTGTTCGCAGCAGAAACTTTTCCTCGCATTTTCATACAAACATGGTTCATGCATCATTTCGTTTATGAGTAGGATCATTTGTTTACGTAACGCCGAGATCTACTTTTCTGTTCTTGGAAAAGAATATTGTTATAAGTAACAGAACGGCTTTGTCTGACTGACCGTCTGTCTTCATTAGTTTTTTTTTTATGATTGAATGGGCCCACGTTTGACCACAACACACGTGATGGAAAGTGAGGATGCGGTCTAAGATGGAGCACGCTTGCCCATGAGGTGCCTATTCACTCTTGTCTTGAAGAGACCCAGGTTGTATCTATGCTGGGTAACACCGAGGCAGGAAGTACGTTCCACTCCTTGGCAGTTCTGATTAGGAAGGAGTTTTGAAAGTGCTTCGTGCGGGCTTTAATAAAGCTTTTTGGATTTTAATATCGTAAGTATTCACTTTGGCACATCGAATAAAGATTAATTTTTCAATTCATTTTTTCAATTCTATTTTTCAATTCAAATTGTTAAAGCTGTCAAAAGTGATTTAGTTTGGGTACAGAATAGGTAATACTTAGTATAAGCTCGGGGTTACAAGGTGAAAGTGTAGCAGGTTGTAAGGTTGTTCTGTAGGTGGGTATACTCGTACCTATTTGTGTAGGTGCCTCGCTAAACCTAACGTAGGCCCAGATCTGCTTACGTTCAGAAAATAAAAATGTTTCTGCTGCGGATCACGTAGGTATCCTTTGCTACGTTTTATATTCGTAACAAGCAGTGGTTGTATTTGCTTTTAGGTACGTGATTCGCTTTAATGAGAGTATCAACAAATAGATAAAATAAAATAACTTTAAAGTTTTTTTGCTTTAAAAATATCTAGGTAAGTATACGTGTATATTCTATCTCAGAATTACGTAATAAAATGAAATGTTCTGCATAGTTATTTGGGGTAGGTCTAAGGGATGAGAAATAATGAGGGGTAGGTACGTATTATCGAGAGAAATTTTATTGCAATTAATAAAATATTTTTTAATTTAGTTGCTAATTATATATTTTTAGTACACCCTCCTCCATGAGACAATGTTTAGAATGAGTGTTATTTGTGTTTTGTATGTATTAAAAATATCACGGCATCGTCACACAACACAAATAATAAACAAGAGGTCGCTACTTTTCAGACATAGTTTGTAAGACAAAAAATTCGATAAGGCTCTTGGGAAATAACGGGAATCGCTTTCACGAGCGACATTCAAACCGGCTATTTCAGATAAAATGAGTGGATGGGTAGGCTAGTAGGGCCTTTTTGTGATTGCCCTATATTTGTCGCTTTATGACTGACGTAGCAGCTATAAAGCATCCATTATTTGATTAGCGTTTCCCGAAAGAAACGATGTTTATCGCTCGGCCAAAATTAATTGCATATTTTCGATTAATGACCCCACGGATGTAGGTTAATGGACAGTTAAATGCTGAAAACAATCATAAAACTGAATACAAATTTGTGGTTGAAAGATCATAATCTTAATTCCTCTAATACCCATTATAATGTACCTAGTTTTTAATAGTTTTTTTGTTGCAACAATAACTGACCTTCTTTTGTTTTGTTCACAGCCGAAAGTTCGGACTATGACTCTTGCGCGCATTTCTCTGGCACGATACTGAGAGCTAGTGACCATTCCCAAGTCCCGCCAAAGCACGCCAAGATGTACGCGGAAACGAAGAGATAAGAAAAAATATAGAAAGGACAAGAGTCCCACGATGTTTTCTCTGTCAGAGGGGTGCGGGTGCGTGAGTTTCCGCGGGGGGAGGCGGGCGCGGTCGCAGGGCGACGACTCCTCATCATGCCGGAGCTCGGAGATAGAACAGGAAGTCCCGAAGACCCTGGGCAGGAGGCTCCTCAACAGCAAGTGCACTATGAAATCACTGGCGCCGTTGCTCAAGTTCTGGCGAAGAGACGATGTCAGCATGACCAAGGCGGAACGCAGTAAGTACTTATTCGTTTATCAAATTTTAGGGTAATTATCGACTTAATAAGTTATACATAGGAAATGAAAGTAAATAATACAAAAGAAATTAAAAAAAATCTACCGGTATAAATTTACGTACGGTAATACGTACGCAAGCAAGTAATAGGCTAAATACTAATAATGATACGTGTAGTGGTGTGTACGTGTAGTGTTTGTATTAATTTTATCTACTCATCGTTTAGCATACATTTTGCCAAGTTACTACTAGTGAAGAGAGATGGTGCACCGGTGCATACCTGATATTCATTGTGATGAAGTAAGTAGGTAAAACGTACCGAATAATGATGTGATGAGTTTTAGTTTTGACTATTATTGAAAAATTATGCCGGCAATAGGTAAGTGCAATATTTGGGCAGGTCCTAGTACCTGTATTATATTTATTCATATTGTGGAAAGATAAACTCATTACAAAGTTTTAATGAAATACTGACGCTTCCGAACTACGTCGTATTATTAACATTTTACCACTTCCTTTGCAACTCAAACACATCAAATTTTACTACTTCTACGAGGTACTAAAGCGGTAACATGTTTATTGTCTGTCAGGTACGAATATACCTAAATAGGTGCCTATGTTGTAAATTGGATGTAATAGGTTGCTCGTTTGTTGTTTTTACAAAGAAAAAGGTAAAGTCAATAGAGATGTAAAACAATCGTCTTATTTCTGTGAGGCCATAGGCCAGGGGTGGCCAACTTGATTAGACCGAAGATCTACTACTAAGTGACGAAGTCCTCTGCGATCTACCAATTACATACTTCTTGCAAGTAAAAAAAAAACAGTATGCCTGCCTGTTCAGTTATGGATGAAGGATGAAGGATTTCTTTCTTTATTTGAAGTTTCTTCAGCGTTTCTCTTCAACCATTTATCCATAGCATATGTGGCGCGATGATAAGTCTAAATCGTGATTTATCTCGGTAGTCATGAGATCGTAACTCTGCTAGTAACTTTCGTCAACTGACGAGTTGGCTTGACACCCACCCCATCCCTGTGTCTCACATGTTCCGAGACTTTTGTCTTTCGCATGCTGAAAACAAAAGAGAGCTACCTGCATGGGAGAAAGGATGAATAACGTCATAGAACGACCCGGTAATTTAAAAACTATACAAAATACTGTGCGCAGCTGTTGACAATTACGTTGCGTAGTCTATTCTACGTATTTTTCAATGTAAAAAGTTTGTTATAGGCAAATTAAATTTCTTTGTGTTTTGCTTTGCCACGATCGACTGGACTAATAGCCGCGATCGACCAGTCGATCGCGATCGACCGGTTGGCCACCCCTGCCATAGGCAATAGCAGCAGGTTGTATTGTATTTAAGTTGGAAAAGGTCTGAACATTTCGTTTGAGACCCAATCCTGTTTAACGCTCTACGAATTTTGAGAACATAAAGCGTAGGGTTTCATAGACGTTTATTTAATTTGTGTTCACCGGAGTAAAAAGGTTCAGTGGTTTCACTGCACTGAATTTATCAAGACATACGTATGGTCGGCCAAGAAAGCGGATTTCCAATTTTGGTTGAAAGCTTTTGCTTCTCTACCAAATAAAGCAAAAGCTTTTTAATCTGGCTTTTTATAAATTATAAATATAAGGATCTGAGTATGTATTAAAGTGCCTACTCACGATGCAATTTCGAATTCAATTTATTAATTAATTTTGTTGAAGTCGAGATTGAGAGACTCAAGAGTCAATCCTGCTCACAATTTCGATTTAAAACTGAAATGACTAGGCGGAGTGGTTATGTTAGCTCTAGCCTGCCATATGGGGCGTAACAAAAACAAGCATCCTGAGAGCAAATGACATCAAATTGAATCAAACTCTGCTTACCATTGGAATTGGAGTTTTTTGGCGGGAACCGAAAAGATGGTGTCGTGATTTTGTTTTATTTTCTAAAATTTGTGATTATGTGCACGAGTCTGGGCAAATGATACAAACATTGCGAAACGCGACTTTTTCTGTTCTCTGCAAAACTTCACTCAAAGTTCCAGTAAAGTACCTATCCATAACTTTACTGGACTAAGGAAAGGGGAGGGATCATCATCTTCATCACCACCTCATCATCATCATGAATCATCAGAATCATTAGTACTTGACACTGGCAGACGCACATGACGTGCGACGCCAAATTTCCCTGAATAAAGACATTTACAATGACACACACATTTATCCAAAAGCATTTTTTCAGAACAAAAAGTAGCTATTTCTAGTTACTTCATAAATTGGATAGAAAGGAATTCCGTCCTCTATATTAATAACAGAAGCGGCTTATGAAAATTTGAGGTTTCAGACAGGCATTAAGTAAACAGAGGTCAGATAATTAAGTAACTTTAGCCTGTTACAGTAACTATATTACTTAAGTTTTTGTCTACTATATTAAGTAAGTAGTATACGCATAATATTTACGTGTATTTACGTGTGTTTACTTGAGGAACTAGATGGTTTCTTTATACTAGAAATGTAAGCTGACTAGCTAGTCCTCTGGCGAAGATTTTAAGCGGCCTATGAATATAAATAAGATAAATGGAAATAGGTGTATGAAAATGGTACCATTTTCCAAGCTGAACCAGTGCTGAAACTTTTCGCGTCCCCTTTCGTTTTAACACGTGTCACAAGCATTAGTACAATTTCTGAGTTGTCAAATATGGGTTAGTTTAAATAGCACGAACAACAAATAACACTACAGAATCGAGACCAATAACTTTGCTCTATATTTTAAAAATATCTTAAAATAGCCCTGAATATGTTACCTGTAAAGCAACCAAAGTCTTAAACCGATTCCGGGATAAATTAGCTTTTCCTCGTCCGAAAGGGGTCGTTCAAGGTTACTTGGGACAAATCGATACAGTTTAGTCAAATCTAGATTAGCAGAGGAAATCGAAGAACGATTTGACGCGACCATTCCTGGGTACCTACTAACTAAATTAGTCAATTAGTTAAAATGACCTTGGCTGAAGACTATGATGTATTGATTCGTATCGTTAAATAAATATTGGTACACAAACACAGTATACTTACACCCCCTTAGCAATAAATGTTGTATAGCCTTAGAATAGTTTCTTGCCTGTTCTTCTGAGTAGAGGCTTTTTTTCCGAACAAGGCGGTCGAGTCTATATAAATAACTTTGACGTTCATAAGTGTATCTTTGATACCTAAATTGAATAAAAACATTTTGACTTTGACTTTGACTTTGAATAATAGTTAATCAGTGTTTTGTCTCATTCTTTTTTTTCCATTTTTAATCTCGAGCTATACAATGTTAGTTGCTGAGGGGATCAATGTACTCGTATAATAGCTGATGTGTGAATAGCCCAGACTGCCCAAAAACAATATTGTTTTTTCGAGTTAATGTTGTTGTCAGTGCTTAATTTGTAAGTATTTCTACCTACTTATATTGCTTGTTCTTATGTAGCCTGCCAACGATAAAACGACTTGACTAATTTTGGACTGCGAATAGTAATTAGATTCGCCGTTGTATCTGAAGTGCGGTTTTTTTTTTTAATTACTCTCTACGGACTCCGGAGTCCGTGACCTTTTTTATCGCACCGCTCTCCTCAACCATATTTGAGGGAAGAGAACGACCCGACGCACGACGCCACCGCAAGAAGGTGCCTTCGAGAGTGAGCATGAATGCCCGAGATGTACCCACAATTTCTATAAAACGCGAAATTATTCCAAATGTTATTGATATAACATTATGGCCTCCTCCCGACCCAGAGCCTTCATCGCCACCGCTTTCCGATCTCTAATGGCCATCTGCAAGTTGTATTCTTTGATGGTCTTCAGTGACGCAGCCGATGCTCGCCGTAAAAACCGGCTGATGGCATCGTCTTCGATGTCATCGGCGTAGTAGGTGAGGTGCGGTTTTGCAGCTGAGCTTTTAATTTTTCCTAATAACAACACTTGTGAAAAAACGTGTGTAGTGTTGCTAAAAAGGTCAAACCCTTTTAGGATTATTATTATGTAAAATTAATCGTGGCAATATTCTGCGGTTAGCGAACACTAATGACTGTAGTACGGTTTATCCACCTGCTCTCTGTGACCTGGATTTTAGTAAGCTAACAGGTATCTATTATGTGTGTCCTGGCCAGGCGCTTTATGTCTTTGTCGTCACATAAAGTGGAACTAGGACGCAGCAATATAATTAGCGGTGATTAGGTAACTACATTATTTTAAAGGTCGTGCAAGTTACCCTAATTAGGGCGGATGTGGAACTATTGCGTTTGCATAATTACCTCTAGGCTTTTTATGTGGCAACATGTGTGGTGTGGGTGGTAGATTAATTTATTTATTAAATTCAAACTTACTAACTTATTCTAATTTTAAATATGTACAATTATTGATAATAATAATAATAATTAGATGACCTGAAGTTGACACCTACCGCAGGCAGCCCCCAAGGCAGACTTAAGTAACTTGTCAACTTTATGACTTTTACAAATCATAACACATTTCAAATTAGTTTAATTTAGTGGATGAAGAGAGAAGCTTCTAAGACTCGAGCTCCTTCGCTCTCATTTAAATATTTCCGTTTTTTTTAAATTAAATAAACAATAAAGATGATTATTACTTAACAGTCATAGAACTAAAGTTGGTACGTACGTTGGATAGAGACGCTGCCTGCGAGAGCTTGTTAACTAATTGCTAACAACCTTGTGTAGCTGTACCTACCGTGTTATTAAGTTATTTTGGATATGCATGTAAAAAAGTTTTAGACAACGAATGAATTAAATTCAAGCCAAAAACACACAAAAAGGTACAAAAAAATATATATGTTTCAGTTGAAATTGTACAGTAAACACGTGGATGTCCTCTGATTGCACGGATGGCACGAATTGAGTTTCAGCTTGATTTGTATTGATTGGCACAGCACTATGGTTATTTGATCAGATTGTGTCGCACGGACTCAATTTAGTCAGAGTTGATGTGGGTGCATAATGATGACGTTATTTAAATTATGTATGCCCATTCATTATTTACTGCCTCGGTGGCTCAGTTGGTAGTGAATCTGCCTTCTGAACTTGGGGGAATGGGTTCGATTCCCACCTAGGGCAAACATTTATGCGATGAACATTTGTGTTTGTTCTATGTCTGGGTGTTAATATGTATTTAAGTATGTATTTAAAAATATCTAAGTATGTATATCAGTCTCTGGCAGCCATAGTACCAGCTTTGCTTAGTTTGGGGTCAGGCGACCGTGTGTGGAAGTGTCCCGAATTTATTTATTATTTATTTATTTAATTACTGAATCATAGGTACAGGTAGAAAGAAAACCTTTTGTTGTCAGAATATCTACGAATATACTACGTTTCAAGTACAAATCTTGACGAACGTGAGATCTCGCGTGAGACTGTACCATTACAACACTGGTGTGTATTCGTATATCCGCACTTTGGTTCGGGTACATAAGTACCCACACTAATATACTGATTCACAAGCAGAAAATACCCATTTCGTCTATATGTTTTGTCATATTCATTGGCTAAGTTGTACCTTTATTATGTTTCGTAATGTAATTACTTTGTTCACGAACTGTTGATTAAGTTTGGCTGGGTTTTGTTGATCCAAATAAAATTCGAACCAACGAAGCTTGCCGCCGCTTACCTACATCAAACTTTTGTTTAATTGGAAACGAGTAGTTTTGTGGTAAATTACGTGTGTCTGTAGTAGAACCCTGTCGAATGATAAAAAATAATGTTTGCAGGTACAATCGTCCAGTACAAATTCATACAAAATGTTAAATACGGAAGAATTCCTACTAAAGAGAATACTTAATGCAGAGATATTTCAAAAAGGCATTTCATATAATTCTTATTTATGTACGAATGAGGTCAATTTTACATACTTACCTACCCTACTTTGGCGTCAACGCCAATATTTAGTTAATTTCTTAATGTAGGCCTTCCCATCTCGAGCGCAAACAATCTGTAACCGATATCATAATAAGGTGTCTAAAAACAAATTACATTAGCGATAACCTTCGATGCCACTCAGTAGGTTTAAGGGGAAACCAGACAGATATAAAATGAACGTATTTAAAAAAAGTATTAAAAGTTTTGCATTGAAAAATTTCGTCTAGTACTAAGTTAACTTTACAAGTACTTACGGCACTATTTTTAATTTTTATTTGATTTAAGCCATCTCAGATACCTTCGGTCGGTCTAGACTCTGACATCAGGGCTAGCCACTCAACCTATATGAACTTGCTTACCATTGGTTTGAAGTTTAAAAAGGGATTTATTTTTGTTTATAATAAGCTTTTTTTTTAAAAAAAGTGATTTTTTCTAAACAAGCTTTTATTGCGTTAAAAAGAATATTGTCCGAGCTACTCTCAGCAAGCTCTTTCATTTGGTATACATATTGTAGAATTGCATTAAAAAAATAACTTATCCGCCGTTGTGGGTCTTCCGCCATATTAGATTTAAAGTGACGTCACTTTGTTTTTAGAGTTACTCTTAGCAAGCTTTTTCATTTCATTTATAATTATCATTAAAAATGACTTGTCCGCCATTTTAGGTGTTCCACTATATTAGATTTAGAATAACATCACATAACTAACCATGCATTGTCATCCAAACTGAACTTGTAGGCAAAATTTCATCTCAATCGGTTGAAGATATCTGCTCAAAATTAGATTGCAAGATTTCACCCGAACAAACATAGTTACATACATACATACAACAAACATAGTTTTATACATACATTGCAAGTTAAATAAAAGCTTCTCAAAGTTTTCACAATTTTTACCCACACGTTTTTTGTTCATAGCTATGCCGTTGTTCCCGAAATATGTTACATATTCTGTACTGAAGGTTCTCTGCAAACTACAGGATGCTCAGAACGAGTGGTAAAACAATTTTATTTGACAAAAATATTACGTGAAATAAGATGTAATCGAGAACAACAGAACTATTTATTTATTTTTGGAAAACATACAGTGTTATCCATACTGTAATAGTAAATTAGAAAAATAGATTGACTAATTTACTATTACAGTACGAAAACTAATACGGTAATTAAGAATTCATTTCACGTTACCTAATTATTTTCTTACTAGCGGCGCCCCAGGCTGTTACCCGGTACTAAAAAGTACCCCTTGTCCTTTTCTGTTTACAGGGTTTTAGGAAACTCACAAAAACCTCTGGAAAAATTAACGGGTGAAATCGCGAGACGGAGCTTGTTGTTGTTTGTTACGTTTTCACACCTCGATAACTCAACCGATTGTCATGAAATTTTGCGTACACGTTGTCAGGAGTACAGAAATGGACATACGGTACTTTTCATTCCAAAAAAATAGGCTTATAAGTAACTTACCAGAAACCTCTTAAGAGTTCATTGTACTCATCAATATAAACTACTTTTACTAAAAAGCCAATGTAGAAATATAAAAAAAAAGCTGTACCATACAACCAGTTCATTAGAACAAATAAATAATAATAAATAAATTCGGGACACTTCCACACACGGTCGCCTGACCCCAAACTAAGTAAAGCTTGTGCTGTGGCTGCCAGGGACTGATATTACTTAGATATTTTTAAATACATATTAACACCCAGACATAGAACAAACACAAATGTTCATCACATAAATGTTTGCCCTAGGTGGGAATCGAACCCCCGCCCCCAAGCTCAGAAGGCAGGTTCACTACCAACTGAGCCACCGAGGAAATGAATGTTTGGAACAGCAGATTTTTTTCTCATTTTAGAGTTCGCCCTATAGTAAAAGTTGTTCTTATTGATGAGTACAATGAACCCTTACGAGGTTTTTGGTGATTTACCTATTATCCTATTTTTTCGAAATGAAAAGTACAGTGTGCAATTTTCTGTACCCCTGACAATGTGTACGCAAAATTTCATGATGGTTGGTTGAGTTGTTGAGGCTAAAACGAAACAAACAAACTCATTTTCTGATTTATAAAATTACTAGTTTCGTCTAGCGATTTAACCCGCGGTCCCACAGGAACCGTTAATTTATCCAGGACAAAAAGTATCTATGTCCTATTTTGTACCCCTGACAACACAACGTGTATGCTAAATTTCACGATGATCGGTTGAGTATAGTAGAGCGTGAAAGCGTAACAAATACACAGACAAACTCATTTTTGCTTTTATGGTAGTTAGGATTAGGATGTTAATAAAATAGGAATTAAAGATTTAAAAAAAGGTTTTTGTTTCAGCGATGAAGGCGGCCATCTTGATCCAGCAGTGGTACAGGCGGTACCTGGCACGCATGGAAGTGCGCCGGCGCTACACCTGGACCATATTCCAGAACATCGAGTACGCCGGCGAGCAGGACCAAGTGAAGGTAATCCTACCAAAGATTCAATTAAGCTGCTAGCTCTCAAGTACGCCAGCGAGCCGGACGAAGTAAAGGTGAACCTACCAAATTTTCAATTAAGCTGGTAGCTTTCCGGAACATTGAGTACGCCAGCGAGCAGGACCAAGTAAAGTTAAGCCTACCAAACATTCAATTAAGCTGTTGGCTTTATTCTAGCCTATTCTAGAACATTGAATACGCCGGCGAGCAGGACCAGGTGAACGTAAGCCTACCAAAGATTCAATTAAGCTAGTAGCTTTCCGGAACATTGAGTACGCCAGCGAGCAGGACCAAGTAAAGGTAAGCCTACCAAAGATTCAATTAAGCTGTTAGCTCTATTCTAGCCTACTCTTGAACATCGAGTACGCCAGCGAGCAGGACCAAGTGGAGATAAACCTACCAAAGATTCAATTAAGCTGGTAGCTTTCCGGAACATTGAGTACGCCAGCCAGCAGGACCAAGGAAAGGTAAACCTACCAAAGATCCAATTAAGCTGTTAGCTTTATTCTAGCCCTCGCTCGATTCAGTTGGCTTCAACTTCTCAAGTGTAATCTATAAACCCGCCATCGATGCTCCTGAAAATGTTTGCCTAGTTCTATAACAAAAGCTCTACTAAGAAAGCTCATTGAACTGAAACAAAATAATTATGGAATTGCACGGTAACGAAGATACCAGCCCAATAGTTCTATACTTAATGTTAGTAAGTATATAGTTTCAGTGTGTAGTCTGGTTTATGAATAAAAATAAACCCCATTCAAATAGTACTTATTGTATGACTACTATAGAGCGTTAAAATTGCGCGTCCTATTGGGATAAAACTTTTCAATGAATTCAATTTAACCTGTGGCGCATTCATTCAATAACAATACACAACTGAGGTCTAGTATTTTTATTTAGCAAATGTTTCTAAATACTACAAATATTTTGTCTTGGTATTGTTGCGGTGGTACTAGTATTGTTAACTTCCGACTTGGAGAGTCTCTTACTCCTAAGTAGGCGACAGATTGAAGTAGAAAGTACATGTCCACGTCTTCTGTCCGCCCTGAAAATAATTGTTACCCATTTACAGCGGTGGCGTAACTTTTGTGGGATAGCTTCACATTAGTTTGCTTTGGAGTAAGCGTAGTTTATCCTTCCTTTAATACGATTACTGATTGTACAAGGAGGGTAAGGGGCCTGTGGAGCGCAGCAAAGGGAATTAACTGGCCGTGACTTATCGGGGTTAGTCCGTCACGAGCCCGCCGGAGGTTCATGTGTACGGGGAATTTAGACGGCGGGGTTAATAAAACTACCTTAATAGGGCTAACTCGTGAATACTTTAACACATACCCAATCAGTCACACTTTTTTGGCTTTCATTATTTAGATTTTTATTTTTTTAGGTTTCAACGTTAAATTGCCTTGATTTATATAGCCTTGATTACTATTTAGACCTGAACTAACTCTGAATTGACCATTGATTATTTATAGTCCAGAATAGCTTTAAAAAGGAAAATAAAGTTCCGGTAAAAAAATCTGTTTTAAAACCAGCAAAATATCAACAAAGCTATTTATTTTGAAGGATAGACACCTGAAACATAATATTCTTGTAAACTTGGAAACAACGTAAAAGGTGATAATAGAAGATATCTAAGTAACAACGACAATCGACAAAGCAAAGGTTGCGGAACTAATCCCATTTTGTCATTTTAACGGTGACTCTAAATTTAATTTCCAGTCGTAGTTGAGGTTTGCGGTACGTCCGCCGAAATTGTAAAATGTAAATTGTGGTAATGTTTTGTCTTGTTGGATAAGATTTATATTCAATTTTAGAGTTTGTGACCGCTTTATCTGGATTTTATACGGTTACCCTCGTTATGCGCAATCTTGAGAGATGTCCAAATAGGAGAGATTTCACGTCGGTAGGTAGAAATAAAACACATTGTTTTTCTGGTAGTTTCGACTCGGTTTTATAAAATAAAAACATTGTTTTAGAAATGAATTAGGTTCCTTTTCAATAGTTAAAATGAAATACCTAATCAAAAAGCATAATAACATAGTAACATAATATTTGTGCTAAACAAAGGAATTTAGGGTTTTAACAGGTATAATATAACAACGAAGCAGGGTTTCACCCGTGGTCCCACAAAAACCGTTAATTTTTCCGGTATAAAAAGTACCCTATGTTCTTTTCCGTATTCCCGGCATCGTGTATGCAAAATTTCAAGATGATCAGTCCAGTAGTTAGGGCGTGAAAGCTTACAAACAAACAAATAAACGAACAAACTCACTTTCGGAATAAAATATTAGTTAGATTTTAGGATAGGTAGCGAATGAATGAAAGAATAGAATGTACAGAAAGTAACACACACGGGGTCATTGTACAAATTGAGAGGCTGTTGTGAGGACAATGTCAGAATTCCGGTCGAAATATTAAAATAGGCGAGTATATGAAATACCGGAAAGTGGGCGAGTTTCCGCCGTCTACATTCTCTATGAATTATTAATGCAGATAATTCTCGATGTAGAGTTAGTTGACTACGTCCCATAATTGCGCCTTCTCTTTGCTATAACGTCATATCAAGTAAATTGAGTTGAAGAGGTGAAGCAATCTAGCTCGAGCAGGGTGTCGCTGTCGCTTCTATCGACTCGCTGTGCTCACTGAGCACTTCAATCCGATCATTCGATTTCATTGAACAAAGCCACGCACCCTACTCCGAGACGTGACATTAGATTTTCTTGAATATTTGCTTAAAGCAGCATTATAATGCCTAGACTAGAGTACCTAAATAATGCTCTTTTTTATTTTATGAGAAGAGTGCAAACAAGCATACGGCCCGCCTAATAGTAAACGGTAACCGTCGCCTATGGACACCAGCAACACTAGCAGTGCTGTTGATGCACTGCCAACCCCGAAATAAATTTGTAGACACCCTTTTTAAAACGCTCCATGTCGTACCTCAGCAGATAAAATTTCGGGAAAGGTCATTCCAAATTTTGCAAGTACGTGGTAAGATGGAACGGCGAATCGGACAGTATAGGAGGTCCAGGCTTGCAGGACGTGGGAATGAGCTCTAAGATGGTGAGGGGAAGTGTGGTGGTGAAATGTCAATAATTTAGAGGCTTGCGTTTGGCTGTCTTCTTGCCTGATGATAAGCAACGATGCGACCTACGATTTTCACTTTAAAATCGACCAATTCATGCATAAATCAGATCAATAATTTCATTTCGTTATTTTACGTTAGAACCGGCGTAACTCGAGATCTACAACAATACATTAACATGGTTATAATGGTTTTGCGAGGCGCAATTCTCGAAAAGAAGCCGACAAATGTAGCCGTGAAAAATGTACTAAGGTTATGTGTAATTGCGGACGGACAATTAAATTAACATCGCTCGGTATCTCTGGTCCGTGGCAGACGTCCAAATTATCTTCGTGACCATTATTCGTAGCGGCAAGTTTGTAGAGCTCGCGGAGAGCCGTAATTTGCGCTCGAAACCGGTAACTCCGATATGAATATCCATACTTCACACTCGCTTAAAGGCTTAACGGATATTACTATGCAACTACCCGATAGTGGTTTTAATGACTAATTTATTCGAGCGCATAGGTTATACATGCATATACCTTTTAGAGGCATAACAGCTCAATTATCAGCTCAGTAAATGAGTATGGTAAACCTAGAAGCTGAACTTCACCTCTTCTGTTCTATAAACATATAAACCTGTATTGCCAATACCTGTAAAATAGGTCAGGGGTTCCTAAGCTTTTAAGATAACGGAGCGCCCACCAAATACCTTATAATTTATGGAACCCCATAGAAAAATATTACAAATCAAAGACACTTTAATTTAACTATGAAGAAATATTTTACCAATAAAACCGTAACTAATAATACTTACGTGACAGCAATGCGTTCTTTTCGTTATATATTTTGCACAATTTCAAAGTAATATCATGCCAACTACTATTATTAGTACATAATTGTGGTATTATTTAACAGCGGAAAATAAAACTTCGCGGAACACAGGTAACATTTCTATGGAACCCTTAGGTTCCACGAAACCCAGTTTAGGAATCGCTATAGGTACATTTGCAATTCAAAAATACTTAACTGACACCGTAAAAAGGTATATAAAAATATTAGATAGAGGCAGATTAGAGGAGGTCTCAACACTAAGAGCGATCTCTTCCAGACAACCCTCGGGTGAAAGAGTGATGATGTACGTTATCTATCGTGAGTATTTTGTCAAAATTTTCTTGATGCATCGTGACTATAGCTGGCTACCTCGATATTTAATAACGATTGAGCAGTCATGTGCGTGAACAATTATTATGCGCATGAAAACCTTCATAATCAATATGCGTTATAGTGATTTTAGCAGCAACGTTGTACTCGCTGAAATATCAGAAGCTCTCGTCAACGTACGGATAACGGCTAGCTGAATTTAATTTTTGGCATCGCTACATTTAAATATTTTAACATCGTCGCTGGTGGCATAAAAGCTCAGTGGAAGCTGCACTGCTACGTCACTCATTTCATTTTAACGAATTTCTCTCGTGGCTATGGCGTATACCGTATTTAGCGATTTTTTGGTTTTAACTCTCTTAACATTTGGTTAACGTAATTATACAATTTGGTTAACATACTCGTAATTGTATTCTTTTTATTGTCAATTATTCGTAATTTAAAAGCGCTGGTCTTTTCGGTGGAGTTATGCCATGACCTGTTCACGATGACAACGTGGGTCTGCGTTTTCACTGCAGCACACGCTCTGAACCCACGACTATGTAAAACTGTTATGCGCCCACCGCGGCGCACGAAGAGCCTACGCACGTGTGTCTAGCTTCACTTTGCAAGAAAATGCATGTCACAGTATCCCCCGCAACCCATGGACACGCTACGCATGAATATGAGATAAATGACGTCATTGCTACACGCGTGGCTTGCCCGAATAAGCCACCCACGCATCTCAAAGCCATGCACGCTATGTGCATGCGGTATACGGCTATGCGTTGAGTCATGTAGGGAACACATTTCCGCAAGCCACGTGACGTCAATTCAATGCGTAGCCTCTCCGTGCGCCATGGTGAGCCACACTACAGTTTTACATAGTCGTGGGTTCAGAGCGTGTGCTGCAGTGAAAACGCAGACCCACGTTGTCTAACAAACGAAGCCACGCAGCTAAAATGCGCCGCGTGGTCGTGCCACACGTGCGCTGCGGTGAGTTCGTGCTTCAATTAATTGACTATTCAAAAGAAGTTCTATTTCTCACATTAAGCCCCCATTCGTTTACCTACGTCACATTCCATAAGTCTAGTCATCAATTTTCTCGACGACCAATTCCCTCGACGTTCAATTTTCCGTCGCGTATAAATTCCCAAACGTTATTACCAAGCCCCATAATTAATTATTATATGCGTACTTACATAGGTTTCTTAGTAATCATTTTGACATCACTGAGCACCAAACTAACAATGTAGTATGTACTAACAATGTAATGTGTTTTTAACAATTAAAACGCAAACGTGAGTCTGCTGTAATTAAATAACTAGCGTCAAATGGGGTAATTGCGTTATATTTTTCGTCTACCTACGTGATAAATCATACATTTTTGTGTACTTACTTATCCATAGGAAAAGCTTTGACAAGAGTTCAACAAAAGCACTTGAAATAAAACCAGATGTTTAGGCACACGCGTTCGAATACGTCACCCACAATAATATTTTTTTAAATGGAGGATTTCCTCGTACCTTTTGCATTGTGTGGCACCATATACAATTTTTCTATCTTTAGTTACAATAATCTGTACTGTATGGCGTTAGTTGCTTAATTTGTGATGAGTTTGTTAGTAATTCTCGCAAGACGCAATTGTCTCACAAACGCAACTGTACCAGTTGACCCTACATACATATTCAGGGCATTTTTGCATACACGGTCCTCTTACTAAGCAAAGCTTTTACTAGGCTGCTAGAAATTGATATACTTAGATACTCGTACCTAGTAAATTTTTGAAGATATTAACACCTAGACAGATGTGATGATGTGATGTGATGAAAGACAGAATAAACACAAACTGTGTGAAATCACACAAGCTTGAGCCAAAATAAAAATAAAACTCTTTACACGTTTGCCCTAGGTTGTAATCAAACCTACACCCCGAAGCTCACAAGGCAGGTTCACTAACAACAGAGCCACCGAGGCAGTCGATTAGGAGCAATTTGGGCGAACACCTAACTCAACACTCATTCAATATACCTAAATGTAATATGTAACCTTTACTTCATTGTTTGTTTCCTTGAAATTGTCTCAAATAAAAAAATAACATTCATATGTAAAGGTCGAGAATGAAATTAATTCAACATTGTTTTGTTTCAGCTGTACAACTTTTTCAACGCCCTTCTAAGCCACATGAGGGACACGAGTGGGCGGCCCTCCTCTGAAAAGACCTCGAGGACTGCTTCCGTCTGTAAGTCACTTTACTCTGGCCTTCACCTTCACCTTTCGCTGATAGAATACAAAACCACCCCTTCAGAGGATTTTCACGCTCTCCGCGCTCTCTAGTCCGCCATCCAATGACAAGAACACACTCAAACAGTATTATGAAATACGGAGCGTGTTCGAAAAGTAAATTACACTTTATTGATCAATTTATTTTAAGGGTAAGTTAAATTGGCATATAAACAAAAACATAGTATATTTTGAAAATGAGATAAGTATAGAAAATATGTTTTGTTTGCCATAAAACATAATCATTATTTAATGTAAGAGTTGTATAATATCCATTTTTGTATTACTCCTAGTCATTTTAATTTTGTTTTGTGCGAGAATCAAGAAATGCCTCTTAATGCAAATCTTGAGAAAGGCTCAACGGCTCAGTCCCGAAATTCTCCAATTAAAAACTATAAAACTTAAAACCAAAGTCAAAAGCGTACTCATAATAAGTACGTATTATTCTGTGATGTAGCTAGGGAGTATAATAAAAAGTACTCAATTTGCATAATGATACTACTGAGAGTCATTGTGATAATTCTAATATTAAAATTTAATAAATAAATTTTAAATTTAGTGAAGCTTAAATATAAGCTAAGCATGCGCCACAATGCATGTCATTTAGTTTGAATGACGTATTGCAGATATTAATTACTCGTAAGTGTCAGTTTTAACAATAAGTATCTATTTTAATAAATCTTCTATAAATTATGATCTATTTAGTTTAACGTAGATATTTAATGTTAAAACTGACACTTACGAGTAATTAATAATAGGCACCTCAAGGGCAAGCGTGCTTCATCTTAGACCACATCATCACTTTCCATAAGGTGTGTTGTGTTCAAACGTAGGCCCATTCAATCTAAAAAAAAATTCAATACGTCATTTAGTTCCTGATCCAAAGAAATTAAGGTCTAGCATTCGGTAAACACGTAATGACGTCATAGTCATCCGTCTCTTTCAAACTTGTTGATAAAATTACATATTTCTTGCTTAAGCATCGATTGACGTCAGTACGTGTTGTTAAATGCTTTACCTGGTGGAGTATATACCTGAACTGACGCGCGCTATACGAGCTTGTAGGTACTGTGAAAAGTCATTACAGTACAGTTATACTTACGGTTGAATTATGTATAATTTCTCTGTGCTAAATGGAAGCTTTTGTTTATTTTCCTGTTCTGTTATTTAAACCATTTCAAAGGAACTATTTCTAGCTGACGTTAACTCGCAGGCTGTCAGAGTTCATTTTGTTCTTCAGGCATTCTTCAGTAGTGTAGTGTAGTTACTTGTCTAAACTTTTCCCCTACAGTTCCTTATTTCTTCAGACAAGTCAGCACGGAACAAATTGCTTAGTGACGAGGTTATTTTATTTCTTTAACTAAACTAGGTTGATCATGAGTAAGGTTAGTGAATAAGCGTATTTTTTACAGCCAAAAAGCAAATTAATTTGAAGGGTTTGATAGCTACTTGTTACCTATGCTTCTATAGGCACAGTCACTGACGATGTAGATGACGTATTTAGCTAACAAGTAACATTGTCAAAACAAAAACAAAAATGCGGTTGCAAATTGTTGTATCCTATGTCACTTCCACTATCAAGACGACTCAAATGACACGTAGAAATCCATCAAGCTATTTAGGCTGTAGGGCGAGCTAAAGAAACCTCATACATACATATCCACATACATCCACTCCAAAAATAATAACCCTATTTACTTTGGGTAAAAGTAAACTATTTTGTTACTGGATATTTTGTAAATAGGTAATAGTGCTAACCTCCGCTCACTCTGAAAGTTTGAAATAAATTGTTGTTCTGACATACTACGTATAATGTTCTTTTGCGAAACATTTTATCAGAGATTCCCGTGTTTGTGCGCTACGTGTGGTTTAATCCCAAAAGTTTTACTGCCCGTGACACAACTTGGTCGTTCCCAGGTATCTGGCCCATTTTCAGCGCATCCGTCCCTGTTTTTACTGCATACTGCAGTGTAGTTGTAAACACGCAACCTCGTGGTGACTTTCCACATGTATCTCGTCACAATTCAGCTGAAATGTAATTACAAACAAACACTTGCAGACAAATACAATCCTCGTAGACGAGACAAATACTCGTAGAACTAATGTTGAAATTTATTTTGCTAAAACTAGTTGCGCACTGCGGTTTTATACGGTTCGAGCTTTTCGCAATTTTTGATCTCAAAGTTATTTTTTGTCAAATCAATAATGAATTTATAATAATAATAATCAATAATAATGATGTGTTTATTATTGTATTTCCAAAAAAAAAAAAAAAAAAAACGGCTTAGACGTGAAAAAGAAGTAAAATACAGTCTACATTTATAACCTTAACTGGATGCGTATTCTGATTTATGATGGTAGAGCCAACATATCCGGAAAAAAGATAACTGAAGGTTACTCTAACTGCAGTGACCTTTGCCCATTGCTAATGTAAATAAATCTAGGTCTCGGCTATTCGTGGATCGAAATGACATTAGTCGGATGAAATCCGCTATTCAGTTATATTTTAAGACTAGCTCGATAGCTCTGTCACGTTCGACTCAGGTATATATTTTTACTTGATCCAAAAGTTACATTCAGCTTTTAAATCAAATTAAATGAACTGTTTGATTCAATATTAAAGAAAGTTTTATACAAATCAAATTGAAAACAAACAACAAAGTCAAATAAGGTTTCTTTACGTAATTAGTCTGTGAAAGCTTCAAAAGTGCTCTATGATGTTGATTTAAGTATTTATTTACATTAACACGTACTGAATTTGCATCAAAATACACGAGAATAAAGTCAATGCACTTATCTAGTCTGAGTGAAGTAAGATTCAAATATCATATTCAAGAAATATAGCACCCATAAAACTCATGTTTTGTGCTCGCACTACAGTTTGCAAACTTGTAAGTCTATTTCATTTCTCTCAACAACGTGATATATAGTGGGTGATACCCATTTTCTGCAATACATCGTGCACTGTATGTCAATGAACTGACGAAATTGGATTCTGTAATGCTCCCTACTTTGTAAGCTTTCAGCTAGACACAAAGTAGAGCCAATTCTGTGTAATGACAGCGTAAGTGCGAGACGCATTAGTGTAGGTTAGCGATGTATTCTAAGCTGTTTTTATTTTATGGACTAACATTAGGTGCTATAAGGTTCAGGTAGGTCAATGTCGAACTTATTTCTCTTGGTAATCTAAATTTAATTGGTAATTTCATTTCTCTATGTTTAGATTACATATAACATAACATATTATATGTAATCTAAACATAGAGAAATGAAATTACGAATTAAAACGATCGAAACGATTTCTCTATGTTTAGATATGTTTAGATATAACATAACATATTATATGTAATCTAAATATAGAGAAATCGTATCGAAATTGACTTCGTATGAATATAAAAATTACCAGACTAACAAAACTAAGTGTCACTTTTCTAAAACACATGACTTAACTCCTAAGAACTCTGCTTTAGCAACAATTTAAAATGGCTGGTTTATTGATCGATAAGAAAGTAGATCGTTAAATAACAAAGAACTTTTATCATCAAATCATAGAGTTAAATATCAAGAAGCGGTGAGAACATTTCGTCGCAAATAGTCGCAATATATTTACATGAACAAAATATTTTTGCATATTGAATGTCAGTCAAGATCAGGGGTGCCATTCCTACGCGTGAGATGAGATGAGATTTGTGAGGTCACTCTCACACCTATAACAATTCAAATGAGAGCAACAAGGACAGAAAATAGTGAGACTAAATCTTACTCCGTAAGAATAGCCCTCCTGTATACTAACTGCTTCATGCAAATTGTAGCGTGTCTGCTATCAATACATATGTGGGAAATAAAGTATTATGTATGGCTTTTGAGGCGCACTAACTTGTAAATTATTGTGTGACTAAATGAATAGTGCGACATTTATTTAAAATACGAGTAAAAGTTAATCCGCACCTCCTTAACAAGTGATTCTGATAAGTCTATGCACCTAACTAACCTACCGGACGAACACAAGCAAGACGTTCAGTCAATCAAAGTCAAGCCAGTCTTATGGAGTAGAAATCGTTTTACGAAGAGTTGTGTGGTAGACTTGGGTTAATTGCGTTCGTATAAGCGTCTCTAGGCCTTTTGAAAAGTCATTAAACTTTCGTATCGACTCATTTCGAGTTTGTAATTATTTTATGAATTGTTTTATCTGTTTATTTAAGGACCACCAGAGAACACTAACAATAATATATCTTAAATCTACAACACAAACGAAACGTTAATAAAAAGTACTGTTCCATTTAAGATGTCCACAACATATACTTAGCTTTCAAAAATATTTTAAGCACTAGAAAATAGTATCATAAGGTATGTCCTGTTACAGTTTGATTAGAACATTGTGAATTAAAGTAAGTTTTGGTATTTGCTGAGTGACCAATCTCAGACTCAAGAGAGGAAATTTCCCAGGCCAACGGAAAACTTTTGTCATCTTTAGAACATCCAGCGCATTGATGTGGTGATACATAGAAGTTTCACATAAAACAGCCCTCGCGGTCATCCATCTCCGAAATGGATGATCCATAAATAGGTTTCGTCCAAGATTTTATTGTAAGCAATTTCTACATTTTGTTCCGATAGTGGAGCAAGTGTTCTCCGAGGAGTCCGACGAGGGAGGGGGTGTGGACGAGACTGCGCCCCCGAAGCCTTCCCGCGGCCCCGAAATAGAGTTCCCGATGCAGAGGAAGGATATCGACCTGCTGATTGAGGCATTTAGGAAAAAGAAGGTTTGTATACGACCTCATTCAATTTCCGGGCACTCGAATATTGGGTTATGCTATGAAGAAGTAGATTTGTCAAATGGAGTTTGTTGGGTCGTGTGAAAATTTGCATGTTTTTCTTTGGATCAAAAGGTATGAATAATAAAATATACAGAATATGATTCACATTGACTGCTCGGGCTACTCAGTTTATGTTTTTCAGGCGTAATTTCCGTGAATTCAAATCAACCCACTCGACTCGAGATGAATCGACAACTCTGCTTTCGTTACTTTTATTCTATTATTGTGAGATTTATAAAATTATCTATTAATTATCTGAGGTTCAGTTTGCTCTAAGTTATTATTATAATTCAGCATATTTCAGTGTTTTTTGTTCATTCAGCATCGCCTCCATCCAAAACACGTGGCTCAGATCTTAAAGGACGCGACTCAAATGCTCAAGAGATTGCCCAATATCAACGTCGCTACAACTTCAATTTCAAGCCAAATTACTGTCTGCGGCGATTTGCACGGCAAACTCGACGATTTGCTGGTTATCTTCCACAAGGTAAGGAAAAAATAACACGTATAAAAGTTGAAAAATGGGGTAAATTGAGTTTTATCTCGTTCCAATTATTCTAGTTAAATTAGCCATGATTATTGTTTTGGAGACTGTTTCGGAAAACGTTTCAATGACGTAGAATTATTATTTCGTTTGTTTTTGTTGGAAGGTAGGTAGGTGCTGACCACCAAAAAAAAATCCCACACCTTCGTTCAAGTTGTGACTGTTTGATTTTAGTTCTCATTTAGATGTATCTCAGATCAACCTAGAGGGAAAGATGGAACACTGCGTTATATCTCGCTGAAGTCACTTCTTTTTAAACTTGTGTGCGTGGTAATGTTGCCATGAAAAACATTTACAATTGCACGAAAACTAATATCAATTCCCAAACTCAACGTTAGCCATTTCCGTTTCAATATACAACCTTAGTAGATTTAATATTCTAAAACTGTACATATTTATTAGAGTTTAATGTTACGGCTTTTTCAAAATTGACTTGTAAAAAAACTGCACAGCTTTTAAAAAGAACCTCAAAATGTAGTCTTGGCCACTCTTTTATAATGCACTATGTATATTTATGTACACGAAATTATACCATAAATCAATGCACAAAATGTCGAGATAAGAATGACCAAGCGAATAGCACAGTTTTTTGCGTCAATGTGTGCGTGTTGTGCACATATACGACAGTAGCGTAGTTGTTGGATGGTTTTTGGTTTCACCTAAATCGTACGCCATGCGCCATCTCATTCTCTAGATTGATCTGAGAGATGTGTGAAAAACTTGTGAAATCTGTATTCTGTCTTGGACTAACGCTGTTGTAGCTTGTAGCATTATGATTTACAAACATTACGTCAAGAAGGTTCATTATGTTGTCATTTCTCAATCAAAACATTGTTGATATTTGTGTAATCGTAGCGCTACCAAACTAAGAATACGAAACCTTTTATGTCAAGTTAATTGAAGCCCGCTGAAACTCATTACGGCTTACGGTTGAAGCTAAAACAAGGCGAAACGTGAGCCTTACACACGTATTGATTGCAACACATCGCATACTTATCTAGCTATGTTTATCTTTTTGTTCGATAAGCCAATTGAAAAGGTTTTTTCTGTTTGTACCTATTCTATTTCAACATGAGTATCATCTTATTCAAATAGGTAAATTTAAATTTACGTGGAAATGTGCTTTACGTATTTGGTTATTTTATGAAAGACGTCAATATTTATTATGCTTGTCAAAATTCCACATCTGTAATTCAAATGCTTTATTTGCAAAAGTATGAGGTACTAGCTGCGCCCCGCGGTTTCACCCGTGGTTAAAAAGTATCCTATGTGCTATTCTAGACTATCTATCTTTGTGCCAAATTTCATTCAGATCTGTTCACCCATTCTGGCGTGAAATAGTAACAAACATCCATCCATCCATCTATCCATACATACAAACTTTCGCGTTTATAACATTAGTAGGAAGGAAGTGGGATAGGTATTATATGCATGAACATGTGAGTAAAAGTATAGTCCATAAGTTGCTGGGCATATAGACGAAGAAAAGCCGGTCATAAGTGTTTACTTAGCAGGTAAAAGTGAGGTTTCCTTGACGTTGTTTTTTCACGGTGCTCATTAGAGGCGGGTTGACGTCAAGGGGCGCCGGCGACAGGTCTCGGCAAACATCGGCATCGCGGGGAGCGGCGCACGCGTCATCTAATTGGTACCAGAGCCCGCAGTTTGATTGATAGACCGCCTGTTACGCACCGCCGGATGACCTCGTTAATTCGTACATATTGTTTTTTCCACTGTTATAATTCAGTCACTACCGTTTGACAGATAAAACTTTCTATCATAATGAAACCATGATGTTTGCATTGCTCGATTATATCTCCACATGTTGCACATCATTGTGTTCTAATGTTCTTTTGTTCTTTATTTATTGGAACATTGCAACACATTTAAATTTGTATTGATTTAGATTACCGACATCACTGAAAAGGGCTAGTTAGGAAAACATATAGGACGTTAATCACCAATCATTTATTTATGTAAGTGGGTGGGTACGTAGCTAGATATCTAAAGCCTGAATATCTTAAACCTAAAAAAATGTACTGATTTAACGAATTAGCTCACAGTGCAAAGGATAATGATTATGTAAGGCAGTAGGTAGGTATCAGTATTGATTAGCTGGCAACACATTGCGTAAGTGACCTTCGCCGTCCGTCAGTCGTTGCATGTGTAAGGATTCGCAAAATGCTCTTTGATTACTCCAACCACTCAGCTCAACTATTGTTTACTGTGTCGAATAAGTATAACCACTTGGAGCAAACTTACTGAACTAACAACCGATTACATCTACGTTCATAATATTAAGATAGAGCTCTATGGCATTGAAAATAACGATGAAATTGATATAACTACGTGGTTTTGGTAACGTCTGCATATTATTCGCTAACAATTCCTCAGCTTACATTATCACACACCTATTCATACTCCACTAATGAAGTCGTAGCAACTCAGACACCTCCGACCACGAATAACTTAATACACCCGTAGGTGTCTACTGATCAAAAGGGGAGATAAAATTTTAATGAAGTGCCTGCAACTTCTCCTAACTTCAAAAATTTCACGTAATTTGCGAGCATCGCTCCGCGATGTTGCTCATTATAATATTAAATCTTGTATGCAGAATGGGCTGCCTTCTCCGGAGAACCCATACATATTCAATGGTGACTTTGTGGATCGCGGTAAGAAGGGCCTGGAAGTTTTCCTTTTGCTGCTCTCCTGTATGGTGGCTTTCCCGGGCGGCGTGTACCTGAACCGAGGGAATCATGAAGACCTCATTATGAATTCTAGGTGAGTACCGCGATAACTCAGAACACAAATATGAGCCAAATTGTCTCAACGATTGTTGAATAACAATCTCCATTAACGATGCTAATTCATATTTCCGTACCTACCGCGGTGCTGTGATACTAAAACTTATCTTAACTCAAGTAGCTTAGACAACTCCTCAGATACCAATTTTCTTAATTGATTTTTTATGTTGTTTTACAGATACGGGTTCATAAAAGAAGTTCAGCAAAAATATAGGGTAAGTTACAAAAAATATCCTTTACACGACATTGAAAATATCATAATTTCTTCATACAATTCAATAGCCATGAAAATTCAAGTGAGCCCACAAAAATTTGAAGGATCACTTACACAATCCTAAATATCTATTTTTTCGTTCACTAGAGTCCAAAGTCCAGTTTTTTAGCAACCATGGCCAAAATTAAGACACTTCAATATCTAAATTGGAGAAGTAATACGTAAAAGCTCGAGGCATGAAAGCGAAAACCCAAAGACAGAGACCTTGTGGCTCTAAAATTTTATCATTCCTATATTTTTGCGGCTTTTCCTGCAAATCTCGTTCCTTTTCTACTATTATACACTCAAAGACACTTTGATAGCTTTATAAAGTGTTTGTTCCGGGATTATTGGTGGTTTTATCTTTATTTGGTTTTCTTGTGATTTAGATCCGATGTTTTTGGAGGAAAAATTTCGTTAAAGAATTAAATTGAAGTCCGCCAATACCGCGTTCCAATTTAAATTTAGTAGTGTTTCACAGAAGGACAGTCAAAGCATTGCGGCGATATTGGTTCTGAATGCATCGTTGAGCTTTAGAACTTAATTAAAAAGCTTTATAGCAGGAAATTAAAGATTACTGGAACGAACGAACAGAATGAACGAACAAAAAAAAAACACTGTTAGTTTACTTTGTATTGGAGATCTGACTCTAATTTCCTTTAAAAGTACCTTACCTAGGGTGGTAATGTATAATATACTCGTAAAACTTGCATAGGAAAGCTAAAGTTGCGTATCCACCAAAGAAAAATTGCAAACTTTTGTGTTTTAAACACGTTTTGGCGGTGACATTTTCAGTCAACACAAGGCAATTACAGTAATGTTTATCACCAACACGTGTTTACAGCACCAAAGTTGGCAGTTATTATTTGGTGGAGATGCAGCTTTAGCTTTCCTACGAGTATATTGTAAGGGTAACCGACGCGTACATATTACTTTAAGACATGACATGTATTTGAGAACAAATTATGTTACCCTAGAGCCTACTAACTCACCGTCACACTCAACGCTTGTCTACACTTTATACTTTCTTTACAGTTTTTTTCTTTTGAGGTATCTTGCAAATCTTTTGTAACTAACACAAAATCTGTGTAATTAAATGCACTTAAATATTTTGCTACTGACGACTAAACTTCATTCAGATCTGATCTAATCTGATAACGATCTGATCCGTTTCCAAATTACATGGAGTTACTTCAAGCTTTATAAGTTAATGTTTTTCCATTCGATTCTGTCATCCCTTTTATTCATACATCCCTTACTGAATAACGTGAAAGACACGCAATTAAGTAAGCAATTATATAAGGATGATCACATCTTCGTTGAATGCACAGATTAAATAAGCGTGTAAGTGAGGTAGAGACTAGCGAGGCTGTGAACTTATTTACATTGAACACGTGTATGTACAGCATAACGCGGAGCGTCTCCTGAAGCTGATAGAAGGGGTGTACCGCTGGCTGCCGCTTGGCACCATCATCAACAACAGAGTGTTTGTGGTGCACGGAGGCATCTCCGACACCACTGATCTGGACATGATACGGAGCCTCGAGCGGGATAAGGTATCAATATTGAAAGATTAAATCGTAAGAAATTAAAATAATTCACAAAAAACTGCATTGCAAAATTTGCTGAATGTTGAAAGTTTTAAATCGAATACTTATTAAAAAATCACACAATGGGTATTTTTACTTTTTGTAGAGGTTAAGAGAGTTAGATAGTCCAAGACTATCTTTGTTGCAGGATGATAAACAGTCTTGTTATAAAAACGAATTAGCCCGAGATACACACAGCCCTACTGAAAATTCTCATCTTTTCACGTACGTGATTATCGGCATGTTTCGACAACTTGGTAGCTCAGGCCTGAAAGTTTTCAACAGAGCGAAATTTCTTGATCTTTCACATTCATAGCCAGTCCTCGGGATTTTGTGTAAAATACAGACGATCTTGTTTTCAACACCATTTACGTAATGTCTGTCAGCGATAAAATAAATTTGTATTCAGTCGTATTTTGTTGAACTCGTGACAATGATTTTCACGACATCTCAGCTGATAGAGATGTATTGCAATTGTGAACTTCAGTATTCAATGCAAGAAATTTAAAATGTAATAAATTATAGTCGTAAGCTTCAAAAAGTAGCTTCCAATGTTTGAGAACTGCGATTTACGAAGATTATTTCTAATCTTCTTTTTTACCAAAACATTTTTCGTGATTGATAGTAGACTAAGCGTTTAATCACCTTCTTTTTAACTCAAATATTATTTTTTCAAAATGCTGTTAAAGTTTTCAAGAGAGTTTAGAGAGCGGATTTAGGTGCACGTCGGTGTCGGCGTCTTGGATAGAAAATAAAGCACCTAACTCTTAAATGGGGCTGTAGAAATACACAACTAGGAGTTTAGTCAGGGCTTGAGAGTGGTATTTAGGTATTGCAGCATCAGAATATTCCCTACCAAAGCATTGTTTCAGAATACTTTCGTTCGAACTTTTAAATCAAACAAAAATGCTACGTGCACAAATTGCACATCAGTTTTTCTTCTAAATAAATAAATTCGGGACATTTCCACACACAGTCACCTGACACCAAACTAAGCAAAGCTTGTACTGTGGCTGCCAGAGACTGATATACATACTTAGATATTTTTAAATCCATACTTAAATAGATATTACCAATCAGACATAGAAAAAACACAAATGTTCATCACATGAACGTTTGCCCTAGGTGGGAATCGAACCCACACCCCAAACGCTCAAAGCTAGGTTTACTACCAACTGAGCCACCGAGACAGTCAAATAATTTCCTATTAAAGGCTCAATCTATTAGGAGTCAATTAATCAGTGGTTTGTGTTCCAGTACGTCTCGCTACTGCGGCCACCAGTGACGGAGTCCACCGCAGCCGAGGCGATAGACAAAGTGGAGTGGAAGCAGGTTAGCCATCAATCATTCACGAGACACGGCGACACGACCCGCTCCAATATCGATTGATTTCATGACGCCACGGTGCGCTGCCACAATGCAGTACGTAAAATACGTACCGACAGCTTAATTTTAAAAATGCTATTGTAATTAATAACACAAAACTCGATTATCAACCACCATTTAAACCTCGCGTAGCTAGGCTACGGGTTGGAAGAGGTTTTTTTTTAGACTAAACAGTTAAGTGTGCAACTGTACAACTTGAATTTAACATACCAACTATAGAGATAAGAAGAATAAATTTATTTTTGTAACAATAACACAAGATATTACAAAAGATGAGTATCGATGACACCTGCAGAAGTTTAAAACTGAGTCACAGATGTCAACGTCAATGTCAGATAAAACAATAACAAAATATAGCAATAGTTAAAGCTTTGACAAAACCAAACTAACATGAGTTGTATGTCTGTTGTAAAATATACGGCACCGTCTCAGTCCTTGGTTCTTGGCGACTGTGTGTTACTTGGCACTTGTTCGGTCTACGCTTCGACACTTTCATTGTTCCGGGCAATGCCATTGCCTCGTCAATGCTACGCCAAATAGTTTCTATAATTTATGATACGATAAACGTATATATGCATGAATTGAAAAATACGAGTGTCGCTATAGCAATACTCGTAGTATATTGTTACACAATACATACATCAAAAGCACCTCACACTCGAGCACCTGGACTCAATAACTTATGTAGAAGGTATGTTTCGGATGGCGCCAACCTAAAAAATGTTACCTGATGCTTAACTAAGATTTAGATTTTTTTTGTTGTTGTTTATCAACCTAGTGCATTTACTTACAGCAAAACTCTGGTGTCTCAGTTTCATACTTATTGTTTATTATATACTCAGAGCTATGACCTCTTGGCTAGGGTTGCTCAACTTGATTAGATCGTAAATAAATCCCTACTAGGCATTGATTAAAACCTTGACGTGTATTAAATTACTTTACGGGTATATCCTAAAACGAATATCGACGACCGTAGACGTGATTGACACTTTGCAGAATGAAATCGCCTTCAAGCCATGTGAATTAGATCGATTCTACCGTGAAGCGAGAAACTTGATTAAAACAGACATACTGCTACCGATTTGATTACTTGTTATGCTAAATCAAGCCGTCTAGTTTTCCGACTCGCGTACTATAATAGCTCTACATACATAGGAAACTAACATCGTTCTCTGCAAACTTAGTTTGGGACACGAAAGCTGATGTCAATAACGCGATTACCAAGAGAAATTGGCTGTTAGGATCCCGGCTTAAGATAACACATTTGTGACGTTTGAGCTACCTTAGAATAGATTATTTCAAAGGGCAGTCCTATTTGAAGTAATATGCAGTAAAAAGATACATTGGATTCGGAGTCTAATCTAAAATAAGACGAAATTTCTCCCGAAAAAGCATTTCAGACTATTGTTATCTTGAGAAAATTTCGATCCTTGATTGCCTCTTACCATTATCTGCACCCTTTCGTGATTGTATTCTTCTTTGTCTCCAGACAAAAGTTAGATGTGAAATAAAATGTCGAACCTGAGAGTGGAGTATTAGATATATCAATGGTATTATTTTATTTCTTGCGGTTCAGGGCAATTTCAGCAGCAGCCATCCTTTTGGCGTAATACAATTTTGTCGGGTAGCACCCTGCCGAGTGTTACAAGATAAACTGAGGCGCGTACCCACGGCGACCACTTTATGAACTCCTCCCCAACGGGGCAGTTCTCAGAGCAATTTGTCGTTCACTCAGTTTGCTCACTTCAACGACTTTGACATCGAAAAGAACAAATCCAAAAATAAATGAACGATGAAAAACGATGACTTTCGCATTTTATCGCGGTATCAGTTAATCATAATTATACTGAGTTAATTCATTCGGAAACTAATTTTCTTGTCTTTTATGTACACTGAACACGACGTTGAAAAGTCGTGTCAAAATTACAGTATTAGACTGAACCACAACATTCCCTTGCTCGAATGATAGGGGATCTCTTTGACGTGGTTACGTGGTTTCTTACATTAATTTAACGTAGGTAGGTAGCGTAATAGTGATAAACGTAGTTCAATTAATTTGATTAATTAATAATGGCATCTAAAACCAAATAGACGTTACAAGCTCACACCTTTCTTTGTGATTGGAAAAAGCTTTTCATTCATACTACTGCACGTACTAAAGGTAACTTCGACACGAATTTAATTATCGCAGACGTGATTAATGATCGTGTATTCACGAAATTATTTTGGTTTCTGTGAAATCCTTTATTCAATGACTGACAAATAGGGTTCGAGAAACGATAATGAACCTTAGCAAAAACTTTACGCATCATTTGTAAAAAAACTATAGAAGATCATTCAGATATTCTAAAGTGCTCGTATGAAGATTCAGGCTGTTAAAACAATATGAGAAATCGAATAATAGACTGAAAGATAAAAGTCTTTGCGCAGCTCGTTGATTAATTTATACTTGGCCTTTAGAATTCTAGGAATACAAAGAACGCAGTTCGCTGGAACGAACGTGACCGCCAGTGGTCTGCGAAGACCCTTTAGATCGTTAAATTTTCACACAAACGTGGCTCCTGAAACAATCTTCCTAAATTATATAATAGCGGTGCACGTTTGTGATTTACCAAGCAGCTTTTGACCTTTCTTTTTGGTATTGTACCCGGTTCCTACGAGGACTTTTGTTAAAAGGGACACTCGACTTAAATGTAGAGTCCGGGTATTACGAAAATTTTAGACCTTTATTATGTGGACTGCGGTCGACCTCGACAGGTGGGCTCTGAAATTAAATAGAGTGCGTGGATGGCCTTCTATTGACAAGTGCGGAGCAGTTCGGTGTAAGTAGTCAAAGTTACCTTTTATTCTACTCTAGCTCCTTATTAATAAACGCTGAAACACATCTACAGTTAGTCCGTGTTATGTCTTTTTCTATCCTCTTTAAAAAAAAAAGAAATGGAGTGGTTATTTCAAGGCTAATCCGCGTGGAGATCTTTATATTGAATTCATCATATATTTTATATAAAGATAAATAATGTATGTTATTAAAAATTAGAAGTCCTCTTTGACGTTATCCGCATTAATATTAAATGTGCCTGTTTGAGTTTAAAGGGTATTTAATCAAGGGGTACAAGAAATTTTGAAAAATAATTTTCCTACGGAAATTGCGTTTATAAAATGCTTGTCACGTAAGCTTTCCAGTCGAACAAGCCATTAAACATCCTTCCAGGATCGCAATGCTAAACAAATCTACTCTGTGATCGTCGTGCATGGTTGTTCTTACCTATCTGTATGCCCACACTTTTATTTAGGTCATTGTAGCTGCAAATGAGTTCAGTGAACCTATTCGAGTTAAGAAAATCTCACTCGTTAAAAGGGGTCGCTTTGATGTCAAAAATAAAATACTTGTAGTCTGAATGTTCTGCTCTATCAGCCTTTGAAGACGGCATAAGATTTTATTCGGCAAAACTTCGCAGTCACGTACCCATACCAAATCGTTGGAGGACAATTTCACACAAAGAAAAATCAGGCACAATCTATCATCGCGCAAGTCACAAAAGTAAAAGGGAGCTGTGAACGCGAATCTCCTGCCATAATTTCATTTCATAGGGACCAACATTTCAGGGGGACCCTTGATGATCACGACCATTACTTACAAACCTACTTATTTTTATTGTTTGTTAAGTAACTGTTATTAATGGAGTTTTTGTGTTAGCTTTCAGAATCGTAGACCTTAACCTTTGTTCTAAGGAATTGAACTTTGCTAGTTGCTAATTGATTCTGAAACTAAATAATAGACGCTAATAGGTTCACTCCGTCATTGTTATGACGCCATAGCCTGTTAAACGTGACGTGTCCAACGTAAATACAAAGACTTTCGGAGGTTACATAATATTGATAGCTTGTTTACACATACTAGCAACGAACAAAGGAATGAACAACACAAAACAAACCCTGTTGTATAAGATATTCCAGTTTTACATTACACTAAGAAATTCAAGTTTTAGGGAGCCTACACACACCCAAGTCACCGGCAGTTTTTCTTGAAGCCGGCGGCCATGATTCAAAGAAAAGTTGGCCGCGTACGGCATGTCGGCGGGTAGTGTCGCGGCGTATCTTCGACTTTATAGTGTAGACTCCTATTATATTGTATTACGAAAATACATTCCAGTTTTATATTACGAGTACTTATGAGTACGAGTATTAGTATAGTCTTTGAACTTTTTGCAATTTTCATAAATTTGTTGAATTATTCTTTAAAGTTGAAATAATTTGAAGAAACTTTCTTTCAATTTCGCCAATCTGTCAAAACGCTATTCAATTTATGTTGAACTGTTTGAACAGATAGTGGAACAAATTGCACTAGACGGTTCGAAAGTCAGTGCTTAACTTTTAATTTAGAGAAATAAAATTAATGTTGGCTTATTTTTTACACAATTAACATCCTAAAGGTTAACTTTTTTGTAAACGAAACCGGCAAACTGATTTATTACTCTAATCTCTCGTCTGAAAACTTTGCTTCACAAAATGCAGGGATCTGTCTGACGGCGACCCAGTAATTTTATTCGTCCGCTCATGAACAATTGGAGTGTTGAATGAAATATTATGTAGATGTAAAAAAACGTGAACTCACGCTCGGGCGAAACTCGGGGAAGACTTATTACAGTTAAGCTCGCAGCTGAGACATGAATACAGTGCTTTGTGGAGTGTACTGGCCATTTTATAAAGTAAACAAATAGATTTATGAAACAATTTATTCTCGTTTTATGTTAGTGTAAACAGTGTAAACATGTTTTAATCCTTTAGTGGAGTTTGAGGTCACCTTTAAGGCCTTTGATATGACCGAAAATCTTTGACTAAGAAAAAAAAACAATTTAAGATAACTGTTTAACGCTTAAAATATAAGTAGATACCTATTGTTGATGCTGCACAACAATTTTACAATATTACAGGTTTCCTTATTCTTGTTTTTGGCCACAATATGCAATAACGTGAAACGTTCCTACTCAACTTTGATCATGTTATTTTGCTCCTCGGGTAGACTCGATGTAACTTTGTTTACTCGGAAAATATTTAGTCTTCCTAGCCGGAAAATATGTAGCCTTTTTCCCTTTGTCTTTTCCAATTTTTTATTCATGTAGTTTTCATACGTACAAGGTTATGCCACAAAATAAAAAAATATTAAATTAAAATCAAAATTTTTCTAGTAAGTACTTCTTATCTTTTAAAGTAAGTAATACCTAAGGTTGTTTCCTAACCCGTCAAAGTGAACAATTTTTATTACAAAAATTTCCAAAATTCGAAAAAAAAATCAAGTCATCCAAAAATTGTATTATACAAAATTGACCACGTGATTTTGTGTGGAGACTTGATTTGTTTCGAATTTCCCAAATTGATGTTCCAAAAAGACGTTCATTCATTTAATTTCATTCATTTCTTTTTCATTGCCGGAATCACTCAAAACCAGAGCCTACCATGATACCAAGATATCATTACGAGTATCTTAATGGCATAATGGTTACGTCTTGTTTTCGACGATGCGCGACCGCGAATCGTATCGCCGCGCTATAAGGTCCTTGGCGTAGCATTGATAACAAAACGTAACCATGGCCAAGATGTCATAGTAGGCCCCTACACCTTGTATAAGGTACTTGATTCGTACGTGTGATATTCCCATTGCATTTTAAAAAGTGACTTCGGCATCTCGATACCGCTACTTAGTATAACTTATCATATCGATAGGATAAATCCTTGGTATACATATTTTTCTTCAACTGAAAGTGATGATGGCCTAGTCGGAGAAGGCCCGCCTCTCAAGCAAGAGGGAGCGGGTTCAAACCCAGCCGACGACGGCACGCACCAATTTGTTCATTGTGTGAACATGAGTGCGTATTTAATGTCATTTGCTATTCACAACTGGAGCCCGGTGTATTGCGACAGGCTCGCCCCCTGTCACATTTGGGACTGAATATCGTCCGGCGAAGTGTGGGTGTTGTACACTTCTGGCAGCCTCCTCGGGGGAAAGGCGTGACGCAATATATGTTTAGCTATATATTTCTGTTTTAGGTGTTCGACATTCTGTGGTCAGACCCGCAGTGCACCGGGGGCTGTGTGGCCAACGCTCTGCGCGGTGCTGGCACGTACTTCGGCCCTGACGTCACTGCCAACTTCCTTCAAAAGAACAAGCTCAGCTTCCTCGTCAGGAGTCATGAGTGCAAGCCTGGTGGATACGAGATATTGCACAATGGAAACGTAAGTCTTCATTAATGTTATATTGTAGATACAAAAGCGAGTATGTTTACATACTGGATATGCTTTCACGCCTTTATTATTCATCCGATTATCAAACACGTTGTCAGGGATACAGAAAAGACATCCTACCTTTTATCTCGAAAAATAACTGTTTTTGTGGGATCGCAGGTGAAACCGCGGAACGCAGCTAGTCCTAATCCTAACTAATATTACAAATGTGAAAGTGAGTTTGTTTGTTTGTAACGCTTTCACGTCTCAACTACTCAACCGATCGTCTTAAAATTTTGCATACATATTGTCTAGGGTTCAGAAAAGGACATAGGGTATTTTTTATCCCGGGAAAATCAACGGTTCCTGTGGGACTGCGGGTGAAACCGCGAGGCGCAGCTAGTGTTTTATAAAAGTTATTGATTTTCAAAAGAGGATAAGGATAACAGGTAACTTTCATTCATTAAGGTATTCCTCACATTTTCCTACATATTTAACTTGTAGATTCAGTACAGAATGTAAGCTTTTCCAGTAATCTTTACCATCATTTATTTGTATCTGAGTTCACCCCATTTACTTGATGCAGTCTTTCCGTTTCCTTGTTCAGCATTTTTCTACCCCTCTATTCATATTCAGAATACATTTGCTACAATGTCTATATACTCGTATGTATGAATATTAAAAATAATGTATGCAACATCGTCTAAGTATGTTTCAAATGAAATTGTTAAACATAAAATATACAAGCTTTTGTTTCAAACAACGTGAATGAAATTATTTTGACAAAGGAATCAGCTCTCTAATAAAATGCCAGCGAAGAACTTTTGCACATCCTAGCAGATTATGCTTACTGCAAGAAATGATGAAAAAATCTTAGATAAAGATAAAACCCAGCTGATGAAAATAAAGAAATAAACAGTTTAGAAAGCTCACACCACCGGCACGAGTGAAGATGCTAGATAGGTAGGTAGATATAGCTGTCAACGGGTTATGGGCGAGCATTTAAGTGCAAACGTCTGGAACACGCGTTGGGAACAGTTTTCATGACGTACTCATAAAAATGCTGATCAGATTTTCGTACTTACTCGTTTTCCCAGTTATCTCGGGCACAGCAAAATTGGTATTATCATTTTGCATATTTTCTTTTCACTCCGTATTAAAATGAAGTTCTATTGTCCACAGCTTTATTTGAATATGAAAAGCTTTGTTTATTGCCAAACTTCATATCGCACTATGAGATTGATTTATTCTCTGAAAACAGATGAGGGTGCTTAGAATAACAATATGCTCACAATGAAAAATGTGAGGTCACCAGTGAAATGTATAGCGTCTCATTCTGTAAATCAAATAGATATCTGAGCTAAGTCCATAATACTTTTCGCAAATCTGTCCCAATTCATCAAACTCATTTGCGAGCGTCATCGATACTAATCCCTACATTATTTATGTGGGGATTTATTGGGACTCGGTAATAGAACAGAACGTCTAACGACCGTCATCTTCTTTACGACAGGTAATTACTATCTTCTCGGCGTCGAACTACTACGAGCTGGGGTCGAATAAGGGGGCTTACTTGAAGCTTTGCGGGAACTCGCTGGAGAGACAGTTTGTGCAGTATACAGCGGCTGTGTCGAGAACACGTCGCCTCACCTTCCGACAGAGAGTGGGCCTCGTAGAGTCCTCAGCTATGAGAGAACTCCACAATCAGATCGTCATGGCTCGAAGACCACTAGAAGCCACTTTCCGCAGCATGGACTTAGATCAAAGCGGTACGTATTCTTTATCGTGATTGTATGTATGCTAACGAACGGAAAAAACATTTTTCTAGCACTCTCTTGATGTATCGTAAATATTGTGACGCTTTGTTGATTCGACGTCGGGCAAGTAGACGTCGTCGACACATGTTAGTTTGCGTGTTTGTGTAAATATTCCCAAGTCAACGGACGTAAATAGACGAAAGGCGAGCTGAATGGAAACCCAGTTAACCGCGTCATTTACCTATTTACGTTTTGCACATTCGTTGGAGGTGAAGGTGTGAAGAGGGTTGACATTGTATCCCGACCTTGTTTTGAAGGAAAGGCGCTTTTACTTAGCACGTGAAAATATATTATGAAAACACTGAAAACACGATGTTAATTAATTTTCGGGCCACAAATATTCCTATTTGTTCAATCAATTGAAATCACATTTGGGTTCTAACGCAGGAAATTAACGTTTGCCCTTAGTTAATCGAAGCTTTTATATTTATTTCTCACAATCGTTTTCACAAATACTCGTATATACTATTTGGAATGAAATATAGCAGTCCCAAAGACCCTTGAAAATATAACCAAACCTGCAAAGTACTACGAGTACAATAAACCACAATTGCCTAAATGGAGGCTGAGGTGACATTTCATCATAAAATATGTATTACTGGAGATTTCGAGAGGTATTCTATGACCTTTACAAGTCCCTGTAGAGGAAATTGCTTGGGTGTCGACTTACATACATAAGTACAGATTATACTAAACATCATATTTGACCTAAATAAGTCCACTACAAGCTCGCCCCCCTGTCCCATTAGGGACTGAATGTCGTCCGGCGAAGTGTGGCGGTTGTAGCACATCTCTGCCAGCCCCTCCGGGAAAAAGTGTGATGATATACTGGACATGATCCTTAGAAAACATATGGCACTTAGCCACTTATCAAACAATAATTATTCTGTGAAAGATGTAAAAATATACCGGCCAGGCAATTAATAACGGCACTAAACGACAATCATTCAAATATCGACGCTATCATACGAATGACGGAAATACGAGTATAGATAGAATGATTGATTTTTCCTGATAATAAAAAAGACAACAAACGACTAGAAACGAAATATAACGATATATACCTAGTGGGATATTATAATGGACATGACACGGATAGCGTGGGCGATTGAAACGTGAAAAGAAAAACAGATTGTGTATCTTTTGTGTGTATTGGACCGGAGTTCCACGTCCATGGAACGCAACTAAACAAATGGCTACATTTTTGATGAGACTACGCGAGGGATGAAAGCATAATACCTATTGTATTATGAAAACATAGATTAATGTACTACGTAGTGTGAGCATGTGTTTCTTTCTATTCCATTTTGGGCGTATCGGAAATTTAGTGCATGAAATATTGTTTCCGAAGTAAAACTTGATGAATTTGACATGTAATATTGTCAGTTCTCTTAGTCGTGAAAAATAACGGTTTCAACGATATAAATGCAATTTATGTATTTAACCTGTACATATCCTCACGTTAAATGAGGGCATTTCTAAAGTTCTTCTCTCAACTTTAACTCTTGGGTTATGGCTATTGAGAAGATCCTTCTCAACTCCGCCAATGTCACGTTGTATATACCATCAAACGTGGAGAATTTTAACAGTTAAAAAGATTTTTGCCCTGTGGATATGAGTTGCTTTTTTTCCCTCCACTGAAACAAAAACATTTACTCTAATTACGGAGTATAGATAGAAGTATAGATTCTCCTCTAAGATTGTGCATTTACTACTCGTATTTGACTAACTCTGACGTTTAAAAAGCTTGTAACGCAAAACTTATAAACTTTCCGGAACACGACTCCGGAAAACGACTTTCGGATGTGCGAAAACATTGCTTTGTAACTTGATCGACTAATTGTTTTCAGTTTACTGGGTAAATGTAATTACTTCAGTAGAGTTCGTTTGGCTTTGAGCAATAATTAAAAATTTCATCCGAATAGATGATCAGTGAAAAGAGAGAATTGTGTAAAATTTGTTCTAAGATGAACAAACATAATTAAAATCAATGAGCTTTCAGGTACCTGCACTTATTTTCATCTTCTCATTTTGCCACGATACGGTAAAGCAGGATGTTTACTAAACATCTTCTTAGTCGTTGTCTTCATTACTGAAGGCCGAGTGTAGATGAAAGAGCTATTCATCACTCTTTTTACTATTTTTTCCGCGTATATAAGTACTACGAGTTATTTTGGTCTATTGCCATTTTTAACGGCGGATGGGCAGGCCGGTCTACTAATAATATCGAAAGTTTATCTTGATCTCATAATACAGATGTTTGCAAAGCAACAAAAACGTAACCGACGTAAAGTAAACATGTTCATGTCTCAAAGGATGTAAGGGTCAAGGCAGCACAAGGGTCAGCATGATAGCTAGTAATTACCTATTTAGTTACTGTGCAAACGTGACACGAAGCCTAAAGGCTAAGTTACACAGGAAGAGTATCACAAACGCGAGCGGCGAAAATTCGTAAACGATTATCATATACGAGAACTATTCATGCGATTTGCTCATGTTAGTAACATTATGCTAAAAACTTGCAGCAATAAAATCTAATCAATCTAATAAATCTACAGTGAAGTGAACGTGTTTGTAAAAATTGCTGCGATAATTGCTTTCGCTGGCAAAAGTTGCAACTATTTGTTTACTCTCTAGGCGATAAAGTACTGCATAGCAAGAAACTTCCGCTCGCTTTCGATAAACACTTCTTGTGTAACTAAGGTCCTATTTACCAACATTTCTTGATTTCACCGCAAGTCTGACAATTTCCCGACATTTTACGTTAAAAAGCGTTTATTTGCGAAGCTATTATGTTCTGATGGATTTAATTTAGGTTTTATTTCAGTGTGAATTGTAGATATTTGACCGAGCGAAGCGACATCTCAGAGTTTACTAAGTCATTTCAGCATTTGTTTGCTTGACGATAACTTGAGTATCGTTGATCCGATGTTCATGAAATTTTGCAGAGATTATCTCAACATCATTTTTATATGCTAGAGATATAATTGGACGATGGTTGCGGAGATATACCAGGTCTCCGTTCGAGGCGAGTTTCTAGTTAGTTCTAAACTCATTTTGTTTGCTATTTGTAGGTTACATAACAATCAGTGACTGGTGCCAAGCGATGGAAGAGATTACACATCTGGGTCTTCCCTGGAGGATGCTCAAGGACAAGCTTGTCCGGACTGACCCGGACACGCGGAGAGTGCGGTACATGGATACTTTTGATCTCACCGCTAATGTAAGACTTCTGCTACTTATGTTACTAATGCTACTTTTATTTTGTTTGCGGAGATTGTTAGAAACTTTCGTGTGTCTATATAGACATTTTTGTGGTTATGACATTAAGATTGATAGGGTAATCCAGTGTCTAGTTTTTAAAAGTAGAAATAACTAAGAGAACAAAAGTTTGATTTCATAAAATGATGTTGCCACATTTCCTGGCTCTCTGAAATGAATAAGATGGCGAAATAAAACAAATTAGCTTAAAATATTAATAAATTTACTTACTTCTGACAGTACGTAATTATTGTATCCATACTTGAGTATCACCCTATAAAATTTACGAGTATGTTAAAAATTTGATATTATCTCCGAAAAATATGAATACTTATTACTTTATTTCTTATATAAGGTCTTAATAATAAGGTTTGATACTTGATGGATACTTAATAACAAAATATATTTTAATAATCTCTCAATCTAATATCTCTCTTAATCTCAATCTCTCAATTTTACTAATCTCTGAAACAAAATAAGGACGAGCTATTTTTGTTTCCTTATTTATTTTTGAAACAAAAATTCCAATTTAGTCGCAAGCAAATTATCCTGCAGCCAAATCTTCTATAGCCATCATAAAAATTACTTTGCCCTAATCGCAGCAATTTTGAGCCGCGTGCGTGAGACGTGACAAATGACACTTTACAACTTGTATTTCAGAAAACCGGCCGCAAGTCGGACACGCAAACTGTCGTCGAAACTCTATACAAAAACAAGAGAAGTCTCGAGGCGATATTCAAGATACTCGACAAAGACAACTCAGGTATTCCCAAATCAAAGCTTCTAAAGTACTTCGAAATATTCTCCGGAAAATTGTAAAACTTCGTCTTTCAGGGTTCATAACTTTGGAGGAGTTTTCCGAGGCTTGCAACTTGATAGGTAAGTACATGCCCAACCCGATGACCCAAGAGCAGCTGGTGGACATCTGTCGGCTGATGGATATCAACAAGGACGGGCTGGTTGATTTGAACGAGTTTCTTGAGAGTTTCCGGCTCGCGGAGAAGAGTCTGGAGGACACCGAGTCGTCGGATATGGTAGCCACCTGACAGGAGCTCGACCGCCGGCCGAGCCGGACGGCGGTCGACTGCACCGAGACGGGCGTCTGCGTTGAAATCTTGCAGCTCGACGAGCCTGCGCCCGGGGACGGACCTTCTCCACCCGACGACATCCAGCTAATTGATTGCGAGACGCCGAAACGGCCCGGCCTTTTGGAAAGTGACATTTAAACTTCACTGCCCAAATTTGATCGCTATTTAAAACTTACTCGCTGATTAGCCTATATTTCAGGCCGCATCTTCTTTTATAATTCAGGTCGGGAACTCTCTAATACGGGGCTAGTAAAGGAAAGAGTCTGCTACGCCAAAAGTCATTGTTATTGTACTTAATACCGCAAAAAAGTTCTGTTTAAATACGACCCTGAAATTGCTCATAATAACCTACTTATTTCCCATATTTTATTAAGTGTTAATATCCTGTTTCCACAGAACAGCTATTCATTTGTTATTTTCGGGATCGGTCCACAGATTTTTTTTTATCTAAAGGTCCATTTTGGATTATCATAACTATTTCTACCAACTAACCCTGTATTTAATGATAGTATTGTGAAGCTACATGCAAATAGCATCCTGAAATGTGAATGTAATTCCATTGTCAGAAGCAAGCTTCATGCAGAACTTTCGTGGCCTGAATTTATAAAGCGGTTGGTAAATTTATTTAGCAATTTAATGATTATGATCATAGTAAATTTATGTATCTTTGTAGGTGATCTAGCCTAAACTATCTTTAGGTACTAGTGCTTTAGTGACGATTCATTTAACATACAAAGTGTCAAATGTTTCCTTCGTGTTTTAATATTTCTAGCTATCTGCAGATTTGCAATTAGCTACCGTTCTGAAAATTATAGTTATTTACCAATTATTGTAGCTCGTACTTAGATATTTTACAAATTTTTATTAATTGGTGCCAATGAATGTAACAGAACTGAGCGGCCATCTTTAAATTGAGGAAAAATTTAAGGCTGTAACTCTAATTGAAACGATTTTTTGACTAATGAAATCAATTAACGAAAGGGGAACAATGATACCAATTCTACAATATTTCTATCAAAATTTATACAATATATACTTACTTATTTTAAACTAATGTGCGTTATTTATAAATTGATGATTTGCTATTTTTAATTTTATGCATAGGTGATTTTTTATCAGCATCTGTAAAACGTAAATTTTCTAGTTCTCAAAACGTAGATTTAAATAAATTAAAAATATATAAAAGGGTGCAGTTCCTTAATATTTTAATACGCGTAGTTGCCATTTTAATAGTCTATGTTAAAATAGTTATGTTTTGTCTTTGAATAAAAGAAATTATAAAAATATCTAATTAGCGTGTTTCTAGTCGTATTTAGAAAGGTTTTGCAAACATATCTCTTAATTCAATTAATAAGCATTCCAATATATCTCAGAAGCGATTAATCACATAATGGGCTTGTTTGTATCGGATGTTAAGCATATTCGTATAGGCGATTTCTGCAAGCGTTGGATACTTATGTTAATAAAGTATGAAATAACTCATTAAGTACAATATGAGAAAAAATAAAGTTATCTTAAACCCCCGACTGCTATTGTAATAAGACAAAATATAAAGGCGAGTCTAAAGACACCTCGACGTATTTCAAAATTGGTTAAGCGTTTAGGCGGTCAGCAGGGCTATTCACAACCATTTGGAAACGTTTCCGTTCGGATTAAAAAAAATCGAATCTCAGTCTGTATTCATACATTTTTAAATAATTAATTAATTTTTAATTAAAGTGATTAATTCTTCCGGTCGGATTTATACTTGATTCCCTATTCCAAAATGTATAAAAGTAGACAGATTCGAACAATTTGAGTTTAAAATTTCTGGGATCCGATCGGAAACGTTTCCGAATGATTGTGAATAGCACTGCTGAAGTCATTTAATATGTCCACTCAAACGTACATACATACCTACTTGTTTACTCATTTTAAACAGTCGGGTAATAAGACAAATCGGTGCAAAATGTCCATCCCTTTTTCTAACAGGCCCACTATTCTTCACACGTGAGTTGTTTTTTTGCTCACTCTCGCTCCTATGACTTTTCAAACGAGAGAGACAACGACCAAAAATATCTCGATTGGTTAGAATAATACCCCTGAACTTAATAATGACCCATGAACCATGAATGGTAACCTACATCTACTAACTACAAAAAAAAATATCTTCATATCTTCAGTTTTATTTTGTTGTAAGTACCTATACATATTTTAAGTTTTAGCTAATTGAGGTCATGTAATAAAATTAAAGTCTAAATACAATAGAAAAAATCCACAAAAGATTTCTTACGTTCTCCAGCAGAGATTTTAGTTTTTACCCTGAAGGTTGTAAACGAGGGTTGTTATAAGTTACACGTGTGTATCTGTGTGTCTGTGGCATCATACTCGTAACTCCTAAACGGATTGGCCGATTGTTTTTTTTTTATCTGAAAGCTCAGATCGATCTAGAGGATAAGATGGAACACTGCGTCATAACTCGCTGAAGCCACTTCTTTTTAAACGTGTGCGCCTGTGCGCGTGATAATGTTGCCATGAAAAACATTTACAATTGCACGAAAACTAATATTAATTCCCAAACTCTACGTTAGCCATTTCCGTTTCAATATACAACCTTAGGAGATTTAATATTCTAAAACAGCACATATTTGTAAGAGTTATATGTTACGGCCTTTTCAAAATTGACTTGTAAAAAAACTGCACAGTTTTTAAAAAGAACCTCATAATGTAGTCCTGGCCACACTTTTATAATGCACTATGTATGTACACGAAATTATACCATAAACCAATGCAAATAATGTCGAGATAAGAATGACTAAGCGAGTAGCGTAGTTTTTTTGCGTCAATATGTACGTGTTGTGTACATATACGACAGTAGCGTAGTTTTGGATGGTTTTTGGCTTTACGTAAATCATCCGCCGTGCGCCATCCTATTCTCTAGGTTGATCTGAGTCTCAAAGATAATTTTATCGAAAGTGTTCTATAATTATAATTTGTCGGAGGTTTTTTAAATTTTAATTATTATTCTTTATTATTTGAAAACCAGATATTACGCTTGCAGAAATCGTTTAGTAGCAAAAAAGTTAAAGATAACGAGAATAGAACAAGTTCAATTAGATAGTTACCAATTGTATTTAGTAGAATTAATCAAAGTCTATTCTATTACATTTTCTAGTTAAATTGATCGACTAGTCTAGTATCGCGAAGTTAATTACTTTAGAAAATATTATATTATTTTAATGCTAATAACGAAATATGAATTAATTAATCTTTTATTAATAAAAATACTCGTTCACGTATTGACTGCTAAGAATATTTTCTCTCTTCACATATTTTATTAGACTAAGCATTGAATGTAATATAGGTAATCATTGTCTTGAAATTTTAATTGAAAATATAGAAAATATTTTTAAATATCTACGAAAATATAATTACTTATGTAATACTTGTACTTTAATATTTGTCCATTAAATTGTGATATTATCAAGCATTGTTTTCTTTCTACGTACCTAGTTTATTAACATAAAGTACCTGGATGGCCGAGCTTTGCTCGGTATTTTTTTTTATTTTTTAATTGTGTTTTTTGGATAATAAACAATTGATTTTAGTCTAACCTCAAAGCAAACACTCATTGACTTCGTGTTACTTAACAACGCCATCTGCTGTTGTGTCGTTAAAGCAATTAGTTGCTCACAAAAAATGGTAGTATTATTATTCGCCAATAGATGTCAGGAAGAGTCATATTTTTCAGTTGAGATTGATTATCGATAAAACACGAATAAAATGATATTTTCTAAAAATGATTCCTAGCTAGATCGATTTATCGCCCCGAAACCCCCTATATACTAATTTGTATGAAAATCGTTGGAGCCGATTCCGAGATTCCAATTATATATATATATATATACAAGAATTGCTCATTTAAAGGTATAAGATAAATTAATTAGTTTAGACATGGTAAATCAATATACTCGGCCAGGTATATAGCATTCCGGTCACGTGGGCAACACGTAGTGACGTCAAACGGTGTTGAAGCAAGACTGAAATAAGTTATTTGTAAAATAGTTTGAAAGAGACAGATGACGATGACGAGTGACATCATTACGTGTTTGCTCCAGGAATGCTAGACTTTGTTTTTTGGATCATGAAGTTGTGGCAAACTTGTGTGCGACCTTAAGTGATGGAGCCACCATTGGTGTTTCTAAACAAAACCTCCATGTCAGTATGGTAAACATTAGTTAATTCATTTGGCCACTTCTACACATACTCGCAGGCAGGTACTGAACAGGCTTGCTTTTGACTCCTAAGCAAAGAAATCAAAACTTAACTAACTTTAAATGCTGCGGTTAACTAAACCTCATTTTCTAAATCCATCCCTTATTACAATTAGGTGTTTTTACTACACTATTATACAACGGTTATTTTTTCTTAACCCTGGTACTATTAAAGTAATAATGATTACAAACGACGGTTACATAAATGTAACTGATTCACATTTTCTTTGTTATTGAACTTTGAAACTTTAAAAACATATTTTTAACATTAAATTATTTATTGTATAAAAATATGTTTATTTATATTTTAAATTATAAATTAAACATATATTTCATGACGTTTAAAATGCACCAAATCAACAAAAAAATGTAAAAATAGTGCGTTTCGAACAAGCCTATTGCTGCCAACATACTTTGTAAAACTTTATTCCTTTGATCCCGTTTCTTAAACACACAACTAACTCATGCAAGGGAGGAAAAGGGTCTGCGAAGTTTTACCTTTACAAAGCGGTGTACGTATACTAAGTATAAGTATTGTAAATTTGGTAAGTATGCTGTACTATTGAGTAAACAAATCAGTTAACTGTTAGAAATAAATCTTTCGGTTTATTAAGTTCAGATAAAATTGTAGGCAATACATTTCTAAAATTGCCGCAATAAAACCTTTAATAACGTTCATAGTGATCTGCGGATGCGTCCGGTGTCCTGCAAACATCTATTATAATTTTACAGGACTATCTCTATTACGACCATCATTCAAATCCTTTAAAACGTTTAAGCGTAAAAATTAACGAACATACAGTTATAAATAAAAATTCAAAATCATTTATTGTCAGCTGTGTTATTATAGATCATATTGAATATTATAGGTTTCAACAGCTACCCTATTGGGCGTTCAATTGAGAAATCAGTCAAGAACTGATTATAGTTAGAAACAGATACACAATTAATGTCAATATTTAGCCCTGCGACAACCAAGCGCCCGGTACGCTGTCGAGGCCTCAGTGGCCAACAGCGTAATAGTCATCCATAAAAAAAAAATACATTTAGTTTTTTTTTTTGGTTAGAATGTCAATACATACTCACAAACGTCAAACCATTCCATTTGTAATATAAATGTGACTAGTCTTTATATTCCTAGTAGGTAAGTAGCTATGTATAATTTAAGAACCGAAGGAACTAATAGGGATGAATAACTTCGTTTTATTACTTAGAGCATCGCTTCTAGTTAGTAAAAACGAGCCAAAGTTAAACCATTATGTCTTTACTGGCAACCCCTTATTCACAAAGTTTGCACCAAATTGGTAATGTAGGTAGGTAACATAAATGTCTAAGCCGTGATTGGTCCTTAATTATAGTTTTTCACGTTATTTAAAAAAAGCATCACACCTACATTATTGAACCTCCGTCTTTTTACAATACATACAATACAATACAAATTTATTGACATCAAATACAAAATAAATCTAAACTAAAGACTCAAAAATATAGGCGCAATGGACGGTCTTATCGCTTAAGAGCGATTTCTTCCGGACAACCTTTAGATGGAATAAAAACATTACGATTAAGCATGGACGGTGGTGTGTGCTAAAGAAAAAATATAAATAATTAAGTAATGTACTGACAAATTTGAGATTTATAACGAACTTACATATTAATACCTACATAAATAATTACTAAATCTTATATCTTTAAATGAGCAATTCTTGTATATATATATATATATATATAATTGGAATCTCGGAATCGGCTCCAACGATTTTCATACAATTTAGTATATAGGGGGTTTCGGGGGCGATAAATCGATCTAGCTAGGAATCATTTTTAGAAAATGTTATTTTATTCGTGTTTTATCGATAATCAACTTAAACATAAACTTGGAAGAAAAATAACAAAAAGGAGGCGTTTGAGTAGTCTCAACTGAAAAATATGACTCTTCCTGACATCTATTGGCGAATAATAATACTATTTTTTGTGAGCAACTAATTGCTTTAACGACACAACAGCAGATGGCGTTGTTAAGTAACACGAATTCAATGAGTGTTTGCTTTGAGGTTAGACTAAAATAATAACAATTTAAAAAAAAAATACCGAGCAAAGCTCGGCCATCCAGGTACTATAGAAATAAACTACCCAGCCATTAACATACACAAGTACATACGAGTACATCAACAAATATACTAATATGTACATTGTACGTCGATTAAAAATACAAGGAAGCCTTACAGCAATTACAAATCCGACATACAGTTGTACAAACCAGTTTGACCGTATAACTATCTAGTTAACAATTTAATAAAACTTTCCCACACGTTGTCCTGTTCCCGGCTAACCCGAAAACCGTATACCGCATACCCCAAGTTACTAGAGGGAATATCGATAGGCATTAATGAAAGTTCCTTGTAATATGTACAGCCAATCTTCGGGAGCTCAGGAAAGGTCAAACGAGGTAGGCCGGGCTCATCAATCCCGCGATTCGAAAAGGTAACTGCCTATCGAATGGATATTTATTGCACCTGACGCCAGAATATAAAACATTTTCATACCTAAATTGCTGGCGGCTGTAAATTTATTTAGCTTTCCCGAGTCCCTAGCGACGGGAGAGCTGGGAAAATCGTACAGAGGTAGGTATACTAAAATAGGGTACTAGCTGAGCACCGCGGTGTACCCGCGGTTATATTATAAGTTAACCTTTGTGCTATTCTTTATTCTAACTCTATGTCAAATTTCTTTCTGATCCATTAAGCTGTTCTGGCGTGATTAAATAAAAAAAATCTATCCAGTCCAACCTATCCAATATTTTGCATTTTTAAGATAAATGTGATTGATGGTTATGTAATAGTGGATTTGTGAGCCTTTTTGAATTAAGAAAAAAATTCACTTTGACAAAATTTAAACTACATTTTTAACTATTGAACCTGCTCGCAAAATTTTACGAAAATCGGTTGAGAAATGCGACCTGTAGGAAGATAGCCAGACAGACGCCGGACATAAACAACATTTTATCCGAGCTGAAGTAGAGACGCTTCGTTCGCTAAAGCTTGCTCGATCAATAAAAAGGTACATTAAGTGTATGACATATTTGTTTACTTTCCAACGCTAAATAATTTACGAAAGCATATATAGAAACAAATATAGAGAGGTAAATACTTAATCGGGGACAATTGTACAGAGATAGGTAATATTATAACGTTATTGATGGCTAATTCGGTACGATATTGTGTTTGCTTTCCAGTTCTATATGCTTACATACCAACTTACTTAGAATAGAAACATAGAAATGTAAATACGTGAAACTAATCAATCAAAAGAGATATGGCCATGTTGGTCCTAGTCTGCCCTATGAGGCAAAACCACAAAAAAAAAAACCATAACATACATTTGCATTAACGGCATAGAATTTCGACGATTAAAAAATATATTACGTGATTAATTAATCAATTTCAAAGGGGTAAAATTAATTAAATTATTTTAACTTTTCCCGTCCCATAGCAAGGCAAAAGCTTTGTATCCTCTCAAGCAGTTTGTTGTTTTATCAAATAAGAAACTAATAAGAAAAACAAATATTAAACGTAATAAGATGAGAGATTAGAGTTTACAAAGTTTAAGTAGAACCTTTGTTCTACTATTTAATTGTTGGCATGTTCGAAAAAAATAAGGACTAGCATTCAGCAAACACGTAATGACGTCATCGTCATCCGTCTCTTTGGAACGAAATGAATTATTTCGGTCTAGTGACGTCAATCGATGCTATGCAAGCATGGATTGACGTCACTACGTGTTTCTGAACGCTATAACTAGCGAAGTATATTATTATACTATAGGTAGTTATTGCAAGATATGGTACCTACTCTTAGTAAATGGTAGTTATCCTTTTATCACTTTATTTTTAATTGGCTTCTGTCCTTATATCACTTGTAGAATTTTTACAACATCTTCATCAACATGCTTTTAGAGCATCTTCAATTCTATACCTCTATTTACCTATGCTGACTTCTTCATTCACATATCACTCACCTATCGCGATGCATTATTTTCCGCCACAGAAAGCCATTAATCCACCGTTTCATTACTTCGCTGCACCGCATCACACATTTATAACACCAACGTGGCTTCCAAGAAGGTCGAAAGGTCACGAAAGCCATTATTGTGGAACATCTGAACACGAGTGATGAATTAGAAATACCTACTGCCAGCGTGGTGGTAAACCGGTAACAAACTTGGTGGGAAAACGTGTGTAGTCATTGTTATGAACATTAATAATACTATGTATATGTACAAATACCAAGTAAAACGGGGGAATAAAAACGGCGGGTGTATAGAGCCGAAACTAAGAACGTATATTTGAACGTATTTGAATTTAAATTTTACTTTTAATTTTTTTTTTATTAAAACATCTAACACTAGCTGCGCCCCGCGGTTTCACCCGCGGTTAAAAAGTATCCTAAGTGATAGCACTTAGGATACTTTTTAACCGCGGGTTTAGACTACAATCTACTTATGTGCCAAATTTCAGCCAGATCTGTGCAGCCGTTCTAGCGTGAAAGAGTAACAAACATCCATCCATTCTAACAAACTTTCGCGCTTATAATATTAGTAGGAAGTAGGTTATGATGACTACAATTTGGTAAACTTACATTTTTCATATTTCTGGATCTTGAACAATAAAGTCATAGCTTTGTTTTTGTTCACCCTACTGTTTCTATTAATCCCGTTTTACGGTACCTATCTATACGTTTACTAAATACACCGCTATTTTAAATGCATTTACAAGCAACTTTTTAAAGGGACCAACCCTGGAAACGCAGAACAAAAATCAGCTGATCCATGCAAAAAGTTAATTGACCGGCGACAAAATGCGTGGAATAGCTATTAGCGGTGTATACATACCTTTTTTTAAAGTTTACATTCATAAGTCTCATCATCATCCATCATCCATCCATCAGCCATAGGACGTCCACTGCTGGACATAGGCCTCTCTCATAGATCTCCAATAAGACCGATTCATAAGTCTACATGTTGGTTTTTGTTTCTTTGTAAGTCGATCTCCTATAATCTCTGAACTGCTGATTCGATTAAAATATTCTTTCATTGATATATAGAAAGTTACACTATCATCGGAGCGCTATGAAAATCTTAAAGAGAAGCCAGTTGTAGATAAAATGATACATTTAAATGTTCATACTTACATATAATCACGCTTTTTCCCATAGGGATAGGCCACTTCTCTCCACTTTATGATTATGACATTATTATTGATTATGGGAATTACTCACGGCTATGCAAGACCGATGAAGACCGCCGAATGCGGTTGAAACTATAGTCGGAATAATCGACTAAATCGTACGTGAGTAATTCCCGTGTCATAATCATAATGTGTGAAAACCACGTCAGTTTCCATAGTAAAATTCTCTCCGCTTGGTACGATACTGGATACATTTTTCGCGTCTTCCATTTCCTCAATACAATACATTTTCACCTCTTCATTTAAATGGCAGTAGCCAATAGGTACTCATTTTCTATGAGTATAAGAATTCGTTAACCTATTTACAATATTAGAAAGCACCTATTTTTATCCTACTTCAATATAGTAAGTCGAAATTAATAAACGAACTCGTTCATCAACAGAAAACTAATTGGAAAAACTTTGAGAGAAACCAATCAGGGGGGCTATTCCTACGCGTGAGACGAGATGAGATTTTATCTTGGTCACTCTCACACCTACGACGTTTCAAACGAGAGCAGCAAGGATGAAAACTGGTGAGATGAAAATCTCAAATCTCCGAATAGGGCCCCAGACGAAACTTTTCAACTGTAATAGAAATAGAATTTCAGTATTTTTAGTGTTGTAATATGGCGCCATCTACTGAAATATTCTAAAATTGGAAAATATCTTGTAACCACCCAAAAGTACCTAACCTTGTTAAGTTAAGGTACACTGACCGACCTGTCAAACACTGGTTAAAATAGTTCAATTTTCTCTCAGTAGATGGCGGTAGAACCGGCGAGGTGGAACAACTGACTGTCCGACTGAAGCTTTTGAAAATTCATTGTAACATGTAGGTTGAAGTTTGTTTTGAGCTGTTATCACAGATGGCGTTCAAGGTTTGATATTATAGGTTAAGCAAAAAAACTAAAAGGGTTAACTCAATTTATACCAAAGCAAATAATGGAAAACTTTGGTTAATACCGTAAAGTTTAAATGAAGTTTCTTGATAATAACGGAGTTATATTGTCTAAAAATTATTTCAAAAATATTACCTCGATTTTCAAGTCTAAATTAATAACAGACCGGCACATTTTTATTTATAAACAACTAACAAATAGCTTATCCCTAGCGGTCAAAACTCCTATCCTATAATTTTACATTTAGCTACCTCTACATAGTCATCGGCAAAAAATCCTAAACTGGACAAAGATTTAATATTTGGGTATCCTCATGCACGCTCACAAGTTATTAGTTTACAGCTATTAGTATAATTTATAGCCGTTTAATATCTACAGAACTCGCAGAGATTTGATTATCGATGTTAATAATTTTAAAGTTTTTTTGTGGGTCGACGGTAGACGCCGGATCGCGTGTCGCGTGCGTCTGACGTCTTTTTTTCGGTTTACGTTTCGGGGGTGTAACGCACAAAAAATATTAAAACTCGCTATCGACTACCGGAATATAATTTTGTCAATTTTATAAATTATACGGAGCATCGTTCAGTAATAAATGGCTGCGGGCATTGTTTCTCTGCGTCTGGTAGAGCATAACGACAACGTTGAAAAAAGAATAAAAGTTCTAAGCAGATTTACTAGCTATACCTACATATACATAGCGCTTCAATTACGAGTACCAGTACTAACTATTAAAGATCTTACAAGCCAAAATGTTGGCTATCTCTCAATGGCATCTACATTGTCAAGGTATTTTTCGTTAAGTATTTTCCATTGCATATTGCTAAGCATTGGGCACATTTGTTTGGGATTGTTTATTGCCCAGAACCCTAGTTTTACAATCCCGTTTTACAATTAAGGCCCCGTATTACACGAAATCACCAAAAACAATGTTTTTTGCGCCTAGTTTGATATGAAGAATTATGATGATCAGGTGCAAAAAATACAGCTGGTAGAAGATATAACCAACTAAAGTTTAACCGAAGTACAATTTTGAAAATCATTCTCATTTTGGAAAAAAGTCACAAATAGCCTCTTCTTAATAAAACTATCGGAACGTCTAATCACAAAAAGTCTCTCCCTAATAAAACTATCGGAACGTAGTTCTCTAAATTTTCAGCGCTCAAACCACATTCTTTTTTCGACTATTAAATAGCCAGGTAAGTTCTCTAAAGTTTGACCGTCTACTTATTCTTATTTGTGTTCATACTACAATTAATACCAATAAAAACGGCAAAAAATGGCGCCGATCTAATTTTACCATCAAATATGTTTTACGATTTTCGACTCTAAATAAAGCGGGTTACGTAAACGTATGTATGGGTAGATAATCGTAGAATGACCGAGTCTTAAGGATTGTCACAATCGTGCTTGAACTATAGTAAAACTGATATTGTAAAACACTATCACACACACACACACACACACACACACACACACACACACACACACACACACACTCACACAGACGTCTTTTCACTCACCCTCTCGCACACACACCCTCTCGCACACACACCCTCTCACACACACACACCTTCTCACACATAGGCATCCACACACTTGAGTGTGTGGATACCTGTGTGTGCACACAATAAAATAATATGAAGCACTAAAAAATTATCCAAAATTCTTAGTTTTATATGTACCTACTTATATTTATCATCATAAAACAATATTTGTCTTTTAATATTGAAAAGTGTTATGTTTATTTAAGTTTATTTAGTGATTGTTTTTATTATTTTGTATATAAAATGTAAATCCGTAATTAGCTGTAAGTTTATCTATAAGTTTATATCATGTAATTATTGTGAGCTGTGGATTTTGTTTAAATAAATAAAATAAATAAATAAATAAAATATTTTCTGGTTGCAGCGTTGGCGGCGTCTGAGCAGGCTTGCGGCGAGAAATTGCGCGGTGGCGCGCGCCTTGTCACCGCGAAACCTGATGCGATCGAGTCTCGCAATCACTGCACTTGCACTGTAACATTTGTATTAGCATTCTGATTATTACCAACATTAAAAACATACACACAACGAAAGAGAGATCATTCAAGGTGACGATTTACATTCTGATGCAATGGAGTTGTAGAACATTTCTACGTGTTTGAAAGTTTGCTATAATCTTATGTAGGTACACAAGTATGTTCAAAATTGAAATAGTCAACTTTTTTTGGTAAATATCTAATGGATCACTATATTGTGTTTTGTAAGGTTGGTATTTAATAAACGTACACTAAGGCCCGCATGCTAAAACGACGAAGCTTAGGCATGAATCTCGATTTAAAGCTGTAGTTTTTGTTTGGTATAACATATCACATACATGTCGTCACGCATTTCCTCCGAGAGGGCTGGAAGAGGTGAAATACAACACCCACACTTCGCCGAACGATATTCAGCCCCAAATGTGACAGGGGGCGAGCCTGTCACCATACACCGGGCTCCAGTCATGTAGCAGATGACATATACAATACGCACATATGCTCACACAACGAACAAATTGGTGCGTGCCGTCGGCTGGGTTCGAACCCGCTCCCTCTGGCTTGAGAGGCAGGCCTTCTCCCAACTAGGCTGCCATCGCTATTGTTGTTGTTTGGTTCTATAAAGGAACCAAGAGTACAAAAAAGCGGCATCGTTTTATGGTCGACATACCTACAACACGCACGAAACGCTTTGGTTCCTCATTTCTCATAAGGACCGCTAGAGTGTGGAATACTCTGCCAGACTGTGTGTTCCCTGACACTTATAATCTGGGTGTCTTCAAGTCTCGAGTGAATCGGTTTCTTCTAGGCAAGCGTGCTCCATCGTAGGCCGCATCACTGCTTATCATCAGGCATGTTGGCGGTCAATCGCAAGCCTATATATTAAGTAATAAAAAAAAAACATTTTTAAATCGAAATTCATGACAGAGCTTCGTTTTAGCGTGCGGCCCTTAGAGTAAGCCAAGCTACAACGTATTATGAAAAACATATTTATCTATACTTGATAATTGAGTTAGACAGAATCCTACTGGTGCGCAGTTCGGCCTAAAAATCACGTTTCGAGGCGCCTGCGATGCTGGTAGCAGCGCGGCTCGGCATCAAGTGTTTTTTATCCCTTTTCTGACAGATCGAATTAAAATAAACGCTCAGATAAGGCGTCCTACAATATTATCGTCCTGTAGGTATTTGGTTACGTGAGTGACGGGCAGTGGGAACACGGTAGGTGGGACCCCAACTATTTTAAACTTTGATCTATTTTTTGTGAAGATCGGAGATTTGAAAAAGACCGTCTTGATTGCTTATGTTATTATGTAGCTGAAAAGGTTAAATATTTGAAAAAGCAGGAGCTACTAATTTGCTACCTGTTTAGGTTTAAAGGCTTATTTCTGTATACCTCAGTCAGCTATTAGGTATTAATTAGCCTTTTAAATTTTTGGAACGAGAATAAAGGTGGTGTGGTGTAAACATGTTTCTATTTTCTATAAAAAAAACCTTTTTACTAATAAAAGTAGCCTACTTCCTTATATATAGTTATATCATAAACTATACGTACAGTACTATTTATATAGTAGCCTACTACTATATGAGTAGCGGTACTAGTAGGCTATACTTGTCAAGATCGTCCTAACCCTCACTTGTTCAATTAAAATAGAAAAAAAAAAGTTTATTTACTACTATTGCCGTCATTATTAAGTATACAACCATCAATAAATAACCTTCCCCTAATAAACACATCGTAACCCACAATAACCTCGTTCAGTCAAGCGTTATGGCTACTGAATTCAACGAAAAAGGTTCGCCTTTTTTCTGGCAAACCGTTACAAATTGCCAGATGGTCTACTTTTTGTTTCAACACATCCATAATAATTATGGTTGACACGTATGATATATGCTCCAACGAAAATTAGGAATTCGGCGGTAAAATGGTAGAGCACCAGAAAGGTAAACATTTGCCTGGTAGCGAGCGGCTATAGGCTTCTTTTTTTCGAGATGGAGGCTATACATACCTACATTCTGCAATAATGTCTTGTATGGGGTGTATTGTGCATTGGTCTCGTCAACGTCTACAAACAACCAACACCCAGTTTCTTCAAATACTTACTAATCTAGGCTAATTGGTTTAGTTTTTGAATGAAATACAGCTTGCTGTAATTATTCTAAAAAATATAAGTTAAAATATCAAATATTAGTGACAATTCTGTAATTATCAGGCAATACAATTTAAAGTCCCAACTGGCATTATCATAGTGTCATTCTGCCCTTGACTAGCAGCTTTGACTGACATCAAACCAAGTTCATTGTCAACGCACCTTTGAAATGATTACGTAAGAAGCTGGACGCACGTTAAAAATTGAAAATAAGTACTTACTTACAACAGAGCTTCGTCTTAATTGCACCGAATACTTGAACGGGGGCAGAGCGATATCCACCTTATCGAGTTACCTAGGCTACTGGGCATCTCTATACAAACATGGCAAAATGACCTAACCACGCACAATTACAAATCATTATGCAACCTAACTCAACCCATTAAGACTGCATTTTTATTACACAAGCAATGTCTACATGACATAAGGAATAACCACGAAATAATAGTCGGTCCGGTGATTTTATGGAAACATGATATCGTGTTTGGCCTCTCACAAAAAGAACAAAATGAAACCCGAAAGAAATTGTTTTAATCGTCGGAAGCCACACGATACCTATTCTGTTGAATTATTTTGTAATAATTGCATTGACGGTTGTTATGTTACCTACATAATTTAACAATTACAGGTTAAGTCGTGTCTAGTAGGTAGAGTATTGTCACAGAATTAAAACTCTATAATTGTCTGATTAGTTGCGTTAGATTTAGATCTGAAGTGATGAAGAGAAAATTTTGGCTGATTGAAGAGATAAACATCTCTACGAGTATCATTGTGATAAATAAGTAAAAATGAGCCTTCATGAGCATGAGAGCGTTCATGAGCCAATTATTATTAAGTAAGTCAGAACGAAGATTTAGTAATACCACATGGTTCATAACGTACCTATTCTATAAAACAAATTACAACTTACCCTAATGGTAAACATGTGAAATGGTTCTTTTCGATTTTGAACAGGATTCAATTCGTGTGATGTAATTTCGGGCTCGGCTGTGATCAGTGACGTAAAAACTTTGACGTGATGCTCAGAGACACCGTACGATTTGTTTGAACTAACTTGCGCATGAAATTTCGAACGGAGTCAGCTACCGATGGTTCGCTGGTTTACCTACCGCCGCTGTCGACCACAGAAAGAAAAAAACTTATAGCTCTGTTTTAAAGCAGCCGAATTCCTTCGAACCAAATACGTGTGTGTAATCGTACGTGATAATTTATTTGATTCAACGAGATCTAAATTCGGCGCCGAAACAAAAAGGTTGTTTGATCGACATCGCTATTCTTACAATGTGATCACGAGGTTTATTTATAGTAGCTTCACTTTTTTGGTTCATTGCGAAGTAGATTTTCGATGGCGCTTACCTGTGGTTCTGTGAAGCGCAGATCGCGTGTCGAATACAACCGCGAACATTCACGAAGTGGACCCATAATGGGGCTCCGATAACTGGACCGACTACAGATATTCCGCTACCTACTGCTAATAACCACGGCTTTGCTACCGTAATATTATTCCTTCTATAAATCCTATGTAATTATAGAAACTGTAAAAACGCAAACCTCTTTGATTATTTATCAGAGTTTCTAGAAAATGTGAATACGACGTAATTACGGGAGTGTGTTGTGAATCAATAGCCCGTCGGGGACACGCGGATGCATTAAGGTATGGTTTCATAGCCGACCGCAGACGCCAGGAGCAGATGACGTGTCGTAGCGACACTGCTGGTTTCTAAGTATGTATTTCTATGATATGTGTCGCTCGCGTCACGTTGCATGCTACAGGGGCCCTATTCGGAGATTTGAGATTTTCATTTAAGCTTTTTCGTCCTTGTTGCTCTTGTTTGAAACGTCATAGGTGTGAGAGTGGTGACCAAGATAAAATCTCATCTCATCTCACACGTAGGAATAGCCCTCCAGAACTTATATCGTAGAAATACATAAGTACGTCTGATAGAAACAAGTAGTGTCGCGACGATACGTCGTCTGCGGTCGGCTACGAAAACATACCTTTATTAAACCTTTGCAACTTTCATTTTTTCATTTCAAAACATGTGACAAACGGTTCGTCGGAGGGAAACGTAGCAGGTGACGCCGACACAAAGCCGTAATAGATTCACAGGTTGACATCAAAAAAGGTTCAGTGTATCATTTTGCAAAGTTTCGGAAACCACAATGCAACCGCATTATTTTAAACGGTGTCGCGTGGCAATGCCTTAAAAACTTTTACCGACCCATTCAAAATATTTTGGCGCACACATGGTTTGCTTGCTTAATTGCCCGGAAAGTGAAATGATTAAACATTTTGGAGGTTTCTTGATTCGAGCCTTAACTACTTAAATTTGATTCGTAAAGATTTTATTGGATCTATAAACATGTCAAGTAGATCAAGTTTAGGACCTCATCAAAAAGAATTCAGGAACAAAATGATTCTAAATCAATCTTCCGGTTTATATCAGCTGTAAAGTTGTCGCCTCTTAACCTATAATGAGATATAATTAACTAACTTTGTGGATTTTACAACATAACGATCTACAAATCACGTATTTTGATCGCGTAATTATTTGATACGAGCATTTTTTTAGACCTTACTTTACTCAACTTTAGCTTACGATCCTGAAAATAGGAGCACGATGTTAAAGATACTAATGCACCTGGACAAGCTTAAACTTACGTCTAATGATTAGAATTTGTGTTTTGAATCGTTTTTCACAATATCAAATATGTAGTTCAATAGGTAGGTATTCATAAATTTAGTTAAACCAGTGACTAAGTTTCTTAACAGCGACGGAGAGCATATTTTGTACATCTTTTGGTTTAATTTAGGCTCGATGTAAGTACATAGTGTTAATATTTTTGATTTTAAATTATGCTCACAAATCATTGAATAGCAGTAATTGTATATAGCAGTAATATAGGTATATCGCAGTAATATCAGTTGGTCAAATGCCTAGTCTGTCTGTCATAAAAATGTCAAGAAATGCAGGTAATCATATAAAATGAATACGAATCGGTCTGTGAGCAAGTGATGCATCAATTGATCGCCGCAAGGGGTCGCCACTGCGCCCGTCATTCTGACTTGAAGAGGGACCGTTTAACTCGCAGGATGTCGATGTTTAACTTATTAATTTAATGTAGAACAGTCGATTGAATACTAATGCATCATTTGAATACAAAACAATTAAATCTTTACTCTAAGAGACTTTACGGCATTATTTTGTTTGTGAGCAGTAGCTCAGGTTGTTACCAACTCCACCAACCAAAACCACCTTCTATAAGAACTTACTTTTTCAATTGGTATTAGGTATATAAAAAAGTGAATCAAAATCTTAGGTAATCTTAGCTGATTGTGATTTTGGTTAGTCAGATTGGAGTCCATGTGACCGTGAGTCGGGTGAATTCTCAGCGACATTATTCTGGGAAGTAAGAGTACCGCACCGCACGAAACATTCTCCGAGTCCGATGCGCGAATCCGACCGACTTCTGACTTATCCCGATCTAAGATAAGCTCACTTATGACATCAACCATGCCTTCCTTCCAACAAATTGATTTCGAACAGCCCTCTATCGACGATACCGATCTCCAGCAACATTCGTGATCAAGAAGAGTCATGTTATAGTTCATACTTCTAAATTGACACGTAACTTCAAGCTGTGCATCACCAAACGCATGATGGATCACAATATGATCAAAATCAATAAACACTATAATTTACATACTCAGAAGTCACGGAACTATGATTTAGAATAGCAAAGAAAGCAATTATAAGAAATTATTTTGGTCGCGGCGTATTCACCAATTACTACGCTAGCCGAGCCTGAGATCAAGATAACCGATTATTAATCGTCACTAATTACTGCTGGTGTTAGGTCGACCTTTATCTGGACACCATTTACCTATGAGCCCCAACAAAAAAGTTGATAAAAACTGTGGAGAAAGGTTTGAGTGCCGGTTCCGGGCGGGCAGCGGTTCACCTGTTCTTTGTTTGGCTGGCGGCAGTTACAAACAAAAGGGTTCAAATATCACAGTTTTGGAAGATAATAGCGGCTAGCGCGATAAATCTCATTGGTAATAACTGCACTTGCGGAGCCTTAGATTATCGCTTTAATGCATGGGTGAGGATTTAAGGCTGCTTGATTTATTGGAAGGATGTCGTTGTTTTTTGGCGAGTGATATTTTTTGCTGCCTCTGTCTGGTTTGTTTGCTCACATTATTGTTTTGATTTTATTTTTGTACTTATGAAGATTTGGTTGAGTTTGATTAATTTGATATGGAAAATTTGGAGTAGAGTGTCAGTTCATCATTTTCTCATTCTCTTTCATTTTCTTTTTTTTTTACTCATGCAATGTTTATTTTCTTTTTTCCCCATTTTCATACTTGTATGTCTTAACATAAAATACTCAAAATGAAAAAGAAAAGAAAGGAAAGCTAGCCCTACTACCGTGTATTGTGTTACACATAGCCGTAGAGATAGAGACATTTAGTTAATTAGCTTAATCAGTAGAGCAAGGACTCTTTTCGATAAAATATACACTAACAAAATTTATACAGTTCACTTTGTTGTGCCCACACACTCCACGACTTTCCGGATGTTGTCCTGTGACATGAATACATGTAGTACTTGTTGTTTAACGTTCACATGAGCTTTAAGTGAAGCGAGTGACTTCGTTTCCCGCGAGCCGAGTGGCGAACGGATGTGAATCGGCTATAAATCGCGCGATCGCCGCCGGGGCAGGTTTCGGGAGCCATCAATCAACCGCGACCAGCCACGTCAGACTAAGGATCTGTACAACAAAGTTAAGCGTGGTAAAACGTTAAATTCACTTGAGTTAAAGGGTTTTACTGCACAATGTGGATGGTAAAAGTTGTGAGCGAAAGCGTTGAAAGACGAAAAGAAACAAAATATGTTGCTGTGTTGTACTGAGTGAACTGACATGCTTTTTACCACATTAGGCATATATAGAAACACTAGCTGCGCTCCGCGGTTTTACCCGCGGCTAAAAAGTAGCCCATGTGTTAATCCAGGATATGAGATACTCCATACGAAATTTCATCAAAACAGTCCACCCGTTTGAGCGTGAAGAAGTAACAAACATACACACTTACACACACACTCACAACTTTCGCCTTTTTAATATTAGTGTGATAGTGAGATGTGATGATGAATATGACACCTAATTAAGGACTGTATTCAGAAACGACGCTCAGTCATGAATCTCGTTTTAAAGCTGTTTCTATGTATGGTAAAACAAGTTTTAAATCGAGATTCAAGACTGAGTGGTATTAGCATGCGGGCCTTATTGTTTATATTATATTTTTCCACCCATAACCAGCTTCTACATCCATAGGTATATCTTTATACCCGTTTTCTTTTTATTTACATCTACAAGCCTTCTCAAGCTAAGAAAATATGAACTGAATTGACCTGAAACTGGATATGACTTGAATTTGGTAGCAAAAAAAGATACTATAATATAAAATCTATTTAACTAAGAATTGTTACCTACCAGGACTTTAAGTTCGCCAAAATCCAACGAATAATACCAATTGCTTATAAAAACCTGCTTGCCGTCGGACATTACTTGATGCCTGGTAACTAGAGGCCATCTCCCATTACATCAGGGCGCTTACGCGTTTGCTCGCTTCACGTGCAATTCACTTAATTTCACTAACCGCGTTCAAATTGACGTAATATTTTCACTTACTTGGCTAATTTGTCTTCGTCGTTTTACGTATTTAAATGTGCGAATCTCGCTCTGGAAGAATATTGGACTGGCACTTAAAAGCCACGAGAATAACGTATCGAGTAAAAAGATTAAAGATTTAAATCTTCACAAACATTTTAAAAGCAAAAGAAACTCTGTCTGTCTGTTTGCAGGCTTTTCACGGCTAAACCACTGAATGTATTTTGATTACATTTAATAGGAATATACATAGTTTGTGACATTAAATCAGAAATTATTGAATTGTGATAGAGCACTTCATAGTGGTTGAAGCGATGGCAGCCTAGTTGAGAGAAGGCTCGCCTCTTAAGCTAGAGGGAGCGGGTTCGAACCCAGACGGCACGCACTAATTTGTTCATTGTGTGAGCATTTGCGCGTATTGTATGTCATCTGCTACGTGATTAGAGCCCGGTGTATGGCGACAGGATCGCCCCCTGTCACATTTGGGACTGGATATCGTCCGGCCAAGTGTGGGTGTTGTATTATACCTCTGTCAGCCCCCTCGGGGGAAAAGCGTGACGATTTGCTTCATAGTGAAATGTTTTTAAATATCCCCAAGAGAAAATAGAGTTATGAAAAATAAAAATAAAAAATAAATTTGTAAAGATCACATTTGACTGATTTATTTAATAGATAGACAAAGCAAACCAAAAATTCCTTTACATAGGGAGATGGTCTATATCATTAGCTTTTAAATTAAAATATTAATACAAGCGAAATTTTCAGTTATCTAAGAATGATGTAGGAAGTGCAAAAGTCACAAAAATGATTGAAATTGCACTTTGTCACTCTGTAGATAACTTTAGAGGCTCGTCAGTATTTTTACTTGCTTTCTTTGCTTGTCGTCTTCTTCTAGACGAAATGGCAATAGAAAACCATTAGTAAATGCGAAGTTAGTCTAAAGTGGTCGCCGGATCCTTAAATGTAAACCCTTTAACGTAGCATATTCAAAAATAAACTGGCTTAGTATCTGATAGCCGATCACAGTATCCTAAGCAAATGAATACGTTGAGGCTACCTCTTGCTACATACGGGTTGTTACTAACTCATCTCTCATAACCTCCTCCTCTCTAAAAAAAATGTCTTCACTCAAGATACGGTATTGTAATTTTGTTGATGTTTAGTATTGTTCTCAAGTGATATGTAATGTCTTTTTTGGGAAAAAATGTCTTCAAACCGTAAACCTTATGTTTGGAGACGTAAATCGGAACCTACATGCGTGGAGGTAATCAATACATAACAGTTTATAGGTGATACAGCGCTAAGAAACAAAAGATCCCGCAAGTCATTACAGTCAAGAAAATTACAGCAAAGAGCACCATTTGTAAGCATACGTCAGTAAGCACACCGCGTTTTGCTACCCTTGATTTACTGTGCCTTTAGGTCTTTGGCTAGATTCGCAGCATCAAGCCTTAAAATTGAACTCTATAGTAAGAGACTTTAAAATGCATTTACAATTTAGAAAAATAAAATGATGAACACTAATTAATTGTAAAATTTAGGAATACGCTTTGAACCGAAAAGCTATTGATATAAGATTCATATTTGAATAAAAAGTCGCCTATAGCCATCGGGAGAGTGTAAAATCACCGTAAAACTGAAACGCTAGCCGCAAGCTAACGATTAGGGTGTAGAAGCTATCTTTTAGCAGATTAAGTAGATGTAACGATTTACAGAACTAGCGATAATCACATTATAACTTATTTTGCAACATAAACAAAAATCAGCTATAACATAAGTAGGAAGTTAAAAGGTTAATCATCTTAATAACCTAAAAAAAAAAAATACCCACGTGAGTTTGCGAGAATTATTATACTAAGCATTATGTAATATTTGATTCATCCTCATGATAATCCCCATTTCAGATGGAAGAAGTCTACTGCTGGACAAAGATCTCCTCCAAAGATCTCCACATCCAGCGGCTTCCTGCGACCATCACCAGATCGTCGGAGTACTTTAAAAAAAAATAACAAACTAAGGCTTTAAACTATATAAATAAACAAAAACTTATGTAGGCAAGATGCAAAAGTATTGCACTAGCTAGACTGTTGTCAATTATTTCGAAAAAATTTAAATAATATTTTCGCCACCAAGAATTTCGACATGCCATTTCTATTTCAGTTTGCAGCTCTGCAACTACTACGTTTAACAAAGGATTTCTCCCATAAAGTCCTAAATGTGTTTGTTATTTTGTCCTAAAGGCAGTTATTAGGAGCCGTTTGGCGGCCTTACCTCCCAGGGCCAAGCATTAACGTGAAGGATATCTACATAAATAACAATCACTGTACGACTAATATGTTAAATATTAATATTAAAGATTCACTTTTAAGCTAAATAGTGTTGTGTTGCAGGATCGACAATGACAGCTTTAATTTGTTTGTCATCCTATTAAAAAAAACTGTTTTGTGCTATAAATAAATTAATAAGTCGTAAATGGCTTGGATTTACATAACATATTGTCACGCCTTTCCTCCGAAGGGGCTTATAGAAGTGTAGTACAACATCCGCACTTCGCCGGACGATATTTAGTTCCAAATGTGACAGGGGGCAAGCCTGTCTCCATACACTGAGCTTCAGTCATGTAGCACAATGACACAATACGCACAAGATTATGTTCACACAATGAACAAATTGTTGCGTGTCTTCTGCTGGTGTCGAACCCGCTCCTTCTGGCTTGAAAGTTTAGAGCTTGCTTCTCCAACTAGGCTATCATCGTCTCAGTTTACAGTTTCCTCATGATATAATTTGACTTTAAAAATACTTACAAATTTGATTTTCATCTCATTGATTTCTCTTGTATATGAACAAAACGTTTTGAATCCGTTTCAGGGACCCTATTCGGAGATTTGAGATTCTCATCTCACTATTTCTCGTCCTTGTTGCTCTCGTTTGAAACGTCATAGGTGTGAGAGTGACCAAGATAAAATCTCATCTCATCTCACGCGTAGGAATAGCACCCCTGATCCATAGAGCACAGAAATGGAAAAACTGCAGCGAAAAAAAAGGTCGATATATTTACGCAATAACTTCACAGACCAGGTTTACTGTAGTAACAGGACAAAGTGCTAGTCATCAACGAGAGCGGTGTTCAGTGTTCGCTAGAAATTGTAGCATTTGTTGTGCAACCCGGCATTACGGCGCGGTAACAGATCGCCGCACTTGGCTTTTGAACTCGATGAGTGAGCCTTCATCGGGGACTAGGGATGGGAGAGATAATGTCGATCTATCGATACATAGGTATCCATCGATTGAATTTATTGTATCACAATACTTTCGACACAGTTCCTTTCCTTTTATATTAAAAGTCTACTTTATCGTACTGCTCAGAATTGTAGACTAAGGTCCGCATTCTAAGACGTCGCCCATTCATGAATCTCGATTTAAAAATAGTTTTACTCTCCTAAAAACTATAATAAAACTACTAAAACTAGTTTTTAGTAGAGTAAAACTAGTTTTAAATCGAGATTCATGACTTAGCGTCGTTTTAAAACTGGTTTACCATACATTAAAAAACCGCTTTAAATCAAGATTCATGGCTAAGCGTTGTTTTAGAATACGGCCATTTGTATACCTCTTCTAATTTAGTTGATGTCTTTTTTTATTCTAAAGCTTAATAATAAAAATAAAAAGTATGAATAGCACTTGTTTATTATCAAACCATTTATTCGGGTTTTCCTAGAGGACATAATACATAATTACTAAAATGTTATAAAAGTAAAACTATTGAGCACAAGTAGGTTTCTAAATGATTTTTTGTTTTACTTTTTGTGTCTGCAGGGATTTATGGTTTAAATAATAGAATAGAATAGAATAATATTTATTGTCATTAAGTAACAGTTCCTTAACAATTTTAGCTAAAAAATTAATTAAGGATGCTCCTATGATGGACTCGTCAAAAGGTAATTACAAAAAATTACAAAAGCACTTGGTATTATTTATTAAAGTCTTGTGTCTCCCTCAAAAAATGACAACGACAATATTGCGCGGGTATCCAGACTAGGTTTTTTAACTATGTTTCTCTCTGGCTACGAAAGGCTCTGGTTACGACATTAAAACAATCGAGTTGTAGGTTACATATAGGTTAGAACACCATCGGTTCCACGTTCCAACACTCTCGGCCGATAGCTTAGCTATGTGCAGCCGATTCGATAGCGAGGCCCTGAGATCCCAATCGAGGGTTCGCCCATTAAGCTGTCGATACTCGACTCGTGAGCACGAACATCGCTGAATTACACCTCTATTTACTGTCAAGACTAATTCCTTGCTCGTGTCGTTAGAAACTACATTGGCGTTCGAGATTTGCTCACTGCCCATTATCGTACCGGTCGGCAGCAGCTTTCGGTTCAACTATGGTGCTAGATTCCAACTTTGAGTATGATCCAAATTAGCAATGGTAGGTAGAGCAAAATGTCTCAAGCGATGATAGCCTAGTTGGAGAAGGCCTACCTCTCAAGCCAGAGGGAGCGGGTTCAAACCCAGCCGACGGCACGCACCAATTTCATTTTGTGAACATAATTATGTGCGTATTGTAATTAATCTGCTACATGGATGGAGCCCGGTGTAAGCCGACAGGCTCGCCCCTGTCACATTTGGAAATGAACATCGTCCGGCGAAGTGTGGGTGTTGTATTATACCTCTGCCAGCCCTCTCGGGGGAAAGGCGTGACGATAAGTTAAAAATAGTAGGATTAAAAGATAAATAACCCAAATTATAGAATTAAAGAAATGCTCCTGATTTTTTATTTTTCATATTATAGCACTTTAAAAAGTTTCCCTGTCTTATATCATTTAACATATTAACAGATCGAGGCGTGAAGTGTATTAATAATGTTCATAACTATTTATTGCTTGTACTTCTCTGTAAATAAATATCTGAACTAAATGACGGCCGGTTCATCTGAGTGTGAGATATATCGAGTTAGGATGGGTTATCAGTCACTGGACGCTATACAGGATGAGTAGAATTAGATCAAGAACCTAACTACACTAACACGTGCAATTTGATTAGGAACCTACTTAAGTGGGAAAAAAATCTAAAATTTGAAATAATTGAGTAGTCTGAATACCTTATGTTTTAAATACTGCAAAAAAAATAAAATGTACAATTTTTTTATCGCAAATAAGTCCGTGTTTGACCACCAACTCGCTTGTTGGTATGCGACGATGTGGTCTAAGATGAACCACTTAGAAGACTTAGAAGATATACATATATTCACTCTGGCCTTGAATTGGCCTAGGTAATCGTTCTCAGGAAACAAAGAAGCCGGCAGATTGTTCCAATCCTGGGCCGTACGGATTAGAAACGTAGAACGGAAGCGTTTGGTACGTATTCGTGGAAAATCCACAATGTTTGGATGGTAGAGGCCGATATCCTACTAGTCCTGTAGTAGAAAGGGGTTGGTAGGACAAGGTCATATAGCTCTGATGCACATTCTCCGAAATGAATCCTGTAGAAAATCAACAAACTCGCTACTTTACGACAACAATAGTATGTGTACAAATTAGTACAATCGATTAGACATCAAATCTATATTATATCTACAAACATCCATAAATATGCGTTTTGTATGTATGTTTTAAATGAACTCTGAAATGCCTGAAGTGATTTTGTTGAAATTTTAAGGCTATCTTTAGATTAACCCAGTGGTGAATTAGTAGCAATCAGGTCAACAGATTTGGAGAGATTGCTTGTATCATAGACATAACTTATTTTGAAATAAAACTTTTTAATGTCCAGGTTTGCATCCATCATACTAAATCATATTTAATAAAAAAAATATCAAATTTATTATTATTAATTAAAATATATTATTAAAAAAACTAAGAAAAGTTTGAATAAATAAAAATTGGATAAAATTTAATAAAATAATATAAACCAAAGTGTTTGTTTCACCTATCTTTTGAGCTCACGTTTAGCTATCAGCCTGTACATTGATCTCGGGATGATGAGTGATTAGTCACTGGCTGCTATAATTTAGGCTTAGCGTCAGTGAGATGTTTTGTGCCGGCCGCTTGTTAGGCTCACTTGTTGTGCGCGCGCGCTTGTATTCCATATTATTAATGGGCACGCAGGTATGGAATCAGACTTTTAGTTCTTAGCTCCTGATTTCTTGAGTACAGGGAAGCAAATTGGAATACTGGATTTTGCATAATTAAACTACTAAGTCTAGCCATAAGTTCTGTTACAAATGAAAATGCATTTTTTTTTTATACAGTAATGTAATGTTAATAAAAGTTATATTTACACATTTATTGAAGTCTTAACAAAAATAAAACTATTATTTTATTCAAAATGACCACCTTAGGCCTTGACACACGCCTTTAGTCGGTCTGGCCAAGAATCTATGGATTTACGGACTGTTTCCATGGGAAATTTAGCCACTGCTTGCTTCAAAGATTTCTTAAGTGACTCTATGTCGGCGTGTCGTTTAGAGCAGGCCATGCCCTCTAAAACTGACCATAATTTTTGTAGTCCAGGGGGTTTAGATCTGGGCTAGAGGAGGGCCAGTCTTCAGCCCTTATAAAGTCCGGAACGTTGGCTTCCAGCCAGGCTTGGGTAGTTCGCGCCTTGTGACCAGGTGCAGTCTTGTTGGAAACTCCAAGGTAGATTTTTAAAAAGTGTATTGCTAAGGGGTTTTACAACACCATCTAAGACGGTCTCTTGATACACTTTGGCTGAAGTTTGCACCCCTTATTCACAAAAATGAAGCTTTGTGACACCGTGATAGGATACCCCCCACCAAACCATGACTGACGCAGGATGATGACCACGCTGTACCTTTCCGACCACTTCCGTAGCTTCTTTAGAGCTGTGAGCGTACACTTTGTCGTTTTGCTCGTTGTAGTACTCTTCTATCGTGAAAATTTTTTCGTCGGTATAAAGGATATTTCTGTAACTTTCACCTGCGTAACGGGATAGAAGACGTTTTGATCTATCCACTCTCTTTAACTGCAGCGATTGATGAAGGGTATGTCCTGTACATCGGCGATATGCACCAAGCTTCAGGTCTTGTTTTATTATACGCGACAGAGTCCTAGCGGGTATCTTCATTTTTCGCAATAAGATTTTTTGTTTCCTCATTGGGTTTCGGCGAATTCTGGCTTTAACAACATTAACAGCCTTAGTAGTTCTCATCGCACGCGGCCGCCTCGATCTTTTATGGTCTTCAACAGAGGAAGTGTCGGTATATCTGTCGATACTACGATATAAGAACATACGGCTGATACCAAGATTTTGAAGAGTCTTGAAAATTACCGACGGTTCCATACCCACGTTGTGCAACGCAATCACTGCAATCCTGTTTTCTTGAACACCCCATTCCATGTTGTAAATTTAGTAATAATTACGAAAAATATATGTGAAATAGCGGGAAATTGATTGTAGTTTTCGACATAATAAACGCATTCCAAATTTAAATGCAGGAAAAAAAAAAAAAAAACGAAGGAATGTACTGTAACAATATTTATGGCCAGGCTAGTTTTATGAAATTTGGATTGCGCAAAATTATTTTGCTTTGTTTTTCAATTATAAATATAATAATATTCAAATTAAGCCCGCAAGTAGGTACATAATTTATAATTAAAAGTTACTAAATTAAATTAAAGAATTAATAATGTGTAATGGTGTAATTGTTAAACACAATTTTAGATTCAATGAAATGAAAAATGTTACCTTGCACATGAATGACTTTTCTAGTTACTAGATATAACTAGTGTACAATATTTATTTTTAGCACAAGAATTTTCTCCACACTTACTTACCTGATCGCAGACATTAATTTATAGTTTACCATTTATTTACATTAGCACCATTTCTTTATCAGTTTATCATTGATGATCCCGAGCTCGATATTGAGCCTAGCACTCACGGAATGTGGTGATAAATGACCGACGACTGAGTGTAAACAAAATTGAGCATTGTTAAATAACTGCAGAGGTGAGCTCGTGACTTTGCTTGGCCAAAAGAATCTCATGGATCAATATTACCCGTCATTATTGGAAGGATTTTTCTTTTGAGTGATTGGAATGGATATATTACCTGGATTTAAAAATGATAATAAAATACATTCAATTAAAATCGTGTATCATTAACCACCATCATTTTCGCCATTAAAGCTACATATATTTGTTTACGATTTTTTTTTCAGTTAACGTTGCAACTGAATAAACTACGGCAATGAATATAGGAATACCATCGACATGAAAAAAAAATGGATACAGAATCAACTCGTTTTACAAAATGGCATTCTGCGAAACAAAAATTTCCTATCTGGTATTTTAATCTACTATTTCGGAGAGAAATAGAAGAAGCTCTATAGACTCCAATACGTAGCGCCAAAACATGAAATCTCGATTAACACTATCCCTAAAGAACATTTTTACAGCGATGGCAGCCTAGTTGGGAGAAGGCCCGCTTCTCAAGCCAGAGGGAGCGGGTTCGAACGTAGCAACGGGCGGGTGCGATGGCACGCACCAATTTGTTCATTGTGTGAGCATATGTGTGTATTGTATGTCATCTGCTACATGACAGGAGCCCGGTGCATGGCGACAGGCTCGCCTCCTGTCACATTTGGGACTAAAAATCGTCCGGCTAAGTGTGGGTGTTGTATTACACCTCTGCTAGCCTCCTCGGGGGAAAGGCGTGACGATATGTTATGTTATGTTTAAGAACACTTTTCCTAATAGCTCAAGCCCTAATCACCGCATTTCTAAAACACGTTGTCCCGCATAACTATAACTCGAAACTTACTAGTTTTATAGCATGTTGGTTTTTTATAGTCTAAATAATTTGAATTATTAAGCAACATCGCGTTGCCCTCATCATGTTGTACAAATCCTCTTCCACGGTGACAGAATCACGGCCACTAAGAAAATCTTTTGATAAAGCGAACCCTTTCACCGCGGACACACCGTATAAAATATGAATTAGTGGGTTACTTCATTCAAGGGTCATACCACCGCTGGGACCCATTGTGTGGAGTCCCTATTAACTGCTTCAGAAGTTCATAGCTTTTTATACAGCGGCGACATCTTTTGTTATGCACACTTGTTAGTGGATTTCTTTGAGCTATTAAGCACTTCGACCATCTTTTAAGGCGGTGATCGTATTGTGTCGAGTATTTTGACACATTGCCTTGTATTGTTTAACATTTTTAAGGCAGTAAATTATATTTTTGGGTACGGTGTGACCGCGTTTGACGAGGATCCGATTGTGTGATTGTGGATTGGCTTGATGTTATGATTTATGTGACGTATCTATTGTGGGCTCACAGAATTGGTGTCACGTTGGAATTTTAATTTAAATAAAAACTATTTACCTAATCATTAAAATTAAAATTTTAACTCGAAAGGTTTTTAAAAGTTCTTAAAACTGGTTTTTGTGTTCTAGCGACAGCAGTTTTGTGCGATGGGCGTATCATTTTTGTGTAATGTAGGTATTTGTTATTGTTATATTTTGTAAGATTCTTTTATGTAATACGAGTAAGTATTTTATTCGAGAACTAGTTGTCTATTTAAGCCTAAAATAAGTTTTAAGACAACTAATTAACTTTAATTGAATTGTTTTATGTATAATTAAATAAATAAAAATAAAATATTTCGTTTTTGTGCTATCATAAATATTATACCTACACAACTATTTATTACCTGCACTAAAAAGTATGAAATACTCTAAAACGAGACAGGGTAAAAAGTATTACCTTAATTAGTAGGCATTTTGAAGAAAACAAGTCTTTTGGAGTTTCTGAACTAGACAGAGAATCTATAGGACTTTTATTTCAAATTTCCATAAAACTTAATTCGAAAAACTATATTTTATTCAATGATGCGAAGCCATGACTAACCTCTTTCAAAAGTACCTACTACATTTGACTATACAAGTAGGCGTACACCTAAATCGTGTTTAAATTCATCTCATTAGTCCTTTGGACGGCGCGTTTTTTGTTGACTATCGAGCACATCGTCGGCTTATTGTAATGCTTAGTGTGGACAGGTGACAATGCCGCGGCGTCGTTTGAGCAGTGAGCGCGACGAACAAGTGTGATAACCAATTGAAGAGAACTCGCCGGCCTCTCACAGCATTGATAAGCGTACAGTACTCAAGCTACCTCCGTTCGGTGTTATAACTATTGATATAATTATTCAAATTCAAATTCATAATGTTTTAATGCAGAAACAAGGGTTGGTATAGATTATAATTTAACAATGTTTGGTCTCACCGTGCTCTAGCACCAGGGCCTACATTTAACTAGGTATAAGTTAATCCTTACTAATTTTATAAATGCGAAAGTGAGTTTGTTTGTCACGCTTTCACAAAATTAACAGGTCCTGTGTGACCACGGGTGAAACCGCGGAGCGCAGCTAGTAATGTAATAAAGCTTCAGTTTTTTTGGTCTTAAGCTATGGCTTTGGTTAGGTATCAACTAATATTATAAATGCGAATCATCAAATCAAATCAAATCATTTTACTTGCATGTCAATGGGTTAAATAAGGTTAAAAGAATTAAAATTAATGTTCAGCCATTAACGACACTAGTCGTGCAAAATTTTTACAATATTATGAGTCTAGTAGTATTCAAACAATATTAAATCATTCCAATATTAATGTCATTATAGTTAAGTCATTTGCAAGCCCAATTATAAAAATGTAAGCGACAAGTCATTTTATTAAAAAAATCATCGGTTTCATAGAAACACTCCTTCACTAACCACTTCTTCAGCTGTGAACAGAATCGTCTATAAGGGATGTTCATTAGCTCTTCCGGAAGAGAATAAAAATCAAGGCAGCCATGTGAACACAGTTTTTCCGATACAGCTCGAGCCGTGGTTGAGGTAGTTTGAGGCGAACTCGAGGGGCGGACCTCTTGTTAATGTTGTCATAGAGTTCTTTGAGAAAGTGACTTTGTTCGTTTGTTTGTTTGTTTATTTGTTTGTAATGCATTTACACCCTAACTAATCAACCAATTATCATGAAATTTTGTATACACGTTGTCTGAGATACAGAAAACGACATTGAGTACTTTTTATCCAGAAAAAATAAACGGTTGTTGTGGGACAGCGGGTGTAACCGCGGGGCGCAGCTAGTATTTAGACAAATTTATATCATAAGTTAGGTCTTTAACGTAATTATTAGAACTGAGAAAAATTAATAGGTTATTATGAGAGTTGCTTTGTAGTTTTAATTTAGTTAAATCGAGTTAATGAGGTCAAAAATCGTCGTGACTTTCATTCAAAAATATTTTTTTGTAGAGACCTTAAACACTGCCATACACTTTACTGCTATTCTTTCATCCATGGCGTACAATGGAGTCACACAGTAGCAGGCTTCCGTGTTGCATAGCACTAGAGCTAGGAAAGAAAACAGAACAGTCTCGTAGATTTCACATTGCGTTGATAAACATGTTTTAAAACTTGTTGCCAAACTCAACCCCAAACGAATTTTAGAAATTAATTTTACCGGACAAGGAAAAACAGCAATTCCGTATTGGAAAGTTTTAATAAGTTATTAATGCCTCAGAACCTCCTTTCAGCGCCCTGCATGTATGTTTATGGAATGGCTAGATTTGTGAAATGTAACCCATCATTATTTACTACTTTTGATTGCTGCATCAAAAGAACAGACTGTCATTTACAACTCAACATGTCGAGCGTCAGGCTGGTATTTATTATCCAGGAACAACTGCATTTACATGGTGCCTCTCATTTATAATTCCCTTTCAAACGGAATAGTAGATTTGCCTTTTAATACATTTAGTACGGAATTGAAAAAGTGGCTAGTGAGTGAAAGTTTTTACACAATAAAATAATTCTTGGACAAAGCATCGTGTCGCTACCATATTTATCACGATAAATATTAAGTTAATTTTGCTAACATTGTCATATTTTTTAATTAAATAAGTATTTGTATTTATTTCTATTTGATATTTAATTTAATCTCATAACATTATAACGTTACTTATGTAATTAATTTGCTCACCCAATGTGAGGTTATTGGCAGTTCAAACCTAAATTAGGATCATTGTAACCCATTGACGAGCAAATAAAGAAATTAAATTGAATTGATTTAAAAATTATTGTACGTGAGATTGAAATCTGAAATGAAAGTTGACTGCCTCGGTGGCTTAGTTGTTAGTGAACCTGCCTTCTGAGCTTGGGGGCGTGGGTTCGATTACCACCTAGTGCAAACATTTATGTGATGAACATTTGTGTTTGTTCGGTGTTAATATCGATATAAACATGTATTTAAACTACATTATTAGTTTGATGTTTATAAATCTCTGGCAGCCATTTTACAAGCTTTGCTTAGTTTGGGGTCAGACGACCGTGTTTTCAAGTGTCCCGAATATTTAGTTATTTATACTAAATTTGTTTATATGCGCTTCAACTTAAGTACAGTCCTAAGAAAGTTTAGTCTAAACACCTCAGTTAGTTAGAGACGATCGTAAATGTCTAAGATCTATGACAGTCTGTCATTGCGACACAATAACTTGTGGTAAGGTGCACATAAGCCACGGTAAACAATTACCATACATTTTAAAACGTTCCTCGCCTTTGGGATGAGCCGCTCTCTGTAGACCGAGCGGAGTAGGTTTTGATTTTCAATTTACATCCTTAGTTCAATTTCAATTTTCTATAAAACAACCAAGAGTTCAAAAAAGCGGCATCGTTTTATGGTCGACATACCTACAACACGCACGAAACGCTTTGGTTCCTTATTTCTCATACGGACCGCTAGAGTATGGAATACTCTGCCAGACTGTGTGTTCCCTGACACTTATATTCTGGGCATGGGCGTACCCAGCTCCTAGCGTAGGAGGGGGCAAGTCAGATTTTTTAGGTCGGGTCGTCCGCGGCTATTTTGTCATACACACTACACAACACACCTACATGAGTCATTAGATGTATGTAGTGTAGTGTGTAGGGCAAACACCCGCAAATGATCCTGTTTTAGAGGTAGTTAAATAAATAAAATTTTACAATCCTGTCACAGTAGTACATTTTACTATATTTATATAATTTGTCATTAAAATTTTGATGCAAGTTCCCTATTGCATCGTGCATTTTGTCAGTGTCTACTGCGCGGTTTATTTAAAAGTTAGAGCATAACTCGTTTACACTTTAATTAGTAATTAGGGGAGTTCATACATGTCCTGCGAGATTTTCAAGGGGGGGCAGCTGCCCTCCCCTGCCCCCCCCTGGGTACGCCCATGATTCTGGGTGTCTTCAAGTCTCGAGTAAATCGGTTTCTTCTAGGCAAGCGTGCTCCATCGTAGGCCGCATCACTGCTTATCATCAGGCATGTTGGCGGCCAAACGCAAGCCTATTAAGTAATGAAAAAAAAATTGGTTAAATTTTTGATGTAGCTTTCTAAAGCTATAGTGATATCTCTATAGTGATAGACTCTTGATGAGACATCCCGAGACCACTCGAGACTCAAGAAGGGTGGACGGAGTTTCTCTAAGTAAAATGTGAAAGGTTTATCTAAGTTTCCGAGTCTTTCTTCGACTTCGGGACCATGCGACTTAGGGGTATTAAAAGTAATCCTAACTAATATTATAAATGCGAAAGTGAGTTTGTTTGTTTGTAACGCTTTCACGCCTCAACTACTGAACCGATCATCTTGAAATTTTGCAAACACGTTGTCGGGAGTACGGAAAAGGACATAGGGTACTTTTTATCCCAAAAAAATAACGGTTCTTGTGGGACCGCGGGTGAAACCGTGGGGCACAGCTAGTACTTCATACTTCTTTAACATATAACATTTTTAATTTCCATTTTTTTTTCAGATTTTTTGGTTCATAAAAATATTATGTTGAGTTGCTATATAATTATGTTGCTGTCAACTAGCTTAATCAGCAGATCAATTGACAGGCTAGCCATTTTACTGAACGGCACCGTTCAACTAGCTTCCTGAAGAAATTTAGGCGTAGCGTCTAATACAAAATTTAATAAGCTGTCTGGCTATTCCTTAGGTCCTGGCTATTCCTTCCTTTCCTGTAATTAAACGGCTGATTAAGCAAGTTGGCTGCGACATGTAGGGTCAACTGAGGCAAATGCGTCTGTGAGGTAATTGAGTCTTTCGAGAATTACTGACAAACCCTTCACAAATTTAGGCAAAAAAAAGAAATAATTAAAGATAAAGAAAATATGTAGGTGGCGCCTAATTTGTTAAGGGCTTGTCAGCAATTCTCGAAAGACGCAATTGCCCCACAGACACATTTGCCCCAGTTGACGCTACATCACGAACAAAGTAACATACGCTACTACCACAGGTAGACATCACCACACCACACTATCTACTATTCACATAAGTACCTCAAGTAATTTATGAATGAGCTCTACATTATGTGTTATTGTTATCAATTATCACCAAATGCTCGGTGGGCATTGGCATGGGCATACCTTATGTAAATGCCCCTAATGCTTACCCATTGGCGAGCACGAGCGAGCATTCCCCTCCGTGCGCAATTAGCACTTTATTGCCGACGCCATTGGCCCGTGAGTACAATGCCTTATTTAGACACCGGCATTTGTATGCAGGTAGTGTAGGTATATTATGTGTTCACTGCCTTTTTTGGCTTTACTATCGTGCTGTGTAAGTGAGCTCTATGAAAGTTTACTTTATTCTTATTAGGTTTCATTTTTGACATAAACACTATCTTCTTTACTAATAAATACTGTATAGTCTCGTAATAGTAAACAGTCTTATAATTTCTTTAAAATTTTTGACTCGATCGAAAAAGAGAAAACACAGTATTACTATTTTCTTTGGCCATACAATCCCCATACACGTTTATTACTAAAGAGAAAGAGTGTGTGTAAGAAAGAGGATGTTGAGACACTTGGTTTGGATACAATTCTTGGTAATTATATTTTATAATTTAACTACTTCTAGGTTCAAACATAAACAGCTGCATTTGAAATCGATAAAAGAATAACGTTTGCCTATACAAACATCCCACAATCAGAAATCTACTAACTACGTATTAATTAAAATCAAATTATAAACGGTTAAATTTTAATATCTCCAAATGAATGAAACATATTTTCACATGTTAAAACAATGGCTACCGACAGTTGCCCGTTTCTTCTTATCGCCGCATCAGAGCCTTTCTTTGTAGCGTCGAACCACGTTTATGTACAATTTTAATTCATACATCCGCCCATTGAATACAGAGCTCTGAACCCCACAATTGTCTAGCATACAATACTTTAAAACTAAAACGATTTCGTCCGTTTTCGGAGCAGCAGTTGGGGAGTACAGATGTCTACGTAAGTTGGTGGGTTGTAAAAAATAATTTTATGCGTAATATTAGTGAGTGAGGTAAGTAGGTATTAGATATGAGGAGTGATGGTCACGCTGGTCGCGAGGAAACGGTGGGATTCGGTTGATGTGCTTTTAATTACGTGGGGTAAACACTCCGCCCATGAATTTGACGGGTGCATTTCATTAGATTTATTTTATTGCGTTCTTTAAAACATTCCTCATGGTACCTTGGAAGGACTATTTTGACTTGCATTTCACAGATTGCAAGACAGATGTCTTTATATTAGGCGTATCTTACATCAATTTGAAAACGAAGCGTTAACATGACATGTAATCTTAGCAAATAACAAAAAAAAAACTTAGTTTTTTCTTGAATTATTTATAAAACGGGATTTTGACAAATTTTGGGATGGATGTAACTTAATGCCCTGGATTAAAACAAGGTATGACTATAGGCTATACCTACTTTTTAACCACGGATAACACCGCAGGCTGCAGTTAGTAAAATAATTTCTTATATAGATGAAGTTTCTTAAGCACATGACTTGCGACGCCAAATTCCCCTGAATAGGGGAGAAAGGAAAAAAAAGTATCTAATGACCACTTGCACTGAATATAAGAATTGCCTAAGTCCTTGTTTAAATAGTTTTTAAACTACTCCTAGCGAAATTTTCGCTTATCGGGCAGAAAAAATTAACATTCTCCTAAGGAATGGCCTAAGGTTCCTTTTCGTGTAAAAATGTAGGTAGGAGCTAGCTAAGAGTAGATTAAACTAGTTAAGCAAGGATTTAGGCATTTCTTAAATTCAGTGCAATTAGCCATACCTAAGTCGTATTTTGTAAAATTAATTACATAGACAGTAATTAACATCTATTTTTTTCGTCTGTAATGAGTTAATCCTACACTATAACACTTTTTAATCTTTAATTCTTGTTACTTATAGAAAAGCGACACGGTGTAAAAGAACCTGGCCGAAAAAAGCACCTGTCTATGGATATCATTTTGGTCAGATTCTTTTTAACCCAAAACCTTTCAAATTATCATGTGCCCTCGAACGAACGCATTCTACCTCAACTCAGTATCGCAAGGTGTTTGAATATGATTAGCAGCTTGTCAAAACTGTTTGAGGGGTCTAATATTATTCAAATGTAATCGAGAGGCAAAGGGTTAAACGAAAAAATTAAAATGTTGGTAAGTAATCAGCTTTCGATTTTACAAAAGTCTCAGTAAGTAAGTTTGTAAGTAGGAATCTATAACTGGGTGACTTTCGTATAAGTAACTCGCTGGGCCCCGCGGTTTCACCCGTAATTAAAAAGTATCCTATGTGCTATGCATCCAGATCTGTTCAGCCGTTCTGGCGTGAAAAAGTAACAAACATCCATCCATCCATCCATCCATCCGTCCATCCATCCATACATACAAACTTTCGCGTTTATAATATTAGTAGGAAGTAGGATTGTGTAACTGATTTATGTGAAATCATTTTCAATGAAATGGGTGCAATTATAATTATACTATTATTAAATATATTATATTATAGTGTAGATGTAAAAAAGATGAAAGTTCGTGTGTGTGTGTTGATTTGATCGTTATGATCAAACAGAATTTGATGAAACTTGGTTTGGAGTTAGCTAGAGTAAATACTTTTAAGTCGTGGGTCAGACCTCGGTGCGCCGGGCGTATGCAATAGGCATTAATTGAATACCTACTATTTATATTTCTGGTTTGCGATAGACAATAACCATCTAATATTATCAAATGGCTAATTTGTTGAGAGAGAAACCAAAGAGAATACTCTTGTTTAGAATGAAGTTGAGGTTTTGTAAATCATCGATTTATGACAAGTATGTAGGTGATTTATGACAAGTATGTAGGTGGTATGTAGGTGAGGTAGGTATGTAGGTAGCTTACGTGAAGCATAAAAGCTTTCCTAGCAAAATCAATAAAATGATTTAGGTCCGTTACTCCGAATATAGTTTTAATAACATTAGTTGTCTTTATCAAGAAAATTCCCGTTTAAAAAAATTATAATGTGTGAAAATCACGCCAGTTTCCATAATAAAATGATTTAGGTTTAACAAACATCCTAACTAATATTATAAATGAGAAAATGAGTTTGTTTGTTTATTTGTTTGTCTGTAACGCTTGAGTCTCAACTACTCAACCGACAGTCTTGAAATTTTGCATACACGTTGTCTGGGGTACAGAGAAGGACATAAGATACTTTTTATCCCGAAAAAATTAACGGCTCTTGTGAGATCGCGGGTAAAACCGCGGGGCGCAGCTAGTTATTTTGTAAGCCAGTTGAAAATGAAATCTTCAAGTTGTTCATCAATTCAAAGAAGACATTCAAAAATTTTTTTTTTTTGGTTGACTACGCTGTCGGCCTATGCTTGTTGCTGAGGCCTCGACAGCGTACCGGGTGTTAACAGCGTACCGGGCGTTAATAACAGCGTACCGGGCGTTAACAAGAAGACATTCAACATATGTCGTTTGCGCCAGCTTTTGATTCGCGCATCTATTACCTTACCTACTACAATGAGTAATTTTATCATGTAGCAAATTAACGTAGCTTTATCTTATATCTTTAAATGAGCAATTCTTGTATATATATATATATTTAATTGGAATCTCGGAATCGGCTCCAACGATTTTCATACAATTTAGTATATAGGGAGTTTCGGGGGCGATAAATCGATCTAGCTAGGAATCATTTTTAGAAAATGTCATTTTATTCGTGTTTTATCGATAATCAACTTAAACATAAACTTGGAAAAAAAATAACAAAAAGGAGGCGTTTGAGTAGTCTCAACTGAAAAATATGACTCTTCCTGACATCTATTGGCGAATTATAATACTATTTTTTGTGAGCAACTAATTGCTTAAACGACACAACAGCAGATGGCGTTGTTAAGTAACACGAAGTCAATGAGTGTTTGCTTTGAGGTTAGACTAAAATCAATGATTTACTTTCCAAAAAACACAATAAAAAAAAAATACCGAGCAAAGCTCGGACATCCAGGTACTAAACATAAACGGTCATAAAACAAGCCGTACTTATCGATAAACGGCCTAAGTGACGATATTTGTTGTAGATCATGATAAAGATAGAGCCACCCCTCGCTAAGTTACAAATGTCTGCAGATACGTGGGGGGTGCTAAATCGTCCAGACAACGTTTTAACATATCAGTTTTACATTGTTTTGCATAATTACCTTGTTTTAATCGCATATAAGAATCAGGTTTTGACTGTAGAAAAGCGAAATTACTCGTAGAATAGAAATAGTGTGAATAGATTATGTGCGTATTGTATGTCATCTGCTACATGACTGGAGCCCGGTGTATGGCGATAGGCCGTCTCCTGTCATATTTGGGATTGAATATCGTCCGGCGAAGTGTGGGTGTTGTATAACACCTCTGCCAGCTCCCTCGGTGGAAAGGCGTGACGATAGAAATAGTTATTTTCTAGCTGTCATTGCAAGCCTATTAAAAAGTGCAGACTATACACGTCCGCGATCGGGTCTAGTTGAACATACTGTTTTGTGTGTTTTTATTTAAAACACACAAATAACATTATTGCGTGACAATCGCATAGTTTTTATCACTTTCTATGAAGCTTTCCACGCCATGAACCCGGCCATTGATCGCATTACGTATATGAGCGCACAATGTTCGTGTCACCTCATCAAGATACGCAGTCATTGTTCAGAGTGCTCTTTGTTGTCGACTAGTAGTCTGCTAATGATACGTTATGAGTTACATTTAACAGTCGTAATGGTTTGTTTTGCCTATGGCTTGGGTAATATTTTTTCCTTAATTTGTTGTAGAATAACGTCCAAGATGGTTGTTGTTAATACGAATAACAAGTAACATTATTGGAAGAAAAACACCCGGCAGCAAAATGTACTTTATGTCACTCTCACTATCAAGACGATTCAAATGACACCTCACATGCCGAAATCCATCAAGCTGTTTAGGCTTTAGGGCGTGCCAAAGAAACCTCATACCTTTATACATACATATCGAAAAACATAACCCTCTTCGCGTAGTCGGGTAAAAATAGCTATTTTTGACAGCTGGGACCTTTGCGTTATTGATGGCCAGTTAGGTAGGAAAATAAGTAATTTAGCTAGCTTGATTTAACGAAGACGTCGACATGTCAAAACCCTCAATTTTTTACGACAGTGCGTATCTATCAGCCATGGAAATTAATATCCCCGAAGCGGTTTGGCGTCATATGCAAATCGTCATATCCCCTTGGCAAAGTTGGTATCTAGCGCATCAGAGCTCCCATCGTTCGTCTTGTTTAAAATTCGTTCCCCGCGGTTTCGATATGCAAATGACGAGCGACATTCGAATACAAAAAGCTCGAAGACTCGAATAAGACCGTGATCAAGTTTCAATCGAATTGGTTGATGCGAGTCACACACACTATTACACGATGTTGAGAAAGTTTATGAATCACTCACATATAGTCACTGGTTGGGTTAGGTTTACTTCTTAGCTTCACATTCTCGTATGTTTTAGATCAATGGACCTAGTATAAATTGATCCTAAAGATCAAATTGCTAATTTTCGTTATATTTTTGGAAAGTGTGGGCATTGTGAGACATTTGCAAACCCCTTCGGGAGAAAAGAGGCATTAATATAAATAGTTTAAGCAGGTGTATCAATACTCTTATTTTTGTTAATTTTTGCACACCCATGTCCCATACTCTTTCTTACATATTCTCTCTATCCTAAGGCTGCCTGAAAGAGATCGCTCTTAGTGATAAGGCCGCCAGTTGTTACACTACAGTTTCAGTTTTTTTTTGTATTGTTATTTCTGGTGTGAACAATAAAGTGTTTATCTAATATTTTTCATGTGGCTATTTTGGTCGCGCAAGTATTGAAGTTTGTTAGCATTAAGGCGTTTTTATTGTCACCTCATAATTTGGTAAACAACGGAGTCTCGACTCTTAAAAAAATCTTAGGCTACCTCAGGCACTGTCTCCCAAAATATTCTGTGACAAAAAGCTCGAGCGCGGTGGCAGCGAGTAAATCAATCGATCAACGCCGGATATACTCGTAGGAATACGTCTTCATTGTGTTCATTAGCGTCGTCGAGCGGGCCCGGACCGCACCTGCCGTAGACATTCCGCAAAAAGCCTAAGAATTGAACACCCCTGCAGTATTGAGCAACGATTGTAGTCTCAAAATTGAACTTATTCACATGATTTGCATGTTGCTTTTGAGATTCATTGCGAGGTAAATCCAGCGCTGTTATGAGAAGAAAATGAGAGAATTTTCTTTGATATTTCACGAATTACTTATTTTATAACTATTACAGGTAATTGTTTACTAGATACACTAAAAAAAATAAAACTTTTACTAACCAACTTGTTCACAAAATTTCACGAAAATCACTTCAGAAATGGAGAACAAAACTGCACAGATCTGTAGAGGAGAAAAGCTAGTATATAAGACGCAGCTTGCCTGACAGATTATTAATTATAATATAATTAAGGTAATTAAGATAAACATAGTAATTAATAGCCTCATATTGCACGCCCGCGATGGGTAAACTGTTGAAACTGAACCTTAAATTAAGAACACTTTTTGTACACAGTTCATGCAATAAAAATATTCTATTCTATTCTATAGATTGACATGCGCCTAGCATTTTTTCCAAAGCTGAGATGCTTCTTTTTTCGCTACTGCTAGCTTGGTCTAGAATATTAAAAAAAGGTTGCAATTACCATTGTAAAACCTTCGTAATGCGTCCGGCTAAACTAAAAGTTCTTCTTAAACTTCTATTTCAGTTCTTTCTAAGATCTTTTAAGGTAGAGAACAGAAATAGAAGACTGAGACCGTTGCGTAACTCCAGGCTTTATAATAATGATATAGCTTTAACTCAGACACGAGATCCATAGTATTTGATTACATAATAAGTATAACAGTCAGTACAAAAAAAAAATAAGAAAAATAAATTTGGTACAATAATAGCACATGTACTTTATATGTATACGAGTTCGCGAACGACACCGAAACATCTCAAAAGCCTAAGGCAAAAGGACGGCCTTGTTCTCCCAACACAGCTCCGGGTTAAGAAGCAGAGAGCTAAAGATGACAAGCTGACGTTAAGAAAGCCTAAGTACCGAGTTGGAAATATAGACTGAGTCAATGTTTTCCCAATTACTTACTTTACTTATTTATAAAGATACGCCGACAGTGATCATATTACACTTTCAAAATTAAATTTCTAAATACATGGAACTGATATGAACATCCTTTTATAGGCGTATACCATCAGCATTTGCATTATTCAGTGGTAAAAAAACAACAACAACAATTTAAAGATTAAAAATAAAATGAAACAAAAGTGAAAGAAAGTTAAACAAAACAAATGCGACATTATGAAAGAGGATCTAAAGAGACTTGATTAGTTTGGTTTAAAAAACAGTTATAGAATCGTTAAATATATCTGGATCGTCCACGGAGTTTTCTTTCGGACTTTCTGAGCACATATCTACTTTCTGAGTAAATATCTACTTGATGTTGGTTTCACGGTTGGTTATTTTTAAATATGTATTTAAGCTACTTTAATAAACTAACCTCGATAATTAGGCGTAGGTCAAGAAAACCACAAAATTGTTCCACAACTTATGATCCATTAAAAGGTACTAAATTCGATAACCGCTACGGCGTTAATCTAATTATAGAACATTAGAAAGGTATTAGTGGAAAAGGACACACGCACACTCATCGATTTTTTTCCGGTTCCAATTTATTGAGGCGCTTGTGGCGTATACAAAAACACAATGGCATTCGATTGAGACCGTTACAAACCATTATGGTATTAACCTGCCTAATTACAGATCAAACGCTGTGACCACAAAGGCTTCATCTCGCAACGCGTTCCGACTTTTGTGTCGTAAATTCACGCCGTGAGAGGTGTAGTTTAGCGGTTTTTAAATTACTTTCGGTTCCGCGTAATATCAGTTAAATACCGATGGAACAATGGGGAAACTTGTATTGTCTACTAGCCGTTTGCCAGATTCGATATTCTTAAGCGCAATTTACTCAATTTTAATTAAGTTCAATTATTTATTTCTTATGTTGTATCTAGAAAATATGTGAATAGCAAGTAGGAGAGTAATTGCGTAGTAACTGCAGGGCCCCATACAAATCAACGCGAAGCCACAGCTCGCCGATGTCAGCCTTACGAACAGTTTATTTTCGAACAAAGACTGACATTGCCCCTGCATTATCTTTTGTAATGTTTTCATACGCATACTTATTAGCTGTTTTACTTCATTTCAACCAACAAACCGCAAAGACTTCCGTATTTTTGTTGAGATTTTTTTACATTGTTTTTAAAAAATACGCGAACTGTTTTGCTATGAAGTAGGTACTTATTCACAGAGAGGTTTCTTTTCACAATTCAAAATGCACGTACGTTTTGATTTCAAGGGGATCCATTCACTTTATGCAATTATCCATTATTCTTGTAGATGTTCTCACGAGTATTTTACGGGTATTGAGATAGTAATTTTCGAAAAATATTCACATGTAAGGACAGCCATTGCGTTCCTTGTATAATTTGCAATACCTGTATGCAAGATATTTACTGCAGACTTATAGTTCCATGTATAAAAGTAATATAATGTGTATCGAATAGAAATGTAGATAACTAGTATAAAATTGCTTGGGTCATTTAATTCTGTTGCCGACACGTAACCGGCGCTACGTATAGAGAATAAGCCTTATTAAGGCGCTTTATCGCGTCGTACGTACGTGTAGTTGGGTGTATTTACGACCGCGTGTAAGTATATGCCTTAAATCCGAGCACCAGCGGGCAAGCCATAAACGTAGTCAACCGTCCATTTTCCCGCTATCGCGACCGCGGCAGCGGACACGCAGGCCCTTACCGCTCAGCAACACACAACCACCTTAACAACATCTTTACTTCAAAGAAATTTGAGACTAAACGGCATTCACGAAAGAACTAAATTTGAGTAGATCCATTTGGTGACTTATCGGTTTTTCTTCTAGTTAGTGGGTATTAGCATAACGACCCGAGCACCCCTTAACGCAGCATGCTTGGTCACGCTGCCCCCCGACGCGGCTCGCAATTTCCATCGGGGTTTTCCTGAAAACCAGTGCGACGGTATGTTAATGAGACTATTATAATATGAATAGGTAAGAAATATTAATAGGCACAGGTTATTATTTAGGACTAAGTAGGTTAACTGCTTTCACGACAGGAAAATATAGGTATGCCAGTATTATATGAAAAGAAATAAGTAACACGCAATTAGATTCGTTTATTAGATACCTATAGTACCTATAACATAAAAAAATAAGAAAAAAACCACATAAATTATTTTCATTTTTTTTAAAGTTCTTATTGTTACGAATAACGTATTCGTGTTGTTAAAGTATTTAAATTTTGTTCTCTCGTTTATTTATGTGTAGGTGCCTAATGACTGTTTGCTTGCATGTCCTTTATCTCTACATTTCACTATATACGTACAATTTAGTCCTAGATTTTAACTTTCTCATCTATCATACCACATACATCAACGTCGCTGGTCACTAATAAAACTTGCTTTTCACGTAAATCCAATTTGTGTGGCTCGTCCGTAAGGGCGACTCGTGGCTGGCCGTTATTATTCACTTGTTATGACATCTCATTTACATATAATCGGTACGCCAGCATCGGTACTGGACACTACAGTAATGAATCTTTACACAAAAACTTACCTAACCTTACCTCTTGGTACAGATATATGTAGGTAGATGAAGTAGATAAATTTATTCACAGAAATAAGCAAGACCTTACACCCGGCTGACACACTTAAGCAACTTCGGAAGCAAGAAACATAACATAGCATTTCGTCACTTCTTTTCCTTGAAGCGGCTGGCAGAGGTGCACAACACCCATATTTCACCGGACGATATTCAGCCCCAAATGAGAAAGGGTGCGAGCCTGTCGCCATACACCGGGCTCCAGTCATGTACCAGATGACATTAAATGACATGACATTAAAGCAAGAAACAGTTATGTATTATTATATGGGGCTCTTAGCAAAAGCTTTATTAGCTTAAAAAGAGTCCCAGAAGTATATCTGTATTTTGAAATTTTGAATCATATAAACTTTATTAGTATTAACTTTTCTATGAGCCTATAGGATAAACCCCTACTCTTCGAATTAAAAATGGAAATATCTCACCGAGATTTGTCCTAACACTTATCTCATCTAATCAACTACCAGATATTTAAAAACTGTGTAGGTTCGGTAGATGTTGGTATTGTTGGAAAAGAAAATACACAATACATACCCGAACGGGATATTATTGTTGGTAGTTGTCCTTGTCCTGCCATTCGCGCGTAACAATAATAAGACTCCCACTCACCCTCATTTCATCTTTGGGTAAGTTTGATAGCAGCTTCCATTCTGTACCAACATAAAAAATTATAAATAAGGCTGTCTAAAATAGTAGTAGGCACATATTTTAGTGATACCAAAATCACTTAGGGGCAACTGGGGCAAATGCGTCTGTGGGGCAATTGCGTCTCCTGCGACAAACCCTTCACAAGTTAGGCGCTACATTTTTTTATCTTTAGTTGCAATAATCTGTACTAGATGGCGTTAGTTGCCTTATTAAGAGGGTTTGTCATTAATTCTCGAAATACGTAATTACCCCACAGGCGCATTTGCCCCATTTTTTTTTTTTTTAATAAATTCGGGACACTTCCGCACACGGTCGCCTGACCCCAAACTAAGCAAAGCTTGTACTATGGCTGCCAGAGACTGATATACATACTTAGATATTTTTAAATACATACTTAAATACATATTAACACCCAGACATAGAACAAACACAAATGTTCATCACATAAATGTTTGCCCTAGGTGGGAATCGAACCCACTGAGGCAGGCAAAAATTGACCCTAATCAATGCACTTATACAATATTTTCGCCTCAGCTTCGATACTGCGTATCTGACTGCACAATGGTTGATGCGTGAGGCAACAGCGCCACTGTAGGCCATTCACACGAACCTACTCGTATCTTGATCGGCGCTGGCCTATGAAAAAGCGGGCGCTAATTAAAAAATAAACTATTCCTAAGATGGTTTGTAATTTACGAAAGCGACCGGAAGAGATTTGCCCCTCTAGCTGGTTTTGAAATGAGCGGATGCTAGTTTGACGTCGCTTGGGTAAGGCTTGGCTATTGTTTACAGACAGACAAGTAAGCAATCAAGCTGGCGGTGAAGATACATACACGATACCACCGATACCTATATCTGTAGATAGGAGCAATGAGTAGCTAGATTAATACATTCAACAACTAGTTAAAAAGTTGTGGTCAAAATTACACTTCGAGTAGTGTAAGTATATCAGCAGTAATTCACGTGACTACCTGTTGTATATTTATCATCAGCCCGTAATCGCCCACTGCTGGGCATAGGCCTCTCTTCTCGTACGCCACTTATCCCAGTCCTGTGGAAATCTTGTCCAGGTTCGACCCGAGACATTTACAATATCGTCGACCCAGCGTGCTGGAGGCCGACCAAATGGTCGTAAATTATGAAAAATAAATAATACTTTTACTTGCTCTTTCACACTTTGTTACACAAATAACTTTATTAGTTTCGGTATAACATAGCTAATAAACGTCAAAAACAATAATAAAATATGACATAAGATAAACGATGAATTCTAAGGTGACCTTAAGGGTTCCGCGACGCTCTGCATCTTCCATACAAACGCGCTTGTCAAATTTCTAGGAAACCATTGGTTAGATTATATTGAAATTAGGCATGTACAAAAAAAAAATAACCATATCTCAGCCCATATGTCTTATTTTTTTTTAAAAAAAAAACGTCCTCAAAAGAAATTAGAGCTATGAATAATATCGGCATTTGTAAGGGGTCACTTTTGATTGTTTTATTGAATTAAAGCAAATCATAGATCCTTTTACATAGAGTGGTTGTCTACACCATTAGCTTTTAAATAAATCCATATTACAAAGGAAAATTTTAGTTATTTAAGGATGATTAGAGTAAAAGTCAAAAAAAAAATTTGAAATTGTACTTTGTCACTATGTAGATAGTGCGACACTTTAGAGGCTCGACGGTATCTTTACTTGTTTCTTCGCTCGTGGTCTTATTCTAGACAAAATTACAATAGAAAACCTTTAGCCAATGCAAAGTTAGTCTAAACTGGTCGCCAAACCCTTAAAACTTAAATCATTTACATGGTCTACACGAATTTACTTTAAAACTTTAAAAAATAGAGATATTTTGAAAGCGATATTTTCCATTGATCCTCTCGCATGATAAGCTCGCGGCTATATTTTCCAAGCAGCACAAAGCGCAATTGGAAAGCTCCCCGGCAGTGCGAAATATTTCCATTCGTTCTGAAATGTGTGTGAAGTGGTTATTTGCATGGGCTGCACCGTTTAGCGCATATCTATGCATATCGCCGTTCCGAAACCCATTGTGCCCAGCGCAGACCGCGAAGCGAGCAAAATCGCCTCCTTTATTTGCGAAATGTGTACTGGTGGCAGCTACCATTGCATGGGTGGGCAGAGGTACACTAGTAGCTCTTTTTTTTTTACAACAGACTAGGTATGCGTTTGGCCACTGACTCGCCTGATGGGAAGAGTAGACGAAGGTATAACACGCTTGCCTAGGATATACCTATTCACTTTACTCTTAAACAGATTTTACTCGTATTTAGGTCGAAAGACAGACGCAGGCAACGAGTTCCACACCTCTGCAGTTCTTAAAAGAAAAGTTGACTTGAAACGCTTAGTGCATTTTGGCGGAATTTTCATCATAAGAGCTGTAAGCTGGAGGATAAGATCTCTTACTGGTGCGACTGGTACAATTATAAAATAAGGCTGGATCAGGCTCTACTTTACTATCTACGTAATCTACACTACACTAAGTATGAGAGAAATAATGTCTCAACTTGATTTTCGTTCTAGATCCTCTTTAAAAATAGATTATCTTTGCTTTTTAGGGTTCTGTACCCAAAGAGTAAAACGGGACCCCATTACTAAAACAACGCTGTCCATCCTTCTGTCTGTGTTTCCGTCTGTCAACAGGCTGTGGAACTGTTTGAACTGTGGTAGTTACATAGTTTGAATTTTCACAGATGATGTATTTCTGTTGCCGCTTTAACAACAGATACTAAAAAATAGAATAAAATAAATGTTTAAGGGGGCTTTCATTCCAAATACGTGATTTTTTCACTTGGCCGGTGTTTCTATTTTCCTCTTATTTATGTAACCACTTGAGCTGTGTGCATCTAATTGAAGACCCGTCGAAAGCTAACGATATATGAATTTCAATGTAGAAAATATGAATAGAAATATGTAGAACTACAAAAATAGCACAGGAGTGAGATTAAGGGAGATTGGAATGAATTGAAATTTACATCATTACTTTTATAAATTGTATAATTGCCGTTTAGCACTCTATGATATATGTATTATTTTTTTTTGTAACGAACTATTTATGTAAACGAACAACTGCCCTCTGAGATACAGTTTTTACTAGTTCCGAGGGCAGGGTTAATATATTAGTGTACTTACTTGTATTAATTTTCATTTTTAAGTTGCTAATCAAATAAATGTAAGTAGGTACTTTTAATATTGTAATTTTTAGCTCTAATTATTTGAAAAAAAAAGTTATTTGTATTTGTAAAAAAAAAAAAAAAAAGAGTTTTTCGATATTTTTGATTAAAAAAATATCGGTAATTATAGGTTCTTAGTTTCGATTCCATTTACCCCGCCATTCCTATTAATTCCGTTGTACTGTAGTAAGTACATGTAGAATGTAGTTTACGATGTACTTGTACAAGTAGTCAAGATAGCCCAAAAAGGTTTTACTTCCAATACCGTGTGTCATGACCTCTCCTGACTGTCCTCTTCTTCCGTCATTAGGAAAATTATCACAGGTTCTTTTTCGCCTATGTTTCGACATGCTATTGCGTCTAACGTAAGTAGAAGAACCTAAAATTGCTTATTAATAACTAAAATGCTCTAAGCCTTTTATACTGTCCGTACATACTCACCCCTCACTCCGTGTGTGTACTTTCAGCATAGTCTACTTGCGTCTGTAGAAACTGTATGTGAAATGACGATTAAGAACAGTTGTAAGTACCCTTTGTTTAATCTTAGGTGAGATAATCCCACCTATTGTAGCAGGTCAACAGCGGTGCTATTTAACGGTACCTATCGCTAAATAAGCGTATACGCACATTTTATGAGATTATACATAATTAACAGACAAATTTGAAGAGAGACCAAAATTATAAGTATAGAGACAATGTCAAATTGCTAAAATTAAGATGACTATTTTAAGTTTTATTAGTTTAATTTCAGTTGGATGTTATTTTGAACCAATAGATATGTTATTTATGTCACCAACCACTTCGATTGGAAAAGTGCTTTCAGATTCAATGTGCATTTAAAATAATCATTTCATCGTGAAAATGTAAACTGAAATCGTATGTGAATGTAGATTGAGATGGGCACAGGTAACAGGTAAACTGGTTTCGTATAGTTAGATGATCCCTCCGGTTGGTTCTATCTACTTCCTAATTTGGTACATTTCCAAAATTGTCCACTTCCCAACTTCCCACAACGTCCTTTTCCTAAATTGTCACCCATCAATTGTAGCTCGAAGAATTCGGCTTTAGATGCACTTAGTTTCACTTATACGTAACTTGATTAAAAACCACATTACGTCTAAGTGGTAAGTTAGTAAGTGTTAGTCTGAAATTATTATCATTTTAGAAGAAAATTGAGTTCAGCAAACTAATCCCCTTTCTTAGAAACTGTTAAGGGTAGGCACGTGTAAATACTTACGTGGACACTTTGTTACCCTAGTACACTAACACCATTCCAACTCTCCATCAAAGTAGAAATTCAAATACCTCTTTCAGTATTTAATAACCCAGCTCGTTACCTCCGTCCATTGTCAGAATTTGGTTCTCACGTCACTTAATTACCTATCTAGGAGTTCCAAAGGTAATTAGCGATTGATAGAATTAATATTACAATAGAATTGAAAGGATAATAAGAGCTTTCCAATGGTCGTTCTGAATGTGACGTCTGTCCATTATAGAGCGGCTGCCTAAACTATTTACAGGCCTATTAATATATTGAAAACGTTAATTTGAGCTATTTCGTTCCAGCATTCCCACAGAGCTGTATAATTAAGGCTTACAATTGATTTCCGTTATTAATTGGTAATGTAGAAATTGTTCGACTCGTGGTTGCTTTTGCTACCCTAATGTCAGGGTGGTCGTACTCGTACATGCGAGCAAGTTTGTATTTACACAGTAGGCTGGAGCGTCAGTTGTTCGATTTTTTCCGTTAATGTATGTAAATGTGAAGCAATTAGACGAGTTAAAACACGGGGTAGGCAGTTTAGGCAGGAGCGCTTCGAGCCCGGTCGCTCGCCATATGTCGGTGGGCGGGCGGGCGGCCGTAGCGTGTTTCGTAAACTTTGTCAGTTTATTTCGTTATTTTGAATATAGAGTTGTAAATATTAGTTCTTGTTCATTTCCGTACTTAATTTTTTAGGTTTCGTCCTAGCATTTTTATGTAGGAAAAAAGTTGTTGTTAAATTATACCTAAGTAGGTGCAATTATAGTCCCTACGTCTTGGTTTTAAATTAATTTCTGGTATGGAATAAATGGAATTTGTACCAATTTGTTATTATGAACTTATTTTATCAATACCAACTCCTATTGTTTAATTATCATTGATTTGTCATGCCTTTGAACAATATAAGTATTTCTTACAGGGAAGTAGAGATACCTACCTTCCTCTAAAGGCAATCTTCCAGCTGTTCATAAACAGAATACCTACACCTACAAATTTTTATAACTAAAATCAATATGGAAAATCCGTAGTGTTGAAGAAAAAATTCTGTAAGAATCGTCGCGTCGCGCTTGGGTGGGGCTAGGTGCGGGCCCGCCTTCGAGTGAAGCGCGCCCATTGGGCATACGCGCGCCGCGGGCTGCCCGTGCTCTGTCGCAGGCCGGCGCGGTGACAAACTTAACTCTTAGACTTACCCAGAGGAGCCACTATCACATTTTCTCTTCGAGACAGAGCAGCCCGAATATGAAAAAAAAATACTTTTTCAGTTGAATACAGAATTTATCTTGTATAGAATTTATTTTGTACACATATCGTCACGCCTTTCCATGGAGGGGGCTGGCAGAGGTGTAATAAAACACCCACACTTCGCCGGACGATATTCAGTCCCAAATGTGACAGGGGTGAGCTAGTCGCCACTAACTATACAAGATAAAATAATACACATTCATATATTAAGTTAGGTACACCTAAGGTGTAATACTTGTATGCCTTTATGTAACATGCATAGAAGTATTACACATTTTTCAACAAATAATTTTGACAATTCCGGTCCAGCAAAATGTCAAACAGTTTTTTAAGGCGAATTTCTCGAAAATAGCCCCAGTTGTTTTATATTTGTTAAACTTGATCAAGTTTAAAGTTAACATTATTAGTTCCTCATTTGGCCACCTCTAAAGATAAAATTGCACCATACGTTGACAAACTCACTATACGGGTAACGAACTTTTGGATGCGGGGAATAAAAAAGCAGGGACAAGTTGCAAGATAGGTTTTACGGTCTTTTTTCTTTGATAAAGAGCGATACATTTTTATTGAGGTAAATTGATTATACCTACTTAGTTACAATAATTGGGGCAACTTCATTGCCATTTTTATGGTATGTTTTTTAAGTTGTGTATTTTGGCCTAAAAAGCTGTTCAATAAAATTAGAGAGAAGTAATAAGGCAAAGTCCTTCCCTCTTACTTGTCTTATAAACGTTATTCACCTCTGAATAGTTATACAGCCTTTTGCCTTAGAAGACAAAGATGTCTGGAGCCTTCCACTTCCGCCACTAGTATTAATAGATATTACCTAGTTGTAAGCCAAAATTTGTGAAACTGTAATTTATTTATTCTTTGAAAAAATAATGCCCCTCACTTTCTTGCCTGTTCTTCTGAGTAGAGGCTCTTTATCCGAACAAGGCGGTCGAGTCTATTTAAAAAAACTTTGACGTTCATAAGTGTATCTTTGATACCCAAATTGAATAAAAACATTTTGACTTTGACTTTGTCTTTTTCGATTCTATAAAAAAATTGAAAGAAAGAAAAAGTCTAATCACTGTCTCCCTCAGCAACAAACGATGTACACCTCATCTTTACAGTGCTTTTTGCAGTCTTTACAGTGGCACAAGAACCGCACGACCTGATCCAGCCATCACCGTTCTTCTATATTGTATCAAGCGCACCAGTAACAGACACCCTCTTATGGTGGCAATTCCGCCAAAACGCACTAAGCGTTTCAAGTCAACTTTTTTTGTAAGAGCTGCAGAGCTGTGTAACTCGTTGCCTGCGTCTGTCTTTCCACCTGAATACAATCCGGGGGTGTTTAAGAGTAAAGTGAATAGGTATCTCCTAGGCAAGCGTGTTACACCTTCGATCACGTCGACGCTTCCCATCAGGCGAGTCAGTGGTCACGCGCATGCATTGTTTGTTGTAAAAAAAAAGTCGTCTGTGGCTTATCACAAAAGTAAGTTCTAGTAAGTAGGAGCTTAGTTAATATTTATTCCAATCAAATGCTTTTCTCGTTCTTGTGATATTTATAAATGTTAAATACATTCAGAGAAAGATCGGTGTGAAAAAATAGAAAAATGAAATCAGTAGCTTTGAATATAAAAAACTAGATACGAGTAGATAGATGGATAGATAAACTCTTTATTGTTCACACCACAAAATAACAAAACAACAAGAGAAAAATTATAATAAAATTTATTATTTAAACTACCTAATTGATCCTTTGATCCTACATAAAATAACGTTTTTTTAAGAGTATTTACATTAGTAGCAATCTATGGTAGCAATTTATGACAAAAGCAATATTAAATTGAAAGCTAAGAAGGAATTGTTCCTTACATTATTTCGTTTAAAATATGTATACAAATACAATCGCACCTAGATAAGTTAGTGTTTAAGGGACCGCAATCTCTTTTTTAGTTAATAGAGGTTTCTCACTAACGCAAGTTTCTAGCTTAAAGAAGTACATAAATCGCCATTATCACTGGTAGGTTAGACTAGTGGCTCTATGAGTTGGAGACCTCGCGACCGACGCCTTTCTCCTCTAATAGGTCGCATTTCTCAACCGACTCTTGTAAAAAATTGTGGGCACGTTCGATAATTATACAGATATTTTTGTCGAGTCAGTTTTTAGAAATTTATCAATATGGCGGAGATATGATTTAGCAAATAAATATAGATCCGGACAGAATTCGGACATCATATAATAAATAATAATAATAATAATAAATACCAATAATAAATAATAAATACTTAGTAATAATTAATAAAATAATTAATAATTACAATAATTAAGACTTCATCCTCGACAAAGTATTTTTGTCAAGGATGAAGCATAGACGTTTCGCTCGCTATTACTTGCTCTGTAGATACTCGTAAATGACACTGCAACTATGCAGTTAATAAATGTATGTGCAAATATACTCACAAAAAGGAGCTAATATTACCTAGTAAAACATCTTTAAAAAAAAATCCTTTTTTTCAAAAAAGTTTTTCTCCATTTTTACATCTTGTTCATACTTTTCTAATTCGTAAGTTTGATAGAATTTTGTCTTATCAAAAATCACAGAGTATTCAAAAACTAGTGAACGTTCTGTAGTGCATTTATTCTTGCTTCTTTGGAATGTTCTCTACTTCTGAATACAAAGCGATTTGTTTTTTTTAAATAAAATGTGACGTAGAACCGAATCTTTCTTCGCCAACTGCTGTAAGGTAGTGACATTGACTAAAAATAAAATTGGGGGCAAAATTATGTGCGCAAAGACAATGTGAGTATCTAAGTTCCTCGAAAATTTAAAACATATTAAATTGCTTGCTATTTTATGACTCATTGTCAACTTAAGATGAAAATTAAGAGTGTTCTGTACCCAATTTTGATTTACAATATAGGTTATATCTATATAATATTCTGTAACTTATTATGGTTACTAACAGATTGACTTAATACAGATAATGTTATTAATTTGTCTTAATGAAGAACGTATTTGAATCAAATCCAAGGCGTTTTGAAAAAAGAACAGGTCAGGAGAACCCGTAACCGACGAGAATGTATGAAGAGACTCATGGAAGTAGAAGAAGCGATAGATGTGTGCCAGGATCGTAGCAAGTGGAGAGAAGTGGACTCTGCGAGAAAAAAAATGTGACTATGTATGTAATGTAAAAAAAATCTCTCAGCTAAGCTAAGCTAAGCTCGACTGTCGCTATAAAGTTTTAGATAAGTAGCAGTCTCAGCAATAGAGGTGCACGCAGCACAAATATGTGAGGGTTTATGATTCTCTCTTCAAGAGGCTCTTATTTCTTTTACTTAGAGTTTTTGAGGCTAAAAATGACGGGACCAAAAATTACTATTTACTTAATTACTCTCACTTGAAGAGTTTTCTCTTTTACCAAGTTCTCACTTTCTCTCAGGTTTAACTATTTAAGCATAACATGATCATCACGCCATTCCCATGAAGATGTACTTATTACAAAACCCTCACTTCGCCGCACGATATTCAGTCCCAAATGTGACAAAGGGCGAGCTTGCCGCCATACACCGGGTTCCAGCTATGTAGCAGATGACATTAAATACGCACATATGTTCACACAATGAAAAAATTGCATGCCTTAGGCTGGGATCGAACTCGCTCCTTCTGGCTTGAAAGGCCAGCCTTCTCCAACGTTATCGTCTAGTGAAAATTAAAGTGAAGTATTTAAATTATATTACCTTTTACCTATTTTTAACAAATTTTAAATAATGCTATGATAATTTTTTCGCCAAACAGTGTCAATAAACTTTGTTTTAAAAATAACCTGTATACATCAAAAGACCCCTAATCGGTAAAAATGTGAAACCAAAAAACGTAACCCTCGTTCTTGCACCGTCGGGTTAAAAAAGTATACTAATGGTTGACAAGCTAACTAACTTAGTGTACAGTTTTACATGTCAACAAATCGCTATTACGTCTTCAAGAAAACAAGTCAATAAGTAATGGTAAATTTTGTTATCAAACCATGCTGAAACTACACAATTTCAAAAGAAAAAAAAAGAAGATAATGTCACATACCACCGCTAAGTCCTAAATATCTTATAATGTGCTATAAAAGCATAATCGTTATTGTAATCATTTGATAATGGAAACAGAGCGAAACATTTCTCTATGATGTTTTAGGGATGTGATCGAATAAGTACTTGCCAAATAGATCTTTGGGTAAACTTGATTTTAATTAGGCAGGCGAAATTCAGGAATAAAGTCGCAAGGTCAGAGTATGGGCCTAACGACTAGTTTTAGATAAATCTAACAAGATTAAGATGGACTAATTCTTAAACCGGAAGCGGATTGATTTGTGATTCGCTCAGTATATTGTATTGTTTATTTAAAAGCTGCTCAGATTTTTTGGTTAACGAGCCAATAGTCAATATTAATATATTTTCTTAATTCTGGAAGAGATCACTCTCAGCGATTAGGCCACTAATAATATTATGTAGTTACTCGTAGTTAGCTATATAGTAGTGTCTCTTTAATAATTTCTGGAATGAACAAAAAAAAGTTATCTACCGATCTGTCTACATTTATCGCCTTGTTTTAAAAAAGAATCAGATTTATTCAAAAATGAGGATCGACTAAGATGACATTAATATGGACTCGAATCAAGCTATTTTTTTTTTCGGGACACTTCCCCACACTGTCGCCTGACCCCAAACTAAGCAAAGCTTGTAATAAGGCTGCCAGAGACTGATATACATACTTAGATATTTTTAAATACATACTTAAATACATATTAACACCCAGACATAGAACAAACACAAATGTTCATCGCATAAATGTTTGCCCTAGGTGGGAATCGAACCCACGCCCCCAAGCTCAGAAGGCAGGTTCACTACCAACTGAGCCACCGAGGCAGTCAGAAATCAATTATTTTCTTGCTTGATTCGACATCCCTATTTTTGGAAATTTTGACAACATCACTTAGTTTAAAAAAAGGGATGACCATGATCAAAAAAAACAAGGTCCTGCATTCCGGGAGCAAACACACAATGACGTCACTCGTCATTGTCATCCGTCTCTTTCGAACTACTTGTAAATGACTTAATTCGGTCTTGCTTAAGCATTCATTGACGTCACTATGTGTAGCCCTTAAAATGCCATACCTGGCGGAGTATCCTACTTCCTACTAATATTATAAACGCGAAAGTTTGTAAGAATGGATGGATGGATGGATGGATGTATGGATGTTTGTTACTCTTTCACGCCAGAACGGCTGAACAGATCTGGATGAAATTTGGCACAGAGATAGATTATAGTATAGAATAGCACTTATGATACTTTTTAACCGCGGGTGAAACCGCGGGGCGCAGCTTGTATTGTTATAAAATGGGGATAACTTTGTTAAAAATAGTTATTTGAAAATCATATTACTTATGTATTGTTTTTTTTTGAAGATTTTCCTCCTGTGCTACTGTATTGGAAGTCTGTTGTCCTGATGTAATAGAGAAAACTCTGTGTGTATTTACCTCCAATCTTAAAATTGGAGAAATTAAATGACTCCCAAACTCAGTCAACCTGAAAAAGGAACAAACCAATATAAATAAGAATAGCCAACATTGTTCTACCAGGTACCGTCAGATCGTGTGTCACATACGAACTTGGGTGGTCCAAAATAGATAGCACAAATATTTTGAACATATTATAATGGAAATATGCTCGTCTGCGCAACCGACTTGCTATTGTTACTCCGACCACGACAAATGTTGCGTGTCCACACACCACATTAGCCTGACACCTCTAGGTGTGAAGAAGCTTCCTGTTTTTTAAATAATGAATAGGAGATGAGGTGTCAAGTGACGGTGGTGGGTAAGTATGTGCACGCGAGGTCTTGAATTCAGATTTCGTGCTGTGGGTGAGTCGGGCGCTTTTGTGTTTAGGCCTATTGTGTGTTGCGGATGCTGAAGGGGTGTATGTCTATAGGCTTCCTTTAGGTAAAAATATCTACAGGCAAATGACGTTTGAAGGCTACTGTTTAAGATATATAGCTTATATAAGAAACGAGACCCCGACCCCGACCTCGAGCAAGCCGGCGATTCTATTGGCTCTCTAATATAATCTCTATTGGTTCGAAATTTGAACTTGCGATTTTATCTTGCTTTTATTTTTTTTTAAACAAAAATTACACATCCAAAACCATAAATATTAAGTTTTTCGCGATTTCCGAGGTCAAGGAATCGAATTACATGCGAATTACCGAGAAACAGGTAGCCGTTTAGGAGAAACGTGCTATGGAAGTTTTGTAGAGCGCCATCTCCCTCCGTCTTGCGTTTTTATCTCGTTCTGGTTTTTCACTTTTATCACATAGATAGTAGATGTAGTAGAGAGCGATGGCAGGCTAGTTGGGAGAAGGTCCGTCTCTCAAGCCAGAGGGAGCGGGTTCGAATCCAGCTGACGGCGCGCATCAATTTGTTCATTGTGTGATCATATGTGGCTTGCTGTGCGCGTTGGCTTCGCTGTAAGCACAGTAAACATTTAAAATAAAATAAAATAAATAAAATGTGCGTATTGTATGTCATCTGCTACATGACTGGAGTCCGGTGTATGGCGACTGGCTCGCCCCCTGTCACATTTGTTACTGAATATCGTCCAGCGAAGTGTGGGTGTTGTATTACACCTCTGCCAGCCCCTTCGGGGGAAAGGCGTGACGATATGTGTAAGAAATAGTAGTCGTTACTTTTTGTAATAAGTTCACGAGTTAACGAAGAGCTTAACTTATAACGTCGTTAGCCTGTAGGTTAATTTTGCTTTAAATATTTAAAATTACTATACTACTTACGTGTATAGTGTTACTACTTTAGTAAAAAGTACTCGACACGACTCAAGACTTTTACCATTCCAATTTTATTTGAAGATCGACTTGGTTAAGTTTATAATTTGATCTAAGTATTTAATATGGCACTAGTTTCTTGAGACGTACCTACGAGTATCAATAAATAAATCCACAAACTTCTCTAAAATGTGACATTTTTGTTAGTTAAACAATTTCTAGTGTTGGCTATAAAAATAACCAACTCCAAGTTATACCGATAGTATGTATTAACAATTGTGTTGAAGTTTTTTTACCCGTGTCAATTCACTTCTTTAATTAAATTCTAACAAAATGTAGATGTTATACATTTGTTAGAACAGAACAAATAGATAAAGTAAAGTATAGTATAATTCTAGGAAAGAAATAAAAACAATTTACATTTTGACGTCTAAATATTTTATCAATGATAACGAACTACGGACTCATTGCTTTAATTAAATGCCTATTGCTTTCAAGTTTCTGAGTTTCGTAGCACGACACCTGGCCAACTGACTTTGGTATCTATTGATGCCTCTAACATAGTCACGGAATCGACAACATTGTAACAGCGGGCCACTTAGAGTGGATAATCGGCCTATGGAGTAGCCAGGCAATGGAGCACTCTATGGGGGCTACCAATGTGATCGTCTTTGTCTTTTTTTGTAGACTCTTTAAATTTACTTACTTACTTCACTTTACTTACTTACTTTAGACTTTTTTGTAAAAAAGCGATGGCAGCCTAGTTGGGAGAAGGTCCGCCTCTCAAGCCAGAGGGAGTGAGTTCGAACCCAGCCGACGGCACGCACCAATTTGTTCATGATGTGAACATATGTGCGTATTGTATGTCATCTGCTACATGACTGGAGCCCGGTGTATGGCGACAGGCTCGCCCCCTGTCACATTTGGGACTGAATATCGTCCGGCGAAATGTGGGTGTTGTATTACACCTCTGCCAGCCCCCTCGGGGCAAGACGTAACGATATTCTTTCAAAAAATGAGGTGTCCTACTTTTAATCACAGCTACCTACGCTAATACTACTAAAGTTTACCGTTTTACGACAAATTTTCTGAACTTCTCTTGCTGATATTTGCAAGAACTTAGAAAGCATCTTATGGATTTACTTTTGGCTCAGGGAAAATAACGGATAATCCCAATCTGAGTTGGTTACCGATTTAAAGTAAGAATGTAGGTACGAGTATATCTATTCAAAGGAAACCTGGAAGTTGTGCATTAAAATTAATAGTTTAGAAAAAATATTTTAATTAATATCAATTATTAATTATTATGTCAATTTTACCCATATGTATTAATATTTTTATTACATTGCACACTGGCGACATGTAAACTAAATTCTTTGTGTAATTAAAAGTAAATAGAGTGCCTACTTTACTAAATGCTGTAAATATAATTAAAGCAAAACAGTAAAGCTTGTTATTGGAGGCCATTTTGTAAAAAAACATTTCGCGTTTGACACGTCCCAGGGTCCATTGGTGGTAGAGCCCCTTGTCCGTCGGTGAGATAAAGGCTGCGGGATGCGCCGGCGCATAAATAAATATATTCATTAGGCGACACCCACGCCGTATCGCGCCAGTAAATCCTCGTCGGCCCCCGACTGGAGGCACCAACAACACTGAGATAAGACTGATACAAAATAAAACTCGTCCATAGGTACCCCGTTTCCATCGTAGGTTACAAAATAATGCACATGAAAATCTCTTTAGAGTTTAGACTATATTACAATAAACCGCTTTACGACTTTTCCTATGCTCTGTCTCAAGCTTGTCATAGCGCAATATAAAAAAAAACATTTCTAGAGTAGAAATACTTTTTCGACCCAGATTGGATCTAATATAAGTAAAATAGCATTATTGTTGAAAAACGAATGTATGTATAACACATTTTTACTGATCCGTTCACGTAGGTTTAAGCCTCTTACCTAGATATAAACTATTGGATCTCTTCGCAATGACGTAAAAATTCAAATCCTCGCCATAAAAAAAATCAAAAAATCAAAAAAAATCAGTAGTGAGAAAAAAAAATCTAAATAGATTTTGACCTTGCTCACAAAAAATTAGGATTATCGGTTGAGAAATACAACCTGTAGAGGAGAACAGCTGGTTATCCGCCGGACCTGTATACGAAAGCATTTTTGTCCAAGCTAAAACGGGGAAGCTTCGCTCGCGCTTCACGCTCGCTCGGTAAATTATTGAAATGTTCAGTCACTTAAACATTTCATGAAAGTTTCTGTACTTCTTCATCAAAGGTAGGGTGTGAGATCAAAATGGGAGCTACTCATGCGTAAATAGAGTTGCTTAAAGATAACATTGTTTCATAAGATTTTTCTCCGAATTACGTTGGGAAGCTTTTGTTAGAAAAATATTCACTTGTCCTATGCCAAGTGAATATTTTTCTATTTATTATATTTTTCTATTTATTTATATTTTATTGCCAAGACTATTCTTGGCATAAAAAGCGGCAATCGAAATTACGATTTTGCAATATTAATTTGTCATAAATTATACGAAGTTCCTACCTTTATTTGTAGAATAATATTTTGGAATGTACCTCATACTAATGGTTATAAATAGCTTCTTATTTTGGCTTCATAAACCTACAAATATTTACAGAATCGTTTTCAATACTTAAGTCAATAAAGCATCAGCAAAAAAATCATTCTACATGAAATTTGTCGAAACAAACTAAATTTTAGTAATTCATTATGTAATTTATAATTAGTAATTGATTAAATACTTAATTTTGATAGAACAGTACTTTGAAATTAAATGGATGTAGAAATTTCATTCAATTGTTCGACGGCAACAAAATTACTTTTTCCATGAATATCACTACCTACTATTATTTAAATACTGTGTCTTATTTATTACCACTCCAATACTTAGAATTGTATAAAAAATTCTAAACTAACCATAATTATAGAATAAAGCTATCATGACATACTTAATGGAATTTTCTCGCTACGTAGCGTTATTTGGTACTGTAAAGGGTGGCTTTTCAAATATTAACTTTTCATTCTCACCACCACCGGCATCCCCATAAAAATTATTATTTATTAACAAAAATGATAACTTATTCATTCTTTGGCAATGGTAGGGTATAAAGTCTAAGCCAGCAATAAAGCTTGTACGGTTTGATTTTCCTCTTCGATTTAATTAGAGTCGTAGTCTACCGTAACTATTATATTAGAACGGATATGAAGCGTGGTCAACTAGAGCAAGTTTTAATTGAAAGTCTGATCTATACTAGCTCTGTCTCTACCGATAACGTATGATTCTATCATGGTGAAAGAGAAGGATATACATTAACACCTCCGCGCCGAAGAAATGGCAAAAGATCACCTGTGTTCACTACCGTAATTCTACCGGCGGTAGAGCACCTGTCCCTTTCATACGGTTCAAGCTTAGGCTGAACTGAACGAGTGCGAGTAGGAGTAGTTTCATTTCAGTCTTCGTCAGAAAGATCCTAAGTAAAATATCGACGCTGAAGCAAAGTAGACTTTATTACGTAACTAAAATAGAATTAGTATAGAGATAGACTAAAAGGCTTCGTTAAAAAAATCTAAGAACGGGACAGAAGGTTGCACAGGAATCGAGCGTTGCTGTAATTTTGACGCGTTCGGAAATCGAATTAGGAACGTTAGAGAGAGAGGTCCACTAAGGCTCGATTCAGTGGAGGTAGTTTTTTGTTATTGTTTGGCGGAGGAGATTTTTTCTAAGGCGTGCAAATGGGAGTAGGCGCGCGAGTGGGCGCGCCGGTACGGCAAGCGCGCTCTTCAGTGTTCTGGGTGAGCTTCGAGCGAACGCGTGCGGGACCAGTGCCGTCCGTCAGATAGGTGCTCCTTCAATCATATTGGAAGTTTATCAGACTGTTACCGATACCGTGGACTGTAGTGGTGTATGCTTGGTCTCGGGTGAAGGTGGCGCGACAATGTTGATATCGGCGGGCAGCGGCCCCACGCCCGAGTTCTCCCCTGCCTCGTGCTGCGCACCCTGGAAGATGGAGCCAGCACCCCCTGCTCCAGCCATCCCTCAGTCGCTGAACATTTCCCCCAACGGTAAGTTTAGTTTACTATTTTAGTTTATATCTTAACATAACAGTAAAAAATTGCCAAAAAATTTGGCAACACCAATTACAATTTTTGGCAGTCATTTTGGTTTACCTAACAAAAGACTTCAACGCGATCAAGTGTAAAAATATACATTTAACTTCACTTTTTAATGACAGAAGAGTTATTTTGCCGTCGGCTGCCGCGCTGTTACCGATATTTATGCCACTGTGCGTGCAATTACTTGTCTTTTTCAAAACCATAAAAAAAATTAAACACACAGTAGTATTGAAACTATTATTCATGACTTACTATAAATTGAATCCATTAGGATTTTCAAATGAAATCAATGACTAGAAATACAATTAAATAAATGTTCATTTTCAAATTACACATGAACAATATAATTGGTGTTAAATATTTTAGTTTAAGTAGTAAGAATAAGCTGTATTTTAAGCTATACTAGACAGCTTAACATACAGCTTATTCTTACACATAAAAAAATCAATAAGATCCTTTAAAAGACATTTTCAAGATGTCCAACGTTAACCACCAACATTGTTTTAGCTGATGAGCCTAGATATTTTTTAGGAATATTGACAGAGGTGAGTTGAAAATGAACAGAGGTGATGAATGTAGATGTGGGGTAATTATGTATTAGAAATTAGTCAAAGACGTAACCAAAACATACTTTGTTTTTATGAAGTAACAAGGTTGAAATATTGATTCTTTTAAAACATGGCTTCTGCAATTCGAAATAGAATCTTACTAGAAAATAGCTTAAAGGAGATTATTTTTAAATGGATTCTGTAAATAGTTATTTACTTTAAAATAATACCTATTTTAGTTGCCAAAAATTTTACAAAACCCCAAAACGATTTTTTTGCTTTATTAGTTATTGGACTTACTTTAAAATTAGTTTTGATAACATAGGATTTAAAAAAAGACGAAATGCCAAGATTTTATATGTATGTATTTCCTTAAATATCTTTAAAAAACGAGTACCTTAAATACATTATTGTATGATCTAGAGTCTATTTGTCGCCTTAGCTATGATAAAGAAATACCTATTAAAAAAAAAAAAAACTAGCCACCTTACTAATTAACTTCGCTAGACTCGTTATAGTAACACATTTTTTTCTCGATCCAGCTAAAATTTAAAAGAAACAAATTCTAATAATAATAATAACTAAAGACAAAACATTGTAAAACCAGCGTAGTAAGTAGCAATAAATGTTATATTCCGTTGCAATATATCATTTATTGCTAAAGGGGTAAGAATTATAATACCGTACAAGAACCTTACTTGGCTTTAAGTCTGTCATTAAAAGTAAAAAAAAATGTACTTGTAATGTAACTTGACATTTTAGTAAACAGGAACTTACTTGTTTAAAACATGCGCATCAATCAAAGTGAATTACGAGTAATATCTTATTGTTTGTCTATAAATTGACTCATATCCAAAATCTTAATATAAATAAATCTCGTGTCACAATGTTTGTCCTCATTGAACTCCTAAACCACTTAACCGATTATAATAAAATTCGCACACCATGTGCAGTTCGATCCAACTTGAGAGATAGGATAGGTAGTTTAAATCTCAAATTATAGTATGTATATATATATTTAAATAATAAACGCGAACGAAGTCGCGGGGTGACAGCTAGTATTTTATAATAAGTACATCTATCTACATACATACCATACAGGGAGAAAAAAGTGTCAGAGCAGTAAGAGCAACCTACATAACTTTTTTAGCTGCAGAAAAATATTTATCAAATGATTTTCTAGGGTACTGGAAAAGTTTTGTTTGGTTGATATTTTCCGTAGATGCGCAGACCGCATGACACCTGCGGTGTGTACATATACTATACCATACGCGGTGTGTGCATACTGTACATATTTATGAAAAGCTCTATCTAGTCCCATACCCTGTCCCATACTCATTTGTCGTATCCTCTCCATCCTAAGGTTGCCTGGAAGAGATCGCTTTTAGTGATAAGGCCGCCAGTTGTTACACTATTTAACTACTAAGTTTTATAATTATTTTTCTCTTGTTGTTTTGTTATTGTGGTGTGAACAATAAATAGTTTATCTATCTATCTATCTATCTAGTTTCATTCGCTTCGAACTAAAACATTTAACTGGTTGGTGATTTAAAATATATATGTATTATTATTATGAATTCACTAACTAATATCAGCTACCAGCTAAATATATTATTTAAATTAGTTACCCCGTATAAGCCATACTGTCTAATATTTAAGCTTTGCCCTAACTAAGCAAACTGTGAGCGACTGACTGTTCGGTTCCAGTTAGGCACCTCATTATATTTTAAATGGAGTACCTAAACAGCGTTTACTGTACGCAGTTAGAGGCGTTGCTTGCTAACTAATTCAGTGAGCAGCCGTTTCGCATTTTGTTTGCTACAGTTTACTGCTTACTCAACAGCCCAATACACGACTCTGAGACAGCCAGCGAACAGTCAGACGTTCACAGTTTGCTTGATCAGGTCAAAGCCGAATATGAAAAAAATAAATTAGTAAAAACTTTTTATTCCCTTTATCAACACTGAATCTTTGCAATCAAGTGATATAAATTTTCTAAGTTTCCAACATTTGGTTGACGTTGAGTCTACTTGAAATATTTAATGGCCTTATCAGACCACGTTATATTTGCATAAAAGCGCATCTAATCAAATCAAATATGTCCATAAAACTTTTACATGATTAATTGTAATGTCTTTTTGGAAATAAATTTATTTGTATTTGATATACCACATCTTATGGATTGTTCATACTGCTCTAAAAATATTAAAAGTCTTCATCCTGCTTAAAAACACGGTGAGCGGCTGACTGATAATGATATACAAACTCAATGATAAACTTATCAGCTGCTGAATGCAAGGGGAAGCAAAACTATCATAGCATTGTTCAAAATTCTTCAAGGCTAGAGTGAATAAGTACATTCTAGGTCGTCGTGCTCCATCTTAGACCACAATGTCGCTTAACATCAGGCGAGTTGGTGGTCAAACGTCGACCTATTCTAGATAAAAAAAAAATTCTTTGGAAACAACAGGTAAATAATCAATTTGATCACTAGCAAACTGAAAATTTATCCCAGTCAGCTTTTTCCAAACGAAATTTTTGGAGCGGCAAAGAGACACATGGAGCAAGAGAAGGAAATGAAATGGATATTGGGAAGTGATTACTGCCCAATGAAATATTAAGCAAGCAGCGGACTTTAGCAATCAAAATGCGTTTAGCAAGCGATACCTACGCCGCAAATTGTACTCAGTATGCGCTACTCCACTCCATTAATACTCTACTAATACTCCACTACTACATTCCATTAAAAATAGTAGCTTTGCTCGGTATTTTTTTTTTTTTTATTGTGATTTTTGGAAAATAAACAATTGATTTTAGTCTAACCTCAAAGCACACACTCATTGACTTCGTGTTACTTAACAACGCCATCTGCTGTTGTGTCGTTAAAGCAATTAGTTGCTCACAAAAAATAGTATTATTATTCGCCAATAGATGTCAGGGAGAGTCATATTTTTCAGTTGAGACTACTCAAACGCCTCCTTTTTGTTATTTTTCTTCCAAGTTTATGTTTAAGTTGATTATCGATAAAACACGAATAAAATGACATTTTCTAAAAATGATTTCTAGCTAGATCGATTTATCGCCCCCGAAACCCCCTATATACTAAATTGTATGAAAATCGTTGGAGCCGATTCCGAGATTCCAATTATAAATATATATATATACAAGAATTGCTCATTTAAAGATATAAGAGTACCTGGATGGCCGAGCTTTGCTCGGTATTTTTTTTTTTTTTTAATTGTGTTTTTTGGATAATAAACAATTGATTTTAGTCTAACCTCAAAGCAAACACTCATTGACTTCGTGTTACTTAACAACGCCATCTGCTGTTGTGTCGTTAAAGCAATTAGTTGCTCACAAAAAATAGTAGTATTATTATTCGCCAATAGATGTCAGGAAGAGTCATATTTTTCAGTTGAGATTGATTATCGATAAAACACGAATAAAATGATATTTTCTAAAAATGATTCCTAGCTAGATCGATTTATCGCCCCCGAAACCCCCTATATACTAATTTGTAAGAAAATCGTTGGAGCCGATTCCGAGATTCCAATTATATATATATATACATACAATATATTATATATATACATATATTATATATATATATATTATATATATATATATATACAAGAATTGCTCATTTAAAGGTATAAGATATAGGGTGGCAAACTGGAGAAAACAACCTCTCATAATTTGCTGAGTTTGGACGAAGCCTAAGAAAAGCCCTCAAAGCACAGAGTGTTATGGCCTAAAAATTTATAAATGAATAAATAATAAAATAAATATTCGGGACTCTTGCACACACTGTCGTCTGACCCCCAACTAAGCTTAGCTTGTACTATGGGAACCAGGGACTGATATACATTCATTTATAATTTTAAATCCATACATAACATTACGTCACGCCTTTCATACAACACCCACACTTCGCCGGACGATATTAAGTCCCTAATGTGACAGGGGGCGAGCCTGTCGCCATACACCGGGCTCCAGTCATGTAGCAGATGACATACAATACGCATATATGTTCACACAACGAACAAATTGGTACGTGCCTTCGGCTGGGTCCGAACCCGCTCCCTCTGGCTTGAGAGGCGGACCTTCTCCGGCTAGGCTATCATCGCCTAAATCCATACATAAATAGATATTTACACTCAGACATAGAACACACAAATGTTCATCACATAAATATTTGCCCTAGGTGGGACTCGAACCCACGCCCCCAGGCTCAGAAGGCATGTTCACAATGGCATGAGTAAAATAATCGCCACCATTGCTCTTCAGTCTACTCAAATTGAGTTAGAGTCGCTTCTACCGTGCATTCGAAAACTTGAACTGTTTTAGACCACCGTTTCAGTATTAGTGATCTATATTGTGGATTTCAAAAAAATTACCTGAAGCAAAAAATTAAAATTATGCAATTATGTCGTAGTCTGCCGAAGCCTGTCGCCAACTATGTCTGTCCAATTATTTGCTATCGTCAATCAAAACGTTTCAAACGCCGATCGCTTATAAGCGGGTGGGTGCATATTGAGCAACGTTCACCGGAAACGCTACCGTCAATCTATCGGCCGATCTACCGATTAATTAGTTCGATGGCTGTACAATGCGAACTATGTCGTGTGTGGCTGGATTTCGCTCACTCATCGCAGCTGCTGGTTACCGATGACAAATGACGTCACTTTTAAACCTTTAATTTTGAAGTCTGATTCCCATTTCACCGATGCCTTTCTGAACTGATGTAAATAAATAAATATACTATAAGCCTTATACCGCGTCCTGGGGTTACTATTCAGTAACAGAGGTATATCTATCTCGTCACCGTAAAATTTGAACCATGGACAAAATGACTAATTCTAATTAATATTTAACTCATTCTTCAGACTTCATTATATGCACTTAGAATAATCAGCTTTTACAATATGTTAAGTCATCATTAATTCGAAATCTGTACAAAAATTAACGACATAAATAATTATTATATTACATGATAAAATATAAAAATACGGGTCTGCATTAGCATCGTCAAAATAAAATTAAATAAATTTAATAATTAAATGTTTTAAAATATTTTTTTATCGGCAATAACACCTGCTAATTTATAATAGCTCTTGTCCATTAAGTGCTGTTTACATAATTCAATATGTCATTTTTAGTACAATTATTAATAGAGTCCCCTGACTTTTTAAAAATAAAATTTCATTCTAAATCAGCATAAACTATTTGATGTTTTCGCTAGTCTTCTTCGTGGCTGCAGTATTAGGTTTTTTTTCTAGAACTATGAGTATATTTATAACAGTAAATATAAAGGAAATTGTATTAACCCGACGCAAATTTTAAGAACAGGCCAGTCGCTTTCAGAAATCTTTCAGAAATAACCTTCTGAAAATCTATTTTGGTTATATCGAATTTTGTATTTCCGTAAAAATAATTCAAAATAACGTATTATGTTTATAATTTTTTTGTATGTATTTTAAATAAATGGAACTAATATTATTATTTTGTATTGTAGCAAGTCTGGAAACGCTAGAAATTGTTTATGTGGATACAAATTCTTCGCTTTTATTATGGAGCTTACCATGGAGTCACTGTATCTCTCGTTAGAACAGTTATGAGAGGGAGAATAACCGAAATAATATAATTCCTGCTAGAATAGGGCATCTTTTTATTAGGACTTTGAGTCAGTAGGTTACCATCTATTTTTCTTGTAGCATGGTGAATTGGCACACTTGAATTTCCATTAAATTTCAGTAACTAAAATTAAGAAGTAATAAATTTCTTCACTAGAAGAAACATATTTCTATGCAGATTCTTCTTTTTAAGGTAAATGATTTAATAATATTTGAAATGAAAAAAAATTGTTTAAAAAATTATAGGATTACAATAATCTAAAGCTAAAATTAGGCAGCAAAAAACACAGTTTTATTTTTGTCAAAGCTAAAGCATAGAGCTTAGACAAAAATGCCTTTGCATGTCCAAATTCTGTCCGAATCTGGGTCCGGATCTTTGTCTTCGTCTACAGATCACATTTTTAACCCATTCTCTTGAAATAAAAAAAAGTACCATACCTCTAGGCATAAAAAAACAGTAAAAATTATTTTACCTAACTACATAACCTGCGCACAAAATTTCAAGAGAATCGGTTGAGGAATGCGACCTGTAGGGGAGGACAAGCACCGTTCGCGAGGTTTATAGCTCACAGAACAACTAGTTTTTATAAACACTTTTAAAGTTCTGACTATCTGAAAATCGTACACATAGGCAATTTTAGCAATTTTACATCCTGCAACGTCGGGCATGCTCTTATATCAAACATATGAGTAAACAAGTCTATTGAAGTCATTGAAATTCAGAAGATTTATCTTATTAGATAAAAAAATATGCTGCTGCAAATATTTTTTGTAGCATGTCCCAACATGATAACACTATTAAATGTAGAATAGGTTTATAACTAGCTTCTGTGCCTATCTGTATCTGTTAACTGAAAAAAAATGTTGATGTTCTTTTAACTTTTACACATTTTCATGAAAGCTCTCTAAATTTAATTTTAGAAAATTTAGTTTCTAAGGAAAAACCCTTTTTTGTAGCATGCCGCAACGTTAGAGTTAGAGTCAACGTATACTACCTCTTGCTACACTATCAACTGTACAAATAAGTTGGTATCTAGAAAGAAAGAAAGAAAAAACTATACATTTATTTTGACACACAATACTCTACAAAGACAGCAACAATACATAAACCCAAAACACAGATTAAAGAAAACAGAGACATCACTTTAGTGTCCAGTGCGTCAAAAAAGGTCAGTGCAATAATGTTGAAAATTTCTTCTCATAATCTGTGGAGTCGTTTTACGTTCTACATATTTAAAAAGTATACATTTCGTCACGCCTTTCCCCCGAAGGTGCTGGCAGAGGTGTACAATACCCACACTTCCCCGGACGATATTCAGTCCCTAATGTGACAGGGGGTGAGCCTGTCGTCATACACCGCGGGCTCCAGTCATGTAGCAGATGACATATAGTACGTACAAATTATGTTCATACAATGAACAAATTGGTGCGTGCCTTCGGCTGGGTCCGAACCCGCTCGCTCTGGCTTGAGGCTTTAAAAAGCTTACCCAAAAAAGCCTTTGTGGAAAAATCAATTTATATAGCGTTTGTATTGCTGCTCGATATAGAGTCAGTTTATAACTAATTATCTCACAACTGTACAAATAAGAAATACGTTCGTGTTACTGTATTTATTTTACCATCTGCATATTTCGAAAGCTCTCCTAAGTTAAGTCTTTATGAAAAACTAAACATTTTTGTAGCATGTTTCAACGCTGCTCAATATAGACATATAGTCACGCCTTTCCCCCAAAGGGGGCTGGGAGAGGTGTAATACAACACCCACACTTTGCTGGACGATATTCAGTCCCAAATGTGGCAAGGGGGGAGCTTTTCGCCATACACCGGGCTCCAGTCATGTAGCAGATAACATACTATTGTATGTTATCTACCATTGTATGTAGAGTCGGTTTATAACTAATTATTATCTGTCAACTGTAAAAATAACTTGGTATTACTGTACTTATTTTACCTATTAATAATTTTACTTTAAGCTCTCCCGAATTAAGTTTTTATGAAAAGCTCAATATTTTTAGCCACAAATATTCTTAATGTGGAGTCTGTGTATAATCTGTCTATAATCTGTCTATAATCTGTCTATAATCTGTGTATAATCTGTAATAATATAAATCTGTCTATAATCTGTCCTTTAATATACATTGTCAACTGTACAAATAAGTTAGTATAATTCTGTTTCTGTTTTTACCTTCTACATATTTTGAAAGCTTTTTCAAATTAAGTCTTTATAATTCTATACGTATTTCTTGCTCTCAGCGTGAAATTCGCAAATTAAACGTCAACTGAAAGAAATCATTTTTATGAATAAATAATAAAATATGGTTTAACTATTTAAAAGACAAATATGGGATTGAAGTAGTAGGCATGTTTCAATTAATTCAACATACATATGCCAATCATTGACGCAAGTTTGATACTTAGTAGGAAATAAATTGTAGTTAATAAAGTTTATTTTCATAGTTTTCAGGCATTTTGTATTTTTTATTTTATGTAGGTATTTAATTTGATTTTAATTTTTTTATGTTATTGAGACTTCTATTGCACTGCGTCGGTCTTATAAGCGCAACAATGACATAAATAAACAATTATCATAAATTCGGGACATTTTTCACACACGGTCACCTAACCCCAAATTAAGCAAAGCTTGGACTGTGTCTGCCAGATGCTGATATACATACATATACCTATATTTGAAATGCACACTTAAATAGATATTAACACCCAGACATAAAACAAACACAAAACGTTCATCACATAAATGTTTGCCCTAGGCGGGAATCGAACTCACGCCCCCAAGCTCAGAAAGCAGGGTCACTTCCAACTGAACCACCGAGGCAGTTAACACATGAGTGTTAGAGTACAGTAGAACAAGATGTTTGAAAATACAGAAATAAACAAATGATTCAAACACCGAAATAAGTAAGTACCATGAATACTTTACTGAACGCGTTCATTTATTTGTTTGATAAGTGCTGCTTTTCCAATTGCACTTGTTTACCTGGCTATCTGAATAGCAAAACAACAAATTTCCATCTCTCATGGTCCAGCAGTAGATCTTATAGACAATCTCAAAAAACAATCAATCAATACATAGATCTTAATCACATGAAAAGTTTCAATTTCAAATCTTCGACAGATCCCTAATGAGCTTCACCTCTATAATTAATGCGAAAGTTTTATAAAATGAGTCATAAAACTTGAATAAATTCACGTGTCACAACATAATTCCGTAGGTACGCATAGATATCTCTGCGAACGTGTTTTCCATGTCAACGTTAACACCTCGACGTTTGTTCAGGTGCTTTAATAAATCTAATTAACATTTAAATGGTGATCACGCATAATAATCAGGTGGCTTTAGAAACTGCGCCGATGCTCCTTAATTAGTAGACAATAGCAACAATGTATTGATGAGCCGTAAAGTCGGCTAAGACATTCATGTGGCATTGTTGAATAACTTTCGTACCACTTGTATAAACTCAGCGGGTGACGCAAGGGTTCTCTACATTATGAATAGGCTGTATGTTCTAGTTGATAGAGTTCTCATAAGCTACATTTAAATTTGGTGTTGTTTTACTTGGTATGTATTGGATATCCTACTATAATATTATAAACGCGAAAGAAAATGGATAGATGGGATAGGATAGGATAGATGGATGGATGTTTGTTACTCTTTCACGCCAGAACGGCTGAACAGATCTGGATGTAATTTGGCACAGAGATAGGTTATAGTCTAGAATAGCACATAGGATACTTTTTGACCGCGGGTGAAACCGCGGCGCGCAGCTAGTACCTAATACTTTTGAAAGTTGCTGAAGTGTAGGCGGGGAGAAAGATGGTGGTGTGACATAGTTGAAGCGATAGCAAGGCATATAGACTGAATGTTGCTACTTCTTAACTACTTTACTAAAATGCACCAAAAATGCAGTGTTATCTTTGAATAATCATCCAAACGTGACAAATCTTAAAATATTTTAAAATAAATTCAGTTTTCGAATAAAATCTATTGGGTTTAATCTTAAAAGTTAAACAAAATAAAATCGAATTAACCCATTGCCGTTTAAAACATATCTAAGTAAATGATTTACGACAATGATACTGCTTGTGGAAGACAAGCACTAATCTTATTTTTGCTTAGTTTTTGCGAATTTTACTAATACTGTCGATATGTCGATATGACCATGATCACGATAAAAAAAAAGTAATAGTGTTGGAACCTAAAATTAAAGTAGAATTAAACTACATACCTTAGCTAAAGTTATCTTAAGCTGGTTAGTGTCGCTCACGCATCATCATTGTCTTCAAATTGATAAAAACAAAGAACAATACGAAACAATTGCCTACGCCAAATTACGCTGACGGGGACTCACGTTCACTAATTGCCCAAAGTCCCAACAAAAACCAACCTCGCGGTAGGCACGCCCGATAAATTTATTTATTAAAAGCTTACTTCCGTTCCACCGAAGAAACGAGTCGAGCCGACTATTTAAATGTTCGTGAATCGTCCGCACTGAATATGCAATGATTTAGGTAAAAAAGAATAACAAAAAGTTTGCAAAACTAACTTGGCACTTTAACATCATTGACAATGATTGCGCGTGATAAAATTCTCAGCAGGGTTATTACTTTATTATGTTGCTCGTGACATAAAAAAATGTTTAAATGAAACGTTGTTATACTTGTTCGATGGTGACACGAATAAGTAACAGTTGTTTCATAACGTTTTTTTTATTGGAAAAAGTAATGTAGACCACTTCAGTGGATTTTAATAGGTCCTGAATGTTTAAGGCCTTTTCGCATAATGCCTGTTTGTATTTTGCGTATTGATTATCTGTTTAAGTGTCTGCGTTTTTGTTATGGAAAAGTTTTAGGAAAGATTTAGATACTCTTTAGTCAGTGTTGTTACTACCTACAAGTCTCAATAGCGATGTTTGTTCTAATTTCTTTCGGTCGGAAGTTAAGTAAAAGTAAGTTGCAGTAAAAAACGTACGCTGCAACAGTAGCAGTTAAAATAATTGACGTTTCATTGCTAAAAAATACGCCTTCTCAATTCCATTGCAGCCTATATTCGTAGAGCGTTTACCTCCGTTTTAAAATTTTCACAGACAATTTACCACAAATCACTGACATTTCAATTTAATTCAAAGGCAGTAAGAACGGTCTCTAACTCAGCTCATATCCATAATACATGTGTATGTTAAACAATTCCAAGAGAACTGTTGGATGCAACTTTGCAATCATAAAGGGGCTGGTACACTTTCGTTCTTGTATTGAAATTTGCACGAAAGGTGGTAATTTTCCGCCGCGTGATGACATTAATAACGGCGGGCTCGCAACTCGCGACCACGGTCTTCTCAGACTACGCCATAGAATATAATAGTAGTCTCTGTGAGCTTTAGACGTCGCGGCCGACCTTTGTCTTCTTCTACATGTCGTGTTTCTTAACCTATTCTCGAGAAATGTTGTGAGCAGATTCGATAATTATACGGATTTTTTTTGCCGAGGCAGTTTTTGAAATGCTACATGTAGAGGAAGACAAAGATCTGGACTGAGATCCTGACAGAATTCGGACATCCGGAAGCATTTTGTCGAAGCTGAAGCTAAGACGCTTCGCTCGCTGACGCTTGCTCGGTCGAAAAAGCCTCAATTTACCTACATAGCTTTGTACTTTATAGCTCTTTATAGCTTTAAAGTTCTATACAGAACCATATCCTATTAATATTATAAACGCGAAAGTTTGTAAGAATGGATGGATGGATGGATGGATGTTTGTTACTCTTTCACGCCAGAACGGGTGAACAGATCTGAATGAAATTTGGCACAGAGATAGATTATAGTCTAGAATAGCACATAGGATACTTTTTAACCGCGGGTGAAACCGCAGGGCGTAGCTAGTACTCTATACAGTAAAATAAATATGGAACCGGTAGAATCACAAAAACTTCGTTCGTTGTATAAGTTAGTGACGTATTTTGGACGTCGTAAGATGTCCACACTGCGCTATAAAAAGTTGTTCGGATATATTTATTATTTAGATTAGTAAAATATAGGTTAAAAAAAGCTAATTGGCTAAAATTACTTATTAAGTACCTACTCTTAAATAAAAAGAGTTGACGCGATACACGCGAAAAACATAGCCCTGGCTTGGGCACTCAGGTAAAGATAACGTTCAACTTTTACTCAATAACACGAAATAATCTATTTTTTCGACTACATTTGCTAAGAAATCGCTGTAAAACTTTTCTTATACAGAACTTTTGCAATATTCTAAACGTAAAAAAACGGTAATGTCAAAATATAAAAATACTTAATAAATATTATGTTAGCACATAGAGGTACGTGAAAGAAACAACAAAACTAAAATTTTTTGAAGTTATACTTCTTTTGGCACGATAGAGAAAAATGATGAGAGTGAATTTTTACGATGCGCGCGCATACCGACACCTAAATTCTACATCGTGAAGTTAGTTCTAGGTGGCATGAAAATTGATAACTATGTTCATGTTGTATACTCTAGTATTTTTATATTTAGAACACGTGTTTCGTAAGAGTACAATTAAACAGTGAATAAATAAATATAATTTTGGTGTTTTTATTAAATCATATACGACGGTGATAGTAATTGCTAATATTTTTTTTTTCCATACGCCAAAGAAGTATAACTTCTAACGCGTGTACATAAGTACACACACTCTTTTTTTAAATCTAAAATTACAATTTAGTTAGAATCCTAAAACGCATGACAAAATTAAATATTGCCTGAGTCCCAATAGCGGAGTGTGAAAGAACCTTTAAAAACAATATTTTTTGCATAAAACTGCATTATATTCGGACAGGACGGAGCTACGGTACTCGGTCGCGTTACTTCGCATATTTTACTTGTACGATTCGTGCGTGTGCGCAGTTGAAGTACCAACTAAAGACTTACTGAGCTATCCTAATGTTTTGAATGTAAGCATACTTGAGTATTTGCATTCTAGAGAGCATTAATTGTGCTCTTAGTTCTTATTTTTATAGCAAGTTTATATTTTAATTACCAATGCATTTTATGACCGCAGGTTAAGTACCTTAACCTACTCGCTTCTAGCTTTTATAATCGCAATTAACCAACGACGTCCTTCTGCGAAGTGTCACGTAGGGTGTCACATCTAGGCATAGCTGAACAAAATTACCATAAATAATTAAAATGTAAGTTTAACCACTTTATCAAACCGAGATAAGGAACATCGTAATTTGCATTATTGGAGAAGCTAATTAAATAAACAAACTGCCTAGTTCAGATCGTTAACCATTAACAAATAGATAAAATGAAGCCATAAAAGCTTAAAAAGTGACGTGCTATAAATAAGAGTGCGGGCCATGCGCCGGAGTCAACGCCAGTCAATACATTCTAATCAATGATTTATTGCCACTAATCCTCAGCTCAGCACAAATAAGCTATCTTGTCGACTTAATGTTGTATCAGCTCAGGCGTGAAACTCCCGCGCGCCACTAAGTGGTCCTTCCAGTTTCCACTCGAAATATTTTAATAAGGCCTTACTGCTCACGCACCCTAATAAAAACACACACACGTACTCACTAACACGAACGGTCCTTAAAACCTCTCCTCGTCCGAGTCCAATTTATTTATAATAGTAGCGACACTAAGAATCTACATTTTTGCTCTAAACGGTGTTAATTTATTGACCGTGGGCAGATAATATCACTTTTTTTTCTCCCATTATTAAAGCGATTACACGAGAAATTATACGTTGAAGTCCAGTTCTGAGTGCTCGATCAGAACCAAGCTATTTTCAAAAAGCGTCCTTTAGTCCCGTGTTTATAAGAGTCAGTTTTACTTAAAGCTAGTGTCGAGGCCTTTATATTACTTTCGTTGACGAAATCGCCTTATTGACTCGCTAATAAAAAGTGTTAAGTTATGGACAAGTTATGCCACTCGCATTAATTTCGATGCTTAACCTGATAAACAAATTATGGTATATTAAGTTAATAGCTTAATTTATAATTGAATGTGTTACGATGTGTTCATAAGAAAGCATTGTTACGATCGGCCTTTAGCATATCTGACCGGTGTTAACGACAAATTGCGTGGATAAAAATACGCAGGTATGTGTACGCGTTGAAATCGAGGCTTTTATGCTGAGAAACATTTTCATTTTGCATTTTATACTCGATGGAGTCGACGGATCCAGTTTGCCTGACCATAAAACTTTATTTTTACACCAATCTATCTGATTTTAAAACGGTATTTCTGCACGCCTTATTAGATAGTAATTTATTTTATGGTAATTGAATAAGGTTTTTATTTGCAAACGTAATAAATAACGAGTGTAGACTGATGATATGTGGACATGTATTCTGGTGAAAGTCTTGTAATCATACTACAGGTTGATGATATACGTGATACAGTATTCAGGGTAATTCTCACGAGCTTTGTCCTTAGTCGTGGTAAAGCATTATGGTATGACGCTTTGACACGGCACAATGCCATGCCTAGTAATGAAGGCGCACGGCCCGCCCCAGGTAATGGGGATTCACAGAACGTTGCTGTAGGCGTTATCATTACATACGTACGCAAAGTTGTAAAAAATGTTATTTGACAGAGGTATTATAAACTCGCTGTAACGGCGGCAATTTTTTGGTTTTAACGACTCAATTGGGTTATTTTTATACAAATCGTTAAAGCAACTGTATTATTTTGCCTTGATACCTTTAACGTAGAGACATTTGGCTGAATCATAAACATTTACGCAAAATCGTTGGTGTAATAAACTTATTCATTTTAGTTTTCATTGAAGAAAAATATTAATTTTGAAGGCTTAAGATTGAAAAACTGTCATTAGTGAAATTAACTTTTTATAAATGTGCTTATGAAAAAAGTGATCTTCTCAAGTAGCATCGCGACTCTCAGCAAAGAAATGAAAAAAATAGCAATAGGTTAACAGTTCCACGTTGGTATTTTTTTTTTCCGACTTTATCATAAAATCCCATTCAAGCACTTTGAGAGAGCCACTCTTCTGGAGTCGTCGAGTATCCTATGAAGTTCATTTATTTTTGGGAATAAACACAACAAAATTTCCTAATATCCCACTTCTGGCAACTAGTAGGTACATGAGGGAAATATTATTTCTAAATTAGCTAGAATCCAAAGATTGTGAAACAAGTTAAAAAAAAATGCTTTTTAGTTTCTTGCCTGTTCTTCTAGATAGTGGTTATTTTTGCGAACAAGGAGGTAGAGTCATTTTTATAAACTTGGGAAATATAATTGCTATTTTAGCTAAAATCCAAAGACTGTGAAACATGCCCTTTACTCGTAGTTTCTTGCCTATTCTCTGTTCTTCTAGGTAGTGGTTCTGAACAAGGTGGGAGAGTATTTTTTATCAACTTTACGTTCATAAGGTGTTATTTGATACCCAATTGTATAAAAAACATTTCGATTACTTTAAATTTAAATGTTTTTTTCTTCTTTCAGTGCCAGTATCACCATCTTCGTCGGGCGGGGGCGCGGGCGGCGGCGCCGGCACCCCGCTCTACCCTGGCGCGGCGTCGCATCCTCTCTCGTCGCTTCTCTCTCAGCAGCGTCTACTGGAGCTGTCCCGCTTCGGCCTGCGCCACTACGACATCGCCCACCATGTGCTGTCACAGCAAGGTGCTGTAACCAAACTGCTTGGTAAGCGGATTAAGTTCTGCGTCCTTCCATGCTAAGGTCGGTTTTCACCAAAACTGCTTGGAACAAAGGTAGGGTTTTAACAATTTTTACAAAAGTAAAAAAAAGCATAGTTGACACGAATAGAAGACGTTATTTTCATTTTCTTAAAAAAAATAACGATTTAACCCAAAGCATAATTGGTGAATAACTTTCCTTAAAATGGATCGATATGGCTTAATTGTTGTGCCTGTGTATTTTGTCCAAAGGGCATTGGGTTCTTCTTCCACCTTTCCTGTTATTCCTAATAAGTATGTCATAAAATATAATAAGTATAGCTCTTGGTGCTCGTAAGACAGAGTTGATAACGGAAAGCTATACCTATCAACTGATTATCCTGCCCCTACAAAATACTAACAACCAGTGGGTTGATAATATTTTATCTTATATGTCAGCTGGTAGCACAGGTAGACGCAAATCCTAAAACAAGCTGTGTGAAAAATTGATCCTGTTTGAAACAAACCCAGTTATTATTGCATAAAGGATATCGAAGCATCAATGACAACCGGGCAGTTTGCCAAAGCGATGTGGCCACATACTGTGTTTAACATCGCTCTAATAACACGGCCAAAGCAAAAATCTCAATCGCTATTAATCAGCGATAAGGCATCGGCTGCGGCTGCCGCGACGAAAGCTGCTATTGACGAAAGCTTAGATCCTAATCGATTCATAAAACTTGCAGCGTGTTAATTATAAGCCACCGGGGTGCGGATGAATGCGCCCGCGCCGACCGTGCGCCGCCCGCTGCCTCGAGCGCGGCTCCCAACGCGACTCTGATTGGTGATGTGAGAACTATCTTATCATCAGCGATACTTCACAGCCACAACCGTTTATTTTACTGTTTCCTTTACAATTATCACAGCCGCTTTAATCGAACGCTTCGATACAAATAAATACGACGCCTGAAGCGCTCTGGATCGGTTTTGTGATTGTAGACTCGCTGTGGAAACCACAAACCTGTCGCATAGAAACAAATGTGATCATGTGCTCGGTAATTTGACGCTTCATTGTAATTAAGCGGTTCTTATTTTGACGTAATTAATACGAAAAGAATCAATTAATAGTCCGTAATGATACCTGTGGTGACTTTGAAGCGAATCGAGCGATCATTACACGACAGTCAAACACTAAGACTCGAAGGTACGCTTTGTTTTACTGAAATTAGGCCCTAACGAATTGCAGACTGCACAGTGTGCAATTAAGCAACGTGGGACACATTGTATTTGGTCAGGAATCGTGAACGAACAATTTCAAATGCGCTCAAGCGGCGTCCTACATTTTGCCCGCTCGAACTTAAATTATTCACACTGGAGACGATTAGGTCCTTCATAAAATGTAACTACTACAACAAACTTACTAAACTAACTTACGCATTTACTAGTAGCTACTTTTAAAATGTATTTTTGAAAATGATCATTATTTCATGCATTTGTTTGTACGGGCATTAAGAGTAAATGTTTAATTAAGGGTGAGTATTTGTATTATACCTAATTCTTATGTACAAAGTGTATTATCATCAGCATTTCTCTCCCAAATTCTCTCTTGCTGGCCCAAGATTTCCCTATTCTTCTGCCAATTCTCAAAATTCCGGGTTTTAAAAGAAAGCGTTAGTAGAAAGTGTAAACTTAAGAAAAGTAAATAGTACCTACATAGGTACTATTACTGATTATTACTTATTATTACTTATTAGGTACAAATTTCTAAGACAAATCGTGTCTTGCACCTCAAAATTAATGATAGCTCTATACCTAAGTGAATAGCGTAGAGTCGTGTCAATCAATTTTCGCCCATAGTGGTTTCATAACGTCACATGTCGGTTCCCACGGAAGCCCTGCCGCGAGCCGCCCCGGGCAGTCATGTCCGACCACTTACGTATTTAACATACGCTATGTAGCCTTAGCTTAAAACTTATTATCTAGCCTAAACAATTTCTAACCTGACGGCATGGAAATGGGCACGCATAAATAACGTTCCATGGTCGAGTTTGAGTATTAAACTGTCGGCTGGCTGCAATTTCAAACGATTGACGAATAAATTACGCAGGTTCTGACCTCTTGCGGATTATTGCTTATATGTATCTGCTTAAACAGTTGCTTGATATTTCCCTCAAAACTAAAAGCTTGATTTATTGACATAACATTGTTTTGAAGAATATAGTCTCAACTTAATCCATTGATTCAACATCGGATTCTCCAAAGGAGATGACAAAAACAAATGTATGAAGATCTAACAATTTTTGGTTTAATGTCTTCTAATAGAACATGAAACTTTTAGCTTAAATAAAGGCTTATGAGTAGGTTTCATGTTCAAAAGCAAATCGACGAAGCGAGAATAATTTATGAGCAAGTCTACAAAGCCAACGAAATCACAGACTGAGTAATTTGATATTAAACCAGCAATTTGGGTTCTGTCGTTTCTTTATTTAGAAGTAGGTAATGATGGATACTCAAGATGATTGTCCGCGGATCGCCGCTGCAGGTAATGAAACCGTATTTATAGGCTTTGGTCCTATAATCAAAATTGAATTATCCGGTGACATTCTTGCCTCACAAACTTACAAACAACGCTTTTTCTTTTTCTGCTCCAATTCTTCTAGTCTAATTTGAATTTTGAACGGTCTTTCATTGTTGCGGACAGTTTCGTTGTTTTGCGTCTATCACTATTATTTATTAGGGTAATGACGTTGTACTGAATTATGATTAGGTGTAAGTACTTGCTAAATCATGTTCGGAACGAGAATTTAATATCCACATGGGTAGTTCTGTAAGTTACTTACAAAATTGTTGTAACGATAATAATATAATAAATTCGGGACATTTTCACACACGGTCGCCTGACCTCGAACTAAGCAAAACTTGTGCTATGGCTGCCAGAGACTGATATACATACATAATATAATTTTAAATGCATACATAAATAGATATTACCACCCAGGCGTAGAACAAACACAAATCACATAAATGTTTGCCCTAGGTGGGAATCGAACCCTCAACCCCAAGCTCAGAAGGCAGGTTCAATACCAACTGAGCAACCGAGGAAGTCAAACTGAAACTTTTCTGACAGTCAGTTTGAATCTGATAGTTCTTAGTGTTAGGTTTATTTTACCAAGTCTTTTTTAACTCGTTTTCTTTTCTTTCTGTTTGTTTTTTTGTTTCTCAGTTTGGTAATAATCGCTTTTAAACTAACATTCTGATGAGCTAGCTATTAGAGACTTGGAACTTCAGAACTAGGTAACAATGCCATCAAACGTGATACACATACTTAGTAGAGACCTAACATATTTCAGGAAATTGCCTTTAGCACGAGTAGACGAAGGATGTAGAGGCAGACGTAGACGTCACAAAAGTCTACTATCTGTACCAAATTTGAAAATAGTTTCCATTTTATAATGTAAGTATGCCATGGGTGCAGTATTTACAAAGTAGGTAAATTGTGTATGTCAGAAAAGTGCGCAACGCCAGCAGATTGTTATGTTTCACAAAAACACCGCGTACGAGTTAGCATTTGCATGACAATAGAGCCGTTATAATGCTGAAATACGGTACATACGATCCCGTGTATGGGAGAGAATCAACTAAAATACGAGACTGTTTAAGCAATTGTTGCTGGGACCGTGGCGCTAAACGCTTTTGTTTATCATTGGTCACAAAATTTGAATCTGTTTTCAAACTAGGCAACAACTTTGCCGTCCTACGAACACGTACATAAATACCAATAACGTAAGTAACTGGCTACTGAATATTTCGATATATGGAAACGGTAATTCAGAGGTTTAATGATTTGTACAAGGTTTATTAGAATGTTTGAATGAGTTTAAAAAAAAAACGTAAAAAAGCTTCACATAAAGTTATAAAGGGATTGTTGTATAGATTCTGGTAACACCTATGGGAATTATTTAAATTTAGTACTTACTTTACTTTAGTACTTATCAAAAGCCTTTTAGGGAAATTTAATAAAAAAAGCTACATCAAAATAAAACCTTTTTTAATTCCACAAACTTAATTGCTTCTGAAGAAGCAAGCGCGAACTAATTTAAGTTTTGTACAAAAAGTCGATCAATCACCGAATCAGGGCATCGTTAACAGGCATTGCATTATGTTCAATAAACCAGCCCATCCAGGCCCACTTTGCCGGTAAAGATTCTGATCTATTAGCTACATGACGGTGCACTACTCGCGCAGTACGCGCTAGCGCCAACCAATATAAAGAGCCACTTTTAAATACCCTTAATACAAATTCAATTAACTAGATTCGAGCTATTCGAGCCTCTTCTGTCGTTTAAAAAGATCTTTGTGGGCGCACCGTGTAATGACTTTAAACGACCTTAAACGGTGTTTGTGTGGAAATTTATTAACCGACGTTTTGGTGTGCATTGTGCCCCTTATAGCACTCACTTCCGCACCCATATTGGCGCATGATTGATGGCTCATCTTTGTTTTGCGATGGAAAGCAAGTTAAAATTAAAATGACTGAACAAAAAATGTTAAAGGTTTGCTTAAACATTCTTAAATCGGCTAAGTAATGTGCGTATATATGAATTGCAAATACGCCAAATGGTGCACGGAAAAAAAAAATTAGCTGCTGTTACTACATTTTAGTTGTAGTAGCAAATATCCTTTCAAACTATAGGGACAGCTAAGTTTTTTGTTAGCGTAGCAAATTGTTTTTAGCTGAACGAATTTAGCTGTTGCAGCTAACAATCTTAACAATACTTAGCAGTAGTTGCTAACAATCTTAATAATTAGCAATAGCAGGTAAATATTTTATCCTAAAGTAGTTAAAATATTTTGCTCTGATAGCTAATTGAAACGTTCGAATTTGTTTTGTTTATAAAGATAACAAATTTAGTAAACTCAGTTAAGTAATTTGCAGTAACTGCAACTTGAGTGTGATTCTCCTAGCAAAATTTTATTTTGAATAGTAGCTAAGCAGTCTTCGTCGTAGTCAACAAAACTTTGCCAGTGTTTCGAAGATATTTGGTGCAGCAGCTAAGACATAGGCAGCAAAACAGATTTAGTTGCCACAACTAAACCATTTTTTTCAGTGTGTCAGAATACGTAAGTTACCAAAAAGAAGAAAGAACGATGAAATCAAGTATGAGAAGTGGTGAGTAAATATTTATCATTGAAACATTGCGCTTTCATTATTTTCGACTATATATTTCAACAATCAATTAATAAATGGACGTTTACAAAGATTGAAATAAAAAATAAAGTTTTCAAAGTAAGAATAAAAAGATTTAATGACTCAATCAATAATTTTGCATCATTTGCACGCTCACGCACATTGACGTGTCCGTAGTTGCATTGGTAAGCTGCAATACGCGCCGGGAGCACGCGCTTACGTTTCTAGCAAATAACATACATTTGCGGCAGTTTCAGTGGCTCCACGCAGATACTCTGGTCCGCCTCTGCCTAGGCAACGGCTAGTAATTGGCCCCGGTCATGCGATTACGTTCCTAGCCGATTTAATTATCGTAAAATGATCAGTGTGCCGGCCTCCTGCAATTTAGCTATCAATCAACAGCGCGGGTATTGGCGATGGAGAGACGTGGGTTTTCAATACTTGCTGGGAATTCTTGGAGTGAAAGGAGGTTTTGTGCTTGAAGCTGTCTAAAACTAAAACTGTGTCGATAAGGTGTCGATAGAGGTTGTTATCAAATATTATGTAAATACAGGATTAAACCCCAATTGAATAAAAACATTTTGACTTTAAAAGCAAATGACATTAAACACATATGAATATGATCGCAATGAACAAATTGGTGAATATTTTGTCACGCATAGATGTAGACTTTTTGAACATTAAAAAGAACAGTACGTTTTTTGTCAAGCTGTTTGGTTAGCCTTCAAATCAAGGTGTAATATAATATTCTAAGACTCAGATTCAATAATATTTTTGGTAAGTATTTATTATAAAAATTTTTATTAGCATAACATACTTACTCGGCGTATGTGTTTCGTTTGAAATCAATTAATCACCATTTTATAACACGCTATGTTATTATACGATATAATAGTTGGCATAATATGATGGTGTCGTGTTTTACCTTTATTTCACCCAGTTTTTAGACGTTTTATATTTCAATTATGTAGACAATAGAACCGTGCTTGCCTGCAAACTATGGTGATAAGGTGTCGTGTAAGATGCAGTGTTGCTTTTTACGAGTTTTCTCCTTATTCGACGGTAAGCTTTAGTTATCAAGACATAAAGAGTCTTATGAATTTATTGTGAATGGCGTTGACAAAAATGTGAATATAAAATAATGTGTTGAATAATTCAGCGTGTTATCGGTATGGAAGAGCGGTAGCCAGCCAGCCCGGGTAAAAACGCAGTGAGATCGTCCGTCGCCCGGAGGAATGCTACTGCTCCGTTTTTACGTAATTGTCTTGGAGCACGCATTCATCCATTATCTAACTCAGCCGTTATGGAATCCATAACTTTTTGCCTAGAACCAAGCAACCCTTTCTTCATATTCCATATTTGAACATTTTGTATATTTATAATATTAGCTGACAGGGCTTGGAAAATAATGACAGGGTAACAAAATTAGAGGTGTCCAAGTATGTCATATTCGTCTGATTGTTTCTGTTTGATCTTTTGGGATGGTTTGGGATTACCAACAACAGTTGAGTTGTTTAGCTTCTCTCTATATACCTACCCGATATTAATCTGTACCTACAATAGATTTTTCCACAAATACATTAAAGAATACCATTTTAAAATAAAAAAATGTCCACTATTATAATTACATCCTTTGTCCGTTGCCGCGAAAGCCAAAAAAAGTTTGAGGCGCAAAATTAATTGATAATTCACATCTCGCACGCACTGTTTCATTTAGCCGACGTCAATGATTCTGTAATTATAAATACTAATTCGAAGCTTTCATTGTTATTCTTACCGCCGTACTCGATTATCAATTTTTTGTTAAGAACGTCAACCTTATTTTTAAATACGAAAGTGTAGGTACGATTGTATGTGCGATTTGATACGACAATTTGACCTCTATGCCTTTTGTCATAAGAGTTACATAAGAAAAGGCTTATGATATCGATCGGTAGAATTGATTCACGACAAGCGAGTTGCGTTTACTCACGTTTAGCACTCAATGAAATTGCATCAATCGGTATCGTGTCGTTATTGCGGGAATTTTTATTTGAGCCTATAATTCGATCTTAAAGTTTCTTTTGTTTCCTTTGCCAACTTGCAGGTGACAGTTTGCTCAATTCTGTTTTTATCTATTCTCGCAGTGCTGATTGAACGTCGACCGCCGATCGGCAAGAATCATGTGTGCTGAATACATAATTTGAAAATTCAATTTAATTCTGTCTTTTTATCAAAGACAATGCCAATTTCAATTTAGAAATTGCTATTGTTTGTTATCGGAGTTTGGTATAGCATGAAAACTTAATGCCGATGTGTAACGAAAGCTCAGCCTAAATATTGTTGTTTTGTTGTTTGCTTGCAAATGGTACTTTCCTCTAAGTTTATAATCTTAGAAAACAACATATCGATAAGAAGTACGAGTATGCTACAATTTTATAGTATACTTTAGTTAAATGTATACTATAGTTTTCACAGTATTCTTCTTATGGATATATTATCCTGCTAATATTATAAACGCGAAAGTTTGTAAGAATGGATGGATGGATGGATGAATGTTTGTTACTCTTTCACGCCAGAACGGCTGTACAGATCTGGATGAAATTTGGCACGGAGATAGATTATAGTCTAGAATAGCACATAGGATAGGATAGGACTTTTTAACCGCGGTTGAAACCGCGGGGCGCAGCTAGTTTTCTTAATAAAGGCAAGAAATCCTGGAGCAGACTAATAACCGTCGTCGTCAAGTGAACCGTTTTTGTAACATTCTGCAAATAATAATAATTTTAGAAGTAAATTGTAACTAAATATATGTATCTGACGATCCTTTATAATGTTATTTCCTTACCTTTTAGGTACACTTCGACCTCCAGGCCTGATCGGTGGCAGCAAGCCAAAGGTTGCTACGCCAGCGGTGGTGTCAAAAATAGAACAGTACAAAAGAGAAAACCCCACCATCTTTGCATGGGAAATTCGAGAGAGGCTAATATCTGAAGGTGAGCAAAATTTTCTATTTTCTTAACAAGTTAAAAGTTTCTTTTTCTTAGGTAGTACAAAGTCGTCTAAAGTCGTGACGTCACTTATCAATAGCATACGTATCATAAGTTTGTATAGTGCAATTATTTTTCAAATAACGATGGTTAAATATTATTCAAAGGTTTGAGTACGGCGTGAACGCCTAAAGCAGTCACGAGTAGAGTTTAGATAGTAAGCAACATTGACAATAGACACCTTTTTGTGAGGAACTAAAGTTTTTAGGTTAGGTATACGCAATTTTTCAATACACCAGAACAATGAATACAAAGTTTGATTGTTTAGTTATTTGAAAAATTGACGAAGATACAACTAACTAATAGGTATATGACATAACATAAACTCCCCGCGGGGGTGGCAGAGGTGTAATAACTACATTTCGCCAAACGATATTCAGTCCCAAATATAATATGACAGGGGGCGAGCCTGTCGCCATACACTGGACTCCAGTCACGTAACAAATGACATACAATAAGCACAAATGTCAACAAATTGGTGCGTGCCGTCGAATGGGTTTGAACCCGCTCCCTCTGGCTTCAGAAGCGGGCCTTCTCCAACTAGGCTATCATCGGTATATGATAAGTACTTATAACTGCGAAAGATTCTGAATATCTAAGTATGTGGGTTAATTTATGTGTTTGTTGTTTCTCAAGTCAGGACTAAATGTATCTAGAATGATTTCTGACATGAAACTAGCATAGAATAACCCGGAGATATTATATCCGATTTTTTAAGTTAGCAACTGCAAGTTAGCTTTGTAACTAACTTTGTTCCGTCCTTATTTTTTATGCTTTTCTACGTTCTTGTTAAACTCGTACGCTCATTATAATCACACTATCACAGTAATATAATAAAATCGAAAGTTTGTAAGTGTGAGTGTGTGTGTTTGTTACTTCTTCACGCTCAAACAGGTGAACGGATTTTGATGTTATTTGGCATGGAGATAGGTAATACCGTGAATAGGACATAGGCCTTTTTAACCTCAAGTATCACCGCGGGACGCAGATAGTCTTTGATAAGAATTAAACATTTTTATTTTGTTTGGTTTCACGGTTTCACGCCTTATCTAGTCAACCGATCATCATGATGTATGTATGCAAAAATTTAGTGCGGTAGGTCCAAAAAAATATGTAGAGTACCTTTCATCCCGACCAAATAACGGGTTGTGGGATCACGGGTAAAACCACGGGGTGCAGCTACCTTATTTGTTGATAAACAAAACCGACACTGAGTAGAAATAACCACTAAAGCAATAAAAGCAAAACTAGACGAATAGCCAAAGGTATAAATAATAATAATGTCATGTAGGCGTATTATTATAAAATGTCGGTGAGCGCTGCGCGTAATACCGGTGTATACTCACGTTACAATTAGTGCAACAGACCGCGGACAAGAAAATAACGTATGCCTTACGAGTAATTTTAGAAAAACACATTTTAAAAATTTGCATTTTTCTAAATTTGCAAACTGAACAAAAGTTACTTTTTTAACGTATTTTTTTAGGCCAGATAAATCTGTGTGTGACTATGAAAACCTATAAAAAAACATGTAAACATAGAAATTCGTGTAGGTGATAGACTCAGCAATTGATTGGATAGAATAATCCATAATCATTTTTTTCTATCTCATTACTCATGTTCGATCCAACGAAAGTGCTAGAAATCATATTTATCGCGCATAGATGTTCTATTGATTAGTTAAAAGTGCTGACCAGACAGGAAGGACGTGGAACGAGAACGAGACACGTACGAGACGCTGACGCGGCGTGGCATAGACGCCATTTTTATAAAACATAGAGAAAGGGCAGGACATGGACGCGAAGGGACCGTTTTGTTCGATCACAACTAGGTCCTGCCCAATTCTGTACAGCCTGTGTAAATTAAATGTGTAAATGGCTTCGTAAGATCTGCGACTGTGCAGAATTGACTGTTAAACATTTTGTACAGGCATTATTCACAGCCACGTAGACGGCCAGGTTCTGTACAGCCCTAAACACACAGCTGTACAAAAGTTAGCATAAATTCAGTGCGTAATTGTACACAAGTTACTAGTTAAAGAGTAAATAACGTAAACAAAACAAAACTAACTAACAGCGTAGTAAAGAATATTTCGCGGGTGCCTAGAGCTCGCTTCATTGATATTATAATTCTTTATGCCGCCGCGTCTGCGTCCCGTTTGTGTCTCATCAGCGTCGTTCTTTTTGTCTGTCTTGCCGCTAAGCTTTGATATGTATTTAGTTACAATGAGGATGTATTGTATTGTCAGTAGTTTGAGATAATAATAATCTCGACTCGTAACTAAATCTACCAGTAGCTTTCAAACTGAAAGGCTTGGTTGCGTGCACACACAATACTGGCTCCTTGCCTGATCATCGAATTATAGACGAGTTGCGTCATTATAATAATTGATGACAATTTGTACATTTATCTAATTCCCAGCCCTAGAGCTGATACTGTGTTAAGACAAATTAGTTAGTAGATTGTGTTCGCAGTTACAACTACACTCACGATTTCTGTGTTAAATACAAGTTGAAGCGAAATATGTATGAACAATTTATGCATAATGGGCATCATTCATCTAGTAATAATTTATCGCTATTTACGTACTCTTTAGTAATTTTGCACAAGTATCTACTATACATTTTTATTTACGAGCTTTTCATAATATGCGCTTATGCTTTTATTATTATGCGCTATTCGCTTAGAAAATTACAGTAACATCAAACCTTTCGAGAACAGAAATTGGACGTTACTTATTACATTAGTATAATAAACAGTTTCACTTTGATTGATGTAATGAAAGCTACGTAAGAATTTTACGCTGATACCAATCGAAGCAATTCATAAATCGTAAGCTAGAGCTGATTAGATAAGAATAAAAAAAATATTCTTGATAGTACTTAATCGAACGAGCGAGCTCTAGCTAGCGAAGCATCTCTGCTTCAGGTTTGACAAAAATGCTTATCGTATGTCTGAATTCTGTCTGGATGTATGTCTGGATCTTTGTCTTCCTCTACAGGTCGCATTTCTAAATCGATTCTCTTGAAATTTTGTGAGTAGGTTCGATATATTTAGGACAAAAAAAGTTGATAAATTTTTGGATTTTTTTCAAAATTATAATAATAATAATCCATTTATTTCAGGCAATATAACTTGCATACAATGCAAGTTACAGAGGCCCATAGAAAATAAATACCTTACAGACTAACATACGTATAAATAACATCAATAAAATAAACTAAATCTTCTGGGCTTTTGCTCCCTGTGCGGCCTCCCAGTAGCGCCGGAACACTAGCCCTTTTGGCCAGAACTCAGGCGAGAGTAGTGCTGCCTTGTGTTTCGCTGGAACCCGTAGTAAGTAAGACTTGAAATAAGTCTCACGTACAGTTGACTCCAGGCGCTGCATCGCTACCACCGGCGCCTCTACTCCCAGTCGGTTCTGCACAAACTTGTGCACGTCGGCTCCTGACATAGTCGGGTCCACCCGAATTATGAAAATATGATTTTCTTTCAAACAAAATAATAAAACATAAATAAAAACAAAATTTCCGCCAATTTGAAAAAAATCTAAAACTGACTTGGCAAAACAAATCAATAATAGCGAACCTACTCACAAATTTTCACAAGAAGCTCAAAGAGCCACTAGTTATTATGTTATGTAATCAAACCAAAGGCCTGAATATTTGAACCCTAAAGTTCCTGTAAGGCAGTTATAATACTCAGTGTTGGTTAGCGTCGGAGCAGATTGACTTCTAAGCACTTGTCACATGAATGTTCACGTGTGTCCTATTAAGCCAAGCCAAGCACCGAAAACCTAATAGGTATAAACGAGCTGGGTTGAAGCAGTAACTAATACTCATCCAATTACTGGATTAGGTGGCCAGTCTAATGAACTTTAGATATATCGAGTCAAACCATTTTGGAAGGCCAAATAGGTAAAACCTTTGAAGTGCAACCCCGAATATTATGGCCTAATAGTTTAGTAAATGGCCGCCAGTCAGCGGATACTGTAATTTGAGATGGTGTATTGGATTTTAGGTGTCTATGTGCAACGACCAAAACATTATGCTGGGTATTGTTTCTTATTTACGAGTACGTCAGTTATTGGGGACTGGGGTATACGCGATTGAGAGGCGTTGGAGCGTTTGAAGGCTCTAAGCCTTTTAATTTGCTTGCTTACCTAGTATTGCATGACTTTCTGGAAATAGTATAGGGTATACTTACATAGATAAGACTTAACAAAATTGAACAATATTTTAAAGAAACACTATGTTCTAGTAAAATGGATTATTATTGGGTTTACGCGATTGAGAGGCGTTGGAGCGTTTGAAGGCTCTAGGCCTTTTAATTTGCTTGCTTGCTTAGTATTGCATGACTTTCTGGAAATATTATAGGGTACACTTACATAGATAAGACTTAACAAAATTGTACAAGGAACACTATGTTCTAGTAAAATGGATTATTGCTCTAATACATAACAGCGAGAGAGCTAAGTGAGCAATGAGAAGAGGTTTTGTATTCAGTTTTATGGCCTGATAATGAATATTAAAATACTATACAATCATTGCCCTCGTTATGTTATTCAAGTTTTTGCACAAAGCATAAACAGTGCTTGCATCTATGCGAGAATGCGATGGGCGTCTTTCGCTCAGAGGCCAACGAGCCAATTGCGATAATTGCTCCAACGACACCTCTCGTGCCCATGCGTGACGTTAAACAGCAGTATTGCCATTCCAAAACGACTTAAATACCCGTTTCGCTCGCAATCTGTCTTTATTTGTAACCTTTTAGACATAAAGTTTAAAATCGTTCCAGTAATTGAGTGTCAGTTAAGTGATCGTTTTAAAGGACACGATATTGCCTTCGCGTTTTCCCTAGCGAGCTGTAGCTCGTAGGGTGCGTGCGATTGCCTGGGAAACAGGTTTGGCTTACAAGACCACTTCTGGTTTACGATATCACCGGAGACCGGATTAGAAGACGATACCATTCTTGATGAGAAACACTGTGCTAAATCGGGTTGTTAAATTAGCTCGCAGACTTTATATTCACAGGAAACGACGCGACATTACCATGAAGATTGTTACGTTGCCAATGCCTATTTTGTGTGTAAGCTTATAAATTTATGCACATTACGCGTTAACAAATTCAGTTCAAAATAAATTAGAAAGCGCATGAACATTTGGTAAAACATAAAATGAAGTCGTAAAATCGGATGTTTTTAAATTGATTACTTTTTTAATTGGATCAAAAATAAAGAACCTATTCAAATAATGTCATATTATTTTCTATAGAGTTGATTAGATAAGTAAATGAAGTTAGTCATTTTACTGTCTATTATTTTTAATTTTCAAACATAATTTCTATAATGGTCATTATTGTGGACATCTTCCAATAAAAGTGGAACTTTTATGTTACTAGCAACTTCTAGGAACAATTACTTCCAATTTGCAGGTTGAGCATTGTGGTAATTATTTCTATATTTTTTGTTCTTATCCGAGCGGTCGGCTGACATTATCGTCATTTGTTGAAATGTGTTTAAAATAATTGGCTGAGTGCAGTGAGCTCATGCCTCCGTTGTATGCGAAAATTGCACGCGATCTCACGTCGGCTGTTTTGCGTAAATGCTCACATATTTGTCGTAATGCAGTATTTAAATAAATTCCGTATTTTAAAAATCGAATTTTTAAAATTTACGGTTAACTCTTGCGGTTTCCTTCACGAGAGAGTTACAGTGCAACACGACTTTCATTTGTCGATCTTCAATACTAAAGGGTGAATAAGGTTGTAGTTCTACATTTGAAAATGTACAATATGAGCCATGTCACAGTGTACAATGAACTGTATTGAAAGAGCATTGTTCGAGTCGAATGCTGGAGTTCCTCTGAATGTAGTTATGATTGATTCCATTAGATTTGACGACGGTTTCGGTGTATCAAAGTGTGTTGACCGGAGCGGACCGCCCGCTGATGAAGGAGCTTCGAATGAATATTATAAATACCACAAATATTAAGTTACTAGAAGTGTCTAGAGTCTTCTCATCAAAGTTAAAGCTGGTTTAATTTGATTGGATAACTTGTATAACTATAATATATTTTCTTACTTGTCTTTTATGAGTTTTAGAATTACAATTACTGACGAGTCATAAAATTAAACGAATAGAGAAATGTAGCTTGTGCAGAGAAAAAGGTTTTTTTTTATAATTAGGCAAAAAAATAATTTTGAATGTAAAACTCACTGTCTTAAATATGACTTTGTTTACAAAAGTTTGTTTACGTTTATTATATTTATTCTACAGATAATAAAACTGAAGAAAGCAGACAATGGAGTGTGGAGTGTGTAGGTATTGTAGGAATCCAGATAGTAAGATCCAGATCCACTTTCGCATTTATAATATAACCATATTATAAATGCGAAAGTGAGTTAGTGTGTACGTTCGTTTGTTTGTCTGTTTGTATGTCACGCTCTAACTCCTCAACCGAATATAATAAAATTTTGCATACACGTTGTCCAGGCTACAGTACAGTACAGGCTACAGTATGTACAAAAGTACATAAGCTACCTTTCATCCCGAAAATAATAACGATTCCTGTGGGACCGCGGGTGAAACCGCGGGGCGCAGCTAGTAATGTATAAAAGTAAGCATAATTATAGAATAAATTATGAAATAGTCCCATGATCTTTTAGACACGAATAGGTACTAATATTTAATTTCAAATTATTTTTTAATGATCTAGTCTGGTCGATTTCTACATCTACGGCGCAGGTACGTTAAGTAATAAGCAGGTTATTGAAATTTAATCAAATCTATGAGCAAAGCGATTGCTCTCGCAATAACTCTTTTGTCATCAGCGCGTGCGCAGCGCACAGCGCACTATTCCCTATTCAATTCTTATAAATTGATTATGTTTTCAATAAGTACATTTTTGTACAGTCTAACTGTAATTGGTTTTACAAACGGTTCAGAGAAGAAAAAATATTTAGCGTTCTGTATTGAAGCGACGTTTTGTACTTTTAAATAGATTATACCTAATATAATTGTATGTAGGTATCGAAAGTATTTTTAACATACTGAATAGATTTAGTAATTTTATCCTTTTATAGATAACTATTCTATGTCGACCGATGCAATAATGAATTTAGATGAAACCTCTTCTTGAGATAATTTAAAATGATTTTTGAACTTTGCTTTGCTTTCAAATAGACCAAATCTTTAATTCTATACCGTCTGACGTCCCGAAAGGCCCAATTTACTTCAAACTAATATTTATACAAACGTCGTATACAAAGGGGATGTGTCAAAAACGCTGGCTCAAATCTCGCGGCGCGTTTGTCCGTCCCAAGGAGCGGTTATCACAACACGGCTCATCGTAACCGGCTAAATTTTAATAAGGTGCCCACTACCGCCTTTGTTAGCGATGACTTGGCAACTTTTCACAATGGGTTGCGCAACTTATCTTCCAAATCGATATCGGTTTACGAAGGCGTTACGGCCGCTCGGCTACTGACCACGTTTTGATTAATTGCATTCTTCAAACTATACGGGTTACGTCGAAATTATTGACTGGCGCCGATTAATTAGCGAAACCGATGACGAGTGAGTTTACGGCTGCAGTGTTAAAATGTTTTGAGTGCGTTATAAAAACGCTTTTGTAATTTATTATTTCACTGTTAATGCTGTTTTTACGGCGGACGATAAGCATTTTCTTTTTTTGATCCTTGTTTAATTTTGTATCGAGATGCGTCTGGATTTTATAATAATTATAAATCGATTCAGTGAGTACTTAATTTGACTATAAATCACGCATTACTACTTTATAAACCCTCGGAACGGAGGAGACTTTTTTTGAAAGTTTTTGACATTTACTAACAAGGTCCCGCTTCGTCCGTCGACATTGTCCATTTGAAATAAATCAAATCGATCTCTACACAGCTTCCAATAAACCGATACATTTATTGATTTGTTACAGCATTAAATTGGTTCCCAGCAGTGCATCAACACGGCTAGTTTGGGACACGGTCATGATTTCGACTCTCGAATTTAAAGATTTCCAATAAAAACTGTATTGAAACTTTTTTGGGGTATTGTTAGCCTATTGTGGTTGCTAATTTGTTTGGGAGAGTTCAAAATGTAGGTACCGTTTACTGAAAATCTCTAACATGCTTGAACTATGTTTGGTGTATTTAATTTTTTTAAACATAAAGTGCACAGTTGTAACGTGTCTACAAGAAGCGAGCGCGCTTGTCAGTGGAACTATTTTTCCTAGTTACTTATTACGTACTGACACGTTCTATTGTTGCTTTACCCATTCATTGCTAATTGAAAGTAGGAGCGGGTGCGTGGAGTGGGCGTTTAGCGTTACGGTTGCAGCGACGACCCCCTGGTGCTCCGAACACCTTTTTACTCGGTCTTCGCCACGGGAGCTCCTGATTGCGTCCGATCTCATCGTTTTATGTTTCTCATAAAGCCAACAATAATTCATTTAGACGACGTGATGCCACTCACTCGTGAACTGAATCGCGGTTACTTACACGAGATTCTAAACAGTTCGCGCCAAGTTCCGGTTGTAAGTTTATGTCGCATCCGCCCACGCAGATATTATGATGTCGAAAATATCAAACTTTTATTAATTTACCAAGCGTTATTTATTGAGCATTTTATTGACGCGATTATTTGGGAATTTGATATGTTTAAGAAGTAGTCGTAAAACCATGAGATCATTCATTAGTAGACAAAAATATGCGCCTTGATACACCAGTTAACAGTTATACTTAATTTAATTAATGGATTACTAAAACCTTTCAATAGCTCAGTACTAATTAAAGTAAAAGTTCAAAAGAGATACAAATACGATTAAAGATTTTTGGGTAGGTGCTTAAGAGTCTACTTAACGCTTATTAGCTTAAATCAAATCCAATATGGGCTGCCCGAGTCCACTAAAACTATCGGAGAACCGGTATAAGTAAACAAACAAATTCATTCCGAACCATTAGGCACGAGATCCGACTGTTAATGTCTCAATTTAGAAACGGGCGTAAATCTTCAAAGGCGTGACAATTACTGTTACTTCCCGGCAGTACAAACAAAAAGGTTTTCCGTCAATTATCGATAAATTAACCCGATTAAACACTCTATAGCCAGACGGCGCCGGATCGGCTTATCTCTGGACATGCCACGCTTTTAGGCAGGTACCAACTAAACAACTCCGCCGCAGAAACATTAACATTTTTATACCAATTTGCTTTTTATTAGGTTCCAAGAGATGAGTAACCGAACTCAGTATAAACGTAATATTTTCACCTTTTGCTTAGAGCTTTATATATACAGTGGATTTCATTTATTACGACCTTGGTTGTAGCGACCATTTACCTATAACGACGTTAAGTCTAAGTCCCTTGAATTTAAAGCATACTTCAGTACAAAATTCACGTGGCTATAGCGACTTTGGATGTAACGCCGAGTTCGGGTGTAGCGACTGTTTTTAATGAATCATTTGTAACTAATTCCTAGAAATCCCATGCAGATATTGCGACCGGAGTCGGCCGCCAAAGACACAAAGATTTTTTTCTTTCACAAACATTTCTTATCTTTTGTTTACATCCATTGCACACAGATGGTCAGCAAGTGTGGAGACCTTTACCTTTTGTTTATAGATATCAACTAAGTAGGTAGGGAAGCGTGTACCTTTCGGAGCTTTTATGGTTCAGTTACAAAGTGATATTCTGAGTAGCAACTGAGTTTAGTAAACTTTTGAATAAGTATAGCTGCTAGACGCGCATTCACTGTTAAAGAAATGCTGATACGTGTCTGTATCTCTTTACCTTTGCCTGTAACGACTTCCGGATATAACGACGAAAATAGAGTGGTCCCTTCATTGTCGTTATACCCGAAATCCACTGTATATAAACTCCTTAAAAGCTGAGCTGAAGAAAAAGCTGAAAGCTAAGCACGAATATCTCATCGAAGTCATCTACCTAGCCTTTTAATAGAAGCGGTCCCTATTGTGACTAATCATGATTAAACGACTTTAGACAAATTGCATGGCCGTGACTAGGCATGTAAGCACCCGGGCTCGATCCCAAATCATTAAAAGAACAATTATAGATATCGCATTCCCACCTGCAACCTGTTGACCGATAATGATCTTTCTTTAAACAAACAGTAAGACTACACTCACTGATCGGTACTCATTGTTCGCTTGACGATCCTAAATTAAAATGCAATTGATAGGCAGCAACTGTCGATATAATATAAGTAGACATGGCTAACGAATCATGGGCCATCATCAGATCATCATAGCTATATCGCCTTTAAATGAACGAAGAACAAAAAACACTCAAAGTGCTCTTCTATGCTGCTGCTGTAATATTTATAACAACAGAATTTAATTGCAAAAAGAGCAGTGGAACAAAATCGATCAACCCGAAACTATTGATGACTGAATACTTGCTCTTACAACAAAAACTAATTTACCGAGCACTTAAAGATCATCGAAGTTTTTTGCCGTTTGAAAGAATAGAAAACGTAGTAAATTAACTAGCAGTGACGCGTTGAGCTCCCACAAAACGTTAACAGATTTTCAACGGTTTGTTTTCTTTTTGAAAAACGTTGCTCCCAATATAATTAGAGATCTTCGTCGGTAAGCGATGACTAGTCACCATTATACTATTCTCAGGCATTTCAAACTTTTGACGTCCAGCACGGAAGGCGTTTCTATCGGGCACCGCCTGAGCGCTCAGATTACGAGCCAAACAAATTGTGTTGAGGGCATCTTATTGTGTTTTTCGACGTGCTAACAATAAGCGGAGCCGCGCAACTGATCATTACCATTATACTTTATAAGGCTTTGTGTTTTGAGTAAATTATAACAGGTCCGTTTTGTGTTTTATTTGATACGTCAGGCGTTGCTCGCGTCGACGCGCGCTGATACTCACACAATAGGACTTCATTACCAACGGTGACACCATTAAATCTATCTTTACAAACCGCGATGGTTTGAAGCAGCCATCGTTTGCCCACCTTCATTATAATAATTGCTTTTCATGTCTCAAGTTCTTCAGATTGTTTTAGCAAGACAAACAATTGCAAGGGCGGTTTATTGAGTAATTTTATATAACAATCCGAGAACTTTGAAATGGCTCTTCTACAAATGACAAGAACAATCATTGAGCTATTAAATAGAATTGTTTGTTGTTAGAATATTTAGTTGTTTTTGCAGTTAACAAAGTGGTGGTACAAACAGAATACATTTACTTTAAAGCCACATAAATATGGTTAAACTGTGTATACCTTTGACCGTTGTTAATTGCTACGTATTTACGTAGCGAGTACACAGATTATGAACGTTATTCGCTTGTTAATGTTGCCAGGGCGAGTAGAATACTCAAAGGGGTAATTTTCATCGTATTACTGCAAAGATAATAGGTCTATTAGTAACTTAGACATTGCCCCCTTAGCAGTAAACGTTGTATCGCCTCGGATATCCAGTATATTATTTTTCTTTCTTTTAAATTTTAGAATCATATTTGTCATGCCTTCCATAACGTATCGATCGTCACACCTTCCCCCGAACGGTTTGGCAGAGGTCTATTACAACACCTACATTTTGCCGGGCGATATTCAGTCTCAAATGTGACAGAGGGTGAGCCTGTCCCTAAACACCGGGCTCCAGTTAAGTAGCCGATGACATTAAAGTAAATTGTAAAACTCGTTTGAAAAAGACAAAATATTGTATAACTATTCCAGCCGAGGCTATACAACGTTTATTGCAAAGCAGGTAGGTACTTATAGTTAGTTGTATCATTTAGGAAATATTTCGTTTTAATTCAGAAACGACATAGCAAGAGAGAGGCTTTTTATACCTAGCCAGGAGAGAAGTAAGGTTGTAGATTTTGAAAACTTATTTAAATAACAACAATTATAGATAAGTTTTCGAATTCTGAAAGTTTATAAACTGTTGTTTATAATATCAAGAATGTCAGGTTTTAAAAACATTTATACCTAAGTGATAGAGTAACGATATAGTTTACTGCATTTGCGGTTAGCCCACATTAAAAAAATACTTAATCAGTCTATATTCATTTTTCATTCCGTGCTTAAATACTAGAATATTTTTTGAACATCAACTAAGAAGAATAAGTAAACCTGACTAAACTGCGCAACTGAACTCTTATTTATAAATATCATTGCGTGAAGTGCAGGTACCCATGAGTTGGGGCCGACAAATTGCGAAATAGTTTGAAAGAGTAATCGCGCTATTTAAATAAATAACACTAGTAAAACCACCGGCGCGGCTCAGTAGCTCAGTTGCTCAGTCGAATCCTACGACAATTACGCTCGGACAGGCTATGATTAAATTATGGCACTAACTCCGAGTGTTTCCTGAAATTACATGGGATGCTTCAAGGCTGCGCCGGCACGCGATCCGAGCACGCAGAATGCCGAGTGATTTTAAAACGCGACCAATGACGCATCGGTTTTAACGCGCTGCTGGTCACTCATTTTATGCACATTGTGGGTAATTAGCCGTGTGCAAGAAACGTGTTCGGAGGCTGCGATTAAATAAAATTGTCCTATTTACGTGTGCACGGACGATTTCTCTGCAAGTGATGTGCGGTATTGAAATAATCTAGAGGCATTTGTGGGTGATTTTTAAATTACTGAATTACTAAAATACTGAATTACTAAATAGTACTATGTCACGGAGATTCATTTACAATTCAATTTATTTATTCGAACCATAGGATATTTCAAACACTTGGTAACGTCACTGTTTACAATGGTTAATACAATACAATTTGAATTCATAGCGGCTATATGCCTTGTCAATTTTAAGAAGCTGTAAAGGGGCCTTGTCTAAAAATAAAAAATACTTAATTCTAAAAATTAAATCAATAAAAAAAAGCAATGTTACGAAAGCAATGTTAAGACAAATAACGATAAATGCAAAAATTAACGTTTTGTGTTTTTACTCCTTGCCTGCGTAGGAATGTCACCACTGCACACCCAAAGCCATCAAAGGACTCTTTCCAAAATTTCGCATATCTGAAAATTCCGCACGGTTTGGTTTTGTCGCTCCTTCATTCCGCGCTCTTGCGAATGTCGAATATCCTTTACGGGTATCTAAAAACACGGTTTCGGGCTGTGAGTACAACACCACTAAAGGTGCTGCCCATAGCTGACGGATATCGCTTCCTATCCAGAAGAAGACCATCTGTGTCTTACCGTAATATAATTACAATAAATCATGTATTTGTACCATAACATTTTGTCCCTAGGTGTGTGCACTAACGCGACAGCTCCGAGCGTTTCTTCAATTAACCGAATCTTGCGTAACCGCGCGGCGGAGCGAGCTGCGGCGGAGTTTGCACGAGCCGCCGGCTACGGACTCTACGCAGCACCGCCGCCCTACGGAGCCTTTCCTTGGGGCGGCGGCGGTGGTGTTTGGCCGCCCGGCTCCTTGCCGCTGCCGCCGGGCGTGCCGCCACACAACGCAGTGCCGCACCCTGACATGCAGCAAGGATTCCTATCATCTGGTCGAGGCTTAATAGGTAAGCTGTCATTTATTTAGAGGTTCAATGTGCTCTTAGTCAGGAATGTCCTACAGCACGTCTGTTTTATTTAGCGTTGTATTTTTTTTATTCGTTAACCTAAACAAAAAAAAATCTGTTGCTGAAAAGAGAGTTTAAGCGTTTAAAATTAAATGTAAAATCTTGTACTACCTATTTGTGTTATGATTCAAATAACCAATAGTAAGTATAAAGTATTTGCAGCAAAAATTCTAACTTAAATGATTGATTTGTATCTTTTTTTTTACCATGGATAGGTACGAGTATGCCTTCTGTTTTCATAATAAAGAAACAACAATTTTTGAACAGATGTCGACGGTGATGACTCGGGGTCGTTGGACGGCGAACAACCAAAGTTTAGGCGAAATCGTACGACTTTTAGTCCAGATCAGCTCGAAGAATTAGAAAAGGAATTTGAAAAGTCTCATTACCCGTGCGTGTCGACGCGAGAGCGACTCGCGTCCAAGACCTCGCTCTCAGAAGCACGAGTGCAGGTAAACACCGTTAATTCCTATATTCCAATAAAATACTTAAACTTATATCCAATAACATTATCTCGACAGCCAGATAGATAATCGTATCCCTCAGAGCTCTCTTATTAGTTACGACAAATTTACATTCATGAATATTTTGTTAACACCGAATACTAATCACGTTATTACCGTTACTGACAGGTTTGGTTTTCCAACAGACGAGCGAAGTGGAGAAGGCACCAGCGCATGAACCTCCTCAAGCGCGGTGGAGGGTCGCCCGCGCAGCGCCTCCCCCACTCGCCGTCCCCCTCGCGCTCCCGTTCGCGTTCTTTGTCCCCCGCGCGCCTCACCCCCGCGTACCACACGCCGCAGATGGGCGGCGAGAATAGCGCCTTCAAAGCGCTCTCGCACCAGGACACGCACGCCCTGAAGGCTCTCTCGCACCACGCGCGCTTCGACGCCAGCGCGCTGAAGGCTCTCACGCACGGCAGCGCCTTCCAGCCGCACTCGGCGCTCGAGAGCAGCGCGTTCAAGGCGCTGGTGCCGCACTCCGCGGCCGCCGCGCTGCTCGCCGCGCAATCCGTGCAGCTCGCGCGCGGCTACGACTCTCGGTCCGACTCCGACGAGGAGATCAATGTGCACGACGAAAGCGCCGATGAGGCCGACAAACAGAACAACTCTAGCCCCCGAGCCGGCAGCCCGTGCCGCCGGCAGGTCCCCAACGATCTACCCTTACAGCTCACTAAACACGACCGCTGACTATGCGATCATCACTAATTATTTATTTACCTACGTAAAGTATTACAATTTAATTCCTATTGAATACCCATGTTCCGAATAATTATGTAAATTAGAAAACTAGAGTGCTAAAACTCCAGTTGGCTTGTTAAATAATGTAAATATGTTGATATTCTGATTTGTTAATTAGTATAAAGAAGACGGATGACTAATAAATTTGATTTTGCACAAACGAAAATATTTTAATTGATGATTTTTATACTAAATATCTGGATTATCATTGTTGGCAGTCACTGAATTTTAACGTAATATTAGTTCATTTTGTAAAGTAGCCTATTAAGGTGATAGTTTTGGTTATTTGGTATCTTATTTGTAAATATAATATTAATTAATAGTACCTATACCAAAGTATTATAAATATTCGACGGTACGGCACTTTCAGGAAACTAAAGTTCCTAAATATTTTATTGTACAGCTGTTAGTACATTTATTGTCTTGTAAAACTATCTAGATGGTATTTTTTTGAGTCTTAAATTCCTATGTAGAGAAATATAATAATGTTTGGTAAAACAATTTTCATTTCGTATATGTTACCTTAAATTTAAAAAATATCAATTCTGATAGAACCATTATAATCTGTTCATAAATAACACAAAACCATGGAAGAAACTGTAAACGTACTTATGAAGGAAGCTGAGTATTTAAAAAAATGTTTAGATTCCTGTGCTCTGCGATCCTGCTCTAGTAACATTCTATCGAAATTTGTTAAATATTTTAAAATTTAAGTAGACAAACTAAAGTTTTAGATTGTAAATAGTATAAAAACAGGCTTCATAAGCTATTTATTGCTGTAACTAGTAAATATTATATTATAATTATTTTAGAAAATGATGTACGTACCTTTCTAGTATTATAAAATATGAGAATAAATCATTATTGAATGGGGTTCTTTGTTTCATTTATTGTTTAATCTACACTAACATAATAAAGAGGAAAAATTAGTATATTTGTATGTGTGGAACGAATCTAGAACTTATAAAATAAGAAATTCAATTATTCTAATTTCTAAAATACTTGCTCTAAATATTACAAAATCTGAATCAATTCCATAAAAATAACTTCGCTTTGATAAGGTCTTCATAGGCATTCTGAGATGACGATAATGGACACGAATGGAGAAAGTTTACATAATGTACTTGAGCAGGATAGGTTTACACACCGAAGCCAACGGGCTGTCGACACAGCCCGCCGACATGTATGTGCGATTTACTTTTGAAATATGCCCGCCAAAGTTTAGAAACATAGCCGGCGACATCATAAAGGCGGGTTAATTTTGGTTTGTAGACTTGTTTCTTAGATAAAGGTAGATTTGGAAAGCCAAAAGTAATTAAAGTCGAATCAATCGAATCGAAGACAATCGAATGAAAATTCATACCTACTAGGTTTTAAAGTGAAATATTATTTATCTTAAATCGCACACATGTGTTTTGCACTAGTGTGCCGCGTAGGAAAAATATGCATACAAACACACATATACATACGTAGGTATAGATATATAGGAACATGCGGAATACAAAATAATCTCTTGTAGATTTTACTACAACACACCAATGAAGATGATGTTGATACTGAAAGGATGGTGATAGGTAGAACTGAATTAACTTAAAAAAAACAAGGAAAGAATGGAATTAGAGACAGTAAGAATGTAAAAAATATTTTCAAAAATTAGGTAGGTATTCGTAATTGACTGTTTATTACCATACTGACAAGTCTTACACAAATGTATACAAAAAGTATCCGGCTATTAGCTCTTTCATTCAAAACTAATAGCCCGAGAAGATAGACATGTATTTTCACCGTTTACAATGTATCATGAGAAACGATTATATTTTTAAGTCATTGTTAAAGCAAAGCCCTTATTCAGTCCTTCCCGGATATGGACGATCATTTTTGTGAGAGTTTATTACAGGTAGCAAAAAGGATAAGTAGCAGTTGCCTTATTAACCTATATTCACACTTCTGGGTTAAACTTCCTTTATGAGATTGAATGGGACATTTTGAATATGACAATTTAAAAACTTAAAAAAGCTAACCTGGAAAAGAGATTGGCTCTGCTGAGTGCTTAGTAAAAATACTTGAAAAAGACAGAGAGTATATAAAGGTATAGAAAATACCATGATACACCATCCTATAGTACTGGTAGCTCAAGCTTATTATAAAGAATAGATCCACACCTGCGACCTTGAAGTAGAATGTAAGCAACCTTAGCTTTATGGCTTAAGCAACTGGAAAATTTCCATATGCTATAATTTCAAATGATAATGATATCTCGGACAAACCTACTACAAAAGTACTTACTTACAATAAAATGGAAAATATATGCTTAAAGGCTCATAGTTATAGTTATAAGCTTTCAAAATGAAATGCTAACTCCAAGTTACGCCCGTACTCTCCTTCTGCACACATGGGGATATTATTATATTGCAGTTTGTTAGCAAATGTAAATATTATGGAAATGAGAATCACCATTAACAAATTGGCGACGGTGAGCAAAGTTTATGAGCAGCTAAGTATGTGAATACTTACGGAGAGGCTTATTCTGGAATCGACATTTTAACTTCTTTTTTGTCTGTTTATATAACCTTTAATATTGATAACTTATAATTAATTTCTTTTCATCACGTAATATGATGGTCAAATCACGATTTAAACTTAGCTAATTTGACCATAGCATGTTAAGAGAAGGCGAAGCCAACCGAGGCTAGATAAGAAGAAAAACGAAGTGCAAAAGGCAAACTGGTAAATGTCATGTTGCACATATATAATTTAAAAATATAAAGGTAATAATTATGAAAACACCGGCAGATGACTGGATGATAGATGGTTTGCTGACTAGTTGACTTTGAAACCAATAAATTAGTCTACCCTGGTAGCGAGATAGGTCAAAGAATTCGTCTAGATTGCAGAATTTTGAATATAATATAGCATGTTCAAGGCAGAAAGCAGATTGAGAGGGTTATAACAGCAGTCGAATATAACAAAATTGGTATTGATAATAAGCCTACCAGATATCGACAACAACATACTTTTAAATCATGATGATATTTGTTTAAATGTATTTTTAAAAATCCTAATCGTTAGCAAACCATCCAAACATCTCAAACGCCCGTATAGTTTACAACACATTACAATTACCTTATTTAGGCACGCTCATTAGCATTTTGATATGTAAAACCGTCCGACACCTACCAGATATAAAGCAGTAGATAATGCGCTGTCAAAGCGATCACAACTTCATATTTATCTGGCGCTCGTAAAGTCACCTACACGGAATGAAGTAATTTCGTTTTCCGTTTATACGGAATAGTGCGCCCGCGCCGGCAAGATAAAGCTGTGCTCGTGATACGGCCGAGTGTGTATGCATGTACGCGCGCTGCCGCAATAATAATAAATTTTGTGTCGTTTGAAGCGCCGAGACACTCGGACACTACTCGTCTGTGCCGATGACTTAATATACTACCGAATGGGATTAAATCCGATCGAATTTTATTTTATGAGTTGAGAGTGGACTCTCGTTTTTATGGCATTACAGTTGCGTAACATTGAATAACACTAAAGTTGAATTTGCGTTCATAATGTAGATGCTATATAAACTTATAAAACGTCTTCGTTTCGACAATCCACTTTAAATAAGTAAACGTAAAAGTTTTGTTACTTTTGTAAACTAAATGTAGCGCGTTGATGTCTTTTTCTTGAAAAATGGAGTTATGGTTTTTAGTTTACCAAGCTTCCTTAATTGGTTACAATTAGCCCAACTATGCAGTCTAAATTGGTTGAAGTGAACTACTAAAAAAAACTACAAAAATAAAAGATTTGAGTTTCTCACAATAAATATTTTAACTTGGTAAATATATATATGAATGAAATATAAAATTATTGGAGATTCATTTTATATTTCATTTCATTGTCTATATTCGTAAGTATATTACAATGTATAAATATTTATTGCAGAGTACAATGTTATACAAATATCAACAAAATATGAGACATTAGAATCTTTGCACGACAGATGTACATACAGAGTGACTGGTTGAACACTTTAGATATTCTAGGTTATCATAGTACTCATCATTATGAACAACTTTTATTATGGCACAAACGCGGAATTCGCGAAAAAAAAATCAGCTGTTCCATACATTTTGTCGAGTGTCATTGACATTTTTCTATGGAACAGCTGATTTTTTTTTCGCGAATTCCGCGTTTGTGCCATAATAAAAGTTGTTCATAATGATGAGTACTATGATAACCTAGGATATCTAAAGTGTTCAACCAGTCACCCTGTATAATATGAAACCTCCCCGCAACTAAATTAAGTTATAACTTACACACTTTAATTTTTTCGCACATTTCTTAACAAAACACCGAAGCACATGACATCATTTGCACATAAAATTCGCATATTATTCATATGCAAATTGACTGAGCAATCATAACATAAAAATCTTAAATAAAACCTGGGTACCTTGCAGTGGATGGTTATAAAATAATGTGGGGACATGAAGATTTCCCTGACATTTAATATAAGAATGGACCGCTGTGGAAACCAATTTTATGCTCATATTTTATGGATTTCTCGTTTCAAGAAAAATAAAGACCGTAATCAAATAGCTGTTATGCCCATTAATATCAAAATAGGTTCCTTGTTAACAAGCAGATGTACACGACTTCGTACGCGTAGCAGTGGGGTTAGACCTTCGATCTCGCTAATACAAAGTTTCAATTTTAATTCTATCGGAGGGACGATGCGCGAAAGCTAGGAAAGTAATAGACAGATGAGAAAATATTTTTTCCATATCCTACTAATATTATAAACGCGAAAGTTTGTAAGAATGGATGGATGGACGGATGTTTGTTACTCTTTCACGCCAGAACGGCTCAACAGATCTGTATGAAATTTCGCACAGAGATAGATTATAGTCTAGAATAGCACATAGGGTACTTTTTAACCGCGGGTGAAACCGTGGGGCACGGCTAGTATTTAATATTTAATTATTGATATCCATACTTATAAACTCACTTTTATTATTAATATTATAAAATGTAAAGTAACTATGTCTGTTTGTAGGCTTTTCACGGCTAAATAGCTGAACAGATCTCAATGAAATTAGATAATTTCTTACGGTACATTTATACGAGTAAGGTTTTTGGATAACATTTTGTGAATAAACGCGAACAAAATCGCGGGTAACAGCTGGTATTTACATAAATATATTTAAACGGCTGGAAGTAATGATGTGCAGTTGAAGTCTTGATGAAAATTGATCATAACTAAATATTTGTAAATATAACTGCAATGTAAAATTAATTAATTAATTATGGTGATAACTAAAGAACAGCTTTTACCTGTCTACCCTTTCTACCATTCCTAAAACTCTACTATCACCTGTAACATGTTCCCAGCTCACACAAGTCACATGCCTAATCAGTTACTAACAACAACAAAAAACTCAGGAGACGGTCACGGTTTCCCATAAAATCATGAGCAGATACCAAAATGTAAGCACATTAAGTTATCGGGTAAATTATCTCGTTTGGAAGTTAAAATATTTATTTGTTTCTCACTCGAGAGGATTTGGGCGTTTGTGGGCAGACTGTAGTCTCCCAATTAGGTGGTTATTGACGTTTTACTGTTATCAGGTCAATCTGACGAGGGCCCGTGTTTATAGTGCGCCCGACTCAATGGATTTTTAGCACGGCATACGTGAGAACGTTTGCTGGAGGAAAATCGTTTGTGGCTTGAAGCATTTTATTTAGGGTTATGCGGAATGGTTGTACTAAGCCCGAGAAACGTCATTGTGCAATTTTTATACTAAGCTGTCATTGTACTATGAATGATGTAGAGTTGATGCTGAAATAGAAGGAAAAAACAAACAACTCTTGCAGAGAAAATGTCATTAATAATTGCAATACAAAATGATAACTTGATAACTTTTCTACATTTCAAAATTATTTACAGTTTGAAGACCTAACTGATTATAACATAACAAGTTTTTCTTAATTGTCTCCACACATATCCCACGTACAAATACAGCATCATAAAGTTAAGACGCATCAAGCACTATTGATACGACGACAGCGCGACAAGGGCCAAAGTCGACATTTATCCTAAAAAGGGAAGCTGTTAATAGAGTCATTCAACGTTACCGGCCGAATTATCTACAAAGAGAGGAGTCCGGCCGACTCGGTCGGAAATATAAATTTATTTGGTGGTTGTCGACGCGACACGGGCGCCCGCGCCTCTATCGGCCCGTAATCTTGAACATTGGCGTTAAAGAATTTAAATTATACGCCGATACAAATGAACGGGCGAACCCGCCTTATTTATTGCCTTAATCCAAATTATATTGACTAGATCTTTCGGCCTTTGACGTGTAACGAGATATCAAATCTGAGACTACAGGACTGTCATAATTACGTACGAGTGATAGAAATCTCACAATGCAATACAATACATCTTTATTGCACACCAAAAATACAAAGTATTTCAAACAAAGAAAATATTTAAAAAATATCATTCGACAGTACAAGGGCGGCCTTATCGCCTAAAGCGATTTCTTCCAGGCAACCTTTGGATGGACAGGACAGAACGAAATATGACAAACGGTCGGTGGCATACAAGAATTTAATAGTAAAAACAAATAAAAATATAAAAAAATACATATATACCTATAGGTTCATATATCTAAATAACTTACAACTACATAACTTAATATATTGTGTAAAAAATTATAATTAAATATTTATATTTATAAATACATATGTACGTACCTTCTAACAAAGAGAAAGATAATGAGATAATGAGAATATGAGAGAATGAGATAATCTTCTTCTTCTTAATCGGGCACTCTTGGCAGAGTGGTCGTGGTCACTAAGATGGTGGTACATGGTGGGTGTTCACCGTCGTCAGTCTTCCCGGCGGCGGTAACTACTGCTCTCGCAATGCTTCTCCATTTTAGCCGGTTCGTCGTATTACGAGAGCACTCCGTCATGGAAGCGTTTGTGGCTGTCTTGATGAGATTCGTCCAGTGAACACGCTGGACGGATCTCTCTACCTCTCTTTCCTGCTACCTGACCTTGGACTACCAATCTTTCCATTGAGTCTTCGTTTCTGGAGATGTGATAGAAATGTGACATAGCAAAACCAGTTTTATTTTATCATACTTTCCTACATACTTTGTCTTGTATATCAGAGTTCAGATTCAGATTCAGACTCAGATTATTTATTGTCATAAACCGTACAGTACACATGATGTTTCAAAACACAATATTGCATTAGGTACATAGTTCAACGGACCCCGTCGGGCACAGCAACTTAGAAGAGAGGAGGATGGTTATTACATTTTGGAATTTTATTATTATCATCGTCGTAGTCGTTATAATATATTTAGGTTAAGAATATTAATTTTGTCAAAAGTCATATAGTCTATTTAAAGTCTATTCTATCTAGTCTAGTCTATTTAGAGTTTAATACTTGCTGTGTATGTTGCGCAGGTGTTGAATGTCATTGTTCTCAATTATTATACCGAGTCATGAATCTATAAATTCCAATTACTAATATTTCACTTTGTCGGTACTAATTAAGAGCTGCAACCAATTTGCGCATGCGCATCGATCGGGACTTGCCTCAAGACACCATTAGTCTCAATGCCGACCCATAAAACGTCTAGAGTTGGGACTTTTGATTAAAAGTTTTGCTGTTCTGTTGGATAGAGGGTAACCCTCTTTATTAATAAACGTAGCGTAGCATATACTCGAACACTTATTCCGTATTTTGTTTTTTTTTTCTTTCGATGTAAGGTATATCTTTTTATCTTTATCAAATTATAAACTTGTTATAATTTGCCAGGATAAGTAAATCAGATCCGAATATTACATATTTACTTCATGGAAAAAATCAAGAGAGTGTCAATTTTCCCCAGTTTTTCTTTTAGTTGTAATGTTTTATTAATCAAAAGTAAATTTAATTTTAAAGGTAGCTAAATAAGGCCAAAGTGCATCAACACCTTAAACAAACTATTTTTGACAGTTCTGCGATAATAAGTGTCAAAGTTAGATAAGTAGTTAAATAACCAATCGCCAGGTTCAATTTTGATAAACATGGGTCAATCCTGAACTAATACTAAATTCATCGATCCTGGATTTTCAGTTTTGGCAAATATAATGTATCCGAATATCCGAACTTTAATTTAAAAAAGAATTTAATGCCTACCGCTTATAAAACTGAACAAACAATTTTTTTATTAGGATAGAGATATAGGGCAGGTCAGTTTATTATTTTAAATTAGTGTAAAAGCGATGACAGCCTAGTTGGAGAAGGCCTGCCTCTCAAGCCAGAGGGAGCGGGTTCGAACGCAGCCGAAGGCACGCACCAATTTGTTCATTGTGTGAACATATGTGCGTATTGTATGTCATCTGCAACATGAATGGAGCCCGGTGGCGCCAGGCTCGCCCCCTGTCACATTTGGGACTGAATATCGCCCGGCGAAGTGTGGGTGTTGTATTACACCTCTGCCAGCCCCCTCGAGGGAAGGGCGTGACGATATGTTATGTTGAAGCAAACATCCGTAATGTAATTACTTGTGAAATAACTGTTTATTTCGCAAAAGCAGCTAGCTATTTCTGTTTAGGACGGTCTACAGCGCTAAAGCTCTGTGCCTTGCTTGTTTTATAGCAAGGCATCTTAATTTCAAAGATTATATGAGAGCATGTAGTATTTCATGTGCGATAAGACTGTGAAGGTGTGAAATTGTATCTTCATAACGAAAATTTATTGAATAGGATACATTATTTAACAAAATAAAAAAAACGGCTATAATTTCTAGACATTATTATGTACTGTTTTTACATTAAAATTTTATAAACCTCTTTCTTACAAATTAAAATATTTTGTCAGTCATAATTTCTAATACAGATTGCAGTTGCAGATTGCAGTTAGTCCATTCGCAATTAGTCTTATTTGCGATTACCACAAAATATCCCCTAGTATAGTAAATAAATAAATAAATTCTATAAAGTAAAATAATTAAATAAATAAATTTAATAATTATACTCAGACAGATGGATGGGATTTTGGTAGGAAACAAATTGCTTTTTGCGTTAATCGATTGCACTAATTATCCCTCTTATATTTCACCTAAAACCGCTCAGCTGCTACAAGCATACATATACCTACATTAGCACACACTTACATTAACAAATAGTAAGTGATAAATAATTATAAGAAAGTAGCTGCGCCCCGCGGTTTCACCCGCGGTCGCGTTGGCACCGTATTTTTTTCGGGATAAAAAGTACCCTATGTCCTTTTCTGTACCCCCGACAACGTGTATGAAAAATTTCATGGTGATCGGTTGAGCGTTGAGGCATAAAGCATAACAAACAAACAAACTCACTTTCGCATTTATAATATGAGTTAGGATTAAAATAAGGATGACTAATAATTGGTTAATTCAAACTATTAAATTAAAGAAAGGTGTTGAAACAAAATGTTACTTTAAATCAAATAAACATAGCTTTAATTTTATTGTAGAAACCAAAGTATACTCATAACAATGCTAAATCAATAAATGAAAACTAATTACATAGATAAACTACCTACGTAATATTATAAGTTACCCTGTCCCAAAAAATAAACCATATCGTCGTCATCATTTATCACATGAAGTTAACTGCGCGCGAAGTTTTTTCTTCTCTGCCAAAATATTTTTCAAAACATCTATTGCCTTTGCTGAGGAACTATCTAAAGTAACAGGTGCTCTTTTGGAATGTTTTTTTATGTAAATGCGTTCATTTTCGTATTCTTTTATAGAACCTTTTGTTTGTTCTATTTCCTTTTGAGCCGCTATTTTTTTCTCTCTGATAAGTTCTCTTTTTCTTTTCAGTTCATCTTTAAGCTCTATTTTTATAAAGTTTAACCGTTCGTGTAGTTCGGCTATCGACATTTCACATAGGAAGCCAAACCCAGATGTCTCGGTTAAGTCGATAATTTTTGGTACTTTAGCCTTCTTCGCAATCATGGCTAAAATTCTAATTTCCTTTATAATTTTGGCTTGTTTTTCTAATTCGTCTTGTTTGTTTTTCATTGTTTCTTCATTCAATGCATCTGATTCTTGTCTTAATTTGTCAGCAATTTCTTTATTCTTTTCATGTACTTCATTTTTTGCCCGCCGTATGTTTAACTCGAGCATAGAACGCTTTTCCACAATTTGACGACTTTTTTCCAATTCTATTTTCTTCCAATTTTCAATTTCTTCATCCCATAATTCTTTTTCTTTTAAAAATTCTTCATATCTCTTTTTGTTATTTTTTTGAACTTTTTTCTTGGCAATCATCGCTTCTTCATGAGATATTTGAGCTTCTAAATGTTTTTTTTCCATATCAAACAATCTTTTTTCTTCTATCTCTTGTCTCTCCATCTCCTTTAGCTCATCTATTGATTTGGCTAACTTACCAGAATTAACTAAATCTAAGAGCCATTGAACTTCATCTTGTTCAGCTAACTGTATCTTTTTATTCATTCTTTTCACTGTCGAGGTCGTTTCTTTGACAGGCGGCAATTGATTGTGTTTCAAGACAAATTTTTGTCTCGGCTTGGGCATAGGTTTTGCATGTTTGTTTTCGATTTCATCTCTGATTGCAGACAATTTTTGCTGATAAGCTTCAGTATTGTCCTGAGCATAATTGTAATCTTTGGTTATTTTTTTCACGTCATTAAGTAAATGGGTTGATTTTTGCTTATGTTTTTCATGTAAATTTTGTAACCTCTGGTCGATTACGCTTTTTGTAACCATTTTCCTTGTTTGTTTTACTTTAAAAGAGTTAGGTGGTGTAGCTGGCAAAATGTTACGCACTGTTGTATCTCTATTAAAAGTTTTTCTATTGAGCACATTAGGTTGAACAGGAATTGTTTTAGGTCTTGTTTTCCTGATCTCCATTTTTTGTAAATATTCACCATAATTATGCCCCATTTCACTTATGTACGGTTGCCATGTAAAAAGAGGAGCAATAATCTTTTCTGTAATGAAACTGGTGTCGTAGTACGATTGAGCCACATGGGAGATGAATGTCAAGACTTCATTGTTGCCAAGGAAATTGGTGAAAGTACCTAAAAGTGCCTTACTCAAATTAAAAATGCATTTGTAAAGAAATGGCATATCTTTTGAGTGAATTCGGAAAACTACTGCATGGAACAAAATCATAAAGTAATCCTGATCTTCTTCAGATAGTTCTTCGGTTAAATGTGAAGTTAATGCTTTTAAAAACAGACCATGTTTCTGTATCTCTAGGAAAGTTTTAGCGATCCAGGTTATTTTGGCATCTTCAATGGTCTCAGGGCATTTCTTCATGTAAGTTTTCATATACTCGTGCGGCGACAGTTCGCTGGAAGCGCCATAATCGAGCATTATGTTTCTTAGTAGTTTTACATTGACTGATGTGTGATAGTAAACCATTTTTGTAATGATTTACTATTGTGTATCCACAATCAGAAACGAAATTTACTATGACAAAATTAAAACATCATATTACAAACAAGGCAAAAATTTATTTGTCAAATTAGGTTGACAGGTTGATGTTTTTTTTGTTCTAGTTTTGTATCATAAGTTTTTATTATGTGTACAGAAAACTCCATGTAGGAACAACTGTCAATTTATTTTAGGCTATGTGGAGATAGATACCTGGGTAGAGCTTAGTCGCCCAGATATTAAGGATCGTTTGAAATAAATAATTCCTTTTGTCGATTGCCGAGTAATTTAGAAGCTTACAATGATAAAATATAAGTTAAAATGTTAAGATAATAATATCCCTAGACTATTTACTCTTTCCTAAGAGAATAACTTGGGTAGAGCTTAATCGCCCAGATATTAAGGATCGTTTGAAATAAATAATTCCTTTTGTCGACTGGGGAGTAATTTAGAAGCTGACAATGATAAGATATAATATTAAGATAATAATAACCTTAAAATGTTTACTCTTTTCTAAGAGCATAACTTTTGTAGAGTTTAGCAAAGTGTCATTTTAGTTGGTGTAACGTATCATTTACACGGCCAAGCAAGCTGGTAATGGCGATTAACTTCTTAATACTCCTCATTACATAGGGCCAATTTACCTAAATATTCCAACACTTACCAATCAGGCTCACGCCGGCAGTAATATGCTTCTGTCAGTCAGCTCAGTGCCGTCGGGAGTATTTAATTAGGCAGTCAGTCTGTTTTCGCCGAGTCTGTCATTTATCAATCGCCTTGGAGGAGCTCTTCGACAGCTCGACACCTCTGCCTCTATAGAATAGGAGCTACTACTTACTTTTCTTACTGGTTGATGTTGATAAAAAAAAATGTATCGAGTCTGAACTGTATAAGTATTGACATATTATTTTGGTAATGACTAGAAACAAAGATCGGGCTGAGTCGGTATTAATGTAATTTACAAATTCTGTTTATGCTAAATTATAGTAAAAATGACTGGGGTTATATTTTATTTTTATAATAATGTTTATGTCCAATTGTCGATATTGTCTATGGCTTGGTGGACTTATTAAGTATTAAAAACATTATGATAAAACTCAGCAGACTAAATTAATAAGAACAGTTTAGATTTTTTCAACAAAACATTCACAAAAATAACATGAGAGAGAGGTTACAGAATACGATGTCGAGGATAGAGCAAAGTGGAGAAGTAAAATTAGGAAGGCTGACCCCACCACCAAGTGAGATATATAGCCCGAAAAAGATACATAAACGTTGGTAAAACAGATCTTAACGTGACTCGTAATCGTAAGACGCAGTTGGTCCTATACTACTAAAAGCTCAAAGTGCAAGTCACACTAGCCCTCTTAAAATATAATAATCGTGTTAAACACTGCCACAAAAGCCATATTCGATTAAAGGCATTTTAAATAGGTTCCCGTCTCGTTATCTTCCCGCCTTTGTCGATCGGTAACTACTTATCACGTGAGATGATTTTTTAACTTTTTATAATTACCCACACATTCAGGCTTGGGCGTGCTTATAATTATTATTCTAGAAGTCTTAACCGACTTCAAAAAGGAAGGAGGTTCACACTTAGAAAGTATTTTTATTGAGTATCTTACGCGCTATCTTCATTCATTGTCAACCTCAAGAGAGGAAGAATCTCGAGAGAGATTTTCATGATTAATTTTTATTGTATAGCGCTTTAAATGAAGTCGGTTATTGAAGGTTCCATTTAAATTTGAAGGAAAAAAATCGTCTAAACATTGAACAATTTAGATTTTTAAAATTAGATTTATATTACCTGCCGATACGAATTTTGCCATAATTAATCCGCATAATAAGACAAAAATTGTAATTTATTTTCTTAAGTTAACAAGATACTTATTCCTTACGTACCAGTAGAATTCCATTTTATTTTTGAACACAAATAGTGACCTCTGATGATTGATTCTCCCACAGGCAGCAGCTTATTGACTCTGTCAAATCAATTCAACTTTGAACACAAATCAATTTCAACATAATGTTAGGTGTCAGTGCATGTCAAATTATCGTCCATAATTAACGTTACGCTTCCCTTGCTTTCTTGTAAATGTCTAATTATTTCTGATTGCAGGAATATAATGTTTTTAAAGGGTTGGGCCTAAGCCGTCATGATCGTTTAATGTTTATGGATTTTTACTACAACTTTCTTACAACTTTCTACTTGTCGTTAGAACGCTTGCAAATCTTTTCATCATCCTACTTCCTACTAATATTATAAACGTGAAAGTTTGTAAGAATGGATAGATGGATGGATGTTTCTTACTCTTTTACGCCAGAACGGCTGAACAGATCTGGATGAAATTTAGCACAGAGATAGATTATAGTCTAAAATAGCACATAGAATACTTTTTAACCGCGGGTGAAACCGCGGGGCGCAGCTAGTATTTTCATAAATGCGAAAGTTTGGATGGATGTATGAACATTTCTTACTTAATCACACCAGAACGGCTGAACGAAACTGGCTAAAATTTAGCACAGTTAATTAGGGGTAGCACTGCGGTGCATGGCTAGTAGATTATAAAATTTTGCAGACATGTGTTTAACTTTATTCTTTTATTGTATTGTACCTAATGTAAAGTTTAATGTGCATTTAAAATACATAGATCAACGAACATAACATAGCTCGACTAGGTGTTCGTAACCGACGTTCGTCACTGATGTCAAGCAACGGTCGATACGGTCAGTCCTAGGATGGGTGACCGCGGGTGGCATTTTTAACTAAGCGCTACCGTGGTTCGGATGACACGTTAAATTGGAGGCCCCAGTTTTTCTTCTAACATAACATAACTGGGGCCTACAACTATAATTTTCTTTTATTAATTTAAAACCATATCAGTTTGAAAAAATATAAAGGAAGCCATACGTTTCATATTATGTACCTTCATAAATAATTGTACCAGCCAGCGGCCACAGTCGGAAACAATTAGCAAGGTGAGATGTCGGCGGTAATAGCACCGATTTTTCCTCGGCACTGATCGACGACATGTTTTCGCAGGTGTTTTGAGACAATACCCTCGTCACAGTTACAGAATGTTGTGACAGAACCATCTACACCGAAGGATATGGTTGGTGAGTATCGTATCCAAAGACTTTATGAAAAAAATTGAAGTAATTACTTACAAATGTATCTAAGGTCTTTAGCATTATATGTTCAAAGCGATACAACACTTAAAAGCCGTTGTTTTTAAACTAGACTGTTAACGTTAATGCCTGCCAAATTTTTACAAAACTAGCTGCACCCCGCGATTTCACCCGCAGTCCCACAGGAACCGTTTATTTTTCGGTATAAAAAGTACCCAATGTCCTTTTCTGTACCCCAGACAACATGTATGCAAAATTTCAAGACGATTAGTTGAGTAGTTGAGACGCGAAAGCGTTACAAACAAACATACGAACAAACGAACAAACTCAATTTTGCATTTGTTATATTAATTAGGATATTTTGACTATCTTCCGATGACTTATTCGAACATGACTTGTACCTGTCTGTAAACATAGTGCGACTAAAAAAACTACTCGTACAAAAGTTTCAATGTTTAAGAAGGGATGCCTGTAGTAGAACTACCTAAATTTTGGTAGAACCGAACCTGGTCTTACGCCTTAACTTGTTTAAACTTAGAAAAATCTAGGGCCATAGATACTTTCTAAAGACACAAGTACATAAAGATTGTTTTATCTGACTCTGATAAGCAATAAATACTTTAATTGAAAAGGAAGAAAACATAAAGTTACCCCTTTAAAAATAGGAGTTGTACAGCCTCGAAATAGTTATCTTACAATGTTTTGTCTTTTTCGGTTCAAAAATTCTAAAACAAAACACTGTATATCTGTCCCTAGTCCCTAGGCTATACAACCTTTAATGCCAAGGGGGTCATTAGTGTGCAGTTAGAAAGCTAATTCTGTATGTAGGTACCTATAAACAGAGTAAATAAACTAAACTTCAGGTAGGTACGTATAGAACTAGATTGGTTCTGAATTTTCTCACGAAACATCTATTATCCTACGAGTTCTTTTAAAAATTATAAATGATTGCTACAAAAAGCGCAGTAGGTAAAAATAGAGTGGTTAAAGAGATAAGTCCTAAGTGGTGAGCCGCAGGTTCGTCACGAAAGGTTACCGTGGGTTATTTATTGGTGGTGGTATCACGATCCGTGAACGACTGAATTTGTTTCGTCCATTATGTGCATTATCTTCGTAATAAGCCTCGCTTGTGATAGGTTGGAACAACTAGATACCTACCAACTACGCTACGAACATTTTGAGTTGAAAAAAAAATTGTTAAAAAATGTGTATACCTTTACCCTCTTTAATAAACGTTGTATAGTCTCAGAATAGTTTTACATTCTTATGTCTTTTCCGATAGAGTAACAAACGTAAAAGAAAGAAAAGGATAAAACACTGTAAAACTATTACTAGGCTATACTAAATTCCTAATGAATTTAGTATAGCCTAGTAATATAATAAGGGGTGTTTTAGTACAATAAAAATGTATCTATTACCTAGATAAGTACCTAATTTTGCAATACTCCGTCACGTTAGTTTATTTTCCATTTTATATAGAAACTCGTAACAAAAACCCCGTAAACATTATACGCCCATTTTAATGAACGCAACATTAGTGCAAGACATTTTCGTTGTTATTACCCGGCCATATTATTTAAGATTTATGTAATAAAGCCATAGACGCACGGAAAGGCAATGTCTAATCACGGGTAGTCATTAAATTGAAGTAATAACTCTTCAACATAGTAGCGGGCACTTGGAAACAGTTGTGCATCTCTCCTGAATAACTATTGCATATTTTTGGCTTTTATTGTTTTTAGACAGTATCACAATTAAAACAAAAAATGAACTAAAAAAAACCGATATTTTAATCTGTTGTAGCGTAGGTAAGAAATATTAGTTTAAGCGAAAGTATTTTTTTCTTTTATTGTCAGTCTATTGTTTATTTCGCGACTAACCCTCTCAATCAATATTGATATATTTTGAAAAATGTAAGTAAGAGGTACGAGTATCAATAAAACATTCAATAAACAAAAAAACATTGGTGAAAATTGTAAAATTAACAGAAATATTGATGTTACTTTTAAAAAGCGCTCTAAGAAAAACATGTTTATTGAGTGGTTTACAATCTGACTCACGCTATATTGACTCTACTCAATTCAATATCTAATTAAAATGTTAATTAGATAGATACCACAGTAGTTTAAATAGTTGGAAAATTTACTGGAATTAGCAATGTAAGGTACATTGCTAATTCCAGTAAATTTTCCAACGTTACTGTGTTACTCTACCACAGTATTCTAGGTAAAGCGATAGGGTCAACTGATACAACTGCGTCTTTGGGGCAATTGCGTCTTTCAAAAATAACTGACAAACTCTTCTTAAATTAGGCGCCACCTACATCTTTTTTCTATATTTAGTTACAATAATCTGTACTAGATGGCGTTAGTTGCCTAATTTGTGAAGTGTCTGTCGGGAATTCTCGAAATACGCAATTGCCCCAGAGACGCATTTGTACCTGTTGACCCTATCGCTCTTCCTAGAATACAGTGATAGAGTAACACATACAGCTGTTCAGAACAGCCAACTACATATTTAAACTACTGTGATATCATATTGTTATTAACATTATTTTGTACCAGTTGACGCTAAAGAGTGAAAATGTGAAAATAACCTACTGTGTTCAACAACGACGCACTGAAATAATTAGTTGAGCTAGTTAACTGTTTCCATCACTACAGCGTAGTTAGCGGGCGCATAAAGACCCATAATTCTTTGTTAAGGTCCTTTGTAAGGGCACGAAGATTGATGAAGGCTCTCCTCAGGTGGCCGCTGTTAATAAGCTTTCAATAATTTTGTTTCGACGGGAAAATAATAAATCGATGACTTCTGTTCAATTGGATTAGCTGTTTAGTTTATCTTATTTGGAAATAAGAGATAATCGGGCTCAACATTTTATAATCAATCATAACAAGTTTGGAAGGGAGCTTTGAGACTATGTATGAAAAAGGTGTAAACACAGACACATTTCGTGATTTTTCTGTTCGTAGGTATATTGTAAACGAAAGGCTCTCCAGGTATTTGGTTTTTGCTTGGCAAAGTGTTATGCCGCGGATTCACATTGATTTAACTTTGGGTTCAAGCTTGGCTTCAATTTAAAATGGCCAATATTGAACCTTATTACCGTGTGTAGTGTCCAATTTTGTGTGCAGTGTTGGATAAAGTTTAATCTACCACTGAGTTTCAAAAAGTTGTTTATTATGTATCTATGTGTGTACCTACCAGAAAAGACGAAGTTAGAGCGACATTAGCGAAGTAAGAAGAAAGAGAGAGAGAGAGAGAGAGAGAGCTATTTCCATGTCATCAGAGACCAAAGTAACAAAATTAGTTGAAGCTTTGATGCAATCTCCGTTTCCACTTTGATGACCAACAATGTTATTTATTTGTTTAGTAATTTATATAAGGTTAGTTACTGTTTTATTGGCCGTATTAAATCAAGCCCCAATAAGGCAGCCATTCATGTTTATTTTTACGAAGTTTCTGCTTGGTATGAGCAATAAATTACTGCCTTGGTCACTTTTATCACGGACCATGGTAACGTTTATCGAGCGTTAGGCGATGTGTGGAGTTGTACCGATCTAACTTGAAGGCTGAGTCTAGATTTTAGAATAATATTTATAAAATGTAGACTGATCGATATGGTGTCTGTCCTCGAGAACTATTTATGTGTATCACAGTATCAAGCGATGATAGCCTAGTTGGAGCAGGCCCGCCTTTAAGTCAGAGGGAGCCTAGCCAAACCTAGTTCAAACCTAGCCGACGGCACGCACCAATTTTTTTCATTGCGTGAACAAACGTGCGTATTGTATAACATCTGCCACATGACTGGAGCCCGGTGTATGGCGACAGGCTCGTCCCATGTCACATTCGGGACTGAATATTGTTTGGCGAAATGTGGGTGTAGCCTCTGCCAGCCCCCTCGAGGGAAAGGCGTGACGATATGTTATGTTACGTATCATGTCTGGGTGTTAATATATATTTAAGTATGTATTTAAAAATATCTAAGTATGTATATCAGTCTCTGGCAGCCATAGTACAAGCTTTGCTTAGTTTGGGGTCAGGCGACCGTGTGTGGAAGTGTCCCGAATTTATTTATTATTATTATTTATAGTACGAATACGAAATGTAAAAAAAAATTGGTGAAAAAATGAGCTCATTAGTGCTTAACCCACAGCCTGAAAAAAAAAGGTGCTGAGGGTTTATGGTTTATGAAAAAAATGAATACACAAATTTAAAAAAAAGGTTTTTTTTTTTAAGATTTAAATCTTATCATCATTGTAAAATTAACGGTGTTCCTGGGAAGAAACATACATACCATTACGCTCCTTTCCCGTAGGCGTAGGCAAAACTCATTTTTCTCCTCTTGCTACGATCCCGGCACTCATTCATTGCTTCTTCTAGTTCCATGAGTTTTTTCATACCCGCTCGTCGTTTACGGATATCTACTCTTGACCTGCCCTTTCTTTAAAACGTCTTCGATTTACGTGTTCGTGATACTTCCGCATAGGTCAAGGCGTTAAGGCTCGACTCACACTAGCTTAGTAAATAATATGTTTTATCATTCTCATTTTATTCTTATAAAAGACGATGAGAAGCCTACGCGTGCTATCAAAACGCTCTAACAATAACTAGCAAATAGGCTCTATTGAGGACAAAATGCCAATAAGGTTATAATAATTCTTATCCACAATTGTCTAGCAGCATCGCAAAATGATACTACTTTCCTGGGTTTATTAGTTGACAAGACTCACTTCGATCGAACATCGAGACTTGACAAAGGCATTAAGGCGTGCGTACATAAACCCTAATGAAATTGATAGTTTAGACCTTTAGTCAGTACACTTACCATGAGTTTTGATAGTCTACGAAATTTTTTTTCGTTTTCGTTTGGCTCCATACATTTAACCTTGTTAACGTTTCCGCCAGGGGCGCTTTACTAAAATGTATGCCGCCAAACGAAAACGAAAAACGAACGAGAAAATAGAACGAGAACGAAAAACCCGTAAGAGTACGGATCACAGTTTTATATCTAAAATTATATTAATGTAAGACTCTTTTAACATGACTGTTACCTAAGTGTATCTAGTCTGCTAAGAATATTTTATATAATTGTCAATTTAAAATCGATTTCATTTGAGGAAAATAACAAGTTCGGTGAAAATAGTAAAAGATAATGTAGGAAGGATGACAGAATGTGCCTTTTAAACTTTAGCCCTTGCACTTTACTCATTTAAAAATAAGCCAAATAAGTGCGGTCAGGCAAAGCCGAGTTATGAGCCTACTTTATAAATCCAAGGGTTGTTTAATTAAACTAAATCCTTATTATACCTACCTCTGAACATCAAATAAACCTTAACCATTAATGACTTGGGCCAACCCCAATTAATTTGGGATTAATTACACTGTTTATTTAATTAATACCTAATGTATGAACAAGTGGCAACATTATTGGGAATGTGACCGATCGTTTTCTAGTCGAGACATAAATCTCAGGCTTTTATTGGATCCCAAAACATTTCTGATCATGACGAACCATTCAAGTGTAATTGGGTTCACCGGCTCCGCATAAAATATGAGATCTTGGTCGAGAACATTTTATAGAGAGCATAAACACTTTATTGTGTTTTGTGGTATCCACCATACACTGTTGGCCGTGGCTTCTACTTTACCCACTCAGAAAATGATTTAGCTTCTGAATTTATTGGAAACTTGATACGTTTGATGGAAATAAAAACCTATACATAGAACCGCCATCTGTGTTATTTTAGTACTAACCTTCTCACAAAGTTTGAAAGCCCTATAACTGCCTAAATTCTAGAGAACATTAATTTTATTGATGTCACTTACGAAAAGCAAACGAGTAGTACACCACTTAGATACACTTTCTTTCAAATGCGAGACTGACAGAAGCATTATCGCCTCAGACTAGACATTTTAAAAGTGCAGGATTCGCAATTTATTACAAAACGTTTTACCACGAAGCAAGTATCTTTTTTCATTCAAATGAGATATGACTGGAAAGTGGTTACGCTCCTGTTGTTATATAAAGCATAACTGCAATTCGACACAAAGACAAAGGCCCGCGGTACAGAGGCACACCAAAATTGCCATTCAAAATTTTCCGAGCGAGTTCCACTTCAGGAGAGGTTCATTTAAGCATAAAATTACATTGTCTCCGAGACATTGTCGGGTGGCAATGAACTGCACTTTGACATAAAATCGCTTTGGACGCTATAAATCCGTTTCATTGCCTTAATAAAGGATGATTCAGGAATTCGATAGGAGAGCCATAATTCTCCGGCCTCTCGTAGATCATAGCCGTTAATTAGTTACATCTCTGCATCGAGGCATAAACAGAACTTCAATGTTTAACCGCGTTGTAAAATCCCAGTAAGCACCGATCATATTTGATGAACGAATTGTTTTTTTTTTTGTAAAGCTGACAGCGAAAATATTTTTTTGGACTTTAAAATTAGCACCGGCGCGCGGCGCAGCGGATAAAGATGACGTGTCGGCGCTAATTTTTAAAACGCTCTCGAATTTTGCTAAGTAGGAGATAAGTAGGAGGGAGTAATATTACGCAGTTACGTGGTATTCTCCTTTATCATTATCCTTTGTGCCTTTGTCAATCACAGCCGACTTAATGCATATTCTTGTGGTTGAAATAACAACCCTCGTTAGCATCAACAATGAGTTGGAAGCTGTATGTAAATTCATGAAAGATTTAACCACAAAAAACTCATGCGTGTAACAGGTGTGCAGCAGTGTTCCTGATTTCTAATAGTACCCATTCATTACAAAGGTGAATTTCACATGAATCTTACTTTATTTTACTTTTACTGGGTGACCGCACAACTTTCGATTTTTTAAGATTTCAATGGACGGATATGATTATCTTTTTAAAACATTTTTTGTCGTCTCAAAATATAGAAAGGGTCAGCAGATGTTTTCTAGTTTTTGGAGCGACTATAATTGTCATTCTGTTTTACTTTCAAGTATTGTATGATAATGTTTAATCCGAATATAAAATTAATGAGAAGGTAGAAGTATTAGATGATTTCGCTGTAAAATATCTGCACCAATATTAACTATAGGTATTACAGAATTAATTAAAAGAAATTACATTTTAATACGTTGATGAAGAGCCTGCTTTATTTGAACTAGAGGATGTAATGCATTATGTATTTACGTAATTATTATTGCAGTAGGTGTGTTTTTTTGAAAAAAGAAAAATAGCAAAACTAAGCAATTCCCAGTGCAAAGCTTAATAATTTTTTTCCTAACACTTCTCTCATTTTTTTATCATGGCGCAGACGGTAACATTTCACTGAAAGGCATCCTACGCTGCATACTCGTATGTCTCTACCTAAACGTAATCTTCACTCTAGAACACCTTTACCTCAGCGGTTATCGGTTCTTCAGGAGCTGGATAACTTTCCATGAGGCTATATCCAGCCTATACAGTACTAGTTCAATAAAGTCGTTAGTATCAGACCCACGGTAGCACCTGAGCGCAATGTGGGCGCTATCTGAACGGTAGATTTACGAGTAGACCCGTACTGGCTGCACGCTGCCCGCCGCACTTCTACTCGCTAGAGCAAAGTTATGACATAGCACTATCGCGTATCGGAGCTATAGCCAGTGTAACGTTTTCTTTCAATTGGGTATTTAGGAAGAAAAGTTAATTGAAGTGCCATTATTAGTAGGTATACACCTGTGTCAGTCCCTTACGGGGGAAAAGCTTGACGATATGTCTAGTGTATTCAGCGTTATTAAAGTGGTTAGTAGACGGATAAACACTATTAATATTATTTCAATTGGATAAGATCTATCTGCATTTACTAGTAAACCATATCACGTGCCAAAGGTAATACATTTGAAACAGTATTTCCCTAACACAAGTATTAGGGCTGTCACGAAAAGGAGGAAAATAAGTACCGTACGTATAGGCTTAATTTTTTTCTATGTAGGTACTCAAGGGTCCGGCGACCACTTTAGACTAACTTCGCATTGGCTAAAGGTTTTCTATTGCCATTTCGTCTAGAAGAAGAAGACGAGCGAAGAGAGCGAGTAATGATACTGACGAGCCTCCAAAGTTACCTACAGAGTGACAAAGTGCAATTTCAAATTTTTTTTAATGACTTTTGCACTTCTGTTATCATTCTTAAGTAACTAAGAATTTCCCTTGTATTATGGATTCATTTAACAGCTAATGATGTAGACAACCTTCCTATGTAATGTAATTTATAATTTGCTCTGTCTATCAATAAAATAAATCAGTTTGACCCTTTACAAATGTGGATATTTTTCATAGCTCTATTTTTGAGGGTGTTTAAAAAAAAAAAATCAAGGACATAGGGGCGAAGATATAGTTATTTTAACTGTACATGCCTCCAAGTTTCCATGCCTGTACATTCCGTGCCTGTACATGTTTCCAAGAAATTTGACAGCAACAAATTTTGTTACTGACTGTACTTAGAGATTAGGCGACAAAATTATGATCGCATTACGGTAGTAGGCGAAACCGTTTATTGTAAGCATATCGGTTGGATTATTTAATTCCATTAGTGAGAATCTTTTTCGTTATTTTTTCTATTGTTTATTAGCTATTTTCATCCGTTGGTACAAAATAACTAAGCTATTATTTATAACGCTATTTAATTTGTCAGAATTAAATTAGGATTAAGATTAAATTACACCTTGACGATTTTAGTTTTAATTTTAATCTGTTTTGGTCAATATTCTTTTTTGTTATCTACTTTTTAATTTTGACAGAAATTGATACACTATATTGGGAGATGACTCTGGTTTCTGTAGCACAGTTTTTTACTAGTTCGGAAACCAGTAGTTTCAAATATTTTTAGGTACCTACAATTTTTCATTAGATATGACAAATAATTAAATGTTTTAAGAAGATTTTTTATTTTAATGCTGAAATTATTGAAAGTTGGCAAGACAAGTATGTAACACTTTAAATTAGAAATATGTAGTAAGTAAATAGGTACTTAATTGTTTAATGGCATATTTTCAGTTCGTATTAATTTTTAATAAAATAATCATTTAAGAGACATTTCATCTAAAAATATTTAGTTGACATTGTTTATCAAATCAAATCAAATCAATTTATTTCGACTAATTTTTCAAGTCATATCAAAGCAATTTAGACAATTTATAAAATCATTTTTCATAATATAAAATTAAAACACAAAATATACAAAATTAAAACAAACAAAAAATAAAATAATAATTACGAACATTTACAGAACAATTTATTAGTCAGTACATGAACCTTGTGACAATGATTTATGTACTGACAGTCAAAGCGATTCGAGAAAGCTTTTAGGATGCTGTTAGGGCTGGCCCGGACTCTGCGCACCAGGGACGTGCATCGCTTGCGGATAGTGGCATAAAAGCAATCAACGCACCATCCTGCGAACATCCCTGATGCGCTGCAGCGCCCGGGCAACCCCAACACCACCCTAAAAGCGTTATTATATTGCACACGGAGGGCGCTATACTGCTTTTGCGTGTACGAAACCCACAGGCAGCAAGTGTAGAAGGACGTACAAAATGCCTTGAAAAGAGTTATTTTGACGTCCTCCGAACACCGAGCAAACCTGCTCTGGCTATCATATTAGCCCTCACAGATAACGCCCTCCGCTCCCTTTCAATATCTACATCATCTTTCAAGTCAGAGGTTACTATATGCCCGAGATACTTAAACCGTTCTACCCTTGCAATAGCAGTTCCGTTCAGCTTAATACATGGAATGGTATCGGGTCATTTATTTCCCCGTTTATATGTATACATATGTTTATAATTGGGATGAACAAATTTTCAAAATGACGAGTCGAACTTTAGCGATTAGCACTGGGATCCTATTCTTACATGTGAGATATTTTCTAGTCATTATCTCTCTCGTTTGAAAAGTCATAGGAGTAGAGTGAGAGAGAGAGAGTTACCAAGATAACATCTCACGCGTCAGAATAAGGGACCAGAGGGGATATTCCTACGCGTGAGATGAGATGAGATTTTATCGGTTCCCGTACGTAGTTTCGAATGACATTGTAGCGACCGGTCGTTGTGGCGAAAAACTTTTAGCGTGGTACGCTGGAGCGAAAAGTCTTTGAAGCGAATTCCACCAGGGCGAATGACACTGCAGCGACAAACATTGTGGCGAAAAATAGGTGAAATTACATATGTATATGCTACTGTATATGTATATGTACGGGAACCGATTTTATCTTGGTTATTCTCACACATCATGACGTTTCAAACGAGAGCAACAAGGACGAAAAAAGGTGAGATGAAAATCTCAAACCTCCGAATAGGGCCCCAAGGCTGGGATGAGTGGCGTACAACTACTAGAGATGCCTATACTTAGATATGAAAAATTACTGACTGAAAGTGATGATGAAGGTGAAATTGTTATAACTTGATTTCATAATAAAGACGCTAATAAATCAAACTAAGCTGATTACTCGTATTGTCACTTACTTCACATAGGCTTTCAGTCGATCGTTGCAATGCAATAGCTGTAATCCGATTGCAGTGCCGTGCTCAGATCGTCGTATTTTACAACGTATTGTGCAGTTGATTTATCTCTATTACGGCCAATTACACCGTTTGTAGGGATTTGAAAGGCTCGATTTCTTGGTTAGTTAATACATTTGAATTGATATAGATTGTATCTATGATTTTACTACGATTCAAATAAATATAGTCATACACGGAATCTAATATTAGAGAGCTGTACTACTACTGTACAAGTACGTACCTCTTAAGTTTTTTTACATCACTGGTATCGTCATCATGCTATTTTAGCTTATTGTTTTTTTTAACAAGCTACCAGAAATTTAAGAAGCGCGTTTGTATGGAAATTTCAGAGCGTCGCGGCCCTCTTAAGCTTCTATTCGATGTTATTAGAAAAGTTATGATTGACAATTGAGTTGATTATATAAGTTTGTAGTTTATTTTTTTGGCGGACATGGTAAAACAATGTCATACTTGTTAAAAAAAACATTATGTTAAAATAGCATATATACGTACTTTTACAGTAGTCGAGCTCTCTAAGATTATATTCCGATCACTTAACCAACTTTAGCTTAAGGTAGTGATTGAATCAGGTGCTACTTTGCAAAAGTTTATTTTCAAATATTTTTTTAGGTTTTGGTGCTCGCATTACATGTTTAGTGCTTTGTTTAATTGGCAAGTGCTAACCGAATAGAGTCGTCCGGCCCGTGACAGTAATGTGGCCACCTCGCGACGTGCAGTGTGCGGTCCGCTCGCAGTGACGAGCTCGGATTGATCGATTATCTCGTCCCGTCCCGCCGGCCTGTCAGATGCACCGAATCTTCCTGGGTGATAGTAGCTGGGTGCGTCATTTTGATACTTAGATAAAAACCATAGTAAACAAAAATAATGTGTATTGTACTAGGCGAACAAGTTGCTCGCCTGATAGCAATAGTCACGCTTTATATACATATGAATATACGCTTACCCATAGTAGTGTAGTGCCACTCAGAATATAGAAACTTGCGTGGTAAAGCACTGCGCTCGTCAGCTTGAGATATTGAAGGTATTTCTTTGTGCCCGATAACTTCTCTGGAAGCATTCATTGCCCTTCAATTCCAGAACACAGCTTAATGCTTGCACACTACTGTTTGGCAGTTGAATAACTGGCAGGCGGACACTGCAAAAGAGTCCTGCCAATTCATAAAGTTGTAGATTTAGTGTCAAAAAATGGCCTGCGCTCTAGTAACTTAGGTAACTCTAATTCCCTGGCATTGGGGAAGGGCTCATGCAACATGCCATGCAACACAACCAAAGTTTTTCTTCATCTTCCAAAACACGTAATCGAAATACCATTACGACCAAAACCACCCGATCGTACTATAGGACTACAGTTTACCCCTACCTGTATCATTCACCGTGTCGTTACAGGTTGCTTCGCTCCCAAAAAACCCCTTTCAAATGTAAATCCAGACAAACCGACAAAGCAAATTGTCACAAATAAACACTGATACATTTGGTTATTTGTGGAAGCATACAAAAACTCTGTCGCATCAGCATAGGGTCAGGGCAACCCAATCAATCTAAGGTACAACATTTTTTATTGATTTTTTGCCCACTTACTTTTGAACTTTGATTTTTATCCGTGGGATTTGATCAAATGTTTCCTTTTGAATGAGATTATCAATACTAGATACAGTTGTGATAAATGTGTTGAAGGTAATTGATTTATATCTTTAAGTTAAATACTGAGTATCTTTTACTATCTGGGTAGAGAAGATGGGACTTCAAAATAAGCTAGTTTTTGAGTAAAAGTCTGTTCTATAATAATTATAATGTAATCATTAGGTGTACTAGGTGTTTTTATAAATAGTGTAAGTATATAAAAAGTTTATGGATCTACGAACACACGAATTAATAATTGGCCCAAAAACATTACCAGACTGAATCGAAATTACCTTTTTATAAAAAGTGAACTCGCAAAAAAAAATTAAATATTGAAAAATTTTCCTACTCTCTCCCTATCTCTCAAACACAGTTTTCTAAATATGTCTCTAAAAGTTACATATATACATACCTACACCTTACATCAATATATGTATTGTTACGGTTGTAAATTTGTATAATAGCCATAGCAGGTAATAAAAAACACTCCTTGAAAATAAACACAAATAAAAGACAAAGATCCTGAATACATTAGTCCAAATATTGATTTAACCCTATCGACGGAAGCAGGTGCTGGCATCGCACGCGTCTCCCTTTCTGAATCAATAAACGCCTATGAAATTAAATGATAATCACGACTTTTTTCATATTTATACAAGGATTTAATAAGTGCATTTCGGCTGAGTGAACAGAGGTTGTCAACAGTTTGAATTTAGGAAAAAAAAGATTTTCTGAAATTTTACGTTCCAGTTTTTGATTTTAATTATCAGTTTTATTAAAGGTACTACCACCTACTTAGATTTCGTATTATAGTTACACTTTATTTATCACAATTAATTAAAGTGTAAAAGTTTTTTTTTTTAATTTTAATGACATATTTTAGAGCTTTCTAATTCGAAATAACATTGTATGTTTAAGCAATGTTGGTTAAAAATTTAGGTAAAGCATATTAAAAAAAAAACAAAGTATGAGCTTAGATAGGTCCATCCTAAATACCTACTCGTATATGGCTAGTGTACTAGCTATAGGTATTGAGCTTAAAGATTTAGGCAAGTAATTTGATCTTTTTATTACTGGGGGTTTACCGCGAGTTGTGATAGTTATTTGACTTGGTTATTGACTGCCTCGTTGGCTCAGTTGGTAGTGAACCTGCCTTCTGAGCTTGGGGGCGTGGGTTCGATTCCCACCTAAGGCAAATATTTATGTGATGAACATTTGTGTTTATTCTATGTCTGGGTGTTAATATCTATTTAAGTATGTATTTAAACATATTTAAGTTTGTATATCAGTCTCTGGCAGCCATAGTACAAGCTTTGCTTAGTTTGGTGTCAGGCGACCGTGTGTGGAAGTGTCCCAAAAAAAATTAAATTTTACGAAAACTTTTTTCGTTTTCGTTTGGCTCCATACATTTCAATAAAGCAGAACTAAGGTTAGTAGCTAGGAATTTCTTAGTTTTTCTTAACTAAGCTTGACTTGGTTGGTGACCTCTGCCGTGGCTTCGTCATTACTCATTTTAACGGTTAACCGGCACCCAGGAGAGGGTTGTCCGATGGTTGTCCGTCACGGTCCGATGTTACGGATAGATACGCAAGTTCCAGGCAGATGTATTGTAATTGGAGCGTATCAAAACATTAGTGGTGATTAGCTCTAGCGAGATGAACCCAAAGGAACGTTCCTTTTAGCCACTTTAATTTTTTTCTAGAATTAATTTTGATTGTGGCTACGTATAGTTGTGTAATATACTGACAGGTGATCGTTGATTGTCGTCTATGAGTATTTCTCTGTATTGCCCCGGAATAGTTATACCTATAGTGCTTTGTACATTTTGATAGAGTTAAAAATCTGAAAGAAAGAAAGAGACAAAACACTACCTTTGTCTACCTAAGGCTTATATCCGAGGCCATATAACGTTTATTAGTAGGTAAGGGGCTAATACCTGATAAATATATCTTAGTATTCTGTTAACATAACAAAATATGAGAAACAGTAATGGTTATTCATTTTTATACTTAATCAACATACAGCGCTGCTTTTTAGCCGTTTAAGAGCTTAAGATACTTTGAGAGCTGGCTTAAAACAAGCTCCCAAAATATTAAAGTAGGCATAGGTAGGTCAGTTTTCAACAAACTAAAGACTTATGTAAGTACATAAAAAAGAAAGAGTGTAAATGCTTAGATACCATAAGTACCTATACTTCCTCGCATATTTTTTTGTAGTAAGTAGGTAAGTACTTACTTCATCAGCATTTCTTTACCACTATGTAGACCGAGTGCATCAATATCTATAGGTAAGTAGGTACTTAGTTTGTCTACAAGGGTTGTACAAGACCCGAAAGCTAACTACTTGTAACTTCACGAAATAACCCTTGCGTTTATCATCCGAAGCTCTTCTATAAAAACAGAAATCCCTATCATTCGCGTCAAATCTTAAATAATAGGGCAATTTATCAGGACCAGAGCGTTTGCATATAAAATCGCGTGTGCCTTGGGCGACTTGTTAAACATACGTGGGTACCGTGCGCCTACTTAGCGGCGTGAAATGACTGATGGCCGAGTCAATCTGGGGCGGGAAGATGAGTGCCGGGGCTTGATCGATTTAGAAGCTTTAGCTTTTGGTACCCAATACGCATACAAAGGCATAAAGCTATTTATTTCAAAGTTTAAACGATTTTAGTAATTTTTGAAATAATAACAAAACGTCGTCACTTCTTTATCACGAATGCGCTGGCAGAGGTCGCTTCGCCGGACGATATTCAGTCCTAAATGTGCAGGGGGTGAGCCTGTCGCCATGCACCGGGTTCCAGTTTCGTAGCAGATGACAATATGACATTAAATACGCACATATACTCGTATGTTCGCACAATAAACAAATTGGAGCATGCCTTTGGCTGGGTCCAAACCCATCTTGAGGCTTGAGAGGGGAGTTTTCTCCGACTAGGCTATCGTCTCCATATCGTCACGCCTTTCCCCCGAAAGGGCTGGTAGAGGTGTAATACAACACCCACACTTCGTCAGACGATACTCAGTCCCAAATGTGACAGGGGGCGAGCCTGTCGCCATACACTGGGCTCCAATTATACAATACGCACATATGCTCACACAATGAAGAAATTGGTGGGTGCCGTCGGCTGGGTTTGAACCCGCTCCCTCTGGCTTGAGAGTCGGGCCTTCTCCCAACTAGGCTGCCATCGCTATAATCATACCAATAAATATTTTTGTTCTCCTAAAAAAAGAAGAAGAGAAGTCGTTGTACATTTACTGAGTTTGCAAGAGCTGTCTATCTATAAAAAACCGATGTCAAACACTTAGATATCCACGTAGTGACATCTATTGAGTGGTGCTTAAAATATAACGTCGGTAACTGAGTAGCAATAGTGACTAGAGACGATAAAGGTTCCGCTATCCAATGTCAGCTTGCGTAAAGCCAGCGTAGTATGCTACAGAAATTACAGATGGCGCTCTCCGAATTGAATAACGCGTCATCTAGTGGCGATGCTGAGAACCATACCACCAACCACCAACCAAACGAACTTCGAAAAGTTGATGTTACGACGAATACCAAAATTGAAAATGCGTTTTCATTTATACGTTTTCTTAGAGATGGCGTAACTAAATAGCTTTTCGATCTTTTACAGTGCGATGACAAAAACTATATATAAAACTATTATATTTGTTAAAACTAGTGGATTTGTGACCAGTGGCCCTATTTTTCGTCCTTGTTGCTCTCGTTTGAAACGTCATAAGTGTGAGAGTGACCAAGATAAAATCTCATTTCATCTCACGCGCAGGAATAGCCCCCCTGTAGGCCTTGCGAGATTTTTCTGAATATTTTTCAATATTGCGGAGTTCCATTATTTTTAATCATATCTGCGCCATTTGGAAAAATCCTAAACGTAGACTCGACAAAAAAATCTAAATAATTATTGAACCTACCCACAAAATTTCAAGAGAATCGGCTAAGAAATGCGAACTGGAGAGGAAGACCGAGATCCAGACAGAAATCCAGACAGGATTCGGCATTTTCGTCGAAGCTGAAGCATAGATTAACACTAACGCTCGCTCGGTAGAAAATGCTTACTTTTGCTTAGCCTTGCCTATTGTGGATCAATTATCACCTCTACGGAAGTGGCGAGTGACAGCAAAATGACCGCTATGGTCTAAATCGCGAAGCTACTCAGAAGCACATCAGGTTTTAATGCAAAGAAAAATTGACAATATCTTTAAGTAGGTTAGGGGTCGTCAGACCCACCAGCCACCCCAAGAGATAAAGAGTAAAGAAAACCAAACTAATGCAATTCTCTTTTCAAACTTCTAAGACGCTCTCAACCTCTTCACGTATCCGTTTACCTGCAATGGAATCGTAACTAGATTTTTGTTCACTGTAAAAAAAACCCTAGAAGCGATGATAGCCTAGTTGGACAAGGCCTGCTTCTCAAGCCAGAGGGAGCGGGTTCGAACCTAGCTGACGACATGCACCAGTTTGTTCATTGTGTGAACATAATTATGTGCGTATTGTGTGTCATCTGCGACATGACTGGAGCCCGGTGTATGGCGGCAGGCTCGCCCCCTGTCACATTTGGAACTGAATATCGTCCGGCGAAGTGTGGGTGTTGTATTACACCTCTGCCAGCCCCCTCGGGCGAAAGGCGTGACGATATGTTATGTTTTGTTAAGAAAACCCTAAATAATGCAGAACTAATTACGGAGCTAGCTTTAATAACGACCTCTACAACGAAGTATAGAGAGCAAGATCTCGTCACGAATTCAACTATCCATAACTTTACTTAGGTAAACTAAATTAAATCTTTTGCAATCGATCTTGAAGCTCAGGTTTCATTTACATGGTAAAAGGCCGATAATATTATTTCACAGAACAGTCTATCTGCAATCAACCCCCGGGGGAAGGTAGAGCTCGCCAATATCATCGGAGCGATTTGCTTTGCCTTCGAATTCTCTTTAAAGCGTTGATCTCGACACTCAGTGGTGCAGGTCGATTAAACGATGTCTTGAATACCTAATAGGGGCGCGAGAGTAGACGGTATAGTGTGATCAAGATGAGAAGCTGGGACTTATTCTTACTGTAACTAGTTAGTAAGTAGTTTGAACTATTTATATCCTAGAGTCAATATGTTTGGGATAGAAAGCTATTTTTTCCGGTTTAATTTTTGATGTTATCAAGTATTTATTTGTACCAGTAAATAGCATACATGCGTGCATAATAAATAGTTACACAGGTACTAACTCAAACTGTGGGACAGCAGTGACTTGTTAAGATAATTGTGATCCTAACTTATATAATTAATGGGAAAGTGAGTTTGTTTAATTGTTTTCTACGCTAATGCAGACACTTAGATTACTTAATTAGTGAAGGATTGCCACGATAATTGGCAATTTAGAGTAAGGGGTTTGCAAATGACCATTGCGTGCGACCGCTTTCAGTCAAGTCAACCACTGACTGACATGACGCATGAGGCATGACGTTCGCCCGCCATCCCAAGCAACTCCATTCGGTGTTAACCGCTCTAAATTACCATAAACAAATCGACTAATCGTCAAAAACAACAGAATAATACTATCGATATTAACAACTCTCAAACGGATTTTCATTATTTATTGATGTCACGCGCTGTCATACATATGTCAAATACTTTTCATTATTATCGTGGTCCAACTCGGCGAGTTCTAGTCTCGATCGCCGCCGCATAAATTATGTGCGCCGCGGCAAGCACGGCCACCGCAGCTTCAGCTCCGGCCCACAAAAACTCCAGTCGTAGGGGAAAGTTGGGCGATTAAGCCGTGAGGCGTGGCGGCCAGGTCTGCTCCCGACAGTTAGTGCCGCCACTTGTTATAATCCGTTAAACTTTCGACCCTCGTCAAGGTGCGCCGAAAATTAATGGCAATGCCTTCTTTTTTAGATTTATGTATGATGCTGTTTTTGGTTTGTTTCAGTCGCTCACTATTCTTCCTGGGCGCGTACCATGACATCTTATTGCGATGATCTTTAGCCGCCGACGCTGCGCGACCATAAATAAACCCTATGGGGGGCGATACAATTCGCGGTCGCGCAGCGTCGGCGTGTGAACCTAAAAATCATCGCTATAAAATGTTCGGGCCCAGGGGGGCTATTCCTACGCGTGACATGAGATGAGATTTTATCTTGGTCACTCTCACACCTAAGACTCTACCTAATATTCTATCGAGAGCAACAAGGACAAAAATGGTGACATTGAATCTCACTCCGTAAGAATAGCGCTCCAGAACGAGAAGTGAATATAAGCATCAGATATCTTGGTAAAAAAAGTTACAACTAGCTGAAACTTGTGGCTCTCTGACCTGAAGACCTCGCAAAACTGTAACTCCCATATTTCAAAAAATGCTAAAACTGAATCAACTAAAAACAATCTACTGAATATTTTGTGAGAACGTTCGAGCTCACAAAATTTCACGAAAATCGGTTGAGAAAAACGCCAAAGCTGAAGCAAAGACGCTTTGCTCGCTAACGCTCCCTCGGTCAATAATCAATCGGATTTTGTAGTAAGTAGTTAAGAAGCTCAAAATCAGTTAATACCGACTTTGAGCAGTTTGACCTTAACTTTTTACAGACTGATGCAATCATCCAACTGATGTCATGAATTCATGATACAGTCAATTTCCCAAAGGATAACAGAAAATGATAAAAGTTTCCATCACCATGAGTTGGATGACACTTTCAAATTGAGATGACAATTTCGTTTTCTTTTTTCCTTAAAACAATGTCATCCATCCATCCATCCATCAGCCATAGGACGTCCACTGCTGGACATAGGCCTCCCGCATAGATCTCCAATAAGACCGGTTGGTAGCGGCCTGCATCCAGCGCGATCCTGCGGTCTTGACAAGGTTATCTGTCCACCTTGTGGGTGGACGTCCTACGCTGCGCTTGCCGGAACGTGGTCTCCATTCGAGGACCTTTCGACCCCATCGGTCATCAGTCCTTCGTGCTATGTGCCCGCCCTGCCCACTGCCATTTCAACTTGCCAATCCGCTGGGCTAAACAATGTGACCTATGGGTACTTCTATTTTAATAAATCCTGAAGAAGAACGCAAAAATGAAAATATAGCGTAATTTTTAAGGTCGTTTTTTCTCCCCCAAAAAGCTTTACGGCAGTAAAAGCCTACCCCACGCCGCTATGCAATTACGTACGCGCATACGAAGCGCCATCTTAATAGAATTAATTTGCATCCTATAGAGCAACACTCCTAACTAGTTTGCATAAAATTTTGTTCATGTACCGTCGTTACAATTTTTAAAGTGCTTCTCAGAGCGTGGACTTGGTTCATGGAGATGCCGTACCTAATTAACTAGTAGCTCTCTGTGAGCTGTAACCTCGCAAAACTGAAAAAAAAATCAGCAATTTTGAAAATGACCAAAAATTTAATCGACAAACAATTCTATTTAATTGTAGAACCCGAAGGGCTATTCTTACCGAGTGAGATTTAATCTCACCATGCTTCGTCCTTGTTGCGCTCCTTTGAATAGTCATAGGTGTGAGAGTGACCAAGATAAAATCTCATCTCATCTCACGCGTAGGAATAGCCCCACTGCTCACAAAATTTCACGAGAATCGATTGAAAAATACACGACCTGTAGAGGAAGCAGACAGACGCACGCCCGCCGGACGAACATACGAAAGCAATTTGCCGAAACTAACGCGCTCGCTCGGTCAATTAAGAAATACTGATGTACCTATAATAATAGGCATCTCTTAAATCTACATAATCATAGGTTTCAGTTCAAAGCAGACTTTAAGTACTCGCTTAATTCTTTTTTTTTATGTAGAACGGGTCGGCGTTTGACCACCAACTCGCCTGCTGTTAATCGATGTTGTGATCTAAGATGGAGCACGACGACCTTTAAGGTATACTTATTCACTCTAGCCTTGAAGTTTTGTAGAGTGAAGAAGTACAAAGACGGCAGTTGAGTGAGGCGCTACAAGTGCGCTACTGCTCAGACCCATTTTCGGAACGGTTACACCGGACTACATTCCGAAACACGACTAGGTCATTTCACGGCACGGCTTGGTCCGGTGGGTGGTAACTAGCCACGGCCGAAGCCTCCCACCAGAGATTGCAACCCGGTTAGCACTTCCCGGGGACCACGTGTAGGGAAGAATAGAATACACTCCTACGGGCGTGGGTAGCTCAGCCCCCAGCAATTCCCCATCGATGATAGCCTAGTTGAAGAAGGCCCCGACTCTCAAGCCAGAGAGAGCGGGTTCAAACCCAGTCGACAGCACGCACCAATTTCTTCATTGTGTAACATATGTGCGTATTGTATGTCATCTGCTACATGACTGGAGCCCGGTGTATGGCGACAGGCTCGCCCCCTGTCACATTTGGGACTGAATATCGTCCAGGTAAGTGTGGGTGTTGCCCACACCTCTGCCAGCCCTCTCAGGGGAATGGCGTGACGATATGTTAATTCCCCATCTCAATCTTCCTTTGTATGTACCACCGCCGTTTATAAAATCAGTTGCCTTAAAATATTAAACTTTTTAATTTTTTTATTTTTTATTTATTTATTTAATAAGGCTTCACATTTACAGCTACATTCATAAATACTCTGTTTTCATATAATCTTATTAAACTAAATGTGCTGTCTGTTGAAGGAAGCACAGCATGCAAAAGTTATTCTAAATGAATTTTAATATTAAAAGAAATATTATTCTAATTAAGCATAAATATTAACATAACATCGACAATTTAGGTATTCATATTTAAAATTAAATTTAAATTAATTTTGAATGCACCAAGTGAGTCTCCAAAAATGTCTAAGTTGTTATTATGATATACATTAATGAGTCTGCTTATTCTAGGAACAGGCGAGTTGGCCCCTAAAACTGTCCTTCGATAGATAGGAGCAAATGGAGTTATGTGTTTTCTGGGATAATTAAATGGTACTCTTAATTTAAACTTTTCTAATAAAATTGGGCAGTTAATTTTGTTATTTATCAATTTGTAAAGAAAAATTAGATCTAATTTAATGCGGCGATCTGACAACGTTTGAATATTGAAAAAAATCAATCTTTTATCGTACGAAATTACAGATTTTGCTATCCTAGCAGAAAAAGCCAAATGCCACAGAAATCTTTTTTGTACTCTTTCTAGTCTTAAGCTATGAACGGCATAATGTGGCCTCCAGACGGGAGAGCCATATTCTAAGATACTGCGTATTAAACAGTTATATAACAATATTTTAGTACTAGGTTTAATGAACTCTTTGCTATTTCGAATGAGAAATCCCAGCATTTTAGATGCCTTTTTAATAATTATATCGATATGTGGGATAAAAGTTAATTTTCCATCAAACGTCACTCCTAGGTCTTTTATTGTTGAGACAATCTTTAACTCATTTGTACCTATTTTGTAGTTAACTTTAATATTTTTAACTTTCCTACTAAAAGTAATTTGACTACATTTTTCAACATTTAGTGTCATTCCATTTATCACACACCATTTATTTAGATTCTCTAGATCATTCTGTAACTTTGTAGTATCTTCAAATGAATTAATCACCCTTAGAATTTTCAGGTCATCGGCAAACATAAATGGAGTACTATAAGTTAGGCAATTGGGGAGGTAATTACTGAAGTAATTAAAAAAAAGAGGACCAAAGTGTGATCCTTGAGGAACCCCAGACCTTATTACTGGTTGCATAGTCGACGCAAAGCCAGCTGCTACAACATAAAAGTCGCGGTTGTGCAAGTATGATCGCATCCAATTTAGCATGGAACCAGAGAAACCATAGGCCGAAAGCTTAAAAATGAGCACGGAGTGTGGAACTTTGTCAAAAGCTTTGCTGAAGTCTGTGTATACGACGTCAACTTGCTTGTTATTGTCAACTGCTTCTACAAGATTCTCAACAAAAGTTACTAAGTTAGTGCATGTGGATCTTTGTTTTATGAAGCCATGTTGATGATCAGTGATGAACTGTTTTAAATGTTGATCTATGTAAGGAAAAATAATAGATTCAAATATTTTTGCAAATGTCGAAATAATTGAAATCGGCCTATAATTACTAGCAACTTTCTCATCTCCGTTCTTAAATACTGGAACAACTTTTGCTGTTTTCCAAATATCCGGGAATAATCCTGATTGAAGAGATTTGTTGTAAATTAAACACAAAGGAAGTGAGAGACTCGAAGCACACTTTTTAATAAATATAGGGGGTATACCGTCTGATCCGGCCCCTTTATTTATATCTATACTTTTGAAAGCTTTTAGTACTGCACTTTTAGAAATATGTAGATTAGAGAAACAGTGATTATTATATTTAATATTGGCTAAATTATTTGAAATGGCATGTTGGCGTTCTTCACTGAAGTTATAGCTCTCTTCACCATTGACAGATGAAAAATAATTCGCGAAGAGATTGCAAATGTTTACTCCACCAATAACTGTTTCCGCTCCATCGGATAATGAAACAGGGTACGTGGAGTTTCCTTTCCTCTTAGCATTAATAAAAGACCAAAACAACTTAGGGTGAGTCGTAATTTTATCTTCTATAAAATCTCGATATTTATTGTAGCTTTCAGTCGCCAGTTTCTCACAACGTTTGTTCAATTTTTTTAACACTAACTCATCCATAGGATTTCTATAAATTTTAAATCTACGTAATATATTATTTCTTTCTTGCATTGTTCTTATTACATTTTTGTTGAACCACACGGGGAATTTTGAATTTCTTGGCCTAGTTAGCGGAACATGAGTTTTTATGATGCTATTTATTACTGAATAAACTTCATTTAAAGATGCGTTCACGTCGCTACTGTTATCAATTAGTTTAAGCCAGTCAATTGTTTGTAAACTGTTATTTATACCTGAATAGTCGCATTTATTAAAATTATGTCTCAAAGTCTTATTTGTTTTAAGTTTAGTTTTGTTCATTGTTTTTATACAAATATTCATAGGAGGGTGGTGTTTATCTATTTTACTGATTTCAAAGTCTGATCTTGTAACTTCAACACAGTCTAAATCCGTTAAAAATAAGTCTAAAATTTTGTCAAAACAATTAAGGACTCTATTGGATTGTTTAAAATTATTTACATTATAAAAATCGATAAGTGGTTGTGCCAGCGTTGCAGCTATATAATTACTGTGAGGATCATCAACTAAAGCCCAATCTATGCAACTCAAATTAAAGTCTCCGAGAATACACGTCTTATGATTATGTTGTTCTGAAACACGATTGCAATTATCTATGAAGTGATCTAGATATTTTTTATCGACAGGAGTAGGTACGTAAGTGGCACAAAAAACAATATACTCGTTGACTTTTGAAGTCTCTACATCTAAGATTAACCATAAGTCTTCACTGTCGCTCTCCCATTGTTTAATACGTCTAGCACAAATTCTTTTATTTACGGCAACAAGTACTCCTCCACCCTCTTCTATTATTTTATTTTTTCGCTTCCGCTTCATACTTAATTTGGATGTCTCTCTATCCCTTCTGAACACATTATATCTACTATCAAAAAGTTCCGTCGAAAATACCGTAGAGTTTAACCACGTCTCTGTAAGCACTATTAAATCATAATTCGAACTAGCTAATTTAATTGTAAAAGCTGTAATTTTGGTTCTAAGACCGCGTACATTCTGATAATATATATGTAAAGAACCAGCCATAACTAGTTGATATGACAAAAAAATATAAAAGCATGCTTTTGTTACGCTTAAACTTACTTAATTAAATTAGTTTATTAATACAATCTAAATTACGTATGTATTTAAAGTCCGAATCATCTGTCTTGCGCATGTAGACTCTTCCATTTCTCACCCACACATATTTGTATCCTTTTTCTTTAGCTGCGAGCCTAGCTGCTGCATGTAGGGTTTTGTTGTGTGCAGACAAGTGCTCTCCGACAAATACTGGTTTTTTCTCTCCTTTGATCCCAAGATGCGAGGTGTTCAATTTGTTTCCAGAGTGACCTTTGTTGTATTTTATGACTGCGGCTAGAATACTGTCACGCAATCTCGGCGAAGTCAGTTGTACTATAACAGATCTAGGCCTAGGACTCGAGGGATTCATCTTGGCCACACGGGTGCAGTTTAAAATGTTTTCATCCTTGATATTGGTACATCCCACAGATGTGCACAGCTGCAGCATCAAATTTACCAGATTTTCAGTCTTGCTCTCAGGTACGCACTGTATTTCTATGTTACTAGAACGATTTAGCTGCTCCATTTGGTTGTATTTCTGGCTAAGATCGGTTACAGTTGCTCGTAATTCGTCATTATCTTCTCTCAATCTCTTGATTTCGTTGCCATTCTCAAGAGAAATTTGCTTCATATCTTCATACTGGTTACTAAGAAAAGTTACTGAATCCTTCAGTTCGGATATAGTGGCTTTAATAGAAGTCAATTCTCTCGAAAGGACAGTTGAAATTGTGCTATCGATTTTCGCCAGCAATGTGCTCATCTCCGACTTAATAATGTCACGGGCATCATCACGGGTTAGCGGTTTATTGGTGTCTTGCGTAGGAGGCGATGTAGCAGTTCTTTTCCCGGGTCTCTGTGTGCAATCACTAGAAGCTACGCGTACCGGCGTGCTATCATTTCTAGTTTTGGCCTTAGTACTCGAACATAAAGGACACTTCCAAGTACCTGTATTCTTCACTTCGCTCTTAACGCATTCGTAATGGAAGGCCTTTTTACATTGAATACAAGTCAAATAATTGTTGTCCTTTAGACCCAAGTCGCAGCATCCCCAGATAACTTTTACGTGAGACATTATAGTCACTCCTGCGAAAAGTCTAGTAGCAACAAAAAAAATCACTCTACTGTCCTTGCAATATTATTATACTGGTTCGTTAGTATAACACGAGTATTGATATGAGAACTTCTTCAGGTGAACTATCAATTTGATTATAGGGTAGACTTCTCTGAGCATATGTTTTTTAAAAATTGACAGACAATCTGAGTTTCAATTTTTTGCTTTTTTACTCACAGTTATGCATATCCTCGCTTGAAAACTCACTATGTTGTAAATTGTGATAAGTGTCATCAATTTTGCACAATTAATTAGGTAAGCACACTTAAAACTTTAATTTTTATTATTGAAGTGGAGCTACTTTGGAAACGTGTTGCTTCAAAAAACTATGTTAATACTCGTAGTTCGGGCTTGCCTAACCCCATTCCAGCTACTGTTTGTTGATGTAATATACAAGCAATGCAACATAATAACCTAGATAGTGAATACCAAAAACGTTCAACGACATTGTCCATATCCATAGCACAGCTGATAGATTCATAGCCTTCACGAACGATTGACTTTTCACTGACTGACCATCATTTTAATCTTTTGCGGATAAAATAAAACTTACAGGGGAACCGAGAGCGGAGAAGTAATCAAAGTATACCACAAGTGGTCTACCAAGATATTTTATTGACTGCCTCGGTAGCTCAGTTGGTAGTGAACCTGACTTCTGAGCTTGGGGGCGTGGGTTCGATTCCCACCTAGGACAAACATTCATGTGATGAACATTTGTGTTTGTTCTATGTCTGGGTGTAAATATCTACTTAAGTATGTATTTAAAAATATCTAAGTATATAGGTCTCTGGCAGCCATAGTACAAGCTTTGCTTAGTTTGGGGTCAGGCGACCGTGTGTGGAAGTGTCCCGAATTTACTATTTATTATTATTATTTATTATAACTTTGATGGTTACGTTTTGTTTTCGATGCTGCGCAACCGTGAGCCTTATTGCGCGGTGACACGATTCGCGGTCGCGCAGCGTCGAAAATGAAACGTAACCATCATTATAGCTATAAGATGTCATGAGACTGTTACCGGTCCCCTTTTCAGAGCTCAGTAATTTTTCCAGGAATTATCAAAATCCAAAATGTATAATTAAAGTCCATTGTTACGTACATACATATCGTCATGCCTTTCCCCTGAGGGGGCTGCCAGAGGTGTAATGCAACAGCCACACTTCACCGGACGATTTTCAGTCCCAAATGTGATAGGGGCGAGCCTGTCGTCATACACCGGGCTCCAGTCATGTAGCAGATGACATACAATACGCAAATACGTTCACACAATGAACAAAATGGTGCGAGCCGTGGGCTGGGTTCGAAGTGTTCGAACCCTACGTTCTAAATTTTTTTTAAACGATCTCAAGAGAAAATAGAGCTATGAAAAATATCCGCATTTGTAAGGGATCAATTTTGACTGATTTATTTCATAAATAGACAAAGCAAATCAAAAACCCCTATACATAGGGAGGTACATCATTAGCTTTAAAATAGTTTTAAAATCCAAGGGACATTTTTGGTTATTTAAGAATGATTATATGCAAAAGTCATAAAAAAATATTGAAATTGCACTTCGACACGTCAGATAACTTTAGAAGCTGGTCAGTATCTTTACTTGCTCTCTTCGCTCGTCGTTTCCTTCTAAACGAAATATCACTATAAAACCTTCAGCCAATGTGACGTTAGTCTAAAATGGTCGCCGGACCCATAACACCGCGCAGCTACGTGAGAAACCATTAAGCGACAGGTTTTTGTAGTTGATGTACTATGTCGTACAAAATGCGGTTACGAACACACCCTAGTTGTATTTGACGTGCATCGCAGCGAGCGAGACCGGCGTGTTTAATATCCCCGATCCCGCAAATCCGTATGTTAACGCTGCCAGTGTGCTGATGCCCGATTTCTATCTGTGGACGCGATCCGCTGAAATTTCCACTTTGACTGTTTAATCCGCGGTGCAACGGTACAATGTACAGTTTCACTCCCAGAAAAAAAAAGGCTAACCTAGATAACTAGTGAGCTGAAACCGAACTGAAAAACTGAAGCCGTCACTCGAAATTTTGTAAGCAGGTTCAATAATTTTAAACTTACATTTTTTTCAAGGTAATTTTTGGTTTTTTTTTTCAAAATGTAGGAGGTTTGATTTGATTTGACAATTATTAATTATTATTGAACCTACTCACGAAATTTCAAGAGAATCGGTTAAGAATTATTTTAAGAAGGTAATTATTATAAGAAGGTTTAAGAATTATTATAAGAAACGGTATTTATGTATTGGTTTCTAGTAAAATTACAGTTTATAAAATAATGCGCACCTTATATTAACTTAGTACAAGCTCTTGTTACGATGAAGCTTCGGATAATAATGTTTCAAAGAAAATCATAGCAACTTTCAGCACTATTACTTGAGATGAATATTGAAACTTCACCATGGATTTCATTTCACAGAGTCTTCAAGAGGAAATATTGAGAATTTCTTACCAAACTAAAGCTAAGTAAATTTCTTAAAGAGCTTAGCAGCTAGGTAGGTAAATAGGTAGACAATACCGTTTTGTTGTGATCGGAAAATCTTTGATTACGCTCCTAGATACATTCCATTTTCTCATACCACTTTTCGTTACGCATCAGCTTGATTTTACCTCGTTCTTTCCCCAGTTCTGTGGGTAACTCCTCCCCGAAGCGTCATATAAATAAATTGTTGGCAGTCTTTATTGCTCTCGGTTTATGTTAGCGTTTTTCCCGGCATGTTATCACGCTGCACACAGTTCTGTGCCTCTTTAGAAGTGGCTGGATTTATTAAACGCACTCTTAAAGTTTTGAGCCGGTCACATAAATCGACCTTAAAAATCTACAATTAGGAAGCTTTCCGTTGTTTTATTTGAAGTTTTTATCGTGAAATTTTTCTTAGTTGTCTGCTGTTCACCAGCTAGAGGTTTTAAAAATAAAACACTCCGTAGTGGTGAATTGTTGTGGTTTGTTTATTTCTCGATAGGTGAAAATTGTGAAAATTGACTTGGCGGAAAATCTCGTCTGCGAGTTTTAATTTTGTGATTGTAGCTTACAGCGTCCGTCTGAGTCGGTTGAACAATTATCGCTTAAACAGTACCCAAAAAGAAAAACTTACTAAGTATTGCTAGAATGGATGTCGTGAAAATCGGATAGAAGCCTGTGGTCATGCCTAGATTTTTTAAATACTTCCAACATATTACTTAAACCTACATACCGCTTCGAAATCATAAGTGCAATTTAAAACTAAAAAAAGATGACGATTCTGTCTATAGCATCACTACTCTACGGTACGATTCCCTTGAAATTTCACCTTTACACATCCGATCCTATTGTGATTTCATTCCTCCCAGTGATTATCATAATGTCTGTTTCGCGAACGATCCCGTCGATTGGGTGAATAACCATTACGATATCCATTCCGTTTCATTTTGAATATATTTGAAATGCTTCGTTTTCTGTTGATTTCAATGTTATATAGCTCACAATGTTTTGCCAATATCTATTATTTATCTATCTCTCTGTATCTAATGTCCGTTATCAGCTTTTCCGTGATGAACGACTATTACCTTCCCATCACTAAAAAGTTGTGATTAAACTAAACACATTGCAGATCGTTTGTAAATAGTAACTTTTAAACGAATAAATAATTATAATTTTAAGAAGCGATGACAGCCTATAGTTGGTACACGACGATATAATTTTCAGAAACCTATTAAATCGGTGTGCTGTTAAATTGTTAACTACGTAGCAACAATAGGACTTAAATATAAAATCTTTCATACGATACAGTACTAAAATGTATGCAAAAATTTTTGTTTGTTTTTTATGTTCATACTGTAACATGCAAACGAACTATTTTCGCCTTGTTTACCCGCGACGGATGGGGTGAACAAGCGGTCCATGAAATTAAGAATGTGTCTGTACTCTGTACGTCAGCTGTTCAAAGGCTGTCCATGTACCGACGGATAGACAGCAAATAGGAAAGTTCTGTTAGTTCATCCCGTGAAACTTGTTTGCTTCGGAATCGGTATCGGATTAGTTTCCATAAACAGGAGTAAATGGAGATCTACCATCATTGAGTGCAATCAGAGGGAAATTCATTAATTAACGTTAGCTATATTTCCTTAGATCTGTCTTCTGATAGGAGAGAGAACATTATTATAATGTTTCTTATTAACTGAACCGTATTATCTCAACGTTGCCTACAAGGTGATAAAAAGCCCTGATTACAGAATTATTACCAGCGCTCCGTGGTTTAACCGACTGTCCTACCGGAATCTTTAAGTGTAAACTAGCCTATGTTGCTTTTTGAACAGATATACAATACAATACAATACAATACAATACAATACAATACAATATATCTTCATTGCACACCAAAAACTACATGAAAAACTTAAAAACTAAAATACATTTTTCGGCAGTACAAGGGCGACCTTATCGCCTAAAGCGATTTCTTCCAGGTAACCTTTAATAACATCTGCATTCCAAAGAACTTAGAACCTTTCTTTGTGGCAACCTTGTTTTTTTTTCAATGTTTCCTTAACACACTAAAAGTTTGATGTGGTAGGGAGGGAGGACATTTGATATACCTATGATCAAAATGTCTAGTGTGCCAATACTACGAAAACGTCACAGTTTAGAGTACCAACTCTAGACTGTCATGTTCTCGATAAATTCTGAGGTAGGTAAAGATAAATTATTATATTTTATGAGAATTACTCATATGTAAGTAAACTTAGAAAAGTAATAGAAATGTATAATTAAATTTATTGTAAAAAAATGCATTGTTAACTATTGTAATTGGTCTTATAGGACGATCTTTACGCCAAATATTAGGGGAACTTTAGGGTGCCAACACTTGTAATATTGTTTGTATAGTGTCCTCTACCTTTACATAAAATTACCAGCGTGCGCAAAAATTTAAAAAAAAAATCAAGGTGGTCTCAATCTGCTTCTATTCTTCTATTATATTTGAACTCTTTTCACTGAAATCCGTTGAAACGTTTAAATTCAATGAAGCAACAGACATACACATACACTAACTTTTGCATGTACAGTAATACCTACTGTGATATTTTTCTCAGAAAACTTAATAACGCTAGTTAACTAGTCCGTTGCATGTAAACTGTATAATTTACAGCAACAGAAGGCAAACAAACCGTTAAAGTCAAGTTAAAAACTGTCCGAGTCAATTCGAGGTTACTGTCAGGTGGGACTGACGGACACGCGAGACTGTCCCCGAGGACCACTGGAGCACGGATCTAGGACGGGGCTTGAAAAATACATTCGGATTTTAACATTGAAATTTGCGAGAGGTATGAGTATAATGTTTTATAAATAGAGTTGAAATTAAAATAGACTTAGATTTTTGAAAAAATAGATAGAGTTATTAATTTATTTACACAACACACGCGGCAGATATTAAAAAAAATAGTAAGTCCCTATAAAATATAGTCAACATGACTTTGACATCAACATGTTGACATTCATGTCAACATGAAGTTGTTCTATAATATCTATCTATATTAATATAAAAGCGAAGACAGCCTAGTTGAGAGAAGGTCCGCCCCTCAAGCCAGAGAGAGCAGGTTCGAACCCAGCCGACGGCACGCACCAATTTGTTCATTGTGTGAACATATGTGCGTATTGTATGTCATCTGCTACATGACTGCAGCCCGGTGTATGGCGACAGGCTCGCCCCCTATCACATTTGGGACTGAATATCGTCCGGCTAAATGTGGGTATTGTATTACACCTCTACCAGCCCCCTTGGGGGAAAGGTGTGACGATATGTATGTATGTATGTATGTATGTATTAATATCAAATCAAAAGTAGCTCTGTCTGTTTGTAGACTTTTCACGGTTAGACTGAACTGATCGGCTAAACGGATCTTCCTGAAATTTGATAATTAGTTACAGTATATCACGAGGAAGGTTTTTGGATACTATTTTCTGAATAAATGCGAACGAAGTCGCGGGTAACAGCTAGTTTCCCATAATATGTATTTCTAGGCGCATTTCAATAAAAAAATGTTTTGAAAACAAAATAAAATAAATCTCTTTTCACGTCACATACCTACTCGGAAAGATTCTATTTATCAATAAAAATCTGAAAGCAAAAGGCAAACGTGCATTTTATCCGCTAGCATGAAAAAAGTTTTTCAAATTCGAATTATTGTATTTAGTGAAAATATGTCAGAGCGCCAACCAAATTTTTAGAATAATCGCACTGACCAGTACGATTGCATTAAAAACTTATTTGGTAATTCACTTTCACTATTCACTGTTTTTTTCTGTAGGTACTCGTAGGTACATGCCTAGCATTTTCCTCGCTGTAGTAAGGTGAAAAGTTGTTTTTCACTCTGCAGTAAACTTATTCTGCGTCTCGTATACCTAGAACCCTTCGCTTCGCTGCAATATAAGTACTAGCATCAAAAAACAACTTTGCAACTTGCGTAGCAAATAACTATGAAGGCTTTTTGCTACTATGTACAATGAGGCAACAGTTAATGAGTTACAGTACAGTTTTGATATGTATACCCATAATAGGTATTCACAGGTGGTGAGAAATTTTAGTTCTCTAGAATTTTTAGATTTTTAGATCTTTATATCTTATCTTTGAAAATATACAAATACGTTAATTACAGGCTGGTCAGCAAGAGAAAAATTAAATTAAAAGTAAATACATTAAACATAAATAAGTTATAAGCCATAAGTTCTGTTACAAATGAAAAAACATTTATTTTTTTTGTACAGTAATGTAATGTTAATAAAAGTTTTATTGAAGTCTTAACAAAAACATAACTATTATTTTATTCAAAATGACCACCTTTGGCCTTGATACAGGCCTTTAGTCGGTCTGGCCAAGAATCTATGGATTTACGGACTGTTTCCATGGGAAATTTAGCCACTGCTTGCTTCAACGATTTCTTAAGTCACTGCAATCCTATTTTCTTTAACACCCCATTCCATGTTGTAAATTTATTAATAATTACGAAAAATATATGTGAAATGGCGAGAAATTGATTGTAGTTTTCAACATTATAAAAGCATTATAATTTAAATGCAGAAAAAAAAATAAACGAAGAAGTTTGTAACAATATTTATGGCTAGACTAGTTATACACACTAGCAAGAATAGATGAGATGGTTTGGATGGTTTCTTTACCATAAAATTCCAATGGATTGCAATTTTGATAACAACAAAAACAAAACGCCACAGAAAAATAACAATTCGAAATACCCCTGTTGTTAAATCCCTGAATACGGCCTTCAACCGACTAGGGTCGCACGGTCACGTATAAATTACCGAGGGCAAGACTCTTTGTGTTGTCCCACCGAGTCCCAGAGTCCCAGAAAGTAAGTTTACTCGCTTCCCACTTAAATCCTGACTTGAATTACGGTGGGGCCGATTAAAGAACTCTTTAGTGAACATCCGCAATGCCATTACGGGAAACCTGTGAAGTTGATGGAACTTTCCTCGAGTTTGTGCCATTGAATTGGGAAACTTTTAAACGATTTCAATATGAGCCCATTATGAATTATTTGCTGACTGGTCAGATTTCTTTCGTAATATTTTATGATCACCACATCAAATGGCAGATTTTAGAAATGAATAATCAGAATTTATGATGATGATATGATAACTCCTACGAGTATATTTACACGTCACAGTTGAATATTTATAATTAAAAATGAACATCAGAACAATATGAGAACAATAATAATTGATAACTATTTCTTGATCTTGATCTTGATCTATATAAAAAAATATTTATTAATGTGCAGTTCAGTTCAGTTAAGTATACTTGTAGTAAAAAAAATTATTATACAATATATAGCCATTATAATACAAAATAATAATAGTTCAGACATATTTTCTAGTAACCAAGATCTCAATCTTGGTTACTAGAAAATATGTCTACTTTCTATTTTTTTCGTCTACTTTATTGTCTTTATTAGTCTATCTTTCTTGTTTTAAAATATAGGCTTTTTTTTTTCTCCGCTCTCTTTCTCTTCCAGTTTTTGTGGGTACAGACTAAGCGTCGTCTGTTGTGGCTTTCACCGCATAAAAATAAAACGAAAACAAATCAATGTTTTCTCACTGTTATTTTTCCCAAAACAATGTCCAGTAAACATACCTGCCCGACAACATGTGACCTATTATTGTTTAGATAAGAAAAACATTGACGTTGTAATTGGACACTAATTAACCGTGAACGTTATGAAAGTGATACATCAACATTGTACCCTCACCGCGCCTACCTACCTACTATCCACCAGCGTACAGCGACCCTCCCTGCCTTTTAGAAACGAAACTACATATACGTATCAAGGGATGGCTGGTCTAGTCTGGAGGTCTTTATATAGTGGTTACTGTCGTGGCGCATTCATCAGAACAGTTAATTTGCAAGCAGATGAGTCACGACATCATCGCTCATCTTGTATTACCTAGCGATACCTACACGTGTCGGAAACACTTGGTGCGGAAGAGGAGTGTTAAAATATTCATTAGAACTGATAAAGTTACTCTTGACTAGATTGATAAAGATCTAGAAATCACTTCTATGTTTTTCCGATGTTCTTTTGATTTTATCAAAGAGATTCAGATAGATATAGTATAGTGTATTTATAATTTACTCTGCTGCGCTACGCGGTTTCCCCACGGTTATTAAAGTATCCTAATTGCTATTCCATACTGTAATCTATCTCTGTGCCAAATTTCTTTGAAATCCGTTGTGCCGTTTTGGCGTGATTGAGTAAGAAACATTCATCCATCCATCCAAACTTTCGCACTTAGAATATTAGTGTGAAGTGTTCTAAGTTAGTAGAATAAAAAAAAATTAAAAAAATCTTTTTAAGCTTTTAATGGCTGTCTTGAGTATTTTATCCACTTCGTAGACTTTTATTAGGTTTCAGACATTACAAGTACATTAAGAAGTAGAGAGATTTTGTTACCAGTTAGATCGATTATTACTAAACTAACAAAATAGCTAAGGCTGCGAATTGTTTATTAAGCTAAACTGGAACAACAAACAACAAGAAGACCTTGCCTCGCAGGCAATTCAAAACAACTTGTAGTTTGATGTTTAACGCTGGGTTAGGTCACTGAGCATGGCGGTCAAATATTGAAATATGTATAAATATTTGATAGCACTTTAAAGTTGCTTGTAGACTGTGTACGTAATTATATATCCAAGTTACTACTAATGTCTCTGTGAGTTACAGGTTGCATTTATTAACCGATTCTCTTAAAATTTTGTGAAGAGGTTCGATAATTATACAAGTTTTTTTGTCGAGTCAGTTATTGGTTTTTTTTAAATAGCAGCGATTTTTTTAGAAAAAAAAAGCCGTGTCTCCATGATACAGAGTTATCGGTTTTTTTTAATGGCAGCGATTTTTTTTGGAAAAAGTCATGTCTCCAATAGACAGAGATTCAGATAGAGATCCATACAGAATTCGGACATAGGACAGCATTTTGTCGAAGCTGAAGCATAGACGCTTTGCTTGCTATCGCTCGCTCGGTCGGTTACCTGTAGTGTTATATGGGAATGTTCGGTTTTCTGTTAACGTCCCACAACTGCAATTTTTTTTGTAAAAGTGACTCGGCAATACAGGGCCGGCAATATTGTTACAATATTTAGAGTGTGCCCCGGCCATGTAGTACACTAGCTGCGCTCCGCGGTTTCACCCGCGTTTAAAAAGTATTATATGTGCTATTCTAGACTATAATCTATCTCTGTGCCAAATTTCATCCAGATCTGTTCAGCCGTTCTGGCGTGAAAGAGTAACAAAGATCCATCCATCCATCCATCCATTGTTATAAACTTTCGCGTTTATAATATTACTAGCTGCGCCCCGCGGTTTCACCTGCGGTTAAAAAGTATCTTATGTGCTATTCTAGACTGTATTCTATCTCTGTGCCAAATTTCATCCAGATCTGTTCAGCCGTTCTGGCGTGAAAGAGTAACAAACATCCATCCATCCATCCATCCATCCATCCATCCATTCTTACAAACTATCACGTTTATAATATTAGTAGGATATAGTAGATTTTACATGTGTATGTATATTTACATTTCTAGCATAGCTGATCATGGCCGGACTACAGCCGGCAATATTGCCTATATTTTTGTTGCCGGGCCAGCATTGCAGTAAAAAATATGGTCCATCCACGACCCACCTTTTGGGGGCTGAGCTGCCAACGTCCGTAGGAGTGTACTCTATTGTGATTCCCTACACGTGGTCCCCGGGTAGTGCTAACCGGGTAGCAAATTCTGGTGGGAGGCTTCGGCCGTGGCTAGTTACCACCCACCGGACCAAGCCATGCCGTGAAATGACCTAGTCGTGTTTCGGGATGTAGTCCGGTGTAACCGTTTCGAAGACGGGTCTGAGCAGTAGCGCACTTGTAGCGCCTCACTCAACTGCCGTCTTTGTACTTGTTCACTCTACAAAACTTCAAGGCTAGAGTGAATAAGAACCTTATAGGTCGTCGTGCTCCATCTTAGACCACAACGTCGCTTAACATCAGGCGAGTTGGTGGTCAAACGTCGACCTATTCTACATAAAAAAAAAAAAAAACCTTAGAGCAACTCAGGCATAGAAAAGAGACAAGAAAATGAAAGTTGAGCCTTTTTTCACAAACTATTAAATTGTGTTAATTTTTAATGCATGCAAGTTATTATATTATGTACCTATTTTAAAATGTTGCACAAAATGCTTGCGGTCATTACTTAGAAATTTACATTACACTCTCAACATGAATTTATCTATTTGTATTTTCCCATCTTGAAGTTAAAACATAACTTTTAAGTTTAGAAAATAAACCTCCACCGTTTCTAAGAGCAAACTTAGCGTTAGGAGCGCTATCTAATCGAACGCCATTTTTCACAGTTACTTTATAAAGCCTGTGTATTGAACTCCGTTTGGGTCTCGTTAATTTTCACTAGTTTGTCCCGCGGTGCGGCCTTCGTGCAACCCTAACATAAATTCCGGGTAACTTGAACAAACAATTGGAAGTCCAAATAAGTAGAGCCCTTTAGAATGTGCCTCCGGGGACAGACAAGTTTGCGGACTGAAACGTCTAAATAAATTAAAATGTCATGTGTATCATGACCCGCTTGTTCAAGGGTTTTAGGTCTTTAACAAAGTTTGTTAGGGCGCTTGTTTTTTTCTACAAGTTTGCGACAATTTAATAATGTGCTAAAATGTCTCAATACATTAAAACGTCACAGTGTTTCAAGACTTTTTAAAACTTTTAAGTGTGAAGTGCTAGATTTGTTAAGCCGTCTACTAACGCGTGACTTTTTAAAAGTTAGTACAACTTATTAAAGAAGAGTTAACGTGCAAAGTTGTCCTGAAGAGCCCGAAGAGTTTAGCTGAAACACTATTTACGTAAATAAACCCATTTCGTTAAGGCGGTGTGCGTTCGGCGCAGCTTCGTTTAAAGTTTTAATCGCTTTCGGGTCGCGATAAACAAATTTTAATTAAGTTTTAATATCACCGCTTAATTGCTGAGGCGGCCGGATATCACAATAATATTTCTCTATGAATATTTAAATGTGATCGCTGTAATTGAAATATGACTGAAGTCTTGTAGTTCGTTGGAAAGATTTGATCGAAATAAAAAGGAATAAATTATGATCAATAATCATAGTTTGATACCATGCTAGTACAGATAAAATACATATAAGTATCTATTGTAAGAATTATTTACAAATTAATGAAATGAAATCAAAATTATTTATTTGACAGACACAAAGATTCACAACCTAAAACCAAATAATTTATACTATTTTTAAAGTTATTAAAATAATACATTTTTATTTGAGAATTTAGGTTCCTAGTTTGTAGTGATAGATACTTATATTTTCTGTCTCATTTAATAAAGCACTAGATATAAGTAAGCTACTTCCGGTACTGTAACTGTGTGCCGTTTACGATTTAACTAGATATTTTTCTAAACATTTATAAAACAAGAAATAAAACTTGCCTAACTCAAGTAGGTAGGTAAATACACTTTACAACCATTCTTCCTGATAAACCTGACAGTTAAAATCGGGATAATACCCCCATTTTTCATCTGCAGAGTGTGGACGACGCCGCTTCTCTCCGAATTGCACCTCGGGGTATGAATTTAATCTTGGAATCCGCGTGTCAGATTCTTAAGAACCGTCACTTCGCTGATATTCGCGTTTTATTCTCTTTACATCACGCCTTGTTTTTGTTACGAGTGAATTTATAAGGAAACCCGGGAATGAATGCTGAATTCGCTCGCGTTTATGGCTGTGTTAATATTTTATTTGATATCCAATTGAAAAATGTGGATGTGATTCACTTTTGTTGAATTTACAGCTTTTGCTTGCAGTCTTATTATTTTTAAGGAACTCTAAGATTTTGATGAAAGCAATTCTCTTAGTTTTTTTATTTCCTATGCTATGGAATTGTTTGAACTAAGTCACATAAGAACTAAGTTACATGCTAGAATTCAATATCCTTGCTAACCATAGTGCAAGGAATTCTTAATCAAGATGTCGTTTAATTGAAGATAAAATGTCGTTTAATTGAAGACAAAATCAATTGCTCACAATTAGTATGCAAAAAGATACAAGGTTGCCTGACCATGCGTCGTATTAGTTTGAACAACTCCATTCAAACCGTTACTGTTTTTGAGTTTTGATTGGTCGAACAACAAAAATATACCTACTACTCGCCTTCGTATTCGCCAGCTTATTACAACACAAGGTAAGTCTAATCTGATACATTTGCATTAATCAATGTAACGATGCAAAACAACAAAACTGTGTATTAACTTCTTAAACTATTTTTTTTTTTACCAGTCTTACCTATTAATGCACCCTCAAAGGCGTTATAAAGATGTCAGTTACAAAGCGGTCACTTAGTTAAACAGCTCGCCGCTTCACCGTTTCAAACACCGTAAGACGAGACCCAGCAGCTTTAATATTCAAAGGCGACTTGATTCGGAGCTCGAGATGGTAGAAAGCCTAGGATTACGTGGTACAGCTGCTACCTCAGGTGTGCGTGAATCCTGTGGTCAGTAGTGCTGTCTTAATTTAAGGAAATGTGGTCAGCTTAGGCGGATGCTGCGCAGCGATTCTCTGCCTACACACTATAGAGGCGCACCGCAATACTCAGCGCCGAGTCAGGATTTGTACGTTACTAGATAGCTTACGTTTAATGTGGCTAGCGCACTACGGTGATACAAGCATTTGCCAGAAGATATTTAGTCTGTTAATACGCATACATAATACATTTTGGGGAAATTATTGTTAAAACTTATTGCAGTCTTACTAGCAGAATGATTATCTCCTGAACGTTTACTACTTAGGAGTTTGCTTTTAGCTCCGTAGCCGTTTCCGTTCAGTCTTTGTCACCCTTTTTTACCTTGAAACCTGCAAAATACTGTAATGATTTTTAAAATTATTTATTTTTTGAATATCCTAGAAAAATAAGTTTCAAAGTCAAAGTATTTATTGCGCATTATGGTGATTGTTACATAAGTTCACAAGATCTGAAAAGTTATAATATAAGTATCTCATAATGGACCCTATTAGGGTACTGCAATGTCATGTGGAGTGGGCCGGCTTATTCTTTAATAATTAAGTTTTTATCTTTGAGATATTCTTCTCTATTCTTCTATTCTTTCTCTATTCTATTCTTTAAAAAAAACTTAACTATGTCTATGTACTAAATATGTTAAAAGCTTTTTATTAGTTCATACTCTTTTCAGCCTTAAAATAGCCTAATATTACAATCAAATACATCCAGCTTTATAAATACTCATTACTCTACGTTCCGGATGTGTGCAATATAAAATGTCGACGGGAAAGCTTTTACGGGCCGTTATTTCTGCCGGGACCATAAGCGAGGCTGTATAGGTTATAGGTATACAATATAGTTGTGTGTCTACATGCAAGCAGTCTCTGTTCATGGTTGGATGCTATTTAAAGGTAGAAATGTTGTTTTGCAGTGAACTGCTTGTTACACAATTACTGCAAAAACAATTTACTGCAAAACAATAGTTCAACCTTTGCATAGCAATCTAATTGATGAACCTTTTATTTTACTTACCTAGCAAAGTCTGTCACTACCTTGCCACACTAATCAATTGATCGCCAAAAGGGAAAACAATAATTAAAGAGCTTTATGCTTTATTTTTTATTAATTAGATTTTTATTACGTCAAAAATATTCAAGGCTTTAATAGGAAATTTTATTTGACATAAACAAAGACGGACCAGACTCACTATTAGGGTCCATGCATCTTCATTTATACGGAATCCTTAAAAGAAGACTAAGCTGCTTGCAATTTAGTAATTAAAGCAACAACATAATTCAACTTGACAGAAATTTAAACCCGTCACATTCGTAGACACGGGATAATGTATCTCGCGCGGGATTCCCGACGTCAGCCAACTTTTATATCAGACTCAACGCGAGTGCAACTTATAATCCCACTTCTGAACTCGCAGAAGTGGGAAACCTCTGTACAATATAATAACTGGCTGTAACGCTATTTTAATTAATTTTGTTTTAAATTTGAATGATAAACTCACTTAGGTAAGATAGAGCAAGCTAGTTTGAGTAAAATATCAAGCATATTTTTTTTTATGCTTGATATTTATAATTCTCGTAAATCTTATAAATCTAAATATAGCCAACTTTGGTGTAATATAGTTTTAGCTATTGGGTAGTTTTTTTTATGTGTGAGTACAGTAGGACTCTGGTACTCGCATGGTCTCGTCTTGCCTCGCATGGCGCTCTGAGATTGTTGCGCACAGGATGTATTAAGACACTTTAGTTGTATTTGCGATCTCTTTAGGTATCACGAGTTCTTAATCTCATAAAATTTTTTAGCATCTAGTGTTTAATTAAAAGTAAAATAAGCGTCGTTAGGGGAAATGACATTAATTTGCGCTTTTATCTACTGTTATATTTTATGATTGAGGACAGCATTAAAGATACACTGCTTGCACGCTCTCTCCGCCGAGACAAGCTGAGAGTATCAGTGACTCTCGCTTGATTTTGCTTATACGTGCATCGCCTTGCGTGCCTTGGCCGCTTGTATTTGACCGACAGCTGCCAATGTTACTTGTCGGCGGCCATTTTTCGAAAGAAATTAAGCAGCACACGTCATGTTAGCAAGCTAAGGTAATGTTGGCGGGTCTTTGGTGTGTAAACAGACTCTCTTGAAGTGAGTTCAGGTAGTTAAACAAAAAAAAAAATACCTACAACGAACATCTTCTCTTTTTGGTAGTCAGTCAAAAAGTACGAGAATATCGAGAGTGTAATACCAAAAACACTCTCGATAGACTATTTTATGTCTCAATAGAATTTAGTAAGACATCATAATCCAAAAACAACACATCTTCTCGCCTTTCCCCCGAAGAGGCTGGCAGAGGTGTATTGCAACACCCACACTTCGCCACACTACAATACGTCGGGACAATATTCAGTCCCGACAGATTTGGAGCTGAATATGGTAATCAAACAAAAGATTACAAATTAACTATTTTAGAGAAATAAATTAGTTTATCTTCCACTAAAGAACACAGCTACCTTTGCATCTTGATACAACAAACGAGTCTTGCCTGCCCCTTGCAGGGTTTGTTTTCCTAACGAAGCGTCTCACGACGTCTTATAATGCACTTATGATTTATTAGTTTATTAAGTTAGCTTGGTGCAGCGAAAATGTAAGTTGGTACATTTTCTTTTGAATGCAGTGTTTTAAAAATCCGGTACAGTTTGGTGTTAACACTAATCAGCGCTGCTTTCTTTTGTTTTGTTATAATAGCAATACTCGTAGTAGGTAATTGTGGGTGAATTCATCTGCATGTCAGTTTCATTTTTATAAAAACATAAATAAATTAAAATAGCTTTAAACCGTTAATTTTTTCGGGATAATAAGTACCCTATGTCCTTTTCCGTACCCCTGACAACGAGTACGCAAAATTTCAAGATAATCAGTTGAGCAGTTGAGACGTGAAAGCGTTACAAACAAACAGACGAACAAACTCACTTTTGCATTTATAATATTAGTTAGGATAGTTTCTAGAATGGAAATAATATTTTTTCCCGACTACCCCTTAGTGTCACTTGTACGTTTGTTCCAAATCTTGGAACAGTTTTTTTAACTACTTCTACTACGTATACCGCTGTATATATATATTCTTACAACTTACAATACAATTAATTTATGATTTAAAACACGGGAATTACTCACGTACGATTCAGTCGATTATTCCGCGATAATTCGATTCCGATTATACGCGGCTGCGTCTCGCATAGCACTCAAGTGCTATGCGAGACGCAGTCGCCCTGATGAGGACCGCCGAATGCGGTTGAAACTATAGTCGGAATAATCGACTGAATCGTACGTGAGTAATTCCCGTGTTTTAAATCATAATGTGTGAAAACCACGTCAGTTTCCATAATTACAATACAATGTTATAAGATTAATAAAACCGTTTAACTTTGACGTTTTTTAAGTGATTTTGACAGTAAAAAATGGTCTAATTGGAAAACTCTGAAACCGTCACTAAAATTATTATTCCGCAGTTTAATTAGTCTTTTTTTAGCATAGTTATGTTTTATAATGAACATATAACATAACATATCGTCACGCCTTTCCCCCGAGGGGGCTGGCAGAGGTGTAATACAACACCCACACTTCGCCGGATGATATTCAGTCCCAAATGTGACAGAGGGCGAGCCTGTCGCCATACACCGGGCTCCAGTCATGTAGCAGAGACATACAATGCTTACATAATATGTTCACACAATTAACAAATTGGTGAGTGCCGTCGGCTGGGTTCGAACCCTGCTGCTGCCCCTGGCTTGAGAGGCGGGCCTTCTCCTACTAGGCTGTCATCGCTCATTATATAATCTATCTATCATTATATCCTACTAATATTATAAACGCGAAAGTTTGTATGTATGGATGGATGGATGGATGGATGTTTGTTACTCTTTCACGTCAGAACGGCTGAACAGATCTGGATGAAATTTGGCACAGAGATAGATTATAGTCTAGAATAACACATAGGATTAGAGGATTAGAGGACTTTTTAACCGCGGGTGAAACCGCGGGGCGCAGCTAGTCATTTATATCATTATAATACATATTGCAAAAATAAGCTCTGTTCAGTTCAAATTGATGCCTCAGTACCGCAGCAGCGATAGTGATATTCGTGTTCAGTAGTCTCGTCTTACACAAAATACTATTTGGTTTGATATTGTCGCTTCATATCACCCGAGGGTCAGTTTGAAGGGAATGGTTTTATGAAATTTTGATTTGTCCGTCTACGCCCCGCGGGAGTTTGTCTCTAGACGATCTTGGCTGGTGACTTTGCAAAATTGCATTGGGCAAAATGAGACTAACATTTTACAAAGGTTTTATGGTCTATTTGCAAAAATACTCGTAGACAAGCGTCATCGCGAAATCTTTTTAAAACAAGTCGTTTGCTTCAAGCTATTACCAATAGCTTTATCAACTCTTTGATCGAATTTTCGCAAATTTTAAGGATAATAGGTATGTAGGTATTTATAAAAACTTGCCTATCAAATTTTGCTTATGAAATTAAGGCCAAAACGGTTGACGGTAAATTCGCTCTGAATTTTGTATTCTGACTGCCTCTGTGGTTCAGTTGGTAGTGAACCTGCCTTCTATATAAGATCGAGGGCGTGGGTGCGATTCCCACCTACGACAAACATTTATGCGATGAACATTTGTGTTTGTTCTATGCCTGGGTGACATAGAACAAACACCCAGACATAGTAAAGTATGTATTTTAAAACATGTATGTATATCAATTTCTGGCAGCCATAGTATAAGCTTTGCTCAGTTTAGGGTCAGACGACCGTGTGTGCAAGTGTTTATTTTATTTTATTTAATCTGGAGTTTAACAAATGTCTGTCTTTACAAACATTTTAGTTAACAGCGACAATAACTAACTGTACATTTTATTTTCTCAAAAACATTTCAACTGTAGGTGTTCATATCATCAGAGGCAAATCCATAGAACGTGCTTCCGTATAATCAGTCGGATATAAGAGAGCGTGCTCGTTTCGCTCCTTGCTTTATTCTAACGGGGTTCAGAATTTGTGTAGAAGTGATATGTTTACTCAGAACCAACGCAATGGTTAGTATTAGAAGAAATAGAGTTTTGTACCTAGAGATCTTATCATATCATCACGCCTTTCCTTGAAAGGAAAAAGGCTGGCAGAGGTGTGTAACACCCACACTTCGCCGGACGATATTCAGTCCCAAAGTTATTGTACCCAGAGATAACTAAGTATTAAAGGTAAGAACGATGGCAGCCTAGTTGGGAGAAGGCCCGCCACTCAAGCCAGAGGAAGCGGGTTCTAACCCAGCCGACGGCACGCACCAATTTGTTCATTGTGTGAACAAATGTGCGTATTGTATGTCATCTGCTACATGACTGGAGCCCGGTGTATGGCGACAGGCTCGCCCCCTGTCATATTTGGGGCTGAATATCGTCCAGCGAAGTGTGGTTGTTGTATTATACCTCTACCAGCCCCCTCGGGGGAAAGGCGTGACGATATGTATGTCGGGGAAATGTAGGAAATAGGAGCCGAGCCGTGACATCCCACTTTTGATGATGGGGAAAATCTAGTAGGCCGCGGTGTCGTGTCTAATTTCTGAGCCACGAACTCGTCATCACGGGTATCTATGCTGGGCGTCAAACTTCAGGAACGTTGAAATAAGGGGACAGCAATGTAGGCTTTTCACTATTTTAATTATACAGTCACTCAGACTACTTGGTTAATGAATGATCACAAAGATAATTGGAGATTTAGAGTAATGGGTTTACGAATGACCATTGCGTGCGACCGCTTTCCACCCAGTCCTGTCAACCACTGACTGACAGACATGACGTTCGCCCGAAATCCCAAACGCAACTCCATTCGGTGTTAACCGCTCTAAATTACCATAAACAAATCGATTCATCGTCAAAAATAACAGAACAATAATACTATCGATTAACAACTCTCAAAATAAACTGATTTTCTTTATCCAATGATATCTCGCGCCGTCATGTATGTATGTAAAGGTAAGAATAGGTATAGATACTCTTCCCCTTACTAAAAATCGTAGTATGACCTCGGAAAAGTTAACCGAGCGAGCGTTACCGAGCGAAGCGTCTCTGCTTCAGTTTCAATAAAAATGCTTTCGTATATTCGGATTTATGTCCGAATTCCGTCCGGATCTCTGCCTTTCTCTACAGGTCGCATTTCTTAACTTTCGCAACCTATAGAGGAGGACACAAGTCAGCCGCGAGGCCTCCAGCTCTGAGAGCCACTAGTTATTCAGTGTTTTGTCTTAATCTGGTATACGGACCTCCGTAAATAACAAATACATTACGAATATAAGAATAAAAATAAAAATAATTTATCGACAAACAACAGAATTAACTTTTTTTTTTTTTTTACAACAGACTAGGCATGCGTTTGACCACTGACTCGCCTGATGGGAAGCGTCGACGTGATCGAAGGTGTAACACGCTTGCCTAGGAGATACCTATTCACTTTACTCTTAAACACCCCCGGATTGTATTTAGGTGGAAAGACAGACACAGGTAACGAGTTCCACACCTCTGCAGTTCTTACAAGAAAAGTTAACTTGAAACGCTTAGTGTGTTTTAGCGGAATTTCCACCATAAGAGGGTGTCTTTTACTGGTGCGCCTGGTACAATTATAAAAGAACGGCGATGGCTGGATCAGGTCGTGCAGTTCTTGTGCACACTCGCCGTAGTGTATTCTGTAGAATACCGACATAACTTATACACAACTAACTAAGAATAACTTATACACAGTTTACAAAATTTATTAAACAGATAAAAGTGTTTGGCAATAGGAGTAAGCTCAGCGTTGTACTGTGCAAACAAGTTTGCGCAGAGCTGGTTTTCAGCACACCTGAAAACACTGATTAACACTTCTTTTATATTTACGAAGATCTCTCATAATAAAATGTAACCTAAGCTTAAAATGTAAAGGAAACTTCTCTTTATAACGTTAAACGTTTGACAAAAACTTTTGTAATATAAATAAAAGTATTAGTAATATTCTACGATGCTCTACGAAAAGACATTTTCAGTGAGCTCCCAGTCGTTCTCCATTGCATTACGTTCGCGCGATCGGCGTGTCGTCGCCAAAGGAAATTGCTACGTTATGTCTCTATGGGATCAGACGCCCCATCAACTGTTGCTTTATCGATTTCACGAGCTTTGAGAAACCATTGTTATATTACATTTGGAGAAATCGGAAAATAAGGCAGGAGATACGAGTATGTAGTTTAAATAGCTGTATTGCCACGATTTAAGTTTTATTGCAAGTTTTATTTAATTTGTAATGTACATAAACATATCGTCAAGCCTTTCCCCGGGGGTGCTGGCAGGGATGTACAACACCCACACTTCGCCGGACGATATTCAGTCCCTAATGTGACAGGGGGCGAGCCTGTCGCCATACACCGGGCTTCAGTCATGTAGCAGATGACATATAATACGCACATATGTTCACATAACGAACAAATAGGTGCGTGCCTTCGGCTGGGTCCGAACCTGCTCCCTCTGGCTTGAGAGGCGGGCCTCCTCCGGCTAGGCTATCATCGTCATTGCAATGTATGTTAGGGTTAAATCTTGTAAGTTAGATTTGAATTACTTCCCGATGTTCGATTGAGCTGAAATTTGTTTACAAATAATTCGAGTTTATTTTATTTTATTAGATGACAGTACAATGCAAATTCTGAATATTTACACTACAGTCTTGTCGAATTTCTATCAGATCATTTTCGTTTTTTTACTTTCTTAAAAGTAAGCAAGTAACAGACAGACAGATAAAGTTTATTTATTTTATTTTCTTAGGAAAACTTACAACTAGGTACAAGATTATAAATAGAAGATAGAGACAGAAAGCCAATTATAAGTTATCACAAATAGATAGGTATGTATGTATGTAGTAACACTTAAAATACAGACACTCATGATAAATACACAATAAAGAAAAAGCTTACTTTAAATTTAAAAGATACACAAGCCAAGTTACTCACCAACTTACTGGTTACTGGGTGCCTAAAATACAGGCGTCGCCTAGTTTGGGATCCACTGTTTTTCATTTTTTTTGATTTTTTGTATACTTTCATTATTGTCAATAAATATAACATATTTGTAAAATTTAATATTAGTGTGATGGGTATGATACGATTATTAAAATTTGTGTACAAGCATTTTAATGACTATTTCATTCAAATATTTATTTTATTAGCGGCAATAAGCAATCGCTAAACAAAATTTTCCACCGTTAAATTAATGATAATCATGGTCCCTTTTCCCGGAACCTTTGTTCCATCTGGCTCCACGACCAACACTAACGTGTCTATTAATTCATTAATGCTAGAAATTAGGGTGAGATTCCGTCCTCACCCTTGTCAAGGAATCACAATGGCCTAAATGATCGCAATAGTTAAGTTTAATGGTTGTTGTTACAAGAACATTTTATTTTCATTTGATTTGAAGATATCTGCTGTAAAATAGAGATTTCAAACGTGTAAAAACTCGTCAATACTGCAAGCAGCTTCACCACGGATTTAAAAAAAATAGTAAAGTTGTGCTTAATTTATTTTTAAGATTTGTGATGTGTACCTACATAGTAGCTTAAGGGTACTAAAACAAAAAGTTTCTTAACTTATTGTCTTTTACCCACATTTTTACACACATATTACAAGCCATTTTTACAATGAGACCAAAACCAAAATCCCGAAAAAAATATCAGGTAACTAATCTAATTATCCATCTCATGCATAACTAACAACACCAAGAACACGGTGAAAACCCACGCTCAACTAATGTTCATTGTAAAGGCAACAAATAACCTGCAATCAAAGTAACGACCGACCTCTATTTGTTAGTAGAGAAATAGCGGACTCCGTGCGTACGTAATGTAGGGAGATAAAGAAAACGAAGTCAGATGGACGCGGTAACTAACACCAATTACACGAACGATGGGTTCAAAGACCATACAAGCAGTAGACACGCGTATACAAAAAAAAACATGAGTTCTACGATGTAACTAATTGCCTTGATCGTAGATGCGTATGAGCGAGTCCGACGAGTGGTTCATAATTCGTTTATGGGATCAAATTGCCGAGAGTTGTTTAAGATTAGTAGTAAATTACTAAAATTGGTATGGAGAGGGAATTTTACTAGTACCTACTAAACCTAAGGAGAAGAAAAAAGGGTGACCAAAGAAATTTACCCCTCAAAAAACAATTAGTTACCTGCACACGCCCGCGCGCTTCTGCTTCACCCCCTAAAAAGTACTGAAACCTCGGTCTAATGTCTTAAGCCGCTTTATTTACAGTTGAAAATGGTAAATCATATTTGACAGTAAAATGAGAGCGGCGCTTAGAATTACATTTTTTTTCCGTTTTTATTGGTATAAATCTAAATAAGAACAGAAATAGGACTAAGTCACTCGGTTAAACTTTAGAGAACTAATCAGGCTATTTATTAATCGAAAAAAACAGAGGTGTTATCGCTGGAAATTTAGAGAACCACGTTCCTATAGTTTTTTTTAGAAGATACTTTTCGTGATCTTTTTTTCCAAAATAAGAATGATTTTCAAAATCTTACTTCGGTTAAACTGATTTTGGTTGTCTTTTCTACCGGCTGTATTTTTTTGCACCTGATCATCACAATTCTTCATATCAAACTAGGCACAACAAAATACTTGTTTTCGTTGATTTCGTGTAATACCGGGCCTTAAATCGTCATGAAATACTTCCGCGTGGTCCTTTATATTAGGTACGCTATTTTTGGGATTGTGTTCTAATGAGAGGATAGGTTCGAGCCATCAAACGATTACATAGTCTATGTATGGGATGGATTGTGGCGTGCATAAATAAGGAGATGTAACTCTGGCTGCGTTAAGGATACGAGTAGAAGAAACAACCAATTAAGTTTAGTGTTTAATGATGGATATTCAAACTACACGACTGTGCGGGTTCAGGACGAAAACTTGAAAACTATGTGTTTCTATGCATATTTTAATATTTTTTATGTATTTGGGAGTACTTAAACCTAACCTGCTTAAGTGTCCTAATTAATAGTATCTCATACTGTCTAAAGTATGAATTTCTAAATATATAATCCCAACTAACATTATAAATGCAAAAGTGAGTTTGTTCGTTTGTTTGATTGTAACGCTTTCACGTCTCAACTACTCAACCGACAGTCTTGAAATTTCGCATACACGTTGTCAGGGGTACAGAAAAGGACATAGGGTAATTTTGTATCCTGAAAAATTAACGGTTCCTGTAGACCGCGGGTGAAACCGCGGGGCGCAGCTATTAATTAATAGTTTCCAATAATTAGAAAATTTTCACGACAATTTTTTTTACCCGACTACGCAAGAAGGAGGGTTATGTTTTTCAAGTTTATGTATGTAGGTATGTAAGTAAGTAGTATGTATGAGCTTTCTTTGACATGCATTACAGCTTAAACAGCTTTATGAATTTCGATGTGTGAGGTGTCATTTGAATCGTCTTGATAGTGAAAGTGACATAGGGCAACATTTTGCAGCCGGGTTTTTTGTTCTTCTTTTGATAATGTTACTTGTTCGTTATACTTCAATATTTTGGCAGATGACCACGAATATAATCAAGAAACTTTTTGTGAAACACTTGTGGTACCTTAATTTAATAATCGCAAATATTACCTATATAAGCTTAGCAAATCATGCAATAATTAACGAACACCTCGCCGAGATAATGAATAAACAGTAATCAAAATAACAATCTAAGGCGGCGAGAATTTCCTGTAGGGGTTGCCACTCGCGAAGTTTCCAAGTTCAATCCAAGTTTAAACGAGTTAATCCCTTTTTATTAAATGTTGATGCTCACTGTGGTCTTGGAGGATCCTATTTCGCATTTAACTAGAGTTTTCGACTTAATTTTGTTTTAACTTCTTTGAATCACTTCGAGCATTTCGAAGGGTCAGGAGGTAAAGCTTAAAACTTTTTGGTTTGCTGTTCTGTTTTTTTTTAGAAAAATATTAGCCGAAGAAAATGCTTATAATTTAAGAATTCTTTACTACAAAAAATTTATATTCTAATCTTGCAATGATTGAATTTGTTGAATAGTAAATTTTTACAATAGGTGTTACAGTAAAGCCTGGTTCACACTTTGATTAGTGCGAGTGCAGGTGATTAGGGCGAGTGCAGGTGTGTAGTGCGAGTAGTGTCCAATTCACTGCGAGTGCAGTTGATTAGTGCGAGTGTAGGTGTTCCAAGACGTGTTTAGTGGCAGGCACGCTGCGAGTGAGGGGGAAAGGAGGGCGCGCGGGACGTGGCTACTCGCAGTCCACTCGCGAAAAAATAGAACACGCTTCTATTCACTTTACTACACAGCCAACTAAACTTGCACTAATCAGTCGCTGTCCACACCTAGTCACTAAGCACCTGCACTAATCACCTGCACTCGCACTAATCAAAGTGTGAACCAGGCTTGACTCTGTGTATTCAATGCAAGAATGAAACATTCCGTGATATGAAGAAAGTGTTTCGTCGATGCCGCCGATTGAGTTAATTTCCACGAAATCGTTTTACGGTTTCCTCACACGCTGTTACGGTTTATTTCACCCCGCGGTGTCATTTCTAGGAAATTGTTTCCGTGATACTTTTGGGCTTGGCGAAAAAATAAGCTTTGTTTAGCCTCGGGAACTAACGTGAGGTATATTTTTCTAGAGTGGAGTGAGCTCAGCTTTGTCTATTGTAATAGATGCCTTGGTTCTAATTCTTAAATATTTACAGAAATAAAAACCTTATTTTAAACTCCGAATTTTTATGCCAATGACTGTAAATCTACACTAATTTATACAAAGGAAAGGTTTTTTTTGGATTTTTGTATGTTTGTAACGAATAACTCAAAAATTACTGTTCCGATTTCAAAAATTCTTTCATCATTAGCTATATTATTCCTGAATGGCATAGCTTATAATACGCGAACGAAGCCTCGGGCAAGACAGCTAGTTTAAAATAATTACTAATTTTACAGTGTTGTCCATCAGATAAAAAACAATCAAATCATATTATATGATTATGTAATATGCATGTAATAAGATTTGAATACATTTTCATTTGAATGGCATTTGTGATAAGTAAAATGTGTTTTATCATCTTCGGTGTAAATTTAATTAAGTTTCATTTGAAATATATGTATATATTTTTTTAATTTTTGTTTCTCCAACTTTCGGAACCTAAAGTAAAAACAAACCCACCTACTTACAAAAACTTTAGCAAATAAATGTAGAAATTGTAATAATTAAATGTCAAAAAAAAATGTGAACATGTACAATAATTAGTTAAAATATTAGAAAAAGAATGTTGTAAATACCTATAATAGGTTTTCATTTCAGAACTCTGTTATTTAGTGTTTTCTTTTTCAATGTCTAAAGTGTAAACTGTTGGTATTTCTACCTAAATAAATAAAAAATACATAAATAAATAAATAAATAAATAAATCAGGACACTTCCACACACGGTCGCCTGACCCCAAACTAAGCAAAGCTTGTACTATGGCTGCCAGAGACTGATATACATACTTAGATATTTTTAAATACATACTTAAATAGATAATAACACCCAGACATAGAACAAACACAAATGTTCATCACATAAATGTTTGCCCTAGGTGGGAATCGAACCCACACCCCCAAGCTCAGAAGGCAGGTTCACTACCAACTGAGCCACCGAGGCAGTCAAGTAAGTACTTACATGGGTAAGTACTTCTTATTACAACAGTAATGCCTTATGAAGCCTATTCAATGGTATTCGTTTCTCAGTGAATCCCAAAATCGTAACACTGCAATTTGTGTGTGCACGTAAAATTCGAACTAGAAAATCTACGCCAGTTTCACACATTTCACAAAATCACTTTGTACTAAGAAGTAATCATTAAACGGCCTTATCAAGTGTAAACATCAAATATAGTGAACAAATGAGGGTATATTACCTTTTGAGAGATAGCGTCGACGCCGGTGGCGAGCGAATCATTTCCGGTGTGTCAATCAACCGTCCCGGCCGGCGACCGGACGGCATACGGTGGGCATACTCGTAGCGCTTGCTATTAGTCAGTACGTGAGTTCCAACACTTTTTTTTTACCTGTGATAAACTTGAAGAGAATCTTTGGAAATGAACCAAGTTAGGAAATGGACAAAGTCGACCAGAGGGATATTTAATTGTCAGCACAAGACTGAATAGAATTAGCGAGGTAGAGTTAATGCACCTGGAACTTGTCACGTCGGTGAATCAAGTACAATACAGTGTGTAATAATAAAATACAATAGTTATTATTGTGACATTAAAAATTAAAGTACTTGATTTGTGTAATTACGAGCGATTAATCCAGAGCCTCTCAAGCCAGAGCGAGAGGGCACGCACCAATTTGTGTGTGAACGTATGTGCGTATTGTATGTCATCTGCTACATGAATGGAGCCCGGTGTATAGCGACAGTCTCGCCCTGTCACATTAGGGACTGAATATCGTCCGGCGAAGCGTGGGTGTTGTACACTTTTGCCAGCCCCCTCGGGGGAAAGGCGTGACGAAATGTAATTACGTCGCATTTTATTCCGTCGGTCAAGTGTATTGTTATCACGAAGTGATTACTAACATGAAAAATTATAACTTTCAACCACAAACTACTGCGTATCGAACGTCCGAACCATTTTTTTCCAGTCCTATCTATTGAGACCTATATATTGAGCCTTACTTGTACTGTTGCTTGTACAAGTTATCCCAACCCTCAGATCAACCTAGAGAATAAGATGGCGCGCGGCGTATGATTTAGGTGAAGCCAAAAACCATCAAAAATCTACGCTACTGTCGTATATGTACACAACACGCTCACTATGACGCTAAAAAACTACGCTACTCGCTTGATCATTCTTACCTCGACATTACGTGCATTGATTTATGGTATAATTTCGTGTACATAAATATACATAGTGCATTATAAAAGTGTGGCCAGGACTATATTTTGAGGTTCTCTCTAAAAACTGTGCAGTTTTTTTTACAAGTCAATTTTGAAAAAGCCGCAACATTAAACTTTTACAAATATGTGCAGTTTTTAAATCTACTAAGGTTGTATATTGGAACGGAAACGTCTAACGAAGAGTTTGGGAATAAATCTTAGTTTCCGTGCAATTGTGAATGTTTTTCATGGCAACATTACCACGAGCACACGTTTAAAAAAAAGTGGCTTCAGCGAGATATAACGCAGTGTTCCATCTTTTCCTCTAGATTGATCTGAGTCCCAACCTTAGGTACTGCATCTACGTCAACACTTCGGACATACAGCCACTAATGAGTTCGGAGCTCAATTGCATCTAGATTGAGTAAGCACATTGCTTGTTAATTATTTTTATCAGACGATGTTTAGTGGTTTAGGTTGATGGGGTTTGAATGTAGGCTGTTTTGAAATCCTGTCTTTTCCTATTGTTCGCTTCTTAGCACTTTTTGACCTATTTATTAATCTACACCAATATTATAATCGCAAAAGTTTGTAAGAATGGATGGATGGATGTTTGTTACTCTTTCACGCCAGATCGGCTGAACAGATCTGTATGAAATTTGGCACAGAGATAGATTATAGTCTAGAGTAGCACATAGGATGGCTATGGATAGATAGGCACACTCTTCAAATGCGGGTGAAACCGCGGGGCGCAGCTTGTAATCAATAAAATAATAACAATCAATGGTGTTGATTCCGATTCCGCTGTACCACTCAAGAAAAAACTAGGGAAGTAATTTGATGGGACTAAAATATTTTGCTGAAATTATCTGCGTCTCTTTTTTTCATTTTACTAAATGACAAGCAAGACAACGGGTTTAGAACTCAGTATATATTCGGTTCAAAAAAAGGTATCTACAACAGAAAAGATCCCATTGAATACCTGTTATAAAAATATGTAGTCTAAAAATAAGTTTAATTTGAAGAAAATCCTCTGTGACTATATTTATAAATTTTTCCTTCCCCTAAAAGCTCCCATGCTAAAAGACGTTCATTTTGTGTACACTCACGTAATGTGTCAATGCCTGTCACTGTATCTTTATTAGCGGGAAAGTTCTCAGGCGTCGAAGTGAGGGCTGACCGCGAGAGGGGCCAAGCTTGGGCCAAGTCGGAAACATTAAGGCTCCATCAGCGGCCATATTTTCCGGCATTTCCACGAGGCCGGACCGGCCGGCGCCGACACGCCTTTGCACTCAGACACTGGCATCGGATGAAGTGGAATGTATACCCACACTGTCGATATTTTCACACTTTTACAGTTTTAAGACGTTGACCTGCCGAAAAACTAAACTGCCACATGTCTGTTTGTTTCTATTTGGCTGACGAGTTGTTTCTAAAAATTTTCGCGTGTAAGACCTCTACAGATATAAAATATACGATTTTTTAGGATATCGATGGCTGACAATTTTGATTGGATAGGAAAGTAAGTAGTCATAAAAGAAATCTTCAAATCAAAATTTTTACTACGATTTGATGACACCTATATTCTCTAAGTAATTTACTGTTTGCTACAACAGGCCATAAAAGAAAAAAGTTTACCCTTAGCCGTAAAAAATAAACATCTCATCTTATCTCATAAGTTCGGGTAGCTCTCTCCGAAATGACACCTTTGGGCGTCTTTGTCGCCCAACAAACGCCCCGTGAAATTGAAACAGACCGGTCGCTCCATATTCCAGAAAATTTCCGTCAAATTCCTTTTTGTTCTTTTAATCCCGAAATCTCTTCAAAAGTGTGGGCAAATAGACTCCAATCACGATAAAATTTGTCATTTAGACATATTGCATTTGAACCTAAGTTCATTTCAGAAAACAGATCAGATTAATGTTAGCACAACGTTCGTTTTTAATACGGAAAGCACACTACATTTATTGTGTCTATTATCTTCATACACCGTCTTCTTTTCTCTTTATCCTACAGGGCATAATTATGTCTAAATTTACTATGCAATCTGCTTCAACCCTTTACTAATATTTTCCATCCAGGATACCTATTATTAACCATTATTTTCAAAATAATATGGTTGTGACACATTTTTACTAAAAAAACAAAGTATGTGGGAAAACTTACGTTTAATTGCAGCGTCATTTTATTATCCGATTATAATTTGGTGATATGAAGCCTATAAGCCTACACACGCTCCTCACAATAACAAGAAACTGTAGTCACAAAATCCGGCTCAACGAAACGTATATAAGTATTCTGCTTTTATTAAAATCAATAATACTCATAGCTCAACGAATCCCACATTAAATTTAATGCTAATTATAACTTTAAACCAAACTGTATAAACACGAGCGATAATAACCTCGCAAACAAATAGCAAGGTCGTCGTGTAATGAATACGCGCGATCTATCAGAATTAAAAGACCCTTTCGCTGTCACCAGCATGATGGATGTGCGGAAATGAACATCTTTTTCTAGAGAGCGATATGAGCTGAATCGCACCACGAGAGGACATCGTTACACTTTCGTTACATGACGGCGACGAGCGAATGAAATGTCTATCGTCTACAACGATCTTTTTAGATTGGTAGTGATATGAGCTGAGTGGGTAATGACAACGTTTGGTGATAAGATCGAAATTTGATGATAACATAGCGTATTGTAGGTAAGTGCAACTTTTTACTATGCATAAAGTGCAGATGAAATAGATGTGTTTTCTTTATAGAGCTAAATAAGTACAAAGTTTTTGGTGCGTTGTGTTTTATGATTCGTTTACGTTGTTAGTCGGCCGAGCGAGCGGTAGCTAGCGAAGCGTCTCTGCTTTAACTTCAACAAGAATGTATTCAATAAAAATGTTTGTCCGGATTTATGTCTGACTACAGTCTGTCTTCGTCTTCGTCTACAGGTTGCCTTTTTTAACCGATTCTCTTGAGACTTAGTGAGTAGGTTCGATATTGATTTTTTTGTCGAGGCAGATTTTGGAAATGTTTCAAAATGGCAGAATTATGATTATATTTTAAAAAGCCACCTCCGCAATTTAAAAAATTTACAATAACTGGATCATCAAAAAAATCTGTACCTACTTATAATTATCGAACCTGTTCACAAAAATCGGTTGAGGAATGCAACTTGTAGACGAAGGAAGGGAATAGTTTCAAAATAGTACGAAAAATATATGTAGCTACCAGTACATTCGTTGTAAGTAGTGGGATCCTTTATGTACGTAATAACAAATACAAATAAATCAGCCAAGTAGAACAACAAACAATAAAAGAAAGTATTCGTGGCGGTTTAGCCGCTACACACTCGTACGTTCCGAATAATTTATTACGAAGAGGATTTTAAAAACACGTATCTCCGAACCCTCAGATAAAGCCGTTTTAAGAGTATGTGGGAATTTCTTCAGGTGATTGTAAGGAAAATATATATCATCCTCCGAGCGGATGTAAGTAAGGATTCTCTTAAAATAATATTAGGAAGAAGCTTTAGCACGCGATTTACGAAGCGCCATATTTCTATTGAAAAATATGGCGCTTCAATTGAATTCAGCGCGTTTTTGAGCTGATCTGCTACCTATCGTTATTGAGTGATATCATCGAAGGCAATATATCTTCAAAGTGTAATCGAAAACGAAACAAGATATTTACCCGTCTCTCATCTTCCCGCCCGCTGTACAATCGGTCCTATTCGAGTCCCATTGCAATCGCTATTGTATTTGCCGAAGGCTCTGGCGCTCATGTCGATTGCCCATCGAGCGGAATGCGAGCGAATGCCAGCCATTTGCCAGGAATGAATAGCTGCCGTTGATTATTTGCTAATCATGCTCCGACGATACGGGTTCATAATGTGAATACCCGGCAGCACGCCCTCGTTCGAATCACTCCCGTAATCAACGGAACACTTGCTCTTTGCATAATTTAAAATAAAAAAAGATACGTTTGTGTTGCTGTCATCCTATGAGAATAGAGCGCGTCTGCGGCAGGAGTAATTACGTCTACATCGCGGACCAGAGCGGCAACATTACATTAATTAGCTGAGAGCGAGTTGGAAGTTTTAATTTTTATGATACCACTCGTCCCGTAGGCATACCCAAAGGTGAGTGGCGTGTAAATATGGTGGTGTATTTTTCAATCTAGCGCTGTCCGATTGCGAAACCGAAGCGTATCGGTTGTTTGGGCATCGGGCATACCGCGTGTAATCGAATGTGCTACGATACGTTGCAAGCCTCCATGTTTGTTGTATCAAAATAACATGTAACAACGTTATTTGCGCTAGCTTTACTGTGGCCTGCTAGAACATCGTAGCACTTTGTAGACTTTGTAGACCAGCGTAGCACGATCGTAGCAGCAGTATTTTATTAGCGTATCGGCGTAGAAATTTCGTCTTTGTTAAAAAAACAGTGAAAATAGTATCAACTTTTTTGTTTTTCGAATTGTCATTAAACTCTTTCAACTTATTTTACAAAATCAATTTTTTCATCCAAAGTTGAATTAAAAAAGCATAACTACGTTACCTCGGGCTGCGATTATCTTGAATATGGGTGCGGCGTGTAATCAGAGATGCAGCTAACAAATGGCGGTAGTTAGGTGCTCGCCGCAGAGGGCAGTATCCGCGATTTATGAACCACCAGCGGGGATGGTGGCTGCAGAGCGTAGGTGTTGCCTTGTTACCTACCTGGGTTGTTATCTAATTCCAGTTTATTCGGTTTAAATGTCAGTTTCTCCAGCATGATAGTCGCTACCGGTAGTGTACCGTTGTAGTCACATTATGACACTGCGAGTATTGCTGGTCCGCAAAGAAATTTATAAACACAATTTTGAAATTTCGAAAAATATATATATTTATTTGTATTGAAAAATATTTGACTAGTTAGTATAAAAGTTACGTACCTACTAACAAAAACTTCTAAATTGAACTTTAAATTGCTTATTATGCTTATATGTAGGTACTAAGTATCATTGTGTTTGCACAAACTTACTAACAAACAAACAGATATAATTATAGCACTCTGGTTTAGAATGCTATAATTATATCTGTTCACACATACAATTTAGTTGGCATAGATGAGTAGCAGAAATCAAATGGCTTATCTTATTTTTATATTACATATCGTCACGCCTTTCCCCCGAAGGGGCTGGCAAAGGTATAATACAACACCCACACTTTGCCGGACGATATTCAGTCCCAAATGTGACAGGGGGCGAGCCTGTTGCCATACACCGGGCTCCAGTCATGTAGCAGATGACATACAATACGCACATATGTTCACACAATGAACAAATTGGTGCGTGCCGTCGGCTGGGTTTAAACCCGCTTCCTCTGGCTTGAAAGGCGGACCTTCTCCCAACTAGGCTGCCATCGCTCTGTGGAATGTAAAATTAAATATGAGAAATAAAAATATATCTCATATTTTTCACGAAATTATTTTCTTGGATCATATTTTATAATGAAGATATCAATTATAAAATACCTTTCAAATCATATTCGATGGCTTTTCACGTTGCTGTGATGAATAGGTATAACCTTTCAGATTGACGCGTGCAAATAGCGAGCGGGCCGCGATTGACTTAGCTCTCGACTCCCCGTGTTTCGAATGCGGCCCGCGCTCTCATGCAGTTTGTTGTCCCACTCCTGTTCCACTACTGAAGTATTAGAAGCTCAAAATTTGATTAAAATATTTTTCTCTATCATAAATTCTGAATCCTCAAAAAACTTTATATAACTGTCAATAATTAAAATCTTAGAAAAAACATGTAAAAATTGCGTGTTTTTTAATTCGGGTTACTTTGTAGTTTGTTTTCTAACAAATTATCACATGTTTTAAGATATTTTTGAGAACTGACAACTTCAAAAATCAAGGGTCCCGTGTTCATGTTCTAAATGCGGCCCATGCTTTCGCCCCAATCCTGTTTTATAATTAGGGAATCATGAATGGGTGAAAAATCAAAAGAACGTTTCAACTAGATAACATTTAAATTCATTCATTTATTCATTGCACACAAATTACAAGTACTTACTCTTCGTTTTATTTTAGGTTTACTCAATTACAATTTAACGTGCAATTTGTAATTTATAAATTCGTATTCGTTTATACTTACATTTCAATAATTGTCTACAATCTGAAGAAGAATCTAGTTGTGTGTTAAAAATTAAAGCATCGAATATGATTAAAACGTATAACCCATTGATTTATAAGGTAAGCAAATTTGTACTGTTTTTTTGTGAAAATACGGAATCTTTGATCAGTTTCATCTTTCCTCTAAAGCGATCAACAAAACGCTACTCAGAGATGCTCAACCTATCTACATCTATTGACGACACATTAATATTTATTTGGTGCCGAAGTTATCGATACAAAATTCAATTTGGCCAATGAGCGCCAGCGTTCTTTATCTATGCACAGAAGGTCCTTTATTTGATGGCTCCGCTGGGACACGCTTGTCCTCGAGGACTGTCACTAACAAAATGTTTGGAAAATATGGATACGCTTATTTATCACTTCTGCATATTTTTTCTGATGCCTTTATTAAACAGTTGTATTTTATTTTTAAGTTACGTTGATTTTGGGGAAGTACGTTTTTATATTTTAAAAGAGTTGAAATGTCAGATTTATACACATTTTACACATTACACATTTTACATTATTTAGATTAAGAACCAAAAAATACAAGGTTGGTTTCATAAATTCATATAAGCACTGATTTTTGAATGCTTACATTGCAATCTCAACCATGCTACTTAAACAGTTGAGTATAACGTGACTTCATCCATTCAACAGCCAGTCAAATATTGACCCTTGGAACGTATCCCTCTAAAACCAACTTTGAATATTCATCACATTTAGATAGCGAGGCCGATAGACCCACATCAGAAAAACATCAAAAATGCATCAAGCGGAAATATCCACTGACAATGTAAGAGCAATATTGCGTCTCACGCGCTCTGAGAGGCTCTACGGCTTAGCTTCGTGTAAGCCGCCTAAACAACGTCAGATTACCTCAAGTTATTTGATTTTTTCACCTACTTTGAGGAAAATTTTCTCTAAAGTATTTCTTTATGTTGGCTTTAAGCAATTACTTTGCTAATAAGTACAAAGCTTTTGGATCAGAAAAATAAGACAATTTTTCAAAAACAATAAGCTTATGATTTTCAAAGAATTTTATTACAGTTAGAGATTATTACTGATGTGGCTGGTAAAAATACATTTGATGGATGCACATTAAAATTACTAGTCGAAACAAAGCCAACGCACAGATAAAGAGATTTTATCAACGTCAACTTCTTCACCATGTAGGTAGGTATTTAAATAAATAAAAAATACTTACCAGTGCAAGAAATCGCCTAAATACCACTACAAATAAAATTTAAAAAAATAACAACCAAACATAACTAAAATATTATTTTACTTAGAACCGACCCCGTTTATTACTTTTGTATAAGAAACTTTAGTCACAGTGTTTAGAGTAATTACATCATAATGTAATGACATGAAATGAAATTAATTTTATGAAAAACATCACGTTGGAAACCGTTAAGGGTGAACAAATTACCAAGTCCCCTTCGGGACGTGACTACGGCCGCTGAGCTAAAGTTGCAGAACCACTGGGTCACATTCGTTTCTATTTCACCCAGAGTCATCATCATCATCAAATCATCGAGCTTAATTTTTAGTCAACCAAATTGAGAATATCTATTAGGTATATTTTGTTGAAATACAATTTTTTCAAGTAAGTTTTTAAAAATCATCTTAATATATATAAATCTCGTGTCACAATTGTTACAAGTTCCAGTTCTCGCAGCCGTCAATAATAAACGTTAATGCTGTCATGTATATTCCTGATTGTATAATGATTTGATGCTGGTATAATTAATATGTTTGTACTGTCAATTGGAGGTGCCAGATGGCAACACTAAAGCGGTGGCTTGTATTATCGTGATTCACTTTGGAGACGACCGTCGAATAAACAAGATCTAAGAGAATCTGCGTGTTGTTCTTATCATCGCCCACCCTGCGAAATCACCATCGTTACATCTCAGAAGTGGGATAGACAATGAAGAAGATGCTGGGACCATTTCGTCACGGGTTAGGAAAGAAAAGAAAGACAAGTTATGATGAAACGTCCACAGAAAATGAAGGTACCGGAAATGACAAACATTTTTTCTTGCAATGTGAACAAGACTGTAATAAGCCAGTTTCCAAGAAACGACGAGTGACTCACCTCGACGCTGAAATTATTCCAAAATTCGATCCGGGGAAGAAAACTACAAATGTGAAGGGGTGGCTCAACAAAATTGACCAACTGGGAGATAATATGTACGCATGGGATCAACGTGACCGTACTTTCATCATGCAAACTCGTCTTCGTGGTGCTGCTCGAGACTGGTACGATGACTTGGATGATTATGCAGCTACTTGGCTCCAGTGGAAAGAAAACCTAGCGCGCGCATTTCCACGTTCCACAGACTACGTCGATCAGCTAGAAGAAATGCTTGCTCGTAACAAAGGAAACAGTGAGACGATGACTCAGTATTTCCACGATAAGATATCACTTCTAAAAAAGTGTGGTTTAGAAGGGGACTCTGCCATATCCTGTCTGATTCGGGGTTTGCCGGTTGAATTGCGTGCAAACGCGAAAGCCTACAGTTGTGATACTCCAGAAGAACTGTACTACGGATTTTTCTCATCGCTGGAAAACTACAAAAAAGAAGCTAGAAATGAAGAATTGAGGACATCAACCTGGCGTCGTGGATCGAACATGCCGAAGACCTGCTACATCTGCCGCAAAACGGGCCATGAAGCACAGGACTGCCGCTGGGAAACTCGCTGCGACGTCTGTCAACGCCTGGGTCACGCTGCTACTGTCTGCTGGTATGCTGCTACTAGGTCTGGCACTGACGCCGGGTCACGGGACACACAAGCATCGCAACCGCTACGCAACATTCAGTAGGTCTGTACAGCAGCTTTCATTTGAAATTTTAACAGCTACCTATTTTTTAAGAAGTACGTTACAACTTACGCCGCTATAGGTCTCGCATACATCGATACAGGCAGTAAAGTAAGTAGCATTAAGTCGCAAACCGTCGCAGATTTGCAGTATGAGAGGTTTTGGTGTTAAGCAAATTGAAGGTAATAGATATAATAGTTTCGCGCGGATTTTTATATAATCCTAGGTTTTTTGAGTCTCCAGCGACCATAAAAATGTGGGTAGGTCAATAATTAATGCGGGGTGACATAGAAATGGGTATCAATGAAGGAGGTCATGCCAAGCATTTGCTGAACGAAATAGTTTATAAATGAATCAAATAGTTCTTGACTATGTGTACAGGTGGATCTGTGTGAGGAGGAGTAACACAGTAATAATTAATACATACATCATTTATTTTCATTAAATAATTTACTATAGGTACATTAGAAATGTGTGCTATGAAATAAATAATACCTATCTCAAATAAGCTAGATCTGTGTGATGAGTAGTGAGACGTTTTAGAAAAAGAAACCTGCATAATAAATAGTCATAGGTATCGAATAAAAATCTTTTAGATCTGTGTGCTATAATATACATAAACATCTAGACACTACGCTAGATCTGTGTGACCAGAAATAAAACATTATATACTTACAACGATAACTACATAAAAAATATCTAATAAATACCTATTAGATCTGTGTGCTATAAAAAATAATCATCTAGACACTACGCTAGATCTGTGTGGCAGAAATAAAAAAAATTAAACTCACAACGATAACTACATATATAAATATCTAATAAATACCTGTTAGATCTGTGTGCTATAAAAAATAAATAACATCTAGACACTGCGCTAGATCTGTGTGACCTGAAATAAAACATTTTATGCTTACAACGATAACTTCATATATAAATATCTAATAATAAATACTTATTAGATCTGTGTGCTATAAAAAATAAATAATATCTAGACAACTATGCTAGATCTGTGTGACCAGTAGGATAACATTTTATACAAAGAACTACATTAATATATCTAATATACTTGCCTATTAGATCTATGTGCTATAAAATACATAACATCTAGACAACTACGCTAGACCTGTGTGACTAGTAGCAAAACATTTTGAATAAAGATAATCACATAAATATCTATTATACCAACTAGATCTGTGTGCTATAAAATACAAAACATTTAGATCTATCTAGATCTAGATGCATCTAGATAAATAACATTGAGTATGACGAGGAGAAGTAGTTTATTTTACAAAATAAATAAAAACAGCGTATATTAATGTGTGTTCTTCCTTCTCTTCATATTTAAGTAAGTTACAAAATATACCAAAAACGATTTACTGCCGCGTAAAATTTCGTTACAGAAGTCCAGGAGTGCAGACAACTTTCAAAATCGCCGTGAGACACGGCCGATGCAGGATGGCCGAGTGTTACAAGTTCCAGTTCTCGCAGCCGTCAATAATAAACGTTAATGCTGTCATGTATATTCCTGATTGTATAATGATTTGATGCTGGTATAATTAATATGTTTGTACTGTCAATTGGAGGTGCCAGATGGCAACACTAAAGCGGTGGCTTGTATTATCGTGATTCACTTTGGAGACGACCGTCGAATAAACAAGATCTAAGAGAATCTGCGTGTTGTTCTTATCATCGCCCACCCTGCGAAATCACCATCGTTACACAATGTTTGTCCTCAATGAACTCCTAAACCACTTAACCGATTATAATAAAATTCGCACACCATGTGCAGTTCGATCCAACTTGAGAGATAGGATAGTTTAAATCTCAAATTATAGTCGCAATTTTAATTTATTGCTAATTAAACGCGAACGAAGTCGCGGGGTGACAGCTAGTCTTAATTTATAAATTACGTGTCACGTTGTTTGTCCGCTATAGACTCCTAAACTACTTAACCGATTTCAATCAAATTTGCACACCGTGTGCAGTTCGATCTAACTTAACAGATAGGATAGCTCACATCTCAATTTATTATAGCTGCAATATTATTTTATTACTACTATGTAATATAATAAAAACCTTAGCCACAGCAACGCGTGGCCGGGTCTGCTAGTATATTATATGAATTAAAAACTGACTTCATAAGTTTGAGTTAGTTTGCAATAATTTTTTTAGTATTTTATTTATGTTTTTATCCTAATATTTTTTTTAATTTAGTTTATTTCGTACAAGTAGTCAAAAAGTCTATTATATGAAGACTCTTTGACGAGTTGCAATTACTAAAACTTAGGTATACTTTTGTATTAAAGCAATTGACACAATTTAGTAAAAACAAATCTCCTTAAAATTTACGTACAAAGCCAAAATAAGTAAGTACAACAATAATATTCCCCATTTTAATTCTTCCACATTCTCGTATTCTTATCCAACAACCCGAATTCTTATTTTTAATCATGCTGCATCCTTTCTTCAAATATGTATTCATGTTTCGATATTGTTTCGCGGGCGGGTATACACTACAATATCGCCTGGCTGCGCCCGCCGTGCGCTGCACGTGTGCTCAATGATTATTGTACTTATGTGGATTTACATAAGCACAATACGGGATGGAAACCAATATACGGTTGAAAAAGTTTGCTTCCAGTGGATATGTGATCTAGGAAGAGCGGTGAATAAAAATAATATTTTGTAAGTCTTATAATATTGCATTGTGCAGTGGTCGGAAAGATTGTTAGGAAGTATTGGTGATTACGTAAAGAAAATGAAACAGTTATAAAAATAAGACATTATGGCCGCACAACTTTGTACTTAGAACATTTATTGTACGGTTTTTAGTTTCTTAGGCTCACATGCTAAAACGACGATCAGTCATGAATCTCGATTTAATACTGTTTTTATGTATGGTAAAACCAGTTAGAATCATTTATATTACTACATTATAAAGTACGCCTTGAAATATAAGTAACTAAACCACCCCAATAAACGAGAAATACTCCAAAATTCCCAAATATGAGTACTTATCAGAAGCTCGAACGGTTCACTGCTCAACCAGGTATTTGTAACCTAGTACACAATGCGGCGAAGGGTTGATAAACTAATATTAACAGGCTCGTATCACAAACCGCAAGATCATGAAAATTTACCCCAGATCCCTCTCCGGCATGGATAACTTCCATGTTTGCCCTGTATACATTATTTATAACGTTAGGTATGCCTTGTTTACATCGGTTGCCTTTTGGCAAACTATCCGCCCTGCCACAGCTAAATTGGACAAATTAATTTTCATTCAATGTTTGCTTATTGATGGGCTTGCATAATACCTGTCAATGGTTGCGGGCTGTGTTAGGATTTGCTTTGCTGTTCAGTGTGATTAGGGCCGAGTGACTTTAAATGTTGATCTAAGCACAATTGGAGGCGTGCAATTATAGATATTGAAAGCGATGGCGGCCTAGTTAGGAGAAAGTCCGCCTCTCAAGCCAGAGAGAGCAGGTTCGAACCCAGCGGCACGCACCAATTTGTTCATTGTGTGATCATGTGCGTATTGTATGTCATCTGCTATATGACTGGAGCCCGGAATATGGCGACAGGCTCACCCCCTGTCACATTTGGGACTGAGTATCGTCCGGCGAAATGTGGGTGGTGTATTACACCTCTGCCAGCCCCCTCGGGGGAAAGGCATGACGATATGTGTGTATGCAATTATAGATAGTACAGTTATTAAGAAGTGGACCAAACCAATTAGAGGGCCTATTTTCAACACATACTCGTATCTAGCAAACTTAACCTGAAATGAAAACTAGGTTTAAAATCAGCCTAAAACCGTAGTTAGTTAGATTTTTGGCGACAGTGTTTTAGGAGATTTCCGATATAGGTTTCCTAAAAGTTTAATGGAAACAAGGATAGTCTGAAAACGTAACTAGCTCTTAGTAACTGTAGTTATATTTCCGCCTGCTCTTTTACCTGGTAATGCAAAAATACACACGAAGAAAGAAAGGAAGTAATTCCTTGTGTACGGATGGGTGAAAAACGTCGACAGGTGTACCAACTCAGTAGGAAATGCTTTCAGAGATCTTAACACACGATTAAACTAACGCAGGCCCGTTTCACCTCTTTGCGCAACTCTAGAAAAACTCTGTGACGGGTTTCTATCGATATTCTCAAAATAAACTTTTTCTTCCTATACCACTTCGAAGATCAATCGTTTTTCTAACCACGAGATTACTTTTAAACTAAAAAAATCCGTATAAAATTCTACGCTTACATAATAAACTTACAGAATTACTCATAGTGCTCAATCATGGGACGCAATTTCCCTCGACTTCACTCTGCAATTTTCCTTGACTTATTTTGTAAGGTGCCTTGCGTACGACAGAAGATGCACAGTTAGGATAGTTACTCACCGATATATAGGTTTTAATGTAGGTCAACTTCAAGCATAAATATTAGAATTAGAGCGCTAAATCAAAACTGTGCTTTGTAGTACGACCCTAATATACCGATATAAACAATTTATGGGCCGTATGAAGTGATTAAAGTAACATTTCCAAGAAATCCAGCGGAGTTAGGGATAATTATTATGTTGTTATGGGTGACCGCGGACCAGCTGTAAATTACTACAGATTTTCTGACATTTGAGTTATTGGCATAACTTTGGTTGATGCTTGAGATAATTGAAATAATTGAGATAATTTGACTGCCTCGGTGGCTCAGTTGGTAGTGAACCTGCCTTCTGAGCTTGGGGGCGTGGGTTCGATTCCCACCTAGGGCAAACATTTATGTGATGAACATTTGTGTTTGTTCTATGTCTGGGTGTAAATTATCTATTTAATTATGTATTTAAAAATATCTAAGCTTGTATTTCAGTCTCTGGCAGCCATAGTACAAGCTTTGCTTAGTTTGGGATCAGGCAACCGTGTGTGGAAGTGTCCCGAATTTATTTATTATTTATTAATCATCATCATCCATGCGAAAATCCTCACTCCTTTGCTCATAAGATTACCATTATCCGCGACACGTCACTAAATCTTATGATTAAAGTATTTTATTATCAGAATTAATATATAAAGAACTAGCTGCGCCCCGCGGTTTCACCCGCGGTTAAAAATCCTATGTGCTATTTTAGACTATAATCTATCTTTGTGCCAAATTTCATCCAGATCTGTTCAGCCGTTCTGGCGTGAATGAGTAACAAACATCCATCCACCCATCCATCCATCTATTCTTACAAACTTTCGCGCTTATAATATTAGTAGGATTACCAACTTTTCAACTTATTTCTTGAGCTACACCATAATGTTATTTCGTTTGAAAATTTTGATAGAATTTTATAATCGTATGAAATATTAAATCCTAAGAATTAATTGCAATCGCTTAATAATATTCCAACTATTACAGTGACAAACATTTTAAAAGTATCCTAGGGCCCTATTCGGAGATCTGAGATTTTCATCTCACAATTTTATTTTCGTCCTTGTTGCTCTGGTTTCAAACGTCATAGGTGTGAGAGTAACCAAGATAAAATCTCGTCTCATCTCACGCGCAGGAATAGCCCCCCTAAGCTCGATCTGTATTTACTTTGAAACTCGGAAATTTTCAATTCAAAAACGCCATTGAGTTAAATATTATATGCATATTCCGTATTGAAATGGATATTCCAGCAGTGCGGCCGTAAAATCTGACAATGGGACGTACGGCACTCACTAATCATACTTTGCTTTCTGTTTTATTTCGTATTTCCATTAGCGTATTTCAAAAGGTATTGACGTATGAGGCACTTTTACGAGTTTTGCAATGTTCCTGGCTGGTATGAATTTAATGCTACTTTGTTCTATGGAGTTTTTCTGTCAGTAAGTGGCAGGATCTTTTATTGATAAAGTTTTAGTATAACCGCTGCATATGACAGAGACTGGGGAAGAAAACTGAGGACTGGGTTAAATGTGTAAAATGGAATAGGCCAGCAGTAGACGTGGGTTGATTTTGACTTTTAATGATTTTAAAGAGTAACAATGATTAGAAAGTGAAGTGTTATAATTATTGATTGATGACTATTTATTTTGTTAAATATAGTTTAATTATTATCTTCATTTACATGTTTTTGAATGTGTAAAAGTATGGTGAATTTAAGAACTTAAGCACTATAATTATGATGTTCAGTTGTTTTGTAGAAGGTTCTACATATGTTTTTTTTAATAATTACACTCCTCGGACTCCGGGGACCGTTACCTTTGTTAACAAAAATCTAAATTATTATATGAGGGGAATACAGGTAGAGGGGGGATAGTTATTAATAAATAAGTTTTGAAAGAGTGATGTTTTGAAAGAGTTAAATTGACTTCTTATTTTAAAAATAACACAAAAAGCAGTGCTAAAAACCGACTTCTCATCTTGTACTACATTATCTATGTAAACAATTTTTAGACTTTTGTTGATATTTTAAGAACTGCTTGACTCATTTCGATAAAATGTATAAATGGGACCACCTCTAAAATATGATCTACCAAACGAAAAACTAATCATTGAAATCGATTTACAATTGGCGAAATATCCGCGTTACTTAAATTTAAAAAAATATTAAGAAAACATACAGTCGAATTGAGAACCTCCTCTTTTTTGAAAGTCGGTTAAAAATATTGGACATATTAGTTCACATAAAACGTAAAGTTTTAGTACAAAGTACCCTGATTCCGGTGATTTGGACAGAAAATCTATATTCCCACTAACTAGTATCTGAAACATTATGTTTTCTAGCATGAAAGCTAAACTAAACTAAACTACTCGTAGCATACAAATATTTTTACTGGAATTACAACACGCATTAAACACTTTGGTTCCTCATTTCTCATACGGACCGCTAGAGTGTGGAATACTCTGCCAGACTGTGTGTTCCCTGACACTTATAATCTGGGTGTCTTCAAGTCTCGAGTGAATCGGTTTCTTCTAGGCAAGTGTGCTCCATCGTAGGCCGGATCACTGCTTATCATCAGGCATGTTGGCGGCCAAACGCATGCCTATTAAGTAATAAAAAAAATCGCTCAAAGGGAGGTAGAACTTTGTTTACTCAGTGGAAAAATGTTTTCTTTATTAGCCGTAAATACTTTCCAATCCATGATAGAGGCATGTGATCAGGGTGGAAACCGCAAGAGTCGGCCCGTGCTCAGGTGAGATTAAAAGTCCAGCGCAGTTGTTTGCGGCGAGGAGGGCGAGTGAATGCACCCTCGCTCCAGTCCCTCTCTGTTCGTTATGATTAATGCGCGGAGCATTCACCTACAAATAAATGTAGCCTACGCGGTGGATGTATTGCACCGTAATTTCCAGGTTTCATATTCATTTGTCTGTTTTGTAGCGAGATCAAAGCGTGTGAAGGCTTTTATGTTTATCGTTCGGTGCACTTTCAATGTTTTGCGCTTCGAATTATTACAGGTTACAGGTTCTACTTTATGGAATAATGTTTTACTAGGTAAGTGGAACGTCACGAAATCGTTTAACTTGTCTTGTTGTTATTGTTTGTTGTCTTTTGGAAAACATAACATATCGTTACGCCTTTCCGCCGAAGGGGCCGACAGAGATGTATTTAACACCCACACTTCACCGAATGATATTCAGTCCCAAATGTAACGGGAGCAAGACTGTCATACACCGGGCTCCAGTCATGTAGCAGATGACACACAATACGCAAAAATGTTAATGTATATGTATGTAATATAATAATATGTTTATGTAATACCTATGAACAAATTGGTGAGTGCCTTCGGCTGGGATCGAAGCCGCTTCCTCTGTGAGAGGCGGGTCTTCTCCAACTAGGTATCATCGCTTTCGGAAAAAACAGGAGAAAATATGTTTTACTAATATAAAAAAGAGAGAGAGTAATTGGAGATGGTGGTCACGACCCTCAGACATGAGGAATGCGACTTGAGGAGGAGGAATATTAAAAAGGTCATTGCGTAAGTGTTTGCACTGTTGGACGAATTTCGAAAAAAACTATTGAGTTTTAATTTTTTTTTATCAAATATGATAACCATGAGCTTTATGTCAAAAGCTCAGATGATATGTTTATGTCAGATGATAGACACGTCTATTTATAAAACTAATAATGTCTTCAGCGAACAAAATACTAGTTCGATATAAAAGCGATTACAGTTCTCAAGGTGTTTACTAGATTTATAGCTCTAGGCCTCGACCACTAACGACGGGCGGCGGTCACTGCCCGCTGACTGATGTCCTACATTTGTTTCAACTGATTTACTTTCCGCATTCGCACACATTTACACGACTCTACCCACTAATTTATCGTACTTTTGTGCTTATTGCCCTACTCTAATATTCAGTTTAACATTGATTGTTTTCAAGGTGACCTAGCTTGAAGCCTAGTTAAAGTACTCGTAGTAGCCGTTCTAACTTTTCTTTTGAATTAGTTTTGTGTTATAATCAGGAGATGCATGTATGAGGTACAAACTTAAAATGATTAAAAAAATTGAAAATTTCGTCAATTAATATTAGTTGACTAAGCGTTAAAATTAAACAAAAAGTTAATCTTTTAAAGATCTAGTAGGTGGAAGATTAATGAAAATTTCTCATTAATTTACCTACTATCAAAGAAAATTTTGTACTTTACAGCTGGCTACCAGTATTGAAGTTCCTTAATTTAGTAGCATAATATTGTATTCGAATAAAATTCAGCAGTGAACGTTCACCTCAGACAAAGTTTTCATTAGGAGCGAGCGTAAGTTTGCGGCGAGTGTGCGAGTGGGAACGTTTGGCACGACGCTGATAACACAACAAACAACTTGTTACAAACGTGTTTAGTTTTAGTTATTGCTTCGAGTTCGACGCTTTAACTCATTGGTCTAATAATGAAGAGGGTAGAAGCGGGCGCTGTAATTAAGCTCGGTTTTGTATAGGATGGGAGCCTTCTCTACCTCTACAGCTTGTAATATAGTTACGTATTCGTGAAATTTGGACGCGGAAACGGATATGGCAATTTTTTTGTTTACGCCTAATCCATCACAGGGATCAATTTTTACACAAGGCTTCGTCAAAGTGATACAAGATTAAATTACTTACGGCCGTGTGCTCTCGTGGACGCCGCGCGCACCGGTCACTAACATTTTTATTTTTGTTTGGATACATTCGTTTGCCGGATGTCAAACAGATCTGTAAACCGAAATCAAATTGGGAAATTTGTACGGATCGGAATCCGGATCGACCGCGCCGTACATACCCAGTGATTTAGGTGTTTTCACTTTGCGGGTAGTTTTAATTTACGATTTCAGTGCATAAAATGCTACAAAAACGGCTACCGCTACTTTATTTACGCGATGATTTGTGTTGCAGTTTTTAATTAAAGCACACAGTCATGTAGTACGAAGGACGGCACATGTTCGGGGCATAAATAATATTTTGCTTATCGCAGCTGTTTACAATAACACGAGTGGAAAGTGGCGCATTAGGTGTGTGTTTATGCTGGCTTCGTCTTTTGTAGTGTGTCCGTTACACGATGTTAGGCAAAGGGGCAGGAAGAGGAAGCGGTTTATCTGAGCTCCGGAACTCAGGAAGACGTACGCCCGCTCCGGCTCTGGCTGAATTCCTTTAGGCTTTACATTCGTACGAAATTGCTATTGTGTTGTCGCTTGCGTCTGTGTGTGTGCTTTTGTTCGACTTTCTTGAGCGATGTGTTGTCATGAGAACCTCTTTCTTTGACTTTTTTATAATTGTAGCTGGAAGATAGGTAGTACCTACCACTATTATAGTTTTAAAAATTGCAACTCTAATGCCAACCAAAAAAATTAATAGCTACTATATTCATAAAATAAGAAATGAGAAGTTTGAGAAGTATGGCTGGAGTGACCCTGATGGATAAAATGAGAAACATAACATATTGTCACGCCTTTCCCCTGAAGGGACTGGCAGAGGTGTAATGCAACACCCACACTTCGCCGGACGTTATTCAGTCCCAAATGTGACAGAGGGTGAGCCTGTCGCTATACACCGGGCTCCATTCATGTAGAAGATGACATACGACACGCACATATGTTCACAAAATGAACAAATTGGTGCGTGCCGTCGACTGGGTTTGAACCCGCTTCCTCTGGCATTGAGAGGCAGGTCTTCTCCAACTAAGCTATCATCGCTTAAATGAGAAACAACGACATTAAAAAACGTTGTGGTGTGGTAGAGGATGTAGTGATAAAGATGAAAGGGATGCTTAGATGATTTGGACACACTTAGAGAATTAATGAATGGAGATTGACAAAACAGGTTTACATGGCGAGTGTGGATGGTCAGGGTCGACCTAGGCGCACGTATCTCGACCAATTTGAAGACGTCTTAAAAAAAGGCATGGTCAAGAGTACACGTAACCGACGAGCGTGTATGAAAAGACTCATCAAAGTGGAAGAAGCAAATGATGGACGCCAAGATCGTAGCCAAGTAGAGAGAAGTGGTATCTGCCACGGAAAAGAGGCGTGATTGTATGTATGTATGTATGTATGTATGTATATTTATAAAGGTAGATAATTCAATAATAAGCAAACTGCACAAGCTAATCTCATGACGCATTCAAGACTTGCATGCAGATTTTCTCTCAGGGCATTTGTCTAGTGCACCGTTTTATTTCTTATCTCTAGGAAACGTTCCGCTGGCTTTGTCTCCTTTGCACAACAAAGCGGGAGCGCCAGACGTTGGTCGACCTTCAGGGACCGATTTTAAACGAAATACAACGATTCCTCCACTACCCTAACCACTTTGAAAGCATACAAATGTAAATAAATGCGCAGAGTACGTTTGTTCTCGTTCACGCTCTAAGTTCCAATAAAAAGTGTCACGTGCAAAAGTGAGTTTGCAAAGCTCCTGATACTTACCGGAGTGCTTTTTGTGTTGTAAAAATGAAGTTAGCGATGGAATTTCGCGCCGCTAATGTCAACTTGTGAAGTTTCTTTTCGTAAGAACTTTATGTAAGAAAACTTAATTCCGTGGCAAAGATAGATGCGTACAAAATATAGTTACCCATTTTAACTTTGATAAAAGTGCTTTTTTGTATCCACTGCAAAGTTACTGACATTATCATTCATCAAATTATATTAATGTACGATTTTCCATGCTTTGAGTTGGTAGCCCTTTCAAGACCCATTGATACCTGAATTAAAATGCTTCCACCGCACAAACCAAAAAGAGGTCTAAATGAAAACACAAGTTGCAGCAAAACGTCTACCTGTAAGAAATACGAGAGCAGCTAATGATGCCATTTCCTACAGCTTGCTGCAGTGCGGTTCAAACTAAATATAATTTCCAAAGGTGTTCAGTGTTCGATAGGTAGCACATAAATTTAAGGTGCGATAGTAATAGGCTACTGTTGCTCGCTGGTTTGATTTAAAGCGAGAGCGAGCGGAAACGCACTGGGGATCGGATTGCGGATTTACTTACAGACATTTATTTTATTTTGCAAGATTTATTGAGATGACATAAGAAACAGGCATTAAAAAAGAGGATAACTATAGGTACAATACGTTGACATAGTTACAAAACTTTAAAAAATGTACCCAACTGGCCATGCCTCACGGTTTCAACCACGTTACCACAGGAAAAGTTAATTTGCCTATTCTGTATCCCTGAAAACTCATATGCAAAATTTCATGATGATCGAATGAATGGTTAATGCGTGGAAGCGTAACAAACAAACAAATAAGCTGACGAAAAAGCTCACTTTCCCGTTTAAACTATTAGTTACTAGCTGCGCTCTGCGGTTTCACCCGCGGTCCCACCGCTTATTTTTTCGGGGTAAAAAGTACCCTATGTCCTTTTTTGTACTCTTAACAACGTGTATGCAAAATTTCAAGACGATCGGTTAAGTAGTTGAGACGTGAAAGCATCACAAACAAACAAGCAAACAAAATCACTTTGACATTTATAATTTATTATTATTATTATAGTTAGGATAGGATCATAGTCAAGTTACAGGTACCAAGATCATCTTTCTTATTTCTAAACATATACTATCTATATTTTTAACACTGTTTAAAGGCTAATTAAAATACATAACAACTCGGTTAATACATTTTTTAAAAAAAAACGCCGTTTACTTGAGGCAACTCACATAGATGAGAAACATTTCTATTCTTTAGCATTACATTCCCATATAACTTCCTACATAAATATATAATATGTATAGTAACTAGTTGGAACTAAACAACAAGAAATATACTCAGTGCTCTCTTGTGGTGCTCAGCCTTGATTGCTAAGCTATTTTTTCTCCTTATTTACGATACAATTCCAGCCTGCAATCTTTTCTCGCGTTATGTGGGCTCCGAAAAAGGGTCTATTCCCTAGATCGTAGTAGTGTCTTGCCCCTCGGATGGGTGTAAGTGGTGTTTTTCACCAAACAAATACTCCGTGAAATTAACTGCGCCGCGCCTAGAGAGTTTTAACGCTGTTAACGTAAATATAGTGTTGCTAGAAAAGACAACGTTGGGTTTTAGTACCTTTTTTTAGAAAAATAATTATGTCGCGTATACCATTTGCATCGCTAGTGAGCTTTAAGTTTGCAAAAACAGTAAGAATAGAACACATCTAAAACATAATTATGAAGAATATTGAAAGATTGTAGACAAATCTTTTTTTTTATAACAGACTAGGCATGCGTTTGACCACTGGCTCACCTGATGGGAAGCGTCGACGTGATCGAATGTGTATGCCCATTCACTTTACTTTTAAACACCCCCGGATTGTATTTAAACCTTAAAAAACATTCTTCAATTAACAAATAATAAAATGTAATTGAGTAGGTAGGAATTGGGTTGGTAGTAGGTATTAAATATCTTGAATAACATTGATTTCGCAAAATTAGTTGTAGAGAAGTACCGTTACTTATCTTAAATCTATATTTAATAAGGAGTCAATATGTTTAATCAAAAGCGGTATAAATTGAAAGCCAAGAACAATTTTGCAAACCATCAGTTCTCCCGTTAAATACCAATATCATTTATAATATAACCTACCTTCGCACTTGAAATCACGCTGTGTGCGAAATGGCCGATGCAATAAACTAAACCTCCCCGGGACTGACCCGTCTACGGCTTTAATTAACTTTTCAACCAGGAATTTTCAAACAGAAAAAAGAAATTACTAAGTTTAGGAATCACGTACAAAGTTACAGCTCTGTTGGAATTCGAAGAAAATAACTTTTGAAATTAACGTCGCGTTTAAAGATCTCGTTGGATATCGTAATAACGCCGCACCTGTACTGAATCTTAAATGAAACTAAGAAGAAAATATCGAAGAAGTTCTACTCTACTTTGTATGCTCTAATAATGCTGAATTTTATTTGTAAAAACTGTAAGGTACGCTACGATTTTATTCGTAAAATCTTTAGAGTGTTTTTTTTTTAAATATTAGGTCCTTACGTATGAAATTAGCGTTTTGTCGTACTGATCAATTTGATCTGAAATATCTCCTCTTTGGTTAAGAATTCGAAATTCAAATTAATAAATTCATTTAGCTGGTTTTTTTTTCTTTGGAATACAATCATTCATTTGTTATTTTCCTCATTATTTTTTCTTTGGCGTCGCTTATTACCGCGCGCCGGAAAACATGAAATATCGGTATATTTACGAGTACGAGTTCTACCGTGGCACCAGTGCTGCAGAAACAGCTCGAAGAATTAATTATGTGTACGGCGCTGGTGTCGCTAAAGACAGCATGGTACGTTTTTGGTTTCAACGTTTTCGTTCTGGAAATTTCGACCTTAAGAACCAACCCCGTGGACGGCCGGAGATCAAAGTGAAAAACGAAGAATTAAAGGCTATTGTGGAAGCGGATCCATCACAAAGCACTTCAGAGATAGCAGCAGGCTTCGGGGTAAGTGACAAAACTGTATTAATCCACTTGAAGCAAATCGGGAAAGTAAAAAAACTCGAACGATGGGTACCTCATGAATTGAGTGAATCGAACTTGCAAACACGGGTTGCCTGCTGTGTTACTTTGCTCAACCGACACAATAATGAAGGGATTTTAAATCGAATCATTACTTGTGATGAAAAGTGGATATTGTACGATAATCGAAAGCACTCATCGCAATGGCTGAACCCTGGAGACCCAGCCAAATCCTGCCCTAAACGAAAATTGACTCAGAAAAAGTTACTTGTAAGTGTTTGGTGGACTAGCGCCGGTGTCGTTCACTACAGCTTTCTTAAATCTGGCCAAACGATTACGGCAGATATCTATTGTCAGCAACTGCAAACCATGAAGGAAGAACTAGCTGTTAAACAACCGAGGTTGGTCAATCGCTCTAGGCCATTGCTGCTTCACGACAACGCAAGACCACACACTGCACCAAACAACCACTAAGTTAGCTGAGCTACAATTGGAATGTCTGCGACATCCACCGTACTCCCCGGACCTTGCTCCAACAGATTACCATTTCTTCCGGAATTTGGACAACTTCTTACAAGGAAAAAAATTCCACTCCGATGCAGCAGTCCAAACCGCCTTCAAAGAGTTTATTGATTCTCGCCCCCATGGTTTTTATAGTAAAGGGATCAATGAACTACCCATAAGATGGCAAAAGTGCATAGATAACAACGGTGCATACTTTGATTAATTAAATATATTTTACAAAAAAAAATCGACTTTTTATTCCTCCCGTACAAAACGTCAATTTCATACGTAAGGACCTAATATTTATTTCTGGCAAGTAATGATAGGCAATTGACTATTTAAGAAAGGTTCAGACGTTTAAGCGTGAAAAAATAATAAATACTCTCTCAATTATTTACAATTGTTTATTGGCGACAGGCTCGCCTCCTGTCACATTTTGGGACTAAATATCGTCCGGCGATGTGTGGGTGTTGTATTACACCTCTGCCAGCCCCTTCAGGGGAAAGGCGTGACGATATGTTATTCACACACACGCAAACTTCCGCCACTTAGAAAATTAACGAATTTCACATTCTTATTTCAGAGCATAACTTACAACTCCTCGTAACCTTATTCCCTAAAAAGTACAAAAATTATAACCTCACATATTGCACCTGCCAGCTAAATTTGACATGGGTCCGACTTGCATGCATCACGTCGACATCGCGAGTAAATTTCTGTCGCCTGAATAAGTAATCGCATCGCTTACGTCAGAGGAATGTTACATTCTTGGATGGGCCCATGAATATTCATATACACATTAGTTTGACGTTATTACTTACCCTGTGAAGGCATAAAATCGCCTGAACCTTCGAGAAAATGGGGCAAAGTTACTTGTTTTCACGTAGTTTTTTGACTATACGAATTTTGTTATTTTTTATGTATTTATTTTGCAATCTAGGATTTCTGTAGTTCATGCCTTGATACATTATTGTTGCTGGAATGGCGATGCCATAAAAGATCAATACTAGCGCGTCTGAATACAACGCCGCAGGGTGTAAGTTTATAATATCCTAACAATAAGATCGAGCTTCCGGGAGTAAAACTATAGCATATTATGATGATGGCATTTTCAATGCACATCTAGCTAGCTTCTACCCTCAAAACTGAAAGTCTGTTGGTAAGCATTTATTCGGCAGAGTTAAACACAGGGTTAATTAACTCAAAGTTAAAATGATATAAATGTCACTATAATATTACAGTATTATTATTTCGTCACATCTTTCCCCCGAAAGGCCTGGCAAAGGTGTACAACACCCACACTTCGCCGGACGATATTCAGTCCCAAATGTGACAGTTGGCGAGCCTGTCGCCATACACCGGGCTCTATTAATTTAGCAGATGGCATACAATACTCACATATGTTCACACAACGAACAAATTGAAAGAAAGAAGAAAGAAAGAAAGAAATTTATTTTGAAACCATACATACAATAACAATATAACGACAAATAAAAGCAATTAAACAAAATAACAAACAGATACTAATAGATACTAATATATATAACAAACAACAATAATAAATTACAATTATGTATGTGTTTCAAAAAAGGCTCCACCTCAGCATAAGCTGTTTAATCAACAGCGCTGGTCTTCCGGTGGAGCCTTCAGTTAAATCACGGACGCACATACTAATGGCGTCGATACGCAACCTATTAAAATAATACAATTTTTTTTTTCTAATTTAAAATGTGATAAAACTTTGGGTTTCAATAAAATATAGGTACTATCAAAAAAAACACTAAATATAAATATTCAACTATTACAAGATGATTAATGGGCATTCGAGACAGGGGACACAAGGTAGGCTATTTATTTATTGCTCATTTTAAATGGCACTAGTGTCATGTTTTAAATTTTGCTGCTGCTTTTGATGGTTATGTAAAAATAATTTTAACCTTTGTCTAAAATATTGTAAACTTTGCAGGTTCCTAATCGGCGGCGGTATGTTATTCCAACATCTGGTAGCAGCATATCGAAAACTACCCCTGAAAGCGGCTGAGCAGTGCCGTGGTGTAGCGAGCGGTGGCGCACATTGCCGGGACCTATGGGATTTTGTTCCGCGCCTCCAAGTCAGCCTTTCAAATAAGTACAGGGGGGTTTCATGTTTAAGTACACCGAAAAGTAAACATGCAAGGTGCAGTTTACGTCTATGTGTCATCTTAAGTACAGTATTTTTATTAAGGTATGGAGTTACATGAGCCATTGGTGCGTGCCTTCGGCTGGCTTTTAAATGTACCGCTAATATTGTTTAAGTTAACTCAAGGTTAACTTAACTCTTGGTGGCGCAAGATGATTTGACAGCTTATCCTCTGATGAGCAGTTGACTTAGAGTTAAAAAGGTAACCCGAGCTTTTGCAAGTAACCTAGCAGAAGTCAGTCCCTAATCCAGGTTTCACAAACTTTCATCTTTGACTACATCACCTAACATCAGATACAATTATGTTCAAACATCTATACCTGAGACGCAAAAAAACGCTCCGATGACCAGAAGGTGCAGCCTACAAAAATCAATGTCTAAAATGAACAATGTACCTCAACCCGTGTTTTCCTCATTAACACACTTTCTCCTGAAAATAAAACCTTATCACCTCAAACTTCAGTTATTTCGGTCAAGGAATTAAAGTTTTTTTTTTTAGTAAAGAGTGCCTTGTAGCAGCAAACAGAGACGTTTTGGCTAAGGCATCGTAATATATTAAGTGGTGGCACGCGACTCGGCAATAAGTTTGCCTCGCCTAGCTGGCTAGATAACAATTATAAATCTCGCTAATACTTCTTACTGTCCACACCGGGCCTTGGCATTGTATTTCTAGTTTTATGTGAAAGAAAGTTGTACTTCCTACTTGAAATGCGCCAACTTTCTTATCCAAGGGTATGCTGTAGGAAACTCTTTGAGATTATCTTAGAAAGTGCCCTGAAAAGCATTAGACTATTTCATGTTTAGACAAGGTACTAAGTGTAGTAGTACTTAACGGTGCGGTTGTACCTGTCAAAGTGAACAACATTTTGAACACGCGTTTGCAAAATACGAAAATCAAGTCTTCATCCCAAATTGTTCACGTTATGTGATTTGTTATTTCGTATGGAAACTCGATTATTTTTATTTTAAATTTTGCTTTTTGCAACTTATGTTTTGTAAATTGTTTACTTTGACAGGTAGGACAACACTCATTTGTATCACTACATTTTATAATCAACTATATTATTTTACATTATAATAACACTACATATTTTACACACAAGGTGCTTTTAGTATATGTTATAAATAAATCTCGTTATAGCAAGAAAATGCTATAAATATTAAACAATCGTTACAATTTTTATTTACAAGTAACTAGCTGCGCTACGCGGTGTTACCCGCGGCATAGACGTACCCCTTGTTCTTTTCTGAATCCCTGACAACTTGTATGCAAAATTTCGTGACGATCGGTAAGTAGTTAAGGCGTAAAAGCATAACAAACAAACATCAGTAGAGAATATTAGTTAGGATTAGGATAGGATTATGATTAACCAAATGGAGGGTTAGGATTAACCAAATAACGCAAACCCTCAAATTTCATTACTATTATCTTTCTTGAGTATACCTACCCAGCGTAATGCTATGCTTTTCTTTTAAAGTTTATTTAGTTTTATTGGCCTTGTAAACTGGGTATAATAATAATTAACCGACTTCAAAAAAAAGGAGGATGTTCTCAATTCGACTGCATGTGGTTTATTTTATTTCTTATGTTTGTTACCTCATAACTTTTGACAGGGTGAATCGATTTTAATGATTCTTTTTTTTACTGACGGTAACTACTGACGGTATTCTTTTTTCACGGAAGCTGACGCTTCATTGTGGTCCCATTTAAATTTTATCGAAATCGGTTAAGCAGTTTTTAAAATTTCAACTAAAGAAAAAAAATTGTTTACATGGATGAAGAGAAGTCGGTTTTTTGGCTTTGCTTTCATATTATTTTAATTATCAATAGGGTGTTAATTCTCAAACAAATTTAAATTAAAAAAAAAACATACGTAGATTTTATTCTGATTCTTCTTTCTTAAGGGTTCGCGCCACTGAGTCGCACATTGTTAGTTTTGAGTAGCGGTCCAAAAAGTTTAGGAGTAGCATTATAAGTACCATTTAAAATGTATATTAGCATGTGTCGTCTCGTACAAGACATCATAAAGACATCAAGAACACATCAGAGGTAGTAACAGGTTGTCTCTACAGTTCTACACAATGCTCTTAAAGTTTTTTTGTGGCTAACATTTTCGTCACGTCTGATTATACCACAATCTTTTTTCGCTATGAACACATTATATTCAGCTTAGCTCAAAAGACATTAAATGTTGCTTTAAAAGTAGATTCTTCCCAAGCTTATGTATCAATAATGCTTCAGAAATTAGCGTAAGTATACGTAAATTACAATAACAAAAACCATGCTTGCATTTTAAATTTCATAATTACTTCAATCTCAATCGGATGAGCTTTTAGAGACACAACATAGTCAAATTACAACATTTCATTTATCAAATAAATCAGGTTAATCTTAGCTTTAATATGTAGAGCAATGGGTTTTCTGTATTTTGCAAGCATTAAAGCTCGTTCGCACATACTCGTAACATATTGAGAGCTAGCCAACTAATACGTTCTAACAAGTAAGATTATTAAAAGAAAAACAAATAACCCATCTGCAACCTATTGTACCTTATGTCATTTACACTATAAAAACGATTCAAATGACATCTCACATATCGAAATCCATCAAGCTGTTTAGGCTGAAGGGTGTGCTAAAGAAACCTCATACATACATACAAACATAATACCCACGTAAAAATAACTGCTCATAATCAAAGTATTAACTAGAATCCCAAATGAAGTGTAACTTTTAAAAATAATTATTATAAAAACATTGTTTTCCTACGAATAAGTCAAATATTCCAAATATTGGGTGGAACGGAAGCGTCTGTTTCGACGCGACGGCGACGGTCCCAGAAACAGCGCAGCTCCACCGATCGAGTCGCTTCACCGGGATGTTTATATCAGTAAATACCACTTCGCCGATCGCTGCACTTCCTTTGGACATAAAAGAATTTTAGAGAAATAACAGCGTCGACTTGAGTTTTAGTCACGGGCAAGTAAGATAGTTGTAAGATATTGTTCTAGTCAGCTCTTACTATCTGATTGTTTAGATTTCATTTAAATATTTTAACGTGCTCTACATAATACACGCACAACACCTTGTGCAATGATTAATGTTTTTTATTTATATCACTGGCAGTATTCAAGCAATACTTACTAGCCATATACTACGAATTGTGTGCATTTCCCTTAGTTTATTAAAAAATGTGTTTACAATGTAATCAAACAAAGTTATTAATAACAAATTAGCTCTTAAATATTATCTTAGTGACAAACTGTGAGAGACGTTTTCTTGTTTATACAACGGGACCCTAATAAGATTTATCAGCAAGACAAAGTACAAACACTTCAAAGATAACTAGAAATTCAGCGCCAGTTTTTCTGTAGGTAAATGTAAATCACAGCGAAGTGTCTTCTTTTTGTGTATTTTGTCTGCGAAATCTGCAGGGGACATAAAGGCCAGCATTGAATACTGTAGAATTTCTTACCAAAATAAATTCATTTTTCGGTTAGCAGAAAAATCTATTTTCAGGTGCTTTTAATTCCCATTTTTTAAGCAAAAATCTAATAATGGTTATTTCTTTTATAATTAAACGGTTAAATAATATAACGGAATACTTTTGTATCGAACCAATTAAAATATAACAACTTTGCAATTAGCAACTCCTAAACTGACACCTATAGCAAAATATCAAGGTTCTCTAAAGATGGGTTGGTCGCTATCCTCAAATGTCCTCAATCAAAGTGTTACTTATTAATTTTAATGACATATCCGGAATCTTGCTGAGCCCGCTCCTCAGCCCCTCAGCAGTCAAGAGCGCTTCTTATAAAGGTCTCCGAGATGCAGGGTTCAGTCCTCATGATAATCACTTCTTCGACCCCACTCGAAATGGCACGCAAGATAAACGGGAGCTACCTTTATTTTGTCGGTTTGGACGGTTAGAAAAATAATGATGGAGATTTTTTTATTTTATTAGGTGCAGAAATTGTTGAATCAAAAAAGACAATCCAACCTTTTTATTTTATTTTATTAAGTACGACACTCTTCTTGGTTTACTAGTTGGCTAACTTTTCTTTAAATGATTGTATGAGCTTACCTTTGACCACAACACCAGCCCCGAAATTCTACTCACCAATTGTTTTTAAATTGTTAATGAATCGCCACAAATTGCCACTTTTTGAATGTAAGTAATGTCAAAAATTTACAATTTAAAAACAATTGCTTAATAGAATCGAAGCCCTGATGGAAAGTGACGATGTGGTCTAAGAGGACTTACTCTTGTCTTGACTTTGTCTAGTCAATTTTGAGTGTAAAATTTTATTACGGGAAAAAAATACAATTCCAAAAAAAAAAGTGTCTAAATTTCATTTTTTTTTTCATCGATTTTTTTGTCAACCGTACATCTATGGCGAGCGAAGTGAAAACATCACTCAGGCCAATATTGAATTATTTATAAACAGACGGCACTGAATGGAACTGAAGTGTGTTTTGACACCAGCTATTGACTGCATTCTTACTTACGACTGCTGAGTGATGACTCTCATTGTGAACGCGGCTTTGTGATTCTTCGTAACCGTTCAAGTATCATTTCTCAAACGATTCAGATATTGAAACGTCTATTTATGTTAAAATCGCTTCATAAAGCGCCTTTAGAATACCGTTTGTAAGTAATAACTGCTTTTCCAAAGTAAAATTAAAGTTACGAAATAAAATCGAAACTAAAGGAGTATTGAGTTATATTTCAAGTTAGCTTAAGTTTTAGCTTTATGTGGGTTATTGATCTGCTTAGTTTACTTGGAGGAGAATAAGGCTTTGTCCTAACTAAGCTAACTGTGAACAGCTGACTGTTTGCCTCCAATTAGCCGTCCTATAGATATTTTAGATGGCGTGTCCATAGCACAGATCTAGGATTTAAAGAAAATTGGTTGTCTGTAAAGTCGGTTTATGGACGAAAGTTTAACGTGACAACGTCATAACAAAATATTGAGGAATCTTCTCGGATGCATAGGCCAATCGAGTGGAAGAGAGATAGATGCGGCGCAAGCCGAACGCTTAAGCTGATCGTGCCTTTCGCTTGCTCGTGTAGCGCTCTCTCTCCGATCGTGACGGGACAATGAGTCATCTTATTCGTGCGTGCAGCCGGCGTTCATAGATTTATTGGACGTTGTCACGTCAAAAGTTAGGTCTGTGTACATACGTACTGTACACCGTTTGCATCGTATCGCTTGCTGACTCATTCAGTGATCATGTTTTGTATGCTACAGTTCGCCTCTTCCTCAACATTGAGTTTGCCCAATACGCGACTCAGAGTCAGCAAGCAGACAGTCAGTCGCTCACAATACAATACAATACAATACAATACAATACAATACAATACAATACAATACAATACAATACAATACAATACAATACAATACAATACAATACAATACAATACAATACAATACAATACAATACAATACAATACAATACAATACAATACAATACAATACAATACAATACAATACAATACAATACAATACAATACAATACAATACAATACAATACAATACAATACAATACAATACAATACAATACAATACAATACAATACAATACAATACAATACAATACAATACAATACAATACAATACAATACAATACACTACAATACAATACAATACAATACAATACAACAACTCTCTATTAAAAACATAAAATAATCACAACAGTACTTAAATTGGGCAAAGCTAAGTTTTTAATGGAGGGCTTTCGCTAAAGCGATCTCTTCCAAGCAACCTGGGGGGCGATTCAGTTAATCATAGCCGATGCTTAACTGAACCGTTGACGTTGCGTTTGTCAAAAAAAAGACGGCTGGTGAACGGCTCAGCATCATTAATGGTTCACAAGCGTGTGAGCTAGAGCTCGACCGCTGCTCCACCCGGTTAAAAACGACTGACGTCACTGCTACGTAGCTAGGATGTTACTGCGGGGCGTTTAACTGGGGCCACCTCAATTTCATAAAATTGTATCTAGCTCTTTGCATCTTCATACAATTGCAATATTACCTACACCAAAGACTTACTATTGTATGTGCTAATTATTTAGTATAAGGCTTTAAGCATACTGACGCAAATCGTGAATAGTTGCGTCTGTATTCGTCTTGTATTCTACGAACAGATTCGCAACAATTCCAGCATCTCGAGTCAATCTGTTTGAAGCTTAAATGATAAATTAGTAGGTTCAAGCATGTACTTAGTAAAAGTACTTACTTATTTTATTTGTATACTTACTGAAAAACTTATTTTCGCATTTTATATCATCATTAGGTATCATCAGCCTATCTAATGTTTGTCCATTCCACTTGACTGCATGCAGGGCGCCTCTAACCTAACCGTAGGGTTAGTAATTAACTTATTCTATGACTCGATGAGTATTTTAAAACCCTATGAACTGGCTTTACTGTGTTTTCGTTTCGGAATAAATAACAGTACAAGTAGGTAGGTACAGAAGAATCATGCTGACACAGTAAGTATGCGAATTTAAACCTACTCATAGCGTTTACCGATTCTCTTTCTAGAATCGCTAACGCTATAAGACTAGTTGTTGATTGGACGAGTTAACGTGACATTTTTAAAGCTCGTATTTCGTCCGATCACCAGCACCTCTAGCATGCGCGCGCTGCAAAATTCTTCTCGTCACTTTGTCATGTGAGAACGTGACAAGGCTATGTCTAAATATACGTCTGTCTTCGATAAAAAGAGTCAACTTACCGTTGTCGCGTTGCGCATGCTAGGTCTGCTGGTGACGTTAGAGCTTTACTGATTCTAGAAACCGAATCGCTTGGAAACGATTTCAACCTATCAAACATTTAGAAAACATTAGCAATGCCAGAAATTTAAATTATAAATTTTAAAGTTGTCTAGGGCCCTTTGTCACTCAAGTCTGTATTATCGGGTTAATATATTAAGTGAGTCTGTATTATCGAGTTGTGAGAAAGCAAAATATTATAGGTAGTAGAATGCCCTAAAGGTGTAGTGTATAAGTACGTTGTTGTTTAATATGGAGGTAAGTATAAACTAAGTACCTACTATTATTCTTTATTTCGTTTTTTTTTATGTATTTGTGCTATGCAGCACTTTTTGGCTTTTCCAGTGACTACTCTTTAATAAAAATCTGCAAAAGAATTACATTTCTACTAGCGTTAGCCCCGCGCCAGGTCCTACGCGCGAGTAACTCTTAGCTGAGTTCCATGCAGAGGGCAAACCTATATTATTGGCGCTGTGTACAACGCAGAGTGCGCTAGGCCTGGAGGGCTATTCCTGCGCGTGAGATGAGATGAAATTTTATTTTGGTCACTCTCACACCTATGACGTTTCAAACGAGAGCAACAAGGACGAAAAAAAGTGAGATGAAAATATCAAATCTCCGAATAGGGCCCCTGGTATCAGGTCTGCGGATTAAAATGGCTTGATTCAACCACTATCTCAGACATTTTTATCTGAGTAAAAATAAAGCAGACTCATATTGCAGAGGAAGAGGCCCCCTACCCCTATCTTTACCTGAATACATCACTGATTTATTTGACACAAGAACTTCTTTCCCTTAGCGAAAGCGCACACTATGCAACAGCTTGACGACTAAACGCAATGATAGATTGCAGCCGACAACATTCTTACTTTTTGTTCAAAATTCTACGCAGTTGGCATTTGAGTCGCAGAGTGCCAAGAACAGAGTAGTTGGTCATCGGCCACGGACATGGTGCGTGGACATACGGTGCATTTGCGAAGACACGCGCATGCAAGACGATTAGATCCAAACGACAGCTATGCGTCTAGTCGCAGCGACAAGATACGTGCCCGCGCAAGCTGTGAATTTGCGCTGGCACTTATGTTATACCTACTTACTTTTCATTTCTAATGTCATTTTCAAGTATGCTGTCAATTTTGACTGATAAACCCGAAATTTTTCAAATTACATCGAAAGAGCTAAACGTTGCTCATGGATGGCACGTTCTTCTTGTGCAGCTACGGAACGGCATAGGTACACCATGCATGGTATAATAATACACTTCGCCAGATGCAAGACCGACATATGTTATTAACAAATAGTTCGAAAGAGATGGATGACGATGACGAGTGACGTCATTACGTGTTTGCTCCCGGAATGCTAGATCCATGATCCAAAAAAACAAGGTCTAGCATTCCAGGCGCAAACACGTATGACGTCACTCGTCATCGTCACACGTCTCTTTCATACTATTTGTAAATTTCTTATTTCGGCATTGATTGACGTCACCACGACTGGAATGCTACCATGGCTAAATCTTGTTTTCTTTTTTGGATCACGACGTATACAAACTATGTAGAGTAGTTACTACTAAAAATTGATAGTATGCTTAAAATAAGTACGCTGCTTTTTTTCCATGTCAATAACAAATCTAACAGTGACATAAATATGTCTTTTAAGGCCTACCTACAAGTTTAATAAAATGCACAGTTATTTTAAAATTAAGTACGATAAGTATGTATATTTTATTATTAAATAGGTACGAGTAAGTATATTAAAAAATAAAATTTACACAATTAACTCACTAAACATACAGTCAAACTTATTAAAACATGTACCTAGCCATAAGTTTCGGAAATATGACCACGATATGACCACTGCCAACCTCTTCGAGGAAAAGGCGTGACGTCCCCCTTCCTTATCAGAGGGCAGGGTGTGGCGATATAACAGACCTATTTTTTTTCTGACGACATGTTACGTTATCTCTTAGGCCACTTAGATCCACCCAGGCTCCGCCGGTAGAGCAAAAGCAATTTTTTCTGCAAACGTGAGTCTGTTAGAACATGAAGCAGTAGTTATTAGTTATTATTGCTTTAGTTATTATTCTGAGGGACTGGTCATTGATAAAGTCAATCAATCATGAAGTTTCAAAGAAGTTTAGCTATCAGGCTATTAGCACGCTATCCGCTATTGGAACCGGCAACGATAAATTATTGGGACGGCCGGTTGCGAAAAAATGCTTAGACCTAACCAAATGGGATGTCAATGTACTTAACAAATTAATATTACAGTAAAGTTGTACTGGTCACAGCTTAATTCTACTAGGTACTGGGCGCTCATAACCGATCACCGATTTTATACAACAGACGACATCGTGAGTTCGAATGGGTGATCGCAAGTGGCATTTACAACAGAGTGCTACTGTAGCTCAGATGGCACGTTAAACCGTAGGTCTCGGCTGTTTGCTCTAGTAGACAAAGTAACAACAATAATAATAAAGCCATGTCAGAAGCCAATATTGCACCGGCTACGGCATTGCAACCACAGACTTTTAAACCGTAATTCAGGTATTTAAATATTTATGGAATCTATGTTGTCTATGACGTGAATGAAAAAGTAGAGTTTGAACGTTCCTCTTTTAACTTGATACTGGCAAATGCACAAGACGTGCGACGCCAAATTCCCCTATGCGGGAGAACAAAAAAAAACGCTACTCTAGTTTCTTTAAAAATAAAACCTACCCATAGATTCAAACGCTTCAGCAACGTGTCACTAACGTGTCACCAACGTGTCACTAACGTGTCACCAACGTGTCACCTACACCAACATTCAGAAATAAATCTAATATTCTCTCTCACTCTTAACCTCGCTCTTACCCATTATATGTCCTACTCCCTCATGGTGACGTCAGCCTAGTCTCCTATTCTTGACGCGTGAGATGAAATCTGGTCACCTTCACTCTCGACTTTTCAAGCGAGATAGACAAAGACCAGAAAATATCTCGAATGGTAGGAATAGGTACCCTGTATACTTACTTTTCTCCTTCACTTGGTTCTATCTTCGACATTGTCTTAAAACAATACCTACTAAAACAATAGTTTAATAGCATTAAATAATGTCTAAAGTTTAATAAATAGCTCTACATCAACTTATGGTTTATTTGGAAAAACTATGTAAAAACCTATTTATGCTTCTTTCTTTTGCTCATTGTACGTTTCATATTTCTTGCTAAAAATAAAACTAGTACTTTATTTGTTTCTTCCTTTTCTGTTTTTTTCTCCTACATAACCTGAAAACCTGTAAAATAAATAGGTAATTAGAAATCTATTACTATTTTCCATGGACGTATGCTATTTTTCTAGGAACAAATTTTCCTTGCCTATTTGACATAAATCAAGTCAAATTGTTAAAATACATCATACCAAAGAGTATGTAATATAGATACATAATACCAACATGAAAGTTTAATTGATTTACATAAATCTTCTATGATATTGACAAAATGCAACAATATGAACGAAAGTAGATATGTGTTTAGCATAGAATAACGGAATGTAACAAGGAGAGATGAGAGTGGGCACTGGAACAGTTTCTTGGGAATAAACAGTCCTATTTTATATAATAATTTATCATTAGCATTCTCAAAGGTTTAGTGAGAGTAGGAACAAAGTATACTCAGTTGTGGCCCTAGTTAACGTACTATCTCTTTACCACTTTACCTTTACCATTCCATATACCTACGCGGCGCTAATTCGACCGGACCGGGCCGACTGATTATAACAAACTCTCTAGGCTGACACAATATGTGCACTTCAGTAATTTACTATAAAAAATTCTTTACTGGATTCACTGGATTACTTATCGGGTTCTGGACTTTTCGCGTCGATGTTTGTCCTCTTGTAGAGGACTTGTATTTTTGTTCAATGAGTCACTTGTTTCCTGCAGAAAAATTAGAAGACCACACATTCAACAAAATCACTACTTTGTTTGGCAAAAAAGTAAAAGTTGCGTTACTAATTTTGTATCAATTGCGGACACTCGTGCATTTTAACAAATCGATAAAGGTTATTACACCACCATTATTTTAGTTGAATACTCAAAGAAACACAGTTTAATAAAATAAACAAAAATTGCCTTTTTCTGATTCCCGGCAAAAATACTCAAGTTTTTTTTTTAAAAGCTTTCATGACCATGGAAACAAAATCCTTCAGTACTGTATATGGTGATGATGTAAATAAATTCCGGAGTATTGAAATTTTTGAAGTTCCTTTCAATAAATTATTTCCCGTATATTTGCGTCTCTCAACTGTATAGTGTCGCTTAGTTACTGTGGTTCATCGCGTTGCCGCGTCGCTCGGTCTGAAAATAAATCACGTCACTAGTTGACAATACAGAAAGAGGAAGGCTTTAAACTTAATAAAATTACACAGAATAATTTAAAATTTGGTTGTGAACTAGAAACAATAAAACAATACAATTAGGTATGAATTTAATGTCTTTTTTGTTCTTACCTCTTATTATTACCCGACTGCGCAAGAAAGAGGGTTATGTTTTTTCTAAAGAGTATTGGGGATTACACTAAAAATTCAGAATTCAAACTAAACTTAACGTCTCCAATTTCTAGCAAACCTTTTTCGTTTGCAAATAAATGCTCATGAAAACAACAATTAATAAAATATTATGTTCAAATTTAAATTTATATTAATTTCTTAATCGCGCAGCAGATGGTGTTTTAAAACGCGCATAACTTTAATTTATAACATAAGACCGCAACTTGACAGACTGCAGTTTTCAGGGTTTTTTGGGTTCTGGATACAGTATACTTACACTACCTATCTATAATAGGTAATAGGGGTAATCCACGATAATTAAATATAAAAAAACTTTTAGGGACCTTAAGGAAACTTTTAGCCAGATGGGAGTGGTTTCGATCCCAGCTTACAGCACGCATTAATTTGTTCATTGTGTGAATATTGTGTGCGTATTGTATGTCATCTGCTACATGACCGGAGCCCGTTGTATGGCCACAAGCTCACCCCCAGTCACATTCATAGGACTGAATATCGACCGACGAAGTGTGGGTGTTGTAATATACCTCTGCCATCTCCTTTGGGAGAAAGGTGTGGTGATAATATACTATGTTAAAAACTTACATTGAAACATTTTTTTTGTTATAAGTAAATAATAAAGCTCGAAATCCATATACATACTTTACTTATAATATTAAACGAAAGTAACTCTATCTGTATTTCTGTCTGTATGTTTGTAGGCTTTTCACGGCTAAAACGGCTGAACAGATCTTTATGAAATTTGAAAATTAGTAACAGTATTTTACGAGGAGGTTATTGGATACTATTTTCTGAATTCTGAAGTCGTGGGTCAGACTATAAAGTATTTGCAAATTGGTTTTCATTAAAAACTAGCTGTTAGCAGTAAATAGTATCCAATAACCTTCCTCGTCAAATGCTGTAACTAATTATCAAATTTCATCAAGATCAGTTTGGCCATTTAGCCGCGAAAAGCCTAAAAACTGGCAGAGCTACTATCGATTTTTTATTTATAATAATATTCGGGACACTTGCAGACACGGTGACACTTGTCGTCTGACCCCAAACTAAGCAAAGTTTGTACTATGGTGGCCAGAGACTGATATACATACATATATTTTTAATACGCACTTAAATTAAAAATTAACACCCAGACATAGAAAAAACACAAATGTTCATCTAACGAATGTTTGCCCTAGGTGGGAATCGAACTCGCGCCCCCTAGCTTAGAAGGCATGTTCACTACCGACTGATCCATCGAGACAGTGTATAATATCAGTAAGTATGGGCCGTTAGGATATATTTTTTGCAACACAACCCTTACTCATAAAATACCATGTTATTGGCTGTCCCACGTATCGAGATAGGGAGCAGATATTCTATGGTATCAAGCTATGTGTTTCAAACACTATTTTATCAAGCTATTGTGTTTCATACTATGGTGGAAAATTCATTATAATAAGTTGACAACACTGGGCTACAGAAGCTACTGATAAGTAATCACAATACTCATCAAAATCGCAAAAACCAGTTGTTGACATATTTGAAATTAAATTTTATATGTTTGTGAATGTTTGTATACAATTTTTGGGTTAATTTTTTATATAGTTATTGTTTGACATTTTTCTAAAATTTTTGTATTTTAATTGTGATTCTAATAGTAGTTTGATTTTTGACCATTTGATTGTTAAACTATTTATTTTATTGTTGGACATTTTTTTTTTTCTATAGTTATTTATTTTAATTTGATTTAATTTTTAAATAATGAATTCTATAATTTGACTAGGTACTTATATGTAATTATTATTCTTAATTGCTATGTGTAAATTGATTTAATTATTTTTTATTAATTTTTATAATCATTAGCTCATCACATGCCTTGGCATTGCTGTTAGTGTGATAAGTATTTGTCAATAAATGAAATGAAATGAAATTAAATACTACACTATCACTACATAGTATAAAACAAAGTCGCTTTCTCTGTCCCTATCTCTGTCGCTTTGTATGCTTAAATCTTTAAAACTTCGCAACGGAATTTGATGCGGTTTATTTTTAATAGATAGAGTGATTCAAGAGGAAGGTTTATATGTAAAATAACATCCATTAAATAGTGGATAAATACTGTTATTTTTGAGGTTTCTAATGTGATGTCGTTAATTATCAATTTTTTTTCCGCTTAAATTGCAAACGCAGGCTGAACCCTACGAGATTTATCAAAATAATGTACTCGTACTAATTATTTGTACACATTCAAAAGGTCTACAGAAAACTCCTCGATGGTATACATATGTCTATATCTTATGGATATCCCACAACAACGTGTTTTTGTTTATAATACCCGTGCGAAGCCAGAGCGGGCCGCATGTTTTTATATACAACGTTCACAGTTTTTCTGTAGTGTATTTAGTATCAGCATTGCATCCGTGCGAAGCCGGGGCGGGTCGCTAGTAATATTATAAAATCGAAAGTTTGTGACTGTGTAAGTGTGTATGTTTGTTACATCTTAACGCTCTAACGGATGGACGCATTTTGATGAAACTTGATAATGAGGTAGCTCATACCCTGGATCACTTTTTAACCGCGAGTAACACCGCGGGGCGCGGCTAGTATTACATAATGTAGATGCAATGGAGTGGCAATATGATTCTGACACTATTTGCCTCGATCGGAGCGCACGTCGCACCATGGAATGACCATGGAATAACCACGGATGAGCGCACCTTTTTTTACTGTTAAGGAGTTTTTGGCGGGAACCGAAAAGATGGTGTCATGAATTTAAATTATTTACTAAAACTTGTGATTCTCCGAGGAATAATAATAGTGGATTATTAACCTTTACCGGTTTGCTATACCTAGTGCATGAGCGTGGGTAAATTAAACAAGCATTATTAAATACTACTTTGCGTGTTTCCTACAAAACTCGGCTTTTTTTTTTGTTTGTAGTGGCCTCTGCCCCTTAGGGTTTTGGGGCAATTTTGCCATCAACAGTGAGGGAGGCGATAGTAATTGATATAAAAAGAAAAGAAGAGAAATAATCCTGGTGAGGTAGATAGTACTATAGAAGAAATGAAAGGAAAAAGAAAAAAAAAACTATAAGTAGACGAAATTTATTGGACTGAATAAAATTAGCTAATGAAAAAATGATTTTTTTGTTTGGGAATGAGAGCAGAGAAGAAATGTGTATTGGAAGCGGAACTTTACAATTAGTGATGGTAGAATAAAGGGATGATTTACTACGAAGTGGGCAGCTAAAAAATATATAATTTACCGAACCAATATCCAAACTACAAGAGCAAATAGGAGAGTCTGCAATTTTGAATTTAAATAATTGAACAGGACTATAGTTGGCCCTTACCTTGAGTTTTGATCGTTAAGAAAACTTTTTTTGTTTTCAGTTTTAGCTCTAAACATTTCAATAGAGCGCTACTGGCGGAAACGTTAAAGAACCACAGACATCCAATACAGTAGTATTTTGTAGACGAAGTCTGTCTAAGGAACTAAGTTAAATGTATGGAGCCAAACGAAAACAAAAAAAGTTTTCGCCAACCATCAAAACTCGCGGAAAGCCCACAGCTTTTCTCAGCTGTCGAGATTTTTGTTTTGTATTTGAATGACAACTCATGACAACTAAAGAAAACACCAATAGATTTAATTACTTACAAAAATAATATTTATATATTTAATAGTTTAATAGTTCTTAATAAAGTTATTCCTAATCGTAGAATGTAGTACTTACGTAATTATTTTACAGGGTGAAAGTAAGGAAAGTGACTGGCATCATTCGCACATCTACATGCATGACAGCTTGAATAGCTAAGTACAGACCAGAAACCAAAAAAAAAGTGTGACACTTTGTTCCCACGAAGGGAACCACCGGAGATTTTTGAGGAAAAACTCCACCAAAATGATAAGTAACTATACATTTCTTCACCTACACCACTCATTCGCACCGCAAATTTTTAGCACATTTCTGCTGGATAGAAAACCTCCCTCTCGCTAGTTTGCCTTAGTTCTTGATGGAGGTTCCCGGCTTTTCCAGAGGAACTCATCACACTCCTCAGCACCGCACGTCAACTTTTCCCGGGACAGCTACGTGATGTTGTGTTTAGTCAAATCGGACAAGGGTTGTGTGTGTTATGAAGTTACGTAAGATAAAAGATCTCAGTACGCAGCCAACTTCATTACATTGCTTAGCTTTTAATAATATCAATTATGTAATGATATTATCATGACAATTATGAAAATGATAATATAATCTTTGCGACTTAAGGCGATTATAAAAGCGAAGTGAGGCAAAAGATATTTTTATGAAAAATAGGAGTAAATGAGGCACTGGTGGCGGTACAAGTGCCTATATCAATAAAGTCAAAGTCACAATGTTTTTATTCAATTTGGGTATCAAAGATATACTTATGAACATCAAAGTTTTATAATAGACTCGACCGCCTTATTCGGAAAAAGAGCCACTACTCAGAAGAACAGGCAAGAAACTAAAGGGCAGTTTTTAAAAAAAATATAAATAGATAACTGTCTCACAAATATTGACTTACAACTAGGTAATACCATTTTATATTTATGTGCTAGTGGCTATTTGGTGGAAATGGAATGTAACTCCTCTGGAAGACAGGTTGGCCGAGATAATGGGCCATGCCATGACGTAGGTCCGTTACCATACGCGCGAATAAGCCAGCGTGGTCCAGGTGGATATTCCATTAATACTGCACGTGCTAATTGACCGAGCCAAGCGAGTTCTCAGAGGCAAGTATCTTGCTTAATTTTTTTTTTTTTTAGTTTGAACAAATTAAAAGTAAAAATACATTTTCAAAAACAAGCTTTTTATTTAATGCACTAAAAAGAAATAAATAATCTTTCTTTTCCTATAAAACTTTTACTTACTAATAAAAATAGCTTAGAACGTCATTTCGTCATTAGCTTAGAACGAACACAATTTATATTCTATGTTGCTAGTAAAAGTTATAAGTAGTAGCAAAAGGTTGTTTTATTCTTTAAACGCATTTAAATAAAAGCTTGTTTTTTTTAAAAAAAATTATTTAATTTTTTTTTTTTTTTTTTTTTTTTTATTTAGAATAGGTCGGCGTTTGACCACCAACTCGCCTGATGTTAAGCGACGTTGTGGTCTAAGATGGAGCACGACGACCTATAAAGTACTCATTCACTCTAGCCTTGAAGTTTACTAGAGTGAAGAAGTACAAAGACGGCAGTTGAGTGAGGCGCTACAAGTGCGCCACTGCTCAGACCCGTCCTCGGAACGGCCACACCGGACCACATCCCGAAACACGACTAGGTCATTTCACGGCACGGCTTGGTCCGGTGGGTGGTAACTAGCCACGGCCGAAGCCTCCCACCAGAGTTTGCTACCCGGTTAGCACTACCCGGGTACTACTACTAATTTTTTTGCTATTAGTTTTCACTCGACAGGTTTCTTAGTCTGTTTATCTCACTAAACGCAAAATTGTTGCAAGATTGTTTGCCGGTCACATTCAAATTTAACTCGCATTCGTATTCTCATTAAATTCTTTGATTTGATACCCATATTGTATGAAAGTTTCAAAAGCTTAGTCCGCCAGCTTTAGAAGACATACATATTGGATTTAGAGTGACGTCACTTTATTTTTCGAGTAATATTCAGCAAGCCCTTTCATTTTATACCCATGTTATTACAAGAGTGAAAGAGATGATAGCCTAGTTGGAGAAGGCCCGCTTCTCAACCCAGAGAGAGCGGGTTGGAACCCAGCCGACGGCACGCACCAATTTGTTCATTGTGTGAACAAATATGCGTATTGTATGTCATCTGCTACATGACTGAAGCCAGGTGTTTGGTTGCCACCAGCCCAGGCTTGCCACATTGGGACTGAATATCATCCGGCGAAATGTGGGTGTTGTATTACACCTCTGCTAGCCCTCTCGGGGGAAAGGCGTGACGATATGTATGTATGAATGTATGTATGTTATACGGGTGCATAGAAAATAACTTGTCCGCCATTGAGGGTGTTCCGCCATCTGGGATTTAGAATGACATCATAATTATAGCTAACCATGCATTTTCATCTAAACTAAACGTGTTTACAAAATTTCAGCTCAATCGATTCGAGATATCTGCTTCAAAATTGAGTTGCCAGATTCCACCCGAACAAACATAGTTACATACACATATACATACATACATGCATACATACATATATTGCAAATTAAATAAAAGCTTGTTATAATTACAATAAAAATGTAAACTAATAATATCACCCTCACCTGTAGTCTAGTTGGCCACGTTTTAGTACTCATAAACGTGGCCAACTAGACTACAGGTGACACGTGTGTGAAGCGCTAGTGGTACTGACCCGTTGCTCGTCCGATGATTAACTGAGCTGATGCTTAAATGGACCGTTGATGTGCCTATTATCATAAGAAGCAGACGGGCAACAGCTTGGTGCTATCAACGCTTCACAAACGTGTCATGTTTGTGAAGCATTGATGGTACCAAGCTGATACGTTTAAGAGACAGTGGTAATGAGCCGATCCTCGTCTTTTTTACGTTGATTGCTTGGTTCCATCAACGCTTCACAAACGTGTCATGTTTGTGAAGCATTGATGGTACCAAGCTGATACGTTTAGGAGACAGTGGTAATGAGCCGATCCTTGTCCTTTTTACGTCGATTGCTTGGTGCCATCAACGCTTCACAAACGTGTCATGTTTGTGAAGCATTGATGGTACCAAGCTGATACGTTTAAGAGACAGTGATACTGAGCCGATCATCGTCCTCTTTTTTATGGTTAATGCAACATCGATTGTTTGGTGCCATCAACGCTTCACAAACGTGTTATGTTTGTGAAGCATTGATGGTACCAAGCTGATACGTTTATGAGACAGTGATATTGCCCCGAACCTAATTTTTTTTTAATGGACACTTAAACAAATGACTACTAAAATTTAAATACATACTTAAATAGATATTAACACCCAGACATAGAACAAACACAAAAGTTCATCACATAAATGGTTGCCCCAGGTGGGAATCGAACCCGCGCCCCCGAGCTCAGAAGGCAGGTCCACTACTGACTGAGCCACCGACGCAGTCAAATTCAACGTCGATGGCTCAGTTTAGTAGCGACTGATAGACGAGTTGCTCCCATGCTATGATGATCACTATTATTTGTTACGAGCTGCACCTTGCGGTATTACTTGCGCTCAAAAAGTGACCTATGTATACCTATGTTTAAACCATCTAGGGAACCAACTAAAAAATTATGTACATTTATGAACTAATCCATTTTTTTCTCATATTTCAGATGATCGTTTTCGTTTTATTTAAAATGAAATGATTAAGTACACGACTTTCACGAAAATTACCCTAGAAGTGATAACATACGGAGCGACTTCAATAAATACCATAGATTTCGATGTTATTAAAGCTTTTAAAGCAGACAAAACTGAATAAAAACGGAGCAGAAGCTATGAAAAAACGCTAAGGCTGTCGCTTAGGCATGCGAGTTCTGCTAAGCCTAGAGCACAACAATAGAGCGAGTACATAAAAAAAAGACTATAAGTGTGTTATCGATAATATAATGATTGATATTCCTTGCTGCACCTTGCGGTGTTCCTCACGGTTAAAAAGTAACCTATACTGTTAAATGAAAGCTTTATTCGGACTTTGTTATAGCTAGTGAGCTTTGTGATTTATTTATTTAATGTATTAAACAATTTAAAATGTAGATTTTTGGTGTGTGTTAATTTTGTAGGTAGGTGTCCAAATAATATATAGCCTTCTATATACCTTCTATATTCGTGTAAGTAGGTCCTAGGATCCTGAGATAGAAAAAGTAATATTTCCGTCTATTTATTGATCGAGCGAAAGCAAAAGTTGGCATTACCTGTTTGATCGATGACAACTTGAGTATGTCCCTTTGATCAATCCGATTTTTATATGAAATTTTGCAGGCAAGTAGTTCGTGCAAACAATTTTTAAGTTCGAATGTGAGACAAAATTGGTCCAGAGGTGCTATTCAGAATCAGATTCGAAAACTTTTCCGATCGGATCCCTACTTTTATACATTTTGGAATAGGGAATCGAGTATAAATGCGATCGGAAGAATGAATTGCGTTTAAAAACTTATGAAAACAGCTAAGATTCGAATAATTTGAGTTTAAAATTTTTGGTATTCAAACGGAAACGTTCCTGAATGATTGTGAATACCTATGCAGGAGTTACGATGAGACGAATTACTACTAGTAGTAGCTGATTCCTAGTCTGTCTAGATCTAGCCTATGTAGCTTAGAAAATTACTGGCACAGAAAACTATGTAGGTACGAGAGCCGTTTCGTTACCGCACATCTTAGCGGCACATGAACGGTCAGCGCTTTCGTTTCTTTTTTTGTTTTCGAAGAAGGAATTCGGTTTTGTCACTCAAAATTGACAGACACTTTGTTAATGACAAAGGAACCATATGAATGAATGACGTTGTGCTAAATAAATCAGTGGTGTATTTAGGTACAGTTAGGGGGAGAGGGCTTTTTCTCTATGAGATATAAGTAGGTTCTTGCTTCGTTCTCCATATCAATGTTGAGCTAATTAAATTACAGCACCGAAACGAAGACACTAACCAATAAAGCTAGTTCATAGGTTTAAAACACTGCGAGCATTGTTTTTTTTAAAGATAAAATCCAAAATGAGGTTATCCGTCGTAGAACTAAGACAATTAACCAACATAGCAAAGGTTTAGCAAGTTGAAGTGGCAAATATGAAAATGAAATGGTGGTGCTCGTAGAAAGACCGATATCCGTTATTATTTTAAGAGTGGATACCGAGAATCACCAGACGTAGATTGGAGCACCCTGCCATCGAGTAGAGCGACAAACTGCGCCAAACAGCTGCATAGGTGGACGCTTAAAGCAGAAGATCGTGTCATGTATCGTTCAGTAGAACGCTCACGCTCTGAAATGGATCAACATTAGATATGCCGATGCTCATGATGATACTAAATGTAAAAATAATAGGTTTTCACCACACTAATACCTTTATTAACTACCTACATCCTTGAGATTACTATCTTATAATTTAAACAGCAAATCATAATATAGTAAATCTTTGGTGTAGGTAATATTGCAATTGTAATAAGATGCATCCATCTAGATACAATTTTATGGAATTGAGGTGGCCCCATCTAAACGCCCCGCAGAAACATCCTAGCTACGTAACAGTGACGTCAGTCGTTTTCAGTCGGGTAGAGCAGCGGTCGAGCTCTAGCTCACACGCTTGTGAACCATTAGTGATGCTGAGCCGTTCACCAGCCGTTTTTTTTTTGACAAACGCAACGTCAACGGTTCAGTTAAGCATCGGCTATGATTAACTGAATCGCCCCCCTGTTCCAGGCACAATTTGCTTAGTCAAAACGAAACCTTAATCTTAAAAATTCTCAAAAGAACCGTTTTATGCACGTTTATCTTCAGACAAAAAAAGACATCCCTGTAAGCAATTCGAAAGCAATCCAGGGGAAGCGTGTGAATCGAAACAGGTGCTGATTTTTGAGCTAAACACACCGGGATGTGAACGTAAAATCCTTTGAGAAGACTCGAAGGATTTTACTTTCACATCCGGGTGTGTTTTTAAAAATTATCTACATATGGTAAAAATTCGTAAATATTCGTAATACATTCGTTTTACAATACCTACATACATTCGTATTTACTTGTATTCCGTATTTATATTTACTCGTATTACTAAAAAAAAGCGATGATAGCCTAGTTGAGAAAAGGCTCGTTTCTCAAGCCAGAGAGAGCGGGTTCGATCCCAGTCGACGGCACACCCAATTTGTTCATTGTGTGAACATTTGTGAGTATTAAATGCTACATGACGGATGGAGCCCGGTGTATGGCGACAGGCTCGCTGGAAGATATTCAGTCCCAAATGTGACAGGGGTGTCACATTTGGGACTGAATATCTTCCAGCGAAGTTTGGGTGTAGTATTACACCTCTGTCAGCCCCTTCGGAGGAAAGACGTGACCATTTGTTAAATATTAGGTATACATATGTATCATATGTAAGCGATGGCAGCCTAGTTGGGAGAAGGCCCGACTCTCAAGCCAGAGGGAGCGCAGCGGGTTGAAACCCAGCCGACGGCACGCATCAATTTGTTCATTGTGTGAGCATATATGCGAATTGCATGTCATTTGCTACATGACTGGAGCCCGGTGTATGGCGACAAGCTCGCCCCTGTCACATTTGGGACTGAATATCGGCTGGAGAAGTGTGGGTGTTGTATTACACCTCTGCCAGCCCCTTCGAGGGAAAGGCGTGACGATATGTTATGTTATGTATTTACTTGAACAATTTCAGTAAAAAATCTTGTCGTCAACTCTTGTGTCGTTGTAAATAGTGTCATCGTACTGTCCGGTATGCACAAATGAAAGCCAACGGTATGATGGAATGGACCACAAAATTCAATTTACGTGGCAGACAAAATAAAAACGTCCCAGACTGTATCGTATCGTTGATTTGTTTTCACTTTGTTGCTTCTACCTACACAACATGTATCTATTTTGTCCCCAAAAAACATAGACCTCTTTCAGTGAAAGGAAATCGAAAGAGATAAAGGCAAGGCACGGGACACCGGGGGTCGACTCTTTTTGGTCGTATGAAAGGTCGAAATCGCCGTCCGACATGAGATATGACACTTTTGTTCAGATTTCATGAAGTTTAATTAAACATCTCCCAGCATGACATTTTGTAATACAAGTTGTTGCTTGGCTTGTTCCGTTTGATTGATTGGAGGAAATTATGTTTACACTTTCGTAAACTGTTTTTATTAACGTGAAATATCTTACTTAACCACTTTACTATAATTTACTAAACAAGTATATATAAATGTATATCCAATTTATAATATTGCCTGGATTAAATCAAAGTTAAGAACACTCTGAATAAAATTACTTAATGGACAAAACAAACTTAATCAAATTCAGTTTATCCTATTAGTAGATACACACGTTACCACAGACAGACACATACGATATCCTTAATTATAACACCCCCAGTTTTGCGTCGAGGGTTGAATAATAGTATACTATTATTCTCTTTGAAGCTTTAAAAACCGTGAAGCTTGCAACAGACAGCTACACTAAAATTAACTAAAAAGTCTGCACAAAATACACCTCACTTTTTCTCATCGCCGTTTCCTAATACCCACCTGGAGCGTTCCACTAGGAAATGAATTAATTCTATTTTACACAAGAGTGCTCTAAAGGAAAGGAGGTTTCTTGCACTGGAAGAAATACCCCGTGAAATTAACTTCTGGATTCAGTACGCGCTGGACACTTCTCAGGTAGGAAGATAAACGGCCGGGGGAAGAATTGTACGAGGCTGTTACTTACAACGGGACTTTCAAACTGTACGTGATAGTAATTCCTACTTAGCAAGTAATTGCTCTATCTTTTTAGACGATAGAGTAGCCATTTTTACTTGTAAACTACGTGCGATCTACTGCTTCTTCGTTATAAGCAGCTAGTATCCATATCTCAAAGCTTCAAAGTCAAAGTTAAAATCTTTATTTGCATGTTAGTGGTACATGGTCATAAGTATTACATGCATCCCTTAACAGCCGTCAAGCGTGCAAATCAACATCTATTCTAATATGTTTATATGATCAGATAATAAGTATTTCAGTATCTTGATAAAATCGATAGATCAATCAAAAAATTGCTTTGGTCATCGAATTTCTCGAATGGTTTAGTAGAAGTGCAGTTATTGACAATCTTAATGCTAGGAATACTAAGATACTGGATGTAATTGACTTATGTAATTTATATATATTCATATAAATAAATCACATAGCTAATCATTTGTCACAATAGCGTGACGTCAACCTAGTAGTGGCGCGAAATAGTTTGTCGCGCTAGACTCTAGCGTGATGCCGACCTTCAGTGTGTTGCACTAGCCTGCAGTTTAACTTCCGTGAAACACGGTTCAGTTATATCACCCAAGCACTTTTCGCACTTCCATTCAGTGTCCGAAATGGGAGTGGAAATAGTATGTCCCGTATTTCGGACAGTGCCCGAAAATCTTTTGTCTTGAAATGGGACCAAACCTTATGAAAATGATATTATGGCATAAAAAATTATTTTTGATTATGCAACAAAACAGATTTCTGCTGTTTAATTTTATGAATTCATAAAACTTTACTTCAGTATCTTTAGACAAACTGTAAAGAAATAAAGAAAGTATGCAACATTTCTTGTAAGAGAGAACAAGTACATCAGTTAAGGTCAGTAAGTAGTATTTCTCCTAACACTAAAGTCAGTTACAATGCATTAAGCAATTCTAAAGTGATAAAGATTACGAGCCCATACGGCGTCCGCGCCAGGTTCGGCCGAGCCAAGCCACGTTCTTCCCCTGAATACTTTACGTTCTCGACGGTCGTTCATAAAAAAGACAATTTCCCTTATTGCCGCAATCTGTTACACATGTTCCGCGCCCGGTTATGTCTGCAACCGCCCTCATAAACGACAAAGTAAACCATAATTTATTGTTCAAATTTAGGGTCAAACACAAGAGACATAAATCGCTTTAGTATATTATTTGGGCTAACTGGACGGCCACTAACGACAATATGTTAGCACATTCGTTAATACTGTAATGGCTGCTTTTATTTACAGCGCCACGCCCGCGGTCTTTGGCGAGTGAAAAATGTTGTGGTATCAGCGTTCAGCGCGTGGCGGTCCAATTGTTCAGCATAGTTGAAACGTGGAAACTATACATAACATTCACACCAACTCACTAATCTCAACTAGTCTGACAGCATTGAAATTATCTGCGTCTCATTTAATCTTTTTATGAGAAAAGGATAGAAAAAAAAATCCTGAATTTATTACATTTTAAATCTAATAAGCTTACCACACGCACAAGCTTTACCACGTTTTTAACTGTGCGTACTTAACTGAGGCCTGCGCGTACTTAGCTAGCCATATGGTAACACACGTGTCAGTCGTCTCAGTCAGCCGTCTTTACAATACGGTTACCACACTCATGCCGTTCAGTTGGCACGGTGTAGAGTTTTATAAACCACCGCGCGGTGGTCTGTGTTCAAGCATGACCTGCGCAGTTAAAAGTTTAGTGTGATGAAGCTTGTGCGTGTGGTGGGCCTATTAGTTTAGAATTGGTACAACGTACAGAATCGATGTCAGTTTCTTTTATCAATTTTCAATCTTTTTACTTCCAAAAACGAAAAAGTATAGTAGGTATAAGTTTAGCGTCTGTGTCTGTCTCTGGTTTCGTGACTCTCAAACGCGTGAATTGTTTTTAATACAGTTTGTTTAAAATTGAAAACAAGTATGGTACTGGGAAGTATTTTACTAAAATCTGTAAGCTATTTAATGAGCGCTTTGGCAAGTCTTACTGAGCTTTTTATTTATTTATAAAATGATGATATGTTTCTGTCTTTAGCTTTAACTTAATTATCACCATCATTGAATTTAAAAACGTAATTGACAATTGAAAGAAAACGTTTTCTTACCTTCTCCAACCATTATCAAGATTGTCAGGTATGAAGATGTTACTGATTTTGAGCACCACTATAATCTCCCTAATATTATAAATGAAAAAGTTTGTATGGATGTTTGATACTCAATCACGCTAGAACGATTACACGGACTGGATGAAATTTGGCACAGAGATAGATTAAAGTCTGGAGTAGCAAATAGATTCCTTTTAATCGCGGGTAGCACCGCGGGGCAAAGCTAGTATACACTAAATAATATTTCACCTCAAAGGAGGAACGGAACACGCTACGGGACATTGATACAAGATACAACTAACTACCAAGTTCCGTCATGAAATATGTAGCTGTGCTGGTAGCTCTGAAAAATACCGGCACAACTTTTGAAAGTCTGAAACATAGCTCTTCTTTTATTCATGCTCTGACATGTGGCGTTCCCGTTGTGTACAGGCTTTCTTCCCTAACAAAATAAACAACATTTACTTGGAGTTAGGTCCTTTGAGAGGCTGCTTCCTGGTTCTAATGTTTTATGAATGAGCTTTTATGCAGTTACCTACTGCATTTATTGCTTCGTTTAGGCTACGATCATACAACGTCCTTTGGCATGCCATGATTTATATCAGACCGTGGCTATTAGGTTGGACTCTATTTTTATCTTTGCACAGATTCTTAGAACATTTTAAGATCATCCCCTCCATTCTGATCGTGTAGGCCGTTCCCTTTATCACGAAAACCAGTATCTGTCTCTATCTCACAAGGAAAAATTCACGCGAGTTCCAGCAAGTCGCGTGGTTTTCACGCCTTTTTTATTGCGGAATATTCGCCCCTACAACGCACGTTTTATTGTTAAATGTTCATTGACCCTCAGCCTTCGCTTACAGCTTTTCGATTCCAAGCCAAAGCTCTTCGTAACATTCGATGTCTTCAAAAGGCAGAAGGTTGTACAAACGCGACTCACTGTCTCTCTACGGGATTGGGATATAGAGTTGAAATTCGTTTGCTGTCTCCATGGGAGTTGTTTCGTTGTGGATATGATAGTTCAGTGGAAAACTTGTAAGGTAGGCAAGTGGGCATGTATAGGCTGTAGCGAAACAAGCCTTCAGTCGCGCCGCGAACATGCTCGCGTGAGGACGGTTCCTGAGCTCAAACCTCGCTCGGAATGGCGCGAACTTTTCGATAACTTACGAACTTTTAATCGTCGTAACATATCCCTTCATATCATAGTTAAATTTTGGTTCTAACAGTAATTCCAAGTTGATAGCCGAAGTAAAACCAACGAGTACTCGTATTTTGGAGTTATAAAATAAATTAGTTAGTGTTGCATACTATAAAGCATCGCCTACGTTCAGTTACTCAAGTATGTATGTATATTATAAAAATATATTAGCGCTTTGAAATGCTTGTAACATTGAGATGGACAACCTGCGAGGACTTATTTGAGCTGTTAGATTAGTCAGTTATTTCTATTATGCTTAGCCTATACCTTGTTTGAAATTATAAAATGTGCTAGTACATACCTACATCAATAGCTTGTTTATCAAACTGTATTTAATCTCATTATTAGCACTACATATTAATTAAACCAAATAAGACATCACGAAAATGCTTTAATAACCGTCTACCAACTTTTGAACATTGTTCTGAAAGCTCCTGTAATTTCACCTGAGCTATTTCCAAACTCCATTAAAAATGTAAAAGTCCGCTTCTACTAGCTAAAGTAGGTAATCTGTAGTGTTCCATTTTACTCACCGGTCTTTCGCCTTTATAGTATACTAGATTTGCTTTTCCTTACTTGTTATGAAATTTTCGTACTCGTGAATTTTCCTGTTATTTTGTGCCGAGAAAATTTTCTTTTTTCCAAAAGAAAATTTTCTCGGATAATCCTCGGATAATAATCGGATAATCGGATTTCCTAAGATAATCCTATGTCATAAATTTTACTTAGAAATATTTTCGTAAATAAGAAACAAAATAATTGATTATCTACTTACCTACTATTGTTTTGTGAAAATATTTTTTTAAATAAGTAATTAAGTACTTAACTACTCAAAGATAATAAAAAGACGTATATCTACCTACTTTATTTCCACGATTAGTAGTATTACACTAAGTAACAGTCCATTATTTTGCTAAATCAAATGTTTAGTTGTACTTTTTATATTAATAGAATTTCCAGTATTTTACTTAAGCTCTACTTACATCGCAAAACTCTCCTATATCTCTATGAATTCGCGGTTTCATTAATTTCTATTCTAACTAAATGTAAAGCAATGTCTTTACATAATAATATGGAACATGTTAACCTACAGAATGATTTAAGCTAATATAATAAAAAAAAAAAAAAAAAACCCCGGGCACCCCCGACTAGTATACCTTTCAAACAAAAAAAACAAAATCAAAATCGGTTCATCCGTTCAGGAGCTACGATGCAACAGACAGACACACACACAGACACGTCAAACGACACCCCTCGTTTTTACGTCGGGAGCTAAAAATTAATTACCAACTCATTCATACTATAATCTATGTAAGCCGATCAATCACGCTAAAAAGAAATCTTCACATCTAACTCCATCAGTCACACATTCATTAATTAATCAAACGAAATTTTTGAAATCCGCAGGCTTATAAATTTAGCAAAATAGTGCCGGTAAAATCCCCGTGGAAATAATATTCGGACAAATGAAAATTCCGGGCGGTGCATTCGAGCCCCGAGCACCGCGCAGAGGTTTTAATTCCCTTGACTGTTGCGAATCGGCGCATGTTTTTTCATTAAAACGCATTCAATACGACGACGACGTGGCTTTGAAAACGCGGACCTTTTCACAAAAATATTCGCCTGACGTTCCACTGCAGCCGTGCCGTGCCATTCATGGCTGTTGTAAAGAATTAAAAAATCAACTCTCGTAATGTCGTCGTTGTTTACGGATGGTTTGTGGTCAGCCGTGCTTTGGTAATGATGTTTATAGCTACTTCATTCGTTATTATTTGATCTTCAAACTTCCATCAAACGTTGAAACGGCTAACTCATCAGCAGTCTCGCTGTCGTCGTAGCAAGTTTTGAAGTACCTGTGACAAAGTCAAGCAATAACTGTTCTTCTTTACGAAAGTTAAAATCACAGCTTGGAGAGTATCGCTTAATTTTACTCACTACTTAGCAAATTTTACGAACTTGATGAGTTTAATTACGTAAATATAAATACAAATTATACAATGAACATCCCAATCAGTTGGGAAACTCACACAATTAACTACAAATACTACAATAAATGTTTTATAATAATTGTTTTATTTTGGCTGAAACTTTAAAATTTCATTACATACGCCAAACCACGTTCATTTTGTTTCAACTTTCAGAATTACCTATCTCGAAGCAAAACAAAACGAAACAATACAAACACAAACAAAACCTAAAATAGACTCAAAATACAAAGCTCACCTAGCCTTCTCTAACCCTCAAAGAAAGGCGACCGCAATAGTTATAAGTTTGTCTGTTAATTACTCCTTAATCCCTTACATTCAGGACTCGAAGTGGCAATGCGGTTTCAATGACACCCTCACCTCTCCATTAGCACACCGGCCGAAGCAGGGTTAACGACCACTTCGCGTGACGCCACACTCCTTCACGCTTATTTATACTGTACAAATGTAACTCGGCGACATATCAAATGTACATTATCAGTTGCTGAAGTAACCGCTTGAACACGAATAGGCATGCATTTAAACAATCTTCCTGATGTGGAGTTCCGCCCCTTGTTTGTTTGTGGCGATTTGTATGAACTGTTAGTTTATTTTTTAAAGGACGAGTGGGTAGGTAATAATAGTCTACGAAAGCTTGGGCATTGCTACGAGCATAAGTAATATAATACGAGAGTTCACATTGCGAAGACGCAATCATACATGTAAGAATGTTTGGTTCCTCATTTCTCAAACGGACCGCTAGAGTTTGGAATCCTCTGCCAGAGCGTGTGTTCCCTGACAGTTATAATGTGGATGTCTTCAAGTCTCGAGTGAATCGGTTTCTTCTAGGCAAGCGTACTCCATCGTAGGCTGCATTACTGCTTATCATCAGGCATGTTGGCGGCCAAACGCAAGCCTATTAAATAATAAAAAAAAAAGATTTGGGTTACAAGCTTGTTTTTATTAAACGGCTGAACGGATTTAGATGAGAGGCATGAAGTTTATTTGATTCTGACTCATATCACCAATTGAATTAGCTTGTTTTAGTTGTTATTATTAAAGCTGAAAATAGTCATTTTTAGAGGTTATTAAAGTGTCAATCACAAATTGTTTTTTTTGTTACAGATAACAACAAAAATGAAGCGGACAAAGAAGCAACGTCCGAAAACGCTGGAGTAAATTGGTTTCCTGTTTAAAATTCCTACACACATTTTCTAATGGATTCATAATGGAAAACTGCAACAAGATGTAAAGGATTTCCAATGAGGATTCAGAAAGAGATCGTTACATAGACAATGCACAGCCTCTTTGGAGTGGCAATAGCATCAGCATTACTGCAAATACTCTGTTCCTTCACGGGTAAGTTTTCAGTCGTTTAAGACTAGGTCGCGTTTGTAATCCTGTTCAATTATTTAAAATCAAAATTACAGACTCTCCTAATTGCTCTTGTGGTTTGGATATTGGTTCGGTAAATCATTTTATTTTTTAGCTGCCCTCTTCGTAGTAAATCATCCCTTTATTCTACCATCACTAAGTGTAAAGCTTCGCTTTCATTACACATTTCTTCTCTGCTCTCATTCCCAAACAAATTATTTAATTTTTTCAGTAGCCAATTTTATTCAGTCCAATAACATCCGTGTTTAGTTTTTCTTTCTATTTCCTCTCATTACTCTCATTGTGCCAACTACTCTACCAGGATTATTTTTCTCCGGGCTTTTCATATCCTAAAGGGGCAGAAGCCACTTATTAAAAAATTAAGCAAAAAAAAGTTTTCTGTCTTTTGCACACAACGATGAGGCCGATCGAGTTTTCTCGGTGCCATGTTATTTACTTAAACAAACTTCGATAAGCAGGGCATCCGATCAACGGCGCACTGGACAGCGAGCTAAATATTTTACCCAGAATGGGTTGTTAGTGTAAAGTAGGTATCGCGTGTTTTTTCTATGCAATTCTTGAGTTACTTTAGTATAAAGTTGAAAACGTGAAGTGGAAGTTCCCAATGCTCCATTTGCGGAGCACGGAGCTGTGTGCTAATCGCCTTATACTGTCAATTCAAAATAAGAGAGAAAAATTAAAAGCCAACTGCTTTCATAATTTCACTCGCCATTTTGCAACGCTTTCTCGCAATGTTGTAAGCTTTAAAATTGTCTGGGAAATTCTAAGAAATCAATACAATCTTTCATCATGATTATTATAAAGGTACGATATTAACTTCAAGAAAACATGCCCTCATTTTAAAATTAAATTATAATATCGAAAACATAAAGTCAAAAAACAAAAACATGAACTAAAAAAAATATAAAATCGGTTGGTTCCGGAAAAGATTTTAAAAATAAAAATGCTAATTATGGCGGTTTTGTTGTCCTTACATGTGAATCCTGTGATACATTACCTAATTGAAAAAATAAATGCACGTATTTAATTAGCCATTACCATTAGCCCGACACTAAGACAACAAAACAGCTTTAGACAGTTCGGGTCGACAACGAGCACAGTGCAAGTTTGTAATTAGTGTTTTTACCGTACATGCTGTGGTTGTCGCGGTTAAGCGGTGGGAAATCTACCTTCATAAAACATACCTTAAGCTCTATGGAGTGGAAACTTTAATGTATTTTTGTGCTCGAAGGGAAGTTAATAACGCGCAAACGTTTCGCTAATATTGAGGTAAAATTATTGGAGGAAAACCAGCTCGGATGAATATTTAATAATTATGACTAAGTAAGTTTTCTAAACGTTTATTTGCCAAAAAGCTATTAGATGACAATAAAAAAGCACCGTTGCAAAATAAATGGTTGATGAAACACTTGACAAGAAATTACCTAAGTAGAAGTAGTAGTGTAGTAGTTATAAAATAAATCATTGGGAAATTTCCCAGATAAATCAATTCATCGGCGCAAGGTTGCTAGTCTATCGGTTTTTATCGGATACATTTTGGAGACTGTGCATCTGGTTTGCATGACCTTATTCTCCCTAGCCCGTTCTTCTATGAAACAACCAAGAGTACAAAAAAGCAGCATCGTTTTATGGTCGACATACCTACAACACGCACGAAACGCCTTGGGAAACGTATGAGACTATAATGAGACTCATACGGACCGCTAAGTAGAGTGTGGAATACTCTGCCAGAGTGTGTGTTCCCTGACACTTATAATCTGGGTGTCTTCAAGTCTCGAGTGAATCGGTTTCTTCTAGGCAAGCGTGCTCCATCGTAGGCCGCATTACTGCTTATCATCAGGCATGTTGGCGGCCAATGCAAGCCTATTAAGTAAAAAAAAAAAAATGCAGGAAAACCTTGAACAAAACCAAGATGTGATTCAAAGTAGTTCCTAAAACTTTATTAACTAACGATTGTCTTTTAAATCGGACATGAAGTCCGTATTTTCACATCAAAGTACTTTGTAACTACCTACAAAGCCAATTACTTTATCACAATGACAACTGTGCAATAGAGCGAGCATTCGAGCAGCTATCGCAGACAGGAACTACGGAAACAGCTGTGTCCCTCGCGTGCTGTTTGCCAATTTATCACTAAGCTGATTATATATAGGCCCGCCTGACGTGCTTTATGACCTTGTTTACTCTCCTCCCATTGTTTCACACTCCTTTATTTACACACCTCTAAGCTGAAGAAAGTTGACAAGGAATTTCTCGCGTCAACGCGTCCCCTCTTCTGGATCTAGGAGGAAAATATTGTACTCTCGCACCTTGTTGATTACGTTCGATAAAGATTTGATACTTTGTTGCTTCTTTCTTGGGTGGGATTCTGTTTCGGTTTCTTTTAGTTGTAAAAATCTTTTAGTGGCTGAATGCAAGCTGCTCATTGATTGATAGTAGTGCAGGTGGTTAGTTCCTGTACTCGTTTTTGTACTGTTAAAGTTTCCTTTTTTTATTAGTGTTAGTAAAAGATTTCGGACTAGAAAATATAGAGCGGAGAGTGTATCCATACTAATAAATATTACCAAATCGGAAGTAACTCTGTCTGTCTGTTTACAGCTATATGATAATTAGTTACAGCATATCACGAGTAAGGTTTTAAAAGCATTTTTTTTTAATAAACGCGAACGAAGTCGCTGTTAACAGCTAGTACATAAACTCATAAGTTTTAAATAAAATAGAATTTTTATTTAATTTTTTTTCATTACCCATACGTATTTTTTACTTCATTTCTATTTATGTACTTACCTAAGTTACTATTCAGCTAAATACGCTGACGTTAGTTTTTATAGTTACGCGAAACAAACTAGGATATTTCTCTGTAGTAGTACGGTAACTCAGTAACTATTTAGAGCTATATTTTAATATTTTACAGATTATTTAACAGATGACTGTAATAAATCCTAAAAGAAAACATCAGTGCAGGTAATTACAATAAACAAATGCTAGTGTCAAATATGTAAACCTTTAGTGCACAGATAAATGTGTAAAAATAAATTGCACAAAAGTAAACAGAGGTACAAAAGGCGCACCACAAATTGTGTTTTCAGTGCTAGCCCGGACGCAGGTGGCATGGCCTGCCTTAAGCTCGGTAGCCGCAGCTAAATCCGCATGCGACTTTAATTTAACTTTGCTTCACTGAATATTGTCCTTACAATGAAATTTGAATTACGGGCCGGGCTGCCGTCACGCTTGAATGCAGTTACGACTTTGCACTAAATGAACTTTAACAAGTTTTAATGGAGGCGAACCGAACGCTCATAACTAAACATTGCCGTTAATTGCTGTGTTTTAATTACTGTAAACTAAACTTTTAGCTAAATAAAACAGTAAAGTTTCCATGTTAAATAATCACTCTCTTTTATCTCATTTTATATTGGCTTACTTACATCCTAATACAAAAAAGGAGAAAAAAACGGCTGCACACCTATCTAAGGACAATTGAACACTTGCACTAAATTTAAAAATTGCCTTAGTCCTTGCTTAACTAGCTAAATCTACTAATAACTGGCTCCTACCTAATATTTTTCTACGAACTTTATAAGCCATTCCTTAGTAAAAACTTAACTTTATTTTCCCGATATGCAAACATTTTGCTAGGAGTAGTTTAAAACTAGTTAAGCAAGGCAAGGTTAGTACTTAGGCAATTCTTTTATTCAGTTCAAGTAGCCAAGATTTTAAAGATGTATCGAAATCTTAACTCTCAAAATCCATCCCGCTGTTTGGAATATACGAGGTAATAAAAAAATTTACAAACATCGTGTAGATCAGCGCGACAAACATAAGCCTTCTTGGTAGTCAGGCAAAAAAACCGAATTAATCCTATTACAAAAATAAGTAGTACATAAAAGCGAGTCACTTCACAGATAGCGTATTAACATACTAATGGGTGCAGGTATCGTAGTACATTCAGATGCAATAGTAAGAATTTGCATAGGTAGGAGTTCTCGGTTCTCGCGTCCCGCGCGATATGCGCTGAATACGAATGGTTCGATGTACCAGATACAATTTCATATCTTAAGAGACAGCACATACTTTACCTGTTTGTCTTTATTGCAACCCTGTTACTGAGTACCACAAATAGATAAAATGATGCAATTTTCTGTCAAGAAAAATACAAAATTATTCTTATTGATTCTAACTTGTTTTAGGTTGAAATTATTTGAGTAGGTATAAAAAGCACTTATTACGAAGAGCAATTTTTGACAACAACTTAGCTCAAGTTTTTGTTCACTTATTTCCAACTTATTCTATTGTGCAAGTTCAGATCCATTCTTTAGCATACAATAGAAACGCGTACGTACTCGTGTAGATACGCAGCCAGGAGCATGCTTGATTGGATATTCAATGATCCCAAAATATGAACCCAAATTGGCTGGCAGGTTATTATGCTACATTACTGTATGAATAACTATTTGAAATTCTTTTCCATTATAAATATTAAATCAGCAGATAATAAAACTTTAGTCAAAATAATATTAACTAATTATATCAACGCCGCTACCAAAGTTTTTCGATATATTATTAAGGAAAACAAAAAAAAACCCATCACATGACAATTCCTTTTTAAAGATAAATTAAACGACACCTCGCAAAATCGTTCAACCCATCTAAATATGTAGTTACATAGATTTTAAAAGTCACATACTTCTATCCATTCTAAATGCCTTACGCACACGGGTAGAGTAAACGGTATAGTGTCACGTAATGGAGTACTAACTATCCTACTGAGTATACCAAAAGTAGGCAGCCTTGATAGGGCAGAGTAGCTGGCACCGTAGACGAACTACTCTATCATTCATTTTACTACTCGACCCATGTAAACGTATAGTAGCGTAATGACTTGTCAAAACTCGTCGAATGATGTACATGGCACTCTAAGAAACAGTAATTAACTCTACTAACAAATTATAAATTTCCGTGTAAACTGTTACTCTACTGAATCTGGTAGAAAAGTAGGTTAGTGGACTCTACCGCTTTCTCTACCCGTGCACGTAAGGCTTTAAAGCTTAGCTATACATACACTCGAAAAATATTACGCTCTTTAAGGACAGTCCAGTAGAAACAAAAATAAACTACAAAGTAATTGTAGACAACTTCAGCTGATGAAAAGATATCTTCAGGCCATCTTCAGAGAGCACGATTAAATTTGTTCGCACCAACGAAGCTTTTGTTATGCGGGCGTCGACGACCGCGGTCGGAGCAGCCTTGCACTGCACGCAAAGAACACCCAATGCACCGTGAAATTGCCTATTTTCCACGTGATTTTATTTATTTATTTCATACATCGATGACATTTCCATTCGTTCTGTTACGGCTCACTGCATCGGAAAATCGCTATCGGAGTCTCGGCGCGACTGAATCATCCCCTTTATAGAGTGTTTACTAATGCACCTAGGATAAAAGCGGAGTGCGAAACTTAATTGAATCACTTTTAATTCTTGAGCGTTTTCGAACTTACATCGTGAATTTAAAATGCTGGAACACCAAGAGAGAGGTACGCGCGCAATGTGTCTCTACGGGTGGCGCATCCTGTTTAAATTTGTTCAATTTGCATTGAGCGGTAATGCGTGGATGGTAGAGTCCCGTTTGCAACGGGAGGGTAGACAGAGATATATCATTTGCCTCACTCAAAACGGAAACTGATTCATTTCCGATGCATGGTTGAGGCTCTTTGTGAATTTCGTCGGCTGCGAAATGCTCACGTTTTCAACATTTGATTGCGACATTAATACGGTTTGAAATGTTGTTAACAATTTTTTAAACATAAATAAAAATATTGTACTAGTTCAGGTTATCGTAGCTGCAAAACGTAAGAAAACACATAGCTTCTGATAATCATCACTAGACTAGACCATAAACATAACTCATTGAATTTCTGTACAACAATAATAAATTTTCCATTGACTCGCACGAGCTCGGTAGTTGCAGACTTCCAGACGTCGAGAGTTAAAACTAAGCAGACGCTGACTGGCATCTCCCCAGCGCAGCGAGAGCGCCGCTCCACGTTGCAATCCCGTCTGCAAAATGCAACAATGCATAAGATTTCAATCTTACATTTGTTTCGATATTTACTCGTGCAATTTTGCTCCAAATTTTCTCAAAATAACTGAGCTTTTCGGTAACTGCGAAGTAAAATGCAGTGTAAGAATGGATATATTTTCTTGTATATAAGACTGTATCATGTGAGGACAAAGTTCATTGTAACGTAGAGCATACACGATGCCTCAGGTGTTGTTTTCGACGGTAAAGTTGCTTTAAGCCGCACTGAGCTGTACTTAGTGTCCATGCAGGCTTGCGAGCTCACTTAATGTTATCCTTGTTTGCGAAGTTATAAACCAATAATTATTGTTATTAACTGTTTCTACCCGGGAACACGAAACTTTTGGAGTAAGTACTTCAACAAATTTACGAGTTCGTAAAGTGTATCCAGATGATTTAATCAACCGGGAGTTTTGCAACCGATTGAAAAAGTATCGAGTTTTAAATAAATGGATGGGCAGTGGGCGGTGCTTGTAACTGAAAGTTTGTTGAGTGAGTAGCATTAAAAGATTAAAAGTCGACAGTTCGTTCAAGCTGCAGCGCCCGGTATCGAATCGAAACGAGTACGATCTCTCGACTCGTCCGGTACATATATTTGCAATGCAGGCTGCGCCGCGCGTCCGTGGCAAACTTCGCCTGGCGAATGCAAAAATTTAAATTAAAAACATAAATCAGGCGTGTATCGAGTAAGTTTCGAGATTGGTGTGCAATTTGAATGTTCACCGCCTATAGGTTGTACGGGACGGTTTTTTGCGTCGCTGTGGGCTAATTAGTTTTAAACTTAGACACTTAGAAACAACTTCTTACAAACCGTACTACAAAACTACATTATTAAAACAAAATATCTTACATTTTTATTTGATCTATATTATGTAGGCACTACTAACAATCCATATACTTTAAACAAAACGAATAGTTAACATAATACATAGGTTTGTGCAAATTATAAAGACGTTGCAACAATAATTTACATTTGAACTTCAGCTCAGCCAGCTCAATGACTCTTTTACACTTAAAAGTCATAATAAAAGAGCACGCTTCGCTTGTTAAAGAAATTTTCTTAATAATCTTAAAGGCACCTTTGCTCCGTGAAGTGAGACGAGAGCAGCCTTGTTAGGACAAGCAAGATACAAATAATTACGCGGCGTAGGAATCTCTACGGAGAATTTTTGAATTAATTGCTATGAAATTATTATGAGTATCATAATCTCATAATCTTAATTAAGAGAACTTTAGCCAGGTCAAATTAGAAATTTTAATCTACTGTAAATCCCCTCTCGGTGTTTATGAAGTTCGAGTTTTTGCGGGGCGTTAAAAATATTTTAATTTATTGCGGTGTTTTTGGGGCGGACTTGAATGTAAATAATTAATGGTGTTTGGTGAAGCCCGAGTTTGAAAAAACTTATTATCGAGGTAACGACAGGTATTTATTGAAAAATGTTCATAGATTTGTCATAAATATTGTATTACTACCAAACATAACTTGGTCACTGCAATTAGTTACCAATCACTATGAACTACACTTACAAAATATGTTTTTGTTTTCTCAGTTAGATACAAAAATAAACAAAATACCTTGATAAAATACTTAAGACCAAGACATAGAATACTTTTTCTTCCAAAAAATGCAAAAAAGAAAAAAAAATGCGAAAAAAGAAAGCAAAAGCCAACAATAGGGGTGTCAGAACACAACGTCAAGGAAAACGTTTGTTTCAAAAGAATAACGCTTTTCCGCTCGATTGGCTCACTCGTTTCATTTCCATTGATTCAGGAAGGGAGGAACGGTAAAAAGATAAAATTAAATAAAAAACAAATAATTCCATGATTCTCTTTCATAGTCTATTGAGCATTGTCTCAACAAGTCTTAACGAAATGGGCAAGCCGTTGTGAAATTGGCTATTCATTTGTAAGGTTGTCTTTTATATTTTATTTTGGAGGACATTTTAAATTAGGCCTATTTGCCTGTTTTTTTGCCGACAAAGATCGTTCTTTCCCTGTATAGGCTAAAAAAAGTATTTGTCTGAGTCTCCAGTCATAATATTAGGAAATATTTAGTACTAATAATACAAACATAATAGTTTACTAGAAGTGACGCCTTAGTATTCAAATGAATCAACCACTCACATTGATAATCCTCGACCAACTCTCTTTCTATGACAACACCGTTCCGGTTCCGGTTCCATATTTTTTTAATTTACAATATGACAATTTTTAGTATGACGCAAAGCCCAGTTAAAATAACAGGCTTAAATAAAAGTTTAATTGACTTTTTTATGCTAACCATTTATCTCTTCCAATCTAGCGTCTTAGCGCTCATGTTGCTCTCAAACAATTTAGCAAACGGTAGACTAGCAGTGACAGTTCATTATGCTCATGCAGCTAATTAGTCGGTCTGATTGCAGCAGTGAGCGGCGTCAGCTGGGAGGAATGGTGGACCTACGACGGGATATCAGGTGAGTTGAACTGTAGCAGGGATGTAGTATAAGTTAGTGTAGCTGTGTTGTGTTATTTGATAGGAACAATCACGATATATTATTATACCATGGATAGTAGTAGTAGAGAACGGAAGCATGTGATGAGAACAAACCTTGTGAGACGTCAGTATTGAATTGAAGTGTGCTGATGGATTCAGGAAGCACCTTTATAACACACATACTGTAATTAGAATTGATGAGCTGTATCATAGAGCAAATGACATTGATTTCTGTAACTGTAACTTTTATTTTTATTTATCTGAATAAATGTGATAATAGAGCAGAGATAGACAGAAATAGTGTTGAAGGTAAAAATAAGAGACAATTTGTTTTTAAAACAATCGCGGTGTTAACTCTATACAAAAATTATACCGCACAAAAAAAGACCTAAAAGTTATCTCTAACTCACAAGTACAGTACGTCCGTTTACTTACGAATGATACAAGATTATGTTAAAATCACTATATTTGAACCGTATGCGCCTTCCCAACGCATGGAGTGGCACTATCATAAAAACGGAAATAGATCATAAAATCCGGAAGGATATCATGAAAATATCGAACGAGTGCGGTGCGATAACACACCTCACAATTCCGCTTGTAATATGAATGCAAGATAAATCACCCGTATAAATTTCGCGTCACGTAAACCGGCAAAAATGTTATCGGCACGAGGAATTGATACGGCCCGGAATGAATGTGTTGCGATGCGATTGTGGTAGGTCAATGGACCGGGAATCTGCTTCTGCATTCGATTTCTCGTATTGCTTCCACATTTGCAATTCTATACAATGCTCTGGAAGTCTAGATAAGCTCACATGTTACATTTTAGACCTAACCACAAGAAATAATCAAGAGATCTAAATTGTTCTAACTGAAGAGCGACTTATAACAAAAAAAATATTGAATTTGACACTATACATATCTGTTGAAAGTTCGAACTAGTGGCATACCTACTATTTTTTACCAAAATTCTGCACACCCTTGTTTGATTAATGTTTCGTTTTATGGATTGACATGTTCGTTAATTGAAACAAAATACCATCTGCTTATCAGCGTATCTCAAGGCCAATCCAGCTAACCATAGCTGATATTAATCTGTGGCGATGATATTGGGCTACCGGTGCCAATGTGAGTTAAATTACCCCCTATTACATTTTTAATTGACTGATGATAAATCTCTAAACCCCGTCCTTCCATCCTTAGGACGGACAGGGTTTAGAGATGTTTGACCACGGGGTTTGATTTCCCGTCCTTACTTTAGTAAGTGGAAAGAATGTCAGGTAAACTGGTAATAAATAATTACGCGGTTTGATTATCTTAATTGATATAATTATGTGTGTCACTGTTATGATAAATGATCCGCAATCCATTTAAATTCAACCATGAAAATGCTCCTTTAATTTGTCACATTAATTATGGACGCAACACCATACTGTTCCATCGCTAATTAATACTTAAACGAAACCGATATTATTTACCTTATTTATCATAATTGAGAACAAAAACAGGCATTGATCCGAGCATTTAACTGAGCTAATTGAATAATAAACATCACAAAGCCAATTACAGTATTGTTATGAGCACGGCATTAATTGAACAGTTAAACTAGCCATTTCCAATAATGGGTAGGACGTACGTACATGAAAGCGATGTGTACGGATCGGACAAAGCTGTCTGAGTAATGGCAAGGTGCAGGTACAGCCGTGCAAAAATAACGTTGACAAGTACTAAAATATGTCAACATCTATGTCTTTTCGATTTGGCCTTTTCCGCAAAACACAACTTTTGACTGTTAAAGTAAACCATTTAGTAAACATATATGTATTTTGTTGTACAATCAAGTATTAAGGATTATGAACCCAACCCAATTTTAGATCTCTATTATCCGCTCTACATTAAATGTACCTACTCTGAGAATTGGATAGCCAGTAGGTTATATAGGCTAGTAAGCAAAGGCACTTGTCTCACTAGGCCAGTAAAAATATAATTAACCTCGCTCAATTTTTTGCTTTTTATAAGGTCCATTGTCCATTGGTCCATTGGACCAGTTTTTTTCTTTTAAAAAGAGTTATTGACCAAAATAGAAAAACCGGTACATTAAATGAGCCATAAATAGTGAACGGTAAGTTTCTCAAAAATGTTTACATGAATAAAAATATGCAAAATTGTATTTTCTGCAGTAATAGTCTTTATAACTTTTGCCTTAAAGTGCATGGTTTCTGAGATATCGGGCAAAAACTTTTTTTCAAGATGGCGCTTGAAGCTCCGTCTGGGTCTGTCAGCATTTTGTGATTTTATGTTCAGTAAGTGACCCTAAACCTGAAGAGGAAAAAAATTGGATCGGAAATTTAGTGCGAGGTTGACAAAAAACGGCTATTTTTACTGGCCTACACCGCCAGCAACGTATAGTTGCGTTAGTTTTGTCGCTGGGCTATACGCGTGTACGCTGAACGAGCACTAGTTTGTCGTCATGTTAAACTAGTGGATCTAGTTCTCTCCGGCAGTGTAATCAGTCAGCGATCAATATATTTGTGTTTCTTTTATATAGATGGGATCGATGTTAATTGTATGGTTCTTAAGCGAGAAAATATATAGTCGATAGTTTGTCGCTTCTTCGCCAGCGGTGAGACAAGTGCCTGCGGCTCTGGCTTCGTTTTTATTTATGTAGGGACTTTTCTTTAGCGCTTACCTGAATAACATCTCTATTTTACGAGAAAATCTGTTCGCAAAGCTTGACTGCGTAAAATTATTCCTCTTTGATCTACGTGTCTGCGTTAAGGTGCTTACTGTTGGTAGCTGTACCTACTTATTATTCTGTCACTCATATGAATGGCAGATTATTAAGTTGCAATGACAAGTAGGTCACTGGGGGGAATGGGATGACTAGATTAGATAGGATATTTTGTATTAGATTGTATTATTACTTTTGATACTTAACTAGCAGGATTAACTTCACGAATATGACTTAGAATCTAAGAGGAAACTTAGAAAAACTGAGACAATTAGCTAACCAAAATGAAAATAACTGTAATGAAAATGACTTAGCATCTGAGAGGAAACTTAGGAAAATTGAGGCAATTAGCTAACCAAAATGAAAATAAAAAATCCCTGAATTCCAAAAACCAATTTGCAGACTGTACTTAATCTTTACCTTATTTTCATTAGAACTTATTAACCGTGCCACATCTCACCTTCTTACATTCCCTAAGTGAAAATTACTTCTGATTACACAACTTTTACTCCTAACGTAATTCTTCCAACAAAAAAGCTCAATAAATTAGCATTAATGGAAAGTTCGCTTAACGCTTGGCTATAAAATGGGCGTGACCGCAACCGCTGCGCCGGCTTACCCATGCAATTTTCAAGGTCGTAAATAATAAAAGCGTGAACGCGATCCAAAGCACTTTGGCTACTTTTCTGTACCGTGCCTACCTTTACGGCGCTAGGGAGAAAAGTATTTGGGGTTGAAAAGCTTTCAGTGCAGTGCAGTGTGGGGAATAATCTTGAGCTTGTCAGTTGTAAGTGGTCGAATATGATTGCTTGCCAATAGGTTATGGTTTTGATAATAGTTTTGGATAAGCTAATACTTGCAAAACATATTTATTGGACCATCTGGTACTGCTAGGTAATTATGTACAATTGTACACTAGCTACGAGTATGTATCAAATAATACCTACAACAGCTGTTTTGGGTGAGCGCGCGCGCGATGTACGATATAATCATTGTTTCTTTAAGTATTTATATTTAGTTAGTTTCTTTAAGTATTTATATTTTTATTTTATTCTTTAAGTATTTATATTATTACAATGGCATATTTAAGCTAAATAAGGGTGAGAACTGTTTGTCCTAGACAAACCGCATTGGTTTTATGGGCATGTTTAGTTTAAGCTGTACTTGTATTTAAGTTAACAATAATAATAATAAAAAAATAAAAAAAATGTTTATTATCAAGTAATTATTTAAAAAAAAATGGTTTTGGACTAACGTCATGAGTTACTTTTAAGACAGTTATTAATAGCACACGTAATCTTTCACGTAGCTCTTTAGTACTACAACTTTACGATATCCACTACACAACAAAATCTTAGAGTGAAAAGCTCAGTATAGCGCCATAAGACCTAAAAAAAAATCTTGAGAGCGCCGCGCAGGATTTTAAACTTAAAAAATATACAATCAGTACAACTGCCATCAATGGCAACTACCATCGTTTTTACGGAGTTGTAAAAAGGAGAATAACTTCGACCTCGACTGTATAATTATGTTTTTTTTTTTGTGTTGTTTGTTTTACGATAACTCCGCCAATAATTATGAATTGATTTTGAAGTTTTTTTTTGTTTTGTAAGCAAAACCAAACATCAGAGGTGCCATTTATTTTTTCGAAATTGATTTCACTGACATCAAATATAAAATATAGTAATTTTTCACTTTTTAGTGCCCTTTCAGTTTTGTTTAAACTATTTTATTCCAATCCAATTTCAGATCCAATTTGTTGTTCTGCTATTCAATTAGTTCTATGAAAAATGTTACTAGATATGTTCCAATTCACCTGCAAGCATTGATACTAGTATCTAGTAGTATTCGTTTTTACATTTATCGAAATAATTTCGGACATTTGCTCTTTATGCGAATCATTACACGCCCGATATAACTCGTTGTCAATATGATAATGAACATGAAATTTCTGTACCATCTGATATTTGCAATTCGGACATGCGTTTAATTCGGAATTTTAGTTATATTTCAAGTAACATGCATATCGTGTTGGCTTAATGCTTCTCTGATAGTGTCTAGTATAGTGATTTATATCTCTGTAATAATGTCAATTCAACTACAACTAGATAGATATGTATGTCAGTGTCAACTAGCTTAATTAGCTGTTCAATTAACAGCCTAGCCTTTTTACTAAACGGTGCCGTTCAACTAGCTTTCTAATGATTCTTATTCGAGGTGAGGGTGATAAGTCCTGCACTGATGTCCAGCTTGGGGTGTATTGTGCATTTCCCCCTGCCAGCATCTACCCGAGCCAACCCAACTCCTTGAAATACCTGAGTGAGGCTCTGGGGCGCTGGCATAGTTGCTCCAGTGGTGTAGATGGTAGCTTCCTGATGAAATTCAACCTTTCAATCAAAGAGATGACAGGCGTCGATTAATAAAATGGCTAGCCATTTAATTGAACGGCTGATTAAGCAGGTTGGATGCGACAGATACATAATAAAATTTTATTATGTATATGTCTGCTATTTTTAAGGTTTAAGCTAAGGTATTTTTAAAAGGATTTATAAGATGTATTTCGTGGTACTATAAGTATTATTTAAAATAAAATTACTTTCGTTTGTTCTTGGTTTAATTTGAACAAAGTCTGATTGGATTTTGATAAAGTCAGTACAAAAATAATACTTAGGGCCGTATTTAGAAACGGCGCGTGGTCATGAATCTCGTTTTAAACTATTTTTAAGTATGGTAAAACCAGTTTTAAGTCGAAATTCAAGACTGAGCGTGATTTCAGCATGCGGGCCCGAGTTGTTAACTTTTGCCACACTATCAACTAAAAAAATTGACCAAACATTTGGTCAAATTAACACTGAACTAACTCTCTTTTTTATCATAGGAATCATAATATTAGGTCCTTACGTATGAAATTGGCGTTTTGTACGGGAGGAATAAAAAGTCGATTTTTTTTTGTAAAATTATTTTAATTAATCAAAGTATGCACCGTTGTTATCTATGCACTTTTGCCATCTTATGGGTAGTTCATTGATCCCTTTACTATAAAAACCATGGGGGCGAGAATCAATAAACTCTTTGAAGGCGGTTTGGACTGCTGCATCGGAGTGGAATTTTTTTCCTTGTAAGAAGTTGTCCAAATTCCGGAAGAAATGGTAATCTGTTGGAGCAAGGTCCGGGGAGTACGGTGAATGTTGCAGACATTCCAATTGTAGCTCAGCTAACTTAGTGGTTGTTTGTTGTGCAGTGTGTGGTCTTGCGTTGTCGTGAAGCAGCAGTGGCCTAGAGCGATTGACCAATCTCGGTTGTTTAACAGCTAGTTCTTCCTTCATGGTTTGCAGTTGCTGACAATAGATATCTGCCGTAATCGTTTGGCCAGATTTAAGAAAGCTGTAGTGAACGACACCGGCGCTAGTTCACCAAACACTTACAAGTAACTTTTTCTGAGTCAATTTTCGTTTAGGGCAGGATTTGGCTGGGTCTCCAGGGTTCAGCCATTGCGATGAGCGCTTTCGATTATCGTACAATATCCACTTTTCATCACAAGTAATGATTCGATTTAAAATCCCTTCATTATTGTGTCGGTTGAGCAAAGTAACACAGCAGGCGACCCGTGTTTGCAAGTTCGATTCACTCAATTCATGAGGTACCCATCGTTCGAGTTTTTTTACTTTCCCGATTTGCTTCAAGTGGATTAATACAGTTTTGTCACTTACCCCGAAGACTGCTGCTATCTCTGAAGTGCTTTGTGATGGATCCGCTTCCACAATAGCCTTTAATTCTTCGTTTTTCACTTTGATCTCCGGCCGTCCACGGGGTTGGTTCTTAAGGTCGAAATATCCAGAACGAAAACGTTGAAACCAAAAACGTACCATGCTGTCTTTAGCGACACCAGCGCCGTACACATCATTAATTCTTCGAGCTGTTTCTGCAGCACTGGTGCCACGGTAGAACTCGTACTCGTAAATATACCGATATTTCATGTTTTCCATTGCGCGGTAATAAGCGACGCCAGAGAAAAAATAATGAGGAAAATAACAAATGAATGACTGTATTCCAAAGAAAAAAAAACCAGCTAAATGAATTTATTAATTTGAATTTCGAATTCTTAACCAAAGAGGAGATATTTCAGATCAAATTGATCAGTACGAGAAAACGCTAATTTCATACGTAAGGACCTAATATAAACCTTTATTGATGTATAGTATAGCGCGCTAAATTACTAGTAGTAAATGACACATTAAAAATACAAATCACTCATAAGTGTCATTTTTAACAATTTTTATATAATATGTTAAACTAATTTCATTTTAATTTAAATTAAATTCACTAACGCAGATCGTTTCAATACGTTAGCATTTAGTTCTAGTTATTTGGCGCGAGCTATACCTACTTTAGTAGCGTTTTCCTTGAAAGACATTCTACGACCATTTTGTATTGACCTTCTTGTTTAACTTCGAAAGCTAATATCGTATTCATGGTTCCAGGGCCGGCGTTCTGGGGTCTGATAAACCCGGAATGGTCACTGTGCAACAAGGGCCGGCGCCAGTCCCCGGTCAACTTGGAGCCGGACAAGTTACTCTTCGACCCCAACCTACGCTTTTTACACATAGATAAACATAGGGTCAGTATGGAGCTTACATGAAATCGCGTACACATGTTTGTAAAGCTTTAGTTAGTTTATGCCAGAGGTGCGGATAAATTGCTTAGGAGTTCTAACTAAACTGGAGCCCGGTGTATGGCGACAGGCTCGCCCCTGTTACATTTTGGGACTGAATATCGTCCGGCTAAGTGTGCTATTACACCTCTGCCAGCCCCCTCGGGGGAAAGGCGTGACGATATGTTATGTTCTAACTAAACTACGAGTAACTTAAACAAGGCAAAGAAGTCTTGTTTAACGTGTTTGTTCTATGTTTGTGTTAGTATCTATTTAGGTATGTATGTATTTAAAAATATCTAAGTAAATATATATATATATATATCAGTCTCTGGCAGCCATGGTACAAGTTTTGCTTAGTTTATCTTTATCTTAGTCTATCTTTAGTTTGGGGTCTGGCAACCGTGTGTGCAAGTGTCGCGAATTAATTTGTTTATTTTATTTATTTGAAAGGCTGCACACAGAGTTACACTGCTTTTTTCTGATTTTGAATCTAGTCCTTTATCATTAGGGCCTGCCAGAAATAGCAACAACATTTTCACGCTCGTATAATAAAGCTTGCCATCCGCGTGCAGGCGACTAAGCAAAAATCTTTTTCCAATTGCAAAAACAAAAACTACGCATCCTTTGATTCTTCTGAATCTTACAGCTTCTTCACCGTTTCACAGTTTACACACTTGGAATATTTTTTGTCAACAGATAAATGGTTTAATCACGAACACGGGTCACTCTGTGATATTCACAGTGGAAAATGAGACTCGGCATCACATCAACATCACAGGTGGCCCGCTGTCCTACAAGTACCAGTTCCATGAGATACACATACACTACGGGCTGCATGACCAGTTTGGATCAGAACATGCCATCAATGGATACTCCTTTCCGGCTGAGGTAAGTTAAAAACGAGCTGGTCTTTGCAATGCCACACATTGGTGCAGTAATTTTAGAATTGCTGCAAGCTACGAGCAATCAGGCAATAGAAGTTTTAATATACCAACGACGGAACAAAATAGACGCTTCAAATAAAATAGAAGAAAAATTACTGTCTTATATTTTAGTTTGTGGTTAAATAAAATGGTTTCCTTCACAGTTTGTCAAATTCTAACATACAATCCATGGAGTTAAAAGTTAAAAAACATGTTGATGTACTATTAAAGTTACAGTTTAGAAATGGCACAGTATAATTTGTAGCACACCAATTAGTTAAACTGCAGGCGCGTCGTTTACAGTAGCAGTTTGATGCAATTTGTAAGTTCGTATTATACCTACCTACTGGTATATCATTCACTGTAAGTTCAAAGAAATCAAAGGCTAAACATCAGAGAAATGGAGTAATGATCTTGAATCCGTATAACTTGTGGGTATAACCAAAATTGTCAGATAGTGCTGTTATCTTAAGAAGTTGTTCCAAGATTTTTCAATCTTGAAGTTTAAAGATTGTTTTACCTAGCGAGCCAATCGTCTCTGCTTCAGCTTCACCAAAAATGCCGTATATATATCCGAATTCTGACTTTATCCTCTGTCCGGATCTTTGTCTTCCTCTAGTTCCTCCAGCTCACAAAATTTCACGAAAACCGGTTGAGGAATTCGACCTGTATATAAGGACAATAGTTGTCGGCCACCAGGATTACAGCTTACATAGCCGCTAGTCGTATAGAAATAAAAAAATAGTATTTATTTTTAATAATTAACATTCAGCCATCAAAATACGAATTAAATCCTGGTTTCGAACGTCTGCTAAACTTTTTCAGTTGTGTTTCACTTTTGGAACTAAAAATAAAGTCCATACCATACCAACCCGCGCTACATTCTTTTACAATGTTTTCCAAACGTTTTCCTTCAGTTTATTTAATAAATAAAACACACAAAGTGAAACATTTTTATTTAATACCACTCCTGAAGCTAAACGCCGAAACATGATCGTGGATTTGTTAGAAGCTCAAAGGCAAAAGCGTAACAGATGTTTTCACACGCACTCCGCCGAAATCCTGAGGGCGGAGGCTCCGACTGTAGCTCGTGTTTATTTATGGGATAAATTCTAATGTAGACATGGGGAATCGGGAACCATGTCACTGTAACGTGCTGGATTTGATTTGTTAACTCTTATTCTAGTGATGTAAAGCCTATGTAAAGCTAGAAGCGGTAGATTTTATTGTAACAAAGTTTTTATGTGTAGTGTTTGGATTTATTTTATTGTAATGTCAATTATGGACAGCTAGTGCAATTGTATACCAGATTTTTTTTATTTCAATGACTAACCTACTTCTATACAAAAATAATGATGGGACAATAACAATATAATAACCTACCCATCAGCGTAATCAACAACTTAAGCATACTTGTAATATGTTTTAGCACATCATTATTTTATACTAACTAATAACATATAATATACGAGTATACTAATCTTAATATATATAAATCTCGTGTCACAATGTTTGTCCTCAATGAACTCCTAAACCACTTAACCGATTATAATAAAATTCGCACACCATGTGCAGTTCGATCCAACTTGAGAGATAGTATACTTTAAATCTCAAATTATAGTCGCAATTTTAATTCATTGCTAATTAAACGCGAACGAAGTCGCGGGGTGACAGCTAGTAATATTATAATTATAAATGCGATAGTGAGTTTGTTCGTTTGTTTGTTTGTTTGGCAACGCTTTCACGTCCAACTACTTAATCAATCGTCTTGAAATTTAGCATACATATTATCTGGGGTACAGAAAAGGTACAGGTAAGGTAAGGTCTATGTACAGGGTACATAGACATACTTTTTATCCCAAAAATATAAACGGTTCCTGTGGGACCGCGGGTGAAATCGCGGGGCGCAGCTAGTACTAAAAAAAATTATGCCACACTATGTCAAATTTGTTTTAAATTAATTTTAATTTATTTAATTAATTTTAATAAAAATCTGAGTACGTCGGTACTTCGTTGTAATGTTCATTATAACTCACTCCTTCAAATCTCCTTATCGACCCTTGCCCAGAATTATTTATCAGCTTCATAAATTTAATAGATCTGGCAAAATTAATCTAATTATTTTTGTTTCAGATTCAAATATTTGGTTTCAACTCTCAGCTTTACTCTAATTTCTCCGAGGCACTACACAAGGCTCAGGGAATTGTCTCAATATCATTATTACTTCAGGTAAGATAACATAAATTATAAAAACTAACTAAACTAAAATATATTTAATATTGAATTTGTATGAAACAGAGCGCAAAGTGTAATTGGACCCCTATTTGAACTTGAATTAGTTTATTTAAAAAAACAAGACAGAAAAATAGTAAAAAATCATTTTTGGATTTAGCTTTTATTTGTAACTGTAAAAATAGCAAAATAAATTATTAATGAATAGCAAAAAGTATCTGATAAAAAATATTCTACAAAAATAAATTAAACAATTTAAATTTTACTATAAAAGTAAGTATTTACTTTCATTACAAAATTAACTGAAAAACTTAACGCAATAAAAACAGACTCATTGTCAGCCGCAAATACAATAGTAAAGAGTTGCTTGTTAATTTTAAAAAACATTTCAGTAAAAGAGAGATAATCTTGTGTAATTTTTATTTTAATGTAAATCCTTTGTTTGTTTTAAAGTAGTTACCGATGACAGATAAAATAAAAACAAATGTTTTTTATCCTCTACCTTCTGGCTAGACTGTCTAGAAAGCATTTTTATTATTTTCTCATAATCAATTCTTATAACACTTATTTTAGAATGTTTAGAGTCTATTTTCTGCTTTCACAAAAATATCGGTGTTCTAGCAAACCCAGTGCACTTTGTCGTAATTGTTTCTATCGAGGTGTTATCATGAAGCCACACCTTTTCACTCCTGTCTGGAGTGAGCGCGGTTAATCAAGGAAATTGCTGTTTTGTGCGCGCCACCGGATCGCCACTGAGGCTATTACTTCGAATTAACAACTGTCAAATAGATACCTCCAATGTAAACGAACTGGCAGCAGTAGGTTACGTCGAATGATTGTTTTTGCGAAGCAGTGACTCATCACTTTAGCTGTGTTACGAAAATTAAAGTGGCAACACTTTTGCCATGTCACTTTATGGTTTATAAGTTTTGTAAATAGTAAAAAAAATCAAACTCTATTAAAGGTTCAGCGACCACTTTAGACTAACTTCGCATTGGCTAAAGGTTTTCTATTGCCATTTCGTCTAGAAGAACACGACGAGCGAAGAGAGCAAGTAAAGATATTGACGAGCCTCTAAATTTATCTACAGAGTGACAAAGTGCAATTTCAATATTTTTTATGGCTTGTGTACTTCTCTGATCATTCTTATATAACTAAAAATTTCCCTTGTATTATGGATTCAAATTTTAAAGCTAATGATGTAGACAACCTCTCTATGTAAAGGAAATTTTGATTTGCTCTTTCTATCTATTGAAGAAATCAGTCAAAATTGCAAATGCGGGAATTTTTCCTAGCTCTATTTTCTCTTGAAGACGTTTTACAAAAAAAAAAACCAAGAACAGGGGCGGAGATATAGTTAATTTAATTTTATTCGTACATGCCAAATTTCATCATACCCTGACAAATGGTTTCCAAGAAATTTGACTACCGCGTTTGTATGGAAAATTTAGAGCGTCGCGGAACCCTTAACTAACGGAGATATTAAAATACACAATACATGACAATAATTTTAAAAAACAAATACTTATCAAGTCTTCAAGCTATTGTAGCTAAATTTTGATAAGACTGATTTTTTGTAATTTCTCTTGTAGTTATTTACAATAACTTCTGTGGTTTTGGCAAACTAGTCTAACAATATAGACAACCTCTCCAATAAACAGGGCACTAGGTCTGCTTATTATCAATTCGGTTAACCCCGATTTAATTCGGGCTTAAACTGATCGTGATCTCTGGCCCGTGATCGTCTGGGCCCTATTTCCCGATCGTTTTATGGCTTTCCTTAATGAAGGCCGGTGTCCGTGTTAGCAGATTCCTTGTTGTCCCAGAGGGAATGTGTTTACGCTCACGTTCATATTTCGCTCGTGGCCGCTGTTAACTGAAACTTTGCTGAAACAAGCTATTTCTGCAGGCGACAAACAATTAGAGCCACCTACATTGGGTTCTTTTACGTGAACACGTGTTTGTAATATTTATTCCGAACTAGTCTAAAATGGTTTAGAAGAGAAAACAAACGTTGTTTCTCGGTTTTGTTTTTTGGTTTTGCTAATCATTTTTACCTTTTCAGCTCGGAGATTTATCGAATCCTGAATTAAGGGTATTGACAGAAGAACTAGAAAATATAAAATACGGAGGTGAGTAAATTCTTCTTTCCAGATGAATTGTGAAAATTGGCAACCGAAATAGTTTTATTGGTAGCTACCTTTTTTACGCCGATATTCTAGAGTTCGATTCGCGCCAGGTCATGCTAGCAGATTAAGTAAAATATTTAGGGTTGGTTATGTTTGCGTGTTTTCTAAGGTACCACCGACACAGAAAATATATTCTAGTGGGGCTGCAGCATATAAAATATCTGGGTCTAGTGAGGTCTAGTGTTGGTTATGATTGCGTGTTTTCCATAGCATCACCGACAGGAAGAAACCTAGTAGGGAGCAAGCTGTGGCATGTTATATAAATTGCAGGAGCCGAGATGCCAGTCAACAAGCTGTCAGTTCGGGGCCTGCTCCCTGACACTGACTACTACATGACGTACGACGGCTCCACAACGGCGCCGGCGTGCTTTGAGACTGTCACTTGGGTCATCATAAACAAACCCATCTACATCACTAAGCAGCAGGTATTTATACGTATTTTACCATCATTTTCCCTTAAAATATTATTATTTTCGCTAAATTTTAAACTATTAGCAAAAATATTTTCATGCCTAAGTATCGTTATGCCTAAACAATATAGTTATTTTAGTAAAAAAATTACATAAGGTATGATGTGTGTAGTGTAGGTATCAAGTATTTAAGCACTAGGTCATAGACATTGAAGATATTTGAGTATCCGGTGGCACTAGCATTGAGCCAAAAACTTTGATAGTCACGGTGCGTCGAATAGTTCATAGATGCTATTTGTGTATACCTAAGTACTATTGGTGATACATTGGTGCTCTAGTCTCACTCAGACAGACTATGTAGGCTACCTCCTACACTATACTCCCTCACTATACCTCACACACATTTTCATCACTATTGCTATCGATTGTGTTTTGTTTATTGCCGAGCAAACCACACAACTTGAACAAACGTACCTACACCAAGCCCTGACGGAGGTAATAACTTAATTGAGTGCGAGAAACTTTTCTAATATCGCTACGGCTCGATACATTTCCTACGCCGCTTATAATATTACGCCCATTCATTAATTCATTCCCACTCAAACAAAGGTCAAGAAGTATTTAACTTTTGTTCAAAATCGATTAATACATATTAGAACTTTCTATTTTGTCCTACAAAAATTAGAATACCATATTTTATTTTCCGAAAATGCTTATACCTGCTTACCGGGAATTTTGTACAAAATCATTCCTGTAGTGCTAAAAACAAATTTAAATTTAGATGGTAACAGTTTTTTTTCATGATTGAGAGCACATTGCAAGTAAATGTTAAATTGGTTATTCTATTTTAATTTTCACCGGGACTTAAAAATCGATAAAACAAGTCTTCATATATCATCACGCCTTTCCCCCGAGGGGGCTGGCAGAGGTGTAATACAACACCCACTCTTCGCCGAACGACATTCAGTCCCAAATGTGACAGGGGGCGAGCCTGTCGCCATACACCGGGTTCCATTCATGTAGCAGATGACATACAAGTCTTTACAAACCTACGTATTAAGATCCCAAAAGTTCAAAAGTTACAAATAAATAATATACAGTCCAAGAACAGAGTCTTGACTGTAACAATCAATATGAGCAAAGCCTGCAACGGCTGAAGTTCACCCTATTTGCATTACACGCTTGCTTGCGCCGAGTTCGACACCAGACATAAAAATAATGGAACCCCATTATTTCTTGTCGCGGGAAATCTTATGTGTGCCGTTTTTCGCTTCACGCTCGTAAATTAGGGAAATTAGAGAAAATGGCCGTAACTAAAGTTTCGTTTATGTTCAGTTTTATTTGCTCTACCGTAAAATAGGGAGTTTGAAGTACCTACAAAGTGCATGTGCTGGAACGATGTGCTGTGCTGCTGTCTTATGACAGCAATTTCCAGTTGTTGGTTCACTCTTGTCTGTATCAACAACCAGCCCACGCAGGGAGTCAGCGAGACATATTTTTTAGGACCACGTTAAAGTCGTAAGAATAAAATAAATACTTTCACTCATCTAAGATTTCTGTGGTAAATTAAGATACTACCTCCATAAGCAAAATAATAAAAAAATCAACGGTACGATCAACGATAAAAAAAAATTAGCAGCCAAATAATTTTCATTATTCTAATTATTTATGAACTAAAAATTCTAATCATAATTAGAAGGAGTAATTGCTTTAATTATATCAATTTTAATTTTAATTATTTTACCTTTCACTTTTAATAAAAAAAATCCCTTATCCTAACTAATATTATAAATGCGAGTTTGTTTGTAACGGTTTCACGCCCTAACTACTGAATCGATCATCATAAAATTTTCCATACACGTTGTCTGGGATACAGAAAAGGACATAGGGTACTTTTTATTCGAAAAAAAATACGATTACTGTGGGACCACGGGTGAAAACGCGGGCCACAGCTAGTTTTTTTATAAATATGTTAAAGTCGAACAAGACAAATATGGCAAGTATTCCGATTTCTCGATTGTGAGAGTGGTTCCTCCTCACTGTCCAGTGCCGCTTCTAGTGGACCAGCAAGCATCCTGACCACGGTTGAGGCCAGCGTAATAACATTTTCATTTGTGCTCACGCTACAATAAACAACTCACGTCCCTCGCCTTTAGACAAAGACTCCGCCGTGAATTATGTACGTGTTAAAAGTAAACTGAAAGTGCCGCGTTGTGTGGCTGTTATTATAAATCATTGTTTATGTTTTCCGTTTGTTGGTGGGGAAATTAAGTGCTAGAACTGCAGGACTCGTGAGGAGCTCGTGTGGTCGCTTGACGCTCGATTTGATATGCGGCTTGGCGTTTTAACTCGCATGCTAATAGCGCACGTATGCGATATGCCACTGTCAGTTCTATAACGAGATACCTCGTGGACTGGAGAAAATTAACAATTTTAAAATAAAAAATAATACACAAGTAGTCAGCAGTATGACATTGTACTGTTACACGACATCTTTTCTGGGAAAATAGACAACAATGTGCTCTTATCTAATGTATCAATACGGACACCAATTCGCCGTTCGAGATACACCACGCCATTGTTTTATGTTCCGTCTGTTCACTCGAACTGTGTTCGAAATTCTATTCTTTGTCGCGCTGCTCAAACTTCTATTCCGAGGTGGACATATTCCACCTATCAAGAAGCGTTTTAAAGGAGAGGATAAGGAAGGCTGACCGGTCTGAAAGGAGGTCTGCATCGTAATGCATCACTATCCTCCCTTTCATTCTGTCTTTCTCTCTCTCTTTTTCACTCTCTCTCTCTCATACACACTCTCAAACGCACACACACACGCACACACATACACACACTCACCCACACTCACACACACACACACACTCACACTATGCCTGTATAAATTTTGGAATCCTTGATTGTTATTTTAATTTAATGTTAATTGTCGTAACGTCGTAAAATTGATTTTAAATATTTATTTTTATAAAATAATTGTAATTAGTTTTGGCCTTAGTTTAAATATTATTATTATTGTATCAAATATTACGATGTAGCGCTGTCGTTTACACAAATAAATAAAATAGTAGAAGAAAAAAAAAGTATAATAATAAGGGCTTTTTTAAAGTTAAGAAGTGGTTACCCTTTAAATTGTTAACGTGTAGTCTAAAAACATAAAATTGCTAAAGATACTTTTAACTTTAATTCGTATATTTTTGAAAATATCTTCATTAAACAACTAGCTGCGCCCCGAGGTTTCACCCGCGGTCCCACAGGAACCGTTTATTTTTTCGGGATAAAAAGTATCATATGTCCTTTTCTGTACCCCAGACAACGTGAATGCAAAATATCATGATGATCGGTTGATTAGTTAGAGCGTGAAAGCGTTACAAACAAACAAATAAACAAACTCACTTTCGCATTTCTAATATTAGTTAGGATTAGGATTAGGACTAACACAAGTGTATTTCTAATAAAACTTAGAAGCGAGTTTAAGTTTACACAGAAGCAAAAACAGCCCACGCAACACTAATACAAGAAAACGTGTAGGTCATTTCGCTCTCATAATAGAGTATCAAAGCAGAACCGGCATCTGAAATCAGAATCAAATTGTTTAATACGGCGTAAACATCGATGAGGAGATAGCGCCGATCGCGTGCGCCTCGCCCGTTAATCCAGCACCCACACAGCTACGCCAGAACTATATCAATACATACTACAGAGCATAACAGTATGTGAACTAGATACTGAGAAGCTCCGGCATTTTTGCACGCACACCGATGAACGTGTCGTCGTAGAGTCATGATAGTTTTGCCGTTAATTTATTACCCACACAGCTACGCCGGAACTATATCAATACTACAGAGCATAACAGTATGTTAACTAGATACCGAGAAGAGCCGGCATTTTCGGACGCACACCGATGAACGTGTCATGAATGTATTGCTGTCAGTTTAAGAACTATATCTATTCTACAGAACATACCAGTATGAGAATGATATAGCGAAAACTGCCGGCATTTTTGCATGCACACCGATGAACGTATCATCGTACATTCATTATAGTTTTACCGTTAATTTAGTACCTACATAGTCGCACCGGAACTATATCAATACTACAGAGCATAACAGTATGCGAACTAGATACCGAGAAATGCCGGCATTGTGTCACGCACTACGATGAACGTGTCATCGTACAGTCATGATAGTTTTGCCACTAATTTGTATATCAGTCTCTGGCACCCATAGTACAAGCTTTGCTTAGTTTGGGGTCAGGCGACCGTGTGTGAAAATGTCCCGAATTTATTTATTTTAATTTAGTAGCGACACGGCCGCGCTGGATCTATGTATATTAATTCTACAGAACATATATACCAGTACATGAAATAGATTGTGTGAGAGAGGCGTTGTCTTACAACCACCGCGTTTTGTCGTAAAGTCATGTTGAATGGTTACTGTAAGCATGATTACTTTATTTAAAAGAAGGATCTAGGTTTAGATCCTTTATCCTTGTTAGTGGTGAAAACTTCTTTTTTTTTTAAATTTAATTTCACTATAAGTTTTTTTTCTGTAGGTATCAATCTGTGAAATACAAAACGAGCTCTTGAAGCTTTCGAATGAGTGACCATACTGCTATTCTCTGAGTATGATATCCACATAGCACTCACTAGCACGAGTACCATGTAAAAGGAAGAAATTTCAATTTGCTAGAAATCGCTCTCCATCCCGCTGTTAACAGCGTTATAATGAAAGCTGAACATGCTCGTGTAAACAAGAACTATCATCTATCTGGGTATTGATTACTAAAGATCGATTTATGATTAACACCGTAATAACCAATCTCTTCCACTGTAAATATTTTTATTGCCAACTGCCTCCACATATTGTGCGACATGGATCTGCGACAGCTCGACGACTAGATGTTACTACAGGCTCCGTCCGATAATTCTCATACATTTTCGTAACTCAAGTCGACACATGTCATTCGAGTTGTGACTGCGACTCGCAGTCGCAAAGCTCTGCACAAATGACGTTCGACTTGCGTCTGCATAGTCGCCGCTGAGCTGCCGTAAACGCATGTCGCACAGTGCGCGCAGCCACTGAAAACCTAACTGTTGTTGTGCCGTTCGTACATCGCAACACAACTTGCCAAATAGTGCCGTGACTTTTGTCATATGCCTGTTGGTAAACAATGGCGACATTGTATCACACCTGGCCCCCCCTATTCTCGGGTAATATTTTGATGGTCACTCTCTTTTCTATGACTTTTTAGAGGAGAGTGACAGTAATCAGAAAAAATCTAACACGGAAGATATTTATGTGACGGAGCTCCATTTAGCGCAACGACAGTCGCGAGGCTACTGGAGTTGCCGCACTGTGTATATCATACTTTATTCTCTCCTGTATCGTATTGATTCATTCCCGTTGTCAGATCGCAACTGTTTTTGATTCAGTCATGCTTGCATAAAATTCGATTTGAATGTCTGCATTTCAGATAATAATTTGTGTACTTATTGTGCGCATGACATGTATAATTCAAAAAACATGATAAAGCATTTTTTGTTGACATAATACAGAAGCGTTTTGTTATTGATATATTTATTTATATTATTATATTATAATAACACAACGCTTCCTTTTTATATTCTTCCATATTATACTTATTAATGTAAATAGACACTTAGTCAGAACAATAACTACGAAAAAGCTGCCAGAAAAAACTTATCGTATCTAAACAAAGAAACCGCAGTTTTAAAAGTTTAAAAACTATTACACGCGCTTTATACGGTCAGAAGTTAGGTAAATTTTTCTCACTACGAAATAAATCAATTTTGAGATAATATGTCGTAGTAGTGATAATATATGTAGTAGTATGCCTGTATTGAATTGTTGTCTATGCTATTGTGAGTTATATATGGGACAATTATTTACACTCACAATACTCTGCTATCTATTTTGTAAAAGTCTGATAGAATGTTTTTGGTGTTTTTTGGCTTTGCTGCCGGTTTCATGCGGTGGTTCTTGGCTGTTCTTTTTTTCTAGCGGTCAAAAGGTCCAAAAACTCTCTTCCAAAATAGTCAGTTCCTTTTACTTTATTTATAGTTCTTTTTACAAAAAAATATTGTCCAGCTGCACGGCTTACGGCGGCTGATGCAAGGTGACGCGCGACACCCGAAGGCACCCCTCGGGAACAACTTCCGGCCGCCGCAGCCACTGCACCACCGCGCGGTCAGGACTAACATCGACTTCGATCTCAGCAAGGTGAAAACAAACTTTTTTAAAGTCAGAGTTGAGGAATTTAGTATCAGAGTTATGCCGCCTAAAAGGTTCAAACTGTTGTTTATGTATTTCACAAACAGGTTTCTGAAATAGAGCCTAATTGAATTTTAAAATCTTAATTTTCGAAAATGTTAAATTTTTACCAAATCTTAACTCTTCTATTTTATTTGAAAAATTATTGTATCTACTATATCTGGCTATTTATTGTGTGATTGTGACAGAATGTAACCTTTTCTTTCAACTTCCAGTACCCTGGAAAGACTTGCCCTAGCATGCATCGCGACATGCATTACAAAGGTATGACCTATGTATTTTTATTATCACTACACATACACATACATACAAATCGTCACGCCTTTCCCCCAAAGAGGCTGGCAAAGGTGTAACACAACATCCACACAACATGATTACACAACCTATTAATAAAAAAATGAAACGCCTATAAAAACAATATAATTTCATGACTGCTACCAAACCAGATGAGATATTATGTTGTGGTCTCATTAGATTTTTTTACAAATTTTAAATAATTTTCTTGAAAACTTTAAAAAACTTTTTGATGAATTGAGCCTTACTGTAAACACTACTTTTAGGCGCAAAACACACAGAAATCGTGTCTGGCGCTGGTGTGAAGTCGCGTATCTTGCCGTTGCATTCAATTTGTTTACCCAAGTCATTAGAAAAAAAGTGCAATGTTGAATACACTGAATTCAGAGGATCTGGCAGTTGGGCGCGCTGTTTTGACGCCCGCGCACACCAGCGCCAGACGCCATTTCTGTGTACTTTGCGCCTTAGGTTGTTTGTACACGAGGCGGTCCAAATGTATGATAGTAAATGATTTAATTAGATCCAAAAAACTGTCGGCAATAGCTAGTCAAGCGCACGAACTAGTCAGCTAGTCAGTTCAGCTCGAGTCAGTCAGCTAGAGCTGGTCAAATCGAAACGCCACGATACTGCGCTGACGCTACACGAGTCGACATTTTGCGCTGCCGTGTTAACTACTTACTTTTAATTTTATTGTGGAACCAAAACTAATAATTTCGTTTTTGTTTTTACAGCCAAAACTTGGACACAATATTAGATCTAACCCACGACGCGTCGGTAGGCATTCATAGGTATTAAATAGTAAGTATAGTTGCTCTGTAGGGAAAGTCTCTAGAAAAATATTGTATTCGACTAATTTTGTAAATACTCCTGTAAATACTTAAATGTACCTTGCTTATGATTAACCAATGCTGTAATTCTAAGTAGATTTATAACTAACGATTGTAAGATGAAAAACCATTTTAGTGCTAAATGTACCTATATCTAACTATTTATTAGAATAAAACTATAATTGTTTAAATTTATTGTTAACAAAGATTACCTCTAGCGTAACTATAACGGCCTCAAACATACATAGATATTTTCGGATAGATTGTTAAAACAACGCCATAACGATTCGCTACTAGTAATAGAATTTAAATTATTTATTTGTATAGTTATACCTGAGTAAAATTAAGTAATACATTTGTTTAATAAGCGAAATCGTAAAATACCTTGTGTGAATTTAACTAATTGCAAGTTATAAATATAGAAAGTTATATGGTTATAAAGACAAATACTTCCACATAATATCATTTAAGTATATAACTTTATTGTATTATTTATTGGCTAGGGCAAAAAGAATTTAGACAAAATTAACCATATCAAAATGTATGTAGATGTTTTTTTTTTAATTCATACTTTGTTTAACGTTATGTAAATGTTACATTTTTCTCGTTAGCCTTTGGTACTATTTGCTTTAAGGCATTCTATAGTTTTAAACTATATGTTAATCAAATGTAGTAAGTATTATATTGTAATATTATAAATAACCGTATTTCCGTATCATATCGCCTGGCTTTATGTAAGATCTATTAGAAAAAAATATTTAAATAAACGAAATGTCTATGAAGTCACACTTTTTTATTTTTGCCTCTAGTAAGAATAAAAATAATAGGAAAATTTAACATTCAAAAAATGTTAGAACTCTTTTTCTAAAAAAAAAACATACACATACATAACAAACAAAACATGACGCCAATCGTCAATCTCGTCATCGTCGTGTATTACTACACCCACACTTCGCCGGACGATATCTAAAAAAAGATGAGGCAACAATTCTTCAACATACACACATACATATCGTCAAGCCTTTCCTCCGAAGGGGCTGGCAGACCTGTAACACAACACCCAAACTTCGCCGGACGATATTCAGTTCCAAATGTGACAGGGGGTGACAGGCTCGCCCTCTGTCACATTTAGGGCAGGGGGCCCAAATGTGACAGCGCCCGCTTCAAAATTTTACAATGGTCACAATTTTTCAAACAACTCTTTAAATGGCAAAAAATATGGAAAGTATCGCCATGTTCGTCTAATCTTATGCAATGAAGTGGAACCGTCTGTTTTAGTGTTGCCTCAGTCCTCTGTTTGAATAAAAAGCTCATTTGAATTCTATGAGAATCGAAATTGCTCTCTTTTTCGCCGTAGTAACTTAATTTAATCGAGTTCCATCACAATGTCTTTTACCTTTAGATTAGGAAGTCGCAATAATGCTGGCAAAATGGGGAATGAAAAATAAAAGTGTTCCTTTACGATCGTCGTCATAGAGAGCCATCTTCGTACTACGACAATATTGGAATTTATTTTAACTGCATTTCTACGGGGTTCTAAACCTACTACGGGTAAAAAAACGATTGGACAATACCTACTTACAAGATTTTAAATACTGATTATTTTATGCTGGAGTTGAAATTATTACAGTTATTTTGGATTCCTTGACAATGGAAGTTAAGATTACATGAGCTCCGTACCACCCTTTCAACCACCCCCATTATTAGGGGGAACAAAACAAAAAATTAAATCCGTCAAGCCGTTTTAGAATTTTAGTGAGTTAACGGACAGCAATTGATTTTTACCCGACTGCGCAAGAAGGAAGGTTATGTTTTTCAAGTGTGTAAGTATGTATGTATGAGGTTTCTTCAGCTCATGCACTTTACCTACAGTCTAAACAGCTAAATGGATTTCGACAGTATGGTGTCATTTGAATTGTCTTGATAGTGGAAGTGACATAAGGTACATCATTTTGCAGCCGGGTTTTTCGTTGTTTGTTTAGTAATGTTTTACCTGTTATATATTTAGAAAGACAAATAGATTAACCTAAAAGCCAAAATTAAATAAATTTGTTAAAGGGATTTTCTTAACTCGTCATCAGCCACTCTTGTCAGAGTGATTGTTCTTTTGTCATAGAATTTCTATATCTGGCTTTTTACATAATTATGTGAAGTATGGTTGAAGTGGATATCTTTCTTGAAATGGTGACTACCTAACTTTCCCAATAAAGAGTTTTATTTCATTTTGAACTGCACCAAAACCAACGATAACTAACCTACACTAATTCTAAAGTAATTTTGTAAAAAGGAAAGATTTGTATTTTTGTATGTTTGTAACGAATAAAGTCAAAAACTACTGGGGGCTATTCCTACGCGTGAGATGAGATGAGATTTTATCTTGGTCGCTCTCACACCTATGACTATTCAAACGAGAGCAACAAGGACGAAAAATGGTGAGAATATCCTGGTCCAATTTCAAACCTTCTTTCACCATCAGAAAACTACATTATCCCTAAGTGGTTTAGGCTGTGAAACGTGAGTGAAACCGCTAGCAAAAAAACTAGTACACTATAAAACACTAGTGCACTTTATTTTCATTGACATTTACTTCACAGTTAAATTCTGTCTAAATACTCGCTAGATTATAAAACAAAATACCTCGGAAATACACGTATAACGGACGGAAGGCTTGAACCTTAAAATTACCTTCACCCCACGAAGCCCCGTGATATTGGAAAACTTCCCGCCGGTCGCGCTAATGGACTTACGCAAATTGACTTCATTAAAAATTAATAATCTGCTGCTAATCAGGATGAGCCTTCATTTTGAAAGTATGAAAATGATTAGTGATAGACACTTACATTTGCTTTAAATACTTAAAGAAGAATCTTACAGCTTAACGTAATTGAGAAGTGGAAAAATTAATTCAAACGGAACAAGGGCCTTAGTTTCTAAGCGTAAAATGATAATTGTAATCGCGTGTTATCCCGCTCGCACTAACTAGTCGAGTCATACGAACGAGCGTAGGGCCACACGATGACCTTTGCCACTACGTTTACAAAATAAGGAGTTTTTTTTCAGGTTTGAATAATTTTCCTGCTAATTGTGTCAGGAAAATTATTTTAACAGTTAATTTTTAGCTTGAAAAGTAAAGCTCTTTCTAATATGTAATAATCACACCTTCACGACTTTCCTCCGAGCGCACTGGCAGAGGTGTAATACAACACCCACACTTCGCCGGACGATATTCAGTCCCAAATGGGACAGGGGGCGAGCTTGTTGTCATACACCGGGCTCCAGTCATATAGCAGATGACATACAATACGCACAAATGTTCACACAATGAACAAATCGTTGCGTGCCGTCGGCTAGGTTCTAATGTATTATCTTACTAGCTGCGCGCCGCGGTTTCACCCGCAGTTAAAAAGTATCCTATATTGCTATTCTATACTATAATCTTGATCTCTTAATATCTCTGTACCAAATTTCATCCAGATCTGTTCAGCCGTTCTGGCCTGAAAGGGTAACAAACATCCATTCATCCATCCATTCTTACAAACTTTCGCGTTTATAGTATTAATAGGATTTAATACACTCTTTTTTGATACACGCTTAATTGTATGAAACGTAAGTGCCGGATCAATGAAGTCGCAAAATATAGGTATTAGCCACTTGTACATCTATTCAGACATGTCTGTAGCTTTGCCTCTAGCCCCTAGAGTATTTGGATGGCGCGGAAAATCAAGTTGAGCGTTAGCAGAGAGCTGTTTATTTCTTTTTGCAACGTCTTCCGTTTAACTCCACTCGGGGAATACCGAACAAACCGTGCTACGTGCATGCTCCGATAACAGTGAACCAGTTTCATACAAATGTTATTACAAAATCTACACACTTTTAACCAGTGCTGGATTAAGCGAGCGCGGAGCCCGTAGCTTTACCTTTGAAGGTGGCCTTGAGTAGTTGGTTTCCTACCAAAACACCCCATTTTCTCTGAAAGTATTGTGGTGTTGCCAAGTATGGTCAGCGCTTTTTTTCCCTATTTTAGAAAATTCTGCGCCGCACGTCTACTTTGAGAATAGTTTTTAATTGTAGGGCTTTTTAGTTTTCATTTTTCGGGCGGGGCCCGTAGCATATTCTGCGTCCTGCTATGCGGCTAATCCGGCACTGATACCACATCTTAATAAGTTTCACTCTGAAAATTACGCTCAGGCAGAGGCAGATGAGTGGGCTTAAATATGTGAGGCCCCTTTTCGCGCAGGGCCCGTAGCTTTTGCTACTCTTGCTACATGGTTAATCCGGCACTGCTTATAACATACATTACAAACAATAACAAAACTAGCTGAAGTACTGTACTTAATTAAACATAGTAAAGAAGAATGAAAGTAAAAAATAATATCTAACAAATGACAATAATAAACAATAACAAACAATATCTAACAATCTTCACGATCTTTTTTTTGTGACAAATATACTTGCTCCTATCTATGGGCTGCTGATAACAGATACATTTATGATTAAAGGTCGCTGCATACATGACGGAACTTTACTCAGCCCGGACGGAACGGAGCAAATTTTAAACATCGTTACATGCAAAAGTACAGTAGTAAAATATACGCGACAGGATCTCGGACGAGACGAGGCCCGCGCCGGACGGAGCGTGAAAAAACATCGACGTGGACGATGTTTACCACGTTCCGGCCAGCGCGGGCCCCCGTTCGCTCCGGAGAGTAGTGTAGTGAAGTGAACTCCGTGTTTGCGTTGGCTTTGCGGAATTCTCACGGTGCGTATACGTTACAATCCCGTCCTAACATTCACACTGTCACGTTCCGTCCCCGTCCCGTCCGTGATATTATCCCGTCGTATGTAGCGACCTTAAACCATAATGATTACTTACTAGTAAGTAAATGCTTACTAATTAGTAAGTAATCATTATGGTTTAAGGTCACTACATACGACGATAATTCATTTTTATAATACTATTTTATTACTATTTTTTTTAACTCATTGTAATTTAGGACTCTTAAGGCTTAGACAAAATTGGTTCAACCTAATGTACTGCAACTTAAATAATGTCTGTTCAGTATTTTGCCATACGAGTGCGTCTACGTTAGCTCACGTGCTTTTAAAAGCTTGCTTTGAAATAGCTTTGCGAAAGTTTGAGCATTTAGTATGGGGAACTATTATACCTAGAAGGCTGTGTACAATAATACTCGAACGTACTCGTATTGCTCCTACTAACCAACCTCCTACTAACCAAAGGTTCAAAGATAAACATTCACCTCCTTACTTATCATCACGTCTTTCACCCGAAGGTACTGGCAGAGGTGTATAACACCTCACGGACGATATTCAGTCCCAAAATGTGACAGGATGCGAGCTTGTCGCTATACACCGAGCTCCAGTCATGTAGCAGATGACATACATACAATACGCACATATGTTCACGCAATGAACAAATCAGTGTGTGCCTTCGGCTGGGTCCAAACCCGCTTGAGAGCTGAGAGCTTGGGTGGCTACTATTGCTTTTTTTTACTTCTAAACGTTGTGTATTCTCGAAATAGTTATACTTACAGTACCTATTTTGTCCATTTCAATCGAATTAAAAATATTAAAGTAAGAAGAGGACAAACAATTGTATAACTATTACGAGGCTATAGAACGTGTATTAGTAAGATATCAATCAGTTTTTGAACAAATGTAAATATGAGCTTCCTTTTAAAGAAAATATGTTATCGCTTTCGTTTCTCACTTTCACTCACATGAACATTGGTTGTAACCGAAATGAAAATAACTTAACTTTCAATCATGGAGTAGGTAAGAGAAAATACATTTTATAATACACAACAGTTATGTGTCAATTATAGTCAATTATGTTTGTTTTTATTGCATAGGTTTTTTCTCAAATAGTGCAATTCCTACGAATCCAAAATTAGCAAGGATGTTATTATAAGAAATTGGTACAAATTACTCACATTTCTTCCAAGCCACAGCTAATACGCAAAGAAAACATTATTCCTAAACCAATTCACGTAACACATAAATCAGAAGAAGGGGACTGTTTACACAGTCTGCTAAACACCCGCCGAGTGGCGCGCAGCTTGAGTGTGCTTGAGCACAAGGGCCGCTCCAATGTACTCCAAACTCGAGTATTTACTATATTCAGTGACAAGATTTGACGGCGCGTCTCGTGTGTGCACTGCGCTTTATGTTGACGCGGCTGTCACAGATGTCGCGGATCCGACACTTGGGAACAAACTCTGCTTGACTCACGTCCTAAAGTTATCTACTCGAGGATGCAAAACGCAGTTCATGTGTACCTACAATTATTATAGGGTTTTATGTTGAAACTTTTGATGTTTTAATAGCTGTTTGTCTTAGAAAAGGTCTAAGTTTGTCTTTTGTATATCCGTACTAATAAAATACTGATGCGAAGTGTAGTTTTTTTTTTCCTCATTGGTCGTATAACGACTCATCCACCAATGCAAGCACACCTTGGATTGGTGGATAAAAGCTAGACTTACCTTCTCGTGCTTATTGAGTAGAATTATTAACGCATAATTTCTTTAACTTCATTTCTAGCCTAGTTGGAAAAGGCCTGCCTCTCAAGCCGGCACGCATCAATTTGTTCATTGTGTGAACGTATGTGCGTATTGTATGTCATCTGCTACATGACTGGAGCCTGGTGTATGGCGACAGGCTCACTCCCTGTCACATTTGGGACTGAATATCGTCCGGCGAAGTGTGGGTGTTGCATTACACCTCTGCCAGCCCTCTCGGGCGAAAGGCGCGACAATATGTTTTTTTTTTAATCTATTCTTTTAATAAAAAATAAAATTGTGACACAGCGTAATATAACCATCATTGTAAACGTTTGTAAAATATGCACTAAAACTGAGCGGCAATGCTGGGACCAACTACCGGAAAAGTTTCCGTAGAACAGTAACATACACTAGTTGAGGCCAATTCTAGTTTTATGCAAATGCATGTACAGACAAACTTGTGCGGCGCACTGGGATGTTAACAAAAACCAGAGTTTGTGCATGATGCAATGCACCGTCCATAGTAATAGCAAAATGAATATTGAAGCAAACAGTACAAGTGCAGTACAAATGCATTACAAGTGATAACCCGCTAAAATATGCAGGTACATTAGCTTTTAGCTGAGCATTATAAATTACTCTAAATATAGGTAAGCACTGGTGTTAAAGTAACACAGTGCTTACTATATTGTTACAGGGTAATACGCCAAAAACCTCTTAAGGGTTCATTGTACTCATCAAAATAAGCAACTTTAAAGCGCGAAATAAAAAACAGCTGTTCCATACAAAAAGTTCATTGGCGTGAGACAAAATGTATGGAACAGCTGATTTTTTTTTTCGCGATTTCAGAGTTCGCCCCATAGTAAAAGTTGTTCAAATTGATGAATACAATGAACCCTTAAAAGGTTTTTGGTGAGTTACCTTGTATAAGTTCTATATTAATTTAGGCCAGTGTCATCTTACTGCTCATGCTCAGATGTATAAGTGGTTACATATCAGAAGGCCTACTTTTTAGTTGGCCGAATTTTACAACACCTACGGATGAAACATCTACGTGCAAAATTCCGAATAGTCATTTTACAAATGTTAACACTAAAACTATACCCATTTACTAGTTTTAGATCTAGAACGGTCACGAGTAGTCATATATATGTATCCAAACTAGGTACTTAAATTAAACGTTCATGAAAGATAATTTATCTCAATAATTTAGGTTTTAGGTGCCTCCCACCCTAGCCTTGAATCTCGAACATCCTCGAGATCGGAACACGAAGGTGATGGAGGCTCTACGACGGGAGAAGGCTACGATCTTACGAAAATAATAATAGTAATAATTTCGCATTTTAATAGAAATTTTGGCATTCAGGCTCACTATCAAAGGCATCTTCTTGCGGCGTGTGTCAAGTCGCTCTCTTCCTCAAATATGGTTGAGGAGAGCGATGGCTGGCACATGCTTCATACTCGTGATCGGGTGCTATTTGCAGGTCGCTGGTCTGCTCGTGGTGTACTCACAATGTAGCAATAGGTGATAACCTTTAACCTAACCATAGATTAAAACTTAACAACTAACTGCGCTCTACCCCCTCTACCTCTACCTGTATTCTCTTTAACTAATAATAATTAAGATACCAGTTTAATAAGTCGGTCCCCGGTCACGGTCCCCGGAGTCCGTGGAGTGTCATTTCTCAAATAATAAAAAAACCTTAACCCGACTACTACAAAATCTTATATCTTTAAATGAGCAATTCTTGTATATATATATATATATAATTGGAATCTCGGAATCGGCTCCAACGATTTTCATACAATTTAGTATATAGGGGGTTTCGGGGGCGATAAATCGATCTAGCTAGGAATCATTTTTAGAAAATGTAATTTTATTCGTGTTTTATCGATAATCAATCTCAACTGAAAAATATGACTCTTCCTGACATCTATTGGCGAACAATAATACAATTTTTTGTGAGCAACTACGAGTAATTGCTTTAACGACACAACAGCAGATGGCGTTGTTAAGTAACACGAAGTCAATGAGTGTTTGCTTTGAGGTTAGACTAAAATCAATTGTTTATTATCCAAAAAACACAATAAAAAAATAAAAAAAATACCGAGCAAAGCTCGGCCATCCAGGTACTAATGTTAAAAAAAAGAGCTTTATGTTTTGCACTAATCTACTGATTGCAACTACTTTGATGATGATTAAAATTATGAATTAATCTATTTACAACTATTTATGTACTAGAAAACGAGCTTATTATGTTAAATTTAGTTACTACAAATAATCTATTTTTTGTGAAGCTACCAAAATCGGTACACGCTAAGCCGCGCACAAACGTTTTCAATTTTTTAAATTCACAAAAATACAATTTTCAAAGTTGTTTCCGAAAAAAATCGCAAAGGGTGCTTGAGAAATGATTGTTGGAAATAGTCGCAAAAATTGTCCCGATTGTTGCTATAAAGACATCCCAAAAGTTATCAATACGAGTCGAGAGAAGTTATTCAAACATTATCGTTGGGGACTCAGAACTTTCTATTTTGCTCTTTGACAATGTATTGAGAAAGTTCACGAATATTTTGAACAGATAAATTGTGAAGTGTTGGAATATGACACAGTGGAAAATATTAAGAAGCTGTACTAAGCTGTGTACTTTTACAAAAATAATAAATCCAATTTTAATGATGGATTAAAATCGGATTTACTTCGGATAAGACAGCATTATAGTTAAAAAAAGAAAAGTATCATGCTAAGAGAAACGTATTTTGAAACGGTGTTTGGTCATGAATCTCGATTTAAAACTGTTTTATGGTAATACCAGATAGAAATAAATAAATAATAAATGATAAATATTCGGGACACTTGAACACACGGTCGTCTGACCCCAAACTAAGCAAAGCTTGTACTATGGCGGCCAGAGACTGATATATATACTTATATACTTTTAAATACATACTTAAATAGATATTAACACCCAGACATAGAACAAACACAAATATTCATCATATGAATGTTTGCCCTAGGTGGAAATCGAACCCACGCCCCCTAGATCAGAAGGCAGGTTCACTACCGACTGAGCCACCGAGGCAGTCATAGGCATATAGATTCAAGACTGAGCGTGGTTTTAGCATGCAGGCTTTAAGTATTTAACATGTCGTCACGCCTTTCCCCCGAAAGGGCTTGCAGGGGTGTACAACGCCCACACTTCGCCGGAAGATATTCAGTCCCAAAATGTGACAGGGGGCGAGCCTGTCGCCATACACTGAGCTCCAGTTATGTAGCAGATGACATTAAATACGCACTTAATATTTTACACACAATGAAAAAATTGGTGCGTGCCTTTGGCTGGGTCCTAACCCGGCCCTCTGGCTTGAAAGACGGGCCTTTTCCGACTAGGTTATCATCGCTTAGCTTTAAGTGTTTACCTAATGTTAAAGCTTTAATAAAACTATCACGCTATTACTATAGGTATAAATACCAGCGTTGAGCACTCACCATCAGCTTGGCCGTCTGCCCGTTTGCCTACGAAAAACATAAAATTTTGCTAAATGGCAACCAGCCAAGAATGTTGTCTTTACTTACATAAGTTATTGCTGGAAAAATCTGCTTTCAAATGTCAGCTAACTCTTTATTTGTGTGGACCCTCGTGGGTTCAAGTTAAAAACAGCTTTCACCGGCCGACGCGTTTGAATAAGTTTCGCCGAAGTTTTATTGAAGTAACCTTCGGCTCGGCGTGATATATGTACTCTCGCATCTGTACCGAACAGGCCGCCGCGGCCAAAGTTGGTGAACTCGTAAATTATTCAACCCCTCTGTTATACACCTTCTGTCATGCTGGAGAGAATCTTTTAGTTTTCGATACGTGTTGCTATTTTGCTTAGTATTAGTTTTGTTAATTAAAAAGTGTTTTAAATTGGTTGAAATATTTTCTGAAAACGTAATTTTTTTTTTATTTATTTGGTGTAGTCAACAGCGATATGTAGATAATAATATATTTATAATATAACGATGATACATTTCTTAGTGAGGCCAAAACGGATTACATTGCGTAGCTCTACGTAGGCGCTACGCCGCTACGAAACTACTACGCGATTTACTACTTTACGCGATTTCTACTAGCTTTGATTCAAAGTAGTAAAATTAAGCAAGTATTTACTCAAAAGTAAGTTTTTAAGTAAAATATATTACAACCCATAGCTGATGACTTACTTTTCTCATTAAATATTAAAATGTACATATTTTTGGAGCAAACTAAAAGAAGTTTATTCATAGTGGATGCCAACAGACCGTGGGAAGAGCCACATGCCGCGTTCTTCTTGGCAATATTAGCACGACGCCTCATAATTTTATCCAGTGTTGCCCGTAAATATAGCACCTTGCTCCATTATTGTTGCAAGAAAGTGAACGGCACGGGCACGGTACGAGCTCGCTGAAACCGCCACTTATTTGTCTATGGCCGCCCTGAGAAATAGCACCAACGTCTGTGTTTCTAACCAACAACCATGAAACACTGAAATTAAAAGTTTCAACTTCGTGAAGCGGTTTGCATTTTTTTTTACAAAATGAGAAGACATTCAACGTTGGAAAGTCTGCATTCAACACTACCGTTTTAAGTTTGACATAAGTTTGAAACAGCAAAGGAATAAAGCTCTAGAAATACACGATTGAATAAAGCTGCTAGGATCCGCAAGTGTAAAAACCATCTATTTAATATTTTTTGTCGAATAAGTTAATATTAGACGTGCTCAATCACTTCATAGTTTTAAAACGCAGCTCAAAGTGTTCTATTTGTCCAAACTGGCTCATTATATTATTATATTATGAAACGAGTCTACTTATAATACTTAAATATGTTGAAATATTACTTAATTAAAATACATATTACTTAATAAAATTCGTAATATTTGACATATTTCAATGTATATATTAGTATATTTATTGGTGTATATTTATTAGTATATTTATTGTTTGTATTTATATATTTATTGTATATGTTTATGACTGGATAGTTTATTTGTATAGGTACCTATTTAGTAATTATTTATGTAGGTATCAGTATGTTTATTATAATTCTCAAATTAGTAAGTTTATTCTTCACGCTACAAAACTTCAAGACTAGAGTGAATAAGTACATTATAGGTCGTCGTGCTTCATCTTAGACCACAACGTCGTTTAACATCAGGCGACTTGGTGGTCAAACGCCGACCTATTCTAAATTTAAAAAAAAAATATTTAGCCTTAATTATTATTATTTTTCTTTAACACACACCACCGTCCATGCTAAATCATAATGTTTTTATTCCATCCAAAGGTTGTCTGGAAGAGATCGCTCTTAAGCGATAAGACCGCCCATTGCGCCTTTATTTTTGAGTGTTTAGTTTAGATTTTTTTTTTGTATTTGGTGTCAATAAAAAGTTTTTGTATTGTATTGTATTATAAATAAATATGTTATTGTGGAAACTGACGTGGTTTTCACACATAATTTTTTATGAAACGGGAATTACTCACGTACGAGTTAGTCGATTATTCCGACTATAGTTTCAACGCGGTTGCGTCTCACTGCGTAGCACTGAGTGCACAGTACTGAGTGCTACGCGAGACGCAGCCGCGCGCGCGCACTCTCCTTGATAAAGACCGCCGTATGCGGTTGAAACTATGGTCGGAATAATCGGCTAAATCGTCCGTGAGTAATTCCCGTTTCATAAATCATAATAAAAATCTTTTTTTTTCTATAGCCCAGTAACTAGTCGTAATATTCTAGGCGTTCATTGAGTTACTTACTATTTGACCCTTCGTCGAAATAGTTAATAAATGTAAGTTTTTTGTATAATAATTTTTAAAATACAGAATAACAAAACAACAATATGTAGTCTGAATTATACTAAGCACATGGAACGTTTGTTGTAATTAAATAAGTACTTACCATACTCTTTCATACGTATCCTCTCCACCTAAGGTTGCCTGGATGAAATCGCTCTTAGTGATAAGGCCGCCAGTTGTTACAGCACAGTTTAAGTCTTTTCTGTTCTTTAGTTCTGTTATTTCTGGTGTGAACAATAAAGTGTTTTTCTATCTACTTTCTTTAAATAATTTACGGCTCTTTATAAGAAAATCTACTTCATTCTTGCTAAAATACAATGAGAAGATAAATTGTTTAATCCTTTATTACGATTAAAAGTATCTTCAGTAATTAGTAGGTAATTAAGCAAACTCTGGTTTCAGGTGTCCATTCTAATTTCATATTCTAAGGAAAGGCAGAAAAGGGCACTCCGGTGGCTTATTCTGATTTTGTAATGTTTTTATTATTTTAATGAAATTTGTGTTAATTCAATGTGATGATAGTTGTTATTAAGCAAATTATAACGATAGTTTAAAATATAAATTGTTGAACTACTAATATTGGCGTTGGACAAAATAAAAGTTAAAAAGTAAAGTTCTTTATTGGCGATCTTACTTATATTGGACTTTTTTTTTTATTTCATTTTATTTTTTTATTTTTAATGTGATGATTTATACTTACGGACTATGTCTGAAATAAATGATATTTGAATTTGAATTTGAATTGTATGTCATCTGCTACATGACTGGAGTCCGGTGTATGGCGACAGACTCACCCCCTGTCACATTTGGGACTGATTATCGTCCAGCGAAGTGTGGCTGTTATATTACACCTCTGCCTGCCCCCTCGGGGGAAAAGCGTGACAATATGTTATGCATGATTAGAGTTTTTTAATTCTCTAAGGAAATTCTAGATTCTGCCCGCCTCGGAATAAGGGCGGACGCAGACGGGCGCGGTGTGTGTCGGTTCCCACGCTCGCGGCGCAGACATGCGACGTTTATTAAGCTCTTCACCTTTTTGTTACCTGCCGAGAGATTTATTACTTTTAATTATTTTTCATTGTCCGCACCGTTATTCGTCTTAGAGGCATCGCATTAAATTATTTTGCTTACGGGTAATAATTTTTGCTTCACGTCGCCACGTAATTTATGATCTAGAATAGTTGAGCTAAAAATGTGCTGCGATTTTTAAAGAAAGCCGTTCTAAGATAAATTACACTAATCTCATCTCACTTTTCACTAATATTATAAATGCGAAACGATGAATAGATGCATGGATGTTTATTACTCAATCACGCCAGAACGGCTGAACGGATCTAAACGAAATTTGGCACAGGAATAGATATAGTACTTAGAATATTGTTTAACCGCCAGAGAAACCACAGGGCACAGATAGTCTTTTAATATTTAGTTAAACTAAGCATTATTAAACAAGATTTAACAAATAAATTTACTGAATAGAACCAGCAAATATTGAAACACGCACAATTACGAATGGTTATTTGCTAATGACCACGGTTCATATTTGCTTTCTCCGCGCCGCCCCCGTATCGAGGAGCTATGAATAACTGAAACACATTTCGCAAACATGTTGTGTACAAAATAGAGGAGGTAAAACATGGGCCCTTCATCGGTATTCATCGGCCACAGTAGGGTTCATTAAAATGCGACCAACAATAAACGGCGCTCTCGCGGGACCTTTTGTGACGGCGGAGTTTAACCGCATTTCAATCTGCTGTACGAAATAATATTATTTTCCTCATTGTTAATGGTTACTCTAGCGTGCGTGGGTACAGTCTAGCTTGCTAGGCACACGGCAACTGTTTTCATTTCAGTGAGTAGAGTCCAGTTTCAGTTTTTACGAAAAATACATAAAGTTACGAGGATTACTAAGTTTAATTCTCAGAATTATAGGAAAAGTAACCGCCTTGAGTGATTCTGAATTCATTAGTAAATTAACTTAAAAAAAGGTTTTTAAATGAAAGTAAAGGTGACTGTTTCTGCCTAAAGGTGACTGTCGGTGGCTCCGTTGGTAGTGAACCTGCCTTCTGAGCTTAGGGGCGTGGGTTCGATTCCAACCTAGGGCAAATATTTATGTGATGAACATTTGTGTTTGTTGTTAAAATGTATTAAAGTATGTTTAAAAAAAAAATGTAAGTATGTATATCAGTCTCTGGCAGCCATAGTACAAGCGCTGCTTAGTTTGGGGTCAGGCGACCGTGTGCGGAAGTGTCCCGAATTTATTATAATTATTTCGTAAACTACTATAGTATCTTAACTACTGAAATTATTAGTTGTTCTATCGCTTTATAGACTCAACTTTTAAAATGTACAACAAAATAGTCATAACAGTGTGCGGCACAATATTTTGTAATAACTTAATTTAAATCCGGTGTATGGCGCGTGCACACCCGACGACGCCCAACCGCTGTTCAGTATATCTACGGCGGGCGGCCCGCCCAGCGGATTTCCATACGGGCCATAACCGCCGTAAATTAACCACGGCTGCGGATATGGATTTAAAATTATAACTTTAGCAAAATCTATGGGAGCGTATCCGTTCGTTGTGAAATGGCTCTATTATTTATGAATTTGTCTCAATCAACTGCTACAATTAATTATTAAAATGGACCAAAACAAATGGGAGAGATTTATAATAAGCACGTATAACGTTGTATGCTTGCTAACTTAAAGTAGGGAAAGGTTAGGAGTAGCAGTCGATATTCCTACTTTACTTGACGGCATACGGGTTAAGATATTCGAGTGAGCTCAGACATGGCCCATTCAAAAGGCGCTCTAAACGGAAGGATCCCAGCCGTAAAATAGGATTTCATGCATGCGTTGCTTTGTGTGAACAAATATCTACGGTTGACAACACACGAACTTTGCCAATAACCTCCGCGTGGAAAAAATGATTTTTCATTTCGTTGATAATATTTTTGTAAAACAGAGTGCAGTGTTTGCACCAGTATAGCTTTTGTGAAATATGAGGAAAATGAAACTTCCTAAAAAAAATGTTTTTAACGTTTTTATTCAGTTTTGGAAAATGGGATATTGATTGAGTATACATATTATATTATCGTGATCACGTTAACGTAATAAAATTCAGCCCATCTATTTTTCTGAAACAAAATAGCACACACAAAAACCAACAAAATATAATAATATATACCAGCTTAAAAATCATTGGTTACTCATGTGCACAATGCACCTCGTTACGTACTATGTTAGTACGTGTATGTGGTGAATTTATTAAAATGAAATACAAAGCAAGTGCCCAGAAACAAGCAGTTGTTTGTCCGAATGAATCTCCATCGCAGATTCATGCCCGGGGTACTATTCTCACAGCAATCAGTAACACATACGTGTCTGGCTCGTCCCACGCGTCCCATCGCACACTCGTTTTGAATATTGCATTTAGCGCTACTATCTCTACGAAACTCGCCCTCGCCACTCCACTTGCGCTTTTAAGGTGAATTTACCTGAAGTATTGTCAAAATATATTATGGATACGAAACAACAGCGCTGAGCTTGAAACGTAATGTATGAATGAGTTCATTGACTCGAGTGTCGCCTCGCGTCTAGTTTGTGTGATGTCTGAGTCAAATCCCTCCACAAATGCAATACGAGTATGTACTACATTCGTGACTACTAAATGTAGGTAGTTAATACTGTTACTTATTCTATGCGAGTTGTTCAGTGCTTTGTAAATGTGAAGCGGCGGAACCAATCTGCGAAGAGAACAGTGGGTTTGACAACATTGACATCAGCACTGACATTTCATCTCAGTTGCTAGTCTCAGTTTGCAATTTCTCAAAGTAGTAATCTAAGTTTCTGTTCGGATTGTGGAGCAACTTAGACGGGAACTATACAGTTAAGCGTATCCATTTAACTAATGCACTGTCCGACTATTGGTCTTGGTGCAAACGAGGCACTTTGTTCCACTGAGTAACGCATAAGCTACGTACTTCTCCGCCGAGACTTTCAAATGTTTACAATTGCTGTAACTTGGAGGATGAGTTATTAGTTCTACACCGTGCTAACTCTCAGTCATATCAGTTGAGATGAGTAACTTAACTAAAGTTGGAATTAACAGGATTTTGAGCTTTGCACAGCAAACGACTTAAAGACTAGTGATGCATCTTACTAAATAAGTCGTTAATTGCAAAAAAACTCACTCAAACATTACTGAATTCGGTATCTACTTGATGTACCTATATCTAAGCATAGTCACATACAAACGCTAATTACAGTCACAACGTGAAACTTACTACAACAATTCCATAGCTAATTTTCCAGTGATAGAGCAATTTGCGCGTGAAGTCTGAATGCAGCCTAGCAACGTTATTAGTTCCAATTACCGCGGTAACCTCAGCATGTATGGCCAATTAAATGGAGTGATACCTTACTTCCATTACTAGCCTGTGCGTGTATGTGTGTTGTTTACATCAATTAACAGCAGTGTTAATTTTAATGCGAGCATCTGTTGCCCGCTTTGTGCGGTGTGCCTTTACTGAGTAGCCCGCGCTGTGTAAATGTATTTAGTTACATAAAATATTAATATGGTAAGTTAATGCATTAAAGTTCATTTTAGCTTTCGAAATGGCGCTGGTGTCATCGTGTGGTAAATATTTCCACAGTTTACTATAGAGTAAGCTGTTAACTAAAATATTTAAGCCACTAGTAATTATATGTATGTAAGTAAGTAAGTATGTAATACCTATAATTACGAGTTAAGGCTCTGTGCTAAGCTGGTGACCTCGCATTCCTGAAACGATTCTCTTGAAATTTTGTGAACAGGTACGATAATTTTGTAGTTTTTTTGTCGATACGATAGCATTTTTGTCAAAGCTGAGGCAGAGACGCTTCGCTCACTCACGCTTACTCGGTCGATTACAATTTTAGCTTTCGAGCTGGCGCTACTTCCGCTAAAGTTGAAAACCTCAAACGACACAAATATGGTTATTTAGACAAGATGTATGCTTTTGCACGTCTGTTTCCTCTACAGGTCACTCTGTAGACGAAGACAAAGATCCGGAATTCGGACATACGAAAGCATAAAAGTCGAAGCCGAAGCATAGACACTTTGTTCAGTAACTCTCGGTTAATAATTGTAACAAATTGAGGGATAGAATCGAATAGAATATTTTTATTGCATAAACTGTGTACAAAAAGTGTTCTTAATTTAGGGTTCAGAGTTTCAACAGTTTGCCCATCGCGGGCGTGCAATATGAGGTTCTTAATAACTATGTTTATTTTATTTACTTACATTAGGGTTTACATTTTAAATTTAACTAGCTTAATCTTAATTTAAGATAGATCTTAAGATCTTAATTGGGATAGACCAAAGGTATCTCATGTGATGGTCACGAAAATTCAGTCTAGCCTCAAATAGGCAGTGAGGCTATAAAATTAGACTGCAGTGTATTGAGTAAACTAAATCTAAACGGTAACTTTGGTTCTACATTTTTGGCTTGAAGAACCAAGTAATTTTAACAGGATCAAATAGTTTGTTTTTGATAAAAAATTACTTTTAAGTAGCGCTCACAGCGTAGCTTGAGTAGGTGCTCGTAGCCGATCATCGATGCTAATCAACGGACGACACGGGCAGTCCTGGGATGGGTGACCGGCATTTACAACTGAGCGCTACCGTGGCTCGGATGACACGTTAAATTGTAGGCCCCGGTTGTTTGTTCTATGACAACAATCGTCTAATGTCAGAGGCCATCGGGCGGCCTTAAAACTCTGACATCAGGGCTAGCCACTCGGGTTATACGAACTTGCTTGCTTGTTTATATCCTACTTCCTACGAATATTATAAACGCGAAAGTTTGTATGTATGGATGGATGGATGGATGGATGGATGTTACTCTTTCACGCCAGAACGGCTAAACAGATCTGGATGAAATTTGGCTCAGATATAGATTATAGTGTAGAATAGCACATAGGGTACTTTTTAACCGCGGGTGAAACCGCGGGGCGTAGCTAGTAAAAAAATAAAGTTTTTCTGTGGTTACAAATTCGCGCCGACATCATGTTTACCCAGACATGACGTGAGGGTTGTCAGCGAGTGCAATGCCACAGGTCGCTATTTTTACGCTCCCTTTAATGTTATTTCCCCGTTTATGACACTATAAAGGCGATGCCGGCCACTACACGTAATGAAATCTTCGTTCGATACCAAAGATAGCTTCGTTCGTGTCCAGGTAACAAAGGGCTGTTTCGGTATCGATTGCTTTTTTAATCATAGCCGTTGAGGATTTAATTAAAACTGTAGAAGGTAAGAATGTGTTTTCGTTTTTTTTACTTTTGTCACGTCTTCACGTTACATAACATTACACGTCTGTAAAGAGATTGCATATCGTCACGCCTTTCCCCCAAGGGGGCTGGCAGAGGTGTAATACAACACCCATACTTCGCCGGATGATATTCAGTAACAGGGGGCGAGCCTGTCGCCATACACCGGGCTCCAGACATGTAGCAGACGACATACAATATGTACACACACATAATACATATACGTGCCGTCGGCTGGGTTTAAACCCGTTCCTTCTGGCTTGAGAGGCGGGCCTCCTCCAACTAGGCTTTCATCGCTCAAAAAAAGTTAAGTAAAGAGATTGATGCTCAAATAAACCACTTATTCCATTTTTATGTTGATGTTATGTCGAGAGTTCGATAGTTCCTCCTATCAAGTAGGGACTTCCGTTCGAGAAACCTACTTCTCAAACATGCACCAATTAAAAATCACTACAGCTTTCTTCCAAAATAACAAAAAAGAAGAAAAAAAAATGTTTAATTGACAGTGAAAAAAGTTTTTCCATCCAATAAAATAATTGTGTGTACTTAGTAATTACCAACTTACAGTCTGGCCCATAACGTAAAATAAATTATTAATCTTGTGCTTTTAAGTCTTGTGATCTCTGTTACTCAGGTCTCCGGTTTCTATATGGCCTACATCGACTTAAATGATAGCTTAAACTTTTATTTACTCTATAAATTGACACAACACTAAGTACTACCTACTTCTTAGTTAAATGCACTTAGCGTATGTATAGTGAATTAGGTTACCTACGAACAAACAGTCTTTGTGCATACCCGCATGAGAAGCGCCTAATCTAACATTCAGGATGTAGCTGATTCGATGGAGTCGTGCTAAGCACGTATAGACGTTAGGTGATTGTTAATGCATACCATTCAGTGCTACATGCAGCATTTGATACGAATCTATAGGTATATCTACGTACGAGGGTGCATTAGCTAAATGAGATACACTCTAGTAACATAATCTTTGACTTAGACTTTGCCCAGCTAATTCACCGTAAAGCGAAAACTCGTTTGTTGACTGTTCCATTCATCCTTAGAGATTCTTAAAATGTTTTAAAAGTAATTACCTATCTAACTTGTATAATATTTATGATTCAGCACCTACACTTTACCAAAAGTAATTTTTCCAGAGTGAATTACAGCAATCATAACACTTGTCATGGAAAATTATGACTCCCCCGAGACAATGATATCGTAACATGGTTACGAATTTGTTATCCCCTCGAGGGGTAACCCTATTATCTTATCCCTATTCTAGCGTTTTGTTCATTGCGATGATTCTTAATAATTTCTTTACTTTATTTCGGGCCAAGTTATGCTGTACTTAGCTAGCAATTATACCCAAGTAAGAGGTACTTGGGCATAATTTGAACGTTTTTGTACTTATTGCAAGTTTTTCTAAGTTTTAAAACCTGCATCTATCATATACCAGCACGTTATCTACTGTGTATATAATTTATATAACAACCCTGTAACATAAACTATTAACAGAGTAGACAACGTACTATACAAAAACTACGTAAGTTTGAGACGCACGTAAGTTTGAGCTTAACCCTGTAAGCTCAAACGCAATCAACAACTAATTCAACACAAATCTGCTTCACTAATACTACTTCGTTCTTGCTTCGCGAGCACGTCACAGTGACTCGTGCGCAACTTCATTGATGTTATTGTGGAAATGAATAATTTGGTTAAGGGTTACGCGAAACACTGAATTTTCCATACAATTTCAAATTTCAAATTTCTTAATCAAGCTTCTGATCTTTGAATCAATTTGAATCTTTCTGAATCAATGTCAAATTTCTTAGAAACGGTCTGTCAGATTATGGTGACATTTGGCGTGTACAATTAAATGAGCTATATTTCCGTCCCTATTCTCTTTTTGAGTTATTAAAAAAAAACGTTCTCGAGAGGAAATAGAACTATGAAAAATATATACGCATTTGTAAGGGGTCACTTTTAACTGATTTATTTAACAGATAGACAAAGCAAGTCAAAAATCCCTTTACATAGGGAGGTTGTGTACATCATTGGCTTTTAAATTAATCCATAATAGAAGGGAAATTTTTAGTTATTTCAAAATTATTAGGGAATTGCAAAAGTCATAAAAAATAACACTTTTATTTTGTCCTACTATAATAATATAAACGCGAAAGTTTGTAAGAATGGATGGATGGATGGATAGACGAATGGATGGATGGATGGATGGATGGATGGATGGATGGATGGATGGATGGACGGATGGATGGATGGATGAAATTTGGCACAGAAATAGATTAAAGTCTAGAATTGAATACTTTTTAACCGCGGTTGAAACCGCGGGGCGCAGTCAGTTTAAAATAAGTTTAGGCGAGTGGTGGATGTGAGCACCAAGACAAACCATTTGGTTTTTGTTTTGTGTCATGTAATTTTTTTTAAAGAGTAATCACACTTATATTATAAAGGCGAAAATTTGTGACTGTGTAAGTCTGTATGTTTGTTACTTCTTCACGCAAGAACGGATGGACGGATTTTGAGAAATTTGTTATTGAGGTAGCTTATACTTTGGATTTACACATAAGCTACTTTTTAAAATCGCGAGTAAAACCGTGTGGCGCAACTAGTAAATAAATCCGTGGCACGCAGGAATAACTGAACATCGCAAAAACGTCAATTTTTCAGGGCAGCCATTTTAAAGTTTGACATTTTCTGTTTAGTCGGTAAGTTAGTTAAACGATGATGTCAAAGTTATTTTGAGGGTTACTTGAGACGCTCTTTCGTATGGTTTCAAGAATTTAACGAAACAACTTATAGTTTACATAATAATAGACTTGTCAAACTGCTGAAATGCCTTGAATAAGTTGATAACTCGACTTGTAGACCAAGTTTTGGCTTTTAAGGACATTTATCCAGTTATTCACCATCTGAGTACGGATCATTTTTATCGGTTACCTTAGTTATTTCAATGGAAAAAGCATTATTTCTCATTAGTAAACCAATGACAACTTCAAACAGATATAGTTTGTCAAGTAATTATTACTACTTTACAAGATATATCATACTTTTCAGCATATAATGCAAAATGTAATAAAAGTCTTAGTATTTAAAATATTTTTTTTTTGGAATTATACGCTCATTTACATAATCTAAAAACTATTTTCACTAACTTATTAAAATTATTTTTAAAACATATGGGAAAAACACAATGGAAACACATTTGTTTCTAATTAAAATGTATTATTTAGAGTATACACTAAATTAACACATAGGCTAGACTTATTATCCCGAGAAATCAACAGTTGGCAATCGTTGAGTTCTACAAATAAGAAAATATTAATCAAACACACTACAAGACATAAATACCTACTTATAAAAGGTCTTATTTAAAAAAGCTTTTCTAATTATTATTTTAAACGACTTCAAAAAACCGTTTTAAAAAATCTTTGAAAATTTTCGTAATCTTAAGTGGCTGTAAAAAATCTGTAAAAATGTCTAATGACACACATGCTTAATACATGTTTTGTTAGATTGCTTACACATTACTTCGATCAATAATAATATTAATAAATAATAATAAAACCCTTTATTCAGACCAACTTAGTATCTATTTACAAAGTATTAAAAACTAAAAACTATGACTGTGGATTTACAAGTATATTTTGGTAGTTAAACTAATCTTAATCTATTATAATACTTAATTATTTTTGTAGGTCTGTTTGCCAATCGGCAAAGATCTCCTCCAACCTTTTTCATTCCTGTCTATCTTGGGCCACTCTATTCCAAGTTACTCCTGCTACCTGTCTAATGTCATCATCCCACCTTTTCTGTGGTCTGCCCCTTTTCCTTTTCCTAGGGCACCATCGTGTCACAATTTTGCTCCATTTCTCTTGGCCTCTTATCATATGCCCTGCCCATTGCCATTTGAGTCTTCTGATTTTACATTAAAACAGGTAGTACGCAGGTGTTGAAAAGTTTTTTCTTTACATTAATGTGAAGAGTTTTATCTTCCATGGCTTCTCTCAGACTCCAGTATCTCTTTCAGCCATTTGTTATTCTTCTGTCAACTTCTTTGCGTATAGGGACCTCTTGTGTTATTAGCTGTCTCAGGTAGATATATTCATCACTGTAATCAATTTGGTTATTTCCTAGATGTATGGTGGTTTTCTTCCCGTTTGTCCTTACCTTTGTTTTCTCTAGGTTCAACTTTAAACCTTTCTTCTCACTTTCATCCGCTAGTTCAAGTATCATTTTCTATTTGTTTTTAGGTGTTTCAGCAAATAACATTATATATATATCGTCTGCGAACCTCCGACAGTGATTCCGAGGTTTTCCCAGTAAAGTCTTCTAAAGATTGTTTCGACAACCGCTGAGAATAGTTTTAGAGGTAGAGGGTCTCCATGTCTGACACCCTTTCCTACTCTAAATGGTTTACCTTTCTTTTCTAGTTGGATTCTCGCGGTGCTATGACTATTATTTAAATTAAATAAAGTGAAAAAAAAGGAACTTCTTATTCTGATTGGCCATCATTGGTGTTTTTCCCAAAAACCTTAAAACACAGATTTAAAAAATTTTCAGACTTCGTCTTAGACAACCATGGCTCTAAAGGGTCTAAATGATCTATGCTAGCGTCTCTTTACGGCTTTGCACCCCGCTATCAATCAACCCTGTATTGATTTGAATCTTTTGTGTAAGTATGCATGTAGGTAGGTACTCGTACATAGTACACCAATGATAGTAATAGTCACCAATAATGTAGAGCATTATAATATATTTTTTATATTTACTTCACGTTGTTGCATGGCATGTTTGTTGGCGTTTAGGCTCCAGTAGGAACATAAAAAATATCCAGCTCGGGTAGATAACAACTTGATATCTTGCTATTGCAGATGAAAACTAAATCACCACGGCAAAGGTAAAAGTGAACATGTGATAATGTCACTTTTTAAACAAAAATATTTGGCTTGCCATAACTTGACATCTCGATTTGTTAATGGAGGCAGAAACAGGCTATGTGTATAAGTCGAGATATCCAGTATTTTGGATGTGAGTGTAAGTTGATAAATCAAGATGACAATTATTCATACACAAACTTATGCTTGACATCTAAATTTGTCAAGTTAAAATTATTTTTTGCAGAAAAGGCTTAGGTGTATAAGTCGAGATCTTCAATATTTTGAACATGTGTTGATGTTGATAATTCAAGATGTCAATATTAGTAAGCAAACACACACTTGATAAGTCGTTTTATCAAGTAAAACACCACAAAATGCAAGGGTGTCGAGATGTACAAAACGCGATTGCTCTAAAACTATTGTATATTTCGGGCTGATTTTTTTATACATAGTAAAGCGCATACGAAGGAAGCGTTTAAGCCAATAAAAAAAAAATCATGCAAGTCGAGTTGTTCAGTTATTCCTACGTGCCACGGAAATAAACCGAAAAGTGCAGATTGTTTTCAAAAATAGATATTGAAAACAACGTGCTAACAACAAGGATATCGTAGAAAGTGTCCCAAGTTTATCCTTAAAGTCAGGGGTGAGGACGGCGAACACGTATCGTCGCTCGCTAATCCCTCACCCGCTCCGGATGGAGGCATCCGATCCAACTCTGATCCAACTTTGCCTCGGAAGCATTACGCCTCGATGTCGCTGTCTGCCGCACAGTGAACGATCTTCATACAAATCTCAGAATACAGCCACTCGCTTACAAAATACTGATTCTTTTACTTTTTATTTTCCAGTTTCGTATTTACAATCTAAGGAAATAAAATTATTTTCCAAATCCTAATTCTAACTAATATTATAAATGCAAAAGTCAGATTGTTCGTTTGTTTGCTTATTACGCTTTCACGCCTTAACTACTGAACCGGTCATCGTGAAATTTTGCATACAGGTTGTCAGAGGTACAAAAAAAGGACTTGGAGTACTTTTTATTCCGTGACCGTGAAATCGTAGAACGTATTTTGGGGGCTGAGCTACCCACGTCCGTAGGAGTGTACTCCATTCTGATTCCCTACACGTGGTCCCCGGGTAGTGCTAACCGGGTAGCAAACTCTGGTGGGAGGCTTCGGCCGTGGCTAGTTACCACCCACCGGACCAAGCCATGCCGTGAAATGACCTAGTCGTGTTTCGGGATGTAGTCCGGTGTAACCGTTCTGAAGACGGGTCTGAGCAGTAGCGCGCTTGTAGCTCCTCACTCAACTGCCGTCTTTGTACTTCTTCACTCTACAAAACATCAATGCTAGAGTGAATAAGTACCCTATAGGTCGTCGTGCTCCATCTTAGACCACAACGTCGCTTAACATCAGGCGAGTTGGTGGTCAAACGCCGACCTATTTTACATAAAAAAAAAAAAAAAAAAAAAACGTAGCTAGTAATGTATATGTATTTTAAAAATATGGGTCCTTAAATACTTCAAACACAATTGCACTATTACGAATGCACGAGCTGAAGTTTTTTAACACAAACATTCCTAAAATGGATCCAAGATCCAAAAGTACTGGTTGAAATGAGACTACAGACTTATAAGTTTTTTTTTAAGTGTATTTGGTACAGTACAACTTCTTACTCACAAACATCATTCAAACTCATAAACAGTAATAACCTAAAATGTCGCGTCATATGGGCACTTGCACGAAATACAAGAATTGCCTAAGTCCTTACTTTGCTAGTTCTAAGCTACTCCTATTGAAATATTCGCTCATCGGGCACATAAAGTTTAGGTTCTCATAAGGAATGGCCTAAGGCATGTAAAAAAACTTAGGTAAGAGATAGCTAGGATCTGCCCACACACGCGCCCAAAGGGGATTTTGGGCGCGTGTTTGGGGGTTTGACCATCCTCTGAAACGAGCCCAGGGAAGACGACGGCGAGGCGTGGCCCGCGTCGTTGTGAAGATGGATGAGGGACCAACGTCCGGGACGGCGCTTTAAGCAACGTGTTAGGGGGGCATCGGTGCGTTCCTATGGAGATCCCGGTGCCCTCTGTCAAGCATAGAGGCTGGCCACCGAGGGTTTTAGTGGGTCGACCCCAACATCACCCAGATGCACCCCAATGCTTTCTTAAACAAAGGCAATTCTTAAATTTAGTGCAAGTGCAATAGTCTTTTCTTTTATTCACACAAGCTTCATCACTGTAGTAGCAAAACAGTGCACCAGCAGCTGTCGATGCCATTGTACTATTTCGAACTCGACTTATCCGCGTGAATGTACGTTTTTCACTTGTTATGTTCGTATGATAGATACGTGCATTGCCTCTGAACGATTCTCCTTATCGATGATACCGAGACAACTCAATTTAGATACTCGGAGTAAGAATATGAATATTTCTAGGGCAGTACAAACATTTACCTGTTTGGTAATACGTGGAATACGTACTCGAGTTTTCTTGTAATGTAATTTTCTGTACATGCCATTCGTCTATTTCTACCCTAGAGTTAAATTATCATGTCAATCCGGAAGACGTTCACTGCTGGACAAAGGCCTCCCCCAATGATCTCCACAACGACCGGCCCTGAGCTGCCCGCATCTAGCTGCTTCCCAAGACCCTCACCAGATCGTCAGTCCACCTTGTTGGGAGGCCTTCCTACACTACGTTTTCCGGTTCGTAGTGGGCCACTCGAAAATCTTCCTACCACATCGGCCGTCGGTTCTACGAGCAATGTGCCCCACTCACTACCACTACAGTTTGGCAATTTTTCGGGCTATTTCGGTTACTTTGGTCCGCCTGCGGATTTCGTCATTTCTGATTAGATCTCGCAGGGAAACTCCGACCATAGCCGTCTACATTGCTCTTTGGGAGACCTGTAGCCTCCTTTTGAGGCCCACTGTAAGCGACCACGTCTCAGTTCTGTAAGTCACCACTGGCAACACAGACTGGTCGAATACTTTTTACTTGAGACACTGCGGTACTTGGGACGAAAAGATGTTCCGCAGCTTCCGAACTCTGTCCAGCCGCGTTGGATTCGACGATTGACCTCTTTTTCGAAATTAGAGCTACCTAATTAGATACTCTGTCCTAGGTAGACATAATCGTCAACAACTTCGAGTGCAGAGTCTCCAACCTTTACTAGAGTGGGTTTGAGATGTATGGAGTCAAATTAGTCGTTCGACATGAGTTTCGTTTTGTGCATGTTCATTTTCAGACCCACTTGTTGAGAAGCTCTGCGGAGGTCATCAAGCATTGTACTGACAAGGTCTCAGTCATTACTACTATGTCGTTGGCAAATCTAAGATGAGTGATGTACTCACCATTGACATTGATGTCAAACCCTCTTCAGTCCAAAAGCTTGAAGACGCCTTCCAACGCAGGGGTGAACAGTTTCGGATATATCACCTCTCCCTGTCTCACGCCTCGCTGCAATAGGATAGGTTTCGAGTTCTGGACCTGAAGTCGGACTGACAGTCGGTGGAGATTTCGTACAAACACGTCAATACCTCGACGTACCGATAGTCAACTTGGCACCTTTGAAGAGATCTCAGCACTGCTCAAGTTTTGACTGAATCGAAGACTTTTTCATAGTCCACAAACGCTAAGCATATTGACTGGTTATACTCTTCAGTCTTCTGTATAACCTGCCGCAGCGTATGTGTGTGGTTTATCGTACTAAAACTTTTTCGGGAACCGGCTTATTAGGGGACCGGAAGTCGTCATATCTGCGCGTGAGACGATTCAGCAGTGAGATGCATCTATAATTTTTCAATAAAGTTGTGTAGAGTTCAATAATATGTTGATGAGTTATTATAGATTGGAAATTTGATACAAATGTAATGATGTAGATACTAACCTGGCAGATTACTTGAAGTTCACTTTTTCCTGACCTAAAAAAGTATAAAAGCTTCTAATTCTCTCAGGTTTTTTAGTAAAACTTTTTTTAAGCTTTAGGCAGTGTAATCCGATTTTAAAGGGAGTAATAAATCTGTCTGTGTAAAGTGTCTGGAAGAGATCGCTCTTAAGCGATAAGACCACCCATTGCACCTTTATATTTGAGTTTTTAGTTTAGATTTATTGGTATTTGGTGTCAATAAAGAGTTTTTGTATTGTACTGTATTGTATAAATTCTTAACTAATACTTACTAAATACCAAATCCATCGTACCTGGAAACGCGCTATTTTTCGACGAAAGAAGTGTTATTTTTTTAACTCTATCCATGAAGTTTATATAAATACAAATGTTTCTGAAAATCCGATCTCTAGTTTTAATAGAGGTTAGTTCTTAAAGTTTTCTTTTAAAGGTTTCTTGTCAAATTAACCGAAATATTAATTAAATAAAAGCACTTATTTTGTATCTTGACATTCAAATCTTACGAAATAAATCTAAGCGGGCGCAAGTAGTTACAAATAACTTGTGGTACGACCGAAACTTTTAGGGCGGTTAACTTTTCTACTCTCTTACCCACGCTGGGATTAAATTTTAAACTTCCACCGACTATCCTCATGAAGTTGAAATGAGGTGAATTTGTACAGTTTACTTAATATTTAGGGGTTTTGAGATGTTCAATCTGTAAGGACTTATTTATTTGGGTTGGGGGAAGTTTTTGCTGGAAATCTTGAATGAAAACGTGAGTCAGATTTAACCGTTTATTGTTGTATAAATATCCTAACTTCGTGATCCTAACTAATTATATAAATGCAAAAAAGTGAGTTTGTTCCTCAGTTTGTTTGTTTGTTTGTTTATTTTCACGCCTTACCTATTCAATTGATAACTATGCGTAGACGTTATCAGGGTACAGAAAAACACAAATGATGAGGTTTCTTTCATCCCCAAAAAAAAATTTGGATCCTGTGGGGCCACAGGTGAAACCACGAGATTATAAAACAATATAAATAAGTGATGATAGCCTAGTTGGAGAAGCACGCCTCTCAAGCCAGAGGGAGCGGGTTCAAACCCACCCGATGGCATGCACCAATTTGTTTAATGTTTGAACATATATGTGCGTATTGTATGTCATCTGCAACATGACTGAAGCCCGGTGTATGGGGACAGGCTCGCCTTTTGTTACATTTGGGACTGAATATTGTCCAGCGAAGTGCGGGTGTTGTGTTGTTAACCTCCGCCAGCCCGTTGGGGGAAAGTCATGACGATATGTTATGCTGCAAATAAGTATAACACAAAACAATAGTAAATGGATAGGTATTTCATAAAGGCTAGATCTATACTTTGAAAAGCTGTTATTATAATAGCCCCAAGAGAACGCAATGGCAATCACCCTCGTCTAATACGTAATAGGCTATGTTATTGCACAACTTGGCGACTTTATTGACAGAGTTGCCCAAGTAATTTCGTACCACTGCTGTATTCAATAATCGAGGGAAATACGTAAAACTATATTATCTTCGTTGAGATAAATATTACTTTTCGTAGAGGCTCAAAAGTGCTATAGTTACGATCAGATAACTTCTATAATGTCCAATGCCAAAATGAAAAGAAAACAATCCCATAATATAATATTTTATATTTAAGCTTTGTGTATGTCTTGACACATAATTTGTTAAACATTATCTTTTTTTTTAAGCTGTCTATAGTATGCACCAGGAACCTCTCTCGGGTAAAGGCCCCATCCAAGGTTCGCCATCTGTATCTGACTTGAGCTATTTTAAAGCCATGACGTGGCCACCGAGTCACGTCGAGTGAGGGTGCTCAGAGGCCGCCGGCGTGAGCTGGGCTGGAACTCGCACCCTCCCCACTGCCCTGGGGGCAACGATCCCCCAGCGTCCAGCCTCGGCATAGAGGGAATCCCTCGAGGCCGATCCCTTACTCCCCCCAAAAAGGGAGGAAGAAGATCCATCATTCGTTCTTGAGCTATTTGAATCCATTCTAGATCCGCGATTTTTTGATCTTATCGAGTGTACGGATTTCCTCTATAATCACACAATCATAATAATCATCCTACTAATATTATAAACGCGAAAGTTTGTAAGAATGGATGGATGGATGTTTGTTACTCTTTAACGCTAGAACGGCTGAACATATCTAGGTGAAATTTGGCACAGAGATAGATTATAGTCTAGAATAGCGCATAGGATACTTTTTAACTGCGAGTGAAACCGCGGGGCGCAGCAAGTAAAATATAATAATGCTATAGTTTTTATGTACTTCTTCATGCTGAAACGATTTAACGGATTTGTATGTAATTTTGTATGGGGCAGCTCATAACCTAGATCTAAGATTAGCACAAAGATACCAGCGTATCTTTATACCCGGAAAAACAACGGTTCTTTTCGGACAGCGGGTTCTCTCAAATTAAATTTCTATAACAAGGTGCAAAAACAAAGCAAACAGCGTTTGTTTGTCACAAGGCACTTCATAAAGACAGCGTGTTAGCTCGGAGCACTCACATGCAGTAATATCGTACAAAGTAGCCTGTTATAACTAGTACAAGCACAAGAGCACACAATTTGGAGATGCGACACATTGTCCTGCACTTAGCACTAAAAGTACCTAGCGTTATCTACAATACTACCTAGAGATCATAATGGCGATGAGAAGTGACATAACGTGTATTTATTTACCTCAACCTATCTAATCACTCATCCCACTAATATTATAAATGCAACATAACATATCGTCACGCCTTTCCCCCGAGAGGGCTGGCAGAGGTGTTATACAACACCCACACTTCGCCGGACGATATTAAGTCCCAAATGTGACAGTGGGCGAGCCTGTCACCATATACCGGGCTCCAGTCATGTAGCAGATGAAATGCAATACGCACATATGTTCCCACAATGAACAAATTGGTGCGTGCTGTCGGCTGGGTTCGAACTTCCCCCTGGCTTGAGAGATGGACCTTCTCCAACTAGGCTATCATCGCTTAATTGATGGATGTCTGGATGGATAGATGTCCGTACACCTATCCAAAATGTTTGTTACTCAATCACGCTGAAACGGCTGAACGGATGTAAGTGTTTGGTACAGATGTAGATTATAGCCTGAAATAGCACATAAGACACTTTATTACCGCGGGTGAATCCACGCTAAGCGCAAGTTATTGAACAAATAGGTCAGTTAACTGAATGTATCTGCCTCGTGGTTTTATCCGATATCCTACAAGAGCTATTATTATTTCCTAAATATATAGTTGTCTATATTCTATTTATCCTGATGAAGCTAATCTTACCCATTTTACAGAAGAAGACAACAAAATTTTGACAAATCAAAAATCGGTCAATAACCGTAAAGACGGATTTAAAAAATGAGATCTTTGAACTCAGAATAGCTTACAGTTGTGCCTGAGGATTGATACCGAAAAACACTCGCTGTTATTTCAAATAGCAATTTTAGTAGAGTTCAAAATAAAATTTTTGCTCGATTTATTTTTCATCACAAAGAAGCAGAAACCATTATTGTTTCAGAGCAAATCCTCGAGGACAATCGAAGCACGGTCGACGACAGGGCCTCAGAAGCGGCGACAAATCACTACCGCCCTAATCGCCTTCAAGGAAATGGCTTCGGTGCATTTCATCGAGAATTCTTCTTTTTAATATGAGCATCGATTCCAATTACAAAAGATCAAAGAATCGCCGCGCGGCCCACTTCGTCTTTGTTCAAACGAAAGATGAATTATTCAGAGAGCTGGAAACGTTTCAATTGGCCAGCTATAAAAAAGGAAACGGTTCGTTGCCTCTTCCACTAAATTAAAAATTTTCTTTATTTTCGTCTGTTTTAATTTTAGCGACGATTTTAAGTTTGTGCTATCAATGTTTGTATTGAATCAGGTCATATCTCGTTTGGAACAGTGAATACCTATCTTGTACTGGATCTGTGGTTCTACGAATTGGGTTGATTGGTCTATACGCATGTATAAACACTAGATATTCTAGTTATTGGAAACCAAATTGTATCATTTTATCCGAATGGCTGAATTTATTACTCATATCTAATACATTTACAGTTTATTTTGTCACATGTTCTTCATGGAGTATTTTAATATTTGTATTGACATTGATCAACAACAAGTTCTGTGCTAGACTAATCTAGAATGTGTTTAATGAAACTTTGTATAACTAGTCTTTGTAATTTTTAACAGCGTACATTTACGCCGGCGACACCTGGCGTCATAGCCAGTGATTGAGAGAGCCGGGCCGTACGCGAAATTATTAAAGAGTAATTTATGCTCGCAATTTGTACGTAACTTGAATTCGTTCTTTGCGTCATTCATCACGAGTGCCAGCGAAACGATTAATTTCGACAATCATCTGCAAAAACGAGTGCGATACTCTGTGGCAACTCATAAAAATGATTTATTTCAACTATGTCGCTTGGGTGAGTCTTCTCTCTTATAATTACTTTTCCGTGGTGCTTGTGGTGGTTTTTACAATGCTGTGTTCTTATTTCTTAATGTTGTGTCTATGTCCTAAAATCTTAAATGATGAGTAACAAATAATGCAAATAAGTTTTTCAAAGAAACAAAACTTTATTTTTGAACTTACTAACTCACCGATGAACTTAAAGTAACTCTGTCTTCATTTCAGTAATTCGTCTCAGTCTGCTTGCTACGTCTCTGCACAAATGAATGGCTACACCGATCGTGATGAAAAAAGACTGAAAATGCGCGAGAAAAACCACGTCGCGCATCTAATCTTTTCTATTATTTTTCTTTACTTCTTATTATTATTATTATTATTTTATTATTTTTCTTTAGTTACTGCATCAAAACTTATGTGAAGAAAGTAAGATAAAAAATTGAGCATGCATTAAATTAGTTAAAAAGTCTTGTGTATTGGCGTCATACTCAACCCTACAAAGCAAATCCATCTTATTCGTAGCTAACTTAACTTAACTTAGCTTTTGAAATTGGTTTCCGCTTTCACAAATACTATTATTAACTAGCTACGCGCCGCGGTTTCACCCGCGGATAACCAAGTATCCTATGTGCTATTCTAGACTATAATCTATCTCTCTGCCAAATTTCATCCAGATCTGTTCATCCGTTCGGGCGTGAAAGAGTAACAAACATCCATCCATCCATCCATTCTTACAAACTTTCGCTTTAATAATATTAGGTCCTTACGTATGAAATTGGCGTTTTGTACGGGAGGAATAAAAAGTCGATATTTTTTTGTAAAATATATTTAATTAATCAAAGTATGCACCGTTGTTATCTATGCACTTTTGCCATCTTATGGGTAGTTCATTGATCCCTTTACTATAAAAACCATGGGGGCGAGAATCAATAAACTCTTTGAAGGCGGTTTGGACTGCTGCATCGGAGTGGATTTTTTTTCCTTGTAAGAAGTTGTCCAAATTCCGGAAGAAATGGTAATCTGTTGGAGCAAGGTCCGGGGAGTACGGTGGATGTCGCAGACATTCCAATTGTAGCTCAGCTAACTTAGTGGTTGTTTGTTGTGCAGTGTGTGGTCTTGCGTTGTCGTGAAGCAGCAGTGGCCTAGAGCGATTGAAAAATCTCGGTTGTTTAACAGCTAGTTCTTCCTTCATGGTTTGCAGTTGCTGACAATAGATATCTGCCGTAATCGTTTGGCCAGATTTAAGAAAGCTGTAGTGAACGACACCGGCGCTAGTCCACCAAACACTTACAAGTAACTTTTTCTGAGTCAATTTTCGTTTAGGGCAGGATTTGGCTGGGTCTCCAGGGTTCAGCCACTGCGATGAGCGCTTTCGATTATCGTACAATATCCACTTTTCATCACAAGTAATGATTCGATTTAAAATCCCTTCATTATTGTGTCGGTTGAGCAAAGTAACACAGCAGGCGACCCGTGTTTGCAAGTTCGATTCACTCAATTTATGAGGTACCCATCGTTTGAGTTTTTTTACTTTCCCGATTTGCTTCAAGTGGATTAATACAGTTTTGTCACTTACCCCGAAGACTGCTGCTATCTCTGAAGTGCTTTGTGATGGATCCGCTTCCACAATAGCCTTTAACTCTTCGTTTTTCACTTTGATCTCCGGCCGTCCACGGGGTTGGTTCTTAAGGTCGAAATTTCCAGAACGAAAACGTTGAAACCAAAAACGTACCATGCTGTCTTTAGCGACACCAGCGCCGTACACATCATTAATTCTTCGAGCTGTTTCTGCAGCACTGGTGCCACGGTAGAACTCGTACTCGTAAATATACTGATATTTCATGTTTTCCATTGCGCGGTAATAAGCGACGCCAAAGAAAAAATAATGAGGAAAATAAGAAATGAATGACTGTATTCCAAAGAAAAAAAAACCAGCTAAATGAATTTATTAATTTGAATTTCTAATTCTTAACCAAAGAGGAGATATTTCAGATCAAATTGATCAGTACGACAAAACGCTAATTTCATACGCAAGGACCTAATATTAGTAGGAAGTAGGATTAGTAGGATAGGATGTGGAAAAAGTACAATAAAAAAATTCAAACATGCCTTGAAAGGAAGTAAGTAAGCGTGTTTTGAATTAGCATACTGAACCCAGGAGGACTAGCCAATCTTATTAGCTGCTCTGAAACTTAGCTCTTTTTTCAGTAAAAAGTTTCGTTTACAGTACTATGTGTATGCACGGAACGCACTCGCACCTCAATACACAGCTATTATAACGCTCTGTACCTTCGCTGTAAATAACTTTTCCGTCAGCGCCGGCGCGTCCGTTTCCTGCGCCGCCTTCCGGGGAAGCCCCTCGTTAATTTTATTTTAGTAACGCCTCACTTAATCTAATACCGGTTTGGTACGCAGTTTTCGTGGATCAATAAACATGCTTCGAGAGAGTTTTATTTGAATTTGAATATTTCAAACTAGGTCAGGTAAGTCGATTACTAGCTAGCTTGAAATGCTTAGTTTAATAGCTACATGAGATCAACTTTTGAAAGTAAAATATTGAAAAGGTATGTCACGTTAATGAATTTGTACATCCCATGAACCCACATTTCAGTTACCTATATTTTTTGTTACTTTGCAAATGTATTGAAATGAAATTCATTTATTAATTGGAGATTAATACCGATCGATGTCCATTTGCGAATAGTTTACATTACACCAACATTGAGTCGCCGTAATTAATTGACATGCTCAATTACAGTGACATAATTATCATAATAGTAATGTACCTAAGTAATGATTTCCAGCAAATTGAACTTGTATCAGTTATTTTAATTGGACTCTTCAATTACCTAGTAAGTACGTTAAACGTAGAATATTATAGCTATTCCATAGATAAACTTCTGAACAGAGGAAAAAACTAATTATAATTCAAATCAGCCCCCTTTTGTTCCTTACTGGCTGCAATAAAAATTAAATTATACCAAATTTTATTATCTTCCTCTTCGGGCCCATAACTCGTGGAAATATTCATGAGAAAACTTTTTAAATAGAGATTTGTAATTTTTCTGCAGTTTTATCGTACGATCTAATGAATACAGGCGAAGTAAATGAACTTGAGCTACGCTTTATTTCGTTTGTACTTGCAAAAATTTTAGGGGATCAATGTTAACTAGTTTTAAATAACTAGCTGCTCCCCGCGGTTTCACCCGTGGTCCCTCAGGAACCGTTATTGTTTTCGGGATAAAAAGTATCCTATGTCCTTTACCGTACAACCGACAACGTGTTTGTAAAATTTCAAGATGATCAACCAACAAACGAAAGTATGTACTTTCGCATTTATAATATTAATGAGGATAATTTTCTCATATTGTTTTTATAGCTTCAAACTAATACATCAAACCTGGACAGATACATAATCAAGCATTAAAAATCATTGTGAAAAATAGTAGATTATGCACCTAGGGAGTTAAGCAGTGTCTTACGTCACGTGACCCTGAGCGTAACGAGGGACCCTAGGTTAACTCCCGAGTGCAGCGAGGGAGTTATGTAGAGTCCTGAGTGAAGCGAGGGATTCAAGCTGCCGAAGATGAAGACGCTGATTCATCCCAAAGGTTTACTCTACTTTTCATACCTGCGAGGCAATAAAAAGGAACTGAGAGAATATATTTTACATCAAACACCATTTTTAAGAGATTTGATAGAAATAAAAAAGAGACGTCGTGACTTTGTAGGTACCTACTTATATATTTTTTTTAAGCTTGTGATTCTTCAAGTGTCCAAATGCTGGATTATTAACTTTTATCGGTTCTTTAACGTACACGAGTGTGGGCAAATGTTACAAACATTATGAAACGCGATTTTTCGTGTTTCCTACAAAAATCCATTTAAACTCGTTGCAATCACTTGGTTTTTATTACAACTAAGAAATACGTAATTTACTAAACACTGACAAATGCACACAACGCGCGGTGCCAAAAATGAAGAGGAAAAAAACAGCGTTTTTTGGTTTTAATATTTCATGCATTTGCGTTCTTTTTTTATAGTGGCCAGTTCGATTTTCGAATAACTCGTCTCTTTGCTGAGTTTTTACTCAATTTTAACCTCTTTGCTCTGAAACTCCCTTGGGAGTTTAATGTAACATTATCTCCCTCGGGAGGCAATACCTTGCTTTACGTTGAGTCTACGTGATATGTATGCTCGACAATGGTCATTGTCGAGCAGGTGGTGTGAAATTTTTTTTTACCTCCTAGCCAGGAATAAAAGATTTCGCTGATACACAATAATCGAAACGCGCTTTGCGTCAAATTGTAACCAAGTAAAGTAATCAAGTTTTGGTAGCTTCAAAAACATTTACTAGAAAAATCCAAACAATCAAATTTTATTTTACGATTTCTTAACGATGTTTTCTTTCATAATAACAGTTACTTTACTCACGCTAATAAATCTAACCCCATCCTAAATCCGATATCAACGTGTCAAAGATGCGGAAAGCAATTTTAGCCGCTGGAATCTCATAAAGTCATAAGTCAGAGGCGCGCCGATGCCAAAATTGCTAATGACCGCGAAACGGCGCCCGCCGCACTATATCGAGCCAAAAACCAATTTGCAACACACTAATAACAACATTGTTGAAACCATCGGCGGTCGAGTGTGGTTGTGAACCTTTGGCTAGATAGGCTTGTGTTGTCACTACCTGGATTGAATGAAATTTTCGATAAAGCAAACCTATATGCATGGGAGAGTTCAAAAGTGCTTTCAATTTAATCATATTAGGTAGATACTTTAAAAAAAGTTTTGAATAATCTTCTTTAAAGAAAGCGAACGTTTATCTTACAAGGAAGTCAAAGTTAGTTAAAGATCGGAAAGTCTAGAAACTTAGCTGACAAGATAAAGATGGAGCTAAATTAAACGTAAGGGAGTTTACACACAAAAGTTGCCGACAGCTGCCAACTTTTTATTATTTGTATGGTGCGTTGATATCAGTGACTTTGTTTCAAAATAAATTACATGAACATTACACACATGTCTTTGGTGAACTCAGATCGACCTATAGGAAAAGATGGAACACTGCGTTATATCTCGTTGAAGCCACTTTAATAAGCTTGTGTAGTACGTGGTAATGTTGCAATGAAAATATTTACAATTGCACGAAAACTAATATCAATTCGCAAACTCTATGTTAGCCATTTCCGTTCCAATGTACAACCTTAGTAGATTTAATCATCCAAAACTGCACATATTTGTAAGACTTTAATGTTACGTCTTTTTTCAAAATTGACTTGTAAAAAAACTACACAGTTTTTAAAAAAACCTCAAAATATAGTCCTGGCCACACTTTTATAATGTACTATGTATATTTATGTATACGAAATTATACCATAAAACAAAGAACATACTGTTTATTAAAGTTTCATTGTTGTCATCATAAAGTTTTTGGATGGTTTTTGGCTTCACCTAAATCATACGCCGTGCGCCATCTTATTCTCTACGTTGATCTGCGTTGGTGAGTAGACTTGACTCCCTTACTCAAATGCCAAATATACGTACAAAAGCAAGCAAGTAAGTTCGTATAGGCCGAGTAGCTAGCCCTGAGTATTACAAGTACCTAAATATTACTACACTATTTTACTTATCACACCTCGATAGCTAGAATAGCTTATTCTAAATCTAACCAATTATGTTGGCAGGCGTTGAAGTCTACTTGTGAAAATTTATCACGGCATATTCCTTTTAGCGGAAGAAAGCCTTAAAAAGTTCCAATTTTACGTTTCCAATTTTCAATGGCTCCTAATTAAATCGTTTTTAGAGCCGATCCACGTCGGTTGAAACAAAAACTTCCCCTAGTCCGGAGAACGATAGAAATACACCTGGACTTTGAGCCCATATAAAAGTTTTCCAATTTACAGGAGCTGATTGGGAATTTTCGCCATTTTAGCTGTTAATCGAACCTTGACTTTTCCAGCCCTTGAATCGCATTAAAAGTATCAGTATCATTGTTTCGAAGTTTCGACTTGTTTGTTTTTGGTATGATTAATGTTATAAGTATTTATTAGCTGACGATCCAGGCAGCTTTTGGGCGGATGACTGCGATTGGAGTTTACCACTGAGCGCTACTATGATTTAAATAAATAAAATGAATGAGGATAGCAGCCTAGTTGGAAGAAGATCATTGAAGGTCAAGGAGAAGGAATTTGTTCGTTGTGTGATCATATGTGCGTATTGTATGTCATCTGCTACATGGCTGGAGCCCGGTGTATGCTCGCCCCCTGTGACCTTTGGGACTGAACATCGTCCGGCGAAGTGTTGGTGTTGTATTACACCTCTGCAAGCCCCCTTGGAGGAAAGGCGTGACGATATGACGATATGTAAATAAATAATATTCGGGATACTTGCACATACGGTCATTTGACCCCAAACAAAGCAAAGCTTGTACTATGGCGGCCAAAGACTGATAATTAGTACAAACATAAATATTTTTAAATGCATACTAAAATGGAACACCCAGACACAGAACAAACATAAATGTTCATTTCATGAATGTTTGCCCTAGGTGGGAATCGAACCCACGCCCCTAAGCTCAGAAAGCAGGTTCACTACCGACTAATACACCGACTAATCGCATTGGCCTAAACGTGTTATTTGGATGACACGTTTATCTATAGGTCTATCTATCTATGTTCTAGGTAAAACCACAGTTTTCAAACCACAAAAGCTTTCGGACTGCCTAAAAAGTTTGGCTATAGCGTGGAGCACCTACTTTTGTATTAACTTTTAAGTTGGTACTTTGGTAGGTATCGTTTTAAAACTGCTATGTGTTTTATAAATATCTTTCAATGTCTCATTATTTCTTCACAAAGACGTACTTTACTGAATGCGGTCTAAAAATAATGCCATTCTTCATTTTCAGCAAATTACCATAATGACCACTGAAAAAAGCTTCTCGTAGAGGATTCATTGCTATTCAACTCGAGGTCACTTGAAAAGCTAGATATATTTAGAGCAGTAATATTATAAATTCCAAATATAAGTGCTCTCACTCAATTTAGAGGGTGCACTTGAGAAAATTACGGGAAGGCGGTCTCAGCCTCTTGAGCTGCCACTCCCAAAGGTTTGAACTCAAATTATTATCTGCACGACTCTCGTATAAAACCGTGCTACAATCTATAAGCCACTGATTTCCTCTTTGATGTTCGATTTTAAGGCAATATTTTGAAACGGGAATAGGATTTTACTTTAACATTCTAGCTTTAAATCTGAGTGGGTGTTTACCGAAATTGAAAGGTCACTTTGTAAAACAACAAGTAGAATAATAGTTTTGTAAGGTCTCTTCAGTGAAATCAGGTAGGGTGAAATGTTTGTAAAATAATCAACCAATCCTAAAAAAAAGTTTTGAATTTTCTGTACATTTTTTTTTCACTGTAATTTTAAGGAGCCTTCAATAAGTGCCACAACACCTTATCAATATAAACAGATTATCCAAATGTTTTCTATCTAAAAATATTGTTAGTATAAAAAAGTCACTTGATTTAATCTAAAATATTTTGTTGATATTAATTTTTTTAAAGATGGTTCTAAAGACATCGTCATCGTCAGTAAGTCACTCTGTATGATAAAAGCCTTTCTTGACACCTAATTTTCGGCTCTTCGTTATCAATTACTGCATTTATATGAATGGCATAAAAATAAAACCATGGTTGGTTACGAACAAAAAGTATGCTACGACATGGCTATGCTATGCTAGTCCATGCTAGCATAGCATAGTCAATGCCATAGCTAGCCTAGACTAGCCTATGGTTACAACAAATACACACGCTACAACTAAGATAACAATTACGGTTTCACTCTGTTTTTTCATAAAATAAATATACCTAATCGATACTTGAAATCAGATCTTCCAAGAGGTCTGATTTCAGGTATCAATTAGGCTAAGGCTTATAACGATCAAACGCCTCCAGCAACAATCGTCATTCGATCGACGTATTCAATACAGGAGAAAGGGATTAATTTGTCAGTAAATTGGATCCTAATGAAGCAAAGGCTCTTTAAGTAAACAAGACGGTCGTCTTGGCGCTGTTTACATGATTCAACGGTTCGTTAGCCTTGTTTCGAATCCGATAGCCTGTTTTGCCATACAATTGCTTTAGTTCGGTTCAGGTGAGCGGTGACTGTTTACTTACCTTTGTGCATTTTGTTATTTTGCGCTTCGGTAGTTTGTTGCACGCTCTTTGTTGTACTTACATTTTCTACGTAAATAAACGATAGAAACCATTGCTAAACAAAATCTTTCTTCATCTTTTTTTTGGTTTTGATACTATTTCTCCCTCTTACACTACTGTATTAATACTCTCGACTCTCTGCCGTTGTCTTTCCTTTTTCTTTTTGATACGGTCGGACCAATCTATTCTCGGCCTATGAGAAGTTCTATCGTAATCTGATTGTGATAATGATCGCGTTTTGTTTTTGTAAATTCAATTGCACTGATTTACGTTCTGCTTTAATACCCCTGTTCCATATAAACCTGCATAGTGCAAACAATGATAGTTTACGACTTTTTCGTCATCAAATGCAAATATATCCAATTCAAAGATCTTTATGAACACCACTGTAAACATATTGCACCAAATCAGTGATTCACAAGCGCCGGATTGTTATGCAAACGTGCTTACGTCGAGCGCGTATTCGGGTGCCGCGTCAATGGAAGACTAATTTGCGCACCAATCAAATTTCTATTAATTATGTCGCCGTGATTAGCGAGGCTTATTGCGTGAATACGTGAATAGAGAATGGTGGAGCGATGCGAATGTAGAAGATTAAACATGGAATTAATAACGAAGTATCATTCGGATAATAGCAGTGTTTTAGTGTAAAAGTACTGTCAAAAAAACAGAAAATGATGTTAATAATTATAATAAAGCTAAATTTGCTTCTTCTTTTATTATTCGAATTGTATAATATCCAGTTTTACAAGCTAGGATGTTGGCGTAGACACGCGCGTGACAGTTGGGTAGGAAAATAATTTAACGACTTATGATTTTTCAAAGCGTAGGGCGATCAAAGATTTTTCAAAAGCGTAGGGCGGACTGCCCATGAAACATCTCATTTGTTTATATTAACTTATACATACTAACAATCGAGTAATATATGGCACACGGCACCATTAATAGTAACTATCGACAATCATATATGTGGCATATGGCGCTGTCACGCCCATGCTACGGCGTAGCAGAATAATTGTATACCGTGAGTGGGCGCACCACTTTGGATGACCAAGTACTAAAAATGTACTAAAAATATTTTTAAAGAAATAACGTTTAGGTTAGCAGTGTTTGGGTTGCCAAAACACTGCTAACAAGCAATAATAAATTCTAATAATGCTGCCAAGGACAAGCAATAATAAATTCTTAATATACAATATCCCTTGACCAACTATACACAGCTTAATAAATAAACCAAATTCATGAGCTACACAGCTAGAGGTTAACTAGGAAAGCAGTCCGCTCCTAGCTATTTGTACTAGCAACTAACTTTTCAACTCTCTCGTTGTACAGCGTACTCCAACTCTGTTTACGGCGAACAGTGTTTTGTGTTAATGTAAACGATGACTCCTAACTCACCATTTCACTTGTTTACTCTCTTATTTCGCTGTATTGTTTTAGCAAAGCATACGGGAAGTTTCGCCGGGTCTGTTTCAGGCGTCTTAGTAAAATGGGGCTTCAACTTATTAACAGTTTCCACTTGCAAGTTCGTAAATAAACTTCGCTCAAGCTCTTAAGAGTTGACAAAGCTTTTTCGTTTGACTTATCATATTGCACTTAAAAGTATAGCAAAATGCGAAAGATGTTTAAAACTATGGATTTGGTGATGGTGTTGAAAAATATTCAAAGAAAAAGTTGCCTAAGTAACTATTTAGTGATTGCGTTTAGGTTACAAATATAAAGGATTAGGATTAAGAAGGATCAGGAACTGCTATTTTTTCGAGATAATATCTTAATTTTTTTTTCATATGATTCTTCTCCTGGTAATAATAAACACAACAAAAATAAATCGAAAATGTTCCATCTGTTCACGCGTGATGCGATGACCAAGGGAAATGGTAATTCATTTTTATATATAGAGAAGAATTGTTTCTGTACTACGCTACAATTTATTGAAAGCGACATTGAAAATTGTAAAGAAGAAGAATAATTAAAATTATTCGGGATTTTTGATTGGATTGTGTATTGTTTTGAATACTCATCTTTAAACAACAACACTAAATAAACATGAACGAGAACACTAAAATAATTTAAAACTATACTATTATGTTATTTTTTAGCTTCTAGCAATAGCTTTGGGGCACTTAACGTAGTATAAACCACCTAAATCCCATGGAATTATTGCCCAGTGAGGCTTACAAATGTCGGATTTAAAATCATGTCCCGCTAAAACTTTCCTCATGAATAATTTACGAATTTTCTTCTGAGATATGCTCTTGCCGGAGAAGATAAGAATTAAATTACGCGAAATTAAATCTTTATTATAACATCTGAGTAAAAATGTAAAGGGAGTAATTTGAATAATTATTAGTGGTACGTACTGTTTTACTCCGTTTCTGCTGAATTTACGTGTTTCCGGAAAACGACGTATGAAATTGAACTGCAAAATATGAAGTCTCTAATTTTAATAGCTTGCGCTTAAATTTTGGTGAACGACAGAATATAATTAAAAAACTTTATTTTTTATTGTAAATTGTACTAGTTTAATAACATACCATGTTTATAATATGTCTACTTGCCTACAGCAAAAAGATAACGACAGCTTAAATAAACTGTCATCGGTTTTATGTTTAGGTTATAACTTAATAATTTTCTGTATAAAACTCAAAACTCAAAAGCATCATATCGTCACGCCTTTCCCGCGAAGGAGCTGGCAGAGGTGTAATACAACACCCACACTTCGCCGGACGATATTCAGTCCCAAATGTGACAGGGGGCGAGCCTGTCGCCATACACCGGGCTCCAGTCATGTAGCAGATGACATACTACAATACGCACATATTATGTTCACACAATGAACCAATTGGTGCGTGCCGTTGGCTGGGTTCGAACCCGCTCCCTCAGGTTTGAGAGGTGGGCCTTCTCCAACTAGACTATCATCGCTATTACAATAAACTCAAAAGCCAATACAACAAAATAGAACAAAAACAAGACCTCTCATTTTCAATAAACACCCAATAAAAGGAATCACTGAGACGGTTTAAGAAAGCGACCGGCTAAGCGGAACACAATGCATAACAACGAGAACTTTCCCATTGTTGACTTTAAATTAATTGCTTTCACACAATTTATAAACAAGACTTCGAATATCCGCCTTCACAAGAGAGCAATCGGCACAAAGAACGACAGAAGTTCCCTCGATCCGGATCTTAAATAAGCTGAGATAACTTCTTGTTTAGCGGGCTAATAAAGAGATTGAGGGTATAACTTTAGAAAGCATTGTGGAGTTCGTTCTTAAAATACGTCTCTTTGGAGTAAAATACGCTCTGAGTTGTTCACTATGATCACAGCGTTTTTATTGTTAATACTCTAGCCCAGTTTGATGGCTTTAAATACACATTTTTGCCTCAACAACACCTTAGCCATTAGCTTTCTGGCAACATGAATATCACATGGCTAAATATCGTTAATATTATTTTGGCTTTGATGCTAAATGCAAACGATGACAAGCCTACAACACTAAATACGTTCTCAGCAGCAGTCGTCGCGGAATGTGCAAATTAATTTAAAATAAGTACGTGAGCGTTGAGTGAGACAGACTTGTTTGTAGTACCTGCAATAAATTGCAATTAGCAAAGCTGTTGTGTCTTGTTATCGAGTTAGCAGCCTTCGAGGCTCTTCGCTCAGGAACACTCCAGCACACCCGCTCGCGATAAATTAATAGCTAACACTGTTTACATACAACGCTTTGATGAAACGAACAGCTTGAGTGCTAAAAATGCTAATGAGGAAAACGTAAACAGAAACAACAATATTTCACAGTCATAAAAAACCATAGGACGGTAATAAGATAAGAGATTATCTAAACGGCTGCAATTTATAACATTCAAGGCTCGAAATTGTTTCCTTTACGCTTGACCATCGGAATCTATCGCGAGGCATAGCACGACTTCTTTACCATAAATCATCCAGCTCGGACCGGTAACCGATATTAAAGTATTCAAAGCTCTTGCAATCAGAGTCTCGCTCAAGAGCGGAACAGTCACAGATAAAATAAATGCCGAATCTTTCGTCGTAAATCTGTCAGCAAAACAATTCGTACCCTTTCACGAGCAATAAAATGCTGCCAAGAAAAGAAAACGAAAAAGTATCATAAATATAAGATTCATTTATATTCGTTCCGACGACCCTTGGGGTTAAACTGAGACCGCGAGCTGTGAAATAAAAATATTTTTTTTCATATAAAGGTTCACGAAATCATTTGGAGAAATTAATTAATTTAAAATCCTCGGTCTAAATCCGGCGCGAGCAAAGCAAGTTTAAATTAAAATCCAACAAAAACCTCAACCCTTTTTTGACCGTTGATCAATTGAATGTTTCCGGCTCTTTAGTCTATCGATTTATCTGATCCTTTGATCTATTTCAGATTCCTTAAAAAACTTTGGGACATATTTGTCTGGATCCTAAGAGCCAATAGTAATTTATTGAAAAGCAAATAATCTAGAGCTCTAGAAATCTACTAAACATTCCATAATTTGAAATTTTCCCCAGTTCTATGTTTAGGTTTTATGTTTAGGTTATAACTTAATAATTTTCTGTATAAAACTCAAAACTCAAAAGCATCATATCGTCACGCCTTTCCCGCGAAGGAGCTGGCAGAGGTGTAATACAACACCCACACTTCGCCGGACGATATTCAGTCCCAAATGTGACAGGGGGCGAGCCTGTCGCCATACACCGGGCTCCAGTCATGTAGCAGATGACATACTACAATACGCACATATTATGTTCACACAATGAACCAATTGGTGCGTGCCGTTGGCTGGGTTCGAACCCGCTCCCTCAGGTTTGAGAGGTGGGCCTTCTCCAACTAGACTATCATCGCTATTACAATAAACTCAAAAGCCAATACAACAAAATAGAACAAAAACAAGACCTCTCATTTTCAATAAACACCCAATAAAAGGAATCACTGAGACGGTTTAAGAAAGCGACCGGCTAAGCGGAACACAATGCATAACAACGAGAACTTTCCCATTGTTGACTTTAAATTAATTGCTTTCACACAATTTATAAACAAGACTTCGAATATCCGCCTTCACAAGAGAGCAATCGGCACAAAGAACGACAGAAGTTCCCTCGATCCGGATCTTAAATAAGCTGAGATAACTTCTTGTTTAGCGGGCTAATAAAGAGATTGAGGGTATAACTTTAGAAAGCATTGTGGAGTTCGTTCTTAAAATACGTCTCTTTGGAGTAAAATACGCTCTGAGTTGTTCACTATGATCACAGCGTTTTTATTGTTAATACTCTAGCCCAGTTTGATGGCTTTAAATACACATTTTTGCCTCAACAACACCTTAGCCATTAGCTTTCTGGCAACATGAATATCACATGGCTAAATATCGTTAATATTATTTTGGCTTTGATGCTAAATGCAAACGATGACAAGCCTACAACACTAAATACGTTCTCAGCAGCAGTCGTCGCGGAATGTGCAAATTAATTTAAAATAAGTACGTGAGCGTTGAGTGAGACAGACTTGTTTGTAGTACCTGCAATAAATTGCAATTAGCAAAGCTGTTGTGTCTTGTTATCGAGTTAGCAGCCTTCGAGGCTCTTCGCTCAGGAACACTCCAGCACACCCGCTCGCGATAAATTAATAGCTAACACTGTTTACATACAACGCTTTGATGAAACGAACAGCTTGAGTGCTAAAAATGCTAATGAGGAAAACGTAAACAGAAACAACAATATTTCACAGTCATAAAAAACCATAGGACGGTAATAAGATAAGAGATTATCTAAACGGCTGCAATTTATAACATTCAAGGCTCGAAATTGTTTCCTTTACGCTTGACCATCGGAATCTATCGCGAGGCATAGCACGACTTCTTTACCATAAATCATCCAGCTCGGACCGGTAACCGATATTAAAGTATTCAAAGCTCTTGCAATCAGAGTCTCGCTCAAGAGCGGAACAGTCACAGATAAAATAAATGCCGAATCTTTCGTCGTAAATCTGTCAGCAAAACAATTCGTACCCTTTCACGAGCAATAAAATGCTGCCAAGAAAAGAAAACGAAAAAGTATCATAAATATAAGATTCATTTATATTCGTTCCGACGACCCTTGGGGTTAAACTGAGACCGCGAGCTGTGAAATAAAAATATTTTTTTTCATATAAAGGTTCACGAAATCATTTGGAGAAATTAATTAATTTAAAATCCTCGGTCTAAATCCGGCGCGAGCAAAGCAAGTTTAAATTAAAATCCAACAAAAACCTCAACCCTTTTTTGACCGTTGATCAATTGAATGTTTCCGGCTCTTTAGTCTATCGATTTATCTGATCCTTTGATCTATTTCAGATTCCTTAAAAAACTTTGGGACATATTTGTCTGGATCCTAAGAGCCAATAGTAATTTATTGAAAAGCAAATAATCTAGAGCTCTAGAAATCTACTAAACATTCCATAATTTGAAATTTTCCCCAGTTCTAGAACTCAATTTAATAATTTTACTCCTGAATTTGAAATTTAAGATGAATCAGGTAATAAATAAATAATACAATTTGTTTTTGAGTCGTTCGACACAGCTTATTTTGATTCATTTAGATATAAACTAGAGAAAGAAATAACATGCGAAAATAATCATCATCATCGTGAATCAGACATCCAATAAATTTTGGAAAAAAAATGCTCCTCAGTTTCTTGCTTGTTCTTCTGAGTAGTGGCTCTTATTCCGAAAAAGGCGGTTAAGTCTATTAAAAACTTTGACGATCTTAAGTGTATCTTTGATACCCAATTGAATAAAAACATTTTAGCTTTGACTTTTACTTTAATGCTGGACAAAAGCCTTCTCCAATGATCTCCACAACGACCTGTCTTGCAATAGTAGTAATTGCAAAATAAAATAAAATTTAAGGTAATTAATTACCGTTGATGCTCTTCTTCTAGCTTACCTAAGGTACTGTTATTACCGTCCACGTTACGTTAAAGATCCAAGTACACAATTTTAAGTCTAGCACGCACGTACTGCGTACATAATGAGCTCGCTACGGCTTACAGCCGCCGACTCTGTAACAGATGAGGGAACAAATCCGCCGTTAATTACCCATTCGTGTGTAATCTTTTAATTAACTAAGTGTAAACTTATCCGCGTCGCTGACACCGACTCCTTTATGTTCCACAGTATTCGAGTTATAGATGTTGTCTTAAGCCACACAGAGACGCAAATTGGTTCTTTGTTTGTGTTAATTTGAGGCTTAATTTGTTTGTTGAACTCTGAGCTTATCTAGTAATATCCCATAGTTTTAGCTGCTAAACATACCAAATTCTATAGCCCTTCCAGTGTGTTTATCATAGAAAATCAATCAAATTAAGTTTTGTAACGGGATTAAATAAAATATTTCCATAGATAATCACAAATAACACCCGGTTTCATATTATCAACCGGAAATAAAATCTGTCATAGTTTGCACTATCATCTCGAGCGTTATATATACCATTCATCATTATTAGCAACACATAAAAAAAATGCAGTCTATGCTCTGCTGTGTAACGTTTTGCGAGCGAACTGTCAAATGAATGTCAGTGGAGTAGCGCCTGAGTCGCTCGCCCCGCTCTACCGGCACTTTGCGGTGGAGCACGGAAGAGGACGGATCTCATAATGTTTTTTCTTTGGCGTCGTTCTATAGTATTGATCTGGGTGTCCATTTGATTCATACTGATATTACCCACATATTGTACATGGTTTGGATTATTAGAAGTATTAGTTGTTAACATTTACATTAAGGTGGTTTTGGATACCGTCCCTTCAGAAATAGTTAATGAAACTGGATAACTCATCAATCTAGAATTATTTTCTTTACCTCTCGTTAGAAAGAAAACAAGGCTTTGGCAGTGTTCGTGTTATCGACAGCATTGACACCTATTGGCTTCTATCCCATACCGCGTCTCATTTCAACGTTCGATTAATCGGTCATCTTGCTCAGACGGGCGTCGCGCGCCCTAATTGTCTGCAGTAGGCATAATGCTGTATGCACAAAGAGGGTCCGCTTGTCCGCATGTCGCTGCGTCAGGTGTGTACAACAGGCCCATGAATGCCATGATAGGCTTGGCTCATTGTACTTCGCATAATTAACAGCTGTTGAGATGCTGGCATGGATTAGCCGGTCATTTGGATACATGATCCCTACACTATAATAGCATCGTTATAATAATTGCAATGTGCTTTAACTCTTCAGTTAACATGAATTTCGATGCATAGGGTTAACTGGGGTAAATGTGTCTGTGGGGTAATTGCGTCTTTCAAGAATTACTCACAAATTATGCAACTAACGCCATCTTGTACAGATTAATGCAACTAAAGAAAAAAAAAGATGTAGGTAGCGCCTAATTTGTGAAGGGTTTGTCAGTAATTCTCGAAACATGCAATTGCCCCACCGACGCATTTGTCCCAGTTGACCCTACATATGCATGCTTGCGATAACAAAGATCATTTAGTTGTTTTCAAGAAACGTTAATTACACACTTGACTGTAACTAAAACAACTAAAAATTTAAATTATTCGCAATCCAAACGCTACTTTACATGAAACCGCATTAACTCCCTTGCTGAAAGAAATTGGATTTTATTTCAATTAAAAAACTGAAGATTCACCATTTCCTCAAGTTTTCTGAAATAAAAACGGTAAATGCATAAACGTTTTCAAGCTCAATTGGCAGAGAAAGCAATGAAAAGCGTTCAGTGTTCTATAAAATTTTACTGCACGATCCAACAAAAATGAAAAGAAATATTGTACTTAATATTTAAGTAGTGTTTTAGCAATGTAAAAAATTTAAGTAAAGCTTTCCTTCAAAAGTCTGATATGAAAGCTTATTCCTACAGTTACAAATAGACCACTTGTTGTTTTTAATCTTAGAAATTTTAGCTTGAATAGTTTTGCATAATTGCAAGTTTCTTGTATGTCTGGTTAAATAACGTTGAACGTAACATTAAAAACAAAACAAAACATAGTGAAACTTCGAGGGTGCTAAAAGCTGTTTTGAACTTGCAACCCCAAGCTTCTTGTTCCGAGGAAAAAAAGCAAGACTTTAAAAACAGGAAGCCAACACTTTAAGGAAGTAAAGTGGAAAGTTGGCGGTTCCACTTTTATTTATGAACGGTTAACAAACGGTCACTAAAATTTCTCATGAAACTCTAAGCGATTGCAAGAAAAGTAACTGAGGATAACCGAGGCGATAAAAGTTGAAAAAAATTGAATTTATATTAATTTTATGTTATCTGCAAAGTTGTGAGAATGGCCGTTAAAAGTGGGACGAACACGTTTTATCGGCGAACGCAGAGGCGATGAAAATGATACCCCATAAAGAAGTGGTGCGGTGCGATAGATTCCGCAAGTTACCAACTTTTCGGGCACCTACCGCCATTAGCGGCTGCTGATGCCCTCCGCTGGCCCTCGCTTCACATTACCGCCCTCGTTATTATTACACTAGCTTTTTCGGTTACATTTTTTGGGTCATAAATATCTTGGTTTTATTTTTGTACACAAGTAAGTAGGTATGTTTTAAATTTTCTAAGCCATAACAGAAATAAAGTGATAAAAAAGGATCATCATCGTCACCGTAATGTCAATCTATAAAGTTATTTTCCTTTTTGTTATGAAACTACAGAATATATATTTTTGGAATATGGCAGGCTCAAAATAGAGTTCCCATTTATTTATATTTAGGTATATATAATTACACAATTCTTCAAAAATACCAAAGCCATTTTTATTAATGCGCCACAGCTGTGGTGCTTGTGAAACTTGTAAAACATCTTAACCGTACATCTCCGGAAAAGTTCGCGAAAGCTTCAAACGGATCCCCGACGAAGCACATTCAACAATGATAGTTAGGAAATGTTGCTATTCACATCTTATCCATTGAAATTCCCGTTCCCGACGCAAAGAAGAACATCTGCCCGCTTTGATTCCGCCAACGTATTAGCATCGGATTTGAATAGAACAAACAAAGGGATTGCTCAAGACAGTGTGCTTTCGTAGGCGATTGTAAATTCAGCGTATCGTAAAAATGCGAGTTCACTATCGGCGTTCGGTTCGGACTTAACCCAAGACTTAAGTGTGTTGTGACATGAACTGTTCACTTTCTATGTAGGTACTCGTAACAAACCCAACTTGTGTTTGTAGTTTTAAGTAAATTAGCTTCATTAATTAGTAAGTTTTGGGATTACTTTCATCGGCGCTTTCCAGTTGAGTCCCCCATTTCACTTCCACAGGGGATTGAAAAACACTCACGATCACTTGCACTAAATATAAGACGTGCCTAAGTCCTTGCTTAACTAGTTTTAAACTACTCCTAGCGAAATATTCGCTTATGGGACAAATAAAGTGAAGATTTTCCTAAGAAATGGCTTAAAGATTGATGATTTTTTTTTTTTATCTACCATAGGTCGTCATTTGACCACCAACTCGAGTTTTGTAGAGTAAAGAAGTATAAAGACGGCAGTTGAGTGAGGCGCTTCAACTGCGCTACTGCTCAGACCCGTCTTCGGAACGGTTACACCGGACTACATCCCGAAACACGACAAGGTCATTTCACGGCATGGCTTGGTCCGGTGGGTGGTAACTAGCCACGGCCGAAGCCTCCCACCAGAGTTTGCTACCCGGTTAGCACTACCCGGGGACCACGTGTAGAGAATCAGAATAGAGTACACTCCTACGGACGTGGGTAGCTCAGCCCCTATATTAGGTAAGAAGTAGCTAGGAGTAGAATAAGCTAGACTTAGTAAATTTAGTAAAAGCAAAGACTTAGGCAATTCTTATATTAAGTGCAAGTGGCCATCAGTGTCCCTTCGTTTTATTATGTGTCAATAACATTAATTTTTCGCCATAAGTAGCCAATACCAAATATTCCAGTCTAATACATAATTATTACAGAGCGAATAAAGAACAAAAGTGAATACACAAACTGGTATATTTTTGTCTGAGTGATATTGAGCCAAGTAATAAAAATCAATGTAGCCATGATCTGGATGGATAATGGAAATTTCCTAAAAATAAAAAGCTGCACAAATCCTTCTATCGACTGCGGTCGGCTGTGGAAGTAAGATCCTACCCGTATTGAAAAATCCTTACAATCGTCCCAGCTTTGCAAATTGCAATGTTGCAGCCATGCGGCTTGTTTTATTTAGTGTAAATGCAACGAGCTTGAAACGTGTTAACATATTAAACTGGTAAGTATGGTATTTTTTTCGAGATAACAATTGCACCAAATTTATCGGGTAGGGGTAACTTTTATCCAAATTTGTCGATTTAGTCGTTTTGAAACGTCAGTTTAAATGTGTATGCTCGCACCCCAAATTGGTTTAAAAATATGTGTTCATTCTTACTGTCACAACATGTATTTAAAAATAGGGCGGCGTAGCATTACAACCTGTTTTGCAAATAACGTTATAGAAAAACGATTTGAATTCTGAGGGATAACGATCTAAGCCACAAGTCGCAGCCCCTTAGCAGTGCAACCTGTATAGCACAATTTCTCTCAGTCTGGTTCAGCAGAAACAACTGCAACCTACACAGTAATGTTTGCCTAATAATATCCTAAGGTCAATTCACAGGTCGAGACTCGACGGGGCTCTTAACAAAAGCATCACGTCTCTCCGAAATGGCACTCGGTCACGGCGCTCACCTCCCGCCCAGGGGACCTCACTGGCGATCCACAACCTAACTGCGTATTTTAAATCGAATTGGACAGATTAGTTTAAGCTACATTTTTGCCAAGAAAGAATATTTTAAGGTACAATAAAAAAGCCGCTTGTACAGGCAGCGACGCGGATAGCATGCTATTACGGCGAGTAACATATAGTGCGATGTCCCTGATATTTAATTGTGTTCGATTCGTACGAAGATCTCGAATCGAAGATTTATGCGCAACGATATTAAATCCAGTAGATTGCGCGTGCAAAAATATGAAACAACTCGCGGTGTAGGGCAAGGGACGAGGTAAGTAATAGCGTTTTTGTATGCATCAAATTTTATTCAACTTGAGCTTTGAATCAGAAGCACCTCCCTCACAGACAAGCGTAGGCTATTTTAACATACCAGTTACTTTTGCGACAGAGGAATGATGTACATTATGTGTAAGTCGTCATAGTGCGATTTGTAAGTTACCCGTAGCCGACAACTTCACAGAGTAGCCTTGGGCTATTTGCAATTAGGCATTAGGCAATGTGATATAAGTAAAAAAATACAATCAATGATCACACAATAAGTAATGGAGTCACGTTCCCCATTCGCTGAGACATAAAGCTCTTCAATGGGTGCAGAACTGTCCAACTTTCAGCTATTAACTCCGCGAAACTGGGCGTGAGGTCTAGAAGTGGTTGCGAGACAAATAGCTTAGAGTTAACCAATTTAGTGTGAACTAGAACATGTTTGCTTTCACAATCAATAACTACAAGATAACGTGACAATATTTTTCAGGTAATCTTTTAAATTTGAAATTTAACATGGTTAGAATCAAGATTCAGCTAGGTATTGCTTTTGAGCATTTTTACAAAATAATTTGAAACAACTGGATGAAGAAGCTTGCTCACCGCCTTAGTTACATTATTATACAAGGTGTTGTTTTACATTCCCGCTAAATTTAAGGATTCGATGAAACTATATGAGGCACAGGTAACAGGTACGTCTAACGCTAGCGTTGTATCATACTTTTTGTTTCTTTAGATGAACGCTAGTGTAAGAGGTGCCCCCTAAGCCTCTATGGGTTAACACAGCCAGCCCCTTCAGGGGAAAGGCGTAACGATATGTCATATTATGTTATGAAACATATACCATAACACAAAATAGTGAGTGCAATTAAAAATCTGTTTTTCTTCTAAAACTTGAATTATTTTTTTTTTTTTTTTTTTATTCGTGCTCTACTATTGGAGTACTACTACAAACTCTGTGGGAATGCAAAACAACAGCTTGTAGGTATAATCTTCACCTTTTTATCATATTATTGAGACAACTTACTAAGGAATGTAATTCACCGAGCTATGTCCATAGCAATTTGTCAAAACATGCTCTCCGAGATTGGTGACATTGCCCAGGTGGACGGAGGCCGCCCGGCCGGCGTGACCGCGTCACTCCGGGCATCAAATTTACATCGCTCGCATACTTGCGGTGACCAACAGCCAACCCACTTGGCAATAGCAATGTCAGATATTAACACTCCACTCTGCTTGACTATTGTAATTAAGCGAAATATTTTGATGGAAGGTGTGTCAGTGCGATCAGTAGAACAAGTTTCAATTTTAGGAAGTCTCTGCTTATTATTTTTTCTCTGTAGTATTTACGTAATTTGGGAAATGTAAGGTAGTTCCAGAAAGTTGTAAACAATTTTGTAAAAATAATTTCACCTCACTTTCTGCAAACCGTTGGCATATTATATGCCAATATAAATATAATCAAAAATCAATACAATGTATCATGTAACAAACATGCGTAGTTTGTAATATACTACATACAGTCGACTCTCTAACCTGCGATAATTCGAACATCTCTATAATTCAAAGTTCCCTACAAAATGCCTTTATATTTCGAACTAAATCAATACATTTTTATACACTTGGTAATTCGAACGAAAAAACCATTGCTATACAACAAAACGACGCGTTAATTCGAACTAAACGGCGTCACTCTCGACAATTCAAAGTTGCTTGCAAGAAAAAAAACTTGCTTTGCAAAAATTTGCTTTGAAGTAAACCAGTATAACAGAGTTCTTTCGAAAGATTAATTCATTCACATTATTATTACATGTATGTACACGAATGTACCTCTTAACTTTTGTCATTGTTATAGAATGACAGTTAATAAATAGTAATTGAGAAACACTTAACAATTTGAAGTTTTATTTATTTTCTCTCAAAAATTTCGAACCATTTGATATTTCAAATACTCGATAATTTTTAATATTTTAAAACTCCCTCGAGTTTCGATTTAACGAGAGTCGACTGTACTTGCAAAGCATTTTATATCATTTCTTAGACATCCTCTATTCTTGAAAAGTTTTCACACACTATACCTATTGCAAATTCACTTATCCCCACGTCTCGTAACTAATTCAAATCCTAGATAAAATATTGATGTACTCGCGCGCTCGCGGCTCGCAAGGGAGCGCTGTTAATGGACCAGCTAATTTACATAAACACATTTCCAAAGATTTGACACCCTCACTATGGCTGACATTTGAAATCTCTGACGTGAATATTGCCGGGAATTCCCTATGAATTAACATCACATCTTGACACGTGCTCTTACGTGCATACATAACGAATCTCTTGTTCTTATAATTTAATTCATCAAGAATGTTTGTGTAGAGCATTGAGCGAGCTTTGGTTCTCGTTGGTACAGGCGGTGTAGGTATATTTTATTAGATAGCCCATATACCTATTATTGTAGAAGATTGAGTTCTTGTATGACTAGAGAGAGTTTCGTACTGTTTGTGAACGAAAATGACATACCAATTTTATCATAATAGTGTGCGTAACAGGTACCTACGTTTTACACTAGCGTTGCGTCACACTTTTTGTTAATTCAGATGAACGCTAGTGTATAAGACGTGCCCCGTAAATCCCTATGGGTTAACAATTTGCTGCTATTTTATTTTTTCGACGCGTTTAATGTTTTTTCAGTCCACCTAGACATATCAAAGGTGTAAGATTCCGTAAAGCAAATAACGAAAGAAACGGATAATACTGTACCTACTACAACATTACGTCTGAAGTTTACCTTTTCATTTACTAAGCACATAAAGGTCAAACCCTAAAAACCAATATAAAACGATAAGTTTTACTTAACTTTCGATACTTACACCACGATGTTTATCCTCGTGTCTAACTACAAACAACAAATTAAAGCACCTACAATCGCAATATTCTGCGGGCGACTTCATTACAAAAGTTTGTTACCCTCAAAGCCTAAGTCCCCTCCGGTATTAATAAAGTTTTGCCCCAGAGTTGGTCGGAAAGAAACGTGTTAATTATCCGAGTCCAGCCCTGGCCATCTGTCACGTGGCTTGAGCCGCTGGGAGGCTATTGGTAATTGGAAATGGCCTTCGGACTATGAATATCTCCGGTCGCCATAAGTTAAGCCTTGAGGTAATTCTCAAGACGCTCTACAGAAATTAAGGTGTTTGCGGTTATATCCATACATCCTGTCTATAAATGACATTTCTATTAGGTATGACTCCCACAGGAAATGAAAGTGGTACATTTCCGAGGATGACCATTACTTCCTATGTTGACTTGTTGCTGGCATGTAATTCTGTTTTCTAATTTCCTTAACCTATTTTGTTCATAATACCACAATTTGCGTAATTATGTTAACTGTAACACGTAGCATAATTTAAATTTAAATAATTTACCACACCATAAAGCAATTCATAGAGAATTAAGAAGTGCTAAGCTACAGCGACTGGCAACACATCCAAGTGATAAATTCTATTGTTAATGTTGCCATGCGCCAAAAATGAAGCAATTTATTCCGGAGACACGGGAGATGAAAAACATTATTTAGCAGAAGGTTTATTAAGTTGGGCGCATCGTAGCGTGACGCTAAGCGATGCTGACTATTTGTTCTAATAAACGCGAACAGGGGTACAGCCATCCACATAAACAATGTTACCCAATAAATGTCACTCAACAAAAGTTTGTATGTCGTTTAGTTAAATACTAAATAAATTCAAATTCAAATTATTTATTGACACAAAAACGAATAAACAATTACATTTATGTCACACGATGATATATATAAGAAAAGAATAATAAAAATAACAATGTCAAATTCAAAAGTGAAAATAACAATTAATAAAAAAGAATTAAAATAATAAGAAAATCACAAGTCTGTAAGAAATATCGTCTAAACTATCTGAATTTAAAAAAAAACTCGTTAAAGTTCATCTGTTAAGTTAATATAAAGTGCTTTTCTAACATTATTTTATTAGATAGGTAGATTAGGATTAGCTGCCTAAACCTTATTTCAAGCGATAATTTTTTGACTTATTATAATTTTTTTTTCTATGTACTTATTTACTTTTTAGAAATGCCTTAATATTAATTACACTGAAAGCATTCACGACATAATAAGCCGGCACTGAGCAGTTAGTTTGCCCTGATCCTAACTTTTTAACTAAAATGATAAAAGCTAATAAAGCGAGTTTGTTTGTTCATTTGTTTGTTACGCCTTCACGCTCTAACTACTTAAACGATCATCATATAATTTTACATACACATACAGAAAATTACAAAAGGTACCTTTCATCCCGAAAGAAAATAACGGTTCCTGTTGGACCGCGGTAGAGACTGCGGGGCGCAGCTAGTAAATATATAGTTTATATCGCTTTTGGGTCAATTTTGGTTCTTCGAGCGAGCCTGAGATAACAAGTAACATTATTATAAAGATAACAAATACTCGGCCGCAAAACATTGTACCCTATGTCACTTCCACTATCATGACGATTCAAATGACACCTCACATGTCGAAATCCATCAAGCTGTTTAGGCTGTATATGGCGTGCCACAGAAATCTCATACATACATACATACATACATACATAAATACATACATACATAAATACATACACTCCAAAAACATAACCCTCCTTCTTGTGCCGTCGGGTAAAAATACAGACTGCCCTAATCAAGCGCTAATCTATACAAATACCAAACTTCCAAACAAAACTTCCGTAAGTAAATAAAGTGAAATATGAGGCTTCATCGCTAAGACGTCGTTCAAGGGGAAATTAAACAATATCGTAATGCCATTTCGTTGACTTCAAACGAATTACCCAATTGATTTTGTACGGTGTAAATACGTTTGCTATTTTATTTCTGCTTTATGCTTAAATCACTTGCAGACTTGGTTTTAAGAATGACAATGTCATTTTTTTTAACACATATTAATATCTCTCATATTATGCTTAGGTATTACATATTTATTGGTCCTTTAAATGTGTCTATTGAAAAACAATCCTAAGTATTGAGAATTTTTTTAAGTTATTCTTCATCCACAAGGTTAGGTCCAGTAAATAGTAGAAAACAGTGGCGCCCAATTTGTACCATACTAAATCAATATAGTAAACTACTTGCAGCAAATAAAATCTTTGTAGATCCGAGTAGGTATGGATAGACTTCACTTTTTCTATAGGCACTTACACCAACCTCAACTCACAAAACTCCTTAAAAATCTGTACTGGCAACAATTCCAGTAATTACCCCCATCTTCCCCAAGCACCCACCTGCGCATTCCAGCGCCCGTATTGTTAGTATTCTTACATCGGACGGTGAATGTTGTAATTTAGTTAAGCATAATAGGCAGGAAGACGTGGAAGAAAAAAATTACTAGATGTTCTTAATTAAAATTAAATATTTCATTACAGAAATATTGGTACTAGGCAGACTACAGAATCTCTAGTCGGCTGATATCGCGAGGGAGCAAAAGGATAGTAAACGATAACGCTACATTTCCGAATTACATGGTGCGTTTAAAAAATATTAAACAGAAGTTGTTAATTTTGATTTGATTACGGATATTGTCCGAGTTTGACTATAATAATCCTGTGTTTAATGTAATTATGTTTGGCTCATTAAGTTAGAATTAAAAGCACCGTGTAAAGCAGGCTCTGCAAACGGCTAAGCGCTTCGATAGCGTCGAAGGATATGCCTAGCCATGACTATTTAAACCCGCAGCCCCCAGCCCAGACATAACGCTCAAGTCACCTGAGCAGCAGTTCCCAGCAGCCGGCGCCCTGATGGCTGGTAATCAAAGAAAACACGCTAATTAAGTTCTGTGCCCTCCAAATATTTCTGAAGGTAAAGCAGGGGTTGCGTAGGCCTTTCTTTTACGATAGCACGACACTCGCCGGCTTAATCACGGTTAGTTAATTGGACTTGATTTTGCGTTGTGCTTTGTTTTGTTTGGTTGCAATATTTAAGATGAGTATTAACAAAGTCATAAGTCGAAAACTTGAACTTAAAATAATACTTACTTTTATCTTCAGCCGTCGTCTTAAGAGTCCGGCGACCTAACTTACTTCGACCTAGGCGACCTAGACTAACTCCGCATTGGCTTAAGGTATTCTATAGCCATTTCGTCTAGAAGAAGAAGACGAGCGAAGAGAGCGAGTAATGATACTGACGAGCCTCTAAAGTTACCTACAGAGTGACAAAGTGCAATTTAAATATGTTTTATGACTTTTGCACTTCTGTAATCATTCTTAAGTAACTAAGAATTTCCCTTGTTATATGGATTCATTTAACAGCTAATGATGTAGATAACCTCCCTATGTAATGGAATTTTTGATTTGCTTTGTCTACCTATTGAATAAATCAGTCAAAAGTGACCCCTTAAAATTGCGGATATTTTTCATACCTCTATTTTCGCTTGAGAACGTTTTTAAAAAAACCAAGAACATAGGGGCGGAGATATTGTTAATTTAATTTTACATGCTAAATTTCATCATAATCTGACAAATGGTTTTCAAGAAATTTGAGTAGCGCGTTTGTATAGAAATTTCAGAACGTCGCGGAAATATAAATATAATCTTAATATAAATACGTTATAAGAAAACTTAAAATAGCATCCAACTCTCCAGTTTCTTCATCCCCTCATTTCTTTTCAATCTTCAAAAAAATACAAATCATATCGGCAAATCTAATCCAAACAGTCCCATTCGCCTAGAACACCTGTATTGAGCTGCGGGCCCTCGCCTCTCCAGGTGTTTGCTCTCAAATCAGTCGTTTAAATAAACTGCTTCGTTTTTTCTCTTGCTCAAATTCAATTCTCGCTCCTGAAATACGTTTAGTAGCGTTTACTTTGTTCATTGTACGGGATTGCAGGAATGTGATGGTTAGTCGAGATTAAGTCCTGATTAAACGCGGCGAATATGTAACGCTGTGCTAGCTTTTTGTGGCTACGATAGTGGTATGTGCACTGAAAACAATTCATCGGGTAATTAAAAAATGGAAATTTAAAAAATATAATCAATTTCTATACTTAATGAGGTTTATATTTACATTTAAAGTTGCGTTTTATAGTGCTTAGTGCATGTTTAAAGTTAAAATGTTTACAGTTACTAAATAAGTTATTTAAAAATTTTGAAACTTTTCTTTTAAAAAATGAATACACATAACATACAAAACGCTGTAAAATCACAAAGTATTTTGTAGTCTTGTGCGATCGTGTCGTGACACCGGTCTGCTTGATATCAAAGCGCTGCTAACAAACAATTTTAAAAAGTCCGCTTTCTGCTCGCCCTTTGCATGTCCACCAGAAAGACAGCCTTTTGTACACATAGCCATTTAAAAATGCGACGCCATGTAGCCTTTGTTGTTTAAGTTCTAAAATTTTGAACAACAAATAGTAAAACATTTTTTAGTATGAAAACCTCTATTCAAAAGAGAATACCAATTAATGAAATTACAGATTTAACCTATGTTTAAAATACTACAGTTTATTTGAGGTCCTTTCAAAACGAAATTAGCACCAACTTTAAATATAATGGGACTGTTTAAATACCAACACAAAAGAACAAAAAACCTATACCCTGTCGACTAACTACCCAAATTGAGGAACGGAAAAAAACGCTATCAATCGCTGAACTAATTTTGTCTTGATAATCGTGATAAAGCAACAAAATAGCAATTTGCTCGACCATAAAAATAATTGAGTTCAAACTGCGTTCAGGCAATAAAAAGCGTGAAAGCAGGCCCAATAACCTTTAGCAGGGGTACGTGGGAACTCAGCCACCTGGCAAATAGTGAGGAATAGAGAGAGGCTATTAGGAGCTCACACCACGTGAGCCAATGTAACGACCGACACCATTTCGGATGCTCCATTACCAGGATTTCAAAAAGGAACGATCTTTGCTTAATTTTACTTCTTACTGACAATGAAAAACTAACCTGAATTGCAACTATAAGCTTAGCTTCAAGCAGCATAAAGGCACAATGCATTTTTACAATGTTTAATAATATTTACGGTGCTGACCTATTTCGTGCTTAAAACTCACACAGACAGTACTCCCACTAGAAAATGAAGACTAGTGTTAAGGGCATCTTTACAACACACTAGGGAGACGACTAACCGTGAGTTATGACGGCATTTTCTCCACCCTTATGAGGAAATACGACAGTTTCTGCTCCGAGACGCCGAGAGGGTCGAGTCTATGATTGCCCAAAGTTAAGCTAGGTAGGTCCATAAACTTGCCATTTTAGACCAAGCCCTAATAGACAACGCTAGTCCTATTGTGAGTTATAGACGCAGCGCGCAGACTCGCCAGGAGTTACGGTGGAAAGAGCGAGTTCCCGCACCGTGGTAGACTACGATGCTCATTATGCGTCGTGTGTCGTCACTACTTAAAAACACTTCGCAGGATACTTTAAACGTATGAATTTAAACGCTCCCAGGCGTGAACATAATTATTATTTTGAATAAATTAAAAACGCTCAAGGATAACGAGCGTCGATCGTTGCGTCGTCGGTCGGAGCAATAACGTGCAGCATATCGGTTGCAATATCGAGGCGGGTGTTGTAGGCTGGACCGTGATCTAATATTCATCGTCGACGTGCCTGTCTACATGGCAAAGCATAATACGTAATTAGATACAGCAAATGCTCGGAGGGTCTCGTGCCTGCCCGCCGACATGCATTATGCACGAGTCTAAATTGAATGTGCAGTTAGTTGCGTGGATTAAACCTCGTCATATATGCCACATGACCGCCATAAATTTTAGTCGTCAGCGGTTTTGCAAGCCGTGTAATCTACAGAATTTTTGATAGAGCATCTTTTATTTGACTGATTTTTTTGCTGGTAGATGAGTTTGTTGGTATGACATCGTTTGTGTATTAGTCTGTATGTCTAACTTGCTAGAGCATGAGTTTTACAAAGTAATAATTCAATTTAGATACCGTCCAACGACATAGGTACCTAAACTGATTAATACGTATTTCTTACGGGTATGGCAGAGACAATTTAAGTTCAACCAACAATGAAACTCGTTAGAATCTAGTGGTTAATTTCTAACCGTTATCAAAGGCTTGCAATATCATTAAAAGGGGAAACTTTGACGATGCTAAAGAAACAGGAGACGAGCTTTAACCTCGACTTAACGAAGGTATAAAAATTCAATAACATGTAAATTTCCTTTTCCTGTGTTTGAGCGTAAAGTTTTTGGAGGAAGGTCTTGAAAGAGCCAATTGATTGGCTGCTTTAGCAGTTTGAAATGTCTGGCAAAATGTTTAATCTGTACCATGGTATTTAAACAAATTTTGTTACCAAAATTAATAAATGTTTACCCTACGTCAATTTAAAAAAAAAATGTTTTATTTGATATTTTCCAATGGTTCTCATTTTCCAGGATAAAAAAAGTACGCTTTCAAGTAAGTAAAAATATCAGAGTTACTTTACTCCGATCATGGTTTAATAATGCAGCGATATACTTTCGTTTTTATTATTAGTCTGTCTGATTGGGCTTTAATTAAAAACTCCAAAGACATGTTACACCCACCAACCCACACTGAGTCAGTGTGGTGTATAACGGTTTTGTCATTCTGGATCGAAGGCAAGTCGATGTCCCTGCGGTAGGAAGGTGTAAGACTTTGATGTTTTTTTTTAAATTACTTAATAGGCTTGCGTTTGGCCGCCAACATGTCTGTTGACAAGCAGTGATGCGGCCTACGATGGAGCACGCTTGCCTAGAAGAAACCGATTCACTCGAGACTTGAAGACACCCAGATTATAAGTGTCAGGGAACACACACTCTGGCAGAGTGTTTCACACTCTAGCGGTCCGAATGAGAAACGAGGAACCAAAGCGTTTCGTGCGTGTTGTAGGTATGTCGACCATAAAACGATGGAAACGATGATTTGTTGTTGTGAGAGTTTAGTCAAGATTTCTGACAATTGTTCATTATGGCTTGACCAGACTATCAGAAAGTTTTCTGAGCTTACAGCCAGCCAACCTCAGGCAGATGACATGGACTATCTTAATGATCTCTCAAAAATACCTCACCTTTGCATTTTTTTTATTCCTGTCCAGGCGCTGCTTGGCTCAACCCAGCCTGCACGCTATCCTACCTTTCTACTCCAACTTTTCATTCCAGTTAACTTTGTAATGCTTCACACTTAACCATTCATTACCATTCACAAACTTTTTATTTTATGGGTTTCTAATGTTAACTTTCCATTTGCCTCACTAAAGGTAGGTATCACGTCACCGCTAATTGTAAACGATGTTCACCCAAACCGTCATAAACACCTCGATTACTGCTAACATATAAAAATCCCTCGTAGTCCGGCGACGGCGAGCAGACGGCGGATTATTGTGGTCCTGCGCGAGATTACCTCGGCCCACGTTAACCGTGAGTTATGATCGCCTTGCTCCTGCTCAATCTTGTTGCCTCTATGAGAAAATAGTGCAGCCGCGACGCCACGAGGGTACGAGATTGTGGTCTTTAGCTCCAGTTGGTCGGATCGGTCGCGCTAAGTAAAATAGTGCAATCTTTGAACGGTTAACGGCATAAATAGTGATGCTCTAAGTTCAGATTTAGTCAAAGTCCCGTAATGCGTAGTAGATTTGTAACTAATCTAGTAACTGAAACTATCTAGTTTTTCGTATCTGTAAGATACAAATTGTTAACTTGGGTCAGATTAGTATTATGAGAACTAGTTATATTTATAAAACATTAACCGTCTTACTACAAAAAAAGGTTAACATCTGTTGAACACAAATGATATCTATTACACTTGTTTATATACTTGTTTTAGACAACTTGTATAAAACAAGGTAGGTAGGTTTTGGTATGATTTTTGTCTAAAGCGTGCATAAATCTTTTGTGGTAACACAGAAAATGTTACATAATCAAGAAAATGATTTCAATGGCTAATATGAAAGATAAAAGTCCCTTGACCATTATGTTTGCTTTTATTTATATACAACTAATGCGCTCCGCGGTTTCACCCGCGTTTAAAAAGTATTCTGTGTTATTCTAGACTACAATATATCTCTGTGCCAAATTTCATCCAGATCTGTTCAGCCGTTCTGGCGTGGCGTGAAAGAGTAACAAATATTCATCCATCCATTCTTACAAACTTTCGCGTTTATAATATTATAGTAGGATGATTTTTTAGAAATCGTCAACCAAAAAGTAATGAGGATAATAGTCAAAATAAGAATGAAAATAGAAAAAACAACAAAAGAAATAGTAAATAATAACAAATAGAATCAGAATACCAATTTTTTAATAAGCATCGCGCATTGGTATCATTAGTTAGCAGTACTGTGAGTACCTACCTAGTAACCTAGCTCCTTAGCAACAGCTATACCAGCCTCATTAGCATTTGTGCTCCAGTATTCAATCAGCTAGAACGAAGTGCTGGCAGGAAAAGCTAATTGCACATGCTTGTCTTGTAATAATCACGTCAGTTTAATATTATAAAAATGCGAAAGTTAGATTTAAGATCATGAATGTTTAATTAATTCTTCACACTGAAACGGTATACAAGTTTCAGTGAAATTCGAATGAATATAGCTTAACCTTAAGATCAACACATTAAATATACTTAAGTCATTTTTATTTCGGTAAAACATTTTTTTTTGTAGTGTGAGTGCCGAAACGAGGCGCAACTAGTCCTAACTAATATTATAAATTCGAAAGTAAGTTTGTTCGCTCGTTTGCTTGTAACGCTTTCACGCCCTAACTAATCAACCAATCATCATGAAATTTTGCATACACGTTGTCTGTGGTACAAAAAGGACATAGGGTACTTTTTATCCCGAACAATAAACAGTTCCTGTGGGACCGCGGGTGAAACCGCGGGGCGCAGCTAGTCTAAAATTAAATCAAAATAATAAGACAGAAAACTTCTTTATCCTATCTGATTTTACGAAGAGTAGGTAATCGAATTCTTTCGTTTCAAAAGATAAACATCAACAACAAAACGTTTGACTATTTACATTTCTTTATTAGAACTAATAATATTTTAATGTTAATGATTAAACAAATACTTACTTAAGTTACTTACTTAACTTATTAAGAATCAAATCGTAGTAGTTTACTGCACATATTATCACGCCTCCTTTGGGGTCGCTTTTCTTTGGGGTAGGCAAAGACCACTTCTCTACAATTGCCACGATCCTTGCATATCTACATCTTACGCTTCTCCTACTTTCAAATATAAATTAGAAACAGGTCACCTGTTGACACAAATATAAAAAGTAAATAGATTACCTACATTTTAATGTTTTGTAGTTCCTCAATGCATCGATATCCAACATCTTTGCAATAATAATGAACGAAAACCAACATGCACTGAATTTATTTTCCAATTCAAAGTTCATTCAGAATTAAGTTCCCGCCAAGAGAGCGGCCGCTCTGCAGCCAAATGGGATTGGTTAAACTTTGCACCTCACAGACCTACAAACAATTTCTACTAGATAATTATCACAGAATTGCTTTACTTTTACGGTTGCCAAGAGCAGAATTATTCAATCCAATTGATGACAAACCAAACGTTTTTAGTGATACCTGCCAAAAGTTGACCAGATACAAGAAAATAGTGTTAAAAGAAAAAGTATGCAAATTTTGATTTTAAGTACCTACTCCCATTTGTGTAAACATTTCTGGCAACACATTTTCACTACTCTTAGTTCTGTACTATGTCAGTTCTAGAACGTTTTCACTGTCATGTCTGAACGTTCGAAGCTCTCTCAATTCGCAGTAAGAGGATTACTTACTTACTGCAAGAAACTTATTACTAAATCACAGAGTTACATGTGTATCGTGAAGTTACATGCATTGTCTTTAGGATTGCAATTTTCTTGAAACCATTACGAAAGAAAATCGTTTTAGTTTTTACGTTCAAGTTGTTATTGCGCAGCTAACATTGCAATTTGCAGTTTAAACAATAAATGGAATAGCATAATCCTTTACGATGTTTCTATGGATTTCATTTTGATAATGTCCAAGAATCTTGAGATCAGATATCAGAATAGAATATAATTTATCTTTATAAACCTCTGTACTATGTATGATATACATTTTAAAAATCTCAGTGTTATTTAAGTATTTTACCAATAATATGACAAGTCTTTTCATTGCTTTTTATACCTTCCAGTCTAGTAGAGAAATCACGCAGACGATAAAACGAATACAAAAATAACGACATTTGATTTCTCTCGTCTCAATATTTATCACAACTCTCTATAATATCCAACAGAGAAAACTAAGAGACTAGAAAACAGGTACACTAGTGACATTTGATTTCCCCGCTCACCTCGTTAGTGCAGTTTAATGCCCGCCGGAGCGATGTTCGTTTTATTACGCCGACGGGCGTAATATTTTGAGTACGAAGACTCGTGGTGACATGGTGCATATTTAAACAATGCAGTCGCGACGCGAGCGAAATTGTTGCGCCATTAAAACTCGCTTTAGATAAAAGTGCTTCGCCTTAAATGTGTTTGTTGTAGCCGGACGGGCTGGGTTCCTACTACTGATCGTAATGTCACTAAAAATAAACTGTGTCTAGGGAATAGACTAGCTGTAGTATCACACTAATCACACTTCACACTAATATTAGTACCTGGATGTCCGAGCTTTGCTCGGTATTTTTTTTATTGTGTTTTTTGGAAAATAAACAATTGATTTTAGTCTAACCTCAAAGCAAACTCATTGACTTCGTGTTTCTTAACAACGCCATCTGCTGTTCTGTCGTTAAAGCAATTAGTTGCTCACAAAAAATAGTATTATTATTCGCCAATAGATGTCAGGAAGAGTCATATTTTTGTTATTTTTCTTCCAAGTTTATGTTTAAGTTGATTATCGATAAAACACGAATAAAATGACATTTTCTAAAAGTGATTCCTAGCTAGATCGATTTATCGCCCCCGAAACCCCCTATATACTAAATTGTATGAAAATCGTTGGAGCCGATTCCGAGATTCTAATTATCTTACATCTTTAAATGAGCAATTCTTGTATATATATATATATATATATATATATATAATTGGAATCTCGGAATCGGCTCCAACGATTTTCATACAATTTAGTATATAGGGGGTTTCGGGGGCGATAAATCGATCTAGCTAGGAATCATTTTTAGAAAATGTAATTTTATTCGTGTTTTATCGATAATCAATCTCAACTGAAAAATATGACTCTTCCTGACATCTATTGGCGAATAATAATACTATTTTTTGTGAGCAACTAATTGCTTTAACGACACAACAGCAGATGGCGTTGTTAAGTAACACGAAGTCAATAAGTGTTTGCTTTGAGGTTTGACTAAAATCAATTGTTTATTATCCAAAAAACACAATTAAAAAATAAAAAAAAAATACCGAGCAAAGCTCGGCCATTCAGGTACTATATATATATACAAGAATTGCTCATTTAAAGATATAAGATAAGGGCGAAAGTTTGTGAGTGTGTAAGTGTGTATGTTTGTTACTTATTCACGCTCAAACGGATGGACAGATTTTGATGAAATTTGGTATGGAGGTAGCTTATACCCTGGATTGATACATAGGTTACTTTTTAACTGCGGGTAAAACCGCAGGGCGCAACTAGTTTTTTAATAAAGCGTAGTTATCGTTCTGAAAAATGTTGTAAGCTCTTAAACATACAAATGGTTTTTTTTTAAATCTATATTTCAAGAAAAGAAGAAAAATTCAAACAAGTTGAGCCTCACCTTTAGCTTACAAAGAAAACAAATCAAAACATAGGTTCGAAAACATTGGCGAACTTTCACCCTCATCGTTCCAAAGTGAAATCGTCATTGAGAAAAAAATCTCCCGAAGATGTTACACCGGGTGCCTTTGACAGTCGGCCCACATCGCGCTCTGAACGATTTACATATTACGTGACAGTTTTACCAAAGTCGCCATCGACTCCACTGATAGACTGAGACATCGAGGGCGATATTGTTTTTTGATCGTTCTGCGAGCCCTTCGAGGAAAAACTGTTTTTTTATTGCCACTGAAAATTCTATCAACACGTATAGCTTACTGCTTACACTTTCTGTACGAAACCTTCATATTTTCGTAGCAAAATAAATTGCGTTACGTTAGACAACAAACATTATTGATTAAATTACACGAAAACATGTTGCGCTAGACGCCGGCGGTGAGATTAAATTATTTAACATAAAACGCGGGAAGACTTTGATACTAAGAGATTTACACCTTTGAGAATACACGCCGTGCTTGTGTCATTGCAAAATGGGTTATTCGGATTTAGCGACGGAGCCTTTGATGTATTAAATGTTAATTTTCCATATCCAAAGCGATGGGAACTGAATACACATAGGGGAGCTTATGTTTATTTCATACACAACACTTAAAGGGTTGTTTAATTTTATCTTTAAACATTTTCATTGTTTTCCGGCTTAATTTGGTAGATATAATTTGTAAGCATATAAAAAATCACTGGCAGTCGGTTTTTTTAATCGTCACCTTAGTTTCAATAAAATAAATAAAAGCGAAAATTTTGTGTCATAAGCATTCTCGTGTCCTTTTTTTCGTCTTTGGTAAAATTCAAATTATCTTTCGGCCTCTCAGATCAATCTAGAGGAAAAGATGGAACACTGCGTTATATCTCGCTGAAGCCACTTCTTTTTAAATGTGTGCGCGTGGTAATGTTGCCATGAAACAGATTTACAATTGCACGGAAACTAAGATTTATTCCCAAACTCTATGTTAGCTATTTCCGTTCCAATATACATACAATATTCGTTCCAACATACAATATACCTTAGTAGATTTAATATTCTAAAACTGCACAAATTTGTTAGAGTTTAATGTTACGGCTTTTTCAATAAAAAACTGCACAGTTTTTAAAAAGAACCTCAAAATGTAGTCCTGGCCACACTTTTCTAATGCACTATGTATATTTAAGTACACGAAATTATACCAAAATCAATGCACTATAATGTCGAGGTAAGAATGACCAAGCGAGTAGCGTAGTTTTTTTGCGTCAATGTGTGCGTGTTATGTACATATACGACAGTAGCGTAGTTTTTGGATGGTATTTGGCTTCACCTAAATCTTACGCCGTGCGCCATCTTATTCTCTAGGTTGATCTGAGTTCGGCCTGAAGTTTTTTCTTTTTCGATTTTTAAAATAGCTTACGAATACAGTCATTGCATAAAAACAAAATAAAGAGAACATTTTATTACTACTGAAGTTCCAACTAAAACAGTTTTCCATAACACAAACAAGTTTAATAAATCAAAAACCAATAAGCTCTCGATTGTACTCGCGCACGGTACGAGCTCCTGAAAGTTTCCTCGGATGCAGCGCTGCCTCTCGGCTAATTGGCTAGAATTTCGCTTAATATTTACAACTTTTAAGCAAATGCAGTTGGAATACTACTGGAGTCTCTTATTAAGCTCTTAGAACTAGTCAATAAGATTTTGGTCAGTAAATTTTGCGATTTTATATGTAGAAGCTATGCTCCGCGGTTTTAGGTGCGGTTAAAAAGTACCCTATTGCTATATGCTATATGCTATTCTAGACCATACGTTCTGCCGTGATTGAGTAACAAACATCCATCCATCTAAACTTTGGCATTTATAATTATAGTGAGATTACAAGCGTTTGAATTTAAAAAATAAATAAATAGAACTTATCTTTAGTACAGAGAGAGCTATATGCTATTTTTACCCTTGTTACTCTTTTATTCTACAAAAAGTAATAAAGTGTGTAGGGTCAACTGGGGCAAATGCATCAGTGCGGCAATTGCGTCTTTCGAGAATTACTGACAAACCCTTCACAAATCAGGCAACTAGCGCCATCTTGTACAGATTATTGCAACTAAAGATAGAAAAAAGATGTAGATTGCGCCTAATTTGTGAAGGATTTGTCAGTAATTCTCGAAAGATGCTATTGCCCAATTGCCCCACTGACGCATTTTCCCCAGTTGACCCTGTGTTTTGTCTAATGGTAAGCTCAAGACTTGTTCTTAACAAAAATTTGTAGAAACTAAATATATGAGACCTGCGCGTATTTTAAACATCGTTACATATCGTCACGCCTTTCCCCCGAGGGGGCTGGCAGAGGTGAAATACAACACCCACATTTCGCCGGACGATATTCAGTCCCAAATGTGACAGGGGGCGAACCTGTCACATTTGGGACTGAATATGACTGACATACACCGGGCTCCAGTCCTGTGGCAGATGACATACAATACGCACATATGTTCATACAATGAACAAAATGGTGCGTGCCGTCGGCTGGGTTACCTACTTTAAAATATCCCAAACTCCACCAACACATGACTGACATCAAATGTCCTGCTTTATTGCACGTTTCGTTGGACACGGTGACGGACAGCGCTTCGAAATCCGATATTTACAAACTAAAAAGTCGTCACGGCACGCAACATGTACGCAACCAATTTAGGACGTGCCAGTGTACCGATACGCGACCGGACGCGCCCATTTGTTGTCCGATGTTCCGACGTACCGGCTTCACGGAGCGCTAGCGAAGCAGAGCGTGAGCTTTCATGTTTCAGACGTTTCTTATTTTAACGGTTTTTTTATAATGTACACTAGCTGCGTCCCGCAGTTTTAACTGCAGTTAAAAGTTTCCTATGTGCTATTTAGACTTTAATCTATCCCTGTACCAAATTTCACTCAAATCCGTTCTGGCGTGATTAAGTTTAGTAACAAGCATCCATACATACATACATTCATCCAAACTTTAGCATATTTGAAATTAGTAACAAAATAAATCTATTTCAAAGTCAAAGTCAAAATGTTTTTATTCAATTTAGGTATCAAAGATACTCTTATGAACGTCAAAGTTATTTAAATAGACTCGACCGCCTTGTTCGGATAAAGAGCCTCTACTTACTCAGAAGAACAGGCAAGAAACTGAGGGGCATTATTTTTTCAAATAATAAATAAATTACAGTCTCACAAATTTTGGCTTACAACTAGGTAATATCTATAAATACTAGTGGCTACTTGGCGGAAGTGGAAGGCTCCAGACATTTTTGTCTTCTAAATATTAATTATAAATAAACCTTCTATTACCCTCTTTTCACTAATGTAGTTTTAACATGTGATTTGAATTTTCCCTCAGTGAACTATTTGGTACTTTTGTTTAGTAAACAACTCGTCTGATGATAATCGATCTCTTTGATTTAAAAAAGTCTGTTCACTCTAGTTTACAAAATTATGGCACAGTTGACGTCTGGCTTAGCGGTAAGCCAGACAAAAAGACGTAAGGTGCTGGCTAGACTGAAAAAAACGTAGGATGAGGACGAGACACGGCCTGAGACACATGATCCCTACAAAACGAGAAGCGTTGCGTCCGCGCCCCGTCTTCTCAGTATATCTTCTTAGCGTCGTGTTTCTTTTACAAATTATGTGTGAAAGTAGGTACAAGATTGAAAGGACGCCACGTTTGCGTGTCAGTCGTGTCACGTCACAAAGAGATACTCTATCCGTGTCTCTGTTCGTCCTACGTCTTTTCTGTCTGGCCAGCGCCTAGATGCTATTCGATTAACTTGTTGCTATTTGATTAAATTGTGTCTTCACTGTTGACTTTAGCAATTTGATTTGGAATTAATAACGTGTAAAGCTTTGGCTTTTAACATAACATAATATGTATGAACCATATTAAAAACCATAATTTTACATATGTATGTTTATATAGTTTTTAACTTTCTGTTTTAAAAACCAATTTTTTTACATATGTATGTTTATATGGTTTTTACTTAACTTGGGTAGACTTTCAGTACTGTTTCGTTACATCCATTGTCGTTGGATGTTTCGATGCTACGGCTTCGTTTAATTGAGCCATTTGTGTCACTCCGGCTTGACAATGCCGCAATGCAACTTTATACAGAACCATCGCTTACTTTTGATAAATATATCTGCATTTTTAGGTTTCTGTAGTCAAGTAGGTCAATCTTAGTTTCACTTTTAGAGAAACTGTAAGTAGAACATTTTTCATTACTTTTACCCTACCGTATTTTTAAGTACATTACCTTACCTTATCGTATTTTTAAGTACATTACCTTACCTTATCGTATTTTTAAGTACATTACCTTACCTTATCGTATTTTTAAGTACATTACCTTACCTTACCGTATTTTTAAGTACCTATATTTTTTAAACGGTTTTTCCTACGTTAAGTACGTTTTGTCATTTCTCAAATTGACTTTAATGCTAAATTAATGTTAAAAATGTAATGCCCAATCTACTGGTATATCATTTTAAGTAAAAAATGAAAATGAACTTACCCTTACACAGGTACTCTGCCGTGCTTTATTTCAATATTTCGTTGGTATCAAAGCACTACTATTACGTAGCGTATATTGAAATTTGCCAACGCAGCACAATATCGTAAAAGATATCCCATAAAGCTACTCTATTTATTTTACAAAAGAAAATTTCACAACAAAAATGTGCACCTACCGCGTAGTTTTGCGGTGAAATTCCCTGGGGCGCCACATAATTCTGCAGCTTAACAAACGGTGAGGATAACACGAGGCTTCGAGGTAATTCTTTACACTTCCATTACTGTACGAGCACGTGGAGGTTAACTTTGAACTACCTTATCAGATCGTGCACAAGTTTATAATCTACTAGATGCGCCCCGCGGTTTCACCTGCGGTTAAAAAGTGCTATTCTAGGCTATAATCTATCTCTGTGCCAAACTTCATCCAGATCTGTTCAGCCGTTCTGGCGTGAAAGAGTAACAAACATCCATCCACCCACCCATCCATTCTTACAAACTTCCGCGTTTATAATATTAGTAGGATAGGATTTAAGTGAGAATATGCTATGTTTTTTTTAATTTTAATTAAAACTAGTACGTTTTAATTAAAATTAAAAAATATTCCATTTCTTAAATATACTTAACTGAAACATAGACGTTGTATTGGCCTTTGTAAAACGGAAACGCTTCAGTATCGCTAACGTTTTACAAACGTAGTTACCAGTTACCCATCCGTTTTTTAAGGATACCACAACGTCGACGGTTTTAGTTAAGTATCGGCAATGTTTAGCTAAATTGCCCTTCAGTAAAATAACTTGGATAACTTTAGTCAAAACTTAACTAATCAGTGGCTAAGTAAAGGCTGAGTAAAAAAAAGTAATTACCCACCTACCTAATCTAAATCTATAATAGAGTCGATTTTGATAAGCCAAAATAGCTAATATGTCTGTCTTTAGCTAGTCATTATTAATTATTATTATTATTTTAATCTCTTAAATTAGCATTATTGTAAAAATGATCAAAATTCACATCAGCATCGAAAACCTATTTAAAGCTTATTGATAGTCATAGAGCCTTTCAAACAAATTGCAATGATGCAATCCACAAAATAGTGCAAGACCGCCAAAACTAATCTGCTTCCTCGCTACATTTCGATCCATCGAAGAACAACTATTTGAAGTACACAGAAGGAAGACGTTCTACAGCTACTGTCGGAAACTTCTTGTTCATTTGGCTTCCAATAGCTTTGCGCCTGATTTTGGATTGTTGCAAATTTAACGCGGAGTCAAAGTCAGCTTCTTCGCAAAGGCACCAAATTAGCCAACGGTCCCGAAACTGCCCGATGAGTTGGAATTTATTTGAATCTTGCAGCTTACCTAACGTCATTATGTACTGAACTTTGTGTTTGTAGCTTCAGCCAAGTCTCTTTACTTCGGTACACAGTTACCGAAGTAAGCTTCCGAACCCGGTTTTCGTACAGGCCCGGATTCAAGGTTATAGAGATTCTATACGTTCTTTATGGTGTTAAGATTCCATGTTATAGAAAAACTAAGGCCTACCTAAGAGAAAATGTTCGTAATAGATACTTGTTTCATCATGACTACATAATTGTTACATGTTTGATATCATAAACATGAATGACCATGACTCTGTGAGGAATTCAGAATAATTGTTTACTTCTCCAATTCTTGCCTTGCTACGTTAAATACTTGTAGGAAAATACCTGCAATAAAATTTTCCGCTGACTAATTAAATGATCAGGCTTGTCTCATCGCGTCTGTTGATGTATCTATTAGGCGTCGGGGTACTTAATAAAGTATTACAAATGAGTTGTTAGGTAGTAAGTTCCTACTCTACGTAACTAAGTCTAAGAACCGATACTATTGTACTCTACGTTTTTAAAACCCTAGAAACATCAACCCTAATGCTGACTCCTTAGCAGCAGAGAATAACCAAAAAAGGGAGGACCGAAGAAAATTTATAAACCCTAATTTTTACACCCGAGAAATATCCGACAGTCTGTTCGATTACAGCTTGCAAGTGTAAACTCCGTAGCAAGTGCTGTCACAACAGTACTTTCTGTTTCTCGCGGGATTTTTCTTGCACGTGGAAACGCGGCCTAAAAAAACTAATGAAATTGTCAAAATGAAAATGTAAGATAAATATTTATTGTTTGATGCTAAGTTTGGGTTGAACTCAAAGTACTTTATGGCAACTTACACTGGACTGAATTTACTAATTGTTTAATTAAACATAGACCCACTTACTAATAAACATTGTGTAGCCTTGGAATAGTTTTACAGTGTTTTGTCTTTTTCTTTCTTAACAGTTAGTAGGTAAGTATCTCTGTTTCTCACCTTCTCACCACCACCTGCCGTCACCGATACGATAAAACACCTACTCATTATTTTGACGTAACTAGGTAGTATAAAAAAATTAACAAAAACAGTTCCGCCTTGAACTTACAATTGCGTATTATTCTAATCAATAGCCTCAAGTGTCTTTAGAGGCCAAGAGGCCAAAAGGTACTTCACCTTTTCTTCTAAATTCATACCTAGTTTGTTAACGACAAAAACTGGGCAAATAGACAAGATTATAGGAACAGGAAAATAGTTATATTATCTCAACGAACTAAGAGAGTGGTGGAATTTGGAAAGCATTTCAATTCTCACTAAAGTAAAACGTGCAAGATCCAGACAATCCTTGAAATCCAGACGTTTTCACATTGTGTTCATGCTATAAACATAGGTATAGAGCTACGTAATGCTATGATGAAGATGCTATAAATGCATAGGTACTTCTAAATTGCATATTACTTAAACCTTGATAAAAATGGCCTGTGTCTTCTATCTTCGATAATAAAAATACGAAAAGAAGTTGCTTAAATGTATTAAGCTACCAAATTATAAACCTAACAATGTATTTGCCTTTTAATGTGATTTAAACAAGTTCATTTTGATGTATTTAGTAAATCCGTGCGCATTTCGAGGCGGCAGGTGTCATGGCCTCGGCGCACCACGGCACCACAATAAATAGCTATTCAGCAGAAGCGACCGCGGTGACGCCGGAAGGTGTTCTCAATTTGTCGCCCCGAATGAGATTGTCGCCGCTCTGTATTAGGTAAGTGGCTTTTACATTTCACTTTACGGCCCGGTTGCAATGAAATGACGGTGTGTGAAAAGTTTTAGTAGAACTGTGAGTGGGGAAAATGAGAATGTTTCTTTAATAGGACTGTCTGTGATGGAAAACTTGTAATAGGTACATTTTTTTATCATCATCATCATCTTCAGCCCCTAATCGCCCACTGCTGAGCATAGGCTTCTCTTCTCGTACGCCACTCTTCCTGGTCCTGTGCCAATCTTGGCCAGATTCGACACGCGACGAATTAGTAAAAGTCAAACAAGCAAATAGACCTTTTGGTTTTAGTTATTATCAGTAGGTCCATCATAAAACATGGTCACCGCTACTTATAGACACTTAATCTATAGTACTTAGCTGGAACACTTTAGACATACTTAAATTTTACTTAACCTTCGTTTGAAGCACACTTTAAAGAAATCCCAGTCATGCTACAATAAAAAGACACGTTAAAGAAACAATCAGTTTCAAACAAACCGTGCGGGATTCTATACATAGCTTAAATATGGAGAGATGATATTTCTGAAGATCCTGGCTAGGAATTAAGATGAAGTAAGATGAAACTTATGACGCCGTAACGTACCTACCTGCTTACTAGTCTAGCCTTTTTTATTTGTGAGGTACATTACAATTACAATGACTGAAGTGCGTATTCGTGATCCGTGATCCACAATGGTATATTGAACTATTCCATTGTGGGTACCCATTATTTTCTTAGATTTTTTGCTAGTACATATTTAAAATGATACAGTCTACAGTAGGTAATAATTACTGGATTAGCAGAAAGCGACAGGTGTCCCCTAATGTATAAATAAAAGATTATTTCTTGTATTCCTATCAGAGATAGTGATCAATTTTGCTACAATTTTTATTAAAATATTATACTTCGATTGGCATCAAGAATTCTGATAGAGCATGGGTGGTGTTCCTACGTCACTAACCGCAAAAATCGCTTTTTATTTGCTATTAGCATTAACATCAATTAAGAAGTTCCATTGATCTTATTCTTCAGGCAATGGCTCCGTTATTTTCGCAAAATTAAAATAATGTTTCCATTAGCCTTGTCTTTGATTTTCAATGTCCTACTTAAGTAAGAGGTATAACTTCCTTAAACTTCAGTCAAAACTTTTCATCTAACGATTAAGGTAGATTATATAGGACAGTTAAATTCAAGCCTGTGTTAAATAATTAGATTTTTAAAATCATTAATATGGGGTGGCTGGAATAATGGGTACAATACGTAATTCTGGATACCCATGCCTGCATAATGTACAAATATGATTGGGTAGGTAAGTGTTTTATACCCATCATAACATAACATATCGTCACGCCTGTCCCCCGAGGGGGCTGGCAGAGCTGTAATACAACACCCACACTTCGCCGGACGATATTCAGTCCCAAATGTGACAGGAGGCGAGCCTGTCGCCATACACCGGGCTCCATTCATGTAGCAGATGACATACAACACGCACATAATTATGTTCACACAATGAACAAACGTCGGCTGGGTTCGAACCCGCTCCCTCTGGCTTGAGAGGCAGGCCTTCTCCAACTAGGCTGTCATCGCTATATTAAATGGGTAAATTTTGTACCCATAAGTACTCATAAGGTTTACTCACGTATCTGCTCGTTAGTGCTATTCGTCACTTCCCTTCAAATCGATGCGCTAACCTATCCTAAGAAACATGAAAATCGGATGACGTCTGACATTGGAGAAGGCCATTCTCGATGACTTGCGCTCAGCTGTAAACGAACCGGTTTGCGAAACCAAATAAAGATGTTATTTGCGACTCAGTTATTAGAAGACATCAGGCCAGTACGAAGACCAGGCGTTGGCGTATGATATTTGAGATTGAAGCAATTACAAAGAGACTGAGCGACAAGATACGTAGCCAATGTACCTACTGAAAAATGTGGAAGTGTGCAACAGTAATTTTTTGTGCAACGTTCATCGCCGTGTCGTCGAGTGCATCTGGACATGCAAACATAAGAGGTCAGTGTTTTGCTTGTAAACATTTGTTTAGCGGAGTTTTGGACTGTCCTATAGTCTTTACTAACACGGGTTTTCCCAAAGATCTTAACCTTGATGATGTTTTGTTTTTCTTGCCTATATTTGCTTGTTTCTTTAATTTATGTGCAAGATGAGACAATTATAATAAGTCGTTGCCTTGTTCTTGAAAAGATTACTGTGTTGGTTAAGTATTTATTTACTCATAAATTAAAAGTACTCAAAAATCTCCAATGACTTTAAACAATGTGTTATGCATGGCTTAGTTCAATAAACGCAACAGTCATTTATGTGAGAAGGTATATACCTAACCTGTGATTAACAATATTAACCGTGTTTAAATAACTTTGATGTGCTATTTTATTATGATCAATTCTTACCGCAATCGTCACTAAAAATAGAAAAGCAGTATTAGTTTATGGCAAATAATTACCTAACCGCTAAAAAATAAGCGTGAAAGACGTCACTGTGAATAATTATAATAAAAATGTAATAACCAATGACCATTAAACTTGGGTCGTTTAAAAGCTAATATATTCCAAAGAGCTCTAAAAATAAATGATGTAACATGAAGAACTTTCAGTTATTCGTGTTCACTAACTGAGTGACCTGTTTTTCTTTTATCAGAAAAACGAGCATTACAATACGATTGGGCAGCGTACAAACACAAAATGATATCAAATAGATCTGGTATCAATTTTAGACAACGACGTCAGACACCAGCCTCTGGAATCTGGAACAATGAAGGTCAGAACAATGGCATGAATTTGGAAAACCAAAATTATTATGAAACTACTGATCAGAATCGCCAGCCAGCGGCACCAGTGTTAAACTCCTTCGATAAAGAATCAATCCCACAGGACAACAATTTTGACAGTGGATCAAGTCAGTCATTCTCAGACTCTTCTACGTCATTTAACCAAAAACCGACTCCACCGCCGCCTCCTTCAGAAGGAAGCTATGATTCCCAGTACGATAGTAGACCTCCACCACCGCCTCCTTCAAATGAGAGATATGATTTCCAGTATCAAAATAGACCTCCACCTCCTCCACCACCTCCGAGAGATAGAGATCCGCCGCCACGCCATGACCACTGGGATGATAGACCACCTCCTCCTTCTCGATATTATGAAGGTAAGCCACCTCATAATAGATGGTCTCCACCACCTAACCGCCACTATGATTATTACTCAAATTACGATAGAAGACCTCCTCCACCTCCTGACAGAAGACCACCACCACATGATAGGCCTCCAGATCATTTCGATCGCAGATATGAAAGAGATGACCGGTGGGGATATGAAAGGGGTCGTGATTATCACAGAAGATCTTCATACGACCGAGGTCCTCCTCCTGATCATTACAGTAGACCTCCACCACCTCCACAGTATGGCAGGGGCCCCCCACCACATCATCATGATGGCCCTCCACCACACGATAGAGGACCTCCACCGGATCATGGTGGGCCTCCCCCACGTGACTGGGGACCTCCACCCCATCATCATGGTGGGCCTCCACCTGATCATCATAAAGAACCACCACCGCATGATAGAGGACCTCCCCCACGTGACTGGGAACCTCCATCACATCATCGTGGTGAGCCACCGCCACATGATAAAAGACCTCCCCCACGTGACTGGGGGCCTCCACCACATGACAGAGGCCCTCCACCACGTGGTGGCGGGCCTCCACCGTATGACAGAGGACCACCCCCTGATCATCATCACAGTCCTCCACCACGTGATCGTAAAGAATCTTACTCTACTTCACCAAATCATTCATCAACTGTTAACCAAGAAAGCCGCAGTTTCACTGATTCTTCGGGTCCCCTATATGAAAAACTGCCAATTCTATCAGAACCAAAACATTATTCTATTTCACCTCCCTATGACCAAAGACTAAGTTCATTACCACGTGACAATATAGATATAAGATCAATCACAGCTGATAAAACATTTGATATCGACACAAGGCTTGGATTCCAAGACACAACCACTAATAATGATGTTTCATTAACACAGGATTTAAATAAATCACTTTATCCGCCACTATTTCAAGCAATCCCTGTAACACCGGAAAGTTGATTAACTTTATCAGAGTGGACGATAATGTATCGCTGTCTTTGTATTTTCGTAAATAAAAATATTTAAAATGAAAATTCGTTTTACTGGCTTGTATATATTATATCAAATAACATAACATGTGATTCTAGATAAATATACTTTAAACAGGTTTTTATAAAAATGTGTGTGAGTGCAATGTTATGGGTGTGCCTTATGTGATATTTATATAGCTAATCTAATCTATGGAAGTGGATAATATCTACAAACGGATCTTGTGCTACACTGCCGATGATTGTACTTCTTGTAATTTTGATTTTATAATAGAATAGTAATTATGCAACTCCTGTAATGAGTTAAAAAGGCTTAGTAAAAGCCAACATAAGCTGTAACATTTTATTTTTTTGTAGATGAAAGATCACTGCAAGATCCTGGAACGGACTTAGAATTCCGTAGTTTTAATTTCTATCCTGAAATGAGAAGACCACCTGATTCCAGAAGTTACAATGGGCATCAAGATCGGAAAAGATCTCCTGCTGGCAGAGGTCCACCAAACAACAGAGGACCACCGGACAATAGAGGTCCACCAGACAACAGAGGTCCACCAGACAACAGAGGTCCACCAAGCAACAGAGGTCCTCCAGCAAATAGAGGGCCTCCAGCTAACAGGGGTCCTCCACAAAACAGGGGACCTCCCGATAATCGAAGTCCACCAAATAACAACGGACAGCCTGAGTACGGAGGTCAACAAGTAAACAGGGAAGACGATAGATATCAACTTATTGACACAAGGCCTACTTACAATGGTGCTGGGGGTAGCCCTAACTTTAAACCACCTGCTAATAATAAAGAAAATAGTAGTGAAAAGGTAACTCATCCAACTGGATCTACCAGTTTCAAACCAATAGCTAATGTAGATCCTAGCTTGATGTTCCAAGCTGTTGCTGTCACTCCTGAAAATTGAAAATAATTGAGTCTCATTTATTACTAATAGGTAGACATCCAATTATATTAGTGTAATTTTGCTTAAATAATATTTAAATCTAGCATTTAAATAGATGCCATACATAAATTATTCAGTGTTTTTATTTAGTTTATTAGTTTGACATATTATACAAAAAATAGCCTTGGCTTTAAGTGAAATGACTCTAGAAAAATATACATAACTTAATCATAGGTTGAATTGAAATAAAACAATCTAATCAATTAAAGACTATTTAATCAGCATATAGAGTTTTAATTATAATTTCAAAAAGTAGGTTTGCATCTTCCATCAGCAGTTCTCATGAATCCTGTGGCACACCCACCAACAAAGTTTTCACGGCCATCTTTTTCGGTCGCGTTGATCTTTGCAGTAGAGGTGGTTATAACGGTTGCAGTAGTCGTCTCTACATCACTTCTCTGTACAGAAGCACCAGGAGTGACGACTTCAGGTACCTTCGTAGTATAAATTACAGGCTCTTCTTCAGAATCCTTAAAGACGATACTGCCTTCATTGGTGTTTTGGTCGCTAGTTTTAATATGTAAGAAAGATTGTACTTCTTGCTTCACTTTATTTGCAGCTTTTGGTATAGTCCCCAAACCGATTTTCAAGTCCCCGTGTACGGAGACACAATACAGCATTAAAATACAACACGTTACAAAAATTGACACCTTCATTTTATTTTTGTTACTAAACTTGACTTCTTGGTTAATTTCTATCAGTAAACTGAGTGCAGTGTATAGCACGCGAATAGCTGACAACTGACTGGCATAGATAACTCTTGACCTCTTGAATTTATAAACAAAAACTTCAACAAGTATAGTCGGTTCTTAGAAAAGATAAAATCCCTGTTTTTGTTGAGTTCTCTATAGTTATAAGTTATAAATATTCTCAGCTGTAAGAACACTACATTAAGGTCCAAGTTTTAGGTCCTATGGAAGACTTTTTCCTTCTTGTTATTTAAAACAGGTAGGTAATAAAGGTACTTTGTACAGTGTGATATGCTAAATATTGAACATGGTACATAGAAAAACTACCAGCAGAGTTTGTCTTATTTCCATTTTAGTGGTTTAAAGACTTATTAAATATAATTCTTATTTAATATTACTTTATTTTTTAAGTCTTTGTATAGTTTTTCTCGTGGGTAAAGTAGACCGCCTGAAACAAACAAGTTTATTTTGCTTATTTAATCACATTTGTATATGAATTTTAGGTGTTTTTTAAATTCAGTGTAGGTGGTACATCGCAATTAAAGATCACTGCGCATTATAAGTCAAGACAACAAAGAAAAAAGTGACTCTATTTCGACTTTCGTAATGCCTGCTATAACAACATATTTTGACAGCTTTGTTAGACTAATGTCAAAATTTCTTTAAAAAATACCAGTAACATGGTTCATTCATTCTTAAGCCCCGACAATAGTTATATTACAGACCACTGCGCATTATAGGTCAGGACAGTAAAGATATCGTTAACTATATTTAGATCTTTGTCAGCTTCGTCAAAGTCCGTTAAAAAATACCAGTAGGTACCATGGTTCATCCATTCTAAAGCCCTAGTAATAATTTTATAACAACAAAGTGAATCTCACCTTTAAAAACTCTGTCTACAAATTCCAAGCTTATCCCGCCTCTGACCCAAAGGACAGTCCAACTCTGGCACCCGTATCATCTGTCCAGTTTTTGTCACCTCCGTCGTTGTTGTAGTCGTGGTAGCCATTCTTAACTTCTCATGGAAGTTGAACACAACTCTCGCACCGCCTACAGTGCACAAACTCGTACACATTATAGCTATTAAAAATAGACACGTCACGTCCATTTCAATGTCTTGCAAAGGACATACTACGCATATGCGTCGGAAACAATACAGTCGAGAAATTAGACCATAGTGAGTATGATCAAAGTAACTACAATTAGACACAGTGTGATGTCAGATAAGTCATTAGTTCAATGTTTGTAGTCCTCTAATTAATACTAACTGTTATCCTTATGGAAATATACAATACATTACATAGATACGTGTTACGTATAATCAGCTTCAAAAATAATCATCATTAAAAGTAATGTGTTAATAAAACAAACTCAAAAGTTTTTCAACATTTAATTAAGTAGGTATCACGTAAATATTGATTATTTTATGTTGCTATAACTTTATTATTTGTAAGATTAAAGATCAAAAGATCAAGTAGTTTCGTAATCATTCACGCAATTCTATATTTTTTTATACTTAATACTCATCAAACTTTTCCTTTTGTTTCTTCAACAGCAGTCACCACCTGAAAGTTTGAAACAAATTATTTTTGCTGCAAATTCTGTTACAAAAAATGACGAGCTATTCATTTATCGATGTTTATTATCTGTACAAAGTGTTCCACTTTATCACTACATCATTTTAATAACGACTACGTAAAACTATACATAAATTGAGACATACATGAATCTGTTACGACATTGGAGTTATTTATCACTATTATTTACAAGTAATACCTGGACACAATACTTTACACTAAAATATATTTTTATGCACCCAAAATACATACATATTATTAAAAAAGCAAATTTATTACAAAACAACTTCAAAACATATTACGAGGTAACTAAAAAACTTATACTGAGTGACTAGTATTCAGTACATCTGTAATCTGTCTATTTGTTTTATTACCTCTACAATCTTCGTCTACAATTGCCTATCTTGTCCCGCCGCCAACCAAGAGGGCAGTCCAGCACCGGCACTCTAATCACTTGTGAAGCGTCCATTCTCTCCGTCGTGGTTGTAGTCGTCGTGGCCATCGCAAGTTTCTCGTGAAAGTTAAATGCAACATAGTCCTGACCTGCACAGCACACACTTAACACAACTGTCACTGTAACCAATAAAATTTTCACGTCCATATCGACGTGTTGCATCGAGCAAACTACGTCGCGAATTTGTTCGGAACGTTAGATCACCATGGCTGTCTGCACACTCCGTTAATATCCTTTTGCGATCCACCGGTACACCGTCGCCGGCCACTCTCCGTATTAGGAGGGACATCTATCATTTTTTCGTCGGGTTCATCTTCAGCCCGTTTTGGTTTCTCTGTCCTCGTCTTCAGGTCGTGATTTCTCAATTCAGTAAAAACTGTATTCTTGATGTCTTCAACCGGGTTCCCAAATATATTAAGAATGTCCTGAGCGGAGAATGGCGCTGCCGTAGCTTGGAGCAACAAATGAATCAAGATGCTGTACACGACTACTCGCGAGGACGCAGTCGTCATTTTATCAATAGGACAGTATTAACCACAGCGTTTATGTATAATGTGTACCGAAGAGGCGGCGTGACACTTACACGATACTGCCCAGATACATTATGAACAACGTTTAATACATTCCTTGTGGATATTTATAGAGCTCAATAAATACTATGTACTGACTCAGTTGCTATTGGCATTCCTACTAATATAGAGTAGTAAATGAATAAAATTCTATTACAACGAAAGGAATGCAAAGAATCATTGTTTTACTAGGTATTTCGGTTTATTGAATGATAACAGAGATACTAGTTCCTAAAGTAGTCACGTCGGTGTATGATAAAAACTGCTTGATACGAGTTAAAACTGACTGTCTTTCACAAAAAACATTGTTTTTTTTAACACAGTCAGGATTCATATTGAAACTAGTTTGATCAAGAGTTCTGAAATAATCATGTCAAAACACTCGATCAATCCAGTTTTTTTGTTGTTGTGACTTGTTTATTTGTATACGAGTACATAGCTGTGCTCTTTGTTTCATTCGCATCCTGCGATGCCTTCCTTTAATTTTGTATTAACCTATTAACCTATGTTTGTAAATGTTAATCTAGGGCTCAGATCAATCTAGAAAAAAAGATGGAACACTGCGTTATATCTCGCTGAAGCCACTTCTTTTTAAACGTGTGCACGTGGTAATTTTACCATGAAAAACATTTACAATTGACTGCCTCGGTGGCCCAGTTGGTAGTGAACCTGCCTTCTGAGCTTTGGGGCGTGGGTTCGATTCCCACATAGGGCAAACATTTATGTGATGAACATTAGTGTTTGTTCTATGTCTGGGTGTAAATATTTATATAAGTATGTATTTAAAAATATCTAAGTATGTATATCAGTCTCTGGCAGCCATAGTACAAGCTTTGCTTAGTTTGGGGTCAGGCGACTGTGTGAGGAAGTGTCCCGAATTTATTTATTTATTAATTGCACGAAAACTAATATTAATTCCCAAACTCTACATACGTTAGCCATTTCCGTTCCGCTTTACAACCTTAGTAGATTTAATATTCTAAAACTGCTTATACTCGTATTTGTAAGAGTTTAATGTTACGGCTTTTTCAAAATTGACTTGTGAAAAAACTGCACAGTTTTTGAAAAGAACCTCAAAATGTAGTCCTGGCCACACTTTTATAATTCACTATGTATATTTATGTACACGAAATTATACCATAAACCAATGCACATAATGTCGAGGTAAGAATGACCAAGCGAGTAGCGTTGTTTTTTAGCGACAATCTGTGCGTGTTGTGTACATATACGACAGTAGCGTAGTTTTTGAATGGTTTTTGGCTTCACCTAAATCATTCGCCGTGCGCTATCTGACTCTCTAGGTTTATCTGAGATCTAGGGTATGTAACGATGCAATAAGAAAACTCAGCTACATTTTTCAGACGTTTCTGATTGAAGAAACAATAAATATATTTAAACAAACCTACTCACAAACTATGGTTATGTCAGAGCGGGAAAGACTGTACAGAGGGCAAGACCAAACATACCTATAAAAAGTCAACTTCCCCTTGTCTTCGGTCTTGCTCGTATCTATCGGAAAAGTGTATTCAATGAGGCGTTTTCCGGATAAAAAAGTTTTAGTTCAAAACTTTTTAATAGATGGCATTAAAGAGTTTGATATAGTTGTTCTATCAAACCTAATGTAAATTTGACATTGGAATATATAATTGCCATAAATTGCCATAAATGTTTGATTTGACAACGTCATAAACTTTCTGACTATTTAGCAAGGGCTGCCAGTGGATCAACTAACTATTACCAACAAATATGACAATTAACCATCTAAATTCTTAATAGTACCAAAATCAGTTTACAAAAAAAAAACAAATCATGACTATGATCATGTTATTTTTTTTTAAATGATTGTATTGTGTATATGATGTAGCCAGTAATAAATGTATCTTATTTTACAGAAACAAATATTTTATCAAATGAAAAGTTTATGATTTCAAAGCCTTTCTAATTATTTCGGGTTTATGTTTACCCTAAGATTAGGGAATCAATAGCTTCAATATGTAGTCACACTACGTCGATTTGACAGGCGTTTTTTTGCTTCTCCAACGCCATCTATTTAAATGACATAAACAATTTTTTTTTTAATGAAAACCCTCATTGTGATTCTAAATTTATGGTGTATGCGACACTATTGTGTATCCAGCTCAAGTAAACGCCATTTGTAATTTTAGTGACTTTTTACTATAACACCAAGTTCGATGTGCTCCAGAGAATATCAAATATAAATATGTTAGCGAAAGTCCGTAAAAAAACTTGTGATGATAAATTGATTTCCGATTGTTTGCTCAAGTGTTTAATTGCCTGTAATGTATTTTTGAAAAACCCCATGACTTAAAAGTTAAAGTTCGAATCTAATATTTAGTAGAGTGGGGAAGTCCGGCTAGGCTTATAGGAGAGAAACAAATTTCATCACATGCTGGTCTTGCCTAAAAGCAGAAATCATAAACCTTTTTCGGTAACGAAATAATAGTAAATTCAAACCTTATAATTGAACAAAGATAGAAAACATATGAAAATTGTAAAATAAGTCACATTAGTTAAACAAAAGTCTGGATTTTGAAGCACATATTTTGTAAGCTGGTGTTTACAAAAATCGTAATAAATAATTTTGAAAATATTATTTGTTAAAACCATTACTTATTATAATAGTTAGATTGACCATGTTTTTTTATCAGTACATTAATTTTTAATAATGGACACCCACAAAAAAAAAATTTACTAGCCCTGAAACCATTTTAGAAATTGATTGACAAAAAATCAACTGTCAAAAAAATATATATCAGGTGACTAGAAATTTTATGTTTTAGTATTACTACACTCGAAAGCAGCACCTTGTATATAAAACGATGTCAATAGATTTCCTTTTCGATTTAACGATGACGTAATATTTATCGTAGTCATTGCCTTTTTAACAGGAAGCATGATTTTGTATTACTGACAATAATAACCCGTATTCAATTCACGTACCTACAAGTATATACCTAACTAATTAACACGGCGAGTTAAATAAAAGACTGTAATCAAAAATTCAAACAAGAAATCAGTGTCGCGATCGTAGATTTAAAAGATTTATTTACTTTTTCTAGTCCCATTTTTACTAATTAACACGGCGAGTTAAATAAAAGACTTAAATCAAAAATTCAAACAAGAAATCAGTGTCGCGATCGTAGATTTAAAAGATTTATTTACTTTTTCTAGTCCCATTTGTTTACGTAATCCGACTGGACAATTTCGTGTGAAACCGGACAATATGGGATTTGATCCTTTGAAACATGCCTGGGACATGCCAACAGTAGCAATGTCCCACGCTGCGTCTTTCAGTTCCACACTCCCACAAGGTGGACTGACAATCTGGGCTTCGATTCTACTAAGCAATTGTTGTCTATTTTTGACACTTCTGGTTTACAAAGTGTCAATTTGAGGCCAATTAGTTAATAGAATTGGAGGGCTGGTGAGGGTCGCGCGAAGCTGCTAGATGCGGGTAGCGCAAGACCGCATGTTGCGGAGATCATAAGGGGAAGCCTTTGTCCAGCAGAGGTCGTCTTCTAGGCTGACATGATGATGATAATAGTAATGTAGTAACAAAGCCAGCCAAAAAAAATTCAACATTTAATTAAGTAGGTATCACATACATTTTTATTAAGATATTTTGTTGCTCTGAGCTTTTCATATTAGATTAAACAAATAATAATAATAGTACTGATTCGTAATTATTCACGCAATGTTACATTTTTTTTAATTTAATCTTCATTTAACTGTTCCTTTTGTTTCTTCAACAGCCATCACCACCTGAAAAAAATTAAGCAAATTAATTTTCTGTAGTTTTTGTGGAAAACAATACAAGCTAAGTTATTGATCTTTATTATCTGCATAGAGTATTCCGCTATATACAACACAAAAATTGAGGAACTGCATGAATAAAATATAACAGAAACGTTAAAATTACAGGTTTTCTTCGTTATTTCCAATTGTGATTTGATTTTAAAAGGCATCACCAAAATCAGGGGTCATAGGACGAGCATAATATCTATGGCATGACGTCAGTCAATGCTTAGTCAGCATTTAGGGCTGGTCCTTACAACCGTGAGGCACGGCACGGCCTGAAAATTGACGTTTTTCGTAGACGAAAATTTTTTACCTTCATTTCAATCTTTTCTTTATTTAAACTCGAATAAACCGAAGCGTTTCAAGTGATGCAGCGGAATGCTGTGGCACGACTCTCTATCCCCTGGGATGCTCTGGCATGTTACGACATACTATGGGCTTCACTTTAGAGCAGCACTGTGCTAAGGTGAATGAGTGAGCGAAATTCAGTTACTTTCGTCCCGACACGGGATGCCTCAGCACAGGATTCTTCGGCATACCAAAACGTGCCGTGCTGCCCCGTCTGTGAGTGCCGGCCTTTATTCTATGGAGTAACGTCACTACGAGCTTATTTGTGGTTGAAATTACATTACGTTTCTCTTACGTAATTTATAATCTAAATATTTTGTAAAAAAACAGTAAGTAGTGTTCCATTAAACATTTGTCTAAATAATACATTGCACTAGACTCTTCATTGAAATGTTATTTAATATATCACTAAAATTTTAAAGCAAATTTCTTATTGAAATAATTATACCTACGATTGTTAAGACAATTAATGGATACTTACAAAAATATGTTACTACATAAGAGTTCTTCAAAATAAAAAGTTCTAAATAAATCGTTACCAAAAATACATACATATTGTTAATAAAACCAATTTATCACACTACATAACGATTTCGAAACATTAAATTTCAAGACACCTAGAAATCTTCTACGGAATGACTAAGTAGTCATTCAGTAGAAGTTAGCGAGCGAAGCGTCTATGCTTCAGCCTTGACAAAAATGCTTTCGTATGTCCGAATTCTGTTTGGACATCTGTCCGCATCGCTGTCTTCCTCTACAGGTCGCATTTTTCAAAGACTGACTCGGCAAAAAAAAACTCTGTGTCGGGTTGTTTTTTTTTAATATTAATTTATACTTCTTAAAACAACGACTTGCCAGTGACATCTAAAGTAAAGTTAATCATGGTCAAAAAAAATTTCTGATTTGTGGCATTACCTCTACAATTGCCTATCTTGCCCGCCGGTGACCAAGAGGACTAGTCTAGTTCCGGTCCTTTCCTACCGAGAAGCGTCCGTTCTCTCTGTCATAGTTGTAGTCGAGGTATTTGCAAGATTCTCGTGAAAGTTAAATGCAACATAGTCCTAACCTTCACAAAACACTCTACAAACGGTCACTATGACAAATAAAATGTTCACATCCATATCAACGTGTTGCGTCGAGCAAAGTACGTCGCCAATTTGTTTGGACCATTAGATCACCATGGCTGTCTGCATACTCCTTTAATATCCTTTTGCAATCCACCAGTACACCGTTGCCGGCCACTCTCCGTATTGAATGGAACTAAGATCATTGCTATCATTTTGACGGGTTTATCTTCAGCCCGTTTTGGTTCCTCTGTCCTCGTCTTCAGGTCGTGATTTCTCAACTCAGTAAAAACTGTATTCTTGATGTCTCTAAGCGGGTTTCCAAAAATATTGAGAATGTCCTGCGCGGAGAAGGGCGCTGCCGAAGCTTGGAGCAACAAATGAATGAAGATGCTGTACGCGACTACTCGTGAGGATGCAGTCGTCATTTTATCATGGAATGATATTAACCACAGCGTTTATGTATAATGTGTACCGAAAAGGCGGCGTTATTACACGATACTGCCCAAATACATTATGAATAATCTTTAATACATTTCTTGTAGATATTTATAGAGCTCAATAAATACTATGTACGGTCTCAGTTGCTATTGAAGTTCCTACTAGAATAAAGAACTTAATAAATAAAATTCTATTACAACGTAAGGAGTGCTTTTATGTACTAGGTTTTTCGTTTTATTAAATGATAACAGGGATACTAGTTCCTTAAGTAGTCACGTCAGTTTATGATAAAAACAGCTTGATACTAGTTTTAACATGTTGAACACCACGTGGCCCATCATGTAGGCCAACCAGGACTTTCTGTTCCGGCCGAGGCGATAATCGCTAATTCGTCAAAATAACAAAATTCTTTCCTTCATTCCGATCGATGGAAAATAAATTTATTTTCATTAGATATCGATAGATAACCCTGTATGGATATTATTACATTAGGTACAGCAAAATCCATTCCTATGGATAAACAAATACAAATAATTAACCAAGCGAGTGAAGCGTCTGTGCGCCAGCTTCGACAAAAATGCTTTCGCATGTCCTGATTGCCGTCCGGATCTGTCTTGGTCTGTTGTGGAACACAGGATTCGGACCGAAACTAATTTGATCAAGAGCTCTGAAATAACATAATAAAACATGTCGTCACAGCTTTTCCCCGAAGGGGCTGGCAGAGGTAATACAACACCCACACTTCGCCACACGATATTCAGTACCAAGTGTGACAGGGGTTGAGCCTGTCGCCATACACCAGGCTCCAGTCATGTAGCAGATGACATACAATACGCACATATGTTCACACAATGAACAAATTGGTGCGTGCCGTCGGCTGGGTTTGAACCCGCTCATCTAGCTTAAGAGGCGGGCTATTCCAACTAGGCTATCATCGCTTTTCATTTTGAAATAATCATGTCAAAACATTCAATCAAACCAGTTTTTTTTTGTTGTAAACCCGACTTTATATGTATGCATACTAGCTGCGTGCTTATCTCTTTTCACCTGCATCCTACAGATTACATTTTTTTTTTGAACTTACTCAACACTAGTGAACTCACTAGTGTTCGCCATTACGTGCCGTTTATTATGCTAATTTTACACTTTTTTTTATTCGCTTACACTAAATATTTAATGTACGGTAATATTTAATGTAATGTAACTTATAAATGTATTTCCCTATCCCGCATAATGTCGGATCCCTGTGAAATCGCCCTAAACTGCTTTTACTGTATTAAAATCCGAACATCCGTCTTGAGCTGATGCTCTGCACAAAATGTTCGACTTGCGTAATGTACAGATAATGTACATCCTATCCTACTTAATATTATAAACGCGAAAGTTTGTAAGATTGGATGAATGGATGGATGGGTGTTTGTTACTCTTTTACGCCAGAACGGCTGAACAAATCTGGATGAAATTTGGCACAGAGGTAGATTATAGTCTAGAATAACACATAGGATACTTTTTAACCGCGGGTAAAACCGCGGGGCGCAGCTAGAATCTACGTAATTATGTATATTGTATGTGTCAATCCAGACTTCTAACCTAACGCTTTAGTACCAAAATGCATCTAAATTGTGCCGTTTCTGAGCAAAAACAACAAACACTCAAGCTTTGGCATTAGTTTTTTAATCAGAGTAATGTTTACCTTTCTCAGTTCTTCGTTTAACACGGGCTTATCACAGTCAGGATGCATGTCACAGTACAAATTCAGCCACAGGATCATATACTTTATTTTATCCAACCGTTTGATCAATATGTATGGAACAATGTCAATAGCTCTCCTTTTCGATTTAACGATGACGTAATCTTTGAAATCATCTGCGTAGTCGTTGTCTTTTTCAACAGGAAGCATGATTTTGTATTGCTTAGAATCCCCTTTATTTATTTCACGTATTATTATAGGTGTTTCTTCAGATGTGTCGATGTTTTCAATTTCATAGTAGTTTTTGATGTCCTCTACTGGCTTTTTCAATATGAGTTGATGACTCAAAGCTATAAGGCCATATATAAATACAACTATTTTTAACATGATTTTAAAACAACTATCTATTTATCTTAGCGATTTTTTAAAGATGACTGTATGGATGAAATGACGCGAATAAATTAATTCTTGATAGCTAACACATAGCCTACCCATGGCATGTTGACCTCATCAATTGAACTTAGTTGTTCCAATTGACTTTAATACTTGCGTTTATTGTTATTCTCCAGGCAGACTACAACTGCGTAGTCTGTGCAACATTCAATTAGCATTTTGATAATCATTGTCAGCTACAACAGTTAGAACAATTTTTGTTGATAACAGCATGATCTACAGTTTTGTTCAACATATTTTTGTAATAAATAACTTTTATCATTTGGCTGTTAAATTCAAAATACCAATATTTTCAAACTTTGACATTTTATTAAAAAAAATGCAGATCTGGGATCGATGGGGACTTTTCACATTTCATTTATAATGGTGATCCCAACTTCCGGACCAACTTTCAGCTCTATGCGAATTATTGTAACCTTGTTTGTCTATTTTGACCGGACTATAATAACTCAAAATTAAAAAAAATATATAATATTATAAGATTTTTTTGAGTTGACAAATTTAAAAAAAAAATATCTTTTTTTTTAAACCGAAACTAAACCGAAAAGGTGTTGTTGTAATTTTGTATAATTTTCGATATCTTGATTCTTGGAGTATTAAAGTGTACTAATCGTGGATTTTTAACCTTTATCAGTTCGTTAACGTGCACAAGTGTGAGCAAATTATACAAACATTGCGAAACGTGACTTTTCGTGTTCTCTACAAACTCCACATAAAGTTTCAGTAAAGTATCCATCTCTTTACTGAACTGGGGAAGGGGGAGGTATTCATCGTCGTCATCATCACCTCATCACCTTATCATCATCATTCCATCATCTGTTTAAAATCTGTTTTACTTGACAGTTTCAAATACACAAGACGTGCGATGCCAAATTCCTCTGGATAGGGCAGTTTTTTTTTTGTTTTTTTAACTTGAAAACTCTCATAAAATTGATTTCTGTTGCTTCACATTTTATCGTGTTACAAATGATTGTCAATAGAAACAATGTGTCCATCTGACTGTCTTTCCTTAGAACTTTTTAACTGCGTTTTCATAAACCAGTCTTGGTCAGTTCATAAAAAATAAAACAGTCGACCGCTCTGTTCCCAGTAAAACTTGAGAAACGAAGTCACCGAAGCGCGCCTGTATTGCGAGCTCACTAACGAGCGCTTCATGAGCTGCGAGGACTCTTTATCATTCATAATGCTACCGATGGTTTGCAAATACTAATTAGACAGTTCAGTTTTGGATTTAAAAAATGGGGAAATGAAATTGTACCTTATCTGCACAAAATTAAGGTGCTAATTACCTTGGTCGGCGATTATCAATAACTGCTGCCTCAATATTTAATACGTAGAAGAATATTATGCTTAGTATTCTTCAAGTCTCATTAATGCAACCAGAATGTGATGGATAGGAAAATAATATATCGTCACGCCTTTCCCCTGAGGGGGCTGGCAGAGGTGTACAACACCCACACTTCGCCGGACGATATTCAGTCCCTAATGTGACAGAGGATGAGCCTGTCGCCATACACCGGGCTCCAGTCATGTAGCAGATGACATACAATACGCACATAATTATGTTCATACGCACAACGAACAAATTGGTGCGTGCCTTCGGCTGGGTCCGAATCCGCTCCCTCTGGCTTGAGAGGCGTGCCTTCTCCTGCTAGGCTATCATCGCTATAGCAAAATAATAAATTTCAGATACTAATCAATACAAATACATGTGCAGAATTTAGTAGAATCGCCAAGAATTGGTTATAAAACAATTTTGATGTCAGCTATGCCGGTCCTCACAACCTACTTCCGTTTTCTTTAGGTTAAAAATTGATTTACCCATCTGACCGCAAAAAGGCTACAATCAGACTGTTTTATAGAAATGAGGGCAGACTGAGAAAAATGAGTAGGTATGATAATTATAGTGTGGAGCTTCTGCTAGTTAAGTAACACCAGTTAAAACTCGTCAAATGTACACACAGCGCCGGATTAGCTATGTAACAGCAAATGCTACGGACCCGCGCGAAAAAAAAAAACAAAAAAAGAACTACTCAGAAAAATGTTACTTTGACGAGTTTTATTTTTAAATTTTCTCACATTAAATCAATCACGTCTTTTTCTCAATGCTTTGTTTGATCTTACATTGTAGTAGGAAACGCAACACAAGGGATCAGGGAATTCAGATCTGTTCACACTTGCTACGAGCCCCGCGCTTGGTTAACCCGGCACTGTGTACATGTAATCGTTCAAAATCCTTTGAGGCTTCACGGAGGTTGAATGAAAAATGCCGCACATGGCATGTCAGGCACCCCGTGATTGAAATGCCTCGCTTTTGGTCACATATTATTCGTAATTAAACATTGTTTGTCGCCAAAGGGTTTAAAATTATCGAGAAACATTATTCGATATTCGATAGTTTCACAAAGCCTGTGTCAAAATGCAGGCGGACATTCTTTTTCAAGCAACATAGGCATATATTTGTATGTTGTGAAAATTTTATAAAATCTCTAAAAACATGCACTGAGTGATATATTTACTAGGCGTTTCGTTAAACAACGGATATATTTTTGAATATAATTGCAGTCACCATTACGATCAACTTATATCACAAGGGCCAGCAATGCAATCGCGGCAAGAAAACAGCTGTTCTACAGAAAAAGCAAATTTTAACCTCGACGAAATGTAAAGAAAAGCTGATTTTGTTTTCACGATTACAGTGTAGGTCCAATAATAAAAGTTGGTCAATATGATGAGTATTTGTACACGGATATATTATATATTTAGGGGGCTGAGCTACCCACGTCCGTAGGAGTGTACTCTATTCTGATTCCCTACACGTGGTCCCCGGGTAGTGCTAACCGGGTAGCAAACTCTGGTGGGAGGCTTCGGCCGTGGCTAGTTACCACCCAACGGACCAAGCCATGCCGTGAAATGACCTAGTCGTGTTTCGGGATGTAGTCCGGTGTAACCGTTCCGAAGACGGGTCTAAGCAGTGGCGCAATTGGAGCGCCTCACTCACTACAAAACTTCAAGGCTAGAGTGAATAAGTACTTATAGGTCGTCATGCTCCATCTTAGACCACAACGCCGCTTAACATCAGGCGAGTTGGTGGTCAAACGCCGACCTATTCTACATAAAATATATATAAATATAGGACTGATCCGTCGTTTAAAGAAACACCTAGTAGGTATAGGATAAAATAAATAAATAGCGATAAAATATGGTTAATAATTCTCTCGTGTTGTGATGTTTTTTATTACAATGTAACATTAGAATCTTTTTACAATATTTCCAATTAATAAAATAACTACTTTGGACAAGTAAGAAAAGTCTATGATATCGACTTAATTATTAGTTGTTGTAGCATGTCTTGCGGAAGTGCTTGCCCTTCTTGTGCTGAAATATAAAAAAAAAGTAAGTAGGTAAATAAAGTATGTATAAGACAAATAAAAATTTTATAGTAGATACGCGACCAAGATCTAGACTGTCCAGAGTGAATTTAAATTGGGCAAAAATCTTTTGTTGCGTTTTGCAAAATCTGGCCGTTGCCACTAATTTTTTTTCAAAGACATCTCATTCTACGTTCATATTTTAAACGCTTTTTAGTACAATTAAAGATAAGATTGTTGTAACATAAAAAGAGCGGTTAACAAGCAGATTAATCGCTTAATTAAACAATGCAAAATAACAACACATACACAGTTCTATAACAAAAGTCATTGGTCAACGTGCTGCTAGTTCAGATCATTTGCAAAAATAGTAACCGATCGTTAGTAATAAGTAAGTAGGTATTTTGTATTTTAAAACGCAAAAAAATTTTTGGTAGATTAGTCATTAAAATAAATCTGCAAAATCTATATTTTATGCGTCAATATATGGCTAAATGTTATTTTTTACCACTGTTAATTAACCATTTAACTTTTAAATGTTACCAATTAAAACTGAATTTTATTGCGATGCTACTAATAATTAGTTATTATTCAAAGACATTATTCGTTTGACTGATGATTTCTTTTGGTGATTAAAAAAATACTAACGTGGCGGTGACCATGTTCATTAGAATCGTCATCATCAACACAGTTGTTCTTCACTTTGTTATCTTCTTCCGATGAAGAAGATGATGACGAGGACGAGGACGATGATGATGATGACGAGTCATCTTTCTTCTTGCCGTGCCCCTGGAATTCGAAAAACAAGATTAGTAATACAATTTTATAGTTCAACTTTAAATTCTTTAAGAGATAAGCCGATAAGCCAATTTCTTATAAGTGACTTGTTTGTCCTATAGTTACTGTGTATCGTACTAAAAGATTACAGCTAATTTAAATACTTTATAAGATTAATTTGCTTGTTTTCAGAAAACAGTCTTATATCCTAATCCTGCACTAAGTACCCGGTAGTAGTACTAAATTCAGTCTAATCATTTTAGTAAATCTTAGAAATTACTTCCACTAAAACCGTTACATTGACATAAAATATATAATCTCCAGTGTATTTCCGTTCTAACGTGACGTTAGGTACGCCAAAGAATATGGGTTCAAATTATTATTAATATACCTGAGTACATTTTTTTTTTTTTGGAAAATTAAGAATTAATTTAATAAAATTTATTGGAAAACTTAAACAATTTGATAATTGAAGCTAATTTAAACTTTAAATAATTTGATATTAAAATTAATTGAATAAAGAATTTAATGAAACTTATGAATTTAACACAACAAATTTAATTTAATTTACAACAAAACTTTAAAAAAATTGAGTAAAAATTAATTACAATGAAAAAGCATACAACAAAAAAGCAAAAAAAACCCTTAAGCAGTTTTTAAGATGAACTTCCGCAGAGTAACGCCCGATTTTATCAACTATTACACTGTACCGGAACAACAAAATATCTGAATCAATTATTACTTACATCCTACTAATCCTACTAATATTATAAACGCGAAAGTTTGTATGTATGGATGGATGGATGTATGGATGTTTGTTACTCTTTCACGCCAGAACGGCTGAACAGATCTGGATGAAATTTGGCACAGAGATAGATTATAGTCTAGAATAGCACATAGGATACTTTTTAACCGCGGGTGAAACCGCAGGGCGCAGCTAGTCTAAAATATTATTGTGGGATGAAACTTTGGAACGTAGTTATAAGTAAATTTAAAAAAATTAAATGTATGTACAGTTAAAATTTGATAAATCTAAAATAAAATAAAGATTTTGAGGGATTAGATTATTAGGTGAGTACCAACTTCAAATTTACTAATCTAAACTAAACATTATCTATTGTTAGATGAAAATTGCCGCTAAAAGTCAATTAATCTTAAAGTATTTTCACTCCATAACGCCCATTTGGTAGGATATAAAATAATAAAACGACGAAGTAAGTACAGCAAAAGTTAAGGGAACTGTTTCATCATTATTGCTCATTAGAGCCGCAATTGACGCTCGCTCGAAGGAACCCGAACATTCCGCGGGTAAAACATTTCGCAAACAAACTGGAGTGCCCCTCGAGAGCTCATTTTACATCAGTCGAACTGGTCGAAGTATTATTATTATTATAATAATACTTCGACCAGTATTAATATTATTATTTTTATGTAGAATAGGTCGGCGTTTGACCACCAACTCGCCTGATGTTAAGCGACGTTGTGGTCCAAGATGGAGCACGACGACCCATAAGGCACTTATTCACTCTAGCCTTGAAGTTTTGTAGAGTGAAGAAGCACAAAGACGGCAGTTGAGTGAGGCACTACAAGTGCGCTACTGCTCAGACCCGTCCTCGAAGCGGCTACACCGGACTACATACCGAAACACGACTAGGTCATTTCACGGCATGGCTTGGTCCGGTGGGTGGTAACTAGCCACGTAGTACTATTAGTACTATTAGTGTAGGAGAATTTTACTTTAATACTTTGTTTTTAGGTGAGGTGTGAACAAACTCGCATTGGTAGATGACACTCTGTGAGGTATCGTTGCATTCTAGAGGGGCTATCTCCGCGTGAGTTGATGCAAATTTGATACATCTCACACGCATACATGCCAGACATAAGCGTTAACAGAAGTACAAGAAAGTAAATTGAAAGTCTGCCAAAATGCAATAGAAAGGAATGTTTTAGGTATAAAAAATTAGATAGAGTAAAATTACAGGAAATTAAACAGAAAACACACAAAAATGCACACACAGCCTACAGACAGCTTAAATGGCGTTGGACGGGACATATTAAGAGAAAGTAAAAAGTAATGGACTAAGTTAGTAACAGAATGGTATCCAAGAGATAGCAAAAGGAATAGACAAATTAGGCAGACAAATCAAAAGATGGGAAGATGACCTCAAGAAAATAGCTGTTCCGGTATGGACCCGCTTAGCAAGAGACAGGAATGCATGGAAATCTTTAGAGGTGGCCTTTATCGACAGGCAAGCTATTCCACACAAACACCCAGTTGCCGATCATTCAAATAAAAGTTAGAATTAGATTTAATCAATTTAGTTTTAGTAAGTAGGCACTTATTAATTGTAAGAATACTGAGAATGAAACAGCAAAAAAGTCTATTTTATTTTATTTTTTATTTTATTTTACACGCCCACAAACTTAGCTGTCTCTGCTCTGTTTCTAGCTGAATAATAGTTCCAGGCTCAAGACGTCAAAAAAATTAAAATACCAATAAATCTTTAGCACATTGCAATTAACCGCCTTACTAATAAACGTATATAGTAGCCTCGGAATAGTTACTCGTATACTTACGGTGTTTTGTCTTTTTCAATCAAGATAAAAACTAGAAAAAAAACACTGTCCCCCTTAGCAATAAAAGTTGTAAAGCCTCAGAATAGTTGGGCAGCGTTTTATCTCTTTCGATCGAGTTACATAATTCTAAAGAAGGAAGAAAACAAAAAACTGGCTAACTATACGATTTCACAACGTTTATTCGTAAGAAGGATAATCTACAAACTTTTATTTAAATGACTTACAACTTTTTTATACTTACACAATTGTCATCTTCCTCTGATGATGATGATGATGACGACGACGAAGACGATGAAGACGACGATGATGAAGAGGAGCTGTCACATTTGTTTTTGGTTTTCTGAAATTATTTAAATTTAAGATCGTAAGTTGTATCGGAACAATAGATATCAATATTTTTTTAGGGATAAATACAAATTGAAATCGGTTTTACATTCCACAAGACCGATTCCTGTTATTTTTGTAGCAAAGTATGAAAACTCCAACGTTGTTAAACTACAAATTAAGTAGGTTTTGTTTTTCTACTTTTTTGCAACAAAGTAGTGAAAGTACTAGCAATAAGTAGGTAAATAGCATTAAGTGTCTATGAGCGCTTATATGTCTAGAGAGAGTTTTTTTTCCTCTTTTGGCTTCGCGCTAGTGAGATTTCCGTACTGTTTATGAACGAAAAGTGACAGGCTAACTTTTTTATACTAGTGTGCGTGACAGGTACGTCTTTTACAAAAGGTTGTCTGGAAGAGATCGCTCTTAAGCGATAAGACCGCCCATTGCGCCTATATTTTTGAATGTTTAGTTTAGATTTATTTTGTATTTGGTGTCAATAAAGAGTTTTTGTATTGAATTGTATTGTATTGTCTTTTACAAAGGTTGCCTCATACATTTTGTTCATTTAGAACCGTTGGCTCTTTTTTTTTGTCCGGGGAATGTAATTTCATTCCATCTGGACATATAATTTATCAAAGGTAAGTGTATACCATCCTTAACCTGTTTGTCCCGAATTTGTCATCGCCAACTAATAACATCATTAAGCATTTTTATCTAAATTATTTATTGTTATCAGAAATGTTTATAGTTAATAGAGACTGCGATAATTATGCGCCATACTTTAATTGGTATTTAGGTAATGGATGTTGATAAGGTTGGGCACTAAGATAATAATTTATAAATAAATAATCTGATCTGATTAATCTATGGGTCATTGAGATGTCCTAGCCGTGACACACATTAATTTGACACTACTTTACAATATATTATCAAGCAGTATTTTTTTATTTACATCTACCTGCAATTCTACTAACCAATAGTTTTTATGTATTAAAATATTGTATGCCATAAGTGTCAAATATAGACAATTCATTGACAATTTAAAAAACATTGCTTAGTAGAATCCAGGCCCAGATTAGATGTGTTGCGGTCAAACGCGGGCCGATTTAATTTAAAAAAAAATGCCTTCAAAAATGATTAGCATAAGGTTTTAAGTTACCGTAACAAGGTCTAGCATTCAGCAAACACGTAATGACGTCATCGTCATCTGTCTCTTTTGAACTTATTGTAAATGACAAAGCGTCAAACAGACAGAGGCGGCCTGACAAGGCGGCCTACTGTCACTGACTGTCAGCCGCAGCTCCAGCCGCGGCGACAACACACTGCCGCGGCCATTGACAGAGGCGGCCGGAAGCGTCAGCAGTGTTGCCACATTGGGTTTTGAAAAGGCCTAGTTGGACAAGGTAGAACGGGCTAGATATACCAAATTTTAGCATCAAAAGTGGTGCTAGAAAAAAGAGACTAAAAAATAAACACTTTTAACGGGGGAAAATCTGCATTTTGTCATCGCATTTACATAGGTATATTTCGGGCAATTACAAATACATTACTTACAAATTGATTTTCGAAGAATGATCACGATCCATACAAAATTAACCCAGCCCCGGCGCAAATTAATCATATCGAATAAATATACTCGTAGTTGTTTTGTTATTTTATGTAGGTAAGTACTTACATAAATTTTCAGTAAAAAAAAATTATACAATATTTCTGTGGCTAAGTTACTAAAGTTGCCAAAGTTAAGATGTATTGTCGTTGACAACAAATGACGAAATCAAGAAGACAAACCACAAACCGATACGTAACTACCATCCCCCAATCGAACACGTTATATTTCGGTCGGACGAGGTTGGGCATGGTGTTCGTCTTGCCGGATTACAGAAATCTCAGTATGTCTGGTGAGTCGGTCTGATCTCTGAAAGTAGGTAATTTTTTTTTACTAGGTATATAATAAAAAGCCTTTTAATCCATGCAAAAACTAAGATGCACACAAAGCTTAAAGAAAGAGAAAAAAAAGATAAGAAAAAAAATGTTATTTACACGTATTTCACTTATTTTTGAAAAAAAAAACAATTAATTCTAGATAATAATATTGAAGTTTGTTTGCCTGAACCCCTCCTCCAGTGAAGGTGAAGGCCTCCTCTAAAGAATACCATGTGCCTCTGTCTTGAGCTATTTGCGGCCAGCAGGTACCAGCTATTATTATCAGTCTAGTCTCGTACTCGTCAGCCCATCTCATGTGGGTCTGCCTTTGAGACGTTTGACCCTTCCACGTTGTTAGGCTGTTGGTCCATCTCTCGTCCTTTAGCCTCGCTACGTGCCCAGCCCGCTTCCATTTTAGTTCGTCACTTTGGTGGTTTCTCTTATTTTTGTGTGAAGAATTTTTTGCATCTTTTTAATATTGAGCATACGCTATCTATTCCGCGTTGACAGGTTAAGTTGGACGTAAATTTCCAAGTTTGACATGCATAGGTTAAACAAGGTAGGAGGCATGATATCATGACTTCAGTTTTGATGTTTGTTGGCATGTTTTGAATATTTATTTTAAGGACCAGTACTTTTTCCAAGTATTTATTTATTTATTAAAATAAGTAGTTTCAGAAAATGTAACAAACTAATGCTAGTGGCTCTGTAAGCTGTAGAGCTCGAGGCTAAGTCTGTCTCGGCTGCAAGTTGCATTTTTCAACCGATTCTCATAAAATTTTGTGAGCAGGTTTGATAATTATGCCGATTTTATTTGCGTCGAGACAGTTCTTGGAATTTTCAAAATAGCGAAGATATGATTCGAAAAATTCATCGAACCTACTCACAGAGTTTCAAAAGAATCGGTTAAGAAATGCGACCTGTAGACAAAGACTAAGGTTTTTATTTAGTAAGACGGAATTTGGACATACGAAAGTACTTTTGTCGAAGCATAGACGCTTCGCTTACTAACGCTCGCTCGGTCGAAAAACTAAGTTATTATTAAATTGTTAAAAGTCGGAATCTTCATCAAAATCTTCTTAAAATAATATCTACTGGTTGAAGTAGAGCAAGTTGATGGCTGATTGACATCTGCTTTTTTTGACAAATTATAAATTATTACAAAAACACAACATTAAAAATGCTAGATCTAGCCCGAAAAGTGCTAAAGTGGCAACATTAAACGTCATTCACCATTTGTCAACGCGGTACTAGAGATGAGCAATGAATAATTTTATTCAGTTAAATTAACGCGTTGAAAAAATATAACATTAACATCGTTAAAAAATATTCTTCAAAACGTTAATCGATAAAACCAATTTCCGGTTTGCATTTCTTAGAATTTAACGTCATCTATGAGAATATTGGTACATCATTCATTGATTGGGCCACAAAAGTCTTCGAATTGTTGTTATAATTATTATTATTATTTGTTTTATTTTATTATTAACATAAATTTAACTACAATTTAAACCAAATATGCCCTTAAAACCAATGTGGTTTGTCTAGGACAAACAGTTCTCACCCCTAATTAACTTAAGTATGCCATATTATGCCTAAATATAAATATTTAAAGAAACGTTGATTTATCGACCAAGCAATTTTAAACAACATGATAATTATTTTAAACATTTTATTCAAAATGTTTTTTAACAGTTATCAGTTTATTTTTTTTAACGTTTAATCCCATTTCTACGCGGTATCCTCTGTGTAAGCTGACGTAGCTTGTTGTAATAAGTGGTCAAGTGCAAGCCGGGCTCGCGCACTAAGGGTTCCGTTCCAGCATACCAAATAAAATACAAAAATACAAGGTTGGTATCGAAAATTAGACAATACTAGAGTCTTGCGCAATTAGTAATTACCTAAACTTTTACAGTTATCTTTTCACAAACGTAACTTGATATATATTATAGTACTTTAAAAAAAAAAATGTAATGTACGTATTTCAGTCTCTGGCAGCCAAATTACGAGCTTTGCTTAGTTTGGGGTCAGATGACTGTGTGTGCAAAAATGTCTCGTTTTTTTATTTCAAACAAAGATAACTGACCATCACCTCATGTCTCTCACTCATCCGTCTGTCTTTGAAGGACAGGCAATCAGACGAAGGGACGGACAGAGGGCGTAAGCTTAATAATATGGTTCCGTTTACAACGTTAGGGTACGGAACCCCAAAAATGTTTCCGACGCGCGGCCAGCCGCCTGCAAGCCGCGTGGTGGCCGCGCCTGTGTGAAGACTCCCATACATTTCAATGAAATACAACTGGCCGCTCTGTCAGCCGCCGCGCCAGGCCGCCTCTGTGTGTTTGACGCTTATTATTTCGGTCTTGCTTCAGCATCGATTGACGTCCCTACGTGTTGCTGAATGCTGTACCAGGCGGAGTATATTAATCTGTCTGTTTATTTTTCTGTCTGCATATCAAACTTTGATGCTGTTTTCACTATCAAGCAGTTAGATCATTTTGCACGGAAGGTTTTTATGTACCGTACGAAGTCGGGGCGCGTTGCTAGTTTGAAATATAACCGCTGACGTCAAAGCAACTTACGAATTACAGAATATCGGTGACTGTCTTTATCTTTGGTGTGTAGACTCTCTACTCGTCATAGATATAGTTTTATTTTTGTCAGCCAAGTTGCCAGGTTTAGGGCTCTATTTTTTTTAATTTTGCAAATTGTTTTGCAAAAATACCATTCTTACCTCAACGCTTTGTTCGCAACGGGATCTGAAATAAAAATGTGTATTATGATTAAACAAAAAAGTAGTAAACAAAAGAAAACAACAAAAGGAAAACAAACGAAGGTTGAAAAAATTTTTGGTACTTTCATTGAATAATTTATTCCTTTATTGTGTTATTTCTGTTAATCATCATCGTTAAATTTAAAACAGTTCTCACTAATTTATGTAAATGTGTCACGTATTAGGTTTTGAACTAAGTATTCTGTGGAAAAACAAGTCCAAAACCAATGGAACCAAAGGACGAAAACCAAAAGAACTTGTAAGTCTACAGAAAAAAAACCAAAGGAACTTGTAAGCCTTTCATCAATTTCAGTTTTATTTTCAGTTCTCTTGCAGTTGGGTGGTATAGAATAATGTGTTAGAAGTGAATTTTCTCAAAATTTGCATATTTTTAATATTATACTTACCCCTTATTAATATACGTGGTATAGCGTCGGTATAGTTATTCTCAGTGTTTTCACTTTCTCTTTCTTTTAAAGTTTTTACCACGATCGAAAAAGAACTGACCCCCTTACCAATAAACGTTGAATAGCCTCGGAATACTTTTACAGTGTTTTGTCTTTCAACCATTTAAAAGAAAGTAAAGGACATAACACTGTACTTACAACTATTCCAAGACTACATAACGTTTGTTGCTAAGGGGGATGGTATGTAACTATTCAGAGGCTATTTAACGATTATCTGTAAGAGGGTTATGGTTTTATTTTTTTTTAATGTAAAAACAAAGTATTAACAACAATGCTTACTTGGTAGTACATGACCTAGCGTTGCACACTGCTGCTATAGAAACTATGAGAAGCAGCACCAGTATCCCCTTGTTAACACCCATAATGTATCTAAACAATAAAATAATCTGTTAAAATAAAAATAAAACAGACTTTCCGCGATCCGAATTAAATTTTGAAAAAAAAAATAGACCAATCTGTAACCATGGGACCAATGTGCTTTTACTTTCAAATTAAAAAAAATCTTTTTTTTATTTTCAAATAAATAAAATTTTTTTTTTTTGCTTTCAAATAAATAAAAGCATTTTCAATATCGTTTCTTAAATGAATTATGCGGTAACAAACATTCAAAAAAAGTTAAAATACAACCGAATTGCGAACCACATCCTTTTTGAAGTCGGTTAATTATGTGCAGTATTACAATTAGCAAAATATTTTTGACTAAGCTCAATGTGAACGGCTAACAGGTAAAAAAACTTTAAAAAGTTCTACATTCTTTTAGCTTCTTTTACTAGCTTTTCATGCTGACCTTCTTTCAATGTTATGTCAATGTCATTTATATTTTCGCTCTTTTTTTTCTTTTGGCTTCACGTGAAATATTCACTTTTCGATTGTTTGAAAAATGACACTAGACAGCAAAAATAGACAGGCACACAGAGAGCAAACATTCTAAGGTTTACACAGATATTTCTGATATTTTATTACTTACCACATATTTTCTTACTCAAGTTAATTAAAAACGTAATTCAAATATTTTGAAAATGTTCAATTTATGTTATAAACTAAACTTACATTCAAATCTCGTTATCTCCGATGCACTGACCTAGCCTGATCGGATTATTTGCACTGACTGAATGTTGTTGTTCCATGAATTTGGGACAACTTCATTATTTATTATTAAAGCTCGGTTAAATAATACTCAAAGGTCACTCCGATAGCCAACAATCAGTTTGTAAACACGAGCATCACTTTGCTGAATTATCTTGAACACTAGCTCTAACTAAATTAGTACGATTTCTTGATTTCTGAATCTGTTACTACGCATTTATACACGAAATTCTAATCAGTACATTAGTTAGTAGGTATTAGGTATCAAGCCTACCTAATTACCTACTACGAGATGCTCGGGGATTTTATTTGCTGTTACAAAATTCTTGGACATATTGAAACTAATAGTTCTGTGAACTAAAGACCTAAAAAGCTGAAAAGGTAAAAAAACAAGTCTTCGGTATTCTGAAAGAAATCAAAAAACTAAATCGATCAAAAAAAATGTTTAAATATCAAACCTGATCGCACAAAATTTCTTGAGAATTGGTTGAGACCACAGACTTCCAAGTATTGAAAGTCTGTGTTTGAGACTCATGACCTGAACAGGAGAACAACGGGACAGATGGACATACGAAACCATTTTTTCCAAAGCTGAAGCAGAGACGCTTCGCTCGCTAATATTCGCCCGGTCAATATTGAGTAGCTTGCGTGACCAAGGTATTGCTACAACCAAACGTTTTTAAAAATAATTTAATTCCATTAAAACGTCACACAATGAAACACTCCCACAATTATTCGCATTTTTAATAGGATGGTTGAAATTTAAATTACTAGAAAATTTCACAACGTCAAATAAAATTTACTGTAACTATGACCCATAGATAGGCTCCCATTTAGGTAGGTATGTTTTAATAAAAATTATTTGAGATTTTTGAACTATTAATATTTTGTACATAAATAGCTTATAAAATATAGTTTTACTATTTACTTACTTAATTATTTAATGAAATTAATGAGTTACTTTAAAATTTGACATAATTATTAAAAAATATTGTTTTGACGTTAACTTTTAGTCATAAATATTCAACTGTGACTTATAGGAGGACTAGCTGCGCTCCGCGGTTTCACACGCGGTTAAAAAGTATCCTATCTCTCAAGTTGGATCGAACTGCACATGGTGTGCGAATTTTATTATAATCGGTTAAGTGGTTTAGGAGTTCATTGAGGACAAACATTGTGACACGAGATTTATATATATTAAGATATATAGGAGTACAATAAATTCTGATTCTGATTTATGTGATATTTCAATATTTTACAAGCTTCTTTCATACATCCTGTAACCTATTATGCCTACTTTACCCATTATTCCATGTCAACAACAACAATAAGCCGTCTCCGTACAATTCCCCGACAAGCATCCCGGCCAGCGTACCATTCAGGATTACTCGATAAACGGTCCGCTCAGCGAGAAAACAAGCTCCTTACACAAATAAGAAGGATTTTAATATCCTTAAGTAGTGATACTGGCCTCTCCTATAAAAGACTTGCAAAGTAATCCACAGAGAGCGTCCAGATATCTTGCAAATCTGGCTGACTCATCGCTTTGCTTTCAAATAAATAGGGTCCGAAAAGATGTTTCGAAAGGATCCAGGTTATTTTTTTCTTAATTCAATTGCGGGGTTTGCAAATACTCTGATAAATGCTTTGGTAATCTTGAACATAATCTGTGGGATTATGTTTGTCTTATGTTATAAATAAGAAACTTTTACACCACTTTTTAAGGTTTTTGGCTTGGCACTACCTGTGGCATTATACTCTTTTTTTTTAGGTTACTTATATTTGTTTCAGGAAATCATAGAATTAGTCATACTTGTTACTTGTGTCATCCCCAGTAAGTAGCCTTGTTTTGTAACTAATTTACCTTTTGAATACGCGGCACTTGCAAGTAAAATTATGAACCAGTTCGAAACTTCCCGATGAAGTGGACTTCGAAAATAGCATTATAAATTCACCAGTTTACAATCACAGCGCTACTTGGCGAAAGCAAAAAACCTTCGCGGAAACTCGTTCTAACTTTTCCTATTTTTCTGCGTTAATTTTACCTGAACCCATTACACTTTGCAACAATTCTTGGCGAGAACGTTTCTATTAGGCTCTTTGAAATTGCATTCTAAATAAGTTTGGCAGACTTTCACGAATGGGTATTAGGGTGATTTTTGCACGGCAAAACAAGCTAAAAAGCGAAAATTATTTTTAACATACCTTTGCCTACGTAATATAGTTATTGTACATCTCAGATCAGCCTAGACAATAAGATGGTATGATTTAAGTTGAGGCAAAAACCATCCAAAAACTACGCTACTGTCATATATGTACACAACACGCACACATTGACGCAAAAAAACTACGCTATTCGCTTGGTCATTCTTACCTCGACATTACGTGTATTGGTTTATGGTATAATTTCGTGTATATAATTATACATTAGTGCATTATAGAAGTGTGGCCAGGACTACATTTTGAGGTCCTTTTTAAAAACTGTGCAGTTTTTTACAAGTGAATTTTGAAAAAACTATAACATTAAACTGTTACAAATACGAGTAAGTGCAGTTTTAGAATATTAAATCTACTAAGGTTGTATATTGGAACGGAAATAGCTAACGTAGAGTTTGGGAATTAATATTCGTTTTCGTGCTGTTTGTAATTGTAAATGTTTTTCATGGCAACATTACCACGTGCACACGTTTAAAAAGAAGTGGCTTCAGCGAGATATAAGTGTTCCATCTTTTCTTCTAGGTTGATATGAGTTGTACATGTACTTGTTTTAGAAGCCGAGTATCAGAAAAGCAGAGCTCACTCTATTCCTACGAGAGAAGCCCAGGACGTCCGGAAAGTAAATGGTTAGATAACATCAAGAAGTGAATTGGATCCATTGCTTATGTACGGACCGCGGGAAGCTTTACTTAACATCAAAATAGCAACAAACCTACCTGTTTTCGCACAAATTAAAAAAAAACACACAAAGAGTTGGCTATTCCACAATAAGCACAAAAAGTTTGCTCATGTAAATAAAATAGATTCGTACACTTCCTAAATTGCTTTTGAAAATGGAAAAGTTTTGTAAAAGTACAGTTCAGTGGTGCACTAAACGCCAAACACTTTAAGCGCGCGACCAAAACTAATCGCTTTCCAATATTTAAAACAAGCAGTTACACAAGCGTTTAACTACTACCGAATACTAGTTACATTAATCGATAAAAATATTTACTTTAAACAATCTTAAAAGTCACTCTTTATGTTCTACTTAACCTATTGTACTGTATTATAACTCATTTCTTATCTCAAAGACTCTATTAACATACTTGTTTATTTCAATTCTATTCTACCTCTAATACATATATATTCAACTAGTTGCGCCCCGCGGTTTTACCCGCTTTTAAAAAGTAGCTATGTGTTAATCCAGGATATAAGCTACCTGTGGAGTGGGAAGAGGTCACACGCATGCGACGGCAAGCGCGGGCTGCTTTGTTGCGGCGATGGTCGGAGGACCTGGCTCCGCCGGTACCTGGGCAGTGGACGGTAGATGCCATTCGGCCAGTTCTACGCGGGTGGGTGAAACGGCGTTTTGGGTCGCTAACTTTCCGATTGGTGCAGGTGCTTTCCGGACACGGTTGTTTCGGGAAGTACCTGCATCAGATAGCAAGACGAGAGCCGACTCCGGCCTGCCATGAATGTGGGGTGCCAGAAGATACGGCGCTCCACACACTGGAGACGTGTGTCATGTGGAGCCCGCAACGGCATACACTTGCAGCGGTTGTAGGGCAAGATCTTTCCCTGCCAAGTGTGGTAAACGCCATGCTCGGCGGCGAGAGATCGTGGGATGCGATGGTCTCCTTCTGTGAAGAGGTGATGGCGCAGAAGGAGGCTGCGGAGCGGACCAGGGAGGATGATGTCCGATCTGACCCGATCCGGCGTAGACGAACGGGAGGGAGGAGGAGGCGGTTCGCCGCGATGCTCCATCCCCCGTAGTGGGGTCACTAGTGGAGAGTCAGGGGACTCTCCACCGACTTGCACGGCCCCACACGTCTGAGGGTGACCTTGATGAGCAAGGTTGCCCCTCCACAGGCGCAGAGGCCCTCCCGGCCTACCACCGGGGCGAGATAGTGAATGCTAGCGTGACCCTATCTCGCCCCACCTTGGCGGAGGACTGCTCATGGGGGAGGATTTTAGTGGGTTCGACTCCCACATACCCCCTTCCGTCACCCCTGCGGCGGAAGGGAAATGGGAGGGCATTTACCTCCCCCTCAACAAAAAAAAAAAGGATATAAGCTACCTGCATACCAAATTTCATCAAGTTTCGTTTGAGCGTGAGGAAGTAACAAACATACACACTTACACACTCAAAAAACTTTGGCCTTTATAATATTACTGTGTCAACTAGCTGTGCCCCGCGGTTTTAACCGCAGTTAAAAAGTAGCCTATGTGTTAATCCAGGATATAAGCTACCTGCATACCAAATTTCTCAAAATCCGTTCATCCGTTTGAGCGTGAAGAAGTAACAAACCTACACACTTACACACTCAAAAACTTTGACCTTTATACCATTAGTGTGAAATGTGATATGATGTGATTAGAGTGATAAGCAATCAAGAAAACTGCGATATACCCCTAAAATCTCCTACCAACTTCCCACTCACATACTTTAGCCCATTACAAACTTAAAGGTTCACGTTGGCAGGATAAAAAGCAGTATCAAAGTTGAGCAATGAAATGTTAAGGATGAATAAGTTAATTGGCCCCCAGAGCGTATCGGCAGGCTCCTGTGCCGCAGAGGAATGCATTTAAATTGGATTTTAAGAGTAGAAATCACCGGCGCCCGCCTCCCCAGCCTTGTTAGAGCCAATCTCAAAGTTTACGTAAACGAATAAACCTTCGCCGTGGAACCGAATTTATCGGTATCAATCTGAACTATGTATAGTACACAGGTACCTATCTATAATGACTTCTGCCGTTTAACTTCAAAACGAAGTTGCGAAGCTGAAACGAGTTTTAAATGCCGGTAGGAAATAGATTTCTCGTCCGTTTTGCGACTTTATTCAATCGAATAATCAGTTTTTGCTTTTTTTATTTGCTTGGGGATAAGTCTTTATCGATATTGAAGGGGTCATCTTAACAACTTCATTCAATTCGTGATGTACCTGAACGTTTTTACGACAAAACCTCCTTTACTGCTCTGGGTAATACAACAATACATTGCAGACCTAGGCTAGCCCCAGTCTTGAGGGCTTGTACCGAATGCACAGCGAATGAAAACTAAACGCACTGAAACGTGGTAAAAAAATGTTTTATCAGGTGGAAATACCGAAATCCTACAATTTAAAATTACTTGAGTAAAACATATTTAAAATAAGTAAGTGTTATTAAAATTCCAAGCATTGGAATAACTCCACCCAATAATATTGAAACGAGAAAATAAAGTACGGAGAAAATTAAGCAGAAGTACTCTCGTAAATGTGGCTTTACGTTTTGTAGTGCCGCTCTGAAAATCATTACGATCAACTGGAATTGCCTCGTTTTTAGGGTTCCATGCGAACACATACGGATCGTTATTGCTAAAGCCCTCTATAATGACAGTTCACCCTTTAAAGACCTGCAGACATTTATTGTCACTATACGTAATACAAAATAAACACGCAAAAGTCTATTTTTAACCCTTCGAAGCGGGGTGTTATTAGTTTGCCGTGTCTGTATGTGAGTGTGAGTGTGTGTGTGTTTGTGTGTGGCATTGTAGCTCCCGAACGCATGAACCGATTTAAATTTGTTTTTTGTTGAAAGGTTAATTAGTCTGGAGTAAGTTTGATGACAATCGGTGTCGGTGGTTTTTAATTTCTTTTTATTTTGTTCTTAACAGCTGGAAAAGGGCTGAACTGAACTTTATGAAAATCTTATTTGTTTCAAAGAGTACCTCAAGCGTCAAATAACTATTTTGTACGTATTTATTAGATTTGTTTTTTTTCCATAATTTTAGATAGATACAAATAAACAACAGAACCCCCAGATTGTACCTTTTCAAAAAATATGTTTTATGTTTTAATTTATAGAAATGCAAAATTAAGTCCATACAGTTGAATGTAGTACAATGGTCATACATATCGTGTACTTTCCTCCTAGGGGACGGGCAGAGGAGTAATACAACACCCATACTTCGCATATGTTCACACAATGAACAAATTGGTGCGTGCCGTCGACTGGGTTCGAACCCGCTCCCTCTGGCTTGAGAAGCGGGCCGTCTCCGACTAGGCTATCAACACCAATTACAAAGGTAAGTGCAAAAAGTAAATATCGTAATTTATGATAATAATAACAATTTATGGAATACGGATTAAATGTTACCTGTTCTACGTAATCAACACAGAAATCTCGTTGCGCCAATGTCTCTCTTGGCAATTTAACCTAGAAAAACTGTTTATAAACTAACTGAAAAGAAAGAAAAACTTTTGTTCAAATATAATTCTAGCCGTTACTCGCAACTTTGTTTGCGTTATTTCAGAAAATAGTAAAATACCGTTCTAGTGATTTACTATTAACTATTAGGGTTTTTAATACTAGTAGCTCTGCGAGCTGGAGACTTGTGGCCCTATTCGGAGATTTGAGATTCTCATCTCACCTTTTTTTCGTCCTTGTTGCTCTCGTTTGAAACGTCATAGGTGTGAGAGTGACCAAGATAAAATCTCATCTCATCTCACGCGCAGGAATAGCCTCCTTGGCCTGTTGTGAATTTGTGAAGGGCTTGTCAGTAATTCTCGAAAGACACAATTGCCCTACGGACGGATTTGCCCCATTTGACCTTTATTTTTTTTTAGAAGAAAACCATGCCTTCGCTATTTTGAAAATGTTTCAAAAACTGACTCGACAAATAATCTATGTTTACAATTATCAAACCTAAATTTCAAGACAATACTTTCCAGTGGCACTATTCGGAGATTTGAGATTTCCATCTCACCTTTTTCGTCCTTGTTGCTCTCGTTTGAAACGTCATAGGTGTGAAAGCAGGAATAGCCCCACAAGAGGGCTATTCCTGCGCGTGAGATGAGATGAGATTTTATCTTGCTCACTCTCACACCTATGACATTTCAAACGAGAGCAACAAGGACGAAAAAAAGTGAGATGAAAATCTCAAATCTCCGAATAGGGTCCCAAGAAGACAGAGATCCGGACAGAATCCAAACATACGGAAGCATTTTTGTCAAAACTGAAGCATAGACGCTTCGCTCGCTAACGCTCGTCAGTCGGTGAGCTGGTGTAGATAGTAGTAGTAACGTCGTTTTAGTAGTATGAAATAATTTTTAATAAATACTTAGGTACCTACTATTAGTAAAATATGCAATGTGTGTATTTACGCCCAAGGTTTTATTTGCACACACACACACACAGACACATACACCAAATCAATAGCAGATACTTAGTAAATAGTTTACCTAAGATCTACTGAACCAGTTTATTTAAATTCATTCCCCCTTTACCGAGTTGAGTAGAAAAGCCTTCGCGGAGGAAATAATTTAGAATCACTTATTTCTTGCCTACAAAAAAGTACTTACAAGGTGCACAAAGAAAAACCCACGCAGAACCGATCGCGATGAGTCAACTTTACCAAACTAATGACTCATTATGTGAGCCATTTGTTGACTTTATCACCTCACATTATTAGGAGATGACCTTATTTATTTAAGAGACTGGCGACCACCTTAGACTAACTTCACATTGGCTTAAGGGTTTCCACAAATTGTTTAGAAAAAGATGACGAGCGAAGAGAGTAAGTAAAGATACTGACGAGGCTTTAAAGTTACCTACAGAGTGACAAAGTGCAATTTAATTTTTTTTATGACTTGTGCATTTCTCTAATCATTCTTAAATAACTAAGAATTTCCCTTGTATTATGGATTTATTTAAAAGCTAATGATGGAGACAACTTCCCTATGTAAAGGGATTTTTGATTTGCTTTGTCTATACATTGAATAAATCAGTCAAAAGTGACCCCTTACAAAAGCGGATATTTTTCATAGCTCTATTTTAGCTTGAGAACTTAAAAAAAAAAACCAAGAGCATAGGGGCGGAGATATTGTTAATTTAATCGTACGTGCTAAATTTCATCATAGTCTGTCAATTGGTTTCCAAGAAATTTGAAAAGCGCGTTTGTATGGAAATTTCAGAGCGTCGCGGGAGTCTTTAGACCCTACACTTTAGCTGCTGACGAAAGCCAAAACCGAATTTAGTCATGACAGTAAGTAAAATTTTGATGATTTTGACAGTGAGTCAATTTTTCACCTACATCACTTTAGCACCTTGTAGAATCATATAAGTTTCTACCATTTATTACCGAGAACACAACTTGTGGAGAGACTGGAAACTTGTTTCCTGAAATAGAGAAAATCTGAAGAGTTGACAGTAAAACTGCTGGTGCTTTTAGTTAAATTGTTATAAGTTTATCTGTTTGTAATAGTAAAAACTTAATTATAATTAATTTTTTATTTCAATTCTATCTGCTACTCGTTGATCATACTTAGTTATCAAAAATAAAGAATTCTTTTTTTCATGATTAAGAAAAACGCGTGTAATACTCGTACCTTGGTTTATGGCTAATGACGCACATACAATAAGTTAAAATAACAGATATGACACGTATCTTCCGTCAAAAATGCAACTATTTGCTCTTACCAATAAAGTAGGTACGCAAACATTTACGAAATGGCTATATCTCGAATATTGACAAGGTGACAGCATCCAGGCTCTACAGCTGCTAGCTGATGTCTCTGTGCTGATCGCACTTAGCGTAGTAACCACTCTAGCTTCACCTGTGAAATACTCACTTGTCGTATTGAAATACGAATAACTGAGAAATGACATAGACATGAGTACAAGATTGAAACTTTCAGCAAAGCTGTAAATAAAACAAATTGGATTGGGGTATGTTTTTCTGTTTGTCTTGCTAATGGAGCTGTTTATAAAACTAACTAAACAAAAAAGAAAAGGCATCAACAGTTTTCGTAAATCTGACAAAAACCGACCTGCATCCCAATCGATCTTGCTAACCTTTCACTCACCGTAGACCGATTTGTGTAACACGCAACCCCTGAATTTTTGTTACCCATCCGGCAACCTGACCGGTCCTGTCCACTTAACTTGAATAATGATGTGCGAGCAAAAAGGACCGGCCGGGCCAAGCGAGGTGAACCGGCAGAATGAAAGGAGCCCGCGCAATCCCGCACTTGATCGTCCGCGATCCCGACGTGCTCTGCTGATATACTACGAGCCCACAACCTCGGAGACTTGAGTTCTTTTTGATGTATGTTTGTCGACTACAAGACTAAACTCGGCAAACGGTAAATACGTAATTAGAACCCCGATCCCATGTAGCAGACATAAAATCCGGGTTAGGTCTAAAAATAAAATGTAAGCAGAAGGTAGCGTTGTAGTTGCGGTGCGTAACCCCGTGGAAAGAAAACGGCTTTCTTTACGAGCTATTCCGCTGAGCCAATATTTCTCCGCGACAGTGCGCGCCATCATAAAATAAAACGAAAAATTCCACCGCACTGCTTCCAGCCGCTATGAAAATCATAAGAGCTGAGATTTTATGGGCTATCGGAACGAGCGCCGCACTTCGTCAGGTGATTAATAACATAAGCAAATACAAATGATTGTACTCGTATTTATAGACGACTGCCAAGCTTAAAACCTTTGAACTCTGCAAAAAGCCCTTCTAGGAAACGAAGTGATTTGTCGAGAAAGTAAAAGGTTCTTTTGTGGAACTATGAAGCACGTGAACGGGCCATACGGAGTGCACTTATTAAGTCGAGCTCTCGAGTCCCGGTGTACGACAACCGCTTGACAAAATACTCTGCCAATTGTGCCGGAGCACCGCCTTCAATTGTGTTCCGCATGAAAAATGGCGTATTCGGATTGTTCACGAACAAATGCGTGCCGTGCGGGTCATTAAGCTTTGTTTTAAGAGTAAGTACGACAAAAAAACACTGCAAAAAGCCGAAATTTTCACCCTCCTGAGGAGCGAGTGTTTAAGCTACGCCAATTGTTTCGCCTTGAAAAATTATTTCCTCGACCGAGTACGTTTCTTACTTTGTTTTCGAAACACAATAGCGCTACTTGCGCAATTATTTTTCATTTCGTTTCAAATGTAGAGAATACACGTACTTTTCTATTTCAATTCCGTCGTAAAATTGGACAAATAATAATATAGCAAGATGAAAGTCGTCGATGGAAATCATAACAGAGATTTTACTGCTGAGCATCCGATCGGAACGAGGATGCCAAAGATTGTTTCAGAGCTCGAGCTGGATTGAGGCGATAATAACAATATCGTCACTTCCTCAATCCAACTTCTTCAAATATTTTTCGAGCAGATTCGCAATAAATTTTCGCTCGCTGGAAATATTTTTCGAGCTTTGAATTTTTCTGTTAGTACTAATAAAAGTGTGCATGTTGTTATCAATTGACGCGTATAGCCGTGAACGCCTGTATCCACGCTTCAGTTCAACTTTTGCGGCAGCTTTATAACTTTACTCAAAATGCATTTTGAATCCGATTTCATTTAGGTAAACGCCTATGCTCGGTTAGATTTGACACACTTAATAAGCACAGCTACAACGCTATATCACATGATTTATGTTCTGAGTAAATGCCATTTCGGTGATGTAACCAACCAACTAATAGCCTAGTTTGCCATAAAATAGAATAGCTGCTGAATAGTCAAACGTTCTGGTCACATTAGCAATACACACTCAATTAGGTTCAGGTAACTCCATATCAATAGCTCGCCAGGTATGTGGTTCATGTTACAAATGAAACATAATTACGCCAAATATGATTTTTTTTTAAATCAAGCCACCCTTATTTATATAGTTTCCTACCCTTAATTTCTGGTCTAGTGCAAATTGAACTTCCTTGCTGATTTAATTAGTAAGTTAGTTCGTTTTAGGTTTCCATAGAAATTGTGCACTAAGTTCTTGGTTTTTACACCAACCCTACCAGGTTGAATCAAAACTTTTGTATCGTGAGGGGTTGCAGTTTACAACGAACCCTAATTAATTAGGAAATCGCTCACTATCTGATTTCCTTTACGAGCCCTAAATAACAGTTAGTTAATGTGATTATTTCTTCGAATAGTTTGTGTCATAGATAGGTCAAACAAGCTTTCCTATGATCTAAACCTATATAGGTACTAAGGTACTTAGGTTTCCTTCGTATAATATTGCGTATCTATCAATAGTAAGTCTTAACCCCTTCCTGATAAAAAAAAGCCCAAAATTTTAAAACGTCTTCCTAATGGCCTGTATGCCTAATTAGCTAAGCGTCTATGTAGCAAAATGTCTTATCAGATGGTCAATAAAGCTTTATTAGTCTATTTAGCAAATTCACATTTTTAATTGCGTACACTCGTGCTCATTATTTGTACGTAATCATTACCTGTCTTTCGCGCCCTATTTATTAATTAAAAACAAATTTATATTTATACAAACTAAAAAGTACGGATATTGGTAAATTCTTATTACAAATAAATATGCAAAGATTACTTCAATGGTACCCTTACAAATATCTTATCCAAGTAAATAAATTATCAAACGCTCGCATTTAAGCAGTCGAAACCCTATACAAGAGCCGAATATTCAAATGACCGAATACTTTCAGTTAGGGGCAAGTACGAGTTTAAGCAAGTTTTAAATGATATCAAAGCCATCAGAGGTCTGAAAGGTAATTAATTAATTAGGTAAACCTACCGCGATGCGTCTCTCGAGAGCTATTAGTTAATTAGTTACACTCATGACTCAGTTTGAACATGCTTCAGAACGACAATGTGAGATAAAGCTGTGCCCCATAATGTTTAACCTCTAAATGTTGGAGCTAAACTAAAAATATATCCAAAAAATATATATATCCAAAGTAAACATTTCCATATACTTCAACGCTATCTCTTGAACTTTGACGTTCTAAATTTACTATCGTAAGTCACGTAGGTAGGTAGATAACCTCTTCCTAGATTTTGGGACTTCTAGCACCTAAAGATGTTTACTTGAAGTCTACCTAAAAGTGTATTTAGCTTAGATCAAAAATGAAGATCACGATTCTATAGAAACTAATTTTACGACACTACTCTCGTAATACGATTCTTTTACAGCATCCTTCTAAACCTTATAAATAATTTTGTCAGCACGCGAGACCTCTAACATCTGACATACGAGGTCGTTCCGCTATTTCTCTACAGGTAAGAACAACGTAAGAACAAGGCGCTGGCATTATTCAAAGGAAGACTTACTAATGCATTTTATGGTCGTCCGCTATATTTACGGGGCCCAGGTGAGCAAAAAAGCGAAGATAAGTACCTCATCCCGGCGATCTTAGCTTCAGTGCCTGGAGAAATGATTAAGGAGGTGGAGCTTCTGTAGCTTTGTTGGTCATGAACCAAACTTAGTAAAACTACACTATCTTTGTGGTTAGGTTATTTTTTTACTAAAACTTTTAGTAAGAATTACGGGCTTAAACCAATTTTTTAGCTATAGAAACTGTAGAAGATGTTTCTTAAAGCAAATTTGCGAGATAAAAAGAATTAAATGACGTGGATTAAAATGTTCCAGCCAAAGCTTATGGCATTCGTTAAAATAAAGCAACACAAATACCCTTAATGATGCAAAAAGACCATTCCGCGTTCAAAATAAGTAGTTATTTATTTTTATCACCGCACCGTAATTGCTTGTTATCTTTCTTTTAGCACCCAAGACTTAAGAAGCCATTCTATAATCCCTGTATTAAGAGTTATACGTGGCGAGGGATTTGAAACGTGTTTTCCCCTATTTTCTTCAGGCACCGTCCCGCCGCCCTCGGGATTCCATTCCGAAAAACCTCCATAAATATTTCTTACAGTATTTGTATCTTCCTTGGAGTATCGTTAGCACAATGCTGGCTTTTTTCGTGAAGGAAAGCATCTGATCCCACCAAATGTAAACACGTACTTAGTATTTTTAGGGCCGTTGCTTACTATGTTTTTCGTAAGTGCCTTACACCGCTCTCTTGCGGTGAAACTCTATAACTAAAGTAAAAACCAGATTTTTATAAAAATGGATGTTCAAACTTCAATTTGTTTTTAAGCTTACAAATTTACACTGTTTGGACGTTTTAGAAGCGCTATTAAAAACATTTAAATTTACCACTAACTTGTTCGTTGTTTTTTGAGTAAATCAATTACTCACGGTTTTTTCATCTTCCTGTCTTATTTCTTATTATAAATTCCAATATTTCCTAGCATTAATAGAGAGCTGTAGCCAAGTCCCAATAAGACCTCCATTTCCAATTCACAGAGTGCTTGTCGAAAGGACTTATAAGCACTATAGCAGTGCAGTACGTCTGGTCCGTTACACCGACATTGGATTGCCGTTACTGTATGCTCTTTGATTTAACTGTTAGTACTTCATTTATTGGTTGAGCCTTTATGTTATTTTGTGTTCTATTCACAGAAATATATGAGACTACGTGAAGGTCCGCTCGTTAGTAGAGAAGGCTCGTAGCAGTCGTTTTATTTTAATTAAGCAGTAGGCTCACGGAAGTAGTACAGCACTGTCAGAAATGTAAACAACGGCCTGAAGCCACTATCATTAGTTTTTATTTGTGCTTTTGTTTTCTACTGCGTCCTAACTTACATTTTGTGAAAATTATTTTTGAGGTTTTGCTGTATTTCAAAATACGAACATGCTTTATCATTGTTGTTTCATTATAATTATTTATATCTACATACTTATTTGTATTTGTTGACATTTTTTTTTTTTTTTTGTAAGTTTTGACTTTGACCTGTGGTTAACTATTCGTGTTATCATGAGGGTCATATCAACAAATAAATTGGCAGCCGCACTCAAAATCGTCAATGATTACTTAAACAATCACTAAGTAAAGTTTTCCTTTGGAAATGTAGCGTGTAAATGGAACATAGTAATGGTTTAATTAATCATTTTAGACTTCCTAAGTCTCTCTGAGTGACTCTGAGTGAAGCGGTTAATGTATTTGTGTTTTCGAAAATAAGAATCAGAACTATAACTTATAAAGACTTTTTATTAACTTTTTATTCTTATTATCGTCTTATAAGTCTTTATAAGTTTAGTGTTGTCTCCAAAAATCTTCTATAACACGTTCTTAGAACGTCATTACGGTTTATCGGCACTTCAACACGGACCCAAATAAATGGCCGCTATCAAAGAGCGATTACATAAACTGTTCACCAGCTCATAAACAGACAAACATTACGAAATCTGTGATGTCAAAGAAATATAAATAGACGATAAAATTTAACATCCGTACAACAATAACTTTAGATTGGCAATAACTGAGTCAATGGGATATTCATTGTAGCTATTAATGAATGGGATTATTTGTACGCGACCAAGACGGTTTTGTGGTAAGTACCCATGGCTCAGACCAAATAAAAAAGTAAAAACGAGCAGCGAAGCAGCTCACTGTTAGCAGTGAAGTGAGGCCGGTTAAAACTACGCCTTGCCGTATATTTACACAATTCTGGTCACACGTACAGTACCTACATTCAACAAAACTAAGTCTTGACATTGTCCTCTCTTTTTTCCGTTATCGCCACTACTTTTTGCCGATACTTTACATCGGAATGGGTGCCTGCATACAATTTTTTTGGCATGTCTAAATTCTATTTTTAATTATTACTTAGTATTATTTTTGTTTTCGTTATTATTGTTTCTTTTTTTCTCTGTCACGATTAAGGATTAACTTAATCAACTAAGTTTAGTATTTTATCTAGTATATATTTATAATATGTTTTAGTAATAAGTTCTAAATTTGGAGGTACGAGTATATATTATTTTCTTTAATTTGGAGAAGCCACTGGCTCCCGACACACAACTAGTCCTTGACTAGTTCGGGAGCCTCTGGAGTCAAATTTGAAATTGTCACGTGTTTTTTATACCCAAATAAATTATTTGTATCTGTTGTAAAACCTTATGATAACGTTATTTATGTAGATATCTTTGTTTTTGTAATCACATGTTTAAAAAACCAGCCTCACTTCACGGTTTGCTGAGCTCCGCCCTTACTCTTTATTTGGTCCTATGGATTGCCATACTTATTTAATGATCCGTGTATACTATACAGGGTACCTAAGCTGCTACCCTCTGGGTAGTGTCCAGCAATTACAAATATCACTGCAGAAGCTCTTCTCTTTACTAACTTCTCATTCTCGGTACTCGATACAAACAGCTAAGCTTACTTGCATTTGCTGTTGCTTGCTTATAGATAGCCTGGTTTCTTCTCTTCTTAGTCGGCATCTTCACTGCTGAAAGTCGTGCCTAGTTTGCATGAGTGTTCATCACACGATGCACTATGCTCTTCCACGTATTTCTGTCTTCGGTGGTCTTAATTGCTAGAGGTATTGATTGCCTGGCTTCTAAGAATAGTAAAAAGCAAGCAAGCAAGTTTGTATAAGCCGAGAGGCTAGACTGCTGTCAGAGTTTCTAAGCCACCCGAGGGCCTCTGACATAGCTTGACAATTGTTGTTAATTACCTGAGGTAAGTCAATGGTGACATTATTTACTTATAGTATTTTTTACATTCAATCAAGCCTGATTCCGCTCTTCGGTATAAATTTTATTACGCCCGATTTTAAGGTATCGAAAGTCGAGCTTAATTGTCAATTTACGCCGTTCCCGTTTATGTGCTCGGCAAAAACATCTGGCCCCTTGATTGCTCACGTTTTTATGTGCACTTAGAAACTCCGGCAAAATGTACAGGTACCTAAATAATGCAATCACAAAGCTCCGCATTTATTGCTTTATCGTATTTTATATTGCGAGAGCTTCATAAAGGCGTGCTAAGGGTAATTTTGTAAAATAACTTACAGACTCGTGTGTTGGGATTAGGGCACGTTCACGCTATGTTATCCCCAGTGAAAAAAGTATTACCTACTCATAAGATTGTTCTTAACGCCGGTCATGGCATAAAAAAGTATGATGTTAATACTTGCATGCCAAACACTCTACAACGACCGTACCAACAAACAGTCCACACGCGTGTTATTATCGAACTAAAAAAAACGAAATAAGTAGGTACGTAATAACATAATGTGGATCGCATATTTACTGAAAGTACAACAGAACTGTTACTCAAACCACAGAATCAATATTTTCACTTAATTAATTACTTAAGTAGGTCACTATATGCCATGATAGGAACAATCTCTTACTTCATGCATGAATTAGGATAATTTGGATAGGCCTCGCAGCTACGCAGATTGTGATCTTCATAGACGGCACCTTAGTGGAGGGGGAACCATTAGCTGATTAGCCTATTCTAATTACATTAACGTTTCGATCGTTTTTCGTACAGGCTGTGTACGAACCAATTTTTTAATTGGGCTAAGCACGTTTCTACACAAGTACTCTCGCACATAGGGCCAATGAAATGTTTTAGTAAATTAATTCTACGCTCTAGTAAATCTTGAAACTTCCAAATAACAAATGATTAGAGCGCGCTTTGTTCGTTTCTACAAGCAATAGATATAATGCTGAAAGCAAATCCTTGTATGCGATCCTTTTGGGGTATCAGTGACCGCATCGTAAGGGTCGACGGAAAGGTTTGACCATACGACACGAACTCTAAATTGGACAATGGACGCGTGAGGTGCTCCGTCTCAAACATTCAGATGCTTTGCTTGATGGATTTTTTCTATTTACTCAGACTATTTTCTTGTCGAAAGTGTCCCACTGAGTTATAAGTGTACGTAGGTGCGTAAGTACCTAGCTGCCAATGTTTTTCGTCAACATCATAATTCTACTTTTGTTTTTCAAAACAAAGGAGAAAATAGTTGAGACATTCTCAGTAAAAATTGCTATGAGAACTAATAAGGGCTATCGTACTGACACGGGTACTCGGAGTAGGTACCATCAAACGTTTCTTTTTTCAAATTAAAAATTCTAAATTCGTCTTCCAGACAAAGGAGCATTTGCCAAGAGAACCATTACGAAACTCCCTAAACCTACACTAGGGATAAGGGCATTTGAAAAGCCCCTAGATACGTTAGTTATTCAGCGCGCGGCCCGCCCAGCGGCCAGCCGCCATCGTAAATCAAACTAGCCATTCGCTTATGCATTATACAATTTTATTTGTACGGCCCCGGTGAATAGGTAATAAACCATGGCAGGTGGATGTTTTGCGTGTCCGCGTGCGCGGGGAATGCGAAACGTACGCAAACATGTATTCTATAGGGATGCGTTAGATTTTCGTCCGGTTGAATATTACGGAACAACAAGATAACACGTACCAAGTCAAAGTACTTCTTATTATTTTTAAACCCATTTATTTCCAACAACCTAAAAAACTATTTTACTTAGAATATTTATAGTTACATTTATAGTCGTATAACATGCAGATTTTTTAAATATTAATATCTGTGTTACTTGATGCTGGAACCCCTAACCTCCAGTTTACTCCAACTCTCTCTGTCCCTTGCTTTTATTTTCCTGCTGTGTCTATTATTTCGTTAATCCATCTGTTCTTTGGACGTCCTCTGCTTCTTTTACCAACTGGTCCTTTCCACATTCATATTCTTATATATTCATATTTAATATTCTTCCATATTCCAGATTCTAGTGTCCATCTTTTGTCTTTGTATCTTGCTAGGTGCCCTGCCCATCGCCATTTTAGTGTTAATGCGTATTGCAGGGCATTGAGTTTTGTTAATTGGGAATCCTACTCCATGTAAGTCTGGCGTTTCACCTTTGTAGCAAAAGATATAAACATCATGTTCTTCAAATGTTGTCAAGTGTGTTGTTCAAGTCATACTTAGATCATTTGAATCAATCTATATAAATGTTACTAGCGATGTGTAGCTGTAGCAATGTGTATCTTTGATGGTTGTTATACAACCATCCTTTACCTGTCAGTCGTAGGTAAGCCCTTTACGATAAGCACCCCTAGCATGAGTTTTGATCGTTACGAAAACTTTTTTCGTTTTCGTTTGGCTTCATACATTTCAAAAAAGCGCCCCTGGCGGAAACGTTAAGGAACTAGGTTAAATGTATGGAGCCAAACGAAAACGAAAATAGTTTTCGTTAACGTAGTTTTCGTAAACGAAAACGAAAAAGTTTTCGTTGACTATCAGAACTCGCGGTAAGCCCCTAGAAAGCAAAATACAAATACCTACCTACTTAGTATGTATAGCAATCATACGGTAGCATAGATTCGCATAACCGGATAGGAAGAGCCTTATTCTGATAGTAAGCAAACTGACGGTGCTCTACTCTGGGTGTAAGCAAACTTTAGACCCTCTTTTGTAAAAGTAGAAAAGTAGGTAAATTCTAGATTCACAGGCAAATTAAATAACTCGCCCGTTTACAAACAGCCTGCATATTGTAAAATGCCGAAGTTAGGTTATCAGATAATTATGGGTAAAGTTTTTGGTAAAGCTAGTAAGTGTAATAAGGTAAGGTACTAATAAGGTTTGAAAACGGAATGTGGCCGGATGTCAATGACATCTCTATTGTGCAACATTTTGTCGAGAAGCATGGCGTGCGAGAGATGCATGCGTAATATCTACTATTGAAGCTGGGAACCTGCTGTTACTAATTCTCTGCGTTTTAGTTGCTAGCAGAAACTATTCCAATTCGTCAGAATATGTACACACACAAATTACTTACCTACATTAAAAACCAAAAATGTTGAATAATAAAATAATAATAAACAGGTAAATATTCGGGACCCTTCCTTGCAAACACTGTCGTCTGACCCCAAACTAAGCAAAGCTTGTACTACGGCGGCCAGAGACTGATAAACATACATTTATATTTTTTAAATACATACTTTAATAGATATTAACACCCAGACATGTAACAAACATCACATAATGCCCTGGGAACACCGCGAGGCGTTAACTAGATAAGTAATACTTAATAAACTTTCAAAGTTTTCTACTGGATTTAATTTTTCCGGTAAAGCCTGTGAAGTGTGACTCTACCTTCGTAAAAATGTACCTACTATTTGTAGACAGATAAACTGCATTACATCGTCGGAATCGCGAAACAATACTTGCAAAAGCTGACAGCGTCCACGTTAATGAAAGGCAAGTCAAATGATCGTGATTACGCGGAACGTTTTTGCTGCATTGTCGGCAGCCCTGTCTGAATCACCTGGCATTACTGCATAACTGTGCGAACAGTAAGAGCACTCACGCAAAATGATTCGATACAACTTATCGATCGATGATTACCAAACAAAGTAGAATCCTATAGTTTTATAGTCATACCACTATCGGTAAACTTGCGAAACTTGTGTTTACATTTTACTGGGTAACTTATTTATTACCTACCCGACTACGGCGAAGTGAAAAGGAGGGCTATGTTTTTTTTTTTTTGTTAAAATGATTTTCAGACGTAAACAACTCACTACTCACGTTTTCTGATCCTGATACAGTGATTTCTCATGAATATTATTGTATAAAGGTATATGGGCTATTTCAAATAATTTCAGCTACAACCTTCTTCATAAAGGCAAATTTTATTTCATCCGTTTCAGTTTAAAGAAGTACCTTAAGTACGCTGCCATGGACCCGCTTTACCACTTCGTTCCCATCGACATGAAGACCATGGGCAGTTGGGGCAGTAAAGCCCGTCAGGCTTATCAGGAAGATTGGGAAGAAACTCACGGATAGGGGTGGTGACTCCCGCTCCGAATTGTTCTTGGTGCAGAGAATGACAATCGCAATTCAGAGTGGAAATGCCGCGGGTATGATGGGCACTTTCGGACCGGGAGTAATGAAAGGTGGGTTATTTAGAAAGTAAATAAGATTTCGACATTCATAATTGTAGGGACATATTTTTTTTATGTAGAATAGATCGGCGTTTGACCACCAACTCGCCTGATGTTAAACGACGTTGTGGTCTAAGATGGAGCACGATGACCTATAAGGTACTTATTCACTCTAGCCTTGAAGTTTTGTAGATTGAAAAAGTACAAAGACGGCAGTTGAGTGAGGCGCTACAAGTGCGCTACTGCTCAGACCCGTCTTCGGAACGGTTACACCGGACTACATCCCGAAACACGACTAAGTAATTATTTATTGTATTAGTACCTAAGTGACTGTATTTTATTAAATAAATTAATTCCACTTTGGGTAATAAGTTTGTTACTTACCTAATTATGTACTTACCTAGGATTTTGTACTAAGAACTGACTACGCAGGATGTCCTTACTGCATTCGTTTAAAACAGTGTTGCCATAGCGAAAATATTTCCAACAAATGGGCCATTTATCTGAGCACCAGACATAATAACTTTTGTAATTACGATTACTAGAATACGCATAATGTCCCAAGTGGAGGCCTTCTCTCATTTTGACGCTTGGTTTCGCACTCACGCGTTAATATTACGACAAAATGTTACGAGCAAGTGCTTATGTCATTATACTTGCATAAAATTGTAACAGAGAACGTCTTATAGCAAATAAACGGTTCCAAACTTTAATAAAATCAAGTTAAACCCTTTTTTAACAACTTCCGAAAATGAGGAGATTCTCAATTCGACTGTATGTTGTTTTTGTTACGTGTTTATTCCACTAATTATGACTAAATTTTGATGATTACGTTATTGATTTGTAGATCATATTTCAGAGGTAGTCTCGCATAAATTAAATCAAATCGGTCAAGTTGTTTTTAAAATTACAACAAAAATCAAAAAGTTGCTTTCAAAAAATGTTTTTTAAGCTATGCACTGTTATTAAATCTACATTTCTAAAATGCAGCTTATACTAATTATAAAATCGAAAGTAACTCTGTCTGTCTGTTTGTAGGCTTTTCATGACTGAACGTTTCCTGATGAAATTTGATAAAATAGTTACAGTATGTCACAAGGAAGGTTTTTGGATACTTTTATCTGAATAAATAAATCTTTTTGTAATGAAATTCTGTAAATTAATAAAAAATAACGCTCCACTTACCAAATACTTCAGACAACATTACAGAACAGTATTTAGTTGATACTAAAATAACAACTGACAACTAAAATTAAAACTCCGCTCAAACCAGCCAGTATTTTTTTGTATGTTGGAGTCTGATCTCTTTGGTAACGGATTATTATTCATAATTTGATAATTAGTTACAATATGTCACAAGGAGGGTTTATGGGTACTATTTTCTGAATAAACGCGAACGAAGTTGCGGGCAACAGCTAGTCATAAATAATCTCGTTTCCAATATTACGCTTATTACAGAAATACGCCCAAAAACAAGGGTCTGCGTGTAATGTGTATATTGTGCGATCTTTATACAAAAAGTTTTACGCCATTCCGTCGTGCCCTAAGGACACACACGCCACTTTGTTCTTGCGCCGAACTTTAAGGAGTTCCTTAACAGATGTTCGGCCTGACTTTTGTCCCCAAGTACGTAAAACCATGTATCCTCAAACATTTTTGTGTGAGAACAAATTACAGTTTCATGTCAGTTTGGGTCCTATATTAAGCTACCGCGCGTATGAGGTGTTCTCGGGAGAAGTTATTTTTGTATTGATTTTGTGTTTAGTAACGTTTTTATTTTTCATCTTCGTTTAATAGCTTTGACTAAAATATTTACGCATACTTTAAAACGACGTGTCAAAAAAGAGTTTTTTTTTTTTAAAAGAATAGTATTTTGTAAGATTGATTTTTCTTTGGTTATAAACTTTGCTATTGAAAATCTCTCTATGCAAATTTTACCAACTTTTTTACTTTTTGAGGAGCGAATTTAGAATAAAAAGTACAAACACTATAACAATAATTATTATGTTGATTACCTGATAATTAAAAAAAAACATTTAAAAACAACAGTTCTTTTGTAATTCATTTCATTTGATATTTGGTTACTAAAAAAGGTTTTTAAAGAAAGGCATTAATAGATTACCTATTTCGGTATGGTCTAATAAACACAGGTAATAAAATAATAAAAACCTAAATAGACGCAGGTAAAATAGGTACCAAAGCACCAAATTAAATGGCTCTCCACTTCGCTTACAGCATGAGAAATTACGTGACCCAGTTCGTAGACAAGGAATAGGTTAGGTACTCGTAGATGCTGAAACGTCTGAAATGTACCTCAGCCCGTTTGAGAAGCGAGCAGCATCTCACCGCAGCCGGCACCGCCGACTGATGCCAAAATACTGGCCACACGTGACTGCCTGATATTGCATCATTTGGAACCGTATCTTTGAACACTACTGCTTACCTAGTCTAAAATTGTACTCTTAGTAAGACTGGTAGTATAATCATCCGCACTGAAATAAAGTTTATCGCCAGTGACGGCGATGCTTATAAACGTAGCGTAGCACTGGTTCCGCTACGAAAATTACGTAGCGTAGCGTAGTGTGGCGTAGATATACACCGTGATTCGCTACGATAATGTTATTAAATGTATTACTAGTGGTTCTGCGGGCTGAAGACCTCGCGAAAATGCTTTCGTAAGTCCATCCGGCCTTCTACAGGTTGCATGTATCAACCGATTCTCCTGATTCTCAAATTTTGTGAACCTTTTTTAAGGGGTCACTTTAGACTGATTTATTCAATAGACAGACAAAGCAAATCAAAAATCCCTTTACATAGGGAGCTTTTCTACATCATTAGCTTTTAAATGAATCCATAACACAAGGGAAATTCTTAGTTATTTAAGAATGATTACAGAAGTGCAAAAGTCATAAAAAAAACTGAAACTGTAGTTTGTCACTCTGTAGGTAACTTTAGAGGCTCGTCAGTATCATTACTTGCTCTCTTCGCTCGTAGTCTTCTTCTAGACGAAATGGCTATAGAATACCTTAAGCCAATGCGAAGTTAGTCTAAAGTGGTCGCCGGACTCTTAAATAAGTTTTTAGTATTTTTTCAAACCGTAGTTGAAGCAGAGACGCTTCGCTCGGTCGAAAATATGTTATGTCGCGTATTGCAGCGTAGCATGGCAGCAGTTTTGCCGTTTATCAATAAATAAGTCGTTAAACTGGCGCGATGGCGTCAAAAAGTCGCTAGATTTATGATTCGCTAGATGTCGCTAAATAGTTTTTTCAACATATTGCAGGATTAAAAGACGATTAATTGATCGAGGCCAGCCGCTCAGGCAAAAAAAGTCGCTAAACTGGCATCAATGTCTAGTTTAAGGTATGAAAAATCGAGCTAGATGTCGCTAAATATATGCAAGAGCAGTCCTGGAAGTTGATGGTCCTGTGTCTGTACTGTTTTTAAAGGTTTTTGAGATTTATGTTGATATCTAAATTTAAAGAGAGACGGAATGGTGTTTGGTGTTTGATAATTATTCAAGGTTGAATGAAGACTTCCTGGGGTCAAAAATAAAGAGAAAGTATCTGAAGACCTTAAAAATCCGCTAAATTTAGATCTAGCGTTAACGACAAAATCGCTAAAACGGCATCACTGCATGGCAGTGTGTTCCACCACAAAAATATCTTTCCTAAAACGTGTTCATAGAGTAGCAGGGTAGAGTAAATAGGGGGCTTATAGCTGCCCACGTCCGTTGGAGTGTACTTTATTCTGATTCCCTACACGTGGTCCCCGGGTAGTGCCAACGGGTAGCAAACTCTGGTGGGAGGCTTTGGCCTTGGCTAGTTACTACCCACCGGACCAAGCCATGGCGTGAAATGACCTAGTCGTGTGTCGGGATGTAGTCTGGTGTAACCGTTCCGAAGACGGGTCTGAGCAGTAGCGCACTTGTAGCGCCTCACTCAACTGCCGTCTTTGTACTTCTTCACTCTGCAAAACTTCAAGGCTAGAGTGAATAAGTACCTTGTAGGTCGTCGTGCTCTATCTTAGACCACAACGTCGCTTAACATCAGGCGAGTTGGTGGTCAAACGCCAACCTAACCTACATTAATAAAAAAAAAACCTAGCGTAGAACAGTATAGCGTAAAACATGTCCCATCACTTAAATTTCCGAATTCGCTTCTAAAAAATCTAAATCTAAATACGCATCTAATATGAAAGTAGTAGGTAGTTAAGTACCTATTAACTAGGCAGGAAGCGTTGGTATGAGTACTTCTACTACAAACTAGGTAAGTACAGCCTTCCATCCACATACTCGTACCAAACATACATAACAAACAGCTTGAAAAACATTTTGTTCAAAATGCACATAAAAGCTTCTAAAAGTAAAACCTTTAAAGCAAGCTCCACGTCTTCCTCCACTTTATCTGAACACATTATCATTAGATTAAAAGCGTACCTACTCGCCTACTCGAGTTTAGTGTAAAATTTTTAGAAAAGCAAAGATCTCCGAAACTCTCGCGTGTAATGGAAATCGGGGCCCCCTGGGCATCGCGGCTCCCTGCACAAAAGGCCCAACAAAAAGGTCGCACCGTCACATGAACATTGTAAAACTCGCCCTCGTATTCACGTTTAATCTCACAGATCACTTTAAACTCTAATCTTTAGACCCAAGATTGAATTTAGCACTCTCACCGATGTTTTGTAACAGTTTTTTCCAATCCGATAATGCGACCTTAGCGTCGGGATCATGGTTTACTACAAATTGTATTAGAGTAGTAGATTTAACTATTTACGTGACCTTTGGAGCTTGTGAGACTAGGTGTTGCCTACAGTGTAATGCACTCATGAAGCGTTAAAGTAATAGAGTACAGAAACTTGCTGTTTTCTAAGTCTATAAAATAAACTTTTCATTATCTACTTTGTATAAAGCGGTCCAGCACAACAGGGGTATATAAAATTTATAGTAGTGAACCCACTGAATTAGTGACAAATGAGAGTGTGATACTACCACAATTGAAAAGGACATTGCAATGTCTCCTCTGAGTACGTGACACTTAATATCTTAAGAGTGCGGCGACCACTTTAGACTAACTTTGCATTGGCTAAAGGGTTTCTATTGCCATTTCGGACAAGCCTCTAAAGTTATCTACAGAGTGAAAAGTGCAATTTAATTTTTATGACTTTAGCATTTCTCTAATCATTCTTAAATAACTAAAAAAAATCTAATGTTTAAAATTAGTTTAAAAGCTAATGATGTAGACAACCTCCCTATGTAAAGGGATTTTTGATTTGCTTTGTCTATCTATTAAATAAGTCAGTCAAAAGTGACCCCTTACAAATGCGGATATTTTTCATAGCAATATTTTATCTTGAGAACGTTTTTAAAAAAAAAACAAGAACTTAGGAAAGGAGGTAGAACTTATTTAATTGTACACGCCAAATTTCATCACATTCTGACCAATGCTTTCCAATAAATTTGACAAGCGCGTTTGTATGGAAAATTCAGAGCGTCTCGGAACCCTTAATGTAGAGAACCAGGCTCAATTAGCTTTCCTATATCTAGTTACATAGATACTATTACTACCTACACCTATACCTAAGTACCACTACCTAAGTGCCAATTAAAGTAGGTTATAGGTAGCTAGTACGCACTAGTGCTTAGATAGCTACTATGTTCAAGTGGAATCCTCGTCGTAGAATCTGGAGTGCATCTCTCACGATCACGAGCTTTTGCCTCGAGGAATCGATTACCCGAGACGTCTCACATTCCAGGGATATCGAGATATCGCCTTGATATCGATTTGACGACGTGCATTAAATATCTATGCGGTTGCACCTTAAATTGAGGTGGTGAGTTAGTGAAGCAACTAAGTTTATGTTATTGTGAGCCTTTAGAGCGGAAATATACTAGAGAGTGGTTCAATAAACAGTTTTGAAGATGAACTTCCTCAAAGTAACGCCTGATTCAATCAAATACCTTTCTTAATGGTCAATTTTTAAGTTGAGTTTAACCGAAGGACTATGTGAGTGAGAAAGAGATAGAGTTTAAATCTAACTTTGACCACAAATCTAGGATGTAAAAAAAATATGTCTGTGATTTGTAAATTGACATTTCTCAATTAAGAAATTTTAATTTGAATGAATACTGTATTAACTCAAATTATTCTAACACTAGCTGCACCCCGCGGTTTCACCCGCGGTTAAAAAGTATCCTATGTGCTATTCTAGACTATAATCTATCCCAGTGCCAAATTTCATTCAAATCTGTTCAGCCGTTCTGGCGTGAAAGAGTAACAAACATCCATACATCCATTCTTACAAACTTTCACGTTTATAATATTAGTAGGATTTCTTAATTGAAAGTCCAATTTCAATTTCTGCCCAATAAGGTTAAATTAAATTTAGTTATATAAATTTAAACTAATCTTACTTAACAAAAATCAAACAAACAAACAAACTAGGTACATAATCGTTTTTTTTGCTAAAAGACTCACACTTTCTCATTGATATCACTTTAGGTAATACAACACCCACACTTCGCCGGACGATATTCAGTCGCAAATGTGACAAGGGGTGAGCCTGTCGTCTTACACCGGGCTCTAGTCATGTAGCAGATGACGTACAATACGCACATATGTTCACACAATGAACAAATTGATGCGTGCCGTTGCACGTGTTCGAACCCGCTGCCTCTGGCTTGAGAGACGGGCCTTCTCCAGCTAGGCTATCATCGCCTTGTGAACTTTAGGACAGTCTAAATATGGCGAAAACAAAATCAAGGAACGAACGAGACGAGGTATCCACGAACCTTCCACTTAGACTCTAGAAGCTTCTTCATGAGGAAGCTTCTTCATAAGGAAGTATTCTGCCGATGCCGTCTCAAACGCAGATAATGTGCTCCCAACACAATACGCATTATCTCCGAAATCCTTGTATCAAGTTTTGAAATCGCTTCGCATTGTTGTCTTTTGTGTTCGGGTTCGCATTCGTTTTCCATCGTACACCATTATTCACATTAAGTGGACAGATCTCGGGTCAGATCCAGGCACAAGAAAAGCACAAAAAGTGCCCGCTTTATCCGAGCATGATAAATCTACTTCAAATCCGAGAATAGCGTCTTTTATGAAGGAAATTGAAATAAACCGACCGTGCGGATAACAGCTAAGTAAGATCGGGATCCTTTAGAATATATTGGCGAATCATTTTCATTCATCAAGGTACCGTCCCACTCGGGCCGTTGGGGAAAAACAAATTAGTTGGGGCACAAGTACTAATTATTTAGGGCTGAGCAGGAGCCGTGTAATTACTGATCTAGGCTAAGGTCTAACAAAGAAACAGTTCCTTGCGTTGAAATTTACACAAACCGGGACTACGCAGAAAATAATGATAGGTTCCACTTGGAAGTACCCACCTTTTTTATGATTAAATTGGCCTACATTTCACAGCAACTTTAGAACAATAGTTGACGTCTACTTATCTTAAAGCTAATGGGGGAAAAAGGTAAACTTTACTCGTACCTACCTGCAAAAGATTTCATTCTTATTCCATCCTATTAAGTGTCTTAATTCCGTAATTATTACGGAACTTAGGTACTTACAGTATATCCCGGCAGCTTCAGACACAGCCACAGAATTCTCCCTATTAAAACAGGATCGTCTCTGCATAGCCTTTCATCAGTAAAAATCTCTGGCAAACCAATCGCAGTTCCTACCAGTATTTTCATGTACTATTTAGAAAACAAATTCCCCTAGCAACATACTGAAAGAGCATAGAAAATGGATTCCTATTTTTAGTGGAGGAGCAGAAATCGAGCGTGAAATGGTTACCACGAGCAGCGGTTGTCTCGCGAACGAACGAAATGGCAGCCCGCAGCCCGCTTGCCACCACACCGGGGCGTTTGCCGGAAAATTGGATCCCACCCGAACATACATACATACTTACTAGAAACCTTTACAATAAAGTGATCCAAGTGATATCATAGGATACCCGAGATACCAATCTTGAAGCCTATATGTAGTATGAACTCTATGGAGATGGGTATCATTAGTGCCGATACAGAATTCGATGCCGGGTTGCATTCACTATTTAGTTGATACATAACATATATATCGTCACGCCTTTCCCCCGAGGGGGCTGGCAGAGGTGTAATAAAACACCCACATTTCGCCGGACGATATTCAGTCCCAAATGTGACAGGTGGCGAGCCTGTCGCCATACACCGGGCTCCAGTCATGTAGCAGATGACATACAATACGCACATATGTTCACACAATGAACAAATTGGTGCGTGCCGTCGGCTGGGCTCCCCTTTGGCTTGAGAGGCGGGCCTTCTCCCAACTAGGCTGCCAGCGGTTTTAGTTGATACACTTGTTGAAATGTCACCCTAGCTTCGCAAAAGCAGTCTTGTTAGACAAAAAAATATTTAAGTTCAAATTCTTTATTCAATGATATTAAGCTACTTTCTTTACAGCAGAACTAAACGTATCTTAATCTATATAATACCTACTTGGTACTATACTATACCTAATACAAATATAATGTGCAACAATTAATAAAATGTGACTTTTCTTTATTTCAAAAAAAAAATAGGGATTTTAGACAATTCTGGCATGCTAATCCCATCATACCTTAAGTTTAGGGTTGAAGTTATAGTTGAAGTGTATGGTTATTATTATTATGTTTGAAGTGTATAGTTATACACTTCCACGAAAATGAAAAAAAAACCTCGCCGCGCCCACGCGGTGACGATCAGCGGAGACGATCACCGATGCCGAATAGATCAGCGCTCAGGAGCTCGCAGACCGGCACCGCACGGCCGCGACGAGATCTGGTCGAGCCGACTCCGCCCCTAAGAAACTAATAAATTAAGTAAGTCGAAACATCTCGTACACTCGAACCGCGGCCTCAGAAGCTGGAACTGCTAGGATATGGTTAAATACACCCATATCATAGCAGTTCAAGTTCAGGTCCCGCATCAATAAGATTCTTTCATTTTTATTCCAGACACATTCCATCAGCAATGGTAGGTAATAAAATGTGACAAGAAAACAATTGTCACAAACAACATCAATAAACAGTTAAATATGTTGTAAAATTATGAAGGTAGGTTTGTCTCAGATTAATCTATGTATAGCAAACTTAGGAAATAATATTTTGTGTAAGTAAGTACATACATACGTAATAGAGCATGCAGGTTTGAGGTTTTGACGTTTTGACCAAAATGTCTGACCCGGAGTTCTGACATGCGCTCAATTCTGTCTATCATAATTATGTCATTGTTTGTCTATTTTGCTGTTTTTGCTATACACTTTATTTTTAATTCTATAATTTATTTTCTATTCCGTTTGATTACGTAGTATTTTTTATTTAATTATTAGTATTATAATTTTATTTTTACATTTAATTTTGCTTTAATTGTTTTACACACTTTACAGTATTCAACTGCCTTTATGATGAATACAGTTAACGACACTTACTGTACAGAAAATCTTAAAATTGAAAATCAGACTGAAATGGATAATATGCGGGAAGTCCTTACATCTATTGCTAGTGAAATGCAACGGTAGGTAGACATTTTCTCTATATCTCTTCATTATCTCTACATAGTACAAAATAAAGTCGCTTTCCGCGTTTCGTTCCGTTCGTCCATCCGTCCGTTCCGTTCTGTCTCTATCCTGAGGCTCCGCGTCTGGCGGTCCCTCTGTGCTATCTGTACCTATATCCGCTAACTCTTGCTAAACCACGCACTGGATTATAATGCGTTTTCAGTATCGCAGTTAGATTTTTTTACGGAAGATATAATTATAATAAGTACCTAAAATACAACCTACCACCAACTTAATAAATTACAGCTGTGAGAAGTCAGAAGAAGGCGCTAGTTAATTGAGAAGATACTAGGGACTCGCCCCAGCTTCGAACAGGTACCGTTCGAAGCTGGGGCGAGTCCCTTAAAGTAAACCTTCCGGGAAACTATTTAACTGATTGTGGAAACCATGTTTTAATGATATACCTACTGCGCTAGGTCATTCAGAGTCAAAAATGGTCTCGTGAACAACACGTAGTGACGTCAACCGATGCTTAAGCAAGACTGAAATTTAGTCATTTAATTTTAGAAAGATGTAGGTAGTTCGTAGACGGATGACAATGGCGAGTAACGTCATTACTTGTCTCCCAGAATGCTCGACCTTGTTTTTTTGGATCATGGTGAAAACCATATCAAAATCCGTTGCGCTTGTGTGGTTTAGGAACAGTTAGAGGCAGACGAGACACAGGCGCGAAAAGCTACTGTGTTTTATACACTACGTAGAAATTAAAATATCTTCGTATGTAAAGGATAAGGAAAGTTACTTCTCAAATTACTCACCTTGCAGTAATTCCTAACAGTAAAAGTTAATTGCAACAACTAGTATAAAGTAGCAATAATTATACATGTCTTAAAATTTACAGATTTCATGACTCTACCAATGAATCGGAATCAGAAGTTCCAATAACAGGATTCAGAGAAAAACATAATGTATTCGGGGAACTGTTGAAATGCAAATCAAAAATTAGATCCAAAAAGGTGTGTATTAAAAAACTAAGGAAAAACTTGGAAACAGCATGCTGTAAGTGTTAATCCTAATCCTAACTAATATTTTAATGCGAAAGTGAGTTTCTATGTTTGTTTGTAACGGTTTCACGTCACAGCTACTCAACCGATCGTCTTGAAATTTTGCATACATATTTTCTGAGGTACGTTAAAAGGACATAGGGTACTTTTTATTCCGAGAAAAGTAACGGTTCCTATGGGACCGCGGGTGAAACCGCGGGACGCAGCTAGTTAATTATATTTCAGTTAATGTCTCAAAACTGTTACTTACTTGAATTTTATTTTAGCGTTTCTCAAAAATCTTTGTCCTTTTCAGCTGTTGCCAAAATGGTAGCGTCTGCGAAAGAAAAAGAATCCGGGAATCTTGAAAAATCATTAGGTTCAGTGCAAAGCAAATTTTCAGATCTAATGGAGAAGTACCAAAACAATAAACAAATGATCAACAGCTTGAATCGAGAAATCGCAATACTAAATAATAAATTGGACAATGTGGCGAACTTCGTACGTCTCGGATATGAGGAACTACAGAAGATGAGGCAAGAGCCTGCTGAAGATATATCAGTTCTTGAACAACTCAGGAAGTTAATAATTTGCTGCGGCCAGTACTACGCAGACTATTGCAATGAACACGGGGAATGTTTGCAGTTGAAGCAACGGAACAGTTTCCTTACAAACAAAAGCCAAATTCTAGAGGGCAACATCAATGCCCTCTCAGAACAATTAGAAATGTTACAGTATCGTAATTTTAGATTGCAAAAAGAGAATGATCTTATCAAAGATAGACCCAACAAAATAGAACACAATGATGTGGAAGAAGTTGCAGTATCTGAAGCAAGGATAAAATCAAGCATTGAAGAGAGTTTGAGCAATGATAACAATGATGTCGTTTGCAATATAGAATGTAACGCGAGTCAATACAAGCAGGAATACGAGAATGGTTTTGATCTATCACCGCATTTGACGATGGTTAAAAAATTACTTCACTATCAAGATGCACTTCTTAAGGATCTCAAGAGTTTATCTGATGAATTTTTAAACAATAATATTAAAAATGATGTTACCTACTAATTTTTTTATAAGTAGGTGGGTTATTAAATTATTTTTTTTTAATCATATTTAATTTTTTTCGTTCTATGTTTTTTTTAGACTTAAAATATTTTTAAAAGGAAGTACCTACAATAGTTTTTTTTTTACCTATCTTCTGTACTTACCTTATTTGTTGTATTCTGGGGGTCGTTTTCGTTTGGTTTCATACGTTTAGCCTAGTTCCTTAAGTTTCGCGAGGTGCGCTTTATTAAAATGTATGGAGCGTCCGTTCAGTATAGGATTGTGCGGGTGACATAAAACAAACAGTTCCTTTTCACTCTTTGAAATTGGCGGGAATCAAGATTTGGTTTTAATTTTAGCTGCCCCATGGATGTGAAGCAGTGTTCTGCGTGGAACCTAACGCTATTTATTTATTTAGTGAGGGAATGTATTGCTACGATGGATAGTCGATATTTTTAAGGAAACAAGATTAATTTAAAGTTTCCGTGTTGTAACAAAAGAGTTGTGACTTTTGATATATCTAGACACCACGAAAATTTAAAGTTACGTCTAATTCGCTGATTTTCTCAGACATTTATTGTAAGCAAATCTTGGTATTACGAGACCACCAAAGACCATTTGTCTTATCTTTTGGCTTGTAGTCTAATACAGTCAAGTTTTGCATGGCTTACTCATATTACGGAGTAATGTAAACAGAATTTAAGTTTGCTTGATAATTTGGAGTGTAATATAGATGTTAATGCAAATATAGATTATGTACTTATTCAGTTAAAGATTTTTTTTATCGTACGATCGAGCGAGTGACAAACGGGCGAAGCGTCTAGTTCAGCTTCGACAAAAATTTTTTCGTATGTGTGGATGTTTGTCCGAATTCCGCCTAGATCTCTATCTTCGTCTACAGGTCGCATTCTTTAACCGATTCTCTTGAAACTTCTGTATAATTATCGAACATGTTAAATTAAAAAAAATAAAAATAAAAAACGAGAATCGGTTGACAACGGCCAGTTCGAGGTCTCAAACTCACAGAGCTATTAGTTTATTTCTCTTTAAGTCTATTCATACATACAGATATAACCCAAAACAAATAACTGAAGCTATATTGATTTAATAATTTATTTTACCACTTTTAATTTATTATACTTGGGCGACATCGACTTCGTGACACAAATTATCGTATCATAAAATTCAAATGCACAATTTCACTTCCCTAGTTATGTGACACTGACAAGTATCACCCGCACGATCTTAGAGTGAATGAAGGATAAACGAAAACAAAAAAGTTTTCGCAACGATCAAACCTCGTGGTAAGGTGCAAAAATCCTAAATAAATTGGATATTATTTAGTACTTAAGCTACGGCGATATATCGGGCGATTTACCGCCTGCGTCAACTCCACAGAAAAGCGACGAGTTGACCGCTAATGTAGACAAGAACATCGCCGATAACCGATAACGATGATTTAGCGCAACAACGCGGCACGAATTATCAGGCGCTAATGTAGCCGTACCATTATACTTACTTAATTAATTATTAGGTATGGGTAGTGGGCCTATTGTATGCTACAACTGTATTTTACCCAAATAAATAGGTAATACATAAAATAAAATAAGTGTAGGTAGGTGGATGATACAGAGCTCCAGCCATGATTAGGCTATCTTAGTATGGTGTTGAAAACTATAAGCTCTATCAAGATACGTCCGAATTAAGACACGTAAGAATTGTAAATAATCATCTAAATGTTGGTTATTGCAATTTTCTCGTAGCGAGTACCGTTTTCTAGATTCGTTTTCTCGCTGTATGTATTAAGCAAACGTTTTGCTATCTCAACGTTCCCCGCTGCCAGTCACAGAACCAGTGGCCCTATTCGGAGATTTGAGATTTTCATCTCACCTTTTTTCGTCTTTGTTGCTGTCGTGTAAAACGTCATAGGTGTGAAAGTGACCAAGATAAAACCTCATCTCATCTCACGCGTAGGAATAGCCCCACAGGCAGTAGTCATGATCTAATTATTAAACCATGGTAGTAGAGTTTTGCCGTGAGCTTCGATGTGGGCGTCTCTGCACGCATACCTAGGTACATCTAAACTCGCTATCCCCATGAAAAATTGAATTGACGCGTGAGTCTACCTACAACCACCACTACCGCTGCTGTGCTGCTAACAGTTCCAAATATTGTGATTTGGCGGATTACTCAGTAATTTTTATTTTAGAGCCATACATATTAGTAATGTATTAACAAGTACCTGCCTACCTTGTACAATAATTCCTACTTATCTACTATTTGATGTAGGTATAAATTGATTTGATAATTATTTGTCTTACTAATTAGACCGACCTACCTACATACATACCTACCTAACTCAAATCAAATCGTTTATTTGCTTAAACATTCACATAGGTTTAAAGGTCTTAAAATTGTTGTCGTACGTATAATATATTCTCTCCCCCGAGGGTTCCCGCCTTGTCGTGGCGGGGGGGCTCAGTAGCCGTGGCCTGATCAGCCACGGTGAAGCCAAGAGGAATCCGAGCTGGGGCCGCTTTTCTCGGGGCTTTCGCCTGAAAGCCTTTGTAGAAAAAGCGGCCAAGGTAGGTTGCGGCACTGCCGTAACTGAGGCGGGCTGCAGTGTGGATTGGGTGGCACTGCAGCCGAGGGGTGGAGACCGCGGGAGGAAGGGCGTTTTTCTCTGCCTGCCGCGGCCTCGACGGGATGGGATGGGGCTGCTGAGGAAGAAGAGCACGGTGTGGTGTTACACCACTCTTACTGTCCTCCGTGGCCAGTGTGAGAGGCGGACGAGGCGTGGCCGTTCCTGCATTCCGCGTAGGACTCTGGAGGACCTCGTTGGGGACCACGTTGGAGTGGCCTGCTTGAGGCTGCTAGCTGAGGGGGGCCCCGGTGTGTCACCCGCTGGAGTGGCCTAGGACCGCTAGCTGTGGGAGACATCCTTTGGGTCGGGAAGTCTCTGCTGGAGTGGCTTAGGACTGCTAGCTGTGGGGTGGCACCTCCCGGTGTCCCCGCTGGAGTGGCTGAGGGCCGCTAGCTGGGTGGGATCCTTCGTAGGTTTTAAAGGAGGCTACGTGAATGTGGTGCGGTCGAGGTGGGGCAGCGGGGGAACTCGAATGTGGTGCAATGGCGCTCCATTCTGAGTGCCCTCTGCAGCCAAAGTGGCAGGCGGCGGGGCCACTTACCTGACCCGTCGCATAGGGACCAAGGGCGTTAGACACGGGTGCTGTTTCGCGCCCATCGGCTGAGTTGGTCCCCGAGGTGGATGATGACGATGTGTTTAGTGTTCGATACATCGTCATGGTGAGGAAGAGCGTAGGCTCGAGGAGGTGCCCGCAGGGGCTGGCGCTGTCGGGGCCGCGGTCGTGTCTGACAGTAGTTCCCGTTGTCCCGACATTCTGCGTCGAGGTGGAACACCCTTGGGTTTTTAGTGGGTAGGCCGTCAGTGGCGGGATTCCCACATAACCACTCTGTGCCCGCCCCGGGGCTGTTGGTGGTATCCATAAAGAATTTTCCGAAGGTGAAAAAAAAAAAAAAAAAAAAAAACCTTTAATATATTCTGTCTGCATGCAGACGTGCAAATATTTAATGTTGTAAACTATTTCTTCTTATAATTTTATTTTAACGCCAAAATTTTAATCGGTCAATAAACCTATTTAAATCTATCTATCAGTATCAGATCACACTAATTTTATAAAGGCGAAAATGAGTGTGTACGTGTGTATGTGTTTTAGTTCTTCACGCTCAAACGGCCAATTTTAATTAAATTTGGTATGGAGGTAGCCTACACCGTTGGTTAACACCATAGACATAGAGTAAAGACCCCTAATCAGTCAAAAATAATGATTCCAAAAAAAGTAAACCAAACCATTGAAAGTCAACCAATTCACTAGTCAGTCTTCGATGTCATCCAGTAGCGGTTACGTCTCCCCACTAACTGATAAATATGGTGAACTGTGTAGTCCACTCATGCCGAAATTTCAGAATATCCAAAACAGTAAAAAAAGGCAACGTCACATATCATCCGTAAGTCTTAAATATATTTTTACGTGCTCTATACAGCTAATAATTGTAATTAATTCTTAATGTCAACAGAGCGAGAAGTTGCTGAAAAAAGTGTTGCCACAAGGTATTTTTATATTTTCGCTTTAATAAACTTTAGGTTTCTTAAGGATCCAGTTTAGCCGATCAGTGGACAAAAATAATTCGACAAAGTAAAAATGAAAATTAGTGAAAACTTCGTCGCCCCTATAACAATTTGCTCTGTGCACCTTCGCAAGAAAGAAATATACGTAACAGTGAAATATCCTGACAAGCAGGCGTCAGTTTTATTTTTATGTAAATGTAATATTATTTTATTGCCGAAAAAATAACTTAAATGTATGATGTAAATAATGATAGTGTGTAAATTTATGTGTAAATAAGATAAAATCAATAGTTAAAATCAATAGTAATCCCTTTACTATTGATTTTAACGCAAATTTGTACTCTTGATTTTTACTTCAATTCTTACCTTTTAACTACTCTGATTTTAGTCAAGGTTTACATACAATCAATAATATTAGTTTGTAGAATAGTGTCATTAATGGATCTGGGTAAGGCTTTGTGTGTAGTTTAGCTCTGGCCTAATACTTTGTTTCCGGTCTTGTGATTTCTTTAAACTCTGATCGTTATATAACTTACCCAACTAAATCGGGTAACCTCTTTTAATGGCAAGTTCATCACGTATAGAAAAAAAGGTTTTATTATGGTACCAAAATAAATTTGACACGTTTCGAAATCGTGTTTTGTATGAAGACTATCCTTCTGGACCTATGTAATAGAGCATATTCTGTGGTTAACACATAGGCTTCTTTTTATCCCTTAAAAAAGTAGTGTTACCGTGGGACGCGCAAAAAGTCGAAGTATACTAGTTTAACTAGTTTGTTACTCTTTCAAACCCGAACTTCTAAACCTATGGCTGCTCCTATGGCAACAAAAAAAACACTTTGAAAGGTTAGGGAGTTTTTGGCGGGAACCGAAAAGATGGTGTCGTGTTTTTGTATTATTTTCTAAAACTTGTGATTCTTCGAGTGTTAAATTGTAATAATGGTGGATTATTAACGTTTACCGGTTCGTCAACGTGCACGAGTGTGGGCAAATGATACAAACATCGCGAAACGCGATTTTTCGTGTTCTCTACAAAACTTCACTTAAAGTTTCAGTAAAGTATCCATAACTTTACTGGAATGGGAAAAGGGGAGGGATTCATCGTCTTCATCATCACCTCATCATCATCATCCCATCTACTGTTACTGAAGGAAAAATTATTACTAAGAATCCGACTGAAGGACGAGTATCCATGGTCATGAAAAAATTAATAAATAAATTTGAAAGGTTAGAAACTGTCAAGAGTTTTTAGCGGGAACCGAAAAGATGGTGAAGCACAGATCTAGGATGTAAAAGATCGACAGTGACAATTTGATAGTGATACAAAAAAACATTTGCGCATGCGTGAGTAAATTAGTGTTGTGAAAAGTACTTATTAATTTATCGATTGACCAAAAATGGTCCTCCGGGTGCTTGTCGATAAATATAATCTTTCGCATACCAATTGAGTTGTTTTTTGTTCCAAGTAACACCGCTGCTGAGCTAAAATGAATATTAATCACTAAACGGGTGTTAAGCTAGGCGGAAGAGTTAGATATCAGTGTCACCATGTATCTAAATTAACATAAGAAAAGTAAATAATAAGATCAAAATCTAAATACTATCCTAGTAATTCGCTTCGAATTGTGACCCTTGACCAATTTTACTCGTATACGGATTAGGATAAGTAATGATACTTATCTCATTGGTTTTGTGCATTTATTTATAATTTACATATATATTATTTAGTTAAATTAAATATAATTAAATTAGACTTGGATGTAAGACATCCAAAATATGTAAATTGAATTAAAAACGATGATCAGAAATTGAAGGTACATACATATATTTAATACAAAAATGTTTTACGCCTCATCATTCAGTACAAACTCGGAAAAATGTCAATTTACTTTTGATGGCATTGATTCAAAAATGTATGCTTTGTTTTTGTATTGCACCCATCGCCTACCTAATGAACTTTGATAAAAACTATCGATAATAATGACGTCATCTTTTTATCCATCTCTAGTGAAAATCGAGCGTAAACTAACTAGTATTTTAATGCTGAATTTCATCACCAATTCTGCTTTTATCTAGGAAATATAGATGTTACGAAAAAACGACAACAACATACCGCTGGTAAATCGGTTTTTGGAACCAATTTATGTTATGTTTTAGACAAAATTTAGACAAAAACATCACAATGGAATTTTCATATTTACCCATGAAACGACAAATTTTGTGGGTTACATCTTGGATTCACATCACAATTGCTTTACTCACAAGATGACATAATTGCATTTAGTTACAATTGCTCTCTTTTGAGTCTATTTATAATTATTTTAGTAAAAATATAAATCATAGGAATTTTCGCGTGCTCCCAGGTGGCTCGCTGTCATTAATGACAAAAGAATTATTGACTAACATTTTATTTGTAGGCGACCTCTTTCTCTCTTGTGGAGTTTACATTTCGATGGAGACTTCTCTGTCCCACGCTTCGTTGGTCTTTTGCGAAGCAAAAAAATCTTAGGTCTGTGTGGTGAAGTGATTTTGTAAGTATAATATTTTTTTAGAACTTGGGATTCTTCGAGTAATAAAGTGTACTAAAGGCGGATTATTAACCTTTACCGGCTCGATAACGTACACGAGTTTTTGGCAAATGATACAAACATTTGCAAATGCTACTCTTCGTATTCTCTACAAAACTCGACTTAAAGTTTCAGTAAAGTATCCACGGCTTTACTGAAATGGAGAAAGGGGAGGGATTCATCTCATCTATCATCACCCTCTCCTCCATCATCTTCATAGATTTAACGAATAAAGTACGCAAAACATACGGATGACTAGGCGGTTAGACCACGTTGGCTCTAGCCTGCCCTACGGGGCAAAAGTTTAAAAAATTGAAACTGTCACTGATTGTAATGTCGATGTCAATTGTCAGGCTTCTTTTGTCAAAAATGTCAAAATCATAATTGCTTTTCCGTTCGTAAACAATCTACTTTTAGTCAAAATTTAATAGATAAAATCTGCATTTTTATTTCGTTTTTTATTGCGATATCAAAAACTTCCGCACAAGTACATGCTGGCTGATAAACTATAACCAAGCAACAGATAACGCTGTAAGCAAAAGTCATCATGTAATATTATTATTGTTCAACTTGTATTGTGGCGGCATGCGACACTCCTGCAGTGTGGTGTGTTCAGCGCGACTCTTCCTCAATAATATTTGTTTCGTGTGCAGTATTCCTGTAAATAAAATCTATTTTTACCATCAGTGCATGTTCCTGAAGGTAGCTGCAAGTGCAAGACAAAGTCTAAGACTTTGGTGTTCGGCCAGCACAGTGTCTTCAACTACGCTTCAAAGCCATTCTAATAAAATGTCTTTAGAGCAGGCTAAACAAGTGGCTGCTTACCGGGCCGTCGACGAATTTGTTTTTGACAACTGTGTCTTCGGTGTTGGAAGCGGTTCCACCGTCGTCTACGCAGTTCAACGCCTTGCGGAAAAAGTCGAAGCCGATAAGTTAAAGGTTACGTGCATTCCTACCTCTTTTCAAGCAAAACAACTAATAATTAAACATAACCTAACATTAGGTGAACTAGACACCAATCCTGAAATCGATGTAACTATAGATGGTGCTGATGAAGTGGACTCCAACATGACCTTGATTAAAGGAGGAGGTGGATGCTTACTTCAAGAGAAAATCATAGCTTCCTGTTCCAAAAAGCTTATTGTTATCGCTGATTATACCAAAGACTCAATAAAACTAGGTGACAGATACAGAAAGGGTATTCCCATTGAAGTAGTTCCTATGGCCTATGTTCCTATTAAAAATAAAGTCATAGCATTGTTTGGAGGAGAGATTAAGCTAAGAAGTGCTGTTGCTAAGGCAGGGCCTGTGGTGACGGACAATGGAAACTTCATCCTAGATTGGATATTCTCTAATCAAGACTTGGATTGGGAAAATGTCAACACTACAGTGAAGATGATACCTGGTGTTGTAGAAACCGGGTTATTTGTAAAGATGTGCCAAAAAGCATACTTTGGACAAGTTGAAGGCAATGTAGTGGAAAGAGTCCTCTGAATATCATCATGAATTGTTATCATTAGATCTGATAAGAGAATTTGATTAGTATTTAAGATTTCTTTATGTTTTAGAATAGATGTATCTCATATTTTTTTATATTCAGTACATTTTTACTAAAAATATTTGCATTTCATTTAATATCCACATAATTACAACTGTAGTAATTATTTCCATCTCTTTGCAATTTTTTACAATTTACTTACGAAATACATTTAGCATCCACTTTTGGGGTATAAATTGCAAAATTTCCATCCACAGACAAAATTTAGAGACTTAAATTTAAGATGGCAAATGATGCAACAGATCAATTACCATGCAAGACTAAATTAAGAGTGCCAGTCACCCCCCTCCTCCCCTCTCCCCTAGCCAATTCTGTAGGAATTTTTAGTTCTAAATTGATACTCGGATTTTTTGGGGTTAGCCCTTTTTTGGGCTTGCTCCCAACAACCACCAAAATGGCCCCCAGTGGTGGTTGTTAGATCAATATTTTCTTTGGTCTATCGGTCATAAGACCAATTTTTAACTTTGTCAAAATAGGTGCACTCAGTAGACAATAAAAGATAACTGATTTGATAGTGCAATTGTTTATTTTTACATGAACACTGATATTCTAAAGTAAAACACCTATGAAAATATTTAAGTACCTACTTGGCAAGTGGTTTTGGTATGAGTTGAACTCGTTGATTTGATATAATATATATTTTAGAGAGCAGAATAGATTTTGTTATTCACTTTATAAATCATTTTCACACAAATAAAACCCCAACTTGGATTACAAAGGAAAACTCTAATAGACCAGTTTTTTTCCTCTGGAATCAAAGTTACTTATACACATTTAACATTCAATAACTTACTAACTAACGACAATTCCAATAGTTTTTAGGGACATTATATATACCTACCTAAACATAACACATAAATGCTGTTTACTACTAGCTTACTAAAAAAACTTAATACAGATACTTGTGCACTATTCGTGACAAACCTTAATTCTTGTACAACATCAGCTGCTTGGAAAATTAAGCATAAATTATAGCTTACGAAACTAAGTTGATTTAATTATCACAGCAAAACAAATACATTATAATTAGGCTTATTGTTACTACGAGACTTGTAACAATGATAAGGGAGGCCATTTTATACACAACTTAACAATACACTGTTCTAATTAGGTAACTTACAAGGAAAATTATGTTATGAATTGATAATGAAATTCAATATTTATCGAAACTCAGTTGCATTTTAAATAATATTTCGTAAATGTGTTAAACAATATTAAAAAGTACTGGTTGATGGCTTTTACCAAAAAACACAGTACCCTGTTCTTTTAGCATGAAATTTGGCTATAAGTAATACAAAATAGACATGGGGAAATCGCCTACCAGAGACCATGCGGTCAGCTGTTGCTGTAGCAGTGACAATGTACAATGTGCAGCCAAAGCTGTCATGCAACAGTCACAGCTACAACTGCATCTAGATCAGAACCATGGTTCTACTAAGCAATTGTTTTATAATTGTTAATGAATTGCCTCAAATTGACACTTTTTGTATACCAGAAGTGTCAAAACTAGACAATTCATTAACATTTAAAAATAATTTGTTAGCAGGATCAAGGGCTAGGTTTGTGGCTATTGTGAAAAGCCTGATTGTGCCACGTTATAAAGCTCACAGTTATCTAAAATCTTTAGTCAACCAAATTACTACAAAGTAGTTACAATGTCGAGTGAGGCAAATGGGCGATAGTTTTAAAGCCTGTAGATAGGACTTCCTTAATTCTAGATTAAACTTATAATAGAACATTCTCCTTAGCCTCTTCAATTTCCCACAAAGATGAATCAGTAAAGGCTTGTTTTCTTCATTATTCGCAAGAACTCCTCCTGATTTATTTCCCCGTCTCCATCTCGGTCTGCTTCATCAATCATTTCATGCAGTTCTTCATCAGTAAGATTTTCACCAAGCTCTTTGGCAACCCTCTTCAAATTTTTGAATGAGATTTTACCTGAAAATAGAAGTTGACAGATTGCATATAGAATAATTACTTTTGAGTGTAAGCCTCAGTTTTGGTTTTCTTTTGGTATTTGAGGAAAGGTAAGGAGGCAGATTTAAAACTACCTAGATTTTACATTTCTTAGATTTTTTATTTCTTGTTTTAATATCTAATTAACCAGGCCTACGTTGAATTATGTACACACTATACAATTAGCAGAAAACCAAAACCATCAGTCAACATTAAGTATGTTTACTTAATTATAATATATAGAATGCAAATACTAACCAGTTTCATCATCATCAAACAGCTTAAACGCTTTCATGATTTCCTCTTTAGTGTCTTTTTCTGCCATCTTCACGGTCATAAGATCAAGGAAGTCTTCAAATGAAATTTTACCATCTCCTTTGTCTATTTCAGCAATCATTTTTTTGATCTCTTCTTTTTTAGGTTCAAAGCCTAAAGCCCTGATTGCTACCTTTAGTTCTTTTGTATCTATTTTCCCGGTGCTCTCAGTGTCAAACAGATCGAAAGCTTCTTTGATGTCTCGACGTTGTTCTTCAGATAGTTCGAACTTGGGGCCGGATTTTTTCCGTACTCCGCCTGTAGACTTTTTCTGAGAGGCTACTGTGCTAGCCTGCAAATTTATTCACAAAATGAGTTTCAACACACAACATTAAAATTTAACTCTTCCAGCTACAAAGTTGGTCATATACAAAGTAACAGGGCCAAAGTCTCTATTAATACGATCAAAAGCATACTGTAATTAATACTTAAATGAATTACTTTGTATTCATTAAATTAAAATCGTTTACCATTTTTTGCACCAAAATCCTTGTTGTTAGTAGAGACAGTTTGAAGTCGGTTCAATCACAAGAATAACAATACTAAGCGCAAGTGCACTTTTTAGTTTAGATTTCGTTTTCGTGTCTTTTTTTACAAATGTATCAAAAATTACGAACAGCAAAAATATTTTTTCTTCTAATTTTGTTTAATGGCAATCATGCACAGATTAAAAATGAAATCCCAGCACCTGGGTTGCTATTTACAATTTTTTTTTTTCTTTTTTATGTAGAATAGGTCGGCGTTTGACCACCAACTCGCTTGATGTTAAGCAACGTTGTGGTCTAAGATGGAGCACGACGACCTATAGGGTACTTATTCATTCTAGCCTTGAAGTTTTGCAAAGTGAAGAAGTACAAAGACGGCAGTTGAGTGAGGCGCTACAAGTGCGCTACTGCTCAGACCCGTCTTCGGAACGGTTACACCGGACTACATCCCGAAACACGACTAGGTCATTTCACGGCATGGCTTGGTCCGGTGGGTGGTAACTAGCCACGGCCGAAGCCTCCCACCAGAGTTTGCTACCCGGTTAGCACTACCCGGGGACCACGTGTAGGGAAGCAGAATAGAGTACACTCCTACGGACGTGGGTAGCTCAGACCTTAGCTTAGCTCAGCTTAGCTTAGACTTTAGCTCAGAATCCTTATAAAAATCTAAATAGGTTTTAAATTCTGCATGCAATTCTTTTTGATTGGACCCTTAGACCGCAAGGTGCTGTTGACATGTGACATGACAGATGTTTTTAATTGATAAGACATCCTTCAGGACGTCTCCCAGACAGACGCGGCCTGCGGTGGTAGCCAATGGGCCTAATGGACTTTTGCATTGTCGGCCCATTGGCCACCGCCACAGGCCGACTCTTTCTGGGAGTCGGCTAATTTTTCTAATGAAAGAAGGGAAAAATAAACAAATTTTTGTAGCCACGGGCCCAATTCGGAGATTTCAGATTTTCATCTCACCTTTTTTTCGTCCTTGTTGCTCTCGTTTGAAACGTCACAGGTGTGAGAGTGACCAAGATAAAATCTCATCTCACGCGCAGGGATAGCCCCACAGGTAGTCTAAATATCTAACCTTTCAGCAAAAATGGTATAATTTGGCAGCACAATGTTAACGAACTGTCAAACACACGTATATTTTTTTTCAGTTTTTTATTTCAGAAGTCTTCTTTAATTAGCTTGTTAATATTATTCGTCAATAATCTAATTTTTGCAAAATACTAGCACGGCAGTAGCAACAGCACGGTTTCATCGACTATCGTACAGACAGTTTCTGTTCGTTTTTAGGGTTTTTGTACCAAAATGGTTAAGGCTAAGGCGGGACAGAATCTAAACGGAGCCTTCTTATCTGACTAACTACTCACTACGTTAACTCTTTTCACCGCGTGCGGCGCGGAACTAGTTTTTTCATCACGTCACATTTTTCTCCATTTTTTTTTATCCGACTTAAAAAAGAGGAAGTACTCAATTGGTCTGTTTTCTTTTTTACATTTCGTTGTCGTTTCATATGGCCACTAGAACTGAATATAAAAACCGCCTAAATATTTGCTTACCTAGTTTAATCTACTCTTAGCTAGCTTCTACCTACACTTTCTAGCACAAACCTTATTCCATACCTTGAGAGACTTAATTTTACCTATTTGTACGATAAGCGAATTTTTCGCTAGGGGGTAGATTAAACTAGTAAAGCTAGGACTTAGGTAATTCTTAAATTTAGTGCAAGTTGCGATTAGTGTGTTTGTTAAGCAATAACTCAAACAATTGTTAAGAATCGATTTTAAATAATACTTTTTTGCTTGGTAAAATATACTTTAGAGGTGGTCCCTTATACATTTTATCGAAATCGGTAAAGCAATTTTTAAAATATCAACATAAGCCTAAAAATTGTTTACTTACATGGATGACAGGAAGTCGGCTTTTTAAGCTTTGCTTTATATATTTTCTTTCTACCTAACGACCAGCTGCCATAAAACATCGAGCGTTAAGTGTTTCTCTTATTTCTGTATTCTATTTCTAACCATCTACACAATATCTATAATGTTTTTCGTATTTATTTTACTATATTACATATTTAATTTTCTTTTTAGTGTTTGCGTGTTCTTCTTATCTAAATTGTATCTATTCGTGAGAACCTATTATTGGCTATCCATAGTTTACTTTTATTTCATCTTCTTATAGCTGTTGGTTTTCCTATTTTAAAAAAATTGTTTTACTTACTTTTTTTTTAAATTGGAGCTGGTGACTTGGTTTTAATTAATTTTTAACTATTAACTTATTTACGTCCCAACATTGCCCAATTTAACGCTCTTTTGGCCAATCTACCCGTTTTCTGCAGGCTTGGGTTGCACCTTTCTATCTCACAGTAATAGTAATTAAACAATTAATTATAGCTACGTTTTTGACCATTTTAGGTTTCCGTGTTGCAACCGAACCCTAGGCTAGCAAGTTCTCGCCACAGGCGGATTTATTTTACATAAAAAAATAAAAAAACACCTACCCTCTAAGCTAGCCATAACCTATATCCATTCCAAATTGTACCCATCCATAGACCCGTTTCAGCGTGATGAAAGTAACAAACGCTAATAAAACATCAAAAATTTTGAGATTATTTTATTACAAAACCTAACTTATAAATAAATAAACAACAATGCTCATTCGTTGTTGCAGAGAGCAACTTGCGCAGTCAGGGCGCCGCGGGGAGCGTTCCGAAGGACTTCATGAGGTGGTAGCAGTGAGGGAGGCGGCTCCGGTGGCCTATTTTCTGCAGCGTGGCCGCGGCTTGGGCCAGCATGCCGGCGCGCTCGCCCGGCGCCGCCAGCACCGCGGCCGGCAGGTGCTTGCACGCCATGTACAGAGCGACCGCTCGCTCGCCATCGCCGCCGCCGCCTTCGAGGGCTCGCTCTGATCAACAAATTTCATGTTAATAGAACTGTTTTCGAGGGCTCGCTCTTGCTGGGTACACACCAAGCATTAGCTTGAAACGGGACGCAGTCCATTCTTTGGCATTCCAATGAATGCCAAAGAATGCGCTGCGTCCCGTTTCGTTTCAATAAAATTAAACGAGACGCAGCATATCGTTGGCTTTCGTTTGCTGTGGTCTGTACGCAGTATCTGGCAAAATATCTCAGCGATTACAACACATTTTTTTTCGTTTATTAAATAGCTATATTAGTCCTCTAAAATTTAACCGACTAACTTATTCTTATTCATGTTCTTATTACGATTAATACCAATAAAAACGGCAAAAAAATGTAATTATCGGCGCCGATCTCATTTTAACATCAAATATGATTTACGATTTTCAACTCTAAATGAAGCGACTTAAGAGTCCGGCGACCTAACGAACTTTGACCTAGGCGACCTAGACTAATTTCGCATTGGCTGAAGGTATTCTATAGCCATTTCGTCTAGAAGAAGAAGAGCGAAGAGAGCGTGTAATGATACTGACGAGCCTCTAAAGTTACCTACAGAGTGACAAAGTGCAATTTCATTTTTTTTTATTACTTTTGCACTTCTGTAATCATTCTTAAGTAACTAAGAATTTCCCTTGTATTATGGATTCATTTAACAGTTAATGATGTAGACAACCTCCCTATGTAATGGAATTTATGATTTGCTTTGTCTATCTATTGAATAAATCAGTCAAAAGTGACCCCTTAAAAATGCGGATATTTTTCATACCTCTATTTTAGCTTGAGAACGTTTTAAAAAAAACCAAGAACATAGGGGCGGAGATATTGTTAATTTAATTGTACCTACATGCTAAATTTCATCATAATCTGACAAATGGTTTTCAAGAAATTTGAGTAGCGCGTTTGTATGGAAATTTCAGAGCGTCGCGGCCCTCTTGAGTAAACGTGTGTGTGGGTGGAAAATCGTGTTAGTCCGCGTCGTAAAGTATAAACTTCCGCTAAGTAACGCCTAATTCAATCAACAATTCAATAAATAATAAATAAATATCCGGGACATTTGCGCACACGGTCGCCTGACCCCAAACTAAGCAAAGCTTGTACTATGGCTACCAGAGAATGATATACATACATACATTTATAATTTTAAATGCATACTTAACTAGATATTAACACCCAGATTTAGAACAAACACAAATGTTTACCACATAAATGTTTGCCCTAGGTGGTAATCGACTCCACGCCCCCAAGCTCAGAAGGCAGGTTCACTACCAACTGAGCCACCGCGGTAATCAATGTTGAATGTATTGTAATTGCCTAGTTGTTCTTTTAAGTGAAACATGAAGCTCTAAGCGCAGCAGTTACCTTTCCCGCAGATGAGTGAGGCGCGGTTGACGCGCGGCCGCAGGCTGCCGTCCAGCAGCTGTTGCGTGCGGCGCGGCGCCGCGCCCGCCATCATGCGGCACACGGCCGACTGCAGGAACACGCGCGACGTCACCCACTGCAACACGACAACATTTGTTTAATTGTAGGAGAACCAACAGCTACTCACAATATGTATATATATTTTATTGTACAGGGAAAACAGACCGCGGCCGCGCGCACCTCCAGCACCCAGCGCAGTAGAGCTGTATGTACAGTAGTGTGTACGTACCGGCAAGTGTTGCTCGAGCCGGCGCAGCGAGTGCAGGTCGCGCTGGAAGGCGCGCAGCTGCGCGTGCGAGCCGGCGCGGCCGCCGCCCGCCTCCCACACGGCCGCGCGCACCTCCAGCACCCAGCGCAGTAGAGCTGTATGTACAGTAGTGTGTACGTACCGGCAAGTGTTGCTCGAGCCGGCGCAGCGAGTGCAGGTCGCGCTGGAAGGCGCGCAGCTGCGCGTGCGAGCCGGCGCGGCCGCCGCCCGCCTCCCACACGGCCGCGCGCACCTCCAGCACCCAGCGCAGTAGAGCTGTATGTACAGTAGTGTGTACGTACCGGCAAGTGTTGCTCGAGCCGGCGCAGCGAGTGCAGGTCGCGCTGGAAGGCGCGCAGCTGCGCGTGCGAGCCGGCGCGGCCGCCGCCCGCCTCCCACACGGCCGCGCGCACCTCCAGCACCCAGCGCAGTAGAGCTGTATGTACAGTAGTGTGTACGTACCGGCAAGTGTTGCTCGAGCCGGCGCAGCGAGTGCAGGTCGCGCTGGAAGGCGCGCAGCTGCGCGTGCGAGCCGGCGCGGCCGCCGCCCGCCTCCCACACGGCCGCGCGCACCTCCAGCACCCAGCGCAGTAGAGCTGTATGTACAGTAGTGTGTACGTACCGGCAAGTGTTGCTCGAGCCGGCGCAGCGAGTGCAGGTCGCGCTGGAAGGCGCGCAGCTGCGCGTGCGAGCCGGCGCGGCCGCCGCCCGCCTCCCACACGGCCGCGCGCACCTCCAGCACCCAGCGCAGTAGAGCTGTATGTACAGTAGTGTGTACGTACCGGCAAGTGTTGCTCGAGCCGGCGCAGCGAGTGCAGGTCGCGCTGGAAGGCGCGCAGCTGCGCGTGCGAGCCGGCGCGGCCGCCGCCCGCCTCCCACACGGCCGCGCGCACCTCCAGCACCCAGCGCAGTAGAGCTGTATGTACAGTAGTGTGTACGTACCGGCAAGTGTTGCTCGAGCCGGCGCAGCGAGTGCAGGTCGCGCTGGAAGGCGCGCAGCTGCGCGTGCGAGCCGGCGCGGCCGCCGCCCGCCTCCCACACGGCCGCGCGCACCTCCAGCACCCAGCGCAGTAGAGCTGTATGTACAGTAGTGTGTACGTACCGGCAAGTGTTGCTCGAGCCGGCGCAGCGAGTGCAGGTCGCGCTGGAAGGCGCGCAGCTGCGCGTGCGAGCCGGCGCGGCCGCCGCCCGCCTCCCACACGGCCGCGCGCACCTCCAGCACCCAGCGCAGTAGAGCTGTATGTACAGTAGTGTGTACGTACCGGCAAGTGTTGCTCGAGCCGGCGCAGCGAGTGCAGGTCGCGCTGGAAGGCGCGCAGCTGCGCGTGCGAGCCGGCGCGGCCGCCGCCCGCCTCCCACACGGCCGCGCGCACCTCCAGCACCCAGCGCAGTAGAGCTGTATGTACAGTAGTGTGTACGTACCGGCAAGTGTTGCTCGAGCCGGCGCAGCGAGTGCAGGTCGCGCTGGAAGGCGCGCAGCTGCGCGTGCGAGCCGGCGCGGCCGCCGCCCGCCTCCCACACGGCCGCGCGCACCTCCAGCACCCAGCGCAGTAGAGCTGTATGTACAGTAGTGTGTACGTACCGGCAAGTGTTGCTCGAGCCGGCGCAGCGAGTGCAGGTCGCGCTGGAAGGCGCGCAGCTGCGCGTGCGAGCCGGCGCGGCCGCCGCCCGCCTCCCACACGGCCGCGCGCACCTCCAGCACCCAGCGCAGTAGAGCTGTATGTACAGTAGTGTGTACGTACCGGCAAGTGTTGCTCGAGCCGGCGCAGCGAGTGCAGGTCGCGCTGGAAGGCGCGCAGCTGCGCGTGCGAGCCGGCGCGGCCGCCGCCCGCCTCCCACACGGCCGCGCGCACCTCCAGCACCCAGCGCAGTAGAGCTGTATGTACAGTAGTGTGTACGTACCGGCAAGTGTTGCTCGAGCCGGCGCAGCGAGTGCAGGTCGCGCTGGAAGGCGCGCAGCTGCGCGTGCGAGCCGGCGCGGCCGCCGCCCGCCTCCCACACGGCCGCGCGCACCTCCAGCACCCAGCGCAGTAGAGCTGTATGTACAGTAGTGTGTACGTACCGGCAAGTGTTGCTCGAGCCGGCGCAGCGAGTGCAGGTCGCGCTGGAAGGCGCGCAGCTGCGCGTGCGAGCCGGCGCGGCCGCCGCCCGCCTCCCACACGGCCGCGCGCACCTCCAGCACCCAGCGCAGTAGAGCTGTATGTACAGTAGTGTGTACGTACCGGCAAGTGTTGCTCGAGCCGGCGCAGCGAGTGCAGGTCGCGCTGGAAGGCGCGCAGCTGCGCGTGCGAGCCGGCGCGGCCGCCGCCCGCCTCCCACACGGCCGCGCGCACCTCCAGCACCCAGCGCAGTAGAGCTGTATGTACAGTAGTGTGTACGTACCGGCAAGTGTTGCTCGAGCCGGCGCAGCGAGTGCAGGTCGCGCTGGAAGGCGCGCAGCTGCGCGTGCGAGCCGGCGCGGCCGCCGCCCGCCTCCCACACGGCCGCGCGCACCTCCAGCACCCAGTCGCAGCACAGCACTTGCATGAGCTGGAAACGGTTCACTCTTTAACAGAACTCAGTGTACATCATGAACGTTAGTCTACCCAAAGGCCGCGTTTTAACATCAACAAACAGAAAGGTAACAGACTGAGAACGTGGAGCATTAGTGAGAGTAAGAGCACGGGTTTCTTTGCATTAAGTGACCTTCCAAAGCCGCGCTGTTGTCAAGAACGGTTTTAAAGCAAATAAGAACTTAAAACATCACAGTACCGTTGTCGTCACCAGCTACTGTCACCCTACTCATCACTGAAGAAGAAAACGCGATCTCTAAGGAATTTTCATATTGGACTCCACACACTACCCTATTTTTTTATCTGTGAGTAAATGTGACAACATTTACTCACAGATAAAAAAATAGGGTCGACAAAAATTTGCAAGTTGTGCTAATTTGTAGTTTAGCTCAGAACGTGAGCGTATTTCTAAGTTGAGTAGGCCTCATTGTAGACAAACGCTCACGTTCCAAGCTAAATTTCATCAGCTCTATTTACACACCAAAAGCTACATTACTAGTTGGTTTACAAACTTTATTACATTTTCCTTAAAATTCCTTAAAAATTAAACGGAACCAAAAACTATACCGCAACTTAAGAAAACACAGATCATGCAAAGAAAAACAGAACTAAAAACAAAACCAGTAAGGACAGTAATGCAAGGCCAAAATCGTGCGATGTTGTAACAATCTTCCATGCGACGTGCGGAACTGCCTCGAGATTTGCTTTGTAGTGATATTGCACAGAATGGGACAAGTGCAATGCAACTACAATGCACTCTCGAGATAGTCATCTCTTCATGCTTCTGTGGCCGATACAGTGCGAAATAATATCTGTCAAGCGAAATTATAAGTTAAAACTAGGTATTTTATAATGGAAACTGACATGGTTTTCACACATTATGATTTATGAAACGGGAATCACTCAACGATTTAGTCGATTATTTCGACTATAGTTTCAACGCGGTTGCGTCTCACTGCATAGCACTAAGTGCGTAGCACTGAGTGCGCAGCACTGAGTGCTGCTCAATCGTACGTGAGTAATTCCCGTTTCATAAATCATAATAAAACTAGGTAATAAAACCCTCCTTACAAAACACAAATTTCATGCAAGAGAACGAATGGTTTTACATTTTAAAGTTTCTGGTTTAGGCGTTCAAAAATGCAAAATAAAAAAAAACGCAATAAAGATCTAAGAAATAAAATAAGTTAGCAGTAAATTACTAACCATCATAAGCTGTGTCGGTTTCCTGCAGCAGTAATACGCGAGGGAGTCAGCTAGCTTGGCTCCAGCGATATCACACACCTGCAAAATTACAAGCTTAGTTCTTGCTCATAGATTTGATGCATCCTATACCATATCCGTTTTATCAAACTACAGCTGTTAACCTAGCTTATGTACTTAAAAATCAAGACCCAAAAAATGGCCAAGAATGAAAAACAGTCTTATAAGACTAAAAAGCGATGACAGCCTAGTTGGGAGAAGGCCCGCCTCTCAAGCCAGAGGGAGCGGGTTCGAATCCAGCCGACGGCACGCACCAATTTGTTTAACATGTGTGAACATATGTGCGTATTGTATGTCATCTGCTACATGACTGCGAGCCCGGTGTATGGCGACAGGCTCGCCCCCTGTCACATTTGGGACTGAATATCGTCCGGCGAAGTGTGGGTGTTGTATTACACCTCTGCCAGGGGAAAAGCTTGACGATATGTTAAATACATTCAAACTTTAGAGCTCATTGAAGAAATATCAATTTTCGTCATCATCCACAGCTTTACTAAGTAGAGTCCTCTTTAAATTAATTTCTAGGCTGTCTCACTCCTAAATAATTGTACTTATAAGACTTTTGATAGTAACAATATCGAAGAATCTAGATTCAAGATTCAAGATATTTTATTTGCAACCATACAGTACAAGATGTTAAAAATATGAGTACATAGTCCAATGGACTATGTAATATAATGGAATATAATGTAATATAATGGACTATCTAAATAATTCTAATAACCCCATCGCCGGATTAACAAACTAGACACAACTTCAAATAGACTCTTTAGCGTTAGATAAGTCAACAAGTGCGAGTATACTAGATTTTAAATGTAACACATAATGACGGCACAAAATGGTGTCGTATTCATTATTCAAACAGTATTTAAAATCAAATCGTATTCCCAACCAATAGATTATCAAACACATTTAGTTTAATTTCTATGTAACATGTCTCAAGATTTAATGATTGCCAGCATACATACAGTAAACCTGCTTTTAAATTTTAAATTTTTATTTTTTTTTAAAAAGGGTTTTTTTTACTTGTAACTGTTTAAGTGTTTATAAGTGAAAACTACTTTGGCTTATGTGTTAACACTTATCGTTTATCTACTGTGTAAAATTAGCAGCCGTCTGTTTTCCCTGTACAATAAAATAAAATAAAATAAAATAAAATAAATGATTTGAATTGATTATACCGGGTGTAAGGAGACCGTTCTCGAAGCCGAAACGCCGTTATAATACTATCTATACACAACCCGAAACCACTAACTATTAGCCATATAACTGTTATTTTAAACTTTTAGAAATTTGCAAACCAGCAATGTAACGCGTTTATATCGCGGGGGTCAATGGTCGGCGCCAGTACCTACCGAAAGTGCGACGACGCACCGCGCGGCGCGCGGTGTGCGACGCGTAATTCAAATCGGTCGAAGTTATTATCTACTAGGTAGGTAGGTTGAATTCAATCAATTGGTTTAAAATCCTTTACCTAATCGCACATGTGTAAGATAGGGCTCAATCTCGCACTCCCCATCTTACAAAATCACTTAGTCTGTGTTTTCATTCGCCTTCTGTGCTTGTATAACTTGTGTCGATGTTAAAATATCAGATTTTAAGTTTAAAAAAAAAATCTTTTTTTCGCGTTTTTTTTAGTCGCTTTGTATTAGTAATCCCCACCACTATTCCCAGTTTTCGTTTTCGAGAGGGGTCCACTAACTCCCTGTATATTTAAATAAAATAGCCTCCTCCTCTCTACCAAATCTTGCAGAGCCCGACAGGGTCCATTGGACTATGTACTCATATTTTTTGACATCTTGTACTGTATGGTTGCAAATCTTGAATCTTGATTATATGTAACATGTCTCAAGTCTATTGCCAGCATACATACAGTAAACCTGTTTTGAAATAATTTGAATGTAAAAATGAAACACAAGCTAAGCAAATGAATGTAAAGTTAACATACCTTGAGTATGGTCTCGGAAGTCCTCTCGACTGTGGGCTCATCCCTGCACTGCGCTAGACTCAGCAGTCCGCGCCTGCTTTTGTACGCCATGTGAAGCGCCCTGCAATAATAGCACAATAGCTATCACTCATCCGCTCTGTTTACATTGCCGAAGACAATAGTTTTCAATAACGCAACTATAAACCGTACAGAGCTGTTTTATAAACACGCCCGCGACTAGTTTCTAAGTTTTCACACGTGTGAGAATGTGCTTAGTGTAAATACGTTCGGGTACGGTCAGCTGGTTTGCAGAGGAAATTCTTTAGTTGGTCATTCTTGTTGCCGTCACGTAGTCTAGTCTGTTTGCGAGTTGAGTCAGTGTTCAGATTTAATTGAAGCGAATAAGTATTAGTAATGCAAACTTTTTTTGTGTTTGAAATATGAAGAGCCGTCGATAAGCTTGGTAAATCTTCTTAATATATATAAATTACGTGTCACGTTGTTTGTCCGCTATAGACTCCTAAACTACTAAACCGATTTCAATCAAATTTGCACACCGTGTGCAATTCGATCTAACTTAACAGATAGGATAGCTCATATATTTATACATAAATAATAAACGCGAACGAAGTCGCGGGGTGACAGCTAGTTATTTTATAAAGATTAGTCAATGCTAATTATGAAACTTTGGCTTGATAATTAACTCGTCAAAAGCAATATTGATTTTAATAAATTATTTCTAATAGTGTCTCTTTGTCCCGTTGGCAAACCACAGGTACAGAAGAAGATAATGATGCTATCAGTTGTTCAGTTAAAATCTGCCATTTGTGTCGAAAATATTGCTTTGCATTTAATAGTGCATTCCAAAAGCCACGATTTACCATTTCCCATTTCAGGCTATTGTTTGGCAAGCACGCCTAACGTTTCAGGCTACCTGAAATATAAGGTGGCTTTTCAGGTTATATAGGTGTCACTTGCCCGAAATATTATAATTTGCACACTAAACACTTTTTGTAATTTGCACACTAAACGCTTTTTTGTAATTTGCACACTCAAAAAAAAATATATTGTGGTTTAAATCGCCTACAAAATTATCGACTGTCCACTACTTATGCCACCCTAGTATGGCAAAGTGGAATTACCCAAATTAGCTGTCAAAGTAAAACCTTACCCAGGCAGAGGGTCCTCGCACTTGGCGAGCTGTTCAGGCATCATGTTGAGTCGGTCGCCGATTTCTATCGCCTTCCCGGTGTCGGCCAGCAGCCACGTGGCCGCCACGCCCACGATGTTGGCCCACCACTCCATTACTGGGTCCCAGCAACCTGCATATAGACGACCAGTGACATTCTGACCAGTGATTTTCTACGGGTGTTGATTTTTTATTTATTTAGGACTAGCTGTACTTGCGGTTTTGACCGTTAAGCGCGCAACAGACTGCGATAAATATGTTCAAATATCTGAAGGAACGCTTCAGATATTGAAGCGAAGATTGAGTGCTACAGAAGCAAAACTGTGTACTGTGGTGGTACTGGTGGCTTCGACCGCGGTAAGTGACCACCCACCGGACAAAGTCGCGCCGCTAAGCGACTTTTTCGTGTTCGGAGCGCTGTCCTGTGACACCATATTTACTAGGCCAACCTGCTCTATCTTACACCGCATCGTCGCTTTGCATCAGGTGCGATCGCAGTCAAACGTTGGCTTAGTCAGACGTAAAAAAAACAAACAGGGGTGCTGGTATCACGGCGCGCCGCTCTCTCTACCTTCCGTGGCCTTGAGGTCTCCACCGCGGTGGTGACACAGGGGAAGAGAAGCGTCGGTATAGCGAGGTGCGGCTCTCCCTATCCTCTGCGGCTTAAGTGGCAGGCGGCAAGGCCACTTATGTCTCGCATGGGGACCATGGGCGTTCAGACACGAGTGCTGTCTGGCGCACTCTGGCCGAGTTCAACTCGTCCCGATGATCATCAGCCCGATCGTCATCCTCCATGATGACGATGCGTCTAGTGACCCGACATATCGTCATCGGGAGGTGGAGAGCAAGCTCGGGCCGGAGCCCGTAAGGTCTACCGCTGTTGGAGCCGCGGAAGCGTGCGAAAGCGTCCTCGTAGCCCCCAACCTTTAGCGCGAGTTGGGTACTGTAGGGTTTTAGTGGGTAGAACACCGGTGGCGGAACTCCCCTGCCTGCCCCCGGGTCAGTGGTGGAATCCATAAAGGATTATTCCTAAGTTTAAAAAAGGGGCAGTGAAGCATATTTCTATAATTACCAGTATGGTGGGGTGCGTCAGTAGACACGTCGTCGGTAATCAGTTTGACAAGTTGCAAGACGTCGCGCGTGTTGTTCCGTTCGTCAGCACACAGCAGCATCTGGACACTCTTCTGAAGCAGCTCGAGGTGGTAAGCCTACGGGTTACAAGAAAACTATAATTTTTCGAATCACCGACTTTACAGAGACTATCTTTATAGAGACACTTTATATACAGTAGAGTACAGCTAGAGTGTGGAATACTCTGCCAGAGTGTGTGTTCTCTGACACTTTTAATCTGGGTATCTTCAAGTCTCGAGTGAATCTGTTTCTTCTAGGCAAGCGTGCTCCATCGTAGGCCGCATCACTGCTTATCGTCAGGCATGTTGGCGGCCAAACGCAAGCTTATTAAGTTTAAAAAAAGTCACATAAAAATATAGTAGTTTATATGGAGTGAAATTGGCTTACAGACTCACGGCGATAATTCTCGCCTTAGTAATGTAGAGATAGCTCTCACATTTACGCATCTCGGTCGCCGAGAGTCTGTTTTCGGCATCAAAGCGAAAAGTCTTATCAAGACTCGCAAACTTAGAGACACCCCTCACATTCACGCTTTTCGGGTAATCTTGGGGTGTCTAGACAGTCTGTAGGGAGCTCTAGGATTATGGCAATAAAGTTCTTTTCACATTACCCGCAAAGCGTGAGCCAAAGTATCAGCCAGATCGGGTAGTCTACAGAAGAGCGCGGAATTGGCGTGTGATCGTTCGTAGCTCCAGCGGCGCTTGCGCAGGAATGTCTGTCCTTGCTTTATACCCTAAGATAACAGGAATAAAGTTCATTTGACATTACCCGCATAGCATAAGCCAAAGGATCAGCCGGGTCGGGTAGACGACAGAAAAGTGCGGAAGTGGCGTGCGATCGTTCGTAGCTCCAGCGGCGCTTGCGCAGGAATGTCTGTCCTTGTTCGCTGCCCACCCAACGGAGGCGGATGGGAGATACTGCGCAGGAGTCTGTGATGATGTGCCGGCACGCTTTTAGGTAGTAACTGTAAAGGAAATGTAAAAAATATAGATTGTTGTCCAAACGGAAAAATAATGATAAAGTTCGGGGAGAGGAGTGTGGAATATAAAGAGGAACAGCTACTAGCCGTATTTGTTTTAGTTTTTCTGCTCTTGGTTTTTTTCAATAGGCGTAAGGAGATCCGGACATTGTCTATGTATATTACAAAATGATAATTCTTCACTAACTTACTAAGTCGCCACCAAGTGTGGTATAATTTCTAAGCTGACTGTACTGGTAAAACTGACCATCCTTTTCGCTGAATCAAAGATAAGTTAAATATTGTTACTTGAACTAATATCTAGTGTATTTCCGCTTTAACGTCGCATTAAGTACATCAAGGAATATGAATTTTTTATTTTGAATATTTTAAATTAATTTAATGACATTTACCTATTTTTACTACTAAAACTATAGACAAATTGATGTTTGAATCTAATTAAAACGTTTTACAATTTGATATATGAAGCTAATTTAAAAAGAAATTAAACAGAAATAATGTCATTAAATTTACATAACTTTACCAAAAGATTAATCCAATAAAAAAGCAATAAAAGATTCTTCGAGCACTTCGTCGACACGTGTCTCGCCTCTACACGAGGCATCCTCAGGACGTGTTGACTCTCCGAGCGACGCTCATTCTCGGCCACGCGCCGAGAACTACTTAATACGACGTTAAAGCGGAAATACACTAGATATTCGTTCAAGTAACAATTTTGAAGATGAACTTCCGCAAAGTAATGCCTAATTGAATCAACTATAAGTTAAATTATCAAATACTCACCCACACAACCAATTCCCGATCTTAGGCATATAATCTTTAAAAACCAAAGCTGCTGTGACGTATGTATCTGCCAACAGCTGCCTGTTCCCCGCTACTTCAGCGAGGTTGACAGCTTGTAACGCTAGAAGTACTCTTTCACTTCGTCCGCTGTGGTCGGAGAGGAGCTCGAGCTGGGCTAGCTTGTGTGATGCTGTGGAGACTTCGGCTGCCCAGTGACGGGTGGCTCGTCTAGCGGGACTGTGGGAGTGAAAAAGATGTGTAATACGAGTTTCATGCTTTGTTAAGAAGCCATTGTTAGTAAACAAATGATTATTCAGTACATTTTTTGAACATATATTTTTGGTCATATTGGTCGTGACGTCGTGATTTAAGACACTAGAGACATTGGTTCTCATCTATCTCTCCAGAGATTCCCAGTGCGTCTCGCCAGAAGCCCCCCAAACGGCAATCTCTGCAGGCGTCCACGTCGTGATTTAAGACACTAGCGTCATTGGTTCTCGCCTATCTCTCTAGAGATCCCCAGCGCGTCTCGCCAGGAGCCCCTGAGCGACAGTCTCGGCAGGCGTCCACGTCGTGATTTAAGACACTAGCGACATTGGTTCTCACCTATCTCTCCAGAGATCCCCAGCGCGTCTCGCCAGCAGCCCCCCGAGCAGCAGTCTCTGCAGGCGTCCACGTCGTGATTTAAGACACTAGCGACATTGGTTCTCACCTATCTCTCCAGAGATCCCCAGCGCGCCTGGCCAGCAGCCCCCCGAGCGGCAGTCTCTGCAGTATCTGTCGCAGCACGGCGGCCGCCAGCGCAGAGAACTTGGCGTGTCCCTGCCCGCCCGCCTGCACGCTCTTACCGCACACCGCTAGAGAGCGGTGCAGCTCGAGGCGAGCGTTCGCTATGTCATCCTGTCGAGGAAACATATGTATAACTTAAAACCTTTTAAGTTAAGTTTTAGTCTTTCATATAAGTTCGGTTTTAGTCTTATAATTTTCTTATTCTTATTCGAGATGGGGGCGGTAAGTCCTGCACTAATGGCTCGCTTGGGGTATTGTGCATTTCCCCTTGCCAGCACCTACCCGAGCCAAACCAACTCTTTGAAATATCGAAGTGAGGCTCTGGGGCGCTGGCATAGTTGCTCCAGTGGCGCAGATGGTAGCGTGCAGCCTAGCTGTTGCGGTGATGTAGATAACAAATGCAATGATGCCTCATGCAATCCTGTAGCGGTTCTAGTTCTAGATCTCAAAATTTAGTATTGACACGGCAAATAGTCGTGTTGGCCGAGTGGGATGGACCGCGCCTTCCGATCCGGAGGTCGTGAGTTCCAATGAACTTTTGTCTCGTAGAAAAGTTTATGTGCATTTAAAATTTGACACATGCTCTTATGATAGAGGAAAAACATCGTGAGAAAACCGACATGGCCTAGAACTGAGAATTCGAAGACATGTGACATTTACAAATCCACACTGAGGCAGCGTGGTGGGTAGCGGTTTTATCACCCTTGGTGTAGGGTAGGTCGGTGTGCCTGCAGTAGGACATTTGTCACTGCGGAACTTTCTTAAGAATCGGTCAAGCGAAATTAGTCGAAAAATCTGTCGCAAGTTTTGAAACAAACCAAGAAACATAATTTGATTAAAATAAATAAAACCAATCAGAAAACGTATGTTTTACCTGCCAGGTAAAATAGATTTTTGACGGAATGGTGGCTAATAGGCCTACCATACGCACCAACTTCCCCACACTTTTAACTGCTCCTGCCAAGGTTGAACACGGAACTCCTAGCGTGTGCTTGGTAAAACTGTACACCGCGCCAACCCCACGGTATGGCTTGCGCGATTTCGACTTGACTGCGCAAGCCCGGCGTGCGCGTACTTGCGCAGATAAAAGTGTGGGGAAGACGCTGACGAATTCGACAAGAATGAAGCCTGCGCGTACTTAACTGAGCCGATCGTTTCGTTACCACACGGCTTAGTTAAGTAAACACTGTTAAAAATGTAGGAAAATTGGAGCGTATGGTAGGGCGCCGTATGATCACGAAATCAAGGAAAACAAGTATTATGTTTGCACCTAGTTTGATATGAAGAACTATGATGATCAGGTACAAAAAAATACAGCTGGTAGAAGAAACAACCAACTAAATTTTAACCGAAGAACAATTTTGAAAATCATTCTCATTTTAGAAAAAAAAAAATCACAAAAAGTATCTTCCTAAAAAAACTGTTTGAGCGTAGTTCTCTAAATTTTCAGCGATTACAACACATTTTTTTTCGATAATTAAATAGCCAGATTAGTCCTTTAAAATTTAACCGAGCAACTTTTTCGTATTTGTGTTCTTTTTACGATTAAATACCAATAGAAACAGCAAGAAAATGTAATTCTAGGCGCCGATTTCGTTTTACCATAAATATGATATACGATTTTCAACATTAAATGAAGCAGCTTAGGTAAAAAATTGACTACGACATCCGATTTAATCGTCGAGCAGCGCTCGACGTGAAAGGTCGTTCCCGGCCGCTCTGTGGCACGATCCGGCGTATAATTTGATCACATAATTATACATCGTATATTAATTATAACAGAAAATTATAAATAACTTGAATATAGCAGATTGTAGGACGTTGTAAATAGTGACTTTATTATACATTTTACCAGTATGAATATTTTAAATATTCATAAATATTCATACTGGTAAAATGACTTTGCACTTTAACACGCTATAAATAGAGTCCACATTGATTGTTTCAAAAGCATGAGCCGTCGCGTTGAGCAGGTCGAGCGCCGCCGCCGACAGTATACGGTACGACAGTATATGCTACACTTTCAGATACATTATGATGACGTCATGTACCTCGTTGTTATTACCCAAGCTATGTTTTTTTAGTTCGGAGAAGCGAAAAATGACGGTACCAAATACTGATATTAGCCAACCAAGTACCTCAGAAGAACTAATGTATAGACTAATGTATAGACCTACGAGCCCAGACGAGCTAGCATTTATGAGCCTTGAAAATAATCCCTGTCAGCAATGTTATTGCTCTGATTGCTTGCTTATCTAACCTTCAGGGGGGATCCTTGGTAGTCTACATTCAAAGTGGCAACCAAAGACTGCCGGTGCGGTAGCCGCCATCTTGAATTTAGTGAGAAATATTTTTTTATCGGATCGTTTTCAACAAAAAACAGGACTAAGTTGTTATAAATTTGATTCTTTCTACAGCTTTAGTTTTATTAACCATTTTTATCGTGCGATCGTTATTTTTCAAATAAAGCCAAAAAAGTATTAAAGTATGATCGAATAATTTGTTGATTATTCATATTAGGGCATGTTCAAAGTTGTGTAAAATAAACTAGATAGAGACACACTGCAACGTAAAATTTGTATCTTTATTGCGAATTTCTTTCGGTCGTCTTTAGTTACCTTTTTTTTGTTGAGACTAAATTATAATGATTCAAATTTACAACGACTTAAGACTTCACGCATTTAACAAAAAAATAACTTTTTATATAATTTTAGGTCAAGCAATCAAGACTTAAGTTAAATGACGTCAGTGGAACCAATTGTTGCTTATAATAATAATAATAAGTAAGTTTACGTTTTACATATTGAATTAAAAGTTCCCATTTAACCAATTTATATTAGAGTACTAGAAATTGCAAAAAGACAGTACACATCTCTATGTATCAAACGCGCGCCGGCCCCGTCAAAGAAGCTACTACGTCGTTGTGAAGTCAAAGAAGCCGCCGCGGCCCGCTGCAGCTGTACTTTGCTTGTGTACGTTCGCGACTTCATACAACATGTGGTTTTCCTACTTAGAAATATATTTTCTAAAACTTTATTTTTTTGGTGATGATTTTTATAATGAATCGCGCTCTGTTGGTGAAGTACACCTACTTTTGTAAGTTTGGCGGAAATGCAAAACAACAGATTATAGAAAACTTCCTTGTACTTGCACAGAATAAGAAATACTCAGTACAAGTACCTGCTAAGGGATGCTTGATTTTTTGCTAAGGGATGCTAGGCGTAAATACTTATGAAGCACACCTTTGCGTAGTTGGATAGTTTGGCTTAATAATAATAATAACTCAATGTTTTATACTTTTGTAGCGTAAGCATCGAGCTCCCACCTGAAATAGTTAATTCGACAATCCCAGATGGTCCTATAAATCTTATCTGCAGTGAGCGAGTTTGCTTTATATAATACATACCTATACTCCTATCTGTATCTCCTACATACATTTATTTATTTATTTATAATTATGATGACATAAAGTCAAGTTCTTCCAACTCTCATCAGCGTATACATTGATTATTGGTAATTTAATTCCTATTCTGCTACATTTATAACTGTGTCTAAATCTGTTTCATATTCTATATTAGGTTGAAGTAAAATAATGAAAAATATTAGTGACGATAATTCCCGAAATCCCCATTGGAGTAAGTAGTGAGGAATTCGGGAATGGACCATTTTATCCTCTATCCTGCAAGAACGGTTATTGATTATGATATTAATCAAAAGATTTATCTGCATGTTTCACATATACTGTATGCAACGTTCCTTGTGAATAAATGTGAGTATAAGTGTGGACCTTATTGCGCGGCGATACGATTAGCGGTCGCGCAGCGTCGACAACAAAACGTAAGCATAAGATATCGTGGTAGGTCTCCAGATAGCTGTTGCACTACGTACGCGCCCCGTCGTCCGTGCGTTTCGCCAGTTCTATCCGCGTATGCGCAGGTAGAAAATGAAATTCGAATCGCGATTATACCCGGCCTTAAGGTGAGCGTGGCTAGATAAGGCCAATAAAAATAAAACGTGATGTTATCCAGAAGCAACTGGAGATACTTGAATGAGATAGGTGCAAAATCGGGACAATACAAGATAAAGATTCAACCCAGAAAATGTTGACTATGCTTCTAAATAAAGGTATGTATGAGTATGAGTGTATACATAGGAATTTGAGTTAATAATGCCATCTCTCCCCACCTTAGTTAGAATTTTAAAATTAGCAATAAATATTAAATTTTGATCTCTTGAAAAGAGTGTATAATTATTTACCTTTTTCAAACAGTTTTCAGCTTGCCGTTTGTGTTTGTAGAACAGTCCAGCTTCTTTCGACTGCGACTTGGGAACCGAATCGCCGTACACCAGCAGTCTCACGAGACACCCACCCAGTATCACGAAGTTTATCGCGTATATGAAGAATATGTTGAAAAGCCAGGCCGCCCAAGAGATTCCGCTATAATCTAACAAATGAGGATGTAAAAATTAGATCATTATTTATTTATTGGTCCATTAACATTGTGCACTAAGTAAGTGCAATATAAAAATAATTCAATTAAATTATCCTCACAAGTCAATGATAATAAAAAATAAAATGTCAAACAATATAGAACACAAAAAAAAATACATAATACATGATAATCGTGATAAGTTTATTGCTAATAAAAAAAATGGGTTCAAAGTTTGCTAAAATAAGCGAAGTCTACAGTGCATTTATCGTAAAGAACCCTCCTTTTTGAGCAGTCGAGTAATAATTGATTCCCTTACTAGCTGTTACCCGCGGCTTCGTTTGCGTTAATTCAGAAAATAGTATCCAAAAATCTTTCTCGTGATACACTGTAACTTATTATCAAATTTCATCATCATCCGTTCAGCCGTTTGATCATGAAAAGCCTACAAACAGACAGACAGAGTTACTTATGATAGTATTATTAGTATAGACATAGATAACTTTATTCCTTTTTTACATATTTAAGAAAAAGATATTAGAGTTTATAAGTATAGTTTGTTAATTTTTTTTTTACTCCAAACAATAAAAAATAAATAATATATTACGAAAGTGCCGTAAAACTACACACAAAAATATATCGCACTTAAGCGTTAGCTACAAAAACATCGAAATAACTTCAATTTATTCATCAACATCATAATTTCAGCCTGAAGACGTCTACTGCTGGACAAAGGCTTCCCCGAATGATCTCCATAAGACCTGTCTTCCGCTAGCATCCAGCAAGTTCATTTCATTAATCTTACCGAATTCGCTGTCAGACAATATTCTTCGTGGATCAATCCTTGAAGTGAAGTCCTGTGATGAATCTGACATGAAGTTTCCAAAGATTGTGCTGAACGGATTGAAGGCGATCAGCCCGACCATGAACGCGCACAACGCCAGGCGGGAGTTGTCGCCCATACCCATTACGATCTTTGAGTACTTTTCATCCACCTGCAGAACAATATTCTAACATTTGAGTATTACAAAAGGCTGTTAGTCTAAAGCTGTATTTAATTTTGTAAAATAATTTTAAAAAACCAGTAAATGTTTAAATTTCAACTCATTACTTAATTTAATTCTGTTGTTTATGCTCGCTAGAATTAACTTGTTATTAAAATGCTCCTAGACATACATGTTATTGGAAATTAATATACAAGCAGATCTGTTCTAAGTTCACTAAAATTTTGTACTATTTTATTTATTAATAAATTAATAAGTTAAAAATATTGAAATAGAGGATATGTTACAACGACTTTGCGCATTCGCTCGCCTTTGTCTGTTTGTCGCAAACTTGGTCTGTTTGGGTGCGCGCCAGATGGATTGAGGCAAAAGGTCATTGTACCCTCAACCGCCTGATCAGGGGTTGTAAACCTTTATCGCATTGTATAAAAGCAAAGCTTGAAAAACCGACTTCCCGACATCCGAATTGAATTTTGTAAACAAGTTTTTGGCTTTGGTTGATATTTCGTAAATAGCTTGACCGATTTCCATAAAATTTATTTGGGACCATCTCTATACTATGATCTACCAAATAAAAAAAGAATCATCAAAATCGATTCATTAATTGGCAGAGTAATCGCATAACATACATAGAAAAAAATATATACACACATAAATATTATATGTGAAACGAATTGTGAACCTCCTCCTTTTTGAAGTCAGTCAAAAAGTTATAAAATTAATCTAATTGCATTTACAACTGAGAGGTCAATTGATTTTTGTCACAACACAATCTACAATAAGGCCCAACTTGGTCACAATAAGGCGAACTAGGATAAATGTCAATGAACTTTTGCCTCAATCCAACAGACACAAACCATAACATGAAATTGAATAGATTAAAAAATGGTAGTCTGTTAAAACAGCAGTGAAGCAGAATTGCTGCTTACCATAAGTGTCGAGAAAACCCAAAGAATCGTTCATAACTTGACAGTTCCAAGAGACTTATACAGCTATTTACTATTATTTACTATTACTATTAGGGAACATACCCATACTACGTGACTCATTTGGGGGGGGGATACGATTTTTTAATGTTTTGTTTGCAAAAAACGATTTAAAACTATGAAATACTATGTAAAACTAGAGTAGGAGGGAGGGGGTCTTAGAATAGAGTAGTATAGAGTACAGATGTTCACCGAGGGGGGAGGGAAGGGGGTTAAAAATTGTACGAAATGGTCACGTAGTATGGGTACGTTCCCTTATGGTTTAGTAAAATTCTAACCTTGTACTCCGGTGAAGATGGAGAATCACTGTCCATGGAGTTAGAATGCGGCGAGTGGAACGGCGAAGAGATGTCGCTGTGCGGTGGAGTGTAACATCCCTCAAACACGGGCTCTTTGACACCAGACTTTTGACAGGTCATCTTGAGAGCCACATTCTCCTGTTTCAGTCTCGCATTCTGATTTTGCAGGTACTTTATGTAGTCTATAGTTTTTCTTAGTATAGCTGATTTGTTTAACTGTAACATTTACAATTTTCACATGTTATTAAGATGAGTAAAACTGCTTGTCTTGTTAGCCCAAAAATATTGAGAAAAACTTCTAAAAATTTTTACTTTATGTACTTTTGTTTATTTGGAAATTATGTCCGCAATATTAATGCAACAATTTTAAATTACTTAGTTTCTTAATGACTGCTTAATAAGCAGATTTTTCCGGGTTTCCATTCTCGACTGGGCAGAAGTTTGAATGATGAATTTAATGTTCTGTGTGTTCCATGGCATTCCCAACATTTATTGAGGAGCTATGGGTTTGAAACATAATTATTTATTTTCCTAGACTAGAGGTTAAACAGTGGATACCGGCTCAATCACCCTCGATGTAGGGTAGGTCATTGTCCCTGTAGTGGAACATAAGACTGTGATGATGAGATTAGAGGTTGGATGTTATCTGAACTTCCATACAATGTTTGACTGCCTCGGTGGCTCAGTCAGTAGTGAACATGCCTTCTGAGCTTGGGGGTGTGGGTTTGATTCCCAGCTAGGGCAAACATTCATGTGATGAACATTTCTGTTTGTTCTATGTCTGGGTATTAATATATATTTATACTGTATTTAAAATATATATGTACATATATCAGTCTCTGGCAGCCATAGTACAAGCTTTGCGTAGTTTGGGGTCAGGCGACCGTGTGTAAAAATGTCCCGAATTTATTTATTTATTTATGTTCCTGTTCCTTCCTGTTCCTTGAAAAAGCTGCACTGTTCTATAGTGCAGCTTTTTCAGTGACTAGGTAATGTTACTAAATACCATAAAAACCATTTATTTTTACCTTAGCATCCTCTCCAACAAGCATATTCTTAAGTTCAATAATTCTATCGTTGATGCTAGTCCTGTATCGTCTCTCGATAGCGTTGTGGGCGCTCCGTTTGACTTCCTTCACTTTAGGCGGGTGACTGAGAGATATCTTGTCTCCGTCCAGTACGACAGGGATGCCAGTAGTAACTAGCGTAGGGGTGCTGCTTGTGAAGAATGTGTGAATGGGCCGTTTCTCTGACCCTGATTTTGCGTTTGTGATGATGGTTTGTGTTGTTCCTGAAATGTTTGACGGAGCAAGCGTTAGCGAACGAAACTGAGGTCTCCAGCTCACAGAGGCACTTGTTGAAATATTAGAGTGAAATGAGAATAATTAACTGTTTTTATCTCTCTTCAAGGTATTATGGACATAGACAGATTATTTATAATTGTTGCAATAATATTTTTCTTTTTTTGTCCTGCCTTGATAGAATTGTATGGAAATAAACACATTTCTACTAAGATTCAGTATGACCGGCGAGATTAATATAGATAGATTGTAGTTTTTGTTTCTACATTTAATTTTAAATCAAACCAGCCTTCAGATAACCAAGATCAGATAACTTACCTTGAACTGGTGCACTTGTGTACATTAATGTCTGTGTTTGTGTTTCAGGATTTATAATATTCGACTGTAAGATTACTGGGGAGAAGTTTGCATCTGATGTTTGTAAAATAAATGGATTTCCATTATTCTGTATGAGAAGAGGTTGGTTCGTTTGCTTCTGTTTAGGTGGAGGATTTACTGGTTTTACTCCATCCAGTTGTACAACTCTTCCATCGGGAAGCTGTTGAATGCTTCCTGGAGCCAAGTTTACATACACAGGACTGGGTACCACTTGCTGGACGATCATTGGTGCTTTTTTAGGGCGGCTAGGGCCAATTTGAGTGACGTCTGGTAGCGGTGCTCCGTCACTCACGGGACGCAAGTTGTATGATTCCTCTCTTGCATACAACCCCTGCACGGGACCAGTGTTTACATGTTGCGGGGTCTGCGGCGAGGCTTTTGGCCTATGAGTGTACTGAGATATTATTGGATTCCCGCTTGAGTTGTAACTCGGTGAGGCTTGTGGGGATGATGCAATCTCAACCTTTAGTTTTGTATCAACAGTCAATAAATCCGAATCATGTTCCACATAAGTTAACTCTTCTTCCAACTTTCTCATGAAATCATTGTCGCAGCTGCTCAGAAAATCTGTAATTGTTAAAAAAGAAATGTTTTCAACTTGGTTACAAACGCGCACTTTGACTAATGAGTGAAGTTACTCTTACCTTCAATTTCCGCAATATCGTTTACGTTGAAGACGTCCGAACTCAAGAATGGTTCCTGCTGATCCATGTTAACGTGTTATTATATTAAATATCATGATAATCGCACTATAAAATACAATAACATTACGGAACCCTTGTTTACGTTTTTTGACATCTCCAAAAAGTATCATGCGATGGGATGACACATTTTTAACCAATCAGAACATAGTATACAGGTGGCGCGATGTTACGTCATAGAACGTCATAGTTAGAGATAAAAAAAATGGGGAACACTCAAAGAAATATTCGAACAGAGTTGAAACATATTCGAACCATGTGAGTCTGATTTGATGCTTTCAATTGATTTGACGATCTCAAAAGGAGTACATACTCAAATAAATGATTACATATTTAATTTATAAAAGTTACGCAATTTTACCTAAACTTCATAGGTTGGCTTGTATGGAGATCAATTCCTTCATCGAAAAATCCGACCTTTTCGAGATGGATCTAGTATTCGTTCGTTCGATTTAGTATACTAACTTAATAAAGAAAAATTATTAACCTATAATAAAATATTGATAAAAAAAAAAGAAAAAAATTGCGAAAATTGGTGTTCGCTTTCATGCTTTCTTATCTTTTTAGCAGAAAAAGTGTACTTCCAGGGGGGCTATTCCTGCGCGTGAGATGAGATGAGATTTTACCTTGGTCACTCTCACACCTATGACGTTTCAAACGAGAGGAACACGGACAAAAAAAATGAGATGAAAATCTTAAATCTCCGAATAGGGCCACTGGTAGGCTTTTAAAGCTGTGTATCCGAATTTTCAACTCTGTTTAGTAATGAGCTCACTCTTCTCAATCATCGTTAATTGTATGGTTTTCTTTAATCGGCACAATCAGCGCGCAAGCATCCTCATTTTTGATTCGTCCCCTTTTCCTCCCTTTCCCTCCCTTCATGCATTAGGTTTTTGCAATTTCTTTTGATGTGTGCCCTATAACCGACATCGACAACTCACAGACTAAACGATGATTGGCGACTGCAGACAAGGAAGCTCTCCATATTATCGTGCTCATGAGTTCTATGTTCGCCGGTTGTGAAGAGAGATATAACTTCCTAACGAATGATTAGCCATCTAGATAATTATTTTGTATTGTTAAAAAAACATCGAAAATGGTTTTGGCAAAATAATATTCGATTTTTTGCCAAAACCATTTTCGATTAATTTTTTTAATTGTCATCTCCAAAAGTTTTTTTATGAGTGACAATCAGTGACACTGACATTAAATTCCTTTACTTTTTTTTTAATTTTTGGCTCGACGCCAACTGTATTTCCCGCATTGGCGCCAAGAACACTGCCATCTACTGAGACACTAATAAACTACTTTAACAATCATCACGTTAGCCGCCAATGCAATGGCAATAACAAAATCACAGATGGCGGCACTGCTTACCAGACGGACGTTTTATCGCGCGAATTTTTAAAGTACTTACTAATAACTCTACAATCCTGTTGTAACCGAGGATAAGTATCCAATATTATTGGTAAACTTATATTGTTTTCAACTCTTTACTCTTGATTTATAATATTATCAGTAAGTATAAATGTTTGCGGGTTATTGGGGTGGGTGGGAAACGTTATAGCAAGTAGATATTTATTATTATCCATGATTCTACGTTGGTAGAGTCGAAGATAATTTTTCGGTCGAGTATGTATTTTATTAAAGGTACTTACGTACCTGCTTTATCAATATTATTTACTTTTTTGAGTAATTACCAACTTGAAATAACAAACAAGTGCCTACTTAATAACTATTGGCAAGGGATTTATTAGCATTTTAGAGAAACAATACTATCCAGATATTAAACGTTTAATTTATATTTATAACATTATATTATTTGTAAATATAGAGTTCTTATAATAATAATAATATGATGTTCGAACCAACTCGATCTATTAAAACCTAAGCAATTATAATAGATACTTACAGCTTCTTAAAAATTAAAGTAGATACGATATTATAAATTCACAACATAAAAATGAACTCTAGTGCAATAACACGCTCCTAATAATTAATTAAACATATCTAAAGGCACGGAAGTGGATATAAGTAATAAATAACATTTATTTCTCAACAAAACTGTAAGGCAAATGACAATGCAACATCGGAGCAGCAATTAGTCCGTGAAAGATATAGGTTGAAACATCAATTAGTCACTAATACATTGGAATAGTTAAGAAATTGATCAAACGTGCATAATTGCATCTACTGGAATGTCCTAACACACAAAATATCTTCCGCACAACAAATAAAGGCACAAAATAGTGAGACCTACAAAGTGTAGTTTCTACACACTCATTAAAATCCTATTCCTAGGTCAATCAACTTACAATTAAGTAATTACAATTTCACGTAGGTATCTATGCGAACACTAAGGTAGATATTCCGTATTGTATCTATGGCATTTTCAAACTAGACTAAAGTAACAAATCAGTCTTCCAATCAATTACCAAATAATAAGATAATGTTCAACAGAAATTAACAGAGATGTGAAAAACCGGAAAATATAGATACTTACGAACATTAAATTAGAAGGACCACCAGATCCAAACAATTAAAAAGACATTAGTTCGCAATCTATTTTTATATTTACAGTTGACATCGAATAGAAGATTTTATACTTTTTTATTAATTTAGGATATTGCAGAATAGTTATTCTACAGATGCTCTAATTGATATACAAACTAGAAATTTACGTATAGTAACAGCAAATCGCTTACCACAAATCTAATAAGAGAAACATTGAGCATTCTTAACTAAGTGATCATGAACTCGTCTTAAAATCTAACAAGAATCACGGTGCTTGTGCAAAATATTACTCTCGAAATAGTGAACACAACTAGGTATCAATCAACAACGTAATTTATGGCAAACAATAAATTAATCTAACCCGTAACGTAAGGAATTACTCGTAATAGTTCGGTATGGTGATACGTCGCCACCTGGATCCCCAAAGAACCGCCGATCAACCGAAGAGTCAGGCCGAGAGGCATCCCTCTCGCCGTCGTCAGAGCTGACGTCATCGTGTGGCGTGGTGCGACGTGGTGGACTAGAGTGAGCTGTAGTAGCGAGCGTGAGGTAGTTGCGGCTTCAGTCTATAAACATCACAGTCGCGGACAACAACAAATTGCACAATTATTATAAAACCTGTCCGGGCGGAGCTCGCCGCCCTTCGGCCCTACCGGTCGACTTACAACTTAACTTTCTAGTTAAAGCTAACTTAATTCGCTATCCATTAACAAAGACGTAAATGTTATAACATAAAATAACCAAAGAAGAAAATAAACAAAAATAAAATCACAATAGGGCATCGTTCACCTCCGAACGGAAATTTGATTTCGTTCAGAGGCGTCGATGGCTCTTGGAAATAAATAGATAAGAAGATGGGTAGCATAGAAGTGGCCGCGGGGCCCATTGCATTCGCCCGGCCGGAGCGCCCGGTCAGAGTGGCTAGCGCGCGCGGCGCGTCCTGCCAGTAGCCTACCGATATGAGTCTTACTTCTAATTTTGTACGCCTAAGTCAGTCTTTTCGAATGTACTCTTTAACGTCCTAGGCTCGCGTTCAATCTCGGTCCCCGCAATCTAGCGCAAAATTACGGGGTGGGACGATGACTCCGGCAGGCGGGTCGAGATCGCGACGGCGCGGCACGGATAGGTCTTCAACGTGGTCTTCGTCCGGAAGGGGCGAGCGGGGCGAGTGCGGCGGCGAGCGCATCGGCGGCGGGGGCGGCGGCGAGCGCGGGGCCAGCGCCGCGTGGGCCGCCGCCGCCAGCGCCATGGCGTGCAGAGCCTCGCGACCGCCGTCCCTGGTCGCTCCTTCCAGAGCTTGTTGCAGAAACGATGGGTCGATGAGCGGCGTCGTAGCTTGATGATTGCCGTCTTCACCACCACCGGTGCCGCTCAATCCGTATGGGAAGGCGGCACCGTTACTCTCCCTTTTGACGCCTCGGCTCATCGGCCGACTCGTTGTGATACCTAGTTTCTTTACTTTATCGTATAGAGTACGTGAGGGAACGCCGTATTTACGTGACGCTTGCAATGCGCTCATTCCATTCCTCACGCACTCGATCGCCGATAGGATATCTGATCTAGTGTATTGTTTGTATCGCTTCCATTCTGGTTTTTGTTGCGGAGGGACATACGGAGCGAGACCGGCTCTTACGTCTTGTTGGAAATTAGGCGGCGGAGGAGACGGGTGGAAACTACGCTGGTGATCCTCCTCAAAGGAACGCTCCGTGTAGGGGGAGTGGGCGTCTTCCGAGCGGTCAGATCTGTTGAAATGAGGAGACGAAGCGCGAGAGGAGAGTCTGCGCGGACGATAATCGAAAGGGCGCTGAGGACTCGGAGGGCGCTCGATCTCGTGAGCGGAGCCGTTCGAGTGCAGCCGCGGCGACACGCTCGGGTTGACCGGATGACACACCAGAGACATCGGTTGCGAGGAGTCGATGGGAGAAGTTTGAGCTAGAACATTTCTAAGGATGGGAGTGTCGCGCGTGGCCAGCATGCTGGAGAGCTTCTTTCGTTTGAGAGGGTTCATGTCTGCCGAGTCGTAGGCGGCAGAGAGGACGGGTATGGCGGGCGGCGGCGGCCAGCGGGCGGGCGGCGCGGGCGCGGGCGGCGACACGCTGGAAGGCGCGGCGGGCACCACGCGCGGCGGCGACGCGCCCGGCGTGCGCTCCGTGCTGCCCGGCCGCCGCCGCAGCTCCGACATGTCGAACAGGCCCTTCACCTCGAGCTGCTCGGCCACCTTCATGATTCGCGGTATGTGTGCCTGCGTCACGTTCACCTCACCCGTGTACATATACTCCAAGAGGGCGCGCATCTCGAAGTCTTTCACGCCGGGAAACAAAATGCTGCAGTGATCCATGGGCACGTCGGCCAGGATCGACTGGAAGTATGGAGAGTTGGCGGCCAGCACCACTCGGTGCGCCTTGAACGTCACCTGGTCGTCCACCACCAAAGTACAGTCCACGTAGGTCTCTACTTTGATGAGTGCTTCCAGGATTTCCACAAGGTTTGTCTTGTGGTGGTTCCATTTTAGGCAAAAAGTTTGCTGACCTTCGCTGCTCCCCATTTTTCTTAGTTGAGCTTCTGTGGACAAGTAAAATTATATTTAGCAGGCGAATATTTATCTGACATAGGAACCTATTAGATAAATATAAATAAATTTAACCATTTTTTTTATTTTCTAGTCAAGAATTAAAGCTGAAATTCCTCCTCCTCAAGTCGCATTCCTCATGTCTGAGGGTCGTGACCGCCACCTCCAACGTGATACGAAAAAGCTAAAGCTGAAATTACCAATATTTTTTTACTACTAGAAAATCTTGTTTTTTGTAGATATATTGTATTGATTCTAAATTAGGAGTAGAATTTATAATTAATATCAAGTACTTTTTACGATTATGAAATACAACATAACACAAAGAAATTAAAATATTCCTACTTCATAATTACAAAACTGAAAACCGCCTGTACTCCTGTACACCGCTCCTAAGTCAATAAAAAACAAACGCAACAAGTCCTGAAAACTTCATACCTGGCAAAATTTCCTCGTAAGTCGTACCGAGGTACATGGCTGAAGCGCAGTTGTAGCCCGTAACTTGCTTACAAAAGTCCAAATAGTCGGTCGCTATGCGTGCCGAGTTGCAGACAATAAATCCGCTAACACAATCACAAAGCGGCGCGCAATCCGCACTCAGTGGCACCGCACCTCGCGACCAGCGACCAACAACTAACGTACGCACGGGCCGGCGCGACCGCTCGACTGCACCGCCCTACCACATTTACATATTACGATACGTAGCCCTTCCACACTGCCAAATTGACTTTTTACCTATTATTCGGCAGGTATAATCGAACTTGGGGGACCGATGAAAGCGGTTACGCCGGATTCCCTCCTGTCATGATCGGTGCCCGTGAATTCGGCACCGAACCGGCTTGCCGAATTTTCGCCTCTATGTAGTGCTAGACATGGCTTAAAATTCGCTTGCAATGCAACAATTCTGTAAGTAAACTCACCTTTTTCACGCAAACGGGTTTTCAGCCGAGCTAAGTGCGACGTCTACGAACCGTAGCACCTCTACGAGCCGCTACGAAAACTTGTATTCTAGTTTGTAAATAGGAATTAGGGGTTGAACTCACCACAACAAAGTTAATCCAACGTCACGTAAACGTGTTCGTCCGCGATATGCATGTGAACTGCACTAGCACACGATAAAAGTTCGTATCACGTTAGGGGTTGGATCGCGAGTGGGTAAGTCGCGCCCTGGTGTGGGGGCGGCGTGCTCTCGCGAGCGTCTGGCGTTGACTGGTGTCTGGCGAGCGCGGCCGGCAGCGGCGCCCGGCCGCGGGTACACCGCCGCCGCCCCGCGCCTCTCGCGTGCGCTTTTTACGCACACGGCGCAGCGGAGACGGAGTGCAGTGCAATTGCGTGCGGGCCCGGGAGGAGTGCGGGCCGCGGGGGCCGCGCCGCGCCCGACGAATTGCAGCGCTGAGGAGGGCGCGCGCGCCTGTGTGCGTGAGTGCGCGAGCGCATGCTACGAGCGCTCTACGCTTGTGTTTGTCGCGAACGCGTCTCGCTTCGTAGCGACAGCATAGAGTCGAATTCGGCTCATGAAAAATGCAGGCGTACTTCGCGGGCCCTTTGTATGCTAACGTTAAAACCGCGCGTCATGACTTAAAAAAAGATTTTTCGATGCATTCGTTAATTACCATTAATTGAACATTAATATTCTTTACAGCGTTTTATACGTGGGTACGGTTCTAGTGGTGCTAGAACTAGAAGGAAAATGCAATATTGTACCTACCACTAAATGTGTCACTAAATTACGATTAATTAAAAATTAAAACTTGTTTTGGGGTTTTCCCGTTGTTTACACATTATTGTATATTTGAGTGATGTAAAGAAATGGTTTTTTATGTAATAAACACTACTTATAGCTTCCAAAAAGAAAAAACATTACTTAATCTTTTATCAAAATCAATACTTACATTATGTTTAAATACACTAGAAAACAATGTATTTACTTCTGTTTGAAAAACAGGCTCAAAAACCTTCATTTACTGCTTATTTTCGAACATTCATTAGTTCAATACTCGACAATTCAAGATCGTTCCCAAATTCCGAAAAGTGCGTGAACAACGCTCGAATCGGGGTCATTGACACAGTGGCGGCGAGGGAACGCCAAAATAGCGCGAAATGCACTCAAAAATAGAACAAGATGGTGTACTGCAATATTTTTTGTGGGCGATGACTGCAGCCAGGCTTCCGCTAAGGGGAACTTCTTTTGACTATTTAGCGCGGCGAATATTTACTCTGCAAAAATTGTACGATTTACTGAAATAATATATCTACACAACAATTGATTTATCAATGTTGCCTGAATTACTCGTGGTCAATTGCATTGAATTGAACTAAGTACTATAAAAGTAATCACTAAAGGTTCTGTAAGCTGTGGCCGGCATCTGTCCTCCTATACTACAGCTCGCGTTCCTTAACCGATTTGTAAAATTTTGTGAGCAGGTTCAAAAATTTTGCAATTTTTATTGTCGAGGCAGGTTTTGAATTTTTTTTTTAAATAATGGAGATATGTACCTACTTATTTGTTAAAAAATCTACTCACAAAGTTTTTTTTTTATTACTTAACTAGCTGCGCCCGCGGTTTCACCCGCGGTTAAAAAGTATCCTATGTGCTATTCTAGACTCTAATCTATCTCTGTGCTAAATTTCATCCAGATCTGTTCAGCCGTTCTGGCGTGAAAGAGTAACAAACATCCATCCATTCATACTTACAAACTTTCGCGTTTATAATATTAGTAGGATAGGCTTGCGTTTGGCCGCCAACGTGCCTGATAAGCAGTGATGCGGCCTACGATGGAGCACGCTTGCCTAGAAGAAACCGATTCGCTCGAGACTTGAAAACACCCAAGTTTCAAGAGAATCGGTTAAGAAATGCGACCTGTAGACGAAGGCAGAGATACGAAAGCATTTTTGTTGAGTAGAGATACTTCGCTCGCTCGGTCGCTCGCTCGTTAAATAAATAATGCATTATTTAAAATAAAGCACTACGATTAACATAATCATTTCAGTATCTTCCTCCGACGTGGTTGGATTGGAGATTCAGAAAAATCAATCAAAATACGAGTATCATGTGTTTAGTTTTTTTAGTAAGACATTGATGGGCAGTAACAATAATTATAAGCATTGTCTAAGTCATTGCTTATTAGTTTTATCTACTCCTAGTTCGTTTCTACCTTTTTATTACACGATCCTTAAGGCATTCCTTAGAAGAATCTTAACTTTATTTGCCCGATAAACGAATATTTCGCTAGGAGTACAAAACAAGTTAAGCAAGGACATAAGTGTACTATACTACTGTGATATGTAACTGTACCTACTTAACTGACATAGAAAAATTAAATAATGCTACACGTATTTATTAAAGTAAATACTGCATCAAATGTCACTCTTCATAATCATCACAATGATTCGGATGATACGGGACACGCGGAATTGCCGATCAAATGTCCCTCGCTCGAATCATATCGCTTTATGGATCTTCAATTAATAGTTCTTTTAACTTACGTTAAAGTAAAAGAGATTGAATGAATTTCTCCTTTTTTCCTGAAGTTCATAATAACATGAAGTTAGTAAGACGGTACCGTGCTAGAGAAGAAAAAATAGAACAAGTATGGTAAAATTGCCACAAGACCAAAGGTGCAGAAGCCAATTAAAAAAAAAAAACTTGTGACATTAGCCGTCGTGTTTTTACGTCTTCAATTATAATGTGAGTTTTTGGCGGGAACCGAAAAGATGTCTTAATTTTATATTATTTTCTAAATCTTGTGATTTATCGAGTGTTAAAGTGTAATAATGGTGGATTATTAACATTTGTCGGTTCGTTAACGTGCACGAGTGTGGGCAAATGACACAAACATCGCGAAACGTGACTTTTCGTGTTCTCTACAAAACTCCATTTATAGTTTCAGAAAAGTATCCATTACTTTACTGAAATGGGGAAAGAGGAAGTATTCATCATCGTCATTATCACCTTTTCATCGTCACTCCATCATCTAAAATACTATATTAACTTGATACTGGCAAATGTACAAGACGTGCAACGATTATGTACAGATCGGAAATTCAGAAACATGCATACCCAATCGCTATTTTGACCGTTCGCGGTTTTGACGGTTTTTTAGTCACTTTACCGATTGCGAATTTGACCATTCGCAACGAAACGCATATTTATCTACAGTTCATTAATTTCCTGCCAAAACCTACGAAAGTATTGAAGCAGCTTCTAATTTTTCCAAATTATATTTAGAAAAACAATTTAATAACCGGTAAATCTGTTTTTTTAAATAGCGCACTAAATCCATCCGTCAACCTCAGATCAACCTAGAGAATAAGATGGCGCACGGCGTATGATTTAGGTGAAGCCAAAAATCATCCAAAAACTACGCTACTATCGTATATGTACACAACACGCTCACATTGACGCAAAAAAAACTACGCGACTCGATTGGTCATTCTTACCTCGACATTATGTGCATTGGTTTATGGTATAATTTCGTATATACATAGTAGTTCATTATAAAAGTGTGGCCAGGACTAAATTTTGAGGTTCTTTTTAAAAACTGTGTAGTTTTTTACAAGTCAGTTTTGAAATAGCCGTAACATTAAACTCTTACAAATATGTGCAGTTTTAGAATATTACATCTACTAAGGTTGTATATTGGAACGGAAATTGCTAACGTAGAGTTTGGGAATTAATATTAGTTTTCGTGCAATTGTAAATGTTTTTCATGGCAACATTTGTTTGTTTGTTTGATTGGCAGGGCAATTTTCCGCACTTAGCCACTTGATTGGGCCATTGTGCGTATTATGGCAACATTACCACGAACACAAGTTTAATAAAGAAGTAGCTTCAGCGAGATATAACGCAGTGTTCCATCTTTTCCTCTAGGTTGATCTGAGCCTCCAGATGTCCTATTCGGAGATTTGAGATTTTCATCTCACCTTTTTTCGTCCTTGTTGCTCTCGTTTAAATAGTCATAGGTGTGAGAATGACCAAGATAAAATCTCATCTCATCTCACGCGTAGGAATAGCCCCCCAGGTTGATCTGAGCCGTCAACGTGAGATTTTTCAATGAAAGAAGTATTCTCCATGCTACACAACCCATGAAGTTTAGATATGAAGTAAATACTTATGTATCCGAATATTCGATCTCAAGTGACATGTTACCTAAATATGCAAATTGGTCACCAAAACAAATTTTCAAATAAGTTGTACCTATAAACAAATCAAATAAATTAATAGTAATTCGTCATAACCACTTATCATAAGCGTATCATATGACGATTCTCACGATTTGAATTAATAAGTATAATTTCATGGCTTTGTAAACAATGGCAGCAAAAGTCCGTGTGACTTTATAAAGCGACCAGCTAGTCTCGATGTGGAGTACTTTAGATTTTTGTGCGCAATCATTTGCATATCGATATGCTCTCGTGTCGAGTGCTCTTAAGTGCTGGGAGTTTTAAATCAATTGTGTACACCATGAGGGAGTTATTGGCTTGCAAGTTACTGGTTAAGTTGATAATCACTTCAGTTTAGCGGGAGACCAAAACTTTCAGCATTTATATCCCAATTATCCAATTTTAAACTCAAATTATTCGAATCTCAGTCCGTATACTTAAGTATTAAAACGTGACTCATTCCTCCGATCGGATTAATGCTCGATTCCCCGTTTAATTTTTTTTTACATCCTAGTAAAATAAAATAAATAAAAGTCGACTGAGATTCTAACAATTTGAGTTCGAAATTTGTGAGGTCCAATCGGAAACGTTGCCGAATGGTAATGAATAGCACCGCAGGTCGGCAACTTAGCCTGCTAGAAAGATAAAAAAACATATTTGATGACGTTTGCTTGTTTTGAATTTACGATCGACTCTACGACCATGCCTATACATAAAACAGTACCTTTGTCATAAAACAAACAATAAATGAGTAGCTAGTAAAATATAAAAAGCGTTTCCCACACTGCGACTGGATTTAAACAACGTTATCTAAATGCATTTATTCTGATATGCGCAGTGACTGTTAATATCAGCGGTCAACCACACGACCGTTTAAAAAATTCACGATAATTTGGCTATTTACGCCGGAAACTCTAATGCAAATGCTCCATTGTCGTACAACAACAGTTATGACCTTTGATTCTGACGCCGGGCTAGTAATTAGCTTGGCGATTCGCAGAACTCACCGTCTCATCAAAAGGGACATTCACCTCTATAAATAAAGCTAAAAATGAAACCAATTCAAATTGTTATAGACGATGTTAGCGACAATTGGCACACAAAGCGCTGCACAAAAATACATTATGCTAATACCAGCATACATAAACAGACGAGCCCGATCCCGACCTATCCCACGCACAAAACAAAAACTGCGAAGCAGGGGATAAAAACACTAATAAAAAAGCAATAATGCGATCCCGCATGGTGGCTCGTTGAGCTGAAATTGACGCGACTGATCAACCGTAAGGGATAAAATACGAACATACTCGAATATCACAAAACAACGAACACAGAATCAGTAAAAGCAGAATGCGCTGACTCATGTGTTAATCATCTAGAATTAAGGGCCCAATCAAATACGTATACAAACGTGTTGACACATCCAAAAGCGTTTAACATAAAACACAAAAGAAACTCAGTAACGAGATTTTCATTATCTGTGGGAGTTATAAATATGAATGGCAATTAATACATTAACTTTGCATAATGAGAAAAGGGTTGAAATGTAAAGAGATAATTGTAATTTCACGCAAGCGGTCTCATCATTTGTCACCAGCATCCTGCCACGCGTTCAGGATGAATTTATTATTTTATTATTATTTGGGGTGAGTTCAGAAAATGTTGTTAAGATTAGTGCAATTTATAAATGTATTTGTAATTATTTTTAACAATTATACCTAGTTTGCATCTATTGTAGGTATGATTGTATGACTCTTACATATGATTATGACGTTTTCAGGTCAATTTTGATTGCGAAAAACTACCTTATTACCTTTATTTACCTTATTAGGTACCTATCTAAAACTTTTGATTTTGGATATTTCCAGAACTAAAATAAGTCATACTTCTCTGTTTTTTTGGTTAACGATCTAATGGAGCCAGCGTTATCATACTCAGAAAAAAATAACAGTAGGTACAAACCATGATATAAAAATATACTCCACCAGGAATTATAGCTTTCAGCGACACGTAGTGACGTCAATCGATGCTTAAGCAAGACCGAAACAAGTCATTTACAACAAGTTCGAAAGAGACGACGACAATGATGTCATTGCGTGCTTGCTGAATGCTAGTCCTTGTTTTATTGCATCATGATACAAACCTTCCCGAGATATTTTCACGACATTCAGTGCCAAACCGCATAAAATAGATAAACTAAGTAAGTACCCGCATTTTTTTTTTCTAATGACCGTTATTTGGGCAAAATGTGACTCAAAATGATATCCGTTGAAAGCTCGTCTAATGTATTCATTTTGGGTGGGTACGCGACCCGTGGCCCGCGGGCCAGCGACGTCGCCCGAGTCCGGATGCGACTCATTGTAGCGAAACTCCCCGGGACCAAGTGAAACAATACACTCTTTCCTCCCATTGTCTCATACACATACATTACCTACTATTTATTACATAGACGTATTTTATACTATTGCGAATTGGGTGAAATAGGACTTAAGTAGATTTACCTATAAGTAAACCTACATATTGTGGTGATTGTGAAATGTGATTGGAGTCTGATGCTTTGTAATTTAAGTAATAAATTACATACATAGATTTTTCGTAAAGCCTAATTTTGGTAATTCGGACAATGTTTATAATTCGTTTAGTTTTTATTAAATGTGTCTTTTGTTACATTACTTAATTATTTTATTTTTTTTCTTTAGCACACACCACCGTCCATGCTTAATCATGTTTTTATTCCATCCAAAGGTTGTCTGGAAGAGATCGCTCTTAAGCAATAAGACCGCCCATTGCGCCTATATTTTTGAGTGTTTAGTTTAGATTTATTTTGTATTTGGTGTCAATAAAGAGTTTTTGTATTGTATTGTATTGTCTTTTGTAAAGACAAAAAAAACGACAAGCCACAACAAAACATCCAAACATCTTTATAATATCAAAATTATGCAGAAGCAATTAAATGCATTTCGGTTGATTTTGAAACAGTTTTTCTAACGTTTTAAAATACAGATAACATCGATTATTACTAAAATGGGTCAAGAGCGTCCTAAAAAAAGAATTAAATTAAAAAAAGGGCGGTTCTGCTAAGTATCGTTGTCAAAATATCGGCGAGCACCTGCTTCGCAGACAGGGTGGCGCGTAACGAATTTTTGGGTATTTTCGACTTACCTTTGTGAATAGGTAAACATCACTCTGAATAAAGTTGCCGACACATACTTTATCGACAATACTTACAACCTACAATCTCCCAAATTACATTTGTGTACAGTTTACATGTACCATAAACTGTGACAGGTTTTCAAACAGGTATAATCTAAGGCTCACTTTACCTTTGTCTTAAAAGATACTTTACAAAGTCCTCTCGGGAATGCCGCGATAAAAATCTTATAAAGTATATCCAGAGATAATTCGCCCTGACTCGCGGCCATGTTGGCTTCGCCGCGGCCGTAAGAAATAAAACAACCGCGAGCTCTCGACTTTTTACTTTTTTATACAGGATCATTTTTCTTACTGAGTCGGCCAAGGGATTATCTACGGTGTACCACAATCGAATATATCGCTTACGTAGTTAAAGATAAGGTCGACAGGTGTTCGGAGGCTGTGCGGGAGTGGACGTCCTTGGGCGGACTCGATCTGCTAGCCGCGAGAGATCGTCCCATCGCATGCTGGTCGTTGCACTGACACGATACTTTAAAATGCATTGGAAAGTAGAAAACGTATTCGTGTGATATTTTGTTGCTGCTTCCGATGTGATGAAGCGTTTTACTTAGGTACCTACTTTGTTTCAAAATTTTCAATTCGTAATTTCGTACACACTCAGCTCATAGACGCTTGCCATTAGGTTGCACGTTTGTTACACCCATCACTAATGAGCCACGTGAAAATGCGTTACCTTCAAATTTACGACCGCTTTTCGATGTCGCTAAATGTTGAGAAAAGCCGTCTCTCTTTCGTAACTCTGAACGAAACTCCCAATTTATGCGTCACTGGTTAACGTATTTCGCAATGAACATTGGAATTTTTAGTTTTATTTCGCTAACACGCTCGTTTGCATGAATAACAAGAACAGCGTCGGTAAACACGAATGACAAGTGCAAACATCGAGGCATGCAATTATGGTATAGCATGTGCAAACTGTAGCGAAGGGTTGTGTTTTTTAGCGCAATCAATAGTGGTGTACTGTGTCCATACGTTATTTCCGGTGAGCGTGTGGAATATCGACAGTTGATGGTGGTGCGAATAGATGGACGGCCTGATAGCCGGCTTGCGGCCCTATACTGTAATTACAGGTATCATTCGCACTAAAACTCTACCACATTCGATCGTTCCCAGAAGCCAAGGGGACTGCGACAGTGACATGCTATCCATGCAATTACCTATTCAGTTTAGATTTAATATTAGTCAAGGTTTAACTACTTTGTTCTCTGATCACGTCGCCGCCACTTTCCTATGTTTAGATAAGTCGATATTTGCTTCATTTTCATGTCTACAACTTGCACGCGTACCTGCATAGAAAGCGTATGGTCTATCAATTTGAATGTAATCATACAATATTATCTTTATCCCAAATATGATCAGGCATATGTCGGCACAAAGCCGGGAATGTTTACTAGTTTTACGGCCGGTTTATTTGCGAACACCCCTCTGCAATAATATCAGGGGTTGTGGTCAAAATTGTATTTTTATTATAATTGCTCGTTTTTATTGAGAGCCAGTCCGCTACGGTAAATATTGTAGAGCATAGACAATGTTTCGTTTCGAATAGAGTACCATGTCGAGTAATTACTTCGTATGACTAATAATATAGCTTTAATTAATGGAGTAGGTACCTTTCCTACGTTTATTTATTCATGAAAAACTATAATACATTTCCCTATAAAGAATTTATAAATTATTTATACCTATTCCAATGCATTACCAACCTGCTTTGAAACGGCAAACCGGAACTTGTGCAAAAAAGCCGGTAACTTTCCAAAATATACTTTTACCGAGTACCTACCTAATAAAATGTTATCACAAAAATATGGAAAACAAAAATAAATATCACTTACGGATAAAACATCTGTGACAGTTTTATTATTCAAATAATAGCAAAAAACAGTAGAAGCTCATGTCCATACCCAATTCGACCCGCTTCAAAGGGCTTATGTTAAACCCCTTTTCTCATTTTTATATCACGAAAAGATTGCCCATGACTATTTTGTTGCCAAATGTGATACGATCCTTTGTCCCTTAAAACCTATTTTGGGAATATAAAAATATTTCGACATTTTATTTGTGGTCGTCAGATTAAAGAGTTTTGTTAAATACTTTCCTGTTGATACGTTTACGTAAATACTACTGTTTTGGTTGTAATTTTGGATAAATATCTCCGACTGTGCCTGACTTTTTTTAAAGTAGTACTTTTTTTACCTTCAAAGGTTTATTATTTAACAAAAGAACCATAAGTTAATTTGGTTTCGAGTTTAATTGTAATTAGCGTACTGACAGTTTTTTTAAGTTTGACAGGCTAGATGTACCTAATGTTAAAAGATGTAAAAAGACGGGGAAGAGCATAATATAGTATGACAGATAAAGTGATTATTGTTCACACACGAAATTACCACCCAAATGGCAATAACGGATAACATCTACTTAATAAAAAATAATTCGTTACGCCACTGGTGGCCCTTATCGCTAAGTCTATTCACTTCCAGCCTAACTTCAGAATCTACTAAACTTAAGAATGAGAAGGGAAGCTCTAATGCCAATTTCACATATTAGACCTCGAATTCTAATGTGGTTTAGACAATAGAGATCATAAATTCTACGCGACTCGCATGTATGCGCAACACATTCCAATCTACGTTATTGCAATTTGTCATTTCGTTATCAGCCTTATCGTAGTGCATTAGTTTCTCGGTACAGATAACACTATCAGCTAGTTTACTTTCGCTTCGCTGAACTATCGTCTATTTATTAGAAGTTCGTTCAATTTTATAATGGAATAAATAAAATTAATTTTATTAAAGTAGTATGATGATTTGCGGAGGAGTCAAGTCTCGGCGTATGTAGATCCTACTAATATTATAAACGCGAAAGTTTGTAAGAATGGATGGATGGATGGATGTTTGTTACTCTTTCACGCCAGAACGGCTGAACAGATCTGGATGAAATTTGGCACAGAGATAGATTATAGTCCAGAATAGCGCATAGGATACTTTTTAACCGCGGGTGAAACCGCGGGGCGCAGTTAGTTTTATAATATTTCTATTCATTACTAGCAGGGGGTAGTTCCTGTCGGTCACCACTCCCTTTGTCACCGCAGTGACTAGCAGGGTTTTTTTCCCGCATCTCCCTTCTAAGTGAGGTAGTCTTTTCTGATGTTACCATATAAACGAATGGCTCTGTAAGCTAGAGACCTTGCGGCCGACGTCGGTCCTACTCTACAGGTCCCTGTTCTCAACCAATTCTCGTCAAATTTTGTGGGCAGGTTCAAAATGGCATTGATATATTTTTGAAGTTATACTTCTTTTGGCGCGATAGAGAAAAATGATGAGAGTGAATTTTTACAATGCGCGCGCACACCGACACCTAAATTTTACATCGTTAAGTTAGTTCTAGGTGGCATGAAAATTGATAACTATGTTCAAGTTGTATATTCTAGTATTTTTATTTTTAGAACACGTGTTTCGTAAGAGTACAATTAAACAGTGAATAAATAAATATTATTTTGGTGTTTTTATTAAATCAATTTCATATACGACGGTGATAGTATTTACTAATAATTTATTATTGATTAGTATATCTATATAATATTGAATATTAGTGATAAAACTGATTTGAATAAATTGTTTTGAGTGTATTTATAGATTTGAGGTTAAGAAGTATAATTTCTGACGCGTGTACATAAGTACACACACTCTTTTTTTAAATCATATCTCTGCCATTTTAAACTTTTCCAAAAACTGCCTCGACAAAAAAATCTTTATAATAAATGAACCTACTCACAAAATTTCAAGAGAATCGGTTAAGAAATGCGACCTGGGGGGCTATTCCTGCGCGTGAGATGAGATGAGATTTTCTAGATCTTGGTCACTCTCACACCTATGACGTTTTAAATGAGAGCAACAAGGAATAAAAATGGTGAGATGAAAATCTCAAATCTCCGAATAGGGACCCTGTAGAGAACAGAAACAACAGAAACCTGTAGAAGACAAAGATCCGGACAGAATTCAGACATACGAAAGCATTTTTGTCAAAGCTGAAGCATAGACGCTTCGCTCGCTAACACTGGCTCGATTGTATGATCACCATCATTAATGCACGGTAATAGATTTTGAGCTTTAACGCGCAAATGAGAGCTAATCAAGTCAACACTAAAATATTCCTTGTATGTTTTTTCTGTACTGTAAAAATGTTTTAGCATCACAAGTATTAAATAATAGTAAGTTGCAATGATTGCCTTAAAATGTTAGTAAGCCGTTGCAACGGCTATGTGATATAGTAACTCAAATATAGTAGGTATTCATGCAAGTAGGTATGCTATACATAAATAAAATACCCACTATGTTCATCCTTTATCGCTTTGTTTGCTCAGTTTATTTGTTTACGAAATTATATGAAATAATAAAAAACAAATAAAATTAAAGTGATGCATCGTTATCTATCCAAGTTATTAAACGTGCAACAATGCTCGGTATCATCACAGTTTTACATGTGCGTAACGCATAATTTCACAACTAATCTCACGTATTGTGAATTCTATTAAAAATTGGTAATTCGTTTGCGAAAGTGAAGTGTATTTTTTATGCAATTAGTCGAGGTACGTGTGAAGCGAAGACCGATTGTGCGTCGGTGCGAAACGCATCGCGCACGCACGATTCCGTCGCGCAGATACGGTGCGTACGTCCGATAACGCAACCCATTGCCGCGATAACACACTGTCCGTATTGATATCGCAACTAAATTTGCTCACACAAATATTCCACAACCAATAAACATAAATATCTATTACTTTAAACGCGGACGGGCACGTTTTTATCGACTTTACCTCGCGTGTTAAATCTTACATAGCCATAGACACACAAACAAAAATACGTCTCGCAAACACTATAGTTGCTTAGTAATTCGCAGGCAAGGTCGACGAAACCTGTCTAGAGATTCGCAAATGGTCTATGAATGAACGGCATCCCCGACCTACAAAGAAATGCAAGTCCGCAAAACACTAATGTAGTCCACTTTTGTGGTGCAGTCAGCGTAATAATGACATAACAATGACAAATGCTTTGCCAAGGGGCGCGTGCGCATGCAAAAAACATTTTTGTTGTGGGCGGGCGTGAAGTTACGTCAATTTCGCACAATTGTATTAGGACAAAATGAGTTTGGAGGAGGTGGTTTTGTTATTGCGAATAGCCGGTCAATGGCCTTGAACACTTAGTAATTTGTTTTGGCGCTTAATGATTATTTTTATTATGATTACGATGTTTATAATTATGTCTAGGCTTAGGCGCATTTAACTTAGGTATACTTAAGTGATTGACAGCTCATTTACATTTCATTCATGAAGTTTGAAAAAAAAATGGTTTACTTACTCTTCACGCCCCGTAGTTACATAACATTAAATACCCAGTGTTACGAAGATGAGGTACCATGCTGAATGATAGGAAATAGGAATCATTTCCCAATAGAGTACCCCAAATACTTGGCCCCTGTCAATTAAATGAAAACTGGCTCCGACAGGCCTTCTCAATTATAGCAGAGAAATTGTTTCTTTCAATCAACTAAATGATTGAGCAAATTGTTACCAGGGCAGCAGAAACGATCAAGAGGCAACTCACAAACAATCTATTCAGGAAGTCGGCCGATATTCAAACAGATACTCCCATAGGTATAAACAAGGTATGATGCCTACTTACCGAGCGCGTTGTTTGGTCGGCTGATGACGATGACTCATTTTGGCAGCCGGTTCGCGAGGAGGCGGTGCCAATTCGTGATACGCGATTCACGTACGCTATTCGCACACATTGACAAGTCTGACGAAGATAACAAACAGCTCTGTAATCCTGGTACCGAAAATACCTATACTTTAGGTTCGTTTTCAACTGATGATAGTGGCACTGAAACTACTTTTAGAAAAATACTTTTTTTACAAGGACGACCCCAAAATGTTTTCAGTAAGTACCTTTTTGTAAAATCAAATATTGATGTCAAATATTTATTACAACTCATTTATTCCGTTGCGATATTTTAAAGTAACAGATTGTTCAATAACACACCTCCGAGGCTGCTTAAAAAATTTGGGGCCAAGGCTTTACCGCTAATATGTAGATATTCATTATGTAAGATAATTTTAAATTAGTTATCTACTTAGCTTAGAAAACTGGTATAATTTAGCGATAGCCCTTTACGATATCAAATACAAATTAACGTTGAATTTGATAATGAGCGAGTTAACCTTACTCGTCGAAGCTGGGTTTTACGAATCGTTGACCTCCTTAGGAACGTGTCGTATCCCAGTTGTTTTCGTTTTACTTATGAATTTGTAAATAAGGGCCTTCAACGAGCTTACGAATGTATGTGAGTACCTATATTGATAGTTGAGGATAGGTTGTCCTGTCCAATCGGCATCCTACGTCCTCGCGACCAAAATACGCAGCATGAATAATTGATCACCGGTCACCGAGCCAGTCGGCAGCCCTACCACCCCATAGTTCCCCCTTATCAGTTGATTATAATACACGCAAATTATATTAATGGATAAAGACAAATGTAGAACAAGGCTGAAGTACGAGGATTACTCAACCTTATCGAATTTCATGTCATTGTCATCTTTTCATGAGTAAATGTTTACTACACTTCTGCGTCTTGAGTATGTAAAGTAAAGTCGACCAATTCGTGATAAGTGGTTTGAATTATAGTTTTTAGACCTACATTTTTGGATTTTTTAAGTTAAATAACCATTAATAACTCTTAGAGACAAATCTTTAATTTATAACCATTGCCCACGGCTTTATGCGTGCTGCTTTTCTTTTTTCCGCATCCAACAATCCTTTATTTGAACCTTAATTAAAATATTTTAGGGATACAATTTCAAAGCTTTTTCTAGTATTTACCTACATTCAATAAAACAAATTGTATTGTTCTTACATCTCCAGGCTTGAACTATGCGTTGTCTATCAGTCAGTTGTACAAAAAAATACGCCAGGGCTTTACGTTTAAATACTTACATTACTGCAAAAATGGTAGTGTTTAAAACTTTCCTGTCTCACAAAATAGGGTTCGCAAAATAACATTCATTTAATTAAACCTACAATTAGGTTATTAGTAAACAAATTAATGGTCATTTGAGCCTACGAAATGATTGAGTACTTTCCTTATTGATAGTTTGTAATTATAGGGAGATGTTTCGACGGTTTCGACGTGCGTTTGAAGTTCGGACGTACTATTTGTCTTCCACACGCAAATGTGGCGGGGAATTACGGTGAATAATTGATAGGTGTCATTTGGCAACCCCCTGCCACCCTAGAGCACCCCCGGCTAGCTCCACGTGTCACCAAAGTCAACAGTTTCTCTTTGCTACAATACTCTTTTGCGTACCGACTTCACTTGAGTCATCACTATTTCTTACTTGATAAATGAAAAAATGTTTAAAGCTAACAAATCTTTTTAAAATTCTTATTATTTAATAAATAGTAAGGCTTTAGTGAGGCAAAAGTATTGACTTCAAATAATACATTTTCTACTATTAAACAATATTTTCTAAATAAGATTCTTTGTTTAGACAATAACATATTTAATTGAAAAAAAAAAAAAAACAGAACGTAATTATAATTGACGAAAATAATAGGTACGTAAGAAATTCAGTCGCGAAAACCTTCAACCAACCTATCAGTCAACATCAACCAACCAACATATCAGTCGGTAGTCAAGTACCTATGGTTTGTATATACTCCTCACATGCATAAGGATACTCACCATATAATAAGTAGTACGAGTGTACACGTCATGTGTTCTAGTTTCGAAGTATAGGTAAGTAGGCATTCCATAAAGGATGAGGTGCCGTCCACGCACTCGGTGGTGGTCGGCAGACCAGCCCGCTGAGGCGGTGGAGGCAGCGGGCGATGTCCCACATCGATACTCCGTGCATTATTGAACACTTGCGTGCTACCCCCAAAATTTCCAATGTTTGGCGATTGATGTGTAGATTGACTTTTGTCATTTACCTCGGCCATGTCAAACAGTAAAATGTTTTTCTATGCCCTCTCCACAATTTGTGGCCGAATCGTAATGGACATCGTTTTGTGTATATTTTCTTTATATCTGATTGGCACGGTGATGGATGAAAGCTGTAGGTCATTTTCTATTTTCGTGATCCATTTAGAACAGTCATTAAATACGATATTTTATGAAATTTGTTTGCGATGTGTGGCAGATAGAGCTAATGAGCGGTCAGTCTAATGTCAGTGGGCATCGTGCTAATATTGTAATAAGGTTCAGAGATAACGAACTAGCCTTTATCTCGTTATCTATATCGCACTTCTCTAGACTATTGCACATAACGGTACTTAGTTAACACGTTCTGCGCAAAGGTGGAAAAATCCGCTAGCGTGCGGTTACAACTGATAACAGATGAGTAATATTGTGCAAAACTCTTGGGTGTCCAGAGAAAGGTCTGCGATGCCATAAAAGGCGGCGCTTTTGCAAGCTATGATATTAAATGTCGGCATCTTTTAACTTCTAGCGCCGACTATATTCATATTTAGAAAGTTTTATTTCGACGAAACAGTTAGGTCCTTTGTTGTCTTGAGAATTAGCGATCTCTGAAAGGATTCAATGGTTGTAAAAAACTTACATAATACGTTAAAAAGTTTGGGCTTTCATTGAGTTTGTTTCTGTTATCACTGGGGTGATTAACAATACCTACCTGTTTTTCAACCCAGGCGTAGTAGGTACGTATGTATTCCCTTCTACGTATGCCTATTCTAACAAGTTGTTTTGTATATCATACATCTTTTGAACGTGTTTTGTTTTCTTTAAACTAGGTATACTGCATCACATACCATTTTTGCAGTTATTCAAATAAAGCACTTGATCTTTAAACCATTTTGTCAGTTTACAACTTTATCTAACCTGCTCTTGCCCTAAGATGGCTGAAATAAATGTTTAAGGGTCCTGCGACCACTTTAGACTAAATTCGCTTTGACCAAAGGTTTTCTATTGTAATTTCGTCTAGAAGAAGACCACGAGTAAAATAAATATACTGATGAGCCTCTAAGTATACAACATCCCGATGTAAATCGATTTTTGATTTTTGATTTTTGATTTGCTCTGTCCATCTATTAAATCAATCAAAAGTGACCCCCTAGACATGCGGATATTTTTCATGGCTCAATTTTCTATTGAGGACTTTTAAAAAAAAAAAAACAAGAACATAGGGGCAGAGATTTAGTTTATTTAATTGAATATGCCAAATTTTATCATAATTCTGACAAATAGTTCCCAAGAAATTTGACAAGCGCGTTAGTATGGAAAATTCAGAGCGTCGCGGAACTCTTAAGCTGCTATTGAGAATATACGTACATAATTCCATGCACGAGTATACTTACTTAGTTAGTTAAGTATTTGAAAATCTTTAAAACGAATGCACTTACTGCGTCTAGTAGCTCTGGACACAAACAAATCAAACGTCACGGTCCACTGAGGCTTTTAAATGTTAAACAACCATAAAAATGTTTCGACTCAAATAATTACACTCTTACCACTTGATAAATATGAGTCGCGTGAAAACATTTCACTTATCTCAGAGCCATAACGCTTCCATTACTCCAAGAGAAATGTATTCGAAACTGTACCGTTACGGTCTCTCTCCTCAAATAAAAGAGAAACCCTACCCCGCAACATTAAACCCTTTGGCTCATTTCTGCGGAGAATAGCGCAATTTTTATTATTTTACAACTCCATTGCAGATCTTGGCAAAGATGCCGACTTTGGACGCTGATGGCTAAATAAAGGGGTACAATAAAAACAAACGGAAAGGGTTTACACAATGCGGAAAATTACGCAATGGCCAGTTTTATGGTAGTGTAAAAAATGACTTCGCAGGTACGAAAAAGATCTATTGTTGTTAATAGGACGGCAAGAGCTGAGGGACCGCGCTGCGAATACAAGTGCCATTCACTCGCGCAACGGTATAATGACACTGTATGCAAATGAATGCAAATCTTTTTACGATCTCTTTCAACGCGACAATTGAGGGCTCGGTGATGAATGCCCGATGCTACCGAATTTGATTATGCTTGTTGTAAACAAATTAATGATTTCTAAGTAGTGCGTTTGTCGATTAGGTCGATGAAATCGAAACTGCTGTTTCATTGCTTTGAAATGACATAAGTCTTTAATATGCTTGTGGTGTTTGTACAGTTTTGTGTTTTTAAATGTAATATTACTACACTTAAAATTGAAGTAGATAGTTGGATAAGTACATGTTTTGATCCATATATTTGTTATAATGATATTTTTCATAGAACATCATCGTCCTAATTCATATCTTCAGTGTTGGCTGGCCCTTTGAACTTGATCTTTTTATCAAGCGTGGTTACGGACCGACTCAAAATTATATCAGCATCGTCGCCGCATTCCGCGCTCACACACGCACACACCCGTATCATGATGCATTATGTTATAAACAAACATTAGGTGTGTGCGTGTCAAAATATGACGAACAATTTGACGACATTGATAGGGATATGTACTTACATGTACGAGTAAGTAAGTATATTTTTTGGTCTGGGTTCGTAACCCTGTCGTAGACGCTGAAAAAGACATCAACGGGTGCGCAAAAATTTGCCAGTTGCAAATATTTTATACATGTACAAAAGTTTTAATTTTCTTGTTTATTTTTTAGAGAAGTTAAGGTAACAAGTAGACTTATTCTGCTTCGTTTGAAATAAAATCCATTTTCATATTTCCCTAAATATTGTTTTATTCAATGCTATAAGATTAATACCACTTGTGAGCAGTTTGTCTTGCTACATCTAGTGCGCACATGAGAACCAAGGGAGTGCAGTGAGCAGGCATTTAATCTATCAGCATTTTACAAACACATCTTTGCGACGACGACGCGGCCGGCGCGGGCGCACCACGCACACATGTGTACCGGACTCATGCGGTGCTCTACTACGAGTATTGAACTCGAACGCTACGTGTCATAAGCGTAGCAAAGTGTAACGTGAAAATTCATTGTATTTAATCTAGGTAAATCCACATTCTAATCAATCCTAAAGATGAATATTTAAAATTCAGAGTTGGCTAACAAATTGTTGGAAAATTTTAAGTAAGTCGATGCAAAATAGTAGTAACTAGAGCATGTCATATTTAAAGCATATCAGACAGGCCTATAGTCAGAGTAAAATTAAAGTTTCAAAAGTTTTATTCTTTTCATATCAATAAAAAATGTTACCTGTTACCTTTTTTTTAAATCTAGACACGTATGTTAACATTTCCCTTTTCAGTCGCTGTAACAACTGTTACTTTACAGTTTGGAAACTGTTTCTCTAAAAGGTTATCAAAACGCACCATTGGGCTCTTAATTTTAAGATATCAAATTTGAAGGCTAGCTTTTTCTTTGGCCGACCTCCTCCTCCGATATCTCTCGGACTTACCCACGAAGTTTTTTAGGTATATTCACTAGCACTAGGTGACAATCCATCGAGTTCGCATAGTAGGACCGTCGAGTCTATACGCACACAGGGATTGGCTAGACTGGAATATTGCTCGCCATGCTAATGCGGCGGAGATTGGGCAGGTCGATGCCCGCTCCCGGACGTCGGAGTCATTCGCCAGAACCCGTCCACCCCTGACTCCCTCGCCCTTCTGAACAGCGTCTTGGGCATATCTTTGGGAATTGTTTAAGAGCGCGACTCTCGTTTGTTTACTTGTTGAACGTTTAAGGCGACTACTTTATTTATAAGTACATATACATTTTCTACTGTAACAGCGTGGTAGTTAGAACCTGTTGATTTTTTGTGGTTTCGTCCTGAGTCCTGACCATTTTGGTACGTTCACATTAGCATAGTGTTAATTACCAGTAACTATCTACAGTTATAAAAAAAAAAATATTGAAGAGCGTCTTTGATCGCAGTTTGAATTTTTGATGAAATTTAGATGATCGATGTTAATAAGTTCCTCGCTATATTTATATGTTAACTTAACCATTATGATAAAATATATACTAACTTTTTTAATAAATATCGATCAAAAAGAAAAAAAATATCATAAAAGAATGGTTCAAACGCTAATGTTTTACCACAAATTATTTTGTTCGTGAAATCCCCTCCTAAAACCAACACCCAAAATGTAATGCAGGATGACTGCGTTAAATTCGGTCGGTGGGCCGCTCCGCTGGCCAGTGACCTTGAATGGTGCGTAGACACAGCTTAAATAACAGCTACTATGAAAAAACCATAGATTAAACTACAGCTTGTACCGCGAGTTCATAGTTTAAGCAGAAGTTACTGCGCGGGCGCATAGATTAGTCACACGCATGACACACACTCATGCTGTCCCGAGCCCTATGAGGTGTACATGTGTGCGCGGTGCGAGGGCTGATTATCATATCATATTTACTGATAGGAGCATCGTTGATACGCACAGGCGGGGCGAAGTCTATAGACCTAAATGATATAACGACTAGGTACCTAGGTGTACGAATTTTATTTACATACGCTGAAGTAACGGGATCACAAACCGTACAAGACATGCTTAGAATGATAATATTTTTAAACTCGTCTGAACACTCAAGACAGAAACAAATGCCTATCAGAACCAAAATCTAAAGAAAGCCGTTCCTATAAAACATAGATTTATACCGTTTTCATTCTTCCTGTCGCACTGCTATAACTGTCATAAAGGTAACTTACTTGGTATATAATATCCACAATTACATTGTAGACAATATGCAAGAATCTGTGTAATTAATTTGTGTTTCACCAACAAATCCTAAAGCATCACCAAAAGTCCAAAACACTCTCAAACCTGGCGTGGGCGGTTTGACAGGAGAAAATGCCTGAGCGACGACGCAGGCGCATAATGGATGCATAATAATTGTACGCGGCATCTCGTGAAAGTGCATGCTGCAGCTACTAATGTAGCCACATGGTCCATTTCTTTCAGGATAAGTTTTCGAACGTTACAGACGGTTCTGGAGTTTTCGATAGTTTTATTTCAAGTTTGTTGTGGCAATGTTAGGTTGAAGGTTTTATTTTAATGGGCAACCAGTTTTCACTCTTTATCTTATGATTTTAAGTATTTTTTAAGTGTCTTTAAAGTTTCCCAGTTCTTACCTTTTTTTGACAATAACGATGTTACTAATAAATAAGAGCTTTTTAAAACCGTAAATGAGATGTTCATTTAAGTTCAGCTAAAAGATAGACTTACTTTTACTTAACAGTTGCTCAATCAACATTGAGTTTGCCCGATTCGCCATTCAGAGTCAATCAGCGGACCATCAGCCGTTCACAGTTCGCCTACTGGGGACGAAGCCTAACTAGGTAGGTTGAAACGGATAGTCAAACTATGCTCTAGCTTTTTAAAGGCATCTATTCAGGGGTGCCACTTCTTCCAACCCATAGTTTTAATTTGTCCTGCTGTTAGAGAAACCAGGTTGGTAGCTCTAGCTGCAGCCTTGGTCGGCCCTTTCCCTCGTCCATCACGGCTCTCACCTACACCATAATACCGTATATTAAACTATCAGGCTGACATTTATCTCGCGTGCGCCGGAGTCGGTCGGCGCGGGTGACTTCATTAGACGAAACAGTTTAAACGCCTTCTGGAATGTTCTCCCTAAAGGGATTGGGAGGTACAGCTTTCATAGGTAGAGGTCACCAGGTCTAGTAGCATACAGTCTACGAAGTCTTAAAATATGTAAAGAGCATCAACATTCACTCTCCACAGCAAATCCTCGTAAACTAAACAGTTCTGAGCTAAGCTGAGTGGCCAACCTTAGTGATTGAATTTTTAGGCCGCCCAAAAGTAACATGGCTTTTAGGAACATCATTTCTTGAGGTATTTCCGATGAATTGCTCTCCTTCTGGTGCTTATTACTTGTTATATGAAATATGTAGTCCTTCCTTACACTAACGTGAAGTTGCCGTCACAAAATGGGTTCGTAGGTGTAGGTACGAGTATGATCAAATGGCAAACATATCACTCTCCGCCATGTAGCCATGTTGTGTCGAAAGTACCAATCTTCCTGTCCAAAAACAAAAAGGTGTATGTTTTTGAACGGCTTCAAAGCCTCTCACAAATTTCTGTAACCAAAGAAGTCATGTGAAAGGGTTTTTTGTTTACAATCGGCTTCATGTAACAGAACTCCTTCCCCTCGCGTGATAGGCGTGCCGTGCATCGCAAGGCAGTGCATCCTGCAGGGAGGTAGCGGGGTGGGAAGGGGGGAGGGCTGAAGGCGTGCGAGTGGGCGAACAGACCAAGCGGTTATTTCGGTATGCACATTGCATGCAGCGCGGCGCAGCGGCGGCAGCGCACTTGCCACTCGAAATAGTCAGGTCAGGGACCGCGAGCTTCGGCTCGATCCTGCCCCAAGGTCAAGTCTTGCGCCCCCGCACCCCGCACTCCACCCCGCGTCTACGCACATTAACGCAGACGCAGCCGTCGTCACGACTCTCCGACGAGTGACATAGAAATAGACACCTAGGAAAATTCCGATTAAATTACTTAATTTGATCATGGACAAATTTTATCACATTTTCATGACTATTTTCATAATTACTCAAAGATAAACTTGAACACATTTATAAATCCAGGGGGACCTTCAGACCGCCGTCGTAAACAAGATAGATATTGCAAACAAACGATAAACAAATATCTAGAAGGCGTTTATATGGTCGTTATCTGACTTAGTGTTGGCGAACGTGACCCGGGCGCTGTTTAATCGATTCTTAATTGCAAATACATAGTTCATTTAGTCGCGAGATAAAACCGCGATGTGCGCAGCTCGCTGATGAACCTTGCGATAGACGTAATGGTATTCTTTGAGAACAACATCTTCATGCAGAACCGGAAGTCAATGACATTTCGAGAAAATCTAGGTTTAACCCATCATCAACAATCTCTACAACTAACCGATTTTACAATTTACTCACTCACATTTGACCATCTGGTATGTGTAAGTATACAATAGACACCTAGCGTTACCGCATATCGTTACCTATACTCGTAGCTACGTACGTAAAAAAATAATATCAATGTATTAAGTACTAGCAGCGCTCCGCGGTTTCACCCGCGGTTAAAAAGTATCCTATGTGCTATTCTAGACTATAATCTATCTCTGTGCCAAATTTCATCCAGATCTGTTCAGCCGTTCTGGCGTGAAAGAGTAACAAACATACATCCATCCATTCATCCATTCTTATAAATTTTCACGTTTATAATATTAGTAGGTTTTAGAATCAGTTCTAGATAAGTACTTAAAGTCTAGCAATATAATAAATGTCCAGTACCAATGGTCAGTGCTACTTGTCACCAGAAATTGGTAAATATAATAAATAATTGACAATTACCAACTCAAACATTTAACGCGATATTTAGAATGGACTCTGCAGTCTTTCAGAATTCGCAAAAGAATACACTATTGCACCTGTAAAAAAGCAACTACGATATCTACCGATAAGTACACCTACCCAATTACCACCTCGTTCTTGCAAACCCTTAAAACTACAGCCATTCTTCTAACACAAGCTATGTAAAGGTTCAAATACCTAAATATTGACAAAACGCCGGCGGTGCAAGTTCGAGGAAGCAGTAACAGGATTCGGCCCCACATTGGTTAGCAACACTCGTAGGGCTTCAGCTTCCCTTTGGTCATCGACACCGAATGGGGGACAAAGCCAAATGTCAGCAACACCTGACCACGTCACCAATTCCTGCCACTAGGTAATGAAACCACTGTTAAAAACTGGTAAAACACACCAGCAATGTATTTAGCAAAAGTACGAAAAGCAATTGAATTTACATGCGGGGTTCTTTTCCCTTTTATATCAAAAAAACTTTGCAAAAATTGTGCGATTAGTAAGCAAATCAATAGAACGAATGTCTTTAATGATAACGTTGCTCAAATCTGATTTTGAAAGAAACTAATCAAAGTATGGAACGTGCTAGGTCTAGCCTAGCTGTTAGATAAATACTAATATGACACAGAGTCTTTGGAACCGCAATATAAATATTGCAGTCAAGTCTAACCCAGCAAAACAACAAACACATAATTAGATAGAAACATTCAGCTTGTTTAACTGAACCTGCGATTCTAAGATTGTTCCAAAAATTCCATCAAATATCTGTATGATCGTAGACGTCAGCGGAGAGGCAAGCGTCCCTTCGGCGATGTTAGCGAGGACGTTGCACTTTCCCGCCGCCTCCGCCGCGGTTGGTCCTGCCGCCCCCTCCCTGGAGCCTCATTCTCCCACACGCGACATTATCTCTATCACTCTCACCCTAACAACTTTTCCAACTAGAGAGATAGTGACTAGGACAACATCGTGCATGCCAGAATAAGCTCGTGCTGCCGAAACTCGCTAACCAAGTTAACCAGCGTTCCTCCGACCGGATTTGACTATTTAGTCACCGTTGCTGGAATGTTTATTTTATGGACGAAATTGACGATGGCCCTTGCTTTTTACTTGGCCCTGTTAAAGGACATAACTGTAAATTAGCTTGAAATATGGACAATTTGGTGGGATATAATTTTTTGGTAGACGTAACGCCACTAACTAACAAAGGAGTAGGGTCGATGACAATGAAATATAATAAGTAAATTTTGGATCAATTAGCAACTAAGAATTAAATAAGAGTTACTATAGTAAGTACTCTGAAATGGATATTTTAATAACTATGAAAAGGGTAAACATACTTAAAAGTAATTATTTACTTTGAGTAAACGAGCAAATTACCCATCTACTTAATTTACCATCATACTGCAACTCCAACCCTGTGTTACATAGTCTCATCTATACCTGCCAGGAAATTCTTAGTTTGTCCAAAACCCTAAAACCATGACCTAACCCTATCTATTCCTCAAAAACTCTTCCCTAGCCGACGCGTATAAAAAACACTCATGACATATTTCCATAACCCCAGTCTATGCCGATAAACGAAATATCGTATAAATTAATCTTTAAAAATACTATAAATAGGTTTGATAGTATCTGTGGAACATTAAAAGTATTGCATCAACGTTGGTGTAGCGAGTCGAATGCAGCGCAAGCGCATCGCTTCCCGTTACTTGGCTATGTACTTACTTGTACATAGTGGTTATGTAATGACGTACGGCCAGCAAGAAAAATTACTTTCAAGGCCATTTTTTTTAATTTGTTGGAGCTTATTTGAAACGGAACTGCTTTCATGCAGCTCTAAATAATATTAGTAAGAAAAAATTAGAGGGCAGTGTTACTATCTGCAATCCTAAATAGAAATAACTGACCAGTGTTTTGTTTGTTTGTACGCTAGCTACGAGTACGTTTGGCGATTACATTCGCTTCCCAAAATTTTACTCTATTTTAAATTTCACTTTCAATTTCTCGGCAAAAGGGATAAATGGAAATAAAAAAATGACGTAGGCACATATACTTAGATTACAAACGTTCTAAGATAGCGATGCTCCAACGTCTGTGGTATATGGTCGTATCACCTCTTTATCAAAATCCATACTTTCATACTATAATAATATTATAAAATCAAAAATAACTGTATGCAAGCTGTTCATTGATAGCTACTAGAGGTAGTTAGTTTCCATACTTACTCGTTCATGTACTGTTTAAGTTTCCTTTTTTTACTATTGTTAGTGAGAGATATGAGACTAAAAAATATAGAGCGTAAAGTGTATTCATGCTAATATTATCAAATCGAAACTAACTCTGTATATCTGTCTGTTTGTATGCTTTTTACGGCTAAACGGCTGAACGGATCTTAATGAAATTTTGATAATTATTTACAGTATTTAACGAGAAAGGTTTTTAGATACTATTTTTCGTTTTGAATTATTTAATATTTGAAGTTGCGTTCCATAGTTCGTATCAGATGGATTAAAACGAAAATAATCATTTTTTGAATGAATAATATTTCAGTAAGTATTCAGTTAATGTAATTTGTCTATGATAAATGCTTAAAACTTGTGATCAGACGGACTAAAGGTCAATTAACTTTCGTCTTAATCCACAGAAAGGAGCCCCAAATCGGACCCAATAAGACCAAAAGGGTCAAAGGTCAATGAACTCTTCTCTCAATCCAGATGGCGCGAACCAAAGTAACGAAAAAGATTTAGTAACTAAAGACAAAGTCTAAATTTTGTAATTTGTGCATTTTTTTAATGTAAAGTTACAAGCATTTTTTTCCAGCAGTACGCGTGGAGTGCGCGGGCGGTGGTCAGGCCTGCCTCAACACGGCGCACGTTACCATGCGCCCGCGCAGACGCGCTTCCTGAACGCACATTAAAACTATACGGAAAATAATAAACACCCCGCACTGCGCAGGATGAGATGTAATTAGAATCACGGGTGTAATGCTATTAAATGGACAGGTTATGCCATGAAAAACTTTTAAAAAAAAATGGTACAATTGTAGGTGCTTGTCAAACGAAACAGCCGTCAAGCTAAGTCAGATGCTTTCAGTAGGCCTACTGTGACATCTTAAAGCAATGATGGTTACGTTTTATTTTCAACGCTGCGCGTCTGGGAATCGTATTACCGTGCAATAAGATCCATGATCGCGAAGTGTCGAAAACAAAACTTTACCATCATAGTAGGCTCACCAGGCCGTTCAAAAACTTTGGTGCCAAAGCTAACCCCTCAGTCCATACGAATTTACTTACATATAAAATATATAGCTTTTATATTTACCTTTACCTACGAGTACCTATATACCTACATGCCTTTTATACCTTTTTTGCATAAAATTAAATTGATAGTTTTTTTAAGTTGTTAAAAGTAACAATCGTAGTAGTTGTAGCTATTTTCTAGCCTACTAATATTATAAACGCGAAAGTTTGTATGTATGGATGGATGGATGTTTGTTACTCTTTCACGCCAGAACGGCTGAACAGATCTGGATGAAATTTGGCACAGAGATAAATTATAGTCTAAAATAGCACATAGGATACTTTTTAACCGCGGGTGAAACCGCAGGGCGCAGCTTGTATTTAATATTTGTTGCCGCAGTAAGTATAAAATTGTACCTATTTACGTGCAATGTGCATCCAAGGGCAAGTGGCTCCACAGTTATTAATTATTCACGCTGTTTACTTCTATTTCACTATAATTCCAAAAAATATATATTTTTATGAGCTATTTACCCGACTGCGCAAAAAGGAGTGTTTTGTTTTTCGAGTGTATGCATGTATGTAAATATGTATGTATTAGGTCCTTACGTATGAAATCAGCGTTTTGTCGTACTGATCAATTTGATCTGAAATATCTCTTCTTTGGTTAAGAATTCGAAATTCAAATTAATAAATTTATTAAGCTGGTTTTTTTTTCTTTGGAATACAGTCATTCATTTGTTATTTTCCTCATTATTTTTTCTTTGGCGTCGCTTATTACCGCGCAATGGAAAACATGAAATATCGGTATATTTACGAGTACGAGTTCTACCGTGGCACCAGTGCTGCAGAAACAGCTCGAAGAATTAATGATGTGTACGGCGCTGGTGTCGCTATAGACAGCACGGTACGTTTTTGGTTTCAACGTTTTCGTTCTGGAAATTTCGACCTTAAGAACCAACCCCGTGGACGGCCGGAGATCAAAGTGAAAAACGAAGAATTAAAGGCTATTGTGGAAGCGGATCCATCACAAAGCACTTCAGAGATAGCAGCAGGCTTCGGGGTAAGTGACAAAACTGTATTAATCCACTTGAAGCAAATCGGGAAAGTAAGAAAACTCGAACGATGGGTACCTCATGAATTGAGTGAATCGAACTTGCAAACACGGGTCGCCTGCTGTGTTAATTTGCTCAACCGACACAATAATGAAGGGATTTTAAATTGAATCATTACTTGTGATGAAAAGTAGATATTGTACGATAATCGAAAGCGCTCATCGCAATGGCTGAACCCTGGAGACCCAGCCAAATCCTGCCCTAAACGAAAATTGACTCAGAAAAAGTTACTTGTAAGTGTTTGGTGGACTAGCGCCGGTGTCGTTCACTACAGCTTTCTTAAATCTGGCCAAACGATTATGGCAGATATCTATTGTCAGCAACTGCAAACCATGAAGGAAGAACTAGCTGTTAAACAACCGAGATTGGTCAATCGCTCTAGGCCACTGCTGCTTCACGACAACGCAAGACCACACACTGCACAACAAACAACCACTAAGTAAGCTGAGCTACAATTGGAATGTCTGCGACATCCACCGTACTCCCCGGACCTTGCTCCAACAGATTACCATTTCTTCCGGAATTTGGACAACTTCTTACAAGGAAAAAAATTCCACTCCGATGCAGTAGTCCAAACCGCCTTCAAAGAGTTTATTGATTCTCGCCCCCATGGTTTTTATAGTAAAGGGATCAATGAACTACCCATAAGATGGCAAAAGTGCATAGATAACAACGGTGCATACTTTGATTAATTAAATATATTTTACAAAAAAAAAATCGACTTTTTATTCCTCCCGTACAAAACGCCAATTTTATACGTAAGGACCTAATATGTGGTTATGTTTGTATGTATGAGGTTTCTTTGGCAAGGCCTACAGCCTAAACATGTGAGGTGTCATTTGGATTGTCTTGATAGCGGAAGTGACATAGGGTACAACATTTTCCAGCTTGGTTTTTGTTTTTGTTTTAATAATGTTACTTGTTTATTGCAATTCTTATCTGGAAACAAAATATAGACAAAAGTTTAAAAACCCACCTTTTATCTAGTGATAGAAGGTGGCTTTCATTACATATTCAATAGAAAATGACCGAAAAATATAGATTTCGTTAACGCCCGATTCATTTTACACTATCTGAATCAGATAGTTCTGATCTGATCAGACACTATTACTATGCAAGCCAATTCAATGGAAACTTAAAAGTTGCCACAAAATCAATTTCAAATGGAAAGGAAAAAGTGTTTTGAGCGTGTGTTTTGTAAAAACAATGTTTTCCTCCACCACACGTGACGATTGAATGCGACTAATTACTGGAAAGTGTTTATTACTACGCGAAAATGTAAATTACAATTTATAGGGTATTCAAACATGATTAAAGTATTATTGATAAGTTGTTCCCTTTCGGACCTATGACAATATTGTTCGTAGTGTTTGAGGGCAGCGATAATGTTATCGAATGCAAATTGTTACTTCCAGCCAAATCGCTAGTGACGAGTGTTTATTCTTGTGATAATTGATCAAACGCAAATAGCTTTCTTTTGTTCTCTGAGTACTTTTAAACTTGTGTGGTCAAATTTGGAACACATTTTGATTTTCTTTTGTTTAACATTAAACATTACAAGCCAGTATCTTAGCTTTTAATTTAAGAAGTTTTTGACAGATTTTCTGAAGCAAATCAAATTTCTTTTCATATTTTGCATGATACTTACCATCAAACAAGCGACAAACTCGTTATGGTAGGTACTCTTTTTTTTTCAATTTAATTAAAGGGCTTTATCGCTTAGTGACCACATTGGCCTGTGAGTTAAAACAGAAACAAAAAAGGAAAAAGAACTTATTACAAAATAATTAAACTAAAACTCTTATTTTTTTTATAACTAAATCTGCAAGTTTGTATAACATATTTGGTTTATCGGACTCTGGGCAGGATAAAACACTATTACAAAAGTTATGGTACTCATTACATTAAAAAAATGTCATCGTCGTTCTGCAAACGACGATGGTAAAACAGGTGGAAAGGTATAAGTCTTCTCTTCCTTGTGACATTGTTCTTTGTCTCGAGAGAATCTCATCCGTATTTGAATCGCATCATCAGTGTTTTATTTAGAATGCTCTTCTCTTTAAAAGTTAGACACACTTTTATTAGTGTTTTATTTACAACGCTCTTCTCTTTAAAAGTTAAACACACTTTTATTCACTCCTTGTTTTCAGAATCGTGGTCCTTTACGTATCGAAAAAGCCCCAAAAATAACGTACATATATCGATTTGGCATTTTAAGCGGTTCAGAAATTACAAATTCATGAATCGAGGCCCGTGGGTCGCAGGACAGTAATTTAAAGTGATCTAATTATTCCGCCCTCGCGTTTCCTTGCTACTCCAAAGCGGATGGAGTACTGTCCTAAAGAAAAAGAGTTCAAGTAATTATATTTAGCAGCCCCTGTAATTACAGCGTAGGTTTCCTTAATTACAACCCCAATAAAAAGATCGGTGCTTCCTTCCGCGAGGGCCCAACGCGACATGTGCTCGATCCAGCTTATTATTGAACAAATAAATAGCGTCTGAATTGAAATAGAAATACGGAACATCCCCTAACTTACTTACGAGCCCTTTCATAGACATGGCATAGCATTTAAATTTTCGACAAAAATTTTGTAAGGTTTAACTAAAACTTGATGTTTTTGATAAAGTATAATATATAGTACCTATTTGAGGAAATTTGAAAGAAATATTTCACGGGGAAATTGCAGTCGTTGGCAGCCTGAAGATTTCTAATAGTCCTTTTTTTATTGTGGTAGGCTGTTTTTTTAATAATGTAAATATTCTGGAGCGATACTTTTAAATATAAAAGTAGGTATCTAGGTATTTAAAGAATATCTTCGTTTCAATCAAACCCCTTATTTCCAAATGTAGCTTTCCTTTCCTACGCTATCACCCATGTGTGCTCTTGACTTCCTATTGCTATTATAGAGTACAAATAAAAGTATAGAGTTCCGTCAGTTTGTGACCAGAGACGACTCTATTTCAGTCCCAGCCGTGGAGATTAATTGATCACGGATTACGTTACTTCAATTAAAATCTATTTTAGGCTAAACATAATAATAAAACGACATACGTACCTACATAAATAGCCTTGGCTAATTATAGATAATTTCTTCGAGTAATGAGAATTTCTGAAGTTGACGGACATCTAAGTTTCTACCAAGGTGGTCTTTTGAATAGTTTATGGTGAAAAAAAAAGCTTTTATCCTGTAGATACCTATACCTCGGGTCTGTACCATTTTTTTACATTATAAAATTCGTGTACGTCAGTTACTCAACTTTAATTTAGTCATCATCATGTTACCAGTGAATTATAAAAAAAACGCACCGAACTAAATTGGCAAAAACAATACGTATTCGTAAGTACATTTGCATCGAAATTTAAATATTAATTAACTAGTATGTTTAACGAAATTAAAATAACACAATTAATTCATTCTCTCCTTGGGCATTGACTTCGCGAGTTACCGAGGAGGTGCGAGCTCGATCGTCGACCTCCATTGTCTTGGGTTGCGAAACACACCATTTGCATTTCCTGCGTTCATTTATAAATCGCAACACTTTAATTTATTTATTCAAATACTTAGTTTAATGTACGCAGAGACTGTGACTTCTGCGCTAATTTCCTCGATTATTTATGCATGCAATCTAATTTAGTATTAGTTGCAAAGATTACTGGAATATTTCAAGCATTTTGTGACGTTCTTAACAAATAATTAAGGACTAACTTTGTCTTTGAGTTGGCTTCTTATAGCTAAACAGCTGAATCAATATATTTGAAATTTGATAAGCCAATGCGCAATGTACAATAATAGCACAATGGTAATACTAGTATGATAACATGTTTTAGAGAAATGGACATGAAATACCTTTTATCCTTGAAATGCTCAAAATGAGAAATACCGCCGATGGCCAGATGAGTAGTTGACGTATTAAACGGTTATGCTTCATGATGCTCTATTCGTCCGCAATTATCTATTCTTCGATAAAAAAACAAACCCCATACATATTTGAATTCTTTAAAAAGATCTACAAAGTTACGAATAGAGGATCAGCACAATGCTACATCAACTGATATTCGAAACTTACAAAAGGCCTGCCTCCGGATCTTCGTTAGGTCAGAGGTGATCAACGGATGACCATAGCACCCTTTCGCGACTTGAGCATATAAAAATTTTTTTTTTTTAAATATGATATGGACACCAGCTAAACGACGATGTTTAAAATAAAATTTAATAAAGTACCTAAGTGAAGTCGGCTTGGTCACATTTCGGACATCAAATTTTCCGACACTGTGTCCGATATGGACTTTTGAATGAAGTCCTTAGCATTTAGGTACCTTGACATATACCTACCTACCTGACTATTCATAGCAAAACAATTCAATAGATATACTAAGCATTAATTATACCTACTACTTAATTACTGAGATCTGAGACAATTTCACAATACACTTTGGTATAAGTACTATGCTATGCCCGATTTTAACATTTTCTATAGGTAGTTTTGTTGTTTTGTTGATAGGTAGTTAGTAGGTTTGTTATAAATTTCCTATTATATGAAGTATTTTTTGCAGGTCTATATACACGTTTTCTACTTCCCTAATTTTATTGAACTTGTTATTTTTTATTCGCAAAGTTCAATGTCGTAGCAAGTATTCGTAGTCCGAGTTGTAGATCCCATAGGGTCAGGGGTCAGTGGTCAGGGGTGACCAACGGCTGGACATTGCCAGGGGTTGCGAATAAAACTGTTTGACCGTGACTGAGTAAATCTGATGGAAATGTTTTTTATCATTCGAGCCTACTATAAGTAGAGACCTTTTTGAAAGGGATGAGTTTCTCAGGTAGGTTTAACTTATTTTTTTATGTAATGTATTTATCAAAACACGGCATGGTGAAGTTAAGATTATTGATCATCATCGCTAAATCCCTGTGCGATCAAACCAATATTGCTAATTGCTAAATAACCAGGTGGATGTTACAAAAACTGTGCTGTAATTGTGAGTAACATTATTCTGTCATTCTCGATTATTTCCACGTAAAATATCGCAAGAATACAGACATTTCTAAGACGCTGATGCAATAAATAGCTATTTATTTAGCGAAGTATTGCTTTTACTTTTCTAGTCACGTTCTCAATTTGCAAATAGTCTATCATTATCAGACAGGAGTTGCATGTAGTTGATAAGAATTTTATGGGCGATTTAGATCAAATTTCAGAAGAATTTTAATCAAATACTTCACTGGCTTTATTGTTTTAAATGAGCTACAGGGGAAATATAGTCTTATAAACTGTTTGGTGGGTAACCGTTTTTCGGTTCAAATAATTGCAAAAATAATTGTAAGCAATTTTTTTATGCTTATTTCAATGTCACGATCAAAAGTATGAAGTTCAAGTTCTCAGTCCCAAGAGGTCAGCGGTCAGGGGTGACCAACGGCTAGCGTAACCCATCTACGCCGTTTGCACTTGCAAATCCTTCCCTTGCAGGTTCCCCACACCTGACCCAGAACATTGTTACTTCATACAATAGACACACATACTTTCGTACTTTTTGCAATTATGTTATCTTTACAAAGCGTTTTAGCAATACGCAAAGAAATGCTAATGGCTGTTGAGATAAACGCATCGCGGAATTTGAGCATTTAGAAAACAATGAACATACCTAAATTACTTGCCTATACCTGTTTTTCAAGATACGGATTTCTACGTATACAAATACTGGGAAAAATCTAGCACAATCAACAAATGTGAATAACTAAAATTTAGTTTTAAACATGCAATTTGAATACTGTTTTTTCTTAGCAGCAAACAAAAGCCGAGTAAAGAATGTAAAATTGTACAAGTGGGGATTAAAAACCGTAGTTGTGGAACCAGGTGTGTCTGACCGTTCGTCACCTCTGACCCAGGACTGACCAGTGCCGTCTGAAGGTCCGCCAATACGAAGATTAGCAGATAGAAGTTGTACATAGTTAAACGTATGAAAGTTTTTGTAAAAATCAGCTTAGGTTCGGACTCAGAAATGACTCACTTAAATTATTAAGTAGCTGTAGTCAGTAGTCAAGTTAGCCTTTAGGCGGCTTCAAAGCTGGTTTATTGCCTGACATTTAAAATGTGCTTTACATCGTTCAGTAAAAACAGAAACTTCTAGCTAGTTAACAAAAGAGCTAGTTGACTAACTCAGCTACGAACTCACTTGATCGCATTGATTAAGAAAGCTTCCAGATTATTATTTCGATAAGGCCGTAAAAGCTTGCACAGTAGCCGAAACGCGGGTACGTAGTCTTAACTTTCTGTGGCACGGATGTAAATTAATTTGCATTAATAATGTCCTCTGTCTACTTACTTACTACTTATTAGCAGATGCGAGTACGAAAGCAACTATACAACCAGTGTCTTAATTGAAATAAAAACTAATCGTACTAAAAAAATTAGCTTAGAAACCATAGGTTATTTATTATCTGTAAGGAGAATGTTAAATAGAATACAAAAGTGGTCAGCACGTCTTATTATGTCACAATAAACGTCATATCAAATTTAACGCTGTAGAATGATACGCAACGGCCGGACATCGGTCACTCGATTTACGGTATTTTTATTTACCTTAAGCCTATTAAACCCTTTCCTTTGTGCAGTGTTCTTGAGAAGGGTAATTAATATCGGTGGTATTGTGCGAAATCGCCAGCTTTGTCCAGCGTTGTTTCGCGCTTTGTGTTGCCAGTAAAAAAGCTAAGAATAAAAGGATAGGGTTAGTCTTTGTCCGGTCGTTTTGTTTAGGTGATCATTAGCCCAGTGGGCAGTTTCGGCTGACCGGTACGTCTTTCTCACACATAGAATGGCTTGACCGTTGGACTGTGATTTGCAGAATGTGTATTTTATGTAAATTTTGTGTGATTTTTGATTTTACTTGTTGTTTTTTAAAATTAGGATGTGTTGTTGTTACCTAACTACCCGTTACGAAGGATGCAGAAAAGGTCTAAAAAAATTAGACATTTTTGTCAAAAGTCTTTAGTAGGTGTATCTTTTTTCAGAAAGTTTTGGCTTAGGTATAACTAGAATAGAATAGGTTTAAGTATAACAAGTTATAAGTTATACTTGCTATTTACAACCTTTGTCTGCACTGGTAATTAAGTTTAATAAACGAATTACCACTATTCTAGACATTCTAGAATTTAAGTAATATGAGTAGCTAAAAGGGATACTTACTATTGAATACTATTTGTTTGTGTACATCCGTTTAATTACGACGTAGATAAATACTAAGTATACTTAGTAGTTACTGATGACATTAGATTTTTTAAAGTTATAAGTTTGTAATTTGTGTTATGTATTAAATAAGTACAATTCAAATAGCATTGCTATATCTACTAGAACCTTGCTTTAATATTTCAACATGCGCGCCACATTCTAACAATGGACAAAATGCAGTGCAATCAAATGCAAGTGTCCGGCAATCGCTACCCGCCGATGACCTCTGATCTCCGATGCAGCCGTTACGCGATTGTGCAAAGACTGGTTCCAATACTGTGTGAATCAATCCATCATGCAACTACACAAAGGAATCGCCGGAAAACCGGACTAAAGACATTAACATTCAGTGAGAACGGAGTAAATATTGATTGTAGATAATGTAAATAATTTATGCGCAGATTTATATGGAAACATCGGCTTTGATACGCGCCTGGTACAATAAAGATATATAAGAACAAAGCTCGCAATTACACGGATAAGAGGCAAGTGGTTTGCTAGTGTGCGTGGTTCGCGAATCGCATCATTCGAGAGGAGGAGGATCGCCCTCCCGCGCCGTCCGCCAATCGCAGGACGTCGCGCGCCGCGCGCCACCGGCACCGATATCGCGAATATTTATTAGCAACACATACCCACAGCTCTTATATACCAAGCACAAGCCACATACCATTTATATATCTTGTTTTTAACCTATATACTAATTTAACACATAAGAGTTTAGTCTCTCATTGGCCAATCCGAGTGATAAACAAATAAAAAACTGTAGGTATAATCTCGAGCAGCGTCGTAATGACGTAGCAATCGGTGTACCTCTTCCGCGTTATGGAGCCTTGGTAGCTCAACGCGAACGCAAAGTTTTGTGACCAACTACAAACTCTACGGTCTTATTCCAAAACACGGTTTAATTAGGTATAGTACTATGTTTAGTACCAGGTTTAAAACATGGATAAACGTTATTATAAAATGAAGTTTTTCACCAAACCGCGAATTAATTGGTATGGTACTAAAATAGTTCTTGAAAAAAATTGGGCGTATTTTATTATGACGCTAAGATTTTGGCATCGAACCTGCTCGTATTATTCCATGAACTTATAAAGTGCTCAAAATAATAACTTAAATACTTGTTTATTAGATTGAAACAAACAACAATTTTGGACATTTTTCCGTATTATTAAATAATTATTTGAGCATTTGAAGTGTGTTTTAAACCTGCATGAACGAATAAATGATTACTATTTTTGTTTTTTTATCTGTGGCTAATATATATTTTAATCCATGGACTATGTAGGTATGCTTGGTATAACTAGTCCTGAGATAGTCTTAGATGTGTAATACGAACACATATAAACCTGGTATTAACTTTAATACCGTAACAATCGTAGATCAGTGGCCCTATTCGGAGATTTAAGATTTTCATCTCACCTTTTTTCGCCCTTGTTGCTCTCGTTTGAAACGTCGTAGGTGTGAGCGTGACCAAGATCAAATCTCATCTCATCTCACGCGCAGGAATTGCCCTCCTGGTTTAATAATATGATATTTTATAATATTCGGGACACTTGCAAACACGGTCGTCTGACCGCAAACTAAGCAAATGTTAAAGTGTTTTGTACCAATTATATTTAACCGCCATACAAAAAGGAGGAAGCTCTCAATTCGACTGTATGTTGTTTTTTTATAACAATAAACTCAAGCGTCGATATGTACTCGTAAGTAGATTGCAGTTTTAAAATAGCTAAATAGTCAAGAAATCTTGCGTCTTAACGAAACAAAAAAACGCGGTTGCCGAACGTCAAATTTAATTCTCGGCAGGAAATACAAAAACAAAACCAAAAGGGTGCATTATATTAGAACGGTAGTTACAATGGGATTATTTCCAATGGGAAATTATTGTTAGCGAGGGTACGTTTTCGTAAGCACTCAGACTAGCGTTCTATGTTTAGCAAACGCGATGTGCGGGAGAGTGCAACCCTTCCATGTAAAATATCTCATTTTAAACGTTTTTAACACGTGTTTGCTTTAACACTGATCCTGAGGTGACGGGATAATGCATGGTTTGCTACTGCACTTAATTACTTCAAGCTTCGCGTCCCGATTCTTGACACAGTAATTTACGAAACTAAACCTGCCTAGTATTGGAAAAAACGTGATTACCTACTGGCAGAACATTGTTCCAGAAAATGCAGTGACACTTAGTGATGTTACTTGTATTGCCAAAAAAAAATCATGGTCCAGTATGCTGGCTTTTACTTCGCACAGAAGCTGAGCATTGCCTTTCAACGTGGCAATGCCGCCAGCATTCTGGGAACCTTTCCTTCCACTAATGGTCTTTTAGTTTAAACTCTTGGGTTCTATATATGTAGTTATTTTAAGTTCTAGTTTTTAGTTAGTAGTTTAAGATTTCTTTAATTTTCTGTTTTTATTTTAAGTAGTTTCTTAAATAAGATATTTTAAAAAAATCATGTTGTGTACCTTTTTCATTTTTTTTACAATTTTTAGAATAGTCAGCTGTGTTCAAACGTCTAGGCTGTCAGCAAAAAAAGACAGTTGTATTGGATTGTGATATTGTCACTGTTGTGTTCTAGTTAATCTGAATTGTATTACACACATGCACAATCTTCTTAGCAGTAGATGTACCAAGTGGTTGAACCAAACGTACATTGATAAAGTAAGATAAACAAATGAAAAACATCAAACAAAAGAAAACCAAACAGCAGTATGAAAACAAAATGTTAAAACAATAGCAGTTTGCTGTAACATTTCGTCAAGTTGACTTACTACCCCTGCTAGTAAATCCACCCTTTTATGATACATGGCAAAAAACCACGAGGGGATGTCGCGATTAGCCCTCCACTTTAAAGCAAAAACACACTGCACATGGGCGTATTTCAATTAGCTGTCAGTTTGTCAACTCTTCTGCTATTATTTTTGAGAGGATGAAATTCTTAGCCGCTCTACCCGAACCCTTTAACTTTTAATGACTTTTAAAAATAGAACTACAATTCTGTGTTGCTACAATACTGATCGATACTTTCTATGGATTGTCAGTTCAATGACGATCCAAGGCAATAGTGATTATACAAGCTAGCTTACGAAGTAGGCAATTTATGATACATACTATTAAACCTGTTATTACCTAGTTTTATATCTTAGTTGCTGAAGTTTTTCTATAATGATAATCTAGCAAACTTTGACGGGTATAAATTGTTTTATGTATTCTAAAGTACTGTAATAAAAGAATGTTATCTATACATAATTAAAAATATCATGAAGACGATCTTTTTAAATAAGTCCATATAGTTAAACTCCTTAAGAGTCCAGGGACTACTTTATGCTAACTTCTCATGGCTAAAGGTTTTCTATTGCCATTTCGTCCAAAAGGAGATGAAGAGCGAAGAGATCAAGTAAAGATTTTATAAACTGATGAGTCTCTAAAGTTATCTACAGAGTGACAAATTGCCATTTAATTTTTTTTATGATATCGCACTCCTCTAATAGTTCTTAAATAATTTAGTTTTTTTTTTGTATTATGGATTAATTTTAAAAGCTAGTGATGTAGACAACCTCCCTGTGTAAAGGGATTTTTGTTTTGCTCTGTCTATCTATTAAATAAATCAATCAAAAGTTACAAGACCCATGTGAATATTTTTATAACTCTATTTTGTCTTTAGGATGTTAAAAAAAAACAAGCAGGTACATAGGGTGGAGATATAGTTCATTTAACTAAACATGCCAAACTTCATTACAATCTGACGAATAGTTTCCAAGAAATTTGATAAGCGCGTTTGTGTGGAAAATTCTGAACGTCGCGTCGCGGAACCCGAAAGTCAAGTCGAATTCTAAAAACAATTAGTATCTACACAAAAAAAATCAACGTTTTCTGCTTGCTTGGTATCTTGTTTGTAGAAGGTCTTGACGTTCTAAGAACAAGAAACCCTATATTCAAGTTGTCCACGGGAAATAGCTGCCAGTTTTCACACGTACAAAAAACAAAGACCACCGTTATGGTACGTATTTGCTGATGAAATACGCGGATACACCATTTAACCCTTTAATGCAGAGGAAGTGTAGGTAAGTAGGTCAGACAGTATTGCATTGCACATGTTGTGAAAGCTGCAGAAAAAATGCCCCTCGATTCGCTTTGTTCCAGAAAAAACTTTGATTATTGGCTGCAATTTGTACCCTGAGATGCCATAGTGAGGTTGACTTGAATTGAGCTTGGCATCCGCGTAAAGAACACTTCCTTACTTTATATACATATAGGAACGATTCGAAAAATGTCATGAAGAAGAAAAATCATAATTTCCATCAGAACTGTTTTTTTTTCTTCACAGCTTACTATTTTTCTCGATAATATTATATGTATTCCGTTTTTTACTTCTACTGTTTCGTAAAGCTTCGCCTACGATAATATGAGAATAAGAATAAATAAGAATAAAAATAAAATTTATTGACAAACACAACAGAATTAAATTATACACAGTCGATCACAGATATTAAACAGATAAAAGTGTTGAGAATAAAATACATCTGGAGCAACCCTTGCAAACTGGTAACATTTTGCAAAGGTTACCTACGTTTAAAGCTCATTATTGATTATCACCTTACCTACACCAATTTTACGTGGAACGAGTATATCCAGTAAAACAAAGCTTTTATCAAATTTTTTGCCCTCGCTCTCTCGCGTACCATTTTTAACCCTTCCCAAGTCTTGGCAGCCCTTCTTTGCCTACCAACCGGTTTTTTGTGAACCTCCTTTTTAAATGGCACATGCAGAGAGAGGTTTTTTTAAGCATAACCTACATGGATAAAATGCAATATCATCAGCCTACCTGGCCTTTGGTAGTTCGAAGTCTTTCTTTTAATAGATCGTCTCTAATCAATTAAACCTTGGCAAAGGTCGGCTGCAAGAATAAACTTTTGAATTACAAGATTTTCTTATAAGAAAGCGTGGATGATCAAAATTTAATTTTGAAACGTTTAAGAAAGTATTAATTTACAGCTTCAACAAAAACTTTGAAACTGTAACTTAATACTTTCGCAGAGTTTTTCTAATATCTAACAGTATCCAGACCCAAATCCAGCGAGATGTACACCAAAACAAACGTGGGGTCGTGCAAAACGTCAGGTCGGAGGATTTCGAAATCGCAACAAAAAATCACAGGTAAAAAGTCATATACCGGTATAATTGTCACAAATTAAAGCAAAAAAACCTACACAAAAGATATCAAAATTCTGCAAGCCACACGAGCAGGTAGAGGCTATAAATTTTAGGTTTTTTTTTGTAGGAAATTGTGCGAAAGCGTGGGACGGGTCGTGATATAACTGTACTATGCAAGACATCGATCGACCCGGAACATTAATCTTTCTTTCATTCTTTTAGAAAAACGAAATCCGCGTGCATTTAAACTATAGTTTTTTACAGGATACGATGTGAGTAGGTTATACTTAACTATACCTATGTTGTTTTTAATAAATAAGTAAATTAGCTCTACTAAAAATAGCCTTAAAACGGGAGGTTAAGTAAAAATCACTTAGATTATATTTAACTAATAGATTTTTTTTTATGAAAATCTTAAAGCTTTATCTCTGTACATAAAAATGAATCACTATTTCCCTTGGTCATCGCATCACGCGTGAACAGATGGAACATTTTCGCAATTTTTTTTTTGTTGTGTTATTATTGCCAGGAGAAGGATCTTATGAAAGAAAAAAATTAGGATAGTATCCCGAAAAAAATAACGGTTCCTGTGGGACGCGGGTGAAACCGCGGGCACAGCTAGTGTCAGATAATTTAGTCACATTTTTCGTAAAATTCAAAGTCACGAACCAAAACCCAGAAAAACGGCAAACGCAAGTTTACTTTTGTCACTAAAATAAACAATTCGGTTGCGACGGTTCTTTAATAAAATCCCTTTTTGTGAGGGAATGTTGTGCAAAAACTGCACACAAAAAATCTAAATCTGCCCTAACTTTAGTAACGTGATAAGTTTATTTTGAAATGGAGATTGGAGTTTTATCGGCTTATGACTGAGTGCAAGGTATTTTTAGAATTCTTTTATGCTTTAAAAGAGTTAAAGCTAGGTTTTTATGCGAAATCAAAATACTTGATTATGAATTTAATAAATGATTAATCTATCGTACCTACTCGTACTTACGTCATTAGAACAAAACTGATTGCACCTACCAATTCTTCTAGTTTATGAATCTTTGCTCATAGATTGTTATCCTTATGAGCGCGTAGCCAAAACGTTTAAACATTGCCAGTTTAAAACGTTCATTTGAAGCACCCCATCATATAGCTGTAGTGACTATGTACTATGCTGTTCCAGCTTGAAAGCCACAGTTCGTGAGTCGTTGAACCCTCCTGAACAAAAACTCCCCCATGACTTTCAGCGTTCTCACGCCTCGCGCCAGCCTCCCTCTGAACTGTGTAAAAACTCAGCAGAAGTTGTATGAACCCTGACACCGGTAAAAACTCAGCAAACTATTTCAGTCTGCGTTGAAATGTGTTTTGGTTAAAATGATGAAAGCAATACTATTTTTACAAAATAACAAACTACTATACTCACTATAAGCTTTGGATGGGTATGTACACGTTCATTTTGGGAGACACCTATTTGTTTTTGAAAATCTCTGTATCGTATAAGATACATATCTGATATAAGAGAATCGAGGTAATAATTGTAATAAAACATGTGATGTGACGGCACCGGAAGTAGCATTTCACTGCGAATGTTACGTTTCCGGCCTCACAGCGAACTCCCATTATTCACTCGGCAAATATGTTTTGACTTAACCCTTAACTCCCCGAGGCGCACAAATGATGCCCGAGGTACCGTTGCGGCTGTCACAAATGATCTACAACGCGACCAACTTGTCTCCGAAAGTGGTCAATTGATGAAACTAACATTGGGCGCCGTTTTTTAGTGAATACGATGATGGCTCCCCCATTCAGTGTCTCCGATAAGTTGGTTTTACAAGGCACCTTAGTGGCTCTCGCGAAGTATCGCTGTCATTAAAATGATTGCGTCATTAGTGATCATTAAAGGGTGAAGCGTCACCACATGCCAGGCTGGCTGTTTACGTAGCTCGCATTTAACTCGCCGTGTGGTAGCAAGTAGCAAACAAAATTACCATCGAAGAACATGTGTGTAATATTGATTGCGATTCCAATGACGAAGTTTTTCCACTATTGATTAATGTGCGATGGGTTTTGTAAATTAGACTGCTTTTAATGATAGGATTCGAAGCAATAACTCATTCATTGGCTTATTTGGGTATTGTGGCTATCTAGTTGGTAAAAATATTTCATACGTCTATTTTTTAAGGTTAAAAATATCATTAAACTAAAGCCAACAACTACAGTCTTTTTTACAAGTATAAAGATATCACATGTTTAAAAACTGAGCTATTGCGATAAAGCACTATTTTAAAATCATTAATTTCTTTCTATAACTGGTTCGCACTATATTGCTAGTTCATGAAAATAAAATAAAAGTTTGAAATAAAATCAAAATAAGTGCTAAAATATAAGTACTGAGTATACATTGACTACTTTTTGTAGTTTTTCATTAAGTATTATTTATAGCAACGTATAATTTCCGCCTATAACGGGAACACACACATACGAATTCACCTGGCAAATACGAGCAAACCCTTGCATTTTTTTCGCAATTACACTAACGGTACTAACAATATCTCGATTGAACAATCTCAATAGCCGTCATCACTTCCTCGATCTCGAAGAATTGTGAGAACAAATTATCGCAAACACTTTGCTACGCAAAAAACGCCTTGCACAAAATAACCCACCAAGTAATATGCTGTACAAAAAATCCTCCCACGCTACGAAAGGGTTAACCATACACCTGACCTATATTACATTGTAAAAAAGTTTTCTTTTGCATTTTTTGCTCATTATACTCATTGTCGATAGATAACAACAGCATGCACTGATTGAAGGGTGTCCATGAATTTTTACGAATATTAAAATTCCACACTAAAATGTATTACTTATTTTGTGGCTATAGGTAGTTAGGTAGTATTTCTGTTTCAGTAATTTACCCTTTTTATTAGGACTCAAATAAACATAAAGAGAATCAAAACAATGTGCATTCGTTATTTTAGAATTAGACCGATGATTAATCATTGATCTTAATTTTTATTTTAAGTAGATAGAAATCCAGTTTTCTGTATCAAAATATATAATTTTTAATTTGACACACATCGCAATTTTGGCTTAAATAGTTTAAAAATAAAAATAGTAGGGTCAAGTGGGGCATATGCGTCTGTGGGGAAATTGCGTCTTTCGAGAATAACTGACAAACCCTTCACAAATTGGGCAACTAACGCCATCTTGTACAGATTAGTGCAGCTAAAGATAGAAAAAAGATGTAGGTGGCGACTAAATTGTAAAGGGTTTGTCAGTAATTCTCAAAAGACGCAATTGCTCAACAGACGCATTGGTCCCAGCTGACTCTACATTAAAGTGAAGCAATTTTTAAAGTAAAAAAAGGTAGGTAGTTTGTCCCAAATCCTATGTTAATTTGGTCACTCTACTGCTCTTGCGCAAGCAGACTTGCACAAAGCTCGTAAGGCAGGTAGCTACCGAAGGGTTATCCGCTTATGCAAAAAAAAGTTTTTCTATCCGATTAACACTTGTACAATACAAGATTTAGCTTTTTAAAGTTCTAAAGATTATGTTAATAGTTTTATTGCATTTATCTATGAAGTGTGTTACACTTTCAATCAATATTTGAACTATATAGGGACTCTACACCTCGTGGCCAGCGTTTGTCCTCAACTACAGATCGCATTTCTTAACCGATTCTCGTGAAATTTTGTGAGTAGGTTCGATAAATATATAGGTTTTTTTTGTCAAGTCAGTTTCTGGAAAATTTCAAAATGGCGGAGATATGTTTTTTTTTCCAAAATAAAGACTTTTAGAGGAAGACAAAAATCCAGATAGAATTCATACGAACAAAAGCATATTTGTCGAAGCTGAAGCAGAGACGCTTCGTTCTGTCGGTCTAATTAAATTTTAAGTATGATCTAAATAGATTGCTACTTAGACTAGATAGGTATAGATAGAAACGTTTTATTGTGCAAACCAGGAAATAGTAACACACCTGCAAGCTAAAGTTTGAAAGATTTTCCAACTTTTCTACGAAGAAAGCTTCTGTTGTTGTTCGAAATTTTGTACTTAGCTACTTATGTAGCTGAGTCACTATTAAGTAATAATGATATATCAGTACGCTACAAAATTACATAGGTAAAGTATAACTTCTGGATGCCTACTTAATGCCATGTGAGTAACGTAGTTAACAAAACAGGGTGCGTGTCGATGTTTTGGTTAGCGCCTCAACAACAAGGGGTTTCGTGAATTTGGCGGCCTTTAACGGAGGTGTCTCATTAACAATTCATCGGCGAGAACGCGTGAGTCGACAGGGGAGAGTGAAAAGGCCGACAGGCGATGTGTTGCAAAATGAATATACTGGCGAGAAATAGGGGCAGTTCGCTAACGTAGAGGCCGCCGTAACTCAATAATGCAGATCGAGTTAGTCGGCCAATCTTCGAGATCCTTACGACTAAGCGTGGGCAGGCATTTCACAGGTCTAATTAAAGTGGCCTTTGAAGCCGACACCGCGAAAGACAGCATACAAAATGAGCTCGAGTACGTACACAGACACGATAATGTCACGGCAAACGGTTGCAATCGACAGGTCTGCAACCATCCCCTTTCTTGATTGAACTTCATCAAATTTTCATACCATGGTCGTACTAATAACATCATTTATCGTTTTATTCAAGTATATTCACAAACACATAAAAAATTATAACATGTCGTCACGCCTTTCCCCCGAGGGAGCAATAATACAACACCCACACTTCGCCGGACGATTTTCAGTCCCAAATGTGACAGGAGGCGAGCCTGTCGCCATACACCAGGCTCTAGTCATGTAGCAGATGACATACAACACTCACATATGTTCACACAATGAACAAATTGGTGCGTGCCGTCGACTGGGTTCGAACCCGCTCCCTCTGGCTTGAGAGGCGGACCTTCTCCCAACTAGGCTGCCATCGCTCAAAAAATTTATACACAAGTAAAAAGGACGATGACTAAAAAACTGCATTAGACGGAATAGATCTGTGTGCGCAAATGTATAAAAACTCGGTTGAGCACCATGTGCAGTCGCAGGTGCCCTCCGTTCCCACACAACCCTTTCAGCGAGGAGCTCGTCTTCCACCGCCCCCGTACTCCTGCTTACCCCTCTAGTACTGCACAAAAATGTAACTTCAACTCTCAACTCAAAATGACCCGAGCATCTTAGTCATAGCCGTCTTCATTTGTCTATCAGACCGCAAGGCTCATATGACCTTCCGTACTGAAAGCAGTCATTAGTTCCAAATTCTACCTGTTCCGATTTATAGACGCTGTCGTATCATTAAATTTATTGTGGATAAAATGCAATCCTCGCATTTTTTGCTCTTTGATTCGGACTGAATAAACGTCTGGCTCGGGTAGATATGTAAAATATCTTTTGATTCTCTTGACACTGGGTATATGAGTCGGCATTTTGTAGAAGTTATAAAAATGTTGTTTTTGCATGCTTTACAAATTGAACTTTAGCAAGTCATACTAACGTGTCTTTGTTTATTTGGATTTAAAGTTTTTGTAACTATACAAATATATCTGAATGAACACAACTACTTCTATATCTACATACATACATATATATAAACCTACATTTATATAAACATAGTTAAGATACGTATTTTATATTTTTGTGTTATTTTAGTAAATTTTTGTAATTCAATGTAAAGTGGCCAGAGGCATAAAAAACTGTACCTTGCAATACAGGCTCTGATGAGAAAGGCTCTGATCATAAAGGTACTCACAATATTTTTTAACAAGTAATGTATTATTTAAAAAAATGTTACCAACACGATTGTAATCACGAAAATAAACTTACTAAATTATAATTATATTTACTAGAGCTTTGCCCATTGGGGCGACGGTCAGAAAGCTTATCGTTGAACAAGTCCTTAATCTGTGCACATTTTCATCACAAAAAGCTAAAAAACCGTTATCGCCATTGTTTTTATAAAAATGGGATGTGTTTTGTAGCCAATTAGAGGCAAAGGGACACCGGCTGTCGGCCTGCAATAAATCGCAACCCTACAAAACCCTACACGAAATGTTTCCGTTCCGAGACCGCGACTTTATAGCGAGCCATTCCGTAGGGCGAAGTGATAATTTTTCGTAAAAGGAAGTACCATTTCGGGGGTGTAATTTAAATTTTGAATATTCCGTACGTAGGCATAGCAGGACAAAGAATTAAGTTGGGGAGAAAACCCCTTATTCATGCTACCTAGGTACCGCACTAATAATGACGACATAAGATACTCTTGCCTTGCTTGTAGCATTGAGAAATATTGCAGAATTTTCAACAAGTCTTACTAAAATGAAATGAAATGAATGTTTATTGATGGCAACAAACGTCACATATCAATAAATTAACAAATAAAGCTTATTCCTTAAATATTTAAGTCAGTGTTGAGAAGCATTACTACCCAAACTAGGAATTAACATGTACTTTGGAATAGCAATACCCCCGCCGGACGAAATGAAACAAATCATAAAGTTCTAAGTAAGTGCATTCTTTATAAAGTTAAAATTTAAATAGTAAATATTCGTAGGTACCAATTTACCTTGTTAAATGTTTCCTTGTTTATAGATCTCTAATGTGCAACATGGGCGATTAGCAAACACGTATTCATTTTCAAGAACACTAGCCTCCCCTTCGTAATCACCATGAATTAATGCCTCGATCGGTGCTAGCCAGCCCTCGCCCTGCCATTGGTCAAGGTGTTCAAGCTGCATTGTACACATGCATATGTGCAGATCACGATATAACTATTTTATCCTTGGCCTTTTTACATCTGCCTCACGTTATACAATTTTGGTTTCCCATCCCTAAAGCTATAAAATAATCTAGAGGTACGTTGACTACCCCAATATTTGTAAAATTATGTTTTTTTTTTATCAAAAAAGTAATATTTGGGGTCACTAATCAACAGATAATTGGAAATAGTATAATAAATACCCGTGCCTACGAAATCAATAATTTGAATAAACAAATGTAAAAAAAAACCAGTTAGAGCTGATTGTCGATTCAACAGTTTCCACAGAAAACAATTGAACCTTGGTTTTTGGCAAATGAAGTGTCTTGGGAGATTCCTATTTCCTATAATGGCGATGATAATGATTACTGTACGAGTACAGCGTATGCCAACAAGACACTTATGAGAGATTTATATAAATACAGTAAAAGCTACTCCAATCTCAAAACTGAGTCCACGTACAAATATTTGTCAGCCCGATATGCATATGGAGTGTTTCCGTAACCGATCTTTCTCATTAAAAGTGTTTGTTTGCCATCCGATAAAAAGTCAAATGGCCGGTGGTCGTGAAAGGGTGGCTATCACCCTTCCGGAGGGCAAGAGGACCAGAGGCAAACAGCAGATGTTCGTGGCTACAGTTACACAATCAACAGTAATAGTATTCAAATGAGTGCATCGATGCTGGACGCAAATGCTCAATGAAATTCTAATCCATATTTGCGTAATAGGTATCAATGGTCACGATAGATGCTGCGTTTCCTTTAGGTCATCTGGGTATTTATACAGGTTTTGTCACTATCGAAATGTGTCATCGGTTTTTTGAAAAACAGCTTAAGAACTTACTTTGTCAACTGTTACCTTTCTTAACACATATTCGTAATTATGTAATAGGTAGGTATATCGGCTTTTGTTCCCATAAAAAATCCTGTCATTTTGACATTTGTCTCATATAAACACATTTAGGAGAATTCCTTTAAGATACTTATGAGTGTCAATCTATGTGAGCATTACCATTACCGGTAGATTTAAAAAATGACCATCTGCCTGCAAAGGAAAAAAGTGATGGTACAAAATTGATCGTTAAATAATATTAATCATCTCAACATGGAATCAAAACTGTTATTATTACCCAACAAAATCGAAAACGAAAGTCATAAAGAAAGCAAAGATACATAATATTGTAAAGTCACTGGAGCACCGGGCAAATACGATTGTTTGTTTCACGCTGCAACAAGCTCGAACAATCTTCGGCACCTTTACTAACAACATACTGGTCTATTATTTTCACAGACACTGTTTCTTGAGTCCAGACACATCGCTGTTTCGGCATCGTACGTTTGCTTGGAATAGGTTGTGAAGAGTCAATGTGTAGTAAACGGAGAGATAAGAATAACATACGCTTTCTTAGATGATAAATGCAACAATCACGATGCGTTAGTAGGTAACGGTGCAGGGACTGAGTCACAGGGAACTGACCTAGGGGCATGCATTCGAGTGCATTGACGCCTCCGCCGACTCACTTATCACTGGCATGCCTCTTACGAGATAATGCATAGAACATGCTCTCTAGCGATGAATAACACATGTGTTGTTATGTCTGACTGCACAGAATCACTTTAAAGTTCAGAAACACCGAATTTGTCGGCGACAGACGTTCGACGCTGAAGGAAAGGTTAAATCTAAGAGCAAAGACCTCAGCTTGTCCTCATGTATATCCTAAAAGGTTTCTCGAAGGAAAACACAGCTGTTAAGGACGTCTCCCTTATTGACCTTTTATATTACGCTCCCAGTAAATGTGTAATGAAAATTGATTCAAAGAATATAGAACGAACGCTACTTAAAAATGAAATCAAAATGTATTTTCATCCTGCGGAGTAAGTACTTAGGTATGAGAAAGCCGTTTATTGATTGAGTAGGTATTCATCGAATAGTTATAACCTACATTCTTGACTCAGGAAATCTATTACAGATTAGATTTTCTTAATCTACAAAATAGGCAAGAGGCTAAAAACATTCTACTGCTCATTAAATTACTTTTAAACATAATTTAATAACATTTTTTTAATAATTGTTTCGCTGTAAGTACTTAAAAACACTTCTAAAGAATTCTGGAAAACCCGTCCTTGTTTCCTTTTGATCAAATTACCTAATGCTGATAAGTGACTCCATCATTAATTTTATTCCGAACATCGAATGGCATCGGAAATTTTATTATCACCGAAAAATATTAATCTAAATACTACATACTACATTACTACATCATATTATAATAAATAATATGTGTTTATATATATACATCATATTAAATAAGCGATGATAGCCTAGTTCAAGAAGGTCCGCCTCTCAAGCCAGAGGAAGCAGATTCAAACCCAGCCGACGGCACGCACCAATTTGTTCATTGTGTGAACAAATGTGCGGATTGTATGTCATGTGCTACATGACTGGAGCCCGATGTATGGCGACAGGCTAGCCCCCTGTCAAATTTGGGACTGAATATCGTCCGGCGAAGCGTGGGTGTTGTATTACACCTCTGCCAGCCCCCTCGGGGGAAGGGGTGACGATTATGTTATGTTATGACGATATTATGAAGAGGTAGCATTTGAGAGTTTGTAAGTTTGTTTGTAAGAGGCAATCTCTGAAACTACTGAACCGATTCTAGAAATTCTTTTGCGACTAGAAAGCTACATTATCCCTAAATGTTTTAGACTATCAAAAAATACTAAAACGCGAGCAACGCCGCGGGCAGAAGAGCTAGTACTAAATAATCGTGAAATCGTCAACTTGACCGTAATTCGTATGATCTAACCAAGGTTCTGGCGACGCGGCGGCGGGCGGCGGCAGCGGTGATAAGGTGGTTTCACAATAGCAGAATTATTTGCGGCGCGTAGGGCTTCGCCTTGAGATGCGCTACAAACAACTGTAGCGAACTACGCTGAAACTGTGGCGCTACCGTCGCTCACGAAAGTGGTACCAGCGCTATGTGAAATCAGGTTAAGACTTATTTAGAAGACAAAGATGTCTGGAGCCTTCCACTTCCGCCAAGTAGCCACTAGTATTTATAGATATTACCTAGTTGTAAACCAAAATTTGTGAGACAGTAATTTTATTATTGTTTGAAAAAGTTATGCACCCTCAGTTTCTTGCCTGTTCTCTGAGTAGAGGCTCTTCACCCGAACAAGGCGGTCGAGTCTATTTAAAAAAAACTTAGACGTTCATAAGTGTATGTATCTTTAATAGCCAAATCGAAAACATTTTGACTTTGACTTTTGACTTTGACATTTGACTGTCTTTACTTCATTTAGATTAGTTAGAACCGCTTAGAATCCTTATGAACCAACTTATATCGAACTCGTTTTATCATTTCAGGAGATGCTTCCTATTACGTTAGAGTTGCTTTAATTTTATACGACTAATCAAAGTTAGATAGGCACGGCCTAGGCGTGCTGTTTATGCATGTGTATCTAATAGGCCAACTGATACAGTAAAAATAAATAGCAGCAATATCAAATCTAAATCAAATATAAGTATAATATATTTATTTTGGCACAAACAATGAATAAATGAACAACAAACTCTTGTTTTTTTGTAGCCAGTGACTTCTCCCGTAAGTATATTAATCTATAAGTTTATTATGCGTAGTAACAATAATGCTATTAAGTAAGTATAAGCCTTATAAAAGTACCTACCTAATACTTCTTTAACATTTCCATTTCTATCCTCACTTCATTATTCTGACCGAATATCACTTTTCGTATACTCGTACCACTAAGTACCAACACACTTGGTACGGCGAGATTTTAAAAGACGATTTAAAGTACCTATGTCTTACATACCCAACCATGTTAGGAAAGGGCCATTCATTCTTCTGTATCCTTGCTGGTTACGTGTAACCATACGTAGAAGAAAGTTATCTTTTTGCCAGATGTTCTAAGAATCATTGTTTGTTGATGAAATTTTAGGGTTATGTTTCTAATTCAGTTTCGAATAGATTATACTTTTCTCCTCTAAATCACCGACTAGCTAAACAGCACGAGTTCGGGACATTGCTATTTTCTGATATCGAAAACTAAAGCATGTTTGTTTGCTGCTCAACCGAATACAGCACTAACATACATAGGATTTCTCATTTTCCTCTAGTTTGAAAAGAACTACATACAGAAGAAGGTGTATCTTAAACCCATACCAGACGAATGCTCGTTAAAACGCCTATACGCCGTTCGTATTGGTCAAAAAGGATTAACAACCAACAGGAACACTTTCTTGGACGTTCTCGGCAATATTCTGGTACGGTCTACAGAACACGTCCTGCGTACGTGACCTGCGCCGCCGCGAAGAGCTTTCCTCGCGAGTGTACGCGGTGCGCACACGCAGAGTAGGCAGCCTGGAAGTAGGTCAATGTTGGCTCGTGACGTGGCCGCGGCCCTTCGATGCAGGGCTCGCCTTGAACCGCCAGCCAGCATTGCCAGCTTGACTCTATTAATTTGCGCTCGTTTTCTGCTAAAAATATAAACAAATTTAAAATAGCCTTCTCATTCTGGCGCACGCCATTTTTGTTGTTACACGCGCTGAAACACAACCCTGGCCTTCTTAACGTCCTCAAATAAAATTGTCGGACTTGTTTTCCTTAATATAAACTTATGAATGTCTCATCATTTGAATTAGCCATGTCGCAATTCAACATTGGCAGAGTATTTCATAATAATCTTCATTTGGAACTCGTAAAATAATATCATATACTAAACTTAAAAGCCCTTAATTGTATGTCACAAGAGTGTTTGTATTTTTTTAAGTTATTGGGTAATTTAGGCACATTGTCTAGAAAAAATCTGTAAAGAAAATTATTTATACAAAAGTTGTAAATTTCAAGATAATACTGCCTGGTGAAGGTCGCAGGAAGCCGCTGGATGCGGGCAGCGCAAGACCGCTCGTTGTGGAAATCATTGGCGGAGGCCTTAGTCCAGCAGTGGAGGTCTTCCGGCCGAAATGATGATGATGATGATGATGATGATGATGATGATGAGAAAATAATTTAATCTATTGCTAAATTTAGCTTAAAATTTTGCTTCAATGGTTTTGGTAGTGATTTTTGTCAAAAAAATATTTACTTCTCGAGGACGCTTTAAAACACTACATTATACTATGGCATAGTACTTCATTACCACTATTACCGGTAGGAAAATCTACCGAAGATAGTTGAGGTAGATGATTTTTACAGTTCTGAGCAAGCAACCAGTTCAGTACGGCCACGTATTCTTTGCTGAATACTTACCAACCAACCAACATAAAACAATTCAATTTTTTTTTATTAAAATTGATGTTTTGTACCGTATATGTAAATATAAATTCAAATTTTCAGTTGTTTGTGCGATATGTAAAATTGTATCATGCAGAATACAAAGTTGGCAAGTTAACACTTATTCGCTTGATTTTTTTATTCAGGGTAATGAAATATTCACTCGTTCGGCTGCGTTCAAATTGCGGTGTTTTCCTCAAATCCGAGGCTAGCACCAGGAAACGTGTTTAAACAGCTGGTAGTCACGATTGGAGTATCGTCCGAGTTGAAGGTCCATTCGGAAAATAATTGTGTACGTTTGCAGTACTTATAATACAATGAAGAGCGACTCTTAAGGCCTTAAGGTGCGGTTAACACTCCGAGGCAGTAGTTTGAACGAGCACGCGCAATGACGATTTGCATAAGGGCCGTTGTCAATGCTACACTCGTGGGCAACAGGCAATGGACAGAAGGTCTTAACGACCTTCCGCTGCCTCGACGAGGCCCTTTGATTCGCTATGAGGCCACTTAACGCACCGACATGTTACTGTGGAAATGGCCTAACAATCCATGACGCACGATGCAAATAATATTCAGCGAGCTACTGAATAAATTTTGCAAGTGAAATCGGCAACAGGATCACGACAAAAAAGCGTTTGACCCCGTGATCGTATCATAATAACATAAATCCATGTTCTGAATGTATGAATGCTAACAGCGACCTGAAGATTTACCCTGTTTATTTTAGTCATAATTATTTATTTCTTAAAGCGAAAAACAATAGTTTAAATAACATATTATTATGTATTTTAGTATAGGATGATATAGGATGAAAAAAAATTACATTCAATACAAAAAAATAATGTTACTGTGATTCAGAACATAGAATTATAAGAAATTGCTTTTCAGACTAGTTTCTTACACACAGTTCACAGAAAAAAACATAAAGCTCACTTTACAAGTGCAAAAATAACAAGTAGGCCTAGTTACTAAAAAGGCTCTAAAAACTCTCTACACTTACTCATAGGTCTCTCAAAGTAGGTTTCCAACTATGAAACTACATTAATTTAGTGAATATTTAAGGTTTTAAGGGCGGAATATCCTTACTATTCCACCGTTTCTGTCGGCGTTCCATATTATTCGCGAGCGCAAGGTTGCGTTACGCAAGCGTTAGTTACACGTGTCGCGCTCACGTCGACGCCCGACCTCTTCCGAACACTTCCGATTCGCATGCACAACAAACAACCTAACAGTGAAACCAACTTATCTATAAACATTAATGACGGAGCCACGGTAAATCTTTTCAAAAAATGAATAGCTTTGCATCGAACATTTTAGTTTGTTAATTTGGCCACCGGCACTGATAAGTTGGTCAGTGAATATGTTGAAAGGCGAAGGTAATACGGAAACGAACCTTTGAAGGTACACAAGCTAGCCCCGGCGGAGTGTTTATCTGACGATGCTCGCTAATTATCCTAGCTTTTGATGAGAATTACTGCGTGTCTTTTATTGCGAGAAAAAAAAACTTAATTTATTAATGTTTAAACTGCCTTTGTAAGGTTTATTACCAAAGAAACATACAATATTATTTACTAACTATAACTAAGCATCTGTTTTAGACAACTGTTCAATAAGTTAAATGTGACCAATAGACCAATAGGTTTAATAAATAACCTAAATATTACTTTATAATTGGTTGGAAATAGTACTAAATATAACATACACAAATAACATTACAGCTAAATTCACGTAAATATTGTTCCTGAGAACTATCTACTTCCTATAAGTGCGCAAATAAAGATATCTATCAAAACAACATAGAATAAAAGCACGTACGCCTCGAATTTGCGGCTAAAATTGAAAAAACACAAACTACCTGCACAAAAAGAGTGCAATAGATACTGCACAGGCTAGCTTCAGAATATCGAAACTATGTTCTGATTCATATATTTTCTAAAAAATAATTAAAACGTAACTGGAAAAAAAATTAAAGCCATCCAACGAGTCAGTGATCGTTCTAATGCAAATTTCAGCTGTGGCCTAGATCCGTAGCGGTAATGTACTCGTAGTACTCGTAGTACGAGTACATTATTTCTACCAATTTAGTTCGCAGCGAATTGCGCGTAGCAGCGCGTAGCTCGTAGCGAAACGTCGTAACCGACATTTGAGTTCGGTTCATTTGTGGCCAATGACAACTGGGGGGCGATTCAGTTAATCATAGCCGATGCTTAACTGAACCGTTGACGTTGCGTTTGTCAAAAAAAAGACGGCTGGTGAACGGCTCAGCATCATTAATGGTTCACAAGCGTGTGAGCTAGAGCTCGACCGCTGCTCCGCCCGGTTAAAAACGACTGACGTCACTGCTACGTAGCTAGGATGTTACTGCGGGGCGTTTAACTGGGGCCACCTCAATTCCATAAAATTGTATCTAGCTCTTTGCATCTTAATACAATTGCAATATTACCTACACCAAAGATTTACTATTGTATGTGCTAATTATTTAGTATAAGGCTTTAAGCATACTGACGCAAATCGTGAATAGTTGCGTCTGTATTCGTCTTGTATTCTACGAACAGATTCGCAACAATTCCAGCATCTCGAGTCAATCTGTTTGAAGCTTAAATGATAAATTAGTAGGTTCAAGCATGTACTTAGTAAAAGTACTTACTTATTTTATTTGTATACTTACTGAAAAACTTATTTTCGCATTTTATATCATCATTAGGTATCATCAGCCTATCTAATGTTTGTCCATTCCACTTGACTGCATGCAGGGCGCCTCTAACCTAACCGTAGGGTTAGTAATTAACTTATTCTATGACTCGATGAGTATTTTAAAACCCTATGAACTGGCTTTACTGTGTTTTCGTTTCGGAATAAATAACAGTACAAGTAGGTAGGTACAGAAGAATCATGCTGACACAGTAAGTATGCGAATTTAAACCTACTCATAGCGTTTACCGATTCTCTTTCTAGAATCGCTAACGCTATAAGACTAGTTGTTGATTGGACGAGTTAACGTGACATTTTTAAAGCTCGTATTTCGTCCGATCACCAGCACCTCTAGCATGCGCGCGCGGCAAAATTCTTCTCGTCACTTTGTCATGTGAGAACGTGACAAGGCTATGTCTAAATATACGTCTGTCTTCGATAAAAAGAGTCAACTTACCGTTGTCGCGTTGCGCATGCTAGGTCTGCTGGTGACGTTAGAGCTTTACTGATTCTAGAAACCGAATCGCTTGGAAACGATTTCAACCTATCAAACATTTAGAAAACATTAGCAATGCCAGAAATTTAAATTATAAATGTTAAAGTTGTCTAGGGCCCTTTGTCACTCAAGTCTGTATTATCGGGTTAATATATTAAGTAAGTCTGTATTTTCGAGTTGTGAGAAAGCAAAATATTATAGGTAGTAGAATGCCCTAAAGGTGTAGTGTATAAGTACGTTGTTGTTTAATATGGAGGTAAGTATAAACTAAGTACCTACTATTATTCTTTATTTCGTTTTTTTTTATGTATTTGTGCTATGCAGCACTTTTTGGCTTTTCCAGTGACTACTCTTTAGTAAAAATCTGCAAAAGAATTACATTTCTACTAGCGTTAGCCCCGCGCCAGGTCCTACGCGCGAGTAACTCTTAGCTGAGTTCCATGCAGAGGGCAAACCTATATTATTGGCGCTGTGTACAACGCAGAGTGCGCTAGGCCTGGAGGGCTATTCCTGCGCGTGAGATGAGATAAAATTTTATTTTGGTCACTCTCACACCTATGACGTTTCAAACGAGAGCAACAAGGACGAAAAAAAGTGAGATGAAAATATCAAATCTCCGAATAGGGCCCCTGGTGTCAGGTCCGCGGATTAAAATGGCTTGATTCAACCACTATCTCAGACATTTTTATCTGAGTAAAAATAAAGCAGACTCATATTGCAGAGGAAGAGGCCCCCTACCCCTATCTTTACCTGAATACATCACTGATTTATTTGACACAAGAACTTCTTTCCCTTAGCGAAAGCGCACACTATGCAACAGCTTGACGACTAAACGCAATGATAGATTGCAGCCGACAACATTCTTACTTTTTGTTCAAAATTCTACGCAGTTGGCATTTGAGTCGCAGAGTGCCAAGAACAGAGTAGTTGGTCATCGGCCACGGACATGGTGCGTGGACATACGGTGCATTTGCGAAGACACGCGCATGCAAGACGATTAGATCCAAACGACAGCTATGCGTCTAGTCGCAGCGACAAGATACGTGCCCGCGCAAGCTGTGCATTTGCGCTGGCACTTATGTTATACCTACTTACTTTTCATTTCTAATGTCATTTTCAAGTATGCTGTCAATTTTGACTGATAAACCCGAAATTTTTCAAATTACATCGAAAGAGCTAAACGTTGCTCATGGATGGCACGTTCTTCTTGTGCAGCTACGGAACGGCATAGGTACACCATGCATGGTATAATAATACACTTCGCCAGATGCAAGACCGACATATGTTATTAACAAATAGTTCGAAAGAGATGGATGACGATGACGAGTGACGTCATTACGTGTTTGCTCCCGGAATGCTAGATCCATGATCCAAAAAAACAAGGTCTAGCATTCCAGGCGCAAACACGTATGACGTCACTCGTCACACGTCACACGTCTCTTTCATACTATTTGTAAATTTCTTATTTCGGCATTGATTGACGTCACCACGTGTTGCTCACGTGACTGGAATGCTACCATGGCTAAATCTTGTTTTTTTTTTGGATCACGACGTACACAAACTATGTAGAGTAGTTACTACTAAAAATTGATAGTATGCTTAAAATAAGTACGCTGCTTTTTTTCCATGTCAATAACAAATCTAACAGTGACATAAATCTTATACCTTTAAATGAGCAATTCTTGTATATATATATATATATATAATTGGAATCTCGGAATCGGCTCCAACGATTTTCATACAAATTAGTATATAGGGGGTTTCGGGGGCGATAAATCGATCTAGCTAGGAATCATTTTTAGAAAATATCATTTTATTCGTGTTTTATCGATAATCAATCTCAACTGAAAAATATGACTCTTCCTGACATCTATTGGCGAATAATAATACTACTATTTTTTGTGAGCAACTAATTGCTTTAACGACACAACAGCAGATGGCGTTGTTAAGTAACACGAAGTCAATGAGTGTTTGCTTTGAGGTTAGACTAAAATCAATTGTTTATTATCCAAAAAACACAATTAAAAAATAAATAAATAATACCGAGCAAAGCTCGGCCATCCAGGTACTATGTCTTATAAGGCCAACCTAAAAGTTTAATAAAATGCACAGTTATTTTAAAATTAAGTACGATAAGTATGTAAGTATATTTTATTATTAAATAGGTACGAGTAAGTATATTAAAAATTAAAATTTACACAATTAACTCACTAAACATGCAGTCAAACTTATTAAAACATGTACCTAGCTATAAGTTTCGGAAATATGACCACGATATGACCACTGCCAACCTCTTCGAAAGGCGTGACGTCCCCCTTCCTTATCAGAGGGCAGGGTGTGGCGATATAACAGACCTATTTTTTTTCTGACGACATGTTACGTTATCTCTTAGGCCACTTAGATCCACCCAGGCTCCGCCGGTAGAGCAAAAGCAATTTTTTCTGCAAACGTGAGTCTGTTAGAACATGAAGCAGCAGTTATTAGTTATTATTGCTTTAGTTATTATTCTGAGGGACTGGTCATTGATAAAGTCAATCAATCATGAAGTTTCAAAGAAGTTTAGCTATCAGGCTATTAGCACGCTATCCGTTATTGGAACCGGCAACGATAAATTATTGGGACGGCCGGTTGCGAAAAAATGCTTAGACCTAACCAAATGGGATGTCAATGTACTTAACAAATTAATATTACAGTAAAGTTGTACTGGTCACAGCTTAATTCTACTAGGTACTGGGCGCTCATAACCGATCACCGATTTTATACAACAGACGACATCGTGAGTTCGAATGGGCGACCGCAAGTGGCATTTACAACAGAGTGCTACTGTAGCTCGGATGGCACGTTAAACCGTAGGTCTCGGCTGTTTGCTCTAGTAGACAAAGTAACAACAATAATAATAAAGCCATGTCAGAAGCCAATATTGCACCGGCTACGGCATTGCAACCACAGACTTTTAAACCGTAATTCAGGTATTTAAATATTTATGGAATCTATGTTGTCTATGACGTGAATGAAAAAGTAGAGTTTGAACGTTCCTCTTTTAACTTGATACTGGCAAATGCACAAGACGTGCGACGCCAAATTCCCCTATGCGGGAGAACAAAAAAAAAACGCTATTCTAGTTTCTTTAAAAATAAAACCTACCCATAGATTCAAACGCTTCAGCAACGTGTCACTAACGTGTCACCAACGTGTCACTAACGTGTCACCAACGTGTCACCTACACCAACATACAGAAATAAATCTAATATTCTCTCTCACTCTTAACCTCGCTCTTACCCATTATATGTCCTACTCCCTCATGGTGACGTCAGCCTAGTCTCCTATTCTTGACGCGTGAGATGAGATATGGTCACCTTCACTCTCGACTTTTCAAGCGAGATAGACAAAGACCAGAAAATATCTCGAATGGTAGGAATAGGTACCCTGTATACTTACTTTTCTCCTTCACTTGGTTCTATCTTCGACATTGTCTTAAAACAATACCTACTAAAACAATAGTTTAATAGCATTAAATAATGTCTAAAGTTTAATAAATAGCTCTACATCAACTTATGGTTTATTTGGAAAAACTATGTAAAAACCTATTTATGCTTCTTTCTTTTGCTCATTGTACGTTTCATATTTCTTGCTAAAAATAAAACTAGTACTTTATTTGTTTCTTCCTTTTCTGTTTTTTTCTCCTACATAACCTGAAAACCTGTAAAATAAATAGGTAATTAGAAATCTATTACTATTTTCCATGGACGTATGCTATTTTTCTAGGAACAAATTTTCCTTGCCTATTTGACATAAATCAAGTCAAATTGTTAAAATACATCATACCAAAGAGTATGTAATATAGATACATAATACCAACATGAAAGTTTAATTGATTTACCTACATCTTCTATGATATTGACAAAATGCAACAATATGAACGAAAGTAGATATGTGTTTAGCATAGAATAACGGAATGTAACAAGGAGAGATGAGAGTGGGCACTGGAACAGTTTCTTGGGAATAAACAGTCCTATTTTATATCATAATTTATCATTAGCATTCTCAAAGGTCTAGTGAGAGTAGGAACAAAATATACTCAGTTGTGGCCCTAGTTAACGTACTATCTCTTTACCACTTTACCTTTACCATTCCATATACCTACGCGGCGCTAATTCGACCGGGCCGACTGATTATAACAAACTCTCTAGGCTGACACAATATGTGCACTTCAGTAATTTACTATAAAAAATTCTTTACTGGATTCACTGGATTACTTATCGGGTTCTGGACTTTTCGCGTCGATGTTTGTCCTCTTGTAGAGGACTTGTATTTTTGTTCAATGAGTCACTTGTTTCCTGCAGAAAAATTAGAAGACCACACATTCAACAAAATCACTACTTTGTTTGGCAAAAAAGTAAAAGTTGCGTTACTAATTTTGTATCAATTGCGGACACTCGTGCATTTTAACAAATCGATAAAGGTTATTACACCACCATTATTTTAGTTGAATACTCAAAGAAACACAGTTTAATAAAATAAACAAAAATTGCCTTTTTTCTGATTCCCGGCAAAAATACTCAAGTTTTTTTTAAAAGCTTTCATGACCATGGAAACAAAATCCTTCAGTACTGTATATGGTGATGATGTAAATAAATTCCGGAGTATTGAAATTTTTGAAGTTCCTTTCAATAAATTATTTCCCGTATATTTGCGTCTCTCAACTGTATAGTGTCGCTTAGTTACTGTGGTTCATCGCGTTGCCGCGTCGCTCGGTCTGAAAATAAATCACGTCACTAGTTGACAATACAGAAAGAGGAAGGCTTTTTAAACTTAATAAAATTACACAGAATAATTTAAAATTTGGTTGTGAACTAGAAACAATAAAACAATACAATTAGGTATGAATTTAATGGTTTTTTTGTTCTTACCTCTTATTATTACCCGACTGCGCAAGAAAGAGGGTTATGTTTTTTCTAAAGAGTATTGGGGATTACACTAAAAATTCAGAATTTAAACTAAACTTAACGTCTCCAATTCCTAGCAAACCTTTTTCGTTTGCAAATAAATGCTCATGAAAACAACAATTAATAAAATATTATGTTCAAATTTAAATTTATATTAATTTCTTAATCGCGCAGCAGATGGTGTTTTAAAACGCGCATAACTTTAATTTATAACATAAGACCGCAACTTGACAGACTGCAGTTTTCAGGGTTTTTTGGGTTCCGGATACAGTATACTTACACTACCTATCTATAATAGGTAATAGGGGTAATCCGCGATAATTAAATATTAAAAAACTTTTAGGGACCTTTAAGAAACTTTTAGCCAGATGGGAGTGGTTTCGATCCCAGCTTACAGCACGCATTAATTTGTTCATTGTGTGAATATTGTGTGCGTATTGTATGTCATTTGCTACATGACCGGAGCCCGTTGTATGGCCACAAGCTCACCCCCAGTCACATTCATAGGACTGAATATCGACCGACGAAGTGTGGGTGTTGTAATATACCTCTGCCATCTCCTTTGGGAGAAAGGTGTGGTGATAATATATTATGAGAAATGTTAAGCAAAACCTCCTTGCTGACGTCACGATGACGGGACCTGCATGGTGGGAAACTCCTTGCCTGAGAAGCACCAAGAGGAGCGCGCCATCTTTTTCGGTGGTGTGGTGTGGTCGGACATTGTAGGATTTATTAATTTCAAAGTTGGTTGTTTGAGAATTAAACCTTATGTTGGATTTGTTATTATGCTTCTTTTTTTATAAAAACCTATTCAGTTTCTGGTTTGTAAAAATATGTTAAAAACTTACATTGAAACATTTTTTTTTGTTATAAGTAAATAATAAAGCTCGAAATCCATATCATACTTTACTTATAATACTAAACGAAAGTAACTCTATCTGTATTTCTGTCTGTATGTTTGTAGGCTTTTCACGGCTAAAACGGCTGAACAGATCTTTATGAAATTTGAAAATTAGTAACAGTATTTTACGAGGAGGTTATTGGATACTATTTTCTGAATTCTGAAGTCGTGGGTCAGACTATAAAGTATTTGCAAATTGGTTTTCATTAAAAACTAGCTGTTAGCAGTAAATAGTATCCAATAACCTTCCTCGTCAAATGCTGTAACTAATTATCAAATTTCATCAAGATCAGTTTGGCCATTTAGCCGCGAAAAGCCTACAAACTGGCAGAGCTACTATCGATTTTTTATTTATAATAATATTCGGGACACTTGCAGACACGGTGACACTTGTCGTCTGACCCCAAACTAAGCAAAAATTGTACTATGGTGGCCAGAGACTGATATACATACATATATTTTTAAATACGCACTTAAATTAAAAATTAACACCCAGACATAGAAAAAACACAAATGTTCATCTAACGAATGTTTGCCCTAGGTGGGAATCGAACTCGCGCCCCCTAGCTTAGAAGGCGTGTTCACTACCGACTGATCCATCGAGACAGTGTATAATATCAGTAAGTATGGGCCGTTAGGATATATTTTTTGCAACACAACCCTTACTCATAAAATACCATGTTATTGGCTGTCCCACGTATCGAGATAGGGAGCAGATATTCTATGGTATCAAGCTATATGTGTTTCAAACACTATTTTATCAAGCTATTTTGTTTCATACTATGGTGGAAAATTCATTATAATAAGTTGACAACACTGGGCTACAGAAGCTACTGATAAGTAATCACAATACTACACTATCACTACATAGTATAAAACAAAGTCGCTTTTTCTGTCCCTATCTCTGTCGCTTTGTATGCTTAAATCTTTAAAACTTCGCAACGGAATTTGATGCGGTTTATTTTTAATAGATAGAGTGATTCAAGAGGAAGGTTTATATGTAAAATAACATCCATTAAATAGTGGATAAATACTGTTATTTTTGAGGTTTCTAATGTGATGTCGTTAATTATCAAATTTTTTTCCGCTTAAATTGCAAACGCAGGCTGAACCCTACGAGATTTATCAAAATAATGTACTCGTACTAATTATTAGTACACATTCAAAAGGTCTACAGAAAACTCCTCGATGGTATACATATGTCACAGAATATGCTCTATTACATAGGTCCAGAAGGATAGTCTTCATACAAAACACGATTTCGAAACGTGTCAAATTTATTTTGGTACCTTAATAAAACCTTTTTTTCTATACGTGATGAACTTGCCATTAAAAGAGGTTTCCCGATTTAGTTGGGTAAATTATATAACGATCAGAGTTTAAAGAAATCACAAGACCGGAAACAAAGTATTAGGCCAGCTTAGGCCAGAGCTAAACTACACACAAAGCTTTACCCAGATCCATTCATGACACTATTCTACAAAATAATATTATAGATTGTATGTAAACCTTAACTAAAATCAGAGTAGGTAAAAGGTAAGAATTTAAGTAAAAATCAAGAGTACGAATTTGCGTTAAAATACATAGTAAAGGGATTACTTACTATTGATTTTAACTATTAATTTTATCTTATTTACACATAAATTTACACACTATCATTATTTACATCATACATTTACTTAAGTTATTTTTTCGGCAATAAAATAACATTACATTTACATAAAAATAAAACTGACGCCTGCTTCTCAGGATATTTCACTGTTACGTATCTTTCTTGCGAAGGTGCACAGAGCAAATTGTTATAGGGGCGACGAAGTTTTCACTAATTTTCATTTTTACTTTGTCGAATTATTTTTGTCCACTGATCGGCTAAACTGGATCCTTAAGAAACCTAAAGATAATTAAAGGGAAAATATAAAAATACCTTGTGGCAACACTTTTTTCAGCAACTTTTCGCTCTGTTGACATTAAGAATTAATTACAATTATTAGCTTTTTAAAGCACATAAACATATATTTAAGACTTACGGATGATATGTGACGTTGCCTTTTTTTACTGTTTTGGATATTCTGAAATTTCGGCATGAGTGGACTACACAGTTCACCATATTTATTGGTTAGTGGGGAGACGTAACCGCTACTGGATGACATCGAAGACTGACTAGTGAATTGGTTGACTTTCAATGGTTTGGTTTACTTTTTTTGGAATCATTATTTTTGACCGATTAGGGGTCTTTACTCTATGTCTATGACATATGTCTATATCTTATGGATATCCCACAACAACGTTTTTTTGTTTATAATACCCGTGCGAAGCCAGAGCGGGCCGCATGTTTTTATATACAACGTTCACAGTTTTTCTGTAGTGTATTTAGTATCAGCATTGCATCCGTGCGAAGCCGGGGCGGGTCGCTAGTAATATTATAAAATCGAAAGTTTGTGACTGTGTAAGTGTGTATGTTTGTTACATCTTCACGCTCTAACGGATGGACGCATTTTGATGAAACTTGATAATGAGGTAGCTCATACCCTGGATCACTTTTTAACCGCGAGTAACACCGCGGGGCGCGGCTAGTATTACATAATGTAGATGCAATGGAGTGGCAATATGATTCTGACACTATTTGCCTCGATCGGAGCGCACGTCGCACCATGGAATGACCATGGAATAACCACGGATGAGCGCACCTTTTTTTACTGTTAAGGAGTTTTTGGCGGGAACCGAAAAGATGGTGTCATGAATTTAAATTATTTACTAAAACTTGTGATTCTCCGAGGAATAATAATAGTGGATTATTAACCTTTACCGGTTTGCTATACCTAGTGCATGAGCGTGGGTAAATTAAACAAGCATTATTAAATACTACTTTGCGTGTTACCTACAAAACTCGGCTTTTTTTTTTGTTTGTAGTGGCCTCTGCCCCTTAGGGTTTTGGGGCAATTTTGCCATCAACAGTGAGGGAGGCGATAGTAATTGATATAAAAAGAAAAGAAGAGAAATAATCCTGGTGAGGTAGATAGTACTATAGAAGAAATGAAAGGAAAAAGAAAATAAAAAGAAAAGTAGACGAAATTTATTGGACTGAATAAAATTAGCTTATGAAAATATGATTTTTTTGTTTGGGAATGAGAGCAGAGAAGAAATGTGTATTGGAAGCGGAACTTTACACTTAGTGATGGTAGAATAAAGGGATGATTTACTACGAAGTGGGCAGCTAAAAAATATATAATTTACCGAACCAATATCCAAACCACAAGAGCAATTAGGAGAGTCTGCAATTTTGAATTTAAATAATTGAACAGGACTATAAGTTGGCCCTTACCTTGAGTTTTGATCGTTAAGAAAACTTTTTTTTGTTTTCAGTTTTAGCTCTAAACATTTCAATAGAGCGCTACTGGCGGAAACGTTATGAAACCACAGACATCCAATACAGTGGTATTCTATAGACGAAGTCTGTCTAAGGAACTAAGTTAAATGTATGGAGCCAAACGAAAACAAAAAAGTTTTCGCCAACCATCAAAACTCGCGGAAAGCCCACAGCTTTTCTCAGCTGTCGAGATTTTTGTTTTGTATTTGAATGACAACTCATGACAACTGAAGAAAACACCAATAGATTTAATTACTTACAAATATATTTATATATTTAATAGTTTAATAGTTCTTAATAAAGTTATTCCTAATCGTAGAATGTAGTAAGTACGTAATTATTTTACAAGGTGAAAGTAAGGAAAGTGACTGGCATCATTGGCACACATACATGCATGACAGCGTGAATAGCTAAGTACAGACCAGAAACCAAAAATAAAGTGTGACACTTTGTTCCCACGAAGGGAACCACCGGAGATTTTCGAGGAAAAACTCCACCAAAATGATAATAAGTAACTATACATTTCTTCACTTAAACCACTCATTCGCACCGCAAAATTTTAGCACAATTCTGCTGGATAGAAAATTTCCCCCTCGCTGGTTTGCCTTAGTTCTTGATGGAGGGTCCCGGCTTTTCCAGAGGAACTCATCACAGTCCTCAGCACCGCACGTCAACTTTTCCCGGGACAGCTACGAGATGTTGTATTTAGTCAAATCGGACAAGGGTTGTGTGTGTTATGAAGTTACGTAAGATAAAAGGTCTCAGTACGCAGCCAACTTCATTACATTGCCTATCTTTTAAAAATATCAATTATCTAATGATATTATCATGAAAATGATGAAAATGATAATATAATCTTTGCGATTTTTTAAAAATAGGAGTAAATGAGGCACTGGTGGCGGTACGAGTGCCTATATCAATAAAGTCAAAGTCAAAACGTTTTTATTCAATTTGGGTATCAAAGATATTACTTATGAACGTCAAAGTTTTATAATAGACTCGACCGCCTTATTCGGAAAAAGAGCCACTACTCAGAAGAACAGGCAAGAAACTAAAGGGCAGTTTTTTTTTAAATAAAATTAGATAACTGTCTCACAAATATTGACTTACAACTAGGTAATACCATATTATATTTATGTGCTAGTGGCTACTTGGTGGAAATGGAATGTAACTCCTCTGGCAGACAGGTTGGACGAGATAATGGGCCGTGCCATGACGTAGGTCCGTTACCAAACGCGCGAATAAGCCTCATACTGGACGTGGTCCAGGTGGATATTCCATTAATACTGCACGTGCTTATTGACCGAGCCAAGCGAGGTTTCAGAGGCGAGTATCTTGCTTAATAAATATATTTTTTTAGTTTGAATAAATTAAAAGTAAAAATTCATTTTCAAAAACAAGCTTTTTATTTAATGCGCTAAAAAGAAATAAATAATTTTTCTTTTCCTATAAAACTTTTACTAATAGCTTAGAACGCCATTACACAATTTATATTATAAGTTGCTAGTAAAAGTTATAAGTAGTAGCAAAAGTTTGTTTTATTCTTTAAGCGCATTTAAATAACAGCTTGTTTTTTTTTAAATTTTATTTATTTTTTTGCATTTAGCTTTCGCTCGACAGGTTTCTTAGTCTGTTCATCTCACTAAACGCAAAATTGTTGCAAGGTCGTTTGCCGGTCACATTCAAATTTAACTCGCATTCGTATTCTCATGAAATTCTTTGATTTGATACCCATATTGTGTGAAAGTTTAAAAAGCTTAGTCCGCCAGCTTTAGAAGACCGACATATTGGATTTAGAGTGACGTCACTTTAAATTCAGCAATATTATGTAATGTAATATTCAGCAAGCCTTTTCATTTTATACCCATGTTATTACAAGAGTGAAAGAGATGATAGCCTAGTTGGAGAAGGCCCGCTTCTCAACCCAGAGAGAGCGGGTTGGAACCCAGCCGACGCACAGTGTTCTCTGTAGAACAAGCCAGGTGGACAAAAATATATTTTCATTGTTTCGGAACCATGAAAATATATTATAATAGTATAAAATAAAAAAAATAAAAAATACATAGTTTTATGTATAAGAAAAAAATATTTTATATTTACACTATTATAAAACAGAAAAAAATACTGAAATAATAATACAATTACCTTAATCTCTACAAATATTACCGCTAATTATATGTACAACCTTAGACTATTACATTATTTACAAAAATTACAAATACTAACACTAAAAGGTAATATAATACACTACAGGTACATTAAAACTAATTGTCAATATCGGAATCATCGGATTCTGTATCGGATGATTCCGATACAAGATAGTCTTCCTGACTTTGTGGAGGTCTTAGTTGCTGTGGAAGTCGAGGCTCTATAGTAGGAGCTATAATGAGCTTTAGGACCTCCGCACACAATTTATTCGACTTTTTTTGGAACTTCCCGCAGGCTGTTGATCAGAGGATCAGATGTTATAATCAACAGATTGAGCAAATCTCTTTCGTGGCTTGACGCGAGCACTTTCTCGTGTTGTGCTCTCTGAATCTTTATTTATTTGGTCGATAACATCGTCGATGATGGACGAGGATTTTGCGAGATGATATTGTTAGCTTCGTCGATTAACCTAAGAGGAACAAACGAATAAACAAAAAGGAACTCATCAGTGTCTTCGCTGTTCTCAAATCTCTGTGTGTAAGCACTATGACCGGAACTCCCGTCACAACCCCATTTACTTAAAAGAGTAAATGATGAATTGGGGAACACACTTGTGACAACTTCTTTCTGAGCTTCTATTAACCGTTCCGCTGTTTTGTTGAGTAAAGCTTGTAACTCAATTTCTGCTCGAGATTGTGTCACAACAATGTGCTCCTTTTGTGCTTTTTTTGATTTAACAATGCAATTATATGATGGAAACACATGGTGCCCGACCTTCATAGTCCATTTCCTAGTCTGTTTATAGGAGTGAGTGGTCGACTTCGAGTCGAGTCTATATAGTAGGCTAATGCCTCGTCACTACTTAGTGGTCTATTATTCTGCACAGCACTGGGTTGTTGAAGGCTAATGCATACACTCGCAGAACTCGGATTTTTGCCAATGTCCTTTATAGCCCTGGCAACGTCCTTTATGGACACGTTTTTGTGTCCAGTAGATCGTGCAGCTACTTCTGCAGCAGTCATCAATTCGCCAACACTCCGCGAGTAAACTAATTCTTCAAGTCTACGTTTTTTAGTTTTGAAAGACGAATCTTCGAAGTCTTTTTTGGGTCTTCCGGGTCGAGAGTGGTCAGTGGATGAGGTAGAAGGTTGCGGTTGAATTGACCGCACGCAGAACTCTAACTCTTCGCCTTCTAGCCACAACTTATTCTTGATAAGAAAACGCTCCCTTGACTTTCCTGAAGAAACCTATTTGGAAGCGATTTTTGAAGAAATACTGGCTAACTTCATCTTAATGTCTCTTTGACTATCTTCAGAAATTTCAGAAAACTCAAACTTAGACGAAATAAATTCAAATAGACGATCATTTCTTTCGTATTTTTCGTGTCTAAGCCATTCTTCGAAAAACTCTATTTTATTAATAGAGTGAAGCTTTTCTGCAAAAAAGAGAAAAAAAAATAGTTGTACTCATTTGTGCTACGTAAAATATATGTCACAATAATCTATAGTCATGCAGCTAAAACATATAAAAAAATTAGCCTGGATACAAGAGGATACATGCTTTTCCCATACTCGATAAGTTTGAAATCAAAGAAAAAATATGTTTTTTTTTTGTGTTTTCGTTGATAATCTATTCTAATGATTTTTAAGGCTCATTAAAAGATTCTAATAATAAAATATTAATATACATACCTTCAGAATTGAAATCCATCACTAAACTTTCCACAAAATTAAAAACTGCCACAATGAGGTGCTAGTGAAAGTGTCGCTAAAATGCAACTGACCTATATTTTAAATTACATTTACCTCATTAGCTCACTTTGATAAACAATGACTCATTAGTATGGAATGTTAGACATAAATAGTTCTTGGAATTGGGGGTTTGGGGGTTTTGTTTACAGGTACATAGTACTCATTTCCGGGAATTTGATTACGACTTTTGTCCACCTGGCTTGTTCTACAGCGCACACTGTGCGACGGCACGCACCAATTTATTCATTGTGTGAACAATGTGCGTATTGTATGTCATCTGCTACATGACTGAAGCCAGGTGTTTGGTGACAGGCTTGCCACATTGGGACTGAATATCGTCCGGCGAAATGCGGGTGTTGTATTACACCTCTGCCAGCCCTCTCGGGGGAAAGGCGTGACGATATGTATGCACATATGAATGTATGTATCTTATACGAGTGCATTGAAAAAAACTTGTCCGCCATTGAGGGTGTTCCGCCATGTGGGATTTAGAATGACATCATATAGCTAACCATGCATTGTATGCATGGTGTACCATGCGTGTATGCAAAATTTCAGCTCAATCGGTTCGAGATATCTGCTTCAAAATTGAGTTGCCAGATTCCACCCGAACAAACATAGTAACATACATACATACATACATACACACATAAGTACATACATACATACATGCATACATACATTGCAAATTAAATAAAAGCTTGTGTTAATAACAATAAAAATGTAAACTATTAATATCACCCTCACCTGTAGTCTAGTTGGCCACGTTTTAGTACTCATAAACGTGGCCAACTAGACTACAGGTGACACGTGTGTGAAGCGCTAGTGGTACTGACCCGTTGCTCGTCCGATGATTAACTGAGCTGATGCCTAAATGGACCGTTGACGTGCCTATTATCATAAGAAGCAGACGGGCAACAGCTTGGTGCCATCAACGCTTCACAAACGTGTCATGTTTATGAAGCATTGATGGTACCAATCTGGTACGTTTAAGAGACAGTGATAATGAGGCGATCCTCGTCCTTTTTACGTCGATTGCTTGGTGCTATCAACGCATCAACGCTTCACAAACGTGTCATGTTTGTGAAGCATTGATGGTACCAAGCTGATACGTTTAAGAGACAGTGGTAATGAGGCGATCCTCGTCCTTTTTACGTTGATTGCTTGGTGCCATCAACGCTTCACAAACGTGTCATGTTTGTGAAGCATTGATGGTACCAAGCTGATACGTTTAAGAGACAGTGGTAATGAGCCGATCCTCGTCCTTTTTACGTTAATTGCTTGGTGCCATCAACGCTTCACAAACGTGTCATGTTTGTGAAGCATTGATGGCACCAAGCTGATACGTTTAAGAGACAGTGGTAATGAGCCGATCATCGTCCTCTTTTTTATGGTTAATGCAACATCGATTGTTTGGTGCCATCAACGCTTCACAAACGTGTTATGTTTGTGAAGCATTGATGGTACCAAGCTGGTACGTTTAAGAGACAGTGATATTGCCCTGAACCTATTTTTTTAAATACATAATTTAGATACATACTTATAAAGATATTAACACCCCGACATAGAACAAACACAAAAGTTCATCACATAAATGGTTGCCCTAGGTGGTAATCGAACCCGCGCCTTCTAAGAAGGTCCACTACTGACTGAGCCACCGAGGCAGTCAAATTCAACGTCGATGGCTCAGTGTAGTATCGACTGATAGGCGAGTTGCTCCCATGCTATGATGATCACTATTATTTGTTACTAGCTGCGCCTTGCGATATTACTTGCGCTCAAAAAGTGACCTATGTATACCTATGTTTAAACCATCTAGGGAATTAACTAAAAAAATATGTACATATATGAACTAATCCATTTTTTTCTCATATTTCAGATGATCGTTTTCGTTTTATTTAAAATGAAATGATTACACGACTTTCACGAAAATTACCCTAGAAGTGATAACATACGGAGCGACTTCAATAAATACCATAGATTTCGATGTTATTAAAGCTTTTAAAGCAGACAAAACTGAATAAAAACGGAGCAGAAGCTATGAAAAAACGCTTAGGCTGTCGCTTAGGCATGCGAGTTCTGCTAAGCCTAGAGCCCAACAATAGAGCGAGTACATAAAAAAAAAGACTAAAAGTGTGTTATCGATAATAATAATGATTGATATTACTTGCTGCACTTTGCGGTGTTGCTCACGGTTAAAAAGTAGCCTATAATGTTAAATGAAAGCTTTATTCGGACTTTGTTATAGCTAGTGAGCTTTGTTTGTGTGAGCGTGATTTATTTATTTAATGTATTAAACAATTTATAATGTAGTTTTGATGTGTGTTAATTTTGTAGGTAGGTGTTCAAATAATATAAAGCCTTCTATATTCGTGTAAGTAGGTCCTAGGATCCTGAGATACAAAAAGTAATATTTCCGTCTATATATTGATCGAGCGAAAGCAAAGGTTGGCATTAACTGTTCGATCGATGACAACTTGAGTATGTTCTGTTGATCAATCCGATTTGTATGAAATTTTGCAGGCAAGTAGTTCGTGCAAACAATTTTTAAGTTCGAATGTGAGACAAATTGGTCTAGAGGTGCTATTCAGAATCAGATTCGAAAACTTTTCCGATCGGATCCCACAAATTTAAAACTTAAATTGTTCGACTCTCAGCCTCCTTTTATAAATTTTGGAATAGGGAATCAAGCATAAATGCGATCGGAAGACTGAATCACATTTAAAAACTTATGAAAACGGACTGAGATTCGAATAATTTGAGTTTAAAATTTTTGGTATTCAAACGGAAACGTTCCTGAATGATTGTGAATACCTATGCAGGAGTTACGATGAGACGAACTACTACTAGTAGTAGCTGATTCCTAATATTTACTATTGATTCCTGCTAGTCTGTCTAGATCTAGCCTATGTAGCTTAGAAAATTACTGGCACAGAATACTATGTATCCTTGCCGCACATCTTAGCGGCACATGATAACGGTCAGCGCTTTCGTTTCTTTTTTTGTTTTCGAAGAAGGAATTCGGTTTTGTCACTCAAAATTGACAGTCACTTTGATAATGACAAAGGAACCATGGGAATGAATGACGTTGTGCTAAATAAATCAGTGGTGTATTTAGGTACAGTTAGGGGGAGAGGGCTTTTTCTCTATGATATATGAGTAGGTTCTTGCTTCGTTCTCCATATCAATGTTGAGCTAATTACATTACAGCAACGAAACGAAGACACTAACCAATAAAGCTAGTTCATAGGTTTAAAACACTGCGAGCATTGATGCTAGTTTTTCTTAAAGATAAAATCCAAAATGAGGTAATCCGTCGTAGAACTAAGACAACCAACATAGCAAAGGTTTAGCAAGTTGAATTGGCAAATATGAAAATGAAAATATGGTCATGCTCGTAGAAAGACCGAAATGTGTTATTATTTTAAGAGTGGATACCGAGAATCAGCAAACTTAGATTGAAGCACTCTGCCATCGAGTGGAGCGATAAACAGCTGCTTAGGTAGATGCTTAAAGCAGAAGATCGTGTCACGTGTCGTTCAGTAGAACGCTCACGCTCTGAAATGGGTCAACATTTGATATGCCGATGATAATGATGATACTAAATGTAAAAATAATAGGTTTTCACCACACTTATACTTTTATTAACTACCTACAGCCTTGTTATTACGTATTTATCTTATAACTTAAACAGCAAATAACTCATAATATAGTAAATCTTTGGTGTAGGTAATATTGCAATTGTATTAAGATGCAAAGAGCTAGATACAATTTTATGGAATTGAGGTGGCCCCAGTTAAACGCCCCGCAGTAACATCCTAGCTACGTAGCAGTGACGTCAGTCGTTTTTAACCGGGCGGAGCAGCGGTCGAGCTCTAGCTCACACGCTTGTGAACCATTAGTGATGCTGAGCCGTTCACCAGCCGTCTTATTTTTGACAAACGCAACGTCAACGGTTCAGTTAAGCATCGGCTATGATTAACTGAATCGCCCCCCTGGTGGCAGAGTGACCATGTGGGCGGAAAAGTTGTCAAGACTGAAATGTTATTTCCAACTATTTGATGAAATCCAAACTTACTTTCTGCAGTCCTTTGGTAATCTTAGCCTTGTCTACACTCATACCAGTTCTAACACTTTGATTGATCTTTGGCCGCCTCTCAAGAACTTTTGAGAATGATAAAAACAATTACCAGGTCTTTTTGCTCAGAATGGTTTGCACATGCTGTAGATTGAGTTTACATAAGCAAGTTTACTTGTCGCGTATACTTAGGTGTAGTTGAGTTCATGGAGTCAGTGTCAAGCTTAACTTGTGAAGCTCTAGATTTACATATAGCAGTTAGTAGTTTTATAAATAGAAATAAAAAAAATTGTTTTAAATAGGTTTAATATTTTTAATGACAAGAAAAAAACATTTCAGAATTTGTATAAAATAATGCAAAATAGATAACTAGCTGGTAGTATGTACTCGTATGTCAGGTACCTATAACAGACGAGTACCTACTGCCAGCTAACATTACAATCATCATTTTTAATGATAATTTACTGCAAAAGGTTGGCCTCTTCAAAAAAACTTTCAAATATCTTCGATTTAATTGGAGTTTATGCATCCACGTGCCACCAGCTGCCAGCCACTAGCGAAGCTTCTTTTCATAGGTCCAAATTCGAAATCGAAAAACTAGCACCTGACCAAAAGGCACCTAGAACGTATCTTGTCCTATCCTAACCCTAATCTCAGCTAATTTTATAAATGTGAAAGGAGGTTTGTTTCTTTGTTACCTTCATTCCTGAACCACTGAAATTTTGCATACAATGTAAAATGCAAATGCAATGTAAATGCAAAATCTCATGACGATCGGCCTACCCCAGTACAGAAAAAAAAGGACATAAGGACTTTCTTCTCGAAAAAAGACATAAATCTTTTATCTCGAAAAAATTACGGACCCTATGGAACTGCAGCTGAAACCACGAGTCGCAGCTAGTTTATAAAAATATGAAGTTAGCACCTTACATTATTTTTCATTTTGCCACTCAAAACACCAATTGTAAGCGTAACCTTGGTCCACATTTCTAACTACCTACGGCTAATATCTGTTTGTGTGATGACAACGTCAATGGTAGATAATGCGCCAATGCCAAGCGCTCGTGCATTTTAACATCACTGATTAGGTACATGTAGTTATATAACTGAGGACTCTGTTTGACCATGATCATATTTATCGCTTAAAATACGCACGTGTAAGTTTTATGATCAGCATTGCCTTAACCTAAGCCACTTCTTTTACAGTAAGTATGATGCCAGCTGGTAATCCTACTAATATTATAAACGCAAAAGTTTGTAAGAATGGATGGATGGATGTTTGTTACTCTTTCACGCCAGAACGGCTGAACAGATCTGGATGAAATTTGGCACAGAGATAGAATATAGTCTAGAATAGCACATAGGATACTTATTTACTGCGAGTGAAACCGCGGAGCGCAGCTAGTTCACATATAACTGAGGACTGACCATGATCATATTTATCGCTTAAAATACGCACGTGTAAGTTTTATTATCAGCATTGCCTTAATCTAAGCCACTTCTTTTACAGTAAGTATGACACCAGCTGGTAATTCACCAGCTGGCATCATACTTAATTGAAATATAAGACACTGGTAACTGGTACTATACGTACCCCACCTGAGTGGACATAGGTAGGAAGAAGAATGCGTTTCCTTCAGTATCGTTTTTCATTTTGTATTTACTAACCAGTTTCTAAATGAAAACTAAATGATGAGAGTAGATAGGTGTTGAACTTGATCCCTGTTTCATAAAAAAACATTGCCAAACCACTGCTAATGCAGCAGCACTGTCTAAATAACCTGTGATTCTATAGCAGGCCATTGCTCCAAATTGCATTCACTACCATCATGTCACAGCTTATGCAGCAGTCAGTTTGTGCCAAATTCTACTGGTAGCCACAAACGAGGCACGGCTGGTAACGGGACAATCGGCTTTGCACTGCCGTTTATACGATACCAGGGTATTCTCGTGCGCTAGATATTACCTCGGCCATTCTCACTCTAATCACATTTTGAATGAGAGAGACAAGGACGGTGATAACCTCGGGTGGGCCAGAATATCTACTAGCTCTTATTTCATCTGTGGCGAAACCTACGTGCTCTACTTTAGCAGTCGATAAGCCGAAAGTAAGCAACTCGTGTATAATCTGTGCACTTTGGCAGAGAAAGCAGTAGCACTGAATTTAAAGTTTTGGGAAGTAATAAATATCCTGTTTTTGTATTTCTCTTCATACAATTATAACTTTTTAAAGTCTAGACTAGACAAATCAATAAACAACTGTTTTTTTAATAGAGATGTTCCTACCTACATTTGCACAGTATAAAGCTGAGAAAGCTGGCTGTCTAATAAAATCGCTAGCTGAATGGTGTCCACACTACACAACTATCAATATCAAAATCTTTGCCAGAATGCTGTCTTTTTTCAGGGATGTTAAATTTATGCACATTATTCAATCTATAAATACCAAATTTAAAGCAGGTAAGTATCTAATTCTGACCTCGCGGATTAAATACGAACAGTCCACGCCCAGAAATAAAACGCAAGTTAAAGTTATTATAAACCATTTTATTTGTGAGGCGCGACGATCGCTGTAAGATCCTTCATTACAATTGAGGAAAATATGAAGCAAACAGCTATTTATCGTTAAATTAATCAGCATTGGTCGACTGCTTCTACAGCCAAAGCCCTTCACACTAACGCACTTATAATACAACAACCGACAGTAATGCCAACGCCACACATTGGCCCTGTCTGTCCTAAAATCGATCAACTCATTGTAGGTCAAGCGTTCGAAGACTCAACACGTCGGCGTGTCATGACTGAAGGTCCTCGCGTAAGTTGAATAATACGTTATTAAAGCAAAATTGATACACTATCTAGATATAAGATATTCCGTAAAGAAACGCTTAATCAATAACCAATTATTTTATACCTACGTTGTATGCATATTGTGTTTTTTTTTCTTTCTTTGAATTTGGCGTCGCACGTCATGTACATTTGCCAGCGTCAAGTATTATACAATTATATTGTGTTTATTGAGTAAGTATATATTATGTAGACGCAGACAGGATACACAACACCTAAGTATTGTTTATGCTGTATGTGGTCTTACTCAAAACTCTTTAAAAATTAAATCCGAATCTGGTCTTTTAACTTTTGAATGTAAGCCAAGCCGGACGAGTCAAAAACAAAAAGGCAATCGGCCACGGTTCAAACCTACCTATGTGGGAGTGTAGCGCTGGCATAAAACGCACACGTGTGGTTAAACTGGCGCAAACAAGGCGCGTGTGTGCGTGAGGTACGTACAGCGAAGACTATGTTTTGCCGTTGAGATTCGCGTGCAGTTGCGCAAGGGCTGTCGAGGCCGTTGACTCGATGGACGTGCGTGGCCACGCTGATGGGCGGCAGCGGGCGTGCGCGTGCGCTTAGCGAATAACCAGCAGATGGGTACTTTTTAGGTAAATAAATCTAATTATGTTGCACAGAGGAAACACAGCACCCTGTGCAAAGGAATAAGTAAGGTAAAATATGGAAGTACACGTACATACGTACCTACCTATACTAGTTGGTATAAGTATGTGTAAATTTCGAGTTTTCTAACGTGATCTAGTTAATTGAAGGTTTTTTTTTTTTTTTTAATTGGCTATGAGACTTCGCGGCTGACGTCTGTCCTTATCTTGAATCTCTCTGTATTATTGAATTTTTTTAATCGATACTACGTACTATTACAAACAAGTTACTGTATTAAAGGATAAACAAAACCCGACTGCAAAATGTTTTTTTCTAGTTTTTTTTTTATGATTGAATGGTCCCACGTTTGACCACAACACACCTGATGGAAAGTGACGGTGCGGTCTAAGATGGAGCACGCTTGCCCATGAGGTGCCTTTTCACTCCTGTCTTGAAGAGACCCAGGTTGTATCTATTGCTGGGGAACACCGAGGCAGGAAGCGTGTTCCACTCCTTGGCAGTTCTTATTAGGAAGGAGTTTTGAAAGCGCTTCGTGCGGTATGTTGTCCCTTATAAATTAAATTAAATTAAATTAAATTTGTTTATGTCACTTCCACTATCAAGACGATTGAAATGACACCTCACATGTCGAAATCCATGAAGCCATTTAGGCTGTAGGGCGTGCCAAAGAAACCTCATACATACATCCCCACATAAATACATACATACTTACACATTTACACGTACCTACTAGAAAAACATAACCCTCCATCCTGTGCAGTCGAACTTAGAAGCCACGATTTTGCAAAGAGCTATCTTTGACCACATCATCATCAACGACGTTCACCGTTTATCAACAATAAAAAAAAAAAATTGAACTGTCAAATTTCTAAACGTCAAATTTAAAACGTTGGACCGCAAATAGCCTTAAACCTAAACTGGAGCGTGATCTTGATTGGCCTCCCTGGCAATGAAGCGTGCTCTCCGGACGTCTTCTATATTTCGCAACCAGTAACCTCACTGACTGTCGGGACGGTTTTTGGCCTACGCCCTAAAAGAAACCAAATAAAAAACGATCATAAGTCTAGTTGGGATAAAAACGTAGTTTTGTTACATATAGTTATAGTAATAATAATAATGAGAGGTTCCTCACTCTGCAGCCCTGACCACCGGTAGCTTGGGCCTCGCCCCGCTGCCGGCGGCACCCTTGTTTTTAAGTTCTATAGTATTTGTTATTATAGTCATGTATTGTAAAAAAAAAACTTAGAAACTAAGAAGAAAAAAAAATCTCGGAATAATAATAAAATTAGGAACACTTGCAAACAAGGTCGTCTGACCCCAAACTAAGCAAAGCTATGGCAGCCAGAAACTAATTTACATACTTATTTATTTTTGAATACAAACTTAAATAGAAAATTAACACCCAGACATAAAATAAACACAAATGTTCATCACATGAATGTTTGTCCTAGGCGGGAATCGAACCCACGCCCCCTAGCTCAGAATGCAGGTTTACTACCAACTGAGCCACCGAGGCAGTCCAACTCTACGTTATGAAAAACTCTACTTTAACTCTACATTTTAAAAATGTCCAATTTGGGCATAAATTGTACCTACTAGCTACACAATACTTTTAGAATTACACAAGAATCTATGAAGCCTTGTTTTTTTTTAAATAGACAAAATAAGTTGGTACAAACGTGTAGATTTAGGTAAGCCCCGAGATTTGAAGGAAGCAGAATGCTATACTAAGTGGAAACCAAATTCTGACCATTATTAATGAAACAATAATTTTCTAAATTACTCTACTTAATTAGGAGAAGGTACGCCCCAGTCACCTACATGGATAGCTCCGACAATTCTTTAAAACATATTGAAAACAGTTTACCGATCGAGCGAAAACCGAACATCTACATTTTCCACCGCCGCGTACAACAGCTCCAACGCGCAATTTAATAATTTATGTCACATCGATTAAGCCGGTTTTTGAGGCAATTTGCTGCCCGTCCGTACGCAATCAACGATGGGCTACCGAGCCAAACGAAAAAGCGCTCCAAAATCGATTTTGTAACATCGCTTAGACGTGATGAAAATTCCAATTTTCTTCGGCGAAATACAAACTTATTCGACTCGATGTACGTTGCGCAACTATTCGCGAACAGATAACGGAGTAGGCATGTGCCCCTCCGTCCTCTGTCCTCGCAGAATCCGGTCTCGGGCCTCTATCTCCCTCCCTCGTATTGGATTACCGTGTATCCGTCCCGTTTCCGCGCAATGACATAGATACCATGTAGTTGCGAAACAGCGCGGATTATATAGCAGGTGGATTGTGCCGTAAACGAGTTTAAATAACTGCTTTCACATGCTTGTGAATATTTAAGTATGCATAACAACAGTTAAACTTGTATGCAAAACTTTTTGGAATCTTTCTGCGTTTGAATTAATTTTCTATGTTGAATAAACGGCACGTGTCCAAATGGCTAGTTTAGCGAGATCTTTGGATCTATTATGCCCTGGTATCAAATTTTTTCCGCGTACAATGATCTTACACAAATTAAAAATATATTTGAATACAATGTAAACGACGACGATGATAACGATAGATTTAAACAAATAAGTCTTCCCAAAATCTTTGAAGTAGAAAGTAAAGGAAAATTCTTCGATCAAAAATTATTTCGATGAGAAAATGGCTTCCTTAGTTAGTTGTTGTAATTTGTACTCGCACATAGTAATTCTCTCATACAGTATGAAAAAGATCGTTTTTTTAATGACTCTATGCTGTTGGTCACTGAGGCCTCGACAGCGTACCGGGCATTAGGCAAGCGCAGATGGCACTAAATAACTTACTAAATAGCTCCAAATGGTTATCTTTGAAATACCGTCTTCATCAGTAAACTAAAGTTCCTTTTACATCTGGGCTTCCTATTCTAATGAAATAGTCTTAAATACCCATGGAAATAAGCAAGCAAGCTCGCGCATCAAGCGATTTGCAAGTCGCGAATCAGGAGGCGGAGTTTGCAATATCCAATGCAAGAGCTTCCGCGACGCATGCGCTACTTGCGCAAGCATTCGACCATATGGCTAGAACACAAACACAATAGTACCTACATTACATTGCAACCAACTTGTGCATACAGTTGGCATAAGGAGCCACCGTCGTATTATATGAACGAAACTCAATAGCATCTGGTGGTAAATTTTAGTTTCGCTCACTTTGCTAACTCTGAATGTAAGTTGGTAAGTACTGTAACTAAATGAATTTACTAGTCAAGTACTTGTTTACTTTAAATATGGTTAACTAGTTTACGTAAGAGATTTTAAGCGAAACTAGACTATAAGCATATTATTATAAAGGTAAACAAAGGTTAACTTAAGTTTTAACCTGCTTTTTAACAATAGGACATTTTCTGATTGATGCTTAGAATCTGACTTTATTCAAAGGTCCTTCTTTAGAGTGGTTATTTCAATACAGCAGCTGTTCCTTTGATCATTAGAACGAGTGACACGGCCAATTAAATCGCGTGCTATTTGGCTAGCGTCTGATGACGTCAGAGGAAAAACTTGCAATGCGCTGCATAGACATAATTTAGGTCAACTCTTAATAAGCAGTTAAGTACATAAATAAATGTGTTGGTGTGGTCAATTAAAGTAGGTATATGGTTTAGATTAAAACTTTGTAAATAATCCTCTGCATTGAATTCTATGAAAAAAACATAACATCATAATATATTGGGTTCTATAAAACGCGTCACATTGACAGTCACCTAACGACTATAAAATTACAGTTTTGTTGACAATCCTGTCAGGAACTGTTGCGTAAAGATATATTTACCCCCCTAAATAATAAACGTTGTGTAGTCTCGAAACAGTCATACAATCTTTTGTCTTTTTCTTTCTTTTAATTTTTTAACTTGATCGCCAAAGACAAAACTATTCCGTAACTATATTCAGAGGCAATTAGTAGGGAGAAGACTATGACCACGTCACTCAACGCGTAATGAAAATCAGCTAATAAAGCGAACAAATGAAGGTCGATGAAGCTGCACTTACAGCTTATTCCTTTTTTTTATAAGTAAATTCGGGACACTTGCACAAATGGTCGCCTGACCCCAAACTAAGCAAAGCTTGTAATATGACTGCCAGAGACTGATGTATATACTTACTTAGATATTTTTAAATACATACTTAAATAGATATTAACACCCAGACATAGAACAAACACAAACGTTCATTACATGAATGTTTGCCCTAGGTGGGAATCGAACCCACGCCCCCAAGCTCAGAAGGAAGGTTCATTACCAACTGAGCCACCGAGGCAGCCTTAAACATCACATTACAATCTCTAGCAGACCGATGGTAATGCGTGAGTTTAGTTGTGATTCGAGCGGCCAGCGGTGGCGCGGCGGCGAATGGCGACACGCCACCGATAGCCTCCGATAAGATAAGAATAATCAATAATTTCGCGCGATCCGACTTGCCGCACGAAAGGTCACTCACGTTGCGAAATAATGTTAAAGCCCCGAAACCTCTGAAACACACGAAACGGCATGCCGATCGCGATAAAGTGCGATAAACTTTATGAGCTACAAACATAAAATTCTTAGTTCAAATAAAATTAAGCTTACAAGAATTTAATTGACCGAGCTCCCGTTGAAGTCCTTTGAACCGCTATTTCAGTACAGACTTAAGTTTTAATTTTAGAACAATTGCATTTATTATAGTATTATTAGATACTTATCAAAGTATTATAGTAATTATTAGAATAGGCCAGTAATACAACATCTATCTTTTCAGGGATTATCGCATACTGAAAACATAGAATTCCCGTTTTAAAACACATTCGTTATTATTCGTTTTATAACACACTAGCTGCGCCCCGCGGTTTCACCCGAGGTTAAAAAGTATCCTATGTGCTATTCTAGACTATAGTCTATCTCTGTGCCAAATTTCATCCAGATCTGTTCAGCCGTTCCGGCGTGAAAGAGTAACAAACATCCATCCATCCATACATACAAACTTTCGCGTTTATAATATTAGTAGGATTAAAATCAAACCTATTACAAACAATTAATACATGACTCCCGGTAACTTGGTCATAGTATCACCAACTGTTAAACTAAGTCTCTTTTATTCAAATTTAAATTCTAATAATAATATACGCGATGATCCTGCTAGTTGAAAAGTACACATCGTCACAATTCAGTCAAACTTTTGTAAACATAGCAGTAAAAATCGATAGACTCTACCTTCGTTTTCTTTCATGGCTTTTTCGATTTCTAGTGCAGCTAATAGTATTTGCTTGCTGAATTACCCATGTCAGCGCATAATTTGCTATTAGGTACACCACATGCAAACAGCTTTCCATGAACAATCTATCTAACTACACTACTCAACCAATCTTTTTATAGAGATGGCCAAATGAAGGAACTAACTGTTTCTACAGAAAGCAGCCACTTTTGTTCGGAAACAACGATAGTGCCTCCCTCATTTGCTTCTAAAAATAAGCTGGTTGCATTGTACTATGAGGTTATGGGGTTGTGGTATACCAAGCCGAAAACACATACCTACAAAGACCTTGACTAAGGGACTAAACTTATCCAAAAATCACGATACAAAATATCAGCTGTTTCATACTTTTTGTTAAGTATGAATAAGCGGGTCGAACCTGGATAAAATTGGCACAGGACCGGAATGAGGGCGTACGAGAAGAGAGGCCTATGCTCAGCAGTGGGCGATTACGGGGTGATGATGATGACGATGATAATGAATGAGTGTCAAAGAGTTGTTCAGAGCTCTAAGTTTTCATGTTTTCGCCTTGGTACATCCCTGACCCTACATAATGGGCCATTTTTCTTGTCTCACAGCAGCATTGACACATGCTGAATTATAAATGAAACATCGCTAGTGCAGTAAGTATCACAATGCTTTTAGGGTTCCTTACCGAAAGGGTAAAACGGGACCCTATTCCTAAGATTCAGCTGCCCGTCCATCGGTATGCCTGTCCGTCTGTCGCCAGGCTGTATCTCATGAACCATCATAGTTACATAGTTTAAATTTTCACAGATTTCTTTTACCGCTATAACAACAAATAATAAAAAGTAGAATAAAAGAAATACATATTTAAGGGGGCTCCCATAGAACAAACGTGTTTTTGTTGCTGTTTTAATAGACAGTCCATTTTATCTGCCAGCTTCCCTGAAGGATTACCCCACACTCACACCAAGCACGGCATAAAAAATATGGTACATAATTTAAGCGGATTATTGATGATAGCTTAGATAGAAGTAGGCTCGCCTCTCAAGCCAAGCAGCGCCGGTTTGATCTCTGCTAAAGGCACGGACCAGTTTGTTCATCTGTGGACATTTATGTGCATATTTAAAATCATCATCTGCTATTTAACTGGAGCCCGGTAGGGTCAACTGGGGAAATGCGTCTGTGGAGCAATTGTGTCTTTCAAGAATTAATGAAAAACCCTTCACAAATTTGGCAACTAACGCCATCTTGTACAGATTATTGCAACTAAAGACTTTGTGAAGGGTTTGTTAATAATTCTCGAAAGGCGCAATTGCCCCACAGACGCATTTGCCCCAGTTAACCCTAAAAGTCGACAGGCTTACCCCTATCACATTTGGGACTGAATATCGACCGGTAAGTGTGAGTGTTGTACTACACCTCTGCTAGTCCTTGCAGGGGAAAGGCATGACGGTATGATACGTAATTTTGTTAAGTAACTATAGCAAAAACAGGATTCGGTTGTTCTACGACCAATTCATTTGTTTGCATAAGAGAATTACCTACCTATAAGACTTCCCTGCAATATGTTTTTGCCTATTTGGTAGCTACTTACCTAAGCAGATATTGGCAGTCAGTATTACACAGTAAGTAGGTGTGATCGATTACGTTTGACCTCTCTTAATAACCCGGGCTTAAAATATGGACGTTGCATAAAAATACTTTGAAGGTCTTCCTAATGGCTGTAGTTTTAGGCTTGCCCTTTAAAATTTTAATATGTGGTAGGGTGAATTATGGCCACAGTATTGTAGTTTCTTAAATCAACTAGGTAAAGACGTAGTTAAGTAAATTGTGGACGTGAGTTTTGCATGCGAAAAGGTGTTTACTGGACATGAACAGACATTTCTTCTAAAAAGTTAAAAGACTCTAAAGTATATTTTGTTTTGGTTATCTGTGCGTTCGGGGATATGTAGGTACGAGTATAAACCTAGTATTAAAATGCATAGAACGAACTAAGAAGAACTACGTTTGTATATACTTATGTAGGTACAATAAGTACCTAGATGAAAACGTCACACTAATACTTATTATTTATCCGAAAGTCAGGATGGATGGGTTGGATGGATGTCTGTTACTCAACCACGGCAAAAACGACTGACCGGACCTGGATCATAGACTGGATCTATGCCTTAACGAAATTTGGCACAGAATACTTATGGTCTGGAATGCTTTTTGACTGCGGGTACCAATGCAGGGCGAAGCTAGTAGATATTTCATAAAATTGTTTGTTTGAGGAACCAGGTCGGACTGAGCTAAACGGTGGCTCCCCACAAGCCAGGGGCCCGAGAAGGGGTGTAGCCCCCAACCTACCTACAGTCTGGCCAGCGGCAGGACCTGCAAGTCAAGTCCGAGGGAGACCCGCGCCGGCTGGGGCCTGGCTGGCAAATAACACCCTTAACATGGCCAGTCCGACCCTGTAAGGAACGATCCCTAAGTGCACAATCTTCGTAACCTAATTCTGTTAAATAAAGTTAGTTCAATCCATCAACATCATCATCAACGATCCAAAGCCAAAGTCAATTAGTGACAAATGATCTTTACGTACGATTTGCGAGGTTATTCCTTCATTTCGGTTATTTTTTACAAGGCTATAGGAACGTATAATTGAGTGATTTATGGAGTCACCATTACGTTTGACACGGCTTGTTGGGAAGGTGTCGAAAGAAACCCGGGTCTAGTCTACACATGGTACCGTTTTGGTATCATTACGATGCCGATGGTGAGCAAATATTTATTTTTGTAAGTTTTTTTTTCATAACATGGAACATACTATCACGCCTTTCCCCCGGGACGGGGCTGACAGAGGTGTATAACACCCACACTTCGCCGGACGATATTCAGTACCAAATGTGATAGGGGGTGAGCCTGTCACCCTACACCGGGCTCCAGTTAAGTAGCAGATGACATTAAATACGCACATATGCTCATAAACTCAGATCAACCTAGAGAATAAGATAGCGCACGTCGTATGATTTAGGTGAAGCCAAAAACCATCCAAAAACTATACTACTGTCGTATATGTACACAACACGCACACAAAAAAACTACGCTACTCGCTTGGTCATTCTTACCTCGAAATGATGTGCATTGGTATATGGTATAATTTCGAGGACATAAATATGCATAGTGCATTATAAAAGCGTGGCCAGGACTACATTTTGAGGTTCTTTTTAAAAACTGTGCAGTTTTTTTACAAGTCAATTTTAAAATACCGTAACAATAAACTCTTACAAAGAAGAGTTTTAGAATTTCAGTTTTAGAAAATTAAATCTACTAAGGTTGTACTCGTATATTGGAACGGCAATGGCTAACGTAGAGTTTGAGAATTAATATTAGTTTTCGTGCAATTGTAAATGTTTTTCATGGCAACATTACCACGCACACAAGTTTAAAAAGAAGTGGCTTCAGCGAGATATAAAGCAGTGTTCCATCTTTTCCTCTAGGTTGATCTGAGCTCATAAATGAACATATTGGTGCGTGCCTTCGGCTGGTAATTTTTTGATGCAAAATTATTTGTCAACAAAAAGTTTTGCAATTATTTAAAAGTCATAAATTATTTTTAGAGTAAATTTTACACATTTGTTTAAAGTTAATCAACCAAGACTGACAAATTTACAGTGCACTAGCTTCTTCTTTTTGCGGCTGCACTTTACATAGCACTCAGTGATTGTTTATATTTAAATATTTCTATGAAGTATTAAAGATTGTATAAATTCTGACAAAGCTTCCAGAGATTAGAAAAGATTATTTAAAATCAGATGACATTGTGAATCAACAGCCACAAAATAGTTTATTGACATTGCTCAGCGTCTAACTCATTGGATGTATCTCACAGTAGTGTCGGTATCCTGATATATTAATGATAAATATTAACGCCATTATTAAATAAGAGTGCATCAGACCGGACCTACCCGAAGTCAAAACCAATAACGCCTCGAGCATCAAAATAGAACAAATCTCTCACTTATATTTAGACACAAGTAATTTTTTATTGATTATGATGGACCGCCAGATTACTCCTGTATAAACAGAAATATTTAGCACCACATCTCTACAAGTGTACAAACATCGTAAAATATAATTGGTGCTGTTATAGCTCGGCTTCCATTTAAGGGTTTAAGCCTCGCCATGTGTTATCGATATTCTTTTGAAAAAAGGTGAGCTTGTTGCAGCTTTTGCGTGCAATATAGTAATTGGAAATATCGATTGGAAATATTCGTCGATGGGGGTATCTTAGCTACGATGCGAGATCTACGTTGGTGAAAAAGAATAAAGGAAATGTAAGTACTTGCAGTGGTTCACTACCCAGATTTTCTATGGATAACTACCTACATACGACGTAGGTAAGTAAATTTGTAACTTGATTTTATCAATTTAAATTTCACGTTGTCATCCTATTTCACATTGAAAAGTAGGGTATAGAAGTGTTGGCGGGAAATCTCGTTGACTTTAGACGAGTTTTTACCGCGTTTTTTCAGCGCTCGAACTCAACGCGATCAAGTTGACAGAGACGCACTCTGCTTAGGTTGCGACCAACTTAAGGCTCAATTCCGTCATTGGCTTCATTGTCGTTGGCGACAGTATCGCCGTGCGAATGTAAAAAAATGTGACATTTACACATTTATATAGTTATGTACAATGTGTTTATTGTACATTTTCTTTGAATTTGTGCGGCTTTTCTGAAGCCAATAACGGAATGTTAGCTTTATTTGTACGGTTGAGACTCAACCATGCAAATAAGTTGGTCGCATGTTATAATATTTAAGTAGATAAGTAGTCAGACAATACATTGGTATCTTTTTCACTCATAACCGTTGGGTGGAAAAGACACCAACGCTTTTTCTTACCAAAATATAGGGATAAACCTGTATTAAGTCGATATAGGTAGGTACGTGGAAAATTGAAGTTTCACAATTCATCCAACTCTACGTTGATAAGTCAGTCGTTCTAGAACCGGCCCCGTCCTCGACTGCAAAACATATTGAATTGCAGATCGCGATTAAAATGCCCATGCAGAGCAAATCGAAAGGGCAAATCAAATTTGAAATTGATACGTTTGCCTTGACGCAGTTCGCTTACAGCGGATGTGAGGCCGAGCAAACTTTGAAAGCAATATTTTCAAGTCCACAGCTCGCTGGTACCTAAAGCATTCTACGGTGACGTTAATTAAAACGTATTATAATTCGTGGTGTAGCCGCGATCACGAATCCGCCCCGCGTTTCTGTTGAGTTATTTAATAGTGTTTTTTTGTGCGGTGGTAGGCGATTGCGCTCCGCCACCCTCGGGCTCCGCGCAAAAAACCCTCACGAATACTCAGAATGTTGTTTAGAGGCGCGCGGGAGGGGGCGATGCGATCACTATCGCACGCACCCACTGCACGCACTATCCTAAAACTAGCCACTTAATTGTTATGTACAGCAAAGCCTAAATATTTTCTGTAAAAAAATGCGTTAAGCGAAAGCGAAAGTCTGTGGCAAAACTCTAAGCGAAACTCATGTTTATTGCCGATTTCACTCGACGGTTTTGTCAAGCCGACTCGCATTTTTGATATGTGGTTAGATAATGTCTGCTCTCAGGTTGCAGTAATTTATGACTATGAGAAGAAGATTTAGAGGAATCCTCGTTTTCGGCACCGGTAAATGTGATTTGTTAATATGAAAACTTAATGGCAATCAAAAGCGATGGCAGCCTAGTTGGGAGCCTATCAAGCCAGAGGGAGCGGGTTCGAACCCAGCCGACGGCACGCACCAATTTGTTCATTGTGTGAGCACATGTGCATATTGTATGACATCTGCTCCATGACTGGAGCCCGGTGTATGGCGACAGGCTCGCCCCTTTCACATTTGGGACTGAATATCGTCCGGTGAAGTGTGGGTGTTGTATTACACCTCTGCCAGCCCCCTAGGGGAAAGGCGTGACGATATGTTATGTCATGTTATGTGAAAACTCAATTAAGATACGAGTAAGTCTAAAATGCGACAACAATGCTATCAGCGATCATCGATCTCATTGCATTGGTCTAGGTTACAGATAGTTTAGGAATACCCAAGAGAAGGGATTAACAAACAACTGTTTTTTTAGTAAGTTTTTAATTTATGTTTTCTAATGATGGTAGTTATGAATAAATAAGTAACTATGATACTAAATAACAGAAACAAAATAAGAATACGAACATATCTCAGGCATACATTAAAATTCTCCCAGCAGACGAGACGCCAGGTGGTCACCCTAGCAACCTGTTCCTCAGGCAAATGACAGCAAAAACTCTCACTAACCCTTTGTGATGTGCTACGGAAGGCTTATATTTTGCTTGGGATGGTAAAAAGTGTTGAATTTATGATTAGAAGAGGAATTAGGGATATTTTCACGTTTGTTGATCAGGAACACCTTATGGTATCCTATTCCATACCAACCATCGCGTCACTTCAAAACATTTAATTTAAATTAGTCCCAATCATAAGTTAGATTTTAAAACTAAGTTCTATCCAGCTAAAAATCTGTCGTCTCAGAAAAGTTTTTTTTCCGCGACTTGTCCAGTAATAAAGCTTGAAATCTTTTCTGATTGAAATAAAAGTCGGTAATGACAATGTATTGTTTGTGCCTTAAACCTAGAAGCTAGGATTAAAAAAGGTACATACTAGGTAGTGTATACATAAGTATGTTCATATTTTTATCTTAATCTTAACTCGATATTTACCACTTAATTTATATTTTATACTTACTAGCTGCGCCCCGGGGTTTCACCCGCGGTTAAAAAGTATCCTATGTGCTATTCTAGACTATAATCTATCTCTGTGCCAAATTTCATCCAGATCTGTTCAGCCGTTCTGGCGTGAAAGAGTAACAAACATCCATCCATCCATCCATCCAAACATACAAACTTTCGCGTTTATAATATTATATAGTAGGATGTACTTAAGCTCGTTTATACTTAACCAAAAATAAACTTACAAAGTCAAAGTCAAAGTCAAAATGTTTTTATTCAATTTAGGTATCAAAGATACACTTATGAACGTCAAAGTTATTTAAATAGACTCGACCGCCTTGTTCGGATAAAAAGCCTCTACTCAGAAGAACAGGCAAGAAACTGAGGGGCATTATTTTTTCAAATAATAAATAAATTAGTCTCACAAATTTTGGCTTACAACTAGGTAATATCTATAAATATTAGTGGCTACTTGGCGGAAGTGGAAGGCTCCAGACATCTTTATCTTCTAAATAATTCTTAACCTTATAATATCCTCTTTTCATTAATGTAGTTTTTACATGTGATTTGAATTTTCCCTCGGTGAGCCCTGTTATATTTTTCGGGATTTTATTGTAAAAACTAACGCAGTTGCCTAAAAATGACTTTCTTGACTTAGTCAGTCTAAATCTCTGTACAGCTATCCTATCCTTATTTCTAGTGTTATAATTGTGATAGTCACTGTTCAATTTAAATTTATGTAGATTTTTGCGAACGTGCATAATATTTTCAAAGATATATAAAGAAGGTAAAGTTAAAATATTTATTTCTTTAAATAAATCTCTCAAAGATTCATTACATATTACGAGCTTGTAATCGCAAACTGAATTCCTCATACATGGCCTGAAATAACTTTTCAAAGGTAGTTTCGACAAAACGCGTTCTGAGGGTAGGTGCACAAAAATGCGTATTGGTTGCGTGCGCGTGTCGCAAGGGGGAGCTCATTAAGGTAAAAAGCCGAGTGCAAACGACGCCTAATGGCGAATTACACGAAGGGGAACGATAGCCGCATATTCCAAAAACGGCCACCTCACAATCGCAATCGCAACTATTTTAACAAATTAACTATTTGGGGCATAAGGGCGAGCTGCGTGGCTTTTCGTTTCATGTTTTGTTTTGTCACCAGTCTACGTTTTACCAAATACATAATAAATAAATAAATTCGGGACTTTTCCACACACGGTCGCCTGAACCTAAACTAAGCAAAGCTTGTACTGTGGCTGCCAGAGACTGATATACATACATATATATATAAATATTTAAATACATACTTAAATAGATATTTAACAGCCAGACATAGAAAAAACACAAAATGTTTGCCCTAAGTGGGAATCGAACCCACGCCCCCAAGCTCAGAAGGCACATTCACTACCAACTGAGCCACCGAGGCAGTCAAAAACTCAGACTGGTGACAAAACGAAACTCAGCCTCGGTGGCTCAGTTGGTAGTGAACCTGCCTTCTGAGCGTGGGGGCGTGGGTTCGATTCCCACCTAGGGCAAACATTCATGTGATGAACATTAGTTTGCTCTATGTCTGGGTGTTAATATCTATTTATGTATGCTTGCTTAGTTTGGTGTCAGGCGACCGTGTGTGGAAGTGTCCCGAATTTCTTTATTTACTTTACTCACTCGGCAATTATAATAGATTGTATTTAAATATTATGCTTTTATATAAATACAGTCAAAACCGTTTATGGCGACATCGTTTAGAACAACATACCGGTTAAATCGACCAAAATCAAAGGTCCTGGCTGAATGTTATATGACCGCCTTATAGAAAACATTGGTTTTTACGACATTGTTTACTACGACATACCGCATTAAGCGACCACATCTGGTTAATGTTTTCGGAGAATTATATCTGTAGAACAACCGGCTCAGCTTAGCTGTATTGTAAATATGTACTTAGTTAGTATCCTAATCTTAAGCCTTCCTAACTAATATTATAAATGTGAAAGTGAGTTTGTTCGTTCGTTTATTTACTTGCTTTGCTTTCACACCTTAATTACTCAACCAATCATCATGAAATTTAACATACACGTTGTCCGTGTTTACACCCGAAAAGAGAACGGTTCCTGTGGGATCGCGGGTGAAACCGCGGGGCGCAGCTAGTTACTTCAAAATTCTCCATTAAAAAAAGTCATATAAAAAGATAGGAAAATGTTTATCATCTCCTGTCCAAATCTCATCAGTCATTATCAAATTAAACACAAGCACGTTTTTAACAATGAAAGGTAGGTGTCTAAAGGTAAGTACATATAGCATTTATACTCCTGAAAATACAACCTAAACTGCTTATCAAACTACAAACGAATCACACTAATTTCACAATTCCCAGTTGCTAGAAATATCTCTGACCATTCTAATCTAACATTAACAAAAAGCACCATCCTATCTAAAAGTTAATAAGAATCTTACTAGTGCAACAATCAGGGTGCAGCGAAGCCAGGAGCGCCGGCGGGGGGCAGGCGCGCGGGGGCGGAGGCCTATCAGCATTTCGGCGCGTCCACGGCCCCTCCCGCCCCGCTGCCGCCGAATTTGCCCTGCACCTCTAACCGCGACCACAAAATACTGGTGAAGCCAGAGCATAAGCTCGTAAAAGCAAAAGATGACACTCGAAGGTGGAAGTTTAATATTAAGAAGTAACATTATTAAAAGAAGTTCATAAACCCGGCTGGAAAATGTCGTACCCTATGTCACTTCCACTATCAAGACGATTCAAATGACACCTCACATGTCGAAATTCATTAAGCTGTTTAGGCTGTAGGGCGTGCCAAAGAAACCTCACACATACATACAAACACTCGAAAACCATAACCCTCCTTCTAGTGCAGTCGGGTAAAAATAGAAAGAATTCTTATGACTAGTGGCAAAGACATGAAATCTAACAATGTTAGGATTCCAGTACAGACTCTTTTCCGAGAGCTTTCCCAAAGATGCTTTGTCTGTAATTGCATGGCTATCCCACCCAGAATGTCATGCGATCCCGACTTCATATTCCCGCTTTTGCCTCTCGCTTGGAGCCAAGCCGCTGGCTGGAACATCGTGCTGCGACGCTCCCCTCCAAGTCGGCTAACCTTGAAAATAGTTTTTACCGGCTCGAGGGTATTCACCCCATATCCAAATTCCGAGGCTCGCTCCACACTGCCGGTTTTCTCTACCCTCCTACTAATTTCTAATAGGAATCGTACTCGCGCGGGAGCAATCGCGTAGTGTGTATTGCGCGGACTGAGGTAGGCGAAGGATATTTGACTATAGTTTTTTAGCCGGGTCGTGAGCGCGCTGCTGCCTGCAGGGATTTGTTTGTGAATCGTAGGTAGAGCGTCTACGGGAAAGGAATTTTGATGCAATAAAAATAACCAATCTTATGACGATGATGACTCGAGTGTTTTTGTATCATTTATGGAGGGATTTGATGTGGACAAAGCGCAAGGTGCTTTGTTAGTAACCCTCTGTTGTCTGGCAACCGATGTAGCTTTTTGCAGCTTTTTAAATGTCAATGTGAGGTTAGAAGAGAAGTCTGCAAAACGTTGCTAAATTTTACACATACTGATATAAATATGTACGAACCAATCACTAGGTAGTTTGGTATGTTTTTGTAGGAAACTTTATGGTAGTAAGTACCTACCTACTTATCAGATAAAAACGTTTTCAAAAACATTTATAAAATCTTTAAAAACTGGACTACATTCTTTACGTTACAATGAAACCCGACATTGTATCCATATCCATTATCAGAGACAATAAGTTACCAATTAGTATCTATTAGTAAGATAGGGTTGGGCAATTTAACATTTTGACGCACTTACTCTTTTTTTTTCGTTAAAACCTCCGTCCACCGAACAGCACGTCTGGCAATTCAATTCGACACGAAAACTCCTCCCGTGGCGAATAAAACAAGAAGAAGATAGCTTATTTACCTGCAGGTCGCGCTGAGGAGGGAATAAAAACCTTACATAAGCGAGCAAGGGTAGAGCGGCAAAAAAAGTAAAAAACAAAGCCGTACAACATTCACCGCCTACGCGCGCCGCCTTCGGACTCTACCAATTTAAAATTATGGAAATGAATACGAATTACCCAATGGGACTTTTATATTCGTGAATATGCGTAGAGACGCTGCTTTTATTACTGTTTAATTTTTTTTGTGTCATAAAATATTAGGTAAATAAAATATTTTTGTGAACAATCATGTGGAATACTGATAGCAAAATTAATAGGGAAATTAAATTGAGTTTGTCGTTTTAATTTTAAATGTGGGATATAAAAATACAAATACCTACCTACTTACTAACAATAGTTTTTACGGAAATGTGGGTTAGTAAAATTTAGCTAAGCTCTACGAGGCCGGAGAATATACCTGTATTTTTTTCTCTTTATAAATCTATATTTAACAAGTAGTTATTCAGTTCTAGTTAGGGCATTTAACGGGTAGGTAACTTTTTTGTTACTAACTTAATAAACCACCAAAGAAGAAGCCGTCTTTAATCACAGCGCGCCATTTTATTTTCTACTGCTTATTTCGATACTTGGCAATCTTTGATCACAATGTAGTTTTCTCAGCAAGTATTTAAGTATTAAGTAAGTACGGTCTCGGTAACTTAACAATGGCCAGCCCTCACCTTGATCGCCGGTTTGATACGGCCCATTCAGAATCAGTGGTCATCTTGAATGGACTGCGCTACTTAACCAGCGTCCACTTATAGACGATTGATGAATGAGTGTGATTTGGACATCTTTATCGTATGTATAGTATTGGATAGCTAGTAACTGTAGCCTAAGCACAAACACTATTGAAAACTACTTGGTTGAAAACTTCTTGATTGTTTTTTCTAAAGAATTGTTTGAAAAAGTTTTAGTTCTCATTCCATCTACGAAGATAGAATGAGAACTAGGTATATTTTTCATATCTACTGATATACTCGTGTACTTGCTGATATGAAAAATTAACCTTGTTCTTTGCAGCAAAAAGACTATTTTTTAATAATGATGAATGGATTAATTTCTAAAGATCTAATTTATTTTGTGTTAATTCGCACGTGTTTAATAAAACAATGAAGAATAAAATCTCGAGGTATAATTAAGAAAAAATGTTGAAGGGGTGGAATCTTTTTCATAACCTACCCTTTCTGCAGAGGGCGTTTCTTTGCACCCGCTTCGTTGCACGTGCAAGACGTGAAACCTTTATAAGAGTGAAGCTTAAAACTGGTTTAGAAAAATTAGAATAGGTAAGTATATCTACATCATCATCATCATCTACATTTTTATATCTAAGAAGTAACTGCGTCCCATAAGTATTCCCGCTAGCGGGAAAAGTTAGCAAGACAGGGCTAAAAAATGGCCTAGGTATAGGTATTGCATGGTATAAGATAGCACCGTTAAAGTTTCGTAAATGCACAGGTTCACTAGCGTCTACGACTCAACGTAACATTTCGGTGCACATTTATATTTGGTGGGCAGCTGTCAGCAAAAAACCGCTTTCTAAAATGACTGCTATTACTATCAACCGCGTATTTCTAGTGCACCCACCTTGAGATCACAATCGGGAACGCGTTTCCGCATAAAATATACGTTGGCCTAGCGCCGTTGGACTAACGAACTTCTTTTTTATGCGATTCGCAGTGTTGACCTATTTCTTCCGCGTAGAGCAAGAAGGGTCTATAATTTTGAAAGGAGGTTAAGCTTAATGGGCAGGAAAAATTGCTTTGCTATATTTTATACATAGATTAGAAGTACCTACAGCTTAAAAAATATTGATCAACTTGTACCTGTAGTTTAGTTAAAAAGCAGAGTCGCAAAGTTAGCTTACAATTGGTTCCATATGAAAGTTTAATTATGTATAAATCTTTGCTTTCACACTAAGTGACATCTGCTTATGTCATGTGTTAAATGTTTACATAACCAACTACGAGTACTTTATTGAGATAGGGATCAATGTACTTTTGCACATCAAAATGAATAGGTAAGTGTGACGTGGTCTAAAATAACCGCCACATGAGCCACATTCGTTTACGTAGGCAATTTATACGTGTTTTGACGAACATTCTTCTCCCCAATCAACTGCAAAAGAACCGTGCCTAACGCTATAATTGTTCAAACTTTGAAGCGCCTTCAAAATACAACTTTGTTAGATAAAAGCTGCGCGTCGCTGCAGCTAACCTCGAGGCAGCCTGAGATAAGGAACTGTTTACACTGCTTGAGTCAATGTCCTCCTCCTGCGCGGACAAGGAAAACCTTGGAGTCGACTCGAGTACGTACAGTACCTACGTACTTGGACAAGTAACTCTTCCGCCTACCGATACAAAACCTTCAAAGTTCGTTGATCTTTTATACTTGTAAATAAATTAATAATCACGCATTGTTCTTGAATTCTTATGTATTAACATACCTTTATGACGTTGTTATTTGATGAGTTAATGAGGGTGGTCTTCGCTAATGATTTTATCTTTAGCGGAGCTACAGAATAAATAAGTAATAGTACAAGGTGAAGTTAAATACCTATGCATACCTTAGTAAGCTTAAGTACTGGCAATCATTTAAAGAAAATTAAACCTTCCCACCATACCTACTTGAATTGATTTCAATTAAACAGCTCTCTTAATATCTATCCCAGTTGTGCAAATATGCTAAATACATAATTATTGTGTGTAGCTGCTACCACACTATGAAGAAAACAGTAAGTGCCTAACCGAAACATTCGTGCTCTTGTTGAATAAACTAGAAACTGAGGTAGATATCGTGTGAGGTTGTGAAAATAAAGAAATGATTCATGAAACATTAGTCAAAATCATAATCTAATTAAGGTATACTTTAGCATTCTCAGCTCAGACTCCTCATCAAAACCACCTGGTATTACCAAAAAACAGCATATAGGTACAACAAACTATCCTTTCTAAGGGCTCTTTAAAATTCCACCTGCAAGAAAAATTCCGCAAGAAATTCGAAAAAAAAGAATTCCGAAAATGTCCAACAGCACTTGCTGCTGCTAGGGTTCTCCTAGACGGGCTACATTTTTACTGCAATTCTGGCCCGGTAATTTATTTATTTATTTTAATAAGTTAGGGTATCTTACAGCTAGGTGAAAGATAAACTAAATATATAAGTCAATAAGGCCACTTAAAAAATACCACTTTAAAAATAAAAAACAATAAGTAAAATAAAAATACATAAACTACAAAAATACATAATACTGGTAATATTGCCGAATATAGTTCGGCTATCATCAGCCATGCTAGAAATTTTTGACTACTTATATGGCCGGGCCACACTCAAAATATTATTGGGCCAGTATTGCAGTAGAAATATGCCTCGTCTAGGAGCCCCCTTTTAGAACGATTCCTTCCTTAGCTTTAAAACTAATCTTAAGCAGGCTACTCCACGCTAGAACGCGGGCCCTGTTCCTGCGCCCCTAGCCGCTCGTAAATAAATTGAGCCTGCATTAGTGGCAATTGTTCGCTATTGCCGCCGCGCTATGCACCTTACCTACTACATGGTACCCTGGTACATGACAGTTTATGGCGCTAGATTGTGTAGGTACATTGATATATAGAGGATATAGACGTATGTCTTGCATATTGCATAGTGCATATTGTGCCTATTCATAGAAGCTTACAAGCGTGAAGTTCTGAACTGAATCCGATATTCATAAACATGACAGATAGAAAACATGACAGATAGAGATACCTATAGGATACTCATCAATAATATCACCATTGGCTTATTATATATGTGCTGGACGTAGCCTAGGAAAGCTAACCTTTTTTTGGTTGAAATTAGTAATTTTTCGAAAGTTTTATGTATCAGGGGTAGGCCTCTCCTCAATGTAGGTAGATTGGTAGGTACACTGGGCAGTTCCTACCAACTACCACTAAGCTAACTTAGTGTTTGCAGCGCTTACCTCCAGCTCCTGACATTATGGAAAAATACTTTTACAAAATGACATCACTTTTTTTTTACACGCCTACAAACAAAATCATTATAATTTGTATGTATAAACTGTGCATGATTAAAATACTTGAGAATTACATTAGGTAGGTACAACATTTCGTGCAACATATTACCAAGTCTGACTGGTGATTAGAAGTTCACAAACCAATCTCACGAATAGAATCAACTTTAAGGGTTGTGCTATGAATAAACACCGTCATGACAATGTTGTGAAAAATTTAACTATTAGACTCATCGATTAGACCTCCATGTATTTTGTGTACTAGACTTGGATATTTACTGACTCTGGGTAGAGTCGTTTTACGGCTCTACCCAGAGCAGTAGAGTCAATAGACTGTATCAAATCTTTTAGGTACTAAATCTACTAAATCTTAAGTAATGGAAATATCTGAAATCGCAATTTTCCAAAGTCATCTAATCCCAACAAGAATCTAATTTCTCATAACCGCCACCCCCACTGCGCTCACCGAACTTTTTAGTTAATTGCAAAAAAAAAAACTAAAAGAAATCGCAGAGATACGCGAGCCATTAACTTTTTCATCCATTTTTTAGGAAATAACGGGATCTGTGAGAATTATTGCGTATAACCTTTTGTTATTTCTTTTGTTTCTGAAAAAAGTTGCATTCCCACACTCCTCAACTTCAACCCCCAAAGGATCTAATTAGCTGGGATTGAGATTGGTCCACTTTACCTCAAAATCTAAGCGAAGATTGTAGCGAAATAAGAACTCGAGCTGGGGGGCTATTCCAGCGCGTGAGATGAGATGAGATTTTATCTTGGTCACTCTCACACCTATGACGTTTCAAACGAGAGCAACAAAGACGATAAAAATGAGATGAAAGTCACAAATCTCCGAATAGGGTCCCTGGTGCCTGCCTGCTAAAGAGTTTGATTTCAAGAACTTCATAATATTTAAATATTATTATAGGTAATATGTAGATACATATGTACACACACACACACACATGCAAACACACACACCCATTTTATATCTGTACTTATGTGCTTACTTTTAGTGTAAACTTTAAATAAGGTTAAGTAACTAATATAATGTCTACCTACAGCTCAGCTAAACTAAGTAAGTAGCCAAGAAGGGAAAGGACTGAGTTCCACAGCACAGGACCTCCTAGTGTGGGACCCAGGGTACACATTTAAGCTCTGTACCATTTTTTGCTCAAATAATTATAATTATTATTAAGATAGTATTTACCTACTTGGTATTTACCCCAGCATCTATAGTCTAGGTACAGGCTAAGGGCTTACTAAGGCTTACTGTCTAATAAATACCTACCTACCTATAGCTACTGTTATGTTGGTTTGGGAACTCGCAGAACACTTGGTAAGCTACAGCTTGGTTATAGTTACTGAAAGTTTTTCAGTACCTATCTACCTACCATACCAATTACTCATATACTATCAGCTATATACTATCAGCTATATACTATGAGTGAATAGAAGAGTTGATGCCCATTATTACCCACATAGTTGCAATATTTTTGATCTAGGTACTTAGGTACCTACCCCAGAAAAAATTGAAGACGAGGGTTAGTAGACCACTCGAATTTATTAAACATTCTTCGACATTTTTTTCTATGAGCTAAAATTCAAGCGTCATGTATTTTTTGTACAGCGAATAAAGTTTATTGGGAAAGTGGGATAAAGGTTTGATACCTACAAAAAATGCCGCATTGTGAAAGGTCGCCTGTGTCGCTTACAAAAACCGTGTGTTATCGTAAACCCCTCTCATTTGTGTTTTTTATGTTTTGATAGAGGTGCGAGAGCAGGTAGATTGGAAAACTTGCAAACTGTTTATTCGTATAGCAATAGATAAAGGTTTGTTTAAATTCTGTTATTTAAATATTGAACAAATAGGTATTACCTACCTAACATTTTTTTAACAAACAAACCTAAGGTTTTTCAATTTAAATTTTTAGTGTCTCATAAAAAAAAAAAAAAAAAAAGGTTTAAATTACAATGAATATACCAACTAGGTACATGAATTTTGTTAACAAAATAAGTAAGAAAGCATACCTATAGCTTTTACAATTGCACGTTAAAATTATTTAGTATCAACAGCAGACATGGGTAGTAGGTACAGAAGGTACCTATTCAGAAAAGGGGAGTTCAGGTAGCATAGGTAAGTTTAATAAATTTTATGTAGATAAAAATATACTTAAGCCTTTCATTATTATGTTAGGGCATTTTGGTACAGACAGTCATCGCGGAGAATCCATACATATAATCTCAGAATACACAATCATAATACCCGATGATGGTCCATGGACGCCCATCATTGCCAATGTGTGGCGTGGCGTACAAAGTTACTAACTCCTAATAGTGGCTGTATGCGCCATCTTTTGCACATCACTTAAACTATAATGTAAAACGTTAAACTAAATGGCGCGAATTACGACAGGGTCGCGTTCAGAAGTTAGGCCCGGAGCGCACCCAGAGTGCAACTTCGCCGTTTAAAACAGCTGACTCGGATAGCGAAGTTGCACTCTGGGTGGGATCACTGTTTTGTACAACATGTTTTGTACAACACGAGCATACGATGCCATGTCACGTAAAACTGTGCTGTACATAATCGCCGGTGCAACATTTTGTACGGTGGGGCTATTCCTACGCGTGAGATGAGATGAGATTTTATCTTGATCACTCTCACACCTATGACATTTCAAACGAGAGCAACAAGGACGAAAAGAGGTGAGATGAAAATCTCAAATCTCCGAATAGGGTCCCGGGTCTTATGTACAATCAATTTATGTCCGACATGTGTACAGCACGAGCATACGATGCCATATACACGTACAACTGTGCTGTACATGCTCGTCTGTACAACGTCCACTACTTGCCTAGGCTAATCATAGGTAGAAGAGGTTTCGGGTTGTTGTACAAAAAATAACCACAAAGGATAAGGCGACAGCTAAGCGAAGTGGAGCCTAACCAATACAATTCGTTTTGTACGGGTAATTTTGCACAACCGATTTATAGCCAACCACGTTTTGTCCGAAATGTTTTGTACAGCACCGTTTTACGTGTAAAGTAAAGGAAAAACGTTGCTGTGCATAATCACCTGTAAAAATTTTGTCCGGCCCTACTTTATACAGCCAGGGGCCCTATTCGGAGATCTGATATTTTCATCTCACTTTTTTTCGTCCTTGTTGCTCTCGTTTGAAACGTCATAGGAGTGAAAGTGACCAAGATAAAATCTCATCTCATCTCAGGCGCAGGAATAGCCCCCCAGAGCATGTACAACACGAGCATACGAAGCCATGTCACTGAAAACATGCTGTACATGGCTGGGTTGGGCATAGCTGATGTCATACAATTCGTTCTCCCTCTGGATGCGCTCCGAGGTATCCTCTGAACGCAAACCAGCAACTATTAACAAATACTGTCAGTGTTAAATGTGACAATGACATTGTCAATTATGGAGATATCAATCCAAAATTCCAAATCCAATCGTTGTTATCGCTACATTATTCTGATCGGATTTTAATTAAAGTTATTATTTGGCTGGCAAGCAAGTGGTCTAACGCTGCTGTATAGATCCCTGCAAAATACACTAAATAAGGTGTATAGTTCATGGGATTCAGTATTCTACGAATAAAATTACTGTTATCATTTTTGACTTCAGTACTCGCGCCTTAAATTATCATGGCACAAAATAAAGTAAGAAATAAACCCGTCTCTACTTTTGTACTTAATTTTTTCTGCTCTACTTATGTTATTAATTTATGTTTTATTCGTACAGCCATTCCCTGCTTTGAAAAATGATAGGTTACTTCGTGCTGCTCTCGGGAAAGAGGTAGATAAAGTACCAGTGTGGGTGATGCGGCAAGCCGGCAGATATTTGCCGGAATTTCAAGAAGTAAGAGCGAAACATGACTTTTTTACTGTCTGCCGAACCCCTGAACTCGCCTGTGAAGTTACGCTCCAGCCGCTGCGAAGATTCGAACATTTGGACGCATCTATCATATTCAGTGACATTCTTGTGATACCACAAGCTCTTGGCATGACAGTTGAAATGCATACTGGACTTGTAAGTATTACAGAATGTATTGAATACTTGGTTTTTCTCATGATGACCTTCCTGATGTAAAAAAAATGTATTTCATGATGACCAACCGCATAGAATTATTCATGTTATGTCACTATTATGTTGCATACTATTGTTGTTACCTACATGATTTGCAAATTTTACAAGCTAAAACTATGAAAATAAAACAACAAAAATATTCTGTAAGTTATCACATACCTATTATTCAGTAAAAATGTTAATAAATTACAATTGTATTCTAGGGGCCAGTGTTTCCCAGTCCATTGCAAGACCCGTCAGAAATAGACCAACTGACAGTTGATGGAGCAGTCTCTAGATTGCTATATGTTGGTGAAGCTATCACATTGACGAGACACAAGATTGAAGGCAAAGTACCACTAATAGGATTCACTGGTGCACCTGTAAGTAAAAACGATTTAAAATTGTTGAATTAAAAAGGTACGGTAATGCTTTGTTCAGGCAATATTTGTGACCTAACAACCACATAATACTAAGTCGCTGCATGTAGAAAGTAAGTAGAAAGATGATCAACTCAAGATAATGCTAGCCTTAATGGAGGTGTCTTGATATGAAAGTCTTTTCAACACTCTTTTATCTATCCAATATTTCTTTACAGTTCACACTTATGGGATACATGATTGAAGGTGGTGGCAGCAAAACCATGTCCAAGACAAAAGACTGGCTAGAAAAATATCCTAAGGATGTACATAAGCTCCTAAAGCTATTGACGGGTGTTATCATTGATTATTTAGTCATGCAGGTAACCGACTCTTCAGACTTTTTTCTGTAGCTTTCATACCTTTCATTACAAAAAAATTTACTAACATTAAAATTATTTTTGTAGGTAGAGAGTGGGGCTCAACTTCTCCAAGTTTTTGAATCAAGTGCTGACCATTTAACAAGAGAACAGTTCTTAGATATTTGTATACCCTACCTCAGGGAAATAAGGAGTGGAGTAAAAGACAAACTGACAGAGAAGTCACTGGAACAGGTTCCTATGGTAAGTTGAGACAGACTTAGTAATAGGAAAAAAAACAAAGGCATTCAAAGATTAAATTTGAAGTGCACTTACCAGTTAAAGCAAATATACCATAATTTTTTATCTTAGGAGGTAAGTATTAAAGCTGATATTGACAGCACCTACTACGTGCCCATTTTTTTAAAACTATTTTTAAACCCCAATCTGACATACTATACTTTTTAAAATACTTTTACAGACAGTTTTCGCAAAAGGCGGTGGACATTCTTTAGATGCACAAGCAACTATTGGCTATGAAACAATTGGTCTGGACTGGACAGTAGATCCAATTGAAGCCAGGAAAATAGTAGGCAGCAACATAACTTTACAAGGGAATCTCGATCCGCAAGACTTATACAAATCACCAGTAAGTTTCACTTCCTTATCTCGACTTTTTTTGTTTAGTTTAAGTGATAATTTTTTACACTTTCATAGCCAGTTTTTTTTCTTTTTGTGGTGATAAACTGCTATTATCAGGGTGACACTTTATATTTCATTTTGATAGTATTTTAGAATATCTTCTAATTTGCATTGTATTAAAAGAAATTGTACATTTTTCTCTTTCATTGCATCATTAAATCGTAATTATTGTTAGATTAGATGTTCACCTCTGCCAACCCCATCGGGGGAAAGGCCTGACGATATGTTATGTTAGATGTTGCTAAAATGAATCGAATATTTAACAAAATGAGGTACATGATTACTATGAGAAATAAACATGGGTTGGGTTCTGTCTGTTGTAAGACTCCCAAATCTGAGAGGACCAAAATTATCTGCATCTCTTTCCATTTCCATATGAGAAAAAAGACAGCAGCAATTTAAGAGCTATCAATACTATAATTTGTTATTTATTTCAGGAAGAGCTGAAGAACCTCACAATAGACATGGTTCGAAAGTTTGGCAAGACAAGATACATAGCTAATTTGGGACATGGAATAACACCACAAACTCCTATTGAAAGCATGACTGTATTTACAGAATCTGTCCATGAAGCAGTTTAGAAACTACAAAACACTTTATTTGGTGCTGGTAGACAGGCCACATTTTGACTGCAATACTGGCCCGGCTATTTACATGCAATATTGCATGGTAGCCCAGCCATCATCAGATGTAAGGCTATATTGCCGGGCCACACTCAAAATATTATCGCAATTATACCCGGCCAGTATTGCAGTAAAAATAAACACAGTCTAGGAGGACCCTTCGTGAATATGGCGTGGTTACATTTTGTTATGGCACTTTGGGAAAATAAATATATTATGTATGTTGGAAATATGATGATTTTATTAGTAATCTGGATTAGCAAAGAGTAATTACATTGAGTAAGTAGTCTTTGAGTTCTGGCTAGCAGCTGGCAAGTCCTCGTCGTGGCTGCCGATTGATTTCTTCACATACTGCAACAAAAACCATACATAAAGCTAATTCGCTAAATTGTGACAAAAAATATGAGTTGGTATATTTTATGAACCTGTGCAGGTAACGTGCAGGTTTTTAAAAACTATTAATAAATACGAAATATGGATATTTCTTGTTATAGCTTCACAAATTGAAATGATTTTTTAAATACGAAAATTCTATTCATATTAAAAAAAGTACTCTGTGGTAAAGGCGAAAGTTAAAACTGTGCAGTGTTAGAGCAGTCTACTGCAGATAAACAAAATCTTTTCTAACATTCAGATTTTCCCAGGATTATTTTGTCTTACCCTCTAATAAAATTAGAACATGAATGGTCAAACCTGTGGGTTAACTTGTATCTGCTCATCCATTTCTTGTATGTATTGGTGCAGTTTGGTGCAAGCTGCCATCTGTTGTTCGAGAACACACAACGTTTCAGGCGACGCGTACTTTTCGGGGCTATCTAGGAAAACCACCATGCCATCTTTTTGGTCGATCATTGCGTAGATTTCGCCTTCTTCTATCTGTTGAAATAATTGAGTATACTTTTAGTAATTTATTTTGATTCTGATTTCCGCTAGTTTTACATTATGTTACTTTCATAAGAAAGTGAGTAGATCGCCATCACAACTTATTTTGCAAAATTGTTACTATAAAGCACTGGCCAAACAGAAAAAACGTAGGACGCAGACAAAACAGGGACGGCTCTCCAAAGTAAGACTAAGGTCCTGGAGAATGTCTCGCGTGGCTTGAATTCGGGTTACAACGGTTAAACGGGATACTAGAGACGGTTGACCGATACGTGTCGACCGATTGGACATAAATTATAATTTGCGATAGCTAGAGAGATTCGGATGAATGAGATCTCCGTGAAAAATCAACTGTGCTGGGTGATATAGGTTTTCAACAAGCTGGACGATCTCCTCAAATCCGTCGAAGTTCCACAATGCTACTACGCGCCTACTCACCACGCACTTACACTACTCAATGACCTGCTTGTCCGCCAGCCTGATCTCGATTTGTTCTTCTCGGGAAACCGTATTATGTTGCTAAATTGCGTTAGACACTTACCAGATGTGTTTTTATTCATAAGTTTGACACAAAAACGATTTGGTGCAAACTGTTAGTTTTTGTAAGTTAATGTAATAATAAATAAATGCTTGGAGACTCGCTTCTGGAACCAGTGTTCTGCCTACCAAGACTTATGGTGCCCTGGTGACTTATTGTCGCGTACACGAGAGGCCTATGCTAAGCAGTAGACGATTACAGGCTGATGATGATAAAGATCTAACCAGCGTGATATCTTCGCAATGCGAAAAAAACGCTTTGATCGATTCTCCGAGGTCTCATCGAATAATGGCTTACTAATAACTTCATGGCTCAGTAATAATCTTTTGAGCTGTTTCTGCACATGCTCCACTGTATGAATCTTATACCTTTAAATGAGCAATTCTTGTATATATATGACGGCGCGAGATATAATTGGATAAAGAAAATCAGTTTATTTTGAGAGTAGTTAATCGATAGTTTTAATCTGTGGTTTTTGACGATTAATCGATTTGTTTATGGTCATTTAGAGCGGTTAACACCGAATGGAGTTGCGTTTGGGATTTCGGGCGAACGTCATGTCTGTCAGTCAGTGGTTGACAGGACTGGGTGGAAAGCGGTCGCACGCAATGGTCATTCGTAAACCCATTACTCTAAATCGCCAATTATCTTTGTGATCATTCATTAACTAAGTAGTCTAAGTGACTGTATAATTAAAATAGTGAAAAACCTTCACTGCTGTCCCCTTATTTCAACGTTCCTGAAGTTTGACGCCCACCATAGATACCCGTGATGAGAAGTTCATGGCTCAGAAATTAGACACGACACCGCGGCCTACTAGATTTTCCCCGTCACCAGAAGTGGAAGGTCACAGCGCGGCGGCCTTTCCTATGTTTCTCCGACATCAGTGGGATCAGATGCGACGGCGTGGCTCCTCCTTCCCTACATTACCCCGACATCAGAATTGGGATAAGAATAACGTCCACAGCAACAAGATATGGCTCCGTCTTTGGCTACAATTGTGCAATGATCTGGAAGCGAAGTGGCATAGCAACAGCTGGCTGATAGGGTCGCCCCTACGTGCTATTATTGTGGAGTGTGCGGACTGTTTCTTCGTGGTGCATGAAGGGCAGCAGGGCGGCAATGAGAGAGTGAGCATCGAGTAGACGTCTGCATTATCTCGACGGCGTTTGATTACACCTAGTCTATGCTATGTGACGCAACTAACAAACAACGAGAGACGAAGGATAGCAGTGTACCGAACAAAACGTCGACGCCTACGTGTTACTACTGCAACGAGGTTACATCGCCACTCGTTGATCGAAAAAGGGCACCAAAATTAGCAGCAGCAACGTGCGAGATCCGGTCAATGCCTGGAGGGCTATTCTTACAACTCGAGATTCCATCATACCCCGAAAAAAATGGCTTAATTCGAGATGCCTTATTCAAGTTGCACGAGATCGAGATAATCTCGATGGCTGGGGCGCGAGATGTCTCGAGTAGTCGGAGGCAGTGGAGACTTCCAGGAATCGAGATCGAGATGAGATGAAAATCTCCTATCTCCGAATTGGGCCCCTGCACTAAGCAGCCATGGATCACCTACGCGTGGCAATTGAATCCGGTGAGAAGTTATCATTTTATTTGATATTCGTAAACGATGTATGTCAGAGTGTTATTTTCTATTGGAGTTGTTTAAAGTTTGAAAATACCCACAAACAGTTTGGTCAGAATGTGCCGATTACGGCACACACAGACGAGTCATGCAGTCAATAGATAACTTATTTAGTGCCAATGCTTTTGATAAAACTAAGCCTGAGGGGCAGTAGCCGGTAGGACAGTAGCCTGTGTAATAATAGCCTGTGTGGCAATAGCCTGTGTGGCAATAGCCTGTGTGGCACTCGCCTGTGTGGCAACAGCCTGTGTGGCAATACTCTGTGTGGCACTCGCCTGTGTGGCAATAGCCTGTGTGGCAATAGCCTGTGTGGCAATAGCCTGTGTGGCAATAGCCTGTGTGGCACTCGCCTGTGTGGCAATAGCCTGTGTGGCACTAATCTACATGGTACTGTCTTATGTGGCTCCAGCCTGTGTGGCAAGCTTGTGTGGCAAGCCTGTGTGGCAAGCCTGTGTGGCAAGTCTGTGTGGCAAGTCTTTGATAACCTTACTTTTGTTGCATTATAGTCTGAGTGACGATACCTAGCCTGTGTGGTAAGCCTATGTAGTAAACTCCGCCCGGTGTAACATTAAAGTACGAGTAAAATTTAAAAAAAAAACTCGTAAAATGTTGACTTTCGTACTATTTAAAGTTATAGTTGCACTACACAAATCTCTATTAGCACATCTCCATACAGTTGTGTTGTTATTGTTAAATTTCATGAAATTGTATTTGTACCCAATAGATAACAAACAGTCTTTCCCTTTTTGTGATTTTATGAAATTAATTATTATTTAATGAAAAAAAGAAATCAACACTATTTGCATTTTAGAATTGTCAAGCTGACATACTTTGAATATGCCAGTAAGACCATAGAGTTTAAGAACGCAATAGCACCTTTATCATAGAGTTTCAATGAGGCAATTGAGAAAGTAGCATTTCGAGAAAAGTAAAGTGCACTACACTCGAATATGAATTGTTTGTTAGTTTGTTGATATACTACACACTAATGAAGTGGTACAAAGGACAAAAACGAATGAAAGTACAGTCTGCAGCAGTTATTTAAAAAAAGGGGTCGAGAATACGCGTTGTCGTTTCAGGAAGATCTCAATTTTGGCGGTTGTCAATTTAGGTAGATGACGATTTAGGATGTTGTCACTTTCGAAAGTTGTCGTTTTCGGAAGTTGTCAATCTAGGAAGTTTTACCCTGGGAAGTTGTCGTTGTCACCCTGAGGGACCTAGCCTGTGTGGCAAGTCTAAGTGACAACTTTAATGGCATGTTATTAGTTTGAAATTGGACACAGCAGTTTTCATAAGTCCAAACCGTGTACGTGTACAGTCATTGCATTTTTAATGTGGCTTGATTAAATTCTTGGAACATTGGATGTATGATTAATAATGTAGTTTTAGCCTCGATTATTCGATTGGTCCCAATACAATTTATTTCACTAAAAGTCAAGTTGCTTATTTCAATTATCATGACAATTTATGGGGATAGGTAACGAATATGAAGTTACTGTTGGAAGAGTCGATTATACTCTGGTACGATGTTTATGGTTGGTAGAATTGGGTTTAACTGTGTTTTGTGTTATCCCATAACTGTGTTCGCTTTCTGTGAAATTGTGGAGGTAGATTTGAGACGGTCAGAATGACCGAGCGTTAAGTGGTTACTTGAGCACTTTTATGATTGTCCACAGATGATGAGATGCACTATTCACCCGAGGACGTGTGAAAATGCAGGATGGCCGTGACGGCGCGAGATATAATTGGATAAAGAAAATCAGTTTATTTTGAGAGTAGTTAATCGATAGTTTTAATCTGTGGTTTTTGACGATTAATCGATTTGTTTATGGTCATTTAGAGCGGTTAACACCGAATGGAGTTGCGTTTGGGATTTCGGGCGAACGTCATGTCTGTCAGTCAGTGGTTGACAGGACTGGGTGGAAAGCGGTCGCACGCAATGGTCATTCGTAAACCCATTACTCTAAATCGCCAATTATCTTTGTGATCATTCATTAACTAAGTAGTCTAAGTGACTGTATAATTAAAATAGTGAAAAACCTTCACTGCTGTCCCCTTATTTCAACGTTCCTGAAGTTTGACGCCCACCATAGATACCCGTGATGAGAAGTTCATGGCTCAGAAATTAGACACGACACCGCGGCCTACTAGATTTTCCCCGTCACCAGAAGTGGAAGGTCACAGCGCGGCGGCCTTTCCTATGTTTCTCCGACATCAGTGGGATCAGATGCGACGGCGTGGCTCCTCCTTCCCTACATTACCCCGACATATATATATATATATATAATTGGAATCTCGGAATCGGCTCCAACGATTTTCATACAATTTAGTATATAGGGGGTTTCGGGGGCGATAAATCGATCTAGTTAGGAATCATTTTTAGAAAATGTCATTTTATTCGTGTTTTATCGATAATCTACTTAAACATAAACTTGGAAGAAAAATAACGAAAAGGAGGCGTTTGTGTAGTCTCAACTGAAAAATATGACTCTTCCTGACATCTATTGGCGAATAATAATACTATTTTTTGTGAGCAACTAATTGCTTTAACGACACAACAGCAGATGGCGTTGTTAAGTAACACGAAGTCAATGAGTGTTTGCTTTGAGGTTAGACTAAAATCAATTGTTTATTTTCCAAAAAACACAATTAAAAAAAAAAAATACCGAGCAAAGCTCGGTCATCCAGGTACTAGTTTGTTATGCGTAAAACTCAAAATACTCGAATAGTTATGCTGATGGGTTTCGAATAGTAAATAGACGCGAATACTCGAATATTACGAAAATTCGAGTATTCGAATTGCTTGCCCTAGTTGAGTCGCGTCTCTTTATTTTTAATTGATTTAGAAGCGCCTTACGTTTTCGAATAGTTATGCTGATGGGTTTCGAATAGTAAATAGACGCGAATACTCGAATATTACGAAAATTCGAGTATTCGAATTGCTTGCCCTAGTTGAGTCGCGTCTCTTTATTTTTAATTGATTTAGAAGCGCCTTTCGTCATTTCTGTCTGTCGTGCCTCATATGCTTCGTCCCAACTAGGCGAGCTGTGAGCGGCCGAGTGTCCGCTGGCTGACTGACCTGTCAGGACGCGTTTGTTGATCATGTATAGCAGGCGTGAAATGTAGCAAACAAAATACGAATCGGTCGCTCACTGAATGAGTCAGCAAACGATACTACGCATTCTGATTTGGACACTACATTTAAAATATATACAGGATGATTAAATAAAGGCAAACAGTCAGCCGCACAGTTTGTTTCTGTTAGTCAAAATTTACAATTATAATATATCGTCACGCCTTTCCCTCGACGGGGCTGGCAGAGGTGTAATACAACACCCCCCAATTCGCTGGACGATATTCTGTCCTGATATCCTGACAGGCTTGTGACAGGGGGCGCACATATGGGACAGAATATCGTCCAGCGAAGTGGGGGGTGTTGTATTACACCTCTGCCAGTCCAAGCAGTAGCAGATCACATACAATACGCACATAATATATGTTCACACAATGAAAAAATTAGTGCGTGCCGTCGGCTAGGTCTGAACACGCTCCCTCAGGCTTGAAAGGCAAGCCTTCTCTGACTAGGCTATCATCGCTTCCAATTATATTATGTATTAAATTCGTTAAGATATTACCATGTTGAGAATGTAAGACTCAGCCTGCGACGGTCCCACTAACTTCACTCGCGCCGCGACGTCCCCGAGGGAAAGCGTCAGGAAAGTTTTAGTGAGCCTCTGGATGTTCTTCTTGTACATAGAGCTTAGAACCTAAAATAAAATTTAAATATTAAATTGCATCAGTCTATCAGAAAATCTAGAGAAACTTTCAAATTCAGTTGTCAAAAATTTCAATAGAATTTTAAACATTGGCAGAGCAGTTCCTATGAATACATCACCATCATCAGCCCGTAATCGCCCACTGCTGAGCATAGGCCTCTCTTCTCGTACGCCCTCATTCCGGTCCTGTGCCAATCTTGTCCCGACCCGAGACATTTCAAATATCGTCGACCCAGCGTGCTGGAGGTCGACCAAAGCTTCGTTTACCGATACGCGGCCACCAATCCGTCATTTTAGTCCACCTGCCATCACTCAGCCTGACAACATGTCCTGCCCAGCTCCATTTGAGTTTCGTGATTATCATCCCGATGTCACGAACCTTGGTGCGACGTCGGATCTCGACATTCCTTACTCGGTCTTGTAACTTGATGCCGATTACTTACTACAATTTATTTTTATCGAGTTTAGCGGTCTATTACATTAGCGACATCAAAGCGAAGCGATTGCGCGGCGTGATCGCACATGACACCGCGAGTCGTCTACTGTGTAAATAATGAAAAACCTAACCTGATTAACCAATCCCATGTTTTTGTCCCTTACAAACGTTTCTCGATTCTTGATTGCTGCATGCTGAGTTGTCACCAGCTCATGGTAAGCCACAGATAAAGGCTTCAGGAAGCGGCACACTACTTGTGATGTGTATTTTGGCATTGGTAAAACCTAAAAAGTTATAAAAATGAATTAATTCTAAGATGATAAATGTAATGCTTCTTGCAACCAGCTTGCGGCAATTATTTAACCAACGAGCAAAAGCAACAATGGTATGTGTGCAAGATGCATTTAATACAAAACAGTTTTCGATGATATGCACTTAGGACACTTTAGTAATCACTAGCTGCGCTCCGCGGTTTCACTCGCGTTTAAAAAGTATCCTAAGTGCTATTTTAATCAATCAATCATAATTAAGACTATAATCTATATTTCAATCATAATTAAGACTATAATCTATATTTGTGCCAAATTTCATTCAGATCTGTTCAGCCGTTCTGGTGTGAAAGAGTAACAAACATCCATCCATTCTATGTGCTATTCAAGACTATAATCTATCTCTGTGCCAAATTTCATCCAGATCTATTCAACCATTCTGGCATGAAAGAGTAAGAAACATCCATCCATCCATTCTTACAAACTTTCGCGTTTATAATATTAGTAGGAAGATAAGAAATTTCTGTCTTCAACTATTCTCAGGTTTCAAAGTCGGCATTTTAGTCTGCTCGTATTTTATAATTTATTCCTTAATTTTATTGAAACCAGTTCAGAGGTTTTTTTTGTTAATAAACTATAATAAGTACCTACTTACTCATGTTTATGCACATTATAGCTGTGATCTGCGGTGCTATTCACAATCGTTCAGGAACATTTCTGGTCAGATCCCACAAATTTTAGACTCAAATTATACAAATCTGTCTACATTTTAAAATTTGGAATAGAGAATCGAGTATAAATCTGATCGGAAGAATTAATCACGTTTAAAAACTTATTAATACGGACAAACAAATTTGAATTAATTGAGTATAACATTTTTGGAATCTGATCGGACACATTTTCGTTCAGCCACCGATGCTACACGACCAATGATCCTATTGCGCAGCGATAGCGGCTGCACCTAACAATCATCACAATGATGTTACAGTACGGGCCTCATTAGTTGAGTTACTTACTTTTCCATGCAAAATTAAAGACACCAAAATGTACTTCTTGTATGCTTCTAGCATGATATGAGACACCACCATAGCGGGAACTGTGACAACCACTTCAAAGAAGTACAATGCTCTGTCATAGTTTTTCATTGCTGTGTATATCATGCCTCCGTAGTAATAATAGAGTAAGAAATGCTTGGAGTCATTGTTGCCACCTAGCTATAAATAAAATCCAAATGGCTAAGGTTAAAAAGTTATGTTATAAAAAGTTAACTTTGTAAATTACTCATTTATCATTATCCAATGTACATTTCAAAGTTTGAACTTGAAGTCAGCTGCGGCGGTCTACATTTATTTCTTGAAGTCGGTGCCGCCGGTGGCTTCATTTTAAAAGAATTATTAATTAGAAATTATTAACAGTTAAAGTATAGGTACCTCAGATCCTATTCCCGTTATATCCGTATCCAAGAATTCAAGGGCTGGTTTCATGCATTTAGAGAGTAGGCATAGCTGGCAGAGGTCAGCATGTATGGAGGTTAACTGGGAATCAAACAATTGTATTTTTCTGATAGCTTTCTTTAGGATTTCAATACCTCTGATGGGTTGCTTGAGGTCAACTAGGTGGTTGGTTAACTGGTGGCAAAGTTCTGCATCTGAAATGTATAGCAATTTGATTATTACTCAGACATTTTACTTTATTAATGAAAGGGTTTAAGGGTGCGCTACATTGATATCTATAGGTTCAAGGGTCATTTAATTTATTATTTGTACTCACGATCAACAGCAGAAAAGAAATGGCAAAGAAGATTAGGGAAAAGTCAGTATTTGTGACAACACTCAAATAAAAAATGATGCAGTTAATGTGTTAATCTATTTTTACATAAAAAAAACTGCTGCTTACACATATCTGGTGCGAATCTAACTTGTTCTCCATTACAGTTGTTGATAAAATCATGTATTTGTTGGAACATAGTTGTTCTGTTCACATCTGTGTTACCCTGAAACATTATATATTGTTTTTAAAAAAAATCATACCAACTTTTTTTGTAAATGAGAAGAGTTTTTAAAGTGTAATTAATGTACAACAGACTATAAAAGATTTAATACACAAGTAGCTAGACAAACTGTAACTAAATTTCAAGTAAATACTCTTTACATTGAATACCTATTTAGTTTCTTTGTTTGCCCAATATCTTCAAATGGTTTCCTTCAAATTTCTTAGGTGAGAACATCTACCATTTTTTACTTACCGATGAAATGGAAAATTTGGCAACAAGCACAGCTAGCACTCCTAGAGAATGTTGTTGTATATCGAGAGTCTCCAGCACATTGCTGAGGTGCGCGCTGTTCCGCTGCAAAACTTCGTCCGATTTTCCCATGCATTCGCATAGTTCTCGGAAGTTTCCTAAAGATTAACGAAGAACAAAGAATTTTAGAAGAATAAATAAGAATTATAGTATTGAAAACCTATTATAATTTTAAATGAGTACATACCTGAAGTAGATAGTGTCCGCACATTATTCACGAATTGCTCCAACGGTGAAGCCATGTTGAAGCGGATATTTTAGTCGATTGCTTTTGTGGGTGTAATTTTTGCTATTGTTATCAATACTTATTTGAACGAATCTAAATTATTGGACAGTAAAATGGCAGAAACGGCTCAAAGTTTCGACCGACTCGTTTTCTTTTCACAATTTTCGCATTCGCAAATCCCAACCAAGTTTTGACATAAGTTTGTTTTGTTTGACTTTGACTTTGACACAATGTTGTACATAGTGTCAATTGGTAGTAGTGTTGCGAAATTCCATCAATAGTAGCAAAACTATCGATACCATCGATCGCTGATGGCATCAATAACATTTAGCCCCTGACTTCACTCTCATTGGCTAACCATTCTCTGTCCCTTTCCCACGGAGGCTCTCTGTCTGTCTGTCGATACCCAGAGTTTTCTGGAGCATTCGAGTATTATCGGGACCAAAGCCCGAACAAAAGTTTCCAAAGTTTCCAAAGTCGTAATAAAAGCTTCTAGTACTTTTCAGAGCCTTCAAGACCCTTCTCGAGATTTTCGGAACCTTCAAATTGTTTTAGAATGTTTGAGAGGTCTCCACCTAGTAGAGACTTAGTTTATCATGATTTCGGCATATACCTACAACTAAATACCTATATGTTCAGCGTCAATAACAAATATTTTGTGAAAAACTCCTGCACCAAATTTAAGATAGTTGCTCTTTTGTTTTTTTTTTTGTTTGTCGATTGCTTCCTCGGTGGCTCAGTTGGTAGTGAACCTGTCTTCTGAGCTTGGGGGCGTAAATATCTAAATCGTAAAATATCTAAGTATGTATATCAGTCTCTGGCCGCCATAGTACAAGCTTTGCTTAGTTTGGGGTCAGGCGACCGTGTGTGGAAGTTATTATTTATTTTAATATTTATTGAGTTGATCAATGATATTTGCCAAAAATTTGCTGGGTATGAATAAAGTTTATGTGCGAAGTGTAACGTAAATAATCATTTTAGGGTCTCCTAATTCCTACTCGAGTCTTCCTAAAATTGAGTAAAATCTACTGCTACCACATCGAGCTGTGTTATAAGTTAAGGGTCCGGGCAGCCTTTAATCATCATAAAAATGAAATTATGCATCCTAAATACTCCAACTCAAACAAAATGGCAATGGTATGACAAATGTCATACCGGGACGTGGTTGATGATATTTAATCAAATCGAATTTTAATCCAAGTAGCACCCGAGAACGAGGGTTTTGATGCTTGGCGAAACAAAATTCAAGGTGGAACATATTTTATACCGCAAATCTCGTGGGAACGAGGAAGATCATTTTTAATCTAGTCAAATGTTTTTCGACAAACGTCCGGGAACTGGGTATTTGTCGTTTAACCAGGCGAAATCTTTTCCCAGATAAACCACCGAAACGTACTCAAAACTGTTTCACTCGGCCAGCGGGAAAATCTTTTGTACAGCATCAATTATGTCCGACACAGCTTTGTACAGCCCAGCCATCTACAGCACACAAAAAATAGCCACAAAGGATAAGGCGAGAGCTCCACATATCCATATTCTATAGGGACAATTTTGCACAACCATTTTATGTCTGACCACGTTTTGTCCGACATGTTTTGTACAGCACAGTTTTAGGTGTACATGTACACGTAAAACTGTAACATAAACTGTACACACTGTTGTGTGTTCTTAAAAAACTTTGCTGTGCATAATCCCATGTACAAAGGACAAGAGCAAATTGGTCCAAAGATATCTTTATGTTTGTCCGCAGGGTAGGCACATGACGCATTCTTAACTTTTTAACCGCGGGTGAAACCGTGGGGCGCAACTAGTACAAAATATCTCCAAAATTGCGAGTTCGAATTAAGCGAGATTAATTATGCGAAAAATTACAAACCTACAAATTGGCCACAGTGTAAACCCTGGTGGGCATTTGGACTAACGTCTATTTCAATCATCATCCAAATCATTTATTTTTGCCCATTGTCCAAAGTCAAGCCCAACTATAAACAGCTAGGTCCTATTCCTACTGTTTGAGATATTATGGTCTTTGTCTCTCTCGTTTGAAAAGTCATAGGAGCAAAAGTGTTCAGATCTCGCCTCGAGCGTCAAGAATAGCCCTCCAGAGCAATATACAACACGAGCTTAAGAAGCTGTCACGTAAAACGTGCTGTACATGGCTGGGCTGTACAAAGTTATGCCGGAGATGGCACATGCCGATGTCGCATGGCTATGAGTAGTTCGTACAAAATTGGTACAAAACGCTCTTCCGGTTTTCTAAAAATACTGAAATATTTTTTTTGTGCGGTTCAAGGGCCCTAAATACTTTATTGACTGAATAATACTATTCTTCTATAAATAAATAATACGCTCTATATTGAGAATATCATGGCTGTCTTACATAGAGCTCTTTTTACATGGTTCATATTCCTGGTGTTTCTGATTTTGCTATGCCTCAGATTAGAGTCCCGAACTCACTGGAACTGGTTCATTGTTTTTATCCCGATGTGGGTTTACGACAGTATTTTATTGATATATGTACTATTTCATATGGTTTCCCATTGCAGAAACGGCATAGAAAGGTTCAGAGGGACTATCAACAAAAATTTATGGTATATTGCTGCAATAGGCCTGAAAATGGGAGCTCAAATTATCATCTGTATTAAATTAGAGTATACTAAAGTCAATCTCCCAATATACGTTGTGATGACGCCCATATGGATGCTCCTCCCTGTACTATGCTTGGAAGTTTTCATGCATCTCATAAAACACTCAAGTGGGAGCAGTAGGTACTGAAGTATGTTTACTGTAAGCCAGAAAATCGTAGGTGCTATGGACTAAATATATATTGTACGTTAGAGGACATGTGACCTGTGATAAATATAAACTTGGCACATTCTCATTGACAGCGGGTTTGTTTGCACTTGTATAAAACATTTGAAAGTGTCTGGAACTTTGGTGATATAACTATTCCATCAGTCTAATTCTTGCAAAAATGTCTTCCTTTGATGGGAGTATGACGGAGCTGAAGAGTTTAGTGGTCACAGAAGTGCCAGTGGGTTCTACTGCAGTATTAAACTGCCACAGCAATGATTTTGATCATAACTTTATGTTTTGGTTGTTTGACAAAAACAGAGTCATAGGCCCAGGAAATGATTATGATGAGAGGAAATATAAATATGAAGTTCTATCTGGAAAATTACATATTGATGTGAGTATTCTTGCAATTTTTTTCACATTTGAAGTATTTTCAACAATGCAGTGCACAAATTCTCAAATATTGTCACTTGTTTTAAAATATACATTTTAATATTTCAGAATGTTTCCCCACAAGAGTCTGGATTCTACAAATGCATATCGAAGAAGTTAGATGGTACCAAATACTCAGTTGGCGAGATTGAAATGCTGGTTTCTGGTTCATCCTTCTCAGCTATGGATGCAGTAAAATTAGTCGCTATTGTGGTCTCAATTATTGTGATAGCAGCTTGTGCTGTGCTGTATTGGCGTATGAGAAAAGACTGGAAGAAATATGATGGAAGAGCTATAGTTGCAGGTATGTGTTTAGACTTATTGAAAATTTGAAATAAAAGTATTATTGCTATATCATTAAGGGCTGGCTGCATGCTAAATGCTGAATCTCAGCTCAGTTGAATCTGAAGCTCAGTTGAATCTCGGTTTAAAACTGGTTTTACATTCATCAAAGCAGTTTTTACTCGAGATTCATGACTGAGTGTTGTTTAAGCATGCGGCCCTAAGACTCATTTCTCAAATACACTGATCAGAGTTAATGGCATGGCATGCTTCCTTTGTAAGCACTGCATTTTGTTGCTTTTTTAATATGCCTGTGTTAAAAATCTTTAGTTTATTATCAGGTGTGTCCTTACATGATATTGTGAAAGTGACATGTGACTTAGTCTGTGTGCAGAAAGTGATTGATAATGTTTACCAAATGTTAGATAATTGCCAAAAATTGTTTACTTTCAGTGGATGACACAGAAGATGATGACGGAGATGAAGTCTACAATCCAACCACTACAACAACTCCAGTTCCTCAACCAGTAGCTGGGCCAAGCCGAAATGTGTCTTCTGAACATCTACTCTATGGAATTGATAATCAGGGTTTGGATACAGACTTCAACTCTGTGTTTGAGAATATTCAAATCAAGTCTCCAACACCACAAAGAAGTTTGATCTAAATGCTAGTAGTAGAATTATTAAAACAATTTTATACATTAATTTTTTAAAATTGGTCACATCAATTTCTTTAATCTGTGATTCAGTTGTAAATCAACTAATTTAGTTATTTTTAAATTATTTCTCATTTTTTTCTATGCAGTCATGATGATTAAATAGATTCAATTTTACTTTAGAATATTTAAAATTTTACAGTTTAGTCTATAATAAAAAAAAATCATGAACAAGTTGTAGATAATGTGAGATATATGTAGGTACATAGTGAATAGTAAGTAGGTATAAAAATTAAACTAAATGTAAGACTAGATTCTTATTTATTTAACTTAATATTATTAGTTCATCTAAAGTCCAACCTTTATCTTTAGTTCTTCATCACTGTGCAAACACCATGTAAAACTTACAATAGGTACTAAGTTTTTCATTGATTTACTTTTCTAAATAAATGTGATGTCTTCTGCAGTACTGTCTCGTTTCTCTGAAGCATCTTGATCATTATTGGTAACAGACTGTGGTGTGGTGTCAAGAGTCTCGTCTTCTTCTTCATCACCATCTATTTCCATTTCAAACACCCTCACTTTCCTCATACTCTTTGCTAGTACTATAGCCACTTTACGACTACCAGAAACAGCTATTCGAAAACCATCCATTTTATCTAAAACTTTGAATACTCCAGGGTCCAGCAATGAGGAGATGTCTTTTTTGGCTAGTTTATCACAAAATAGATATGACTTGGATTTTATATTGAAGTCACTAGAATTATCTGTCAAAATTTTCAGTGGGACTTGAATGAAGATAGAACTTTCATCATAGGAAGGATGTTGGACTAGTACTGACAGATATTCAGCTGAGTAAAACTGTAAGTCCAAAACAGCAAGCTGGGTCTCGTCTATATTGGCGTCGTGTATTAAACTTGATGACAAGTAATACTTCTGAGCTGTGGCTGTGCAAGAAGTTTCTTTCATATTCACTGACAAAAAATAGATGCCTTCTCTTCCAAACCTAGTGTTCATAAATGCCATCATGAATCGTTTTTCGTTTGTATCGAAAGTTTGCGAGATTCTAAGATTTTCACCTATATTACCAGTTATTTGATCTTCATAGCACCTAATATTGTGGAGCACTGAGAAGTATTTCCCAATATCTTTGTGAGATACATCGAAAACTTTACCAAGAGCATCTTTGAGGTATTTTTGCTGCTGAACCAAAGAAAACTTTTTGAATTCAGTCATTGAAAAAAATGTGTCATTATCTTTGAGTAGGCAAGAATTATCTTTTAAGAACTTGTGCCAGGGGTTGTCATCATCATCAGGTAATATTGTCAGATCTTGGTCTTGCAGGTACTGTCCAAGTCTTTCTAAATTAAATTTTGACGTTTTTTCTTGTGTATTGTCATCATTCTCTTCTTGAACATTATCAAAGTTGTACAAAAATTCTGCAATATGTGTTAGATCTTGCTGTGCTATTTTGGTAATTTCACTTGGAGTGTGCTCATCCAGTAATCTGACTATGACAACAAAGAGCCATCTTAAAAATGCTTTGTAGTTGCGCATGGATACATCTATTACTTTCTGTAGCTCTAGACTTTTATTGAGAAATGCACAGCAAGCTTTTATTGCTGCAGTTACAACACCTTCATCAAGGCCAAGAATCTGAAATAAGATTAAAGTAGGTATAAACACAATTTTGTAACAAATGTTTCTAGGGAATAAGTTTGAAAATAAGTACTTTATATCTGTCTGGAATCCTCGTAAGTCCTCTCAATTCAGATAGGTGGTAAGTGAGACTCTGTCCTACTATAGTTAGTTGCTTCAAAACTAATTTCTGTATTGTGGAGTAGCTGAGCTCCACAGAGTTTCCAAACTTCTTCAGGTCATTGGCAGTCAATTTCTGCAGCAAGAAGACTTGAAGATCATCAGATGGTATTCCTGCAAACCAAAATTATTTACAGATTAGTATTAGTACCTACCACTAATCACTGATAAAAGTTTAATTAACCACTAAGCCACCAAGTAGCCACTAGTACAATAGATATTACCTAGTCGTAAGCAAAATTTGTGAGAGAGTAGTTTTTTATTGAAAAAATAATGCCTCTCTATTTCTTGCCTGTTCTTCTGAGTGGAGGCTCTTTTTCCGAACAAGGCGGTCGAGTCTATTATAAAACTTTGACGTTCGTAAGTGTATCTTTGACTCCCAAATTGAATAAAAACATTTTGACTTTGACTTCGAACTAATTTAAATATTTAATCTTAATGACAAACCTAGCATGAGTAGTTCCAACAAGTCAGCAGAGACACCACCATCTGGTACACATGATGCATAAAAAGCCATTTTTGTGTCCATTTCCAAAAGAATATGCTCCCAAGCTTCTGTGATCGAAACCATGGTTTGGTCAAGGTAAGACAGAAGCTGCACTATTTGTCTATGCTTATTTGCAACAACATACATTTCTTCAGCAAATGCAGAAAGCACGCTTGTATTGACAAGAGACAACAAGACATTCTTAGAAAATTTGTCTATGTAGAGTACTTGCATCACACTAAAATCTTCAGATAAATTGATATCTAAGACTTTGTATTCTCCAAAGTCATCTTTAGCAACTTGTGCTAAATGTATGGTGCCATAAGGATATGTTCCAAAGATATTCATGTAAATATACCCTGTTCCATATCCAACAAGGAGCATATTTAGTTGTGCGGAATCCTGTACTTCTTTGAAATCTTTAACATTGTCCTCAGTGGCTTGGTTTTTGTAACCGCTGGTCTGTGGTAATGGTTGGAGAAATATTGATGGATCATCCTGGAACATGTAGGTGTTAAATTTGAGTCACTTATCACACAAGAACAGAATAATTTGAATTAAGATGAATTTCAATAATTTCCTGTCTTATTATTTCTAATTTTTAGTAGGTAGTAAATAACATCCGGAACTGTTTTTAGGGTTCTGTTTTTTTATCTATAAAGGCCTATAATAATCAGCCATTTGTATTAATAATATAATTAATATATAACAGCCATCAAATATGCAACTGAATTCTGTTATTAGTTTTCTACTTGATTTTTAGAGAACCTACTTACATCATTTTTCCAGAAATTTTAAAAAATAAAGTCAAGTCGCAAGTCAATATAAAATACATTAATATATATGATCAATGTTCATGTCAAAAACTTAACTAAGCCAACTATTTAGCGTCGAGAAAAATAGGAGATCCTAAAAGATACTTACATATAAATTATATTCAGAAGCACTTTCCAGCGTATTATTTCTGACTGCCCATGTAAGGCAGGTCACTCCACAATGTTTTGCTGCATCAAATTCATCCATGGTTTCTTGTTCCAGGACATATTTGTCAAGATTATCTTTGTCTTCTATATCAACTATGTATACAGTCCCAGAACTGTATCCTATTGCCAATGCCTAAAACAATTTTTTGAATTAGTCTGGTTTAGCAATTAGCATTTTGATGCTAAATAATAGTCATACAATCACACAAAATGAAAATCAGAAAGTTTGGATGAATGGATGGATGAACTGTTCTGGATGAAATTTGGCATGGAGATAGATTATAGTCGGTAATAGCCAATAGGCTACTTTTTAAGTGCGGGTAACACAGCAGGATGTAGCTAGTTAGCAATAAATAGTATTGTGACAGCTGCAGTAAATAAACATGAAATGAATTATGAGGCTGAATAATAATAATTAGTCCATTGAAATGTTCATTAGCTTTGATATGAGCTTTTTTTTGGAAAAAAGGGCATTTTCGCGATATCTTCTGAAACTGAAAATTTGTCATGACATAATTTGTAGCAAATTGCTTTGCCTACAAATATGTTAATATAACTTTTTACCCTAAATTTAAAATTAAAGATGTTATAAGCAAAAAAGTGAGAAAATTTCTATAAAGCTTTCTTTTTAGCTCTGTTTTTTTTACATTTTACAAAAAAAAAAAAACCTTGGACCAATCTTGTAGATGGTCTTTTGACAAAAAGTTTGTCTCTTATTTTTTTTTAACTTCATTAATTTATATCGCTGTTACAGCTCTCCAAAGTTGACCAGGTTCGTCAATGCTCATGAGAATCCGATCAAAACGAAATGTTTAACTTGGTCATATGGTCTTTTTTTAAATTGTAAATACATTCATTAAATTGTTTGTTAAATCTGTACAACTTTACTTATTAGGCGGTGGAGATAGAGACTCTGGGAGGCCTTGCTGTTATGAAAATAATAATTGTAATAATTTCACATTTTATAGAAATTGTGGTTACATCTCAAGCATGCCCACTATCGAAGGTACGGTCTTGCGGCAACGTCGTGTGTCGTGTCGTTCTCTTCCCTCAAATATAGTTGAGGAGACCATATTGTGATGGACTGGAATAAGTTGCCAGAGACTGTGATAAATGCCCCCTCAGTTAACTGCTTTAAAAACAGACTTGACAATTACATCAATCAATCACTCAATCAATAAGCCTTTTATTCTGAACTTCAAATTTCTAGAGGAACCGTTAAGTTTTACATAATGTCTCTCAGTTCAGTGTGCCTCTTGGTATAGGATACCTCTAATATCTTCCATTGCTCTCTATCTCTAGCCACTCTTCTCTGGTTGGGACCTGCTGGTAATTTTATCTCATCGTCCCATCTCTTCCCTTGCCTTCCTCTATTCCTTTTACCAACTCTAGGATGCCATTCTGTGACTATCTTGCTCCATTTTTCTTGTGTACCTGTCCATCTCCACTTAAGTTGGCCTATCTTTACTATCACATCTATTCCTCTATTTTGATCTTATTTTCGTTTCGTTTCTTTTATTTTCTTTCTTTCTATCTTATTTTCTGACACCAAATATCTCCTCTCCATGGCTCTTTCTGAGTGAACTAGACTATCCCTGTGAAATTTAGTAAGAGACCAGGTTTCACAGCCATAGGTGAGGCAGGGTAGAATACACTTTCTATCAAAAACTTTCTGTTTTATATTAATGCTTATTTCAGTGGATTTCATTGTTTCCCTTAGTGACCAGTATTTCTTCCAGCTGTTAGCTATCCTTTTATTTATTTCTTTTGTGGATTGGTCTTTATGTGAGATGATTTGTCCTAAGTAAACATACTCATCTACTTGAAGGTGATGGTTATTAATTTTGATCTCTAGGTTTTTGTGTTTACATAAAAAACCATAAATAATAGTGCACTAAAACTACTAAAAGACATGCATCAGCATAAAGCTGCCAGTGTCAACAAAGAATAATAGTAATACAATAGGTTATATGAATACTAAGAGTATTTTTTAAATGAAAAACCTTGTGTGTGAGTTAAGCAAATAAAATTAATTAATTTAGCATCAGTATTAAAGCCGCATTGACATGATCTGAGTATACATGCACCAAGCACACTTGGATACTTACTTGGACACTGTTCCTATGTATAGTGGTAACCGGTAATCTAAGAGCACTTGGACGATGGTCTGATCTGTGTTGACTCGAACCTCATCCAACTTTTCTAAGCTAGATTGAATATGAGTGATATTGAGTAGTAAAAATCTGTTAGTTTTTGATGTAGACTCGGATCATTTTCTTCAAATAATGAAGAAAGTGATCCAAGTAAACTATGTTAGATAGTAACAGCTATCCTGGTACACTCTTATAAAGCTTACTCCTAAGAGTCCACTCTGTTCGAACATGCTCTGACCGTGTCAACGCGGCTTCAAGGTGAGTAAGCCTAACTTATAAATACAAGCATACCTTTCCATCGGGCCTCCAAGCCATGGCACGGACAGATACATTTTCTTCCAGTGGTGGCAGATTCCACACTTTTTGCCAATGTAGCCTGTGGATTTGAATCTCACCTGAAATTACAACCACATTGATAGAAAAATGTATCGGTACAAGCCCTAAAACACAACGGTTAAGCACTGACCTTTAAAATTACTCAAAGCTAGTAAATCCAGTCTGTTACTCCATACCATAAGGTCCACCTGGTATGCGACATGTCTTTCACCAACTTTGCGCATTCCACAATGATACATCTTGTGTTTAATTTATTGTATGTTTTCATTTATGTTAAATCCTCAATTATTTTCGTCTACTTCTGCCGGTCGGTGCTAGGGGTCACTATAATGTACAACATGATATTGTCCAACACGATAATGTACAGCATGATAATTCGTGTACATGTACACCAATTATCATTTGTACATTCCATGTTGTACAAATCTGGCCGGCATTTATTGGCACGCGTTGATAATGTACAGCCAGGAAAGTACAGCCAGTATTGTACAGCCAGATAATTCATGTACATGAGAAAAGTACTCTATTTATCGTGCTTTACATTATTATGCCGTCCTTTATCATGTCGTGCAATATTGGGCTGTGCTTTATCGGCACGAGCCGAGAATGTACAACATGATAATTGGTGGCATCCCCCTATTGGCCGACTCTTAACCTCACTTTTTTCGATTTTCGTTGTATTTGATGTTTACTTTAAGTCTAGTTTAGGTCTGTTTAATATTATTTAACAGAATATTTCAGAGCACTTCGCCGGCCGCTGCCGCGGCATGATCGCTACGCTTGCTCGGCTCGTGCGTTGTTTTTCATGTTCTAACATAACCTAACCAAACCTAACCAAACCAATTTTTTTCTAGAAGCAATTTCGACATTGGCTAGTTTGGGTCTTGTCGCGAAGGGTAACCTATTGTGTGTGTTCGTGTGTTCGTACTCGTATAGTTAGTCTTTGAAGTATGGAATATGTATGAGAAATCTGCTTCACCGCAGGTATACCCTTTTTTTTTTTTTTTTTTTATTTACAAAATTACACTCCACGGACTCCGGGGACCGTGACTTTTTTTAACAAAAATCTTAAATTATTATTTAAAGGAAATACAGGTAGAGGGGGGTTAGTTATTAAGTCTTAATCTAAGGTTAGGTTAAAGGTTTTCAGATTTACTTAATGCATTGTGAGTACACCACGAGCAGACCAGCGACCCGCAAGCAGCACCCGATCACGAGTATGACGCATGTGCCAGCCATCGCTCTCCTCAACCATATTTGAGGGAAGAGAACGACCCGACACACGACGCCGCCGCAAGAAGGTGCCTTCGATAGTGAGCATGAATGCTCGAGATGGACCCACAATTTATATAAAACGATAACAAAATAAAAACTATAACGAGAACAGAAAGTATTACAATTTTTATAACAATTAATATTTTTATAACATCATGGCCTCCTCCCGACTCAGAGCCTCCATCACTACCGCGTTCCGATCTCTGATGGCCATCTGCAGGTTATATTCCTTGATGGTCTTCGGTGATGCAGCCGATGCTCGCCGTAAAAACCGGCTGATGGCATCGTCTTCGATGTCATCGGCGTAGTAGGTGAAAGTCCCGGTGTGCCGTGATATTGCGACGACTGCGTGGGACACGCTCTCATGCAGCTTCATTTTGGGCTTGGTCTTTATGGCGATAACCGACTCGTACGTTAGCCCCTGAGCTTCGTGGATGGTTAGGATGCGTGACCCTGCGCCTCCCCCATACCCTTGAGTATTGAGGGTCTCCTTTTCTTCCTGCGTATGTACTAAGAAAAGGGTGTTGGGGAGGGTGGTGGGAATTTGTGCTCCCTTGTACCTTCTTTGCTCAACGGACTTAATACGAGGAGCCGAGGAATAAATACCCGAGTAAATTTCCCTCAGCGCATACGCGACGTCCATTGGGTTCCTGTGTGTGCAAAGCAACTCCTGGCTGATGTTTGTGACCAGGTTTGGGCGTTGGTACCTCATTTCGAAGAGATTTTCTCTGTCAATAAAAGGTAACTGATTTACATCTCCGATGAGGACAAGCTCACCAGCACCAGACAGCCGTGCAACCATTATTATGGCTCCAAAATGGTTCATGAGCGCTTCGTCTACCAGGAGGCGGTTGAAACTCTCTCTACCAAAACCATTTACGAGAGAAGAAGCCATTGTTCGTACCCTGGATTTCACCAGGTCTCCGATGCGGTGCGATAGTTTCTCTCTCAGATCTTTTGCTGCCTCTGTTGTTGTGGTGATGATGGCGTCCCTGTCCACATCGAAGTGACGGATCACCCATGTTGTCTTGCCACACCCTGGCACCCCATTGACCCATTGTATCTTTGGTACCGACCAGCTTTCCCAACTTGCGTCGACGTCTGGGTTCCCTTCGATGGTTTTGGCCATCTCTAGGATTCGGTCGTCCAGCATTATCTTGGTGCACTTGGCGGTGACTACAATTGGATCCTTTGATGGTGTCCCGTATTTCGGCTTACCTATTCGCTCCGCCTCTGTCTCGTCCAGCGCTACAAAACCACTTTCTGCGCTATAGGCTGCCATATACTCTCCTTTCATGGTTCCTTTGATGATCTGGGAAGTGACGTTGTTGTATATGGCGGCTTCCGCTTCCTCAAGCCTCTCGTTTAGAAGACTTTCACTTCCTAGCCTAAAAGACTGCAAGATGTTATCGCAGGTCCTGAGATTAACTTGTTTCGTTGCTCTAAGTATGGCTAGGAATTCGAGGAAGGCGTTTCTAGCATGGCTTTGCAGCCCCGAGGCCGAGACATAACGGGGCGAATCGACCTGGCCCATGTCGGCTCTCGTCCTAGCTGCTTGAAGTTGTGGAGCTGCTCTCGACGTCTGTGGAGATGGTGTTTTGGGTGCGATACGGAATAAGCTCTGCGTTATAGCGCTGAATGCTGTTATGAAACCGGTTATGTGGCCATTCCCTCTTTCTCGGTTACCACTTGCATGGGGTGCGGCCTTTTCAGAGACAATTTTTTGTTGTGCCCTTTCGGAACCAGACTGGGTGGTCGAACATGGAACGGGGTGTCCCCAGCTATCTGTAGCACCTATGTGGTCTAGTGTTTGGGATTTGAGAAAGCTCAAGTTTTCTCCTCTATCCTCGTACACGACAACCTCATGGTGTTCAGAGGCCTTGGTGCAACCTAACCGGTCTACGACTTCCGCTTTCATATATTCGACCATCATCGCGTCCACGCTTATTACCCGGGGAGTGCTGTCAGCATTTTTGCTTAGATAATTAAGCAATGAGCTAGCTTGCGCAAAAGGTGACTGTGCCGCCCATTCCAGCAGTGCGATCGTTTTGTTTTTCGTTCGCACTATTCGGAATCGGTAGCCGTCTGCCATGCACACTGGCATAGCTTCGCTTCGCTTAGCTGGCAGGTATACCCTTCACGAATATCTCTAGAATGACTCGCCTTTACTGGGTTTGCCTCTACAATAAATAGTCAACTTCCGTACTTACGTTCATTTAATTTAACTATATCCCGTCAGATCTTCCCGGTTTCGCTCTAGCTCTTGGAGTCGCCGCGGAGCGCTTGGTGCCTCTCCCTTGGTCCTCACGTTACCACCTGTAAGTTTAAGACACTATGAGTGACTGCTAGTATCTACGCGCCAGCACACACTTTCTTTAGTTCACACTACGTTATCGCAAGTCTCGTTCTCAGGTGACGGCCCACGACCTCTTCAACAAGGCGCCGTAACCGTACCACCGATATATCACTTTGGACACAAGAACCTCTTTCTCTGGGAGTCGCATTCATCCACTCCCCTCGCGGGAGGACGACTCTCGTTTAGCCAACCGGCCTTTTTCTCTCTCTCATATTACTACACGTGAGCTCACACAATGTAGTTGCAGGATTTTCTGTGAGTGCTATAAGTAGTTTCCACTCGACCCGCTTAAGCTTAATCCTACTTGAGACAATAATTACAAGCTGAGTGCTAAAAGTAGTTTCCACTCAACCTGCTTAAACTTAATCCTACTCGAGACAATATTTTACAAGCTGAGTGCTATAAGTAGTTTCCACTCGTCCCCTTAAACTTAGTCCTACTCGAGACAATAATTTACAAGCTGAGTGCTATAAGTAGTTTCCACTCGCCCCCTTAAACTTACTCCCGTTTGAGACATAATAATTTACAGGCAGAGTGCTTTAAGTAGTTTCCACTCGACCCGCTTAAACTTACTCCTATTTGAGACATAATAATTTACAAGCAATCATAAAGTTATAGTGCTTGACGTTCAGATACTTAGCTTCAGTTTCCTAGGCAACTGCTGGACCATGACAGCTGACCTTGCGCCCCTCGGCACACCAGACACCGTGATGATCCCCGGTGAGTCCGTTGATTGAATTTTCATGCGTGAATAATTTTAAGGTACCAGAAAATAGGAGGGGCTCAGTAGCCGTGGCTTCAGCAACCACGGTGAAGCCAAGAGCCGCTTCTTGGGGCTTTTAGCCCAAAGCCCACATGGAAGCGGCCTAAGTAGGGTGTGGGTCTGTGTGATGAGCAGACCCACAACTGAGGCGGGGTGCAGTGTGGCGTGTGCGACACTGCAACCGAAGGCTGGGGGCCGCGGCGGGAGAGGACTGTTGGTGTGTCGTTGCCACTTTCCCCTACTTTCCGCGGCCCAAACGGGGTCGCCACCGTTTTGATGGCGAACGCGGTGGGGCCGCAGAGGAAGAGGCGTGTCGGTGTGTCGTTGCCGCTCTCCCTACCCTCTGCGGCCGAAGTGGCAGGCGGCGGGGCCACTCATCTGACCCGTCGCATGGGGACCATGGGTGCCTAGGCACGGGTGCTGGCTGGCGCCCACGGAAAAAATTGGTCCCCGAGGAGGTGGATGATGACGATGTGTCTGGTGGTGGTTCGACACATCGTCATCGAGAGGGAGAGAGCGCAAGCTCGGGGTGGTGCCCGAAGGGGCTGGCGCTGTCGGGGCTGCGGAGGAGTCCGAAAGCGTACCCGTTGCCCCGACATTTTGCGCCGAGGTGGAACATCCTTGGGTTTTTAGTGGGTAGGCCGTCAGTGGCGGGATTCCCACATAACCACTCTGTGCCCGCACCCGGGGTTGTTGGTGGTATCCTTAAAGGATTTTCCCAAGGTGAAAAAAAAAAGGCTGAAAATGATGATGACGAATTTATAATAATAATAATCGAAGAGCCTCGACCAACACCTCAAGAGGCTCTCGTTAGACGGTTGGGTGTCAGATACAAAAGGCAGTTATCCTAGACACGTGCCGTATTGTCAGGAGGTTCCTCACTCTGCAGCCCTAACCACCGGTAGCTTGGGCCTCGCCCCGCTGCCGGCGGCACCCTAGTTTTTAAGTTTTAACATTTAATATTTGTTTTTATATTTGTTCATCTAAATTATTGTAAAAAACTTAAAAATTAAGAAATAAGTAAATAAATGTATTGGATAATAATATTATTTTTTTAATTCGGAAAGCATGTCCATAATTACAAAAGGAAATTCAATCACACATCACATAATTATATTATCAACATAAAATATAAACATAAAATCACATTTAAAATAAAATAAACACAAATTAATTAATTAAATTTAAAACTGATTAAAATTTAAAATTCACAATTACTAAAATTTGAAAACTTACATTAAAATTAGATTTACTTGTCATGACAATTTAGATTTAAAATAAAATAAAAACAAATAACAAAACAATAAATAAAATATACTTAGCTACAGCTTTTTGCCCATCATTACATTACATGCATGCATTTGTCTCGAATGGGAAAGTCCAAGCGACCAATAATAATCATTTGCAGGATGCCGTTGCTGCTTCCTCGCGTCCCCTGAAGTAGGGATGCAACTTTCTTGCTTATTATTGCATGAAAGTCGTCCGTGCGCGCTTCAGCAAACATCGTAGATGCACTGCAAAAGCGAGGCAGCCGCATCAGCACCCTGAACAAATCGTTTTACTTGCCGCGTAGATCGCTGACAACCCACCGAGTATGTATAACCCTTAAGCTTGTCTGACATAATATTTTGTATGCTAAGAAAACATGTCGGACAAAATATCAAAAGACATAAATTATTTGTGCAGAATCAACCTTACAAAATGAATTGGATTGGTTAGGATAGAAGGCTAAAGCAGCAGCGAAGCGAAGCGGAGAACCACCTTAGCCGTTATTTTTTTATAACACCCCTAATCCCCTACTTCATCCAACTTGGATTGGTTAGGTTACAAGGCTAAGGCGGGAGCTAAGCGAATATTATACAGTTCTACGCATACACGGCATCGTATGCTCGTGCTGTACAAAACATATCGGACAAAACGTGGTCGGCCATAAATTGGTTGTGCAAAACTGTCCGTACAAAACGTTGTAAAGGCGATTATGTACAGCAAAGGTTTACGTGACATCGTATGCTCGTGCTGTACAAAACATGTCGTACAAAACAGTGGGTCATTGGGTCACTGTCTGTTCAGGAGGGCTATTCATGCGCGTGAGATGAGATGAGATTTTATCGTGGTCACTCTCACACCTATGACGTTTCAAACGAGAGCAACAAGGATGAAAAAAGATGAGATGAGAATTTCAAATCTCCGAATAGGGCCACTGGAAATTAGCCCGTGCCAAATGATAATTTAATTTTTGACTACGATTATAATCTATTTTGCTAGTTATTTTAGCTATTTACGTATTTGATACTTTACGATTCTTATAATTATTATTATAAACAACTGAAATAATGTCTGAGAATAGTGCCTCAATAAAGGAAGAACTTAGAGAGTGTTTAGCACAGCAATTAAGTGAAATCGAGCTATTAAAGTCAATGTATCCTGATCCGGGGGTTATAGTATTACCAGAGAGTAATGTTAAAGAAATCAGCAACTTTATAAACGCTAAATCTGAATATATACCGAATAATTTGGATTTTGTTATAAACTTAGTCTTAGATAATATAAAACTAGAGGTGTGTGTTAATTTACCTTTAATATATCCTACTGAAGAGCCTGATATTTACATACGGTGTAACCAGCTAAACAGACAACAAGAGAAGAAATTAAATGCAGGACTATCTGAGTGCATTAAAACTAACCATGTTGGTGAAGTATGTTTATACACAGCTATAACATGGCTCCAAGATAATAGAGAATCATTTATGAAAAGCAATGATGAAGACATTCCGAAATGTAATGAACCACAAGATGTGAATATTCTTTTTTGCCGTATGTGGATATATTCACATCATATTTATAATAAAAAGAAGAGAGAAGATATAATCAATTTAGCCAAAGAGTATGAGCTGACAGGTTTTTGTTTGCCAGGGAAACCAGGGGTAATCTGTATTGAAGGAACAAACAGTTCTTGCAATAAATGGTGGAAATATATTAAATCACTGTGCTGGAAGAAAATAGCCATAAGAAAAACAGAAATGTTTGAATATTCTGAAGAATCAAAACGAAGAAAATTTAATGATTTTCAAGAACTTCATTTTAAAAATCCACTAAACACCAGAACTGCTATCATGAGCAACTTCTCAAAGTTTATGTCTGAAAATGGATTTGGTCAAATATTTAATGATTTTTTTGGATTTCAAAATTGGGATAGTGTAAGATAGTTGCATAATAAAAATTTTAAGTTTTATTAATTTTATAGTTTTATCAAGTATGTTAAGTAAACTAAGTATTTTATGTATTTTTACAAATTAAGTTTTTATTTAATTTTTTTTTATTTACTGCTTAATTATAACTGCTGAAAACTGGGACTATTACTTAATTTTTATTTATTTATTTGTAGGAGAACCAACAGCTACTTACAATAAAAATATATACAATAAAAATAAACTATTGATAGCCAATAAAAGGTTCTCACGAATAGATACACATAAGATAAGAAGAACATGCAAACATTAAGAAGAATAATAAATAAGTAGTTTGGTAAAATAAATATTTAAAAAAATTATGGAAATACACTTCACGTTCTATGACAGCTGGTTGTTAGGTTGGAAAAATTCACTGCTCAGCTGCCTCGCCGAGGAAGCTCTAGTGCAAAACAGGTCAAGGTGAAGTCGCTCGCTCAGTTTACTAAAGTTGTTGCTTCCTCGCCATAAGTAAGAGTCTATACTTCGTTGGCACTACAAGAGTGAACAACTATGCATTAAATCTGGAAGGTTAAAATAATTATCGGATGAGTAAAGAATTCGAAGACGATAGCAAAGAAACTTTAAGAATTTAATCTGGATTCGCTTAATTCTGGAAATGTTCCATGACCAGGGGTTCCAGATTTGAGATGCGTACTCAAGGTTGCTTCTAACAAATGTGCAATGAAGAATTTTAAAAGTCTTAGCTTGTTCGAAGTCACCAGAAGCATGCATGACAAGCCCTAAAGCTTGTGATGCTTTGGCTACAATAGACTATATGATCTGCGAAAAGAAGTTTTGAGTCATGGATCACCCCAAGATTTCTAACTGAGCTGCTTTTTTGGAGTACCTGGCCTTTCAACGAGTATGATGACGGCATTAAGTCTATTACGCGTGAACGTTACTACTGTACGCTTAGAAGGGTTAAGGTCCAGCTTAGTGAGTGCGCAATATTCGTCAAGACGTAATAGGTCAGCTTGTAGGTTCGTGGAGTCATCGGCTGATCTAATAGGCTCAATATTTTCATGTCGTCGGCAAAGCATTGTAGTTGACTGTCTTGAAAACATTTAGAGGTGTCGTTACAACAAAAATTTCCAAAGCAGGGAACCCTGAGGAACACCGCTAAGGTACCTATATGAACACATCCAGACAGGTATAGTTATTGATTGACCACAACTGCTTGGGACCGGTAATCTATGTATGAGGAAAACCACCTGAGGATGTCGCCTCTAATGACGATAAGCTCTAGCTTAGTTATTAGGAGCTTGTGATCTATCCTATCAAAACATTTGCTGTAATCAATGTAGACTATAGCGAACAGCAGGGCTATTCTATTCTAATTGGTCGGAAAGCGGCTTTGCGGCTTTCGCTCGGAAACCGCCTTCGGATCGATTCGAATCGTCGTAACGCGATTCACAACTGTCCAGTCGAAAAGTTTTGACATTTAAAATCGGAACAACAGCTGATTTTTCACGAAATCCTTCCGACAGACATTTGCTGTCGGAACCCTTCCCGTAGTTATTTTAATTCAATATTTCTAGCTATTCAAGGATAATTGCAAAAGTAAAACGTAAATAACGTACGAGTTTTATCCTAATTCTTATCAAAATCGCCTATTGTGTTGTAATTTGATTTATTTATTCGAGGTTCATCCTAGGTCTCCAAAAATTGAAAATTCGATCGAATTACCATTATGTTTTAAAGTTTCGATAATATCACTAGCGATCGATATCAGCCTATTTTCAAGTATAACTACCTATCATTAAGACAACTACTTTTGGAAGCCTCTGGAATGTTCGTGTTCTCTACAAAACTTGACTTAAAGTTTCACTAATGTAGTGTCCACGGCTTTTCTGAAATGGGAAAAGGGGAGAGCATCATCCTCCGATCTATTATCACCCTTTCCTTTATCATCTTCATGAAAGATACAACTATAATGTACGGATGTCATACGGATGACTAGGTGGAATGGCCATGTTAGCTTTAGCATGCCCTTCGGAACAAAAAATAAATAAAAATATTGAAACTGACAATTAATACAAATCTGACAACGACTTCACGTCACTGGACCCCTAAGCCATAGAATAATATCTAATTGCTTTAGTTATTATTATAAGCTATAAGCGGACAATCTGCCTCCATCGATTCCGGTCCAAAGTTGCCATCACCACCTGCTGGAATTTGCTTGAAGACGTAGCTTCTTTCACTTGGTCAGACCATCGTGTTGGCGACCGGCCTCGTGCTCTTTTCCCTTCAGTATTGCCAACAATGACCAGTTTTTCGAGACTTCTATCTCCCTTTCGCATTAAGTGACCGAAATAGGTTAAAATACGCTGTAGGCATACTGTAGACAATCTGCAGGGCTATTCTAATTGGTCGGAAAGCACGTTCCGCTCGGAAACTGCCTTCGGATCGATTCGAATCGTCTAATCGCGATTCACAACTCTCCATTCGGAAACTTTTGACATTTCAAATTGGATCAACAGCTGACTTTTCTCGGAAATAATAAAATTTACTTAGTTCAAGTGATTCAAGGATAATAATTATTGTAAAAAGTAAGATAAGCGTGTTATCTTTTGAAATGATATTGCGTGTGGTAGCTAAATTAATACGTCGAATCTGACAATTCTGACATTGACATGATTGACATGACATTTGATTTGACATCACAACTGTCTGGGTCCCTGTTCTTGACGCTCGGCTCGTGATGTTTCTTGGTCACTCTCACTCCTACGTCTTTTCAAACGAGAGAGACAATGACAAAAATCTTTCGACTGGTAGGAATAGGGCTCCTCATAGTGAATACAATTGTACTTATTTCGATTTTCGACTTACTGTTCCAAAGCACTGAGTTCCTTTAATCGAAAAAATTATAAAATATTTAGACTATAAATTATTCTTAATTATGTTATTTGGTATCCATATCAGCATTGATTTTTTGAATAAACCATAGCTATGTATACCCATATATGTGTGGCTATTACTGCTCTAAAATTATTTTTCATACCGGTCTAGTAAGTCCACGTATATTGCCTGTATTTTAAGTATTATTTGTTATAAATACTCATATATTTTCATACAAACTATTTTCAGTCATTCCACAGATTTTGAAGTGCACCGAAACTGGTTAGCTATTACTTTTAATCTTCCCATCGATCAGTGGTATTACGATGCTACATCGGAATGGACATTGGATTATCCTCCGTTTTTTGCGTGGCTGGAGTACGCTCACACCTTCATAGCAAAATATATCGACCCGAGAATGTTGGAGCTGACCAATTTAAATTACAAATCTGATTTGACCATACTGTTCCAAAAGATATCTTTAATAAACTTGGATTTTATTTACATTATTGGTGTAAGCTGGTATGTATTCTATTAATGGTTGTAATTTGACACATAAAATTTTTACCCTTAATTATTTACACAATGTTAATCATACAACTGCTTGCACAGGGTCTCCGCTGACCCCAAATTATATTGCAGATATCTGACAAAATATTGAAAAAAACCCTTTATTTATTTTCTTATATTTAATAAAAGACTACATATCATGCAAAAACTATATTATTGTTAAGTCTTGGAACAATGAATTCTCTCAGTAGCTTTTAGAAACTATTCCAAGAACAAATTTAAATAATTCTCTGAACCCATTTTTGACTATGAGATCTAAATCACGTTTTTTTTCCCTTTCTTACAATCAAATCAGAGTAACTGTTATTGCCAGTTATGCAAACAACACTGCAGTGATCATTACAAACAAATTTTATGCATGTCATGCATTTTTGAATTTCAAGAACAAATATTGGACATGCAAAAATTGAATAAAAGTTAAACCTTAAATTACTCGCATTGATGACTAAGAGTGCAGCGAAACATGCGCATTTCTTCTCTCTCTCCATTAAAATTGAGTTTTCGTCCCTAATAAGGAAGCTACTGTTGGTGGCAGCATCCTGTAATCAACCGTAGTTTGAATTTTAGCTACATAAAGAAGCTCTGACACCATGCAAGCAGTTAAGGGTTAACTTTATGCTTGTAAGATTTGTCCTCTCAATTTTGGGGTGTTTCATTTGTAGTTGCACAAGTCTTCTAAGTCGTGGCGAACAGCTTGCATTCATATTGTTAGTATGTAGCCCGGGACTGCTCATGGTGGATCACATACACTTCCAATACAATGGGTTTATGTATGGAATTCTACTGATATCCATATCACATCTAATCCAAGTGAGTTACATTTTGAAAAATAAAATTTTCTTATTAAAATTTTGTTGTTCAGTATTTGTAGTAATCCCAGTTGGATCACCAATGGTATCACAGTAACTTTTACATAGCTTTGGTGCCTCAATAGAACCATGGTTACTTTTTCCTAACCTTGGTACCTCAATGGAACCTGTTTTTGTTACCCAACTGCGCAAGAATGAGGGCTATGTTTTTCAAGTGCATGTATGTATGTTTGTGGGTATTTATGTATGTATGTATGAGGTTTCCTTGGCACGACCTACAGCCTAAACAGCTTAATGGATTTCGACATGTGAGGTGTCATTTGAGTCATCTTGATAGCGGAAGTGACATAGGGTACAACATTTTTCAGCTGGGTTTTTGTTTTTTCATAATAATGTTACATGTTCATGTGATGTTTAACCAATTTTCTATTTCCAGGCAAATTATCTTCAAGGAGCATTCTGGTTTGCACTTCTACTGAACTTCAAGCACATATTTCTATACATAGCTCCTGTGTACATAGTGTACTTATTCAGAGCCTACTGTTTTACGGTAGCTTCTGTGGACGGTGAACACACTCATTGGATCTCCTTTTCTATCTTAAATCTATTCAAACTGGGATTTATAGTGGTTACAGTGTTTGCTGCATCATTTGGGCCATTCATAGACCACATACCGCAGGTAAATAATATTTACTATGTAAATATGTACATATTTTTTTATTTTCTAATCTTGCTGCATCTCTTGGTGCAATGTAAGGTCTAAATTTCACATTCACTTGAAGAACCAAAATGTAACTATTTGGAAACATCCACTCAGGCAAAGAGTTGCCACAGTTTGTGCTTTATGGGTAATTTGTATGTAAATATTATGGTTATCAAATACTAGTTCCATTTGTTCTATTTTTCAGATACTATTAAGACTGTTTCCTTTCAAAAGAGGACTATGCCATGCATACTGGGCTCCTAATTTCTGGGCTCTATATAGTTTCGGCGACAAGACATTGCAGTATACATGTAAGTACTTTTTTTTGAACCTAGGGAGTATCTTTTATAGGTTTCACTAACGGCCCTAGGGGCGGGCACGGTGGGTATGTGGGAATCCCGTCACTGGCGCCCTACCCACTAAAAACCCTAGGGTGTTCCAACTCGGCGCAAGATGTTGGGGCTACGGGGACGCTTTTGCACTCTTCCGCGACCCCGACAGTGCCAGCCCCTTCGGGCACCTCCTCGAGCTTGCGCTCTCTCCCTCTCGATAACGATGTGTCGAACACCAGACACATCGTCATCATCCGGACTGGATGATGACTCGGGAACCAATTCACCCAGTAGGCGGCTGCCAGCACCCTTGTCTAGGCGCCCATGGTCTCCATGCGACGCATCATGTAATATACGACTTCGGCCATGACCGCGGAATAGTAACGTGCACCTTTGCGTTTTGACTCTTTACGCTCGCAAATTTTTGGTACTACTTTTTTCTGAGACAAAATCCTTCTATATTTTCTATTACAGTGTCAAAACTCGGCATGAACGTCACAAAAGTGGAAGCCTCCATGACTGGAGGCCTAGTACAGGAGTACGGGCACGCCGTGCTGCCTTCAATAGTGCCGCTTACAACATTTGTAATAACTTGCGCGGCCATGGCGCCTGCACTGTACAAGCTGTGGAGTCTATGCGCTGACCGAAGATACAGAGCTATGAGTTTTATTAGGTTGGTAAAGAAGTTACGGATCGACGGGAATGTCATTCAACAAAAAAAAGTTAATAGTGTTTTTATTTAACTAGATGCGTCCTGCGGTTATCCACAGATAAAAAGTAGCATAAGTGCTATTCCAGACTATTCCAGACTATATTTTTTCTCTGTGCCAAAGAACAATGGCGAAATTGTATGCAACAAATCTAGGAGCGTCTTGAAATATCAGGTAGAACCGAATATTAGGCAGGATCTAGCTAAGAGTAGATTAAACTTGTTAAGCAAGGACTAAGGCAATTCTCATATTTAGTACAAGTGGTCATTAGACCAACAATCAAATCAATTTTCAAATGACACGTTTTTTTTTTTATCTAAAGACGCCCTTTTTTACTGACATGAAAATATGTATGGTCTGCTGTTGTTCTTTCATCCAGATCCATTTCGCTTTTGTAATTCTAACTTTCGCTTTTGTAATATTAGTGTGATTCTTTTATCTATTTTTTTCTTTTCTATTCTCCTCATCTTAAAAATACAGCTATGTGTATTATTCTGTTGCAGGTGTATAATCGTATGTGCAACATGCTCATTTATGTTCAGCTGGCATGTACATGAAAAAGCAATTCTATTGACACTGATACCATTGAGGTGAGCTACTCAACTGTTTAAGTACGATACGGCCTAATGGCGTACAGGAAATTAAATACTTTAGCTCAATTTATTATCTAACTAGCTGCGCCCCGCGGCTTCACCTGCGGTTAAAAAGTATCCTATGTGCTATTCTAGCCTATAATCTATCTCTGTGCCAAATTTCATCCAGATCTGTCAGCCGTTCTGGCGTGAAAGAGTAACAAACATCCATCCATCCATCCATCCCATCCATTCTTTCAAAAAACGCGTTTATAATATTAGTAGGATTAAAAAATATTCTTTTGTTTCAGCTTCATGAGCGTGCTGGGCGAAACGGACGCGAAACTATTCCTGTTTCTATCAACAGTTGGCCACTATTCTCTCTTCCCTTTGCTCTACCCAAAGAGCCTTCTCGGCGTCAAGCTACTACTTCTACTGACGTACGTAGCCATCGCATTTGGGAACATTCCGTCTTTGTATGAAGTAACCGTTAGCAAAAAGGTTAAGCTAAGACCAATGATGCGGCTACCTATGTTGAACTATAAGGAATCGCTGTACTTGTATGGTTTACTGTTATTATGTTTCTATGAAAATGCTTTCCACATAGCATGGGGCTTGGATAAAAGCCTGCCTTTCTTGCCGCTGATGATAACGTCGGTGTATTGTGCGGTCGGCGTCACGTATTTTTGGGCGGCGTATTATTACTATTTCATGACGTTTAACCTTAGTTGGGTACCTACATTAGTGACTCCTAGTCTATTGAGGCATTTAAAAAAGACTAGGACTAGTTAATTTTTTGGTTGTGACAATTATTAAGGGTCATAGCACACATATCAGGGATCGTCAATTCGTCGCCGTACTGCCTTACCCCCACCGAGGCGCGAGTTGATACGGTGACAATCCCTTTTCGAGTTGATATGTATTGTGTGCTATTAAAGTCTGGGAAAATATTCTTTAAAGTTATTTGTTAATATTGCATTTATTATTCCATAGAACAAATCACGCAAAACATTTAAAAAAATATTTTTTTATTCTTCCAATGAAACATTCCAAAATTTGATTTGTGCATTTAGTAAAATACCTTAGGAAAATTTAGTACGATTGTAATAAAATTAGTATCACTGTATCTACTAGAAATTCTGAATACATGCGATACTTAGGTAATTTTAAGTACAATTTGTCTTTATTACATTTTTTCAATAAGTACTTAAGTAATTAAATTCTGTTTCTATTTTATATTTTTTCTAGTCACGGCTAGAGTTAATTATAGTAAAAATAATCTGGCGGCAATACTCTTTTGGCATACTGAGGTGGACTCAGACAGCTGGTCGTCTGTCACGAAACTGTACATTCCAATATCCACAACCGCGAAGCGTACAGGCTCAGTTTTTTTTCCGCAACAACGACTGGGGAATACGTTGCGGTGTTATAGCAGTTGACAAGGGCCTCAGTCGCTCTCCTTCGCAAACGAGAACTGGCGCAAACCATCTATGCTGAGCACTTAGAACCGGAAGAACGTACTCGTATGAGGGCTTGGAGCTGCATGGCAGGTTCTATCGGGCCTTATCAGGGCCCGTCCGTACCTCCTAGCGTCGGTGAACTGGATATGTTTCGGTGACCTATTTGAAGAAATCGAGGGTTTTGCCTGTGCAATTGCTGATAAAGTTATCAAGATCAACAACTATCGGAAATATATCATTAAGGACGGTACGGTCGACATTTTTCGGCCATCCACCGTCCCGAAGAGTCACTCAGGCATATCATTTCCGGTTGTTCGCATCTTGCTAACGGCGAGTAGTAACGGCGAGGCACAACCAAGTAGCCAGGATCATCCACCAGCAACTTGCCCTTCAATACGGTCTTGTCGAGTCTGAGGCGCCGTACTATAAGTACGCACCAGCACCAGTTCTCGAGAATGGCCGTGCTTTACTCTACCGGGACCGCTCTATCATCACGGACAGGACCAATAAGCCTGATATCGTGATGATCGACAGCACCGGGCAGTGCTCGTCGACATCATCCATCCTGCAAGATGAGAACCTTGTCGCCACGTGGGATGTTGACTCGACGATCATTGTTCCGATAGTCGTCACGGTAAACGGTCTCATAGCCGACTTATACATAGCCTTGACCGACACTTCAAGAGGCTCTCGTTAGACGGTTGGATCAAGAGCCAGATACAAAAGGCAGTGATCCTAGTCACGTGCCGTATTGTCAGGAGGTTCCTCACTCTGCAGCTCTAACCACCAGTAGCCTGGGCCTCGCCTCTATGCCGAAGGCACCCTAGTTTTTAAGTTTTATAATAATTGTTATTTTTAAATTGTAAAAAAATAGTCTAAAAAATAAATACTTCCTCACTCTTCCTCATAATAACAGTAGAACTCTCTATTAAAAAAACAAAATAATTACAATAAAACTTAAATAAGACTAAACTAAGCTTTCTAATGGGCGGCCTTATCGCTCAAAGCGACCTCTTCCAAGCTACCTGTACGGACAAGAATTTACTTTTACTTTAGACTTTTTACTTTTATAAGTACTTATAAGGAGTGTAGGTTGAGTTATTTTGTACTTGTGTTATTTTTTTTTACTAAATTTATGTATAACTAAGACAACTTCTGATGTGGATAGACATCTACTTTCTAATAAATTGTACTAGAAATTTGTAAATTGAAATAAACGAGTAAGTATGAAAAGTAAACTCTTTTTATCAACATCCAATTTACGTAAACTTTGTTATAATCCTACTAATATTATAAACGCGAAAGTTTGTAAGAATGGATGGATGGATGTTTGTTATTCTTTCACGCCAGAACGGCTGAACATATCTGGATGAAATTTGGCACAGAGATAGATTATATTCTAGAATAGCACATAGGATACTTTTTAACCGCAGGTGAAACCGCGGGGCGCAGCTAGTGAACAATAAAAAGTTATTGTGTACCTACAGTAGGTATAATAGAATTGAATAATCCTTGGTTTGTTTACGGAATACGCTTGTTAGCTAATAAATGTATATCAAATAATAAACACCGACCAACTTATTTCTAGGGTCGGTCCACAGATCTGGAATGTAACATTTTTTTAATAGACAATAGACATAGACATAGACGGCTGGTAGGTGGACTACGACCTCACCGAAGAGATTATGATTAGGTGAGTGAAGTTGGGCGTCATCTCGACTGATGATAAGCCTACGATGGAGCATGCTTACTATCTAAATAAACATTGTATAGCCTCGGGACAGTTATACCTTGTTTTGTCTTTTTCTTTCTTTTACATTTTTGAACTCTATCGAAAAAGGCAAAACACTAACTATTCCGTTAGTGTTTTGCATTTTTTTAACACCCTTTTAGCAATAAACTATACAACGTTTATTGCTAAAAGGGTGTACCTAAGTGCAATTATTTTACAAATAGCTAAATGATTGGTCTAGAAGAAACCGATTCACTCGAGACTTGAAGACTCAGATTATAAGTATTGGGGAACACTCACTTTGGCAGAGCATTCCAGTCTAGCTAGTGAAGGAGACGAAAGTGTAACCATTAGCTACCTACTAGTCTGCGTCGGAAATCGAACCCGCATCCCACTTAATGTAATAGCACTCGATTGCACCAAATGGTGTCTGTCGTTGATCCTATCAGAATTGCGGAATGTTAAATGGTGTTACCGGCAAACTACACCATCCTAAAGTTGAAAATCTGACACTAATTATCTAACAACATTGTTCCGGAATTTTCTCTAGAGTCAGTTACCATTTCGGCTCGTTATCATCTCTAACCAAACCACCGCACCGCCGCCGCGCCGTTATTTTATATCAGATATTAAGCTATAATCAAATACCTATCTAGCCTGCCATCCATTTATACAAAATATAACATATAGTCACGCCTTTCCCCCGAAGGGGCTGAGAGGTGTAATACAACAACACCCACACCTTGCCAGACGATATTTAGTTCCAAATGTGACAAGGGGCGAGCCTGTCGCCATACACCGGGCTTCATCCATTACATAGTACCTGGATGGCCGAGCTTTGCTCGGTATTTTATTTTATTTTTTAATTGTGTTTTTTGGATAATAAACAATTGATTTTAGTCTAACCTCAAAGCAAACACTCATTGACTTCGTGTTACCTAACAACGCCATCTGCTGTTGTGTCGTTAAAGCAATTAGTTGCTCACAAAAAATAGTAGTATTATTATTCGCCAATAGATGTCAGGAATAGTCATATTTTTCAGTTGAGATTGATTATCGATAAAACACGAATAAAATGATATTTTCTAAAAATGATTCCTAGCTAGATCGATTTATCGCCCCCGAAACCCCCTATATACTAATTTGTATGAAAATCGTTGGAGCCGATTCCGAGATTCCAATTATTAAAAGGTTTAATAAGATAAATAAAAAATAAAATATATTAAATCAACCTAACTGGTAAGTACCCAATTTTACGCGACAACATAGGCCACTTGTAGAGTAGAATATTTCGTATGATCCGTCTTTATCCCGAGATTCCGTATTTTTCTCGTTCACACACGGATTGGTAGGTAAAGTTATGCGTAATAGGTTCAATCGCTCGACTCATTGGATTGGAAGTTTGAAAATAAAAGTGAAATGGAGCGGAAGGAGATGTTCATTCAGATTGGTGATTCAACATTTTATTGCGTATGTGTAGCCGAATCTTTGTATGCATGCGTGCACTGCGCAAACAACCGGTGAACTGTGCTGTTCGAAAATTCGTCTAGGAATCACATAAAGTTCTTTGTGATTACTTATCTAGTTCCGTCAGTACCTAGGTACCGGCAAAAACTTGATCTCAGAAACAGTACCTAGATAATATTAGAAAATGGGCAAAGTGGCCAGTTCTAGTGTCGAAAGCAAACTTTATTACAATTGCAATTTTTTTTTAGTAATTTACAAATTACAATTAGGTAACACGCCTGCCCGAGGGCGAAGCTCACCAAAACACTTAAACGAATGGTTGCATTTTAACCGACTGTTTAAGACAGCTCTTCAATAAATTAAATGTACACCCAATAAAGTTCGGTGAACATGGGCCTAAGACTGAATCGTCGCAACCCAAGAGTAAGTAGGTTGGATACTACCTCACTCTTGATGGCAAAATTGCCCCCAAACAAAAACCCCAAAACACAAAGTGACAGAAGACAATAAAAAAATAAGTAAGTTCTACTTATGCCTGCAGATAATATATGGCTATGTATTGCTCATTTTTACTATGAAAAGATAGGAAGAATAAAGTCGGTAGGTACAATTCAAGCCAAAGTATAAAATGAGTCCGAAAGTCCTCCGTTGTGGAAGGTTGTGGAGCACGCGCCACAGTTTACGACCGCGAGTAGATTGAACGCCGCTCGGCGAAGGATTACATCCGTGCTACGTGCTATTCACGCTGCACTACTATCACGTCTATGTATCAACATGAGCTTTCGTTTTATCCGGATTGAAATCTACCACGTTTTATTTATCGATACCGAATCGATCGGTATATAAGTCGGTTCAATGTAATAGGTCATCATACTTAGGTGGGTATCTCCAAGTTTGAAAAAAACATACACAGCCAGTCTTAGGCTTCGTCCCGACTAAGCGAACGATGGGTGCCTGTCCCGCCTGCCTGTCCGCTGGCCGACTCTCGAGTTGCTAGCTAGAAGAAAACAGTCAGCTGCTCACAGTTTGGTTAGGTAGTTAGGACAAAAGTGCTTATTGTACTTGGCTAAATTTAGTCCTCTAAATTCAGGAGCTTCTAAATGATTCAGTCAGTCACAAGCCATCCTTGCTTCTGAATTTAGGATGCTTATCTCCCGAATGCGATTATACTGGACTAAATTCAGTAACAACTGAATTAAGATGACAAAATTCAGCCAAGTGTAAAAAGCGCTAAAGCCTTATTTCTTGCCTCTCCTCTGCCGTCTTCCGCAATCTATACCTATGGGTAGTCGATTAGGTAGGTACTATACTATCAGTAGCTTTCTACTGTGATATAACTACACACCTTCACCTTCTAGGCGACTAGGTTTGTAGAAAGCAATTTTTCCAAACCCTTTGTCCAATCTATTTTTGGAACGTTTGCCATCGAAACAGTTTTGTTAGAAATAAACAAACATGTCTATTGAAATTGGGAATATTGCTCGTTGAGTTAGAAGTATGGTCAGTGATGCGATGGTTTCTGCGTCCATACAAATGCTAGTAGAGAGACCGCAGTTCGCCTGGCTAAGGGATAAATAAATATTTCAAAGCTTTGCTCGGTGCACATCGGGATTTTTTATGAAATATGTTTTAAAAATTGTGTTCGTAAAATAAAATAACTGGCTTTCTGGTGCACTGCATTATGAAAAATAAAGCTATACTTAATAGCCATTTCATGAATGTGTAGCTATATAGATAGGTCCTACCTATCATTGAAACCTTCTTACTTAAAAGTAAGAAAAGCAGCATTAGAATCTGAAAATGATATCTATACAGTGTGGCTCGTTGGAAAGTCACGTAAACAGATCCAGATAATTTAAAGGCACCCACAGATGAAATGATCCTTAAAGAACGTTCCAATAATACGATTCAGCGGATTCTAACTCGAATAGGTTAGAGTACGTTAGAGCTGGAAATAGGTAGGTTAGAGTACGTTGGAACTATGGACTCATATCGAAATGAAATTAGTTCATTCGCTTAGAAGAGGCTTTCACGTACCCTAAGGCAGCTACGATTTGAGCAAACCATAGACATAGAGGAGACCTATGCAATAGGGCGTATTCTGTGGAGCAAACACGAAACCAAAGGTCATGAAAGCTCCATAGTAAGGATAAAGGTTATATAGGTTTGTAAACAAGCATGGTTTAACCCTCGACAGGGTGGCAAACTAAGTAGATAGGTTCTCATTGGATCACATGGCAGAGTGATCTTGTTCAAAGCTGCGCTTCGTTGCACCGTTCATCACTTTATATGTGCAATCGCCCGTGAGCCTAGTTCAATGAATTAACATGACATACTTGCTCATAACACTCGCACAATTATTGTTTATTAAACTGCAAAAACACGGATAACGATAATCAGATTATGTACATTTTGCAGAATTTTGAGGTTGTATTTTTTGGGAAGTCTGAGATCGCCATGTTTTTTTTTTTTTTTTTTTTATGTAGAATACTTCGCCACGTTGTGTTTGTGTTTATGTTTGTGTCCAAAGCTGTATGAGCTCTATTGGGGTTCAAATTAAAAGTGTACTAGAGAATTTCATTCTGATTTTCAAATCTCTAAACCAACAGATGGGACATCAAAGTGATAGGTACTAGATAGGTTGTAAGTACCTACCTGTAAGTAGTAACATAAATTATCGTCACGTCTTTCCCCTGAGGGGGCTGGCAGAGGTGTAATGCAACACCCACACTTCGCCGGATGATATTCAGTCCCAAATGTGACAGGGGGCGAGCCTGTCGCCATACACCGGGCTCCAGTCATGTAGCAGATGACATACTATTCGCACATATGTTCCCCCAATGCACAAATTAGTGCGTGCCGTCGGCTGGGTTTGAACCCGCTTCTTCTGGCTTGAGAGGCGGGCCTTCTCCAAATAGGCTATCATCGCTTATCATCGCCTGTAAGTAGTAGGTATAGATAATTATCTAACTCGCTAAGTACCTACTCCTAAAATAATAAGGTAAACCTAAGTAGATGCCGGAGTTAGTACAGAAAATCTAAGAAAAATAAAGGAACCGGTCGCAGGTTGCAAGAACATAACAATGCAAAGTTTTTCTGTTGAGAGTACTAGAGTAGGTAAGCACTAAAGTAAGTTGCGCAAAAGCCTTTTAGCATATTTGGTGTTCACACAATAGCTTCCGCTCCGGATTGGAAATAACTTGGGACATTTTATAAGTTTTAAGGTTTAAAGTTGGAGGCACTAGTACCTTGCATTAACATAACTTTACATTCAGTGGCGTCGAGAGCAAACTTACTAGTGACATCGTAAATTCTGGTGAACTTACAAACACACTAGGAGCCTCCGATCTGCGAGTTATGGGGGGTCATGAATTATATTTTGCATAAAAATCTGATAAATCTGTGATCTGTTTATGGAAATGACTTTCGTATAGTGCTGTTACAAAACATTACAAATTACAATGCAGTAGATATATACTTACTCATTACCTAATACCTATGGTAGGTAGGTACAATACATAGGGTAACTTACAGTTCTAGAGGTAAGGAACTACCTACTGCATTTCATTTTAAACGCCGTCTACGATTTTAAACTGTTTTTGACAGCTCTTCAATAAGTTAAATGTCAACAACGGTCAGTTAGATAAATGAACCACCTTGTTATATTTCGGTGAACATAAGCTTTAGGAATCTAAATAGGTAACTACCTACATTGGTTCCTACTTTGCTCTACCTGGAAGATATATCTGTTAGCCTATTATGCTTTCATTAGCTATTCATGGTATGAAAAACTTAAAAAAAAATCTAATTAATTATCGGAACATTGAGTTCAAAGAGAATATAGCAAGGCTAATTGAGTCAGCACGTAGACGGAGAAAGTCCGTCTACGAGTCAGCACGAGTACGCTGGGTAATCAGAGATGAACGTTATATTATTATATGATAACCAATAATAAGTTTCAGTCGGCTCTATCGTATGACTAATACTAAAAAAACAAAGCTAAAAAAAAACTGCCCGTTATCCATGTTAACAATTTTTGGACTGATGAACTTTTGTAAAAATTTTAAAAACTTTTAAAAACAAAGTCAAATTGAGAACTTCCTCCTTCGAGAAAAATGACACTAATAGGTCAAAGGTCAAAGGATAAATAAAAAGGTCCAAAATGTTAGAAATCTGTCATTTTTATACGCCCGAAATGATTAAATTGTCAAAATTATTGTCATTGTGAAATGTGAAGTCAAAACCTGATAGTTATGTTTGCATATCCATACCAGATAAAATTCACATGATACTCCCTATTATACATAGGGCAATAATATCCTAACAAATAATAGTTACAAGTACCTACCTATTTCGGTTTTGTAAAATACACAAGCAGTACTAAAAAGCTAAAAATGGCTGATGATGACGATGAAGTGTTTGGTGGAATGTATGAGGAGGGCCACTGGATTTGGGATGAAAACGCAGGAGCCCTAGTCTTCATCAGGTAGCTATATAAGAGCTAAACCTAGCAATATGTAGTTAAAAATATAAAAATCACGTTTTCAGCATTTCCGAAATACCAAATTATAGTTTTTTTTTAATGAATGACTAATGCTGTTCGCCTCTGAGGCTTCTTCAGGGTACCGGGCATTAGGCAAGCAGGTGGTGCAGGGCTTAACCAAATTTTAGTTTTGCCATCCGTATTACATTTATACCTCCAACCAAAGTTTTATTCGAAACGACAATTAGAAGTAAGTACTACTTATTGTGTAAAATAATTTTAAAATTAATTTTTAAGATTTTATTGCACTGTTAGTAACTTACTAGTTAGTAAGCTAATAAAAGATTTTAAAATTACAAGCAATGGAGAGTAGTTACAGGCTGATTAAAACTTAATGACGTCTGTAAAGTGCGCTGTAAGCGAGACTTGGCGGAGTTGGCGTCGTCTTGCCTCTCCGACGACGCCCGCGCATACCTTCGTTTTCGCTACTGCGCGGTTTTTCGGGCCCTCAGATCAACCTACAGGAAAAGATGGACACTGCGTTATATCTCGCTGAAGCCACTTCTTTTTAAACGTGTGCACGTGGTTATGTTGCCATGAAAACATTTACAATTCCACGAAAACTAATATTAATTCCCAAACTCTACGTTAGCAATTTCCGTTCCAATATACAACCTTATAAGATTTAATATTCTAAAACTGCACATATTTGTAAGAGAATGTTACGGCTTTTTCAAAATTGACTCGTGAAAAAACTGCACAGTCTTTAAAATGAACCTCAAAATACACCTTGCTACACTTTTATAATGCACTATGTATATTTATGTACACGAAAGTATATCATAAACCAATGCAGATAATATCGAGGTAAGAATGACCAAGCGAGTAGCTTAGTTTTTTGCGTCAATGTGTGTGTTTTGTGTACATTACGAGAGTAGCGTAGTTTTTGGATGGTTTTTAGCTTCACCTAAATCTTACGCCGTGCGCCATCTGACTCTCTAGGTTTATCTGAGTTCGGGCCTAATTTCACTGCCGCCATTATGTTTGAATCGGCCTGTACCTGCATGCGACGTTCAATCCTTAATCAGATTTTCAGGGCAGTGAAAAGTTTGGTTAATAGTGCACATTTCTTCCTTTTAAAATGCTTTTGAAATTTTCAGTGATGCTCCTCCAAAAGAAGTAGAAGCAATTCTGATCTCAACCAAAGCACCAACAGGCGCAATAGAATTCAAGGACGACGTTGATTTGATAGAGCAGGTACACTGACCGACTAAAAGTGACATGATTCTGCCACCGCACTTCCGACTGCATTGTGCTATTTTTACGACGCGTTTATTTTTTATTCACTCTTAACATTTACAGAGTAGTCCGATTTTGATAATTCTTTTTTTTGGAAAGAGTCGAAAAATAGGGACGATTTACACTCACAGATTTGAATACCCAACCAATAAATAAACCCACAAAAATTATAAACTTTTTAGCAAAAAATTAAGCCGTCGAAAAAACTAAAAAGCAAAAAAATATTAAAAACGAAGTTCTTAAACTAATGTAGGGATACATAAGTAGTTTTGGGTCAGCGCCTAACAAACAAATCAGGTAATTAATTGAAGTAAATAAGTATAGGTACCTACCTGTCTAAGTTTGACGCCGACTCAAAATTACTTAGGTAAGTATACATTAGTTTAAGAACTTAATTTTTTAATTTTTTTTGCTTTCAGCGGTTTATTTTTTGTTAAAAAGTTTTTATTTGTTCTAACTTAGATTTAGCAAAAATCTTAATGCTAGTGCAATTTAAAATTATTTTTCAATATATCTACCTACAAATACTTGTACCTATTGTCCTACTACTGTATTGACCTACTCTTTGGCTTTCTCGAACCGAATTGGGTAAGTAACTATTGATAGAGTTTACTGAAGGACAATAAAACGCCAAACTATTTTAATTTAGAGATTCAACCGAAGCTCTTTTTACTATTTTAAAATGACCAATTTCCACTAAGCTATCTAATCTAATCAACTATAAATGGCTTACCTTAATACGTTTTGGCTTTCCAGATTCGTTTTCGGCGACGCTATCTAAGAAAATTGAAACCGGGCCAGCCAGAAATTATTACTTTGCAGGTTTTATTTTTTTCCAACTTAGGTTTACTACCGACATAGCTGAGGGTTATGTGGATTTATTTTTTACTATGTGCGCCCCACGGTTTCACCCGCGGTTAAAAAGTATCATATGTGCTATTCTAGACTAAAATCTATCTCTGTGCCAAATTTCATCCAGATCTGTTCAGCCGTTCTGGCGTGAAAAAGTAACAAACATCCATCCATACATTCTTACAAACTTTCGCGTTTATAATATTACTAGTTGAATTGATCAGACTATAGGTATTGTTTATCCTAATCCTAATCCTAACTAATATTATAAATGCGAAAGTGAGTTTGTTCGTTCGTTTGTTTGTTTGTTTGTTTGTTTGTAAGTTTTCACGCCCTAACTAACCAACCGATCATCATGAAATTTTGCATACACGTTGTCTGGGGTACAGAAAAGGACATTTATATTACTTTTTACCCCGAAAAACGGTTCCTGTGGGACCGCGGGTGAAACCGCGAGGCGCAGCTAGTAATTATATATACATAGGTAAACGTAGATAGCCCGCTGGGAGTCGTAGACTTTAAAACAGTTTTCAGACAACGCTAATTTCTAAAAATCCAGACTTCTAGCTGTATTCACAACAAAGTTACCTACTCCCTGTAGCTTCGTAATGAATAAAAAATGGATTTAAAAATGGTTGAAAATAGCCTGAATGAATTGAAGACAATAAATACAATAATGCTTCGACTCACAAATTACACAAACACATTACAGATTATAACATAGTCTGAAAATCTTTACTGCCCATCTTACTCGGCTAGCAACAAACATTATGCCGATGTATCCACTGCCTATAAGCAGTACCGGATTAACCACATAACAAGAGTAGCAATTGCTACGGGCCTCGCATGAAAGGGGGCCTCGTATAAAAAAACTACGCTGAGGCAGGGATGAGTGGGTTTAAATCACTCATCCCTGCCTCAGCCTAGTTTTTTGAGTGAAACTTATTAAGATGTATTATCTGTGCCACATCAGCCACATAGCATGACGCAACAAATGCTACAGGGCCCGCGCGAAAAACGTATACTAAAAAGCCCTACACCAAATTACTAACATTACTATTTTCAAAGTAGACACCCGGCGCCAAATTTCCCAAAATAGGCTGCTGAAAAGGCGCTGACCATACTTGGCAACACCAAATTTGAAATGATGGAAAATAGGGTGTTTTGGTGGGAAACCAACGACTCAGGGGCCCCTTCACATTTGATATGGGCCCCGCGCTCGCTTAATCCGGCACTTCCTATAGGTACCGAATCCGTACCGCGGGAACCATTTCGTAAATAACGCTGTTCCACCTAATGGAAAAAAAGTATTTCCGATTTTCAGGACGTGAAAGATATAGCCATATATACGGCCCCAGTGAATATATTGAGTCCCATGCTTATAAATATGCTACACCTTCCGACAACCGAGAGATTTATAAGAGCACTTATACTTTGCACCGCATATTATTTGCAGGTACCGTTACTGTGTCATAATGTGAGACGTGTGAGAAATTATTCTTTTCAGCTTCCTCTGAATACAGAGAGTAAAGCATGTAATTTTTTTTATTGCTTCTACAGCTGCTTTTAAGAGCGTTTAACCGGCGTTATTGCTATCTCGCTCCCACAATTCAACGATTTTGGAAATAAATAATGGCTGAGTTGGCAATTGAAAAATGTTGCCTGAAAACTATTTAGTTTATAATATAACGGTTATTTTAAACTAATTTTAGTTTTCATACATTTTTCTTAGACGGAGGAAAAGATCATCATATTTTTATTGTTTTTAATGTTCGAGCTCTCAATCCAATTGATAGATATAGAAACTAAAATTAGTTTAAAACAACCGTTATATTATAAACTGAATAGTTATTAGGCAACATTTTTCAATTGCCAACTCAGCTATTATTTATTTTCAAAAACGTTGAATTGTGCGAGCGAGATAGCAATAACGCCGGTTAAACGCTCTAAGGATCTATTTAAAACACAGTTTTGATTATTTGGCTAAATGACTGATTTTACTATTATGTTTTTGACCAGTTTTAGTTAGAGAAGCACTAAACCAAACCTAGGATGATAATTACAATCAGAATTTTATAGGCCATCTGATGGTGGTATGAAGATGGTAACTATTACTAAGAGAAAGAACAATGGGGTCAGCTGAAGCGGTCTCTGTTGAGTTTCGTTCTGGCGCAGCACAGACAATGGAGCACCTGTTGTACTGCACTCAATCTCTCAATTACAGCCGACAGAGTGATCTAATTAGCGACCTCTTTCTTGAGTGATAATATTATAACAAATAGTACTGGTCAAAAATATTGTGTTGAAAAAAAAAACAACGAACTCGAAGAATGCATGAGCATTCAGCAACACGTAGTGGGGAGTTTTGGCGGGAACCGAAAAGATGGTGTCGTAATTTTGTATTATTTTCTAAAACTTGTAATTCTTTGAGTGTAAAAGTGTAATAACGGTGGATTATTTAACGTTTACCGGTTCGTCAACTCGAACGAGTGCGGGCAAATGAAACAAACATTGCGAAACGCGACTTTTCGTGTTCTCTACAAAACTTCACTTATAGTTTCAGTAAAGTATCCATAACTTTATTGGAATGGGGAAAGGGGAGGGATTCATCATCTTCATCATCACCTCATCATCATCATCCCATCATCTGTGAAAACGAATGATAAATACTTGATACCGGCAAATGCACAAGACGTGCGACGCCAAATTCCCTTGAAAGGGAGAGAAAGAAAAATAACACGTAGTGACGTCAATCGGTGCTTAAGCAAGACCGAAATAAGTAATTTACGACTAGTTCGAAAGAGACGGGTGACGATGACGTCATGCCAGACCTTGTTTATTTGGATCATGGATGAATGCATCTGAAGGTACAATTTCGTACAAGACGGCATCCCGTCGTCGCCGTCCACGCGGTACGCAGTGTTCCATGTCTCATACTCTACTAGCTTCTGCCCGCGGCTTCGCCCGCGTGGCTTACAGAAAATGTATGACGTTTTTAACTTCAGAAATAAATATTATAAGCGGTCACACTCGCTCTCAATTGAATACACAAACTGACAATATCCCAAACAGAGCAATATGGACGAAGTTCTTTAGTTAACTAAACTATCTCTGGAATGAGAAAAGTAGGAGTAGTATCAACAGTAGAGTATGGTATCAACAGAACTTAAAGCGTGTGTGAAAAGATAAAATTAGAAGACAACCGAAAGTAGATAATTGACAATTAACAATGTTTACAACGAAAACCTATTTATTATCTTTTTTAGAAAAACCAGGCTGCTCTATAAACTTACTCTGTAGCAGGCCACGTATAACTAACCGTGGGAAAAGCATTTTAGTCAATTATGAGTTTGGCTTGAGATTTATTTATGGTCAAGGCAAAGCAGACTTTGAGCAAACTGCACTCTTTTAACTCGAAGGGGTAATTCGGTGGTGTTAGAGATATTAGAGGAATCCTCAGCATAAACACAGACTCATTCGGAAACTACACCAGTCAGTGTGCTGGCAGACCTTTAGTTAAGACCTTCGAAGCAAAGACAACCTGTAGTAGGTTTTGTCTTCCTAATACTAAAGCAGCTTCTTCTATTGACCTCGTCTATTTTTGCTAAATACTGCTTCTAAGATCAGACAGACATAATTATAAATTTCATCGCCTAGCTCATCTACCTGATCTTTATTGACAGAAAATCTCTTCACTTGCCGTTTGTAATCTTCTGACAGGCTTGAACTTAATTCTTGTATTTTTCCCTTACTGATTAAGTAGGTTTGAAATTTGATAGAATGTCAGCAATATAGTTCACACATTTTACACGGAGATTCATATGAAAATTCAATGACAGCTTCGTATTTAATGTCATCTGCTGCATCTGCATACATGACTGGAGCCCGGTGTACGTATGGCGATAGGCTCGCTACTTATTACATTTTGGACTAAATATCGTCCGGCGAAGTGAGGGTGTTGTAATACACCTCTTAGGGTAAAGGCTTGACGTTTTACCTACTATACGTAGCTACTACCGTTATCTAGATCTGTACCAAATTCCAAGTTGCTGGCTATTACAGTTTCCAAGATAATCAGCTCACAGACATACAGACAGACAGACATCGGAGTTTCATGATAAGATTCCTGTCACCATTTTAGTACGGAACCCTAAGAATGATAATAACGTCGTTTGTAGTGGGTTAATAACTTCTCAACAAAGTTTTCGGAGTAAAAAGAAGCCCTATTAGACTTTGTCGGTGGATGATGATAATGATGATTTTGGAAAAACTGTGATACACGTGTATCATAATTTTAATTGAAGAGTATTTGTACCAATTTTTAAGTTAATCGACCCAGAGAATAAAAAGTTTCATAGAAATTTGAACCCCCCATTTCCCCCCCTTAGGGGTAGTATTTCAAAAAACCCTTTCTTAGTGGATGCCTACACTGTACAAAGAACATATCCTCCAAATTTCATGTTTCTAGGACCAGCGGTTTAGGCTGTGCGTTGATATATCAGTCAGTCAGTCAGTCAGGACTTTGAATTTTATATTTATAGATTTATCTATTCTATAGGTCCATTACAACGTAGTAGTATGTGCACGTGCGCGTCTACGCACACGTATCTGCTGCACTGAGGTCCTAATTACTTTCTGTTCATAGACAGCAGAAGAGATGTCTCAACGGATGCTGGAATTAGAAACGAAGGTGCGCACTCCGTGTTGTGAAATGCTCGAACACCAATTTCGAGACAATCTGGCTGACTTACGATTACTTGCAGCTAAGGAATACTGCACTATGCTAATTGGTAATAGTTTGTTCTGTCATTATTACCATGGTATAATAATATACTCCGCCAGGTATGGCATTCCGGTCACGTGGGCAACACGTGGTGACGTCAATCGATGCTTAAGCGAGACCGAAATAAGTCATTTTCAATTAGTGCGAAAGAGACGGATGACGATGACGAGTGACGTCATACGTCAAGCTTTTGCAATGCCTTGATTTTTTGAATCATGATTATTACCATAATTTTTAACCGACTTCAAAAAAAGAGAAGTTTTTTTTTACATTTAAATACTTATGTTATCGCAGATTACCCCGTTCTTATTTTCCGATTTAGAAAATGATTTGTTAATTTGAAATGATTCATGTTCCAGAACGGTCTCCTTTTTACAAGCTTTTATATAACTAGCAATGTACGAGTATGTACCTATGTATGTTTGTTCGGGTGGATTCTTGCAACTTAATTTTGAAGCTTAATATCTTTAAACGATTGAGCTGAATTAAAAAAAAAACAATTTGGATTAAGGGAAGTTAGTTTTTTTTTATTTTTAACTAGCTGCGCCCCGCGGTTTCACCCGTGGTTGTAAAGTATGGGAATAGCACATGGGAATGTGCTATTCTAGACTATAATCTATCAATGTGCCAAATTTCATCCAGATCTGTTCAGCCGTTCTGGCGTGAAAGAGTAACAAACATCCATCCATCCATCCATTCTTACAAACTTTCGCGTTTATAATATTAGTAGGATAGTAGGATTAAAAGATTATTTAATACTTTTGTACACAGACAGCGTACCTACTTGCTTCTCACATTTAGAAATAACAATTTTATTCCTGCAGCGGAATTAATAGTGTATGCTTAGTATTTCAGTCTTCAACGTCTGTCGAGTTAATTGCGCTTTGCCAATCTGTCTACTGAAATAGGCTAATTGCAGTTATGAGCGACAGGCAAGAAATAGCCTTTGATTTAGTTCAACTAGCTAGGCCTCGAAGTGTTAAAAAGCGGTTAAAAAGTATCCTATGTGTTTTCCAGACTATGAGCTGTCTCTGTGCCAAATTTCATTCAGATCCGTTCAGCCGTTCTGGCGTGATTGAGTAACAAATCCATCCAAACTTTTGCATGTAACCCCGAGCGAGTGTTCGCGAGCCTCCTTCTTGTGCAGTCGGGTAAAAAAACATAACCTTCAATCACTTAAATACTTATCACTGAATTGGGAACCTTTTAATTTTTCGAAATCCGGTTCTTTATGAGTCAGTTATGAGAGACAGACTTAGGTCAGTTTTCATTTATTTATTTTCTATCAGGTGGTGCTGACACGAGGAAATTCCACCACATGGGCCCCGCGAAAAAACGCAAGTCCCTCACCGACAAAGACGCCCGTTTATTTGAAACACTGCTACGAGTCTGCGTACAGATAGTTTGGCTCGCTTTGGGAAGAAAAGCCTTTAATCAAATAGGTCTGTATGCTATTGTATTTGCCACGTTATTTATTGCATGCCTCTATTTGTGTTTAGTGTTTATATAAGTTTCATCCTAAGCGCCTACACAAAACTGTACATTTCTACTTAAACTATACATTTCTACTTAAACTGCCTTTGAGACAGTCGCAACTCTTAGTGGAGAGTATTAATTGTACCTAGCATTCATCCAGCGACCATTTTAGACTAACTTCGGATTGGCTAAAGGTTTTCTATTGCTAATTCGTCTAGAAGAAGACGACGAGCGAAGAGAGCAAGTAAATATGAGCTGATGAGCCTCTGAAGTTATGTACAGAGTGACAAAGTGCAATTTGAATATTTTTTTTGACATTTGCACTTCTCTAATCATTCTTAAACAACTAATAATTTCACTTGTATGATGAATTAATTTTAAAGCTAATGATGTAGACAACCTCCCTATGCGTAAAGAGATTTTAATTTGCTTTGTCTATCTATTAAATAAATTAGTCAAAAGTGACCCCTTAAAAAATGCGGATATTTTACATAGCTGGCTCTTGAGGACATTTAAAAATAAAAACCAAGAACTTAGGGACGGAGAAATAGTTCATATAGTTGTACATGCCAAATTTTGTCATAATCTGCGAAATGGTTTCCAAAAAATTGACAAGCGCGTTTGTATGGAAAATTCAGACCGTCGCGGAACTCTTAACAGCCAAAATCATAAAAAATAAGCATTGCTTGATTTTGATATACCTAATTAATATATATATTACTTAATTATATACGTTATTATAGGCTATGTTATTCCTACACCGATGGGTCGGCTCGCAGATTAGTTTTTACTGAACTTTTTACCATTTTACTGTAACTGTTAAGGCATTTCTTGCCACAACTCAAGTGTGGTTATTTATGAGTTCGTATGCAGGGATAATGATGGACACGAGTACATTTTTAGAGTTGGAAGTGAACCGCATATTCAAGTCTGAGATATTCAACGCAGTCGAACATACACTGAAGACTGGGTACATCGCGAAGATGGCAAAAGAAGAGCGAGAGGTGCTGTTAGGGCACTGCGTTAGGCACGATAAGAAGCTGTGCACTCGCTCACCGCTCATGAATGAAGTGTTCTGCCACAGGGTGATAGACTACAGCATGATGGGTCTGGGTGTCATCAAGCCTCCAAAGTAAGCTTCTTCATATTTAGTAGTAAAGAAACCTTTACTCGCGCGGCCTCCGCCTGCCAACGACATGGCATGGCGTTTCATTAAATTTTTACTTGTCCTCGTTACATCATTCTCTTAATAGGTTATTTAGTCGTGTCATTAAGTTGCACTCTGCACTGAGAAAGTTATAAACCATACTGCAACTAAAGAAAATGATTTATGTAATGGGAACAGCCATCACTAGTTTGTCAGCGCATCGTAGCACTCGTAGCACGACTACGCGTTCGTAGGGATTTGTAGCGCATTGTGGTCACTTTGCGCGTGTCGTGAAATGTGTCCCTTTCCTTTGGTTATTTTTTCGTAAAGTTAACATATATGTAATAGATAATATATTCATAATTCATAAATATATAACAGATAATATATTCATTTGTTTGCCAAAACTAACTTTAAAACAACTTTTTATATTAGAGTTTATGACAAAATCGAGAAACGTTATTTTCTGAAATCTTCTGATTTATCACCATACCCTGAATGATCACTGTAAAGTATACGCTAGGAAGTCGTTTTCTTAAACTCTTCCATAAATCATTAAAAATATTATTTTTATAGGATGACCCCACGGCTGCGTTACATGTTCGTAGCAATAGCTGGCGCAGAAGAACTTCTGCTAGGCGAAGGAATAGGCCTCGGGATCATAGGCTTGCCTCGTAACTCATTCGACACCATGCTGAGACCTATCCCTGGTGTTTCTTCCGCTGACGGAAAATCCAAAGGCTCCATGTGCGTTTAAGAAAGACAAGTATACTGGTCGAATATTTAAACCATGCCTATCGAATCAACGCCTAACAAAATCCGGGCTAAAAGTAGACCTACAATTTGAATATTACATATTCAAGAAATATGTAGGTACATTTAGTCTGCAGCTATCATACTAGCCAAATTCGATATTTTTGTAGTTTTGTTGGGTTTTAATTATTTTAAGTAAGTATTTACATTATCTATTACTTGTAGTAAGCTCAGGGCGCTTCTATTAAGATTTTTTTATTAGACGCAAGATAATGTTTTTATACATAGTACCTGGATGGCCGAGCTTTGCTCGGTATTTTTTTTTATTTTTTAATTGTGTTTTTTGGATAATAAATAATTGATTTTAGTCTAACCTCAAAGCAAACACTCATTGACTTCGTGTTACTTAACAACGCCATCTGCTGTTGTGTCGTTAAAGCAATTAGTTGGTCACAAAAAATAGTAGTATTATTATTCGCCAATAGATGTCAGGAAGAGTCATATTTTTCAGTTGAGATTGATTATCGATAAAACACGAATAAAATGATATTTTCTAAAAATGATTCCTAGCTAGATCGATTTATCGCCCCCGAAACCCCCTATATACTAATTTGTATGAAAATCGTTGGAGCCGATTCCGAGATTCCAATTATATATATATATATATACAAGAATTGCTCATTTAAAGGTATAAGATAACCTTTGAAATAAAGTTTTCTATTCATGGAAAAATAAAATTTGAAAACGAATTAAGCATATATCATACCTGTTTCAGGCTTTCTCAAAGTGGACATGGCACTTCTAAAAGTAGTGGATCTATAAAAAAGAGTATGCAATCCATTCAGAAGTTATATCCCGATATTAATCTACCGCGGATTGAGTCCAAGTAAGCAATCTCTACTAATCCATATAAAATTTCAGATTTAGATTCAAATATTAAGTGCAATTTAGTAATTACCAGCTCTTGCATAATAAATTAGATTTCTAAAGTAGCTCCAAGTAGTACTTTTTAAAGCGGGTTCCACACTTATAAGCGAACCGTGGACCGAGTCGCGGATAAAATTTGTTTTACGCCACATTTTGCTTGCGTGAATTTTATCTGCGTATGAAACTCATATCTCTGCACTCACGTTCATGCTCCATGCTAAACGCAAAGCGTTCTTCAGGGACAAACCGACACGGAACGAAGATCAGCGCGAAGTTACCGGAAAGCGCGAAACTACACGCATTTCGTTTGCTTTCGCGCTTCAAGCGCAGAGACCGTTTTGGGGTCTTCGGGTCTTATTGACTTATGTGTATACTTAAGCGTAATAGCAAATGATCATTGCATGCTATTCTGCTTGAGTCACGGTAGCTTTTCGCTTGTACCAACTTATCTACTCATGTCATACGGCGAGTGGAAGAGAACGCGATTACTATCGCTACTATGCTTAGACAATAAACCTCTGCTCATTTCTGCTAGCGATCTCTATTTTGTGCAATATTGTAAAGCCTTGATAGGTTTACGAATCGGGTCTCATAGTGTACGAGTTTGTCATAGTCATAGTGTGTCTTTTATTAAATTCATTATTAGCCCTAACTCCATAGGATCACGAGGCAAATTATAAACCAATTTTATCGTTTTTAGTTTTCTAAATAAGTTGCGTAGTAATAAATATGAATAGTATGGCATCTGATTTTCATCAACACCGATTTTCATCAACACCGATTTTCATCAAACATAGCTAAGAACACTCCTGGATAATTCACGTTTCAAACAAAAAAAAAAAAACGAAATAAAATCGGTTCATCCGTTCGGGAGCTATGATGCCGCAGACTATAGACACTATATAGACTATAGACTCTACACACACACACACACACACACACACACACACACACACACACACACACACACACACACACACACACACACAAACACACACAGAGACACGTCAAACTTATAACACCTCGTCGTTTTTGGGTCGGGGTTAAAAATAGTTCTGATTTAGATAACCATATCCTTCTCAAGTGGTATACCTAACCTAAGCTTACAGTAAGCTAGTAAGTTCAATTTGTATAATGTTTACAGAATTTATTTCCCCGCTGCTTTTCCCGAGGAGCCTGAGGTCATCCGTCCGTGCAGCGAGACGCAGCGTCGTCGCTGGCAGAACCGCCTGCAGAAGCTGCTGCACCCAGTGCGAGGGTAACTACACGGCGAAGGCTGGAAACGATTAGTAGCCTTGTCGGCTGGTTTTACTGGTAGCCGATTACTGATTTTGATGTTTAGAAATATGTTTATTTATTTTTTGAAAATAGATTTATGCTTATTTTGTAACTTTTCGTTTTATTTGTAAATTCCACCAAGATCATAATTATTTCACTCGTTAGAATAGGGGCCAGTAGTGACTATCTGTCTATCTAGTAAGTAAGTAAGTAAGTAAACATTTATTTAACATTAGATTAGGTTTACATCAGATTAACAAGAAAAAAAAAGACAAAAAGACGCTTAGATGTAATACACCTGAGTATATGTGTAGCGAGCCCCAAACTCGGCTAGGCCTGTCTCTTGGGGCCCATATTCTAGCGTTACCAAATACATTTTGCTGCGCGTGCTTTATTGTTAGGTAAATATATTAAATACTTTAAATATATTGGCACATTTACTTTACATTGCTTCACGATAGAAAGTATGAACCCTGATAACATTATTATACCTTATCTGTTACTAGCTGCGCCCTACGGTTTTACTCGCGGTTAGAAAGTATCATATGTGCTATTCTAGACTATAATCTATCTCTGTGCCAAATTTCATCCAGATCTGTTCAGCCGTTCTGGCGTGAAAGAGTAACAAACATCCATCCATCCATCCATCCATTCTTACAAACTTTCGCGTTTATAATATTAGTAGGATTACACTTCCCTACCTGGTAGATAGCCAAATTACAGTCGCATGGTATAATAGAGAAATAATCTGCGGTTTGTGGACAAGGATCTCAATAGACTTTATGTTATAAAGTCTTACGTTCATTTTTTATCAATATAATTGCGTGACTGTGGGGCGCTAGGGTTACAAGTAAACGGACCCTCTTTTAATTTCTATAAGTTACAATATCTATTGAAATACGTAGGATCGTCGAGCTGTCAATATTTTATGGACTACTATTTGAAGGCTACCGGATATTCATGGCTCTAATACCGAATATTTCTGGGTTGCGGGAAGCTCCTAAGCTATCCTACTTTCCTATGCTCATATTTAACATCCGCGCAATAGACAGGTACTGATTACAATTATAAACCTAAAGGGTATAATACTCGTAGCTAATTCATAAATGATCCGGGGTAGAGCCGCTTAAATATGTATAGCTTCTATCGACTGACAGGATAATTGTGACACTGAAGCCTTCACTCAGGTCCGTTTAGCCTTTTACTTATACGCGATTAAATTTTATTGAGGATATTATGAATGTTTATTCCTTTAGGGCTACGTATGAAATGTTAAAACGGAACCCTTATAGTAAGTCTTCGGGGTCTATAAATATGTTTTACCTGCTTTTTAGGAAATTAGAACTGGTATGAATATGAGTTTTATTGCGGTTAATATATTTATTTAAGTAATCTACTTATTTTTGATTATGTAAAAGCGATGATAGCCTAGTTGGAGAAGGCCCGCCTCTCAAGCCAGAGAAAGCGGGTTCGAACCCAACCGATGGCACGCACCAATTTGTTCAATCTATGAACATATGTGCGTATTGTATGTCATCTGCTACATGACTGGAGCCCGATGTATTGCGACAGGCTCGCCCCCTGTCACATTTGGGACTAAATATCGTCCGGCGAAGTGTGGGTGTTGTATTACACCTCTGCCAGCTTCTTCGGGGGAAAGGCGTGACGATAAATGTAAAAATAGCCTCTTTTCAGTTTTTTTTAAACTTAATAGGCTAGCGTTTAGCCACCAACATGCCTGATGATTAGCAGTGATGCGGCCTACGATGGAGCACGCTTGTAGAAGAAACCGATTCACTCGAGACTTGAAGACACACATTAAATCTGCAGATTTAATGTGTCAGGGAACACACACTCATTAAGAGTAAATTTACCGTATGAAGCACCATTACGTACAATTTTAGCTCGAAAGATCTACAGACGCGAATGTTATACCCGCTCTGAAATACATTGCTATTCTGACCTAGAATTATTATTGGAATCGGATATTGCATGCTATATTTGTTAGAGTGTTTTCTTGAAAGCGGAATTGAGCTGTTGCCCTATTATTTGGTCTGTGCTCAGATCAACCTAGAGGAAAAGATGGAACACTGTGTTATATCTCGCTGAAGCCACTTCTTTAATAAACTTGTGTGCGTGGTAATGTTGTCATGAAAAACATTTACAACAATACGAAAACTAATATTAATTTCCAAACTCTACGTTAGCCATTTCCGTTCCAATATACGGCCTTAGTAGATTTAATATTCCAAAACTGCACAGTTTTTAAAAAGAACCTCAAAATGTAGTCCTGGCCACACTTTTATAATGCACTAAGTATGTTTATTTTTGTACACGAAATTATACCATAAACCAATGCTCATAATGTCGAGGTAAGAATGACCAAGCGTAGTAGCGTAATTTTTTGCGTCAATGTGTGCGTGTTGTGTACATATACGACAGTAGCGTAGTTTTTGAATGGTTTTTGGCTTCACCTAAATCATATGCGGTGCGCTATCTTATTCTCTAGATTGATCTGAGGGTCTGTGTATATAACCCAACGTAAATGTACTTAATAAAACATGTGTTTGAGGGCTGGTCGTTTGTTATGGAGAGCTTTGAAGGCGGCTGGTGAGGCGTGAGATGCCGATGGGCGCATGGGCTCGGAATGACACACGTGGCTGCCTCCTGGAAACTCGGACAAGGGCGATGTGATATATATATTTTGTGTACAACCCGTTATTTAAACCTACAGCAAATATGAGGCACTAAACATTATTCATCCCGCTTAACCCACTGTTACAGTTATATAGTTCAATTTACGTAGAGGTGACCCGTATTCTTCTAATGGTTGACAGTGCAGTAGGTGTGCAAAAAGTTTTTTATTTTACGCCTGACTCTCTAAGTCGCTTAAGATAATTAAAAAAAATTAAGCTTGGTTAGAGTTGCATCGGTCTCTATGTGTTTTATGATATCCCTGATAAAGGAAGACTTGGTGAGGAGCCATGATCGTGATACATTATTTAGTTAGACATTATATGGGTAGTGTAAACAACCACTTGCAGGAGATACGGAGTTAAATTCTTAAACGCAGGGTTAATCAACTTGGAGTTATGTTTTAAATCTCATTTTAATATTGACTAAGTACAACTCTTGGTGACGCAAAACGATTTATCAGTGTAACCTCTGATGAGTGGTTAACTCCGAGTTAAAATGATAAATCAAGCACCTGCTACCTAAGCTATTCGAAGAAAAAAAGAGACAACTATCACAGGCAGAAATACCTATAGAGAGGCGTCTATGAAGCTATCATGAATCTACACTCAATATTATTAAAAGGAAAGATTTGTATTTTTGTATGTTTGTAACGAATTAACTGGTCCGATTTCAAAAATTCTTTCAGCATTAGAAAGCTACATTAATCCTGAGTGACATAAGCTATAAAACGCGAGTGAAGCCGCGGGCAAAACAGCTAGTATCTTATACTTTGAAACACGATGATAGTAAATACCCGCTCCACTAAAGTCAAGTCTTGAATGTTCTAAAGGCAAGATCTAGCGGAGTATTTTCCGATAGCGTGGAGTAAGCCGGCAGTAAACACTGACGGTGCGTCCAACGAGACTCCAATCAAACTTGGAGTCCGAGGATTTAGGCAACGACATTATGTATGACCTCGCCGTGTCTGGGATACGTTGCTTGTACGCAACAAACTTATCTATAGGAGAATGCTGGAGCCACTATCGAATATTCGTATCAATCTTGACAGCTTTTGTAGCGAACAAAAGAAAAGAAGCTTTTGTAAAAAAGTATCATATCATCATCATCAAAGCATTATCAAAGCATCATAATCTTAATTTAATCGTAATTTATATATGTATTAATATACATATATTAATACATATTTAATGTCTAACTAATTAAATATGAATATATTAATTCATATTTAATTAGTGTCACGTTGTTTGTCCGCTATAATAGACTCCTGAACTATATAACCGATTTCAATCAAATTTGCACACCGTGTGCAGTTCGATCTAACTTAACAGATAGGATAGCTCATATATATGTGTATATATATAAATAATAAACGCGAACGAAGTCGCGGGGTGACAGCTAGTTTTTAATATATTTTTTCTTACATTTGACATGATGATGATTGATTGCATTTCGCAAAGAAGCAAAATTAACTTTTTGATGAGGTTGTATCTCGCAATCTTCTTTGACCAAAGAATTTAATATTTTACTGATCGACTTTACTTTTAAACAAAGGATGAGCTAATTATGTATTATTCTTCTGAGATGCAGCAATTAGGCCGCAAAAAATTTTAATTCCTTGTAGCCAAATTAGTTTGATATCCAATGGTTAACGGGCCACGGAGGATTCTCCGCGTACTGACATCGATTTAAGTGCAAGAAGAGTCCATCGCGCCCCTGCGACCCCATGGTGGAAGAAAGTGTTATACACGCCATAACTGAATGCCCGATATACGGTAGGCTTAGGTTCGAGACCGAAAACTATCTAATGTAAATATAAATATAGGAAATCTAAGTAAAATAATGGAAGATAAGCCATATTAGGGAAAAGTTTATAGAATATTGTAAAAAAGTAGTAAGAAGCTGTGTCAATAAAAATAAAACGTAACAAAGAAGTCACTACCCACAGTTAATTTTGTGACATAAGTGATTTTAATGCGTAATATGTATTAAAATAGATTATAAACTGTATATAGACATAATAGTAGTAAGTCCCAGTGAGAATGGTGATGGATAGCAGACAGATACAGCATGAAGCATGAAAGTACGAGAATAAGCGAATGTGAGAACTGGCATGAATGAAATACAGATAGCATAGAGCCCTGACACATGTTGGGGGCAGGATAGTTTATATAATTAAATAAAAAATTAGTTTGGCAAACTAGTTTAGCCACGAGGCCGTTTTGTCGTGCCCGAATTTTTTAAAAAAGTTAGTGTTGCTATTAAACTACTTCTGTTATGAAAATTTGGAAAACACAAAACGAAATCTCAAAATGAATATAAAAATACATGGTTGAACTTTCAAATAAATTACTTGTTTGTTTATTCTAATTTGCTATACAAATTTGTTAACGTTCTAAGCCAATAAATACACTATTAAAAAAATACACTACTAATTAGTTAAATAATGCTATTTAATACCACAATATATTTTAAAAGGGAGATTGGCGTATTTATAACTATAAATATGAACTAGGTAGTTATTGTTAAGCCTACGAAGCAGCAGGAACGTGTGCTGATAAGATTAGAATAGCTAAGTGAATTATTATGACTACGGACCAACCCACATGTGGTTCCTAGAATAATATGTAGGTGAAGGCAAAATAGTCCGCTAGGTTACTTTTAGTACAAAATTGCTGAACTAATAAAATCAATTTAACGTAAAAGTATCCGTTGAGCTGATAGCAAAATATAAGGAGATAAAGTAGGCACCTTTCCGAAGCATCGATTGCAAAAAGCAACAAACAACTGTATCAGACGTCTGACCTTGTGGCCAATATCTCAGACATAAAAGATACAATACATCCCGTTTATATCTAGCCTCAGTAGTCACGTTTAATCATTCGCTATTCGGTCACACCCGCGGCACCCGAGAGACGCCGCTCCCATTTTATTCGAATAAAATGATAAGTGTTTTCTAAAGTGAATTTAAAATGTCTCAAGTTTCACCTGTGGATGTAAGGAATGAATACCAAAAACAGCCCAATATAAAGCCTGAGGACGTAAAGAGATTACGAGAATGGATCAAAACTCAACCTCATCTGCCTCATGAATATGTATCAGGTTAACAGTTTTTGTTTAAATTATACAGCTCTTTGCGACGAAATATTATGTACCTACGGTTCACTGATTGTGATACTCAAAAGATGACTATTACCTAAATTAGGTGTATTTCAAATACCTATTGGAAGGATTCATATTGAATATTACGATCTGAGTTCAAGTTGGTAAAGGATATTTCGTTCTTGAAAAAGATTTTTAGAACATTATTATTTTACTCGTAGTTATAAAACTAACCCGTTAAAGTATATTTCTACTTTCCCAGAAACGATTTAAAGTCGTTTTCATAATTGCTTATTTATTTTATCGTGTTTTAAATAAGTTCACTGATTAAATAATATGAATAGGTACTTAGGAAGCTAGTAATGTATGTATATCTATGTGGGTGTACATGAACATTTCACTGGAGTCCATGATTCTTACCGCTTGGTAACACAGAGCTCAGAAGCAATGAAATAGCTTTATAGGTCACTCGCGAAGGCGATTTAATAACCATTGAACAGCTATTTCTCTGTGCTATTCCAGATTTGGACGTTATACTGGCACTCCACAGCTGTGAATGCAACTTTGAACGTACAAAAGAGGTTCTTGATCTCAACTACACTTTGAAAACGGTTTTCACCTTCTATCAAAACAGGGAAATAGATCATTCCTTGGAACGTGCTTTTAGGTCTTGGTGAGAAACGTTAATGTTTTAATTATGAAGGGGTACAGTATCTCTATTGAATAATCCTTATTTTTTAACTACTATTTAATGATCTTGGATATCTTTAACGGTATTTTGTTGTTACCTATGACAACAGTTGATGTTTAATTTTATTTAAGGTTGGTGACTCCGTTAATCACACCAAGCAATAAAGGATACCGACCGATCTATTGCCAATTATTGGATCCAGACACAGATATATTTGTTTATAGCGATGTGGTCAGGTAAAGTTAGCCTAAATGCATAGACATAATATGTATTTCATACTAGACTTGACATCTCGAACTGGCATTGTAGTATACGAAGATGCTTGCCACACTTTCGCTCACATTTCGCTCATAGGCACTCGAAAAGACACCACGCGCTTTGTACTAAATATTTAATAAAAAACAAATTGAATAAAAGACGGAGTGACTTTTCTGAAGTAAGTTCCAATTTTTGAAATGACACGCGAAAGTATTCACTGCCCCATGCTCCTGTTTGAATGATAGCCGTTCGACAAAATGTGTTCGCGATAGCAACTCCATTTTTTTTTCTCAATGCCTAAAGGACGACATGCGACATCCGGCAGCGTTGTAGCATGTCACAACGCCATGCAATGTCGCATCGCTTTAATTGCCCTAATGGTTTATTAGGAATAGATACGTTTGTAACGTAATTTTAGAACATTATTTTCAGGGCATTTGTCATGATTGTTGACCTATATTTGTACGAAGAAGGCACTGTTCCAGGCGTTGCTATAATAATCAATATGAATAAAGTGTCTTTAGATCATATGTCTCGTATTGATCTAGTTGTGGCGCAGCAATTCTTTTACTTTCTACAGGTAAAAAAACGAGTTAAAGTTTGTGATGTTTTTAAAAATATTGTTTTTTTTAAGTATTATAATGTAGAGGTATTATTTAGGAGAGGAGTAATTAGTGTGACAAGTATGTTTACGTAATATAATTCAAATAGTTTAAGTAGGTGTTTATAACACTCTTATTTTTGTTAATAATATCATTTTTTTTTGTAAATTTTTGCACACCCATGTCCCATACGTATCATCTCCATCCTAAAGTTGGAAGAGTCCTGGAAGAGATCGCTCTTAGTGATAAGGCCCCCAGTTGTTACACTACAGTTTAAGTTTTTTTCTGTTCTTTTGTTATGTTTTTTCTGGTGTGAACATCAAAGTGTTTATCTATCCATATTGCCTATTATACAGTTAAGGCTAGGCTGGCGCGGTGACCTAATTCTTTTTTTCCTTTTTTAGGAGGCCATGTTCGTTCGCCTAAAAGAGTTCCATTTCATAAACGCGCCAAGTTTTATAGATAGACTTCTGTCTATGTTCAAGCCGTTTATGAAGAAGGAATTGATGCATATGCTACATGTGCACGTAGCTGGGTCTGATTCGTTGAACAATTTCTTGCCCATGGCTGCTCTACCGCAAGACGCAGGGGGAGAACATTTAAATAGTCTAGAGTTGAAAGGTAAAACAAAGACTTGCGATTGTGTATAATACCTTAGAGTAATTGATAGCTAAGTGATGCCTAATGCCACAACACCTTTGTCGTTTTAAGAAAAAAAATTAAACCTACAATTTAACATAAATCATCCGCATCACGGAGAATTTACTTGGATGTAGAAAATTGGTAGGTTAGAAATTACAGTCAGTTACCCGAAAGAAAATCAGATCGTCTGTTGGATCGCTCTAAGCTCTCTTAACATTTTTAATAATTATTTCAGATGGAACTTGTACTTTCTTAAACTTTTTTTTTCATTATTCTGAGACACTTTATTTACTTATTACTTACATAAACGGATAACAATGTTTTAATCTAAAAGGCCGTAGACAGAGGGAAAGGTGCCCAGAATGCTGTCAGCATTGCCACGCTGGATGACAATGCTCAATTTCTGGCCGAAATAAATGCCAGCATTCTGAACACCTGACGCCTTAAATACTAACTTTACTACTTATCTTTTTTTTAAATATATTCGGGACACTTACACACATGGTCGTCTGACCCCAAACTAAGCAAAGCTTGTACTATGGCGGCTAGAGACTGAAATACATACAAATAATATTTTTAAATACATACTTAAATAGATAATGAACAAATACAAATGTTCATCACATGAATGTTTGCCCTAGGTGGGAATCGAACCCACGCCCCCTAGCTCAGAAGGCAGGTTCACTACCGACTGAGCCACCGAGGCAGTCAACTTGATGATGAACTTAATGATTTCCGTTTCAGATAAAACTTGGAATAAAATCAAAGCTAATCAGAAGTTTTTCAAAGAAGAATCTGTGAAAATTGTTGACGAAACCAAAAGACCCGGAGGTCCAAAGAACATGAGCACATTCTTTCCAAGTTTAGAAAGCTCTTTCAAAAACCTGGACATCGATTAATGATTCTGATAAACAAATATTCTTTACAAAACAAGAAAAAAAATTGCATGAAAACGTTTTATGTTATGAACTAGAATTTCTTTATACAAATTACTCTTTAATCTTATAAAAAAACGTAAAAACTCAAAGGTATTTTAATCACACCCTGTTCCTAGCTTCCTACTGTTGCAGGAACATTCCGCACCATGTTAATTTCGTTTCCATGTATCACTGAATCCTTTAGGTCGTTGGAGGCTGCGTCTTTTTCAGTCCTGGCAGCGATCGTAGACATCAGAACCTTGTAAAAGAGAGTAGAAACTTTTCAGAAACACAAATTCGCTCGGTCGTTTAAAGTCCAAGAACATCGCTTCTGTAGTACTGGGATCCGCCGTCGAGACTCACGTTAGGTATTCGCCGTCGTATATTAGTTAATAGTAGCCTTGTTCCTTTATTTTTCTTCCAATTTATCCAGGAATTTAGTCTTCCTTTGTTTGTTTACGTTCGATTTGATATTTGTGTTGACGGTGACACTTCACGCGTCACTGACATTGACATCCGATTGGGATCAACGAGAATGTCGGTCAATAATCAATCGATTAGTCGTTTTCTTTGCTCGCATCACTAGAATCGACTGTCAAAAAGAGAGGATCTCCGCCTCCGGCCTCCTCACTAGATCTGTCATTCAGAATCAGAATACTGAGAATCCAGTCGCAGAAAGAATTTCGAAATAAGAATTTTTATCGCAGAAAAGTCGTAAGTGTTCGCTCTGTTTCGCTATATTTTGGCCGTACGGGCCTGTGTCACGTTGCTCACGAAACGGATTGTCCTAGCAGGAGTCGCTGAGATGTCGAGCACATGGCCCCCAGACCACGATGTCGCGGAAAGGCGTGTCACCGCACCGCGGTAACCTCCCAGCCCCGCACCTCTAATAGCGGCGATTCCACAATGGTATTTATCCGTTTCTTTTCCATATCGCTGCTACAGAAATCTAGAATCAGAATTACAACGTCACTTGTTCTTTTACAGGTGATCGCCGCTTAGTTTTAATCTAGAACTAGAATTTTGCCAGTCTCATCGATGTCCTAGTTGTGGCGCACTTATCTCCATTGCGGACAATGTCATAACAGAGAAGCCCTCTTCAGGTTTGACTCCAGGTCGCCGGTAGGTGTACTTCCTTACTTGAACGACCTCGTGCCCGTGATGCCTGCATAGTGCGTTCGTCCTTAGAATACATATCTAGAATCATAGAAACTTAACTGCGTCTAGTAAAGCCGGCCACTTTACTCAGACATGCCATTGTAATGTAGGATAATTATAACCTAGAAATAACTTAACAGCTTCAGGGAGGTGCTATGTGAGTTCCCCTTGCTTAACTTCAACAGAACCTTGTAGAATAATGTACTAACTTAATTTAACAAAGAAAGCAGAAATTGTAAGAACTGCGTAAAGCAATAATGTGTTTAATGTAACGTGAGAGAACACCATTACATTGATAAGATTGGCATATGTTTGTTTCATTATTTTCTAGCGCTTAGCGCTAGTGGCGCCCATATACTTGCAGAACTTAATTTAGGATGCACTAACGTACTTAATTACCCAGTGTAACAGCCACCAGTGTAAAAACGAACCCACTACCGCCAGAGCTAGCCCGTTGCACGGAGCCGTCGGACACGCTCCTGCGGAGTCGTGTAACACTACCTGTATAGAGGTACAGTCTCTAGCGGAATAGTGTTTGCTCTACTCTGATATACAAAGCAAACATTGTTGCTGATGGATTTCACGGCAACAGATCTGAGAGTTGAGTAGTTGTAGGTAGATACATTTTATTAGAATACTACCTACTGCCTAGGATATTATGTTTTGTTGTAGTTTACAGATTTTCAAGTTTCCGTTTATTTATGGGAATAACAATTTTATACGAAGGCATGATCTGATTTTTATCTTCAGTACTTACTTTAGTACCGCAGGTCGTGAAAATGAGTTTCACCCGAGATGAGCTAGTCTATTTTTCGCCGCTAAAATCCGATACGGTATCTATGAACTTTGTTGAAATATTTAGAGTTGATTAATTGCCCTTTTTCTGTCATACGGATTTCCGCCTGTGCGTGGATCTGGTCCGCATGCGGGTAATAGCACGCTCCTGGCCACACGCAGGACAAAGATTTCGTTTGCCGCTGCAGTGCGTGCATGCGTGCATGTTGCCAGTTACTAGTGTATCGGCGTACTAAGACCATGCGTGCGTCAAAGTAAAAACAACACTGAAGGCTGAAGAACGCCGCCCGCATCCGGTTAGCGTGCGTGCTAACCGCGCGGATTGGTTGCGAGCGCGCGATTACAGCTAATCCGCGTTGCGCGCGTGCTGCTCGCATGATAGGAAAAATATGTATGAAATGATGAGACGCGCGCAGATCTAGAGCGGGCTGCCCCCGCATGCGGACCAGATCTGCGCGCGGGCGGAAATCCGCATGACAGGAAAAAGGCTCTTAGGAACAGGTACAGGTAAGTACTCGTAGATAAATCTCTACATACCTAGTATAAAACAAAACAAAGTCGCTTTTCGCGTCTTTGTGTCTCTCTGTCTGTACGTACATCCGCTTACTCCTACTAAACCACATAACGGATTTTAATGTGGTTCTTACTATCAATGAGATCATTTTTCACAAAAGACTTATAGGTAACGTGCAAAGCCTGGCAGGTCGCTAGTTTTCAATAAAAATATCCGTAAATGTACACAAACATTAGCCGTTTAACTGTACAGCACCTATAAGATATGCTTTCAACCTCCGCCTCTTAACGATACCGTGATACCTTGTTTTTATTCGGTTCGGTTAAAGTCCCGATATTCAACGTTATTTGTAACAGCGATACTCTCGATATCCGATAGTACTTTCACTCTATAAAAGTGCACAAAACACAGCCTGCAAGTTCAAAAGCTCGTCAATTTACGGACTGGAACGGTCGCACGGGTTTTTCGCCGCAAACTTTAGCGATGCACAGACGCAATTTCCTCTTTGTCACTTTTGCAGAGCTTTGCCCGCTACAGCGCTGTCAGATGCCAATACTCTCGTTCAGATCTTTGAATTCGTGGTTTTCTAGAGCCATTGTAAGAACTAAATTTAATTTTCTATGTAGGTTTTTTAGGTAAGTACTTATTATTTACAAGTGCGCTATTTAGGAAGTACATAGGTGTAGTTTTTCTCATGAAAACGTAAAGAAGCTAGGCTTCAATATTTTATTTTTATTTTTTATTTTACAACGTTAGGGTATCTTACAGCTAGGTGAAAGATAAACTAAATATAATTAAATGTCTAATTAAATTAATATGTCAATAAGGCCACTTAAAAAAACCACTTATAAATAAAAAACAAGAACATAAAAATACATAAACTTAAATAATAACTACATAATTATTTAAAAAATGCGCTTGCAAGCGTCCGTTTAAGGTGTACAACTGAAGTATTAAATTAACCAACATTGTCATGCTGTATAGTCACGTCATTGAAACTCCGGCTAGCTCTCAAAATGTAGTTGCTTTTTCCTGTAGTTAGTATTAAGTACGGGGGTAGAAAGACAGCACGGCCTCCTTAACTGAAACCTTCATACCTACTCGCTCCAGTAACTATTAGAACTATTTTCATATTAATTAAAAGAAATAAACGCCGCATTACTTCGACCTTTTTAATTAACCTATGAAATAATTTAAAACTTCTAAAATAAATTGATTTAGTACCAAGTCTAAATGGTTATTGTATTCTTTTGAATATTAAACGAAACGTCGTGGTCGGCACAAAAATGGCATCAGTTCCCGACACAGTCGCCGTAGTTTAAAATTCTATTAAAACTTTAATTCAAAATCTAAATTAGACTCTTCGTCGTTCGAAAAGTCTATTTTATCAACTTAATTTAAATTTCCTCTTCATGACCACACTAAACTTCCCCATATATATATTTTGACAGATTTTTTAACATTTTTTAACAGCTAACAAATGAGATTTTACAACGACGAAATAATTTAACTACGTAAAACACATTACTACGTATACCGGAGCTGTACATCATTCAAGAAAACATATTTAAACATTATGTGATGTTTTTCCCCATAAACCAGAGATTTTATACTATAATTTAATAATAATAAATAAATAAATTCGGAACTCTTGCACACACGGTCGCCTGACCCCAAACTAAGCTGTTGTACTATGGCTGCCAGAGACTGATATACGAGTACATACTTAAATAGATAATAACACCCAGACATAGAACAAACACAAATGTTCATCACAGTCATGTATGTTTGCTGTAGGTGGCAATCGAACCCACGCCCCCAAGCTCAGAAGGCAGGTTCACTGCCAACTGAGCCACCGAGATAGTCAACTTATTCAACATTGACATGATTTTTTTGGATAATCCAATTTCTTATTGTAATACGAGCGGTCGAGCTGGCCTTAAAAATGTCAAATTCAGCTGCAAATCGCGGGTCGCATCCTTTTGTATTGACACAATGATTTCGGTCGACAATGGCGAAATGGTTCGACCAAAATAAATAGAACAGTGCAATCGGTACGCCATTGTCCCTAAACGCGGTACAAAAGAAGTCCGAATTTAGCGAAAGGCTAGCTCTGTTACCGATTGGAAGATAGCTTTTGACCTAATCGCAGCCTAGGCTACCAAATGCAAAAGACAAAACGTTCTTTAGCTTAGGAGTAATGTTTTGTCTTTTTTTTTCCGAAAAATAACAAACAGTACCCCTTAGCAATAAATGTTGTACAATAAAAAAAAAAACATAAAGTATAGGTTCGGAATAGTGGTAGAGTTTTTTTCTTTTTTAACCGACTTTTAAAAAAGAGGAGGTTCCCAATCAATCTGTGTGATTTTTACTAACATAATTATAATAGCGATGATAGCCTAGTCGGAGAAGACTCGCCTCGCATACCTGAGGGAGCGGGTCTGGACCCAGCCGAAGGCACGCACCAATTTGTTCATTGTGTGATTAAATGTGCGTATTTAATGCCATCTGCTACATAACTGGATCCCGGTGTGTGGCGACAGGCTTGCTCGCTGTCATATTTAGGACTGAATATCGTCCGGCGAAGTGTGGGTGTTTGTACACCTCTGTCAGCCCCTTCGGGGGAAACGCGTGACGATATGTTATGGGAAACTATTTAGGCATAGCAGTAAAAAGGAAGAAAAGTAAAGAAAACCGAATTACTAGAGTACTTTGTAAAGGTGAATGTTTTAGGGACGTTTTAATAACTTGTCTGATAAAACTATTAGCTATAAAATGTAGGTAAGTACATACATTATGTAAGATAATATTGTTGTACGAACAACATACATGCCTAAGCGAACACCTGAATTATAATGTATCCAGGGTAGTCGTAAAATAGTTTCAACTATCTCATCACATATCCGGACTGATAATAAACCCTTGCGTGATTCAATTATTAACGAGAGAGTGCGGTCTAGCTCCGTAGTTCATTAATGAGGAAAATTCATCTTGAATGTTGGTACTCATCATCTGCAAGCCTTTACATCGTTAAACGTTATTTTATCGTTTAAGTATTAGACTTTGAACAGACGGAAAGGGAAACAGTAGAGATCGTCTGATTTCCGTCGTTTGATTCCAGAACAGTTGTTAAGTCTTAGCGAAAGCAAATTTAAAAATAGCATTAAGAATTATTTGATGAGCCAAGCATACTACTCTGGAGAAATGTTTATTAAAGACAGAGTACAATGGAAAAAGTCAGTATTAAAATCATTACCGACTTCGTTTTGAATGTTATTAATATTATGATAATTTATTAATTAGACTTAAGGTTTTTATTTTTTATTATTATTATTAACCTGACAAAGCCTCTTTACAGCTGCAAATTTGACAAGGCATTTTTACAGCCGATATCCTTTATTGTATCGTTTCATTAAATTTATAATACTATGTAATCTGTAAATGACGTTGTCAAGTGTATAGTAGTTATACCTATGACCCGAATAAATGAATTGAATTGAATTGAATTTGAAAATGAATGCAACTTTGCCTGTGATGTAGAATGACGATCAGTTAGTGTAGAATGTTCAGTTTTGGATTTTGGCTTTTTGTAATAAATATGTTTTCTCTGGGTGAGTATGTGCTAATATACAGGGTGTTACAAAAACCGTGTTGAATCCGCGAGGTGTGGATCCAGTATCGACTGGAGGACACAATTATGCTATAGTCTGTCCAACGAAACGAGCTAATAGGGAAATCAAGCGCGGAACATCATTGGTTGGAGATAAGGAACTTAGGGCGCGTTTACATTGCGACCAAATATCAGTCCGATTCTGTATCTCGTGCGGTGCGGACGTCTTGTTTGGTGCTCTTCTCAGTGTGTTCACAGTGTTCGGTTTTACGTTGACCCTGCTTATTTACTGGACTGATTCCTACTTACCTGTTGACTTGGCGTGTTTTTGGACTGATTATTTCATACAATGGCCTCTACACAAACCAGTCCAGCTGTTGTTAAAAGGCAGCGGCGCCCTTTTTCATCCACCGAAAAAACGATGATATCGAACATGTTCAATACTTTTCTTGAGGCTACACCCAACGCATCAAATAATGATATTTTAAAAACTGTTGCATCAAGCATGGGAGTTCATTGGACATCAGTGTACAAAATTGTGAAAGAAAAGAATAACGGAGGTGTTCTGCGGTCTCCTAAAAAAAAAGACATCGACCGACAGTCATAGAAAAGACTGACAGCTTTACGAAAAGTGCACTGAGAAATGCAGTTCATGATTTTTTTAGAAGAAATGAAATTCCAACTTTGGATAAAATATTGGAAGCAGTGAACACCGATGGAAGTTTAGGAATATTCAAGCGATCTTCGTTGCATAAGCTGTTGAGAAGTATCGGGTTCAAATTTTCCAAAAGAAGCCAAAATAGTATGCTGACTGAAAGAGACGATATATTATTTTGGTATATATTCGATATACTATTACAAAAGTTGACAGCAGCAACTGGCAGAACTGCATCCGACATGTGGTAGAAGTTGTAGAACCCAGAATGGATGTCATGGATAGAAATATGGAAACAATGCAAGAAAAAATCTTAACAAACTTGGAGGATGACTCAAATGAGTCAAGTGATTCATCAGAAAGCGAATAAAGGAAAATGTTTTTGTTTATTTTTATTTATTTTATTTTATTTATTAAACAACATTCACAGCCCTTAAAAAACAAAATACAACAGTAACAAACTAAACTTACAGCCAATAAAGAATGTATATTATATTAATGAATTAAATAATATGTGCAGTCGTGTGTGTATGTGTGTGTGTGTGAGAGAGAGAGTGTGATTGAGGATGTGTAAAAGTGTGAGAGTGGGATATATGAATATGATTATAATTATGAAATATCTGTGCCATGGATTAATTTGGTTATATCAAGTTTAAAAGCTCCTTTTTTTAAGTGAAAGATATCGGTATAGTTACAAAATTTTAGGTTATAGGTTCTATGTAGACGATTGATTATTGAATTTTGTGCATAGTTGGTATGAGTTTGTGCGACAGCAAATAATTTTATATTTCTTGTTCGTTTTTGAGGTGCACGAAAGCTGAGAATACTACTGATCAGGGCAGGGCAATCAATGCACCCGTTACACAAGCCGTGCAGAAATACCATGTCTAAGATCATACGTCTGTTCTCAAGACTAGTTAGATGGTGGTACTTACATGAATCTTCATAACTCAGCATGTATGTACGTGCCCTGTAGTTGAGATGTTTTATAAATTTGTATTGAATGTTCTCAATATCTCTTATGTATGTAATGTAAGAGGGGTTCCATATCGTACTACAGTATTCCAAAATGCTTCGAACATATGAGTAATACAGTAGTTTAATACACTTTGCGTCCGAGAAAGGTTTACAGACTCGCATGATAAAACCAAGGCTTTTATATGATTTTTTAATAATAGCTTCAATATGTTCAGAATAAGTTAATTTGGAGTCAAGTAAAATTCCTAAGTCACGCACTGTTTGGACCTTTGATATGCTGACACTAGAAAGCTGATAGTCAAATGAAATAGTATTTCTTTTACGCGTGAAGGAGACATAGTGACACTTACCAACATTAACGCCTACTCGGTTGTCAGAATAGTAGTCACTAAGACGATTAAGATCAGCTTGTAGCTTAATGCAGTCAGATTGATTATTTATTTTCATAAAAATTTTCATGTCATCCGCATACATAAGAAATTTAGCATTATGAATACATTTACCTACATCATATAGATAGCACGCATAGAGTAACGGGCCTAAAATAGAATTTTAATTTATTAAATACTAGCATATAACCTTGTTCATAAATGATTTTATGTTTATTATGTTTATATTCGTTTTGTACACAACGAAACAAAATAAAAATTATTATATTCCATTTTTTTGTTTCAATTGAAGATTATTTAAGTAAAAATATTATTTTTAGATGACAGAATTGCCTAGCAGTGGGACAATTAGGGTTACATAAAAAAAATTAAAAAAAATTAGTGAACGATTTAGTTAGATTTAGTAGACGGCAATGTAAACGCAGCCTTACATTTTTAAGAATAAGTCACGCCCACTGACCAATCCTGGCAATTTAAGTCGATGCTGCGTCCTTATCACTTTCATACGATTGTGCAAGGGAGAGGGCGCCATATTAGCTCGTTTCGTTGGACAGAGTATAGTTTAAATTAAATATGGACTATATTAAAAAAAATCTAAAAGCGCGAACGCAGCTACTAATGGTGTCGATTTTGTTTGTAAACTATTCGCGTCGTGCCTTTACTTTCTTGGAATATTAGCCGCCAACAAATGATACAGATTTGTTAACATTTCTGTAAAATTTCGTTTTTTTTCTTGTGGTCTTAAACCAGTCATAACTCGCACTAAATATAACTTGCTATTTTTGACGTTTAAAAGTGTTTTTTTTTTTGGTATTTTTGCATGAATACTTCGAAGACAAGTGTGTGTACGTGCCCATTAGTTATCCAACGGGGATTTTGTAACTCCCTGTATATGTACCAACTTATGAAACAGAGTGTAGGGTCCGAGTATAGGTAGAGCGTACGCCCATCTTGCCCACCTTGGAGATGGCTTAGGGCTGTAAAGTGTACTCTATGTTTAATATCCGATTTATATGTTAAGCCTCTGGCGTACGTTCATTCGTTGGCTTAGGTCTAGATTGGAAGGCTATAAGTTAATTTTTAGTTGATTGTATGAAATGTTTTAGTTTTTTTTGTAAAGTTGTTTAACTTATCCGTTTTATATTGTCGATTGTCCAATTTATTTCCGGCTCAAAACTCATTCACGTCAAACGAAACTGCTATCATAACTCTGGATGGCAATGAGCGAGGTCCATTTTAGGCGGTTCCATCAATATTAACAGCGTACCAGTTACTCTTTCAGCGGATCCCCACACCATTACTAAAGCGTGCTCTGCGCAAATAAAACAAAGGAATTCAATAGTAAAATCGGCGGATGGAATAAAGTGCATGTGCTGTTACATAGTAAATAATTCTGGCGAGAGCCACGCCATCGGCATCGCACTTCGCAATAAAACGAACAATGCAATTTAGCTAGTGCTGCATTTGGGCGATGGCTTCACTGTACACTTACTCGTTCCAACCGCTAGCAAATAAATATAACATAATATTGAGAAAACTGGGTTAAGGATAAAGTCCTTGAAGGCAACAACACTCATCTGAAGCGCGTCATCTTATAAGGCAACCTACTTCTGTAATATCCACTGCTTAGTAGAACAATCTCTTTATGAGTACTTCTACCCCGGGTTATGGATATTAGGCAGGTATATACATTATGGTGCTGTGCATAATTATACGGGTAGCTTCAGGTTTAACGAAGTCAATGACGTGTATGAATGGAGAAACATATCAGGTTGGCATACACTTCTGCAGTACCTATACCTAAAATATTTTATGGACTCTACTGCATTCGAAGTTTTTGACGAAATTTAGTTACAATAGTTATTTTAAACTACCTATGTAGAGTATTCAAAGCAGACCCTATTTCCTAGTCAAAGCTCAATGCCCCAGCACCATTACAAAATCTAAAAACCAGTCGCCCCTCGACACTGTTTCTCATAAAATGCAACGATGTCCGATTTGTGGGAATAGCGTATAAAATTTTCAAAGCATTCATGACTGTGCTACAGTTTGAAGCCTAAAGTATAGTAACTTCAGTATCCTAACACTACATTTTCTTTCTTAAGCGAGAAACAACAATTCTAAATACTTCCTTATAGAATACTTACGCTATAATAGGCGAGAGAAAGTCCGGATAAAATCCACGATGCAAGGGATATACTATATCAATGCGTTGTCAAAAAATGCCTTAATCGGACTGTAAACAAAGATGAGCACACATCACCTAGAGTTTCTATGATATATGATGACTAAATCTAACAACTATGATCAATAATAATTCTAAATAGTGAAAATAAATCTATAATTTTAATCTTACCCTTCCCCTTTTTACAGGGTTCCATAGCTAGCTATTTTGAAAAACTAAACTAGTCGCTTTGGTCGACTAGTTTAGCTAGTGCTAAAGTAAGCACAAATATAGCACACACATTAACGTCCTTAATTACGCCTCCAGTAGTCTCTTCTCTGCTATTACTTATTATTTTTTATCACCTCTGTGCTCGTCAAAGCTGTCCTTTTATGGCGCGTTATCTACTGTGATAGCAGCCATTGTTGCGGGTATAGTACAGTTACCTATACCCACGGTCCGCGTGCACCACTGTCCGCGCCGCGGCCGCATCACTTGCATAAAACATGCAAATTGGACAACTTCGCTGGTGTGCCTAAGTTCGCTTTTGCACTTTTATGTAAAATTGACGCCTATTACTCATGTAAATATTGTTAGCCTACACTTTAGCATAGCGCACCTCTTCAACGCTAAAAATATCTTTGCACTTATGCATCCTTTGTTATGCTGGCCCCGTGTTTTATCGTGTAGGTAGGTTATAATTTTAAAACGTGTGAAATGTAAATTACACAGCGATCATCGCTACAAAAGTTATCTAGTAATAATTATCATGCTTCATAACTTAGTGGATCGAGGGAATTCGAGGGAACCTCTCGGCTCATAATGTTGCATATAAGTGTATAATAAGAGAGATGACTTCTTGAAGTCATGCTTAGAACGTATTATTCTATTCAAATATAGAACACACTTTGTCGTCGGACTTTTGTTTCCTAAAATAGTTGAATTAGAGTTTTTATTGCTGTGATTGTACTAGGGCGTTATTTTTAATTGGTGATGCGGTGCAGAAAATGGATTTAATTATAATTGGAAATGCCACAAATGCCACAATAGGCCTTAAATGATGAGAGATCGTCGCCGATTGTTTAGCTTACGACTGAATGGCGAACGTTTGCCACAGTAATGAGCTTCTGTGCCTAACTTAATGAGCTCACTTTCAAGCTTCTTTCATATTTTCTAAGCAAATTGTGTTTGTCTTTGTTTGTACTTTTATTTCTTTTTGAAGCTTATGAATACTTACTAACGATAACTCTGAAAAAGTAAGTCACAAGCATAAATCAGTCACAATCTGAAGGACAAAGAAGACAAACATTAAAGTATTTAGAAAGACTTTAGGCTTATTTTTCGGTGTAAATCATTAAGTATGTACTTATTATTATTACAATCAGCATACTTTAATGTACGTAATGCAATGTGTTGAAAAGGTTAAAATTTAGTATTTGAGTCCTAGAATTAGTTATTTGTGGGCCATGTTAAATTTCTAGCCAAATCTAATGTTATATAACTTTTTTGCTTTGCTCTTTTTCCATAAGCACCAAAAAGTTTGATTCATGATGTAGCCTTCAATATAGCCTTCATACTATGGGTTTAAAAACCGAAGGAATCTTTTATATCTAGTTATGGGTCAACAATGAGGACGTTGATGCTTAGACGATGACTGCTTCATATCTAGCTGATTGTTCTATCATTGTAACATAGTAAACCAAGATAGGTCTTCTTTGATGGCCCATACGCTCGACAGCGCCTAGATGAAGTTTGCCTGTCGCGCGCTGGACAGAGATTAGCGCGGGCTCTCACGTCGTCTTCATCAATTACCTCTCCCTCCCCCCGCCAACGCCACCAGCCTCAGGCAGTCTTCTTCGACACGCCTCCTCATCAGCCCTAGATTTTACTTTTACTAGGGAAGGTTTTTGTTAAAACGTTGATATTATGTGCTTGAGTTAACGATCTTGAGCTTTTTTTTTCTTTAATTAGTCACTTCAAACAGTTTTTGTATGAACTAGTTACGATAACATCAGATGAGCTGAATCAGATGAGATGAAGAGAGCTTCTTCTATAGTCGTTCGTTCTAGGTCGGTGCGCAATTTGTTTGCGGTGTAGGTAGAGATTTTCTTATTACTGCATTTTCGAGCTATATTCAGGTTTTCAGGAATGACCTCTACAAATGCTTGCAATTTGACAACTACCAATAGTCGCAAAGAAGCAACCACCAGTGATAATACAAACAATCAAACTATAAATAAAACAGCAAAACCAATTTCCGTTTCTCAAATTTAACGCAACCACATTCGCTGTTCGAGTGGGTTACTGATATGTGGTAGTTGATTGGTGGTGGCTCCTGGCCTGGCTACAAGCCGAGCGGCCTCGAGCCTGCTTCGAGCGCTGATCATTGTTCCATTGTATATCGCTGCACAATTACCGCACACACTCACCACTGAAAACAAATTGAATTCATTGAGCGCAACACAACTTTATGCGCGGTTTATACTTTCATTTAATGCTGTAAGGTCTAAGCAGAGAATAAGATTCAAGTTTCTGCAAACCGTTTCAAATTTGATTTTAACTATATAAAAAAAAAACAACTTCATACTACGCATTCCACATAACTATTTCAGATAACTTTTCATTGGAGTTATTTATAGCTTTGTTTAAATAAGTATATCTAGATATTCCATTTGATTTAGCATAGTTTACTTATGCGCGAAAGTTGCCATCTGTCTATTGTTTATGCTTTTACGACTGAGTTAGCTGAACAAAGAAATAAATTCTAAGAAACTGTATTTTATGTGGAAGAACGTATCTTTTCTATGTAAATGCGGTTAAAATATTTGAGTGTCGCTGGTTATTTATAAGGTACAAAGGAGTAATTTATTCTGTAAACTATCAATTGAGAACGAAATGATTTAAAATGATTGAGAAGAGTTGAGGGTTTCAATTGATTGGACATCATTAGAGCAATTACAACCGTACTTGTTTATTTTCTACACAATACATGTCATATTATTATATTTAGATTGTAATGTGTAACACTTGAGTTAGTTAACTGTGTCTTGGTTACATCTTGTTAATACTCCATGGTTTATGATACAGCGTGCGTGCAGTTTTACTTTATGAGAGAATTATTGTTTCCTTGCTCGGTAGTAGACTACTACCAGTTTAGTTCGGCAACAAACTTGTTTAAATAACATTGCTGTAGGATGCTGGAGGAACTCATATACGAGATGAGCTTTGCTTGGGTATATACGTTAATGTAGCGAGATACTACTACATATGGTCACGCCTTTCCCCCGAGGGGGCTGGCAGAGGTGTAATACTACACCTACACTTCGCCGGACGATATTCAGCCCCAAATGTGACAGGGGGCGAGCCTGTCGCCATCCACCGGGCTCCAGTCATGTAGCAGATGACTTACAATACGCACATATGTTCACACAATGAACAAATAGGTGCGTGCCGTCGGCGTCGGCTGGGTTCGTACCCGCTCCCTCTGGCTTGAGAAGCTGACACGAGAGAGATACTACTATAGCAGAAATTATGGCTATAACCTACCTTTTAGTTCAGAATTATACAAGAAAAATAGTTTAACGGGCAAAGGAAAAGATTTCTACTAACTTGTTTTGCATATCGGAACATTCTAACGTGCATACATGAGTAATCTCTACGAGTGCATACTAACCAGCTCTGTAAGAATGTATTAGCGGTAATTTATTAAAGAAAAAATCTAAATGAGTTACATTTGAAACGCACCTAATCTGAGCCTAGCGAAATTAAATTTCTTACATCTCAATATTGATAAAATGATCCAAAATATTGTAATTGAAGTGGGCTCCGAGCCGCGGGGGCCGCGCCGCTCACAGCCGGAGATCCTGAAGTGCGCGACCTTTCTTCTCTAATGGATACCGAAAACCTCCTTCACTTTTGCTCGAAAAATCTTTTTCCAAAATAAATGAATCCATACCGTATGTAAATCGGACGCCTTGGAAAGTTTTTATTGAAAAACTTGAAGAACTGATGAAAATGGGGCCGCGACGTTTAAGGTATCTCCGTTCGTCTTATGAATGTGATACCGACTGAATTCCAAATATTCTTTCTTACTTCGCGTACTTTTGTTCTTTTTAGTTTTTTTATTTGGGGCTTTGTTTTTGCGCAAAAAGAAACCTTATTCTTAGAGAAATTGCAGTTACTTATGTAAAACTTATCTAGTGAAGAACAAGTAGGTACATAAGGAAGAATGTAGGTACTATTTAAAAAATACTACTGCGTTGCTACCGTAGAGCCGATAAATAACTTATTACATGTGTTTATGTAAGAAGTTTTGAGTTGGTGCCTGATTAAGTTATCTAAGATTAATTAGGGGCCAGTATCGCGGTACTCAGGTCCTCCTGCTGCGGAGGGTTCCGAGCACTCCTCAGAGAGGCTGAGTAATTGATAAAGCTAACCCTGCCGCCCTTAATCACGGTCAGCAAGTTTAACTTAATAAATAGTTATTTATTAAGTTGTCTGAAAAGTTATTAGTCCCCGCTCGAGAGCGGCGGACGCTTAGTATGCGAGATACTTGTACACTTGTACAGTACACCCACTCCCCTTCACAGCTTCGATGCATAACTAGCAAGCTGCTGTAAGCTGTAATGGCTTAATAAACGGTGTAGCATTAATCAACTCTCCTTATGCTCGTGCTGAAATATTACAAGGAAACAATATATCAAACAACGCGACATGCTCATTAAATTGCCTTTTATATACAAGCTGCTAATTAAACTATATCTATCTTAAAATTACCATTTATAACGACCCGATGACTAGTTTTGCTATGCGTTATTAACGACTCGCATCTGTCGTGGACTCGTGACTCATACGGCAGGTTGGGTACCTACCTATTAATAAACATACGACTTCCTTTTGCGTGCCTACAAACATAAAAATTCTTCGTGCGTATCCTAACAAAAACATAAATTAGGTGAATTTATATAGAGAGCATCCCCCTCGTTACAATATGTCGGTAACGACACCGAGGGTCAATGCGCAGTCAAATCCCCCGCACGAACTCGAGCGGCTCCAGATCGGCGAAATTATCAAAAGTTTTTAACTTACAACTTTTCCCTGGCGAGTGGAGCGATCGAGGTTTTTCATTCGTTTGGAGCTTTCGCGGGCCGCGTCGCTCGGGACCGCGACTTCTTTGTCTAACGGCGCGGGGTGGCTGTCGTGGCGCTAGACAGCAGCACGCTCGGCTCTGCGGAGAGAGCGCGCGTGCCGGTTCAAGCCGCGACGCCGCGCCGGCCCGCTCGCTCGCTCGCCGGCGGACTCGGCTCGGTTTACGGTTCAGTTTAGTCCTCATCGCTGCGATGCCGGTGGCGCACGTCCCGCCCGCCCGCAGACACTGCGCCGCGACGATCGCGTCGTACTTCTTCACCAACTAATAAATCAGCGACGAACTTAACCCTCATGAACAGATTAAACTCTACATGAGATAACTGGCTCACGGTGATTAATCGTTCCGCGTCGATTGCATCGGAGGCATAATCTCGGTTGAGTCGCGAAGCATGTAAACATTGTTAAAGTTTTGTCGGAATTGTTTGTTGACTTTAAAGTACAATAGGCAGGTTATAAGGATTTACGCAAGCGATGTTGCGCCGATGCGACAGTTCAGTGTAGAGTTTTGGAGTAGTGAGTGGAGGATTGGATGTGCACTAGGTAGAGGCATTATGAGGGGCGGGCAATGGACCGTTGGGCTGGTGTGGCTGATGGTGGGCTCGGCGGTGGCGGACTCCTGGACGGCGTACCAGGAGCCGCCGTGCTGCCTGCCCGTCTCGCACCACCGCGTGCGGCACCACAGAGGTGAGTCACCGACCTCCAACACTACAGATCATATACCAACTACATATTACTTATTCTGTGACTAAACGCCAAATCTGAATAATTTAGATACCTACCGAGACATCCTATTCTAATGTCTGCTTAATAACTAGCACGTGAACGGTTCATCGCACGGCACATTAGTCACGCCAGCATGTAGCGCAAAGAGATAGTCTGTACAAATATTTACTTGAACTGCATGCACGAGTACAAAATTTTATCTAACTTCCGAAGTTATTTAATGCGGTGCCACGAAATACCTTGTTGTACTCACACGCAAGGGGAAAAATGAATAAAATTACATTTACACATCCGTAGGTACAGCTAAACTTGGTAGGCATCATACATAGATCTTGACATTACGGTCTAAATTAATTATTATACTGAATGATTATATACTGAATATTTAAATAATTAATTCCGTAAATTAATTGTAAATGAAAAAGTGATTGAAAAGAAAATGGAATAAGAATACATACCTACTCGGTTTCCAAGCAAATTAAATAATCGTACAAAAATATCTAAATCAGAGTTGATAACGTCGGAAACGTTTCATCAATTTCTCATCAAATCCCTCAATTCGTCACAGTCCGCTGAAAACAGACGTAATTTACAAAAATGAACCGTACAAGTTCCGAAGAATTTAACTTCATTATGTTGAGACCTCTAAATACGTCTCTGTCGGCGCGGTCATATTTCCCTGTCTACCTTTTAAGAACATTTTCCCGTCTCTGGACAAAATGTTAATTATTATGTGCCTAGTAGACAGACCCGGGCGAAATTCTTTGCGGACTCCGGCGACGGGACAATTTGACGTCATTAGCAAGTGGCGGAAATTCCCTGGTGACTGACACGACGAAAATACCAAGATATTAAAATTCTGGATTCTGCGTAGGAATTTTATTATCACCATATAATCCACACGCAACTGCTTATTGCTTCATTAGCTTCAATATTTGCGAGCGAGAATTGGAGACGCAAATAATAAACTTAAATTAATATTTTCGTTTTTTCCGAGGCGTTTGTCTAAAAGTATGCCAATTAATCCGGAGGCTGTGTTAATAATACAAGTATGGGTTATACATACTGTATTACAATAATACGCCACCTCAAAATATACAAAATAAAGGTAGGTATTTAGGTGTAGGTATGGAGGTATATATAAATATAATTTACATCAATAATAATCTGTCTTACGATAATCATAATTAATACTCACTTACAAAAGAATTCAACGCGTGCTCTTTTTTTGCACGTTACTGATTTTTCTCAAATAATAAATGTATCATTTAAATAAGCCACTGATGCTGTTTCTTAAAAACAACTGAAGTAAGGTAGGTAATACAAAATTCAAAGGACCTACGTAGTGTCAGAATTATCTACGAACTTCCACTACTACTACTTCCATAACAGCTGAAAAAATACATAAGATAAGATAATTTATTTCCTAAAATACAAATTATTTGCAATTAAACAAAAATTAATAAATCACTAAGAATAAAAAGACAAATCCTAGCTATATCTATGGTCCCACACTAGGCTTAAGGGCCGTAACGTGTAAACCAACAAGACGGAAATTAATTAAAATTTGAAAAGAGGCAGGAAAATACGTATATTCATCCACATAGTAGGTAGATAGTATTTTCAATTCAGTTCAGTTCAGTTTAAGACGGGTCATGTTGTGTATTTTTATCTCAGTTCAATCGTCTTACATCTTTCTCACCGTTAGCAAAAGGCCGTCCACAAAAGGAATCTTCAAGCAAAAAAACATTATGCATGGTACACAATGTATTTTTTTCAGAGCAGTAGCTTAGGTTAAAACGAAATAAAAAAGGCAAATAATTGTATCCAACTAACTAAGATTTTGATTTTCACCGTTATATCCACGGATTCCTAGTGTCATTTTACTATTGCGCACAGCGCAATATTTCGTTTTTCCAAAGTTTATTTAGTTCTATAGAGTGCTTAGAATCTATTCCAACTTATTGGTAAGTATTATATTTTGAATCAAATAGGTTTTATAACATGAGGCCTCAAATATCAACATTAATTATGCGGCTATACTCGCATATTTCGTTTTTGTGAATAAGCTTACATTATATAGACTCCGATATGGTTTAATACAATACTTAGGTAGGAATTTATGGGTAGAGAAAATCAGTGATTGATATTAAAATAACACTATTCCTAACATTAGGGAAGAAATTTCTTAAATGCAAGAAAATTATTCTTTCAAATCATAACTTAACTAATATTGTAAATTGCGAGAGTAAGTATGTTTGTTCGATTGTTTGTTACGCTTTCACGCCTAAACTTTTCAATCTCAAATGATTATCATGAAATTTTGCATACACGTTGCAAGAAGTACAGAAAAGGACATAGGACACTTCCTAAATAGCTAGCGCAGCTAGCTAGAAATCTTCTACTACCAAGATTCTTACCGAGTTTTTAAACAGACTTATTTGAGTCACTTGAGTGTTAATTGCAGTTCCAGGCGTATGTAATTTTTTTAATCATAATCTTAATTAGCATCAAGAGAGCTATGTGCAAACGTCTATTAGCAGCGCCCTGATGTGTTTGGCAAGGTCATAATATGCAATTGAATGTAATTTGACACATAGAAAGTTTCAAATTTCATTCAAATCCGTCGATGTTTTTGAGCGTAAACAAGTAACAAACAAACACACACACACGCACAAACTTTCGCATTTATAATAATACTAGTGAATCTAGGATATAAGCTACCTCCACACCGAATTTCATCAAATTCCCTTAATCTGTTTAAGCACGTAAGAAGCAAAAAACAACCACACACACGCAAACACACACACACACATACACACTAACACACAAACAAACTTTCACATGTTTAGTATTTATTTATTTATTTATATTAAGGAAAATCAACAACTGAAACCTCTTACAATAACTTATAGCATCAGAGAGCTAATTATAGATTTTCACGATTAGTGACAGCCTTAGCAACTATAGTTATGAACTTTAATGTGAACGCACGATAACACAAAGCAAGATCATAAATTTCCTAAAGTCCTAAACTCAGTCACTGCTGATGAATGTTAAAGTCCACATGGGTGGGTGCCGGTCGGCGGGGATCATGGCGACCGGTTCCATGCGCCGGCGCAGGTAACCGACTCCCTGGCTAAATTAAGTTATAAACGAGCTAGCGATCGGCGCTATAGCAGCCGCTTTATTATCATGTCCATACGTGATACGTGAGAGGTAACACGGAGTGGTTTGTTTTTTACTTTAGTCTGTTGTAGATATCTTACTATCAACAGTGAAAATATGTAGAGGCCAATAACCGACAGAACGCTTTTTAAAAAGTTCACTTACTCATAAACCTACCTACTTGTTAATGAATTTAGTTCAAGTATCGTCATATTTTTTTTGTTCTAGCTATCACATAAAAGGTGATGCAGCTACTTTCCAGACCTTTCTCTGTGTTTTACTTTTGCTAAATGCAAATGCGGTTTCAAAAGCAATGACTAAGATGACAACACTATAGCAGTACCCAACAGTAGGTTAACATACCTAGTATAAGACCAGCACCAAACAAATATTAGTTCGGGTTTGTCAGTTCGGGTTTTTCGCTGATGATTCTTTGCTGTTTCTTTAATGACTAAATCTATTTTTTTAATTACTTGCTATAATCAGTGCTTCTCTACTTCTGGATTTTGTTTATAAACATAGTGAACTTATCTTAATGTTAAGTCAGTCGAACATGTATAGTTTTTTCAAATTCATAAAACCATAATACCTATACATACGAGTACATGTGTAATTGTTAGGTACAAAATACAAAAGAGCATAAAGTACATAAAGTACAAAAGAGCCTTAATTAAAATTTGCGTTCGAACTTTCTTTAGGGTTCATTGGTTGATAGTAAATTTAAGTTTCCCAAAGAAACACATAACCTAGCTAGCTAACTAGCTAGGCTAAAAAACAATAACACTAGCTGGTCAAACAGCGAAAACTTCCCATCTCTAACTTGTCTTTCAAAATCCTATCCTACTAATATTATAAACGCGAAAGTTTTTAAGAATGGATGGATGGATGGATGTTTGTTACTCTTTCACGCCAGAACGGCTGAACAGAACTGGATAAAAATTGGCACAGAGATAGATTATAGTCTAGAATAGCACATAGGATACTTTTTAATCGCGGGTGAAACCGCGGGGCGCAGCTAGTGTTTAATAAAATGCTATTTTATTTATCTTTAACTCAATGTAGTCTTTAATTTAATGCTATTCTTGCACCAGAACTCTCATATTATGTCTATTGAATAATGATAATGGCCCCACCGATTAGCCGTCGCATGTCCACGGGCCAGTTCTTGCTGTTTTATTTATTGCTTCATTTAAGTTTTCATTTTATGGCTATTAAAGTATCTAATGGTGCATAAGTACCTGGTTATAGTTTTATGTCAAATTTGTTTGAGAATGTAAATTCGATATGGAAATCACTTTAGACTGTGATGAATTTATGTAAAGCAAATGTTTTAGTAACCTTTCGTAATTGTAAATATTAAACTGTGAAGTAGAGATGTACTCGTAGATAGAGACTTTAGTAGGTAAGTAGAATTAACTGTAGACATTCAATAGATCATTTTACATTTCATGTTCACTAACGCCAAAATAAGTTATTTTTCAACTCAAGCTTATTACTGAATAAAAATAAAAAATCGATGTCTATTTCGTTGATACCATTTCGCGACTACATTTTTTAACTTCACGATTTTCTCCGAAGAGGCTGGTAGAGAAATGATAGAAAAAAAGGGCAAAAATATAATCTCAAGAAATCACATAACAATAGTTTAATTATGAACTGTAGCCTATTCTAAAGTAGCTTTAACAAACTTGAGAAGCAATCAATAGTATTTTTAAACACGCTGTAGCCTAACCCCCTCAGTAATAAACGTTGTATAGTCTCGTTGCAGTTATACAACGTTTTGTCTGTTTCTTTATTTTGAATTTGGAACTTGTTCGAAAAAGACAAAACACTGTATAACTCTTCCGAAACTACGTTTATTGCTAAGGGGGTCTCAGCGCTAAATAAGCCACGATAGCTACAGCACTCATAGCTAACGTGGGAACATTATTAAAAGCATTGCGGGACCGCGTTCTACAATAGATTAGTGGACCGGTCGAGCGGCGTGTGGTCCCGTCGAGAGGTCACTCAAGAGCCGAACCGACAGCGCTGATCGTATCAACACTACCTATTCGCTACGTAGATTTTCTATGAGGTTGTTTTAATAGAGGATTTTAAAATCACATTTTTATTATAAACGCGAAAGTTTGGATGGGTGGATCTATGGATGTTTATTCCTCAACTAGCTGCGCCCCGCGGTTTCACCCGCGATTAAAAAGTATCCTATGTGCTATTCTAGACTATAATCTAACTCTGTGCCAAATTTCATCGAGATCTGTTCAGCCGTTCTGGCGTGAAAGAGTAACATCCATCCATTCATCCATCCATTCTTACAAACTTTCGCGTTTATAATATTAGTAGGATCACGACAGAACGCCCGAACGAAACTCGATGAAATTTAGCACAGAGATAGATGATAGTCTAGATTAGCACATAGGCTATCTTTTAACCTCAGGTGAAACCGCGGGTAGCAGCTAGCATGTAATAAATCTACCTTCGACCACCAACTCGCTTATTTAAAGCGACGTTGTGGTCTAAGATGAAGCATGTAGACGTAGAGGATACTTATTTACATCAACCTAGATTGTACCTTGGTTGTAGTTTATTACCCAAGCTATTAAAGTTATGCAGGTGCTATCTAAAAGCTAGTAGTTATCTGTGTTCAGATAAATGATAGACAGGTAGCAAATTAATGCATAGTAAATAATAATAATGAATAAATAAATTCAGGACACTTTCACACACGGCCGCCTGACCCCAAACTAAGCAAAGCTTGTACTATGGCTGCCAGAGACTGATATACATACTTATTCTTAAATACATATTTAAATAGATATTAACACCCAGACATAGAACAAACACAAATGTTCATCATATGAATGTTTGCCATCATCATCATTTGTAGGTGGGATCGAACCCACGCCCCCACACTCAGAAGGCAGGTTCACAACCAACTAAGCCACCGAGGCAGTCTAAAAATACCACGACATACGTCTGTACTCTACCATCAAATACAACACAAAGAACTCTACCGCTATCAAGTCTATAATTTTCAACGCCTTACTTATTAATCCGATGAATTCCAGCTTTGCCTTGTTTATTAATCTTCGCAAAGCTGTGGTTAAACATTTAGCCTGTTAAAAACTGTGTTAAATTGTTATCGCGTTTTATTGTCTAGGCAATATTAATTACAGCTATATTTTGTAGACTTCTAAAAGCTGTGAGCTTGTGTGGGTGTTCAAATCGTACACCCACAAATATCGAGTTACGATATCATTCGGGATACCGTCGCGAGGTCGGTCGTCTGTGATCTATGCCGGCAAGAAAATATTGTCTTTACACCTAATATCTCTTTATAAGCCACGATAGAATCTAAATTTATGGTTTTCCAAACGTTAGTTTATGTTTTCAATATTGTCACGTGGGACGCTGAATGAATTGTTGGGTTGGGCGGTGAATGGAACTATTATAGATGTATCTACAATGTTTCGGAATGTCTGTAGTAGAGAAGTAGGTACTTTGACGTATTTATTTAAACTAAAACTAAGCATTATTTCACTTGTGATAGAGTGCAGTGCGTAAATGCAATCAAAGGTCGCATATGAATAGTTCAGTATTTTCCTACTGAGTTTATTGATTAAAAAATATTATTTTCTTTACAATGTCAGCTGTTATTTAACTAATAGGCACTTGTTTTTTATTGACTGGCCGCTACAGCAACTGTGTCAAACTTTTCTAAACAATTTCTAATAACTATTTAACGGTAAGCGTTAGCGTACCGTTCTTAGCGTAGGGTCAACTGGGGCAAATGTATCTATGGGGTAATTGCGTCTTTCGAGAATTACTGAAAAACCCTTCACAAATTAGCCGCTACCTACATTTTTTTTATCTTTAGTTTCAATGATTTGTACAAGATGGCGTTAGTTGCCGAATTTGTGAAGGGTTTGTCAGTAATTCTCGAAAGACGCAGTTACCCCACAGACGCATTTGCCCCAGTTGACCCTATATGGTGCATTGTACTCAATACTCAAGTAAAACTCCTCCAAGTAGGTGCCTCTCGAAGGCTATAAACGCTAAGCTCAACTTACAGCAAGAGTTGTATTTCTTGGTGTAATGCATTCTCGTCTCGTATTATAGTCGCCGCTATAAACAGCACCTTTAACGACTTCGTTTAAGATGTCCAACTCGCATTGTGTGGTAAGAGTGTATAGTTAGAATTAGCACGCTACGTTATTGTAGGACGGAAAGTTTCTCGATGTCGCACATGCGGGTGGAAATAAAACAGATTTCGTTTGAGATTAGAGCGTAATAAGAAGCCGTAAAAATATACTTAGAAATGTAGGTAGGTATGTACTTACTGACATAGCAAAAAACTTTAGGATAAAAAGACGGCTTTAATAATCTTAATTGATTTCACTTCTCCGACAATTTCATTTTTTCAGATTGCACTGATATTTTACTGGGTTTAAGTGACAATTGATTTTTATACTCGTAGTAACCATCTTTGAGCTGATCTGTAAGAAGAAATAAGTAGTAGGTACTGGAAACTTTTTATCCAATCCTACTAATATTATAAACGCGAAAGTTTGTAAGAATGGATGGATGGATGGATGGATGTTTGTTACTCTTTCACGCCAGAACGAGTGAACAGATCTGGATGAAATTTGGCACAGGGATAGATTATAGTCTAGAATAGCACATAGGATACTTTTTAACTGCGGGTGAAACCGTGGGGCGCAGCTAGTATCCAATAAAAGTGTATTGGAGTAGCAGTAGAGTAGAACAGTCGAATTGGGACTTATGATTCATAAATAAAAATGACTAGCAAGTATTTCGTCTACAAAAGGATTTTTCGCATAACGAAGATTTTTATGTGACAATTATTTTCAAGACTTGCTAGTGGAGATCGGATACTAAAATAAAAGAAAAACGATTTTAATAAAGTGTCTCTTACTCCATATAAGCCGCTATAAAATCGTTTTTTATGTCATTATAGATCATGATAAGGTTTATGGCTTCGTTACCGGCCACACACAAAACGCATTAGGTCCAGGATAGATGTTGCCATTACTCCAAGCAAAGTCCCAATATGTGCCGGATCGGAGCCGTGTCGGGATTTCCTTGTGCCGTGTAAACCAGCTTTATTGGGCGTGTAGAGACGGCATCACGGCACCCAGGCCTTGTGTAAATCGAGCCGACACTGCCTGGGATTGACTGACGTGGCTTTAACTGGTATCCGAGGTAGATCACGAACACGAATCTGTTACTTTAATTCGAAACGTTTGCTTCAATGGCTGGCGTTTGGTATCTCAGTCGACGGATTGCTTTTGACACCTCTGTTATACCAATGTTAGCAGGTGCAAGGAGAGTTTGTTATTAGTAAGATTGTAATTTCGATGTCATACTGATAGCTGATTGGTAGCTCAATCAAGTCCTTAAGTGTTCACCGTGTATCATGGTTTTAACCGACTGTTTCTCAACAAGTAAAAAATACCTAGAACAGGTTCTTTAAGGTTCGATGAACTTTGGATTGAGCATATTTAATTTGCACAACACAACGAAAACAACACACTTAAACACGCTCACTGAATTTCGTTAGATATTTTTCAATGGATGTTTTTTCTATGTTTACTATATCTAGAAAGATCATAATTCAAAGCCGATATTCAACATGAAAAATAGTTTATTGAATGCAACCAGTCAATGCACAGGTGCTACAACTACGTCTATCGAACAATATTTCTCGTGCACATGTGAACAATATTTCTGGCCGTAGCGCGTAGGTACATTTTGATGAACGTTTGGAACATTTTCATATCGAAAAGAACATTTTTAACACGCTAACTCTAACAGCATAGAGCTCAGTGAGACCGGTATAGTTTTTCTGATTGAAAAAGTAGTCTTTGAATCCGGAATATAGGACTGTTTTTCATTTGCCACAAAGTAAGTTCGTCACATTTTCTTACACTTCATACATTGAAAGTAACGTAAGTAAGTAAAAGATAAATCCATAAGTAAATCATATAAAGCTCTTCAGCCGTTATATTGATTAGAGAGAATATACCTAACAACTCACATGCACAAATTTACATATCGTCACGCCTTTCCCCCGAGGGGGCTGGTAGAGGTGTAATACAGCACCCACACTTCACCGGACGATATTCAGTCCCAAATGTGACAGGGGGCGAGCCTTTCGCCATATACCGGGCTCCAGCCATGTACATAGGCAATGAATCGCGAGCGAAGTCGTGGCCAATGAGCTAGTTTAAAATATTAGTGTGATATGTATAGTATGATCATATAACACCTACCCGTCTTTACTTTACTAGGTGCCGCAGACCGTGTGAAAATGAACAGCCACTAGGTAAGTCTAAGTACCTAAAGAGGTGTTAGTGTAATTCACGATAAGCTCCGGAAACTCATTGAAACTTGCATAAAACCCTAGATTAAAACTAAGTTGGGGAAATTTGCCTCTTAGAAGTCGCGTATAAAGAAAATCATTTTCTAGAAACGTAGGCATAATCTCGTAAATTAAGGAGATGTGGTGCCTCGATACGTTTATTAACTCTCTGAATTACGACGCAGAATACCGTCCCGATTTTATCATCGTACATTAAATTAGGTAGAATTCCGTGTGAGATGTGTTACTAAGTTTCCATTTCCCTATTATTGACGCAATAAAATAAATGACCCAAATAAAACTGGAAAGTAAACGAGCGTATTGATTTCACTTACCTGTGAACGTCGATCATTATCAACTATACAAATCAGGTCTAATGTGTTTATAATAATTTACATAGTCATTATGACTGGCCCTAATGGAAGCGATAGCACGACGTGAGTATTGACATTGGTATTCAAATATTGAGTCCGGTGTCTCGGCGATAAGCGCGTAACATGACACTTCCCGGTGTAGAGGTACAAGGGCCACTGCAGGCGGACATGTCTAACGGAGCCTCACTCCGGACAACCCGTGTTCGAAGCCGGCTTCAGAAATGCTTTTATTACCAACCTATTCAATTCACAGCACAGATAGAGTCAATAACACTTAACAACGTTGGATTGCCGCGCTGGGAGTTATCTAAAGGCGCTCTACATGAGTTTAACGTAACATATTTCCTGATACTTGCACCGTTATCTCGTCCTACACCCGCGTCGTACGTTCCGATTTGGCCTCATATTCGCGAGGCGGTGACAGGCTGTAAAAGCCGTGAAATATGAAACTTTTACGGCCTACATAAAATAAATGTTAAATATTTTCTAAAATCCAGCACCTCAAATGGAAAAGGTGTGTCAGGATTAATTTTAGCTTTTTTAGTGCTTTTTATATTATTATTTTGAACTGTAAAAATATCCTTATAAATAATGTTCTGACATGCTGTAGTTGAGTTCTGACGCACACATTTTCTCGTTCGATCGAATATGAGGTTTTTCCAGTTCTGTAGAAACTTTATATTTCCGCCATGTTTCTCTGCTTGTATTTCCGTTTGTAGGTAGATATATCACAGTAACTACATTTAAAGACTATGAGAGCTATAGCGCTGAAATTTGATTTACGCTGTATGGTTTATTATAATAGACACGAGAGAAAATAAATATTGTTTGCCTACTCCATCGAGTGGGGTGTTGTTGAAATTTTTCTACGTACCGTCTAAGAATAGCATAGGTGGTCTGAAGGAACCTTCTGAGAAAAAAACCAGGTCTGTTATCATAACAGACCGGCTGATAATTATTTAGGCTGTTTCAGCCGTTCAATTAACAGCCTAGCCATTTTACTAAACGGCGCCGTTCAACTAACTTCCCGAATGGTATTCAGTCGTAGACTCGTGGTTTATTGGTTAGGTTAGAAGGCTAAGGCGGTAGTAATTAAGGCGAAGCGGAGCTCCCACCCTACACTTCATATTTTTTTTAAATAAAAAACCCGTAAACTCCCCTATTTAAACGACTTGGCTGGGCAAGTAGTCAACGTTGTCACTTTGCCCAGTTTGATTGAATGGCTCAATTTCATCAGGAAGCTAGTTGAACGGCGTCGTTAAGTAAAAAGGCTAGGCTGTTAAGTGAACGGCGAATTAGGCTAGTTGGTTGCGACATAGACATGGTGTAGAGTAGACTGTAGGTAGGTAATAACATAACATATCGTCACGCCTTTCCCCCGAGGGGGCTGGCAGAGGTGTAATGCAACACCCACACTTATGTGCCCACGGTTACCCACGGACAATATTCAGTCCCAATTGTGACAGGGGGCGAGCCTGTCGCCATACGCCGGGCTCCAGTCATGTAAAATGTAACATATAATACGCATATATGTATGTTCACACAATAAACAAATTGATGCGTGCCGTCAGCTGGGTTTGTACCCGCTCCCTCTGGCTTGAGAGACGGGCCTTCTCCAACTAGGCTATCAGCGCTAGGTAATATGTAAACGCAAAGGCGCCGCGTACAAATAAATTGGCAATTATATCCAATTTTTTGTGCAATTCATACCCGCCGGGTTGTGTTTATGGCAACGCTTAGTTGAGTGGAATGATTGTGTAAAACTGTTGGACTGGCTCCAACGGCCGCCCGCCTGCGCCACCAGAAACAAACGCCACAAATAAAGTCAAATAAGTGAACCAAGCAGAATGAGACCCAAGCGCAATTACAGAGCTTTTTGCTTTGCCATCGAAATTATTGGTTTAGCGAAAATTTAATCATTGAAATTAAACGACTTAAGAGTCCGGCGACAAGTTCAGACTAACTTCGCATTGGTTTACGGCTTTCTATAGCCATTTCGTCTAGAAGAAGACTACGAGCGAAGTGAGCAAGTAATGATACTGACGAGCCTCTAAAGTTACCTACAGAGTGACAAAATGCAATTTCAATTTTTTTATGACTTTTGCACTTCTGTCATCATTCTTAAATAACTAAGATTTTCCCTTGTATTATGGACTCATTTAAAAGCTAATGATGTAGACAACCTCCCTATGCATTTTTGATTTGCTTTGTCTATCTATTGAATAAATCAGTCAAAAGTGACCTCTTACAAAAATGCGGATATTTTTCATAGCTATATTTTATCTTGAGGACGTTTTTTTTAAAAAAACCAAGAACATAGGGGCGGAGATATAGTTCATTTAATTGTACATGCTAAATTTCATCATAATCTGACAAATGGTTTCCAAGAAATTTGACAAGCGCGTTTGTATGGAAATTTCAGAGCGTCGCGGGACTCTTAATACACGAAACGTAAACGTTTGGATGGAAAGTTTAACACTCTAATTTGGATTTGTAATCGTAAATATTACTTAATGTGACCACAGCTATCTTTAAGAGAATCAAGCTGCAGTTTTATATCTCTCTGCGACAGATTAATTCCATACACTGGTATTAAACAATGTGGCCTGAAGCGAGTTATTATTGTTAGTTTACGTAGGCATTCAGGATTGTGTTCGGGGAACGTTGTCGCAAGCTATTTCTGTGTCCAGCCGATGTTCTGAGAACTGTGTGTGAATGTGACATCAATGTTCATTCTGCATGTTGTCCATCTTGTTACTTCGCGGTAATCAAAATTGCAAAATATCAAAGAAGCTTACTAAGATTTGCAGGAAAATGGGTTTGGTAAGACTCTTTTGTCTTATTCTTAAAAAAATGTTACGTAAATAACTTTTATGTTTCTTGTTCTCAGTCAATTATTTTTCCTTGTCATGCTCATAATATAATATCTACCTAAATATGTACTAGCTGCGCCCTGCGATTTAACCCGCGGTTTAAAAGTATTGTGCTGTTTCAGACTATAATCTATCTCTGTGCCAAATTTTATCCACATCTGTTAAGCCGTTCTGGCGTGATTGAGAAACAAATATCTAGACATCCATCCATCCAAACTTTTGCATTTATAATAGTAGTGTGATGATGTTTAAATGACGGCAGTTCACGTACCTACAGTATGGTTTTAGAAAATATCTGTAGATTTAAGAATACATATTGAGAATTTAATTACCTACCAAGTTGATTAGTGTTTTAGTGAGTTTTATTATTTAGGGATTTACCTACCGATGTACTAATGGATTCTATTCGACATCAGTTGGCTATTCTTATTACAACAATTTACAAAAACGACACATGAATTGGCTCGTCATTTTGTTCAATAATTGCCATCAATTGTCTGTGTCGTTGAAGACATCAACCATGTCACGAGTTTGTCTGAAAGTCAACGATCTTTGGACTCAATTTACAGCAGTTTAATAGATTTTCTGTCTAGAATAACGTAAACTTATACCTACCTGTCTACCTAATTATATACTTTATTTGATTTTACAAAGACAGTCTAAACGAAAACTAAACAAAGAAAATGTGTTAAACAGAGTGTAGTTAGAATTAAGTAGAGTCGGAATAGGTAGTAAATGTCCATGTTTTTATAGAATGGCACGAGGAATATTGCGTGTTGCTTCCTCGGCTGGCACGGCTCCAGTCGTTTCAATTTTATCCCGCGGGACGCTCTCTGTAAACATCCCTAAATGATAAACGCATAATTTAACGCCCCGGGGAAACACGAAAAATTGTGCATCCATTTATTTTACCGATCATATAGCCACGAAGGCGTTCATATTTCGTCGAGGTCGTGCCAAAGTTCGAATTGAATATTTTCGCTATGTTTCTATTTTAAAGCGTCGGATAAACTTAATTAAACCACAGTTAGTTCGTTTTATATTGCTAGGAATGGATTATTAACGCTCTTCGGATCGTGAAGGCTTGATTACCGACGCAATAAAACGAGATAGTGCCCGTTATACAGCTTGTGTTTATGAAGTTTTTTATAAGCAGTTAAGAAGTTTATTAATCCGAAAAAGGATGTAAAGTATTTAAGATCATTATGAAGATGGGCTGGCTGAGGGTTATAAAAATGCTACTGTTAAATACTTACGGAATATATTGAACAACATATTTTAACTAAAATTAATAAGTGAGTAGTTATTGTTTTATCAAACGACATTAACTATAGAAAGCTCAAGTTTTCTTGGTCTTTCATCTTATTTTCTGAATTTTTCAGTGAATATGAGTGTACGGAGGAAATTGTGTACCTAAAGCTCAGATCAACCTAGAGGAAAGGATGGATGGAACACTGCGTTATATCTCGCTGAAGCCACTTCTTTTTAAACGTGTGCGCGTGGGAATGTTGTAATGAAAAACATTTACAATTGCACCAAAACTAATATTAATTCCCAAACTCTACGTTAGCCATTTCTGTTTCAATTTACAACCTTAGTAGATTTAATATTCTAAAACTGCACATATTTGTAAGAGTTTAATGTTACGTTTCAAAATTGACTTGTAAAAATACTGCAAAGTTTTTAAAAAAAACCTCCATAGTCTTGGGCACACTATAATGCACACGAATATATTTATGCACACGAAATTATACCATAAACCAATGCACATTATGTCGAGGTAAGAATGATCAAGCGAGTAGCTTAGTTTTTTTCGTCAATGTGTGCGTGTTGTGTACTTAAACGACAGTAGCGTAGTTTTTGGATGTTTTTTGGCTTCACCTAAATCATATGCCGTGCGCCATCTTATTCTCTAGGTTGATCTGAGACCTAAAGTAAAATCAATTCCCACTAAATAACGATGGAGTGTGTGGTGGTGTGGTGCGTCGGCGGCGGTCGGCGGGCAGCGGTCGCCGATACCATCGCAGCCTTCGTCGCCGGCCAACATAAATCTAGCTTTGATACATTTTGGTAAGAAGCCAACTTCGCTGCACTGGCTCCACCGCGATCCACTCGACCTGCGAAACAGCATTTGCTTTTATTTTGTAGCACTTTTTACCACTGTAAAATAACAGCATTCTGTTAAACGTGTTGTTTATTTTGGAGCACTTAATTAAGCTCACAATGGAAGTTTTCGTGCAACAATATGACGGCATGTAATCGTTCGGAACGTTGAATACGTGCTGACTCACCGCATTGTTCGTTTCACATTCATAACACAAATCCGATTGTAGCTGTGAATCTTGTGCAATAAAGGCATTGTATCTCAAGTTCGATGGCTTACTCTTACGCTCAAACAGACATAAGGCACGATTATTATTAAGCTTGGAACTTGTTCAATAAATCATTGCTGTGTATTATCTGCGTCGATGGTATCTCGCCTTGTTTGGATTCTGTTTCTAAACAAATGTGTAATCATTAACTTTATTAGGAGTTCTATGATTTTGCTGTCGTACGAAGCCGACCATGTTGAGCTGCTATTACTTATTAATAGGGACTCTGTGAGCTAAGACCTCGCGGCCGGCGTCTGTACTCCTCTACAGGTCGCATTTCTAAACCGATTCTTATAAAATTTTGCATACACGTTGTTAGGGGTTCAGAAAAAAACATTGGGTACTTTTTATCCTGATAAAGTAAGCAGTTCTTTCGGGGCCAGGGTGAAGTCGCGGGGTGCAGCTAGCATATATCATAATTCATACATATCGTCACGCCTTTCCCCCGACTGGGCTGGCAGAGATGTACAACACCCACACTTTGCCGGACGATATTCAGTCCCAAATGGTACAGGGGGCGAGCCTGTCGCCATACACCAGGCTCCAGTCATGTAGCAAATGACATACAATACGGACATATGTTCACACAATGAACAAATTGGTGCGTGCCTTGCCTTCGGCTGGGTCCGAACCTCTTGTTTGAGAGGCATCAGGCCTTCTCCGGCTAGGCTATCATAGCTAATTCGCTGTCATATAATCTGCACAAGTTAAAAAAATTTTCTAAACCTATTTCGTACGTTTAGAAGTCAAGACATAATAATAATTATGTTATCTTGAGAAGAAACGACGCAATAAAAACACGTTTAAAAGCACAGAACCACCTATAAATTATTCTACTCTCAGAGAAGTTGTATAATGTTCCGATTACAAAGACTTGAAGTCTGTCCTGCATCACCTATACAGAGTAAATAAGGTTCTAAATGCGCAGCCCTAAGGTCGGCAATTAGAGTTTACTTAAGCGATAAGCTGGTTAAGTAATAGGGTTTATTTCGAGCCCCGCCGGGGTCGGTCGTTAATCACTGCGTTGCGTTCGCTTCCGTCGTCGACCGCTGAACAGCTTATTTTTGATTGTTTTTGATAAAACAAACAAAGACAAATGAATAACCCAAATCGTTAATCATAAACTAGTTTAAACTGCATTTCCTTTTGCTATAACCTTATGCATTTCTCGGGCGTTTACGAGTATAAGTGTGTGTCGTTTCCGCTGCGTTTAAGAAACATTACAAAGTTATAAAGTACGTGGAGCAACGCTACTTGATTTGTGATCCTTTCATCTTAAAGTTAATTTTAAACTTTGTATTTTGGTTTCGGTTAAAAATACTTGTGGTTTTTTGTCTAACAAAGTCGCTTTACAAAGCCGTGTTTTGCTAAAAGCGAGTACATAACATATCGTCACGCCTTTCCCCCGAGAGGGCTGGCAGAGGTGTAATACAACACCCACACTTCGCCGGACGATATTCAGTCTCAAATGTGACAGGGGGCGAGCCTGTCGCCATAAACCGGGCTCCATTCATGTAGCAGACGACATTAAATATGTGTTAAATGCTTGGTCTAAATTACATACTAGTACAGTACAGACGAAGTAACATGCTCATAAAGTTCGAAAGAGTATCGTTTGAACGTTTCAAATCCGAAGCAACGGTCTACCCAGCGGAAATTTAGGAGCGTAGGCTTTGACAGACGTACGGGGCGGTTTCGACGAATTTATGAGTTCCTCGCACTTTATCTGCGAAACCCTATTTCAGTGGAACGTGTTTTTCTGAAGTGGCGCCCGAAATGAAGCAGCCACGGTCCGTGATCTAACCTCCCCTTAAATATTTTTAGGAATAAATAGGTTAGTACCCTGTATACACGAGAAGGTTCTTATTATTTTCATCGCGTTTTCCATCTTCGTATAAACGAAGTTATATCAAAGATCCTTCAGATAAACTTGAAATTGAGTTAGGTTTTTTTATCATACTAAGAAGTAATTGATTTTGTATAAAAACAAACTTATGTAAACTGCGGTGATAGCCACGGTTAGTAATAATTTCGGTGCTACATAGTAACAAATACTTCTAGTGATAATTTAGTTCTCAATGCTTCTACCGATATGATACCCGTTTGATATGCACCTAAAAATACAAGCTACACACAAACAAGACTGCTATGATAATGTTTCTTTTAAAGATGAACGTAGATAGAGATGTTCATAAGTAAGCGTACATTTCTAAAAGTATTCCTTTTAGCTTGATGACATCACACTCACCAGTCAAACTATTGAAAAATTATTCAAAACAAGACACCTTATTACAATAAACCGTCTTAAATTAAATCTGTTATAATGAAAATGAATAGTTGGCATAGTTATGTAATGGTTAATTAAAATAATTATAGCTACGAATTCAGTGGATAGAAACATAAAATGTCTGTTATTAGCTAACCTGCTACTCAAAATCGCGAGACTCCAGAAATTGGAAAGTTTCCAAGAAGTTAACTTTCCGTCGTATTGAAAATCTTCTGAGGCTTTTAGCATTTTCCTTTTCATAGAGAAAGCAGGGTATCGTTATCTATTACGAGTAACATTTAGTTGCTCTATAATAATATGTGATGATTAATGTGGCAGTCTGGCAGTATTCGGCTAACGTATACGAGGCCGAGATCGGAATGATTATCGTGGGCTCACGGTTCGTTGATCACAGCACAAAATTAATTTAGGTATGGCAGGGTGAGGGCGCGCGACGGTGGCGGCGGCCGGCTATGCTACACGCGGGGTATTTCTAGCGTGCCAGTGATCCGGCAACTTGTATTCATAGGCCCGTCTAGTGGCTGTCCATCGAACTCGCCTTCAACGGAATTGATCTCTAAAATTGATTTCCATTTGCCCGCGGACAAAAGCGTGAGCTACGGCTCGAGAGCGTTTCATCGAGGGATTTCAACGTAGCGTTACTGCGTGTATACTCGTATGTAGTTACGTATCGCATTTCAAAGTTGATACAAAACGCTAATGCATCCGTTTTATACTTTTAAATGCATTGTAAATCGACATAACATTTCCAAGGCATTTTGTTATACATAAAGGAATTTAGAAAACTTTTAGGCCCTAACCCTAATTAGGGCCCCGAAGATATTTCTTTTGATCGTTAACTCACCTGATGTTAAAGTACTAACCTTTATTTAAATGAAATCCTTTCTCAGATCAAAAATAATAAGACAAACAAAAGAAAAAAAAAACATACTGTTCTTTCAATTGATTGCTTGAGTCTTAAGTTAACATCCCTGTACCTTGTCGTTCCTAACAAGGCACAATGAGATAAGTAAGACTTTGTAAAAACATTTCAAATTTCAAGTTGCCACAGATGGAAACTGAAAATCACCCTTTTTATTTTCGATACCCATTTGTCAATGCATGAATCGGACTGTCGATAGAACGAGGAATTGAGTGCGACGCAATTTTAGAACAATGAGGTGGGAAATTGCTTTCGATCGTCGGTGGTTTCTGAACGGTAAACCGCTCTGTGGTGTCCACTCGCCTCCGATTCTCTGATTTGCGCTTCTGTGCTCAAATCTAATCTGCGATGTCTTACTAGGTAGGGACGTACCTATAGGTAATGTAGAATAGGTAATTAGGAAACTACTATTCCGGCTCTCCACAATCTGTACACACAGAGCTCTCAGCTTCTTCGGAGACATAATGCGATCATCAAAGCATTGTCTCGAGAAGCATATTATTTAAGGCAAAATGAACGGCAGACGTGCTCAGGCATGGGCGCCTACAAGATGGTCGGACTCAATTAAGAAGTCCGTGGGTGCCAGCTTGCACCAGGGGGTTCATATGACCGCATCCAATGGGGGCTGATACGTACGTACGTACTTACTAATATGGAGTAGGTGGTCGCAATCCTCAGCATAGTGAGGGAAACAAGAAGAAGTTTTGGCTTGTTGTGGTGCTATGGCACATTGTTTCTGACTCGGACAGAGGAAGGTATTTTGCACGCACATATTTTATTCATCCTCTTTTACAAAAAACGATACAAAAGAAATAAAATCAACAACGGAAAGAAAGATTTCAAAGGTTTTTCCGAGGGTTTTATAACCACAAACTGAAAAGCCTTAACAATTTAAGAAAAAATGTTTTACCAATGACCAAATTTTTTGCTTGAATGGCTGGTCTTGACCTAAATACTCATTACAGAAAATGTTATTTTCAAAAGAAACTTTTGCTTAACTTGGATGAACCATACCCAAAAGATCATGTTTGACTTCTCTACAAAATATTTGTCTTGCACAACTTTTTATATTCATACTGGTATCTATCAGGTTTATTTTAAGATTAACGTTTGTAATAAAGAAATTTGATTTTTTATTACACCTATAGAAACCAACGTTGCAATACGTTTGATTGAAGTTCTGTTAACATCATTGAGCTATTAGTCTACAAATTGTGGGCGTATTTAAATTATGGCTGTGTTCCGGCGGCGCTCGTCGCCATCATTATTTTTTTCTGATTATATTGAGGTTTAACTATGTAGACTTATGTAGCGTCATAAATTATTTGTGCCATAAATTTTAACACAACCTTTATTGTCTTAACACACTTCTCGCTTAACTAGATTGTTTTTTACGGTAAGTACCTACATAATTTGGCATTAAAACTTTAATTAATACATACATATGTTTATCTACTCTCTTAGCAATAAATTGGATAGCCTTGGAATAGTTTTTTTTAAATTTATTTAAGAACAACACACTACAGTGTGTTGTTCTTAAATAAATTAAAATTTCTAGTAGCGCAACTCACAAGGTATCTAGTTTTTTATTTATTTAGGAAAGTACTTAACTGTTATTCATCGATAAGGGGAAAGTTCAGGCAATCTAACTTTTGGTAACCGCTTCAAAACCCAGCGCAACATTCCTGTGAAAGTCTAAAACTTTTTAATTTATATTTACTCTTAATCGAATTTCAAACACCCGTATACTTAACTAGTGTCTAAAGATACTCCTGACTACAGTGCAATGAAGTTCAAGGTACCATTGAGCTTTTGGCGTAGAATTCCATTCCCGTTGAATCCTATTTTTACATAGTGTTACATTTAAACAAGCCTCGTGAGTTGTTTACAGATGCGACTGGGGGATAGTCGTATTCGTGAGGTACTGGTATCGTAAATCTGCCTGACCGGAATGGGTTACAGCATCGCGTCCATAAATTGACCATCCATACTTTACGATTCACTGTGAAAGGAGACTCTGGACTTCGACTCCGCCGCGAGACAAAATAGAACACTTAAATTGCACCGTAAAACATTTGCATTTGTACAAGGCGGTTGCAAGCCACTTTGCAATCTCCAACTTTATTGCGAGCGGTATAAACTACTAAATTTTTAACGAGAAACATATTTGATGACACTCGTCGTATGATTAAGTAACGCTTGTATGTATAAAAGAACTTTGAAACGGTATGTTGCTAGACTCCATGATCAAATTTAAAACAGAATAAAAAAGAAAAAAAGACCGAATTTAAACGCTTGAAATAAATTATCCCTTAAATTCAAACAGTCAGTGGGTCACGCTGTCGACGAATTTAGAAATTCTCATTTCTAAATTTAGCGAGGATGCCAGTGTACAGTGCCTACGGGTGTCGTCGATGTGGCGCCTAAACCCACTTTTAGCATAACGAAATATGCTCCAGAATTATGCATATTTCATAGCGTTAAACGGGCCCTCAGGCTCACAATTCCGAGGCGACGACGTCTCTCATTAAGAATACATTAGTTCATTAGAACTTTACAGTAAAATTCATTAGTCTGTCGCTGTCTTACACTCAATTCTCGTCCACTCACTTTTTATTGGTTCAATTTGCCATTTTGTGAGCAGAAAGTCTTTCATCTAAAATATCCTTTATGATCTCAATTAACGCCGAAACAACCCTTCAATTTGCATAGATTGGACGAAAATCGTTCCAACTGATCCCGATTTAATTACGGACAATAAAAGCCGAAATTCGCGAGAAAACAGTAAATGGTAAGAGTGAGATCTTTCGTGAATCCCAAACAGGGTTGGAATTATTTCCGCGGGACTGAATCAATCAGGGCCACGGGCTAGGTGCGCCCTGAGGCCTCATTGATATGCAAGGGATTCCTTTATTACTTAGCATTCAATTCGCAATCCCTCTGTTTTCTTTAGAAGATTTGTTAATGAAAATTTCGATTCAGACACTTTGTCTGACCGTGATTGTTCTCTGTTTTTATTAAAGCGTAAAGTTTTTAAATTAAACTGCAATAAAGAGAGTTTGGGACTGGACAATACTGCTTGAAAAGTAAAGTGCGGCTTACATTTGCTTTCAGGATTTTCAGAGATCCGCTATAGTTGTTTATTTGTTTGTAAGGTTTTATAAAGCGAGCTTGAATAGTGAGTGTATGTGGCGGGACTCTACTTAAACTTTGCTAAACGGTCAGCTTCACTGAAAGCCTTCTAAGCTCTCGCTACGTTTAACACTTCCCATTTATTTGCCTCGAAATAATATTGTTGGAATTACGGAACGCAAAAGTTTGTTGTTAGCTGCGCTTTTCAGCTTTAAGTTAAACATTGAAGAGGTACAAATCATTCTACAAACAAAAACTACATGAAAGTGAATAAATAATAGGTTATTTGTTTATTTTCATGTAGTTTTTGGTGTGCAATAAAGTAATATTGTATTGTATTTATTTTATTTATTTTAACAAAGTTTACAGCTCTCTATAAAACATAAAATAAACTTACAGATAAACTTAAATATAGCATCAGATTAGTACTGATTTGGTAGAGTTTTCGTACATCATTAATTTACTACCTGTGCTTCGCGGGTTCACTCGCTATCTTTCTTTTACAAATTTTACTTTACTTTTTTTCGATAAGAAAAGTAGGTAGTCTGTAAGTTAATAAAAGCACTTCCACACCACATTGAAAATTCGTTTAGTCATTTCAGCGTGCAGATGCAACATATAAACGTGACGTGTACACTCATTTATAAAGTTTGTGAGATGTACAACTATAAAATGTGGATAATACATAATTAATTCTTTAAAAATATAATGCCCTTCAATTTGTTGCCTGCGTTCTTCTGAGTAGAGGCTCCTTATCCGAACAAGGCGGTCGAGTCTATTTAAAAAAGACTTTGACGTTCATAAGAGTATCTTTGATACCCAAATTAAACACTGACTTTGACTTGAAATATTATTTTCGCTATCTTTGTTGCATATGTATACATACAGCCGCAATGCAAAGACGTCTGGGAACAAATCATAACTAATATAAACAGAAGCAGTCCGAGCGGTTGTCAAAGTTTCCCGGCTAGAACCGTCCAGTAGTTTACAGGGTAGTTCCAGTAGTTTCCTTGTCCGAATTCACAGGTTCTATTCACTACTGGGTATTCACTATTCTACCCTGATGAGGCAGCAGTAAACGAAAGAGCTCCCTGGAGAGAATACTGAAAACAACAAGCTTTATAGTGGCCTCATTTATTTATTACACTGAGAGAGATAGGCAAGTTAAGATAAGCGGTACTTTTAATAACGAGCCATTGTTTGAGTTAGTCACCGAAGTAGAACAATTAGCTATCACTGGTAAGAAAATTTATTTGAAATATAAAATCAAAAAGACAAGCAAACAAAGTTAAACTCTAAAGGGATCGAAGAGATTGATTGAAGAGATTGAAGAGAGAGGAGACAGAGCTTTCGACAGTCTTTTACAATCTTTTACTTTATTGGTAAGAATCGAAGCGAAACTAATGTTCAGCAGTAAAAAAGTCAGAGTTAGTGAAAACTACGAAAAAAAATCTAAAGAAGTGGCTTTGTAAGCTGAGGGCCTCGCAAAAACGTAAAAAGAAAACGTAAAAAAATCCACAGCATAACGTCATGCCTTTTCCCCGAAGGAGCTGACAGAGGTGTCATACAACACCCACACTTTGCTGGACGATATTCAGTCCCAAATGTAACAGGGGGCGAGCCTGTCGCCATTCACCGGGCTCCAGTCATGTAGCAGATGACATACAATACGCACATATGTTCACACAATGAACCAATTGGTGCGTGCCGTCGGTTGGGTTCGGACCCGCTCCCTCTGGCATGAGAGGCAGGCCTTCTCCAAGGCTATCATCGCTTAAAAAAATCATTTCTCCGCCAAATATTCAATAACTGAATCGACAAAAAAACTATGTTTAATTACCTGCTCCCTAAGCACGAGAATCGGTATGATCAGTAAAGGGAAACAGTCGGACATCCGCCGGACATACGAAGGATTTTCGCCCTAGTCAAAACTGAGATGTTTCGCTTGCGCTTCGTGCTTGCTCGGTCAACTATATTTTAAGGACACACCCCTTTTATCACAAAATTAACCATAACATCGAGTTATGTTATTACTTCTATAACCTACTTACGAATCTTACGATACATAAAATGGAGGCACTCAAGTTACAACCAAACACACCATCTTTACAACCATGTGCCTACTGTAATTTTACTAGATACTTGATTGATGATTTATTTTTACTATCTACATCAAACGAGACGTGATCGAGATACAACACCCACTGTACTAAATTAAAACTGACAGCAGAACTGGAAGATAAAAGAACAATAAAATTAAAGTTTGATAAGTTACGGTGATTTATTAACTTTGGGCTTTAGCTCGGGGTAAATAAAGATTAAGAGCAGCAATATTTATATGCGGCGGTAAAATTTTGGTCATATAAAGATAAAGATAGTGTAAGTGAAGCTTACGGTGAGAAAATATTTCAGGCAGGTACGGGTTATCATGAAAATAGACCGATGTTTATACCCTGCGCTAGGTCAGGTCTACAGTGAAGGAAATATACCTACCGGTAATTTCTGTAGGACGTCCAAGTGCGCTCAATAATTTTGAGACGAACTATCCTAAAATATTAATATATGTAGGTCAGTGTTTTCTATGTAGATTCTTGGTAAATGCCTGTCTCTTACCTGCGTCCTTTTTTGGGTTCCTTACCAAAAGGGTAAAACAGGACCCTATTACTAAGCCTCCGCTGTCCGTCCGTCCGTCTGTCTGTCCGCCTGTCACCAGGCTGTATCTCATGAAACGTGATAGAATGTGAAAAGTTCAACTGTCTAAGTTGAAGCTTTCACAGATGATGTTGTCGCTTTAACAACAAATACTAATAAACAGAATAAAATAAATATTTAAGGGGGCTGCCATAACAAACCTGTTTTTTTTTTTGCTTGTTTTTATAGACAATGGTACGGAATCCTTCGTGCGCGAGTCCGACTCACGCTTGGCCGGTTTTTCTTTTGTTGTTTACATTATCCTCTGAGGATGCGCCTCTGAACGAAATATAAAATGTAGAAATCCTAATTTATCATTTCATGCCTAAGTTTTCTTAAAAACCTTCAAGTAATATTTCACGTAATCCTCCAAAAGAAAATGGACTGTTTACCTATCCTCTGTGAGATGAGACTCTAGCTGGAGTAGGGATAAATATAGATTTCTTAATTTATCTTTTCACGCCTAAGTTTCCTTAAAAACCTTCCAGTAATATTTTACGTAATCCTGCAAAAGAAAATACAACTTTTTGTGGTTCCGTTTCGTCTTAGAAATGGAGTCGGTCGGATGTCGGAGTCGAACGAGATAATGTATCGGATTACAATGAATAATAAACGAGCTTTCTTGTCTCGGCCCAAATGGCTGCCGCCGCTAATGCATTTCGCGGGTACTCCTCTCCTCGTTTACACAATAACTAGGAAACGGTTGTTTATCGAATTATCATTAGATCTAAATGCGGATGATTTACGGCCGCATCCTGCCTTAGCTATTGTTTGTTCGTTTGCTGCCGATGCAACGGAAGTTAGGTTGCAAGCGCGAATTGAATGTAGAGGTGCTAAGCTTATCTTAAATGACCTTACTTGAACTCAAACAATGTTTGTGTTGTAATTGCATTGTGACATTATTTTTATTTTGACATCTTATAATATTTCTGACATTTATACCACTATTTTTATTTTATAATTGAATTACAATATTTTTATTTCGTTAAACTGTTATATATTTTTTTTAATTATGATTAATGTTATATAAAATTAATCTATTTCTAATATTGGTAATGTAACTGGTTTTTAATCGTGTTAGTAATAATAAATAAATGAGTATCCATTCGCGGTCAATATCAGTCAGTCGCTCTGCTTAGACGTCTCTCACCCGTTTTCATTAAAGACACATTACCCCTTTTTATTTCTTGCTTAGTGTGCAATTCCTCTCGCAGAGTCCTTTGTCTCATTTAGCATTTATTTACGGCGTATTCAATTTAAATACCGCTCCTTTTGCGTTTTATCGCGCCGTAGGAATGGTCCGAGTTGGATCTCGTTTTATTTGTCAGTTTTGTTCTTGCTGCTACGAATCTGTTTGACTTTTAAAACTGTTTTCGTATTAGCCATCTCCGGGACACTCTACTTTAAAATAAAGGGGATTATTATGATAATTTTACTGGCAAGGGATGGTAGCAATCAAAGAGATGTTACTCCAACGGGGAGAATAATAAAGGCGATTATAATATTCGAAGGAGAAAGATAAAAAAGCCGATTTACATAACAATACGGCGCTGTCTTTTCGCGATCGTCCAATCATTAGGGATTATAAAAATACGCCGCGGGTCGGGAAATAAGTTTGCGGAGGCGTAATTAAAACTTAAAACTTGTATTATGGCGAGAGCGCGGCGGGAATGTGGAGTGTGCCAAGTGTCGGATTTTGTACGTGCTCTGAGTCGCAATGCACTGCTGTGACTTTGCGACTTGCGGGATTTCCCTACTCTCCCCTAATCTTTAGGACCTATATTTTATGTCAAGCAGGACAAAAAAACTTCTATCATCAAACTCCTGATAAGCATTGAGATTGAATAAAATCGAGAAGCATCAGATACCGAAGAAAGCAAAATAATATAAAAACTTTAAGGTAGTTTTATCTAGGTAGGTACATCTCTAGATTTCACACAGAACGCTAAACTTGAATTGGATACTGATTGTATGTTTCTTTTTCGCATACAACTTCATAAGTTTAAGTTGGTCGTTTATTGGAAATGATATTGTGAAAGTTTTCAGTCTCTTTGCCTCTCGCTGACTTTCAGCTTTCCTATCAGGAAGATAAGTACTTATCTGAAGCCACATTTGGATTTCAGTTTGGTTTACCTGTCAAATATTGATACGCGCTTTTATACCGAGCGAGAGAAAAGTGTGAGCGACGAATCTCCGTTTCAGCTTGGGCAAAAATGCTTTCGTATGTGTCCGACAGATGTCATACAGATCGCATTTATCAACCGATTTTCGGAACATTGAAATTTTATGAACAGGTTCGATAATTAAAGAGATGTTTCTTGTAATTTTAGTTTCTGGAAACGCTATGCAAAGACAGGCTCGCGAGGTCGTTAACTCACAGAACTACTAGTGACTACTTACTACTACTTGACTTAAATTGTTAGGGAAACCTTGAAATATCACCGAGGGCAAGGCATCCGGTATCTGGCGATTCACGGGATCAAGCTATTTACCAAGCTTATTGTCCTCTTAACCACTTACCGCACATAAATTGTCCTGAATATTAGCAGAGCGCTCAGTTAATCTAACGTTAGCGATTAATGCTCTTGATGTTAAGGGCTTAACATAGCGCCTAATTTTCCTAAAATTTCAACCCGCGAAGTAAAAATAAAAGCGCTTTTTTAAAGTAGCTCTGCACTTCGGTGTTAACGCGAAAAAAAGTAGCCTGTACGTTTATCCAGGGCCTAAGAACAGAAGTAAATAAATTAACATAACATAACATATCGTCACGCCTTTCCCCCGAGGGGGCTGGCAGAGGTGTAATACAACACCCACTTTTCGCCGGACGATATTCAGTCCTAAATGTGACAGGGGGCGAGCCTGTCGCCATATACACCGGGTTCCAGTCATGTAGCAGATGAATAATAAAGCCTAAATTCGTAACAGAACTATGTTACGAATTTCATCTAAGTTCGTCGATTCGTTTGAGCATGATGATATTACAAACAAACACACCATACTCACAAACTTTTGCACTAAAAACACTAGTAGGATTAAGTTTGATTTTTATAAGCTAGTAAGAAAATAATAAAATCAATAGTAATTAGATAAGTACTTTACAAACCAAGGCGAGTCAAAGTTGTACTAAAACTACTCGGTAAATAGTCTCATAAAATTTATTTGACTGAGTCTAGCCGTCTCTCATATAACACGTCTTTCAGAGCTAATTAAAGCCAGAGCACGCGAAGAACGTGAGTGAAACAGGACGAGCAGTTCTAATAGTAGATAGCTTATTGCCCTTTCAGCGGCTCGTCTGCTGTTGTCTATCATTGCTGCCCTCAATAAACGACTCAATTACCCGCTTCAATCATTTTGCAGTTTTCTTAATAGGTAATGGTCTAGCTTCGCCTAGTATGAAGTCATAGCACATTGCGATCTTAGCGATTGGTCTATCGAAACTGAGCCAATGTTTAAAAAGGTCGATTTCATTGTAAAGTAACAACATTTATGATGATGTTACAAATAATGGCTTAGAAATTTAAAGTTTGGAGCTAGAGAGTTTTGGGGTTTCTTTTTAAGTATACCTACTATATACCTATATTAAGCACTAGCTGTTGCCCGGAACTTCGTTCGCGTTTATTCAGAAAATAGTTTCCACAAACCCTCCTCGTGATGTATTGTAACTAATTATTAAATTATGAATATTAATCCGTTACCAAAGAGATCAGGATCCAACATTTAAAAAAAATACTGGCTGGTTTTGAGCGGAGTTTTAATTTTAGTTGTTTATTGTTATTTTAGTACCAACTACATACTATTCTGTGATTCTATGTTGTTTGACGCATTTGGGAAGCGGCGCGTTATTTTTTATTAATTTATAGAATTTCATGACAAAAAGATTTATTTATTCAGAAAAAAGTATCCAAAAACCTTCCTTGTGAGATACTGTAACTATTTATCCAATTTCATTAAAATCCGTTCAGCCGTTTAGCTGTGAAAAGCCTACAAACATACAGACAGACCGAGTTACTTTTGATTTAATAATTAGTCAAGATGAACATATTTTTAAACTAGCTGCGCCCCGCGGTTTCACCCGCGGCTAAAAAGTTCAGCCGTTCTGGTGTGAAAAAGTAACAAACATCCATCCATCTATCCATCCGTTCTTACAAACTTTCGCGTTTATCATATTAGTAGGATAAGCAAAAATGTATTTAGTTACTTATGTAAAGGAACTTACCCACCACAAAGTTATCTCTCAAATCATACCACTCCCTCCGGAATTCCGACATAATTTCATTAAAATTTGCTTAAACCGAGTAGATATCTAATTGTAACAAAAGTTGTGACGTTTTAATTAAAATTACGAGTGGTTTTTGTGTTCACGGGCGTTCCACACGCGTGTCATGCACGTGACATCCATTGTAACAAACGTAACAAACTTTGACTTCATACTGTCGGCCAACAATAAGAAAATTACGTAGGTAGGTGGTTACGTTAATACAACAATCAAAGCTTGTGGCCTCCAAAGCTTTGTTTCAGGGAATTATTTTTGGTAAGTTGAAGGTTTCTCGTTTGGAAAATAATTGCTAAATAGTTAGTTCAAAGAATAGGGTAGATAGTAAAATGGAAGTCGGGGGATACAATAGCCAATCAGTGGCGAGGTAGAAAGGACCTACCTCCTTAATTATCTTTGAGATCTTCTTTGATAAAGATTCTCGACTTGAAAGCTAACGATTTCAATATTATAGTATTAGAGTAAAATTTGGCATTACCAAAATTTTAAGCCATATCTTTTTTATAAAAGTGATGACAGCCTAGTTGGAGAAGGCCTGCTTTTTCGAGCCAGAGGGAGCGGATTCGAACCCAGCCGACGGCACGCACCACTTTGCTCATTGTGTGAACATAATATGTGCGCATAGTATGTTATCTGCTACATGACTGGAGCCTGGTGTATGGCGACAGGCTCGCCCCTTGTCACATTTGGGACTGAATATCGTTCGGCGAAGTGTGGGTGTTGTATTACACCTCTGCCAACCCTCTCGGGGGAAAGGCGTGACGACGATATCTTTTTTAGATTTGGCGACATTGCTGGGTATACTTTTTGATAGGAAACATACCAAATATGATTGTTATGCTCAAAAAATAAGAATATCGGTTTTTCAGGTTCAGCCATTGTGACGAATTGACGGCGCAACAGATATCGGCTACTACTGAAGAGATCGCGCCCTCGGGGGCCCGTTTCCTCTTCAGAAAAGGAAAGTCACGAACTCATCGTGGGACCATTCCAACTCCCAACAAAATAAATATATTTTGCTGATTCGAGACGAAATTTGCAAGTCTGCCAAGAATATTCGTACCAAATCGTTTTCCTATAATTGGAGTACATGTGAATTTGTATTCAGTGGCGCATCCAAGGCGGATGGAATTTCGCCATTTCGCGGCAACCCCGTCCTCCATCATGCGTGCTTATTGAAGTAATTTGGACGTCTGTGTACCCCGCGCGTGTAGCGTGTAGCCGGCAACACCCGCAACGCCTCCTTCGTCAACTTTGTTGAATTTTATTAATCCTTATTAACGTACTGGCTTACAACACATTCACGGCCTACGGGCTAATTACATGAACAGCGTCTAATTACCGGCAATCAAAAGGAAATCGAAGGAATTGAAACGAAATTAGAATTAATAAAATGCTGCCGAGCACGTTGAATATTTTAGTCATGTAAAATAATAAATTTCGGATGTCTGGAGGCTTGTCAATGTCGTCTTTTAAAGACGGGGCCGGTCGGCGAAACAAATTGATCCTCGGGGGCTTGTAGAGCGTCGATAGTAATTTACAAACAAAACGGGACACGCACAACGGTTTGTGATTTTAAATCGAATTTGGAACCAAAATAAGAACTAAAACTCGATTTACACATTGAGCCTTTGCTATAAAGTACGGGCCATACAAAAACTAAACATAAATGCATATAAAAATAATTATCGTACTTACTTCCTATTTTCTTATTATTTATTTAAAAAATAGGTACTGATTCCTATAATGTAGTTATCATTGGCGTACTTATATCAAATAATTATAATATAGATATCATCTAGTCTGAAGTAAGTACTAAATTACAATCGATTTTTTATAATTTTCTCGATGTACCGCATGAAATTTTAATGTTCTAGACACATTCATTACATAGGGTCATGGTTATATATCTCTAACAAGCGTTAAAGAAAAAACATATGTCACGTAGGATAAATCAAGTCAGATCATGATTAGTAATTTTCTCTGTTATGACATGTTCAGTTGGACTGAAAAACATTGTAAGGGCAAAAAAAAAACACAACTATTTGGTCTTAAATGAACAAAAAATTATGACGCAACCCTAGTAAAAGACGTATCTGTCACGCACACTGGTATAAAAATGTTATCCTGTCACTTTTCGTTCATGAACAGTGCGGAACTCTCTCTATATCATAGGTAATTTTATAACTTTTTTTTTACCTCAGTTTAGGATTAGTACTGGATTGGTACTGGATTGCTCTTAGGATCGCTATATGTACCTACCTATCTTTTAATTAAGCCACGAACGCACATATATGTAACTGCCAATGATAAAATATAAACACTATGAACTTGACAGATTCGTTTTACTTATATTTACATTCTATGTCAGGATATCACAGTCATAATATCTTCATAATTCACAGCGACGCAACGTAGCGACATTGTAGCGCGCATTTCAAGACTGGCTGACAAGAAGCACAAAGCTCATTTCACGCCGACCGCACTCATATTTTACACCATCCAAAAGAGGCGGGCTAACACTTGAACGTAACTAGGACAGATTAGGTAGGGCACAAAGATTTGGTGGCAAATATTAAAAAAAAAGGTATTTAGCCATTTACAAAAGCCTTGGTTTTTTTGGCGGGAACCGAAAAGGTGTTGTCGTAATTTTGTATTATTTTCTTAATCTTGTGATTCTTCGAGTGTTAAAGTGTAGTAATGGTTTATTTACCTTTATCGGCTCGTTAATATGCACGAGTGTGGGCAAATGATACAAACATTGCAAAACGTGACTCTTCGTATTCTCTACAAAACTCCACTTAAAGTTTCAGTAAAGTATCATAGTAAGTACATAGCACACAGTAGATAATAATTTTCAATGCAACAATTTGCTTTCTTTTAAATATTTGAGATGTTTCCATGAAATCATCACGACGCTCCGTTCAGTTTCATCCTGGTTACGTCCACGTCTAACGGTATCCCGCTACGTAAACAACTTTGTCACAACGTAGTAAAGCACAAATTACTCTACAACCTAGGGCATGAATATTGGGAAAGCTCTGGGTGAATGTGCATGTCCTAGTAGCCGCCAGTCGGTACAGTAAACTACATTTTATCCGCACAAAAAATCGAGTTTCTAAAAGCTTTGCTGGCATTTTCTGGTCCCAAGTTTAGCCAACATTTTTTTCTAAAGGGGTGGCTAACATTTTTCATAATATTTTTCATCCTTGAAACCTAAGTCTGGCAAAATAACGCTATTATCATTATCTTCATAGTACAATCACATAGAATTAGTAAAGTAAGCTCGTTTAAGCTAAGTTGCCAGCCCTGGGGTCAGGGGTTTTGGCTGTCCGAAAGCCTCTTAATATGGTAACAAAAAATAGTTGAGGATCAAACATACTAAATTAAGTATGTAGTTACGTTAGGTATATTTTTGTAAAAATATGTTTAATTGAGCATGCGAATCTCACTATAGTATTATCCGGTAACCACTTAATAAAAATCTACCTACATAAGATACAGTACTTACTATATACGGCCATCGGCTAGTACAAGTACCGGGTATAATCGGATTTCACTCACTTAAGAGCCACAAAGCCATAGCAGAGTGGCAGAGCATGATACATCCGACATAAATATGGAAGTAATAAAGCTTTGAAAATGCATCGAGGGCCCCCGTATTAGAGTGCACTAAACCGCCTTATCTCCCCTACTTGTTTAGATATAAACGGGCATCTTCCGTAAAATGCATCTTTAAGTATATGCCAGATAAGATTTAACGTTCAAAATAATGTTGTTGGAAGCATACGAAGCGGGGTTATTGCAACGAACTTACTATTTGCCATATAATGGCTTTCGTATACACATTTTATGACTTTATATGACTATTTTGAAACGATCAAAATGTATACCATATAAAAGACAAGGAAAGTGCTCGAATATCGAGCACAGGTCGTATTGTAGAGTGAATTTGAATTTCAGACGAGAGTGGATCATGTGCGTTGCCAAGTCGGCAGGATTGCGGAGGTCATAACACAGCGGGCGAATCTGCCGTCACCTCGGCGGTCCAGGTCCACTTTGCTCACTGACCTACATCCCGCTTTGGCAGCGCTCACAATCACCGCTTCAACTTAATTGTCTCGACACTTCGGCCTTCCTAACGACTGTGCAGCAATCGGCCGATTTAAGGGGCGCTCTGTCCGTCTCCGACCCGGGTCGGCCCGCGTCGGAACCGCCGGCGCCGAGCGCGGGTCAAACGTCATCCGCAGCGGAGACGACGCTCTCTATGTAAATCACGGCTTTGTCGCAATTCGTTCGGACATTTGTTAGTAAAACACTTCTGTTTCTTTCACAAGCACGGATACTATTTCAGTTTTATGCGCATCTGCATAATGGAAGGGTGTCGCGCAGAGTAAAAATACGACACATTGTGAGAGTGCCACGTTACGGACATATATAATGGAAAGAGGGGATTACAATTTGCCTTTGTGATGGCGTAGTCGAATTACATTAATCTGGCGTGCCGCACTAAGGCGACGGCGCCGCCGCAAGCAACTTGATTAAAAATTCTATTAGTTGAAAGGCGCAGACGTGTTCTTATAGACAAAATGTACGACGCTAGTCTTGGCGTGACTTGTGGTTGCGGTTTTATTGTGAGAACGCAATAAAATTTAATTGGCTTACGTAATGTGTAGGCAATTACATGAATCATAAACTTATTTATAAATCTAATATTTAATAATATCTCTTTATTTCTTTCATAGTGAAGTATGTATCACTTAAGTAAACTCATACATACATAGGTAAAGTCATAAAGACTAACTTAAGTGAGTATCTCAAAAAAAGAATGTACTTAGACTTTTTAGTGTTGGTTACAGCCAATCAATAATACACAGACCTAAAATTATCCAAAACCTACAAGTAAGTGAAAATTAAAAAAGAAAAAATAATCGAAAAACACATTCAAAGAAGTTCACATGAGTGTAGCGCAAAAAAGGGGTTGTGTTAACAGTAAATCAATGCTGTGGTAGCGGAGAGGGAACAGATACAAAGCGCAGTGGGTCTTAGCGGGATATCTATGTGGCACCTAGAGCTGCCACTGCGGCGACCGACCGGACAGATTTACGGAGAGTCGCGGTATCTCCGGAATAACACACGCGACAAGCAAAAAGAATGCGGTTGAGTACTACGGAGCTTCCTCAGTGTGGCTTATTTTCAGGAAACGTACAACTTGGCACACACTTTCTATGGAGGAATTATATTTTTTGGCTTTCGTGAATACTAAAATGAGAATAAGGTGGGTTAGTTTGTCAGGGTAGAGTGCGCTTGGATTACTGTTTGATCATACTCTTGAATTCAATGCTTGAATTGAACTGCGGCCAACGTAAGTTTCAAAACTTATGAAAAAAATTTGAAACTTACGGTAATTTTCGATGCTTGAATTGAACTGCGGACAACGTAAGTAATTTCAAAATTTATCAAAAAAATTTCAAGCGATCGGAATTCCAGAATTGTCAGGGATTTCTGGAAAAAAATTATTTTGAAGCAAACTTAAATACAAACGTTTTTATACTTACAGTAGTATTTAAATACTCTACTTTTGTTTTTATCGTAGATTAAACTACCCGTATTTTCAGTTGTTATTTGCCAAGTTACCGAGCTACGGCTAAAAAGACCTACATGTGGCTCTAGTGAAACGTTTACCAGCAAATTGTTCTTTTTATGCACACACGCGAGTCCACAAGTCGGCGACACCATGAGCTCTTTGTAAATACCTCGACATTATTTGAACACCCGCTCCACGCTTGATTTACTTGTGGCTTGCTACAGCACTGTTAACCAGGAGTTATGCGACTGTTTTATTACCAATGTAAATTTCTGCTGCAGCTCCATCCTTTGTCATTTTTACCCTCTTTTACAATAAAACGAAAGAAAAATCTCCATTTCCATTAATGGAGCCGTGTTTCGCCGTATATGTTTCGCTATTCGCCAATAATATCTGTTTAGGGAAAGCGTAAGAAGTGATGTTTATTTTTTTGGTTCTATCTGAGTTCCGCATACGAGACGTACTTGTAGTACGGTGTGCGGCAAAGTATTTAAGTATGGATATAACATCTGGATTGAATGTGGTGAGCAATTAGATGCAGTTAGTCTCGTTTTTTAAACGTGCGAATAAAATAAGCAAGCCGAGGGAGGATCGCGGATGCAAGCGGCAGAGGAAACGTGTGCGTTGAAATAAAACTTGAGTAACGACTTTTGAACATCTGCTACAGCTGGGCACACTTGCAGCCAGCACTGCGTTGGTAGTTGGTTGTCCTGTTGTTCTTTTTTTAATTACTTAAGGTATTGCTACACTAGAAGAGAAGTGTTAGTGTTGTAGAACGGCGTGGTTTTTTGTACAAGCGAATTTAGTCACAAATGGTCAGCGTTGCTCATCCGCTTTTCTGCTGCGTCGCTCGGGCTCCGCCACAGCATTCCAGTAATTACTCTGTCAGCATCAATATTAAAAGTGGTGCTTTTTGTTTTTTTCGTCGTGTTGGTCATTTACAACTCATACCGACTTCTTTCATTCATTCATTCAAACCGCGCGGAAACAAATGTGTCTAAATCAAAATAAAGTCTAAATCAAGTCTAATTTACCATTATTTTTGTTCATAGTAATTTTGTCATATACGATACATAGATACTTACATACTTGGACGTATTTTTATCCCAACTCAATATTATAAATGCGGAAGTGAGTTTGTTCGTTTGTTAGTTTGTTTGTAACGCTTTCACGCCCGAACTAATCAACCAATCATCATGAAACTTTGCATACACGTTGTCTGGGGCACAGAAAAGGACATAGGGTGCTTTTTATCCCGATAAATAAACGGTACCTTGGGACCGCGGGTAAAACCGCGGGGCCCAGCTAGTAGTTAATATTGTTTAATTGTTTAATAACTAAAACGGCAACATGCCAATTACATCAGTTACTTAATTTAAAATAAGTGAATATCACAACAAGTCAATAGTAATAAGTCTCAATAATCAATAACAATAATTCAACATTGAATTGTAAATAACATGTCAATAATGATACGACAATAAATAAAAATAAAAAATAAGTTAATGGGTTAAATGTCAAAATAGATTAAATGTCACAATAAATTATGTGTCAAAATCAATAAAATTTAATATAAAAAATAAAATTACACTGTAAAATCGTACAGTTATAAGTCATCCTCTTCCTCCCTTACTTTGCACGCCCTCTTCTCACAGTACCTGAGACACTCCGACAGAATACCCTTCCATTCATCAACAAACAGATCACAATCAGGGTTCATGGTCAAGAGAGAGTTAAACGCGGTGAGAACGTGCGGGATAGGAGACGTAGCGCGTGCAATAGTCCGACAGGGCGGGACCGAGAACAGCCGATAGCATTTACGACGGGGACAGTTGCTGAGGTCGGGGACATCCAACCGCGCGAGCTCGTTGCTTAGGTTAGGTGCATCAATTTTCCCTCGGAGTATCTTGCACATCACCAACATTTGGTTTTTCTCTCGCCGCACTTTAAGAGAGTTGTAACCGAGGCAGCCTAAGAGAAAGTTGGTTGGGTACTTGTAGGGATAGTAACCATACAACCGCTTGTACAACGAACGCAAGAATGCTTTCTGCACCTTTTCAAGAACCAGTGCATACGCATCTTCATGTGGGTTCCATACACAGGAGCTGGCTTCGAGCTTGCTACGAACGAGAGCTTCAAAGATTAATTTTATGACTTGGGCCCCTTGGAAATCTTTGGAATTTCGCATAACAAATCCCAGTCTTCTGTATGACTCTTTGGCTATCGTGGCAATGTGGTCATTAAAAGTCAACTTACAATCGAAAGTGACACCCAAGTCCTTAATTGAAGAGGATCTACTAATTTCAAAAGAATCCAACTTATAATGAAATTTAAATGGATGCCGCTTTCGCGCAAAAGTCATGACACGGCATTTGGCTGGGTGGAACTCCATTTTATTGGCCACACTCCATTCAGAGATAGCCGCCACATCATTTTGGAGTTTGAAGCAGTCTTCCTCAGACTTTATTTCCATGATCAACTTCAAGTCATCCGCATACAGTAGACACTTAGAATTTTTAAGTACGGCAGGAAGGTCGTTGATCATGAAAAGAAAAAGAAGAGGTCCGAGAATAGACCCCTGGCTCACACCAGATCGAGTGTGATATGGCTTAGAGTCATACATGCCCAACCTCACAAATTGTTGTCTATCCTTGAGAAAATCAGCAGTAAATCTCAATAGCCCCGGAGCAAAACCCAGTCTACTCAGCTTCATTAACAGGTGATCGTTATTTACCCTGTCGAATGCCTTACGAAAGTCGAAATAAAGAACATCGACCTGATTACCCCGATCCAAGCTGGCTGAAATAAAATCCACAGTTTCCAACAGATTTGTATCAACAGATCTTTTTTTCCGAAAGCCATGTTGTTCATTGCACATAAGCTGTTCCACTTGCCTATAAATTTGTCTATGAATAATTTTTTCAAAGACTTTTGCAGGTGAAGACAAGATAGCAACCGGCCTATACTCTTCGACAGATGATTTGTCAGAGCTTTTAGGTATAGGCGTCACCCTGGATAACTTCCATTGCGTCGGATACGTTCCATTTGTCAGAGCCAAGTTGAATATGTGACACAGGGGCAAAACTAAGCCTTTCAAGCCTTGTTTCATGAACCATGGAGGAATACAATCAGGCCCAATCGAACTGTTAGGCTTCAAATATGCTATGCCGGATGCAACTTCCTTAGGTGTTAACTGAAATATATTTATGTAGTTACTAGTTTGGGCTGTATCTAGCTGGTTTATACTGTTTGCATCTAAATGGGGAACATTAGGCAAGAAAACACTTGCAAAAAAACTTGCAAAAGCTTCAGAGGCTTCAACGCCACTAAAAGATTCACCATTATAAGTAATAGAAGGTTCGAAACCTCCTTTCGAGCGCAACTTGGATATGTGCTGCCAGAAGCCGCGAGGATTGGATGTCAAATTATCCTCGACATTTTTCAAATAAGAATCATGAGCCGTTGAAATACGAGATTTTAGGGAGGCTCTGAGATCGGAGAAGACTTCATACGATTCTATGGACCCGCTCCGCCTCCATTCACGATGGCATTTTACTTTACGCTTGATGTCGTAGATGATATCACTCGTAAACCAAACCGGAAACCGTCTTCCTAGTTCTTTCCTCCGATGTTTCTTGGGAACACATTTGTCAAATATATTATAAATGATGTCATAAAATTGATCAGTGCACGATTGCACGTCGTTTGATTGGAGCAGATTGCTCCAAGAAGTTTCAGAAAGCAGATCGAATAAAACATTAAAATCACACTTATTGAAATTCCAGTCTCTACTAGGATCTATGTTACTAGGCGCGACATGATTCGAATAGCGGACAGAATCAGTAAATATACCAACATCAAGAGGGGGGTGGTACGCGTCAGCCTTTACAAAACCATCAACCGACCTAACGTTAACCTCCCGCGTTCCACTTACCTCCCGAACCAAGACAACATCCAGTATACCTTCATGCGCATTCACAACGTCGTTCCTTTCAGTCAGATCACAAAATGACTTGAAATAACAGTAATAATTACAAATAGTTCTCGATGCACTATTTAAATTAAGGTCACCAAAGATAATGACTGTGCCTCTAATATTGTTAATATAGCTTTCTACTTTACAAAACCATTGCATATAGTCACTCTCAGTGGCTCGGGGATGAATATAGACTACACAAACATAGAATTTCCGCCCCTCCCATACGAAGCTAGCCCACAGATCTTCTCCACCAACGGTTTCATGCTCAGGTAGACGACGCAGAATGATAGGTGCACGCGCAGCAAGTAGTACACCCCCACATGGAGTCTTTCTGTCACGTCGCAGGATCGTCCACTCTTCACTGGTGAGTTCTGAGTCTTCCACTGACCCATCAAGGAAGGACTCGGTGATCGCAACAAGGTTGTGCTCAGACAAGACCAGACTGTTTCTCCACTCCTTCAACTTGGTTTTCAAACCACGTACGTTCTGGTAGAAAACGTTCAGACAGGAACACTCGTTTGAACAGGTTTTCCGGACAGTTGGTTGGCTAGTTATTTGAGGTGGCTTCTCGGACAGAACGCACTCGAAAGGGCTGCAGGTTAGATGAGTGTCCAGTCCTGACAGCTGGGCCTGCTGAAAGGCGAGAAAGCCGGAAGTTCGAAGCCGTCTCTCCCCCAACAGGCTGCAAAGCTTGGGAACACACCGGCTTATTGGGCCACCTCAAGTTAACCCAAGCCTTTATTCTTGCATTAATTGGCCAGAGGTTAGCAGCCAAGCAATGCTCATAGTGTGCAACAGGGACTCCCAGTTTAAAAGACTTGTAGTTCCCCTTTGGCATGAGCTCATCTACAGTACACACTCCTGAAGGGCACAGCAATCGAAGATATTCCCTTACTTCTTCGGCTCCCGACTCCATGTTCCAAAGATGTATGTGTTTTCTTTCCTCAACAGCTTTCAGAAGTGTAACAGAAGGATCAGCAGTGCCACGTCGAGAGCCTTGCCGATTCTTTTTGGTAACCTCAGTCCATTTTTGGGTGTCATCCTGACGTGATCGCTTTTCGCTTGTGTTATCCATTATACGGCTTTCATCACTGTTTTGACTCGAGATTCGTCGGTCTGGATTCACCCTTGATGAGCAGCTTCCGTCCTTGCCCCGTTTATGAAGATGTGATGTGTTGCCCTGCTGCTTTCCTGTGGGACTATTTGAGACTACATGCGAGGACAATTTTGATAGCGGGATGTTAGTGGAAGCTGGCCGCTGCAACTGCACCGGGGTCGGAAGTTCGGACAGCCCTAGTGTTGACGATAGGGTCTGTGGCGGTACCAGGGGTCGAACTTGAGTTTCTATTGGCAGTGATTTCTGGGTTGGCGAGTAATTGGTCTCGATTGGCGCTGGTTGTGTCGTCTCAGTTTGTTTTGCATCTATAGGTAGGTATTCATGGTTTTCGAGCTTAGTCTGCAGTGCTCTAACTTCCGAAGCATAACTGGCAATTTTAGTTTCGTACAAGCTCAGCAGTGTTGTGTGATCAGTAAGCTTGGCATCGTAACTTTCGAGTTTGGCATCATAAGTTGCTAAGACAGACATCGTGTGACTAAATTGCTTATACACGCTCGCTAATTCGTGACGTAATTCACGTATTTCTGAGGCTAGAACTTGTTCATTGTCAGTAGATAGATTAGATGGGTCACTTATCTCATTGGACCATTGTTTTCGGTCACATGAAATGTCTTTTGACATAATTTGCGAAATTGGTTTTTTTCTGTGTGTCACATTAGGGTCCCACTTATTATTAGTCGATATTATTAATTCTGTAGAGGAGATACCTGTTTTTTTCCGGTGTGTCACATTCTGGTCACGAGTTTTCTTTGAGGCCCCTACAGGGGTTAAGCTGTTGTCACCCCCTTTTTTGGAAGCGCAAGAGCATTCGGGACATATCCAAACTGCATTGGCTTCATCAGACAGTTTTTTCTTGCCGGTACATAAAAGGTGGTAACGTTTACCACAATTATCTATAGTGCATCGTAAGAAGTCTTCGTTATCACCAATAATATCACGGCATCCAGCGCACTCCATAGTTTGAGTAAAAAAACAAAAAAAGCGGGTGGGCAAGATGTAAACAAACAGCAGCGGGCGGCAGTGTGCGGGCAGCCGTTTAGCGGACGCACGAAGCGGTGGCAGGCGAAATACAATAGCGAGTGCGGTGACTCACCCACTGCGCCGGTACACGGCTCGCACGACGAGCGTTAACGATTGTTTTGATTTATTATTTCACTGATAACTTTGTTAATTCTCAGCTGATTTTCACCACACAACCACCAATACACGCGTGATATCACAGGCTACAAACTAATGTAGATATAGATCAAGGGCCGTAAGTTTAGACCACATTAACAATTAAATATTTGTGGAGCAAATTAAAAAGATGTTGCCGCTGCGACTCGCGAGGGTATGTATGTTAAGTATGTTAGCCTGTTGTGTCTCATTGTTGACCCAAGGGCTCTCTTCGCTTCTTCCAGTTCCAGTGTAAATACAGCCTTACAGGCGACGCGCATGTTATCGTTTCCATGCAAACAGTCGGCTTCGGCAGTTTACTTGTTGCGGTATTTAACCGACCGATGCTATCTGCATAGCGGTCGTCAGAGCCGGCGCTGCGATACCCCACCTCGTTATGGATTTACATTTTAACCTCGTACTACGACAATATGCTCTAAAGCAGTATCAATACTTATTTCAAAGTCATCAAAAATCTCTTATTGGTATTTGTAGCTAAAGTATTTTAAATAATATAGTAAAGCTAAGATAGCTATTTAACTTTTTATTTTTAGCTTGCTAAGTACTTACTAAGAGGGCTATAGTTTTGTGTCCCATGATTACACTCAAAATGTTCTAGTTTCTACTGCGTAGTCCGTCATCGTCCTTATAAAGCACAAAAATATTTGTCAAAATCCATTAAAATTATAGTACAGCGTACAAGCGTTTATATTACCTTAATATTATTTTAAATTTAAATAAAATATATTCTTTACAATTTTATTTTATTTTGACTTTTGGTTTGATGAAAACAAAAGGTAAAACGTCAATAGGTCATAGAAGTTTGCATGCCTAGTCATTGATTTTATACAAGGTTGTTTGATTTATCTACTACACCAAAAATCGAATAGGTACAACATTAGCGAGAATCACTAAGTGAGAAGTGATTTATGAATGTTTCTTTTAGTACTTGCAGTTTATTGAGAGTGTTTTCTACCAGTATATGTAGGTGCATACATTCTGAACTGCGATACGGTGTTCATATTGCCTGTTTACTATAAATTAATTTACAGCGCAATTTGCTGTTGCTAATTAAAAGTGGATTGCGCCACGTCCAGTGATGGTTTAGTCACTTCGGCCAGTACACGGGCAATGTCATCAGGCATTAACCGGGGCTTTGCAGTACCGAGCCCGTGCATAATCTGCTACATTACCAGCAAGCGTAGGTAGAGATAATAACGCGTTAACCAATGATTAACCAAAGATTAACCAAAAGTTTTGGTTTGTAACAACCATACTTCCAAATAATATTTTTGTCATTATTTAGGTACAATGCGTATACCTAACTTTAGATAAAAGAGAACTGCAGCTGCTAGAACGTTTCTTAGCGTGGTCTAGGTATAGGTTAGGATTTTAATTGGATTAAAGTTATTCCAGCTCATACGGTACGGCCAGATCACGACTGTAATGTTGATAAAGTTTCGACTACCATGGATGATAGATGGTGGATGGATGTAAGCCGTCGTAAATCCAAAAGAAACGCGTTTAAAACCTGGCTCAAAAAAAAACAGTGTTTGAACTCTACTTTAGAAGAATTGATGTTAAATCCTGCGCATTGAAATTTCAAGTAACGAATGACGCGTATATAACCCGCACTTTGTAAACACAAAAATTGGCTTACATCCACGTAGTACCCTACTTACATCAATATTTGAAAGTTGGCCCAACTGTTGTGGGTGTTTAAATAAGCTTAATACGACAACAACTGTTGTTTGGATCGGGATGACCGCCAGCTGCGCCGCAGCGATTACTGAGCTAATGAACACATTGTTTGTTCGTCTAACGAACTGCACGCAGATTTTATACGATTGACGTGCGTAACGATCGCACGGTTTGTGAGTTTGGCATATATTAACTAGTTGAAAATAGCAATTGTATGTCATCTGCTACTTGACTGGAGCCCGGTGTTTGGCGACAGGCTCGCCCCCTGTCACATTTGAGACTGAATATCGTCCGGCGAAGTGTGGGTGTTGTATTACACCTCTGCCAGCCTCCTCGGGGGAAAGGCGTGACGTTATGTTATGTTATGTTATGAAAATAGCAATAGAACATTTCAAAATGTTTGATTCAAACACCGTTTACATATCTTTATGCGACGTATACATTCTAGGATATCAGTTTTTGTAAATCGTATTTGATTTTTGACCTCAAAATTATTCTAAGAAATTGAAACTGTTCCGATTAAGTAACCATTCACCATGCTGCCTTGCAGTCCGCCGTGCAGGATTGCCGCTTCATGCAGGATGGTGAATGTTATCGCAGCCTGCATCGCGTCCGGCAACGACGTGCAGGATATGCTTGCAGGATGCTAAGCAGGGTGATGTGTGAGCTATATCCTGCTTCGCAGTCCTGCACGGCGGATTGCAAGGCAGGATGGTGAATGGTTACCTTAATTCGATGGATAAACTAACGTTTCAAATCAAACAAATCGATAAATTTGTTCGGACTATAGACCAAATCCACGATCTTGTGGAGTTTAAACGTTGATTTATCGACAAAGTAGACTTCCATTATGTAGGTAGGTATTGCTGGACCTCTACTAAAGAAGACCAATATGTGCATGAAATAAATAGGTATAAGTAAGTAGCTTTAACCAGCTGTTTGTAACCAGGGTTTTATTTTAATATTATAGAAAAAGGAAACCAAGGAAAAGATAAGAAATAGAGCCAACCCATTAGAATTATAACAATACAGTTATGGTCGTGAAGTCAAAGTTTAATTATATTTAAGTGGCAGCCGTTGTAAGCGTTACGAGGAAGCGGCCCGCACGAGAGGTTGCGTGCGACCACCTGCCAATAATCATGGCTATTGTGCCCCCAATCATAATTCAGTTGCGGCCCGCAAATTGCAACCGACGAATGAGTGTATCTAGTTTTTTAAAGTTATTCTTTACGTGGAAAGTGGGGTCAATAATAATGTTGACTTAGTCTGTCGAGTACAGTGTTGTTGAAAAATAAATAAAAAAAGGTTTTTAAAACTAATAAATTAAATTTATTTGTCAAAATCAGCTGTGTAAAGAAAAATAAAAACAGACATTGTGATTTTACTATAAGTCCTCAATTCACATACTTTTTGAAATCCTTTTTGTAAATGTGCTACGATATTCGTAAAAAAAATTGATATTAATTATCATAATAAAAGGTATTTTAAAAGCATAAAATTCATTCCTGATTTTGATAGGGCACAGGAATAGTCATCATTGTAAATGAATTAAATAATGGAGCTTTATTATCACATTTTATGTCATAATATTACTCATTAAATTAACAAACAATACTTACAACAAATAATAAATAAAACAATATCAGGACACTTACACACACGGTCGTCTGACCCCAAAATAACTAAGGCAGGTTCACTACCAACTGAGCCACCGAGGCAGACAAAAAAAAAATGGAAGTACATAATTAATTTTTAATAAGTAGTAAAGTGTTTTTCTAAAACTCTTAATTTTGGGTGCAAAGTGGAAACTAGAAGTTATACAAAAGTTCCTGTTTTTCCACAAGTATTGACAGTTTAGCAAATCATATTTACAGTTTTTGTACTCGCCTATACCAAGTATTACAAAAAGCGTTTTGACGAATTTTGTAAACAAAAAAACCAACATAAATAAATGACATATGTCCAAATCATCTTAGCGAGTACCGAAGAACCTCGTGAATAGCCGGGTCTCTACTGACCGAGCATGCCGCGCGAGGCACGTTTCCATCTCACTCTGGCTGCTAAGCTCACCACGCTCTAGACTGAGATAGAAGCTTGCCTCGCGAGGCATGCTCGGTTAGTGGAGACCCGGCTAATTATGTACTTTATTTGCAACACTTGGCTGTTAAAAAAGGTTCCATTTGATACTGAATTACTGACCATAAAAAAACTGCCGGAAACAAATATCCAACATTCTCTGTAGAGCAGGCTAGAGCCAACATGGCCATACCACTTTGCCATCCGTATGATATCCGTACATTAATAGTTAAATCTATGATGAAGATGATAGAGGAAAGGGGATGGTAGATGACGTGTATCCCTCCCCTTTTCCCATTTCAGTAAAGCCGCGGATACTTCACTGAAACTTTAAGTCAAGTTTTGTAGAGAACACGAAAAGTAGCAATTCTTAATGTTTGTATCGTTTTCCCACCCAGGTCAACGAATCGGTAAAGGTTAATAATCCAACATTTTTACACTTTAACATTCAAAGAATCACAGGTTTTTAGAAAATAAAACTAAATCACGACACCATTTTTTCGGTTCCCGCCAAAACCTCCAAATATTGAACAAATGCGGATCATACGTTTTTATTTTAGAGAAACCTTTGTCAGATTATTTTGGCGGGAACCGAAAATGTGGTTTCGTAGTTTGTTTTATTTTCTAATACTTGTGATTCTTCCTTGATTGTTAAAATGTAATATTTTAACTTGAAACTAGCAAATGCACTTGACATGCGACGCCAAATTTCCCTGAATGGAGAAAAGATTTTTACAACCTTTTTCATTATCACTAGTCACCGTTTTTTGGCGGGAAGCGAAAAAGTACTGTTGTAATTTTGTGTTATCCTCTAAATCTTGTGATTCTTCGAGTGTTAAAGTGTAATAATTGTGGATTATTAACCTTCATCGGTTCGTTAAGGTGCACGAGTGGGCAAATGGTACAAACATTGAATACACACGATGTGCGATGCTAAATTCCCCTGGGTGGGGGAGCAAACAAACAAACACCAGTCACCACTTCTAAAATTCTAAGCCTCCGCACACAGACGCGGCTAGGTGGCCACGGTAGCGATCACCACAGACAGTCATGGTGGCTAAAATATATAGTGATTTGAGAGCCCGCTGAGTAGCGCCGCGGCTGCCACCGCAGGCCACGTCTGTGTGTCAGAAGCTTTATTTGTACTACGTTTTTTACTGGTTACTGGCTTATAACCTTTATTTTGAATGGCTGAACTGTAAATAATATCGTATTTCCTTCTTTTCAGATCACATTCGAGAGTTTTCGTGTGGCAATCTTTTCTATCGCACGTTATATTTAAACGAAGAAAGAAACACGCTTTACGTTGGTGCTATGTGAGTATTTAAAAAAAATTAAATAGTTTTTACCTGGTACTTACTTCAACCTCAGATAAATCTAGAGAGTCAGATGGCGCACGGCGTAGTCGGCGTATGATTTAGGTGAAGCCAAAAACCATGCAAAAACTACGCTACTCGCTTGGTCATTCTTACCTCGACATTATCTGCATTGGTTTATGATATAATTTCGTGTAAGTACATAAATATACATAGTGCATTATGAAAGTGTGGCAAGGTGTATTTTGAGGTTCATTTTAAAAACTGTGTAGTTTTTTCACAAGTCAATTTTGAAAAAGCCATAACATTAAACTCTTACAAATATGTGCAGGTTTAGAATATTAAATCTACTAAGGTTGTATATTGGAACGGTAATGGCTAACGTAGAGTTTGGGAATTAATATTAGTTGTTGTAGAATTGTAAATGTTTTTCATGGCAACATCACCACGTGCACACGTTTAAAAAGAAGTGGCTTCAGCGAGATAAAACGCAGTGTTCCATCTTTTCCTCTAGGTTGATCTGAGACTTCAACCTACTACATTCATATCTAGTACATATGGCGTACTACGGAGTTAAGCTTAGAAGAGACAATTTAAATACTATTGTGTAGATAAAAATCTAATAAATAAAGGGCACACCTTTACGCACTCAAAGGAAACAAAATAATAGAAAACTTTCAGGTCAAACACAAATTCAATTTCACGTCGCCTACTCAGCTTAGGTTTAGAGACGAATAATTTTGAAAACATTCGCGTACCCAATAGCCAGGCAATAGAAATAAAAAGACCGTTCAATTTAGTCATAAAAACAAGAACGCTATTGTAATTCGACTGCTATTAAGTAAGTACGTAGTCCTGAGTCGCCGGCGACATTGTAATGATTTACCCGATGGAAATGGGCCCCCGACATGAACTTACAATTATCCATCTATTTCTGGGGACTTTATTTGTTCTATGCCTATTCACGAAATTACCCTTGTTAAGAATACTGTGGGTAATGATGTAAGTTCGTTATCATGACGCCATAAAATCTACACATAAAACAAACAATATAATAAGCAAAACAACTTCTTTTTACTGAAACGGAAAGTGAAAATATAAGAAAAGTCACTTTAATAAATGCTCGCTTGATTTAAAATTTAGCTTTATAAGTTAAAAAAATAAAATTACGTTCACTTGGATGTTTGAAATTTTTATGAAACACCTTTAAAATTGGGTAATCAGATTCACTTTGAATGTGTTGAAAATGTCTTTATCTGCGTGTGTGCGTTCGTCTTTTCTTTGTTGTCTTCAAATCATGTGGTATTTTTTTATGTTTTGAAAAGATCTTGTGAAAAGATCTTGGAGTTTGGTTACTGCGATATAGGCCTACTGCTTCCCGAAGTGTAAACCGCAACGTACATAATTATAAAATTGTACATAAATTATATTTGAGTGGTGAGCCTCGGCACATTTTCTGGCAAACTAACTTTAACCGTGTATTTCGTAACCGACTCACATAAAGTTCGCCATAACTCGACTAATCGTTCGAGTTTAAAATAAAACATCGATATTTGTTTCAGGGATCGAGTATTCAAATTAAATATGTCTGATATTAGCCAATCACATTGTAAGGTAAGTGAAATTTTATAAGTTAATAAATTACAGTAAGTGCTGAGTACACTTTTAATGTTCATGTTTACAAAGCTAGGATGAACTTCAAAGACTTTAAAAAGTAAAATGAGCCACTTGCTTACGGCAGCTGAGCTCTAAAGACGCCCACTTTTCCGGCACTACACGAGATTTTTAATGCATCTTACTTTCACGTAGGATTTTCTACATTTTCACACGTAAGTGCCAATCTTTTGAACAGTAAAACCCTTATGATGTCGCTACATAAAAGAAAGCGTAGTGCACTCGCTCTTTGAAATGTTTATGTGGAAGTAACGTAGGATAAATTTTATTGCGTTGGATGAGCTCGAGGGTGTTTGTCGGTTTGAGTGGAGTGTGGTCGTTGTAGAGAGACGCGATGGTGCTGGAGGCGGGCAACGTGGCGAGGTGCGTGAGCAAAGGCAAGTCGGAGCCATTCGAGTGCCGGAACCACATCCGCGTGCTGCAGCCATTAGGAGACGGCAAGAGGCTCTATGTGTGCGGCACTAATGCCCACAGTCCTAAGGACTTAGTTGTATATGTGAGTATAAACGCACACAGTACATAAATATTCGGGACACTTTCACACACGGTCGCCTGACCCCAAACTAAGCAAAGCTTGTACTATGGCTGCCAGAGACTGATATACATACTTAAATATTTTTAAAAACCTACTTAAATAGATATTAACACCCAGACATAGAACAAACACAACAACATGGATACTTAGTTTCCATCCAACAAAGCTGGGTTCAACTCCTCAAGACAAGAGTGTGAAGGCACCTCGTGGGCAAGCGTGCTCCATTTTAGACCACATCGTCACTTTCCATCAGGTGTGTTGTGGTCAAACGTGGGCCCATTCAATCATAAAAAAATCCCCATATTGAGCTAACACCGTCAATAAGTCATGCTCAACATTTTGCAGCGAATAATTTTACTGTAAGACAGGTGTAATGCATCATCATAAATATTAAAAAGAAAGATACTTCATTTTTGCAAATTGATAGCCGCTGTAAAAATTCAATTTGTCCCCGAGCTTTCAGAGTTAAGTCTGATACGTGTTGTGTATCATTATCCATTTATCATTCGTTAATAAATTTATCAATTACATTTTATGGAGCCTGTAAATTCGACTAGATTAATTAGCGAGATTGAAGGGGCTAACATTAATAAACCTATTTTGTATGATTATTTTAATTTTGAATGTTTATTCAGTAGAGCTCTGTATAGAATAAACTTTGCTTATTTGAAAGCTTCATTTACAAGGGTGACTTGCTCTCGTATTCATGTCGTATCCACATTATCGTACAAAGGACGGGTCTTTTCGTCTCAACATTTATGGTCATTGATTTCACTTACTTTGATGTACACCTTTAGTACTGGCGAAGTTGGTTTACTCTGTCGGCTCGTACCTCGTTATAATGTAAAGTGCGTAACTTCTGGCACATTAGGTTTTCTATCTTATCACATCAAAGCTAATACATTCTGTGAATTTTTCAGTTAAATTTAACACATCTGCCCCGTCACGAGTACGTCCCGGGGGTAGGTTTAGGGGTGGCGAAGTGTCCTTACGACCCTGCAGACAACAGCACAGCGGTTTGGGTCACGGAAGGCAACCCTGGAGGGCTGGAAGCGGTGTATGCGGGGACCAATGCCGAGTTCACTAAAGCAGACCCTGTAATCTTCAGGAATGATCTGTTTGATTTCTCTACGGGACAGAAAAAGTACAACTTTAAAAGGACGTTGAAGTACGATTCTAAATGGTTGGACAGTAAGTACTTTTTTTTGTTTACGGATTTCGAAGTCTTCTAATATAGCGATGATAGCCTAGTTGGAGAAGGCCCACCTCTCAAGCCAAAGGGAGTGGGTTCGAAACCAGCCGACGGCACGCACCAATTTGTTCATTGTGTGAACATATGTGCGTATTGAATGTCATCTGCTACATGACTGGAGCCCGGTGTATTGCGAAACGCTCGCCCCCTGTCACATTGGGGACTGAATATCGTCCGACGAAGTGTGGGTGTTGTATTACACCTCTGCCAGCGCCCCTCGGGGGAAAGGCGTGGCGATATGTATGTAAATCGTAGCATAAATCCTACTAATATTATAAACATGAAAGTTTTTAAGAATGGATGGATGGATGGATGTTTGTTACTCTTTCACGCCAGAACGGCTGAACAGTATAGATGAAATTTCTATGACAGCACAGAGATAGATTATAGTCTAGAATAGCACATAGGATACTTTTTACCCGCGGCTGAAACCGCGGGGCGCAGCTAGTATAACACAAGTCAAAAATGGCTAAAGGATTTTCTCACCTCAAAAATAAAATCAGTCAAAAGCAAAAGCAGCGAAATTTGCTTCCGCTACAAAAATGATGTAAAATTACATTCATTTTATCTATACCAGCCTCTTGTACAAACACAAGCAAAAGTGTCATTCTGCGTCCCAAAACCTGGCATACAAACTCGTGCCTTATCGGGTAAACAGACGGAGCGGCGTTCATTATATTAATAGGGATATCGGGCCTTGTCCCTTATTCCGTACTTTCTTTTACGAGAGTACGATAAAAGCCATAGAACTCTATCGGAGGTTCATAATATAAAATAAAGCAGGAATCCCGGAGCGGTACATACATTAATTTGCAGTAAATTGTCGGACGGGCAATCTGTCTCGCTTGCGTTATTAAAGTTTGTCTCTTCCACTTTTTGTTGAAAAATTCTGCTTCATAATATTTTCTGGAATTGTTAAATGTGTTTTATTTCAAAACACGCCTACAGTGTTTTTAATAAGTTTTTGCATGTTTCTGTATGTTTTGTTAGTATTTTATCTGAAGTTTATGAAAGACTAATTAATGACTTACTTCAGTAGGTATACCTAATATAATCATTTTTCAATTCAATTCAATTCAATTTCTTTATTTGCTCGTCAATGGATTACAATGATCTTAATTTAGGTTTGAACAACCAATAACTACCTCACATTAGGTGTGCAAATAAATTATGTCAATAAAATGTTACGAAATTAAATTAAAAGTCAAATAGAAATATCAATAAACACTAATTTAAAAAATTCAATAATGAAAATGTTAAACTTAATATTTATCATGCATATCGTGCTTAATATAGCGATGGCAGCCTAGTTGGGAGAAGGTCCGCCTCTCAAGCCAGAGGGAGCGGGTTCAAACCCAGCCATTTGCGCGTAATGTATGTCATCTGCTACATAACTGGAGCCCGGTGTATGGCGACAGGCTCGCCCCCTGTCACATTTGGGACTAAATATCGTCCGGCGAAGTGTGGGTGTTGTATTACACCTCTGCAAGCCCCCTCGGGGGAAAGGCGTGACGATGTTAAATATGGTAGCGACACGATGCTTTGTCCAAGAATTTGATTTCTTAATTAAATTAACTTGGTCTTGATTAGGTATTGAGGCTTTCCTCAACTTTCAGAAACGAATTTCGTCGGTTCATTCGACGTGGGTGAATACGTGCTATTCTTTTTCCGCGAGACTGCTGTAGAGTTTATGAACTGTGGCAAGGCTGTATACTCCCGCGTGGCGAGGGTTTGCAAGCAAGACACGGGAGGCAAGCACATACTGAACCAGAACTGGGCCACGTATCTAAAGGCCCGTCTCAATTGCAGCATACCTGGAGAGTTCCCTTTCTATTTTGATGAAATCCGTGAGTATTTTTAACTTAAAACTTATGTTTTGATGTTGCAAAAAGCCCGCAATTTTTAGGTTTATTTGTACCTACTAGGTGGTTAATGTTTATATGGTTAATGTTTATATTTTCGGCTTAAGTACTATACTGAGAAACTAACTAACTCAAGCTCTGAGTAAATTTGTTTTACTTAAACTTAAAGCAACAAATTGGTTTTTCAAAAAAGTATTATTTAAATAATCAAAAATAACTTTTCTTGGACAGGTTTCCTATTCTTGAACTTTCAGTGTCCTTATTTCAAAGTAAGAAAATCTAATGCAATTCTGCTTTACGGCGATGAGATGTTAGATCACGTAGAAGTGTACAGTCCCAACTACATGTGAGGCTCATAACCCCTTGCTTTTGTCTGGAGGTGCACAAAATACGGATTGCAAGCTAAATCTGGGTCACTGGAGTTTAGTAGAATTTCCTGCTAAAATGTGAGGATATATCTGTTACCATAATAACCAGTTCTATTTTGACTAGAGATGAAATGGTAGCGATAGCACACCAGGCTGGAAGATGCTTTTGTAAATACGTAGTTACAGGGCAAAATTTGGTTCACGTATTTGGAAACTATTCGGTTAATTTACAGAATACCTGTGTATGATGAAATTCTGAGAACGCAGTGATGGAAATTGTAGCTGCGATGAGTTTTCAACTAGTGCTTTTTAGAAACTTTTTTGTTGTTTAGAAACCCGATCTCACAAAACAAGAAGCTTTGAGTTGTTTGCGGTTGATTGCAAAATTCAACGAAACAACATTGAGCATGTATATTTTGTGCATAGGATTGTTGCCAGATTGCGCTTTTGAATTATAACTGAGGATATTTTTTTTTTTTGTGTATGGAATGATTAAGAGCGGTGATAGCCTATTTGGAGAAGGCCTAGCTCTCAATCCAGATGGAGCAGTTTCGAACCCAGCCGACGGCACGCACCAATTTGATAATTGTGTGAACATACGAGTACGTATGTGCGTATTGACAGGCTCGCCCCCTGTCACATTTGGGACTGAATACCGTCAAGCAAAGTGTGATTGTTGTATTACAGCCAGCCCTTTCGGGGAAAAGGAGTTACAATATGTTATGTTTTCCTATGGAATGAAATAATTTACATTTAAACTTTTCTACATTCTACTCTTTGGTAAATTATTTCATTTGTTGCAGAGAGCGTGTACCAAATGCCAGGGGATACGAGTAAGTTCTACGCAGCCTTTACGACGGGAGCCAGCGATGGGCTGGTCGGCTCGGCGATATGCACATTCACGATGGATGATATACAAGAAGCATTCGCTGGGAGGTTCAAAGAACAGGTTAAATTTTTAAAACTTGCTTAGATGAAATTATCTCTAATACCGTGTTTTATGTGTGATGATATAAAAGAGTTATGTGAGGCAACACTGATGTCATTTTGTAACTTTGGGTTTGCCTGAGTTTAGAGTGGCGATGGCAATGGAACTCGATTTTATTTTTAGAACAAAATTCTGAATACAATATAATACATAAAGCAAAGCTTAAAAAACCGACTTCCTGTCATCCATGTAAACCATTTTTAAACTTATGTTGATAAATTTAAAAACTTGTTGATCGATTTCAATAAATATTATAAGGGACCACTTCTAAAGTATGAACTACCAAACAAAAAAAAAAAAAAACAATTCACAATTGTCGGAGTAATCGCGTAACATATATAAATTTACAAAATAAGAAGAAAAAAACATGCAGTCAAATTGAGAACCTCCTCTTTTTTGGAAGTCAGTTAAAAATAGTGTATTACACTATTTACATATGGGAAAATAAGGTTGTTAACCAGAACATCAGAATGGAAGTGTTGTTCTTGCGGCAGGCGTCGTCAAGTTCGGCGTGGCTGCCCGTGCTCCGCGCGCGCGTGCCGGCGCCGCGCCCCGGCACCTGCGTCAACAGCACCGAGGCGCTCCCCGACAACGTACTCAATTTCATAAGGTAACTCGCTGCTGTTCTATTTTTTTATGTGTGTTTATAGTTTTAGACTGTTGTACCCGAACAGCTGGGCAGAACCCGGGCAGAGGAACAGGCGCTTGTGTGGTTACGATATGAGTTCTTATGACCCTACCTAAAGTTGTTTTACTCGTATGTCTGTCTGAAGTCTATTTGTACCTACTTGTATCACCTCATACGCTGGTTATTCCTTAGTTCCTTACTTATCTTGGGATATAGCTTTCATTTCAGTGTAAATGTAAACCTGCTTTATGCGTACGCATGGTTAGAACCTCAAGAAAAACGTACAAGTTATGTTAGACCACCAACACCGTGGCTCTCCTTGATAACGTGCGGGGTTAATTTTGAAAATTTAATTATTCAAATATCAATTTGTATAAAGTTTTCTAGTAAATTTCTTAAATTAATTTAAAAAAAAATCAAAAATAAAATAGAATAAAAAAATCATATTTCTTGACGTACTTAATGCGACGTTCAAGCGAAATTACTCTAGATATTAGTTCAAGTAACAATTTTTACATTATAATGACAAAACACTAAAAATAAAAATATTTATTTATGTCTCCTACAAAAAAAATGTTTTTTCATCCTGAGACACCGCTTTATACGTACGCATGGTTAGAACCTCAACAAAAACGTACAAGCTATGTTGGATTCTTAACTCGATGATTGATTCGTGTTCCGTGATTCCCGTGATTCTCAGAATTGGCAGTCAGCATCGCATTTATGCAAATTCCTGTCGAATAGTTCACATCACAAAGGCATAGTAAATGTGTCGCAATGTACGTAATGGATTGATTAATGGGAGCCGGAGCCTCAATACACTTGGCACATAAATTGTCGTTATTAGCCGGCGCTACGTCTTGCGCTCCCCGGCGTGTAATCTCAGCAAGGTTAGAGACCACACATTAGTTTAGCGACGCGTGTGCTCCTCTACTAATTGGGTCACATTCGCATCCTCTAAATTGATCTTGCGGTGAGGAACAGGGAGATAGGCACCCCTGCTTCGATCTGTTAGAAGATTGTTCATTTTCGCAGCATCGAACAAGCTAAGTCTTTCGCTAGTTGCTTGTTACGCTTTCACGGCGTAACTACTGAGCCGATCGTCATGAAATTTTGCACACACATTGTCAGGGGTACAGAAAAGGAAATATTGTACTTTTAACTCGAAAAAGCTATGACAGCCTAGCCGGAGAAGGCCCGACTCTCAAGCCAGAGGGAGCGGGTTCGGACCCAGCCGACGGCACGAACCAATTATTATTTGTTCATTGTATATACGAGTATCATTATGAATGATGGTAGATATTGTATATGTGCGTACAATATACCTTACATGACATTTGCTACATGTCTGGAGCCCGGTGTATGGTGATAGGCTCGCCCCCTGTCACATTTGGGACTGAATATCGTCCGGCGAAGTGTGGGTGTTGTACACCTCTGCCAGCCCCCTCGGGGGAAAGGCGTGACGATATGTTTATGTTAACCCGAAAATAATAACGATTTCCGTGGGACCGCGGGTGAAACCGCGAGCTAGTTTGATATATTCTATGGCACTTAAGATGCATATTATACATGGTTTTGTTTTGAACTAGAGCCTCTATGATATGTAATTAAGTTTGATCATACATTCTATGCCAGTAACATATTTCTATAAATAACATAACATATCGTCATCCTTTTCCCCAAACGGGCTGGCAGAGCTGTATAACACCCATACTTTCTACAAATAACCACATACAATAATTTAGCGATACCAACAATTACACTAATAAATAACTAATACCCATTATAAATTTTAATAGGTATTAGCTAAGAGTACTCTGTCTGTTTTTAGGCTTTTCACGGATAAACGGTTGAAAGAATTTTGATGACATTTGATAACTACTCGTAGTTACAATACTTGACGAGGAACGTTTTTGGATACCTACTATTTTCTGACTAAACGCAAACGAAGTCGCGGGTAACAGCTAGTATTGCATAAACGATTAGTTAACTATTTGCGCGTATGTTTTAAGCATAAATTTCACATTTCTTAAAATATTTTTATCTGAAAGGTCTTAATGAATTAATGGATACCGATGTTGTATATTTATTACTTTAAGAGGGCCGCGACGTTCTGAAATTTCCATACAAACGCGCTACTCACATTTCTTGAAAACCGTTTGTCAGATTATGATGAAATTTGGCATGTACAATTAAATTAACAATATCTCCGCCCCTATGTTCTTGGTTTTTTTTAAAACATTCTCAAGCTAAAATAGAGCTATGAAAAATATCCGCATTTTTAAGGGATCACTTATGACTGATTTATTCAATAGGTAGACAAAGCAAATCAAAAATTCCATTACATAAGGAGGTTGTCTACATCATTAGCTGTTAAATGAATCCATAATACAAGGGAAATTCTTAGTTACTTAAGAATGATTACAGAAGTGCAAAAGTCATAAAAAAATTGAAATTGCACTTTGTCACTCTGTAGGTAAGTTTAGAGGCTCGTCAGTATCATTACTCGCTCTCTTCGCTCGTCTTCTTCTTCTAGACAAAATGGCTAAAGACTACCTTAAGCCAATGCGAAGTTAGTCTAGGTCGCCTAGGTTGAAGTTAGTTAGGTCGCCGGACTCATAAATATTTACTTTAGAAGGCTTACAGAAATGACAATATATGCAAGCCGTGTTTTATTCAAAGCTATTCAAATGAGGTGGTGACTAATACTCACATTAAAAGCCTTTCACTTACTGTCTGGGGCTTTATACTTAATTATGTCACACAAAACTCAATATTCCTAAATCCCATTAAATAATCAATCAATTGTCTAAATCGAAATGATATTCCTGCACTAAGTTTTGATATTTTTCAAGCTGCAAAAAAAATGTTACGGTGACTAAAACCTTCAGAGTTGTTTTTAATTGTAAAAGTTTTTCTTTTACAAAGTCATCATCATTATCTGTCCATTATCTGCAATCCTTTTTGTATTGTTATTCTTTGTTTATTTTCACTTCTGGAAAGCATATTTTCTTAAAGCTTAATGCCCATAATGTTATATTTGTTTTACTTTTTTTTTGATCAATGAAATAGTTTTTAATGATCTCTAAACATATTTTGTTTGATCATGATTTGGCTCTATTTTATTTGTTGTATACTGTGTAATAGGAAGTATTCTCTGATTCTATTATAATCTCGATTCAAGAAGTGAAGTTCGGTTAGAAGTGTCAATCTTAATGCTATTTATATCTAAAGGCTATCCATCGTAATGGATAGCAGATGTTAGTACAAAGCTATAGTATTTGCTTGTAGGTAGCCAGACTGGCTTGAGTCGTACTCGCCGGCCTGATTCCCTAAACCATCTGATAACTTGGCCAAGCATTGATTGAGGCCATACACTAACTAAGCCTATTGCTTGCCATACCTATCGACGCGGTTACCAGCGCCCTACTCACTTCGAGTGCGATATATGTAGGTGTAATATTGTGGTTCGACGACTGTGCTTACCGTAATTGGTAGGCTCCATCAACTCGCTGCCTTTGAAGTTAATTGATAGGCAGTACAAATAGGTGCATGACGTCACTTTATAACAAGGAGACGGTTGCTATTAGAGCTTCCTATTCATTATGGTAATTCACCATCGCATATAAATTCCTCTACGTCAAAAGCTTCTATTAGAAACCACTTTAGGTGAATTACGTCTCTAGTACCTACGTTATTGCATTATCAAAATCAATAAATATTTTATAAAAACGAAATACTTATTTAGAAATTGAATTTGAAAAGAAATGCTTTAACTTATTATACAATAAATACCAATGTACTCGTATCAACTTAGATATTACTAATATGCCAGTCGTATCCGAATACACTCAACTTCAAATCGCAAAGCAATCCATACACATCAATTAAGCCAATAAGTGATGGATAGAGATGATTATAATAATACGGACGTACATTAATATGTTGCTAGCTATACCTACACTATAATTGTGATATAATGTACAGCATAACAACTCCAAACCCATCTAAGAGACCTTCGGAGAGCCTAAACCTTCAGGTGGTTAAAACTCTGCCTTAACTTAACAAAACTTAAGTAGGTAACTACTCATCCTTAGCCTACCTATACGAACTTATTTATAATGTAACATTTAAGGCTTAAAATCTTAAAATCTTTAAAAATCTGGCTTTAGGATATGATTAATAATAAATTCTCGGTTTCTTCATAGCTCATAGAACTATTTCTACTCAATAACGTTATTTATTTTAGCTTAAAATATAGAATTATTTATTAAATTAAATAAAATCAATTTAGTATTATATATTTTTTTAATTTATCTTTTCAGATTAAAATATAGTTATACGTATAAGTATTTAAAATTTTAAAACAAAATTAAGTAATAAATCACTACTGTCACTGGCCACCACCATGACCATTTTATGTTTTCCACATGGATCTATTAATTTACTGTGTTTGTTCATTGTCTATAGGTACCTAAAGACAAATTGATTGCAAAGCGTAGTTCTAAGTTTTCATTTGTAAAATAATTCTTGCTAAGAAAGTAATCGATTGTAGGTCACACCCGCTAATGGACTCTGCGGTAAGACACGAAGGCGATGCACCAGCCTTCTACAAACGAGACCTGGTCCTTACGACGCTCGTGGTCGACAAGCAATTCGTCGACATGCTGGGCGATGACATCACCTACACTATCTTCTACGCGGGAACGAGTAAGCTGAAACCAAACTAATTTACTGTTGTTTGCTATATTGTGGCCCCTAGAGCTGTTATTGGCTAGATATATTTAGTTGTTTCTCTAAACGATTTTGCATGCACATGTAAGATCTTACCCGTAAGTATTATAGTAATTAACGTAGTATTATAGTAATTAACGTGACTGTTTTCATACTCGTAGCTGCAGGGTAAACAGCTACGAGTTGCTACCCTTATGAATTATAATAATTTTACTCATAAATACTTCCGTTGTTTGGTTTATAGTGTAGTTAATAAAACGGCTAGATTTTCTACAATATTTGGATTTTACTTTTCTGTCTTCGATCTCTACCGTCTTAGACTTTTGTAGATGAAAAATAAATTACAGGAATTGAAACTAGCGGATCCAGGGGGCTCTAAGAATGGGGATCTAATGGCCCAAGCCCTCCCAAAAGTGCTTAATTTACACTTTATAGTAGTCGAAAATGTCTGTTTTTCAGTGTTTTGTGCTCACCTAGATTAAGATTACTCTCTGGTAAGTCAGGGGCACGCTCCTATCGCGCTTCACCTCGGCGGAGAACTGATCACGGGGGAGGCCCCTAAATTAAAATCTCACTTGCTTTGGTAAAGCCTACTCTCACCTAAGTCAAGCCAAACCAAAACCCTGGATCCGCTGTTGAGAATAGAAATGTTTCTATCTTAAAGTGGTAAGTAGAGGACGACAACGACGGTAGTTGAAATGTCGTTGTTTTTGTTCAGGCAACGGCGAAGTGTACAAGATAGTGCAGTGGGCGGGCGGCGCGTCGCGCGTGGCGGACGTGTGGGCCGCGGCGCGCGCGGAGCCGGTGCGCGCGCTCGCGCTCTCGCGCCGCCGCGCCGCGCTCTACCTCGCCACCGACCAGCGCCTGCGCCAGCTGCCGCTCAAACTGTGCATACACAGGTCAGTTGAGCTAACACTCACGTGTGCAAGATAGTGCAGTGGGCGGGCGGCGCGTCGCGCGTGGCGGACGTGTGGGCCGCGGCGCGCGCGGAGCCGGTGCGCGCGCTCGCGCTCTCGCGCCGCCGCGCCGCGCTCTACCTCGCCACCGACCAGCGCCTGCGCCAGCTGCCGCTCAAACTGTGCATACACAGGTCAGTTGAGCTAACACTCACGTGTGCAAGATAGTGCAGTGGGCCGCGGCGCGTCGCGCGTTTAGGACGTGCGGGCGGCGGGTTAGATTGATCATTATCATATGTATTCACATAAACACAATTTCTCAAGAGAAAGAGCGAGTTGGACCGGAAACGTGATGAGATCAAAAACAGGCCTCCCTCAAACATATCTTACAATTACGTCAATGGCATATTGACTGCCAGTAATTGCTCTCGGACTTACACTGCAAAGATGAGGTATATAAGCCACGTTGCTCCCACATGGCTTATTACATACCACCAGAGCCATCAGACTGCACCACCAGAGCACCATCATGACTCACAATTTAGTTAACAGCAGCAATAGTCGCCGTCGCAGAAATCGGCGAGGCATCATTACCATCACGTCTTCACATACCTTTGCAGCTATTCAATCAGCAGCTTCAGAAAATAGTCACTGCAGTCGAAAACGGTATGAAATGCGCCACCACTACAACCCTTCTACATACCATTCCTAGACAACCATTCTTCCAGCTACAGTGTTTCATTTAAACATATTTAGGGATGTAGTACCTATAGAACAAAACTTAATTATTCTATTTCTGTTACCTACCAAATGTGACTGTATCCTGTTTTGTTCATTAAATAAATAAACAACACACACTTAGGTACATACTTTAATCTTAGACAAGATTAAGGTACCTACATGTGTTATCTTACATACGTTACACAGTAAACGTGTAGGTATATCTCAGAAATGTCATTTTGTACCTTTTATCAAAAAATACTTTGCACGTAGGTTACCTAAAATACTTAAAAAGGTTTTAAAGGCAATTTCCCACCAGTCTGAAAGAATTTTCTCAACATTATTTTTTATAACTTAAAGCCAGCTTACTCTAAATAAGGGATTAGGCACCTACCCTTATTTAGAGGAACAAGGGTTCTTGTTAACATCATAAGCCTTAGTAGATTGTTTCAAGAAAATAAAAGTATTTTTATGATTCCGTAAATTGAAATTCGAAAACTGTGTTTCAAACTGATAAAATTTGCATGTGTCATTCCTCAGCAACAGGTTACAAATTGCTAACATGGTGGTATGTTTTTTTTCCGTATATTTTGGTATTTTTATTTTCTCTTAAATATATGATAGAAATTCGTATCTTCGCAGCTACTAACAATAAATGATTTTTTTGTACTTCCTAAAAATGTGACATCGATTTATTAAAGCAAACTTAGGCCGTTTCTACACGAATCGGCGAAAATATGGAAGGACACTCACGACTTTGCAAGTTCCCCTGAAAATAAAGTTGCAAAGAGTGCACTTAGAGATAAGTCAGGTGTAAAGCATAGTCTTTTAAGTCGCAGAACTAATGGGGGAAAAAACCCAGTAATTTTGTCAACAGAACTACTCAACAGAACAGGTGGGAGTAAACAAACTTTTCTACAGATACGACAGTTGCGTTCGCTGCGTTCTCGACCCATACTGCGGATGGGACAAGGAAGTAGGCGCATGCCGGCCCTACACGCCCGGGCTCCTCCACGACGCCACCAACTCCACACCATCAGTGTGTGAAGCCAGCGCGCCGCTGAAGACGGTGCGGGCGGGCTATGGACAAAGCGTTCATTTAGCCGCGTTTGGAATCACCCCTGAAGCCTTAAAAGATCAGGTGGTCGTGTGGTACCACCATTCTAGAGAAAAGGGCCGATATAGAATAAACTACAAGTAAGTGGTTTCTTATTTGTTTAAGTCCAATATATTTTTCTTCATTATCAGAATCAACTCGTTCTTGCTCAGCAATATAAGCCTTTTCCTTCTTAAATAGCCATCCTCCTCTGTTCTGAGTAGTCCAGGTTTTTCCGAAAGTTTGATTTGAAAAAAAAAAAAGTTTTAGGCTGCATTTTCCAATAGTTAACTGCCAATATTATGTCTGACCCATTCTACTTACAATTACTCCACTTGTATGCTTTAAATATCCTGCCCATTGCATAATAATATATTCCGCTATCCGCCCCATATTCTCTCCTTCAAAATGACAACCGTAGTACAATGTATACATACTCGTAGGTGCGACGTAATAATATTTAAAACTTTTTGTACCTATAGGTACTACAAGCTACCTTCTTTAAGAGTAATATTATATCTTAAGTAATTTTTATTTTTCCTAATTGGCTTGTATCTATGCAATAAAGATTATTTTTATTTACACAATAATAGTTTAAGTAAGTAGAGTCAACTGGGGCAAATGCGTCAGTGGGACAATTGCGTCTTTCAAGAATTACTGACAAACCCTCTTTTTGACATCTGTACAAGATAGCGTTAGTTGCCTAATTTGTGAAGGGTTTGTCAGTGATTCTCGAAAGACGCAATTGCCCGACAGACAGACGCAATGGCCTCAGTAGATCCTACATCTGTTCTCATTGTAAAATCCCGATTCGTCGTAGTTGGGAGCGGGTCCTGCAGACCTCGGAGCGCGGGCTGGTGCTGCTCTCGGTGTCGGAGTCCGACCGCGGCCGGTACGAGTGCTACTTCGGTCCTACACTCGTCGCTTCCTACAACTTGGATATTGACATACACAGGTAAATATAATTCAAAGTCAAAGTCAAAATGTTTTTATTCAATTGGGTATCAAATAATAATAATAATAAATCATTTATTCATCAAGTATCATAGACTCATACAAGTTTAAATTAAATAATCAGAGTAACAGTTACATTATTATCATCATAAATTGCACCATGCACATTAATAATTAACAGAATAATAGAAATACATTGTGAATTAATAAACTAGAATGGACGAAATCAGAATGTCCGTAAGTACAAAAATAAACAATAAAAATAAAAATGTCAAAAATACAAGAATCAGATAATGTCATTGCAATAATTCAATTCAATTCAATAATTCAATATCAAAGATACACTTGTGAACGTCAAAGTTTTATAATAGACTGGACCGCCTTGTTCGGAAAAAGAGCCACTACTCAGAAGAACAGCCATGAAACTGAGAGGTCTTAATTGTTTCTCAAAAATATAAATAAGTTAGCTGCGCCCCGCGGTTGCACCCGCGGTTTCACCCGCGGTTCCACAGGAACCGTTTTGTTTTTTTCGGGATAAAAAGTACTCCATGTCCTTTTCTGTAACCCAGACAACGTGTATGCAAAATTTCATGATGATCGGCTGAGTAGTTAAAGCGTAAAAGCGTTTTTAAGTTTGTTTGTTTGTAAACAAACAAACTCACTTTCGTATTTATATTACTAACTAGCGGTGCCCCGCGGTTTCACCCGCGGTTAAAAAGTATCCTATGTGCTATTCTACACTATAATCCATCTCTGTGCCAAATTTCATTTAAATCTGTTCAGCCTTTCTGGCGTGAAAGAGTAACAAAAATCCATTCATCCATCCATCCATCCATACATACAAACTTTCGCGTTTATAATATTAGTAGGAGTAGGAAGTAGGATTAGGATTATTGTCTCAAAAATTGTTGCCTACAAATAGGTAACATCTACATATATACTCGTACCTACTAGTGGCTACTTGGCTCCAGACATCTTTGTCTTCTAAATAATTGTTAATCTTATAATATCCTCTTTCCATTAATGTAGTTTTTACATGTGATTTGACCATCATCTTCCAACCCCACCACAAGACCACAAGCTCGGTCGTTGTGGAGATCATGACGTTGTGTTCATGTTGAGTCGTGGAGCCTTTGTTCAGTGGACGTCTTCTGGGCTGATATGATGATGATAATCCTTCTATCCACTTGGTGTAGTGCAGCTTGTAAATGAACGGAGACCTTTTTGTCCCATTTTATTAGGTAGGAGGTTTTATTAGGTCAGTAAATAAAAATATTATGCGACGAAATTATTATAAAAAAATATAGTACCTACGTTTTTTGTGAACTAACAAATATCCATACGTTCGTGCCATAAAATTTTAGAGGAATAAAATTACTATTCAGTAGAATAGATTGGCGTTGAAATTTACTATTCAGTAATGCTTAGAATTAGAATAGTTGAAATGATAAAATCTTACAAAGAGAATAAGTAACTTTCATTAGCAATTTTTTTTTAATATTTATTTTCTAGCAATCTAAGTACCTTTCGTATTCAATGAATAATAAATACTTTTTTGAAGGTTGGTAGACCGGGTAATATTTTCATGGTTCTAATTTAAAATCTTGCACGCGTTTGTCTCAGCTATACAGAGTACAATATAAAACCACAGACATTATAAAACTAGGTAATTTTGTAATTTTTGGCTTAGCAAGGCTACGCCTCGTTTAAAGTTATAATTAACTAGTGACCAGCCCCGGCTTCGCGCGGTACCTATTAACCTTCAGTTGAAGAAATTCTAACTGATGGTAAAAAACATCAAAATCCGTTAAGTGATTTAGTTCGATTGTTCGCGTCTTTCCGTAGATCCAAACAGACAAACGCGGAAAGCGATTTTGATTTTTATACTATACTAGCTGTTTTGCCCGCGGCTTCGCTCACGTTTTATAGCCTATGTCAATCAGGAATAATGTAGCTTTCTAATGCTGAAAGATTTTTTTTAATCGGACCAGTAGTTTTTAAGCCATTCGTTACAAACATACTTACAAATCTTTCCTCTTTACAATATTAGTATAGACAACATGCTGGTTTTGGATGTAATTATAGTTCAGGGTATTGTTCTACCGTGAAAGAGAAAAACTTTTACAACATAAGTTTTTAAAATTCGAACGAAAAATAATCGAGTCTCCATACAAATAACTAGTCACGTGATCAATTTTGTATTAAGAGTTTTTTTTTCCTCGAATTTTGCAAACTGATGTTCTAAAAGTTGTTCACTTTGACGGCTAGAGCAACATGAACTACACCCAAAACCAGCACCCTGTATATAAATAAATAAATATTCGGGACACATGAACACACGGTCGCCTGACCCAAAACTAAGCAAAGCTTGTACTATGGCGGCCAGAGACTGATATACATCCTACTAATATTATAAACGCGAAAGTTTGTAAGAATGGATGGATTTGTTACTCTTTCACGCCAGAACGGCTGAATAGATCTGGATGAAATTTGGCACAGAGATCGATTATAGTCTAGAATAGCACATAGGATACTTTTAAAGCGCGGGTGAAATTGCGGGGCGTAGCTTGTACAAATATACTTTTAATAATATGTAGAGATAATGTAGAGATTTTCATTCTGGCGTATACCTTAGTAGTATAATTTTCCCAGAAAACCTTAACATAATCTTAACATTGTAGCCTTCTAGAATAATCTAGAGTATGTTTGGTGTAGATAACAACAATCCTAAATTTGGGAGCTGGTCATAAAGTTAAGTGCGAGTGTTTACGATGCAGCTACAATAACTTCCTCGGCTGGTCGGGCTAATTCCTGAACTATTGCTGGCTGGGTCGTTAGCGCTACTTAAACATTGCGGAGAGCTATGTACAATGTACCTAGAATAGCTTATACGATATTTTTTGTTTAATTTATTTGCTGTAGAGGTATATCAGTCGCCTTAAAAGTATGTAGGTAACTGAGAGCGATTATAGCCTAGTTGGAGAAGGCTCGTCTTGAGAGATGAGCCTTCTGCAATTAGGCTATCATATAGCCAGAGGGAGCGGGTTCAAACCCAGCCGACGGCACGCAAGAATTTGTTCATTGTGTGAACATATGTGCGTATTGTATGTCATCTGCTACATGATTGGAGCCCGGTGTATGGCGACAGGCTCGCTTCCTGTCACATTTGGGACTGAATATTGTTCTGCGAATTATGTATGGATATATGTAGGTACCCTTCTCCTCTTTTTATTTTCTCTTTATTGTTTTTTTTTTGTACAGTAACGATCGACTAGAACTAGGTACTTTCTATTATTATTAAGAAAAGAGTTGAATTCACTTTCTTAAGTCAAAATAGTAAACGCGACAGCAAACATTTAGCCTTAATGAATTGAAAATCTTTTATACATAGGCAAATAATTATGGGATCAGAGTTGGTAGGTAAAGTTGATAGGTTGTCTGGCAGAGATCGCTCTTAACCGATAAGACCGCCCATTGCGCCTATATTTTTGAGTGTTTAGTTTAGATTTATTTGTATTTGGTGTCAATAAAGAGTTTTTGTATTGTATTGTATTGTTTTGTTGATTCCAAAATACATCACAATATTTTCCAGTTGATTACTCGTATCATCGATCATTTTCACTTAGCAACAAATAATTTAGAGGCACTGTTTGTCCATAGATGCACGCAGCCCAGCAAGTCGCAAGAGTACCGGCAAGTGTACTCGGACTGGTGCCATGAGTTTGAGAAGTACAAGAGTGCCATGAAGGCGTGGGAGTCCAGACAAATGGTAAGTCTCACTACGTAAAAGACATTCGTATAAAACAGTCCCAACAGCGCACGAATCAGTGTCTTTTGAGTTGCAAAAGCATCGCCGACGTCGTCGATCTAATTACCCGACATCGCAAGAAGGTTATGTTTTTCGAGTGTATGTATGTTGTATGTATGTGGGTATGTATGTATGTATGTAAATGGGTATGTATGTATGTATGTGGGTATGTATGTATGTTTGAGGTTTCTTTGGCACGTCCTACAGCCCAATCAGCTTGATGGATTCCGACATGTGAGGTGTCATTTGGATCGTCTTGATAGTGGAAGTGACATAGAGTACAACATGCAGTCGAGTTTTTGTTTTTTATTTTAATAATGTTACTTGTGTTACAAATGTCGTGAATGAATGTTTAACAGAGCATTGTACCGCGTTGAGAACAGATCGATGGGGATAGCCATCAGTAAAACCTAATTAAATTTAATGATACCAAGAAACCCAGACACATAAATTAACTATGTAACTTTTAGTACGTGTATCGATTTCTAGTTACCTAAATACCAGGTGCTTCGAATCGACAATCCGAAAATTACTTTCATTGTAGACAATTTACCTACTATTTTCAAGTTAACAACTTTGTGTAATGAACAGTTATTAACAAAAAAAGTAATTACAACCTTCATGGCTAATAAAAGGTTGTGAGCATTTGTTACGCATTATTTTGTGTAGGTCCATGTTTACGACACAAAAAGGTAACAGGAAAAAGTTACCTTTAAAATCTGGAGAATTTGTACCGCGCCGTACAATCTGCGCTAAATAACTTTTCCTCGGATAAAATTCTGCCGTGTGAGTTGCTCTTTTATTTAATGACTAATTTTTACCGAAGCAAAAACTACTGCAGCCATTAATTAGTTCGCTGTTAGTTTGACTCTGCTTAATTGTTTCTCTGGTATTTTTAATCAGTTTAAAAACTTTTGAAAAATACAAAGAAGTTTTGATTTGATTGAAAACAAAGGAGAGCTTTCCTTTGTTTACTATCAAATCAAAATTTCTTCGTAAGCTTATTAAACGCTGAAATTTCGAGTACTTCAAACGTTTTGTTAACTAACAAGACTTGAGAGTTAAATTGGGGCTTATTCCGTGAATTGTGTATTTCAGCAGTGTTCCAAAAGTGTGAACGCATCGAGCCAGCAAAACAGTATGGCGAACGAGATCGTGGCGACGCTGCGGTGATAGGGCACAGCTCCGGGTGATTAATGAGCGATTACGTACAGAGCGCTCGCGCCGGACTACATAAACTATCCGATATTTTGTGCGCCCTTACTAACATATTTATTTTTGGCAGACGAAAAAAAAAAACGTAACAGATGAAAAAACATGTCTTTTTATACTTGTTACTTCATATTTTCTTTAACATTTAGGGTGACAACGTTTAGTGTCTAATTTGCCAAATAATGCAAAATCTTATTATGTCTAATCCAACAATAACATATAAATGACATTTTTTTTTATTGAGCATATGTAAAATAGCTGTAACTTTAAAGTAACACCCTAACTACATCTGCCAAAAACAATGTCGTATTCTGTTGGAAATTAAAACAATTAGCGCATTAACGTTCAGTTAAATGAAAACAATTTGGACATATTCCCAAATACATTTTGAACCAACCGCTAACTTTATAATCATTAATGATAATGTACTTTAGCCTACTTACCTTGTTTAAATTGGATTACAATCAGACGGGCTAATGATTGATTAATGTTAGTTACACAAACAGGAGGATATCGAGCACGACTAGAAGCAAATCCACCCTATTACGCAAATGAATCATAACATAAGTGAATAATCGAGAATCAATGGTTGGGGGAACCGAACCGAAAGGGGAACTCAGAGGGGATGATCTGTTAAAATAGATTTGTTGTCCGTTCGGAGACTGCTGCTTGATGGATGACTGAATTCTCCTCAACTTCTCCGAAAACTTCCTTCTTTGTTACCACAAACAATATATCGGAAAGTATATGTAAGTTGCTAGCTTTTGTAATCGATTAACCTTAAATGAAAGCGACTGAGTATAATGTAGTGAATCGTGATTGGAACTCCCGAGCGCTTCAGTGAATAAGTAGTTATAAATATCGCCTTTTCAACTACTGTAAATATTAAAGAATATTAAAGATGAAAAAAAAATATTAGGGTGTCACCACCAATACAAAATGCTGTGATATCAGTTCTCGTTGGATCATTATTGTGCTGTCATTGTAAGGTTGTACTAAATGTTGAATTAATTGATTGCATTGTATTGCAAAATTTTGCTTTTATTGTATTAATGTGGGTGTACTTAGTGTTATTGTTGAAATATTACTTCATTATTCGCATTGCACCAAATTCTGTTTTATGCGAGTTCATTAACAACCTATATTCATGTTTGTCAGCCATTTAATTGATTTATGAGCATCTAATTATCTTTTATGTAACATTAAAATTTTCATAGAGCTCATAATAAGAAAATGTGTTTATATTAGTGCTGGTCTGGTTGTTAATTTTCAGAAAACTGACGAAAACTCAATTTGGTGCAATTTATGTTTCTCAATAAACATGTAGAAAACTAAAATTTACTTCATTTTACGAGGCAAAGTTATATGAAAACAAAGTAAGAAGCAATAAAACGCCAATTTAGATGTAAGCGTAATGTTAAATGAGAAGCTTATTTGTACGGGACGAGTGTTGAGCGTAGGTAGCTGTAACTTGCATTTATTAAGGTGAAAACAAGTTCTCGTTAGTTTCGACATTTGTGTGAAATTTTCGTTAAGGGGCTGACGATTGTCGCGTGCAAGTCCACTCCACACTAGCGGTTTCTGTTTCAAAAGTTGAAATTATTGATTTTTTGCCATAAAATGTAATTTTAGGCCCGACTTCGGACTCGGAAACCGAATTTAATAGTTTGTTACGTTGTTTCGGTTGATTTTAATATCGCTAGAATAGTGCCTTGTGAAGCATGCTTACGGTAGATATTACAATAAAAAACTTATTAAATTAATTCTATTTTTATGAATTGTGTAAAGAGATTCGAGTAGTGTTCGTAAGGTTCGTAAGGTAATGTTCGTAATATAAAGCAATAATGTTCCACTGAACTAAAAGACAGTATTAAATCGGTTGACTTATTCCAGAAAGTAGACTACCTAATTTTAGTTACGTGTCCCATAATTGAGGAACATAAAATTTAGTATTGGTGTAAGAAAGTATTTATAGACAAGAAAACTTTAATGACATGAAAGTACCTAATAGTAGGTTTACATAGTAAAGATTTGAATAAACATAGGTTCCGTACGTTGTCTTGTAGAATTATATAAATAGTATTATTTTAATAAACTGCTTATTAGCCATGCTTCCTAAATGTTCTAAAGCCTCGAAGTAGTGTTTTATCCTTTTTCTTTCTTTTAAACTAAAACTTAAACGAAAAAGACAAAACACTGCATAACTATTCCGAGGCTATACAACGTTGATTAGGAAGAAGGGAAGTGTATAAAACTTGTAAAACGCATCAATGTCTGAAACAGCAGCGCTATGCCAAAACAACACTTCGTGAGTTTAATATATTATCGAATCAATTAAAATTTCAATTGGCAGAAATGTGTTAATGAAGCGCCAATGAAATTAATTTTCTACAACCTAATTAACTAAACGCCTGATAGTAATGTCCCATAAAATAGAGCTAGCCAGCTTTTGTACAATATTGTTTGTTGTTCAGAATTTAAGTATACTTTTCATTCCTATTACAGAAGTGTTATTTTATAGAGTTACTTAATGTAAATAATATTAATATAGGAAAACGCTATTTAAATGATGTTTATTGTATAAAAATATGATAAGATACCGATAAGCGATTGTTTTATAAAAGGGTCAAAAAAATAAATTATTTTAGATCTAACCTGTTTTTCATTCATATCTCATCTCGAAATACATAACACAGTATTTTTACATCTCTACTTATTTATATTTTCTTATCTTAAATCAGATTTTCAAATTAGTAGCATAGCAAAAGATGTTTGAAATAATTGAAGTATTGTGTAACATTTGTGGTATAGCAAAAGTTACGAAATATACCCTATGAATATATTTACTAATCTATTTGCTATATTTGCTAATCCGTCGTTACTAAAATGTAAGTAAGTAGAGGAAGCTGTACGTATCGAGCCACCTTTAAGTAGTTCAAGTATTTAATAACAGTTTCCAAGATAATTTTCATTAGCCATACCTACTTAGCCGGATGAGATCCAAATTACGAGCACCTACGTGGAAGCGAAGAGCTCTTCTGTGACCGCAAACTTAATTACAAAACTCCACAATTTAAATTTAAGGATCCCGTCATAATTTAGGTGACTTCATAAAATCCGCGAACTCTCACTAATAAGTTGTTCTCTAATATCTTTTACGGGTAATGAAACAGTAATTTGAGTATCGTAAACGGCGCCTGTCTTAGATTGGCGAACATCATAGAATTTAATTACCCTGGGGAGAGTGGAATAATTGGCGAGTCGCCTGTAATAGCGCGCTTTACGGCGAAATTAATAGTTTTCCGCTGCGGGCGAGTTCCACCGCACTGTTCGGTATTAATTGCTGACCTACAATCGCAGTGCTAATACACCCTTAATTGAAATAGCCGGCAATTTAGAAAATTCATTGTATAGGCAGATCTTCGAAGTGTTTTACAATCTGCTCTCATCGTCGAATATCTGAATCTCTTTTGTGGGGTTGATGCGAACTTAGATAATGTAACTTATAGGTACTACAAAATATGGCTCTTGAAAGCTTATTATGTATGTACTCTTCCTATCAAACCATTAAACTAAAGAAAGCTCTATACTAGGTGTTTCTTTAAATGACGGACAAATCATAGCATATGATCGTACTCATCACCAGGACCAACTTTTATGATTGGACCAAAACTAAAATCGTGAAAACAAAATTAGCTATAGTTGATTTAATCGACGGAATAGCGAACATTAAAAATTTCATTCATTTTCAGGTCGAATTCATTCAAATTCAGGTCGATTTTTTTTTTTCTATTAAACATTCTTTGTTGGTCCCGTAATAAAATTTGGTCATAATTATGTGTACAATGATTTCCTAGAAAATCTCTGTCGTTTAAATAAACATCCAAAACAGTACAAAATAATCTCATCTTTCTACGCAAAGCAAGTATAGTAGTCAAAAACTGCACTCAAGTTACGTATACTTTGTAAAACTCGTTTTAAAGTTTTGAACTTAATATATTTAAATTAATACGTAAGAATGGAACATCTGCTTGTTTTCCTGGAGTGAGTTTTGTAATATGCAACTGTAGCAGTTTTGGAGCTACCTACATAGATTAATCCATACAATACCACGGATTTGTAAAGCAAAACCGCTATAGCAACATCACTCTCCGTAAACCATCTAATCTTTCTTTAGGTGGTCGCTTATTATATCGCTACATAATTCCTAGGGCATTTGTTAAATACTCTTTTTTTAAGCAACGATACTACAATATACAGGTATATACTTAATTGTATTTTATAAATCGATACCCTAAATATTTAAGTATTTGGTACGTATCTCTATTGACACGTTCTCTTACCAACACAGGCCACAAAAACTCAGGGTGACCTAGATTTCGTGTCTAGGTAAGTATCTACGTAAAATAAATGAAAGGCAAGAAAGTGACTTTCATAAAATGTTATGAAGGTAAAATACTTATACCTAATACTTATAAGGGATAAAGATTTCCAGTGATTTCATACCCACCTAACACAGTTTGCGCTGCCCAAATAAACGGAAGAAGGAAAAAGCCCTTTCGAAGTCACAAAAAACGTCCCAATCTCATAATAGTGAATCACGGATTTACCGTGTGTTTGACTTACTCAAATCATCGTCCAATAACATTATAGGTAAACGTTTCCCTCGAAGAGAACCAATAACATAATTTTATTTTAGCCGAAGCTTGGAGACGTTTCGTTTTATCCTTTGATCTTCCGATTCAGTTGGTCGGTAGTCGGTCGCGCTCGCGAAGGCTCGATTCGTTCTCAGTAATCAAATTAAGGAAAGGGCCCATGTTAGAAATTCGTTGGGCGATGAAGCACGATAGCTATCAAATGTGGCGGATAATGACGCATGATCGATCACACGTGAGGCGCCTGCTCTAAGCCTTTAAATGAACGTTTTCAAAGGGCTTAGTTTACGGAAGGAGACTAGGGCACGCGACCACCCTGCACCCCTGCTTAAATAGTAGGTATCTACGCTACATGCCTTTAAGACCAAAGCTCATCTAAAATATTGAGGACACACTGGCACTTACCTACGAGTATTTAGGTAAGTAACTACTACCTACATAGCAACTTAATTCCACCGCATCAGTGAATATGATATCAGTAAGAAGATAAATGTGTGAGTTCCCAAAATAATTTATGAGTCTACTGATCACAGAATCGACAACATGTGTTTCGCTTGAAACCGTCGCGTCGTCGCGACGACTTCATTCCTTCGTGTTCAGCAAGCCGCATAAATTACGGTTTACTTGCCGCTTGTCGAATGTTTCTTTATTTCTCTGCTCAACACCGTAATTTATGAGTTAGCGGAATACAAAGCTCTGAGGACTAAATAGGTTTATTTCTAGCTATATTACGAATTGTCTATTCTTGCTCTACAATTTGTCAGAAGAAAATCGACGAGTTAGCCATCGTTATTTATTTATAATGCCTTTGTTAATTAAGCAAAACACATACAATCGAACTTCCTAATTAAATAAGAGTTATTTGTTACACATACTTATTGTTAGGTGGTAACTCAGATCAACCTAGAGAAAAAGATGGCGCACGGCGTATGATTTAGGTGAAGCCAAAAATCATCTAAAAACTACGCTACTGTCGTAATAGTACACAACACGCACACATTGACGCAAAAAACTACGCTACTCGCTTGATCATTCTTACCTCGACATTATGTGCATTGGTTTATGGTATAATTTCGTGTACATAAATATGCATAGTGCTTTATAAAAGTGTGGCCAGGACTACATTTTAAAGTTATTTTTAAAAACTTTGCAGTTTTTTTACAAGTCAATTTTGAAAAAGCCGTAACATTAAACTCTTACAAATGTGTAGGTACAGTCTTAAAATATTAAATCTACTAAGGTTGTATTTTAAAACAGAAATGACTAACGTAGAGTTTGGGAATTAATATTAATTTTCGTGCATTCATGGCAACATTATCACGCACACATTGAAAAAGCAGTGGTTTCAGCGAAATATAACGCAGTGTTCCATCTATTCCTCTAGGTTTATCTGAGGATGGTAAGTATACTCTATGAAGTGGATACACAAACTCTTTTTGTGACAAACTATTTACACCCAGGTAGGGTGTAACAACTGTTGGCCACTCTTCGATGTTGTTGATACAATGCTAAAACGCAGTAGAAATAAATGAAATAAATTATTCAAATGTGCTCTAAGTTAACAAAAAGAGCACATTTGAATAATTTATTTCATTTATTATTGCACAATCACGGTTCTCCTAAACAAGACCGATTTATCGAAAATCACATGCACATTGCAAAACACCGCACGTGTGTACCTATTTAAATATAAAGTAGTTCATTACTGTTGTTGCCAATCCGTATAAACAGTTACAAAGCCGCATTAATAGTTAAAGCTCAAGGGCTGTGATCAACATAATAAAATGCAAATTGACACTATTTAATCCGGACTTATACCGCTGAGCCCAATAACTGTTAATAATCCAGCGGCTGCGGAACCGAACCCTGTCACGGCTTTGTCGCCGCAACTCGAGCACACCCTACTTTAAAACAGGTTTGGGACATTTTGATTCGTAAGTAGTTCCTGATTAAACAGGTTTTAAGTATTTTGTTTTAGGTCGATCCTTTTGGTACTTATTCCTATCTATTTAATTACTTACTTCGACGTCGTTTCAATCTTAGACATAAAAATAGCGTCACCGACCGAAGGCTCTTTCAAAGCCTTTTTTTCTATAGTTTTTATCATAGCGTTATCAGCCTTGTCCTCTTCTCTCAGTCAAAGAGTAGTAGAAGACAATTAGATATGTCATACATATGTATGACCAATTATGACCGTTTTGCAGAAAACAACAAAACACATTCCATAAATAAATCGTCCCGACTGTTCCCTCGAAGAAAGATTTTTGAAGATTAGCAGAATATTGGTAGAGCCATTGTATCCCCATTGCATTTGTGATACCCACACTTAGCCAGACGATTTTTTAAACTCACTAAAACGTGTATCAAGTCATGTAAGTACCTAATATAGTAACAGTGTACGAGTGGTCGAGTGAGCTCCCTTGATACACTATCGAAATGAAAAAAAATAAATGCAATTTAAATGATGGTTATTTCTCTTAGTAACTTTCGCAACGAAGTAAATTTGATTGTGAAGATTTTCTCCAGATATTTAACTTCAAGCAAAGTTGTTTTCACAAGTTTGGCTAGCTTTATTTTATGTATCTATTTATGTAGGTCGGTTTGATTGCTGAACCATTTTGCTTAAGTTACTGGCACCTTATTTATTAGCCTGTTCGCAGGCTCTGTTTACCGAGCATTTGGTCCAATCCGACCGAGGCAAATATTTGCAGATATAATGTTCTAGAGACTGTATCGGGGCTCGGAATAATGAAATGTAAATTAATACGTCATCTTGGATTAGGAAGGGTTTAAGTTCGTTTATCCGATTAACGGTTGTCTTAATGATGCGCTCGTTTACCACTCCTCGAGTTATCGAGGACTCCGTCTACTTACAAGCTCAGCATGGGAACGCCTCGCAACGGTATACTTAAATGAAAATCTTTCTTAGACTTATTAAAACACTAATTATAAGAATTGCTTAAATCTTTGCTTACCTAGTTTTAAACTACTCTTAATATTAATATTTATTAATATTCGCTTATCGGTCACATCAAATTAAGATTCTCCTAAGGAATGGCTTAAGGTAATCATGTAAAAAGAATAGGTATAGGAGTTAGCTAGGAATAGAATAAACTAGTTAAGCAAAGACTTAGGCAATTCTTATATGCAGTGTCCATTAGTGACATAAATACTTTTAGAGCGACTCGCCTAGCTGCAGTCGAGGTGGCCCACTAGCGGGCCCGCTCTAATTTCTGACGTTCTAAAAAAGACTTTATGCGACATTGCATAAGTTCGTTTTTCATTTTCACCATTGCGAGGCTGTCGGACGCTGAGCTTGTAAGTGGACGGAGTCCTTTAACGTGAAACTTGTTAATTGGGTCACTTTACTTTTAACTGAGAACTTGATAATTATGATGGGTATTATAATTATTTAAATAACAAAGTAAAGTTTGCTATAATTTTGTTAGTTTATATAAACTTTTGTTTTTATAACAATTTATGCCAAAAGCACAGCCTTTGAATACACAGAATGGACTTCCTGTTTTAAATGTGATTTATTAATTATTGTATCCAGTAGGTGATTATAATCATATTTGTACTAATACAATTCAGTATATTCCGAAACATGTAATCAAATTTCTGGGGCTATATAAATATTTTGGCAGTAGGCTTAAAATATTTAATTACTATTTTAATTAAATAAAGAATTACTCTTTCTGTACTGAAAATATGAGTTTAAATCTAAACCTACCTTAAATGTAGAACTGTAAAAGTAGCAATGTAGTAAAAGCACAAAAACTGAAACAAATGAAGCACTCCAAGTGGATATGTAAGCGCTACTAATTAAACTTTTTTAATCCCGACAGCGGGAGCAAGGTGTCGACGGCTCGAGGCCACTCCGCTCATCGAGATAGCTCCTTCTCAATTTAAGGATCTCAGCCGGCCTCTGATAAGCCCCAGATTTAGCGCTGAGCGAATTTGTTCCTGTAATTTACTTCCCAAGTTGCGAAGACAATAAAACTTGGCGTGGCGCTTTTGGGTTGTTATTTACTTCGGTAATGGAGTGTGAGCTGTGTTGATTATGAAAGTGGTAGAGATTAATAGTGTCTTATATTTAGGCAATTTATTTAAGCGATGGCAGCCTAGTTAGGAGAAGGCCCGCATCTCAAGCCAGAGGGAGCAGGTTCGTACCCAGCCGACGGCACGCACCAATTGTTCATTGTGTGAGCATATGTGCGTATTGTATGTCATCTGCTACATGACTGGAGCCCGGTGTATGGCGACAGGCTCGCCACCAGTCACATTTGGGACTGAATATCGTCCGGCGAAGTGTGGGTGTTGTATTACACCTCTGCCAGCCCCCTCGGGGGAAAGGCGTGACGATATGGATGTACTCGTATGTGTGTATATTTAGGTATTAACAGAAGTTGAAAATAGATATTCTATTTTATTTATTTGTGATGCTCTTGTCAGTATTTTGACAACTATTGGGAGCAGTACCTAGTAGTATCCGTAGGTCTCTAATCGAATGCCAGACAAGGTCTACAATGACTGCGACATGTTAGCGTCAAGCAGATATGTCCCTATATAAGTAGGTGCGTGTAATGTATGTAGCTACATTTCCACCCAAGTTCATTCCGGTTGGTAAAATTGCGAATATAAAGATTTGTAATGCTAACTCGGCGCAGCATTCACAGCATCTAAATCTACATTTAGCAGACGTAGAGGCATGTGATTGTGAGAAATCGCGTTATTATTCGGAGGTAAGTGGCCAATCCCGGCGCTTACTTGATTTATGGATCTAATTAAATACCTGTACGGAAACCATGAATTGTCTCAGAGATCCCGGTATTCCAGACATTCCCACTGCAGTAACTTACGTTTAGTTACACCGCTGAATCAAATGAGCTTATATTTAAATAAGAACTTTGCAAAATGGGTCAGCTAAATGTTAGTAGGTTATGACTATACTTAGGTTTGATTTAAAACTCCCTAAGTTAACAGATAGGTTGCTTATAATAGTTTCGTAGGTTGTATTATTAATAGTTTTTCTTCCTTACTACAACAACTGCTAGAGCGAAGGTAGAGCTCCGATTACCAGCGAGAACGGTCAGCGTATTTTCCTTAACCATAATGTAGTCGTGTACAAATTCCCAAATTACCGTCGAAGCAAAACTACCAATACATATTAACCACAGAAAGCCTTCGCAAGGAACACATAACAAAGTTTCCGAACAACACGGTCGTCTTCCAGCCGATTGACCGACAGATTTTTCCGCGTGGGGCCCGTCACGTCCGGATGCGAGTCACGCCGCGCCCAGAGCTGTCACCGACAACCTCATACATCAACCCTTCTCTCCGATAAACTATACCTACTTATCTTGTTTGGCAGTACGCCTGTTCTTGGAAATAACAGATTATTATGTTTCTGTATTGGCTTGGGTTGATAGGCAATGTGATACTTTAAAACGTGATACCTTACTGTATCTAGGCGAGGAGACATTTCACCGTAGGGCATTTAAGATTTCGTTTAAAATACAAGGTACTTTATCAAGTGGCGTGGGTTGTGAGAAGATACTTTCGACCTTTATATATATATTATAAGATAGCTTAGGGTAGCTGGTTTGAGCAGCACGACTGTTGCTACTGACATGAGTAAATAGTTATAATCTTTGTGATAGACATCTAAATTTCAAACTACTATTATTATTTTAATTTAATTTGTATTTGCTAATCTACTTTTCCATATTTCACGACGTGACATGTTTCTCATAAACAATATTATAGCCAAGTTTGTAAAGAATAAACGGTAATACACCTTTGTGTTACTGAAAACTTTAGAAGAATGTAAAGTAATTTGTGGATAAAAAAGGATATAAATGTTTATTTGGTATATTTGGTTGGATATGTACGCTGTAACTATCCATCTATAACTTTGCATGTTCTACAGCCTACGATATCCTTTTCCTCCAAACTTATAATACCTGTCAAAGAAACGATTCAAAACTGTCAGTATTTAGAGCTACTACGCTCCAACTTTAGCAAACTTGTTCCACCGACATGTACATTCTTGTAGGTACTATGAGGTAAACGTATCAGTTCGGTACACCGCCCACACCGCGGGTACAATAATAGTTTTGCCCCGGGCTACTCTCTCCGCTGCCCTGCTGACGTGTGACATCGCTTTCGATCCCGGTATATTGCATATTGACGATATTTGTCTCGAATAGATTGGCTTTGATTCACAAACATTGATGTTGCAAGAAAACTTTGATGCTATCCTCACTCAACTGATTCTACTTCTACTCACCTATACAGTTGGAATACATTTTGCACGTAAGTAGCCCGTTTTTGATAGTAGGTAATATTATGTAGTAGACTAGTAGTTTCAAAATTTCAAAATGAAAGAGCGTTATTTTGTTGTACATTTGTGGGCGCTTATCCATGTTCAACCATACCCGAGCACGTAAGTAATAAAACAGATAAAACAAGCGGATATGAGGAAGGGATAATCGCATTAGTTTAACCTTTAACTTTTAGTCCTGGATCTCGAAACAATTAGGTAAGGGCCGAAGTGGTTTTCAGTTTAGTTCAGCAGTTATAAGGAAACTTTTGTTAACAGAGTTCGGCGAATGAGGGTGACAGTCACGTGATGTTTCGTGCACTCGAGCGTGGATAACTGCCGATAACCGTGTGTTTTACCCTAACATTAGCTGCGGGGGCCCTACCTACTATTCAGTACAAACTTATCGTTCGATAAAGTTGTTTTAACAAACAACAAAACAAGACAAACCGACTAACAAGTTCAGCTACTGTTTACGTTTTAAAACAAGTGCCTTTTCCTCCATTACTAAATATGAATGTACCTCACATGTACGCGCTTGGCTCACGGAATACACGACATTTTATTATGATTTCACATTTCGGTAATATTCCATAACGAGAAATAAATGCAGATACGTGACATTCTTACGGTTTTAGCATACATCATTCTTTGCAAGTATATTATTTTGCCGCATAATTGAGAGAGTTCGCTCATAGCCCGCGCATTTGTAACGAAGCAGAAAAGTTAGCAGTATCGATTTGTAATAAAATATGGGGTTGGTCGTAAAGAAGGCAGTATTTTGACTAGCAGAGGCTGCAGAAGCGAATGTTTGTACGTAGTTAGTGGCGTTTCCCGCAATAAATCAGCTGCGAGTGTGGGAAAATTGTTAAAGCGGAAGATGCGGTCTGCAAGTGGGCATTGGCGATACCGTCCGCCACTCGCTGCCTACATTTACATACTTATGTACCTACCTACTGGGCAATATTTACTGCTCCGCATTTCTACCGTTCTATTCTTACAATTCTTTTTTGACGATAAAGCGATGACAGGCTAGTTGGGAGAAGGTCCGCCTCTCAAGCCAGAGGGAGCGGATTCGAACTCAGCCGATGGCACGCACCAATTTGTTCATTGTGTGATCATATGTGCGTATTGTTTGTCATCTGCTACATGACTGGAGCCCGGTGTATGGCGACAGGCTCGCCCCCTGTCACATTTGGGACTGAATATCGTCCGGCGAAGTGTAGGTGTTGTATTTACCTCTGCTGGCCCCCTCGGGGGAAAGGCGTGACGATATGTTTATTCTTACATTTTTTTTTCAATGATCAAATTTCACAGAATAAAAATAGAGAAGCACTCGACCACCTAGCCCTTAAACAACCCCAAAAACTCAAAATCTTCACTTTCAAGAAGTTTCCGAGCGTCTCTTTGCGAAGGGTAGCGAAATGAGTTATTATACTGTCTCATGGAAAAAAAATCACTTCCCCAAGTAATGAAAACTCGAGCTGATGCGCTCGAGAGGCAGTACTCCGGTCCGGCGGATATTACGGCAATATATTTCAATTACACATAAGAAAAAGAACAAGTCGTTTGAAGTAGCTGAAAGGCCAGATTACAGCCGTGGAGGAAATAATAAGGAAGGCCCGCTAACGAGCTCGAGACGGCAACTTTTAGAAAAGAAAACGTGTGGGGAGGCAAGATGGTTTTCAAGAGTGATTAAATTCCGCAGACTTATGTTTCGAGCTTTCGAAGTTACGATGAAATTAGACCTTACTAATTACATTTCATAGTAATATTATGTTATAATTCATAAAAGTAATTACTTTTAAAATAAGTACTTACCCATCTTTGGAAAAGGTATGTATGTATATCTACTTGCTTAAATCTTTTTTGGATCGGCTTATTAAACTTTTAAAAAGTGTGAGCAGGTAAGCACATATTTTTAGGTAGACCCGTAGACCGCCATACCTCGTGTAGGTTAAATGGGTAACCGGTACGCCAACGGAGGGTGAAGATTTGTGCGATTCAATGGAATTTAATTACTCTGGAAGCGGGCGCGTAACGACGCAAAAATATTTATGTTTATTGTCGAGCTAATGCCTGAATGAGACCGCACTCCGACCGACGCGAAGAGGGGTCCAAACATGAAGTAATTTGTTGGAACAGTACAGAAGCTTGTGATTCTAGAGATCACAAGCAATTAGAGCGCTTGGTCAACCGAGGTTTAAATGTGCTATTATTCATCGTCAGCTTCGCTAAGCAAGGCGTAGTTTCAAGCCAAATTAACGGGGTTTGTCTGCTGCATTGTTGGTAGATAGCTTTGATTCCATCTACAGCAGTGAAACACCGTGCTCTGTGCAAATATCTACCTAATAACAGCAAAGCGACCCGCCGGCGACGCGGCGACAGGGCAGTCACTGCAATCTAAGCTGCAAAGAATAAATAACGCGCTCATGAACTCGCGTTACATTTGAAAATGTCGATGAATAACCCCAATTGGACTGCTGCTTCAACATAAACAACCGGGAAAGAGTTTCAACTTTGACATTTTAATAAATTACATTTATGGAATACCTACGTAAATCCAAATCCATGTCTATCCAGATCGGCCACCAACTTTTATTGTCTATAAATAATCTTACTACCGTAACTTATCACCGTCATTCATTTTAACCGATATTTAGGAACTAACAACTTTTATACTTAACTTTTTTTCAAGTGTAATTTTTATTTATTTTTCTAAAACGCTACTTAATTTGTACAATCACTACCTTTTTTTTCACCTTTTTTCAACCTTTTTTTTCGTAAATCTAAAAATTATTTTTTTCAGATATAGGTATACTGAATATTCGCTTATGCATAAATCCAAGGTAAACGCGTTTCGCGCGAGCAGAATGCGAGGCCTCTATTTCGGTAATGGATCCGATATCTCGATCTTCATGCGAGGAGTTTCGGCGAACGTGCCTTCTATGTAGTTTGCAAAAGTAGATCAAGCACTCAACCTTACTTGCGTTATGTAAATCTTGCCTGCAATGGCTGTAAATGCAAATTATTTTGTAAGTTACCCGATCGGTTTTATGGTAACCCTTTCCATGTAAATGGTTCGCGTATACGGAAACGTACTGCAAAGATATGTGTAGGACGTAGGTCGTAAATATTGTCAAATATTTAACTTATTTCAGAATCAGAATACTTTTATTCTGACAATGTACATAGAAGAGGAAGACAAATATTAAATACACAAAATGCAAGTACATTGTCACAGAACCGGCCACAACTCAGCATGTTGCTGATTGTACCAGCGCTGGTTTTCTGTTGAGCCCGGCAAGTGACGTCACGCGCGAAAAGTGTGCGCATACATACATACATAAAAATCCACATTAAAAATAAAAACAAAGTAACAACAAACTAACAATATTTCAAATATTGTCCAAAATGTTCCCTCAATCAATGGTATTATGCGGACGGACTGTTGCAGAACTTATATTTTATTATTATCTTTGGACAAAAAAAATCAGCAATCAGTCGTCACATGAGTTGCTTATTTACGTCCAGTGTCGACAATTACTTCGATTCGGGTTCGAGCGCGATGTTTCCAGTCCATTTCTCGTAATAGCACTGCTTTTATAACCGAAGCGTAATGAAACTCGTTTAAATATCACAAAAGTGGTTGGATTACGGCTGCCAAGCACTTTATACTGCTTAATTACCGCCCTCGACGGAAATAATTGGGAACTTGGGGATTACAACCGGACTTTACTCGGGAATTAAAGATTTCATTGATATTGCTCCGAATTTCTTCACTTAAAAATTTGTCTTCGTAGCTTTTGGCTGAAAATTATTATTGGTGACAGTTAAAAATAATTTTACTTTGCAAGTTTTGCGTCGACGCAGCTACGAGATTTCTCAACATTAGGATTTTGTTAAAGGCTCTTCCAAAAATTTAATTCAAATTTTATCTGCCGCATATCTTACAAAGCGTAAATGGGGTGAGTGAAGCTGGACTGTGTTATCTGCAGGACATAAAAAGATTACCTAATTGTTTTCAAATTTTAGGCCAATATAGGCAACACGATTACGTACATGAAAATTGATACAATTTCAATCCAATTGACTAAACTAAATAACCACACTAAATCTCAATAAGCTCGAGGCATCCAGCGGTAAAGGCTCGGCATGATCGGCATCATCGGCCATTGTTCGGGAGCAGAATGGATACAAATGAGTCATGATTTAGCGATACACATCGCGAATATCAGATCCCGCGTTCGTGTTATGAATCAATAATTCCGTTAAGCTATGTTTTCATTAGGGATTATGACAGTGGATGGTGCGAATCAGCGCATCGAAACAGCGAGTGGTCTTCGCAGAACAATGAACAAAGGCAAAGCCCAGTACACTACCAGCTAGATATCTAATGGATTATCAGAAAACTAGGTCAAACCAAATCATCCTGAAAAAATATTGATAGTCTAACTGCAGAGGAACATTTGTCATTGTCTTTGACTTTACGTCGATAATTTAATACAAATGACACAAGACAGTTAACGAAGTCCCAACTTCCTATACTATTCCCTGTTGTTTTGCCAACTTGGACAGCGTAATGGAGTTTTTGTGTTTCCAGCTAATTCAGTGACAAAACGTGCGTGATGATTACTCACAACATAGTTGCGTTAGTTACAGCAGAATAAACTAGTTGTTCGTTCGTATTAACAAAAACAAAGTGAGAGCTTACGACTGCTATTTCTTTACAACCACTTCTGCTTATTCATATTTACAAGACTGCTATTTCTTTACAACCACTTTTGCTTATTCATATTTACAAATTGTATTTAACTAGTCACCCGTCCCAGCTTCGCATAGTACCTATAAATCCTCCGTAAATTAAAATTACCTAACTGATGGTGAAAACCGCATCATAATTTGTTGCGTATTTCCTAAAACGCAACGGACGCAACGGAGTCTATCAGCTAACTCCTGTCAGCTAACTATCAGCTAACTCCTGTCAGCTAACTATCAGCTAACTCCTGTCAGCTAACTATCAGTAACTATATCAATACTAACAGTCTGTAAGTATATCAATACTTACAGACTAATCCGAACTAATATTATGAATGCGAAAGTGAGTTTGTTCGTTTGTATGTTTGTAATGCTTTCACGCCCTAACTAATCAACCGATCATCATGAAATTTTGCACACACGTTGCCTGAGGTACAGAAAAGGACATAATTTTTATCCCGAAAAAATAAACGGTTCCTGTGAACGCGGGTGAAACCGCGGGGCGCAGCTAGTTATCTTTAATTTCATGAAAATCCGATTTTTTAAAATCAATTTTCTTCTTTTCGATCGATAACAGAACCACTAATTCTCACGTACTTAGCCAACAGTGATTAAAAAAAACTGGAAATTTTTAGATCTTATTTCCTGTATTTCATAATTGGCAAGCAACCTCTGGCTTTTTCATTTCATCCGTACGTATTAAAAATTTAATAACAAAGCAGAAACCTTAATTAAAACATAAAAGGTGCTAAGATAAAATCCAAATGCTTAATCAAGTGTTTTCCGCTGGATCTGTCGGTAGGCGCCTACTTAGATACCTACGTAGGTATAGGAAATGTGTGAATCAGGGCTGTAGTTAGGTTTATTAAAATTAAAAAAAAATACTGATTATTGAGTAAACTTAAAGGTAAATATAACGTAAGTACAACAAAACGTTTACTGCCGTTGTATGATAGCTAAAATTGACTTGAAAAAAAAAACTAATCATGAAAATATACATATGTTGCCAGCAAACGTTCTAGAGAAAGAGGTAACAGATACAGGTACATAAGATACAGCCTGGTGACAGACGGACAGACAGCGGGGTCTTAGTAATAGGGTCCCGTTTTACCCTTTGGGTACGGAACCCTAAAAACCATTTAAAAATGTGGAGGTTGTGGAGAGTAAGTAGAGTGTAGTTGTCCTATGATTTTGTTTTATATTACCTGCTGTGGATGTATTTTTTTTTAATATCTTTAGAATATCTATCCTTTTGGATCTTTTTTTTAAACTTTAGCATCGGTACTTAAACCAAAACTGAAAAAAAAAATCATAGCCCCAACCACAGTCTCCCTAGCTACATGCCTGGTGCAACCCAAGAGAAATTGTTCATTCCCCGGGCATTGGCCACCGAAAACTGATTAATTCTCTACCGTTGGACGAACACCAGAAATATTAGCTAGCGGGTTTGAGATTGCTAATCCCAGTAATGCACCGGACAAATATCGCAGCTCCCTACGCCAGCACACTAGCTCGCATGCCGATCATTTAAATCCAACTATTTTGCTGTTGAAACTAATTTCTAGAACGAAGTAATTAAACTAATTGAACCAAAAGAAAATGGCAGGTAGGAACATATTTAAACATACATCATTTTAGTCTCTCTTACTTTTTATAGTAACGGGGGACCGTTACCATAATAAGTAGAAAGAGAAAGAGGGGGAGGCGGGGGGTGAAGTAAGCAAGCATAATATATATATACACTAGCTGTGCCCCGCGGTTTCACCCGCGTCCCACAGGGACCGTTATTTTATTCGGGATAATATCTTAATTTTTTCTTTCATATGATTCTTCTCCTGGCAGATAAACACAGGAAAAAAAAACAATTGCGAAAATGTTCCATCTATTCACGCGTGATGCGATGACCAAGGGAAATAGTGATTATTTTTTATATATAGAGGATTTTACAACAGACGCAGCATGCGTTTGACCACTGACTCGCCTGATGGGAACCGTCGACGTGATCGAAGGTGTAACACGCTTGCCTAAGAGATATCTATTTACTTTACTCTTGAACACCCCCGGATTGTATTTAGGTGGAAAGACAGACGCAGGCAACGAGTTCCATACCTCTGCAGTTCTTACAAGAAAAGTTGACTTGAAACGCTTAGTGCATTTCAAGTCAACTTTTAAACGTGTAGTCGGTAATATAATGAATTTGAAACAATATCATCATTGATTTATGAGATATGATATGAGACGGTAATATAATGAATTTGTAACAATATCATCATTGATACTATGACACCATTGCTTTTCTTCATATTGAAATTAGGAAAGTCTGTTGACAATACTTCTTGCGCTTCCGTTTTGGACGCATTTTTATGTCGAAATGCTCCGTGCTGCATTCTCTACATTACGTTTAACGTTTTTGGAAAATCTAAAGTTATTTGACCCAGTCACCTATTAATTAGACCGGCCTTTCAAACCGTGCTAAGGTCGATTAACGCGAGCTTGTTGCGATCAAGAAAAGCAATGTTTAAAAGAAATAACAAATTGCTTCTACATGAACTGAGACAAGGTTAACAATGGTTGATGATCGATTAAGTCCGGCTCAACAACACGAACATTATGGTTATCGCGAAGTTAAGAAAGGAAGTTGTAAATTCAACAACTTTTTTTTTAACTTACTAAGAGTATAGGCTCAGAACGGTGGTTAGGTTACTTTTTTAACTCTATGACACATATCAGGCAAGCTCGCGTGCGTCAAATAATCATAGACAATCATTGCTTTTATTAGCGTAGTTTAGTACAATTTCACGAGAATACCAACGCATAATTTCATATTTGATCGAAAGGGCAGAATAGAATTATTCAAATAAAACAATCGATAACAGCCAGTCTAGCTAAAAGTTGTTAATTACAAAGTAAACTGTGATGTACAAACTGCCTACCACTTTAAATAATGAGTCTGACAGACTATTTAACCCCTCCTAGACACAGGGCCGGAGTCAGGAGTTGCTGGAAAAAATGAAAAAATTATGAAGTTTTAATTTATTTTATTTATTTAAATAAATAAATAAATCCGGCCAGAGACTGATATATGTACATACATGTATATTTTCTAATAAATATTTTTATAGAAATATACACCCAGACAGAACAAACATATGTTCATCACTTGAATTTTTGCCCTAGGTGGGAATCGAACCCCAAGCTCAGAAGGCAGGTTCACTACCAACTGAGCCATCAAGTCAGTCAAATTTGGTAGGTTTACCTAAATAAATTATGAAATGTGTTGGTTCGTTTTAATCAATAAACATAGTGCAGTTAAGCAAAAATGATTTTTATTACAGGGCTGCCTTTAGTACCTACCTACGAGTAAATGGTGAAACAGACTAAAAGTATAATAGGCGTCCATTTGGTGATTCGAATTTTAAAAGCGATTAAAGCATCAGTCATACATCGCACCCTCACAAGTGCAGTCTATTCATTTGCCGGACGAGTTCATTTCCTGCCAGAGATCGCTCTATGGAGGAAATACGATTGGGACAAGTACGCAATGGGGAACCGGAGCCCCGTTCGATTTCCCATTTTACACCCATTTATCACCACGGTTATCTTATCAACAACTGGAAATAATTGTTGAAAAATGAAGGCAAAAATTCATTGGTATTTGAAAAAGCCAGAGGTAGTTTAGTGGCCCATTACTGCAGCGGCAGGCAAAAAGCGTTGATGGACGTACATAAACTGCCAAACTGCCGACATTATTTGCTCCCGAGTAGAATGAAGTAATATCTAAACGTTAAAAACTTTTTTGACATAGATCTACTAACAGGCATGGTTTTGTTCTATGGGCTAAATGGGCGACCTACGAAATATACCTAGAAAAATGTGTAACTCATAACATAATTTTGAGTAACAAAATTTAATCAAATATTTCAAATTGAAAAAATGAATCAGAGGGAGTAGCAATCCAATTCTATTATTCGAGTAAATAGAAATTTTCTTTTCGTATTTCGGAGTATTTCGTATCACGTCAGCAAAGTGAACCTCAAGAACATAGACAGTAAATATAGTTAGTATAGCTTTGTGATTATTTCGTGGTAACTTGAAAATGTGTATGGATACTTACGAGTAGGTATGTTAGTATTGTACCTATATTGCTCTAAGTACTTAGTTCAGAGTCTTTATTTGGTTCTCCGTAAATATTCGCAATACTCTTCTGGCTCTGAGAAGCACGTAGGTATAGCAATTTCGGAATGCAGTCAAAGCCATGATCAATAAATCGTTACGAGACTCACTCAAATTTCATTTTTGAAATAATTTCAGAAAATATCAAAGTTATTAAGCTCGCCATATTTTTTCTTTGATTGCCAACTTTACGACACTTGCACAAATGTTACCAAATCAGTTTTTCAAGTAACGTACTTCGATTTTCTAAATTTATGTGCGCAAGTTTATGATGCATTTTACGATGGCCTCTCGGTCAAACACGCGACTCTACGGTTTATGGTACTCACGCAGGGTTTACAGCACAACTAAAATAAACGTTATTGCCAGCACAAAACTTAGAACATTTGTACTAAATAGGCTCGTCAATATAACGGTCGAGAGGGCTCATTTTTACAAATAGGTACAAAGTTACGTGGGTACGAGCATCTCTTTCATCGTCAGGGCAGACATTAAACAAACCACTTTGTGTTATGGTAATTACTTGTGCTGAGTTTCTTTAATGGACTTAGTTACAAAAGTATTTACGCAAGGAACGTCTATTTGAATGGTGTAAACATAATTTGTGGGCGAAGTTGTAGATGTAATGCGTGTGGAGCGACGGTGTTGCCGAAACAACACCACTCGATTTAATTAAACTGTCACACGACGCCGAATGTACGCCTTCTTGACTTTGCGCTGCATTTTATAATAGATTAACTCATTTTATTATGTGTCGTAAGGCATCACTTAAGTTTCAAATTATCGTAAATCTTTCTCACTTTCAGCCAAACGACTTTAACAGAATAATTGGAATCGTTTAATCCCGAGTCGCTGGAACACGTTTTTGCTAAAATCCGGCATACTCTGGTGATAGATGACATTTAGTGCAGATGGAGTTGTACCCAAGAGTGCCTTTTCTTCGCGCCGTTGAACAAGTGCCAATGAGAGCCAATCTTCGGGAAATTTGCAAAAATAAAAGATCTCTGCTTAAAAATGCTGATGAAGTTTGGAAACGAATAAATACCAAAATACCCAAGGTAAAGAGACAGTCATTAAGCAGATTGAGGTAATTTAAAATTGTATTAGCTCTTATATTCGCTTGTCGTCTTTTAATCTCGTACAGGTATTTTAGTTAGGGTATAGTAACTCCATTTATTGCTTAAATTGGGTAGGCGTAATTTACCTACAGCACTTCAACTTCAGCTATCTCGTTTAGTGACTGATACTGAAAAAGAAACCTTAATTTAAATATTATTGACATACTTACAACATAAAAAACTGAGTGAAGCTTATTTCGGTTTTGATGTAAGTAAGTACCTAATTAAATATTACTTTCTTGATTACTTTTTTTTACTTTATTTAAACTTCTTTACTTAAATAATATGAAACTTACAGTGTTAAGAAGCCGTTTATTTGGTTGTTTTCTGGGTTTATAATTATACGAGTATGTTTCACTTTTTTGACGTTGCTTGTATGAGTTCAAACTCTGTTTATTGTAAGTCATAATTGGTGAACTGGATGCGGTTGTGATGACTGTGTTTTGATTTTCAGTAACTTGATACTTATCCTCGTAGTAAGACACTAATTTCATCATAAGAACATCTTTTAAAATTTCTTTTTGCCCGTTTAAATTCTGCAAAAATAAAAAAATATATAGCACACTCTTTTTGGTCATTTAACGAAATGATTCGAGTTAAAACTTACTGACATTATTTCTTCGGTAATTATTGGTCGGCGCCATCGATGTAGTTTCTTGAAACTCATGAAAGGAGTACTGTGTGTCGGAGGACTGACTAGTCGGATTCTTATATTTATAGACCATTGATCCCAAGCCGTGGAGAAAATTCTCGAATTCTCCCGAAAAGTAGTTCACTGGATCTTCTATTCCACTAGCATGCTGCACAAAAACATCTCATTAAAGTTATCTGAATAGCTACGTTTAATCAAACGATCCAGCTAAAATAAATACAAACGTCTAAACTCGTCGTCATTACGACGATATTTGCTAAAACAATAAATAAACATGTGCAGCGCGACTCGCACAAAAACACGTTCATGAAAACTGGCGCGCGATAAGCGATTGATCGACGAAATCAAACATTCAAACTATACCTAGATTTCTGATTTACATTTTATTTTTCAACTGCGCGACGCGACGCTCTTTTTATTTTTACCAAGTAGCTCGACGTAGTTGAATGAGATCGAAATGAGTAAATTCTTTAGCAGTTTAGTGAAGTGTCGCGTGACTAAATACAAGTGGAGTCGACTCGAAATCTGAGCGTAGGTTTAATCGTTTCTCCTTGATCCCGACTCCTGCGCGGCTGAGCGTCCTGAGTGCACTAACACGGCTAGATTTATTAGTTCAATTATCCAGGTCCTGTTCTCCGCTCCGCTTGCTTGCACGCAGACGCCAACAACTAAATTTCGCTCAGGTTGCAACATTCACTTTGTTTTTTGGTCTTTTTAGCTTGCGGTTAATGTGCAGAAATAAATTAGGTATAGAGGTTTAAAAATGGCTGCCATTAAATCTTACTGTGCGGATTGATTTTCTTTTAGGTGGAGATCATAAAACGTCTTTGATTTTAATTTTTTGCCAAAAAGACTTTTCTTGAGCAGACAAATGTTTTAGATTTGCTGACTAAACTTGTCGGTGTCTAAGTTTAATCGAATACGAGTAGGGTCAACTGGGGCAAATGCGTCTGTCGGACAATTGCGTCTTTCCAGAGTTACTGACAAACCTTTCACAAAATAGGCGCCACCTACATCTTTTTTCTATCTTTACTTGCAATCATTTGTACAAGATGGTGTTAGTTACCTAATTTGTGAAGGGTTTGTCAGTAATTCTCGAAAGACGCAATTGCCCCACAGACACATTTGCCCTAGTTGATCCTATATATACGATGGATAAGACACATACAGTAAGTACACGAAATACTAGTTTTGTACAAATGTTTTGTACAAATCCTTTGAGTTACAAACAATGTGCATTGTTAGTACTAGACAGTCTGCATAAAACCTTGAAATCTGTCAGTTTAAATTAGTTAAAGCTCGGAGCACTGTGGCAGCGACAAGCGGAGCGGTGCGGCCGCCAGTGCCGCCACACCCTGCCGTTACAACTTGGCCAACTTTCAAATTTGTGGGTTGGCGCTTTCTCTGCTACACTCGCATACATACAATTATACACAAAGTGCATGTAAGAGCTCTACATTGTACATATAGTTCACCAAAACCTAAATGGGATCGAGCCAAATTATACCTAATGTCTTTACTATACAAGATACTAGTTAGTATGATCGTCACGCCTTTCCCCCGAGGGGGCTGGCAGAGGTGTAATACAACACCCACATTTCGCCGGACGATATTCAGTCCCAAATTTGACAGGGGGCGAGCCTGTCGCCATACACCGGGCTCCAGACGCACATATGTTCACACAATGAACAAATTGGTGCGTGCCGTCGGCTGGGTTCGAACCCGCTTCCTCTGGCTTGTGAGGCGGGCCTTCTCCCAACTAGGCTGCCATCGCTTTTATATTATATTATATTATAATATTTACATATATTTTTAATTAGTATTACATACATGTGACCGCTAGAGTGTGGAATACTCTGCCAGAGTGTGTGTTCCCTGACACTTATAGTCTGGGTGTTTTCAAGTCTCGAGTGAATCGGTTTCTTCTAGGCAAGCGTGCTCCATCGTAGGCCGCATCACTGCTTATCATCAGGCATGTTGGTGGCCAAACGCAAGCCTATTATGTAAAAAAAAAACAAGTAATTACGTCAAGTTGCGGTTATTTCTAGTATTAATTAATTACTTAAACAACAAAATTTGACCCAAAAAGATGTTTAAAATTGAATGCAAGTATGGGGAACGGGAGCTCAAAGCGAGATGTTTTATTAATAACTCGTATATGTAATACAAAGGCACACCTGAAGCCGAGTCTCGAGGCGTGGGTGATCGTATATCGCTCAGCCGAGATGTATGTGCGAAGGTGGTCACTAAACAATTCAGGGCAGCGTCTCGTTATATTGATGGAACGAGAAGGGAACGGGTTCGAATGTGAGCTGGTGTTGCCAGCTCGTGACGAACTCGAAAGAAAATGTGTCAGTTTTGCGTTTTTTAAATACGCTTTGCTGCTTTAAGTGCAGTCAGCAAGATGCCAAGTGATCGTATTTCAGACCAATAGTGATCAATGTTAAACTTTGTTGAATGCTGAAAACTTTGTCTGTTTATCTGCACCTGATGGATCGATATAAAACAGATCACTTATACAGAAAGTGACTTCCACACCCATCATTGAAATAAAACTTAAATTCAGCATGAGTCGTGCTGGAAAAGTATCAAATACTTTTTTTTTTATGTAGAAATAGGGCAAAAACCACCTCCGACTGGGTTCCAAAAGTTAAACGGTCGTTAGGCCGACCCAGAAAGAGATGGAAAGACGAGCTTGACGACCATGAAAAGGATTGGCCCACCAAAGCCAAAAACAGAGACAACTGGAAAGAAGGAAGAGAGGCCTTTGCCCAACAATGGGACATATCGGGCTGATCTATCTATGTAGAAATAGGTCGGCGTTTGACCACCAACTCGCCTGAAGTTAAGCGACGCTGTGGTCTAAATGGAGCACGACGACCTATAAGGTACTTATTCACTCTAGCCTTGAAGTTTTGTAGAGTAAAGAAGTACAAAGACGGCAGTTGAGTGAGGCGCTACAAGTGCGCTACTGCTCAGACCCGTTTTCGGAATGGTTACACCGGACTACATCCCGAAACACGAGCTAGACCTAGTCTAAGCTCGAGGGCCAAGTAAGTAAAACAAAACAAAATCGTATGCAATTAAACTACAATGAAAATAAGAAGATCCACCTTGCACCTGGCAACACCGCGTGAGATAGTGTTCGCGATACCGCCGCCACCGGCCGGCATCATTCTCATGAATATTGTACAAGCACGCGCGCCGCCGGATCTCCAGATTCCCTGTATCCCAGCTTATACTTATACCCCTATATTCTTTTGTATGCAATCTGTAAATAAGCTTTGAAGGCTTCGATCCTCCGAACACTTTTTGTTTCGAACAACAACTTGCGTAAATATGCGAAGCTTTTTATGGTACTCAAAGATGTTTGTTTTTATCGTTTGTGATGCAAACTCTTGAATCCTTTATGAGATTTTGCTAGTAAACATCTGGTGACTGTATGGGTTTTGTCAGTCAAGTTTGGGATTATTCATATTGTTTCTACATTTTTTTGCCTTCCGGTAGGTACTCACGATATCTATATTATGACCGCATATATTATGAATTAACTTTTTGATTCATGTCCGATATTAAGCTCTGATTTTTTTAGTTATCAGTTTGTTTAGTTATCTAAAACGTGATTCGATAGAAAAAATGCAACTGGAATAAGACTCTGTCACTAATTATGCCAAAGATAACAAAAAGAACGAAGATAATAAGTAATGACTGCCTCGGTGGCTCAGTTGGTAGTGAACCTGCCTTCTGAGCTTGGGGGCGTGGGTTCGATTCCCACTTAGGGCAAACATTTATGTGATGAACATTTGTGTTTGTTCTATGTTAGGGTGTTAATAATTCTATTTAAGTATGTATTTAAAAATATCTAAGTATGTATATCAGTCCCTGGAAGCCATAGTACAAGTTTTGCTTAGTTTGGGGTCAGGCGACCGTATGTGGAAGTGTCCCAAATGTATTATTATTATTATTAATTTATTAATGCAGATCATCGTAAAGATAGTTTTTAGTCTTTTTAGCTATAATACCTTTACTAATGGCTATGTTATTAAGGTTGTCTTGTTGATGCATCGATCGGTATTAAATTCACACGAATACCCCAAAATGTTAAAAAAAAACGGATTTTCACGGTTCACCCGATCAGTGTGACATCGGTATTTTCTCAGCGCCTGCCTAATTTCTTGTTTACAGCTGTAAACAAGAAATCAGGCAAGCGCCTAATTAATAGGCGCCTTGTAAATAGAGTTCTTCGAGTCTGTGACATCTGACATAGCACAGTCCATGAGGCCAAGAGAGTTCTTGAGTGTTACTTGCGCTCACTGTCCTACGACAAAACTGAACAACTCTTATTTAGCCTCAAGTAAACTATTGTTTTGCGTCCCACTAATTGTTACCTATATACAAATTCCCATTCCACTTTACCTTTCTCTTCTTACCTACTCTACCCAACATAACACACTTCAAACACACACACACACACACCCACTCACACACACTTACACACTTAAAATCACCCTGTTTGTAAATAAATAAATAGTCACTCATACAGTCTGCCCAATTTGGTTCTAAAATTGTTATTAGAATGATTCTCAAAAAATTCATTTAGTCTGCCTTTAATTTAATGTGTCGTTCAAGTGGACGCTCACGACACTGGGTTTTCCAAGTGTGGGGTCCACAGTGTTTGTATATTGTGCAAATGGTTGGTCAATAAAGGTATTTGTATTTGTATGTGAGCTAAATACCTTGTGAGTCTATCTATATCTTCGCCATGCATTTTGAAAACATTCCCAAATATTGAATAGACATAATAGATGTATTGTGTTTAATTATCGAACTAACTGATAAAATTTCACGACAATCGGTTGACAAAAACTAACTGTAGAGTAAAGCTGCCGGACATCCGCCGAACAGACATACGAAAGCATTTTAGCTCAAGCTGAAACGGAGACGATTCGCGCTCACTCGATCAAGGAGAAAACCTTAAAAATAGAAATTAGAATTTGCGTGTTCTTGCGCTCTGCTATATTTTTCTATAAGTATACCGTATATGTAGTTCGTTATCTCCTGGGTGCATGAGATGAGATCCTATGTGATAGAGCTTAAGAGTCCGGCGACCACGTTACTTTACTCACCACTTTACTTTACTAACTTCGCATTGGCTTAAGGATTTCCATAACCATTTCGTCTAGAAGAAGATGACGAGTGAAGAGAGCAAGTAAAGAATCTGACGAGCCTTTAAAGTTACCTACAGAGTGACAAAGTGGAATTTAATTTTTTTATGACTTTTGCACTTCTCTAATCATTCTTAAATAACTAAGAATGTTCCTTGTATTAAAGATTCATTTAAAAGCTAATGATATAGACAACCTCCCTATGTAAAGGCATTTTTGATTTGCTTTATCTATCTATTGAATAAATCAGTCAAAAATGACCCCTTAAAAATGCGGAAATTTTTCATAGCTCTATTTTAGCTTGAGAACGTTTTTTTAAAAAACCAAGAACATAGGGGCGGAGATATTGTTAATTTAATTGTACATGCTATTTTTCATCATAATCTGTCAAATAGTTTTCAAGAAATTTGAGAAGCGCGTTTGTATGAAAATTTCAGAGCGTCGCGGCCCTCTTAAGCCTAATACATCGATTGTAGTAACAGAAGCTGCTCGAAATAAACGTAATAATAATAATAAATAAACGTAATAATGCCTCGTAATAATTATAACATTGTTTTGTCTTTTTCGACCAAGTTTAAAAATTTAAAAGAACGCAAAAGACAAGACACTGTAAAAGGTTACCTGGAAGAAATCGCTTTAGGCGATAAGGTCGCCCTTGTACGGCCGAAAAATGTATTTTAGTTTTTATTGTACTGTATAACTATTCCGAGCCTATACAACTTTTATTGCTAAGAAGGATACTCGGTTACTAATAAACGATGTATAACCTCGAAAAAGTTATACAGTATTGTGTCTTTTTCGTTCGAATTCAAAAACGTAAAAAACATAACATACAAATCGTCACGCCTTTCCCCCGAGGGGACTGGCAGAGGTGTAATACAACACCCACACTTCGCCGGACGATATTCAGTCCCAAATATGGCAGGGGGCGAGCCTGTCGCCATACACCGGGCTCCAGTCATGTAGCAAATGACATACAAAACAAAAGAAAACACATGTAAAAAAGAAATAAATAAACAGAAAACACTAACTATTCCGGGGTTAAAGAACGTCAGTAAGGGAGAAAATAGACGAACTATTTCTATGAATGGAAGCGCACCTAATGCGCGTATTTCCTATAGGAAGTTAGACATGAGTCAGACGGGTGGTCTCGCGTGCTGGATAAAGCACATAGACACTAAGTGGTACGGCGCGACGATAATACGTCAAACCGCTGGCGTGTGGTCTGAACGAGCCGTCTGACCGGCGGCCGAACAGAGGCAAGGCAAAATTTAATAGTCCCGTGTATGATCCTATCTCCCTTTCCGAAGCACTCTCGTGTCAGTCCCGTCGAGACGCTGTAGGCAGACGTAATGGGAAAGGGAATTTCAATGTCAAAACTTGACGTTAACCGATCCTGGACGTGAAACTCTGATAAAGCATTAACGACCTTAGGTTAAGGTTAACATGGTTGTAAAAGGTTTCCGCGTCTCCAACTGTCACGGGATAATGAAAACTTTTGTTGAACATTGTCGTCAGGATTTTGGGCACGTGTATTAAGTACGGAAAGTAGAAAATTATTTAGAACCTTTGAAAGAGAACTTTGAGAAATCTATTTCACTTGTTTAATCGGAAAATACCTATCTCTTCACAAACATGTGCTAATTGGTCAGATAAAGTTATCTTGAGTGGCCTAAATGTCCCTAAATTTTTTTTTGACAGGAAAATTTAACCGCCGAAAAAACTGAAAAGTAAAAAATAATTAACAACTAAGTTCTTACACTGATGTAGGTATACCTAAGTAATTTTGAGTCGGCGCCATACTTAGGTAGGTACCTGTACTTATTTACGCCGCCGCGCCGCCGCGCATCACGCTTTACGTAGGTAATTAATTACCTGATTTGCTTGTTAGGCGCTGACTCAAAATTACCTAGGTACGAGTATATAGCTACATCAGTGTAAGGACTTAGTTATTAGTTATTTTGTGCTTTTCAGTTTTTTCTGCGGCTTAATTTTTTGTCAAGAGTTTTTACTTTAAATTTTTTTGTGGGTAGGTAGGTAGGGTATATACAAATAAAAAAAAATAAACTGATCGGTCTACACTCAGTATAAAATCCGTGAGTGTAAATCACCCCTATTTTCCCACTCTTAGGGCAGGTTTTTTTTCCAAATTTATATGAGACCAACTTCGAGGTATCTATCCAATAAAATAAAATTATCAAAAATGGTCTTCCCTGTTAAAGTTATGCGTGGTCATACATTACAATCAGTGAGTGAACAATCAATCATCCCCTATTATATCCCCTACACTTAAGGTTGGATTTTTTTTCGAATTTATATGGGACCCCCTTGGAAGTATACCCTTTCCAATAAAATAAAGAATTATCAAAATTGGACTACTTTGCAAAAAGTTATGCGAGATCGAACAAAAAAAAATTACAAAAAATAATAATAAAATACGCGTAGTCTTGTCAACCTCCTACGTTTCGTAGGTTTAAAAAAAATAAAAAAAATCTTATTTACATGCACGTATAGGCGACGACTCTCAATTGACAGATCTTCTCTCTCTCTATTTTCCCGCTAAAACGAAAAGAATTTTCCCTTTCTCATCTCTATTTCTATGGAGTCTTTAGTCGGAAGAAGTCAAAACAATGCGAGCCAAATCAATAATGTTCATACGCTTGATCCCAAAAGCGAACAATAACAAAGGCGAAAGGAGAGGCGGAAAGCGAACAGTCGCGTGGCCCACATGTCGCCCATTGTTGGGACAATGTCTCGGATATTAGCGTTACAATCAATCACGGGTGTGTCTGTGACACGCGCGTAATTAGGAGCGAGCCTTGGAGACGGCGTATTCGCGACACTTGGAGGTCGAGAACATAACGAAAGCAATCATTACTTTCGTACAAGATATCCAGCTAGTTATTAATATGTCGATAGATACTATTAAATTTAATAGAAAATATACGACAAGCAAACTCACAAACTTTCGACAAGCTATTATCAAAGTTCAAGGACGCCGTGCTGCTCTATCAATTTCTAATTATTAAGAATGATTAGTAATATAAGTTATCTAAAGTAACCAAAATTATAAAAATAAGGCATAGAAGGTATAAAAATGTTGACTACGAGTATTACTTGATTTTTATTTTTGTGCTCTAACTTCTGTATAGAGTTAACTAGTTAAAATAATAATAAAAATGCATGTTTGACATTCAATGGAAATAAAAGAATAAAGTACTGTACAGAATACAGCCATGTCAATGTCAAAGGGCGGCGTATGACGGCGACGACGGTGCCACAGGGTCGCGGGCGTTTCGTAGCGTCGGAGTCACTCAGTCTCTTCGTAGCCATTTCGTAGCACTGCTACGGTTAATTAAACGCTAAGTGGCTTCCCACATCTACGACCCCTCCAAGACTTCCAGTCGACTCGCTAGAAGCATTGGCTACGAGCTGAATGAATATACAAAATGTAGGTTGTATTATTCGGTTTTCACTATTTGTAAGTAGGTATATTTTCATTAAAAAAAATATTTTTACCAAATTATTTTTTAGATTTTTTTTTGTTGCATTTTAAAATAAATATTGACGTGATTTTGTTTCATTATTTTTACTAATGATGTTTAAAGGCATCATCTACCTGTCACTATTTATGGCGCCTCTGTCTAAATTATATTTAAACAGCTGTTTTTTTTTTGTGGTAAACTAACTAACTAAACTAAAGTGACTAACTAAAGAAAAAATATCGATATTCTGTACTTTCGTTACAAGTCAGAACAACAGTACATGTACACCTGTACAATATACATACCTACACACCTACAGTTCATACACCAACTTTTATTTTTTACGCAATTCGAATAAATCTACAAAATTGGAATCCAGTAAAAACACTCAACAATCGGCAAACCAAAAGTAAATTAGCCAAAGAAGCCGTACTAATACCGCTGTTCAGTCTTAATATTTCGTAAAACTCCACGAAGATAATAGCGTTCGCAGATCGTGAATCTTCTTAATTACCAACAATGTTGAAATTAAGCTTTTAATGAGTTTTAATTAACAAGTTTTAGAACCTTGCGTGAAAACACCTAACGATTGTCGGGAGATAATGTTCTGGAGATAAACATAAATAACGAAACAACTCGCAAATGTGTTCGGATATATTTAGGTACATTACAGCCTTGCGTACATTTCGAGTTTAAATGATGTTTGTGACTTTGACTTTGTAACGGAGGTACGCAACATTTCGTACCTACTGAATTAGTTACTCCCCTTCTATTTAAAGAAAACATTACAAAATCGATTGTATTTTATGGAAGTATAGATATATAGTTAGAGTATAGTTCTGGGGTTGCTTATGAAGATAATGTAGTCGTATTGCCTTCTCTACACCATGTACTAGTAACTATTCATATTTAATTTGTTTATTAATGTTTTGGGAGCTGTCAAATTGTGCTAATTTAGAGAACTCCAAAAACTTAAAAAAACAAATAAATTGAATCTAAATAGTTACAAAGTAACGAGAAGGCAATATGACTACATTATATTCATAAGCTACGCCAGAACTATACTCTGACGCACTTTTGATGTAAAAGATATACTTCCATAAAATACAATCGATTTTGTGATTCTTTCACAGGCTCATTCACAGATAAGTTCATTCCAGAGCCAGAGGTCTGAAACATTCAGATTGTACTGATTAGATCCAAATACGAAGCAGATAAATCATGTCGTTAACATCACACAACCAATCGCCGATACGTTGAAGCACTTCGACGACAACCAACTAAATACACATAACATACAATTTATGCCAAAACAGAGCCAACAATCCCGTATGAGAGTTCCGATGTAGGTCAAAGGATTTGGCGTGCGCCAAAATGTAGGCGAACCCGGGTGCAGGTGCAGTACTCTCGGCGAACGGTTTAAACTATGAAATGAACCGGATAAAGTCGGCTTACATTAAACCTTATGTAAGTTCTTGTACCGCTTTCACATATTTTGCGGGATAAAGTTGCCTTCTTTATTATACGTACTTGCAGAGTTACTTGTTGTTTGTTGGTTCGTGCTTCGATGTACCTACAGAAATACAAACGATTCATTCTCACACTCATTATAATTGCGTAGGTTTGTAAGTGTAATGTTGGTTTTCACTCACCTCATATAGTCATACAGTTACACAATTGAATAAGCTTCTTAGACTAGCATCCTCTACAGTAGACTTACTCCTCACATCAGTACTTCTCAGAGCACAGAGCAATAAACAAAATTTTCAGTTTCATCATTTGTTTTTCATAAATGTCTTATACTTCAGTGTAACAATTGGCGGTCTTGTCACTAAGAGCGATCTCTTCCAGGCTAATAAACATATCGTCACGCCGTGACGATATCGTCACGCCGCTAACAAACATATCGTTTCTTCCGAGGGGGCTGGCAGAGGTGTGCAACACCCACACTTCGCCAGACGATATTCAGTCCCAAATGTGACAGGAGGCGAGTCTGTCGCCATACACCGGGCTCCAGTTACGCAGCAGATGACATACAATACGCACATAATTATGTTCACACAATGAACAAATTGGTACGTTCCTTCGGCTGGGTCCGAACCCGCGCCCTCTAGCTTGAGAAGCGGGCTTTCTCTGACTAGGCTATCATCGCTTTAAATCAACTGCAAAATTATTTTGGTATAAAAAGCAAAATATAATACTAATAACTTGGTTTATCAACAAAATCGAGTATGTATTTGATCGGCACTCTTCAATGTGCGAAATGTGCTGGCAACTCAGAGTCTGTAAGCAAAACGGGTTCAAAACACAATGACTTACCAGCTCTCATCTGAATATGTACAAATTAGTAGCAATTTGCCCGTCGTACGTCCGTTTCGAATCGAATATGAATATCAGATGAGTTTAAACGCGTTCAGATCTCTCTCCGATGGCAATCGGTCGGGATTGATAGTGGTTAAGCTCGATGACTGTTAATTACTGCTCGCCGCGATATTTGTGCAGGCGTCATTAAGCGCTGATAGAGTTTTTGAGTGATTTTAATGAATAAATGATGGTTGCACTTAGCGACTACTCAGGGGTCTTGCGGTAATTGATTACGGAGTGATAGGTTAAAGCTGACATGGTCTTGGTTGGATATATTTTTATAGCCGACGTCGGTTCTTTTGTTCCTTTTTTGTGTTTTGTGGCTAGATTGTAGAATCTAGACCAATTTACTAGATTTGAAATTTCTGGACTAACTGAATTTGACAACTATAATTTTGTTGCTTCAACTTTTCCTTAAACTAAAATAAACAAGCATACTTTGAAAATTAAAAAAAACCACCGACACTGATTTTCATCAACACCAATTTATATCAAACATAGCTAAGAACACTCCCGACTAATTCACATTTCAAACAAAAAAAAGACAAAATCAAAATTGGTTCATCCGTTCGGGAGCTACGATGCCAGAGACAGACACACACACACACACACACACACACACAGACACATCAAACTTATAACATCCCGTCGTTTATGCGTCTGGTGTTAAAAAATACGCTAATCATTTCAGTCCTGCTAATTTTTTTCAGAAAATTCTTAAATAGTTTTTTAGTTAGACTTTACCTGAATATAATTACACTGAAATGTAAACAAAACTGCAAAACAAAAGTCCACAAATGAAAACACTGACCATAAATCTTAGAGAGACATTAAAATAGTTCCGGTTGGAAACTTATGCCATTCGTAGGGACACCCTACAACGCAACGTCTTGGTTACTGCATAGTAAATCTTAAACAGTACGACAACATTAGCAAGAATAAAATTATGGACATTTAAAAAAAATAGTGGCATTACCTACTCGCATTCCAAACCTTTTTTAAACAGCTATTCATATGGTATCTAGCAAATATAATAAATCTCAGCAACCTAGGTTTATGGGTTGACTTGGCTATTGGCTGGCAAGGGCACAAAATAGCTTTTTTATTGTAACAGTTTCTAAAAATAAAACCAAAAAAACGAATTGTATTATTTTAAATCATTGTTTTTTTAATTTAACATCGTACCTACAGTTTGTTTTTATCGCAAATAATTTACTGTCTATTTTGTCTACTTATGTACCATTGAATAGCTATATATAGCTAAAAGTCAAGTTCCAATTAATTAATGAAATAATGCAATTTCGTTGTTAAGTTTTTAATATGCTGTTTGCTGTCTTCCTTCCTACACTGTGGCCAGATACGTCTTCTGCAGATTGAACACATCCAAGACCCAAAGGGTCTTATTGTTATTCACCCCTGTGCGGTCTGGTGACAAACTATTTAGACAACACCCTTCAAGGCCGTGTTGATTGTTTTTAGCCCGAGGGACACCTCATTTAAATATTAGAATACATAGCGTGACAATGACGGGCTCAGAATAGATGATGGCGTGGTCTTCGCCTCTTCGCGATTTACTTTGCGTCGGGTATCCAGGCAAGATAGAGCAAGTTTGTAAGGATTTTTCAATATTTATGCAGATTAAAACTTAAACGTAAGTTTAATTATTTTTTAATTATATTTTAATAATAATTAGGTACTTTTCAGCTCGATCATAAAGCACAAAGATGCCAAAACCGCCAAAAAGATTCGTAGGAAAATATTCGTAGATTGATGCTGCCGCTGGTGCATCAACAATAGAACCTACTTGCCTTATACCTCAAACAGTATTCATACACTTTATCGTCTAGGTATACAAACAAAAACAATATTGTTGATGGTGAGGTGGTTTCCAATAAATATCTCAGAATCGATAACAGAGACGGCTCTCATATAATATGAAATATTATATAATACGTAGGATATTATATGACATCCAAGATTTGTTGCCGAGAGATTTATTCTGTCTTCGCAGTTTTGCGATACAGTTCCATCTTTGACATTATTAAATTTCCGAATGGCTGATCAAAAATCTCACTAATATATTGGCAATATTGTATGAATAGTAAACGTGTCTGTTTTTTTTTTCTATAAAAGTATATGCTAAAAGAAATAAACTGAACATTCCCTATACCAAATGCCTACTTAAAAAAATCTAAAGTCTGTAATAAACATATCCCAAAAAAGAAGACGTCATTTTTTTATCAGTACATAAATAGGTATAGAAAACTCCGTCTTATCCCAATGTAAAATTAAATTCAGTTTAATACATAAAAGTGTAGTTAGAATGAAATGCACAAGAAAACCGCAGACGAAACGTATCTCTTCAAAACACGTTTATTAGTTGGTACGAGGCAACTAAAAAGATCCAATACACAGACAACTGCAAACTTGATTACGGAATTTACGGAATTGAAAGAAACAACAAACAGCGAAAGAAAAATCAGCGGGAAAAAGAAGTTGTTTGCACTGTTACTTACTCAAATCCCTGAAATAAATTCTTTACAAGAGGACGATACGACTTTCCTAAATAAATAAATTGTCAAGATAGCGGGTGATGTCGTCGAAAAGAATAATGGATTTTTTTGTGAGCACCGTAAGCGAATTAGGTAAACTCAAATGGCGTGTCAAATAAATAAAGGTGCGAGCACACGAGTGTGTCATACCAGGGTACGGCAGACACAGTAATTGCAACACGGGAGCATGCCCCTGCAATAACTAATCTTTCTTCCCCGTCGCGCCATTTTTAGCGGGTGACATCTTATTTTACGCCGTGCTATATTTTGAAAGCATTCGCATAATATTTTAATGCGAAGTCGCGTTTTGATGTGGTTTTTGCTAAATATTCCTTTTGCATGCTGATGACTTAAAATTTGCACAACTAGCTTCTCTGTTATGTTTTTATTAATTCTTGAGTTGGATACATTGCAGATTATCTCGTTAACTGCTATCTGCAAAGTTTTTTATTTGCAAAATATTTTAGTTAAAGAGCATTTATAAATTTCCAAACGCCTTTTAAAAGAGCGTTAGAAGTAAGTATTACTTAAATTAAAGGCTATCACGCGTGAGCGAGGATTGTAACATAAAACCGTGGGTAAAGATTCCCGATCGGCAGCAGCGTAAACTCCAAAGGCGAATGGGAATGCGCGAGCGGGAGCGACGCCCGCCTCCGCCGACTTTGACAGTTTATATGACCCGTGTAATGGCGCCTTAAACTAAATAAAGCCGTGCATTTGGCTCGTGTATCGCGAGCTACGCCCTCTTGCTGTGTCTCAGTCGAGATTAGAACTTTACTCGCCCTAGCGAATTCAATGTACTCCTACTTATTACTTCTGTCAGTAGTTGCTGAAAGTTTATTTATTTCCCCCGATTCTTGGTAGCGTTGCCAACTGCCAAATGAAAATAAATAATTGTTACCGACTGGGAATATAGTTTGGCTACTTAAGGTTCGCATGTCGTACGAAAATAGGCTTTTGTTTTCATCAATGCGTTTAAAAAACCCCAGCCACTGGGGTCGTTCATTGTGCAACGGCAGTGATAATAATTTCCAAGTCACCCAACGCCTGTCGTCTCCTACGCTGTTGTTCTTGTTCTGTACAAAGATATTCTACATTTAAAAAAAGAATACAACTAAGTATATACAATAAGCTTACCAGAAAACAACACAGATCAAACAACTAATGTAGTTGAACTAGATACATAATAATGTTCCATTTCTCAATAATGTCATCCACCGTCCGTGTCCCGGTTCACCCAGAGCGCAATAAGCAAGCTGATGTAAAATTAAGGCCAGTGGCTGACCGCAGCAGGCAGCTTATGTCGCCGCTGACTGATGCACCTGTCATCGCCGCAGGCAGCCTGGACTGAGGCCAGTCACGAATGCAAATTCATACCAGAAATTGACTAGCACTGCTTTTGGGCATATTAGCGTTAATTTCGTGGGATTAGGTTTGGCTTGAGGCAAAATTGGATTACTAGCATAAGCTACATACATCTATACCTAACATATTGCTGTCTCAGTATGCATGGGTAATAATAGTATAGGCATATGAAAAACTTTAGTTACATTTCGAAAACAATGTTTTAATCATAAAGGTGTTATTGAATCTATGATCCTAACCCTAAGTATAAATTTAAGTATTTAGTACAGAAACATTATTATTTCGATAAAATATGTGTTTATAATGCTTAGTTTCAAATCGGGGCAATTTATAAGAGAAGCATTTTAATATTAGGCCATTTCTAAGTCAAATAATTCAAAGTCGAAATAGTAAAAGAGACATCCAATACAGGCATTCCATTATTTCAACATTCCCAACCCACTCTTGTGAGCTATTCAGCTGAAAAAATGCCGTTTCATTTCGTCTAGTATCACAAGAATGATCTAGAATTCTAGAAACCTTATGTTCTGTAATAAATTGACTTCAAGGAGATAGGAGCAGATGTTTAACACATAAAATTCAGATCGGGTGCGCAGAGACTATCCAAATAAATGTATTTGTAATAGATTCAGGGGTAGGGGATAGGGAAATAGTCTAAAGGAATCGCAAGGGGTATAAAACGAACAACTGGTAGGTGTAGTAAACAGACAGTGGGGTGAAACTGCCAACGGGTAAAGTCTAATTAAGGTTGCCGCGAGTTTGGTAAAGTAGGACCTGCAGGCACGGGTTCCCACACAGTGATCGTAAAAAAACGTGTGGTTGTTCAATTCTGTGTGCGTTGATGTAATCTGATATTAATGTTTACATCGTATGTAGAAGAGACGAAACATTTTTTTTTTATTATGGCCAAAAGCTTGGTCTAGTAAGAGATCAACAAATTTCTTACCAGGCTGTACATACTAACTTTGTCAGTCTCCGCTATTTGTTTGTTTTAGAGTAAGTTTAATTAAAAAAAAACTAAATAAAACCCATTAAACAACAAAATGCAAATCAAATAGCAGTTTTTAACAATGATTATTTATATCAGCCTGCTATGTCCCATTATAAGGCAAAGGCTTCTCTTCCCTCTTTTCAGTTCTCCCTCTTTTGTTTCGATCGACCAATCCTTTTCGTGAAGGTCGAGCTCTTCTTCCTTCTTTCTCTTCTTTTTAACAATGAAACATATTTTCTTATGAAAAAGAAACAGGAATACAAGAATTAAACATTTAAAATTATTGTTGTATACTTGAAATTATAACACATTTCAAAAATAATTAAATGATTATAAATATATCTTTATAGCTTTCAAATATATCAGAGGCCCATGAAACCGAGAACAACCCAAGATTTAATCATGATGAAGGTGCTCTCACAGCGTCTGGCCCCAAAGGTGGGGAGACGACCATAAATTCCCAGATATTATTATACATCACCTCTCGTAAATATTTACTTACCGCTTTTAGTACCTACCGTATCAGAAAATAGACTACAAGAAATATACGAGCGATATACGAAACTGACTTAAAATCACGATATTTCAAAATCAAGTAGGTAGGTTCACCTTCATGGATCCACGAGATGAAAGTACAGGTGGACATTTTTAACGTGATGTAGCTCAAGTCTCAGTGGCATATGTTACATATTCCATCAAACACAATAGTTGCAATAAGTTTTGTGATGAAAAAAGAAAATATAAGTTAGATCAACAATATTAGGATGCACCAAAACGAACCAAAACAAGGCTATTTTGAAGATTCACAGCATCAGAAGCGGGAAGCTGGCAAACATAAGATTATGATGTGTAAGAAAACAGGGGTGTGTTTATGATGTTTGCCTCTGATCCTTTCATATTTGTTTTGCAACGCAAACATCGTACGAATATATTTATTAGGACTTAATGCCCTAAGAGATGAGATAAAATATACTGGTAGTTGAAACTCTCAAGCGTTGTTAAAACCTAAAGATAATCTAAGCCAAATTCAATGTCAAGAGTATTTGGGCAATAATCCAAAAATGTCTAGTGGAAGCGATCACTAATCAAAGCAAACATGTTTAAACATACATTTCTTTAAAAGATGAACAATAAACATGAACACGACAACGAACCTTAATAAATTCGCCACTTACACGGCAGCGCATACATTTCACTTGCGAATTTCGAATCAACCATTGTATGAAAATGTTTACGCACACCCTAATTTCCATTTCACGCCGTCGAACAAAGGACAACGTTGTAAAGGTGCCTGCTCACTGCACCGCCGCCTAAGAATAAGGATGGCTCACCACTTGAGTTTAATGGGGCGTGCACACTGGGGGACCGCGCGGACATGCGTGCTAATTTGCATGCGAACTTTACACAATTTAAACGTCTTACTATTGAACATTTTTTCTCTCCTACAGTAACTGTAACTGTAAGTACGATTCAGTATTAAAAGTTCAGTCGTTTTAAATTCAAACTAATTTGACCAAAAACAAAGTTTAATTTTATCTGACACAGTGTTTTAGCTGCGGTTTCATGGCATCTGTGTTTTAACTATAGCCCTCAAAATTCAACTGCAAAACTTTTTTCGAAGCTTTCGAGAAACAAAAAGTTTGCTTGATAAAGAGCCGCTAGCCGGTCTAAACGAACTAACGAACTGGTGAAGTGAACAGCTCTCGACCATTATTTACTCAGATCGGGAGTCCGTGAACTGTGTATCCAATCTGCAGACCAATTACCTATACCGTAATCAAGGAGATCCGCGAAAGGGTTCCGTCGAGGCTCAATCAAAGTTTGGCAATCATCACGCCTATCTAATCTCTGGGGCCACAATGTAACCGGGATTGGATTCTCGGCGGACCACATTAACTGCTGCCTTATTTATGCGTAATGATAACAAGTCCAATAGGACAAGCCCGTCGTTTGCCGGCCTTTTATTGCGGTTGGATTATAATGCGTAGGGCATGCTTATCGCGTACCTATCGATGTACTCGCTACCTATCCGACGAGCATTGTTGTGGAGGGATGGAGGTCCGTAATGTTCACAATTAAGTTTTATTGAGCCGGCCGCCTTTAATTGCCGTCATTTCCCGTCCAATTTGTTGGTAACGTCTGAATTTTTCATGTACGAAACCTATATATTTCAATGGGCTTTTTATTACATGTTTGTGGACGTGAAATATTAGAAAATGACTGCACGTACCCTTTGGGATTCAGTAAACATTCATGGTAGACAGTTTTTAATTTCCGGCGGCCCCGTAGCTTCCGCAACGAAAAACTGTTAATTGAATGTATGCGAGTTTGGGAGATGGGGATAGAAGTCTAAATCAACGTTTCAATTGTTGTGGAAATGATTTAGTGTTGTCGAGATAGTTTCGTCCTCATAAATGGCGTAATCGGATGGGCACATAAAACTTTTGCAATATCTTTATGGATAAAACTTTACTCACAAACATAGTGCACATACGAGTACATTAATATTATAAAGGCGAAAGTTTATGATTGTGTATACTGTTACTCTTTTACGCTCACGGATGAACAGATTTTGATAAAATTTACTATGCAAGTAGTTTATAACCTGAAACATATAGGCTACTTCCTGACCGCAGGTAAAATGCGGGGCATAGCTTAGTACATAAATCTTTCTTAATAGTTAACGTAATACTTAACTAGACAAACAATTTTATTTATTTATGAAACAAAAACACTAAGCACTATTCCTTGTGAAATAAAATAAATAATATAGGGAAAAAATACGCATTTTTACATGATACGAATTCGAAACTAATGGATGCTGTCCGAGCCGAGACGCTGGAAGGATGACACAACAGGGCGTCCCAAGGGTCCAGCGGGCCCGCTACTCGGGATAACACTCTTGGAAAAACTACGCATTAATATTCCACTCCAGCGGTGTTCCGTAGCTCTTAGCATTACAGGACATCACCTGAATTGAAAAAGGACCGAGCTAGACGGAGAAATTAACTTTTTAAATTAGCCTGCACCCCCAGACCGTTTGTCTGACTGGAGTTGGAGTCGCACTCAGGATAATACTAGTAAATAGAATTAGGTACTTACCTTTTGTACAAATAATTATTTTATGTCTGAACAGTACGAAGGTTTTTTTTTGTTGTTAAATTATGTATTTTAATGTTAGAATTATTGCTAAATATTGTTTTGCTTACTTACAGTATTTGAAAGCAAAATCGTTTTTTTTTTCTTGTCATATTATGTATTTTAATGTTAGAATTATTGCCTAATATTGTTTTGCCTACTTACAGCATTTGAAGGCATCAATCGAAACTTCACACTTCGGGTGTGAACTGTTCAATAAATCAGTCCGGATTGCTGCCATTTTATTGTACATCGGAGCCATAACTGAGCAGTTACTTTCTAATAAAAGAAAACATAAAAAGCGCAAAAACCCAAATAATTTCCCCCGAATTGATAGGTACAGCAGTAAAGTGGGAGCGCCAACACCAGATTTATAGGGCGCCGCGCAGTGCGTGCTTTAATAAAAAAATCGCAGAGGTAATTCGCGCGACAAGTTATTGCTGTGCTAGAGATATATACGGCTTTCATATTCTCATATGGATAAACGGGCCATTTTTGTCTAGTATGCCAAGTTAGCAGAGTGGTTTATTTATAAGCGTGCTGCTTAAAATTTCCCTCTAGGAATTGGTAATGTGCAGCAGCAGCCGTGGATTAACCGAAGCAGATTGAGTACCTAACCGGAATCAAGATAGTGGTGCGCCAATACTGGCTGGTGGAGTACTCTTTGTGCTTCGTAGTTTGAGGTATAGATGGGCGGCTGTATTTCGCTCAACGCTGGCAGGTCAATAGGCCCATCGAGGTCAAAACGTCATCCGTGTAAATGGGTAGGACGGGGGCGACGGTCGAGAGGCTCGAATAGCCCGGCGGTAGGTAGTGTAACTCAAAACTGTCAGGATCACGCGCCGGCCGCCCCGCCGTTGTATCGTAAACCTACGCCGACAAAGGTTCCTGAACAAACTTTTTATCGCTCACGAAATTAACTGAAACATGGTCGCGCAACTTTTTAAACTGAAAGCCTTCAAACGCAATTTCTAAAGCAGGAAATCGAGATTTGTTTAAGTAAGTGTAGGTATTCATTCTAATCAGTACCAGCAACATAATTGTATTAGTAAACAGATGTTTTAAGGTCACCCTTGTGTAATTTTGACCAGTACTTATGTTACTTCTACCCAAGCAATCGAGCACCTTTCACACTACGTTATTCTAGTAACTTGCATAATAAAACAATTACTTTTAATTAAATAAAGGAAGGCGTAAAGTACTCCATTAATTCACTAGCCAGAAACATAATACGAGGATATAGCTCTCTTCTCCAAGCTTTTATGACACAGATTGAGGATCACAACTTTTAGGATAGATTATAGTGCATGCAAGTCCATTTAGAAAGCGTCTATTTGCCGTATTTTAGCCTTTACAGCTAACTATTTAAAGTTTAAAATGGGTAAACCGTATTTGCATCTACTTACATATTTATGCGACACGTGTGACAAAATGAAAGTTTCGTTTTATATTATGAGAGAGTTTCAGGCTCCGCTTGTTGTGGAACCCGCGTGACCTCGCCGACACATCTTCATTAGCCGAACCGTGATTACTCCCCGGGGAAATAATAGGTATTACGTCACAGGAGGTTGCTTTGTTACTTGCCTGTCATACATTGTCTTTGACACGCTACTTAGGTATTTCTGTTTAACCAGAATGAATTACTGTGTGTGTACTTTTATACGGTTTATTTGTTGTTGGTATCAATATGTTTTAGTAATGTTTTAAGTTGTTATGCTGATGCTGTGCGAAGTAGAATTGAAAACCTACAAATACACAAAAACTTAATTTGTTAACATTTTCCAGGGACTAATTAAGTAAGTTTAAAAGAGAAATCATATAAAAAGTGTAATGTAAACTAAAATATATACAGTTTTCGTAAAAAAAAACATCTTAAAGTAAACAGCCTTCCGCTGTAGTTGAATGGATTAGTGTTCAAAAAAGTAAAGTGGACTATGAGATTTTTTTTAAACTAAGTACATATATCTATGTTGTTTTATTTATTACAGTATTACATTTTGAATTAATTTCATTATAATCGAAAAAATTAAATGAAACTTAAATAATACTAAAATAACAAATCTAAAACGAACTATAAAAAACTAAGTAACAAATACTTTATATTTTTACATTTTCCATACATTTTTTTTCATGTTCGATTCTAGAAAACTTCTTAGTAGTAAAATTGAAACTTCTTAAATCTGCGAAAGTTTTTCTCTACAATTCTCAAAGTAGTGTCCAATAGAAGCTTATTCCAGATTTCCAGCAGATATTAGTAAAATGTGTAAGGCAAAGACTGTTCTGAAAGCAGAATGTTTTAAGCTCAGCCCGGCCAGTTGGCAGGAGATCAGATAATGTCGCCATAACAGATTATATCTTGGCACGGGGAGGATTCTACGGCGTACGTTTCAAGACATCACAAAGAGATTTTATAGGGCTATTGTATACTTTGCCACTTAAATCATGGGCGTACCCAGCTTGTGTCGTAGGAGGGGGCAAGTCAGATTTTTTAGGTCGGATCGTCCGCGGCTGTTTTGTCATACACACTACACAACACACCTACATGAGTCATTAGATGTTTGTAGTGTAGTGTGTAGGGCAAACACCCGCAAATGATTCTGTTTTATAGGTAGTTAAATAAATAAAATTTTACAATCCCGTCACAGTAGTACATTTAACTATATTCTTAATGAATCATTAACCAACTTTGTCATTAAAATTTTGATGCAAGTTCCCTATTGCATCGTGCATTTTGTCAGTGTCTACTGCGCGGTTTATTTAAAAGTTAGAGCATAACTCGTTTACACTTTAATTAGTAATTAGGGGAGTTCATACATGTCCTGCGAGATTTTCAAGGGGGGGCAGCTGCCCTCCCCTGCCCCCCCCCCCCCCTGGGTACGCCCATGACTTAAATATTCAGTTCTTTCGTCTCTGAGTGGTTTTTGTTTGTTAGTATTTTAGGTCCTCAGACGTTTATACAAATTATTTTTGGACAAGTGCCCTTGTTTATGTAACACAACAAATACAATATTATTTATCTACCTTAGGCTACTCATAAATAGTTTTTTAATGATGATGAAAACAATTTTCAGGTTAACAATTCTTGACTCTTCTGAGGCCTTAGTGGAGACCGGTTCTCTTAATTGTTTTCAAAGATAGAAAGATAGATAAAGAAGGTTATTATAATGACAGTAGGAAACTAAAAACTTTGAGATTACTTAATCCGAATTTTCAGGTTATCAGATTATTCGATCATGAGAACATATATACATATCGTCACACCTTTCCCCCCAGGGGGCTGACAGAGGTGTAATACAACACCCACTCTTCGCCGGACGATATTCAGTCCCAAATGTGACAGGGGCGTACCAGTCATGTAGCAGATGACATACAATACGCACATATGATCATACAATGAACAAATTGGTGCGTGCCGTCGGCTGGGTTCGACCCCGCTCCCTCTGGCTTGAGAGGCGGACCTTCTCCCAACTTGGTTGCCATCGTTATATTCGATTATGAGAAGTATTGTAATATTAAGTATTGTAATCGATTATGAGAAGTATTGAGATAAACCAAATTCTCAAGCTTACTACCAGTTGGTAGCTACTGGCATAGCCACACTGAATGGCATTAAATGACAACACTATCGTAACGTTTCAAATTGGTACCGTACCGGTAAAAGACTAGGCACAGCACAAAGTACTTTAAACTCGTTAGGTAAACTTAGTCATAACCTGTGATTAATTAGCTCATTCGACACCTAACATATTCCTGCGTATTAATAGCCTTTCGTAACACTGGAGCGGTAACTACTCGCATACGTATGTTAAGAATAGTGTAGCCACCTGCGAACTCAGTCTTTAATTGGGGTAATAAATCCCAAGGGTCTCTGCGAATCACGACTTATTGCCACTTCCCTCTCCGACGATTAAATCTGCTCCCGATTGTACGTCAAACACGTAAACTGAGTCTTAAATACGACGTCGCACTTCAGTAGTCATTAGAATTGCCACTGTGTATTTAGTTATATCTAAACATATGTATTTAAAGTATATAAGTATATATATCAGTCTCTGGCCGCCATAGTACAAGCTTTGCTTAGTTTGGGGTCAGACGACCGTGTGTTCAAGTGTCCCGAATATTTATATTTATTTATTTATTTATATGTTGCTTAAAAATTTTACTCATAACGTAAGTAAACCTGTCTACTGAATACATGGAAACAAAGTCGGTGTAAGTTGTAAAATGAAAATATATGAAATAAACACACGAAAACGCAAAGAAACGTTGATACCAAGTAATAATGATAACTCGAAAATCATCGGTACGAGTAAACATACTAAATTTTAGCTAATCTTCAGAATAGATGATATTTGTTACCTTAAATTGAATGGCTTTCGAAGTTACATTTACGAACTTCAAAGTTATAAAATTGGCTCTACCACCATGAGTTAAAAAGGCTAGACCAAAGTCAAAGTCAAAATGATTTAATTTAATTTGGGTATCAAAGATACACTTATGAACGTCAAAGTTTTATAATAGACTCGACCGCCTTGTTGGGAATTAGAGAGCTCAGAAGAACAGGCAAGAAACTGAGGGGCATATTTTTTTACATAATTAGATAACGGTCAAAATTAAATAAATGGATAATATGGTGTAAATTTTGGCTTACAACTAAGTAATATCATATTATATATCTATGTGCTAGTGGCTACTTGGTGGAAGTGGAAGGCTCCAGACATCTCTGTCTTCTAAATAATTGTTAACCTTATACTCGTAATATCCTCTTTTCAATAGTGTGGTTTTAACATGTGATTTGAATCTTCCTTCAGTGAACCCTGTTATATGTTTCGGGATTTTATTATAAAGACGAAAGCAGTTGCCTAAAGGACTTTTTGATTTAGTCAGTCTAAATCTAGGTACAGCTATCCTATCCTTATTTCTAGTGTTATTGTTATGATAATCAAAGTTCAATTTAAATTTATGTAGATTTTTACGAACGTAATACATAATATTTTCAAAGATAAACAGAGAAAGTAGAGAAGACCTTCACAACAAGTCGAGAAATTGAAGGGCAATTTTTTTATTCAAAAAATTGTTTCACATTCTTATTCTACTTATAATCTGAAGTTATAACATTTTTATACATCAATTCAACATTGTTCCCTTCCTCTACAATAAATCAATTACAAATAAAATTACAGACATCAGGTATTTAGACAGCTATGACATTATAAGAGCACACTGACGACACCTGTAGTGTTTCCTGCCGCTTAATAACTGCATTGTGGTGCATTTTTAGTCTGCATAGAGCGCTAGTCCACCCTCTTGGTCTCTAGGCGACAGGTGTAACCTGGGCGGGCGGCGTCGGCGAGGGCGGCGCATATAATTGAGGCCATAAATCCGTGGACGCCTTCAGAGAGGCGACAATTAAATCACGTTGAATCATGGACCACTAATTACAACCAGCAATGTTATAATTGCATTGCTATTTGGCACCTAATTTATAGCGTTACCTACCTATGGTTATGACGGTTATGACCTATATTAAAATTGAAATATAATATGTGTTAGGTTAATGTGACATTCTCATGTAGCCAACCGAAGTCACAAGACTACACGTCGCGCTTCAAGCAATTCGTTCAGAATTTGCACATACATCTAAATCGTACCACGATGGCTCGCGTAATGTTAGAATACTACTTTGTCAAAATATTTAATATAGAAAAAATAGATACAGATTTCAGCGTGTGCCTAATTTCTGAGCCGCACGTGAGCTGTTGATCGGCCACATGACACAACATTGGGATGCCACTGAGTCTCTGAAGCAATTATCGTCATTGGTGATTGTGATTTCAAAGTACACCGATTGTATAGACAAGCTTCTAACACATATCTGCCACTTACACAGCGTAAGTATGACACACATCATGACAGTGTCATCAGTTCATAACGAACATTTGTTTTGAAAATTAGAGAAAAAGTACGTCATATATCGTGGTCCGTGTACAATAAAGCTACTTTATTTTTCGGGTGGCATAGACATTAAGGCTATACAAAGCTGTAAAAGCTGTAACCCCTTGACGTCGCTCGTAACTTGTTTATAGTAACGCTTTAAATTAGAAAGGTATGCATAAATTACGTAGCCGCCAAAGAAGCCGCACAAGTACCTACAATCCGAGATGGGATTGTAATTGCTTCACAATCTTTTATCTTGGCAGTAAAGTCCCGCCATTAAATAACAAATTACAGACGAGACATAGAGTCGAATTCCGGGCTAAACTGTGAGAGACAAATCTCGAAGTGACATTCTATTTCTTATTTTCTTTTCGTGAAAAACGACACTTTGGTCGTGCTACACCTCCATCAGTGTCAATTAACATAATTCGAAGAGATATAAAAGATAGAACAGGTTTTCTTCTAGAAAAAAAATTATTAACTTGAAATACGTGATAATCAAATGGATGATTTCAAAAAAAATATACAAAATTTGGTATGAGAGGATCTGTAACTGACGGATATATTTTTAAATAAATAAATTCTGTTTCGTTGGTTAGATCGTTGTTGATTTATATTTCCGGACCTTTTGATCTTTAAATTTGCAAATTTCATACAGAATGTTTAAGATGATTTAAAAAAAAACAGAATAGTCACAGGATTTACTCCATTAATAATATTAAGCGATTTGTTTGAAGATATAACTAATCATTTATCGTACTTATCCCTTTACTTCAGAAAGAGTTAGCTGGAATACGTTTCCACCTATACCGTCAGCAAAAGTCTTCCTTTACAAATTTATCTATACCCACCTAACAAGAACCTAGACAGTGACTCGTTTCTTGAAAAGTCTTAAGCTACTTCTTTCCATCGTCTTGGCAGAGAATTGAATTGAGACATATAAAGGATTCTCTTGTCTAATAAATCTGTGGAGAAACCCGTTCGTCCCGACTGCTTGGATAACTAATATCATGTTCCATCCTTGATTCATGCTCGATGAAAGTATCAATATATTTTTTCAGGATTTTCAAATGGTTTTGTAGCACATTTTTCTTTTGGCTAAAACTACACATTCTTAAATTGCAGAAAAAAATAACCAACGTTTACTATAGTTATTTGAATATTAAATTAACTAGGTACACGGTATACGAAGTTAGGTAAATAGGAAAGTCGCTTACAAACCTATTCCGGGTATAAGTTGGACAAAATTAAATGTTTCCCAAGGGAAATGTTGGTGGCTTCGCATTTAGATATCACTTTAATAGGACGTAGGTTCCTCTTTAAAATAAATGTTTATGAGCCCTCGTAAGGTTAGGTACTTACATAAGTTTATGTATGTATGTATGTAGAATAGGTCGTCGTTTGACTACCAACTCGCCTGATGTTAAGCGACATGCGACATTGTAGTCTAAGATGGAGCACGACGACCTATAAGGTACTTATTCACTCTAGCCTTGAAGTTTTGTAGAGTGAAGAAGTACAAAGACGCAGTTGAGTGAGGCGCTATAAGTGCGCTACTGCTCAGACCCGTCTTCAGAATGGTTACACCGGACTACATCCCGAAACACGACTAGATCATTTCACGGCATGACTTAACTAAATAGCCACGGCCGAAGTCTCCCACCAGATTAAAAAAGTATTTTGTAATTATCTGATAATGATGTACTAATTTACTTAGGTGCCATAACTATTATTTTTTACGTGCAGTCACACATTAAAAATATGCAAGTCAGCCATATTATTAATATAGGTAATCGTACATAACTATTTTTAAATACATTTTTTTTACATAAAACATATTTCGATGCTTGCATTAGCGACAAAAAAAACTACAATTTTTACGTAATACTTGAACAACGACAGCCTATTGAAGCGATGACAGCCTAGTTGGAGAAAGCCTGCCTTTCAAGCCAGAGGGAGCGGGTTTGAACCAACCGACGGCACGCACCAATTTGTTCCTTATGTATACATTTGTGCATTTTGTATGTCATCTACTACATGACTGGAGCCCGATGTATGGCGACAGGCTCGCTCCCTTTCACATTTGGGACTGAATATTCATTAACTTCGCCGGACGCGAAGTGTGGGTGTTGTATTACACCTCTGCCAGCCCCTTCGGGGGAAAGGCGTGACGATATGTTATATTACTTGAACAACCCCTTGCGTCAAAGCTTCTATGGAATCCTAATTAGGAATAGAAAGACTCCTTAAGTAGTATATTAGTTGAGTAGATATAGTTGGTTGTATATGTTTCTGTATAGGCACCTACTCGATTCTCAATTGAACAAAAGAGACTTCGGTTTCCTTTTCCAAGTTGCCTAAAACTTTTACAAACACACACAGTAAACAACGTCTTTGCATGTTCTACTTTATAAAAACCTTTTTCTCTTGAACCGTTTATATTTACCTACAATTTTTACGTAACTTTGTATTTACACGAGTAAATTGGATTAGAATGTAAAGTCGCCTCTCAAAGGAAATTTAAAGTGATAATACTCGTAGCTGTCTACAAAGTATAATGACAAAAAAACATCAGCTGTTGTATGAACAAAGGAGAAGGCAACAGCGCGAAGATCCTACTTCCTTTTTAAACTACAAAAAAACGCGAAAATTTGTGTGTGTTTGTTTATTACTACTTCACACTCAAACAGAGAGACGGATTTTAATTTTGTATGAAGGGAGCTTGTACCCTGGATTAATACATTTGCTACTTATAAACCGCGGGTAACATCACGCGACGCAGCTAGTGACAAATATACCCGCGACTTCTTCCGCGTCTATTCAGATAACAGATTCCAAAAACCTTCCTCATGATATACTCTAACTAACTATCAAATTTCACCAAGATCCGTTCAGCCGTTTAGCCGTGAAAAGCCTACAAACAGACAGACAGAGTTATTTTCGATGGTAAAATAAGTAGGGATTGTATAATAAGTAGTAGTAAGGATGAAGCAAAAAAAAAAAACCTTCTAAAATGTGCTATTAATTTTCACTATTCGGAGACACCTTGGAACCCTCCATTCGACAGGCTGTTAATGTTAAGATAGAGGCCCGAGACAGCGCGTCCGGTTTCCGGTCCGGCCGGGCCGAACACGACCGATTCAATTTACCCTACCCGTGGCAAACTCCATTGATTGTTTCTATATTCCGGGCACAAACAGTATACACTCACAGCTTTGCAGTCTTTTAAATGAGTACTACAATCGAGTTTAGAAATAGAATGCTTTACCTACTGTTTATTGAACAGCTCTTTCACGGAAAGTAGTCCGTGAAATTTCCATTGGGTTAAATCTTTGCCTCAAACAAGGAACTCTAGATGCAGCATTAAGAGACATAAGAATTCAGCCCACGATTTGTTTTCATAGGACCCTAAGCTTTTATACAGTAAAAATCTTTTTACTATTCTTTCAGTGGTTTTGCGTACATAATCTGGAAAGAAACGGTCTTGGGAGCAAAAACTCTATAAGTGAGTAATATATATGTTTTATACGAAGAAGTGCCCAATGTGATGTCAAAAAAAATAGACTGTTTAGTACTGTGTGGACTGACCTTTTGTTCTTAAACATTTGATGAGCTACTCTATGCCAAAATGGCAAATTGCTGAAACATTTTTACTAAAACAAGCCGTCTGTAGACATCTCACACAAAACGATTACATATCAACCTAGAGGATAAGATGGCGCACGGCGTATAATTTAGGTGAAGCCAAAAACCATCCAAAAACTACGCTACTATCATAAATGTACACAACACACATTGACGCAAAAAACTACAATACTCGCTTGGTCATTCTTACCTCGACATTATGTGCTTAAGGTTAAGGTATAATTTCGTGTACATAAATAAACATAGTACTTACTTTTTTTTTTTTTAATTATTCATGACCATGGATACTCGTCCTTCAGTCGGATTCTTAGTAATAATTTTTCCTTCAGTTACAGATGATGGGATGATGATGATGAGGTGATGATGAAGACGATGAATCCCTCCCCTTTCCCCATTCCAGTAAAGTTATGGATACTTTACTGAAACTTTAAGTGAAGTTTTGTAGAGAACACGAAAAATCGCGTTTCGCAATGTTTGTATCATTTGCCCACACTCGTGCACGTTGACGAACCGGTAAACGTTAATAATCCACCATTATTACACTTTACCACTCGAAGAATCACAAGTTTTAGAAAATAATACAAAAACACGACACCATCTTTTCGGTTCCCGCCAAAACTCACCCATAGTACTTACATTATAAAAGTGTGGCCAGGACTATATTTTGAGGTTCTTTTTAAAAACTGTACAGTTTTTTTACAAGTAAATTTTGAAAAATCCGTAACATTAAACTCTTACAAATATGTGCAGTTTTAGAATAATAAATCTACTAAGGTTGTTTATTGGAACGGAAATACGGCTAACGTAGAGTTTGGGAATAAATATTAGTTTTCGTGCAATTGTAAATGTTTTTCATCGCAACATTATTACGCACACAAGCTTAATAAAGAATTGGCTTCAGCGAGATATAACGCAGTGTTCCATCTTTTCCTCTAAATTGATCTGAGTCTCCGATAAAATCTAAAGACCTATGCACTCATTTCCTTAGGTTCTCATTACTCATAATCACTCATTTCCAAGCCCTAATATTTTTCTAAGCAGTACGAAAAACATACATTTTTATTCCATCATCTTTAGAAACCCTCTATAGCTTTGCTATACCTGATAGCATAGTATAGTTTATTTTATTTCCGGCGAGGAACAAGTTGTCCCCCACATATGCTCGCTTTCCGCCGGCGCCGAGCGGCACAATGGGAAGAGCCTTAGTGATTTAGTTTTATTGTTATGCGCCCCCCTATTCACTCAGCCAGATTATTCAAGAGGTGATGTTTGCTGCCAGTTAATTTAGAAAAAAAAATCTATCTGACCAACTTATTGGTTTACTGGTCACATATTATTTTATCTCAACGTTTCTAGTCTTATACCAAGATACAGTGGAGTCTGGGCAGTATCTAAGCTATAGTTACTTCATAATTTCGGTCATAATTTAGAAAGTACCCGCCACTTAGAATAGGGTTGGGCATACCCAAAGGGGTATAACATATCGTTGTCGTCTGTAGACATTGTCATAGATAAGATAATTAGGTTCAGGGCTCAGGTGCTTTGTTGAAAACACCTAAACTATACACAATAGCTTAGCATATATATTACCTTGACATACATAAAGGTGATGTGTTTAGAAGTCGTGCTGGTATTTAATAGAGTTTTAAGTGTCCGCGGCAGCGGGCTGTGACAAGGATGATATAGAGGTCACGACGCAACCTTCACGTGAGTGCGAGCGGTTTGCCTTGCATTGTAATGTGCCCTCCGCTGGCCAACTGGTTTGAATAGCAATTTCATAGACGCCACCCCCGTTATTAGGGGTAGTATAAACCCGACTGGCAGTCGCCGTCTCAGCAACGGGTTAACAGACGAGAACCCCTAAATTAGACGCTTTGTGCATTGCAGTCGTTCCCAGCTTTTGTTTTTCCTTCCTCTTATTACGTCTGATATTCTGTTTCGAAACTGTATAAATGCAAATTGTTTTAAGCGATTTAACTTAAGCAGTTTCAAAGCTATCGCGTATTGGATCGGCATAAAAATAGCGCGGGGTAAATCATAAAACGATCTGTTCCGGCGATGAATCGACACTGTTAACCCATATCGCAGGAACGGTCGCACTTCGTCCGGGGACGATCTTTTGCCGAGACGTGACCGAAGGAGCCAATAAAATCTTTGCGAATCGGTCCTGGGCTGCCGGCCGAGGCTGTAAAAATTGTAGGACGTGACGAAGACGCTGAGATGGCAAGGAAGTGTCACGTGTCAGTGTACTCGCACTACAACATCTGTTTAGTTAATACTTACCATTTTGGTACCATCTTGATTGCAACTTCATTACCCATGTTATCGTCTTTAGAGATGTCACTGACATTTTGGAAATGTAAACCGAAGCAGGATCGGTGCTTTTATTTATATATCTATAATATTAAGCACGTAGCAACAATACAGTCAAATGACTCATGTAGGTATAGCTATTAATACGCTCGATAAGCCAATGTTTGCGTATTATCCATTCCGATTTGTCTTTTCAGCCATTTTCCCAGTTGCAGTAAACTATAACAATATCTTTAGAGAGCAATAAAGTTGTTTGTATAATTGTGAAGGCACGCATGGGTGAGCGAAGTTCGCCGAGGTTCGCCACGGTTCAAACATCCCAGTCTCTGACAATAAAACTAAATCATCGGGAAGTTATCTATCTCCGAACGACGGCAGCCGGAAACCGGGCATGTGCACGAGAAGCCGGAATAGATAGTAAATGATGCAGTGGTTGATGACTACCATTTTCTATAATAAGGTTCTTCCTTCCCTCAAAGTGTTTTTCCTTCTGGCTTAGTTGTTAATTTGTCAAGTTTTTTGTCTAATATTAGCATTGTCATAAAATGTAAGGATACATGATTTTCTTCATATGGTTGGGAAGATATACGTTCCACCTTTGATATCAAGGGGGCGTAAAGTTCAATGCCTTCTATTAACCTCATAAGTAGCGTAATTTGTCAGAGTAGGTTAAGAGATAACTTTTATGAAGAGATATAAAAAGGTATCTAAAATGTCGCAAATCGTGAGTATGATATTTATAGGGGATGGCATTTAGCAAATTACCGATCCCATTAATTTTCCATTAGCGGTAATTGGGGGCGGATTTACTCGGAAAAATGACTTAAAAGTCTTGAAACTGTCGCTTTATCTTTATGAAACGTTATACTGTTTGTGATCTATTTATGTACTATTAAACTTGCCTAATTGAAACAATAATTTTGAAATTGTGACTACTTTTATTTTAACAAATAAATATATTTCTTTCTTTTATACTCAGTTTATACGAAAAAAGGGCTAATTTAATTTGCGTGCGTGTTTAATTACTAAGTAACTAAACTATACTTAAATCGACATAATTATTATTATAACACACATTATCTTCACGCCTTTCCCCCGAGGGGCTGGCAGAGGTGTAATACAATACCCCCACTTTGCCGGACGATATTCAGTCTCAATTGTGACAGGGAGCGAGCCTGTCGCCATACACCAGGGTCTAGTCATGTAGCAGATGACATACAATACGCACATATGTTCACACAATGAACAAATTGGTGCGTGCCGTCGGCTAGGCTTGAACCCGCTCCCTCTGGCTTGAGAAGCGACTTCTCCGACTAGGCTATCATCGCTTATTAATTATTATCTTCGAGCCAACTAATTAATGTATCAGTATTTTAACGATTGCTGTAATAGCAAAAGTTTCTTCAGCGAAATAAGGCGATAAAAGTGGTCAGCTTTAATTATTACCAGAATTAATAGTGAGGAGATAAGGTCAGTATTCTTTCTGCAATAAATAACGGAGCTGGGTCGGTTCCGTGCCCGTCGATAGCTTAATTCAATCTTAGCTCCCCTCGTCATCTCTTTGCCGAACAATATGCTGTCGCGGGAGAAACGCACCGAAATGAAACGTGACTTCCACTTTTCCTGATCTGCAGACGTGGGTGTAGTTGTCTATTTAATTATCTTGTAACGTTATACGTGGCTGCTGGTCATGACAAGGTTATTAAAAAATGTTTATTTTGCTTAGAGATATTAGAGCAGATGTTCGGACAAAATGAGGAGTAGGTGTCTGTAACATTTGTGAAGGTTAAGTAGGTAATTGTGTCTTTCAAAAAGGTTTAAAAGATTTACCTAAGTTAAGTACTTACACAAAAAAAATACACAGACTTTTCAAAAAAGTATTACTTAGATTTGAAAAATTAAAATAATAATTTTATTTTCTAAATTAGTAACAGAACCTCTAATCGACACGTACGAGTACATTTTACGTAAGTACATATGACAGTAGACGGTCACATTTGGAACCATTTTAATAAAACCAGTGAACCGACAGAAAAACCCATGTGTCACCGAACAGACAGAAATAAAAGATTGTTCCGCAGCCAATATGAAATATGCAGCTAACTGTTCGAACGCTGTTCTTGGCGCGTTACTCACATAAGCGATAGATTTACCACAGACCGTAACAGATAACAAGTAACATTATTAAAATGAAAAACAAAAACTCGGCTGCAAAATGTTGTACCCTATGTCACTTCCACTATCAATACGATTTAAATAATACTTCACATGTTGAAATCCATGAGGCTGTTTAAGCTGTAGGGTGTACCAAAGAAACCTCATACATACATACACACCCACATAGACAAACATTTATACATACACTCGAAAAACATAACTCTCCTTCTTGCGCAGTCGGGTAAAAACAATTTACAACACGTACATGCACTACGAAATTTAAAAATTATCTTTTAAACCTTTCATTGGCTTCAATAGTCCTTTAACCATCGTCCAAAAACATAATCTATACTTGAGAAGGGACTTACCATGAACCTACGTGACCAATCAGCACCTTCGAATCAAATTTAGATCTAGAATCTTGACTTGAAAGTGGTTAGAACGAGATTTATGGAGTTGTCAGAACATACTGGATGGAAGAAAAGAGGTATATTTTTAGTTCTGTCTACTTTGTTTCATCTTTAAAATTAACGTCAATGTTGTTTCCTTTGATAAATGATATATCTAGATGGATTGAAAAAATATTGCACTGGCCAAAAAAATAAAAGCCAACTGTTAGGTTCTATATAAACAAAATGTATGATGCAACCCTCGTTAAAGACGTACCTGTCATGCACACTAGTATTAAAAGTTGTCTTGACACTTTTCATTCATAAACAGTACGGAACTCTCTCTAAACATAAAGGTACTCATAGGTTGCTTCATACTTTTCTGCAACACTTCTTTCTACAACTATTCTGGCGCTTGCGTTATTGTCTCTGTCACTGTCTATCTGGTTATGAGAGTCATGAGTGTGAGAATGACAGATAATATCGAGCCCGAGTTTGACTAGCAATCTTAACCGTCCTAGCCTGTGTAAGTACGAGCTGCCTTTTCCTTCATTTCCAAAAAAACTACAAGTTTTTTTCGAGATGATATTTATTTTTCTCCTGACTTCATCTCTTACAAAATTGTTGTTAATGTATTTTTTTTTATTGGTCTAACTCATAATTATATCGTCCGCTTTTGTGCTCTACTTGTAAACTTGTGCCAAAATATGACCTCAGATATGTATTGAGCCCTATTCTAGCACGTACGATATTATCTCATTCACCTTCACTCTCATGAAGTTTTTTACGAGAGAGACAGAGAGCGACATAATATCATGCTAGACCAGGGTCTCCCAGAGGTTAGCATGTAACATGCGGTCATCGTTAGACCGTCGTCGATCAAAAAGTGGAGACAATGACAGTGACTGGTAATTCCTCCGTTTGGCCGAGTCATGTCGTTAATTACCGAATATTACCGATCGTAGGTTACGCGAAAGTCGACGTGATATAATGTGAATAATTGCATTTTGACGAACGCAGGCGACGATATTAGTTTTTATCACGTTCCACGATGATTTATTGGGTACGGTGATGAAAATGAATTGATGGTTTGAGTCTCCAATTTACCTACTTCTATAAGTTAGATATCAGTTAGTTAAAAAAATCTACGCTTAAAACTATCACTGTCAGACAGACAAACTAGACAAGATATTCTCAAATCCAATAGGCACGAGCCCGTCTCGTTTCTTATTCAATTTGAGCCGTGAAGGAGGGCAACACTAGGCCGAAACAAGTCTCGGTGTAATCTCTCAAATCCAAATTAGATTTTCTTTCAGTGGCGTTCACTATTGACAGGTTTCCGGCGCGAGGATCGAAGCCGCGGAGCTGTGACTCGCGCCTCTTCCTAGCTCAATCTTTATCCCTCACCTAATTGGAAAAAGAACAGACGTAAGACGTATTTCTCGGCTTTACGTTAAGGTGCATTGACATTATAGCCGTTTCGTTTGTATGTTTGCTCAATCGGTAAATTATTTTGCTTTTGAGTCTGTACGTAGAACTAGAAACGTAAATTTGATGACACATACAGAGTTTAGAGCTTGTGAATTTGTTTTGGACTACAGTATGCAAACGTATAACACCAATCTTATAATTTACTTACAACAGCTGGTATTAGAAACTGCCTAATTTACCAAAAAAAACTTTTGACGTGACAACGTCTTATAAATTGGTTTGCCGGGTGACACTTCAAGAAACTGCGTTACGCTCCGCTCACGTTATGCGCTCACAATGAGAGCGAGTGAGAGGCACGCCCGCGAGGTTAGCCCGCCTAAGAGCGAGAGAGACAGACATAAAAAGTCGTTGTCACGTAAAACTTTCGCCCGTATACCGACTTTACAGGCAACCAATTTTTTTCTTATAATTATACAAACAACCGCTAGATTTACAAACCACACGCCAGATTACCTCCAAAATAAACAAGCCACTACAAATAGCCAGCAATTAAAGAGCTGTAAAAGCTCATTGGACAAATTTTAATAAGCGCACGAAATAAAGTAAATAAGAGTTCGTAACAAGAAGAAACAATAAAATAAAACGGGGCTGGTAATGAATAGGCTGTACAAATATTGGGGCAAATTTAACAGGGTGTAATTCGATAGTGCGACAGGCAACATCGCGTGCCGGGCCATAGTGAACACTGAGCTAGCGCACGCACGGGCCGATTTAGACATCACTAACTACAATACTGTACACTACAAATGAATTCTTTGTTAAATTATTACATGATTATTTAACCATTACGCGAGTAATCCTAGTATCGCAGTCATAGACGTTTGTGTTTTGATTTATGATTATGTAGTCGCGTAGAGCGTGGGTCGTGGTTACGTCGTAGCACTCGTAGCGCTTTGCTACGAGAACTTATATTCCTAGAATTGTAGTTACAAATTCACTCTGCATTTATATGGACTATTGAAATTAGTGCAACGCTATTGAAATTGAAATTAGTGCTTCAGGAACATAGTTAAATGTTATTGTTGTTAACATATCCGTAGGTAACTTTAAATTGATTCAGTATTGTGTTGAGAGAATAGTCAAAACAAAATAAGAATGAATAAGACGACAACGATAACACAAGAATATTGTTACCCGAAAATTGACTAAACAAAAAATTTCAATATCAAAAAACGTTTTCCGTGAATAAATTTCGTTTTGGTACGCGTTATGAAGAGTTCGTTTCGGCATAGGGTCGTTTGACGTGCATCCCTCAAAGAATTAAATTGAATATGAAAGGAAATTACATAGGCCCGTATCGACGCGCCTCGTTTCAATCGAATTTCCCTCTGAAAACAATACCGAAACGGAAATTAAACCAACGTATGAAAATAAGCGAGATCTTCAAATGGACGCAGATTTACAGCTTTGTGTATTAGATATATATAAACTGGCTTTTAATAATTCAATCGAGTTTAGCCTTCGATAAAAGGACGAAAGAACATGGGAGTCGTAAAACTCTAGGATACATACAAGAATATTTTCAAAATCTTAAAAATATTCTAAAGTAATTCTTTTTTACAACTCTATCTCCATATATTAAAGAGCCCGGAGCACAGCTGCTTCAGATGGCGTACCGATGAATAAATCAATATGCTAGGGAGCTAAAACACAGGTTTATAACGTGTTTACACGGGATCGGGTGCTCGAGAGCTGCTAAGTGATTGTAAGTGAAGCGACTGGCGCCTCGCCGGAAGTCGTTCCCGCGTGACGGACGCCGGAAGTGACGCCGGATCGCGTTCCTTCGTTATGTCGCTTCGCCATCACTTGAAGCCTTTTATCCCGCCCCAGACGCTTTACACGTCTCAGCTAGATTTTACTAGAGCGCTGCTACTCGTAAAAGTGTTTACGAGTTACTTGCTTTATGCATTTACTGATGTAGTATTTATGTACACTAAAATTATATGACGTTGCATAGCACGGCGGTAATTACGAGTATGTAACATACCACACCTACGGGTATAAAATCTTGAGATTATACTCGTCGGTTATTAGAAATCAGATTCGGGTAACACGTTCCAATAACGTCTCATGTATATATATGTACATATACTTACTTAGTACTTACGAGCTACCTCATCACGTCGACGTAGTTTCAGTTTAGCTATTTTTAGACTCACACATGTGAGGATAACAAAAGAAAATTCAATCCATTACCCACACACGCCTTTATTACCGCATAACCATAACCATGAGGTCCAAAATTAAGAAGTTGGCAGAAGTCGGCGCTGACAAACCGTTGAGTAATACGGGTTGAAGTGCCTCGTTGTTTTTGTAATGTGTTTTCTTATGACTGACCCTAACGATTATTTCCCCTATTGTGATCTGGGTAGCACAGCATGAATGAAACTTATCGGCAGTATTGTAGCTTACGCAATTTCTCAAAGAGAATCATGACCATGAAATTGCCTGAGGGTCAAAAGAAAAAAAAAGTTAAACGAAGCGAAGTGAATAAGTTGAAAGTTGTTTAGTCGAAAAACTAACTTTGTAACGTTATTTGGTATTCTATATTCTTTTCACAACACAAAAATCACGTCTAACAAGAAACAAAGTTACTCAAATTCACAATAAATGTAACAAGTATTATAGGAATGTTAAATTAAAAAGTAGCTGACGTAATTAAAACCTAAGCTCAAACTATTTTCGGTTTAAAGTCAAATTGACTGGTAATCAGTAACTCTCCGTCCATTCCAGTACAGCGGCAACAGTGTGGCCGCTGCCAAGACCCGTGAAGAAAGAGCTAAACTTACAAAAGTTTCCGACTTGTTCAAATGGCTGGCCTTTGTTAAAGAGCGACTTATTGTTCAGGACAGATTGCCGGGGATCACCGCCGTCGCCGCAAATTTTCACTGGGAAATAAAACGCGTGTGAGTAGACTTTGGTTTAGTTTTTGTAGAGATTGATAGGATTGGCTTGCTTGTTGAGTTTTATGTGTATTTTTCTTTGAACACATCGTTTGTCTTAAAGTTTTCACTAGCTGTACAAGTCAAATTGGCGGATTTCCCATGTTGCTCGAAGGTGAAATTGGATAAAACTTTGATATAAAAGTAACTACATTAAAATATTTCCAAGTAAAAAGAAAATCATAAAAAGTCTTAAACTTATCATTAAATATTTGAAAAAATATCAAATGAGATATTTTTTCAAAAATTGTACGCGTGAAAAGCAAAATGCTTGTAGCATATAACCAGACTGTAAATAAACAGAAAATGTCCTTCCTGGAAGACTCCAGACGTTACACAGAGTAAAGATTGTACTTTACATAAGTAAGGTTTGTTTACCAACAACCGAAGCAATTTTATTTTATTTAGATCTGAATCCCATTGTACGTGCCGGCGGCGTCTCGTCGGCGTCGCGTCACGAGCGGGACAAGCAGACTGACCGGCGAGCCCAGCGTGACACGAAAACTTTACTACAACGATTGCGCTTTCCACTTATTGTTAGAACATGTCGTTAATGCTATTAAATAATATTATTTTTAACCTTATATACGAGTAGCTATACTTTATACTTTACTAGCTGTCACCCGCGACTTGGTGCACGTTTATTCAGAAAATGGTAACCAAAAACCTTCCTCGTAAAATACTGTAACAAACTATTACATTTCATCAAGATTTATTGAAACGTTTAGTCGTAACAAACCTACAAAAAGACAGACAGACAGAGTTACTTTCGATTTAATAATAAGGAGAAGGAATAGGATATTACTTAATACTTTATATTATTTTCAAAGGAAGACAGAGTCTCAATCTTCATCATGATGATAAAATTAAAAACCTAATACTATTGCAAATACCTGCTCGTAAAGTTTGCGAAAATATTCAACGTGCGCAAAATCATCCTCCTAAGTATAGACAAAAATTAAAAATTAAAAAATCGTCCACGTCTACCTTTTCAAACGAAAGGTGGTTTATTATTCGTTCCCTTCAGGATAAATTTAAAATTAGATAATTTTCACACTTCGGCACACACATGCAAAAGCACCGATGCGCTCACAAACCCATTTATTTTGGCTTATAAAGAAACTGTATTATCTCATATAACTCCGAAACGTGTAGCGATATATTCAGTAATAACGAAATAATATGTTTTGTGAGATAGAATTCATATTTCATAAGCTCTCATACGCATATAAGATATTACAAGTGAAAGTGGTGCTTTTTCCTTTTATTCGTAGTAAAGATAAAGGGTACCAGATACGGAGAGAGGGGGCTAACTGGCTTGAATGTTGGCTTGCAGGGCGGCTACCAAGGATTCTCGTAAAGGTGTGAAAAGAAAATCGAAAGTCACGAAATTCAAACTTATTTCATTTTTATAACATCGCTATCTTACGCGAAGGGAACACACAACTTTTCGAATTAGACAAAATACTTCATAGAAACGAGTAAACCAGGAATAGTAATAGTGTCGTGTGGCGAGTTAGTACTTATTTCTACATTTGCAAAACGAAACCATATAGTCGATATTAGGTAGAGACTTACTATAAACAAATTACCTGTGTTGTAGACACACCGGTGGCATGACGGATACTTTGAAGCATCTATCTAGTTACCTGCTATTCTGTCGGTAGTAGGGCTCCGCTCTAGATGTCGGCTCTTACAGATTCATTCCCCGGCATTTGTGTCACATAATATTTCACGACGGGTGCGACTGAATTTTATATGCATGAAGACAACAGGATTTCGTTCGGACATATGGGAAGCACTTCATTTTATTTGTGCAGATATTGCTACAATATTTCGTATGGGCATACTAATCCGTGATTTTCATACAAAATTCAATACTTTAAAAGATACATTCTACAATATTTATAGTGAATTTAGTTTATGTGGTAATTTAATATAACGCAGTTGATTGCTGTACAAGTGCTTTTGGGACAGTTAAAATATTTAATGGTGCGAAAAGTTTAGAGCCGCCATCCCAGCAGCCGTAAAGCGACTGTATTAAACGCTATAACTAATTCAATAGTTCGTTCCAACATCTGTAAGTGTTATGATACCTATAAAAAGCTCATTTGCGCGCGGGTTTAATGATCACTTCCCGACACCGAGAAGCACCGGTAAACAACAACGGGTGCATTATTGTAAACCTAAAATTAAATATAATATTTTACCTTAATGTCGTAATTTCCCACAGGCGCCTAATAACAAAAACATTCTTCTAAATCTGGCAGGATTGCATTAACATAACCGCTTTGTTAAATGGAGTCAAGATAATTTGTGGACGAACTTCGGCCTGTAATACCTCGCAAATTGCCGGATAAGACTGTGTGAGACAACTGTTAGTTTTAATTAAACTGCTGGTTGCGCTCGCGGGAGTCCTCGGAATGAGAAAATTATTCTAATCTTATAAGCCTGTCGGTGGGCCAGAACTGGGCTTGGAATTAATATCGTGTGGGGACCGCAACGAGAGAACCTGTCTCACCTCTGACAGAGACCTCGCTACAGCTCTTGACAACAGTAACTGAGGAAGTAACCATGTCCCGTTTAAGTACAAAAATAGCCAACACCGATTAAGCTACCAATTTCTTTAAAACAGGTTCTTTTAGATCTCATAGCACTGCCCACGACGGCTTAGCATCAAGAGCTTCAAATAGGAAAAGCCACCGATTAAATGAGTAAGGCGATTTGTCTCGCGCAGTCTGCTCGATTTAATGAAAAGTATAAAGCCAGGACAAATTCGCTGGGACGAGATAATCTGCCGTATCAATTTGAGGAGCAACGTAGAGGGTGTCTTGGGACAAGTATTTCATTAGACGGACGCGAAGCTTTCTACAGGATCAGAAGCACCTGTGTCGGATGCAAGACTTGCCAAGAGTTTCTTTCCAATTTCTTGTTAGAATGTATTTAAGTGGCATGGGTTGTGGAGATTATTTATAAGTGCTTGAGCATCACCATTCACCGTGGTAAAGCTGCATTCTTTACACAAACCCTGTATTTACATAGCGATCTACAAAATTGCATTTTGTTTCTGTGTCAACTGCTTACATCGTCAACCAAATCCGTTTTACGTGCGTTTAACGATTCATTCGTTAATCTAGCGTATTTACCTACAATACCGGACCGGACCGATAAAGCAGTGCAGTGAGTTGCTCCACAGTACTAGTTAATACGTAAACGGCTGTAAGTGGGGGTGATTGTCTTCCAGCCCGCTATGCAGAATTATTGCCAGGGTAGTTTAGTGAGTCGGACCGCTTGTCAAACTTTGGTAATTTAACTTCAAAACAGGTTTCCGGTACCAAGGTTGAACATTGAACATTTGTTACAGAGGGCTCTCGATGTAGCCACATGACAATAACATCATAAGCACTTTGCTATTGAAATGTTCAATTGAAATGTTCCCTTTGAGCTTTCTGACAACTTCCTTCTCCAATATTAATAAACTTACTAAAGAAAATTCTATGACTTAGACAAGTAGCTATCTAAGAACTGCACTCAACTTCTAAGCCCAATAAGTAATCTTAAGTCCTTGTCACTTACAATGCTCACATGCGTTGTACCTATTTGTATACCAAAACTGCTGAAGGTTCTTCGCCCTCTCACTTCCTTCATCTTTTTATTGCAAAGCGAATTATTCATTTGATACCGGGATTTAAATATTAACAACCGAGACCGAGTGACTCGCATCCCTTTTTGTATTTTTTTATTGTGCTCATGTGACAGTCGCTAACTTTTCGAGGTTGGTATAGAAAAGGGTATTGTTGGGAGGCTGTGAGACGAGAGAAAAGCTACATGACCGGGTCTTTTGTTGTAAGCCACCGACCGTGAATTGATAATGGTCGCGCGTGTTTGTTTTGTACTGCCGCATGCCGCGCTAACAGCCTCCGAAAGAGCAGTGTCAGTAGGATTTTGTTTATGATTTACACATGTGCCTTCAATCCATCGTACACCATCCCCTGGGATATTTTGTTAAAAAGTGTCAGTAAAAGATTTTTGTGCTTATGTCGAACATCGACGATGAATATAAATTACAAGTAAATATCCGGGACACTTGCACGCGCGGTCGACTGACCACAAACTAAGCACAGCTTGTACTATGGCTGCCAGAGATTGATATACATACATGTTTAATATTTAATCTTAAATAAACACCTAAATAGAAAGATTTTCTATTAAATATTAATGGACAACCCGGCGAACTTCATTTCACCAACAATCAACTTGTCAATTAATTACAAGTCCCATTATCGCTCCCGTTACCGTTATTAAGCAATTTTTTAATTTACTGTTGTTTCTCTTCAATTTCTTAATTTTATTTTTCTTAGAAGCTTGTCCGGACAATAACAACACAATAAACAAATAATTAGCGAAATTGGACCATCCATCCATGCGTGATGAGATGACCAAGGGAAATAGTGATTCATTTTTATTACAAAATACTATATATATTCCTATCTTTATTTTTTTACAGTGCTGCCACGGTTTTAATCGTGATTTTCCGAGTTTTCAGTAAAAGTAACAAAAGGACAGTAAGAGAGATATCTCGGAATATAAATAATATCTCGGATTATTGACATAAATGTGATTAAGGTAACGTAAGTAAATTCGTTTATACTGAATGGGTAATCTAAATCATACGTGTAGAACAATTTGTACCAACAAAGACGCGGTCGCATAAATTCGTTTAACGCAAGTCTGCACCGTCCTACTCCGACTAATTACAACATAAATCTACCTTAATACAAATCCTGCCTTTTAGAACACGATGTTTTAGCAATATCTACTTTTTTGTACTTCCATAAGTACAGTAATTTGACCCGGTTTAGCTTTTGTACAACTTGTTCCAGCGGAGCTTTTTTAAAAGTCCAACTGATTATAATGTATTATCAACTTTTTATTATAAATCATAAAAAGTTTGCGAAATGGTGAGAAAACTTTTAAATTGGTTTTAGTAGATTGTCTTTACTCGAAGTGAGCATAATGTAGGTAATACCTACATTTCTACTTAGTCTAGAGCAGCGGTCGGCAACCCACGGCCCGTGGGTCACATGCGGCCCTCGGCCTCCTCCTTGCGCCCCGCAATTGTTTAGTAAATAAATAAAAAAATCGGGACATTTTGCTCACCCGGTCGTCTGGTCCCAAACTAAGCAAGGCTTTTACTATAGCTGCCAGAGACAGATAAACAGTGATTTTTAGAGATCAGATAATACCTACATAAATAAATAGTTATCTATGGTAAAATATGTATAGATAGAAACCTATAGTAAAATTTTTAAACAAGTGTGGCCCGTCACTTGCCTATTTTGGCACTGTGCGGCCCTTGCCTGCCAAATGATTCCCGACCGCTGATCTAGAGCATAAAAATAACATTAGGTATTTAGTTACGATTACGATATTAAGGTCACGTATACTAATGACAATATTTTACTGAAAAAGCTAATAAAATCAAACAATTTTATTACTAAGCGATAATAATGAAAAAGTATTAAACTTTGAATTTTTTGTTAATAGGGATAGACGTAGAGAATAAGAGTAAAGTATCCGAATCCATGTACAAATTAGAACGCAGACGAGTTACAATTACAATAAAAGTTAAAATACTCGTGCTATTTTCATCGTCAGAGTCACGTATCACGAAAAAAAGTCGCGTTATTTGTCAATATGCAAAGTGAATATATTAATGTGATGAATGTTTAAAATTCTATCCACATCCATGGCGTTATTGCAGCGGGGTGGGATTTACGGCGCTCGTTTTAAAAATAAAGCTATTTCTTCTAAAATATTGTCATATCTGCTTTAAATATTTCACTTTATGCGTCCCGTAGGTGGCATTACACAATTCCAACTGGATATCATAATCTGGATAATGTTCAATGAATTCCGGATTTATTGTTCGCTCACGTATCAAAATTCGGATTTTTTGTTGGATTGTGGTTCTTTTGCTGTTTAAAATGTATTATGTTAAAAAAAGTATGTAGTAATAATCTTAGGGTAATTAGGTAAATATCACTACCTACATAAATACAAAAAAGGTTTTTCTTAACGTCCTAACCATTAACCTATTCATTGTTTAATTATTAATTACTAGCTGACCCTGCGAACTTCGTATCGCCTAACAGTTGATTTTTTAAATATTTATTTCAGGCAATTTTTTAAATTTTTACTGCGTAAGAACCATCCTCATACTTATCATCAATCATCATCATCAAGGAATATTCTAAAAAAATAATTACCGAACTCAGTTCAGCTGTTCTCGAGATTGGCGAATATCAACACATTTAGCGATTCATTTTAAATTATAGATTGTCTGTTGTATTGTGTTAAAGCATTTCAGTTCCTAGTATTTCCGAATGCCAGTCGAAAGCAGGCAACTTTTAGGACAGTACCTTTTGAAACATGTCCTTATTTTGTTTATTAGTCTCCAGACTGCAGGTGTCGGGGTTCTCACGAAGCAATTAACGACCGAGCTGAAGGGTTTCAAGAACCTTCGAAGTAGGAAAGAAAAACAGTCACGCGGTCTCAGCCGTTATTTTGTTACTTCTAATGTTTTTGTGCAAATAATTAGACTGTGTACGACTCTGTTCTATGTTTTGTGTAGCTTTAGCTTAGGTTAAAAATGTACCATGAAAAAAAAACATTAAACAAAGGCTATGCGTCTTGCTGTGTGAACCGCGGTTAAAAAGTGTTAAATCAGAGTTTAAGCTATCTCCATATCTAATTTAATTTAAATCCATTCATCTGAGCGAAAAGAACACACAGACTTTTGCATTTATAATTTACTAGCTGCCGCCCGTGGTTTAACCCGCGGCTTAAAAGTAGCCTATGTGTTAATCCAGGATATAAGCTTCCTTAATAACAAATTTCATCAAAATCTGCCCATCCGCTTAAGCGTGAAGAAGTAACAAACAAACACACAAACTTTCGCCTTTCTAATTTTACTGTAATGTGAAGGAGAAAGTAGGATTATGCAGTCATCAACCGCTGAGGCTATAAAAATATTTCGTAAGCCAAAATGTTTTTTTTTTTTTTTTTGTAGTAAGTAGTATAAAAACATATAGGAACTTATAGGAACTTATCCTGGACTTAAGTACGTGAAACTTAAAAAAAATGTATCTACTTCTCAAATCATGGCTACGTAAGTGACTGCATTAAGTTGAGAAAGGTAGCTTAACTGAACAACAGTGTGAAGTGTAACCACCACGAGCGCATTTTCTTTTTAAGACTAACGCAAACAGTGTATTTGAAATTAACGCGGTGTGTCACGAATATCTCCAGAAGCTCATAGCTACGAAGTTAGCGCTTGCAGTTGCGGGACTTGTCCATAACTTTACACGCAACATTAACTTGGGACGCATTCGCGATGTGCCCTACACAGATCCACATTTTTTGGGAACTGGAAACGGTAAACTCAGCATAGTGCTGGTTGGACACAACCAGCACTATGCTGAGTTCGGCCGCAACTCAGCATAGTGCTGGTTGTGTCCAACGGTAAACTCAGCATAGTGCTGGTTGTGTCCAACCAGCACTATGCTGAGTTGCGGCCGGTTTGTGGCAAAAAGCCAAGTTTCCACTTTTTTTAGTTAAGTTTTTGTCTGTATTCTGTGTGTTTTTTGCCATAAATAAATTATTGTCTATTGTATAAAACATTTTCGTAATGAAGAATTTCAGAAGGTAAGTAGAATACTAGTAGTGCCTCATTTTTAACCCACGACGCTGAAACGTCCATCGTAGCTCCCGAACAGATTAACAGATTTTGATTTTTTTGTTGTTGAATGGTCGCGAGTGTTAAATGAAAATTGGTGTTGATAAAAATCTTTGTCGGGAGTTTTTAAATGTTTAATTTATATTTGTATACTAACTGCTTACTACAACTTCGTACTTTTTAATTCCGATAGAGCAAATAAGTTGTTAGAAAAATAGATTCTCGTAGATACTCTATGTACTAAAAACGATTGCATTATTTATCATTTGATTCTTAATTTAATAGCGCTCTACTAGCACTAATATTAAGACTACCTTATATTATATTACCTTACTAGCACTAATATTAAGACTACCTTATATTATATTACCTTACTAGCACTAATATTAAGACTACCTTATATTATATTACCTTACTAGCACTAATATTAAGACTACCTTATATTATATTACCTTACTAGCACTAATATTAAGACTACCTTATATTATATTACCTTACTAGCTGTCACCCCGCGACTTCGTTCGCGTTTATTATTTATCCTAATATTATAAACGCGAAAGTTTGTATGTATGGATGGATGGATGGATGTTTGTTACTCTTTCACGCCAGAACGGGTGAACAGATCTGGATGAAATTTGGTACAGAGATAGATTTTAGTCTAGAATAGCACATAGGATACTTTTTAATCGCGGGTGAAATCGCGGGGTGCAGCTAGTATATATATATGTGAGCTATCCTATCTGTTAAGTTAGATCGAACTGCACACGGTGTGCAAATTTGATTGAAATCGGTTAAGTAGTTTAGGAGTCTATAGCGGACAAACAACGTGACACGTAATTTATATATATTACTAGCTGCGCTCCGCGGTTTCACACGCGGTTAAAAAGTATCCTATCTCTCAAGTTAGATCGAACTGCACATGGTGTGCGAATTTTATTATAATCGGTTAAGTGGTTTAGGAGTTCATTGAGGACAAACATTGTGACACGAGATTTATATATATTAAGATAAGATAAGAAGATATTACTTACGGTTTACCTTAAGACGCCATTAAGAAGTTAAGGAAGGAATCATATTCTCTGCCCATTCATATTTATCATACTTAAGCGATGATGGCCTAGAAGGAAGAAAAAAGAAAGAAAGGCCGGTATCTCAAGCCAGAGGGAGCGGGTTCGGTCCCAGCCGACGGCACAGACCAATTTGTTCATTGCATGAACACATGTGCGGATTGTATGTCATCTGCTACATGACTGGAGCCCGGTGAATGGCGACAGGCTCGCCCCCAGTCACATTTGGGACTGAATATCGTCTGGCGAAGTGTGGGTTTACACCTCTACCAGCCCCCTCAGGGGAAAGGCGTGCGACGATATGTTCATGTCATACTTATCATACCTTTGAAAAGATTTTAATGCCTACCTCTAAACTAGGAATTACAATTTACCTAAATTACTTCTATTCCTAAGGACTTACCTAAAAAAACAAATCACTTTTTTATCTGCTATCTACAAATTAAATCGCCTTCCCTTTTCATAAATTCTTTATGCCTATTTTAATCACATAACTTGTTTGAGGCAGGTTTTGGAACTTTTTATCCCGACTCGCGTTTTGTGGTTTAAAATATTTGAGGTCACCAGACGAATTTCACAAACGCTTCAAAGGCAAAGTCGCTAAATAAATTTTGGCTGTATTCAAATACACGTCTCAAACTTTTATACTATATCGGTAGGGCGCAACTTTTGTAGTTAATCTATTTTAACCAACACTAATATTACAATGAGTATCTTATAATAAACAAGCTGCGCCCTGGGGTTTCACTCGCGGTTAAAAACAACTATTTGCTATTCTAGACTATAATCTATCTCTGTGCCAAATTTCATCCAAATCTGTTCAGCCGTTCTGGCGTGAAAGAGTAACAAACATCCATCCGTCCATCCATCCATGCTTACAAACTTTCGCGTTTATAATATTAATAGGATAGGACTAGCTGTTACCCGCGACTTCGTTCTCGTTTATTCAGAAAATAGTGTCCAAAAACCTTTCTCATGGCATACCTACTGTAACTTTTTTTTTTTTTTCATAAAGGTCCGTCTAGCCGTTTAGCCGTAAAAAGCTTACAAACAGACAGACAGAGTTTCTTTCAATTTTATAATAGTCTATAGTATGCAGTATGGATAAAGATTTTGTATTTATAGAATACAACGTTATAACGCTAATTAACGCTATAACGCTAACCTATAATGCTGTTATAAGTGCATATATTACCCTTAATATACTTACCTATAACTACGGAACACTAGCAACAAACTACCACGGATTTTGACTTACCTATGTACCTAGATAAGTAGGTATTGTAGAAAGTTTCAAAATAAATAAAACTTAAGTAGGTACATACTAAAAGGCTAATGTCATGTAATACACAATAAATACCTTCTTATGTATATGTAAGTACGTACGTAAGAAGTCAATGACGATGATAAATGTACAATTATCTTAGACTTTTACTAGACCTATCAAACTTACATAAAATATCTTCCAGTTGTTTTACTTCTTGATATGAGAGTGTCGCTTATATTAATACCTACAACCCTAAAACGAAAGTCTACCTACTTTATGTATTCTAGCAAATTACTATTTTGTCCACAAGCTGGGGGCTCTACCCGATAACTTTCTGTGGAACGCCTGCCGATGGTCAATTGTTTAAAGTTGTTTATTGTTTAGAAACTTTGTCATTACAATCAAAGAATGGTCAAAATAATTTAGTGGAATAGTTATAGTGGTGGTTTGTCTAGTAAGTTTATAGATAACTAAATCCATTAGCATTAGTTTTCTGTAAATTCTCGTTTATATTCAGGTAACAAAACAGCGTGAAATCGAAAGCAAAGTTCGTTAGTCAGGTATGAGAGCAATCGCATCTTGCAGCTAATGTTGTCTTAATTTATTCAGAACCGGAACAGAATTCGCCCCGACGACCTTAACAAGGTACATTAAGAAAATTAACGCTCGACTCAGTTTTCTCTTTTGACACGAATTTCCTTGATTGGCCTGCTTACGTCAGGGGAATCGAGTTATCGTGTGTGCTATATACCTACTTATAACGAAGAAAAACGAAAACGTATTCCATTAATGAGGGAGAACCAGCTTTGGGGTATTTAAAATCGAATGCTGCTCAAAGATCGGTGAGCGCGAAACAGACGAATTCCCATGGGGCCATCGTTTAAACTAAGTGCCTATAATTTGCAAGAGTTTGCCCTCTCGTATCCGTGGGGAATCGCGCTCCAACGCTCTGAAATATTTCTGACATTCACATACGAATGTATAGATAACACATGTAGTTCATACTACACCTGTACGCCCGTAGAGGCAACTATTATTACAGGAGAGGTAGACGCCGCAACGTAGCAAAAATTATTCTCTAGCTGGCACAATAAGACTACCCTTATGAATATTTAGCACGTTGATCCCGGGATGTTTTCGTGCTATTTTTCGTTACTATGACGTAATAATACTATGAATATTATCTTTATAGACGATAGAGCAGGTGTAGGTGGGCAATAAGTCGGGATATATAAAGATTAGGTACAGGTACCAGCACGACGTTGATATCCATAGGTAGGTGGTATATCAAGAAACATTAACTGCTTGCTTCTTTTAGACCGATTTTGTCTCAATTTGAAAGAAAGAAAGACAGAAAGAAACGATTTATTTTAACGTACAAAACACTACAACAACAACAAACAAAAAACACAATAAAACATTAACAGACAAAAATATAATAACTTCTACATTTACATTAAGACATAAACAAATGTTTAGGTGATAAAGTTTCAGTTGTCGCTGTAATGTCCAATGCGACAAAAAAGGTTAGTGCTCAGCATGGTGCTGCTAATTTCTTAGCAGCGCTGGTTTTCAGCACTAGCCTTCTGACAGCGGTCGGTACAGCGGTTTCTTAGACAGCGGTCAGTATTTGGAGATAATGAGGCTAGAAACCTTCAAAATTTTCCGAAAGCATTTTATACATTGGTAAATTTTACAGATTTAAAATTTAACTAGTATTTTAAGTTTAATACTATATTTATATTTCAAACTTCGAGATGAGTGCGATATCAATGAACAGATATCGATGCGTGTAGATGCGAGTAGGCGTAGGTTCAGCGCGTAGGTAATGACTAGGGGTAGGATCAGGTTGTAAGGCTAGGGTTGGCGGGATTAATATTTATATTTTAATAAAAAACGAGCTTTTGTCATTTCTAATGTCTTTTTTCCCACGTAGAGCTACTTACATGTAACAAGGCATTACTCATTTCCCTATTAGCATATTTGTGTTACTAGTACTACCCATGTCTATTTCTTTAAATATTTTCGATGTAGATTATTTATTAAAATCTTATTCAATTCCATAATTAGCACTACCTAATAACATACGTAAGCTTACTTGAGTAAGTAATCGTAATGTTACCTAAGTAAACATATTAATGTCTTAAGTATGGCAAAAGTCATTTTAGTGTCACTATTAATAAAATCAGTAGAAGGTAGTGAATCATAAAGAGGAAATCTCAGAAAAATCTTTTTTCAAATGTCTATTTACTTATCCCAAGTGAAACGTCCGACAAATTCATCTCTCTTGGCGACCCTACCGGGAGGCGAGCAGTCGGCCGGTTTTATTGGCGTCACTAATGAGTTGCTAATTCAATTTCACGGACGCAGCGCAGAGCTGGCGAGCGGCGCCGCTGGCGAGAGGTACTAAATACGCGTACCTACCCATTTGCCGCAACCCGCAGAATAGAAATTAGGAAGAATGCGAAGTGCGACGCACGTATCCATTTAGTAGAAAATCATTTAAAGTACCTACGAGTATATTTCGCGTAATCTCTCATTCTGTATTGTCACCTACTTACTCAATTTTTCAATTTGGCAGTGAAAAATCTTCCAATATTTTAAAGCCAAGGAAGAACTAGCAGACATTTTAAGTAAAACCGAGAGCTTAACTCTCCTAGAGTCGGGTAAACGAGTTTAGTTTACCAAACTCTCGCGCCAAAAGGTCATAAACATAAGTCTTGGACCTGACTGACTAATACAACTTAGTCAAAGCGGTGGCACATGTCTGATCGTATCCATTAACTTAATGTATCTCATAAAACCTTTGTGCTTTTGGTTTATGACGGTGCGGTCGCCGCCCTGGACGAAGGAACAGAGAGATTGTAGGGAACTTTTGCTCCGCGCCCAATCTTTGGCAAAATAAATAACTTCTTTGTCTAATATGAGGAGGAATTGCGCGGAGGTATGTGAGGTACGCAATAAAAATAAGAACTTCGGGTCATTTATTCCATCCGTTGACTGCCTTGGTCCCTGATGGCTAATGAAAGTGTGGCAAAATTTAGTAGTACCTAAGTTCAGTCTTCTAACTGGGTCTACCTGGAGGGCTATTCTTACAAGTCGAAATATTTTTTTGTCATTGTCTCTCTCGTGTGAATATTCTTAGGAGTAAGAGTGACCAAGAAACATCTCGCGCGAGACTTACATTACTTTAAAAAAAGGAACCTGTATAAAGCCTAATATAATTTCAAAATAGTTGCTCAGTGCTAAAGACCCGACTAGACAAATTGACGAAGTAAAAGACCTAGAAACAGCACGTATTGTGAACTCAATACACATAACTGTCAGTTCTGCTCAACAACAAAGTTACGCGTGAAAGAAATAACACACTTTAAACTTAGCGAATTCTATCACTAGGAGACGGGAAGTTTGCACAATTGTTTTCTTTTTCCAAGTGTAGCACTTAGAAGATTTTGTAGAGATACGGCCGAGTCGAATAGTTGCTCTGTTGCGGAAAACTTGCCCCTGCAAAGGTGTACTTCCTTACCTAGTCTGTCTAAAGTATTTACCTAACTTATCAACTCATGACAATGCGTCACTTTGTCAACGTTTACAAATAAATGAATAAATAATCGGGACACTTGCAGCTCGTCTGACCTCAGACTAAGCTACGCTTGTACTATGCATGGCTGCCAGAGACAGACACAGGTACATACGTTGTATGCATTTTTTAAATACTTAAATAGTAATTAAACATAGAACAAACACAAATGTTCATCCTACTAATATTATAAACGCGAAAGTTTGTATGTGTGGATGGATGGATGGATGGATGGATGTTTGTTACTCTTTCACGCCAGAACGGCTGAACAGATCTGACTGAAATTTGGCATAGAGATAGATTGTAGTCTAGAATAGCACATAGGACACTTTTTAACCGTGGGTGAAACCGCGGGGCGCAGCTAGTCACATATAAATGTTTGCCATAGGCGGGAATAGAACCCACTCCCCAAGCTCAGAATGCAGGTTCACTATTAACTGAGCCACTGAGGCAATCTTAAACTTCCTTGGCTATAAATATAGGTCGAACTAGTTAACTATAATTGATAGAAAAGCTTAATACATTGTACTAACCTATACAGGATGTTACAAAAACCCGGTTGTATCCGCGGGGTACGCATCCAGTATCGACTGGAGGATGCAATTATGCTAGTTTAAATTAAATATTAACTATAAAAAACACACATCGCGCTCCGCTCTCCTAAAAGCGCGAACGCAGACACTAATCGCGTCGGTGTTATTTGTAAACTATTCGCACCGTGACGCTATTTTCTTAGAATAAAAGCCGCCAACATATGATAAAGAATTGTTAATGTTTTTGTGAAATTACCTTTTTTTCTTGAGTTCTTAAACCGGTCATAACTCTTGCTAATTTTAACGTATTTTTTTCTGGTATTTTTGCATGAATACTTATAAATGTGTGTACCTACCCTTAAATTATAAAACAGAGTTGTTGTGACCAACTGTATATCTACTAACATATATATAACAAACTTATGTTAGATAATGCAAACAGTGCCACGCCAAGTCTTGCTACTTCTTAGTTTCGTAACAAAGTTACAAATAATAAACCTCAATCCACAATACAAAACGAACAATTGTTTGAACCACGTTCAGTGCCAAGAAATAATCTCTTACGTGACATTAACATACATCATGCGCTGAAGAGATGCCAAAACTGTCTGCCAGGGACCCGCACTACTTACTAAGTAAAACAATATTACTTAGTGGAGTAACTCGGCTGAAAGCGGAGTTCCCGATGGTGTCGGCTAAAAGTTAGCGATCGTTTATTGTGTCTGAATATTTACCGTCCCATGGGCACAGAACGGAACAAGTGCGTTCGTCCGGGGATTGGTCCTGTATTAATGGACAGTAAAAGGCACAAAACAAGCTAAGTAATTGGGAATGTTGGGGTGGACGTGCATTTTTTAGGAACCGTGAATGAATTGACAAAAACGGTACGTCTAACGGTATGCCTAAGTTAATTAAAAATCAAAAGTCACTTTAATGTTTTAATTGAATAGATTAGTAATAATAGTCATTTATTTTTAACCGACATCCAAAAAGGAGGAGATTTTCAATGCGACGCTATGTTATTTTAACAGAAATCATTTAACATGTTTTAAAGTATGTTCCGGTTGATATTTATCTTATGTTTTAGGGAAAGAGGGAAAATGGATGATTTTTTATCTTGGAAAATGGATGATTAATTATTATTTATTGACGTAATTTAATTAATAAAATTTGACATTATTGACATTATTTATTTGGACAAATGGAATACTTATACTAAATTTAATGTAAATCTTAACTTTGTAAACTAATTTTTAATATTTTGGTAGTACCTAAATGTGATGTTGACTACTCTATTTGTATTAGGTTAATCCTGTAAGAATAGGTGTAATGAGAAATAAATAAAAATAAATAAATTAATTAAGTAATTTTATTAACTTTTTCTACGGTAAAATTAATGATAAGTATTTATCTAGGTATTTAATAGTACATTATGATACAAGTGTGCTAAGTTGATAATTACACTCGAGGCAGTAATAAATACTAGCTGCGCCCTGCGGTTTCAACCGCGGTTCAAAAGTATCCTATGTGCTATTCTAGACCCGGTATATATCGGTGTAATCTTTCTCTGTGCCAATTATGTATCGGTATAATCTTTCTCTGTGCCAAATTTCATCCTTTTCACCCGTTCTGGCGTGTAACAAAGTAACAAACATCCATCCATCCATCCATCCATCCATTCATACAAACTTTCGTGTTTATAATATTAAGTAGTAGGATGTAGGATAGCGCGAGCTCTAGGCGAGCGCGATAAGTGAGGTGAGAGTGTAATGATCGACGCCCACCTTGTTTCGTACATTTGTTACGTACATGTACATGCACGCGTGTTTCGCACACGCGTTTCATACGACGTTTTTTATCACACTTCCGAGGAAAAAAAATACTAGACTTTGATTACTTAGTCAATACCTTTTTCTGAAAAATTGGCATTTTAAAATGTTTGCGCATTTTTGCTATATTTCCACTTACCAAAAGTCTCGTAGGCGGGTTTCTATTAGATTTCCGTGGCAGCAAACTATAACAACACACTAACTAGTATAAAATCAGTCAAAAAATTTATATGCTTCCGTTTCTTCATTTGAACTTCACATTTTTGTTAAATAAACAACTGCACATCGATAAATATACCAAAAAGTAGCTAATCCTAAATCTTATAATAATATTTGGGAGCGACATGCTCGCCCGTCACATTTGGGACTGAATATCGTCATGCGAAGTGTGGGTGTTGTAGTACACCTCTGCCAGCCGCTTCGAGGGAAAGGCGTGACGATAATATTAATTAGGTAAAATTAATTAATTAATTAGGTTTTTTTACCGGGAGTAGATTGTTTAAATCAAGAATATAGGAAATGGAATATTTAGGAACTAAACTTCAGATCAACCTAGAGAAAATTCTCTAGAATTTCTCTTTGATTCTAGAGAGAATTCTCTATTCTCTAGGTTGATCTGCGAACTAAACAAGGTAAATCGAATACCTACTTACTATTTAACATGTAAGTAGTTAGCATTTTAGTTATATAGTGTAATTATAGAACAATACCTTAACAATGTTAAGACCTAGAATTATTGTAATATATTGTAAATTTACATAGCGTAAGTATCATTTAAGATAATGATTAAGTAGGTTAATATTAGGTCCTTACGTATGAAATTGACGTTTTGTATGGGAGGAATAAAAAGTCGATTTTTTTTTTGTAAAATCTATTTAATTAATCAAAGTATGCACCGTTGTTATCTATGCACTTTTGCCATCTTATGGGTAGTTCATTGATCCCTTTACTATAAAAACCATGGGGGCGAGAATCAATAAACTCTTTGAAGGCGGTTTGGACTGCTGCATCGGAGTGGAATTTTTTTCCTTGTAAGAAGTTGTCCAAATTCCGGAAGAAATGGTAATCTGTTGGAGCAAGGTCCGGGGAGTACGGTGGATGTCGCAGACATTCCAATTGTAGCTCAGCTAACTTAGTGGTTGTTTGTTGTGCAGTGTGTGGTCTTGCGTTGTCGTGAAGCAGCAGTGGCCTAGAGCGATTGACCAATCTCGGTTGTTTAACAGCTAGTTCTTCCTTCATGGTTTGCAGTTGCTGACAATAGATATCTGCCGTAATCGTTTGGCCAGATTTAAGAAAGCTGTAGTGTACGACACCGGCGCTAGTCCACCAAACACTTACAAGTAACTTTTTCTGAGTCAATTTTCGTTTAGGGCAGGATTTGGCTGGGTCTCCAGGGTTCAGCGATTGCGATGAGCGCTTTCGATTATCGTACAATATCCACTTTTCATCACAAGTAATGATTCGATTTAAAATCCCTTCATTATTGTGTCGGTTGAGCAAAGTAACACAGCAGGCGACCCGTGTTTGCAAGTTCGATTCAATCAATTCATGAGGTACCCATCGTTCGAGTTTTTTTACTTTCCCGATTTGCTTCAAGTGGATTAATACAGTTTTGTCACTTACCCCGAAGCCTGCTGCTATCTCTGAAGTGCTTTGTGATGGATCCGCTTCCACAATAGCCTTTAATTCTTCGTTTTTCACTTTGATCTCCGGCCGTCCACGGGGTTGGTTCTTAAGGTCGAAATTTCCAGAACGAAAACGTTGAAACCAAAAACGTACCATGCTGTCTTTAGCGACACCAGCGCCGTACACATCATTAATTCTTCGAGCTGTTTCTGCAGCACTGGTGCCACGGTAGAACTCGTACTCGTAAATATACCGATATTTCATGTTTTCCATTGCGCGGTAATAAGCGACGCCAAAGAAAAAATAATGAGGAAAATAACAAATGAATGACTGTATTCCAAAGAAAAAAAAACCAGCTAAATGAATTTATTAATTTGAATTTCGAATTCTTAACCAAAGAGGAGATATTTCAGATCAAATTGATCAGTACGACAAAACGCTAATTTCATACGTAAGGACCTAATAAATAATGTAGAGTAAATCAGTAAAATAAGAAAGTAGCATTAAAATTGTATGTAGCAGAATAAGTGACCCCTTGATCTTGAACGTTATTCGGGGGTCAGTTGACTACTAATAAAAAATAAAAAAAAAGTACTAGGTATTTGGAGTCGCGTAAAACTCTTCGCTGATTTATTTAAAATAAAATTCATTACCGCACTAGTGCAAGGTAAATTAAAGGCAAGCGTGCGTAATAGCTCAGGTTATGAGCCTAAAATCGATTTAATAAAGTCCCTTTTACAAGCTTGTGTGATGAAAAATTCACAAATAGTAATAATAATGCCGACGATAGCCTAGTCGTAGAAGGCTCGCCTCTCAAGCCAGAGGGAGCGAGTTCTATCCCAGCCGAAGGCACGCACCAATTTGTACACTGTGTGAACAATGAACATTTGTGCGTATTTAATGTCATCTGCTATACATAACTAGAGCCCAGTGTATGGCGACAGGCTCGCCCCCTGTCACGTTTGGGACCGAATATCGTCCGTTGAAGTGTGGGTGTTAAATACACCTCTGCCAGCCCCTTCGGAGGAAAGGCGTGACGATATGTAACACATTACATTACGTCACGCCTTTTATCACAATGAAAAAAAAAACATCTCATCAAACAAAAGACAGTCTATGACAAGAGAGGGCTCACATTAGAAATTATGCCTAGTTAATTTAATGGATTATATTTTAATGTATGTTAATCTGTAAGGTATTTATTTTCTATGGGCCTCTGTAACTTTCATTGTATGCAAGTTATTTTGTCTGAAATAAATAGCTAGTAGTAGGTATATAAATACTTAGAAAAACTATAGGCTCTATGGATACTTTAATTCAACCTTATTTTTAAAAATCTTCTTAAGCAGTAGATAGGTAGGTAGGTATACTACTACGAGTATAGGTTTCCAATAGAGACTAAAAACATTAGTTGTTTACGTGCTCTCAAAAGCAATGCTAATTAAATGGAACCGTTACAAAACAGAATTGTAATTCAAGATTAAGCCCGAATTTTGGATTATCGGCAATAGGGACGCTTGAGGGACGAACCTAAGCAGACGTAGTAATTTTTTTAATTAGTTTTTACTAAGTAATACCTACTTATTAGGTAGGTAATACTTATTAGGTTTTACTAGGTAATACTAGGTAATTAATGAAACATACTTTCTTTTCTTCTTCTTCTTGGTCGCTACGCTCTTGACAGAGCGGTCGTGGTCGTCATGCAGTATTGTTATTGGCAGGGGCTGATGTAATGCGCCTCACAATATCTCGCCATGTCTCTCTGCTCGAGGTCATTCTTGTGCACTCATGCACGGGACCGCCCACAGCAGATTTGACCTGATCAGTCCATCGCATAGGTGACCTGCCGCGCGGTCTAATGCCTTCAACCTTGCCCTGGACGACAAGTCGCTCTATAGACTGGCTGTCTCGCCTAGATACGTGTCCGAAGAACGTGAGCATTCGGGATTGTACTACGGCAGATAGACGCTGTTTGATGCCGAGTTCTTGAAGTATCGAGACGTTAGTGCGAAACTCGATCCACGACACCCCAAGCATTCTCCTCCAGCACCACATCTCTAAAGCATCTATCTTCTTTTTTTCCATCTCTCGTAGACTTTACTTAGACTGTACTTTCTTTTAACGCGAGGTATAAGTATTTACCACTGTGCCACAAAGGAAGATCACTCTCTTTTATTTTTTTATTAATGCTTTTCTCGAATTCAAATTGATTTAGTTTAACTTAAGTACGTAGGTATGGTTTACTGTGTGGTGCAATTTTAGTAAGTATGTAGGTACTTACTAAAAATTAAAAAGTAGTAAGTAAACCTTTAAAATTAAAATAAACTACCAACTTTAAAAAATAATAGGTAAGCCTTAGGTAAATAGACACTACCTACCTACTAGAAAAGTTTGTATCTACCCACCATTTCTGCTCACCAATATAATATCTAACTCTACAGTGGAAAAGTATCAAAAAGCATTCAAATTATCTCAACAACGTGTATCACGTAAAACGTAGAGTGGTAGAGTATAGTAAACCCATTAACCCATTTATGTAAAGGTATACATCGGCAATCCGTGGTATCAGCGCGGATTACCCGCAAATCTCTGTTTTAGTGCCGCGATCTGTGCCCAATCCAACCGGGCCAATTAGAGCTTACTCGCACTAATCAGAATATCGATAGTAGGTACCTATCTATCGATACTAGTGTTGCGTAGTATCGATAAACACGTTGTTGGGCCACGACTGGACCTTTGAATAGGAATATATATGTACTATAACTAGTAGGAGTTATCAATAAATTTTGATTTCTGTTTTCATTAGCCCTTGCAACTTACGCTAAGACTAAATGCGCTCTTTACTTTGATCACAGAAAATTAAAATTTGGTTTAAAACATAAAGAAAATTAAAAGTAGGTATGTACGAGTATATGGCAGAAACCAGACGTCAGTCATACTGAAAGGAAGTTTTCTTACTTAATCAAGAAGTTTTTTTTTTTATATATAGGTATCTACATGACCAGCATGTAGGTACATTGGCTGATGCCATTTGTAGGTTTGATGTGACTTACAACGGCATTTGTATTTTATCAATTTATGATGATTTAGGTAACTGAGCCTCGGTCTACGCTGAGCAGCAATACTTATTACACACTCAATGGCCGTCAGTGCGAGGCTTTATTTAGTACTAGTGACGGCATTAGGTTCCTACGGACTTACATCGATAAGCATATGTGCTAGTGATGTGTTGATAGCGTTTTGCGGTCGCGTTAATTATAATGGATGCCGGTAAGCTAGCTCTCGATAGTTTGAAATGATGTTTTAGTCGAGCGCAGGCTTTTAGTATTAGATACTTTCCATAACGGGTAATAATATTAAATTTCAATTTAATGAAGTATGTTAATACAAGTACTTCCCTAATGGATACTTAACCATTTTTAGAACATGCTTCCAACTAAAGAATAGATACTACCAAGTATTACGCGTTTGGATTCTCGAATCTTGCCCACGCAAGTTTTTGCTGCTAATACGATGTCAAAATTCTTGTAAAAAGTAACAAGCAAGCGCCTAAAACCAATGTCAAAAAACCGCTCAAGGAAGGCTCAACAACAAAGAAAATTACACTAATAGACAAGCAAACACCCTATCCCTACAAAAAGAGCTCACCCACCCCGTCTCACAGCTAACCTTCCCACCTCTTTAATATAGATGAGCACAAAACCGAAAGAAAAATAAGGTGCTGCCTTATTTACCAACTAAATAGGCAACGTAATTATCCCCCTGGATCCCCGGCCAATTCCAGTGTTTAAGAAAGATAAACGAGAGGAGAGGAAAACCATTCTGAGAAACTTGTAACTCCGACTTATCACTATAGTCTGGTAATTAGGTGGCTGCATTAAGGATTTATTGATGGAGACTTAGAAGAGATGCATGTTACCTATTGCTCGAGAAGTAATTAGCTCTTTACCTTTATAAAATGCTATCCAAATGTCATAAGTAATGTCATAAATGTCGGTAAGTACCTAAACTACCTATGATTTACGAAACCAAAGTACCTCCCTACCTAGACAGAAACATAGAAAAATTATGTATGGAATTTTACTGACAGACATGACAGACGTAGCTACGTAGATAGTAGATACCCGTAAGTTTCTAAGCACGCGACATCAAACTTTCATAACACTACCAACTCACCATTCAGTGCTATAATATCTACAAGGAAGGCAATATTCTTTTCGTGAAGGCGTTATGAGAGGAATAGAAATGTCATCGCGGAAAACAGGCGCCTTGGAAGGCTCAGTGAGCCACTTTATACCAGTGTATTGTACGTGATTACTCCCTAAATATTCCACTTTATCGTGCAATCCTCTCCTTGTCACGCGAAGAGTGGAGGGCAGAAGGCGAACGTGAATAATTTAGTAAGTCGTCGGCGGATGTGCCATTTATCCAAATTGTCGTCTCCAAACGGTGAAACCAGGTAGGCGGGCTGGGCTGCCGGAAATACCCTCCAAAGTCCTGCTAGACTAAAAACTTTTTAACGATTTTCAAATCTTAAATTTCAATCAAAGACAAATGCGCACTAGTACCTTAAATAAATGCCGATTCGTAGGCTTATAAACACAAGAACTAGACACGTAAATAATCGCATTTTAAAATTAACTCTATTAATCAATCTTAACTTCGAGGTTTGTACTACGATTAGAGAGAAGTTTTATACGGTATCAGACCGGTCAAGCCTCGAGGCGAGTTAAAAATGAACGACCTGCCAGTTCAGGGGCCGGCTGCATGTCACTCTGATTTGCTAGAATTTAGTAAAACCAGTACGTAGTACTACTTATTATTTATTCTGTGGTAATTCTATCATATTGGATATTGAGAGACTTTATTCTTTGCAATGCGTTATTTAATCATTTTCGCACTAAATACCTACCTATGTCCCTAATAGAATTAAAGGTAGGTAGCGACTATACAGACCTAGGTACCTATTACTTATAGAAATGTTTATATTTCCTGAAATGATTAGGGGTAACCACTGCCTTCTCATTAGGGGTAACCACTAACTCGGCCAAATGAACCTTATTCTTGAAAAAATACTCGCGGATACGTAAGGTTTATTAGCCGCAGTGGAAACGAAATGGCCCATAATTATAGCAATATTTGAATTGCCATTTCCATAAACAACCTCAGTCGCATGTTCAGAACCTATTTCCAGGCATGCGGTCAAATTATTTTCGGTTGGTTATCTATTACGCTTTTTACCTACTACCCGTAAAATATCTACGAAAGAATCTACAAAAGATCGAAAAAATTATAAAAGTATTCCTCTATTTTAAATTAAATAGTAAATAAAATATAGCGAAGGTCCAGCTAGAGAAGGAATATTGCACCGACATAAAAATCGAAGAAGGTAAATCAAATAATAAAGGAACAATTCTATTACAGACCCATTCAGAGATAGCGAACAATTGTGAAAAAGAATTTCGTCTGACTGTAACAAGTTTATATCCTCACCCGCCCCGAGCACATATTTGTACATTTTATATCGTAGGTACCTAAGTTTGCCTTCGAGTTTTAAAGACTTTTTTTTAATGTTGTCACTCTTATTTTATTTTAAGCAGTGTGAATTAATTACATCGTACTTTGTGTAGTAATATCCACATTATTATCTGGGATGTTAATGTGGATATTAAACATAGAAGGCACATTGTTGTACATAGGCGATTTTTTCCTTAAAAATTGCTGTATTTTGTGCGAGCAAATTTGTTCAAATTAATTTGTCCCATAATCATTGCGATGCAGTCGCACATTTTGAATATTAGATTAGCTAGCTGCGCCCCGCGTTTGCACTCGCTATCCTACAATAGAAAATTATGCACTGAGGGGGTTAAGCAGTGTCTCACGTCGCGGGCGGCTTATTGAACCCTGAACGTAACGAGAGACTCTAGAGAGCAGCGAGGAAGTTCTTTAGAGCCCTGAGTGAAGCGAGGGGCTCAAGCCGCCCAAGACAAAGTCCCAGAGGTGAATACCTACTCTACTTCTCACACCTTCTGCGAGGCAATAAAAAGGAACTGTGAAAATATGTAACACCATGGTATAAATATAATTATACTAGCTGCGCCCCGCGTTTTCACCCGCGGTTAAAAAGTATCCTATGTGCTATTCTAGACTATAATCTATGTCTGTGCCAAATTTCATCCAGATCTGTTCAGCCGTTCTGGCGTGAAAGAGTAACAAACATCCATCCATCCATACATTCATACATACAAACTTTCGCGTTTATAATATTAGTAGGATACTCCGCCAGGTATAGCATTCAGAAACACGTAGTGACGTTAATCAATGCTTGAGCAAGACCGAAATAAGTCGTTTGCAACAAGTTCGAAAGAGACGGATGACGATGAGGACATTATGTGTTTGAGCTGGACTCACAGACTCCCAATACAGGCTAGACCTTGTTTTCTTTTGATCATGTTGAAGCTCATGGTCCAGCTCTGACCAGCTACGTTCTTTTTCTTCTCTTGGTGGCCAGTTCAATTTAGAATAAACTATTCTTTCAGTGCCCGTATGCTGAGTTTTAATTCTCTCAAAAAAAAACTCCCTTGGGAGTTTCATACAACTTTATCTCCCTAGGGAGGCAATGCCTTGCTTTACGTTGAGACTACGTGATAATATAGAATTGGCCATTGTAGAGCAGGTGGTGTGAAAGAACTGTTATTAACCTCCAAGTCCAGGCCCGGATCTACGGAGAGCTATCCGGGGCGCTTGCCCCGGGCGGCAGACTCAGGGGCGCCAAAACCATAATGTAAAATCTATAGAATCTACATACTATGTTAAAAGTGTTTGTGACAATATAATGTAAGTAATACTTAAATAAGTGACGCTTGCCTTTAACGCAAAACGAGTGTTATAAGTATTACGTCTGTCTTTGAGATCGTGACTCCCAAATAGATGAACCGATGATGATTGTGACTTGATCGACTTCTTAGCTATGAATATCGGAAAGTTTTTAAAACCTACATGATGTACATGTTTTACCGGGATTGAAAATATCTTAGATTCATTCAAGGTAATCTTCATTCCAAATTTCACTCTGATCCATGTCAGCGTAAAGTAGTAACAACCATTCGCAATAGGTAATACTGTTGTGAAATAAGAACTTCAAAGTGTAGGTTTCTTAATTGCATAAGTGTGTAAAATATATTTTATTAAATTGCTCAATCCACGGTTGAATTATTTACTAACAGCGCAAGAGTAAATTTTGATCCTTTCTAGGATCCTAAGGCCTATTAAGGCAGTCAGAATGACTGCCAAAAATAATGCCCCTCAGTTTCTTGCCTGTCCTTCTGAGTAGAGGCTCTTAATCCGAACAAGGCGGTCGAGTCTATTAAAAAAAACTTTGACGTTCATAAGTGTATCTTTGATACCCAAATTGAATAAAAACATTTTGACTTTGACTACGCTATAGATTTTTTGCACTGTACGTCAAAGAGTATGTAATATAGATACTGTACGTCATTGTCAAGTGCAAAATGTTTAAAGATACTTTTAAAATAATCAGGCAAATGTGGCAATTGGGTCTTTCGAGAATTACTGACAAACCCTTCACAAATGAGACAACTAACGCCATCTTGTACAGATTATTGCAACTAAAGATATAAAAAAATGTAGGTGGCGCCTAATTTGTGAAGGGTTTGTCCCAGTTGACCCTATAATGCAGTCTAATTTGTTTTTCGTCGATTAAAATTAAACAAATAATTTGTGTTTAATATTATTTATTCAATTAAATAGTAAATTGTTAATACATCCATTAAGGCATCAGAGGCCGATAAAACTAAAGCTTGTAATGAAGCTAGCGCAATCTTACGTGTACAATCTTCTAGCTTACTAGAGGGAAATATGTGACCATTGAACCAAAACTACTCACTCTGTTCCATAAAGTAAACGCTATACTTTGTAACTAAATTCTCTCATTAATTATATAGATGAAAAAAAATAATGCCGCTGGGTTTCACAAAATTAAACTTTAAAAAACTACAACGCTGCAATATTCTTTTTAAAATAATCTTAACGCTCCATACGTACACAGAGAAATAGGTGGTCGCAATCCTCAGCAGTGTAGACACGAGGATTTTTACATGCATGTTTTAAAGATTAACTTAAACGATTTTATATATCTATGCACGTGTTACAGTTATAATAAAATGCAAGCGTAGACGTCAAAGAGAAACCACAGATCAAAGAAATAAGAAATCCTTTAGTGTTTATTTAACACAAAGTGATGCTCTCTCCAATTATCACTGGGACTCGTCGGAAAATGCGAAGTAAACGAAAATTAAACATTTAGTCTAAGATCTGCGAGTGTATAAAGGGATATAATAAACCGTCTGTTTCTCACTGAAGATTTCCCGTCTAACTGCCAATAATAATTAATAACACCCACTGGAGAAAACCACATGAACAATCAAAAGTAAGAAACAATGGTAGCCACCCTTTTTAAGGTTCCCCATATTGATCTATTTTATCCCTCTTTAAAATGTGACAGTTTCAACACAACTATGAAGTCGAGACTATTTTTTACTCTAAACTGCCAGAAAACAATCGAGAAGAAATCATTGAACTCTGTCCGACTTTCTTCTGTACCTCGTTTAACTACTAGTTCAAGGAAACATAATAACGACGCACTTCTAACCTTTCATAATTTTGCAACAGCGCAAATAGTGCTTAAGTCTTTGGACTGTAGACACATAATTGAATGATAGCTTTCCGTAAATATTGCAGATGCCGCCCGTAAAATCCATGGCACAATCGCAATTTTCACTATACATGAAGCTGTTTTTATTTACTATCTTGAGCGAAGTATTCGCTGTTTCGTGCCAGATGGATTGAGGGAAGAGTACATTGACCTTTGTCCCATTTCGCCTCATTTAGGCCAACGTGGGGGCTTATTATGGATTGAGATTAAACTGCATTGCCCTTTCAACTGTCTCACCGGTCCCGAGTTGCAAAGATCATACATTTTTTTTTCTCTTATTGCAAAATTGTTATTCATCCAACCCGCACTGAGCCAGCGTGATGGACAGCGGCTCAATCAGCTCTTCAAAACCACGAAAAGACTACCTAATGATGAACGAAACGAATGAACAAAAATGTCAATTTTTGAAATCATCATCTGATTAAAAAAAATGTCATTTTCGCTTCAACCCATTCAGCACGGAGTATTCTCTGTTGCAAAGTTAGATAAAGCTAGACGTGAGTTGTATCGGTGGCTGGGTGGCCTAGCAGGGCCGGCGGTCGGGCCCGCGGCGGCGCGGCGCGGCCTTCAGGATGTTGTCGACGCGCAGGATCATCTCGGCCGCCTCCGCCGCCGACAGCAGCACCTGCCGCTTCACCACGTACGACTCCGTGATGCCGAGCGCCTTCATGTCGCCCACGTGCCCGTTCTGCATGTCTGTGGAGCGTAGTCGAGTGTCAGTGTGACTACTCTCGATAGAGAATTCTCATGTAGTACCTACTGCAGCCTCCTGTAGCCTACAGTTCTATGCCGAATCTATGGCGAATAAGTCGATATTTCTAAAAATGTGTGATTTTGCTTTTGCTTGACCTCAAATATCAAATGTACCTAGCAAAAGCATTTGGCTCTGTCTTTGTATGACATCTAGAAACAACATTCTTGCATTTTATTCATTACGATTTTTTTTATTACAAGTTTGTTTGAACTTCAAGCTCTGCCCTGTCTTTAGTTACACAAAATGTTTTTTATTTCAAGAGGTAATTGAATGTAGCTGACCGAGGCCCCATAGTGTGCTCTGCGCTTGATGCCCATAGTGTTCTCTGCTGTCCTCATAGTGTTCTCTGAGCAGTGTTCACTGCGCTTGATGCGCAGCCGGCGAAGCGCATCCGGCGCAGCGCGATGGCGAACGTTCCAGACGTATCTAATGTTAGTTCGGTACTGACCGAGTCCCATGGTGTTCTCCCCAGTAGCGTGGTGCGCGCGGAGGCGAGCGATGAGGTCGGCGGAGTCGTAGCCCGCGTTGTCGGCCACCGCGGAGGGCAGGCGGCGCAGCGCGATGGCGAACGCCTCGGCCGCCGCCGCCTCCTTGCCGGCCGTGCGCGCCGCTACGCGCGACGCCGCCTCCGCCATCAGCATCTCGCTTGCGCCTGGGGAACACTCGACTGTCAGCAACCTCACGGGTTAGGTCAGAGTGACAACGGACACAGTGCATTATGTGCACTGATCCAAAACGAACAAGCACGTCGTGCAGCGAGCGCTCGGCCTCGTCACCTAGTGACGTGTAGCGCACATCTTACCTCCTCCCAGCACGACCTTGGGCTCGCGCACGGTGGCGGCGAGCACGCAGAGCGCGTCGTGCAGCGAGCGCTCGGCCTCGTCACCTAGTGACGTGTAGCGCACATCTTACCTCCTCCCAGCACGACCTTGGGCTCGCGCACGGTGGCGGCGAGCACGCAGAGCGCGTCGTGCAGCGAGCGCTCGGCCTCGTCACCTAGTGACGTGTAGCGCACATCTTACCTCCTCCCAGCACGACCTTGGGCTCGCGCACGGTGGCGGCGAGCACGCAGAGCGCGTCGTGCAGCGAGCGCTCGGCCTCGTCACCTAGTGACGTGTAGCGCACATCTTACCTCCTCCCAGCACGACCTTGGGCTCGCGCACGGTGGCGGCGAGCACGCAGAGCGCGTCGTGCAGCGAGCGCTCGGCCTCGTCACCTAGTGACGTGTAGCGCACATCTTACCTCCTCCCAGCACGACCTTGGGCTCGCGCACGGTGGCGGCGAGCACGCAGAGCGCGTCGTGCAGCGAGCGCTCGGCCTCGTCACCTAGTGACGTGTAGCGCACATCTTACCTCCTCCCAGCACGACCTTGGGCTCGCGCACGGTGGCGGCGAGCACGCAGAGCGCGTCGTGCAGCGAGCGCTCGGCCTCGTCACCTAGTGACGTGTAGCGCACATCTTACCTCCTCCCAGCACGACCTTGGGCTCGCGCACGGTGGCGGCGAGCACGCAGAGCGCGTCGTGCAGCGAGCGCTCGGCCTCGTCACCTAGTGCCGTGTAGCGCACATCTTACCTCCTCCCAGCACGACCTTGGGCTCGCGCACGGTGGCGGCGAGCACGCAGAGCGCGTCGTGCAGCGAGCGCTCGGCCTCGTCACCTAGTGACGTGTAGCGCACATCTTACCTCCTCCCAGCACGACCTTGGGCTCGCGCACGGTGGCGGCGAGCACGCAGAGCGCGTCGTGCAGCGAGCGCTCGGCCTCGTCACCTAGTGACGTGTAGCGCACATCTTACCTCCTCCCAGCACGACCTTGGGCTCGCGCACGGTGGCGGCGAGCACGCAGAGCGCGTCGTGCAGCGAGCGCTCGGCCTCGTCACCTAGTGACGTGTAGCGCACATCTTACCTCCTCCCAGCACGACCTTGGGCTCGCGCACGGTGGCGGCGAGCACGCAGAGCGCGTCGTGCAGCGAGCGCTCGGCCTCGTCACCTAGTGACGTGTAGCGCACATCTTACCTCCTCCCAGCACGACCTTGGGCTCGCGCACGGTGGCGGCGAGCACGCAAAGCGCGTCGTGCAACGAGCGCTCGGCCTCGTCGATGACCTGCTGCGTGGCGCCGCGAATCACCACCGTGCACGCCGCGCCCAGCGACACGCCCGAGAAACGGATCAGGCACTCGTCGCCGATCAGGACCTGCGCACCGTCACATGCATCATCCATACCATGATTCAAATAACAAGGTCTAGCATACAGCAAACACGTAATGACGTCATTGTCATCCGTCTTTTTCGAACTTGTTGTAAATGACTTACAGTACTCGGCGATAAATATTGCACATCGAACTTTGGAAAGAGACTTCACCTTCGTAGAGCGTCATCTCTGTCGCACACTAAACGAAACTGTCGTACGAAAGAGATAACGCTCTACGAAGCCGAGTCTCTTTCCAATAGTCGATGTACAATATTATCGCCGGGTACTGTATTTCGGTCTTGAGCATCGATTGACGTCACTACGAGTTGCTGAATGCTATATCTCGCAGGGTATATCATTATACCATGATTCATACTATCCATACTAATACATATTGTTACGAGCGGGGTTGGATAAAAGGAATGAAACGTCGATGTATCCGAAGATTCACTTTATTCACCAGTTACACAAACACAAACACTGTTACACTACACTAGACACTTGCACTATAACACTCTGAACACTACTCGTACAATTACTTCGATGTTAACACTTTGAACTCACAAAGAAAACTGACTGCCGAGTCGTCGGTCGTCCGCGTATTTATACAATTTAAGATATCCAGAACATCCGATTAAACAATAGCGCAAACACACAAAAAGTTGTTTATCACGCGGAGCCACGCGTTCAATCCAGAACATTCGGATTGAAATAAACACCCCATTATGAAATAGATAAAAACATCATAAAAACGGTGCACAATAATTGCTTTCCAGAAAGATTTATTTTGTTCCGGATTTAACAATGGAACGCGCAGCTCGAGCGGCTACTATTGTCTAATCTGCGTTACCTATCGGTAGTTGTAAACAACATCGCCACAGATTAGCGCATAGTTTCCGCGACTGGCGTAACACTACCCCCTCCTAAGACATGCTCGTCCCGAGCATCGTTAGTCCCGTGATATCGCGCCAGTCGATCAACGTGGACAATCTTAGGTGCGCCTCGCTGACCCTTCTGTATGCGATAGTTTCCGCGACTGGCGTAACAATATCATAAAATTTAAAGTAACTCTGCCTGTCTAGCTGTCTGTCGTAGGCTATTCACGGCTGAACGGATATCCATGAAATTTAATAACTAGCGACAGTGTGTATATTTTACGAGGAAGATTTTTGGATACTATTTTCTGAATAAACGCGAATGAAGCCATGAATAACAGCTATTACTCTATAAGATAACGATTTAATAAGTACAACACTAACGCATACGCCTGAACCGCTCTCTGAGGCACTGCTTCAGACATTCAGTTCATCAGAAATTATGTGGCTAAGTATGGCATATAATAATTAATTAAATTAAATTAATTAATATATATTTACCCATATAGGCATATGGGTAAATAGGTCTTATTCTTATTCGAGATATAGGGCGATAAGTCCTGCACTGACATCCCGCTTGGAGTGTACTGTGCAAAATTGTTGTATTGTTTTAGGTAGGTCTCTTTCATTCTTCTTCTTATCTTATCATAAGCCTTACAACAGTATGGTCCTGGTCTACCAAAGTATCAAAATGAAACAAAAATACAAGGTCCACCCACCTGTTCAATAACCTTGCACTGGCCAAGCTTGACCTTGTCGGGCGAGTCGAAAGTGGACACGATTTCCCCACCGGTGACTAAAGCCAGCCTCTCGATGCCGTCAAAATCTGCGTGCTCAATGGCCATCACTCCAGCATCGGCGAACAACTGCTCGGGGTAGTTGTAGATCAGTTGTCTAGAATAAGATAAATTAAACTTTGAAAATTTGGAGGTAATTTTTTTTGTTTGACACGTTAAACCTTTTCAATTGTCAAACTTTATTTATTCCTTTGGAACAATGTTTTTTCTAAAATGGAAAGTTTGTTTGAAATGTTTAAGGCCTTCAACCACAGATTGCCAGATTGGTTCGGAGGGACGAATTATACCCTGTGAACGAAGTAACATGGGTCTCGATTCTACTAAGCAATTGTTTTAAAATTGTTAATGAATTGTCTAATTTTGATACATCTGGCATACAAAAAATGACAGTTTGGAACAATTGCTTAGTAGAATTGGGGGGCTGGTAAAGCTTATTTATTTTACCACACAACTAACATCAAGCCATTAAGAGTTTAGTCGGAACTACTACTCATCTTAATTATCATCATCATGTCAGCCCAGAAGACATCCACTGCTGGACAGAAGCCTCCCCCAATGATCTCCACAAAGACCGGTCCTGCGCTGCCTGGTAAAATCTGGTGGTAAAATCCACTTTCACTCCACTTTGTGGGAGGCCTTTCCTTGCTGCGTCTTCCGGTTTGTGGTCGCCACTCGAGAATCTTTCTGCCCCATCGGCCGTCGGTAACTTAATGTAATATCAGAACAGAATACAGATGCAATTTTACCTGTTGATGAATACATTGCATTTGTGTGCTAGTATCTTATTGACTTTGTCCTTCATCTTTTCCTTTTCAGCTACTTCCAGTTCAGCAATCTTCGCCATTGAGTCGACTTTGATTGTGGATCCGAAAACCTTGATTTTGTCTGTGTCCATAGGTGTGTTGGCAATCAAGATATTTGCGTTCTCGATGCGTTTGGGTTGATGGACGCCCACCTGAAATGACAAAAATAACCATGTAAATTAGCAACAATCAAGTAAAGTAACTGAATGAAATGATCTAAACATTGTTAGTCTTGAATTTACTGCAGATACACTAAAAATAAAATATTAATATACTATGTGTAATAGTGGCCCCTAATTGTCGATCAACTACCTATAGTTTTGTTCGAAAGTTGTTGACAAAACATTTAACAGAAACCAGAGAATTAAAGACTAAAAATGGTGATTTGGTTTTTTAACCCTTTAACTGCCGAGATTGATATTTCAGACAAAGATTTTCGCACCGATTCCATCTCCGATATTGTTTGTCCCAGGCGGCAAAAACCTTTGGCAGAATAATAATTGGTTTTAATAAATTATAAAACACGCTTTCCACCATCAACAAATCAACTCTGGAATACCAAATTATTGTTGTCACATTTTTTTTTTGTTTTAAATTTTTCCATCTTTCTGTGATCGGCTGGGCCATGAGCAGTTGTAATTTAGTCATGCCATGTGTAGTGGTAATTTATGGGTTGAGGTCCTGTGATCCCTGGTGTAGTAGATCTGCTATGCTGACTCTCTTTACCTTTCACAATGGTTGCTGATAGGCTGGTGTAAACTTAGGCTTAGGCTAAAGATAGCTTGTTGATATATAATGTAGTTTCAGTCGTGTGTTATATTTTTTGCTAATGTATTTTATTTCTTATTTGACCATTGGCATATCTAGATATTCATGTACCTCCGGTGTTTTAGCATACCAAGGTACAGCAGTGATATTGTGCAGCACATTCTTTTGGAATCTCTGTAAGATCTCTACATTGGAATGACTAGCAGTAACCCACAGTGGTACCACACAGTCTATATGTCCATACTGATTTAATTATCTTATACCTTTAAATGAGCAATTCTTGTATATATATATATATATATATAATTGGAATCTCGGAATCGGCTCCAACGATTTTCATACAAATTAGTATATAGGGGGTTTCGGGGGCGATAAATCGATCTAGCTAGGAATCATTTTTAGAAAATATCATTTTATTCGTGTTTTATCGATAATCAATCTCAACTGAAAAATATGACTCTTCCTGACATCTATTGGCGAATAATAATACTACTATTTTTTGTGAGCAACTAATTGCTTTAACGACACAACAGCAGATGGCGTTGTTAAGTAACACGAAGTCAATGAGTGTTTGCTTTGAGGTTAGACTAAAATCAATTGTTTATTATCCAAAAAACACAATTAAAAAATAAAAAAAAATACCGAGCAAAGCTCGGCCATCCAGGTACTGCATTTATAAAATAAGCAGTATGTTGTTAATTGATAATAATAATAATAATAATAATAAATTTTATTGCTTTTCTGTTAGGCTTATAGGTACAGAGATCATATGATATTATAATACGAAAAATTTAGATTTTAAACAGAAGACATATTTGAGGTGCAAAAAAAAAACAATGATGTACCTTAGTGGAACCCTGTCCCCCACACTAGGTTAACCTGTGTCGTGAGGTCACAGTTTTCAACTCTGGGCATGATCGTTTTCCCCGCAGAGGTGAACTTATGCTTGGAACTTATGATATGCTTAATAATAACAATTACTTAAAGGTACTTACAAAAATTTAAACAAACAAAAGTGCTCCATGGATAATCACTAAGATCTTCATCAATCGTGTGTGTGTGTGTGTTTGTGTGTGTGCGTGTGGGTGTGTATTGACTGAGAGGGTGATTTTATGAAGAGGGGAGTATGTACGAGTGCATGTGTAAGTGTGTGTGTGTATGATAGTTAAAGTGTATATTCTGTGTTACTGTGGTTTTTGGTGTGTTTGTTGGTTGTGTGGAGTGGCGGCATGTTAGAATAATTCTTCAGTTAATCAGGCAAAAAAAGAAGAAAAAACTATCGAGAGTTACTATCAGCCATTTGCAATTTGAATATCTAAGGTTAATAGATTAATCGTGATTTCCTTATTGTATGATAGTAGGTAATACTCCAGTTCCAGTTAGGTGACATTAACTAAGTATACTTAATAAATTATTGTGTTTGTGTTGATCATTTGAGAATTTTGAGCAAACTCTCTGTTGATTTGTAGTCAAGTTGTATTAGGTAGTCTGTTAAGGTTTTATTGCAAGCGTTACGATTTAATCTTAGGATAGGTTTAAGTTTACTTATGCGGTTGTATATAGCAGGACCTAGTCCAATAAATGATTTCCGTACGTAACTTGTACGAGCTTTTATGTTTTTAAAAATAATGTCTGATCTTCTTTTTGACTTTGACTTTTCTAATATTTCTTTGTTAACCTTTGAATGTTGTCGCAGTAAGATAAGTTTTATAAATAGCTGTCTTACAGTTAGTAACTTGGTCTCCTGGTACAGAGCTTCAGTGGAAAAGCGCCGGGGTTTAAAAAACATAACTTTGAGCAGTGCTCTTTGTGCTATTTCTAAATGAATCAGGTGAGTGGCGGCAGCTGCTCCCCATATTGTAATACAATAGGTGATTATTGACTGTGCCAGAGCATAATACACTGTCTGGAGGATGTCTGGAGATAGAATATGTCTTAGCTTTTTAAAAACGTAAATTAGTTTTCTGGCTTTTCCTGCTAGTGTTCTGACGTGCTCGTCCCATCGTAGGTATATTCCCAAATATTTGATAGACTCGGTAAATTCAAGAGGAGAACAGAGGCATTGGTGATTGCTGCAATTTGGATCGTGGATTTTCAATGTGAGAAGAGATTTTGGTTGAGTTGTGGAGTTTATAGTGTAAGTCATGTACTTCGTTTTTGAGATATTTATTGTTAGTAAGTTACTTCTGAGCCAGTTTGCAACCTTGTGAAGTCCTTTATTGGCCAGGGCTTGGGCTTCATTCCAGGAATTGCCCTCGAATACTAGCACAGTGTCATCCGCGTAGGTATAAACTTTTCCCCCTTCAATATCTAAGTCACATAAGTCATTAATATATATCAGGAAGAGTGTGGGGCCAAGGATGCTGCCCTGTGGCACACCAAACTTAACGTTGGCCTCATCACTCAGATTGTCTTTTATTTTAATCACCTGAGTCCTGTCGTAGAGGTAACTAGCAAACCACTGAAGCGGGACTCCTCGGATACCTATTTTTTCTAGTTTGGCCAGAAGTATTGGGATAGACACCGTGTCAAACGCCTTCGCCAAATCAAGAAAAACGCCTACTGTTTTACTACTTTTATCCATTTGAAGTATTACTTGTTGAGCAAGCGTGCTGACAGCATCTTCAGTGGATACCCCTGCTCGAAAACCGAACTGATTATTTGATAGGAGTAGTTTGGATTCTAAGAAGTGGCGGAGGCGCTTATTTATGAGCTTTTCAAGTATTTTGGATAGCACAGGCAACAGTGATATGGGTCTATAATTTTCTATTTTTGTTTCATCCCCACCCTTGTGGATCGGACATATAACTGACTTTTTTAGAGCTTTAGGGACAGATCCGCTATCCATACTGGCCTGGCATATAAGAGTTATAGGCGTCAGTAAATGTGGAAGGGCTTCTTTTATCACTTTAGTAGATACTCCATCCCATCCAGGAGCTGAATCCGATTTTAAAGATTTTATTATGGCGAAAACCTCTATCTCATTTGTGGGTAAGAGGCAGAATGATTCTAACATTTTGCTTTTCAAGTTAGTATCCGAGGCTAGTGCGGACTCCGAAGTATTAAGTTTCCTAAGAATGTCCTTTGCCAAGCTCGAACCTACGTTAACAAAATGATCATTAATTTTATTCAGGGAGGCACTGGTGCAGTGGTCAGTTTTGAGTAATTTTTCCACGGGGTTCAATTTTGTAGAAAAATTACAGATACGTTTTATATGTTTCCATGTTTTTTTAGAATCCTTACAGCATTTTTTAATTTCTGATCGCTCGTGTATTCTCTTCATTTCCTTTGTTAAATTATTACACATGTTACGATATTTTATGTATATACTTTTTATTTCAGTATTATCTGGTTCTTTTTTACTTTTTAAATTCAACTTATCCCTCGTTCGTATGCTTCTGACAAGCCCTGGGGTAATCCAGGGTTTGAGATTATTTTTTGTCCTAGGTATTTTTTTTTACTATTGAATGCTTTGTTATTATTGATGATATCTTTTCAAGGAATACATTTGTAGCACTATTTACGTCAGAGAAATCGAGACAATTATACCAGTCTACTTTACTCAATTCGAGTGTTATTGCCTGAACGTCACATTTTGTAAAAGTTTGCTCAGAAAAGGTTTTAATTTTGTTACTACTATTTAGTTGGAGTATTACCGGACAATGATCGGTCACTAGAGTGGGGAGCAGAATTACCGTTGGTTTGTATGTCGATTTAAGCATGCAATGGTCGAGGCAACTAGAGTCTCTAGTAGGACTGATGAAACCTGGAAGAATCCCATGTGTTGCCAGCAGTGAGAGGTAATCTGAAGCATGTACGTCGAAGCTATCTCTGATGTTAATGTTAATATCACCTAGTAAAGCCAGACATGGAGTTGTTTTTGTTTCTAGTAGAAGTAAGTCTAAAGAGTTGAGAAACTTTGTAGGGTTTTTATATGAAGGTGGACGGTAAACTGCTATGAAGCTGCAGGTGTGCCCTTGCTTTATAACCAGACAGCTTGCATCACTAATGGTACTCGGTTCATATACACATACATTTGTGAGTGCGTTATTGATATACACCACTACGCCATCGTTTTGGTTACAGACCTTTTTAGTGTAGTGCATATCATAGCCAGCAAGATTAGGGGGAGAGTTACTGTTTAGAAGCCAACATTCTGTGAGTATGAGTATATCGAATTTTAGCTCAAATCGGGACAAAAGTACTTCAAACGCTTCAATATTACAGTTAATGCTTCTAATATTCATACTAATAACTGATAGATTTCTCGATTGGTTAGAGTTTAAATACAGTCTACACTCCTCGGGGATGCTCAATGAGTAAAAGTTGGCGACATTGATGGCCTCAATGTCCGATGACATTTCACTAATCTGGTTCATAGTTATAGATTTTTACTTGCATGTGGGATGGGCATCCACATGATATATTTAAGGTTAACATTGAGCATTGCCGTAGTGTGTAGTAGAGCAGAGACAAAGATAGGTGATTGTCCTGCTTATTATGTTGTGACTGTGGAGTGTGAGTGGTTTTTGTAAGTGTGTTGTATGTGTTTGAGTAGATTGACTGAAAATAGTAATACCCAATAGTTCTAGTTATAGCTAAAAGTATAAGATTAAATGCTAAAGTTAAAGGATAAATAGAGAAACACAAAACATAAATCAAAAAGTTTTTACCGAAATGGCTTAGTGTAAAATAATAGATAGGAGATTCTTCAACTAGTCAGACGGTATGCAACTCCGGTTTCTCCAATTCTTTAAATTGCTCTATGGAAGTTATCTGTATTGCCGGCTGGCCGTCCTCCTTCCGTACAAAAACTTTCCCACTTGCCGTCCAGCAATACTTATATTGGCCACCCTTGGCAAGTTCACGTGACAGATAGTACAGTTGTCTTGCTTTTTTTGTAAGTAACTCGCTCAGATATATCTGTTTTTTGTCGCCTACTATTCTGATTGTATCAGTGCTAAACTTGTTGTCTTTGTTGGCCATATTATAAGCTTTAAAGGCTCTCAGTAGGGACGTTTTTTTCTCCAGAGAGTTAAACTCGACTATCATAGTTTTAGGTAGGCCACGCTTTGACGGCAGCTGATAGACTGTTTTTATATCTTGCGAATTAAAAGCCAAATTCAGCACCTCGTGAATTTTTTTTATGGTTTCTTGCGGTTGGTCCAGACTTTCAGTTGGCAAATTTCTAATTTCAATGGCGGCTTCGTTAATTTTTCTTTGAAGTTGTTCCACTTGTGTATCCAGCTTTCTCACGTCTTGATTCACAGTTTTTTGTTCCTTTTCCAGATTGTCTACTCTGGACTTCAGTTGGTTCTGTTCAGCTACTATTGTCGATACGGTTTCTTTTATTTCAGCATTTGTGAGAATGATCTGCTCATTTTGTAGTTTTAATTGACTGATTTCCCGGCATATTTTTTCTGAGGACTTTTTTTGTTCCGATTTAAAATCCATAAATAAGCTTTGGATATTATTGTACATCATTTCAAAATGTTGAGACATACTTTCTGTTTCGGATCCACTTAACTTTCTTTTCTTTTCATTGTTTTTGTTAGATTTACTGAAATTCGACCTTAAGTCCATATCTGGAGTACTGTAGGCAGGGCTGAAGTAAACATCTGGATTCGACACTGCCTCTCTAAGCGGCATCTGTGGAGGTGTGCGTGTAACTTTCCCCATGCTAGTCATTATTTCGATGAAGTAGGTATTAGTTTCCGTGGGCGAATGAAATGACTAAAATGAGTTGGTCTAGGAGTGAATTGATATGTAGATTTCTTTATTTTCTACGCCAAAGTGCGATTTTACCTTGTGCCCTTATGTAGGATAAGTTGAAGTGCAAAAATAATGAGCAAAATTTCTTGCAGCTGTCCGGATTCGAACTCGGTACTCTCCTGACCCGAAACTTTTCTATCTGGTCCTAAACCAAATCGGCTATCGGTCCTTAACGAGACTCGTCGAAAATAAGCATCACTTACGCCGCATCTATTTGTCTATATTTATCTACCCTTTTCTTTTTGTTTCAATTTAATTGTTGTTGATGTGGCTTGCACTATCTTACCTTCTTTGTTTGATTATTAGACAGTTATAAAATTACAACCGTGTGCTTGGCAGTATTTTAGTGTTGCATTAAGAATAAAGTGATAAAATGTTACTTATCGTGTCGAGGTTGTGCGTATTGTGCATAAGATCCGATTATCTCCAGGTCTTAGAACAGTTGAACAGAAACAATTTGATTTCCACTTCCTTACGAGATATACTGGATTAAAACACAATTCCTGTTCTGGATAACACTGACTCTTGTAAGTTGCACTGTTATTTACACAAATTCATTACTTTTAAAGCGTTTAGTTTGTTTAATATATTTAAAAACAATTTAACTGTGGAGATAGCTGTTTACTTGACAGCGGGGGTGGGGGGTGATAGCCTGAAATGCCTTCCCTTAGGCCACTTTAGTGAATGGTATCTAAGGTTTAACTCATCTCTTTTCTTCTGCATGTGGGTGTTCCATGTCTGTCTTTTGTCCAGCCACATTCCCAGATATTCCTCATTTCCTAATTTTACCTTCGGGCATTCACCTTTGAGAGGTGTAAATGTTGTGTGTTGATTTTGCTGCGCTAGCTTTAACATTTTACTTTCTTATTTACTTATCAATTTTAATAAGGTGTAATTGGAGTTGCTCTGATGCTAACTTTGGGTTTTTATGGCTGCTTAATGTTGCAGTTAGGACATTGTCGCTTTGAGTTCAGCTGTATAGAGTATGTAGAGAACTGAGCCCAATACAGATCCTTGAGGGACACCGGCTGTTGTTGAACATGTTTCTAAAGTTTCATCATTCAGATAAGATTTCAGTATAAGATACATATTGTGTGGTATATCTTTTTTTAATTTGTACATTTAATACCCTAAGGCCTTTGTGCCACACCTTCTCAATTGCTTGCTGGACATCTAAAAAAACAGCTGAGCAATATTCTTTATCTTCTAGAGTCTCACATATTTTATAAACCACTTTGTGGACTTGTTGTTTGTCCTTCTGGAACAAGGAGGCAGCAGGCTGCGGCTACTACTCGCCGGAGCTTGTACTCAAGAAATCCTTGGCTCTAAACAAATCGACAACAGCACTGCAAGTGGAGGCCATGGGCCTACTACTAGCAGCAAGAGCAGTCTGGCCTCTAAATGAGTTTCTCACGGCCCCCGAGGATAGGGACAGCAAAAGTTCTCATGTTTACTACTGACAGTGCGGCTACCATGTACGCACTCAGAAGACCCGTAAGAAGATCAAGAGTACCACACAGCTCTACAGACACTCGCGAGCAAGCACAGAACAATAGTAAGATGAACTACAAGCCACAGATCCTGCGTGGGTAATACAGCGGCGGACACCCTTGCCAAGGAAGGTTTCAGGAAACAGGTAAGCGACGACGCAGTGTGGGACTCTGTAAACCATCAGCGATGGGAGTGCAAGAACGTCGTCACACCGAAAACGAACAACAGAATCCGTGGGACAAGACAGATGACTGTAAGTATGCCAAAGCTGCTTCCCAATTCACCAGGAAAATCACTAACAATCTATTAAAGTTGCAACGAAAGGACCCTCACTTGTTTGTAGGGCTTATAACCGGTCATTGCAACTTGAATAGTTATTTGTATAAATCTGTGACTGTTATTTGTATAAATTTGTAGAAAATGTAGTGCATGTGCATTGTGAAGCCGCAGAAGAAATTAAAATTGCTATCGGTTTGTATGAGGCATCAATACCTATTCAATGGCTAGACTGCTTTTCATCGTCATTATGCACACTACCAAAGGAGCAACTATGCCAGTGCCCCAGAGCCATAGCTCAGGTAGGTTGTCAGGTAGGTGTATTGTGCATTTTCCCCTACACTGGTAGGGGAAAATGCACAATGCTAGACGTCAGTGCAGGACGTATCGCCCCCATCTTGAATAAGAATAAGTATAGCTTTTCTTCTGCAATTATTTTATTGAGTTGATGAAGAATAACCTTCTCAAATATTTTAGAAATTACCGACAATAGACTGATTAGTCGATAGGATGTTGCCAAATATGATGGTTAATCTAGTTTTGGTATCATTAACATATCTGTGTATTTCCAGATCTTTTGGTAGGGCCCAATGCTAAATATTGTTTTTTTTTTTTATGTAGGTCGTCGTTTGACCACCAACTCTCTTGATGTTAAGCGACGTTGTGGTCTAAGATGGAGCACGACGATCAAGAAGGTACTTATTCACTCTAGCCTTGAAGATACCCAGGTTGTAGTTAGTTGGGAATACAGACGACGGCAAGGTGTTCCATTCCCTTGCTGTTCGTATCAGAAAGGTGTATTAAACAGTAATGTCATGAACACTATAGCCTTTTTGGGTAGGTTACTTAGGATATCAGCTCTAATTCGATCAAACTCAGGAGCCTTGTTTTGGTCTAGGTTTTTTATGGTTTTCCATACCACACTTGGTGTGCAACTTCTATTAACTTAACTAACTTCTATTGATGGTGGACTGAGCTGTAAGTCACTTTGCAGATAGTCATCCATTTTTTTCCCAATCAGGATCTTCATATTGGTTATACTTTCAGGAGGTCTCTGAAGCTGTGCTTTCACCTGGTCTGTTTTGGTCCGGTGTAATTTGCTAAATTTAATCGGAAATGGTATTTGTTGTGGTTTTGTTGAGGTCTGGACTGCTCTCCATAATGAGTACTCTCCTTTTTTGTGGGCGACATTTCTAGTTTTTGTTGTAGAGTTTCGTTTTTATCTGTAGTGGTATATTATTTTGTGCAGGTTTTTGGTCTAGCTATGGTGGGGTAGCCTTCCACGCAGCAGTTTGAATCAGATTTGTTAGGTAACATGCGGCATCATTTATGTCATTACCTGTTTTAAAGCTAATGTTGAGGCAAATATTGTACTCAATACAATAATTAAAGGCATTCCAGTCTGTATGCTTGTTGCATAGTTATGGTCTCTGTTTGCTTTCAATTATGGTTGTACTAACAGTTGCTATGACTGGTGTATGGTCTGAGACTCAGTCAAGGCTACCTTCACATTTAAGATACAAGCTATTGATGCCTTTGTGTATGTTGAAGTCTAACAGGTTTGGAAGTTTGTTCTTGGCATATTAGCTACATATTTAACACATAATTTTTAATTTCAACACAACAATTAGAAGTAGGTCAAAACTGATTTATAAGTTACTTTTTAAACTTACTTTTTTGTTAAGAAGAAAGCCTTCATCCAAGAATGACTCTTCCAACAGCCCTCCAGAGATTTTGATGATCTGTATGGCCTTCAGGTTTCCGGAGCCCTTAAGACGAAGCACAGCATCCACAGCCAACTTTGTGAAATGCCTAGAAATTTTATAACATATCATGTAACAAGCAAAATTATTTATAAATACTGTCATGTATTTATAAATAATTTTGCTTGTAAATTGTAATTGTTAGTAGTTTTAGAACAACCAGTCTGATGTTATCAACTTGGCTAGTAAGTATTGTGAATGTAATAAGTGCAAAAAATATTATTATGAAACCTAAAAATAGCACTCATGGTAAGACCACCAGTAAATCACTCTTGATGAATTGTAGCCATTTTTTGTACCTTTATGACCTCCCCTTTAGCAGTCACAGTATAACAAACACAAGGCGGCATGTACCACTTTTTAAATTAGTTTAAAATAAAACAGGCCAAGTGCGAGCTGGACTCGCGCAAAAAAGGGTTCCATACTATTATCTATAAAAATGGCAAAAAAAACACATTTGTTGTATGGGAGCCCCCTTAAATATTAATTTTATTGTTTTTTAAGTATTAGTTGCTATAATAACAAATACAAAAATAAGGCAATAGAAATATATCATCTGTGAAAATTTCATCTTTCTAACTATCACGGTTCATGAGATACAGCCTGGTGACAGAGGGATAGACAGACAGATGGATGGACAGCGGAGCCTTAGTAATAGGGATCAATTTTATTTATTTAGGGTATATTATTCAAAAGGTAAAACCTAAACAATGTTGACATTACCACACCAAAAACAACATTACTTACTCCTTGTGGTTTGATAGAATTTTGGAACTAAGTGTTGTGCGAGCGATGTTCTCAAGATCAGATCTTAATGCAGCTTCATTGAAGTTCTTTTCATGGTCAAAGCTAGCTTCAGCTAATGCTTGTTTAGCAGCATCAGCGGCTATACGCCAACCGGCAATGATAGTTTGTGGGTGCAGCTTCTGTTCTATCAACTTCTCAGCCTCACGAAGTAGTTCCGCAGCTACAATATAGTAAAATAACATCTTAATCTCAAATTCTATGATTAACCAGCCAGGAGGAACTTCTGTTCTAGTCTCTGGCTTAGTTTGTTTTTTTTTCTGTGCTAGCATCTAACTTAGTATTTTCAGCTTTGTGAATTATCAAAGCATGGCTGCAGACCACAATAATTATCTTAATGCAATTACTCTCTGTTGTGATTTTTTATTTGTCATTTATTACTTACCCAAAACAGTGACTGATGTAGTACCATCACCAACTTCATCATCCTGCACTTTAGACATATCTACCAAGATCTTAGCAGCTGGGTTGTCTACTCCTATTGATTTGAGGATTGTAGCACCATCATTAGTTACTACAACCTGGAAAAAATTAAGAATGAGATATATGCTAAAGTTTATTCAGGCAAGTAAAGTATAGTTTGCAAAGGTATTATTCAATTTATAGCAGTTCTTTCATTGAATAGGTAAGACATAACATCTTTTGTTTAGCAGATGAATCAATTAAAGAAGAGGTTAGTTTCAGAAAAATAAATTTATAAATATCATTAATTAATTTTTACATGATAATAACAGGATTATATATGACTATGTACTTACTTGACCTGCGTTTCTGCCCATTGAGACCAGAATTTTGTCCATGCCTTTGGGGCCCAAGGTACTCTTCACCAAATCTCCAATAGCTATAGCGCCGATAAAACTCGACATACGAGCTACCTCGGCCTTTTCTTCTTCGGCCTCATTTTTCAGAATTCTAATGGGGTTTAGCGACACCTGAAATTGAATTAATCGGAATCATCAACACACGTGCCCCAGACGGTGATTCGACACCGGTTTTTATTTCTTTGTGTACCATTGGAAATCGATTATTTCCATTTAAATTTAGACATATATGTGAAAAAGCCAACTGTAAATAACGTAATGTGTCTTACCATATTGCAAGATATTCTCTGAACTCTACTAAATTGTTAAAATTAGTTTGGAGATTTCAAAGCAAAATTTGTTTCTTTGAAAAGAAAAGAATGAACGAACGAAAATTGCCAGAAAAAGACATGACATGAATGAACAACGTGAATCAACCATGACGGAATCACGGACAGAATTATGGAGCACAAAGCACAGAGTAAATAAATTTGAACGGCCTGCCTTGGTTGGGTACAAGTACAACACGATTGTCGACTGTCATCGGCATTCTTGTACATCCGAAAATCATGGGGAGTTTTTTGGCGGGAACCGAAAAGGTGTTGTCGTAATTTTGTATTATTCTCTAAATCTTGTGATTCTTCGAGTGTTAAAGTGTAATAACGGTGGTGTTCTCTACAAAACTCCATTTAAAGTTTTTTTTAAGTATCCATAATTTTATTGAAGTATGGAAAGGGGAGGGGTTCATTGTCGTCATCATCACTTTATCATCATCATTCTGTCATGTGTAAGTAATTTATTAACTTGACACTGGCAAATGCACAAGACGTGCGACGCTGAATTTCCCTGGATGGAGGAGCAAAAAAAATGGGGTTGGGAGATGCTTGACTTAGCCGAGGGTACTGTATAAGGTACCCTCTGTGGAGGATAGTAGGGTGGTAGGTAATCATAAAACCACTAAAAACAGACATTGTCGATTATAATATTTTGGTGTGAATTCGATTTATGGGGGGGGGGGGGGGGGGGCATTTTGGGCTTGGGGTAATATTACGATTTTATGATGACTCAATTTTGGGCACTTTTAGAGTTTACACATGAAGGTTGTATTATCTAACGTTCAGTAGCGTGTTTGACGACTTTTGGTGGGAAACTGAAGAACTGGCGACGTAATCGTGTTGTCTACCAAACTTCACTGGAAGTTTCAGTAAAGTATCCCCCACTCTACTGAAATTTATTTATTTATAAAAAAATTAACTTGCGGATTAAAAACACCCAACCTTTACATTCTATAGAGCTTACGTCGTCTAATAAAATTTACAAAAAAATAACAAAACAAACATAAATGGAAATTGGGATAGGCAAGGGATTCATCATCATTAGCATCGCCATAAATCAAAACAAAGACATGATCAGATTGTCTCCGTTTATAGCCAGACCAAGAACCCGAAATAAAGCTTTTGACTGAAACAAAGAACCATCCAGATTGAATTTGAAAATTCTACTCATAATGCTGTTCAAATCATACCTAGATAAGCATGGCCAAACCGTGAAAAAACTCAGAAACTTCTAGGCAGGTATTTATTGTAATTTGAATTATGTTAACTTATTTTAGTAAATATCTACTTCCTATTATCAATCTACAGCATGCCAATGAAAGTGATACTGTATCAGGGAGATAAGATAACATACGTATGTGTCATAGGTACTTTAGGTCATTTTGGACAAACAAAGCCAGCGATTACCAGTCTAAGAAAACTTAGATTATTGTTTCTTTTGCGCAGTGGAGTTGTGGTTTCTTATTTTGAATATTTTTGGTAAATTTCTTCTTGAAATCGAGCCGTCAAAGTGAATTATACCTAAGTGGTTTTAAAGTACAAAATGGTCAGAATGAATAACCAAATTGCAACAGTGCCGTCTGCAGCGGTTGAAGTGAACAACAAAGGGTTGGCTGAAACGCAAGCCAAAGTTGATGAAGTCGTTGGTATCATGCGCCAAAATGTTGAGAAAGTATTGGAGAGGGATCAAAGGTTATCAGAACTGGATAGTCGCGCGGACGCCCTGGAAGCTGGAGCAGCCGGGTTCACGACCACTGCAGGAAAATTGAAACGTAAACAAATCTGGGAAAATATGAAAATGATGATAATAATTGGTGCCATCGGAGTTGTTGTGCTAATCATAATTATTGTGTGGGCCACTCGATGAAATGAAAAATAATTCTATTTAATAATGTATTTTTTTTATACAGGGTGTTTGGTTGAGCTTATGGCGAACCTTTATAGGGTATTAATCACATGATTCTGAACCTAGATGTATATAAAATATGACGTTCAATTTTATCGAGCCAATTGGCGTTTTTCCACTTGCCATAATAATTAAAAAAATAAATAATTATATTACACGCTTTTTCACTTACCGGCGATGACAATGGCACGGCGGCTTTTATGCCACCAGTGGCACCGTGCCCCGTGCCGGGCCAGGCTGTGCCGGCATGTGAAAAAAGACGTAATCACCTGATTTACCGACTCAATGAGATGACAAAGTTGGTTGTAAAGAGGTTAGTGACCTAACTTACGTCGAATATTTTGATCAGTTTGTTGTAAGTATGTCATAAATACATGTGCTCATGCCATTAACCATGTTTCAAAAAACAAGGTCTAGCAATCAGCAAACACATAATGACGTCATCGTCTGTTTCAAACTTGTTGTAAATGACTTATTTCTTCGGCCATGCATCAATTGGCGTCACTACGTTTTACTGAATGCTATACCTGGCAGACTATATTATTATACCGGCCCAAAAACCATGAAATGGTTAACGGCAAAAATTCCATGGTCTGCTTAAGTCTAGAACGACATTTTTTAAGGCCATTTTTTGTAGGTAATCTGTGAGACTCATTGATAGTTTATGTAAGACCAAAACTATCACGTAAATAAATTACTTCAATTATTTATTTCCGTTTTCTATCCGAACACCCAGTATAAGTATTAATGTATAATATTACAATTTAATTATTAAGACTAGTATTTTATTATATCAGTATAATTATATGAATCCGGTGGTTTTGTAATCGGTTTTATTTTTTAAATATATTATTTTATTCTTTTTGTTATTTTTTTCGGCCGGTTAACTGCTGATTACTATATGGACTTCCTCTGAAGCCTTCAGTAGGTAGTAGGCTGATAAGTGTTGTTTAACTTTATTCCAGTGTTTTGTTCAAAATAAGTTGGCTAATCGTTTTTTCCCATTCCCACTCAAGACAGTGTACACAAGTTAATGAAAGTTATGAGATTGAAGGACTTGTCTATATTGCAGCTATAATGTAAAAATATTTATTATGGCACGATAAAATTTAATGGGAAATTTCACATCTCTATTCATCTTTCCATAGAAATCCACACACGACAGCGCTCTAATTTGTGAATCGTCGTAAAAATCCGGGATATAATGTACATTAATTTATACATTATAGGTGCCATTTGTAAAGCACAGGACTCTTCCAGGACTACACTCAAAGCGCTTGAGACGTCTAAAAACGGCTTAACTCCCTTGCCAAAACCAAAGCCATTCATTGTGCTAAGATGTATAGGTTTATCGCCTGTACAATTTTGTTAATTGTAAATTTCGTCGGCCATTGTGTAGCAGCCTATTGTAGCGGCTTACTGATTACGAGGGTAATCATATCACATGATACGGAACGATTCTAAGGAACGATTGGTAGTTTTGGTGAACGAATGATTTCTGGTTGGTGAATTATAAAAAATGTAAAATACGATATCGTTTCATAGACAATTTCATTTTTTTAATAATCAAATGTTGTGGTGAGCAAAATGAAGAACTAAATTTTTTGTCAGCGCGATCGTGCACTTTTGTTCAGAAAACACAGTAGTAGCTCCCTCATTCATGCCTGCGCGCCGCTAAATAAAACTATTGCATCGCATCGCACGAATTTGTTTTTAAATTTTTAATCTATGTTCGCCATATTTTAATTTCTTTCGTAGACGTGACAGTTTTCTGGAAATAATTTAGTTTTACAAGCATTCAATACGTCTCTCCTGATTACTTCTATTTGTGTACTCAAGTTGTTAAAAAGTGATAAAAGTTCCAGAAAATGGAAGATCAAGGCAGTTCAGGTCCTAGAGTTAGCGACAAGCGCTTGGCACAAACGCAAGCCAAAGTCGATGAAGTCGTCGGCATTATGCGCGTAAATGTTGAGAAAGTTTTGGAGAGAGATCAGAAACTATCAGAGCTTGATAATCGCGCAGATGCTTTACAGCATGGGGCAGCTCAGTTCGAGCAGCAGGCAGGGAAACTAAAGCGGAAATACTGGTGGCAAAACTTGAAAATGATGCTAATAATCTGTGCTATTGGAGCTGTCGTCCTTATCATAATCATTGTGTGGGCTACGTCCGGTAGTGGGGGCTCCACTCAGGCGCCAGCGGTGACCGAACCTCCTGCAGCCGCTCCTGCCGATTCTGGGCGATAGTTGGACCAACCACATAAACCAGATCTAATGAAATTAGTAAACCACTCGACGTTACTCATCATTTAAAGACAAGAAGGAACTGATTCATACGACTGAATCTATAAATTCTATATTTTAATAACAAAATTTTGCTGAAACGCACACTTATATTCGAGTATAACTTCTAGTTTACAATACATAAAAGTTTTGATATTTATCTACAAAAATGTTTTGGACCAATGGGTAATGGTTTCCTATTCAAAATAACTAACATTCTTTAATATTTGTATTTTTATAAATTGTACCCGTTCTCTAAAAATTAAGTGGGCCAACATAAAAAAAAATCACCTAGTGATCTTGTTAATAGTGTTAAAATATTTATACTATTTATGGTCAGGTTGAAGCAGAACTGATATTTTTACACTATTTAAACCTATTGTCGCTTATGTAACGTGTTATTCTTAAAGAAAATGTGACCCAATATATTATTGTTGTTGGAGACACTTGCCTATAAGGTTTATTATTACTATGTGGAATTTGATGTAAGCACCACAATTTGTACAAAGTCAGGACTTCTCTCACATAATTTGTTGTGCCTAAATACATATTACATTTTCTATTTCTCTAATATAAATATTATCTATGTTAAATTTTTAAGTAAGTAATGTGATAGAAGTTCTGAGGCACAAATTTTAATAATTTTAGAATGTATTTTTTATGTTAATCATTCACAATATGTAATTAAATAGCACACTTATTAGTCGGTGTTAAGGATATGTTAGTTCTATTACATTCTATAACTGTTTATTTCACTCTGGTTATAATTTTGTCACTTGAGATTGTTTTGCATTTCTATTATGTACTGAGCGTTGATCGGGACCAATGCTTGCCCTCGCTTGTACAGCAGTTACGGTCCATTTGACTCTGTATAGGTCTTTATGGTTATAATTACTTGATACCTCCTTTGTAATGCACATAAACTTGTTTTTTGTACTATATAAGAAATAAAATATGTATACTTCACAATGTTGTGTGATTTATGATAACAATTTAACAATGCTTAGTAGGTAGGTACCTTGTTTATCAGTTACTTACCTGTTTTAAGACTATTGTTATAAACATGACTAATGTCTCCATTAACTTATTATGTAGATTGATTATCAGCATAATGTTATTTTATAGGACATGCTAGAACATAGTAATTTTTTCTTTTCTATTTTGATAAATAGGATTGGTATCGATTGAGAGGCAAAAAAGTTTCATCAATTAATAGCACCTACACAGACTCGTTGGTTATAATAAAATGCTTCTCAAGGCGCACAACGCGAAGTATGCGTCAATAATGACGTAGGTGGATGCTTATTAAAATTGCAACACCTACCTACGCGACGCGAACCAGTTTTCCTTATATATATATTTATGATGAAACATCTATAAAAGGAACCAGCGTCTCAGTATACCTACATAATAGTGTAATATAATAATAGTGTATGGAAATGTTCGTATTATTACCTAGGTAGGTACTTACAAAAAAAAACGAATTACCTATTTTGAACTCGAGACTAATCTAATGAAGAGTAAAGGATTCTTAACTTTTTTTAACACATACCTACCAGCACAATTAAATTAATTAAAGTGTGTAAAATACGTACCTGTAACATACTTAAGATTATTATTTTAAAGCATTCATTCAGTCAAGATAGTTATAATGAGCATGGTTCGCGTTTACTGCTAACGCTACAGTGAAGCTGATGTTAATTTCTAAAAATAACTAACGAAGCAACAGTCAATTGAAAGCCCAGTTTTAAACAAACTTCGGCCACTGAATATGAGTCAGCATTCGAACTGATAAAGCGATGTAAATTGTTATAGGAATTCGCATTCACTGATTGGGTGTTATATCAGTTATATAGGCATGTACGAGTATGTATAGGCTTCTTTATATCTCGGACGTTAAAAGTACCCTCTTTTACCCCCTTACCGCACAGTGTTTTGTCTTTTTCTTTCTTTTAAATTTTTGAACTAGATCGAAAAGGACAAAAGACTATGTAACTATTCCAAGGCTATACAACGTTTATTGCTAAGGGGGCTAGCCTTTAGTAAGTGGTAGGGTAGGATGGTCATGCTACCTTCATTCAGTTTTCGTCAACGGCATAGCTTTGAGTAGGTAGCTTTTATTTATCTAAGGTATGTACGACTTACTTTAAAATTATGCTTCGAGGTAGGTTCTATTCCTGTGAAATCTGGAAAATCTCGAAAAAAAAAACTGTCAAAATACCTAGTTATGTAATGAAGTTATTTTGTTATTAAATGAAGTAATGTTTCAACAGCAAGTATAGGTACGAGAGGTATCATGGGTTTTTCATAACTGGGTTAAGAGGGTCCTTAGATGTTTTTTTTACTAAATTTTACCTAGTTATTCATTTTAACCTGAGATTATAACATCCTCGTTAGCAATAACTACCTACGTCACATGTCACCTCGTCAGTCATCTCACCTTGGAACTTGGAACACGCAAAGCCAAAATATGTAGGTCAGTCTGTATGGAGCAAAACTTCTCTGTAGCGTTGAATTGGGGAGCCACCATCGTAATATAGTACAATACCCAAAATCTGTCATAGAAAATCTTAGTTTCCCTATTTGGCCAACTTTTGTACGCCTACGGGCAAGTTGTTGTTATTCACGTCATGCGTTGAGTTTAAAATAAAGGTACGGAGTATGAGCAACTCCTTTTATGTCGAACTTTACAATGAAGAGGTAGACACATGTGTATAAACGTCATCGCTGGGTTGAGTAGCTAGGTACCTATACATGGCACAGTCGACAGTCGTGAGATCATGCGTGTGGGCATATCGAATAACAACGAAACTTTAGGAGGCATGAGAGGAAAAATGCGGATGGAGTCTCGGTTCCGCTTTCCGCTCTGCTTACCACCTACCACTTTGTGACAACCTACTGGAGGTAGTTCGCAACCTTGAACACAACACTATTCACCTACCTGCCTATACAAACTACAGCACAATCTGTTTGAGGTTTACTAGGTATGCTGAATGCTTACCTCATCTTTTAACTCAGCTGGTACCAACCTATATTACCTCTACCTACTAAAGATTTGTAACGCGGTGCTAATAGGTAGGTACATAATTGTATAAACCTACCCATGAGTTTGTGGTCCGATCTGGCGTGTACCTATATTTTACCTACCTGCTGCGATATACCTACCTACATAGGTATTAGGTATACCTATTTGGGTATTAGATCAGGCTGGTGACGTCACGGCTGGTTTCGTTCGGTTCCAATCTAAAAATGGCGTGTCATTCACCCGCTCACACCTATTAGTATTTTACGAACGTCGCGCCTTCCGAAGACGATATGGTAGTATAATAAATTTAATAGGCACGTAATTAATCTACTTGTATTGTATCTTATCTATAAGTTCATTGTAGAAACCGTCCTCCTTTCTATTGCATGGGATGTGAATGACCTTACTATATCGCTTCCATCAGCATTCCGCGTCGTAGTGTTCCATCTACTTTAAATGGAAGTAGTTAGCATCCTATTAGGATTAACTAAGCAGTTAACCGGATGGAAGTTTAATCTAGCTAAGGTACCTACCTAGTAGCAACAGGTAGAATTATCTCTACTATCCGAGGCATATTTTTCAGGTCTTCAGTTTTTGGACATTTTACTGGTTTGGTTCCTCAGAAATTTCAGTTAAGGGACCTCTAGCAAGACGAATGGGCATTTGCACTAAATATACCAATTGCCTACGTCCTTGCTTAACTAGTTTAATGTACTCTTAGCTAGCATACCTATTACATTTTTTTAACTACAAGCTTGATGAAGTTTACAATTCACGACAGACAACCATAAAGCTTAATTTATCAAAGTTATGCAGCAATAAAAAACTGTGAGAATTAGAACAGGCTCCAGGAGATTCACATCATTCTGAACTCATAAAATTAAATTGCGTCGGGAATGCATAAGTCAACTCAACTCTAATATAATACTCAACGCTAAGGCAACCAATGCAACTATAAATACAATGGGCTATGATGAAACCATGATAAATAAGCTCGACCCAAAAAAGAAAAACTTTCTAGAAGACGGTTTTTTAGAATATAGAACTCGAGCCTGTCGAAAAGTTGTTTTTGAAATTGAATAATTATAAGGTGAAAAATTAAAATTTAATGACCATACATTTATCCCACTTCCTACTAATATTATAAACGCGAAAGTTTGTATGTATCGATGGATGGATGGATGTTTGTTACTCTTTCACGCTAGAACGGCTGAACAGATCTGGATGAAATTTGGCACAGAGATTGATAATAGTCTAGAATAGCATATAGGATACTTTTTAACCGCGGGTGAAACCGCGGGGCGCAGCTAGTTCTTATGTAAGTAACTACTTCAGTATCGTTAGACTAGCTGTTGCCCACTACTACGTTCGGGTTTATTCAGAAAATAGTATATCTAAATACCTTCCTCGTGATATGCTGTAAGTAATTATCAAATTTCGTCAAAATCAGTTCAGCCGTTTAGTCGCGAAAAGCCTACAAACAGACAGGCTTGCTTACTTTCTATTTTAAAATCCATACCTAATAGTTAAGGCGAGCCTGGCCAGAAAACGTCTATCAAGAATCAACTTTCCTCTAAGATAAACCATGGTTTTTACTGTGTAAAAAAAAATATGTTATTCTTAAGCATGTTTTTAAGTGGAATCATAAATCTGATACATGTAATGAATAACTTCACTCGATAGAAAAAAAATCCAAAGTCACCTCTATTTGATATTTTAAACACGATTTGCGACTTCATTTTTACAAATCATATTGCTTTTTTAATTTTTTTTACGAATTACAACGCAATAAAAAAGTGGAATCATTAATAAAAATGTTAAAAAGTTAATATGATAATTTTATATGATTTTTTTATCATGAATTCATGGTAAAAAGGCGCGTTTACGTGACCGCCAGTCCGGTCGCAGACCCCGTCGACGCCGGACGTGTGCCAAATTTTTGTGTCTCCGCAGTGCCGGAGTGCAATGGGTAACAAACACAATAAAAGAAAAAAATGCTCAAGTCTGGCTTTTAGAAAATCGTACCTACGAGTCAAGGAGCAAACGTCGGTAAGTAGATAAACTTCTACTAGACTAAGTTGGTAATCATTGTTTTTATTTACTAGAATCGACATTTCTTGCATTGCTTTTTGTAGTCAGATGATGAACAACAAATCGATGAGTACCTACTTAAATTCGTTTTAGTGCTTTCAAATATCATACTCATCGTCATAGACACTTTTTTGCCTCGTTACGTATATTCAGGATGTAAATACCCGGCCTAGTGGTATACCTACTAGTGATATTTATGTAGTTATACCTACCTACAGTTACAGTTTTTTTTTTGCAGAAGACTACTACGTAACAAACTCCAATGACTTTGGAATTGACGAAACGTAAGTACCTACCTACCTTTTGTACCACGCAGGGAGGCGGGTGTTCTGCGAAGTTTTGACTATGTCAGTCACCATTTATTATTTCACCCAGACAACTTGTGAGATACGGATACGGAGCGACGTTCATACTTTCATTTTTCTTGAGCATTCTAAACTGCACAACGAGTAAATACCCGCCCTAGTGGCATACCAGTGATATTTATATTTATATAGTTATACCTACTTACACGAATACCTATCTTACAGTTTTTTTTTTTTTTTCAGAAGAGTACTACAACCAAATTTAATAAACTCCGATGACATTGGAATTGACGAAACGTAAGTACCTACCTCCCTTTTGTAACATGCAGGGCTGCGGATCTTCGCTAAGTTTTGACTATATAGGTATGTAGGATGTTGGGTGAGATACGGGACGACGTTCATACTTTCATTTTTACTGAGCAATCTGAACTGCACAACGAGTAAATACCCGACCTAGTGGCATACCAGTTATATTTATATTTATATAGTTATACCTACTTACACGAATACCTATCTTACAGTTTTGTTTTTTTTTTCAGAAGAGTACTACAACTAAATGTAATAAAATCCGATGACATTGGAATTGACAAAACGTAAGTACCTACCTACCTTTTGTAACATGCAGGGCGGCGGATCTTCGCTAAGTTTTAACTATACAGGATGTTAGGTAAGATACGGGACGACGTTCATACTTTCATTTTTACTGAGCAATCTGAACTGCACAACGAGTACCCGGCCTAGTGGTATATCTAGTAGTGATATTTACGTAGTTATACTTACCTACATGAATACTTGTCTTCGTTTTTTTTTTTTTTGCAGAAGAGTACTTCAAGAGAATGTAATAAACTCTGATGACATTGCAATTGACGAAACGTAAGTACCTACCTTCTTTTTGTAACATGCAAGGTGGCGGATCTTCGCTAAGTTTTGACTGTACTGTATGTATGTAAATTATATAGGGTGTTAGGTGAGATAGGGGACGTCGTTCATACTTTCATTTTTGACTGAACAATCTGTACTACACGAGTGTTTGGTAGCGTTTGAGTTATAGCCGTATGATTTGAACACATCTAGGCCTGATTAGTACTGCAACGTGATTTTGGCTGTTTTGAAGAAAACTCGTAAAGTTGTATATTCGTTTTTAACGATTAGCGAAAATCGAGCATTTTGGTAAATCTTGTAAGTACGGCTTTTATAAACCTACGACTGGTATGGATGTGTTCGTCGTTGCCTTTGAAATTCGAAACTGCCGGTTGTAAGAAGCGATAGCGGGGACAGGCGAAGCTATGTATATACGTCACAAAGATGGCCGCCGACCGTTGTAGATTATTGCTTATATCTCGAGTTCTATCTCATCAAATCAGTTGTTTGAGGTGTCATTTGAAAGCTCATTTATTTATAATGTAGTTGTTATATAATTATGTACATACATATCAACAAGCTTGAACGACAGCTTCCGTGCGCGAGTCCGACTCGAACTTGGTCGGTTTTTTAGAATTTTTATATTTTGAACTTTTGGACATCATACTTATAAATATTTATTTTTATTTTGTTTTAGGCACGTGGATGACATTGACCCTGTTTCACTCAGAGTGGTCATCATCCTGCGTCAGTCATGGTTTGATGGGGGGTATCCTATTACGGCGTCACAAAGCTTAGTTTTTGTGACAAGGGGGTTAAAACTTCTGCCAAAGTGTATCAAGAGACCGTCTTATATGGTGTTGTACAACCCCTTAGCAATACACTTTTTAAAAATCTACCGTGGAGTTTCCAACTAGACTCTGCACATGGTCACAAGGCGCGAACTACCCAAGCCTGGCTGGAAGCCAATGTTCCGGACTTTATAAGGGCTGAAGACTGGCCCTCCTCTAGCCCAGATCAAAACCCCCTGGACTACAAATTATGGTCAGGTTTAGAGGGCATGGCCTGCTCTAAACGACACGCCGACATAGAGTCACTTAAGAAATCTTTGAAGCAAGCAGTGGCTAAATTTCCCATGGAAACAGTCCGTAAATCCATAGATTCTTGGCCAGACCGACTAAAGGCCTCTATCAAGGCCAAATGTGGTAATTTTGAATAAAATAATAGTTATATTTTTGTTAAGACTTCAATACATAATATGTAAATATAATATAACTTTTATTAACATTACGTTACTGTATAAAAAAATAAATGCATTTTCATTTGTAACAGAACTTATGGCTAGACATGCATACATATCGTCACGCTTTTCCCCGAGGGGGCTGGCAGAGATGTAATACAACACCCACATTTCGCCGGACGATATTCAGTCCCAAATGTGACAGGGGGCGAGCCTGTCGCCATACACCGGGCTCCAGTTATGTAGCAGATGACACACAATACGCACATATGTTCACACAATGAACAAATTGGTGCGTGCCGTCGGCTGGGTTCGAACCCAGCAGAGCAAAATTGCCACTCCCAACTAGGCTGCCATCGATTCTACAACTATATCACAGAACAAATAATAATACTACGTACCTATAGCTCAATTGCATATATAAATGTAAATATTGTGAATGTATATTTTTGTATTGGATGTTTTGTTAGTACTAGCAGAATGTCCGCCACTTCGTACCCAGGGTATGTATACCTATATATCCGGTATAAGTTTACTCGATTCTTTCATAATTATTGTTCAAAATTATATCTGAATCGTGTAGTTTTTTAACTTTGTAACATTTAACAAACCATACAATATTATTAGTACGCACCTAATGGTAAAGTAAGGTAATTAAAATTGTTAATACCATTGTTATACAATATACCCAAAAATAATGAAATTTACTATGTTGTATTATTTAATGAATACCGGTAGTTACACAATCATTCCAACACCCTGTATAAGTATTTGTCCTAATAAGGATAACAAGTAACCTATGTGTCAATCCAGGGCATAAGCTAACTCCGTTCCAAATATGATCCTCATCCGTCTAGCCGTTTAGGTGTGAATAAGTGAAATACGAGTAAGTACCTAACTTCCACACACAATCGCAATCTTTTGTATTTATGAGTGTGAAGTGTGATAAAATGGAAATATGACACTACCGGTAAAATGAAACTAATGCCACGACTGCTCACACATCAAAAATACAACAACTCGTGGACATGAGATTGGTTGTACCTATATTGGCTTGAACGGCATTTTTTAGATTTTTTTTGTTTGGCATCAAATAAAAAATGTTCATAAAATGGATGAGTACAATGACGGACGGATTATTTTATCGATTTCCTAAAAATGGGTGTTTAGGTACTCGATACCATAACGTGACTGACGGGTGAAAGACGTGCGCGCGGCGCATCGCACACAACTTTTGTGTCGCGTGAATGAATACGTCGCGCTCCCAAAAAGTGCGGCCTGAGGTAGAGTAAAATACCTAAAGTTCTGGGAAAGCCTCGCCTTAAGAAGGGGTGTATTTTTTTATGTTGTTTCGAAACGCAACTCTAAAAACCCAGGACCATATTTGAAAGAAATTTCTCTCTAGTCATAAAAAGGCAAATTTTATATTTGCATGCTCCTATCCATTTATTTGTAAAGGCTTTCCTAACATGCAACGACGCCGCCAGACGCAGTCAAATACTCGTAGATGCTTACTGTTTCCAAGAAGTTTCTAACGACCGTCTGGTAGTTTTGGACTTGTTTTCTTAAGGTTATAACCCGAAACTGAACTTCGTATCGATTCGAAGTCCTAGCCCTAGTGGGTGGGACTTGTTGTGGGACGTAAGGAAACTAACAAAAACTCCTAGTAAGTAGGTAGATAGCTATTAAGTATATAGGTACTTTAATGCGTATTGTCGTCACACTTACATTTTCCGGCAGCCTACGTAAAACCAGAATTACGCAACAAAACCTGTTTTACATACACATTGTCACGCCTTTCCCCCAAGGGGGCTGCGGCTGAGGCGTAATGCAACACCCACACTTCGCCGGACGATATTCAGTCCCAAATGTGACAGGGGGCGAGCCTGTCGCCATGCACCGGGCTCCAGTCATGTAGCAGATGACATACATATTACAATACGCACATATGTTACACAATGAACAAATTGGTGCGTGCCGTCAGCTAGGTTTGAACCCGCTCTCTCTGGCTTAAGAGGCGGGGCCTTCTCCAGCTAGGCTATCATCGCCTGGTTTACAGATATAAATTTCATGATTTTATTATTACAGATAAAATAGGACAAGGAAAACTAATTACTTTAAAAACTAACGCAGTTTTGATAAAAGGTATATATAAACATTATAAACCCACCGTGTTATTTAAGGAGACAAAATCTCAGTCGAATTGAGAACCTCCACCTTTTTGAAGTCGATTAAAAAGTTTACCACACGCGACCTTTTGAAGTTCATTGATTGTAAAACTGTAACCACAGCAACCAGCCCCAAAAATATCAAACCAACGTTAACGCGTTACTTTCTCTTTGAACGTTTGAAGCCATTAAGAGGTTAAGATGCGCCAATGACATTTGGCATTCGGCGCTCAGCTGGTTTTAGCGCCTCTAGTGATCAACGCTCGAAGCTTTTGAACATTGAGCTAGCATTTCTCAAAGACAAACAAATTCAGACGAAACACCGTGAAAAAAATATTTTTGCCTAAAAATGAATGCCCTCTGTGATGTTATGCTTTATTGTAATGTTTTTTTACTAAATTATTTGAAGCCAACGGCGTTTTAAAGTTGAGCCTTTTAAGCAGCATGAGCGCGGTAGTTTGTTTATAAGTATAAATAGATTAAGTATGTACTCACAAATATCCCGCATCTAAAGGTTTTGATTCCCTTTGGTCGTGCGTGTAAAATCTAAAAACACAATCGTAGACCACGGACTCTCTGAAGTGTGAGATATCTTGGTCCCTCTCACTTTTATGATTTTTCAAACGAGAGAGACATTGACCAAAAAATATCTCGTGCGTAGGAATAGGGGAAATAATATAATATCGTAAGAATAGCCCTGGAGTGCTATTCTTGACGCGTGAGATGTTTCTTGGTCACTCTCACTATGACTTTTAAAACGAGAGAGACATTGATCAGAAAATATCTTTCGTAAGAATAGGGCTCCAGATGGGCATCCTAAGAGCTCCGGTACCAGGGATAAATTACTCAACCTATCCTAAACCAATGCTTACAACATTTCAAAAATCTCATAACAAAAAACATATTTACTAGTACTAGCAGAGCTGTTCAATCGACGGCCCGCTTAAAAAATGTATTCTATGAGTTGGTAGTACTAAACTAATCTGTTTTACAAAATCAGCAGGTAGTATAAAAATGACTAAAATGGTTGAAAATATAGTGGACCTAGAACTTACAACCTCATTATTATCTCGATAGTTTCTTGCCTGATTTTGCTGAAATGTTCCTACTTGAAGTTAAAAACGCGTTTGTGTTTAATATCTTTTTCATCACTCTCACTCGTAAAAAGGACTTTATTACATCAGTTTTAGCTCATAATCCGAGCTATTAAGCACGTCTGCTGTTACTTTACCATTATCGCACTAGTAACTAAACTAGACTTTTTTTTAAATAAATCAACAAGAGTTATCAAAATATTGACAATTAATTAGGTATGATAATTTAAACAAAGTATTCGCTTTATTATTATGCCTAGGAAAATTTTGATAAGTGGAAAATCAGCAAATGCGCATACATTTTCAGAAAAATGTATTGACTAATGCAAGTCTGTGTTTTTTCCCCTCGCATGTGTGATGAAAAAGTCACATGAAACGCGTGTGCGTTAATAATTACACTATTGGCTCCATTAGTGGGCTCGCATACGGCTCGCGCTATAATACCGCCTCGAGTGTAATGATCTTAGCACAAAAGTGTCATAATTTACGATATAAAAAACTACACTTTGACTAATTTTGTTTACTTAATTATTTTTAGGAAACTGATTTTCAATAAAAGTCAAGTTAGAAGATGTTTTAAGTGATCATTGAAACAAAATTAAAGCGACTTCCAAACCACAAATAAGCACTAATATCAATTAATATAATTATTATAAGCGCTACCCATCTATTTGAAGTCGGTGCCAGCCAAGTCTTATAGGTAGAAGAAGATGGATACTACTTACAAGTATCAACCTAATTACTACATATACATAGTATCTATATACTACCTACTTGGCTTGGCTGGTTCCGAGTAGTAGGTAATTCCTACTGAACATTCAGACTGAAATATTTGGCATAGTACGAGTAACTCCTAGTACTTCTACCAATTACCAACAAGTATATAACCTACTTACTACACAAATTGTAACCATCTACTCCATATTAGACTTGGCTACCTATTAGATTTAGCTTGGAGGCCGAGTTAACGGCTTACCTACCCGCTACCCTTGCCATAGACACCTGTCTGAGCGTGACGTTTTAATCGGACAGTGCCAGCCAAACCCAGTATAAAGACAATTGCCAATGCCAACTAGATAACTGTTGCCCGTACCATGGTCTGGCAATATGATGATGGTAGAGAGAAGGGTGCAGGTTCGGAGTGGGACCTGTGAATGACAAATACAAGAAACTAACGGTACGAGCTTTTTTTTATCTACGCTTACGAAATTGTGAGCAACAGCTAGTAGTTAATATAGTAAAAAAATCCTCTCTAGCTGGACTAAAGGGGTCTTAGATTGGATATTGAAAAACCTTTTGTAGCTGAAATACATGCTTACATTTTAGCAAACACCAAAAAAATAATCAAAATAAACCGAGACTCAAAAAATATCAATAAATCAAATGCTTTGAAGGCAGTAATCGCTCAGATTAACACATCATCTAACACATGAAAATCAATTGTTGGTTTTATAGATGAAACATAAATTCGAGCGAAGCTTGCAGTTGGGAGTTTCCAAGCAAAGAGGTTAACATTGAATGAAAACTCAGAATAAGCACTGTAAGAAGAGTTTATTTGAAAATTGAACTAGCTACCAAGAAAAAAATACGAGTACGTGCTCCACGAGCTGCACGAAATTTAAAATAAAAGACTGTACTTTACTAGTACCTTTTTATTAGTTATGAGAGAGTATAATATTAGACAGTATTTTTAGAAGAGGATTCGCTTCTAGGATAAAGCAGTGTTTTTGTCTTGGGCGGCTTGAACCCCTCGCTGCCCTCAGGACTCATCTTCCCTTGCTGCGCTCGGGAGTTAACTCTAGATTCCCTCGTTACGCTCATGGTACAATAAGCCACCCGCGACGTAAGGCACTGCTTTGTGCCCTCGGTACATAATTTACTATTGTTACTCTTTATTAACAAAAAGGTGAATTTAGAAGCGAGACCTGTTTGCTTTTCTCCAATCAAGTCTATCAATTGTTTGGCGCAACCAAATTCATTGTATCTTGATATTTCCTTCAATTTTACGAAGAAGAAGCTAATGTTATAATACGCCAATAACTTTTGTCTTTCTGTTCTTGTTCTGCTTCTTCTTCGACGATGAGATTCGGCAATGAAGACTGATATTGTTGTTCCTAAAAACAATATTAAATAATAATTAATTTGCAACCATACTAAGTCCCAACGCTCGTATCAATAATTTATTTATGTACATTGTGTACACAAAAAAAAAATATTACCAGTTTATTCGAAGGTGAAAAAGTCCCTGTTCCTCGGATGCTCTGATACCCTTCGGCTGATTTTGAACTAGACATCTGTAGATAAAAATATAGGATAAGTTTTTAGTATTTTTATTAACTGAAACGGAAGTTCTTCACTCGCGCTTCGCGCTCGCTAAGTGAATGGTTGTACTGGCGTTACGCATGCCCATAGCAGTTCAGCGCCACTCTGATTATAAGTAGTGGCTCTATGAGCAACGTCTCACAAATTACATATCTCCGCTATTTTTAAATAAAACCTAAATTTACAAAATTTCACAAATATCGGTTGAGAAATGCGATCTGTAGAGGAAAACAATCGGACATCCGTGCAATCAGACGCTGGACGCCGGACATACAATAACTTCAGCAATAGCATTTCCATTTGGCATAGCTCTGACTATGCACTATGCTTGTCACCCTAATAATATAAGATAAATGTCTTTTAACTCACCTTAGTTCAGTACTCGCATTTGTTGTTGGCTGAACGCTTGTGTTTAAACTTTGATAATTTCATTGATCTCTGTTTCTGAAAAAATGAAATAGAGCAATTTAAAGATCTCGTCTCGTTTGTCTCTTTCCATGATACCATAAAATATAAAACAATTACCAATCTATAATCCCAGTTTAAAATATATTATTAATCTAGTCTTCATGCAATAGAGACTAAGTTAAAATAACTATTAAGACTAGATGCAGGTTGGTATCAGTTACCAAAGAAATTGTTGTATTTAATAAATATAAATAAATAACAATACACACAATAGTGACTTTGTGAGCTGGAGATCTCGTGACCGATGTCTGTCCGATTTGAAATTGTCACATGTATTTTATACCCAAATAAATTATTTGTATTTGTATTTTCCTCCTCTACAGGTCACACTCCTCAACCGATTCTCGTGAAATTTTGTGAGCAGGTTTGACAATTATATAAATTTTTGTTTTGACTCGGAACAAAAATTAAATTTTCCAATAACCGCCTAGACAAGAAAATTCTTTTTAAATATCGGACTTACTCACAAAGTTTCAAGAGAATAGGTTAAGAAATGCGACCTGTAGATTAAGACAGGTCTGGACAGAGATCTGGACAGAAATCCAGACAGAATTCGGACATACGAAAGCATTTTTGTCGAATCTGAAGCATAGACGCTTCGCTCGCTAACGATCTCTCGCTCGGTTATTGTTGTAAGAAAATGTAATAACTTTTCTTTCGAATTGAATGGCCATAACTCGGAACACTACTTTCTGAATGCAAATGCTTGACTTTTTGTATTAAATACTATTTTTTACAAAAAAATACTTTATTTCGATCAAAGTGACTGATCAGAGTGTTAGTAAGCATATTCTTTCAAATAAAAAATAAATGACGAAGTTATGCTGCAACAAACATTTAGTAAAATTTATACAATGTAATTGAGTGCGTCCTAATTTTTGAAGTCGGTTAACAAACCAGGATAAGTTAGAAAAATATGCTCACTACACTGCTAAAAATAATAATGTATTGCGGACCGTGGTTGGTCAGCTATCACATAAAAATGTGATTGTTTCTAGTTTAGGTAGGTTAGTTTAGGAAATGTGCTATACCAAAAACAAAAATTAGTATTAGTCATTTACACCGTTCGCACGCAACAACCGCTTTCCGATATTGACATCGTAAGTACACATAATAATTATCATTATTTTATTTTTACCCGATTGTACAAGAAAGATTATTTATTATTATTAACTATAGAATACTCCCCATTTCTATGTTATTAACTAGGTGTTGGGGCATCAGCAAGTATGCCACAGCTTCAATTTGAAATGGCTTATATTGACCTTAGTATAATTTTTGTGAATAATTGAATCAAATGAAATCACGAGAAAAAAAACAGCTGTTTCATACAAAAAGCTCATAGATCGTCGACAAAATGTAAGCAGATGCTTTTTTCCCCGATTTAATTTATAAATAAAAAAGTTAAAAAAGTAATCGTTGTTTATAATGAAGAGTACAATGACCCCCGTTTGGCTTAGTACACCCTATACCGATAACCCTGTGCAATGTACAAATATGATACATATAGGTACATTTGTACATAACAAAACAAAAACACAGTTCTGACAAGTCTTGCACTTGGATAATTATCATGAGCAACATGTACAATGGGGCCCGTGCCGTGACGTGATGATTGTAGTACAGCACGACGCTGCGCGACCGCGGCTCGTATCACAGCAAAATAAGGTTCATGGTCGCACAGCGTCGGCGGGTAAATCCAACAATCATCGCAATTAGGTGTAATGGACGGTGAAGCCCTGAGAGTTAACATAGGTCGGAGGACTAAAAACTCAGACACTAGGGTTAGTCACTTCAGTCTACACAATAAGAACAAACGGGTAAAAATATTCAAGTGGTAATTAAATATTAATAGGTAGGTAGGTACTTACCACTTAGCTAGTAGGAGTCCAATTTTTTTGTTACGCCTAGCTGCCTTGGTGACATCTCCCATTTTCATCGGATCAACCTTCTGTACCCTCTACTCACAACGCGATCAATTATTGTCCAAATATTTTCACTAGTAGTAAAGTCACTAAAAACTTATCAAATGTCTTGAAAAACTACTTTTTTTGATTGTCTCTGGATAATTAAGCACTGTTTAATTGATGATTTGCGTACAAATAGAAAAAAAATGCGAAAATATTTTTCGGCAAGGCGAGTACGTCCATCCTTCGTGAGGCGCTAGCGCCGACTGGCCCGTCCCCCGCAAAGGAGCTCGCGGGTGTCAGTGGTCACGTGATCTGACGAAATACTTCAAAATAACACAAAATATTACTAAACTAACTCAATTTTAGCTCTAAAAATATGGTAAAAGGACGATCAATCATATTTTTAATTTCCTATCCGAAGGTGTAAAAATATATAGTAACGTAATCTCCGTAAGCACGGTATTGCACGCCATGAGAACGAAAACAACGTCCATTTAATATTTTTTTACTCGCAATCTAGTAAGTAATATAATATTTTAATCAGACTAATTAATAGGTAACAGAATGATCTTATTGGTGATATTTTTTTCATATCGGTAGGGTCCGTAGCTTCTTCACTATTACGACTTGAATATTCGCCAAATGCGTCTATTCAACTCGTAATAGTGAAGAAGCTACGGACCCTACCGATATGAAAAAAATATCACCAATAAGATCATTCTGTTACCTATTAATCAGTCTAATTAAAATATTATATTACTTACTAGATTGCGAGTAAAAAAATATTAAATGAACGTTGTTTTCGTTCTCATGGCGTGCAATACCGTGCTTACGGAGATTACGTTACTATATATTTTTACACCTTCGGATAGGAAATTAAAAATATGATTGATCGTTCTTTTACCATATTTTTAGAGCTAAAATTGAGTTAGTTTAGTAATATTTTGTGTTATTTTGAAGTATTTCGTCAGATCACGTGACCACTGACACCCGCGAGCTCCTTTGCGGGGGACGGGCCAGTCGGCGCCAGCGCCTCACGAAGGAAGGACGTACTCGCCTTGCCGAAAAATATTTTCGCATTTTTTTTCTATTTGTACGTAAATCATCAATTAAACAGTGCTTAATTATCCAGAGCCAATCAAAAAAAGTAGTTTTTCAAGACATTTGATAAGTTTTTAGTGACTTTACTACTAGTGAAAATATTTGGACAATAATTGATCGCGTTGTGAGTAGAGGGTACAGAAGGTTGATCCGATGAAAATGGGAGATGTCACCAAGGCAGCTAGGCGTAACAAAAAAATTGGACTCCAACTAGGTAGCTAAGTGGTAAGTACCTACCTACCTATTAATATTTAATTACCACATAAATATTTTTACCCGTTTGTTCTTATTGTGTAGACTGAAGTGACTAACCCTAGTGTCTGAGTTTTTAGTGGCATATGATTCGGTCTGACGTTTGTTTTCCTGATAAAAATACTTAATAGAAAACTACAGACGTGTCCTCCGACCTATGTTAACTCTCAGGGCTTCACCGTCCATTACACCTTATTGCGATGATTGTTGGATTTACCCGCCGACGCTGTGCGACCATGAACCTTATTTTGCTGTGATACGAGCCGCGGTCGCGCAGCGTCGTGCTGTACTACAATCATCACGCCACGGCACGGGCCCCATTGTACATGTTGCTCATGATAATTATCCAAGTGCAAGACTTGTCAGAACTGTGTTTTTTTTCTTGTTATGTACAAATGTACCTATATGTGTCATATTAGTACATTGCACAGGGTTATCGGTATAGGGTGTACTAAGCCAAACGGGGGTCATTGTACTCTTCATTATAAACAACGATTACTTTTTAAACTTTTTTATTTGTAAATTAAATCGGGGAAAAAAGCATCTGCTTACATTTTGTCGACGATCGATGAGCTTTTTGTATGAAACAGCTGTTTTTTTTCTCGTGATTTCATTTGATTCAATTATTCACAAAAATTATACTAAGGTCAATATACCTAAGCCATTTCAAATTGAAGCTGTGGCATACTTGCTGATGCCCCAACACCTAGTTAATAACATAGAAATGGGGAGTATTCTATAGTTAATAATAATAAATAATCCTTCTTGAACAATCGGGTAAAAATAAAATAATGATAATTATTATGTGTACTTACGATGTCAATATCAGAAAGCGGTCGTTGCGTGCGAACGGTGTAAATGACTAATACTATTTTTTGTTTTTGGTATAGCACATTTCCTAAACTAACCTACCTAAACTAGAAACAATCACATTTTTATGTTATAGCTGACCAACCACGGTCCGCAATACATTATTATTTTTAGCAGTGTAGTGAGCATATTTTTCTAACTTATCCTGGTTTGTTAACCGACTTCAAAAATTAGGACGCACTCAATTATTACATTGTATAAATTTTACTAAATGTTTGTTGCAGCATAACTTCGTCATTTATTTTTTATTTGAAAGAATATGCTTACTAACACTCTGATCAGTCACTTTGAATAAAGTATTTTTTTGTAAAAAATAGTATTTAATACAAAAATTCAAGCATTTGCATTCAGAAAGTAGTGTTCCGAGTTATGGCCATCGAATTCGAAAGAAAAGTTATTACATTTTCTTACAACAATAACCGAGCGAGAGATCGTTAGCGAGCGAAGCGTCTATGCTTCAGATTCGACGAAAATGCTTTCGTATTTCCGAATTCCGTCTGGATTTCTGTCCGGATCTTTGCCCAGACCTGTCTTAATCTACAGGTCGCATTTCTTAACCTATTCTCTTGAAACTTTGTGAGTAAGTCCGATATTTAAAAAGAATTTTCTTGTCTAGGCGGTTATTGGAAATTTTTCAATATGGCAGAGATGTGATTTAAAAAAGGATATATCTGCATAATTGGAAAATTTCCAAAAAACTTTTTGATCCGAGTCAAAACAAAAATTTATATAATTGTCAAACCTGCTCACAAAATTTCACGAGAATCGGTTGAGGAGTGTGACCTGTAGAGGAGGACAAATACAAATACAAATAATTTATTTGGGTATAAAATACATGTGACAATTTCAAATCGGACAGACATCGGTCACGAGATCTCCAGCTCACAGAGTCACTATTGTATGTATTGTTATTTATTTATATTTATTAAATACAACAATTTCTTTGGTAACTGATACCAACCTGCATCTAGTCTTAATAGTTATTTTAATCTAGTCTCTATTGCATGAAGACTAGAATAGTAATATATTTTAAACTGGGATTATAAATTGGTAATTGTTTTATATTTTATGGTATCATGGAAAGAGACAAACGAGACGCTTTGAGTAATAGCAGCGTTTTACCTGAAATAAAACGCATATTAAAATACTTACCTAACTGGAAGCTATATATATGAGAGTGCATTTCCGTTTCCGTCGAAAGTACCAGCGTTTTCGTACTTTTAATGCCTTCTAACCGGAAGTCCTAGGTGGCGCCACCTCTGCATTCGCGCTTTGTGAAAATATCGCGCGCCATTTTTTATCTTTGGCTTAATTTTCCGAATTTCCACCAGGCAGAAATTAAAGTGATAGCTTCCAGTTAGGTAAGTATTTTAATATGCGTTTTATTTCAGGTAAAACGCTGCTATTAAATAACTTGACCGTAACTGGAAGCTATATATATGAGAGCCTGTTTGGTATTGCCTGGTGGTGCCACCTATAGTAGGGCTATTAAAACTTATTGTTAAAAGAAACGCCAATGTGAGCTGTAAATAATATTAAAAATTATTTCAAATCTTCAAAAATGTTGTTGGAAAAACAACTTAAATAAAAGGGTTTACATAATAATAATAATGAAACCGGAAACAAGGCATTATGTTTTCTCTCTATTGGTCTGAAACAATTACGTATATTACCATTAAATAGTACATTTTCCATCTGTAAAATGTATGTCACCAGCATCTGTATAATGCCGTATTGTATAGAATACTTTGGGAATACGTTCCATAGAATGTCTGACACGTTCAGGCAATGTATAAATAATTATTTATGTCATACTTTCCCTTTGCATTAAGTTTGTATACAGAACCATACATAATATGTTGGTGGTTAAAATTGTTTTAAAAATCAACAACAGGTCGTTGAACCAAAAGATTTTGTAGTCTACTATCGCAGGTGACCAACAAACAACTTCTTGGACAAGCAGTGATACCATTTTTTCTGTAGATAGTGTTTAAATAGTCAACCATAACTAAGTGGTGTGACAATTTAAGTGACAGGTTAATGTCCAGATCCATAGAAATATTTTTCAACCAGACCGACTTTGGTAATCGGCAATTGTTTTAAAATGGCAACAACAACAATCGTAAATCATGCGAGTAAAAGATGAATCCGTAAAGCCAGTTCAATATATGTATTTCAACAGTTCAGTAAATTTAACGAAAACCAAGAATATTTATAATTCTAAAAACTTTACTGACTTGACAAATCAGTTACACGTGGGAGACAGCTAATATTAAATAATATACTAAAAATCAATTACATCAAGTTTTAGGCAGCTTATGCCAATATAAATGTTTATAGCGAAAATTAGGTTTACTTTCACATCTCTTAACTTCAATAGGCATGTACTGAATTTTTGATAGTGAGTTTCCAAGTCAATGCATTAATCATCAGTGTTTGTGATGATTTTGTAAAATATATGTAAAATCACGCTAGACTTTCAAAGATAACGTAATTTTATCATGAGCGTAGTCTCATAAATAATCTATCACTTTAATAACACTATTTCGTTTATTATATAATTACCGTTATCAAATGCAATATAGGAAGGATTTCGGCTCCGATACCTATTGCCCTAAGAAAATTGTTGGTAGTTTAGTTAAGCAACTTACGATAAGCCAGTAATCAGGATTTATTTATAACTAACAGTTACACGTCACAGTTCGCAGTGCAAGTCTTTACATTGTAAGATAAGATAAGAAACACCTTTGGAAGAAGGTAGGTAATTAAAAGGAATGGGCGATGGTAGTTGCGAGCTACTATCTTAACTTACTGCAAACACATTATATCTTATAGCGGTAGGTAGCTTTTATGGCAATTTGAAACATACAATTTTCTAATGATTAAGTCACAGTCGTGCGAAAAATAATTGATATAAGCACCCACGCCCTACTATTTTTTCTCTCAGAGTCGTAAAAATATTTAACTAATTTCATATTTTAAATTATAATTGTGTAATTCAAATCGTTCATTGTGAACGAGAGGTTGCTAGTGTCAATGCGATAGCGCACTGAGTATGACAGACAATAGGCCACACATTCAGGTATTACGAGGCTGTTCCAAACAAAATTATTTAAGTAATTAAAAAATAAATAAATATATAAGTATATAATTATGTACTTATATTCATATGAAAAAGGGGACACGCGTGTGACCTTACTTTGCCTCGAGTTATATGAGAAAATGAGATTTTTAACATAATTAGTACAACATTCGTTCTCGTCACATTATCCGTAACATAATGTCGTTTTTAAAAACGACCTAAATTGCAAGAATCGACAAGATAAGACATCGTTTTAAACCAAATAGCAGGTATCTCCGTTGTGATTGGAGTCGCAGGAAATACTGCACGAACTCTTAAGGTTATTGTGCTCATCGAGCACTTTTGTTCAATAAATAATCAAGTAAGGGGTAAGACTCACTTCGAAATTTTGAAAGAACATGTTTCACTTTGCAGTTGATTCAATACTATGCAACCCACCTCGAGGTGGTGACTTACTTCTAATTAAATTAACGTTACACAGGGAACATAATAAGTTCATATCGAAAACTTCTTGATCAGACTTGCAACAAACTGGCCTGAAGCCTCGCTTTGAGCGTTTAATATCAGTTTCTAAAAACTTAAAAGATTGAATCTGGATTCAGCAGTAATAGTAAAAAACTACGTTTAAGACTGTCTAGCTGTAACATAGAATATTTTCACGGTCTGTTAATTTATTGATTTGGAACCTGTTTCATTACAATTTTATTCTTATATAAGACATTCCCGCGAGGGTAGTTTTTGCAAAGGTATATTTTTATTTTACCTTGAAAAGGTAGTTTATTACAAGCAAGCTAGAGTATCTATGTTAATAGTTTCATGAAGAATAAAAGACAGATTAGGCATTACAACAACAATAAAATACGTTTGAAATATTTGATCCAGCATAAAACTAGGTTTTGTTATGAACATACAACATTATTAAGATCAAAAAATCACCCTGTTAGGATGGTTTGTAATAAGCCTACGATACTTACTTGATACAATGAAATATTGTATTTTTCAAAGAGATGCTCATCGGGTGAAGATGGTTTGTTACAACCAAACAAGTTTGTACTATGTTTATCATGAAATTGATATTTCGCAAATACATTTGCACAACTATAGAGTTTTGCTTTATTTATTACAAGCATACATTGTCTGTTGTATTAACTGCTTAATACTATGAAATATGATATTTGCAAAAAAGGTACTCACCTGCAATGGTGGTTTATTATAACCATAAAAAATATTAAAATACGTTCTGTTAAACGCTTATGGCAATGTAATATCTGTCAAGAGATTCACCCTGCGAGGGCGTATCGTTACAAGCGTACTAAAGAATAGTGTATGTATGGATCGCTTGATTCAATTGCAAATAGGTAGCCTCCCTGCGAGGGTGGCTTTTGCAAAGATTACCTACCCTGCGAGGGTGGTTTATTACAATCATACAATGATGTATGATGTATTGATTGCTTAAAGCAATGATTCAATTGCAAATAGGTAGCCTCCCTGCGAAGGTGGCTTTTGCAAAAGATTACCTACCCTGCGAGGGTGGTTTATTACAAGCATACAATGATGTATGATGTATTGATTGCTTAAGACAATGTAATATGATATTTGTAAAGAGATTCACCCTGCGAGGGCGTATCGTTTCAAGCATTTCAGAGTATTTTGTATTGATTGCATAATTCAATGTAAGGAGGTACAAAAACGGTACTCCTGTATCTCCCTATTATAACCATGCGAATGCACGTTGAACTGATTGTTTGCATAACAATATAGTAAAAAGGAATAAATTCAAAATGAAATACTTGTTCCTCTAAACTTAAACGCAATGTCAAAAGATCAAGTGACATTTTGAGTAATATATCCACAAAAGAAAATTAATTTAGAAATAATTTCAAAAAAAAAAGGTTAAGAAAGCCTTTATATGCATTTATTTAATGAAAAGTTTTCAGCATACGGCTAGGTGACGTAAGATATTTTCTCCCCCACTATTGTTTGTTCCTAGGTCTGTGATACCTAGATTATGATTATTTCTTACGTCCAAAATAATAGGCATTACCTAGCCTCTAAAATACATGTGTTCAAATAATTTGCCATGATGTATCAAAAATGTATAGTAACTAAGCTATAAAGTGAACGAACTGATAGATCGCTAGATATGGTCGAGTCGTTTGTATGACTCGTAGTTAAGCAATTGATACACTGTTGCAGCATTTGAAAACCGTTATTTTTATAAAAAGGATTTTTTCACTCACCAACTTTCTTCAATTATCGGCCAGCACGTCAACCAATACCGATGAATTAGTAGAATCGTAAAAGCACGCTGTTACGCACCTTTCACTGAACCACCGCCACGGCCCGTGCTCTGTAGCTTGGGCGTTTGGGCGGCAAACATTTATACGTTTCTGGAAGCAAAACTATGTTAAAAACTGGTGATAATCTTAAAGGCGATGACAGCCTAGTTGGAGAAGGCCTGCCTCTCAAGCCAGAGGGAGCGGGGTCGAACCCAGCCGACGGCACGCACCAATTTGTTCGTTGTGTGAACATATGTGCGTATTGTATTGCATATGCTACATGACTGGAGCCCGGTGTATGGTGACAGGCTCATTTGGGACCGAATATCGTCCGGCGATGTGGGTGTTGTATAACACGTCTGCCAGTCCCCTCGGGGGAAAAGCGTGACGATATGATGAATAATCTTAAATATTACCTAAAAACACTTCAATAATGACAAAACACTGGTATGAGGCATCGTTTGACCCCCATATTGTAAGCCACATATGGTTAAAAACATTTAGGCACACAAAAAATTTTAAATATCAAATTAATCGAACGGTAAAACCGTTAAAACAAATTCTACTCACTCATTTTGAACAAATGAAATGAAGAAATGAAATATAATGTGGGTAGGTACTTACTGCGTAAAATGTATACTTAACACCGAGTTATTTTAGGAAAATAACTACATTTCAGTATTTTACCACATAATTATTAACAAATTATCACTTTGTATTAACTAATTATGCAACACGACGCAAGCTGCTAGGGCTGCGGCGATGTTACTTCGACGAAACTTAAAACGCCAATGATAAAAAATGGCGCGCGATATTTTCACAAAGCGCGAATGCAGAGGTGGCGCCACCTAGGACTTCCGGTTAGAAGGCATTAAAAGTACGAAAACGCTGGTACTTTCGACGGAAACGGAAATGCACTCTCATATATATAGCTTCCAGTTACGGTCAAGTTATTTAATATGAATATTGTGTAATTAATATCTTTAAATTGCTCTATTTCATTTTTTCAGAAACAGAGATCAACGAAATTATCAAAGTTTAAACACAAGCGTTCAGCCAACAAAAAATGCGAGTACTGAACTAAGGTGAGTTAAAAGACATTTAACATCTTATATTATTAGGGTGACAAGCATAGTGCATAGTCAGAGCTATGCCAAGTGGAAATGCTATTGCTAAAGTTATCGTATGTCCGGCGTCCAGCGTCTGATTGCACGGATGTCCGATTGTTTTCCACTACAGATCGCATTTCTCAACCGATATTTGTGAAATTTTGTAAATTTAGGTTTTATTTAAAATAGCGGAGATATGTAATTTGTGAGACGTTGCTCATAGAGCCACTACTTATAATCAGAGTGGCGCTGAACTGCTATGGGCATGCGTGACGCCAGTACAACCATTCACTTAGCGAGCGCGAAGCGCGAGTGAAAAACTTCCGTTTCAGTACTAAAAACTTATCCTATATTTTTATCTACAGATGCCTAGTTCAAAATCATCCGAAGGTTATCAGAGCATCCGAGGAACAGGGACTTTTTCACCTTCGAATAAACTGGTAATCATTTTTTTTTTGTGTACACAATGTACATAAATAAATTATTGATACGAGCGTTGGGACTTAGTATGGTTGCAAATTAATTATTATTTAATATTGTTTTTAGGAACAACAATATCAGTCTTCATTGCCGAATCTCATCGTCGAAGAAGAAGCAGAACAAGAACAGAAAGACAAAAGTTATTGGCGTATTATAACATTAGCTTCTTCTTCGTAAAATTTAAGGAAATATCAAGACACAATGGATTTGGTTGCGCCAAACAATCGATAGACTTGATTGGAGAAAAGCAAACAGGTCTTGCTTCTAAATTCACCTTTTTGTGAATAAAGAGTAACAATAGTAAATTATGTACCGAGGGCACAAAGCAGTGCCTTACGTCGCGGGCGGCTTATTGTACCTTGAGCGTAACGAGGGATTCTAGAGTTAACTCCCGAGCGCAGCAAGGGAAGATGAGTCCTGAGGGCAGCGAGGGGTTCAAGCCGCCCAAGACAAAAACACTGCTTTATCCTAGAAGCGAATCCTCTTCTAAAAATACTGTCTAATATTATACTCTCTCATAACTAATAAAAAGGTACTAGTAAGGTACAGTCTTTTATTTTAAATTTCGTGCAGCTCGAGGAGCACGTGCTCGTATTTTTTTCTTGGTAGCTAGTTCAATTTTCAAATAAACTCTTCTTACAGTGCTTATTCTGAGTTTTCATTCAATGTTAATCTCTTTGCTTGGAAACTCCCAACTGCAAGCTTCGCTCGAATTTATGTTTCATCTATAAAACCAACATTTGATTTTCATGTGTTAGATTAAGGATGTGTTAATCTGAGCGATTACTGCCTTCAAAGCATTTGATTTATTGATATTTTTTGATTCTCGGTTTATTTTGATTATTTTTTTGGTGTTTGCTAAAATCTAAGCACTATACATGTATTTCAGCTACAAAAGATTTTTCAATATCCAATCTAAGACCCCTTTAGTCCAGCTAGAGAGGATTTTTTTACTATATTAACTACTAGCTGTTGCTCACGATTTCGTACGCGTAGATAAAAAAAAGCTCGTTCCGTTAGTTTCTTGTATTTGTCATTCACAGGTCGCACTTCGAACCTGCACCCTTCTCTCTACCATCATCATATTGCCAGACCATGGTACGGGCAACAGTTATCTAGTTGGCATTGGCAATTGTCTTTATACTGGGTTTGGCTGGCACTGTCCGATTAAAACGTCACGCTCAGACAGGTGTCTATGGCAAGGGTAGCGGGTAGGTAAGCCGTTAACTCGGCCTCCAAGCTAAATCTAATAGGTAGCCAAGTCTAATATGGAGTAGATAGTTACAATTTGTGTAGTAAGTAGGTTATATACTTGTTGGTAATAGGTAGAAGTACTAGGAGTTACTCGTACTATGCCAAATATTTCAGTCTGAATGTTTAGTAGGAATTACCTACTACTCGGAACCAGCCAAGCCAAGTAGGTAGTATATAGATACTATGTATATGTAGTAATTAGGTAGATACTTGTAAGTAGTATCCTTCTTCTTCTACCTATAAGACTTGGCTGGCACCGACTTCAAATAGATGGGTAGCGCTTATAATAATTATATTAATTAATATTAGTGCTTATTTGTGCTTTGGAAGTCGCTTTAATTTTGTTACAATGATCACTTAAAACATCTTCTAACTTGACTTTTATTGAAAATCAGTTTACTAAAAAAATTAAGTAAAGAAAATTAAGTCAAAGTGTAGTTTTTTATATCGTAAATTATGACACTTTTGTGCTAAGATCATTACACTCGAGGCGGTATTATAGCGCGAGCCGTATGCGAGCACACTAATGGAGCCAATAGTGTAAATTATTAACGCACACGCGTTTCATGTGACGTTTTTCATCACACATGCGAGGGGAAAAAACACAGACTTGCATTAGTCAATACATTTTTCTGAAAATGTATGCGCATTTTGCTGCTTTTCCACTTATCAAAATTTTACTAGGCATAATAATAAAGCGAGTACTTTGTTTAAATTATCATACCTAATTAATTGTCAATATTTTGATAAAAAAAATAATGTTTATTTACTGTTATTACGTAGTTATGATACTTTAAATCAAGAATTTAAGAAAAGTAAAAAAAAAAACTCTTGTTGATTTATTTTAAAAAAAGTCTAGTTTAGTTACTAGTGCGATAATGGTAAAGTAACAGCACACGTGCTTAATAGCTCGGATTATGAGCTAAAACTGATGTAATAAAGTCCTTTTTACGAGTGAGAGTGATGAAAAAGATATTAAACACAAACGCGTTTTTAACTTCGAGTAGGAACATAATTATCAGCAAAATCAGGCAAGAAACTATCGAGATAATAATGAGGTTGTAAGTTCTAGGTCCACTATGTTTTGAATCATTTTAGTCATTTTTATACTACCTGCTGATTATGTAAAACAGATTAGTACTACCAACTCGTAGAATACATTTTTTAAGCGGGCCGTCGATTGAACAGCTCTGCTAGTCCTAGTAAATATGTTTTTTGTTATGAGATTTTTGAAATGTTGTAAGCATTGGTTTAGGATAGGTTGAGTAATTTATCCCTGGTACCGGAGTTCTTAGGATGCCCATCAGGAGCCCTATTCTTACGAAATATATTTTCTGATCAATGTCTCTCTCGTTTTAAAAATCATAGTGAGAGTGACCAAGAAACATCTCACGCGTCAAGAATAGCCCTCCAGGGCCATTCTTACGATATTATATTATTTCCCCTATTCCTACGCACGAGATATTTTTTGGTCAATGTCTCTCTCGTTTGAAAAATCATAAAAGTGAGAGGGACCAAGATAATATCTCACACTTCAGAGAGTCCGTGGTCTACGATTGTTTTTTTTAGATTTTACACGCACGACCAAAGGGAATCAAAACCTTTAGATGCGGGATATTTGTGAGTACATACTTAATCTACCTATACTTATAAACAAACTACCGCGCTCATGCTGCTTATAAGGCTCAACTTTAAAACGCCGTTGGCTTCAAATAATTTAGTAAAAAACATTACAATAAAGCATAACATCTCAGAGGGCTTTCATTTTTAGGCAAAAATATTTTTTTCACGGTGTTTCGTCTGAATTTGTTTGTCTTTGAGAAATGCTAGCTCAATGTTCAAAAGCTTCGAGCGTTGATCACTAGAGGCGCTAAAACCAGCTGAGCGCCGAATGCCAAATGTCATTGGCGCATCTTAACCCCTTAAGAACCTACCATCGTTGTTGTAAAAGCTGTCAACAGTAACAAATGGCCGGAGTGCGAGGTTTTACCTAAAAGCTTTTTGCTGGAGCTCGATCCAATGTTTACATTATTGAAGAGACGGACGGCTACCGGAAATAACACGTGCTGCTAAGAAATATGCGGTCGGAATTTCGATAAAGGCTGAATGTGCTATACAAATAGATATCGATTTTTTGGTTTTTTTTCAGTTTTGTCCCTTTATTGGAGGATGAAATAACGTGTCGGTCTTTAAAATGCGTAGATACGAGTACTACTTTATTTGCAAAAATCATCAACATTATGTTCAGCCGTTATTAGTAACGGGGATAAAAGTGTCAGAGTTAATTTTCAGAGTTTCTCACTGGGTAAGATACGTTAATGTTGACACACGGAACTTGGGTGGGATACAAAGACAAATTGAACGATAACCATCCTTATTCGTAGTCTAAAATCGATCAACCAGTAAAGTCGCTTACAGAAGCATTTGAGCTGTCTGGTAAAACCACTCAAATCATGCTATCCAGAACAATCTTACACTGTACCTACCTACCAGTAAGGTATTTTTTAAGACCAAATATGTTGACTCTTACTGCCTACCTACCTCTATACCACTTCTATGGTTCTATGCCAGAATCTACTTGCGATGCAATGACAAACATCTACGCGTAGGAGTTGTTGCGCATAGTAATAAGAACATGAATGAGTAACGCTCTATACCTATCTACATTACCATAACCACGTATGTAGGTATCTAATGATCTTGATCAGTTTAATATCAACGCTATTACTAAACTTGGAACCTACTAGATGTGTACTTAATTGGACCTTTTTGTCTCGGCGTGACGAAGTAGAGTTAGTAGCGAAGTGACTCACTGCAAAGTATGCATCAAGGTTGCTCTTACTGGCTGGTTTGGTAACAATAAAATTAGTTGTAAGCCCAAATGAGCATTTTATCAGAATTTAATTCAATTAATTCAATGACTCTAGACTCTCACACAGCTAATGAAGATGTAGGTAAGGTAGGTAGGTATATATAGAAATGTTGTATGAAACTTACTTATTGGTCTACTTAGAGAACATAATTTTATTACTAGGTAAGTAAATAAAGTTACAAGATTATTGCATCGTTATTGTAGTTCTTAGACGACTACTCAAAATTAGCTCTACCACGGCTAAACCTATATGTTTTGTCAATAGTGACATCTACAAACAAACAGAGTTATTCGTGATTTTACTATTTCGTTGTTTTATTGTTCGCTACTGTAACTGGAAACTTTTGGATATTTTTCGAACTTCCAAATTTCGAAAACATGTAGCGAACTCGTATCTGTTATATTCTGCCAAAAGGCAATTTCGTAATTCCAGCGGTAACCCAAAACCTGCTAATATGGCTTCTTCTGTCTTAAAACTAAATGACAGGAAATAATGGAAATTCCAACGAATTTACAGAACAGTTAGGTAATTCACAGTTAAAAGTTAGACGACTATTGTTACCTACATACCTACTTATTTACGACGCGATGATGCTGAGAACGGCATAAGGCCAAGGTGACCATCTAGCCATAAAGTAAAAGTCAACTACCTAAGTATATTTTATTTATGCAATTATGCACTCTGAAATAATGACATTATTTGCATTGAAACACTTAAAATAAATCCAAAGAATAAATATTATATTATTTGCTTAGGTACCTATCTAAAGTTACTAAAGAAGATGTAAAAACCGTGATCAAAAATATAACAATGAATAAGATTTCTCTTCTTAGGATGAGATCTGATTGCCATAAACAGAAACGACGAATCGAGATGAAATGATTCATCAATAACATTACGTAGTGATGTGATGACCGCCACCTCACCGCGGCGCATCGTCTCAAGACGAGGGTGCTCGCTCACGGTATCGCAGAGGTGGAATGAGCGAGAAACAAAGTGTGGGCCGAGTGACGGCGAGCGACTACGCGATGCCGTTCCAACACGAGGCTATTTAAAACTGTGCGCAGGCCCCCTGGCGCCGAGTCCACGACTAATGATCAGTGCTGCCTTGTCTGCCGCCGAGTGCGTAGCGACAGACGACCGTGTTTTTACAAGAACGTTTCAGTGTTTGTTTAGTTTTATCCACATAACACAATCGTGAAAATGGCTGACAGTGGTCTGAAGAGGAATATCCCCATCAAGCTCGGTGACTTTTCTGTCATCGACACCGAATTCTCAAGTATCAGGGAGCGCTTCGACGCCGAAATGAGAAAGATGGAAGAAGAGATGAGCAAATTCAGATCAGAACTCATGAACAGAGAAAGTAACAACTTCTTCAAGAGCACTTCAAGGTATTTATTTAAACTTTAATATGTCTTGTTAAATATAATTATAATTCAATTTTAATTTAAAAAACATAGGTATCTACTATAGGATATCAACATTGCAGCGATAACCTAATGGAAAAGTTAAGATGTGACTAAAATTAATTGAAAGCATTGCGTGAATACTAAACATAAGAGGCTCAGTGAAAACACTGGCTTGCTGGCATTATCATTCCGTTCGTAAGCTGCCGGCCTTTTCCTAAAAGGGAATCTTGCATTAATGAATTGGTCGGTTTCGCAAGAGCGGCTTACCTCGAGCGATCTCGCCGGTTACAAGAAAGTAGATACGAGTATACAAAAGGCATTATTCGGGATCAGGGCCCGGAACGGCATGGCTTCGACTGCAGACATCTCAGTCGCCTCCATTTAAAGCGTGCAGCGATACGTAAGCCCGACGCGGGATGATGTCATAAATAGAAATAGCAGCGGCAGAGCCGGCGAGGAATGAGAGAATTTTGTTGCTATAATGAAAGAATCTCTGAAATTTTCGCGTAAACATTCATCATCAGATTCATTAGATGCGGAACGCTAACATTTATAAATCTTTCATGTTCTATGTTATGACATCGCGGCGGCAGGATTTTGATGGTAGGAAAGCTATCAATAAAAGTTGCCATGGGTTTAGCTGTTGCCGAGCAGAGCTGGTTAGACTGGAATTCGACAGAATGCATAAAATTATGCAAAGCGTTCTTGGAAATGCAAATATTGTAGATTAGCGGAATAAAAAGTACCGCAACCCGACACGACATGACAAAATAGAGCTCTTTGGGCTTTACCGTTAAATACATTTAGCAGCGGAATTAGTAAAGGAGGGTAGAAGACAGATGTTTAAAATAACAACGCGTAGTTGCGAGAGGAAGTATTGTATAAGCGGAAGTCTAGATTGTAAAGTAAATATGTTTCAAGAGATTTACGAGGCGTGCGTGTCATTTGTAATTTTCGCAAAGACCTAAAACTTGGACGCAGTTCGAAACCGGTTTACGATTTACTTTATCAACATCGGGTAGACGCGGTGCAGGTTAGAAGTTTTACTGGCGTGAATGCACTGAAGTTACGTTTACGGCATGAATACATGACCCAGTTGGAGCGAGTTGGTACTGTTTCAGGCACGGACCAGGTGATGCAACGCCAGCCTTCACACCTCACCGTAGGTACCTAGCAGTTTAAATAACTGCGTAGGAAGAACTTGAGTTTGAGCACGCATTTACACTAATGCTCTCTGTTGAAATGAAACGAACATGAATACGTCTTGTGTATACGACACAGAACATGAGGTAAATCAATCCGCGCAGCTAAACGTCCAAAGTAAACATTGCGATACGATTTCAATAAATGAAATATTTTTAGGTTTCACAACGACCCGTTAAGTGTGGGATTGAGACTAACTGGTCCGCCCATGTTATTGTACTGAATATGACTAGCAACGGTGTGGGTGGTGAGGCAGTAAGAAGTGATTGGACATATTTGGCCGCGTATAAAATCAGTACAAAACAAGCAGGCGGTATATAGTATGAGCTGAGAGCATTGACATTTTTCAACATCTCGGCGACAAGGTAGCGCGCTTGACTATATTGACGTAGCACAGACGGCTTTGTTTACTGTGTCTATATCACTAATACAATACATTATTACAATTATATACGTTTACGCTTTTTATTGTCAAGTTATATTGCTTCAGCAAATATCTACCTATATTACAGAAACAGTAAATTGTTTACAGCATGTTATCATAATGGAATGTCCAAGTTGAATTGAATTAATATGTTAATGGCATTCCGTTCCTAGATAGAATATACTGTTATGCGTACTACGTACATTTAATAGTTTAACAATTTATTTACTTATTATATTGTTGCAATTCACCTCCAGATAAATGTTAACTAAACTTACGATAAAAATATCGTAAGTTTAGTTAACATTTAAATGTTACATTTATAGTTAACATTTATCTGCATTTACATTTATACATTTACTTATAAGTACGTACGTAGAGTTTAACCGAGAGGCCGTATAACTTCTTGTCAAAGCCCCAATGAACCTTACACCTGCTACTTAATAATGAATCCAATCAATAAAATCGGCGCTAGAGCGTCTGTCGACACGAGGTATTATGAACAAGTTCAATTATGAAAGCGGAGGGAAGGGGATAAAGAAACATGAGCCTAAACTACCCTCGTTCGTGAACTTATCTACTAAAATGTTTGTATCCGTTTTGTAACGACCTTGATTAATCAGGTTAGCTTAGTTATTTTACCCTTAGCAGACTTGAAATACGTCTTTGGGATCCTTAAATAGAACCAGACTAATTAAAATTGTGTAAATAAAAATCGTAACCTACAACTTAAGTCCAACTTGGTCAACATACAAAGCAATAAATAAATAAACCTAATACGAGAAATAGAATTCAAAAAATAAAAGCAAAAATTGCTGATTCTGTTCAAATACATTATTTATTTGTTACGATGATTTTTTGTACTTGGATTTATTAATATGTACTTAATAATAATTTTGATTTGATATTTATATGTCTAAGATTCTGATACTAGCCCTACTAAATTGAGCTTAATATAACTAACAAAAAATATTGCTTTTTGCATGTCTTACAATTTCGAATCTGTTTCCTCCGGAGGAGTAACCAAGTCATCAGAGAGGTAAAATATAAAAAAATATAGTCCATTAGTGTTGTACCTTTAATAATTTATGTTCCATATTTAATTCTATGCATGTATATTGTAGTGCTTGAATATTTAACATAATTTGTGTATAATTAGTCTAAAATTATATATGCTTCATAGATATACCTATTACTATTACCTATGTATGAGTAAGTACATTATTGTATATTAACTATATTCTTAATCTATGCATAGCACTCAGCACCCACGGTCTCATTAGAATTTGTGACTAATTAAAACATCATCCATCATTTCCTAACGTCTCGACAAAAACTTAAAGAAGAATAATGTATGACATCATCATAAAATACACATACTCAGATTAAAACATCCATGAATCTACATACCCAGAGGCTTATCAATTGAATAAAGCAAATTTTAACATTATTTCAAGAGTGTTTCAAAAGTCTTATAAAAAAATACAGAGTTGAAGAATCGCTCAACAAAAAGTAACCTTGGCCGAGACCAATCGTGACTACCCAATCTGCATTGTGAAGTATAAAATGGGGTTTATACAGGCTGTTTCAAAAAAGAAGATTGGCTGAATTCTTCGGCTGGGAGGAATGAGGTTAAAAATTACGCAACCACATTTTTGGTGCAAAAGTTGTTGGTATCGTTGCAAATCTTTGATATTTGCAACGATAAAGTGGAACCAGATAGGTGTAGGAAATAAGTCTACGTATATTATTGTGCCCTTCAAAAATAAATAATCTAGCTTGACTGTCAAATGATTTTTTCATAAACAATAAAGAAGCAACAACCATTAATAGCAGAACATTCCATAAAGAAGGTACGTAATACAGTTACAATGCCCTATAAAATTGCGAATTTAAACCCATATTCCCACGACGTGAGGTAGACCCACAAATGGCCGATACGGGGCAAGGCAACACAATTGAACACAAAATACATTGATAACCTGTATCTGCCCACGCTAATATCGATGAGATCATTACTGTTGACACTGACCTTGTATCTGCATTGCTGACATGGACGTGACATCAGCCGCTGTGATAAAATAACTACAAAAGCGGAAAAAATTGTTATGCATCGACTCCGAGTCGGTAAACATTTGAATAACATAAATTACGGCACAAAAAAACCCGAAATTATTATTTGATAAGTAAGTAGGTACTGCCAGTGTAAATTGACCACAGCGGTTGAGTACACGAATCAAATGGCCATTTTGCCCGCATTACCCCAAGCAAGCTTTTCAAGCAATCTCGAGCATATACCTACCATTTTCTCTTCCCAAACAAAACAGAAGTACTTACCTGTCTAATAGATAGATCATATTCAAATACCGTGAGATATTTTCAAAATGAAGAGAAAATGGTTGTCGTTGAACAATGCTCCATCAATCTTTCTTCAAAAAGAAAATCATTTCGAAAACAATTTACCTAGCATACACTCATGCAGATAACTTGCCAGATAACGCCAGACTTGTTTACAAAAATTCTGGATGACAAATTTGTCTGAAATTTCAATTGAGAAAAACCGATTTGGCAAATGCAACTGTGGAGAGGAAAAAACAAACTCGATGATCCATGGCTACGAATATTTGAGTGGGAAGATTTGCGTAAATTTTGTACCTACTCAAATACATGATACATTGCAGTTTTTGAAACCCAAATTCTTTTGGCATCAGCAAAATTGACGGGACTTTATAAACGATCCAATTATGTGGGTGTGGTCTAAACTGTCTATAGTAATTTTCATTCAATTAATGGGCTCTCCGCGGAATTCTAATCAATTTCTAACGAATCGACATTCGAGTCATTAAAAGGTTGTTTTAATTTAAATGCTTTTCAAATGGATTAAAGAATGCAAATCTAGCGTGATAGAATTTTGCATGTTGGAAATAAGTTCAAATGACTCATGGAGGGTGGCGTTTTTTGTAGTCATTCACTTTGTTAAAATCTCTTGTTAGAAAACGTTTTTATTTTTAGCAAAAGCTAATGCATGCCATTGTTTTTATACTCGCTCGCATATTAAATGAGTATTTCCCCAGGTATGCCATGCTAGCTTAATAAGGGCTTAGGAATGAAGTAGGTTGCAAAACAGGTCTTAGAAACCCATAAATAGCCTTTAATAACTGTGCAATAACACTGTTAATTAATTTTAGTTTAAGCCATCGTTTAGCGTCAAGATTATTTAATAATTTTTAATGACAGGTATTTTTTAAAGAACTTAATTAAAATCGTAGGTGTCGTTTTAATTAATTGAGTGACATTCGTTTATCGGCAGCCACTCGTTTTTAATAACATCAAGTTATTTTGTTATCTGTGTTAATGTTAACAAATGGTAAATTGATTAAAAAGTATGTAGCAACTGTTGTACTAACCTTTGCACAATGAAGCACTGAATAACGCGCACAGGTCGTACAGGCTCGTCTAAGAATAGTCCACAATGTATTCGTGATTAATATTAATTTGTGGAACATAGTATCGGCTTCAGACTTGGCATGCTTTTCACAAGAACTTTCAAAGTCACATAGAACGAATACATTGAAACTTAAATTGTGCACAACAATAGACGATCCTGAATAGAATGTGCCTAATGTTACGGGTGCAATTTAAAACCTAACGTTAAGATGCTCACGATTCATTTCACCATGTCCACAGCACAACCACATCTTCACAACACAGTGACAACAGACAGCTGGCCGAGCCAAGCCACTGGGACAGCCTAAACTCGCCCCTGATCCAGGATGAGGGAGACGGCAAGTCTCTGAAGCTCCGATTCGACGTCAGCCAGTACACCCCAGAGGAAATCGTCGTCAAGACAGTAGACAACAAATTATTGGTGAGAATGAGTTGGATACTAATCATTATTTACTCCATCCGGTTTTTCTAGACATGTCCAAGAATAATTCGAAAGACATGTGACGTTCACCAACCCGCACTGAGCCAGCGTGGTGGATAGCGGCTCAATCGCTCTCGATGTAGGGCAGGTCGGTGTCCCTGCCGTGAGATGTAATAGATGATGGCTATACTCTTTACCATTTTTATGAATATTATTAAGTCGGCAGATGACATTAACAGGCATATTTTGACCTTCGTTTACTTCACTATTCTTCAATAGCTGTCTTCTCAGTAATTACCATAGCTATTTATCTACCTAGGTATAAGCTCTTTATCTACTCTGCGTTTGTATATCACAATAGGAGCATCACCCTAACATAAACCATTGCTGCTACACGATAGAATCAGTATTTTATTGTGAGAACGAAAAATAGCTTTACATTTTTCAGTTGAACCATCTAATAATGTTTTTTAGTCTAGATAAACAGCCAATGAGCTAATGGTCAAATGTTTTCCCATCTATAACAAAACAAGTCATTATTTAAGCACTAATCTGAGTTTACGAGAGTAATAAAAATGCAGCGTAATCTTAGTAGAACCAGAAGGGTTACATAATCTTTGACGTCATGGTTATAAAATCTAGTAGGTATATCGGTTAGCAACTGCACGATATTGGCAAACCTAGCAGACGTCTAATAAAACCTTTATAACACATTTTAGTAATTTAGCACTACGGCGCTAAGTGATATGAATTTTCAACAGTATTCGACGTCGCGGCTCGAAGTCTAAAAATTTTTGAAGAAAGTTTATTTACGTAGAAAAATTGGCTCCGAACGATCACCTCAGGCAATATGCCAACGTTAAAGTAACGCTATTGTATTTTATCGGGGTTACCGGAGACAAAGCGTGCGGTCGAATAGAATACCTACACAACTAGAGGACGCTCATTCATTACACTGTACCAACTTCTTCTCAAGTGACAAGTGTCACTTCTTCTTCAAATCTTCTTTTCTTTCTTCTCAAGTGACACTTGTCACTTGAGAAGTTGGTGCATTAAATTGTTGGCAATATTCATGGGCAACCTTTTTTTTCGAGAATGTTTATTTAAAGTACCTATCCTGTTTTAGTAAAAATCGGGGTTTAATTACTTTTGAGCTATCTGACCTCGTGTTCCATAACAGCAAAACCTTAGGGGAATAGCGTGATGATGAACAAGGCTCCAAATGATCAGTTTGATTGAGTTATTAATTGTATTATTGCCTTAAACGTTTTTATTGCTCACCTTTGTCTAGTCAGTTGTCAGTGTTTTATGTGTGCGTATCTTTTCCAGGTCCACGCCAAGCACGAGGAGAAGTCCGACACAAAGTCCGTGTACAGAGAGTACAACAGGGAGTTCCTGCTGCCTAAAGGCACCAACCCTGAAGCCATCAAGTCGTCGTTGTCCCGCGACGGAGTGCTCACCGTGGAGGCGCCTCTGCCTCAGCTCGCGATCACCGACAGGAACATCCCTATCCAGAAACACTGAGCGCCAACACCACGCTAGCGGTTTCAGCAGCTATTCCATACTGTTAATAATTTATTTTAATTTACGTCTTAAAATTTACTCTAAGATGAATTGGCGATATTTATTTAGAATCTTTTAGGGAATCTCAAAATTATTAACACATTAATCCATCGCGATTGGGTCAATTAGTCTTATTCACGGATGTTCCGATCTATTTCGGGCACAGTTTGTATGTTAAATGTTTTGCTGGCATTTGCTTTGGAGGTGATTGTGAAAAGTTTCAAATTATTTGTTGCATTTTGAAGGCTTGATTGGATATTTCGGTAAATTCGTGATTTGATTACCCGATGTGTACGGACAATGAACATTTTTGGAGAATGATATTACTGAAAGGAGCTTACACGTGTTCACTCAATGATATTAAAAATAAACATGGTTTAATTAGTACTTGCTGCAATGCAAAGGCTATGACAACGACGGTTGAAAAGTGTCTTAATATTTTATACGCATAAAAGTCCATTTTTGCTTAACACTGTCTGCAGTTAGCAGCTATAACAAGCATGGTAAAATAAATACACCAAGTTAACAGCTTCACACATTTATATTTTAGTACAAACAGTTGTTACGAATGTTTTAGATGTCAATAAAAATATAAAAAGTCTTTTGTTTTATTTTTAAAGAGCCCAGCCCCATAACAGTAGGTTTCATGGGTGCCCCAAAGCGTCTGAACCGAGTTCTGGCTGAGGTCAGGGGCGCCAATAGTAAATATTTGCCACAACACGGAAATATATTAGATCCGGGGCTGACAATAAGGCCACACGCTCACGACAGCGACTCGTTGTCTCTTCTACAGTAATATTGGCACATGCAAAACTTTGCAGCAATGTCTTTGCCTTGACCCGAGTCGTTTAGTCGTATCACATCTATCATTTGTCACCGTATCATGATTACCAGTCTGACGGTCTTGTCGAGGTCATTAGATGCCGTCTTTGAAACTTTCCGTCGACAAATTTAAACTAGCTAAAATATCGTGTTTTTCATAGCATTCTATACTATCACGAGAACAGCAACAGTATGGGGACTCCTGTAAATTATTTATATTTTTTTCTGCCTCACGGCACCTATTTTACCTTGAAATTATACCCCGTGATGTATGTCTATTGTTCAGAGTTCAGACTTTCGATCGTAGAAGCCGGGTCAACTAGATAAGCTAATTACGTAACCCCAATGGCATTTTATACACGGTATTTAGTCCTGGCATGATGCAATGGAACTGGAACAAAGGAAATGGATACTGGTCTGGTCCCGCGACTCACGGCATAGCTCAGTTATCTACCTATTATGTAACCACAAATTGGACTAGTAAAATGTTCATACGTTTAAATCTAGTAATATATGTAGGTAGTAACAGTAACTCTATGCTCAGCATAGCAAGTTATGAGCATTAGCTCCTGATTCTACCGAAATCTGAACGCTGTCATCGTCCAATTGGTACAGTTAGAGCAGAATTATTGTAGCATTTTGGTGAAATTCATGAGAGATGAGACATGATGATTCACCTCTAAAACACCTACTATTGTTACAGAGAGAAGTTTGAATACAAGCTAATTAGATGGAATGAGTTATGTTATGAGTAATGCGGGATGGTGTGTCATCATAACGATGAGACAATGTCTGGAGACAGCTTTGGGGACATCTGTAATAACATCTGGATTCGAAGAACCCATTCTTTTACTGAAATATTTGTGAGACAGAAATGTGTTTTGGTGATTAATTTATGTGGTAAAATGTCATTGGAGTTCTTTGTTTGAGTTGGCTTTATTTTAATTATAGCCATGATATCAGCTATTTTTTTTAAATGCTGACCAGGCAAACTCTATACCGTCAATTATTTTTCTTCAAATCTTAATATTTTCATTTTTATTTATATACAGCTTGTTCTGAAAATTCCGAACGCAACACAAAAAGGATTATCCAATCTAGTGCAGTCGTTCGCAAGTATTACGCCTACATGCATTTGGCGATTATTTTGATTTATATGTATAGATACGAGTAGATATGACAAAAAATCACTATAAATCAGATGGTCTAATATAGTATATATTTAATCAGATGGTCTATTGGTATGGTATGTGGTATATACTCGTACATAGATATGGTATGACGATTGAAAGACTAGCGGCAAAGGCAAAATGTGAATATGTTCGGGATATTTTTGCACACACGGTCGTCTGACCTCAAACTAAGCAAAGCTTGTACTATGGCTGCCAGAGACTGATATGCATAAGTATGAGTTTTTATATATTTGAATATAATTTTACATTTTTAAATAAGTACATAAACATATCGTCACGCCTTTCCCCCCGAGAGGGCTGGCATAGGTGTAATACAACACCCACACTTCGCCAAACGATATTCAGTGCCAAATGTTTAAGGGGGCAAGTCTGTCACCATACACCGGGCTCCAGTCATGTAGCTGATGACATACAATATGCACATATGTTCACACAATGAAACCACATGATGCGTGCCGTCGCGCGTCGGCTGGGTTCGAACCCACTCCTCTGGTTTGAGAGGCGGGCCTTCTCCCAACTAGGCTGCCATTGCCTATAATCGTCATTTTTAAATACATATGTACATAACTAGATATTAACACCCAGGCAGAACAAACACAAAATGTTCATCGCATAAATTAAATGTTTGCCCTTCGTGGGAATCGAACCCACGCCCCTAAATTTAGAAAGCAGGTTTACTACCAACTGAGCCACCGCGGCAGCCTAAAACAGATTTGATTTATATCTAAAGTAAAACATTTTTTTGCAACAATAATTTGTTTATCGAATATGTAAGATACATTTCGTTTTTGTATCATTTCGTTTTAATTTTAATTTTTATAGGATCTAGGATTTAGTTAAAACTGTTGCGATAGTCAAAGTTTTATTGTTGATGTAAATACAGGTAAAGTCAACATAGTCATTGAGGATTAAACAAAATATTATCGACTCGATAACTTAATTAACGAGAAACCTACGTTATTTTCCTACTAAAGTAAATTACTCGTAAATGTTTTTTTGTCTTGATGCTAGGAAAAAGGATGTGAATAAATAGTGACTACAAAGAATACTCCCTATTCCGTAGTACTATTATTTATTCTGTGCTATTACATAGGGCTATCTTATATGTCTATGAGTGACTAATAGGAAAACGATGGCTCTAAGCAATGCCGTGGAACAGGAAGAACGAATCTTAGCTCACGATCGACTCGCACGAGCTTGCGTAGAACCTACACATTTTTTGCACTTTTTCATGGAATTCGTAGACTTTACAATCTACATTAATGCGAATGTAGGTAATGTATTACTTTGTCACGTGTCTATTTTTATAAAATTTGGCAAGGAAGCAATGGTAACGGTTATGAGGACTAGTAATAAATAAACTCAATCATTTATACACCAACCCTAATTAACTCACAGAAACGTCTTTCAGCCAAGCACAGAAATAGTAGATGGATTAGAGGGAGGGTTCCAAAACTGCACGCGACAGTCATAATTCTTAATACAGTGCGACAAATTTATCCTTGCAGGTGATCAAATGAGGGAACTAGAAAAGTTTGATTGGTGACTATCAGTTTGTTCAGAAAATGCATCGGTGGCTCCCTCCCTTTTTTACAGACGACTTGGTTGATCAAGTTTGATGTATTTTTGAGAGTATGAGTGAGTAACGTCCAGCAGATGAATGGGGTAATGAAATGTAGCTCGCTATATTAACTGGGTCATCTAGGCCATTTGTGAGCATAGCATAGGAATAGGCAGACAGTAAATTGAATGATGGACCGTAGCAAATATAGAACTGACGACATTCACTTATAAGTTCAGCTGTTGAGTCAAGAGTGATTTGTTTGCCCGATTGCATTTGCAAAGGTGCCCTGCATTTCTCTATGACCGATGGATCAAACTCAGCTCATTCAGGACAGGTCAACTTTGCCATTTACCTTATTATCTTTAACATATTCTATCACATCAACATTTGGGCAAATCTATATTGTTTGGGGATATCCTTTAACATTTTTGACTGCCTTGGAGGCTCAGTTGGTAGTGAACCTGCCTTCTAAGCTTGGGGGCGTGGGTTCGATTCCCACCTAGGGCAAACATTTATGTGATGAACATTTGTGTTTGTTCTATGTCTGGGTGTTAATATGTATTTAAGTATGTATTTAAAAATATCTAAGTACGTATATCAGTCTCTGGCAGCCACAGTACAAGCTTTGCTTAGTTTGGGGTCAGGCGCTCGTGTGTGGAAGTGTCCCGAATTTATTGATTTATTTAGACTTCGAAAAATATATTACCCTTTCCGCTCTGACCAAGTAAGAGTTGGTTTCAATTTACCCACGGATCAACTAGTTGGTCCCTGAATTGGTCTGTAGGTCAGAATTGACCAGCATTAAATAGTTTTTAAAGGGTTGTTCCTAAAAAAGGTATGGAGTAATGAGGTGGCAAGTCTTATTAACTAACTAAAACACAGCCTAAACCATTGGTCGTAGAAACTTAAAATTTGGAGGTTGTATTTTTTGTGAAATTTAGGTGTCCACTAAGAAAGGATTTTTCAAAATTTAACCCTACTCAACCTACTACCCTAATTCAAACCTACTACAGGAAACAGGTATGTTTTCTGTAGGTCTCACGGGCGAAGCCGCGGGCAGAAGCTAGCCAGATATATTTGTCAAACACATCAGAAACCACTTACCTGTACCTGTAACTACTGCTAGCTCCTTTTCATACTCTTGTATTTGATACGTAAATATCTGTCAATTGAAAATTATCTTCCGCATTCTCAAATAAGTAACGAGTTGAGAACATTGAAAGTCAAAACTTTTATTTGGTCAAGACATTGGTAAAGTAGTTTTTGGCTTGGTACACTAAAACACCCAGCGAGCACACAATGAACGCTTCGGTCAAATAATTCATGGCTATTTCCTGGTAAGACTTCTCTTTGAGCAGGTCCGCTGGCAGCGGGTTATTACTACTGATCTGGAACAAAAATACGGTAAACATTAACTTTATTTCACTCAATGGGAGCTTAGGCACAGATTAGATGATAGTTACTTTGCTTAGGTGCTTTTCTGATCGGCTCGGTGCGGTTTCCTTTCTTTACCGCATCAATTCTGACTGCAGTGGCGGATTTAGAGGAGGGCAGGCGGGGCTACAGCCCTGGGGCCTCCATAAGAGAGGGCCCCCACAATCGAGTTTAAAAAAATTTATAATATTTTTAATTTAATACCTACCTATTAATGACTTACTTGTGACGAGGAATATTACTTTTAAAAATTTCATTTCTAAACAGTTCTTTGATTCAACAAAAGAGAAATATGGTTCTACAAAAAATAAAATGGCAAATAAACGTTTTAATAATATTTTTTTTTTGTAAATATAAGTAGTTGTATGAGGTACTTAATTAATTATGTATTTTTAGAGGGGTTTTTTACTAGCAACTAATTAAGTGTTTATATGTGAAATCTTCTTTGGCTTTTGTGTTAACACTTATCGTCTATCTACTGTGTAAAATTCGCAGCTGTTTGTTTTCCCTGTACAATAAAATAAAATATTAATTTTAACAAGTATTAGTTAAATAATTTAATTTGTTTCTTGCAATACATTTTTGACTGATTTTTAATTTTATTCTAGTAATAATTAGAGGCCTCCACATTCCTGTTGCCTTAAGGCCTCTAAATCCGGCCCGGGCCTGGAGCCTAAGGCGGCAGATTCTAGAGGCGGCAAATTTGAGGACAATATCAGAAAAACCACTAACAATTAGCAACACTACTCTCACAGCCACTATATATCGCAGAGAATCAAAGATACCACTAGTCGATGGATGTTATCATGCAGTGATTTTGCAAAATATAAATCTAGAAGTGACCGACAGTAACGTAGTCTGAATCTCGGTAAATAGCCAGTCTAATTAGCTCAAACCGGAAAACCCGGAAAACCCCAACGAAAAAATTTATGAGACTGTAGAAAATTTAATTATCAACAACTTTACTTTCCTTACCAATTTTTTTTACCTTACCTTTAAATTGCAATAAAATATCACTGGGACAGTGCGTACTGGTGCCTCGGCCTCCCTTCTTAAGTCTTCAGCCATAGAGCAACGTCAGTCAATGGGAATAAGCCCATAAAAAGTTTTAAAAAAACCTACCTTAGCAAGCTTAATTGCCATTCGTTTCAGTTGCTTCTTATCCTTCTTGATGACAGCATACATTTTAGTAGCAGCCTGAACAGCCGGGTCGGGCTGCTTGGACTTCATTTCGTGCTTGTAACAACTGCAGTACTCTCGAATTACGTACTGAAGCGTCGCTTCCAGTATGTAGATGTGTTGGAGGTGCGAACCCAAGGTCATTAGACCATCTGTCGTCCTGAAAGGAAGTGTGATTCTTTTATTTTTAACGGGGTGTTATAAGTTTGACGTGCGTGGGCGTGTGTGTGTGTGCGTATGTGTCTGTATGTAGCATCATAGCTCCCGAACGGATAAACCGATTTTGTTTTTGTTTTTATTGTTTGAAAGTTGAATTAGTCGGGAGTGTTCTTGGCTATGTTTTTGATGAAAATCGGTGTTGGTGGGTTTTTAATGTTTTATTTATACTTGTCATCATTATTATTATTATTATTATTAGAGAAAAAAGAGGACAAAACGAATGAGATAAAACATAATATTATAAGGGCAGAAAGGTATAAGGGCACTATTCGAACATTTTTGCGAAAAACCTGGTTGGGTGAACCAAACATGTCACAAAGGCTGAAAACAAACCCCTTCAGAATCTATTAATTTAAACTGAATTGAAATGCGGACTTGTCAATAGGCAAGTAACGCAAAAGTCTGATACCAAATTCCTACCCACTGCTGAATGTCTAATTGCAGTTAAAGGAATACATTAAAAAATATAGATGTAATAGTTTTATGTATTATTTATTTAGGTATATGTACCTATAGGTTAATTTGTAATTTTTTTACTATATTTTATTGTATGCTATTGTATTTATGTATGCCACCGACCGTTTGTCATATTTCGATCTGTCCTGTCCAAAGGTTGCCTGGAAGAAATCCATTAAGGGAACTTACGAAAAATTTGCAGCTTTCGAAGCAGTCAACCCAGGCACCGACTTCAGTTTCCAAGCTCTCCTATGAAAGTTCCGCAAGCCCGTCATCAGTCTTCGCCTCTGGAACGGCAGCTCGATCCCTAGTCTGATCATGTCTTCTTCTTCAAGCAGCAGGAATGTTCGCAAGTCTATCCCGCTCTGTTGTATGATCGCACCTAGTTTCTCGCAACTCATGCCGTATAGCAGGTGAGGTATCTCGTTAGTATACGATGGTCTGGAAATATACAATTTATTTGTCACTAGTTGCAACTGCAAGGTGACAGCCTTGCAAGGTACCAAGGTGCAAGGTTCGTGACATCGGGATGATGGTCACGAAATTCAAATGGGGCTGGGCAGGACATGTTGCCAGGCAGAGGGATGGCAGCTAGACTAAAATGTTGAACCTGGGTCGAACCTAGACAAGATTGGCACAGGACTGGGATGAGTGTCGTACGAGAAGAGAGGCCTATGCTCAGCAGTGGGCGATTACGGGCTGATGATGACAATGATCAGGGCCGGATTTAGGGGAGGGCAGGCGGGGCTACAATCCCGGGGCCCTACAACAGATTTAAAAAAAAGTTATGTACTTTATTACCTAATTGTACAAGTATGAGTTAAATAATTAAATTTGTTTCTTGCAATACTTTTTTGACTGATTTTTCATTTTATTCGATCAATAATTTTCTTAGAGGTCTTCACTTTCCTGTTGCTCTAGGGCCTCCACACTTCTAAATCCGGCCCAGACAATGTTACAAAAGTAGCTAAGAAACTAAGTGTTCATTCAGGATATAAGCTACCTCCACCCATACCGAATTTCGTACAAATCCGTCCATCCGACTTGGCGTGAAGAAGTAATATACAAATTTAACACACAGACTTTTGCATGTATAAAATAACTAGTATTTTATTCAATCGGTTAACACAGGGCCTCCCAATTTTTTCCAGTTCGTGGCGCACTTATAGGATTAGTAGTTTGTCTCGGCGCTTTGGCTAGTAGAAATAGTGCACAAAAAATTATCTGGGAGATATCGTTGCCTTCCGTACACCTATCGGCAGTGAGCGACAGTGAGTAAGTGTGCAGCGCGTGTGTTTTGAACTATTTGTTTTGTGTCCGTGAATACCTAAGTTTAGTTCGCAGGAAAGAGTAAAAAGGAGCGCCTAACGACCCCCGCATTCATTACACTCTTCAGCCTCAGATCAACCTAGAGAAAAAGATGGAACACTGCGTTATATCTCGCTGAAGCCACTTCTTTATTAAACTTGCATTGCTTGAAAAACATTTACAATTGCAGGAAAACTAATATTAGTTCCCAAACTCTACGTTAGCCATTTCCGTTCCAATATACAACCTTAGTAGATTTAGTATTCTAAAACTGCACATATTTGTAAGAGTTTAATGTTACGGCTTATGCAAAATTGACTTTTAAAAAAACTGGACAGTTTTTAAAAAGAACCTCATAATGTAGTCTTGGCCACACTTTTATAATACACTATGTATATTTATGTATACGAAATTATACCATAAACCAATGCACATAATGTTGAGATAAGCGAGTAAGTAGTTTTTTTGCGTCAATGTGTGCGTGTTGTGTACATATACGACAGTAGCGTAGTTTTTGGATGGTTTTTGGCTTCACCTAAATCATACGCCGTGCTATCTTATTCTCTAGGTTGATCTGAGTCTCCAGCACACACTGAGGACCCTAGAGTTAAGGTGTTAGGGCTGCACAGCCCCAACCCAGCCCTCTAGCTATCCGTAGTCGAGTAAATTGAAACTAATTGCAAATAGTCACTCACTTTCCCCGTTTTGTGATTCCAGGGTAGAAGTCATGCCAAGAAGTCATTGCCTGGTCAAAATACGTATCCATATTGTCTTCTTCTTCTTCAATATGTTGCTTCAATATTTCTATTATATTTTGGTGGTCGTGCGAGGTCGCGATTTCCATAACCTTGCGGTTGCTGTTGTCCACTTCTAGCAGTCTCGCGCCTCTTGCTATTAGCATTTCTAGTATCTCTGGCTGGTTGTGGTGGGCGGCCCAGTACACTGCCTGAAATATTCAGATTCAGATTACTTAAAGTACACATGATGTTTCAAATCATAATATTGCATCAGGTACAATAGCTCAACGGGTCCCGTCGGGCGAAGCAACTAAGAAGAGAGGAGAACGGTTATTAATATTAAGAACTAGCTGACCCTGCGAACTTCGTACTGCCTAACACACGATTCTTTAATTTTAAAAAATCAGGTGATTTTTATGTTTTTCTCTGTGTAAGAACCACCCTCGTACTTCAAGGAATACCTATTCTAAAAAAAAAAGAATTAGCGAAATCTGTTCAGCTGTTCTTGAGATTTGCGCTTAGCATTTCCATGCTTGGGTGTTAATACAACCTACCTACCTACTTACGAGTATATGTCAAATGATGTATTTAAAAATAAATTATGTAGGTATGTATATCAGTCCCTGGCAGCCATAGTACAAGCTTTGCTTAGTTTAGGGTCAGATGAACGTGTGTACAAAAATGTCCGAAATATGTTTTATTATTCATTAACTTTTTTATTCATTATGATTGCCTGTCTCTGCTTTGTAAAAATAAAGAAACTGGTGTAAAAAGCATTAAAAAAAATGATTTCGAAATTATCTCAATAAACTGAGAAAGAATATAAATATATTTTTTAATAATTAAAAAATATATTTATATTCTTTCTCAGAAATGATGGATTTTTGGATAGAGGGCAAATTAATTTGTTTTGATATATTTGTTATTATATAACTCACTAACAGAAATAGATCGAATTACCAGTGATCCTATATAAAGATATAGGACTCACCAGCGCAGAATTTCGGGGTTGTCATTAGTTGAAATGTACTTATTCTCATTTATAAAAAAAAAAACACTACTGTACCTACCTATCTAAATATAATTGTTAAACAACCTCATGCAAGTTAAAGTATGTAATGTGTAAGTACTGCGACACGCAAGTCCTCGAAAATATTCTAAAGTAGCTGCGCTCCACTGTTATAGATTGTATATGCTATTCCAGACTATAATCTATGCCAAATTACATCTAGATCCGCTCAGCCATACTGACGAGAATGAGTTACAAACATCCATCTAAACTTTCGCGTCCTACTAATATTATAAACGCGAAAGTTTGTATGTATGGATGGATGGATGTTAGTTACTCTTTCACGCCAGAACGGCTGAACAGATCTAGATGAAATTAGGCACAGAGATAGAATAGAATAAGAAATAGAAACCTAGAAAAACACATAGAATACTTTTTAACCGCGGGCGAAACCGCGGGGCGCAGCTAGTTTATAATATTAGTGAGATTTTATTTTGTATGCAAGAAGTTAGTCCTCAAGTGCTTTTTTGTAAGATTAGTGTGATAGCAACTCTCACCGTCCATCCCTGTTTATCCCTCATTTCAATGTTGACGTTCATATCTAGGAGCTTCTCCACCAGAGCCACTCGGCCGGTGCTAATTGCGCGCATCAAGGGCGTTTGACCGTACTTATCTCCGAGATTCAGCGAACAGCCCTTCTCTATGAGGCAGGTGACTATGCTATCTATTGTGTCGTTATCTGCGCTGCTATTTGAGCATGCCACCATCACTGGAGTCACTTGATCTGGAATGGTACAAAAAATCCAAGATTCGTGTAAGGTAAACGGGCTTGAAGCGAGAAGGCAAGGCTTGAGGCAAGGATCTTTTTATAACTTTAACGTGTGTATCTTCGATACCCAATTGGATTAAAAGATTTGATTTACTTAATGTAAAAAAAATTAAAAAATCTTCTCCATATTTTTTTCCATATCCATATTATTTTAATTCTAACAGCAAACATATTTTTACTGCAATGCTGGCCCGGCAATATTGCGACATTTATTTGAGTTGAGTGTGGCTGATGACGGCCGGGCTGCAGTCAGTCAGTCATCAAAATTACGTCTAATTTTAGTAATATACATGCGGTTTGGATGAAGGAGACGTGGACCATATTTTTTTCAATTGTCCATTAATGCACTTTCTTTGTACAATGTTATTCCTCCTGAAGTTCCTCGCCCTACCTCCCTCAAATGCCTGCTATCCCCGGGTATTTTAACAAGGGATAAATTGGAGGGATTAATAAAACAAAAATTATGAAATCTACTGAAGCAAAACATTTATTCCACTCAAAACATGTACTTATTTGTCTAAAGACATTTAATACTAATAATACTGTGTTGCAACTAAAATATACTTGAGCCTTAGCCTAGTGGTAATGTTTCTTAGAGTTACCAAAAAAAAACTGTTAGGCCTGTAACATGACTACGGACTCCTACAGTGACAGTCATCAACAACACATGCGTTTTCATACAATGAAGCGTTTAAAATCTTTAGGCTTTCTTAGCCAGGTCCTGAGCGAAATTGTATCAAGGTTAAGTCTACTCACATTGAGCAAAAACATTTTGCCTACTTTTATATTCTACAAAATAGCATGGTATTTGATATAGGTACTTACTTACTATAATAATCAAGAACAGGTATAAATGAATTTTCTCGCTCAATGCGATGCCGATCAGTCAGATAGTCGACAGTCAGCCGATTAAATACTTTACTTTTGTAATAAAAAAAAATTTATGGAATCTAAGAAAGCAAAACATTTATTCCACTCAAAACATGTATTTATTTGTCTAAAGACATTTAATACTAATAATACTGTGTTGCAAACTAAAACATACTTGAGTCTTAGCCTAGTGGTAATGTTTCTTGAAGTTGCCAAAAAAACCTGATAGGCCTGTCGTTGTTAGGCCTGTAACATGACTACGGACTCCTACAGTGACAGTCATCAACAACACATGCGTTTTCATACAATGAAGCGTTTAAAATCTTTAGGCTTTCTTAGTCAGGTCCTGAGCGAAATTGTATCAAGGTTAAGTCTACTCACATTGAGCAAAAACATTTTGGCTACTTTTATATTTTACAAAATAGCACGGTGGTTGATATAGGTACTTACTTACCATAATAAACAAGAACAGGTATAAATGAGTTTTCTCGCTCGATGCGATGCCGATCAGTCAGACAGTCGACAGACAGCCGATTATTAACTTTATATACGCACGTGGCTAAACAAGCACACTTGCTCAGTTAGTGTGCGATAGAACAATCATCATATAACACTTATTTATACATAATATCCATACAAATATATAGTGTCCCTATAATTAACGTCAAGCGGGCACGGGGCGAGAAAGGGTCATACCAGTTTCGGGAAAAACAAAAAATAAACTCAATACGAGTTAGTTATTACTTTGCTAGATAATAGCAAAGTCAAAACCTTAAAGGCCATATGTTTAGACCATTTCTATAGGAATTGTGATCTAACCTTTGTGGTCCACTTGCCGCCGCCGCGCCAAGTTTTTTTTTTTTATCAAAGTTGCCACGCACGATAAAAGTAACATTTATATATGCACATTTATAGGGGTAGAAGGCACTTTTACAAACAAAAATTACAAGTACTTGTACAAAAAAAAAACAAAGTGTCAGGCTCTCTTTATTGTAAGGTAAATATCGTCATAACTACAATTATAACCATTAAAAATGTAGTATTCACGTCAAATGCATTTTATGGTATTCAAATAATCATTTAAATTATTGTATATAATTGTCGTTATAAAATATGGCAACTATTACTTCAAAATATTTTAGACACGTGACACTTTTCCTCTATCCATAGATACTACTTTCATCGTGTGAGGAAACTTTGATAAAAAAATAAGCTAGTGACAGGTGTACATACCATGCAAGCTTCCATTGAAAAATGTTCGAACCCAATTCATAATTTTTACATTGATTTTTAGAGTTACGTTGTCCTTAAATAACAATCTTACTAAACGTACAATGAAGCAAAATAGGTACCTACGTTAGTAAAATTAACGTATTTTTCACAGAACTGGAATGTCGGTTGATTGTCGTTGAGTTTTGGGGCTCCCTGTATATGTACAATGTTAAAACGCCTATACTATACATACTTGAGTTTTACCCTGAAAGACTACAAATTTACCATGAGGGGGAACCCTAAGAAGATATTTTACACTATGAAAAATACACAAAATAGAAAGATTCTATTTATTTATCTACTTATCTTTTTACCTATTAGGAACCCAAAAAATGAGAAAACTTCTTTAATATTATTCCAAAAATACTTAGCAAAAAAAAGACTTAAAAATTAGCCCTTACTACTAAAAAAATGTATCCCAAAAAAGGCAACTTTTGCAAAACGATAGAAATAATATATATATGTATTTGTAAATTTGGGTCATTTTTCACACATGGTCGTCTGACCCCGTACTAAGCAAAGCTTGTACTAAATGCAGTTAATCACACAATAGATGTTAGCTAAACTAAGAAATATTAAAAAAAAAACACCTGTGTAATGTAATAAGAATGACAAAAAAAATCTCTTCTTTCAGTTGTTAAGTTGGTTATTAAATTAGGTATGGTGATCAGTGACTTTGCACAATGCATCAGTTAAAGTGAATAGTATTACATGCATCATGCATGTTGAGTTGTGTGGTTACTAGTGAACTAGAAATGCAGGACACCGTGAATGCAGCATAGATTGGAGGTGCAAGCAGGTTGCTCATGTTTTGGATTAATGAGTAAAACTCCATTTGGTCGAAAACAGGCAGATTTGAAAAAACCCTGCAGTACAACCGGACATGCCACTTGAGGTTACTCGTTTAAATCAGTATTATAAGTTCAAGTATATTTGGACATCTTGATATACGGATTTACTTAATATTGCTTTCAGCAGCCTGTTGCCCTGTTCATACTGGTCTGCTAATTTTTCATATTTAATCTGTTTCAGTAACTTAATTCTGTGCAAAGTTTCGATATCTTCTGGGGCTATGCCAGTCTGCAATTTCTCTTCATTCGACTTGTAGTCATTCATTTTAATATCTTTGCTCGGCCGGGCATCTGGCTCTGATGGCGCATGTCTTTTGACAGGTATCGGTGGGGGCCTGCTAGGGTCGAATTGGACTAGCTGCTGCTGAAATTGTGGTTCCTGCTTTGGTGGTTGGCAGTAGTGCGGTGTTAAGGGTTTCATAGCCGGTGATGGGTGATGTAATTTAGTGCTAACTGGTGATGACATTTCCAGACTTCTGGTAGCAAAAGCCAGAATGGCGCTCTGTTGGCTTAGCGGCGACGGTTGTTGCGGTGCTATTATCGAGGACATTCCTGGGTTTGGCACAGAAGGGTTAATAGGGTGAACGTTGGTGTTGCCAGTCAGCAACATTTGATAGCGCAACAGCTGTTCCAGTTGATCGGATTTTGACAACGGTTCCTGCATCATGTTACGAACGGGCATCTGAGCCATTGTGGGGTGATTTGACCCTGCCATGTGTGCCGTTGTCTGCAGGCCTGTGAGGGCAAGGGCATTTAAAGGGACAGAAAGAGACCTCTGTGCATTCTGTTGCGGCGGCGGCGGCGGCGGCGGCGCTAGTATCGAAGACATCCCTGTAGCTGCCTTATAAGAGTTAATGGGGTGCACGTTAGTGTTGCCAGTCAGCGGCATTCGATAGCGTAACGGTTGTTTCAGTTGGTCGGGTCTAGGTAACGGCTCCTGCATCATGTTACGAACGGGCATCTGAGCCATTGTGGGGTGATTTGACCCTGCCATGTGTGCCGTTGTCTGCAGGCCTCTGGGGGCAGGGGCATTTAAAGGGGCAGAAAGAGAGCTCTGTGCACTCTGCGGCGGCGGCGGCGGCGGCGGCGCTAGTATCGAAGACATCCTTGTAGCTGCGTTATGAGAGCTAATGGGGTGCACGTTAGTGTTGCTAGCCAGCGGCTTTTGATAGCGTAGCGGTTGTTTCAGTTGGTCGGGTTTAGGTAACGGCGCCTGCATCACGTTACGAACGGGCATCGGAGTCATTATGTCTTGTTTTAACTCTGCTTGGTGAGCCATGCTCTGCGGGTCGGTAGGGGCAGAGGTGGAATTAGAGCACTGCTTGCTTTGCGACGGCAGCGGTATCGAAAGTAGTTGATGCCGTTCGACCAGCACGGATGGTATTATGCCATGTGACATACACAATACCTCCTCCTCACGGGACGCATGCAAATACGTGCATTGTGGATTCGTACAGCCAACTCTGTTCTGGAAGTTGTGACAGAACTTTAATACAGATTGCATAGCGTCACGCGTCAACTCATGGCGATATTTGCAGTGCTTGTCCAGAGTACAGATGCCCCATATGAAGTCCCTGCAGAATCCAGGTTGTGTCTTGAATCCTGGTGGCAAGGCTTTTACACCACTCGTCTGTGGGCCGGTTGGCGGGGTTTCTTCAGTGTTGTTCTCCAGCAACTTCAAGGCAACTACAACAAAAATACTAGACTACTTACTATTCTAAAATTATCATAAATACCTATATAAAATATATATAACCTAATTTTGTGTTTCATGCTCCTAACGTACAGAAAAAAAAGACAAGGGCCACTTGTAGAAGCTCAGGTAATATTTTTGACTTGGAGTTAACTTCTCATCTGAGGTTAAACTGATAAATCGTCTTACCTGATTACTTGACTTCCTAACTTATGTACGCAAAATGTATAATACGCTCAAAAAGTAGTCTTTGAATGAAACGCATGAGTGAAAGAGACGGCTGCATGTGAACTTAGTTAAGTATGAAAGAGACGTAAAACCGGAATAGTGTGAAAGAGATAACTAATAATAGGATGGGTAAGAGAGAAATAAGGTATACACATAGGTATAAGAGAAATAGGTAAGAAAAATAAAGAATACTTTTAAAATGGACGTTTCGTTTTAACAGTCGACAATTTACATGGCGTTGCGGACAGGATAGCATACGTAGTAGCTGGCAACATGTTTACTCCAATTGGACGGATAACAGCGAGAATTCAGGTGGGCAAGATTGATTATATAATGCCACAGTTAGGTATTTGAGCAGAGTTACCAGTTGATATGATTATTGGAAAAGATTGGCAATTTGCTGTGTATGACAGAATCATACATGAGCCTGATGGAAAAATATGGGTAATCACACCAACTCACATAGAAAACTGTCCCAAATTATCACTTGAAGAAGACACTATGGCATGTTGTATGGAATACAAAAGACAAAATTCAGTAACGATAACAAATAAAGACAAGAAAGAAATTATGAGTATAGTAGAAGAATACCCAGATAATTTCAACAAAGATGAAAATGACGTAGGAGAATTTCCGGACACAGAATTAAAAATAGAATTGAAACACGATAATCCAACTTAATGCAAGCCTTACAGATTACCAGTACCTGAAAGAAAATTCTTAAAGGAATCTGTAGAAAAATGGATACAACAAAAAGTATGCAGACCTTCAGAATCACCATATGCTGCACCAATGTTCGTGGTAGAACAGAATCAACACTTTACAACTCCGTACAGACCCGTTGTAGATTTCTCAAAAACGTTAAACCCTTTAGCAAAAGTTGATGTACAACCTATAGAAATAATGGAAGATATTGTGAGTAAAATTTCAGTTTTTTTTAAATTCAAACTTTTAGAACATTTATCTTAATATATATAAATCTCGTGTCACAATGTTTGTCCTCAATGAACTCCTAAACCACTTAACCGATTATAATAAAATTCGCACACCATGTGCAGTTCGATCCAACTTGAGAGATAGGATAGCTCAAAACGCGAACGAAGTCGCGGGGTGACAGCTAGTATACATATATAGATTTTCAAGACATTTATCATGCATATCATCATATAAAAATCAGAGAACAAGATATTCACAAAACTGCTGTAATAACCCAAGATCACCATGTAGAATTCATGCGTGTGATGTTTGGACCAGTAGGAGGTCCAGCTATTATGTCAAAAGTAATCAATGCAACTTATGGAAAATTGCATGACCTCGGATTTAGAATGTACTACGGTGATATCACCGGAGGAGAATAAGCGATTTAAAGAAAGTCCTACATCGAGTACTATCAGCAACACGACAGAAAAAAACTAAAATTGAACAAAGAAAAATGTATCTTTATTACAACAGAACTACCATTGTTTGGAAGATTAGTAGAATACAAAGAAGAGCGTCCAGCCCCAAGAAGTACTGCAGTCGAAAAATATGTGACTTTAACAAGTGTAACTGAAGTTAGATCATTCTTAGGAATTACCAATGAATGAAAATACATCAAAGATTATGCTATGATTGCAAAGCCATTGAATGACATACTAAAGAAAAATTACATTGAAAATGACACTATTGAATAAAAGAAACAAGCCAAGAACTTTTTTTTAATTACATAATAGGCTTGCGTTTGGGCGCCAACATGCCTGATGATAAGCAGTGATGCGGCCTACGATGGAGCACGCTTGCCTAGAAGAAACCGATTCACTCGAGACTTGAAGACACCCAGATTATAAGTGTCAGGGAACACACAGTCTGGCAGAATATTCCATACTCTAGCGGTCCGTATGAGAAATGAGGAACCAAAGCGTTTCGTGCGTGTTGTAGGTATGTCAACCATAGAACGATGCCGCTTTTTTGTTCGAATGACCTCTTTTTTGCGGAAAACAGACACGGCCAACCTGGTAAGTTCAATGCGGCTAAAACTCAGGCAAGCCTAGAGAGACAAGTTCAAGCGTTCGACCATGTCAGCTCTCAGAGACCGGATTAGAGGTCCACTAGCCTGTACGTTAGATTTATAGCTTTCCACAACAGTGCTGTCGTCTGCATACCCAAAGGTACCGGGCTTAAGCAGATCATTAATGTGCAGCAGGAATAGTGTCCCAGAAAGCACCGACCCATGAGGAACTCCGGCATTTATATCCATTCGATCAGACGAGCAGTCATCAACGACAACTGGAATGGACCGACCCCTCAGAAAATCTGATATCCACGCAACAAACCTGACAAACCCAGCGGACAAGCCAATTGAAGTGAGCTTGCTGATAAGGCTGGCATGCCAAACCCTGTCAAAAGCCTTTGAGATGTCAAGGGAAACTGCGAGTGCTTCCCCATGTTTCTCAATGACCTCACTCCAGATGTAAGTGACGTACGCTAGAAGATCACCAGTAGACCGGTTTCGGCGAAATCCGTATTGCCGGTCACTGAGAAGATCATTCGTTTCAAGGTACGCCAGGAGCCTACTGTTGAGGACACGCTCCATAGTCTTGCAGAGTATGGACATGACCGAGATGGGCCTGTAGTTGGCAGGGTCAGCACGACTGCCCTTCTTAGGCACAGGCTGCAAGTTGGCAAGCTTCCACGACTTCGGCACTACACCGGTCTCAAGAGAGAGACGAAAGAGCCGTGTCAACAGAGGAGTCAACTCAGGTGCACATGTTCTTAGAACTAAGGCTGGAATACCATCAGGATCACTAGCTTTATTCACGTCAAGACTGCGCAACGTTTTGCGAACCTCCACTTGGCGAATACGAAATTCCGACATAAAAGTCGAGCTGCTTACTGGAGTTGAAGGCGTTGCACTACCAGCATCAAGACGTGAAGACTCCGCAAACAGAGAGGCAAACTAGTTAGCCTTCTCTTCAGCGGTATGTGCCAGCGTTCCATCTGGTTTGAGCAGTGGGGGTAGAGAGGGGCGGCAGAAGGTTCGCTTCGACCGATTTAGCTAGAGACCAAAACGCTTTACTACCCGCAGGGTACGAAGCCAGTTTGTTCCCTATTAGGGCATGCAAACCGGTTAAAACCCGAAAACCCCGAGTAACCGACTGTTTTAAAACCTCGGTTTTTTAAGATTGAAAACCAGAGTTTTTCGAGTTTTTTTTGTTCATGATGAACTCCACCACCAGAACATTAATAAAGAATCTAGTTGAATGTGGAAGTAGAATTAGTGAATAGAAGTGAGTACAAGTAGTGAAGTAGAATGTGGAATCAGAAAGAGCATTTTCCTCGCCAGGTCTTTTGTGCAATAAAGTCCGCAGTTCCCTGAATGATGACTCTCTTGATGCACTTGTGTCATTATGGGCTTTATATCAAAGTAGAATGTGAGTAAAGTATCTTTTTACCTTAATAGAAGAATGCATCGAGCGATCTTCATCTGGGAACGGTGAATTTTTTTTAACATTTTGTAACTCTAGTCAGTTTTTACTATCAAGGTTTAAACTTGACTAAGGTTTCAAAATGTTCAGTGAAATATTCTTAGTAGAAATGGTACAGATTTATTATTTTTGAGATTTGTCAAGGGAAGGGACCATCCCTTCCCTTGACAACTTGACAGAGGAGCTTAATAATAAACTTGCACCATTTCTACTTTGAATTGATTGGGAATCGCCTGTTTAATTATTTTTTGGAGAAAACTAAGAAAAATATATATTTTCAATACTATTTAAGCAAATGGTGAGACTGACATTTTATTTTGTTGATTTTGTTTTTAAATTATGTTACTTACTTAGATTTTCTTGTTTTTGTAGTGTACTTAAACCAAATGTTGCCTGATTGATCTTTTTTCTTCTCTTGATATATCTAAAGAATTAGAATACGGAAACAAACACATATTTTAATTAAATTTCGGCCTTTTTTTTACTTACTCACACTAATATAATATTTTTAAGGCCCTAAAACAGAAAAACTCGAAAACCCCGAAAAACTAGAAAAACCGGTTTTAAAAATTGAAAACTCTAAAAACCCGGGTTCTTAAAACTGTCGGATATGTGTTACTAATGCTCTTATTATAGCTTATTTTCAACAGGATGCAGAGACAAATGTCGAGACAGACAGTAGCTATATGGGAATGGCAGCCTGTCTACTACAAATTCAAAATGGAGAGAAAAATGTTATTGAATATGTTAGCAGATGCTTGAAAGTGCTGCTTAGAAGTAACAGCAGTACACTGGGCGATTGTAAGTATATTCAGAATTTATTTACTAGGAAAGAAATTTACTCTTATCACAGACAGCTACTTAGCAGCATACATTATCAACAAGTCTAAATTAAACAAGAAATTTGCACGATATGTCATTGATTTTGCACCATTCGAATTCACACATTTACACAGACCGGGAAAACAGAATGTAATAGCAGATCATCTGTCCCGTTACCTTTTACAAGAATTGTGTATGATGATAGTGACAAGTAATGAATAAATTAGCACAGCAATCGGACAATTTCATCAAGACAATTATTTCAAAATTAAACTCAAATGAAGAGACACACCACTTACAACAAATAAGACAGTAATTCAAAATCGAAAACGAAATATTAATGCATTTAAAAGAAAATGAACCGTTTTATATAGATAAAATTGTCATACTACAGAGTCTCAGGTCTGCAATAATCAAAATAGCACATAATGATAGTGGACACTTAGATTACAGCACAACACTAGAGAGAATCAAACAGAAGTATTAGTGGAAGACATTCAGGAAGGATGTCAAAGCGTACACAAAAGCATGATTCACATGTGCCGCCGCCAACAGACGCACCAAACTGGCTTATGGGCTGATGGGTGAACGAAGCATTCCAGAGTACCCTATGAAGATCATATCAGCAGACTATATCGTTGCCTTACCACAGACAGACGCAGGTAACACATATATTTTTGTACACATCGACCATGCCACCAGATATGTTATAGTGAAACCCACATGCTCACTGTCAGCAAAGGATGATATCGAAACCACCAAAAGATATAATTTTTCGATAGGGGCCACCATTGACACAAATATCAGATCAATCACCATGTTTTATAAGCCAAGCCACTCAGAATATTTTCAATAAGCATGGTATTGAACACACACCTACAACGCCATTTACACCTCAAAGCAATGGATTGGTGGAAAGGGCAAAAGCATCTATAGTTACTATTCTGACTAAAATGGCTTTGAAAAACAGAACTTACTGGGACAAATTATTGCCAATAGCATTGTTATGTATCAACACAGCCAAACAAAAGACTACAGGGTTTTCACCATTTTATCTTTTGCACGGATATGAACCAAGAATCTCGCCAAACGAAATCAAAATTGGAACAGTTATACCAGACATTGACCGTAAACATCAATTAGATTACCTTTCAGAAGCAAGACAAACAGCATTAACAAAAATATAAACAAGTAATATGAAAAACACACAGATAGATTATATAGACATAATTTTCAAGAAAATAATTATGTGATGTTTGAAAGGCCTCAAGCTGACTGACAACAAATTGACAGCAAAATACTAGATAGAAAATACCAGATAATCAAAAAGATTGGATCAGTATGCTATCAGATCAGAAATGTTCAACATCCCACGAAAAAGAAAATTGTTCATGTACAATTCCTGAAACCTTTGTTCCCTCCCCCAAACCTAGATTCTGTTTCAGATATGGATAAATCCAATGATGATGGTACCGAAACAATGATGAGGAGATTAACCAACCCACCAATGATGACAACACACATGATGATGGGAAAATACCATTTATGACCAGAGGAGGACGCCAGACAAGAAGACCAATGGTGTATGAAGCGTAATTATACACGATCAAATTCTCAGACATGACTTGCACTATTAAGTGATATTCCTACATACGTCGATATATGTACTTACTTAAGTTGACAATTTTTTTTACCTTTTATTATGTGTAAAGTCTAGCAATAATAATAGTTTTCTTTTAAGTTGACGATGTATATCACATTTAAAAGTTCAGTAAGTAGTTAAGTCACAATACTTTAAGTTCGTCCTAGAAATTTACTGTGTAAGTTGCCTATTTAAGAATCTTATATTACTTTAATAAAAATTTTTTTGTTAAAAGAAGTTATTAAAAGTATTTTTTCTAGTGAAATTAATTAGCATACAAAGATTTAATGCATAACCAGTGTAAAGTAATGTAATTTCAAGTAAATCTTACATTTTATTGTAACATCTATTGTAATATTTGTAAAACTTTATAACATTCATAATATTAATTTTCAGTAAAGTTTTTTTTTTAAAGTTCATTTTACAATAAGTTTATTACGTTTAACAGTTAATCTATACCATTTGCAAAATGAAAATTAATGAGTTATAATTTCATTAGGTAGTTCAGCAATCTAAACATTGATCTATGTAGCATCAATATTTATATGTAAAATAAATAACATGAATGGTAATTTCAACAATGGAAATGGCATGTAAGATGATGTAAAATTTGAATTAATTTTCTAAAACCAAATCGTAAATTTCAAGGGCATGTAAGCATAATGTATAATATGCTTAAAATAGTAGTCTTTGAATGAAACGCATGAGTGAAAGAGACGCCTGCATGTAACTTAGTTAAGCATGAAAGAGACGTAAAACTGAAATTGTGTGAAAGAGATAACTAATAGGATAGGTAAGAGAGAAAGTAAGAGATACTTTTGAAATGGACGTATCGTTTCAATAGTCGACAATTGACACTTGAATACAAAACCACTCATTATCTAGATTTGATTTACAACTTGTATGCTAGCTTATGTTGAGTTCTACGAATTTTGTTTTATAATGCTCATTAAAAATCAGAATATGCCTACCTAAAAGTACGAGGAAGGATCAAAAAGTAGTGAGAACGAGATACTCCCTGAGTAAGAAAAATAAAATACCGGCAGGCATAGCTCAGATACATATTTGTAAAATTAATAAAGAAAAAAATCTTCGATTCTTTTTTTTTAATGTAGTCATTTGTTTGCATCGTGTCGGAACGTGTTCTCGAAAATCGAGAAAAACGAAGTGCGAGCCGTTATTAAATACATCTGTTTAAAAAAGTTAACGACGCAAGAGATTCATTGCGATTTGGAGGCAACATTAGGAGATTCTGCTCCGCGGTATTCCACTGTCGCAAGGGGGGCTTCTCAATTTCGAGTAGGGAGAACGAGCACGGAAGACGAACATCGTTGCGGCCGTCCATTGACGTCAGTCACCCAAGAAAATGTTGGAAAGTCGAGAAAATTGTATTGAGCGATCGAAGAGTTATCATCCGATACTTAATTCAAGAAACGGGCATTTCATATGGTAGTATTCAATCCATAATGAAACAATCTTTGAATATGAGAAAAGTCTCCGCAAGATGGGTGCCGAGAATGTTAACCGACAGTCAGAAACAAAATCGACTTGACTTTTCGAAGATATTGTTGGATAAGCTTCAAGAAGATCCTGAAAACTTTTTGTCTCGTTTCGTATCAATGGACGAAACATGGGTCCATCATTTTGATCCCGAGACAAAACAGCAATCTTCGCAATGGAAACGGCCATCATCACCGACCCCGAAGAAGTTTCGTGCCGTGGCATCAGCTGGCAAGGTTACGGCCTCAATATTTTGGGACTCAGAAGGGATATTGTTGATTGATTACCTGGAGCGTGGAAACACTATTACAGAACAATATTATGCAGTTTTAATTCCCAAATTGAGTAATGCCATCAAAGAGAAAAGGAGAGGGAAACTTCGAAGGGGCGTGCTGTTTCATCACGACAACGCACCCGTGCACAGGTCGGCAGTTGCGATGGTTGCCATTCAGCAAGCTGGCTTCGAATTGGTTGACCACCCCTCTTATTCACCAGATCTGGCGCCTAGCGAATTTTATCTGTTCCCCAAATTGAAAGAATACTTGAGAGAAAACAGGTACGAAGACGATAACGATGAAAAGGTGATGGATGCCGTGGAGAGCTTATTGCAGGACCAAAATAAAACTTTTTTTTTAAAGGGATTGAAGCTTTGAAAAGCCCTGGACTCGGTGTGTAGAGAGACTCAGAGACTATTTAGAAAAATAAATTATGAAGATATCAAAAGTCATTATATTCTATGTCATTCTCACTACTTTTTGATTCCTCCTCGTAACATTAAGTACCTAACTGGTTTTTAAAATTTATGTAGAAGTACGGAATTTTGCGCAAATAAAAAACTATAACTTCGCATATTCATATTTTCGCAAAAGTTTCGCATTTATAAAAACAAAGCAAATACAGTTGTATTTATTAATTTTGGATGTAAATTAAAGGTTACAGATATTAAAAGCTTCGTAACGACTAAAAAAGAAGGACTTATTAGTAAAATAAATTAAAAGCCAGCATTGTTCTAATAACAACAATGCTAGCTATTAACACTTTTGATTCCATAAGTCGTGCCTTTATTTGTTACGACTTTGTAATGGCTGCAAAAGTATTCTGCTTCGTATTTATCTTTGAAAGATTTATTTGAAATATGTAAACCTCCTTTACCTAGCCAGCTGTTTGTTATTGCTGCCTATTAGACAAAGAAGTCAATAACTTTTGCGAGTTTAAAAGTCAATCAAGCCTTCAGGGAATAAACATAAAATTATAATATTATAATCATAGGTAAATAGATAATGAATGTAATATTAATTCGCATTTAAAATAGATTAAATTGATTCGCATCAATTTTGTATATACGAAAAATCCGTACCTCAACTCAACTTAAGTAACTTAAGCTATCTATAAGTAAGCTTGTTCTTATTTTTTACTAACCTGGGTTTAAGTTAGGATCTGCTCCTTTACTTAATAATAACTTTACAATCGCCTCTGCAGAATGGAAGGCTGCAAACATGAGCAGTGTCCACCCTTTTTCGAATGTTGCATTCACATTTCCATTCAACTCTGTAAATAATCAAATATGCACACATGAATTTTATTATAGTTCTTGTTGAGTTATATAAAATAGCAAGTAATTATATCAACAAGATAATATTTCATGTGAAAGTGGGGGTACGTATTTAAATTAACAAATTCAGAAAAATTACCAAAATTTAAAATGATGCCAATACTTAAATTATTAACGGTCAAAACGACCCACGGTAAAAATTTCTTGGTTCAAAATATCTAAAATTTAAATAAACCAACATTCAATGTCCAAACTGTGTCAGCGCCCGCGTATGGTGCAGCCAATGATGTATTTATTATTAGAAGTGGTGACATATGTATTGTGCAGCCAATTAAGTACATACGACCCGTTTTCTACAGTCTTATTATCAGTCAGTCTACTATGAAATGTCATGATTGAAAGTGTGCATAACTACAGCTTCCACATAGGTAATAAAATAATTCTGCCTATGCCAATATTTAAGGCACACTAGCTGAAATCAAACATCCCAGTCTTAGTTTAGCTGCCACAAGAACTTCGTTGTTATGAGCCATTTACTATGTGTCAGCTGGAGTGATAAAACCTCAAAAATTCAAATTTTTGCTTAAGAGGGCCGCGGCGCTCTGAAATTTCCATACAAACGCGCTACTTAAATTTCTTGAAAACCATTTGTCAGATTATGATGAAATTTAGCATGTACAATTAAATTAACAATATCTCCGACCCTATGTTCTTGTTTTTTTTAAAAAAAAAAACGTTCTCTAGCGAAGATAGAGCTATGAAAAATATCCATATTTTTAAGGGGTCATTTTTGACTGATTTATTCAATAGGTAGACAAATCAAATCAAAAATTCCATTACATAGGGAGGTTGTCTACATCATTAGCTGTTAAGTAAATGAATCCATAATACAAGGGAAATTTTTAGTTATTTAAGAATGATTACAGAAGCGCAAAAGTCATAAAAAATTGAAATTGCACTTTGTCACTCTGTAGGTAATTTTAGAGGCTCGTCAGTATCATTACTCGCTCTCTTCGCTCGTCTTCTTCTTCTAGACGAAATGGCTATAGAATACATTAAGCCAATGAAGTTAGTTAGTTAGTTAGTTAGTTAGTCTAGGCCTATATTTTTGAATGTTTAGTTTAGATTTATTTTGTATTTGGTGTCAATAAAGAGTTTTTGTATTGTATTGTCGCCTAGGTCGAAGTTTGTTAGGTCGCGGACTCTTAAATGCGGCGTTGCCGTTCCGTGTGGTACATTATTGCAATTCAATTTGCTCACAGCCAGTATAGTATTAAGAGTCATTTTAACTTGCGCTAAAAAATATTTTAGTTTTGTTTAGACTGGGAACCGCTGAACTATATGGAACTAGGTATAGTCGACTCTCGTTAATTCAAACCTGCGATAATTCGAACCTCTCAATAATTCTAAGTTATCACGAGTTCCCTACAAAATCTCTTTATATTTCGAACTAAATCAATACATTTTTATACACTTGATAATTCGAACGAAAAATCATGGCCATATAACAAAACGACGCGTTAATTTCAATTAAACGGCGACCAACACTAGTCAGTTCAAAATTGCTTGAAAAAAAAAATGTGCTCTGAAGCAAACCAGTATAACAGAGTTCTTTCGAAAGATTAATTAATTCACATTATGTATTCATGTATGTCCACGAATACACCTCTAAACTTTTGTCATTGTTATAGAATAGCAGTTAATAAATAATAATTGATCAACACTTAATGATTCGAAGTTTTATTTATTTTCTCTCACAAATTTCGAACCATTTGATATTTCAAACACTCAATAATTCGTAATATTTTAAGAGTCCCTCGAGTTTGGAATTACCGAGAGTCGACTGTATGTCATTTTAAAGGTAGATTCTTGACGACGAGAGAACTAGACTGGGGGTCCCATTTTTTATGGAACAACTGAAACGGATTGAATTTGGCTATTTTGAAGGTATTATAATGAATTTGTACATTTTGAAACATTATACATTCTGATTTTGGTCATTTTAAACTTGGTCGTTTCGATTGTTAGTTATATTGACTTTGGTTTTTTTTAAACATACCTGAAAGTGAGTCATAAATTGTTCTTTTTGTTGTTTGTGTCCCCTACCCACCACTACAACAAACTTTAATCACCCAATTGAAATGGAAACTTTACATCTATACACACTAATATTTATACTATTCATATGGAAAAACAAAGTAGGTACTGAGTAATATTAATTTTGATTTCTTGTAATTATAGCCTCACATTATTTCAATTGACAATATTATGGCCAGGCAGACAGACAAGATGTAAGACGCAGATGAGGTGTCCCTTCAATACTTTCTTACAAAATGTATAGAAGATTTGCTAACAACACATACAGAGAAGATGGAATGCAGATGTGATGCTTCTCGTTTTGCTTAATTTGGGGTCAGGCGACCGTGTGTGAAAATGTCCCGAATTTATTTATTTTGTATGAAGGTGTCATGCCTCCGCTCCATCAGCACCCTATGTCTATCTGGCCAACAACTTAAATTTATATAGAAAAAGATTATAGCCAATATCATTTATATTCTCATGGTGTTAACTGCACACATATCAAAATTCATCAAGATTTGCTGTCTGTCAGTGTGTGGTCAGTGTGTGAGTGGGAAAAGACTAAAAGAGGTATTGTAAACTATTTCTGAAGGGACGGTATTCAAAACCACCTTAATGTAAATGTAATCAACTAATACTTCTAATAAACCAAACCATGTACAATATGTAGGTAATTCCAATATGAAACTAATGGACACCAAGATCAATACTATAGAAAGACACCCAAGAAAAACACTACGAGGTCCGTCCTCTTCCGTGCTCCAGCGAGAAGTGCCGGTTGGGCGGGTCGGGCGACTCAGGCGCTATTCCTTCATTCCTTACGCTACATTCATTCATTCATCCGCTACATTCCTTTATCAGTTCACTCGCAAAACGTCACACAGCAGACCATAGACTGCATTATTTTGTATGTGTTGCTAACACGGCCCTCCTGCGCCGTGCATGCCCTCAGGCACGCTTCTTATATTGGTTCCAACTCTGCACATGAATTACGTATCTGTCAACACACACATGATTTTAATGGCTGTTAAAATCTTTAAGCTCGGCCTATCATGACTCATGATGTCCTAAATAGATAGAACTTCAATTGCAACCTTTTCATCATTTGATTCCTTTAGACTTGGGAATTTCTACCACTTTGTAACTAGTTATCTCATTCATTAACTTCATCATCAATCATAACACCGAAAAAAAAAGTCTTTTAGGTTTCTCAATAGTTCTGCAATTTATCTCTTTTTTTTTTTAATAGTACTGACCATCTAAACCAAAGCTGATATATTTAGGCTTAGAAATTCCCTATACGACTGCTCTTTTAGCTCACTCCCTTAATCCGAAGTAGTGCCTGGTCCAGATCATTCCTTTAGTCTTAGGAAGTCACTGCTTCAGCTCACTACCACTATTCTGGCGAGTGCCTATAGCAACCTTTCAGGTCATCTATCAGCTACTAATTCACTTACTGTTCAGCTATTTTAGCTCACTCCCTTAATCCGAAGTAGTGCCTGGTCCAGATCATTCCTTTAGTCTTAGGAAGTCACTGCTTCAACTCACTACTTCTATTCTGGTGAGTGCCTATAGCCGTCTTTCAGGTCATCTACATACATATAGTCACGCCTGTTTCCCATATGGGTAGACAGATACCACTTCTCTCCACTTGCTACGATCCTGGCATACATCTTTCGCTTCTTCTACTTCCATGAGGCTTTTCATACACGCTTGTCGTTTCATCTAGTACTGCTAATCTAATGAAGTTAGTTGCCAGACATAATAACATTACACGATTTGCTAAAATAAAATTCCGGTATCTTTTGCCTTGGTACCTTTATCGATGTATTTCTATTTCTTTTATGGCGCGAGAAAACTGCATCCCACTTCTGATGTAAACTATTTCTGAAGGGACGGTATTCAAAACCACCTTAATGTAAATGTAATCAACTAATACTTCTAATAAACCAAACCATGTACAATATGTAGGTAATTCCAATATGAAACTAATGGACACCAAGATCAATACTATAGAAAGACACCCAAGAAAAACACTACGAGGTCCGTCCTCTTCCGTGCTCCAGCGAGAAGTGCCGGTTGGGCGGGTCGGGCGACTCAGGCGCTATTCCTTCATTCCTTACGCTACATTCATTCATTCATCCGCTACATTCCTTTATCAGTTCACTCGCAAAACGTCACACAGCAGACCATAGACTGCATTATTTTGTATGTGTTGCTAACAGTATAATAAGCTGTTACTAAATTTAAGGGAACCTAACTATTTTGTGTGAATTTATTACTTGTTTTTTCAGTTTTGGTTACATTATAACTTTTATTTTATGGACACAAAAGTAACAGCTTACAAACAAAATGACTTAGTATGGAAAGTTTGATAAAACACTTACCATTATTAATAAGTTTTTCTACTTCAAAGGCATTATTATTGATGATAGCATCTATCAGAGCATTTTCCAACTCCTGTTTTGCATTTTGCAGAGGCGGATGGTTTTGCTTTTTCTGTAATTTTATATATATGAGAATGAATACAGCACCAAGCTTTACTTTGTCATCAGTATATTTTATTCAGGGTGTCCATTAGAAATCATTGACTTTCCAGCAGGGCTATTCACAACCATTCGGAAATGTTTCCGAGTGTTATCCCAGAAATTTCAAACTCAAATTGTTCCAATCTGTCTACTTTTATACATTTTGCTATAGGGAATCAAGAATAAATCCGATCGGAAGAATTAATCATGTTTAAAAAGTTATGACTATAGACTGAGATTCAAATAAATTAGGCTAAAAATTTTTGAAATCCCAATGGAAATGTTTCCGAATGGTTGTGAATAGCCCTGCAGGTGAAGTTTTTATTTTTCATGGATTTCACTGATTACTTTTGGCTTCCCTGACTTGTTTTGATTTATCAGATCATGGCCACCTTGTAATTCAGTGGTGACAAGGTTCTTAGCTTTGTTGCCAGCACCATGCTGTTTATTGGGGTTTTAATAAAATGAAGATAGTGATGAAAAGTTATGAAAAGAAAGAAAAAGAAATGATGAAAACCAATGATAGCCTATTTGGAAGGCTCGACTCTCAAGCCAGAGCGAGCAGGTTCAAACCCAACCGACGGCATGCACCAATAATGTTGCATGTCCCACATAATTAATGAACACCAATGTGTTCATTAATTATGTGTGTATGTCATTTGCTATGTAACTGGAGTCTGGTGCATGGCGACAGGCTCTCCCTAGTGGGACTGAATATCGTCCAGCGAAGTGTGCATGTTGTTTTATATCTCTGCCAGCCCCCTTGGGGGAAAGGCATGATGATGAAGCAAACTAGTGTGAAAAAATATTACTAAAACTAGGTACCTGAGCACATTAATGACAAAAAAAATGGTAGTATGTAGTTGGTTTAAGGACGATAGTTTACAACGTCTTAACAAAACAGAAGAACTGATGAAATCTTTTCCTCGGACGCATAGGCCAATCGGATGGAAGAGAGATAGATGCGGCGCAAGCATAAGCCGATCGTGCCTTTCGGTCGCTTGTGTAGCGTTCCCTTGTTTTTAACGCCAACTGCATGCAAGCTGGCGTTCATCGTATAACAGACGTCACATTGTCACGTCAAAAGTATTTGTAAGGTTTTCTTACCGGCTCATTGAAAAAACTATCTTCACTGTCCGACTCGTCGTCGGACAATCCTGCAGGTCTATAATTAGACATATTTAAGAAACGTTTCTTCCAGTGCGCAATTTTTCTTTTTTTATAGGAACTGAGAGTTGATAGAAAATCGGAAAAGGTTTTACAAAGAATTATTCACCTAGAACACCAGCAGAATTAAATAAAAATGCAACAATCTAAAGAAGTCTGAACAGATTTTAAAAGCCAAGGGAGTGGTCGAGGATCGAATCGATAACGATAATGAGTTTTGACAGCTTCAGTGTGACCATCTTTTTTTTTTTTTATTAATTTATTCATGACCATGGATACTCGTCCTTCAGTCGGATTCTTAGTAATATTTTTTCCTTCAGTAACAGATGATGGGATGATGATGATGAGGTGATGATGAAGACGATGAATCCCTCCCCTTTTCCCATTCCAGTAAAGTTATGGATACTTTACTGAAACTTTAAGTGAAGTTTTTTATAGAACACGAAAAATCGCGTTTCGCGATGTTTGTATCATTTGCCCACACTCGTGCACGTTGACGAACCGCTAAACGTTAATAATCCACCATTATTACAATTTAACACTCGAAGAATCACAAGTTTTAGAAAGTAATACAAAAACACGACACCATCTTTTCGGTTCCCGCCAAAAACTCTCAGTGTGACCATCAAATTTACTATGTTGCTAGTCTGAAGGACAAAAACTGCTAAAACATGCTAGTTGTTTTACAGAAAATGATAAATTATTGTTATCACATTGATATTGCACATTGAAGATCACGGGGCCCTATTCGGAGATCTGAGATTTTCATCTCACCTTTTTTCGTCCTTGTTGCTCTCGTTTGAAACGTCATAGGTGTGAGAGTGACCAAGATAAAATCTCATCTCATCTCACGCATAGGAATAGCCCCCCTGATTTATATGCAAATTTGTACTATCATTCTTAAATATCATTTTAACATTTATATTTTAAAAAGAATTTACTCATCGTTAACACTTTTTTTGGAAAATCATGTGTAGTGATGTTAAGTTGCTAGATAATTTTACCAAATTTTTTATCGGCTAGTTACTAACACCCATTTTGCTAATCCATGGCTTGTTTGGAATGCAGAATTGCAGAAACATGTTCAAACCGTCCGTAGCCCTCAACAATCAGGCATAAATGTTATTTGTCTAGAAAGAGGTACTCCTTTGAAAAGAAAACAATACGTTACAATAATGTTCCTTCAATCATTTAGAATTTTATAGACTTTTGACTTTTATATTCTTTAATACAATAATTCTAATCTGACTGAGAATTTGATAATATAATTAGATTTTACCACTTATGAGCTATTTCAAAGCAGGCATTTCAATACAGTTAAATTACGATATTTACGATTTTGTCCAAGTGCTCAAACTTTTATAATACACACACAAGCAAGATTAGAGCAAGATGATGTAAGAGTTTTAGCTTTAAATATTGCACGCCTGATAGGGGTCCACTGTTGGGACTATACACTATATTTAAGATCTTAATGTACACAGTGTAGCAAATAAATGTTTCTGATTTCTGATTTCACACACAGTCTCACATACATCGTCGCGCACACACCACACACGCAACATTGACAGACAAGTCTAGCTAGAATAGTAGAGAATAATGAGTGAAAATGAATTGTTGCTAGTGTACAAATTAGCAATTATATTACTATGGATTCGTTCCAAAATTAAAAGCGAACATACCGTGTAATAAAATAAAAATTAAACGAGGGTCCAATCCTGCTAAAATCATAGGATCCTGCGATTCTGGTCACACTGCTTAGCAGTGACTAGATTTTTTTTTAAATTTAGCGTCGCACGTCTTGTGCATTTACCAGTGTCAAGTTAATATCAAGGTGATAATGACGATGATGGATCCTTCCCTTTTTCCCATTTCAGTAAAGTGACTCTACTGAAACTTTAAGTGGAATTTTATAGAAAACACGAAAATTCACGTTTCGCAATGTTTGTATCATTTGCACACGGGCATGTTAACAAATCCCTTAGACCTTCTACGAACCGATAGAGATATCAGTAAAGCTCTTTAGCACACGAAAAATCACGAGATTTATGAAATACCTAATACAAAATTAAGTTAACATCTTTTCGGTTCCAGCAATATACCTCCAACCATTGAAATCATATTTGCGACATTGATTTTAATGAGACATTGACAGCATTATAAAATTGATAGTGAAAGTGACATCTACTAAAAAAAGTATTTTTTTCTTCCATAATTGACCATCACACAAATGTAGATTGTGCCAGAAGAATGTATTTTAACGTAAAGCTAAGTGTTGGCCATTTTTGAACCACAGAATCCTTTATTTACTTACTACATGATTAGAACCAACTATAGCAAATATTTAAGATTCAGATTTCAGGCTGTAGTCGTCTGCTTAATAAAAGATACGGCAAATGCGTAAATCAAAAGCCCCAAAAGTTGTCGTCTTTGTTGGTTTGGCAGATTTGTTTTTGGCAGCACGTCTTGGATAAAGTTTTTTTAGTAGCTTCTGCCCCTTAAGGTCAAAGAGTATCTAATATAGATACTTATGGTTTTGGGGCAAATTTGCCATCAACAGTGAGGGAGGTGATAGTCATTGGTAAGAAAAGCCCAGAGATAAATAATGCTGGGTACAGACCAAGCCAAAGAATTCTCTACGTTTCGTTTATACAATAAAACGAGACGCAGCGTATCATTGCATTGGCCTTCGTTTGCTTTGGTCTGCACGCAGCGTAAAAGGCAAGGAATAACTTTGCGGCCGAGCGAAACACACAAATTTTCATCTCACTACAGCGAGGAAAATTGTGTTTTTTTTTCATGATGCAATCGTGGCTGTCTACTAAGGTTCGAATTTTAATTGCATTTTCCACGCTAGCGGACAAAATACGCTTTTGTACTTACATTTCGAATGACAAACAGAATCCTTCCGATCCTGTGAGTTGAAAACTACCTAATAAATTAAACACTAGTAATTAAAGTGCAAAGCCTCGGAATAATTCCGTGGCACGCAGGAATAACTGAACATCGCAAAAACGTCAATTTTTCAGGGCAGCCATTTTAAAGTTTGACATTTTCTGTTTAGTGGGTAAGTTAGTTAAACGATGATGTCAAAGTTGTTTTGAGGGTTACTTGAGGCCCTCTTTCGTATGGTTTCAACAATTTAACGAAACAACTTATAGTTTACATAATAATAGACTTGTCAAACAGCTGAAATGCCTTGAATAAGTTGATAACTCGACTTGTAGACCAAGTTTTGGCTTTTAAGGACATTTATCCAGTTATTCACCATCTGAGTACGGATCATTTTTATCGGTTACCTTAGTTATTTCAATGGAAAAAGCATTATTTCTCATTAGTAAACCAATGACAACATCAAACAGATATAGGGGAGATGTGCTTAAGATGACATGGTCAGATAAAATGACACACTAGCAATATCGATTTAAATGTTCGCGCTATAGGTGAACCTGTGACGTTTTAGGGACGGCCCGTAAGTGGCGCTAGTGTTGAATTCAATATGGTGGACAGTGATCGCGCATTGCACATGTAGCAAATGTTTTTGTGATTCAATGAACAAAAAAAGTTTGATCACGTTCTTGTTTTGTTGGGAAATTACTCTTAAGGTAAGAATTATCTAGTTGAACTATTTTTTTATGAAATCTAGTATTATATTATGGCCTAAATATTGATAAAAGCATATTCTAACCTTAAAATTGTATTCACGACAATTTAATTACATTTGCATTTGCATATTGGGTAAGATGACATACCAGACGTGGGTGTAAGATGGCATACCATGTCATCTTACCCTTATACAATATCCTTATTATCCTTATCTTGTCTGTTCCTCGCCACAGAAATACGGCAACCAAGTTGTGAACAGAACAGTTTACAACGTATAATGGCAATCAGAAAATCAAAATGTATCCAAATAAGAATAAATTATTTCTATTCTATTCCTACTTACCTATCAAATTAGTTTTTTTTCTTTCTTTACAGGATGCCTGGCAATTACAAACGTACCTCGACACGGAAGAGCTGGTCACAAGAAGACATGGCTAAGGCTATCGAAGCTGTAAAGGAGCATAAGATGGGTTGGCTTTTAGCATCTAAACATTTTAATGTGCCACAAGCAACGCTTCGTCGCCATTATTATAGTACTCCAGAAAACCTTGGTCGTTTTAAACCGACTTTCAGCGCAGATATGGAAAAAGCCATAGTGGCTCACGTGCTCGAGTTTGAAAGTCGATTTTTTGGGTTTAATACGACCGAAATAAGAAAATTAGCATTTGAATTTGCGGAAAGATTGGGGCTTGATCACAGATTTGATAAGAATGAAAAAATAGCTGGTTGGGATTGGCTGAAAGGGTTTCGAGAACGCAATCCAAATATCTCACTTAGGGCTCCAGAGCCAACGTCAGCTGCAAGAGCAAGGGCATTCAATAAGCCTCAAGTAATGAAGTTTTTTTCTCTTTTGGAAAGAACAGTGACTGATTATGGGATTCAGGCGCATAGAATTTATAATATGGACGAGTCTGGGCTTAGCACTGTTCAAAAGCCCCCAAAAGTTTTTGCATCCAAAGGAAAAAAACAAGTCGGTGCTGTCACTAGTGCTGAACGTGGCGAACATTTCACAGTTGTTGCCTGTGCTAATGCGATTGGAAACTTTGTGCCACCTGCACTGATTATACCAAGAAAAAATCACAAGGCTGAATACTTTGACGGTGCTCCACAAGGCACTTTGGAGCTGTGCTACCCCTCTGGGTACATGGTCGGTGAACTATTTCTTAAGTGGATGCGCCATTTTGTGACTTTTGTGAATGCTTCTGTCATAAATAAGGTGCTGCTTATCCTGGACGGTCATTCCAGCCACAAAAATCTGGAAGCACTTGAATTTGCCAAAGCCAATGGTGTGATAATGCTCTGTCTTCCTCCGCATTGCACTCATCGAATGCAGCCGACTGATGTATCCTTTTTCGGTCCACTTCAGGCGTATTATGACCGCGAGATGGCCACCTGGATGAAGAACCATCCTGGCAGAACTATAGGCCTGTACCAAGTTGCTCAAATTTTTGGACGAGCTTACGAAAATGCAGCCTCAGTCAGGAATATAACGAGTGGTTTTGAAAAAAGCGGAATTTTTCCCTTTAATCCACACATTTTTCCAGAGGATATGTATTTACCCAGCGATGTTACGGAAAATGAATTAAATAATGATGACGGGTCGGTTGCTGGTAGTTCATGTCAGCCCCAGCTAAATCGCGAAGAGTCCGATTCCTCAGAAGCTACTGACGCTGACGAACAGATAGAAGTTGCAACAGCCAACTTTTCTCAAGAAGTTGAAAGTCGTCACTCATCCCCTACAATTTTGTCAGCAAATATTGTCGCTCATTTGCCACAAGATCATGACGTTAATATTTCATCCGTGACCCAGCCAATGCTTCTAGAATCTGGTGCTAAGCAACCCACTACAACCAACGAATCGATGGATGTCACCAGTGCTCCGAAAACAAGTGCCACATCTCAAGAAGATGAAAGACGTCCATCATCCCTTAAAACTTTGTCAGCAAATGTTGTTGCGCATTTATTACAAGATCATGACGTCAATATTTCATCTCGGTCCAAGCCAATGCTTCTAAAGTGTGGTTCTAAGAAATCCACTAATGCCAACGAACAGATAGATGTTACCACTGCTCCGGTAAATAACCATCAAGAGCAGATAAAATATGTAACTGTTCCAGAAGTTATATCTGCAGACGGCAAAGATCCACCACCGGTTAACCAACCCAGTAATGTTAACGAATCTATCAACATCGCCTCTGTTACGGACAATAATTATCAAGGGCAAATATCAGATGTAACTGTTCTAGAAACTATCAGTGAGGACGATAACGAACCACAGTCATGTAGCAATCAAATTTTACCTGGGGAAGTTTTACTTTCTGCCACGAAGAGTATACTTAAAGAAATTTCACCACTACCGAAAGCTGCTTCTACAGGAAAGTCAAGAGCAAACAGAAAATTTGGTGGATCGCAGGTTCTCACGGCTAGTCCATTCATGAATGACATTAAAGCAGCAGTGCAACAGAGAAAAGAAGAGGAAAATCGCAAAGCCCTAAAAAAACAAAAGCAAGATGAAAATCGCAAGCCCCTAAAAAAACAAAAGCAGACCAAGCGTGTTATATTTGAGGATGATGATGTGGAACCCGCACCTAAAATACGCAGAACCAAGCGAGTTCGAAAGCAAACAAAGCGGGTTATTTTGGATGATGATGAGGACCTCGGGGAAGTCGAGGATCCTTACGCTGATGAGAATGAGGAGAAAAGTGATCCAGCTTGCATTTACTGCAATGAATTATTTAGCCAATCTAGACCAAAAGAACATTGGGTGAAGTGTCAACTGTGTTCCAATTGGTGTCATACTCTATGCGCAGGCATATCGGCAAAAAAAAAACAGTTTACCTGCGAATTATGCTCGGTGAATTAATATTGTTAAGACGACATACCACAAAATTCTAAGATGACATACTATGTCATCTTAGGCCATTGATATGTCATCTTACACTCGTCTACCTAAGTGCGATTTTTGTTTGTTTTTTTTATTTAATTTTATGTTTAATGTTCTTAAACTGACTCAATTATAATGTTTATGAAACCTTTATGAATATACGCAAAATTCTGATCTCACATGACTTTATTTATTTGAAATATTTATCCTGAAAGAAAAAGTATGTCATCTTAAGCACAATTCCCCTAGTTTGTCATGTAATTATTACTACTTTACAAGATATATCTTACTTTTCAGCATATAATGCAAAATGTAAAAAAAGTCTTAGTATTTAAAATATGTTTTTTTTAGAATTATACGCTCATTTACATAATCTAAAAACTATTTTCACTAACTTATTAAAGTTATTTTTTAAACATATGGGAAAAACACAATGGAAACGCATTTGTTTCTAATTAAAATGAATTATTTAGAGTATACACTAAATTAACACATAGGCTAGACTTATTATCCCGAGAAATCAACAGTTGGCAATCGTTGAGTTCTACAAATAAGAAAATATTAATCAAACACATAAATACATACACAAGACATAAATACCTAGTCATAAAAGGTCTTATTTAAAAAAGCTTTTCTAATTATTATTTTAAACGACTTCAAAAAACCGTTTTAAAAAATCTTTGAAAATTTTCGTAATCTTAAGTGGCTGTAAAAATCTGTAAAAATGTCTGATGACACACATGCTTAATACATGTTTCGTTAGATTGCTTACACATTACTTCGATCAATAATAATAGTAATAAATAATAATAAAACCCTTTATTCAGACCAACTTAGTATCTATTTACAAAGTATTAAGAACTAAAAACTATGAGTGTGGATTTACAAGTATATTTTGGTAGTTAAACTAATCTTAATCTATTCTAATACTTAATTATTTTTGTAGGTCTGTTTGCCAATCGGCAAAGATCTCCTCCAACCTTTTTCATTCCTGTCTATCTTGGGCCACTCTATTCCAAGTTACTCCTGCTACCTGTCTAATGTCATCATCCCACCTTTTCTGTGGTCTGCCCCTTTTCCTTTTCCTAGGGCACCATCGTGTCACAATTTTGCTCCATTTCTCTTGGCCTCTTATCATATGCCCTGCCCATTGCCATTTGAGTCTTCTGATTTTACATTAAAACAGGTAGTACGCAGGTGTTGAAAAGTTTTTTCTTTACATTAATGTGAAGAGTTTTATCTTCCATGGCTTCTCTCAGACTCCAGTATCTCTTTCAGCCATTTGTTATTCCTCTGTCAACTTCTTTGCGTATAGGGACCTCTTGTGTTATTAGCTGTCTCAGGTAGATATATTCATCAGTGTAATCAATTTGGTTATTTCCTAGATGTATGGTGGTTTTCTTCCCATTTGTCCTTACCTTTGTTTTCTCTGGGTTCAACTTTAAACCTTTCTTCTCACTTTCATCCGCTAGTTCAAGTATCATTTGCTATTTGTTTTTAGGTGTTTCAGCAAATAACATTATATATATATGGCGTCTGCGAACCTCGATTGTGTTAGGGAGACTCGGTCGACAGTGATTCCGAGGTTTTCCCAGTTAAGTCTCCTAAAGATTGTTTCGACAACCGCTGAGAATAGTTTTGGAGGTAGAGGGTCTCCATGTCTGACACCCTTTCCTACTCTAAATGGTTTACCTTTCTTTTCTAGTTGGATTCTCGCGGTGCTATGACTATTATTTTAATTAAATAAAGTGAAAAAAAAAAGGAACTTCTTATTCTGATTGGCCATCATTGGTGTTTTTCCCCAAAAACCTTAAAACACAGATTTAAAAAATTGTCAGACTTCGTCTTAGACAACCATGGCTCTAAAGGGTCTAAATGATCTATGCTAGCGTCTCTTTACGGCTTTGCACCCCGCTATCAATCAACCCTGTATTGATTTGAATCTTTTGTGTAAGTATGCATGTAGGTAGGTACATAGTACACCAATGATAGTAATAGTCACCAATAATGTACAGCATTGTAATTTATTTTTTATATTTACTTCACGTTGTTGCATGGCATGTTTGTTGGCGTTTAGGCTCCAGTAGGTACATAAAAAATATCCAGCTCGGGTAGATAACAACATGATATCTTGCTATTGCAGATGAAAACTAAATCACCACGGCAAAGGTAAAAGTGAACATGTGATAATGTCACTTTTTAAACAAAAATATTTGGCTTGCCATAACTTGACATCTCGATTTGTCAATGGAGGCAGAAACAGGCTATGTGTATAAGTCGAGATATCCAGTATTTTGGATGTGAGTGTAAGTTGATAAATCAAGATGACAATTATTCATACACAAACTTATGCTTGACATCTCAATTTGTCAAGTTAAAATTAATTTTTGCAGAAAAGGCTTAGGTGTATAAGTCGAGATCTTCAATATTTTGAACATGTGTTGATGTTGATAATTCAAGATGTCAATATTAGTAAGCAAACACACACTTGATAAGTCGTTTTATCAAGTAAAACACCATAAAATGCAAGGGTGTCGAGATGTACAAAACGCGATTGCTCTAAAACTATTGTATATTTCGGGCTGATTTTTTTATACATAGTAAAGCGCATACGAAGGAAGCGTTTAAGCCAATAAAAAAAAAATCATGCAAGTCGAGTTGTTCAGTTATTCCTACGTGCCACGGAATTATACTAAGCACACCATCACACCATCCAATTTTCAGTATGCTAACTTAGCGTGGCTAAGCCCGTACAATAGAAAAAAAACGGATTGCTTACAAACAGCATTACAATTTCAAATTTTAGCACGCTAGCTCACCTATCGTACTGCACACTTTTTAACTTCTTCCTCTTCTTAACCGAAAATTGAATAGTGTAATCGCTGTTAGATAGTTAGTAAAACAATCTAGTGCACGGGCACTGCCTCGCCTAGTCATCTGGTAGGCTAGCTAGTCTCAAAAATTGGATAGTGTAATGGCATCTAGCGTGCTTAGTGCTATCTGGGGCCTATTCTAATGCGTGAGGTATTTTCTGGTCCTTGTCTCTCTCGTTTGAAAAGTTATGGGAGTGAAAGTGATGAAGATAACATCCCACACCCAATGATTCCACCCAATGATTCCACCCATTTAGGCTACTCGGCTAGTTTGATTGTCAAATTCGTTGCAAATGTGACAGTTAAAGTAAAAGTCGACTGCCTCGGTGGCTCAATTGGTAGTGAACCTGCTTTCTGAGCTTGGGGGCGTGGGTTCGATTCCCACCTAAGACAAACATTTATGTGATAAACATTTGTAGAACAAACACAAATGTTCATCACATACATGTCATGTTTGGTCTGGGTCTGTCTGGGTGTTAATATCTATCTATGTGTGTATTTTAAAATATAGTAAGTATATCAGTCTCTAGCAGCCATAGTACAAGCTCTGCTTATTTTTAGGGCAGGTGACCGTGTGTGCAAGGGTCCCGAATATTTAACAAAAAAAATATTTTTATTCAATTTGGTATTAAGGAACGCCAATGTATTTTAATAGACTCGATCGCCTTGTTCGGATTTTTTTTTTCAAAAATTGTTTCAGAAGAACAGGCAAACACAGAGGGTGTTTTTTTTTTCTTTATAAATTAGATAGGACTCTAGAGATATCGTCTCACAAATTGTGGCTTGCAACTAGATTTTTTTTGGACAGGGTTTTCGTAACTCCCTGTATTTCTCCCTTTTAAATAAACTTTGTTTAAAGTAGACTTTATTTAAGCCCCAGAATACAGATTTTTTTTCTTTCTTTTAAAATTTTTAACTCGACCAAAAAAGACATTGAAACACTTAGCAATAAACGTTGTTTACCTATAACTCAGATCAACCTTGAGGAAAAGATGGAACACTGCGTTAAATCTTTGAAGCCACTTCTTTATTAAACTTGTGTGCGTGGTAAATGCTGCCTTAAAAAACATTTACGATTGCACGAAACCTAATATTCATTCCCAAACTCTACGTTAGCCATTTCCGTTCTAATATAGGTACAACCTTAGTAGATTTAATATTCTAAAACTGCACATATTTGTAAGAGTTTAATGTTACGGCTTTTTCAAAATTGACTTGTATAAAACTGCAGTTTTTAAAAAGAACTTTAAAATGTAGTACTGGCCACACTTTTATAATGCACTGGGTATATAAAGGAACCTATACGAAATTATACCATAAACCAATGCATATATTAATGTCGAGGTAAGAATGACCAAGTAAGTACCTAGCTTAGTTTTTTTTGCGTCAATGTGTGCGTGTTGTGTACGTAAACGACAGTAGCGTAGTTTATGGATGGTTTTTGGCTTCACCTAAATCATACGCCGTGCGCTTTCTTATTCTCTAGGTTGATCTGAGACCTATAGCGGCCTAAATACGTCCACTAAGGAAAATATACCTAGATAGATACAGACGCATACACTGCCACTTTCATCTACCTAGTTTTTAGTTTAGGTCTTATAATCAAGTAAAACTACAAAGCAATGCGATCCTCTCTCAATTCGAAGAATCAGAGTAAAAAGTCTGAAGGGGTGCTCGCCTGCTCGAGCTTGGAAGTTATTCTCCCGTCGAAAGGTAAGCATAATAGGCAACAGTTCCAATTAGGCGACGAGGGCGTTTGTTAACATTTAATTAACGTCAGGCAAGCATTGTGCTGGCGTCGTCGGGCTCAGGAGTCGAGCTGCGTCTTGATGAGCTACACTCGCGGCACACTCGCGGGGTTTCCAATTACGCAGACAATAAACGGAGCCCCTAGCGGCGGCGCGGCGGTCAGCGTACATTGCTGCTATTGTTTTCGTTCCACTAGTGAACGGTTATTTTAGTCAACTATATGTACGTACCTAGGTGTTACTTAAAATGACTTTGCTGTGAGGGTCCTTATTGCATATTAAGTACCTCTTCTAGGCTCCGCACTCAGAACGATCGAAGAGTTGCACGCAAAACTTAATTAATAAGTAAGTAGGTAAAGACAAATAAAAAAAAAAAAAAACAATTTTCACCGGTTAAATTGCTAAACGTGTTTTTTTTCTTTCTATCTCCTCCATTTAGGGGAATTTGCCGTCGCACGTCATGTGCATTTACCAGTGTCAACTACTAATAATTTTCACACTTTTTCACATATGATGGGATGATGATGATGAGGTGATGATGAAGAAGATGAATCCCTCCCCTTTCCCCATTCCAGCAAAGTTACCACCATCTTTTCAGTTCCCGCCAAAACTCCGCTAACGTGTTTAGATGTGCCTAATCAGTAGGACTAGCTCGGGTCGGAGATAAACTGCTGTCTTTCCACTGTTTTCATCCCGCGAGAAGGAGAAAGATAAATCCGTATTCTAGTTTTATCTCATCTAAGCGTGGATAGAAAAGGTTGAAAGACAATTTGTCCCTGGTCCGAGCTAGCCGCTACTCGCGCTCCAATTTACATGTTGTACAATACAGTTGTTACAATTTACAATTACAGCAATTTGTAGTTGCGTTTTAGGGTTCCTCAAAAATAAAAAAACGGAACCCTCATAGGACCACTTTGTTGTCTGTCTGTCTGTCAAGAGCCTTTTTCTCATTAACGCGTGAAGGTATGAAGCTGAAATTCATATCAAAGACTCAAGTCTACTGTCCCTTGGAGCTGTAAAATTTTTTAACTTTTAAGCCAACGCAATCAGAAGATACAACCGTTTATGCTGCACATTTTCGTCACTCGCAAGGGAATCAAAACCTACAGGGTACTTCCCGTGAACTCAGAATCTTGAAATTTGGCACGAAGGGACGTCTTATAACACAGTAAGTAAATATTTTTTAATAATTTTAAACTTACTTACTCTTTCCTTACATATGCTTACAGGTATGCACGGAACCCTCGGTGCGCGAGCCCGACTCGCACTTGGCCGTTTTTTTTTGGGAGAACTAACATCTTGTACTATCGTGGCTATGGGTACTTACTTGTGCCTACATATATAGAGAGTTCCGTACTGTGAACGAAAAGTGACAGGCCAACTTTTTTAAACTAGTGTGCGTGACAGACACGTCTTTTACTAGGGTTGCGTCACACATTTTGTTCATTACCCGACTTCCAAAAAGCAGCAGGTTTTATGTTCGTCAGTAAGTTTTTTTAGAACCTACCATTTGTTTGTTTTTTCTTTCTGTTTATTTTTTTTTGGCCCGTGCAATATTTTTCAGTTCATCTGGACATATCTTTAGGTAGTTAAGCAATAGGTACCTAATCATGATAATCTTTAAAGAGTCTCTGTAAGCTCTACGCTTGCTCTTTATACATCACCATATAATATAATATATCTAAGCGTCTGCTTATAGGTAAGTAGGGTAAACTGGGGAAATGCGTCTGTGGGGCAATTTCGTTTCGAGAATTCTAACAAACCCTTCACAAATTAGGCAACTAGCGCCATCTTGTACAGACTATAGCAACTAAAGATAGAAAAAAGATGTAGGTGGCGCCTAATTTGATTAATTTAAGGACTAGTCAGTAATTCACGAAAGACGCAATTGCCCCCCAGACGCATTTGCCCCAGTGACCCTATTATATACATGTAATTATAGTATTTTAGAACCTCTACAGAGCGACCATCCAGACCTACCTACTATGTTCATCAAAATTGAACATGGTAGCCATGAATGGTCGATTTTGTTTTATTAAAAATTATTAAAAATAAAAAATAAACAAAAATCTGGTTGCGCAAGAGCATGCACAAGGCATACTTAACTAACGCAAATCCGTTTTCTGGTAATTTTCATAGCTACTCGTATTCTATCAAGAAACAACAACGATTCGAATTGAACTAAGATTTTCGGGGAAATCAAAGAAAATGTTTGCGAATGTAATAAGGATTTTTCTAAGCAATGTAAAAGGTAAAAGATTTGATTTATCGTAGTCCGCGGGCGGGCGGGCGGCGCTGGCCGCTCTAGCCAGTGGCCGAGCTGGGCCCGCCCGCCCGCGCCCGGACGCGTTATTAAACTTTTCCCCATATTAAACATTCCGGAGACGAATACATTTTATTGTTGCCTCGGACCGACGTCAGAGGCCCCTACAAAGCGAAACTCAAAGACGGCAATTGCGAAATAAATTGAAAGCAATTTGATATTGCGTTGTAAGTAATAGCCGTCAGGAGCCGCCAGTCGCGCGGGACATTCTGTATGCAATTTAGAAAACTTTCAACGGACCATTTCATACAGCCTTTTGGCTGAATGTTTAGGATTTTGGATTACTTATTGCATAAAGTTATTTGGTATTGTTGCTAAATACAAGTAGTTACTTAACAATAGTAGGTATGAAGGTAGTTAGGTACGTGGCAAATTTTCGACCAATGTAGCTCAGATCAAGCTAGAGGAAAAGATTGAACACTGCGTTGTATCTCGCTGAAGCCTCTTCTTTTTAAACGTGTGCGCCTGCTAATGTTGCCATGAAAAACATTTACAATAGCACGAAAACTAATATTAATTCTCAAACTCTACGTTAGCCATTTCCGTTTCAATATACAACCTAAGTAGATTTAATATTCTAAAACTGCACATATTTGTAAGATTTAATGTTACGGCTTTTTCAAAATTGACTTTTTAAAAAACTGCACAGTTTTCAAAAAGAACCTCAAAATGTAGTCCTGGCCACACTTTTATAATGCATTATGGATATTGATGTACACGAAATTATACCATAAACCAATGCACATAATGTCGAGGTAAGAATGACCAAGCGGGTAGCGTAGTTTTTTGCGTCAATGTGTGCGTGTTGTGTACATTTACGACAGGAGGGCTATTCCTACGCGTGAGATGAGATGAGATTTTATCTCGGTCACTCTCACACCTATGACGTTTCAAACGAGAGCAACAAGGACGAAAAAAATTAGATGAAAATCTCAAATCTCCGAATAGGGCTAAGTAGCGTAGTTTTTGGATGGTTTTTGGCTTTACCTAAATCATACGCCATGCGCCATCTTACTCTGAATATACATACATACGGTAAATGATTATTTATTAGCTCTTTTGCTCGCGGCTTCACTCGCGTTTCACAGCATAGGGTAGGTTTTTATTGGTAAAATTTTTAATTCAAAGTCAAAGTCAACAGTCAACAGTTTGAGTTTGACATTTCTGGGATCAGAGACCCTATTCGGAGATTTGAGATTTTCATCTCACTTTTTTTCGTCCTTGTTGCTCTCGTTTGAAACGTCGTAGGTGTGAGAGTGACCAAGATAAAATCTCATCTCATCTCATGCGCAGGAATAGCCCTCCTGGGACCCTATTCGGAGATTTGAGATTTTCATCTTACTTTTTTTCATCCTTGTTGCTCTCGTTTGAAACGTCATAGGTGTGAGAGTGACCAAGATAAAATCTCATCTCATCTCACGCGCAGGAATAGCCCCCCTGATCCGATAGGAAAAGTTTCCGAATGATTGTGAATAGCGCCGCAGTTTTTCATGTTATTGGTTACAAACAAATAAAAATACAAATACGTCCTTTTTTTCTTTTTTTATTTGCAAATTACACTCCACGGACTCCGGGGACCGTGAGCTTTGTTAGCAGAAATTCTAAATTATTATATGTCTAAGGGAAATAACTAACCCCCCTCTACCTAGAGGGGGTTAGTTATTAAGTCCTTAAGTTAGTTATTAAGGTAAATCCGTCCTCTATTTAACATTAGTACAGTTAGTGTAGACGGCAGACATAATTATTATTTATATGTAAAGTTACAACGCAAACGACACTTACAACATCGATGACCCAAAGTGCTAGAGACCTACCATGACATTTTATTGTCTGACGGTAACATTTTGTGTACGACGTTGCGCGACCATGGACCTTATCGCGCGGCGATACGATTTGCGGTCGTGCAGCGTCGACAACAAAACGTAACCAAATAAATATTTGTCTATTGTCTAACCGTCATGGCAATACCTCTCCGTCTTGACTGCCTCGGTGGCTCAGTTGGTGGTGAACCTGCCTTATGAGCTTGGGGGCGTGGGTTCGATTCCCACCTAGGACAAACATTTATGTGATGAACATTTGTGTTTGTTCTATGTCTGGGTGTAAGTATCTATTTAAGTATGTATTTAAAAATATCTAAGTATGTATATCAGTCTCTGGCAGCCCTAGTACAAGCTTTACTAGGTTTGGGGTCAAGCGACCGAGTGTGGAAGTGTCAAAAAATAAAAAAAATAAGAGGTCATGGATGGCCATTCTTACGGAGTGAGATTCAATCTCACCATTTTTCGTCCTTCTTGCTCTCGTTTGAGAGCAAGAAGGACGAAAAAGGTGTGAGGTGTGTGTGTGTGTGTAGTCATAGGTGTGAGAGTGACCTAGATAAAATCTCACCTAATCTCACGCGTAGGAATAGCCCTATGGAGGTCGACCAACGCTTCGTTTGCCGATACGCGGCCACCAATCCGTCAACATTTTAGTCCACCTGTTATTCCTCTGCCTGGCAACATGTCCTGCCAAGTTATTTACCAGATGACGTTACGTTAGACTGCCTCGGTGGCTCAGTTGGTAGTGAACCTGCCTTCTGAGCTTGGGGGCGTGGGGTCGATTCCCACCTGGGGCAAACATTTATGTGATAAACATTTGTGTTTGTTCTATGTCTGGGTGTAAGTATCTATTTAAGTATGTATTTAAAAATATCATAAGCATGTACGAGTATATATTATATATCAGTCTCTGGCAGCCATAGACAGCAGCATTAGCATTATTATTAGATTAGCAGCATTGGCAGCTTTGCTTAGTTTGGTGTCAGGCGACCGTGTGTGGAAGTGTCCCGAATTTATTATTTATTTATTTATTTAAAAAAAAAAGTGTTTTTACATTCATTTATTTATTTATATTTTATTTCATATATTTAAATTCATATAAAGTACAGAGACCTACCCTATAATATCTATAGCTACCACCCTTCGCTTAGAAGTTACGAAAATTAAATTTGCTATGGGAGGCCTCGCCATAAGCTACTACCGATCTATGAGTGAGCTTAATATATAATTAACAAGGATCAAATAGAAAAGTACCTAGCGAGAAAAAGAAAAAAAAATGTCTCAATCTGCGGACCTCAAATTGAAATATTAATCCCCTTCGTAATCGTAATCGAAAAAGTCGGTTTCACTGGCAGATGCAACTGTAGGAATTAGTAAAAAATTCTTAATTGTTTTTCATTCCAGCCATCTTGGAGCCTTCATCAGGGACGAAGTCTAATCCGAAATCTCATTTCCGACAAATAATTGTAGGAGATAGAACGAGCTTTCGTAGCGGTGGATTGAAAAAATAATATGCATTTGTAAAAGTGTTTTCGTAGTAATTAAAGTAGCCAAGTACTAAAGTACTTTGCTTTAGTTAGCGATCATCTATCTACAGAGTTAAGTGGAAACCTAGGCTGGGAAACCTACTATCTTTTTTATTTGAACTTCAAAGTAATAGGTACGTTTTGCGATCAATTTAGATCCCTCAATTGACGATCTCTACGTTACGGATACCCCCTTGATTTGCCAAAACTTTTTATGCCGAAAATGGTTTCGCATAATTTTATTTCGCAGTGTTGCGTTTTTGCATAAGGTTCTTCTCGCAGTATACATGATTTAGCATAACTATCATTTTGCCTTAAATTGTTTAGAACATAATAATTCGTTAGTGTTTATTTTTTAAGCATAATATTGCTAGCTGGAATTGTGATTGTAAAATTTATAGAATTTTGATAGGAGCTCAGTATGCGTTTGCTCAAATTCAAATCATGCTTGAATATTTATTGATCGGCATACTATATGCTTGGGAGATGATAATTTAAACTCAGATTGTGTCAGTAATCAGTCATTAATGTAACTTTTAATAGTGTGATACTATTACAATATTTTTTAATCTATTTTTATTATATGTACTTGTTTCTTTCTTTCTTCTTCACTTTGTTTATTGTTTTCGGGTAGGTTCAGTGTTTCTGTTTAAATCTTCAGGTTCTATTGTTTTATTGTTTATCTTTCTTTGTCTGTATAATACTTGTCGTAGATTTACATTAGTCCGAAGATACGGCAAAATAGCAGTTGATGTTGATGCTACACAGTCTGCTATTATGTGACATAGCTTTTTGTCGGGCTCGGTTTTTGAATCTTTTTTAGTTTTATTAATAACTAGCTACGCCCCGCAATTTTATCCGTGGTAAGAAGTAACCTATGAGCTATTCCAGACTATAATCTATCTCTGTGCCAAATCCCATCCAAATCCGTTCAGGCCGTTCAATTCCGTCAGTTCTGGTATGATTGAGTAAAAAACATCGAAACAACATTGAAACATCCAAACTTTCGCATTTATAATATTAGTGTCATTCTGGATCTAGGAAAAAAAAAACTTTTAAAATATTATTTTATTATTGTTAAACGATGGCAGGTCAAGGTGCCGTGGGGTGGCTCTTGGGCAACCCATTATCCGCGAACATATTCATTAAACTATAGGTACCTATTGTGTTACTATAACATAAGAGTACCTGGATGACCGAGCTTTGCTCGGTATTTTTTTTTTTAATTGTGTTTTTTGGAAAATAAACAATCGATTTTAGTCTAACCTCAAAGCAAACACTCATTGATTTCGTGTTACTTAACAACGCCATCTGCTGTTGTGTCGTTAAAGCAATTAGTTGCTCACAAAAAATAGTATTATTATTCGCCAATAGATGTCAGGAAGAGTCATATTTTTCAGTTGAGACTACTCAAACGCCTCCTTTTTGTTATTTTTCTTCCAAGTTTATGTTTAAGTTGATTATCGATAAAACACGAATAAAATGACATTTTCTAAAAATGATTCCTAGCTAGATCGATTTATCGCCCCCGAAACCCCCTATATACTAAATTGTATGAAAATCGTTGGAGCCGATTCCCAGATTCCAATTATATATATATATATATATATATACAAGAATTGCTCATTTAAAGATATAAGATAAGATATGTTAAATATTTTCAAAGGCAATTATTGTCAATTGATACGGAATGATTGTTATCCTTAACATTTTTATGCAGAATGATTGTTATTCATCTTATTTTTATGCGTATAATTTGTTTGCGATGTTATTATTATGCTCATACTTTTTATGCAAAAATTTTTTGGCGTCAAAATGTATGCGGCTTTATCGTTATGCGTTGTGATGTTTCTGCGTAAAGTTGTTATGCCTAAAAAATAGGATATTTAATTTTCGGCGTGCCAATATGTACCTTACGTTACTTATCTTTGGTCTGCTCTATCCTACCTAATATTTACCTAAGGTTGATGATTAGAATAAAGTAACAGATGCCTGAAAAAAAAACATAGGCAAGTACTTTATCTTCTCCTTCCATAACTATGTAATTTATCTCAAAGAACAAATATCAAACTGACTTTTATTATTGACATCAAAAGCGGAACATTTTATTAACGTTTAATAAAAACAATATCCTTAAGTGAAAGTAGGTATTTCCTTGCAGATATACGCCATGTATTCAGTTAGAGTAGGGCTCAGCTAAGAGATTGGATCAGTCCATTATGTTGTATCTCCTGATATCTACGATGTCCAACTCTTTTGATTCACTCAACGGAATGAATGTGAGTATGTCATTTATAAGATTTCTAACATAACCGTAATGTAGCAGAAACTTATTTAGGTACTGTCGGAGCGTCAGCTAAGTACTCTTACTTACTTACAAACACTTACATACTTACTCACATACATTATCATATAAAATTAAGTACCGATCGGAAAAATGTACCTACTTTGCAATCAAACTGAATATTTTAGAGCTTTGACTCAGAGCACCAGCTTTGAAAAGAGAGCTTAATTTGAAAAGTTGGGTCAAGTTGTTTTTTTGTAAAGTACACTACTACACTTTTCCATGCAACATCATCTGCCTTAACTACATTACTCAATTTGAGCTGTGAATGAAGAAAATGATTAAGTTGTAAATGTATCGCAGCCTGTGATACATTTACAACTTAATAATTTTTCCTAAACTTTGAGCTAAGATTGTAAGAAAAGTCTTCGAGCCTTCTATAAGCAACTTACCTACTATCCTTACCAATATTTTGGCTTGTTTATTTCCGTTGGCATTTCTAAATCAATAGCACTATCTAAATGAGCGCACCACTTATAAGTTCATCGTTAATTTATGTGCATACATATTTATACGGCACAAGTAGGTAGAAATATTGTAAGAAGCGAGAGAGTTACGATGTAGACTTATGGCTTCAATTCACCAGAGGCAGGGTATGGCTGATACACAGTATGGAGCTTGGTAAGTAAAGAGGTAAATACTCGTACTTCAAAAAGAAAACAGCGTTGCTTTAAATTTTGGTACTTATAGTAAAGAATGTAATAGTAATACCAGCGATGGCAGCCTAGTTGGGAGAAGGTCCGCTTCTCAAGCAAGAGGGAGCGGGTTCGAACCCAGCCGACGGCATGCACCAATTTGTTCATTGTGTGAACATATGTGCGTATTGTATGTCATTTGCTACATGACTGGAGTCCGGTGTCTGGCGACAGGCTCGTTCCCTGTCACATTTGGGACTGAATATCGTCCGGCGAAATGTGGGTGTTGTATTTGCCATTTGTACACCTTTGCCAGCCTCCTCGGTGGATAGGCGTGACGATATGTATAGTAAAGAAACTCGTTGAAACTAGTTTCGAAACTTCGGTTTCGTAGACGGCTGAAACGAAATTAACAAAAACAATACTATTTTTTTTTTCATTGCAAACCTAATCAGCATCAGCCGACGTTGGGTAGAGAAGAAGCTTCTTTAAAAACATGCTGAGCTCTTCTTTTCAAGTCTATGCCAGCTGTCTACTGACGGTGGAAAACAGTTTCACCTTGTGAACTAGAGTTTTATTTTATAGCAAAAGCAACCCAATTAACGTCAATTATTGAATATTCCAAATTATTTTTTCTGAAATTAAATTTATTTCCTCCGCGATACATACATACCTAGCGATACATTTTAATAAATATTGATATACATTCTAGTCATACTTAACTATCAAATGAAATATGACTTGCGGTTCTCTTTCATCTGTCATTATAATATTTAGGTAAGCTATTATATTCAAACGCTGACATTTCAACTTTAATTTTGACATTTAATTTGTAGTATAGATTCATAGCCTTGACAATATAATATATATTTTTTCTATAATTAGCCATCTCTCCAAATTTTGCACGCCTCTTTAGGCATAACATGAAGCTCGTCTCTAATTTACTGTAACAACAATATTTATTACTCGTGTTTAAAGCAAATAAATGAATCTTTATCTTTATCTTTATCTTTATCTTTATCTTTATCTTTATCTTTATCTTTATCTTTATCTTTATCTTTATCTTTATCTTTATCTTTATCTTTATCTTTATCTTTATCTTTATCTTTATCTTTATCTTTATCTTTATCTTTATCTTTATCTTTATCTTTATCTTTATCTTTATCTTTATCTTTATCTTTATCTTTATCTTTATCTTTATCTTTATCTTTATCTTTATCTTTATCTTTATCTTTATCTTTATCTTTATCTTTATCTTTATCTTTATCTTTATCTTTATCTTTATCTTTATCTTTATCTTTATCTTTATCTTTATCTTTATCTTTATCTTTATCTTTATCTTTATCTTTATCTTTATCTTTATCTTTATCTTTATCTTTATCTTTATCTTTATCTTTATCTTTATCTTTATCTTTATCTTTATCTTTATCTTTATCTTTATCTTTATCTTTATCTTTATCTTTATCTTTATCTTTATCTTTATCTTTATCTTTATCTTTATCTTTATCTTTATCTTTATCTTTATCTTTATCTTTATCTTTATCTTTATCTTTATCTTTATCTTTATCTTTATCTTTATCTTTATCTTTATCTTTATCTTTATCTTTATCTTTATCTTTATCTTTATCTTTATCTTTATCTTTATCTTTATCTTTATCTTTATCTTTATCTTTATCTTTATCTTTATCTTTATCTTTATCTTTATCTTTATCTTTATCTTTATCTTTATCTTTATCTTTATCTTTGAATTCTTCAGGTGTAGGTGTTGTAATACACCTCTGCCACTCACTTCGAGGGAAAGGCGTGACGTTAAGTTATAAAGTTTGTGTGGAACCGTAGATGCTCTACTGTCAGGTTTCTGTACCAAAAGAGATAATGCTTGCAGGCAATCACATAAGTGGATCAAATAGCTGTAGTCCATTTGGATAATGAACTGGCGACTGTGTAGCTCTGCTGGATTCTTTTATTGTACGCCCGCGGATAAAACTAATATCCATTTAAATCAAGACATTTGCTAAATTAAAATGGAAGGTAGGTGGATAACTAATTGAATGGATGTAAAGAAATTGGTGTTTCTTTAAGTGAGTTGCGATTTGGTGTTTTAGTTCGCATGCCTATCTGCTAAGTTAGATGAAGACTATTTGATGGCTTTAGAGTATCTAATAATAATTGGTTGGATCAAGGGCTAGATACAAAAGGCAGTGATCCTAGACACGTGCCGTATTGTCAGGAGGTTCCTCTGTCTGCAGCCCTAACCACCGGTAGCTTGGGTCTCGCCCCGCTGCCGGCGGCACCCTAGTTTTTAAGTTTTTTATAGTATTTGTTTTTATATTCATTTATTTTAAAAAACTTATAAATCAAGAAGAAAAATAAATATCTTGGAATAATAATAATAATTTGAGACACTTCAACACACGGTCGACTGTCTGACTGACCCCAAACTAAGCATAATAAGTTAATTCATACATAGATATTTTTAAATACATACTTAAAAAGATATTAACACCCAGACACAGAACAAACACTGATGTTCATCATATTGATGTTTGCCCTAGGTGGGAATCGAACCCACGCCCCCACGCTCAGAAGGCAGGTTCACTACCAACTGAGCCACCGAGGGACTCAATAAATTAGGAATAATGAATATTTTAGTGCTAGTCAGGTAGACAAAGCGGAAACATATGGACTTGGTGTTTTTGGTAGGGCCGTAATACATAGTACACACCCGTTCAGTTTGTAAGCCTCTACCATAAGACCATAGAGAAAAATAATAGGGGCCTTGGACCATGTACAGTTATCCTTCCTATGATTTATAAATTGGAAAGACATTGCCATATTCGTTTATTTCCATGGAAACACATATGAAGCATTTAGTTTGTTAAATTACGTGTCACAAATACATTTCAAATTAAGTATACAGCACTAACAGCTCAGACAAACAGACGCACACCTACTAGGTCCCCGCAATAATGGCGAACCGTTGCGCCGTGTACCCAAAGTGGTATCTGATCAATCCATTACCGTGGTCCACAGCCAGCGCAGTAGTTACTACCGGCCCCGTGGGCAGGCTGTTAGCAGACCGGCAACTTAGCGACACACATTTTCCATTTCCCCTGCCTCCCGGCCGGCCCAGTTTCGCGTCTTCCATAATTCAATCCAGACCGATTCCATTGTGCGATACACCACTCAATAACGCCGAGATGGAAGCTTTGTTTTGTTTTAGATGGCACTTATAGTGAAGTGTGAAATTATAGAGTTTACAAGAACGGTCTGTCTGAGTGACAAATGGAAGGCATGTTTTATAGGTACCTACTACCTACTTACCCAAGTTAGAAGGCGTAGGTTATACAAGCGTTTTTTTTCTTTTAATGAACATTTTAATTTTCTCATATGTTAATTTAGAAAGGAATCAGGAAAATACACAATATCCTGAAATTATTATCACAGAGAAATTATATAATTCATCTATGCTATTATGTAGATGCTAAATGTAGTTTCGAATTCTCTATTTTAAGATGACTATCGGGAACGCTACATCGATATGCACTTTGCTTTGACCGTCGGTGGTCTCGTGACAATTCCCATTATATCTGTCTATTTTGGAAACCTTACTGACACAAACATGCTTGCATATTTAATACTTTTATATATCTATATCGCGCACGTGCGCGATATACTCGCAAACTGCAGGATATCAGTCAGTAATTGTGGGTTGGTTGGTAAAAAAAATGGAATGAGACAGAAACTTACCCGCATATCGTGCTCCATCAAAAACATTCAAATAAAATGTAACTGTAGGGGTACCGGGAGGCTATTTCACGGCTGCTTACCCTTGGTCCAAGAAGTAACGCTGGCACTAACAGTGCACAGGCTTCCTTGATCCAGTCTATTTCGACAAGATCCATTACTCGGAGAGTGCCAAGAAGCAATCTCATTGAATGACCGTCTCTCCCCCTCGCCTCCACCGAGATCAGCCCACACCCCATCTGATCCACGCCAATCGGTAAATATGCGTGTTAAATATGTATGCGCTGTAAGATGCTCGTAAGTGTATTAGATTTTGCTTGCTTTTTCATTCTGTCAAGTGGATACGACGGTATATTAGTCTGCGTGGACATAAAGAGGTCTAACCAATTTGCTTACGCATGCGGCTCACGCGAGGATTTATCTCAGGACGAGGCCGTCGATATGCCTTGGATATGCTAAACTATTTGGGACCTAGAGGAAAGGGAGACGCTTTTCCTAACAATAAATGTTTGAGGCTTCTTGTATAAATACAATCCTTTTATAATTTTACTATACGGCATCGTTATCATACAATTAGATACAACCAAATGACTGTTACATATTTGCCCGACTGCAACAAGAGTATGCTCCGTCACTTAAAAGCATTACTTATCTCAACCTATAAGTTGTTGTCTGCATAGGGCTTAAGTAATAACTTCTATCTGGCAGTAGCGAAAACTTGGAATGCACTTCGGAGTGACTAGACTTTTCCATTAGGGGCAATTATCAGGCACAACAGAGGATCCTTGGTTACTCTACACAAATAAAAGAACAGTAAGGATGCACAACAAAACGCTTTTCCGTTCTGGTTTTTTATTTGTAATTTTTTGTCTTGCTGGAGCAATATCAAAACGTGTTATTTTCATAAATGTACATGTACAGCTTATTCGCCAATCATTAATTATTCTATAATTTTTATAATTGTTACTATTTTTTATAAATTGATATGGTACAGCTTTATGTTACAGTCTTTTACTTTGGGTATTATGTACGTTTTTCTACTATTTATGTTTGTATCTAGTTTATTTCCATTCTTGTTATTTCGATATTTAAATAACACTTTCTTTCGATTTATTTATCGTACTTTATGAGTGAAAACTATCTAGGCTTATTTGTTTTATTTCGTTGTGTACTTAGTTTATTGTTTAACAGCTGTTTGTTTTCCTATCAATAAATAAATAAATAAAATAAAATCAATTAAATCAAATTCCCTAATAATTTACTTTTCAAATCTATAACAAAAGAGATTGAGTTGTAAAGCACAAAGACTCTCTAAGACTTTAAGAGACTCATACATAATTGTATAGACCTCTTGAATATTCTCTCTGTTGCTGCTGAAATATGGAATAAGATTTTTTTAGAAACACTATTGATCTAGAATATCTAGATTAACTTAGTGTCTAACTCTAGAGCATTTTTTGGACATTAGTGTTAGCAACACATACAAAAGAATGCAGTCTATGGTCTGCTGTGTGACGTTTTGCGAGCGAACTGTCAAAGGAATGTAGCGGATGAATGAATGAATGAATGTAGCGTAAGGAATGAAGGAGTACCTAGTGGCTGAGTCGCCTGCCCCGCCCAACCGGCACTTTTTGGTTCGACCACGGAAGAGAACGGATCACGTTGTGTTTTTCATTGGTGTCCATTCGGTTCATACTGAAATTGCCTACATATTGTACATGGTTTGGATTATTAGAAGTATTAGTTGTTTACATTTACATTAAGGTGGTTTTGAATACCGTCCCTTCAGAAATAGTTTACATTAGATTTTGATACAGTAATGTAACTTACCAAACTTGACAGTAAAGTCAAGTACTTACCCAAACTTGACTGTAACGTCAAGTGTGGTAAGTAATAATCATATAATATGTAACTATGTATTAGTAAAGTAAGTTAAAATTCGCTACGATCCCAAGTTGCTGCATCTGACACTTCCATACTGCTGGCACGTCGTGATCCGTGGCTCAGAGCTGAGTACTGGGGGTAGTCGACAGAACCTGTTAGAGATAACGTCATAAAGTCGCCCAAGCGCGGAGCCGGACTAACGTCTTTGCTGTTGCGATGCCCTCACCTCGCATAATGGACAACGCTTTCAGGGGTGGCTCTTGATCCCGTTACAGAGAAATTGTATTGCAAAGAGCAACAACAGAACAACATCATGCAGTTTTTAGGTACTTAGGTTCTTACTTAGCGGTGAAGCTATATAGAACAAGCCGTGGCAATGCTGCATGTGCTAGAAGACCACCAAGAGCCAACTGATTCTGGAGTGTTTAAGTAACGTGATTTTACGTAGACATCCTAAATAAGATTTTCATGAAATAAGCGCATTAAATTAAAACAATTTTACACCAAAGAAGCCTTCACACACACAAACCGTCTCCCGAGAATCTGTTGCAAAGTGTATATTGTGGTAACCCTGAGTGAACTCCCCCGCTCCCTCCTCCGCCTCAGCCGCGAATTGACAAAATTTAAAACCACAAAAGGGGAGTGAAATAGATTTAGTTTGCATAAATACACTCACTATTAGCTTGTCATTGTTGCGGTTCCTGTTTATAATTTAATTTTGTAGATGTTTATAGATTTGGAGCATAAGCAGGTTCCATTTAATTTTAATCAAGCTCCAATTCTGTGTGATGTGATATAGGTGTATAGGAATATAGGTAGGTACATAATTTTATTTGTTTTATAAATTAACTAGCTGTCACCCCGCGACTTCGTTCGCGTTTATTATTTATACTTATATATATATATATATATTATATATATATATAAATAATAAACGCGAACGAAGTCGCATATAAGTCGAATAAAGTCGAATATATATATATATATATTTATATGTGAGCTATCCTATCTGTTAAGTTAGATCGAGCTGCACACGGTGTGCAAATTTGATTGAAATCGGTTAAGTAGTTTAGGAGTCTATAGCGGACAAACAACGTGACACGTAATTTATATATATTAAGATAGGGCTACATAAATATTGTAATAACTAATTGCGCCCCGCGGTTTCACCCGCGGCTAAAAAGTATCCTATGTGCTATTCTAAACTATAATTTATCTCTGTGCCAAATTTCATCCCGATCTGTTCAGCCGTTCTGGCGTGAAAGAGTAACAAACATCCATCCATCCATACATACGAGTACAAACTTTCGCGTTTATATACTTAGCTAATTGTTTTAAACGACTGCAAAAAATGTAAGGAAAACAAAGAATTCAGTCCAATAATGGCTCGAACTCCGTAATGAACTAACGGCGTATCAAACACTCCATACCCCGCCGCACTCTCAGCCTAATGGAGCGCTGATGGTCCGTCACTCTACATTTGACTAGCCGGCTTTCACATCGGGACTCGCCACTTACCTAATGCTTCTGCTCTTACCTACTGGGTTACTGATGGATTCTTTTATTGTTGGAGAGTACGAAGTTTTTGTAATGTTAGGAACTTACGAATAAATTACGTGGGACAATGTAGAGCTAGATAGCACTTAGTTTATGGTAGGCTGTGTTTACAAAAGTATATTTTTACAAGAAATATTTACGTTCACTCTATGACTCACTCACGTTCACTTTAAAGTATTTGACTGCTATCAATATTTGTCTCGATTCGTTTGTTGAAAACAAAACCATCTCAATAGATGTAGAGACTGTTTCTTCTAAAACCTTCGAGTGGATGAACCTAGTCTTCAGGATAAGGTTTCTTTTACTTAAGTGATGGTCAAACAACAGCACATTATAAAAGTTACTTAAGACGTAGACAAAACCAAGCTTAAAAACGTGCCCTGTAAAAGGAACCTTTCTGCGCGCCTCCTAATGCGTACATCCGATGGAATCTCAAATAGTAAAAATCTTTTTAGGCTTATGTTCGGTGTTGAGTGGGTCCACAAATGTCGCTAAAAGGCTGGACGTCATTGTTTATCCGGGCAACATTAGGCGGGTAACCGGACACGCGCGGCCTGAGTGCGCTACAAGTATCCGCTTTCAACTCATTACGGGTCGGACGTGGTGCGTGGGCAGGCTACCCTGCACCCTCCCCCGGCCCCCTACTGCCGTCTTTGTCCTTCAATCCCTCTTACAATCTTCGATCCAATTTCGAATACCCATACATCCGGCTAATGTCGGATTCCGACTTCGATTACATGACGACGCTGACGCGACGTTCCGACAGGCCGCGGGGAGGCAACTTTATTAATGTTTAGGCGCTGTTTCCACACTGCATGAGAAAAGTTGAGTTTTCCATCAATATAATGAAAAGTTCTAAAGACGTTAGAAATTTGTTTAACACTTCTTAATATTATTATTGAGATTGTCAGCGATATAATGCGTGCGACTCGTATAATTTGTGCATGTTCTAAATTCTATTTCCGAAGTAGCCGAAACCTTAGTAATTTTAATGTTCATTTGACACGTCTGTCTGACGGTAAGTGGATACCGTCGTCGTCCAATGCATTATTGCAATTAACGTACTGTAGACATTAACCAGCTGTCAGTGTTCGTTAGCGACAATGTTGTGCCATTGAGTGCCTAGATGTGAATAGATTTGTGGTACAAATAGTAGATGAAAATATTCTATTGCTTCCAATATTCTATTCCATTTACTTATTCGCTTATTATTTATAGTGACTATGTTTATAGTGACTAATCATTAATTGGAACCAGTTAAACTTATCTGGATGTGTCCATTAGGTACTTGATTTAATTAAAATATTGATTGTAGAATCATTTCTTTCTGATCACAAATAAGTAGGGGTCAACTGGGGCAAATGCGTCTGTGGGGCAATAGTTAGTACAGATTATTGTTACTAACGATAGAAAAAAGATGTAGATGGCGCCTAATTTTTGAAAAGTTTCACAGTAATTTTCAAAAGACTGCTCCACAGACGCATTTGCCCCAGTTAACCCTATCTTTTAAATAACACGAAATTAAAGCATAGTCAATCAGATTAAAGTGCGGCGAATGCAATAAAGAAGACAGCTAATATCGCGGGCCGATGTCACATGTAATTGCAAAATAAAGCGACACAAGTATCTTAATCAAGTATCCATTCTGCGGAGTTAGGGCCGGAGTCTTCGTTATGGGCGATTCCATATAAACTGGGGCCCTGGCCGCTGGCCGCTCGCCTCGCGCAATAACAGTTTGGACAAATTGACTCCACTGACATTGGAGCTCAAACGACACCGTAACTGGGCATTCCACTACTTACCTGATAAAATTAATCGCCTGTGTCTAACTGACTCTAGTATTGACGACAAATCGAGAAATGCAAATCAAAGTCTTGTTGCTAAATGCAAATAGAAAATTCAAGAATGTATGCACACCAAATCTCCAGTGTTCATTTTAATTGAGCATTAATTATAAAGCTTTCATTAGCTACTCATTTCCTAAAAGTTATTTAATAAAGGAGCTCTATGAAAACAAAATTACACAGAATTAATAAAACGGCTCGTGAAGGCAATTTTATGAGGAAAATCATGTTGTGAGTCGCGCGATCGCGGTCGAGCTTACGGACCGCAATAACATAACCGTTTGGACAAATTGTGGCTCGCCCGGGCCCGGATTAGCGGCTTTATGGAACAATTCGTACAGAATACGGCTCCTAGCTTCCTGATAATTGATATCAATGTCCACAGTCCGACGGCGAAATTAACCGGACGGTTTTGTGCTGTTTTTTTTACTCTGGTGGGAGGCTTCGGCCGTGGCTAGTTACCACCCACTGGACCAAGCCATGCCGTGAAATGACCTAGTCGTGTTTCGGGATGTGGTCCGGTGTAACCGTTCCGAAGACGGGTCTGAGCAGTGGCGCACTTGCAGCGCCTCACTCAACTGCCGTCTTTGTACTTCTTCACTCTACAAAACTTCAAGGCTAGAGAGAATAAGTGCCTCATGGGTCGTCGTGCTCCATCTTAGACCACAACGTCGCTTAACATCAGGCGAGTTGGTGGTCAAACGCCGACCTATTCTACATTAAAAAAAAAAAAAAAAAACTTTACAAATTTTCACCAACTACGAACTGAACTGAAGCAAAGTAATACGGTTATCGTTCTACTGTAAAAGTGCGATATCTTAAGGACTATGCTCGTTCGCTAAAGTATGGAGAAGTTATTTCTTTATAGCTAAGCTAAAGTTCAAATATCAAACGTAAAGTTCGAGCTCACCGCAGCAATTCGTGAAACATTTTGAAATTACCTTATTTCAAAGATCAGATCTTACACAAAAACAGAGAAAGTAAATTAGTTTTTTAAAACACAAGCCTTTCTGAATAGTAAACAAAATGAATGGGCCGCCCTAAGCAAAGTTTAATCCGTTTTTATTACGAAGAAAAGAAGTAATTACTCTACCCTTAGCGCTATAGAGGGTTGGAGCCCGAGGTGAAATTTCCATAGATTTATCATAAGCAAATTAAGTTTATAATTAAAAACAAGACTTTTGTATAGACTTAATTTGAATATGTAAATAATGATTATTATTTCGCTTATTCTTAGTCCATTTGTAAATATTTTCCTAAAAGTAGTAGCGTCGCGTAAAACGAATTACCTAATCCGAAAGTGGAATTAATAAGTGGCAAATGTTGTAATAACGTTTCTATCCACTGTTTGGAGATATTATCTGAAAGACATTAAGAAAGCTCGTGTGGTTATAGTTGGGGCTCCATAATGGTGTAACGGGGAGCGGAGGGCCCACGCCGCCTTCTCAATTATCTTTCTCTCAGCGACGTAATTATTCCATTAGCTGCGCAAATAATGATAAACTCTCTGCTTAATCAATCTCTATCCTCTTTATAGATAGCAAAATAAATATAATTTGCCTATCTCCTAGTTAAACCTGATTGGGGACATAATATGTTCCTTGCTCAGAATTATTTTAAGGTGCTTATCCAACACAAGTTTCAGTAAGTACATTTTTCAAGCGTCACCACATTGTGGGAGCTTTCAATTAAATTTCTGAAGACTTCAACAGCATCTAGGGCTGTCTCTAATCCGTACACGAATTTACTAAACATTATTTGTCGTACTCTATAATCAGATTCCAGTAAACCATATCCGTATTCGAGTAAATATCGATGTAGCTGTAAAAGTCTTGGTTCGGCTGTCGTGTGGATCATCCGCAACGGTCAATATGCTCCCCAAGTGACGGTTTTATCACTTCATCAAGATACCAGTGAAATCAATTTAGAGCCCGTAAGGCCGAGCGGACTCACCTAAGAGTCCCTAAAAGTCCCGAAGGCGGGCGTCCCTGCCGCCCGTCTCGTTCGCTCGTGCCCGTTTATAAACGGTTTTATTGCTTTCGGAGCAACCGAACATTATTAAACTTTTCCAATTTCGATTTATCACGTAGCTGTCGGAATTTAATACCGCCCTACCTTCGGCGGAGGCGATCGCCCGCCGCGTGATTACAATACACGTCGTTAATAATACGAGAGAAGTGCGGTTCCGAAGTGGGCCGAGGAGTCAGCTCGCTGCCAATTAGGAGCTCGCGGCGACTCCGCGTCACGCCACCCGACGCGACGCGACCAGCTCCGAGTCCACTCGAGGGAGCGTCAAATGAAAAATGACTCAATCACCGACACATTTCCCTCGTCCAATTGTACTCGTACGGTAGCCGAGCACAATCCACGCTCCGAACTTTACGCTCTCGAATAGTGAATTTCATAACAAAATGAAGTCTAATATCAGCTCGGGTTAAAATTATGAAGCTAAAACTGTAGGTTATTGAAAACGTGACTTACATTTACATGGGTAACAGCTACGAGATTTCGTATGGAGATATACGAAATGTGTTGCATATAAAATGATATTACAGTTTATAAGGATTTATTAAATCTGGAGGTTTGTGAGCCGTGGAATGGGACGAGAGAAGTGATGGTTTTTTTGATGATTGGTATCGGTGATAAGTGAGGATAGCAACAGGGTATGACGGGTCACGATTGCCGAGCGATGCAATCTACTCGCATTCATAGGGCCAATCAAGTACCGACCCGCTGCCATCCGCGCCCCTATCTCCACCCCGCACAGAGACAAACTTGGACATCGCAAATCAGAAAGAATTTTTGGAAAATTTAGTCATAAAATGGATTTACAAATTGCGAAATAAAAGTAGGTACAGTTATAAAAATGTTATCATGATACCGAGGCATAGTCTAAGATAAGGTTTATAGTTTGTCAATTGAAGCGGTGAGATATTTTTTGGACATTCTCTACTTATTGCCAAATATCAAAAGCTGAAACAGTTTATTTAAACTCTTAACAAAATAGTAACTCAAATTACTTTTATTTATATGGGTCTCAGCAGAGCTTTTATGGAAATTAAACTTAGAGTCGAGGTAGAGTCTGTAGATGACTCTACGGACGGTGCTGTACTGCCGCGTATTAAGTATGCCTGACCGACCCGACCGAAGTATTTTAATTGTCTTTATTAAACAGCCAGACTTTATTCGGATACTTACTCAGATACTGCCAATTTGATCATAAACATCAATTTTCATAGCAATCGAACGGACTGTTTCCGGAAAACCCAGTATAGTTTTTACGAAAACGGTATGTCTACAGCGTTACCGTGTAATACCATACTTCATAAATGCTAAAATCATTTTCACACTCACAACTCTCAATTACAAACAAACAGTCGGAACTTTTCCAGGTAAAAACGGTAGAAGTGTGAGTGCGGCCCTGCGCGGCGAGCTCACGTACGACCGCTCGTAAGTTCAATGGAGGTGTTGATTAAAAATATTTCCCATGTGCGGGCGGATAAGGCCCAATTGGGCCGGCAATCAGCCCCCCTGCCTCTCGCCGGCCTCGCCTCGCCGCCTCGCCGCTAATCATGCGAGTTGCGAGGAACTTTATTGAACATAGCCTTTTTGTAAACGTTTGGAGTAAACTGACGTCCTAGTGCTACATGATTAGCTTTGAACGTTTTGCAGAACTGCGCTTTCTAGAAGCAATAATGAATTAGAACGTGTTCTTAAAAGCGCTCTAGTTGTTGAATTCTAAATAAAGTTTTACTTTTGCTACAAGTGGTCGTGATTCACTGTCTTTTGTCTATGAAGAGTTGAACAATTTGAAGTCCAGAAATTCTCACAAGAATCTTCTGAAAGCTAATAATAATTGTGGATTCTACGTACTCTCGTTCATTATATCAAATTGGCTGTCTCAGACGTTTAAGTTCCAGGTATGTACGTGGGAAAAAAGTTGCAAATGAACGGCTAATACTAAAAGCGTCCGAATATTTGCCGTAAGGAACGTTCGGCGCGTACAAAGCGCAGACGCAGACCGACAAAAACAACTCTTCATTCTTGAAGTGCGTATAATTTGATTCCTGGACAAAGTGCGTTCCTTGCTAATGCTTTACGATGGCTTTGTACAAAATGTTGATATTATTCGTACTCGTTCGTTTAAGAACAACGTTCGCGGCGGCCCATTTAAAAAGAAAAGCATTCATAATATAAATAAATAAATAAATTCGGGACACTTTCACACACGGTCGCCTGACTCCAAACTAAGCAAAGCTTGTACTATGGCTGCCAGAGACTGCATGCAGAGAGTATGTATATCTGACTATATACATCCTCAGATATTTTTAAATACATACCTACATAGATATAAACAACCAGACAGAACAAACACTAATGTTCATCACATGAATGTTTGGCCTAGGTGGGAATCGAACCCGCGCCCCCACGCTCAGAAGGCAGGTTCACTACGAACTGAGCCACCGAGGCAGTCGAATACAATACTTTAGCTTATCTTTGTTATCTACAACGTGCTAGTTTTGGGGTTGTTCTACACGTTTTACAAACAAGTTTAAGAACACAACTTTGGAAAATTCGAGAAAAAAGTATCAAGTCTTGATACAAAATTGATCACGTGCCTAGTAATTTTGTATGGAGACTCAACCATTTCTCTTTCTAATTTTAAAAACTCATGTTCTAAAAGTTGTTCACTTTGACAAATAGAATAACGCCCACACCCAAAACCAGCACATTGTTACTATAAAATATTTTGGCATAAGTGTCTATATCTTTGTCTCTTTACCTTGTATCAGTCGAATGATTATTACTACTGCAATACTTATTATGGGTATAAAAAGTGAGGTCTAAATTCTTGTACCCATACAACACTATCAAGCATGTGCAGCTCGCACAGCCTATTCCAGTTGGCATGTCTACTTTTTATCCGCGATGATTTTATCAGTTTCCGACCAGGATGGGTCTCTTGAGTTTCTTCATTGATCTAAATTCACCAGCTTGTACGTCCAAGCCGGTGAGGCATGCGCCTACGGCAAATGTCGCGCGGCTCTCGAATTCCGGGCTTTTTGCGCGCCACACTGTCTGACGTCTCATAACCTATGGACTCTGCTTGCTACTTTGAACAAGCAGCTTGATTGCTTCGGAGAATGAAACAAGACAGTGACTGAAAGACGTATGACGCCAAATTTCAGCTTTGAAGTCCGGAATGTTTATGGACGACGATCTGTTTGCTGCTGCTATTGTTATTGTGATCGCATCAAAGCCATTCAAAGCTTTTTAATTATACCCATTGGTTTTGTTTTTCATGATTCGCTGTAGAATTATTTAAGAAACAGGGTCGTCAACTAAAAAATGTATTTATTGAAATTAATTATTTATTTCTATGAAACTTTTATAATTAAACTATTTCACCAAATTTTTGTGAGATCTATTTAGTTGTTTTGTAAGATCTATTTCGGTTAACATTTGCCAAAACTCATTCTTTACAATATTACCAATAGGATTTAGTAATAGCATCGGTGTTCACAACAGCTCATTAGAGCAAATTACGAATAACGGCCTGTACATGAGCGTCGAGCGAGCTTTCATAAAAGGCTTTATTTTTTAATAACTTTATAAGGAAAATAGCGAGTAAAACCTATGCTTATACCTTGTAAAGTTAAGAGAGCAACATACATTCTACTTAAGTAAGCAACATCATCCTCATTAAGCTACCAGTCCTCAGGCCATCAAGTAGGAACCAGTCGGACGCGATTAGGGGACCGTTTATTTTATTGATGCACCCACTTATTGGCGATGCGGGGTGTTTTTACCGACATCTCCATGTTGGGTGCGCCCGCGCAGATATGCGATCGGGTTTTGTCGCTGCATTCACTCGGGCTGGAACAGAAACGTCGTAATTCTTTACTGTCGGTTTTAATTAGAACTCTTCGGTTGTCTCTGCCTTTCTCAGAGTACTTTTTACTGTACTTTGAATATTCTTGGTATACGATAATTGGTTGTTTTAGATGTTTATCGGAATTGAGAAAAATACGTACATTCGTTTATAAAATAGAAGTAGGCAAGTATTGATTTATGTCGTGTACTTTTATTATTTTATTGTTATTTTGATGACATAATTGAAGATAGAGTAGGTATCTGTTAAAAAAATTAGACTTTGCTTAACTAAATCGTAGATTATAATGAAAATAGATGGTTACCGTTTACAATCAGGATACTTGCTTCTTTGATCAGGATACTTGCTTCTTTGATTGAAGATGAGTGCATCTTACAAAAAAAAAGACAGACACGGGAGAAAAAAATAAGTAGTTAAAATATTATTAACAAAATGTCTATAACGAGTAGTATATTTATAAAATATCTGGAAAATACGAATAGCAATGCTTTCGTAACTCAGCGTTATTAGAAATACTTTGGCATAAATAATCAGCATTTAGCTGTGGTCAAGTGTCTGGCTCACACAACGAATTATCACAAGTACTCGTATGTAGGACTACTATGATTACAATACAATACAATACAAAAGCTCTTTATTGACACCAAATACAAATAAATCTAAACTAAACACTCAAAAATAAAGGTGCAATGGGCGGTCTTATCGCTTAAGAGCGATCTCTTCCAGATAACCTTTGGATGGAATAAAACCATTATGATTTAGCATGGACGGTGGTGTGTGCTAAAGAAAAATAATAATAATTAAGGTTAAATAAATAATTAAGGTTAAATAAGTATTCAATAAAATTGTTTTCTTTTCGGAAAATATTACAAGAGACATGGAAACATTTATAGTTGAAAATGAAGCTGTTTTATTTACGGTTATTATTTAATTATATTTATTTTATCTAAACGATGATAGCCTAGTTGGAGAAGGCCCGCCTCTCAAGCCAGAGGGTTAAACCCAGCCGACGGCACGCACCAATTCGTTCATTGTGTGAACATAAATGTGCGTATTGTATGTACGAGTATGTCATCTGCTACATGACTGGAGACCGGTGTATTGCGACACGCTCGCCTCCTGTCACATTTGGGACTAGACAGACTTTATCGTCTGGCGAAGTGCCGTTGGCTGGGTTCGAACCCGCTCCCTCTGGCTTGGCAGGCCTTCTCCAGCTAGGCTGTCATCGCTTTTATAACATTAGTGTAGATGTAAAGTAGGAAGTAGTATAAGGAAATATAAGCAGTAAGTAGGAGTAGGGATATATTATACATGGACACGTAAATCCTTTTCTCCTGGTAACCCTACTTGCATGTGCAATAATGGCATGGCGTGGCGCAGACGAGGAGGCAGTCTAATGAGACCGACAGAGGCTTCCCTGCGGTCCGTGATCAGCCGGAATTACTTACACATCCCTTGTTTCCTTTAAGCCACCTATACACTTAACTACACGAGTTTTTGGTAAAACAGGTAAATAACTAACGACATCAGAGAGGAAAGTTTTATTTATAAGGTTTTTGTCGAAACCCGTGTTCTTTACGTTTTTATAATAAGATTACTAGTGTGTATGGATCTAGCAATTGATGGACAGATTAGTAGCGGTTATCGATGATTTAAATATTTGAATAAAAAGCTACATTATCAATTTAGCTGTTAAACATAACAATAAATAAATAATAAATAAATATTTCACATAGGATCCTAACAAATTTGTACTTTTGTTTGTTTGTTTGTTACGCTTTCACACCTTAACTACTAAACCGATAATCATGAGACATTTTGCATTCACGTTGTCAGGGGTACAGAAAACGACACAGGGTATACTTTAGACGTGGGTAACTCCGCAAGGCGCAGCTAGTTTGTTAATCATAATAATACAGTATTCTGCAATATTTTCTTAAATAATCTAAGTATATGAGGTAAACTGTGCAGCTATATTTTCTTTAGTAGCTCCACGCTCGAGTACCGGCAATCAGAAAATGAGTTCAATCATGTCATTAAACTTACAATAAGGATATTTTACGACTCATAAAGCTAAGTATGAGTAAAAAATATAAGGACATATCCCGAACTCGTTCTTACCGCTTTAATGATATCATGTATTTGTGCACTTCTGGGACCGTACGACTGAATTAATGAACTATAAAATCACAATAATAGTTTGTTTTATATCCGACGATGAAATCGTAACAAAATATTTTATTTCCAAGTTTATTGTTGAATTGAATTAAAGATTTTGGTTTTTAACGAGAAACTGTATCAATAAATTCGAGATTTCCTTTTAAGTTACTCAATTTTGATGCAGTTTTTATTGCCGGATCTGAGATTAGGTCACTCGTGATAGCTTTAGTTGGCATTTTAGGTGGAATTTTTGAGTGGCTGAACCATTATAATTTTTGCAAATAGCACGTGTTTTTAACATCAGAATTTTAAGTAGATACCTAATAGTAGTTAATGCAGTGGAAACCAAAATGCCAGCAAAGTTGAAATCAATGCCAGCGTTGGGTCCCGGTCAACCCGTCTCAGTGCCTTTGGGCCCCACTCTCGTGCGGAAGTGCTCTGGCACTATGGCAATAATATGGATATGCCTATTGCACTCCACAATCATTAGACAGGATATGAGATTATAGTTGAACCTAGCAATTATTACATAGAAAATTACTCAGTTTTTTACAATCTAGAATTTTGAAGATTTCGAAACGACTATGCTAAGCTCGTAAGGAATTTTTCACCTCAAAACCTTGGAAAGATTTTGTTTGTCATTCGAAATCTGAGTGGAAAAGTGTATTTATCCGCTGGCGTGGAAAGAGTTTTTAAAATTTGAACTTAGATTAATCGCTTTGGCCAGCGACTGCATGAAAAAAAAATTACATTATTTTCATCACTGTAGTGAGGAGATAAGTTTTGTGATCGCTCGGCAACAAAGTTATTCGGCGGCTCGTACTTTTGATACCCTCGTTACACTTAGAATTCTATATTTGAATCACTCGCTTAGCTCGTGGTTTAACCCTAGGATCCTTCGCTATCTCAGGTTTCAATACAAGTACTTGCGCCAGAAACAGCTTTGCAGCCTTGATAATAACTAACTATTTCATCCACAAGCTTGTTTTTCGATTCAAAAAACAAATTTCACTAAATTCTGTTTATCGTTCGAAATTTGAAAGCTTCATTCTTCAAAAAGTTGATTTTATCTGCTAGCGTGGAAAGAGTTTTTAAAATTAAAACCTTAGAATGATCGCTCTGGCCAGCAAGACTGCTTTAAAAAAAAACCTTATTTTCCTCGCTGCTGTATGGTGATAAGTCGTGTGTTTCGCTCGGCAGCAAAGTTTCAATATTCTAGACCTAAACCCTTCTATTGCTCAGGTTTTAAAACAAAAACTGGCCGCCAAAAAGTAACTTTGCAGCCTTGCATAACAAATAACAATTTTCATTAAGTTTTACCCATATTTCTAACAAAAAAAAGCAAAATTTTTTATTTGGAACTATGATAAAGGTACATTAATAAAAGTGTATTGATGCTACCCGCAGTAGTTAATAAAAACTGTAAAGCAGGAAGTGGTTTAGGTGTCATGAAATCAGAAATCAAAATTTATTGATAACTCCTATAGTTACACGTCACAGTTCAATATTTATAATTAAAAACGAATGTTAGAACAATAACAATTGATAATTACGTCAAATATTTAAAAAAAAACATTAATGTCATTATACAGCTAAGTATAGTAAAAACAGTTGAATATAATGTTTAGCTAATATAATACAAAATAAGAATAGTTCAAAAATCTCTTATTTTAAAATAAGCTTCACTGTGATTATCCTACTATCCTATCCTATCCTACTAATATTATAAAGGCGAAAATTTGTAAGAATGGATGTATGGATGTTTGTTACTCTTTCACGCAAGAACGGCTGAACAGATCTGGATGAAATTTGGCACAGAGATAGATTACAGTCTAGAATAGCATATAGGATACTTTTTAACCGCGGGTGAAACCGCGGGGCGCAGCTAGTTCTAGAATATGTAAGACATGTCCACACTATACTCATCGTATCACAGCAATACTTTTAATGGATCTTGTGAGTTTTTGCCTTTATTTATACATTACGATGTGCGCATAATGGATCAGTGGACGAACACTTAGTGAATGTGCGGTATTCAAACATTATTAGAGTGGTCTTGATTTATTATACACTACTGCGGACAGTAGAGATTAGAGAAAATATACCATTGCAATGTTTACACAACTAAAACGTTAAAAAGACTATAATTAGTCAAGAAAACATAAAAATGCGGGCAAATAGAATTTGTAGCAAGCTCGTAGCTTCGTTGCTTTTGGAGTTCTTTCAGCAGAGTCAAGAAAAAAGATAATACATTGTAACCCTGTATCGCTACTATTTTCTAAGCTTCCACATGAAAATAACACATTTTTATTGTCCAGTTGTTTCGTTCCGAGCAATAAAATGACGTCACTACACTGCGGAAGAGTTATTTGATGTAAAGCGAGCATGTCGCGTGTAAAAACAATTAAACTTGCACAATGAAAGCTCCCAGCCACAGAATAGATTATAGTTATTACTACAGGGCGGCCACTGATTACTGCATAGTTACTACGGCGCTAAGCTATTGTGCCGGGAGTATTAATCGAATAAGTCCGGGGGTGCTAGTGTGGGTGTTAATCTGTGTAATATAAGCCCAACTGCTTCCTACTGTATGGTTGACAAAAAATGTTGAAGATGTATAGAAATTAATATTATTAGTGACACTAAGTTCAAGACATGAGCAAGACAAAATGAAGTAAACTGATATCCTGTCTATATCTGTCATAAATAAAAGGTTTAGTTGTAAGAAAAGTTTTACAAAAACGGCGCTATGTGAATAGACCAAACCGTGTTATTATATTTTGTTTTTCATCAAAAATGCATCGACATCAAACTATACGAAGTCAAAATTTGCTTTCTGCACGTATGTGACGTAACTATGAATGAGGCGGGTAAAGTCACAGTAGTGCGATAGTGCGAGTCCGAACGACGGGCGGCGGGGGCGTGTTGTTGATACAGTACAGTCGGATAGGTCGGCCCAAGTGAGTTAATTAACTGGGAGCGTGTAAGGCGACGCTCACGGCCGCTCTAATTGCGCGATTATTCCTCCGCGACGCCTAACTGCTGGATGAAATTTAATTAAAGTTTGTTGTTCAAATAGATTTAATTAAAGTAATGTTATAGCGAGCGACGACGTCGACGGCGCGAGCCTCAATCCGCGTGAGTGCTGCGCAACTTTTCTAATTCATTACTTGTGAAAGCGTTCCCGTGATGCCGAGCACTCTTAATAATTTGTATTGTGTAGTTATGGTCGTTTTAGTCGCTCCAGAGAAACTTGCGCTCCCGCATACCGCGCCAAGCTCGAGTCCAGACGCGGCTATCACCCTGCAACTAATTACGCTAATGGATCGATCTAATCGTAGAATTAAATCGATATATCCATAATCTTACACGAATGACATTTTTAAACCGCATACAGGTACTGAATTATTCATAAGTTAATATTAAACAACTACTATAGGTAGATATTTATCCATTAGTCCGACAGTCGTGCCGTTGGAAATTACATCGAAATGGTCTCTCGAATACAAATGCACCGTTAAAAGGCACATTAAGATAAAAGCTATGCGCCATAATTCTTATTAATTATTAATACGATTGTCAATTAAGACGAAATAGCGTTTGGAAAATCTGAAAATAGGAAATATTAATCTATCCGGGTATAACGATTCCGCGATGATTCGCGGCCGTAAGCGACGAACGATGTTCGCGTCAATTAGGGCTAATGGAAAACTTAAATTATGATAAAAGCTAAAGAGCTCGCGGCGGATGCTGGCCATCGGCGGTAATGACGAGCGCTGAGCACCGCCGGCTCTACGGCAGCGCACCGAGCTATCACAACAATCCAATTTCAAAAGTAACTGAGACATGTTTTCCTTAATTAATTAGACAATTTTGTAACAGATCATATAGCAATGGAAACAGTATCAAGCTTATGACAGTAGAGCATGAAATTAATTAAGTTAGCGTGAAAAATCAACGCAGGTTTTATTCTGATTCCGTAGCCGGGCGCTGGCGCGGGCCGGCGGAGCCACGTTTCCGGACCGAGGCGGCCCACAAAGCCCTCTGTCGGGCAGCTTTCAGCCGATTACGTGCGACGCGAGCCTAATTTGATTGCCGCTCGCCATCAATTACCTCTCTCCACCTCACCGCAGTATTTTATTTACCTTGGTCTTCCAGAATAGTCCCCCGTTCTTCGACTTTTCGATTATTTATCAAACACTACGATTTATTGCGATTGTTCCGAACTTTATTTTTCTCGTAGATTGTTTGTTCTTCTGATTTGCTATTGTCGTTTTCGAATCTTGGGTATAATTCGTTTCGATTCGATGTGTGTCCAATTCCTTTTAGGTCAAGATCGTTATTTATTCCATACCAATTTACTTATCGTAAAGCATTCTAGTGAGTAGGAATGTATCGAAAAGCAATTCAGATTTTATTTACTCAACGAAAATTGTTTTCAATCAATGAACAGTGATTGCCTTTAAGCGTTTCGTATGAAATAATCAGTAAAACAATTTCAATGCGGAGACGTGATATTGTCACTCCGTTTTCGAACACGCAAACCAATCGTTGTATGGCAAACGTGATGTAAATAAAGAGTGGATTGCGTAGCGTTGTCTGCCAGTCAATTTCCTTGATGAACTCACAATTACGGAAATTGGAAGTGGTGCCACCGCCCGACGTTTGCGCCACCCGCGACTGGCCCTCCACGCGCCTCCTGCCTCGAACACACTGCTTACTCTGATTTACCGCGTACCCAAATAACGTTTTACGATCTTCGTGACTTCATTTACACAAAAAAACACGTCTCATAACGCACGCCATACCAAAAATATAATTAAATTTTACAACGCTCTGTCGACTCGACTCGGTGTCAATTAAACTCTTATGACAAGGATCCCGTTTCAAAGGCTAATGAGAAGCATATGGAATACACATTGGAACCAGTTATTTTGTCGCGCTCTTTTTGTTATAGTGGAGTAGCGAGGGAGCGTATCCTTATTGAAATCTTTACTGGCTTCATTGTTCCATTCTCAATTTGGGCGTCCTTGCAAGTTTACGCATCTCTTTCACGAGTAAATTGCTCTGCTCCGTCGGAGGAGTCATAAAGAAAATTGCTATACAGTTGATAAATAATTTATCTGAAAGCCCGCCCCAGTCACCGAAACAAGCCGAGGCGCGGGTATAGCATTGCGCCTACTCTACCTAATATTACTTTCCTTTTGTACAATTTTGCAACTGGGCCGTTCGCACGTTCCCTTGCTTTTATGGGCAATAAGTGGAACGCAATTATATTTATGGAGGAAGAATGGTTAAGAAACTAATTTAGCCAAGTATCATTTTCATGGAGGTAGGTAGGCGTTTTACTTAATGAGTTGTATGCTCTCGCATCCGTGTTAATTGAATTATACGTTTGTCGTCCGCTACTTGAATTATTTATGAGTGGTACTCACATTACAAATAGATATATTATTAGGTTGTTTTGTTAGTTTTGCTAAACTACAATAGGTCATTAAAATCAGTAAGTTATAGCTGCGATAGTAATCATTATGCATTGGTGGTAACTAGTAATCAAGGACGAACGAGCCCTGCATTATGAACTCTATGCAGGTAGACAGTGAGTCCTAATCGTTTTTCGGGCTTAAATGTCATACAATTCCTTTAAGAAGTTAATGTCAATTTTACTTATAGAAAATCAGAAACTTCCCAATGGAAAACAAATTCGTAACAAAATATCTACCGCCTCATTTGTTAATTAGAGGGTAAAACAAAACGCTTAATCGACTTAATTGGAGTAAGCGTGATGACGTAGCTTGTGACGTAGTTAATTGGGAAAGTTAGGGTATCCAGTTTTCAGAGGCGATGTGCCTAATTAGTGCTCGCGGCCTCCCATTACCTCTCGCTTTCAATTAGCCGCAAGAACAAACATACTTAGCTAATGTGATTAGTACTTAGCAGATTAAAAATCAACAGGAATATCTACTTACTTAAATGTTTGGGATACGATGAACATCTCAGTTTTCTTATGATAAGTCTCTTTTTATTTTTTGTTTTTTTTAATGACCCAAACCGTCTATAGAACAGAGACGTCTATAGAAAAACGCCATTTCCTAAGTAACCCTCAAATAACACGGAACAATTATTTCAGCTATCATCTATATTGTTAGTCGGTCCATACACAGTAGAAACATGGTTCGAGTGGTCGGTCCTCTAATTAGGGCACGTTTCTGCCCTGTAATCCACCTGACTGTTAATTAATACAGCTGAATAAACAACCGCCAGTGCCGTGGAGATTAACAATTCCGTGTACAACGCCCCTTATTATGTACGACCCTAGGATATTAGTGTGAATAGCTAATGTTGTTATTGAGCTATTTATACAATGGTTAAATCAGCAAACGATACTGTTAAGAGTTCGGCGACCTAACTAATTTCGACCTAGGCGACCTAGACTAACTTCGCATTGGCTTATGGTATTCTATCGCCATTTCGTCTAGTAGAAGAAGACGAGTGAAGAGAGCGAGTAATGATACTGACGAGCCTCTAAACTTACCAACAGAGTGACAAAGTGCAATTTCAATTTTTTTATGACTTTTGCCATACTGTAATCATTCTTTACTTAAGAATGATTACAGAAACTAAGAATTTCTCTTGTATTATTGATTCATTCTAACAGCTAATGATGTAGACAACCTCCCTATCTAAATGAATTTTTGATTTGCTTTGTCTACCTATTGAATAAATCAGTCAAAAGTGACCCCTTAAAAATGCGGATATTTTCCATAGCTCTATTTTCGCTTGAGAACGTTTTAAAAAAAAACAAGAACATAGGGACGAAGATATTGTTAATTTAATTGTACATGCTAAATTTCATCACAATCTGAAAAACGGTTTTCAAGAAATTTGAGTAGTGCGTTTGTATGGAAATTTCAGAACGTCGCGCCCCTTTTAACAGAATATATCTCAACATTGTTAAGACTGAAAAATAACGTCACGATTTTCTTAGCAAAAATAAAGCTTTCATGCCTTTAGCTTAGTTTATTTCTGGATAAAGGTTAGAGCTAGAACGAGCTCCAGTAACATTTAAGACTTAAAGGGCTTTGTTCATTAATTATGTAGATCGTGCAAATGAATTACATTTTCATGGGTCGCGGGATGCTTTATGGTTACACGCATATATTTAGTAGTCAGTAGATTTGTTAATCAAATTTAACGGCATCCGCTAGAAATGAAAACAAATTACAAATTAATTTTGACACGTATCATAAATAGCTCTATCCAATTAACGAGCGCTATCGGCGTCTATCGGCTATCGGCGATCTGTAGCGGATGTGCGAGTGTATATATCGCAGCATTACCATTAGCAACAAACAGCCGTGTCCGCCAGCACCGCGCATCTGAACTCTGGTGTATACTCCTGTGTCGGCCCTGTATAACATGTCAGCCGTCAGCACACCAGCAAAATCAATTAGGTCCGTTTGCGAACTGCTCCAATAAATACTGCTATCGTTAATTAGAATCAATCGTGGGATTGCGTCCGACTCTATTCTGAAATCACCCCGTGTGGGCGGACGAGACTACGTTGACAGCAATTGGCTTATTAAGAAGCTAACAAAACGCAATAGTGTCTAGTTCGGTCAGATTAATTTATTTCGTCGTATCTGTGTACTCGCAAGTGATTGATCTGCTTGTTTTGCGAAACATTTTGGCGTGGACGTTTAATTATTTCGCAACGCTCCACTAAATGTCTCGACTGAAATAAACTGGATTTATCTTTGATCGAATGTATCTCGCTAATTGCGTTATTTATATAATTACAACTGAGAATAATTTAAATTGTTGCTTGTTATTTTTATTAGCTCTAGGCCTTTAGTTCGATTCGTTTTCCCGTTTCAAAGCAGCGGAGTAAAGTGAAAAATGCATGAACAAACAAATATCGCGTAATTACAATCTTGCTGGTGGAGCAGCCCTGTCGGTGCAAACATCGATTAATCTTTCGATTTGCATCGATTTGAATACTGATTGGAATTATATAGCGGAGTGCAATCGGCCGGTCACGCCCGAGGCGCGTTACACCACGGCACGCCTTGCGCCCGCGCTCAGCCCGCGTTCGTTCTCGCTATACTTTACAACGTGCAATGCCCATTGAAATTCCATTAATTAAAATTCTACGCTTATTAAATAAACTTATACTAGATTGCTTTAAGAAGATTTATCCGCTCACAATAAACCTGACAGAAAGCTTTCTGATGCCTGTTAACAGATAAATTAATTACGAAGTCGTAAAAGCGATTAGCTTATTTTAGAGTAGAGTTATGGCTTTTATATTCATTGGATGGTGTGATATTATAAAAGCTATTCTGTGTTGTTATGTTGTTAACCTAATCGAAATAGGTCGTTAAAGAGGACATTAAGAATTTGAATTTGAATTTAGATATCTTAGTGTTTTGTAAGTGATCATTATAGAAGATGGCGTAGTGTGGGTATACGCTCGGAGAAGTGAACGAGATGAGAAAAGACAGGCGAGTCCGGTATCTGTAATTAGGATCGAAAGAGGAAGAGCTGCGAGACACTGGGAATATCCCGTGCAACCGCGCAATGTGTACGATACCCTAATTAGTCGCATGGCGGCGACGGATGGCATACACGAGTTTGTAATTAAGTCTTCGTCAAGGGTTGCATCATTGATAGATATAATGCTGCTATCTATCACGTAAGTAAAGAAGCTTGTAAAAGTCTTTGTGCGATAACTTTTTTAAATAATATATCGTCTTATAAATCAATGCTGCAAAAACTTCATGATGCACGTCAAGTCCCGTTTGGCCCTAAGCTTGAAAAGTGAGACTGGACCGCAATGATTTGTGTGCGTAAATCCGTGACAGATGTCGCGGCCATGTCATCATTAAAGTCGATCGGACGGCCTTAATCTCGACCGACGACTTTGTAAATTAAATTGGCTCCTCACTACACCCTAGTCCGCGGAATTGCACTTCTTATAGCCCCGGTAATCACCGGCCCCGTATAAAAGCTCCATTAAACTTGGCGTCAATTACATTAATTCCTTATACGTCTCAACTCTAAGCATATAATATAACTCGCTGTGGCAGCCTTCTCTAATTAAATGTCATGTGCATAACATTTTCCGTATAAACAATCTTGTAGAATGTGAGCAACGGTCGAGTGCGAGAAACCTGGAGGTTCGTTAGAAAACAGGAATAAAAACCGATGATAGCGTCGAATATGATAATAATGATGGGTTGTATGACGTGAGTATTGATGTAAGCTCTCGAGTCACGGCAGTTGAACACAAATTAGAGGCGTATTGTGTGCGAGCAGTTCATTAGAAAGGGGACGAGTTTACGTTCGTTAGACGTTTATAAATAACTGCTTCTTGCTAAGTAAGTACAATAATGTTATTGAAATATCAGACGAAAATAGATTTTAGCTAATTTTATTGTAAACAGTCTTACAAGTTACGCAGAAATTCTGACTGTAGGTACATTACTCTAGTAAAATCGTGCTTTTCAAATTAATTAAAAATTTCATAAAACGCACTACGTCAGCACACCTAAGTTCATTAAGCAAAACATGAATCTTGATGGAAATTACTTAATGGTAAGTTGTAAGATTGGCGCCGGCGGCGACCCCCTCCCTCTCCCCCCAGCTCGAGTGGCAGAACGTGTCCGGTAATAAGGTGCAACCTATTCATTAGTGTTTTGAGAAAAAGTTATTAACGCGGCGAAGTCATGCGAGGGGCGTCTTGCACATGCGACGGCATTTTGGACCGCAAATTACTGGGTCAAAATGAAACATGCTTATTCAACACTAAATTAACAACGCCAAAGAAATACGAAGATTTAAACTTTCATCTTATGCACCGACATGAGTACGGCGTGTCCGAGAAAATTGGTAATTCGTGTGCAACTGATATCGTTACTTAACAAACGGTGACCATGTTAGGAAAAATATAAGCATGTGTCTTAAATTATACCTCCGGTTAATGAAGACGTGAAACGATTGTATAAAAAGCGAGTAGGTGCTTAAGCATTACTTTATGAAGGCTAGTATCAGTGAGTTGACCGTTAATTGACAACGTGGTAGCAGAGTTAATAAGCGAGAGAAATGGCCGGTTCTGTAATGAGAGTTTTATGGCGGGGATGCTACCCGCTCGCTCGCAAGACTCATAGCGCAATTTGCTCGCGTCCTGAGCTCGTTACTAATTAATTAATATCCTCACTACACACAAAATAATTGCCTATTACTTTGCTTTTCTACATTAATTGAAATGAAAACTTTAAGTAGTTACCCACGCTATATGTAAGTACACTATAGTCTTCTTATTTATTACCTCAATAAAATACTGTGCACAATTAATAAAATTGGTACGCAGTGTATATTGTGGTAATTTATCACAGTGGCTTACGTAAGTGCGGTGCTAATGAAGGTATTCATAAAGCTTTTAATTAGCGAGCCGACAATTGGCGTCACCTGTAGCTCCAGAGACGAGCGTCGGTCGCGTCGCGTCGCGGCGCGCGGCGCGGCGCTCCGAGACTCGCGCGCGGTATCGATGGAGCTGATGAGAATGATCGGCGACACCCGATCCTATTATTCGGCTAACGAAGCATCCCCTGATTATTAAAACGAACGAAGTGTACCTCCTGGAGCGGGCGGCGGCGGGCGGGTGTTAATTGGGCCCCCGTAGACAATACTAATAAGGCCCGTCCGTGCCTCTATCTGTCTAATTAAACGCGAAACTTGAGAGCAGCACCCTCGCGACGAGGGCCTGTTTGCCGAGCGCCGAGGCTCCTGAATACACTGTAATAATACCGGCTAAGCGTGTTTGAGTGGCTCTTTTTCGGATCTCTGTAAACCCCCATTTAATTAGCAGTATTATGCGTCTGAGTGTCGACTCTGGCTTGTTTAATTAAGCTAAGTCAGTAACAACAATCCATTCTTGTTATAGACGTATTGTTTGCTCTGAGTGCCAATGGTTTATTGAGTTTTGTTCGTTCTGTTTTATTTACTTTTGTTATGAAGACTATGTGAGGTCTCGCAGTGTAGCGATGGATTGGATTGGTTAAACAAATCTTTTGAGTGTTTATCTATCTGCATTTGAAACCGTGATTTTATACATATAAGCTCAAAAGGGGTAATTTATGAACTGAGTAAGTATTGTTGTTTATATTCACCTACCGCGACAAATTATGAAAAACTGGAGAATTACTAAGAAATTCTCCATTTTTTTTTAGTTTTTCATCATTTTTTTCGATAAAAATACCCTATGTAATATCCATCAAGAACAGTTTTATCGTTAAATGCAGCAATTAACAGAATCACAGACCCAAAGGGGCGGAGTTATACATTCGCATTAACAATATTGGGTGCGATAATCGCGATGTGGTAATAATTTTGCCAACCTGACTCATCAACTTCTTAATAGAATATTCTAAACAATTTTCAGTAATGCGGCCGCAGGATGGTGAAAGTAGGCGTGAAGCTAGTGAGTTAATAACACAAGTTGCCATTTGCCAGCTACCGCGCCGCTCTGTATAAATTCCGAGAGCCCCAAGGCAGTGTGCACACTGTTAAGGCCTGGTATTACACGAAATCACCGAAAACATTTTTTTTGCGCTTTGTTATATATGAAGAATTATAATGATAAAGTGCAAAAAAATACACCCGGTAAAAGAAGCAACGAACTAAAGCTTAACTGAAGAACAATTTTAAAAAGTATCACAATAAGTATCATCTTAAAAATACTTATTGAGCGTGGTTCTTTAAATTTTCAGCGATTACATCTAATTTTTTTTTATTATAATATAGCCAGATTAGTTCTCTGAGGGTGAAAAAAGTGCCGCGTCTTAACTCTTGGCTTTGGAGCATGGGTTATAAAAATGTGACTATTTTACGAAAGATAAATATTATTATCAGTCGTTTTAGAAATTATTAGAATTAAACTTGCATACAACCCTATTGACGCAAAGAAATGTTTTTACACAATTTTAAAGTCTAATAATTTTTGAACCCCAAAAAGTTTAAAAATAAATCAAACGATTTCGTACGAATTTTTTTAATTTACAAAATTTTTCGTACGAAACACCAACACATGCTCATCATAGCTCTTTTACAATCGTACTCATTCCAAACAAGTGGATTTATTTTCTTTTGCTTTTGTGCAATCGTGGGAATGTTGGCTCTCTTTTATTATGAACGAGTAGCAGTTTATTTTGCTTTTTGTATTTATGGAAAACAGTTCATAAATAGCTGATCTATAAATAATCTACCTCTTTAATAAGTATAAAATAAAGTTGATTTTCGCGTCTGTCAGGCCCAGTCTGCATATCCGCACTCCTTCTAAACGACGCAACGAATTTTGATGCGATTTCCACTACCAGTTCGATCATTTTTCATGGGAGGTGTATATTTATAGGTACCGTGTGAAGCCAGGGCGGGTTGTGAGTATAAAAAAATAAATTACTTGACGTTCTAAATTGAAATAATTTGTTACGCGTTTTGATGTAAGCGCTTACAGTGTGGACTTACCTTTACAACGGCTCCTGTAATTACACCAAATACCGACTTAATGTTAAAGTCTTTAATAACGGAAGTTTGCAAATTAGAATTTAAATATAAAAACATTCGAAAGGCAATTTTGTAATCATAATTTTAATTTGTCGCCTGACCAAATCTAATCTGGTAGGTGGTTATGTTTCTTGTCACTTTTTAATTAATAAGATTAAAAACGACTATCGAGATAAAATTAGTATAAAACATAATTTATTATGGATATTTTCTGTTGTATTAAGTTTTAATCTAAATTTCATTTGAAAAAATAAATGCAATGAAGACAGAGTATAGTTAGGCAATTCTGTAATTTTAATTTAAATAAATTTTGTTGCATCTAATTCAATTCACGTCAGTTTTATTTGTTGTGTAAGTTACATAAGTGGTTGCAGTTTATACACGATGATGAAAATGAAAAAAAAATGTGGGTTATTCCTCTTGACCTCCTCTTTTCTTAAGTGAGATCATGCCATGTAGGTTTTTGACGTGAAACTTCTAATGCGACTTCCCCCTCCCCAGGAGCGTTAAACGTTTAACAGGGTTGCGTTAAACGTTTAACGCTCCTGGGGAGGGGGAATAGAAAGAGACAGAGCGAGAGTGAATGCGTGGCACTCGAACGCATGCGCATATTAAGAAAGATACACAATTTTTTACACGCACTATTTTTTTAGTGTAACTAAAAAACAGTATAGCAGAATCGTTTTACCAACAAATTCATAAATCACAACACTTTAAAATACCCAATCAGGTTGTTTTTCTAACGGCAGCGGTCAAGCGGCGGGCGCGAGGTAAGTGGATTAACAGCAATCACGTGATTGTTTGGAAACTCTACCCCTAAGTCTATTGCTACCATAGTTCGGAAGCTACTGATATTAAGTGGTAGGTGGTAACGGTAAGGAGTATTTAGGCAATAACCTGATTTGTTTAGTGCCGCCGAAAATTAAGCTGACTTAGCGCGTATATACAGTATGTTACAAAAACCCTGTTGTATAATTGAAGAGCATGTACACAAACTTAGAAGTATTCATGCAAAAATACCAAAAAAATGCACGTTAAAAATAGCATGCGTTATGACCGGTTTAAGAACGCAAGTAAAAAAGGAAATTGTACAAAAATGTTAACAAATCTGTTAACATTTTTAAATGTTAACGCTTTTATTCTAAGAAAGTAGCGGCACGACGCGAATAGCTTAGAAATAAAACTGATGCGATTTGTGTCTACTCTCGGGTTTTTAGGAGGGCGGAGCGCATTGTGTGTGCAATTTTTTTAATGCAATATTTAAATTAAACTAGCATAATTGTATTCTCCAGTCGATATCTCGCGTATACAACAGGGTTTTTGTAACACCCTGTATACAGCAAAGACACTTGCGGACGCTATGACAACAGCTTTTCAGACATTTTGTATAAGTACCTACGGTATCAGTGCGTACTAAGCGTTCGAGTGGCGGGCCACAGGCTGTGCGAGTGGATACGTTTTCTCACCCGCCTCAGGCAGTCAACCACAGTCGCCGGCTTCTGCTCACTTGTGTCCGTTTCTGTGGTCCGTACTGCAGTGGATGCGTCTAGTGGCTTGAATTAGCCACAAATGATGGTGTTTAATGGATGCGCTCAGTGATCTTATGAGTGCACAGCTTAAATGACTTTGTTACTCTTTTTGCAGATTTACATAATGAGTGCACGGCTTAAAACATCCTAAAATTTTTTTTACTCTTTTTATATTCTATAATATTAAACATTGCAACCGGTCACTTACCGACAAGCTGTTCAGTAATATTGTTTCGCTACATATTATTAAATTAGCCAAGTTTTGTTAGACGTGTTACCTAGTTTTGATTCATGAGGAGAAACTTTTTTTAAATAGAAAAATTACATACTCACTCACAATTACATTAAACTTATTTCCTATAAAACATTTCAACTTAAATGACGTCTAAGTAAATCGGCAACATACTTAACTAACTTATATAATATCCGAGTATGTTTAGCTGTGAGTGGGGATGTGTTTACTCAGCATCGGTAGGAGCACTCACTTCTGATGCGGCTCTGACACATCCGTTAATGCTTTTCCATTTCCGTCACTACACGCCCCCTGCCCTCCCCGGCGCGGCGGAGTGGTATTATGATGGCTTGACCGAATTACAGACGGATTGTGTGTGTAGAGAGGCATTAATTTAGATACTTCAACAATTAATCTTTAGAAAATAAGGCATACTATGAGGTAGATAAAACTCACACGCGCAGGACACTGCTTTTAAGACTGAGCTGCAAAGCTGTGGACATCGGTGTAGGGTTGCATATTTAAAGGTTTTTTTTTTATTAGGTTGAAATTCCATAACCTAATTCGCCCGCCCTTATAAAACGTCCAAATAAACGACTGTGGTGCGAATTTTGTGAAGCGAAATTTTACTGATTTTAGTTTTATTGATCTACCCACCAAAGTATAATTTAAAAAAAAAACTTTTTTTTAATTACTGAAGCCAATGAAATAACAATATAACTGCCTGTCATCTATAAGTTTTTGTGGACTCTACTCCGCTAGACTATTTCCTTAGTTCACGTTCTTGATATTTACGACACCTGCCTCCCTTTTCTCGACTATGGTTAGGTTTGATATATCGCCACCCTATACTGTCGGCATTCATTGCAGGTACCGAGCGATAATTACCAAAGCGAAGGGTAGTTGTTTCCAAGCGATGCAATCAAAATTGTAATTCGCAAAAACGGCCACGAAAATGTCGAGGGAGAGGGTAGGCTCTCCCGAGGTTTAGACCGGGACGTGTGGGTAGGATAAATTACTCATCAAAAGCATTTTAATACAAGCAGTAATAAAGAAGATGAAGTTGTCAAGAAGATCGTTATCAAAATTAGGAATAGAGTATCTTAAAATTATTTGTTCAATTAATACCGTTTACAGATTTTTATTATCTAGAAGATCATTCATAGTGACATACTCGCACTAAATTGTAAATTTAAAATGTGGTAGGTATCTAAAAGCAATTCAGTGAGTACCCATTCCTTAGAATCGTTAATATGAAAATTAGTTGTCCCCCCTAAATAATAATATAATATTCGGGACACTTGCACAAACAGTCTTCTGACCTCAAACTAAGCAAAAGTTGTACTATGGCTGCCTGAGACTGATAAACATACATGTCCTATGTAATAGGGAGTATTCTGTGACAAATACAGGGTGTTACAAAAACCGTATTGTATCCGCGAGTGCTCATCCAGTATCGACTGGAAGATGCAATTAAGCTAGTTTAAATTAAATATTTCCTCAAAAAAAAAAAATTTACGCACATCGCGCTCCGCCTTCCTAAAAGAGCGAACGCAGACACTAATCGCGTCGGTTTTATTTTCAAACTATTCGCATTGTGCCGCTACTTTCTTATAATAAAAGTCGCTAACATATAATGTCAACATTTTTGTAAAATTTCCTTTTTTTCTTGCATTCTTAAACCGGTCATAACTCTTGCTATTTTTAACTTGCCTTTTTTTTTTTGGTATATTTGCATGAATACTTATAAGTGTGTATACATGCCCTTAAATATATACAACAAGGTTTTTGTAACATACTGTATATTTATTTTATAAATACACACTTAAATAGATATTAAGACCCAGACATTAAACAAACAAATATTCATTACATAAATGTTAGCCATAAATAATTATAAGTTTGCCAGTAGCTCGCAGTCTAAGCTGCATCATAGCCCTCTAGTGGTTGCCCGCTGCCCTTTTGATTGCGCATTATTCGCGTGTTTATACAGTTAGATCGCTTTCTAGATTGTTGCTATTGTGATACCGTTTTTTGTCGGCACCCGACCGAAGGGGGTTTAAATTAAAAATGCTTGTTTAGAGAGATGGAACGGTTTCTTTAATTACATCAGCGTACATTATACACCTACGTGTGTAGGAAGTGTTTAAGTAGGTGTAATGTATTGTCTATCGCAAAATGTGCTTCCATGTATAGTACATATGTGCCGTACATGTGAAAAATAAACAAATATTCATGTCGAGTCGGCACGATAACTGAAAACGATCGGAATACCGTTCGTTGATTGAATACGAAATTGGCAGCGTAATTGAAAAACTTGCCGGGGCTTGTTTTGTCATTATAAAATTAGAAGTTTAAGAAGTTAGGAAATTGTAATGTCTTGTTGAGAATTATTGTATCAAAGTTGCTTAATCCAAAAATTGAGGAGGCCGCCTATCTCGTCGGCGGCGTCGGCCGGCCGCGGCGGGCGACCATTCATCTCCCCGGCGCATTTATACATTACTCACGGCTCAAGTATCCGATTATATAACACGCAAAATTTCAATTACAACTTGTAATTAGTTTTTCGAGAGTTTTTCTTTCAGGAAGGGGGAGGGTGGAGGCGCAAGCGAGAGCTCTATCGACTTCTCTGTCCCTCTCGCTGTTGCAACGCAAGCTTGAGTAATGTCCATGCCACTTATTTGATTATTTTTATGCAATCTGCGCAGGGAAATGAAGGATTTATTTCCTCCATACTGTTGTTAATTAATTTTTTACAAAGTTGAACCGACTTGTACCGACTTCATTAACTGTTTTGAACTTTCAATTTATTCGCGAATTAGGAATGCATAATTGAAACAGTGTAATTGAATTTTTATTGTATGGCTACACAACTAATTACGATTATTTTGTTCGTACAACTCCCTTGATTAAAACAGTTAAGCTATTACTTTTGTTTTAAAGTTAAGTAATTGATTTTAGTGTACTTTGCTCAGTTTGGTAGATACCTACTAGACGCAGCTACAGGTTAATGATATTTAATAATTAATTAGATACTTAGTTAAATTGTGTAAGTTAAACTTAAGTAGGTACCATCTAAAACTAAGAAGAATCATAATAACTACCAACTCGTATTATGTAACACACTGTAGCACAATATTCATGTCAAATGCAGAATAAATAGGTAAATATAACAAGCAGCGGTTAAGTAAGTAAGTGTTGTATTGTACACATCCCCGCGCCTCAAAGCCAGACTGGCAGTTGCCCCGCAGTCCCTAATGCACGGAGCCAGCGAATTAATGGCAGGAATAATGGCGATCCCATTATGGATTGCCGCCAACATACTTTAGCCATGAAAAGAACCGAAAGTTACATTTGCGATACTCTGAATACTGAACGCTCTTGGACGCCTCCGCCCCGCTTCCCCCTCAGAACAGAGAATGACGTAGAGTCGCGTAATGCATCACTAACGAGTTTATTTAAAACACAGTTGAAACACTCAATTTCTATGTGGCTGGTTTAAGATACCTATTAGAATTTGGTAAAGTGGTTTAATTTCGGATTCTGCGAAAGTTGTTGAAAAAAGAAATGTAATGAAACCTAAGTACAATACTTTTCCCACACACACACCGACCTTTATCATCAACACTGAATTACTCACTACTGAGTATATTATGTTTTTCTTTCATTTCACTTGCCTTCTTGGTCCCCTGACCAATTCAGTGAATTCATTTTCATTTTTACCCGATGAAGCGAAGGAGGTTTACTCGTACTAGTCGACGCGTATTTTTTTAATTTATTTAATTTTTAATTTTCTCTATATTTTATTCATGTGACATTAACTGCTATTAATTAGTTTTGAAACGAATCATCATGACACATGCCACAAAAGCGCCATTGCCTCATCTTTAGTTTATATATTATTTACACATGCAGCGACTCTCAGATTTCCTATTCGTTTGTCACCGCCTTTCATGTGAAAGTTTTAGAACGGAAAAGTCTTTTAAAACTGCTTTCAAGAAAATTAAGGCATTAATGGTCGCTGTGTTAAGAGCGATCTCGGTGAGTGCAACGTTGTTAGCACTACGATGCCATCATAGTGCCGTGACTGGACTGTTGCGTGACGGAGTGACGTCATTCATTAGCTTGGAAGAGCTGAAATGTGATGGGACTGCTTGCAGCTTCTCTGGCGTTGGCATTAAATAAAAGCAAGATGTCTCGCTATAAGCTCGTAAAACATCGTCGTATCGTCTTAACGTTTGGCAGAATCATATTTTGTCGAATAGATATACAAAAGAAAGAAGACAGAGCAAGAAAACTCATCTGAGTTGCTCCGTCTAGTCGAAGCCTAGCTTGTATTGTTAGTGCAGGAAGGTGCGTTAGGAGCGACTTAAAGCATGTACTGAATCCCCTACCTATTCTCCTTAAATAGCTTTTTTTAAAATGAAAAACTTCATCTTCAATCCTCTTTTCAATGGAAATCAGTTTCAATGTATAAACTAAACATGACTTGACCTTACGAAGCCCGGGTAAGTACAGTGTCTTGTTTCCCTTTCCGGATGGCCCCGTCACGTCGTCGCCGTCCCGCTGAACCCGAAGCACCACTAATTGGCAATTTGTTCGATCCTTAGATCCGACATAATGATGCGAGTTCGTTTATTTAAATGATTCGACGGAAAGTGCGGCTCGTGTACCTACTGTCAACCGGCTGTTAGCGCTTTGGCACCTTGTCGAACTTAGAGCGAGATTTACTTTCAGTGTCGAAAGTCTATCTTTGGTGCAGGTTTTTTTATCATCATATTTCTTTTCTAGTTTTCTATAACCTTTATTTATTTATTATGTTTTTAAATTAAGTTATAATAATTACTTTAATAATCTTAATGTAAAAATCTTAATCTAATAAATCGCTGCCAGCTGTAGGCAATGTACCCAAAATGCTGGCCGCATTGCCCCGTTGGATTGCAATACTGATCCTTTGGGCAAAGTACCGGCCAGCATTTTGGTCACGAGTTGCTTCGACCAGACGCAATGATAGATCTTTCTTTTCTTAATTTCTTTTAATAGGTAGTAGCGCAGTTTGCACGTACAAACGTAGTTTTATTTCAAGTTTTGTAAAGTGCGTAGGATCTATTGGTTGGCAATAGTTGCTTGTTTTTGTTTATCATCTTCAATATTCAAATTGGTGTCAATTAAGAGTTAAGTTGTTGTGACAAGGCTCAAAAAGGTAGTAACAAAGTGTATAGTATCACTTCGTATTGTAAATCAAGGGTAATGGCCCATTCACAAGGCATCCGAAGGCTGAAGTTTGTTTGTTGCTGACTTAATTGCATGTTTCTATATAATTGCTTGGTTATTTTTGATATTTATAAAAGTTGTTCCAATTTAAAGTTCTTTTTCATTTGCAAAGGTTAAGTGCCCATAAATGAAACGAATTTTGAAAAATACCCTGTAATTATATTATTGTGCCTAAATGCTTAAAAAGCTTAATCATAGGTTTGATAATAATCACCTTGATCTTAAGTATTTGATACAAAACCTACATAAGTACATACTTTCTCACATACCTACCCACAATTTTTACCGCCGTCTCTTTTTACCCGACTGCGCAAGAAGGAGGGTTATGTTTTTCGAGTGTATGTATGTTTGTGGGTATGTGTGTATGTTTGTATGAGGTTTCTTTGATATGCCTTACAGCCTATAAAGCTTGATGGATATTGACATTTGAGGTGTCATTTGAATCGTCTTGATAGCGGAATTGACATAGAGTACAACATTTTGTAGCCGGGTTTTTGTTTTTCTTTTAATAATGTTACTTGTGTGTTCTATGTTGTGTTGTTTTAATTATTAAAAATTGAAATTATTGACATTATTTATTTGGACAAATGGAATACTTTTACTAAATTTAATGTAAATCTTAACTTTGTAAACTAATTTTTAATGTTTTGGTAGTACCTAATGTGATGTTGACTACTCTATTTGTATTAGGTTAATCCTGTAAGAATAGGTGTAATGAGAATAAATAAATAAATAAATAAATTGTTGTTTATTAATAGGTAAATTTATAATGACTTGTTATTGGCCACTGAGGCCTATACATGCCTCTACGGTGTACCGGCCGTATGCAAGCGTATATAGATGGCGCAGGGCCTAAGATTTAGCTTAAAATTATAGAAAACTAGTACAAGGGCACCTCTCCAGCACAAGGGCATCTCTGCTATCGCCATCTCTCTCTATATAGGCCTGCTATAAGTTGTCGATCTTTTGACGGGAGAAGTGGGTCTGTACGTAATATTTCCTACCTAACCCGTTTTTTTTAAATAAGTCGAAGTTGGCCTGAAGTCCAAAAACACGTCCGGATTAATTCTATAGCAAGCTTGTCAATAAAATACTTACAAATCCTACAAACCAAGGCTGAAAGGTATAAACTTAGTACGATAGGCATCCTGTTCTGCTGGTAGGTTAAGTTCTATTAAAAGCACCATCAAAAGACCTCTCCAGGAGCCTATCGGAATGACTAATAACCTATTTAATGAGTACCGGTATGAAGTTCATTGAATGAGCTGAATCCATCGGCTTCCTTAATGGTCGTCTGCGGCGTTTTCGTTAATTAAACGCAAACAAAGACGGTTGCCACTTCGCCTTCGTTGTGATCAAACACATTAGTGAAGATTCGCAGCCACTTAATGCTTTGCCGTCGCCGCTCTATATGGCATGCACTTACTGTTTTTGCTGTTTATATCGTAAAAACTTAAGTGAAGTTGGAATTGGCAAATAGAGCTAAGAGCTGTTAACTTTTTGTGAATTCGTATTTAACACACTTTGTCTGGTTTACCTACTTCATATTTTATTTAACTGTTGCTCCTTCCAACCCGCAAATAAAAACTTTGTTAGCTGTTTCCGCAAGAAATAAAATTGTATACTTGATAAACTAAGTAAAGAATATTTTACACAAGCGAAACCGGGACACTATAAAGAATTTGGGCTGTAAGTGCACGACCTCCATTAAGCCACCTCGCCACTTAGGAACCTATAAAAAAGCCACAATACAAAAAGGCGACACTCAAATCGGAGAGCTTCCTAATGAAAAGCACTCACCTCGCGTACCGATAACTAAATTAACTTGTCAATGAACGCACTTGACATAAACCGTAAAAGTTCAAAGTAAGTTTGTGTAGAGCACATCCATTACTCGCGAAGTTTGCGGCTCTGAGCGGTGCAGCTCCCCGTGAAAGTCGATTACGATGGTCATTAGTCTTCACTGCGCGGACTAATTAATACAGCGTTTTGAATAAAGCCGCCGGATAAGATTCCTCACGGGTGCGGACCCCGGACGAAAAATCAGAAATTTAATTAAAAAAGTTTAAGTGAGTTTTCACGGAGCGTGCGCCTCGGCTTCCAATAACTCACGCAAATTCTATTCTTTCTTGCCGAAATTTTTAAATCGACCATAAACATTAATTAGCTGGTTTTAATTTCTATACCAACATTGAAATTGGTTCTCTTAAGTAATTTGAAAGACGAGCGTGGGTTGTGAAATTAAAAGCTTAAATTCATTGACGATAAACATCAATAGCTCCAATTTAAATTAGAAAATAAAATACTAGACAGTTAAAAATATTCGGGCTTACTAAATGTCACACATATCAAGTCGGAAAGGGATCGTCACTGTATCAATTCAAGCCGTGCTGGATTCTTTGTATGAAACTCCCTACTGCGACGCACACTAATCGGAATCGTAACGTAATCGCCTTGCCTTGACGAGGTAAGGCGATACGATGACGATCCCTTTCCAACTTGATGTGTGCTACGACCTTTAAAAGTACGCAAAAAATCCTGCTGTATAAAAGTGAAGCGGAACCCACAAACAGAACAGTAAGGCATTGCCGTCGTCATGTTGAGATAGCCCTGCGCTCGCCATCATCCCCTCAGTTCCTTGGAAACGCGCACACATTTTTGTGAGCTCATTAAAATTACATTACAGCGCTTATTTAAACAGCAAACAACTAAACGACGCTCGTTAATGCGTCTCGCCGCTGGGAATTTTATGGACAGCCCTGGACCCGCATCTCGAACGAGTTTATAACAAAGTATGAAAAAAAACTAAGCCGACCGAAAGTCGTAAAAGGACTACTTTAATTGTACTCGTATCAAAATGGAGTTTGCTTGTAGATTAATTAGTGATTTGGCTAGCTAGATAATAACAAAGTAACTACCTACTCTTGAGTGCCTAGTATACCTACTTACTTACTAAATCGACGTGGCATGGTATTTAATATCCGCTAGGTATAGCATTCCGAGTCAAAAATTGTCACGTGGGCAACACGTAGTGACGTCAATCGATGCTTAAGCAAGAACGAATTATGTTATTTACAAATAGTTCGAAAGAGAAGATAACTATGACGAGTGACGTCATTACGTGTTATAATCTTCTTCATAAAGACTGTTTGACACAAGCTGCGCCCCATATTTTCCCGCCCTTACGCGAGTCGTTAGTTTTCTAGAATAAATAGTTATTTTTTCTACTTCCAAATACGTTAGGTGTTCACCGAATGAAAATACGCACAAACTTTTGCGTTTATTTTTTATTTATGGTTGAGAAGCTTGCTTATCTCGCTTATCTTGCTTATCTCTTGCTTTTAAGCTAGCTCAGCTCAAGAGATGCCTCTGCGGTAATTGTATACAATTCGTCTGGCAACTTTACTTAGAGTTATTTATGCCAGAAGTGGTGAACAAGCTGACGAGGCGCCTTGTATGGGCTTATTTAATAATTGTGCTAACTAATCACTCTGTAAAGATATATTCTGTCATATCTAAACGTATCCCTTTAATATAATGATTGTACAAGCCAATGGCATGTCCACAAGTTTCAACGGAGTTAATAATCACTTACATTTTTTTGTTTGACATCGTAACGTATTTTTAAACGATTCTTAAAAAGATTCTTGTATCCGTGCTTACTCCTTTTGCTTGCCAATTAGCGCTCTATTCAGAGCAAGTATTATATATTTAGCTTTTAGCGTCAGTAGCAAAGGAATTAGTACTTTTACTTCGTCAGGTAAGCAACAAGAAAGATAAAATGTTCAAATGAGTAAAAATTCTTTTACGCGCTTTATTTAAGTTTCTATGAAACCATAACATAATTTATGCTAGAGTTGGGCTAGTAATGAAGCTAGAAGGTTGCGAAACTCTTTTATTTAGGCTCTAATAAGTTTTCCTTTTCTTATCCGGTTACATTAGTTGCCAAATATTTTAATTTGTTCCTCATTTCTCCATAATGCAATGACGTATATTGGGGGGTGAGGAATGAAGAACAGATTCAAAATGTTCAAAATGATTACTTTTGGGTTTAAACCCTTTCTTCAAGCAGGATAGACAGACGAGGCGACCACCGGTCAATGTGGGTGTATAAGCACCCGAAGTGTATCCATCCGCAGTATCTCGCCGCGCGCGTCCGTTCAACCAAAATGTTATTGACTTATGATTTTATTGATTTATTGATTTTATTGATTGAGATTATTGATATTATTTATTGATTAATGACTCCGACGTCCGACTATCTGTCTGTCTGTATGTCAAAGCCGATAATTTTATACAAATATAGATATACCCAAAAATAGACGTACTCTGGGTATAACCCAAATAAACAACACAATCATGATGTCTCAAGTATATATATAGGTAATTCATTAAAAAAAATGTATACCCGTCGAGCGTTAGTTATATGTCGATAAGTATGTCAGATACCTACTAAAGCTGTAAAATTGCAAATTTCTTCAAGATTGAATTTGATTAAGACAGGTAAAGACGGAATAAAACAATCATAAATCGTAATCGTTATTAAATAAATATATTTATTTACATTGATAACGGCAAATGAAATAAAACTTATTCTGTCGATGTTTACGAAAGTTGAAAATTATTTTATTAGCTCTATTGTACTCATTAAACATTTATATAATGAAACATTCGCCTTTATTTCTAGTAACGACAGTCAAATTTACATTATAATTACAACTTTTTAGGGTAGAAATCTTTTTAAAATTTTATTTTTATCATTAAACCTTTTCGTGATTAAATAATGCATGTGCTTAGCCACTGTTTTTGCTATCTATGACTTTGGGAGAACTTAGATGTATATTACGTAAAAAGAAATGTAAAGACTAAGTTTTTAATTATTCTTGACGTTTTCACGTTTAACTGATTGAGAATCCGGTAGTCAATTATTATCAGTAACGGAACAGTTATTATTGCTATGACTTATTACAGCATTTTTACAAGTGGATAAGCGCGAATGCTTATCCAAGCTGTGACAAACAAAAATATAGTCCACTTATACCTCGTTTTATCACTTCTAAGTACACAATTAACTGTTAAACCATTTTGCTCTACCTATTTCAAACAGGCACTTATCCAAACAATTTTGCAAAAAAACACGTTAAGTTCGGTTTACATTTCACGTTAATAATTAAAAATGTACTTAAAAGAGATGAAAGATATTTTAAAACAGTTAAAAGTTAATATATTTATACAGATGTACTTAACTATAACCATTGCACCGCTCCAAAAACCAACAGGGAGTAAATGACTTCATGTTACAAAAGATGATATCCAATATTCATAGCTAAAGGTAAACATAGTCCCCCTTTACTAAAAAAGCGTTGTATAATAGCCTCGAAATAGTGGTTTGGTCTTTTTCGATAGAGTTCAAAATGTAAAAGAAAGAAAAAGACAAAACAATGTACCTATAACTATTCCAAGGCTACAGAATGCTTAGTAAAGTCGTATGAGTTATTTATGTGATATTACAGTATGGGTAAATTCTAGAATTCACCTTTTTTGATAAAGAAATATACCTTCAAAGTCCATTATAAGTCATTTACACCCGATATAATCATTATTCTGCCTTCACAAGAAAAGTTTGCCAAATATCATACCGGAAAAACATTTGACGGCATCCTTCCGGCATTTACTTACATCAATATCATTTTCACAAAAAACCCAACGAAACTTATCTTTGGTAAACATAAAATAATAAAAAAGTAAAGAATTAAACTAAACCATGCAATAACTTCATACCTTGTATGATAACAACATTACGTTTCCTAAGGTGTACGTATGACACATACATACAACTTCATAACAATGAGATCGATTTTAAATTACATTTTTTTAATCAGAGTTTCAATCGTTTTATGACCAGAGTTTGAATTGGAAAATAAGGGTCGAAATCCAACAAGATCGCAAAAAAATCAAATAATTGACGGCGTTAAGATATTTATTGTTTTAATCGTCCGATCAATTTGTTGTTAACTGTTTACCTGAAAATCTTATCGAAGTAAAAACACGGTCTGATATACCACTGAAGTCGAGCTGCAATTTATATAGAAAACACTCACTCAAGCTACCTCTGTAAATACGAATAAATACCTACGCGTTTTGTTGACACTCTCATCGGGAAAGTAAAGTTTAATCACAACATTATTATTTATAATTCCTCACAACCTCAGTAAGTTTCGACCCTTAACTTAACCAACAAAAAGTTAGAACAGCAGCTTGATTGGCTCGGGAATTGGATATCGGTAATTCCATTCCATTTGACAGAGTGTACGCTAACTGTCCAATAAAATCCATTACCGATATCCAGTCAATTAGTCAGTTAGGCCACAATTTTGTTATACAATTCATCATCGAACTTTTCCACTGACGGAAAAATCAGTTAATTTAATAAACTTTCAGCTCAACTTTCTAAAGGCTGTCAAAACGGAACCGACAAAAATATCAAAGAGAATGTAAATGCAGGTGAATAATGATAGCTTTCTATTGTTTATTTTAACATACAGGGCGTGTCTAAATTGGCTTAGCGTGGTAGAGAAGCGAGAGCACGCCCTACCCACGCGGCGGTATCTTAACATGTAAACAAGTGCTCAAATCGTATACATAATGGAAATATCGTGTTCTAACAACGTTATCGCAGCTCATCCCGGACACTTTGTAAAGTGGCCGCCAGCCGCGGCCCGCCTCCGCTAAGGGTCGTGCACACGGAGGGATATCCTACCAACGACTCTACTTTCAAATGCTGCAGAGCAGTTTGCTGTTTTTGTCTGTCATACCTTACCATTGACCAATGATTTGTTGGCAGACTTAGATAGCTATTGCGATATCACGGTGGTCTTTCCTGTCAAGACTACTATTGCTAATTGCTCTTTTGACACAGATACTGTCAGTCCATACAGTTATGTAATAAACTTTCCCGTTGTAAGGCTTTTAATAGTTAGATGATGTCGGTTTCCAAATTCTTAATCTCAATCAGGAAAGTTGATCTGCTTCAGTGGATGTAGTCTGAGTGTGCCCTTAGATTATCTCGTAATATAAATTCCCCCGATGCTGTAATTCTGCACTTAGCCGGCTTAACATTCGATACATGACCGCGGCACGCCTCGATATCTCTGAGATTCTAGAACAGACCTTATCGAGAACTTATTACAAAAATAAAGCCTTAAGAAGATTCTATAGAGTTGTCGGATAATAATGCACAAACGACTGTATTCAGTTCTGATTTGTGGAGCAACGTTTTGAGAAAATAATATGACATTAATTCTTAATTGCAATTTAAGAAAGCCTAATATTTAAAACATATTTTTTGTGTATTGTTGCTGAATAAATTGTGTGTTGCGTGTGTTTCTCAAAACCTTCACAAAACGAACTTCCATTTATGCAGTATGACCAGACTCCCCAGTGTTATACGTAGTGATGTAGAGCTGATGATCCGATGACGGTGTGAGGATGTGAGGTCTAAGATCTATGAGTCGAGCGTGAGGTCGCCGGGGCCAGGGAGGCCTACAGGCCGAGGGCCTCACTGACACTCAGTGAGGCTTCACCTGCAGAGGAAATACCTCATTAGTTATCAAACTCTAGAAGCTAACATTTTAGAAGGGTCTCATTAATCCAAGGTCTCATTTCAATTAGTTAAAAAAGACTATTAATTTGGAAAATGTTTTTCTTAAAAAAAGAGAATTGTTGTCTGTAAAGTCGGTTCAATAGTTTGACGTGACAACGTCATAGCAAAACATTGATGAAATCTTCTCCTCGGAAGCATAGGCCAATCGAGTGGAAGAGAGATAGATGCGGCGCAAGCTGAACGCTCAAGCCGATCGTGCCTTTCGTTCGCTCGTGTAGCGCTCTCGTTTCGATCGACCGATCGTAACGGGACAATGAGTCATCCTTTTTCGTGCGCGCAGCCGGCGTTCAGCGATTTATTCGACGTTGTCACGTCAAAAATTACAAAATAGTTTTAGTTCCTAACTATACTGTGTTCAAGAGCTTCAGAAATATTAATAGTATGACATAGATAGATAGATAGATAAACTCTTTATTGTTCACACCACAAACAATAACACAACAAGATAAAAAATATAATAAAACTTATTAAAAAGTGTAACCACTGGCGGCCTTATCACTAAAAGCTTGTTAACTGGATAAGTTACTGGAGTTGAAGAAGGAAAAATCTAGTGTTGAACAGAAGTGACAGTAGTTTCTCCAGAGCTACTCGTATAAGTAACTAGAGTAAGGTCTAGGTAAGTGAGTGACAAAGCACTGTCTTTTTTTTATGTAACAATAGGTCGGCGTTTGACCACCAACTCGCCTGATGTTAAGCGACGTTGTGGTCTAAGATGGAACACGACGACCTATACGGTACTTATTCACTCTAGCTTTGAAGTTTACTAGAGTGAAGAAGTACAAAAGACGGCAGTTGAGTGAGGCGCTACAAGTGCGCTACTACTCAGACCCGTCTTCGCAACGGTTACACCGGACTACATCCCGAAACACGACTAGGTCATTTCACGGCATTGCTTGGTCCGGTGGGTGGTAACTAGCCACGGCCGAAGCCTACCAGAGTTTGCTACCCGGTCTTTCAGCTCTCTTTCTCGATGTCTGTGTAGAGCTGTAGAGAGAGAAGTTCCTCACCGAGGCAGCAAGTCGGCGCGAGGGGTGCGGTCATCGCGCGGCGTCGCACACGTCGGGGTCGGGCGGGCTGCCGTAGCCGCTGGACGCGTCGTCCGCGCCGCCGCAGCCGCCGCCGTCCTTGTCGAGCGCCGCCGGCCCGCCCGCGCACGCCACGCCGCCAGGGAAGGCGCCGCCACCGCTCGGCGACTGCAACAAATTACACAAGTTTCATCTGACGGCAGTAACACTTTGAAACATTACGAGATAGGCTAAATAAAGTGAAGTAAAAAATATTAAACTTTAAATTAAGTTTATATCAGATTAAAAAAAAAAACAAAGAGATGCTTAGATATAGATAGATAAACTCTTTATTGTTCACACCACAGATAACAAAACAACAAGAGAAAATAATGATAAAACTTATTAAATAGTGTAACAACTGGCGGCCTTATCACTAAAAGCGATCTCTTCCAGGCAACCTTAGGATGGATATATATGTTTGAGTAATTATGACGCGGTGATAGCCTAGTTGAAGAAGGCCCGCCTTTCTACCCAGAGGGAGCGGCTTTAAACCCAGCCGACGGCTCGCGCCAAATTGTTCATTGTGTGCGTATTGTATGTCATCTGCTACATGACTGGAGCCCGGTGTATGGCGAGAGGCTCGCCCCCTGTAACATTTGGGACTGAATATCGTCCGGCGAAGTATGGGTGTTGTATACATGTGTATGTATACACCTCTGCCAGCCTCCTCGGGGAAAAGGTGTAACGATCTTAATCCTAACTAATATTATGAATGCGTAAATGAGTTTGTTCGTTTGTTTGTAACGCTTTCACGCCCTAACTAATCAACCTATCATCATGAAATTTAGCATACACGTTGTCTGGGGTACAAAAAAGGACATAAGGTAGTTTTTACCATGAAAAAATAAACAGTTCCTGTGGAACCGCGGGTGAAACCGCAGGGCGCAGCTAGTATGTTAATTTTATCTATGTACGTGTTTGAAACCTTCAAATTGAACCTTGAAAATATCAAAAAGAATGAAAACCAAATAACTAATTTAAATTCGGCATTCGATTCCTATGTGAAGCTTCCAACAGTAGACCGTGCGCAATCAAAAAGTCGATTAGAAATGTCGTGCGGCTGAGCGGGCCCCCCACTCGCGCGACTCATAAAATGAAATAGATTCCCCCACATTCGCATTCCGACAAGCGTTCGTACGAGAAAGATTAATGATCACAAAAGAAACATAATAAAGAGGAGATAGAATCTCCCACTAACAGTGTCCTTGTGGGAGTTATTTACTCCACTGAGTCGACTTTTTCACGTGCCCTTCATTTCGGCTGTAGGCGTTTGAAAATATTCGCAAAGAAGAACGATACGCCAAAGGCGTTTTAGGTAAACAAATGGAAACAATACTGTTTCTAAATTGCGACAACTATCTGTGAAAAATTGATTAACAAACTACACTAATTTCACTATAACATCAAGAATAACAGTTTTCGCGGCAATAAAGTTAGAAATAGTTCAGAAGGTTTGAAGCTTCGGCGGTAATAATTGCTTTTCAAGACAGGTTTACGGTCCCACGGTTGACATTGGACCACGTCAGTTCTTCAGCGAACTTTACCTACGTGGCTCTATTAAGCCTAATCACGTATTCCGTTTGAAAATTACTGTATACCACAAAATGAGTTAGAAAATTAAAGGACAAGTCTTCGGAGCATGGTGATTTGCGCTATAAATATTGCACAAAGAGGCCAATCGATAGCTCATACCATTCATAGTATTCATACTTCATAGTGTGTCTTTTCATAGTATAAGTGGAATAATGAGGTCGTGTCTAGACAGGGCCGAAATAGCTCTTTACCTGTAGCCCGCTGACTTGTCGTCGGATGTGCGCCAGGCCGCTAGGGTTGGCAGCCATGCTCGCAAACACTAGCCTCTCCTCGTAGTCGTACTCGCAGAGGATCTTATTGTCGCATAGGTAGAATCTGTCGCCGACGCAGAACCTGCACAAAATTACGCAAAGATGCACAAAGATACTTTAGGAGCTTTAACTGCTAAAAATAAAGGTATTTTAGGAGCTTAAATTGCTAAAAAATTGTGACGAATTCAAGAAAATGTATTAGATAACTAGCGACTCGCTCCGGTTCTGCACGGTACCTTTAGACCTTCCGTGAAAAGTTATCTAACTGTTGGTGAAAACAGCATTTAAATCCGTTGCGTGATTTAGGAAGAGTTAGCGGATATACAGACAGAGGGACAGGCAGACGTGGAAAGAGATCTTGTTTCATACTAAATATTATGTATTTTAGCTTAAGAAATTGAGTCAGATAATTGTGTATTACATAAGTTTCATTTTTGTCTTGAGTCAAATCTGTCAAAAGTTTTTGTTCTTAGGTATTATATGCCAGTCATTTGGCATATAATTGCACATTTATATATATATACTAGCTGCGCTCCGCGGTTTCACACGCGGTTAAAAAGTATCCTATCTCTCAAGTTGGATCGAACTGCACATGGTGTGCGAATTTTATTATAATCGGTTAAGTGGTTTAGGAGTTCATTGAGGACAAACATTGTGACACGAGATTTATATAAATTAGGTAAGATAATTTTTTTTAAAACAAGCTCTTTCGTGACAAGAACACGGTGTAATGTGTGTAAGTCCCGGTACCTGTGGTTGCACTGTTGACAGGCGAAGCACTCTAAATGGTAAACGAAACTCTTCGCTCGCATTACCATTTCGAAGGCGGGAATGACTTTGTTGCACGCCACACAGTTGCCTGTGGCACCAAATAACCTGTTAAAAAAAAAAACAAGGTTATAAAAATGAAATACTTACGACTTATAAATACCACGACCACTTAAGACGCACGCCATATTACTTTTTAACCGAGTAAATCGGTTGTAAAATATTTAAAAGCTTTAAAAACTTTAAATACGTGGATCCAGATTTAAAGCTTTTATTTAAGCATTGGTGGCTCTAAAATTTATGCCAGTATCAATTTTATTGCAACGCGACTTTACTGGCCATAACCTAAATGTTATGTCACATGACGTGTATAAAAGCAACTATGATCTCGTATATCATTCTCACGCGGGAGTGCCAACCCTAATTAAGCAACAACAACATGATTTTCTCATTACCTCCATGGAAAAGCCTACGTGTCAATCAATACAAGATGCGTAGGCTACTTGTCATTTATTGCTTAATTACCTAAACCTAACCTTTTTATAAAATTATCAGAAACTAGCTGCGCCCCACGGTTTCACCCGCAGTTAAAATCCTATGTGCTATTCTAGACTATAATCTATCTCTGTGCCAAATTTCATCCAGATCTGTTCAGCCGTTCAGGCGTGAAAGAGTAACAAACATCCATCCATCCATCCATCCATTCTTACAAACTTTCTTGTTTATAATACTAGTAGGATTATAACATTGTCAAAAACAAATCCGTCTTATACAAGAGAAATAAAAACAATAGGTGCAAAGTAAAAGGGAAAAAACAGAAAAGATAAAATAAGAGAAGGAAAAAATTATTGGCCACAAAGAAGAAAAATTTAGAGAAAACCATAGGTTTTTAACCATAGGTTTACCAAACCTACTGAGAACAAAGAAAATAAAAAACTAGAAAAAGAACATATCATAAAATAACATATCTTCACGCCTTTCCCCCGAGGGGGCTGGCAGAGGTGTAATACAACACCCACATTTCGCCGGACGATATTCAGTCCCAAATGTGACAGGGGGCGAGCCTATCCCCATACACCGGGCTCCTGTCATGTAGCAGATGACATTCAATACGCACATATGTTCACAAAATGAACAAATTCGTGCGTGCCGTCGGCTGGGTTCGAACCCGCTCCCTCTGGCTTGAGAGGCAGACCTTCTCCTAACTAGGAGAAGGTCTGCCTCTCAAGCCAGAGGGAGCGGGTTCGCAGCGATGGCAGCCTAGTTAGGCTGCCATCGCTAAGAAAAAGAACAGAGGAAACAAAAGCTACGTACCTAAGGTAGTCCCTCTTGCAAAGCATGAGGTCTGCTTTGTAATAGAGCTTGGAGCCGACCTCCCCGAGGCGGCAGTCGCAGCAGCCACACTTGAGGCAGTCCTCGTGCCAAAACCTCTCCATGGCCTTCAGGAGGAACCGCTCTGTGATCACCTTCCCACATTGTGCACAAAGCCTGGCGGCGCCAGTGTTACCCGTCACGCTGGCATTTAGTCCATATTTGCTTTCTTCTTGCTGACCTGCAACAAAATAAATATTTCAAGATTGTAGAAAGACAGAAGAAGTTCTCGCACAATGGAGACCTAATTCAAAACACACGAAAGATTTGAAGAAAACAGTAGCAGGCTCTTTACTCTAGCATTGCGTCGGAGTGGTCTAATATTTTTTATTTATCATATAATAAATATACTAATATGCAACAACAACATATTGTCACGCTTTTTCCCCGAAAGGGCTGGTAGATGTGTTTATCACCCACACTTCACCGTACCATATTTAGGCCAAAATGTGAAATGTGAAACCTATTTTATACAGATCTTAGTAAACTAAGTTTTGAGATATTGAAGCTACGCGTAATTGGCTTATTAAAAAAAATGTTTAACTTGAAAGTAGAATTATGATTAAGTAGTTCAATTATTTGCGGGTCACAAACTTCATAAATATAGATAGTAACACTATTGGATGTATTTATCTTGACTCTTACATTACATTGCCGATAAACAATAATTTTCTTTTGGCCGTGTAAAATCATTATTAAATTTCCATTTATATTTAAAGGTTGAAGTATTTATTGCTTGTACAACCTGTCGTTAAACACGGTGAATGTAAATTTCCAAAACGATTATGTTTACGGTTCATTTTAAAACCACAAAAAACATACTTTCTGAAATTACTGATCACGCTTTATATCGAATAAGGTTTGATTATGAAATAATAAAAAGGACTTTATTGGTATAATTTTTGTTTTACTTACTTAGCAAATCAAAAAAAAAACTTCGTACTTTTCTTCTAACTTTAAATATATTACTATTTAAAGTTAGAAGAAAAACAATTAAAAAAAAAATTATGGCTCTAACAATGAGGAATAATTTGGCTAATAGGTATAATGTTCGGTGGTTATTTGAAATGAAAGCACTATCGTTATGATTATAAGTGAGTCGGTTTCAATTGTTTTCTTTTCTACTACGTAATTGCGTCAATTAATTCAAGTAAAGGCGAGCCGCGTGACACGCAGTCGGTGTTCGCCGTCGGCTGACGTCATTAAAATGCGCATACGCATTTTTCTCACACAAGAAAAAACTAGCAACATTGAAACACTCAGACTCATTATGTGCATTAACAGCACCCAATAAAACTTTATGGAACATTCACGCTCTAAAAGGCTAAACTACGATTCTTATTTCCTTTTATACGACATCGCGTGAACGGGTAGACAATTTGTGAGAGCGTCGGAATGGGCATGAATAAATATGCCGATGGCCATTTAGTAAACAATCAGTTTCAATTGATCGGCGCGCAGGCCATAATAACAGCGTACGTCAAACCAATCAGGGATCCAATTGAAGGGGTAACTAGGTGGACATAACTCATCGCAATCGATCATTTGCGCATCGTCGCCGCGTCGTCGTCCTGCTGATACATCTGGTTTATTAGTGCGATGTCCCGACAATAAACTTAATTGGAGTATATTAATGACGGTTCTTTACTTTGATAACGAAATAATAAAGATGACGTACGGCCTCCGGGCGTCGGCTAATTAGAGGAGACGCCGCGGGATGAAGCTATAGAAGCTCGACCGCTCGCTGAGGATTAATACCTCTTAGGTGATACATAGACAGTACGAGGATCATTAACTAGATTATACTTCGAGAATACCTAATTTATCTAATGCTGTACACACCTACTAAGCCCTACTTAGTGCCTACATGAAAGTCAATTCATATAACGAGTTATAATCATTATTTATTTTCAAAATTTTAAATGTGTTTGTTAAATCCGTACTCACTGGTTACACTCGACTAGAGAAAAAAATCCCAATTGCCAAACTAAAATTTTTGCTATTTGTATTTTTTTAAATTAAATCAATAAATACCTTTTTGTTTTATTTATTTATGTAAGAAGGCTTTAATCCTGCTATACCTTAAGGTTTTAACAATCAGCAACAGAATTTGAGTAAGTTTTACTGTTACTGTTTTACTGAAATCTCTTTCTAAGCTCCCTGTTTCTTTTCACGGCAAAAAAGTAAAACAAATCTTAATGAATTTTGGGAAAAAAAATATTAGTACACCAACAAAAAATGCGGAAAAACTGAAAAAAAAACACTCGAAACCACCACCGGACGCATCTAGCTAGAGATAAAAAGTATTACTGAGAATTTCAAAGCTCTCAAAGCAGAAAAGAGCGTAATTAATGCTTCCTCAGTTTATGATCCAATTCCATAATTATGTTACGGCGAATAAGCAATCATCAAAGCTGCAGAGAAGTAATTAATCTAATTAGATAATATCCGTTTAACTCCGCGTCGGGCGCTCGCGCGAAATGTTGAAAGTTAATCAATTCTGTGCGGTTTCATATTATTCTAAAGGCGGAAACAGACATCGTAAAGCACGCGCCACTGCCGCGAATGGACGGCAGCTAGATGTGTAGATTTACTGATAGCATTTATAGCAACGTGCGTATACGCCGAATGCTTACAGTAAGCACTACGCTCACAGTTGGTCCTCAACTCCTCACAGCTTGCATTGTAATTTGTAAGGTGAACTCAGTTTGATGCAAGCGCGGTAAGCTATTCGCGGTGGCGCATGCTTCGCGATCTCCATTAGCGCCTAAACGTATGAGCAAGTTTCTTCTAAAGACGTCGGAAAAAACATTGTGTGTACAAGAATGGGTATATTTTCCGCGGAAAGTATGTCGGCCCACAAAGGCGAGCGTGCTCCTGCTGGCGTGTTTTGTCCATTTCAGGCGCGCATGTTGCTAATGCTGTAATTACGTGCTGCTCCACGCTAATAGCTCATCGATTCACACACTGCGCCCGCACTCGCTCTAAGCTTGCTTTTCTTTGTCGTCTGCGATCGCTGATTCCTAGTTGTATCTCTTAATTTTACACCCGTGTAAAGTCAACAAAAGGCGCGATAATAACATACCCCGGCCATAAATATCGTTTGGCGGCGGAGGCACTCCGTATTATTTTCATTTTATTACCGGCGGGTAGAGAATTTGATAGAGACTTGGCTACCGCACTGGGCGGCAGTATAATTTCGCCGACACAGCCGGTCGGCCGCCGCCAACGTATTAAGGCACCGAAATGAAAAGAAACCAGGAAATGGATGAAAAGTAATTTATTTTGGTGTGAGTGGAACGGCAATGGCATATATCGTTGTTCTACGCTGAAAGATCGCCCGCTCACGCGCCCGCTAGCGCTTTTGCCTTGCAATTTTCTAATTTCGCCGCAAAATTACTTCTAAACATAGTACCTATCTAATTGGGATCTGTAATGGTTTTTTGTTGTGGAAAATCCTTTCCAAGCGGTACTCGTTTTGTTCTCATGGAACTCTAGTACTAACAACAGTAGGTTTTATGAAACATAAAGTTGTCATGATTAATTAATTGTTATTTTCTCTGTTTTGGTTCCGTTAAAGCCATCATTTGTAACAGCATTGACTATTCATAGTTCTAGTTAGGGCCGAGCCAAGTCTTACTTGTAAATGATCACTGGAACCTCTTTATGGTCTAATCGTTTTTTTACTGACTCTAGCCATTATACAGTACGTCGATAATGAAATATTTATACATGCTAGTTTCTAGGCATTTGCATCGTTGTTTGTAGTGAAATTTACTGAAGTAGTTCTCGAGTACGTATCAGTAAGTACATAAATTAGTTTTAAATACGTGTTTTTAGCTTAAAAAATATAAAAATAGTCGTTATTGTCACCCAACCACTGATACCTAAACTGGAGTGATACCTATTTAATTAATTCTAAACAATTTACTGGGTTAATTGTTATTTAAATTGGATCAACACATTGTACTATTTGAACAAGTTAGTACATTTATAGTTTTTTAGAATAGAATGTTCACGAACATTACTTAATAATATTTATACAATTGGAACCTTCTGAATTGTACTTCACAAAGTAAACTGTTTAAGGTGTTTTTCCTCAAAGAGCCTGCTTACAATTTATAGTAAAGTTCCGAGTAAATACCATTAAAACCGGCGTTTATTCATTTTCATTACTAAAGCAAATAATCACACGTATAATCTAAAGTGCGATACTAATGGATTTGTATAATGATTGTGGTTGCAGCTGTTCTAAATGATCGCGTACGTAGGAATAAATTATAGTAAAATAGTATCAGAGCCGTGTGAATTGTAATTACAGCTCCAAGTAGGTATCTCCAAATATTAAAAAAAGTTCTCGTAGTGGTACCTATAGGACCCAGAAGGCTTTTATTCAGATCTTTCACGTGATGAAGCGAAGTAATACAGCAAGAGAGAGACGACAATTCACAGCTGCTTCTAGTAGCTGGATAAAGACAATACTTTACTAAAGACGATACGGAGAAGACGAAAACCAAAATAAGACAGATAAGACAATAGTATAAAAAATATGGTTGTCTGTAAACTCGGTTTACGGACGATAGTTTAACATGACAACGTTATAACAAAACATTGATGAAAGCTTCTCCTCGGAGGCATAGGCCAATCGAGTGGAAGAGAGATAGATGCGGCACAAGCCGAATGTTCAAGCCGATCGTTCCTTTCGCTCGCTTAAGTAGCGCTCTAGCTCCAATCAACGGAACGTAACGGGACAATGTGTCATTCTTTTTCATGTGTGCAGCCGGCGTTCATCGATTTATTAGACGTTGTCACGTCAAAAAACCTTATTTCTTAAATGCAACAAATAATTTCTCCCGCGAGCTCCCAGACTACTAGTTTAGTTTAGTCGCGTCGGTCACTCATTAAACAATGGAGTTGATTGCGCACTCGCGATATCCATTATGCGGGCGGTAATTAGATTGAACCAAATACGGGTTTAGGGTTGGCACTACGTTTTTAGACATACAGCGGAAAATGGAAATTCCACACTTGATGAGTAAAATGAGCTAACATTCTGCTTTGTGTCGTGTTTTCTGGGAATTGTTTTGTAGTGCCCCGAGGTTTGATTCACTTGGCTTTTGTTTGATTTGTACTCAATGTGTGAGTGATTTTACCTGTTCTACTTATGACATTTGTCTTTCAAAGTAGGGCAAACGATTAATTTGTGGTATTACGAGTATAAGATAGGTATTTTTGTTAAAACCTTTTTTTGATGCGAGAATAAACAGATTCAGTAAAGCTGGTTTGTTTTATGTACATTAATGGATCTAAAGATTCAATATTTCTAAAAGCAGCCCTTAACCAGCTTTACATTAAAATCGCATAGAATTAAAAAAACCCAACGGGCAGGATGTTCGCCCTGAATAACGATATTAGCATGTCTGTTTACGGAATGGAACAAATTAGCTTACGATATTTAAAGAATGTGTGCGAATAGCATTAGCATTGTTAAGGTATCTATTAAGCGGGTGTTACGATGCAAAACCACGATGTACCCGTGTATTTATACTGATACCGCATTAATTGCATTACCATTTTTTTTATCCAACTAGCAGAGACTAAAGACAAGATTTCCCTGAAGCTGCGTGGAGTGCAGCTATAGGTTTAAAAGTGTATTTTTTAATGAAATCTAGAATCATTGTGTACTATTTTTTTGAATTTTCTTACAAAATAGATTCAACAACCCAGTTTCACACCACACAGCTCTGTTGTATTCATGTCAGTAGATGAAAAAACGAAATTAGGAAAATCAAGTAATAGGTAAGTAACACTATACATGGTTATTTGTAACTTACCAGAAACCTCTTAAGGGTTCATTGTACTCATCAATATGAACAACTTTTACTATGGGGCGAACTCCGAAATCGCGAAAAAAAAATCAGTTGTTCCATACATTTTGTCAATGGTGATTGAACTTTTTGTATGGAACGGCTGTTTTTTTTCGCGATTTCGGAGTTCGCCCCATAGTAACAGTTGTTCGTACTGATGAGTACAATGAACCCTTAAGAGGTTTTTGATTAGGTACAAATAACCCTGTATACTTGTAATATGATATGCAGTTGAGTTACTTACCTACTGATGATGATATCCAGCTAAGGAAGTGTTGAGAAGGAACATAAACTTAACATAATTTAAAAGAGCAAAAAAATTAATTTAAATTTAAAAATATGTTAAACAATATAGATAATATTATGACTTCATTATAAAATGCTAAGTATTATTGGAACCAACCTATTTACTCGTAGATTAGATATACCTACCTAATTAAATTTAAGATTAGGTTAGTAGGTATAAGTATAATCGTATTAACGTTATTAAAAGTTGATAGTCGGACAGACCATGTCTACCCTTACAATATTCCCCTCCATTTCGTTATTAAAAAAGTACGAGACTTTGTCATCAGGAAAGTTAGTTTTTTTTTTTTTTTTAATTAAAATTATGAAATTGATATTGCTTTTACGCCGGTACTCGCTTCCCGACTCAACCTTGTGAAAGTTTAAATTAATTTTTGAATTAAGCCTAATAGCAGTGGTAAACGATTTCTAAGAAAAGAGTTTTCAGCAATTAAAATTTCAATTAGGCAGTTTTAATTGGAAGAAAAATTAGTTAACAAAGAGACGTAGCGTGAATGTAAACAAACGATGTATTTTAGGGAGCTTATAATCCGCAAAATATTTTACCGATTAAGATAAGATAAACTGGCTGATAATTTGGAGTTTTGTTTTAGGTACTCTTGACTATGTTTTATGGTTAAATAAATTAGTATCTACTTTATAAAAACATCTAATCTTTATGTTTGGGATATTTACAAAATTGTTTAAATTTGAACTGTGCTAAAGTTTGTTTTTATGAGTAAGCTAAGTATAGTCAACGAGTGTTTACCTACACTGAGAGAAATTAATTGTTGGGTCAACAAAACTCTAACAAATATTACATGTCGAAATAGGGATAACTGAGAATTTTGTTATAGCGACAGACTTCAATTTGTTATTGCATCATGTAAAAATTGTTACAGCAACAAATAAATTGATGAAATAAACAGTTTTATCGTTGTAATCACAATTTTTTTTGCGGAGAACAACAAATTCAGATTAGTTCCGATGACCTATTCTTATTTTGTAGAAATGGCTTTGGTTACTGTAACAAAATCATATCTTGTTATATTAAATGTTTCCTATTTGTTTTATTTTACAATGAATAATCGGTTAAATTACTGGTTAGAAATACTAGGAAAGCTGTTTGTTATAACCATAATTGTGTGTTGAAGTAGTAACGCTAAAGTTAAGGTGTACTAATAATGTATGTTGGATTTATTACGGATTTCTGTTAAAACCACTCATAAATCGGTTAAACTACTCGTTAGAAATACTAAGAAAGTTGTTTGTAATTACTATTTTTGTATGTTGAAGTAGCAACGCTAAAGGTGATGTTTACTAGTAATATTTGTTGGATTTATGACGGGGTTTCTGTTAAAACCACTCATATATCGGTTAAATTACTGGTTAGAAGTACCAGGAAAGCTGTTTGTTATTACTATTATTGTATGTTGAAGTATCAACGCTAAAGGTTAGGTCTACTAATAATATTTGTTGGAATTATTACGGGGTTTCTGTTAAAACCACTCATAAATCGGTTAAATTTCTGGTTAGAAATACTAAGAAAGCTGTTTGTTGTTACTATTATTGTATGTAGAAGTAGCAACGCTAAAGGTAAGGTGTACTAATAATATTTGTTGGATTTATTACGTCGTTTCTGTTGAAATAACTCATAAATCGGTTATATTACTGGTTAGAAATACTAGGAAAGCTATTTATTACAACCACTATTGTATGTTGAAGTAACAACGCTAAAAGTAAGTTGTACTTGTAATATTTGTTGTATTTATGAGGGGGTTTCTGTTAATACCACTCATAAATCAGTCAAGTTTCTGGTTAGAAAAACTAGGAAAGCTGTTTGTTGTTACTATTATTGTATGTAGAAGTAGCAACGCTAAACGTTAGGTCTACTAATAATATTTGTTGGAATTATTACGGGGTTTCTGTTAAAACCACTCAAAAATCGGTTAAATTGCTGGTTAAAAGTACTATAAAAGCTGTTTGTTGTTACTATTATTGTATGTAGAAGTAGCAACGCTAAAGGTAAGGTGTACTAACAATATTTGTTGGATTTATTATGTGGTTTCTGTTGAAATAACTCATAAATCGGTTATATTACTGGTTAGAAATACTAGGAAAGCTATTAATTATAACCACTATTGTATGTTGAAGTAACAACGCTAAAAGTAAGGTGTACTTGTAATATTTGTTGGATTTATGACGAGATTTCTGTTAAAACCACTTGTGAAACGGTTAAATTACTGGTTAAAAAATACTAAGGAAACTGTTTATTATAAATCAGTATTTTCTGTTGATACTTCAACAGAAAATACTGATACTGAACAGTTTTCCTAGTATTCTTAAGCAGTAATTTAACCGTCTTACAAGTGGTTTTAACAGAAACCCCGTCATAAACCGAACGCATATCTCCAGCACAACACGTCTAAAGCGTTGTCACTTCAATAGACAATATTAGTTAGGCAAAATAGTTTCCACAAAAACTAGGTAGGTACGAAAACATAACAAAAAAGAACTTATTGTTAAATATTTCCATTTAACTATTTATGTTGATAATACAATGATCTCTGTTTTAAAAGTGACAATAGTAACGTTAATAAATGATAATAGTTAATAAATCCAACAAATATCGTTATATGACTACCCAGTAAGCTGATTTTACCAATAAACGAACAAATAAAAACCAATTTATTATTATTAATCATGTATAGTTGTGGTATCAGGAGACTAGGTAGTCTTTTGACTATTTTAAAATTATTGAGTATAAAATGATAGAATGAATTCACAAATAAGTAATTTTATTTTCTAAAAAAAACTAAATAGGTATTAATGAAAATCACTTAATTATACAAATCATATTTAGTGAACCCCATTTATTTATATCTAACCTAAATCATAATGTATGGAATTCTAAGAAAGACGTCACTTTCGTGCACCTTTTGCAGAACTTCATACATTTCAACTGCATAGGGTGTATTTTTGAACGACGGACGTATTCTAGGCTACCATCATTCTTTCGGGTACGCAACATTCATAACCATAAAACATTTAAAGCAAATGTCAATTACGTTTGTTGATGAAGTACTTCATGTCGACTACTATATGGATTGCTTCAAGCTCTGTAAGTGTACCAACACTTAAACTCATAGACTGGCAAGTCAATCCTTTTTTGTTGTACGACTTATGTCTATTCTTCAATTATTATTCTTCTTCTATGTCAGCATAATTCTAAAATAAAATAAAACTTTAATAAATAATAATACCAATAAATAAATATTTGAGACATTATAACACACACGGTCGCGGTCGTCAGACGCCAAACTAAGCAAAGCTTGTATTATGGCTGCTAGAGACTAATAAATAATAAAAGCTTGTCTAGACGGCAAGAGGCACCTTATTGTATTTTTTCTCGTCAGCAGTCAATATTTGTGATGTTCATTTTGCATGCTAAAGTACTGCAAACATCAAAGTCTCGAATATCTGCAACAAATTACAAATAATATTATAAATGATTGGTACAGGACCAGGATGAGTGGCATACGAGATAAGAGGTCTATGCTCAGCAGTAGGCGATTACGGGCTGATGATGACGATGATTATAAAACGATATTGCGCTTTTGGTTATATTTCTCTTGCTGTTGTAACGCCTTCAAATAGACTGCAAGGGCTTACTAAAAATAGTACAATAGAAATACATCAAACTTCTTTTCTACTTATTTAAGTTTAATAAAATAATAAATGTGAAATTAGCAGAGGTATCGGTTGAAGTTAGGTTGTCAACCTTCAATATATAAATTGCCCACTAGTTAACAATAGAATTTTATATTTTCATTTCATGGTTAGTTAAGTAGGTACAGACATTCGGACCATATCACATTTTCAATTAGCCTTATGCGAAAAATGTTCTTAGTTCAAATGAGTACTTACTCTCACTATGTTATTTGAACTGCAACTCAAAATTGTCTTCATTTGTAGTCCCATCATCCAGCATCTCACTTTTCAAACAACTTCAAATTTTTGTCTTCATTTATATTACAAAAGTCAATTTCAATCTGGAAGTAAAAAAAACATTAAAAGAGGCTATTACTTGCATCACAGTTTTGTATTATTTAAAGTTACAACACAATTTTAGTAAACTAACCCTAAAGTATTTGTTACGATAACAAAATGTTATAATTTCAAACAACAATCGTTTTGGTTACCAATCATCATCATTATAGTCTTTTACGCCCACTACAGGGACATTGCAGGGCTATCCACCACGCTATAGTTCATGAGAATACAATTTTAAGTGCGAATATGTGCCATGGAAAAATATCGAATTTTAATTTATATAATTTTTATAAACTTCTCAACCGATTTTGATAAAATTTTATTGGGACCTGGAAACTTTGAAATAAAAAAAGAATTTTCTAAATCGGTTCAAGCGTCTTTGAGGAATCGGAACATACCTACAAAAAAAGATAACGACGAATTGAGAACTTCCTCCTCTTATGAAGTCTGTTAAAAAAAGGTTATTACTAATTAGGTACTTACAGAATGCATCGTCTTTATTTCTTCGATGTTATTTTTTATGTCCTAATTTTAATTTTATTCGGCCCCTCAGATTTTAAGTACTACATCACTCAGGCCGTCCAGCCACGATGTTATTGTAGTGTTTTCTGAAAAATTTGAAGATTAATTAATTTAAAATCATACAAGAAACCAACTGACGCTCAGCCAAAACGGACAACGAAGTCTCACTTTAGGTCACAATCTCAGCTTACCACTATCAACTTTGGGAAAACTTTCTACTATTGATAAATGGTATATAGGTGCAATTATGTAAGTTTTGAATTATTTTAAAGTAACCTATTAATAAACTGCTACTAAAAAAAACTCAATTCAAAACTACTTACCGCAGAATATTTTTAATGCGTCTTTCTACGCCCAGGTTTGTAGATCTTCAATTTTTTGACTTTATTAACGGCTGTTATAGTACTTGACTTAAAACATACTAAATCATATGAAATCGAAGTGTGGACGCGATCGTGGCCTCTAATAGCACTTTTTTACTTCACTTCACGTACAAAATAGTTCAATTTAACACAAACTTTAATATTCGAAATATAAGTGCGGACACGTTGTTGCCTCAGTGCGGTTTTTCACGAAATGAGGAAGCGGGCGGATGTACGCGACGATAGTAGCTGAACCAGTGTTACCAGCAGTACTCAAAGAAGATAAAGTCCGAAACTAAATCAGAAATTACAAGAAATTACCTGAGCGAATAAAACCATTTTTAAGTTAATTAATATAAGTAAATTATAAATTAATATAAAAAAAGAAAACTGGATATCAAAGCAGCTTGAACTATTTTTATTTACCTTTTAGATAAAAAAAAAAAACGCTAAAACGCTTAACTTCTAGTTTTGATTAGTAAATTAGATCTTGTAACAAATGTAGCTGATATTGCAATAATTTTACTAGTTAACCTTGTATTTTCATATTTTTTTAGCCAATATGCAGTATTCTGATGTTAGTATTCTAATTAATTTTTATACATTAGTTATGTATTAAACCAGTTAGAGCCTACACCCAACAACACCGATTATTGAACGAGCGAAGCAACGGTCCACGATGACACTGGGACAAATCGGCGTTGTGTATGTGTTTGTATGTTTGTTCGAATACCGTTGACCAGATCAGCATGAAATTTTGTAGTCAATTAGTTCACGCCAGTCGGTCAACTAAGTTACCAACCTACTTACTTGTTTAACTAATCGAAAGCTCAACGGTTCAACCTGAAATTTAAATTTAAAAAAGGAAAGACGATGTCGAGGTCGTTTAAAAACTTTGCCCTTCCGCGTAACGTGCACACAGCACAATTTAGCACACACATAATTATAACGATACCATGGCTCGACATTTTTCTTTCTTTTCCACTTGCGCCACTACTTTTCATCGACAGATCGATACCGTACGTTATAAATTTATTTAAATTGGTAACGTTACATTTGTTATTTTAGTTTAATTTGAATTATTATGGCTGCACCGGCCCACGCACCCATGCTTAACGGCTTCACTCCACTGTTCGCAGAGCTCTGTGTTTACTCTTTTTTGGTCTGAGAGTGCAACATACAAAATCACTGTTTTATCGTGATTTACCAACAATTTTACAATCGAGAAATTAAGTTTACAAACCTTAGTAAATTTACCCGACGTTTTAAGCAACACTATGAAATTGGCAACACCGGCACATAAGCGAGCAACTGACTAAACAAAACTCTCGGCGCGTGACGGCCGCGGCATAAACAGGTTTCAACCTGTCCACAGCGTACAAAATTATTTTGTTATTTTAACAAAATTTCCTTAGTAGTTAACCAACAAAATTGTATTATGCGTACGATGCGTACCTATTTATTTTGGATCTGAATGTAATTTGTAATGTTATTATTATTTTGGAGTAACATAGCATAGCATAGCAATACTATAATAATATACCTAGATATTATTATGGTATTTCTTAGTAGGGTAAAACACTATGATCAGACCTGCACCAGTACTAAGCCTTCAAACATTTTATTTCCTTCTAAATACTTAGTGATAAAATGCACTAACGTCAACGGATACTTTTAATAAATTTTGTAAACGTGGGTGTAGGTATACCTATTTAAATTTTTTTTACGCGCGGTCGCCTAACCCTGAACTAAGCAAAGCTTGTACTATGGCTTCTAGAGACTGATATACATGCATTTATATATTTAAATAAATATTAACACCCAAACATGGAACAAACACAAATGTTTGTCACATTAATGTTTGCCCTAAATGGGAATCGAACCCATGCCCCTAAGCTCAGAAGGCAAGTTGAGCCAACTGAGCCACCGAGGTAGTCGAAAGCCGAAATATAATAAAAATTACAAGTCAACGCGTATTGACTTGTATAAATATTTTTGATATACTTCTTACCTACTTACCTGAGTAATGAACATAATTTTAATGATATTTTTTTACTTGTAGGCAACTCAATATAGCTTTAAATTTTTTACCTCATTTAAAAGATTTTTGTTTGTAGGGAAGTAGTTATCGTTTCTTATTATGTTTGAATTAAAAGTAATTCGTGAAAAGTAAATTATTATTTTTATTTAAATATTTCAAATTTGTGATATTCGTTTACCTATACGTATAACTATAGTGATCGACTGAAAAACTTTGTATACACTAGCTGCGCCCCGCGGTGCTACCTGCGGTCAAAAAAGTAGCCAATGTGCTATTCCAGAGTAAAATCTACCTTTGTGACAAATTTCATTCAGATCCGTTCAGCCGTTTTGGCTTGAGTAATAAACATCTATGCACCTTTTTAACTTTTGCACCTATAATATTAGGTTCGACTGAGACAGAACGGAAAAGTCCTCGCGCATTTCTGAAGTCATTGACAAATGAACCATACTAATACCACCACCACCATAAGAGTTGGATGTGATAATTATGTAACCAATGAATTTAGCTATCCATCACGTTAAAAGTTGGCCTGTTTATTACCCGAATATGGCAAAGTAATATATGTGGTTATATTTTTTATCGATATGTATGTTTTCTTAGACCCCTAACCAAGTCTAAGTATGTAAAGTACGTTCATCTATTACCTCGTTACTTTTAAACTACTCATCATAATTTGACAAATGAGACATCGTTGCAAGCGTCTCAATTAAGTGGACAATTGTCCACTGGTTATATTTTAACTAAGTATGTAACGTTACATTAACTTATATGACTACTTTGACTATACTCTATAGTTGATCTTAACGACGTGTTTGGTTTCTTTTAATTTCCTTTAGTTTGTATGTTTAATTGAACTAAAGTGTCTTTATTATTTTAAAACTAGAAATAACTGTTGAATTTAGTCTGTACCTAGCAAATTTAACATTTAAGGATATTAGTTTCTAACTGTAACGTTTTGTTACTTCTAACATATTATGTTAGAAGTAACAAAACGTTACAGTTAGAAACAACACTAATCTTGGTTTCTATTAACTAATTCTTAATAAATTGAAGCAAACATATATTATATGTTTGCTTCAATTTATTAAAGTTGCATTGTTGATTTTATCCAGTTGATTTCTTAACTTCGACTATATTCTATAGTTGATCAAAACGATATGTTTGGTTTCTTTTACTAAGTTTGTATGTTAATGTGAACTAAAGTGTCTTTGTTATTTTAAAGAAGAAATAACTGTTGAATTTAGTCTGCATCTGGTAAATTTAACCAAGAAATTGGCAACCAAAATAAGTGTTGTTTTAAACTGTAACGTTTCGATCCTTCTAACAAATATGTTAGGTTCAGTTTAATAAAGTTGTATTGTTGTTTTCATCAAAGTGATTTCTTAACTTTGACCATACTCTATAGTTGATCTAAACGATTTGTTTGGTTTTTCTTACCAAGTTTGAATGATTATTTGAACTAAAGTGTCTTTGTGATTTTAAAGAAGTTTAAAGAAGTTTAATACTGTTGAATTTAGTCTGAATCCGGCAAACTTAACCGATATATTGGCAACCAAAAGAAGTGTTCTTTCAAACTGTAACGTTTCGTTCCGTATAAAAAAAATATGTTAGGTTCAGTTTAATAAAGTTGCATTGTAGGTTTCATCAAAAAGATTTCTTGATTTTGATTATATTCTATGGTTGATCTAAACGGTGTTTTTGGTTCTTTATTTCTTAGTTTACCTGTATAATTAAACTAAAATGTTATTTTATAGAAGAAGAAAAAATTGAATTTAGCCGGCATCTGGTAAATTCAATCTACATCTAGATCTAGACCCAAAAATATTATTCTTTCAAACTGTAACGTTTTGTTCCTTCTAGTAAATATGTTAGGTTCAGTTTAATAAAGTTGTACAGTTGAATTCATCAAAACGATTTCTGAATTTCGATTATATTCTAAGGTTGAATTAAACGATGTTCTTTGTTCCTTTTCCTAAATTTATATGTTTGATTGAACTAATAAGTCTTTGTTATTTTAAAGAAGAAAAAAATATTGAATTTAGCCTGTATTCGGTAAATTTAAGCTAGATATTAGTAACCAGAAATATTGTTGTTTAAAACTGTAACGTTTGGTTCCTTCTAGCAAATGTGTTCGCTTCGGTTTATTACATGTGTATTGTTGATTTTATCAAAGTAATTTCTTAACTTCGACTATACTCTATAGTTGATCTAAACAATTTGTTTAGTTTCTTTTACTTAGTTTGTATGTTTAATTGAACCAAAGTTTCTTTGTTATTTTATGAAGAAATAACTGTTGAATTTAGTCTCTACTTGGCAAATTTAACAAGGATATTGGCAAACAAAATTAGTGTTGTTTCAAACTGTGACGTTTTGTTCCTGCTAACAAATATGTTAGGTTCAGTTTAATAAAGTTGTATAGTTGATTTCCCCACAAATATTTCTTAATTTTGAGTATATTCTATGGTTGATCTAAACGGTGTTTTTTGTTTCTTTTACTAAGGTTACATGTTTAATGGAACTAAAAAGTTTTTGTTACTTTAATGAAGGAAAACATTTTGAATTCAGCTTATATCCGATAAATTTAACCTAGATATTAGTAACCAAAAACATTGTTGTTTCAAACTGTAACGTTCTGTTACTACTAACAATTATGTTCGCTTCGGTTTATGAAAGTTATATAGTTGATTTTATCAAAATTATTTCTTAGTTTTGACTGTACTCTATAGTTACTCTAACTATGTTTTTAGTTATTTTAACTAAATCTATTTGTTTGGTTAAACTAAAAAGAATTTTGATAATTTTTACTAAGAAGAATAGTTTTATTAACAAAAGAAAAATTAAACAATTTAGTTTTGTTACTTCAACATATAATTTTTTTCATTGTAACCACTAGGGAATAGTAAGAATAACAAAATGAGATTTGTTAGTTTGAACACGTATGTTTTAGTAAGCTTTTGTTAAATGAACAATTTCCTTGTAAATTTAAACGAAAAAAATTCAACCGAAATAATTTTGGTAAAATTAACCGATCTGTTTTTTCAGTGTAACCGTGTGCAGGTAATAAGTAAGTAACACGACCAATAAAGTACAAAAACGTTCGCAAAAACGCAATGATTATTAAGTTCCAATCAAATATTTTGAACAAAATCGTTTGAGTTATTGATTTAAACGGTTTTGTTGTTGTTTACAGTTTACACAGCGTGGCGGAGCTCGCGGGTACATTTCCGCTCTATTCCGCTCCCAAACGACAATCAAACGTACACAAGTCGAGACAATCCACGTCATAATTTATTTTCTCAGAGAAAGGCTCCGGGCGAAACTTAAGCCTGACATAAGTGGGCAATAAACTTCAGCCAATTTGGAGATTCGCATCTGGAGGCTCTTATTAAAGCCCGAAAGTTAGTCCTTTTCATCCATCACTCGTAATACGTGTGTGAGTTATTGTATGAAAAATTGAAGAATAAATTGAGTCGCTGCAGCAGCGGCGAGACATAAATCCCAACTGAGCCCTCAATATTGTTTTAAAGGGGAAGTGGCCATAAATTTTATCAGGGCGGCCCAGAGCAGCGCGAGCCGCTCTCGCCACGCCACGCCGCGCTGCCTGCGCCCGGCGCCGGCGGTGGCGCGCTCCCGCACTCTGTCGCCGCAATTTTCCGCCTTTGCTCCTACTGCATTCGATGCTCACGCGAATTTGTTGTGTTATTCTTACCAAAATTGAAACCGTTCTAGTGGTTAAATACGTGACCAGCATGCGAAGAGACTTTACTGCCTTTAAAGCTGTGCACATTGCCAAAATAACTCAGACCTTATTTTCGGTGTATATTACATGTAAGTAAGCAAAATATACCTCCCTAAAAGTAAACGAAAAATCTTGCTATTGTACCGACGCCAATAGCTGAGCGCAATGTTTCATATTATGTCTAAGCGAAAACACGGATCCGATGCAGTAAAGGATATTCGATTTTCCATCACGTCGAATAGCTTAATAGCCGTAACAACGTAAAATACGATTTTGATTACGATAAAGGCTTATGAAATGTTGCGCAGAAGACGGGCGAGGTAGGAGCTTTCAGATTTATTGTAATTCGTCGGGTTCCGTGATTCGACAAGATCCCGTATAAGTTTGCCGGTTTATTCGTTCGTAGGTAGGACATTGTGGAGCACAATAAAAAATCGCTTATTTTTATCAATACGATCTGGGTGTCGGACATTTCGCATAAATGTGATATTGCAATATCGTTCGTCCCCTTTTTAATATCGCGACGGACGCTGGCGGGCGGTTTATGGCGCAACCCTTCCAACGTTTTATTTCGCGACCTGTTTGTCCTAATATTATGAAAAAATTGACGTCAGCAAAACGAAAATGTCGGCTGCTTACATTTTTTTGTGTCATAAAGTTGTGCTCCTGATTTACTTTTTACTGGAACCCTTTAAAAGTGTACTCGTTTGCTTGGACCAAACGTTGTCATCAGAAATGTTGGTAGCACTGTACTATTTGTAACATTTTGTGGCTTGAATACTCGTGACGCGTCGCAGAAGGAAGTCTTACTTACTGGCAGCATTTTCGGGTTTGTGCATGGCCGGTGGGTCGCGAATCATGATGAAGCCGTCACTCTCGCATCACAGCGCGTTATAGCTTCCTGAAACAAAGGAAAAACGTCTGAATAAAGAGCAAATATTATAACCAACAGTGCGATTGGTCACAGATAAAAACTGATTTTACATTTAAATATGAACAAACTCCTCATATCAGACGTGAAAGCTATTCTGGCTGCATTGGTTTGTGGTATTTAATTAAATTAGTATCCTACTAACAAATAACTGAAATGGCGAAAGTTTGTGTGTGTGTGTGTGTGTTTGTTACTTCTTCACACAGAAACAGGTGAACGGATTTTGATGAGATTTGGTAACACGTAGGCTACTTTCAGCCGCGGGTAAAACCGCGGGGCGTAGCTAGCATTCGTGTTTAATAGTTAATAAGCTACGATTACGATATAAAACAAGTGAGTTTTAGTACCTTCCTACCTCATTACTAAAGATAATTAAAAAATAATTAGAATAAAACAATTTCATGTATAATTATTAATTACGTAGTCGGTATATTTAATTGAATAGGTTTATTATTGTTAATCTAACTTTTTACTTGTAAAAATATTTCAGTTTTATTGCAGTAAGGTAATGAAATATTTAATTAAAGTTACAAATAGTTTTTACTCTGCCAGAAATAACTTGGAATTAAAATTGTTTTACCTCAAACGATATCTGTTCTTAAACTTCATTGTTTTTTAATTCTTATTTGCATGAAAAGAAGCGATGAAAGCCTAGTTGAAGAAGGCCTGCCTCTCAAGCCAGAGGGAGCGGGTTCAAACCCACCCGAGGTAGTACGCACCAATTTGTTCATTGTGTGAACTGAACTTATGGGCGTATTATATATGTCATCTGCTATACGACTGGCGCCCGTTCCAGGCTTGCCTCCTGTCACATGTGGGACTGAATATCGTCCGGCAAAGTGTGGGTGTTGTAATACACCTCTGCTAGCCCCCTCGGGGAAAAGGCATGAAGATATGTATGTTATTTGCATGAAACCAATTATGTACTCTATATTGTTAAATTAGTTGGTATCATTATTCTTTCCAAATTACCGTAAATTAACATCGAGATAATCTCACGTTTCTTCATACACTTAATTACGAAAGTTAGACATGTTTGTTACGCTATTTGAATAAATATAACATTGAACAGATTTATTCATAAAAAATAGTTAACACCGCTCTTTGCATAATTCATAAGCGACCGCCTTAATCTCAGAATAGTTTGACAAAATTATAGACACTGGTCTATTTATTAAATTATCTATTAATAGAAGCAAACAGCTATTTTCTACAGACTAATGATGAAATAAGCTCAATTAATTATACGTCCAATAAGGCTAAAATGTCATTATGAATGCTGTATGGAAATAACGGTCTCACAATGATATGCATTTAAAATTGGGTAGCGGATTTTATGGCGATTATTCGGCAACCGTTGGCCGTGTCTCGTATATTTTGAAACCAATTTTATTCGTAAAGGAAATCCTCTGAAAAGCTGGAGGTAATACGACGGACAGTGGCAGCATGCGTCTCGCAACGAAACCTCATTAGAATAAACGATATCCTCTCCTTACGTCCACTCCGCGCGAGACCTTATTACTCCAACAAACTACCGTCAAACGGCACCGAGTAACTACAACCCAACGATTTTGAACCTTCGCATCGTCTCCATACGATTGCTTTTATACATTTTCCGTATTCCGTAGATCTATCTAATAATTTTCTGCCTTACAAATGCGATATAGAGTCGAGTTTCAAACGCAGAGCGAGCAACAAACGCACTATCAGACGGTATTACTTGAAGGTTGAGCTGAGACGTCCATGCAAAGCTGTAAATTGAAACTAAAGGGGGTAACATATTTAGATATTTGTCAGATTTAATTAAACTTTCGACAATGATAAAACTACTGATTCGGTATATGGTTTCGAGGACTATTGTTAGGACAAGATGCAAAATTTACATCATGTACTATTAAAGGACTGATAATTTGGGCCATAAAATAATGTAGGTATTTTACTAACATAAGCATTTAAGGTTAACGATTTAAAAAGGACCACCAAAGAAGAAATCGATTGGCGCTCGTAAATAAGCTGATTTCAAGAACAGAGATCGAGAGTTATCCTTATTTGTACTTTCGTTCTGATTGTACTTATTGCAATCAGTTTTTGGTGGATATTTTAAACTAATTTCATTATATTCCACGTAACTACTCTAAATACCTACATAATTTTCTGAAGTTAATTTTGAGTGTTATCTAATCATACATTTTTCGAAAACATGTCTATTACAGGATTTTTTAAATAAACATAAGCCTAATTGCTAATAAGTATTAATGTTATGCATTAATCTTTAAAATTCATTGGAACATAACTATGCGATAAACATTAATATTTATTGTATGGGCACACCTTCATCACATACTTTATTTATAAAAACAAATATGCAGAATCATAAATTGGAAAATTCACGCGCGTCTGCGGCAATTTCAGCGTGATAAAATATTTTGATTTAGTTAAAATTGTGGGTGGTATAAAACCGAATATGCTATCAAACTCAAACGGAATGAATTTTTTTATAACCGCATCGAAATTCCCATCGGCACCTGTTACAAAGGCGGCTATCAAATTACCCGCGACATATCCGCGGCGGCGCGCCTCCATCCATAAATACGGTATTCGTTATGCATTTCTCATATTCATGAATCCGTTTTATTGGCCCCAATAAAATATGAACATCTCAGAATGGATATGAGAGAACGGGTAAATCTAATATGGATTGCTGTGCGCTGGATTCGGTCAGATTGGACGCGAACAGCTGTGCTCGCCCGGCCAACGAATCATGGAAAAGGGATTAGATTCACCTGGAAAATTAACTTTACTCCGCGTTGAGATCTTTCTTCTTCCCATGACTTATGGTAAACTTTTCTTTTTTTTCTGTATGTAGTATGTTTACGTTAGGATACTTGAAACCCGAGCAGAGTTTATTAAGACGACAAACAATAAGTGTAGCAGCTCAAGATCGCGGGACAATGGAGCCGAGTCCCAGCAGTAATCTGTCGCCTCGTGTTAAGGCGGAGTGACGAACGAGCCCCACCGGATAATGCGAATTTAAAGGGCCGAGCTCCACTAAACCTGCCGCAGAAAGGACACTGCCTCCGACGACGACGTGTCAAAAATTCAACAGAGCACCGGGATAAGTGGAATGGATGGCGGGCGACGCAGCCCCGGATAAAATATTCCACGTCAAATCGTACGTCACTGGCTCTCGACTTGTTCTCGGTGAGAGTGCTTCGCGGAACTCTCTTATTTATTCGCTTTTATGTCAGCTATAGCACGGCTCCTTTGTGCCCTTTCCGATTTACAAGCGCCCATTAGGGTGTTTTATAATACGAGAGAGTGCGTGATAATGTTAATTTTATTCGCTTGTTAGGTAAGCATGACGCGTGGTGAGCTCGACTTGATCTTCTCGCACTCCGCGTGAACCTACATAAATTCAATGGGCACTTATAAAGGCTTTTGGATTAGCGCACCTTCCTAACCGTGACTGATGCATCGCTAATGGAACGAGAGTAGTCCATTAAATTAAAGTAAGTATTTGAGTAATTTGGGGAGCGCGGCAGAAACCCATTTGGGCACTATCGAGGTAGGGCCGCAAGTGGTGGCTATCGTAGGTATCTCCATTATTACTACGTTATCAGCGCGATCAATTAAGCAGCATTAGGTTAAAATTTACCCTCCATCAATTACGTGGCAGCCGGGCCTCGTCAAACATGACGCTAGGCAAATATGGACATGCCCACCCTTCGTTTGGTCAAATAAATCAGTAATTTGCACTGCAGCCTGTTTTTGTGCAAGATCAATGTTAAAACTAAACCGTTAACGTAAGTAGGTAGCTATAAAATTTTAAAATAGTACTTTTCATAGTAACAAAGTTAATGTAACCCGTCAGACACCCTTTGACTCCTCGCTGATCGAATTCATTATTCACCGGCAGAGAGCAATTAAAGCTCCACTAATCAATCTCAAACTTCAGGCCGAACTGAACTCTAATCAAGAAAACTCCTATTCCGTGAAAGCTTTCCGAACAAAATTTAACTTAATTAAAAATGTAAATTAAATTCCTAGGCGCCTCCACAAGCATCAGTCGGCGCGGCGCGCGGCGGCCCGCGCCGCGCTCGGGGCTTTTGATTGCAGCTAAAAGGTTTGGGATTAGTGCGCGAAAGAGCTTTCAGTGCATTTGTAGAGCTTTTAAGTGGGAAGCTTTCGCTTAAGATACTTACATACAATGTAAATTTTATGTAGATAGCTACTGTCTTGTTAATGTATTTCAGCGTCTGTATGGAAATAAATGTGCTTTTACACGATTTTTATTAAAAGTACGCAGAACGTTTCCAGTTACATATTCCGTCGGTTGTTAAATGTCTCATGTAATTAAGTTTATTCAGCGTCTGTAATAGATGACATTAGTGAGGACAAACAGCGCTAAACGAAGGGGTTGCGGAGCCGGGAGGGGGAGGGTGTGCGCCCTGACCAAGGAAGTTCGGTGTCCGGAAATAAACCGCCCGTAAAATTGTCAATTCCGAGGGAGCTCTGGCGCCGGGGCCCGGCAATTTTGAAACGTGCCTCCTGCCGGCCCGCGCCGGCCTTCGTCCCGTCCTACCGACTCTATGTTTAGCAGCCATCGCATGTCACCACTTTATTTCGCATTCTACGCTTCTGCAAATTTGAAAACAAACACCCAAATAAAATGCATGTGTAACTTAAAAGACTTATTTAAATAAAACGGGTACAGCGCACTTCGAGCTATACACGTCAGCAATATGCGCATTGCCATCTGGGCCTGCGCCAAAACAATCACTGTTATTCACTACTTAGCTTCCATACAGTAAATTACTTTCTGTATAACGCTAACATCGTCTGGCGTCACATTCATATAACAATTTTTGCCGAAACAAGAAGCAGATTGAAAAGGAGCTAAGCGCGTTTACGAAATCATGTAAAAGAAAATTGGGTTAGATATTATCGCGAGCAACACACGCAGATAACACACGCATAACCCATCCAATCACAAGGAGCACCGAGCAGAAAGCTTATTATCGGGACGCGGCGTTGCGTCACCCGGGTAATGAGGAGCCGGCAGATCGCGGCCGGTCCGGCGGCGGCCCGGCGCCGGACCGGGCCGGACTCGGCTGCACGCGCACGGCAGCTCGCGAGCTCGATCCCTCGCGCTTTTTGAGCTGAGATCATCGCGACGCTCATCCGTGAAATTGATTCCCGAGAAAAGGAAAGACTAAAAGATAAATAAAAAGGAAATAGGAAAACACAAGCTAAGATTTGGCGTGAAATTGTTTTTCAGCGCCCGCCCACCGACGACGCGGCGCGGCCCGGCTCGGGAATTTCCCAATTACTGGGTGTGAATGTATCTACTTGATTACGTAATGGATACTTTAAACTGCTTAAGTGTTTGACATCGCACAGCAAAATAAATTAACACAGCATAATCTACCTTTGAATTTGTTCAATGACTCATTGATTGTCTGATGACGAATGATTTATTATCTGCACCTAACAACAAATTATCTTCCTCACAATTCGATCAATTTGACTGTAATTTACAGAGCAATACAATAACACAAGAAAGATAAAGATATAAATACATCGGGTAAAGCCAATAACTATCTAACGAATCGTTCGAATTGGGATCTTAAAACACTGTGACATCTCATCCACTACGTGATCCATTTGCCGAAGTAAGAAGCAATCTCATTCAATACCGGCCCGCCCCCCGCCGCCGCCCGCGCCGCTAGGGCTGCCACTCGCTAACAATGCAATACTTTGTGCGCGCCGTATCACGGAACGCAATAAAACTTTACATTCCTCTTTAACTACTTCCCCGTAGTTATCAGCGTCTGATACCGAAGGGGTATTACGGAGGAGCTGTTTGCACCTGACTATTCTTTTATTAAAGCGCCTAGAACTTTCATGAACTATTTAAGTTGCATGTAGCGATTTTATAAAATGGAGGTAATTTATTTTCGTTCCATTTGTTTAGATGTAGCACATCTTATAAATACGTAATAACAACTAAACACATACTCAACAAACTTGTACGAAATAAAAAAAATGTTTGAATAGAACACGTCTACTTTTCTCATTTTAAGCACATTCATTTTGCCACTACTACAACATAATAGTTTCTTCTCACAATTAACAATTAGTCCTTTTTAAGTTATTTTGTTACCGCACTGTACTGCATGCCTCTATCATGAACCCCTTTGACACTTGCAAAAAGAAATAAATAAATATTAAGATGCTCGCGTTAACCCTAGCTTAGAAACTCGTATCGCTTTCTCGATTGTATTAGATTCAGCTGCCCTTTTCATCTACATGTCGTTCGAGGGTCGACTGGTGGATACGCCTCCGTGCGCTATGACTGATCGCCCACTGGACATTACTGTGATTGCCTCTTTTGATTATATGCTAGACATTGAAGGCTGTTGTTTATGAAGTTTCGTTTCAGCATGTTTTACAATATGCTCTAGAATTTCTAGCTGGAAACTAGTTGGAATAATATTGTGAAGTGGAGCGAGGCTATTGTACCTATACTCGTAACTACGGGGAAAATGTTACTAATTGAAATAATACCTCGTCAATTATTTCAATTAGGTACATTTTTCCGGTAGCGATCGCTTCAGGCTATAGTAACTACCAGGAAAATTAATACTGTAAGTATTTACGCAAACTTCACACACAGTTGTTCTAAGGAGATTTTCATTTATCGATATGCAATATGTATTATGTAAAGTGTCTTATCTGCAAGATGAGTTGCATGGTTAGGCGGAACAAATGTTCGACCAAACTGCGCTAGTGCTTTTTCCAGGGACAAAATAAAATAATGTGTTCCCTCCAAAATTTCGTTTGACAAAAAATCCGTGATTGGATTTAGAGGTGAGGTCACCAAAGCCCCACAAAACATTTTGGACGAAAAGCTCATCTATGTTTTGCCGAAAAAACTATGAATATGATTATCCACACGATTCCAAAGGCTATCATCCAATAAACCTGGTAGGTACGAGTACCAAAGGTATCAAATCTTTTTCGTCCGTAGTGAAATTGAATATTTATCCGGGCAGTATCTCTATTCCGGAACAATTTTTATGTAGGGGGAGTACAATCTCAAGATATTTGGGAGGGCCACTCGTGGAGATATTGGCAAATACCTTGCCTACATTACCTTTATTGCCTCGCGACGTTGCGTGCCCGATTTGATCCTATCTACGATTATTCCGGTATTATTCAATGTTTCTCAATGTAATTCCATTACAGTTCTTTATTCATAGCGACAGGCACAGATTTAAATACTGATTTGTATTCGAATTTATCGGCTTGCTCTACTGTTTTGATTATTGCTAGCTTACTAGCTTCTACCGCAACTTTGTTAGCATTGTTACAATGTCAGCCAATCAGTTTTACGCTGCGCTTCGGAAGCGCTTTCAAATAAAACCTCGACAAATTACTTTTAGTTTTCGTGATTCTGCTACGAAGCGGTTGGTTTAGCTATTTCAACAAATACACAACACATTACGTACAGGATATTGTTAATCCAGTCAGCGATCACTTACCGGCTACATGCCATGACCTCTGAAACTATTGCCCGCACTGTGGCGCTGGTCGCAGGGTCACCCTACAGAACCTAAGCCGGTACAGGCGCAGCCAACTTACATACCTATCCTAATCGGTTAATTCTAATTAGGTAATCTTATGGCTATATGTATATGTATACATTTATGTAAGGTGTGGAGTATGCATATTTTAGACAACATGACAGTTTAACATCAACTGCCATAAATTATTTTTTTATTGTTTATAAAACACACATCACGTCCATGTTAAAATGTTTTCCTTGAAAACATTTAAGTTTGAATTAAAATGTATTATGTAGAAATAAATAATAGTACATGCCTGTACTCTTGTCACATATAGATAATAAATAAAGTTTGTTACTCCAGGGCTCACAAAAAAAACTGAGCTGACACAGAAAAATGAATAAATGTGAAATAACTAAAAAAGTAAGACAACATTTTGTGTATTTTGTTTGTATTGTATGTGTACTTAAATAAACAAATAAACAAAATAGCTAACGCAGTTTGTTTAAAAAGTACTTATTGTATAATTTGTGAAAATGAGTCGACAGAATAGGCAATTAACTGGCTAAAGTTCCCGCTCAATAGAAGTGTTTTTATAATTGATTGTATGTAATTATGCATGACACGGTATACATTATTATTGTTCCAACCTACGATGACTGGTAAAGTGGTAACTAAGCAAATGCTAGCCATTATGCGCCTGTGCAAGTCCACTATGAATTTATAGAAAAGACTGTTAAGGTAGTAAAAATGGGTTGAAAAATTTGTTAGAAATCTATTACACTCAGCTTTGATTATAAAGTGATTTCTTGTAACTTACTACCCGCGGTTTTGCCCGTGGTCCCACAGGAACCGTTTATTTTTTCGGGATAAAAAATGTCCCTATGTCCTTTCCTGTACCCTAGGCAACGTGCATGCAAAATTTCATGTTGATCGGTTGATTAGTTGGGGCGTGAAAGCATTACAAACAAACAAACAAACGATCAAACACACTTTCGCATTTATAATAAAGTTAGGATAGTTAGGATTTTTTATAGCTTATGATCTCATTTTCTTCAAGCATTTATATTCCACTAGCTACGCCACGCGGTTTCACCCGCGGTGCGTTAGGGGCCGTTATTTTTTTCGGTATGCCACATGGCCCTTTTCCTGTACCCTTGACAACTTGTGAGCAAAATTTTATGACGATCAATTGAGCAATTCTATGACGTGGAAGCACAATAAATAAACAAACTATTAAACTCACTTTTGCATTTAAAATGTTAGTTAGGATTGAGTCTAAGACGGTTTCAAAAACATCGTTGGTAGAGCTAATCTCTATATCTGTTTTAGGCCTTGAAAGTTCTAGAATTTCGGGTAAATTAGTAGTGTATTTACCTACTGTAATAGTAATATTATTATTATTTATTTCCATTCAAATCAATTTTAATTTGCACAAAAATTAAAACGACAGACATAATCTTGGGAGCTAACCAAACCCTTATGTCTCAAAAATATTCGTTACTTTCGGATTATTTGTAGGTACCTCCAATAAAAGGCATGAAATTAAAATAGTAAATTGTATATTGTCCAAATCCACAGCGATTGGTTTAGTGCGTAACCAATCAGTAATAACTCTAACAACAAGAGATTGAACACCAATTAGTTAATTATTTTACATTTCATACTTCTATAGTTTGTAATGTACAAAACAGAAAATAATACCGTTTCCGACTATTTTTGACAGCCTAAAACGACTTCCATCAGTTGTTTTAGGAAAATGTTGCCGCAGTGTCTTTACTTTCAAACTTTATTGAAACGTAACTGAAATGAAAAGAAATAGCTTTAACCAGAGGAAATAACTTCAACCAGAGATGGCAAAGCTCAAACTAAACGTAGTTCTTTTAGTTTAATAGCAGTTCGTTCTTTGTTCGCATACGGTACCTCTCCATGATAATTATTGCCGCCGCCTTGTCGCGATAGATTGTGCGATAATGTAGCTTAATTAACGGTCAACGAATAACACTTATTACGGCGTTGTTACGTTGACTTTAGTTGCAATAACTCAGCTCGCCTGCCGTAAATAAGTGTTTGTGATCGTCGGCTAGCTATTTTAATGAGGTTTAATAGTCGTCGCCGACCGCACCGCCTCGGAGCCTACACTGACGGCTTTAAGACCTTAATTGGTTTCTTACATGTTTAATCCGCTTTGTGGTTGTTTGTCGGACAACATACAATAGATCCAATCCGGTTTCGAATCGCGACTTCTAACTGATCAACGCTATTAAATTATCAATCGATAATTTAATAGGTAACCTCAATTGAGTATAAATAGATGCTAATTTATAATATTCTTAAATTAATAATTTATAATTATAATGATAGCATCTGCCTCCGTTAATTAAATTCAGAGAAATATAAACTGTACAGTACCAATCATTGAAAATGTCTGAAGTGAACGCGCAATTTAATAGCTTCATTAGACACGAGGAGGTAATCGTTATTTATAGACAATAAATTGTTATATTCATAGTGGTGGAGCGGAAGGCGCATAAATTCGACGAGCGAGTGGCGGCTGACACCTGTGATTGCATTTACAATGCTAATTCACGGTACAATACCGCCGCGTCACCGCCTCGCCGCGTCGCCACTCCGCGCCAGCGCACGCCCTGCTACTTGTTTTCACAATACTAACACACAAAACCACACTTAACACCTCACTTAAAATATTTATCACCGCCCACTTTCGTTCAATCACTTAATTGCATCGCAAAATAAGCTGCGACGAGCCGACGACGAGGCTAGGCAAATATTTTTTTTTGCACATTTCGCACCGAGCATTGCAGTATCCGTAATGACGTGAACCGTGCCAATGATTGATGATTTTAAATTCATTATTGGAAAGATAAAGCCGGGGAGTGGGTCGTTACACGTCGAGATAAGCCGCCGGATAAGCGGCCTCAATCCATTACCGACCAGTTAATTGATAATTACTTTCTTCCATTACGCCGAACGAAAAACTCGGTGATTAACTCAGAATCGGTTTAACGAGCACAATGGGCTGGCGTTCAATTAAAAACCCTTGTCGAATGTCGACGGCTTCGCAGAAAAGAGGAATCGACTGACTCAATCTCGTATACATGGAATAAGGAATTACTCGCGTGCGGAAACTTTTTAATTAAATATTCACCCGTTTTGTAATTAAGACGCGATTCAATTGAGCACAATGGAGTTTCGTGAGGCACTTTCGAAAGAAATCCGAGACGGTTAACATTTTCATGTACGCTGCGAGGAAAAGATCAAAGATATCTCTAAACAATACTCATTGGAGGTAATCTGGCTAGTCATTTGTGTATTTCTTTAAATAAGTTTAGTATCCTTGCTTTTACCAAAAGGCTCAAAATGGAAGTAAAATCAAGTGTTTTACATTATTTAGTTAATCTGCTGTACACGCGCTCTCCTCGACTCAACCACACTTACTCGTATAACACAACACTCCACACTCTACCGCACTTGAGTGTAATTTAAATGCATGCACATTACTCGTGTAGTACACACCACGCGTCGTACAATAGGTACCTGCCTTAATTTATTATAAATACCTTTATTACTACGGCGGAGTCGCCGCGAGTAGTTTTAATAAGTAATTTACACTCTCCAATCTCGTCTTCACCCAATTTTGAAAGGTTGTACAACTCGCAGACTTAATTTATTTCTTACGCTACAAGAAATCTAGTTTATTCTCAATTAGCTAATTAGCAGAAAAATAATAGATAATCCTTGACTGCTTCAACTAATTAATTTTCCGCTCCGAACAAAAGTCGTTTTCTCTTTTTCAACCAACTTTTCCGCTAAATTATATTAATATTTCCTATTAACTGATCTGCGAGTTTGATAAGATATGAAATTTAATAAAAGTTTCTCAAAGTAGTTCAATGAACGTCTCAGTTATCTCAGTGTGATCCCCAAACGACCCGGCTAGTAATCTCGCTGACGTTTAATTTCGTCGTTTTAAACGAATTGCCGATCTCATATACCGCAATCCTTGCTGGTACTACTTTATTGCCTGTTGCGGATGTCTAATATTACAATTTCTAGACGTGACAGCGCGTAAATTCTCAAGGCAAAGACTACCCATCTGCTGAATTCCAATAGAGTAGTTTCGATGTCCAAATTTGTGATATATCGATGCGAAGATCGTCCTAAATTCTCGTATGGGCGTTATTTACAAAATATTTCATATCTTGCACAACCCTTGCATCGTTTATCTTCAATCTGGCATGTATATGCTGAGTAGTCTCATAAAATACTTTATTAAAATATTTTCAGTAAATAAAGTTATTTTTGAGTTTGCGCAAGACGTCAGCATTCTTTGTAGATGCGCTGCGCCGACTAAACAATTTCAAGACAAGCTGGTTTAGCCATGACCGAAAAAAAAAATATTCTTGATTCACCTTACAGTACTTCTACATTATAAGTAGTTGATTTTCCTTCGTAGTGTATAGTAATAGTTTTTGGGCAAATTCAACCTGAGCTAAAATCAATTGTTGTCTGTAACATAAACATTGACCATTTTAGACTATTAACACAATCAAAAAAATCTTTTTAACAACGTGCTAATGGTTTATGCAACGCATTGAGACGTCGTGTCGCTAATGAAAACAACTTCGGCAAAAGATCAAATGTGGCCGCCGCTTTTGACAGTCATGTGAAAATTGTTAAAGTAGTGTATATTTAAAATAAATGCATCCTCGGTTGTTAGTACGAATTCAATCTGGTCTCATATACTGTGAGAACGGGGAGGGTGAAGAATGACGCGCATCGGTACTGAGAGGAGATGGCCGTCTTCCTGTGGGACGTTGTCCCATATACTCTATTCAATCCAGACTTCCTTGAGTGGCGGTTCGATACAGACACTTTGTATTGTTGACTAATAGTACAGTAGGTTAGCCAAGTAGTCAACAATGGTTAGCAGATCAGCGTTAAATATGTATTAAAGTCAGAGTAAGATAGCAGAGGCATTCCTGGAACCTTGAGATCCGAGCTGAGAGTCGTACTCCGGTAGCTCACTTGCTCCATAAACAGGCTTCCGTATTTTTCAATCAGAGAGCTGTCAAAGCATTCTGACACCCTCATCCCATCGGCTCGCACTCGCCGAGCACCGAAATTGGTTTTCTACATTCAATCCATACAAAGTTTAATGTTATTCGTTCGCGATATCACCGGGATGCTGCCGATGTTTACCGACGCGCCAAATCATATTGGATTTGCAAAACTTTTGTTTGCGGACTTTATTTCATTTCTCTGTTAGTTCAGGCCGAGAGAATGTAATTTTAGATATTGTGACCCGCTCCATGTTTTGAATAAGTCTTCTTCGCATTGTTTTTTTAAAGGAATGACTTAATAAAACGAGGACAAGTCAACTCGGAACGTGGAAAATAATGAAGTTTCTAGTTGAGAGAGTGCACGTTACAAATTAACCGGGCCGGATATCTGCTAGAAGCGAGCAGCTAGCAGCGACGATGGCAGCGAGTGCGCCGCAAGCGTTTATAAATTGAAGGGCTTGGTGCTTGGTACCTGTGGCTTAATACACCGCCGTTTCCGGTTCATTTCCGGGCGGCGCGCGCGGCGCCGGATATTGCTTTTAAGGTTGCGCCGCACGACATCGCTTCACAATACACCCGTGTAAACTCGGCGCTCTACTCTCAGCTACCCGCTTACCGCTAACAAACGAACCGAGCGCCATTTTATGACATTAATCTGCGTGTCGTATAAAATTAGCCTCACCTTTTTTTAATTCGCCTTTTTTGTAAATGTTGTAATGTCGTTAATAATGAATCTGACTGGTAATAATAAAGATTACCTTTATTGATTGGAGAATTCCATACGCTAAACTTGTAAAAATAAATTAAGGAAACTTCACTGAAGTTGGATTAAACGCGGTTGCCTTCACAATAAATAAAAATGCGAGAAACGTAATCCTTTTGAGCTGGTCCGGAAATTAAATTTGCCCTTAAGCTTAAAGTTTAATTAAGTAACATCACGCGAGTGCATACAGGGTGGGCGCAAGTGCGGGCGGCGCGGGCGGACTCTCCCGGCGGAAACGTGATTTGATGGACAGTCAATTTAAGAGCGATGCCGAAGCCGGAGCGTTAACGTGTGCATTTTAATTTGCACGCGAATAACGTGTGAATGCACCCCTTCAATTTACAGTTCATTGTAAAGGCAATCTAGTGAACCTGTCGGATTTTTATCCGATACCCATATTCTGTTCGTTTTAGAAGCTAGTTTCTAATAGTAGTCTGTAGTCTGGTTCCGTTTTTACATGTTTTTGGCCTTGCAAATTTATTACCATTACGAGTGAACAAAATAAGCCATACCTAAACATATAGTTACGTTTCTAAAGTGACTAATGCATAATTCTTGTTGTTTAAATTTTTTCCCACTCCAAATGATTACCATATGTTGTAAAAAGACGTTATTTTAATAGGCAATAAAACCTATAAAAAAGTGATGTGACTATAACATCGAAAAGAAACATGCGGTTTCAATTTGCTATAGACCATAACAAACACACATGCAAAAAATATTTCTTTATTTTGTTTTTTAGCCGAAGATGTCTGTTTTTATGGCATGGTCTGTATCGAATATCAAATCTTCTCAAATTACTTATTTATTTACATACCAACCAACATCAACTTAACTTTTAAAACATGTTCACTAATACTTTGTTAGTAACTAACTAGTAATGTTTTAAAAATGCATCAGCTTCGCAGGTTAGCAAAGAGTCAACAAATAACTACAAACACGACTTGCTCTGTCTGTCGAATTTTCTGTCGTATTTTTAAGTTGTTACTTAACTCCAACTTAATTAATTCAAGTATTTAAAACACGTGCTATGAAAGAGAATTAGATTATTTATTTGACTATCAAACTATATGTTAAGTACCTAGCTAACTGTATCGGTTCGTTATCATGATCGGATGTTATAAGAGCTACTATATGATGAGTTTTTTTTAATTAGCCACTTAAAATGGTATCTAGAGCAAAATTTCAGCTAAAAATAAGACTAAAAAGTCATTTGAAAAACTGCATATTCTTCGGTGATTGTAAAAGTTGATAAAACCCAACGTTTTAAAGTCTTGCTTTGTTAAAATTGAACCTAACCATCTAACTAGTCTAGTCTTATTAATAATTATCTTGAAGTGATCTAGAGTAATTGTGGTGCCTCAGTGGGTTAGTTGGTAGTGAACCTGCCTCTTGAGCTTGGAGGCGTGGGTTCGATTCCCACCTAGGGCAAACATTTATGCGATGAACATTTGTGTTTGTTCTATGTCTGGAAGTTAATATGTATTTAAGTATGTAATTAAAAATTTAAATGTATTTATATCAGCCTCTGGCAGCCATAGTACAAGCTTTGTTTAGTTTCGTGTGTGCAAGTGTCCTGATATTTATTTATTAGAAACAAGAATGAAATATTGTAGGTATATACAGTATCCGAATGATCGATTCGAGAGACCATTATAAGGTATGTAGCAAAGCAAAGCGAAGCTGTTATCGTTCGGCCTGATTCCAAGGCATTAAATCGTTTCCATTACTTTAAGTAGAATTCGATGTTTATGTCAAACGCGGCAGCGATAATATCGCAATTTATTTTATTAACACATTCAGTTCTAATGGAGGCCGGGTCGACGATGTGTCAATTTTAGATTCCCTATTTAGCTATGTTTTTCATGTTACGTGGAAATTATTTTAATCAAGTGTCAACTATGCATTATAATCATATCGTCGTCACGCCTTTCCCCCGAGGGGGGCTGGCAGAGGTGTAATACAACACCCACACTTCGCCGGACGTTATTCTGTTCCAAAATATGACGGGGGGCTAGCCTGCCGCCATACACCGGGCTCCTGCAATATAATCGACGTTGCTTAAGCTCTTTTTCAATGATTTTTCATAACGGTTTTTGATTGATTTTTCTTCCCAAATTTGTCAACCGCTAAAGTGGAAGGTAGTCTGGGACAAGTAATCTGGCTGCTTAATCCGGCTACGGAAAGACTTTCATTAATTTTAATAATATACTAATAACCTTTATGTTTAAGAATGTAAAACTTAAAACTTGGTAGAGTTTTTGATCTAAATCTTTGATTTAACTCAACAGCCGTATTGTGTCCAGTAACTAAATGTTACGAGTATGTTTTAAATTATTCGACCACTGAAAGATATTATTTTCTTAAAAACTTTCGTATTTGACCAGAACCTGTCTGAAATCAAGCAGTTATGTATCCTAAACACTTGGCTAGTAGGACAAATTACAATTGCAAGAAGAGATTGTGGCAAGTGTTAAGGCGTCTATGGACATTCGATAGCGGGAGACAGAATCAATTATGTAATTCCAGAACACTCCTTTCCGAGACATCCTAACTAATATTATCATTTCGAAAGTGAGTTTGTTCGTTTGTTTGTTTGTTTATTTGTAACGCTTTCACGTCTCAACTACTTAATCAATCTTCTTGAAATTTTGCATACATGTTGACTGGGGTACAGAAAAGGACGTAGGGTACTTTTTATCCCGAAAAAATAAACGGTTCCTGTGGGACCGCGGGTGAAACCTCGGGGCATAGCTAGTATCTAATAAAAATCCGATAAGCAAGCAACCTTACATCGTCGAGGTGCAACCGAGACCCAACCAAAGTGTCGTCGCCTATCAGTCGCTTGGTGCACTTTTCGTTCGGCTCCACTGCCTTTATATTTCATACTGTCGTCCCAAAGGTAATAGAATATTTACATATGGTCTAAGAACTATAATGTATTACACTAAAATAGCGTAGGTAGATCATAATGAATGCTAACGTCAATGCATTATGCAAATTCATGTAAAAATTCACTAATGCTTAATAAATTTCAAAAATCTATTCTAAATTCCTACCTATTTTATTCAAAAGAGTAAAATATCGATAAGCATATCAAATATTCAATCTGTTCATTAGCTGAGGTTACAAATAACTAAAATTAAAATGAATATACCATTAAGTTTCACCAAAAATTGTTTTGCATAAAAGCTATTTTGGAAACGTCAACCTACATGTGGGGACAAGAAATCGGATCAAAAGAATAACCGAGTCGTTTTGCATTTATACATGTTTTTATTGGGATTAACCAATTTGACATTTGGTCATTTTGATTTTTATATAAGTTTATTAGCTCGTGACAACGCTAATCCTATTAGGTAAGTATGTTAAACTAGCAATTCGCTATTAAAATAAAATACAATCTAAACGTGTGCATAACTTTTCGCGTTACTTTTCTGCTAAAATTGTTTAAATTTTACAACTCCACCCAAACGTTTCCTGTACCATTACGTGCTATGAGCTCGTGGACGTCCAATGCTGACAATAAGCTACGAGTAGCAACAACACAGGATTTCCGTTCAAATATTCTTACAATCCCTTTTAATACGATAATATGCCTCTATCTTTCGTCTGCAGTCACACACACGACCCTCGTGTGCTAATTGAATTTAAGGAATAAAATCCAATCGCCCCGATTCTTTATTATTCAAGATCCAATTTGGATAAGGTCTGATCGGTCCGCAGGGCGAGGGGAGGGGGCGGCGGGCCGAGAGGGGCAGTCGAGAATAAAATTGGTTTGTCACTCAAAACATAAGGTTATCTATACCTATCTTCGAACCAGATAAAGTGTTCAATCATTTTTGTTTAAAATATTTTGCGTGCGTTGATCCGACGCCGCGCGTGTAACCCAAGGTTAATTAAACCGTGTGGTCTAATTAGCCGTAAAACTATGTATTTGGACATTAGGGATGCAATGTAAAATAAACTAGTTGTATCGATAAACGTGCATGCTAACGGGTCTTTGAAATCATTTTATACTTAAATGAAGGGAGTAGGTACTATTCCGTGTGGTATTGTTATGAGAGGATGATTTATCTTAATCCTAATGTTTGATCACTGTTAGGGTTGGCTCCCTAGTGCGATAGCCGAGGCATACTGTGCTTATCTGCTGCGTGCAGGGATCGTAATCAGGGGCCGCGTAAGTAGGTGGCAAGGGGGCCAAATGCTAAATCAGACAGTTCCTGTTTTACTACCTGGTACCTACAAAACCGGGCCAGAGATTGAAAGAACGGGTGAAGACCAAAGAAGACCCCCTCCCCCCCGTCATAGAGCACTTTCGCGGTCTCTGATCGTTTCCTGAGGAACCCTCACCTTGCGCAGTTGTGACGGATGCACCAATCTATCCGGGAAATCGATAACATTATCACTCATTGAGTTAAAAATAATTATTCGATTTGAACTATGCAAACCTATATATTAAGTGTATCTTTCGCACTTCTTCTTCTTAACGTTCGTTCGTAACTTCGTTACTTCTTCTTCGCACATTTTTAGTTTGAATGTAGATTAGGCACTCAAGTTAAACTCCAAAATTAATCAGTCTATGATTAATTAGATTTAAGTTTCCTAACGAGACGGATAAGCGAAGTTAATAAGGAATAAGAAAAACAATGCAATCAACGCGGACAATCTCACTCCAACTTGTAGTGAATGGGTTAATTACAAAAATAACTGGGAGTTCTCAGTGAAAGGAGTTAAACGTGTGGAACTGGCAATGAAACGAACCAGTCATTTTCATTAATTAAGTATTTAAGTAGCAGTCAAATGCTTAGTTATTTGCGTTATCTGATTTCGAATTGTATTTTATGTTAAGCAATTCTGTTTAATTAAGACTATTAAATAACTTGACCGTAACTGGAAGCTATTTATATGAGAGTGCATTTCCGTTTCCGTCGAAAGTACCAGCGTTTTCGTACTTTTAATGCCTTCTAACCGGAAGTCCTAGGTGGCGCCACCTCTGCATTCGCGCTTTGTGAAAATATCGCGCGCCATTTTTTATCATTGGCGTTTTAAGTTTCGTCGAAGTAACATCGCCGCAGCCCTAGCAGCTTGCGTCGTGTTGCATAATTAGTTAATACAAAGTGATAATTTGTTAATAATTATGTGGTAAAATACTGAAATGTAGTTATTTTCCTAAAATAACTCGGTGTTAAGTATACATTTTACGCAGTAAGTACCTACCCACATTATATTTCATTTCTTCATTTCATTTGTTCAAAATGAGTGAGTAGAATTTGTTTTAACGGTTTTACCGTTCGATTAATTTGATATTTAAAATTTTTTGTGTGCCTAAATGTTTTTAACCATATGTGGCTTACAATATGGGGGTCAAACGATGCCTCATACCAGTGTTTTGTCATTATTGAAGTGTTTTTAGGTAATATTTAAGATTATTCATCATATCGTCACGCTTTTCCCCCGAGGGGGCTGGCAGACGTGTTGTACAACACCCACATCGCCGGACGATATTCGGTCCCAAATGAGCCTATCACCATACACCGGGCTCCAGTCATGTAGCAGATGACATACAATACGCACATATGTTCACACAACGAACAAATTGGTGCGTGCCGTCGGCTGGGTTCGACCCCGCTCCCTCTGGCTTGAGAGGCAGGCCTTCTCCAACTAGGCTGTCATCGCCTTTAAGATTATCACCAGTTTTTAACATAGTTTTGCTTCCAGAAACGTATAAATGTTTGCCGCCCAAACGCCCAAGCTACAGAGCACGGGCCGTGGCGGTGGTTCAGTGAAAGGTGCGTAACAGCGTGCTTTTACGATTCTACTAATTCATCGGTATTGGTTGACGTGCTGGCCGATAATTCAAGAAAGTTGGTGAGTGAAAAAATCCTTTTTATAAAAATAATGGTTTTCAAATGTTGCAACAGTGTATCAATTGCTTAACTACGAGTCATACAAACGACTCTACCATATCTAGCGATCTATCAGTTCGTTCACTTTATAGCTTTAGTTACTATAAATTTTTGATACATCATGGCAAATTATTTGAATACATGTATTTTAGAGGCTAGGTAATGCCTATTATTTTGGACGTAAGAAATAATCATAATCTAGGTATCACAGACCTAGGAACAAACAATAGTGGGGGAGAAAATATCTTACGTCACCTAGCCGTATGCTGCTACGTAGTAGAAAACTTTTCATTAAATAAATGCATATAAAGGCTTTCTTAACCCTTTTTTTTTTGAAATTATTTCTAAATTAATTTTCTTTTGTGGATATATTACTCAAAATGTCACTTGATCTTTTGACATTGCGTTTAAGTTTAGAGGAACAAGTATTTCATTTTGAATTTATTCCTTTTTACCATATTGTTATGCAAACAATCAGTTCAACGTGCATTCGCATGGTTATAATAGGGAGATACAGGAGTACCGTTTTTGTACCTCCTTACATTGAATTATGCAATCAATACAAAATACTCTGAAATGCTTGAAACGATACGCCCTCGCAGGGTGAATCTCTTTACAAATATCATATTACATTGCCTTAAGCAATCAATACATCATACATCATTGTATGCTTGTAATAAACCACCCTCGCAGGGTAGGTAATCTTTTGCAAAAGCCACCCTCGCAGGGAGGCTACCTATTTGCAATTGAATCATTGCTTTAAGCAATCAATACATCATACATCATTGTATGCTTGTAATAAACCACCCTCGCAGGGTAGGTAATCTTTGCAAAAGCCACCCTCGCAGGGAGGCTACCTATTTGCAATTGAATCAAGCGATCTATACATACACTATTCTTTAGTACGCTTGTAACGATACGCCCTCGCAGGGTGAATCTCTTGACAGATATTACATTGCTATAAGCGTTTAACAGAACGTATTTTAATATTTTTTATGGTTATAATAAACCACCATTGCAGGTGAGTACCATTTTTGCAAATATCATATTTCATAGTATTAAGCAGTTAATACAACAGACAATGTATGCTTGTAATAAATAAAGCAAAACTCTATAGTTGTGCAAATGTATTTGCAAAATATCAATTTCATGATAAACATAGTACAAACTTGTTTGGTTGTAACAAACCATCTTCACCCGATGAGCATCTCTTTGAAAAATACAGTATTTCATTGTATCAAGTAAGTATCGTAGGCTTATTACAAACCATCCTAACAGGGTGATTTTTTGATCTTAATAATGTTGTATGTTCATAACAAAACCTAGTTTTATGCTGGATGAAATATTTCAAACGTATTTTATTGTTGTTGTAATGCCTAATCTGTCTTTTATTCTTCATGAAACTATTAACATAGATACTCTAGCTTGCTTGTAATAAACTACCTTTTCAAGGTAAAATAAAAATATACCTTTGCAAAAACTACCCTCGCGGGAATGTCTTATATAAGAATAAAATTGTAATGAAACAGGTTCCAAATCAATAAATTAACAGACCGTGAAAATATTCTATGTTACAGCTAGACAGTCTTAAACGTAGTTTTTTACTATTACTGCTGAATCCAGATTCAATCTTTTAAGTTTTTAGAAACTGATAAATTAAACGCTCAAAGCGAGGCTTCAGGCCAGTTTGTTGCAGTCTGATCAAGAAGTTTTCGATATGAACTTATTATGTTCCCTGTGTAACGTTAATTTAATTAGAAGTAAGTCACCACCTCGAGGTGGGTTGCATAGTATTGAATCAACTGCACAGTGAAACATGTTCTTTCAAAATTTCGAAGTGAGTCTTACCCCCTTACTTGATTATTTATTGAACAAAAGTGCTCGATGAGCACAATAACCTTAAGAGTTCGTGCAGTATTTCCTGCGACTCCAATCACAACGGAGATACCTGCTATTTGGTTTAAAACGATGTCTTATCTTGTCGATTCTTGCAATTAGGTCGTTTTTAAAACGACATTATGTTACGGATAATGTGACGAGAACGAATGTTGTACTAATTTTGTTAAAAATCTCATTTTCTCATTTAACTCGAGGCAAAGTAAGGTCACACGCGTGTCCCCTTTTTCATAATATGAATATAAGTACATAATTATATACTTATATATTTATTTATTTTTTAATTACATAAATAATTTTGTTTGGAACAGCCTCGCAATACCTGAATGTGTGGCCTATTGTCTGTCATACTCAGTGCGCTATCGCATTGACACTAGCAACCTCTCGTTCACAATGAACGATTTGAATTACACAATTATAATTTAAAATATGAAATTAGTTAAATATTTTTACGACTCTGAGAGAAAAAATTGTAGGGCGTGGGTGCTTATATCAATTATTTTTCGCACGACTGTGACTTAATCATTAGAAAATTGTATGTTTCAAATTGCCATAAAAGCTACCTACCGCTATAAGATATAATGTGTTTGCAGTAAGTTAAGATAGTATCTCGCAACTACCATCGCCCATTCCTTTTAATTACCTACCTTCTTCCAAAGGTGTTTCTTATCTTATCTTACAATGTAAAGACTTGCACTGCGAACTGTGACGTGTAACTGTTAGTTATAAATAAATCCTGATTACTGGCTTATCGTAAGTTGCTTAACTAAACTACCAACAATTTTCTTAGGGCAATAGGTATCGGAGCCGAAATCCTTCCTATATTGCATTTGATAACGATAATTATATAATAAACGAAATAGTGTTATTAAAGTGATAGATTATTTATGAGACTACGCTCATGATAAAATTACGTTATCTTTGAAAGTCTAGCGTGATTTTCATGTTTTACATATATTTTACAAAATCATCACAAACACTGATGATTAATGCATTGACTTGGAAACTCACTATCAAAAATTCAGTACATGCCTATTGAAGTTAAGAGATGTGCAAGTAAACCTAATTTTCGCTATAAACATTAATATTGGCATAAGCTGCCTAAAACTTGATGTAATTGATTTTTAGTATATTATTTAATATTAGCTGTCTCCCACGTGTAACTGATTTGTCAAGTCAGTAAAGTTTTTAGAATTATAAATATTCTTGGTTTTCGTTAAATTTACTGAACTGTTGAAATACATATATTGAACTGGCTTTACGGATTCATCTTTTTTACTCACATGATTTACGATCGTTGTTGTTGCCATTTTAAAACAATTGCCGATTACCAGAGTCGGTCTGGTTGAAAAATATTTCTATCGATCTGGACATTAACCTGTCACTTAAATTGTCACACCACTTAGTTATGGTTGACTATTTAAACACTATCTACAGAAAAAATGGTATCACTGCTTGTCCAAGAAGTTGTTTGTTGGTCACCTGCGATAGTAGACTACAAAATCTTTCGGATCAACGACCTGTTGTTGATTTTTAAAACAATTTTAACCACCAACATTATTATGTATGGTTCTGTATACAAACTTAATGCAAAGGGAAAGTATGACATAAATAATTATTTATACATTGCCTGAACGTGTCAGACATTCTATGGAATGTATTCCCAAAGCATCCTATTACAATACGGCATTATACAGATGCTGGTGACATACATTTTACAGATGGAAAATGTACTATTTAATGGTAATATACGTAATTGTTTCAGACCAATAGAGAGAAAACATAATGCCTTGTTTCCGGTTTCATTATTATTATGTAAACCCTTTTATTTAAGTTGTTTTTCCAACAACATTTTTGAAGATTTGAAATAATTTTTAATATTATTTACAGCTCACATTGGCGTTTCTTCTAACAATAAGTTTTAATAGCCCTACTATAGGTGGCACCACCAGGCAATACCAAACAGGCTCTCATATAAATAGCTTCCAGTTACGGTCAAGTTATTTAATAGCAGCGTTTTACCTGAAATAAAACGCATATTAAAATACTTACCTAACTGGAAGCTATCACTTTAATTTCTGCCTGGTGGAAATTCGGAAAATTAAGCCAATGATAAAAAATGGCGCGCGATATTTTCACAAAGCGCGAATGCAGAGGTGGCGCCACCTAGGACTTCCGGTTAGAAGGCATTAAAAGTACGAAAACGCTGGTACTTTCGACGGAAACGGAAATGCACTCTCATATAAATAGCTTCCAGTTAGGTAAGTATTTTAATATGCGTTTTATTTCAGGTAAAACGCTGCTATTATTCTACTTTTAATATGCAAATAAAAAAAAGTAAACGAAAACACTATATTTAGTGGCTTCCTTTTGTATGCTTAGTAGGATACAAAAAACGCAAAAACTTGCACACGGCCGTAAAGAAAACCAATCCTCTCTACAACCAACGTCCTGAACGAAGTAAAGACCCGCGTATGAAAGCTTCCGCTAAACAGTTATTAGTTTAGCTGACATGTAGGATATTGCCAGGAGCTGATCAGTGCACGGTTGAATATGAAACGATCATTGAAAGCGCGGAAATTAAATAGCCACTCATATCCGCCCGGTGAAGGCACGTCGATCGCTCGCGTCGCGTCGCCTCCAGGGCAGAATACAAAAACCAACTCTTTGTTGAGAAGTATAAGGAGTATTATTGTGTAGAGCGTTTATTTTGATCCTATTGAATTGTTAGTAACCTTTATCTATATGTAGGAATATTTAGGTCTTCTCGTTTGTAACAATTACGATTAGTGCTTGGTTTGAAAACAAGAAACAAAAGAATAAATGAGTTTAAAATCATTGCAGTTATTGTTTTGTTTCCGTTAAATTGGATTGGACACGTACGATTTATGACTATAAACGCTTTTCTAAAAACAGCTGTCACATTTTTTAGATCGCATAAGTTTATTCTTTATATGTATCTTTAAAAGAACTCTATCTTTTAGGCATTGAAGTGGATGCCTATTCATAATCTCACAATAATAATGTTTTTGTTTACTTCCGAAGCAGATAACGTTTTAATTGGAGTGCTGTATTTTAATTGGCTCAATTAAGACGGTTTCATTATATTTAGTAGGTTAGTATATGAGCAAGTCAAAATAACCAGTAGTCACGGAAATTTTATATAATATTATTTTAGCTTTTTTAATGTAGTCACGTAACATTTTCATAAGTATGACAAAAATAAAGTTTGTAGTTATTTAATAAAACATTATAGAGTTTTAAATTTTCTTTTATGTTCTGGTAAATAGTGGTGAGATTATTATATTCGTGGGCGTTTGAGATTCAATCCATCTCAGACGAAACGCACTGGCATGACTTTTCTAAAAAAGGGAGACAGAATAGAGATGAACTCGAAAGAACTATTTCCAGTGGCGAGTATTATTTTTTGTACATAATCGCCGATAATGCAGGTGAATGCGAATGAAGCGTGAGATGCCAATCGGTCATTAGACAAATCAATTTGTGGTCGCTCACCTCATACATATTTTTATTGCACTAATTAGCGCTTTCCCAATCAAATCTTGTCTATCTATGCATTAGTGTATGTAATCAACGATAATGACACTTTGAGTCACGTGAATAATACTCGTAATTTATGTTATTTATAAATGTGTTATTTTTTTTGAACGTGCATTGTTCAGCACGTAATTTGAATTATTTGATGGCTCCATTTTGATAAAAGAAACTAAATAAACTTATTACTAATGAATGCGGCTAAAAGTAAGCCTAGTAACTGAGTGTAAAGTGAAATCGTTTTATTATTGAGATTTGAAACTTCTAAATAAGCTCTCCAGTTCCCTAGACGATTGGGAAAACTGTCTCAGAAGTGTCACGCGAGATTCCTTTTTAACAACGCAGATATTTTCCGAGCTATTTGGGTAAAGAAATTGAAATAGCGGCAGGTGTTCGAGAAAATTTGGAGCCTATTATAAGTAATGACGAGGAGTATACATTTTAGAGAAAAGCTCCTGTTAGAGGAGTGAAGCCAATTAGAAGTGTTAGGAGGAGGTGAAGCACCCTCGGGGAGAGCGCGCCGCCGCGGGCGCTCCTCGGCCGTCCAATTAAACTCACTCGTCGTCCACCTCGACGCCGGAATCCACCACCACCTCATAATTGCGTAAGCCACTCCAAAACAAACCTCCACTTTTTTACGCCGCCGCTAACAATGGAATCATGTCAGACGCCACAAGAACTCCCCTTCATTCTATTCTTCGACTGTGTACGTTACTATTGAGTTGTTAATTAAATTCGCGCAACATAATCGCCGGTTTCTAGCCGCGAGGATATAACCGCTACTGCGATGGATATAGAGGTGATTTCGGCTTATATAAGTCAGGCACGACCACGCGTACCGGTATAGCTTCTTGTTTAATTACAACAATAGTGGCCCCTAATGAGAGTTTGCGCTAATAAGCGCTGCAGAATGTAATCAACATGCTTCGTCGGTCTAATGAGCCGAGTTCCTGGCAAAAACGAGCTACGTCGACATTTTACTGGAGATTAATTAGGCGCTCTACCTATACGCCAGCTTTGGTAGTCCCGGTTACGGCGGAAGGCCTTGTTTCTAACTCGTTAGTCGTTGCTTTGCATTTTTCTCAGAAAACGCAATGTTAAAAGGCCCCTCATAACACTTAGGCATCATTATGTACGCCGGCTACGTAAATACTACGAATCGAACAGTTTTTATGCGAGCTGTACGCGACGCTAACACGGCAGCCCGTCTAACAGTTAGCTTTTAAATAACTCTTATTGACAACAAAGTACACAAGGCTCGGTAAACGTCGTTAACTTAAATAAGTACGTTTGATTACGTCGTAGCTAGCTACCCCATTAAAACTTAACGAGGGGCAACCCCGGGGAAAATAACTAACCCAATTTCCCTTTGCCGGGAAATCATTAAAAGTCTTAAAAGGGTCTTTTCATATATTTTTTACCCCGGAGCGTACGTGCAAATAAACACATTTTTACATACTCGAACAAACAATTCTCCTAACGAGGCGGGAGCGTAACGAGGTCGGGCGCGGAGCGGGTGACCATCGGGCGCGCCGGGGCAGGCGCGGAGCCCGGGCGCGCCGCCCCGGCCCGCTCGCGCCAGCGCCGCTAATTGGAAGGATACGTCCGGAAATGTGTCTCGTTACACGCGGCGGCGCCTACCTGCCTACCGGGGCCCGTGTCGTCGCTCTAACGACACTCCTGATTTATTAGAGCCTATACATTCAAATTGACAGCCGAAACGTGGCGCCCAACTAGTGAGCCGACTCACCGCTCGCTCTGTCTGCCGCTGACGGCACGCTGACGACGACGCATCGCCGTCGAAACATTATCTTCTCTGGTGGGGAGCAATGAGCGATTCTATCATTTATTAGGAGTCACGATGAAATTCAAGTATAAAGTAGGTACGCGGCATATTTAATCATGCCTAACGTGTTGCTAAAACGGCAGAAAATAAACGATGACTGTCACGCGGAAGCCGCGCCGCCAGTGGCTTTATAATTTGGGACATTCACAAGAACGTGTAAAAGCTGCAGAACAAAGAGCTAGCTTGCATTTGAATGGATACACTAAGAACGATGACTGGCTATTCCAGTAGGTTTTCTAATTATAATAAGTTGTGGTTATATAAATTGCTCCTCACAACAATATAATTAATTTACATTAGCGATACAATGAACTCATCGTTAATCTCGGAGATTCCGCGTCGATTTAATAGGTAAATTAATTAATAGATTTTCCAATTAGTGTACGCAGCATAATTAATGAACGTGTGCCGTATTAGCCTCCCAGCCGGATACAATCTGATTCGAGTCGAGCTCGTCGGCAATTACCGACGACTACAAAACACGTCGAATTCCGCGTAATTGCTGAGAATATTACGGCACTGAACTTAATTGTTCTCGACTTAATTAATTAAGCTTTTGTTTCAAACTAACAGCAAAGTGTAGACTTGGCAATTCTAAATTGGATCTTGTAATTACCCTACCCTCCTTTAGCTGGAACTGTCTACTACTTTCAATTAAAGGCCAAGCTTTGTTAATGAAATCAATTATAATTGGGATACAATGTGAAGCCTTTTCGTATCCGTACGGTCGATTACAATGCTGACGGTAATTAATTTATTCTTGTTTCTCGCTAATTAGAACGTCTGAATTAATTAAATTATTATTTGGCGTGTCTAAACATTAATCTGGAAAAGCGCGGAGGCGGTTTCCGTGTTCGACTGTTCGTGTTCATTTCGGCGAGTGGATGTTGGTGTCTTCATTAGGTACTGTAGGATTGCCATTACGCAGCCAGTCGGCGGATCATTACGCTCCCCTAACGAACAACTCCCTACCTAATAATCACTCAGCTCTGAACGAAAGAACGTACATCCTCGAATAATGAAGCAAGGAAACATAATTATTAAGTCAGTTATTGTTAATTAGGTAAATATGTAGGTACTCGTTTAAAACAGACTTCTCTGCGAGTTTAATAATGATATTACGTATTTTATCACCCTGGGACCGCGAATTAATACCGCTTTTAATCATTATTTATCATGCATAGATAGTTCAATTAAGTTATTAACGTAATAATAAATTATACACATTTATTCTAAAAATTACATTGGATTTGAAAGGACGGGTTTTTTACCCATATTAGAATGGTTATTTTCAAAGACATGTAAAAAAAAGTTGAATTCATGTTGAAATAGATTAAGCTACGGTTACATTAATTCGGCGAATGTGTGGGTTTTGAGTAGTGTTTCTTGTGAATAATCATCTTTTTATTTTATCATGTTTTACCCTAGTGACCTGTGAGACAATAAATCAACGTTGTTACCTACTTAATTAGAGTTGATGCATCGAGTCGCCACCTACGTTTTATCAGTGGAGGCATACGTTACATTAAGATATAGGGTCAACTGGTACAAATGCGTGAGTGGGGCAATTGCGTCTTTCGATAGTTACTGACAAACCCTTCATAAATTAGGCAACTATTACATATTGGTGGTACCTAATCTGTGAAGGGTTTGTCAGTAATTCTCGAAAGATGCAATTGCCCCACAGACACATATGTACCAGTTGACCCTATTATAATAATCAGACATTACCTCTCTCCATTCATTTCAAAATGATAGAAGAAAAAGGTGAATATTATTTTTATACCGGTCAATTTTTTAAGTTACAAAATGGCAATAGAATTGATAACAATGACTCTACTGTCGTGTTTTAAATTAATATAAGAGTTGACCACGAATAGCCGGACTGTGCCGGTTCCTCCGGTTGGTTCTATTTGGGCGGGTGGACCCTCACCGGGAGGTCGTTATCTGAATTACTGGAGTATAAATACGGATGGAGTAGCCCGACTTTTTCTTAATAATCTTGAGAAGTCAGTATCTTCACTTCCTTGTATGTCATGACGTTTACTTTCTCCTTAATTTGGTCTGTATCTGTATTTACGCTCTCCTTGGTCCGCCTGGCTTTCTTTGCCTGGCTCGTTCTACCTTAACTTCCAAGATGATTTCAATGTACTGGATGAAATTCGTGAAGGCTTGAAACTGTTCCACTGATAAAAAACAAGGCTCTTATCTTTAAAAAGAAAGAAAGAAAAGAGAATCTTGAAGGACCTACTTGTATATGGCAAATAAGTCAGTCACGCGAAGCCAAAAGTGAAAAAAAAAGACTTTTTTTTTTAATTTGACGTGACAAAAGAGAGTAGAAGAAAAATATGACTGACTCCTACTCCATGTGGGATAAGTACTTTACTTCCAAGGCAAAGAGAGATAGGGAAAACTCCTTCGTTTTACTGTTAAACTTGAAAAAGAAAGAGAAAAAGATTCTTACATCTAAGTACCTACATATCCATAAAAATAGACTAAAAGTTGCCAAAACACTCGTACCAAACACTGTAATCTCAAGATCCATTCAATCAAGTATAAATTGAAGCAGGTGTGAAAGGGCAGGCTGTTTCAAACATTAATTAAGACACAATAATTAAAATAACAAGCAAGTCTGCCGGCAAGCGTGAAGCGGCATCAGTATGCGGGATCGTGGGGCTGCATACGCTGAACTAATCTACGGATAGGGTCGTGACTCGAGAATGTAAGGAAAAATAATTTAAACGAGAATGTTAAGATTTTTTTCTGCACACAAATTGCATTTTGTCCTAACGAAGCAGTGTTTGTTTCGTCGAAAAGTTTTATACATGATATGATGTAAATCCTACTAATATTATAAACGCGAAAGTTTGTATGTATGTATGGATGGATGGATGTTTGTTACTCTTTCACGCCAGAACGGCTGAACAGATCTGGATGAAATTTGGCACAGAGATAGATTATAGTCTAGAATAACACATAGGATACTTTTTAACCGCGGGTGAAACCGCGGGGCGCAGCTTGTAAATATGATAAAACGAAATATTTAGCTGAAAATGATTAACCTGCGTTTAGACGGAATAAGGTTAAATACAAACGGACGTACTACATAACAGACACCCGCAGCAAACAAGGTCTAAAACTATTTTTTATTCTGAAAAGTAACTAAGCCAATGCTACAACTGCTACAACCTTGTTCGTTGCAGGTTCGACTTACATCCGAAAAACATAACCCTTCTTTGTGTAGTCGGATAAAAAGAGAGTTTAGTGCAAAATTGTATCACATAACAACAATAATAACTTAAATAAATATAAGTATCTACCTATTTATGCCCAACAATATTATAAGAACTCGTTAGACAGTTTTTTCTATAGCGCTCGTTAAAAGTTTTGAATAAATACTTACAGCAGTTAGCTATCGTCACCCAAACCATCAAAGTGTTACGGCTCATTAGAATAGGTATAATAATTCTAATGGCAAACTTTCTGACGTACTAAAGCTCCTAAAATAAATAAAGCAAATAAAAAGATTTACATATTAGCAGTCTCTATTTTTATCCGAATTCAAAAAAGAGGAGGAAAAAATACAACCGAATTGATATCAATTCTGTTGTTTTTTTTTCATGTTTGTTACCGGTTTTCGCGTAGGTAACTCCTGTTTATGAACCGATTTTTTTTTTTACGGTTATGCTTACAGATTGGCCCCAATTTTTTTTACAAAATCCAATTCGGGTCAAGTCGATTTTTTAATTTAAAAAAAAATTAGCTTTTTTGGTTATTTATGTAGATAGAAACTAAAAAAGAGCCATTCCATATTTTTATTTTGGAAACAAAATATCAAAGCGAAAGTTTGTAAACATGTTTAAGGCGCGTCCACACTGCCGCTTAATTTGCGGTTTCGCAAGTTCCCACCAAAAACCGGGCGGTCACGTATCCGACGTAATTAAGCAATTACCCGCGGCAATCATCGAATTTTCTCAATTACGACCGAGTGCACGCACCCTTAACTCGGCGAGATTTCCTTTTTATATACGAAACTCATCAACTTTTATTAAAAACATTTGTAGTTTTATTACATTTATATGCGGTCCGTATACAATAAGGTACTATACACAAAACACAACAAAAAAAGATAAGACATTTTAATTTTTAAAATTTAATTATATGTGTATTTATAGTATGTTGTTGTGAAATAAAATAGTTCTTGCAAAATAAAAACTAAAAAACTACTTAAAATAAAATTACCAGAAAAAGTTTAATGAGATTATAAAAAGGATGCAATGATAATTTGTTAACTACAAATAGCTAACTACATTATAATCGGCACCTTAATATTTACAGCAGTAAAAACGTTAATGTTTCCCTCTAGCCGGCAATTACACGGTTAACCAATAAATAATGATTAATAAAATTAGATAGGAAACTAACAATAACTCGTTAATTACCTCATCTATTCATTAGATTAAATTCATACAAATCTACTTATAAATAAGTTTACTTGATTAATTATTTCTTTTTATGGTAAATCATTTAGTAAAGAAAACAATTTTTAATATTATTGTTGTGAAAAGTAGGTCTGTTGCCAAACTGTCTCAAAAAAATTTACCACAGATAACTGACAAACAAATAGGTTTTTTTTTAAATTCTGAATAAATAATTAAATTAGCGAACTTACCTTAAAATATCGTTGAGAATGCAGCACACGATAAATATTTCCAATATTGTCTCAGAAATAACACCAAACAAATCCACAGTCAAAACACGAAACTGAAACCGTCCACTGCAAATTGTCACTTTCAGAGAAAACAAACGTCTTTTAGTCGGAGGCTGAATGTCCCAGAGTTGATTTGGCGCGTTATTAAAAAAAAGAAAAATGTTGATTGAGAACGATGGCTGGCGGATATTTCGCCGGTTCCGCGACTCGTGTAAAGTTTGCTCGCGGGAGGTACGGAGTGACGCGTGCTTTCAGCTGGAGGGCTCGCGGCGGAGTGAGCCGAGCGCGCGCGACGCGGCCCGAGGGCGCCGGGGTGGAATGGAACAACACTCTAATATAATGACAGGGTCGGAACACTTTAATACTCTAATTGAAAAAGTATACTCCACCGGCTTTTAAGTGTAATTAAGGTTACGATTTCGAGTAACGAAAAAGCTTTAAGATCTTTACGTTGCGGGATTAAGGATCTAGTTGGACGCTTTTTAATGTGTTTTTAGACTTATGGCTTTGAAAATGGAACTTGATAAGGATTAATACTTCAGTAGCGCCTGTCTTAAAAAGTTTTTACTTATCAAAATATCTGCTAATCTAATCTGTAAAGTGCTTATAACACAACAGTCTTAGTTTATAGCACAGCTAAAACGCCAAGAAAAATCGTAGCTATGTCCTACGAACAAATGTAATGTAGAGCAGTGAAGCAAGCCATCCCTATACATGCTGCATACAGAGTAGGTATCTCTACGAAATCGATACCTAATAAAAGTAATCGGCAAGAGCATCACGTCCCACTACCGCCATACGTAGGTAAGAAATATCACAAACACAACCTCGCTAGTGGATTTCGGCCTAAATTCAATTCCACCCCTTTTCTCCGCATCCGTTCGAGTAGGAAACCAATCTTCTTTACATTCCCTCGCCGACAAATTTATACACCTCCATACGTCCTCCCTAATAGGAGCCGGAGTGGTGGCGGTGCGGTGGCGGAGGCGGTCGCCGCTGCGTAAATTATTAAGCAGCCGGGTCCGGCGGTGACCCGCAAAGAAACGGCAAGTGTCCGGTGCCGCGCCCGCGCCCGCGCCGCGCCAAGCACCGTCGTCGCCGAGAATTTAATTTCCACCGCCCGCCCTCGCCACCATTGTCCGCCCAGTATTTCATTACGGCTCCAGCTTTTCTATTAATAAATCACTCTTCGCCTGCGCCGTTTAATTACGTCCCGGACCCGGCCGACGTCTGATTACACTTTCATCGAACATCTAATTAGTAGTGCAGTCTAGCCGGGCTCCGGGCCGGGCCGGGGCCGGGCCGGCGCGATGTGTGTATTCTTTGTTCGAGAGATATTACTCGGCCTATATTACACCGCGAGCCACATCCTCCGCTAAGTTCGAAATGAACGAACTTTGATTAAAATCGACCGCTGCACTGGCGGTTGGCGTAGAACAAGAAAGCTTTTAAATTAATTTCTTACTTTTTAAATTGTAAAACATTTTAAATTAGACATGAACCAAGAATTCTATTGTAAGAACATTACTGTTTCATGTCTAATTCAAAGGATCTGGTAATCTGATAGAGTATTGTATTATTAGCTTTGTTGGTATATAAAGTATATCTACTGTTTCAATAGTTTCTAGTAGTCCACCTCGTTTAATGTATGTGTCAGCTGCCAATTTCGCCAAATATATGACCGCAAACTGGAGTATCTCGTAAGCTGTAAGGCCTTTTTTAATTTCCTGAAGCGCGGAGAGAGCGCGAGCGCGAGCGCGGACAGACGCGACGCGGGCGAGCGGCCAGCGGCGCGCCCGCCCGTTTAACTTATTGCCACGGTTAACGAGAATACGCCGTTGTGTGCCGGCGAAATTGAAGGATTTACTCGCGTCCCTCCTTTATTAAACCTATTGCACACCAGCACACCTCCCGAGTGTGTGTGTATACACGTAGTATGCCGAAATTACATTTCACATGAGTCGTAATAACAAGGGCGGGCGTAAATCACTAGCATTATTAGTTTCTCCCGTTACTCGTACCATTTGTCACTTTATATTGATGCGGGTATGCCTTATTTGAACGCCTACCGCCGAGAGAAAACACTAATTAAATGTAGCTTTAGACGTTTTATTTAAAGCTCTAGCTATTATTATTTTGCTCGGAAAACAAACATCTGCGCAAGGCATACGTCCGCAAGTTAGTTATTAATAAAACGAAGTTTAGAAAACCGTAATAGTATTCTTTGAAAGTAATGTCATAATTTCTTATAACTTACACCAGTACTTTGCCACTAAGAAGTATTAATATGCGTCAGTAATGAACGCTGGGCGGGGGTAGATTATTATTTGGGCGGCCGGCAGTGGGCTGCGTCAGCGTCGCGCCGAGTGCAGCCGCGCGTCTCACAATATCGCTGGACTTCCTTCCTGTAAGCTAAGCGTATCGCCTCAAAGTTTCGCAATATACGCGCACCGAGACCGTCCTTTATTAAAAACTATTCTCACATTTTTAATTAAAACTTGTGTTCCCCCACTAAAACTTTATTTAAGCAATAAAGGCGGCGCAATTAGCGGCGCTGTCCCCGTCGCCGACTTCACCTACTTTTCCTTTGCTTTAATGAGTGTTTTTTAATAAAGCCGGGAGTGGTGCAAGTTTATTAATTTAGTTTAACTCGTGTCACGGCACGGCGCAGCCCAGCGCTGCCACCCGCCCTCGCACGCCATAAACCTACTTTTTCATTAAACTCTCCCAGTCCACTCATTAGTTATTGTTGTACAATCTTGGCTTCAAAACTTACCAGAGACCTATTTTGACTGGATCTTGAATCAGTTGAGTTATTTAATTGTGGATTGTTGATGCATGCATAGTGTAGAATATTTTTTTCATTAGGTATTATTTTTAGAAAAGTGCTGAAGATAAATCAAATAAAAAAATGAAGCTATTTGCAGAAAATATGTGGGATGTTTTCCGAATCGTACATTAGGCACGACGGCAAAGTAAGGATCGTTGTCGTGTCGGCCAGCGAACTAAAAGCTGAATGACGCGTGGGCCACTCGCCCCCCGGCCCCCGGCAAGTGTTCCGGCCATAATTACATTCCCGTGTCTAACAAATGGAGAATCGGTGTTGATTTGTGTTTAGCTGGCGCGCCGTGAGCGGCCCGAGCCGCGGCCGCGATCCGCCCGCCACTCGACCCGCTTGCAACTAATACATTCATGGTTTAATTATACCAAAATGATCCTATTTACAGCCATACAAAACAAAAAATAGTTAATGCCTGTTAACAAACCGTTGTAGTACCTAACTAGAACAGCAGCTAACAAACTATATATTTAAGCATGCTTGCATTTTACCACACCTGCTATACCCTTTTATTTCCCACAAAGCGCACTCAGAGTGTGAAAAACAGAAAAGAATCATGAAGTAGAATGATTCCGTGCGGTGTCGGTAATTGCTCTCATATCAGCTGAGTGAAAAACGAAGCTCGCCGATCGGCCTAAAAGCTCTGCGCCGATTGCATCAGCACACGGATTTTCCATTACGCGCTAGTTTTTTATTACGAGCTTCTAAAAGTTAACACCGACATTTAAATTGCACCAGCTATATTTGCGGAATATACCCAATTCCGAATAGACGAATAAACGTTTAAGATTTGAAAGCTACATTGGACAGTTTTCGGTAGTCGCAGCTATAAAGTGGAATCGAATCGTGGATAGAAGAGGGTAGTTCGCGCAGCGGCAGCGGTTCGCACGAGACCGGCGTCGTTAGGGAGGTCGTATATCGTCGGATAACCGCGAATATTGGCCGCACTAACAATGTGCGTCTTTATAAGTTTTTAACGAGCTCGGACGGTATAAATTATGTGCGGAGCGGGCAGTGGGTCTCGTTATCTCGCTGGCTGGCGGAAGCTTAATGTACCGAGAGCTTTATTGCAGCCACTTACGGCCTGCAACTCGAACTGCTTGTATAACTATTGTCTCGTTACACTTTATGCCCCGCTATAAGAACGCCATTATTTTACTGCATGTTAGATAGGACGGCTTAAATTTCAACTGTGTTAAATCTTTGTGGATTTCTACAAACTAACTTAACTAGTCCTACTAATCCTATCCTACTTCCTACTAATATTATAAACGCGAAAGTTTGAATGTATGGATGGATGGATGTTTGTTACTCTTTCACACCAGAACGGCTGAACAGATCTGGATGAAATTTGGTACAGAAATATATTATAGTCTAGACTAGCACATAGGATACTTTTTAACCGCGGGTGAAACCGCAGGGCGCAGCTAGTTAAAAATACATTCTTACTTACAATTATTTTAGACTGTGTGTGTTTTCACAAGAGTCTATACGTATTGAGTATATAAAGCACAAATGTTCAATTAACTGTTACTTAGTATACCGTATAATATAATCTGCTCTACGCAACTGTACCTAATCATCGTTAAAAAGTATTTTGAGCATTTAGTACCAATTTACCGAACGCATAATTTTACTGCAGGAAGTTACTTCACTCTACGATTCTGTGCCATGAATTCGAAATAGTGTAGGTAATTTGCTTATAGTTTAATGCCCAGGTGAGTATTTGGCTCACAAAGTAATAAATTGATATTTCCTCACGTTAGGCTATGTTGTTTTATAATTTTAACACATTAAACCTTATTAGCATATGAAACCTTATTCAACGAAATTATCGTTAATTATTTTGATGCTTTTTTCGTGGATTATTTTGTAACCTTTTCTTGGAGTTACTCAGGAAATAACCCGGTAAAACATATGCTTAAGTTTAGGTAGAATTACTATGAAATTAACTTGCATATTACCTAATTTATGCACTATTAAATTTTTTTCGTGTTTGGGTATCCAACATATTTAAACAATCGCGTCCTCTTTATACTATTGATCACTAGATGAGCCCCGCGGTTTCACCCGCGGTTAAAAAGTATCCTATGTGTTATTCTAGACTAAAAACTATCTCTGTGCCAAATTTCATCCAGATCTGTTCAGCCGTTTTGGCGTGAAAGAGTAACAAACATCCATCCATCCATTATTGCAAACTTTTTCGCGTTTATAAAATTAGTAGGATTACTTTAGTTAGACTATTTTAAAGATCTTTGAGTGGCCTCTAAGGCAATTGGACTCATCAATAGACCTTTCTTAATATGTACTATATTAAAACAATTTCTCGCTAATCCTATAGTATCTAAGAAGTGAGCTATTTAGTAGTAGTACCTTTAGTTTTTTTTAATATATTTATCTATCTGCAATCAGCCCGTAAGCCATAATCAGATTTCTTGTATTGGAAATTGGATTTGAGATATGCACATCCTGTGATGTGTCATCTCAAATTTTTCAACTTTATATTGTGGCTAATCGCGATCTTTTCAGCCGGTAAAAGGAGTCGCTGGTGTTCAGTAGCGATGCACCTAAGTGATTTCTGTGCAATCTAAGTCTTTGTTTATAGGCCTTGGTGGACTTTTCTATTTTAGTACCTTTAGTTAACGAGGCAAATGTATTTTCTGAAAATAAGGGTGCTGCTAGACGGGCAATATTTTTATTGCAATACTGGCCCGATAATATTGCGACAACATTTTGAGTGCGGCACAGCCTATGGTCATATATTTCCAGCAAGGCTGATGAATATTGTCAGTCTTGTCGGGCCAGTATTGCAGTAAAAATATAGCCCGTCTAGAAGCGCCCTATATAACTACGCGCCACGGACGGCCACAAACTTGATCAGCTTTATCTGAGGCTCAGCGACACCAATCAGCTAAATGATAAAAACTACATTTCGAATCAACACACCTTAATACGGAAACCATTAAGAACGGTTTAAGTTAATAAGTAATAGGTACAGTAATTGCCTGCCAGGAACGGATTAAGGACAACTCGTTCCGACGCTTTAGTTTTTTTACTAAGTACTTATTTTCTCTTTGGTAGATACGTTTTAGAAAGCTTGTAAATAAGTTGCAGAGATCATTAGTCAAATGTTTAACGTCAGTGTGTAGTGTACCCAGTTATTTAGCGATACAAAAAAATTTATTGTTTACTCGTAGTTGAGTTTGTCATAAATTGTAAGGGCGACATTGTCTGGCACCCAACATTTTTGAACTAACAGACTCTTAACTGGCGAATGTGTGAAAGAGAGTCCTATGATTCGAAAAGTGCCTAAGCTCACAAATAAAAACCTACCCTGCGGTAAAAAATCTGTCGGTATCAAGCTTCAGTCAAGGGAGATCCGGTACGAAAACTTAACCATGTACCACATAAATTAGGTGCATGCACACAATTCACCGTTGTCACAAACAAACGAAACAAGTCGCATCAGTGAAAACTATTGTTGTTTCGTTCACGTTATAGTATCTTGTACGTCTCTCTATCTTTCTTATTGTTACACGTAACACAGCACTATTAACGGAGCTGTGTAGTCTCCTTTTGCTTGTTGTTTTTGGTCCACGCGCTGTGTACTTGAAATTAGACTCGTACCGCTTCTTCCTCATATTAATTCGATGATATATCAAAGCAACAATTAAAACTTTAGTTTGCTAGCAACCAAATAGTTCATTTAGTGCACTTAATACCATCCTGTCATCTCAAAACAGGCTTCGAGGCGAAATGGAGGGACTTGTCCAGCAATTAGTGTTTCCCGAAATAAATGATGAAATCCCTCGATTCTTTATTTCATAAAAGATATTCTCATGTATCAACTTAATTCGTTAACGCTATTCATGGCTTTATAATTTGTTTTTATAAAGTTAATTAATACAAGCCCATTAATACTGAGATTCATTACAAAAATTACAATATTATTATTGTGCGTTTTAATGGAATATTTAAAATAATGCATTAAGTTAATTGAAGTTAAACTTTTAATTATCTCACATTTTTGCGTGGAAAAGTTGTTACTTTTATTACTTTTATACCAGGTCATTAAAATTACGCTTAGGGACTAAAATAATACGTTAATGTAACTAATAAACTGAGAAAATATTACTATATTACAAACTGTACAAAAATTACAAACGATGCACTTATAATTGTAATATGAACAATAACTTGGTTACGTATGTTGATAATGTAACTTTAATTAAAATTAGTTCATTATTTTTTTGGCTAAAAATAAAAATAAAACTTAAATAATTGTGTTTCAGAATACGGGGATAAAACCTAAAAAAATAATACTATTAATATAGGGTCAACTGGGGCCAATGCGTCTGTGGGGCAATTGCGTTTTTCGAGAATTACTTACTGACAAATCCTGAGACTAGTAAAGGGTTTGTCAGTAATTCTCGAAAGACAATGCATACTGCATGTGTAGGTGTATTACCTACTACTGTGGGGTAATTGCCCACAGACGCATTTGCCCCAGTTGACCCTAAATTAATAGTTCCTACCTATAACGTAAATTAGCGTGCACCATCGTTGGCCGCACATTAGGCTAGGTGGTGACCTATCGAAATGGCAATAGAAAACTTTAAGCCAATGCGAAGTTAGTCTAAAGTATTCGTTAGGAGCCTTAATGTTTTTTTTTTTTTGTGCACAAGAGTTCCTAATTCATAATTTTACATTCACGTTTAGCACCGAACCCTAAAGTAGAGCAATCTGTAGCTTAGCATTCCCACCGACTAATGAAGTACTCAGTGATGACGCTCCGAGAGGTTTGATTAAAAATACCAATTAAGATTACGAGCTCTTTATTCCAGTTCTAATCAAGCAGTTAATTAGGATTTAGCGTAAGCCTCCGGTGGCGCGACTTATAGGCCAGTTGCCACCCAAAGAGGGTCCTGTGAACTTTACACTGTACTTTACTTTGATATAATAGCGCCCCCTGGCTCTACCCATGGACTTCTAATTTCGTCATAGGGAAGTGCTTAATTAGTGGGTATATTAAACACTAGCTGCGCCCGAGGTTTCATCCGTGGTCCCACAGGAACAGTTAATTTTTTCGGGATAAAAAGTACCCCATGTCCTTTTCCGGACCCCCGACAACGTGTTTGCAAAATGTCAAGATGATCGGTTGAGTAGTTGAGATGTGAAAGCGTTACAAACAAAAAAAACGAACAAACTCACTTTTTCGCATTTAAAATATTGGTTAACATTATATAATACCTAATGCTGTAACTAGAGTAATGAATATGTATAATATCGTCACGCCTTTTCCTCCGAAGAAGGTAGCAAACCCACACTTCGCCAGACGATATCCAATCCCAAATGTGACAGGGGGCGAGCCTGTCGCCATACACCAGCTTCCAATTATGTATATCTGTAGGTGTAGGTGTTTTGCACTAATTTTATAAATGCGAAAGTTTGGATGGATAAATGGATGAATGTTTGTTACTCAATTACGCCAGAATGGCTGAACGGATCTGGATGAAATTTGGCACAGAGATAAATTATAGTCTGAAATAGCACATAAACTTTTTAACCGCGGGTGAAACTGCAGGGCGAAGCTAGTAAAATATATAAAATATACTTACTTTATTTGCTAAGCTATAGTAAACATTTTGCTATGAAAATGTATTAAGTAAGTATTTATTGTTAACAATTTTAACTCGATACCTACTAGAGTATATTTAGTCAATGCAGGGTTGACCAAAACATCTTTGTAACAAATTGCGTCTTACGATTCCAGCTGAAATTGTTAACCGCAACGGTATATCCTAGTTTAAACACACTAACGTAACACGAAAGCCAAGACATATCTCTCCCATTTTAGGAGCGGCGAAGTAACAAATCAATATTTGGAGTGAGTGCTTTTTCGTGCTATGGAGAAGCTTTTATCTGGACAACGGTCGGATGGCAGCACAAACAGAAGGGCAGAGGCGTTCGCTTCAACATAACACATCTTACGATACTTGTGAAGTCTCTGCTCTAAAAAGGTAGGTTTTAATAAATACATACCTAAACCTATACCATAATAAACCCTATAGGTAAAGGTATACCTATAATAAACCCACTATAAGTTTCCACTCCATTCATTTTACAGGATAAACTTCATTACTATTTTTATATTATTGATTATTGAAATAAAACTTCTAATAAGAATTAAAATAATTTACTGCAGAATTGTGTACAAAGGTCTTAATTTAAATATCGTCTCAACAGTAGACCCAAGTCTGATGTGCAATTTGATGTACATAGGTACTTATAAATGTAGTTAAACAATCATTAAATAATCGCTATTTTTATCTTTTTAAAAACTCTTTCAGATCGTAAAACCCTTTTGTTAATAGCCATTTCTTCAATTTCTTGGAAAACAGTGCCATAATGCGACTTCCAACAAGGTTGCGTTAAACGTTTAACGCTTCTAGGGAGGGGGAATAGAAAGAGACAGAGCGAGAGTGAATGCGAGGCACTCGAACGCATGCGCGTAGTAAGAAAGATACAGAGAAGTTTCACTTCTTCCGCGCGGAGGGACTCCACGCACTATTTTTTTTATGTGAGTAAAGACTAACCCCCTTAGCAATAAACGTTGTATAGCCTCGGTATATCTACACAGTCTTTTTTTTATCGAGTTAAAAAAAAAGACAAAACACTGTCTAATAACTATTCCGCTACACAACGTCTATTGCTAAGAGGGCAAGTATTTTGTTTTAATTTTAGTTAGAGTAAGTTAAATTTTAAAAAAAAGTGCAGGTAAAATAATTGCTCCATCAAACCCTTCGAAAACTCCGGTTTCGTAAACCGTTAAAAGCATTTAATTTTGGAGATTTCCTAAAAGTTATGTTACTGGGTCAACTGGCTAAATACGAAAATAATTGTCTCTATTTAGAGACTAAAACGTGACTTCAAAATAGATGGAGGCTACTAAATAGTCGGTACCTATAGTTTAATTGGTTAATTTTAATAGTTCATTCATAAATAAATTCGGGACTATTGACTAATATTAGTAGATAAATCTAGATAGAATATGAACCCTGAACCTCACGTTAAAGGAGTCCTGTGTTATGAAATTCAGTGGATAAAGCAATACCGGATAAAGGAATAATTAAAAGTTGCACTTAGGTACATAAGACATGGAGAGGTTATGCTTGAATCTATTGAAAGTATACATATTAAATACCTATTTTGACATAGGTAAAAAAAAAACAGTTTTTCGTTGGTGTAGGTAAATTACTAAACAAAGAACAATTATCTCGTGTGAAAACATGTGTGTGTGTGTGCGTGTGTGTGTGTGTGTGTGTGTGTGTGTGTGTGTGTGTTTGTGTGTATGTGTGTGTGTGTGGATGAGTGGGCTTTGATTGCTTGTGTAAATGAAGAGGGTGGTAATGTACGGTTATAATATATTTTTTGTCGATATAATTATATAATTTTTACTTAGAATACTTATCTTTACAATGACGTCTGCAAAACGCATGTAAAATTGTGTTACCTATATATCAACAGAAAGCTATCTTAAAGTAATCAAATGCAAATACCTACTCTATCCTTCTTTAATTTATAGTTTAAGTAAATAATCAGCTTATCATTATTAACAAGCAGCTGAGTAATCCCTGTCAAATGTAAGCTATACAACAAACTCAGCCTAATTAAATCCAACAATTACACATTTTCCTCGAAGCACACGCGTTATACGGTAATTAGCAGTTACTTAACATGGAAAAACCGTTTAATTAACTCTATACCAATGCAATATAGTTGAGGCAATACTGAGTAGAACTCCACCGCGAGCGTTAATTATTATCTGTGAGGAGTGCTCTTTGTTTAGTTACCAACTCTAAATTAGTTTTCGAAATGGATCATTCACACCCTTTCCCCTTACCCCTGTCTCCCCGCCGGCCGCAGAACGATTATGTAAACAGTAGATTAAGTCCTGCATTTTTGGTGATCATCTAATCATACCTTACGTAAAAACACACCTCTTTCCCAAGCACGCCTCTTACAATACAACACAATACAATCTAAATATTAATCATAAGGTCCCTGATGTTATCAGTGCAGTGGTATAAAATACCTATCTTGTAATGTCATAAACATGCGAAACAGCCATAGTAGTGTGTAATCCTTGTTCATGTTGTTTTTGCTAACTACCCACATTTATGATTTAATAAGAACTGTCGTATAACATAACATTTAAGTTTAGCAATTAAGTTTTAAAAGGCAGTCCTAGCCTACAAAATAACTTTTAATTTGATTACTTGTGTCTTAGTCTCTAACGCTGAGTGTACAAAATTATTTACCTATATGTGTTTGTTAATAAAGAAATTTTAAAATCAAAAATGAATACAATACAAAAATTCTTTATAAATTAAAATCTAAGCACGAAAAAATAAAGGCGCAATGGGCGGTTATATCGCTTAGGACCGATCTCTTCCAGACAACTTTTGGATGGAATAAAATCATATCTTCTAAAAACTTTATTTCTTTAGCAAGTTCCTACCTTAGTTACATGTAAATTATTTTCTATTAGTATGTCAAACAATTTGTTCAGCAATCAGCACTTGATCCTCAAGACAAGGCCTCGCGCTTAGTTTGAGGCTCGCCGATAACTCTATTTAGCCTGTAATTACCTATAAGTAATGTTTGATGCTTCATATAAGCTAACGAATGTGTATTCTTCTTTTGGCAATAAACATATTTTTATTCCCGTAGAGGCAGGCCGAGGTCATAATACTCCTCTCCATTTGCTAAGATTCTGGCAGTCATCTTTCGCTTCTTCCAACTACCGTAAGTCTTTTCATACATGCTCGCATCGCACGCATCTTTTAGGAGGAGCTTTTCAGAACCGGTAAGTGTTAGGTATTTTTAGGGTACCTATTACTCATGTTTTGGTTAATCCTCGTCTCTCGTCGATCGAGTTAGGAAAAACTATGATGTGGTTAAGATGTAACCCTTAGAGCATCATCATGCAAAGCAATTCTGTGAAATTATGTCATAGCAGCTAAAACAGGCTTTTTCTTTGATACAAGCCCATAATCTATTTGGGATGAGTTAGGAAACAAAATAAAATAACTTAGTAGGAAGAATACAGATTCAGGGGGAGGCGAAATTTTTTTTTAAAGAGAATGAATTTACGAGGGATTAGTAAGGAACAACCATTATAAACGGTTGCAAGTGTACGTTATGTAATTGCTTCCGATCTTAGCTACTGTTCCCCTGTTACATTATGTCCCGGCTCTGTTCCCCGGTAATTGGAACGTTCTGAGATGACACCACTCGGCTGCCTCTAATCAGTTAACAAGAAACGCACTACGTACAAGCTATTGTGATTCGTAACACACACCACATTTCCTATGACAACCCTAGTCTCAATTTCAACCTCTAAGTATCACTAACTTACAACACGCAGCTCTAATCAAATATCTCGTTTTGGAAATCAATCAATTTTTATTTAGACATTAATAACCCCCGACGTAAAAACGACAGGGTGTTATATGTTAGGTTAGACGTGTCTGTGTGTGTGTCTGTCTGTGGCATCGTAGCTCCCGAACGGATAAACCGATTTTGATTTTGTTTTTATTGTTTGAAAGGTGAACCAGTCTGGAGTGTTCTTAACGGAAGTTTGATTAAAATCGGTGTCGAGAGTTTTTTTAATTGTTTTTTATCTAGTAGGTAATTAATTTATTTATGACAGTGATTATTAATTTTTAAATAAATAATAATAAATTCTGGACACTTCCACACACGGTCGCCTGATCCCAAACTAAGCAAAGCTTGTACTATGGCTGCCAGAGACTGATATACATACTTAGATAGATATTAACACCCAGACATAGAACAAACACTAATATTCATTACATAAATGTTTGCCCTAAGTGGGAATCGAACCCAGGCCCCCAAGCTCAGAAGGCAGGTTCACTACCGACTAAGCCACTAAGGCTCAATATATGCAATAATATAAATAAATGCAATATATATGTGTACAGCACAGTTACCAAGAATGTAAGCTACAAGAAAAGCAGCCAGTGCACCGACGCATTGATTAGAAATAGATAAACAATGTTGATAAGTACAATAGACGCAAAATAAATAAGTAACAGTTATGGTACAAAATTAAGGAGATCGAGATACCAAATGAGATAAAGAAAGCATGCTGTACGTTTCTTTTGTTTTGTGTTAATATAATAAAAGACAATCTGTTTGCTTTTGCCGTTCCTTTTTACCGCAGAATGTGGATTGACCTTTCTCAGAAGGTTTTTCCGCCGAGGTAGGTACAGCATGAAGCGTTTTAAAAATGGTGTTAACAGATCCCTCTCCGTGTTGGCATCGCATCAACAGCACCGCCAGTGTTGCAGGTGTCCATTGGCGGTGGTTACCGTTTACGATCACGACGATCGTTTACGGTTCCTAAGCAGTACCGGATTAACCACATAGCAAGAGTAGCAATTGCTACGGGCCCCGCACGAAAGACGGCCCCGCTTATTTAAACCTCAGGGATGAGTGCCCTGCCTCAGCGTAGTTTTTTGAGTAAAACTTATTAAGATGTGTTATCAGTGCCGGATCAGCCACATAGCAGGACGCAGCAAATGCTACGGGGCCTGCGCGAAAAACGAATACTAAAAAAGCCCTACACCAAATTACTAATATTATTCTCAAAGTAGACACCCGGCGTCAAATTTCCCAAAATAAAGGGGAAAAGGTGCTGACCATACTTGGCAACACAAAAATTGAAATCGTGGAAATGGGGTGTTTTTGGTGGGAAACCAACGACTCAGGGGCCCCTTCACTTTTGCTACGGGCCCCGCGCTCGCTTAATCCGGCACTGTTCCTAAGTGTATCTTCGATACCCAATTAGATAAAAATATTTTGACTTTGACTTTGATCAGGCAGGCCATCTGCTCTTTTAAAAAAATAGGGATAAGTTACGAAAAATAATATGTAAGTAAGTATTTTAGTACCCACTTACATAAAAACTATATTATTAAGCCAAACTCTACGATACTCTTAGTAAGTACTTTTCAACAGTTTACATTCCTCAGCTAAAAATGTAGGTAGGTATATATAGGTAGGTAGCGATGCAAGAACGCTCCACTTTCCAGTTAATCCACTCCTCCAAAGAGGAGATGCTTTAACACAAAACAAATAAAAATGAATCCCGCGGATGAGTGCTTCAATTTACGAACGGAAAGCTTTTTTGGGAGTATTAAGTGAGTGTTCTTATTTCGTTTCAGGCCAGAGCTGGGCGTAAGTAAGCACTTATCTTTACAGTTCCTGCATTAAGTCGTCAACAATTAAGCCTCATTAAATTTCATTAGTGGAATGGTCCCGCGGCGGGTAAGAGAGGGGGTGGGCCGGCCGTCGCCGCTTAGACGGATAATCTCCAGCTGTCAGCCGCTAATGCGTTTTAGAGTACGTAATTTGAACCGTCGAGATCCATGGTAATTAACAGCCGCAATTAAGCTAAGTGATTATTAGTAACTACCACTGGGAAGAAGCAAGTGCGTGGTTATCGACTGAAGTGACGACACAGACGAAAACCTCAACCCATACAATGATTCGTCTCAATGGACATAGAGCTTTAAGCTTTTAATCATGCCTTTTAATGGTACGGCTACATTAGCGCGCGATAATTCGTGTCGCATTGTCGCGCTAAAATAATCGTAATCGGTTTTCGGCGATGTTCTTGTCTACATTAGCGGTAAACTCGTTACCTTTCTGCGGAGTTGACGTGCGCGATATTTCTCCCGATACGCCGAGTGACTAGTTAGTCACTCGGCGTATCGGGAGACATATCGGGTGTACGGCTACACTTGTCGCGATAGCCCGAATTATCACCGAAGGCCGCTAATGTAGCCGTACCATCAACAAGGCTTTTTTATACGTACATAGATGTGTCACATGTAACACGATAAAAACCAAAAAAGTCAGGTAAGTATTTCAAAGCAGACGTTTCAAGTTTCCAATAAGACGTTAGTAATTTAAGTGAAGATTCACACGAGAGTAGAGTAAAGGCTTTACGTCACTTCAATTTTGTGTTAAAAGTAAGTGTACGCCTCAAGTAACCCGGAGGCAGGGGTAATGTATTCCCATATATACATAAGTGAAAACATTTTAAGAAGCTCTACGGACCCACTGCATCACCCCGGGGGTTAGGGCCTAAAAGCACTATCTCGAAGCCAAAGCCTTACAACTCTTCTCAAATTCAACTTACTTTGCTCTGTGTAGGTGCCCGCGTAGATGGTATACAGCGAGGCGAACGGTCTTTACACTTGGGTATAAGTATTTTTTCGTGTAGGTAAGTACAGATCTACAAGGCGAATGTGAACGGTCGACCTAGGCGAACGTATCTTGACCAAGTCGAAGACGTTTTAAAGAAAGGCCAGGGACCCTATTCGGAGATTTGAGATTTTCATCTCACTTATTTTCGTCTTTTTTGCAGTGTGTGCGTGCGCTCGTGACTGAGTTTGAAATTGTGTAAGGGAATGTTGAAAATCAGGTATGAAAAGATTCATGGAAGTAGAAGAAGCGAAAAATGGATGCCAGGATCGTAGCAAGTGGAGAGAAGTGGTCTCTGCCTACCCCTATGGAAAACAGGCGTGACTATATGTGTATGTATGTTTCTATGTAGGTAAGTACATAATATGAATTTATGAAAAAAGTTATTGTTATTTGGTGAAATCAAAACGAAATGAAAATAAAGTACTTTACCGCGGATACTGACTTGAGCTTTATTTATTTGTAACTTCTTATTTATGTGGACCTAAGTAGTAAATATCTTAAAAACAGAAAAGGAGAGTGATGTTTCAGTCTCAATTCCAATTCACGTTCATTATTAATAAGACCAGTTGTCTTATTATATTTTTAAATTATTTTTAGTTATATGACACAGGATTTTATAGTACCAGTCAGGTAACGGATCAAGAATTGAAGTCGAAGTATCAAACAGACTACACGTAACGAATTCAAGTTTAGTGTCGCTCGGGGTAGAGCCCAAACTCCAAGCCGAGCTGCACAGGACGCGCACTCACCTGACAACATCTGCCGGCCAATCTGCAACCCGAACCGACCTCTTGTTAGTCGAAAAACCAAACCACCCAACCAAAAAACATACTACCCTCTACCCACATTACTCCCAATTCTTATTTTAAAACCCGCGACAGACCAACTTTCCTTTCTCTGTGTCACGGCTCACGAATACGCGACCATGCTCGATTTCATATAAAATAAATTGAAAAGTTTTCGAGTTTAATTCCGTCTTGAAGCCGCCGTCAATTCGAGCTCGCAACGGCGTGGCGGAAGCGAATCTCGATGTTTTGTAATGGAGCTTTTTAAAATGGAAGTCGAACTTTTGTCAGACACTTTTAGCCGCGCCGGAGATACATTTAAGCTTTTTAACTTTTCCACTCCGGTAATGTATCCCACACTTTCCTACGTCTGTAGTAGACGTGAATAAGTGTTTTTTATAGGTATAGCGAGAGAGTTTTTTATTTGTGTGACTCGCGCGGTCCCAGTCGCTCGCAATAATCCTGCCAAAGAGCTTCTCTATCCGACTTTAGAGTGTTTATTTTTTCATGTTCGACGACAGTGTAAACATTTTGCCTACGATCCATTAAGTAAATGCACTCTGGCCGCCACTCGGCACTGCATTAATATTGCATTTCTAACTCCCCTTCCCCCGGGCACCGGCCGGGATCGCGACCCTCGATGGACATTACTTCGACAGGATATGGAGGACAACAACGCTATTGAGTTATCTCAACGCTAATGTATCCCTATTATTAACTTAACTGAACAAGTAACTTTAGTATATGTATATTTAAGTGTACTTACGTAGAATATGTAGAGGTATGTCGTACTGTTTATTGCTGGTCAAAATATTTGGAGTTCACTCACCCAGTCAACCACATCAGGGACACTAAGTACCCAATACGTGCGTCGTGTTGAAATCCCTGGCGTGTAGGTAATTTGTAAAATTTCCATTAGTCGAGTGTCGCTGTATCGGTAGCGCTGTATTGTGCAGGTAACACAATGACACCTCGTTAAATGTTTCATGAGGTGCCTGGGCATCACCTGGTGTGACGAAAATAACAAATTCAGAACGCTTTTCAAACAACACTCAGCCTGTGCTACATTATGTATGAGCACTCCATTTGGTGATCCGCTCAGGAGTCCCGCTCGCGGCTCGTTAAGCGCCTACATTAGCTACAAACACTTATTGATTTTGAGAGATTGATGTAATTCGAGACGAAAAGTGCCTTGTTACGGCCTGAATAGATTTCAGTGTACAGTTGTCGCTTCTTGTTTTATCTGTAGCTAATGCTCCTGAGGTACCTTTAGATCTTAGTAGATAGGTAAGCTGAGTACTTTTTTAAGTATCAGATGAATGCCAAATTAGAAGATGAGTCCGATAATCGACGGCAAACTGCTCCTCTCATTAGGTTATGACGATGGTGAGGACTTCCTAGACGATTTTGGACACGGCGACTTTTGCTTCTGATAGCTACACTATGTCGAATAGCTATGTAGAGCAGCTAATACGTAGAGAAGCAATAGGTAGGTACAATGGGATTAGGAGGTTGCTCCCATACGGCACCAGCAGGAAAGGGTAGGTAGGTAACGTCTTTGTAATGATCTCGCTCCCAGCAGACACTAAAGCGAAATTTCTATGATCCTTACGTAACTTTATTAAATGATAACAGGAGATAACCGGCACCTCAGAATTAATTAATCCACTCAGAGATTGCATCTAGAAGCCCCTCTCCGCCCCCCTCGCCCGCCAGGGGTCGATCCGTTTCCAGCCACTTAAACTTCACGCGGCGCGCTCTAGCTTCCGTTTTAATTACAAAATTAATTCAAAATGTAATTAAAGTTAACAATAAGGCAGCAAACAATTGAAGTTATTTATGTTAGTTTATGCTTTATGGCGAGCACTGCTCTGGTGGAAAATGCGATTTTCTCGGCGCGGCAACGGAATGGAGTGAGTTGATTTTAATTTTATGGCTTTAAGCTTATGAGGTCTCGAATTGGTACGCTGGGTTGTATAGGAACTTTAAGTAAATAATCTTAGGAGGAAGGTGACGTATTAATACGTCACTTTGGCTTAAATACCTTTCAATCTAGACGGAGTTCGACTGCTTTATAAGCAGGAGGTCCCGGGTTCGGTTTCCGTTCGGGCAGATGTTTGAGTGATTAATTTAAATGTCTGTTCTGGGCCTGGGTATTAGTTGTCCATGTTTGTATGTGTTACATGGCATTCCTGACACAGGGAATCCCAGTGATGAGCTAAAAGTGTGAAACATTATTTATTTATTTACCTATCCAATTGGAATTGGTAAGTACCGGAAAAGTGGGTAGGTACCTAAATAAATAAATGACTTTAGGTAGTTAGGGCTAACTGGGGCACATGCATCTGTGAGGCAATTGCGTCTTTCGAGAATTACTGACAAACCCTCCACAAATTGGGCAACTAACGCCATCTTGTACAGATTATTGTAAGTAAAGATAAAAAAAGATGTAGGTGGCCCCTAATTTTTAAAGGGATTGTCAGTAATTCTCGAAAGACGCAATTTAAATGACTGCCTCGGTGGCTCAGTTGGTAGTGAACCTGCCTTCTGTGCTTTAGGGGCGTGGGTTCGATTCCCACCTAGGGCAAACATTAATGTGATGAACATTAGTGTTTGTTCTATGTCTGGGTGTTAAGATCTATTTAAGTATGTATTTAAAAATATATACCTATGTACGTATATCAGTCTCTGGCAGCCATAGTCCTTTGCTTAGTTTGGGGTCAGGCGACCGTGAGTGGAAATGTTCCGAATTTATTATTATTATTATTAGTAGGTACTACCAGTTTATGAATAAGTTAAATTTTCTTGTATGACTTTAAAAAATAACTAAATGTACGTATATCAGTCTCTGGCAGCCGTAGTACAAGCTTTGCTTAGTTTGGGGTCAGGCGACTGTGTGTAACAATGTCCCGATTTTTTTTAATTGCCCCTAACACGCATTTGCCCCAGTTAGCCTTATATTTGTAGAGAGACTCAAAATATCTGTGGACATGTGGACAGGTAAAAATGAGGTTTAAAATACAGTGGAGGGACCAACTTTCCTTCCTTCCTTGCAATTACTATACACTGCGCCCTAAACGTAGGCTCAGCCATTCTGTCATTCCAGTCATTTCCAGTATACGAACAGGCAATAAAGCTCTGTTGAAAAGCACTTAACGGGATTGATTCAGACCATTTACCATTCTATAAACAAACACAACCTTTCCATTATGGTAAATTATAAAACCTTTTAGCAAATCGAAACCGAAGAAAAAGGAGCGGTTTGCATTGACATTATTGAATAGCAATCTATTGAGATATTTTGAAATAGGAAAGGAAAGCCTTGTGGCTACTTCTGTATAACGACCTAAGTTTATATCTACCTATTATGTAAATAATAAAAAGTAAGTTAGTTAGTCTTAGTACATACATAGGTACTTCCTTATTTATTTACTTATGTGCTCATTAATATATTAAGTACTTTTAAGTAAGTGAATTGACGTGAAAATGCACTAAATGAGTCAATTCTCTATAGTATGGAGTTGGTTGGAGTGCAGAGTTCCATATTTATAAATTATTTAATAATTAAAAATCTTTATCATAGGTACACATTACATACCTGGCGGTGTATATTATTATACCATGATAGGGAGTATTCTGTAGCGAGTACGTCACGTTTGTGCTGGGCAATGGGCAGGCTTTTTTGAATCATTATTAGTAAACTGATTGGATCTACTCTATTTATTCTGACCAACCAATATGATCTTAATCACTGGCCTGCCCATTGTGAAAAAAAAATATATTTCCGCCGAAAACAGTTATTTTTTCATTTGGGAAATTTGGCGCCGCACGTCTTAAACATTTGGTAAATTACGTATTACTTGTTGTAATGATAATCAAGTGATAGCGACGATAAATCACTCCTCTATCCCCATTCCCCATTTCAGTAAAGTGGTAGATACTTTACTGAAACTTTATGTGGAGTTTTGTAGGAAACACGAGAAGTCACGTTTCGCAAAGTTTTTACTATTTTATTTGCCCACACTTGTGTACGTTGACGAACCGATAAACAAATCCACCATTTAACACTCAAGTAGTCACAAGTTTTAGAAATAATACAAAACCACGACGCCACCTTTCCGGTTCCCGCCAAAAACTCAAAACCGGCCCCGTCTCATGAGATCTCTACCTTTGGGGTGTTTCTTGGTCAATCTCTCGTATATATCGAATCAAAATTTACTGTTTTCTATCACTACTAACACCCGATGAAATACAATGCAACCACACGCTCCCAGCAGGGATAGGTTGGGATAGGTATTCACAACCATTCTGAAACGTTTCCGTTCGGAATTCAAAAATTTTAAATCTAAATTATTCGAATCTCAGTCTATAATTCATAAGTTTTTAAACGTGATTAATTCTTCCAAATTATTCCAAGATGTTTAGAAGTAGATTGAGATTCGAACAATGTGAGTTGAAAGTTTCTGGAATCCGATCGGAAACGTTTCCGAATGATTGTGAATAGCACCGCTGATCCAATCGTTCCAGGAGGGCTATTCCTATGCGTGAGATGAAATGAGATTTTATTTTGGTCACTCTCACACCTATGACGTTTCAAACGAGAGCAACAAGGACGAAAAAAGGTGAGATGAAAATCTCAGATCTCCGAATAGGGCCACAGATCGGCGTATTGCCGGTGGTGGGGATAAACACCCCCTGGGGGGCTATTCCTGCGCGTGAGATGAGATGAGATTTTATCTTGGTCACTCTCACACCTATGCCGTTTCAAGCGAGAGTGACAAGGACGGAAAAAGATGAGATGACAATCTCAAATCTCCGAATAGGGTCCCAGAAGCGGCCAAGCAGTGTATTTCTGGACAACATCTGACGACACGCGTCAGTTTCAGAAGTTTTGCAGAACTGTAACTACAGTATTACGAAATTGATAAGTCAAAGTCAAATGTATTTAATCAATTGGCTATTGAACGTCAAGCTCGTGTGACGATGGACATCGTGTGTTGGTGATGTCCGTATTCATATCTCTTTTGGTAATGTACACTGTGCACATCAGGTGTTGATACGTTTCGTCCACAGACATATAATACAGTAGCAGACGAAACATAAATTGCTAGTTATTATTATACATATAGATAATCAGTTTATCCTTTTCATTCCTCAGTAACAATTCAGTAATGGTATCTCTTTCACTTACCTATTGCAACATGATCTCACACATACACAAGAGACCATCCGTAGCCATGCCGCCATGTATATCTTTGGATGGTTGTCATGACAACAGCACGTGAAAGTTTGGTTGGTTTGATGACATTTATTTTAGTAACAAAATATAGCTTTTTTGATGATTTTATTGCAAGAAAATCGGTGAACATGGTAGAGTGCAGTGCATACCGATGTGAAAGTGCTTCATACAGCAAATCATCCATTGGATTTTCTTTCTATCGGTGAGTTTGATGGTTGCATTTTTGCTCTTAGAATTCTATTCGTTTTCTCCAAGAAATTTAAATATATGTTCAAACCAAAGGGTTTCTTTCGCGGATAATCTATCTTAGATGCTATTTGTTAGTGTTTTTTTATTTGAATTAGAGTAATAAGAGCGTAATAAGTAAAATTAATGGGGGTGGGACAAAATTTGACAGCTCAAGTACCATTTACAAAAACAGGGAGCGGATTGTGAATCTATAGGAATAAAGTTGATAACATAGACGAATAACGAACGAATGACGAATAACGAATAAATAAAAGGATTGCTTAACTTTTCCTTTGTCCATTGGTCAGTATCAGCCATGCCAGAGGCCACTGGGCGGCCTAGAAACTCTGACATCAGGACTTGCCACTCGGGTTATACGAACTTGCTTGCTTAGTGTCAAACCTTTACCTTGGATAGAGTAAATATAGGTTGAAAGATGTCTAATTGAAAGATATTGACTGAGTCACATACGAGTATAACCTTTGTTCCAGATATTCAACGAATAAAAGTAGTGGAATGCCTGAATAAAAAAAAACATGAAGATCCAGGATTGACAACCCAGTTTGGCTAGTGTACTGTACTCAAAGCACTGGCTTGATTTCAGTAATTTTCGTACAAGATTCCGTCCTGGAACAATTCCTACTTTGTTTGAATTGCCTATAGCTGCAGAAGGAAGTAACCATATATAAAAGTATTTAGTCACTCCCCTTTTAAGTAGGTATAACAGTTTTGTCTAATTATGACCTAAGATAATACAATTGTATTATTCCAAAACAAATAAACGAGTGTTGTATGTGTACTTTAAATTTAATTTCTACGTTACCTATAACTTGATAGGTGTTATTTAAACCTATAACCGCCTAAAAACCAGTGGGCAATTATTAGACTTAGGCTTACTTGGAGAACATAAAATCTTCACAGATCACCAGTCTTATAATCTGGATTACAAACAAGGAACAACGAACATCCTTAATGCGGCCCCTTCTAAGCTACATGTCTATGTGTGTTTTCATACCACGCTGATAAATACCTAATGTTTAGTCTGCTACTGTATTATATGTCTGTGGTTTCGTCGCGTGGTGTTTTAAAAATGTGTTTCCGCCTTATGTCAAAATGCCAATGGAATTATGGCAAAATGCCATTGGGACCTTGACTAAAAAAATACAAGTTTTCTATATCAAATTTAATTTAAATGTCACAGTCATCTGTCTATTTGTCAAAATATGTCAAATGAATCTAATTTCGTGAAGCGGTGTGGAAACAAGAAACAAAGATAATTTCAAAATACGAATAGAGTGTAAGTGTTCCTGACAGTGCTGTTGGCGCCTTGCGTCTTTTGTATCATAAAATTTGATTCTGGATTTGACTTGATTGCAATCTCATAAGACAAGTAAACCGTGCGTAAACCATGCGAAGTACCCGAAAGAAAGAGATAAAAACCGTTTACAAAGATGAAGAGAGTGAGGGCGAAACCGGCGACTTCAGTGATTCCGGTTCAGAGGCGCAAATCTCGGAACCTCCTTCCTCTGACGAAGAAGAGATCGAAGAACAGAGATCATCAGCAGATGAATTCAGCAGCAAACCAAATAAAAGTCGACAAAAACAACCGGTCAAAAGAAAACCTAGGTTTGCTAAAGAATTCATAAACAAAATCAACAAACAACCCTACTCTGAAAATGAAGAGAATGATGTTATTTTATCCCAATTTAGCGTTAAAGATTTAACAGATGCTGATAAATTGCTTCCTTCAGTTCTAAATTTATCTGAAAGTGGTTAGTATGTTAATATAATATTTTATAGCTCACTACTGTCCAAAAGCCTAATATTTTTTGGTACTTAAACATTTAATATGATAAATCATTATTGATAACTAATAAGTGCTAATAGTAGGATTAGCAAAAGCTGTTGCTAAATGATTGCACAATGATTTTTTTGCAAACTTTGTATCTTCCAACTAGTTCAAACTTGTTTGACTGCTTCATAGTAGGTAGGTATCAGTCGGACTAATGTTATGAATTAGAGTATTAGTAGCACTGACCAATACTATTTTTAAGCTTAAATAAGCTAAAAATATCACTTTAATATTTTGAATGTAATTATGTAAAGTTGTCTCCTGTGCATTATCAAACCATTTCATTCGTTTTCATACACAAGCGGTTTCTTGCATAGTAAAATATTCTAAAATAAATAACACATTTTATGTATTAGTCAGATTAAAAATAAAACAAACCTCAAACATCTCTCAAATGTGTGGGGAATCTCAGAAAACAAAAACATTGTTAACACACACACACACACAGATGTGTTTAGGTTAGGTTTTCACACCTCTTGGTTTCAATGTTTTTGTGTAAGGTTTATATAACATGTGAAAGAGGCTCCGCTTCTTTTATACTTTTGTCAGATCTTATTTGAAAGTATGGGAAACCACAGGGAATCATTATTTTTTTCTAGATAAAAAACTTTGTTATTTTCTGTACCAATGTGTATGCAAAATTCCATGATGATCAGTTGAGTAGTTAAGGTGTGTAAGTGTAATTACCAAACAAATAAACAAAAAACTCACTTTCACTTTTATAATATTAGTTAAGAGTTAGGATTCACTAGCCATCTCATTAAACAGTATTTTGTTTGTTTATATGAAATAACTATACTATAAAGGTAAATATAAACAAAATACTGTTTAATGGGTATTATTCATATAAATATGGACTGATATTTATTTTTTACTATAAAAGAGGATAGGTAGTTAAAGAATTAGAATGTTCACAAAAAATTGTTATTTGGATTTATGACTCAAGAAATTGTACTGAGAAAATCTGTTCGAAGTAAAAATAAATGTGCATTTAACACATCTTTATGTTTCCAGATAGCAGTGATGATGAGACACCAAAAGCATCAAGTAAGAAGACAGTTCAAATTCCATATTCTATCACGGAAGAGAAAAACAGTGAAAATGAAGATAAGGATGAATACACTGATGTATGTACACCATAGGAACTTCTTATGTAATGACATTTATTAGTTTGCTATACTAGTACTTTATATGTGAGTAAGTACACACTGTTCATAGTATTGACCTAGTTTACAGTCACGACCCAGTGACATTTGGAAGCAGGCTAAGTAGGGTGGAGGCTAAGGCAGCAGATTCTAAGGGTGGTATATTTTGAGTACATATTCCAGTTAATCAAGGGCGCACAATGGTGCAAGGAATCTTGAAGTGTTGCAAAATAGCCTACAACAACATAAATGTACAAATCCGCCTCTGTCAGGTCCTGTTATTTTAACCACATTAATGAGTTCTCTTCTTGTCTTTCATCTTTTTTCTGTGTAGACATGAAAAGTCTAAATCTAACTTAAGTAACCTTTCAGATTTGGTCAAACAACATGGCTGACAACAGTGAAGAAATTGCAAAAAAAACTTTCTTGGAGCTTGAAAAACACAAAACTACTCTAGAAGAAACAAAATCATCTCTGCAAAGTTACGTGCCGAGAAGCAGTATTGAACAAACAAAAGAATCAAATGTTACAGATCTTTTGGCCTTAGGTGAAGATGTTGTTCCACAGAAGATTCCTGCGAAGACAAAAAGAAAGGGAAAAAGAGCTAGAAATGACAGCGACTCTGAAGTAGAAGATTGGGAGGAGGTTAATGGTAAAAATATCCACCAACTTCAATTACGAACTTTATTACAACCCAACGAGCTCATAAAAATAAATTAAATTGCAAATGCAGATACATGCCTATAGCTTAACTGACAAAGCTAGGCTATATTAAGTAAAATTATCCAACAATGCTCAATGATATAAATAACTACATATAATGTACAATGACAATGATTCCTGAAAATAAATTGTTAAAAGTCATTGGGTTAAACATAAATGGTCTAACTATGATATCATAAAGATATTATGCTACACTAGCTGCGCCCTGCGGTTCCACCTGTTGTCCTGCATTGACATTTTTTGGGAGGAAAGTTGCCTATGTATGTTATTTTCTGTACCCCTGACAATATGGATGCAAAATTATATTCAAAATGATAATAATAAAGTTAAGGTGAGAAAACTTAACAAGTAAACTCACTGACACATTTTATAATATTAGTTAGGCTTAGGATAGGATTAGGATTACAACTTAATTAATGAGTTTATATTCCTATTTCAGAATCTAAAGCAATACCTCAACAAGGTCTTGAGCTTGTAGTAGCTCTCCCAGACTATGTTTGTAGGAAATCCAAAAAGGTAGATGTGGAAATGATGATGAAGAGAAAAATGAACAGGGTTAAGAAAGAACACCAAGTTTTCATGCACAAAGTCCATGTGCTTTGCTGGATAGGCCACGGAAATTACATCAGCCCTATTTTAAATGATCAAGAAATCATGGCTGCTGTTCTCGCAATGGTCCCAAAGGGATGCTACCCTGAAAGTAGATTGGACATGAAGTATGTTGAACAAATCACTAAATGGTACAAAGATAAGATAAATGTAAAACCAGATAAGTATGAAAATAAATTCAGGCCCAAAGCTCCACCGCTCAGAAGTATCTTGCTGGACCAAATCAAGACGAGATCTGTGACATCAAAAAAATATATGGTGTACATATTTGTTGCAATGTTAAGAGCTTTAGGTCTGCAATGTCGCATCATGTTTAATTTTGTGACTGTGCCTCTTAAGCCACCCAATTCTGAGTTATGTTCTCTGTCAACAAAATCCAAAGATGAGAGTAGCACAGAAAACAAAAAAGTTGAAAAGCCAAAAGCAGCAAAACGTAAATCAACTGATAGTAAAGCTAAATCAAAAGACAAGCTCCCACAGGTTGATGGCAATTATGATAGTTGCTCATCAAGTGAAAATGATAGTGAGTTCGATTCAACATTGGAAGTAGACCAACATTTTAATGCTAATTATTTTGAGTTGGACATAATGTCAGGTAAAAACTATGAGACTGATTATGTAGATGATTTGGAAAACCTATCAGATATAAATTGTGATTCAACTTACAATGTGCCTGAGAACTTATCGAAAGTGGATGTAAATTTTAATGAAAGTGACAGCGACTTTGAAAATATTATGCAAGTAGATGGAAATGATGATGCACCAGCAAAACCTAAAACTAGACCTATGAGGACAAGGGCAAAAAAAGCGGAAGCGGCCAAAGTTGATGATGGTAAAGAAGACGATGGAGTTTCACCACCTAAAATATCTAAAAAGAATCCTGTGGTAAAACCTGCTTCCAAAACTATTACAAGTAAAAAAGCAGAACTTTCAATTGCTTCACTGAGGAAAAATACGAATAAAGGCAAAGGAGATGTTGCAGAGTCAAACACTCAAAATAATAACACTTCTAATAAAGCAAAATCTCCTAAGACTTTATGTTTAAAAAAGCATGCTGCTAAAGATAAAAATTCTGATAGCTTGGAAAAAGATAAACTTCCAGAATTAAAGGCTAGTCCTCGCAAAACTAGAAGTAACAATAGAACCGATACTCAACCAGGTACTCTTACTATCTCTAATAAAACCGACAAAACGAATGCATCAAAATCTCAAGTCAAAGGCAAAACTAATCAAACAACTATGTCAGAATCCCAGACTAAGAAGAAATCAAAACCACCTAAAATTGTAGTAACTAATGAAAACCAAAAAGTATTAACCCAGAGCAAATACTTTGAACCAGTCAAAGAAGAAACTAAACGATCTACAAGAAAAAGGTCCCACACGACAATAGTCGACAATGGAAGCCAAAATTCTGAACTCAAACCTAATGATACAAAGTCTAAAACAAGGGCCAGAAGTGCTGTCAGTGCTATAGAAAAAAGCAAATACTTCAATGAGTCGGAGGGTAAGGCTAAAAAGCCAAAATTAAGTGTGCAACAGGCCAGAAAACAAGAGAAAACAGAAGATGCGCAAAGAGTCAGTCATAAAGATTTAATAAAACCAAAAGCAAAACCTAAAAATGATGTCACCGGTGACTTGGTTGACATCATCAAAGGCAGGATTAAAGGTGCTAAGGACGAAGCCAAGAAAGGAATCGTCAAAGGTAAAGCTAAATAATAATGAATCAATAGTATCTGTTCCACACCGCTGCCTTTCAAGCCAGAGGGAGCGGCTTCGGACCCAGCTGAAGGCACGCACCAATTTGTTCATTGTGTGAACATATGTGCATACTATATGTCATCTGCTACATGACTGGAGCCCGGTGTATGGCGACAGGGAGCGAGCCTGTCACATTTGGGACTGAATATCGTCCGGCGAAGTGTGGGTGTTATACAACTCTGCCAGCCTCCTCAGGGGAAAAGGCGTGACGATATGTTATGTTTTGTAGTATCTGTTCGCGTTGCTGTTTAGACACATTTTTTTTGAGCTAGATGCTGGAGAACTGAACTAAAATAAAAATATTTTTGACTTTTTTTAGGGAAGGTAAAAGAAGAATCAGATGATGACAGTGACTATCTACCAGTAGAGGATCCCAAAGGTCGCATTTCAAGTGATGAAGAGTTTAAACCTACGAAGATAAGTCCCAGAGGACCTAAACTAGGTCTCGAAGCTAAACCAAGTACAAGCAAGAAGCGGATCGATCGACGCGTTATTTCCTCTGAAGATGAAGTTGCACCTAAAAACAAGGTTGATGTCTGGTGTGAAATATTTGTAGAGGAGTTGGAGCAGTGGATCGCAGTTGATGTCATCAATGGGAAAGTGCATTGTACTGGAGACCTTTATGTAAGTACTACCTGCGCCCCGCGGTTTCACCCGCAGTTAAAAAGTGTCCTATGTGCTATTCTAGACTATAATTTATTTCTGTGCCAAATCTGTTCAGCCGTTCTGGCGTGAAAGAGCAACAAACATCCATACATCCATCCATCCATTCTTACAAACTTTCGCGTTCATAATATTAGTAGGAAGTAGGATTATAACACTTTTTAACCCCCAACGCAAAAACAACGTTTGTGTGTGTGTGTGTGTGTGTCTGTCAGTCTGTCTGTATGTGGCATCGTAGCTTTCAAACGGACGATCCGAAAGTGTTCCCAGCTGTTTGATGAAAATCGGTGTTGAGGGTTTTTAAATGTAAACTTGTTAGAATTATTTTGTCCTCGATCAACCTATCTGTCAATCCATCATGACTGTTATAGTTACCTATTTTAATCAGTGGTGAATAGCTACGTCTTTAGATTGATGTAGAGTATTCTCGTGCCTCAGCATGACATGTATTTTTTTTGTACCACATTCTTCAATCTTTAATTTTAGCAATTTAGTTTTAAAAGGCGGTTCTAGCCTACTACTACAGGGAATAGAGGATTTGGTCCTGCATAATTCTACCCAAGTTATTTTGTCCACAAATAGGTGCAGTATGACATAATGAACCTAAAAACACAAAATACTTACAAATAAGGCGGGTGCAAGTGCCGCCATTTTGTGAAAAACCGCTTGGGCCTGTATCTCCGTAACCGTGCACTTGAGGCCCATAATTATAAGGACCTTTATTATAGATAATGAAATTTCCTATCATTTTTGTTTCATAATTTTTAAATTAATTAATTTAAAATTAATAAAATTATTTAATTAATTAATTATTTATCACTTGCACTAAACTTACACCCGCCTTATTTGTAAGTATTTTGTGTTTTTAGGTTCATTATGTCATACTGCACCTATTTGTGGAAAAAAATAACTTGGGTAGAATTATGCATTATGAACTCGCAACTCGCTATGATGTAACTCGCTCCTCTATTCCCTGTACTATACAAATAACTTTTAATTTGTTTACTTGTGTCTTAGTGTCTAACGCCGAGTGTACAATCATTTTATATGCGTATGAAAGAAATTTTAAAAACAAATCAATCATTCTTCTATCAACAAAAACCTTTTTGGAACACTTCAGCATAAGGATTCAAAATCATTCGGAAACGTTTCCGTTCGGATTCCAAAAATTTTAAACTTAAATTATTAGAATCTCACTCCGAATTCATAAGTTTTTAAACTTGATACATTTTGCCGATTGGATTTATACTCGATTCCCTATTCCAAAATTTATTAAATTAGATTGAGATTCGAACAATTTGAGTTTGAAATTTGTGGGATCCGGTTGGAAACAATACAATACAAAAACTCTTTATTGATACCAAAAATACAAATAAATCTAAACTTTTGTATTGTATTGTATTTAATTTAATGTTTTGACATATATGTAATGAAAAATTTTTACTTTTATTAATCTAATCTAAACACTCAAAAATAAAGCCTTTGACTGCCTCGGTGGCTCAGTTGGTAGTGAACCTGTCTTCTGAGCTTGGGGGCGTGGGTTCGATTCCTACCTAGAGCAAACATTTATGTGATGAACATTTGTGTTTGTTCTAGGTGTGGGTGTAAATATCTATTTAAGTAACATCAGGCGACTTGGTGGTCAAACGCCGACCTATTCTACATAAAAAAAAAGTATGTGTTTAAAATCTATATGTATTTATATCAGTACATAGTACATAGTCTTTGCTTAGTTTGGGGTCAGACGATCGTGTGTGTAAAAAAAAAACGCAATGGGCGGTCTTATCGCTTAAGAGCGATCTCTTCCAGACAACCTTTGGATGGAATAAAAACATTAAAAACGTTTCCGAATGATAATGAATAGCACCACAGAAAGGCATATTTTGCTTGTAGAAACACGCGAGCCACCCAGTGTGCTACGTCATCGGCTGGGACAACACCAACTACCTGAAGGACCTGACTCGGCGCTACGTGCCTCACTGGAACACGGTGACGCGCAAGCTGCGGGTGGAGGCGGAGTGGTGGCGCGCCGCGGTGCAGCCGTGGCTCGGCCCGCGCGGCGCCAGGGACAGGGAGGAGGACGAGGCGCTGGACCGGATGCAGCTGGAAGCGCCTCTACCCACGAGTATTGGAGAGTAAGTTAACACATACCCCCTTAACATAACATCGTGACAACGTCTAACAAATCGATAAACGCCGGCTGTTTTTATTCAATTTGGGTATCAAAGACACACTTATGAACTTCAAAGATTTTTTAAGTTGACCGCCTTGTCCCGTTACGATTGGAGCGAGAGCGCTTCACGAGCGAACGAAAGGCACGATCGGCTCGAGCGTTCGGCTTGCGCCGCATCTATCTCTCTTCCACTGGATTGGCCTATGCGTCCGAGAAGTAGATTTTATCAATGTTTTGTTATGACGTTGTCATGTTAAACTATCGTCCGTAAACCGACTTTACAGACAACCAATTTTTTTAAATAAAAATTCGTTCAATTAACTTCAAAACTAATTTAAATAAAAATACGCTAGTCACCAAAAATTTAATTACCATCCCGAACGCCTCTACCAAAAGTACCTACTCAATTAGCAATAAACGTTGCTTAGCCTCAGAATAGTTACGCAGTGTTTTGTCTTTTTCGATCAGGTTCAAAAATCTTAAATAAGAAAAAGACAAAACATAAAACATATCGTCACGCCTTTCCCCCCAAAGGGGCCGGCAGAGGTGTAATACAACACCCACACTTCGCCGGACGATATTCAGTGCCAAATGTGACAGGGGGCGAGCCTGTCGCCATACACCGGGCTCCAGTCATGTAGCAGATGTCATACAATACGCAAATATGCTCACAATGAACAAATTGGTGCGTGCCGTCGGCTGGGTTCGAACCCGCTCCCTCTGGCTTGAGAGGCACCCGCATACTCCCAACTAGGCTGCCATGGCTTAATGCCATGTTTTTTAACTTATTTTAAATGTCCTATTGACGAATCCATAATAAGAGCATCCTCAACTCATTTTTAGTTAAAATTGTTAAGGAACTGTTACTTAATGACAATAATAAAAAACCTTTTCTATTCTTAAAATCTTTTTTTCTTTAGATTAGAAAACTCTTACATTAATTTGCTTTATCGTTTTCAGATATAAAAACCATCCACTATATGCACTTAAACGTCACCTACTAAAGTTCGAAGCACTGTACCCACCGGATGCTCAAACACTGGGTTTTGTGCGAAAAGAGCCGGTGTATGCGCGGGAATGTGTGTATGTGTGCCGCTCGCGAGATGTGTGGCTCAAGGAAGCCAAGGTCGTGAAGATGGGAGAAAAGCCCTATAAAATTGTCAAAGCTCGTCCTAAGTGGGACAGGGTAAGTTGATATCTTTTTGAAGCGCACAGAGCATTTCTCAGACTCTTATCTTTTTTTATTTACCATTGGCAATATGATGTTTTTTTATCTAGTTCTTAGTTTTTCATCTACCCGCTAAATATTGTTTTATATCTACATACCTTAAACTAAACCCACGAAATACCACTTAGTCTCTGGGATAAGAAATTTTTAAACGTCATAAGTATGCCTACTGTTTAATTTTTGTTTTTGGAAGTGGACAACTATTACTCGTATACCTATTGATATATATAATTCGGTACTTAAAGAAACGAACTAAATATTATGTTCAATTTGTATTATGTTTAATTTGTAATGTTAAGATAAGGAAGAGTGGGTCTACCTGGCACAGGTATTGATACTATACTTAAAAGGTAGTCCCTACCTCAATATTTGTAATACGTTCAGAGACGAATAAACGATTTATTATTATTATCATTATTGTATATAGTATAGTGACCATAGAGACACGGTTTCGTCCGCAACGATCATGTCTACGCGAGTGTGGATATGTATCGTTTGCTCGAAATCGATGCTGAGAAACAAACTGTGTAAAATTGTGAACCTTAAGAAGCAACATGTTCAGTAGATACTGCTGTCCTCTTTCGATTTATCAAAAACTAGCTGCGCCATGCGGTTTCACCCGCGGTTAAAAAGTATCTACCTTTCTGGGAGATCAATTAACAAATTACTGTTTCTAGCTGTCAAACAAGCTGATAACAGACAAGCCGCTGGAAGTGTTCGGTCCGTGGCAGGTGCAAGACTACGAGCCGCCCACGGCTGAGAATGGTATCGTTCCGCGTAACGCATACGGAAACGTCGAGCTGTTCAAGGATTGCATGCTGCCCAAGGGCACTGTCCACATAAAATGTGCGTATATTACCTTTTACCTGCTTTTTACTTCCCGTACTTCTCCCTAAAACCAACCAAAAAAAACTGTTAGATTTAAAACCAATATCACAAATCATATTTTTTCTTCTACATACATCGGTATATTATACTACGCACTTACTAGATTTCGTCATCTGAACATTCTTCCACTGCACTGTACTGCAATCTGTACACCAGTGTTGAACACGCATGCCGTGTGGGTACTGCAATCTATACACCTTTAATTAGTGTCGCATGCCGTGTATGGAGCTAGAAAACTGCCATCTAGCGCTGTATGTTTTTAATAGTTTGGTTGGACGACATAACGAATGTATTAACGCTGCAGCAAACTTGTAGTCAGTGCACGCGAGCTGGCCCCGAGATCATCAAGTTGCGTGACATTTTTGTTTGGAACAGCTTCTCTAGTACGTAGTATTTATGCATCTCAATGGCTAGATACTGTTTTCTACGGTTTACGAAACCATACCATTCGTAAAGAATACCCAGATTCACCAGAACCAGATTAGCCCGTACATTATTAAATTTAAATTGAAGATGCTATTTTGCAACATGTTCAGTAGATACTGCTGTCCTCTATCGATTTATCAAAAACTAGCTGCGCCCTATGGTCACGGTCACCCACGATTAAAAAGTATCTTAAGTGCTATTCTAGACCATAATCTATCTCTGTGCCAAATTTCACCCCGATCTGTTCAGCCGTTATGACGTGAAAGAGTAACATCCATCCATCCATCCATTCTTACAAACTTTCGCGTTTATAATATTATAGTAGGAAGGAGGATGAAGATGACAGATGATCTCAGTGCTGTCACATAATTGAAGCTTTCAGAACAGTGTCAGTTATTTCTACCATTTATGCAAGCCCATTGGAATGGACATGGAGTAACATAGGGTACTATTGGAGTCTCTCTAATGGTTACAACTGAACACAGGCAGTATTATGATTTATGCAACGGGAATTACTCACGTACGATTTAGTCGATTATTCCGACTATAGTTTCAACCGCATTCGGCGGTCTTTATCAAGGAGAGTGCGAGCGCGCGGCTGCGTCTCGCATAGCACTCAAATCGAAATATAGTTACAATATAACTGATATGAAATTCCCGTTTGCGTTCCCATTGAAGCGATGACAGCCTAGTTGGAGAAGGCCTGCCTCTCAAGCCGGAGGGAGAGGGTTCGAACCCAGCCGACGGCACGCACCAATTTATTCATTGTGTGAACATATGTGCGTATTGTATGTCATCTGCTACATGAATGGAGCCCGGTGTATGGCGACAGGCTCGCCATCACATTTGGGATTGAATATCGTCTGGCGAAGTGTGGGTGTTGTATTACACCTCTGCCAGCCCCCTCGGGGGAAAGGCGTGACGATATGTATATGAAATTCCCGTTTCATAAATCATAATGTGTGAAAACCACGTCAGTTTCCATAATAAAACCACAGACAGTGTCTAACAATTTATTTTTCAATGTTTATTTTTAGTGCCCGGCTTGAACAAGATTTGTCGAAAGCTGAACATCGACTGCGCTCCGGCAATGATCGGGTTTGATTACACCGGCGGCTATGCGCACCCCGCCTACGATGGCTTCGTCGTTTGCAAGGAGTTCGAGGACATTGTTAAGGACGCCTACGTCAATGTGAGAATCAAATCGATACCAGTATTCGGTTGCTTTCGTAGCTTTAGCAGTTTTTATTTATTTGTTTATTTGTTTATATAGTGCTGCTTAGTGCTTAGACTAATTACTTTTATAATTGTACCAGTGAGAGACACCCTCTTATGGTCAAAATTCCGCCAAAACGCAACAAGCGTTTCAAGTCACTTTTCTTGTAAGAACTGCAGAGGTGTGGAACTCGTTGCCTGCGTCTGTCTTTCTACCTAAATACAATCCGGGGGTGTTTAAGAGTAAAGTGAATAGGTATCTCCTAGGCAAGCGTGTTACACCTGCGATCACGTCGACGCTTCCCATCAGGCGAGTCAGTGGTCAAACGTATGCCTAGTATGCCTAGTAGTAAGGGCGCTGCAAAATAGGTTTAAGTATTAATAATCTTACAAATAGTTTAACATCAAATCTTACGCAGTATTATATCTATCATACTCAACACTTAATTAATTAATTAATTTTTAATCTCTAAATAAATTGAAATTTTAATCCACACACTTTTTTGGACTGCCTCGGTGGCTCAGTTGGTAGAGAACCTGCCTTCTGAGCTTGGGGACGTGGGTTCGATTCCTACCTAGGGCAAACATTCATGTGTAGAACATTTGTGTTCGTTCTATGTCTGGGTCTATAATGTCTAATTTTTAAATACACACTTAAATAGATATTAACATCTATTTAAGTGTGTATTTAAAAATTAGACATTATTAAATACATACTATATAAATACACCGTATGTATATCAGTCTCTGGCAGCCATAGCAAGCTTTGCTTAGTTTGGGGTCAGGCGACCGTGTGTACAAGTGTTCCGAATTTATTTATCTTATTTTTATTTATTTACTTGTGATCAGCCAAATGTATCGGTTTTACCTGTTCTAGAAAACTTCTAATAGAGAAAGTTTGTAAAAGGCACAGCAAGAGGGCAACTCGATAGTAATTTATGTCGGGAGCCATTAATTATGGACCGAGCGAGCGAAGCCTCTATGCCTCAGCTTCGACAATATGCTTTCGTATGTCCGGATCTCTGTATTCCCTCCTCTACAGGTTGCTTTTCTTAACCGATTCTCTTGAATTTTTATGAGTAGGTTCAATGATTATGTACATTTTGTCTAGAAAGTTTTTAGAACTACATATCTCAAAACTGTGGAGAATATTTTTTTGAAATCATATCAATCAAATCAATCCTCAATCCTGAAAAAAAAACATTTTGAACGAAATTTTCTTTTACCAGAAACTAGACGGCTACATGGTTACATCCGTAGTTTCTCTGTTAGCATTTATTTATTTATTATTATTTACTGATATTACATATTCTTCACTTAAAGTACTAGTTTAAGTTACATTATGTAATATACCCTGTGCATAGGGCGTTGCAAGTGTGACGTGCTAGTGTGTACTCGTAACTAGACACAGTCAAGTTACATAAAATATAATCATAGGCATATTATAGGTAAATGTTGTAAAAATAAAAAAGCGAAACAAATGTTGTGTAGGTAAGTACCTACTATAGATTCTATACATTTTAAATATAAAGTTACTTTTAAATTGTTACATCGGGTGTGAGAGATAATATATTTAACTGACTTACAAACCTAAGAGATCAATATCTATAATATAACTAATCTAGACTTACAAACCTAAGAGATCAATTTGTTCATCAAGTTCAAAATAACTAATCTATTCTATATACCTATAAATAATATTTAAACTATTAATAAGTTTAGTCATCAAAAAAATCGTTTATATTGTAATAGCACTTTGCTAATAAGAATTGACGTAGTTTGTTTTGGAAAGTTTTATCATTTGTAACCGTTTTTATAGTATCCGGGATGTTATTGTATATATTAATTGAGGAATAAAGAGGACCTTTTTTGAAAATCTCTAATCGCGGTACTGGTAGTTTTAATTTATTTTGTCTGCGTGGGTTAGTTTCGGGTGTATATAGGTGTAAATGTTTTCTGACAAATGTAGCTGTTTCATAGATGTATATGCTTGGCAGAGTTAGGATTTTATGTTGTGTAAAGTAAGGTTTACAACTAGTGCGTTCGTGAATGTTGACGATAATGCGCATGCATTTCTTTTGCATCTTAAATAGTTGGTCGGCGTCAGTGCTATTTCCCCACAGAATTATCCCGTAGCGGAGCCATGAGTAAGCGTAGGCGTAATAGGCAGTAAGGGCAGTGCTGATGTTGCTGTTGGTTTTAAGAATTGCTAGTGCATAGGTGAATTGTGAAAGCTTGGTCTTGACTTTTCCAACATGTTTTTTCCATGTAAGATGGGTATCAATGTCGAGACCTAAGAGTGTGCAGTCAGTCACTAATTTCTTTTATGTTAAGATTATTTTTAAGTTTAGTTAGTTGTAAGGGCTCTTTTTGGTGTGGATTAAATTGTATTAGCTTTGTTTTGTTAGTGTTTATTTCAAGATTATGCGCAGCTAGCCACGTTTTGACATTTAGAAATGTATTTTGAATCTGTTTTATAGAATTGGAGTCGGTTGTACATTCAAATAATAATGAGATATCGTCTGCAAATAAAATACAAGGAGAATTTGTAATTTTTGGTAGGTTATTTATATATATAAGGAAGAGGACGCAGCCAATCACACTTCCTTGAGGTATAGAACAATTCACAGTGTGTATTTCGGACTTTACGGTATCTATTGCAGCTTTGCTTTGTTGGTAGTAGTCGATTTCTACGAGTTGTTTTCTGTTTGACTGGTATGATTTAAGCCAGTTTAGTGGTTTGCCTCTAATCCCTATTTGTGATAATGTTTTTATGAGAATACTATGGGAAACTTTATCATACGCCTTTGACATATCAAGTAGTAGCCCGACTGAATGTTTTTTTTCTCGCATATTATTTAAGATATTTTGAACGTAATGAAATACTGCTAAGGTTGTTGAAGATTTTTTTCGAAAGCCATATTGATTTATGTCTAATAGTTTATATTTTTCTAAGAAACTGTTTATACGGTTGGAGATTACACGTTCAAATATTTTTGAGATGACCGGGAGTAATGCAATCGGTCTGTAATTGCTTACGTCACTGGCTTTACTATCTTTTTTCAGAACTGGTTTTATTTTTGCAATTTTTAGAAGGTGTGGAAAACATTCTTCTTCAATGGATTTGTTAATTAATATTGTTATGATTGGGGTCAGGTCGCGAGCACAAAATTTAATTAGAGCAGATGGTATTTCATCTATTCCACAACTGGATTTATTCGGTAGCTTCTTAATTAAAGCGAACACTTCTTTTTCTGAATTTATTCGATTTAATATAGTTTTATTCAATACTAGCGATGATAGCCTAGTTGGAGAAGGCTCGCCTCTCAAGACAGGGGGAGCGGGTTCAAACCCAACCCACAGCACGCACGAATTTGTTCATTGCGTGAACATATGTGCGTATTGTATGTCATCTGCTACATGACTGGAGCCCGTATGAGAGAGTGTATGGCGGCAGGCTCGCCTTCTGTCACATTAGGGACTGAATATCGTCCAGCGAAGTGTGGGTGTTGTCCCCCTGAGGAGGGCCCCCGAGAGAAAGGCGTGATGATATGTCTTTATTTAATCATTTATAAACTAATTTCAGGACCAAGAGGACCAGGAACGCAAAGAGATGGAAAAGCTAGAGCTCCGCGTTTATGGCAACTGGAAACGTCTCATTAAAGGTCTTTTGATTCGTCAACGTCTCCATCACAAATACGGCTTTGAAAATCCTAGTACTTCAAAGGCCGTCAAGAAAACGGGACCTAGGTTTGTTGCTAAAAAGAATTAATTAGGCACATGTATGTGAGAATTGATTTTATAAAAGTCATGTGATGTGATTGTACGTTGTTTCGCCGCCTATGTGTACGGGTACTTGCATGTTAGTTGTTAAGATTTATTTTCCCTGAAAGGATTTATTAAAACTTTGTAATGCATGATAGGTTGTTATGTTAAGGTTATACGTCTCGCTCATGGCACGAAATTTAAATTTCAAACTTTTTATTTTATTTTTGGATCTAGACCGGGTTGCTAAATTTAGTAGTAATGGAATTTGCGGACATCGTAGGTAGATCATTTACTAAATTTGCCTTACGATATTTTGTAGAGATATTAAACTGTAATGCACCAGTTATAAGGAAAGCAAATATTAGCCGATTAACTGACGAGCTTAGCTTACTTGAGTAATCAGGTACATTTTTGTCAAATACACGCTGTTGTTATTCATTCCCGCAGAATTTATAGAAGTAGGTACTCTCCACTATTAAACGTAGATTATTAAATGTGTTATTAAGTGATGTGATATACATAATACAATCGGCTCTATACATATGTCGGAAATGCAAAACAACATCTGTGAAATAACGAAAAGAATAAAATATCTTGTAGCGCACCGTCCGCACACACTGCATTGTGTTGCAAGACGCGAGTTGACTATTCGGCTACAGCTACCACTTAACAAATTAACAACTAATATAAACTAATTAACAAATGTGTTTAATAATTGCTCCGCCATCTTTGAAATCATGGCGACGCCGACTTTTGTGTCGACGATCTCGTCCGACAAATAGCGTGCGACTAGTGTCTGCGATGCATGAACATAATGTCGGCGACGCGTGCCTGTGTACGACTACGAACCTCTATGAATTTGTATTGCTATTGTAGTCGGTGAGACTAAAATCGTCGGCTGTCGAAGACTTGTGCAGCGTTGTGTAAGAAGGGCCTAAGATAACCGCAAAATCCATTAACACGTACAATATTTACTCGGTCTAGCTTCAAAACCAAAAAAACTGATTAATATTTAAACTTCGGGCCATGAGCGAGACGTTCCACCACTCCCACCTTAAATGATAGGATTTTAAATGTGAACCAGTGATTTTTTCTAAATATTTCTGTAATTGTATCATGAATGCCATTTTTACACTCATGTTGATTAACTGTAATTAAGTTAATTAAGTTGTTGATAACTGAGTTAGGCCTAAAATATTACAAATCTTCAATTTCTGGGTACGTTCGGTCGATTTGCGTCGATTTTTTAGATTTGCCGGTTATACAAATATTAATGCACCTATTATTTTATCGAGTTACTACGCTTTATTAAACTTAATTTTCTGTGATAATGTAGATACATCACCCCTCCCTTTGTCCTTATTTTATAATAGCAATGTTAAATTTTCGTATGTTATTATTTAGTTTTTATTTTTTAAATCTTGTTAGTAAGCCAACATTCTAAATGTTGCCAAGCAATAATGTCATGTTCTAATATTAATTATGTTGGATCTATTCATTTCGTGGTAGTAAACCAAAATTTTTGAAATAATTTGTGTGAAAACTTTTTTTGAATACACGATGTTTTTATGATCGATATGTTTTCATTGAAAATAAAACACCAACTATGTAATATTTATTTAATAAAAATTAATATAACTTATATAAATGTCGTCCAATATTTAATATAGATTATAATTCGCAATAAGCTGCCTTAATTTTTTACATTATTCATAATGTGCGTGTTATTTCTGTATAGCAAAAGCTCCAAAAGCATAACATAGTTAGAAGAATATACTCTTGCACAGCTTAGTGCATAGTCTGTTGTATTACTATAAATTATATACAAAATTCTTTGGTGTATAAAAATATGTATTAACTATAGACACTTCAGATCTTATAGAGCAGATCTGGTCGGTCGAAACGATTGCGTAATAAGTGCAATCTTGCGCGTTTACAGGATAGTTCCACTTCTACCTCCATATCACAGTCGCGCGATAATACTGAGGTAGAATCACAATGCCGTTACCTTTTTTTTTAGATTTAAAAATGCCAATAGTTTTCTTCTTTTTTTGTTATTTTCAAAATCATTTTATTCTTACAGCTACATTAAGTCTATGCGTCTTACGAACTACGATATTTTATGAAGAAATTATAAACTAAGGGCCCAGACACATTCATCACAATTTGTACATTATCAATGAAAGGAATGTAACCTTAATTTATATCTTCATGTTATAACAAAATATTTCAAATAAATCTATCCGTTCATTAGTCTCATTGAATGTGTATCAACCACTATTAAAGCCAGTTTAATAAATGGTAAGATCATCGGGTAGCAAAATGCTCAAGTACCTAGATTAGATTCCTTTCATGCTACCATTATAGCTAAATGGTTCCTATAAAGACCAGCTTCATAGTTTATTATTATGCCATGGTTAATGTGCCTGCACCCAGACCGAACCCTACACCCTTAGGGCCGAAGTTCCTGCCGTAACATCCTCTGCAGTAAATTTCGCCGTTGGGGCCGTCATTCAAATTGGTGGAATCCTGGAATAAAATTAAAAATATTTAGTGCTAATTGCTCTAACTAATTATATGAACAGCTAAAATAATGAAACTTTTTTGATGATTGTTTTTGTGCAATTAGACACAAGTTTTTTTTTATAAACGGTCTTATCCGATTACAGCTAACCAGAAAATGATTGATGCGAGGATGTGGAGCAATGAAAAAAAACCTAGCAAATAACACTGAATATAATAATAATATCACTGAAGTAAATAAAATCAATAAATTAAGTGATTCTATCTAGTTGGTGGCTTTTATGGTGGAAAAGTAGCCTCCATGCATCGCAATGTAGTGCCCACATGAATGTTTCACCATCGAGGCCGCCCCCGAAGAACGCGGGTAGGGCGTTATGGCAGGCGAGTATACCAAGTACACTCGCCTGCCCTTAACTATTTAAGAGTATAGCTCTCACTGCTGATGGCAATATTGCCTTAGAACCCAAAAGGGCAGAAGCCAATTAATAAAAAAAAACGACCTACTCTACGTCATCTCTACGTGTACCTTTTTTTGCAGAACACGTCAGAGCAGATGATTATGTCAATGTCAAATTACCGTTTTACGTCAACGTCATGCGTGTCAAAATCAATAGAGTTCAAATCAATCCACGATCTACAGAGAAATAATATTTTTTATTCTAAAATGTCTATTTTTAAAAGCATTCCTGTGTTAATATCACTATTTCTTGTAGTATGCAAAAGCCACAATACCGTGGCGCAGTTTTCAACCGAGGATTGCGCGTCGCTTGGCTATACCAAAGCTAACCTCTTGTGCTCTTCCTGTGATCAACTAAAGGACTTCAGCTTAGATCAGCTTGTCGAGCATTGTAAACAGTGCTGTCACAGTGATGATTCAGGGCCGAAAGAGAAGAAATACGCGCGGGCTATACTAGAAGTTTGCACTTGTAAGTTCCCAGCTTACCCTCAGATCCAGGCCTTTGTAAAGAGCGACCGGCCTGCGAAGATTCCTAATCTACAGATCAAGTATGTTCGCGGACTAGATCCTATCATCAAGCTATTGGATAAAGATGGAATTGTGAAGGATACGGTAGCCATTGAAAAATGGAACACTGACTCGGTAGAAGAGTTCCTAAAAACTCATCTTGAAAAAGAAGAAGATGATGATCGTCATTATTTGAAAACTAATGAAATATGAATGCAAAAGCATAATGTGAATTTAGATTTTTAAGTTTTATCTTGTAATAAATCTAGACAATAAGCAAATTTTAATGTCTTGGTTTTATTTTTATGGATAATCACTACCTAAATGAACTGTTGTTTGGACTTATATATCTAGAAACCCTTATCAATTTTAAAACAGGTAGTTACATTACCAAGCAATTTCTACATGAGGATATCAGTTAATATTATATAGTATTTAATTTACTGGTATATTCTATGCTGGAGAAGAGTAGCTAGAGATAGAAAGCAGTGGAAGATGTGAGAGGAGGTCTATGCCAAGAGGTACACTGAACAGAGAGACATCCTGCAAAACTAAATGTTTCCTCTAGAAAATCAAGGTTCAGGACAAAAGGCTTATTGATTGATTGAAATTATATGCTATAACATAATTACTTACAAGAGATCTGTGGCAGTCGGAGCAAGAGAAGCACCTCTTGTGCCATGAGCCATTCTTGGAGTGCATCTGTTCCGCAGCATATACAGGGAATCCACAGCGTGGGCAGCCCTGGCCTTTAGCGGCTTTCGCACCGGTGAAAGGCATCTGTTCAGTGCTGTAAAGAAGTTGATATTTACAAAAACTGATATTTACTTAAAGTCAATTGAATTTTGAAACTGATTGTAGGCCAACTAGTGGCTTAGTTATATCTATTTGTATTATATTCCACTTCATAGCCTAAGGAAAGGATTATTTCAAATCCAATAGAAAACAGGTAAGCAATCTTTGTTTGTTAGGGTGCTTTCAAAGTAGTCGCGCAGCACCTTCCGTACTGCGTCACACCTTGATGAAATCGCAACAAGAGTGTTTATAGCCAAAAAGATCGCATTAATGCTGCTACTTTATTTCCACTACTTAGCAAGCAGAAAGTAATAACGAATCGTGAATACAATAATTTAAAAACGCGAGTTCCGTGCGAGTAATTTCAAAGCACCTTATCTCTTTAGTTGTTTGAAGAAATTGACGTTTTTTTTCTAACGCAACAATTTTGTAGGTACTCACTAGGTGACTGCAGGCTCTGAGTCGCAAGACACGAGGGTAGGGGCGTGTCCGTAACCGAAGCCGCGGGGACCGAAGAGCTTGGCGTAGCACGCGCGGCAGTGGATCTCCTTGTCAGGGCCGTCGCATGCCAGCATCGAGTCGAGGGGCCGGTGGCACTCCGCGCAGTTGAAGCACTTCTTGTGCCACATCTGTACCATTTGTAAGTAAATCGTTATTACTCGTATGCATTTTGTAAAAACGTCGGATTTACATCTTGGGAACCTAAATCTTGTAAAAAAAAAATGCATTGACTGCATAGCTCTTTGATCAAATGGTTTGACTTAGATTAGACCCTTCTGTAAGTATCTTCAAAATTAACAAAAAAAGAACAGTTTACCTATCCCCAAAACTGAGAACCCCAACGATCTTTTATAAGTTCGTCAAAATCGGAAGCGGGATTGAAGCTAGACAGACTTGTGCTCTAAGGAATAGAAGAGAGTGTATATAACGGTTCGATTCGGTTCGGTACGTTCAAACTTAACAGTTAAGAAAGAAATACTTACGGTGCCCTTAGCCAGCTGCTGTTCAGCCGCAAAGACCATGCCGCCGCATCGCGGGCAGCCTTGGCCTTTAGAGGCCATGATCGAGGTAGTGTCCGGGTTGTAGAACGGACGGTTGGCAGAGATCTCATCCTCACTGTATAACAAACAAGCGCTGCTGTTAGATATAAGTACGTATATTCAAATTCACATAACGTTATCCATCTATGTTTACTTAAGCAGCATGGAAATCGTCAAGAATGTTCTCGGTTGGAAAGAAAAATATTTACGCAACATTAACCCGTTACTGATCGGTTTCCTCGATTAATTGTATGCGATATTGAATGCTGATCGCTTGCTGATATGCTATTAGCATTGCAACTAGAGCAATGCGACACGATTTCTACTGATCACGCTCTCTATTAAGTAGGTACATATAGCATGTAGAGCATAGGAACTCACGTTAGCCCATCGGTCTGAAGGAATCCAGACCCGCAAGCGAAGCCGTAGCCGTGGGGTCCCCATTTCTTGCCGTAGCAGGTCTTGCAGTACACGTCACTGTCGGGGCCGTCGCAAGCAATGATGGAGTCAAGGGTTTTGTTGCAGTCTTTGCATTTAAAGCACTTGCGATGCCATTCGCGGCCCTTAGCCAGGACTTGCTCGGCGGCGAACACGACTCCACCGCAACGCGGGCATCCCTTGCCGGGGGCGGCTTGGATGGATGCAGTATCAATCACCGTAGTCCTCGGCGCTTGATCGCTATTACGAAAATTACATCTTGTAAAAAATATTAGGAGATAAAAGAAAGTGACGAGTTGATAACTTCATTTAAAATCATTGCATTACTCATCTCATAAACGATAAATCGCAATGTTATGCGACCTATTACGAAACAGGATAATAATATTTAATGGGTGGATAACATGTTGTAAGCTGAAAGCGCGTGGCTAGTCGCGCCGTTATTAAAATTAGTCCGATCGAGAGCGTCGAGCGCAGGCTATTTTGAGGTTGGCATCTTGCCATCTCTTGTTTGTATTATAAGCTGTTTTTATGAAAGTGACTATGCGATGGAAATAACCTAAACCTGTCATGTAACCTGAGAAGTTGAACGTAACCTGTTACCAGGCGCTAGAATAAATTGTTTTCAAAATTAAGAAAAACGAACATAATTATGATTGGTGTTAGTCCTGTAGAGTTTTAGGAACACAAAACAATTTGCTAAGCATTCTATAAGCAAATAATAGGTATTAAATGGTATTGTTAGCTGTGAAGACGGGTGTTGATTTTCAGTCTTATAGACGTGATTCATTTGGGGTCTCAAGTTGACAAGATAATTAAAGTACCTTTGCCATTCTAAATCCTTTATGTCACACATGAGACCCAGGGAAGATGGGCCTCCGTGTCCGATACCTCTAGGACCAAATTTTATCGCGTAGCATCCTACAGCAGAAGCAAACAAGCATTATTATAACCATCTGATGAGTACACAGCATTGCAGGCTAAGTAGTGATTTAAAGACATCTTCGAGTTTGTAAAGCTGTGCCCTCGCCAGACGAGTCAACTCAGTTGATTGCTAGTGGTTCTTACCCGTTGGCGTAAGGGTCACTCTGCAAGACACCAGCGCCTTTTCCGTAACCGTACCCCTTAGGACCAAACTTCTTGCCATAACATACTAAAGGAAAAAACACCATGTTAAAACATAAGTAAACGTGCTATGGGATTAATATGCATAATAAAACAATATCTGATTAACGTATTGAAACTAATCAATATACATTTATTTAAATCATTGTGGAATTATAAGTTATCACATGTGTTAACGAACCTTTGCAGTAAATGTCTTTGTCTGGTCCCTCGCAACAGTTCGTGGAGTCCAGGCGTTTCTGACACTCGCCGCATTTGTAACACTCCTTGTGCCACCCCTGAACATACAGCGAATAGTGAGGGCATGTCGCATGCTAGGACACATAACACTAGCCTATGGGTGCACTCGGTTAGCACAATGACTCACAATGGCTCACAATCAATCTATCAGATATCTTGCAACAGGGAAACAACAGATTCTGTACCTCGACAATATATTTCTTTGTCTGGTCCATCACAATGCACCACAGAATCAAGAGTCTTGTTGCAATTAAAGCATTTGAAGCAGCGTCTGTGATAGCCCTAGGGTTAAATAACATAGGATCACTGTTTGAGTTGCGACTGCGTCAAGCGGCATTAGAGATACTGGCGAAGAAAGAACGTTTACCTTCACAAATTATAGAGCATCATCATCAAAATAATGTGTGTTAAGTTATAGTACTTTTATAATAATATCAAGATCAGAAAGCAAATGAACTTAAGTGTGTCAGAGTGAGTGTTTGTGTGAAATTAAAGTTGTAAAACTTACACGTCCACGGGCCAGCATCTGCTCCGCAGCGTAGACGTATCCGCCGCACCGCGGGCAGCCCAGGCCGGGCGGGGCCTTGGCGATGGAGCGCGACTCTAGGCACGCGCCGTTCGTCTTTGCGTGCTCCCCATTCCTGCACACAGACCTCGATCAGACACTAATCGACCGACAACCAGGACCCAGCAACGTTGCGATCACAGAAGAATAGTTAAAAGCCTGTGAGGCACGGGCAAGCCCCGGATGCCCTTCTATGACATCGGCCACACTGATCGCGGCGAAGCACTTGATGACAGCGGCGCACCTCCGCCGTAATGGGAGAAGGTAAGGGCTCCCGGTCGCCCGCTCCGCTCCGGCCTTGCTATACCACTACTAACATCGACATAGAGGGCGCTTTCCTTATCCCATCACATTTACCGACTATGATTAGAGCTAAGACGGAAGCGTTAGCTGTGTGTTAGATAGAGTGAGTTGCGGAGAAAGTTAACAAAACATAGGGTGATTGCCGCATGCTTTCTAGGTGCGTCTGGAGCGATGCGAAGCCGTGCTGAGGCTTACAGATTGGTCTCTCACCGTTGCTCCTCTGTGCTCGGGTCGCCCCGGTCGGAAGGAAGGGAAGGGTCGGAGCGGAGCGCTCGAGCCGGCGCGACCGCAGCCGGCGCGCCGGCTCGACCGCTCGCCTACTCCTCCACATTACTAACACGATATTTGGTAGTCGACTCTTTTTATTTTTTATTATAAACTATAAATAAATAGACCGATAAACAAAATAAATTAAGCGATAGCGAATAAATGTCCCTAACTAGTTTTAAATTACAGAATGGCGTGCGTTCGCGAGGCGCCGCTGGTTGGCCGAGATGTGTGTCGGCGACCCGCAAGCTCTGCTGGATGGCCGCTCGCGCTCAATTCCTGTTGCGACATAAACGGAGACTGGTCATGCATCTGTCAGGCGGCGCGTAATGTACAGCCGAGCGCGCGCGACACTACTTTAAGGTATGAGTTTATATACACGCGGTTAATGTTGTTACGCACGGGCCCGCAGGCCGGTCGTCGATGCGACCTTAGATAAGGAAAGACCCTCGGAGGCGCGGGCGGCGCGGGCGAGACGCGGGAGGAAGTACTTACGCCTCCTTCAGGTGGTCCCCGGTGTCCATGGACAGGCAGCCGGCGCCGCCGCCGAAGCCGTAGCCCTTAGGTCCGAACTTGCGCGCGTGGCACATTTTGCAGTACAGTTCACCTTCGTGCTCTGAGCAGTTGGTGGAGTCGAGAAGCTTCTGGCACAGACCTGAAATCGACGTTTGACATCATTTCCAAACAGTTCTCACAGTACAGTGTAAGCCTTCGCTACTTAGGTCCCTAAAACGTTCTGAGGACGGAACGCCCATGGGAGTTATTGTACAATGTATACAAGACTGTTGTCCGTCTGTACTCGCAAAGCATTCGAAGTGCCTATCTAAGTAAAGAGTAATGTTTTTTAATGAAAACTGTTTTAAGTGTTTTTTTTTTTTGCCTAGGTAGGTATATAGGCAAAAAAAAACATTTTCGTACTAGTATTAGTATTATAAGGAAAAAAATCTTAAACAACTGGTCAAACATTGTTACTATTTGACTCTAAGTTTAATAAACAGTTCATGTACTTTACTACAGTTTCCTAATTAAATTAAAATTAAAATTAAAATTTTGTAATTTTACTTTAGTTAAGTACATTTTTTTACTAACGTTTATGATTTCGGTTTTTAGAGGCATTCAAATTGTCTTACTCTAGTCTATTACTAAAGTTAAAGGTTATTGGCTTGGTCTTTAATTATATGTGGTACTAAAATATAGAATTATGTGCACTTACCGCACTTGAAGCACATTTTGTGCCATTTGAGTCCGCCGGCGACTCGCTCCTCGGCCGCGTATACTGACTTGCCGCATTTCGGGCACTTGGGGTTGTCTGCGGGTTTGAAAGGCATTGTGCTCGCTTAACTTATCCTGAAACAAAATTTTAACAACTCAGTTTCAAGCTATACTTCTCGTAACTCTTCGTGGCGGGCTGAGTTCAGGTGATTTGGCAAAGCACTGTCTCTGGCGGCCGTGGCCGTGAACGAAACTTGGAAATCCTTTCTCCGCAGGGCATCGACACATTTCACTTTCAAAACCTATTATCACAAATTTTTGCACTAGCATAAAACAACGTATTCGTTATCAATTGATTTCTAAATGCGGCGTGGGTTGGCCGAGATCCAAGTCGCCTGCACCACTTCAATTGCATCCGAACTGACACTTTATTGCTCAACAACCACATATTACCGAGCGTTATATTAGCTCTGCGTGCTTCCTCCGAATGCTTTGAACCGTTGGATTGAGTAAACGTAGACGCGCATGGAACGTAGGGCGGGCGGGAGTGGGCCAATGCGCCCGCGCGCCTAATTTGGGTCGTCCAGGTAAAGTTACGCTGGAGTCGGTTGCATCGCTAATAATAGTTCGCATTAGGAAGTAGCAGCAGGATCACACGCGGTTATAGAACAAATGGAATGTAGGAAATAATGTGCACTTTCTGTATTATTCACGAGACACGGACCTGTTCGTCGAGTCGGTACGAGAGTCGAGCTCCCGAACGCGTATTCAGTCGAAGGCGGTGATGCCGAGACTGCGGTGCGCGAAGTTCGAATGATGCGCGAGGGCAGGGCGCGACCGTAGTCTATGCGCGAGTTGCACACGGCCCCAGTGGGGGGGCAGCCGCCCTCCTCCCGCCCTCCTCACCTCACACCTGGGGGTAGTTCCTCCAGGATCATCTCTGAGGGAACTACCCCACAACCTCCAGCAGCCATTATACCCAAGCAATTTGAAAGTTCCGTCGTTGTAACGGATATTTACATGAACAGTTTAACTCCAATCAGCGCTGCCAAGTTTAAGAAATTGAAATCATCTATAAATCATTTCCGATTTTTACAAACATGTTAATTTTACAGCTTATTTTTCAACTTAGACATGACAATTAACGGTTTCTAAAACCAATATTCGAATTATTTTGCCCAAAGAAATAAATTGAGGTTCTTGAAAATGTTTTCCATATTTTTTGCCGAAAACTTAATTAAAGTGACAGTACTAGATAGAAATAGCTTCGTACATGAGAAAACAGGAGTCTTATTGTAGGCTAGGGCAGTGTGACGGGATTGAGTTTAAGGAATGACAATGAAGTCACAAAACGGTTTATTTTATCTGTACTTAGTTACTAAAATCTTTCATAATTACAAATTTAATAAATTATTCAGTGTCCTCGCTGTTCTGTCCTCGAAATCGCAGGCTACCTAGGTATCTATACCTATCGAGAAATAGAAAACACACTCTAGTGATCTAGTGTGGAAATTGATACTAGCGCTCACAGAAATGTCTAAAGGTATTTTAGGTAAGTATACTTACTTATTTGATCAGCTTTATCATTTAATAGCTATAATTTCAAATCATTCATCTATTTTGGAGCAATCGGCGTCTAAATGCATTACATAAGTAGAATGTGATTGTAAGCCTGCATGCCAGTGATAGTCATTATAATAGACGAACCTCCCTTCTGCTTTATACACGGTAAGTAGCGACCCGCCCCGGCTTCGCACGGTACCTAGGCATAAACCAAATTTAATTACTGAAAAACCGAATCAAAATGCGTTGCGTGATCTTACTAATACTACTAATATTATAAATGCGAAAGTTTGTAAGAATGGATGGATGGATGGATGGATGTTAGTTACTCTTTCACGCCAGAACGGCTAAACAGATCTGGATGAAATTTAGTACCGAGATAGATTATAGTCTAGAATAGCACATAGGATACTTTTTAACCGCAGGGGTATAATAATAATAGACCTAACATTTTTTCTAGATCTATAATACAGACAGACAGATGCGACTTTGTTTATGTAGAGATAGAGAAGAGCAGAAGTAGAGTGATAGAGAAGACTATGCTGGCAAATTACACAAAATATTACGCAAACCCAATCTTTTTCGATTTCAACAGTAAGTTTCCGCAAAATCCCTAACTTCTATGTGTCATAATCTATTTTACTAGCATTAGTTTTCATTGACGTTTTACAGCGCGTCATGAAAATAGGAAGACAATCATATTCTATTAAAAGATTCTTCATTACTCATAACTACATTCCAATTGTGGTTACATTGGACGAAAATAGTAGGGAAATGTTGGGATGAGACTGTATGTTTGAATCACAAGTTTGGCAAGCGAATCGTTTCCATAATTGCTGTCGGTAATGACCCAAGGCCAAGAAGCATTTGTCTGTGTAAACAGACAAATATATTGAAAAGCACGCCAGCCAGCGGACTTACAAAGTTAGTTTCTGGAGTCATAGACTTCCAGAATACCTACTTTGCTCATATTGAGAAGTTTCCTACAGTTATTTTTTTTTCAAAGAGATTTCCCCTCGTCAATATGTCTGCGGTGAACTGAAAACATATAATACATACGTACTACACCAATCACATCACGCGAGTAGGAAAATATTCTAAGTATCACACTGAAAACATACATGACAAAGTTTGTGCGTGAGTTTGTGTGTGTGTGTCGTGTCGTATGTGTTTCTTCGTGCTAAAACGGTTTTACGGATTAAGATGGAATTGGATACGAACGTTAACTTACCCTTACTACCTGTATTCCCCTTCAGTAATCATTAAGATTTTTGTCAACAAAGGTCACGGTCCCAGGAGTCCGTGAAGTGTAATTATTAAAATAAAAAATTAAAAAGTTTACTTAAAAACTTATCTGGGATTAACACGTAGACAGACTTTTTACTTATTTCGAAAAATTGGTGTTCCTGTAGATGTTGCAGGTGAAAGCACGGGACGCAGCAAGTGATAGTGCATCGATGTTGTTTGTATTGAATCATGCAATCATCGGCATCGAGATTCGACTCGCTTCTCTGAAAGTTGGGAGCTTTCCAATAATAATATGAAAGCTTGATGTGCATTGATATAAACTGAATCGATGAGCGTAACAACACAGGACTAGGTGCAGTCGTCGGCCGAAAATAAACATATAACACACTGGGTGACTGGTTGAACACTTTAGATATTCTGGATTATCATAGTACTCATCATTATGAACAACTTTTATTATGGGACCAACGCGGAATTCGCGAAAAAAAAATCAGCTGTTCCATAGAAAAATGTCAATGACACTCGACAAAATGTATGGAACAGCTGTTTTTTTTTTTTCGCGAATTCTGCGTTAGTCCCATAATAAAAGTTGTTCATAATAATGAGTACTATGATAACATAGAATATCTAAAGTGTTCAACCAGTCACCCTGTATGTAGGTAGTTATGTGGATAATTAGTCCAGCATAGTGTCACATTGTGGCAGCCGCTCTTTGCCAAAAACCTCGCACCTGCCCGTCTATTAATATTTTTAAATAAAAATAACTTTGCACCCAATCAATCCTGTATGCCAGTGCGGTGTTTACTAATAAATAAGTACTTTTTCAATGACAACATATCTATGAGTCATGTGCCTACCACAATAGTCGTTTATGCCACGCTAAATTTGTTTCAACTGTTTTCCCATACGAATCCAAACAGAAACTAAAATATTGTCATAGCAATTTTTGCTATGAAAATGATAGTGTTTTTATCGACCTAGTTAGCAAGCGAAGCGTCTCAGCTTCGACAAAAATGCTTTCGTGTGTCCGGATTTATGTCCGAATTATGTCCGAAACTCTATCTTCGGTTAAAAAAATCATATCTCCGCCATTTTGAAAAAAATCCAAAAACTGCCATGACAAAAGAAAATCTATTATCTATACGTAATTATTGTGCCTACTCGCAAAGTTACAAGAGAATCTGTTAAGAAATGCGACCTGTAGAGGAAGACAGACGCTGGTCTCCAGCTCACGGAGTCCTTAATAAATAATGTGTAGACTAACCGTAGTTCCAAAAACAGTGACATAAACAATAAGTTTCTGCTAACATCACAGCTGTTTTCAAAGATATGGACAAACGAATGAATCAATTGCAAGGTAAGCAGTACACGGTCACTATGCTTATAAGTACATCGATGATTACAACATCCATGTTGTGTGTCGACTTATATAAAAGGTACCTTATATAGGAAGTCCAGTTTCCGTTTCCGTGTGCAATGACATTCACATGCATTTCCGTCTCTATTTCGTGATTTTAAAAAGTACATCCAGTATTACAAATTAAATTATATCTTTAAAAAATCCTATTAAAATTTAGGTGTATGTTTCATTTACTCGTATTTACTAAACACTCTTAAAATAAGTGTATAATTATCTACATAAAGAGATTTAAGTAAAAGTAGAGATAACTAGAGTATGTCTTTTTTCCATGTACATGACAAATGTAGCCCAATTACAATGGAATTCATAAGGTAAACGAAGATAAATGAAAATATATTTGTGTGCGTATGACACCGCAATCTAGTTACGGCTGTGAAACATAAGGTCAGTTGTGGTCAAACGCATCCTTTCAGCCTGTCAACCATGAAGCTAATTCTAGAAACGTTGCTTCGTCGTCGTAGGGTTCTTCTCCCTCCCTTTTCGGGGGAGTAAGGTTTCGGACTCGAGGGATACCCTCTTTTCCGAGGCTGGACGCTGGGGGACACTGCCCCCAGGGCAATTGCGAGTGCGGCGCCAGGCCCGGCTTGCGCCGGCGGCAGCTCGCACTGGCGTCGAAGTGTGTAGTGTGGGCTACACACTTCGCAGGTTTCAGTGGTCGGTGGAGTCCCGCACCCGTCGCAGCTAACGGGCGGCATCTCCACCGAAGGATAGACTCTCGCCGTCTCGCTCGACGTCTCGCTCGGGGTCTCCGGCGCGTAAGGCCGGGCGGGCCCTAGCGGACGGAGCGGTGATTACGGACGGCGAGAAGGGCGCGGGCACGCTTAGCCGGCGTGAGCCAGCTGTCACGGCTCTAGCAGCCCTTTAGATGTGATGCGGTCGCCTTGCGGCGGCAATGGACGGCCGGCCAGGCGCCGCGGGTGCGGCGCCGGCCTAGCCTTTGGCAGCGTCTAGCGGTCCGCGCCTCCGACGGCTGTCGGAGGGGACCGCCCGCTGTGTGGAGGCCGCCTAGGGAGCCTCGCTCGACCATAGGCGGCTATTACACCTCGCGGAGGTGCGACGCGCCTTCGGAGCATCGCTCGACGAAGGCGGGGAGTCATTTCACGGCCCGCGCGCAGGGGGCGACGGGCGGTGTGTGGATGACGTCATCGTCATGTGCCGGGATTCCGGCGGCGGGTTTCGTTGAGGCGGACCGACGCACCCTCTAGGCCGGCGGCCGAGGGGGTCGTGTCCGCAGGGTGGTGCGGCCGGGGAGCGTACTCACCCGGCCACGGTGTAGAGGCTTGCAGTGATGTGGAGGGCCGGCCTGCAGTCCCATTCTACAGGGGCCCTCCGTCGGTGGGGCGCCCCGCATGACGTAGCGCTACGGGGCAGTGGGCGGTGTCCAAGTGCTGCTTGGACAGCGGGATTCGGTGATGCTGGCGGGCCGTGCCTCAAGCCGGGTGGCGAGGGGCCCGCCAGATGGCAGCGTGTCTTGTCTTTAGCCGAGCGCGAAGCATCGGCGTTGAACGTCACCGTAGTGACGGAGGCTGGGCGCTGAGCCGGCTCACACCATCCGGCTCAGGATTAAAGTCCAATGACGTCCGGCGCATCCCGCTCTCGAACCGGTGGTCCGCGGCGGCTCGACGTTCCCCCAAGAACGGAACCGCGGCAGACCCAAACGAGAGGGAGACCCGGTGAGATGCGGGTGCCGCGCCGTCGTCGGGTGCGCGCGCGCTGCAAGCGCGCGCGGGAATCAATTGAGGTCAATCTGGATGTGAGGGCAGTTCACGCTGCCCTCGGTGTCTGGTCCGGTGTGGTGAGGCAGGGGGAGGCAAGCTCACCCCCGCTGTCTGGATATGGGGCTAGCGCCGGGTGCGCCTGGGCCGGGTGCGGGAGGCGGGGGGAATATCAACCCCCGCTCCGCGTAGAATCAATGGGGCTAGCGCCGTGTGCGCCTGGGCCGGGCCGGTGCCGGGGAGAATTCTCGATCCCCGGCCTCCGGGTCTTGATGTGGGCTTGACCTCTGAACGGGTCGGGGCCTGGTGCGGGCGGGGCGAGCGAACTCGGCCGCCGTCCTTTGGGGGAGGATGTCAGTTGGCGGAGGGAGCTGGGAGCTCGACCTCCGCGGTGGTGGCTGGTCCGGCTAGCGCAAGGTGCGCCTGGGCCGGTGGTGCATAGGCTCGCAGCTAGGTGGCGGAGCGCCGCGTGTGCGGCCGCGCCTCCGTAGTGCGAGAGGGATGCACTGCGCTTGCTGTCGCGGTCCGCCCGCCGGACGGCACCGGAGGGATTCGCGACTGCGTTGAGCTCAGCTCAACCGTCGGCGAACCTTGCGGGGCGTCGGCGGGCTTGACCGGCGATGGCGGTGCGCGATGCGGCCGAGCGAGCGAGGTGCGCTGCGAGCTCGGCAGGTATGTTGTGTGAGCGGTGTGTGCGGAGGGGCGGTCGATGACCGTCGCCGCTCCGCTTGATGGTGATCTTCAGTTGGAAGGACGACGCTTTCCAGGTTCAGTCGCGCTTCCGGCGATACAGGGCTAGTGCGGGTGAGACCCCCGGCGTACCGGGTGAGGCCCACCTAACCCGATCGGCGACAGGAAGCGCGCTGCGAGCCCGGTCTAAGCGTCGTCAACTTCGTGGTATGGCCCGCGGTGGTCGGCGGCTAGCCGGGCGTTCCCGCGGGAACGCCCCGGTAGCAGGCGGACGAGCGCGGGTGCGCGATTTCGGTGAAAACGCGCATTGATGGCGTGACTCGGCGGGCGGTCCGCCACTTCGCCGCTTGGTGGCGCAGCTGGCGGACGCGCACTCGGCTGAGTCACCGTGGCAATCTTTTCCGCAGTGCGCCGCTGTAGTACGGGGGTGGGGGTGCTCGACGCTCGCGGGCGGAGCAGCAACCCCACCCCTAACGACGGGGTGCGAAAAATGTAGTCGCGCGCGAGGGTGGCCGGAGGCGGACGTGCGCACTCGACGGCACCGGGCGGGACCAAACGTTGCTTACATCAATAGCAGCCATTGTACGCTTGCCCAGTTACCCTCTTAGCAATAAACGTTGTATGCCTAAGTTTAAAAACTTGAAGAAATACTGTATAACACGACAAAACACTGTGTTACGATTCCGAGGTTATACAAGGTTTATTGCTAAAGGGGTTAGTGATCAGAATAAAGAGTGCACCTTTGTAGTTTAACTCATCAATACTCATAGATTGTAAGAGTTTTATTTTCTTTCAAAAGTCAATCCACCTCTCTCCTACCAGCATTTTTTTAAAGCAAAGTGAAACCAGGGAAACGTTACCGTCAGCCAAACCAATTTAGGATCACAAACTTGAGCCAGGTAAACCAACATTGTCGCGGGTACAGACGTGACGTCTGAGACCATCGTTATTTTAGTCGTATCTTTTTCGCGGGCGACATAAATTTTATGGCCGTGAAATCGTCTCGAAAAAATATCTTGTACAAAAACGCTACGCTGGCAAGCTTTCAAAGTGTCAACTTCTCGATCGCGCCCCCGTGCGTCTCGATGATGATCGATCGAATGAAACACGTGGTGGACATCAACTGACAGTATAGACATGAAGTATTTGTTATTGTTAGCATTTTAACAAGACTGTAAAATTGTTCACATAAAGCGTGGGCGCAATTTCGTTCAGACTTGTCCTTGTTCTTCTAAATGTGTTTAGTTTATTAAATTCAATATCATTTTGCAGTTGGGATTTTTGTTTTTCTTACAATCATTGTACTTATTTCATAGTTCCTACTAGCGTTGTCTTTGCAATAGTCTCTTCTGCTTCCTGCTTCTGAGCTATTCGTTCGAATCTGGCTAGGAATAGAAAAATAATGGCTTTACTATGAAGTCTACTTGATCAATCTGTCATGCCTTTATGAGTTACGAGAGGATTTTTGATATTTAATTTTGTTTACAATTCGTGATATTATCATACTGTGTTTTTTATTCTTTATATTCATGCCTTGTAATTGAATGTAAGTAAGTATGTACTATAAAATGTATCATTTACTTTCATTTAACTTAAAGAAGTTCTTCTCAGAGCTTCCACAGAAAGTTAACTATTTCAAATGACATCCTTTTTGGAAATATTAGTACCAAAATAAAGCCATTTTGTTGACAGACAACGTTTATAGACACGTCATGTGACTATTATTGGAATTTCTAATCCCAGAAACTCAATCTTTCTGTAAACAATTGCTAACGTTATGTAAAAAACAAGAAAAAGCTCGATTTCGTAATCCAAATTTGCAGCCGTATCGCTTGTAAAAAATACAGAAAGCGATGTATACGTTCGTAAAGTTGTTATAACTGGTGGAATGTTTGGGATTCAGTATTGAATAACATTCAGGTGTTTATGAGTCAATCCACTCACAGGTGTGGTAGATCTCTCCATAGCGCGCGTGTGGGCCGCGGCTAAAATAAAATGGTAACCGCCGGAGAGGAGAGTTACTCAGCTCCACACAAACTCATCGGCTCGAGCATTACTCATGCTGCTACCGTGGGCCGCCACTCCCACGCCATATCAAAATTTCATAGGTAGCACATTTAGACGGACGCACGCACTGCTGAAACACAATATGAAAGTCTGCATTTTGCGCAACAGACCGACTCGCTGCCGCTGGTGGGTTCTCCAAATTTTATCACCCCATTAGTAATTATTAATTTGTCTTCCTCATGGCGTTGATGTATTTATAGTCATCGAGAGAATTGTGAGATCTGCTTATTCTCCTGTTTACGTTCTGTTGGCAGTGATGGAAAGGTTGAATTGTTTGACTTTATTTTTGTAGGCGTTTTTTTTATTGACGCTTATTTTTAACTGTTGCTAATTCTGTTTGTTCTTGTAATTTAACTAGTCGTGTTCGGCTGTTACTAGCGTATTAACCTTACTGAATTAATCACTTTAAAATAGTTTTTTGTGTGGTAAAAACAGTGTTCGATTTAATTCGTTTTATACGTGACATGTGTTATATTGTGACGTGTGTTATATTGTGACATTGTGAATAATTATTATTACTATTTAATTTCATTAAATATGATGACATTTAAGTAACTAGAAATTTTATATGTATAAATGTAACCGTAAAGTTGCCATCTCCATAAATTTGCACGCCTCTTCAGGCATAACATTGAAGGACATATCTCAAATTGTAAACTTACCACCAAACGCATGCTATACCATTGTTATTGCAAATAAAAATATCTTTATCTTTACGATTTTAAATTTATAGAGTTTCTTACCAAAATAATAAACCTTGTTTTCCGTGTTAAAATCGTAACAGATTGAGTGACGAGTTTAAGAATCAACATTAAATTTTTGGGTCATCCGTGAATACGATATGTTGATGAAAGAACACAGACTTCATGAATAATTGCAAAGAACTACTTTGGCTTAGACATGCCAAGTTATAATAACTACTTAGCTAGATTTAATAACTAAAATAAAATATGAAACTCTGAAGGACGTACAGCAAATTAACGAGAAGAAAACAAAAATTAACGAACCCTCGAGGTAAAAACACGAGTATAAACCGCGAGTCGACACTCGTTCTTAGATAAATTATGTTGATGAAATTCTTTTCGTTATCTTCAAAGGAAACCATGTTCTCAGTAAAAAGTACTCGTATAACATACATTTAACAATCTGCTATTTTTTACACATGTAAAACCGCCTGTATTGTTGTGTGTTGTTTTTCTTTTTTTTTGTGATTTGTTTTAAGTCGTTATGACATTGTTTTTTTTTGCAGTTGTGCGATCGATGGGGACTTTTTACAATTCCTATTATAATATTGTTCCCAACATTCGTACCAATTTTCAGCTCTACGCGAATTAGCGTTATTTTGTACGTATGTCTGTTTTGATCGGACTATAAAAGATTTTTCAGGAACTAGAAAGAAACAAATGCAGGAATCTACGGTTTAGAGACGGCCAACACGTAAACTGACAAACCTATTTACAATTCTAGAACTACAAACATGTGTGTGTTTGTTAATATAAGAGTTATTCTCAGTTGTACTAGTTATGCGTAGAGTCGGTGATTTCCTGAAATTCATTTAATTTCTCAAACTTTTGTGTTTTGGGAAAAAGCGTAAAAAGTAGTAAATGACGCGAATATTTGCAAAGCGCGTTAGTTGAACATAAACCACGACAAAAAGCTTTTAATGATAACAACATCTTTTTTTTTGTTTGCTCCCTCATCCAGGAGAATTTGGCTACGCACGTCTTGTGCATTTGCCACGCAGTGTCAAGATAATATAGTATTTTACTGATGATGGAGACAAAGTGATAATGACGATGATGAATCCCTCCCCTTACCCCATACATTAAAGTGATGGATATTTAACTAAAACTTTAAGTGGAGTTTTGTAGAGAACACAAAAAGTCACGTTGCGCAACGTATGTATACCATTTGCCCACTCGTGCACTTTTACGAACCGATAAAGGTTAATAATCCACCATTATTACACTTTAACACTCGAAGAATCACAAGATGTAGATAATAAACAAAATTACGACAGCACTTTTTCGTTTCCCGCCAAAAACCCCCAACAACATCTTCGCTGTATGTTGTTGTCGTACTAGCTTATGTAATGTTTAAAAAAAAGTTTTGTAAGGTTTTTTTGTAAAGTATTCATATTAAATTCAATTTTTTGATCGTCTGAGCGTAAGCGAGCAAAGCGTCTCTGCTTCAGCTTCGGCAAAAATTCTTTCGTAAATCCGTACGCCTGCCCCCCATTACTCAACCGATTTTCGTGAAATGAAGTCAGCAGGTTCGTTAATGAAATATATTTTTTTGGTGATTCAGTTTTTGGCGCCAGAAGTCAGCCATTTTTAAATTAAGTATTTTTTTTAATATACAGTGACACTTGCGCAATAATGACAAATCTAAAAACATAAAATTAACCAAAATCGGTTCGGCCGTTAAATAATTAAGATCGAACATCACTATGTTAGGACATAGATATATCCATACCTATTTAAGTAAGTACATACAGGTCAAAAACTCTCCTGGTTTCCCTTCGCCGCAGTCGGATAAAAAAAGTAGCGATCAAATATTCGTCTTAGATTTTTATATTCATAATGAAAGTTGTTTACAGGACGGACGCATAAATTATATTGAGTACAACAGAGTAATAATAACCCACTTGGCAGATGCATCACGGGAATGTACCTTGTATATTTATACCTACCGTTCCTATAACCTTACGATATTATTTCTGAGATCAAACAGGTCGTTACGGGGATGCATAATGTGACTTTCGTATTTCATAAATAATGGCTTTTCCAGAAATCTAACTTTATCTCTTGCTATAGTGGTGATTTATTTATTGCGTTCCTTTCAAAATTAGCATGACAGCGCCTGTCACGATTTTAGAAGTATGCCGCGTTTTTTTCTAAAATGTAAGTGTAGGTCAGGTATTACGTTGCATCAACTAGCTAACATGTTTCCTGACGGTGGCGCTCGTTTCTGATTACGCGTACTGCAAGTAATTATCAATTAATTAATCAACAGTTTCTTCGTTTTCACACTACATTATCACGAAAATCTCCTTTTCACCACGTGGTGAAAGATAAATGGCTTTCGCGTCAGATCTCCAAAATAAAAAGCCATTTGGGCTTAAAGCTTGTTGCCAACCGCTCCGTGTAATAAAACCAGTTATTTTTAGCGGATTACTGGAGTAGATCATTCGCCACAAAGATTTCCTGATTCCAGTTAGGTAACGACCACCCACTCTTAATTATGGAGGCAGCTGCTTTTGCACTAATTTATTAACTTATTTACAGAGAAAGAGCTCGACAATTCATCGATACGATCTTTTGTTGTAACGGAATTGGGTTATGTCAGGCCTGCTACTAGATTCCCGGTTTAGAATTCTCGGCAGTTAAAACGAGATCCACAAAAAGAAAACGAGAAAGCGTGCTTCCTGTATGGACGTCTGAAAAGCATCGGAGAGAGGCGGACGTACCGCGCTATCAGAAACAGTTGAAGAAAAGCTCGTCTCCATTTGTAGACTGTAATGCTTGGGGATAAAGGTGAAAGTTAGAGAGTAGTAGTTTTTGGAACGTAGCTCCGGATCTGCCGGCGTTATTTTGGTGCGGCGAGTGCGCGGGCGGCGCTCGACCACTGGAGTCCGATCATTTCTCAGAAAATCCAGATTACAGCACAGACCGGTATCTACATATTAATTTGGTAACAGCACATTTCCGTCTAACAATAAACACAGGTAAATGTTTCGGGTTTTTACATTGCTCTTGAAATACTTTACAGGCTGCATCACATTGCTGAATTAAATTAGTTCACCAGTTCTGCAATTCTTTCGAATTGTTGATAGTGTAGGAGGTGAGTTGGCATCGCTAAACGAATTAGTTTGAAAGGAATTGCTAATGAATTTCCGCGTGTTTTCTAAAGATGAGACTAATTTTCTTACAAAATAAGAGACACTAAATGTGTTTGAAGATAAAGATGTCGAGTTGAATCTAATAGGAATGTTCTGTAATGTTCCTGTAAATAAGTTCATAACTCATAGAGGCGTCATGGAAAGTTCTCCCGTGATGGATCAGGGTTCGTTGACAGCACCTTCCTCACGCATCTGGCTGAAGAGTGCGTCACCGCTGAAAATCGACACCGGCTGCTACGGTCGCCATTAACTTTCACATGTTCGGGACAGATACTGGGAAGCAGATTGGTAAACGAAGGAAGAACACTTCCGAAAATACTTTCTCGTAATGTAACTCAATATGGATAAAAAAAATTAACGTGCAATAAAAGCGCTTCCGAAATTCGTTTGTGGGGGGCTATTCCTGCGCGTGAGATGAGATGAGATTTTATCTTGGTCACTCTTACACCTATGACGTTTCAAATGAGAGCAACAAGGACGATAAAATGTGAGATGAGAATCTCGAATCTTTGAATAGGGTCCCTGGTATAGTTTTGTTAACAAATAAAATAGGTTATGTGAAAATAATATGTATTACGTTTATTAGTAAGAGAGTAAGTATGTAGTCAATTAATTAGACCCTTTCCTTAAAATACCCCTACATTATGTATTTTAGTTATAAAACTCCTATACTGTAACATGTCGTGTCAAATAAATATCTATCGCTATTTTTCTTTCAATAAAAAGACATGATCTTCCAACCCAACCTGTTGTACCGCTCAAAGTCCGATCTAATCCTACCCTCCCTGCATACCGCCTGGCAACTCTACTAGGCTCACACAAACACTTCCACAGTTCAACTATGGGATTCTGCCAATTCTGAACCTACGTCAGTCAGTTTTTGTAGAATTGTCTATTTCAAACAAATGACTAAGTGGGGAGTGATTTTTAAACATTCCTTTGCGAGACGACCTTGTAGAAGATGCCTACCTATTACACGAGTTACCACACTTTTCACTAAGGTAATGATCAAAAATAAATATTCCATCTCCAATTTTCAATACTCAACACCTAACGCCCTGTATTCTCTAAGTGAACGTCGTGGAGAGCGCGAAGAGCTTAAAAGCTCGAGTTAGCGTTTCAAACAAGAACAGTGCCAAAGTTATTGCAATATTATCTATGAATTTATTTTAATGTCGGGTTTTATTTAACTAAAAGAAAAACAAACAAAAATCCGTCCGTCAAATTTAGACCATGACATTTCGAACCTCTAAAATCTGTTGTGCTATTTACACTTCAGAATCAGATAGGTACTTACTACCTGAAAAAATTACCTTGCTTCTTGGGCAGTCAGACAACTTACGCAGTATACAGCAGTAGGTATAACAGTAGCAGTATGGTTAATGGATCCATTGTCGACCGAGCGAGCGTTAGGGAACGAAACGTCTCTGCTAAATTTCGGCAAAAATGCAATTCGTATGTACGTCCGCCCAGCGTCTGTTCGGCTATCTTTAACTATATAACCCAATAGCCCATGACGGCCAGACCTTCGTTATTTTTTAAAAGCTGAAAGTTTCTCTGTGCATGTCTCCAACACAGGTGTATAAGAACGACCCGAGACTATAGAGTTTCGATTTTGGTTACTTGGGCAGGTAACAGGTAGTAATAGGTCGCATTTCTCTACCGATTCTTGTGAAATTTTGTGGGTTCGATAACTGAATAGTTTTTTTTTTCAAAATGGCGGATCGATGATTTCTTTACGTTTTTGTTGTAAGCTCACAGAGCCACTAGTTGACTTAAAACATTCCGTGGTCCAATCACTTGAACCATTACTTCATTAACTGATTTAGTTGTCTATCTGATCGAAGGATTTAGTAAATAATTATGTTAGTAAAGCGAAAATAGGTTAGGTTGGATACCAGTAGCGCCATCTGCTGATACAGGCGCTAATTTTTCTGCCAATATTAAACAATCCCTTCAAGCGCCCTTAGAGGTTTTTGTAATCTACACTAGATGCTTGATAGTAGACGAGACATGCTGATTTTGAGATGCATACATGGTAAACCACTGCAAATACGCCATACTATTAGTTTTTTGTTTTGTTTAGAAAGCCGTTAGAATAAAATTTGTTATGAACCAAGAAATAGTAAAAGAAATACAGTATTAAACTCAAAGGTACTCACTATAGTCAGTCTCATCGTTGCGCCTAGCTCTACCTATCCACTAAACCTAAAACTACATTGATATTAGAACTGAAAACCCTTTCCCAAATTCTAGCAGTTCCATCTAACGGCACTGCGCAGAACTAGATAGCTTTGGATGCACATTTGCGCCATCTATGCCCACTGAGCGGTGCGGAAGGCTCCGCTGCCTCCACTCGACTGAATCACTCAGGCTTCTGCGACTATTTAAAACCTACTGTAATCGAGACGCAACCTATTTCGATCACGCGGCCGTTAAACGCCGCTAGCCGTTACGCGCTGGTTGGTCGTTATTCTCGTTAGGTCGTTAGCGTTAGCTTTTATGGTCGGCGCCCGTTCGCCGTTGCTCCGGCAGATGGCGAGCTATTTCGGACGCTAACGACGCAGTTCGCTCTGCGTCCGTTGTTAGCGGAATATCTTTATATAAAAAGGGGTTTGTTTAAATGCGTAGTTTTGTTTGTTTACTGATATATAATTATGTATGTCTTTAAAAGTTGTATATGTAAATATTTACATTTATACATTCTCTCTCACACAACTCTCAATCAGTGCCCTTCACTAGTTAGGCTACCGATAAAAGTTTTAATAAGTGCTGTCCTAAACTCTCTCTAAGATTGTCAGAAAAAAAAACAGACTAATAGGTTTGGGTTGAGACGAGACATATATGTATGAATAATATTTAATATATATAAGTAAATAATTATGTAATACCGACAATCCACATCTACAAATAAAACAAGAAGATGAATTAACCAATTAGCAAATGGCATAATTATTTTTAATTAGATAGTCCAGAGCATTACCACCTGGCGAGGAACCTTGACCAGCACGTTAATCAGTTTCAAGGACCGTTCCACGCACTTCCTGTACCTACCACCTTGAGGTTGTTTATTTAGTTAAGTGTACCTCAAAGTCAAAGTCAAAATGTGTTTATTCAATTTGGGTATCAAAGGTACACTTATGAAAGTCAAAGTTTTTTTTTAAATAGACTCGACCGCCTCACAATCAGTTACTGGTACATCATTCTCTTCTCCAGGTAAGAAGAGAACTTACGAGTAAATTCCGATAAGACCGTCTTTTGTAGTTAGTGTCCGCTTATGTGACGCGCTCTGCCGCGCGTTCATACCTCGGTCCCTTTTGACACTTCTCCTCCACACCCCTGCACTGCGCGGGCAAGGACTAACTTTTTTTAAACATAATAGGCTTGCGTTCGGCCGCCAACATGCCTGATGATAAGCAGTGATGCGGCCTACGATAGAGCACGCTTGCCTAGAAGAAACCGATTCACTCGAGACTTGAAGACAGCACCCAGATTATAAGTGTAAGAGTCACTATACGTTGTAATATTATAATTTTTTAAAGGAATGTCAGGGATCTTTTGCGACCTAAATATTCTGATACTAAGACCATCTACTAGGCCTATTAATAGTTCAGCTTTGTAGAGTGCGCATTATAGAGTTTCTTTCTAGGTATCTTGTTTTTTATATATTATCTATTCTTCTTTATGTCTTATGTCTACTTATTCATGTTGATAGGTAGTCCATCGACGATACCTCAGACTCTCAAATTGCAGATTTATGAAAATAAACAGCAGTGTCAGATTAAAATATTTTTTCATATCTACTAAGTAGCAAAGAGTTCTACCTTACCATACCTAAATATAGAATTTCATTTTGTATGTTTAAGATCAGTAATAAAAATATTTTTTAACTAAAATCAGTATCAATGACTATATATTAAAAGAAAAATAAGAATATTGTTATTAAATGAAAAATCTAACTGCAAAGTACACGTATAGCTTAAGAAATTCTTGATATGACAAGTAATAAAATTAAAAAAAAAAACCCACGACCGGGAAAAAGTTATTAAAAAGGGTAAAATCTGCATCGAAAGCGGACTAATAGTTTTGGAGAAGAATGGCAACATGGATTTGCATAAACAATGTTTGCTGCAGCGCTGCCTGGTGATTTGTCACTATAACACCTGTCTAAGAACATGCACCGATCAAACATGAACCCAAAACTGAAACTGCATCAAAATTGGACTAATAGTTTTGCACAAACCAAGTCAAAGTCAAAGTCAACATGTTTTTATTCAATTTGGGTATTAAAGATACACTTATGAACGTCAAAGTTTTTTTAAATAGACTCGACCGCCTTGTTCGGATAAAGAGCCTCTACTCAGAAGAACAGACAAGAAACTGAGAGGAATAATAATTATTCAGAGAATAAATGAATTACAGTCACAAATTTTGGCTTCTCCTCTGTTTCCGTCTCTGTTCCATCGTGGGTAAAAACAATATCAAACGACAAATAATCTTTACTAGCCTTCGTTTGCGTGGACGTACTCGTAGTATGCATTTCCCCAAATACGACTTCGGTACAGGACGATTTTGTGACCAAAGAGATTCGAATCCAATATTAAAAAAAAAACTGGCTGGTTTTGAGCGGAGTTTTAAATTTAGTTCTGTTTTTATTTTATTACCCACTGCTTAGTATTTTGTGATGTTGTCTGACTCTTTTGGTAAGAGGCGCGTTAGTTTTTATTAATTTACAGAATTTCATGACAAAAAGATTTATTTATTCAGAAAAAAGTATCCTAAAACCTACCTTGTATTGATCCTTGATATACTATAACTATTTTTCTAATTTCATAAAAATACGTTCAGCTGTTTAGCCGTCAAAAGTCTACAAACAGACAAACAGAATTACTTTCGATTTTATAATTAGTAAGCATAAAAAAATCGACTTTCCGTCATCTGAATTGAATTGAAACGTACTGCTACAATGAGACAGCGAGGTTTCGGAGTAAACGAAAATATAAATCATACAGTTTTAATTTTCTATTGTTTTTTTTACAACCACTTGCCCAATTTCGATAGAATTTATATGGGACCACCTCTGAAGTTTAATCTACCAAATACAAAAAGTACCATCACAATCGATTCATAATTGACGAAATGATCGCGTAATATACATACAAAAAAGAAACATACAGTCGAATTGAGAATCTCCTCCTTTTTAAAGTCGGCTAAAAATAGGCCCAGCCGTATAATCGGTAGTCATACACAATCTTTCGCATCAGTTAGTCATATCACGATCATCGATCTCAACACTGCGCACGTGCTCTTTAAAATCTGTAGAAAAATTACATAAAACTCAAATAAAAAGAAAGTAATAAAAATCTTAATCGTACTCGAGAATATAATTATGCTCTCTATTTCCTACATCTACACTAATAAACACTTCAACCGGCGACAAACCATCACATTAAATTAGTACCTAACTCAATTACACGAGTCGTTTTCTCATTAACCCACTCAGTCTATTATTAACCGTGTTTCACACAATGCCACTAAATAATTCCAAATCCCAACTATTCTAATTATGTTCTGGCAATGTCGCAACACAAGTAATTACAGAACAACAGGTGTTGATGGGGTGGTCTTCCACCGGTGGGTACTTGCTACGCGATGCTACGGCAGCTACGCCGTGCTACGAAGTGCTACGGTTTGACTTAGAATGTTAGGGACAAAAATAATAGAGAAGGCAAATTTGTCTTTAGTTAGGTGGTTTGTATTTGTATGTCTTTAACCATTTTGCTTCAAAACAGCTCGACAAGTTTTGATGCAGTTTTTATTATTATTTGTTAGTAAAGAGTGAAGATAAAAAGTAGTTTTTAAAAATGATTGTGTTATTTTTGTTTAATTCATGCGTCGATCTGTCGATACCATTTCATGAAATGGTATAAAACTACTTTGAAATAAGCGTAGACATTTTTCTATGTAACCCTAATGCATTTTCGAGTAGAACAGAAGCTAGGAGAATGTTATATTTATGATCTACTCGGTACCCAATTAGATTTTACTTTCTTTAAAATACAAAGCATAAAAAATGATCTTATTGGGTATTTCTTTACGTGGTGTGAAACTTTGCTCTTGGAAAGAGGAAAGCTTGCATGTTTCTAGTGTGTCTTAGTATCGTGAGATGGCGTTACACGTTATTTTTAACCCCCGACGTAGAAACGCTTGGGTGTTATAAGTCTGACAGGTCTGTGTGTGTGTGTGAGTATGTTTGTCTGTGGTATCGTAGCTCCTGAACGAATGAACCGATTTTGATTTTGTTTTTTTTTTTGTTTGAAAGTTCAATTAGTCGGGAGTGTAAGCTATTAGCTATGTTTGATGAAAATCGGTGTTGATGAATATCGATGTCGGGAGTTTTTCTAATGTTTAATTTATACTTGTTCATAATATACTCGTATTTCATGTATTGGAACCATGGCACAAATTTCTATGATCATAAATATACTGTTTTCATTATTTGCTTAGTTAAGCCAATATGTACACTAAATCAATTTTCGTATTCATGTTGCCCAAATATAAGTACCATGTGTTGTGACGTCTATTTTATTTAATTATCTAAATTAATAATAATGGGATATACCTAATAAAACATCTATTCAAATATTGGTAGTTAAAATAATTTACGACAAGGAATCATGTTGGAAACATTATTTTCGTATTTTATTATAAAATTATAATAAAATGGAAATAAATAAATATAATTTCTTAAGACTAAACACTTATGTACAAAATCATTTTGGCGCTATTTGGAACATCAATAGACAAAAGATAAATACTAAAAGGGTACACACGAAGATTACATAAGTGGGTTCAGCATAACAATAATATATCCAAAATACAGCTCCTTCTAGATACACTATCACTTGACTAGATATTCACAAAAGCCTGCAATCTCGCATTAGCGTCCTTCCACTCAGTTTTGTACAATAAAACTTAAAAATAATATCACTGGTTGGGTGTGCGTTCACTTGCCGAGGAGGATCTTGCGACCAGCGCCCATGTTGGAGCCGGCCTGGGTGGCGCCCTTGTTGGAGCCGGCCTGGAGGCCGATCACGGTCTTGCCGGCGTTCAGGACCTCGTCCGAGAACTCACGCTTGCACTCGTCGGAGGGCTTGGGGCCGAGGTACGGGCCGCTCCACTCAGGGTGCCTGTAGGTCTGTGGACAACACGTCAATTCATTATAATATTGTGTTAAAAGTTAGTAATCTTAATATGACTAGTAACTGCACGAGTAGTACGAGTGTGATTTGATTGGAACCTGCAAGGAGTCAGCGTAACTGCCCAAACGGCTTCAATAGTCGATAAATACTACGTACAGCAGTGCCTTTGGTTGCATTTAACATTTCCCAATTTAAATCCGATCAGGTCATTGCAAAATCTGAGGTATGCCGACCCCCGCGTGGCCTCCCTCAAACCGACCTTGGATATTTATGAAAACTGAGGTAATGTTGCACGTTGCTCGTAAAATTCGGTTGAACTTGGCGCAGTGCCAATTCTAACAACGGATCTTAAACTAAACAAGCTGTGAACGATAGGCTACACTTGCAACGATTTGCCTGCCTACCCACTTGTTTATGATACAGGAATAGAAATGTAAGCTTTTATATGCAACATTAGCCGTAAAAAATACATAATGTAAACATTAGGTCACTTGTTTATCTCGGTTTTATATTTCGAAATCCATACTTGCGTAATATCTAATACTGTTTCTGGAGAATCTTTTATAGCTTTTGATTAATTATAAACATGTTTGTTTAGTATTCAGAAAATCGGTTTGGCATTTTTCTTTTAACACATCGATAGTTAAACGAATATAACCCGCTCACACTTTGCATGTATCAACGTTGCTAACTATTGTGTGTATGTGTGTAAGTCCTATAATATTTACCTCGCGACCGAGGGCGTACAGTGTGCTGACGACCTGGGCGATGTCCTTCTTTTCCCAGAGGTCCACGGTCTGGAACACGTCGATGTCAACCACGCCGTAGTTTTTGATCGCACTCTGGAAGCTGTAACAAATTTACATTAATTATTAATTTTGTTTGACCTTCTTATGCCATCTGATAGGTTGTTTACAGTTTAAGTAAGAGTAGGTGCCCACTCAAGTTGTGATAGGGTGTGTCAAACACCTCAAGATTTTTTTATTAATGTAGGTAACTTGAATTTCTGACGTTGTAATAATGAGGGACTATAATTATTAGAGTAGTAAATTACGAGCGTCCGATAGTTATTAACATATTTTCATAGCAAAAAGGGTGTGGTTACTAATTGCCGAAGAAAAATCTTCTGTTAAGTTTTATACTAACTTGGTGATGTTCTCCATCATCTTAAACTGTCCACCAGAGGTGTTGATCTTGTTGACGGAGCCAGGCTTGAGCTTGTTGATGACCTGGCAGAGGACAGTGCCGTCCCTGAGGACATCCTCGAACTGTTCACCGGGGGGGAACTTGGCACCGAGGACCTCCTCGATCCAGCCCTGGCACTCCTTCTCCTGGTCGGGGTTGCGCTTGGAAGCGAGCTGAAGGTGTTAAGTTTTTTTTTGTATAGTTATATTTGGTTCATTAAGTATGTAGTGTATTTTTTTGTGTTAGATTAGTAAGTTGTTTTATGTCGTTGATGAAAATTATGTTAAGTAAAATTTCTCTAAATTGCGATTAAGTCTTCACTTGTATAAACATATTTTTTGTAGTATAAACATATTTTTTGAAAAAACTTCATTAATAGTACAAAACGAAACATTGTCTTGACTGTCATCATTAATTATTACAATATTTTTACATCAATTTGTCATAACTAAAATATTTTTCTACGTTACATTATATTTTCCGGCTCTACCTTACAAATTCTAATTGATTTGTAAATGATTTATGTAAAGAAAAAAAGTCATAAATTCGAATTAAATTAAGGCTTCAAAAACTGTCATCAAATAAATGGAACCTAACAAATTTTGAAATAAATTCCAAATGAACCATGAACACTTTATGGGATGTGTATTTATAAACGAGTTCTGACCTTAGCGCGGACTTGGCGTTCCAGAGACATGGTTGTGTGTGAGTGTATGTGTCTGTGGCAGGCAGGAGTGATCGCGGTGGAATCCCGTGTAGACTGAACTCCTGAAAATCGAGTCCACGTATTTATAGAGCGCAGAGACTGCGCCCTTCTGGAAAACTCTCGCGCACACCGCACTACGTGACTGTACACGCGAAATAAGCACAAAGCACAAATTCAAACTTATCGAAATTGAAGTGTTTATTGATTTTAGAACAAAGAACGGCTTTGATAAATGCCGTTAACAACTGAATTATTAGACAATAAACAGAGGAAACTATTCAAGCCGCGCTAAAAATATTCTACGTATTTATTTTTGACGGAAAAATGGGAACGCTTTGAAATGTGTTTAAGTTTTAAAAAAGCTAATTATTTTAGTTTTGCAATTATTATTTTTAATTTTTATTTAATTACGATTATATAACAATTTCAATAGCCTAACAATTTAATTTTTCGCATTTTTTTTTTTGCAGTAGTTACTCGTACCATAAGTTCGACACTCACACCGAACTTAAGGTAACCGATAATGATTAAGTACGCCCAGCGGTTTTTCTTGCTTAATTTTAGTACAAAAAAGATCATTCATACATTCCCCTAGTTTTCCTTCGTGGGTATATTTTGGTTCAGCTAATCTATATCTTAGTAGTTTAAAGGTGGCGACTGGACCAACATACAATTACTTTAGCAATCATAAAACTTCATACTATAGCAATGCTATTAAGCCTTAACCAATCATTACATTAACCAATTTGCAGTACGCTAGGTGAGCTAACGTGCTAAAATTGTGTAGTGTAATGGGTGTTAGACAGTTACGCTAAGTGAGCATACTGCAATTTGGATAGTGTAATGGCAGCTTTAACATTAGTTAAACGTCCTTTTACTCTTTGAACTCTAACATAAGAAAGAATCCTTAGAAACAAGACAATACTCCAAAAGCACAAAGTTATACTGACCTCTTCAATTTAGTCTTAATGGTTACTTTTTTCTATCCTGACACGTAAAAGAAATAATTTTCAAAATGTTTTTGAAGTTTAGCGGTAACAATTTTTTTTAATACCACCGAATTGATGACCTCCTTCTTTTTTCAATTACAATATAATTTCACTAAAATTGTTGTGGATACTAACAGAGAAAATAAGAACTTATTGAAACAAGTTAAAAAATTCAAATTCAAATTAAAAAAAAACCTCAACATAAATTTTTATCAAATTCAAACAAAAAAAAAATAAACCGTTTTTTTCAATCGGGAGCAACGATACTACAGTCAGACACACACACACGCAGACACGCAACTTATAACACCAAGTCCTTTTGGCGTAGAGAGTTGAAATAACCAGAAGGAGAATTAATTTCCTTAATTTACCAGCAAGTATATAGATGAAACAAACTACATATATAACTCAATAATTCGTTGCAATTGCTGCTATAACTCTCAATAGCTTTATGCTTCCTATTCTAATAAAAAACAGGAAATTGTTAAAGAGTTAGGTAAGTACCCACGTTGGCAACTACGAGTGTACATTCACTGTTCTGCGATCAAAATGTTGATTAGATGTGATTTAAAAAATAGTTCAAAATGCCGACAGTTTTTTTTAAATTATTAAATGACCATGGCAACAAAGTCTGAATGTTTTTTTTCACTAACTTGCCTGCTACATTCAAATCATTTACCCGTTTTTTTATGAGAGAAAAAGAGCTAATCCATAATAGAAATGACCTGCTAACCAAACTTTATTGCAATTGGTTCAGCCGTTATTAAAAAAAGTCTTTCAATATTTTTATTCAAAATGGCATTCCAAAACATTGACCATCCGCAATTTGTTTATTTTCAAATCTATGGGATAACGTACACAATAAACAACAGAGAACTTTAATAATCTTTAAAATAAGTATATGTGTTTTATTTAAGTACAAGTTTTACTTAGTTTGGGGTCAGACGACCGTGTATGCAAGTGTCCCGAAAATTATTTATTACTTTATTAGAACCATACTCCACCGTACTGAAAAAGCTTCACTCACTCCTTAAAAGGCTTTAAGCTCCGTGTAGCCAAGGGCGGGCGAGCGTCAGGCGCTACGTAGACGTAGGTGTCGCACGCCGCCTGCCCACGCTGCGCACGCGCCTCTCGGATGAATAGCCGCTGAGTTATCATTGTCGCCGGTACCCACGCGCGTTAGTCGCTTGGGCTTATACAAACAAACAATTCCTTAAATCTTTATTTAGTTTTTCTATGAAAACTCCCAGATTTTGACGCTGATACAAAACAGGAAATTTCTAGCATGTTTGACATTTGTTGTTTGTTGCGAGGAATACGCCAAACTGAATATGTTTAAGGCAACTATAATGTAGACCACATTGTAGTTTTTCATCAATTATTTTTTTAATATTTTTTTTATGTAATCAAAATATCTTTTATACCTAACTAGCTGCACCCCGCGGTTTCACCCGCGATTATAAAGTATCCTATGTGCTATTCTAGGCTATAATCTATCTCTGTGCCAAATTTCATCTAGATCTGTTCAGCCGTTCTGGCGTGAAAGAGTAACAAACATACATCCATCCATCCATTCTTACAAACTCTCGCGTTTGTAATATTAGTAGGAAGTAGGATAGAGAACCCCTTAGTACTAAAAAGTTGGGCTTATCATAATTTTAAATAGTTTTTTTTATCCAATTAGAACGTTTCATTGATAAACAAAATTTTAAAATCATTTAATATGTATTTAAGTATGTATGTAAAAATATCTAAGTACGTATAACCTCTGGCAACCGTAGAACAAGCTTATAGCTTAGTTTGGGGTCAGGCGACCGTGTGTGGAAGTGTCCCGAATTTATTTATTTATTTATTTATTACTAGCTGTATCATAAGTTACTTCTAGTACCTCCCAGAATATGTGTACAAAGTTTCATGATGATTCGTCAAGTAGTTTTTGCGTGAAAGCGTTACAAACATCCACGCTCACATTTTTAATATTAGTAAGTATTATATTATTATTTCACGAACTCGTTATGCGTAGACCATAATAACTCTCTCACTATGGAAACAAATTATCGTCACATCCTCTAACCTTTTCGTCGACTCATGCGCATTCCACATCTATTATTGTGCTTGTTACACGATCATAAAACTTTTATCGCTTGTAAATTGTTGCTACATAGTACGACTACATACATAACGTTGTAGTTGAAACTTTTGCCTTCAGAAATATGCGCTCCCACAAATACATAGTGGCGACACTAACGCATCCAGGTGGGTTAGGGGGTTTGGGCCCGCCTCCTTTCCCCTGCCAAAGTATCTAATTCACCCTCTACAATAGTCAAAGATGTCTGTTTTTAGTGTTTGCCTATCTTGCTATCAGGCTAGCCTCAGTTAGCTTAGAACCCCCTCGCTAAACCAAAATGTTACCTACCTTAATAAATAATATAATAAAACTTATTTTCACCTAAGTCAAGACCGGGGGCGACCAAGGATTTTGAATACCCCACCAGTGGCGGATCCAAAAACCCTGAATCCGCCACTAGTAGGCGATGACAAAGAGCAGAGTACGACGGCCCTACCGTCTCAGCGACAAGGTCGCTAACTAGCCGACTAATACACGTCAAGGGCAAAATAACTACATCAAGTACATACGCGAAGGTCATCTATTTACAATTCATCAAAACAAAATCATCTGTAATATTTTTTTTTTTTAAGAGAGCTGAGAGATGGGATGTGATGTTTACGTTCACAATGAAATATTCTCGCAGATACGAATGGTGTTAAAATGTTTAATTACTTTTCTCTTTTACTCGTAAATTGTTAATACATTTAAGCTCATCTAAGCTAGGCTAAGCCTCAGTGTGAAAATAACTAAACTTCTAAAAGTGCACTAGATAGCTTTTAAAATATTTAACTTTATAATATTTTTCTACGAATACTTGCTTCCTGACTTATATTTGTAAAGTAAGGGCTTAGGAATAAAAACAGCAAATAAAATCCAACCTTCGGTTTATAATTCACTTTATTAAAACACCCTCGACAATCTCGCTTGTTGTTGGTAATTACTTACACTCGGGTACACCACTAAGTACCTATGAATCGGTATTTACATTGTTTCTTTTATTTTAATACATATTTACACATCTTGAGATATTTAATGACCAGTCCACATTTTATACTAATCTAAACAAATACAAACAAGCTTAAAGTACGTTAAATAATTTGGACACATTTGTAAACAAAACAAAATTAATTTTCAAATGACTAGAATAGGTAGAGTGACTATTTAATTAACGCATGAAGACTGTGCTAATTATGTAGCATAAAGATAATCTTCTGCTAATTACATACGGGGTAGCTACTTATTCAATTAATCTTTACGATTGGAACAATTAAAATTACAAGTATACTTCGATAAAACGTATACAATGTATTGGAATGTACTCTTAGGTATATTTACAGACATATCACACAACATAATATTAATTATCCTACTCGTACAATATCAACTTTACTCAAACAATAATCTATTTCAATTTAACACCCTCAAAGTTACGCACGTAAACTATGATAAATACGTCTAAAATTTATTTATTAAAGTTCATTATTGCGATAACACTTTAATGGACACGATTTTGGCACTTGTAATTCGCACACTTGAGGTCAATCACTACAGTTACATTGGAATGTCACTTGTACGTTCACTAGAATGATTTAATGGAATGTTTTGGGCAGGTGCCTGATCGGCGCGTAATGCACGAACGATGGCAGGACGTGGAGTCATAGCGACTGTACGGTTGCGCCTATTGTCAGGTATCGTCGTTTCCTCTAACGGCACGTCTCGGGGAAATGAGAACGTGACGCTTTGACCCACCACTACCACGAATGAGGTCATCGAGTTTGATTCTTTATTCATCTCAGTAATGATGTGCGATGTATCGAGTGGCCGACTCGTGGGCCGGTCGCTGAGACGGCCGGCGCGGCTCCCATTAGAAAAGGTGGTTGTTCGATTTTGCGAGAGAGCCGAGGTGGTCTGAGAGGAGATAGTTGGGTGGCGCCACACCAAGTAGCGGGAAGCCTGAAGGCTGACGCAGCAGTCCGCAGCCGCCGGCCCACTTGCCGCCCCCGGCGCTGCTCACGGGCGGCACTCCACCGCCGCCGCCGCCTCCAACACCGTTCAACTCTTCACATAGCTTGTTAGCTGCAAAGATTATAGATAATTTTATTTACTGTTACTAGTATGCTAAAAAAGCAAATTGTGAGGATTGCCTGTTTTCTCTAATCACAAGGATGGACTATATTCTTTACGGTTTTGTACTTTGTCGAGCAAATAACAAAAACTTACAAGCTCTTATCACGTAAGCTACCTTTGGACGCGAAAAATACATTTTTCGGTAGTATAATGAAAAATAATTAAAACCATAACAAAGGAAATTGCATGCATAGAGAGCAACATGCTTGAAGTTAATACACAGACGGAAATCCTAAATATGAATTAAGTGCAGTCTCACAATCGAGAGCGTAATTGCATAGACAAACAAGCTAAACTCGCATACAAAATCCGAATACGAAATCAGACTGCAGCAGGTCGACGGGCGAACACGAAATAATCGTGGTAACGCAATTAAGCGCTAATCACCTAATCCTTGCTGCGCGGCTCCGTTGTTTATTCAAGCCTGAGTGACAATCGCGCGCGGAATTAGCGCAAATGAGCCGAAGTGAAAATCTGGCGGGTGGCGGTAGCTGCGGCGGGCGGTAATGTGATTAATGCGACCGCTGCCATTAGCCCACCGCGCGCCTCCATGCAACCTCAACTAGCCTCCGCAGCCTCTCCTGACTGACAGGCTCCTAACACTGACCATTTTACTAAATTGCTAAATCTTTACTGCTTCAATCGCGCTGATGACGGCTTATGTTTATCTATCTCAGTCGAAACTGTTTATATTATAGGTTAAATTATACACAGGTCTGTCTAACTAGAAATAGTCTCAAGATGCAATATTAAAAGGTCAGCCATTTTACATAAGACTGCAGAAGTTTTCACTTTTCAAAAGCAATTATTTCTACAAAAGATGTAGATTGTAGATAGTACTTTGTTTCTACGCCGTTTGCATCAAATTTTTAGTATACAATTCTATTTGTAGCCGAATAGCTTTCGATTAAGAGTCCGGCGACTTTAGACTAACTTCGCATGGGCTTAAGGATTTTCATAACCATTTCGTCTAGAAGAAGATGACGAACGAAGAGAGCAAGTAAAGATACTGACGAGCCTTTAAAGTTACCTACAGAGTGACAAAGTGGATTTTTTTTTTAATGACTTTTGCACTTCTCTAATCATTCTTAAATAACTAAGAATGTCCCTTGTATTATGGATTCATTTAAAAGCCAATGATGTAGACAACCTCCCTATGTAATGGTTTTTTTGATTTGCTTTGTCTATTGTCTACCTATTGAATAAATCAGTCAAAAATGACCCCTTAAAAATGCGGAAATTTTTCATAGCTCTATTTTAGCTTGAGAACGTTTTTTAAAAAACCTGCTAAATTTCATGATCTGACAAATGGTTTTCAAGAAAATTGAGAAGCGCGTTTGTATGGAAATTTCAGAGCGTCGTGGCCCTCTTAAAAGTAAGCTTCCACTGTCGTAATTTTATTGCTCGCTTCATTGAGAGTTGAGACAAAGGCATTATTCTAGTTCTATTTAAGAAGTGACTAATAATAAGCGAACGATTCCATAAACTAAGAGCCTTGTTTTCCTCGCCCACGCTCCTACGTCGCTACGTCGCTGAAATAGCGCGATAAAGCTCTCCTATTGGCCGGAGAGTATGACTCACTTCTCACATTGGTATATTCCGTCAATCGATGTAGCATTGCAGAGATATGACTCCTAAAATTATCCCGTGACATCACGGCGCGGACGAAAATACAACACGCAAGCTTTCAAATATTTTTTTCATGCTGCATCGCTTATTTATATACTCTATTTCGAAAGCTTCGGTAACCGATATCTTTGTTGGCCTTTTATTTTTATGTCACCTACTTTTTATAAGTAAGCCAATGGAAGTTTGAGACAAGGACTTGAGACTCAGACAAGGACTTTATTAGTATCATTGACAAATATGTATTTTTTCTATATTCTCTTCGTAAATATTTTGTTTTTCATGAAGTAACAAAGACTTGTAGTGTTTATTACCAAAGTTCTAAATAAAAGTTGCAAGTCATCAATTATGAGCATGTCAGTAATTAGCGGCGTAGGCTTTCTACGTAAAACATTGTCTTTTATAAAAACAAGTCATTTTTCATCGTTTTAGAGACCAAGCTGCCAAATAAATGCCGCAAAAATAAACATTTTTACGTTACGAAATCAAATGCGAAACAAAATATTAGCACCTTTCTACTCGCGCCAGATTGTTATCGCCTGCTAAAATTGCAGAGTGATGCAATTTATATTAATGGCTCGCTGTGGGCGCCCATTGCAAAGAGCTCGAATGACACTCATTCCTATTTGCAAAACCGAACCTATAGTTTTCGATAGGCTTAAAAGCGTACTATTTCTGGCGGGCTATCAACAACTTTAATGACCTACGGAAAACGATAGCCAGTATGAATAGAATGCAGACAATTGAAAACCGAACACGGTAACGTACATTAGAGAATCTATGTGTCTCGGAATTGTTCAACATATCAGCGGATTTGACGAACTAGAACTAATGTAAATACGTGTTTTTATTGTTTAACTTACAGAAATATCTCAGGTCACGATATTCACCTGCTGAAGTGATAGGCTTTAGGTCGGGCGGAGAGAGGTGAGGCAGGGCGTGGTGCGCGGGCTGCGGCGCTGGCGCAGGCGGCGCGGGGTGCGGCGAGGAGGCGGGGGAGGCAGGCTTGTCGCGCTTGCCTCCCTCCGCCTTCACCGGGGCCTCCCCCGCCTTCTGCTGCGCCAGCCGCTCCTGCTTACGAAACTTCGCCCGCCGATTTTGAAACCACACCTGAAACGTGAACAATCACAATTTTAATCGGCGAATCGGAACTGCAAACAAAACCCAACATTTCAGTTAAAAAAGATAATGAAAACGTTGAACGAACGCGGACTCCGATGAACAAACAGAGCGCTCGACCCGACTAATGGGAACGCATCCCGTGCATCGCGCGCCAAATTTTAATGCAAACCGTTTTATATTCGTTCGTATGCGAGCAAATCCGAATTGATCATAATTCGATTTGCTGCGAGAGATAATTGCAACTGCCACTGGCGCTGATTGGGCACGGTAGCGAATAAAAAATGGTCCATCGCTCGATCGAGCCGAGCGGGTCTCGGCACAATCACACGCACGCCTGTTTGTTCATCGCTGAACGCTGATGATGTTTGCTCAGTACAGCACATATTTCTTTATCAAACGTGGAACGTCCAACATTACGTACATTCTCTGTACGCTCACTCCAAATGATAAAAGTATTAAAAAGTTCTGAATAATGATTATTTCGACCGTATGGTACTCCTACGCGGTAATGGTCTCCTTGGCAATGATTATGACAAACGGTAATGACCTGCTACCCCGCTGCTCATTTTAGAACATGTTCGAAAGGTTTATTACTGCATTACTGGAATGACAGTTTGCATCCCAGGAATAGATCCGACGACTTGCTCTAGGTATGTGGAGAGTGCAGGCTTCCGCAATTATTTGTGCAACAAATAACAAACTAGCATGTGTGCAATGTGCATTGACATTGAGCACAGAAGATATATTGATGCTAGTTTTGTCTGAGCGTAGGCCATGAGTCGTATGTCAGCGAGGCCGCAGCTGCACCCGGCAGCTCGTCTGTCCGTTCCGCCTCTACATCATCTCTACACGGACAAATCATCTCTAAGCCAGTTATGACATGTGGCAATGCATTTGTCCTTGCTCCCGATATAGCAGGCTGTTCTGCACCGCGAGCTCGTACTAATGGACACTTCGTTTTGGAGGAAGTACTAATAAACATCAGTCGCTATTACAGTTTACAACTACCATTACATTTCTGCTTAATGACTGATTTTCGCCAACTCTGAGTCCAATTTGAAAATAAACTGTAACAATATTTCATTTCATTTACTCCTCGATACCTACCCACTATGTTATAAGAGCACGTGTGTAAAGCATCTGCAGAAAATTTGTTCTGTACGCTAAATGAACTCGAAAATTGCTGAAGTTCATCATTTTATTCGAGAAAATCAGTGCTGTGGAGTGGAAAGGTCCCACGTAGATACGTGCCCGGGGTAACCAAGCGAGCCCGGGCGTCGGGCGTCGGCGACTAACGAACACTCCGGCTCGCTTGATTGGCGCTCGGCCCAGAAGCGCCCATCGCCCCGGGCTCCCTGCCTTCCGCATTATTTCCAAATTGGAAAAAATCAAAGCTCCCAACGTATGCGGCATCCGCAAACAAACAAATAATACAAAATCCGCCGCCAATACAAATGAGTACCGATACCACGCCGAGCGGAATGCGAAGTCGGAGTGAGCCCGAGCGTGGGCCCGAGGCAAATAAACGTCCACCGATGTGTTTGCAGGAATTCGTTGCGATGTTTATCGAATACGATGCGTGCTTCTGATGTAAACACTCTCACAAGTTTTCTCCCGGTTTTCCTCGTCTGCGGGCAGACTCGCCTCACAGAATACACTATCCCAGATCTTAATTACCATAAAATTTTACTGGAATCGTAAATGAATGGTGTTCGATAAACAGAAATGACAATAATAAATAACGGGCGGGCAATTAAGAGCAGGGTCGGAACAATTGACGCAGCATCGAAATGCACTTTGCAAATGAACTATTGGCCGGCAGAGGGCGCTGCAGCCGCATCAGCAAATGTAATTAAATGTGAAACGCACACTCTACAGATGCTATCTCTGGATGATACTTAACATCAGATTAAATTGAAATAGGACAAATTAATGATATCATATTTTGAACATTGATCAACCATTGAACAACCATGATCCCAATTACGCATGATATAACGGATGATCTGATGTTTTACAGTTCGGTTCAGAGTCAAATTAAATAAAGCAGTTAAGACAACATACAAACATACACATCTACACCACAGACACCCGGAAAATTATACCATTTCTCTGGATATTCAAATAAATAAAAGTAATAGTATAGTAGACTTAATAGTCGAACAATTCCGATTTGGAATCGTACAGCAAAGGATAGGACAGAATGGAAATCTTTAGAGGAGGCCTTCGTCGGAGGTCAAGCTTTTGTTTGTCTATTAATATTTAAGAATGTAAAATAGTACAATAAATTTCATTCATCATAGTATGACAATCAAGAGCAGCAATAAAGGCTTTTTATTTTATTTTATTACTAGCTGCGCCCTGCGGTTTCACCCGCGGTTAAAAAGTATCCTATGTGCTATTCTAGACTATAATCTATATCTGTGCCAAATTTCATTCATATCTATTCAGCCGTTCTGGCGTGAAAGAGTAACAAACATCCATCCATCCATCCATCCATCCATCCATCCATCCATACATACAAACTTTCGCGTTTATAATATTAGTAGTATTATTTTATTTATAAAATATTCGAACAGTATGTATATGAATTAATAAAAATTGAAAAACGCCCGACACCGATTTTCATCAACACTTAATTCATTGAAAAGAGCTAAGAACACTCCCGACCAATTCACCTTCCAAACTGAAATAACAAAATCAAAATTGGTTCATCCGTTCAGGAGCTACGATGCAGACACAGACACACACACATGCACACACTCTTTACAGTAATATGCTACCTAGCTGAGTTTAACTAAGCGCTTTTTCAGTAGATAGGTACCCATATCTTAAAAAGAACTCCATTGAAAACAGTTACTTGTAGTTTTCCTTTCCAATGATCTGTCGCAAACTCTATTCTGCTCTACACTCGGCCCATATGGCAGTTTAACGCGCAGTCCCTCAGCAAACAGAGCAACACTGGCTGAGTATTAAAATCAACAGTGGCATGCCATGTGGCAGCAAACAACAACAGGGGCTAATGTATTCGGGTGCACGTCAACAGTTCCAGTTTACTCCCGAACTGTCTCCGGGAACTCGCCCGCAGTCCCACTTTGAGTTTCTAATGAACGCGGCTTGAAGCTAGCGATGCATTTTGATACGTGGCTAGGCGAAAGTTTAAGAAAAAAAAATCGTTTACCATTTTTTTAACATCAACGCTACATGTATAATACGAGTAATATCGTCAGTTGTTCAGCTCAAACGGACGCTTGCAAGCGCATTTTTTAAATAATTATGTAGTTATTATTTAAATGGCCTTATTGACATATGTATATATTTAGTTTATCTTTAATCTATCTGTAAGATACCCTAATTTAATAAAATAAAATAAACAATGTGTGTACAATACATTTCATACCAACGTAGGTACATAATTATTTTCTCGTTTGATAAAATTATTGTTCTGACATAAATTTTGATTGTGACTTGACTTTAACCCCCGACGCCTAAACGACGGGTGTTATAAGTTTGACGTGTCTTTATTTGTGTGTGTGTGTGTGTGTGTGTGTTTCTGTCTGTCTGTGCCATCGTAGCTCCCGAACGAATGAACCGATTTTGTTTTTTTTTTTGTTTGAAAGGTGAATTAGTTGGAAGTGTTTTTAGCAAGTTTGTAGCTATATTTGATGAAAATCTGTGACAGGGGTTTTTAATATTTTTAGTTTTTACTTGTCTATAAATAATTTGTATAAATGAAAGAGTTGTTTTTTATCCGACTGCACAAGAACGACGGTAATGTTTTAATGAAATAGTTCGTATTAGTATGCAACTAACAAGACAGTTAGTCTCCGTTTATTGACCATCCACCAAAGCTTGTTCCGTTAGAAATGTGACAAAACTAAAATGACTCTCAAATACGCAGAAGCTCTTTATCAAATTAGTTAAAGGCAAGACCACAAGTTCGAGGAAAGCCACGAACCTTGGCTGTGAGGACTGTTTGCATGAGCGATGTTTGCGTCCACATTATGTGCCGTCGACAAGGCATCTGTTTGACACAGAGGGCGCCGCGAGTATGAAAAACGTGAGGCCGCGCGGAATGATCTAATTGTGTTCATTAGTAGGGGCAGGGCGAGCAAATATTTACTGTGTCGTCGCCTCGCCTCCGGCCGCGTTGGCCTTTGCCACACTGCTTTTGATCTCGCCTATATTCAGCTACGTTATTATTATGGCAGATATTTAGGTAAGCTTGTAGCTGGAGAAATGCTCTCTTAAATTTTTCTTTTCAAATTACAAAGTTAGTTAGTACAGCTTTATTCCATCGTAAATTTATGTCAAGTTTACGGTTAATATTGCTGTTTATTGCAACCTGAATTATCTTGATTAATAAATAAATAAATAATATACAAATATGTTCGGGACATTGTCACACACGATCGTCTAACCCCAAACTAAGCAAAACTTGTACTATGGCTGCCAGAGACTGATATACAAACATATATATTTTTAAATACATACTTAAAATAGACATAGAACCAGCACAAATGTTCATCACATAAATGTTTGTCCGAGGTGGGAATCGAACCCACGCCCCCAAGGTCAGAAGGCAAGTTCACTATCAGCCAGCCAGCCAGCCAGCTCGTCACGCCTAACCCCCGAGGGGGCTGGCAGAGGTGTAATACAACACCCACACTTCGCCGGACGAAGTTCAATCCCAAATATGACAGTATAATATGTTACTTATTATGATTTTGCATTTGTATGTCATCTGCTACAAGACTGGAGCCCTGTGTATGGCGACAGGCTCGCCCCCTGTCACATTTGGGACTGAATATCGGCCGGCGAAGTGTGGGTGCTTTATTACACCTCTGCCAGCCCCCTCGGGGGAAAAGCGGGGCGATATGACGAAATGTATAGTAACTGCACCTTAAACTTTGATCAGGAGTAATCTAAAAAATAAAACGCTAAACAAAAAAAAATACAAAACAAAAAATTAACTTCTCCAAACTGGCATCGTATCGGTAGGTAATAGAAAGTAAATCAATCGAGGCGGCGGTCGAGCTCAAACATCGAACACACCCCCCTGTTTATACTTAGCGGATGAAAAGGCAACACCGAACGCCCCGGAATAATATTAGCTACCCTCGATCATCCAGCCAATTCCACCACCTGCCGCAATACTGTGAATTAAAACTCTACCACACCAACAATAAAGTCCATTTAGCTTTACAAGGCCGAAGTAGTTATATTGTTTTAGAGTGTTCTGTTCTTTTTTTTAGCAACTGGTAACATGTGTTAACATTTGCTGATAATCCGGGATTAACACATCATAATAAAGAGATGAATGCATCGTTTATTTAGCGCGTATGTCGGCTATTCGACGGTGTTTAGCAACAGTGCCAGGTGCGTTGACGCGACTCATCTTATTTGATTGAATCCCGTTCATTATGTAGTCAATGGTTAATGACATTATGGTATTACGTGATGACAGTAGTTTTGAGTGTATTTTTTACTTTTATACTTTTTTACTTTTGGTATGCATTTTTTTCTGAATGGCTATCTATTTTCTATATATCTACACTAATATTTTGAATAGGAAACATTTGTATTTTTATAACGAATAACCTTATAAACTACAGGTCAGATTTCAATTTTTTTTTTACCATCAGAAAGCCACATTATCCCTGAGTGACATACTAGGCTGTGAAACTCGAGCGAAACCGCGGGAAAAGAGCTGGTATCAAAAACAGAAAGAGTTTTTCTTCAAGAGAAATTAATAATTGTCCAGACACGTACGAAATTAAAGTTAAATTATTATAAGCAATAAATAATTCAACTTTAATTTCTGTCCCTTTCTTACCTACTTACTTCACTTTAATTTATTAATGAGAAACAGACAATTACATTCCTCATATATCATATTACTATTACTATCATACTGATTACACACATTACAGAAAACCAAAAGACAATTTTTTAACTAACTAAAATGGTTCGGTTGAATTACTTACCTACAAGCGCATAAGTTTAAGCAACCTAACTTTGTTACTTCTATCTGTACTGATTCAAAAATAATGTTGTGAAGTGACCTCTGTACAAAATACAAATGTAAAAATAAAAATTAAAACTAAAAAAATACACAAACCCTAATAAATAATAAACTTTGTATAACCTCGGAATAGTTAATCAGTGTTTTGTCTTTTTCTTTCTTTGACATTATTGAACTCTATCGAAAAAGACAAAAGGCTGTGTATCTATTCCGAGGATGTAAAACGTTTATTGCTAAGGGGGTGAATTTATAACAATGATTGCTAAAATCTTTTGTACGCACGACAGATGCGTCCACGATCTAATCCACGGTCCATTGCCCCAAACCCCATCGTTTCTTTCATAAACATACTAACGCCTGCACTATTAACTTTAGTTAAAACATTAACTCCGAAATTATTAACTCAGCAAATAAGAAGTTGATATACTACTTTGAAAGAATGATGGTGCAAAATCGTTTGCTCGTAGATGAATGGTTGTTATGATTTAACTGAGAAAACGTTAATGTGGGTGCTATTTTCAACTGCGATTTATGTCTGGCAATTTCTTGACTGCCTCGGTGGCTCAGTTGGTAGTGAGCCTGCCTTCTAAGCTTGGTGGCGTGGGTTCGATGCCCACCTAGGGCAAAGATTCATGTTTAAGTTCATGTTAAAGTGCAGACTTCTTCATACCAAAAAAGATACATACACTACAACTTTATTGCAAATAAAGTCAAAAAACTACATGGAAAATCTTAAAAACTGTTTTTCATTTTTTGGCAGAACAAGGGCGACGTTATCGCCTAAAGCGAATTCTTCCTTATAACCTTTGGACGGACAAGAACTTAAAGAAATACTAAGGATAGCTTTGAGCTAGGGTTTAAATAAAAAAAGTGATTTCTTCATGTAAATATCTAGGTGTGTCATGAATTAACTCGTACATATTAGTCTTCTTATTTTCATTCTCATCAACCTCAACCTTCTTTCCACCCACCCTATTCTTTTCATCCCACTGCTAGGCAAGTCTTCACAGTTATTCGAAACCATTTATTTAAAAAAAAACAATTCAGTAATAAAAACCATCTATTTCAGCATTACTTATAAAAACCCGGTTTCAAGAGATAAAATCACAATATTTTTCAGCTCTATAGAAATTGTTTCAGTCTATGATTACCCTCAGATCAACCTCGAGAGTAAGATGGCGCCTGGCGGATGATTTAGGTAAAGCCAAAAACCATCCAAAAACTACGGTACTGTCGTATATGTACACAACACGCACACATTGACGCAAAAAAACTACGCTACTAGCTTGGTTATTCTTATCTCGACATTGTGTGCATTGGTTTATGGTATAATTTCGTGTACATAAATATACATACATAGTGCATGATAAAAGTGAACCAAGACTACATTTTGAGGTTGTTTTTAAAAACTGTGCAGTATTTTTACGAGTCAATTTTGAAAAAGCCGTAACATTAAACTTTTACAAATACATATGTGCAGTTTTAGAATATTAAATCTACTAAGGTTGTATATTGAAACGGAAATGGCTAACGTAGAGCTTGGGAATTAACATTAGTTTTCGTGCAATTGTAAATTTTTTTCATGGCAACATTACCACACGTTAAAAATAAGTGGCTTCAGCTAGATATTACGCAATGTTCCATCTTTTCCTCTAGGTTGATCTGAGATGATCACCTCATTTAATTTATTTTCATAAACATCTTTGTACTCGTACCCATTTAATCATTCAGACACATGAATTATAAATAATCTTGCTCAGAAGTTTAATAACCCTTTAGAATAAATTACACAAACGCCCGAACTTCTATAAATAGTAAAGAATATTTGGCATTTAGTTCTGGCTGTATTTTTCTGGAAAACTGTTGTAATTTGTCTTATTCGCTTGTATAAGTACTAGCTGCGCCTCCCGGTTTCACCCGCGGTCCCATAGGAACTGTTAATTTTTTCGGGATAAAAAGTATCCTGTCCTTTTCCGTACTCCCGACAACGTGTATGCAAAATTTTTAGATGATCGGTTGAGTACCTAGTTTAGACGTGAAAGTGTTACAAACAAACTCATTTCGCATTTATAATATTAGTTAGGATTCTTTATTTTAAGATACTATTCAAATCTTAATATCATAACATTAAAATAAATAGGTAAAACAGACGATCATAGAATCCCTATCTTTTTTAAGCATGTTAAAAATCAGTACAGGATCACGTTATACGATAAGCTAGTAAATATAAAACCGGTTACATTTTTTTAAAAGGATATTTGCCGTCAACTAAAACTCAACTCATAAATAACGCAAGTTAACATCTATCCAATTAATCACCCGTAATCGATCTTCATGGCACTTCCTAAATGCACAGCCCTACTTTCAATTAAAAATGGAACGGTAGAGATATTGACGAATCACCGTGACGCACTTGAACGTTTGAATTTGGAACATTGTTCGGAGATGATCGGGACATATCGGGCGCTCTTCCGTGGGACAATGATCCAATCAGTAGGTGGCACGCGACACGACAAATAACCGATAGCGATCGGCAGATGTTTGCTTGTGACCTTTTAAATTCAATGTTAATTCAAATCTTTCAATCTTTGCACTTACAAAATAAACAATGTTTTTGTGGTCGTTTAGTTAGCTGGTCGGAAGTAAGTGAGAGAGACTCGGTTGATTTTTTTTTAAGTACAAAGATCGAACTATTCCATCCGAGTGCCTCTTATTTGCTCCTGAAGAACTAACTTAACTAAAGGGAATCGCAGGTGTAAGTATATCGCTAAAATTTGACGGCACAAAATTTCCCAAAAGTAAGCACCTTCAAATTGTATTTATAACTAACCAATCTTTAGTACTTCACTACATAATCAATAGGAATTGACTGTTAATTGCTAAAGCATATTTCATTAAATTATTCACGTAGTTTTTATCTAGATACCTACCTAGATGTTAACTGCCTCGGTGGCTCAGTTGGTAGTGAACCTGCCTTCTGAGCTTGGGGGCGTGGGTTCGATTCCCACCTAGAGCAAACACTCATGTGATGAACAATTGTGTTTGTTCTATGTCTGGGTGTTAATATCTATTTAATTATGTATTTAAAAATATCTAAGTACTTATGTATATCAGTCTCTGGCAGCCATAGTACAAGCTTTGCTTATTTTGGGGTCAGGCGACCGTGTGTGGATGTGTCCCGAATTTATTATTATTTATTATCCATTTTCGTAGTTAGTCTAATCTGAATGTTATTAGGCGGCTGTGGGACATCTATATTATCAGCAGGGAGTGGCACGCGGCATGTCAAACTGATAACAATCAGCAGATGTTGTACGGAGGCGAACTGACCTTGCAATTTGATAATCATAGTACGGCTTACTACTTAAATTTGTAAAATAAAATGTTAGGCTGAAATTCTACTATGTATCTCTATAGACTGCCTCGGTGGCTCAGTTGGTAGTGAACCTGCCTTCTGAGCTTGGGGGCGTGGGTTCGATTCCCACCTAGGGCAAACATTTATGCGATGAACATTTGTGTTTGTTCTATGTCTGGGTGTTAATATGTATTTAAGTACTTATGTATTTAAAAAATATCTAAGTATGTATATCAGTCTCTGGCAGCCATAGTACAAGCTTTGCTTAGTTTGGGGTCAGGCGACCGTGTGTGGAAGTGTCCAAAAAAAAAATATATATATATAAGTCATCCCCTGTCACATTGGGGGCTAAATATCTTCCGGCGAAGTGTGTGTGTTGTATTACACCTCTGCCAGCCTCTTCGGAGAAAGGCGTGACGTTATGTTATGTTATGTTTGATATGAAGAATTATGATGATCAGGTGCAAAAAAAATACAGATGGTAGAAGCAACAACCAACTAAAGTTTAACCGAAGTACAATTTTGAAAATCATTCTCATTTTGAAAAAAAAATCTTCTTAAAAAAATTATCGGAACGTAGTTCTCTAAATGTTTCACATTTAACGATTACTCCCCTTTCTTACTTATTTCCTTACTTCCTAAAGTTTAACCGAGCAACTTATTCTTATTTGTGTTCTTATTACGATTAATACCAATAAAAACGGCAAAAAAATGTATTTCTAGGCGCCGATCTCATTTTACCATTAAATATGAGTTACGATTTTCAACTCTAAATAAAGCGGGTTACGTAAACGTATGTGTGGGTAAGATAATCGTGGAATGACCGACCCCTAAATAATAATCTCCTTACCTATTTTAAACAAAGTCACATGATAGCAGTAAAACATCCAACAGAAACTTCTACCCACTGTCCAAACGTAATATGAATAATTCGTTTTTTGCGTACAATTTTATATAACCTACAGGCCGATATTCTATTTTTAGGTACATCACTGGGTCATTATCCCCATAATACTAGTTGCGCCCCGCGGTTTCACCCGCAGTCCCACAGGAACCGTTATTTTTTTCGGGAAAAAAGTACCCTATGTCCTTTTCTGTACCCCAAACAACGTGTACCTATGCAAATTTCAAGACTGTCGGTTGAATAGTTGAGACGTGAAAGCGTTACAAGCAAACAAATTAGCAAACAAACAAACGATCGAACTCACTTTTTTTTTGCATTTATAATATTAGTTAGGATGAATAATTCGTTTATTGCGTACAATATTATATAACCTACAGGCCGACATTCTATTTTTAGGTACATAAATCGGCCATCATCCCCATAACACTTGTCACGACCATTACTGTAATACACTGTCAACATGTCTACTCAATAAACCAAGCCAGTGGAAGATATCGAGGCCGATCGCTATGACAAATGTCACCAGGAAACTGGAGATGGAAATAGAGTAAATAAGGGCCCTCGCACACTTGCTACTTTTTAGCTATAGGCAACTTGTAGAAGCGTCTATGTGATGCACAGAGCGTAAACTGCAAGCGAGCTGGACAAAAGTTAGCGTCAGTGATTTTAATGAGTTTATATTTTTATTTAAAAAGTTTGGTAGAGTAATAGTTTTATTACCGTTAATTGTGAAACTATACATACACCCACATCGCCACACCTAGCACCCGAAGGGGCTGGTGTATTACAACATCCTTACTTCGCCGGACAATATTCAATTGCAAATGTCAAATAGGAGCGAGCCTGGCTAGTAAAAATTTTTACACTTACAAAAAAAACGACAGATTGTCGTATTTTAATTATCTAGGTTTGTCGCCTAATTGTCGTATTCTAAATATCGTCTTTACCTATACATTAAAATCCACACAACTGTCAACGTTGAGAAGCATAAAAATGTGCAATTCGATAGATACGTCTACGTAGTATTCCTAATTGAATACCGTTCTCCCCTCAATAGTGAAGTAGCAAGTGTGCGGGCGCTCTAACTCGCAGACAATAGCTCGCCTGCTCGCTGCTCGGGGCGAGTAATCGGTAAATGGCTCGTAAGCGGAGGGCATTTGTGATTTTTGCAACAAATGTGGGGCGTTCGGCGCCCGGACGCTAATAAATGACGATTATTTTGTTACTTATTCATCATTGGGTGATAAACGTAATATGATGAAGCTAAAAATATTTTTCCTTCACAAATTATAGCTCCATGAAAAAAAAAGTAAAAATTTAACTATTGCCTCAGTTAGGTTAGGTATAGTAGAAACTCAGACTCCAGAAAGACTAGAAACATAACATTTCTTGTTAGGTATGGCAAACAAAAACTTACAGAAACGTGTTCCATGATAGTTAGGACGAGATTCACAGACCGCATTTCGACTTTACTTTGATGCACAGTTCAAGAATCTCGCCCGGAAAGTTGAACTTTTCATCAAAGTAAAGTCGAAGTGCAGTTTGCAAATCTCGCCCTTAGCTTATCTTAATTACAACATTACAAAATATCAAAAAATTGTGACCACATCTAAGGTTCTTCAGTCGACTTATTTCACATGAACGCAGATGTACATATTTCGGACGCTCCTTGAATCATCTCTAGTTGATATATAGAAACAGGCCAAAGTTAATGATGACATTGAAGAACGCTATAAACACGCGTCTAGTAGGATTTGTATGGATTTCAGACTGAAATATTTAATTCAACCCATTGATATGAAAAAGTTTTAATTTAACCTAATTATTATATATACTCTTTACATTATAATCCAAAAGTTTGTTCTTTCGCTCGTAGAGTTATTTAATATCGTTATGTTATATCGTATTTAATTTTACAAATATTACAAATAATAAGGTTGTGTGTTATAATGTTTGTTACTTGATCACCCAAAAATGGCACGACTGAAAAAATGGAACGGAATAGATTTGGTATGGAGGTAGCTTATGCCTTTGACTAACACAGGCTTTTTGTCCATGAAACGGTTTTATCAGTTAACATCCATCCATCCATCCATCCATCCATCCATCAGTCATAGGACGTCCACTGCTGGACATAGGCCTCCCGCATAGATCTCCAATAAGACCGGACCGGTCATCAGTCCTTGGTGCTATGTGCCCTGCCCACTGCCATTTCAACTTGCCAATCCGCTGAGCTATGTCGGTAACTTTGGTCTACGGATCTCCTCATTCCTGATTCGATCTCGCAGAGAGACTCAGAGCATAGCCCTCTCCATAGCTCGTTGGGCTACTAGGAGCTTATTAATAAGGACCATAGTAAGAGACCACGTTTCAGTGCCATAAGTCATCACTGGTAACACACACTGGTAACACACACTTTCGACTTGAGGCACTGATATATGTCGGACGAGAACAGTTATTAGTCAAACGAGTCAGTTGACGGTTTTGTTGAATAGCGGGTAAAACCGTGGGGCGCAGTTAACATAATAATATCCGAGCAATAAGCAAAGACTGTGTTTCATTTCAGTGTATGATGTAAATCACGCGACCCTCGCGGCATCGGTTATGATGTCCATATATCGGCGTTGGCTGATAGTTTCTGACGGCGCGCGTCTGTCTACTAACTCGCAAACGGCACAAAGATGAACTTGCTCTTTTAGCTCCATTTTTCTGTTTTGGAAGGCTTACCGTTTTGCACGCAGGGTTCAATGAGTTTGCATATTTTACGCGACAAGATAAACATAGTTTGACATATATTATAAACCTATCTGGATTTTTTTTCGACTTGGGCTTCGAATTTTTATTTGTACCTGTAATGCCAGCCTTTGTTAAAATATATTGAGCATAGTAAAGTCATACAATAGTTCCTATTTCTTGCGGGAAAGTAAAGCAACTGATACTCGTAATTAAGCTTTCTCTCTTAGAAGGAAAAAACTCAAAATTTCATATTTTGACTAAGAAGTGAAGCGCTCACTTTTGATTAGTGTTATCTGTTTACAGTGTATGCTACGACCATGGGAACTCCCACGCCACAAAGCCCCAAGACTAAATCTATAAAAAACTTGCCAAAACAATGTTCTCACATTCAAATAGTCGCATCCTATGGGACGACAGTCACACTTGCTCCCGCGACGTCCCTCGGGAGCAAGTGACGCGCCGCGCTAAATGAAAAATAATTACACTAACTGTGAGGGAAAAGGACTGCCATATACAAACGCTATTAGAAAGCAAGGGAGGGAAATCAAGCCGTCGTTTACAATACTAGGTATGGCTTTTGCAAGGGTATGTATGCGGTAATTGCGGTAACCTCAGGGATTTGTGTGAGAACTGTGTATCGGATAGTTTTCACACGCTGACACTTGATTCTTTATTAGACTCATTATATAGTTATTCACATAATTTTTAGAACAAAATCAATAACATTATAGCTTCGATAAATTATATGTCCAGATGGACTGAAAAAACATTAGACGGGCCAAAAAAATAACAGCCAGGTTCTAAATTAACAAAATGCATAACGCAATTCTAGTAAAAGACGTATCTGTCACACACACTAGTATGAAAAGTCGGCCTGTCATTTTTTGTTCATAAACAGTACGGAACTCTGTCTAGACATGTGAGTACTCATAGCAATATAGTTAATAAATTCAAACCACGCTGCAAAGCGATACGGCCATCATAAGGCGACCTAACTAGACTTTAATGGATCTAGTACTCAATCAGGTACTCAAATATTTTTTACATGTTGTAAGCTTGTATTATCTTCAACATTTCATTATTAAACTCTCTATTTACAAAATGACAACAATGTATTACCCATACCTTACCTTTTAAAACTATTTACATAGTGTTCATCCCCAAATACGAAAACAATTACGCAAGTGATCCGTAGCATTAGCTACGCCCTCCGTAGCTCCTCTACGCCGCTACAAGTCACTTTTTAATCGGTTTAAGTGCCTGCCCGGATTTGCACGCCTCTTAGCGGTGAATAGATAAAGAAGAATGGTGTGTTATGGAAAATTGATATTTGCTTTACAATTAATAGGACGCAAATTTGTCAAATGCCAAATTTAGTTAAATGTTTAACTTAAATTCATCTTCAAAATATTATTTTTTCTATGTATACATGTCTTGAATTACAATTTAGATCATAAGTTTTTTTGTTGGTTTTATGTTTTGTAAAGATTGTAATTTGTGTTGTGTACTTAAATAAATAAATAAGTAAAATATTATTGAAATCTTTGCATTAGAGGGGATCTACACTTATGATTTAAACGTCGTGCTGTCATTTTTTATTTCAACATCTAGAATAGTAATGGGAATACTAATACTATAGTGGTAGTGGGAATGTTTGAGAATTTAGGAATGGTTAGATGGTTTAGACGTGGTGTTGGTATACCTACTAGATTCGTCTGGATTGTCTTTCGTTTTAATATTGTAAAATAAGGACTGTAAACGAGTATGTCTATGTAGCTAGACTAATAAAATGATGATCGTCACACCATTGGTTCATGGGGCAGGCGTGACATCGGATTTTGTAACAACCGTGACAAGTATTCGTGGGAAGTATACGAGATTACCAGAATTGTATTAACAAACAGTAAACGATCTTCATACAAAAGACGCCGCACACTCTAGTTATAGTGAGTTAAGGGTTGGCTTCAAATGACACATTATAACAAATCTAATTTTTATCATTGAAGACAAGTAACCGATAAAAAAATGCACACCTGGACGGGTAACTCCTAAAACTAGTGGAGTCTGTGAGCTTCGAAGACTTTGCGGACGGCGTTTAACCGGCTGCATGTTCTCCTCTGCAGGTCACATTTCTCAGCTGATTCTCTTGAAATATTGTGAGTAAGTTCGATAATTTTGTAGTTTTATTAACATTTTTTAAGAATGTCGGTGATATGATATATTTTTACGTTTAAAAACCATATTAAGCCTTTTAAAAACAAAGAATTGGTTGAGAAATGCGACCTGTAGGGGAAGACAGCCGGACGGATGCCGGACATACGGAAGCATTTTTAACGAAACTGAAGCATAGACGGATCGCTTACTAACGCTCGATCGATCAATGATCGAACTACATCTCAATTTCATGGATTAAGCGCAAGTATTTTTCCTAACTAACCTACATAACATTTAAGATAGCTATTTATTTATTATTATCATTAAACAGACTATAGATTATTAGTAGTTATTAGTCTCATAAACTAATTGATATTTTTCTTGCGCTGCGTCCAAACTATTCAGTGAACATACTATTCTACGTCCCACTGTCCCACTCATACAACGGGTCCGGCTGATTGCGCCCGCGCACCGTATCCTGACCAATTCTCCCCTTATTATATCCCACGCGCGTACATTTGATATTTTAATTCGTCCCGCCTGATTATCATCGAAAGATATTTTCACACGATTAGAGAGATCACTGAGTGACATGGGAATATGGATGCAAGTTTATGCACTTTTTCCTTCATGTCAGCCCGGGAGACGTCCACTGCTGGACAAAAGCGAAGAAGCTTTTGTGATCTCTACAACGTTTGTGTGTCTTGTGCTGCCCGAATCCAGCGGCTTCCCGTAACCCTCAACAAATCGTCCGTCCACCTCGTTGGGAGACCTTCTCACGCCTTCCGGTTCGTGGTCACCACTCGAGAAAAAAAACTGAGCTCTAGCCTATCCACAGGTAAAGAACCTACTCAAAATGCTGGCTATAAATATGCACTTTTCCACAAGATTAATTTTGTTATTCACCTTAAGCTAGTATAAGTTACAAAGTAGCACGATAGACAAAATAAGTACAAAGTTTTTTATTGGTTAGAGTAACCGCTTTGAGGTTAAGTTAACTTGCATATCTTAAAACTTAATTAAAAATCTTGCCAATATCTAAAAGTTCGTACAAATAAAAGTTCAACAAGTAAACCTTTCTTGTGAGAAAAGTAGAGGTAATTGAGAGTCCTCACTAATGAAGCGACCTGGGATCGTGATATAAACCAATCAAATCACTGTACTCTACAGTTAAGTAATGTTAGGCTGCGTATCCACCGGAGACTTGCGAAGAAGATGAGTGGTGCACAAGAAAAATTCCACCAATAACATAACTTGTTTCTGTCGTTGTTGTATCACAGCGAAGTGATCCTATTGGTCGATTTTTTCCTCGCACAACTCCAGTAGTCAGCGTGTAATGTCTCGTCGATAACCTCTGTAATCACTAGACAGGCTCGCTAAGTGATTACTTGATCCCGCACCGCGCCAATCAACGCGATTAGCCAAGGGTTAACTAAAACGAACCATTACTTTAATGCCATAGTTTCATTTGCACCAAAATTGGATTAATATACGGTTTAGTTTAGAGCATTGTTGTGGCTTAGTGATGTTGTGGATATTGTAGTTTAGATTAAAGTATTTGAAACCGTCGTTTAAATAGTCGATTAATAAATCGATTAATAAATAGATTGATAAGTTATTACTGCCATTATTTGAATTGTCTAGTCATTAGTTGTTACAAACGTGAGTATACATTAGTAGGTCCATATGAATCAGGTGACTAACTAAATGGAAATGTAAATTATAAAACTAATTTACACTAAATAGATCAGTTTCGAAACTACTAAAATATCTATAATAAAAACACACTTCAAAACTTCGGCCCTTGTACTGCCGAATGATATTTTATTTTTAATATTCTCTTTATGTTTGTTTTCCTTTGTATTTTTGGTGTGCAAAAAAGATGTATTGTATTGTATTGTATTGTATTGTATTGTAAATCTCATTTTAAGTGAAATAAACGACGTAAATCGAAGTATGTGTGCTTGCAAAGATGCGTATTTTAAGGTATTCTTGGACCTATATTTATTTATATCAAAATATACCTAAATCAATTATATATCGACATACGTCTTATTTACCACAAGTCCCTACTATTATTATGATTAATTTACATTACTACCAAATAAATCAGTCCAAAAACAACACAAACCATTTCGCAATAACCCAATCTCCCCAATAACAATATTATGGTTTCGCAAATGCTGTCATTGAGGCTCACAATGGTTGTCTTTGTTCCGTTGGAAGGCACGGAGCGACAAACATTTGTGGCAAGTGTTTCTAATCACAAGTGGGAAGTGGAGTGTGTGCCGCGTGCGGGTCGCGTGCGCGCCGCGTGCGACACCTGCGTGTCGAGGGGAGAGCATGGCACACAATACAGTGATCCGAGCGACCGATGATGCGTATCACATGGCCATTAAACAATAAAACTATGTCAAGTCCTTTATGGTTCTACAGAATCTGTAATCAGCTATTACAACTAGACAGTGACTATTTATTTATTTAACACACAAAACAAATTACAATCTAAGAGTACTAAGTTATGGATCCAAATGAATCGCCAGAAACACAGATTAGGAACATGTGGGCGATATAGGTTCAGTAATGGACTCAAGCTTACAAAACCTACTATAAGTATGTTTTTTAATCTAAATTAGAGTCTAATTAGAGTCTATATCACTCTGAGTCGAACTCTAAAAATTAAATTTTCTAAATAGACATTTCCTAATTTTGATGGATCGAGACTGCAAGGTATAGTTACGCTAAAAATTAAAATAAGGATTGAAAAAGTAATGTGTTAATGGGTATTGGCATGAATTGGTTTTACAATGGTATTTAAATTACTGTGAACCTGAGACAAATTAAATAGTGTTTTTATGTCTTTAGAAATACGAATACCGTTAATATTCATTACTTTTATTCTCTACTGGCTGCGCGCCGCGGTTTCACCCACGGTCCTGCAGAATCTATTATTTGTTTAGGGATAAAAAGTACCTAATGTCCGTTTCCGTACCCCCGACAACCTGTATGCATAATTTCATGATGATAAGTTGAGTAGTTGAGGCGTAAAAGCGTTACAAACAATCAAAGTGTCTAGTTTTACAGATCAATCCAGATAGGTACTTCTACTGTTATTGTACGTGTGATATAAACAGAGCTCCTCGAACCAGTAACGGTAGTCCAGCAATTATGCATCAGACGAAGATCGTCTCCGACTGACGTGCCTTCCCCCTGGACCGAACGTAAGATCCGGAGATCGACATTTTGCAGTGTCCCTGGTGGCTGACACGTCAATCTTTATTGCTTGGCCTCGAATTACCCGCCTGTCAAGTATTGACTGACCACAATATACTGCAACGTTAGCTAAACAAAAACGCTGTACGTTTACGTACTAAAAGTATCTACCGAATTATAAGAACTCGAATATTTTAACATTTTTTTTTAATTAATGACACAACACTTAAATTAGTTCATAAAAATAGATTTCGCTGTACTGAAAAGAATTGTATCGGAAAAACCCAAAACCCCTCTTCTCGGAACTAATCTCTCCGGCCGGCGGGAGTAACAATAAAACCAGAATCGTCTGCTATAATATAGAATTTATTGAGTCGGACGGTGGCAGCAACACCGCGTGATGGATTAAATTGCCCGGGCCCTATGACAACGTGGCCAGAAAAAATACGCTCAGTATTAAAAAGCAGCTGGTCATTTTTCAGGCGATTCCTTTTGCTCACCGGAGCAGGTGGCCCGCTGGTTTGGGGTAGATTTCCACTATATAAAGGATTTCGGTGGAAAAAAATCGTAACTGGAATTTTATACTACGAGTACATTTACTCGTATAAGTGCAAATGCGGGTTAGACAGCACAGTAAAACATGATTTTCTGACGTCCAGGATTTTTGTGGTTGAGCGTTGGTTGGTATTTTTTCTTTTACCCGACTGCGCCAGAAGGAGGGTTATGTTTTTCGAGTGTGTGTATATTTGGATGAGGCTGCTTTAGCACGCTCTACAGCCTAAACAGCTTGATAGATTTCGACATTTGAGGTGTCATTTCAATCGTCTTGATAGAGGAAGTGATATAGGGTACAACATTTTGAGTTTTTTGATTTTCTTTTAACATAATAATGTTACTTGTACATAATATAATTTTTATTTGTTCTGATCTGCCAGAACACGATAGTTGATAGGGATGATCCTTTGTTCATTTAGTTGATTAACGTTAATATTCTTTACTTCTCACTCTTAACATGTAAAGAAAATTAGGGTTGATTGTAGTCTTAACATCATTAACTTAAATTTTTTTTCATCGTCATTCAACTTACATATGTTACATATTTTTTGTAAAATCTGGCTACATGCATGAGTTGCATATCCTTCGTATAAAAAAAGTTTGAAAAAAAAAACTAAATAGGCCGACATGCGAACCCATAGAAACGTTCACATTTTAGGCAAGTGTGTTAGGGACGAGGGATCAAAGTCTACCTTTCAATTTTAGCGTGGCTTTTTTGTATCCGCTGGCCGCGTCACAGGATTGAAGGTTTACTGTAAATTCAGCGTTTATTTAACGCTTACGTTTGGGAACAATGTTTGCGCACTGCCGCTGATGAATTCGAGCGGTGTTGAGTTAGGACGCGCCGGTGTTTCGCTTGACGCTTGTATTTTTATGTAAATGCTTCATGAGGACAGCCGGGGTAAAGAGAAGAGATGTCAGTAGTATTTAGATAGGTTTTATTTTTATATAATTAAAAATCATATCATCGATAAAAATCGATCAAACAAGAACAAGATCGAACAAATCGATGATTCGGTGATCATCGGTGTTTACTTGATTAATAACTCGGTAAGTAGTAAGTAAATAAACGTAAGTTTTATCGAACTATTAAAATTTTTAGGTTCAGTATGAGAAAATACCTGTATACAATTCTTAACTAAGCGCTAACTTATTGTTTGTTTGTCCGAAATGCTTATTTTATTAATGTGTGAATAGCAATGAGGAAACGCTCGTTTATTGTTAAGTCAAAGTCAAAGTCAAAAGTCAAAATGTTTTTATTCAATTTGGGTGTCAAAGATACACTTATGAACGTCAAAGTTTTTTTAAATAGACTCGACCGCCTTGTTCGAATAAAGAGCCTCTACTCAGAAGAACAGGCAAGTCATACCATAGCAAGTCATATGGCCATATATTTTATCGACTATTTAGATATTTTTTTAACAATCTAACAATTGGTTCAATGATGTCACTTAGATCCTTAGCTTAGATCTGTATGGAGTTCAAAATCCCTAACACTATGTACAATTGTAAATGCCTACACGAAACAAAAAACCTCATCCAACACATCCACGCTACGAGTACACGCCATATAAAATTTAATTTGTATATTTACCAAATAACGACCCACTCGTTGCAGTTACCCGTTTTTAATTGTAATATGTGAATTCGCGTTTTCCAGTCGAGTTTTAATTATCAGGAGTCGCGCGCGCTTGAATTACGCGACCGCCCGCAATATTTATGGCGGCACCCCGCCATTCCAATACACTTTTTAACGTAATGAGTGCTCGTTGCCGCGCAGGGGCGCCACCACCGCACTGGCGCCCCTGCTCCCCCTGCTACCTACACTCTCAATTGTTTTTATATTACCTATGTTTTCGAACCATTAGAACCATTGTCATCATCGTACGCGTTACGGCTAAAGTCTTTAATCTTAACGTATCTGCTGTTCGAGCTCTACACGACTACGGTCTACTTCGATTTGTACCTATCTAATGCATACATTTATACGAACAGCACGAATATGGCAACCGAAACAGAATTATGAAAATAATATTATGACAAGCTCCAAAACAATAAGTGTCGGTCGCGCCGAGGGCGTCGTGTGTCCCGGAATACGCGAGTAGGTCTCCGAGTCGCGCCCGGACGTGATCTGATAACAATAGACCGGAGCATCGCCGATTGCATTAAACATTCAGAAGAAGCACACGTCGCGAGCTCGGCTCACATAAAAATGAGCGGTTATTATGAAATTAACTAGAGCTAACCGCGCCGCGCGGGTCCGCCGCCTTCTTTTTTCCAGCCGTCAGCCGCAGTCGAATTACCGGACACTAATTGGACTGTAGAAAAGTGACGGACGGTGCGCGAAACCGCCGCTTTTTTTGGAAAAATAATCCCCTAAATCATTTTTTTGCTGTTTTTGGGGTATGCGTGATTAACACGTCAGATAACATTTAGGAGACTGAGCTTTGAATGTTTTATGGCAACTCTTTTCAATAATTTAAAAATACTTACAAACCAATAAACAAACATTTAAAAAAAATGTTTCCAATGATGCTTTCTTTTCTCAGAAAAAAAATCTGTTTTAGTAGGTGTGTCATAATCCCTTATTCAGAAGCTTTTAAGAGAATCATAAAAGAATCTTAAATACTTCTGATTTTAAAAGAAAATTTTAATGTAAGTACATAATCAAACCAATTTACTAAAAAAAAATGGTTTTACTTCATTGAGAGTCAAAAGAGACTTCAAGAGAAAGAGAGTTGACTTGGTTGATTCTTAGGCAATTTTATAAGAACACAACCTAATTCTGGTTTATCATAACGTAATGTAATTATCAAATTTCATCAAGATCAGTTCAACCGTTTAGCGGTTAAAAGCCTACAAACGGATAGATAGAGTTACTTTCGATTTAAAATATTAAAATATATTTTTTATAACTTAATAGCCTTGCGTTTGGCCGCCAACATGCCTGATGATAAGCAGTGATGCAACCTACGATGGAGCTCGCTTGCTTAGAAGAAACCGATTCACTCGTAAAGTAGTTATAGTATCGTTCATAGTATAGATAGATATCACGTACCTGAACTCTGGCTTCAGTGAGGTCTATCTTCATGGCGATCTCTTCCCTCGTGTAGATATCAGGGTAGTGCGTTTCTTGGAATGCCCGCTCCAGCTCCTTGAGCTGCGCCGACGTGAACGTGGTCCTGATGCGGCGCTGTTTCCGCTTCTCAGTGAGCGACCCTTCGTGCCCGCCGTACACCTTGTATGGAAGACCAGCTGCAACAAACAGATCGATTTGAATGTGATAGGCTTTAAGTTGCGTTTAATTTAACGGTATGAAAAAATATTGGGGTTATAGCTTGATCCCAACATCCACTAAATTCAACTAATATCTCTATTAGTTACTTAATGAAATGTTGCATGTGAAGCGCACAGATGTTATAATAGCATGTTTTGCTATCGGCTGAGAAATGCCATACGTTTTTCAATAGTCTTATTTCCTGATAAATAGCGCTATTAGTAATTAAGCTTTCCATTGGTACAACACAGAAAGCAATATCACGAAGTAACTGGAAAAACTATGTTGTATTTTTTCTAAAAACTTTACTAAAACGCTATTTCCATCTTTCCATATATCGCCAAGGGCTTTGCCGTCACGTTTCATCTACTGCACATAAGAAGCTGCATGCGCCGCCATTTTTGTGTCCCCTCCGAGACGCCCTCCGCTCTCCATACCTACAGCTACGTACCTACAGCCCTTATTTACCTTGCATCACCATTTTTAATTAGAGTTCTTTAGCTTTATACGTTGCTGTTTTTGTGTAACGATGTAGGGCAACCGCTGGCAACAGCTTTTTGTTTCTATTGAACAATTGACAATCGGTACGGTAGGTATTTAAAAGTCCTTACAGTCTCAGTTACAAAATAGAAAATTCGTTAAAATATTAACTTTCGTATTCGTAATAAGTTCTAATCTGATTTAACCTGTAGTAGTATACAAACTGTAAAAGTACCTACCCTTGCAAAACTCAATTCTTTACTAGGAAGAGCTCGTAAAAAAATATTTTTGTTATTCAGAACAAATCTCTGTGAGGTAACGTATTTGTATTGCATAAACTTTTTCATTATTTTTCCTTTAAAATTAACCCTTAGCGTATTGAATTCGATAAACTATAAATATTATATTATGTGAAGTAGAAAAACCCTCGTAGCACCGGTTGTCGCGTGGAGTCAGTATCGATCGCAGCTCGTGGCTACGCCGTAGCTCTATCTACGAGATACGACACCAACGTGCTCCTTTTTATTCCGCTCGGTAAACTTTCTAAAAGAAGTTCTTTATAATACACATTAAAGTTTGGATTCATTTGGACATCTTAGACTTGTAATTTTATGGTTTAGAAGCAACATTTTTGTAAGATTTTTTGTAGACAAGTTGTAGACGCGTAGAGTTTCAAGATTGTAATTCTTGACTTACAGTGTTTAAGTGTTTTAAGGATGAAATTTCATTACTAAACGAATACAATTCAAGTACATTTTAGAAATGTACAACAAATGTAAAACAAAAAAATAAAGTCAAATCGGTTGAAAAACTTTTGCATTTGTAAATTTAACCCTAATCTTCATTAGGTAGATCGCATGATTTCTAAATGTTTTACATCGGCTTCATATAAAACTTTTATGATAACTATTTAATTAGTAATTTCAGAAAGTATCTCAGTTGCACACGACAAAGATGCCTCTAATCTCTAACGACGCTCGGCACGGACGCGGCTCGCACACGACCGCAGACCGCAACAGCAGCGACAATTACCTCAAATGAACCGGAATTAATCGAGACTCCTTGGGCGAGCTGCGGTCTCATTTGCATTATTAATAGAGGCTGCGGGCCCGGCTCCACCCGCCGTCACAGAATAACTGATAGAACGAGTGCCGTGTCACTGCCCCCGCGTCCCGCTACTCCGCAATTTGCGGCCCCTAATGAAGAGAATGCTCGCAAGATGTTTCTCTTCATAAGATGTTTAATTTGAGTTTGCAATTCGTGGGTCAGACGGATCCACTCATTGTTATAGCGGCCTTTATGTTTTATCGGGCGGTCGAGCCTCCTTTTCGGTCGCAATTTACTTCTTTTTGTTTCGCATCAATACGTAAAAAGCTTCGGGTTTTGTTACGTTTTGTTTTGGTATTTTTAGAAAAGGGTGCGGGTTTTGTACCTGTGACAACGTTTCTGTTAGTGTGGTGAAGTTAAGCTTTTACTATTTGAGCTCAAAGGCAATTACATGTTTTGTCTTTATAAATTCTGATCTCGATCTATTTTACTCGGGGAACTGTACTGTGTTACGAAATTGTGCTAGACACTTACCTGATTTGTGTTTTAATTCTTAAGTCTGACACAATTACGAATTGTTGGCAAACTGTCAGTTTTTGTAAGTAAATGTTTTAATCAAATAAATTATTTATATCCCTTGAAAATCAAATCAAACATAAACCACTTACGAAAGGAAAATCTCTTTCCACGGTTTTCTTATAAATAAGTCTAAGGTAAACATGTGGTTGTTGAGTAATGATTCGACACAGTACAGTATTAAAGCTCCGCAAACTACCCAATCTCATCGTCACGCGGCAACGTAGCACGATTACGTGGGAACACGTGGCTCTAATTAATCGTCACGGACCGATTAATTCACGGGTGATATGATCCGAAGCCCCCGCCCCCTCCTACTGCCCTGGAACACCCCGCGGAGGCTGCGCTAATTACTAGACGGCGAGACGTCTTGAAGGGCGCTGAGGACTTAGCTGAAACACGTTGGCACTTGGGAATCTAAAGATTGATATATGACGGAGGCAAAAAGCCAAAAATAAAGTATGAAATGTTGTACATGTTAAATTTGTTTTAGAACATAGGTTACATAGGTACCTACTAACTTATAGTGTTTTACTGACGCAACAAAAAATCTGAGTATCTGTATACGATACGAGAGTATTTCCTTGTCCTGCATAGTGGTAAGCATGGAATTAAAAAACAAGGTTTATCATTCAGCAAACACGTAATGACGTCATCGGCATCCGTCTCTTTTGAACTTGTTGTAAATGACTTATTTCGGTCTTGCTTAAGCATCGATTGACGTCACTACGTGTTGCTGAATGCTTTACCTGGCGGAGTATAATTTTATACCATGGGAGTTAGTGCTCTATTCACCATATCACGTTAATTAAGTCATTTTTAATTATTGTCATTATTCCAAACGACAGGCGGAATATTTGAAAGCTCTAAAATTGTTGTGCAATAAACTCCTTTCGGTTTATCACCACCGTTCCGTATCACCTAAGTATGTTTTTCAACTCTATCGCCTGTAAAAATTCTCTTCAGCGCGCTGTCAGTGTATTAGATTGCGATCCATCTACGTTGGCTGTGGTTCATTTTTCTCGCGTCACGAGGAAAGTTCGCCTCCATCCATAATGCAGAGCGTCGGCGCGTCATCGCACCATATTGCTCGGAGAAGGGTTGATGTTTGGATTAATGAAGGTTCTTTCAAGTTCATGACGGATAACATACAAAGCCTTGTAACAATTTTTTCGTAGTTTTATTGTAACAGTTGTTAGATAGTGCCAACTTTAACAATAACTGTAAATTAAGCTTTTGGTCATGGTATAATAATATACTCCGCCAGGTATTCTTTGAAAAGCATCCATGCATTTTTAAGCATTCTGGTCACGTGGGCAACACGTAGTGACGTCAATCAAAGCATAAGCAAGACCGAAATAAGATATTTACAAATAGTTCGAAAGAGACGGATGATGAGTGACGTCATCACGTGTTTGGTCCCGGAATTCCAGACCTTGTTTTTTTTTGAAAGTTTTTTTCTAATGCAACCTACCTAACTCTGCAAACACAACAGATACAGTGACTCAATTTCTTAAACAAATGAAGTAATTGCGTTGAGCGTTTCAGTTAAACGTCACATTGTTACATTACTAAGCCTAATTTTTTTTTTAATAAAAAGCTGATATCTCGAGAGCTGCAAATTACGGCGCCAAAAAAATATAATCGGAAAATGCATAACATAAGGTAAGGTATTCAATAAACTTTTAAGACACATTATCATGATATCCACTTCCAAAATATAAAACGTACTGAATTTGCCGAATGTAAGGGTATTGAAGCATCAAGAGTAATATACAACAGCAATATATTTTATATTGCAAATAAACATGTGGATAAATTTGCGTAATGGTGGTAGTAAAACGAAACATTTTTGTGTTGAGCGGATGCTGGTCGGACGATCCCCGCCCGTTATTATGTTTTAGACACCTACATGTTAGGAGTTAACCAATATACTTGTAGATTAGTCTTATAAAATAGTCTTAGAAAGTAAAGTCTTCTGGAATAATATTAAATGCCACAGCCATTTATTTATGGTACTCACTAATTTGTGTTCAATTGTTTTTATTATTAGTACGTTAATTCAAATTTTATTGTTGATCCCTGTGGCCTGATATAGTAAAAATTAAATAAAATGTGACTACCGGTCAAAGTTTTCTAAACTGAACAAAATATTAAGCAAACTCAATGAACTAAAAAAATGTGCACTCTAAAATCAAATGGAAAACCATTTCCATAACCAATAGACAAATACAAAAGTCCTGACATCAATGTCAATCCATGTATGGAGCTATGCGAAATCCATGTTGAACATTGGAAGAAAACAATAATTTTCTTTTCTAAAAATAAAAGTCTCTCTGTACCGCGCGCCGCCGTAACATTGTAGAAGTTACGATCGCTTCGTCTCAGCTCAACTGTGAGATATTGCCGTTTTTATAGCCCACTCTTCTATACTATACTGGGACAGAATAGATCACATGATGCGATAAAATATGGGCCCCGGTCTTCCCACCAAATCGAATTAACCCGTCCACTTGCATACGAGCGTCGAGGAATAGAAATGACGATATTGAGTTAGGGCATGTAAACATTTTCCCTCGACGACGCTGCGATATTTTCGTGTTTTTCTTTAGAGACAAAATGTGCGATGAACTGATATTTTATGGTTCAAGGTATTGTTAGGTATTTGTTACGAATAGTCACGAATTCTGAGTCAAGATTAGAAATAACATACTGAGAAATTTTCAGGGTTTCATTTCATCTTAAAGCATCGTATAAGCATAAATGTCACATGTCCCTCCAACTAGCAACTATGTGTACAGTCAGTCACTAAGTCGTTTACATAACACATCACATCCCACGCCCACTCTGTACATAAAACGCAAGTGCCAGTAGGCGGCAGAGCCTCCGTCTTAACCCTGTAATTCTTGTTATTGTGCTACAATTAATACGCAAACTTGTAATTAATTTCTGCGTGATTAACGGGTATAATCCGGACTTACTCGAGATTACGTGAGTTGCGCCCGAGGTGAGTTATTGTGCGGGGTGCGGGGGTTCAAGAGCCGCAAGATGCGAAGGCTCGCTGGCTTCGTGCTCCGTTGTCCTCCCCTTAAGATTCTCGCGAACGCCGTTGCCAATTAGGGGCGCAATCGCTCACGCGGCGTGCCCCCACCCCTCCTTAGCCCCTCCAGACCCCTTCGGTCCCCTCCTACCCTGAACTACTCTTTGTTCTGTAAGCCGCGAGTCCGAGAGTCGCAGCCTCCCGTCCCGCTACTTGTTCACCAAATGAAAACGGTTTCACTTTGCTATTACTGAATAAAAGCAATAAAGATAAAGTTTAAGAGAGGTTTTTCACCTTTTCTCGCTTTTGTTTTTGAAGTTGGTTTACTGCTGCTAAACTAGATATGGCACATGGGTGCTCTACCTACTGCTGCTTGAGTATTCTTAGTTTTGTTTTTAAAGATAATGATATCTGTTCAAGAAACTTTTTGTTTCCAGTTTTTGAGGACAGATTATTGTCTAGGTATCTGCTATAAAGGTACCTAGAGTATACAATTTACTGAAAAATTACGACCCATCTTATTTTTGTTCTTTTTACGCGCTTTGACCTCTTACAGGTTCACCGTGTACTACTTTTCCAGTTCAGGGGTCATCGACCTCATTTTTCTTAATTTAGGTACGTAGCCCATTTCTGTAACAGCAGCCGACAGGGATTTTTGTAGGTAAACGTCAAAACATAATTTGCTTAAAAGAAATATCTTTATTTAGCAGACACATATTATAACCCCCTTTAGCAATAAACGTTGTGTAGCTTCGGAAAAGTTATACAGTTTTTGTCTTTTTCGATTGAGTTCAAAAATGTAAAAGAAAGAAAAAGATACAACCATTGACAAATTTCGATAAGTATGTACAATAAATATTAGATTTCATCATCCGAAATTTCGTTCACTCCAGTGTACTGAAATCCTTGCACCTTGCGTTAATGTGGTCCCGACACGCGTACAGTGTGGTTGTGTCCGGAGCGGCGCTAATTTACTGGAATCAAAGTGTGAACCTGGACGGACGTAAATTAGCAATTCAGTAGTCGAAACTGCAGCAATCCTACGGTCAGCCCACGGTGGGTAAGCCCCTCGGGCCTGCCCAACCTGAGCTGACTGCAAGTTAATGAAGTGGGAATTTCATTAATTTGCGTAACGTTTTTTGTTTGCATCAGCTCCTTTAGTCCGTAGTACATTAATCTTGTTGGACACAATACTGTAAAACTATTCTTAGGCTATACAACGTTTATTGCTATAGGTTTTTGCAAAGCCAAAGCATTCTAGGATGGAACCACGAGCAAAATGAGTGGTTCAAATATAGAGTCCTGCGAGCGTAGTGTGGAATTCAAAGGTACGAGACGCAAAATGAGTTTTCTGCCGAGCTAAACACAGACCTTTTTACCTCACTACGCAGCGAGGGAAAGAAGGCATTTTAATACATTCGTTTTGCTGGCCAGTCCGATTATTCTAAAAAGGAGGCACTGACATGAATGTAGTTTCAGTGGACTGGCCATTAAAAAAAAAAACTATAGCACTCACTCATAAACAGAATATTACCAAGCTTGTGATGTGAAAAAAAATGCTGTCATTAAGCGTCTCCCAGACAGACGCGGCCAGAGGTGGGACTTTTGCATTGGCGGCCACTGGCGCTCATTGGCTGCCACCGCAGGCCGCGTCTGTCTGGGAGACGCCTTACACGCTCATGACAACTTAAGCGCATGCTTCACGATCGACAACCGCGTTCCCGACAGAGGGAGTCTTCGTCGGCGCGATTGAGAGAGCTGCTTCTAAATTTGGCTGAACACAAACCTGTTCTCCTAAATAAACAGCACAGCACAGAACATAAACTTGTCTTCTTAAAATAAACCTTTAAAAATATTTTTAAAATAAGTTATCTAGTGCAAGTGGTCTATCCTTTCCCAACTCGATATCAAGACCAGATTGTCTACAATATGCCTACAGCGTATTTTGACCTATTTCGGTCATTGTTAGCAATACCGAAGGGAAAAGAGCACGAGGCCAGTCGCCAACACGATGGTCTGACCAAGTGAAAGAAGCTACGTCCTCAAGCAAATTCCAGCAGGTGGTGATGGCAACTTTGGACCGGAATCGATGGAGGCAGATTGTCCGCTTAAAGGGGTCCAGTGACCACGATCCTCAGTAATGAGGAACCGATTAAAGAAGAAGAAGTGCAAGTGGGGATGTGGGTGGGTGACACGCGTATGGTAATGTTCTGTAGACATGTTCTGAGAATGCTCGAACACATATTAACTTAGCCAAGTTTTAAATCTGAAACAATAACATATGTTTCGATGATATAATGAAATAGAAGTGAACGTGAAACGTGAACATTCGGAAAAACCGCAAAAATAACTTTGCACACTAAGAGCTGAGCCTATGAAAATGATCATTATTTAAGTCAATTCGAAGCAAACCATTAGTAATAACTGATCGCCATCGCTGGCGTAGTTAGACGAATAATTTGTGAAAACAGAAAACATTTTGTGGTTTTTTTAATCGTACCTTATATTTTTCTTCCTCTTTCAGGGCAATTTGGTGGCGCACGTCATACCTAAAATGTTCCCATTCCTACACCTTCTCTCCTCCTAACTCAACTCTGTAGAAGAAAAAAAATCAGAAGAAGGAAAACGAAGAACTTTAAGACGAAAAGGGCAACACTGAGACTCTACTCAGAGAAACTTATTACCAAGACACTCACAAATCGTACCTTTTTGACAGTTTTTGAAGCTTTGTGATCAGTGGGACTTATTCTATAAGCAACACGGAACGATAGTTTACTCGAACCACTCTGTTACACATCTTCTCATTCGATATTCCGCCAATCAATATTTTGTTATCAAAATAATAATGTTTAAAGCTCGACAATAGGGATTTCAAACAGATTTTTCTCAGACTACCATATATTTTATCATCGTGTTTGCAATGAAAATCGATAAAAGTTCTAAAGAAAAAACACTATGCAAAGTAAAGTCAGTATATAATACTAGTTTATACCTACCGGTCAACCCAATAGATATAACGAAATAATAGGCATCTCAACGTTTGCATATTCTATAGGTTTCATACTTTCGATTGGTATGTAATTTGTTTCATTAAAGAATTAGTGAAATGCTTAAAAAAATAGAATAAGGTACTTAATACAATATTTGAATTTTTAATACAGTTTGTAATCTGTTTTTTTTTAAATTTTTGCATGGTATAATAATATACTCCGCCAGGTATACCATTCCGGTCACGTGGGCAACACGTAGTGACGTCAATCGATGCATAGGCAAGACCGAAATAAGTCCTTTACAAATAGTGTGACAGAGGCAGATGACGATGAAGAGTGATGTCATACGTGATTGCGCCTGGAATACTAGACCCACAGAATATGCTTTATTACATACTAGACCTTGTTTTTATCATGAATTTTTGAAAGTTTTTGATATAAAAGTATATTATTTTTCTTATTGTGAATGGACATGGACCTTATTTCAATGTGTAATTATTTGTTTAATCAAATGTTGTTTTGTTTTATATTTTGTATTTTGTTCAGAAAGACGCGATATGTTATGTGACATTTTAAATTTTAATAAGGAGTTTTTATTAAAAAATAATAATAGTTCGCGTCATTCTTAGCCCCCGCCCGGCGCAAAGACGACGCGGTGTTATAAGTTTGACGTGTCTGTGTGTGTGTGTCTGGCATCGTAGATCCCGAACGAATGAACCGATTTTGATTTCGTTTTTATGCTTCAAAGATGAATTAGTCAGGAGTGTTCGTAGCTATGTTTGATGAAAATTGGTGTTGGAGAAAATCGGTGTTGGGGGTTTTTAATTTATACTTGTAATAATAATAAATGGCGTTGGAAAAGCACAAAAAATCTTTCAAATTTGGGAGCTACTTATCGAGGCTATCGATACCTTAATTTTAGGGTAAAAAAAAGACCGAAATTATTAGAAAGATTTTGAGTACATAAACTTTTCACATGATTGATGACTATTGGCAACACTAGCTAGCTAGTCAGAAAATATTTATGTCAAATTCAATTTTATTATTTTATGTCTACCACAGAAACCATTAGCCAGGAATTTAATCTACTCAATATTTATATCCATGTCAAATATTAATTTCAACAACAAAAACAACAATTTTACAAGAACAATTTTATCACACTCTCTAACGCCATCTTTTATATTTATGGACCTACATTTTTTTTCCTCTGGAAAATGCTATCCTATGGAAAATTATTATTTGTATTAAAATTATTTTCATCCAGTAAACAGATGAATGAACAGATGGGTGAAAAATGTTTCTTACTGGATCCTCTACTAGTAGTACCGGAACCCTACAGTGAGCGCTTAATTTTTTTTATACCGGTTGATTTCCTTTACGATCTTGAATATATAAGGTGCAATAGGTGAACGTAATAAAAAATTAATAACACAAACGTTTATCACATGAATGTTTACCAAGTAGCCACTAGTATTTATATGTTTTTTTTTTGTTGTAAGCCAAAATTTGTAAGACTGTAATTTATTTATTATTTGAAAAAATAATGCCCTTCAGTTTCTTGCCTGTTCTTCTGAGTAGAGGCTCTTTATCCGAACAAGGCGGTCGAGTCTATTTAAATAACTTTGACATTTATAAGTGTATCTGTGATACCTAAATTGAATAAAAACATTTTGACTTTGACTTTGAATCGAACCCACGCCCCCAAGCTCGGAAGGCAGGTTCGATCCGAGGCACCGAGGCAGTCAGTGTAGTAAAACATAGGCATATTATTATCATAATTTTTTAAATCGATAAATAAATTTCGAAGTTCGAATCATACGTATTACGCAGTCTACTAGATGCGCAGAATTTCAATGAATTTGTATTCGGTTCTATTCTTTAAAGGCCGGCGATAGGTGGTACTCGCCACACATACCCTCTTTGAAATAATTTCGCTGCGCACGAGCCGCTGGCACACTCTCGCCCGTCCGCGCCTCGCGCTCTCTACTTAGCAAATATTCTCATGTATGGCTTCTATCCCAGTTACACAACACACCTCATTGTTATCGAGATGTTTTTTTTATGATTGTTTAGACCCACCTTTGACTATGACACACCTAATGAAGAGTGACGAAATGGTCTAAGATGGAGCACGCTTGCTCATTAGGTGCCTATTCATTCTTGTCTTGAAGAGACCCAGGTTGTATATATTGCTGGGGAATACCGTGGCATGAATTGCGTTCCACTCCTTGGCAGTTTCTATCAGAAAAGAGTACTGGAAGCGCTTCGTGCTGGCTTTATTAAAGCTGACGACATATGGATAGAATGTCTGCCTCGATCACCTGTGGCGGAAGTAAGATGATGGAATCAGTTCGTGCAGTTCCTGTGCACATTCTCCAAAATGGAGGCGGTACAAAATGGACAAACTGACTGTACGCTGCCTGTGCTGGAGACTGTGCGCCATCTTCCGCCTTACTAGCGCTTCGTCATTGATTAATCGAATGGCGCGTCATTCAATTGAGTCCAATGCTTGAAGCTGCTATTTTGCAGAGCTGTCCCACAAGTGGTTGCAGTATTGCAAGCAGGACCACACCTGTGCTTAGTAGAGGTTAACCAGTTGTGTGGGTGTAAAACACTGTCTGATCTTAGACAAAATACCAAGTTTTTTTTGCTGTTGTTTTGGTTTTGGACTCCATAAAGCGACCAAAGTTGAGGGGAAAAGATATTTGCAGTCCAAGAGTTTAAGCTGATCGCTATATGAGACTGGTACGCCCGGAATGATGGGGTAGCCAAGATGGAGGTCCGTTTAGCGGGGAACGCACAAGCTTGAGTCTTTGTCGCATTAAATTAAGAATGTTAAAAATGAGGAAAAAAATTTAACCCTTCGCATGGAAAAAAAATCAACCGGTATCTCTTTAATTTTAGTAGTTCAAATATGTTTAATTTTTATGGCTTTTCTTTTTTTTTATGTGACATAGAGAATGGCATCTATTAAAAAGGCAATTAAAATATACCTCACACTACTTTTCAAGCGTACTTACGTTTGATTTTTAAATGTCTTGTCGTAAATTGTCTTTTTAGCCGACTACATCGGAGCAAAAAGGAGGTTTATATTTTGGATGATTTAAGTATGTATTTAAAAATATCTAAGGATGTACATATATCAGTCTCTGGCAGTCATAGTATAAGCTTTGCTTAGTTTGGGGTCAGCCGACCGTGTGTGGAAGTGTCCCAAAAGTATTTATTTATTATTTTTTTTTACGTCAGTTCAGATTAAAACCGGTGATGAATTTACAAAAAAAATGGAAAATGGGAGGATACTGATGCCTTTGACAAATGAAATGTCCAAATGGACTGAAAAAAAATTGCACGGGTCAAAATATGTAATAACAGCCAACTGTTAGGTTCTAAATGAGCAAAATGCATGACCCATCCTAAGTAAAAGACGTACCTGTTACGCACACTAGTTTAAAAAAGATAGCCTGTCACTTTTCGTTCATAAACAGTACGGAACTCTCTCTAGACATATAACTCAAAGACTGACACATAGAAAATACGTTTTAATTAAACTATCATGACTAACCTACTAAAGCCTAATAATAATATACGAGAAATAACTACCGACCAAGCTAACGATTATAAGGACTCAACAAAATCAAAGGTATCCATAGGCAACGGTGATCGCTTACTATCAGGCGGCCCGTTAGCTTGTTTGCCAGCTATGGCATAAAATAAAATAAATAATGGTAAATCCTCACAAACATTTGTGCTTACTAAAACCGCAGCCTATAAATGCCAATTATTTATTCTAAGCTAAGGTAAAAAAAATCAACCACCTACAATGTATGACAAACACTTTTTTACTAATAATAATTATTATTTTTGCTTTTAATAATATGAAAATCAACCTTTCAAAAGTCAAAAGTTTGGAACCGTTTTTCAGTCTAAAAGGACTATTTATAATAATTTCTTTCAATAGCGCCATGATTATGGTAAAATTTCACAAATTATGTGAAGATACCAAGTTGAAGATGCCAAAATGCCGGATATTTTTTAATTAGTAATCCTGGAAGCATACGTATGCCGCCGCCCGCCCCGTAGCAATTTTGCTACGCCACCGTCGTAGCAACATGATAGCAAGCCGGTGTTTTTAAAATAAATTGCCTAACTCTCCTAGTTTATTTTGTCCTACCTATTCTTTTTTAAATTAAGTAGATTCTTAGAAACTTTGCTTTTCCAATAGAGTTTTTGTTTATAAAGTTATTTAATAATAAATTATTAACAAATTGTAACTATTCCAAATAATCACTCAAAACTGGACATGCGTTGATGTCTTTTCGTCTAACTTAATTTTATCACATTGTTCATTAAATTTTAATACAATCTCAAAGTAATTTAGCTGGTTCCAATACTTTTATGCCTTCTTGAAATTCAAAAGCCGTCGGTAACTTTACAAAATTGTGAAGGAAAGAAAGTAATGTGGATGTTTTTAAACGTTTTTTCATCTGTTTTAGTACTTGTCTAATACTTACAACGCTACAAGAATTTTGTGAATTTACAAAAATTAGGAACATCGTGGTTAGTTAAAGTTTATTCCTTAGAGAGCTGGTGCCTCGTCTGCGGGTCTACCTAGCTGTCGTAAAAAGTTTGTGTAGTAAATATGTGAGTGACTTACGTTGGAGGTTCATAGACGGCGGGAAGATGTGATGGTTCCGAATGGCCGCGTCCTGTGGGCGCGCGCACTGCGGCGGCGGTGGCTGGTAGCGCATGCCCTGGTAGCGGTAGGCAGCCTGCGACATCTGGCCGCAGGAGGCCAGCTCACCCCAGGACAGCTCGCCGCCGCCCGAGCCCAGGCAGCCGCCCTCGAAGCCGCCGCCCGGCCCGCTCAGGTACCCGTACTCCATCGCGGCTGGCCGGCTATCTGCACGCCGCGACCATGTGACCACCGTCTGACGGCGGCCGGCGCCGCGCCACGCGCGACTCGAACTTGGCTAAGCGCGCGAAGGCTCACGCCGACATAATTGGATGATCCGCGAGTATATCGAATTATGCCGATTACAGACGGTATCGGGTCCCGGCGATAGTTTTTGCCGGCGCGGAGGACCGCGCGCTCGCCCCACTCGAAATCGAATGATAAGCCTAATTCAATAAGGACTCAGCTCGAGGACGGGGCGGGGCGCAACCCCCGGGGGCGGCCAATGGCCGTGCGCGCTCGCCTCGCCGCCGCCCCGCATTGGCCGCGTGCACCCCCCACCCCGCGCCGAGTGAGGGGGTGCGTGTCACGACACTTGTCTACTTTTCTTTTCGCCGACAGTTCCTTTGTCATTGAGGAAAATAAAAAAGTTGTAATTAACGATCCAGGTAGGTATCCTCTTAATGAACGGCTATAGGTATCATTGTTACTTGTAGGTGTTTCGTCATTATTTAAGGTCAGTAAAAGCTCACCGCAAGTGGATTGATAACGAAGCTTAATTGCTGATTGCCTTTAAATTAATATTAATGCTGAATAGCTCGGCATTATCGTCGTTGTTGAATCCTTTTTCGTATCACAATAGCTTTACGGCGCTGTTACCGTCATAATTTGTATTAATTACCTACTATTGGTGTGCTCCATATCAGTATTTTTTGTAATTTTTTTAAATAGGTATTTAAGAACTTGTAAGTGCCCATTCAAATATTTAACCATAAAAAATCATATATTTAAAGATACCTTATTTCTTTGATTCATTCAAATTGAAATGTTCACAGGACCTAGAAATACCTAAATGTTCCACTCAAAGTTTAGTTTTTAATACTAGTGAACTGTCGCATCAATTACGATTTCATTCATAAATTAAATTTCCGTCACCCCAGGGAGTTAGCGCACTAAAAGAAGGGTGATAGATATACGTGTGAGAAAACAGCGAGTAAGTATAATATTCACAATATTGGAATTACAGGCGTCGCGAGTCGCGCCCTCCCCAGAGACTGGCTCCGCCGCACGCGCCCGCGCCCGCGCCCGCGCCCGCTCCGCCTGATACTACGCCGCACTCCTTATTTATTATTTATATTAATTACACTTGCTACAACGCTTTTTTGTTGTTGTTTATTTATAGTCTTCATATTGCAATATAAGGTCGTAAATCCTGCTTTAAAAATATGTTGAAAATATTTTTTTGTCGTCGGTCTACGAAAAGTTATTGAGAAGTTGCTATAAAATTATTATTTTGTAATATTGAACTAAAGTTTAAAAGACTCCAAAATCCAAAAAAACTTAAGTCGATTTGGAAAAACTTAAAAGATTTGACTTTAGTCAATGGGGTGGCTAACTTAATGAATTCACTTCGTTACCGTACCTATACCTACCTACTTGTACTTTATTTGATTTGTGACTAGCTAAATTGCAATTCCATACCCTCAACATTTTAAATTCACATACTCGTTTAATGTTTAATAATAATAATTTACTTACCTTTTTTTTAATAGTGCTATTTATTTGTTAACAACAAAAACAGAACATTAAAGAAATATTAAATTATTAACTAAGAACTAAAACTTAAAATAACTAAATAGAACCTAAAATATCTATAAAAAAAATATTAAAAAACTTAAAAAAATATAAAATTTACCAACCTGTTTTACTTACAACGCTAACGACTTATGAACTCGTGTCACTATCCCGAAGTACATACAGCACGTACCGGTAGAATAAGTATGTTAAAAACTAAGTTTTACCAAATAATTTCAATATAGAACGAGCTTACGAACCAGCCTTCTTACAAAATACTCAGACCTAAGGTAGTCCTAGGAACTTAAATAAATAAATTCGGGACATTTTCACACATGGTCGCCTGACCCCAAACTAAGCAAAGCTTGTACAGCTTATACTATGGCTGCCAAAGACTATTACGTTTTTTTTAATACATACATAAATAGATATTAACACCCAGACATAGAACAAACACAAATGTTCATCACATGAATGTTTGCCTTAGGTGGGAATCGAACTTACACTCCCAAGCTCAGAAGGCAGGTTCACTACCAACTGAGCCACCACTTACATTATTCCAGTCCAGCGATCAAATCCAGCGCTGGAGTAATCTAAGCTGGGTATTATTTGAAAAATCTTCTAATACTTAGCTAAGTAACCTACCTAAATACCCGTAGTTACATAAAATATGTCCAATGCTGCTCACTTTCAATTTAATTCCCCAGAACAAGCTTCTAAACAAGAATATTTCGTGTTTACGCATAGTCCGGGATGAAAAACAAGGAGTCCCCGGTAAAATATGTGACCACTTAGCGACCTGCAATCAAACAACAACTGTTTTTCACTTTCGTTGCGACTCACGAAATCCCTGCTTCTTTGTTTTGGGAAATGAAATCTCTTTATGCTGAATAGGTTTAGATGAGTTTTCCACGATTGTAAATGAAATTTGCAATAAGTAATAAAAAAAGTGCATAAAACGCAATAAGGTAAGTTGAACTAGAAATAAATTTCTTGTTTAGTTTACGCCTAGTTTGGAGTTGTGTAGCACTGATGCTTAAAATAATTTGAGCTTCAACACTTCTCAACCATGTTGGCCAATCCACTGAAATCATCTTCCTGATATTTAATAACCACTTTATGCTCAGTAATTTGTCTGAAAAAAATGTATATTTTTACATTAAAACAGATGTACAATTTTACTTAGCAGGTATTCGTAAAAACCCATTGGTTTTATTCCGAGTATATGCACAGTCGAGGGAAAAACAAAGAACTGTCCGCACTCGTAAGATATGTGGCCACTTAGCGACCTGCAATCAAACAAGGAATCCAGCCTCTTGCTCGTATTTTTCCTGTGACTAACATTTTCTTTGCTATTCGAACCAGAAATCGGCTCACGCTCTATCTGACTCTACCATACTTAAGTAATTTTAATAAGATGAGTAAGATAATTTATTTGCCAATATACAGTGCTGCATAGTGCTTAGACTAAGTGCAAGTACAAAGACTCTGTAAGGGCGCTGCAAAATAGGTTTAAGTATTTATAATCTAACAAATAGAATAACATCATACATATCTAACACAGTTTATAAAAAGTTTATAAGTTACAGTTACAGTTTATAAAAAGTCGCTTATAAAACGACAACTTTGAAAATGACAGAGCACAAAATGAATTAATAATGAATTAAGTAAAGTTTTTGAAGGAAACTACAAAGCATTATTTCGACCTTGACCAAATCAAAACTATAATCAAGTTGTCTGCATGTGTGTTCCGAAGGCGCAGCTCGCGTCCTAATCTGATAATGCGCGGGTTATGGCGGCAGTGCGTGCGCCGAGCTCCACTTACTCGGCGCTAATCGAATTACGGCCCTCTCTGGCCCTCCTGAGGGCCACATGCCGAGCTGCAGTCGCTGTCCCCGCAATACGACTGTTTTTAATTAAGGATACCGAGGAGCTAAGTTTAATCATATCAGAAAGTCTTTAGCGACTGTAAGATTAGAGTTGATCACAAACAAGTTTAGTGTTTCTTCCTAGCTAAGTTCTGAAGCCTTTTGGCCAAAAAAAAAATCAAAACAAGTAGCAAAATATCTTAACTTACATATATCGTAATTTTGCATACGATAGTTTTTTTTTACTCAACTGGGCGAGAGTAGGCATGCCAATAATTGACCACGTGCTTCAATGGTACAGTCTAGAAGGAAACGTTATAGGTAATTATTACCTATTTACTTACTCTAGATTTGAAGACATCGATGTTGTACTTTTACTTTTCCTTTTACAGCCTGCGGTAAGTATAGGTATTAGTAACGTTGCTAATGACTCTCGTTAAAATATACATTAGGAACGCCAATGTAGGTACTTATACGTAGGTCATGTAGGTCAATGTAGGTACTTAAACGTACGTAGGTCATCAATAACAAACAATTATTTTTGTCTAGAATTAACGCTAAGAAAAAGAATTCTTCTCCTAAATGTTGACTGGAACGAATATTATTTTAATCTGCCCTAGATAAATACAAACCGAAGGCAGACTTTCAAAGTTTAGGTATAATTTCTCAAACATCTCCTAGCCCAGGCAGGCCTTTGACTTGATGTCAGTGGTGCAGAGGATGACGAAGGGCGCGCGGGGCGCGAGCGGGCGGCTGCACCTGGGACCATGATTGATGAGCCCCAGCCATCGTCATGATTGCGAACTGTCTCGCACACCCATTATAGCTGAGATCTCTAGGTATTTAGGTAGATACGGACGTTTGATGTCGCTTCTACTTCGATGGTTTGAGAGATACCTTCGACTGCTTATCGTAACCGTATCGGCACATGCAAAAAATTATATACCTACCTACTTTGTCTGAATTTGTAAAAAAAGTGGGCATCCGATTTATATAACCATATACATTACCCAGGCACGTATAGTCTGATACCTTCTATTTGTGAAAATATATACCTAGCATACTTTTTGATTACAAAAGCAATCAAATCTACCAAATGCTTACAAAAATCGCTGAAAGATTACATACAAATACTCGAAATGTTTAGGTCAAAATACACACGAGTAGGCAGGCAAATACAAGCATCGCTGTGCAGTGTCCAATATCAGTTGTCCCAACATCCCAAACAGGCGTTCCAAAACAAGCAAACAGACGCACAGCTACAACGTCTCGACCGTCGCCCGAGCAAATAAGAACAACCGCGTGTATTTACCATCTGCAGTTCCCGATAGCTCTTTATCGTTGGATCACTGAAGAGGAAGACGGGCGAGGACCGGCTGGCTGGCTTGTCAAAGTGGCCGCCGGCTGTTTGAACAACTAATGAGCGGCTCCCCTGAGACGGTGTGTTTGCGAGAACGCCCCGAGCTCCTCTCTCATCTAGCTGGTTTTTCGAGCAAACGTACCTCGGGCCGGGACCGAAGACCCCGCCCGCCCTCGCGACTGTTTGCACGCCACTCCGTATCGTGTCCGACTTAGGTACTTACCTATCTATAGTGTAAATGGAAGATCAACCTTTGTGGAGGCAGATCAAAGAGTGTGATAAAATACGCGCAGACAAAATGCCCATGTAAACACGGTGATAAAATGAGCTACTTATATTTACTTACGCTCACAGATAAGTTAAAAAATTACATGTTCTATTTTTACAGAAGAAGAGTCTGAGTAAAATTGAATGCTTTAATGAATATCATACATAACTATTTGTTTGCTAGCCGTTCAATTAACAGCTTAACCTTTTAACTAAACGCCGCCGTCACTAGCTTCCTGATGATATTCAACGTTCGATCGACAACATTGACTATACTTGCCTGAAGTCATTTAAGTAAGGGAGGTTAAGAATTGTGATAAAAAAAATAACCACGAAGGCTAGAGCGGGAGCGAAGTGAAACGGAGGGAGCTCCGTTTCACTTCGGCCTTAGCCTTCGTGGTTATTTTTCAATGGCTTCTAGCCTAACCAATTCAAGACGTATATTTGCCCTGATAAAGAAGTCGGGCAGAAGAGGTTTTAGGTTATAATATCATGTATATCAGAATTGCGGTTCGTTTTAACGATTTGCGGATTTTTCTTTTTATCATAATATTCATTCATTATTATGCTGATTCTGCGAACTTCATACTCGATTCTTTTATTGTTTTTATTAGGCAATTTTTTGAATTCTTCTCTGCGTAAGAACCATCCTCGTACTTCAAGGAATATTCTAAAAACGGAATTAGCATAATCGGTTCAGCTGTTCTCGAGATTTGCGCTTATCTTCACATTCATTTTTCATTTTTAAATAATAGATTAATTCCAATTACATTTCTTCGTATCGGTAAAAAATAGTAATTTTGGAAAATAATCACCCTATTCTATGAATGGCCTGAGCATCAGCCACCCAGTTTACTGAATGTTGTAATTAATTCAAATTCAATGTTGTAGACGCTACGACTGAATATCATTCAGGAAGCTAGTTAAACGGCGGCATCTAGTAAAATGGCTAGGCTGTTAATTAAACGGCTGATTAAGCGAGTTGCCTGCGCCATGTATGGCCTACACTTGTAATTCTATCGCTTACACGTACATTTCACAATTGTTTTTAGCACTTCAAAAACGTTAAAAAAATATGTCTTCTGTTTAAAATCTAAATTTTTCGTATTATCATAAGAAATTTGTACATAAGCCTAACAGAAAAGCAAAAAAATATATATTGTTATTTTACATAGTTTAGACCAGATGGATCAGATTCAACAGTTCAGCACCACCCATCTAATAGACATAAAACGGTCCGTTTTATACCAAAATTTTAATATGAACATTGACATGTATCTGATCATATCACGTAGAATACTCACTCACTAAAATATTGCCCCTAGCCCCAGCCTATTCGTTTGGCCTTATTAGTCAAAAGATAGTCGCCTATAAGCGCTTCCTAAACTCACATAAAAATGAGATCTACTTAGCTGACCTCGCAGTATTGCCAGCCATCCTATAGAAACAGTAAATTCAATGTAAGGATAAACGATTACTTATATTGTATTAATCCAAGGTATTTATATAGGTATAAGGCTACTTTCACAATAAATCCAAGACCATCCAAATTACTTGAGCTGTTTCAACTTAAAGAAGTAAGTACCAAACAAACACATACTTGCATAAGAACACAATTTGTAGGTAGTACACAAAATTGAGGTCAGTGATGACATCTATCTTTCCGTTTGGTTTCTAGTTGCGCCTTCCGCCAGCGGCGCCGTTATATGAACCTATCCCAAACCTAACGAATAACAGATAGTAGGTACTGTGAAAGCTCGATTCAAAAGCTTTATTTCTCACTAGCGCCATCTACCGAAACATTGAAAGCACAACGCCCTCTAGCGTTTGGATAAGTAACTTCTTGGTAAAAGCTCGGATAAAGCTAAACTTACGAGTAAATGTCAAACTATTTGGATAGATGGTGTTTTTTGCAGATCTGTTAGAATAATTGTATCAAAATCAATTATTATAGTTTCTAGGAAAAGAAATAAAAGAGCCATGTCAGGTAAGGATCAAGATCGATAAAAGAGAATATGTGTTTTTAAGTATTTTAAGAACTTACCCTCTGTGTATGGTGTATTAACTGCTCACTCAATGGCATATTGTTACATAAATAACTAGCTGCGCCAGCGGTTTTACTTGTAGTTATAAAGTAGCCTATTTGTTAATCCAGGGTTTAAGCTACCTCCATACTAAATTGTATAAAAATCCGTGGATCCATTTGAGCGTGAAGAAGTAGCAAACAAACACACACACACACACACTTTCGCCTTTAATTTTGAATAGGACAAAAAATGTAGGTACTTACTAATTTTATGGTTGTTGCTTAATTCATTGTTTTGTTTTAGGCGTTATTTCGTGCGAAACTGAAGGTACACGATCTCGTGTATCTAACCTAACCTAACCTTAAAATTTCTATCAGGTTGTAGCAACAGCAAATAAAAAAATTCGATGTTCTATATTTGTCATAGAAAATATAATGTTAAAATAATAATAGGATATGTGCAAGCGAATGTTCAATAATGGTCACGACCATGGTCACAACGATGTGACGCGAGGAAGGTCACTGACCTATCTCACAGCTGACCGCTTCTAGAAACTGATAAGGCCGGAAAATTTTCTTTGAGTCTTTATTTGAATGAAATAAAGGTTGTTTTTGTCGTATTTTCTTTATGTATGTATTTGGGTTCAGTATTGTGTATTACCATACACCTTAAAATCACAGACCTAAGGTTTCTATTTGCTTCGCAGATCTGTGCTTAAAATGTTCCTGTCAACTTACCGAACACATAACTTTATCCCAGTATTTTTTTGCTAGATACTCGTAGTTGTCAGTCATTCCAATTTCAGAATATAAATTCAATTTTAGATTTTCATGATATTTTTTAAAGGCCTAGAGGTAATTAAATTGAAACGTTTATGCCTATCCATATTAGTTTATACTAAGCTTTTACAACAACGAATACAACGATTTGGGTTTGATTCCATTTATTGTGGGAACAATTTAACATGTTACTTTCTGGGTCATTTTTTCTTCTGAAATAGTAAAGAGTATACTTACCAATTTAACTTTTAGCGCTAGTTCAGACACGGCGGGAACCGCGCCGTAGTAGTATTGTTATCCTTGTTATTGCTGCGCATTAGACAAGGACAACAATCAAAACAACCGCACGGTTATCAATAAAAAACGTTTGATATCTGATATCTTTTATTAAGAACATTCTGTACATTTTAAATATCATCTAGGCTAAGTTGAACATACATTCTTACTATAACTTATTCGGTACCTAGATACCACTAATCTACTTTTAACAGTAACGTCTACCTAAAAATATAAACAAAAATCTTAGGTTTAGCTTCTATCTTTGTGTAAAATATAACAGTAGGCAGCAAAGACATTTCAAAGTTAATTTCCATACCACATACATTTATAACAAAACACACAAAGCTATCAAGTGATATCAAACTCAATTGTGCGTGGAAAAGTTGTAATCTTCTATTTTCCGAGCTCAATAAATAAGGAAAAAATACTAAAAACAGCACGCATAGACAAGTCTATATTTTATAAATAATTTATAAAAATAAAAGGTCACGAACACTCGTTATAAAGAAGCTTGGTGGAACGAAGCCTGCAAGCTCGGATGTAACGTAACAATTATTTTAATTAACGCTAGGAACGTAACGCTCCGGTCTCCGCTACGACGCTCTCCCTTACACCCATTAGTATGTCATAAATCCTGTTCTGTAGACATTAATTACTCACACATGAATAAATTTAATTTACCCAACTTTAAGGCGTAAGTACGGGCTCATGTACCACCTTATCACGATTCAATTTACCTGCCTCGCTGGCTACCGTTGACTCTTCAAAGACGCTTTCTAAATACACTCTTCGTAGGCTCGTGATAAAATGTGACGTTGGCTGTACTAGTTTCCCATACTGCTATAGAGAGTATTCGCTCAATATAAAATTAATGCTAACCTACATCTATTTATTTTTAAAGTTAATCTAGAAATTGTGTTAGGTCGTAAACAGGAATGTGTAAAACGCGTGACTAGAATTTACTAAACTTAACATTCGACCTAATAAATATTATATTAGATAACATTTCCACTCCAAACTAGCAACGCTAATGATACCTTTTTACAAGTATTTCAATTTACTACAAAATGAGATCCACACACAAGAAAACATAAGCTATAACAACAAATCTATCTACACTAATAACTTCTGCCAAAACATTACATTAAATCAAAGAGCAACATATTTTTCTTTGACAAAAAATTTGGCGAAGACACTGTTTACATGGTGCGGTAAAAAATGAGACAATAATTTACGACGTGTGTATTTTGGCTTCAGTCTTACAAACAATTATTTTGGGATTCATGGAGATCAAACTGCAGCAAATGCGACAAGAGACACTGTCGCTAGGTGGTAAATAACATAGCTCTGTTAAGCTACAGTCATATTTACGTAAATACATTTGAGATCAATGGATATTCTCTTCCATACATTCATAAACGAGACATCATCCGACGCAACACGTGAAGGTATATTTTGTCTTTTGAATAGTTTTTGTACTAACCCAGGTGCGCAGCGCAAAAAATACGTCTAAATTCTTAACAATGAAATCCGTATCCATTCTTTGAAAGTTCGGTGAGATCGATCGAATCGAACAAGCTAACACAAGATGCTTATACATCAGTAACTATTATCAAAGTATTTGTATCAAGACGGTCATTTATCAGATCACTCAACACCTACTCTGATAAAAGCAAATATTTAATTAGGAGTCCTATTTCGTTTCAAATTCAGATGAACTGTGAAGTGAACATATGTATATAGAACCACATACCCTACTACACACCTACTTGACTTCGTTTAGTATATTTCATGTTCATTACTCATTTCATTACCATTACACAAACTTCTTCAGATCTCGATATCGGTGAGAGATTTCGGTAAAGAAAACCACAAAAAGCTTGAAGAGACCCAAGTCGAAACACTGTCACCAAGCATCTAATGGTGTTTTTGTCAATCTCATTTCTCAAAGTTTCTGTTTCGTTTTCGATTTTCGATCACACCGATCGATTTTTTACTGTCTATCGGCAAAAAAAACCTTGATACAAATGCTTTGAAAACATTTACGCTGTAAATCTATTACAGGCCGACTCAAACCTAATGCCGTCTGTGAAGTTAGGCGCGAAACGCTGCGCAGTAGCGTAAACGAAGGTATGCGCGGGCGACAGAGAGACAAGACGACGCCAAGTCTCGCTTGCGGCGCACTTCACATCCGCCATTAAGTTTGAATCAGTCTACAATTCTGGCATTAAAAGTGCACATCTTGCACATCAGTAGGCGTGTTGGGTAACTGCGTTTGCTCCGGCGTGGCTTGCTTGTACTGCTGGCTGTGCCTGGTCCTGGGCTCCTGTGGCTGAGTTTCCCGAGCCAGGACCCTCTCCACGTGTCTAGCGACGAGCTCGGCTGCAGCCGCCGGAGTCCTAGTGAGAGTGCACAGATCGTTGACGGACATGCGCACGCGCAGGCCGCGGGCTGCTGCCGTGATGCAGGCGACGGCCACCAGCGACGGCGGTACTAGGAGGAACTCCGTTTCTGTGGACAAAGGATATGATTTTATTAGTTTTTTTTAACATTGACGTGTACTACCTATTCATAACATAACATATCGTCACGCCTTTCCCCCGAGGAGGCTGGCAGAGGTGTAATACAACACCCACACTTCGCCGGACGATATTCAGTCCTAAATGTGACAGGGGGCGAGCCTGTCGCCATACACCGGGCTCCAGTCATGTAGCAGATGACGTACAATACGCACAAATGCTCACACAATGATCAAATTGGTGCGTGCCGTCGTGTTCGAACCCACTCCCTCTGACTTGAGAGGCGGACCTGCTCCCAACTAGGCTGCCAACGCTTTTCACCTACCACTACCTACCTATTCTACACTACCTATTCACCCAATCAAAATATAGGTATCACTATGCTAGTGAATAGACTATATCAGACGCCGGCCGCAAGGTCTACAACTCATAGAGAGTTGTAGACCTTGCGGCCGGCGTCTTTCCTCATCTACAATTCGCATTCCTCAACCAATTCTCGTAAAATTTTGTGAGTAGATTTGATAATTATACAGAACAGAATTCTGAATAATTATCGAACCTACTCACAAAATTTCAAGAAAATCCGACCTGTAAAGGAAGACAGAGACCGGACAGAATGCGGGCATACGAAAGCATTGTTGTCGAAGCTGAAGCAGAGACGCTTCGCTCGCTAACGCTCGACCAGTACGACCAGGGGGGCTATTCCTGCGCGTGAGATGAGATGAGATTTTATCTTGATCACTCTCACACCTATGACGTTTCAAATGAGAGCAACAAGGACGATAAAAGGTGAGATGAAAATTTCAAATCTCCGAATAGGGTCCCAGACCAGAAAATGTGTTAATTGCTCGAAAATGTTCTATGAAATATTGACCTCTTTTCCACGCGTGGTACTCCTCGACAGTTGACTGATCATTTCAGAGCATAAATCAATCAATCCGCTTTTAACAAGAGTTTATGTTTAGGAGGGTCAGTAAATGAAATACGTTCCTACGAACGGCCTAACCAAGTCCTATGATGTCAAAGAGTTGTTCCAAGAACGAAACAACTGGCTCTACAATTTAGACTAAAAATAATATATTTTAAAAGAAAAAAGTTTCTAAACCCAGAAGATATAGTTAATTTTATTGATTAAATTTGCATGTATGTTAGTCTGTAAGGTATTTATAAATAAATAATAATAAATAAATTCGGGACATTTTGCACACACGGTCATCTGACCCCAAACTAAGCAAAGCTTGTACTATGGCTGCATGCCAGAGACTGATATACATACATTTATATTTATGATGGATGATGGATATAATTATATTTATGGAGATGGATAATCAACACCCAGACATAGATTACATTTACATAGACATAGATTTATTTTCTATGGGCCTCGGAACTTGCATTGTTTGCAAGTTATATTGCCTGAAGTAAATGGATTATTATTATTGCACGAATACATTTCAGTCTGTTATGTGCAATAAATATAAAGTTGCACAAGAATTTATCTATGTGACGCACACTTTGATAAGTTGGCTAACCATTTATGCAGAACCCTGTGCACTTGCAGTAAGCTTTTACCTATAAAAAGGGTGGAGTGCAACTTTGTAGATTGACCTATTCTATATGTGTAAAGTAATTCTGAGATTAACGTAAAAGCATAGGGTATTAGTAATCTATGAGTACTTATTTGTTTGAGAATTTCGTACTGTTTATGAACGAAGTGACAGGCCAATTTTATTATTATTACCAATTATTATTTTCAAATTTTATTTTATTATTATTACCAATTATTACAGGCCAATTTTTTTATTCATTATACCTACTAGTATGTATGACCGGTATGTCTTGCGTCATACCTTTATGTTAATTTAAGGGCTAACGATTCGCCGCTATTTTTTTCGATGCGTAAAATGCTTTTTCAGTCAATCTAGAATTCTAGACATATCATTTATCAAATTTAGTAAAAGATGAACGGTATTGACCTATCCTACTAATATTATAAACGCGAAAGTTTGTAAGAATGGATGATGGATGGATGTTTGTTACTCTTTAACGCCAGAACGGCTGAACAGATCTGGATGACAGGCACAGAGATAAATTATAGTCTAGAATAGCACATAGGATACTTTTAACCGCGGGTGAAACCGCGGGGCGCAGCTAGTGCTTCATAATATATGTACCTCATATTAATTTCTGAGAAATCATTTCTATAAACCTACGTAAAAGTAAGATGTTTGCAAACCAAAGTAAACCTAAACAATACTAAACATTATTTAATTTTTACACGACAAACCAGCTGGCTGTATTTATTTTTTAAACGAGTAAGCAAGTAGCTTCATAAAATAAATAATGCAAAACTTCGTCACAAGTATTTCACCACAAACTATTGTGATCAAAGGATCAAAGTAGCAAGAACGATGTCCACTGATATTTTTAACCCAGTCAAGTATCATTGAATTTTTGTTGTTTATGTTTTTTGTGCATTCGAGTTTCGTACAGATGCCGAGGCACAGGTAGAGCGCATCTGTTGCGAGATAATTACAATAATGCTGCGGACAGGTGGCCGGACACCTTGCATCTCATAGATACCTACCAACTTATCTGTACAACTGGCCAAGAGATGAAACTAAAATCTTTCTACGGTTGACTGTCAGTTTTGGTCAAAACATACGATGGTGACTACGTCATTCGACTGAACAGTTAAGTTGGTCAAATTGTATGCTTATCCTTCCCGAACCACTTTGATATGTGTGGATCAAAATAAAGATTCGTGTAGGTATCACACTAATATTATGAACGAGAAACCAACTCTTAGCGATCCTCTGTTTTCGTCTCTTTGGTTTAATTGACAAATAGATAAATCCGCGAAATGCGAAAACTAGAAAACCACGTGTTGACCTTTGAGGTGTATTTTGTTGTTTGTATGGCAAGCTGAGACATATATTGCATGGAAGATTAACTTCTTCTAAAATAAATAGCGAATTGATCGCTAAGAAAAGGGTCTAGGGCAAAAAGCGTGTTACATTTTGCACAATGGTAGACGCTTTTGTTGTTCGAAATAAGGAAGCAGAGAACAGCTGCCCGATTTGTGCAATGCGTCCCCGTCTGCATCTTTGTGTACCTACCCGGGACAATAGAGAGGGTATAATGGTAATTTACATCTTAAGTCGTCTAGGTAAGGGCGCAGCTGTGACGTCGACGCGAATAAGGGAGAGCATTGTTCCGTAAATGTAGCCTTCGATCGCGACTTCTAATCAATACTCTTACGATATCCGTTATTTTTGCAACTACTGGATGTAAAGCTTTAAATTGAACACGTGGTCTTGGCATGTTGCGTGCTTACGCAATGGGGAGCTTTCCATAGTATAAGTATTACAAAATGTCATAGACATGGTAATGTATGAGCTCCGTTTTCCTTATGTTCCTAACGGTGAAGCTACTGATGCGAAACAAGGTTGTTATAAGTTCCTTGGGTGTAGGTAGTCGCGGGCGCAGGCCAAGACGGCAGATGTGACGGCACCTGGCGCGACCCTTCCGCTCGCCTCCACACACTGCAACCACGGTACGTCGGGTCACTGCCCACCTTCTGTAGGTACTAATGCCCTCCTTCACCGTGCCCTTATAGGCACGCTTCTACATACCATTTTCTAAATAAAAACAATATTGCTACACGCGAATGCTTCATGACTTTAATCAGAAAAAACTTCTCACAACTTTAATTAACGTACTTCATTATGTAACTCGAGCTTAACAGCTCGTGTATATGCAGGTCAATGAAACGACTAGATAGGGTGCGCTTTAGAATCCCTTGCGAATGTTAACGAACTTCTTTCAAGAGTAACGAGTAACCGACTGCATAAATCAGCGTGATAGACTGGTGCGCGAGCGCTGGCTGGAAATGAGGTTGAATAGGAAATGTGGGCTTAAATAAAAAAATAAGCGTGATAGACTGGTGCGCGAGCGCAGGCTGGAAATGAGGTTGAATAGGAAATATGGGCTTATTAAAAATCAAAAACGATCGCGGGTCGCGTATCAGCAGAGATCTCGGCATGGGCAGCGGAGCGGCGCGTTCCGTTGCGCAACAGGTTGCCCGTCAGTTGGGAGCCGCGCCGACATCTGCTGGCCTGGCCCTCGCGCTGCCGATCGTACTCCAAGACACCCACCCCCGCGTCTTACCCTTCTAATTACCACACGAGTAATGACGCTCACTAACAGTCGCCGAGGACCGTTAAGTTCCGTTCGGAAACCTGTCGACCCCACCCCAATAGTGAATCCCGACTATCAAAATACAATGCAAAAATTGCAGGGGTTGCAAATAGTCAACGTCTAATCGTGCGAAAACAAGTTGCAATATAATTTTACGTCCTTTCAGTTTTTACGTCTCATTTTAAAAGCTTGTTTAGTCGAAGGGTTTCTTACCTGATTTGCAACTTTATGGGCGCTGTGAAAGGCTGTGTCATAAAAATAGAGATTCCATTTTAAAAATGAAAGCATCGTGACATTAATTTCATAATAATAGCAGCTAGGTTCAAAACGAGTTAAATGATCATCTGATTTCGCATACTTATCCCACATGGCAACCGAGCCCCGTACACTATTGAACAGGCGTATTTACAAATACAAAAACGGGTCTTTTGATATGAGGTCGGATGCTCAAAGCGGAAACGCGAAGGTCTTGCGAGTTCGAATCTCGAGCACAATAGTAAGATTTCGGAAGACGCGTTATGGCGAAGTATCGGGTTAGACAAGGTCCCGTTTCGGCCAGGTGCGCGCCGAGACGATTTCTCTGCTCGTTTCGCCGGGGACCTTTTGTCGTGACTTTCGAGACAGGGAATGGGCGCACAAAGGCCGCGGGACGTCTTCGTGCTTTGTCCTCGATCAGCTGTCGCGGTCTCCCCTGCCAGAAACAGGGCAGTGTCGTCAACCACCGAGTCACATGCTCTTTAAACTTTGGTCAAACGCGTTAATTTTTGTCTTTTAAATACCCTTACAAATTTTCGTAGTCGTAGGCTAGCGGAACTTGATCTCATGTAATTTTGGGACGGTTTTTTGTTTATAACGGTACTTAGGATTGAAAACAAGCCCCGTAATTATTTCTATAGTTAAGATGAAGGAAGTTTAGGGGTCAAGTAATGTTATTAACCCTTTCACACCTCGAGTAATGCACGATCGGTTACCGGCAATTATGCCGTTTCCGGCGACCGACACCGACAAAATTTGACGCCTAAGCGCTTTTAACTAATACTCTTTACAACAACAGATAAACGTCACACTCCGAATAGCCTTGATAAAGCTCTTGTTTCGTGGACAAAAGTATGCTAGAAACAAAATACAGCGTGTTATAAAAACCCTGTCATATAATTGAAGGGCATGTACTTGTACACACACTTATAAGTAATTATGCAAAAATACAAAAAATGCACGTTAAAAATAGCAAGAGTTACGATTGGTTGAAGAACGCAAGAAAAAAAGGATTTTTTATAAAAATTTTAACAAATCACTGTCATATATTATGTTGCTTTTAATCTAAGAAAGTAGCGGCACGACGCGAATAGTTTAGGAATAAAACCGATGCAATTAGTGGCTGCGTTCGCGCTTTTAGGAGGGTGGACCGCTATGTGTGTTAAAAATGTGTATAGTCAATATATTTTAATTTAAACTAGCATAATTGCATCCTCCAGTCGATACTAGATGCGCACCTCACGGATTCAACAGGGTTTTGTAACAGCCTGTATAATTTCCGTCTTACCAAACATAGCTGTCACAGAGTATAGTTATTAGGGCATTAGCTTGTTAAATTTAACATGTTGTTAATGAACACCATATGGGATTGTAAGAGTAACTTTAAATCTAAAACTGATGGATCAATTAATGAGGGCATTGGTTTTCGACTGACGGCTATAAATAACTCTTATCAGGGCCTGATGGACCATACGGGCAGTCAACAAAATGCCGACGGTATGATAAGTTTTTTTGAGTCTAGATTAGATCATTGATAATTTTATTACAGTTACCATAGGGCATGATGTCCTTTGACACTCACATTGCTTAATTCTGGTTATATTTTTGAATTATACAAAGTGTAGTCATGACAAGAACCTTCGAGATCAACTTAGCTCAATTGCAGATTTTATTAGGGATGAATTTAAATCACTTAAGCATACGATAGTCCATGAAAGCTCTTGTAAAGTTTATAAATGATGTATTTTTAATTAAATGTGGTTTCAACGGTTTGAAACGGCTAGTTGGACATGCGAGGTTTTCATCATTTCACAAAAGGTCAAGTAAAACCAGCAAGTCTGTTATGAATTAGTATTTTTTTCTTTTATGGCCGTGATCGGGCAAGCGCAACCCTCATTGCAGGGTTGTAAGACTTGCGAGCTAGGGGTCACTGGTCATAGTGACTACGACTGCAACCGACTTGACTGCATGTTGACTTTCTCACACTCGTCTTTTTAACATTGAGTAAGTTAGAGCCTCCATTACATTTGTAAAAAGCGTCTAGAATTTTTAAAACTTTAGAATTATACATCTGGAATTTAGTGCCTGTTGCTGTAGTATGTATAAATAAATAAATAAATATATTTTTGTTGTCCTGTACCGATGCTCAATTTGATAACAATAGATAAACCCAAAGCTACATGCCATGACAATGTCATTACTTACATATCTTCAGTTTTACGACCCAATAAATACAAGTAGCGTCACAATATTATAATTTCTATTGTGATCTGTTTTATTTTTACGATGTTCGTCTAATAAAATGTAGGCTCCCTCTCTAACACAGAGTTCTCCCTATTACTCTTCGCTCTCAACCGCACGTGCCTCGTTAACGACTTGGACACGATCATTTGCATAGACACTGCCAGAAACTGACCGCCAAACTGGTTCACCTACTTCTTTTGTAATAATAAGCAGCGTAACTAAAAGAAAGATAAAAATCCAGCTCTTTACGAGGCACGGGATTAATTGGACATCAAAACTGCGCAGTAACAATAGGAGTGCTGGGGTCAGCATGAGGGGTGCGCCGGCGCAAGGTGTGCGATATCAGTGCAGAGGCATGTGCGCGTTCCGATACACGTCCCTCACACCCTAAATGCCCGCACTCGTGTGTAGCTGACCACACGCACAATCGCATTTCCAAACAAAGGGAGGCTTTCCCTTAACTCTGAAATACACTGTATTTTTAGAGCAAACTCGTATTTGTAAAGCGCGTTTGGTAAAACCTAAAAATAACAGGAGACACGCACTTATCGATTAATGGTAATTAACACCAGGAAGCCAATTCGGCCCGCATATTACGCACACGCAGACTATTTATGATTGCTATTAAAGCGCTTTTTGCAAAATGGTACTTACCAGTGTAGCAAACCGAGGTCAAGGTGAGGGCGTGGGCCCGGACCAAGGGATTCGCTCTGCCCCAGGGCACCCGCGCGAGGAAAGGCTCTACGAAGTCGAACGCCGTGGCTATCGACAGCTGCCAGTTCAACCGCTGGAGGAGCATCACTTCCCATTGCTACAACAAAAAAAATACCTCCTCAAAAGAAATACGAGTCCGGAATGCATAGCCCATCCCCAAAGGGCACGACACGACCCCTTGTGAAAACGATACACAATTGCATGTTCGGAAAGAATAATTTACGTAGCCTTATTCAAAGTGATTTAGGTACTGTGGAAGGGACAAATAGTCGTATTCTTGGCAGTTAAGGATCGTAACGGTCATACTTCAAGGGTTCAGACGGAAACCGCAAAAAGTAGCAACGAGTAATCAAAAGGCAAAAACTTCACAAAGAATTTGCGTAAACTAGCGAGCCCTGGCGTTCTAGGTACTTGCACTACCTACTTGTGTTATGCAAAAGCTTTTGTATCAGGCTCCTTTACATAATAAAAAAATGTTATGTTTAGATTAGACGAATAGACGATATCGGAAACAGAACCACTTATTTGTAAACAACGGGTGAACGCCATCCCAAAATATATGTATGAGTGTGTATTAGAATAATATCTACAAGGTTCAATGGACTTATTTAGATAAACATGATTTATCTTATAGTATACGAGTATACTTCATAACCATAACTGAGTTTAGTAGGTATACCGATATACCTACTAAACTCATTGGTGGTGGTTTGGTGATCAAAATTTAAATGTAAAAGGATTTTAAAAACTATAATTAGAACTTTAGCCCATACCTTCAAACAATCCAAATTATAGTAATATACCTTATTCACTTGAATATTCTCAGTATCTTAGTGAAATTAGCTCTATTAAAAATATTAACGCGAATTTATGCCTCAAATCTACGTTTATCAAAATGTGCCAATCAATGTTAGGAAAATCATATAACAAAGTTATGCTTTGTTTTTCTGATTAACACGATCAGTCTCTGTTCATGATCAACTACATAGGTAGATATATGTACCATACAAAGTGGTAGGTATGCCAATACCTACACGTTTTCTTAATTAGCCGCACATTCAAGTATTTTAATGTAGTAGAGTTGAATTTCAATTTAATGTCAAGGTATGGGAAAGGCGTCGACCGAACCATATGACATCATTACGTATGCGATGTGCAGGGCATATCGCGATCATCGCCCGAATTAATTGCAAGGAAGTATGGGATGCCATGCGGTGCTTCGAAGGAACGAACGGTTTTCTCACGGTCTACAGCAGACTATAAACGTTTTGTCATGTCGAATGTACATGCAGAATTAATCAGCTATCGTCTTTGGTAAGTATACAGAGTCAGAGCTTTTTGTGTTTCCGTAAATGCGGTTTCATAATATCAGGAAGCTGCCTGCAAGAGTTTTATGAATTAAAAATGCCTTGTGTAATAGACAATGTATTGGAATAAGCCAATATGATATTGTCACCTGATGCGAGAGGCGTCAGAGGCGTGTGAAATATGGTGACAGTCATGGTCCAACTATAATAATTGATCGAATCACACCTGCCCACGCGGACGGAGGTACCTCACAATTTTGTTATCATTAGTCCAAACTGTGGGAAAGGGTATTGCGTGGAAGCTTAACCACACATCACTAGTCTGACAAAGCATACGTTGACGCGTCACGGTAATTATGTAGATTTTTCCTAAATGAGGACACTGGACGAGATGGAGGCCGTTACTCTTGCTTAAAAACGTAATGTAACTTATGATTGTTTATGGCGGCCACTCTCACTTGAAATACCTATCTACCCAATTGCGCCCATTATAAGAGATACACCATCTTATATCCGTCGCGTTACTCACGCTTCCGCCGCGTCGTCGGAAGGATGTCAAGTAATTTGGTGACTTACTTCGTCACAGAGCATGGCTTGCCACGGAGGGTGACAATGTTACTGCCCTCATGAACGTCTTGAGGAACACATAATTGCCGGAAACTCACGTGGTAGGAAACGACTATTTGGGGTGAAGGAGTGACATTTGACTCGGCCAATCGAGTTCATTCGCAGTGAAATCAAAACAATGAATAACTTGCGGTCGGCACAGGATGTATGTTGTGCGGCTGCATTGAGGGTATCGAGTGATTAGCCGGGTTAAAAGGCAATTACACCAAGTCAAGTGTTTTTGTAAAGTTATGAAACCATACAAGAGGAAACCTCAGCGAAAATTGGACACGCTTAATAATGTTGTGAGTAAGCTACGGGCGGGACAAAAGCTATAGTGGAGAAGTGAAAGGGAATTATGATTGATCGAATTCCATTTTCAGCTAGGGACATATTTAGTTACTAAGTAGGTATGAGTTAAGATAAACCTAATGAAGATATTTGAATGTTTAGGTTTATATCAATCCTATACTGAACTACATAGATCTAGAACTGACTACTGACTAGAATCTTGATCAAAAATGTGTTTTGAAGCCAGACATCAGATAAGCATTGTGGACGCCCTCTACCCTAAAAAAAGATCTCTCATTACGGGTATGCTACGAAATATCTCTACTAATCACTCCTACAAAAATGTGAAGTGAGAAGTAAATCCAGCTATCCTGTCTTTGAGCGCTATCATCAAGTCTATTATTGATTTCAATTTCATTGCAGAGTTATTCATAACATTGAATACACCAGGAGCCCATATACTTTGGAAATGACAACTTACAGAGGTGAAAAATAATTGTGTATTACAGAGCAAAGTTATTCTTACCCTGACTTCATGTGGAAATACTGAGTTGTCCGTGTACGCGCAGAGCAGGTCCACAGACAGAGGGTGGCACTGACGGAACTTGGATGCCAGCAGCATGGACGTGACAGCCAGCAGCTGCAGCTGTTGCCGTGAGATGGCGCGGTGCGCCAGGAATCGGTCCATGTAGCTGACAGCCAGGGGAAACACCTGCTCCTCACATTGTTGCTCTTCGCAAACCTGTAGAGATTACTTTAGCATTATTTATGTACTTTGGTCATAACTTTTTGTCTATAGTCAGTATTGAAAAGGCAGCTGGTGGAAATAAAATGAAGCTGCGAATTATGATAAAAGGTTATCCACATTAGAGCATCTGTTACGAGCATCGAACTACACTGTTGTTTTTAGCAGTGGACAATCCACAGTAAATAGAATATAATAAAAGAAATTGTGTGTTGAAAATGGAAAATGGAAATGAGGGAAAACCTATGTCCAATTTGATTAAAATCACGTAATCATGTTTTTCCTACAAAAACGTAAACAATTACTTTAAATTGGATGACAGATTCTGAACAATGTTTAAGCTTAGAAAACTTGTAAGTTTATTGTTTTAATTAACAGGTGCAACGTGATGTTTATCGCTGCATCAAGACTTGAGTTATGAAATACTGAATCATAAACGGTTTTATCACGATTCCCATGCCCACAAATTGATGTGGCAGGGTACACCGAAACTTTATACTACGGAACAGATTAGGTACTGTTGCGTCACTGTGAAGCGATGCGAGGAGGTCATTGTCATTGATGCGCAAGTACTGAGAAAGTATTTCTTAAATAACTCGAAATGGGTTAATGTTTATTAATGGTATGTGTCTGTGGCATTAGAACTAACGCCTAAGCTAGCTCTATGAGAACAAGTGCCGGGCAATTAACTTTATTGTCGTTTTCAGGATTCATTCATACAATAGGACATGAGTTTTCATTTTTTGCCATTTTAAATAGGAAGTAAGTATCTCAAATATCTCATGACGAACACCACTTCTTATTCCACTTCTTTCTTATTTGTATCCATATCTATAGATCGGTGCAGCTAATTTTGATCTTAAAAAATTAAGCTTTGACACTTAGGTCTTAAGTAGCTGACTCCAACCTTTAAGATGTTGATGACTCAAAACACTTAAATAATTATACTACTCTCTCTTCAAGGCATTGCATTCAGCTACCAAACCCCCTGTTCTAACAAAATCTAACAAAATTATGTAGAAATGTGTCTTGACATACTACAAATATGTGTATCTAAAGATAAGTAGGCTGAAGGCTAGGTCTGAAGGCTATATCGAGGTAAGTAGTATCATCACCATAATTTCTACCTTTCATATTTAAAATTCTAAATTACACATGTAACAACCAAGCACTTATAGCGCCAGCAACATTTTACTACAAGAAAAATATTTCGTTAAATAGTGGGTAGTCGTACAAATCAGCTGATTAAACAAATTGCATTCAAAGTGCGTTGACATTTACCTACCTCGTGCAACGAATAGTAGGTAGTTATTTGCTAATAAATACGCCTGCATTTTCCTTTAGATACTTCCTAATAATAGAAATAGGTGATGTGAAATTATCTAAGACAGTAAGTAAATAGCAGTTCCAAGAAATGGAAAGTTCTATAAGTTACCTTCAATTAATAAATGTGCATGGTAATTACATACCTCTAGCATCCAAGTAGTGACGACCTTCCTCATAAAAGGCTGAATATCAATCTGCACATTCTGGAAGTAGTCTGTATGCAGCGCATGAGACCTCTCCAGAGCCAGCAGGTTCAGGATGACCCGAGGGTCTCCGTCCAGAGCTCTGTCCGGCCCCGCGACGCACATGTCCACAGCTCGTCCATCGCCGCTGTTCCCAGGGCTCTGCATGTTCTCGCCACACGACAAATCCATTTGCACCAAGTCTCTACACAAGTCACTAAGTTCGTGAAAAAGTTCGAAGTGAACGCTAAAGTTTCGCGCACTAAGTTTGTTTACAAATGGCAAGTAGGCTACACGGCACAACCGCACCGTGAGCGGTTCACAGATAAGTGTCGACTTCAGGCAGGCGCTTGCAGGGCTGTGTCGGAACGCGGCTGCCCTGCACTCCTCACCCCTCAGTTATTGTGGCCCTCGAAACTAACTCGCACCTAATCTACGGACCTTATTGAGGTCCTTGTATTGTAGAACTGGTACCTAATCTGCTGGTGGCCTTTGAGTCTGTAACTCGGGCTAAGGGTCGGTTCAGACCGAACGGGGAAATTCTCGAGCAATCCTTGAAGTTATTGACAAATTAAGTAACCAAAGCGCCTAAAATACTACATAGCATAATATCGAAGCGACGCTGGCTTCTCTGTTATGGTATTATACTATTTTGTATTTTAGGTTCCGATGATGTAGTTTATTTGTCAATGACGTGAAAAATGCAGCATTTTTCCAATGCCAAACTATCAATACTCACGATTCTCATAAAACCGACATACGTTGAAAGTTACGTTAAACAAATAATTTACGCGAGATAAGTTCTTCATTATCAATGAATTTGTCATGCACAAGTAATCAGACCTATACGGTGCTATTCACAATCACTCGGAAACGCTTCCGATCGGATCCCACAAATTTCAAACTCAAATTGTTCGAATCTCACGTCTACTTTTATTAATTTTAGAATAGGAAATCGAGTATAAATCTGAAATGAATTATGTTTAATAATAATAAATATGAATACGAACTGATATTCGAATAATTTGGGTTTAAAAATTTTGGAATCCGAACGGAAACGTTCCGAGTGATTGTGAATAGCACCGCTAATCTTATTTTCTTAAAATTTGGTATTTGCGTATTTAAGTTTTTCGATATCAGTCTTTCTTAGTTAGTTAGTTCTTTTTCTTATTTAGTTCTTTACGTGTCACTTGCGATTTTCGAGACGAAGTTACATAATTAAAAAGTTTTTTAAGTTCATCCCTCATGATGCAGACTTTGTTTTTACCTGACTGCGCAAGAAGGAGGGCCATGTTGATCGAGTCGCGTGCCATACCTTTTTAACAATAATAATATCAACTATAACATTATTCAAACAAATCCAGGTGCACATTCACACTTTAATGCTTCAATTTACAATATAAAAAAATAATTCATACCATGGACTAATAAATACAATAAAAATTACAATACATGAGGTCCCATTTCGACTGTTTGCTCGGAGGGCGCCGGCCGGAGGGCGGAGGGACGGCAGCTGCGCGTGCGCCGGCTGCGCAATACCCGCTTGACATTCTAAATACAAATCCGAACACACCTGATCTTGGACCGGTCATTATTATAATCACATTCTCTTTTCTCCACTCCTTTTGTGTAATTTTTGACGCGTGCTGATCTCAGCCCTCCAAAACGAAACAATGGCCAGCTTCTTTTCACGTAGCACCACCTGTCTGTGTTTTAACTCTTAATTATTCTTCACTATCGTTTTTTTTTTTTTTGGAAGTAAATTATATGCAGATGAGCCAAGTTTGTAAGGTTTTAGCATCCAGATTCGGGTTTTTTCATTCCCTTGAATTTGCCATTGTAAAAAGGTATAAATGTGGCTATTGGTTTCCAGTCGGTAAGATAAATCGTGATTATAGCGAGACTTAAACCATAAGTCATTGCTGAGGCTGAGAACCCAGCCAACTGTTCCAATTGCTTTTTACCTAATCCCATAGTTTTTCTTTCTTCAACTGAACAATTATTTTTTTCATCTAAAATATCAACAGAGTAATTATCCAAGTATCTCCAATCTTGGTTTAATTTAGCTTTTTATTTAAGCTAGGATAAATTTAAATCAACATAAAATTGTAAACTGATTTCTAGTATATTGAGTTTATTTTTAAAGTTTGACGTTAAAAAAAATTTTTGGTAAATATTTTGACATTGACACGAAAACACGGCCAGTCATAGGACTTTTAGATGTACATATTTAACAGGTTTTGCATCATTATTTTTTTCTGAGAATTTTAGAATACCACATGTACCTACATAATGTAAATTAAATCTAAATGTAGGTAGGTAGTAGGTACTCCTGAAAGTTCTCACGGCTCTCCCCATTTTCCCTCATTTATTAAAACTTCTTCAAAGCAGATAAGTATTCAAATGCCGTGTGCAAGCCCGGAACATGGAACATTTGGTGTCCGTCTGGGACTCCTCGAGTGGGCAGTTCCCAGACTTCCCAGCCACGCCACGCCGCATGCCAACCTCGTATTATGTAAAGCCGCAACATAACCACTAATTATAAAGTTATCAATTTTGTCAACCCATCCCTCTCTAGTTGGACTAATGTATAAAGGGCGAAAGTAGCTAAGTACGTTTAATTTCGTTTTTAATTTAATAACTGAAACTTGATTCCATTGTTTTTATGCTTGGATCTAGTTCCATTACTGTTGCAAACTTTGAGTTCGTTTAATTACTCTAAAAACAAACTATTTACGCACCTGTATTATACGTAAAGTATATGATTAAGTAAATAAGGATGTTGCATAAAAAAAACGACGAAACATGATTTATATGAAAGAGTATACTACTACCGTAGTAGTGTATTTCTTCATATCACGGTTGGGCGATTGGCAGTAACTATGCACAACAAAGTGGACTGCACTCTGTCACTAATAGATTTATCATAAAATATATTACGTACTATGTTAACTTCTCACTATCACAATTTCGCATCACCATTCACAAAGAAAATAAAACACAATACTAACCTGCCAACTACTATAAATTAACTAACTTACTAACTGTCAACGACAATTGAGTCTTTGAAATTCACGAACTCGCATAAACGAAATTTACCTTGACTAATTTAGATTTGTAGAGACAAATAATAATTACCGGTTCATTTAGCGTGCAGTACTTTCGCGGGCTCCGTAATCTAAAAAAGTTTTTTACCATCTAAAGTTTATTCGGATATTTTTCAGCGTTGACTGACTGATCTGTCTATCCATGAAAAAAAAACGAAAACATTTTTAACTTTTTCAATCTTCGCGGCATAAAATCAAAGTTTCCCGCTTGCTTTTCTTTGTGACTGTCACGTCACTGTCAAAAAAATGGCGCAAAGCGGTTTTGCTAGGACCATTTGGCTTTTTTTTTCTTTCTCCTCCATTCAGGGGAATTTGGCGTCGCACGTCATGTGTATTTGCCAGTGTGAAGTACTAATAATACATTCGTTTTCACAGATGATAATAATGAGGAGATGATGAAGATGATGAATCCCTCCCCTTTCCCATTCCAGTAAAGATATGGATACTTATAAAGTTTCAGTACTTTAAGTGAAGTTTTGCATAGAACGCAAAAAGTCGCGTTTCGTAATGTTTGTATCATTTGCCCACACTCGTGCACGTTGACGAACCGGTAAACGTTAATGATCCACCATTATTACACTTTAACACTCGAAGAATCACAAGTTTTAGAAAATAATACAACATCACGACATCATCTTTCCGCTTCCCGCCATAACCTCCCAACCATTTGACTTCCTTTCTCTCATTACTTTGACTTGACTCACCCTCACCTTGAGTACCGATTTCAATCAAAATTGCACACCGTGTGCAGTTCGATCTAACTTAACAGATAGATAAACACACATCACATATACATATGTAATTGTATATATAAATAATAAACGCGAACGAAGTCGCGGGGTGACAGCTAGTGTATTAATAGTACAATGTCCATTAGTATTGTATTATTTTCTAATGTGTACAAAGTTTATTAATGGTGGATCCTAAATGATACAAACATTAGCGAGAGGCGTAACTTTCGTGTTTTATTTTGTACAAAACTTGATTTTAAATGTCAGTTAAGTATCTACAGCTTTACTGGAATGGGGAAAGGGGACTCATTCATTTCATTAATCATCACTCTCTCCTCTCTTCATCATCACATGTATGAAGAGATTTATACTAAGTTTTTGACTGAAGAACATAGTATCCATAGTCATAAGATCATTATAAAAAAAATATGTTACAGACAATAAACGTGGCCATCGCTATTCCCAGAACTTAACAGACTACAAAAAATACACAGATAAAAAAACTGTTCGTTCGCCACAGGTTAAATAGTAACGGATTACCAGATTTTACGGCAGAACCGTTCAATTATGAACGGTTCTGCCATTCTAATAACGATAATTATAACGATGCCGAAGTTCTTTTTGACTTCAGCTATGTCCATGAATAGGATTCTTTACTGTCTCAGTGGCTCAGTTAGTAGTGAACCTGCCTTCTGAGCGTGGGGGCGTGGGTTCCATTCCCACCAAGGGCAAACATTCATGTGATGAACATTTGTGTTTGTTCTATGTCTGGGTGTTAATATCTAATTAAGTATGTATTTAAAAAATCTAAGTTTGTAAATAAGTGTCTGGTAGCCAAAGTACAAGCTTTGTTTAGTTCAGTGTCAGGCGACCGTGTGTGGAAGTGTCTCGAATTTATTTATTACTAGCTGCTGCTGCACTACACGGTTTCACCCGCGGTTAAAAAGTATCCTATGTGATATTCTGAACTATAATCTATCTCTGCCAAATTTCATCCCGATCTATTCAGCCATTCTGGCGTGAAATAATAACAAACATTCATTCATCCATCCATCTATTCTTACAAACTTTCGCGTTTATAATATTAATATGATAGAAATTTTCGCGTGTTCCAAGGTGCTCGCTGTCATTAATGACAAAAGAAAAATTGACTAACATTTTATTTGTAGGCGACCTCTTTATCTCTTGTGGAGTTTACATTTCGATGGAGACTTCTCTGTCCCACGCTTCGTTGGTCTTTTGCGAAGCAAAAAAAATCTTAGGTCTGTGGGCACACCCACAATTTGTCATTATGAGTAAGAAAGCAATGACGCACTCTACTAGATGTTTTATGCTTATTTTATACTTGATTGGTGTCTATTAGCTTAAATGTTATGATGCTGTAGAAGGAGACCGGTGACGGCCGATTAGTAACGATGGATGAAATGTGGAAATAAACCGTTAATTTTTTTAGACAATTGACTTTCAATTAGTGCCCCGGGGTAAGCAGCTCACGGGGGCCTACCATGACATCTTGCCATGATGGTTATGTTTTGTTTTCGACACTGCGCGACCGCGAATCGTATCGCGCGCAATAAGGTCCATGGTAGCGCGGTGTCGAAAACAAAACGTTACCATAATGGCAATAAAATGTCATGGTACACAGTTTGTTTGTTGGGCACAGAGGGGGAGAGGGTACGGAGGGGGGGGGGGGGGTTCCTAGAACAAATTGAATAAAATAATAGCTTACTTCTTTCCTGGCACCGTCACCTAGTGCAATAAGTATATTCCTAGTATACTGGAAGCTTCCGAGCCGCTCCAGCAGGGAAATGCAGTACTTCTTCACTTCGACGTCGCGGGTCCTTTAACGCAGGATGTCTGCGGCGGGCTCAGGGCGTTACCGTGCTTCGGATGGCTAGTTTGATTTTAGGTTCCGGGTGGTGTAGGGCTAATTTGAAAGGGTATGTTAAACCGAAAGGGGCTTGTTTAGATATAATTTGAAAGGGTATGTTAAACCGAAAGGGGCTTGTGTAGATATAATTTGAAAGGCTATGTTAAACCGAAAGGGGCTTATGTAGGGCTAATTTGAAAGGGTATGTTAAACCGAAAGGGGCTTGTGTAGATATAATTTGAAAGGCTATGTGTAAACTATTTCTGAAGAGACGGTATTCAAAACCACCTTAATGTAAATGTAAACAACTAATACTTCTAATAATCCAAACCATGTACAATATGTAGGTAATTCCACTATGAATCTAATGGACACCAAGATCAATACTACAGAAAGACACCCAAGAAAAACACTACTAGGTCCGTCCTCTTCCGTACTCCAGCGAGAAGTGCCGGTTGGACGGGGCGGGCGACTCAGGCGCTACTCCTTCATTCCTTACGCTACATTCATTCATTCATTCATTCAATACATTCCTTTGACAGTTCGCTCGCAAAACGTCACACAGCAGACCATAGACTGCATTCTTTTGTATGTGTTGCTAACATATGTTAAACCGAAAGGGGGTTGTGTAGGGATAATTTGAAAGGGTATGTTAAATCGAAAGGGGGTTGTGTAGGGATAATTTGAAAGGGTATGTTAAACCGAAAGGGGCTTGTGTAGGGCTAATTTGAAAGGGTATGTTAAACCGAAAGGGGCTTGTGTAGATTAATTTGAAAGGGTATGTTAAACCGAAAGGGGCTTGTGTAGGGCTAATTTGAAAGGGTATGTTAAACTGAAAGGGGCTTGTGTAGGGATAATTTGAAAGGGTATGTTAAATCGAAAGGGGGTTGTGTAGGGATAATTTGAAAGGGTATGTTAAATCGAAAGGGGGTTGTGTAGGGATAATTTGAAAGGGTATGTTAAACCGAAAGGGGCTTGTGTAGGGCTAATTTGAAAGGGTATGTTAAACCGAAAGGGGCTTGTGTAGATTAATTTGAGAGGGTATGTTAAACCGAAAGGGGCTTGTGTAGGGCTAATTTGAAAGGGTGTGTTAAACCGAAAGGGGCTTGTGTAGAGATAATTTGAAAGGGTATGTTAAACTGAAAGGGGTATGTGTAGGGATAATTTGAAAGGGTATGTTAAACCGAAAGGGGGTTGTGTAGGGATAATTTGAAAGGGTATATTAAACCGAAAGGGGCTTGTTTATGGCTAATTTGAAAGGGTATAATTTGAAATGGGAAAACCGAAAGGGGCTTGTGTAGGGCTGATTTTTTTTAAATAATAATAATAACAGTTTATGTTATGTTTTAGACAAAATTCAGACAAAAACATCACAATGGAAATATCATATTTACCCATGAAACGACAAATTTTGTGGGTTACATCTTTGATTCACATCACAATCGCTAAACTCACAAGATGACATAACTGCATTTAATTAAAATTGCTCTCTTTTGAGTCTATTTATAATTATTTGAGTAAAAAAAATATAAATCATAGGAATTTCCGTGTGTTCCAAGGTGCTCGCTGTCATTAATGACAAAAGAAAATTTTACTAACATTTTATTTGTAGGCGACCTCTTTCTCTCTTGTGGAGTTTACATTTCGATGGAGACTTCTCTGTCCCACACTTCGTTGGTCTGTTGCGAAGCAAAAAAAATCTTAGGTCTGTGGGCACACCCACAATTTGTCATTATGAGTAAGAAAGCAATGACGCACTCATATGGCTTTTCCGTAGTATTGCCGATATTTAGGGTAGGGTAGGTAAACAGCAAGAGACATGAAACATATTGCTAAGTAATAAGAACATTTTTATTTTTAACCAATTATTTTTATATCTGAAATTTTAGGCCCTATAGTAAGTTTAAATGGTATAATAATCAGCTAAAATAAAATTAAAAAACGACCTTGCCGTCATCCGAATTCTGTAATAAGTAATATTAAGTTATTATTTCAATCCTAGCATTCGATTTTACTTAAACAACGAAAATAAAGGAAACTATACTACCGTAACTAGGAACGTAGTCGTGTCATACACAGAGTCGTGCACACATACAACACAGAGAAATATTTTGGCAAAACCACGAGCTTATGCACACTAAGCATGGCATAATAAGTCTTATTTGTATGTCTACAAGAATGCATGCACAGCACGTCATAAGTTGGTATGTTCTGGGAATAGCCAAAACAAACCCCATTGCGTGAGACTCAATCGCAAAACATACATAAAAACCACAACACATTCAAACATTTACACTCCTAGACATTTTTCACAAGGCCAGTGATCCACAAGTTGCCAGTAAAATTCATTGTCAAAAAGTTGTTTTTAAGGACTATACATACCAAAGTTGCCGACAGCCGCTAACATTTTGTTACACAGCACACATGGCATGATATGGGGCCATATTTCTTTTAAAATAAGGCCACCATCATCAAGGCCTCATACAAATAACAAAATGTCGGCGTCTGTCGGCGACTTTGGTATGTTTAGTCCTTTAGTCATTTTTTAAATCCTCAATAAGTAAAAAACAGATTTTATAGATGGAAACAATTATTAATAGAACCATTCTAGTTATGATTTGAGTGTACGAAAACCTAAGCTTAAGGCTTTTAGACTTTCCATAAAAAAATAGAGAAAAAAAACTTGTGAAAGGAAATTTAATGCCGATTATTCACGTCGTTATTGATTTTTTTTTTACTGATTGTGTCCACAGATATCAAATTTTCGTCACTTCTATCACTGTAATTTTGACAGTGACATTTGTTTGACACTGCACTGTCTGGAAATAGCCCGTGCGCGCAAAAACGTTGTTGTTTTGTTTGTTTGAGTCTCTTTGGTTTGAGTTGTGAATGTGAAATTGACCATAGTTCTTTTTGATTAAAACTCATGTAACTGAAGATTACAATGGCTTCAGAAAAAGAACCATTAATCAACGAGCGGTCTGGAACAGTACGAGAAGTAGGAAATCATGCTATTTGGAGTCTTTCTTCCTGCAAACCAGGTTCTTCTGCACGTAATTACTTTGTATTCAGAAAGCCAAATTCTAATTAACGTTTCTCCGCACTACCAGAACTTTGTAATTGGAACTGTAAATATGCGCAATTGGATAATACCCTTGTTAGACAATTTAAATATATGTCATACCTACCTACCTTTTTTCTAAGAGTGCCCTAAGATAACTGTAAAGACCCATTGGATTTCACTTTTATTTACTCTTTCAGGTTTTGGAATAGATCAATTAAGAGATAACTGCATGGATACATATTGGCAGTCTGATGGACAACTTCCACATCTAGTAAACATACAATTCCAAAGAAAAACAATGGTTTCACACATTTATATATACACAGACTACAAGCTAGACGAAAGTTACACTCCTAGTAGGATTTCCATACGAGCTGGAACCCATTTCAATGATTTGCAAGAAATCGAGGTTATTGAACTCATTGAACCCAGTGGTAATTTTTTTTTCTTTACTTACACAGAGTGCTTCACCAACACAATAAGAAAACATACTTTATACTAGAATACTCTGGCATGTGCAATATATCTATATCTTTAGCTCACTATAATGACAACAGTAACAAAGTTCTACTAACTACTAATATTATAAACGCGAAAGTTTGTAAGAATGGATGGATGAATGTTTCTTATTATTTCACACCGGAACGGCTGAACAGATTGGGATGAAATTTGGCACTGAGATAGATTATAGTCCAGAATAGCACATAGGATACTTTTTGAACGCGGGTGAAACCGCAGGGCGCTGTCGACAAACTGTTCATGGGTAAAATGTCCTTTCGACGAACAGTGCATTGACAAACCACTCATCGATGAACAGTTGCGGAATCTTTGCAAAATGGTGGAGATATGGGGGTTAGAAATTAAAATCATACAAAAATTTGAACTCACAATAGGAGCACTTTGCTTTAGTTCAATGGAGAAGTAAATAGTTTGAATCACAACAGAACTGCTCAACAGAACAAGTGAGAATTCTATACCAATTTGTTTTGTGGACAGAACTAATGGGAAAAAATTCAGTTGTTCTGTCAACGGAAATACTCAACAGAGCAGGTGAGAATTGTATTCCCATTGTTTTGTGGACAGAACTAATAGGAAAAAAATCACAGTAGTTCAATCAACAGAACAGACGGGAGTAACCGGCTATATTATTTTTATCACTATATTAATATAGCTGTTTAGAAGTTTATTAATTATTACAGACACATGTTACATGTCTACTTTGTATTCTTTAAATACTGCTAGCTTTGTTTACCTTGCTTTTAACAATCAATTTATGTACTATTTCCATGTACTAAATCCAGAATTTGACAAAGTTACCAGTACCTTGGCCATTCTACAGTGTTAAATACTGATTGAGCAGACTTAAGACGATAAGGCCACCTTTGAACTGTCAATTATCCAATTGCCAATTGAATTGAATTATTTTTACAGGTTGGGAGATGATACCTATAAAAGATATTCATGACAGACCTATCAGAACATACATGATCCAAATTGCTGTTTTGAGCAATCATCAAAACGGACGAGACACTCACATGAGGCAAATCAAGGTCCACTCCCCGTGTGAGCCTGCATCTTTTGACAACAACAAATTCCGTAATTTCTCTACAGTACAATTTCAGAAATATGCTACCATCCGATAATACCTTTAAATAAAATACATTCATACTTTGTAACATCTTTTATTCACAATTTCCACAATTTTGCATCATTGGTTACACCTTTTATTCTGATTCACTCTCTTCACTAGCATCTTGGAGCCATTCAAAGAATTTCAGAAGTGAAGCCTGTTTCAATACTGGGCTTTCATTTTCCTCTAAATCCTCACGCCACTCTAACAGGGAGTCTTCGTCTAAAACATCAGCATCATACAGTATGTGTATTATGTGACCACATTTATCATTGAGCCACTCACATTGAATGCAGCTATCCTGAAAAATGGACAGCCAGATTAAACACAAAGAGGAAAAGAGGTGCACAAGCTCGAAGATGGATAGATGAAATAAGAGCACTAGCAGGGCCATTATGGACAAGAATCGCTAAAGACAAAAATGAATGGAGAAGGCCTTTGCGTCTCCCGACGCTCTGAACAAAGATAACATCGTAGACATTTTATAAAATCTCATAAGAAACTAGACTCGGACAATAAAGGCTTAATAATAATAATAATCCTGAAAAATATACTTAACAGGTTTAGGCTTGTTTCTACAATAGTGTTTAGTTCTTGTTAGGGTTTTTAATTTTACATTCAAAATCATTTTATTACATGAAAAAATTACAGTAATATGTGTAGCCATGGCCACCAAACTAGGTGTATTTACACCTGTATTTTGGTGGATAGCCTTCCATTGTGTTATAATTCTATTACATTCATTTCCTTACTTATTTGTTTTCCTTCATTAAATTATTGTAAAAAACTGAAAAACTTACTTCAACTGCTCTTAAGCAGTCCTTTATTGATGGCTTTGTTTTGATATAATTGGCCAATATGGGTCTGAAGAATTTGAAAATATCCTTAATGGTACTGATCACATTTTTACTTTCAGCAAGTATCGGTAAACTGAGCAGTGCTCTTACAACGAAGAAATTAACTTCATGTAACTGGATATTGTAGGCATATCTTGATGAATTGATTTCCAAAATGAGATAATCACATTTCAATTTATCTTCATAGCCTCTTGCAAGACTGTCTATAACTTCTTGCAAAAATACTGAAACAAAATCATTATGTACTCATTGTATTGTACTGCAACCAGGGTTGGGCAGTATTAGTATTTTAATTAATTAATTAAAATACGTAATTGAAATACAAATACGTATTTGGTAATTGTATTTCTATTACATCCTTAAAATGTAATTTGTAATTAGTATTTCAAATACCTAACACCAAAGTATTTTGTAGTTAGTATTTTAAATACTTGAGGCTTCAAAATACATTTTAACATTACAATACATTTAAGGGGGTCATCCCATGTTATGGGCTCAAAAAATAGTTTTTTTTTTTCATAAATTGTTATCTTAACGTGTCTAAAATACGGTGGTAAAGGGATTTTTGAATATTCGAAGTCCTTTTAAAGATATAGCGGGTAAAAGAAAGAGCTGTTCGGAGCGCTGAGTTGGCAGTTGGGGTCCGGGCCTATTGTGTAGGCTTTATAGGTACCTGATCCCCCTTTTATACATATACTCGTATAGGTTTATACAAATTTAGACAAATTTCTACAGGCTTAAACAGAAATTTCAAGAGGAAGAGGAAGGAATACTCCATGGACCAGGCATCGCCGATTAAGGGTTAGTTGAGATTTTCATAGTTAAACGGACTTGAAACTTTAAACGCGTTTTTCTGTGTTTTTCAAACCTTCCTCCATCGTATCTCAAAAACGGCTTGACCGAATGACTTGAAATTTATAGCGCACACTCTTCATATGTAAAGCATGGAATGAACTGTTTTTAATCGAAAATTTCCAAAATTTCGATTTTTTTTTTAGCAAAAAACAAAAAAAAAACGCAAAATTTGCAACTTTTTTTTCAAATGTCTAGCAAAAGTCCAATTTTGGTATATTCATTCGATAATAGTCCATTCCGTGCATTTAGGCTTACAGATTAAAACGCCGTTTTTCTTTTTTGTTTCAGATAAGCCAATCAGCCGGAATCGTGGAGGAAGTGCGAGCTCATTTTTTCGAGGCGGGGGTGTTCAGAACGCTGTAACTCAACTTCTACACAATATTTTTAGCTCACAATTTATTTTTATACCGTCGAAACATATAGGGATTAATAAATGATAATAAACTTAAAGCTCTATCACTTTTAATGATGTACGTAATATTAAACATTTTATTAGTAATTCGTACTTAAATAAAAAAAATAAAAATAAAAACTTAAAATATTAACTAAAAACTAGAACTAATCTAAAAGCCCGTTGGCAGAGGGAAAGGTGCCCAGAATGCTAGCAGCATTGCCCCGCTGGATGGCAATGCTCAATTTCTGGCCGAAATAAATGCCAGCATTCTGAACACCTGACGCCTCCACCAACCGTTTAGCCAGGTCCCTGTATAGAGATAGGGCCGCTGGGCCCCACGGACCTAAAGTTTCCACCGCAAACGGCACAAACATGTAGACACGGTCTAAACGCGAATATTTGTGCCGTTTGAGGTTCTCGGCCTTGGCAGCGGCGGCGCCGGCTTGGACAGTGGTCCCCGGGAGGTGAGATGGAGCTAGTGTGTCCACACAAGTGGCATCCCACACTAGTGGGCGTCCCACCTTCCAAGGGATCAGTGTCATCCCGTCGGGTCTTTTGCCGTCGTCTCGCATCAGTCCACTAGGTTCTAGGACTGATGGAACGCCAGCAGTAACGAAGGCCCGACGGATAATACCGTTTAATTCGGCGTGTCTCGGGATACGGCCAGCGCTCCTAGCGCACGATAGGCCGTGGTGGCCCAGCTGGTCCGCCATATCTCCACATACGCAACGGTGAAGGACCTGGCATATTGCTCCTACACGCAATGATGCAGCCAAACGAAAACTATTGTTGTCCAAAAGGGTGCCAATATTTCGCGATGGTAGTGCGTGAAGCCAAAGCCCGGATTCCCAGCGAGCAGCAGCTAAAAGTCGGGCGTGCTCTACAGGGGAGTTTGAGGAACTTACGAGATTATCGAACTCTAATTTACAAAGCGGCTCATCCCACTGACGCTGTGATGAGGGGTCTTTGGGTAAAGACCCATCTGGGCAGGCTCTTTGCCAGCTTTCCAAAGCCTCAGCAATGAAACTAAACTGGTAATTTGGAAGTGACGAGGCCAAAATATCTGTCACAAGTTGATGCGTGCTATGTGCTGAAGATAAAAAAGCAGGCAAAGATACACTGGAAATTTTGCGGATGCCTAGGCCTCCAAACCTTACAGGGAGTGAGGCCTGGCGCCAGGTATGATCATCAAAAGCTATATTGAGGATGGTGGTGAGCGTATTCCTTTGGATATTATCGAGTTTTTGTAAAAGCAGGGTATGGTTCCAAAACTGACAACATCTAAGGGAATACATAAATTTAGGTACGAAAAGGCAGTAAAGAATAATGTAAAAAGCCACGTGACTGTTGATTTTTTGAAGTCGGTCTGAACAAATGTTAAACAAATTAATTTTTTCCTCAACAAAACCAGCCAAAGATTCATCTAAAATAGGCGATCCTAGTAGGCGAAGAGATGTGTTATCTAACAATTTAATTTTTGGAGCTACTTGTTCAAACAGATTTAATGTATTATTTTTAGAAATTGTCGAAAAAGAAGGAATGAAAATTTCACATTTTGAGAAATTTAGTGAAAGGCCTATTGTTTCGAATTCTGTAGTTAAATATTTCAGATCCTCATAAACTGAAGTCACATCACCAGCTAAAGTACCGTCATCAAGGTACCAAACATTGAATTTTGAGCCTAAATTTTTAATGATTGGGTGAATAGTCAAACTAAAAAGTGCCGGCCCAAGCGGATCTCCTTGCTGGCATCCTACTTCTGATGAAATAAAACTATTTTTGTACACTAAATTAGAAGGTTTGCCGTAACATTGTCTTATAAAATTATAAATATGAGGGATTTTATTGTGAACCTCATTTAAAAGAATGGTTCTGTTCACAGTGTTAAAAGCATTCTTTACGTCGATCTTCACCAGTACTTCACATGTCTGGTGACTAAGATATGATCTTAGAGCATGTATCGCTGCCTCGCAGCCTCCGCGGGATCCATAGCCCAGTTGCAAAGGTTGGAATTCTTTACAAAGGGATTCTTTAATATGTTTACAACACACTTTGGCTGCAAGACGGCGATACACGGTTCCTACAGCAATGGGCCTTATACCTCCATCTTTTTTTAAAAGCGCGCATAAGTTGGCACCGTATAAAATATTCGTAATTTTATCATTGACTTTCCCAGAAAGCATTAAATTGACTAAAGCTGTAAGCTCCTTCACAAGAGCGTCTCCAATCTCTCCGCAACCTGCGCCTATCAGGTCTTTTAGGTGTTGAGGCGTGAGGCCGTCAAGGCCACCTGCAGAGCCGCTCGGGAAGGAACTAAGAGCAGAAATAACATCTAATGGAGTGGCTACCAAGGGATTTACATCAGGTTCATCTAAAATGATTGGTTCAGCTGGTGAAGTTGGATGCTTTTCTTTCAGAGCCAGCAAGGTTTCAGGTGTATCAGGCGCCAAAGTGTCAGTGGAAAATAAAAGCCTTGCAGATCCTCTGATATCTCCTTCAGCCATTTTGTCCTCAACCAGACTATATGGTGTGGAACATTTACGCCGAAAAGGACCTGAAGAAGGGAAAGAAAAAACCGGACAAGACTTTGAATTTTGTATGCAGTTATGTTTAATTTTGTTGGTGAGTGAAGTTGAATCAGAAGGGTTTTTTGGAACATGCAAAATTCTATATGGAAAAGTCAACAAGTGCTCCCAGGCAACAACAGAATTTGAAATATCCGAGGAAACGGCTTTCTTTATGTCGTCTACAAGACAGCTAGCTACACTTAAACGGGCACCGCGTGGAATTCTTTTTAAAACAGGTAGATTATTTTTAAATTGTGAAAGAGTTTCCCAAAAGGTTGAAACTGAAACTGTTTCACCTTGATCTAGAATTGGTGGTGCTGAACGATGAACTTTGCTAGTATGAATTTTTAAGCCCCGATATCCTTTAAAAAACCGGGGTTGAGAGCACTGTTCACATTTCACTTGGTTTTCCATTGACACATTGGTAATTTGTAAATGATTTTGTGTGGCTGCAACTTGCGATGCTGTACTTAAAGGAACAGAATCAATAGAAGATGGAAAAGGTCTTGGATCCGGTAGAAGGGGTAACTGCCGCCTACAACGCTGGCCCAGGTGGGTCGGCGGAGGCGACACGTGTCCGGCAGCATCTTCTGGTGTATGGAATTCGTCGTTTGGTGACGAATGAGAAGATAACATTAATTTTCGTATTCAAAAGTTTTTTGTTGTTGTTGTGTATTTTTATTTGCTGCCAAAAAATTCAAATGACAGCTATCATTGTGAAGCGCATGCGAAGCGCCGTAGATTCTCAATTTCTCAAGCTCTATCTATTTACTGGTCGTAGAAAAAAATCCTAAAAAACAGGCCGTCACATGGGATGACCCCCTTAACCTTCATTTAGCGATCATGAGTGTGAGTGAGAGGCGAGTGTAATGATGGATCAAGCAGCTATTAGAGTTGGTAACAATACACCTGATACTGTACGGCAAAATTGGCCACAATACAAAAAACAAGTTGTAAAAAAAGTTGTTTAAAAGTCTTGTTTGCCTCCATATTTCAGCCTATATCTAGACCACCAAAGGTCTAGATATATTTTGTACGTATTTTGTAATTTGTATTTTGTATAAAATTTTATATTTCACATACTTGCGATACAGTATTTTTTAATTTGTATTTCAATTAAAAAGCAATGTATTTTGCCCAGCTCTGACTGCAACATAGATCTAACTTTTACATAGGTATAAAAAACAATTGTGCATTAGATTAGGATGCAGTAAGTATGTTTCTTTTAAGTGATGATAGGCTAGTTGGAGAAGGTGTGCCTAACAAGCCAGAGGGAGCGGGTTCAAACCGACGGCCCCCGACTCGCCCCCTGTCACATTTAGGACTTAATATTGTCCAAGGAATTGTGGGTGGTTTATAACACCTCATTCAGCCCCTTCGGAAGAAAGGCGTGACGAGAAGTTATATATGTATGTTTCTTTTCACTTACTGTTAGTATCATCTTGAACCGGCGAATTAGCTATAGAAGATTCAGCACTGCTATCGGAAGAATAGCATGATTCACTGTCACTCCATGTTTTATCAAAACCAATTACTTCATCATCACCACAGCCCGATGATTCGTTCTCCCAGTCTGCATTCTCAGAGACAGATTTCTTGAGAGATCTTTCTGTAATTTGAGGTATAAGTTATAACGGGAAAGTGGTAGAGTAATGGCCTCTTCCACTATAAGAATTGCCTAACTCCTTGCTTAAGGTGTTTGGTAAGGCACGGCAGTTGCCCTATTTCATTCTAAATAATTCTAAGAGTAATAAATGAATTCGGGACACTTCCACACACGATCGCCTGACCCCAAACTAAGCAAAGCTGCCAGAGACTGATATACTTAGATATTTTTAAATACATACTTAAATAGATATTAACACCCAGACATAGAACAAACACAAATGTTCATCACATACATGTTTGCCCTAGGTGGGAATCGAACCCACGCCCCCAAGCTCACAAGGCAGGTTCACTACAAACTGAGCCACCGAGGCAGTCATATTTTACTTATATTTCTTGAGATAATTTGCTGTAGCATAGACTATAGTTGACACCATAGTAAGTCTCACTGAAAGGGTTCCTTTTTACTATTATGGGTCATTAACTAAATTAAGTATGAGAATATTACCTGTATCATTTGAAGTTTCAATAATGACGCCTCGCAGCTCACTTCCGGTATCCACTTTAACATTTGCTGCAATAATAGTGCCCCCTTCGAGTACTGAATTCTCTTCTACAGTACAATTTTCGTCAATGAAACTTTTAATAATCTTGCAGTTGTCTTTGATGGTGACATTGTTCATAATGTGACTCTCTTCAATGATTACATTGTTGCCGATTATGCAATTACTGCCAATTATCGATTTTGATACAGTAGTATTGTCTTTAATCTGAGTATTTTCTCCAACCTTTACATCTTCGACGAGTCTGCAGGATCTGAAAAGGTTAATTAAGATTATAACCGATAAATCCCAAGTAAGTTTTGTTAACCATACTTCCGTACTAATATTATAAAATCGAAAGTAAATGTGTCTGTCTGTTTGTAGGCTTTACATGACTAAACGGATCTTGATAAAATTTGATAATTAGTTTTGTGGATACTATTTTCTGAATACACGCGAACGAAGTCGCGGGTAACAGCTATTCTAATTATTATTTTAATTACTAAAATAATAATTAGAATAAAATAGGAATCACAAGCTTCTTAGGCAATTGAAACAGTGTTATGGGGGATTGAGTTAGGTGTACTGTGCAATGATAAACCAAATATCATGATTTTTGATGAGTATGATTCTGTAGCCGCCTGCAGCTGGCTACAGAATCATACTTTTATTGTAATCAAATAAAAAACCTTACCTGCTTAATGTGGAAGTCTTTGTTGTGAAATTATGTAACTCAAAGAATAAATCATTGTTCTGGGCATAAGAGCCAGTGGATATTGTCAGTGGGTATGCCCAGTTGTGTAGTATGTCTCGGCTGTAAATAAAATCACCATTAAATAAAAAAATATTACAATTTGAACCTATACCAAGGCTGTCATATTATAAAGTCAAGTCAAGTCAAAATGTTTTTATTCAATTTAGGTATCAAAGATACACTTATGAACGTCAAAGTTATTTAAATAGACTCGACCGCCTTGTTCGGACAAAAAGCCTCTACTCAGAAGAACAGGCAAGAAACTGAGTGGCATTATTATTTCAAATAATAAATAAATTAGTCTCACAAATTTTGGCTTACAACTAGGTAATATCTACAAATACTAGTGGCTACTTGGCGGAAGTGGAAGGCTCCAGACATCTTATCTTCTAAATAATTCTTAAACTTATAATATCCTCTTTTCATTAATGTAGTTTTTACATGTGATTTGAATTTTCCCTCGGTGAGCCCTGTTATATTTTTCGGGATTTTATTGTAAAAACTACTACGCAGTTGCGTACAAATGACTTTTTTACTTAGTCAGTCTAAATCTCGGTACAGCTATCCTATCCTTATTTCTAGTGTTATAATTGTGATAGTCACTGTTCAATTTAAATTTATGTAGATTTTTGCGAACGTGCATAATATTTTCAAAGATATACAAAGAAGGTAAAGTTAATATTTATTTATTTCTTTAAATAAATCTCTCAATGATTCACGGGGACCCATTCCGTAGATAGCGCGGACCGCTCGCTTTTGCAAAATAAAAATGGCCTCTACTTCAGCAGCTGATCCCCACAGCAAAATGCCATATGACATTATGCTGTGGAAGTAAGCAAAGTAAACCATCCGAGCTGTAGCTATATCCGTCAGTTGCCTAATCTTGCGAACCGCATAAGCAGCAGAACTAAGTCTCCCAGACAGAGCACTAATATGTGGACCCCATTGCAGTTTGGAATCAATGCTTATACCCAGGAACACCGTCGCCTTGTCTATGTTAAGTTTATCGCCCTCAAGCATTACGTTTGGTTCTATATATCTAACATTAGGCATGGAAAACTTTAAACACTTAGTTTTTTTTGCATTTAGTAACAAATTGTTCGCAGCGAACCATCTCGAAATAATAGTCAGTACGTTGTTCACATGCACAAGCTCACTATCTTTCCTATCTGTTCTAAAAATAAGAGATGTATCATCAGCAAACAGAACTATGTCTGTAAGGTCCTTAACCATATACGGCAAATCATTTATATACGCTAAAAATAAGAACGGGCCTAAGATAGAACCTTGTGGTACTCCCATTGTAACTAAAGATCCGGAAGATTTGACGCCATTAATTCCCACTTTTTGTTGAGTTAAATATGACTCGACAAGATCTAGAGCGATTCCACGAATTCCGTAGTGGTGTAATTTACGGATCAAGGTGCGGTGTTCTACACAATCAAACGCTTTGGAAAGATCACAAAAGACACCGATGGCATCCTGTGAACTCTCCCAAGCTTCCATCACATGCGTAACTAATCGAACTCCCGCATCTGTTGTTGATCTACTTTTCATGAAACCGAATTGATTTTCGTTTAATATTCTGTGTTGATTAAGTATGATCTTTTCAAATATTTTGCTCAAAGCCGGAAGCACAGAGATGGGTCTGTAATTCGAGGGATCTGACTTACTACCCGATTTGAAGATAGGAGTAATTTTGCTGTTTTTCATTAAATCGGGAAATGTGCCTCTGTCAATACACATGTTAAATATGACCATAAAGCACTAGAGGGGCTCAAGCCCAAGTATCTAATTCCACACTACTAAAATGCTTGCTTTTTTAATACTTTTATGTTTACTAAAGCTTACCCTCAGCTATGTCAAGCCACCATACCCCCCCACCCAAAATCCTGGAACCGCCACTTACAAAGCCTGTTTAAGGTTTTTTAAAACTGACATTCTTTTACCAGAAGTTGTAATAAAGGAGACAGGTTGTTTTAATTCAGATAATTGTATAAAAGACAATATAAAATCATACCTGATAACTTGATATGTCTTCCAGTTAGTGACAGCGGCAGCATATTGATTGCTTTTCAAAAGGGTGTAGTACAAGGAGCTGGCCAAAATCTCTTCATTGATAAGAATACCATGGATGAAGTCATCCCTTGTTTGAAAGTCGAAGTTGTCCGAGAACAGTGGGGGAACAGTTTGGGAGCAGAGAGCAACTATAGGATCAACTAGGTTATGATGCAGTTTCACTTCAGAATGGTTTAACATTATTTCCTGGAAATATATTTCAGTGTTGTAATTAATTACCTAAGAAAACTCAGGTGGCCCAAGTATGCTCCTGTACAAAATCTAGAAGAGGTCTAAAATGTACCATTTTCTAAAATCAGGCCCAAGTATTGTCTGATCTCTGATCGCCTGACCTAGAATCATCACTTGAATATTGTTCTTTTTCCAAAACTATTTTAAAACTTAACTCTGCCGAAAAGGGTGCCAATAAAGTTTGTTTTTCATTTTTAATAATTCTATCTGATCTGAATGTTAATGTTGACAACTTACCAGAGGCAAATCAACAGTCTTCTCACTAGATTTATTCTTGTATTTCTTGTGAATCAACACTTTGTTAGTTCTGCCATCAGCAGCTAAAAATATTGGCTTGTCTGACGTAATCAACGGATGCTCCCAAGACACTTGTTTGTAGACCAATGTCATTGCTGCTCCCTTATCTTTTTTGCATGTTTGTCTGGAAAAGTGTTAAAATAAATAATGTTACAGTAAAAGATGTAATATGTAGTTTGGGAACCAAAAAAACTATAATGAAGCTTTAAAATTTTATGAAATACCTATTTACAAGTGATTAATTACGTACTGCCTTGCATGAAACCTTGTTTGATGACATGTCTTACTTTTTACTCTAACATAAAATGTCTTAAATCTTTTAACTCACTTATGTTGTTCCAATAAGGCAGCAAAGTTAATGTTTGTGATAGTATTAATCCCTGCTAAGACAAAGGGTCCTCTAATAAGCCCAGCTGCATCTATCTCTCTCATCACATCACCCATGGTCTGGCATGTGTCGGACATCATCACCTGCACATCCATTGTTAAACTCCATAGGGCCTTATCTTTTTGGCACTGCCTGAAAGAATAAAATTAATTTACTTAAATATTATGTAGCAAAGTTGACTCCGTGATTCTACTGTTTTTTTTTTTTTTGTAAATATCATAAAATAAATCTATTTCACCACGAACTTGCATGGTTAGCATCTAGACATCAGTCACAAAATCTAATCATTAAGAGCCCTAATGTAAAGGTAACAGTTTTGGTCATGAAAACCGTAACATTCCAATAATTTAGTGGATGCGTCTTTGTTACATTATAACAAGGATTAGATAATTATTTTCTTCGTATTTAAGTTGCCACCTGCTGCAGTTTAATAAAATAATAGTTATTGTAGCTGCTACTTACTTCACATATTCCTTGACCTTATTACCATCTTGACAACAAAACAATATGCTTTCACCGACTCCGCCTAGTGCAAGGGAATCCAGGATGGTATCTATCAGTCGAACCCCTGCGACCGTTAAGAAAGCCTAGAAAACAACAATTTTAATGAAATTTCCTGATTGCGTGTAATGATTGAAAGTTGCTTCATCCTTACCATGGGTTTGTCATTCACAATAGGAGCAAAGTTCCCATTAAAAGTATCCATAACGACGACAGCTTGAACTACATTTTCTTTATCTATTTCCATTGCGCTGGAAAAAGTGTAAAAATGTTTTAATTTCTAAATGAATTATCAATCTAAAATCGTGGTTAGGTTAGGTTTTTTGACACTTTTTAATTTGTTTGACATTGACAGATATTGGCTGGTTGTTTGTTAATGACAAAATGTTTTTTGTTTGTTCATCGGGCATGTTAAAGCTTTGAGGTGTGTGGTCATCATAGTCGTTACATAGAAAATCTTAGAAGAATGACATTGTGTAGAAAATAATAGAAAATCACATAATGCACACACGGTTGCCTGACCCCAAACTAAGCACAGCTTGTACTATGGCTGCCAGAAACTGATATACATACTTAGATATTTTTAAATACATACATAAATAGATAATAACACCCAGACATAGAACTTAACACAAATGTTCATCACACGTATGTTTGCCCCAGGTGGGAATCGAACCCACGCCCCCAAGGTCAGAAGGCAGGTTCACTACCAACTGAGCCACTGAGCTCAAACTTGATAAGAGCTGTACTTAGCTAAGTAGGTAGGTAGGTATATCTTGTTCGTTACCAAGGCACCCTGAGTCCATAACATTGAATTTCATCGATTTTTTTCTAGCGAGGATAAAGCAAACAGTAAGTAAGTAAAAAATTACAATGGATTACGATTTTTACCGCATTGACTACACAATTTGTGGGATAACATACCCTGGATCATTGAAGATTTTGCCTTCTTCTGGGCAAAGGTCGGAACAGAAGGTAAATAACAAACGAACATTCATATTATATACCTACATGCTACCTAGGTACTTATATTAAATACGCTAACAGTTAAAAGATTGCTTGACATATGATACCTATCTATGTACCTAGGTAACATTTTTTATTTTTCTATTTTAGTTCGCGATAGGAGATAAAAATGGGGTGCTGCAATGTCTGAGCATAAAAGACGAAGAACCAGTAGTTCAATTCAAGACTCTCCCTGGGAAACCTATAACTTCTGTACAACTTGCTTCTGTTAATGGTAATAGATAGTGTTATAACTAGCTGCACGCAGTTATGTGATCCAGGGTTGGTGCTACCTCCATACCAAAAAAAATCCGTCCATCCATTTAAGCGGGATGTAGTGTCAAACACACTAAGTAGAATATTATTAGTGTGATTTATTTAGAATCTAAAAAATCTAAATTTTAGATTATGTTCGCAGGGAAGTGCTAAGTAGGTACCTACCTATAGTCAGTTGCATTAATGTATATTTATTTTCAGGAAATCATGCAGACAAAATATTTGCCGCATCTGGTAACGAAGTCAAGGGTTACACAAGAAAAGGAAAAGTGTTCCTCAGTATAGAAACTTCTGTATCAGAAACCATCACCTCTATGTAAATATTTTATTTGCTTTGCTAGTACGGTGCGGCCAACTTAAATGTAGAGTTCAATGGGGAGACATTATAGAACTTGACAATTTATATTACTAGATAAATATAATATAAACATTTTGGCCACTTTACAGACCCCGAACTCGGTGGTCCAGTATGCCATCTCAACAAATAAGTTGGTCGCACTGTAGTTAGTCAGTATAGACTCGGAAGTACCGAAATTAAACTTTACCTTTTAACAGACTTTACCTTGGTAGGTGTGTGCTTGGCAGCGACCTCATTTTATGCAGTGGACGTACAGTAACTTTCTACAAAGACTTAAAGGAAGTTAACTCATACATCTGTGAGGATCGTGTGCTGGATATCGCGGCGTTTGCAGCACCTAATGTAAGTACCTATCTACCCGCAAATTCTAAACCGGAAGTACCTACCTAGTTAAGCTACATTAAAAAAATGTTGCAAGGTACGACATTTTAAAACCAAACGAAAGTATAAGTTGACACACAAACTTGGTAAAACATCTTTATTTCAGAATACAAAAATTCGTTTGCTCGCCTTGATCGCCAACAAAGGAGCCGCTGTGATAGAGAGTGGCCAGCTAATCGCTCGCATGCCGATACCTTCAGGACCGACTCGCCTAGCAGTGCCTCCTGCACACTCTGCTGAAATGTGTGCTTTTTATGGAGCCAGCGATGGCTCTATTGGTCTTATTAGTTACGAGCAGTAAGTGGTCTAAAATGTCTAACAGGGGCTTACCACGAGTTTTGATACTTAACAAAAACTTTTTTCGTTTTCGTTTCGTTCCATACGTTTAGCCTAGTTCCTTAACGTTTCCGCTAGGTGCGCTTATTGAAATGTATGGAGCCTGATAATGTAATAATTTAATGAAATGTAAAAAAAAGGAAAAAAGTTTCCGTAACGTAACTTACTTGTGGTAAGCCCCCAAACAAGTCTTGGAAGTAGGTATATTAATGGTGATAACAGGCAAGTTTAAGGTAACTCTACGGTAATGGTGTTTTTTTTTTAATATTTCTAGATCATCTCTGTACAGCAAATGTCTGGTGGAAGGACGCAGTCTTGGTTCAGTGGTGTGTCTCGGCTGGTATTTAAGCAACGCTGGCTCGCACTTGGCCATCGGCCGCCACGATGGCTCCGTGCAGCTTTACCTCGTTGACATGGAAAACTTCGCTGAAAAGCCGAGGCTCAAGTATACTTACGTATGTTATTTTCGACATTATTTCATGTGTGGTAATGTTCCTAGCTCCTATTGAATCAGTCATCGATCCGATCTATTTATTAATTGACTTAAAACCTATCAATAAGAACTTGATTCAAATACACTAAGTGCATAGGGTATGGACTTTTTATTAAGTTTTACTTTGTAAGTATTTCAATTAAAAAAATCTAACAGAACCTTTCGTTTTTAGTTTTGTGGAGAGCCTATCACATCAATTGACGGTGGATGTTTTGGAACAGAAGAGAGCGAGATACTTGTTGCTACTTTTTCGGGAAGAATATTTGCCCTTAGACCGGGTCATCTATCTGGCGTAGCCGCTTTGTCTAAAATACCACAGGAAACTATAGCTTTACGGAGGACAAAACTTGAGTAAGTTTCAGAACAGTAGGCATTATATTCTTCATTGTTGGAACACCTGGATAGAAGTTGGGGTTTCAAATAAGGGTCAGTAACAAAAATGAAGGTAGGTAGGTATTATAGTATCTACCTTACAGTATTAAGATACTAAAGGGTAAACCAAAAACTTTCATTTTTCAGGGGTGAAATAGCAAGACTAGAAAAGCAAACTGCAAACGAACGCGACAAGTACCAACGTAATACCCGTTCTTTAAATTCTGGTTTATCGGCACCACCACTGCTGGACTTGCAATATGAAGTAAGAACATTGGCTAATAATTATATCTTCAAGGAGACCATGGAGTACCTAACGTATCTTTTTAACAGGTTACAGGAGCAACAAAAGATGGTTGGCAAGAAACAAGGCTCATGTCTGCTGTGCCATTAGATATGTTGTTCATCTATTGCAATAAGAAACTTGAAATGATGACAGATACTGCAGCAGTTTTAAGTATCTGTGCTTCGCAGGTGTGTATCGCAGTCCTAGAGTATTACATACTTATCTGACGCACTGAGAATAACCTTAAATATATGTTTTTCAGGAAAAATCATCAGATTTACTGGCTACAGTGAGATGCCAAGCAGGCACAAGACGACTATGGGTTCGAATGCGCGTTGCGTTGGCAACTCCAACAGGCTCTCCTGAATCTGTGCTAGTTTGTATCTATGCACTACCTGCAGGAGCTCCCAGAGTGGCGCGTCTTGTCACCATCAGACTAGTTGCCTTGCCTTATTACTCCCAACATGAAGACCCAGATTGTGAAAACCAGCCGAGGTAATTAAAATAATAACGTTTCACACTCATAGTTCCCCACTAGGATTCCCTGTGTCGGGGATGCCATGAACAACACACAAAGGTATGGACAACTAACACCCAGACCCAGAAAACAGATATTAAAATCATCATTCAAACACCTGCCCGGCCGAGAATCGAACCCAGGACCTCCTGCTTATAAATCAGCTGAACTCCGCCACGGCTAGGAGGGTCGTCGATTGTAACTACTGTTACGTACGTACGTAAGTACAGACGTCTTTACCTCATTCTTCTTCTAAAATATCTCGTCACTAAGTTTATTGAAGTTACATGTAGAAAGATGTAGGATTCAATCTCAACCAAACTTTTTTTTTCAACTTGTTCGTAACTTTGTTTGATATTTTTTGAATTAAGAAATAAACAAAATATTCTTTAGGGCATGGTGTCAGCTTCATGTATCAGGCAGTTTTTCCGTTGCGGAAATAACTTCGTGGTTGACTGAAGCTCTTCCTGGGGATTTACCGAGACCATCTTCAGCGGTGAATTTTGCGCGTTCGCATACGCTACTTGGAACTTTACTCATATGCAAATACCAGTAAGTACCATTCATGCAACAAAAAGGAAATTGAGTAGGTATACACTTTACACAGGCAATGCTATCAAATCAGGGCCGGATTTAGGAGAGGACAGGCGGAGCTACAGCCCCGGGGACTCATACATAACCGACTTTGAAAAAGACTGAACTAAGGAGCTGTTCTATTACCACATTCTTGAATACCAACATTTGAGAGCTTCATTCCCAAATATCGAAATTGTACTGGTGTTCATGGATCCACTGGGGATTCAAGAGAAGTACCATGGATCCACATGTGGAGCTTAGCTGTGGAATCCAGATTAGATTAGATGTGGATCCATGTGGAATGAGACTTTTGATAGAATCGAATTGCACTAGAGAGTGGTCGTTTTCACAAATGAAAATAATAAAAAAGGTTTTGGACTATAATGAGACAAACCATGAGCAAAATATGAACGAGAAATTGTGGAGATATACGAGGTCTCCGTTCAAGAAGAACTAGCTAGTAGTTGAATTTAGAATAATTGGTTTAATTTAAATAATTTAAATTTTTTCTGCCATAAATGTGCATTAAATAAAAATGCTATATTTTTATTTCATTTAGGTAATTCGGAAAATAATTAGGGGCTTCACTCTTTTGTTGCTCTAGGCCTCCACACCTCTAAATCCAGCCCTGTATCAATTAATAAGGTATTGAGCATACATCACATGCTACTTGAAAATTCTATTGAATCTCTATCGCGGTTTTTAATATCTATGTACATCTCTTTTTTACAGGAGAGGTTCCGCTCTTTTTAAATCTGACAATGTTTCAACAATTGCAGTGATGAGAAATGTAGTATCAAACTCTTCAGTACAAAAAGGCATTCGAGCAGAGATTTCTTGTGGTATGTAAACACAATGAAGTGTGGGATGTTACACACTTAGTCGGGTCAGCAGATTCTGTTAGGCTGTAATGGTTGATCAGCAAGGTCCAGCCCGTAGTAGCGACTACTACTACTGCACATGTTTGTTCGACTTCATTCGGCTTTAGCCAATTGGGTAACCCATTCTGGCTGGAAACTTGGGCAGCATATTTTCTTGCGCAATGAATCGAATATTATTCGATTATTGCCAAGCTTTCCCGATTATAGCTAAGCTGCTTTTGCCCGGCTGAGCTTACACATGTATTTGTATGGTTAAATTGGGTTAGCTGGCTTAGCCGCTTAATGGTTGTAGTGATAGTGGGTGTAGAGCAGGGTTTCTCAAACTTTCGGCTCCACGGATCCCTGTTAAGGTTTTCAGGTGACAGCGAACTCCTTAACTAACTAAATGATTCCTCCAGAGAAAATAATAAAATTGACTGTTGAAGAAAACAAAAGTTTTTGTTTTAATAAAAGGTAACAAATTGAGTGATGGGAATATTAATGTGATAGGAGTGCTTGTTTTTTGTCGGAAATGGAGTCAATTTTAGGAGTAACTTTGGATAATTTTAATTTTATTCTGTATCAAGTCAATTTCTGTATTTGGTTTTTATCGTGACAGTGTGAAAAGCCACTCACATAAAGTCTATTGTAGCAAAGAGTAAAAAGAAATTCACTGTGAGAGTTCAGGATACTCTTCCTGTCTAGTTGTCCAAAAATCTATCAAAGACATCCTTTTTAAATCAGCTTGAAGAGTTTCATCAATGGGCATTTCTAATAATGACTCCTGTTGCTTAATACTCAAACTAGAATTTATGCTTTCGTTGGTGATCGCAAATGGGTTACGAATCCAGCCATCTTTGGCATTATCAATATCCGGCCACCATTACATAAATGTTACCGCGAACCCCCCGCCGTTCGAATGGCGAATCCCTAAAGTTTCGCGTAACCCACTTTAAGAAACTCTGGTGTAGAGTAAGAGATGTTTATTATTTTGTAGCCTATTGAGTACCAAATTTGCCGCCCTAGGCTCCAGCCTACTCAGCCTGCTGGCAATTCCGCCGCGGGCAGCGCATTTACATTCGAGTAAGTTCAGCCAGGCAACAGCGAGCAGCTTGGCTCTAATTGGTAAGTGATGCTGGACACTCAGACTAAGTGTGTAGCACCCCTGAGGTAGCTTTAAATGTTTACTTTTACATGTCATAGTTTTTTACAGATATCCCAGACAACTGCTGCATAAAGGCATTCGAACTCTTAGAACATCAGTTCAAATCAGAGTACAAGAAGAAAAAGGATATTGCTTTAAGGGAAGCAATTAGGTAGGTAAATTGTTATGTAGTAGTACCAACTTTTATTTATTTTTTGTACAAATGATCAAATGTGACCAAACATGAAAACTAAAAACATGTTTTGTTTTTCTCCTAATAACCAGACAACTATAGACTTGAATCACTTTTAAATCCTTAACTTTGCCTTATGTTTTCAGTGCACTGGATTTAGATGCAAGTGCAATGGATGAAGATGGTCCAGTTTTATGTGAAGAATACATGCATGTTAGGGAATCGCCGGATGAAGGATTCACTGAGACACATTTCAATGAACTAGTTGGTAGGTGTGGATTTTAATTTTTTTCTTAGCCCTTCCAGTAATCTCATGTTTTTTTACCTGATAAACTCTAAATATCTCCCCACAATTCGCTTTTGCTAAGGTTTGATAGCTCAAACATAATCATTAAAATCAAACTATAGGTATTTATGTTACCAATTTTAGTTTCAGTATAATTAATTCCTTCCACTAATGGTATTTTAGTTTAAATGTTTGTGATTTATTTAGTTGTTTTAAGTTCTAGTTTTTAGTTAATAGTGCAAGTTTTCTTTAATTTTCTGTTTTTATTTTAAGTTGTGTACAAATAAATACTTACATTAAATGAGTGATAAAAGTCACGACTACACTCTGTTTAGTTTCTCAAACTTAAAATTCTGTTCCCTATTCCTAGATTTTTTTATAATTATAATTTTTAACCTCTGATGAAAAAACGATGGGGTTAAGTTTGATTTATCTGTGTGTGTGTCTGTCTGTGCCATCATAGCTCCCGAACAGATGAACCAATTTTTTTTTAATTTTTTTTTTTGTTTTCAATAGCTAATATGACAGCCAATATATTGTCATCTATCTTTTCTTTAACATTTTAGAGGAGTAACATTTGTGAGTTTGTATGTTTGTAAGTTTTTTTGTAATATATGAATCTACTGATTTAATTCTAAAAGTTCTTTCACTACTAAAAAGCTACATAATCCCTGTCTGTCATATGGTATGAAATGTGAGTGAAACTGCAGGCAGAAGAGCTGATGCGATATAAAAAGAATTAAGTTTAATTCAGCTCTGTGATGGAGTATTGAATTTGAATTGAATGAATTGCAGGATCAAACTATATTGTTACAGATGCAGTAGTTCAGTGGAATACAGACTGGCACACATTGTCACTCCACGGAGATAGCTTCAACAATGAAAACGAAAACCTGCGTACAGCGCTTAATGACTGTGACATCAAATTTATAATGAAGTTATTTAATAACAAGTCAACATTACTAGTACCAAATGTATTTTAAATGAGTTTCTAATAACTTAGTAGTACTTAGTAAATACTAAGTTATTAGTACTTGGTTACTAATACTTAGTAATAAAAATAAACTCAAATACCATGATTTGAAACTTTATTATTTCCAATCAACCAATAAGATATTAATGTCATGATTGATACTTATTTCCTCATCACTCTTAAATTTGACTTATAACATGGTAAATAGTATTGAAACTAGTCCTAACATATTTACACTACTTATTGGGAAAAATATAACTTACATACTATTTTTGGAAGGGATAGTAGTCCAGTCCCGAATTGTACTTGAATTTATATGAGAAACGGTTAACTTGTGTTTTGCCAATCTCTATCATCTTTTGCACTTCTTCTCTATAAGCTGGCGGTAGAAGTTCAGTTTCGAGCTGACAATCATGTTTATTTTCTTCAACTACTTTGAAGACCCGCTGTCGTATGATGTCCACATCTCGACTATACTCTTCCCTTAAATCGTACACTGCTTGGGTCGCCGTCTCAATTTTTAGTACGAAATAGTTAGCTTCTCTGTGCACCAGACCATGAGCACTAGTTTTGTAAGGCATTGCTCTAAATCCAAGATTTTCTATATTTCTTATTATTCCACCACGGTTGAACACAGCTGTTGCTACGCGCTTGAGCGTACTTTTAAGTTCTGGTTTTGGCATTGCTCGCAATAATAATGCTAATTCATAAGTAGGCATTATGAGGGTTGGTTTTTAAAAAACAACAAATCTATTCAAATTCTTCCAATTTCTGTTTTGAGGTTATAATATTTTTTTGTTTTGATTGTCAGACCAGTCAGACCGTCAGCCGTCAGGTCATCTGATTTATTTAGTTTTTGCTTTTGCCCCTTAGGGCATTGTAGAGCCAACATGGCCATACGGCCATCCGTATGTTTTGCGTACTTTAATCGTTAAATCTATGATGATGATGGAGGAAGGTGATGATAGACGTGATGATTCCCTTCCCTTTAAAGCCGTGGACACTTTACTAAAACTTTAAGTCGAGTTTTGTAGAGAACACGAAAAGTAGCATTTTCTAATGTTTCAAAACGTTATCGAACCGATAGAGGTTAATAATTCACCTCGCACAAGCAAAAATTTCAATCGCAGCGCATCTCTATTAATCATAGACAACTGAAAAAAAAACACGATCATTGATGCCAACATTAAGAAATCGCCAAATTGTCACTGTCATAAACTGTCATTTCATTCAAATCCAAGTGTCTAGTCTGTGCATAGTTCAGTCTGTGGTTTGCAGTTTCGTTCATTCAATAATCATGGCGGTGGCGTGATGCTTCGTTGTTTTTACGATTTTAAAACTTCTGAAAAAATAGTTTAATATCTTTCCGAGCATGGGCTCGTTTGCAAAATTTGTATCTGACTATTGTAAAGGCTGGGAAAAGTTTGGCAAAGACCAATTGTAAGTATTTATCAATACATGGCATTACAGATTTTGGGTTTTACCGTGTTTTACCACATGTTATTTACCTACATTTTACTTTGATTTTGTGTGTAATTTTACCCTAAATTAACACTAAATCATGTCTCTGTACTAAGATTGGCCTAAAAGCAAAGGGGGCTGATATCGTCTAACATTGAGTTCGAGAGTCTTCAGGGTCCACTTTTTTACACAGCCATAGGTAGGTCCTTACTTTAACTCACCTGTACATAACTAAGCATACCTATTTCAGTATAAAACATGTGACACAATCTATAAAAGATGACGACAAAAGTCCACTTTTCTCAAAATCTGGCAAGCTCTCAGGTCTGTCACAGAACATCTACGACCTCTTGTTATGTGGCCTACGAGGGAACCTCAAGAAAGATGCCGTACTGGCAGCCTTACGGGATATTACAGTATGTATAACAATGCTAGTAAATTGGAATGTAATTTCAACAGACAAATTCCTAAACTGTTAATATTTTAGGGCCTTCACGCTGATATTCCATCAATCATGCTTGATGTTATATCTGTATTGGATGCAGAAACATGCGTGGATGTTCAGAGTGAGGAACGAATAAACTTTTGCCACATTGTGAGGGAACTAGAATCTTTTATATCTGACAAACTGCTGAAAGAGCGATTGGAAATTGACACCCTACAGGATGTTGGGACATTGAAGAACAAGAACTTTTATACAAAATTTATTAAAATCAAGACTAAACTTTAGTAAGTATATATGATATTTATACAAACATTTTTCCCCGGTAACAATAAGTGCGGAATTTACCCTAACCTTGCAAACATTTCATCCACCTTTTACTATATGGAGTGTTCTTAGATCACAAAATTATAACCCTGTATTGTTATTTATTTACTGTATTTAAACCCCCTAAGCAATAAGTATTGTTTAGCTCCATAATAATTAGGGTTTTGTCATTTTCGATTAAGTTCAAAAATATTAAAGAATGAGAAAGACAAAACACTATAACTATTCCCAGGCTATACAACATTTGTTACTAAGAGGGTAAGTAAATAGGATTTAAGGTACTTTATAAAATTGTATAATTTTTTGTTAATTGTAAATTGTTGTATTGCATTGTTTTGTCTACCGAACTTTGTATAGGTTATTGTTAGCAACACATACAAAAGAATGCAGTCTATGGTCTGCTGTGTGACGTTTTGTGAACGAACTGTCAAAGGAATGTAGCAAGTGAATGAATGAATGTAGCGTAAGGAATGAAGGAGCAGCGCCTGAGTCGCCCGCCCCGCCCAACCGGCACTTTTGGCTGGACCACGGAAGAAGACGGATCTCGTTGTGTTTTTCATTGGTGTCCATTAGATTCATAGTGGAATTACCTACATATTGTACATGGTTTAGATTATTAGAAGTATTAGTTGTTTACATTTACGTTAGGGTGGTTTTGAATACCGTCTCTTCAGAAATAGTTTACATCAGAAGTGAGATGTAGTTTTCTCGCGCCATAAAAGAAATAGAAATACAGCGATAAAGGTATCAAGGCAAAAGATACCGGAATTATTTTTAGCAAATCGTGTAATGTTATTATGTCTGGCAACCAACTAACTTCATTAGATTGGCAGTACTAGATGAAACGACGAGCGTGTATGAAAAGACTCATGGAAGTAGAAGAAGCGAAAGATGTATGCCAGGATCGTAGCAAGTGGAGAGAAGTGGTATCTGCCTACCCCTATGGGAAACAGGCGTGACTATATGTATGTAGATGACCTGAAAGACGGCTATAGGCACTCACCAGAATAGAAGTAGTGAGTTGAAGCAGTGACTTCCTAAGACTAAAGGAATGATCTGGACCAGGCACTACTTCGGAATAAGGGAGTGAGCTAAAATAGCTGAACAGTAAGTGAATTAGTAGCTGATAGATGACCTGAAAGGTTGCTATAGGCACTCGCCAGAATAGTGGTAGTGAGCTGAAGCAGTGACTTCCTAAGACTAAAGGAATGATCTGGACCAGGCACTACTTCGGATTAAGGGAGTGAGCTAAAATAGCAGTCGTATAGGGAATTTCTAAGCCTAAATATATCAGCTTTGGTTTAGATGGTCAGTACTATTATAAAAAAAGATACATTGCAGAACTATTGAGAAACCTAAAAGACCTTTTTTTCGGTGTTATGATTGATGATGAAGTGAATGAATGAGATAACTAGTTACAAAGTGGTAGAAATTCCCATGTCTAAAGGATTTAAATTATGAAAAGGTTGCAACTGAAGTTCTATCTATTTAGGACATCATGAGTCATGATAGGCCGAGCTCAAAGATTTTAACAGCTTTTAAAATCATGTGTGTGTTGACAGATACGTAATTCATGTGCAAAGTTGGAACCAATATAAGAAGCGTGCCTGAGGGCATGCACGGCGCAGGAGGGCCGTGTTAGCAACACATACAAAAGAATGCAGTCTATGGTCTGCTGTGTGACGTTTTGCGAACGAACTGTCAAAGGAATGTAGCAAGTGAATGAATGAATGTAGCGTAAGGAATGAAGGAGCAGCGCCTGAGTCGCCCGCCCCGCCCAACCGGCACTTTTGGCTGGACCACGGAAGAGGACGGATCTCGTTGTGTTTTTCATTGGTGTCCATTAGATTCATAGTGGAATTACCTACATATTGTACATGGTTTAGATTATTAGAAGTATTAGTTGTTTACATTTACGTTAGGGTGGTTTTGAATACCGTCTCTTCAGAAATAGTTTACATTATGTAATTTAACAACAAATCAGTTTCCATTTCGTTTTCAGCTACAAACAACGTAAATTTAATCTATTTAGGGAAGAAAGTGAAGGTTATGCAAAACTAATTGTGGAGCTCAATCAAGAAATTAATGAGAACATGGAGTGGAAAGGCTTCTTGGAAATTATTCAATCACTGATAGGTACATTGAAATCAATTAATTTGCTTCTGTATAAAACCTAAGATTGTGGAAAAATACCAGATTGGGCACTCTTATTACTTCTTTCATTATGTAATTTGTTTAAACCACAATCATAGGTGCTGATATTTTATTGCAAGTAAATAATGCTTAGGGCTGACAGCACCTTAGTAATGTTAACCTTAATTTATTTCTTACAGGCTGTTTTAATTTAGATCCTAACAGAGTCCTAGACATCATATTAGAGTCTTTCGAAGCCCGCCCACATCTCGATCAGTTGTTCATTCCTCTCATAAAGAACTATATGGGAGACCCTCAGGTTATAGCTGAGGTGTTAGGTTTTAAACTAGGTAATTCGGATGTACTTGAAGACCACAAAGAGCCACCTGCGCTGATGACTGTGATAGCTCTGCTGCTTCAGCATCAAGTGATATCATTAGATGATATTTATCCATGGGTAAGTAAAATGGCAAGTTAATAGAATGATGCAATGCAACTGGAGCTAGTTCAAGACTAGGATCTTACGCTCTTGTAAGTTGTTCTGTATCAAACTTATCAATAGATCAAACTTTAATAGCCATTTTAAAGATGCCTGGCAAAAGGCCAGGCATCCATTCATGGGCCCTTTCTGTGGGTTAGCTAAATACTACTAATATAATATGACTACTTACATAACTCTAGTCAAAAAGTAGTTTTCACATGTTGAGTTCAGTTTTGTTTTAGTATCACAAAAAAAATTGTTATTTTTCCAGCTTCGCCCAGATGACTCAATTATGGCAAAAACAGCCGAAAAAGAGATCAAGGCTGTGCAGGATTATATACGTAAGCTGAGTATTGTTTCAACCAAAGGACCTCAAGCCAATGCCCCAACTGACTTTGTGGAAGAAAAGGTTGATCCCCAGGTATGCCCAAACTCATTGGTTTAGGTAGAGATTACAGCTTAAATGATGTAGTTGACACTCAAATGAAAATAATTTGGCATTTTGGATGATAGCTTTTAGATTTTAATTTAAGCCCATTCATTAAGGCGATTTACCGACCAAACTGGAAGATTCCATCTACAAGCTACAAGACTTCTAAATGGTCCTACCATCGAAACCTGTAACTCTAAAGGAAGTGTGGAAAATAATAAAAAGGATAAAATACAAAAAGGCGTAGGTGTTAACCTTATCACCAAAGAGATACTTAGGAACCTCTTAAGAACAGCCACATTATTCCTCACAATGCTGTATGCATTGTGAAGAATAATGTGGCTGTTGGAATGCTCAGAGTACAACACTTCCCTCAGCCGTGGAAAGTCTCTTCTATTATACACACACAAAGAAAACCACCTAATGAAATAACCTCATATAAACCAATAAGTCTACTTCCAACTATGTCTAGAGTCTTTCAAAAAGTCCTATTGAGAAGATTGATACCTATCTTGGAAGAAAACAGAGTGATTCTCGACTATCGAACGGATTTAGGCAAAAAAAAATTACAATAGAGTAAGTACACCGAGTAGCAAATAAGGAAGGCCCTTGAGCAAAAATAATATTGTTCCTCAGCGTTTCTGGGTATACAGCAAGCATTTGACAAAGTTCTGGTACAAAGGGCTAAAATCTACCACACAACTATTACCTCTTGCTGCAAGTCTTACTTATCAGAAAGGTTGTACCAAGTGTGGGAAATAAATGCAACCTCCCAATTCTATGATATTGAAGCCAGTGTTCAGTGTTCAGGGATCAATCCCATACACTATCCATACTGTAGAACTTCCCCAAGTTGACATTGTAACTACAGCCACATTCGCCGACGATACGGCTATTCTTGCCAACGCCATAGAAGCATCTAAAGGGCCTGATGATGCTCCATGCCAACCCTATAGAAGCATCTAAAGGGCCTGAAAGAGATTACAGCCTGGTTGCAAAAATGGAGAATCAAGGCTAGCACAACGAAATCGGTCCAAGTAACCTTCAGCCTTAAGCAGGGAAATTATCCACTACTTAAACTCGAAGGACTAACACTGCTTCAACAAGACAAAGTTCAGTACCTGGGACTCTACCTAGACCATCATTTAACTTGGAACAACCACACAAAAACCAAGAGAGAGGGAGTTCCTCTCTCTTGGTTTAAAAATGGTTGGTAAATAAGATATAATGGCTATTCTTGGCTGTTGAGATAAAACAGCAAATTGTTTTCAAGCTTGTGATTCAAACATCTCAGTTATCTGAAGGATGTAAAACACTATTAAAAGAAACATTAAAGTACAGAACCATTGCAAAAATCCATCACAATTTAAAGATGAGCACAGTTAAATAAGAAATTGCCAAAACCGCCTGAACCTATTGACATCGCCTGCTCCGACACCCCGATAGCCTAGCTGCTGAACTGTCGGAGCAGAGAAACAAGCCCAGACTGAAAAGGTAGCATGTTATTCAAAGCGACTGACCATAAAGAATACCGATAGGGAGATGTCCTCAATGGAGAGCACACCTTACACAAGATATCCTACTCCATACCTTCTTATAGTTAAAATATAAACTGATCGCAATTTTAACACACTTTTATTAGTTTGATTTGTAACTAATTAACAAACTAATGTAATATAATCTTAAGACTATTTTTAATTGTGGTATCGAAATGAAACTTCTTATAAAGGTACATGTAGTTCGGATCACAAAACTATAATTTAGTATTTTGGAGCTGATCTGATAATGGACCCAGAAGGTAGAAAGCGTATTTTTTGTTGTTTTACTACATATTTGTTGTAGGAATACTGGGGTAACCAAAAGCTGGTGCTGTGCGAGGCGTTACTGAACGTGACCGCGTGGCGCGAGTTTGCAGCCCTCTCGGCGAGGCTGCCCGCCACCGTGATGCCGCAGCGGCCCGCCAAAGCACTCTGTGCCATGTTGCATGCTATCATTGAACCACTTTACAGGGCGTAAGTACATTAATAAATAATAATAATAAATAAATTCGGGACACTTCCACACACGGTCGCCTGACCCCAAACTAAGCAAAGCTTGTACTATGGCTGCCAGGGACTGATATACATACTTAGATATTTTTAAATACATACTTAAATACATATTAACACCCAGACATAGAACAAACACAAATGTTCATCACATGAATGTTTGCCCTAGGTGGGAATCGAACCCACGCCCCCAAGCTCAGAAAGCAGGTTCACTACCAACTGAGCCACCGAGGCAGTCATACATTTAACTGGACATTTATTTTGTTTTGTTGTATGACATGTAGCTGATCCATAACTGTACTATTTTGTAAATAGTAGAAGTAAATTGAATTATAGACATTTCTCACTCTTCTAGCTACATTGCTCTGTAAATGTCCTTCGTAAGCAAAGCTCTTGTGCATACATGCTATAAATATTGTTTCAATTTCAGTAACTGCAAAGTGGCACCAAAAATATCAGGCAAACCAATCCCACCTCTGACATCAAGTTTGGCACCGCCAGCTTGCAAAAATTTTGAAGACATGAAAGAGACGGTTATACCAGCTCTCATATCATTGGGTCCTTCTCTACACTATGACCCTATTCTGATGTACAAAGTAAGTTTAAATTCAAAGTGATCCATAGTCAGCTGAAGTTTTGTGGACTCTGCAGTCTGTCACTCCCAACCGGTCGTAATTACAATATATGATTGAATATTATTGTTGTAATACATTGTTGATGAAATTATATAATCTGTGCTGATACTTGGAAACTTTTATACCAAAACAAATTTTCTCATTCCCTAATAAAGTGATATTCTTTCAGGTGATTCGTATCCTCAGAACGGCTCGTTCACACAAAAGCGACCCCCTGCACTATGAAGCGTTGACGGTGCTCGACGCGGCCATACTGCCAGCTTTGACCCTGATGGAAGGAAACTGTTGCATGGCTGAGGAAATATACACGCTGCTGAAGCTATATCCCTATCAGTGCAGGTCAATGCCTCAACATACAGAAGGATCTGGCGCGTGATCTGATATTATGCATTAGGAAAAAAACGAGAAAGTAAAAAATTACAACGTAATTAGCTCATAGATTGTCCTTTTTACAGTTTTACACCCGTGAATGAATTTTGAACTGTTCCTGTAGCGTAATAGATCAAGCGTTAGGTCATTCCGTATTTTAAAACCTTCAGTTGAATATGGTTACAGCAAAGCGAAGTAATCAACACGGTCTCGCGACTTTGGACATGTAGCTCGAAGCTCTCATGAGCCAAAACGCGGTTCTGAAAAGCCTACGCAACCATCTTTACGCGTAAGTTCGGTAATGTTGCAGATACTGTCTGTATTCTCGCTGGAAGAATGAGTCTGGTGAGCGTATACCCGCGCTGATCCGCGTGCGCGGTAACTCGCTGCAGCGGATCAAGCACATCATGAAGCGCGTCTCCAAAGAGAACATCAAGCCGCAGGGCCGTCTCATAGGAAAGCTATCGCACGCCGCGCCCGCCTTCCTCTTCGATTACATACTCATGCAGGTAATATTACCTTATAAATTATAAAAATTAACATTTGACATTAAACATTTTGTTCTTTAAGGTACTTATAAAGTAAGGAAGACTACTATGCCCTAAAACTAGTTATGCCCTATAATTCCTTTTTGTGAATTTTTCATGATTTAAAAATTCTGTGACGCAACCAAGTGTTATGGGAAGTAATTTGATAATTAAATTACGGCGTACTGCATGAAATAGGTATTATAGGTAGTCAAGTCTTCTTCTTTGCGGCGCCCTAGTTGAATATAGATATTAGTCTATAGTCGTGTCTTTATATTCTCAACTAGCTGTTACTCGCGACTTCGTTCGCGTTTACTCAGAAATTAATATCCAAAAACCTTCCTCGTGACATACTGGAACTGATTATCAAATTATATTCAGATCCGTTCAGCCGTGAAAATAAGACGGATAGAGTTACTTTCAATTTTCTAATATTAAGTTTGGACTGTAATGTTGGTCACGTTCCGTAGATCCAAAGCTACGACAACCTGATCGGTCCCGTGGTGGAGTCCCTGAAGTACCTGACGTCGCTTTCGCTGGACGTGCTGGGCTACTGCCTGCTGGAGGCGCTGTGCGCGGGGCGCGGCGGCGGCGGCGCGGCGCACCCGCCCTGGCTGCAGGCGCTCGCGGCCTTCGCCGGCGCCGCCTTCAAGAAGCACAACATCGAGCTCACGGCGCTGCTGCAGTTCGTCGCCAACAGGCTCAAGGCGCAGCAGAGGTAACTGGTGCCGCTTGCTTGGCTCCTCGACCGGGGCGTGGAGGTAAGGCGTCAGAGGGAAGCGAGGTGGGCCCCGCTGCCCGCTCCGCAATTACTATCGAGGGCCATGGCATGAGCTGCTACCGTCAATGCAGTTTTGTCGAATGCTCAAAAAGTTTTGTCAGGTCTTTTGAAATTCATATTCAAATCACATGCAAATGTCAAGATGGAATTAAATTTTGGTGATTGACGTTTTAATAAACGTCAACCACAAAAATTTACATAAGTGTATAAAAAATTAAGTTATTATAAATATGTGTGATGTTTTTTACATTCATTACAATACTCTTTTTTTCATTTGGATAATGTAACTTTTTGTTACAGTCAAGACCTGCTCATTCTGAAGGAAATAGTGCAGAAGATGGCCGGAATCGAAGCGGTTGAAGAAATGACTCCCGATCAATTAGAGGCTATGGCTGGTGGTGAATTATTGAAGGCAGAGGTAAGAGTCTTAATTTCATATAAGGTATTATTGTAATGTTCATAGCCCTTTTCATTCAAGATAAGAAAACTATAGGTATCTCTTATCACTTACATACTATTCTTTACATTCTACTTTTAAGAGAGTTTTAATTTCGACAGGCTGGATATTTTGCCCAAGTACGAAATACTAGGCGATCGTCGGCCAGGTTGAAAGAAGCCATGGCCGGAAACAATTTGGATATATCGCTTTGTATCCTGTCGGCTCAACAGCGCCATTGCTGCGTATGGAAGGGTAAGGTTTAAATTAATTATTTGTTTATCTATATTGTGTGTATGGAGACAAGATAGAATAAAAAATAAATACAAGAAAACAGCATTCGAATTTATTTATCAGCATTTTTAAATTAAGCAGTAAATGTGCTCTCTTGATCAACCGAGAACTCGCCGGTCTGCCATTCTCAACCCTTCATACCACGCAACTAGCCGAATTGTGAAATCGAACTAGCTGAAGCTGACTTAGTCTTTACAAGAAGTATGTGTTGCAGAGTACGAGGACATCGATGCAACTCTGGCGGGCTCGCCGCCGGGCTCGCAGCTGAAGGTGGTGGGCCGGCTGACGGACCAGTGCCAGGACGCGCTCGTGCAGCTCGGCACCTTCCTCGCCTCCTCGCACTCTGCCGACGAGTACGCGGCCAGGCTGCCGCCGCTGCAGGTCTCCACTCTTTACTCTCTCTCCCTCCCTACCTCCCCCCTCTCTCCCCCCTTCCCCCATCTCCCGCCCTCCCCCCCTCTCCCTCACTCTCTCTCATTCTTTCAACACTTCATCTATCCGTTACTCAACTAGAAAATATACTTTTAACTCATGTGTTACAACTCTTTCTTTTTGACAGTTCTGAACACAAGATCAAAGTATATTGGGTATTAATTTTATTAGCTTCTGACTTTTAGTCTAGCCCAGATTGCTGAAACAGGTATCAAACTGAAATTTTATAACGATATTTTATCAATGATATTTATATTACCTGTTCTAATGTTGCCATTTTCATTTCACAGGAGTTACTCCGAGAATATCACGTTGACGCTGACGTGGCGTTCTTTCTCCACCGTCCCGTTTTGGCGCAAAAGATCGCCAACAAAATGGAAGCTCTGCGGTTGAGCGCCGACTCAAAGTCTGACAACGCGGAGAAGAGCATAGCGAGATATTCTATATCAACGCAAGAAGTCTTCGAGCCGGTCATAGCGGCTATAAACCCAATGCTGCCTGCTAGAGTCTGGGAAGATATCTCACCGGAATTCTATGTCACTTTCTGGTAATATTATAAAACCTCTTATACTATATTTATACTTCATATAAATTAGGCTTAGTCAAAATACTATAAACTACTGTTAATATATTTTTGTGGTTGTCACATTCAGTAGAGTGTTCTTCATGTTTTCATAACCTACAAACATTATAAACATTTTGTTAACACTTGTATGTTCATCCCAGTGTAAATTGTATGATATTATGAAAACTAATGTAACATATAAATTGACAGGTCATTATCAATGTACGATTTGCGAGTACCAGAAGAAAGCTATGACCGTGAAATAGAACGTTTGAGAACAGCGGCCGCCAACGCCACCAAAGATAACTCACAGGGTACTAAGGGGAAGAAAGAACAGGAGCGCTTCAATACATTGATTGAAAAACTTCAGGTATGTTGACTGCTGTTTTTTTGCCTATTTGTCGCACTTTTTCGTATTAGAGATCTTGAAGTACCGCTTCGGATATTCAGTTCACATTCTCTAACCATAATTTGTTTCTTAGAATCAAAGACATTTTTACTATCGGAACTAAAATTAAAAATTCGATAGTGAGTTTGTTTCTAACGCTTTCACGCCATAACTGCTCATCACGATCATCATGAAATTTTACATACACGTTGTCAGGGGTACAGAAAAGGACATACATACTTTTCATCCCGAATAATCTGAGGCGCAGCTAGAAAGACTAAATAATCAATACAAAACTAGAGGACAGTTTTTTGCTCCCGGAACATCTACTCTTGTGACATAGATGAAGTTGGATGGTGAACTTGTCTTTTTACTAAAAGCAGGCCTGTTTGTGCAAACGCGAACCGTACCTACTGCCCATACACGCAATTTAAAACTGCGATCTTTGCCTAAAAGCCTACATTTTTATCTAACAACGATTGCGAAAGCAGCAATTCACTCTCGCCTGCTCGCTTGTGTTGCGCATCACTTGCGCATCTATTATGTATGAAATCTATTTAACTTTCGCTTTGCGTACTTAAATTTACTAAATTGCATTGTAGCGAATATCAAATTCTTTTTAATGATGTACCAGTAATCTTTTATACTGTGGTGCATCAGTGTAAAAGCCAAAACCATAGTCCTTCTAATTGTATCTGACATAGTTTATTATAAAAGAAAACCAACATGTTAGTGCATTCTCCAGTTGTGCTAGTGTTACTATGGTTCGTGCCATATGGATTGAGTAAAGAGTTCATTGACTTGTACCGTTTCGTCTTATTAGGGCCAGAACTTTGATCAGATATAAATGGATTTATAAAGACTAATATGCACAATGACACCTTGAAAACAAGGCTTAGATCAAGTATAAGCCTCGTTTCGCTGTCAGTCGCTTTATGATCACGACGCCTAAATGTGCTAAAAAAAACTTTAGCAAATATCAACGTTATTGCGGAATGATTGGGCTTAGATTCAAATTACGTTATAATTATATTTTAATAGCACATTGGTGAACACACATAAACAAATAAAAGACGTCGAAGCAATATAGTGTAGAGACCTGATTTTTAATGAGACACGACATCTATCAACTGGGGCAATTGCGTCTTTCGAGAAACCTTAAACAAATTAAGCGTCACCTACATTCTTTTTTAATCTTTAGTTGCAATAAAATGTACCAGATGGCGTTAGTTGCCTAATTTGCGAAGGGTCAGTAATTCTCGAAAGACGCAATTGCACCAGAGACGCCAGAGAGACCCCAGTTGATCCAATATTGGTTGTTTATTATTTATTGATATCTGTTGGAAGGGTAGAGGTTTAGTCGTAGTGTGTGAGATGTGTGGTGGTCGCAGGAGGAGCGGCGGCGGCAGCAGGCGCACGTGTCGCGCGTGCGCGCGCGGCTGGCGGCGGCGGCCGGCGCCTGGTTCCCGACGCGCGCCGCGCGCTCCGCCAAGAACGAGACCGTGACGCGCCTCATGCAGCTGTGCCTGTTCCCGCGCTGCGTGTTCACGGCGCACGACGCGCTCTACTGTGCCGAGTTCGTGCACACCGTGCACACGCTCAAGACGCCCAACTTCTCCACGCTGCTCTGCTACGACCGGGTAACTGCGGCGTTCGTTTGTCCTCAGCGATAGCTCGTTGTGTATGCTTTGGAAAGTGATTTGATTTAAGACCCCGTCTTATACGAAATCACAAGAAACAAGTATTTTGTTTTGATTGATTTGATCGGGTGCAAAAAAATACAGCTGGTAGAAGAAACAACGAACTAAAGTTTAACCGAAGAACAATTTTGAAAATCATTCTCATTTTGGAAAAAAAAAATTCTTATAATACTATCGGAATGTAGTTTTCTAAATTTTCAGCGATTACACCACATTTTTTTTTTCGATTATTAAATAGCCAGATTAGTTGTCTAAAGTTTAACCGAGCAACTTATTCTTATTTGTCTTCTTACTACGACAAATCCCACTAAAAACGGCAAAAAAATATAATTTAACGCGTCGATCTCTATTAAATATCATAAACGATTTTCAACTCCAAATGAAGCGGCTTAAGTACACGTGTGCGTTCATGAAAAATCGTGCTATGACGGCGCACTAAATACTAAACTTAATCGAGTGAGTCATTTATTGGGTGGATAGTGGACGCCCACTACAGCATTTTCTTTTCAAAGTCAAAATAAGAATATTTTTATTCAATTTGGACCTTATTTTGACGGATTTTCAGTGAGTTGACCGATAGAGGAGACTAAAGTAGTCCTTGCTGGTTGTGTTGCAGCTGTTCTGCGACATCACGTACAGCGTGATGTCGTGCTCGGAGGGCGAGGCGGCGCGCTACGGCACGTTCCTGTGCGCGGTGCTGGGCACGGCCATGCGCTGGCACGCCGACCGCGCCGCCTTCCAGCGCGAGTGCGCGCACTACCCCGGCTTCGTCACCAAGTACCGCGTCTCCAACCAGTTCACCGAGGCCAACGACCACGTGGGATACGAGAACTACAGGTCGCTGCTCCAGCCTTCCACCGTCGACGGCCATCAGCTGTTGAGCACACTGCACAAATACACTTGTTTATGTACACGACTAGCTGTGTCCTGCGGTCACAGAGGCCAACGACCACGTCGGATACGAGAACTTCAGGTCGCTGGTCTAGCCTTCGGCAACCACAAATACACTTGTTGCGATATTGTTTTAATGTATTGTAGGCTTCTTCTAACAAATACAGTATTCATGATTCATTGGCTGATTATGAGACACACCACCTTTTCAACCGCTCTTTGTTTCCTAAGAATATAGGCAGTTTAAAGGGTAGAATTAAAACATACATAAATAAGCACTTATTTGCAATCTATTTAAGAAAAAACAAGTAGTAATGAGTACTCTGACCACCGCACACATACATCCACCTCTGCACTCATTTCATATTGATTTGGTGATGATAGGCAGGTTAATTATAAAAAAAAAATAGTAATGAATATTCCGTTGCAGGCACGTGTGCCACAAGTGGCACTTCAAAATAACTAAGGCGATGGTGGTGTGCCTGGACTCTGGCGACTACGTGCAGATCCGCAACGCTCTGATCGTGCTCATCCGCGTGTCCCCACACTTCCCTGTGCTCGCCAAGCTGGCTGCCATCATTGAGAAGAAGGTTGACAAGGTGGGTTGGGTTCCGTCACGTCTGTCCATACTTCCATACTTTACTAATATAATAAAATAGAAAGTAACTCTGTCTGTTTGTAGACTTTTCACCGGTTAATCAGCTGAACGGATCTAGATTAAATTTGATTACTTATTTTATATCTATAGGTCAAAGATGAAGAAAAAACCCAAAGGCAAGACTTGTATGCATTAGCTACAGTCTACAGCGGACAGCTGCGGAATAAATCTTCCACGATGATGCGAGAAAATGACTTCCATCAGGTATGTAACACTTCATTGTGCATATACACAGTCAAAAAACAAACCCCCAGAGTTTTATCTAAGAAGATGCTATAAGCGCGTCAAGTTTAATAAAAACCGAGCGTGTTTTGAATGTCTGCTATAATAAGGTTGACAGTTTTTTTTCACACAGCTTTTCACTTTCCACAGCTCTCAGTAATACATGAAGAAACTTACAGCTAATTACCGATTTACATTTTATAGTTGTTACACTATAGTTTTAAGCATTGTTTTATTCTTTTTCTTTTATGTTTTTGTGATTTCTGCTTGACTGCCTCGGTAGCTCAGTTGGTAGCGAACCTGCCTTCTGAGCTTGGGGGTGTGGGTTTGATTCCCACCTAGGGCAAACATTTATGTGATGAACATTTTTGTTTGTTCTATGTCTGGGTGAAAAATATCTAAGTATGTATATCAGTCTCTGGCAGCCATAGCTTTGCTTAGTTTGGGATCCGGCGACCGTGTGTGGAAGTGTCCCTAATTAAAATAAATAAATAAATAAATTCGGGACACTTCTACACACGGTCGCCTGACCCCAAACTAAGCAAAGCTTGTACTATGGCTGTCAGAGACTGATATACATACTTAGATATTTTTAAATACATACTTAAATAGATATTAACACCCAGACATAGGACAAACACAAATGTTCATCACATAAATGTTTGCCCTAGGTGGGAATCGAACCCACGCCCCCAAGCTCAGAAGGCAGGTTCACTACCAACTGAGCCACCGAGGCAGTCAATAATTAATAAATAAATTTATTTATTTATTCTAATAAAAACAATAAAGAGTTTGTCCATCTAAACCAGACTGAATTAAGTTGGCTTAAGATTCAGTATTATCAATCGGAAATTGACACGCAAAATAGGTGCATTCGCTCCGTCTTTAAACATAAAAGTCTGTGAACTAACCATTAAGAATGCATATTTACCTGAATATCTTTTTCGCGCGCGATTTTTCTCATCAACCGAAAGAGGTGTTTTGTTTTTTTCTTCATTAAACTAGAAATTGACAAAGCACTCATATAAAAACTGCTTGTGACGAGAAATAACCCACAGTACATGTTATAGGTAGGCGATAAGCACAAGATAGCAAGTGCCGCCGCCACAACACCTGTAGCGCCCAAAGAAGAAGCACCTTCTCAGGAGGACAATAACTTGTCACTGCAACCACCAGTTGGTAAGTCCGACTTATGCACTGTTGCTATTTTAAATATGTACCACTTAAGTTGAAGGTTCGGCTCAGACAGAAAGGAAATATCCTCGCGCAATTTTTGACGTCACTGACTAATGAATGATAGCCATAGCCTAAATTACAAAATCGTAAAATGTCAATATTAAGGTACTATTCCGCGCCTGACCGCTGACGTCAGCAGACGAGGACACTACTGGTTTGTATGTCTTTGTATGAGATACATTTCGCAGCGAGCGACATGAAGCCAGCGGCAGACGCAGCTCCTCGTACCTTTATCAACAGAGAAGTTGGCGTAGCCTCGATATTAAGCGATTTTGTATTTTAAGCTATGTTGAAATGGTTCATATTTCAATGAGGTCAAAAAGTGTGCGAGGATTATTCCTCTCTGTCTGAAATGATTCTAGTGTCAGTAATTTGTATTCCATTGCCTAATAGATCAGGAGAAGCGCGAGGCTAGAAACAGTGATAGGCGTCGTGAAGACTCAGATCGAGAGAAGGAATCCAAACGTGAATCCAGGTCGTGAGTTCATTCCTACAAATATCAATTAACCAACCAACTATTGAATCAGTACAACAAAATTGATACAAAGATATTATACTCATAGTAAAAACTCGACATAAATTTTTTAGCTATAATTATTTTAATGCAAATTTTATGATCTTCATAATACTTTCAGGTCCCTCAAAGAACGGGCCAAGGAGGATATACGGACAAAAGATAGATCTCCAAGGGAACGGCCACACAGGGTAACTACCTAAACTACCAAAACATTGGTTTACTTAAAAAGTAAACAAGTGATGTATGATGTTATTTCTACTTTCTTCAGTCATATAAATGTGAATTAAAATGTAGTTATTTGTCGTAGGAGGAGCGTTATTTGGAAACTGTGTCGCCCCCACATGACCATCGCAGTGCTTCCGATGAACTAGAACGCGGTGAGTTTAATTTGTGTTCATAATGCTCCTCAAAAGGATAATTATTAGTGGTTTATCAGATTTTTCAACAGTCAGTATTAAAAAGTATTTTGTGTTTGTCCTATTCATAATACACACACTCTATTTGCATATTATTTAATATTGTCTATAGATTCGGTTTAGCCATGTAATGGTTACAGACTTTATCAGATAAATATCTGGTTCTGCATTTATAATGTACTAGCTGTACTATTCCAAAGTATGATCTATCTGTGTGCCAAATTTCAAACTTTGGATTTAATATTAGTGTAATGATTAGTGTGATATGGTAATGAAAACTAGATTTAAAAGCACAATTAGGGGCTACAGATGTATTCGTTTTCCCCCACATTATGTTTATATTATTGAAGCTTAATTGTTTGTTAACAGATTTGAAACGTCGCAAAATAGAAAACAGCGGCAACGGCAAGGTGAGTATCGTTGTAATAAATCAGCCTCGCACCGGACTGAGGATTGGGCTGGACCACGACCATCGCGGGATGCTGCAAACAAACAAACTACCCACTTAAAATAACAAATATAACAACAGTGTACGCAAGTTCTACGAAGATCCAATGCAAAAGCCGTGCAAGTGTCAAAGAACTGTAAGACTGAGTAAAAGTGAACAAAAATCAAACATAAAACGTAAACAACAATAAATTATCTTCAATTGTATATACTAAAAAAAAAAAACGAAATAAGCAAAGAAGAAGTTAAACAGCTATATGTGAGTGTACATAGAATTGAATCCTACTGAATGAATTGATGCCTACTGTTAAGGAAAAACTCATAACACAGTAAGGTGTACGGAGTGATTTGGACCATTTTCTATGGAAGAGAAATGTAAATATTGGAATGAAATTGGTGCACACAAGAAGATGGAAGATGAAAACAAAACTATTCAAAGCATAGCTCCAGTAAAGGTGTAACTACGGGGATGAATTACCAAGATTAAAATATTTCTTTCAAAACTTAATGCCGTAAAATGGATAGAAAAATGTGTCGTTAGTCCAAACAGCCCAGTCCATGTGAGTAATAGGTAAGGTTAGTTTTGGAAGAGTCAAAAGGTCCTTTGAATTAAGTACAACCCTCTACACTGTCTATCCACCACAACCCACCTGTGATGTACGAAAATTAATGGATCTTGCGACGTGAACTCTTGAACAACATTCTGAATTTGGTGCAGAGAATCGACGCATTGTTTGAAGAAAATTTGTTACAATAAGCTGCATTACAATGGAGACAGGAGACATTATTGCAGCGAAATTTTCGTATTGCTCAAAGTTGCTGAATTTTGGATCTTAAGCTGGCATTTCTATTCGTTTTGGAATCATCATATTGTCCACCTGCCACCGAATCAATAGTGAAGTTATGGACTAAAATCTCTACCCGAGAAACAATACTACGGAGAAAGTATAACTCGTCAACTATCACTCCACATTGCATCTTTTCAAATAATTGAAATTGTATCAGAAGTATCTGAAACTCTTGCGCTCATGACCAAAATGGCATCAGTTGCTGAGACCGCACCACTTGTAAACTAAGTCTTGGTCGTGATTTCTTGGGAAGCACTAAGATATTGACAACTATAATATACAGAACTCGTCAAACCAGTAACACCACAGAGTAAACATTTTAATTAAGAAACAACGGTGCACCTGACAAACATATTTTTGATACTGATTATCTCCAACCCCTTATCCACCAACAAGCAAAGATACAAATTTGAGTTCAGAGCCAAATCGAAGATCAAGAAGACCAGAGAAAAATCTTAAAAACAGGACAACTCATCCGAAAAAAGCAGAAATCCAAAACACAAGGGCTTACAGCGGAACATAGATGGAAACAAAAAAGCAGCACATACAGCAGTATAGTGAAGATACTTTACCAGCATCATCAACCAGTTTTAACTACCTATTATGAATCACCAACCAACCAACATGGACATGGAAATGAAACTAAAATAAATTAATATTAAAATGGACAACTATTCAAAGGCATCATTGAACGGTGTATAATGAACAGCAAATGGAAAATTGACAAGAGTCCCAGAAGAAGAAGTCACAGAAGTCTAAGCTACAGACCAAATAATTATTTGAAAGTCAAACAGAACCTTAATGGCACTTGATAAGATGGAGTTGTCTTCATTCACAGTCCCCTTTGGCTCTATTTGGAAACCGTTACCAAATTACACTATGAATATATCAAGTTTTAAGGTTTTATTTTTATTTATTGTTCTAAATTTATAGCTAACATATTTTTGTTGCTGAGCAGGGTAGCAAAGACATTGAAGAAAGATCCCCAGAAAAGGAAAAACGAAAGGCGAAATTGAGGGGCGATGAACGTAAAGAACGTAAGATGAGTCGGAAAAGGGTAAGTATTTACGCAGCCCTCACAAACTTTGGCACCAGTTTTATTGTGATAAGCCTTTCTTGTCCTATTGATGGGCAAAGGTCTTCTCACTTTCTCTTTTCATTTACCGTCCATAGCTACATAGGTCAGTCTGTCTATTTAAACCCAAAGACTATCTAATGCAGCGGACATGGCCGCCCCAGTGTAACTGCAAATATTGACTCTAAAAATTGCCTGAAGATCTTATTTGTATATAAAAATATATATATTTTATATCTTCTTTCAAAGTACCTAGTCAAAATATTCCATAATTGAGTGGCTTACATTTGCTTTGTATTTCAAACGGCTGTATGATTCATACCATATTATTGCGGTCTAGGACACAACATGTCTGGTTTTTTTTATTGTATGCTATTGATTGCGTTAATTTCAATAAATGTTCCCTTAAACCGCACTATAGACAAAGATTTGTGTGGGCTGCAATTTATTATATTTACTTGCTTCGCACCGATACTAGTAAAGGAAACAATCGCGTAGCTAAAATTGTAGCTTTCATTAATATCGCGTGTACAACCAAAAAAAAATTCTACTCACTTTCAGGACAGAGCTGAAGAGACCGCTATCCTTGAACAAAAAAGAAGACGCGATGAACAAAAAGGTATAAATAAAATAAAAGGTGGCGACTCGCCCGCGCGGTCGAGTGTTTCGCGGGCGAATTGAGTAGCGTCTCTGGTTTTGGGCGGAAAGAGAATAGTCGTAGGCTTTGGTCTGTTTCATTCCACTTTTTTTTTTGTGTTTTTTTTTGTGTAGACTCAATTTGAACCTATCTATATAATAAAAGTGAAAAACCAGAACGAGATAAAAACGCAAGACGGAGCGAGATGGCGCTCTACAAAACTTCCTTGGCACGTTTCTCCTAAACGGCTACCTGTTTCTCGGTAATTCGCATGTAATTCGATTCCTTGACCCTGGGGAATTGCGACAAACTTAATATTTATGATTTTGGATGTGTAATTTTTGTATAATAAGCAAGATAAAATCGCAAGTTCAAATTTCGAGCCAATAGAGATTATATTAGAGAGCCAATAGAATCGCCGGCTTGCTAGAGGTCGGGGTCGGGGTCGCGTTCAGAGGATAGTCTCTCAGCGCACCCCGTGTGCAACTCTGCCGTTCAAAACATAAGTGTAAAAATTATTAAATTACATTGAATAAATTTAAACAACTTATTTTTAAACAATTTTAAACAATTTATTACAACTGAAAAAAACATTTTCAAGCAAAGTTATAGAACAACTTAGTCGTTTCGTAAGGCCAGTGAAACAACGGAGCCGTTAGAAAACAACGGAGAAACAGGTTTCTATCCTTTGCATAGAACACACCCGTCTAGAACGTCTATGTCAGTGTTGCACGTTATTGCTCTATCTGCCTCAAAATGGGCAAATGTTATGCAAATTTACAAAAAAAGTCGTATCTTAGTGGATTTATTTAAGCCAGTGGCATGTCAAGTATTTTGATAGTCACAATCAAAATTGAGAAAGTATTGTATTCAGAGTCAAGTCGAAGTCATGGTCTAGCAAAGAGGTAAGATTTTTAATAGAATAATCGTTTTATGATGTTGAAATATTAGTTTGAGAATATTAAATTACTTAGTAAAACAATAATTTCTTTTTTTCATTTGTTTGTTTCATCAAACAGTGTACTTTTCTCGCTTAACCGTAAATATTAATGAAGAAAGCACTGCGTTTTCGAAAATATGACGTGGCAACACTGCTTCTAAAGAAACAAAAAAGAAGTTTTGGCGGGAACCGAAAAGATGGTGTCGTGTTTTTGTATTATTTTCTAAAACTTGTGATTCTTCGAGTGTTAAAGTGTAATAATGGTGGATTATTAACGTTTACCGGTTCGTCAACGTGCACGAGTGTGGGCAAATGATACAAACATCGCGAAACGCGATTTTTCGTGTTCTCTACAAAACTTCACTTAAAGTTTCAGTAAAGTATCCATAACTTTACTGGAATGGGGAAAGGGGAGGGATTCATCGTCTTCATCATCACCTCATCATCATCATCATCCCATCATCTGTTACTGAAGAAAAAATTATTACTAAGAATCCGACTGAAGGACGAGTATCCATGGTCATGAAAAATTAAAAAAAAAAAAAAAAAAAAGAAACAAAAAACAATTTCGATGTTTGTTTTGAATTTTAATTTATCTGGTATGCCTTTATTTGAAAATTGGTGCAATTATTATGTTACTGAAACATTTTGGTAATAAAAGAAGGACTAACTAAGTAACGGTACCAGGCTTTTCGCAATTGAAATGGAAGAAATCAACCAATTAATCATCTTACAGGAAGATTATATTTTAATCACATAACCACATTATGTCTGCGTCTGTGTGCGTGATAAGGCAAATAAACACAGCACACTTAGCGAATTTGTGGCTTGCATATTGAGGTGTCATTTGGAAACCTACCTTCTCGATGTAGTTATTGTAAGCTACCGATAATTGTGAAATAAACATGACATAACATAGCGTCACGCCTTACCCTCGAAGGGGCTAGAAGAGTTGTAACATCCACACTTCGACGGACGACATTCAGTCTCAAATGTATAAGGGGGCGAGCCTGTCGCCATACACCGGGCTCAATTTATGTAACAGATGACATAGTTACAATACACACATACGTTCACACAATGAACACATTGGTGCGTGTCATCGGCTGCATGGGTTTGAACCCGCTCCCTCTGGCTTGAGAGGCGGTCCTTCTCCAACTACGCTATCAATATATTTTAATTTCTTAATTATATTTTAAAATTTACCTATATATTGTGTACGTATTCGTTTCTTAGATGTATTTGTATCATTTTAAAATCAATAAACAAGAATACTTATGTTTTTGCTAAACATTTTATTATTTACATCACTATACTTATAATATAGTAGGTAACTGTTACTTAACCACTAAAACTACTGAATAGATTTACATAATAGGTAATTAATTGCTATGCAATAGATTCCACGCGGGCAGAGCCGCGGGCAAACTCTAGTCTAATAAATAAAAGGGGTATTCTGGACATAAATAAAAGAGGCGTTTTGAAACTAATCGATAGTTAGTTCTCATTGACACCTTTTTAACTACGACTGGTATTTTTTCCACGGACTACTAAAGCCCGAACATAAATTGGTTTTGCAAGATTTGTAATATTTTTTAAATAAATTACAGCTGTAATCAAAATCAGCGGTCATCAAAATGGGTCTCAAGAGGATCATCATTACGAAAAATATCATAAAAGGGTATGTTGTTGTCCCACTACATCATTATAAACAAAATAGTGTACTTAATTCATTTCTGCGTTAAGATCTCCGTTGACTTACAAGCTCAGCGGCCGACCACTCCGACCAGCACCGCCTCGCGGTCGAACCGAGGCAACTTTCCATTTCCTCATGAAAAACTAAGTTATTTATAGAAAATTTAGGTATAGTTTATTTTACTAAAAATATTACATTGAACCTTAAAAACTAAACTTATAAATAAATAAAAACTAACTACATTATAAAATGTTTATAAAAGGTCAGCAGAGTGCTTGAGAGTACTACACTAGGCGAACCTGTGATATACTATTACTTAGATTAATTATACTGATATAAAGTCCTTTAAGCTCATAGGTATTTTTCCCTATGAATCCTTACGTTATTATTGAAGTCACGCGAGTGACTTCACCAGCAGCTCGGCGAATCAATCTGAATAGGACAAGTTCGTCTCATTCTTCTTCATAAAATTGCGAGGCGGTCGGAAGCTGAGCTTGCGAGTGGACAAAGACCTTTGTTCTTTTGCTAATTGTCTATTGTTTTCAGGAGAAGTCTCCCTTCAGAGATCGCTCACATGAAGAGGCAAGAGATAAACAATATCCTTTTCAGTTATTAATATAGTTTTTGGAACCTTGAGGAGAAAAACCAACTGAGTGTGTTTGGCCTCACCCACAACTCAATCTTAATGGCGGGACCACACTAATCGCGATAATGCGAATAATCGTATTAACGCAATGTATTAATATGCAAAATGCGAAGTAGCAGGCACACATCGCTCCACTGCGCGCTATTTCCTATTTTTAGTGAATAAATTTCATTTCATTTCATTTCGCTGTCGGTAAATTCTCGTACAACAAAGATGTATTTGCGCGGCCACACTTCAGTCGGTTGAGAGACATCGCGTGCGTAGACGTGTGGAAATTGAAACGAATTTCGACATGAATTGGAGTATCGAGAAAATTCTAGCATTGATTGTTAATTACGACTCACGATCTTGAAAGAACCTGTCCTGTGTGAGGTTCTTTAGAGTTTATTGTGCTTGTGTGAAGTTGGGCGAGAATAAGAAATAACCTGCACGCTTACCATGAGTTTTGAAAGTTAACGAAAACTTTTTTATTTTCGTCTGGCTCCATACATTTCAATAAAACGCACCCGGCAGAAACGTTAAGGAATTAGGTGAAGGTGAATTTGCCAAACGAAAACTTAAAAAGTTTACGTTCACTATCAAAACTCGTGGTAAGCCTGTGCTATCGATGTATCTATGTGCTTAGCCCCTAGCTTTTGTATAATCGACAATTTAAAAAGAAACGCGACGCTTTTATTGTGCATTTAAAAATTTAGCACAATTTAAAAATGTTATTTGCTGCCTTAAAATATAAAGCTACAACTGTTTTTTTTTTTTGTGTTTACCGTTTGTTATCGCGATAAACTTCACACCGATGTAATGTGGCCATGTTACGTTATCGCGATGTGTGAGGCTCCGTCATTAGATTAGATTGTTCATTATTTGGTTAGAAAATTGGTAAGAAGCTAGGTTATGCGCCCACCTGAAGGCTGGGTCTAGAATCGGTCAGGATAGAAAGCAGTAACGAAGCAGGGTTTTGGGATTGACCCAAGTGATATTAAACTTTAAGATGTAAGATTTTAGTTTAAGCGGGGAAGGGGCTTGACTTAGTCGAGGGTAATCAATGATAATTAGATATTATCGGGGGGATCTTGAACCCCTTAGGTGTCCCGACTGGGTCTGCTTGTGGTAGAAAGCTACTGGCACTTTTAATCGATTTCCTTAACAGCTTCCGCACTAGACGGTCAAACGAATCGAAGATAAGAAGATAAGTGTTTCCTGCCTGCAGAGTGTCGCGATGTAGATTAATGAGAAATTACGTAACATACAATACAATCCAAGTAAACATGATAAAATAAATATGTACAAAATCTGATTTTGTTTTTTTACTGTTTCACATAGTACAAAATTAAATTCATTTAGTTACGTAGCTACCGAAGATGTGCGAGGTTAATGAGCGCGTAAACTAAACTCGGGCCACTAACAGGGTTACTTCGCTGTGTGAATGATTTAATCCTAGCATCCGCAGCTGCATACTGCAATGTCTTTGGTCCTATCCCGACGCAAAACAGCGAGTGTACAGGGATGTTGCGATGCTACAGACAATCACAATAGGTAATTATTGTGTCTCGAATACCTTGTTTGTTTTATGTTAGCACAATTTGTCGTCTTACATGTAGTTATTATGGTTCACGAAAACTCCCTTGAAAAGAAGAATTTCTCTGCAAGCCACGCAGAAATGTACCTATGTACCTACTCTTTTTTTAATGAGCATCTTTGGAAATTGGTAGTCAGAAGAGCACGGACGTACCCAGTTTCCAGTGGTCTGAGATCCTTGAAAGTTGTTTAAAGATACAAAACAGTCCATACTTTAATCATTAATCTGGAATCTAGACATGATTTGTGCCCACAAATCTGAGATGTAAAAATATCAGTGGCCCTATTCGGAGATTTTCATCTCACTTTTTTTCGTCCTTGTTGCTCTCGTTTGAGACGTCATAAGTGTGAGAGTGACCAAGATAAAATCTCATCTCACGCGCAGGGGGGCTATTCCTGCGCGTGAGATGAGATTAGATTTTATCTTGGTCACTCTCACACCTATGACGTTTCAATCGAGAGCAACAAGGACGAAAAAAGGTGAGATGAAAATTTCAAATCTCCGAATAGGGTCACTGGAATAGCCCCCCAGGTATGTGGTTGCGCCAACTGTTTTCATGCTTAATTCTATGGGACCTATTAATTAATTAATTAATTTCCTGAGATGAAAAGAATTCAGACGAATGCGGAATCTGACCTTAGTGAAATAAAAAAAAAATTAAAAGAAATTTTTACTCAGATCTGTTTCAGAGAGATAAACACCAGTGGCCCTATTCGGAGATTTGAGATTTTCATCTCACCTTTTCCGTCCTTGTTTGAATAGTCATAGGTGTGAGAGTGATCAAGGTAAAATCTCATCTCATCTCACGCGCAGGAATAGCCCCCCAGTTTTGGCTTCGAGCCTTTACCATGATGGAAAAGTTATGGTCAAGAAGTAAACACTCGCTAACTTTCACAATTTACAAATCTTATGATGTGATAATATGATATTAACATATCGCGAAGAAACAAGTTTTAGAATTTAAATTCTAATTTGTGCCAAATTCCATCAATACATTATGGTTCAATTTCATAAGTCGATAATTCGGTCGTTGACTGCATTGTTCTTCCTCGGTCTCGACTCGGTCGGCTTGCTCCCAACGACGTGGTCGATAGGCCAAAGTTTTAATTTTTGTCCCAACTGCCGCTAGTGTGACTAAAAATAATTATTAAGCTAAAAATAATTATTATTTTTAGCGTTTTGTCATTATAATGTCATTATTAATATAGATAAGCTGCGCTATAATGTAAAAAAATATCATAAAATTGGTTTTCCATGTTAAAATTCTATCGGATTGACTTTAGTTTTCACCTGTGGTGGTAAGTAGTTTGGTGGTAGTGGTTAGCACAATTTTTTTTATCTCCTGTCGACAGTTTGGACACACCACTGGTGTTCGTTGGGAGTAAGCCCCTCGGTCGATATACAACATGCAAGTATTGCCCGAAAGTGACCTTGATTTTCTGTTCTCACGTGCCATTGGTTAAGGCCAATAACATACGATAGGTAACAGAAAACATGCACCATGCGGGCCACATCAACTAATGAAAATGGTTTTCGCATGCGAGTGCCCCCGTCCCGAACGACCAATGAAAGTGAACCTTTAGAGAGAAAGTATTTTGAGGCTTTACGCTGATTCCACAGTTCCACGCTCTTTATTCCATAGGTACCGACCGCGAGCCACACTATTTTGCATCTCGCTCTCTGTGTGATTGTCTCTAGGATTTCTCTAGGATTTCATAAAGCTGCATCTTCGCTACGTTACCGCGGTTCGCCGTGTCGGGGTGGTATCGGGTGGCGTTAGATTGGAGAATACACAACCTAATACTTTGATAAACAAAATGTGTTGGTAACCCCTTAAAATCAACTTCACGGATAAAGATTTACCAAAACAACCAACACGAAATTAATCGCAGTAGTACAGTCCATACTCTCTTTGTTTGATCTTTAGTGAGCATTGATAGACACGTAGACAGCAACAGACGTGTTTCTAATCGTATTCGTGTCTATGGTATGGTTTAACTTTTTATTCTGTGGGACGCTGTTATCTCCAGAATTATTTCTTCGTAAATAATTCTTTTTTTCGATTATTAAAGTAAAATATTCGTACCCCAGTAGTTACAAAGTGCCAAGTAGTGAATAGTTTATACTAAACTAGAAATCCACGTAAATTACTACTGATTAGGCTGGATATAGATCTAAATAATTCGTACAGTGAACAAGAATGCTGGCCGCCATTTTGTTAAAAAGTCAGATAAAAAGATGATGTGTTTTGTTGTCAAACGAGGTAAGTATTGCCAAACCTTAGGTAAAATCAAACTCACTAAGGCAATTAAACAATGTAACCTGTAAATAAAAAAAAAATAAGTCAATAATATTTAAGACAAATGATTCCAAAATTTATTAATATGTAGGGAAGGACTTTAGAAACGCACCAATCGATTTAAGGGGGGGGGGTGTAAGACCCTTCCCCTAGAGGGGGGAGTTGCGGACACCCCCCCTATAAGAGATATGAGCATTTTTGTGTTGCAACATAACCTCACTTTTTTTCGATTTTCGTTGTAAGTATTTGATGTTTACTTTAGGTCTGTATAATAGTATATAACAGAATATTTCAGAGCACTTCGCCGGCCGCTGCCGCGGTACGCTCGCTCGGCTCGTGCGTTGTTTTTCATGTTCTAACATAACCTAACCAAACCATTTTTTTTCTAGAAGCAATTTCGACATTAGCTAGTTTGGGTCTGTTTAATTTTATTTAACAGAATATTTCAGAGCACTTCGCCGGCTGCTGCCGCGGCACGCTCGCTACGCTCGTGCGTTGTTTTTCATGTTCTAACATAACCTAACCAAACCATTTTTTTTCTAGAAGCAATTTCGACATTAGCTAGTTTGGGTCTGTTTAATTTTATTTAACAGAATATTTCAGAGCACTTCGCGGGCTGCTGCCGCGGCACGCTCGCTACGCTCGCTCGGCTCGTGTGTTGTTTTTCATGTTCTAACATAACCTATACCAAACCAATTTTTTTCTAGATGCAATTTCGATGGCAAATGATGCTTTGGCCTAAGATAATTACGCCTCACAATGATGATAACAAAACACCTAACATAACATTACATGACGTTACAGCACAGAAACTCAAGGTGGCGTCGATTACGTTCCTTTTTTACAAGTTTGTTTCATTATATAAAAAGAAAAAAAATTAAAAACTTGGTTATTTTAAATAAAAAGAAGGTTTTTTGATAAAGAAAACGTTATTTATAATGTATGATACGATATACCATATAAATAAATAAAAAATAGCCGTATTTCTATTTTTATGTAGTGCGACATGTTTTTCAACTCTCGTAGAACGTATAACGGACCGCTCAGTTTCGAAACATAGGATAGAAACTGTGAAAATTTAGGGTTAATTTTTCGATTTTCAATTATTAATATCCCGAAAAGTATACGTTTCCGCAAGTTTGCACTTTACAGGAAGCCTTCATATAATAAGGCCTATCTGTGAAAAAAAACATGAACCGTGAAATCGATTGGTGCGATTCTAAAGTTAAGCCATAAAACTGGCAAAAATATTTGCTGCCCCGTGCTTGTGAACGATAGTCGTTCGACAAAATGTGTTTAAAATAGCAATTCATTTTTCGCAACCTTTTTTCTCTATGGGTGTTTTTATACCTAGTTTTTCGTTCTAATTTTGTACTTTTAATCATCTAAGGTGAGTTTGTTTTTTGAAATTACGTCATTACGGTCATCGTAAAAATTTCTGCCAACTACGAGCACCTACTTAGTTAAAAAGTGGATTTGTGTGTGGATTTGGAACCTACCATAGTAAATATGTACACATATAATATAACCTACCTTAATAAATATAATATTACATTTTGCATACACACACTAATATTATAAAACCGAAAGTAACTGTCTGTCTGTCTGCCTGTTTGTTGGCTTTTTACGGCTAAACAGCTGAAAGGATCCAGATAATTATATTTTATTAAATTTGATAATTTGCAAGTGTATCACGAGGCAGGTTTTTGGATACTATTTTCTGAATAAACGCAAACGAAGTCGCAGGTAACAGCTAGTAATATTATGAAAATTGCATGGAAAATTCTCCGAATTATGATGTTGTAAACGACTACAAATTCAACAAATGCAAAAAAATACTGTTGAAAGTTACTCGATTTCAAGGATCTATTTTTATCTGTGAATGAAACTTCGAGAACTCTTGTGACGTAAACTGACAATGACATCTTGACGTGGAACAAAACGATAGTAGTAAAGTGATTCCCATGGCTATCTACATGATAATTTCCTCTCTACGATTATGTTTTTTAGATAATTTCGCAACAAAAGGAATAAAATTGTGCTCTCTGGCAGTTTCGAACCAAGTAGGTACTTTTGGTTCTTGTTTGGAACTTCCAAACATAGGTGGTAGTAATTTCTCTTCTATTTTCGTTTTAGACAACTCTCTTGCCCTGTTATTCCCCTTGATGCATTGATTTTCTGGTAGAGGCGATTAAAGTTAAGGGAAAACAATTTCTCATTGTCATGTTAGCTCAATGGGTAAGATAGTTACCCACCAAGGCCTTAAGGCCATGTGTTTAATTACCTAATAGGTCCTTCTAAATGATAGAGAAAGCTAAAGCTTAAAAAGAGTTTTGAAAACACCATCTCCAGCGTTAGCATGTAATAATGAGTCGTGATAGATATTCGCTCTGATTATCTCCCACTATGCAAAACCTTTGCTTCGAATTAATACAGTGTTTGAAGCCAAACGTTAAAAAAAGGAAATGACATTGACAGGAATTGGTTTTTTGATGGACCGATACGATTTACGTTTGATTTTGCTTTTCAGCTTTCGTTTCGAGCACAAAGCACATCCCGATCCCGGAACGTAGTTCATGGCCTTGTTTGTACAAAAATAAATAAAAATGTTATCGTATCAGTAGGTAAGTGTAACGTTAGGCACCTTGTGATTAGCTGCTCAGTGACCTTGAGCTTGTCGTTGTCCTTGAATAGTGGCCTACGGAAATAGATAAACAAGATAGACAAAGGAAGATCAACAATGCTTGCTACAAGTAGAAATTACGTGTTTGTCAATATGATGCAAAAAAAAATTGACAATAGTCGCTTGTTCATGCGCTGTCGCGTTGTATAAACTGTTCTAGGTCATACGTTGTATGTAGTTAAATATCAAAATTCACGGGTGTATTAAACAAAAAATATTCCTATTTTTAAGTAAGGATGTTTCTTTTACGGCGTGAATTTATATGTACGACTTAGACTGTATTGGTATGGACTAGATTTCAACGGATTAAAACCGGTCGGCCATTTTGTGAAACTGATGTAAGTACGTAGGTAAGTAATTTTCATAGATATTTTTACGGACACAGGTACATAGGGCGTTTGTGCCTAGCATACAGTGATCCGGTGAATAAGACCAACCCTTGGTTATTTGGGTCACTTTATAAACAAATAGCTAGTAGTTAGCTTTGAACGACGATCTCGCGTATCTCCATAATTCCTCGCCCGATTTTTCTCATATTCGAACTTAAAAATTGTATTTGCATGAACTTGTCTGCAAAATTTCATAAATTTTCAACGATACTCCAAGTTTTCGTCGAACAAAAAATTCCCAGATGTCCTAGTCGACTCGTGAGACCTTGCTCTGCTCGGTCAATACATCTAAAGCGAGATATTACCTTCATTGAATCTCGGAATTTTGAGCAACACATACGACACAACGTTGACGCCCAAATCTAAGTGCCCACATGACCCAAAAAAACAAGGTCTAGCATTCAGCAAACACAATGATCGTCATCCGTCTCTTTCGAACTTGTTGTAAACTTATTGTAGACTTATTTCGTAATTGCTTAAGCATCGATTGACGTCACTAGGTGTTTCTGAATGCTATACTTGGCGGAGTTAATTATTTTACCATGAGTGCGCGGAAGTTCGGCGCGGGTCCCGAAAACAAGTCGCGTCCCTTTGACACCCAAAGTATGCGCACTGCGCAGCGTTTCACGCTCACCTCTGAGCCCCCAAAAATAGGTATTTGCGCGTTCTCTAACCGGTAGGTGAAACTATTATCATGACAATGTAGCCGATAGTTTTTGATAAAAGTCAAAAATTACATTAAAACCATTAATTCAAGACATTAAAACCATTATTAAAAACGTGAATATTTTCATAATGGCGGCACAAGCTTCGTGATTCGCCAATTCTCTACTACAAAATTAAATAAATGACACTCGGAAGTCTTCGATGTTGAGCGGTAAATAATATGGTTCGACCATCTAAAAATATAAGGTCTACAAAACTGATAGAAGGATTCAACTTTGCGCAGTGGTTTATCGGTCATCGCGCCAAAGCTGCTACCGACGCTGCCCGTGATTTGCCGGCTTTGACGCTGCTTGGGCCGCATCAGCGTGCAGGCAAACATACAAATAAATACTTGTTATAGGTCGTTCCAACAGCTGCTATTAATTAAAACCCAGTGACTGATTTCATTCGGTCATTCAAAGCAAATGCAATGCACTCACCCCTGAGCAAGCTAGCTAGTCGCAACTTATTGTCACAACAATTAGTTAGCACTTCTACGGTGCTATTCACAATCATTCGGAAACGTTTCCTATCGGATCCCAGAAATTTCAAACTTAAATTATTCGAATCTCAGTCTACTTTTATACATTATGGATTATGGAATCAAGTATAAACCCGGTATCGGAATCCGGTAAAAAACCGGAAGAAATGGTCTCGTTTAAAAACTTGTGAAAAAAGACTGAGATTCGAATAATTTAGGTTTAAAATGTTCGAAATTCGAACTGAAACGTTTCCGAATGGTTGTGAATAGCCCTGCTAGAAGTGAAATCTACACTGTACAATACTGTACACTGAGAAAAATAAAGCTCTTATCGCAAACACATTTTGTCGAACGGCTTTTATTCACAGAGGAGCTCGAGGTAGCGAAAATTTTCGCGTTTTTTGTTCTAAAATGGTAACGTATTTGTGAAAAGTGACTGTTTTTTTTTTATATTTATTTTTCTTTTTTCTTGGATGACGCAATATTTAACACGAAGCCCGTGTTGTTTTTGAAGTGCCTAAATACGTGCATGTGAGTGTGCTGGTTAGCATCCTCGCCGTATACTACTAAGCCAGTTCGAGATGTCAAGTCTTGTATGAAACTAAAGTCTTCTATGACTGTACTAAAGGACAACGGCCAAAAATAAATGGACGTTGGTCCAAACATCCGCAGGATTGACACCATAGCCGATTTGTAGGTTTGGTTTATAGGTTTTCGCATAATAAATCTCGCTGAATTCGAACCCACAGTTTTGGAGATATTTTGTATTGTAGTTGTGATTTTATAAACCTTGTGAAAGGAATGCTTTATTAACCTAATACATATTGTATGTTCAAAGTTAAAGTTATACCAAGATCATACAAATAAATGTTATGAGTGAGATTGTTCTGAGTTAACAGTTTCCCTCGGTGGTTCAGTTGGTACTGTTGGTAGTGAACCTACCTTCTGAGCTTGGGGGCGTGGGTTCGATACCTACCTAGGGCAAACATTCATGTGATCAACATTTGTGTTTGTTCTGTGTCTGGGTGTTAATATTTATTTAAGTATGTTTTTTTTAAATATCTAAGTGTGTATATCAGTCTCTGGCAGCCATAGTGCAAGCTTTGCTTAGTTTGGGGTCAGGTGACTATGTGTAGGTACAAGTGTCCCGAATTTATTTATTAATACTAGTAGTTAAAAACACCCCAACAACTAAATATCTAGCGATAACTGAATAAGCTGAAGTAATATCGCAAAGTGCAAAAATGCGTAGCCGCAAAGCAAACTCGTATCGAAGCTCGATCACATCTCTTTGAATCTATCGCCTTCTCTCTCGCTTTCACACAACTAGATCTTTTGTCTTTTACAGGTATAATAAACACTTATTCTTCCAAGAAAACAAAAACAAGTGTGTCAGCTTTCAAAACCGCAAATACAATGAAAATATGTATTACATTCTTACAAAACAGAAACGGATTAGGTTTTTCTTAAAAAATATATTAAAAAAACACCTGATATCGATTTTCATAAAACATAGAACACCCCGACTAGGGTCACCTCTCAAACAAAAAAAATCAAAATCGGTTTATCCGGTCCGGATACACTCACACATACTTACACACACCGCCGTGGGGGGTTAAAAAAGAATATTCATATCAAATCCAACACAAGATTTATTTCTCAAACCACAAACTTTGAAATTAATAAATGGCGTTCTACTCTCGGTGCTTTGGCTAAGAGTTTACCACCATGCAGGTCAATTCATCGTGATTTGTGACGTCACCATGGGGATTTTGCTTAACATTTCTGATAATACATAATTATTCATATTTTACTATTCTTCTTTTTTTTTTATAATTTACAGTAAGTTTATTTTATAGTTGACTATATAAGTAGTTGACTATATTGACTAAATATTACTAGAGCCACATTTTACTATTCTTAAAAAAAATATATCGGTTTCTGTAGTTTGAATTTTACCGGTGTCGTACTATTTTTAATGCGAAATAATCTACCAAATGCGCCATGTGCCAACCTTGTGGCATAAAACTTTTTTTTTTGCAAAATGGGCAAAGATTTGCCCATTGTCCTTTATTTTATTGACTCTGAGAGCTATTCGCGTTTTTCAAAATTTCTAAGTAAGTACAATTTGTTTTCCTGTCCAATTTAGTGCAGTTGTTCGCAAAGTTATGTGCGTACACACATTTCGAGTATTCATTTTTTTATATTTTATTATAACTAACGAAATGGAGGAGGTTTACAAGTCGACGCGTATTTATGTATTTTTTAAATTATTTTTTATGAATGGTCACGCATAGCTTTTTACAGAGTAGTCCGATTTTGATATTTTTTTTTTACCGGAAAGGGTTCCTCGAAACTGGTTCATTTCTTCAAAATTGGTCCCATTTAAATTTGGAAAAAAATCAAATCCTAAGGGTGGTTAAATAGGGGTGATTTACACTCACATAATTATTGTCTCTTGTGTGCAGACCTCTCAGTATCTGTAGTAGCTATTTTAAAAGTTATCAATGTAGTAATAAATATTATTATAGCCACATTTTTTTTTTTAACAAAAAATTAAACCGCCGAAACAACTGAAAAGCAAAAACTAAGTTCAAACTAATGTAAGTGTAGGTTAGTAATTTTGAGTCGGGCGGCGTAAGTATAAGTGTTTGAGTCGGCGCCAAACCTACATATGGATATATCAAACACACTATTTTTATGACTTAAAATTACTTAGGTATAGTTACCTTAGTTTATGAACTTAGTTATTTATAGCAGATTAGTACGCACACAAATACACATTTCCTGGTCAGTCTGGGTGCTTTTAGACGGGGCTGTGCGGGCCGTGCCAGCACCCAGCGCGTACCTGCTGCGTTTATAATGACGTTTAGGCACATCGAGTTATTATAAAAAATATTGCTGTCTGGGTGTCTCAAAGATAACTTTTCAGTTTAATTTACTTAGAATTATACATAACATAATAATACATAATTATAATTGTAGAAATGAAAATGAAAAATCGAGACCGATATTTGTTGAAGAAATATTACACTTTTACCAGGTCGTAACGTCGTAAGTAGGCACCCGGACTGCAAACATTAGTTTATTTGAATATGCCTACCTACCTAGCTATAGCACAATCTACCTACCTTAATTATTAAAAATCGTGATAACCTTATCCGTATCTACGTATTGTTTTTTTATTATGATAAACAAAGGTGCAGCAACAGCAACCCTGCGTATTCAGGCAAGAGTAGATATTTTAATCTTCTACGGGTCTTGAGTCAACATACTTGTTTGTTTTACTATGGCATTACCTTTGACTCCATTCTCTCTCACTCTTTTGCTCACGCTTCTGTACCGCGCAGCTGAGGACTCATTTAAGCAATACTACTAAACACTGTGATTAGGTTAGAACTAGCGATATTTGAAAGACGTAAGTATAGAGCAGTCATTTTCATTGACAAACCACCCCCATATCAGGATCCCCATCAGGAACCCTCCCATTTTGTAATGGCCGCCATTTTTAGTTTTATAGTTTTTTTCTGAGACTTTAGTTATATAAAGCAAAAACTTTTTAAGTGGAATCCGACCTCTGCGGTTAGCACGCCTGCGTTATCTTTGGCATCAACGCACCCGGACGTTTTCCAAGTATGTGTCCCGTTTTAGCGCTTGCACAAGGGTGGATTAAAACTAATTATAATAAGCGCGTCCACCACTTCCCAAGCGGAAAAATGTATGGAATTATAAGCAGAGGATCATAACAAGCGTCCGCACCGCGACAAGCGCTCGGCAGACGCTTGTTAAGTATACTCGTAACTAGTCCGAGTGAAAAGCAGTAGTAAAATATATCAAAAATCACTAAAGTAACTTTGTACACAAAGAACTCTGCTAACAATGATGATAATTATATTGTACATAGCTAATAAATCTTACCATGAGTACCTGTTCACTACACGTGTTTGACAAATTAACTGTATTGTTTCAGACTGCCTGTAATATGGAAAGCGAAGTGAAGGTGTTCCATTCCGATATCTCTAGAGTAGATTGCGAGGAAGAAAGTCATTTGTATGATCTCTTGAAAACTGAGCCAGCTAAACCGGCCTCACAACATTCCGCCTCCACCAAAAATGAGACTTGGGAATTTAAACCCAACTGTGAAAAACACTACTTGCCTAAAAGAGTACAATCGAAGTTAAAAGTTAAAACTGTTAGTCATGTACGGGCCTTATTTGAAAAAGACGTACATACTTATTTGTCGAAAGACCTAGAACTACAGCAAAATTATTTAATGCGAAAAATACGCGATGGATCTTCGAGTGACGAAAAAACCAGAAATACTGCGCGTAAGCTATTCATTGCTGATAATCCGATATCTAGATCATCGTGGCAAATGCTCTCCAATATTAACCCTGAAAGACATAACCATTCCAAACAGTTTGTTTTATGGAATGGTAGGTGTATTCAAGTAAATGGCAGTAGAGGTGGAAAACATAAATTCATTTGTAAACATGACTTAGAAAACAAAGTAAAAAAAACAATGAGAAACTCATCTAACTATAAAAAGAATGCATCGACATCAAGAGTTGGATTGTTGCAGGCCTCTCTGAATGTGAAATTTAAACCTGGACCTCTCAGAAAGAAAAAATATCTGGATGATTCACACCACAAATATCAAATGGGTAACATAGAATTAGTTCAACTTCCAACACCCGTACTAGAAGTCTCGCCTGCATACGGTACGATATTGGAACCAACAATCTCAAGTTATGTTAACACCTTACGTGGTGAAAAAGGTGTTATATCTCCAAAATTAGCAGAATTTGCTGTTTCTGTTCTTGGAACGACACATAATAATGCAGTTGCCCAGCTTGATGAAAATTGTTGCATTACTTTTGAATTGGGTTACAAATGTCAACAAAATCGTGTACTAATGCGTCGGAATATAGTAAAAACTACATCACACACTAACAATGAAAACGATTATTTTAGCAATACAAAACTCGAAACAAAATTAATCCAGAATTCTCCTGCTGTTGGAATTGAATGTAACATCAGTCCGAACGAGAGCTTCAGAACTATAGAGCTTGAAGTAAAACAAATTGTGAACGAAATGCTGGACTCAGTTGACATAAGCTCCATTCAAGATTCTATTTACAAAGAAGATAAACCCAGAGACACCATAGCAGATGATGCTAAAGATCTAATTTGCTCAAAAGACAAATCTAAAAGAAAATATTGCGAGCTAGATAAATTGGACGTCACCATAATAAATCTACCTAAAAACTCATCAAATGATCATACCAAACCATGTGGCAAATCTTTTTGTACAATGGGATGCGTTTGTGAGTCATTAAATTGCGTATTTAGTCTAAAACAACATTGCGGTGTCCTTGATTGTATGTTCGGTTGCAAATGTGAAGTATCTAAGTACAAGTCTATTGAATTACTAGAACAGGACTGTTGTGACATAATACCAGGACTCTTGAATTTGGACAACGAGATAAACTGCCACTTAGCTAAAGAAGAGCAAAAATTTCATCAAACAGTTATAGTTAGTGGTGAGAAAAGTATAGTGTTGAAGTCTAGAAAAAGAAACTGGAAATCACCAATGAGATATGCAGAGTTTTACAGCAAAATTAATATAAAAGGCGATGAAAAAGTTAAAAAACTATTAATGGTAGACATTGAAAGGTTAAGTTGTGAAAATATTGAACCTTTGTGCATGGTTCACAATTTGTACAAGTGCTTTTGTAAAGGTAAATTTACAGAAACTTATGTGCGCAACGATGATACTGCAGTATTAAATATAAACAAGTCTGTACTGCAAGTGAATACTGATAAGTCCGTGGATAATGAGATCACTAAACTTGATCCTGACAGTTGTACAAGAAACATCTTAAGGCCCCGCTTAAGCAACAGTAATTGGAACCATAAAAGTAATCATTTCCGAAAATACAGTTCCAATACTGATGAAGATAATGACTTGAGTATTTCATGTGCAAGAACAATCGGTTATCATGGACGAAAATATCCTGACGACTATTACGTTCGTGCTAACTTTAAAATAATAGAAATGGAAAAAAATGACAGTTTACTGAAACAAAAGATGTTGAGTTTGATCAAAGGCATACAAATTTCGTCAACATCCGAGGAATCACAAGAATCTGCCGAATCATTGGATTGTGACATACTTGCACTTGATAACAAAAAAGTTGCAAACAAAACTGGGGACGGAAAAGAAATTGAAAATAAAACTGTAAACACAAAAGAAGAACTTAACTATCCGTTTGCTAACGCGGATGGTAGAGGCTGTTTAAAAACTTGGTTAGAAAGCAGTTACAAATCGTATAAAGAACGTCTTGGAAAAAGCAATCTTAAAACTTTGAATTGCTTAGAGGCTCCAAGAAAGGGCAAAGCAGCCTTACATAGTTGGGATTTTATCTTAAGTCGTTATAGAGAACGAAAAAATATTTTTGTTGTTTCTAAACAAGTTCCATATCGCACATTCTTGGCTGTAAACGATAAGCACCCTTTCTTTGCTAACTGTTTAAATATAGATGATATTCGTTTCGCCGACCTCCCTAAGTATCCGATTATTATACAAAATTTAGTCACGAACGCGACAGATTCGGAAAATGTTTTTTGCATACTACGTGGTTGGGACCACTGTTGGGAATTAATTGGCGCTGCTGTGAAAGTAATCGAACAATCTCCCAGCAATGTAACGGACGACATGGACTTTTTTGATTCAGATAATCTTATGACAAAAGACTACCCATCTGATTACGGAATGAACGTCGAAAACATTGAACAAAGTTCAGCGCAGGACGAAAAGCGTGAAGAGCAGATTTTGCCTTTGCAAGAGACCAATGAGCGTACTGAAGTAGAACAGGATGCATTTTCAGAGAAATCTAAGTGGTTCGTGTTGACAGTTGAACATGATTTTACTGAGATTCAGTTTTACAAAAAGGGATTCTACGTAACCTACGAAGGAATACAACGCTCCATTAATTTAGCTCGCATTTCAGGAAAAACTGTCAGATTGTCATCAGGGACACGTACAGATAAAACACAAAATTCGCACCAATATGGCATTTACGCTATTCCCTGTACCGTAAAATGCTGCGTATTTATTGGACCGTATGAAGTAGATGAACCATTGGGAATTGAGGTTGTCAGATCAGTTTTAGATTCTAGAAAATTGAAAAAAACGAGAGGTGTGTGGATTAATACTAACAAAGTTGATAACAAGAATGTTATTGACAACCCACTAGCTTATCTACCATCTGCGACAGTACAAAGCGAACCTATTCCATTAGCTAATACTAGCATTACCGCTGGTCAAATAGAGAAATCTGATGAACAAGGAGAAAATTTGAACAAAACGACACCCGAGAAAGAAGTACCAAAACCAAATGCCATCAAACCAATAAAAATTCGCCGAACAAATGGTTTTTACCATTTGTTACCCAAGACCTTTTTCCAAAATACAAAGCCCGATATTTTAACTAGTAAAAATAATGTATCGTTATTAAAAACAGTTACCAATTCAAAAAAAATTCGCACATATCCCACGTCAAGTTTAAAACATGTTCAAATTTCACCAAAAATAAACGTGGAGGAGCCCGGAGCGGAAACATCGTCATTGGCATGCATCAAACCGGTTGCGGAAATAGCACCACAAATCAAAATAACCCACGTCTATTCCGAAAGAAAATTACAGAATGAATTGGGTACACCGGCGACAAGTAAAGAATCCCCTATGCTAGTCCTGAAGCCTGAAGAAATCAATAGTAAAATACTTCAGAGACAAACTGTCAATGAAGATATGAAGACTGATATCGAAAAATTTCTAATGACGTCTACAATTTGCATCGCCCCTCAGGAAGAGGTACTGGTGATATCAGACGGCGAGGACGATGATGCAGCGACATGTTCAAAAGATGTATGGATCCAGTGCTGCAACGTTGATAACTTTGGCTATGTTCGGGCGAAAACCAATGACAACAGAATAAGTTTTGAGTTCCCGGGATTTAAATTCTCAGAATTTTATGAAGAAAATGAAGCTTTTGATAAAATCAACCAGTGAGTGATCTATTCTTTTTTTTTTTATTTCTTTAATAGCTGCTCCTCGAGGTAAAAAAGCCTATGTGCTATAATATTCCAGACTACAATCTCTCTTTGTGTCAAACTTCATCCAAATGTTCATCCGTTGTGACGTGATTGAGTTAACTAACATCCAATCCATCCATCAACATTTTCGCATATACAATTTTATTAGCGTGATAAAGTTGGATGATATTAGACCCTAGACGCTAATTTGCTAAATCTTTAAAAGTTTCTACGTCCTTGTCATATACGTAGCAATAACAAAGGCACATATTTTTAGCTTGGACCTCACGACTAATGTGTATATTTTTTTCCATTCTAGGGTTCTAGCTAGAAAAATGTATATACCAAGAAATATTAAACTGCAGTGGCAAGTGATTGCTGAGAAACAAAATTTAACATCTGATATATTAACACCAACATGCTTAGAAGATAAAAAATATGTAAGTAATAGTTTTCGCCATTCGATAGCACTTATAATTCATTTTTGAAATTTGATTTATTATATTTACCTACAAAGTAACATTTAAAGACTGAACCATCCAAATAGCCTCTTCACTAATCTAACTAGCATTTCCCGTTGCATTCTAGCTATTGGTCAAACTTCGAGAACAACGAGACAAAAACCGTAGTCCAACAAAAGAGAAAAAAGAGACCATAGACGCTCCAAATAGCACAACTCTTTGCAAAAGTCCAAAGTCTCCAAAGGTTAAAATAACAGTAAAAACATGTGCCATTAAGAAGACTGCTTTACTCACCGCTAGCGCTGTTGCTGCCGAGACTCCAAAAGATAAGAACGAGGTAAATTTTTACACTTCTACACTTTACACACTTTCCTCTTACATAATATAGGCTTATGTACATTCTATTTCACACAGTTCATCAATCAGTTTTAATTAATGACGCCAAGTGAGAGGTCCTAACATTTCACTGAACTAAGTCTTTTATTTTTTAAATTAGCAGATAAAATTAATAGAAGGCTTAGAAGAAGCAAGCAGAAAACTTGAACAACAAAGTGCAGTGCTGTGGAAGGAAGCTGTAACGAGAAGAGATGAAATCTACGGTTCATTGTCTGTCCCGGACAATCGCAAGATGGAAATGACTGAAGCATTGCAAGATATCATGGTTTTGAACGAGGAATGAAAGAGAAATAAAATATGCATTAAATTAGTGAAGATCCGTACCTACAGGGTACTTACTGAGGTTGTAAGGTTTTTAAAAGACTGGACTTTATTTTAAGATCACGACATTTCTAGGTACGGTAAGTAACTAACTACTAAGATTCGGAGTGTTGTCTGTGGCTGGTAGTACCTGAAAATTTAGGTTCAGGTTCCAGTGTACAAATAGTATTATATAAAATTTCAAAGAATTGTACATAAACTACGTATTTATAAGATTAGTGTACATATTTCTGAATACCTACTACCTATTTTACTTAGATTTTGAGGATAACAGTAGGTAATAACAATTACTGAATTACCTACAGGCAATTTACCTATAGAGATCCTGTGTTCATTTACGTTTAGTTTGCATTTAACGTGAAAGGTTCTTTGAACTGTTTATTCCGCATTGATTGTCCGCGGCAAGTTGCCAGTTTTAGTCAAATTAGTTTTTGATCAAATTTTTCCTTTTATCAAGTCCTCTAAACTTACATAAAACGTTTTTTTTTTAAGTTTATTGACTATTACAGTAACTGTAGGTACCCCAACAAAAACGAGTTTGACGAAAGGCGAATAAGGCGGGAAGAGTAAAATCTTTCCGCCAAATTCGATTTAAAATCGCACGTGTGTGTGTATGTGTGTTTTCTGCGAAGTTAGCTATAATATGAAACTAGGAATACGTTACAACGTAGATGGTAAAAAACCTACAGATCAGCTAGTTGGTGTGTGAGTTGGTCGGTGGAGCAGGAACGAAAAAAACGTTTGTTCGATTCTATTTCGACTTTTCCAAGGAAGACAGCTATTATTTTACTTTTTTTTTTAAAATAAGGTTTGTAATAAAGATGTATCATCCTACTTGATATATACCAGTTATATCCTTCTGCAGCCAGCGATATGAAGCTAGCTGCATCTGCCGCTGGCTTCATGTCGCTTGCTGCGAAACGTATCTCATACAAAGACATACAAACCAGTAGTGTCCTCGTCGGCTGCTGCCGTTTGCGGTCGGGCGCGGAATGGTACCGTAGTTCGTATATTCCCAGTTAAGATGTATGTGTTCTTATTCCGTATGTGTATAAACCTGTGTGTTTACCTGTATAAACGTTTGTTAGTAGGTTTAGTAAGGTAAATAATGTCTGCATCCTATAATTTGATCGTAAATGTAAAGCTACCTAATTATGTCGTAGGTACAGTGGGTAATCATACATTATCAGCTATCGTTTACAAAATTTATGAAACGTAGGTTCCTACTACCTAAAACAATTCGATCTCTTTAGATTATGCCACATCTTTGCTGTGTTTATTACTGGCCACCTGGTATCTAGCTTTCAGTAGGATGACTAAGATTGATTTGTTGTTAAAAAGGTATAAAAATAGTTGTCTGGGTTTTATTGTGATATTTTTTTTAAGTAATTCAAACCCCAAAATAACCCTACTTTTATAACTATGTAACTGAACTGATTGTTAGGCTATCTATCTTGTAAGAGATGATAAACGTGGATGCTCACTCTTCGTGAACCGCGGACACCTTGAAAAATTGTTAATTTTGTTTCTCAAAATAAATATTTTATTTTAATAAGCTTTTTTTTTTATTACTCTAGTCCTAACAATTTTTGTTAAAAAGTTGAATATCGCTGAGATATTGAACAAACCCCGTTCCCCATTAAGTTCAAGGTGGCGGTTGGAAGTGCTAATCACCGGAGTTTGGTAGCCATTTTGAATTTAGACTACCAATGAATTCCCCTTCCTCCCGGACCTCCATAGCGATATTTGGCCTACGCGGCACCCTTCCAGTCGCGTTTACTCCCACCTGTTCTGTTGACAGAACAAGTGAGAATTGTATTCCCATTTGTTTTGTAGGCAGAACTAATAGGAAAAAGAATCCCAGTAGGTCTGTCAACAGACCATGTGGGAATACTTAGTACATATAAGTCAGGTGTAAAGCATAGTATTTTAGGTCACAGAACTAATGGGAAAAAAATCCCAGTAGTTCTGTCAACAGAACAGGTGGGAGTATACGCCCAGTCGTGCCACGGTTACTTTTTCTTAACCTTGGTAGGTACCTCAAAAGCCGGCGAATCAAAGCAAAATTTGTCTGATATACCTAGTAGACAGACTCCACGCTAAAAAAGTATTCAAGCTTTATAAGATACCTACCCTATTAATCGAAAACCAAGTGGAGACAAACCTATCGTAATAGTTTTTCACCAACTTACACATAGTCGCCACTACTCGTCATCCTTCAAGTGGTTAAGAAATACAATGCATCTAAACTACAGGCTGTATTTGTATCGGAATTCAAAAGTTACTGACGGGAATTCTTGCAAGGTCATATGCTAGCCCGACAGGCCTACCTAACTAGCAACCCATCCTGAATACCAATGTCTTTACATGGTAGATACCAAGTATTTGGATTTAGGTACGTTAGGTAAAAATCTTTATAGTGGGTGACCGCGGGTGGCATTTATGACTGAGCGCTACCGTGGCTCGGATAACACGTTAAATCGTAGGCGCAGTTTTTTTGTTATTTGACAACAATCGTCAAGCCATGTCAGAGGCCTTCGGGCAGCCTAGGAACTCTACATGACACCAGTAGTGGTGCTATTCAGAACCATTTGGAAACGTTTCCGTTCGGATTTCATAAATTTTAAGCCTAAATTATTCGAATGTCACTCTATATACGTTTTTAAACGTGATTAATTCTTTCGATCGGATTTATACTTGATTCCCTATTCCAAAATGTATAGAAGTAGACTGAGATTCGAACAATTTGAGTTTGAAATTGCAATATTTTGAAGGTTAGGGTTGGCCACGCGGCACGTTATTAACTAATAACGTGCCGCGTGGCCATATACAGCAATATTTTGAAGGTTTAGTTGCGTTCAATATTTAGAATGCAGTATTCTGTCTTCATACAAACAGTCGGAACACGAATCATACCTACGCGCCTCGAAGTTCGGTGCACACTCGGCACTCCGTAATAAAGTCGCAGATTTGTCGCAGATGCGCCGTAATGACGAACGAACGTGTGGGTGTAATCAATAAGCGGGCGATTTTACGTACCACGTGTATCCCTAGCGTGTTATAACACGCTAGGGTTGGCCACGCGGCACGTTATTAACTAATAACGTGCCGCGTGGCCACGCGGGGCTGTAGTTATGTATTTAATTTAGGGACAGGATCGAGTCGCAATACTGCATAGATACCATTGCCGTGGTTTAGTCAGCTTTAAAATAGATTTGGTCATCAAAAGGTTAATAAATGATAAGCAAATAATATTGATGATTTAATCAATGACCAGGCTCTGGTAAAGAGGAACATAGCGCACAGCCTCCAGCACAGGCGGCGTGTAGCTAGTTTGTAAATTTTTTACCGCCTCCATTTTGGAGAATGTGCACATGAACTATACGAGCTGATGCCATCATCTGACTTCCGCCACAGGTCATCGATGCAGACATTCCATCAATATGTCGTCAGCTTTAATAGAGCCCGCACGAAGCGCTTTCAAAACTAAGAACTGCCGAGGAGTAGAACGCACTTCCTGCCTCGGTGTTCCCCAGCAATAAATACAACCTGGGTCTCTTCAAGACAAGAGTGAATAGGCACCTCATGGGCAAGCGTGCTCCATCTTAGATTGCATCGTCACTTTCCATCAGGTGTGTTGTGGTCAAACGTGGGCCCATTCAATCATAAAAAACAATTGATACTATCTCATTTAGTTAAAATGTGATGCAAATTATGAAAAATTTGGTCTGCTGGACCTAATTACCTACTGTACTGTTACAGCCTCTAAAAATGACATAGTGCATGTTTGCACAACACATATCGTGGAAATATTTGAAATTAAATGAAACAACAAACACACGCTAGCCCTGAATTTTGTCTATCGAGTAACTAAAGCGGGCGTCGTAAGCTTGCCGGTAACGCGATGCCATTGCCTCGCTTCTTACACCCTATCGATTGCTGTCTATTTAGAACGGCGTTTCCTCGTGGATAGCTTCGTCGACAGACAACAGAATGGATTTTATAGGCTGTGGTTTTATCGCTGGGCGATGGGATGAGCGAGTGTGCTCCAAGCGAGCATTAGCTACTACTACTACGAGTTTTGCGACAAGCTAGTCGAGCAAGTTCTCGCTGGCGCTGGCGCGGCGGTGTGAACAGTCAGCAACCAACCAGTATATGTGATCTTTTATTCACAGCAGATCTACATTGTATGGTACTTTCCTTGAGCAACAAGAAAATAGTCGATAGATCGTCGTTTACCCACCGGCGGCGGTCGGACAAGTGCCTAAGACGCGATCATGCGATTTTTAAGAGTTTTGAGACAACTTTTAGACTGCCAAAATAAAGATCTATAGTTTACAGCATGTTATCTATTATTCTATATAACCCATTAAATGACGACTATATCACATTACCCAAAACTACAATGAGATAATCAAGTTTCATACGTGAATCTTGTAGGAAGGTATACAAATGATAACACAATACCCAATTTTAACTAATTCGTTTTATTGCAATAAATAAATATTTAATTTGGTTAAGGAAACATTAAATACATATTTGATCTAAACATCAATTGAGTATACAGATCTGTGTAACAAAATGTCTAGAAATCAGTTATCTACTCAAATTAAAATATTATGTAGAAACTTGAACGAATAAACCAATAATAAAGTGGTCACAAAGTGAGCAGATTTAAGTTTTGCCAAAGATTATTGATGTGATCCATGTGGTGGTGTATTGTGTATGTATGCCAGCTACACATGCATTGTGGGTACACCCACAGGCGTTTCTTTGGGACTTGGTACAGTTTCCTACAAGGGGAAAAGAAGCTAAGGTTCCAGCTCACGTAGAAACATTATTTGCGAGAACTAGACAATTAACGCCACTAACTATTTTCGAAGACTTGAAGGACTCCATAAATATATTTTAAGGATAACTCTTTGGTTGAGATAAAAAGAGAAAAGCCATAGTTCTCTTTTTTAAATTTTAGATTTTTTGGCGGTATTGAGTCAACAGTAAAATCATAATAAAACCTATATTGAAAAAAATTAACGATAAATAGTCATTTATACAATCATAAAAGTATTAACAAGATACTCGTCAATGTACTTTATATTTGTTTATAAACACGTCTACTATACACACTATTATTTTTCTACACCCTTCATTTGAACATTTTAACCGCATGATTATGTATATAATTAATTGTATTAGCCTATTCGACACGATACAATTTGATTAAAGATTTGAAATGTGTCACATCACATCAATTTTAGACTTGTTCTTTAGTAGAGGCAATTTGATCGGTAATTTAAAGAATTTGCCAACCAGATGGTATCGTGTAGGAAAGACACAGACGATAAAGTCGATGATATAGACTATTTTAGTCGGTGCCAGTCATAGCTGCAGGTTGACGTCAGTCGTCGCGTCCAAGAGATCGCAGTCTTAGTTCTGTTCTCGACAAAAACTGTGTCGTCTGTGGCGGCTATTACAGATGATAATAATTACGATAAATTAATTCACGATATGGCTTCACGCTAACTACAAAAATATGGTTATCTCCGGCATTGCTTCGCTATACATGATATTCTTTACATATAAGTAAGTACATATATTTATTTAATGGTGCCAAGCAGTTTCATATCTTCGAGCACAATTTACACTAAGAGAACATCTGGCAGCTTTGTATCATAGGATCGAGCGATAAAAATATATGAGCCTGTGGAATCATCGAGACATGTCAATGCCATCCCGTGCGAGCAGCGCGATGTTGTCCAAGTATGACTTCAGCTCTATTATATTCAGAGTACCCTTAGACCCCGCAGTAAATGAATACGCGAATATCATTAAGTTCTATCAGTGGTGGAGGAGCGGCGGACGTTGTTCCTCTGGGGGATGATGAACTCTGCGTGTCGCGGCGTCGTGAAGGGGTTGTTGGGCGCGAAGGCGCCGCTCACGGAGCCCTGGCGCTGCGGCGGCGCGCGCCGCCCCGCCCCACTGCTCCTGGTAACACATTTATACATTACTAGCTGTTACCTGTGACTTCGTTCGCGTTTATTCAGAAAATAGTACCCGAAAACCTTCCTCGTCATATAGGTACTGTAACTAATTATCAAATTTCATCAAGACCCATGAAGCCGTTTAGCCATGAAAAGCCTACACGAGACACAGTTACTATCGATTTTATAACATTAGTATGGATAAGATATTAGACGCAAGGCTTAACTATAAATAGTTTAACCCATGTATCCTCATGTATAGTTAAACGCAGGGTTTAACTATTTATAGTTTAACAATGCTTACATTTAGGTACGACTCTTTAGACTGCGGATTTTTCTATTTTCCTATCTATCTCGGGACTAAAATGTTTTTTATTTGAAGAGGTACGAGGTTACGGTATATGTTATTCTTTCAGGTTCTTTAAAATTGCTCCATTACGAAGTGTCACGTGGTACGAGTATACAAGACAGCACATTTTAACTACACAAATACATGCTGGATACACGTGGCGATTTAGCATTAGGTCGGGATTCCTTTTGTAAATGAATATTTCGCTATCAGTGCGTTCAATTTCTTTTTTTGAGGATTTGGTTATGCACTGTGTTGAGGAAAGTGCAAGGAATTTGATGTTGCGCAAGCGATAAGATGATCCGCCGTGAACTATACTATACATACTCGCACTTGTAACAAATATATGTTTATGTATTTGACCTTGTGCCTACATACTACAAAAAGTAACTAATACAGTAAGTAGAGCGAGCACTAATATGCTGTAAGTAATTACAGTAAGTACCTAGTTCATTACGTAGTTGCGACGCAGTCAGCGCCTGTGATGACCAAACAAAATAATCTAAGTTTTAATTAGGTCATGGAAATTTACAGAAAACTATCCTTTCTAAGTAGTACTCAGATCAACATAGAGAGTAAGATGGCGCACGGCGTATGATTTAGGTGAAGCCAAAAACCATCCAAAAACTACGCTACTGTCGTATGTGTACACAACACGCACACATTAACGCGAAAAAACTACGCTACTCGCTTGGTCATTCTTATTACTTCGACATTATTTGCATTGGTTTATGGTAAAATTTCGTGTACTTACATAAATATACTTAATGCATTAGAAAAGTGTGGCCAGGACTACATTTTGAGGTTCTTTTTAAAAACTGTGCAGTTTTTTACAAATCAATTTTGAAAAGCCGTAACATTAAACTCTTACAAATATGTGCAGTGTTGGAATATTAAATCTACTAAGGTTGGAACGGAAATGGCTAACGTAGAGTTTGGGAATTGGTTTGGGAATATTAGTTTTCGTGCATTTGTAAATATTTTTCATGGCAACATTACCACACAAGTTTATTAAAGTGGCTTCAGCGAAATAATTTTACCGCAGTGTTTCATCTTTTCCTCTATGTTGATCTGAGAAGTAGTAGTAGATGATACTCGTATGATATTAAGCGCCCTGTTAGGTGTCGTCTATTATAGAGGCGTTTACGTGAGGGAGTTGAGCCGAATCTCTTCAATCTCACGTGGGAGAAGAGATGGGGTCTCGTAAAATAACACGCAATATTACCATTATGTACCTCACGTAATGAATGGACAGCCCCTTATAGTCAACATTCTTAATTATTTATATCGTCACGCTTTTCCCCCGAAGGACTGGCAGAGGTGTACAACACTCACACTTCGCCGGACAATGTTCAGTCCCAAATGTGACAGGGGACGAGCCTGTCGCCATACACCTGGCTCCAGTTATTTAAAGTACATCATTAATATTTTTTTAATAACGTTCACATTCATAGTTTTTCACTAGGATTTCCTGTGTCGGGAATGCAATGAAACATACACAAAAACATGGATAAGTAATACCTAGACCTAGAACAGATACATAAATTCATCATTCAAACATCAGCCCAGTCGGGAATCGAACCCAGGACCTACAGCTTATAAAGCACTCGAACTCTGACTAGGCTAGGAAGGTCGTCATTCATGTACCTATTACTCTTTCTGGCTCTGTGAGCCAGAAACTTCGTGACTCGTAAAACCAGTGACCTCCCGGACGGCGGCTGTCCGTGTGTCCTCTTCTACAGGTTGCATCACTCAATCGATTCTCGTGAAATTTTGCGAGCGGGTTCGATAATTATCTATTAATTATTAGATTTTTTTATTTTTGTTTTTTTGACGGTTTTTTGGAGATATGTTTCTTTTTTTTCGTTTTAATCATAAAAAACTGTGTAACTGTGTAGTTGAGTATACTGCAACTGTGTTGTAGAGTATACTGTAACTGTGCAGTAGAGTATACGGTAACTGTGTAGTAAAGCATACTATAACGGTGTGTAGTGGCAGTTACCTGGGTGGTGAGGCGGCGAGGTCGGCGGCGACGGAGTGCTGGCGCGGGGGCAGCGCGGGGGGCGGGCCGGCGGGCCGCGGGGGCGCCGCGCGCGGGGGCACCTGCGCACCACACACATTACCTCACTATATTGCCCTTAAAAGTAAATAAATTAAAAAGTTCGTACGTGCTGAGGCCCTCTTCGGAGATTTGAGATTTTTATGGTTCGCCCCCTGTCACATTTGGGACTGGATTTCGTCCGGCGAAGTGTGGGTGTTGTACAGATCTGCCAGCCGCTTTGGGGGAAAGGCGTGACGATACGTATCTCACATTTTTTCGTCTTTGTTGCTCTCGTTTGAAACGTCATAGGTGTGAGAGTGACCAAGATAAAATCTCATCTTATCTCACGCGTAGGAATAGCCCTCCTGTACTCTGTAGTGGGTCTATCGTTATGTTGGTTTTAGGCTGACCGAAGGCTTCAAACAACTCAATGAGCTTCGTTTTCTGTACTGCAACCGTTATGCTAATAAATTGATGTTTAAAAAGGCGCTAAGTATGTGTAACGATATGAAACGTGTTGTGAACTAACCTGTGGTGGGTCTATGGTGCGCGGCGCGGCGTGCGAGTGCGCGCGCGCGAGGCGCGGGTGCGGCGGCGCGGGCGGCGGCGGCCGGCGCGGCGGCGCACTTTCCGCTCCACTCCGCTCCGCGCCACTCCACTCCGAGCTACTGCGTTCCAGGCCACTCCGCTCCAACCCACTTCGCTCCAATCCACTTCGCTCGGCACCACTGCGCTCCAAACCACTCCGCTCCATGCCACTCCGCTCCACGCCACCCCGCTCCACGCCACCCCGCTCCACGCTACTCCGCTCCACACCACTTCGCTCAAAACCACCCCGCTCCACGCCACTCCGCTCCGTAGCGCTCATCTCCGAGCCGCCGCTACTCCGCTCCGCGACGACATTTCGATCCGCGCCGCCGCTCCTGTCCACCGCGGCTCGCTCGCCGCCGCCACCGCGGTCTAGCCCGATTCGAGGACCTATCGGCATTTAATAAATAATAAAATAAATAATAATGTTTCAATTTGTTTCTTGACTATTATCCTATCCGGCAGACCTAAATTGACCGCCGCGACAAAATCTCGCTAATTTTTGTCGTGTGAAAACGTGACAATGCTACTTGTAAATGTTTGTCTCCATAAAAAGAGTTGACAAAATTTTGTCGCGGCGTGTAAGCTAGGGCTGCTGGACGGAATGTTTTCAAAAAAATCGGTAACAAGATTCTATTATTCTATTGATACCTAAATAGGTACCTGAAGAAATAGTAGTAAGACAGCTTGCTAGCCTAAGACCCGAGTTCGTGTTTCGTTATTTTAAAGGCAACCTCCTTTAAAAGGGGGTTGACTAGTTTTTGTAGGTTGGCATGGCAAATACAATTGATACGTGTTGGCAGAAATTTAGTGCGTTTTCATATCTCCACACTACAAAATTAAACCTATATAGAAGGGTGTATAATATATGCTATTAGTATTACATCGCCCGGGCAGAACCACGTGTGAACAGCCGACTTTTCTTCCATAAAAATGACCTCCTGATTGATCGGTCTAGGGCCTAGACTGATCAACAAAAATTCCTATATCAGAAGGTTGCTTTGAATTGCTTTGGACGTGTCTTAGCCTAGACTCTAGGCTGAGACACCTTCAAAGCAAGCAAGGGTGTAGAATTTATACTGCTTGGCAGCAGCACCGTAACTCGAGTGAAGGCCAGGCAAAGGGTGCAGACTTTGGAGTATGCTATAGTTTGGTTCAAATTAATTGAAAGAAAAATTACGGTTTTTAAAATTATATATTAAATAACTTGACCGTAACTGGAAGCTATATATATGAGAGTGCATTTCCGTTTCCGTCGAAAGTACCAGCGTTTTCGTACTTTTAATGCCTTTTAACCGGAAATACTAGGTGGCGCCACCTCTGCATTCGCGCTATATGAAAATATCGGGCGCCATTTGTCATCATTGGCGTTTTAATTTTCGTCGAAGTAACATCGCCGCAGCCCTAGCAGCTTGCGTCGTGTTGCATAATTAGTTAATACAAAGTGATAATTTGTTAATAATTATGTGGTAAAATACTGAAATGTAGTTATTTCCCAAAAATAACTCGGTGTTAAGTATACATTTTACGCAGTAAGTACCACATTATATTTCATTTCTTCAATTCATTTGTTCGAAATGAGTGATTAGAATTCGTTTTAACGGTTTTACCGTTCGATTAAATTGATATTTAAAAATTTTAGTGTGCCTAAATGTTTTTTAACCATTTGTGGCTTACAAAATGGCGGTCAAACGACGCCTAATAAGTGTTTTTCAGATAATATGTAAGATTATTACCAGTTTTTAACATAGTTTTGCTTCCAGAAACGTATAAAAGTTTGCCGCCCAAGCGGCAAAGCACGGGCCGCGACCGTGGTTCAGTGAAAGGTGCGTAACAGCGTGCTTTTGCGATTCTACTAGTTCATCGATATTGGTTGACGTGCTGGCCGATAATTGAAGAAATTTGGTGAGTGAAAAATTCTTTTTATAAAGACAATGGATTTCAAATGTTGCAACAGTGTATCAATTGCTTAACTACGAGTCGTAAAAATAACTCGACCTTATCTAGCGATCTATCTGTTCGTTCGCTTTAAGTCACTATATATTTTTGATACACCATGCCAAATTTTTTGATTACATGTTTTTAGCGGCTAGGTAATGCCTATTATTGTGGACGTAAGAAATCATAATCCAGGTGTCACAGACCTGGGAACAAACAATAGTGGGGGAAAAAATATAATATCTTACGTCACCTAGCTATATGCTGAAGACTTTTAATTATTTAAATGCATATAAAGGCAAGAAGGCTTTCTTAACCTTCTTTTGAAATTGTTTTTCAAATTGTGGACTTGATCTTTTGACATTGCGTTAAAGTTTAGAGAAACAAGTATTTTATTTTGATTTTATTCCCTTTTACTATATTGTTATGCAAACAATCAGTTCAACATGCATTCGCATGGTTATAATAGGGAGATACGGGAATACCTGTACCTCCTTAAATTGAATTATGTAATCAATACAGCATACTCTGAAATGCTTGTAACGATACGCCCTCGCAGGGTGAATCTCTTTGCAAATATCATATTACATTGCTTTAAGCAATCAATACATCGTACATCATTGTATGCTTGTAATAAACCACCCTCGCAGGGTAGGTAATCTTTTGCAAAAGCCACCCTCGCAGGGAGGCTACCTATTTGCAAATGTCACTTCACAAAATATTGAATCAAGCGATCCATACATACACTATTATTTAGTATGCTTGTAACGATACGCCCTCGCAAGGTGAATCTCTTTGCAAATATCATATTACATTGCTTTAAGCAATCAATACATCATACATCATTGTATGCTTGTAATAAACCACCCTCGCAGGGAGGCTACCTATTTGCAAATGTCACTTCACAAAATATTGAATCAAGCGATCCATACATACACTATTATTTAGTATGCTTGTAACGATACGCCCTCGCAGGGTGAATCTCTTTGCAAATATCATATTACATTGCTTTAAGCAATCAATACATCATACATCATTGTATGCTTGTAATAAACCACCCTCGCAGGGTAGGTAATCTTTTGCAAAAGCCACCCTCGCAGGGAGGCTACCTATTTGCAAATGTCACTTCACGTATTATTGAATCAAGCGATCCATATATACACTATTATTTAGTATGCTTGTAACGATACGCCCTCGCAGGGTGAATCTCTTGACAAATATTACATTGCTATAAGCGTTTTAACACAATGTATTTTAATATATATAAGTGAGTACCTTTTTTGCAAATATCATATTTCATAGTATTAAGCAATTAATACAACATACAATGTATGTTTGTAATAAATAAACCACCCTATTTGCAAAACTTGAACGATAGTTGCGCAAATGATATTTGCAAAATATCAATTGCATGATAAACATAGCACAAACTTGTTTGGTTGTAACAAACCATCCTCACCCGATGAGTATTTCTTTGAAAATACAATATTTCATTGTATCAAGTAAGTATCGTAGGCTTATTACAAACCATCCTGACAGGGTGATTTTTTTTATCTTAATAATGTTGTATGTTCATAACAAACGACCATCGCTGGATAAGTATCTTTTTTGCGGGCTAATATTCTTAAAACCTAGTTTTAAAGCTGGATGAAATATTTCAAACGTATTTTATTGTTGTTGTAATGCCTAATCTGTCTTTTACTCTTCATGAAACTATAAACAGAGATACACTAGCTTGTAACAAACTACCTTTTCAAGGTAAAATAAAAATATACCTCATGCAAAAACTACTCTCGCGGGAACGTCTTATCAGAACAATGAAATTGTAAGCGCGGCTTCAGGCCAGTCTGAAATCAGTCTGAATGAGAAGTTTTCGTTATGTTCTTATTATGTTCAATGTGTAACGTTAATTTAATTTGAAGTAAAGTCACCACCTCAAGGTGGGTTGCATAGTATTGAATCACCTGCAAAGTGAAACATGTTCTTTCAAAATTTCGAAGTGAGTCCTGCCTCTTACTTGTTTATTCTGGCATACGACAAAAGTGCTCGACGAGCACAATAACCTTTAGGAGTTCATGCAGTATTTCCTGCGACTCCAATCACAACGGAGATGGCTGCTACTTGGTTTAAAACGATGTTTTATCTTTTCGATTCTTGCAATTTAGGTCACTCTAAAAATGACATTCTGTTACGCATAATGTGACGAAAACGAATGTTGTGCTTTAATTATTTCTTTTGGAACAGCCTCGTAATATGTGAATGTGTGGCCCATTGTCTGTCATACTAAGTGCGCTATCGCACTGACACTAGCAACCTCGTTTGCTCCCTCCTCGTAAGCAACGTTTCAGAATAACACAATTATAAGTATTTAAAATATGAAAATAGGTAAATATTTATACAATCAAATAATAATTAAAAAATAAATAGTAGGGTCGGGCGCTTATATCAATTATTTTTGCACGATTTGGACTTGATCATTAGAAAATTGTATGTTTCAAATTGCCATAAAACCTACCTACCTATAAAATGTTTGCAGTAAATAAAGATGCGGTACCTCGCAAGTACCATCGCCCATTCTTTTTGATTACCTACCTTCTTCGAATCTTGTTTCTTATCTTATCTTACAGTATAAAGACTTGCACTGCGAACTGTGACGTGTAACTATTATAGTTATCAATAATTCTGATTTCTGGCTTATCGTAAGTTGCTTAACTGAACTACCAAATTTTCTTAGGGCAATAGGTATCGGAGCAGAAATCCTTCCTATATTGCATTTGTTAACGGTAATTCATAACAAAATAGTGTTATTAAAGTGATAGATTATTTATCAAACGACGTTTATGGTAAAATTACGTCGTCTTTGAAAGTCTGACGTGATTTTCATGTTATATTTTACAAAATCATCACAAACACTGATGATTAATGCATTGAGTGGGACACTCACTATCAAAAATTCAGTACCACCCCTATTGAAGTTAAGAGATGTGAAAGTAAGCCTAATGTTCAATATAAACGTTAGTATTGGCATAAGCTGTCTAAAACTTGATGAATTCGATTTTTAGTCTAAAAATAGGCATATTGAAAACCCTAATGGTCTTTGGACATTATCTTAATTCTACATATTAGCTGTCTACCAAGTATAACTGATTTGTCAAGTCAGTAAAGTTTTTTCGAATAATATATATTCTTGGTTTTCGTTAAATATGCGTAATATACTTAACTGTTCTAAGCTTTACGAATTTATCTCCTACTCACATGAGTTACGGTAGCTTAATACAATTGTTTACGTAAACACTAAAGTTTATTTTGCCATTTTAAAACAAATGCCGATTACCAGAGTCGGTCTGGTTAAAAGATATTTCTATCGATCCGGACATTTACCTGTCACTTAAATTGTCACCCCACTTAGTTATGGTTGGCTAGTTAAATACTATCTATAGAAAGAATGGTATTCGCTGTATGTCCAAGAAGTAGTTTGTTGGCGGTCGCCTGCGATAGTACAAAAATCTTTCGATCAACGACCCATTGTTGATTTTTATAACCATTTTTAACCACTTACATAATATGTATGCTTTTGTATACAAACTTAATGCAAAGGCAAAGTATGACATAAATATGTGTATTTATATATTGCCTTAAGGCGAGGCTTTCCCAGAACTTTAGGTATTTTACTCTACCTCAGGCCGCACTTTTTGGGAGCGCGACGTATTCATTCACGCGACACAAAAGTTGTGTGCGATGCGCCGCGCGCACGTCTTTCACCCGTCAGTCACGTTATGGTATCGAGTACCTAAACACCAATTTTTAGGAAATCGATAAAATAATCCGTCCGTCATTGTACTCATCCATTTTATGAACATTTTTTATTTGATGCCAAACAAAAAAAAATCTAAAAAATGCCGTTCAAGCCAATATAGGTACAACCAATCTCATGTCCACGAGTTGTTGTATTTTTGATGTGTGAGCAGTCGTGGCATTAGTTTCATTTTACCGGTAGTGTCATATTTCCATTTTATCACACTTCACACTCATAAATACAAAAGATTGCGATTGTGTGTGGAAGTTAGGTACTTACTCGTATTTCACTTATTCACACCTAAACGGCTAGACGGATGAGGATCATATTTGGAACGGAGTTAGCTTATGCCCTGGATTGACACATAGGCTACTTGTTATCCTTATTAGGACAAATATTTATACAGGGTGTTGGAATGATTGTGTAACTACCGGTATTCATTAAATAATACAACATAGTAAATTTCATTATTTTTGGGTATATTGTATAACAATGGTAATAACAATTTTAATTACCTTACTTTACCATTAGGTGCGTACTAATAATATTGTATGGTTTGTTAAATGTTACAAAGTTAAAAAACTACACGATTCAGATATAATTTTGAACAATAATTATGAAAGAATCGAGTAAACTTATACCGGATATATAGGTATATATACCCTGGGTACGGAGTGGCGGACATTCTGCTAGTACTAACAAGACATCCAATACAAAAATATACATTCACAATATTTACATTTATATATACAATTGAGCTATAGGTACGTAGTATTATTATTTGTTCTGTGATATAGTTGTAGAATCGATGGCAGCCTAGTTGGGAGTGGCAATTTTGCTCTGCTGGGTTCGAACCCAGCCGACGGCACGCACTAATTTGTTCATTGTGTGAACATAATTATGTGCGTATTGTGTGTCATCTGCTACATAACTGGAGCCCGGTGTATGGCGACAGGCTCGCCCCCTGTCACATTTGGGACTGAATATCGTCCGGCGAAATGTGGGTGTTGTATTACACCTCTGCCAGCCCCCTCGGGGAAAAGCGTGACGATATGTATGCATGTCTAGCCATAAGTTCTGTTACAAATGAAAATGCATTTATTTTTTTATACAGTAATGTAATGTTAATAAAAGTTATATTTACATATGTATTGAAGTCTTAACAAAAATATAACTATTATTTTATTCAAAATTACCACATTTGGCCTTGATAGAGGCCTTTAGTCGGTCTGGCCAAGAATCTATGGATTTACGGACTGTTTCCATGGGAAATTTAGCCACTGCTTGCTTCAAAGATTTCTTAAGTGACTCTATGTCGGCGTGTCGTTTAGAGCAGGCCATGCCCTCTAAACCTGACCATAATTTGTAGTCCAGGGGGTTTTGATCTGGGCTAGAGGAGGGCCAGTCTTCAGCCCTTATAAAGTCCGGAACATTGGCTTCCAGCCAGGCTTGGGTAGTTCGCGCCTTGTGACCATGTGCAGAGTCTAGTTGGAAACTCCACGGTAGATTTTTAAAAAGTGTATTGCTAAGGGGTTGTACAACACCATATAAGACGGTCTCTTGATACACTTTGGCAGAAGTTTTAACCCCCTTTTCACAAAAACTAAGCTTTGTGACGCCGTGATAGGATACCCCCCACCAAACCATGACTGACGCAGGATGATGACCACGCTGAGTGAAACAGGGTCAATGTCATCCACGTGCCTAAAACAAAATAAAAATAAATATTTATAAGTATGATGTCCAAAAGTTCAAAATATAAAAATTCTAAAAAACCGACCAAGTTCGAGTCGGACTCGCGCACGGAAGCTGTCGTTCAAGCTTGTTGATATGTATGTACATAATTATATAACAACTACATTATAAATAAATGAGCTTTCAAATGACACCTCAAACAACTGATTTGATGAGATAGAACTCGAGATATAAGCAATAATCTACAACGGTCGGCGGCCATCTTTGTGACGTATATACATAGCTTCGCCTGTCCCCGCTATCGCTTCTTACAACCGGCAGTTTCGAATTTCAAGGGCAACGACGAACACATCCATACCAGTCGTAGGTTTATAAAAGCCGTACTTACAAGATTTACCGAAATGCTCGATTTTCGCTAATCGTTAAAAACGAATATACAACTTTACGAGTTTTCTTCAAAACAGCCAAAATCACGTTGCAGTACTAATCAGGCCTGATGTGTTCAAATCATACGGCTATAACTCAAACGCTACCAAACACTCGTGTAGTACAGATTGTTCAGTCAAAAATGAAAGTATAAACGACGTCCCCTATCTCATCTAACAGCCTATATAATTTACATACATACAGTACAGTCAAAACTTAGCGAAGATCCGTCACCTTGCATGTTACAAAAAGAAGGTAGGTACTTACGTTTCGTCAATTGCAATGTCATCAGAGTTTATTACATTCTCTTGAAGTACTCTTCTGCAAAAAAAAACGAAGATAAGTATTCATGTAGGTAAGTATAACTACGTAAATATCACTACTAGATATACCACTAGGCCGGGTATTTACTCGTTGTGCAGTTCAGATTGCTCAGTAAAAATGAAAGTATGAACGTCGTCCCGTATCTTACCTAACATCCTGTATAGTTAAAACTTAGCGAAGATCCGCCGCCCTGCATGTTACAAAAGGTAGGTAGGTACTTACGTTTCGTCAATTCCAATGTCATCGGAGTTTATTACATTTAGTTGTAGTACTCTTCTGAAAAAAAAACAAAACTGTAAGATAGGTATTCGTGTAAGTAGGTATAACTATATAAATATAAATTTTACTGGTATGCCACTAGGTCGGGTATTTACTCGTTGTGCAGTTTAGAATGCTCAGGAAAAATGAAAGTATGAACGTCGCTCCGTATCCGTATCTCACAAGTTGTCTGGGTGAAATAATAAATGGTGACCGACATAGTCAAAACTTCGCAGAACACCCGCCTCCCTGCGTGGTACAAAAGGTAGGTAGGTACTTACGTTTCGTCAATTCCAAAGTCATTGGAGTTTGTTACGTAGTAGTCTTCTGCAAAAAAAAACTGTAACTGTAGGTAGGTATAACTACATAAATATCACTAGTAGGTATACCACTAGGCCGGGTATTTACATCGTGAATACACGTAACGAGACAAAAAAATATCTATGATGATGAGTATGATATTTGAAAACACTAAAACGAATATAAGTAGGTACTAATAGATTTGTTGATACATCATCTGACTACATAAAAGCAATGCAAGAAATGTCGATTCTAGTAAATAAAAACAATGATTACCAATTTAATCTAGTAGAAGTTTATCTACTTACCGACGTTTGCTCCTTGACTCGTACGATTTTCTAAAAGTCAGACTTGAGCATTTTTTTCGTTTATTATGTTTGTTACCCATTATGGCAAAACTAAATGCTTGGTTGGTGTTGGTGTGTGCGGCACTGCGGAGATCACAAAAATTTGGCACACGTCCGGCGTCGACGGGGTCTGCGGGCGGACTGGCGGTCACGCAAACGTGCCTTTTTACCATGAATTCGTGATAAAAAAATCATATAAAATTACCATGTTAACTTTTTAACATTTTTATTTATGATTCCATTTTTTTATTGCATTGTAATTCGTAAAAAAAATAAAAAAGCAATATGATTTGTAAAAATTAAGTCGTAAATCGTGTTTAAAATACCAAATAGAGGTGACTTTGGATTTTTTTTCTATCGAGTGAAGTTATTCATTACATGTATCAGATTTATGATTCCACTTAAAAACATGCTCAAGAATAACATATTTTTTTTTACACAATAAAAACCATGGTTTATCTTAGAGGAAAGTTGATTCTTGCTAGACGTTTTCTGGCCAGGCTCGCCTTAACGTGTCAGAAATTCAATGGAATGGATGCCCAAAGCATTCTATACAATACAATATTATACAGATGCTGGTGACATACATTTTACAGATGTAAAATTTACTATTTTAATATACGTAATTGTTTTAGATAACATAATGCCTTGTTACCGGTTTAATTTTATATATGTAAACAAAGTATACCTATTCCTGATATTGCTTTTACCATCTTTGCCCTTAGCTTTGCCGTTTTACTTACGGCGGTAATTGAGTTTTGGGAAAAGCCTTGATGTCATGCACTAATATAGTAAAAAAATTTAATTTACTACACTTGAAAGTCCTAAAGAAAAACCTTACATTCAAGTTGTTTTTACAACAACATTTTTGATTAGATATTTAATCATTATTAATATTATTTATAGCTCACATTGGCGTTTCTTTTAACAATAAGGTTAATAGTCCTACTGTAGGTGGCACCACCAGGCAATACCAAACAGACTCTCATATATATAGCTTCCAGTTACGGTCAAGTTATTTAATAGCAGCGTTTTACCTAAAATAAAACGCATATTAAAATACTTACCTAACTGGAAGCTATCACTTTAATTTCTGTCTGGTGTAAATTCGGAAAATTAAGCCAATGATGACAAATGGCGCCCGATATTTTCATATAGCGCGAATGCAGAGGTGGCGCCACCTAGTATTTCCGGTTAAAAGGCATTAAAAGTACGAAAACGCTGGTACTTTCGACGGAAACGGAAATGCACTCTCATATATATAGCTTCCAGTTAGGTAAGTATTTTAATATGCGTTTTATTTCAGGTAAAACGCTGCTATTATAAATTTAATATTATATGTATATTTAAATTTTGCAAATAAATTCAATTTGTGTGATAAATGTTTACAAACCCTGATCAGACGGTCGAAGGGTCAATTCTGAGTGAATTTTCTGAGTAGAGGCTTTTTATCCGAACAAGGCGGTCGAGTCTATTTAAATAACTTTGACGTTCATAAGTGTATCTTTGATACCTAAATTGAATAAAAACATTTTGACTTTGACTTTGACTTTGAAGGGTCAATTAACTTTTGCCTCAATTCATAATCACGTCCGAAATTGGCCCTAATAAAGCGGAACGTGACAACTTTTTCCTCTACCAGATGGATTTTGAGGAAAAGGTTCATTGACCTTTGAAGAACCGAACCTGTATGGTTCGGTTATAGCAGCTATAGATGCTGGCATAAAACTACAGTACTCGGCGACAAATATTGCACATCGACCTGTGGAAAGAGACTGGCTTCGTAGAGCGTTATCTCTGTCACACACCAACAAAACTGTCGTGCGAAAGAGATAACGCTCTACAAAGCTGAAGTCTCTTTCCACAGGTCGATGTGCAATATCTATCGCCGAGTACTGTGCAAGGCTAGTAATGGTACTGACCGGCGGGGTCTGGCGCCGCGGGAGGCCGGGCCGGGCCCTCGGCCGCGCCGCCGCCCGCGCGCGGCACCGCGCACTGCTTCTCTGCCTGCCGGACAAAGACAAGCGCTCGATGCAATCTAATGACACTATTCTTATGTTCAATACTAAGTATACTTGGTCAGTACACGCTAAAAAGTCAGAGTTGCCCATAAAACTTGTGTCATGTTCATGGCCGTGGTGTTTTGTGAACTCAACAGTAAAGTAAAGATAGGACCTCTTTGTTTGTTTTTCGTTTATGGTTGACAGGCTTATTATACCACAGTTGACCAGAAATCACGAAACACTTTGTGAAGCGTAATTAAAATTTGGGGTGAATTCGTAAATGCTGAAATGTCTAATGTGGTTGAAAACTGTAAAACAAACCTATTTGCCTTCCAAACAGAATTGTCTCTCAATTGGTAGACTAAAGATATTAGGTTATCGTCGCTGCGAAACAAAAGAACATTAAACTAGGTGGTAGTTACCTGGGGGCTGTGTGTAGCAGTCGTCGGGAGGGCGGACAGTGCGCGAGGGCGGGGTTCACGGCAGGGAAGGGCACGAGCGACGTCTGCTCCGAGCTGATCTTATTCTGCTCCTGGCCCGCCGCGAAGGGAACAATCTATCTACTAGGTGTTAGTTACCTGCGGGCTGCGCTTGGGTGCCGTGGGCGAGGGCGGCGGGTGCGCGCGCGCAGGGGCGGGGCTGGCGACGGGCGAGGGCGGGACGCGCGCCGCCTGCTCCAGGATGGCCTTCTTCTGTTCCTGGCCCGCCGCGAAGTACGAGAACACGCACAGCACCGCGTAACAGATCTGATCCGCCTGGAACACCGATCACGTGCTATTAGGGACCATCCGTAAATGATGACACGCGTTAAGGGAGGGAAGAAATAACGAAGTGTTTGTGAACATGTTTGTGTGTATTACAAACGATGGGACGTTATGTAACCACTTGTGTCAACCACGAAGCCCTCGTGCCTCGTCCGTCAATATATCACGGAACTGTCGTGCGGCCCCTTACAATTGGTAACTAGTGTACTTATCACGAGGAAACGTATTTACCCGTCTTTCATAGCGAAATAATAATGGCTGTTATCTATCAAAACAGCGAGCGAATAGCGTGACATTAACTATAATTGATTTTCTTTTTTCTTTAGTTCAAACTTCTAAGTCAACATCGCTTTCGCCGTTTTGGTGTATACCAGTCCTTGGAAAGAGAGATAGCTTAAGAAAATAGTCCGCTGGAGACCGCTTTACTCATGAAAATGTGCATGCAACGCCGAAATATCAGGAATGCAAGAAACAATTAAATTATAGTAAATATTACGAGGGTTAATATACATTAAAGTCCATACAGATAGTCTTGATAAAACATTGACATACAAAGGAATGAAAGCAAACAGTTACAGATTACTAATAGCTACTCTCCGCGGTTTTACTTACATACTAATTCACTATCCTACAAGAACCGACATATCCGGAATAAAAAATAGGTAATACCTAAAGCTACCTTCACAAGACGTCACTGAAATCCGTTTAGTCTTTACGGAATCGAGCGATAGCAAACCCCACAAACGATGCACTTATATAAATTAATATTAGTGTCAAATGCTTTAGCTGTGAGTATAAAAGTATATATAAAAGTGCAAATAGGAGTTTGTTAAGAAGCATCGTTAATTTATACGCATAAATATAATAGTTAAAAGAAAAAACATAAGAATACATACAAGGAGAGGACTAACTATGTAATAAAGGCGCACTACTGTCCCGCGCAGTACGTCTCGTACAGATAGTATCGTGAAAGCCATATGGAGAAGAAACGGTGGAGGTCAAACACTACTTTCTCTGCCTATAACAAAACACAATGAATAAACAAACAAAAATACAACAAGCTTTGTATAATGAGGACAGAAACACAGAAATAAAAAGGACAAGTTTTTTGGAAGGAACATTTACAGAATTTCCCAAGTTCGGTCCACCAGGAGGATATTGCCAAATATGTATGTCTATAACTGCACAGTTACGAGAAATTGGTTTTAAAAAAAACTATCATTATGTTGTGTTAATGTTTGAACGAGAACCCACGAAAACCATACGGTTTTCGTTACCCTTATGCACAAGGATATACTTGTTTTTAGATTATTAATAATCTACTGAAATTTAGAACAGGTTTTATAATAGTTAGGGTTCTGGTGAGCTGAACTTTGTGGGTGCCTATCACGAGAATGCAAATCAAATGATTGTGTTCTAGAACTTATTATACTTGTTTCTAATGAACAAATCTTAAATTTAGACGGTGACATGTTTAGTGCAGAAAGATACTTGCCATTACAGATTTGTACTTTCTTTGTACGATCTGCCTCGTCTTCGGATCTGAAAAGTAAAGTTTATAATGAGAACCCAATAATATTACCTCAAACAACAGGCACATCCAAGCCGTACTTACTAAATTCTTCTAAAACGAAGATTCCGCCGTTCTGAGTGAAGCACTTCCGAATGTGATCAAGACGAACGAAAAACTGGAAAATAAACAAACAACTTTATGTCAAAAAAATTATGACAGAACTCTAAACTAATGTTTAAATTGTAAAAGAAAATGTAGAAATTAATTTCACACTAGCAAAATATAACAATTTAACATCAATACAACCTGAATCATATCAAACTAGGATTTTCTATTTTTTGTACACTACCAAATCAGTTAGGTACTACTAATGATTTAATGCTTTCAGCTGGTTGTCTCACATACCATTATCAATTACCGATTTTTACGTTGGGTACATTAGATACATGGGTTATTTTTTAGCAAGTTTAGCATCTACTCACTCTAAAGCTCAATATCAATATTACAGCACAGCAACTATGCTATCCTACACTTACTACAAATGCTACTACTGCATCAAAAACCGAACTAACCCGCTTGTTAACTCTGATTACTTTCTTTTAAACTGTGAAACGTTAACGCTTAGTTCAGGTTTCAATCAACAAAATATAAAGCGCGAGCATAAGATTCCACTCTGACGATGATTTTGCAGTTTTTAATGGATTTGCTGTTCAAGCAAAAATGATAATTTCTATAACAACAGTGTTCTTTGATAGCATCAGAGTGGCTGCCGAGCTCGAAGCGAGTGACGTACAACATAGTAAATGTGAATGCGGCTAGATGGGCGAGCATGCAGCATGCGCTCGGCGCCGGCGCCGGCCGGCCGCCGCGCGCCGACTCCGGCGGCCCGCACTCGCGCACTACACTACCACATGCCAGCGTTCACGACTCTGATTTATTTTACCTAATTTTTCAATCCAACTCGCTAGTGAAAAATTAAGTTTTCAAACCAGAGTGAATTTGCTCGTGGAAGGTAACATAGATCGGAGCGTCGCCGTCGCGGCCGTCGCGGCAGCCGAGGGCGGGTGGCGGAGTGGCTGCGAGTGGGCGGGGCGGTGCGGGGGCGGGCGGGCGCGGCCGCTCCGGAACTTGTGAGATGGCGAATGCTCTACGACTGACCTCGTGACGTGACCGTGACTCGCGCACGTGAAGCGTTAGCGCGGACGACGCCGCGCCTTCCGGCGACGGACCGACTGACTAGTCTCGAGAGCGAACTATACAGACCGCAGGACGAGCCGCGGTACGAATGCAAGCTGTCGGGTGCGATAATATTTATAAACAGATAATAAACAAAGGGCGACTATGTGCATGCACGACCGCGCGCTTCGGCGCTCGCCGCACTCGGGAGAACTAATACAACGCTAACAACGGCTAAAAACAATCTGTAAGCCTCAAAACTACAAGTAAAGCCCTACGACCTCGAACGATCATCGCCAAACGAGCGTCTCACGGTGACCGGGACGGAGACGATAAGTGTCGTGAAGGTCGTGTCGATCATCGTAAGAGCTAGCCTTTACTAGTGAATGAACCACTATGTACCTCGAAATCCTGCAGCGCAGCGGCGCGTGTCGGCGTGTCCGGATGGAGTAGAACAGACAAAAACAACAGATTAGTCGGGTGAGGGCGGGCGAGCGCGGCTCAAGGACCATCTCAAAAGTTCCTAGCCCGGCCCGGCCCGGCACCGGCCGGCGCGGCCCGGCCCGGCCCGGCTCCGCGCCGGCACCGCGCCGGCGCGGCCACGCACACATCACATCGACCAGCGACAGTAAGGACGTACGGGACGACTACATTCTTATATAGAAGCTGTCGTCGACCACATGAGGCTATCGCAATGATGCAAAATCACCCGAATTTGAAATAGAAAGTATATTAACGAAGATATAAAATATGAATAAATACACTAGAAAGATTACTGAAAAATTTTAAATGAATTAGGAAGGAAATAATTAAAATACATATTTCAATAGGAAAGTTTGAGTGGTCCTTGCGTCCCGATGTTACAAAATTTATTAGCGAGTTTAAATGGTTATAAAGTTTAATAGCGTATGAGATGGAGGCTGGTGGTGATAACTTTAAATAAGTCAGCAGATATTTAGTAAAAATATTTTTGGTTAGTAGGTCGTATTAAAAGTATGAATTTAATAAACTTCGTAGGATGAAGAAGCTTCGTATAAATACACAAACGAATATAATAACAATGCGCTATGGCACCGGTACAATATCGAATACAATGAAGCGCTGCCTAGCGTGGACGCCGTCCCAAAGTACATAGACTGTCATACGAGTTGACCGTACGACATTCTACTAGTTGTCATTCCAATCCTACCGAGACTTGACCCAAATTAAGCAAAAACACCGATCTTACCTGATCATAAATATCATGAGTATACCAAAACGAATTTGAATGTAATCATTCAGAATCTACCTGTACTACTGGTACACTTGAAAAACTGGAGCTGTTTTGGTATATCATAGAACCATTTGAATAAATAACATAAATAAGCTGACAGAAATTTAAAAATTAGGTTCAGAAGCGGCGGCACGTACCTTGCTGTGCTGGAATAGAAGCCCGACGCCTTCCATGCACACCTTGAACATAAGAACACACTAATGAGGCAATCCTTGGTTTTATTATCGGTTTGAGCGTTGGCGAAAGATTTGCTAGTGTTATTTTTTGCCATAAATTGACTCTTGGACTTGGTTAAATTGGCGTATCTCGTGGATTTAGCCCCCCTGCTTCTTAGAACCGTGTGATGCAATTTTTGTATGTTAGTGAACAGTGCTGGCCCGAGACAGAAAAGGTTAGGCTGGCGACCACTTTAGATTAACTTCGCATTGGCTAGAAGAAAACGACGAGCGAAGAGAACAAGTAAAGATACTGACGAGCCTCTAAAGTCATGTGAGTGATATTACAGAGTGCCAAAGTGTAACTTCAATCATTTTTATGATTTTTGCACTTATATTATCATTCTAAGATAACTAAAAAAATCTCTTGTATTATGTATTAATTAAAAAGGTAATGATGTAGATAACCTCCCTCCCTATGCAAAGGATTTTTTGATGTGCTTTGTCTATCTATTAAATAAATCAGTCAAACGTGACCCCCTACAAATGCGGATGTATTTTTCATAGACCTAGTTTCTCTTAAGGACGTCTTTTTTTAAAGCACCGAGAACATAGGGGCGGAGATATAGTTCATTTAATTGTAGATGGCAAATTTCATCATAATCTCACAAATGGTTTCCAAGAAATTTGACAAGCGCGTTTGTATGGAAAAGTCAGAGCATCGCAGAACCCTTAAAAACGTTTTGGGACAACCGATAGCTTGGCAGTGTCACAAAATGGGTTATAGAAAAAAGGGTTTTCCTTGAGCTTTCCTTTGAGCTACCTGTATGAGCCCGCCCTCCCCGAAGGCGCAGTCCTGCACGGGCAATCCCCTCCCCCCCGCACATGTAACTATATGAGCCCGCCCTCCCCGGAGCCGCAGTCTTGCACGGGGAACCCCCCTGCACATGTACCTGTATGAGCCCACCCTCCCCGGAGACGCAGTGCTGCACGAGGAACCCTCTCCCCCCGCACATTTACCTGTATGAGCCCGACATCCTCGGAGGCGCAGTGCTGCACGGGGAACCCTCCCCCCGCACATGTACCTGTATGAGCCCGCCCTCCCCGGAGGCGCAGTGCTGCACGGGGAACCCTCCCCCCGCACATGTACCTGTATGAGCCCGCCCACCCCGAAGGCGCAGTGCTGCACGGGGAACCGTCCCCCCTCACATGTACCTGTATGAGCCCGCCCTCCCCGGAGGCGCAGTGCTGCACGAGGAACCATCCCCTCCGCACATGTACCTGTATGAGCCCGCCCTCCCCGGAGGCGCAGTCCTGCACGGGGAACTCCCCGCCCAACTCAGCCGCGTCCTGCCGCCGTCCACTCTTCTCCATCGCCTCTTTTATGCAGTAGTACAGCGCCTTGCACTGGAACGAAATCTTTCTTTAATCCAACACTAATGTTGCTTCCTCTGGCTTGAGAAGCGAGCCTTTTTCCATGTTTAAGGATGTGTATGATAGCCTAATTTCATAGAAGTATTTTTTAATGTATGTTAAACAAAACAAAAGGTAATCTTCATGATCATCATTACGTTCCCACTGCACTGTTCTCACCAACCTACCCTCAATCGAGGGAAAATTCTCTAAAATTGTATATAATGGACAGTCGTGACAGACGGTCGCTACACTATTGCAGAATGACTTTAAAAAAAATATGCTATTATGTTAACTACGCGAGTTGTTGGTTTTTAAAAGTGACAGAACTGTGGGTTTTTGAAGTGATAAAGCTAAAGAAGAACTTGAATCTAAGAACTAAAATGCTCCTACTTGACGATCTTGATGCATTTCTACAATATTGGCGAAATTCTGCAGAAAAACGAGTAAATAAAAAAGTATAGCTGTCAATCTAATCTAATAAATCCTAATATATATATATATAATAAAAAAAATCTAAATAAATCCCTATGTTTACCTTTTTCGTGTAGTATTTATGCAGTTGCGTCTGTCCGCCGTTCTTCCTCCAAAGGCACAACACTCGTATCTTGGGACTGTAAGTCATGTTCACGAGACGCTCGTACCACCACCTCTCCACGATTGTACCTGAAATATTATGGGATTCACAAAATTTTACACGTTTTCTCAAAGTATCTAATTGCTTTCCGCAGTTCGTTATTTTTTAACCATTAAAATATGGTTATCTCTGGGTCAAGCCGGTATCATCAAGTTGATGTCAACGTGGTTTATCATACCACATCTGCGTGAAATTTAGTTGCACCCACTCTTCTATCTCCTCTCACGTCTCTACGACTGCACAGTCGTCGGAGTCAATCGACGGGGTGAAAGAAACCGTAATGTCCAATTCGAGAAATCTCCAGCGATCGCAAAACGTCCAATTCGCGGAATGCTCGTACCTAAAATACGTGCTAAATACGTAAATACTACGTGCTAAAATACGTAATATACGTGCGTAACGTACGTAACGTAACGTGCGTACATACGTGCATACGTAACGTGCGTACGTAATATACGTACTAATATACGTGCTAAAATACGTAAATACGTGCTCGTACCTCATACTTATCCTTGGATCACGGATACTTTAAAAATTATGATGAGGCTACGAGATAAGGCTGCTACGGAGTATCATAAAACTAAGTCGGAATCTAAAAAGTTGTATTACAAAACATTGAAGACTACAGTTAATAATGCACTTTTCCAAGAGAAGTCTGCTTATTTTAGGCAAAATATTAATAATAACATTCGAAACTCGAAACAACTTTGGAAAAATCTTAAGAATACTATTTTACCTAAAACGAATTCAGAATTGCCTTCTTTTTTCAATAACCCTGACACTATAAATAATCATTTTTTGAACATTCCTGGAATATCAATTACATCAATTTCTCACCTGACCTACTTCGAGTATCATAGATTTAATGACGCAGTTTTTAATATTGAACAAGTTAGTCTTGTACGACTGCTTAAAATAATTAAGAGTTTAAAATCAAACGCTATAGGGTGTGATGGTATTGGTTTAGACATGTTGGTTATGACGTTTCCAAATACAATAGATTGCGTACTGGCTCTAATAAATACCTCCATTGACACTAGTACGTTTCCAAATATTTGGAAACATGCTATCGTTCGACCGTTACCTAAAATATCTAATCCTGTTGACTTTAAAGATCTGCGGCCCGTAAGTATTTTACCGTGCATATCAAAAATTTTGGAAAAAGCAGTTTGTTCTCAATTAACTGAGTTCTTAGAAAATAATAAAATTTTGCCTGATGTGCAGTCGGGATTTAGAAAAGGACGTAGTACTGCAACCGCGTTACTTGATGTAACTGATAATATTCTCAGTGCTCAAGACAAAGGAATGTGCACAATCTTGGTATTATTAGACTTTTCACGTGCGTTCGATTCCTTGAATTTAAACCTTCTCTTGTCTAAATTAAGATATTACGGTTTTAATTCCAAGTCAGTACAGTGGTTCAACAGTTATCTAAGTGATCGTTACCAGCAGGTAAAAATTGATCGTCCTGATGGCTTTTCGTTACTATCTGGTAAACTTGCTGTAGATAGAGGAGTGCCTCAAGGTTCTATTTTGGGACCTGTTCTATTCACCATGTACTCAGCTGATATTGTAACGTGCATTAAAAACTGCAAGTTTCATATATACGCAGACGATATACAGGTATACCTATCCTGCAAGCCGCATGATATTGACTTGGCTGTTGCTAAATTAAACGAAGACTTAGCGAGTATAGCGACATGGTCAGTCAATAACTGCCTGCTTCTCAATCCGATAAAAACAAAATACCTAATTTTCGGAAGTAGACGTCAGCTTGAAAGTATCTCTTCTTCTGTCAGCATCACGCTAATGGGTGAACCCATTGAGCGGGTGTACGAAGCGCGTAATTTGGGCTTACACATGGACTGCGAATTGCGGTTTAATAAACATATCGCCGACTGTGCAAAAAACTGCTTTTACAAATTAAAAGTACTGTACAGAATTAGACCGTACTTAAGAGAAGAGCTACGTGTCCAACTGAGTGAACAGCTAATTTTGTCAAAATTAAACTACATGGACACCGTTTTCAGTTCACGGTTGTTAGCCAAAGCACAAAAATATATTCAAAGGATCCAGAATGCCTGCGCTCGTTTTTGCTTCGACATTCCGTTGAGGTCGCATGTGACCCCATTTTTAAACAAACATTTACTGTTGAAGATGAAACATCGTCGAAAGTTACATCTGGCGTGTCTTTTGTTCGGTATTATTAAATTTAGGGAACCGACGTATTTATTCAGTAAGTTGTCGTGGAGAGAGAGCAGAATGTCGGTCGGGTCTCGTCAATGCTCGACACAGCTAGTGACTGAGCGGCATTATTCAGCTGCCTTTAGAGGCAGCTTCCGTTACGCCGCGTCCAAGTGCTGGAACAATATCCCGCCGCCAATAAGGAACCTGCATAGTATAAAAGCTTTTAGATTTAAATTGAAGACATTTATTTTTGAACACCAAAAAGGCGAAGAACAGCTTAGAACGGACACCAGTGCTTTTTAGGTCAATGTTACCCTACATTATTGTTACCTATATTATTATTACTTATAACCTCATTTTTATTTATGTATGTATATATGTATACGCACCTATCTATTTAAAATGTTATTATTCATTATTTTTGTTCTATTAGTCTAATTGATAATATGTATGTATTTAGTTGTACCGTGTCTGACTTGATCCGTGGGTGACGTCACAGCCGGTTCCAACGGAAGACCAGCGCTGGCTGCTACAGCCGGCATTATGCTGAGTTGGAACCGGTTTGTGGCAAAAAACTTTGTTTGTATAGTTTTTAATTTTTATTGTTATTTTTCGTTTATATTTGTTTTTTTTGTACCTATACTTACTTGTTTTTTGCTAACAAATAAAAATTGTCTATTGTCTATTGTCTATTGTAAAACAGGCCATATTTTGTAAGTCACCATGGACGGCAAATTCGGTAAATTGACAGTTTCACGTATAGAACGTTACGCGAGTATTGGACATTCAGCACGGTCAACGGCGGTGATTCAGCGCGGCGCAGCAGCCGCGACCCCAGCGGCTTCAGGTCGATGTCGTTACAATAGTATCCATGAGTGTTACCTTGCGTGGAGCGCAGCACGAGCCCGTCGTCCCGCACCTCCATGAAGCGCAGCTCCCCGCCCGCGGCCGCGTCTCCCTCGTGCACGGTGAACGTGGCGCGCCGCAGCAGCCGCGACCCCAGCGGCTTCAGGTCGATGTCGTTACAATAGTATACATGAGTGTTACCTTGCGTGGAGCGCAGCACGAGCCCGTCGTCCCGCACCTCCATGAAGCGCAGCTCCCCGCCCGCGGCCGCGTCTCCCTCGTGCACGGTGAACGTGGCGCGCCGCAGCAGCCGCGACCCCAGCGGCTTCAGGTCGATGTCGTTACAATAGTATACATGAGTGTTACCTTGCGTGGAGCGCAGCACGAGCCCGTCGTCCCGCACCTCCATGAAGCGCAGCTCCCCGCCCGCGGCCGCGTCTCCCTCGTGCACGGTGAACGTGGCGCGCCGCAGCAGCCGCGACCCCAGCGGCTTCAGGTCGATGTCGTTACAATAGTATACATGAGTGTTACCTTGCGTGGAGCGCAGCACGAGCCCGTCGTCCCGCACCTCCATGAAGCGCAGCTCCCCGCCCGCGGCCGCGTCTCCCTCGTGCACGGTGAACGTGGCGCGCCGCAGCAGCCGCGACCCCAGCGGCTTCAGGTCGATGTCGTTACAATAGTATACATGAGTGTTACCTTGCGTGGAGCGCAGCACGAGCCCGTCGTCCCGCACCTCCATGAAGCGCAGCTCCCCGCCCGCGGCCGCGTCTCCCTCGTGCACGGTGAACGTGGCGCGCCGCAGCAGCCGCGACCCCAGCGGCTTCAGGTCGATGTCGTTACAATAGTATACATGAGTGTTACCTTGCGTGGAGCGCAGCACGAGCCCGTCGTCCCGCACCTCCATGAAGCGCAGCTCCCCGCCCGCGGCCGCGTCTCCCTCGTGCACGGTGAACGTGGCGCGCCGCAGCAGCCGCGACCCCAGCGGCTTCAGGTCGATGTCGTTACAATAGTATACATGAGTGTTACCTTGCGTGGAGCGCAGCACGAGCCCGTCGTCCCGCACCTCCATGAAGCGCAGCTCCCCGCCCGCGGCCGCGTCTCCCTCGTGCACGGTGAACGTGGCGCGCCGCAGCAGCCGCGACCCCAGCGGCTTCAGGTCGATGTCGTTACAATAGTATACATGAGTGTTACCTTGCGTGGAGCGCAGCACGAGCCCGTCGTCCCGCACCTCCATGAAGCGCAGCTCCCCGCCCGCGGCCGCGTCTCCCTCGTGCACGGTGAACGTGGCGCGCCGCAGCAGCCGCGACCCCAGCGGCTTCAGGTCGATGTCGTTACCGTGCTGGAACGAGACACGCACTCGCTACTATCACAGCACTGGCTCACATCCTATTTTGCTGTTCTGCTGTAATCTTGCTACTCAATATCACCACCACGATACAAATAAAGACTAAAAAAGAAAAGTCAAAGTATGAGCTAAGTGACGTGCCCTTAAGTAAGAGCCCCTATAGGCCCCAGTTGTGAACCTCTTGATTTCTATATTCTACTTATTACAGTAAAATGATATATTTACCAGATTGTGAACCACATCGAGGAGATGGTTCACCTCCTGACTGTACACGAGTCCTATGTGGCTCTTCGCGAGCAAACGTCGGACTTTGTTCCTCACTATATCCGGCTCGACGCCAAACAGCACCATGGCCGCTGTCAGATTGTAAAGGGCCGTCGAGAGCAACCTGTCCTCTTCGTGCTCGAGCCGTTTTCGCTCCGTGTCGCTCAGACACTTGTACCGCTCCATCATCTCGTTGGCGCCTTGATCCATGCCGATCATGTCTCGCTCTTGGCTCACGGCGTCCAAAAACGCATCCTCCCAGAACTGCATCTGATCCCACACGTTGGAGCGCTCCTTGCCTTTATAATAAAAATACAATGTGAAGCGTCTGGAATCAATAATCTGTCCTGTATTCATACTAATTATGCCTGTGCACACATACCAATTAGTCCCTGGTAGAGGTAGGTCCGAGCGGAGTCTGGCGAAGTGAGGGGTGAAGTGACGGGCACGCCCACGGGCGGCCGGTAGCTCAGGGAAGTTTTGGAGGAAAACACACTCGCGGCCCGCGGCTTGCTGCTCGCACTCACGCTTCCACGAGGAGCCTGCATCACAATACGACACGTAAAACCTCACAGGCACGGTTCAATATCGGGTGCTAGAAAATGAACGCTAACGTGAAAATGCAAGTAGACCGTGACGATGAAACTGATCATCTACTCGTAAATTTGTATATCCATTAGAAAAAGTTTAGCTACAAACTTGGTTAAATAGACAATTATCGTTTACGGCATGCACTAAGGGTACGACAAAGAGCCGGATGAGTTCTGAGAGAAAATGCCGATCGCACTGCTGTCTGTCGATGGGTAGAGTTCAAGCGGGAAGCGGGGAGAGAAACACTAACACTTACATTGAGGAACATGACGTCAGTGTCAGAGAGGTTGGACTTAAAGGAGGCGCGGTGGTCGAAGAGATTAGCTCTGTTGGTGGTGATCGAGCCGCTCTCGTCGGCCGAGCAGTCGGACGACGGCGCCGCCTGCCGCCACAACACAACATGTGCAACACTCGCCACAACACGCGCCACGACACGAGCGCACGAGCAAACAGCGCTTGGGTTTTCATTCGTTCGATTGACATTTCTATCAATCAGAGTGCTCCTAAACAGCCTATATTTTTACTGGCCTGGCAATATTGCCGACTATAGACCGACCATTATCAGCCATGCTAGAAATGTATGACTATAATTATGGCCGGGCCACTCTCAAAATATTGTCGCACTAATGCAGTTTTGCAGTTAAAGTATGGCCTGTCTAGGAGCACTCTTAGACAAATAGGATCCCCATCACGGATGAGAATTTATCTCCCGATTGTATTTGTAACTGTAATAACAGGTAAAATATTCCATTTGTCTAAGCGATTGGACTACCAATTGAACGAATTGGATGAGTAGGAAACACCCAACACGCGCTGCCTCGCAATTTCATTAAACGTGAACGCAATCACAATTATAGATAAGTATATGATTTTGTATCGTATGTTATCAACCGTTAGATATATTTTTATTGCTTTTAAGAAACGTTATTCGATTCAAAGCTATCTCGGTCGCACATATAATTTTTATGTTTTCAAAATTGCTGAGTGGACTATTTTAAACAAATTTTCTTTAATTGACTTTGAGCGATACCGCTCAGGAGCGGTATCGTTCATAAATAAAAATTTTGTTTTCGTGATTTAAAACATTTTGGGCGTGTTGTTGAACTGTAACGAATTTTCCATTAAGTAATCCAAAATTGAAAGTAAATTAATGAAAATTTGTTTAAACTAGTCCACTCAGCAATTTTGTATCTCTAACATAAAAATTATAGGTGGTTCATTTCGCTTCTTACTCAAAATTAACATTTCAAGCAGTTATTATTATTTTTTGGCGTTAGACCGGGAATTAAATTATGGAAATTGCGACCGTCGTAAATCATTCCTTACGTTATTTTGTTAAGATATTTAACATATATACACCAGATAGCTCTTATAAGCAAATTAAGATAAACTGACGATTGAAGTTGTTGCTGTCCTATTTGAATAAATAGGGCCATATTTGCTAGATTTATCTGTAAAATAACAAGAAAATTAATCTAAGATAATAGCAAAAACCATTTTCGTATGAAATAGTTACCAGTTTCACTACAAAAACAAAAGACTGTTTGAAAATTAAATTTCGCGAAATAACCTTAACGAATCACTTTATTATAATGCGAAGTTGTTCTGTAAGCACGAATATATAAACGAATAATGAAATTGAAAATTATTAAAAAAAAAAAGCTGCAGCGTCAGTAGCAAATATAGTGGCGAGTATTGTACATTAATTTCCCTTAGATCTCACCTCGCTGGGCCTTGCTTTATCTAACTGTACATTCCGAATACTAATAACAGTTTATAACAACCAAATAATTCTGACACAGCAGAACGAGCTAATGAAGAATTTAGTACATTGTTTGTCAAAACAAGGCTTGTTTTTATTACGACTCTCTTGAACAGTAGATGCTAGTAACACAGAATAATATAGTTAGGATCATCCACAAAAGCATATAAATGCTGCTTTTGACATTTATCACACCAGGGAAGCGCACGCCCAACACATCCAAAACCCAGGGGAAAAGAACCACAGCAAACCTTACACAAATTACACGAATATCTCAAAGTACTTTGGTTTTACAGGTACAGTCATTTAATACAGAAATATATCAAGGCCATGCTCAAGGGGCGATATAAGACTTTATTTCATACATGATGTACTGAGAACAGCAGCAATCATGCAACACTTCACGTCACAACATTAATATTGTTAGACCGAGAGAGGTACTTACGTCAGAGTCAAATGAAGTGAGTTTACTGAAAAGAAGATTCCTTTTCTGATTTAACATATCCTTAAACATTTCCGTGGTGCTCTGCGCTTCGCTGGAGTCCATTTCGGGGTAGTTTACAGTTGGTATGTCTGTAAAAGAAATGAAGACAACTTCGTATTTCATTAGAAACAACTAACTCAAGATTTTTTTTAAGGAATGTAGCGTTTTTTCAGCGACGTAAGCTGCGGGCTGGTTCTTGTCCGGTACTCCAATAAGTTTAGGTACCTAGAATGTGCTTAGGAATAAGAAAAGTATTTTTAGAGGCAGGTATTGTCACGCCATGGTCAAGGCTCCAGTAGTCGAGTGTAGTCACCTGTCTGCGAGCCCTTCCTGGAGGCGGGCTGCGAGGGCGCGGGCGTGTCGCGGTCGAGGCTCCAGTAGTCGAGTGTAGTCACCTGTCTGCGAGCCCTTTCTGGAGGCGGGCTGCGAGGGCGCGGGCGTGTCGCGGTCGAGGCTCCAGTAGTCGAGTGTAGTCACCTGTCTGCGAGCCCTTCCTGGAGGCGGGCTGCGAGGGCGCAGGCGTGTCGCGGTCGAGGCTCCAGTAGTCGAGTGTAGTCACCTGTCTGCGAGCCCTTCCTGGAGGCGGGCTGTGAGGGCGCGGGCGTGTCACGGTCGAGGCTCCAGTAGTCGAGTGTAGTCACCTGTCTGCGAGCCCTTCCTGGAGGCGGGCTGCGAGGGCGCGGGCGTGTCGCGGTCGAGGCTCCAGTAGTCGAGTATAGTCACCTGTCTGCGAGCCCTTCCTGGAGGCGGGCTGCGAGGGCGCGGGCGTGTCACGGTCGAGGCTCCAGTAGTCGAGTGTAGTCACCTGTCTGCGAGCCCTTCCTGGAGGCGGGCTGCGAGGGCGCGGGCGTGTCGCGGTCGAGGCTCCAGTAGTCGAGTGTAGTCACCTGTCTGCGAGCCCTTCCTGGAGGCGGGCTGCGAGGGCGCGGGCGTGTCGCGGTCGAGGCTCCAGTAGTCGAGTGTAGTCACCTGTCTGCGAGCCCTTCCTGGAGGCGGGCTGCGAGGGCGCGGGCGTGTCGCGGTCGAGGCTCCAGTAGTCGAGTGTAGTCACCTGTATGCGAGCCCTTCCTGGAGGCGGGCTGCGAGGGCGCGGGCGTGTCACGGTCGAGGCTCCAGTAGTCGAGTGTAGTCACCTGTCTGCGAGCCCTTCCTGGAGGCGGGCTGCGAGGGCGCGGGCGTGTCGCGGTCGAGGCTCCAGTAGTCGAGTGTAGTCACCTGTCTGCGAGCCCTTCCTGGAGGCGGGCTGCGAGGGCGCGGGCGTGTCGCGGTCGAGGCGCGCGGCCGCCATGCCCTGGTCGAGGCCGGCCAGCTCCTGGCTCCAGTAGTGCGTGTGAGCCATCTCCGCCAGCTGGAACACGGAGGCCATGCCGCCGAGCCCGAAGTTGGAGTACGTGTGCTCCAGCCCGTGCACCGCCGCCTGCAGCACCTTCAGCATGCCCTTCCACACCGGCTTGCTCACGAACTGGAACCATAGAGCTGCTGCTAACAAACACTCACATAGGAGTTTACTTCGTGCAACGCACACGTCGTTTATTTGGTGCAAAAGTGGTGGTTTACGTAAGTACTATGTACCATAATCTTGGATGGTCTTTTTAAGGCTAAAAGTATGGCAGATTTCAAAACGACATAACTGTGACTGTGCCACTTGACTATACCAAGTACCTCTTTGATATTAGTGGTATTCGCTCGCTGAGTATCTGTTAAACACGAATAAAAAAGGCAGAGAGCATCAAAAAAAATGTACTCACCACATCGTCGACTTTATCGCAAGGAGTGGACTTCCTGTTGAAGTTTCGGTTTAGTTTGCTGAGCACCATGTTCCTGTAGGACTCGTCTTCCATCAGCTTCTTGAGCCGGTTTAGCTTCAACCAGCCCACGCCCTCGCCTTCCAACACGTGTTGGACCAACTGTGAGAAATGAGGATCGATGAATATGTGCGTAACCTAAAAGAACAGCTGAGTTTATAAAGCAATCAGAGGTAGTCGGGCAGAACAATGGATACCAGACTTGATGTTTTGTAGGTGAAGTCAGCACAGCACGTTTTCTTGTCAACTTTACTTCATTTCATCATCATATCTGGATATACCTTTTCACATTGTCCATATACATTTTTTCAAATCGTATTCTCTTGATACAAATGTTTACCATCGTAGATCATGAATTTACTGTGCTCGTCTCGCTGACAAGATCGGTTTGTTTGTGTGAAACTTTGATAAACTATATGTAAAGATTACTCCAGATAGACTGAAAAAACATTGCACGGGCCAAAAAAATAACAGCCAACTGTTAGGTTCTAATTGATCAAAATATAGGACGCAACTATAGTAAAAGACGGACCTGTCATGCTGTCATAGTACAAAAAAGTTGGACTGTCATCTTTCGTTTATAAACAGCAAGGAACTCCCTAGACGTACTAATGGTGTGGAGGTGTGGAGTCTGTGGAGTTGCGTTTGTTTTCGACACTCTTTTTCCATATTGGTGTGCTAACATGATAAAGCAGTCGTAGGAGAGTATGAGTGGAGAGCAGTACGACGTCGTCGGGCACAGGTGTTCCACGTTAGTGGTCTAACATGATGAAGGACTGGTATGAGAGAATGAGCGCGGGGCGCAGTACTGACGTCGTTGGACACTGTTGTACCACATTAGTGTGCTAACATGATGAAGGACTGGTATGAGAGTATGAGCCGGGAGCAGTACTGACGTCGTTGGACACTTGTTACAGATTAGTGTGCTAACATGATAAAGCAATCGTATGAGAATATGAGCACAGGGAACAGTACTAACGTCGTAGGACACTGGTGGTCTAGATAAGTGTGCTAACATGATAAAAGGCACGGTATGAGAGTATGGTTGCGGTTCGCAGTACTGACGTCGTTGAGGAAGGCCTGGTTCTCGGTGTTGGCGGCGGTGCGCGCGTGGTGCTGCGGCGGCGGCTGCGGCGGCGCGTGGCGGATGAGCGGCGAGCGCTGCACCAGGCCGCGCGCGCCGCCCGAGAAGGGCCCGAACGAGGCCGCCGCCGCCGCGCTGCCCGGGGACACCGCGCCGCCGCGCGCCGCCTCCGCGCGCGGCTTGCCGCCTGCGCCGCGGAACACACGTCACTCCACTACCACATCAAGGGGACCATGATTTATTACGTAATGGAGAATTAATGCTCGTCTTTGTGCAACTGGCTGTCTGATGTTAACCTCCTAAACGGCGAAGCTAAAGGGTAAAGGAGGGGGGCTTTCACCCCAAAAGCATCTAATTCACACTCTGCAACAGTCGAAAATGTTTATTTTTAGTGTTTTTGTGTTTGCCTACCTTGATAAGTAGCCTGTAGCTAAGTCAAGCCCCCCGTAAGCCCTAAATCTTACCTAACTTGATAAAGATAATCCACCATCAAGCGAACTGACACAACATGCGACGAGATGCAACAAGAAGAGATGATCAAGGAAGCAGAAGGTAAAAAAAAATGTTTAAATACGTCCGTTCGTGACGTCACCTGCCGGTTCCAACGGAAGACCAGCGCCGGTTGTCTCCAGCAGCCGGCAGTATGCTGAGTTGGGACCGGTTTGTGGCAAAAACGATGTTTTTTTGTTGTTTTTTAATCGTGTAATTTTTATTTAATTTATTTTGTATGTTTTTGCTGCAAATAAATATTTGTCTATTTGTCTATTGTCTAAATAGTTAAGTGAACTTAAGTTTCCACCTATCGCTATCAGTAAATCTAAGTGAACTTTTTTCCATTTATCCCTACTAGGAGGAATGTGTGTACCAGCCGAAAAATGCTACGCATTAGCATCATTTATCACTAAATTCACCTGGCGACTCAGGTAGTCGCCAACATACATATTGGTTTAATTATGTAACAGACTCCAGCTGAAACTATAAAAAGTTTGTATCTTTACATAAAAAGCAAAATCTATTCTGTACCCATTCGTTGTCATATTGAAAGTCGCGCAAAACCATTAAATGTAAACGTTAGAACTTAATCTGCGCTACAAGACAGCGCAGTTTACGCAGTACCGATGTATGAACCAAATCAACAATAACACAAAAAAATACTAAACTGAAATATACTTTTGTTTTCATTAATTACCTTTGTTACCGAAGAAATCGCTGAACATGCTGGAGGTAGATGCGGCGAGGCCATTCAGGTCAGAGCTGATGTTCGAGAAGAAGTCCCTATGCATGGCTGTCAGTTGGTTCGTGGTTTGTAGCGCTGTCGAATCTCGCCGGCTGGTTGGACTTCCAGACGAGGAGTCTTGACTTTCGCCCTATAATAATACAATTACGGAATACGGACAAACTTAAGGTGTTCGGACACAACAAAGGCTCAAAATGTTGCATTGAAATTTAGTTTAATTGTGCAACATACCTTAATCAGCAATCCTTTTTTCGCGGCAGCCTCCTTTGCGCTCTTAGTAAAGTCGCCTAACGTTGACTTGCCCACATAAGTGAGATCGTCGAATGTGTTCTTGCTGACTGCGGTGGCAGTTTTGCTCGCTTCTAAAGCCGATTTTGATGCCTCTTGCATGCTTTTAGATGCCTCCTCTGCCGCCTTTTTTGCATGAAGCGTCAGCTGCAATACATTGACATTTTGTAATATTGAAACTACCCTTAAAATCATGATATTTGGATGCAATTGGCGTGCATAGACATTTTGGAAGTATCGCAGTAGCTACGAGTATGACTTTATACAGTTCCGAAGTAGGTATGAGATGTGCTATGAATGCTGACTCTCTAAATTACTTTTAAAGCATTTGCAGCTGGTTGAGTTTAGGATAGAGCGCGGTAGTGAACGCACAATGCTATGATAAAACAGTCTAAAAGCAAAGTTGGCTGTTTTGTTAGCTGAAGGAGATGGTAGAACATTGCCTAACGAAGAAAACACAGTGGTTTCTATCAACCAATTTATGCAATCAATTTTTCTTCGAAAACTTTTTTAAGTGCTGTAGAACATGTATTTCGTTGCAATGAGTCTGAAACTTCAATACCAACTATTTTCAACTACGAAAGTTCTAAGCTAGTGGTTCAGGCCTACACTACAGGCTATCACTCGTCTCGATACCTGACCGAAAGGCGCAAACATTTTCTTCTCTTCTCCGTCAGCCACTGTTCCTTTTTTCTTTAGGAATAAATGGGTAAAAGAAAAATTTAAAATAAGAACAAAAATCGACACAAATAAAAACCGCCGCTGAACTAAGTTTGTTTGCGGTGTAGTTTTAGTAAAAGTTTGTCTTTGTATTGTGTACCTTATCAACGTGGGCTAGTAAGCCTTCTTGGCTGCTTTGTCGCGTTGTTTCTCGCACTAGCTCCTTGGCCTGCGCTGCAAACTGTTCCAAAAGGGACGATTGCGATGCCTGTCGAGACACTCCCCCGCTGACGCTCTAAAAACAAAAAAAACCTCTTTCACGAATTGTACAATTTTCCTTAGTTTAATTATTTGTTGGTTGTGAAGTTTTTCACACTTACAAGATGTTTTCGTCTTAAAATACAATACAACTACAAGCACTACTTACAAGTTAATCAGTGACGCGCGCACGAGACTCCATTTTCAACGGCAATGTATGTTCATGTTACAAGGCAAGGTTACCTTGACGTGCGAGTGCGAGGGAGGCAGCGAGTGGTGCGAGGAAGTGAGCGCGCGGTCCGAGTCGCTGGTGCTGGCGCTGTCGGCGGCGCGCGTGCGCGACACCACGGTCAGCGGCGTCGTCGTCGAGTTGCAGTCGGTACAAGTGAGGTCACCTTGACGTGCGAGGGAGGCAGCGAGTGGTGCGAGGGAGTGAGCGCGCGGTCCGAGTCGCTGGTGCTGGCGCTGTCGGCGGCGCGCGTGCGCGACACCACGGTCAGCGGCGTCGTCGTCGAGTTGCAGTCGGTACAAGTGAGGTCACCTTGACGTGCGAGGGAGGCAGCGAGTGGTGCGAGGGAGTGAGCGCGCGGTCCGAGTCGCTGGTGCTGGCGCTGTCGGCGGCGCGCGTGCGCGACACCACGGTCAGCGGCGTCGTCGTCGAGTTGGAGTCGGACTCGCGGCCGAAACTACCGCTCTCCGTGTCCTGGACGCGCAAATATGGCAAAGCTCAACACCTAGCGGTTACTACTCTCACTCGAAACTGCTGTGACACTAGCATAAAAAACTGGTTGTAGCGAACGTCTAAATGTGTGTTAGTTTGATCCGAAGGCGAGGAGTTACTACAGCGTTTGTACAGTCTAGCTAGTTGATGTTTGTTCGAGGCGAATCTCTAGAGCAAATAGCACATTAAAGAAACTAAACCAAAAAATAAATAAAAACCACTTAGTTAAAAAAAGTATAAATTTAATAGCGTGACTTCCCTTTGGCACAGCCGCTATAGTACTGCCCGAGTTCTATATATACTTTTTCTAACCACTACTTCTTATTTTCTTGGTAGCGTGGTTTAACAATATATTCCGCCAGGTATAGCATTCAGAAGCACGTAGTGACGTCATTCGATGCTTAAGTGAGGCCGAAAAAGTCATTAACAACAAGTTCGAAAGAGACGGGTGACAATGACGTCATTATGTGTTTGCGGAATATTAGACCTTGTTTTTTGGGATCATTTTTTTTCTTGTTTTTTCAATATGGTGGGTAGAGTGTGCAGTGTGTACTGACGGTGTTGGGGCGCGCGTGGCGCGGCGCGTGGCTGGCGGCGGGCGGCTCCTCGTCGTCGCTGCGCTCGGAGCTGGAGGCGGAGGGCGAGGGCGAGGAGGAGGCCCGCCCGCCCACCGCGCCCTGGTTCTCCCCCTCGCGCCCGTACATCAGCGACGAGGGCGGGCTGTACACCTGCACAAACACGCACTTGCAACACTTGCTGAGCGGATTCACATATTTGAAAAGATGCTGGAGTGTAAAGATGCTATCTTGAAAAGATTCAGTAACACTCACAACACTCACAAAGTGAGTGTTACTTAAGTTAACTGACTAACGACGATTTTTTCGAACGAGTGATTTAAAAAAAATCACTGAAAATAAGCAAAAAAATAAATAAATTGTTTTGTAAACCCACTTATCCATTTGAATTCGGTACTCGGTATCAAACTAAGTAGGTTAGTGTAAGTAGCTATTAGATAGGTACTTGGAGGCAATATCTACCTACTAAGTATCTATTTGACCTTGCAGCGACTTCAAATTTTAAACTGACCCGAATTACAAAATCTATTAAAATTCCACACAAAAACAATTGCTGCGGTTACATAAACGCCCCGCTATACAAATAAACAAACAATAAATTTGAGACAATTGAGAACGAGGGAACCAAAGTAAGCGCCCCCACATTCTCTAAAACCTATAGGAGATTGAAAAAATTAATTTGGTGGTGTCTGTCTTTATCGCTCTCATTTCTCAAACGGAGTCAACATTTGTAATACGAGGAACTATATTCAAATGATCTTACCGTTTTCGGATCAAGAGATGAGGACAGCGTCATCGGCACTTGCACCACTGCACTATACGTCTCTCCAATCACGTGCTGCTGGTGGGAGTTACCTAAAAAGCATTTATTTGTATTTGAAAAATGTAACAAAAATAGGAATTTTAAATCTTCCATCTATAGAGTATAGTCTAAATCAGTGATCCCCAAACTACTTTGTTTCATTAACCACTTGCCATATTTTTCGGTTTTAGATAGACCGCCTGCAATATTGCTTTTTAGAAACATTTGTGGACCCCATGTGGGAGGCCGCTTTTGACACTGGGGGACAATATATACCATTTTGGGTATCATTGGTACAAATTGTAAATCTGGCTTTATTATGCATACCTGGCGATAAGTCCGAAGATACGATTTCGGAAGCAAAGTCACTGAGCGACGAATACGACGAGCTCGTGCTTTCAGCTCCTTCAGAATCCGAACCACTTTCATCTGAAATACAGTGATGTTTTTTATAGTTTTATCGTCTTCAAGTTAATTTAAAATAAAGTGGGTTGCTTGGAAGACATCGTTCTTAGCGATATAGCCGCCAGAAGCATTATCTGTTTATGGCTAATAAATCAAATTTCATTCATTCATCACACCGCAGATTTTTCAGGTTGCGTATCACGTAACACGATCGTGAAATTTAGCTGATTTTTTCACACACATATCAGCATTCTACAGAAACTACGGCCTCGCAACTGCGGCAGAAAACCGCTCCGTGACTTCTTAGCCTATGGCTATATACCGCGCCGGTGTTGTGATCATATTGTGTAGGTTGTACGACGGGATGCGAGCGAGTGTACCTGTGGGCTGGTTCTCGTGGCGCTGCAGCTGGCGCAGCGCGCCGTTGAGCGAGGAGCCGTCGTCCCAGACCGCGAAGCGCACGGGCTGCAGCGCGTCCGCGAACCACTTGGGCTTGTCGCCCACCTGCCGCGGCTCCAGCACGCCCGTGCCCACGCGCAGGAACGCCACGTTGCACGGCGTCAGCGACCACTCCGCCAGGAACTCCACCGCCTGCCCGCCACCGAACACACACTTTAGGCTATGGTATAATAATATACTCCGCCAGGTTCAGAGTCAAAAATGGGCACGTACGCAACAGGTGACGTCAATCGATGCTTAAGCAAGACCGAAATATGTCATTTACAAATAGTTCAAAAGAGACGATGACGACGAGTGACGTCATTATGTGTTGGTTCTCGGAATACTAGACCTTGTTTTGCAATTGAGGCTTTTGCCAGTTTAGATTAGATTTAGAAACGTAAAAGTGCGCTTTTTTTTATTTATGGACACGGAACAAATTACTTACTGATTTTATTTCATGTTATTTCATTCAACATTTTGTTTTAAAGCCGCTGACATACGAACCTGTGTTCTGGCGAATTTGTTGAGAAAGGCTGTGGTCCTGGGCCGCGACCTGAGGAAGCTGTTGATTTGAAACGCGACAACGGGCCGCGGGTATAGCCGCAGAGTTCGCGTGTGCTCCATAAAGTTGGCCAGAATGTTCTGCGAGTTGAAGAAACGGACCTGGAAACGAATGTAACCATAAGTTTCTGGGTAAATTTTGATGTTCAGAATACTTTGTACAAATACTGGATATTCATGCTTTGTGAGACTGCAATGCATTTCGACTGTTGTGACGTTTATGCATGGAAATGCATGCAGTGGAAGTAACCACCAATTATCTCAAATTGTATCTTACAAATGATCTTGCAAAACTGTTTATGGACTCAATTCGAGTTTTCGATATGGGCCAACGTTACATAGAGACAAAATCGGAGAATTACAGTTAATGTTCATTCAATTTAACTAGCTGTGCCCCGCGGTTTCATTGCTATTTCACAGGAATCGACAATCGTGTTTTTTTTGGGACGAATAAATTTAAGTGGTTAAGCTACTTCCATACCAAAATTCGTTGAAATCTGTTCTGCCGTTTAAGCGTGAAGAAGTAACAAACTAAAACACAAACACATAAACTCCCACTCCCTTAGCAATACACGTTGTATACCCTCGGAATAGTTTTACAGTATTTTGTCTGTTTCATTCTTTAATATTTTAAAATTTGATCGATGAAGACAAAACACTGTAGAACTATTCCGAGGGTATAAAGCATTTATTGCTAGAAGGGCCAAATTTTTATAAGACGAGTGTGACAGGTACCATGGCGACGCGCGTGGCCACGTCGACCGAGTCGACGTCGCTGCCGTATATGAGCGGGTTGAAGGGCTGGTGGTGCGGCGAGGCCAGCGAGTGTCGCTGCGGCGTGTGGCCCGCGCTGCCCGGCGCCGCCACCGACATGCGCCGCGACTCGGGCGTGCTGGGCGGCGCCGAGTGCGGGCCCGACTGCGCCCCGCGGAAGCTGGCCGGCTGCACCCTGCGCACACGGACACACTGTACACCCTACTCCCACACACACACCGACATGCGCCGCGACTCGGGCGTGCTGCGCACACGGACACACTGTTCACTCCACTCATTCAACTTACTATTTTACCAATAATGTCGGGTGACGTGAAGGCAGCAGGAATGCAGTTGATGAGACTATAGCGTAGCATAAGCATGTCGTCGTGCCTTTCACCGAAGGGGCTGGCAGAGGAGTATTAGAACACCCACACTACGTCGGACGATATTCAGTCCCAAATGTGACAAGTGGCGAGCCAAACACCGGGCTGCAGTTATGTAGCAGATAGCATTAAATACACAAATAACCAATTGGTGCGTGCCTTTGGCTGGAATCCAACCCACTCCGTCTGGCTTGAGAAGCGAGCCTTCTCCAATTAGGCTATCATCGCACTATAGTGGTACTGCTTAAATAAGTCCTTACCTGCGCAGGAACGGGTCTTACCGCGGGAGTAGGGTGTCAAAGAGAGCGAGGTAGAAGCAGGCGGCAGGGCTTACCGGGCACTCCTCATTTGGTACCACTACAGCACAGGGCCGGAAAGAAGGATCACAAAAAAGAAGACCTATACTCAGCAGTGGAGGAAAATAGCTGATGATGATAATACCAATGATAATCCACAAAATGGTTTTGTATGCCTGTGCTTAAATACTTCTTACGCGATTCATCTTTGTTTTGTTTTTGTATCTTCTGGTTTCGATGTATCCTCGTTTTGACTCGAGCTGATGCAGCCCACGAACGAGATGCTGGCATAAAATAAAGTAATTGATATTTTTTAAGATTAAACAGAACTCACTTGAGAGTGGCGCCGCCGACGCTGTCTCGTCTAGAAGGCATCAGGTTTGCAGTGGCTTGCTCCGCTGCACTGTTTGTCAGGCTACTTAATGCCTGATACGAACAGAAAAACTTATCAGTACTCATTAAGGTACTCTTCTTATTTCTAAATCTGTGATATTTGCAAAGTGCTCTTTCCAGCTGTTATTTACAAAGAAAAAACAACTCTATCAGAATAAATATAAACGCCTTTTTTCACAAACCTTCAATAAGCTACGCTATGCTATAAAGTGCTTTAACTTTTCGCTGACGAGAAGTGTCACAGGCGAAAATTTAAAAATCAAATTTTAGCTAAAATAGGCCTAAAATTAGGGCGTTCTTGTAAAATACTGTTATTTATAGAGCTTTCTACCTTTCCGCTTCAGCTTATATAGTTAAAAATATTGCCAATTAAACTACTCACACTTCCAATTCTTTATTTTAGGGATGCAAATTTATTACTCGTTTGAGTTAAGTATAAAATAAAGGCCCAACTTACTACTCGAGCGATACACCCGCATTGGTCTGAGTGTTCTGTATTAGCAATTACAACAGTTAGTTCAAACAGCTCAGCATACATATTTTATATCAGCACATTACAACAAACACATGCTCCGAAAACGTTTGACTGAAAGTGTGTTAACTTGGAAATAAGGAGAGAAATCACGGAAATAAAGGTTAACGGGTGTGTTTCATTGTAGATCTATAGGTTCAACACTCATTTCAGTCGGAGATAGTGTGTGCGCCGAATCTATTAAATGTTCGTTGTCGATTATGGATGTATTATGTATTTTAATTCACGAAGACGCACTTGACAGCGCCATGTGCCACAGGATTGTCGATAGTTACTATTAATGGTGCCCTGCGCCATAGTTCTTGATTGTTAGTATGTCTAAGTTAATTTAAACAAATGAGATGTTTCATGGGCAGTCCGGCCTACGCTTTTGATGTAAATAGACGCTGTGAAAAATCATAAGTAAGTTGTAAATTATTTTCCAACCTTCTGTCACACTCGAACGTTTCTCCTAATAGCTCAAATATGAGTTTAAAAATTCCTGTTAGCGTGTTAGTTATATCTTTATGTTCAGAACAATTTGAGAGTGTTTAGTCAAAGAGCAATAATTTGATTTTTCATATTTATCTCCTTTGGTTGAATAAAATGAAAAACGGTAAATAATACTATACATTAAGTATAGTATTATTAGATTAGTGTTGATTGTAATAAGAATAACAAAAATCAAACTAAAAACCTAGCCCCACACACACACACACTTGACACAAACAAGACATACACGATACAAAGACGAATCACTCGACAACTCTTAATGGAAAACAGTCAATTTTTAGGCGCTAAGTTCCATAGGAACATACTAAAATGTATACCTGATTAGTACATACACCCGAAAATCATTACACTCCTTTCGGGCAGTCGGGTAAAAAATGGGGTACGTCTTCGTGAATTGAATTTCTACTTATATTACTTATCTAAACTATCAAATAATTCTAATAAATCCAGCACACACACACACATCACAGTTACAATATGTCGTGAATAGAAAGTCAAAGTGTGCAATGTAAAAAGAGAGTATAGATATTTACACGGAATCCGGCACTGCCCAAGAGATGCACTGCCTAGCGACGACAGAGAAGTGAGGGAGTATGTTAGTGAGTTATCTGATAGTGTCCACACCCTGAACTAATAATACGTAGTAACGCAACTGTAGAATCCATGTTTTGTCTTTTTTTTTCTATAAAAAATTTGAAATTATTTGAAAAAGACAAAAGACGGAGTAGTCCACGTTTATTAATAAGGGGCTTGAGTGAAAGAGACTGAAAGAGTTCATTTTGTTTGCGCGACTACCAAAGCGAATCCTATGTTTTTATTATAGGAACAAAACAATAATCCATTGGTTTACTTAATTGAATATTATTGTTCATACTTTCGGTATTATAAACAATATAGTTTTACTGAAGATATATGCTCTATTGCTATACCGTTTTTTCTACAAGCAAGAATACTGCGTACATGCCATATCCGAAGAAAAGGTATAGTTAGAAAACTAAGAATTTGACAACACAGTCCATTGTAAAAGATTTGAGTTTTTACTTTTGTTTTGGCAGCCGCGCTTCAGAATAGTTTATTCAAAAGCTTATAAGAGTCCATTAAACTATCTTTGGTTTTCACCGAAAACTTTTAAACTAAGTATTACTTTTTCTTTTAAATTGTTTTGTTATCATAAAACTTCTGAATAAACTATAAGAATCGAAAAATTAAGTAAGTATAAATAATCAATGTAGAAAAGTGTAAAATTTAAAAGATTACTGAAAGAACGTTTACTTGACACAGCAGCTTAGCGACATCAATAAAAATGCGCCCACGAGTGCGTATCAGAGAAAGATTATGTGAGTAAAATCAAGAAAAAAAGTTATTGACACACATTGAAACATTCATAGTAAATATCGGTTGGTGAGTACCTGTTTGAGGTGGCTTTTAAGGACAGAACCTTCGGGTTCCGGGAGAGCGGGTAAGTCTTGATCGGTGCCCGACGGACTTATCAGCTTTGTGGCGTCGAGGTCCACCAGCCAAATATCATCCGGCAATCTGTAGAGTTGACAACAAAATAAACGAACGGCATCCAATGTTTATAATTATTATTTATTGACGTAATTTAATTATTAAAAATTGACATTATTGACATTATTTATTTGGACAAATGGAATACTTATACTAAATTTAATGTAAATCTTAACTTTATAATCTAATTTTTAATGTTTTGGTAGGTAGTACCTAATGTGATGTTGACTACTTATTTGACTTATTTGTATGAGGTTAATCCTGTAAGAATAGGTGTAATGAGAATAAATAAATAAATAAATAAATAAATAAATAAATAAATAAATAATCCAGTACCAAATACAAATACATGTCGGCGCATAGTTTAAATATTGTAATTATTTAATTAAGCGCCACCTAGTATTACTTTGGTGAACTAGAGTTGTGTAAAGTGGCGCCAGCTCTGGTATAACTCTTTGTGACGTGCGCTGTTCGCTGATTGGTCGTTGGCCAGTTGTCGCGTGAGTCAGGCAGCCAATCAGCGGGCGGCAATAGTTCGGCGGTATTCGTGTTCCGTCCGAAAGAGTGCGAGTGGAGGGGGCGCTAGTATTAGGTCCTTACGTATGAAATTAGCGTTTTGTCGTACTGATCAATTTGATCTGAAATATCTCCTCTTTGGTTAAGAATTCGAAATTCAAATTAATAAATTCATTTAGCTGGTTTTTTTTTCTTTGGAATACAGTCATTCATTTGTTATTTTCCTCATTATTTTTTCTCTGGCGTCGCTTATTACCGCGCAATGGAAAACATGAAATATCGGTATATTTACGAGTATGAGTTCTACCGTGGCACCAGTGCTGCAGAAACAGCTCGAAGAATTATTTATGTGTACGGCGCTGGTGTCGCTAAAGACAGCACGGTACGTTTTTGGTTTCAACGTTTTCGTTTTGGAAATTTCGACCTTAAGAACCAACCCCGTGGACGGCCGGAGATCAAAGTGAAAAACGAAGAATTAAAGGCCATTGTGGAAGCGGATCCATCACAAAGCACTTCAGAGATAGCAGCAGGCTTCGGGGTAAGTGACAAAACTGTATTAATCCACTTGAAGCAAATCGGGAAAGTAAAAAAACTCGAACGATGGGTACCTCATGAATTGAGTGAATCGAACTTGCAAACACGGGTCGCCTGCTGTGTTACTTTGCTCAACCGACACAATAATGAAGGGATTTTAAATCGAATCATTACTTGTGATGAAAAGTGGATATTGTACGATAATCGAAAGCGCTCATCGCAATGGCTGAACCCTGGAGACCCAGCCAAAACCTGCCCTAAACGAAAATTGACTCAGAAAAAGTTACTTGTAAGTGTTTGGTGGACTAGCGCCGGTGTCGTTCACTACAGCTTTCTTAAATCTGGCCAAACGATTACGGCAGATATCTATTGTCAGCAACTGCAAACCATGAAGGAAGAACTAGCTGTTAAACAACCGAGATTGGTCAATCGCTCTAGGCCACTGCTGCTTCACGACAACGCAAGACCACACACTGAACAACAAACAACCACTAAGTTAGCTGAGCTACAATTGGAATGTCTGCAACATTCACCGTACTCCCCGGGCCTTGCTCCAACAGATTACCATTTCTTCCGGAATTTGGACAACTTCTTACAAGGAAAAAAAATCCACTCCGATGCAGCAGTCCAAACCGCCTTCAAAGAGTTTATTGATTCTCGCCCCCATGGTTTTTATAGTAAAGGGATCAATGAACTACCCATAAGATGGCAAAAGTGCATAGATAACAACAGTGCATACTTTGATTAATTAAATATATTTTACAAAAAAAAATCGACTTTTTATTCCTCCCGTACAAAACGCCAATTTCATACGTAAGGACCTAATATAAGTGCGCGGAAATGCTCCGAGGAGCGCACTTTGAGTTGGGACGTTGAGGAGTGAACAGTGCGCGTTACTAAGTGGAATACCTTGTTCACAATTTATATCGAGGCAAATTATAATCTACCTACTGTGTAAATTAATTGTCGGCCATTCAAATAAAGTTGATTTAAGTACGCGAGGTGTCTCAGTCTCCTCGCCCGCTATACCCACGCCGTAGAACCATGTCTGATGCGAAACGGATACCTCTCGAGTTCCGATATACAAATATATATTTTTTTAAACCATTTGCACAATTTACAAACACTGTGGACCCCGCACTTGGAAAACCCAGTAAAAGAAAAAGATGTATAAGCTAAAAATAAAACCAAGCTAAAAAGATGTATATTCCTGAAAGAAACAGTCAATAGACTAGATTATATTGATTGATTAGACGTAGACAATTTTTATTTGCAGTAAAAAACACAGTGGAAAAAATATTATTATGATAATATGAAGAATTTTGACTGGCTCAGTTGGTAGTGAACCTGCCTTCTGAGCTCGGGGGCGTGGGTTCGATTCCCACCTAGGGCAAACATTGATGTGGTGAACTTTTGTGTACGTTCTTTGTCTGGGTGTTAAATATCTATATATGTATGTATATCAGTCTCCGGCAGCCATAGTACAAATTTTGCTTAGTTTGGGGTCAGGCGATCGTGTGTGGAAAAGTCCCGAATTTATTTATTATTTATATGAAATGTTTTTTTCCACAATCTGTTTTATGATTCATGATACTATTTGAAGACATCAAGGTTGCATACAACACCATAGGAATTTTTTAGGTGCAGGAGACTTTATTGACTCTCGGCGGCGGTGGGATGGGAGCATGTACTGTAGTATACATCGTGCAGCCAGCTAGTTACCTGAAGCTCTTCTTGTACGCGAGGAAGGTGGCCGGGATGCCGATGAGGAAGGGCGTGGGCGCCAGCAGCAGCTGCTCGGCGCAGTTCATGCAGCCCGGCAGTAGCGGGATGGCGGGGAACATGTACTCCAGCGGGTACAGCATGCACACCAGCGCCATCACCGACATGGACAGCGCGTTGTAGTCGCGCGACTGCACCACCACCTTGTTCTCCAGCAGGATCAGCGTCAGCACCTTCAGGCACGTGTCCACACCTGGCGCGTAGAAACGTACGTCAGTCACAGTAATGGATCTAGGGGCCATGTCAAGCCCCAAGGACACTCCACAATATTTTAAAATATCTCCTTTTTAGAACTTTGTTTTCATTAAAACGACGGGAGTGTTATAAGTTTGACGTGTTTGTGTGTGTGTGTGTGTGTGTGTGTGTGTGTGCGCGTGTGTGCGCGTGTGTCTGTATGTGTGGTATCGTAGCTCCCGAATGGATGAACGGATTTGTTTTTTTTTTTTGTTGAAAGGTGAATTAGTCTGGAGTGTTCTTAGTTTGTCGGGGGTTTTTAATGTATCTACCTTGATAAAGCTTCTTGAATAGCTATATCAAGTCCACACCCGAATCAAAATTGAAATTCTTCAGACATAGCCGGTCGTTAGCAGCCGCGTATCCCTAGACATGGCTCCTGCCACTCACCGAGCAGCTCCAGCGGCAGGTGCAGAGGGAAGTCGACGAGCGAGAAGCGCGTGTGGTCGGGCAGCGCAAACAGCAGCGGCGAGTGCGCCGTGGGCGAGAGCACCTCCAGCTCCACGCGCGTCTTGCCCGGCACCGGCACCGGCGCGGACAGCAGCCGCAGGATCCACGTCTCGATCTCCTTCACGTCGTGCAGGACGATCGTCGGCGTGTTGTCGTACGCCTGGCCCGTCAGCACGGACCACACCGTGTCTCTGCGCACGGACATTGGACGGTTACACGATCTTACAGAGCAGGATGCGGTTTACAGAGCAGGGGAGTCGACGAAGGTTGAACTTGCTATTTCATAGTCAAATAATAAATTATCTACGTATCAGACTGCAGCCTTGTTTAATTTCATACATACTGTTGTTGAAAAACCAAATTTAAAAAACTGGACAATTGAAACAACAGTTGGGTTTGCGAGCCACATTCGTGCGCATAACCGACATAGCCAGGTTAACCATTGACGGATACGTCAAGGAGGACGATGGATAGATATTGGGAAAATATAAGGAAACAAAATAAAGACGACTCATTTCTGAACCGGTGCGGTCTAGGTTTCTTACCTAAATACTTGTCTGGAGCCGCCGACCCGTCTCGGACTTGAAGACTCGTTGCACGCGTCGATGAGTTTCTTGAGAATGAACAAGCACTCGCGGAAAGTCGAGAAGAACGGGTGATGAGACAGCAGGCATAGCGATGTCAAGGAGTGGTTTCTGATACGCTAAAATAAATAAAACCATTGAAAGATTCAATACCTGACCTCATGGCCTAAAAAAGAAATCAGCCAGTTCTAGAAGAATGGGAAGACTACGTAAGATTACGTAAGATAAGATTATGTGGGTGTTGTATTATACCTCTGCCTCTGCCAGCCCCTTCGAGGGAAAGGCGTGACAATATGTTACGTAAGAGTTACGTAATCTAAAACAAAATAATGATTTGACATCAGCCCGAAACGGCGGTCAGGTCACATAACACTTTTTCATTTGGTAAATACTATACTTTCAGAAGTGTAGATCCACGTGATTGATATCAGTGAGTATCAGTGTTAGCAGCCTAGAGCAGTGCCACGATACCTACTTTAAAGAGCTTAGATGGCTCAGGTAAATCCCCGCAGTCGAACACGCTCAATATACTTAGAGCAGGATGTCAGCGCAAGAGTATTGCAAGTCCAATAAGTAGGTATAGGCAACCTACCTAACGCATACCGGATAACGAAAAGATAACGCTAGCCTATTTAAGGATGAAATAATAGTCATCTAAAAATACGCTTTCCATCTTCTAGCTCCATCATCCGATCAGCTCCGAAATACCAAATCATGGTTTTGTCATCCGAACTTTATATTCGATATGCATGGGTGCGAATATTAGATAAAAAGCCATTAACAACAAGTAGGGACACTTTCAGGGACATTTGCAGCAATCGTGTAGACCCGGCTGTAGCACAGACCTACATGGATCTTTTGGCACGTAGCCAAAATCGAACTAACGTTAGAAATTCAGAATTTGGATGTCATAAATTGTAACATATAATCTTGACATATGTCCAATATCTGTAAATCCTATTTTTAAAACATATTTCTGATAAGTACGTTCTTTTCTTCCATTAATTCTATAATCTCTATAGATTATCCTACCAAACCGACACCGGCACCCTCACTCAAGAGCCAAAAGAACCTAGTAGCACTGTATTTACAAGTGAAGTGAAGGTTAGTATAGATTCTGTAATTACTGCTTAACTTAACCATGATGTTTACAAATTTTTAGGGATGTAGTTTAGAACAAAACTTGATAACTCTACTTCTATTACCCACCAACATGACTGTATCCTGTTTTGTGTATACACATAATCGCACTAATATTATAAATGCAAAATTTTGGATAGATGTATGGATGGATGGATCTTTGTTAATCAATCACGCCATAACGGCTAAACGGATCTAAAAGAAATTTGGCACAGAGATAGATTTTAGTCTGAAATAGCACATAGGACGCATAACATAACATATAGTCACGTCTTTCCCCCGAAGGGGCTAGCAGAAGTATAATATAACACCCACACTTCGCCAGACGATATTCAGTCCCAAATGTGACAGGGGGCGAGCCTGTCGCCATACACCGGGCTCCAATCATGTAGCAGATGACATACAATACGCACATATGCTTACACAATGAACAAAATGGTGCGTGCCGTCGGCTGGGTTCGAACCCGCTCCCTCTGGCTTGAGGCGGGCCTTCTCCCAACTAGGCTGCCATCGCTTTTCATCATATATATTTCATAGCACATAGAATAGAGAGAATATGACTTTTAACCACGGGTTAAAACATCGCGGGGCGCAGCTAGTAAATAAATAAATCAAGATAATTTCTTCTTAGTAGTTACCACTCTTGTCAGAGTGGTCGTGGTCATCGGTCCTGATGGTGGCTCGCTTCACAATTCGTCGCTATTCATCACGTATAGCAGCCTTTCTCGTGCACATGTTGACGGGGCTAGGGTAAAGAAGCTAATAAAGGCGTGTTATAAAGGCACCTGTCGTTTCCTGTGCGCGCGCGGGCTGCGCTCGCGCTCGTGCTCGCCGCCGCTCTCGGAGTCGGGCGCGGGCGCGGGCGCGGCCAGCGCGGCGCCGCTGCTCTCGCGCTCCGAGTCGCTCACCGCCACGTTGCTGCTCCTATAGTCACTGGACACACCAACCGCTCTTAGGCCGCGCTCTAGACTATACCGGGCGGTGCCGTGCGGCTCCTCAGTTTCTTGCCTGTACATCTGGGTCTCTAATATGACTCTACCACTTTGTTCGGAAAAGCCAGTTCGGAGCCACGCAGGTCATCGAGGCAAATATTCCATCCATATGCCGTCAGCTTTAATAAAGCCCACATGAACGCTTTCAGAATTCCTTCCTAATAAGAACTGCCAGCGCACTTCCTGCCTCGGTGTTCCCCAGCAAAAGACACAACCTGGGTCTCTTCAAGACAAGAGTGAATAGATACCTCATGGGCAAGCGTGGTTCATCTTAGACCGCATCGTCACTTTCTATCAAACATAAGCCGCTATCTTTTTACGAACATGGTGGTAGAGTCACTTTCATAACTTTGACGTTCTACTGTTTTGACTAGATTAAATATTTGATTTGGTGGGGCAGTGGTAGCTGATTTTATGTAGGGCCTACTGCTGTCGTCATAGACAACTCCATACCAAATGCACTTGAAGAAAATTAATGTCACCGCGCTGCTCGCTACCACTATCTATAGCGTCACCACTATCCATACATACAGTTATTGTACACTTCTCGTAAACACGAAGAGATAAATTTAAAAAATAAATTGAACAAATAATGTAGGTGAGTAATGCTAAAATGACCGATCTACCACGAAATAAATCATGATACATTTCAGTTTGTTCCGGTTCGGAAAAGATGATGTGCATATTCTATGTTGGTATCCGTAAATGAGGGTCACCTGGAAAAGGCGGAGTCTGAACTCTTTTCCATGGACTTGCGCCAAGAATCGCGGCGCAGCACGCGCTGCGGGCCCGTCGCCGCCGCGCGCTCCACACATCGGTAGAAGTTCACGCACACGCCGTACCGAGTTTTACCTACACATACAAACATTTTTACCTGCATCAGTTAGTACTTTTAACCCGATCAGTTAGTGCTTGGATGATGTGTTTCAGATAGTTTGTGGGATGCATGATCTTTATGCTACGTAGTTTGATGCTTTGATTTAAGAGTTCCACGACATTCTGAATTTTCCTTACAAACGTGCTTGTCAAATTTCTTGGAAACCATTTGTCAGATTATGATGAAATTTGGCATGTATGTACACTTAAATAAATAATAATAATAATAATAAATTTTTATTTCAAAAAGTACATGATAAAGATAAAAACTATCAGATGCAAACATTTTTTAGAAACAATAAAATAATTTTGCCTGAACTAGGTAGTCCTGTTTGTCAGGCGATAAATACGGCAAAAAATTAACTTAATATAATCATTGCATACTCACATATTCTAATTCACTAAAATTCTAATTAATTTTAAACTATAAAATAAACTTACTGTAAATTTAAAATTAAACATACAAATTAAACACAAACAAATAACAACTTCTCTGTATCTTCGTAGGACATATTTTTTTTTTTTTTTTTTTTTTTTACATTTCAGGTCAACCAACGACCTTACAATAACAGAATAGTAAATTTAATTTAATTACTAAAAAAGTCATTTAGAGGGAGACACTTTTAAGAAATATAGTAGAAAAAAAAGAATTGACGCACAAATAGAATGATTAAATAAATAGAATTGAAGTAGACGTAACAAAAAAATAAAATAGTAAACAACGCAAAATAATAAATTTTGAAAAAAGAATGAACTAAAAATAAAAATTTTATATAAAGATAAATAGATAGATAAAGCATAGTATCAGTACTCACTAACAAAAAGAAAATACAAGAAATTTATTTGTATCACAGGTTAAATTTATCGAAAAAATTGTCGCTTAATCGCTTCCTAATAGTAGATATACTTAAGAAAAAGATATCAATATCGAGTTCAGGATTTTTACATACTTTGTTGAAAGTAGTGCTAGCACGCACGATAAAACTGTTTCGTCGATAGTTAGTCGCTGATCGGGAAGGACGAAATAGGGAGACAGGTCCACGGCAAGGTGGAGTGGGGGCGAGTATGTTAATTCTACTAAGCAAATCTGGGCAGTCAATGGCAGATGTAACTATTTTTTTAAGCATAATGACATCGGAACAATCGCGACGTTGGTTGAGTGGAAGAAAATGATGTTTAGCACATGACTCAAGATAACTGACAGATTTCGTTTTAGTTCTAAAGTTTAAGTAGCGTATAAATTTCCTTTGAATACTTTCGAGTCTATTAATGTAAGTTGCGTATCTAGGATTCCATATTTGGGATGCGTATTCCAAATGGCAGCGTACAAACGTACTATATAGGATTTTAATAGTTTTAGCAGAATTGAAATCTTTTGTAGATCTCATCACAAAGCCTAGGGCTTTAGAGGCCTTTTTTACTATAGATAAAATGTGCTCGTCAAAGATTAACTTACTGTCGTGGATTACACCAAGATCCCTTACTAACGATACGCGTAGCAATAGTTGATCCTTAAGAGAGTAATTAAAATGAATAGGCGCTAATTTGCGGGTGAAAGTCATAATTGAGCATTTAGAGACATTTAGATCAAGTTTATTGGCAAGGCAATAGGAGTCAAGTCTCTCGAGATCTTGTTGAAGCAGCAAGGCATCGGATGGACTCCTGATAGCCTTGATGATCTTCATGTCATCGGCAAAGCTCAATAAGGTTGAGTTTAAGAAACAGGCATCAATATCAGCAACAAAGATCAAAAAAAGGAGGGGCCCTAATAACGATCCCTGCGGGACGCCACTCGGAACACACATCCACTTGGAAATGTAGTTACCTAGTGCTACCGCTTGCGAGCGATTGTTAATGTAAGATGCCAACCATCTCAGCAAGTCACCCCGTATTCCGGCGGATTCTAATTTAGTTAAAAGTAAAAAGTGATCTATTTTGTCGAATGCTTTTGCATAATCTGTATATATTACATCAACTTGTGAGTTATTGTTCATTTTGGAGTGCTTCTTTAACAGTTTGCTTACATTTTGTATAAGTAAGGGAAAATAATTGCCCGAGAGAATTGAGTCTATTGTAAAGAAGCGGACCTAAAAACATGAAAAATTTTCTTGTAAAAGCATGCTTTGTTGCTTTTTGAGGGCACACAATATCTTTCCGTCTTTTGTTAGTAATGTCAGCGTTGTAAGGAGTAGCTGCGTGCTGCTTTAGCACTATGTTCATTATGAAAAGCTGTCGAACGGTTAATACTTCACAAGATTTGTATAAACTGTATATCCGTCTCTATGTTCTTGGTTTCTTTAAGAAAACGTCATCAAGAGAAAATAGAGCTATGAATAATATCCGCATTCGAATGGGGCCACTTTTGACTGATTTATTTAATAGATAGACAAAGCGAATCCAAAATGCCTTTACAAAGAGAGGTTATCTACATCATTCGCTTTTAAATTAATACATAAAAGGAATGTATTACTTTTCTTAAGAATGATTAGAAAAGTGCACATAAGTCATAAAATTTATTGAACTTCAAATTGTCACTCTGTAGATAACTTTAGAGGCTCGTCAGTATCTTTATTTGCTCTCGTCGCTCGTCGTCTTCTTCTTGACGAAATGGCAATAGAAAATCTGTAGCCAATGCGAAGTTAGTCTAAAGTGGTCGCCGGACCTTAAGGGATAACTATCTAAAATAAAATAATGCGGCGTTGCCAAAACCCCATCCATGTAAAGCTGCAAAGAGATGTGGTTGTGGTTCTCTCACCCGAGTCCTTGTCAGTGAGTGTGAAGACGAAGGAGGTGGTGTCTCTGTTGGCGACGTGCGGCGGCGCGCGGCGCGGGCCCACCGACACGCAGCCCTCGGGCTGGCAGAAGTACACCATGTCCAGCGGCAGGGGGAAGTCATCGTGGTTCGTCAGCGGGTACCGCCGGAGCAGCTCCGGGGCCTATACATTTACACTGTATTTAGGAAAAAGGTTTACGTTTGACCACCAACTCTCCTGATGGTGAACGACGATGTGGTTCTAAGTAGAGCACGATTTATTCTGTGGCTGGACTAATGCTCCTACAAAATGAATTTAATATTTTAAAAACCTTCGACACCGATTTTCATCAAACATAGCTAAGAACACTCCCGACTAATTCAACTTTCGAACAAAAAAAAATCTATTCATCCGTTCGGGACTAAGGTTTGGGAGCTACGATGCCACACAGACACGTCAAACATATAACACCCCGTCGCTTTTGCGTCGGGGGTTAAGGCGAGGCTTTCCCAGAACTTTAGGTATTTTACTCTACCTCAGGCCGCACTTTTTGGGAGCGCGACGTATTCATTCACGCGACACAAAAGTTGTGTGCGATGCGCCGCGCGCACGTCTTTCACCCGTCAGTATGGTATCGAGTACCTAAACACCCATTTTTAGGAAATCTATAAAATAATCCGTCGGTCATTGTACTCATCCATTTTATGAACATTTTTTATTTGATGACAAACAAAAAAAATCTAAAAAATGCCGTTCAAGCCAATATAGGTACAACCAATCTCATGTCCACGAGTTGTTGTATTTTTGATGTGTGAGCAGTCGTGGCATTAGTTTCATTTTACCGGTAGTGTCATATTTCCATTTTATCACACTTCACACTCATAAATACAAAAGATTGCGATTGTGTGTGGAAGTTAGGTACTTACTCGTATTTCACTTATTCACACCTAAACGGCTAGACGGATGAGGATCATATTTGGAACGGAGTTAGCTTATGCCCTGGATTGACACATAGGCAACTTGTTATCCTTATTAGGACAAATATTTATACAGGGTGTTGGAATGATTGTGTATCTACCGGTATTCATTAAATAATACAACATAGTAAATTTCATTATTTTTGGGTATATTGTATAACAATGTTAATAACAATTTTAATTACCTTACTTTACCATTAGGTGCGTACTAATAATATTGTATGGTTTGTTAAATGTTACAAAGTTAAAAAACTACACGATTCAGATATAATTTTGAACAATAATTATGAAAGAATCGAGTAAACTTATACCGGATATATAGGTATACATACCCTGGGTACGAAGTGGCGGACATTCTGCTAGTACTAACAAAACATCCAATACAAAAATATACATTCACAATATTTACATTTATATATACAATTGAGCTATAGGTACGTAGTATTATTATTTGTTCTGTGATATAGTTGTAGAATCGATGGCAGCCTAGTTGGGAGTGACAATTTTGCTCTGCTGGGTTCGAACCCAGCCGACGGCACGCACCAATTTGTTCATTGTGTAAACATATGTGCGTATTGTGTGTCATCTGCTACATAACTGGAGCCCGGTGTATGGCGACAGGCTCGCCCCCTGTCACATTTGGGACTGAATATCGTCCGGCGAAATGTGGGTGTTGTATTACACCTCTGCCAGCCCTCTCGGGGAAAAGCGTGACGATATGTATGCATGTCTAGCCATAAGTTCTGTTACAAATGAAAATGCATTTATTTTTTTATACAGTAATGTAATGTTAATAAAAGTTATATTTACATATGTATTGAAGTCTTAACAAAAATATAACTATTATTTTATTCAAAATTACCACATTTGGCCTTGATAGAGGCCTTTAGTCGGTCTGGCCAAGAATCTATGGAGTTACGGACTGTTTCCATGGGAAATATAGCCACTGCTTGCTTCAAAGATTTCTTAAGTGACTCTATGTCGGCGTGTCGTTTAGAGCAGCCCATGCCCTCTAAACCTGACCATAATTTGTAGTCCAGGGGGTTTTGATCTGGGCTAGAGGAGGGCCAGTCTTCAGCCCTTATAAAGTCCGGAACATTGGCTTCCAGCCAGGCTTGGGTAGTTCGCGCCTTGTGACCATGTGCAGAGTCTAGTTGGAAACTCCACGGTAGATTTTTAAAAAGTGTATTGCTAAGGGGTTGTACAACACCATATAAGACGGTCTCTTGATACACTTTGGCAGAAGTTTTAACCCCCTTTTCACAAAAACTAAGCTTTGTGACGCCGTGATAGGATACCCCCCACCAAACCATGACTGACGCAGGATGATGACCACGCTGAGTGAAACAGGGTCAATGTCATCCACGTGCCTAAAACAAAATAAAAATAAATATTTATAAGTATGATGTCCAAAAGTTCAAAATATAAAAATTCTAAAAAACCGACCAAGTTCGAGTCGGACTCGCGCACGGAAGCTGTCGTTCAAGCTTGTTGATATGTATGTACATAATTATATAACAACTACATTATAAATAAATGAGCTTTCAAATGACACCTCAAACAACTGATTTGATGAGATAGAACTCGAGATTTAAGCAATAATCTACAATGGTCGGCAGCCATCTTTGTGACGTATATACATAGCTTCGCCTGTCCCCGCTATCGCTTCTTACAACCGGCAGTTTCGAATTTCAAAGGCAACGACGAACACATCCATACCAGTCGTAGGTTTATAAAAGCCGTACTTACAAGATTTACCGAAATGCTCGATTTTCGCTAATCGTTAAAAACGAATATACAACTTTACGAGTTTTCTTCAAAACAGCCAAAATCACGTTGCAGTACTAATCAGGCCTAGATGTGTTCAATTCATACGGCTATAACTCAAACGCTACCAAACACTCGTGTAGTACAGATTGTTCAGTCAAAAATGAAAGTATGAACGACGTCCCCTATCTCACCTAACACCCTATATAATTTACATACATACAGTACAGTCAAAACTTAGCGAAGATCCGCCACCTTGCATGTTACAAAAAGAAGGTAGGTACTTACGTTTCGTCAATTGCAATGTCATCAGAGTTTATTACATTCTCTTGAAGTACTCTTCTGCAAAAAAAAAAAACGAAGATAAGTATTCATGTAGGTAAGTATAACTACGTAAATATCACTACTAGATATACCACTAGGCCGGGTATTTACTCGTTGTGCAGTTCAGATTGCTCAGTAAAAATGAAAGTATGAACGTCGTCCCGTATCTTACCTAACATCCTGTATAGTCAAAACTTAGCGAAGATCCGCCACCTTGCATGTTACAAAAAGAAGGTAGGTACTTACGTTTCGTCAATTGCAATGTCATCAGAGTTTATTACATTCTCTTGAAGTACTCTTCTGCAAAAAAAAAACGAAGATAAGTATTCATGTAGGTAAGTATAACTACGTAAATATCACTACTAGATATACCACTAGGCCGGGTATTTACTCGTTGTGCAGTTCAGATTGCTCAGTAAAAATGAAAGTATGAACGTCGTCCCGTATCTTACCTAACATCCTGTATAGTTAAAACTTAGCGAAGATCCGCCGCCCTGCATGTTACAAAAGGTAGGTAGGTACTTACGTTTCGTCAATTCCAATGTCATCGGAGTTTATTACATTTAGTTGTAGTACTCTTCTGAAAAAAAAAACAAAACTGTAAGATAGGTATTCGTGTAAGTAGGTATAACTATATAAATATAAATATCACTGGTATGCCACTAGGGCGGGTATTTACTCGTTGTGCAGTTTAGAATGCTCAGGAAAAATGAAAGTATGAACGTCGCTCCGTATCCGTATCTCACAAGTTGTCTGGGTGAAATAATAAATGGTGACCGACATAGTCAAAACTTCGCAGAACACCCGCCTCCCTGCGTGGTACAAAAGGTAGGTAGGTACTTACGTTTCGTCAATTCCAAAGTCATTGGAGTTTGTTACGTAGTAGTCTTCTGCAAAAAAAAACTGTAACTGTAGGTAGGTATAACTACATAAATATCACTAGTAGGTATACCACTAGGCCGGGTATTTACATCGTGAATACACGTAACGAGACAAAAAAATATCTATGATAATGAGTATGATATTTGAAAACACTAAAACGAATATAAGTAGGTACTAATAGATTTGTTGATACATCATCTGACTACAAAAAGCAATGCAAGAAATGTCGATTCTAGTAAATAAAAACAATGATTACCAATTTAATCTAGTAGAAGTTTATCTACTTACCGACGTTTGCTCCTTGACTCGTACGATGTTCTAAAAGTCAGACTTGAGCTTTTTTTTCGTTTATTATGTTGGTTACCCATTATGGCAAAACTAAATGCTTGGTTGGTGTTGGTGTGTGCGGCACTGCGGAGATCACAAAAATTTGGCACACGTCCGGCGTCGACGGGGTCTGCGGGCGGACTGGCGGTCACGCAAACGTGCCTTTTTACCATGAATTCGTGATAAAAAATCATATAAAATTACCATGTTAACTTTTTAACATTTTTATTTATGATTCCATTTTTTTATTGCATTGTAATTCGTAAAAAAAATAAAAAAGCAATATGATTTGTAAAAATTAAGTCGCAAATCGTGTTTAAAATACCAAATAGAGGTGACTTTGGATTTTTTTTCTATCGAGTGAAGTTATTCATTACATGTATCAGATTTATGATTCCACTTAAAAACATGCTTAAGAATAACATATTTTTTTTCACACAGTAAAAACCATGGTTTATCTTAGAGGAAAGTTGATTCTTGCTAGACGTTTTCTGGCCAGGCTCGCCTTAAAAATACTTACCAAGAATTATTTTTATCAAATGATAAAATTGCGTCAATGGACCACTGCATCAATGTAAACTTTTAAACTGATGGGTCAATCATGTACCTACCTACGCAAAGTGATATCTCCGACAATCATTACTATTCACTGTGTGTGTGATACAACTGGTATAATCTGTGCTTGATACTACTAACGATAAATCTACTAGATTGGACAGCAAAGGATTAAGTCCTGAGCTTCGTATTACGCAACGTAGTTAACTAGACAGAGCAGATATCTGCTTTTTAAATCCGGCTTTACAGAAGTGTTCGTTGTACCTAATTCGAAATCTATGGCAAATAGCACAAGGTCTACACTTACTTGTACTGGAGCAAGTCCTTTTCCCGAGGTGTAAGGCCTCGCTCCGACAATAGTCAGATAATCCACCAGCCGAGGACAGAGATGTTGCTTTTGAATATCCATGCTTCTTTTATAACTTGTCTTGTTTCACTAAACGAGAAGTCGTTTGAACCCATTATATCGTATCAAAATATTGCTTGTCATAATTATCACTTTTCGCTCTACCTATTCCTGTAACAAAAAAATCAACATGGATTTGAAAAGCATTTCGTAATTAATTTTGAAGAGATAGAGACAGGCACGACCATCCAAAACTAAGTTCTCAAAAACCTTATACGTTTGTAGTTTATTTTACATCGTATATACATTACATTGTACCTACAAGGTGAGTTCCAATGGACGGAGAAGACTTTTATTGATTGCTTGTGCTATTATAAGCGAGATTACACTCGGTCCCTTGACCCATTTACTGCCTTGACACATTTCCCTCGGGCGAGGCATGTCTCCCCTTAGCAGGTGGCAAGCAATTCTAGCACTTATGGCCTATAAACCACCTTCATAGCAAGCCATACAATTAACCATAAAATTCGGATTGCAATGTCTCTTTCATTACTGTCAAAAACCTTTCAGTTTTAATAGCAATTCCGTCGTAAAAGAGAGATGCCATGAATACTGGCAGGTTTATGTACTTACGTACTGTTTCTATAGACGCAACAGTTCGTTCGTTAGGGCGGGAGGGCGGAAGGATGACCTTGAAAAGGGCCTTCAGTAAGCCCCTGGGGCTCACACCAAGCTTTTGATTAAATTACGTTTTGTCTACCTTTCCCTGATTGCCTTTCGTTTACTATCTGGCAATTGAGCTCAAGAACTTTGTAACTCAATTATAAATGTTCTTTGTACGAAATCAAATAAGCACGGAATTTAATTAAACACAGCTTGTTTAAGTATTAGACAGGTTACGAAAATCATAAAAATCCGCGTTTATCATTCGTCTAGTGTCAAATTTACTAAAATTAATTTTACTTTGTAGATTCATCAGTTCAGATTAGTTTAGTTTAGCAATGATGTTTGTTCAACTAAATGTTTTTCTGGTGACAGTTTTCTAGTAGCTTCTATAAAATTATAGACCAATTTAAATTCATTACATACCACCACACAAATAAAAGCCTTACAATAAAATAATATGGATGTAATAACGTCGATATGTTACGTAACGGCGCGCAGATTAAGAGATTTTATGAGTGGGCAGAGAGCATTGTGAGACGTGAGTATCCTTCCCCATCGTTTGTGCCGACGTGATATTTGCCAAACATATCACTGGCACGTCATGTGTGTGGGTGAGTATCAGAAAACCTCAATCGTGTGACCTTTTGCGTGAATCGCATACGATAATAGTGAATGTAGTTTACAAATACTTCTCAGTCAGAAATATTAGAGCGATATCACAGGGTACCTATCCAATAATGAACCCCATAAATCGACTTTAGCTTGTCTGAAAGGGGCACTCCATTTACAAACAGTACCTAAGTGTCTTCTCAAGTAATTGCGATCTGTTATCGATACCCTTTAATCAAGTTTGCTATTTCAGGCAATATTTTACCGGACCGCCCGCTGATGAACCAATTTGTTCTGCCAAATTGCGTCTTGGAAACTCACAGGGCCTTAAATTGACGAAAGATACACCTAGTTACACTCTACGCTTTGAAATAAATCGCTGCAAATTGATTGCTTCCCTTCTCGTGCGACAGACGGAAATTACCGTCTAATGAGGTTTGCGAGAAATAGGGAGTGGAAAATTTAGCACGATGAATTATAAGCATTTTCTTAAGAAATTTTGTTAAGTGTGTGTCATGACACGCTCATGGTAGAGTTCCGTAGCTAAATATTTATTATCATCATCAGCAAAATTCTTACCACTAGTAAACGTTGTATAGTCTCAGAATAATTATCAAAGTGTTTTGTCTTTTTCTTTCATAAATGTTTAACTCGGCCGAAAAAGACAAAACACTAATTAACTTTTACGAGCCTATACGAATAAGAGTGAGGAGTTAGGATACAGTTAATATATCAGTTAGTATATAAGTTGTTTGTGAGCATGTTTCAAGCTTAAAAGTTTAAGAACGGAAAAACCAACGAGCCTAATACGAAGGAAAACAATTAGTTGTGGAATGGACTATGAAAGTTAAAACATTCGATTGGATTGGCAAATAATATGTTTTTTTTTTTAAATACATAATTTATTTGGGTGAGCTAACAATAACACAAAATAACCTTTTTACTAAATTACACTAATTGTGGCATCAGCACCGCTTACCACAGTTTACTTATTAAAAAAAAATAATTAGGGATCAAGAAATGGTAGTAAGTACCTACATATTAAAAATAAATAGAGAGGTTTCATATTTTGGAATTACTATGACAATAGTTACTACTGTATACATAAGTACATAGATATGAATGTAACTGAGTATTCCAACTGTAAAAACTTAAACACCATCGATAGGTACTCAAGTATTTAATGTAGGGAATGAGGGTGTCAACACTATCATGTGTGATATGCAAATACTGTTCCCTTTAACTAATCGCGCCTGCATTATGACGGAGTCATTGCCGTTACGCGCTGATAACAACTAGATAACGCCTGCCTACATTTTCATGGACTTGTTTTGTTATTTTTCATTCATATTTTTATGCGGAATGAGGAACTTTACGTTCATCGTAAAACCCAAAAACAGTACTACTTTGTAAGGTAAATAGATACTTATTCAGGTCATTTGTTGAATCGAGTGCTTTACTTCATTTAACAAGCCATGTTTTATATTCTACTAGCTATTAACCGCGACTTTGTTCGCGTTTACTTAGAAAATAGTATCCAAAAACTTTCCTCGTGGTATATTGTAGCTAATTATCAAATTTCATCAGGATCCCTTTAGCAGTTTAGCCGTGAACAGTTCATGTACCTATGTAGGTTTACAAAAAGAAGAGAATATCTTGGAAAAGAAAAATAAAGTATGAAATGGGCATCATTATCATCCAGTCTTTCTGATTTTACAGCTGGGTATAGCTCTCTCTAATTTTATGAGTTGTATCAATCTAAAAAAATCACACAATAGACCGCGGGGCGCGGCTGAAGATATTTACGGTTGCCGATTATTTAGGACTAGAAAATAAATAATTTGTATTAATTGGTGGTTTTGATGTATTCATTTGGCTGTCTATACCTCTAGTTACTACTGTAGGTACTTCCTTATACACCGAGCCCTTCCTTTTAGTAAGATGTGTAGTGAAATATGTGTAGGTACACATAGTGACCTCCACCCTGTTCCGATACTTAGGTACCCAATGAAAAGGCTTCACAATAACTTCACAACAATGAAACCACAAAACAATTATGCAAATGAAGGTTTCTACTCAGTTACGTCATATGCACGTCAAAATGACGCACTTGAACCATATTCCAGACCATGGTAATGAATATGAAATGGAGGGTGAGAAGAAATACGTAACGGAAATGCAACTACGACAACAGAAGCTTGTGAATAACTTGAATGACTTACCTTGTATTTAGGTGGCGTGCTGAATGTCCACCTACATGGTGTAGCCAGTTTGGTGGAGGCTCGGGGCTGCGGAGCGCAGTGCATGTCACACGGCCGCGCGGCTACTGGCGGCGCTCCGCCGGCACTTGCGCGCCGCCGCCGCCCACGCTCGATACCGCCGCCCGCCTGCGCCCAACACTCCGCCGCCCCATCCCTTGTCACAGCACACGTTGTACGGTTTGACTACTTTTTACTAACTATACCCAAACTACCGAATTCATTACACCGTTTCTATTAGAACATGTGGATTATCTTAATATATTATTATGTGGATTTTCTTAGTATATTATTATGTGGATTATGCCTATAGGCACCTATTCTATAAAAGCAGGCACCAAATTGATACCATTTATTTCGTTTATTTCCCTACGGACCCAAGTCTGTTCTCGTCATGCTTTATACGTCATTGCTAAATTTAAGATCGGTTTAATCGTGAAAAGGTAAAAATTAAGAAAACAGATTTGGCAAAAAATCAAAGAGTGTACAGTCTGATGAAAAAATTGAAATGATAGCGAAATTGTTGTTTTCGGAAATGAAGTCTGTTGTTATAATTTTTTTTTTTACTGAAGGAGATTTACTTACTTAATAGATTTTTTAGCATGAACAATGGATAATTCGCCCAACAAGGTTTTAAGATAATTTGTGTAGCTTAGGGTATGATGGGATTAGCATGCCAGTATTGGCAAAAGTCCCTAAATTGTTTTTAAATGAATAAAAAAAAAAGAAAACAGGTATCCAGGCAGAGAGTTTTCAATGAAATGTATGTGACGGTACCGGATCCGTTGTTCTGTGTCCACCCATGCACTTGGCAAGGACGATTGGACTCGCCACAAGGATATTACCACCTAATACTACTGAGTACTTACAGACTGCCTACACCACCTACGGCTCGTACTATTTCACAATCATAACATACTTAAAGTCAAAGTCAAAATGTTTTTATTCAATTTAGGTATCAAAGATACACTTATGAACGTCAAAGTTATTTAAATAGACTCGACCGCCTTGTTCGGATAAAAAGCCTCTACTCAGAAGAACAGGCAAGAAACTGAGGGGCATTATTTTTTCAAATAATAAATAAATTAGTCTCACAAATTTTGGCTTACAACTAGGTAATATCTATAAATATTAGTGGCTACTTGGCGGAAGTGGAAGGCTCCAGACATCTTTATCTTCTAAATAATTCTTAACCTTATATATCCTCTTTTCATTAATGTAGTTTTTACATGTGATTTGAATTTTCCCTCGGTGAGCCCTGTTATATTTTTCGGGATTTTATTGTAAAAACTAACGCAGTTGCCTAAAAATGACTTTCTTGACTTAGTCAGTCTAAATCTCTGTACAGCTATCCTATCCTTATTTCTAGTGTTATAATTGTGATAGTCACTGTTCAATTTAAATTTATGTAGATTTTTGCGAACGTGCATAATATTTTCAAAGATATATAAAGAAGGTAAAGTTAAAATATTTATTTCTTTAAATAAATCTCTCAATGATTCACGGGGACCCATTCCGTAGATAGCGCGGACCGCTCGCTTTTGCAAAATAAAAATGGCCTCCACTTCAGCAGCTGATCCCCACAGCAAAATGCCGTATGACATTATGCTGTGGAAGTAAGCAAAGTAAACCATCCGAGCTGTAGCTATATCCGTCAGTTGCCTAATCTTGCGAACCGCATAAGCAGCAGAACTAAGTCTCCCAGACAGAGCTCTAATATGTGGACCCCATTGCAGTTTGGAATCAATGCTTATACCCAGGAACACCGTCGCCTTGTCTATGTTAAGTTGATCGCCCTCAAGCATTACGTTTGGTTCTATATATCTAACATTAGGCATGGAAAACTTTAAACACTTAGTTTTTTTTGCATTTAGTAACAAATTGTTCGCAGCGAACCATCTCGAAATAATAGTCAGTACGTTGTTCACATGCACAAGTTCACTATCTTTCCTATCTGTTCTAAAAATAAGAGATGTATCATCAGCAAATAGAACTATGTCTGTAAGGTCCTTAACCATATACGGCAAATCATTTATATACGCCAAAAATAAGAACGGGCCTAAGATAGAACCTTGTGGTACTCCCATTGTAACTAAAGATCCGGAAGATGTGACGCCATTAATTCCCACTTTTTGTTGTCTATCAGTTAAATATGACTCGACAAGATCTAGAGCGATTCCACGAATTCCGTAGTGGTGTAATTTACGGATCAAGGTGCGGTGTTCTACACAATCAAACGCTTTGGAAAGATCACAAAAGACACCGATGGCATCCTGTGAACTCTCCCAAGCTTCCATCACATGCGTAACTAATCGAACTCCCGCATCTGTTGTTGATCTACTTTTCGTGAAACCGAACTGATTTTCGTTTAATATACTGTGTATGTTAAAGTGACACAACAGTTGATTAAGTATAATCTTTTCAAATATTTTACTCAAAGCAGGAAGTACTTACTTACTCGTACCTATTATTCTGTGCTTTTACAACAAACGCCTACTTGAAAAGTATTGGTTTTTCCATGTTTATTAACACCTACCGATAAATATTTGCTTCTTAGGCCACGCGTAGACGGACGACAAAAAAGGCCGGTTTTTATTTTTAGGCATAATTGCACCACAACTAACCAGAGATTTGTAGTAATGATAATAATAATAAATTCGGTACATTGTCACACACGGTCGCCTGACCCCAAACTAAGCAAAGCTTGTACTATGGCTGCCAGAGACTGATATACATACATATATATTTTTAAATACATACTTAAATAGATAATAACACCCAGACATAGAACAAACACAAATGTTCATCACATAAATGTTTGCCCTAGATGGGAATCGAACCCACGCCCCCAAGCTCAGAAAGCAGGTTCACCAACTGAGCCATCGAGGCAGTCAGTAATTACAGACCTTTTTTTTTGCTGTAGTAATAGTTAGATTTAGTTGCTAGGTAATCATGCTGAATGTCTACGAGTATCAAAGCCTTCATTTTAGTAAGCAAGATGCTACGGTATACAAATGTCAACTATTCTTGTTAAGAGTCCGGCGACCTAACTAATTTCGACCTAGGAGGCCTAGACTAACTTCGCATTGGCTTAAGGTATTTTATAGCCATTTCGTCTAGGAGAAGAAGACGAGCGAAGAGAGCGAGTAGTGATACTGACGAGCCTCTAAACTTGCCTACAGAGTGACAAAGTGCAATTTCAATTTTTTTAAGACTTTTGCACTTCTGTAATCATTCTTAAGTAACTAAGAATTTCCCTTGTATTATGGATTCATTTAACAGCTAATGATGTAGACAACCTCCCTATGTAATGGAATTTATGATTTGCTTTGTCTATCTATTGAATAAATCAGTCAAAAGTGACCCCTTAAAAATGCGGATATTTTTCATACCTCTATTTTAGCTTGAGAACGTTTTAAAAAAAAAACCAAGAACATAGGGGCGGAGATATTGTTAATTTAATTGTACATGCTAAATTTCATCATAATCTGACAAATGGTTTTCAAGAAATTTGAGTAGCGCGTTTGTATGGAAATTTCAGAGCGTCGCGGCCCTCTTAACTACGGACTGGTGACTGGTGACCTATCTCTAGGCCCTAAAGAATCTTCCTAATTGGCTAATTGAAATCTCGGAATCGGCTCCAACGATTTTCATACAATTTAGTATATAGGGGGTTTCGGGGGCGATAAATCGATCTAGCTAGGAATCATTTTTAGAAAATGTAATTTTATTCGTGTTTTATCGATAATCAACTTAAACATAAACTTGGAAGAAAAATAAAAAAATGGAGGCGTTTGAGTAGTCTCAACTGAAAAATATGACTCTTCCTGACATCTATTGGCGAATAATAATACTATTTTTTGTGAGCAACTAATTGCTTTAACGACACAACAGCAGATGGCGTTGTTAAGTAACACGAAGTCAATGAGTGTTTGCTTTGAGGTTAGACTAAAATCGTAATTGATTGAGAAACTGTAAAAAATTAAGTATTTGTTTCTAATATAAGATTAGACTAATTGCACTCATGATTTTTTTCTTTAAATAACCAGTTCATATTTTTTTATTATTCTATCGGTAAGATCGAAAAATATTATTCATATTTCATCATTTTATTAGTAATTCGTACTTAAATATAATTTCCAAAAAACACAATTAAAAAAAAAATATACCGAGCAAAGCTCGGTCATCCAGGTACTAAGTCAAGTATAATAAGTAATAAGTAACATACGTAAGCATTTTTGTTGAAGCTGAAGCACAGATGCTTCTCTCGCTTGGTCGATTAGTTTAGTTAATAGATTTAAGGTTACATTAGTGCCTGATAGTCCCTAAAAACTAATTTAAAAAAACCTATCCGCCTGTCCTCAAATCTCGGCCCTGCGTCACCGACTGACCAGCCCTCAAAGCGTCAAGAAAGAATAATCAAGAAGAATCGTCATAAAGTTTCCTTTAGCCCTAGCAGAACAGTATTGAGAAACACGTAGCTCGTAGTTGATAGAAATATTTTTAGGGTATTCGTTTGTTCCTGATAGAGATTCCATTTTTCACACATTTTTCTATCGAATACTTACTACATATCTTTATCCAGTTTTGATGATGCTAGAGGGATGGGATTACCTCTGGCCTGCGTCGATTGTCAAGAACCCTGTATTTGATGACGTGACCTTAAAAGTCTAAATGAATTACACTAATGTCCACTTGCATTGAAAATAAGAATTGCCTAAGTCCTCGCCTAACTATTTTAAGCTACTCCTAGCGGAATGTTCGCTTATCGGGCACATAAAGTGAAGAGTCTCCTACGGAATGGCTAAAGGATCGTGCAAGAAAATTTAGGTAGGAGCTAGCTAGTAGTAGTGTAAGCTACTAAGCTCCTAGCTAAGCAAGGACCTAGGCAATTCTTTTATTCAGTGTAAGTGGGCGTAATTGTCTTCACCGCGTTAATAGGGTCCAAAACTTATTTGAATATTTGTGAGTGGTTTATACTTATTATTATTAAGCCTTTATTATCTGAGTCTAGTTTCTTATGAGTTTTATAATATGTCTATGATGTTATCTTTGCTCTGAGCGTCGGGAGACGCAAAGGCCTCCTCCAGTCTTCTCCATTAATTTCTATCCTAACGATTCTTGTCCATAATGGCCCTGCTAGTGCTCTTATTTCGTCTGTCCGTCTTCAAGCTTGTGCACCTCTTTTCCTCTTTGTGTTTAATCTGGGTGTCCATGCGGTCACTGCCCTAGTCCACTTTGCAGTTTTTTCTCTTAGCATGCGTCCAGTCCATTTCCATTTCAATAGCTTTGTCCTTACAATTACATCCTTTATCTTAGTCCTTTTTCTTATGTCAGTGCCTCGGATTCTGTCTAAAAGTTTTAGGCTTAGTATGCTTCTCTCCATACTTCTATTCCTTATTTGCACAGATGGTACACGAGATCGGTAACCGAATTTGAATAAGAAAACAAGTGTGTTTATAAATAATCGTGTAATAAATACTTAACATTCATCACATAAAAGTACAAAACATTACACTCTTTACTATTATTTTCCGGTATCTTCTTTGAGAGATACAGTTCTGTTGAAAACGATCTGTAACAAGATTTTTATATTAGTTAATAAAATTTACAAGTAATAGAACGAAATAAAGCCACAAACTGAAGATAAAAACTCGCACATACTCACATCGACTTTCAGATTTAATATTGTTTCACTCCATACACAAATAAAACGCAAATAAAAATTAAAACTCTAGAAAATAATAACTTAAAATTATAAGCAAAACCCTAGATCCTATTTTAGTTAGACATAGAAAAGCACAAATAGAAATGAAACAAAAACAGTGACTATAGTTTCTATTTTTCCTGTAGAAAATCTGATGTTATTATCGTTAATCTGTCGATCAAATTTCACCTTTAAATTTTGCACCATACATCAGCATTTAATAAAAAAAAAATTGAGGTCGCATTTTAGTCAGGGGCTCTATTCTAGCGCTCTAAAAATGATAAATGATGAAATAAAGATTAAATTAAAATAAATTGGATTAGTTAATAAGATTCAAGGTTGGTGGGTGTGGAAAAGCAAGCGACTATTGGTTCTCAAACTACTATTAGTTCTGTTGGTACTAGTATTACTACTATTGGTCTGGTGGACTATTGGTTCTCTCGCTCCGCATCCTCGCACATGTCTGGTGGAAATGCAGCCTTATGGGGATAAGCCTTAATTTACGTACCAATTCAGGCGTCGTGTCAGGATCAACCGAGAAGAAACCGATTCGTTCGAACTGGAACTTGTCGTAGACTTTAGCTCCTCGCAGGGACCCGTCGACGTAACCTCGCGCAGTGCTGAGAGTGTCCTCGCGGCAGTCAGATAGGAACCCGCCAGGTACCTCGCTCGGGTCTTCAGGGTTCTTGTGCTTGAATCTGGAAAACACCGTATGTATTTACTTTTAACTACAAATAGAGAACAGCGGCACAACTGACGTTAATCGTCCCGGCAATAGTCAAGAGCCGCTGTATCAAAAGGATATAAAGATAGGTAGGTAAATAGAAATAAAATAGACATTTCGTAAAAAAAAAACTCTTATCCTACTAATATTATAATCCTACTATCCTACAAATATTATAAACGCGAAAGCTTGTAAGAATGGATGGATGGATGGATTGATGTTTGTTACTCTTTCACGCCAGAACGGCTAAACAGATCTGGATGAAATTTGGCACAGAATACACAAATTTGGATTATAGTCTAGAATAGCACACAGGATACTTTTTAACCGCGGGTGAAATCGCGGGGCGCAGCTAGTCTGACATACAAAGCACTGTAATAAGTTACTTTTGTGGCTAACGTTAAAATTTCCACTTGAGACTTAACTCTCTAAAGAGTTAGTACCTATCTATTAATGATATACCTACCAAAAAAGCACTGGCTTTAACAATCTTCGCGAAATGATTGGGCTACGAAAAGTCATATAAATTCTTTGCAAAAAATAATGCCCCTCAGTTTCTTGCCTGTTCTTCTGAGTAGAGGCTCTTAATCCGAACAAGGCGGTCGAATTTATTAAAAAAACTTTGACGTTCAGTGTATCTTTGATACCCAAATTGAATAAAAACATTTTGACTTTGACTTTGATTGTAAACTATCCGTCACTGTCAGAAGACGAGTTTTTTTTTTCAATTAGTGGCTTCTGCCCCTTAGGGTTTTGGGGCAATTTTGCCATCAACAGTGAGGGAGGTAATAGTTTTTGATGTGAAAAGACGAGTTAAAACTTACAGTGGTTCATACAGCCGCACTTCCACGCTTATAGGTTCCGATACCCATTGGATGAAAGCTTTTGGTTTTTCAGCGGAGTCCGATGCTTGGGCAGTACACAGGAGCTCTGTAACTTTCCCTTCAGCGTCTTTGATCACTTTGGACACCTGGAATAGAGAGAGTGAAGCTTAGACTACTACCCCCTTAGCAATAAACAATATAGCCTTGGGATAATTTTAGTGTTTTGTCTTTATCTTTATTTGACGTTTTTGAACTCGATCGAAAAAGACAAAAGACTGTGTAACTATTCTGAGGCTATACAACGTTTATTGCTAAGGGGGCTAATGTTTGCTTGTTGAAAGAAAAATTTACCAGACTGCTCAGAAGAAGTTTTACAAGTGTACATAATGTATGTATGTTCATGTGTTCCTATATTGTGACCTCTTACCGCTTAAACGGCTTTACAGATTTTTGGGGATGCATGCCAAAACGACGCTCAGTGATGAATCTCGGTTTAAAACTGGTTTTATGTATATTACCAGTTTTAAATCGAGATTCATAACTGAGTGTTATTTCAACTTGCTGCCCTTAGAGTGCGAAGCGTTATGTATATTACCAGTTTTAAATCGAGATTCATAACTGAGTGTTATTTCAACTTGCTGCCCTTAGAGTGCGAAGCGTTATGTATATTACCAGTTTTAAATCGAGATTCATAACTGAGTGTTATTTCAACTTGCTGCCCTTAGAGTGCGAAGCGTTATGTATATTACCAGTTTTAAATCGAGATTCATAACTAAGTGTTATTTCAACTTGCTGCCCTTAGAGTGCGAAGCGTTATGTATGTTACCAGATTTAAATCGAGATTCATAACTGAGTGTTATTTCAACTTGCTGCCCTTAGAGTGCGAAGCGTTATGTATATTACCAGTTTTAAATCGAGATTCATAACTGAGTGTTATTTCAACTTGCTGCCCTTAGAGTGCGAAGCGTTATGTATATTACCAGTTTTAAATCGAGATTCATAACTGAGTGTTATTTCAACTTGCTGCCCTTAGAGTGCGAAGCGCCAATAGATTCGTCTTTTTATCCGTAGGTTTTATACACCCCCCAATTCAACTAACCAATTGTTTTTAAATTGTTATGAATCTCAAACTTTAACATCAAACTAACGTTATCAAATTGACAACTTTCTAGGCGATATGTGTCAGAAATTGACAATTCATTAAGAGTTTAAAAACTACATTTAGCAGTTTGTTTTATTTTAATAACAAATATTAACTTTTGTGCCATTAAAAAATATCATTATATCTTACTTTAAGCACGAATCCTGCATGTCTCAATCCAACGCTCTGAGAAGGTGTCAAACGTCTGAATCCCTTCTCTGGTTCTTCCTTGAAGTCCGTGGCTTCAATATAAACGGTTTTGTGGAAGACTACGGTATGAGATCCTTTCTGCGGTTCGCTGGGGAAATCCGGCACGTTCACTTGCATGGGCTTGTCGCTCGGGAAGTTTTCTAATGTGATTTTCAGCGGCTCTAGAACGACCATAATTCTGAAATAAAAGTGTGTCTCGTACACAAACTAGTCCGAGGCAGTTTTTTTTATCGTCATGATTGTTTGTTCAGCAGGCAGCAAGCAAGGTTGCCTGCGGAACAGGCAACGTGGCTTAGTGTTTTATTTCAACGTTATTTACTTCATTTGGTTCATGAACTGACTATTTAAAAGTTTTGTACAGGAGCATTACTATATTTTTAACATAACATAATATATCATATTGTCACGCCTTTCTCCCGATGGGGCTGGCAGAGCAGAGGTGTATACAACACCCACACTTCGCCGGACGATATTCAGTCCCAAATGTGAAAGGGACGAGCCTGGCACCATTATTACCATATTATAATGATGAAAGCTTGTATGTTATTTAATTACGCAAAAACAGCCAAAAAGATTTGGATGGATATGAGGTTAGCTTATACCTTGGCTTAACACACAGGCTACTTTTACCCAATAAATTAACGGTTACTGTCGGATTGCGGAGGAAATCACGAGGCATAGCTAATTGGCCATAAAGCGATATTGGCGAACACTATAAAAAAATAACTTGCGCACGGCGTCTCTCATCATCGTGTAATCTTAATCTAATCCTGATGGCTGTGAATTGTCATGTAAATAAATATTTTAACTTTCGTGTTTTGTTATCGTGTAGTGTTCCGTGTACTAAATACACGTGCAGCGAAGGAGAAGTTAGACGTTGTCATTAGCGGCAGCATCAAACGTCTCGCACGACGGGCGACGACCCCCGGCGCCGCACAGAACGACTTGACGAGCGCCGCCGCGCAGACAGCGTGTAGTGTAGTTTACCTGGGCGCGGTGAGGTTGAGCGCGTCTCTAGCGGCGGCGTCGAGCACGGCGGGGTCGACAGCGCCGAGCGCGCCCGCCGCTCAGACAGCGAGTAGTGTAGTGTACCTGGGCGCGGTGAGGTTGAGCGCGTCCCTAGCGGCGGCGTCGAGCACGGCGGGGTCGACAGCGCCGAGCGCGCCCGCCGCTCAGACAGCGAGTAGTGTAGTGTACCTGGGCGCGGTGAGGTTGAGCGCGTCCCTAGCGGCGGCGTCGAGCACGGCGGGGTCGACAGCGCCGAGCGCGCCCGCCGCTCAGACAGCGAGTAGTGTAGTGTACCTGGGCGCGGTGAGGTTGAGCGCGTCCCTAGCGGCGGCGTCGAGCACGGCGGGGTCGACAGCGCCCAGCGCCGTCGCCGCGCAGACAGCGAGTAGTGTAGTGTACCTGGGCGCTGTGAGGTTGAGCGCGTCCCTAGCGGCGGCGTCGAGCACGGCGGGGTCGACAGCGCCCAGCGCCGTCGCCGCGCAGACAGCGAGTAGTGTAGTGTACCTGGGCGCGGTGAGGTTGAGCGCGTCCCTAGCGGCGGCGTCGAGCACGGCGGGGTCGACAGCGCCGAGCGCGCCCGCCGCGCAGACAGCGAGTAGTGTAGTGTACCTGGGCGCGGTGAGGTTGAGCGCGTCCCTAGCGGCGGCGTCGAGCACGGCGGGGTCGACAGCGCCCAGCGCCGTCGCCGCGCAGACAGCTAGTAGTGTAGTGTACCTGGGCGCGGTGAGGTTGAGCGCGTCCCTAGCGGCGGCGTCGAGCACGGCGGGGTCGACAGCGCCGAGCGCGCCCGTCACGCCCAGCGCCGCGCAGAACGAGTTGACGGCGGCCGCCGGCACGCCGCGCCGCCGCAGCGCAGACAGCGTGTACAGCCGCGGGTCGTCCCAGTCTGACGACGTTAGTATGAATATACTAACTATATGTATAGTGTCCGCCAGGTTTAGCGTGCCGAGACAAAAAAGGGACACACACGTGACGTTGATGCGTAAGCGAGAGCGAAATAGTTAAAGAATTTACAAGTTTAAGAGACGATGACGAGTGACGTAGTCGAGTCTCAAATTCCGGAACGCTAAACCTTGTTTTTTTGTCATGGTGCGCGCCGGATGGATTGTAATTGTTTAGTATAAAATATGTATTCAAATGTTTAGTCAACCTACCAACACTATTTGGTAGTTAGTAAACAGTGTTCAACCAGCTAGCACATGTTTCACTCACACCCATTTTATCTACTACTTGTACTCTTACCTACTAAACATTTACTTGGTTTATTTACATAAGTACATCTCTTCCAAAACCATTGGTTACTTGTAGTCGACAGGATTATAATCCTAGCGATGGATTTATGAACTTTGCTAAAAGTTGTGTATTTACTTGGTGACCTTTTTAAGTACCTACACTACACTAATAATATTAGCATTAAGTAAAAAACATAGATAAAAGCGTTTTTTTTTTTTTTTTGATATTTAATTTTTTTATACTTACCATTGACAATTCCTTCCTCGATTAACTTAGCTATCTTTCTCTTAGAAACTACAGTGTAGTTAACATTTAGTCTTCCATATTCCCACTGCACGGGACAGTAAATTCCTAACGCATTACATAACCAATAGTATGAGGACCTGAAACAATATTTGGAGTAAATATCATATACTCATTGTAAATAACTTAATCACAAGCACAGAGGAAATATCGGATAGCAAAAGAAGTTTATGAACTTAGGTAGGATCAAAAATCTGAATTTATTGATAGCTCCTATAGTTATAAGTCACAAGTCAGTACTGTACATTGTTGGACTGGATGTAATGCAACATGAACGTTTTAGCAAACTAGATATTCTAGGACACTGGATGTTGTCAGCCTGTACTGTATTGAGGCCTTAGGCACATTTTTGGTTGCTGCACCAAGTCTTTTTTTTTTACTTTTCTATTTTCTATCATTCCATAGAGTTCCTCACCTTCTAGACTGAAACTCCTTGGTGCATAATGAATGTGTGATATGCTCAATGCTATCACACAGGCAGTGAGTGTAGTCGTAAGTGGGGTAAATACACCATTTATTACCAGTGCGGTGATGAGGCTTGAACTTAATTCTGTACGCCACTGGGTCCTGTTTACCTTCCTCTAAAGTAATTTTCATTCTGAGTGTGGCATCGCCTTCGTCAATTTTGCCATTTTTCATATCCTGCAATTTAAAATTTGAAATAGATACCAGTCATTTATATACATACTCAATACATGCACTTAAACATGGGTGTACATCTACATGTCTGCTGCATTGTCTTTACTTTGCTGCATTACTTAAATAGATTTAAAAAATTTGGTGTTGAGGAAGTCTAAGAAATGTGGTATACACCATAACTAGAATAATAATTAAAAAAACTTTGGTATATTTTTAAGCTCACTTCATTATGTATCATCCTACAACACTGCATATTGCAGCTTCACTACCTTTACGTAAGTTCAGCTTAAGCTTTTAAAATATGTACCTCAAACAGCTGCAGGCTTTCCTCAACAGGTCTATTTCTCCATGGTGAGGGAGGAGGGTTGAATCCTTTGATTTCTTCAGACTTCTGGTGGCAGACATAAGCCAAGTCTTTCTTGATAAGATTGACAGCCCATTCATATAGTTGATCAAAATTGTCAGAGGAATGAGTTATTTTATAAGGCTTGTATCCTGAAACAATTTATTTTTCATTTAACTCAGTGATGAGCTGATAAGACTAGCAAGTTGCAACCATAATAGGAAGGGCCTTAAGTGATTGCCTTAACAGTTGTATTAATTTTTTACTTTTTATTTAATCAAAATACTCTACATTTACACTAAAAAACATTAGAGACACAAAAGTGTTCTTATCATTGAGAGTGATGTCTTTCAGACAACTTTCCTTTATGTAGTCATTCATTACTCACTCAAAACTCCTTACTTAGGTGATCATATTAATAATCCGAAACTAAAATCTAAAATGAACCTTCATATTATAAATACGATTTCATAAACTTGATTTCGAAGGTGGAAATTCAGATTTTTTTTTTCTCTTGGCATCTTTTCTCTACTTATCAGCTGCACTAAACAAATTTTGATGAAAAGCAGATACACATTGAGAAAGGACAACACACATTTTGTCCCATAAAAAGCAAATAGCCGGACAGTCCCATGTCATACTACCAAAATTCCAGGTAGTATATTAAAGTCCTGCGAAATAACTTACCAAGCCATTCAACCATATCTTTAATACCAATAAAGAACTTCTCTTCCTCTTTCTCAGGGTTGGTGTCATCATATCTCAAGAAGCATACACCATCATGAGCTGCTGCATACCCAAAGTTTATATTGATAGCTTTTGCATGCCCAATGTGCAAAATACCATTCGGTTCCGGAGGAAATCTTGTTCTCACTTTGCCCCCAGTGATTTTTAGATGCTCTTCCAATAATCTCTTGGTGTCATTAGTGACAACATAGCCATCTGATTTATAGTTTTCTCCCGGGGCATGGAACGGTAGCTTTTTCATTAGCTCATTAATTGATGAAGCACCTCCAATGTCACCAGATGCTTCAGACTGCTCTGGGTTGCCTGTAAATAATTTTACTTATTATTACTATGAAATGAGTATTAAGTAATGAAATATTGAATGGAGATAAATTAAACCTTGGATTAACAATCCACACAACATATTATGGGTGAAAAGGTTGTACTTGCACTGGCGCATAAAAGTATATTAATTTTCTACTGTAGTTTTTGGTGTGCAATAAAGTTATCTTGTTTTGTTATGAGTATTGTAAATGGCTTCAAATAAAAACAGACATTTTTTTGTATGAATCACATTTCACACACCATTTGAAGGCTACTTCAACAGAACTAACCTTTTACTTCCACTGTTTTAGTTTTTTTTCCTGCATTACTAGGTTTTGTCTTCTTTTCAGCCTTGGGAGGTGGTGCAAGATCAGCCTCTGTTTTTGGACCCAGCAAGTCCAAAATCTAAGATGTGGATGTAACATGAAGTTCACAGTATAATAAGTACTAGGTACAGAAATAAACTTAATTTTATTAATGTTTGAATAAATTTGAAAGTTTGTATTTTGTTCTTCTATTCTCTAGAAGTGCTAGATGGATTTGGATGAAATTTGGTAAGGTAGTTTATCCAGACTTTTACCCTGGATAATTTACATTTGTTTACTATTTTTTTACCTTTTTAGATATTTGGTCTTTGGAAGATAGAAAATCTGTGAGGTGGAGTTAGTAACTGATATAAAAAGTGCAGTGCAATTTATACCTGTACATCAACTTCATTCTTTATGGCTTTACCGTCAGCCCAAGGAAGATCAGCTCTCACTGCCTGCATAACAATGCCAGAATTGAAACGATATCTTTTGTCCAATAACTCTTCCTTGTAAGTAGCCATATGCTTCTCAACAGCCTGCTCCACTTGCTCCGGAGTCACTGTGACTCCAACTCCGCAAGCTTTCTCAAATGCTTGGATATCTACATTAGGCTCATTCATTGTGCTCAGAAGGAACTCCAGAGCAGCATCGACTCGCAGACTCGAATCCAAGTTTCCTTGAGCGACATAATCGCAGACAAATGGCAGCTTGTTCAATATTTGAGGCTTAATTTTCGTCGCTAGATGATAGATCAACATTCCGCCACCTGGAGGCAACTTTTCTAAATCCACCTAGAATATAAAGCGTTGGTTTCTATAGTTTGAACAAGCTTTAGGAAAGAGCTGATCCATGATTTTGGAAAACTTTTTGGCTAACCTCTTTCAAAGCGGCGAGTAGCGATTTGGTGACGTTAGCATTCTTTAAAGTTTCTTTGGCTTTTTGCTCCGTGAGTCCTAAACGTTTAAACTTTTCTACTGTTTCTTCAGGAGAAAGTGGAGCCATTATTTTAAGAACTTCCAGAATGCTAGCTGAGCTTTGGCTGAGCTGGTAGCTGGCCGCACGGCGAGGGCAACGGAACGGGCAAAATATGTTGATGTGGTTGACAGACTGACAGTAGACACTTGACAGACGTGAATAGGTCACTTATGCTCGCTTCGCTATATTGTATGTACAATAAATTATGTTCAACCCATGGTTCAGTTCAACCAACGAATGTCCGACCACGTTTCGTACAGCATGATCATACGAAACTATTGTCCGGGACTAAGGCCCGCATGCTGAAACGACGCTCAGTCTTGAATCTCGATTTAAAACTGTTTTATGTATGGTAAAACCAGTACTACGCTACTACCAGTAGTACTGTTACCGCCGACCAATTGGAGCTTCCTCACCCTGCCACCAACTCAGCGCTGTCAAGGAGCTGACTTAAGCACGGCACGCGCAACACGCGCAGGACGCGACGACGCAGGGTGATGGTTGTATTTTAAAGTTGATTGACGTTTGTTGCTGGTCTATACCTGCGTGTGTAGTGAAGGGTCCTCGGAAAAAGAAAAAGGAATACCTATACAACCAGATACATTATGCTTGAGGTCCTAACCTACTCTCTACAAAAAAATAAGGTATGAGGTCCAAAAAAAACCTACGGTTGACTTGACATTGACACATGGCTAACATAGCACACTTCATTATTGTATAGAATCGGGCATGTATACGAGAAGAACTTTCTTTTATTATTGCAATCGAATTATTATTTATAATTTACTACACCTGTACAATAATACCTATAATAAATATAACCTAATAGAAACCTATTATTGTACAGGTAATGAAGTGAAATGCGAAGTAGTTAATTAATTACTTACTCGGTTGTGTGTTGGATATTTAGATATTCCTTTAAACTACGTGATTAATTGAGTTGGAGTGTTGTGATTGAGAATGTTTCTGTAGGTAAGCAAAACGTAAATTTACAAAATCTATAGAGAGAGACTAATAACATCAGTGTCAAAAGCTTCTTAATATACCTAGTAAATATTCTTGCGGTGACAATCTTTGACTTCACACAAAAAATTGTGCGTGTACAAAAACGACATGTGTGTAGTGTCTGTGTAATAGGTAGTCAAAACGCGGCTTTTATATGGAGATTTAGTCGAGTCTTCGGGGTGTGGCACAATTTTGTACAACCGAAGTACAAAACTGCAAAATTCTGTACAAAATTGATGGACACAGTTGTGGTCGTACAATAATTACTAAATGGTTGTCTTCCTGTCACAGTCACAGCTGTCACTCAACTCAAAAGTCTCAAGCAAATGTTTTTTTTTTTACCCATTAGGCTAGAGCTAACATCGCCATACTACCTAGTCATCCGTGTGTGTTGCGTAATTTAGTTGTAAAATCTATGATGATGATGATGATGGAGGAGAGGACGATGATAGATGAATCCTTCCCGTTTCTCCGTTTCAGTAAAGTCGTGGATACTTTACTGAACTATAAGCCGAGTTTTGTAGAGAACACGAAAAGTAGCATTTCCTAATGTTTCATTTGCCCATATTCAGACACGTTATCGAACTGGTAAAGGTTAATAAGCCACCTTTAATACACTATAACACTCAAAGAGACACGAGTTTTAGAAAATAATACAAAATATGGACAACATCTTTTTGGTTCCCGCCAAAAATTCCTCAAACAAATGAAAGTACTGAAAGTAACTGTCAGAGTCAGCGCGGGGTCGCGTTCAGAGGATACCTCGGAGCGCACCCTGGGTCGCGTTCAGAAAAGGCCCAGAGCGCATCTAGAGTGCAACTTCACCGTTAACATATCAGAGTTGTTTAGCGAAGTTGCACTATGGGACACACGGGGTGCGCTCCGTTCTATCCTCTGGACGCCATCATGAGTGCAACTTCTCAACATAACACTGATCATCACTGATGTTTTGAACGGCGAAGTTGGGGTTGGGGCTATCCTCTGAGCCGACTCAGGTTGGGAATTATTAGCGAAAACATATTTCTGATAAAGTTCACATTTTTGCATTAAACTTTATTATGTGTATTGAATGTGTGATTACAAAAAGATCTTCGTTTTGTACCAACGAACGAGTATAAACATTTAAAAATCTACTGAGGCTAAGGTTCTCGAAAGACAAGTGAGTGAGTAATATATTTTTTTTTATTTCATGGAATCTCTGACTAAAGTACCTACCTATTAAAATATAATTTAAAAACTTTTCTAGCTTTTTGGCTGCTGCACTTATGTACCTATTTATAAATACTTTGAGAGTAAAAACTAAGGTATTTTTTTAATAATTTCATTTAGGTCATGTACCAACACCTATTTTGTTCTTACTGAACTATCTTTGATAATGGGTAAAATGCATATGTATCTATAACTACTAGGTAAATTATGTACTGATACTAGGTACTGGTCTCATATCATTACTCAATTAAGTTAGTAGGATAATATTCAGCACCTATGTTTTGCAAAACACAATTTAGAGTAGACTGGGTACTTAGGTAGTATTAGAAGTCGAATTACTGTTTCAACAAACTTGACTGGTATAGCACCTAGTACAAAAAACCTAATCAGAGGCTAGAGTCTCTCAAGTGCAAGTCTCTGATTAACATAGCAAAAATTCTATCTACTCTCTTGAAGTAGTTCAATTTCAATTAATTTATTCAGACCATAGGTTATGAATTATTATTACGAACACTGGGTAACATCATTATTTTAAAAATAATTTTAGAATTCATAGTAGGCAAATATCCTACTAATATTATAAAGGCGAAAGTTTGTAAGAATGGATGTATGGATGTTTGTTACTCTTTCATGCAAGAACGGCTGAACAGATCTGGATGAAATTTGGTACAGAGATAGATTACAGTCTAGAATAGCATATAGGATACTTTTTAACCGCGGGTGAAACCGCGGGGCGCAGCTAGTGTTAAATAAGATTTAAATTGTCTGTCATTTGTACCTTCGAGCCCTTATAAAAATGGAGAACTTTGAATTAGTACTTATACCTATCAATAGAGGAGAAAATACTAAGATATTCAATAATGAAATCATATTGTATTTTCTGGTTCATTTTTAACTCCCAACGCAAAAATGATGAGTTTGAGATGTTTGTGGCATTGTAGCTCCGGAATGGATGAACCAATTTTGATTTTGTTTGAAAAGTGAATTAGTCAGGAGTGCTCTAAGCTATGTTTGATGAAAACTGCTGTTGATGAAATGCAGTGTAAGGAGTTTTTTTTTTAAATAGTGGGTTTAAGTAGATAGTTACTAATATGTAGCTAATAATCATTTTCATAATCAGAGTAGATAACATTAGACCTTTTAATCATTATCAGACCACACCAACTTACAACACTCTAGGCTGCTGTTATCTATTGAATATAAAATAGGTACCTACTTAAATTTTATCTTTGAAATGTTTTTTTTTAACTTAGCTTGTTTGTACACTCTGTACAATACTGCAACTGCTATGGGCATTCTAATGCCAGACTGCCTCGGTGGCTCAGTTGGTAGTGAACCTGCCTTCTGAGCTTGGGGGCGTGGGTTCGATTCCCACCTAGGGCAAACATTTATGTGATGAACATTAGTGTTTGTTCTATGTCTGGGTGTAAATATCTATTTATGTATGTATTTAAAAATATCTAAGTATGTATATCAGTCTCTGGCACCCATAGTACAAGCTTTGCTTAGTTTGGGGTCAGGCGACCGTGTGTGGAAGTGTCCCGAAATTATTATTATTATTAATTATTAATTAGATTTTTGATGTCTTTAAAGAATGTTGCTGAATGTTGATGACAGCAGCCAAAAATTATGCCAATGAAAAACCATTATTTTTCTTAGTCAATTTAACAGTATGATTACAATTTACAGTTTTATTTCAGCTACTAGCATAGCTTATTCTCCTACTAATGCAATTTGTTTTTTCTTCTTCAGATTGTTTGAGATAATGGCTCTCACTCCGGATACTGTTACTGTGAATACTGAATTAGCGGAGGTAAGATTATTTTGATGCTAAAGGGAGACAAAATATGTAAAACTACTGTTATTACTTTGAGGCAGGAGTCTATTGATTTATACATACATGTTTATCACACTAACATCATAACTGATTGTAGGGAACTAAATCACTTCAAAACAGCAAAATGGATCTGGATGCAATTTGGCCCAGAGATTATAGTCTGGAATAGCACATAGGTAGGCTATCTGGAATAGCACATAGCTATCTCTGGTTTCCCTTCAACATGTATAAATCTATCGCCTTTTTTTCAGCACATACCTAGGCTACTTTTTGACCGCAAGTAACACCGCTGGGCGCAGCTAGTATATTATATTTGCGAAATTTGTTATTGGAACTTTATGGTGATAAACAAAATCCTTTTCACACCACCTGCTCGACAATGCCCAATTACATATCATGTAATCTCAAAGTAAAGCAATGCATTGCCTCCCTAGGGAGATAAAGCTGTAGCAAAGAGCAAAGAGGTTAAAATTTAATGAAAACTCAGCATACAAAAACTGTAAGAATAGTTTGTAATCGAAAATTGAACTGGCTACCACAAAAAAAAGAATGCAGCTGCACAAAATTTTAAACGAATAATGGTGTTTTGTACAACATAATTTCACAGTTTTATTTTAGCTAGTATAGGAGGTGTGAAAAGTAGAGTATTCATATCTGGGATAAAGCAGTGTCTTTGTTTTGGAAGGCTTGAACCTCTAGCTTCACTCAAAACTCTACAGAGTCAAGTCTAGAGTTCCTTGTTATGCCCAGGGTTCAATAAGCTGACCGTAACATAAGACGCTGTTTTGTCCCCTTGGTGCATAATCTACTATTAACTGGTCCCTTGTCATAAAGGACTAACAAGTTGGATTCATGAAAAAAGCAAAAGTAAAAAATATTTCCACTACTTATTGTTACTTGTACTACTGTTTGTTCTGTTACAGAAATACTTGGAAAAATACAACAACTTTGATGCTTGGCCCTCATCCAATAAGTATTGGCGTGTTAAAAACTACCCTAATGAGAAAGAAGAATTTACTATTGATGATGCAGCACTTAAAATTATAACAGAACACATACCATTTTCTGCAGCAAGACGGCTTGTTGAAAAAATTAAAGAACACGAATCAACCTTTTACCAACTGGAATATTTGATAAGGAAAACAGAAAAGGCTGATTTTCAAAACCAATTGCTCTTGTTGTGTCAACATCTCCTATGTGATGGTTGTTGGAATGGTTTGTAGTATTTGTTCCTTAATGTAATTTTAGCATTTTCGAAATATTTGACAAAAAGCAATGGAAAATATAATTATGTACTTATTATTTATTGAACAACTGTAAACAAAATTAGCATATTATAATGCAAGCAAAAGGAAACAAAAAAAAAACGATGTGCACGGTTCGGCGGGTGAATGCAGAAGAGCCTGAAGAGTCGCGTTGCTGGTGAGCAGTAAATCGTGACACCAGCATGCTAGACCCCTTAGCTGGATTTTTCTAATGCTACGGCCATACTAATGGAAAATGCCAATGCCTATCATCGAGACAATTATCCCGTTAGCTATGTCGTTAATTTTAAGTGACAAATTAGTTGGTCACACTTGAACTGTCTACGTTAATGCCCATTAACGTTAAACGGCAATGCCGTTCTAAAATTAACGCGGCAAGTCGTGACCACAACAACGTTCAAGACGATAATTTAAGATAGGCAAGATAAGGCAAGATAATTATGGCGATGATGGCATTGCCATAATTATTGGCGTTTCCCGTTAGTGTGGCCCGCGAAATAAAAGTATAAGGGGTCTCCTAGACAGGCGCGGCCTGCGTTAGCGGCCAATGGACTACGTCACGACAGGCTACGTCTATCTGTGAGACCCTATTGGGGTTGCAGCGGCTAACTGTCAGCAAAAAAAGCAGATAGACGACCGTCGGCATTTGCAGTCTATATCTACTGAAGTTTGCGGTCGCTATGACACTGCTATTTGCAGACCCTACCTATTATTATTTTGGCATCAGTCACATAAAATGTACACAGGTTTTTTTAACCGACTTCATATAGGCTCATAACATAAAAATAATTGTAACTTTGTTATTGTACTGCAGGACAAGTCATCGCAACAAACATAATCATGACCGAGAAAATGCCGTTTTATGTACTGGGATGTTTGGCCGTAACAAAGCCACTGAGTAGCGGTTACAATATAATAACAACAACTCAGAAAATGGCCCCTATATGCCATCTGTTTTACGACCTCTGCACTGAAGTTGGGTATGTTTTATAGCAATAATAATATAATAATATTCGGGACACTTGCACACACGGTCGTCTGACCCCAAACTATGCAAAGCTTGTACTATGGCGGCCAGAGACTGATATACATACATATATAAATATATATATTTAAATTGATTTAATTAACACCCAGGAATAGAACAAACACAAATGTTCTTCACATGAATGTTTGCCCTAGGTGGGAATCGAACCCACACCCTCTAGCTCAGTAGGCAGGTTCACTACCGACTGAGCCACCGAGGCAGTCATTATATTATTACATTTGTTATATTTACGTAATAATTATGGGGCCTTAAAAATGATACCGAATTCTATAGCAAATATAGACGCCTATTTTTACAATTTGGGAGCTTTTGGAGCTCAAAATCATCAATTTACTTCATTTGAGATTATAAATAAGCGTTAGTAATAAATAAGGCCATTATCTTTAATACAACCTGGGTTTCTTCAAGACAATAGGCACCTCATGGGCAAGCGTGCTCCATCTTAGACCGCATCGTCACTTTCCATCAGGTGTGTTGTGGTCAAACGTGGGCCCATTCAATCATAAAAAATAAAAATAAGACTACGTTTATGTGTTAAATATTTTTACCTTATATTAGTTGTCCCATATATTTGTGTTTTTTTTTTCAGGTGGACAATAAATCTTCACTTTGTAAATGACGTAAATTATTTTGAAAAAGAATGGCAAAGTAAATTTGTACGTAGTATCTTTGATGAAAATGCAGGTGAGTAATAGTGAGCGTACATAACTTTTCACACCACCTGCTCGACAATGACCAATACATATCACGTAGTCTCTTGCCTCCCAAGGGAGAAAAAGCTGTTTGAAAATCCCAAGGGATTTTCCGAGTAAAGAGGTCAAAATTGAATGAAAGCTCAGCAAACGGGCGCTGTAAGAAGAGTTTGTTCCAAAATTTAACCACAAAAAAAAAAGAACGCATGAGCTACACAAAATTTAAAACAAAAGACGATATTTTGTGTAACATATTTTCGAAGTTCTTTTTTATTGCCTCGCAGAAGGCGTGAAGAGTAGAGTATTCACTTCTAGGATAAATCAGTGTCTTTGTCTTGGGCGGCTTGAACTCCTCGCTTCACTCAAGACTCTACATAACTTAGAGGCTCGTTACTAGCCGCCAGCCACTTAAGACACTGCTTTGTCCCCTAGGTGCATAATCTACTAAAAACTACATACCCGCTTGCTTACCTTTATCAGGCAACATTATTCTCGCAACTAGCCTAGCCCAGCAATTATGGTAAATACCCCGCCCCGCGGTTTCACCCGCGGTCCAGAGAAACCGTTATTTTTTCTGTATGATTGAAAGATACATGTCCTTTTCTGTACCCCTAAAAATTATGTATTCAAAATTTCATGAAGTTTGGTTGAGTAGTTAAGGCGTGAAAGCATAACCAACACCCTTTTATATTGATAGTATTAATTAGCGATGGCAGCCTAGTTGGGAGAAGGCCCGCCTCTCCAGCCAGAGGAGAGCGGGTTTGAACTCAGCCGACGGCACGCACCAATTTGTTCATTGTGTGAACATATGTGCGTATTGTATGTCATCTGCTACATGAGTGGAGCCCGATGTATGGCGACAGGCTCGCCCCCTGACACATTTGGGACTGAATATCGTCCGGCGAAATGTGGGTGTTGTATTAAACCTCTGCCAGCCCCCTCGGGGGAAAGGCGTGACGATATATCTAAATTAGGATAGGATTAGGATAACTAAATGACAAAAAAAAACTTTCATGGCATGGATGTGAAAATGTGTGCCGAGGAATGTGATGATAATGTTACCAAATATTGACAGTTGTGTGGCTTAAACGCGAAGTTTATATACAAAAATAACAAACTTATAGAAAATCTCATTAAATAAACTTCCGCTTTAAGGACGCGCTAGACGTTCAATAAATATTGTGATTTGCTGCTATTTATTCGATATTGTGATACTTTCGAAGCGTGTAGACTGAAGTGTTGACGGATCTCACCTCAGTCCTCATCAGACTCCAGTCCAGGCCCAGGTATTCTTGACGCTTGAGATGTTTCTTGGTCAATCTCACTCCTATGACTTTTCAAACGAGAAAAACAATGAACAAAAAATATCTCGATTGGTAGGAATAGGGCTCCAGGGGCCCTATTCGGAGATTTGAGATTTTCATCTCACCATTTTTCGTCCTTGTTGCTCTCGTTTGAAACGTTGTAGGTGTGAGAGTGACCAAGATAAAGTCATCTCACGCGTAGGAATAGCCCTCCAGATCGTGATATTAGATCATGATAAATAAATAAATAAATTCAGGACACTTTCACACACGGTCGCCTGACCCCAAACTAAGCAAAGCTTGTTCCATAGAACTCGCTGCCAGAGACTGTTATACATACTTAGATATTTTTAAATACATACTTAAATAGATATTAACACCCAGACATGGGACAAACACTAATGTTCATCACATGAATGTTTGCCCTAGGTGGGAATCGAACCAACCCCACGCTCAGAAGGCAGGTTCACTACCAACTGAGCCACCGAGGCAGTCAATGATAATTATTTAACGTGTACCCTTTACTTCACCTAAGGAACGTACAGTATTTACCGCCTAATTTATTTGTTTGTTTTTTTGACAGCATATTTTGGGATCACTGGAGTAGTGACGGAATCAGCCGACATCGATTCTGCACTGGATGTGTTTATCAATTCGTCTGTAACGGTAAATATCGTAGTTTTGAAAACGCAGCTAATTAGCGCAAATTTACGTACTCAAATCTGAAAAGTCCGTATTTATAAGGGGATCTCTAAATTGACAGGAAAAATCGTACATGTTATTAATAGTTTGTGTTAATATTTAGAATTGAACCATACTAGGAGCAGAGATCGATGTATGATATCTCAAAAATGTATCGATCTAAGGCGCGTTTGGCGCGTGATTAATTTTTTGGGAAATTACTCACGTACGACTAAATAACGTGTGAAATCCACGTCAATTTAAATAACAAAAACCTCTCGCTTACGGTTTCCATCGTCATAATGTTACTGTTTTACATTAATTTTAAGAAAATGCTCCACGGTTCTCTCTTATGCCAAAGACTCAGACCTCGATGTGAATCGCTCAATACATCGTTTCAAAGTTCAAACTGTTATAATTTCTTGGCTTTTACTATCTCTGCTATCATCGACCAATCGACCTTTTTTATCGGACCGATTCGACGCAGATACGAAACGTACCCGCAACATAATAATCTTCATAACCTGCGAACTGTGGGTGTTGTAAATGTACACTCTACCAGCCCTTTTGAGGGAAAGGCCTGACGATATTTTACGTCATAACCAACAAGCTAGAAATCGAAATGAGACGTATCCGCGGCATTGCAGGCACCGTGGAAGCTCGAGCGGATATACGTGCAAGAGAGCGTGTTCGACGAGGTGAAGGAGGCGCTGGCGGCTCGGTGCGGGCGCGAGGAGGCGCCGGGCTGCGGCGGCGTCTTCCCCGGCCGGGGGAAGGTGCTCGCGTGCGAGGCGCTGGGCGGGCGCGGGCCGCTGGTGCCGCTGGAGGCCTACCGCACGGCGCGCGAGCTGGGCGGCCTGCTGCGGCCCGCGCCGGCGCTCTCCCTGTGGGCGGCCGACGCGGCGCTGGCGCACGAGCTGGCGCTGGCGGCGCCCGCCACCCTCGTCTGGCTCAACGACTACGCCTCCTTCCACGGCCCGCCCGCCTCCTCGCTGCCCCTCTACCGGCTCCTGTACCCGGACACTCCTCTCCGGTTGAACGAAGCATCCTATCGGAACTTGGAGAAATGCTGGACCGATTGGAGCAGGTTGACGAGAAATCAGCGTGTCGACTCGATTTTGAATGCTCTGCAGGACTTGTCGTCCGCTCCGGAAGGTTACGACTCCGTCGTTGATTTTCGAGATGCCGTGCTGAATGTGCGGGATGAAAGTTTCGTGAGCGTCGATGACGGCAAAATTTGCTTCGGCGTAAAGCGACCGCCGGCGCCGCTCTTTGAGAATTGTATTAACTTTTATGCAAACTCCAAGAAACAAGTAGCGAATTTTATAATTGCCACAATCGATGGAATGGCTGTCGTGTATACCGACACTATCAACGATACAGTGACAAAAGATCTCTTAAAGTCACTTGAGAAAGCTGGTGTGCCCCTGACCTGTTCGAATAATGAGACACCTGTTAAGAATTTGAAAATAAAAATATTGAGAAAGAATCTAAAAGTAATTCGTTCAAATTTTGGTACAATATTTGCAAACTAATTTTTTTTAATTGTACCTATGATTCTATTGTAAAAAAACAACTTAAATTGTAAGCGAGAAATGCTGATATTAAAATAATGATTTAGAATTGATAAAAATTCGAACAGTTTGAGTTTAAAATATTTGTAATCCGATCGGAAAGTTTGTAAATGATTGTAAATATGGGTGCTGGTCCGCAAATAGGAACATTAATATCACACGCACGCGGGGAGAAACCCCATGATTGGAAAAGAGCCCATTGCGTATATGTCGCAGCCAGCTTGCTTAATTAGCCGTTCAATTAACAGCCCAGCCATATTACTAGCTTTCTGAATGATATTCAGCCGTGGAGTCGAATACAACAGATTCAGAATACCAGCTGATTGATGCTTAGGCCATTCATACAATAGGGTGATAATTTGCCAAAATAACTATTTTTGATCGAAGAAATGTGTTCAGAAATAATTATGATAAAAATACCTAAAATCCGAAAATCCGTGAAACTAACCGCAACTCGTGTTTTTTTTAAACAACCTGCAATCTAAATGTAACCGTATCTAAATGACTTGGCTAGGCAAGTAGCCAACGTTATCGATGCAAGCCATTTTGCCTAGCCGTTTGATTGAATGGCTGAATATCACCAGGAAGCTAGTTGTATGGCATCGTTTAGTAAAAAGGTTGTGCTGTTAATTGAACGGCTGATTAAGCTATTTGGCGGCGACATATACAAGTAGAAAGCGAGCTGCCCGCGCTGGCTTACCCTCGCTTATCGGCGTTCAGCGCTAGTGAGCTGCCACGCCATTTGCTACTTTATGTACAAGGGAATAACGCGCAGCCTTGCTTATACCCGCTTCCTTTGTGTAGCGGTTAACTGCGCAGACCATCAAGGCTATTGACAACCATTAGGAAACGTTTCCGATCGGATCCCAGAAATTTCAAACTCAAATTGTTTGAATCTCAGCCTACTTTGATACATTTTGTTATAGGGAATCAAGTATAAATCCGATCGAATAATTTAGGCTTACAATTTTTGCAATCCGAACGGAAACAATTCCGAATGGTTGTGAATAGCCCTGCAGCGCCGATAAGCGCAGGCAGACCAGCGCGGAATTGAATTTGATAGAGACCTTTTTGGTCCCAGTTTACGAGGAATAAACTAGCTCTTTTTGATAACATGTGATAAAAAGGTTTTATACACTAATTATACATATTTGTAAGTACACAGGGTATAAATAAAACAGGGTATTTTTTTATCCAGTGCCCAAATTTTAAGTACGTTACTTATAGATAATGGAAAATAAAAGAAACATATTCTTTAGTTTGACTACAACTTGACCTGAAAGTAAAGCGATAGTCATGGTTACCCTATTACAGCTGCGCGCCATTATCACAGGGTGGATATTTTTCCAAATTTTGAGAGACATTGTGGTTGTTTTTTCACTAAAATATAATCTATTAACATACTGATTGCGTAATAAAAATTTGGTCACTCCAAAGAAAATAAACCTGTATATTTAATAATAAATATATTTTTATATTTCCTACGCATTTACTCGTAAATGTATAAAATTACTATACAAAAATATTATCTTGCAATTACAAATATAAATAAATACATTTATATGAAAATATATAAGTACCTACACAAATATTAAATTGTGTTTTTATTGTCCCCTAAAGTCAAACTACATTTTTTATCCCATTTATCCAAAAACCAGTGATTAGTTCGCCAAAATGAGCCTACACAAGGTAGTATTATTGGAAAAGTTTATAGTGCACTCGCCGACAACTAAATGTACCATTAACCGTATATTACTTCTTCATTCTTCGACACTAGTAAACACTATCGTCAACTGGGAAACTGGTCCCCATGCGTATACACGGAGTGTATCAAGACGACGGGCACATTCTATATCATTGTACTCATTATGACACACTTTTACCAGGGGCGTCAACCCTGAATTAAACTAAAAACAAAACAGCTGTTCCATACATTTTGTAGACAATCAATGAACTTTTTGTATGGAACAGCAATTTTTATTTTCAATTTCATGGTTCGCCCCTATGTGTTAATAATAAAAAAATCGGGACACTTGCACACACGGTCGCCTGACCCCAAACTAAGCAAAGATTGTACTATGGCTGCCAGAGACTGATATACATACTTATATATTTTTTTAAATACATAGGTACTAAAATAGATATTAACACCCAGACATAGAACAAACACAAATGTTCATCACATGAATGTTTGCCCCAGGTGGGAATCGAACCCACACCCCCAAGCTCAGAAGGCAGGTTCACTACCAACTGAGCCACCGAGGCAGTCAAAAATGATCAGTTGGTGCAAATGATGAGTAAGAAATCAGAATTTATAGAAAACTCCTATAATTACACGTCACAGTTGAATATTTATAATTAAAAACGAATGTCAGAACAATAATAATTGATAATTACCTATGTGGAATATAAAAATAATTCGTTGATGTCATTGTACAGTTAAGCATAGTAAAAATAATTAAATATTATGGATAGCTATTATTATACAAAATAATAATAATAGTTCAAAAATCTCTTATTTTAAAATAAACTTCAATGTAATAAAACGTTTTCTAGTAACCAAGCTCTCAGCTTGGTTTTGAAGCACGCGGTAGAAGGCGCATCCCGAACGGAATTATAGACGGTTATGGACTGCCGGCCCTAAAATATACACTGACCTCTTCGATTTAACGAGACGATGTGAGGGGTCACCAGTTGGTCCTTCTTTTTATTACTACGCAAATTGGATGTACTATGGACGCCCCTACGTTGAAAAATATCTAGGTTTACATTGGTGAATAGGGCTACCTATTAAACGAGCTCACACGGCAGAGGTAGGTAATATCTGAAGCTCCCGAAACAGCTTCACGCATGTGACGTCGCATATAGTATAAGTATAATGATATCATAGAATATATCCGTCATTCAGAGTTTACATCATATATAATTTTCCAGTTGTCGTGTCCATTCGTTCGTTGCATTCACGTTGTAAGGCGAAACAAAAGTTAAAAGGTTGATAAGGACAAGGTTACCCACTAACTTTACCTACATCTACCTTTCATCCCGAAAAATAAACGCTTCCTGTGGGACCGCGGGTAAAACCGTGGGGCGCAGCTAGTCTGATTATATTATAAAGTCGTTATGTGCCATCGTCAAAAACAGCATGTTACAAAAACCCATGAACACACACTTTTAAGTACTTATTCATGCAAAAATACCAAAAAAATGCTCGTTAAAAATAGCAAGAGATCGGTATAATTATAAATGACCGGATAAGAACGCAAGAAAAAAAAGATAATTTTATAAAAATGTTAACAAATCTTTATAATATACTGGTGGCTTTTATTCTAAGAAAGTAGCGGCACGACGCAAAAAGTTTATAAATAAAACCGACGAGATTAGTGGCTGCATTCGGGCGGAGCGCAATGTGTGTGCACAATTTTTATAGTCAATATTTAATTTAAACTAGCATAATTGCATTTTCCAGTCGATACTGGAAGCGCACCTCGCGGATATAGGTAACAGGGTTTTTGTAACACCCTGTATAGGTAAAATTAGTAAACAATTTGTTTGCTAATAAATAATTCATCAATGTTGTGTAGTTAAGCAATTGTTAGCACCACATTTATGAGAGGTATTTTATGCTAACGACATTAATCGAATCAGTGACCTGTCGGCTTCGACGCTTGTCACCCGGGTAGCATGGCACGTTTACCATAACAATGAGATATCACAGATCGGTCGTCTAGGCGCCAAGCCGTCGTCGCTAAGTTTCATACGATTTGCACCAACTAGCGTTTGAAAGGGAAAAAGCTTGCCGCGATATTTACGGAGATGAAGCGTCATCATCTATTTTCGTTATCTATCCCTCTACTCAAAGTCGGATATAGTGGACCCCAGGCGCCAGTCCCGGAGGCGTTTTTTTGAGCTTGAAAGCTTATAAAGTTGTGAAAGAAAATATTTACCCCAAGACTAAGTAGACTGGAGCTAGGACGGGAAATCTGGGGCTGATATTACATACATATTTTCCACTAGGCCAAGTATTTATGTTATCACTAACTGCGCCCCGCGGATTCACCCGCGGTTAAAAAGTATCCTATGTGCTATTCTAGACTATAATCTATGTCTGTGCCAAATTTCATTCAGATCTGTTCAGCCGTTCTAGCGTGAAAGAGTATCCATCCATCCATCCATCCATTCTTACAAACTTTCGCGTTTATAATATTAGTAGGGTTCAGTACATGATATACCTAATCAAGAAAGCCATTAGCGATCGCAGTAATCACGGTGCAAAACGAACAAAATTTGATTAGCTTATACTGACGGCATAAATGAAGCTAATACGCGGACCTCGTTTTAAATTCATGGAGCAAACAAATAGATATATACCTAGGTACTAGGTACTGATTATAAGTAGGTAGTACCTACTTACAACGATTTTAAGAGTACTTCCGACCATCGGCATCGTCATGGGCTTCGTAAATAAATAATGCCGCCCCCATTTTCCCCATACATTTATGATCTCCCTTTAATTCCATCAAAGCAGCCTAAAAAGATAGGACAGTAGGTATAATTACGGTGAAGGTTCATAAAGTGCGCGTTATTATTAATTTTGTCCGCATTCGATAGCGATAAGGCTTCATAAGACCGTGGGACGGGAGCACCTGATCAATTATTATTTTCCATGTAGCCGTAAACACACGCATCGGTAAAGGTGTCGAGTAACATTACTTCCATTATGTACGCTTCGGTGACAACACAACATCGGAGGAAAAACATTTTGACACGATTTTGAACCGTGTAGGTAACAAAAGTTTGTGGTTGCGTGGGTGTAGGACGATTGTCTTGATTTTAAGTAAATAGGTGGGTTGGCTATTTACATAAATTGTAAATAAAATTAATTGAAATTTGAAATACTATGACTAAGTACCTAGGTTTGAGAAATCAAAACTACCTACTAAATTAATAAAACACAAAATATATTGAAAACTGCGTGGCTTCAAATTCAACTAGATTTTACACGCAGACATCAAGATTAATATGACTTATACCTATCACTTATTCCCAAAAAGCTCCATATACAAGATCGTCGATTGTGCAGATGCGAAAACTGAAGTTCTTTGGGCATACCTATCTCCAGAAACGTCAAACGTGAACTCGATAGAAAAGCTTGTAGTACAGGGCCCAATGAAAGGCAAGCGAAGCAACATTAGGGTGATCATGTTATGATTTCTCACCAACTCGCTGAACCGACTTCATTGAAAAGGTTTCGCAGGTCACCATGGTGAAATGTGCTCGCAATGCAACTAACCGTTAGAATTGGAGAAGCATTGCAAAAGAGCGGCAGCCCTGGGGAGAGACGTAGAAAGCGACGAGCCCTATACCTATGCCTGTACCATCCACGCAATCACGACCACTCTGCCAAGAATGGCATGATTAAAAAGAAGATCATCGATTGGCAGTAGTGGGGGCAACTCTGAGGTCAGTTATTTTTTTGTTTTAGACCAGTTTGCCTATCCTTTTTATAGTAAAAAAACTCGACACGTAGAAGAAGAAGCAGTGGTTTATTTTAGGGTATTGTTTTATTCTATGCCTTTGATTAGCCCGATACACCATTAAAAGCGCTGTAACAGATAATCGTAATAATTACAGAGCTATTACTGCTTGCAACCTTCGAGTAGAGCTTGCACCTGCAAGCCATCTTTTGCAGTCGAAGGAAGCTATAGAACCTATGAGAAGAGGCTGCTATGCCCCAAATTTTCGCCTAGATTAGACACAGTCTGTGTGTTAGTCTGTAATTCAGAGAGCGCCGGAGGCTGCCGAAGGGCAAGTTGTACTAACTCGCGCACGTCACTGAAATTCATGAATTTAGTTCGACAAACTGAATCACTCGCGTCGTAACAGCGCGCCGGTCGTGCCGCGTGTTCCGCCTCATTTCGCGCATTTACGATAATATGCCGGCAATTCAAGTCTTCAACGTATCCTAAAATATTGCTCGTACAATTTTTTAACAACCCATAAATTTGCAGTTTTGAATTCTATACAAATAATCCTAAATATTTTTAAATATCAAGGTCAGTGCCACGACGATGATTCAATAAAGATTAGAAGGTAATATTTAATGTGATTCAGGAAGTTTGTTTTTAGTTCTTCTGTGGCTAGCGGTAGTAAGTACCTAAATAATATTTTGATTTCTTATTTATTTAGTAGATGGTGCTGAGATGGAACAGGTGTTTTAAATTATCTCGCATAGGTACTCCTTAGCCTTTTTACTTAAAGAAGAATACTTGAAGTTGGTAATTTTTCGCGTACTTACTTTTTGATTAATTATGTACCTACTTATTTACCTAATTAATTTTTAACGCAACTAGACAACTTGTGTCTTTCTAAGTACCTACCAAATATTACCAATACTAACTTTTTAAAATTCTGAATTGCTCTAGCGTTTATATAGTTTATAGTATATTTTATTATAATTAACTCAATAGATTATTTAAACCTACCAAGAAATCTGATAAACAGGAACAGTAATGGGACGTCTTCTGCGGCTTTGATGATGATGAGTTAAAATACGAGTAGATATTTACCTAAGATTAATTTGTTACGCGAAATTCAAGTTTCAGTTTTTTTTGTTGTTTTAAAGCTAGAGCGGGTAACTTAACTATTGTACCAACCTTAGTACATGATAATGGAATTAGCGATTCATTTAGGCTATTTTTCTCGTTATTAACCGACGGAGGAGGGTCTCACTCTCAATTCATCGGAATCTTTTTTCTTAATGTGGGTAGGTATGTTCCTTGATTACTCAAAGACGCCTGAACTGAACCGATTTGGATTTTTTTTGTTTCTAAGGGTATACTTCCCAGGTGGTCCCATTTCAATCTTATTGAAATCGGTCTAGCGGTTTTTTAATAAAAAAAAAAATACTAACAAACTCCAATTCAGATGACGGGAAGTCGGTTTTTTAATATAAAAAAAAGTAGATCCTTAAGCACTTGAATACTCATATATGACATATGTTTATAGTGTCAGTTAATCAGTAATTAATTTGCTTATACAGCATTCTGGTGCATTATTCTCTGCAAAATATAGTAAGGAATGATCTACAATGGTCGCACATTCCATTAGTTCTCTGCGGTGCTATTCACAATCATTCAGAAACGTTTCCGATCGGGTCAGTCTACTTTTATACATTTTGGAATAGGAAATCAAGTATAAATCCGATCGGAAGAACTAATCGCGTTTAAAAACTTATGAATAAAGAATGAGATTCAAATAATTTAGGTTTAAAATTTTTGAAATCCGAACGGAAACGTTCCCGAATGGTTGTGAATAGCTCTGCTGGTCTGCGGCAAAAAGAAAATAACTGCTTGAAATATAAGTGTCGCACAATAAGGGAAACTAGGCATAATTATAGTAGCTTACGAGTAGCATTTCTTTAACGAGCAAAAGCGCAAAAAGACTACTGCTACACATATAGGTGTATAACCTAAACTAACTACCTACTTAATTTTTATTTTTGGCCCCGTAATCATGGATAATTTGACAGGAGAGATAACATCCTGGTATGAATACAGACCTAATTGTGGAGTGTTGTCAATATATGTAGGTATGTAGGTATATTACATATACCTACATATATTGACAACAGGTTGAAATAGGTATACCTACTCGTATTTTTTATCTCCATTTATATTTAGGTAACAACGTTATTTGTGCATACAGAGAGAACGTGCCGTAGTTAGGAATGTGTCCCTCTTGCATGATTCTAGCTGTGTATTAAAAATTAAATGAAAAGTGTAAGTATGTGTAGTTATATGTATGTATGTATGTGTATGTGTGGGTTTTCTTTTTAGCATTATTAATTTGCGAAGATAGAAGAAATTGTTACTCGAAAAGGTATATTTAGGAAAGTAATTAGCACCGTCCTAGTCAAACTGACTACCTCAGAAAGTTTTAGTTACTTTTCAGTTTTACATTACTCACTGACCTTAGTATTATTCAGCTTTAATGGTTACACGTTTTCGTACAGATACCATCCTAGTCCAATACGCTCTTGATCGATTATTCTGTAATCAATTAATCGTCGGCCGAGCCCACATGTTTTACATCCTACCAGCGACATTCGACATTATTGTCCAACATGTAGAATATGTTTGAGTTCGTACATTTTGATTACATCTAAGCTCCTATTTACCAACTAAGCAATCATTCACCAACTTATTTTTGGTACGCAGGTAACAGCTTTACATATAATATCTACTTGATCGATATGATGGTTGGTACATACATATGTACATTGTGTTGTAACAAGTAAGTAGGTAGTATTTGTTACCTATAGGTAGGTAAGTAAGTAGGTACATACCTAAATGAACAATAGTAGATTAAGCACCGAAGGGACAAAGCAGTGTCTTACGTCGCGGGACTCGCGGGCGCAGCGAGAGAGTTAGGAGTGTGGAGTCCTAAGTGAAGCGAGAGGTTTAAGCCGCCCTAGACAAAGACACCGCTTTATTCTAGAGGCGAATACTTTTCACATCTTCTGCGAGATTAGACCTTCTAACCAATCAGTGAGGCAATAAGAAAAAAATGTTACAACAAATAGGTACGGTCTTTTGTTTTTAAATTTCGTGCAGGTGCATTCTTTTTTTGTTCAGTTCGAATTTGGAATAAACTCTTCTTACAGTGCTTGAATGCTGGCTTTTCAATCTATTTTAACCGTTGCTCGAAATAACCCCTTTGCTCTTTGCTTAAAGCTCCCAAGGGATGCAATGCCTTGCTTTACGTTGAGACTACGTGATATCTAATTGGTCATTATCGAGCAGGTGCGTAAGTATCTCAGATCAACCTAGAGAATAAGATGGCGCACGGCGTATGATCTAAGTGAAGCCAAAAACCATCCAAAAACTACGCTACTCTCGAAAGGTACACAACACTCACACATTGACGCAAAAAAACTACGCTACTCGCTTAGTCATTCTTACCTCGACTTTATGTGCACTGGACACATTGTGTATATAGGTACATACATGTGTCATATGTGTCCTGTAGGTACACATGTGTACAGGACTACATTTTGAGGTTTTTTTTTAAACTGTGCAGTTTTTTACAAGTCAATTTTGAAAAAACCGTAATACAAATATGTGCAGTTTTAAAATATTTCATCTCCTTAGGTTGTATATTGGAACGAAATGGCTAATGTAGAGTTTGGGAATTAATATTAGTTTTCGTGCAATTGTAAATGTTTTTGATGGCAACATTACCACGCACACACATTGAAAAAGAAGTGGCTTCAGAGATATCACGCAGTGTTCCATCTTTTCCTCTAGAATGATCTGAGGTGCGTATGAAAAATTCTATAAGTACTATTACTACTTTATCTCATAAAGGTGAAAGTTTGTGTGTGTTTGTTTGTTATTACGAGTACTTCACGCTCAAACAGATGGACGGATTATGACGAAATTTGAAATGGAGGTAGCTTATTATATCCCGGATTAACACATGGCAACTTTTTAACCGCGGGGAGCTATTCATCACAAATAGATGTCAACTTTTATGTTTTATATATACGACTTTAATTAATTTCAGCACGTAAAGAACTACTAAAGACAATTGAGGTGCATCAGAAGAATGACTACAACGCCCTCCCCAAAGTCTTCTCTGGCTAAGCTCGTACTGTATCCCAAACCAAAGCCCTTCAAAGTTATGGTTCTTGGTCAATCTGGAGTTGGTAAATCCGGTAAGATTATTTGTTTTAGCATACAGGGGTATTCCTAATTATGAGGCCGGTGGCATGTGGCTTCCTAACATCATCAACGTACGTAACATTGTTCTATGACTTTTCAAAAAACTCAATGCTGGTGCCATAAAGTTTTTTTTTAAGTTTTTGTTCTTCTATATGCTGTTACCAGTACCTATTTCAAAGTATTAACACGCGGTGGCCACCACTTCTTGTAGCCCGGCGTGTCGCGGTGGAAGATAGCGCATAGAGTTATTATTGCTTGGACCAGACAATATTCTTTAAATTTTGTACATTAAAAATATTTTCCTAAATCTAAGGACAGTTGTTTTTGGGTATGAAGTGAAGAAATTGCACGCGAAAGCCGTCTAAATACTTAACTTAAGTAGCTCTGTGAGCTAAATGCATCGGGGCGGCGTCTGTCCTCCTACTACAGTTCGCATTTTTTATTTTGCTACCGATTTTTTTTTAATTTCACAATAATCGGTTGAGAAATGCGACCTGTAGAGAAAGGCAGCCGGGCAGACACCGAACATACGAAAGCATTGAAAGCTGAAAAATGGTAGACGTTTTGCTGGCTATGTAAAAATAATCTCGTAAAATAATTACAACCATCAAGTGTATTATCTAAATATATGGGTAGTAGGGCCAAATATAAGTGTCTTTTTAAAAGTGCATTAAAGTTAAGAAAAATACTTCTTCATCAAAATATTAAGTAAGTATAGGTATTTTTTTTTTTGATAGAGCAAATATTCCCATTCGGCTGACTAGACAGAAGCGCATCCAGTTAACATCAACCCTATTTTGCAAGATTTTGTTGGTGGTTCCAAACCATCGATTCAAACGAGCTCTATCTGACAGATCGATTAATCGTTTGTGAAGTATCTGCATAACATCGATCTTTCACCGTACCGTAACCCACAAAAAGAAGTCTAACAGCGAAAATTACAGCTCCGACCCAATTCGGCGGCGCGTAGCCAATTGACATCACCAAGACGACTGATTACACGATCACCAAAGTTATTTCCAAAATTCGCACTATTTTTGCTACACGGCAGTTAGAGTTACTTTGGTAATGAGATTTCTATATTGATCAACGTTGATCAAGAGTAAATCGATTCATTTTGCCCGCGAAATATTATACTTAGTAACTATTTTGGACAATTTTTTGAGCGGTAAAGGAAAGAGTTGTCTTACGATTTAAAAAGAAACCACTAAATGGCCCACCCTATATCTACCTATACTCGTAAACATACTCCACAATTTTTTTACGTTCTTGGGACAAAAACTAATAAGTATGCTTAATTTTTGTTCTCATAGGGCACACTAATTTCTTCGCCAAATTTAATCAAGATCTGTTTAATCGTGTGTGAAAATGTACTTGCAAAAGTTATAATCCTTCATGACCTACAGAGAGTTACCTATAGCTGCTTTGAAGTTTATAACACTGTAATGTAAAGCCTACATATCCACATACATTTTTTATATATTTAGATATATGTACCTATAGGTATATACGAGTACATATGTAGATTTTGTACTACATATATTTTTATTTGTTTACTATTGTATTTACTCCTATGTATGCCACCGACCGTTTGTCATATTTCGTTATGTCCTGTCCATCCAAAGGTTGCCTAGAAGAAATCGCTTTAGGCGATAAGGCCGCCCTTGTACTGCCGAATGATATTTTATTTTATTATTTCCTTTGTGTTTTTGATGTACAATAAAGATGTATTGTATTGTATCCACATATTAATAATTTATTGTGCACTGATCAACAACTTTGACATCGCGTGTGGGTGGAATGATATAGGTAGTACCGAGCGAGCTAAATTTTATTGCAAGTTTATTACTTTGTTCACAGCCCTAGTGGTGCGGTTCATTACTCGCCGATTTATAGGCGAATACGATCCCAATTTAGAAAAAATATACTCGTACCAAACCGTTATAGATAACGAGATGGTCTATTTTGAAATATTGGATTCCGCTGGAGAGGCACACGTAAGACATGTTTCTTTGGTATTGAAGCTTCGCCCTTGTTAGCTAATTTAGTGTTATTTTCCGGGTGCCAAGTACCTACCTTAAGGCTACCTACATAGTTTAGTGGCCTATGTCTAACCTCGATGTATCCTAATAACTTGTTAATGTATATCTAGATCGGTTCTTTGTAACTACTACTACTATTGTCATGATGGTTATGTTTTATTTTTGACGCTGGCGACCCCGAATCGTATCGCCGCGCAATAAGGTCCATTGTAACTAGCGTGGCGTCAAAAACAACCATCATGGCAAAATATGTCATCGTAGGCCCCAGGTGTAGTTGCAAAAGGTCAACGAAAATACTGCTTTAGCTCTCTTAATTTCTAATGCATTTATTATTTAGGCACTCTTAGTGAGATCAATTAATACGCTTGAATGACGGAGGTATTAAGAGCTTTCTCTTTCCGTATAACTGTCGTTAGTACTCGGGCTATAATACCTACAAATTACTTATACAGTATTAATTATTGGGTGGGTATACGAATGATACCATTTGAAAGAGGCCTGTACATTATAGCTACCTAATGTAGATTGCATGATGACGGTTGCTGACTTCTTTATCAGATATGAGAAAGGTTATAATTAGTTTAACTCTCGCTTAAAATGTCCAGGAGAGCGAATACGCAAATCTGGAGAACAACATCCGGTGGGCCGAGGCATTCATCCTCATGTATTCGGTTACGGACAAGTGTTCCTTCGACGAGTGTCATCGGCTCAAGTTTCTCATTAACTACAATAAGAGGCGGCGCAGACTCGCTTCTTCGATGAAGGTAATCCTACTTCCTACTTATATTATACACGCGAAAGTTAGTAAGAATGGATGGATGGGTGGATGTTTGTTACTCTTTCACGCCAGAACGGCTGAACAGATCTGGATGAAATTTGGCACAGAGATAGATTATTATCTAGAATAGCACATAGGATACTTAATAACCGCGGGGCGCAGCTAGTATATTATAATACCTATCTCTTCAGTATTGGATTTACACGATTTTCCTGTTTTACGCATGTAGGTAGGGTCAACTGTGTCTGTGGGGCAATTGCGTCTTTCGAGAATAACTGACAAACCCTTCACAAAACCAACTAGTACAGATTATTGTAATTAAAGATAGAAAAAAGATTCAAAACAATATAATACAAAAACTCTTTATTGACACCAAATTCATCATAAATCTAAACAAACACTCAAAAATATAGGCGCAATGGGCGGTCTTATCGCTTAAGAGCGGTCTCTTCCAGACAACCTTTGGATGGAATAAAGACATTACGATGCATCCGGACGGTGGTGTGTGCTAAAGAAAAAAAAAACGCAAAAAAATATTAAATAAACTTATAATTCCTACATAAATAATTTTACTAAGTATACAATTAAACTACCTAGTCATAAACATACACAAGTACCTAAATCAATAAATAAATTAATATACACATTAAAATTTGACAAATAGTAAAAAAGAATCGAGTCTACTCATGATGAGCCAGTTTGGAAAAATTGAGCTGCTTTTTAAAAGCATGAATTGATTGAGCACATCTACATAATGGTAACTGGGAGTGAGTTCCTGTGTCGCACGGCTCCAGTAGTGAAGGACGATGCTTAAAAGCCAGTACTATGCATCGGATTCATAAGTAGTCTTGAGATGACCTGAGAGAAAGTAACCACCTACTTTCTCTCAGCAGAGAATGCAGGTGGCGCCTAATTGAAGTGAAGTGAAGGATTTGTCAGTAATTTTCGAAAGACGCAATTGTTCCACAGACGCATTTGTACCAGTTGACCCTACATTTTTTTTCAGCCGCAATGTCATCAAAACTTAACAAATAAAGATAGAAACAAGTTACGTTATTCGATACGTTAAGGGTAGTATTTTTCAAAAGTATTTGAAATAAGTACTTATGAGTTGTGTAAAAATGATGTACTCACATAAGTTAACCATAATATTTTCCAGGACAATAGCCTGGACACGCCAGTGGTGATGGTAGGCAACAAGATCGATCAGGCGGGCGACCGCATGGTCTTCAGCGAGGAAGGCCAGCGCCGCAGCAAGGAGACCGGCTGCGTATGCTTCCACGAGATATCAGTCAGGGAGAGCATAGACCAGGTATTACTGTCCTATTTATTACATAATTATATTACACCCTATTTACAGCCAGCTTAGTCTAATACGTATCCCACGTCGTTAATTCTCCTAGTTACCCGAGGGCACAAGAAGGAGGGTTATGTTTTTTGAGTGCATGTATGTATGCCTATGCCTAGGCATGTATTATATGAGGTTTCTATAGCACGCCCTACAGCCTTAACAGCTTGATGGATTTCGACATGTGAAGTGTCATTTGAATCGTCTTGATAGTGAAAGTGACGTAGGGTTACGAGTACGTTTACGACATTTTGCAGCTGAGTAATTGTAATGTTACTTGTTTTACATTATTTCTCTTGTCGGTGGATTAATATAGTGCAGGGTTGCAGGTCTTCTAGTGTTCACTCTTTGTACGATTAATATCTTTTAATTGCCTATCTATAAAATGTTTCTCTTTGTCTTCCCCGTCTTATTACTTTTCCTTATTACATTTTCCTTTTCTTCTTATAATGTAACAGATAATTTTAATTACAGTAGATTTACAGATTGACTATAAAAGCAAAAACTATACGCCGACAGTGAGACGGCCAGTGACCATAGCTTAGTGGTTTAAAGCGTGGGGGCGGATCCTTGTTTAGGTTCATAACCTGCAGGTCGCGATCATGAATTTTCTACACGAGTATATCGTCTGTACATTCAGGGACACACGGTTGCATTTGACTCTTTTGGAAAGTATGCTTTGTCCCTCAGATAAACCTAGAGTAATGTTGCCATGAAAATCATTTACAATTGCGCGAAAACGAATGTAATTTTCTAAACTCTACGTTAGACATTTCCGTTCTAATATACAACCTTAGTAGATTAAATATTTTAAAACTGCACATATTTATAAGAGTTTAATCTTACGACTTTTTCAAAATTGACTTGTAAAAAAACGGCACAGTTTTTAAAAAGAATTTCAAAATGTAGTCCTGGCCACACTTTTATAAAGCACTATGCATAGGAGTTTTTGGCGGGAACCGAAAAGATGGTGTCGTGTTTTTGTATTATTTTCTAAAACTTGTGATTCTTCGAGTGTTAAAGTGTAATAATGGTGGATTATTAACGTTTACCGGTTCGTCAACGTGCACGAGTGTGGGCAAATGATACAAACATCGCGAAACGCGATTTTTCGTGTTCTCTACAAAACTTCACTTAAAGTTTCAGTAAAGTATCCATAACTTTACTGGAATGGGGAAAGGGGAGGGATTCATCGTCTTCATCATCACCTCATCATCATCATCCCATCATCTGTTACTGAAGGAAAAATTATTACTAAGAATCCGACTGAAGGACGAGTATCCATGGTCATGAATAATTAAAAAAAAAAAAAAAAGCACTATGCATATTTATGTACACGAAGTTATACCCTAAACCAATGCACATAATAAGTAAGAATGACCAAGCGAGTAGCGTAGTTGTTTTGCGTCAATGTGTGCGTGTTGTGTACATTTACGAAAGTAGCGTAGTTTTTGGATGGTTTTTGGCTTCACCTAGATCATACGCCGTGCGCCATCTTATTCTCTAGGTTGTTCTGAGGCATTGTCCAAAAATATATTTTTTAATGAGTACCTACTTACCAAAATTTCTAAGCAGCTTCATTCCTAAAAAAACTACTTAAACTTACCTACTCACATGAACTAAAAAGCGCCGTAAAAATTAAATAAGAATAGTATCAGGAAACAAACAATGGCCGCAAATAATTTTCAGTCAATGTACCTACTTCTTTGATAATAATTATAAATACTTAGCTAAGCATCTGATCAACTTAGTATGAGTATGTACTTAGTAAAAAGGGCTTTGATACGCAAACCACAAGGTTCTAAACAAAGCAGGGTATCAATATCCTAGTAGGGATAACTTGCGTAATATTATCGCTTGATCTTTCCGGACGTCATTAACACACAACAATTACTAAACTTGTTCACCTTACTCAAAGAGAAGTCGATTTACTCCGAAACTTCGGAGGATATTCAATTACCCTCTGAAATATTCACAAATCCCGTTAAGGAAGAAAACAAGGAAAACACGTGAAGCGGGGTAGTATTGCACGAAAGCAATTTTGTGCTGTGCTCGTATGTAATTTCGCCAGACGGGATATAAACTGGAGCTATTATTTATTCTGTGAGCGAATTAAGCGTGTACACAGAATATTGAATAGTCTCAGATCAACCTAGATAATAAGATGGCGCACGGTGTATGATTTAAGTGAAGCCAAAAACTACGCTACTGTCGTATAGGTACACAACACTCTCACATTGACGCAAAAAAACTACGCTATTCGCTTGGTCATTCTTACCTCGACGTAATGTACATTGGTTTATGGTATAATTTCGTGTACATAAATATACATATTGCTTTTTTTTTTTTTATAATTTATTCATGACCATGGATACTCGTCCTTCAGTCGGATTCTTAGTAATATTTTTTCCTTCAGTAACAGATGATGGGATGATGATGATGAGGTGATGATGAAGACGATGAATCCCTCCCCTTTTCCCATTCCAGTAAAGTTATGGATACTTTACTGAAACTTTAAGTGAAGTTTTGTAGAGAACACGAAAAATCGCGTTTCGCGATGTTTGTATCATTTGCCCACACTCGTGCACGTTGACGAACCGGTAAACGTTAATAATCCACCATTATTACAATTTAACACTCGAAGAATCACAAGTTTTAGAAAATAATACAAAAACACGACACCATCTTTTCGGTTCCCGCCAAAAACCTATACATATTGCTTTTTTTTTTTTTTTTTATTAATTTATTCATGACCATGGATACTCGTCCTTCAGTCGGATTCTTAGTAATATTTTTTCCTTCAGTAACAGATGATGGGATGATGATGATGAGGTGATGATGAAGACGATGAACCCCTCCCCTTTTCCCATTCCAGTAAAGTTATGGATACTTTACTGAAACTCTATGTGAAGTTTTGTAGAGAACACGAAAAATCGCGTTTCGCGATGTTTGTATCATTTGCCCACACTCGTGCACGTTGACGAACCGGTAAAGGTTAATAATCCACCATTATTACACTTTAACACTCGAAGAATCACAAGTTTTAGAAAATAATACAAAAACACGACACCATCTTTTCCGTTCCCGCCAAAACTCCCTATACATATTGCATTATAGAAGTGTGGCCAGGACTACATTTTTAGGTTCTTTTTAAAAACTGTGCAGTTTTATTACAAGTCAATTTTGAAAAAGCCCTAATATTAAACTCTTACAAATATGTGCAGTTCTAAAATATTAAATGTCCTAAGGTTGTAATATTAGAACGGAAATGCCTAACGTAGAGTTTGGGAATTTATATTAGTTTTCGTGCAATTGTAAATGTTTTTCATGGCAACATTACCACGTACACACATTGAAAAAGAAGTGGCTTCAGCGAGATATAACGCAATGTTCCATCTTTACCTCTAGATTGATCTGAGATAATAGTAGGTACCTACATATAACTCCTAGTACAGTTGTATGTTAAAACCGCATGTTGAGCCGCGCGGTTTCCCGGCAGCTCATTTACATACTATGAGTATATACCTACCTAAGCTTCTCGACAAACATTCTTAAGGCAATTTAACTTTACAATCGGAGCCAATTTGTGTTAGCCCGGACTGTCTTTGACATTTCTGTATGACTTACTGAAGGGGCAACTCAGCGCCTCATTTCCGCACAGCTAGGTCCGCCAGATCTTGAAAATATTTTTGTTTCATTTATTTTTATCCCAGAATAACACAATTACTAAGGTACCTACTTAGCCATATTACACAAAGAATTTGTTTTTGCGATTTTATTTTCTAATAATTTTCAGTTTATCGTAACTGCTCAAGTTATATGAAACTACATAGTAGAATAAATAAATAAAAGTTACGTTTTAAGTTCCTGGGGGGCTATTCCTACGCGTGAGAAGAGATGAGGTTTTATCTTGGTCACTCTCACACTTATGACTATTCAAACGAGAGCATCAACAAGGACGAAAAATGGTAAGATTGAATCTCACTCGTAGGAATAGCACCCCAGGGACCCTTTTCGGAGATTTGAGATTTTCATCTCACCTTTTTTTGTCCTTGTTGCTCTCGTTTGAAACGTCAAAAGTGTGAGAGTCACCAAGACAAAATCTCATCTCATCTTACGCGCAAGAATAGCCCCCCTGGAAGCCTATTACTACGCGTGAGATGAGATGACATTCTTAACATCCTGGGACCCTATTCGGAGATTTGAGATTTTCATCTCACTTTTTTCGTCCTTGTTGCTCTCGTTTGAAACGTTATAGGTGTGAGAGTGACCAAGATAAAATCTCATCTCATCTCACGCGCAGGAAAATCCCCCAGATGATTTTCTTGACATCCTTAACGTTCATAGCTTGTTGTGAATTTTCCCAGCAATATTGATTTTGCAAATTGGGTACCAATCAAACATTATGAAATGGTTGTTTAATGTTTGTAGTACATTACTTACTTTTTATCTATTCAAATGAAAAGGTACAAAGACTTCGGAAGTATTTAAGTAGGTATCTATTCATTTCAAACCGACCAATTTACTGCAAATAAAAAGACCGCAACACAGAGACGTGCGAAACTACTTGGATAAAGAATTTTAGTTAAACACGGGTCTGTGATGTACTTAAACCGAATGATTGTGAATAGCATTTTAGAATTGACTTTTATTACTCGTAGGTAGGTACTTGTATATTTTCTGTGCTTTTATGTCAATAATAAATCAATATAACAAACACATATTATTTGTTTTATTTTATGGACACGGATGAAATTATTTACTTGTAATGAATTATTTTTTTGTTATTTTTATGAATGACTATACTGTTGATCACTGAGGCCTCGACAGCGTACCGGGTATTAGGCAAGCGCAGATGGCGCAAGGCCTCATACTTAATTGATTTTACATTTGCCTTCTTTTATAGTGTGTTCCAATTATTATCTCAGGTGTGGGGAGTATTCCGTGACACACGTCGTTTCTGGCGTGTGAGCAAGTGGTCGGCGCTGGGGCGGCCGCTCGCGCGCGCCGCCTCGGACTCCACGGAGACTCCGCCGGCAGCCGCGCCTTTTTGTAACTATCTACAACTAAACTTTTTCAATTGACACTTTGACAGCATAATTGTTTAAAAAAACGACTTTAAAACTATAAAATTGCGCTCTGGAGATGAACGAATTTATGATACGAAGCTGTAGAGTCGTTTAGTTAAACAGTAAGAATAGACAAGCACATGTATACTTAGTAACAAAAGACTTACGCATACTCAAATATGTACGATGTACCTACGTAAGTATGTAATGAAGCTAAAAACTGAAAAATTGATACAAAATACATTTAAATGTTTTAATTTTGGATAGCTTTAAACACTACGAGCATTCGATAAATGGACCTAGGTACTACATTTACCTTCTATATCGATTTTTAAATATCGTATATGTTTAATTACTCGGGCCAGGGGGGCTATTCCTGCGCGTGAGATGAGATGAGATTTTATCTTGGTCACTCTCACACCTATGACGTTTTAAACGAGAGCAACAAGGACGAAAAAAGGTGAGATGAAAATCTCAAATCTCCGAATAGGGTCCCACTCGTTTGAAACGTTGTAGGTGTGTAGGAATAGCCCCCCGGGGGGGCTTTTCCTACGCGTGAGATGAGATGAGATTTTGTCTTGGTCACTCTCACACCTATATGAATATTCGAACGAGGGCAACAAGGACGAAACATTATGAGATTAAATCTCATTCCGCAAGAATAGCTCTCCTGCGGTGCTATTCACAATCATTCGGAACCGTTTCCGATCCGATTCCAGAAATTTCAAACTCAAATTGTTCGAATCTCAGTTAACTTTTGTACATTTTGAAATAGGAAATCAAGTATAAATCCGATCGGAAGAATTAATCACGTTTAAAAACATATGAACATACATAATATTATGTAGACTGAGATTCAAATAAAAAATTAAAAATGTTTGAAATCCGATCGGGAACGTTTCGGAATCGTTGTGAATAGCCCTGCTGAACGTTTGCAGGTCGCCGCTGGACCGAGGTGGACTTCGAGGAGGAGGAGGAGGAGGGCGGGGGCACGTCGGAGAGCAGCGAGTTCCGCGCGCGCGCCAGCACAGACTCGCGCCTGCCGCCGCGACCGGCGCGCGCGCGGCACCCGCCCGCGCGCGTCGCGCCGCGCGCGCGCCGCATGAGCGTCGCCATGCAGGGGCACGACGCCACCACCTACTAGCACTGCTCACACACGGTCGTCGGAGAGCAGCGAGCTCCGCGCGCGCGCCGCATGAGCGTCGCCATGCAGGGGCACGACGCCACCACCTACTAGCACTGCTCACACACGGTCGTCGGAGAGCAGCGAGCTCCGCGCGCGCGCCGCATGAGCGTCGCCATGCAGGGGCACGACGCCACCACCTACTAGCACTGCTCACACACGGTCGTCGGAGAGCAGCGAGCTCCGCGCGCGCGCCGCATGAGCGTCGCCATGCAGGGGCACGACGCCACCACCTACTAGCACTGCTCACACACGGTCGTCGGAGAGCAGCGAGCTCCGCGCGCGCGCCGCATGAGCGTCCCCATGCAGGGGCTCGACGCCACCACCTACTAGCACAATATTTCAAATATTTCAGGAATAAGTAAATGAATAGTAGAAAAGTAAATAAATTGAAATAAGTTGTTAAGTGAATAAATTGAAATAGAAAAGTAAATGAATTGAAATAAATATTTCAAGCCTAAACCTAAAAGCATCTACTGCACATGTCAAACCACGTGGTTTGTCAAGTCTCATCTTTCGTGGTACGTACAACACCTTAACTGTAGGACGAAGCCTAACTGTAGTTGGCTTGTGATGTAACCAGTGTTGCCAGATATTTTTGAGAGCGATCGTACGCTAGTCAGGAAAAAAAGTGGTATCTCTAAACATATTAATAAACATAGAATTAAAAAATCGTACGGAGTTTTAAACGAACCTAAACAAACAGATTTTTTTAATTTTGACACATTGACATTTACTGCACCGCCCGTGCGAAGGGTAGGTATACACAGTAGCAAATTTCTAATCCAAACTTAAATACCGTTTAATATCCTAGCGCCGTATTCTGAAATTGGTTGGATAAGATAGAACCGATTGAAGGAACTTCCTCGTTAATAAAATAGTAGTGATTTGGAATAGTAAGAGAGTACTGAGTGAGTAGTAATGGGAATCAAAAAAATCCCTGTGCGATTTCGCTGATGCGATAGTACATTAGTAAAACGGGCAAAAAATTGTACGAATACGATTGAAATCGTACGTCTGGCAACGCTGGACTGATTTTGTATGTTTTTTGAGGGAACGTGCGGGTAGCTAAAAAATAAATTTATATAATATAAAATAGCTTATTGCAATGTATGTGATCGTTGAAATTTTGAATCGTTACCAAATAAATGTTGTTGCTTAAAGTGGATTTTTTATTGTTGTTTTTAAAATGTTTTTCTTTATATTAGGTTTTAGACTACGGGCAAGATAAGTTTCTTACCTACGAAACAAAATTCGATGAAGGCGGTAAACGAAGCCTAATCGAATTTGGAAACTAGCTCCCAAGTGAGGCTTGCTAGATTACACTGTCAGGCGCTGTGCGATATAAGTTAGATAGCTTTTAGCGCCTGATATTAGAGAGGGTGCTATATTGAGTTCTGTAGAGTTATATTGCCTTTAGAGTCTAAAGTCTCCTAAAATCCATTGATATTCAAAAATGCAATATTACCGAAGCACCCTGCTTCCTGCCATTATATTCGGTTTAGGTCTAACCTAAACCGAACATTACGGCAGGTGGTCTATGAGACAAAAAAGTTTGGGGACTACTGGTCCCCGAACTTTGAGTTGAGTACATTTATGTTTGCCCAACCCCTAAAAAATCTGGGTAGGTATTAGTATATTCTTTGGACCATTACCATTAAAGAAAAAGGCACCCTCTTTATTATCTATGGATTTAATGTATGGACTCGTTTGCAAGTAAATACTATAGTCGATAGGCGAGGCGTTCAAAGAAGAATGGTCATCTGTGACTAACTAGTATTTCTGTGGCTAACTTAGTTAAGTTAGCCTTACTTACTATACTTACTAATAGCAGATCTCAGGGGGGAGGGAGGACTGGGGGCTCAAGCCCTTACCCCCTCCACCCTCCAAAATATATAACTCACACTTCATAATAGTTAAAAATGTCTGTTTTTTAGTGTTTTTGTGTTTACCTACTTTGATACGGGTTACCCTCAGCTAAGCCCAAAGCAATCGGCGTTCAGATACGGGTGCTGTCTGGCGCTCACTGACTGAGTTGGTCTCCGAGTTGGATAGTGGCGAAGTGTCTGGTGTCCCGACACATCGACTAGCGCTCTCAGGGCCGCGGAAGCGTGCGAAAGCGTCCCCGTAGCCCCGACATTTAGCACTCAGCTTGGATACTCTAGGGTTTTTAGTGGGTAGGTCGTGAGTGGCGGGACTCCCACATCACCACCCTACCTGCCTACCTGCTAAATCTAAATCAATCCCGGATCTGTCATTTAACTTACCTACTGTCAGAGATCAGAACTCATCAGGCATACTGGAAATTAGTTGGACATGTCCGTAATTTTTTTTATTATAGTTTAGGTAAGGTCGGGCATGGTAGTCGACGATGCCCCATAACGCAGCGATGCTTATGTCGTAGGTATAATTCGTTTTTAAAGAGTGAGGGGAGGACGGTAGTTGTGTCAGTTTTTGGTTTGTCTTGTTGTCGTCATTTGTTATCAACGACCATCGATGTCTCTACAAAGGTGATATTAAGCGCCTTGACACCTTTAACATGAAGTGTCTAAGAAGATACTTCGCATAAAGTGGCAAGACCATCGATATGTAAGTACTACGTACCTACTAGATAAGCTGTTCCAAACAAAAAAGGTCTCCTCGCGTGGAGTGACTACAGTGACTATTACTACCACTACAGGCTACAGGTTTGCTGCAGCGCTAAAACATACGAGTACGTTATGTCGTCCAAGCAGCACAATAACGTAGTTTTCTCGCACGCACACAGTGTGGTTGTGCATGGACGGAGCGAGAACTACACTGATTTGAGGTGTACGGATTGCAGTACAGTGGAGTGGAATGTTCGTATGATGAAATCTAGAACGTAGTAAGTACATTTATAGTGATGTCAACGACAGTATATTTTAACTAAGGTAATTTAACTAACTTAATCACAGAAATAAATATATATTTTACTGAAAATTGAGGTACGTCAATTTTCAGTAAAATATATATTTATTACACAATAAACAATTAATTAAAAAAAAAACAAAAAAATAAACAAATTTATTTACACAAATAACAAAAAAAAACTGAGATATGTCTCGTTTGCGCCGGGCCTGGGTTAATTTTGTATGGATCGTGACCATTCTTTTTTATTTAAACAAGTAGAAACAAGTAGAACTACACAGTACCTACCTACCTAGTATGCATTGCAGCGAGTACCATTACGAAGTTCCTCAATTAAAACTTGGAAATATGTTTGAATGTAGTTCTTAGCAATTAGTAGTAGAAAATCATAAATGTTTTCCGCTCTTTGATTTATGCTGAGATATATGGGCAGTTCAGGGAAGTTATAATAGGTAAATGCATCTCAATTTGAAGCATCGCAATCAATGTGCCTATATACCTAGATGTATGTACCAAGACCACACCAAAACAGAAAAAGTAGGTGTTTCCTTAGAATGTCACTTGCAAATTTGTATTCTGTTTTCTATTCTAAGAGGCAATTTGTACGTCGTTTAAGTACTCTTGGTTATTACCTAAATGGCTTACATATAATTTAGGTGTAAAAAGAAAAAAGCCGGCCAAGTGCGAGTCGGACTCGCGTACTTAGGGTTCCGTACAAACATGTTCAAAAGGAGAGGGGTAGTATGTTTAAAATGACTAAAAATATTTTTATTAAGTAAATGATGAAACTAAAATCTATACTTCACGCAATTTTCCTTTATCTGTGTTATTAGGCGAAGTTTCGTACCAAATTTCAAGATTCTGAGTTCACGGGAAGTACCCTGTAGATTCCCTTGCGAGTGCCAAAAATTTGCAGCATAAACGGCTGTCAGACTGCCTCGGTGGCTCAGTTGGTAGTGAACCTGCCTTCTGAGCTTGTAGGCGTGGGTTCGATTCCCACCTAGGGCAAACATTTATGTGATGAACATTAGTGTTTGTTCCATGTCTGGGTGTTAATATGTATTTAAGTATGTATTATAAATATCTAAGTAACTATATCAGTCTCTGGCAGCCATAGTACAAGCTTTGCTTAGTTTGGGGTCAGGCGAACGTGTGTGCAATAATGTCCCCGAATATTTATTATTATCTTTTGATTATGTTGGTTTCGAATTTTGATTTTTACATAGCTCCAAGGGACAATAGAGCTGAGTTATAATAATAATAATATCTTTATTTATCTATCTATCTATCTTGACACTTAAACACGTTCCTGAGAAAAAGGGTCTTGACAGATAGACAGACGGACAACAAAGTGATCTTATAAGGGTTCCGTTTTTTCCTTTTGAAGTACTGGAACCCCAAAAATTGAATTTTTATCTTCAATTTTTATTTTATATTTTTAACGTCTATTTTTTACATGTGTACTGAAATAAAAAAAAATGTCAATAATAAGTATTCCGGACATTTATGCACATACTGTCGGGTCGTCTGACCCTGATAATACGAGTATGTGTGTATTTATAATGTACTCTATGACCATAAACTAAGCAAAGCTGGTACTATTGCTGCTAGAGACTCATCGAAATGCATACATCGATACTAATATTATAAAATCGAAAGTACCTCTTTCTGTCTGCCTGTTTGTAGGTTTTTCACGGCTAAACGGCGATGAAATTTGATAGTTATAGTCACAGATCATACAAACAAGGTATGATCTGTGGTTATAGTATATTACGAGTATAAAATATATCAGCTACTATACTATATTTTTAAATACATACTTAAATAGATATTAACACAATAAAACCATTAACCACCATAAAACAAGCACACAGATGTTAATTACATGTAATTAACATCTGTGTGCTTGTTTTAAAGTTTACCCTAGGTGGGAATCGAACCCACGCTCAGCTTACGTTAGAAGCTCAGAAGGCAGATACACTACCAACTGAGCCACCGAGGCAAGGATGTAGACTGAATATATTTCACACCAGAGTAACTAATTTAATAAAATACGATGACCTTAACACCCTAAAGTCTGAACGAAAACTATGATGGAAAAAATTACCATAATCACGCACATTTCGCAGCGCAGCATTAGCTACCACCACGGTCGCGGTAGGAATGTATAGGTACAGAAAGAAACAATGGCAAGCTAGCTCGTAGATTCGTCGTAGCATCAAGTCGCGTTCGCCTCGAGCCGACTGCAGGGCACCGGCCAGTCGAATTACTTTGTTTGTGCAGGACGTTAGGGCCGCCAGTGCACAGGATCAGTGTAACCGGGTCGCTCTTCCCACCACCCATCGGCTATTTATAGCATTATGGCACAGACGGCTCCTTGTCTCGCTTCTTAGGAACCATAAACTGTGCAACGTGCAGGACCACCGCTTCTAGGCTCTCTGATATTTACTAAGTAGCGGTTCCAACTAACTCGTATAAATCTTGGACATTGTTGGTTTAATGTGCCACGTGCTAAAATGAGCTCGGTCATGAGTCTCGATTTAAAACTGATTTGTGGATGGTAAAACCAGTTTTTTTAAACGAGATACATCACTGAGCGTCGTTTGAACTGGAGAAGTTGTCTTGGTTATTATTCATTTCATACTAATTTGCGTAAAAACCTTATTTTTATAAGAAAGCGCTGCTTAAAACGTGAATTTCACATGAATGCTTACAATTAGGGAAATGTTTACCATAATTTTTAACCTGGTTAAATTATGGTTGAAGAGTTGTTCAAAAGAGTTATATGTTCAAAAATGTAAAGCCAAAATTCCCTAAAGTTTTAGGGAATTTTGGCTTTACGTTTTACATTTTTCTAAGACCAAATTTATAGAGAGGCCTATGCTTTGCAGAGGACGAAAATGATGATAATGATGATGGTGACACTTATCGTGTAGAATTATATTAACATATGTATAAGTACATAGATATAGTGTACTTTTGTCAAAAATCCATAACATGTAATTCAATAGGAAAATATATTTAAAACCGGCCAAGTGCGACTCGAACTTGCGCACGAAGGGTTCCGTACTATCTATACTAGTGACTCTGTGAGCTGATGATCTCGCGGCTGACGTTTGTCCTCCTCTACATGTCGTATTTCTGAACCGATTCTTATGAAGTTTTGCAAAAATTAATCATATCTGCGCCATTTTTAACAAAATCCTAAAACTGCCTCTACAAAAAAACTAAGTATATTTTAATTGAACTTACTCACAAAATTTCAAGAGAATCGGTTAAGAAATGCGACCTGTAGAGGTATACAATGAGGTATACAGGGTCTGAGCAGTGGCGCACTTGTAGCGCCTCACTCAACTGCCGTCTTTGTACTTCTTCACTCTACAAAACTTCAAGGCTAGAGTGAATAAGTACCTTATAGGTCGTCGTGCTCCATCTTAGACCACAACGTCGCTTAACATCAGGCGAGTTGGTGGTCAAACGCCGACTTATTGTCCATAAAAAAAAAAAAATACAAAGATTCATACAGAGATCTGTATAAAAGATCTGGAAAAAGATCCGGACGGAGATCCGGACATACGAAAGCATTTTTGTCGAAGCTGAAGACGCTACACTCACTATCACCCGCTCGGTCAAAAACCGTCAAACAGTTTTTGTATGTTTTTTAGTATTTGTTATTAAGCGGCAACAGAAATTACAAAGTCTAACTATCACGGTCCATGAAATACGGATATAGCCTGGTGACAGATAGACAGACGGACAGCGAATTCTTAGCAATAGGGTCTTGTTTTACCTTTTGGGTGCGGAACCCTAAAAAATGGGAAATGCAACACCTTTGTCGGGCATTTAATGGAAACTGCATTTACAAGCTGCCGAATGTACAAAACTGCTTTAAGTGTTTTAACGGTTTTAATTAGCTTCCCTCGTATGTTAGTCTGTTTCAAATAAAATAATCATTCGGAAACGTTTCCGTTCGAATTCTAAAAAAATTAAACTTAAATTACTCGAATCTCAGTCCGTATTCGTAAGTTTTAAAACGTGATTCATTCTTCCTAACGGATTTATATCTACTTGATTTCCTATTCCAAAATGTATTTATAAAAGCAGACTGAGATTCGAACAATTTGAATCTGAAATTTGTGTAAGCCGATCGGAAACGTTTCCGAATATTTTGTGAATAGCACCGCAGGACATTTTTTCCACTACTTCCGTTGAACCGATTCTAAATAAATAAAACTTTACACACACATTTAATTCGCGTGACAATACAACATCATAACTAAAATTATAAATGCGAAAGTGAGTTTGTTCATTTGATTATTACGCTTTCACGCCCTGACTACTTAACCGATCTTCATGAAATTCTGCACGTACACATACGTTGTCAGGGGTACAGAAAAAGACAAAGGGTACCTTTTATCCCGAACAAAATTACGGTTCCTTTGGGACCGCGGGCGAAACCGCGCGGAGCAGCTAGTTAGGTTTAAAACAAAACCGTTCAACTTAAAAGCTTTTTAAGTGGGACCTACCTAATTGTTTTCCACAGAAGTTATGCTAGGGATAGGTGGTATCATACTCAAATCTAATTAAATAGATCAGCTGTTCTCAAACTTTTTTGGTGACGGAACCCCTTTTGGAAAGAGAAATACTTGACGGAACCCTACAATGTAACAAACATGTTTTTATGTGTAAGTATTCTTTATTAATAAGCATAATACGAGTACAATGTAACAGTTAATTATTAAGCGTCTCGTGATAAACCGCATCAACAGTCGCCCGAATGCACGTATCGTGGAACGGTTGACCAGAGAGAGAAAGGTGTTTTTAATAGACAAAGACAAAGACAGACATTTATTTGTGGCAAAATACACACAGAATATAAATATACACACAGAGAATGCAGATTAAACAAAAAAAATAGAATAAAAAGAAACTAAGTAAACAGGCAAAAACAGTGTACGTATTTTGGCTTTCTGCCACAAACCGGCCACAACTCAGCATGGTGCCGGTTGTGTCCAACCAGCGCTGGTCTTCCGTTGCGACCGGCAGGTGACGTTACGCACGAGCAAGAGCTACTAGGACTACGAGTAACAACACATAATAATTATAATATATAATATCTATTAAATTCTTACGGAGCCCCTACAGGGGTTTCTTGGAACCAGGGTTCCGCGGAACACACTTTGAGTATGGCTGAAATAGATATAGGCCAAATGGTGTAGCTATTATTTCACGCGGCCGTGTCCTACGTTGACATGTGACTGATAAATGATTATTTTATTGCCCTCTTCGCCCACGTCGACGATTTAACTGCATCAAACACTTGCAATTTGGTGGCCTACTTTATTGTTGTTAGTGTTACTGTCGTAACCTACTTTAAAGGACGACTAAAGATAGATAAGACGCAGATACGTAATCATAGTGGCACAATATTTTAGGACTAGGTGCCCTAAGGGGCTATTCACAATCATTCGGAAACGTTTCCGATCGGATTCCACTAATTTCAAACCCAAATTGTTCGAGTCTAAGTCTGCTTTTATAGATTTTGGAATAGGGAATCGTGTATAAATCCGATCGGAAGAATGAATACGTATAAAAACTTATAAATATGGATTGAGATTCGAATAGGTAATTTGATTTTTTTTGGAATCCGAGCGGAAATGTTTCCGAATGATTGTGAACACCTATGCTGAGCTACTTATTAGGTGAGTTACTTACTTATGGCTAGGCCATAATTAGAGACATTATCATAATCTAGCTAGGCCATAATTAGAGACAATATCATAATCTAGCTAGGCCATAATTAGAGACACTATCATAATCTAGCTAGGCCACAATTAGAGACATTATCATAATCTAGCTAAGCCATAATTAGAGACATTATCATAATCTAGCTAGGCCATAATTAGAGACATTATCATAATCTAGCTAGGCCATAATTAGAGACATTATCATAATCTAGCTAGGCCATAATTAGAGACATTATCATAATCTAGCTAGGCCATAATTAAAGACATTATCATAATTTAGCTAGGCCATAATTGGAGACATTATCATAATCTAGCGAGGCCATAATTAGAGACATTATCATAATCTAGCTAGGCCATAATTAGAGACACTATCATAATCTAGCTAGGCCACAATTAGAGACATTATCATAATCTAGCTAAGCCATAATTAGAGACATTATCATAATCTAGCTAGGCCATAATTAGAGACATTTTCATAATCTAGCTAGGCCATAATTAGAGACACTATCATAATCTAGCTAGGCCACAATTAGAGACATTATCATAATCTAGCGAGGCCATAATTAGAGACATTTGCATAATCTAGCTAGGCCATAATTAGAGACATTATCATAATCTAGCAAGGCCATAATTAGAGACATTATCATAAACTAGCTAGGTCATAATTAGAGACATTATCATAATCTAGCTAGGCCATAATTAGAGACATTATCATAACCTAGCTAGGCCGTAATTAGAGACGTTATCATAATCTACCTGACATTATCTATTTTGACATTTGCTTATTATGTGAGTAGTCAATTTTCAATGGTCATTGCTTATTAATGATGCATTATTTTAGCTATACGAGTATGTACTGAAAATATCGAAAATTGATAGTTTTATTTCTTAGTAGAAGGCTACATAACTAAGTATTACCACAAAAGTAAATTCTAATTTTTCCACTGATAAAAGACTGGACGTTGTCAGACTGAACGAATATTTTAAATTTCAAAGATGATTTTGTTACCAAACCGTGGAGATAGTTACCTACCAGGCCCGAATCTAAGGAGAAGCTAACCGGAGGTCTTGGCGTGAATTTAAGAGGAAAAAGAAGTATCCATTCATCCACCGGTGGATTTAAGAGGAGGTAAAGGTATCCGTGGATCCACATGTGGAGCCGAGCTGTGGATCCAAGTAGAGGGAGAGGCCCCAGGCGGCAGATCCAGGGGGATCTGCCAATATCCAAAAAACTCTATGCATCGGCTCGATGACGGGGGCTTTCTGCCCCGAATCAAAAAAATTCGTAGATATAACCTACTTGTAAGGAACGCACTTTTATGGAACCGCTTTTTTCGTGATCTTAGCCCAACAGCAAAAGTCGGTCATAATGATGAGTAGGTATAAAGATATCCTAGAATACCTAAGTCTGTCGTTTAAATGAAATTAAATTCATTAATTTAAAATTACAAAGATTCATATTATAATAATTAAAACAGTCAGTCACATTACTAAATAAATGTATTATAAAAATTAAACTAGAAGTCATTTACTAAAAACTGAGCTCACTGCTGAAATCACACGGGATGCACAGCGACAACGTGTGATTTGCATAAGTAGTAACCCAATAAGTTATTTATTACATTGTCTTTACTACCAAGATCAGACTAGTAAATACATGTAACGAAAACAATGGACATTTTAGCCTAAACAAAAATGTTTTCAATGCTTCTCGGATTCTAGGTACATGCTTTGGAACTTATAGGTAGTCAAAACATTAATTTTGTGAGGTAGGTTGAGGGTCAACTGGTAATATTGCGTCTGGGGGGCAATTACGTCTTTCAAGAATTACTGACAAACCTTTATAAATTAAACAACTAACGTCATCTGTAATTTATTGTTTTACAAGATATTACAAGATAATTGTAACTAAAGATAAAACTAAAAATTGTAGGTGGCGCCACACAATACAAAAGAGGCGAGGCAATCCGCCATTTTAAAAAAAATCAGTTTTGTAAGTGGCGTATCCTAACGCGTGTGTGCCTAAACATCTGGTTTTATTTCAAGTGTTCTTAGACTTCAAAGATTTTCTTATGGATGAGTACACAAAATATGTTTAATTTAACACGTAATACTTAGTCGTAAATATTTGCTCTGGGAATAAAGTCTTTTTTATCAAAATCGGAGTTAAAAAGGTTGAGGTTCAGTTTTTTGGGTGGGGTAATTGCGTCTGCTACCATGGGGCAATTGCGCCTATGTGACGCATTTACCCGACTTCAGATATCATAAGCATTTTATTTTTAACCTACTTCAAAAAAGGAGGTTATTAATTCGATCCGTAGGTACGAGTATGTACCAATGTAATACTATTGTTTTTGCAAAATGTTCATGATTGTTAGTCTAAACGTAGCTGCCTTGTTAAAATTTTCCTAAAATATTTACCTACTCACTTGTTACTGGTTACATAAAACACAAAAATGTTAGATACAAATGTGGAACCCGGAAGACCCCAGGAAAATAATCACATTGTATTATATTATTAAATAAATACTATTCAATTCACTTGTCTGCCTAAGTTAGCAATTCGTAAAGTTACTACGAACGATATATTTACACTCTTTCTTAAGTTGAGTAAAAAAAACCTCAAAATGTTAATTTAAAGAACGACGGTAAAGTGCAGACGGGTGAAGTTTTCACCCGTCTTTTTTTTTTTTTGTTTTATTTTGTGACGCATTTGCCCCATCAATAAATGCATCTTGAGATATTTGAAACAGTCTATATTTTTCTGTAATTGTTGTTTTACTAAAAATATATGGACCAACTTAATAAAATTCAAATTTACAATACAATATTGTCGGATAGTCATAATTTTATGAATTGAAACTTTAAAATTAACGGACGCAATTATCCTAGGTGGGGTAAATGCATCTAAAATACACCTCTCGAAAAAAATTATAATCATGTCTTCAACTGTTCAACAATTGGAAAATAAAGGCCAAAAATAATAAAATCGATGATGTGTTATTAAGATGGACACATCATCATGTAAAGATATTGCCTAGATACGCAATAGCTCAACGAAAAAACTGAGTTAGATAGCTCCTCGAAAAAATATACCTATATAACGTAATTGCGTTATATATATTGACCCCCCGGTTGACCCTATATTTCTTTGCCATCGTTGTTGGTGAATACTAAAACAACTAAGTAGCTAGGCTGTCTACAGTGCCTATACAAGTACTAGGTAGCTATGATAAGTAATAAATAGATACCTAACCAATTAAGTACTTTAACTGCGCTTCTGTTATCTAATGAAACTCCTCTTCTTGACCAATATTAGACGCATGTTACATAGTAACTAAATTATTTCTCTACAAAATTGATAGCTCCAAATCAATTCTCATCCAATTATAGAATATCCGATACAGCATTTATAATTAAAACAAAGAGATTCCCAACAGCGTCTGGGGCGCCGTCGCGGGCGCGACCGCAGTCCTTGACAGCTTTCAAACTTATCGTGTCCAGGCGCTGGCGCCGGACAATACATCACCCAGCCTACAGCCACACGCTCCTATCGAATAACATTGTAATTAATTACGTAATAAGTACCAACATATACTGTATTTGCATCTAATAATAGTAAGTTAGTAAAGTAAAGGATTAGGTTTGGTAGGTAAGGTAGGACAGACATGCCTAATTTTTAGCCCGAGAGCATGTCATTCCTTTATAGATCGCTAGCAGCGTAATATGTCATTCAAAATACCTATAAGGATCCATCTATTTACCCAAAAATCGATAGACGTGTAGCATGCATGCTACAGCTAGCTAGTAGCTGCTTTGGGTTTGGGTTGGAGACGAGGGTGGATCGTGATTTATAAGTGTGCAGAACACGTTTCTTTAAAACAAATCAATGTCCTACATGTCCCACGCCCTACGCGTATAGCTTGCAGTCAATTCCGCCTGTCGCGTCTAGTAACAAACTACAAAGTGGGAAACTACGGAACATCGTCTTGACAACATTAATTAAATCGCTCGCGCAAGATAACTGACACAATTACATAGCAATTAATTCTCATAAGCATCACAATCACAGAAGCACATACATCATTGAATTGTCACCTCGATCTAAAATAGAATATCTATATTGAGTAGTGGAAATTGCAAAGAATGCGGTATAATTATAACTGGTCACTGGAGAGAGCACTGACTCCGGTATACCGGTCAGCTAGCTAACGTCGAACTGTCAGTGAACCCTGGCTGCGTAGATGTAGTTTATGTTCTACCAGGTTGCAACATTGGCTGACCAAAAATACCTCAAATAAAAGCACCTATATACTACTCAAAAGTAAGCCTTCTGAGCAATAAACGGTGTATAGCCTAGGAAAAGTTATACAGTGTTTTGTCTTTTTCTTTCCTTTAAATTTTTGAACTCGATCGAAAAAGACAAAAGACTGTGTAGCTATTCCGAGGGCATGCAACGTTTATTGTTAAGGGGGAAGGTGTTCTAATCTTTAAAAATTGAACTATATAGCGGCACAGAAGAAATTATACTTATTCGTACAAGTTCAAGGGGTTCAAGTTTGAAGATTAGGGAGTTTCCCGAATCTTAAATCTTGAAGAGTTGAATTTTGGCGACCTTAGGAGATAATGTCGACGCCGCGTTGCAGACCGCCATCGCCACCGCGACGCGGAGATTATCGCGCCCCTGCCGCCGTTACCGAGACTGGCGCTATACATAATATTATGTCGTAGCTAACTCCTTAGCCTTTTTACTAAACGACGCCCTACAAACCATCCTGAATGATATTTAGCCGTAGCGACTAAAACAACATTTAATAAACTCGCTGGCTGATGCTCAGGCCAATCATACAAAAGGTGATCATTTCCCAAAAATACTTACTTTGACCGAAGAAATGTATTTTGAATCAATGACTATAAAAATAAAATCCGAAAATAACTAACACAAAAAAAAAACCGAACTAAACGCAATTATGATAAACAACATAACATAACATATCGCCACGCCTTTCCCCCGAAGGAGCTGGCAGAGGTGTAATACAACATCCACACTTCGCCAGCCGATATTCAGTCCAAAATGTGACAGGGGGCGCGCCTGTCCCCATACACCGGGCTCCAATCATGTAGCAGATGACAAACAATACGTATATATATGTTCACACAATGAACAAATTGGTGCGTGCCGTCGGCTGGGTTCGAACCCGCTCCCTCTGGCTTGATCTGATAAATCTAGCTATTCTGAGAAGCATGATATTATAATAACTCAAAACCTCTCCTGCCCGACTCCTCTACATCTGAACAAATCCGACTATAAGATCGATGAGGGCCTTCGTGGTTATTTTTAACAACAACCCGAAACCTCCTCTACATAAATTACTTAGCCAGGCAAGTAGTCAACGTTTTCGATCCAAGTCATTTAGCCCATTATTTGATTGAATAGCTGAAAATTATCAGGCCGCTAGCTGAACAAAGCGATGACAGCCTAGTAGAAGAAGGCCTGCCTGTCAGCGGGAGCGGGTTCGAACCCAGCCAACGGCACGCACCAAATTGTTCATTGTGTGAACTTAAGTGCGCATTGTATGTCATCTGCTAAATGACTGGAGCCCGGTGTATGGCGACAGGCTCGCCCCCTGTCACATTTGGGACTGAATATCGTCCGGCAAAGTGTGGGTGTTGTTTACACCTCTGCCAGCCCCCTCGGGGGATAGGCGTGACGATATGTTATGTTATGCTCGCTGAACAGCCCCGCTTAGTAAAAACTCTATTAGGCTGCGAGACGTAGAAAGTTACAAAACCAGGCCGACATTAATCGATGCAGCCGGGCGGCAAACCCGAATTATGTAGTAGTTTTTTTTTTTATTACTTAATAGGCTTGCGTTTGGCCGCCAACATGCCTGATGATAAGCAGTGATGCGGCCTACGATGGAGCACGCTTGCCTAGAAGAAACCGATTCACTCGAGACTTGAAGACACTCAGATTATAAGTGTCAGGGAACACACAGTCTGGCAGAGCACCTAGTTACTGCCGAATCGAATGTGCCGACCCGCGATTATGTGTGTAGAGTGTAGAGCCCCTCACCTCTAAGTGCTTGACAAATACAAATAAATAAATGATAACACCACATTTACATAATATCAATGGTTCGTGAATATTTTTACAGCTTTTTAGTAAAAACTTGCATGCCAATGCCATGTTTGCGCATCTTAACGACGAGATCACATCCTGTGCCGCAGCGTCCAACCGCCAGGGCAGCCCCTACTAGGTACCTACAAAGCCCTTGTTGTTTGAAATTAATTAATTGCCATTTCTAAAACTAGTGTTTCGAGGTAAGGGTTGAAGAGTTCAGGGATGAAAGTCCGCGGTCTGTGCGGGGCGGGGCGCGGTGCGAGGCGTGTCACCGGGTGCGCGCGCGCCGCCCATCTGCCTTGTATAATAAGCGCGCGAAACATCGCGGGATAGGAGTCCGCGCGAACAGCGGGCGCGAGCAGCGGACGGAGAGGACGGCGCGCAGTGCCCGCGCGACCACGACCTGCGTGCCCTGACTCCGGCACGGCGCGCTCTGCACTCGCACCGACCTTTCCTCGCTCACTCTGCTACCAACTCAAGTCGGGATCGCGAGCTCCGCCACCGGCCAGCCGTGCTACTGCCCGACTGTGATCCTGCCTTTCACTGGGAAGAAAACTGCTCACAAATAAAGTAAGTTGTTTTGATATTACATTTTTGACATAGGTTTTGCTGAGATTACAGTTTAATTTAACGAAAACCGTTAGGTTTTCGAATACTTATTTTTTGGTGTTTCCATGTCTGCCAAGGGTGGGTTTGTTCCACTTTCTGCTAAGTAGATTCATAAATGTTTTGAGAATCTGGTGATCCCTATAATATTTCCAGATAAGTGAACTACCTTCACATGCGATTTTACCAAACTTGTTTTCGAAATCTACAATCTGAAAAAATTTAACGATACAAAGTTTATCATATTTTACTACCTGTGAACATACGAGTATTTTGTGGATAAGATCCTAACTTATTTTATGAATAGCGGTAGTAGAAATTTAAGTACATACAATATCAAGATATCTTACTGCTCAGTTTCGTGCCTGTTCTTCTGCGGTGCTATTCACAATCATTCGGAAACGTTTCCGATCGGATCCCAGAAATTTCAAACTCAAATTGTTCGAATCTCAGTTTCCTTTTATACATTTTGGAATAGAGAATCAAGTATAAATCCGATCGGAAGAATTAATCACGTTTAAAAACTTATGAATAAAGACTGAGATTCGAATAATTTAAGTTTAAAATTTATGAAATCCGAACGGAAACGTTTCCGAATGGTTGTGAATAGCCCTGCTGGGTAGTGGCGAACAAGTTGAGTCGTTTTTATAACTTTGACGATTATAATTGTATCTTCGATACTTACCCAATTAAATAGAGACATTTTATTTGATTTGCTCTACTTGCAATTTTTTCGATTAAATCTTGATCCCTTGAAAATTCTAAATAAGTAGGTAGGTACTTATTTCAGTGTAGGTACGATTTATTTATTTTTACTTATCTATAATTAACACCACTTTAATAGTTTAGTATACTTAGTAACAACAAAAATAACTTACCTTTAGGTAAGTAGGTAGGTACTAATGCTGTTGAATACCTATTCTTGCATGTAAATCTTAGGTTAGGTTAGTCCTTACGTACCTACAATGGTAACTTATTTTAAGAAAAATGTCCAGCTTATTGTATTCATATCCAAGTACAATTCTTATCGAACAGTGGCATCCAAAGTTGATGAAATTAAACGATATTATTGTTTACTAACACAATCCCTCGCAAAATTCAGTCCCAGTTCTGCACTCCATTGAAACTTGCACGAAGTAGGTACTCGTACGACACAAGATTACATAGTTCCCGGCACCTTGTATAGTAGATACGTAAACCACCGATAAACTTCAAACTTAGATTGGGTTAGTTGTTACGTATAGCTATCATAAAGGTACTTTCAATTAGAAACCATCTGACGCACTAGTTCTGAGAAACGCCGACGAATCGAGCCAGTTTCACGTTAGCAAGGCTTTTTGCAGCCCTGCTCGGCTCCCGTCCAACCAGACGCATAACTCTTGGTTTTTATTGCTCACCTAAACTGAGAAACCGGCACATTTAGACAGGAAAGCCAAATTATGGGGACATTGCAGTTGATTGTTTGTTATTGTTAAATGTAGATAATAGAATGATACTCACTAATAAATAGTAAATTGTAATGTTACTTTCTACATCAACAAAACGCAAACACATTAATGAAATTAGGAAAAAAAGTAAAGTCCAGGATATATCAACAGATATTTACGCATTAGCGATAAAAAAGTTTAATATGCAATTTGTACCTATAGCGATAGGTCATCTGCAATATAGATAGAAGAGAGCTAGATATAATTAAATGTAAACAATTAGCTCAGGGAGATAGCGAACATGCACCTGATTATCACGGGCTCGCGCTCACGAGTCCAGATACTGGGCATGATGTAGTGCATCGTGAGTTGATGACGTTTCATTTCGATATTCGTAAAACTGAATTCAGTCTCGATGCACTACAACTACGTGATATAGTTGTTTAATTTTTTTTTTAAGTATTATTACTTATTATTTTAAATTTATTCAAGTTAAGAAGTGGAGCAAGTCGATCGAAGGGGAATTGTTCGACGAGATTGGTGTTTTTTTTGGAAATAGGCTCGTAGTCAGAGTTCAGTTCAACTTTCAGGGTCTCTCAATTTGTTTAAATCAAGGATAGTCAGACGGAGAGGTATCACCGTGTTGTACATACATACATGCATATTATGTTTACTTGCGATCCACCGAGATGATAGGTATTTGAACTTTGTCAGGTCATCTTTAAATTGGGGTCGAAAGCGGTCACTCTTCGAACTCTGACAGTTGTTGATGCGCGTTTGACCAATTCTTGACCTCTATCCACAACAAAATAAGAGCGTCTAGATAGTCTAGATCAAAAACGGGAGATCTGAAACTGGGTAACTGGCTCATGATACTAGGAACAATCGCATTAGAAAAGGTAAGAGCAAGTATGGCTGCACACGTGGTAACATTTTGATTACTTGAGTGGCCCTTGTTTTGCAATTTTCAAGCAAAAAGTAAAGGTCAAGTAGTAGCCAAGCTAGTCGTTTAGTCATACTAGTATACAGGACCTACCTCACTTTTACGTCATTTATTGTTTGTTGCCAATTCGCGACTAGTATACAAGTAGCTATGTATAGGTATATTATCTTTAAAAGTTTGTATCGAGTATTATTAAGGAATGCGATAGTATGTATGCAAATACAAGTATATTTTCAATTCATCAAAAGTCTTTCGCAGCCAGCTTGCCTACATTAGATCCAAAAATGTTTTGACTTACCAAGAAAAGTTAAGTTTTTCAGGCGAATACGATTTTTATTTCTAAAGCGATGTACAATATTTGATTGTGTCTGCTAGAGGTGACTCTCTCCTTGTTGAAGACAAAATATGAGAGTGGCTTGCGCTCTCTTCAAAACTGTAGACTATTTACCCAAGTAATTATTGCCCTAATAATGGACGTAAATTTAAATGGAGTAAATATTGCACTGCGAATAGAAGAAGGCGATAGTCGATAGACGATAGAGAGAGTAGATTTGGTAGTTGCAATATGTTTAGTGATCGGAAATGTAATAATCATGATAAATGTTAGGTAAGGTAAAACTCGCTGTCCTTTTGACCCACCTACGGAAGCCAAATTAAATTCGACAACGAAATAAGCGTGCGAAATAAATCTGAGCGTTGTATTCCAGTCATGTCTAGTTGATCAATTAGACTAGAGTCTAAGGTGAGGAGTCTCGTGCGAAGCCACTGACCGCACTCAACTTGCCAATTGGGCGAGCAGACAGTGCACTTGACCCCGAAGCACTCTTGAATTATCTTTTGTTACCTATCGTCTGCCCCCAGAGACTACCGTGTCTGGTTGCTAAGCGAGCCGCCTAATGAATACGTACACCCGAGCACGTGGTGCTCCGCGTTCTAATACCTATTGCGTCTGTCTACAGAGAGTTACTCTAAACTTGATAGATCACGTCTATGGACATCAAATTTAGTTTGGCAATATTGATTTTCCAATCAAGATTAACGAGTAATTTGGTTAATGTAATGATTATTATCACACATATAATTTAATAGTAGTACCTAGTATTGAGTTACGATATTAATTTTCAACAAAGACTGAAGAGAACGCATTGAATTTAGAATTTTAGATTGACTTAGATCCCTATCCGGTCTACTGACTACTGTGTATAGTTAACTAGTTAGTTACTATAACATATGTCGTGAAGCGTGAAGTTTGATGAAACAGGGGATTTTATATTACAAGCGTCCCCCGAGGGGCCTTATAAAGACGTATGTGTGGTCATGCGGTGTGGTCTGTGGTGTCGTGACGAGTGAGTCTGAAATCTGAAAAGAGGAACTACTCCCTCAATACGACACACCCGACAACACTACTCCTGACCTCAGACAACAGTACCTGTTACTCGTAGTTTCTACAATTAATATTGCTCTGTGCTCCTAGGTCTATAGTATCGGTAGCTTTGTGTTACCGTGCAAGTTTTAGAGTGCAAATAAAAATACGGGTCATTCACTAAGTACCTAGGCTTTGAAGGTACTTACTTAACGAAAATCAAGTTTACCAGTATTTTATTTAAATTTGAGCATTATACTTACCTGCAGATAGACATGGAAACAAGACATGTAGGTACCTAAGTAATGCAGTTGAAGAAGACTTTCCTACCGTAATGCCAATAACTGTGAAATACGACCTACCCACCCACATAGAAGATCTTACTGCGGACACATAAGTACCTACATACTTAAGTACTACCTATCTATCTTCTCATGTTCTTTTAAACTTTTTCGAATACTAACCTACGTTACGTAGGCTACGTATAATTAAACTAACCCGAGTAGCACTAACCAGTTTTTGGAAACAATATGGTTCCTAAAGAAATTTGAATGTCTAATCATCAGAAATGTAAGATACTCGTAACCTAGCCTACCTAGAACATAAGTCAAATTGTCTTATGAGTATTTTTTACTGTTTATTACTCAGTGAACCACAGTAGCCAAATATATATAAGCAAGGCTGCTCAGCCGGCGATTTACGTACTCGTAATTATTCAATCGAGTACGCAAGCACTGGCTGACTGGCCGCCCGCGCCGCTCGTAGCGTAGCTAGTACGTAGCAGCGCAGTGTGCGGTCGAGCGCTAAGTGCGTCGCGGGTGCGTCGACGTGCGCGAGCGCACCGCCCACGCTGGCACGTTGCTAGAGATCTCACCCCTTCACGTGACTTTAGAAAACCATACAATAATATCATACAAAAACCTCGTTTCATGAACCTGTCAACTGTGGCTGCTGGATAACCCAATAGTGTAAGTTTATCAGTAATGGCATTTCAGTAAAATATTGTTTCAGTCTTTGTTGTTTCTTGAAATAACATACATCGTCTCACGTTTGAAAACGTAGGTAGAGCCGATTTTGGTGACCTTTTTACCCGATTGCACAAGTCAGTATGTCTGTTTGTCTATTACCATTATGACCACTTACAAGTCTTACAAACCTAAACGGCTCCACCAATTTTGGATGGCGAGGTGTCGTCTTTGTGTTTGGAGTAGTATTGACTTTATATTTCGTAGTCGATTCTGTAAATCTCTTAATAATAACATATTGTTCAGCAATAAAGATTTTTTTTATTGTTTAAAATGAAAATAGAATATTTGGTCCTTCGAGCTACATTTGATAAGCGAAGTGTAAGTATTATTTAGTTACTGTGAAGTAAATGAAACGATAAGTCTCCACAAAGATCAAGTTAGACCAATATTCAAAGAGTAATTTTACTTAATCAAAGTACCTGAAGTTTTTGGTCGGTTTAAAATTTCAAAGTACGATCGAAGGAGAACTGAGACAAACGCACGCGTCCAGCGTGTGACCGACTAGTATAGTACAGACTGCTCGCAAGTTCTCAAAGATCAACAACAACACGACACTAAGTGAATGCGGCATTCAAACTCACTTGCGCGAGAACAAACACATCGTTCATGATCGCTCTACCTACACGCCGAGAGTGAGGAGTGCACTGTAGGTGCACGTTATCTGCAGATTTTGTTTTGTCTTCACGAAGGTTCGATATCAATGTAAAGGTGCATTTAAAATGATCACTAGAAGCGTTACATTTTTTAATACTTTGACTTTGAGACTAATATTAGAAATTGTCTAATCGATCCTACTAAGTAACATTATAAACGCGAAAATTTGTAAGAATGGATGGATGGATGGATGAACAGATCTGGATGAAATTTAGCACAGAGATAGATTATAGTCTGGAATAGCACATAGGATACTTTTTAACCGCGGGTGAAACCGCGGGGCGGAGCTAGTTCAAAGCTAGTTTTAAGAAAAAAGCATTCTTGTCGAAAAACCTTGAAAAAAAAAGAAAACACAAAGGAAAACTAATCAAAGCAAAGGCGAAACAAAATCTGTACAAACTCCGTCAACTTCCAAACCAGTGGAACCAGAAGAGAAGATTGAATTGGAGCGCAGACTGTTGCATAAATTACCAACGAGTCCTTCACAATGGCCCAGTTAGCAAATTCGCGACGCGGGGGGCCAGCTACTCGTACTAAGTGGCATTTACTAGAATGCAATCACGTTGCAGGACACGCACTGTGTGATACTCCTGTACAGAGCTGGATTAGGAGGCTTGAGGCAAAGATAGATTAAAGCACGCTAAAATAACGCTCAGTCTTGAATGTCGAGTTAAAACTAGTTTTACTTTATATAAAAACCGTTTTAAATCGAAATTCATGACTGAGCATCGTTTTTGAATACGGTCCTTAGGGTCTTACAGCTGACCACAGTCTACAGTCAGAAAGGAAACTAAATTCAAAATAAGGAAAAAGGGAAAAACATAAAGTGACCAAGTTATCATTACCGTCATCATTTAACACAATTAAATAATCAAAAGGCATCTCAGCAGTAAATATGTTCAATAAAAATAACAAGGCGCTTCTAGACGGGCTATATTTCTACTGGCCAGGCAATACTGGTAATATTGCAGTCTGTAGTCCGGCCATTATGCTCATACTCATTTATTTATACGATTAGTATACGTCAAAGGCTAAAAATCAATTAATTTACAATCGTAATAATAAAAAAATAATTGAATTAATATGGTACATGTCATTAAATAACAATAATATTCAATTTAATAATAATAATAATAATATAGCTTTATTTCAGACACGAGATCCATAATATTTGTTTACATAACAAGTAACAGTCAAATTAAATTAAAATAAAATAAAAAACAAATAAAATTATTAAAATTAAAATTGGTACAATAATAGTACATGTACATGTTCCCTACGTTCAAGCTGCAATTTGCAGCCATCGTCCGTACACAGGTGTCAAAAAAATTCTTTCTGACAGACGCCTCAATAATGTCTACGGGGAGTCTATTGTAAATACTAGTGCCCATGTTAAGAGTCAATTTAGATTTCATCATCATCCATGCTAGAAATGTATGACTAAATTGCTTGGCCATACTCAAAATAATGCCGGGCCATACTCAAAATATCGCCGGGCCAGTATTGCAGTAAAAATATGGCCCGTCTAGGAGCATTCTAAGTTATTACTAACCAACATTTTTGTGAATTTACTGGTTTTTATGTTCTAATTAATTTTATTCATAAAAATGCAGGTCCGTCTATCATGAGCGCGAAGGACCAAAATCAATAGCTTACTATGTAGCAAACTTAACCTGCGTAGTCTCGCCGATTGTTTGCTTGAAAATAACCGTTACTTTGGTTATTTATGTATGTATTGAAAATCAACAGCTTGCCAAAGTGTAGTACGGTAGAAGCAGATGCTTGCATAAAAAACATGTACTTGTACGTCCTTATGTATAGAAATCATGTACGTAGTGTGATGTATCGTGGTTGTATCCTTAGCCTTTATTATCTTAGCATGAATCCGACACTGGCGTACACCCACCTACCTATAAATAGCCGAGTCCTGAATCAAACGCACGCGACGTACCTCCTATGATAGAATAATGTCCCGATGCAATATGCAAACAGTCATCATGCCATGATGTGGACTAAACGATGCGGCACCCACCCTACACTATGATAATGGCACTTAGTCAAAGGAAGAAGCTGATTTGCATTTTTATGAACAAGGAAGGTGGAGTGAAATCATCGACGTTTATGAGTACGAATGCCAGTTGAAGGATGTTTGGAGGAAACTTTATACACCTAAATTAATTTCACGATGTTTGGGAACTAATGTATGCAACAATGATGTAAAGAGATATAATTTACTGTAGAAGTGTTACATAGGATTATTTCAACACGCCTTTCCTGCTCTAATTAGTTGACTAATAAAATGTAACTAACCACAATCTACATCAATTTACATACTTTACAACCTAATTGGTTAGCATTTCTAGATGGCTAGATATAGTAACAATGAACTCGGCAATTATGTAATTTTTATCGTAATTCATCATTAAAATATTCACAACATGCGAAGATTATATTTTAAAAGGTTATCGCACTAAGATTTCAAGTGCGAAAGTTTGGATGGATGTATAGACGTTTTTTACTCAATCACGCCAGAACGGCCGGCGGATCTGAATGAAATTTGGCACAGGGATAGATTATAGTCTGGAATAGCAGATAGGATAAGTACTTTTTAACCGCGGGGAGTAGCTGTTATAGTATAATGCCTAGGTACCAAGTTTTGCTTAGTTTGGGGTCAGGCGACCGTGTGTGACAAATCCCGAACAAAAAAAATGCAGTAAAAAACCCCAGAAATAGAAAACAGAATATACCTAGGTTTGCGGTACAAGGAGAGCTTTGCCTTATCAATTTATTGATTACACTATTTACAAAACTATTCCTATAATAACTACTACATCATCAGTAAACATCGTGAATTTAATTATTTAATTACGGACAGGTTCACAGATTTTAATGAGATGAATAACCTTTAAACCTTATGCCTCGTGAATCGTGATATACCTATCTACTTAGTAGTTAATGAATAGACATTCTTATAGACAGCTTGATAAGGTTTCAAGTGGTGTATCGTTGAATCTTTATATCTTCGATATTTGCCTTAGCACTTGATAGATGGTAATCGCTCATGAAAGTAGCAATTTACTTAGGAAATGAAAAGGTGTTTTGAGGGACATATCCTGTATCAACTGGGCGTTGCCCGGTATCGGGTTACACTTCACCCTTCATATAAAAGCGTGAACGGCTCAGATTACACGCCATTCGAAGGCATTTAGCAGAGAATCATGTTGTGTTTACATTTATCCTGCTTTTGAAAGTATTTAAAGAGCTGAACAAAGCATCCCAAAAATTCAAGAGGCAAGTTAATTAAAAATTGGTGCCCAACGTGTAACGCTTGCAACGTGTAACTGATAAACAACATCCTATGCTCAGGATTCGATCAAATTAAATTAATTTCATAGCAACGATATTCTCAAACGAACAAGCTTATTTCGGGAAATTAATGTAAGGTGAGAAAAAAATGAAAGTGCATTTTCCTCTTCGATTTTTCATCTCTCCATATTATGTTAGTATTGCCTCTTCGAATTGTAATGTCTAACTGATGTGAATTTGTTTCCAGCAGCAATGATGATGGTCAGCCGAGCAGTTCGCGTGGTGCTGGCGGCAGCAATGCTGTGGAGCGGGTCGAGCGAGGCGGCTTCCATGGCCGCGGTGAAGCTCTGCGGCCGGCAGCTCAGCGAGATCATGACCCGAGTCTGCCACGCATACAACAGCCCATCCTGGGATGTACCCACTGGTAATTCGCACTTAAACATTTTTTCATTATGATTATATCAGCCAGGTATGTCCCATTTTTGCGCAATGGCCTCTCTTCCCTCTTTTCAGTTCTCCGTTTTTTGCCAACCCTTTTCGTGAGCGTCGAGCTCATCTTTCCATCTCTTTCTGGGTCGGCCTAACGGCTGTTTAACCTTTTGAGATCCAATCATAGGTAGTTTTAGCCCATAGTTCATCAGGCATTCGGCAGAAACTAGCATTATTATTTTCAATTTTAAAATTAGGTAGGTAAGCATTGTAAATACCAGAATCAACAACATGTGTTTTTCCTTATTGTTAACTAGTAACATTAACACACAGTTATTAACCTACCTATAACATGACATAACAGAGAGGATACCTAACATACATGCGTTACTAACTATTGGATTTTATTTCAAAGCTGGTTTATTTTGGACTGCTCTTAGTTTTCTTAGATCGATTTAGTTATGTAGATGTTTTGACTGGGGGATCAAATGTTTTTTTAATTTACTTACGTTATTTACTCACGTGTACTTCATAAGTTACCTTTATTGCTTATTGTTCTCTTGCTTTACTTTTGTTGAAAGTAACTTGAAATATTAGCCTAGTTGAATGGGCCTAGTTGGAGGAGACCCGCCTCTCAAGCCACAGGAAGCGGGTTCAAACCCAGCCGAGGGCATGCACCTATTTCTTCATTGTGTGAACATTTGTGCGTATTGTATGTCATCTGCTATAAGACTGGAGCTCGGTGCGTGGCGACAGGCTCGCCCCCTGTCACATTTGGGACTGAATGTCGTCGGGCGAAGTGTGGGTGTGGTATTACACCTCTGCCAGCCCCCTCGGGGGAAAAGCGTGACGATGTAAAGTACCTACCTACTAATAAAGGACCTTACCATACTAAGGAGTCATTATAGATTTAACATATTAGTTTGTTTATTTATATTTTTGACCGTTGTTGACTGGGACCCCGGCCCCACAACCGGAGCTCGTCTGATAAAAAACATATTTTTACTTTTTATCTTTACTTCGCACTGTATCAACAATGTTCCACTTGCTATAAAAAGAAAGGTTCATTTGAGTACCTATCAATACTATGCCAATTAACTTATATTCTGACATAATATACTTTTACATAAGTAGGTACACATTAATTTAACATCAGCTTTACCTTATCAAGATGCATTCTTAAGCAGCCATACGAATTACATCATTTACTATGGTTTGTTTGAACATTAGATAACACAAAGGAATATTTATTTTTTACTGGGTCAAAAAATATGGCAATAAAATAATATCAAATGGGAACTTTAAATAGCAGCGATGGTCAACTTTGTTTAATAACATCCGCAAAGTAACAAGGGTTATCGCTGAACAATAATACTAAAGGTCATAGAGATCCGACTGGAATTAACTGTCTATATGCAAAACTCCAATTACATATAATTAATGAACATAAATAAGTATTTATCTACTTAATTTATTTTTATAATCGATGTCTGCATAATTGTGCACCATTAAATTTTTTACGATTCGGTTTTTACAAGTCACAATAGTTACGTAACTGTAGAGTTCGAAGTAAACAAACTAATTATTTATCTATGATAGCAATGCGCTTTCAGTCCGTAAAAAAACGTTAAGGGTCCGGCGACGACTTTAGACTAACTTCGCATTGGCTAAAAGTAATCCATTGCTATTTCGTCTAGAAGGAGACTACGAGCGAAGAGAGCAGATAAAGATATTGACTGAAGAACCTCTAAAGTTGTCTACAGGGTGTTAAAGTGCAATTTCAATATATTTTTATGACTTTTGCACTTCTCCATTCATTCTTAAATAACAAAAAAAATCCCTTGTATTATGGATTAATTTAAAAGCTATGGATGTAGGTAATCGCCCTATGTAAAAGGATTTTAAATTTGCTTAGTCTATCTATTAAATAAATCAGCCAAAAGAGACCCCTCACAAATGCGGATATTTTACATAGCTCTATCTTATCATGAAGAAGTTTAAAAAAAAACCCAAAAACAAGGGGCGGAGATATAGTTCAATTAATTGTACATTCCAAATTTTATCATGGTCTAATAAATGGTTTCCAAGAAATTTGACAAGCGCGTTTGTATGAAAAATTCAGAACGTCGCGGAACCCTTAACGGTCAGAACCAGACAACACAAAATTAAATGTGTTAACAGTTTACTCTGAACTCTGAGATGGTTAGTCAACAATGGCATTGGTTTCTTTTGTAATGTATTCGTGTTGTTTCAGTAGTAGAGCAGCCCGGGGGAGTGGCGCGGCGGAAGCGGCAGCTCGGCATCGCTGACGAGTGCTGCGTCATAGGCTGCACCTGGGACCAGCTCAGCGAGTACTGCTCCATCAGCGCATAGTGAGTCTAATGCCCTGTACTCGTTATGGTATTCCTGTTATAGACATGCAAGTCTATAATAGTATTCAAGATTCTTAGCTCACGTCTAAGGCGACCTTCATAGCCATATTTATCTTACCTGAATACGCGATGGATATACTCAGCTTGGTTGGTGTAGCATAGAAGAAAACTATTGCTACTGCTGACGGTTGACGTGGTATTGATGTGGAACGCAACAATGTAGTGGAATGTTTAGGCTCTTGTTGAGCGCAAATCGTGCAATCGATAGGTACAGAGCCAAAGGTTAGATGCTGTCTGTTATTTGACTGCTGCCTCTTTTCGGGGGCATTTGCCATTTTCTGACGTTTTTTTTTTACTGCTGTTATTTTATTGCTACAATATGGTATATATTGTCAACAGTTCAGAGTCCCCGCTGGAAGATCTGGAAGCGCACATAATCGCGGACCGGTCAGCGGAGGCGGGCACGGGCGCAGGCGCAAGCGCGGCCAGCGAGGGCGGCGCGCCGGCTCACGGGCGGCGACGCGAGGTGGGCCGCGCACGCACTCGCGGGTACGGGCGCGCTCGGCCGCGCTGCTGGTGCCGGCGCCGGCGCGCGGGCCGCCGCCGCCCATCCCTCATGGGTAACATGGTGTGTCTTCACTCGCTGCAGCCTTATTCTCTTACCGACGTAGTTCAAACACGTACTTAGTTAGCTATTTCACTTTTCCGCATACTTACAACAGAAAAAATTTAAACAATATTGTACGATGGTGAATACTCTTTGATCTATTAGATAAATTTTATGAGAGTTTGATAGAGTCATGACCTTGTTTGTGTGACCTTGTGTATGTATGTATTTATAGAAACAAGTTGTTTCTAAAAATACAATGTTAAATTGAAACAAACTTGTCAAATCATATCAGTGATTCTAGACGTAGTTTAATACCTACTTATAGCAACAACAACAATGTTCCCACCTATAACCGACACGTCCATGGCTAATGGTTATATGATAGACATTACAGTATCTCCAACTCAGGTCACATCACGACCTCTGTGAGATTGTAGCAAATAGCATCTCGCCACGCTAAGCCGGATACAGCTGTACTTATCATTACAGCTGGCCTAGCCAAAATGATATTCTATTAGCGAGCGCGCACTTAATGTACTCTACTAAAACTTTGCCGTTGTCCTTCCGTTTGCCTCATGTACTTAGTGACTAAATAACTCGCCACTTTACTAATTTACTAGCCTAGTCTGAACCAGCCCTTAGGCTCGGGCGACAGCGACTGTAAAAATAGAACAGCTTCGAATCGAATGCAAATTGGCTAACAGAGGCGCAGATGTTCAACAGTTTCCCCTTTCAATGTAGTTTCCCAAATAATTAAAAAGAGAATAAGATAGCAGCGAGTACTAACCCTCATATTAACGCTTTTTGCATGTATACTAACAGACTCATACCTAACACTTACTTATCATAAATGTAGCTTACATAGCATGAGCAAAGTACTATCTACAACTGATTGATGCATGAGGTTATTAAACTTTAAAAAATACAGAATGATATCAAGCACGGCAACTAAAACATTAAACAGAATTTCAGTATTATTGACCTTGCGAAACGAGGTCTTAGAATCTACTGGGACATCTCGGGATTTGTTTGTCCGACATTAACTTGAATATCGTTGGTCAGCGGTGCTATTCACAACCATTCGGAAACGTTTCCGATCGGATCCCAGAAATTTCAAACTCAAATCGTTCGAATCTCAGTCTACTTTTATACGTTTTGGAATAGGGAATCAAGTATAAATCCGATCGAAAAAATTAATAAAAAATTTAAAAACTTATGAATATAGGCTGAGATTCGAATAATTTAGGCTTACATTTTTTGAAATCCGAACGGAAACGTTTCCGAATGGTTGTGAATAGCTCTTCAGATCTTCATGAAATTTTGCAGACATGTAGTTTATTGCAATAGAATTTTAAAGTTTGTATAAAAGCTAAATCTGACGAGGGATGGGTGGAGATATCCGAGGTCTCCGTTCGAGGCGAACTCCTAGTTAATATCATATGAAGTATGTATTACTACTAATATTATAACGTCCTCACAGATATGAACCTATGGTTCTGGGATTGCTCGAATTATGGCAATGCTTTGATTTGGTATATGAGCAGTACAGGCAAACGCCTGTCTCATAGTTACTGCTCTGCTGTGATGTAGATATTATAAGTTGCTAATGAACATGTAATTGTTTCCAGGACCTCGTAAAAAGTGCTCGCGCTGCGCCCGTGGTGGGCACAGTATCCCCCCTGATCACGTGGGGGCGCACCCTCAACACTGACCTGCCGACGGCGACCGCTGACCGCGATCGGTACGCGTATGTAGTTTACACATAAACTACGATGTACTGCTGTAAACATGACAGGACTGCACAGCACAGGCAGAACAGAGGTTCTGTTATTTCACATGAGAAAATAAACCATCACAAGTGTGTGTGAGTGTAACGTCCATCTGACAGGAGTGGCTACTATTAGTCTGGCCATATTAGTCTATGCTAGTACTACAGAAAATAGCCTAATTGGTATTAAATAATCAATTTTGTAATTGGATATTTTAGTATGTGAAATAACTGTCATCATTGTAACTATTTAGTTAATTTATTTATTTATGAACTAACTACAAACTGTCACACATATTCCTTGTTAGGAGCCATGTTTAGTCAAGTTGTAATGTGATTCATTAATTTAATTCGATGCATATAGCCATTATAATGTCATTACCCATAATTTAAGTATCGTAACATAATCATACCTTTCATTACCCCATTTGTGAATCGTCATAATAGATAAAACATAAATAACATATTTTTATAAGATATGTGTGTAATTTATAACAATTTTTCTCCTACCATATAAGATTTAAAGATCTCCAAAACATCTGTGATAATTTCAACTGAATAAAATAATGGTAATTTATGTGTTAGTAATATCAATAACACCTTGAAGTATGATATCATGTATTCAGACCCTAGGATTGTAGAAAATGTTTGTATTAAATAAAATTTAAGTAATTTAGTCATTTCATTAATTGGTTGATATTAATTGATCACTACAAAATTACCCTTGCGTCTGTGTAGCTTTCATAACCTGAACTAACTTTTCATGAATTTTTTTTTAACCTAAACACTTTATCAACAAGTGTGATCTTTTATAACTACCGAGAAATAAATATTCCCCTAAGAGCATGTAAGTAGACATAATTGTGACTGACTAAATGATTACTTTAATGTAAGATTTTCACTTGCCAAATAAAAATCAATATTAATCAAAAGTGTGTAATATTATTTACAACTCAGTATATAACAGAAACTAGGTACTCAATGGCAAAAAGTATATCCATTAAAAACATTATAAGCAGCTCGGCAGTGTTTTGTTTTGATACATTCACAATAACATGTTTTTAAAATCACTGCATTGCGAAATCTTAAAAATAACCTGAAGTTCTTAAGCCTTGAATATTCGCCAAATGCGTCTATTCAACTCGTCGTTGTGAAGAAGCTACGGACCCTACCGATATGAAAAAAATATCACCAATAAGATCATTCTGTTACCTATTAATTAGTCTGATTAAAATATTATATTACTTACTAGATTGCGAGTAAAAAAATATTAAATGAACGTTGTTTTCGTTCTCATGGCGTGCAATACCGTGCTTACGGAGATTACGTTACTATATATTTTTACACCTTCGGATAGGAAATTAAAAATATGATTGATCGTCCTTTTACCATATTTTTAGAGCTAAAATTGAGTTAGTTTAGTAATATTTTGTGTTATTTTGAAGTATTTCGTCAGATCACGTGACCACTGACACCCGCGAGCTCCTTTGCGGGGGACGGGCCAGTCGGCGCTAGCGCCTCACGAAGGAGGGACGTACTCGCCTTGCCGAAAAATATTTTCGCATTTTTTTTCTATTTGTACGTAAATCATCAATTAAACAGTGCTTAATTATCCAGAGACAATCAAAAAAAGTAGTTTTTCAAGACATTTGATAAGTTTTTAGTGACTTTACTACTAGTGAAAATATTTGGACAATAATTGATCGCGTTGTGAGTAGAGGGTACAGAAGTTTGATCCGATGAAAATGGGAGATGTCACCAAGGCAGCTAGGCGTAAGAAAAAAATTGGACTCCAACTAGCTAAGTGGTAAGTACCTACCTACCTATTAATATTTAATTACCACATAAATATTTTTACCCGTTTAATGTTCTTATTGTGTAGACTGAAGTGACTAACCCTAGTGTCTGAGTTTTTAGTGGCATATGATTCGGTCTGACGTTTGTTTTCCTGATAAAAATAATAGAAAACTACAGACGTGTCCTCCGACCTATGTTAACTCTCAGGGCTTCACCGTCCATTACACCTTATTGCGATGATTGTTGGATTTACCCGCCGACGCTGTGCGACCATGAACCTTATTTTGCTGTGATACGAGCCGCGGTCGCGCAGCGTCGTGCTGTACTACAATCATCACGCCACGGCACGGGCCCCATTGTACATGTTGCTCATGATATTTATCCAAGTGCAAGACTTGTCAGAACTGTGTTTTTGTTTTGTTATGTACAAATGTACCTATATGTGTCATATTTGTACATTGCACAGGGTTATCGGTATAGGGTGTACTAAGCCAAACGGGGGTCATTGTACTCTTCATTATAAACAACGATTACTCTTCAAACTTTTTTATTTGTAAATTAAATCGGGGAAAAAAGCATCTGCTTACATTTTGTCGACGATCAATGAGCTTTTTGTATGAAACAGCTGTTTTTTTTTTCTCGTGATTTCATTTGATTCAATTATTCACAAAAATTATACTAAGGTCAATATACCTAAGCCATTTCAAATTGAAGCTGTGGCATACTTGCTGATGCCCCAACACCTAGTTAATAACATAGAAATGGGGAGTATTCTATAGTTAATAATAATAAATAATCCTTCTTGAACAATCGGGTAAAAATATAATAATGATAATTATTATGTGTACTTACGATGTCAATATCGGAAAGCGGTCGTTGCGTGCGAACGGTGTAAATGACTAATACTAATTTTTGTTTTTGGTATAGCACATTTCCTAAACTAACCTACCTAAACTAGAAACAATCACATTTTTATGTTATAGCTGACCAACCACGGTCCGCAATACATTATTATTTTTAGCAGTGTATTGAGCATATTTTTCTAACTTATCCTGGTTTGTTAACCGACTTCAAAAATTAGGACGCACTCAATTACATTGTATAAATTTTACTAAATGTTTGTTGCAGCATAACTTCGTTATTTACTCTTTTTTTTTTTTGAAAGAATATGCTTACTAACACTCTGATCAGTCACTTAAAGTATTTTTTTTAGTAAAAAATAGTATTTAATACAAAAAGTCAAGCATTTGCATTCAGAAAGTAGTGTTCCGAGTCATGGCCATTGAATTCGATAGAAAAGTTATTACATTTTCTTACAACAATAACCGAGCGAGAGATCGTTAGCGAGCGAAGCGTCTATGCTTCAGATTCGACGAAAATGCTTTCGTATGTCCGAACTCCGTCTGGATTTCTGTCCGGATCTCTGTCCAGACCTGTCTTAATCTACAGGTCGCATTTCTTAACCTATTCTCTTGAAACTTTGTGAGTAAGTCCGATATTTAAAAATAATTTTCTTGTCTAGGCGGTTATTGGAAATTTTTCAATATGGCAGAGATGTGATTTAAAAAAAGATATATCTCCGCATAATTGGAAAATTTCCAAAAAACTTTTTTGACGAGATCACCAGCTCGCAGAGTCACTATTGTATGTATTGTTATTTATTTATATTTAATATATACAACAATTTTTTTGGTAACTGATACCAACCTGCATCTAGTCTAAATAGTTATTTTAATTTAGTCTCTATTGCATGAAGACTAGAATAATAATATATTTTAAACTAGGATTATAGATTGGTAATTGTTTTATATTTTATGGTATCATGGAAAGATACAAACGAGACGCTTTGAGTAATATGAATATTGTGTAATTAATATCTTTAAATTGCTCTATTTCATTTTTTCAGAAACAGAGATCAACGAAATTATCAAATTTTAAACACAAGCGTTCAGCCAACAACAAATGCGAGTACTGAACTAAGGTGAGTTAAAAGACATTTAACATCTTATATTATTAGGGTGACAAGCATAGTGCATAGTCATAGCTATGCCAAATGAAAATGCTATTGCTGAAGTTGTCGTATGTCCGGCGTACAGCGTCTGATTGCACGGATGTCCGATTGTTTTCCTCTACAGATCGCATTTCTCAACCGATATTTGTGAAATTTTGTAAATTTAGGTTTTATTTAAAATAGCGGATATATGTAATTTGTGAGACGTTGCTCATAGAGCCACTACTTGTAATCAGAGTGGCGCTGAACTGCTATGGGCATGCGTGACGCCAGTACAACCATTCACTCAGCGAGCGCGAAGCGCGAGTGAAGAACTTCCGTTTCAGTTAATAAAAATACTAAAAACTTATCCTATATTTTTATTTACAGATGCCTAGTTCAAAATCAGCCGAAGGGTATCAGAGCATCCGAGGAACAGGGATTTTTTCACCTTCGAATAAACTGGTAATCTTTTTTTATTTTTTTGTGTACACAATGTACATAAATAAATTATTGATACGAGCGTTGGGACTTAGTATGGTTGCAAATTAATTATCATTTAATATTGTTTTTAGGAACAACAACATCAGTCTTCATTGTCGAATCTCATCGTCGAAGAAGAAGCAGAACAAGAACAGAAAGACAAAAGTTATTGGCGTATTATAACATTAGCTTCTTCTTCGTAAAATTGAAGGAAATATCAAGACACAATGGATTTGGTTGCGACAAACAATCGATAGACTTGATTGGAGAAAAGCAAACAGGTCTTGCTTCTAAATTCACCTTTTTGTGAATAAGGAGTAACAATAGTAGATTATGTACCGAGGGCACAAAGCAGTGCCTTACGTCGCGGGCGGCTTATTGTACCCTGAGCGTAACGAGGGAATCTAGAGTTAACTCCCGAATGCAGCAAGGGAAGATGAGTCCTGAGGGCAGCGAGGGGTTCAAGCCGCCCAAGACAAAAACACTGCTTTATCCTAGAAGCGAATCCTCTTCTAAAAATACTGTCTAATATTATACTCTCTCATAACTAATAAAAAGGTACTAGTAAGGTACAGTCTTTTATTTTAAATTTCGTGCAGCTCGAGGAGCACGTGCTCGTATTTTTTTCTTGGTAGCTAGTTCAATTTTCAAATAAACTCTTCTTACAGTGCTTATTCTGAGTTTTCATTCAATGTTAACCTCTTTGCTTGGAAACTCCCAACTACAAGCTTCGCTCGAATTTATGTTTCATCTATAAAACCAACATTTGAGTTTCATGTGTTAGATTAAGGATGTGTTAATCTGAGCGATTACTGCCTTCAAAGCATTTGATTTATTGATATTTTTTGAATCTCGGTTTATTTTGATTATTTTTTTGGTGTTTGCTAAAATCTAAGCACTATACATGTATTTCAGCTACAAAAGGTTTTTCAATATCCAATCTAAGACCCCTTTAGTCCAGCTATAGAGGTTTTTTTTCTATATTAACTACTAGCTGTTGCTCACGATTTCGTACGCGTAGATAAAAAAAAGCTCGTTCCGTTAGTTTCTTGTATTTGTCATTCACTCGAGGAGGTATTATAGCGCGAGCCGTATGCGAGCCCACTAATGGAGCCAATAGTGTAATTATTAACGCACACGCGTTTCATATGACGTTTTTCATCACACATGCGAGGGGAAAAAACACAGACTTGCATTAGTCAATACATTTTTCTGAAAATGTATGCGCATTTTGCTGCTTTTCCACCTATCAAAATTTTCCTAGGCAAAATAATAAAGCGAATACTTTGTTTAAATTATCATACCTAATTAATTGTCAATATTTTGATAAAAAAATAATGTTTATTTACTGTTATTACGTAGTTATGATACTTTAAATCAAGAATTTAAGAAAAGTAAAAAAAAACTATTGTTGATTTATTTAAAAAAAGTCTAGTTTAGTTACTAGTGCGATAATGGTAAAGTAACAGCACACGTGCTTAATAGCTCGGATTATGAGCTAAAACTGATGTAATAAAGTCCTTTTTACGAGCGAGTGTGATGAAAAAGATATTAAACACAAACGCGTTTTTAACTTCAAGTAGGAACATTTCAGCAAAATCAGGCAAGAAACTATCGAGAAAATAATGAGGTTGTAAGTTCTGGGTCCACTATATTTTCAACAATTTTAGTCATTTTTATACTACCTACTAATTATATAAAACAGATTAGTACTATCAACTCGTAGAATACATTTTTAAAGCGGGCCGTCGATTGAACAGCTCTGCTAGTCCTAGTCAATATGTTTTTTGTTATGAGATTTTTGAAATGTTGTAAGCATTGGTTTAAGATAGGTTGAGTGATTTATCCCTGGTACCGGAGTTCTTAGAATGCCCATCAGGAGCCCTATTCTTGCTAAAAATATTTTCTGATCAATGTCTCTCTCGTTTTAAAAGTCATAGTGAGAGTGACCAAGAAACATCTCACGCGTCAAGAATAGCCCTCCAGAGCTATTCTTACGATAATAAGCATTATTCCCCCTATTCCTACGCACGAGATATCAAAGTCAAAGTCAAAGTCAAAGTCAAAATGTTTTTATTCAATTTAGGTATCAAAGATACACTTATGAACGTCAAAGTTATTTAAATAGACTCGACCGCCTTGTTCGGATAAAAAGCCTCTACTCAGAAGAACAGGCAAGAAACTGAGGGGCATTATTTTTTCAAATAATAAATAAATTAGTCTCACAAATTTTGGCTTACAACTAGGTAATATCTATAAATATTAGTGGCTACTTGGCGGAAGTGGAAGGCTCCAGACATCTTTATCTTCTAAATAATTCTTAACCTTATAATATCCTCTTTTCATTAATGTAGTTTTTACATGTGATTTGAATTTTCCCTCGGTGAGCCCTGTTATATTTTTCGGGATTTTATTGTAAAAACTAACGCAGTTGCCTAAAAATGACTTTCTTGACTTAGTCAGTCTAAATCTCTGTACAGCTATCCTATCCTTATTTCTAGTGTTATAATTGTGATAGTCACTGTTCAATTTAAATTTATGTAGATTTTTGCGAACGTGCATAATATTTTCAAAGATATATAAAGAAGGTAAAGTTAAAATATTTATTTCTTTAAATAAATCTCTCAATGATTCACGGGGACCCATTCCGTAGATAGCGCGGACCGCTCGCTTTTGCAAAATAAAAATGGCCTCCACTTCAGCAGCTGATCCCCACAGCAAAATGCCATATGACATTATGCTGTGGAAGTAAGCAAAGTAAACCATCCGAGCTGTAGCTATATCCGTCAGTTGCCTAATCTTGCGAACCGCATAAGCAGCAGAACTAAGTCTCCCAGACAGAGCACTAATATGTGGGCCCCATTGCAGTTTGGAATCAATGCTTATACCCAGGAACACCGTCGCCTTGTCTATGTTAAGTTTATCGCCCTCAAGCATTACGTTTGGTTCTATAAATCTAACATTAGGCATGGAAAACTTTAAACACTTAGTTTTTTTTGCATTTAGTAACAAATTGTTCGCAGCGAACCATCTCGAAATAATAGTCAGTACGTTGTTCACATGCACAAGTTCACTATCTTTCCTATCTGTTCTAAAAATAAGAGATGTATCATCAGCAAATAGAACTATGTCTGTAAGGTCCTTAACCATATACGGCAAATCATTTATATACGCCAAAAATAAGAACGGGCCTAAGATAGAACCTTGTGGTACTCCCATTGTAACTAAAGATCCGGAAGATGTGACGCCATTAATTCCCACTTTTTGTTGTCTATCAGTTAAATATGACTCGACAAGATCTAGAGCGATTCCACGAATTCCGTAGTGGTGTAATTTACGGATCAAGGTGCGGTGTTCTACACAATCAAACGCTTTGGAAAGATCACAAAAGACACCGATGGCATCCTGTGAACTCTCCCAAGCTTCCATCACATGCGTAACTAATCGAACTCCCGCATCTGTTGTTGATCTACTTTTCGTGAAACCGAACTGATTTTCGTTTAATATACTGTGTATGTTAAAGTGACACAACAGTTGATTAAGTATAATCTTTTCAAATATTTTACTCAAAGCCGGAAGCACAGAGATGGGTCTGTAATTCGAGGGATCTGACTTACTACCCGATTTGAAGATAGGGGTAATTTTGCTGTTTTTCATTAAATCGGGAAATGTGCCTCTGTCAATACACATGTTAAATATGACCATGAGGTGTGGTGCAATAGTTTCTATTAAAGACTCTAACACTTTTACTGATAATCCCCATAAATCTTCACTAGATTTAACTCTTAAGCTTTTGAAAGTTTTGATAATTTCAGAGATGGAAGTGTATCTGAACCGAAAGTCTGGTATATCCCGCGAGAAGTGTTCTTTTAGAAAAGCACCTGCATCATCTGGAGACGAGTTAAGCGTTTTGGTGGCATCAAAGGGTATGCTAGAGAAGAAATGTTCAAAAGAGTTGGCTACCGATTTTGCATCAGAAACCGGCTGATTCTCAACTACCAGCGTAAATTCTGAATCCCTCGACTTACTTTTTCCCGTCTCTGTGTTGATGGTCTTCCAGACAGCTTTTATTTTATTATCGGATTTTTGAATTTTATCTTTTATAAACAAAGCTTTAGCGCGAATGCAAACCGACTTAAAAGTTTTCGAGTATTTTCTAACATAGTCATGAAAATCCTTACTAGATGTCAGAGATTTCTTGTTATATAAATCATACATAACATCTCTACTTTTTCGTATACCTCTGGTCGCCCAGTCACTAAACTGTATTTTTTGGTTGAATTGAATCTTCTTCTTTGGACAAATTTCATTAAATTCATTGCTAACTATTTTAAATAATTTTTCATAACTGTCATTAGGGTTATTGACAGAAAAATCAGTTAAAATAAGTTTCGACTCTATGCAATTATTTAGTCGTTTTAACCTACCTTTCGTTAATGGTCTACACTCAACTAAAGATGGTTTCTTTATTTTATCAATTTCAAATTTAATTGCAAGGCCCTTGTGATCTGACCTGACTCCGTTAAAAAGTGATAAATCTTTTGTTTTACAACTTGAGAAAATATTGTCTATGCAAGTAGATGAGGTCTCCGTTACTCTAGTTGGCTCGAAGAAAAGATAGTTTAAATTAAATGCTTTAAATAAAGAAATTAGATTAATTTTATCCGTAGAATTGACTAAAATATCTATATTGAAGTCTCCGCAAACCAAAATAGATCTATTTGATTTAGAAAGTTTCTTTAGTACGCACTCCATTGTTGACATAAAATGATTGAAGTTAGATGCTGGTGGTCGATAAACACATAATATTATGTGCCTGTCCATTTCCGCACAAGCAATTTCACAGACACGTTCAACAGAATAGCCCCTTATGTCAGAGCGTTCCTTATATTTCATGTTATTTTTAAAAAGAATAATACAGCCTCCTCCTTCAGCGGATACTCTGTTAAACGCACTGGCCACCTGAAAATTTGTAACATTAAATAGCATTTTATTTGATTTTAACCAAGTTTCAGTGAAACATAAAATATCAAAATTATACTTATCTAATAAAAGTTCTATTTCTAAAATTTTGCCAGAGAAGCGGTTTATGTTTTGATAAAAAAGTGAAATGTCCACACACTTCTCTGTTGTCTCACTTAATATGTTTTGGTCAATGTCTCTCTCGTTTGAAAAATCATAAAAGTGAGAGGGACCAAGATCCGATGAACCAAGATATCTCACACTTCAGAGAGACCGTGGTCTACGATTGTTTTTTTAGATTTTACACGCACGACCAAAGGGAATCAAAACCTTTAGATGCGGGATATTTGTGAGTACATACTTAATCTACCTATACTTATAAACAAACTACCGCGCTCATGCTGCTTAAAAGGCTCAAGTCTTTAAAACGCCGTTGGCTTCAAATAATTTAGTCACAAAACATTACAATAAAGCATAACATCACAGAGGGCATTCATTTTTAGGCAAAAATATATTTTTCACGGTGTTTCGTCTGAATTTGTTTAGTCTTTGAGAAATGCTAGCTCAATGTTCAAAAGCTTCGAGCGTTGATCACTAGAGGCGCTAAAACCAACTGAGCGTCGAATGCCAAATGTCATTGGCGCATCTTAACCTCTTAATAAATGTTGTTAAAGCTTGGTATCAAATGACTGAATTCACTTCAATCTTAACAAAGGCTTGTTAATGTAAGTCTATCAGTTTCATTTTTTTAACTTCTTATTTCCAAAATAATATTGGATTAATAACAAACTTTGTTTAAAAATGCTATATTATACTTTCCAGAATAACAAATGCTTTAAAATTTGCTGCCTCACTGCTAAGCCAGAGTCTGTTCTGTCGGCCGTTTCATTATCAACTTTGCTATTAGAAATATAATGTTTTTTTAAAATAGCATACTTTGCAGTTAATATGAGTAGTATAAAAACCGCTAGTCATAGCGGCCCTCTACCTTTCTCATTCCCACTGGACTCTTGGTCTGCTCCTGTCTGGGAGCTACTGTCTCTTAAAGGCAATAATTGGAATCTCAGAGTGTTACCTTTACTCCTTTTCTGGACCACTTTAGCTGCTGTCTTGACATTCTTCTCTATGACTGAATAAATGCTTTCCTGAAAAATGTGAAAGGTATGGATTAGCTCTATGGTGAAGGCACATTAAGGAATTAGTCACTATTAGACATGATTCTTTTATTAATGAATATGATAAATATCAAGAGAAAGTTTAAGAATTTATATCTATATTTGTAAAAAGTGCTTCTATGGAACTACTATTATACTGTTTTTGCAAATTCTTTACAGACATCTCCTCAACTGCACTCAGCATTGTGTTAACAAATAAAGCCTATTTAGTATAAAAATACTACAATACTATATTTAATGCTGAACCTACTGATTTGTTTGTTGCCTCTACTCCGTCACTGGTCACAATAACTCGAACTTCATATTGTCTTTCTGCCAGTTTGATCATCTTTCGTACAGCAGTCATTAAATCATGCTCGCCAATGTTTGTGGACAATGTAAGTAATTTTTCTCCTTTCACAACACTGTTCTGCCGAGCAGCTTGTTTTTCTTTCCTTCTTTCGATTTCTTCAGCATGATATTCAGCATTCGTCATCAGCCTTGAAACAATTACATATATATACATATTATGTAAGGTCAAATTCTAGGTACATTTTAGTAGCTACTGACACAACAAGATGTAAATTGGTACTCACTTATAAACAGGCCTCCTGGATTTCGCATCAACATCTTCAATTTTGACTAACTTCAACTCTCGCCTCAAGGATATATTTTGGGCGTTCTTCAATTCAGTGATGCTGACTGATTTATCAGTACCTATTAAGGTTATCCTGTTCTCATACTGTTTTCTTTTAGGAACTTCCTTGCCATCAGCAGTTATTCTTGTTGCTATCGTCCGATTGTCTAGCAATCTTCTTACACTAAACAAGGCTAGAAATTTATTCATTTTTATAAATTTTCACACTAAGTATGATCCCAGTAAAATGCTTCTAAAGTAAACACATAACAATAAGTTTTGACTTCAGTATCTATCCAATTATCTCTAATATATTGTTAAACAACTCAGCTCTGATGAACTCAGATCTGAGATAGCTATTTCTATTTCATTAAAATTTAATTTGTAAATTGAAATCATTTGATTGCTATTATTTTCATTTTCATTTTTCATTTTTTTTTTATTAATTTATTCATGACCATGGATACTCGTCCTTCAGTCGGATTCTTAGTAATATTTTTTCCTTCAGTAACAGATGATGAGATGATGATGATGAGGTGATGATGAAGACGATGAATCCCTCCCCTTTTCCCATTCCAGTAAAGTTATGGATACTTTATTGAAACTTTAAGTGAAGTTTTGTAGAGAACACGAAAAATCGCGTTTCGCGATGTTTGTATCATTTGCCCACACTCGTGCACGTTGACGAACCGGTAAACGTTAATAATCCACCATTATTACAATTTAACACTCGAAGAATCACAAGTTTTAGAAAATAATACAAAAACACGACACCATCTTTTCGGTTCCCGCCAAAACTCCCCTTTTAATTTTTCATTTTTTTTTTTATTAATTTATTCATGACCATGGATACTCGTCCTTCAGTCGGATTCTTAGTAATATTTTTTCCTTCAGTAACAGATGATGGGATGATGATGATGAGGTGATGATGAAGACGATGAATCCCTCCCCTTTTCCCATTCCAGTAAAGTTATGGATACTTTATTGAAACTTTAAGTGAAGTTTTGTAGAGAACACGAAAAATCGCGTTTCGCGATGTTTGTATCATTTGCCCACACTCGTGCACGTTGACGAACCGGTAAACGTTAATAATCCACCATTATTACAATTTAACACTCGAAGAATCACAAGTTTTAGAAAATAATACAAAAACACGGTTCCCGCCAAAACTCCCCTTTTAATTTTTCATTTTTTTTTTTATTAATTTATTCATGACCATGGATACTCGTCCTTCAGTCGGATTCTTAGTAATAATTTTTCCTTCAGTAACAGATGATGGGATGATGATGATGAGGTGATGATGAAGACGATGAATCCCTCCCCTTTTCCCATTCCAGTAAAGTTATGGATACTTTACTGAAACTTTAAGTGAAGTTTTGTAGAGAACACGAAAAATCGCGTTTCGCGATGTTTGTATCATTTGCCCACACTCGTGCACGTTGACGAACCGGTAAACGTTAATAATCCACCATTATTACACTTTAACACTCGAAGAATCACAAGTTTTAGAAAATAATACAAAAACACGACACCATCTTTTCGGTTCCCGCCAAAACTTCCTTTAATTTTTCAGTCCAGTCAGTGCTGCTAGTGGCAGATAGTCAAATAAAACGTGAGACAGTTAAAAAAGTAACATTTTCACAAGAACAGTGACTATATGAATCTTTCAGATAACGGAGGGGAGTTGCACAAAAAGATGCGAGTTGACACCGAAATACGCATCTTAGTATAAGTGGAAAACGTAATGACTAAAACTAATCAATACAAAAACTACAGTGCAAAATATAGACAAAATGAAGTGATGTGACTGTTACATGATATTTTTTATAGTTTGCTGAAAATTAAATAAACATTTTAACGACTCCTAAAAGTAACGTAAAAGTAATATTTTGAGTCGTGGACTTGTGAGGTAACAAACGTAAGTCAAAAATAACGTAAAATGTTACAAAAGTAACATTTTGGCAACGCTGATTCCATTCTATGACAAATTGAAACATGCGGAGGTATTGACAGTGACAGCAATGATAATCAGACAGTGACAGCCATTAATACGAAGCCTAAGAATGAACGATAATAAGTCTGTGGATTGAGCAAGCCAGCATTTTCCAATTTTTTTTATTCTGAAGAGATTTTTTTTAGGACCGGGTGCGTTCAGTGGATACAACGGAGCGCACCCAAAGAGCAACTTTGCTGTCAAATACACTAGTGTGAAAAACAACCATGACACAACAGGGGGGGTATTCCTGCGCGTGCGTCCCCCAGGGACCCTATTCGGAGATTTGAGATTTTCATCTCACTTTTTTCGTCCTTGTTCCTCGTTTGAAACGTCATAAGTGTGAGAGTGACCAAGATAAAATCTCGTCTCATCTCACGCGTAGGAATAGCCCCGCAGGGCCTCTGAACTCATACAACTACGCCAAACGACTACTAAGTTACTAACACAACGACACTATTTTTCTTTTTTTTATCATTTAAAAAGTGAGATGCAAATCTCAAATCTCCGAATAGGGTCCCTGCTCTTGCTACGCTTTTATTCTTATAGATTGAGGTTTTTGGCGGGAACCGAAAAGATGGTGTCGTGATTTTGTATTATTTTCTAAAACTTGTGATTCTTCGAGTGTTAAAGTGTAATAATTGTGGATTATTAACCTTTGCCGGTTCGTGATCGTGCACGAGTGTGGGCAAATGATACAAACATTTGGAAAGGCTATTTTTTGTGTTCGCTGCATAACTTGACTTAAAGTTTCAGTAAAGTATCCACTGCTTTACTGAAATGGGAAAAGGGGACGGATTCATCTCATCTTTCATCACCCTCTTCTCTATCATCTTCATCTTAGATTTAGCAACTCTTGTACAAAAAAAAAACAGATGACAAGGCGGTATGGCCATGATGGCTTTAGACTGCCCTGCGGGCAAAAAAAAAATCCTTATTGACGTTTGTTCACTCACACATAGTAACTTGACTAGTTCGTTCGTTTCGTTCACTTTGTTTTGAAAGCTGAGGCAGGCCAAAATGGTTTGTGATTTATTTCAAGAATAATCTTTAATTATTACTAGAATCCTATTCTATTTTACTGAAATGTGAGTAATAATCTTTATTTCAATGTTTCAGTCGGCCCACAAGACATTTATTATCAAGCGAAAGCTGGCTAAAAAGCTGAAACAAAACCGACCTATTCCTCAATGGGTTAGAATGCGCACAGGGAATACTATCCGGTAAGTCACTGTTATCGACAAAACCTTAATTAGTACTTAAACCAACTCGCGGCACTTGTGATGCACTTTGGGTTCCCATAATCCTGTTCTCGGTAGATTGCCGTGTTTACCAATCTGTCACAAGCTGAAACTCGCAATTTCATTTAAGTAGACTGCTATTATCTAGTAGGGTAGGCACCGATCAAAAATTAATTGTGAACAACATTTCGGTGCACAATAACAATGATGATATGACAGACAGATGTCGGTACTAAATTCTAATATTTTTGACCTGTGCTGATGTGCATAGCATCTCTGAATCAAATGCATGCATGTTCACATTCACAATTGGAAGATAAGTTACAAAGGTAGTGTTATTAATCCACTACTTCAACCATGCTTAAAACGTTTTTTTGCTGGTCTAGCTCTGCTCAACTTCAGTTCATTGTCTGTTACAACATCAAAGAAGCCTATTTCTCTGTTTATTCAATGAACTTGGTGCTCCTTACTGATTTAAGTCTCTCTGATACTTATGTTATAATTCAAAGAAGTTATTCAATATTATTGTAGGTGTATGTAGTATGTGTGGCCAAAGTAGGTTTTAGAATGATGTTTTAGTTAAATTTGGTTCAGTACAAGTTTAAATTTTGTAGTTGCATGTTCACTTACCACCAGTAAACTAAAAGCCTTACATCCCAGTATTATTATTTTTATCATAATTCGGATTTTAACTGCAGATTTCTTTTAAATTTTGTGTTGTATGGTTCTAGTTGTCATGCATATAACTGGAAAAACAACACTTTTTGCTAAAAGTGCTTATTATAATAGCTATTAACTCTAACAGTGTTAAATTGACAAAAATCAATGGCCTCTACATACATTGTAATATTGATGTAAACATATCTCACTGCTACACATATCCATAATTTAATATTGTGTAATAGTGTGTTTCTTTTCTATCCACTAAATGAGGAAATTTAATCTGGCCAAAAGCTATGCTTAAAATTCATTAACATGTCCTATCACCAAGGTAAATGTGAGAAAATGTATATGGTACCAAACCTTACCAGGAGCAAAGGAAGTAACCAACATTTTTCTGAGTCTCTTGTATGTACAATTTTGGTGCTAGTCCTTGCTCTATACATCCACATTATTAATTATCAATGTGAAATCTCTAGGTATTGCAATCCGAAAAAACCCCTCACCGGATCCAGTACCAATATACCTGATCCGGTGTTAGCAATTTATGACAAAATAATAGTGCTGTTGCTTGACAAGGTTTTTTAATGTCAACAAATTATATAAATATGAAACTTGTGTCTTGGCATTTTCAAATACTTCAATAATATTTTTTTCTCAATTCTTGTTTGAGTAAATTATGTTACAATTTATTACATTTTATAAGTTTACATACTGTGAAATCTAGCAAGTGGAAGACAGAGCCACTCCTTACATTGTTAAAAATTTAGTAAATACCTACCCTACACTACTAGACTTCAATTGTTTGCTTATTATCAAATGTTAGCATAATAGAAAACAAAGTTGATTTTATTATAATTATGGTGTATTTTTTAAACATTTAACCTTTTATGAAATACAACTACACTTGATTTACTCACAAACAGTTAATTCCCGACTAAAAAGTGAAAATCAACCTAATTCAATCAATCTGGCCAGATTGAGTCTCTAATAGCCCCAATTATTTTCGATCAAATTTAAAATTTAAAAGAAAGAAAAGGGCAAAACAGGCTTTCCAATAATAAACAGGCTATGTTTATTAGTAAGGGAGTATGAGCTACATACTGACCACCTCTAAATGAGTTTTTTTTTCTTTTACAGGTACAACGCTAAGAGGCGTCACTGGAGGAGGACAAAGCTCAAGCTGTAAGCTTGACTATGACATGTCTGTTATTATTTAAGTCAATAAATTCTCTGAAAACTTATAGCTCGTATTTTGGTATTTTAAGTTATGAGTATCAATGTGATCTTATTCATAAGCTGCTCCCTCATGCTTGTACTGAACATACAAACTACTGGGAATAATGTAATATTCCAAATTTAATTCCTCCTGTTTCTATTACATAACATTTGAACAGTGAACCACAAAATATTTTCAAGCAATTAACAAGTGTGCGTAACTACAGCTACCTCTTAAATGATAGAATAATTCTACCTACGCCAATATTTAAGCATAGTAGCTGCAAACAAATATCCCAGTCTTAGGCTGCTCTAAGAACTTAGTTAATAAAAGGCATTATTTATGATTTAAAACACGGGAATTACGTACGATTCAGTCGATTATTCAGACTATAATTTCAACCGCATTCGGCGGTCTTCATCAGGGCGAGTGCGCGCGAATGCGGTTGAAACGTGTGCGTAACTTCAGCTTCCTCATAGGTGATAGAATAGTTTTACCTATGCCAATATTTAAAGCATAATAGCTGCAATCAAATATCCTAGTCTTAGTTTAGCTGCCACAAGAACTTCGTTAATATGAGCCATTTACTATGTGTCAGCTGGAGTGACACAACCTCAGCTCGCACATCCAGTACAGGCAAACCAGTGAGGTTAGGGTTTTGGACAATAGCTAGAAAATTAAAGCATAATAGCTGCACAAGGTAGGAAAAATCTGAACGATGCTACTCAAAACATGTAGAAGCTATGATCAAAAAACTGTGTGTAAGCTGGTGTTGTGTCACTTCAGCTACTCATCTCATATCTTCCAAACGAAAGAAGGTATGACTATGCATTTTAGCTCAAATTTTAAAGCATAATTGCTGCCATTGGCAGCAAAATTTTCAAGTCTCTGGGTTATATACTTTCCGAGTTATAAGCTAATACCTATATGTAAGCTGAAGTTGCGTCACTTCAGCTGACACATGTTGAATCGACGAAACTATCAAACGTAGAGTTTTCATTTAAAGGGCAAAAATTAAAGCATAATTGCTGCCATAGGCAGCAAAATTTTCAGATTCCTAGACCTCGTAGTTTCCACGTAATAATCAAAAAACAGTTTTCGCGCCAAAAAATTCAAATTTTTGCTTAAAAGCGGCGTTGCCGTTCCGTGCGGTACATTATTGCAATTCAATTTGATCTTAGCGCGCATAGTGTTAAAAGTCATTTTAACTTGTGTTCAAAATTCTTTTAGTTTTGTTTAGACTGAGAGCCCCTGAACCATATGGAACTAAGAATGCACCTGTAAAATTTGAAGGCAGATTCTTATGACCTTAAACAACGACGAAGGTTATTGGTTTTGGCGTGGCTTGTTCTCTGTAATTTGGCTAACAAAAGACGTCGCGCGACAGATAATGGCTGCTTGACGTCACAGGCGCGAGGTAGACAGTGGCATGGCGAACCAGTTTTTTTGCCCCACCACCCCGCTACACCCTTCGCGTGCCATCTAGTACATTTACTAATTTAAAAATTAAAATAAAGAAGAAAGATAAACCACTGTATAGTAAAGAAGATAAATTTGTTACTTGGACAATATCTAGTGTAAGTAAGTAGTGTAGGTGTTTAACAAGTTTGAAGATGAACTTCCGCAAAGTAACGCCTGATTCAATCAAGAAGATAAATGTTTAATGTGTGGGTAAGAGATAGTAAAATGTATTTTAATAGTCTGTAAGTACTTTGATTTTATGATACGGGAATTACTCGTATTCCGACTATTGTTTCAACCGCATAAGTAAGTGATTCCCGTTACATAAAATCATAATGTGTGAAAACCACGTCAGTTTCCATAGCCTGTAAGTAGGTAAGTATCTGTATTCGATAACTACTTCAGTGTTATTTCAGTTGTTCCATGAAGAATCAGAAGACCAGGGAGCTCCTAGTCTAGTTATCTCGTCTTCTAAGTTCATAAGAATCTATCTTTAAAATAACATACATACCTAGTTTCATATAGTTCAGCGGCTCTCAGTCGTTTTTTGTTAGCCAAATTACAGAGAACAAGCCACGCCAAAACCAATAACCTTCGTCGTTGTTTAAGGTCATAAGAATCTGCCTTCAAATTTTACAGGTGCATTCTTAGTTCCATATGGTTCAGGGGCTCTCAGTCTAAACAAAACTAAAAGAATTTTGAACACAAGTTAAAATGACTTTTAACATTATGCGCGCTAAGATCAAATTGAATTGCAATAATGTACCGCACGGAACGGCAACGCCGCTTTTAAGCAAAAATTTGAATTTTTTGGCGCGAAAACTGTTTTTTGATTATTACGTGGAAACTACGAGGTCTAGGAATCTGAAAATTTTGCTGCCTATGGCAGCAATTATGCTTTAATTTTTGCCCTTTAAATGAAAACTCTACGTTTGATAGTTTCGTCGATTCAACATGTGTCAGCTGAAGTGACGCAACTTCAGCTTACACATAGGTATTAGCTTATAACTCGGAAAGTATATAACCCAGAGACTTGAAAATTTTGCTGCCAATGGCAGCAATTATGCTTTAAAATTTGAGCTAAAATGCATAGTCATACCTTCTTTCGTTTGGAAGATATGAGATGAGTAGCTGAAGTGACACAACACCAGCTTACACACAGTTTTTTGATCATAGCTTCTACATGTTTTGAGTAGCATCGTTCAGATTTTTCCTACCTTGTGCAGCTATTATGCTTTAATTTTCTAGCTATTGTCCAAAACCCTAACCTCACTGGTTTGCCTGTACTGGATGTGCGAGCTGAGGTTTTGTCACTCCAGCTGACACACAGTAAATGGCTCATATTAACGAAGTTCTTGTGGCAGCTAAACTAAGACTGGGATATTTGAATGCAGCTATTATGCTTTAAATATTGGCATAGGTAGAATTATTCTATCACCTATGAGGAAGCTGAAGTTACGGACACGGTTGAAACTATAGTCTGAATGATCGACTAAATCGTACGTGAGTAATTCCCGTGTTTTAAATCATAATGTGTGAAAACCACGTCAGTTTCCATAAATAAAAGCCATTTGCGATGGTGAGTACAGCTTCCTCATAATAATTCAACATAGGCCAATATATCTATGCATATTATCTGAAATCTAGTACTTATCCCAGTGTCAGTTTAGCTGCCACAAAAACTTCGTTAATACGAGCCATTTGCAATGTGTCAGCTGGAGTGACATAACCTCAGCTCGCACACCCAGTACAGGAAAACCAATGAGGTTAGGGTTTTGGACAATAGCTTTTCTAGCTATTGTTATTAAAGCATAATAGCTGCACAAGGTAGGGAAAATCTGAACGATGCTACTCAAAACATGTAGAAGCTTTGATCAAAAAACTGTGTAAGCTGGTGTGATGTCACTTCAGCTACTCATCTCATATCTTCCAAACGAAAGAAGGTATGACTATGCATTATAGCTCAAATTTTAAGGCATAATTGCTGCCATTGGCAGCAAAATTTTCAAGTCTCTGGGTTACATACTTATCGAGTTATAGGCTAAGTGTAAGCTGAATGGCTGAATAGGCAATGTGTAAGCTGAAGTGATATCACTTCAGCTGACACATGTTGAATCGACGAAACTATCAAACTTAGAGTTTTGATTTAATATAGGGCAAAAATTAATTAATTCAGATTCTTAGACCTCGTAGTTTCCTCGTAATAATAAAAAAAAAGTTTTCGTGCCCAAAAATTTCAATTTTTGCTTAAAAGCGGCGCCGGCGTTGCCGTTCCGTGCGGTACATTATTGCAATTCAACTTGATCTTAGTGCTCATAGTGTTAAAAGTCATCTTAACTTGCGCTCAAAATTATTTTAGTTTTGTTTAGACTGAGAGCCGCTGAACTATATGAAACTAGGTACCTATGTATGTAATTTTAAAGATAGATTCTTATGAACTTAGAAGAGGAGAGAACTACATAGACTGGGGGCTCCCATTCTTCATGAAACAACTGAAATAACACTGCAGTAGTAATCTAAGTACCTATGTAAGTATTGAAGTTTTTTTATAGGCACTAATGTGTGTTTAAAACGATAGGATGAATAAAATATGAAAAAGTGTAATAATATCGTATATTTTTAGGATAAATCACAATTTATGCACAAGTTGCAGTCTTTGAAATTAGATAGGGAGTTAAAGGTGTGGTCAAAACAAATTAATTTGACCCTAAAAATTCAAAAATCAAATTTCAAAGTCAAACTTCCAGTGCCCCTGTATAATCCACAAAGAAAAGGAGATTTTATATCCAAACAGAAACCTACTTTCATAGTGAAGTGACTGTGTGTGTGTGTGTGAGTGATATTTTATACATAACTGCATTTACCTGTACTTGAATCAGAGTATGCTATAAGCTCAGATAAACCTAGACGAGAAGATGGAACACTACGTTCTCGCTGAAGCCACTTCTTTTTCAATGTGTGTGCGTGGTAATGTTGCCATAAAAACATTTACAATTGCACGAAAACTAGAATTAATTCCTAAACTCTAAGTTAGCCATTTTCGTTCCAATATACAACCTTAGTAGATTTAAAAACTCTTACAAATATGTGCACATATTTGTAAGAGTTTAACATTACCTACGGATTTTTCAAATTTGACTTTAAGATTAGGTAAGCAGTTTTTAAAAAGAACTTCAAAATGTAGTCCTGGCCACACTTTTATAAAGCACTATGCTTAATTATGTAGGTACACGTATATATACAATTATACCATAAACCAATGGATATGTCAAGGTAAGAATGACCAATCGAGTACACCAAGTGTGTTGTGTACATATACGACAGTACAGACAGACAGACGGCGTAATTTTTGGGTGGTTTTTGGCTTCACCTAAATCATACGCCGTGCGCCATCTTATTCTCTAGGTCGATCTGAGGCTATAAGTAATTCTATATTTGTAATGTATCGATGCTCCTACTTAGCATTTCACAATTGCCTTTTGCAGCAGGAGCATCAGGACATGTGTGACGGTGCTCCTATCAGTAGAAGCACTAGGAGGGCATAAGCCGCTCATGGGATTAAATAAAATAAAACTGCAGATATTGTATCTACACTTTCTAATGTCTTTTAAATACATAAGCCTACGCAAATATGTACAAACACCATGATAGGTAACACGAGTACTGTACTTGAAAAATAATGTACAATATCACAATTTTAATACTGAGATGGCGCGGACATATTCGAAATTGAGTCCCACGGGAAAATGAAGATACTTCGTCAAGTGGCCTCCTCTTTCGAATCGTCTGTCGTGTCTTCTTTCTTCAGAGCGGCGGACTGCATCAGCAAGTCCTCTAATAGTAGGTCGTTGTCGATCAGCTCTATGCTACCAGTCCGCTGGAATACAATCAGTTTGTCATTATTTGGTCACGACTACGAAGTTTTAAAGAAGTTATCCAAACAATAAAGAGAAGTTCAACAATTCCACTAAAATCGAATCATCAACTATCTTAAGAACGAGTCACAAAGTACGTGTTCAACACGCGAATGAGCGTCAATTTACTGATGCCTATAAGTGCGTTAAGATATTGAATATGGATGATGATTATTTACATGAGACCAGCACTAAAATGGCAAAGAAAAACTGTTTTCTCCAAATTGTCATTCAGACTGAACAAGTCCCGTCCTAGTATACTTAGGGCGCTTGTGCACTACAAGTAGTTTTGCTGTCCGGCAGTCCGATTTTTTTCGGTCCGGGGTGGCATTAAAAAAACGGATGATTGGCTTGTGCACTGCAAGGAATGTTACCGTCCGGTGGTCCGATATTTTTATTTGGATGTAATGAGAGATGCATACGTCGTGGGCGCAAGAGGTGGAAGGTGTGGAAGGGGAGCCCCGCGTCCGCCTGCTCAAGAAAATCGCGGATGCAGTGCACAAGCTTAGACGCGTTTTTCATTGCTGTCATCTCGGACCGGAAAAAAACGGCCCGGAATGGGGAAAAGTAAAATGTCGGACGGTAAAATTACGTGTAGTACACAAGCTAGTATATAAATTCATGTCGAGCCATATCGGACCGTAAAAAATCTAACTGCCGGACAGTAAAATTACTTGAAATGCACAAACGTCCTTACAGTTCTGTTTCACGTATGTTTTGATACCTACCGTGGTAGGTTATATTACCTGTTGTGCGCTGACAGAGCGCGCCATGAGTTTCTGTTGGTATCTCTCCCGTCGTTCCTTCTCGCGCTTGCTTCGGAGGCGCTCGAAGTCATCTACGTCTTCGGTTTCACCGTCCACCTCGTCCACTGTAACGAGAATTTGTAAAGTTAAGTTAGGAAAGGCAATTTCATATTTTAGGTAAGAAAGTTATACCTAATAAGTGAAGTTTTAGTTAAATTTAAATAAATAACTTTAAAAATTATATTGGGTTGAGATTTAGATTCATGTTAAAAGCCAACAAAGGATCCATCTCACATCTACTCGGTTCACAATTGTTAATATGAGTTTAGAACACTAGAGCACGGAAGGGTGTCCGCCAAACATAAGGCCGTGTTCAGACGACACGAGCTCGTCACGCGCGTATGTACCAGCGTCTAACCCGCTTTGAAAGAGGAATGATCATCTGTGACCTAAGTCTGGCGCAAACCAAACTTAACTCAGTTTTTCTGTTATTTTGTGTACATCAATATAATTATCAGTAAAAAAAATCTGCAGCTAACTTGGTAAGAAGTGCAGAGAGAGAAGTTGAAAAGGAAGAGATTGTATGTCGGTTTGTGGTTTGTCTTGTTGTTGTCAACGACAGCACGACTTTGCGCGGGTCCTGTGCGTGGTCGGCGCGGGTCATCTGAACACGCACTACTGCTTTGCCCAGCGACTCGGCCGCCAGGCTTTGTCGGTCCTAGAGGGCTATTCCTACGCGTGAGATGAGATGAGATTTTATCTTAGCCACTCTCGCACCTATGACGTTTCAAACGAGAGCAACAAAGACAAAAAAAGGTGAGATGAAATCACCATCAACCACTTCAACCAATCATCTACTTCAAGGCTAGAGTGAATAAGTACCTTATAGGTCGTCGTGCTCCATCTTAGACCACAACGTCGCTTAACATCAGGCGAGTTGGTGGTCAAACGCCGACCTATTCCACATAAAAAAAAAAAAAAAAAAAAAAATCTAAAATCTCCGAATAGGAATAGTATACAGGGGTGTATACTCACATAGCGTCTGGCTGCCGGCGGCGCTGAGCGAGGGCCCGACGTCGCTGTCCAGGCGCGCGCGCGGCTCGTCGGTGCCGCTGTCCGGCATGCTGTCCGGCAGAGTGAAGGAGGCCTGCGTGCCGAGCGACTCGGCCGCCGGGCTCTTGTCGCCAGCCGTGGGCCGCGCGTGCCCCCACGGGTTCGGCGCCGACGATGACAGTCGCGTGTCTGAATTAATAATGTTACACTAGTCATGAATTATTGTATTAAATTAAGGGCTGTGGATTTTGTATAACAAATAAAATAAAAAAAATAAAATAAAAATGTTTCGGGATGTATTAGTCCGGTGTAACCGTTCCGAAGACGGGTCTGAGCAGTAACGCACTTGTAGCGCATCACTCAACTGCCGTCTTTGTACTTCTTCACTCTACAAAACTTCAAGGCTAGAGTGAATAAGTACCTTATAGGTCGTCGTGCTTCATCTTAGACCACAACGTCGCTTAACATCAGGTGAGTTGGTGGTCAAACGCCGAATTATTGTCCATAAAAAAAAACACTTTTTACCCGACTGCGCAAGAGGGAGCGTTATGATTTTCGAGTGTATGTATGTATGTATGTGGGTTTGTGTGTATGAGGTTTCTTTGGCACGCCCTTCAGCCTAAACAGCTTTATGGATTTCAACATGTGAGGTATCATTTGAATCGTCTTGATAGTAGAAGTGACAGGGTACAACATTTTGCAGCCGGGTTTTTTTTTATAAATAATGTTGTGTTACTTTGTACATTGTGTACCGTGTTTACTACAGAAATAAATTATCTATGCTCTTCATTTAATAGACAATAGTTATATCAACAAACAAACTCACTCTATCTCTTGGTTTTTCTAACAAAAAAGAAGTAAACAAAAATATTAAACGAATAATAACAATGAAATTAACTATACGAACAATGTTGGGCTAGCTAACCCCTATAGTTGCAATTGAAATGGTATTCATGTTTCCCCTTGTGTAAACATTAATTTCGTTTTGGATAGCTAAAGTTAGTGGGGCTAGCTAACCCCTATAGTTGCAATTGAAATGGTATTAATGTTTCCCCTTGTGTAAACATTAATTTCGTTTTGGATAGCTAAAGTTAGTGGGGCTAGCTAACCCCTGGTAGTTGCAATTGCAATGGTATTAATGTTTCCCCTTGTGGAAACATTAATTTCGTTTTGACTAGCTAAAGTCAGTGGGGCTAGCTAACCCCTGGTAGTTGCAATTGCAATGGTATTAATGTTTCCCCTTGTGTAAACATTGGTTTCGTTTTGGCTAGCTAAAGTTAGTGGGGCTAGCTAACCCCTGATAGTTGCAATTGCAATGGTATTAATGTTTCCCCTTGTGTAAACATTAATTTCGTTTTGGATAGCTAAAGTTAGTGGGGCTAGCTAACCCCTGGTAGTTGCAATTGCAATGGTATTAATGTTTCCCCTTGTGGAAACATTAATTTCGTTTTGGATAGCTAAAGTTAGTGGGGCTAGCTAACCCCTGGTAGTTGCAATTGCATTGGTATTAATGTTTCCCCTTGTGTAAACATTAATTTCGTTTTGGATAGCTAAAGTTAGTGGGGCTAGCTAACCCCTGATAGTTGCAATTGCAATGGTATTAATGTTTCCCCTTGTGTAAACAATTATTTCGTTTTGGATAGCTAAAGTTAGTGGGGCTAGCTAACCCTTGATAGTTGCAATTGCAATGGTATTAATGTTTCCCCTTGTGTAAACATTAATTTCGTTTTGGATAGCTAAAGTTAGTGGGGCTAGCTAACCCCTGGTAGTTGCAATTGCAATGGTATTAATGTTTCCCCTTGTGGAAACATTAATTTCGTTTTGGATAGCTAAAGTTAGTGGGGCTAGCTAACCCCTGGTAGTTGCAATTGCATTGGTATTAATGTTTCCCCTTGTGTAAACATTAATTTCGTTTTGGATAGCTAAAGTTAGTGAGGCTAGCTAACCCCTGATAGTTGCAATTGCAATGGTATTAATGTTTCCCCTTGTGTAAACATTAATTTCGTTTTGGCTAGCTAAAGTTAGTGGGGCTAGCTAACCCCTGATAGTTGCAATTGCAATGGTATTAATGTTTCCCCTTGTGTAAACATTAATTTCGTTTTGGCTAGCTAAAGTTAGTGGGGCTAGCTAACCCCTGATAGTTGCAATTGCAATGGTATTAATGTTTCCCCTTGTGTAAACATTAATTTCGTTTTGGCTAGCTAAAGTTAGTGGGGCTAGCTAACCCTTGATAGTTGCAATTGCAATGGTATTAATGTTTCACCTTGTGTAAATATTAATTTCGTCGTATAGTGACTGGCTAGTTTCATTGGAGTCGCTGGTTTTATTTTAGTTCATTAAAGATTCATTTAAATTGTTAAGATTACTCCTAAAATGTCAATTATTTTTTTATTAAATGGTAACTTTACAATGCGATACTCACTTGAACTGTGGTTGGAATTTTTCGAAGTGATGTTGACCGGCTCGCTCGGTTGTGGCGTTTTTTGGAATAAGCTCATTGCAGTTGGTCTGAAAAATAAACGTTTTTGTCATTAATACGTTAATTCGGGTTAAATAAATGAAAGAGCATAAATGCTTTCTTTTAACAGACTTCAAAAGAGGAGGAGGTTCTCAATTCGGTTGTACCTATTTTTTAATTTAACATACCTACCTCATAACTGCGTCAATTATAAACCGATTTCGAAAGTTATTTATTTAGGTATAGGTATTTGAAAGGATAATTATTAAACATTTAGATTGGTCCTAAAATCAGTTCTATGTGCTATTCCAAATTATAATCCGTCTCAAATTGCATCAAACTAACTTTATTTATTTTTTATTTATTTATTTGGCAATAATATACAGAGTGCTGCATACTGCTTAGACTAATTACAAGTACAAAGTCCGTGTAAGGGCGCTGCAAAATAGGTTTAAGTATTAATAATCTTACAAATACATATAAGGAATAATATAGATCCTATTACACTTCCTTGGGGTATAGACCAATTTGTAGTCAATGTATCGGATCGCACGCTTTGTATTTGTGTTGAATATTCTTCTAGATTTTCAATTTAGACGCATTGTTGCCTATTATAGAGATATGATTTTAGCCATTAGAGTGTCTCCTCTGATACAGACCCCGTGTAGTTTAGTAAGGAGAGTGGAGTGTGACACTTTAAACCCGTACAAGTGTGACAAACCTTTCAAACCAACCATGTAAACGATCAAAATGGTTAGACAAAAACCAACATCTAGCTATGTGTTTGACTTAAACAGTTTGACCGTCTCGGGGGCCCTTAACTCACACGTTTATGTACCTATGTAATATGTATGTAACAAGCTATTATATTGTTAACATTTAATTCATTTGAATAATGAAATAATATATGCGGTCATTAGAGCTGACCTTGAAGCCTTGTCGACTAATCATTCGCAGAGACTACCTATTCATCGCATTGCAAACAACTATGACTTAATTTTCCTCGACTATATAGTCTATTTAGTCAGTGCAATAATAGTTTTCATGAATCAACCAGCGTACAGCTTGTTTCAGTACCTACATACTTAGACCACAATATTAACAAGACTTTTTTAGTAAGTACCTACATCGGATATGAGCTGCGAGATTGAATCGGGGAAAAACTGGATACCAGCACAACAATTCGGAAACGTATCCGATCGGACCCCAGAAATTTCAAACTCAAATTGTTAGAATCTCAGTCTACTCATAACCATTTTGGAATCAAGGTTAAATCCGATCGTAAGAATGAATCACGTTTAAAAACTTATGGATATAGACTGAGATTCAAATAATTTAGGTTTAAAATTTTTGAAATCCGAACGGAAACGTTTCCGAATGGTTGTGAATAGCCCTGCTGATGTTTTGGACACTACAGCAATGTAGTCACAGCCAACTAGCTTAATCAACCGTTCAAATAACATCCTAGGCATTTTACTAAACGGCGCCCCGTTCAAGTAGCTTTCTCAATGATATTCAGCCATTCAATCAAACGGCTAGGCAAAATGACTTGAATCGGCAACATTGACTACTTTCCTAGCACAGTCATTTCAGGGTTGGCTTTATAGTTGGTCCTAATGTTAAGTATTATAAAAGATACATCCTATACATGTATGAGGTAAATAAATAAATGAAGTGATCCTTTTGGTGGTTTTTTTCCTCAGACCGCTCATCTTTAATGTAACCCTAAAGAAAACCTATAATCGCAGGTATAATACATGCCACGAAATATAAGACTTGTTGAGCGTCAGTGGTGGGGAAATATTTTAATAATTTACTCAATAATTAACAATAAATTCAATATTTCAGGAATAGTTAAATATTTGTGAGAAATTAATTTATTTTTTGAATAAAATTATGCCTCTTAATTTACTTGCCTGTTTTCCTGAATAGATTTATTTATTTATTTATTTATTTATTCATAACACACATTACAGAAATTAATAAAAATAGTACAAAATTTAGTGAACTTAAAATAGATCTGTATTAATTTCCAATATTATGTATGTCTAGGAGCATTTTAATAACAAATTAAATAATCACTAGCGAGCATAAAACAACAGAATAAAATTAAGTAATGAGTTCAAATTTAAACATTTTGATTTTACATTGATTGCTAAATTATTATAGATTAATATTCCGTAAGTAATTAATAAACATGAGAAACAAAACAATAAACATAGAACAGTAGTTAAAAGTTAAAGCCTAAAATACTCTTTATTTGTCTTTGGAACTGATACAATTTTAGATAAAAAATATCAATTTGTCTGTTGGAGACGAGGATTTCGTTGTATTGGCGGCTCATTCGGACAATAGGGTTATAATAAGACGTGTTATTAGAGAAAACTTGTAAACTAAATATGTTGAAATTGAGGTTCCGAGATCTGAAACGGGTGTTAAAGTTCAATAATGAAAGAAGGGTTGGGGAGTCTATAACCGAATGGATTATTTTGTAAAGCAAGGTAAGATCCATGTATTTGCGACGAATTTCAAGGGAGGTAACATGAAAATATTTTAAACGTTCGTTATAGGATGAAAGTTTACGACCCATGCCAGACCTATAGCTCATGATTCTCAAACACCGTTTTTGAATGCGTTCAATCCTGTCATTGTGAACGTTGTAAAAAGGAGACCATATTGTGGAGTTGTATTCTAATACGCTACGAATAAGAGTATAGTAAAGATATAGGAGGCTATTTGGTCGACGGAATGTTTTAGTCGTTCTTGATATGAATCCAAGCAAACGTGAACTGCGCTCAATAATATAATCATAATGATTATGGAACGTAAGTTTTTCGTCGAAGAAGACGCCCAAGTCCTTTACAACAGATTTCCTAGTCAGAACAGTCCCCGAAAGAGAGTAATCAACGATACTTTTGTGCATCTTTCTAGTAAAGCTGATGACTAGGCATTTATTGACGTTGAGCTGCATTTTGTTACGAACACACCACGCTGAAAGGGCACTGAGATCATTTTGCAAGATAGTAGCGTCTTTAGCATCTTCAACGATACTGAAGATCTTAAGGTCGTCAGCGTACAGGAGGCACGGACAAGAGAGGGAGTCGATCAGGTCGTTTATGAAAATGACAAAGAATAAAGGTCCTAAATGGCTTCCCTGTGGAACCCCAGATGTAATGGTTACTGGATCAGATAGATAACCTTGTACAGAAACCAGTTGACTCCTAAGACTCAAATACGATTGTATCCAGCGAAACAAGCTACCGTGGATACCGAGTTCCAACAATTTTTTACACAACACGTTAGATTGACTTTATCAAATGCTTTTGAAAAGTCTGTATAAATAGAGTCCACCTGAAGACGCTTGGCAAAAGCATTGCATAGGTAGTTTTTGTATTCCAAAAGGTTGGAAGTCGTTGACCGATTTACTACAAATCCATGTTGCTGTGGATGCAACATAGATTTGCTGAGTAGTGGCTCTTTTTCTTAACAAGGCGGTCGAGTCTATTAAAAAACGTTGACGTTCCTAAGTGTATCAAAACCCCATTGAATAAAAACATTTTGATTTTGACTGAAACCAACGAAAGTCAAACCACGTGGTTTGTCATACCATCCTATTTCGTATTTGGTATTGGTACCTGTTCTCTGGTCGCTTGGCCATGCTGGTGATGGTGGCCTGCTCGTCCACCTCCTCTATCACTTCGTTGGCGATCTTCATGCTGCCCGCCGTCGCCGCCGGCTTGTTTAGAGCTGGGTTGCTAGCCGATATCGTGAACCGGGACGCTGGAAACAGACAAATTTTATGTTAGTACAACAATTTTAAAATCTACTGAAGAAATATTTAAAAACTCCACTGCAACAGTATTTGTAGTTCATTCCACTCAATATACAGTTCTATATGTTTGGGGTATGGTATACTTTACATTGAACAAATACATGCTTTATGAAAACTTGTATGCGGTTTCACGGTTGTTCGAATCTGCACTTGGTCCCATGAGCTGTTTAGAATTGTGAGTAGCTACTTATATACAGGGTGTTACAAAAACTGTTATATCCGCGAGGTGTGCATCCAGTATCAACTGGAGAATGCAGTTATGCTAGTCAAAATTAAATATTGACACAAAAAAATTGCATACACGTCTCGCTATGGCCTCCTAAAAGCTCGAACGCAGCCACTAATCGCGACGGTTTTATTTGTAAACTATTCGTGTCATGCCGCTACTTTCATTGAATAAAAGCCGCCAACATAATTATGATACAGATTTGTTAACATTTTTTTCTTGCGTTCTTAAACCGGTCCCAACTCTTGTTATGTTTAACGTGCATTTTCTTTGGTATTTTTGCATGAATACTTATAAGTGTTTGACAATGTCCTTCAATTATTTAACAGGGTTTTTGTAACACGCTATTTCATATTTTAGGCTTAGTATACCGCTAGCAATAACCTGTATAAAGACGATTAAAGGACCTCTCAATCCAAAAACGGCCAAGTAACTTATCAGTAATAAAAACCGATATTTTAAATCTTTAGTTGCAGACTCGTCATGAAATGAATGAATGACCAGAGCGACCACTATGTATTCATGTAAATATTTTTAGCTTCGTTAATTAGTAATGAAGCGGAGTCATAAATTATGAATGGATGTTTGTTAATTTAACGCTAATTAAGATAGGAGATGTAGTTGCGCAATATTTTGTAACCCCATGTCGAAATGAATAATTGTATAGAAAATGAACAAAATGATCCAAATATTTTTATTCAATTGGGTAAGTAACGAAGATACACTATGAACTTCATAGTTATATAAACTAAATCTACCGGCTTTTTCGGAAAAAGAGTATATACCCACAAAAACAGGCAAGAAACTGAGGGGCATATTTTTTCCCACCGACTTTTTAATGAACTGTGAACATATGTGCGTATTGTATCTCATCTGTTACATGACTGGAGCCCGGTGTATAGCGACAGGCTCGCCCCCTTGTCACATTTGGGACTGAATATCGTCTAACGAAGTGTGGGTGTTGTATTACACCTCTGCCAGCCCCCTCGGGGGAAAGTCGTGACGATATGTTATGTTATGACTTTTTTACAGAGAAGGAAAATTGAGGATCTACTTTGTTTCATGGACGATGTGCTCGCATTGGAACTAGATAAGTAACGTAGCTTTCTTAATAATTGTTTGTTTAGTAAAATAGATCCAAACAGAATGAACATACGCAAATGTGCGCTAGCAAGACGGTATGAATGTATGAACAAGATAATGCGATTGCAATTGGCAACCAACGTTATCTAGCTTCAGACTATGATCAGATATTAGCAATGAAAATGCAGTTAGTACACAAAAGTAGCACGCACTACCGTCAGTCTGCGAGTTGGGCGCGGTTCCAGTTCTCTGTTCCTCCTTGGAGAATAGCCGTTTCAGCATTGAGGTGACCGAGTTGTTGCGAGTCATCGGCGTCTGGGTCTGGGCTAAGGAAGCCATCGAGTTGCTGGAGCCTAGCATCATGGAGTTGCGGTCTTCTTTCTTGCCGCGCCGGCTGCCGCGCGATACTATGAAGTGGATGCCTGATACGGCGTCGTCGTTCATCTGCAATTGCTGTTGACGAGTGGTTGTTTATACAACTGTAGGCGTTCATTTTAAAAGGAGGATTGGGGAAAATGTTGTTTAGTTTAGTCAATTTTTGACATAAAAAGTTTATTCTAAATTTAATTAACTAAGTTTATTCTAAAAGTTTATTCTAAATTTTTGACATAAAAAGTTTAGTAAAAGTGGGGCTTGTATAAAAAGTTTCGAACATAGAGTGGTTAAGCAATTTTTTACTGAACAAACCGATTATGTTTGATGGCCTCCCGACGATTTTTTAAAGTTACATTTAACAGATCAGTTATGGTCCAGCATTTGGCATGAGATTGACACAACATTTTACTGCACATACAATTAGTATTAAAAGTAAATTATGAAGCAATAATTGTTTTTGGAGGTCATGTTATTATTGTAAAATTTTCAAGGTAAATGCCTAATTTTGGAAATAATGCAGGAAGAGATTATATTCATTATCAAAGCTTTTACGTTAAATGTGATAAGACAACCAACAAGATAAGATTAATATTATTGATATGACATAAACGCAGCCAAAGCAAAGATTATGTCAACAAGTGTTATGCAAGATTATTTACAGCATCAAGGGTACGGACAATAAATTCATAGAGTTAAACATCAACACAGACAAATAACACCAAATGAGGGAAGATTTTCATATAAAAATAAACATACGAGTTATAAGTTACAAGCACAATAGATTCGTAGTAAGTAGTAGATTAATTGAGTTTTTTTTTGTTAATTATTTAAAGTAGCAATGTTATACATAAATAAATAATTATAACTTCAAACCACCTTATTAATTTACTATGGTTAGATATCAGTTCAATAGATCTATGTTTAATTATATAATAATCATACTACTGCTAAATTGTCAAATAAATACAACGTGTTGTTTTGCTTTCCCGCGGAATTTATAGAGGTAATTATACTCCACTAGCAGAGCACGAAAAACTATGGGGCAACCTTGATATTGAGAAAAAAATTGCAGCCTATTTATAAAATAGCCATTCATAAACTCGTTGAACGTCGAAAAAAATTATGTAGCAGCTGTTTTTCTTTCGATTACAAGGTTCCCTCCCCCATAGTTTATTCATTCTCTGCTAATGGAGTATAAAAAAATCCGCGAGAATGCAAAACAACACAATGTATAAATGTTAGTTTTATATCAGTTACTACGCTGTTAGACTCTTACCGGTATTAGGCACATTTTAAAGGGCTGCCAAAAAGTGTCATACAATAAAATAATTATATACATCACTAAATAGATAGGATTTTACAGTATGCCAACCACAGTCGTGCTTGCGGTCGTACCGAGAATAATATATGCAAACAGAAACATGTCCCCGATCTGTAATAATAACGAAAAATCCCAACCACAGATATGAAAGAGTAAACACAAGATTAACCGGCGTCGACGACACCCACAGACCTAAGATTTTTTTTACATCCCAGATCTGTGACGACACCAATAGAGAAATTACAAAGAAATTAGTAACATTGGCAACCCTAGAACACCGAGGCACACTGCGAAGCTCCTCCGTGCAGCATGCTAATAAAACGGGCGAGTCTAACCTCGGGCGGGTCGAACTTGTAACTCACGGTGTTGGAGGGCACCATCTCGTCGATCTTGATTTGCGAGGGCGCCGTGAGGACCATGCTCTTCTGCCTAGTTGGCACGTTGATCCTGGCGGTGGAATGTTCTGGATGCTCCTCGCGCTGATTCTCGGTGGCGATGGTGTAGGGCAGCTCGGCCGGGAACACCTCGTCCCAGTACTGGTCGCGGATCAGCTCCGGATGCTCGTGGTGCATCTCGTCTACTATCATGTACGATACCTGCCGACGAAACGATCATTACTTGTACTAACAGACAATCAGTACAGAAAACATAGCGTTGCTCCAACCTAAGGATGCTTTTGCGTCTGGAGTTAAAAATTAAATGTTAGAGTGCTTTCTCATTGCCATCTCATTTTTGCCATGTTTTTAGTTTTTAAACCCCGACGAAAAAGTTTAATGTGAGTGTCTGTGAATGTGGGTATGACATCATAATTCCCAAGCGGATAGACCGATTTTAATATTTTTTTAAATTAAAAAGGTTACTACGTCGAAGGTGTTTTTGGCTGTAATTGTCAAGGGTTTTTATATGTATTAAGTATGCTTGTTATAGTTAAATAGTGTTTACTTGAAACGCAATATAGAGCGCGCAGCTTGTAAATTAGGCGCCCTACACAGCAAGTATTACTAATTATCCTAGGAATAGATGAATCAGCGCTATCGGATTCTACCATATCGGTGTGAATTAGACCTTAAGGTTATGTTGTTGAGTCAGAATGTTTAGACGAGGTTGACAAAATGACAAATGAGATTGTTTGCAAGGGGAATGTTTGTTCCGTTTGTACTTCGTCACGCAGGAAATGTGATTACGTTTTTAGGTCACAGTTGCGAATACGACTACAGAACTTTCTTTTCTCAGCAGGTTGAGTTAGACATGATAAGCTCTTTTAGGGACCCTGTCGCAGCAACTAATTTAGTAAGCTATGAAAATACTAAAAAATAAAAACAAATCTGCTCACCTGCAAATCCCTGTCGATCAACCAGTTCACTTCAAAGTCATCGTCGTCTTCGCCAAATGGATTGATCAAGGACTCGGCCACTTTCAACCAGCCCATGTAGAAAAAGAATTCTAATGTCTTAAATATTGGAAAGTAGAGATCTATGTTACTAATATACGCTTCAGTACTGGATGCTTGCAGCTTATTATCTACCCACTGGCTTCCCAGCGCTGATGTTATGAAGTATGAGTATACCGCTATTGTCACTACCTGAAAAATAAATAACGAAAAAATGAAAAAAGACCTCGAAGCCAACGGCGTCTGTCTAGCTGTCCTCCTCTACGGATCGCAACCAATTTTCGTGAAATTTTGTGAGCAGGTTCGATAATTATACAGTCTTTTTGTAATACAGTTTGAGATATGTTTTTAAAGTAAAAAAAAAAATCTTTAAAAAAATAATTTATAATTTCGCTTTTTTTATGTAGAAAAGGACGGCGTTTGACCACCAACTCGCCTGATGTTAAGCGACGTTGTGGTCTAAGATGGAACACGACGACCAAAAGGTACTTATTCACTCTAGCCTTGAAGTTTTGTAGAGTGAAGAAAACGATAGTTGAGTGAGGCGCTACAAGTGCGCTAATGCTCAGACCCGTCTTCGGAATTTTGAAAAATGCGACCTGGAGAGTAACACAGTCGGACAGATGACGGACATGCAAAAGCATTTGTGCCGAAGCTGCAGCATAGACGCTCGCTCGGTCGATAATATTTTGTTAGACATCAGTCCAAAAAACTCCCTTCGGCCGTCTACAAAACCCGAGCTACGTAACCAGTTTCGTAACATTTTACGATGATGATGATGACGTCAGGTATCTTTTATGTCTTGCATTTTGCTTGTATTGGAAATATTCGCTCCTTTCGGTTCAGTATATTATCGAAATGTAAGGGCTTTTTCTAATGGCCACGGTTGGTAAAGGTTTACTATTTTAGGCAAATAAGATATTTCTAGTCTAGGTAGGCCTAGGTGTATCTATTAGCCATCGGAGTGAACAGGTAAGTACTGTGTTGTAACACGATCTGAACAGGTCAGTACTGTGTTATAACATGATCTGAACAGGTCAGTACTGTGTTATAACATGATCTGAACAGGTAAGTACTGTGTTGTAACATGATCTGAACAGGTAAGTACTGTGTTGTAACATGATCTAAAGAGGTAGGTAAGTACTGTGTTGTAACATGATCTGAACAGGTAAGTACTGTGTTGTAGCATGATTTGAACACGTTCCGGTATGTGTACCTAAAACCAACCACCTAATAGCTGGTTCCCGAGTTCCTGACTGACATAGGATGCCTTGTATATATAGTAACCATATATCGCAAACTTTTATAGTAACCTTAGTAGTTTTATAGTAGTCTTCAGCATAGTATCCTTAGCCGTCAAAGGGACAAGAGAAGAGTGCTTCACGAGGCAGGCTCGGTTAATCGGAACACAGCTATTGCCTATTAGTTTAAGAAATCGTGACTAATAATAATGGCGCTAAAATTACCTGAGTATATACTAAAGGCACGCTTATTGTATCGTAGCTGAGCAACAGCCCGGCCTGTCCTCTGAATTTGTTCAATTCGTCAATAATTGTCTTCACAGCAAAGTCGTCTCTTATCCGACCTTCTTTGCGAGCTCTCGTCACTATGCTAGTCGCCCACACGATTGGTAACCTTCAAAATACAATAAAAAGTTATTATTCATCACGGTTCACCATAGGTAATCGGTAATATCGGACGATAAAAAATATTCTAAGTTGACATTCCAAGTCTAGTCTACATAGGTAGGTATATTGACACAATACATACAAACAAGGACATAAATTACATACATTACTAGCTACTTAGTTACATAAAAACATAATTTAAATCGTTTCAAATGTCTTATATAAATTAGTAATCATGTTCTCAGGTATTTTAATTACAAAGTTAGCTGTTGACTCGATCGTTGTTTTATAGAAGTTTTGCGGCGGCATTACATCTAATAGATTTTCCCCGACTGCTCAAGAAAGGTGGGTAATGTTTTTTAGGTCTATGTACTTTCTTATGTAGCTTCCTTCAGCCTAAGCAGTTTACCCAATTTGAGTTTTTATGTAGATTCATTTTAGATTTGTGATGAGCTCGACGCTCACGAAAAGGATTGGACCATCTACGCCAGCGGTCGGCAACCCGCGGCCCGCGGGCCACATGCGGCCCTCGGCCCCATCCTTGCGGCCCGCGCTAAATAAAAAAATCGGGACATTTCGCTCATACGGTCGTCTGGCCCCAAACTAAACAAGGCTTTTACTATAGTTGCCAGAGACAGATAAAAATTGATTTTTAGAGATCAGATAATACCTACATAAATAAATAGATATCTATGGTAAAATATGTATGGATAGAAACCTATAGTAAAATTTTTGAACAAGTGCGGCCCGTCACTTGCTTATTTTGGCACTGTGCGGCCCTTGTCTGCCAAAAGGGCCGCTGATCTAAGCAAAGGATGGCCTGGAAGGAGGGAATGAGGCCTTTGCCCAACAATAGGACGTTGTGGATTTATAATAAAACTAGTTGGCTCTGTGAGCTGAAGACCTCACGGCAGGCATCTGTCCTACAGGATAATTATCGAATCTACTCGCAAAATTTCAAGAGAATCGGGTGCGAAATGCGTCTTGTAGAAGAAGACAGCGGGACAGAATTCGGAGAGACGCCGAACATACGAAAGCTTTTCGCCAAAGCTGAAGCACAAACGCTTCGCTCGCTGAAGCTGGCTCGGTCGAAAAATATAATAATTTTAGATATGTGTTTATTTCCGGAAGAGTGGGTAAGTATTCTATTTTTAATTGAAAAAAAAGCTGATTTGAAATTTAGATTAAAATTTTTTGCCACTCAATTAGATTTAGCAAAAACAAAATCTGCATTAAATCAGCATCGAGTGCTAAGTCACTATCCTCATAAATATGTATGCTTAGTACTATTGGTGTATGTACAATGTACCTACTCATCTCGTCATTAGTTGTGAGATCATGAGTCATGTGAGCCATCAACTGGCGACGGACTTTGCAGAACTGAGGTGAATCAACTGATGCTGTAATGCTTTTTTTTTGTTTTTCGTGATCTAGTAAAGTATTGATTTTGCTTGTGACTACTGTATGCGTATGTAGGTATGTGGGGTATAACGACGTGCATCTCATATTCTAGGATGATATCATTGTACGTATAATTGTGACCAACTTCTACTATGGGCCCAACCCCGAAATCTCAAAAAAAAAACAGCTGTATTATATACATCTTTTCCTCTAGATTGATCTGAGTCTCTTTTACGAAAACTAGTATTAATTTCTAAACTCTACGTTAGCCATTTCCGTTCCAATTTACAACCTTAGTAGATTTAATATTTTAAAATTGCACATATTTGTGAGAGTTTAATGTTACGGGTTTTTCAAAATTGACTTGTTAAAAAACTGCACAGTTTTTAAAAAGAACCTCAAAATGTAGTCCTGGCCACACTTTTATAATGCACTATGGATATTTATGTACACGAAATTATACCATAATGTCGACATGCACATAATGTCGAGGTAAGAATGACCAAGCGAATAGCGTAGTTTTTTTGCGTCAATGTGTGCGTGTTGTGTCCATATACGACAGTAGCGTAGTTTTTGGATGGTCTTTGCCTTCACCTAAATCATACGCCGTGCGCCATCTTATTCTCTAGGTTGATCTGAGCATAGAGATTGCAATCCCGCAAAGCAAGATCCCGCAATCCAACGGGATCCAGCATCGCAATGGACCTTGCGGGATCTCGCATCAGCATGCGGATCCGCAAGCAATAAAATCGAGCATTTCATCCAAATTTTTAATTCGTTTAGCAGCGTGTTGCGCGACGCGGCGTTTTCGGCCTCTGTCTACTTATTAGGTAGTTCTAGGCAAACTCAGGCGGGACTTTTATAAACTTTATTTTTCTTAGCTACAGGAAAACGATTTTCCAATACAATATTCATTGAAATTCGGAGAATTCCTAGGAATGTATTATTTATAGGATATTGTCATTGCAATAATATCTAAACAGTAGGTAGTCGGAAGGAAAACGTGGAGTTTATTTTACATGCAATTCGATTAGGAATGTCCCTTGCGTTGATCAAAACCCTACAGAACCGATGAATATTCTTAAAGGCATAAATATGGAATTTTCAGTTGTATTTTTGTGAAAGTTATTTGATCTTTGACTATGGTTTTGAACGAGTAGGTAACATTTTGTAAACAGTGGTAATCAATAAAGATACAGAAGCGACGTGAGGGGGAAAAGCTGAACTTCTTGTACGTAGATAGTAGATAATCTGAATAGATCTTTTAAACATAGAAATTTAAAATGATAAATGAAATGCTAATAGAATCAAAAGCTATTCTATATCTACAGCTAATCTAAATCCACATGTACAGAACAGATACAGGCATCGAACATGAAGTACGTAAGAACTTACTACTCTGCAAGCTGCAACCCCAGCCCTGAACATAAGAAAAGCTTGCCCTGAATATTGCAGAACGATCGCTCACAAACGTCACAGGTGAAGGTGAAGGTGGCAACGAAAGAAATTATTATGGTAGTCAAAAAAAGGTTAATATAAGCAACAACTCTTGCCGCTCGAACTACTGTAAGTTGAGTAGCGACTATGACAACATCAGTATCGAGAATTCTGCCTCATCACATTGAATAGCATAACACCTACATCGATCTTTTAGCAAACGAAGAACATTTACAAGGATAATTTAACCGCAAGTCGCAAGTTTACATACCAATGTTTGGAGGGCTTAGGGAATTTCACATTGAGATTGTCGAGTATAGTTTTCTCGTTTTCCAGCAGTAGGCCAGCTTCAACGAGATTGTTGAGGTCCGGGAACCGCTTCTTGACGCGCGGTGAGATCATAGTGAGCACCATCGTGAGGCAGAGGCACACGTAGCGGACGATCGTGCGCCGCATCAGTCGACCACGCTCGTCCTGTGCAAATAGAAAAAAGGTAGGTACAAATATAGCTTAAAATCCTCAGACAGTCTTTAGTTCGTTTGGTGTGTTCAGTCTCTCTAACTTTATGACTCAGAAAGTGTTCCTATCTATTTATATTTCATTGCAGTGGTATAAGAACGAAGCTACATAAAGACAAATCTTAATAACCGCTTATGAAGTTGATTACGTATATGTAACTACTAAGTATGATCTAAAATTCATACACGTACAAAAAAAATGCAATGAATATTCGTGGATATTGCCTTGGCTCGTTGATTTCGTGATGTTCACGCCAGTGATATGCTCCTGCGCCGGATGCTGAGGCAATATAAGTGGAACATGGACACGTTTCAGGAAGTTTGTAAACAACGGACGAGTCTAACAATAGTTAATACTCGTAACTATGTTATATTATGATTATCATTTTAAACTACTAACTGAGAGCATACAATGTGACGAATGTGGCGGTTAGTAATTTTTCTTTTCCATGTTAGGTACATGTTATAGGGAAAATTGTATTACATTTACGTAATCAGTTATTACAAACAAAACCATTAAATACCTACAAAATATACAATAAACTACACTAAATTAAAACAGAGTTATTTTTATGTATGAAATATGGAAAGTTAATAAATAGGTATGGAATAAAGAAAATGAAAAATATACATTCTGTCAAAAAAGTACCGGGAATTGAAAGTTCAAAAAACCCGCTTTGGGAATTGTTAATTTTTTTTGGTCATTACATTGGCACAACTGGTATCTTTATTGGCGCGAAGTTTCAGCAACATAGGTTGTTTAGTTGGTTTATAGTACTTGAGTTTAATACCTAGTTTGTTTGTAAAGTGTGTTTTGCAATTTTCAAAATGGATAAAAATATTGAACTGAGAGTTTGTCTCAAATTAAGCACCGCAAATGTAATTTCGTATTCTAAACAGCTGAAAATGTTGCAGAATGCAACATGCGAGCATTCAAAAGAGGTCGAGACATCGTATATGATTTGCCTCACTTTGGTAGACCACATTTTTTACTGAAGTTACAGGTATGTACATACTTTCTTGACAGAGTGTAATAGGGAAAAAAATCACTAATCAATTATTATGACACTAGTTTACAAATAAAACCATTGCATACACGGAAGTAAATTGATATAATTACGATAGGCCATGTTAGTCATGTTGTTATCACAACTACAAACGAGAATACCGGCGGATAGCAACATTTTTGCTGTAGTTTTATTTTTTACCACTACGTTATCATGTATGATAAATCCTTCAATATCCGCTAATCGATTAATATAAAAATTTAAAATACAATTACTACGAAAGCGACTACTTAATAAAAAGAAACCTCAATCTTTCAAGCGTAATCATTCATATTTCTCTGGAAATTGACGTTATCACTCGGTTACAAGATGTTAAGTACATTAATGTACACAATGAAGGAAATGATAAGACACTACAGAATGTATCGTGAGTTTTTGCCTGTGCAATAGTTGCAATTTACGCGATACAGAGCTCGAGTACTACTTTTACATTCTACTTATTTCACTAGGTATTTTATTTACAAATTAGTCAGATATTTATCAAAGTGACGTAACATCACATTCTTCAGATTCGTTCGTCGACTGCATTTTTTTTCGTTAGTTTCGTCACACTAACATTTTAGTCACGCGTGAGAAATCTCGATCAATCAAGTGCGGATTTAATGTTAGACTCGTTTCTTAATTGTGATCAGTGGATAACGTTAAATCCTTACTTTAGGACGGCATGCCAAATAAAGAGCTGGAATCTCTAAAACTTACACAATAGAGCTCGATGTGGTTAACAAGGTCTTCAACGTAATTAAGATGTGAAATATAATCAGATTTACCTTACAGGCACGTTAGAGCTCTTTTCATTTAATGCAGCGCGATAGTTGATCCTTGACCTCGGCTTCGATGATGTTTCTCTAAGTTTATTAGAATTTTATTGTTTATTTTACGACAGGATTATTTACTTGGTCATAAAACCATTTAATTGTTGTCTAAAACAATTTGCCTGTTTGTTGACACGTCGTCGTAGTTCAGTAATTTGACATGGCTATAACTTTTTCTTTGAATTGTCTTTGATTAGATAAATCTATTGTTTTTCTAATTTTTGCATGTTTACTAGATAAGTACCTATTTCTTGATATTTCGTAATACTTATCGGGCCGGAGTTTTGTCGATCAGCTCAAGTTTTTCGGTGCAAACTATTTACTTCAGAAGTAAGTATACGATAGCCTAAAAAGTAGAATAGGCTAAGAAGTACAGTACAAGACAGTGTCAGTAAGTTTAGAGCAATAGACAGTAATACTATAAAGAAGTATCGTCATAAATATTCTACGTACGGGCTCCTCCTTTTGAGGAAGTGGGTTGGAGATAAACGTGTCAACCCAAATCCTACTAGAGGAGCCCTGTGGAATGTAATTACCTGCGTATTGTTTACCTGTCCGTGAATGGTAGCCGAGACGAAGACGGCAATGGAGTCGGGCCAGGGAATGGTGGTGTACTGGCTCCACCAGCGGTTCATCACCACGGTCACGTAGAACCCTAGCACGAACGAGAGAGGGATCACATTCCCGTGGAAACTGCAGTAATTTACAACGCCCTCGAACATCCTGCAAGGAGCATCGAGTTAAGTAGCTCGATTGAGAACGACGCGTCGCAAATTGTGGATTGTTGGCGAATCTGGTTTCTTGTTTGTGTCCAAGAGAACTCTTTAACAGTATTAAATTAAATTATGACGATGACTTGTAAGTAGCGTAGCAGTACCTTAGCACTCACTGCAAGGCTTAATCACATAATCCTTTCATTCACCATTATCCCTGTTCTCTACACTTCAGTACTGTAGTTACTAACTGAAGATAGGTACGTTTTTACCATTTCTTATCGCATTAGTCGACTCGTAAACTAGATCGTATCTACACTTCCATACCTTCCTTACGTCATCTTGTTATTATTTAAGTAGAGCTACAAACAAATCATAGTCATTTTTGCCGCTGCCACACGTGATCGACAACAATGGAGGTAATCACTAATACCCATGATCATGACCGTGTAACCATTATTACAGCCCAGCACAGACATTGGAAAAATAAAGCTTGTGCCTATCGTCCATTCGTGACGCTCTAGACTAGCATGCCCGAGAATTAATCTAGGTAATGAAACTGGTCACGGTACGATTTATGTACGACCACATTCAAACATAACTATAGACCCCTAGGTACGAGTATGTTTAGATTAGTATTAATTGAAAGAATGTAGACTATTTAGATCAGGTTGCTAATTAAACTAGAAAATACCGCTGTTAGACCGTTTCTAGAACCATAACAATATTTTAAAAAGAAAATCAAAAAATCTGACTGCAAAATATTGTACCATGTGTCACTTCCACTATAAAGACGATTCAAATGACACCTCACATGTCGAAATGCATCAAGCTGTTCAGGCTGTAGGCCGTGCCAAAGAATCCTCATACATACTTACATACATACACTCAAAACTCATAACCCTTCTTATTTTGCAGTCGGTTATAAAAGTTATATTAAAATATGGAAGTTTAATTAGACAAGTAATTATTACTTATATCATAGTACATACATAATATATTACATTATGCATTGACAGTAAGTACAATATTCCATGATTTTATGTGACACGTACTAGCAGCATTACACAAAGTATGATCACGCGTCACGCGCACAACGACAGGAAGGATGTAAATAGTCTTATCTGTCTTTCAGATCTCCATACTGACAGCTGGGTACTAATTTTGCCACACGATTACCTCATATCTATTTTCGACAAACAAATCAATTGTTTCTGAGGATTGGAGATTAAAAATACTCTCTATAATTACGTAGAGTACTGTAGAGAGTAGCAGAGTCCTTGAAGCATAACGAGCAATTCCAAGTTATTTCAGTAATCAGTAACAAATAGTCTCATTCAGTAAGTTTTTTTAACAATCGGTAATTTACATATAACACAATATTCTCCTTGATATTTCATTCATAATTATAAGTAGGTACTCTATGTAAATAGAAATGAAAGGGCTTACCTTCTAGACTCGGCATCTAAGAGCAACCGATATGTCAAACTGAGCGCATAATACAGCAGCAGGAATATTAGCAGATCCAGCCACACCAACTTGTATATGCTCCCCCGCCATCTGAAAAGAAAACACAGAATGTGAAACATACAAAAATTCAAGGTGGCGCAAAAACTACATTGAAGTGCAGATTGCAAGCTCAATGAAAATTTTGCAAGCACCGCAAGAGGAATGCAAACAAGTATCAGTAGCAACACCCGTAAGTGGTAATCTGAATACTAATTTGACGGCAGGGTTGTATTTGTATTTAGTATGCGAATGGCTGTCTGCCGCCACATCAGAGTCCGGATTACGTCATTAAGGTATCATTCCGCACCCGACCGCAGACGTGCCGCTGCGACGGCTCCTGTCGTCTGCCGTCGTGTGTCGTCTGTCGATGCCAATGCAGTTTCCCATTCAGTTGATATTGTTCCCTAAGACATATTTATTTACGTGAATATCCATCTCTATTACTATCTCTTCTATTTCTCTTCCTCGGAATCGGAGAAACTCATTTTTTTTTAAACAAACACAAGCAAATTTGACGTATCGTCGGCGACACTACTGGTCTGGGGTCGGGCGACGATGTCTCTTGCATGTGTCGCTCGCTGCGGAATGTTTATCATAGAAATGGATAGAAGTGTGTCGAGGGTCCAGTGGTGTCAGGGCGACACATCGGCACGTCACGACTGCGGTCGTGGTGGAATGATACTTTTAAGTGCCTATCAAGATGAGGTTTCAGTGGCCAAGTGGTTCGTTCATGGCTTACATTGAAACAGTTTTACCCTCCAATAAGGACAATGTGTTTATTACCTAGCAAACAAGGCAAGTCAGTCAATCTGGCGATGTTAAGTGCTTGTATAAATGATAAGCTATCTGTGCTAACATAATATTCTTAACTACTTAATTTTTTCCACGACAATACATATTATAGATATTTTTTTTATCTTTGGGAAAAGCAAAAGCATAACAGCTCTTTGGATAACATTTTACGTTTTATTAAGTGAATGTTATGATCCTACCTCTAGATCAGATATTAGATTACAATGGTTTTCAACGATTATAGTTTACTAGCTGCGCCCCGCGGTTTCACCTGCGGTTTAAAATTATTCTATGTGCTATTCTAGATGGTACCTACTATAAGAAAGAGAGTTCATGAAAACCATAAACCATAAAGGAGAAAAGGAAGACAAATATACTTTATAAAGAGCATATTCTCTTTATAAGATACTTTTATAGCATAAATTAAAAATTTAAACAAGTCATTATTAAAAGAAAAACAAAAAACCCGGGTGCAAAATAATGTACCCTATGTCACTTCCACTATCAAGACGATTCAACCTCACATGTCGAAATCCATGAAGCTGTTTAGGCTGCGTGCGAAAGAAACCTCATACATAACAAAAACATAACCCTCCGTCTTGTGCAGTCGGTTAAAAACCCCCGACACCGATTTTCATCAACACCGATTTTCATCAAGCGAAGCTAAAAGCACTCCCGACCTTTCTAACAAAAAAAAACGAAATCAAAATACGTTCATCCGTTTGGGAGCTACGATGCCACAGACAGACAGACAGACAGACAGACAGACACACACACACACAGACACGTCAAACTTATAACACCCCGTCGTTTTTGAGTCGGGGGTTAAAAATACATTCGCTCAAAACAGCGCAACAATCGATGGGAAGTCCACGTTATCAAAAGAACTTTAGAGACAATACGATTCATTTGAACCATTTTTTATCGGAGCATTAACCTTGAATTCAAAGTTCATTACAGCTATGTCGTGTTAATGTTTGTACTTCAGTCAGAGTTCTTTATTAGCACGCGATCTATAACTGAACTGTGCGCGATTTTATGAATAAATATTTAATAAGGTAGAACCGCTAGAACCCTACAAAAAGTAGGCATTGCTTCCGATTTAGTTATTTCTTAGCTAAGTAATGCAAATCAAACGTAAAGCTTTTGGTAAATAATTATGTTACATATCATTGGCGCTGATTCTATTGTACAACTTAACTTAATTATGATCAATATCATGATCCAATATATTCCATCCATATTATCATTAAGATATTTTAAATATCTCAACACGGAATGCTGGAAATATAGTTATGGAAATATCTTTATATCTTTATTCAAAGTGTGTAGAAAAAAGGCAAGCTTTTAAAACCGACTTCCCGTCCTGTAATTCGTCATCCACGTAAACAAGTTTTAAACTTTTGTTGATATTTTAAAAACTACTTGACCGATTTCGATAACATTTGTATGGGACCACCAATAAAGTATGATCTACCAAACAAAAAAAGAATAATTAAAATCGATTCACTCAGTCAAAAGTTATGAGGTAACAAACATTTAAAAAAAACATAGTCGAATTGAGAATCTCCTCCTTTTTTAAGTCGGTTAAAAATTAAGTGGATCCATAATGGAGTGGAACACCTCGTTTGCATACCCTCTGCGGTGTTTGCAGACGTAATGATACGAGCCCGATTACGTCAAGCATCGCTAACTATTCATTCAATCCTTCTGACGTCACTGCTATGTTTAAAGACATCGTGGCATCAAGTCTGGGGAACGCAACGCCTCACGCAGCAAGATTCATTTTATCCAAATAGGTTTTGCAACGATGGTTGTGGGAGTCACAAGTGAAGTCACTTTTAAGTGTCTTGATTGTACTTAACTGTTGAGTTCTCCAAATGTACCTAAAGCTTGTTCAGCCTTGCTTTTTTACGTACTGTCATTAGCGGCAATTATAGGCTTGGTGGCTATAGTTGAAGTCTGTTTCAACTTTGAGTTCATTTTAACATGACATGAAAAATAAACTTAAATAAAAGGTGTGTGTGTACAAAACAATCAGAAAAACACAAGGTATCGCTCATAGACATGAATATTAGAAATATCGTGAACTGTTGGTTGGCATTTAAATGTCTGGTTGTCTGGGTATAGTCACAGGTCATTGTATCTCAACTATTTACAGTATACGAGTATGTATTAGAATTTCCTGCTGGACACAGACTAAATTAATTGACGGCAAAATTGCAAATTCTTTTAAACCTTGTACGTATTGCGTGACAGAATTAGGGAAAACCGAGTTGGTTAAAATATTGATTGGCTGAATGTTGAAGATAGCTCACGATTCATTCCATAAAGAGTTACCTACTGTACATTTTATCTACTTTACATTGTATAGGTACATGTGCTAAATCAACTTCATATCTCGTCGTTTGTGATCAAGTTGTTGTTTTTTATTACTTTTATAAAGTGCGGATTACTTTTATGGAGAAAGCAGTGTCTTACGTCACGAGCGGCTCATTGAACCCTGAGCGTAACGAAGGACTCCATAACAGAGTTAAGCCTTGAATATTCGCCAAATGCGTCTATTCAACTCGTAATAGTGAAGAAGCTACGGACCCTACCGATATGAAAAAAATATCACCAATAAGATCATTCTGTTACCTATTAATTAGTCTAATTAAAATATTATATTACTTACTAGATTGCGAGTAAAAAAATATGAAATGAACGTTGTTTTCGTTCTCATGGCGTGCAATACCGTGCTTACGGAGATTACGTTACTATATATTTTTACACCTTCGGATAGGAAATTAAAAATATGATTGATCGTTCTTTTACCATATTTTTAGAGCTAAAATTGAGTTAGTTTAGTAATATTTTGTGTTATTTTGAAGTATTTCGTCAGATCACGTGACCACTGACACCCGCGAGCTCCTTTGCGGGGGACGGGCCAGTCGGCGCCAGCGCCTCACGAAGGAAGGACGTACTCGCCTTGCCGAAAAATATTTTCGCATTTTTGTTCTATTTGTACGTAAATCATCAATTAAACAGTGCTTAATTATCCAGAGCCAATCAAAAAAAGTAGTTTTTCAAGACATTTGATAAGTTTTTAGTGACTTTACTACTAGTGAAAATATTTGGACAATAATTGATCGCGTTGTGAGTAGAGGGTACAGAAGGTTGATCAGATGAAAATGGGAGATGTCACCAAGGCAGCTAGGCGTAACAAAAAAATTGGACTCCAACTAGGTAGCTAAGTGGTAAGTACCTACCTACCTATTAATATTTAATTACCACATAAATATTTTTACCCGTTTGTTCTTATTGTGTAGACTGAAGTGACTAACCCTAGTGTCTGAGTTTTTAGTGGCATCTGATTCGGTCTGACGTTTGTTTTCCTGATAAAAATACTTAATAGAAAACTACAGACGTGTCCTCCGACCTATGTTAACTCTCAGGGCTTCACCGTCCATTACACCTTATTGCGATGATTGTTGGATTTACCCGCCGACGCTGTGCGACCGTGAACCTTATTTTGCTGTGATACGAGCCGCGGTCGCGCAGCGTCGTGCTGTACTACAATCATCACGCCACGGCACGGGCCCCATTGTACATGTTGCTCATGATAATTATCCAAGTGCAAGACTTGTCAGAACTGTGTTTTTTTTCTTGTTATGTACAAATGTACCTATATGTGTCATATTAGTACATTGCACAGGGTTATCGGTATAGGGTGTTCTAAGCCAAACGGGGGTCATTGTACTCTTCATTATAAACAACGATTACTTTTTAAACTTTTTTATTTGTAAATTAAATCGGGGAAAAAAGCATCTGCTTACATTTTGTCGACGATCGATGAGCTTTTTGTATGAAACAGCTGTTTTTTTTCTCGTGATTTCATTTGATTCAATTATTCACAAAAATTATACTAAGGTCAATATACCTAAGCCATTTTAAATTGAAGCTGTGGCATACTTGCTAATGCTTCAACACCTAGTTAATAACATAGAAATGGGGAGTATTCTATAGTTAATAATAATAAATAATCCTTCTTGAACAATCGGGTAAAAATAAAATAATGATAATTATTATGTGTACTTACGATGTCAATATCGGAAAGCGGTCGTTGCGTGCGAACTGCGAACGGTGTAAATGACTAATACTAATTTTTGTTTTTGGTATAGCACATTTCCTAAACTAACCTACCTAAACTAGAAACAATCACATTTTTATGTTATAGCTGACCAACCACGGTCCGCAATACATTATTATTTTTAGCAGTGTAGTGAGCATATTTTTCTAACTTATCCTGGTTTGTTAACCGACTTCAAAAATTAGGACGCACTCAATTACATTGTATAAATTTTACGAAATGTTTGTTGCAGCATAACTTCGTCATTTATTTTTTATTTGAAAGAATATGCTTACTAACACTCTGATCAGTCACTTTGATCAAAATAAAGTATTTTTTTGTAAAAAATAGTATTTAATACAAAAATTCAAGCATTTGCATTCAGAAAGTAGTGTTCCGAGTTATGGCCATTGAATTCGAAAGAAAAGTTATTACATTTTCTTACAACAATAACCGAGCGAGAGATCGTTAGCGAGCGAAGCGTCTATGCTTCAGATTCGACGAAAATGCTTTCGTATTTCCGAATTCCGTCTGGATTTCTGTCCGGATCTTTGCCCAGACCTGTCTTAATCTACAGGTCGCATTTCTTAACCTATTCTCTTGAAACTTTGTGAGTAAGTCCGATATTTAAAAAGAATTTTCTTGTCTAGGCGGTTATTGGAAATTTTTCAATATGGCAGAGATGTGATTTAAAAAAGGATATATCTGCATAATTGGAAAATTTCCAAAAAACTTTTTGATCCGAGTCAAAACAAAAATTTATATAATTGTCAAACCTGCTCACAAAATTTCACGAGAATCGGTTGAGGAGTGTGACCTGTAGAGGAGGACAAATACAAATACAAATAATTTATTTGGGTGTAAAATACATGTGACAATTTCAAATCGGACAGACATCGGTCACGAGATCTCCAGCTCACAGAGTCACTATTGTATGTATTGTTATTTATTTATATTTATTAAATACAACAATTTCTTTGGTAACTGATACCAACCTGCATCTAGTCTTAATAGTTATTTTAATCTAGTCTCTATTGCATGAACACTAGAATAGTAATATATTTTAAACTGGGATTATAAATTGGTAATTGTTTTATATTTTATGGTATCATGGAAAGAGACAAACGAGACGCTTTGAGTAATATGAATATTGTGTAATTAATATCTTTAAATTGCTCTATTTCATTTTTTCAGAAACAGAGATCAACGAAATTATCAAAGTTTAAACACAAGCGTTCAGCCAACAAAAAATGCGAGTACTGAACTAAGGTGAGTTAAAAGACATTTAACATCTTATATTATTAGGGTGACAAGCATAGTGCATAGTCAGAGCTATGCCAAGTGGAAATGCTATTGCTAAAGTTATCGTATGTCCGGCGTCCAGCGTCTGATTGCACGGATGTCCGATTGTTTTCCTCTACAGATCGCATTTCTCAACCGATATTTGTGAAATTTTGTAAATTTAGGTTTTATTTAAAATAGCGGAGATATGTAATTTGTGAGACGTTGCTCATAGAGCCACTACTTATAATCAGAGTGGCGCTGAACTGCTATGGGCATGCGTGACATTCACTTAGCGAGCGCGAAGCGCGAGTGAAGAACTTCCGTTTCAGTACTAAAAACTTATCCTATATTTTTATCTACAGATGCCTAGTTCAAAATCATCCGAAGGTTATCAGAGCATCCGAGGAACAGGGACTTTTTCACCTTCGAATAAACTGGTAATCATTTTTTTTTTGTGTACACAATGTACATAAATAAATTATTGATACGAGCGTTGGGACTTAGTATGGTTGCAAATTAATTATTATTTAATATTGTTTTTAGGAACAACAATATCAGTCTTCATTGCCGAATCTCATCGTCGAAGAAGAAGCAGAACAAGAACAGAAAGACAAAAGTTATTGGCGTATTATAACATTAGCTTCTTCTTCGTAAAATTGAAGGAAATATCAAGACACAATGGATTTGGTTGCGCCAAACAATCGATAGACTTGATTGGAGAAAAGCAAACAGGTCTTGCTTCTAAATTCACCTTTTTGTGAATAAAGAGTAACAATAGTAAATTATGTACCGAGGGCACAAAGCAGTGCCTTACGTCGCGGGCGGCTTATTGTACCTTGAGCGTAACGAGGGAATCTAGAGTTAACTCCCGATCGCAGCAAGGGAAGATGAGTCCTGAGGGCAGCGAGGGGTTCAAGCCGCCCAAGACAAAAACACTGCTTTATCCTAGAAGCGAATCCTCTTCTAAAAATACTGTCTAATATTATACTCTCTCATAACTAATAAAAAGGTACTAGTAAGGTACAGTCTTTTATTTTAAATTTCGTGCAGCTCGTGGAGCACGTGCTCGTATTTTTTTCTTGGTAGCTAGTTCAATTTTCAAATAAACTCTTCTTACAGTGCTTATTTTGAGTTTTCATTCAATGTTAATCTCTTTGCTTGGACACTCCCAACTGCAAGCTTCGCTCGAATTTATGTTTCATCTATAAAACCAACATTTGATTTTCATGTGTTAGATTAAGGATGTGTTAATCTGAGCGATTACTGCCTTCAAAGCATTTGATTTATTGATATTTTTTGATTCTCGGTTTATTTTGATTATTTTTTTGGTGTTTGCTAAAATCTAAGCACTATACATGTATTTCAGCTACAAAAGGTTTTTCAATATCCAATCTAAGACCTCTTTAGTCCAGCTAGAGAGGATTTTTTTACTATATTAACTACTAGCTGTTGCTCACGATTTCGTACGCGTAGATAAAAAAAAGCTCGTTCCGTTAGTTTCTTGTATTTGTCATTCACAGGTCCCACTTCGAACCTGCACCCTTCTCTCTACCATCATCATATTGCCAGACCATGGTACGGGCAACAGTTATCTAGTTGGCATTGGCAATTGTCTTTATACTGGGTTTGGCTGGCACTGTCCGATTAAAACGTCACGCTCAGACAGGTGTCTATGGCAAGGGTAGCGGGTAGGTAAGCCGTTAACTCGGCCTCCAAGCTAAATCTAATAGGTAGCCAAGTCTAATATGGAGTAGATAGTTACAATTTGATTCAGATTCAGATTCAGATTATTTATTGCCATAAGCCGTACAGTACACATGATGTTTCAAAACACAATATTGCATTAGGTACATAGTTCAACGGACCCCGTCGGGCACAGCAACTTAGAAGAGAGGAGGATGGTTATTACATTTTGAAATTTTATTATTATCATCGTCGTAGTCGGAATATATTTATGTTAAGAATATTAATTTTGTCAAAAGTCATATTAGTCTATTTATTACTAAAATTAAATTGTATGGTTTTCATTTAAATATTCGTCAATAGTATAGTAAGCAGTATAAGTAAGTAATTATATTTGTGTAGTAAGTAGGTTATATACTTGTTGGTAATAGGTAGAAGTACTAGGAGTTACTCGTACTATGCCAAATATTTCAGTCTGAATGTTTAGTAGGAATTACCTACTACTCGGAACCAGCCAAGCCAAGTAGGTAGTATATAGATACTATGTATATGTAGTAATTAGGTAGATACTTGTAAGTAGTATCCTTCTTCTTCTACCTATAAGACTTAGCTGGCACCGACTTCAAATAGATGGGTAGCGCTTATAATAATTATATTAATTAATATTAGTGCTTATTTGTGGTTTGGAAGTCGCTTTAATTTTGCTACAATGATCACTTAAAACATCTTCTAACTTGACTTTTATTGAAAATCAGTTTACTAAAAAAATTAAGTAAACAAAATTAAGTCAAAGTGTAGTTTTTTATATCGTAAATTATGACACTTTTGTGCTAAGATCATTACACTCGAGGCGGTATTATAGCGCGAGCCGTATGCGAGCACACTAATGGAGCCAATAGTGTAATTATTAACGCACACGCGTTTCATGTGACGTTTTTCATCACACATGCGAGGGGAAAAAACACAGACTTGCATTAGTCAATACATTTTTCTGAAAATGTATGCGCATTTTGCTGCTTTTCCACTTATCAAAATTTTACTAGGCATAATAATAAAGCGAGTACTTTGTTTAAATTATCATAACTAATTAATTGTCAATATTTTGATAAAAAAAATTATGTTTATTTACTGTTATTACGTAGTTATGATACTTTAAATCAAGAATTTAAGAAAAGTAAAAAAAAACTCTTGTTGATTTATTTAAAAAACAGTCTAGTTTAGTTACTAGTGCGATAATGGTAAAGTAACAGCACACGTGCTTAATAGCTCGGATTATGAGCTAAAACTGATGTAATAAAGTCCTTTTTACGAGTGAGAGTGATGAAAAAGATATTAAACACAAACGCGTTTTTAACTTCGAGTAGGAACATAATTATCAGCAAAATCAGGCAAGAAACTATTGAGATAATAATGAGGTTGTAAGTTCTAGGTCCACTATGTTTTGAATCATTTTAGTCATTTTTATACTACCTGCTGATTATGTAAAACAGATTAGTACTACCAACTCGTAGAATACATTTTTTAAGCGGGCCGTCGATTGAACAGCTCTGCTAGTCCTAGTGAATATGTTTTTTGTTATGAGATTTTTGAAATGTTGTAAGCATTGGTTTAGGATAGGTTGAGTAATTTATCCCTGGTACCGGAGTTCTTAGGATGCCCATCAGGAGCCCTATTCTTACGAAATATATTTTCTGATCAATGTCTCTCTCGTTTTAAAAATCATAGTGAGAGTGACCAAGAAACATCTCACGCGTCAAGAATAGCCCTCCAGGGCCATTCTTACGATATTATATTATTTCCCCTATTCCTACGCACGAGATATTTTTTGGTCAATGTCTCTCTCGTTTGAAAAATCATAAAAGTGAGAGGGACCAAGATAATATCTCACACTTCAGAGAGTCCGTGGTCTACGATTGTTTTTTTTAGATTTTACACGCACGACCAAAGGGAATCAAAACCTTTAGATGCGGGATATTTGTGAGTACATACTTAATCTACCTATACTTATAAACAAACTACCGCGCTCATGCTGCTTATAAGGCTCAACTTTAAAACGCCGTTGGCTTCAAATAATTTAGTAAAAAAACATTACAATAAAGCATAACATCACAGAGGGCTTTCATTTTTAGGCAAAAATATTTTTTTCACGGTGTTTCGTCTGAATTTGTTTGTCTTTGAGAAATGCTAGCTCAATGTTCAAAAGCTTCGAGCGTTGATCACTAGAGGCGCTAAAACCAGCTGAGCGCCGAATGCCAAATGTCATTGGCACATCTTAACCCCTTAACTCCCGAGCGCAGCTAGGGAGTCTTAACGTAACGCTCGAACGAATCGAGGTAGAGTCCTGATCCTGAGTGATGCGAGGGGTCTAAGCCGCCCAAGGCGAAGACACTGCTTTATCCTAAAGGTGAATACTCTATTTTTCACACCTTCTGCGAGGCAATAAAAAGGGACTGTGAAAATATGTTACACCCACAGATCTAGGATGTAAAAGATCGACAGTGACAATTCGATAGTGATACAAAAAAACATTTGCGCATGCGTGAGTAAATTAGTGTTGTGAAAAGTACTCATTAATTTATCGATTGACCAAAAATGGTCCTCCGGGTGCTTGTCGATAAATATAATCTTTCGCATACCAATTGAGTTGTTTTTTGTTCAAAGTATAACACCGCTGCTGAGCTAAAATGAATATTAATCACTAAACGGGTGTTAAGCTAGGCGGAAGAGTTAGATATCAGTGTCACCATGTATCTAAATTAACATAAGAAAAGTAAATAATAAGATCAACATAATACTATCCTAGTAATTCGCTTCGAATTGTGACCCTTGACCAAATTTACTCGTATACGGATTAGGATAAGTAATAATACTTATCTCATTGGTTTTGTACATTTATTTAAAATTTACATATTTATTATTTAATTTGATTAAATATAATTAAATTAGACTTGGATGTAAGACACCCAAAATGTGTGAATTGAATTAAAAATGATGATCAGAAATTGAAGGTACATACTTATATTTAATACAAAAATGTTTTACGCCTCATCATTCAGTACAGAATGATGAGTATCTCGGAAGAATGTCAATTTACTTTTGATGGCATTGATTCAAAAATGTATGCTTTGTTTATGTATTGCACCCATCGCCTACCTAATGAACTTTGATAAAAACTATCGAAAATAATGACGTCATCTTTTTATCCATCTCTAGTGAAAATCGAGCGTAAACTAACTAATATTTTAATGCTGAATTTCATCACCAATTCTGCTTTCATCTAGGAAATATAGATGTACTGTCGCAAGTCACCGAAACAGCGTTCGGTACATATCTGGGACAATTTACGATTTTTTAACTTTGAGAGAGATCAGAAGGTTGAGGCGAAGCAAATACACATGCACTGACGTACCTGGGTCTGCTCCAGCCTCCGATGACTCCTTCACCACAAAACCACACGTTTTTAATATTTTTAGCGATTTTTTAATGTTCTTGATCGATGTGAGTTGAGCGCGGGCGCGGCACACGATTCCGGGGTTTTCACCACTCGGCCTGCCTTCGCTCCCATTGGACGAGTACGTGTACATGACAGTTGCTTGTCAACTGCGTTTTGCTATCGCCCAATGAGCTCTGATCTCTGATGTTGGTGTTAAGAAGAACAAAAGAGCGTTCTGTTTAATGAGAACGGTACATACCGCCCACCAAAATGCCGATGGTATTTTCTGGTCAGAATAAAGATGAAACAAATTGGGGGACAGATTGAATAAGTGAAAGTGTTAAGATAAAAATATGATAAGAAAGTTTGATACGACTAACGATACTAACTAGGTACTTATAAGCTAAGAGTAAATACGATTTAAGTTAATCCTCTGTTGGCAGAGGGCACAGTTTAACCAACGGTCGTTTAACTGTTTGATTGTTTGCAAGTTTAACTACTGCACTCCGAGCTATCCCATCCGGCCCTACCAGCAGTTGTGTTACTCTGGCTAGACACCAATGTAGTGGCGCGCGGTTGTCGTCTTTGATAATCACCATCGAACCTACATGTAATGGTTTTGAATTTTTGGTCCATTTGGCGCGTTGCGTTAAAGAGTTGAGATATTCATGTTTCCACCTGGACCAAAAATTTTGATGAAACGCTTGTATCAGCTGCCACCGATTCAGCCGACGGAGGTTTACGGTAGAGAGATCTTCATCGGGGACAGCTGTTAAAGGCTCTAAGGTGAGGAAGTGACCTGGTGTAAGAACTGAGAGGTCGTTAGGGTCGGAACTGATCGGGCACAGAGGTCGAGAGTTTAAAACTGCTTCGATTTGCGTAAAAAGGGTCGTCAATTCTTCGAAGGTGAGAACTTGGTCACCGACGACGCGGAGTAGAAGAGATTTTGCGGCGCGAACCTGTATCTCCCACACCCCACCTAGATGTGGTCCCGAGGGAACATTGAATTTGAAAGCTATTTTTTCCGCGTTCGATGCCTCTTGCATCAGGGACCACAGCTGGTTTCGAGCACCGACAAAATTTGTTCCGCAATCTGAGTGTATAACGTTACAACGTCCGCGTCGAGCCACGAAGCGCCGCAGCGCAGCGATAAAACCTTCAGTCGATAACGTCGAAACCACCTCTAAGTGGCAGCATTTAGTCACAAGGCAAAGAAAAAGGCATAGGTAGGCTTTGTCAATTTTTGCACCCCGGTGTTGCCCGAGCTTAATACGGAAGTATCCTGCAAAGTCGACACCGACTACCGAAAACGGTTTGACTTGGTTGACGCGGAACGACGGAAGGTCGCTCATAAACGGCTGCAAAGGTTGAGGGTTTGTTCGATAGCATTTGATACATTTAGCGAGATGACGACGAATAGTGCGTTTAGCAGCAATTATCCAGAACTGCTGTAAGAGTAGAAAATGCGTTGTGTTCACGCCTGGGTGCAGGTAGTTACGATGAATGAAGTCGATAATTAAGTAGGTGAGAGGGTGGTCAGATGGCAGAAATGCGGGATGTTTTTGCTCAAATTGTAGACCTGATCGCGAAAGTCTGCCGCCCACCCTGAGAATATTCTGGTTGTCTAGAAAAGGGTTGAGTTTACGAAACGGTTTCGATAATGGTTTTTGAGATTTCAGGTTAGCGATTTCTGTAGAAAACGCAGTGGACTGAACATGTTTGACTAGTTGAAGCAGCGCGTTGTGACGTTCAACGTTATTGAGAAATTTTTCACGATTAGCTTGGGCTGGGTTACGACAATTGTTGATGAAGCGTTTGATATAAGTCACTACGTTTACAAGTTTCTGCAGTGATGAGAATTTAGCTAGCAAGCGATCAAAAAGGGCAGGCTCGATTTCATCGCTTTCCGTTGTGGTCAGAACCACCGACTTACGCACTTCAGTATCTACTATCTCTTTGTCCTCGTCCGATATATGATTCGAAGCGATAGGCCAAAGTTCGTGTTTCTCCGACAGCCATTCTGGCCCCGCCCACCATAGCTTGTTGTTTAGGAGTTCGTTGGGCATTTGACCACGAGAGCAAATATCTGCAGCGTTGTCACCTGAAACGCAATGATGCCACCATTCGATAGGGGTGATGTCTTGTATGTGGCTGACACGATTGGCAACAAAGGTGGCCCAACGAGATGAATGAGAGCGTAACCACGAAAGGACAACAGTAGAGTCTGACCAGAGATAGACAGCGTCGAGGTTTATACGGGAGAGGTAAGTGTCACGTACGAGTTGGTAGAGATCTGCAAGTAGCACAGCGGCGCAGAGTTCAAGTCGAGGTATTGATATGCGTTTTAGAGGCACAACGCGAGCTTTGGAGCATACGAAGAAGATGTGTACCTTGTCTTGCGTGTCAGTGACGCGGAGATAGAGAACAGCTCCGTAAGCGATTTCTGAACTATCACAGAAGCCTATAAGTTCACAAGAGACGGTGTCTGAGCTTGTCAGTTGACGCGGGATTTGGAGGTTAGTCAGTGACGACAGCTGATCACGATAAGTGTTCCACGTACGGATAATCTCGTCCGGAGGAGTCTGATCCCAAGAACAGCCAAGGGTCCAGAGAGTTTGGATTAAACACTTTGCTTGGATCGTGATAGGGGACAGGAATCCTAAAGGATCGAAAATGCGAGCAATTTCACTGAGTATTGAACGTTTAGAACATGGCTGATCGGAGGGTTTGATTTCGAAGAGAAACGTGTCCGATGTAGGATCCCATTTCAGACCCAGAACTTTTAGAGTTCGCGTTTCAGTATTGTCTAAAGAGACAGAACCCGTGAGACAATGATCGTTGGGAAGATCAGATAATAAGCGAGGATCGTTACTCGCCCATTTTCTGAGTTCTAGACAGCCGCGAGTGAAAAGAGCGATAATTTGCGATTTTGCTTCCTGAGCGACCTCTAGTGACGAAAATCCGCAGGTGACATCGTCGATGTACATATCAGACAGAACGACTTGTTTCGCGAGCGGATAATAGTCTCCCTCGTCCTCAGCAAGCTGTCGCATAGTACGGCAAGCGAGGTATGGGGACGAAGCTAGTCCATATGTGACTGTATTCAGACGGTATTCTTTTAGGGGCTCGCTGAGCGAGGCGCGCCAAAAGATGCGCTGGTAGTCACGGTGCTCAGGCGAAATTAATAATTGTCGGTACATCTGGCGAACGTCTGCCATGATAACGACGTTGTGTTCTCGAAATCGCAAGAGAATTTCCAAAATATTGGGTTGTAATTTTGGACCGATAAGCTGAACATCGTTGAGCGATACGGAGTGTGAGTCCTTAGCAGAGCCATCAAACACAACGCGGAGTTTCGTTGTAGCTGAGTCGGGACGCACAACGCAGTGATGGGGAATGTAGTATTTTCCTGTATTCATCTCATCTACTGGAACTAACGACATATGACCGCTTTCAATGTAGTCTGACATAAAGTCTACGTATTGCGAGCGTAAGCTGGGGTCACGTGACAGCCTTCGTTCGACAGCGTGAAACCTACGCAATGCTATGTCACGGGAGCCTTCGAATGTTGGTTCCGAGTCATTTTTAAAAGGAATACGAACTACGTATCGTCCGGACGAGTCGCGATAGTGATCGGTTTTATATTTTTGTTCGCACAGCGACTCGTCTGGAGTGAACGGCGATGAGTTAGGTATAGAGTCTAATTCCCATAACCGTTGTACTAACGAGTTTAACTCATTATCGATATCCGGCACAGTATGTAAAAGAGTGCTTGAGGACAAACATGTTTTGCCTAAAAGGAGCCAACCGAAAAGAGAGTTGAACGCGGTAGGTTGGTTGACACCTCCTTTGACGTGTTGACCGAGTACGGAGTCGGCGAAGACATCTGCAGCTAACAATAAATGGATCGGGCCCGGAATGTCAAAACCGGGATCGCTTAGAGGTAATGATTTAATATGTGACCAATCTGATGTGTTTAGATGTGCTATAGGTTGATCGCCACATATTTTAGGTATTACGTGCATGTCAAGATTAAATAAAACCTGATCATGTGTACCGACGGAACACGTGACGTCCCCAATAATCGGAGCGGCCGCTTCTCCAAGTCCGCAAACGTTAGCCTTCGTATTTGTTACATTTAAGTTTAATTGTTTCACTGCTGATTCGGTAATAAAATTACTCTGTGATCCTGTGTCGAATAAAGCACGAAAAGATTGCATGTTGCCTGAAACATCTCGGACTTGCACGATAGCTGTAGCCAATAGCACGGTAACATTCGACCCTGACCTTGACACTAAAGACGACGTAACGGGATTAGAATCGGTAGGTGGCCGGCATAGTAGGCTGTGATGTTTACGTTTACAGGTTCTACACGAAAATATCGACTTACAGTCTTTTAATTGATGAGATGACTTCAGACAATTGAAACACCAATTCTTCTCAGCCGCAATGGCCATACGTTCGTCGATCGTTTTTTTAAGAAACGCTGAGCATGATAATATTGAATGTGTTTCATTACAATATGAGCATTTTCCCGCATAAGTGCTTGTTTTATGATCACTGCTACTTTCTGGTTTATCGCTCGCCGCTACAAGTGAGTGTGACAAGGTACTACGCCTCAGCTGTTGATGCGCGTTGTTGGTGGTGGCTGGAGGTGTAGGCTTGTTCAATTTAACCGATTCGGAAAAGTGAGTATCGCGCAATAATGCTTCACATTTGGATCGTAGAAAACCTTTTAATATTTCGTAGGTTGGAAGTTCTACATCTGCGTATTTTTCTTCAAAGTCGCGACGTAGGTCTTTGTCAAGTTTCGATAAAATGTGATAAACTAAAACGAAGTCCCACGAGGAAATCGGTAAGGGAACGGTTTTTAGAATACTTAGGTTTTCTTCGAAAAGATCTAATGACTTTTGAAAGTCCCGCGGATTCTTACTGTTAAAGTCGATATTTAAAATGTCGCGCCAACACGTGAAAGCTAAAGTGCGCTTACTTTGATATCGCGCAACGAGCGATTTATATGCATTTTGATAATGTTCATGAGTCATAGGATACGCTTTTACGACTAATAACGGATCATCACTTAGAGAAGAAACCATATAATGGAATTTTTCCGTATCCGTAAGTGTTGGAGAAGAATGAATCAACGCATTATAGATATCCAAATACTTAGGCCAGTCTTTAACGTTACCAGAAAATTTAGGCAAGTCAATTTTTGGCAACTTAATGTTTGATGATGATGACCCACTGCGAGGTTGAGATGGTTCACTTTTCGTTAGGGCACGGTGGATCGATAAAACTTTAAAATACATTTCATCAAACTGTTGTTGTATTTTATCATCTTCGTGTTCTTCAGTTTCAGAAGTTTCGGATTCGTTACTCGTGAGCTGAATAATCGCGAAATGTGCACTTTCAAAGTTCTCGCTAGTCAGCTTCAATTCTTGGTGATAAGACAAAAACAAGTCATGTTGTGATGCGTCACCCACTGATAAATTACCTATCTCTAAAGCCTTCGCGAGCCGTTTGTAAGCGATAGTTCGCTTCCGACGTAATGCCGGCAAGTCTTTGGCGGTAAATTCATCTTTGGATTTGGATTTCGTTAAAACCCCTCTGCGAGTAGACGGCCCTTTAGCTAAAAACGACATATTGAATTATTGTCTAAGAAGGTGAACGAATAAAATTAAAAGTTAAGACAGTCCGAAGAAACATTCGATGTTATGACCACTGATAAGTTCCGATTCCTAGACGTTCCTCGAAATTATAAGTTTAATTTCGTCCCTATTGCTACAGAAATAAAGCTCACAGTAGCAAAGAACAATTGTCACTCCGCACTTACGACGTTTCGATACGGGCGATTAGCTCTGTTCGCAGAATTCAAACAATATTGTAAAGTATGACCTCTAAGTGAAACGAAACATTCAGAAGTAAACGTTGCGATGGGTGACGTTATGGCGGTTATCTGGCCTAGCAACTGGCGAGTGGCTTGGGCTCAGTTGTAAAAGAAGTATGTACCTACCTACCCTCAACTTTTCTTCAACTTGTATGAGACTTTAAGAATTGATGATGGAATGTTTAAGATGTGTTTGAAGAAGTGTGTATGCAAGCAAGGGTGTGTAGCAAGTAGGTAACAAGCGATTACGTAAAAGAACTAAATGCAATTTTATTATTGTAAGCCGATGAAATATGATTGTGCACCGAATAGTTTGAAGTGATTGCACGGAAATAAGTAGGTAGATTGATCTTACAATAATTTTCGATAAATTTGTTTTACGATGTGATTTGATATGATAACGATGGTTAAGTTGTTGTGAGCCGGTTAAATGTATTATGCACCGAAAGAGTTTATGTTTGCAGAATAACAAAATGTAACCTAAACTTACAATAACTTGGGATTTTGCGATCTTGTTGAAATGGAATAATTGCAAGCCGTAAAATTGAGCACCGATAGGAATGTGATTGCTTCAATTTTATTAGGTCTTGCAATCATTCCCGATTACCGGGTGAATAGAATATGTTCGATGGTGATTAATTATTGTGTGATAGTAAATTGTGACACGCAGGTATAATGGCGGATGTACGAATGAGATAACTTAAAATGCAGAATATTAGGACGATGGTAGGGAGTTAATCTTAAGTTAGCACGATTTATGACCATAAAAATACCAACGCATCCGATGTTTGGAATGGTTTTTGGGCAAAGAAGTCCCGGGTTTCGGCACCAAGAAGAAATATGTACTGTCGCAAGTCACCGAAACAGCGTTCGGTACATATCTGGGACAATTTACGATTTTTTAACTTTGAGAGAGATCAGAAGGTTGAGGCGAAGCAAATACACATGCACTGACGTACCTGGGTCTGCTCCAGCCTCCGATGACTCCTTCACCACAAAACCACACGTTTTTAATATTTTTAGCGATTTTTTAATGTTCTTGATCGATGTGAGTTGAGCGCGGGCGCGGCACACGATTCCGGGGTTTTCACCACTCGGCCTGCCTTCGCTCCCATTGGACGAGTACGTGTACATGACAGTTGCTTGTCAACTGCGTTTTGCTATCGCCCAATGAGCTCTGATCTCTGATGTTGGTGTTAAGAAGAACAAAAGAGCGTTCTGTTTAATGAGAACGGTACAATAGATGTTACGAAGAAACGACAACAACATACCGCTGGTAAATCGGTTTTTGGAACCATTTATGTTATGTTTTAGATAAAATTTAGATAAAAACATCACAATGGAATTTTCATATTTACCCATGAAACGACAAATTTTGTGGGTTACATCTTGGATTCACATCACAATTGCTAAACTCACAATATGACATAACTGCATTTAGTTACAATTGCTCTCTTTTGAGTCTATTTATAATTATTTTAGAAAAAATATAAATCATAGGAATTTTCGCGTGTTTCCAGGTGGCGCGCTGTCATTAATGACAAAAGAAAAATTGACTAACATTTTATTTGTAGGCGACCTCTTTCTCTCTTGTGGAGTTTACATTTCGATGGAGACTTCTCTGTCCCACGCTTCGTTGGTCTTTTTCGAAGCAAAAAAAAATCTTAGGTCTGTGGTTACACCAAACACCGTCGTTTGTTTTAAATTTCATGCAACTGTGTTCTTTTTATTTTGGTGGCCAGTTCTATTTTTGAATAAACTCATTTTAAAATGTCCGTATACTGAGTTTGCATTGCTCGGAAACCGTAACGGTCATTGGTCATTGTCGAGCAGGTAGTGTGAAAAAAATATTAAAGAGTTAATTCCACATTGTGTATTGTAGACATTAATTAACTTCAAATATGCAAGTCTAAAATCTCTTTTTAAAAGCTAAAGTCTCTTTTTAAACCCCAACACAAATGAAATTAGTTTCAATTTCGAGCTTGGTGATGCTTGCTCGTACATAATAATAAATTCGCAGAGTGAATGATCCCATCAACCAGAATTTTCGTTGTTTATGCAGCTAACGGTGAATTTCTAAATTATATTGTGCGTTAAATAAGCAAGTTCGTATTGGCCGAGTGGTTAGCCCTGGTGTGAGAGTTTATAATATTGTGCGACTAGAACCTGTGGTTAAATTAAAACATTACAAATCAAATCATATCGCCGATAATTTAATCATCCAAGCCTATGTTAATTGGGTAACTATTACAGCTGAGTAAACCTATCCGTCCCGAACCTATTCCATATCACCCCATCTACGTTTCTACAAATGGTTTATTAATAAACAACTGTTACTTTCCCAGAAAAGTCAGGATCGATATTGAAAATTGAGTGCATTGACCGACAGAAGTGGGGCAAGGAAAGTGCAGTAATTTCAGTGAATAATATATGTCCCTTGCCTGGTAACAACTAGGTAAGACATGTGGACACGTCGGTAACCCGTGGCACTTTGATAACGACTGGCCAGAAACACCAGACAGGGAAGATGCAAGCCCAAAGTTTTAGAATGGAGAAAGAATCAATTTTACAACGAAAATATAATCACAAACAGATAAACAAGCTTCCCGACGGCTAGCTCAGTTTTAAAGATACAACATTTTAGCTAAGTATCCATTAGGCATCTATTAAATTTATTTTTCTTTCAGAAGCTACGCAGATGGCGCAGTTTCATAGAAACCGCAAAACCGTTGCTTCTAGAAATAAAAATAAACCCACGTTGAAATCAACTGAAATAAAATGCCTGGCACTTGCACTATAAGAGACCAACTGTAATTAATTGAATGATGAGCTGGATAGCGTGCCTAGATGGACAAGTTTATTGCAAGGTCTTCACTCTGATATCGGCGCGAGAGAAGTATGTCAGTATACTTCTCTCGCGCCGATATCAGAGATCCTGCAAAAAGTAACAGGAGAGCCAACTTCGATGGCATTTTAGTATGTTTTTTGGGGTAAATTGACAGATCATTATAAATAAACATTTAAGAGGGTGAGTATTTAAAAACAAAAATATATTACATATTTCAAGGAAAAATCGGCAAAAAATACCAAAAATAACATACTCGTAAATAAACAAAAATCGGGGCTGCCCACCTGTTCCTCTTGGCATGGTCGCGATCATCGCCAACCCAGTCGAAGACGTGATGCTTTTGGGTAAAACAGAAAAATAATTCCAGAATGCGAAAATAAACATTACTCATTTTAGTGGTTTATTAGAAGAATAATAAAGCAATACTATCTTTCAGAGAGAAGAGAAAACAAGCAAGTTACGCGAAACGTAGACATCGCAATAGATGCAAGGGGTTTGTGCGGTGTAAATGTTTAGAATAGCGTATTCTAGGTTTATAATTGAATTTCCGCGTTAGGATCATAGGCATGAGAGAGACAAAGCCATGCAGTCTTCGGGTTCAACCAGACAGAGGCAGATATGAAGGTACTGCGGCTATCGATCCAATAGCAGCAGGAGCGACGACCTGCGTAATTTTTATCAGAGAAAAATATGCGTGTTGGGATTGACAGCTAAGAGCATCAAGAAAATAGCTAGTTATTTTTAACCGACTTCCAAAAAGGAAGAGGCTCTATGTTCGTCTGTATTTTTTTTTAGATTATAGGTAAATCGAATATCGCCAAAACAGTAGCATCGATAAAAACAAGTTGTTCGTAGCTTCGTCATAGGTAGTTGTTCGTTGCAGTCGTAATTTCTAACAGTTACAATAAGTAAAACCCCATTCATGTATTTACATTAGTAACGACCTACTATTTTAACGTACCTATAGGTACTCTTCAGAAATATTCTGAAGATGAAAAAAAATTACGACTTGGCAAGGGCACTGTCTTGCCTCCAGATTAAAATCGGTTTTCAATTGATCAAAATTTAGCAAAACAGGATACAGAAACGAAATAGAGCAATACTTAATGAGAACCTCACTTTTTTAGGGTTTCGTGTTTTCAGTTCGCTTAAGTAGGTACCTACCTACCTAAAGACTGTTTGATTTACCAACATGAGGCAAGGCCATTTTCGGAGGAGTGAACTAGCATTTGTAAACAGTTCGTGAGTCCGTTATAATGAGCAAACATGGTGGCAGTTTCCATTGATGAAACAAACATGTGCTTCTTAACTATAGGTAGTTAACATTCTTACTGAAAGCTGAAAAAAGGTAAAGGTCGTTTGCCTCAGGTCACGAAAGTAGCAAAAGTAAGAGGATGTCAAACAAAATACCTCTATGTATCTAGACTTGTAAGGGAGGAATGTCAAATACTTGTGTGGCCATGGAATCTATATTAGAGGAATGGTATTAGGTAGGTACTTTACAAGCTCGGAAAGCCCGTTTATTAGAAATCTGAGTGCAAAAGTGCCACTAGTGTGGAAAGAGTTTTACTACTTACTTACTACCTACTTCCTATCCTACCTACTAAAAATATACCTAAACGCGAAAGTTTGTAAGAATGGATGGATGGATGTTTGTTACTCTTTCACGCCAGAACGGCTAAAGAAAGGTCCGGATGGTTTTTGGCACACAGATAGATTACAGTCTAGAATAGCACATAGGGTAATTTTTGACCGCGGGTGAAACCGCGGGGCGCATCTAGTATTCAATATTTTTCTATATCGCCAATCCACTACATATAGGTACATTAATACTCATTTCATGTCATTTTTAAAATTACGTCAACCTCATTTTTGAAATAACAAACTAGCCAGCACCATGCACTGCACTCAACTGGATGAAAGTAGTTATTTGTTAAGCAAGGCTGCAAAGTTGTTTTTGGCGCGAGTACTTGTATTTGAACTCCAGCAACCGAAGGATTTTAGATTTGAATCACAAATGCAATAGATTCCAGAGCATATCGAGGATTTTAAAAGTACAACAAAAGTAAGACACAAAATAACTTTGCTGCCGAGCAAAACACGAGCAAAACGTCCATGCTTAATCATAATGTTTTTATTACACCCAAAGGTTGTCTGGAAGAGATCACTCTTAAGCGATAAGACCGCCCACTGCATCTTTATTTTTGAGTGTTTAGTTTAGATTTGTTTGTATTTGGTGTCAATAAAGAGTTTTTGTATTGTTTCTTGTATTCCTGATGGCTTTTCGTTACTATCTGGTAAACTTGCTGTAGATAGAGGAGTGCCTCAAGGTTCTATTTTGGGACCTGTTCTATTCACCATGTACTCAGCTGATATTGTAACGTGCATTAAAAACTGCAAGTTTCATATATACGCAGACGATATACAGGTATACCTATCCTGCAAGCCGCATGATATTGACTTGGCTGTTGCTAAATTAAACGAAGACTTAGCGAGTATAGCGACATGGTCAGTCAATAACTGCCTGCTTCTCAATCCGATAAAAACAAAATACCTAATTTTCGGAAGTAGACGTCAGCTTGAAAGTATCTCTTCTTCTGTCAGCATCACGCTAATGGGTGAACCCATTGAGCGGGTGTACGAAGCGCGTAATTTGGGCTTACACATGGACTGCGAATTGCGGTTTAATAAACATATCGCCGACTGTGCAAAAAACTGCTTTTACAAATTAAAAGTACTGTACAGAATTAGACCGTACTTAAGAGAAGAGCTACGTGTCCAACTGAGTGAACAGCTAATTTTGTCAAAATTAAACTACATGGACACCGTTTTCAGTTCACGGTTGTTAGCCAAAGCACAAAAATATATTCAAAGGATCCAGAATGCCTGCGCTCGTTTTTGCTTCGACATTCCGTTGAGGTCGCATGTGACCCCATTTTTAAACAAACATTTACTGTTGAAGATGAAACATCGTCGAAAGTTACATCTGGCGTGTCTTTTGTTCGGTATTATTAAATTTAGGGAACCGACGTATTTATTCAGTAAGTTGTCGTGGAGAGAGAGCAGAATGTCGGTCGGGTCTCGTCAATGCTCGACACAGCTAGTGACTGAGCGGCATTATTCAGCTGCCTTTAGAGGCAGCTTCCGTTACGCCGCGTCCAAGTGCTGGAACAATATCCCGCCGCCAATAAGGAACCTGCATAGTATAAAAGCTTTTAGATTTAAATTGAAGACATTTATTTTTGAACACCAAAAAGGCGAAGAACAGCTTAGAACGGACACCAGTGCTTTTTAGGTCAATGTTACCCTACATTATTGTTACCTATATTATTATTACTTATAACCTCATTTTTATTTATGTATGTATATATGTATACGCACCTATCTATTTAAAATGTTATTATTCATTATTTTTGTTCTATTAGTCTAATTAATAATATGTATGTATTTAGTTGTACCGTGTCTGACTTGATCCGTGGGTGACGTCACAGCCGGTTCCAACGGAAGACCAGCGCTGGCTGCTACAGCCGGCATTATGCTGAGTTGGAACCGGTTTGTGGCAAAAAACTTTGTTTGTATAGTTTTTAATTTTTATTGTTATTTTTCGTTTATATTTGTTTTTTTTGTACCTATACTTACTTGTTTTTTGCTAACAAATAAAAATTGTCTATTGTCTATTGTCTATTTATTGTAAAACACACAACTTTTTACCTCACTTCAGCGAGGAAAATCATAAGTGCCAGAAAGTTTTAAAAGATTTTAATATATTTTTTAAAACAGTTGTCATGCTGGCCAGTACGATTATTCTAAAAATGAGGTTGGCGTTCTTTTAAACTTTCTGCATTTTCAGAGGACTGGCAGTTTAGAAAATTGTTGAATTATCACTATTTGGTATGGATACAAAGGAGTGAAATAAATGATTAAAATGATTTAACTTTATTCATAAAAGTATGCAATCATTTTATCAATGTTTTGTTCCAATGTTGTAATGTTAAACAACATTATCGTCCATAAATCAACTTGCAACATCCAATTTTGTTTTTTCTTAGTTATTGGCAGTATTGGGAGAGTTCACAGGATGCCATCGGTGTCTTTTGTGATCTTTCCAAAGCGTTTGATTGTGTAGAACACCGCACCTTGATCCGTAAATTACACCACTACGGAATTCGTGGAATCGCTCTAGATCTTGTCGAGTCATATTTAACTGATAGACAACAAAAAGTGGGAATTAATGGCGTCACATCTTCCGGATCTTTAGTTACAATGGGAGTACCACAAGGTTCTATCTTAGGCCCGTTCTTATTTTTAGCGTATATAAATGATTTGCCGTATATGGTTAAGGACCTTACAGACATAGTTCTATTTGCTGATGATACATCTCTTATTTTTAGAACAGATAGGAAAGATAGGGAGCTTGTGCATGTGAACAACGTACTGACTATTATTTCGAGATGGTTCGCTGCGAACAATTTGTTACTAAATGCAAAAAAAACTAAGTGTTTAAAGTTTTCCATGCCTAATGTTAGATATATAGAACCAAACGTAATGCTTGAGGGCGATAAACTTAACATAGACAAGGCGACGGTGTTCCTAGGTATAAGCATTGATTCCAAACTGCAATGGGGTCCACATATTAGTGCTCTGTCTGGGAGACTTAGTTCTGCTGCTTATGCGGTTCGCAAGATTAGGCAACTGACGGATATAGCTACAGCTCGGATGGTTTACTTTGCTTACTTCCACAGCATAATGTCATATGGCATTTTGCTGTGGGGATCAGCTGCTGAAGTGGAGGCCATTTTTATTTTGCAAAAGCGAGCGGTCCGCGCTATCTACGGAATGGGTCCCCGTGAATCATTGAGAGATTTATTTAAAGAAATAAATATATTAACTTTACCTTCTTTGTATATCTTTGAAAATATTATGCATGTTCGCAAAAATCTACATAAATTTAAATTGAACACTGACTATCACAATTATAACACTAGAAATAAGGATAGGAAAGCTGTACCGAGATTTAGACTGACTAAGTCAAAAAAGTCATTTTTAGGCTTTTTGTCCGAACAAGGCGGTCGAGTCTATTTAAATAACTTTGACGTTCATAAGTGTATCTTTGATACCTAAATTGAATAAAAACATTTTGACTTGACTTGACTTATCCTAGAATTTTTTTCTTGCTTAGGTTTCAGGCTCAATACCAAAAAAAGTACACACAAAAATAAATTGTTGATGGATTGAATGGATGAAGAACCTTATGGTAACTAAATTTTTTTTTATGGGAAAAATTTACTTTTCTTTGTAAATTCTACCACCTTGCATTTAACATTTAATATTATACTTACTACCTATTTAATACAATATGACCATTAACTAATTAGTATTATTCTGGTTAGAGATATTTCATGGGATACAAACATTTGTATAATGTTTAATAGGTATCAGGACAAAATAATTTGCTTTCATCAGGAATTGTAATAGCTTTCCTTTGTTTGTTTATGTTACTTGGGTCGAAATTAGAAAAATATCTCAAATATCTTTATAATAATACACACTTCTTCCTTTTTGAATTCGTATTTAGCATAAAAATGTTATTATTAATCATTTATTCATTCAAAACATTATTTTATGTGATAAATATGTATGAATACTTACCGATACAAAACTTTTAAAAATGTTCCAAACCCGCGACATGTTGCTACTTCTCCGGTATATGTTACAGTCATTTTACAACTTTAATTTAATTTTTATACATCTAACAAGATTATTATTTAGGCTAGGTATAAATTATCACAGTTGCAAAGCTAGAATTATTTTTTTGTCGAAAATAGGATCAAATTAAACCACTTAGAACTTGGTTCGCGTTGGTTTAAAACAAACAGTAGTCCAAGAAAATAAAATTTAATTTAACAAATGCGAACACAACATTCTCACACTTTTTTCTTATATTTTAGGAATCTACAAAAATCAAAACATTACAAAGGCTCAAGCACACACAGCACGCGCGTTACTGTCGCGAAGTTTTTTTTTACTACTTGTAGATTAGGGATGGGATGAGTTGAGCATGAAGTGAATGAAAAATACTATTTCATTTGAGATGGAATATAAAAATACTAAGTTAATTTTAAAATATTACAATAATGTATTTGTTAATTGTTTCACGTACATGGATAAATCGTAGCTCAAACGCTTTTAATTTCAGCTCATCTTTTGGAAACAATGATTGATTTCCCAAAAAGTGCGCTTAAGTAACAGACACAATGATGATATTGACATATTTTTTGAGAAAATATTTTTCTGAAAGAATATTTTCTCAAAAAAGCTTTTTGAATTTGGAATGTAATAAATTGTTATTGAAAATGATATACATATAACGTTCAAATCACGAAAATTGGTATGTGACGACGGCTGGGTTCGAACCTGCTCCCTCTGGCTTGAGAAGCGGGCCTTCTCCAACTAGGTAATCATCGAACATCGGCTTATTAAACAATATACTATTAAAATCATATTAGATACATAAAAAATACTACAAATTTTATTATGAACCTCATAACTATTTTACTTTGACATTGAAAATGTCCAAATAATCAGTGGATGTTATACGCACGTTAAATAACGCAATACTTGCAAAATCCGGATATTTATCGACTGTGTATTAAAGTGTACGGATCGTCATATTTTATTAATGACGGATCGTGATACTGATCGTCTTATTTCTAAAGAAATGGAAATCCACGATATTTATATTGTATCGAGCCACGCGATTAATTTCGAGCGTCTAGTCTTCAAGTCGATATTTATCGTGATCAGGGACCCTATTCGGAGATTTGAAATTCTCATCTCACCTTCTTTCGTCCTTGTTGCTCTCGTTTGAAACGTCGTAGGTGTGAGAGTGACCAAGATAAAATCTCATCTCATCTCACGCGCAGGAATAGCCCCCCAGAACTGACTCTGGGAGATGGCGCGTGAGATGAGATGAGATTTTATCTTGGTCACTCTCACACCTACGACGTTTCAAACGAGAGCAACAAGAATGAAAAAAAGTGAGATGGAAATCTCAAATCTCCGAATAGGGTCCCAGGGGGGCTATTCCTGCGCGTGAAATGAGATGAGATTTTATCTTGGTCACTCTCAGACCTATGACGTTTTATACGAGAGCAACAAGGACGAAAATAGGTGAGATGAAAAACTCAAATCTCCGAATATGGTCCCTGGTCAGTGTCACTGACAATTTTATCGAGTGTGTAAAATCCCTCTATTTTATTTCTTTTATAAAGATATCGCGATATTTATCGTGCGTGTAGCATCCCGTAGACGGAGAAACCAATGGACGTAGTCACATTTCTGTCTCTTTTACTCCGCAGCGAAACAGCCATATGAAAAAATAGCATGCTTGAAAGAGAAAGATTAATACTTTTTTTTCTCTCTGTCGCTGTAACCGGTTGACTCCAAGCAATATTTGACAGCTTGGTGTCAAACATTACCGTGACCGAGAGATTGTTGTGTTTTTTCGAAAATATATCATCTAAAATCAAATCTAATTGTTATCATCGCATGGTGAAGTGTTTTGGACATCGTCAGGATGGTGCAGTGCTGTATTTTGGGTTGTCAGAATAGAACAAAACAAGGTTTAAGTGATGTTACATTTCACAGGTTGGTACTGGCCATTGCTCTAAACAATATGTCTTCTAAAATCAATACAAATATTAATTAAAGTGGATCGATGCAGGAACCACTTATTTGGATGTAAAGGTTTACTGCAAAATGCTAAATCATGCAAAAGCAAAGAAAAACCTAACCTCCAAGATATTGAATTAGGGTTGCCATAATCTAGCTTTCAATTTTACCCTAGTTTTCTAACACCCGTTTGCACTGAACATAAGAATTGCTTAAGCAGTCCTTGTTTAACTAGTTTAATCTACTCCTAGCGAAATATTCCCTTATCGGGCACATAAAGTTAAAAGTCCTAAGAAATGGCTCAAGATTCATTCAAGATTTTTTTTTATGCTAGGAGTAGTTTAATGAAGCTAGTTAAGCAAGGACGTAGGCAGACGGGCCTAAATGTTTTTGGGTGACGTATTGGATTTGACAAATTTATTTTATCCGCCCAGATTGGACGCCACGTATTATCGGTTTTGTACAATAGCGTTTTTTTAAAAATGGAAAATGGTTCAATATTATAATTTTTTGGTTGTACTAATACAGAATACAGAATTTACCCCACATATCTTAATATTTTCTTACAGATTTCCATCGAGTGCTAAACTTGTAGAGATTTGGATACAAGCATGTGGTAGATTTGATTGGAGACCAACGCAAAATTCTTAAGAGAAACGTAACCAACTTAATTACACGAAAGAATGCGAGACAATATTTTTTACACGAAAGTTTTAAAATATGTAGCCATAAACATTTCTTTCAATGCCATGGCGATATATTCGATTGTTCACCTTTAGATAACCACGAACTTCAGCTCACAAAAGCCATTATATGGGAGTATTTAAAGGTGAGACTACATTACTTAGCTAAGCGTGCATCTGAACCAAACGAAAGAGTAAGAAATGTATACAGTAAGCTGATTTTGTTTAAAAATGAATAAAATATAGAAAAATAATCTGAAGTCTACTATTTTATTTACTGTTAAAAATCTACCCTAACTTCCCTAACTTTTAGGGAACCATCCTTAAGTAGCAACACTGTTAGAAAATATCGCTATCTCATGTCCGGTTACACAGTACTTGAGTCCATTGGTTTCTCCGTCTACGGTAGCATCCGCTATTCTCCGTTGTCATGTCACTGTCAAATCTGCCCTCTATTTTTTTTTATTAATTTATTCATGACCATGGATACTCGTCCTTCAGTCGGATTCTTAGTAATATTTTTTCCTTCAGTAACAGATGATGGGATGATGATGATGAGATGATGATGAAGACGATGAATCCCTCCCCTTTTCCCATTCCAGTAAAGTTATGGATACTTTACTGAAACTTTAAGTGAAGTTTTGTAGAGAACACGAAAAATCGCGTTTCGCGATGTTTGTATCATTTGCCCACACTCGTGCACGTTGACGAACCGGTAAACGTTAATAATCCACCATTATTACAATTTAACACTCGAAGAATCACAAGTTTTAGAAAATAATACAAAAACACGACACCATCTTTTCGGTTCCCGCCAAAACTCCTCATCTGCCCTCTACGTAATCAAATGTTACCAGTGCAGGCCAATTTTCCAACTGAAGGGTAATTTTATTAATTAAAATGAAATTTGTATGTATGAAATAAAAGCTTTTGTGAAATTAAAAAGAACGGAGAGGAAAATAATGTTTTTTTTGGCCAAGGTTTTTTATTGATGAAATTAATCCACATTTAGCCAATTTAAAAAAATGTGAAAACGAGTTTGCTTGTTTGATACGTTGCTGTTGTCACCCTCGACAAATTACTTCATAGATTTAAATGAAATTCTGTTCTGTTCTTCAGACCTATTTGCACGTACGTTATTGTTGTCTGAGAAACAGAAAATATGGTACGTTTCATTATATGAATAATTAACATTGTCTGTAAAAGAGCGGATCAAACCACAAGGCGCAGATAGTTACAAAATTAACATTACAGCAAAAACGGGTGGTCGTTTGCATTGCTCAGTTTGATACAACATAAATAGAAACTTAAATCGTTTAATAGTCCATTGGATAGATGTTTCATATGTGTATTTATGTTATTTAAGCACATTTTGATACCAAAGAAAATCGCTTTTGTTGTAAAAATTAATTTCTACACATTCCGTGGTGTTACCCACGGTCAAAAAGTAGCCCATGTGTTAATCTTTTAAGTAGCTATGTACCTCTATACGATACAACATCAACATCGTTTCAGCGTGAAGAAGTAACAAACAAACACTCACTTTCGCCTTAAAACATAAAAATAGGAAGTAAGACTGTGTTTTACGAGTAAAAACGATTAAGAAATTTTTAAGTGTTGCCCACAAGCCGGGTGCGGGTGATACCACACGTTAATCGTTAGAGAAAACGTTTAGTTTCATATCATTAAACTTGCAATATTGAGTTGGCTTATTATCATACGGATAAATATGTCTTTTTGTCTAATAATTGAACAGTTACTGTTTATATTGAACAGTGTAGAATTTTATGACATAATCACAAGACTATTTCGCAATTTTTGGGAATTCATAGACTTATAGCGTGGCAACCACAAAAAATGCCAAGCATTAGATACAAAATGGTGGAATTGTGGCTTTGCCTTTCTGAATTTTGTAAACGTGCGAAATTATTCTGATTAGTAACTTACTGAAGCTTTTTATCGTAAATTCTTTCATATATTATGTGCATGAATGTTGTAAGCTTAATGTGGCACTGAATACTAGTTGTATTGACTCCTGCACAATGAGCGAAATAGGGGCTAGTGAGGGTGCTCAGGGTGCCTCAGTTGAGGCTGAGAAGCCGGTTTCAGTTTATGAGGACGTAAAGTTCCCGCCTTTCCCTGGTGTGTACGAAGTGTATTTACGACTTGTTTGTCATACATTGTATTGCTGACAACCTATTATTTCCTATATCGTTTTATCCTTTGCAGATCCCTCGGATAAAGATTTTGACGACGATTTGTCCCAAGAAGAAAAAAACTTTTACAAATACAGATTCCCTGGTATGAGCATATTTTAATTTATTTGTTTTGATTTTTTTGCCGTGATGTATGCAGCTGTAATAATTAGTCTTGGTTGTTTGTTTCAGATATAAATTATGTAGTGACTGTAAAACTACACTGTACAGCTTGTGATCGTCATTTGGGATGTTCTGCGCGAAACGAGAGTCGCATGCGGCCGCATCCGATGCTTAGGACACTTATTTGCCATACTTGTCACTCCTTTTACAATAGTGGAGAATTTGATAAGGGTGAAGATGGATCTGAACTGTACTGCAGGTGGTGTGGTCAAGGGGGTCAAGTGTACTGTTGCTCTGATTGTGTTCATGTGTTTTGTGCAGTAAGTTTTTTAGATGTCAACATAATTTTCTTGTGACATTGTTAGGTGATGATTGGGTGGATAGATAATAATGCTTATAATCTTGAATTTTTACAAACATGATATGGTGGGGTAATATTTGAAGCTGTAAAGCAAATTCTTCTTAGGAAAATGTGTTGGTTTAGTTCATCCTTCCACCTCAGCCTATCACAGCATCATAAACTTTAAAATGCATGCCAGACTACATTTGTTTCATCTAAGCTCAAGTGACAGGCTCCTGATATTAATTAAACAATTTCCAGAAATGCATCAAGCGCAACTTGGGCATTGCGAAAATTAAGGAAATTGAAAATACTGATGACTGGAAGTGCTTCAAGTGTAACCCAAAGTGTTTATGGGAGATGCGTGCAGTGTGCTGGGCTTTGCTACGCTTTTGTGATATCAGAAATAAGTCAGTATACATTTTGCTCTTATTATTACATTTTTAATTAAGCAAATTGAGGAAATAAAAATATAATATGCAAAATGTTATTATTAGCCTGCACTGTCTCACTGCAGGGCAAAAGCCTCTTCCCTCCTTTCATGCTTACCTATTTTTTCTATTTTAAACAGGGTCCTATCCTTCAAATAGGAGTCAATAGTCAATAGTTCGTCTATCCATCTCCTTCTGGGCCATCCAGGCAGTTGTTTGCCATCTCATGGGTACCACTGAAGGCCATGTTAGCCGTAATTTACTTAATTATGTTAATTATAAATTGCATGTTATTCAGGATAGTGCATCACACCGAGGATCCTGAATTAAAAGAAAAATATCAAAGAGCTATATCAATGGATACTTCTGAATGCTGTAAGAATAAAGGAAGAAGGAGAGACAAAACTGACTCTGCTAAAAAGAAAGAAAAAGAGGTTGAAAAAATTCTACCTAAACTGCCTCCAACAATTCAGGTGCGTAGTATTTTGCAGATATATCACACAAATAATAAATTCAGGACATTTTTCACATATGGTTGCCTTACTCCGAACTAAACAATACTTGTACTATGGCTGCCGGAGACTGATATTTAAACATATACTGGTATGTGCAAATTATAAATATGTATATAGGTATAATAATAAATTTCTAGACAAATACTTAAACAGATATTAACCCAGACATAGTACTAACACAAATGTTCATCACATGAATGTTTGCCCTAGATGGGAATCGAAACTCAAACTGCCAAGTTCAGAAGGCAGGTTCACTACTAACTGAGCCACCGAGGCAGTTATAACTCTTTTTATAAAATTAACTAGTAATCCACATCCACTTTCACACTGTACCTACCATAAAAAATTATCTTATTGAAGAATGTGTAAATAACTTACCCCCTTCTACCTTTATTCCCCTTATATTATAATTAAATATGCTGAATACCAGCTTTTATACTACATAGCTTTCATTGACTACAGTAAAGCTTTCAATTCTCTGATACATTCTTAAATCTGGGAAGGTGATAAATGATCTAGCATCAGAAAGTGCAAAGGCCGGACTGAAGCTAAACCCTGAATAAACAAAAATCATGACCAATGGCAACAAAGATCCTGTAATAGTGGATCAGAATCAAATCTCCTATGTCGAAGAGTAGGTGAACCCTCTCTCTTGAGATAGGTGCAACATAAATTTCTTCAGCAGAGGCATCACGCACTGTAATCATGTCTGTATCTGTCTATTGTTATCTTGTTATGCCAAGTGACCATTTCCGCATCACTCTTGAAATCACTCCTTAATAAGAGAGAAGCCTATTTACGCCTGTATCATAATTTGCCTATACTCAACAGTGGGCTCTGACTATAATTTAGATCATGTATGGTGATGATATGATAGACTAGTACTTATTCTGGAAAACATAATGGTTCTCGTAAGACAGCACAATATGTTCTGAGGTGCATAGCTAAAAATCTCACTGCCTGGATGGATAACTGCTCTGGTGATGAAAGTTATAAAGATATTGTTTGGAAATAAAATATTAGTGTAGCTGTGGTGTAATCTGATAATCAAATACTTCTTTCTTTCTAGCTTATGTGTGGGCAACATTGTTGAACTGATCTTACATTTCACATATTTTTTTTATAATTTGCAGGTTAAGAAGTTTGCTTCAATTGCTATGGATGAGACTCCAAAGAAAGCTCAGAAGCGCCCGGCAAGTCCTAAAGTTAAAATTCCACCGGGCTTCATTCAAAAACCTATTGCAATAGCCCCTTGTACAATGCCCACTCCACCAATGAAGAAAATTCGGGTAAGTTACGATTGGATATTATATTTTGTGATACAAGTTTCTGGTTGCATTTTGACTGGAGATTTTTTCTGTCTGTATCATTGCATATCTTTGTTATTTACAGATGTCTGGCCCTATGATGAATCCGATGAGGATGGCCATGGATAGAAAAATTGGCAATACATATACACGTGTTCCTATCAAGCCTAGACAAGCATTCCCGATAGCGGTACCACAAAATGCTTTCAATGGCTTGCAGAGTCCATATTCCATCAACATGCCTAGCTTTGTTGGCGACAATATTAATCTGTCATTGGAAACCTTGACCCAGGCAAGTATGATTATAAAATGAAAAATGACACTTCAATATTATTGGAACAAAATTTAATGAGGTGTGGTATAACTAAAGAGTAGTCCTGTTTTCTATTAAAATCTTATTGTCTGCTTTTATTAATCCTACTTCCTACTAATATTATAAACGTGAAAGTTTGTAAGAATGGATGGATGTTTGGATGTTTGTTACTCTTTCACGCCTGAACGGCTGAACAGATTTGGATGAAATTTGGCACAGAGATAGATTATAGTCTAGAATAGCACATAGGCTACTTTTTAACAGCGGGTGAAACCGCGGGGCGCAACTAGTAATTGATAAAACCAGGTGTTACTTTGCAGATGTTTATCTTCAAAACTGATACTTTAACCAGTCTCTATCGTATTTCCGCTTTAATGTCGAATTAAGTACGCCAAAGAATATGGGTTCCAATTACTATAAAGCTAACCTGAGCAATTTTTGTTTTAATCTGAAATATTTTAATTCAATGAAATTTACTAAAAAACTATAAACAATTTGATATTTGAAGCTAATTTAAATTTTATACAATATGATATTTAAAGCTAATTTAATGAAATTTACTAGAGAACTTCATATAATTTGAAATATGAAGCTAATTTAACACAACTAATTAAAAGACATTTACAACTAAATTTGATCAAAAATTTATACAATAAAAGAAAATACATACAATAAAATACAATAAAACAATAAAAAGCAAAAGAAAACCCTTATTCTTCGAGCACTTCGTCGACACGTGTTTCGCTTCTCCACGAGGCATCCTCAGGACGTGTTGACTCTCCGAGCGCGTGGCCGAGAATTCTCAGAATTTATTCAATTCTTAATCTAAACTTGTAATAAAATAGGTAAACTTTCGAAGTGATGACATTGCTTAATAATAGATAGTAAAATTTGAAATGAAAATAGCTTGTACCCTGGATTTAACACAATATGCTACTTTGATTCTGGAAAAATAATTGTTTCTACAGGATGGCAGAGAAGCTCAGCTAACCATAGCACCAATTAATAAAATATCCTAGCAATGGCACTGGATGGCTATGGAAAATCAATAATGAAAATGTATTTTTTAATAGGGTCTGGATATGGCAGCTGTGGCAGCATTCAATAATAATAGTTCATCTAATACAAATGATAATAATGATGTTGTTTGTACTCCTGACTTCCCATTGGAGCCTTTGTGTGAGGTAGGATAAACTATGTTATATTGTCATAACTATTTAAACATTTCAAAATAAACAAGTATTTTGATGGATTTATAAAAAAGGAAGCAAACTTACTTGTGAAAAGTCAAGCAAAAAATTCAATTTTGATCAAATTACAATTTTACTTGATTATAGGTAACAGAAGACAATGACGATGACGTCGAATGTATCACGCCAGGGCCAGTAGTACCGCCTAAGGCGCCTAATCCGCCACCTGTCGCATCTCGGCCGCTACCCGACTTGTCCAACGATAACATCGTACAGATGACTGAAGATGATGTTACTGTCAACGCTCTCACTGGAGGACTAAAATTCCGCGTTGATCCTCAAACATTATCTTCAAAGAAAATGTATCGCTTGCCAGACGGTCGTATTTTTGCTATCAACTCGAATCCTAGCATGCCGGGTGGTTATTCGGCGACCATTGTATCGGTTTCTGACGCCGGCGGCAAGGCGGCTGCTAAAGGTGAGACGTTCGCTGCTAAACTAAGCGCAGTCTCTTCGGGGCCGTCACCATCCGGATCTAATCCGAAGCCACGCAATACTCGCAAACAGAAAGGGAAGGCAGCGCAGGTTTCTAAAGGACATAAAACGAAAGAGCTTGAGGAACAAAGATGTCCAGATCTTAAAGTGCCCATAGAATGGTATCGATACAATTTGGTTGACGCTGTAGATGCTTTAGACTATTCTCTATCGCGTCTGAACAAGTTGAAGAAAGAAGCGACCACTGGGTATCTTCGTACTCGAACTGTTGATGAAATAAAATATTTACATAGAACTTTAGAGCAGCTGTTGACTACATCTTCTAAACGATTCATTGAAATCCGTGATAACCTGAACAGGGAACTGAAACAATACGTTGCAAAGAAAACACGTTTGAATCCCGGAGATGTGACTGAAGACGATGATGATGTTGAATTTTTGCCCAACACGGGTAATGATGATCCGATATTCATCGACGAAAATTCGATAGACTCCGTTAATGTTAGTGAGAGTCAAGAAGTCGATTTAACGGGTGTTGGCAGTAGTGAACATAATGATAGCACAGAAAACAAAAACAATTCCGATCCTCTTTTCTGCAACGAAGAATCGATCGGTGACGATAAAGACGCCGGCAATACTAGTGACAGTTTTAAGGATTCTACGCAGGACGCACAGAGCCCGAGTAATGTCGGTCATGATAAAACAAATTGTGAAGAAGTAAACAAGATTGACAAGCAGAATTCAGAGTCTGAAAAGCAAGAAACTTCATCAGGTGACGTACGGAATAGCAAGTCTGAGAATAACCAGGATCTAGACAAAACGCATGAAGAAATAAGTGATAATAAAACATCTGATTTGGCCAAGAATAAAAAGTTAAATGATACGCTCAACAGTGAGACTAAAGAAGATGGAGATGAAACAACCAGTGATGTTGAAGGTAATTTGAAGTCAGGTGGTGAACCAATTTCTGATCAAAAAACTGGTGAAACCAACGGGCAGGTTGAAAAGGAAGATGTGGATGACGATCCCAATGAACCAATTGGATGTAAAAATAAGGCTGAAGCAAATGATAAGCAAACACAAGATACTGAAATGAGTGAGGAAATGATTGAAACATTGTTAAAGGATGGTGGGGATACATTAGGTGGTATCGATATTTCGAATAGTTTGGACATTCTGGACAATTTTGAAGACAAACAATAGGTTTACATTTTTAATAGCAATTTGTAACTAGGAAACATATACATATTATTGCAGGAAACTAAAATTATACTTCTATAGAGTTAAGTTAGAATTAAGAGTATCTGTTGTAAGCTTCATTCTTAAGGTGATAATTTTTTAAACCAACCGTATTTGTCGTCGTATTTTGTAAAAAACAAAGTCATTGGAATTATTTCTATAGAATTTATTTGGTTATAAAACACTGGGAGTAATAATAAGGGAGCATTCGTATGCTAACCTTAATTTTAGCTTAATGTGGGAATTTCTTGCAGGTTCAAATGTACATTTGGGCAATGAGCGGTTAAGAAATATAGTGACAATTTGCTCCCTTGTATGCATTTAATTTTGATGGACACAATATCATATGTGATTAATTTTGAAAGATCTTATAATATGCATAAAACTGCAAACAGTAAGTCAAATTTATAGTTTTTCCGAATTTATTCTGGTAAAAATCATCGGATTCTTGTACTAAACCGTTCTTTGACGATCAATAAACTGAGGTATATGCTCGACAAAATCGTGATAAGGTCTGAACAAATTTGTCGATTTAGTCGATTTAAAACGTCAGTTTATCAATCGACTAACAACTGGGCTAGCTCTTGCTCAAGATTCACCTATGGCCCTATTCGGAGACTTGAGATTTTCATCTCACCTTTTTTCGTCTTTGTTGCTCTAGTTTGAAACGTCATAGGTGTGAGAGTGACCAAGATAAAATCTCATCTCATCACACACGTAGGAACAGGCCCTCTACTCAGGCCATGCTTGACGGTCGAGATGTTTCTTGGTCTCTCTCACTCCTATGGCTTTTCAAAAGAGAGAGACAATGACCATAAAATGTCTTGACTGGTAGCAATAGAGCCTAAGATGCTCAAAGCACGGTTTGGGTGGCACAAAATAGTAACGTTCTTCATTTTACAGCCTTGACAGTGGTAGTTATCGCTTATTTGCAACAAACATGATTTATATTTTGACTAGAAGTTATTATTAAAATGTAAAGTTATTTAGTAGTTTGCTTTAACCTGCCTATAATTCTTAGACCCGCATGCTAAAACGACACTCAGGCGTCGTTTACCACCACCAGTTAACCAGTTTTAGCGGACTGAGCTTGACTGAGCGTCATCAAGAATCTCGATTTAAAGCTGTTTTTATGTATGGTAAAATTAATTTTAAATCAATATTCATGGTTGAGCGTCGTTTTAGCATGCGGGCCTTAATGTCTCTGTTTTAATTTGTTATTGACATTAAATAAGTCAATGTTTATTATTTTTGCTGCAAAAATTACGACAGGTGCGTTAACAATTACTATGTTTTCTTATGTGACGTTCCGAAGACGGGTCTGAGCAGTGGCGCACTTGTAGCGCCTCACTCAACTGCCGTCTTTGTACTTCTTTACTCTAGTAAACTTCAAGGCTAGAGTGAATAAGAACCTTCTAGGTCGTCGTGCTCCATCTTAGACCACAACGTCGCTTAACATCAGGCGAGTTGGTGGTCAAACGCCGACCTATTATACATAAAAAAAAAAAAATGTGATATTATTTGAGAGTTAGAACGATAACGGTACAAAAACACCTACACTTGCCGCGGGTTATAATATATAGACAAAATAAATACTTAACTTGCGAATTATTAAGTTGTGGTTATTTTTATCTCTGCTATTTCTGTAAACGTATGTTAATAAAATTGTTGTGAATTAAAATGGATTATAGCATTCACAAAACGGACGAGTTCCTCTCTATTAGGTGACTTCTAACAATGGCTTGTGATAAAATGTTATTTTCTCAAACATATTCTGTTATTTATTAATTATTATTGAGTTATATAGTCCTGACTGAATGTTCTTGTTATGTTCGAGAAAGAAGCTGATATTTGGGAAAAGCCAATTTATGGACGCGCGTTATGTGTGCCTCGAAAACGCATAGACTCTTATTTTACACGTTCGTCTTTTTTGCCTTCTGCAAATTGACTTATTATTTATTATCAAAATGTTTCTTACCGTGACTTCTTGATCATCGATCTTAATATGATTCTTCTCGACCCTTGGGCTCTTAGAGACATTTTTGAAGATTCCGCGTGTAGCTGGCAAATTGCAAAGTCAAGTCAGGGGAGCTATTCCTGCGCGTGAGATGCGCTGAGATTGTATCTTGGTCACTCACACACCTATGACTTCAAACGAGAGCAACAAGGATGAAAAATGGTGAGATTGAATCTCACTTCGTAAGCATAGCCCTCCAGTTGAGAGTAAAATATAAAATCGCGATAGCCTTCTATAAAGCGAACTCCACTGGTTTTATTTAGGTGAGTTGCTTGTTTTAAACGGATGAATCCCACGCGGATACAGTCATAGCAAGAGACGTACCTAATTGGGATTACTTTACCGTCTCAGAGTATTTTTGTAAATTGTATAATTTCAACAGAACTTTGTTGTCCGTAATTGGAGACTGCTTGTCAATACCTACCTGTTTATCACGGTAAAATGATGTCCATCAAAATTTCTGGTGTCGAGAAAGGTGTTTTATTACAGTGTCAATAACCTTAACATGGATTTTTTTAGTTAGCGTAAACTTTTTCGTTTGCGTTTGGCTACATAGATTTAACTAGTGCGTTTTCCTTTGGCTACATACGTACATAGTTCCTTAACGTTTCCGCCAGAGGCGCTTTATTGCAGTGTATGGAATGGAGCGAAACTAAAACGAAAAAAGTTTACGTAACTATAAAAACTCATAGTAAGGATACAGGGGGGCTATTCCTGCGCGTGAGATGAGATGAGATTTTATCTTGGTCTCTCTCACACCTAAGACGTTTCAAACGAGAGCAACAAGGACGAAAAAAAGTGAGATGAAAATCTTAAATCTCCAAATAGGGCCACTGTTATAGTGAATAAGAGTACTGTAAAATCAGTACTACTGTTTGCTCTTCCACAGTTCATCTTTCAGTTGTTCACCTTTCTCTTGTAACATGTCGAGTTGTAAACAGAAAGCTTATGGAATAATCATAGATTATTGTCTGCTGCTAACTATTATGTAATAGGTACCTACTTATTTAATAAAGGACAACATAAATGCATTTGGTAAAAAATGTTTTTGTTTTATTGAAGGGATTTAGAGTAAAATCTCAGATAAAAGGCAGTGACTTGATTTTAATTAAAAAAAACGTAAGAAATTATACTCATAACATATACTTAATGCATAGGTATTTTATGAAATAAATAACATCAAGGTTGCGAAAACATTAATACATTAATTAGTGAAAAAAGCACTTAAAATATCACAATTATGTACTTAGCTTATTGACAAATATTCGACAGTTACTTATTATTAATACAATGCTGTAAAATTACTTAATATTTCAATTAACAAAGGCACTTTCAACAACGTGTGTAGACGTAGTAGACACGCAAGTAATTGCGTTCGCGTAGCTACCTAATGTGTTTTAAAAACTTTGAGACTTGTATTTACTAATCTTATTTCTACCACGAATCGAATCTTAACTAACGTATTTCGTGCTAGACAGTTTATTCGCAAACGTCCCGTAGAGGCGGAGAATGACTTTCAAGTCTGTCCGGTATGTAGAAAGTGATTTTCAACTTCTCGCTGACGAAAAGTGTAACAAGCTAAAACGAGATGAAGCACATTTTTATACAACGACGTTTTTGAATAAGACCGCTAAATATTATGCTAGACAGACGGAGCAATGGATCAGTCTCCATCGTGATCAAGCTGCTTAGAACCAATATAGTTCTATGTTATTTATAAATTTAAAAAGTAGAATAGTTTTAATAATCCTAGAAAATGTCCACTTAGTAACGGAAATGGCCTTTTCTCGACCGCTCTTCGTGGTAGACTCGCATCGGAGAATAGCTGCCGTTGGAGCCACCATTCGCGTTCAATCCTGAAATAGTGCAAATGAATAAAAAATATAATAGATGAACTTTGGTTTGTTTACAACTGACAACAAAATAAACAAGAAAAGTAATATTGCTTAAAATGATACTGGAACAACTGGCGGTCTTATCACTGAGAGCGATCTCTTCCAGGTTTAGAGCTCAGTCATTTGAAGTTTAAGAGTTTCAGCATAGGTACCTTTGTCAAGTTGACTGTCCACAGTGGATGCTTGGAAAGGAAAGAAAATAATTTATTGAGGAAGATAGGTAAGTTTAGTCAGTTGTGTTCGATGATTATTAACTTATGATAGGTGTGAATGCACACGACAGGTGAGTGCGAAAGAGTGTCAATGTGTTGCTCACAAGAACTTGGAAAATTCGCAAATCCACATTCAAATGAGAATCAGGTAAGCCATTTTACGTATAATTTGTCTTATGTATCATACTTCCACACAGATATTATACAGAGAAAAGATTTGGATTTTTGTATGTTTGTAACGAATAAACTCAAAAACTACTGGACCGCTTTCAAAAATTTCACCATTAGAAAGTTATGTTATCCGTGACATAGGCTATGAAACGCGAGCGAAGCCGTAAGCAAAAGTGCTGGTATATTATAAAGGCGAAAGTTTGTATGTTACTTCACGGTCAAAGGGATAGGCCTATTTTGGTGAAATATGGAATGGTGGTACGTATACCCCGGATTAACACATCAGGGCGTAGCTAGTTTGACATAAAAGCGATATCTCCGAGGCTACTGAGACAAATCAACGTTCGCTTGGTCAACAATAACGTCGGCAGCGCCACCATGCCGCCCACTATCTGAGTGTTCTCGTACCTTGCAGCAGGTGCGTGGGCGGGTGCGCGGCGGGCGAGGCGCAGCGCGGCGCCAGCAGCAGGTGGTAGAGCGCCAGGTACACGGCGGCCGCCAGCAGCGCGCACACGGCCAGCGCGCGGAACACGCCGCGCGCGGCCTGCAGCGGCGCGGACAGCGCCACCATGCCGCCCACTATCGCGCCGATGCACCGACCTGCAACAGACAGTAGGCATACATTGTACACTCTACTCGCGTGATGCTCATTGCATAAGTACGGTCTGAACACCTTGCGTACATGACGTTTTATATGTCTGGTATGTATAACCTATATTAACTCTTAATGATGATGTAGTATAATGATGAAAGTCCACTTCCTATCAGCTTCCAGGCAGCTTCTTTTGAGAATTATTTCATTTGGCTATTTGAAACTTCATACATCTATTTCATCTTGACCATCAGCTTAAATACGGTCGAAACCTATCAGGATTGTCTGAGCAAATTTAATTTCTTGTATTGACACAAGAAATTAAATTTACTTACTTACACATTGAATATTCTACTGCCAGTACTGACCGATGCAAAAGTGCGCGATGACCGGAAGCGCCTGGCCCGTGGTGGTGTACTTCCTGGGCACGAGGTGCCGGAAGTAGAGCACGGCCGTCACCCACACCAGGCTGAGCGTGAACACCTCCAGCGCCTCGCACACCGCCACCCACGTGTAGTCGGTGCTGAACGCTAGACCTAATAATAATAAATAAATAAATTCGGGACACTTCCACACACGGTCGCCTGACCCCAAACTAAGCAAAGCTTCTACTATGGCTGCCAGAGACTGATATACATACCTACCATATTAGATATCTTTAAATACATACTTAAATAGATATTAACTATTGCTTGCTACTGTGGTGCGAGCACTGTTCTTTGTCGATCGGTAAACTGACATATAAAATCGACTAAACCGACAAATTTATTCGGACCATGCACGAAATCCTCGAATTTATGTGCCACACTCCTGTGCCGCAGGTGTGGCAATCAGTAATTTCCGAACAAATTTGTCGATTAGTCGATTTGAAACGTCAGTTTAGATGTCCATTATCTCCATATATTCTCAGCGATGTACTGCGTAAGTTGAAGCCTACGCAGAGCTGGTTTTCAGAATATCCCAATGCTCGAACTGAGATGGTCTTCGAGTTTATTCAGTTAACAAACGGACTTAACAAATTAAGTACAAACAAATAAAAGTACAGAGAAAAAAGGGGAGCGTAAACACCTCCAGCGCCTCGCAAAGATTGGGTACCTACGTAGTACGCGCTGACCTGGCAACGAGCAGACTAGGTACTAATAACACAACACCTAAACGCTCTCAGTGCCTCTCACCCACAACTAGACATATTCGCTGACCAGCTAAAGTCATTTGCAAAAAAGTCATTGCCATATTGCGAGTACGTACATTTATGGTAAGATTTTTATATTGTTTAATTGTTTCAGTTTGTTTTTCGTTTAGTTTATTTTTTTTCTTTAATTTTATTGTTTTTTTGTTTGTAACATTTTTTTTTCAATTTCTGTGTTATTAGTGCATATTTATATTATTAATTTTTTTTGTTAGGCATAAGCTGTAAATAATGTAATGATTGGGCATGTTAGTCCGTAAGTTACATTAAAAAAAAATACTGTTGCTAGACTGAGCATGGTTGATCTTTTTTGACTATTGGAGAGGTCAACAATGGAAGAGTTGGGTCACCGTCTATGTCCTTTAATGTGAATTTACAAGCAATGTTGGAGTAATTCTTAAACGCCTACCTATTAAATAATTATCATTTGGAGCAAAAAAAAAGAAATAAACTCAGCCGAAATTGACCCAACAATTACAACATTTAATAGTAATCGTCTTACCTATATTCAATTCAATTCTTGGTTTATGGCTCTTGAGAAAACCTTTCTCAACTCCGCCAATGTCACGTTGAATAGACCATCAAACGCAGAGAATTTAGTTACAGTTAGAAATATTTTTGCTCGGTGTTATGAGATGCAGAGTTTTTATTGTACAAAGAAAACTGCATTAATGGACAATTGAAAAAAATATGGTCCGCATCTCCTTCATCCAAACCGCATTCGCATATGGCATGATTCCTAATCCTAAGTTTGGCCAAGAAAACAGGTGTGCAGACATAGTTCAAACGTATCGTCTTATCTATTTGAACTATTTGAACTTACCGGTGTATCGCAGTCCATAGAAAGTGAAAGCCATGATGAAGACGTTGGAATGTCCGATGTAGTCGACTAGTGCTTCAGCCCAGAATAGCGCCGGGATGGCTGGCAACGCGCCTATGGTCAGAGTCAGCCCCATTTCGGTCACCGTGCCGTTCATATCATAATATACGGTCCTGTAGAAGAAAGGCTTTTAGAACTACGAATAGGTCCATACCTTTTTATATATACTCGTACATACATATATAAAAAGGTATGGACCTATGAAAAAAATTATGTATAAAATCATACATGTATAATTTAATACATAATTTTTTTCATTTCCATGTAATGCCACAGATCTGGGATGTAAAAAAATCTTAGATCTATGGATAATGCAGAGAAACAGTGAAGGTAGGCCGTTACTTTATACAATAAGTTGCGTTGCAGCCGTATTTGTTCCAAGTGTGGAATACCAACATTAAATCTTCTTGCAGGCCCAGCATACAAAATTCTTCTCTCCACTTTTTGTCGTGTGAGAAATAAGCGATGGCAGTTTAGTTGGAAGAAGGCCCGTCTCTCAAGCCAGAGGTAGCGGATTCGAACCCAGCCGACGGCACGCACCAATTTGTTCATTGTGTGTCATCTGCTACATGACTGGTGCCCGGTGTATGGCGACAGGCTCGCCCCCTGTCACATTTGGGACCGAATATCGTCCGGCGAAGTGTGGGTGTTGTATTACACCTCGCCAACCTCCCTGGGGGGACAGGTGTGACGATGTTATGAGAACGTGACAAGGCTATGTGGAAACATACGTCTGTCTCGATAAGAAGAGTCGACACGAGAGGACACACAGTTTTTGCAAATGACAGTATACGCTACGTAGGTACGTATACTGTCATTTGCAAAAACTTGACTTACTTACGTTCTAGACGTTCATAAGTGTATCTTTGATACCTAAATTGAATAAAAATACTTTGACTGTATCTAATATCTATGTAGATATGTGCTTACCATGGCAAATAAGCGTCGATTCCGCTCCAGAGAGTGCCAAGTAAAGCGAGCACGGCGAATACAGCGGCGGTTTCAGCTCCGTATCTGCGTACCGTGTTCATCGGCATCGTAAGAACGCCTGTCGAAGTGTGCCACCACCACTCGGGCGTCGAGAGAGGCATGTGACTGAGTAAAAAGACAATGCACAATATAGAAACCTCAGAGAAGTGTGGTAGAAGCCTATTGCATTACTTCCTTATATTTTTCCACAATTTACCTACATAGAATTGTAAAAAAAAACATTGCAATTTGCATTAATACGTCTGTCGTACAGTGGGGCTATTCTGCGCGTGAGATGAGATGAGATTTTATCTTGGTCACTCTCACACCTACGACGTTTCAAACGAGAGCAACAAGGACGAAAAATGGTGAGATGAAAATCTCAAATCTCCGCATAGGGTATGTCAAAGGGTCCCTGTGGTATGTCAAAGATTTTCTTTAGTGGCTAAACTAATAATAGTTGTGTACTATGGGTCCGTTTGTACACATGTTGCGGAGATGTGTGTTTGCTAACATATTGGCGTTAAAACACAGTTGTTCAGGTGCAAAATCCATTCTTACCTGTCGAAGATTAAAATAAGTGCCCCAATCAGCATAAAAAGAGCGTGCATGAAAAACGGCACGAGGTAAGGGTTTTCGGGCATAGAATCCGCTGCTACGCCGGCCAGAGGTGGGAAGATGGCCAGGCCCAGTGTGCCAAACGCCAGCTGTCTGCCGACGTCGCCGCGTCCGAGAGAAGTCTCGCGCGTCGCGATCACACACGCCGCTCCTAACAGAGCCAAAGCAGAGGTTGGCCAGATGTCTGCGAGTATCCTGAAGATAAAAAGATTATTTAGTCATATACAAACCTGCCTTCTGTGCTGGGGGGCGTAGGTTCGATTCCCACCTAGAACAAACATTCATGTAATCACCTAACATTTGTGTTTGTCCTATCTCTGGGTGTTCATATCTATCTAAGTGTGTATTTAAAATATATTTGTATGTATATCAGTCTCTGGTAGCCATAGTACAAGCTTTGCTTAGTTTGGGGTCAAGCGACCGTGTGTGCAGAAATGTCCCAAATATTTATTTTAATATACTTTGGTCCTGGCTCCTGTATAAAAATGGATGCTAGATCCCAACCCTAAAGTGCTGTACCTCCAGAATATAAAGATAAGCAGGGATGTGATGGCCGACTGATGACAGGCTGACTCTCATAGATGTGGACAATTTACTGTTATTTATGTCTCTTGTTTTTATGTCTTACCTTACGACGAGGTAGCTCCAAAACGTGTAGGAGGGATCTCCAATAACCAGTCGACACTCAGCATTGGCTAAAACGCCGTCAGGTTCGTCGTAAGGGTCGAGCACTTGGCACCGCACGGCTGGCATGCACTCGCTCTCTTCCTGGTTGATTTCCTCCAGACGGTCAGGAGGGACCAGGCATTGTGATTTACCGCCTGCAAACATAAGCATTTGTGATTTCAACGGGGGGGATTTAGGGGAGGGCAGGGGGGCTATTCCTGCGCGTGAGATTAGATGAGATTTTATCTTGGTCACTCTCACACCTATGACGTTTCAAACGAGAGCAACAAGGACGAAAAAAGTGAGATGAAAATCTCAAATCTCCGAATAGGGCCCCAGGCGAGGTGCTTCCACAAGAGAGAGCCCCCACAATAGGGGTTGAAAAAAGAAATTAAAAATGTTAGCAGGTCATCAACTTTTCCGTTTTAATTTTTCTTTTATTACATACTTGTCCAAATATGACTACTTAGGTTTAGACAATTTAATGAATTTCTTGCAATAAATAAAATCGCATAACATTATTTTTTTTACTTCAAACATGTACTTACATAACAAAAAAAAAGGTGATAAGACCTATTCCTGCTAGGCTATTCCTGCGCGTGAGATGAGATGAGATTTTATCTTGATCACTCTCACACCTATGACGTTTCAAACGAGAGCAACAAGGACGAAAAAAAGTGAGATGAAAATCTCAAATCTGGGGGGCTATTCCTGCGCGTGAGATGAGATGAGATTTTATCTTGATCACTCTCACACCTATGACGTTTCAAACGAGAGCAACAAGGACGAAAAAAAGTGAGATGAAAATCTCAAATCTGGGGGGCTATTCCTGCGCGTGAGATGAGATGAGATTTTATCTTGGTCACTTTCACTCCTATGACGTTTCATACGAGAGCAACAAGGAAGAAAAAAAGTGAGATGAAAATATCAAATCTCCGAATAGGGTCCCTGGTCCTAGTCTAGGTCTAGGTCCGAATAAGGTCCTAGTGCAATTGTCTAGATTTGTCAAGGTCTTATACAGGATGTATGAGTTTCAAGATGTAATAGCATTGATATCAGATTACCAGATGGCACATTTACTCAAGGTTGTGTAGGTATGATGCATACCTCGATATTTACTGTTCAGTCACGTACTAACTGCACTACAGTAATGTAAAGTAAGTACGTATAAGTAGTTCTAAATTTAATGTTAAATTGTACAATTCCAATGCGTTTGACAGCATCACAGCGTGTGTATAGACGCATACCTACTTTTAAATGAATATATTACATAGCTGCACGTCTGTCCTAATACTAGCCTACCTATATGGTATTAAAGAATTCAAGCAGATAACAGATAGATCAGTTTCTGTTTCTTCGAACCAAAATTAGTTGAGTAAGAGAATAGAATAGATTGCTATTTTGTAATATGTCATACGAAAACTGTAAAGAATATATACTATCTCCATACTTTAATACTTACTAATATTATAAAATCGAAAGTAACTCTGTTTGTCTGTCTGTTCACGGCGAAACGACTAAACGGATTTTGATGAAAATTCATAATTAGGATACTGTAGCTAATTATGAATATATATAAACAACGTGCTGGTTTTGGGTGTAGTAATACTGAAACGGCACATGCCGAGACTGATTTAGAATTAAACCTGTAAGGTCCCCTTATCCTAAACACGATAGATTATATGTTATCACAACTTAAACTTTTACATTAATTTAATTTTTGTTGGTATTACTTAATCGTAATAAGAACACAAATAAGAATAACTTACTCGGTTAAATTTGAGAGAACTAATCTGGCTATTTAATCGAAAAAAAATGTGGTGTAATCACTGAAAATTTAGAGAATTACGTTCCAATAGTTTTTTTAAGAAGATACCTACCTACTTTTTGTGTTTTTTTTTCAAAATGGTATAAAATTTGTTCTTTAGTTAAACTTTAGTTGGTAGTTTCTTCTACCAGCTTTTCATAATTGATAGCTGATCATAATTTTGCTTCATATCAAACTAGGCGCAAAAAAAACTTGTTTTAGGTGATTTCGGGGCCTTAAAAGTAATGTGAAAAATGGCAACTCACTAGTCCGATAAGTGCACCAGTTGGAGTCCTCCGCGGTGGAGTTGTCTCCGGCCGGCTCGGGCGCCAGCAGCGACAGCGGCAGCCGCATCCTCTCCACGTGCTTCATGTACACGAGGCACTGCCCCTTGTAGCACAGGTGGGGCGGGTTCACTTCGAAATCTGGACCGCTGTATTCTTCCTCGAAGGTCCCGTTTGGCTTTTGAGTCTGGAAAAGGAGGAAACAGTGTTTGAGAATATTCGTTTTTGTTGGAGACCTCGATAGTGGGAAAGTGGACTGTATTTTTTGTTGTGGAATGTGGAATTAAAATCTTCTGGTTACAGTAGTGGTTTTTTATTTTTCTCTTAATGCACAACGTGTTAGGTTACTTGAATACAATAATGGTTGAACAAGAAGTGTGTAGTCCGAGCTAGCCAAGCTTACCAACCGAACTTGGTAGAATTTTGTGTTGGGTTGCCAACAGTTTTGACAGATACATTTAGGAGACTGATCGATAGGTTTTGGTCATTGCTTCGAGGTCTTTTCGTTCTTCTTGCTTGCTTTAATTTTAGATAGGTGCTGAATGCACCTATCTAACATTAAAGCATTCTCATTCAATTTATTAGGACATTCAATTCAAATACCGTTTGTGCCACTGCCGCAGCAATCAAAAGTTACTAATCAAGTAATTTTTTAATTAAAACTAATGAACATCTAAGTAAATCAGATCGAGAATTTAACGGACCACTAGGCTAGGTTTTACATTACCAATTTTCTCCATAGCAAATCAAAATAAACAACACGAAACAACGGAACTCAATTTAAGATTAAAAACCGACTCAATCAACCCGTCCCGTCTACAGATTGGATTTTGTAAAAAAAAGCGACCAATACGTAAGTTTAAACCTTAAAAAAAAGATTTTTCAAAGTCGCTTCATAAATAGTAGTAATAATAATAATATTCGGGACACTTGCACACATGGTCGTCTGCCCCAAACTAAGCAAAGCTTGTACTAGCTCTAGGTGGGAATCGAACCCACGCCCCCAAGCTCAGAAGGCAGGTTCACTACCGACTGAGCCACAGAGGCAGTCCAGAAAATTAACGGAGTTACTAAAAAATTACAACCGAATAAAACCCTCCTCCTCTATTAACTCTGTTAAAAATATCACTGTTGTTAACTGGATTGCTTGCACCCACCGTGGTGGCGTTAGCGACGCCGCTGTACATGGGGCTGAGCGTGGTGGTGGTGGAGGTGGTGGTGAAGGGCTGCTGCACCCACGTCATGTTCTCGTCGGCGCAGCCGTACTCGCACGCGCCCACGGCCAGCACGCCTGTCTGGAAACACAACAGCGACCATGTAAGTTGACTTACCTCTAATATAGTTTAATAATATACTCCGCCAGGTTTAGCATTCCGTTGGGCAACACATAGTGACGTCAATCGATGCTTAAGCAGTCTTTTACAAATAGTTCGAAAGAGACGTATAACGATGAAGAGTGACGTCATATGTGTTTGCTCCAGGAATGCTAGACGTTGCTTGTTTGGATCATGCCTTACTTCGTATATGATGTCACGTGTGTGTGGGAAGCTGATTTATGATTTTTGATGTGTTTCGACCTATGTAATAGGGAGTAAGTATCATGTGTGTTTCACAGAAGTTCCTTGTTCAGTTTATGGCCCACACGGTCAATGTTACTTTTTACGTCTACTTTCGTTCTTATATAAAAAAAATTGCCAAGCAAAGATGTGCGTTAAAACGGCAAAACAACGGTTGAGGCACCAATTTTACTTATGTAGTGATTACTTACGTAAAATTGGTAAGGTACGTTGATGCACCAATTTTACGTAGGTAGTAAGCTACCTACGTAATACCTACTACACATAATCTGGGAATTCACGTAAGTCCCTAGTTGTCTATTATTTTTGTCGTTGCCGTCTTTTAGCTTCGAAGATGTGCTTAAGAGGTAAAAAAAATTCGTTGTCTGTAAAGTCGGTTTACTGACGATAGTTGAACGTGACAACGTGCTCACTCAAGTAGGAGAGAGACGGATGTCGAACGCTGCCGAACGCAAAGGCCGATTGTGCTTCTTTGTCGCTCGTTCCGCGCTCTCGCTTGCACTTCAAGCCTTACATGGAACGCCTCAGAGCGAGATAACGCCGCATTTTTTCGTGCGTGCAGCCGGCTCTATCGAATTATAAGACGTTGTCACGTCAAAAAATCCTGTTACATCAACCTATCTGTACATACCTACTTGAGTTAAAGAATATTTTTCTTGAATGAAAACTCCCACAATTCCTTACTCAACTAATGCAGATTTCAGTATGTGTACCTATATTATTTTACGTGACAAATACCACACTAATTAGAGTCGAGTCGCAAAAAAACAATGATAACTGTTTTAATTGGACGAACTTACAATGGCGGCCACTTCAATTGTGCTCATTGTCATTGAGAGGAAGCCCCAGCTTTCTCAACATCCTTATTTTATGGATTTGACGTTATTTACTACTTAGCCTAAGTTCTAGGAGTATTTTCTGATATACAGGGTGTTACAAAAACCCTGTCGTATCCGCGAGTTGCGCATCCAGTATCGCCTAGAGGATGCAGTTATGCTAGTTTAAATTAAATATTGACTCTAAAAAAAATTAACAGACTGCGCTCCGCCCTACTAAAAGCGCGAACACGGACACTTATCGCGTCGGTTTTGTTCGTAAACAATTCGCGTCGTGTCGCTACTTTTTAAGAATAAAAGCCGCCAACATTATGATACTTACAGATTTTTTAAATGTAAAATTTCTTTTTTTTTTTCTTGCGTTCTTAGACCGGTCATAACTCCTGCTATTTTTAACGTTCATTTTTTTGGTATTTTTGCATGAATACTTAGAAGTATGTGTACCTGCCCATCAATTATCCAGCAGGGTTGTAACTCCCGGTATGAGGTATCAAAAGAAATGTTATTCGACATACAATACAATACAATATATCTTTATTGCACACCAAAAATACAAAGTAAAACAAATAAAGAAAATAATAAAAAAAAATATCATTCAGCAGTATACAAGGGCGGCCTTATCGCCTAAAGCGATTTCTTCCAGGCAACCTTTGGATGGACAGGACAGAACGAAATATATTATATATAAACATACCTTTAATACATTTAATTAATACATTTTATTAAATACATACCTTTTCCCCTTCCCAGCGGTTGCATCGCATGTCCTCTTCGCAGACCTCTTGCATGACATAGGCGCTCTCGGCGTTACACATGAACAGCACGTGGGGCCGGCGAGCCTGTACAGACATACGATTAATTGTAACAGTAGGGTAGGTAAAGTAAGTATTAATTATTGTATATTAGTAAATATATAAATAAATATTAGGACACCTGCACACACGGTCGTCTGACCCCAAGCTAAGCAAAGTAACATACTATGGCTGCCAGAGACTGATATACATACATTTATGTAAATTTTTAAATACATACTTACATAATACATAGATGTTAATACCCAGACATAGAACAAACACAAATGTTCATCGGATAAATGTCTGCCCTAGGTGGGAATCGAACCCACGCCCCCAAGCTCAGAAAGCAGGTTCACAACCAGCTGAGCCACCGAGGCAGCAAGTATGTTTAACAGTAGTATCTGAATATAATTTACAAGTACTGCAGATACAGGTTACGGGCACGGAAACAATACGTTCGGAACGTTGGACATACAAGCCTATGCACTGGATTGTTGTAACATTAATTTTCTAAATAACACAATTCATTTACGTTAGTTGGATAATCTATCTTATATAAATAAAAATAAATCGCCATAATGTATGTACGCGCATAACTTGCGATGCGAACGACTGCACTAAATTGGAAAATTCTTTTTCTTGAGTTGATAATAATTGATTGTCAAGATTTGTCGAAAATATACAAATTTGAAAAAAAAAGTGGCTGTCTGAAGTTTGCCGGGTTAGCTAGTGGTTTTATATTTTTGTACGCAGCAAGTTGGCTGCGACACTCACATTGTACAATTTGGAATGTAAGATATTATGAGTTATGACGAAGAAACGTGAAACAAAAATGCAATAAGTAAGACAATGTTTAAAATTCAAATACTGTAGGTACCCACAAAAGCAGGGTAGAATTCTAGCTATTAGATAAACATAATAGCAAAGTATAAGAACTACTATGGTAATAGATATTTAAGTGTCGTGAAAGTAAGGCAAGGCTCTATAAAGCAAAATGGCAAAGTTCAAGATTCGGTAGGATTTGACAGGTATGATAATACCGTTTGGTATTTTCTGTATCTGTAGATAATTTGGATATACAGTCAAATGTCAATGGTAGATACTTATTTTCATGAACCAAGCTTTTGAAAATAAGTATCTAATAGTAGTAATAGTAGTAATAATAATAAGTAGAGTTGGTTGGTTTATATGTCACTTGCTCGAGAGCCTCAAGGCAAAGGGTCATTTTTGAGGTGACTCGTGCGTGTCGTAAGAAACCTTTGTCAAGGGCATAGAAATAACATATTTTTGTTCGGTTTTATGTTGTATGCCGTCATAAGTCTGCGGGCTCCTGTGTAGATTTCACAGAACACGATTTTGCGATATGCAAAACGGACACCGAAGTTGTGCAACATTGATTATGAATAAAGTTATTGGGTTTTGTCGTTTGGTTTTGAATTTGAAACTAACGTAAAGAATCTGTATTTTTAATAAATTGCAGACACATAATGTCACATATGTCTGAAATATAAGTAGGACCACTAAAGGTAAATGTGGGACAAGAGAAAGTTTTATTCTTCTTTGCCTCGCAGTGGGACGAAAAGTGAGGACCTAGATGAACAACCCGGTATTTTGTCGTAAAAGTATTTAAATGTTAATTGTGTTCATCTAAATTGTAGTTAAAAGTTTGCAGCTTAGCTACATTAATGAAGACAGATAGAGCATAGCAAGAACTCCGTTTCGCTAAAATGAATTTGACTCCATGACCCCGACTTGTACCTACAGCAGAAAAGGTAAAAACAAGGGCAAACACGCATAATATCTATAAGCTTACCTCATGTCGTTCCGTGTAGGGCACGGCGAGTAGTATCGTGTAGAAAATGGCGCTTAAAATGAGGCATATGGCCGTTGTGACGCGGAGCAGCCGACCGGAGCCGCTGGGTGCATTACTGCTGCCACCCGTCGACCCTCGCCCCACTGATAGTCTGGATATAGGACAGGTGCAGACGTTACTTCGTTACACTTACTTCATCGTATTCCGGGCATGTGAAACACATGCAAAAAAATAATTAACAATGACTCATGTCAACACATTTAATTGGCTTACTCTAGCACAGCAGTTCAGCTCATGTTGGGGTAGAATATAACCGTATTGGTAAAGAGACAAAACATATATCATATCGTCATATCGTCAAGCCTTTCCCCCGAGGGGGCTGGCAGAGGTGTAATACAACACCCACACTTCGCCGGACAATATTCAGTCCCAAATGTGACAGGGGGGCGAGCCTGTCGCCATACACCGGGCTCCACTCATGTCGCAGATGACATACAATACGCACATATGATCACACAATGAACAAATTGGTGCGTGCCGTCGGCTGGGTTCGAACCCGCTCCCTCTGGCTTGAGAGACGGACCTATATATATGTACATTATTCTAGCTTTACGCCTTGACTTAGCTACTGTAGTTCATAACATGATTTGTGTGCTTGCATATCTGTTAGAGATCAATTAGCATCTGATATTTGATAGGTAGGTGAGAGAGTGAGAAACTCAATCTTGATCATCGTTTAGTAATTTGAACAAAATGATTGCTTGAATGTTAGCTGAATGTGGTTCTTTGTCACCATAGCGTAGAGCAGGTAAATAAACTGCTATTAGGTCACCGATCGATGACCTGTAAAGTTGTTAATGGTGAAACAAAATGGCAGTGACGAAATCGTCTTGCAAGGTATTTAAATAGATTTCATTAATATTTTCATTGCCGTGGAATTCTTAAAATTTTCTTCATTCATTTTAGTGTTTATATCATTAGGCTAAGGGCTTAGTATTGTACATATACCTAAGTTTTGGTAGTTAATGCAAACTTTTTCGTTTGGCTCCATTTTTGGCTATATAGAATTGTATGGGGCCAAAAGTAAACAAAAAAAGTTTACGTAACTATCAAAACAGGAATGGGTTTATAGATTCTCATCTTATATGTACTTTACTTCATATGTCAATAAAGTAGGTATTAGGTAATCAGTGTCGTGGCCATCGACCGAGGACATCTACGCACGTCTGAGAATAATAAATAATGGAACATCACTTACTTATCAATAAGAGGCCCGAGAACCGCCGGTCCGAGGAGGGCGATGCATGGCGCGATAGCTGATATGAGGCGAGCTTCTCCTCTATCTATACCTACTGATAGCATGTGCAGTGGCAGAAATGGAAATATGCATCCCATACCTGAAAAACAAGTACTTATAAATAATTAACACAAAAAGTTGCTCGTTATGTCTTAATGCTCCATCTATGCAATAGAGAATTCTGTGGTTAAGTATGTCACAGAATAAATAATAGTACTACGTTATATCAAGTAAGTATCAATCTTGTGTAAGTTTTTTTTTTATACAACTCACTATGAAGCGCGGACTATCTTCCGACTGTGGAATTTAATTTCTGGTCGGATAACGGGATGAAGGTAGAAAGCTTTAACATTGAAATCGTTTTAATTCTTCTAATTCTTTTTACTTTTCTTACTTATCTTTATTCTCACGTAATAATGTCATCAGTGGTCCCAAAGCTACGGTCATTAGTTACGGTGGTTTATGGTAAATGGGTCGGTCACACATCGTGGCCGCAATGCAGCAAGACGAGGTGAATGGTCCCCATGCCGCCAGCAGCGGTCGCAGGCGAGTGTGTGGCGATCCTTACAAGGAAGCTTGCACAACACTCCGATTGAGAAGAGTATTTCGTGTTTGATACAAAACCGTCAGCAGTTTAGTTTACATTTAAACTGTTGAGATTAGAGGTCCCTTGTCACGAAACTAGATAGAAGGAGAAGTGCAGCTGGCATTTTTGGCATCGTCACTTTTTAATCCAGTGAAACTAATGTACCTAATTATTTGGTTTCCAAGGTAGAACATATCCTATGTATAGTGTGACTATATTTGTATAATAATTTCGATGACGATAAGTGAAAGTAGTGCTCCAGTAGTGGCTTAGTTAGAAACTGGAGAACTATGAAGATACTCGATATTTACGGTTGCTATTGAGTTACTATATACTCGTACTTCACAAATGCTTACAATACTTACCAGAGAGAAAACAGAAGAGGACGCATTTTAACGTTATGAGATTTTTATTCATTTTGTTCGGGATATCGACTGCTTCGTTGTTAAATTACTCGGTCACTCGCGTCACCATCTCGAATCTGTAAATGACAAAATGAACTTTATTTCCTGACAAATATGAGTCATGATTTAAAAATACATTAAAAACTTAATAATGACTGAGCGCTGAATGGATTGGGGCCACGGCCATTTATTTACACGCCTACGAAAAACCGTCTCAATAGTCAGACTATGAAATCAGTAGTGTACCTATAGTTAAGTGGGACAACGAATTCTAAATAGCTGATCCAGAATTAAAACAGCTGCATTTAAATGACACGAGACTGAATGATCCTATTGCGATCACATCACTGACACCGGCTTTCACAATGCGAATTAAACCTTGCAAACATGCTCCTAGAGTCGGCTCTACATATACCACATAATTATAAATTGTACTATAAGTCTGTAGAGCTAACAGTAACAGTCAGAGAAAGCAAATCAGAAAATGCAGAATTATAAACTCTGAAAGATATTACTCATAAGAATTAACGTAATTCTAAAAATACTATGTTTAAGATTCTGTAGCTGCAGGCGAATGTTTCGCAACTTGTGAAACGCTAACGGTTTCGATGATTATGTCACGTTCACATGTGATCATAATTCCTTTATAATATTAGTTCAGTAAGCTGACTAAACCCGACGATACGAATATAATTTCTGATAAAAAAGGAATGATGTTCCAAGCTTTAAAAAAATTATACCAGTCTTGCCTGTTTTTAGAGTCAGTTTATTCAACAGATTCCTATGCATTGGTAGTCATTGACCAGAATAATTATGAAAAACAGCAACGGACATGTAGATATTTGGGTTACGATCGAGTAAACATAAACATTAGCGTCCTAAAGACTTACACGACAGCCGTTTCAGTTGTGGTGGCAACCGTCCAATTATTACGCACTATCGTTTTGATCCCAGGAATAATTGTGCAAGTTAAGCAATAAAAAGGTATGATTTGCTCTATACTTAGTATCTTGATAAAATATCACATTTCGTGTCATTATTGAAGCTTACCGACCAATATAACCCAATAGCTGGTTCGCGTGTCAGAAGGTCGTCTGATAAATTGCGACTAGGGCATGGTGGTCGATGCCCGATGAACGCACTAAGCCAAAAATTTGACGAAATAAAAGTATTGAATGTTTTTCAAGTGGAAAATATTAAATTGGAATTGATAGGAAGTCAGATTAGACTTCCAAAGAGCTATTATAAACAGGATCGGAGCCGGAGGTGATTATGCGCCATGACGAAATGACTACCGTTACATTTTATGAACTCTTGTATAATTTCTGAATTCTGAATTGATATCTTTTACCTTTCTCAGTATTCTTATGTGTGTTTTAAATACAATCTTACCTATGATAATAATAATTAGAGTACGAACCAACCTCATAGAACCTAGGTACTTAGGTAAGTAAATCCTACTAATATTATAAACGCGAAAGTTTGTAAGAATGGATGGATGGATGGATGTTTGTTACTCTTTCACGCCAGAACGGCTGAACAGATCTGCGTGAAATTTTGCACAAAGATAGATTATAGTCTAGAATAGCCCATAGAATACTTTTAACCGCGAGTAAAACCGCGGGGCGCAGCTAGTGTTATTATATTTCTTATTATGACACAGTATTGGTAGTTGGTGTTTTGACTCATCTCTCGCTTCGCTAAATAAAAATTTAATCTTTTCTCTATTAGTCATCATTATTATTATCATCTATCAGCCATTTTTCACAACAGCAATGAGCGAGCCATGCGAAATAAATATCACATTTGTTTACCTACTATTTATTGCATATTAACATTTAGTATTTACTATAAAACATGTCTTAAGAATTATAACCGTAAATAACTGAACCTGATATTTCCTGTAAGGTAAGAGACTCTAGCAGGCTATTATCTTTGTAAATATGAACAAAATCAATAATCTCTGAACAAAAATAACTTCAAGGGCGAGTCACCACCAATATTTCATGCATATTACAATGTAGAAGCTCACCAACACAACACTTGTAGGCATTCCTAACGGCTCCATCCAACAACATGGCAGATTGTGTCAATGATTTGATCAATGCTATTTTATGGGGACTTACCCATAACTATTACAGAAACTATTATGTGATACATGACCATCATACATGTACTTACACTATCACTTCTAAAAATGACCAGACGAGAAACAGGTTTATAAAAAGCAGAGCATTGACAACCAGCATAGGACTTACAAAGTGCTTTTTAGCGTCGAGTCGGGATTGCAATGGCGTCATCGCTATAACCGTGCGATGGCGAAGGTCCACGCGACTTGTGATTGTGACTGTGAATTGTGAGACGCTAGTGGTCGCGGGATATCACCGCTATAAACTCCAATAAGCATGATGCAAACGATCATTTTAGAATCACCACGCCTTAAGCTTCTCCTAGTTATGTAACGTACTTTAAAAAACAATTGAGTGCAATTTGTAGGCAATTGAGAGCAGTTTAAATTTCCTCGTCCTAAACTCAACAACTACTTATGTACTGTTTACGTCTAATTAATTACCTATTGCATATAATAATATTTAGTGCAAGCAACAATTTAAATTTAGATTTTTAAACTCAACGACTAATAAATTACCATTAATTACTACAGATAGAAAGAAGACAATGAATTACACATATGTACCTACCTACATTTGTCAATGAATTTAATTGTTCTTCAAGTCACGTTTACTCTTCATAATTTTGTTTGGCAGTCGAGCCGATGACATCACTTTAGGGACTGCCGGACTGCTCTGCACGACGTAACTTCTGAACAGCTATTTAGCCTGGACAAGATAACCTTTGACAACGCTGGTGTGACAACACCACACTTGCTCAGATCTTTTCTTCTCTCTCCAATTTATTTAGCTCTTTATCTTTGGAACATTGTCTTACATTAGGCATCGTTTTGTCGCTGATTTATGAGTGGCTCTATTGTTTTAGATGAATGTAGCTCGCATGTGGCAATAAGTGCCGGACTCCGGACTGGTTGCTCTTTTTAATGTTCGCCAATCGACCAGTGCAATGAACTTACGGCGTGTGTGGTAAAAGACGCAATGTTAACAAAGTTTAAAGCTCTATCAACTTACATTTTTTTTTCAACAATGTGCGAGGAGAGGTTTTAGTTTAGGTTTGTTGCAATAGGTGGTTTATCCTATCCTATCCTACTAATATTATAAACGCGAAAGTTTGTAAGAATGGATGTATGATGTAGTAGATGTATGATTTTGTAAGTAACTTTATTGTAACTTATACCTGTATAAGTTACAATAAAGTTACTTACAAAATAATTTAAAAATAAAATGCAAAAAAGTAAGTACCTACTTATGGTGCGTATTTTCTAACTATCAAAATGTAGAGCAAACCATTTATTATTTTAATATCTCGGTATTATTGGAAGGTCAGTTATTGTAATTGTGGTAAAGAGCATGATGCAGCCGGTGACATAACGACTTAGTGGGATGAGTCAGTGTTATCAATTTCATGCAAATTTTATTGCTTGTTCATAGAAATAAAATGTGAATAGGGAATACTTCCGTTTGAGTAAGTAGTACGTATAATAAATTAGAATGTAATGTTACGTTAAGGCTTAGTACTCGAAACCTGATGAATATCCACCTTCTCCCAAAGTCAGATTCTAAATCTTCAAGTCAACTAGACAGAAAATATCTAATCAAACGATCAATGGTACGCGACAGTACAAGAGCCACCGATAACGTGGTAAGTACCAGCATACGCCGTCACGGCACGACTTGGTATCTGGGCCAACTACATTGTTTTGTTTTCTCCTCTCCGTGCACTGCGATACGACTACCCGCATTATGATGTTGTTACAGACCTTGTACTAAAGGCAAAGAACTATCATTCGATATTCACTTTATGATAAAATGTTAAGGAAAATTCTGCTAATTTTTTTTTTATTTAATTTATTTAATTTATCATGTGATCCGGTAAGTATTGTCTTTAGAAAATATCATTTATTAAAATAACTAGCTACTAACAATATAAGCCTAAAATAAACCAAACAAAAATAACAAATTACAAATAATAAACAGAGCTCAAGTCAGTATCCGCGGGTAAAGTACCCAAAAGGCTGGCAACGTTACCTCGCTGAATAGCAATGCTAATTCGCTGACCGAGGTAAGCACCAGCCCTTTGGTCGTTTGTTCTCTCTATCAGCCGCTTTGACAGCTCATTGAAGAGCAACCATGCGCTTGGACCCCAAGGGCCCAAAGTTTCTACCCCAATAGGCAGAAATATGTATCCATCACCGAGGGATTCATATTTCCGCCTCTTGAGGGTTTCCGCCGATGTTGCCGCCGCTCCCGCCGTCCTGGAGGTAGATGATACATGGGATGCCGCCAGTGTGTCGACGCATGTGGCATCCCACACCAGTGGCCTACCATGACTCCAGGGAATCAATGTCATTCCGTAAGGTCTCTTACCATCGTCGCGTGCGATACCATGATATATACGATATATATATCATGGTATCGATATATTATATATAGATATATCGATACGATATCCGGTAAGTTGATTTTGTAAGAATTTTCTTTGCCATACAGATGCAGGAAACAAGACCCAAGTGACGAAGAAGAAGTTAAGAAGATGTAAGCCTTCGTTACATCTAGACTGTTTAGTTTAATCAGACTCTCATCAAAAGTACACATATCTATCGAGAGAGCCCAAGTTTAGCTACATACAGCTGATAGGTAGCCATTAGCCAGCTGATAGGTAGGCACTACAAGTTTCGATATTCATATATATTCATATACCTATGTATGTATTATGTCTTGCCGCAAAAAAAATGCCTAAATACCTTTGATCCAAATATCATTTACCTAGTCTACCAAACAAAAATATTTAAGAGCCAATGACAGTGCCAATAAAGCAAGTTGGATAAGAAACCTACGATCTATAACAAGCAAAGTTTTTACAGGCACCACAAACGGAAGTCGTGCGCGGATAGGCACCATTTGGGCAACTCGCTTATTACCCACCATTACCAATTACGAGCCGGTTTATTTATAAATTGTCTAACGTACACAAAAAATGGTAATAACAATGTGAGAAATGAAACATGTGCTGCAGACGTTCACAAATAGCGAGGAATAATAAATGATACCCGCAACCCGATAGACATTGGGGAAAACTTCTGGCTAACAACGTCGATTGGAGAAATGTAGGAAAAAACGGAACCCCTAAAATTTTCTACACTGTTCATCATCGCTATCAGCCCACACAGATAAAATATATAATAAAAGGTCTAATCCTGGATCGGTCAACTCCCAAGGCTTACAGAGTATAATATATCTTGTTAAGTTTCCGTTTAGTTAACCCGATGACAATGGCTTTGTGGCTCGATATGTATTCATTGCTTTATTGTAAATGCAGCTGTTGGAGCGCATTTGAAGGAGCACGTACATAAATGCGATCAATAACATACATTTTATATCACAGCTTGTACATTTTCCTATCGTGTCGGTAGAGCAACGAAACTGGAGTAACTTAACGACAGAGGGGTTCTTCCTTCTCCCTTGTGCTCCCTACAAGGAAGGAGGAAGCTACTGATAAACCTCTATGTATCCTCTTTGCCGTGGCTAGGCTTTGGGGAACACTACCCCCAGAGAATTTCAATGGTGCGAGTTCCCTTCCCAGCGCGAGCCGGTCGGCTTCTTAATCATCCTCTTCCGACAAGGTCACGGTGGCCATATCTTGGGTTTACCTGGAGTAACTTAATGGAGTTAGTGACAGCCGCACAACCCGTGTTCCGTATAAACGGCATTGTTACAGTGGAAACAATATTAGCATATTGGAGGTCAGCGAGCGACGCCGCTATTGCCGCCAAAACCGGTTCGGTTCTTCATGCTTTACGAATATGACGGCACGGAAACATGACATCATCAGGGCATGCTGACTTTTAGTCACCGGCTCCCCGCCATGTGGCCATCTTATTTTAGGACAATGTTTATATAGGATAGAGATAGAGAGATTTCTGGTTTTTTATGTGAATTTAACTATTGCTCACATCGCAACATAAAACGTGGCTGAAGTCTTAAATAAAAAAAGATAAATTTCATTAGTAGAGCCTTGAATGTCCATAGCGAACCTCTAGACCCCCTATCCGTGTCGACCCCTAGTTGTTGTAACCACGAACGACCCTACGGACAGGTGTGATGTGATCTTTACTCGTGTTCGCCAGAACACGTTTATTTTTTCAAAGAACTAGCTGCGCCCCGCGGTATCACCCGCAGTCTCATAGGAACCGTTAATTTTTTCGGGATAATAGTACGTACCTACATACCCTATGTCCTTTTCTGTACCCCTGATAATGTGTTTGCAAAATTTCATAATGTTAAGTAGGTAGGTAGTGATAAGTAGTTTAAGCGTGAAAGCGTTACAAACAAACAAAGAAAATCACTTTCGCGATGTACCATTACCTAGGTAAGTAGGTATAAGAATGTGTGAGGTGAACGTCAAATTTTATTTTTATTTGATAGGTAATTAATAGACTTGTGTTTGATCGCATGTTGCATTCTCGCCAGGCGCGTATGGATAAATGCACCCTCAACTCTGCGATGGAACACACTTGTATAGAAGCAATGAAGAAACCGATTCACTCGAGACTTCCTGCGCGTGAGATGAGATGAGATTTTATCTTGGTCACTCTCACACTTACGACGTTTCATACGACACAACAAGGACGAAAAATAGTGAGATGAAAATCTCAAATCTCCGAATAGGGCCCCAGGGTATATTATCACCTTAGACCTTCTAAGTCTAAGATTATCACGTTATTATTACTAATGGTTTTGTGAGCTGTAGACCTCGCGATCGACGTTTGTTCTCCTCTTCAGGTCGCATTCCTCAATAATTTTGTGAGCAGGCTCGATGTCCTCCATTTTGAAAAATTTATTTAAACTTTTTCGTCAAAAATGTTATATGGATAATTAAGAAATGCGACCTGTTAGGTATGTAGAAGAAGACAGATCTGGACAGAATTCGGACATACGAAAGCATTTTTGTCGAAGCTGAAGCAAAGAAAGAAGAAAGCAACCTGAAGAAGCTTCGCTCGCTAAGCCCGCTCGGTCAACTACAATACCTATGTATAAACTGAGCACTTAGAAATAAGTTTCCAACCTTGACAGGTGAGTTAAATATAGGCTAGGTACATAGGTGCGGCTTTAGAAGCATTGAGTTTTATTAATTAAAGTGTCAGCCGACGGAACATCCTGTATCTAGGTCGGACGGCGACGCACCCAAAATTGTGTCACAGGTGAAACGGGGCGGTGGCGCGCGCCCTAGCTGACCGTGGGCGGCTGATTGTAGGAATTTAACCCCTGGGCCCGTATCATAACATCGTTTTGCGATGATTTTTAGGGTTAGACGCCGACGCTGCGTGACTATGAACCTTATGGCGCGGCGATACACGCAGCGACGGCAGCTGAGCCTTAAAATCAATGCAATTAGATATCACGATACGGGCACTGGCCCATCGAAATAACCTAAGGAAGAAGTATTAGTCTAATTTCTAGTAAACAGCGCGTGGACTGAATATAACTACAACCAACGGACACTACACAGCTTTGTTAACAATATTATGTTACGTGTATCAATAACAAAGATAGAGAGACGTACAAGAGACTGTAGCGAGAACGAGACAACACTAGTTATCACTGTTGCGAATTGTTGCGTTTGTTTGTGGCTACGGTGAATTGTGTGCATGCACCTAATTTATGCGTTCCATTTCTAGATTCTCTTATCGTTTCTCCCCTAAATATGATCGAGACCTTTTTAATGGCCCTTTTTATGACGCGTGAGATGTTTTTTGGTAACTCATATCTCGACTTGCTCGAATAGGGCTATTTTTGCAAGTCGAGATCCTGATGGTTTTATGTCTTTTTTTTACACAGTTGTTTGGTTCTTGGGGGAAGACTTATTATTTAAATCAGGCAGAGCCCTTTTCAAGCTTCTCCAATTAGACATAGGTAGGCCTAGTTACGAACTTGTTTTTACTTGATACACAAAATGATAAAAAATATAAAAATCCGACTTGTAGGTACCTATCATCAGAATAACTATCCAGAAAATAAGTACACGCAACACAAAAAAATTATAAAAGATTTACAAATAAGTATGTAAGTAATAAAAGATCTTTCCAAAACTACGATAGTCATTTATAAATTTATTCATAGGATAATTTACGGAGTTCTGTGTTAACAAACATTTAAAAAAATACAAACGATTTCAGAAACTTCCGCTTTTTTAAAGTCGATTAAAAATTTGAATTAAGTATTATAAGTACCTACCTACCTACTTTAATTTTAACATATCGTCACATCTTTCCCCCAAGGCAGAGGTGTAATACAACACCCACATTTCGCCGGACGATATTCAGGCACAAATGTGACAGGGGGCGAGCCTGTCGCCATACACCGGGCTCCAGTCATGTAGCAGATGACATACAATTTTTAGTGTTTATTACATGTTTTTTCAAGTAAGATTAAATAGGTAATTCACATTCAAAGGCTTCATTATGAAAATACACAATAAAAAAGATTTTTTTATTATCACAAAAAACTTCAACTCGATCATTGCATTGGGCTCTCGCAAAAACAAAACGGGGACCGGTCCAACCGGCTTTGCCGTCTCTATACCTCTGTGAGTGCACCTTTTGATGTTGATATTCAAAAAGAAAGCACATTAGCATTAGAAATTATTTTTAGGTGTGCACATACCTACCTATTCTTCTAGTGGCTTATAGTTTCTAGGTATAGTTTTTTCTACCTGCACGAACCTACTACGAGTATTTAAGTACCTACATAAACTTACATTTTCCCTTACATATCTGATACTGACTTCAAAAACCTCAACTTCAAAAACTTGGAAAACCATTTTATTTTGGTAGAGCAACCAACGAATGTTGCGAATTATGTTGATTTAATGTTAGGCTATACTTGTATAACTACAATAATAAATGGGTTAGTAGCAATACTCACTCACTAATGATTTTTTGTATCAAAACTTCTGTTCTGAAAAATTTACCAAAGACGGCTGCAACTGCTCACAAATAAAAAATCCAATTTGAATCCGTAACGCACTTTTATAAACACATCGAATCAGTAAATAACGTACGGCGCGTCACTAACGATTACACGGCAACAGCCTACGGAATGAGGTCTGAGAGTGAACTAAAATAAAATAAAAAGTTCTATCATAGAGTTGGCGGGTGAGACGCGGACGCGGTACCGGGACCTATTCGGCTCCACTTGCTGTGATGTGCGCCAAGTCGCTGTCGCGCCGTCGCCGCCTTCGCCGCCGGATCGTATGTCGTCGTGTCAACAAGACCCGAGTCAGAACTAATTCAACTATTGGATTGGATTGGAACAGTTGTATTGTAATGAACCGAACCGATCGTTGAGTAGGTAGCGCACCGCCATCCATCGCTTCAGTCGCCAGCACCCTTACGTGGTACACCCTTGAGTTTTACACAGAACTAGTATAATGTGTATAGTAGTATAAATTATGTGTGAACTTGTAGTCCAACGTATGAATGCATCACCAACTTAACGTCTTAACCTGCCATCGTTGGGGCCAATATTGGAAACAAAGTGTGGCGCCGCCGCCGCCGAACTCGAAAACGGTGGAATTAGATGTAATGTATGGCGCCAAACGAAAATAAAAAAGTTTTCGTCAACTATGTAAACTCCCGGTAAGCCCTAACAAATGTGGATAACTGTGTGCATTTTTTAATTAGTAAAAATAAGATAAGAAATAGGTATACGAACATAAACATACTCAGCTCAGTACTTACTTATACTGAACTTTTCAGTATCTTTTCTCTACGATTGACTGAATTCGACTTGCTATAAAAAACAGCACAAATTTAAATTTGCCGCTCAACATTTAATTAGGAAAGTTATGTCTTTGATTACACACCTAATTCCGGGTCCCGTTTAGAGGATAAGTGCACCCAGAGTGCAACTTCGCCTTTTTGAATGGCGAAGTTGCACTCTGGATGGGCTCCGGGCCTATCCTCTGAAAGCAATCCCGTTGTTGTTGGTTAAAAACGATACAAATTTAACAAAAAATTACAATTGTACTTTTTTGGCGGTACCGATAACCTTTAGAACTTAAAAAAACCGGAAAGCCGTTGCAGATATGCGTTCACGACAACTTATTACAAATATTGCTTGTTTTAAAAAATCCTAAAATAAAAAGAGACTAGACTGACAGAATAATTATTCTATTTGCGGCTAAATGCGCTAAACGAGTTCAATCAAAACAAAATAAAAATAAAATTTATTGCCATATATTTCCGTTTTTGCGTGTCAGTTCCACTGTTGGTTGTCAATGTCTTTCTATGCTGTCAAAGTCAAACCATCGAACAAAATAAAACGTCAAAGTCAGAAAAGAAAAAGCTGTGTGTGAAAGTAACGAAATAAAATAAAATTCAATTTCTTTTCTCAAATTTCATAAGATTTCCGCGTGTTAATTGATAAAATATTACTCATAATAGGAACATCTACAGTTTCAGTTGTATAACTTTCATTGCTTTCCTATTAAATATATTCATATGATATCGCCATAGCAAACGCTTTCGTTTTGTAAACATATTTGCGGCATTTTGTGCTTGTACCTTTTTCTTCTGACTGTAATGAATCGTGAGCGCGTGAAACAGAACAACTAAATGTTATGGCTCCCGGCAACAACGGAAGGCATCCCAATCATACGGGGACCATTCCCAAAACAAAAGTAAGAAATAATTGTAATGTTCCCCAAGAAGCTGTTACACCTACAAGGAGAGACATGACCACCAATTTAGTATCGGTAAGAAGCGTCTATTTGAACTTTTCTACCCCACACCTCAGCCTTGCAAATAGAATGGTTGAAAAAAAAACTTACTTACATTTTTATTTAAAGCAATTTTCGTCAACTATGCCCTTCTAAAATTCACACGTGTCATTTTGTTCTTGCGTACCTAGTTACATGAGTAATAAAAACAGTACTTTTAAGTAACTTAGGAAAAATTGGCTCTGTAATTTCTACTGTACCTATTTTACCACCTACTTAGTTGTACATTTTTTTTGTCCATGGTTACCATGAGTTACACAAAAACAATATTTGTTGTTTTAAGTTGTAGTTACTTTATTGTCACACAGTTATTTGATTAGCGAATAATGATATTTCAAAAAAGTGTAAAATTTGTAACAATTACCATTAACATTAGTTTCTATGACACATTCTAAAATACTTAGTTTTGAAAATAGAGCAGACAGCATAGAAAATTTACTATTATGATTTTGATTTTCCTATCAATATGATTACACAGATGCAGAATGCAATTACATATATGTGTTTTGTTGCTAATGCAGACTGCTCTAGTCTGAAGTTTGCTCAGAACACACATGTCTAAGAGATTTATTTTTGGAACCATGAGAGTTTGTAATTTGAACATCTGCCAAATCGGTATAGTCAGTGTCTGCAGACATACTGGTCACATTATTTTCACTTTTAATATTAAAGTTACTTGTACATAGGTCATTTACCTACATGATTTGTTTAAAGTGAAAGTGATCTACTTACAGTACACTTTAGTCATGGAATAATCCATATGGGTGCTTGTTTTTCTAAATTTAGTCTAAAGAAGGTATGTTCTACTTTCCGAATCATAAATGTCTACTTTTACCACATTTTTGGAAAAATTCCTTTAAAGACACTTAGAAGATAATTTACCTTCAAAATTGATTATTTAATGTATTTGATAATAAAAACTCTTTCAGACCTCTCTGGACTGGGTGCCTGTTTCGGAATACAACACAAGATCAAATTACAGCCAGTCGAGGAAACCAACCAACAACACATCTGACCAAGAATTGGCTGATATTGGTAAAGACCTATTTTATACTAAAATATTATAAATAAATATGTAAAATGAAAAGTGTAACTGTCCTCACAAAATAGGGTAAAGGGAAGAATTAAAAAAAATGGTGTCTTTATGCATTTTGTAAAACCATACAATCAATATAATATTAGGATCAAATTGGTACAAATCTTTGCAATGCAATTCTGTTATTCATGCCTCACTAGACAGACTGTGCACTCCAGACGCGGCGCAACGCCGGTTCGCATGGAAGTCGTGATTCCTTTGTCTTTACTTGCATGACAGTTATCTCAGTAAATTATTAATGAAAAGAGGATATTATAAGGTTAACAATTATTTAGAAGACAAAGATGTCTGGACCCTTCTACTTCCGCCAAGTAGCCACTAGTACATAAATAATACCTAGTTGTAAGCAAAAATTAGTAAGACAGTAATTTATTTATTTTTTTCAAAAAAAAAGGCCTCTCAGTTTCTTACCTTTGGAGTAGTGGCTCTTTTTCCGATTGAGGAGGTTGAGTCAATTATAAAACTTTGACATTCATAAGTGTATCTTTGATACCCAAAAGAATAAAAAAAAAAATTGACTTTGAATTTGAAAAGTAGTTGCAGTATTGTTTTTCCTTGCACCAGACTTTTTAGGGTTATTAAAGCCTAAAAAGGTTTGGTTAAAGGGTTCTGAAGTCATCCAACCATTCTAGGATATAATGAAAGGGAGGGAGGACCACTTGATAAAGTGCACTTGCAAAAATTGAAGTGAAATGATTAGGACCATAGCTGACAAAGCTGTACAGCTTTATGACATTAAAATTCATCTATTGCTTATAGACAACGCAGTATCTTTTGAAAGCGGTTTTGGACGGTTTGTGCCAGTACGACCTCAACCGAGAGCTCTGCCACTGAATGTGCAGAATCGTGACAACATATCGGAGCAGCATGATGATGGGGCTGGATCTTCTATAGCTGGCCACACTTTACACCCTTATGCTCATCAAATGCAGAATGGTATGTATTATAAGTAAAATCAGCATTAAAAATCAGTCAAACATCATACTTAAGGATTTTTCATTGAATTGAAAAAGAAAAATATGTATGTATTACTTAAAATGCTTTGCATTAAAAAAAAATTTTCTTGCAACAATCAGAATATTATATATACAACGTGCTGGTTTGAGGTGTAGTAATATTCAAAGGTGTGTATCTGTATAACATTTTGAATCATTTGCCAGAATAACAAAATCCAAATCAAATCTTTATTGTACCATACTAAGTTTAAAAAACTATTTTTTACAATTATTTTGGACAGCCCTTAAAGCGATCGCTGACCGCGGCGTTTGTCAAACAACACTCAACACGCATGCGATCGTCTTCCCCGTTCTTCAGCCCGCGCCCCGCCGCCGACGGCGGCGCACACGGCTTAAACTTAATTCGCTAAGAAACAATGTTTATTGTTTACGTTGCAGTGGAAGTAGGTAGATTTATAAGATGTTAGATAGGTATTAAGGTTTTTTTTTTGTATTTCGCTAGTGTTTCACTAATTACTTTGCTAATAACCACATATTAGTACTACACAAAAATGTACGTAGTAGGTTCTTATCTTACCCAATTATTATCCTTCCTTGTCCGTGAGTTAACATTGTGATTACTGCTCTTTTGGTGTCACTTTTTCACATAGGTAACACGAAGTTGCGTGTTTTACAACATTCACAACAATCCAAGAACTACCACAACACACTTATCGCACAGATCACAGAAGAGGTTCGAAGTGCTGTCCTCCCCTCTCAATGCACAACCCCACTCGACGAGACACTGAAGCCATGACATTCCGGAGCATTTCGGGAGCAATCGTGATGAATGCCGGTGTAATACGCGCAACCATTTCCTCCGTGATATTGCATAGCACGGCATACACGGCATTTTTGACGAAACCCCACAGAAAAAAGTCCAAAGGCGTCAGGTCCGGAGATCGAGGAGGCAACCGACTGTTGCAGAGGCGACCTTCCGTCCACAAAACGTTTACGGTAGACCTCACGCGCCGCAAGGCAGTTTCCGACCGCAGCACCAACACATTAAAATATCATCTCGTAATATTCAGCATTTGAATATGACATCGTATTATAATTTACGCAATCAAACAATAAAGAAGGAATTTTATGACTTCACACCGGGATGGATAGAGAGCAACTAGACGAAACTTTAAAAATTTTACTAAATTATTTTTTGCGGCTAGTAGGGGTAACCATGAGTTTACATAGTATCGAAACCTTTTCTCATTTTTTCTCTTTTCTCGTTTTATTTTCGACCGTCGGAGGAAAGTATCAAAGTCTTGGTTCTAAAAATCAAATCTCTCTGTTTAAAGAGTTCCGAAAACCGTAATGATCAACAAAGTTAAACAACGGACAATCATCGACATATTGGCTGATAAATCGGAATCGGCTTAACTTTTTAATACTCACAACGTGCTTCAAATGTCAAAATCTTAAACCTAATAAAGAATTTTGCTAACAGCGAAGTGACGAATCCGGTTTTCTAAGCATGTGAGCGTTGGAAAATGTGTGCCATGACAATTAAAAAAAAAAAAAATTACAATAATAACTCGTAATACAACAAGTGTCTTGCTGGCCTACCATGCGCAACGCGCCAAAGGTATGTCGCCTCTTATTATCGAGACAGACATATTATGTTTACACATAGTCTTCTCACGTTCTCGCTTGACAAAAAGTGACGAGAAGAATTTTGTCGAACTTGCATAAATACACTTTAATACCGAACTCATGGTAGTTCCTTGCCTATTTTGTTTAGAGCACCGCTTGTTGCCAATTGTCCCGCGGTACGCTTTGGCGGCTCTCTGTGAGCTCTTTGTCTTTTGCCGACAAATGTTTTGATGTTTTCGCGAAATGGCAAAGAATAATTTTATTATGCAGTATGCACAATTTATCTTTTGACGAGCTTTTATTTTTATTTTCGCATGTACCTATGGTGTCTGTCAGTACTTAATTAAATCTTTCACGTTAAATGCCTGCTCTTTGGTTTCCGATTGAACTTAAATGTTTTATGTACTTATGTAAGTTGAGTGACTATGCAACAACCTGGTGCCACCGAGATGATCTGATGGAGATGATGGAGTCAGGAGGTGGGTAGAGGAACTCTTCAACGGCGAACAGCACAGACTCGAAATTTTGTAAATCTATTTAATTGTAATAGCCTGTTCTCAACGCCATCATGACACAGCTGCTACACCCAGGGATGACTTCCGGCAAGGGGACTCTTCCACGGGGAACAGCACGGACTCAAAATTTTGCTAATGCATTTAATGCTAATAGCCTGTTGTAACTCCATCATGATATGGCTGCTAAACTCAGGGTTTTCGTTTCGTTTTCGGCGAGTTTACGTTCACTTTATTCATGTCGTTGACTAGATATGTATGTAACCATTTAAGTATCTAAAAGATATCTTGCTTTTGTTTCTGTTTAAAATAGTTCTTAAAAAAAAGGGACATTTACTAAATTCTGTGTTTTGTAGGTAAAGATAATATTCTTTCTGCGCACTTAGTAGTCTTTGTCGGCAAGACCGGTCATCAACCGAACAGCTGTTTGTGAGCTTATTAGGGTTGGTGCAGGTCAAATTTACGTAAAAGTTTAAGTTGTGATAACTTAAAATCTATCGTGTTCAGGACAAGGAGACCTTGCAGGTATAATTCTAAATCAGTCTCGGCATGTGCCGTTTCAGTATTACTACACCCAAAACCAGCACGTTGTATATTCTTAAAAATAAATTTTGTTTTATTGTGTCGAGTTCAAAACTGTTGCTTTGCTATACATTTAATGTGTGTGTAGAATCACTGAAATTAAAATTGCCACTTGAATTATTTGTTTCAGGATTAATTCCGCATTCTAATCACGCTGCAGCTGCAGTTATGATAGTTAATCCCACGACGCCGAATGCTGTCGCGGGAAATATATCTCAACCATTTAACGTAAGTATAAATAAAACTGGGACTGAAGCGTGGCCGCTTACGATGGGCTTTACAAGGAAGCTCAAGGTCACCCAAAGAGCTATGGAGAGGGCTATGCTCGGAGTTTCCCTGCAAGATTGAATCAATAATGATGAAATCTGCAGGCGAACCAAAATAACCGACATAGCCCAAAGAATTGCCAAACAAAAGTGGCAGTGGGTAGGGCATTTTGCTTCATTGAAATGTTAGCATTGTCAGCCCTACATTATTGTAACATGCAGTAAAATTTCAAGATTTTTCAGGCACCAAATCAGAACAGAAACAATTTGACAAGAAATTTGAACCCAGCACGCAATAACTTTGATAGCGGCAGTCACGCGAGCAACAATAATAATTCCACTCCACCAACAACCAATTCTCGGGGTGGCACCAAAACTGTTAATTTGATGAACAACATGTATGAACAGGGACAGGGTGGTAGCTTCAACAATCTCAATGAAAATAATCAGGTAAGCAAATCGTGTATAACAAGTGTGATGATTGGTTCATACCAATACATGTAAGCCTGAACGAATAGCGAGGGTTTACCTTCATTATGAGTTGTCGGAAATCGGTCGCCAAGCACCTATATGGTTAATAAGACTGTTTTTCGCAGCAACCCTTGAGATTCACTTCTCTTTACAGACTAAGCAAGCACACAAATTTACTATCTACAACTAAAAGACTGACAAGGCACACCAGGATCTGTAGCGTATTGCCTGTCAACAGTGAAAATGAGTTATTTTCTAGGTCCACCGGGAGTCGGCCCGGGCTCTAGGCGAGGCAATAGTGGCGGCATGCCCCGACGCCGCCGCGGTGGAGCGCCGCCTCGGGCAGATCAGGGAGTACATACGAGTTACCTCCTCCCTTGTTGACACCATGCGCAACTCGGAAGATGAGGTATGTAAACAAATTATAATGATGTTAACATAATTTGACATTTCAATCCTTAGTGTTCTGCACAGTAAATGTACTTTAAAAAAGGTACGTTTTTACTAATAAAAAAATGGTCATTAGAAGATATGCACTTTACACTATTATTGTAAATTGTCTGTCTTGTTACTGTTGTCTTAAACTCATGTTAAATTCTAATAAATTTTCAAAAAAAACTGGAAAAATTGCAGTGCACAGTGTCAGTTACAATGAGTGCAAATGTTTATGTATTGGTTCACAAACATAAACACATACCGTTTTTGGATACAAATATCTAGTAGCTACCCATTATAACATACTCATGTATTTGTGTATTTATTCTGATAAAAACTTGGAATATTACTTTAAATAATGTTTAATATAGGCTTTTATTGAACACACTAAAGAAGAATATGATGAACTGATACAGATGATAATGCAGTTGAAAGAGAGTGAAACAAAGTTAGAAGAGATATTATCTGAAAGAAAGCCAGATAACATTGAAGTACCAGCTGACGAGAATGATGAGTCAGTCACTCCTGTCGAAAATCCTATAGAAATAACTGAAGTGACTCCCGAGCCACAGGACAAAACTTGCAATGTAAAGAATAATAATGACAGCAGTGTGATGAACAATAACTTGAAGAAAGTTACGAATATTGAGAATGAACAATTGAATAAATCGATGCACAACCTTAAAGCTGATGAAGAGAGCCAGGAGCAAGTGAACAAAGCAAATGAAGCTGCTGAAAATGTTCCTTTAGCAACAACCGAGCATCCCATCACTGAAGTTCAAACACCTGAATGTCCTACGCAGGAAGTGATTATTAGAAAAGATGAGGAAGACCTCAACGCTGTCTTGCGTAAGAACATACTCTCTTGCGTGGATAAAGTATCGCGCATTGAAGATTTGAAAAAGTCGAGAGAATCTATTCTATCGGACGACGACAAGGTTTATTTTAGTGTTGTGTGCCGCGTCGTGTGTTCTTCTATGGATTGAAACATAGCATGTACTGATACCAAGAATACTCATAAATAACCCTTTAACCTACTTTCTGTTACAACCGTGTACGAACGTTTGCCGTAACCTTTTCAGCATTTACTTTTTCACCATTAATATTTAACTGGTATGAGCAACATCTAAGACTGTTTACATACAATCTCCCTTATGTATAACTATTTGATGAACTAATCTCTGCTACAAGTGCTGTGTCAACTCGACGTGAAGTGTCTCGCGCCAATACAATACCTAATCCCCAACATATTTTGTCAAAACAGAGCTATTGTTATATTTGAATGAGGACGAACGGGACTAGACAGATTTTTATAATAATTTGTTGATTTTTCGATGTTGTTTGTTTCTGTTACTGACCTCTTTAATTATGCATCTGAGCTTATTAGCTTATTATATAGGTTTGACGTTAAATCTCTATTTCAGGAAGTTGTGACTCGACCAGTGTCGGTCCAAAGTAATGGCTCAGCGTACAGTGACAATGAGCTCTGGCAAAATGAGATTAAAAACAAAATGGAAATGTCCCAAATGCGTTTGGCTGCCTTGAAGCAGCAGCAAAAGCGACTTATTAAGTACCAAGTGAGTGTCATATTCTATCAACAATCTTTTCAAAAGAGAACCTTTTTAATTCCCTAATGCAGCCATACTCAAAGTGTGTTCCGCGGAACCCTAGGGTTCCACGAAACCCCTCTGGTCAACCTTTCCACGATACGTGGATTCGGGCGACTGTTGACGCGGTTTATCACGAGACGCTTAATAATTAACTGTTACATTGTACTCGTGTTATGCTTATTAATAAAGAATACACATAAAAACATGTTTGTTACATTGTAGGGTTCCGTCAAGTATTTCGCTTTCCAAAAGGGTTCCGTCACCAAAAAGTTTGCGAACCGCTGCCCTAATATAATTATTACATTTATTTTTTCTACAGGAGGAAACCAAACAACAACTTGACGAAATGAACAGAGATAGATCCCAAGAAACCCAACCGTCCATATCGAATGACAATTATTCTGGAATCCAGGTGTGTCTCCTTTTCCGTTCAAATGAATATTAGCTACGCGAAATAATCATCATTCATCATTAGCATAGTTAGCATTAGCCTTGACATTTTATTATTATTATTATTTTATTTTCATTAGTTTTTGACTTTTTTTTATTTTAATTTTTATGTTAATTTCAATCTAATAGTTAATACCTCATTTTAATTTTAATTTAATTACATTCTACATATTGATATATTATTACAACGTTTATGGGTAAAAAAAAAGCCTGAAATAAAGCGATTTGAATTAGTTATATTCGTACACGTATTCGTATTCGTAATGTTAGGTTTCTCTTCGTACGTCACAACTTGATTTTCAGTTCTCTTTATTCAATTTCTGATGTGCTTTGGATCATAACGTAACTTTCTTGACTGCAGAGCGTCCTATACTAATGTACATACATAAGTAGTCGTAGCTTAGAACGGACACAAAGTATTAGGTCCTTACGTATGAAATCAGCGTTTTGTCGTACTCATCAATTTGATCTGAAATATCTCCTCTTTGGTTAAGAATTCGAAATTCAAATTAATAAATTCATTTAGCTGGTTTTTTTTTCTTTGGAATACAGTCATTCATTTGTTATTTTCCTCATTATTTTTTCTTTGGCGTCGCTTATTACCGCGCAATGGAAAACATGAAATATCGGTATATTTACGAGTACGAGTTCTACCGTGGCACCAGTGCTGCAGAAACAGCTCGAAGAATTAATGATGTGTACGGCGCTGGTGTCGCTAAAGACAGCATGGTACGTTTTTGGTTTCAACGTTTTCGTTCTGGAAATTTCGACCTTAAGAACCAACCCCGTGGACGGCCGGAGATCAAAGTGAAAAACGAAGAATTAAAGGCTATTGTGGAAGCGGATCCATCACAAAGCACTTCAGAGATAGCAGCAGGCTTCGGGGTAAGTGACAAAACTGTATTAATCCACTTGAAGCAGATCGGGAAAGTAAAAAAACTCGAACGATGGGTACCTCATGAATTGAGTGAATCGAACTTGCAAACACGGGTCGCCTGCTGTGTTACTTTGCTCAACCGACACAATAATGAAGGGATTTTAAATCGAATCATTACTTGTGATGAAAAGTGGATATTGTACGATAATCGAAAGCGCTCATCGCAATGGCTGAACCCTGGAGACCCAGCCAAATCCTGCCCTAAACGAAAATTGACTCAGAAAAAGTTACTTGTAAGTGTTTGGTGGACTAGCGCCGGTGTCGTTCACTACAGCTTTCTTAAATCTGGCCAAACGATTACGGCAGATATCTATTGTCAGCAACTGCAAACCATGAAGGAAGAACTAGCTGTTAAACAACCGAGATTGGTCAATCGCTCTAGGCCACTGCTGCTTCACGACAACGCAAGACCACACACTGCACAACAAACAACCACTAAGTTAGCTGAGCTACAATTGGAATGTCTGCGACATCCACCGTACTCCCCGGACCTTGCTCCAACAGATTACCATTTCTTCCGGAATTTGGACAACTTCTTACAAGGAAAAAAATTCCACTCCGATGCAGCAGTCCAAACCGCCTTCAAAGAGTTTGTTGATTCTCGCCCCCATGGTTTTTATAGTAAAGGGATCAATGAACTACCCATAAGATGGCAAAAGTGCATAGATAACAACGGTGCATACTTTGATTAATTAAATATATTTTACAAAAAAAAATCGACTTTTTATTCCTCCCGTAGAAAACGCCAATTTCATCCGTAAGGACCTAATAATAAGTTTGGTTCAATAGCTATATTTTATGTGCTTTAACAGAATCAAGCGCAAGGTGGTAGTTACAGCCACCCGAGCCGTATGTTCGCGGCTAATCAGATCGGCGTCGCGACGACACTCCCGCACGCGACTGATACAATGCACGGACACGGAGCGGCCATAGCCGGAGACAATGAGCACGGGACTGACGAGCGGTTCTCTAACAGAGAGGCCAACGTCGCTAGTGGGGAGGTGAGGAATAATTGGACTGCGTTATGTAATAACGAATTAAGCGACGAAATCGAAAAAAAAGAGTTATGAATGCAGATCGACTATAGGTATGATAAACTATGTATTCAGCTATTTTTGTGTTCAAAAATCACTCTTACGGCCTTATAATAAGGGGTTGAATCAAGCGACATTTCGAACTTTGCTAGAATTTGTGCACACATTCGTTTTGTATTAAAGAATTATGCGTCAAAGTTACAGTTACAAACAGTTTTCAAATTGCATAAACGAATTAAACACGTCCACGATGAAGATAATTCAGTTTTGCCTTTTGATTTAACCGTTTTTAAACCGCAGCATCGAATTAACCACCTAAAATGGTATTTAATTCGTTAATGCGTATCACCACACGCGCAATCTTTCATCCGTTCGTGAATGAAGCGCCAGCTTCTGGCGTTTCATTCGTTATTGCATTCTATTTTCGCGGGTTTTTGCGTACGGGACGGGGTGGGGCGGCAGCGGGTGGTCTCATTACGCATCTAACGTAATAACGGAAGGATGTTTTGTTTACTTATCCATCATTTTTGTTGTTCATAAGTGAATTTATTGAAAAACAGCGTTAAAATGGATAAATTTAATAAGAATACTCGTGGTTACCGTTTCATTGCTTCATTAACAAGCAGTGATGCAATGCAAAGTAATTCTCTACAGGTATGTATCGTATACCTACTTACTACTCGTTTATTACCTACATTACATTATGTTGATGTACCCAACCCTGTTCGTCATCGGCATGGTGGGGTACAGCACGCTGGCTGTGAGGCGAGACGTTGCGCTCTGCAAATACGTGTGGCGCGTGCTGCGCGGCCTCACGCACCACCCTGAGGTGCTGGAGGCGCTCCGCTTGTGCGCGCCCGACGAGGCGGCGACGAGGCGACGCAGGTCCCCCACATTCCGTGTGCCCATAAACAGGACTAATTTACTGAAGTTTGCTCCTACGTCGCGCGCTATAATGTTACTAAATAAGATCTCCGTAAATATAGATATTTTTAAGTGTAATCTGGCAGAATTCACGGTAGTGGCTCACAGACTCTGTGAGTACAATGTTTAAATAAGTAGATATACTTAGTTGAAATTTTCAATATTTGTAAACTAACATTTATTTTGTATGTTCCTATGGCACCGCCTTGGTCTTTTGACTGTTAGGGTGCTGTATTCAATTTCGTATAAATAAATAAATAAAAAAAAAATGTTGTCTAGTAATTCTGTTTACCTATTTATCTATACATATCCTATTAAAGATAAATAGCTATTCATTTATTTATCTACATACAGATAGTGCAATCTACGAAGACGCGCCCCACTCTTCTTCCTATTATAATCGCTTACAGTACAAGTGTACGCGCTAATTACTGTATAAGTAATTACATAATATAGGTAATTAGTGTGTATCGACAAAACTAAAGCACTAACAGACTGTAACACACTTGTACGCGACTAGGGAGAAGAGTGGGGCGCGTCTTCGTGGATTGCACTATCTATACCTACTAATGTAATAGGTATAAAATGACGAAATCGTCGCGCGCTTTTTGACATTACTAAATAAAATCCTTGATGAAATCCAACTTAAACATTAAGTGGTGAATTACACACATCAACGAACGACAACGAATACCTAAATCATAATTGACATGATTTTATTGTTTTAAGGACACTACTCAGATTTACGACAAAACCCGGATACAAAATAAATACACCCAGCTGCATGATGAGGTACTTATCTGTCAAATACTTTTTTATGTTTTCAAATCTTGCATGTTAGTGATTTGTGGGTTTGGTGTTAGTATGTGAGGTTTTGCCTAGCATGTGGAGAGTATGAATGTGTGACTTGTACCGATTTAAAGATTTTTCTTGTATTCGATAAGACTTGCCTTGCCTCTTTACTCGTTAAAATAAAGTTATGTACAATGACCCCTTAAGAGGTATTGCGTTTATTCTGTTACTCCCTGTATATTTTTGTACAATAATATACGTATAACCTGCAGTAGATGGTTCGCTCAATATTACCATTACTTGTTTTATATTTTTAGATAACCAAAGTATCTGAGGCTACCCATTACAATGTTTTACCTGAAGATGAGTTATTGGAAGCTAATGAACAAAGAGTATTACTAGATATATCTAACTCCATAAATCTTGTTCATACAACGACAGAAATTGACGAAAATAATATAAGCGTCTGTACCGAAGTAGATGATGCGTACCAAAATTTAATTCAGATGGAAAATTATGACTTAGGCTCAAGGTATTTAGATTCCATAGAATTCAATACTACAGCAAATTCAAACCATGAGTTACAACAAGAACCACAAGAAAAAAGTTACAACAACATTGAATGTTCTCAGCAAGAAAATGCAGATCTTACAAACATCGATTTATCTATATCAACAGTCAATCTATGTGACAATAGCCCCAGTATACTAGACAATAATATGACTACATCTCAAGTTAGTGTTTTAGCTGAAGAAAATTCACTTATAACTATATCAGAAATATCAACTGGCAATCATAGTGAAGGTGATCTACAGAACCCGATGATATCTGAACCAATAATAAATGAAAATAGAACTGGACGACCAAAGAAGGGCAGAAAACGGAAATATCCTGATCAAACACGTGAAATTCGTAAAAAGTTATGTGAAACTAACAATCAATACATAAATCAAAAGGGAGAAGTAGTCAATCAACGAAAGTTTATCGATGTTCGCTGTAATGATGGTTGTCATGAAAAAATATCGGTAAAAGAGCGCCAAGAAGAATTTTCAAAATTTTGGGAGTTATGTTTTGAAGGAAAGTGCTTGTATATATCTTCCAACGTGAAAGTGACATCAATAAAAAGGAAAAGAAACAAGAATTCAAATAAAAGAAATAACACTCGTGTCTATTCTTTAAAAAACATAGTTGTTTGTGCCAAAATGTTTATCGATACTTTAAGAATTTCATCTGCTAGGATTGACAGATACTTAAAAAAATGCTCACGTCCGGAAAAAATTGAAGACAAAAGGGGAAAGGTATCAGGAAACACTCGTAAGATGCCTCAGGATGTTGAACAAAGTATTATCGAACACATTGATAAATTCCCAAAATATAAGTCCCATTACTGTAGAGCGCAAACAGACAGGATGTATTTACCACCGGATATGACTTTGTCGAAAATGTACGACTTATATTTATCGGAAGCAAGCTTTGATGAATCAAGAAAGACAGTTTCATTTGCATCGTATAAAAGAATATTTTATACCAAATTTAATCTACAAAGGAAAAAGCCACAGAAAGACACGTGTAATAAGTGCGACCTATTTGCTGTAAAAATCAGAGATACCACTTCACAAGAAACCAAATTAAATTTAGAGAAGGAAAGAGAGCAGCACCATAAAGAAGCCGAAGACGCACGTGCAATGAAAAGACAAGATATAACTTTGGCTAAGACTTATGATCATATTGAAACCCTGACATTTGATATGGAAAAAACACTGCCACTGCCAAGAATTCCAACCAATATCGTATTTTACAAACGCCAACTGTGGCTTTACAACTGCGGTGTGCATTCAGGAAAAACCGGTAAAGGGTTTTGTTACGTCTGGGTGGAAGGAATAGCAGGCAGGGGAGCACAAGAAGTAGGCTCCACTTTACGTAAACATATATCTTTAAATCTAGACTCAAAAGTCAAAGAACTAATCCTATGGTCAGACTCCTGTGGTGGCCAGAACCGAAATATTAAGTTGACTCTGCTACTATTTGCAGTACTAGAAGAAAATGACAACCTAGAAAAAATCACCCTACGATTTATGGTCCCTGGGCATAGCTTCTTAGAAAATGATAGCGAGTTTAGTGATATCGAATCAGCGTTAAAAACCCATACTCGGCTTTACACTCCACAAGACTACATTGATGTGATGACCAGTTGTCGTAAGAGAAACAAGTTAATAGCTAATAAAATGGAAAGTTTAGACTTTGTCGGAGTTTCTAAAATGCTGAAGACAATAGTGAATAGAAAAAAAAGATATAGAAGGAAATCCTATAAGCTGGTTGAAAACTAAAGAAATAAACATTTTTAAGGATAGACCTGGTCGGATATTTCTTTCAACCTGTCATGGCGGTCAAACCCATGAAGTAGATCTTAATAAAAGACCAAAAAGAGGGGTAATAAATAACCCATTGACATTATCAAGGCATTATGAGCAACTTTGGCCACAAGGAAAACCTATTTCTCAACCGAAGCTAGATGATATAAAATCCCTCCTTCATCTCATACCATCTGATGCGAGAAAATATTACGAAAATTTAACTGGATCTCGTGATTTAGAAGATGATGTTGAAAGTTTTGATGGATCCATTGATTTTGAAGTAGAAGATGAAGAATAAAAAATAATATGGTACAGTGTATAGGTAATTAATAAAAGAAAAAAAAGGAATAAAAGTATTAATAAGATGTAGAAGTGTTACAACATTTGTTTTGTTTAAGTAATTTTTATTAAAATAACTGGATTTAATCTTATGTTCCAATTTATTTCACCCGAAAAAAATCGCAATAAAGTATCAAACGACAATAATGCCGTATAGTACGTTATTGATAAATAAAATGGTCTGAATATGGCTTAAAACACATTAACAAAAATGGCTATAACTACAAAACTGTATAGTTTAGCCTTATATTTTTTTAACAAATGTGAACTTATACATATTTTATATGTTCAGAATAAAAATTATACTCTTGACATATTAAATGTATGCACAGCGACCATTTTAAGTTTGAAATTTTTGAAGCTCATTTTCTCAGGATTCGTTAAATGGCGCTTAATCGGTTCTTACATAACGCAGTCCAATTAATCACTTCACTTTCATTCCTTTACTCGTCTTAGCATACTATCCATGTCTTACTCACTCGCATAACGCTCTTTCACCCATCCTATATTATGAATGCGAAATTTTGGATGGATGAATGGATGTTGGATGTCTCTGTCACATTTGGGACTGAATACCGTCCGGCTAAATGTAGGTGTATTACACCTCTGCCAGACCCCTCAGGGGAAAGGCGTGACGATATGTCAACCGCGGGTAACACCTCAGGGCGCAGACAGTTCGTGCACATACCACACAATTAAGGCGAGGCTTTCCCAGAACTTTAGGTATTTTACTCTACCTCAGGCCGCACTTTTTGGGAGCGCGACGTATTCATTCACGCGACACAAAAGTTGTGTGCGATGCGCCGCGCGCACGTCTTTCACCCGTCAGTCACGTTATGGTATCGAGTACCTAAACACCCATTTTTAGGAAATCGATAAAATAATCCGTCCGTCATTGTACTCATCCATTTTATGAACATTTTTTATTTGATGCCAAACAAAAAAAAATCTAAAAAATGCCGTTCAAGCCAATATAGGTACAACCAATCTCATGTCCACGAGTTGTTGTATTTTTGATGTGTGAGCAGTCGTGGCATTAGTTTCATTTTACCGGTAGTGTCATATTTCCATTTTATCACACTTCACACTTATAAATACAAAAGATTGCGATTGTGTGTGGAAGTTAGGTAGGTACTTACTCGTATTTCACTTATTCACACCTAAACGGCTAGACGGATGAGGATCATATTTGGAACGGAGTTAGCTTATGCCCTGGATTGACACATAGGCAACTTGTTATCCTTATTAGGACAAATATTTATACAGGGTGTTGGAATGATTGTGTAACTACCGGTATTCATTAAATAATACAACATAGTAAATTTCATTATTTTTGGGTATATTGTATAACAATGGTAATAACAATTTTAATTACCTTACTTTACCATTAGGTGCGTACTAATAATATTGTATGGTTTGTTAAATGTTACAAAGTTAAAAAACTACACGATTGAGATATAATTTTGAACAATAATTATGAAAGAATCGAGTAAACTTATACCGGATATACAGGGTGTAAGGAGACCGTTCTCGAAGCCGAAACGCCGTTATTATACTATCTATACACAACCCGAAACCACTAACTATTAGCCATATAACTGTTATTTTAAACTTTTAGAAATTTGCAAACCAGCAATGTAACGCGTTTATATCGGGGGGGTCAATGGTCGGCGCCAGTACCTACCGAAAGTGCGACGACGCACCGCGCGGCGCGCGGTGTGCGACGCGTGATTCAAATCGGTAGAAGTTATTATCTACTAGGTAGGTAGGTAATAGGTAGGTTGAATTCAATCAATCGGTTTAAAATGCTTTACCTAATCGCAGATGTGTGAGATAGGGCTCAAACTCGCACTCCCGATCTTACAAAATCACTTACCTAGTCTGTGTTTTCATTCGCCTTCTGCGGTGCTATTCACAATCATTCGGAAACGTTTCCGATCGGATCCCACAAATTTCAAACTCAAATTGTTCGAATCTCAGTCTCCTTATACAACGTACTGGTTTTGGGTGTAGTAATACTGAAACGGCACATGCCGAGACTGATTTAGAATTAAACCTACAAGGTCTCCTTGTCCTGAACACGATAGATTTTAAGTTATTACAACTTAAACTTTTACGTAAATTTGACCTGCAGCAACCCTAATAAGCTCACAAACAGCTGTTCGGTTGATGACCGGTCTTGCCGACAAAGACTACTAAGTGCGCAGAAAGAATATTATCTTTACCTACAAAACACAGAATGGAGTAAATGTCCCTGTTTTTTAAGAACTATTTTAAACAGAAACAAAAGCAAGATATCTTTTAGATACTTAAATGGTTACATACATATCTAGTCAACGACATGAATAAAGTGAACGTAAACTCGCCGAAAACGAAACGAAAACCCTGAGTTTAGCAGCCATATCATGATGGAGTTTAGAACAGGCTATTACCATTAAATGCATTAGCAAAATTTTGAGTCCGTGCTGTTCCCCGTTGAAGAGTCCCCTTGCCGGAAGTCATCCCTGGGTGAAGCAGCTGTGTCATGATGGCGTTGAGAACAGGCTATTACAATTAAATAGATTTACAAAATTTCGAGTCTGTGCTGTTCGCCGTTGAAGAGTTCCTCTACCCACCTCCTGACTCCATCATCTCCATCAGATCATCTCGGTGGCACCAGGTTGTTGCATAGTCACTCAACTTACATAAGTACATAAAACATTTAAGTTCAATCGGAAACCAAAGAGTAGGCATTTAACGTGAAAGATTTAATTAAGTACTGACAGACACCATAGGTACATGCGAAAATAAAATAAAAGCTCGTCAAAAGATAAATTGTGCATACTGCATAATAAAATTATTCTTTGCCATTTCGCGAAAACATCAAAACATTTGTCGGCAAAAGACAAAGAGCTTACAGAGAGCCGCCAAAGCGTACCGCGGGACAATTGGCAACAAGCGGTGTTTTAAACAAAATAGGCAAGGAACTACCATGAGTGTATTTATGCAAGTTCGACAAAATTCTTCTCGTCACTTTTTGTCAAGCGAGAACGTGAGATAAGAAGACTATGTGTAAACATAATATGTCTGTCTCGATAATAAGAGGCGACTAGCTTTAGCGCGTTGCGCATGGTAGGCCAGCAAGACACTTGTTGTATTAGGAGTTATTATTGTAATTTTAGTTTTTTTTAATTATCATGGCACACATTTTCCAACGCTCACATGCTTAGAAAACCGGATTCGTCACTTCGCTGTTAGCAAAATTCTTTATTTGGTTTACCAACAAACAACTCATTGGACCAGCGTTGTGGACACTTACGACTTGTGTGCCTTAAGCTTCTCACAATGAGAAGATGGCTCATATCTCATGGCCCATCTCCAGCCGTAGGACAGTTTGAACCGAACGTGATTTAGGCAATTACCGAAGAGAATGCAATAGCCACGTAGGTAGTTAGATCTGTACGAATAGCGGGAGGACGTCTCGTACCGCGCCGCCGCGGCCCGCGCGCGCGCCGAGACAGCGGCGGGCGCGCGGCGGGGGGTGGGGGGCGGGGGCGGCGCGGCTCCTTGCGAGGTCGCGACCGCGCGCAGCTGTGTGCGGGCGTTCACCTCTAGCGTCAGCTGTTAGTCATTTGTTTTAGATTGCCGTTAAGGTAATTTTTTTTTTTTTGGTAATTGGGGTTTAAACTAGCACTTTAAAGCTTGTATAACTTGTGTCGATGTTAAAATATCAGTATTAAAGTTTAAAAAAAAAACCTTTTTTTCGCGTTTTTTTAGTCGCTTTGTATTAGTAATCCCCACCACTATTCCCAGTTTTCGTTTTCGAGAGGGGTCCACTAACTCCCTGTATAGGTATACATACCCTGGGTACGAAGTGGTGGACATTCTGCTAGTATTAACAAAACATCCAATACAAAAATATACATTCACAATATTTACATTTATAAATACAATTGAGCTATAGGTACGTAGTATTATTATTTGTTCTGTGATATAGTTGTAGAATCGATGGCAGCCTAGTTGGGAGTGGCAATTTTGCTCTGCTGGGTTTGAACCCAGCCGACGGCACGCACCAATTTGTTCATTGTGTGAACATATGTGCGTATTGTGTGTCATATGCTACATAACTGGAGCCCGGTGTATGACGACAGGCTCGCCCCCTGTCACATTTGGGACTGAATATCGTCCGGCGAAATGTGGGTGTTGTATTACACCTCTGCCAGCCCCCTCGGGGAAAAGCGTGACGATATGTATGCATGTCTAGCCATAAGTTCTGTTACAAATGAAAATGCATTTATTTTTTTATACAGTAATGTAATGTTAATAAAAGTTATATTTACATATGTATTGAAGTCTTAACAAAAATATAACTATTATTTTATTCAAAATTACCACATTTGGCCTTGATAGTGGCCTTTAGTCGGTCTGGCCAAGAATCTATGGATTTACGGACTGTTTCCATGGGAAATTTAGCCACTGCTTGCTTCAAAGATTTCTTAAGTGACTCTATGTCGGCGTGTCGTTTAGAGCAGGCCATGCCCTCTAAACCTGACCATAATTTGTAGTCCAGGGGGTTTTGATCTGGGCTAGAGGAGGGCCAGTCTTCAGCCCTTATAAAGTCCGGAACAAGGCTTGGGTAGTTCGCGCCTTGTGACCATGTGCAGAGTCTAGTTGGAAACTCCACGGTAGATTTTTAAAAAGTGTATTGCTAAGGGGTTGTACAACACCATATAAGACGGTCTCTTGATACACTTTGGCAGAAGTTTTAACCCCCTTTTCACAAAAACTAAGCTTTGTGACGCCGTGATAGGATACCCCCCCACCAAACCATGACTGACGCAGGATGATGACCACGCTGAGTGAAACAGGGTCAATGTCATCCACGTGCCTAAAACAAAATAAAAATAAATATTTATAAGTATGATGTCCAAAAGTTCAAAATATAAAAATTCTAAAAAACCGACCAAGTTCGAGTCGGACTCGCGCACGGAAGCTGTCGTTCAAGCTTGTTGATATGTATGTACATAATTATATAACAACTACATTATAAATAAATGAGCTTTCAAATGACACCTCAAACAACTGATTTGATGAGATAGAACTCGAGATATAAGCAATAATCTACAACGGTCGGCGGCCATCTTTGTGACGTATATACATAGCTTCGCCTGTCCCCGCTATCGCTTCTTACAACCGGCAGTTTCGAATTTCAAAGGCAACGACGAACACATCCATACCAGTCGTAGGTTTATAAAAGCCGTACTTACAAGATTTACCGAAATGCTCGATTTTCGCTAATCGTTAAAAACGAATATACAACTTTACGAGTTTTCTTCAAAACAGCCAAAATCACGTTGCAGTACTAATCAGGCCTAGATGTGTTCAAATCATACGGCTATAACTCAAACGCTACCAAACACTCGTGTAGTACAGATTGTTCAGTCAAAAATGAAAGTATGAACGACTTCCCCTATCTCACCTAACACCCTATATAATTTACATACATACAGTACAGTCAAAACTTAGCGAAGATCCGCCACCTTGCATGTTACAAAAAGAAGGTAGGTACTTACGTTTCGTCAATTGCAATGTCATGAGAGTTTATTACATTCTCTTGAAGTACTCTTCTGCAAAAAAAAAACGAAGATAAGTATTCATGTAGGTAAGTATAACTACGTAAATATCACTACTAGATATACCACTAGGCCGGGTATTTACTCGTTGTGCAGTTCAGATTGCTCAGTAAAAATGAAAGTATGAACGTCGTCCCGTATCTTACCTAACATCCTGTATAGTTAAAACTTAGCGAAGATCCGCCGCCCTGCATGTTACAAAAGGTAGGTAGGTACTTACGTTTCGTCAATTCCAATGTCATCGGAGTTTATTAAATTTGGTTGTAGTACTCTTCTGAAAAAAAAAAAAACAAAACTGTAAGATAGGTATTCGTGTAAGTAGGTATAACTATATAAATATAAATATCACTGGTATGCCACTAGGGCGGGTATTTACTCGTTGCAGTCAAAACTTCGCAGAACACCCGCCTCCCTGCGTGGTACAAAAGGTAGGTAGGTACTTACGTTTCGTCAATTCCAAAGTCATTGGAGTTTGTTACGTAGTAGTCTTCTGCAAAAAAAAACTGTAACTGTAGGTAGGTATAACTACATAAATATCACTAGTAGGTATACCACTAGGCCGGGTATTTACATCGTGAATACACGTAACGAGACAAAAAAGTATCTATGATGATGAGTATGATATTTGAAAACACTAAAACGAATATAAGTAGGTACTAATAGATTTGTTGATACATCATCTGACTACAAAAAGCAATGCAAGAAATGTCGATTCTAGTAAATAAAAACAATGATTACCAATTTAATCTAGTAGAAGTTTATCTACTTACCGACGTTTGCTCCTTGACTCGTACGATTTTCTAAAAGTCAGACTTGAGCATTTTTTTCGTTTATTATGTTTGTTACCCATTATGGCAAAACTAAATGCTTGGTTGGTGTTGGTGTGTGCGGCACTGCGGAGATCACAAAAATTTGGCACACGTCCGGCGTCGACGGGGTCTGCGGGCGGACTGGCGGCCACGCAAACGTGCCTTTTTACCATGAATTCGTGATAAAAAAATCATATAAAATTACCATGTTAACTTTTTAACATTTTTATTTATGATTCCATTTTTTTATTGCATTGTAATTCGTAAAAAAAATAAAAAAGCAATATGATTTGTAAAAATGAAGTCGCAAATCGTGTTTAAAATACCAAATAGAGGTGACTTTGGATTTTTTTTCTATCGAGTGAAGTTATTCATAACATGTATCAGATTTATGATTCCACTTATAAACATGCTTAAGAATAACATATTTTTTTTTACACAGTAAAAACCATGGTTTATCTTAGAGGAAAGTTGATTCTTGCTAGACGTTTTCTGGCCAGGCTCGCCTTAAGTTTCATTGATGCATACAGTTCTAGTTTCAGTTTCTTTAGAGCTATTTTCTGTCGTGTGGATTGCCGTATAATAGCACATAGGATACTTGTTAACCGCGGGTGAAACGGCGGGGCGCAGCTAGTTGAGAATATAGGTGCAGGTCCGCACACCGGCGGCAATGACATCCATGACAAGAAAAGAGCCCTTATACAAATACAGATTTACAGAAAACAGCAATAATTACGACTTATCAGTTAGTTGATTGAATCAGGCGTTATTTTGCGGAAGTTCATCTTCAAAACTATTTCTTTTACAATACACTACATATTTAACTGCCTCGGTGGCTCAGTTGCTAGTGAACCTGCCTTCTGAGCTTGGGGGCGTGGGTTCGATTCCCACCTAGGGCAAACATTTATGCGATGAACATTTGTGTTTGCTCCATGTCTGGGTGTAAATATATATTTAAGTATGTATTTAAAAATATATATGTATTACTTACTATCAGTCTCTGGCAGCCATAGTACAAGCTTTGCTTAGTTTCGGGGCAGACGACCGTGTGTGCAAGTGTCCTGATATTTATTATTATTATTATTTATTTGTAAAAATAACAGTTTTACGGGTTAAAAGTTACCAACTGTACTGTGTAATTTCCTCCATAATTTCTTCTCAATTTTGTGTTATAGGAAGCGGCAGGCGGCGCCAACAGTGAAGGCGAGGAAGACGAGTTGGAACTGACGGCGCGGGGGCAGATGCTGCAGATGAAGCTCCGTGAGCTGCAGATGAAGAAGCAACATATGGAGAGCTTGGTACTGTGCTTGGTTTAGATTTCTGACGTTTGCTAGAACTGAAAAGGCCATGCAATGCCATTATGGCCATCTGTGAACAATTGAATATGTTGGTGATGGTACTTCTACATTTTATTTTCCACTTTAGCTACTTTAGTCACTTCTTAGGGCCCTTTTACTGTTATGCGGAATTCCTCCCGTGCGCGGATCTGGTCCGCATGCGGCTGTGCGTATCCTGTTATTTTGTACATTGTTATGTTGCCTATCATGCGAGTAGTACTCGCGTGGAACGTGGATTGGCTGCGGGCGCGCAGCCGCCCATGCGTGCCTACCGCAGTACCGCATTCGAACGACGTTCTTCTGCCTTCAGTGTTGTTTTTACTTTTTTTGTACACCGACACACTAGTCACTGGAGACACGCACGACACTGTAGCGGCAAACGAAATCTTTGTCCTGCGTGTGGGCAGGAGAGTGCTATCTATCACCCGCTTGCGGACCAAATCCGCGCGTGGGCGGGTATCAGCATGGCAGGACTCCTGCCATGCTGATTTCCGCCCACGCGCGGATTTGGTCCGCAAGCGGCCAGGACAACAGGCCTTTGTCATGTCTTTTATGCGGATACCCGACCGCATGCAGATCTGATCCGCCTGCGTGTGATAACATGCGCCTGGCGTGCGGCCCGCGTGATTGGAAAAACGTGTATGACGGGCGGCTAAGTGCAGACCAGAGGCTCTATTCTGGCGCAGACGGTATTATAGCGGTCTCCATATCTCTCGTAAGAAAAGTCATGCGACTCAGAGTGATCGAGATAATATCGCATGCCCGAAAATAGGGCCCCAAAACCACACGCTGCAATCCGCATGACTGAAGAACTAGAACTAGACATTACTAGGCGATTATATGATAATGATACACTGCAACTTCGCTCTGACCTGCTCCAGAAAGAAAATACATTACAAGATATCTTTTCTGGATACAAGTCTGCTCAAATTCATCTAAGCGAGCACTACAAGACTGCAATTGAGCTAGTAGACCTGGTTAATAGTAATGTAGAGAGTGTGACCCTACACTCTGAGAACAACCTCATGACGGGTTCTAACCACCCTCAAAAAGATACCTCAACCCTTACTACTAGTTCTACTAGTTCACCTAAATTAATCCTAGAGGCAGAGCAGAGTGAGGTACAGTGTATTAACCAAATCTTAGTTTTTTCAGACAGAATAGGTGTAGGCTTAGGTTCCTTATTGAGCAACAGTGTTAGTTGTTCTGTGGTAAACCACTGCATGCCAGGAGCATCATATGCTCAAATTGAAAAGAAAATATTAAGCTGTAAAATAGATAGTAGTACAATTGTTGTGGTTTACCTGGGGCAAAGTTTAGGTACAGACAGGAAAGAAGTGATTGCAAGAATAACTTGTCTGTTGAAATTAAATGCATTCAAAGTAATGTTATGTGCATTTCCATACTCAAACTCTTTGACTAGAAGTCAAAATAACCACATCCATTCTTTGAATGCATTAATGTTTAACATAGTTTCCCGTCATAGTGATAAGCTGCTATTTTTTGATAGTAATCAATTTATTTATAATTTTAAGTTAACACAGGACAGCATGTATTGTCCTAAGAAATGCAGACACTTGATTGCTACATTGTTAGCCTACAATATTGATTCAGTTATAGGAAATATAACGAAGTACAAAGATAAGGTCACAGTTTTTAGTAAATGTACTAATAACATAACTGTGACCAATAGTTTAAACTTTTAAGTGAGACAACAGAGAAGTGTGTGGACATTTCACTTTTTTATCAAAACATAAACCGCTTCTCTGGCAAAATTTTAGAAATAGAACTTTTATTAGATAAGTATAATTTTGATATTTTATGTTTCACTGAAACTTGGTTAAAATCAAATAAAATGCTATTTAATGTTACAAATTTTCAGGTGGCCAGTGCGTTTAACAGAGTATCCGCTGAAGGAGGAGGCTGTATTATTCTTTTTAAAAATAACATGAAATATAAGGAACGCTCTGACATAAGGGGCTATTCTGTTGAACGTGTCTGTGAAATTGCTTGTGCGGAAATGGACAGGCACATAATATTATGTGTTTATCGACCACCAGCATCTAACTTCAATCATTTTATGTCAACAATGGAGTGCGTACTAAAGAAACTTTCTAAATCAAATAGATCTATTTTGGTTTGCGGAGACTTCAATATAGATATTTTAGTCAATTCTATGGATAAAATTAATCTAATTTCTTTATTTAAAGCATTTAATTTAAACTATCTTTTCTGCGAGCCAACTAGAGTAACGGAGACCTCATCTACTTTTTTTTTTTTTTTTTTTTTATTGTCCGGGCACTGTATGTTACAGCCCGGCCCGCGTACCCCTCTGATTTGGTCAGAGTCATTTGTTAACATTTTTATAAATATTTCTTATTTATTATACTAGTCTTTTTATATCAACTTATGTAGTTTGTACAATATTCTCGTATGCTGGTTATATATATCTTAGAATATATATTCAACATAGTTTTCTTGTTCTACTTATTTCTATTATTTACTATTTTAACAATTTCTATACAATAATTTATGAGTGCATTCCTACTTTCTTCTTCAATCAGGATATTTTTTACATTTTCCTGTGTAATTCTAACATTTAGCATGTGTTCTAAATTATACCTTTTGAGACCAAACACTGGACACTCAAACAAAATATGAGGTACTGTTTCCTTAGTTCCCGGCTCACAGATACACGATGGGTCCTCCTTACACTTGAAGCGATTCAAGTATTCGGAGAAACCACCGTGCCCCGTCATCACCTGGGTAATTGCACTAATTGGTTGAATCCTCTTTATTAGCTTATAGGCCTGTATGACGTTTGGGAAAAACATTTTCGTTACAGCACCAGTTTCACTTGCCCTGTATCTACGGTCCCATTCGTCAATCGACTCCATACGGATCTGTCGCTTGACGAATGAGACCGGGCACAAGTCGTAATCAGATTTTCGCTTTGTGTTTAGTGCTGCACTCTTCGCCAATTCATCTGCGCGTTCATTGCCGTTCAGACCTGCATGAGCTTTGATCCAAAAGAGGGTCACTTGTTTGTCTTGGTGTTTACAAGTTCTCAGGTTCTCTCGGGTTTCTGTTGCTAGAGGATGTGTGGTGTTATTACTTATGACGGTCTCCAATGCCGATCTGCTGTCGCTATATATTCCAAAGCTATTTTCATTGCGCTTTAAAATTACCCTCGTGGCTTTGCATATGGCCAGGAGTTCCGCTTGATAAACCGTGCAGTACGGGGCTAGTTTTAATTTGAGGGCTTTTGTCTCGGCTTCTCTGTTCCATAAAGATAGAGCTGCCCCGACTTGGTCCTCAATTTTGCTTCCATCTGTAAAAATTCGTACTTCTTGGTTGTTGTGCTCATCTACTTCTTGCCGGTCCTTCAAGCTTATGAACTCCAAGCTCATATGATCCGCTGGATGGGGAGCCTTTACGTACTCCACACGATGCTCCACTTCTCTGTCAAATAGTGCTGGGTGGGACAGCCTTCTTCTGGCCTCGTACAGAGTGGCTGCTTCCTGTATGCGGAGGTCGAGTGGTAGCATCCCAGCCAGCAGCAGTGCCGAGTTTAGGGAGACCGTGCGGTACGCCCTGATTAGTTTCAGTGCAAATCCTCTTTGTACAGAATTCAACAGTTTTACAATCCCCAGCTTTTTAGTCGCAGACACCCATGCGCTGGCAGCGTACAGAATAGTGGGTTCCACTGTTGCCACATAAATGGTTCTTATTACTTCGGGATGAAGCCCCCAGCTAACCTTGGCTGCTCTAGCAAGCTGTTTATATATATTAGCAGCTTTTTTGCATATATTGGCTGCATGATTGTTAAAAGTTAGAAGTTGTCTTTGACAATATTTTCTCAAGTTGTAAAACAAAAGATTTATCACTTTTTAACGGAGTCAGGTCAGATCACAAGGGCCTTGCAATTAAATTTGAAATTGATAAAATAAAGAAACCATCTTTAGTTGAGTGTAGACCATTAACGAAAGGTAGGTTAAAACGACTAAATAATTGCATAGAGTCGAAACTTATTTTAACTGATTTTTCTGTCAATAACCCTAATGACAGTTATGAAAAATTATTTAAAATAGTTAGCAATAAATTTAATGAAATTTGTCCAAAGAAGAAGATTCAATTCAACCAAAAAATACAGTTTAGTGACTGGGCGACCAGAGGTATACGAAAAAGTAGAGATGTTATGTATGATTTATATAACAAGAAATCTCTGACATCTAGTAAGGATTTTCATGACTATGTTAGAAAATACTCGAAAACTTTTAAGTCGGTTTGCATTCGCGCTAAAGCTTTGTTTATAAAAGATAAAATTAAAAAATCCGATAATAAAATAAAAGCTGTCTGGAAGACCATCAACACAGAGACGGGAAAAAGTAAGTCGAGGGATTCAGAATTTACGCTGGTAGTTGAGAATCAGCCGGTTTCTGATGCAAAATCGGTAGCCAACTCTTTTGAACATTTCTTCTCTAGCATACCCTTTGATGCCACCAAAACGCTTAACTCGTCTCCAGATGATGCAGGTGCTTTTCTAAAAGAACACTTCTCGCGGGATATACCAGACTTTCGGTTCAGATACACTTCCATCTCTGAAATTATCAAAATTTTCAAAAGCTTAAGAGTTAAATCTAGTGAAGATTTATGGGGATTATCAGTAAAAGTGTTAGAGTCTTTAATAGAAACTATTGCACCACACCTCATGGTCATATTTAACATGTGTATTGACAGAGGCACATTTCCCGATTTAATGAAAAACAGCAAAATTACCCCTATCTTCAAATCGGGTAGTAAGTCAGATCCCTCGAATTACAGACCCATCTCTGTGCTTCCGGCTTTGAGTAAAATATTTGAAAAGATTATACTTAATCAACTGTTGTGTCACTTTAACATACACAGTATATTAAACGAAAATCAGTTCGGTTTCACGAAAAGTAGATCAACAACAGATGCGGGAGTTCGATTAGTTACGCATGTGATGGAAGCTTGGGAGAGTTCACAGGATGCCATCGGTGTCTTTTGTGATCTTTCCAAAGCGTTTGATTGTGTAGAACACCGCACCTTGATCCGTAAATTACACCACTACGGAATTCGTGGAATCGCTCTAGATCTTGTCGAGTCATATTTAACTGATAGACAACAAAAAGTGGGAATTAATGGCGTCACATCTTCCGGATCTTTAGTTACAATGGGAGTACCACAAGGTTCTATCTTAGGCCCGTTCTTATTTTTGGCGTATATAAATGATTTGCCGTATATGGTTAAGGACCTTACAGACATAGTTCTATTTGCTGATGATACATCTCTTATTTTTAGAACAGATAGGAAAGATAGTGAACTTGTGCATGTGAACAACGTACTGACTATTATTTCGAGATGGTTCGCTGCGAACAATTTGTTACTAAATGCAAAAAAAACTAAGTGTTTAAAGTTTTCCATGCCTAATGTTAGATATATAGAACCAAACGTAATGCTTGAGGGCGATAAACTTAACATAGACAAGGCGACGGTGTTCCTGGGTATAAGCATTGATTCCAAACTGCAATGGGGTCCACATATTAGTGCTCTGTCTGGGAGACTTAGTTCTGCTGCTTATGCGGTTCGCAAGATTAGGCAACTGACGGATATAGCTACAGCTCGGATGGTTTACTTTGCTTACTTCCACAGCATAATGTCATATGGCATTTTGCTGTGGGGATCAGCTGCTGAAGTGGAGGCCATTTTTATTTTGCAAAAGCGAGCGGTCCGCGCTATCTACGGAATGGGTCCCCGTGAATCATTGAGAGATTTATTTAAAGAAATAAATATTTTAACTTTACCTTCTTTATATATCTTTGAAAATATTATGCACGTTCGCAAAAATCTACATAAATTTAAATTGAACAGTGACTATCACAATTATAACACTAGAAATAAGGATAGGATAGCTGTACAGAGATTTAGACTGACTAAGTCAAGAAAGTCATTTTTAGGCAACTGCGTTAGTTTTTACAATAAAATCCCGAAAAATATAACAGGGCTCACCGAGGGAAAATTCAAATCACATGTAAAAACTACATTAATGAAAAGAGGATATTATAAGGTTAAGAATTATTTAGAAGATAAAGATGTCTGGAGCCTTCCACTTCCGCCAAGTAGCCACTAATATTTATAGATATTACCTAGTTGTAAGCCAAAATTTGTGAGACTAATTTATTTATTATTTGAAAGAATAATGCCCCTCAGTTTCTTGCCTGTTCTTCTGAGTAGAGGCTTTTTATCCGAACAAGGCGGTCGAGTCTATTTAAATAACTTTGACGTTCATAAGTGTATCTTTGATACCTAAATTGAATAAAAACATTTTGACTTTGACTTTGACTTTGACTGGAAACGAGCCCTTATCCTAATGTAGTCTTTGTTTTGTTTCTCTTTCAGTTTGTACATACTCGTAAGTAAATCGAGCACAAAAGCTTTGGCAAATACAATATTAGGCATTTTGATTTTTGTTCAGGTATCGGAGTTCCAGAAACTCCAAATGGCCACTCGCATCGAGAGCACACGCAACAATTACTCCAGCTCAGGAGAAGATAGCGGCGAAGACGAACCAACACGTAAATGTAATTTTTATTTGCATGGCTAACGCAAGAATACCTCCTGAATGTTCCTCTAATATTATTTTTCATATCAGGTAACAAATCCGGTGGGAATATAAAAAATGAGGATCCCTTCAAGCTAATGGAAATTAAGGCAATTAAAACTGCTCTCCAGAAAACTAAAGGTATGTCTTTCATTTCTATTTTGTTTGAATTTGTGTTGTCATACTACCTAATATATTATGCTAATGCAATTCACTGTTTTCAAAAATAACTTAACAAAATGTTTGCAGATCTGATGCGGTCCGTAGACAATTATGAACCGGACCATCTCTCGGGCCCTCACGATGACTCCTTCAGGGAAATGGCGAGCCATTCCAACGTCCATGACAAGTGAGTATCAGCAAAAAACCGATCATGTTAAATAGATTGTGAAAGTTATCAATGTTGGTCATTTTGTAATACTTTCCTTTGAAGTATTGCGATCACAAAACTTAATCCATACCGTTTTCTAATGTTTCTGTGTTTAATTTTGCAAACAGCAAGTCGGAAGGCGGCGGCAGCATGGGCGGCTGGTCAAACGACGGCAGCGTCTGCCGCGTGCGCAACACTCTGCCGCAACGACACAAGTTCACCAACGAACAACACTCGCAACATTTGCAACACCTGCAACAGGAGATACAGCAACAGCAGATACAGCAGCAACAACTAGCGCAGCAACTGCCCCAGCATCAGCAACAGTTGCAACAGAACCATCAGCAACAGTTGCAGCAGAGTCATCAGCAGGTGCAGCATCCGTTGCACCAGCGAGTGCCTCAGCAACCGCAACAGCAACAGAGTAAGTTTTTTTGACGTGACAACGTCTAAAATGTATTTAGTCGTACTGTGCCAGACTTGATCCGTGGGTTCGCCGGTTCCAGCGGAAGACCAGCGCTGGCTGCTACAGCCAGCATTATGCTGAGTTGGAACCGGTTTGTGGCAAAAAAAAAATTGTTTGTATAGTTTTTAATTTTCATTGTTATTATTCGTTTATATCTGTTTTTTTGTAAATTTACTTGTTTTTTGGTCACAAATTAAAATTGTCTATTTTCTATAATTCTCTATAATAATTCGATGAACGCCGGCTGTACGCACGAAAAAGATGACACATTGTCCCGTTACGCTCGGTCGATCGGAGCGTGAGCGCTACACGCGCGAGCGAAAGGCACGATCGGCTTGAGCGATCAGCTTGCGCCGCATCTATTTTTTTTCTACTCGATTGGCCTATGCGTCCAAGGAGATTTCATCAATGTTTTGTAATGACGTTGTCACGTTAAACTATCGTCCGTAAACCGACTTTACAGACAATTTTTTTTTTTGTAGTACTTTGACCATAGAATATTGTAGTACAGTGGATTTCATTTATTACGACCTTGGTTGTAGCGACCATTTACCTATAGCGACGTTAAATCTAAGTCCCTTGAATTTAAAGCATACTTTAGTACAAAATTCATGTAGCTATAGCGACTTTGGATGTAACGCCGAGTTCGGGTGTAGCGTCTGTTTTTAATGAATCATTTGTAACAAATTCCTAGAAATCCCATGCAGATATTGTGACTGGAGTCGGCCGCCAAAGGCACAAAGATTTTTTTCTTTCACAAACATTTCTTATCTTTTGTTTACATCCATTGCACACAGATGGTCAGCAAGTGTGGAGACCTTTACCTTTTGTTTATAGATATCAACTAAGTAGGTAGGGAAGCGTGTACCTTCCGGAGCTTTTATGGTTCAGTTACAAAGTGATATTCTGAGTAGAAACTGGGTTTACTAAACTTTTGAAAAAGTATGGCTGCTAGACGCACATTCACTGTTAAAGAAAAGGCGGAAATAATTTCAAAATTGAAAAACGGTAAAAACAATGCTGATTTGTGCAAAGAGTACAAAGTTTCCCATTCAACAATATCTACGATGTGGAAAAACCGTGATACAATATTAGAATGCTTTGAATCCAAATCCTTAAAAATTAAGAAAAACCGCAAACCGACACATCAAGATATCGAAAATGCCCTTCTAATGTGGTTCAAAGCTCAAAGAAGCCAAAACGTATCTTTGAGCGGTCGTCTGCTGCAAGAAAAGGCTAATCAATTTGGCAGACTGTTTGGAAAAATAGATTTTGAGTGTTCGGAAAGCTGGATATACCGATTTCGTCAACGACACGATATTGTAGTAGGCAAAGTTTGTGGAAAAGCCGCTCGTGTATCGCAAAGTGAATGTGACAACTGGCTAAAAACAGTTTTCCCAAAATTGACTGAAGGTTATACTGATAGCCAAATATGGAACGCTGACGAGACAGGTTTGTTTTTTAAGTTGACTCCTGACAAAACCTTGACATTTAAAGGGGAAAAGTGCGTTGGTAGAAAAATATCAAAAGATAGAATCACCGTGCTTGTTGCATCAAGCATGGCAGGGGAAAAAAGAAAATTATTGGTCATAGGCAAGGCAAAAAACCCAGATGTTTCAAAAATGTTAAATCTTTGCCAGTTGATTACGAAGCAAACAAAAAGGCCTGGATGACTTCAGAGATTTTCGAAAAAGTTCTACGCAAATGGGACTCCCAGTTAAGAAATAACAAAAAGAAGATTTCATCAATGATTTACAAATACAGTCAAAACCGTTTATGGCGACATCGTTTAGAACAACATACCGGTTAAATTGACCAAAATCAAAGGTCCTGGCTGAATGTTATATGACCGAAAACTTATCGAAAACATTGGTTTTTTACGACATTGTTTACTACGACATACCGCATTAAGCGACCAAATTTGGTTAATGTTTTCGGAGAATATCTTTATGTAATAATGTTATCTGTAGAACGACCGGCTCAGCTGTATTGAAAACAATTTTAATAGGTAACTGTATCCACATCTGGCACAGTATAATAGTCAATGGCTATTATCGTAAAAGTAAACAAAGTTTAGGGTCTTTTGTAATTCTTAGAAATAAAGCACATGCATGCCGTAGCCTGAAGGCCCGCTTCGTCATATCTCTTAAGTCAGTTTGTTACTTATCTTTACACAAGACGCACCAAAACATATTGTTGAGTTAACTGTGAAAATTGTAACATGTCGCAAAAAAGAAAACAAATCAATATCGAAGAAAAATCGCGTATTATTTCAAAGCTAGAGAAAGGAATTCCAAACAAAGACCTGGCAAAAGAATATGGTGTATCACACTCGACAATTTCAACCGTTTGGAAAGAAAGGGAGAAAATTCAAATCCTTTACGACAAGATTTTTTTGAAAATGAAACGAGCCAGAACAACGCGGCATACGAAGATTGAGGAAGCTTTGTTAAAGTGGTTTAAATATCAAAGGACAAATAATGTGCCAATAAATGGACCAATTCTTCAACAAAAAGCAAACTATTTTGCTCAACGTTTTGGTGAAGATTTTGTTTGCTCGTCTAGTTGGATTCAACGTTTCCGGGCTCGACATGGCATTGTCGGCGGGAAAATGAGTGGTGAATATACGTTTGTATTGAAGTACACAAAATGCGGTTTAATTTCCTACATGAATATACATACATATGTATTATCTTTCCTATTGATACCTGTCACCGGTTGTTACAACTATGGGTTTTTACGACTCAATATGAGTAGTCCCTTCGATGTCGTTATAACATATTTTGACTGTATATTTGTAAAACCCAGTAAGGTAGGTACGGACGATAGTTTAACGTGACAACGTCATTAACGTTGTGACGTTAAACTATCGTCCGTAAACCGACTTTACAGACAATTTTGTTTTTGTAGTACTTTGACCTTATAGAATAGAATCAGACCTTATAGAATGGTGCCCCATCCAAACGTATTACACGTTTGGGCACCATAATCAACTTTAAAATCTAAGTTAAAATTAGTTTGGATCATACTTACCTCAAGATTAGCTTCAATTGCATTAAAATCATCTTTATACTTTTAGGTCATGAAGCTAAAATAGCTTCGCTACAGGAGTTGGCCCAAGAGTTGCGCATGGAGACTGAAAAGATTATGAATGAACGCGCTCGCATCAAAGACGTCCTATCCAATAAAGGTACTTGAACAATTTTGTAAAGAGTTTCAGTGCTCTTACCATGAGTTTTGATAGTTAAGAGTCCCGCGACGCTCTGAAATTTCCATACAAACGCGCTACTCAAATTTCTTGAAAACCATTTGTCAGATTATAATGAAATTTAGCATGTACAATTAAATTAACAATATCTCCGCCCCTATGTGCTTTGTTTTTTTTTAAACGTTCTCAAGCTAAAATGAAAAATATCCGCATTTTTAAGGAGTCACTTTTGACTGATTTATTCAATAGGTAGAGAAAACAAATCAAAAATTCCATTACATAGGGAGGTTGTCTACATCATAAGCTGTTAAATGAATCCATAATACAAGGGAAATTCTTAGTTATTTAAGAATGATTACAGAAGTGCAAAAGTCATAAAAAAAATTGAAATTGCACTTTGTCACTCTGTAGGTAACTTTAGAGGCTCGTCAGTATCATTACTCGCTGTCTTCGTTCGTCTTCTTCTTCTAGACGAAATGGCTATAGAATACCTTAAGTCAATGCGAAGTTAGTCTAAAGTGGTCGCCGGACTCTTAACGTAAGCTTTTTTCATTTTTGTTTGGTTTGGTAATGTAATTATACGCGCCGACCTCATTTTATTTACCGCCAATTATGATATACGATTTTCAACTCTAAATGAAGTGGTTTAAGTAAACGTGGGTAGAAAATCGTGGTATGATCGAGCTTAAACTTTATTATTTATACTTAAACTTTATTTCCTTGTAGAAGTGAGCCGCAAACAGAAGAAAGTGAACGAAGAAGTCCGTCCCGGGCCGAGCGGCGTCCCCGGGCCCATGGAGCGGCGACAGATGCAGCTGCGCGCCATACTGGCCGAGAAACAGCGCGAGCTGGAGACGCTTCTCAATAAAGAGGTCAGTGGACGCTGACTGACTCGGTGGCTCAGTTGCTAGTGACCTGCCTTCTGAGCTTGAACACCCTCAGGCTCAGAAGGCAGGTTACATACATTTATGTTCTAGATATATTCTTAAATACAAATATATGTATTTATTATCAAACCATTTGCACGATAACAAACATTGTGGACCACGCACTTGTAAAACCCAGTATCGCGGGCGTCCACTTACAAATTAATATGAAAACCCAGACAGAACAAACACAAATGTTCGTCACAAAACAACCATAGTAGCTTTGCTTAGCTTGGGGTCAGGTGACCGTGTGTGGAAGAATGTATTATTATTATTATATTAAAATCGGTTCTTTCATTTTCTTATGAATATCTAAAATTATATAAAGCTTACTATTAAGGTTAAGATTATTGCAACTTGAAAAAAGATGTAGGCGGCGCCTAATTTGTGAAGGTTTTGTCAGTAATTCTCGAAAGACGCAATTGCCCCAGTTGACCCTACTCGTTAGAGAGATTGTTACTTCTTTTGAATGATCAAATAATATTTTTTTTACAGAAGGTATTGGTTTCCACGCAAGAAGCTCAAAATAAACAAGAATCTCAGACTGCTTCTGTAGTCAATCAATCCTACAATAGGTTGGTACTTAGTTTTAATATTCGTATTTTTTTCTTAGTGAGGTATAAAAGTAAGATATTTCAATTGATTATTTCCATTTTGCAGCGAGCAAGAGGAGCCCGATTCAAGATCTGAACAGTTGTTATTAGAATCGCAAAACTCGAGGGAAATCGAAAACTTTAGAGTATGTATTATTTACACAAATCAAAAAGTAACGGTAATATTTTTCTTAAAGTTTGGTACAAATTACGTCTTTCTTTTTAGGGTAGTGGTGACAATCCTCTTGGCGGTAGACCCATGGCTGTGTTGCCAGCTCATGTTGGAAGCAACTACGGGAGCGATAGCGATAGAACTGACAGGTAAGTTACTTAAAACCATGTAGGTATGTATTATGTATGTCATCTGCTATATGATTGGAGCCCGGTGTATGGCGACAGGCTTGCCCCCTGTCACATTTGGGACTGAATATCGTCCGCCGAAGTGTGTGTGTTATATTACACCTCTGCCAGCCCCCTCGGGGGAAAGGCGTGACGATATGTTTTGTGAATAGCACCGCTGTTTGCTTAGCCTTTCCGTGCATGGTAACTAACAAAACTTAGTATAGGAATCAAGTTATGGTTTTGATTGCAGTGCGTCCAGAAATAAGTCGAATCAGAGGAACCGCCCTCGACGGCGACCAACACAGGAGAGATTATCAGAAGATAGTAACGTGAGTTATTCCTTATCAGCCCACAGCTCTATTTATATTAGCATACACTCTTTTTGACCTGATCCATTTTTTTCCTAAATGTTCCAAAATGGCTACATTTCTTTCTCCATACTTCGTTAATTTAAACTTGTGCATTTCGTCTTTTAAGTTAAAAAAAGTTTACAGTATCTAATACAATCGTTTTACCTTTAAAATACAGGGGACACAGTCAAACAACACTCCGAGTCAAAATATCAGACATGAACCGAGACCAGAGACCTCCTCCAACGTGAATATGGTCCCACCGATATGTCAGAACCGTAAGTAATTAAATAAATCTTAATACTTACCTTTTATTAGGGTAATAAACATTTATATTAAGGCTTCTTTAAAATTGTCTTTTGTCTGTTCTGCAGCTGAAAATACTGGACATATGCCCTATCCTCATATGCCGCCGCCCTGCTGGAATACGAAATCTAATCAGGTAACACTTAATTTAAAACATATCAAATGCTACATACTATATATGCTGGCTACGTCCGACTTTGTCCAGGACAAACTGTGTCGTATGTTCTTGCCCGTAAAGGTGTCATTCCACCTGCAAGTTCAACTTCCGACCGCCTCACAATGATATTGAAAAAACCAAAGAGAACGAACTCTGTTGTTTGCGCATAAAGTTGAAACTTCTTTAAAGTACAACTCACGTGGAGTGGCACGAGACGAATACGACGATGATTTAACATTTTTGTGAAACAGAGGGAGAGAGAGGTACCCCAGCCGGGAACTGATAACATTGTCAGTGTAACAATATAACATTTTCGGCGTAAATGATAAGTAGCTACTCAACTTTGTTACAGGACATGCGCACTAATCAGTTCACCCAGAACAGTCACTCGCAGACGATGGAGCGTCTGCTGGGGACTCCGCAGGTTCCATTCCCTCCCTCCATGCCTTTCAACATGATGATGCCCTATGGTAAGACAGGTTGCGTTCTACTCTTTTCTCTCTCTTAAATCATGTACTCTAGGTACAGTCACCGCAGAAATGGGGGTCAGAGGGGGCCAAATGCCTTCTTAAAGTCAAACAGGGCGGGTAGTACTTCCGTGGTCCCTGCCTATACGGCATGATACAAAAAACCCTGTTGTATAACTGAAGGGCGCGTATACACACTTATAAGTATTCATACAAAAATTCGAAAAAAAATGCAAGTTAAATATAGCAAGAGTTATGAACGGTTTAAAAAAGCAAGAAAAAAAAAGGAAATTCTAATAAAATGTTATCAAATCTGTATCATATATTGGCGGCTTTACGACGCGAATAGTTTACAAATAAAACCGACGCGATTAGTGGCTGCGTTCACGCTTTTTGGACGGTGTACCATGATGTGTGTTGAAATTCTTTTAGAGTCAATAATTAATTTAAACTAGCATAATTGCATCCTCCTGTCGATACTGGATGCGCATCTCGCGGATACAACCGGGTTTTTGTAACACGCTGTAAATGTATATCATATGTATGTAAATTAGATGAATCTATGTAAATTAGATGATCGACTAACGAGACGTACACCGTGGTTTTACTAACGGCGGTATTACTCGCTCTCGCCTGGCGCAATCAAATTGCGAGCGATACAGTTCTTAGTGACGAACCACAAGCCGGACTATTTGGTTTTTAAAACCACGATTTTGCTTACTATTGCCACATAGTGCTGTGCTACTGCATTACACGGGAGATCTTTACCGACGAATAGGACGAAAGACCCTATAAAATTGCGGTTTTGCTCGTGTGTCGACCTACCCACTTAACTATACTTTTGACACTTAAGAGTCCTGCGACCACTTTAGACTTCGCATTGGCTTAAGGTATTCTATAGCCATTTCGTCTAGAAGAAGAAGACGAGCGAAGAGAGCAAGTAATGATACTGACGAGCCTCTAAAGTTACCTACAGAGTGACAAAGTGCAATTTCAATTTTGTTTATGACTTTTGCACTTCTGTAATCATTCTTAAATAACTAAGGATTTTCCTTGTATTATGAATTCATTTAACAGCTACTGATGTAGACAACCTCCCTATGTAATGAAATTTTTGATTTGCTTTGTCTACCTATTGAATAAATCAGTCAAAAGTGACCCCTTAAAAATGCGGACTTTTTTCATAGCTTTATTTTCGCTTGAGAACGTTTTTAAAAAAAAACCAAGAACATAGGGGCGGAGATATTGTTAATTTAATTGTATGTTATATTGTATTGTTAGTTTAATCTGACAAATGGCTTTCAAGAAATTTGAGTAGCGCGTTGTTATGGAAATTTCAGAGCGTCGCGGCCCTCTTAAGTAATCCGTTCTTGACAATAATTTAATCAAATTTAGTCATTCATGCTTATTTTTTTCTCTTTAAGGCGTGGTGGGCGGATGCGGGTGCGGATGCAGCTTCTGGGGCTCGTGGTGCTGGCAGCAGCTCAGCATGCAGCAGAGAGAGATACATCAGCTCAGGGAGCAACTCAACCATGTTAGTACCTTCTCTAATACTTGTTACCACCAAACCATTTTAAAACAACCAGGAGTGAAAACTAGAAAGGAAAAGACTAAAAACCTAAACTAAAAAAAAAAACTAAAAAGAAAAATAGTAGAAACTAGAAACACTTGGTCTTTGTCTGTTTTTTTATGACTTTTTGTAAATTTTGTTGTTTCGGGTCCTAATACTATAGGTTAGATTAGAAACTCGAGACCACAGATCTAGGATGTAAAAGATCGACAGTGAGAATTCGATAGTGATACAAAAAAACATTTGCGCATGCGTGAGTAAATTAGTGTTGTGAAAAGTACTTATTAATTTATCGATTGACCAAAAATGGTCCTCCGGGTGCTTGTCGATAAATATAATCTTTCGCATACCAATTGAGTTGTTTTTTGTTCCAAGTATAACACCGCTGCTGAGCTAAAATGAATATTAATCACTAAACGGGTGTTAAGCTAGGCGGAAGAGTTAGATATCAGTGTCACCATGTATCTAAATTAACATAAGAAAAGTAAATAATAAGATCAACATAATACTATCCTAGTAATTCACTTCGATATGTGACCCTTGACCAAATTTACTCGTATATGGATTAGGATAAGTAATAATACTTATCTCATTGGTTTTGTACATTTATTTATAATTTACATATATATTATTTAATTTAATTAAATATAATTAAATTAGACTTGGATGGAAGACACCCAAAATGTGTAAATTGAATTAAAAATGACGATCAGAAATTGAAGGTACATACTTATATATAATACAAAAATGTTTTACGCCTCATCATTCAGTACAAACTCATAAGAATATCAATTTACTTTTGCTGGCATTGATTCAAAAATGTATGCTTTGTTTATGTATTGCACCCATCGCCTACCTAATGAACTTTGATAAAAACTATCGATAATAATGACGTCATCTTTTTATCCATCTCTAGTGAAAATCGAGCGTAAACTAACTAATATTTTAATGCTGAATTTCATCACCAATTCTGCTTTCATCTAGGAAATATAGATGTTACGAAGAAACGACAACAACATACCGCTGGTAAATCGGTTTTTGGAACCAATTTATGTTATGTTTTAGACAAAATTTAGACAAAAACATCACAATGGAATTTTCATATTTACCCATGAAACGACAAATTTTGTGGGTTGAATCTTGAATTTACATCACAATCGCTAAACGCACAAGATGGCATAACTGCATACAATTTTAATTGCTCTCTTTTCATTCAATTTATAATGATACTAGTAAAAAATAATAATCATAGGAATTTTCGCGTGCTCAAAGGTGGCGCGCTGTCATTAATGACAAAAGAAAAATTGACTAAGATTTTATTTGTAGGCGACCTCTTTCTCTCTTGTGGAGTTTACATTTCGATGGAGACTTCTCTGTCCCACGCTTCGTTGGTCTTTTGCGAAGCAAAAAAAATCTTAGGTCTGTGCTCGAGACAGACCAACATAGCTCAGAGAGCTCAAGAATAAATAGGTCGATTAAACTTTAGAGAACGAATCTGGCTATTTAATAATCGAACAAAAATTTGGTGTAATCGCTGAAAGAGTTTTTGAAGATACTTTTTGTGATTATTTTTTTCCAAAATGAGAATGATTTTCAAAATTGTACTTCAGTTAAACTTTGGTTGGTTGTTTCTTCTACCAGCTGTATTTTTTGCACCTGATCATCATAATTCTTCATATCAAACTAGGCGCAAAAAAATACTTGTTTTTGGTGATTTCGTGTAATACGGGGCCTTAACAGTACTTTTTGATGAATGTTTTGTTTGTGTTATACAAGTATGTAAGACTAGATGAGCCCCAAGTTCCACCCGCGGTTAAAAAGTATTCTATGTGCTATTCTAGACTATAATCTATCTCTGTGCCAAATTTCATCCAGATCTGTTCAGCCGTTCTGGCGTGAAAGAGTAACAAACATCCATCCATCCATTCTTACAAACTTTCGAGTTTATAATATTAGTAGGATATATTGTTGTGTTCTCTGATAGTACTTAAATAAATAAGTGAATAAATTACAGCTCGAAGAACGTTGGCGAGTCGAGACCGCGTCCCACACTCTCAACAACCAAGTCCCTCCCGGCAACCGAGCCAACAACTACTGGGACAACTTCCGCAGGTAAACTACTCTACAAATATTACACTATTTTTGGCCTACCTGTTTTTCTGTGTGTGTAAAAATAATTTCGTTTCTTTTCAGATATTAGACCAAAAACTCGTTAATTAATAAAAAAAAACCCTATATTTATTTATTTATTCAAAAGTTATTTATATTTTATCTATTGTATACATGACGTCCTCTTCGAGTAGAATCAAATATGGGTGAGAATGTGTGCGTGCGTGTGTAAACTTCTGAATAACATTATCACGATGCGGACAGAATTATTTATTGCGCACTAATAAAGTTTACTGTAAAGTGTTGTAACTGATGCTATTTTATATTTACTAACAACGATTTCGTGTTGTTTTATATGCTCGAATCCCGTTCTATGTGATTTCATGTTATTAAAGACTTCGGCGTATCTGACCATATTTTTGACGTTTACTCATCAAATGCCTATTTTGCTTGCCGTGACAGTAATGTAGAGATTGTCTAATTAAAACTAAAATTACGCGCCCTTGTTACATCATTACGCTCTCCTACATCAGTTTATGCATTATGCCCGTCACTCACATGCATGCAAAGATTCATACAATTACAAATGTGTTGCACGTATGTATGTATATACCTAAACGGCGGCAGACATTCATTCGCTAACTCAGCAGATATGTTTGATTGGGATCATGTGCGAAAAAACCGACACAGCTCGAAAACTGCGAATACAGCGAAACATTTTGCAAATGTTTTGCAATACCTGTGGGTTCGTATATTGTGCGAATGTGAGTGACCGGGGTTATACTTATACTCAACCGCTAGAAAAGTCGCGCGCAATTTTAGTTGTGTTCATTTAAATTTTTGAATCAGTTGATTGAGTTGTTTGACTGCATTAGTGGCTTAGTTGGTAGCGAACCTGCCTTCTGAGCCTAGGGGCGTGGGTTCGAATCCCACCTAGGGCGTTTGCCCTATGAACACAAATGTTACAGTAATGAATCGTTTGTGTTTGGTCTATTTTGTCTGTGTGTTAATATCTATTTAAGGAATAAATATGTATGTTTCTAAATACATAATAAATATACAGAATAAATATGTATGTTTCTAAATACATAATAAATATACAGAATAAATATGTATGTTTCTATATACATAATAAATATACAGAATAAATATGTAAGTTTCTATATATATTTGTTTTCTGGTATTCAGATCAGTACAAGCTTTGGTTAGTTTGGGGTCAGGCGACCGTGTGCACAAAAATGTCCCCAGTATTGATAATGTTTAGTTTTGTAAGGCAGCTTGTACTTGCAGCTACTCGCGTCAGAACCTGCTGTCGGCGAGCAGCAAGGCCAACGCGGCGGGCGAGGGCGGGCGGGCGGCGCGCGGGCCGCTGCAGCGCGCCGCGCCGCCCGCCGCCGCCGCGCACAAGCGCAACACGGACGCCGCCGCGCCGCCGCCCAGGCTCGCCCAGAGAAACTCGCTCGCTCGCGACGGAGAGCGCTCGCTCTCCTTCTCCTCCGCGCCCGACGTGCTCAACGTCAACCAGAACCCCGAGGACGCGCCCCCCGCCGCCAGAAACGACGACGCCCCCGCCGGCGCCAACGTCAACATTAACCGCGCCGAACCCGCCTCCAACTCCAACTTCAGGAACCTGAACATCGCCAACCCGATACCCGAGATAATACAGTCGCACTCCAATAATCTGAACGCGACCACGAACGGCAAGAAGAAGTCTTCGTCGAAGCTGCCGGCGAAGAATTCGACGAACAGAAGGAACTTCGCGCTGGATTACTCGCAGACGAGCAATATAAATATCGCGAGCACGTCCGAGGCGCCCAATCCCAACCTGGCGTCGACGAGCAGGGAGGTTCAGGACAAGGCCACTTCTAAACTGTTCGATCTCCTCAAGGAAAACGTGTACTCGGAGGTGACGGCTCTGATCGGGGTGAACGAATCGCATCCGGATTTCTTGATTCAGCTCTTCAGGGAACTTCAGCTGATCAGTTCCGATGCGCTGCGCCAGAAGGTGCTGCAGTCCATCAGGCACATCTTGTCTCAGTACAGTTCTATTTTGGAAAGTCAGGGCCGGGACGAGCCCGCGGAGAGTCAACCGGAGGCCGTGTCGACCACCTCGGTCGAAGCTACCAATTATAACGACACCAATTCGCTCTCCGCAAACATCAATGGAGGCGCGATGCAAATCGATCACAAGATCGTCCGCTTTTTGCTGATAAAAAGCGAAGAATATTGCACTTCCGAGCTGCTGGACGCGTTGGCAGCTCACATCCTCAGCGGCAGCGCTCCCGACGGGAGATACTCGCAGCAGGCCAAGAGACGACTCCTCGAATTCCTAGCCAAGTACGAAGGGATGAGAGTTTGTCAAATATCGAGTGACGTCATTGAAAATTTGCCCCTCCTCATGTCGGCTATCCGCGAAGGAGACCCTCAGCTGGGGAGCGAGCTGGCGGAGTCCTCCGCGTTACAGGACGTAGCGGGCTCGCTGAACCTGTTCAGCTCGAGCGAGAGTCAGCTCCATCAGCTGAACGCGTGTCCCTACGACGACATGTGGCCGGGGCACGTGCACATGGACGTGGAAACGGCCGAGATGAACGACGACAGCGCTCGCTCCAGTCAAGACGGCAAAGTGGACCTGATAAACTGCACGGAGATGCACAACGGAGACCTGGCGGAGGCCGACCAGACTTGTCCCGCGGACGTGGAAGAGGCCCCGGACGACGGCGCCGGCGACGCGCTGCCCGACGTCGTCGACACTGAGGAGGTCACCCCCACTGAGGTAATCGAACACGTGCTGTATTGTAGATGTTTACCGTTCAACCAGTTGTGTTAAATTGCATATACATTACGTATTGCGCCGCCCGTAACAGCTCAAATTCTATAAACTTTTGTATGATGGTTATCTATTATTTAGCGTTTGGGCTGATGCGTTGATCGTATATTGACTTTCGTAATCAAGCATTATAATAATTGATAAAAAAATATACTAAGGAACTCCTCTATTTAATTTTAGCGTCTATCAATGTTAAACATTTTTGGTAGACCTTATAACTTCTTGCGCACTACGAGTAGATCACTATTTTACGCTTCCTTCTAATATTAGACGCTAAATTAAAGTTAGCAGCTTTTTTTCTCTCAGATTTACTATTCTGTTGATACTTACGTCCTATCTTATCCGTGATCTACATAGTGCACGAGACGCCTGGGTTTTCGTTTGCCGACCTCATTATTTATTTAGATACATACATTAACTGCCTATTTATAGGCCCTCGTAATTAGGTACACGGTATAACGAGGTTACTGTAACTATGGGAAAAATGTTTTTGAAATAACTTGTCAATTATTTCAATTAGTTTTCCAAGTAGCTGCAGCTTCAGGCAGGCAACTAAAAATTAACTAGTAATTAGTTCATTTTTCCTGCAGTCAAAATGGTATAACTGTAATCACTTTGGTGCTATGGGAAAACACTTTTTCTTGCTTGTTTACTAATTGCTTTCATTTTAGTTTATTAACAAGATGATCAATACCATGTGGGGATACCATGTGGTGGGATCAAATACGTAATACCTGGTATAAGTAATAGGTGCCAGTCGTATTTTATCAGAGCTTGCCTGAAATTAGAAGCGCCAATATCTTTACCATGAAAAACATCCCTCATAAGTAACATGTCGCCAGTTTAGTTCTGATAGGCGCCTAGCTCATTAGGAAGTCGAGGCGGCGGCGCCGATGCAGAGTCGCGGCGACATCGATGTTTGCGCTCATTTACTATAGTCCAAGGTGCGGCCGTCTATGCTTCTCATATTCCAGTTCACACAACATAGCTTCCATAGCGCCCTTGCCGCGACTCTAGTAAGCACACTCCCATTATATTCTGAATCAATAGCATCGGTGCGCCGCTTCTGCGTCCTAGCTTCGACTTGATCATTTGAGCTAGTCCCATAAATATAGCGACGTTTTTTGTACCACTAAAATATTGCTCAATGTTTAAACCAAAACGTTCCACACGTTCCTAATTCTATCAAGTGACTATTTTTATGTACGTTTTAGCGAGTGTAAAATCTTGTGGAGAGCCATAAATCTTGGATTAGCATGTTGTAAAGTTGGTGTCTATCTTGACAATATCTTCCACTAATATTATTGTAAGTGTCAAGAAATGAAATGGTACCGACTTTTGTGTCGGGTTTGATGTATCTGTATGAGAGCTAAATCGTGTTACTATTTAACCTACTCGTACTCTTTTCAATTTTGTATCGATGTGTATTGGTACACAATAAATTAACAATAACTATTGTCTAACCATGCTGTTTCACTTACATTTTTCACGCTTTTTAATATTTTATATCTCGAATTTAGGGCGTGTTTCCACTATGTAGTAACGGTTAATTTATTGTCGGACGACTATCGTGGCTAGCTAGCTGTTCCTATTATAAAGACTGTTTGTCATCAAAATGTTTTATCGTTTAGCGACCGTCGTATCACGGCAATCGCTTTGTCGTTTGCACATTAGTACAACTTAGCCTGCTACTTGGACGATATTTTTATCGTGGCCACGATAGACAGTCGCAACAACGACACATGACGACAAAATCGTGACGGCAACTGTAATTTTTATCGTTTTACGACTGTCGTGCTAACCGAATACACTGTCATGACAGTCTGTCGTCATCGCAAAAAAAGTCGTGAACGACAGTTAATCGTGTCGTCGTATATGTGAAAACCTCAATTTATAAGCCGCGACACTTAAAACTACATGATTATCAGTCGTCACGACAAAAGTGGAAACATGCCCTTAGATGTCCCAGTTAGCCAAATTATAAAATTAAACAAGTTTTTAATGATTAGCACATATTTATTAACATTATTATCACAGATTAAATATCACAGGTTTCTTGGAAATAAAGATTGATAATATTGATGACTAACATTTGACTAAATACACAATACTTTCAAAGTAGATTTCAAATAATTCAGAAAGTAATTTGGTAATATTTTTACATTAAAGGCAGAAGCTGAATGGCTTGGGCTTGATCGTGTGCCAACAAGGCTGCACATGGAAGAAACATCTGAAAAGCAAAAAGGTAATATCATTATCTAGTACTGGTGGAGCAAACACTCAAAGTTGGACCAAGTCCATTTTTTCATTTGAGTGAATCCTGAAAAATAAAGACATTATTAGATCTTCAATAGCTGCGCATCTGGAACAGAAAAAGTGAACAAACATAATTAATTAGATTTTCTTCTTTTCTTTGCAGATTGAACGTAGAAGTTGCCCTGTTTAGACATGATTGTTTTAGTGGTATTTAATGTCTATCAAGATTATTTATTTAACTGATTGAAATGTATGCCAATGTAACATTTTTTCCAAGACTTTTCATCAAATATGTAAAAATTAACTTCTCACATAAAATAAATACATACAAGTATATTATAATATATTACGGTGTTTCATTAGAGATCAAAGAAAAGACCCTCCCTTTACCTAAATTTATTTATTTATTAGTAAGCCTTACATGAAGTGAGAGTCTTATTATATGCTAGGTATGTATTAATTTTAAATACGCCTTAAAAGTCCCAAGCATAACTATAATTATGTTAAAACAGTCTCTTTTTTTGGAGGTCTGTTAAAAATATCACACATTGCACATAAAATCTTGACAGTCACAGACACTGAATTAAATGAAAAACATGTCCTCCGTGAGTGTTCCAATACAGCATTTCCAATAAATCTTCAGTAGTTGTGTCCAATCTCAAGGTCTCTTTTGTCTCAGGTTCAATCATATTATTCTCTTTTTGTACTTCTGCAGATAGAAATGTAATTTCTGAATTAGATTTAATTATCTGAATCTAATTTCTTTAAATTTTTTAAGAGATTAGATCATGTGAGCCATGAGACAACGAGATATGTCAGGATTGTTGTGGGTTGGTCGTAGAAAACATGGATTGTAGTTGGAAGGCGTTGGCACCATACCCTCTGAAATAGATTTTGGAACTTCATCACACTGGGCTCCGTAGTTTTTGCAGCAGGAAGTCTCCAAGTGGAATTTTGTTGCTGTTTCATTTATACAAAAGTATCCTTATCTAAACATTATTGTAGTCTATGTCTGCTTATCTACATACATAAACAGCTATGGCAAGTATTAACTACTTTCTATTAATGTGTGCACCAATAAATTCCTGATTTTTGATTAGTTTTAGTTTAGTTTACAACTAAAGTGCCGGATTAGTGAGACTACATACATACACATTATTACGCCTATTACATGATGGCAGAGGTGTATAACACCCACAATGAGACTCCTGTACTAAAAATCCCGAAATCTAAAACCTACTTATATCAATGTCTAAATTCAGCTCTTTGCTCAATAAAGATATTTCTGAACAGATGTATGACGAAATTGTTTGAGTCATTGTGGTGACCTCAGTGAAGTTTGCAAGCCGAGGTGAACTCATCAGTTGTAACAGTGCACAATCTCGAAAATATGACTCTTGCTTTTACAGCACAATTATATTTTTATGTAAATCACAAACTTGTAAATATTAACACATTAGCTGTCAAGTATACCAAGTACAATACACACCAACATGAGTTTGCAACTTCTGTATAACATAAATGATACATGCGTCCATGTCTCTGTCTATCACTTCATGGATTTCTTAGTTAATATTTGTCAGGGCTTGTCAAAAGGAATCAATTTGATACAGAATGCCTATTACAAAAACTGATTTAGACATATGGAGTTATTGAAAAACTCTGTATTGGGACATAACTGTTTAAAAAAGATATAAGTAAGAATTGATACATAATTGTATGTGCTTATCAATGGGATGAGCTAAGGGATAGGGTAGTAAATAGTATAGGCAAATTAAACGCTATACAGGACTACTATTTGTAAATTACGCACAACCACCTAAGGACTACTTATAACATCACATTAAGGTCCATGACTATCCTAAGACTTTTTTCATACAAAAATAAATAAAATAATCTAGCTCAAACTAATTTTAATTCTAAGCAAAATATGGGATGTCACAGTGTGCACTGTGGTTATCATTAGAGATAACTAAAGTAGCCCCTATGAGGTTGGGTGTGATCTACAAAATGTATCCTAAAATAATTTTCTCATCTTTATATCTTTATCTTACCATAATGTAGTTTTCGGGCCTACCACCACCTTGGCCAAATCTTATCCAAACATTAACATTATTTCTCTCAATGAACTGAATACTTTGTTATTGACATCATTAATAAATACATATTATATACCTTGTTTTATTTATAAATACTTCATAAGCTTTTCTAGTTAATTTGTAAAAAAAAAATGTCTTGGTAGTAATTTTCACATAAAATGATACTCTGCTCATCAGTCAGAAGTTGTCAAGACATCTTTTAGCATAGATTAGCTTATCAAGTGATTAACAGTTTTTCTTATTTTTATTTTTCCCCAATTTTGGAATCGTAAAATGTTCCTGTTGTCTAGAAAACATTTTAAATGATTATTTCTCAAATTGAGGTTTTTATCTTCAACATTGTTACACTGATAATAATTGAAATCTACAAATAAAGTTGGGTCATTTTAGTAAGCCATTGAATACCTGTAGCTAAAAAATTTAATAAATAAATTTTATTTTTTAGCTTGTAGTCAAGGTGACTTTCTAACTTGATCAAAATATACTTACTTATTTTCTTCATTAAACAAAAATACAATGTCTTATATTAAATAATCCTAACATAATGATCCCAACTTAACAATTAAGATCCTGATAAGTTTATAACTTGATATATAGGAAAATCACCACATATTTCATTCTCATCATACTTACTTATACAGGGTTATCAGAAAAAGGTTTTTTGAGCTGACCCACATATCACGACAAAAAAATCAGCTGTTCCAAGGATCAATTCAAACAAGTTCCTGTATCAGGGATCAATGAAATGTATGAGACAACTGTTTCATTTGTGATTTCAGCACTCCATAGGAAGCTTTGTTTGTAATTATAAGTACAAAAACCCCCTTTCAGCTTAGTACATAATTTCCTGATAACCCTGTATTTGGTAATAATTTCACTTATAATATTCTATGCTATAAAACAAATGAAGCACAAATGTGCCTTCTAAAACAATGTTGTAGGTATTTATATATGATTTAGATTATTAAAAGAACTACAACAACCACAATTAATAAATACTCCCATTTACTTATAGAAAAAAAAATGGAGAATGATAAAGGAACATTTGTGCCTCCCTTTCATTATTTAAATTTCACAAAAAATATTTTGAAACTGCAACAAAACTCATACAATTAGGAATCAATTAAATGGTGAATGGGTGGCACTGACATCTTTGAAAATGAATTAAAATGAGACTTCCCACAAAATAAAATCACTTGCTAGACCGTGCAAGAGGGCTGCAGTTTGCAAATGTTTTACTAACAAGTTAAATATTTTATCCTTCAAGCAGGTAGTTATGAATTTGATGCAAGCTTATGTATCAACATTATCACATTTACATAGATAACTGATTTAAAAACTCTCACAAACCTATTGCAACGGTTTCAAGCGAATTACTAAAATTCAATCAAAATGTTAAATTTTCATAACATTTCACTAATTGTGATCTGAATGTTTCTCTTTAATGAATTTTGTAAAGTATTGTTGTTAATCTCATTCAATGATACACATTTAGTGAAACTCCAAGGAATCAATAAAACAATCTTACCTTGACGAAGCCGCTTGCTTTGAGGAAAATCTGCGTTATCGGCACTTCGTTTCTTGGTTGTAGTTTGCGTTGATGCCCTATTACGGTTAGCAACCTCCAACATTTCGCAATCATTGCTTACATGTTGGTTCCTTGTGTTTTTGGTATCATGAAATCCATAGTAGCAATTTGTGGAGACGTGAATGTTATTTTGACATTGGCCCACAAAAACGTTGGCATCGGTGGGAATCGGGGCAGGGCGAACAGCATCAAAATTATTTCTGGCATCCTGCAGGTAGAAATCGAAACTGCTGGCAGGCATTTTCAAAAGTTGTGTTGTCACGTTATGATTTAAAACACGCTCTATCGCTGATGCTATCCAATGCAAGCGCTGATGATCGCTGATCTTGAGGTTAGGTGATGTGTACGTTTGACTCGACGTGGAAAATTGGAAATGGACTGACGTCGTCGAGTGAGACGCTTGCAGTACAATGTATTTGGCACGTCAGCGAAATTAGGAATCCAGGAATAGGTATTTCAAAATTATTTAGGAATAGCAAAGCAAAATATTTGTAGGTACAACACAACACGGCAAAATCCAATGAATGAATGATCCAAAGAGTATGTATTATAGGAATGATCAAAGAGTATGTAATAAAGTTAGGAATGATTAAATGAATGAATGAATCGACTTGAACCGTAGAAAGTCTACATGTAGGGTTGCGATCAGGGACCCTATTCGGAGATTTGAGATTTTCATCTCACTTTTTTTCGTCTTTGTTGCTCTCGTTTGAAACGTCATAGGTGTGAGAGTGACCAAGATAAAATCTCATCTCATCTCACGCGCAGGAATAGCCCCCGGGGGCTATTCCGTGACGTTTTAGCATGCGGACCTGAGTGCGCTTCAACAGAGCCTATCCTCTGAAGCAATCCAATAGCGATTGCAAACCAGCCTAGATATTCACAATCATTCGGAAATGTTTCCGTTCGACTTCCAAAAATTTAAATCTCAAATTATTCGAATTTCAGTCCTCGTTCATAAGTTTTTAATTGGTTCATTCTTCCGATCGAATTTATACTCGATTAATTAACTAAAGTAGACTGAGACTCAAACAATTTAAGTTTGAAAGTAGGTAGTATCCGATCGGAAACGTTTCCGAATGATTGTGAATAGCGCCGCAAGAAACAAAAATGGCTATTTCTATTTTGTGATCGTGTTTAGCAAAAGATTCAACGTTTTCAAAAGAGCTTTTAACATTACTGAATCCGATTAGCTAGCTAGATTATCTTTAAACACTTTGAAATATGACTCCTTGTGGGTCAAATCGGAGAAATAATGAAATCACGTCATTAACACGTAGTATTTAACTGCTGGGTATAGATAGTAAAAGATACGTTGTATACTACAAGCTCCTTTCCATTTATTTTGCTTAATACGAGTGTGTTAGAGTAGTTACAGTATTATTATCTATCTATGTACCAAATTTCATTTACATTGGTTCAGCCATTCTGGTGTGATTGAGTAACAAACATCTATCCATTCAAATTTTCTCATTATAGTGTGAAGTGTGATGATGTCACAAGAATACGTAAGGATTCCTAGTTGCTAAACGTGTGGACACCTTTATGGAAAGGGACACACACCTCTGTTCCTCTCGCTCGGCTCGTTTTTGTGTCGCAGTCCGCGGTCTAATTATCTTGATTTTGGTTGGTTGGCTTAGGTATTTTGTAAGTATTTTGTTTTTGCACTTATCTGACCGACTGAACATAGAGTGAACTGATTTTACGAGAATTTTTTTCACCTTTTTAGACTCATGGCGTAAATGCCTATAGCGTGTTATTTGGGAGAAAAAAAAACTATGACCGGACTGTAAAAATCTTTTTAACTGCTATTGTCAAAGTCACTTCATTTTGTATTGTATTTCATTAGCGGCTGCTACACGCTCGACAAATATCATAATAAATATCACGATATTTATCGAGTAAAATGGAGGGATGCTACACTCAATAAAAATCGCCGGTGACACTAGTGCTGCTGGATCAAAATAACCATTCAGCGTTATGCGCCATTAAAAAAGCGCTAGACTTGTCAAAGGCCGTTAGGTAAATTGAGATTTAAAAAAAGTGGCTCAGTCGCACTTGCAACTTTGACTTCAATTTGACCGATATATTCACAACAATTTTATTGTACACTTCGTTCCTCGTCTAACGCCCTAACCAGAATGGTCGCCTTTCCAAAGGCATCACCCGATCACCCAACCCAACTCAAGTGAGTTGTGATTGACCCATGCCTGGAGGGCTATTCTTACGGAGTGATTCAATCTCATCAGTTTTCGTCCTTGTTGCTATCGATTGAATAGTCTTAGGTGTAAGAGTGACCAAGATAATATCTCACCTCATCTTACGCGTAGGAATAGCCCCCGGGTGTGGCGCGATGAAACACAATTTTAGTCGACACAATATCTATTTACCGAAGCAATAATTGCCAGGTGAAAATAAATCTAAGTTACTGGATTATACATTTGAAGTACCTACTAGAAATTAGTAGTTAATTTCTTATTATTTAAAATAATTTTAATGGCAGTACTTATTATATCTAGCAGTAATGCATCAGGATCACGATAAATTTAGACTCTAAGACTAGACGCTCGATATTAATCGCGCGATACAAGGTAAAAATCACGGTTTTCTATATTTTTAGAAATCCGACGATCAGAGGCTCTATTCGGAGATTTGAGATTTTCATCTCACCTTTTTTCGTCCTTGTTGCTCTCGTTTGAAACGTCATAGGTGTGAGAGTGACCAAGATGAAATCTCATCTCATCTCACGCGCAGGAATAGCCCACCAGTATCGCGATCCGCGACACACTATATTACACAGCTCACGCCACCAACTAGCTTTATCAGCAGTTTTATTAACAGCCTAGCTTTTTTACCAAACGGCGCTGTTAAACTAGCTTCCTGCTGATATTCACCCATTTAATCAAAAGGCTAGGCAAATTGGCTTGGGTCGACAATGTTGACTACTTGCCTAGCTAAGTAATTTAAGTAAAAGAAGGTTACAGGTTGTTTTAAAAAAATAACCACATCGGCTAAGGCGGGAGCTCCACTTCGCTTCGCTCCTTTTTTTTTTTTTTTTTACTTTGGGAAAATCCTTTATGGATACCACCAACAGCCCGGGTGCGGGCACAGAGTGGTTATGTGGGAATCCCGCCACTGACGGCCTACCCACTAAAAACCCAAGGGTGTTCCACCTCGGCGCATAATGTCGGGGCTAAGGGGACTATCGTACTCTTCCGCGGCCCCGACAGCGCTAGGCCCTTTCGGGCACCTCCTCGAGCTTACGCTCTCTTCCCCTCGATGACGATGTGTCGAACACCAGACACATCGTCATCATCCACCTCCTCGGGGACCAATTTGCCCGTGGGCGCCAGACAGCACCCGTGTCTAGGCGCCCATGGTTCCCATGCGACGGGTCAGATGAGTGGCCCCGCCGCCTGCCACTTCGGCCGATAGGGAGAGCGGCAACGATACACCAACACGCCTCTTCCTCTGCGGCCCCACCGCGTAAGCCATCAAACGGTAGCGACCCCGTTTGGGCCGCGGAAGGTAGGGAAAGTGGCAACGACACACCAACAGTCCTCTCCCGCCGCGGCCCCCAGCCTTCGGTTGCAGTGTTGCACATGCGACACTGCACCCCGCCTCAGTTGTGGGTCTGCCCATACAGACCCACACCCTACTTAGGCCGCTTCCATGTGGGCTTTGGAGCTAAAAGCCCCAAGAAGCGGCCCCACCTAGGATTCCTCTTGGCTTCACCGTGGTTGCCGAAGCCACGGCTACTGAGCCCCCCGCCACGACAAGGCGGGAACCCTCGGGGGAGGCGGGAACCCTCGGGGGAGACTTCGCTTCGCTCCTAACTTAACCAATCCAAGTCCGATTTGCCCTGATTTAGGAGTCACACAGGAGAGTTCCTAAGTTATTGTAATTTCATGTTTATCAGAATTGCGGTTCGTTTTACGGATTTTGGATTTTATTTTTATCATGATTAATTCAAAACACATTTTTTCAGTCAAAAATAGTTTTATTAGCAAATAATCCCCTTATTGTATGAAATGCCTGAGCATTAGTCAGTCGGTTTATTAAATGTGGTATGCGACTCACTCAATATCAATTATGGAAGCTAGTTTAACGGCACTATTTTAGTAAAATGGCTAGGTTGTTAATTGAACGGCTAATTAAGCCAGTTGGTTGCGATATCTACACCACATCCACATCACAGTATTACAATATCGTGGTCTTGCAAATATCGTAATACATAAAGAGCGTGTAGCATCGGCTATTGGGAATTTTATTAAGATTTTCTATGAAAATTTAGATTTCTCCTGTAAATTACGTAAAATTAAAATAAATCTTAATTTTGGTAAATTGGTTTTAACAGTAAGTTTACTGTTATTGAATATAAATAATGTAAAACATCTATTGCACTTAATTGGAGACCCAAACAAAACATTAATCTCATAGGTCGAGACTGTTGAGAGAGAATTAATCAACTGTAAATATGTTGCCGTCTATTGTAGCGAAAACTTTGTATAGAAAATTAAAGGGACGACCATCCGACTTCAAATTTCATTCTATATGTTATGGTGTAACGCGAGTCTTACGTCAAGAATTGTATAATGCCGACTCCAGAGGAACCTGGAGGTATATTCACAGTTCTTCATACTTCTACGAAAAATCGAAAGCTTCAGATGCAAATTCACTTCCAACTGATAATAAATCTAAACAAGTGATCAAGCAAAGTGCTACAGGTGATTTAATAGTAAAAACAGAGACAGATGCTAACAAGATTGTTACTAAAGTTACTATTGAAGCAGCTTCTCCAGCAACAGCCAACCCTGTCCCACCAGGTTACTAGAAATATTTATTTATTTTGTTTTAAAACGTTTTTTCAATAGTTACATGGGAATATGTTTTTTAAACATGCATGCCCGATACATACTTAAAAATATTTTATTTTCAGTAAAGAAAAGACTATTGATAGATTTCTCAGCATCATACACTGAACGTAACTTCATTACTCCAATGAGAGCCATGACCGAATATCTCTTGAAGCAGTCTGATCTCGAGAGTCTTCCCAAAGTCTTACGCCGATCCCCGTATGAGGCAGAACCACCTATAACTGTTTATTACAGGAAGGATGTTATAGCAAAAGCTTTTGAGGTAAGTACCTACTTTACATTTCTACAATGACATTAAGACATGTCAAGGGAATATCATGGGGTAGAGTGGCCATAGAAAGGCTAGAATGGAGAAGATTGGAGGAGGAGGAGAGGAGTCCACCTGTGGATTTAGGTGGAAAAAGAAGTATCCATGAATCCATCGGTGGATTTAAGAGTAAAAAATAGTATCCATGAATCTACCGTTGGATTTAAGAGGAAACAGATGTATCCATGGATCAATCTGTGGATTTAAGAGGAGAAAAAGGTATCCGTGGATCCACATGTGGAGCCGATGGAAGTCTGATCCAAGTGGAAGGAGGGGAAAAACACTGTAAAACTGTTTCTGGTGATCTGAGGGTATTAGTGAATGGGTTTCTGTTAACATTGTTTTATTAGGCCAAGGTTTTTAAGACAATAATGTATTATTATATTAATGCTTTTTTTATTACCTGATAAATACATAATGTTTTAAATATTTTCATTTTTCCATTCACTAGTCATTAAAATGCACCAGGAACCCCTCTCACATGAAGGCCTTCTCCAAGGTTTGCCATCTCTCTCTGTCCTGAGCTTTGGATCCATTGTGGATCTGTGATTTTGTTAATATCATCATCCCATTGAGTTATGGTCTTCCTCTAAAGAGCTTGCCTGGTGGGCCTTTCCATGTGGCTACTGTTTTTTCCACCTGTGATCTGCGAGGTGATGCATGGCCCGCCTGTTCGCACTTCAGCTTTCGTGCATCTATTGCTTTCATCCATGGTCTTATCTGTGTGTGTATTATCTTGTGTATTTTTTTAATGTCAAGCATGCTTCTCTCCAGTTTTCTTTGCGATGTGTTTATACTGTGTTTTTGTTTTATTTGTAAACCATCCATCCTTGACTGTTACCACATATATGTTTTAAAATATTCAAGCTCTATATTTTGGGCTTTTAGGAGGTCCCATATACTCGCATGCAAGATGTTGTCAAAGGCTCTTTGGTAGCCTACAAATCCCACATAGAGAGGTTTCTGCTGCTCTTCATACTTTTCTATTATAATCTGTAGCATATGAAAACAATGTGACAATAAAAAAAAACGATTTTATTGTTAATAGAGCTGATACTTACAAAAATATCCTTATAGGTCTGGGGATCCAAAGAAGCCCTTGAAAAAGAGCTCCTTAGGAGAGAATTAGACAGACGACGTTATGAACAAGGTAAAAAAATGCATTGGATTACTTAGTTTATTTATCAGAAAGTAAATATAATTTTAATCACATAAAATCAAGACCTATAATCTATATAGTTGATGCCAAATAGCTGTAAACAAAAATTGCCATTTTCAAATGTAAATCCAAGATGCTAGGATGCATGATGATAGGCGTCAATTTACTTTTGTCTTAATCCACAATAAGACCCCAAAATGGCCCCAATAAGGAGGAATGGGACAAAAGTTAATCCCTTAATGCAATGCCACAAACTAGTAGTTACTTTATTCACTGATTGCAGATGTATTCACTGTCAAAAGAAGACTTAGAAATTACAGAAGAGAAATGAGTCACAAGAAATTAGCACCAGAGGCTGAGGAAGTAGGCTTAAAGACTAGATCTGGGAGAGTTGTACTTACGGCAGTAGCTATGTAAGTATGTACTTGACTTAAAAAGTAATCCTACTTATAATATTATAAACGCGAAAGATTGTAAGAATGGATGGATGGATGAATGAATGGATGGATGGATGGATGAATGGATGGATGGATGGATGGATAATGTAAACTATTTCTGAAGAGACGGTATTCAAAACCACCCTAATGTAAATATAAACAACCAATACTTCTAATAATCCAAACCATGTACAATCTGTAAGTAATTCCACTATGAATCTAATGGACACCAATGAAAAACACAACGAGATCCGTCCTCTTCCGTGGTCCAGCAAAAAGTGCCGGTTGGACGGGGCTCACGGGGCGGGCGACTCGGGCGCTACTCCTTCATTCCTTACGCTACATTCATTCATCCATTCATTCAATACATTCCTTTGACAGTTCGCTCGCAAAACGTCACACAGCAGACCATAGACTGCATTCTTTTGTATGTGTTGCTAACACGGCCCTCCTGCGCCGTGCATGCCCTCAGGCACGCTTCTTATATTGGTTCCAACTCTGCACATGAATTACGTATCTGTCAACACACACATGATTTTAAAGGCTGTTAAAATCTTTAAGCTCGGCCTATCATGACTCATGATGTCCTAAACAGATAGAACTTCAGTTGCAACCTTTTCATCATTTGATTTCTTTAGACTTGGGAATTTCTACCACTCTGTAACTAGTTATCTCATTCATTAACTTCATGATCAATCATAACACCGAAAAAAAGGTCTTTTAGGTTTCTCAATAGTTCTGCAATGTATCTTTTTTTTATAATAGTACTGAAAATCTAAACCAAAGCTGATACATATTTAGGCTTAGAAATTCCCTGTACGACTGCTATTTTAGCTCACTCCCTTAATCCGAAGTAGTGCCTGGTCCAGATCATTCCTTTAGTCTTAGGAAGTCACTGCTTCAGCTCACTACCACTATTCTGGCGAGTGCCTATAGCAACCTTTCAGGTCATCTATCAGCTACTAATTTACTTACTGTTCAGCTATTTTAGCTCACTCCCTTAATTCAAAGTAGTGCTTGGTCCAGATCATTCCTTTAGTCTTAGGAAGTCACTGCTTCAACTCACTACTTCTATTCTGGCGAGTGTCTATAGCCGTCATTCAGGGCATCTACATACATGTAGTCACGCCTGTTTCCCATTGGCAGAGACCACTTCTCTCCACTTGCTACGATCCTGGCATACATCTTTCGCTTCTTCTACTTCCATGAGTCTTTTTATACACGCTCGTCGTTTCATCTAGTACTGCTAATCTAATGAAGTTAGTTGCCAGACATAATAACATTACACGATTTGCTAAAACTAATTCCGGTATCTTTTGCCTTGATACCTTTATCCCTCAGTTGAGGTATTTCTATTTCCTTTTTGGCGCGAGAAAACTACATCTCACTTCTGATGTAAACTATTTCTGAAGAGACGGTATTCAAAACCACCCTAATGTAAATATAAACAACCAATACTTCTAATAATCCAAACCATGTACAATCTGTAGGTAATTCCACTATGAATCTAATGGACACCAATGAAAAACACAACGAGATCCGTCCTCTTCCGTGGTCCAGCAAAAAGTGCCGGTTGGACGGGGCGGGCGACTCAGGCGCTACTCCTTCATTCCTTACGCTACATTCATTCATCCATTCATTCAATACATTCCTTTGACAGTTCGCTCGCAAAACGTCACACAGCAGACCATAGACTGCATTCTTTTGTATGTGTTGCTAACAATAAATAGATGGATGGATGGATGTTTGTTACTCTTTCACACCAGAACGGCTGAACAGATCTGGATGCAATTTGGCACAGAGATAGAGTATAGTCTAGAATAGCACATAGGATACTTTTTAACCGCGGGGAGCTGCTTGTAAGTAATATATTAAGCTGTTTTACAGCAAACTAACTCCTTAGAAATAAACATTGAATTGCCTCAGTGTACTTGTACAGTGTTTTGTCTTTTTCATTCCAATTAAAAAAATTAAAAGAAAGAAAAAGACCAAACACTGTATACTTAACTCCAAATCAAAAGCTATACAACGTTTATTGTGTAAATGTGTCTGTGTTTATTGTGTTACATAAATTTAATTTTTGTAGTTAAGTTATAACCAATGATACATGTTTTGTGAATAAAGTCTGGAAATATCAGAACCTGCGTAAACAGAAACCTGTGAAAAATAAAAGAACTTTCTTAGCTTTTGGCAGGAACAAGTGAATTTTAGAGAAATGTGTATTCAAATATCCAATTACTGGTTTAAAACCTACATTTATACCTAAGCTATGAAATCTAAGTAAATCTTATTAGCATTCATTCATACTAGAAATCTGCATAACAGAATTAATAACTAGTAAGTATATTCGATTATCCGTGAGTAATTTTTTTCTTTTTTTACAGAAATGGCTGTAACTTCGTATTCAAACTATGCGCATGGTTTTACACCGGGTCCCACAGCTTATTTTCTGAGTGCATTCACTCGTTAGCTGACACAGTCAACCAACTCATTCTGGCATACGGAATACATAAATCTGTTCAGGTTTGTAGGTATATTTTGGTTTCAAGCAAAAATATGTTGTGATTAAACTATATTATAGTAAACTAGCGACCCGCTCTGGCTTCACACGGTACTGTATAAACCTCACGCTAAAATTTACCTAATAGATGGTGAAAACCGCACCAAAATTAGTTGTGTCGTTTAGGAGTAGTTAGCAGATATACAGAGAGACGGAGAGAGCGAAGTTTCGTCGCGTATGGTCAAATTAGTAATCGGAGCGACTTTGTTTTATACCATGTAGAGATCTTCATCCTGAGTATCTTCAAGGTCAGAGTGAATAAGAACCTTCTTGGTCTTCATGCTCCGTCTTAGGCCACAACCCACAACATCGGTTTACGTCAGGCGAGTTGGTGTTCAAATGTTGACCTATTCTATACCTATAAAAAAAGCTGAAATTATGCCAAGGCCATCGTAGTACTGCATAATGGTGCCTCCTAAAAATTAAGCGTTATAAAATACATTTTATTTTAGATGGCAGATCCGGATCACCCATATGGGTATACTAACATGAGATATGTATCATCTTTGATATCTGGAGTCGGTATATTCTGTGTGGGTAGCGGGCTATCTTTCTATCATGGTGTGACTGGAATAATTGACCCGCAACCTTTGCACGACTACTTCTGGGTATGTATCTAAGTTAAATACTTTATTAACGGTTATTTAGTTATTTAAAAACGATCATGCCCAGAGCTGAAAACTGTGACCTCATGACACAGGTTAACCTAGTGTGGGGGCAGGGTTCCACTAAGGTACATAATTGTTTTCTTTTTTCAGCACCTCAAATATATTTTCTGTATCAATTCTGTACCAATTTATTCTGTATTAAATCTTAATTTCGTATTATAATAGTATAATTAAGATCTCTGTACCTATAAGCCTAACAGAAAACTAATAAATGTTGTTATTATTATTATTATGGAAAGCTACTAAAACATATTTGTTTCAGTAAATTTCTATAATTTTGTTGACAACTTAGTTGATGTGTGTTTTCAGGCTTACTTCGTTCTTGGCGGGGCCGTAGTATCAGAAGGAGCCACGTTGATGTTAGCATTAAGCGCGGTTCGAAAAGGCGCGAAGGAAGCCAATGTTTCTCTCTATGAATATGGTAAAAAGTTACTTTCATTTCTTCTTGCTGCTTGCTTTTTATAATATGCCACGATGTCGCTTGCACCAATGACGAAATGTGATTACTGTTGCAGAATATCGTGCAAATATTAATGTCGTTTCTAGTATGCCACAGTAGTGGTGCATTGCATGCATGCCACAATGTTACACGATGTCGTCTTTGTATAATCCTATTTATATAATAACTGCGATAGTTTGTTTGTTACTTCTCCACGCTCAAACGGATTGACAAATTTGGATGAAATTCGGTACGGCGATAGCTTATGCCCTTTTTTTTGTCGTGGGGGAATGCATTTACACATCCCTGTTCCACCCCGGGGGAGGTGGAGCGAGGTATGTCGGACTCGGTGCCAGAAGGGCACCCATACCGACTAAACCCCCACGGTGTTCATCCTCGTCGGCAAAGGCGGGGTCACGGGACCGCTATCGTATTTCCGTACCCCCATGCCGCTGGCCGCAGCCGGACCCACCTCAGGGGTTTGCCTCTCGCCTCACCTCCGAAGCCATACCCTGGACACCAGGGCATCTACTCTTCAGGAGACCCTCCCTAGTTAAGAGCACCAGATACCCCCGTGTCTGGCCCCCTGGGCCTCGTAGCGGAGACGGAGCGAACCCGGTCGGCTCACCTCCGTGTCCGCGCCCTCCGGACCGCGAGAGAAAGAGGATCCCTTTCTCTCTCCCGCTCCTCGGTCTCTCTCTGCGACATCACCTCCTCGCAGAAAGAGACCACGATCATCGCTCCCTAGGTTCTCTCGTCAGCGACCATCTTAGGTAGGATGGTCGGCAGCGAGAGGTCCGCACCTACCACTGCGGCTAGTACAAGCCGCGGCTTCGCCGCTCCCGGACACACCTCTAGCACGTGCTGCGCCGTCTCCTCCGCGCAGCCGCACTGGTGGCACACCGGGGTCTCCTCCCTCCGTGCCACGTTATACAGGTATCTCCCGAAGCAACCATGCCCCGAGAGCACCTGCGATAGCCGGAAGAAGAGGCCCCCATGCTCGCGATGGACCCACTCTTTAAGAACTGGCCGGACCGTCTCCAGTAATCGGACGGCCCCTGCTCTCCTCCTCCGGTTCAACGCGAGCCGCCTGCTCCACCTGTCGTGCTCCACCTCTCACTGCTCCACCTGTCGTGCTCCACCTGTCGTGCTCCACCTTTCACTGCTCCACCTGTCGTGGGGCAGGCCGTTGGTCCTCCTCGCGTGCCCGGGCCCTGCGCCAGTATGCGTTGGCCAGGACCCCGGCCTCCAGGTCCTGCAATAACGCAGGCCACCTCGTGTGAGAGTGTGCGGTATCCCCTGCACACTCTCACCCCCATGACCCTCTGGGCCCCGCAAAGCCTGGCGTTCCCCGTGGAGTCCAGAGTGCCAGCCCATATTGGAGCCCCGTAGAGGGCCATAGAGCGCATCACCGCCATGTAGTGGCGGCGGCAGCTCCCACCACCACCACCACCACCACCACCACCACCACCACCGAGGTTCGGGAGGAGGCGGCTTAGCACAGCCGCCGTCCCCACGAGCTTTGGGGTTAAACTCTCGATGTGGGCCCCGGGGCCCTATTCAAAGATTTGCGGTTTTCATGTCACCTCTTTTCGTCCTTGTTGCTCTAGTTTGAAACGTCATAGGTGTAAGAGTGACCAAGATAAAGTCTCGTCTCTTCTCATCCCACTCGTAGGAATAGCCCTCTTGAACCTCCACCCGCTGTCGAGTACGACGCCAAGATACCTCAGCGTCGACCCCACAGCTATGGAGGTTCCACCCACCACAATCGATGAACCTGCAGGTGGCGCCCTCCGAGGACCATGAAAACATATGGCCTCGGACTTATGGAGCGCCACCTCAAGGCCCAACCGCCGAATCCTGGCCACCACAGCCGTAACCCCGGCTGTGGCCAGGACGGACGCCTCCTGATACGTCCCTCCCCGGGCGGTAACCAACGTGTCGTAAGCGTAGCACACGACGCCATGGTTAGCGCTCAGATAGCTTATGCCTTTTTTTTTTTTTCACCTTGGGAAAATCCTTTATGGATACCACCAACAGCCCCGGGTGCGGGCACAGAGTGGTTATGTGGGAATCCCGCCACTGACGGCCTACCCACTAAAAACCCAAGGGTGTTCCACCTCGGCGCAAAATGTCGGGGCAACGGGACGCTTTCGGACTCCTCCGCAGCCCCGACAGCGCCAGCCCCTTCGGGCACCACCCCGAGCTTGCGCTCTCTCCCTCTCGATGACGATACGTCGAACACCAGACACATCGTCATCATCCACCACCTCGGGGACCAATTTGCCCGTGGGCGCCAGACAGCACCCATGTCTAGGCGCCCATGATCCCCATGCGACGGGTCAGATGAGTGGCCCCGCCGCCTGCCACTTCGGCCGCAGAGGATAGGAAGAGCGGCAACGATACACCGACACGCCTCTTCCTCTGCGGCCCCACCGCGTCCGCCATCGAACGGTAGCGACCCCGTTTGGGCCGCGGAAGGTAGGGAAAGTGGCAACGACACACCAACAGTCCTCTCCCGCCGCGGCTCCCAGCCTTCGGTTGCAGTGTCGCCCATGCGACACTGCACCCCACCTCAGTTGTGGGTCTGTATGTGCAATACAGACCCACACCCTACTTAGGCCGCGCTTCCAAATGGGCTTTGGGCTAAAAGCCCCAAGAAGCGGCCCCACCTCGGATTCCTCTTGGCTTCACCGTGGTTGCCGAAGCCACGGCTACTGAGCCCCCCCGCCACGACAAGGCGGGAACCCGCGGGGGAGTTGGTTTAACACATGGGCTACTTTTTAACCGCGATCACCACTGCAGGGCGCAGATAGTTTTAATATAACAATTCAATGCACAATACACCCCAAGCGGGACTTCAGTGCAGGACTTATCGCCCCCATCTCGAATAAGAACGTAAGTACCGTAATCTGAGGCACTAATTGTTTTGTTTTTGAACTAGTTGAATGTTATAGTGAAGCGCAGCTCCGACCCGTCCGTGAACGTGGTGCTGCTGGAGGACATCGCGGCGGTGGCCGGCGTGACGCTGGCGGCGTCCTGCATGGCCATCTCGCAGTACACGGGCAACCCGCTGGCAGACGCCGTCGGCAGCATCCTGGTGGGCTCGCTGCTGGGCGGCGTCGCCTCCTTCATCATACTCAGCAACGTGGGCGCGCTCGTCGGCAGGTATTATAACACTAGAGGACACGGTGCTGGTATAATGTTACCGTCGCGCTGGCGGCGTCCTGCATGGCCATCTCGCGGTACACGGGCAACCCGCTGGCAGACGCCGTCGGCAGCATCCTGGTGGGCTCGCTGCTGGGCGGCGTCGCCTCCTTCATCATACTCAGCAACGTGGGCGCGCTCGTCGGCAGGTATTATAACACTAGAGGACACGGTGCTGGTATAATGTTACCGTCGCGCTGGCGGCGTCCTGCATGGCCATCTCGCAGTACACGGGCAACCCGCTGGCAGACGCCGTCGGCAGCATCCTGGTGGGCTCGCTGCTGGGCGGCGTCGCCTCCTTCATCATACTCAGCAACGTGGGCGCGCTCGTCGGCAGGTATTATAACACTAGAGGACACGGTGCTGGTATAATGTTACCGTCGCGCTGGCGGCGTCCTGCATGGCCATCTCGCAGTACACGGGCAACCCGCTGGCAGACGCCGTCGGCAGCATCCTGGTGGGCTCGCTGCTGGGCGGCGTCGCCTCCTTCATCATACTCAGCAACGTGGGCGCGCTCGTCGGCAGGTATTATAACACTAGAGGACACGGTGCTGGTATAATGTTACCGTCGCGCTGGCGGCGTCCTGCATGGCCATCTCGCAGTACACGGGCAACCCGCTGGCATACGCCGTCGGCAGCATCCTGGTGGGCTCGCTGCTGGGCGGCGTCGCCTCCTTCATCATACTCAGCAACGTGGGCGCGCTCGTCGGCAGGTATTATAACACTAGAGGACACGGTGCTGGTATAATGTTACCGTCGCGCTGGCGGCGTCCTGCATGGCCATCTCGCAGTACACGGGCAACCCGCTGGCAGACGCCGTCGGCAGCATCCTGGTGGGCTCGCTGCTGGGCGGCGTCGCCTCCTTCATCATACTCAGCAACGTGGGCGCGCTCGTCGGCAGGTATTATAACACTAGAGGACACGGTGCTGGTATAATGTTACCGTCGCGCTGGCGGCGTCCTGCATGGCCATCTCGCAGTACACGGGCAACCCGCTGGCAGACGCCGTCGGCAGCATCCTGGTGGGCTCGCTGCTGGGCGGCGTCGCCTCCTTCATCATACTCAGCAACGTGGGCGCGCTCGTCGGCAGGTATTATAACACTAGAGGACACGGTGCTGGTATAATGTTACCGTCGCGCTGGCGGCGTCCTGCATGGCCATCTCGCAGTACACGGGCAACCCGCTGGCAGACGCCGTCGGCAGCATCCTGGTGGGCTCGCTGCTGGGCGGCGTCGCCTCCTTCATCATACTCAGCAACGTGGGCGCGCTCGTCGGCAGGTATTATAACACTAGAGGACACGGTGCTGGTATAATGTTACCGTCGCGCTGGCGGCGTCCTGCATGGCCATCTCGCAGTACACGGGCAACCCGCTGGCAGACGCCGTCGGCAGCATCCTGGTGGGCTCGCTGCTGGGCGGCGTCGCCTCCTTCATCATACTCAGCAACGTGGGCGCGCTCGTCGGCAGGTATTATGACACTACAGGACACGGTGCTGGATAATGTTAAACAAATATATAAAAAAAAATAGTGCGTGGAGTCCCTCCGCGCGGAAGAAGTGAAACTTCTGTGCATCTTTCTTTCCCTCTCCCCTCTTGCGTAGGAATATTGGACGCTAGTCGTTGCTTACGCTCACGCTGGCCTGTAACAGGTATGCTACGCGCATGCCTTCGAGTGCCACGCGTTCACTCTCGCTCTGTCTCTTTCTATTCCCCCTACCCGTTAAACGTTAACCGTTTAACGCAACCTTGTTGGAAGTCGCATTAGAAGTTTCACTTCAAATACAAACGACCAAAAACGAATGAAGAAGAAAAAATATCTTACCTGTGTTACCTATAATAGTTTAACTTTATATTCTCAGGTCGATACCACAGGAGCAGTTAGATGAAATCAACAGCGTCCTTGAAAGGGATTTCATGATCCGAGCTATCCATGACGTCAAAGGTATAGACATGGGAAGTAACCTCATAAGATATAAGGTAATTATTCTTCCAGCAAGATTTAATTACAACATCACAAAATTTTCTGAAATATTACTTTTTAAAGCTAATGAATGAATGAATGAATTAATAATTAGCTTGCACCGTCCCACTGCAGGGCAAAGTCCTCTCTTCCCTCCTTCCATTCCTCTTTATTTTATGAATCTCGGATCCAATCCTTCAAATAGGAGTCGAGTTCGTCTCTCCATCTCCTTCTGGGCCGTCCAGGTAGTCGTTTGCCGTCTCGTGGGTACCACTGTGTCGTGGTTTTGGCCCAATAACCTTAAGACATACGGCTAACATGGCCTGCCCAGTCCCACTTTACGCAGGCGGCTTTCTGAGCTACGTCAGCAATTCGGGTCTTGGAGCGCATTATTGTGTTTCTTATCTTGTCTGTAAGTTTCAATCCTAGGATACTGCGCTCCATGGCTCGCTGGCTTACTCCGATAGCGAACTTCTGGTCTTTTGTCAGTGACCAAGTTTGCGCGCCATATGTGAGAGAGTGGGAAGAGCTAATTAATTAATTGTTTTATATTTTTAGGCTGAAGTAGACTTTGATGGAAGAGCACTCACCAGATCTTATTTAGAGAAACATGACCTAAATATATTACTAGAGGTAAGTTTTGTTTTTCAAACCAATCTAAATAATTTGGTTTGTGATATTGATATTTCTAGATTAGATAACTCAAGACTTCTCACCTTTATCAGATGGCAATGTTTAAAAAATATATTGTTTATGTTTACAGGATATGAAGAAGGTGGAAACAATAGACGATGTAGAAGCGTTCTTGTTAAAACACGGAGAGAATATAGTGGACATGCTCGGCGGAGAAATCGACAGGATAGAGCTTAAACTGCGGGTAAGAGTAGAGATAATTCCCGCCACGAAGGTGCGAGGCACGGCAGCTATCTTGCTCGCTCGCGACATTATTATATTAGATACTACCTGTTTTGCCCCCGGCTTCGCTCACGTTTTTTAGCCTATGTCAATCAGGAACAATGTATAGTTTCCCAATGGTGAAAGAATTTTTGAAATCGGACCAGTAGTTTCTGATTTAATTCGTTACAAACATACTAACATACAAATCTTTCCTCTTTCTAATATTAGTATAGATACAATTATAGAATCTATTTTTGATAAATTTGTCTAAATTAATGCATTGAAAACAGTATTACAAAGTATTCAGAATAATTTTATGTTGAAATTTTTAATTGAGTGCTCAAAGAAACGTAAACACATTATGTATTTTTTTACGCAGGTACGTTTTCCTTAGACTATAAAAATATCCACATGAAAATTGTTCTGAATAAATTGAAACACGGTTTTAAAGTCATCAATACGGAATATTTTTTGAAAATACATTCTATAATTTTATATCTCTTTTAATAGTGTCGCGAGCAGATAGCTGCCAAACCTTGCCATGTCCCTAGGAATGTCTCGTTATAGCGCATTCCACATAGCAAGAAGATATCAGCACTTCTTTTAAAAAGTATCCTACTTATATTATAAATGGGAAAGTTTTTGTGTGTGTTTGTTAATTCTTGCTCACACTGATGGACAGTATTTGTTAAAGTTTGTTATGGACCTGGATTAACACATGCTACTTTTTAAGCTGCGAAGCGCAGCTAGTTATAAAAAAAAATCACTAGCCGACTGCAAAAGGCATGTCTCTTTAGATACAAAGGTGAATCTGTTCACATTTCAACATCGGCCAAGCAAGCCGTTTAGATTACAAGTTCACTTATATTGCTAATAATTCTAGTTTTTTAATTCTAAATTAGAGGTTATTATAAGGTTAAGAATTATTTAGAAGACAAAGATGTCTGGAGCCTTCCATTTCCGCCAAGTAGCCACTAGTATGTATAGATATTACCTAGTTGTAAGCCAACATTTGTGAGACTGTAATTTATTTATTATTTGAAAAAATAATGTCCCTCAGTTTCTTGCCTGTTCTTCTGAGTAGAGGCTCTTTATCCGAACAAAGCGGTCGAGTCTATTTAAAAAACTTTGACGTTCATAAGTGTATCTTTGATACCTAAATTGAATAAAAACATTTTGACTTTGACTTTAATAATAAAATATTTTCTCTAAATAAAATAATTCTTTAAATTTTTGAATGATTAATTTAATGATTTTAATTTCGTTTCAGAAAAAGTTTCCTCAGATTCGGCACTGCGATTTGGAGATTCTCTAAGCTTTAACATCGATAATAGTTAGACTATAAATAGATTTACATCAAGAGAAGTAAGAGACCAGTCGGGTGAATTGTTGTAGTAAAAGTAGTAAATTACGGGAGTTTGACTCTTGTATGATTAGTTAAAAATTAAGATCGAAACTTGTTTAGCAGTCGTATGCTGCAGATAATTTGTAAATCAGGCTTTTTCTGCACCTCAGTCCTCACCTTTCTTCTGTATTTTGTGGCATTAACGCAAAATTGGAAAAAAAATAGTTTCCGCTTTCAACAAAAGACAATGGGCAAAAATAGACGGATGTTAACCCAAATGCCCGCAGGGTTGACACTATAGCCAATTTGTAGGTAAGGTTTATATGTTTTCTCAAAATAAATCTCGCTGAATTCGAATCCATAGTTTTGGAAATATTTTGTATTGTAGTTGTGATCTAATAAACCTTGTGAAAGGAATATTAAAAGAACATTTAAGCTATTTACATAATATTCACTCACACACCCACTGCACCCACCATGCATATCACGTCATCGTGATTCGCGACGTCACCATGGAAGTTTTGCTTAACATTTCTGATAGAATATTCATATTTTACTATTCTTAAAAACAAAATATTTCGATTTCTGTAGGTTGAATTTTACTGGTGTCGTACTTTTTTTTATTGTTAAAAAATAATCCACCGAATACGTCATGTCCCTGCGGGCAAACTTTTTTATTTTTTTGGACCAATTTGCTTATTGTCTTTTAGATTAGATAGCGATTTTTTAAAACCGTCTATTGTTAACATTCAACTGATTGAGCATGTACATACCTGATCTAAGTGTAAAAAATGTAATCGCATTGTCATGTTTCATCAATTTCTCAGTCGTATGTATCTGTAATATGATTAATACGATAAGTAGTGATATGCATAAGTTTCTGAGCTCTCGAAAAAATGTTCTTGCAGTTGTAAAATCATTACAACTGCAACATACACAATTACACATATTTCCTCAATTTTAGGACAGTATGTCACGCAAGTCCTGATGGGATCAGTAACGAAGAAAATTCGGGTCTGAAAGGGCTTAGAAGCTTTGTAGTGTTTCCACTGGCCGGCGGCCGTCACCTTGTATTTTTTTTAGTTTCCGCGCACGATGAAAGTTCGAAGACTCGGCTCAGTAAGATAGAATGGTATATTCTTCGCGCACTTTTTGAAGTCATTGACAAATGAACTATAATATCACCATAGCCTAAAATACAAAATCATATAATATCAACTGTCTCTCCCATCTCTGTTGACATTATACGATTTTGTATTTTAGGCTATGGGTGATATGGTTCATTTTTCAAAGTAGATCGGGCGCGGATCGGTTTCTTGACATCGAGAAGTGCGCGATTTTTCCGTTGTCTGAGCTGAGCCTTATTGTCAAATGGATTCTTCGCATATTGTGGCGATTTTTACATCCGAATATTTTGTGGCACTATAAAGTACCCTAAATTTGAATTTTAAGCTTGTGTAAAGGGTCCTCTATCTTTAAATATACTACTATCATCGTACGCTAAAACTTTCATAAATGAATAGCCAGCTTCCGTTGCAAAATGTATCAATTTAGAAATTAGGAACATTTTGTAAAAACGGCGATAAATGCCACAAGATAGCAATGATTTGAGCACTTTCCCGTACACATTCCGCCATTTTTTGCTTTCGATAAATGTTGTATGAAGTGTGTGCCTTGATGTCAGTTTCAACTTGCTAAGTTTCCTTCTAATGTTTTATTATTCTGTGATTTAGTATTGTACATATTTAAATATGTAGGTGTAAGTGATACTTATAAGTGTAAGCTCATGGTAAAATAAACTCTAAATAAAGTGTTACTATGTTATTTTTTTGTTTATAAATCAGAAACTTTTATTACCAATACAAGGTTATTGGTAACTTACGCAGTCTTAAAAATACTAGGTACTTTAGTTCTACGACCTTTGTTAATTTAAAGTTTTTTTTCCATACCTCTTCCGCTGGCAAACCGTCATTTTTTTTTTATGACACAACATGCAAGACCGCCGCCATTTTGAAAAAAAAAAATCGCCGTTTGCTACTTAAATCAAGATTTCTCTTAAGTTTTGTATGAAACCTACATATGAAACTTATATCATTGGAATCGTCTTGAATAAAGCTATCAGACTCTAAAATAGATAATAACGTTTTGTTGCCTTAAATAAAACAAAACCATCTCCTTAATAATGTTTTAATTATTCGCAAAATCTAAGCAACCATAGTTTGCGCCGTAGTTACAGCGCCAAAGCAGATAAGGGGTAGCGGCTGCGGCGAGAATTTATTATTTCTTATTTAACTGATTAGGTACTTATTTTGTAGCCGGCTAGTCAGTCAGTGATGGCGAAATGCGATGCGCGGGCGTCACAATGGCTTGTATACGGGTCGTAGAAAAGTTTTTTTTTGTTGTGATGTACTAAAGTAAGAGATTGACCGTAAGTTACCAATAACCCTGTATAATATTATATTTGTAACTTTGTTGGTAGGTATCAATTATTATTTTTTTTTTTATGGACAATAAGTCGGCCTTTGACCACCAACTCGCCTGATGTTAAGCGACGTTGTGGTCTAAGATGGAGCACGACGACCTATAAGGTACTTATTCATTCTAGCCTTGAAGTTTTGTAGAGTGAAGAAGTACAAAGACGGCAGTTGAGTTTTTCAGCAATCAGCAATTAATTTACTAATATTATTAGATAAATGAAACAGTTTATTTGAATGATAATTTAATCGGTATAAAATATAATAATTCCATTTAACTTACTTTCCTTTTATATTTTGTTACAATTCTATAAATTAACAAAATTGCGATAAGCACATTTTAAATAAAATTACTAAGGGTACTTTCATAAAACAAACTAGTATTTAAAGAAAACAATACATTTTTATATCTCCTGATGTATTATTTTTTACAACTTGTTCTGTAAATACATTTTTAATAACGAGCTAGCGCACTGACAAAAAATCTGCATAACTACCTAATATAAAACATTAAAATACATATATCAGTGTTTAAATATTCGCATATAGACATTTTCTTTCGACAGAAAACTAATAAATCACATACTTATTCAGTCTCGGTTCCATTCCCAAGGCGCCCGCCCTCAAAATTATCGAACAATTATAGAAACATCAAATTAAAAAAAATGCTTATGGAATATAGCTTTGTTGAGCCGAGTGTCACAACCCGCGTAAATAACACTGTACAAAGCTGCTAAAGAAATGCATAACAAGAACAATAATGTAGGTAACTAGGTAGGCAATAAAAACGAGACTAGTTATTTCAATGTGAAATGAAAAACGAAGAGCGCACTTTATCCACGACCTAGAGTAGAGTTACAGCGCCGGTTTAGTTTGTGGCAGGCAGAGATTGTAGTGAGCAGTTTTATTCCAAAAGTCCGAGTTCTTCCAGCCGCACCAGCCTTTGCTGATTACTATTGAGAGATCTTCGGAGCCAGTGTAGTGAGGGTCGAGGATGAGGTAGCGCGTCTCGTTTGACATCGAGTTGTATTCGATGCCTAGGATTGTATGCGCCAAAACACCGCCGCCTGAAAATGTTTGAGATTAATATAAAATCAATTTAGCATAATGGCCTAAATGAAAATGTTCATGAATTTTGTCGAGCTACCACGAGTTTTGATAGTTAACGAAAACTTTTTTCGTTTTCGTTATACATTTCTTCTAGTTCCTTAACTTTTACGCCAAGGGCGCTTTATTGAAATGCAAGTTTAAGTAAATGGAAACGGAGCCAAACGAAAACGAAAAAAGTTTTCGTAGCTATCAAAACTTGCTGAACTCAATTTCTATGATGAGAATAAAATAACATTATTTTATCCTATATTTGGCCTATGCGGTTAGTATTATTATATGTTTTTACGTTTGATCAGGCTGTTTGGTTATCCAAATAAAATAATACAAAAATTATAACCAAACTAATCAAAATAATTCCGTCTCTTTAAATCTAGTTCTAGTTTGTCTCTAATAGCGAATCATGAGCAGACATACTGGTTAAAATAAAACAAAAATAGCTAAGTTTACTTCTACAAATAATATCTAATAAAAAAATTAAAAAAGTCACTTGCCTATCATAATGGGGCTGCCGTGCGTTAGGAAATGATGCAGCAACTCGGGCGAGTAGCTCAGAAGCTCCTGGCCAGTGTTCGCGAATATGATCCTCGACGTGACGCCCAGAAGCGTCTCTAGGCAAAACATCACTTCGGTAGACCCTATCCATTGCTTAGAACCTACGAACGAGGATGGCTTATCGCCAATTTTTACAAGGCACTGTTGAATTTCTCTGTGGGTTGGCACTTCGACTGTGGTGTATCCTTGATACCTGAAAACAAAGAAAACATTTTTTTATACGATTCTAATTAATAATCTTAACTAAGTAATATTATAAATGCGAAATTGAATTTGTTTGTAACGCTTTCACGCCCTAACTACTCAATCGATCATCATGACATTTTGCATACACGTCTGGGAAACAGAGAAAGACATAAGGTACTTTTCCCGAAATCCCGAAAAAAATAACGGTTCCTGTGGGATCGCGGGTAAAACCGCAGGGTACAGCTAGTAAGAAACAAAAAAGACGAAGATACAATATTTTTAAGATAATTACAAAAAGGCTAAGTTTTGAAACAGACAGTAAAGTTCCTAAACGTACCTAAACCAAGAAAATATCGTCTGCATAGAGCGATAGGCGCAGCCCCAGCCGTCATCGTTGAAGTTGTCCTGCATGTAGTGGTGGTAGGCGTATCTGCCGCGGACCAGCGCGGTCTGGGCGTCCGCCTTCACCGGCTGGGGCGGGATGGCCTCGTGGGGGTTGGTCAGCCGCCCACCGCTGGCACACACGTATGCGTTGCCCCGACGGAATATGGGCCTGTTCAGGGGCAACGATAGCTGCTCGTGGAGGATGCTTCTTTCCCTTTCTGAAATTAAGATAATTTTATTAAATTTTGCTATAGATTTTTAAGAAATTTTCTTGATCAGAAGACAAAAATGTAACTTTTACTTCTACAAGGATTTTTTGCTTTTTTTTTAAGGCTCATGGCACATACATTTTATTATTACTGATGTTGATATTTTCATGGATTTTATTAGTTGATCTTACCCATGCTTTCATCGGGTATGGCTTTGGGGACCACTCTTGTGAGGAAGTGTCCGAGTTCTGGTGGCAAGTAGTGATATGTCTCCGGTAGGCGTATACCAGCGCCGTCGCCGATTCCTTCTTGACCTATAAATATTGTAGTAAACTGATTGAAATTAATCTAGGTTTTATGAGGTTAGTCTAGTAACAGTTTGCGTGAACTAAGTAAGCTATTGTCTCCTCAATATATTTCTAAATTTAATAAATAAATTCGGGACATTTCCACACATGGTAGTCTGACTCCAAACTAAGCAAAGCTTGAACTATGGCTGGCAGAGACTGATATACGTACATATTTATTTTTAAATATATACATAAATAGATATTCACACTCAGACATAGAATAAACACAAATGTTCATGATATAAATGTTTGCCCTAGGTGGGAATCGAACCCACGTCCCCAAGCTCAGAAGGCAGGTTCACTACCAACTGAGCCACCGAGAGAAATTACATCAATAAATAACTTAAAAAAGTTGTGGACAAGAGTATTTTATGTATAAATAAGTGCTTGTGTTTAAGTTATTTATTAATGTAATTTCTATCGGTTTCTAAATTGTCTCGGTGATTGATACAAGAGTATTTTATTTATAAATAAGTGCTTGTGTTTAAGTTATTTATTAATGTAATTTCTATCGGTTTCTAAATTGTCTCGGTGATTGATACAAGAGTATTTTATTTATAAATAAGTGCTTGTGTTTAAGTTATTTATTAATGTAATTTCTATCGGTTTCTAAATTGTCTCGGTGATTGATACAAGAGTATTTTATTTATAAATAAGTGCTTGTGTTTAAGTTATTTATTAATGTAATTTCTATCGGTTTCTAAATTGTCTCGGTGATTGATTATTTTATTTTAATTGAATGAATTCCTAAATAAAATAAGAAAAGTTAAAATTTGTTTGTGAAAAGTGTTATTAAGAAATTTGCAAATGTAAAAAAGATTTAAAGCCTTGTTTTTAAAGTGTTGATCATATAGAAATTATCAATACCTCCTTATAGGATAGGTAGTAAAATATTTGTACTAGTCGCCATATTAAGTATCTAGTTAATGTAGTTTATAATTATAAACACATACCTAATTGCTCCAGTAATACTGTTTCGAGAAGCTTGAGTGATCTGCAAGCAGCTTCAACAAGCACTGTGTACAAATCCAGCAGCTTTGTATTCCGGTGAATCATAGCTAGTGTGTCTATTCTCAAAGGCATACTTATGCAGAATGCAGCTAAAATTTTACAAGATACATATAATTAATTTTAAGGCTAGTTTTTAATCTAGAGTTAAGTCGTAACTATGTCACACTGGTGTTAATGTGTTTGCTATTATTTTGAACTGAAAATATGACTAAAAAAAATTGTAACTCACGTTTTCGCTGTGTAGTCATCATCTTAACAGCTGTTTTTACAAGTTTTTCAGACAGTATATCTTTTGTCGCTTTCATTACAAAATTTACAGGTAGTATATCCTGAAACATTCGATCGTATTTATATTTATTATTAAAATATTTACACTTTCAACATGCAATAATCGTTTTTCTCATATAAGGTATTTCGAGGTTTTTTTTAAACACCTGTGTACTGATAATTGATTGAAGTGTTATATTGAGAAAGTGCATTTTCAAAACTGTTTCTTTAGCAAATTTCTAAAGCGTTAAAATTGAATTACACTAAAGATTTGTCCTGTGTACTGTTTCTGCATGTGAAAATAGCATTGTAGAATGTAAATGAAGCTGCCCTTTTTATTAAACACTAGTACCAGTATGATAGTATGTGACAGTGGTTCCTTCTTCATTTATTTGCTAACAAATTTATGGTGACAAGACTGAACAAATCTTGAAAATACTTGCTATGAATGTGATATCAATCATAAGGCTGCATATCTACTCAAGATGTGCAAGGAAGGAATCTTTTCTCAAGGTTTTTTTTCCTGTGCACCATTCATTTTCCTCTCACATCTATGGTTGACATGCAAAAGGAATCATAAAAAGGTAACTAAGTGCTGCTTATACATTTTATAATTATATAATAATGATAAATACTTTACTTACTATGACATTAGTATTATGCTTCTTCTTTTTAGGTTGTTCTGGACTCATTGAGTCTAATAGTTCACCAATAGTTGCTTCTGTACTTGTCCCCGTTAGTCCAACATCTGATGCTATGCCAAATAAATAGACTGATGTTCCATCAATGTGGAATGAGACTTGGCCTGATGCTATCTAGAATAAAAACCGGGTATTAAAATGAAAAATTCTGAAGAATTTTATTATGGAAACTCACGTGGTTTTCACACATTATTATTTAGTATTAGAGTGCTATGTGATACGAGCCGCGCGCGCGTCGCCTTGATGAAGACCGCCGAATGCGGTTGAAACTATTATCTGAATAATCATTACAATATTTTAATAATAAATATTGTAATGATTAATAAATTACAACATTTAATTACAATCATTTATAATAGAATTACAAATAAAAAGAAAATTTTAATTAGGGTCACTAGCCACCGCAGTAGGATACCCTGAGTGGCGGTAGCTAGTAAACTTCATGGGAACATTTTTTTTTTATCAAATCAATCGACTAAATCTAAATAATGAGTAATTGCGTGAGTTTTATAAATCATAATACTGAAGAATTCAGACACTGGCAAACGTAAAGTCACTGGCAACTTGACTTATTTATTTATTACTTTCTGAATCAACAACATGTTATTTCTTTTTTCAGAGTAAACGGCTCTACTATATCCTGTGTCTGAATTCCTGACAATGTGTATGTTGCAGCCAACTAGCTTAATTCACCGTTTAATTAACAGTCTAGCCTTTTTATTAAATGGTGCCATTCAACTAACTTCCTGATGATATGCAGCCATTCAATCAAACGGCTAGGCAAAATGGCTTGGGCCAACAATGTTGACTACATGCCTAGCCAAGTCACTTAACTAGGGGAGGTCAAGGGTTGTTGTGTAAAAAACACTAACCACGTAAGCTAAGGCTAAGCTGAGGTTTGCTCTGCTTTGGTCCGCTCCCGCCTTAGCCTTCTAACCTAACCAGTTCAAGTCGAATTTGCCTTGGTCAAGGAGTTGGGCAGAAGAGATTTTAGGTTAATATAATATTATGTCTATCACAATATCAATTCATTTTACTTTACTTTTTTGATTTACGGATTCTATTTTTATTATGGTTAATTAAAATCATATTTCTTCAGTTAAAAACAGTAGTTTTGGCAAATAATCACCTATTCTATGAATGGCCTGAGCTTCAGCTAGCCAGTTTATTAAATGTTGTATTAGCTACTGCCAAATACCATTCAGGAAGCTTGTTGAAGGGAACCATTTAGTAAAATGGCTAGGCTGATTAAACAAGTTGGCTGTGACATGTATACAACATTTTATGATGACTTTTTGAGCAGTTGATGTAATAGCATAACACACAAAAAAAAACAATTTCACTTTCACTTTTATAAAGTTAGGATTGTTAGGGTATGAATGATTATGTATTTGCTTACTTTTTTAATTGATTTTTGTACATATTACTTTTTGAACAAATAAATTAATATTGGACTTATACTGGAGTTGCTAGTACTAAGTTCATAAGAGAACCAAAGCTGAGGGTGCATTTAGATATCTAATTATCACAATGAGGTGAAAAAGCACACATTATTACCTTTTTCCTTTTATTCTGCATAATATTCTTGACACCAGGAATAGTAGCTTCAACACTCAATGGCAACACTGTGTTAAGTCTGACATGTAGAAACTGTTTCCACATCTCCTCAGTACTGAGGACTTCGTAACTGGTTTCTTCAAACTTTTCATGGACCAAGAAGTGAGCTTTCATATCTTTCTTTTCATTAACAATAATTACTAGAGGATTGTCTGTTATGTCAACATCCTGCAAAAAATATTGTTTATGTAAACAATCAATCAAACGGGAACAATTTTCTGGATTAGTGTATACCTACTATGTGATGTTGATTTAACCATCATCATGTGTATGTAATAATGTATAATGTATCAGTGGTCTGTTTGTATCTTCACAAGATAATAATAAGTACTAAGGCTGAGTTGCACCAAGTATCATTACCTTTAATCAAACCAAAGTGTAAAATCTCTGACAACCAGTTTCATATTTTTGATTTCTGTTAAAGTTGATTGGTACAACTTAGCTAGTGTTTGACATTCAAGTACATCTGCATGTATGGCTAAACTAAACATGCTCAGTAGCCACAGGCAGTAGGTAAGAAATTATGCAAAGAGCATGAGTATGTGTGTGGTTGACTCGTCACGTTCAATGAAGCGTTGTTGTTACGTAGTGTTATTAAGTCAAATTTAGACAGAATTATGTCATAGTACACACCTGTAGTATTTCTTTCATAGTCGTCCCTGTAGTTAGACTTTCACCAAACTTTACGACACCGCATAGCTCAATTTCAGCCGGCAAGTTCAGAAGTAGCTGGTGGTATGAATTTTTTTCGTTTTCGAACTTTTCTAAGCTCAAACCCACCACCAACAGGGTGCCATCGTACATAAGGCCGTACAGACATCCTGTACTTTCATTCGTCTCTATTTTAGAGAGCCTCTGAAAACCATGGCAAAATAAACTTACTGAGGTTAAAATATTAAAGAAATTAACAAATATTTAACAAATTACGCGGACAAAAATGATTTGATGACGTTTGAGGTTAAAACGAATGGAAACTCGATTTTTACTACTGTAATAGAATTTTTTTTGACACAGAATAATGATAAACTTATTACATCATTAGAAAAATGGAAAGATATCCTGAAATTAATGAAAATTCATAAAGTTTACCTCAATAACACAACTGGATATTTTGAGACGTGGTGACATTTTGAAATGAGTGTTACCATTATTTGACAGTTCCTAAACATAGATTTTTTTTTTTTTAATTATTCATGACCATGGATACTCGTCCTTCAGTCGGATTCTTAGTAATAATTTTTCATTCAGTAACAGATGATGGGATGATGATGATGAGGTGATGATGAAAACGATGAATCCCTCCCCTTTCCCCATTCCAGTAAAGTTATGGATACTTTACTGAAACTTTAAGTGAAGTTTTGTAGAGAACACGAGAAATCGCGTTTCGCGATGTTTGTATCATTTGCCCACACTCGTGCACGTTGACGAACCGGTAAACGTTAATAATCCACCATTATTACACTTTAACACTCGAAGAATCACAAGTTTTAGAAAATAATACAAAAACACGACACCATCTTTTCGGTTCCCGCCAAAACTCTCCCTAAACATAGATTAAAATAAATGCTGCCACAACCAAAATTTCGCTCGGGCGCTTAGTTATCCGTATGGTGGTACAATTTTTAGAGCCGTGTTTATCCCTGCCTGAAGCAAGGAGGTCGTAACCGTTAACCTGAAATTATATCCTATTCCACTATCCTGTCCCTATGGGCAGTGTCCAAGAAATCGTACAATAAAGCAATGTGAAGCTTGCTTCACACAGACCGGCGGCTGCCGGCACTTTTACCGTACATTTCGGTTTGGATGATTTTAGTATTTCTCTTGGTACATCAAAACTAAATCCAGCAGGTGGTGTGCTGTGTTTTAAAAAAAAAACCGCCAGCGTTCAAACTGATTTTAAACCAAGGGCCACATATTTTTTAAAAATATACTTGTAGACTTGTCTTGTAAACCTCCTCCGTTTTGTCGTTTTTAAAATACGCGAGGCCTACCCCCGATGTGCCAGGAGGTCCTGTTAGGTACGCGCAGGATTGCCTCCGTGCGCTTATTCCCTTCCTAAACACTACAAATTAGTTTACTTAGCATCATCATACAAGCAATAACCAGCTTTTAGTTTCATAATTATATCCTGCTATCCTTCACCTAAAATTGAATATGTTAAAACCAGATCTCCTGTACAATTTTTAAATATTACATACAAACATCAAAACAAAGAGGTGTAGCCATATGAAATGAATGCAAACATGGTTGTTTCCATGTAATGAACACTCGTAGGAAGCTTTACAGATTACAAGGAAAATATTCATTTCTTTCAGTAATTTTTTTATTTATGATTTACTGAGACTTTCATGTTCTTTTAAACACACATTTATCACTTCTTCAATAAGCTTGGCTCTGTCTTTAGCTATTTCCATGGCTTTGTTCTGGCACTCTATTGATAAGTTGCTGCCACCAAACTTCTGAGTTCCGCAAATTAATCCTTTGTTAAAGCATATGATTAGATTTGAGCCAACTCCTCCACACATATCTTCTTCATATAGTGATGGGTCAGTCAGAACTACATTCCTGAAAAGAAGTTCAAATAAAATTAAAATCTTGGAGCAATATAACAGATTACATTGCTACAAGATAAGATTTTTAAGTATACCCTTCATTGTAATTGTAGATAGCAAAGCTAGATGCCACTGGGAGCCCATTGACTGGTAACTTCTGTCTTTCACTTGGATTCACTTTAATTTCTTCAGTTTCTATGTCATATGCCACGGATGGTAGTGTCACTAAAACAAATTTTTGTATACATTAAGCTGCTCTCCTGCAGATGTTTTTTCAAAACATTACATAAAACAACCGAAAACAAAAAAAATGTGGCTAAGTATACACATTTGCATCTGCAAACACAATGTTTTTGTGTTGCAAGCTGGATGGGAAATATTTCATGTGCAGATGTTTCTTAAATATGTATAACAGACAGCTTGTTTATGAAAACAAATACAATCAATAATAATTGGATTTTTTAAATTTTTGATTTAAAACTTACATGTTTGCAGACTAGCTATGAGTGATAAAAGGCACCAATCAACAAGGCTTCCATCATTGTCAATGCAAATAATGTCACAGTATACCACCCAAGCTAACTTATCGGGGACTATGCAAAGATCTTTGAGGTCAACAAATTTTGAATTTGTGATTATATCTGATACCATAGTGCTAGTGACTTGTGCGTAGTCCGAGGGTGGCCCAGGCCGGAATTTTGAAGAACATAATGAAGGCAACTCCACATTGATAACTAAAAAGCCATTGTCTGGTTCTTCTGCTTTTGGTACCGCTAATTCCTGTAAGTTTAAGTAATCATAATATGGCATACTATTGCATATAAACAAGCATGAAAATCCTACTAATATTTTATACGTGAAAGTAAGAATGGATGGATGGATGGATGTTTGTTACTCTTTCGTGCCAGAATGGCTCAACAGATGTGGATGAAATTTGGCACAGAGATAGATTTTAGTCTAGAAGAGCATAGCATAGAATACATTAAACCGCGGGGTGCAGCTAGTCAACGAATAAAAGGAGATGTACCAGTTTGATGCCACAAAGAACAGATGTGTTTCCACACTTGACTACGCCTGACGCCTCGGCAGTCTTTATAGAATCGACATTGAGTTTGATATTGCGTTGCTCATGAAACTTCCTGCCATCTGGTCGTACATCACGAGTTAAATAGTCGGTAAAGTATTTAACGGGGTGTATAATTCTGAAAAAAGAAACTTGTTAGAAAAGTAAGGTTATATTTTGCATTTATGGATAAACTTTAAATGCTAGCCGATACGTACTTATACACGTCAGCCATTATGCAATTAATTTAGCTTTTTTTTGTACTTTAGAAGCCAAATTAGGTAAATTATATTATCAATACCACAGTTAACGCACCCTTCTTGCCTTGTTAGATTAAATAACAAAAGCACAGCACTTTAAAGCACAACAAACAACAACAGAAAAGTCAAAACTGTCAAAAGTCAGAACTCAGAAAACTAACATCGAAAAAAGAAAATTATGTTGTCGTTGATGACAAAAGGAGTTTTTGGCTGAAACTTCAGATGTACCTAAGGAAATCCTTCCTTTTATTTATTCTGATGGTGGACTATGAACCTCTACGGTTCTATAATGTGCACGAGTGGCTACAAAACTCGACTTATAGTATCAGTTCTCGTCCACGGCTTAACTGAATTGGGAAAAGGGGAGGGATTCATCTCATCTTTCATCACCCTCTCCCTATCATCTTATCTTAAATTTATCAACTCATTTACGAAAAAGTCACATGGATGACAACGCGGTATGCGTATTAGCTTTAGCCAAACCTGCAGGCCGAAAAAAAAAATTGCTTTGACATTTTACACGGTACATTTTTGATCGTCAAAGTTTTTGAAATTGACATTTCTTTTTAGGTTGGTTTTGGAACCAGAAACTCCGAGGTGTGTGTATTTCTCAAAAAATCGTAAATAATCTCGGGATTTTATTGATGTTTTGCTAAATACTGTTAAAAGTGTATGTTCCCCAAGGTTTGGCTAGTTTTGTGCTACACTATTTTTACTCCGGGTCTTAAAATTTCAGATCAAAATGGCAAAACCCAAAGGCGAGAGGAAAGGCAAATCTGCCATCAATGAAGTTGTGACTCGTGAATACACAGTGAATTTACATAAACGTCTTCATGGAGTCGGTTTCAAGAAACGCGCTCCACGAGCGATCAAGGAAATCCGTAAATTTGCTGAAAAACAAATGGGAACACCGGACGTTCGAGTAGACACCCGCCTAAACAAATACCTTTGGTCCAAGGGAGTTAGGTAAATAATCTTTATTTATGTTATTCTAAGGCCTAAAGCTATCCCATAAGTTTCAATTTGCAATCGTTTTTTGCCTGTGAGTAGTATATTATGTATAATAATCAGTGTAGGATCAATGCTATGTAAGCTAGGTTAGAAAATATAGCAATAGATGTCATAAACCTAAACAGTGTTAAGATTTAAATGAGTAAGTATCTAATTGTAAAATCAACAAAAATGTACTCACTCATTCATAAAGTTATAGCTAACAAAACATAAGGAACTAGTTTTAAAATCTAAATAACATTCAGCCTGTGTTAAGAATGTTGTTCAGATACAACTACAGGTAACTGTCCCGTGTAACAAATGTACTAAGTAGTTATAAAATTAGCTAAAAGTTCACCATAAATTGTTTTACTAAATGTTTTACTTCATTTATTATCATTAGTGAATTTTAAAGCATGTAGTGGAAACATTTAATGTATCGAACTTTGGTACCTTTATTCTTTAAAATTTTAATATTTGTGAAGGTTGAACAAGCTTTTATTTGATGTAACATTCTTAAACAACCATTTATTTCAATAATTTAATAATCCATGCACCATTGGCCAGAAACATTCTTGATCAAAACCATTATTAATTTATATTTTTCTAAATATAGGGTATGCTACTTATTTATACCTAAATGAACCATAAGTAGGCAACTTTTAAGTTGATTGATCTTCAATAAAAGTCAAGCATAAAATGTGTTGTCAGCATTTTCCACATATCATAAAGGTAGTTAATTATAATACATTTTTATAAGAGCACAATTTTTTTGTTGTTTTCAGAAATGTCCCCTTCCGAGTGCGTGTGAGGCTCTCCCGCAGACGCAATGACGATGAGGACTCCGCTCACAAACTGTTCACGCTAGTAACATACGTGCCTGTTGCCTCAATCAAGGGCTTACAGACAGAAAACGTTGACGCAGTTGAGGAATAAACATTAAGTTTAAGCTAACCTTGTAGTTTAATTTTAATAAGGTCCACAAGTTGTTTGCCAAACTTAGCACTAAAATTCTTAGCACTTTATTAGCACATTTCTGAGTTATAGATAACTAGCTGCACCCTGTGGTCCTACAGGAATCGTACATTTTTTAAGGTTAAAAGTCTCATATGTCATTTTCTGTATCCCTAAGAATATGTATGCAGAATTTCATCATATTTGGTGGGGTTATTAGGGGTAAAGTCTAACAAATAAACTCACTTTCATTTATTATATTAGTTAGGATATCTCTTTTCTGTATGGTTTTAGTGGTTGTAGTGTCTGTACGTTATTTTAGGTTTGTTTGGAAATAGTTACAACCAGACACCTTACACCTCATTCCAAGGAATGGCACTTAGGAGCCCCCCACTACAGTCTGAAGTAGTGGGATCTCTCGAAGTTACTTAGTTGTCCAGTCCCATGTATTGTAGCTGTGATTGGCTTGACTGTGTGCAGTGCATATCTTTATGCTGTGAAAAGCATCAAACACATATTCACTCAGCCACCAGTGCTGGTTGCTAGTGGCTTGTCTGCATCAATCCTAAAGACTACTTACTAAAACTAGGGGACAGTCCTGAGAGCAATATATTTTCGTAACCATACCATATTCATACCTAACACAAAACTTCATAAAGATCATAAAGATCAGATTAACTGTAAAGTATGCAAGTTATAGTCAAGCGAACACATACATTTTCTAGTACATTAAGAGAAGTCTCTTAACATAGCTGTCTTTTTTTTTCTTTGCAGTCTATTTGAGCTACGAAAAGGTTCTTAATTTAGTACATATTTTAAAATTCTTTGCCCCTATTTTTTAACTCCCGAACGCAAAAACGACGGGGTATTATAATTTTGACGTTTCTGTGTGTGTGTGTGTGTGTGTCTGTCTGTCTGTGGCATTGTATCTCCTGAATGGATGAAGCAATTTTTATTTTGTTTGTAAGCTCAGATCAACCTAGAGGAAAAGATGGAACACTGTGTTCCATCGTTTTCGCTGACGCCACTTCTTTTAAACTTGTGAGAGTGGTAATGTTGCCATGAAAAACATTTACAATTGTATGAAAACTAACATTAATTCCCAAACTATGTTAGCCATTTCCATTCCAATGTTACAACCTTAGTAGATTTGATATTCTAAAACTGCACATATTTGTAAGAGCTTAGTGTTACGGCTTTTTCTAAATTGACTTGTAAAAAAACTGCACAGCTTGTAAAAAGATCCTCAAAATGTAGTCCTGGCCACACTTCTATAATGCGCTATGTATATAATTATATGTACACGAAATTATACCATAAACTAATGCACATAATGTCGAGGTAAGAATGACCAAGCGAGTAGCGTAGTTTTTTTGCGTCAATATGTGCGTGTTGTGTACATATACGACAGCGTAGTTTTTTATGGTTTTCGGCTTCACTTAACTAAACCATACGCCGTGCGCCATCTTATTCTCTAAGTTGAATTAGTCTGAAGTTGGTTATCGGTCTAAGGTCTGAAGTGTTACTAGCCATGTTTGATAAAATCGGTGTTGGGTTTTTTTTTATAAATATGCACTTGTTACCTCACAACTGTAAAGTCATCAATTCAAAACATAAGTAGGTACTTCACTCTTTCGTTTTATCGATTTAGAAAACTTTTCATTTTAATGGATTCTATGGATATGTTAAGAGTCCGGCGACCACGTAACTTTACCCACCACTTTACTAGCTTCGCATAGGCTTAAGGTTTTCCATAACCATTTCGTCTAGAAGAAGATGACGAGTTAAGAGAGCAAGTAAAGATAGTGACGAGCCTTTAAAGTTACCTACAGAGTGACAAAGTGGTTTTTTTTTTGTTTTAACTTTTGTACTTCTCTAATCATTCTTAAATAACTAAGAATGTTCCTTGTATTATGGATTCCTAAAAGCTGATATAGACAACCTCCCTATGTAAAGGCATTTTTGATTTGCTTTGTCTATCTATTGAATAAATCAGTCAAAAATGACCCCTTACAAATGCAGAAATTTTTCATTGCTCTATTTTAGCTTGAGAACGTTTTTAAAAAAAACCAAAAACATAGGGGCGGAGATATTGTTAATTTAATTTGTACATGCTAAATTACATCATAATTTGACAAATAGTTTTCAAAAAATTTGAGAAGCGCGTTTGTATGGAAATTTCAGAGCGTCGCAGCCCTCTTCAGATTTCAGATTGATCCTGTGTTTATCCAAAATCAGTTTGGATGATTTCCAAAATCATGTTTTTAAATATATATTTTTAGCAAAGTAAAATTAGCTGCGAATCGCGAAGATACAATGAACAATGTAGAGTATGAGAACAAAAGTAGCCTATGTGTTAATCCAGGGTAAAAGCTACACTTAATATCGAATTTTTGGAAGATAATAGTTTACAAAACCTTTCAGTAGATAATAACCAAAAGTCTAATCATCAATTAGTAGAAATTAGTAAAATAAGGAACCGTTCTAATTGGAGACGTTCCGTGTCATGCTACAAAAAAAAAATGATACATGTGGCAAAACCGCTGATTATGCCAGGAAAAACACAAAACAAGTAACCACTGAGTGCCAAAAATGAAACAAATGTTTTTAAAGAACATGCTTAGGCTTTCATTAAATTTATGAGTAAGTCTACGGGAAAAAACTTTACAGTCTATGGAAAACAACTTTTTATGAATAAGTATTAGAACAAAACTTTTTATTAATAAAAATTAATTAAAAGAATACATATGTTTATTTTGTTGAATTTTAATATGTTAGTATGGCATGTCCATTCAATCCATTCGTTTTATTGTAGTACTAAATGTCGTTTGTTTGTTTTGACTAGTTTCGTTGTTTGTTGGAAATAATATATCCGTAAATTTACTTGGCATAAAAGTAAATCAGTGTACAATTTAGAGTACACGGACTTGCCGGAACCCATCCGCGTGTACAGGATAGCGTACACTGGACTGTGAACGTGTTAAGACACTAAACTATGAAAAGGTCGCTCTAAATAATTATAAATATAACCAGATGTGACTTCCCTCTCAAGACAACCAGTTACCATCCTGCCTTGCAGTCCGCCGTGTAGGACTGCCGCTTCATGCAGGATGGTAAATGTTGTAGCCTGCATCGCGTCCGGCAACAATGTCAAGGGTGTACGTGCAGGATGCTAGGCTGGGTGGTGTGTGAGCTACATCTTGCTTGGCTGTCCGGCACGGCGGACTGCAAGGCAGGATGTGGAATGGTTACCTTCATCCACAAAAGCTCGCGGACTTTAATGTTATAGTTTGTATATATACTATAAACAATAAAGCGTCTATCTAGGTAATCTACAAGTTTTTAGGTAGCTATCTAAAAGTTGATCTTTAAAATATGGCACCTTCTTGCTCGCGAAAACTTACGCTTGAAAGCAAGACAAAATAAATATAGCGTCTCATTCAAATGTAATTTACAAGCTAGAAATCTAAGCTATCTAATCCGCCGCTGATTTGTAATTTTGTACCACTCTCCATCAAACCATGAAGTACAGAATAGATAGCTACTTCGCTTGTTCTAACTACGCTACGCCGCCCCTGGGGAGGCGAAACGAATGGCTATACGACAGCGCTGAAAGCATGTAATTAGTCTCATCAATCCACCTTGGGGAACATTTCATTGGCACAATAGGACTGCGACAAGGCAGACTGTTTACCTTGTAACGTTAGTGTAGTAGGTACTAGGTATCTATTTCAAATTACGTGCCTTATAATATTATTAAGTAATATTTGGGTCGAAATAACAATTCTTTGTGATAAGGCGGGCCATATTTTTATTTCAATTCTGGCCCGGCAATATTGTGACTATGTTTTGAGTATAGTCCAGCCATTTTTTCATACATTTCTAGCGTGTTTGATGATGGCCGAGCTACAGTCGGCTATATTGCCAGTAATGCCGGGCAAGTATTGCAGTGAAAATTTGACCCGTCTAGAAGCGCCCGAAGTGAATGTAAGAAGTACAAATTATCGGGGATTCTGACCATAGAGAAAAAAAAAGAAATAGGAGTTGCTGTCGCCAACACATTTTGTCGAACGGCTATCATTTTAGGTAGGTACCTAAGTTTTTTTTTCCATGCAGCAATATATACCACAAGCGTCTGAAATAATTTCGAGTGCTTAGCTACGTGTGAATGAGAGGGTGCTGGCCGGCATCCTCGCGGTGTACTACTATGCCAGTGCGAGATGTATGAATCGTAATGAATGTTGTGGTTGTCTCTGACGCTGAGAGTAGGGCGGCAAAAAGTAAGTTAAACCTACCGCTTAATAGTCCGGCTCGTTAGCTCTGAAAATCTTGATTTTGGTCAAAAAATAAAGTGACGTTACTCTACATCCAACATGGCGGAATGTCCAAAATGGCGGACAAGTTATTTTTAGGGGTTCCGCGAAGCTCTGAATTTTCCACACAAACGCGTTCGTCGAATTTCTTGGAAACTATTCGTCAGATTGTGATGAAATTTGATATTTTTCTCCTTCACCATGTTCTTATTTTTTTTTTAAATATCAATAGAAAATAACATAACATAACATTTCGTCAAGCCTTCCCCGAAGGGGCTGGAAAAGAAAATAGACATAAGAAAAATATCCGCATTTTTAAGGGGTCGCTAAGAAATTTATTTTAATAGATTGACAAATCAAATCAAAAATTACTTTGCTTAAAGAAGTTGATTGTTGATTAGCTTGTAAATTAATTCATATTAAAGAATAAATTATGTACTTAGTGGTAAGTAAAAAAATATTTTTTTTTTTACATAACATACCTAACATAACAAATCGTCACGCCTTTCCCGAGGAGGCTGGCAGAGGTGTAATCCAACGCTGGACGATATTCAGTCCCAAATATGAAAGGGGGTGAACCTGTCGCCATACACAGGGCTCCAGTCATGTAGCAGGCATACAAGTTCACACAATGAACAAATTGGTCCGGCTACCGCTGAACCCGCTCCCTTTGACTTGAGAGGCGGTCCAACTAGGCCATATTTTTTTTCCAAACAAGATTTTGTTGCGCTTATGAATAAAATAAACTTTTACTATTACCTTATACTTATAACGTCATTAAACAAGTACTTAGGTAGGTATCTACCACGAAGTTTTAATAAACGTGGAGAGCGCACTTCTAATACCTATTTGAGCCAAAAACCTACATATTGCTATCTCTCTCTCGGTGGTCGGAACTCTCTTTCTAAAAGGGGTAACTCTACATTTTTGTCTAAGAGCAGGACGCAGCTAACTGTATTATTGATTATTATATGGTATACTACTAGCTACGCCCTGGGGGGCTATTCCTGCGCGTGAGATGAGATGAGATTTTATCTTGGTTACTCTCACACTTACGACGTTTCAAACGAGAGCAACAAGGACGAAAAAAAGTGAGATGAAAAACTCAAATCTCCGAATAGGGCCACTGGAGGGCTATTCCTGCGCGTGAGATGAGATGAGATTTTATCTTGGTCACTTTCCCACCTACGACGTTTCAAACGAGAGCAACAAGGACAAAAAAATATGAGATGAAAATCTCAAATCTCCGAATAGCCCCCCTGGGGGGCTATTCCTGCGCGTGAGATGAGATGAGATTTTATCTTGGTCACTCTCACACCTACATATATATGATGTTTCAAACGAGAGCAACAAGGACGAAAAAAAGTGAGATGAAAATCTTAAATCTCCGAATAGGGCCATTGGATTTATCTGCTTTATGATGAAATACCGAATTCCTTTCCTTCTCGGATTTCTATATGCGTCTGTTACCTTATACAAGACTCACGGTTTCAAATATCAAATAACAAGACTAGTAGTCGCATCTGGCGAATCGTGGTTTGAAAAATAGCAAACAGCCTGAGGAAAACCAAGGTCAAGAAAATGTTATTTTCGAATTAGTATTTAGTTTTTAATTTATTATTAGTTTTGATAACTCTTCCGGGGTCCAATAGATGGCGTTACCAGGAATAGGAATAATGTTCAATTCCACCTTTTCTTAACTAACTTTCATAAAAATGGGATTTCAGTGGTATAATAATTGTTAACCACGAGTTTCGACTAATTCTCCGAGATTTGTCTGTAGGAAATCTGAAAACTGAACACAATTTTATTTTTTTTGTGGCAAAAAGCCAAGTTTCCACCTTTTTTTAGTTAAGTTTTTGTCTGTATTCTGTGTGTTTTTTGCCACAAATAAATTATTGTATATTGTCATAGGTGCATGTGATAAAAATTAAATTTTCACTAGATGATACGATAAAGTCAATACCATGAAAATTTATTAAGATTTTTCTTTTATGAATTTAGATTCAATTAAAGTACTTGCCGAAAATGTTTTTATATTATAATTTTAAAAGATGCTAATCAGATAGTGCCTACTTCCTATTAATTTAATTGTGCTTATATAAGCAAATAAAGCTCAGTAAAACACGTGCTAATGGTGACATATTTGTCACAACACATACACTGACTGTACGATAGTCCTTAATATTTAGTTGACCACTCACACAATGAACAAATTGGTGCGTGCCGTCGGCTGGGTTCGAACCCGCTCCCTCTGACTTGAGAGGCGGGCCTTCTCCCAACTAGGCTGCCATCGCTTTTGAAAATGTATGTTAAATATATTATCGCATGAAAAATTACACGTGTAGTTATTTTTTTTTTATTGCTGACGTTATTATCAATTACAATTTAAATAATATTTTTATAATAAGCGTACCATACCGGTAGGAAACCGGCATGAAAACACTTTTGTAATCAGTAACTCTTTTGTAATTCTGCTTTTATACTCGTATTATCAGTTTTACAATTCACATTTTAGTTAAACTGCAAACACTAAAAACCATAGTTTGGCGTTGGATGAAGTTGATAAAATCAAAACTTGATTGGTAAATTACCCATTTTTGGGAGATTTAGTGTTTATATATAAATATCGTACACCACACTAGAAAGAGAGTTCCGACCACTGTGAGTGAGATAGCAATGTGTAGGTTTCTAACTCAAATGCATTATGAGTGCGCTCTCCACCTTTACCTATAACTTCGTGGTACCTACATTAAGATTTAAAAAATAAGTAAATATGAGTACAAAAATCTCGCGACAATCATATAATTTATGAAATGACGTTTTAAGTTAATAGGAAAAGTTTATTTTATTCTTTTTGGCGCAATAAAGCTTGTTTTTTACTTTTCATTTTTTAGATTATAATGAAAACAGTACTAACGATGAGAATAGCGTTAAAGGCTGTTAAGTTTTTCGTAAAATTAGCTACAAATCTTCCTTTGGATGCATCTTGATATTACTTATAGTTTTGTAGTAGATAATTGCAGACCAGGGAGTAAAAATATCAATTTGCGTTTAGTGTTCCTGTTTAGCTGTGCATGATTCAAGTTTTTAAAATAGCTTTTTTGGACCTTTAAACATCGCTGAATCCGATAGGTTCCATAAACACATTGAAGTATTCCCTATGGGTGAAATTGGGGAAATGATGACGATGTATGATGACAATACCTTTTTCATAGTTGTTTTCATGAAAATCTAAAAAAAACTGCAGTTTGGTACACAAAGGAGATGAAAACCGATGGAAATAATTAGTTCTCGAAGTGTTTCTACTTCAGAAGTGAAGAACATTACATGCTAAGTTTCAGCCCTTATGCCAGCGTTCGACCAAAATTTCAATTTTCAGAGCTATTGAGCCGACTATAATACGTTTTTATCACTAGCTTTGCTGTTAGTTAACCAATATTTTTATTATTATAACGTTATTTGCCAGCATGTTTGTTGGTAGTATTAGTAAACTAGGTACGATTCTGAGCATCCGGCTGTCTCCGTTTTGCGGGCTACAGCGTGTGGCTAGGGGATTGGCCGCGTTAGGTGTGTGGATGGAGCCTTGGCTCACGTCAGCCGCAACGCTAAGCCTGCGGTTCTCTTCCATTAGTGCAGCTAAAGCCATTACAGCGTCTTGTCTTGGGATTGTGAAGCGAGTGACAATGTTGCACGACATATAAATAATATACATGCTCAGATCAATCTAGAGGAAAAGATGGAACACTGCGTTATATCTCGCTGAAGCCACTTCTTTTTCCATGTGTGTGCTTGGTAATGTTGCCATGAAAAACATTTACAATTGCACGAAAACTTATATGAATTCCCAAACTATACGTTAGCCATTTCCGTTGCAATATACAACCTTAGCCGATTTAATATTCTAAAACTGCACATATTTGTAATAGTTTAATGTTACGGCTTGTTCAAAATTAAATTAAAAAAACTGCATAGTTTTTAAAAAGAACCTCAAAATGTAGTCTTGGCCACAGTTTTCCAATGCACTATGTATATTTAAGTACCTACACGAAATTATACCATAAACCAATGCACATAATGTCGAGGTAAGAATGACCAAGCGAGTAGCGTAGTTTTTTTGCGTCAATGTATGGGTGTTGTGTACCTATACGACAGTAGCGTAGTTTTTGGATGGTTTTTGGCTTCACTTAGATCATACGCCGTGCGCCATCTTATTCTTTAGGTTGATCTGAGTAAACATGTAGGTACATTACCTTAGTCCGCGTTTCCTAACCTCTTTCAGTCGCCCAGTGAGAATGGTGATGGATAGCAGACAGATACAGCATGAAGCATGAAATTACGAAAAGAACCGAATGTGAGAACTGGCATGAATGAAATATATAGATAGCATAGAGCCCTGACACATATTGGGGGCAGGATAGTTAAGATAATAAAAAAAAAAACCTTTTTCCACGGAATCCTAACAAATTAAGCACTCAAGAACCGCCGTAATAAAAATATCAGTAAATTTAGGTCTATTTAATGTAGAAATGTAGAAGGTAAACATACATAGGTGACTTCTACAATAAAAATAAAAATCATGCATACTTAATATGTTAATGACGTTAATGTGAAAGGTTGGCAATGTTTACAGGTGAATTAGTCGGGAGTGTTCTTAGCTATGTTTGATGAAAACCCCCTGACACGGATTTTCATTATTTAAATTTTATATAGCTATATACAGGGTTATTGGTTTAGGGTGTACTAAGTAAAATTTCTTGTGTCCCACAGTGAAAGTTGTTCAATGACGAGTACAATGACCCCTTTGGGATTAGTACCTGTATCAGTTCCTGATAACCCTGTATAGTGATATTTCGGTTGGTGTTACTAATAAGACCTTAAATTGCGATGACGAGACTTGATACCTCGACTCGACTTGACTGCCACGGTGGCTCAGTTGGTAGTTAACCTGTCTTCTGAGCTTGGGGGCGTGAGTTCGATTCCCACCTAGAGCCCCGTTCCGAAGACGGGTCTGAGCAGTAGCGCACTTGTAGCGCCTCACTCAACTGCCGTCTTTGTATTTCTTCACTCTACAAAACTTCAAGGCTAGAGTGACTAAGTACCTTATAGGTCGTCGTGCTCCATCTTAGACCACAACGTCGCTTAACATCAGGCGTGTTGGTGGTCAAACGCCGACCTATAATTCTACATAAAAAAAAGCAAACATTTATGCGATGAACATTTGTGTTTGTTCTATGTCTGGGTGTAAATATCTATTTAAGTAGGTATGTATTTAAAAATATACATGTATTTATATCAGTCTCTGGCAGCCATAGTACAAGCTTTGTTTAGTTTGGGGTCAGACGACCGTGTGTGTAAGTGTCCTGATATTTATTATACCATGCATTATTTATTTATTAATGTTCTATAGATGAGAGTGCGGACCACTGTCTTAGTAAGATTCATATACGTAATTAATCAGTTTGCATCGCTATGTAAAAAACATGGTTTCAATTGGCATGTTTACCGGCATACTTTTTGTCAGCGTCTGGAATGATTTTTACAAATAAGTATTATGGAATGATATAAATAGTACCTACCAGCATAGCGTTTTTACTAGGATTTTCCAAGGCACTTAGCTTAGCGTGCCTGCTCGTGCGTAGGCTCAGTCTATTAGGGTACGTTTGTACCCTATTTATAGATATTCGTAGGTAATACTAATAATACTTATGTCGAACATAATATATCTAGGTACGAGTATGTCTACAAGCTAGGTACGAGATAGAAAATTTTATTCCAAAAGGGAGTTCCTCCGCTGTAGAGTAAGAAATAGGCGATAGGCTTCTTGCAGGTACAATTAATTAGTTGTCAAAGTGCAAACTGTGTCGAAGTTGGGCCGTGTTGAGGCGTCCTTATCTAAACTCCCCGTACGTGGGCTGAGTGGTAAACGGTTATTGTACTCTGCCAGAGATGGGGCCAATAAAATTACAGAAATCTTGAGAAATGGCTACACTGCAACCTCAACCTCCTTAGAAAATTATTTTATTAACTAGAAGTTAATAGAACTGGAAGTTAAATGATAAATTGTAATATTGCTTAAGACCATAATTGTCGTTGATTACATAATGTAAGCCCTAATGAAATAGATTAAGAGCTTAGATTACTTATTCACCCTAATCCAGGCTATATCAGTCTGCGACAGACGAATGTAAATGAAGGCAAGACTAGTACTCGATGCAACCAACTCACGCAATAATGTAGAATTACTGCGGCAATAAACCACGAATCAGCTCGGCTCGGTCGGACCGGACGTTTACGACCTCGCCTAACTTGATTAAGCAGTAAGTATGCCCTCATTAATATGTAAAAACGTCGTTAAGATAAAGTTTCTTACTAGAAATCGCGTTGTTGGGCTATTCTGTGAAAAATAAACATGCAGTTTCACACAAAACAGTACCTACGCTAATAGAAAGTGGTAGGTACCACAAAACTAAGTTGTTCATTTTACGCCCCTTAGTTTCTTGCCTGTTCTTCTGAGGCGAGGTTCCCTTTCCGAACAAGGCGGTCGACTCATTGTTAATAATAATTTATTTTGTTTTTAACCTTAACTTCAACCGTCCCCGTTAAGGCCCTAGAGCAAGCCCCTTCTGGGCTGCCAGGGCAGATCGACGCCCCTCCCTCGGCCACAGCCCAAGCCGAGGCCGTACCTCAGAGGTGCCCTTGCGCTCGTCGCCCATAGTTTGTAAGTATGTTGAGGCCCTGCGCCATCTGCGCCGCTTGCCTAATGCCCGGTACGCTGTCGAGGCCTCAGTGGCCAACAGCATAGAATCATCCATAAAAAAAAAAAAAACAAAACTAAGTTTTGATAGGTAAGATGTAAGTACACTAAGTTTGAAATATCTCCCTATCAATAACTAGGAGATATTTACCAACTTATATAACTAGATACTTTCTACTATAGACATCCACGTAGGATGATAATACTTCCGGGTAGGTCCATTAGTTTTGTACTTACCTACTTATGCTTAAGGCGAGGCTTTCCCAGAACTTTAGGTATTTTACTCTACCTCAGGCCGCACTTTTTGGGAGCGCGACGTATTCATTCACGCGACACAAAAGTTGTGTGCAATGCGCCGCGCGCACGTCTTTCACCCGTCAGTCACGTTATGGTATCGAGTACCTAAACACCCATTTTTAGGAAATCGATAAAATAATCCGTCCGTCATTGTACTCATCCATTTTATGAACATTTTTTATTTGATGCCAAACAAAAAAAAATCTAAAAAATGCCGTTCAAGCCAATATAGGTACAACCAATCTCATGTCCACGAGTTGTTGTATTTTTGATGTGTGAGCAGTCGTGGCATTAGTTTCATTTTACCGGTAGTGTCATATTTCCATTTTATCACACTTCACACTCATAAATACAAAAGATTGCGATTGTGTGTGGAAGTTAGGAACTTACTCGTATTTCACTTATTCACACCTAAACGGCTAGACGGATGAGGATCATATTTGGAACGGAGTTAGCTTATGCCCTGGATTGACACATAGGCAACTTGTTATCCTTATTAGGACAAATATTTATACAGGGTGTTGGAATGATTGTGTAACTACCGGTATTCATTAAATAATACAACATAGTAAATTTCATTATTTTTGGGTATATTGTATAACAATGGTAATAACAATTTTAATTACCTTACTTTACCATTAGGTGCGTACTAATAATATTGTATGGTTTGTTAAATGTTACAAAGTTAAAAAACTACACGATTCAGATATAATTTTGAACAATAATTATGAAAGAATCGAGTAAACTTATACCGGATATACAGGGTGTAAGGAGACCGTTCTCGAAGCCGAAACGCCGTTATTATACTATCTATACACAACCCGAAACCACTAACTATTAGCCATATAACTGTTATTTTAAACTTTTAGAAATTTGCACACCAGCAATGTAACGCGTTTATATCGCGGGGGTCAATGGTCGGCGCCAGTACCTACCGAAAGTGCGACGAGTGATTCAAATCGGTAGAAGTTATTATCTACTAGGTAGGTAGGTAATAGGTTGAATTCAATTCAATCAATCGGTTTAAAATGCTTTACCTAATCGCAGATGTGTGAGATAGGGCTCAAACTCGCACTCCCGATCTTACAAAATCACTTACCTAGTCTGTGTTTTCATTCGCCTTCTGCGGTGCTATTCACAATCATTCGAAAACGTTTCCGATCGGATCCCACAAATTTCAAACTCAAATTGTTCGAATCTCAGTCTCCTTATATACATTTTGAAATAGGAAATCAAGTATCAATCCGATCTGAAGAATTAATCACGTCTAAAAACTTATGAATATAGACTGAAATTCGAATAATTTAGGTTTACAATTTTTGAAATCCGAACGGAAACGCTTCCGAATGGTTGTGAATAGCCCTGCTGGGTCGGAAGTCGGATTTCGGAAGCGGTCCCGCAAATTAAGGTGCGTTTAGACTAATCACATTAGGTTACCTAATTGAAATCGTTGATAAAATGTGGAAGCAAGGTGTTACGTGCGGTGGCGCGGCGTGGCGATGAGCCCGGGTAACTGCCACACTACATTTTTTTGTGCCATAATTGGCAAACAAACTAACAGGTTGCCTGATGGTAAGTGTTCACCGTTGCCTAAGGATACCTTTAATACCAGGGACATCACATCACGCTTCTTACAGAGTAGTCTTATGTAGAGAAAATGCATTGGCATCTCTCACAATCTCGGGGGGAGTCGGGCAGTGTGTGGGACTCCAACACACCCTAGAGTTACACTCTGCGGTGTTCTGCTTTTGCCTTTTTAATGCAATAATTTAGAAGCTTGATTTTTACAGCTTCAAGATATTGTAGATCTGTTTAATACATGACAGTACGGAATCCTAAAAAGTTAGCTAGCTAAAGCTAAAAGCTAAAGTTAGCTAGTTAGCGGCTCCTTGCGAGGTCGCGACCGCGCGCAGCTGTGTGCGGGCGTTCATCTCTAGCGTCAGCTGTCAGTCATTTGTATTAGATTGCCGTTAAGGTAATTTTTTTTTTTTGTAATTGGTGTTTAAACTAGCTCTTTAAAGCTTGTATAACTTGTGTCGATGTTAAAATATCAGATTTTAAGTTTAAAAAAAAAACCTTTTTTTGGCGTTTTTTTTAGTCGCTTTGTATTAGTAATCCCCACCACTATTCCCAGTTTTCGTTTTCGAGAGGGGTCCACTAACTCCCTGTATAGGTATACATACCCTGGGTACGAAGTGGCGGACATTCTGCTAGTACTAACAAAACATCCAATACAAAAATATACATTCACAATATTTACATTTATATATACAATTGAGCTATAGGTACGTAGTATTATTATTTGTTCTGTGATATAGTTGTAGAATCGATGGCAGCCTAGTTGGGAGTGGCAATTTTGCTCTGCTGGGTTCGAACCCAGCCGACGGCACGCACCAATTTGTTCATTGTGTGAACATATGTGCGTATTGTGTGTCATCTGCTACATAACTGGAGCCCGGTGTATGGCGACAGGCTCGCCCCCTGTCACATTCGGGACTGAATATCGTCCGGCGAAATGTGGGTGTTGTATTACACCTCTGCCAGCCCCCTCGGGGAAAAGCGTGACGATATGTATGCATGTCGAGCCATAAGTTCTGTTACAAATGAAAATGCATTTATTTTTTTATACAGTAATGTAATGTTAATAAAAGTTATATTTACATATGTATTGAAGTCTTAACAAAAATATAACTATTATTTTATTCAAAATTACCACATTTGGCCTTGATAGAGGCCTTTAGTCGGTCTGGCCAAGAATCTATGGATTTACGGACTGTTTCCTGGACTGGGAAATTTAGCCACTGCTTGCTTCAAAGATTTCTTAAGTGACTCTATGTCGGCGTGTCGTTTAGAGCAGGCCATGCCCTCTAAACCTGACCATAATTTGTAGTCCAGGGGGTTTTGATCTGGGCTAGAGGAGGGCCAGTCTTCAGCCCTTATAAAGTCCGGAACATTGGCTTCCAGCCAGGCTTGGGTAGTTCGCGCCTTGTGACCATGTGCAGAGTCTAGTTGGAAACTCCACGGTAGATTTTTAAAAAGTGTATTGCTAAGGGGTTGTACAACACCATATAAGACGGTCTCTTGATACACTTTGGCAGAAGTTTTAACCCCCTTTTCACAAAAACTAAGCTTTGTGACGCCGTGATAGGATACCCCCCACCAAACCATGACTGACGCAGGATGATGACCACGCTGAGTGAAACAGGGTCAATGTCATCCACGTGCCTAAAACAAAATAAAAATAAATATTTATAAGTATGATGTCCAAAAGTTCAAAATATAAAAATTCTAAAAAACCGACCAAGTTCGAGTCGGACTCGCGCACGGAAGCTGTCGTTCAAGCTTGTTGATATGTATGTACATAATAATATAACAACTACATTATAAATAAATGAGCTTTCAAATGACACCTCAAACAACTGATTTGATGAGATAGAACTCGAGATATAAGCAATAATCTACAACGGTCGGCGGCCATCTTTGTGATGTATATACATAGCTTCGCCTGTCCCCGCTATCGCTTCTTACAACCGGCAGTTTCGAATTTCAAAGGCAACGACGAACACATCCATACCAGTCGTAGGTTTATAAAAGCCGTACTTACAAGATTTACCGAAATGCTCGATTTTCGCTAATCGTTAAAAACGAATATACAACTTTACGAGTTTTCTTCAAAACAGCCAAAATCACGTTGCAGTACTAATCAGGCCTAGATGTGTTCAAATCATACGGCTATAACGCTACCAAACACTCGTGTAGTACAGATTGTTCAGTCAAAAATGAAAGTATGAACGACGTCCCCTATCTCACCTAACACCCTATATAATTTACATACATACAGTACAGTCAAAACTTAGCGAAGATCCGCCACCTTGCATGTTACAAAAAGAAGGTAGGTACTTACGTTTCGTCAATTGCAATGTCATCAGAGTTTATTACATTCTCTTGAAGTACTCTTCTGCAAAAAAAAAACGAAGATAAGTATTCATGTAGGTAAGTATAACTACGTAAATATCACTACTAGATATACCACTAGGCCGGGTATTTACTCGTTGTGCAGTTCAGATTGCTCAGTAAAAATGAAAGTATGAACGTCGTCCCGTATCTTACCTAACATCCTGTATAGTTAAAACTTAGCGAAGATCCGCCGCCCTGCATGTTACAAAAGGTAGGTAGGTACTTACGTTTCGTCAATTCCAATGTCATTGGAGTTTGTTACATTTTCATGTAGTAATCTGTAAAAAAAAAAACTGTAACTGTAGGTAGGTATAACTACGTAAATATCACTAGTAGGTATACCACTAGGCCGGGTATTTACATCCTGAATACACGTAACGAGACAAAAAAGTGTCTATGATGATGAGTATGATATTTGAAAGCACTAAAACGAATATAAGTAGGTACTCATCGATTTGTTGTTCATCATCTGACTACAAAAGCAATGCAAGAAATGTCGATTCTAGTAAATAAAAACAATGATTACCAACTTAGTCTAGTAGAAGTTTATCTACTTACCGACGTTTGCTCCTTGACTCGTACGATTTTCTAAAAGCCAGACTTGAGCATTTTTTTCTTTTATTGTGTTTGTTACCCATTATGGTAAAACTAAAAGCTTGGTTAGTGTTGGTGTGTGCGGCACTGCGGAGACACAAAAATTTGGCACACGTCCGGCGTCGACGGGGTCTGCGAGCGGACTGGCGGTCACGTAAACGCGCCTTTTTACCGTGAATTCATGATAAAAAAATCATATAAAATTACCATATTAACTTTTTAACATTTTTATTAATGATTCCACTTGTTTATTGCGTTGTAATTCGTAAAAAAAATTAAAAAAGCAATATGATTTGTAACAATGAAGTCGCAAATCGTATTTAAAATACCAAATAGAGGTGACTTTGGATTTTTTTTCTATCGAGTGAAGTTATTCATAACATGTATCAGATTTATGATTCCACTTATAAACATGCTCGAGAATAACATATATTTTTTACACAATAAAAACCATGGTTTATCTTAGAGGAAAGTTGATTCTTGCTAGACGTTTTCTGGCCAGGCTCGCCTTAAAGAGGTAAGCTTATACTTGTGCCTACCTACGCTTAAGTGCCTGGGAGATATACCTACTGTACTATTTGTAGTTTTGAAGATGGTTAAGAATCACCCGCATCGTATAGGACAAACTTGATCATGTTTTTTTTGTTTGCTCCGATGCCGAATTCCTATGTATAGGACATAGGAATTTAGCATCGCACGTCTAGTGCATTCGCCAGTGTCAAGTAAACATAGTATTTTACAGGTGCTGGAGTGATAATGAAAAGGTGATAAAGACGATGATGAATCCCTCACCAGGGATTCATCATCGTCTTTATGACAGATAATAGAAAGTAACACAAAGTAACGTAACGTCTATTTAGAAAGTAACACAAAATTAAGACAACATCTTTTCACTTCCCGCCAAAAACTCTCCTCCATCTTTCTTTTATAAACATTTGACAAGACGAGAAAAAAAACAGACCTATATAACCATCTTCCTGTAGGTTTTAACGTCTTGTCCGTCTAGCCGCCGAGTTTTACTAAAACTCGATCATAATAATAATTGTATACCTAGAAGTTATATTGATTTCGTGTTTTCACGTTTTCAAGGCTTCTATAAATCTTCGTAAAACTTCACTTTTTTCGATGTTTTTTTTGTTTACCAAGGCTTTTGGAGCATAGGAAATAAAAGTAAATACAATTTAATTTTATGAAATAAATGCTGATCTAACCCGCACTGACTTTATGGGTAAATATTTACCGAGAAAAACTATGATACTTAGTCCATTCGTATCGCAGCTAAGGTTGTTTTCGTTTACCATCCAGTCAGTTCCCTAAGAAACTTTGAATCTGACTTGTTTCTCAGAAATGTCTTTGACAAGCTTAAATCTGTTTTTGTGGTGTTCCAGAAATTAGGGTCAACTGGGGCAAATACGTTTGTGGGGCAATTGCGTCTTTCGAGAATTACTGACAAACCCTTCACAAATTAGGCGCCACCTACATCTTTTTCTATCTTTAGTTGCAATAATCTGTACAAGATGGTGTAAGTTGTATAATTTGTGAAGGGCTTGTTAGTAATTCTCGAAAGACGCAATTGCCACATAGACGCATTTGCCCCAGTTGACCCTAGCTAATTTACAAAACTGTTGAATCAAGAACATAACTATTCAAAGAATAAGGGCCTACCTAGATACGAGTAAACTATTTACCTATGTTTGCCAAGTAGGATAATGCATATTACCTATCTAGGTTAGGTACTATCTATCGATTTAAAGGTAGATTCCTGACTCGGTAACATTTTATTTACTTAAGTGTCTAAGTTTTTATATCTATTAGGTACTAGCTGCGCCCCGCGGTTTCACCCGCGGTTACCAACTATCCTATGTGCTATTCTAGACTATAATCTATCTCTGTGCCAAATTTCATCTAGATCTGTTCAGCCGTTCTGGCATGAAAGAGTAACAAACATCCATCCATCCATACAAACTTTCGCGTTTATAATATTAGTAGGAGTAGGATACTCACTTACTTAACTAGAAATTATAAAAATAACAACAAAAAGAACGCCTCGAGGTCTCTGTCTCTGCTCCAGACACAAAGATAGAAAGAACAAGGTAAGTATCTAGAGGTATGTATCTTTATTTAATCCTAGGTACCCTGGACGTGAAACTGATATACCTAAGTAAGGTAGGTTGGACAAGATGAAACAAGGGGATGATGAAGGCAAAAAGTAGTCAATATAGTCGGTGTTTGAGCACTTTAACAGTGTTGGAAACATTTTTTGGCCTCATAAGCCAGAGAGCGGGTCGACGGCACGCACCAATTTGTTCATTGTGTGAACAACATATGTGCGTATTGTATGTCATCTGCTACATGACTGGAGCCCAGTGTATGGCGACAGGCTCGCCCCCTGTCACATTTGGGACTGAATATTGTTCGGCGAAGTGTGGGTGTTGTATTACACCTCTGCCAGCCCTCTCGGGGAAAAAGCGTGACGAAATGTTCATGGAAACATTTTTCGGCCCATCATTTAGTTACGGTTCACGCCTCGGTCAGAGTTTGCCGCTTTGAGTGCCAGCGCACCTAGCATGCGCAAAGCGACAACGGTATGTCGACTCTTTTTATCGAGACAGACGTATGTTTACACATATCCTTGTCACGTTCTCACACGACAAAAAGTGTCAAGAAGAGTTTTGTCGCGCGTGCATGCTAGGCCTGCTGGTCGTGTTAAAATAATCCAAAAGTCTGATCAGTGATTTATTCGTAAGCTAATCGTAGGTACTCGAGTGATTTGATCTTTATACGAGTACCTCTTGTCATGTAACTTTGATAATGTAAAATATAAGATAGGTAACAGTGCTTGTTTAATTTTTTTAAATATTTTTTCAATTATTTTAAATTCTTAGTAGTGGTATTGCATTTTAGTATTGGTATTATTCGTTTTTAGGATTCATTAAAAGTTTCAGTCTTTTCCCATCAAAATTTGACGGGGTGAGATGAACATACTCGTATAAAAAAATCCATTTTGTTCAGGCACGCACCAATTTGTTCAAACAATGAAAAATTGGTGCGTGCCGTCGGCTGGGTTCGAACCCGCTCCCTCTGGCTTTAGAGGCGGACCTTCTCCCAACTAGGCTGCCATCGCTTTTTTTCGCAGAAAAGACAAGGACAAACAAGTTGGTTTAGGTACACCTACTTGGTTATACGTTTTCGTAAATAGGGCGTATTCTGTGTTTCGTACCTACTTGTCCACTTTCAGGCTCAATTTCGAAGTTTAACATTTTGTATGGTATCTGATACCTACTCACCTAATTAGGAACAAACGTAAGTACGTTAATATTTGAAGGTATTTTCCTCACGGAACCCGAAGACCGTAAAAGTCTTTAATGACTTTAACAAGTAGTTAAATTAGGAAAGGTTGTACTAAGCCGTAAGGGGGTCATTGTACTTGTCATTATGAATAACTTTATCTTCGGGTGGCCTTATAAACCTACCCTGAAATCAAGAAAAAAAAACCGTTCCTTTAAAAAAAGTTCATTTTCGTCGACAAAATGTGTCAAACACGTCCACACTCCACACATTGACAAACAGCTGTCTTCTACACGGATGACAGCTGTTTTTTTTCTCGATTTTTAGGTTTGTCTGTTTTTCCAAGTCATCATGGCCATACCGCATTGTCTTCCGTTTCATTTTTGTATATGAGTTGCTAAATCTAAGATGAAGATGATAGAGGAGAGGGTGATGAATGATGAGATGAATCCCTCCCCTTTTCCCATTTCAGTAAAGCTGTGGATACTTTACTGAAATTTTAAGTCGAGTTTTTTAGAGAACACGAAAAGTAGCAATTCCTATGTTTGTATCATTTGCACGAGTTCGTGCACGTTCACGAACCGGCAAATGTTAATAATCCACAATTATTAATTACACTTTAACACTCGAAGAATCACAAGTTTAAAAAAATAATACAAAATCACGACACCATCTTTTCGGTTCCCGCCAAAAACTCTTTGTTTTTGATGAGTACTCACTCTGATCCCATTTCGGCTTAGTACGTACGCCCGTTTTTGACAACCCTGTGTAGAAATCTCTATACTTACAGTGGCCCTATTCGGAGATCTGAGATTTTCATCTCATCTTTTTTCGTCCTTGTTGCTCTCGTTTGAAACGTTATAGGTGTGAGAGTGACCAAGATAAAATCTCATCTCATGTCACGCACAGGGGGGCTATTCCTGCGCGTGAGATGAGATGAGATTTTATCTTGGTCACTCTCACACCTATGACGTTTCAAACGAGAGCAACAAGGACGAAAAAAAGTGAGATGAAAATCTCAAATCTCTGAATAGGGTCCCAGGAATAGCCCTCCAGGGTCTAGGTCTCATAGTCTAGGTAGGTAGAGATACTTAGGTACAAGTATTCGTAAAATTCTACCTAAATTTAAATTGAACTGTGACTATCATACAATAACACTAGAAATAAGGATAGGATAGTGTACCGAGATTTAGACTGACAAAGTCAAATAAGTCATTTTTAGGCCACTGCGTTCGTTTTTATCATTAAAAAATCCCTTAACATACGAGTATAACAGGGCTCACTGAAGGACAAATCACATGTAAAAACTACATTAATGAAAAGAGGATTTATTATTTAGGGTTAACAATTACCTATTTCGAAGACAAAGATGTCTAGAGCCACTTCTGCCAAGTAGCCACTAGTACATAGATATTACCTACTTGTGAGCCAAAATTTGTGAGACAGTAATTTATTTATTTTTGAAAAAAATAATGCCTCTCAGTTTTTTGCCTGTTCTTCTGAGTAGTGGCTCTTTTTTCAAACAAGGCGATCTAGTCTATTTAAAAACTTTGACGTTCACAAGTGTATGTTTTATACACAATTGAATTAAAACATTTTGACTTTGACTTTGACTTTCAGTATCGATGTCTTCCTGAAACTGTCAAAACTGAATCACATCACATAAAGATCACACACACAAAGTTATATTAAAAACTTTAAAGTACTTGCCATGTTCTGTATTCGATATTGAGATGCAAACAAGCGACGCGGACGCCTGCAGCTAAATGCAAGTTTGCGATCTGAACTGGAGCGAAAACAGCTCGTACTTGAAAAGTGCATGAGCGCGAAGCAGCTGAGCCGTGGAGAGCCCTCCAGCCGTAGGGTCGTTAGGGGACTACCTACCACCACCACATTATTTAGACGAGCATCTTTTTTATTAACCCTAATGAACTTGCAGGCAGGTAGTTCCTTGGCTTACATATTATGTGCGAGCAGGTAGCGTGAAATACACAAATAATGTAAACAGTTTAACATAGGTCATATACGTCGTCCTATATATATTTCTATGAGTTCATAAATGTCATATACCTAGTCTAGCCATAAGTTCTGTTACAAATGAAAATGCATTTTTTTTACAGTAATGTAATGTTAATAAAAGTTATACTCGTATGTACACCTCAGATCAATCTAGAGGAAAAGATGCAACACTGCGTTATATCTCGCTGAAGCCACTTCTGTTTCAATTTGTGTGCGTGGTAATGTTGCCATGAAAAACATTTACAATTGCACGAAAACTAATATTAATCCCTAACTCTACGTTAGCCATTTCCGTTTCATAAGACACCTTAGGAGATTTAATATTTTAAAACTGCACATATTTGTAAGAGTTTAATGTTACGGCCTTTTTAAAATTGTCTTGAAAAAAAACTGCACAGTTTTTAAAAAGAACCTCAAAATGTAGTCCTGGCCACACTTTTATAATGCACTGTGTATATTTTTGTACACGAAATTATACCTTAAACCAATGCAGATAATGTCGAGGTAAGAATGGCCAAGCGAGTAGCGTAGTTTTTATGCGTCAATGTGTGCGTGTTGTGTACATATACGACCGTAGCGTAGTTTTTTGATGGTTTTTGGCTTCACCTAAATCATACGCCGTGCGCCATCTTACTCTCTAGGTTGATCTGAGGTTGTAGGTTTAACTGACTTTTCTGAAAACTTTAAAGGATGACATGACATTTGCCCTTCCAGCATCATCTTATAACCTTAACACGTAGGTAATAAAAATATCAGATCTCGTCACGGGTCGTCAAGATAAACATCGTATTTAACAAACACATTTTATAAACATGAGATTATACCTAAAAGCCTTTTACGCCATGAAAATAAAAGCAAACGGCATCAGCTTTGTTACGGTTTATGAAAAAATGGCAAAAACGAGTCGAGTTTGCCTTCATTTATTTTCACTAACAAACCTTAATACCCCTACATATAAGTAAGCACGTATAGTGCTCTGTGCGAGAGGTATAACCCGTTTATCTTGTAGTTGCAGATTATGGCCACTTTTCCACTGTTCATTTTCACTTATTGTTTTTAAAAATAAATGTAGGTACCTACAGAATGTCCTCTGTGTGTGTGAAACATTGAAATATGTTTTTGTAATGTTTAGCAGGGTAAGAAAAAAGTAAACTTAGTAGGTACAGTGTCAGCGCGGTTTGCCTGGGAGAAGTATTTTTTCGTTATTATGTCGCTACTTGTTCCTTTAATCTGGTTTCATGTGGTGTCCTTAATCTGGTACAAATGCAATAAAGAGTCTTTTTACCTAAAATACACTATCTGCTTATCTAAAATAAGTACCGAATAGAATGTAGGTAAGTATAGATTTAGGATGGGTATAGCAAATCCATCAAATATATTGAGCTGTCGTCTATACAGTGTCTAGATACCTACTAGACAGTTTTATCGATTATTTTATCTCTAATCGTTACAGTTTACTTACCTACCCGTGCGTGCCTACCCCTATAAGCTCTAGATACCTAGTCCTGAAGAGGCGCTATTTTTGGAATACTTGAATAGAAATATCCAATGAACGTTGGCCTTTACTCTACCTAGGTTCTACCTACCAGCAACAAACGGTGGGCTCAGGCTAATTATTTATCTTCCACGTTCGTATTTACGACATCTATAAAACTAGAAACTATAAAAACTGAACACTTGAATTTGTTTTGCTGTAACTTTTAGTCAAATGTTCGCGCTGTAAAATGGAGATGTAAGTATGGTAACAATAAGCTATAGGTAGGTAAGTAATTATTATTATAATTAAACCGAAAGTTTAGGATGCGTTTTTAATAGACAAAAAATTTTATAAGGCTACTTGAGGCCAAAAATCTCCAGTGAAATATGTTTTTGTAATGCTTAGTAGGGTAAGAAAAAAATAAACTTAGTAGGTACAGTGTCAGCGCTCTACTGCTTATTGCTGAGGCTTAGAAATACGATAAAAGTATTTATCTACATGGTTTGATAATAATAATATATTTGAGGCCAAAAATCTCTAGTGAAGTGCTTAGAACCTCTGTGGTGTCGCAGTGTCCACCCGTCTCAACCCTAATTCTTTTTTCAAAGTTTCCGCGATGGTTAAATTAGTACTTGTTTAGGGAGATTTATACAAACAAAAAATGTAATTGAAAGGTAAAGATCGCCACTGTGAAAGATCTTGCTAGAGTTCTGAGTTCAGAGTTAACGCAAGTCTCCTTAAAATCGCAAGTCTGTGTGTTATATACTATTCTGTGTGTAAATATCCTAACTAACGAAAATATAATATAATATTAACACTAAACGCAGAACTCTAAACCGCTCAATATAGGACCAGCGCTTTATATTACATACATGCAAATGTCAGGCGGGAAACAAAACGTTATATTACAGCAACTTATTAAAAACAATTTATACTCGCGTAAAATTAAATTATAGCTGCAACTAACGTTCCATAATAATTTTAATGTGAAAGTTATGGAACAATTAAAACAATATTAATTATTCATTATGGGTAAATCAAAAATGTTTTGCGTGTCGGTATTGCAATTAATACTTATATTTAATTTTTATGTCAGTTTCAGAATCACTCAATCCCATTGAGCTGTTTCAGTGTGAAGTAGCGTGTAACACATACAGGCGGATGCACTAACACACTCACTCACTCAAAAACTTTCGCAATAAAAAAATGCGTGTGTACCTATGGTTTATGTGGGCTTAAGTTGTTACGCATAGGTAGGTAAGTAATAAGTACCTAATAGGTTTATGAATCAATCAACATCAATAATTTCAGACACATAGTGTAATGTTCCTTATAAGGTCTAAAACGGAAAATACGTAGGTATACTTAGGCTCGTATGCTAAAACGACGCTCAGTCTTGGGGGGCTATTCTTACACGTGAGATGAGATGAGATTTTATCTTGGTCACTCTCACACCTATGACGTTTCAAACGAGAGCAACGAGGATGAAAAAAGGTGAGATGAGAATCTCAAATCTCCGAATAGGGCCATTGATTCTTGATTGATCTCGATTTAAAACTGGTTTTATCATACATAAAAACAGTTTTAAATCGAGATTCATGACTATGCGTCGTTTCTGATTACGGTTCTTAAACTTACAAGTTTACTGGTACTTTCCGTAACTATTTGCGTAGGTAAGTCCGATGAATGATTTTAGCTTTGTCTCTCGTTCAGTCGTGCTATATACCTAGTCTATGGTATTATAGTGGTGGAGGCGTGGTGGCCCCGAAAAAGTTGGCGTGACGATTTATTTGCTTTCCTACCCGGAAATCCCCTTGAAGATAATTAGCCTTCAGTTATTGGGAAAATAAAACGATGGCAAAAAATTCTACTGCTCATTGCTGAGGCTTAGAAATACGATAAAAGTATATATCTACATGGTTTGGTAGGCAAGGTAAATATTTATTTTTAAAGTGGAGTGACAACACTTGGAATACAAGCACATGAAATTCAATTACCTAATTAAATCCTACCAATATTATAAACGCCAAAGTTTGTAAGAATAGATGGATGGATGGATGTTTGTTACTCTTTCACGCCAGAACAGCTGAGCAGATCTGGATGAAATTTGGCACAGAGATAGATTATAGTCTAGACTAGAATAACACATAGGATACTTTTTAACCGCGGGGCGCAGCTAGTAATATTAAAAGCAAAGCTTGAAAAGCCGACTTCCCGTTATCCATTAATATTATATCTAGCAAAATTGAAATTTAAATCATAAATATTATTTTTTAATTTTAAAATTTTCAACAATATTTTTACAATCGATAATGATGTTCTAAAATACATGACAATTATCAATATTAATCAAGTCCCTAAGAAAGGAAGCGCGGGTGCCTGTAATATAGGTTTTTCCCTAACCTATTAGCGCAGGCACCTGAGCGTATATCCTGATATATTGTACTTTTGTATAAACGTTACCATTATCGTTGCTGAGACCTGGTCCTTGCGATTACTAGACCGCCGTAAAATTGACTCCCTGGAGATGTGGTGTTGGAGGCGCCTCCTAAAGATCCCATGGACCGCATTCCGCACCAATGTATCAATTCTGGAGGAGCTCAAAATTAAGAATAGACTGTCGTCGACTGTACAACTACGAATAGTAAAGTTCTTCGGACACATCTCCAGAAACGAAGACTCAATGGAAAGATTGGTAGTCCAAGGTCAGGTAGCAGGAAAGAGAGGTAGAGGCAGATCTCCTACACGCTGGACTGATCTCATCAAGACAGCCACAAACGCTTCCATGACGGAGTGCTCTCGTAATGCGACGAACCGGCTAAGATGGAGAAGCATTGCGAGAGCAGTAGTTACCGCCGCCGGGAAGACTGACGACGGTGAAGACCCACCATGTACCACCATCTTAATGACCACGACCACTCTGCCAAGAGTGCCCGGTTAAGATTATTATTACCATTATCGTAATAAGTCAGTGTAATAGTAATTGTAAATAATATGTAATCTGATGCAATAAATAATATTTGATATAAATTTGATTTGATAAAAAAATTGTAAACAATTTTTAGACTTTTGTTGAAATTTTAAAAACTGCTTGACTGATTTAGATTATATGGGACCACCTCTAAAGTATGATGTACCTACCAAATAAAAAAAAAACATTAAAATCGATTCAAAATTGATGAAGTAATCGCGTCACATACCTACATAAAAAACATACAGTCGAATGGAGAACCTCCTCCTTTTTGGAAGTCTGTTATAAATTAAAAAAGACTATATCTACCTGTTATTATAAGTATTGTACCGATACATAATACATGTCCATATTTTGAGGTACAAGTATTAGATATGTGTCGGCTGAGTAGGTTTACTGTGTTGGGTTTATTGTAGGTTTAGGAGTGATTTAGGTACACTTAAGGTAGGCTAGGCTATTGACCGCAGCTTATCTGTAGTTGTTTAGTGTCGAAATTTGCGTACTTTGTAGTATGCTGGTTAATGTATTATATGTAACTTTGATGCTAGTGAGCAGCTAAGCTAAACTTGAATATATGTAGGTACCAAAAGGCAAATAGTAAGTACATCCAATACCAACATCCAATCAGTTGTCAGTCATCGTGGCAAGAGGCTTTCACAAAAGCAATAGTGTGACACCCAATAGATAGACGAAGAGCCATTTAAGGGCTGTTCAATACAGATGAAATGAGGTAGAGGTGAGGTGGAGTTGAAACGAGCTGTAGTTTTGTCGATTAATACAAAGTTAAATTAATGACAAATTAATTAAGCTCTTGAGCTTTGTCAGCTGGGCCGAGGCGGAATATTCCAATGTACGTGAAGGTGTCGATTTAGAAAGATACCTGTCGTAGGTAGTATCTTTTATAATTAGCAGAAATTAAAAAAAAAAAACGATTTTCATCAAACTTTTTTTCACAAAAAATTCACCTTTTAAACAAAAAAACAAAAACAAAATCATAATCGGTTCATCCGTTCGGGAGCTACGATGCTACAGACACAGGCACACACGCACACCCACATACAGAGACGTCAAACTTATAACACCCCGTCGGGGGGTTAAAAAGTAGCATTATTAAAACGTAGCGGGTAGCCTTTAAACAACTGGACTCATTCTGACAGTTCCAAATAAACTGAGCAATCTAAAATCCGACAAATCTTTTGCTAGTAACTTTACTTTTCAACTTTCAGATAAGTAGCAAAGATAAAACTGTGTTGTTTGTGCCCAATGTGGCCGGATATGAACCCCAACTCTATTACAGTGTATCGGGAACAATATTCGGTCGTGTATCGGCAGTAATTGGCTGGAAGAGGCGGATCGATCGCAATGTGACACAAATACACGTTCCACGACGCAAACACCCTCGGTAATCCACTATCGACCTAATTGTTTCTTCTAATGACAATTGTACCAAATCAATTATTACGACCCATTACTGGTTGCCGTTCATTTATTACTCTACTCGATTAAATATAGATCGAGTTGGAAAAAGAAGGTGGGCTGTTAATTTGCCACGTATTCCACGAAGTTGGGTTGGGTGCTTTAATGTTGGTACCTCCTACATATGTTATCCATTCTGCAAGCTTTAAACCTTGACACTAAAATTTGCATAAACATAACAAGTAACAAAACAAAAACTACTTCACTAGTAGAATATTACATTTGGAAATGCCGATTTAATCAATGTTTGCCAAAATAATTGTAGCTCATATTCAGATAGGTACTTATAAATTCGCCTATCTTGTTTTCTTGGTATTGGCACAAGCAGTTGAGTCTCTAAGGATTGCTCTTGACCTGCAATGCAAATGGCAACAAAAAGCACCGCCAGCAACTTGCACAAACCACTACAGACCTGATTCAAAGAACTGAGCTCGCTCACATATGCAAAACTACATCTTAAACATGAAAATATGCACAACGCGATGTAAGGATATGCCGGCGGATGAAAATGCAACAACATGTAGGTCAACTCTGTACAAGTGGCTCTCTTGAGATTCAGTAATATTCAAAAGTGTCTACAGACTTAATGCACCAGCAGTGTTTTCATTTTAGTTGGGGACATAATAAATGATTTTTTTTTTTAATCTCTTAGGAAGTCATCTTGGTCAAGTGTATCTCATCCTGATGTCGACAGATAAGACTCTACATACTATTTAAGTTCATAATTAAACATTTAGTTAAATAAATAGTTTGGGACTGATAAAACATACAACTATGTGTATTATATATACTAGCCTAGCTAGACCACAAATAAATAAAAACTCACGTGACAGTTTTCAGTAGAAATTGTGAGTGTTGATATATTTTTATGCACACTATCTTTTCTAGGCGTACGTTCTTTCCAAGCAATTTGATCAATACCTTTGGATTGGATTGTTCTGTAGAGTGCGGAGGAGCGCGCACCGGCGGCACACGGGCCGTAAACATCGCTCGCTGCTCCATTGAAATGTTGTCTCGGAGGGCTATGTTTTATTGAAAAAGTTTGCGCTTGCTCCACATTTCCCACTGCCCGACACATCGGCGAACAACAAACTTAATCTTACCACTTTGGAAATCCTGCTATAAAACGTTGAAGATTTCATTAAAAAATGGTTCTCGTTTTTCGGCGACAAAAGATGAATTCCCCCTCGGTTATCCTTACGATTCAGCGTTCGGGGTACTTGAGTGTAAACAGCAGACCAGGCTCAAGGTGGCCTGAGTAAATCGCTCCATTAGGCAGTTAAAAGCTCGTCGCTATCGTCGAGACATAACTCAGGCACCCGTCTCCGCGCGGCCCTATAAATTACGCCTTTGTGCGAACGGGGCGTGCCCGCTTAAAATATGTACGACATTGTCTTCCCGGCGCTACTCCCCTTCTCATATCTTCAGCTGAAATCCACCGAAGGTCACCTAGCAGTAAATTATCTATTCGTACGTTTTGCCAGTTGGTCGGATGCGCACTTAATCCTGGACTTTTTATGTAGGTCGCGTCAGGAGCGTGTGACGCTAACAGGAAAACGGTTGCAGATCTAACCTATCATTCGCACATGTGCGAGATTCAATTTTGACCGTTACTATACGCTGAATCACGAAATTCTAGACTGAGAATTGTTTGGTATCATAGAGAATTCAGCAGGATAAAATTCGCAAGACCATCTGAAGGGATCCACTTCAGCCCACTTAGCGTTTCAACAGAAAAATGGTTGATAAATCTTTTCAGAGTCGTTCACATAAATTAGTGCTCTAACATAATTTATCTACGACTTGGTGCGTTTGGTGTATTTTGTAAACAAGTTAAATGTTTGCAGAACAAAAATATATGAAATAGACCACATAATTCAGAGAAAGTTACGCCTCCGTTCGCGCACACACGGGACATTTATTAGATCTACTGCGAGGTACGATATCTGCTTTTGATTGCTCGTTCTGAACATCTCTTTATGGTTAAAGTAGTAAAACGTAATTTGACCTTTACGAATTTGTACAAATTGGGGGAGTACCGCGGCAAAAATAGAACAAAAGTTGCGAGAGGCTGCTCTTCTGTGGAAATATGGAAAATGAAGGAATGAACAAATGTCTTATGAGTTCCTATATCGCAAATATTCAATGAAATACCTTTGACTAACATGAATGAAAACAAATGCATGAGACTTATCGCAAAATGTAACAGGTATGATAAATACTTGCCAAATATCGCATTTGACATGCAGAAATAGTAAATTATAGATCCTAGAGATGAAAACTCTACTTTTCACACATCCTGCGAGGCAATAAAAAGGAACTGTGAAAACAAAACATAATTATGTAACACCAAACACCGTCTTTTGTTTTAAACTTCGTGCAGCTTGTGGTGCACGTGCTCGTGCTGGTGGTTTTTTGTGGTGGCGAGATGAATTTTAGAATAAATTTTAACCTCTTTGCTCGGATACTCCCTTGGGATTTAGTTACAACTTTCTCTCCCTAGGGAGGCAACGCCTTGCTTTACGTTGAGACTACGTGATATGTAATTGGTCATTGTCGAGAAGGTGGTGTGAAAATATATTTTCTTACGTTGATAAGATTATATGGAATATAGTAAACATAACATCAATCCTAACTAATATTTCTATGCGAAAGTCTGTTTGTTTGTAACGCTTTTCCGTCTCTACAACTTAACCGAAAGTCTTGAAATTTTGCATACACGTCTGGGATATAGAAAAGGACATAGGGTACTTTTTATCTCGACAAAAATAACAGTTCCTGTTTGACCGCAGCTAGCATTAAATATTTAACAAATTCCAAGTTAAGTAAAAAAAATACCAGCATTAAATAAAAAAAGTGCGGTACAACAAATAGACTCTTCTGTATATTTCAATCCTCTTCACACCTGAATAGTCTACAAGAAAAGTCCTAAATATAATGAAAGTTACAAATAAGTGGTGATTTCGGTTGTTCTCATGTCATTAGGCGCTAACAAGGCTTTCGGGGTCGTCGAGGCAGTGATCGAAGCTCGGTCAACCGCGAGAGATAATGCCTTCGCTGCCCTTCCTCGTTATACTCCGCTTCTAACATGTATGTACTTCATTGTTACTGAAAGTGCTACTGGTGTATAAGAATATAAGATCAATCTCATAAAATAATGAGAATGATGTATTTACTTTCAACTTTAATTACTGAGGTTAAACTTTTAATGCGACTCTCAACAAGGTTGCGTTAAGCGTTTAACGCTCCTGGGGAGGGGGAATAGAAAGAGACAGAGCAAGAGTGAATGCGTGGCACTCGAACGCATGCGGTTAGTAAGAAAGATACACAGAAGTTTCATTTCTTTCGCGCGTAGAGACTCCACGCACTATTTTTACATAAAATGTCGATAAGATTAGTTTCTGGTAACGTTATATAAGTCATTGCCTAGTTCATAAATAGAAAAGCTAGTATTCGACATGAGTACACGGCAAGAACGGCATTTATATCCATGTATGCCGAAAATAAGCGTTTTCTAATTTTGTGATGAATTCGTAGAGCGTAGCTCGTAGCAGTCTACAAATGCTACGAGTCGTAGCACGTAGCCATGCCAATCCACTTAAAAAAACCTAGTGATGTGATTAGCATTTCGATCGCTTTGAATTCAAAAACTCGATACCCAAATCGAATTGACTGTCGAAACTGACATCGAGCGGGCGTTCCTAAGACTACGTGTGAGTGTGGAGACGCTCGAACGTGAAGAGCTCTCAGCTCCAGCCTTCTGCAGTGCAACGGAGGTGCCATGTTTATGCATTATGTATCGCCGGCGAGCTGATACTTGTCCGCACAGTGCAGCTTAAAGCCTTTAGATAACTTAGGGATAGTTTTCGCTAAAAAGTATCGATGTTTACACGGAGATTAAAAGTTTCCAAATTTTAAAGCTACGAGTAGCTGGTGCCTAATGTCCAATGAAGTAGCCAATTTTATTTGTTTTGTTACTCTAGCTGCGAGTTTGATTAGGATCACATACTCGTATGCTGTTATAATCTAACTATGTTTCAAAATTTATTCCGGATCTGTTCAGCCATTCTGGCGTGAGTAACAAACATGCCTACATCCATCCATCCATTCATCCAAACTTTCGCATTTATGAAATGATAGCGTGATGTAATCTTGTGGAAATTCCATTCAATGGTATAAGTAAGCTCGTATAGCCTGAGTGGCAAAATCATTCACGTATCTAAACAGATTGGCACAGTTAACATTTAGCACCTCTCTAATCTATTAAATCATTTAGTGCTATGTCACATTACTATTTTATTACAACTATGATCATCTATTTAGGTTAACGACTCGTCATCGAGCATCGTCTTGTATACTTACCTTCTTAGAAATACATGCACATTATTATCGTAGCTGAAAGATATGAAAAAAGACATTTTTAGTAAGTCTTATGATTTAGAAAAACCTTGAATATCGGTTGCATCTCTAGTTATAAGGAATTTTACTCCTCGAGCAACCTAAAAACTCTTTGTGCTTAAGTAATGCGGTCGTTTAAATTGGACAACTGGGTCACTCGGTTACATCTTTGTGGCTTAAGACAAATGGAGAAAATATTATTTTCAAAAGGTTTTCTGGTTTTATTAGAGTTATTTTTTGAGGAATTTGGGTCAATGCGTACGCATTTATCTCAAAAGAGATACTTGTTACGTTGATTTGATATAATTTGCAAAAGATATTGTATCAATGTTGCCGTTATTGTGGAGCAGACGTGCTAAACTTATGAGACAGATTTAGTTGAATAAATACTAAAGTATTTGAATTAGAATTTAAATTACCAAAGTCATTGTGTCTTAATGAAGTGGTTTCGTAGCAGTAAAAACTAGTGGGGCTGTGAGCTGTTCACCTCGCGGCTGACGTCTGTCCTCTTGTACGGGTGCGTCATATTTGATCGAAATATTTTTACAAATTTTTGCTTTAATAACGCTCATTGCAAATAAAAGACATTTGACATACCGATTATAATTAAATCATACCGACATAACCTTTTTTGTATCGAACATTGAAATGTTATACCTACGTTTGATACGAGTATATTCTATAGCTGATATGACATCAGTTTACATACATTATGACATATTATGACAAATCGTTTACATTACATACAATTGTTTAATATAACAATTATTTATCAAACCATACTTTTGCCATACTTTTGTGTACAGTATAATTTGTTCGATTGTTAACTTGTTTGATTGTTTTGATGATTGTGTCAAAGAGAGTGACTGACATAATTGGCTGTGGCTAGATTAAGTTAGAACTACGACAACACACGCTGTGAGCCGAGCGAGCGTAGCGAGCGTGCCGTGGTAGCGGCCGGCGAGTGCTAAAGAGCGACTGTCATAAAAAAACTGTGGCTAGGTTAGGTTAAGTTAGAACTACGACAACACACGCTGTGAGTCGAGCCAGCGAAGCGAGCGTGCCGTGGTAGCGGCCGGTGAGTGCTAAAGAGCGACTGTCATAAAAAAACTGTGGCTAGGTTAGGTTAAGTTAGAACTACGACTACACACGCTGTGAGTCGAGCCAGCGAAGCGAGCGTGCCGTGGTAGCGGCCGGCGAGTGCTAAAGAGCGACTGTCATAAAAAAACTGTGGCTAGGTTAGGTTAAGTTAGAACTACGACAACACACGCTGTGAGCCGAGCGAGCGAAGCAAGCGTGCCGTGGTAGCGGCCGGCGAGTGCTAAAGAGTGACTGTCATAAAAAAACTGTGGCTAGGTTAGGTTAAGTTAGAACTACGACTACACACGCTGTGAGTCGAGCCAGCGAAGCGAGCGTGCCGTGGTAGCGGCCGGTGAGTGCTAAAGAGCGACTGTCATAAAAAAACTGTGGCTAGGTTAGGTTAAGTTAGAACTACGACTACACACGCTGTGAGTCGAGCCAGCGAAGCGAGCGTGCCGTGGTAGCGGCCGGCGAGTGCTAAAGAGCGACTGTCATAAAAAAACTGTGGCTAGGTTAGGTTAAGTTAGAACTACGACAACACACGCTGTGAGTCGAGCCAGCGAAGCGAGCGTGCCGTGGTAGCGGCCGGTGAGTGCTAAAGAGCGACTGTCATAAAAAAACTGTGGCTAGGTTAGGTTAAGTTAGAACTACGACTACACACGCTGTGAGTCGAGCCAGCGAAGCGAGCGTGCCGTGGTAGCGGCCGGCGAGTGCTAAAGAGCGACTGTCATAAAAAATCTGTGGCTAGGTTAGGTTAAGTTAGAACTACGACAACACACGCTGTGAGTCGAGCCAGCGAAGCGAGCGTGCCGTGGTAGCGGCCGGTGAGTGCTAAAGAGCGACTGTCATAAAAAAACTGTGGCTAGGTTAGGTTAAGTTAGAACTACGACTACACACGCTGTGAGTCGAGCCAGCGAAGCGAGCGTGCCGTGGTAGCGGCCGGCGAGTGCTAAAGAGCGACTGTCATAAAAAAACTGTGGCTAGGTTAGGTTAAGTTAGAACTACGACAACACACGCTGTGAGCCGAGCGAGCGAAGCAAGCGTGCCGTGGTAGCGGCCGGCGAGTGCTAAAGAGTGACTGTCATAAAAAAACTGTGGCTAGGCTAGGTTATGTGGTCAATATTTTGAATTTTGATTATATTTTACTTACCCCTCTTCTAGAGATCTCATTCCTCAATAATACTCGTGTAATTTTGTGAGCTGTATAATTATTGAATCTACTCTACGCTCGCTTAGTCAATTACTGTAAAAGAGTTCAAGTATTTTTTACCATGTAATTTGAAAATTTATAGAATTTAAAGAAACAAGCACATAGTAAAAAGCAAAAAATAGTAATATTGCTGTTGTTTTACTCAGGAATGAAGAATGTTTCATCAGTTAATCCGATGGAATACAGAATACCCATGTATCGCCATTGAAATTTATTGCTGATTCACATCCGACGGAGTGTTGTTATTTCAGTCGAGTGACTAGGGTGAAGTGAAATAAATGAAACTATGTTACACACGCGATTGAACAAATATTTCATCAACTTGTTGCCCCAAAGGACATAGAAAAAATTATTGGTATTGTACGAACTGCTCGAAAGGTTTCAGAGACATTGTAATACCTACTAACTTGATTGTTATTATTTGTGTACCTACCTTTATTGGCACCGGCGCGTTTACGTTGAGAAAATTGTGGCGAGAATATTGAAAGGTTCAGTATAAAAAACATAACCTTCTTGGCAGTCAGGTAAAAAGGCAGCAAAAAAGCTGGCAGTGCTGCACCTGATACTTAAAATAAATACACAATACAATACGAGTAAGTACTATTAGTAATATTTTCCTGTGTATCCCCAATGCACAGCAAAATATTTAGTGATTGATTACAATTCACATATGCATTTAAAACATTTGAGATGCAAGTGCAAGTACACACAATTCGGAAATTCGGCGAAGCCTTTGTGACACTTCGCACTAGAGCTCCAGACACAAGCCTCGTGCTCAGTTTGGGACTCACTGACTTAATTATTAACGTCTCTTACAGAGAATTCTAGTTACGTTTACACTCCTAGTTTGAACGTTAACTGATTTGTTTTAGTAAGACATCGCATACATTATTTATAAATTTATTTCTAAATGTACGAGTATATTTAAACACCCCAATAAAGCTGTTAAAACAATTAGCTCTATGTTGCAACATAAGTATCGCTAAAACGGCGGTGTCTACACCAAAAATGTTGGTTTAACGCATTTCTGTCCGTAGCCCGGGGCGCGGGCTAATCGCGACGGCGAGATATTTACAGTCCCCCGGGGCCCGTCATCTGATAATATTACGTCCGATCCCGCCATGTTGTAAAAATCGCTGCTGAGTCTGCCGATGACACGATTTGCATTTTGTTATACGTTATTCCTATAAACAAACGTTTTGCGGAATATTTTCGTGGCGCGCGGCTATTTTCTAACGAGCTGTTTGTTGGTTTTGAAAGTTAGATTTTTGTAGTGTCTCTAAATTAGTTAGTATGTATTAAGTACTACTATTATTACTATTATTATTATTATACTAGTATTACTATTAGTAACCGTTATACATATTATTAATTAGTATGTATGACGGTTTAGTTGTTTGTTCAAACAAAACGAGCTGTGATCCAACGCCTCGCTTTAGACAGCTAGGCGTTTAGTAAAGGCGTGGTCGAAGTTGGTAACACGTGTCCTGAAATTGAAACTATAAGTTTCAATCCCGTGTCATCAAAAGTTAGGGACATTTACTCAAAAGTACTAAATCGAATTGAATTTCCCTTTTATATTTAGATTACGAAAATAATAAACTTAAATCGCATTTGCTTAAAATACAGCAAAAGTTTGTTTAAAACACGTTTTTTTGGAGCATAATTACGTCTGTATCATCCATTTAGGAAAGTTAAAGGTGAAGTTTGTGACATATTTATGGCGTGCGGAAAAATAGGTCAGTGACGAATTTGTTTGTTTTGCCCTTGTTTGCCCTGTCATAGCGCGTTGGAAAACTTTCGGAAGGTGACGAGCTGACGAAATACTTACCACGTGGAAAACAACGCCGATGGAAAAGTTGGAAAATCAATTTTGTACGAAATCTTAACGAAATCGCTAGTAAATATTGTTTACGAAAACGGAGCATAAATGTTAGACTAAAACCGAGTAAAAAATGAAAATGAAAGCCTGTGTACTGTACAGATGTTACTTTGTATAAAATAGAGAATTGAAAAAATCTATCAAATGGCAGGTTTGCGTAAACAGAACTAAAACAACGTTGCTTTAATAAATTCGATATTGTTTACCAGACTGTAAAAAACATTTCACATTGCAATCAAAACTAAATGAACATTTTTTGAATATACCAACAACGCAATTATAGAAAGTATACTTTACGGGTTTTTTTTATTTATGGTACAAAAAATGCAGGCTAGTAGTCAAGTAGCATTAATGTACGCATATTGTTATTTACATTTCTACCTATGTGGTCAAACCAGTTAACATTAACAGTCACCGTTTACCTAAAAGTTGCAACACCACAATAAATAATTAGGGTTTTATCTCGTATTTTAAACTATAATACTGTCACGAATCTAGGGTTTCCCACACCGTTAAATGATGATCGTGTAAAGGCATAACACAACGACTATAAAGTGGACCTTTACCTATAACAATCATAATGTACGCGCCCTTTCGGCTTAACAGCTCGGGTCTAGTCGTTAGCGGGCTTGGATCTCGGCTACCACGTTATAATATTTAAACGAAATTCGGAGCGCTTAGAAAATAATCCGTGACTTTACTGGAGTGAATAGATTTTTAGCATTTTTACTACGTCAAAAACAGCGTTTTAGCAACGGATTTCTGTCTGCCTGCCACGGGTACTTGCCTCAAGGACTTGTGATTTTTCAGGGATCATTTCAAGAGCTATTACATATAAAATGTACCGACATTGTTCTCCAACTAAAAGTTCCAAAAACTGGCGATCATTATCTAAAAACTTCGGTATTATTCAATGATAGCTTCTAATTTGGTTTCAACAAAGCCGTATCATGGTCAGTTAATCCGGCGCGCCTGGGTATAACCATTGAAAATACCTCATTAAACTCTACAAACGCGGGATTAGGGGATGGACCTCATTTGTATTGAACTGAAATATTTCGGGTGCGCAATGTGTTTTATTTGTTTCATACCACATTACTACATTTTACACGATTCAGGCTTTCGTAGTAACAGTAAGCATATTTCATAAATAAAAACACTCGTTATAAGTCTGCAAAAATAGTGAATGAAAGAAAATATTTTTTTCTGGAAAATGTTAGGGGCAGGGTCTCAAAGGAACGACACAAGTTTTAAACTTGTTAAAATCAGGCGACATCACATCCACGAACGTGGCTGTCCAAAAACTCTTAACTCATCTCAACTGCGATGCGACGCGGTGCTCCTAAATTTCTGTATCTACGTCTACATTCGAGGCGACATTTCACAAAACTAGCAACTAGGAAAAACTTTGAACCACTAATAAATTAAACAAGCTCAACGGAGCAGTCAGGAGCTAAAATTTAAATAGGTGGCCCGCTAATTAAGACTGTTGTAAGCAATAAACTTAAAAGTTACGGAATCGGCCCCGGAGGCTTTTATAATAATGTGGTCTTAAAATATCCGTTACGCGCGTAATACAAATTAGAAATTAGTAATAAAACTTTTATTAAGGTCACGGCGCGCCGCCAACCACGAGAAAAAGCGTTGTGTTTCCGACGTAGGCATTCGTGGCCCCATTACACATTCTTCATCTTTCAGGAGACATGAAACTGTCGAACCTCCATTCATATTTAAATTGCTCAGCAATAACTCATGGTAATATAGGGGAGCTATAAAAATATCAAATACAGAGTGAGAGAGGCAGAAAAAAAAAGAAAGGTGGCCTGTGTGTTCGCTCCGAGCGTGCGTGCTGTCACCAACGAATATTAAAAATTGTATCAAAAGTGTGACCCCAGGTGCGACATCGAATATTCCGTCGTTAAATTCTGATATCTTTGCATATTGAAAGTTTTGTAGTTTGTTCGGTTTTTGTCACACAATAGCGGATAGAGTTGAGCGAATCTGTGATACCTACATCTGTTCCATACATCACCTATACCTATCGATGAATCATGTCAAGTTAATATGAAAGACAGCTACACGGAATATTGTGTGTGACATTTACGGAGAGAATATACATACGAGTACAAACATTTCGTCACGCCTTTCCCGAAAAGAATGGCAGAGGTGTACAACACCCACACGTCGCCAAACAATATTCAGTATATGTTTGGTAGGTACTAACATATCGTCACGCCTTTCCCCGAAGGGGCTGGCAGAGGTGTAATTCAACACCCACACTTCGCCGGACGATATTCAGTCCCAAATGTGACAGGGGGCGAGCCTGTCGCCATACACCGGGCTCCAGTCAAGTAACAGATGATATACAATACGCACATAGGTTCACACAATGAACAAATTGGTGCGTGCCGTCGACTGAGTTCGAATCCGCTCCCTCTAGACAGGCCTCCTCTAACTAGGCTGTCATCGCTTGGTAGGTACATGCATTAATAATGCTAATACTTACAAAGAATGTAAGTACATTTGTAAAATTACAGTAGCATGGCGCGCGTGTAATCCATGTAGTTGCCGTGTGTTCCATTCTGATGTGATGATGGAGGTTGATTGCGATTTATCGAAGAATAACTTTATCAAAATATTCGGCTCCTAATTTGAATGTAAATTTTCAATTGTTTTACTGTTATGGTTTACATAGTACAATCGACTCTATCAATATTGCGGGAATGCAAAACAACATCTTGTACAACCTACATGTACAATGTACCAGAAAAATGCAGTTACCAAACTATTTTTAAAAATTGGTTCAAAACGACTGTCCATATGGTAAATGTCTCCGAATTCAAGTCAATATTAAATTATGTTAAAATGTTATAAGTACTTTATGTTATTTCTACATGCCTCTAGATTTACCGCAGTAATTACTCTTTGCTCTCGGATCCTCATCATCGTGTATTAAAATTCATCCATACGAGAGACCTTTCCCTCTATGAATAAAATTATTGGCTATTTTAGGTATAAATTATGTTTTAGAAGTTTCACACGAGGTTTTATTTCGTTTACATAATTATTTTTGTTAAGATGGATATGGCTGATGGAAATAGGAGCAATGATATAGAATTTCGAACTTTTATAGAATAATTATTTCGACATATTGTCACGCCTTTCCCCCGAAAGGGCTGGTAGAGGGTGTAAGCACCCACACTTCCTCGGACGATACAGAAGATAGAGAAGATTTATATTACTAAAATTCAATAAGCATGTACTCCTCACCTCTCTTCGCTTCTCTACGTAGTATAAAACTAAGTCGCTTTCCGCGTCTGTTTGTCTCTCTGTCTGTCGGTATCGGTATATCAGCTACGAGTAACTCTTAAACCACGCACTGTGTTTCGATGCGGTTTTCACCAAAAGTTAGTCAGTTTTTACGGAAGGTGCGATGCCGGGAGCAGTCGCTAGCAAAATTATAAATAAACTCATTGTTAATTAATGTAGGGTCAACTGGGGAAAATACGTCTGTGGGACAATTGCGTCTTTCGAGAATTACTGACTGACCCTTCACAAATTAAGCGCCATCTACATCTTTTTTCTATGCTTTTTCGCAATAATCTGTAAAAGCTGGCGTTAGTAGCCTAATTTGTGAAAGGTTTATCAGTAATTCTCTAAAGACGCAATTGCCCCACAGACGCATTTGACCCAGCTGACCCTAATACTTAGCTGTACCTATTTACGTTGACCAAAAGTGATACTAAGGAAAGTTTGATTTATTACAGGCTTTTTCTAAGCTTCTGAGAGCAGTAAGCATACCTGAATTTCAACATTCCTTTACACAATTTCAAACTCAGTCACGCACACACACTCAACACACTTAACACACTTAATAGGAAAATTGTACTTCTAAACTTAAATTACTAGAACATAAATTCAAACTTTGATAACTGTATAGATATTCGCTAGGACACCTCTTTAATTTAGTCTATTTTCGACCTCTTGGTTTCTACGTTACGGGCCTTGAGCCTAGTGTGGGACCGCAGGTATATCTGGGAATTGTCTTGTTATTTTCAGGATTTTTTTATTTTATGTATCAACTGTGAAAATGTAAATAATTCGTGTTTTTGGAAATAAATTATCTTATCTTATCTTTTAAAATGTATTAAAAATTCAAAACCTATAAAAGATTACGAGATAATTCTATCAAACGTTGCGAGAACAAAATCAGAAACTTCAAACGTTTCTATAATAACAGTGAATCACAAAGAGATCCTTATCTATACTTCCATAGTCCGCAGGGGATTGGACGGAGCCACTCTTTTTGAAATTATATTTGAGCGGCACATTACTCTGTAAATGACTGGCTATAAAGACTTCAAACGCAGGCTAATCGTGGCTTCCGACCTTTTTGGACCAGAAGAAGGGCCGGAGTACCTGCCGTAACGTTTCCCTGCTTATTGAACAACTGTATTTTAAATACGCAAGGAAACGCAGGTCAAGTGCAAACGGGACCTTTTTGTGTAAAAAATTAATAAGTAAAACAGTTCACGTAAAGGTTTCTTGTTTATTAATTCTGGGAAGAAGTTCCCTTTGCTGCGTATTGAGCCTGAAAATATGAGTAAATTGTTGTTATTATTAAAGAGCCTGAACGGTTTTCTTACAAGAAATATGTTCAAAGTTTAGACAGGATGCTGAGGACCGTGTTCTTGTGCGATATAAGTACCAGAGCATTTTTCAAATATACTAGGTACTCACTTCTTTGTACGTATACTTAAAGAAAAACTTCGTAAAAATTATCGTTTGTAGCATTTTGATAACCTTATGTTATGTTTTTAATAAAAAATACGAACTACTACAACTACTTTAGTTTATAAAGTATATAATATGTAGTACCTGGTACTACAGAACTCGTGAATCATGACTTCTTGGTAGCGGACCTATTTTCGGAGCCGACAAACGGCAGGTGAGTTAAGCAAAGACTAATCAAGTCCTATTCTAGCCAAAAGATGAGAATCGTTAGTCTAGTTACGAAAATTTAGATTGACTAATGTTATTATAATCTAATTAAAACATTAGAAGGTCTATGATGTACCAAAATGTTGTCCAAGACACGGATATATAAAATAGAAGTGGTACCAAACAAATAGCCAATAGAACGGACATAAAACTGTTACAGCAGCGCTCGACGCCGCTCCCAAAGTAATGTTTCATTGTGCGAAATGCCATAAAAATCCTCGTAAAAATTTATAAAGAAACTCAATAAAATGTACACTTAGAATTTTGTGAGCCCGAATATTATTTCAAGTTAACTTCGAATAAAATACGAAACCCTTTTATAAGATTAGAATATTTTATTCACCATTAAATGTGTTTGAGAGTAGTCTCTCATTTTTCTATTTTACGAGTTTGATCCTAAGATTTCAGCGTGTTTCTAATGGTCTTACCTAATGAAAGCAAGGTAAAATCTTTTATTTTAACACGAAAACGTTAAATTATTAATATTAATTTAACTTCAGACGTTTAGGGTGAAAATGTGGGTCGCTGGTTTTAGTTTGAAAGTTTATTTTGAATGTAGATAATTCAAGTTTTAGAAAAATAAACTCGTGCAATTCAGTTTCCATGTTTTCAGCTTTTCCGCGAAGTGTTTCGCGAAAAAGTGTTTTGCGAAACTGACCTCTTTTTACAACCTCTCTTTGCTAGTATCAAAATTACGTGAAAAAAATAAAGTTCAATTAAAAAATTGTCTTCAAAATTTTAGGCAGACGTAAAGTAAAGAAAAAGTAATCCTTCCTAACCCTAATCCTTACTAATACTATAAATACGAAAGTGAGTTTGTCTATTACGCTTTCACGCCTCAACTACTCAACTGATCATCATTAAATTTTGCAAAATTAGGTAAAAGTTGTCGTGGGTACGGCAAAAAACAGGACACCTTTCCCCCGAAAAAAATAACGGTTCTTGTGGGACCGCAGGCAAAACTGCGGGACGCACCTAGTAAATAACATAGCTATATCTTTTATAGAATATAATATTATATCTTTATGAGAAAGTAAGTACCAAATATGTAGAAGTCACCATCTGATACTCTTTAGTCTGTGTTATGTCTGCGTCTGCTCGACAGTCCAATGCGGTCGCGCACCTTGCGTCGTCGTCGATCTAATTCCGCACTGTCTGTCTGTATGTAGGTCAACGAACACTAATAAATTATGCGTCTCTATCAATTAACCACTAGGCACGGCGAAACTTGATATTTGTTGACTCGACGACAGGAAAGTAAACTAATTATGACAAGATTACTATTTTTACGAAGGTATGCAGTCTTTGGGAGTTATTTTTAGGAATAGACGTTTTTAGTCAAGAAACTTATAAACAATTAAAATACGACTTCACTTAACGAATTACGAAATGAAACGCCTCTGTTCGTGTTGTAACACTTTGTTATTGAGAGTAGAAGTATTAATTACAATATTCAGTGAGTCGTCACGATTAATTGCCCAGTTCGAGAGAAACAGCTATAAACGGAGTGAGATAGTGTGCAGGGCTTAGGGAGATTGGACAAAACTGATTTGTCTCGAGGTCCTTCAACTGAGAAGCTTCCGATACAGCCTGTTGTCCAACTGTAATAAAAGACACGGGTTTCGCACATTGAGCTAGTATATTCCAAGTAGCAGAGATGATACTGCAATAAATTGCGAGGTCAGATTTACGTAATAGTGGCATACCTATTTGCCATATTTTACTCCGTGTGTTACTCGCTAGAAAAATAAAAATTCACATAGAAAGGTATATATATGTCCCAGGTGTTTCGTAGCACACATCCCGATATATTTATGCAGAATAATACTACGGACATAACCTACACAATAAACTTAGCGAGTAACGGAGTGAAGTTGAGTAAGGTAACTCAACGGGAATGTTACACAGTTACTCCAAGATTACGCCGAACCAAAGTGCTTAGTTGTGTCGAGATCAAGTAGATATCACGAGCATGCCGGTTTCTGCAGACCCAGATTCTATCTATCATCACTTAACATCAAGGGATAAATACGCGTTCAGACGCATGGGCTGAGAAACTTCCAAACCTATTTAAAGAATAGTAACTCTTTCTTATCAAAAATATTTACTTTATTATTCAATTCGATAAGCAAATGATATAAAAGTATAAATTAAAAATTTTAAAAACCCCGACACCGTTTTTCATAAAACATAGCTAAGAATACTCCCGACGAATTAACAAAAAAAAAACACAATCGGTTCATCCATTCGGGAGTTACGATGCACTGACACACACACACACATTCACAGGCACGACAATCTTATCCTGTAATTTTTGCGTCAGGGTTTAAAAATACCTTTGATTAAAAGGAATTCACGTTTCGTTTTCTAATTAAAGCTTTTCTACTTTGTGTTACGTCATATTTAGTTTTTCATTAGACAGTAGTGTTAAAATAACAGTGCAGAGGAAAGTGTTAGGTTTCAAAGCCGGCCCATTAGATGGGCGGGCGGGGCGCCGCGCTGGGCGGCTTGCTGGCCGTGCAACGTAAATAAGCATTATAATGTGCAATAATTAGACTTAAATTATACTCTTTACGCTCTTTGTTATTTAAATTAACTGTACTGAATATACAGGGGTGTAAATTTAATTTGAATTTATGGTAGCAACCTAATTTCGCTTGTAACTTAAAGTAGGTTAACTTCGAGCAGCATGTAGAATGATAGGCAATTTCAAAGGATAATATTAAATTCAGTTGTCGTGTAATTTTGTATACAATTAAGACATTTAAAGCGACTCGAATAATATAAAGGCCTAGCACAAGATCGAGGCACACAAGAAATCAAGTGACTTTAATATTCCGCTGTGGCATATAACTTGATATGAAAGCGTGGGTGATAATAGTGATGGAGATATAAAACAAAGTTTATTAATGCTTATCATGCTTCAGCAACAATAATAACGGTGATTCGGCACATTGCTTACCCGCTAGCGGCGCGGCTCGTTGCATCTTAATTTGCTTTATGCTAATAAGACGATGCTTGGCAATCGAGCAGTCAGCAGTTTCAGAATCGTACGGCAAGCTGCACCTTATAGGTGTATCCGGTGGTGAGTGAGGAAGTTAAGGGATGATGCGCGCGGGCGCGCGGGGCGCCAGTGCTCGCCGCTCCTCCGCCGCGTGCGAACGTCGCGCCGCGAGCCTCCCTCGCGCCCTACGCGCTCGTTAATTTAATCAAGTGTCACATAAACTGACAGCTCACGTGGATACCACAATACGAGTACTTTAATTCCGCACCATCGGTATCAGTCGCGACACTATACTGGTATGAGCTTGCACGTCAGCTACTCGTGTTTAACTTAATTTAAAACTTTTATGTCATGAAACTTTGTTTACTTTGATTGCGATCAAAAATTCAATAGATGCACTGCTTGTTCTGTTCGTTTAATTATTTTTTGCTAAGAATTTTTTATGGTTATAGAATTACTACAAATAGCGGTCTATTATTCGTAATTAGCCATTATTTTGTATGTTGAATAGAGTAAGTAGATATGTACAACATAAAATAAAGATACCTACAATAGTTTAAGGTTCATAAAAACGACTACGTCGTAAAACCCCTTTTTCAACGTATACAGGGAAAATGAGACCGATGCGAGAATTCCAGTCGTATTTTCAGTGACGGCTAGTTCCTGAACAATGGTAGTAAGAACGCTGATATATCACGTCACTGCAAACATTATGAATTGTTCTTTTCAGTTCCTCATAAATCAGTTTTATTTGTCTTGTCTTCTGAATGAAGCCGTATGTTTTGTGCTCGGTCCTTCGTAATGAATGACGCTTGGAATGAATACATGTTTTTTCATAGTTTGAGTTGACGTCAGCAATAGAGCATTGTTTAAGAATAAGCCATTCCTTGGCCCGAGCGCAGCATCCAGCGTTCCTAGTGTTAGCGTTTTGCATCATAACTTCGAATTAGTGGCTCCGTATTTGCTACGACTGTTCACAGTCCGTTGAACTTACGACTGTGTAAGCTGTAGAGCCCTTGATACCTTCGCAATAACAGTATATCGATTATGATCTCCATCCATTGCGCCCAATTCACTGCACGTGTACAATCAACAAACAAAACACTAAAATAAAACGCACTGTACATCACAAAATCAAAATATCGTTAAACGCGATGTGAAATGGGAAAGTTTTTGATAGAATAATGGAAATATTGTTTTAAAGTCCGCAAAATGATAACAAAGCGGATTACTTTTTAATTGGAAAGCTTTGGATATAACGTTTAGCGTAAAACCTACTCAAAGCCTCGCCCACTCTCACAGCCAGTATTTAGTTGATTGGCAATAACATCAAATATCTTTAGGTAAAACTCATTTTTAGGAAACTTTACTCAATACCATATCAGCAGTTCAGCACAATCTAGAACCTAGACAGATATTTAATAAATACTTATTTATAGCCATTTTAAGGGCTTCACTGACGTTGTTAAAATTATCGTTCTGACAACGCACAGTGAATATTATTGATTATGTACATACATCAAGTTGAAGTACCAGTCACATTTCAATTAGAACTACAGAAAAACCAATCTCGTAAACTCAGCGTAACTTAAGTTGCGCAGGAAGACATTCTTTCTCCTTCCCTCCCTTTCTCTCTCTTGCTGATAACGTGGTGGTGGGGTCATCCCTCTTGATCTTTTTCTTCTTCATCCCTTCTCTCGGACATCTGTTTAGGTAGTAAAGTCCACAGTATCATGACGTCAACAATTAAGTAATCGAAGAGCACACAAGGGGAACGACGTCAAGGCTGCGTAGATACTTTGTAATAAGCATGCCGTGCCAGACCATCATAAAAGGTGGAAAAGATACTGAAGCGAACATAGATGTTAAAAAGATTATGAACCATAAACAGACATCTATTTATTATGACGTGTGAATTTTGCAGCGGGAGGCGTGCATGCAGCGAAGACATTAAGATTGGTTACGCTTTTCCATTTGACTTTTCATGAAAACTGCGTTTTGTCATGAAAAGAGACCACTCTGGAGCTTCGAGGTTATTAGGTTATGATAACGATGGGTCTGCTGTAATGTGTTAAGTTTTTGACTTTGACATTATCAGAGCTGTTCTTGTTCAGACTTTATGAAGATGTTCTTGAATTTATTTCATCTTAGTTTTATGTAGGTAGGTTTATCTTTTTGTAGTACCTATAGTTCTTTGAGTAAAATTATAGTAGTAGAAGTGAAGTAGATAGGGAATGAAGTGTTCGAGTGAATGTATGTATGTATGTATGTATGTGGGTATGGATGTTTGTATGAGGTTTTTTGGTACGGTCTACAGCCTAAACAACTTAATGTTTTTTGACATGTGAGGTGTCATTTAAATCGTCTTGATAGTGGAAGTGACATACAAGTTTTTTTATTTTTATTTGTTAATGTTACTTGTTATTTCAATAAGATATAACGGATTATAGATTTCAACTTTTCTGTGGATGTTACAAAAAAGCTTACATATTTTAATTATGATAAAGTATTTACATTTCAATGATCAGATATCTAATTTTGAGGAAATGTTAATTTCCTTTGCTCGTTGTTGAGCTGCTGAGTTATAAGGTAGCTAATAAAGGTATACGGGAGCTTCAATTGTTTCAGTCTCGTAACAATAAGGTTATTGTGAAAATGACCTGGCTGCTGCCGACTCTTGCTTAATATTTTAGGCCGTACATTTTTCGCGTTCTTATCTGATTGGATACTGTTCCTGCATGACTAAAGTAAGCAATTGCCACCGATGAAAAAGTTGCTTATTAAAAGCATTTACCTCACAGTTCTTATAGTACCGTCGAACACTTTAGACTAACTTCGCACTGGCTGAAGGTTTTATATTGCCATTTCGTCTAGAAGGAGATAAAGAGCGAAGAGAGAAAGTCAACATGCCTGAAAAGTTATCTATAGCACTGACAAATTGCAATTTCAATATTTTTTATTACTTTCGCTCTTCTCTAACCATTTATAAAGATATTTAATTTTCCCTTGTACTATTATGGATTAATTTATAAGCTAATGATGTAGACAACCTCCCTTATGGAAAGGGTTTTTTGAATTGATGTCAATCTAAAAATTAATCAGCCAAAAGTAAAAACTTCCAAATGCAAATATTTTCATAGCTATATTTTGTCTTATGGAGGTTTCTTAAAAAAAAAACCCAAGAACATAGTGAAGGAGATATACCAAATCCTATTTTAATTGTACTTGCCAAATTTCAACCCAATCTGACAAATAGTTTCCAAGAAATTCTACAAGCGGGTTTGTATGGAAAATTCAGACCCTTAACCAAAATATAAATAACAGTAAGTCTACATACGTTAATATACTATCTATATAAGCATTTACTATCATTAATATATTAGATACTAGACTAATAAATATTTATTAGGCCATCCCTAACCTGTTTGACTTTTGAAATATAACCACTAAATTCTAAATTCAGTAGCAATATATGTTTCCAGAAACTAATAAAGTTTAAACATCAAAAGGGCTTCATAGTAGACGAGTCTTGGAGATTGTTTGTTTATTTGCTCCTTTGCTGGTTGCTTACGAGATTAGGTCCATACCGTGCTCCGCAAACTTGTAAACAAAGCAACTCATACCTACTACCCATATATTCGCATGGTTACACTGTTACTTACGTGAAGTGTGTACCCGAAGCTTCATTTGAAACTTATTCAGCCCTGTATGGATCGAATTACTTAGGGCAATAGACCTAGTCCTAAGTAATGTATTAAGCTTTCACGTAACCTTGTACACGTAGCCAATGATAGCCTAGTCGGAGAAGGCTCGCCTCTCAAGCCAGAGGGAGCAGGTTCGAACCCAGCCGACGGCACGCACCAATTTGTTCATTGTGTGAACATATGTGCGTATTGTACATATGCGATCTGTTACATGACTGGAGCCCGGTGTATGGCGACAGGCTCACCTCCTGTCACATTTGGGACTGAATATCGTCCGGCGAAGTGTGGGCGTTGTACACCTCTGCCAGCCCCGAGGGGGAAAGGCGTGACGATATGTTATGTAACCTTGTATTGACCGATAGTTTATTTTAAACAAAAACAAAAACTAACTTGTTTTATGATGTGTATTAAAATTAGTTTAGCCTATCATTATTAAGTCTTCAATCTCGCCCTGTCTCAAAACTCTTCTTCGATATCGAATTCATCTGTAAATAAAATATGTTTTAAAGGATCTACCAACTTTAATTTTCACTTTTGTCGTAAAATTATGAACACACTTGTGGAAGAGCATGTCGACTAAGTAGCTCATGCAAATCAGTCTAGACGTTCTGAAAAGATGTTGGGTTTGTGAGGTTACAGTTTGGGTGAACATTTATCGACGTTAGCGAGCGATGTGTCTATGCTTCAGCTTTGACAAAAATGCTTTCGCATGTCAGAATTCCGGACGGATCCCTGTCTTCCTCTACAGGTCGCCTTACTTAATTGATTCTCTTGAAATGTTGTGAGTAGGGTCCATAGTTATATCATATCTCCGTAATTTAAAAATAAATCCAAAAACTGAATCGGCAAAAAAAATACTGTAAAATTATCGAACCAGCTCATAAAACTTCACGAGAATCGGTTGAGGAATACGAACAGAAGAGGAGAGAAGATGTCGGCCGCGAGGTCATAGAGCAGACAGTTCACAGAGCCACTAGTTTTATGTTTTTTAAGGCTAGGCGTTTGACCACAACAAATAGCTGTAACAAGGAGAGAGAGAGAGTATCAACTCGAGGCTACTTTTCTCACAAAAAGTACAGCGGCAGCGCAGGGTGGGGTGTTCGTAACCAAGTTCTGTGCTGCGCATGCCCATTATCGCTCTCGCTCGTGGAGTGCTAGCAATGTCATAACATACAATATTCCCATATACCGGTTGATTTGCATTACCGTCTCGACAAAAAAAAGGATGTCATAGGTGGACGAAGTAGAAAACTATAGCATTGAATTTCTTTATTAAAAAAATAAAAAGAATAATAACCGATTTAAAACAATCGAAGCTTGTATTATACGCAGCCTACAATGCGCGGGTATTGAATTCTAAACACAATCCTATTCTTAGAAGCCGGCCATTAGGTAGGTCCTCCCCACAACGGTGGTCTCATTTTCCATCACAGGCACAAGAGCCGCTTACGCATTTCCGCTCGCCCGTGCCCTGCACACTATTCTAAGAAAATATTCTCTTGTTTGGCTTCTGGGGGCTTACCGTGACATCTTATTGCCATGATGATTACTTTTTGTTTTCCATACTGCGTGACCATGCACCTTACTGCGCGGCCATACGATTCGCGGTGGCGCAGCGTCGACAACAAAACGTGACCATCATAGAAATAGTTGTCATTGTTAGCCGCCTGTTCCACTTAAACAGTATACCATATTATTCACGGGACGGTAAAAGAAATCAACCGGTGTCTACAGCTCGCGCGCAAATAATTACGTGTTATTTCAAAGCAAAAGGGTAACAATTCGTGAAAAAAAAACACGTTTTGGAAATAGACTTTCTGACACAGAAGACCATTTCTACCTTAGCGTGCTAGGTTTCGTCCTAACTGAGCAAACTGTTAGCGGCTGACTGTTTGCTGCCAGTTCGCCACTCTACATGTTTTAAATGGAGTGTCCGAATAGCGTATGGTACAACCATGTCCATGGACTTACCCAGAATTTTTTTAGAGGTGGGGCAAAAGTAAAGAACTTTCTTAGGGGTGGGACGAAAGCAAATGTTCCTACTTGAATGTTTTACTTTAAAAAAAACCTTTTGAGCTTCAAGTTAGGGACCAGGGTGGGGCAAAGCCCCAGATTGCCCCACGTGGTATGTGCGTACGTAGTTTGCGGCATATCGCTTGCTTTCTGATGCATAAGCAAGATTTGATCACCGCTTGTTCAACTCGTTTAACCCCAATATACGCGATTCATAGTCAGTCAGACGCTCACAGTTTGCTTAATTAGGACTAAGCCTGAAACTACCCTTTAAACTCACCTGCAAATCGATCACTGGATGCTGTAACAGCTTTGAGATACTGCGAATACATGAGTATCATAGCTACAACATTAAATAGCAACACATATAAGCAAATGACTATTATCTTTTTCACTGAAGCCATCACTTCAATATCACAATTTTAGGATTTTCAGAAATAACAGTAAAATCACTTATTTTTCTCTCTGCTATGTACCGCAAGCACAAGCCAAGCACAAGAAAGAAACACTCTTTTCATGGTATAATAATATACTCCGCCAGGTATGGCATTCCGGTCACGTGGGCAACACATAGTGACGTCAATCGATGCTTAAGCAAGACCGAAATAAGTCATTTACAAATAGTTCGAAAGGGACGGATGACGAGGGCAAGTGACGTCATTATGTGTTAGCTCTCGGAATGATAAAACTTGTTTTTAGATCATGACTTTTTTAAAGATTTTGACATTCATGACCACTTGCACTAAACATGAGAATTGCCTAAGTCCTTGCTTTGCTAGTTTTAAACTACTCCTAGCTTATTCGCTTATCGGCCTCATAAAGTTTCTCCTCTCTCTCCTCTTAAGGTTCGTGTAAAATTAAACTCTAATAAAGAAATAAATAATAATGATAATAATACCGTAGAAACCTAAATAATACCTTATAATAGCTTATTAATCTATATATATAAAATTCAAAGTCCTGACTGACTGACTGACTGACTGACTGATATATCAACGCACAGCCTAAACCGCTGGTCCTGGAAACGTGAAATTTGGAGAATATGTTCTTTGTACAGTGTAGGCATCCACTAAGAAAGGGTTTTTCGAAATTCCACCCCTAAAGGGGGGAAATAGGGGGTTCAAATTTGTATGAAACTTTTTATTCTCTGGATCGATTGACTCAAAAATTGGTACAAATACTCTTCAATTAAAATCATGAGACACGTGTATCATAGTTTTTCCAAAATCATCATCATCATCATCCACCGACAGAGTTTAATAGGGCTTCTTTTTACTCCGAAAACTTTGTTGAGAAAGTTATTAACCCACTACAAACGACGCTGTTATCATTCTTAGGGTTCCGTACTAAAATGGTGAAAGAAACCTTATCATGAAACTCCAATGTCTGTCTGTCTGTATGTCTGTGAGCTGATTATCTTGGAAACTGTAATAGCCAGCAACTTGGAATTTGGTACAGATCTAGATAACGGTAGTAGCTACGTATAGTAGGTAAAACGTCACGCGTTTACCCTAAGAGGTGTATTACAACACCCTCACTTCGCCGGACGATATTCAGTCCAAAATGTAATAAGTAGCGAGCCTATTGCCATACGTACACCGGGCTCCAGTCATGTAGCAGATGACATTAAATACGAAGCTATCATTGCTTTTTCCATATGAATCTCCGTGTAAAATGTGTGAACAATATTGCTGACATTCTATCAAATTTCAATCCTACTTAATCAGTAAGAGAAAAATACAAGAATTAAGTCCAAGCCTGTCAGAAGTTACAAACGGCAAGTGAAGAGATTTTCTGTCAATAAAGATCAGGTAGATGAGCTAGGAGATGAAATTTATAATTATGTCTGTCTGATCTTAGAAGCAGTATTTAGCAAAAATAGAGGAAGTCAATAGAAGAAACTGCTTTAGTATTAGGAAGACAAAACCTACTACGGGTTGTCTTTGCTTCGAAGGTCTTAACTAAAGGTCTGCCAGCACACTGACTGGTGTAGTTTCCGAATGAGTCTGTGTTTATGCTAAGGATTTCTCTAATATCTCTAACACCACCGAACTTCCCCTTCGAGTTAAAAAAGATTGCAGTTTCCCCTCAAAGTCTGCTTTGCCATGACCATAAATAAATCTCAAGCCAAACTCATAATTGACTAAAATGCTTTTCACACGGTTACACACACAATACGTGGCCTGCTACAGAGTAAGCTCATGGAGCAGCCTGGTTTTTCTAAAAAAGAAAAAAAAATATGTTTTTTTTGTAAACATTATTAATTGTCAATTATCTACTTTCGGTTGTCTTCTAATTTTATCTTTTCACACACGCCTTAAGTTCTGTTGATACCATACTACTACTACTACTCCTACTTTTCTCATTCCAGAGATAGTTTAGTTAACTAAAGAACTTCGTCCATATTGCTCTGCTTGGGATATTGTCAGTTTGTGTATTCAATTGAGAGCGAGCTTATAATATTTATTTCTGAAGTTAAAAACGTCATACATTTTCTGTAAGCCACGCGGGCGAAGCCGCGGGCAGAAGCTAGTACCTCATAAAATTATTTATAAATACTACCTATACTACTTATACGTATTTTTTTAATCGAAGCTTTATAGCTAGGAGTAGATTAAAGTAGTTAAGTAAGGACTTAGGCAATTCTTATTTTTAGTGCAAGTGGCCATTAGTCGTTTGTGATTTTGACTTTAAACTGTCAACTCTGTTTGTGAATTTCCTTTCTATTTCTAATCACGACCATAGACTAGTATTTCGCCTCGAACCTTAGCCTCGAACGGAAAACTAGGGAGACCTCGCATCACAACACCTCTCCCTAACACCTCGTACGATTTAGCTCATATTCGAACTTAAAAATTGTATTTGCATGAACTACTTGCCTGCATAGTTTTACGAGTCTCGGATCAACGGTACGACGTTTTTATAGAGCAAAGCCGGAAAAATGAGACGCATTTTTTTATTCGAACTTCACCGTCATTTAAACTCATTGGTTGAAAATTATGAAGTGTATGATAGTATTAGTCTTAGGGCCGATTTTTCAATCCTTACTTTATTCGCCTAATAACTACCGAGCCAATAACTTTATTAATCTGTTTATTCGACTAATAAACGGTGTTCGGTTTTTCAATACAATTTTAAATTGGGAATAACTATCTGACTATTTATTCAGTGTGTACAAAAGCTAACTTCAGACAGTTGAAACAAAACTATAAAATATCCACGCGTTAGAAAAGGACTTCGAATTTTCACTTTTCGCTTATGTCACTGTCTTGTCAGTTTCAGTCTAAACGTCACTGTACTCCTAATCTGTGCAAAAGTCGTCGGCTGGTTTGGCTATGGTAAATAGCTCATTTACCTAGTTTGTTCATGGTAGTTTTTTTTTAAATTAAAATTAATTTAGTTTCTGCGTGTCGGAAATATAAATCTTTTTTTACAGTGACAACCCATAAGACCATCATTTAGAAAGTGTCAACAATTTATTCCATAGAATAAACTGCTATCTGGCCGTTCCACCGACAAATAAAGTTATACCTCAGATAGATGAGTTATTCGTCTAGTAAATGATACCTGACCATTGAAAAACAGAATAATTAGCTATCAGTTCAATAAACACTATTTGTTTGTTTATCTGACCATTGAAAAATCGGCCCTTAGAATAATAACTAAAGTTTAGTTATTATTCTGAGGTATTAGTGCTGTCCATGATATAATAATATACTTCGCCAGGTATAGCATTCCAGTCACATACGCAACACGTAGTGACGTCAATCGATGCATACGCAAGATCGAATTATGTCATTTACAAATATGTAGTTCGAAAGAGACGGATGACGTCATTATGTGTTTGCTCCCGGAATGCAAGACCTTGTTTTTTTGGATCATGGTGCTGTCCATAGGGTGCTGGTCTTTTTGAAGTCTTGTCAGTTGAATAGGAATTAATTTTAAAAACGAAGTGACTATTTGTACGGGTACTGTACCAGTATCCGTACAAAAAGCTAAGTGAGGTTAGGTTAGGTTGTTAAGTTTTTTTTTTTTTTAATGGATGTGGTAAGAAAAGAAGGAGAGGCGTAACGCTAAAGGATACGTCTGCACCTGTCAATAACTTCGAGGTTGGCAAGGAAATAAGTTTATGGAGAGGAATTCGGATTGAGTTATTTTTTTTGCATTTGCACACTAATTGATGAAATAAAATTATTCGTCCAACTTCTGTACGAATAGTAATAAATTGTTCGTACAGTACCCGTATTAATAGACTCAGCCTTTTAAAAAATGCTAAAAAAGGTAAAATGTTATTTAGTTTTATGATTATTAGATTACAGCGCCCTGAAAGGCAAATTCAAATCTTTAGTCATTACTTTCAAATCTTTTGTTACATGAACCAGCTGAGAACAAAATATCACAAGAATTTATTTCATAACAAGAACACATAATTACTCTCTATTACATACACAGGGGACAAGAAACATGAAAATAATTAGTAAGTACCTAACTTACCACAGAATACTCCCTATTGTACTTACCTGCTTACTGTAAACGTTGTTATTACTTGGTCAAGAAAGTGTGGTTTGATCAAGAGTGTTAGGCCGCGTTTAGACGAGACTAACGCGCCTAACTCGCTTTGAAATTTGTTGTCTTAGACAAAAGAAGAAGAAGAAAAGAAGTAGTTAAATGTTTTTTGTAAATAATTTGAGTCTTATGACACATCAATACAATCTAAAATTGTATTTATCGAAGCCCATCCAAAAAACGCCTTGCACACGCCACTTGCCGGCCATGTGGCCGCATCGCGCTAACCCTGCGCTCACCCCGCACACTGCACTATACTAATTGTAATTAATTATTAATTTAATTAATCCGTTTTTAATTATAAATATCCAGCTGTGCCTGTGCGTTGGAACTGCATGACCTAATCCCCTCTTCCCCTTTTTACAACAGAGCAAGTCGGAAAACACATATGTACCATCTCTACTAAGTCGACATTCCACCAACTCGTACTAAAAGGTTTGCCTCCACCTTTCTTATACGAACCGCTAGGGAATGGAACACCTTGCCATTATCTGTATTCCCGACTAACTACAACTGAGTATCTTCAAGGCTAGAGTGAATAAGTACCTTCTAGGTCGTCGTGCTCCATCTTAGAACAACGTCGCTTAACATCAGGCGAGTTGGTGATCAAACGCCGACCTATAGGAGTTATTAATAAATTCTGATTTCTGATTTCTTGTAAAAACTGTATAACTCCTATAGGTCGGCGTTTGATCACCAAACGGAGCGGGGGTCGCGAGGCGTGCGCTGACTTTGCGCGTGGCGAGCGTGTGCGGGTCCCGTGCGTGGTCGGCGCGGGTCATCTAAACATGCCCTTATAGTGTATTTGCATATCGGAGCAAACTACGTCAGCCATCCCGTGTACAAAATATCAATCATTTCTAAACATATCGAATGTAGTCGCGATTTATATTCAGCCCGCAATGATATTGGTGTCGTCGCTACATAGGTTATTTGTACGCGGGGAATATCTGTCGGCTGAGTGCTGAATGCTTGTTTCAAACGCAAACGGCAACTTAGTAACATATTTTGTAACTGTCAGAAATCGGCAGAATGAAGGCGTGTATTAAGATTTACAGAACTTCGGGTCCGGTATGGTCAAGAGTTGTTGCAAAAAATATTATGAACTTGGATGGACATAGTCCATGCTAGCTCATCCTTAAGTGAATTTATTGTGACGCTACAATTATTTGAGCGATGATGGCCCAGTTGGAGAAGGCCCGCCTCTCAAGCCGCAGAGCGGGTTCAAACCCAGCCGACGGCACGCACCAATTGGTTCATTATGTGAACATATGTGCGTATTGTATGTCATCTGCTACATGACTGGAGCCCGGTGTATGGCGATAAGTTCGTCCGCTGTTTCATTTGGGACTGAATGTCGTCCGGCGAAGTGTAGGTGTTGTATTACACCTCTGCCAGCCCTCTCGGAGTAAAGGCGTGACGATATGTTATATTATGTACAATTATTTATGAGGATTGTTCCCCAGTCCCGTGCTGCCCTAGACACGATGTAGTGCATGTAAAATTACCTAGACCACACCAGGGGATCTCCAAATAGCTGATAAATTAACACTTCAACAGAATAGGTCTCTTAAGAGCTATGTTAGACAAGGCAATATGTATAGATGCATAAGATGCGCTACAACTACACACCAGTAAACTAAAACGAGCAAAATATCGAAGCGTTTCTTCGCCGGCATTTTGTCAAGATTTGTGTGATAATGCTCCAGACATGCTCACCTATTTCTTGTTTTCTCCAAGAAGGATTTCATGAGACAGTAAAAATGTCCAAAGTTTCTCCAGCACCATAACATAGTGTCTGTTACGTGTTTTGGGACATTTGAACGGAATTATCGCGTTGTTTGCTTTACTCGATGCAGAGCAAAGTGTGTTATTGCAAAGCTTGCATTTAAGTTTGAAAGAATTTTCAGCTTTTTCAGCGGTATGCTTGATTTTTTCAGTTTTCGAAAAAAATATAGAGTAAGAGGATAACAACGTTCGAAACGTTTCTGTGCTCGTTAGCAGGATGACCATTTCAAAAGCGCTTTGCGCTATTAAACGATGATGTAAGCGGACGTAACAAGTAAACAAAACTTTAAAAAACAGCGTCATTTTTTTATTTATTTATTTAAAGAATAGGTCAATATTTGACCACTAACTCGCCTGATGTGAAGCGACATTGTGGTCTAAGATGAAGCACGAAGACCTAGTAGATACTTATTCATTCTGGCCTTGAAGATACCTGGGATATTTATGCCTAAAAGTGACTCTACAATCGTTACAAAACTAGTTAGTGGCTGCATTTCGAATAAACAAGCTCAATCAGCTATGTCTGATACTGCAATATCCATTAATTTGACCTAGAAATTCAAAACAGCATCTAAAGCTGTCGCGTATCTGTCTAGGTCAAATTGCTATCTGCGAATTGTTTGCAAACTTCGTACTAAGATGTTGAAAAGGAATTTAGGGACCTACTCATGTACAAAGTGATGAAAGTAATGCATAGTTTCCATGTGATTGATAAGGGTGGAGGCAGACGCTGCGCACGTTGCGCGGTCACGTGCACTCGACGCGCCGATTCCGAAATATATCCTCTTGAGCCGTGCTCAGCAATTTCTCAACATCTGCTCCGACTCATGACTTGACTTTCGATCAAAACACGACTCTACTTAAACACAGATACAAAGAAACGGCAGCTTGGCAACTTTCCGACGAAATTATTACCATTCCCAGTTTCCTTTCTGTGTCAAGTACATATTTTAAAGTTGAGAGGAAGTTTTGTGGATAAATTTTTGGTTTGGGCGTGTTATTTCTGAACAATTTACGTTGGTAGATTACATAAAATACATAATTATCTATGCAATTTGACTGCCTCGGTGGCTGAGTTGGCAGTGAACCTGCCTTCTAAACTAAGGGTTCGATTCCCAGCCAGGGCAAACATTCATGTGATGCACACTTGTGTTTGTTCTATGTCTGGGTGTTAATCGGCCGAGTAAGCGTTAACGAGCAAAGTGTGTCCTTCAGCTTCGACGAAAATGCTTTCGTATGTCCGGATTTCTGTCCGAATTCTGTGCGGATCTCTGTCTTCGTCAAAAAAATATCTGTATAGCTACGAACCTGCTCACAAAATTTCTCGCTAATCGGTTCGCACTCCTCAGAATGCGACCTGTAAAGGAGGACAGAAGCCGGCCGCGAGGTCTACTGGCCCCCTATTTTTGACGCGTGAGATGTTTCTTGGTCACTCTCACTCCTATGACTTTTCAAACGAGAGAGACAATAACCCAAAAATATCTAGATTGGTAGGAGTAGTAGGCCAGCTCACAGAGCCAATAGTATCTGTTTAAGTATATATTTAAAAAAATATGTATAAACACACATGTGCATATATCAGTTTCTAGCAGCCATAGCTAGCCATGACTAGCTTTGCTTAGTTTGGGCTCAGATGACCGTGTTTGTAATAATAGTAATAATAATCTTTATTGCATAGATACAAGCCACATAAGCCATATAAGAAAAGTAGTCACATAGAAAAATAAAAATTACTCAAGGTACACTTACTACTATTACACACTACACACATACACTTACTCTTATTACTCAAGGTACACTAATTATGCACTTATAGAATATACACTTATAGAAGGTAGCTTACAGTACCTACGTACATTAAAGCTTCAAAGTACATATTCGGCTTATGGTAACAACGAGTAGGTTGGTCCACAGAACCTACACAAAGCAGAGCTTGTGTTGCAGGTATGTTTTAGGTGTTTGTAGAAATATCCCGAATATTTGTTATTTGTTATATTTACGCTATCAAATTAGGTAAATCAAGTTGTGTACTGAGTAACTTGTTTCAGGTAACAAGTTTTAACTCAGTAGTGGCAGATGTACAGACAAAGCTTATTTTGCCATAGCTCGATTTTTCTAGAAATTGTTTTAACAAAGCGGAGCATTTCATTGTTATTGTCGGAGTGCGTCCATTGTTACCATTTTTAAACCTCCACTCAGAAAGAAGCGCATCTGATCAAAGACAAAGAGCGGAACGTTTTCAGTGGCCCTCTTATTATTTACCCCGTTTTATTAACAAAAAAACGTTGCATTAAACGGAAATGTTGACGGATATTTGTAACTTTACCCTTTAACTTGAGCTTTAGAAGAAGACAGAACAAGTTTATTTGTAAATAAACGTGTTCTTTTCTTCTTTCTTTTTACCAGACTGCGTGAGAAGGATGGTTATGTTTTTCGAGTGTATGTATGTACGTGGGCATATAAGTATCAGGTTTCTTTAGCGCGGCCTACAGCATAAGAAGCTTGATGGATTTCGAGGCGTGAGGTGTCATTTGAATCGTCTTGATAGTGGAAACTACATAGGATATAACATTTTTTGTTTTGTATTTTTCCCTGAAATAATGGTACTTGTTTAATTTTTAATTCGTTAAAAAAAGATAACTAAAACACTTTGTAACTACGAGTATTCCGGGGCTTTTACAACGTTTATTAGTAAGGTTGCAGATTGATGCCAATTAGCTTGAAGATTGATGCCAAATGAAGAGGTGTCTCTATATAATCAATCTATCTTCTTTAGTATAAAAATAATCGCTGAATGTGTTGTTAAGCACAAATCTCGAGAATAGCTGAACCGATTTCGCTAATTCTTTTTTAGAATATTCCTTGAAGTACGAGGATGGTTCCTACGCAGATAAAAATTTAAAAAACTGTCTGGTAATTTTTTTTAAAAGTTAGGCTACTAGGCGACTATTAGGCGGTAAGTTCGCGGGGTCAGCTAGTATGTATAACACATGGTAAATAGCACATTTTTTACTGTACCTACTTCATACAAACCACTGTAGCATAAATGGAATCTAATAAAAAATTACGCGTGGAATTATTTGTAGATAAAAATAAAAACACTCCCGTAACAATTTAACAATCCAAAAAGGACTACAATTAAAACGACCGTGTGCGAGAGTGTTTGCCTACCAAATTACATACATGTCGTCACTTCGCCGGACGATATTCAGTCCCAAATGTGACGGGGAGCGAGCCTGTCGCCATACACCGGGCTCCAGTCATGCAGCAGATGACATACAATACGCACATATGTTCACAGAATGAACAAATTGGTGCGTGCCGTTGGCTGGGTTCGAACTAGCTCCCTCTGGCTTGAGAGGCGAGAGGTTTAGGAGGAGTTAGCGGATATAAGGTCAACTGGTATTTATGCGTCTGTGGGTTAATTGCGTCTTTTGAGAATTACTGACAAACTCTTCACAAAGCAACTAACGCCATCTAGTACAGATTATTGTAACTAGAGATAGAAAAAAGATAATTATAGGTCGCGCCTAATTTGTAAAGGGTTTGTCAGTAGTTCTCAAATGACGCAATTGCCCCACAGACGCATTTGTAGTAGTTGACCCTACCTTTCTGCTTGTAGAAAGACAGACAGACGCGGAAAGCTACTTTGCTTTATACTATGTAGAAGAGAAGAGAAAAAGTGTGACACTTATTTACAACTCATAATAGTAAATCCTTTAAATAACTTTATATCTTGTTCTCTGTTGGTTATGTTTCTCTAGACAACTGTACCTAAACTAAGTTAGTACCACTTCTTGTTATGCATTAACTGCGAACAACAAACTTGCTACGCTGCGTTGATCTGATAAATACCAGCATTTCAGTTTGTGTGTCCCAAACTTACAACTTATCAACTTTTAAATATTATTTTAACTCTACTCGTATATTAATGATATAGTAAAGAGTTAACGTAGACATTTTTTGACGTGACATTGTCTTTTAAATCGATGAACACCGGCTGCATGCATGAAAAAAGATAACGAATTGTCCCGTTACGCTCAGTCGATCGGAGCGAGAACGCTACACGAGCAAGCAAAAGGCATGAACGGCTTGAGCGTTCGGCTTGCGCCGCATCTATCTCTCTTCCACTCGATTGGTCTGTGTGTGTGTGCGTGTGTCTGTTTGTTTGTTTGTTTGTTAATTCTTCATGCTCAAACGGGTGGATGGATTTTGATGATTTGGTCTGGAGGTAGCTTTGTTTCTTTGTTTGTTTCCCGGGCCTTTTTGCACTTAGCCATTTGTTTGGGGCCATTGTGCGTGACTTTTCTTCTCTTCCCTTACTCTTACTCCAATCAGTCCAGGTGCTCCTAGAAGGTTAGCAGCCTTTTTAGGCTGCCGCAAGCCTACTGGAGCGACGATGGGGGTTAGGGGATTCGAGCCCGATAATCTACCTCGCTCCTGTATTCCATAAGCACGTGCCGTGGCATTTCCTCTGCTTCCATGCATCCTCTGCACAGAGGGCTATCTGTCACACCTATATAAAACAGGTTATTGTTCAGGGGACAGTGACCAGTTATAGTACCTATAGCTTTGCGAATTTGGTCCCTTTTTAGTCGGATGAGGTTGCGTCCAAATCTTTTTGATGTCATCGGATGGAGGTAACGTATATACGTTGGATTATCCACATCTTTAAGCTATTTTTTAACCGCGGGTTACACCGCTGGGCGCAGCTAGTAGAGCCAACTAAACATACAATTTATTTATTTAGTACACAAAACAGGATACCGTTAATTTGGTATCAGAAATACAATCAATTTGTTTTATTTTAAACTACATCCCTAAGTACGTGTATACAACATGATTTTGAGTTAAGCAGTTTCTATAGACTTAAACTAATAGATATAATTCAGCTAATAAATTAATGCCTTGCCCGTTCTTCTGAGTAGAGGTTCTTTATCCGAATAAGGCGGTCGAGTCTATTTATAAAAACTTTGACGTTCATAAGTGTATCTTTGATACCCAAATTGAATAAAAACATTATGACTTTGACTTTAAATTTAAATGGAAAAAAAAATGTTAATTTAATAGCATTAACTTTAATGGTTTGGCATTAGGATAATTTAAGCAAGTTAAATAAATTCAAAACCGATACTAGAAAAACCGTCCACCGCGTATGACTGGTGTACCTAAGTACATCAGCCATCCGCGGTAAACAATCCTTGCAACATCCGTTTTAAATGCATTCAATTTCAAGTTGAAAATGTTTATGATCTTTAGCATTTTAATTATATTGGCGACATATTCATACAATTTCCTAGTGACAGGCTTTGGAAGCCACGGGTAAATTGGCAGGTAAACGTCATATTTATAGATACAGCAAGCCGCACCCCGCGCTGTTGCTTGCGGTTAAAAAGTAGTCTGTGTTAATTCAAGGTACAAGCTCTATTGCACTATTGCTTAGCACCCACACGATTTGTAATGTAACAATTTGTTTATTAAAAATAAGTAGGGAAGGTCAACTGGGGCAAATACGTCTGTGGAGCAATTGCGTCTTTCAAGAATTACTGACAAGTCCGTCACAAATTAGGCGCCACCTACACCTTTTTTCTATCTTTAGTTGCAATACAAGATGGCGTTAGTTGCCTAATTTATGAAGGGCTTGTCAGTAATTTTGAAAGACGCAATTGCCCCACAGATGCATTTGCCCCAGTTGACCCTATTTGTTGTTACAATTGTTTGAAGTTTTTTTTTAAGTAAACACATATTTTAAATAATTTTTCGTTGTTTTTTTTCTTTCTTTCCTTCCCTGTCTCTACCAGGAAATATTATAGTGCGGAAATGGACAACATAATACACATTTTCCGGCTTCCTCATCGAAAGGTTTCATGATATCATAATCGTAACGTACCTACTGCTTGCTGAAATTTTTGTGTTGCACTGGTTGGCGGAATTACTCTCTTACGATAAACATTGAGTAGCCTCGAAATAGTGGTTTTTCCTTACATTTTAACCCGATCGGAAAAGACATGACATATCGTCACGGCTTGCCCCCGAGGGAGCTCGCAGAGGTGTAATACAGCACCCACACTTCGCCGGACGATATTCAGTCTCAAATGTGACAGGGGGCGAACCTGTCGCCATACACTGGGCTCCAGTCATGTAGCAGATGACATACAATATGTGATGACATACGAGTACAAATGGTGCGTGCCGTCGGCTGGGCCGACCTGCTCCCTTTGGCTTGGAAAGCGGCCCTTCTCCAACTAGGCTACCATCCCTATTCGATAAAGACAAAAATTGTAAAACTATTTTGAGGCCAAACAACTTTTTACTAACAACTAACAAATAATTACTAACAGGGTAAATTAACATATTTTTTTTTAACGATTAATGACAACGATAGGATCTTGAACGAACAAAAACCTGACCATAAACCTTTAACATGTAACATGAAAAATTCCACTTATCAATGAGTAACTTTTAAGCAGAAGTAATTTGTTTCAACTTGTTTCAGGAAAGCGGGGGTGTGATCACATGATTGGACGCATGACATTTGCGTGACTTGGCTACAATTGTCATAATAAAGCCAGGACAGAGTGCTGTAATGATCGTTGTCAATTGATACCAAACTTGTTAGCATAAGTGTATAAACTTAAGCAACTAACTACAGAACCTATAAGTGTACAAACAGGAAACTGGTAGAGCCTCAGTGTATTAGCTAGAAACTAATTAAGCGTAACTCGATTAAAAACATAGTGCTTTAGAACTATTTTGCTTGTTCTCGTAAATTAGGCTCGTGGTTAAGATATACTCTAGTGTGTGTTGTGTTTTGCCAGTGCAGCTGAAGATTTCACCAAGATGTGAGTATTCAAATTAGTAGTAATAGTTAAATTAAATGTATCTAGATGAAACAACGTGAAGCTTACCTGGATAAAGGAATCCTAGTTTTCAGTATGTAGGAAATAAAAACTGATACGGGTGAATCGCTGCAGCTACAGTAAACCTACTGAGTGTATGTACTCGTAGGTACACTCTACTGGCACACTCATAAAAGCATGTATTTTTTGTTGCATTGCTCGCTAGTTGAAAGTAAATTCAGATACTTTTGTATAAAGCGGGCCGGTTGAGTGCGAGCACGAAGGCTTTATTCACTGGTCCGACACTGGAACCGGTTGGCTGCAAAATATAAATTGCACCCGCTTGAAATTACCCCTACGTTTTATGACACGAACGAGAAAAAAGTTGGGCATCCGCGCCTCATCGCCTCATTTTTCAGTGCATGTTTTATTTTGCAAAATAGATAAGGTGAGGCGCAGTTAAACCGACCGGGCTGCGTTGGTCGAGTTTTCCAACGGAACTAGAGAAATTATTTATGGCTTAGTATGTTTAAGATTTTCACCTAGATTTATTTGTGTAAATGGGGAAATTCTGTTTTTGTGATGTAGCTGCGACAAATTTGCAATAAATAAGTTCCCAATTATAACAGTTTTGATATTCGAGTTCTTTGTTTTGAGAACTCGAGTATCTATCTTTCTTTTTTTTCTTCAAAAATACAAAAATACCTTGCCGCTGTAGAGATAGAGATGTCCACAACAAAAAAAGTAGTAAGAAAAAATGGGCTCTTCACATTCAAATGTCACATGCAAAGGTGCTTGGCAGCTAAGTGGAGCGTCCCACGGTTAGAATGAGAAAGAATGTAGCCGTACCGAGATGTTGTTTAGCTAAGGAGACAGGGTTCACTATCCGGCTTTCCACAAGGGGACTCCATCACAAAACTCATTTGGCATTCCGCCACCAACAATGGCTCGTGTGGATCCCAGCGCGTTTAAAATACCTGTTTTTTGTCCAACATTTTGAGGCAAGTTGGCAAGTCCAAATTTTTCCAGGATGCGCTTTAAAAATGAGCTTTTAACTTGTAGTGGTTAAGTTTGCCTTTCTCGAAATACACATTACCCATTTTTGGCCTGTACTATAGCAAAATTTAGAAGTACCTAATTACTACAAGGCAGGTAGGATAACAGCTCGGTTAGTGTAATTAATTATTTTAGCCCGCTATACCTGCCCTTGTTTTAAAATTAGGTAAGTACTTCTGTAATGTGAAAACATTACTTTTTGTCTCTGTATAAAATACCTGACGACGTGACCGTAATACTGAACTGTTTTAATGTTAATATTTAAGGGAGGAGAGTTCAATGGTTTTAATACTTAACGAAAGTTACGAAAAGTTCGTTAAAATTTAAAGGTGGGCAAAGAGAATTTAAAATGGCTTTTTATAGGATTTTATATTCACTGTAAATGAACAGGTAAAAGACTGAAATTAACGTTATTAAATGATTAGTTTATTAGTATTGTCATAAAATTAAATTAATTGAAGTATTAATGTTTAGAGCACTATTTTACTGCCAAAACGAGCTTTTATGTTAATTGGTTTATGTGTACATAATATCTGCACCCTAATCAAACCTACGAATTTTCAAATGGTTTCTCATACATTTAGAAAAGTTAGCGTTTGCTTATGAATGTGTAGGCATGAGTTTGATAAACACCCAGGCCACTTTTTTTGCAAAAAATATGTTCTACTTCGGATAAATGGCTAAACCTAAAGGGACATCTAGTGAACCTAAACTATTTACATTTTATCGTAGAATTAGAATAAATCTATTATTATTAGTAGATAAAAACCCACTTAATTTTCTACTTAGAATAATTAAATAACGAGGAAGCTGTGCAATAACACGCGAGATTATCAAGCGTGTAATTTTAAATGCGACGCGCCATTAAAATAAAATGGCGTAAAGTAAAATAAATGATCGGGATAAATATTTCGGTTGGATGGTTCGGCAGGGGATGGTTCGTTAGTCCTACGGCAGTGTTGAGCGGCGCAATGCATCCGGACGGCGGAAAAACTGACTATGGCAAATACAAATCACGCTTCCTTTCCCGACCGCTTCGCCTCGTTCGAGTCGTTCGTGTATTCGATCGCTCGCTTCGCTTCCGCGACACTTTCGCGCAGGTATTTAACAAACACAGCGAATAAACAAAACACACTAAAATCATTTACCTATTTAATATTTACCGTCGCGATTTGTTGCGAAGCTCTACAGCTTAATAATTGAATTTATATTTCTCCATACTGTACTCGTGTTCTTTTTTGCTTCAGAAATCATGCAACCATATTGAGAGTTAATTTTTAAAACTTTCTCTCGTTCTGTTCAGAATCTCATTTGCTGCTTCACTGCCCAAAACATTATTTATTAACAAGTAAAAATCGTATTCTTTTCTTGAAATGGAGCATTGAATACAGAATGAGAGGAATATTTTAATAATGGGAATGGTAATGCAGAACACAAGGAAAGTATAAATATTTCAGGTAATCCAAGTTGTTGTGGTATTGGTATATTTTATAGGAAGATAAAACAAGTCTTATTGCAGCCTGAGTTCTCGCGGCAGTAGTTCTTATTGAGGACAAGTTTTGTGTAAGTTACTTGTTCGTATTTCGTATAATAAAATCTGTTACCGAGACATCGGGAGTAATATACCTCCACTAGAATGGACTGGAAGTTTGCGACTATTCAAGAGACATTATTAAGGGCTTAATACAATTGAAACGTTTCTATTTAAACGAAACGAAACGTTTATATGCAATAGACATTATTTTGGGCTAAAACTATAAGAAAAGTCACCGCTAGAAACGTTTTTCTTCAGTTAACTTTAGTAAAACTGCCCTCTACGTATATCGTCACGCCTTTTCTACCAAAGGGGTTGGCAAACACCACACTTCGCTGTCAATATTCAGCGGTAATACCAGCAAACAACATCACTTTAAACAAAGACGTATTTTCCTCACGTCCACTACATTTACATATTTTTTTGCTTAATATCCTGAAAATGATGGGATCTCGTTAAGTTTTACTTCTATCTTCATCTAAATAAGTAACAGGCAACTGAATGTTTGTTTTTGAGGCTTAAACTTGTAAATGTAACTTCAAAATGTTGAGGAGCGCGGAAAACTTCACAGCTGACTACATATCAATACGCTCAGAAAAGTTTTATACGGCAAAGTTGTATTCACTTCCCAGAATCCAACATCACGCCTTTCCCCCGAGGGAGCTGGCAGAGGTGTAATACAACACCCACATTTCGCCGGACGATATTCAGTCCCAAATGTGAGAGGGGGCGAGCCTGTCCCCATACACCGGGCTCCAGTCATGTAGCAGATGACATACAATACGCACATATGTTCGCACAATGAACAAATTGGTGCGTGCTGTCGGCTGGGTTCGAACCCGCTCCCTCTGGCTGCTCCCTTTTCCCAACTAGGCTGCCATCGCTTAACAGAATCAGTACATAGTAAATCATTTCGTAGAACATACAAATCCTACCTAAAATTTTGAATATGGAGAAGGTTTGATTGAAAAACAAATAAAGTGCGTGCGTGAGATTTCATTATCGTACCTAAATGGAAAAACTGTGTACGGTTTGTGTCATCGCATATTCATGGGGCATTTTCGTGAGTCGACCTCTCAAGATTTGCGCACCGACTAAGTAAACAACGTCTAATGGAGGGCTTCAGGAGGTTACGTGACGTATAAACATTCAGTCCCCTGCAATTTTCCTCAACGATGAGACCTGGTATAAAAACCGGCCTGCGTTTAATAGCGGACAAGATTGAGCGGTTTGTTTTCAATTGTACTGCTATTTGCAGGCTGTTCCATGACCAGGTGACCTCCTGACCGATTTCCGTTTCCCCTCTGTTCCGTGTTAGGCACCTATTGAATATGTTTGAGGACCAAACACACACTATTTATTCAGGGGAGTAGATCGTTTAGAGTTGGTGTTTCAATGTGAATTTTGAGTATGGTGTTATTGCGCATTCATATGAGAATCATAACTATTTGAGTGAAGGTTGTGTGGGCCATCTAAATAGTTACATCTAAAGGCACTGGCCAGTGTTTATAGAATTTACGGTAGATAAGCATATGCGTACCAAGATTGTCTTTAGGGATAGGGCAGAAGTAAATATACCTATTTTTACTCGACTGCGCAAGAAGGAAGGTTATGTTTTGCTTCGAGGTTCGAGTGCATGTATGTGGGTATGTATATATGAGGTTTCTTTGGCACGGCCGACAGCCTAAACAGCTTGATGGATTTCGACATGTAAGGTGTCATTTGAACCGTCTTGATAGCGGCAGTGACATAGGGTACAATACTTTGCAGCCGGGTCTTTGTTTTTCTTTTAATAATGTTTTATTCGAAAAACCTACGTTTGAGCTTCGAGTTGGGGATCAGCACCCTTACTATGAGTTTTGATCGTTACGAAAACTTTTTTAGTTTTCGTTTGGCTCCATACATTTCAATAGAGCAACTTTAAACTTTTAAGAAACTAGGTGAAATGTATTGAGCCAAAGACAACGAAAAATGTTTTTGCAAACTATTAAAACTCGCAGTAAGCCCTCAGGGTGGGCAGATGCCCCAGATTACCCCGTGGGTATATACGCCCATGTAAATAAGATGTAGTGGAGTATGAGTACTTAATACATACTACATTTAATAAATGTACCTACTACATTTATAATGCTCGATAAAAGCTTACCAAACGAGTCCCTACCATAAATGTACTCGTATATAGTTATTTTAATGGGCTTAAGGCTAGACCGATTTACTATACATTCCTACATGTATTTGACAATTAACCGATGAGGTAGACACAATAAACATACCCATAGATAGCAAAGTTACAGACAGGTGTTTAACTTTGAAAACAGTGATAGTATTGACTTAGGCATTTCTAGCAAAACGTATACAGATACACATAGTAAACTATCCATAATTAGTGAGCGGCATACTTAGGGATAGTCAGCGTTCGTAATTACCCACAGATGTGTAGCTAGGTAGCTACATGTTGAACGTGAATCGCATTAGATAGCTATTTTTACGCGAAAACTTACTCACAAGTTCACGAAAAGCCGCTTAGCATTCAGAAGTCATTGCTTGCGAACTTTCTAAAGCTAGTCTTTGTAGGTGAGTAGTGCGACTGGGTGGAAGAACGAGGGGGTTGTAAGGAAGGAGTGGAGAGGAGGTTGGTATCACCACCGTCGCTGTTTGTGTAGCGCGGTCAACGACATTCAACACCATTGCTATTTGACATGAAAAGAAGTCGACCGATAACATAGCTGTTTCGGGCTCAGCTATATTTTATCCCATGTTCCGTTACCCGGCTTTGAGTCGAAACGCTGTAAAGTGAAATCTGGAGTTGCCTTTGAGTGCACGCTGTAGCCGCAGTTATAGTCGGACGGTTTTTGTGTAGTCGATACATTGTGGAATAAATTATATCTACATGCCTAAAACATTGTTTAATTTTTTTTAATTGTTTAATTGTTTAATAACTAAAACGGCAACATGCCAATTACATCAGTTACTTAATTTAAAATAAGTGAATATCACAACAAGTCAATAGTAATAAGTCAATAATAATAATAAAACATTGTAAATTGGATTTCAAAACTATGCAAATGAACTAATTTAACATGCCAGAATTGGAACATGAATTACACTAATATTATAAATGCGAAAGTTTGGATGGATATTTGGATGTTTGCTACTCAATTACGCTAGGACGGTTGAACGGATCTGGATGAAATTTGGCACAGAGATAGATAATAGTCTAGAATAACTTATATATTACTATAATAGTTGTTTGCACTATATAAACTTCTATACTTACACTATTTACAGAAATTATTCACTGTTAGTTATCTATACAAAGAGTCGATGTCAGTTCTTTAACCCTTTTTTTTGTTGGTTTTTTCCATTCAATATGTCCTTGATGTGCTTTTTTTATTTTATTTTTAACTGTTAATTAACATAGTATGTTTAATTTGGTCGGATTCTTTTCAAATAATACAATATTACAGAAGAAGGTTCGTTAGATTTACTTAGTGGAAATAGCTTTACCGGTAAATACCTCTGACATTAAGTTATAATATAACTCGACGCTACCTAATACCCAGTAAGATGCTCCTTGACATATCCTATCGAGTAATGTATCTGATAAATCTCATGTTATCGAAAACGTGAGAGCCATACGCGAACACTGATAGTTTAAGAGCTAAGAAAAGGTATCACTAGGGTTCATTGGCATGACATAAACTTCGGGATATTGAATGCTAGTTTGAAAATGCTCTATGTTTTTAAATCAAGGGCTTTTTTTACTAACTGATTACTTACTAGTACATTCTACAGAAAATCTTAGTCATGAAAAACATTGTCGAAAAAACAATCAACTTTGTTCTCGTACTAACATCTCAGTGCAAATATGAAGCGTGAATATTAATTTTGAAGCTCCCGTAGTTGTGGTAGGTAATATGGTACTTACATTTTGTACTGCTAGCTCTCTGCCTACTACAAAATTACTGTTGAGCATTGGGAGAGAACAGAAATAACCTGACAATATCCATCACAAACAGATAGTATCCGTTACAATTACTTTGCCCTTATGTTATTGTTCTTTAATTGAATGGAATTGATTATTTGGAGAAATTGCTACAACCATTGTATCATACTGTTTTGTACACCGAATAGTTTTTTTTTCATTTAAAGAGTCCTGATTGAGTAAAATTCTTTGTTTCCATATCTTCTTTTATTTTTATGAAACCTTTTTTCGTTACGTCTGTGTTTTTAGTTATAACTTTAGTTACCTCAGTATTATAGTGATTGAATAAGTGGATTGAAAGTTAATTACCAAGCCGGTATATTTTTAAAGAGAAACCATACATTAAAGTGGATACTTTTAAAAGTACTTATTTATCCAAAAAGTGTTTCTAAACGGCGTTAGGTAGGTCGTGTAATTACAACAAATACTACTTTTAGTCCATAAAATACCAACTCCCTAGTTAGGGTCTCGTTACGCCCTCCTTTCGCACAGTAATAATTATGTTAACGACACTTGTTGTTAACATAATTGTACTTGGATGTACATTTAGTACCTACTCAAAACAAGCACCAACAACCAATATCGAGAGCTCTCTTCAAATGGAAAGATACGACACTTCGATTCCTTGATTATTTTCATATGAGCCGCTCCGTTTCAACTTTTACGACTACCTATGTCTTCTGAGAGCGATAACTTAGTCATTTTATGCTCACCCCTTCTTGCTTAGGTGTACTTACTCTCTGGGAAGTTCAACATGTGAGTCCCTGCGGGGCGTCATAAACACGCATATACTTACACCATATTCCATTTGAATTCCTTTTCTCTTATACCTTTTATTACGCTAGTATTCTTCATTAACGGAACAAAACAAAGTTTTCCAAGCATTCGATAGAGGTTTACAGGTGTAATAAAAATCAAAGTGCTAAATAAAAGAAGGCGAAAACAAAAGAAAGTTGGGTCGGGCCGGAGACCGAGTCGAGGGTGGAGATTCGGTCGCGCCACTTTATAGTTTTAATATCGTGAGGTCTGACTGAAATCGCTCGAGTTACAGCGCGAACACGCTTTCACTACAAATGCGCTTACTTTCACAATCGCGCTTACCTAGGGATATAACCATAAGAATATAAACATATCAATAAAATAACATCCTAGTCTCGGCGAGCTGGCTGCTCGATACGGTCGATTCAATACAGTACAGTAGCATGGGACTCGGTTTATTGCAGCCATTCATAGCAGCATAATATCGAAAGGACTGTGTTGCTTCTATTACGTATCGTTGCGGTTTCAATATCCGAGCCTCGGCTCCGGTATTGTTTCTAATGCGCCACTTGAAATAGTTTAAGTCTCTGCAAAAACCGAGGTTCTCTAACTGAATTAGCTGCACGTCGCACTTGTGCAAACGGACAACAAAACAAGTTGACGTGGGGAATACCTGAGCAAACGTTAATTTAAAATAAACATTTTATTTGCAGCCTCACCGTGGTAATGCAAAAAACTCTGGCACACGGCTTAGGTAGGCGGGTGAGCGTAACTTATTTTCGTTTTATATTTTCCTGGAGCTGCCTGCGGCGCCCTCTCTCGGGGCAGATAATTTCGTATAGGCTACGTGCTGTCCCTCGGTGTCGAGGCCGGTTGGCCTGAAGTGCCTTCTCAACCTAGCAGCAAGGAAAACGAATTAGTCGCAGCCACTGATACCAAGTAACGACACGAGTAACGTGCAGTATTTTACAGCTATGGATCAAAACTTAAGTGTTTATAACAGTTTAATTTATTGATAGACACTCAATATGCTAATCTATGGTATAAAGTGCTCTGTCAACTTTTCGCTGACGGAATATGTTGCCCGCGAAAACGACATAAACCGCTTTTTAACATAACAGGGTTATAGAATGTTTATGCATAAGACCGTTATTATTTAACTTCAAAATACAGTTAGCAACTAATTACTATTAACTATTACTATTAGAATTCAGTAATTAATGTATTTATATAGATAACTACATGCGATTAGAAATTGCGATTTCTAATAATAATAATTGTGAGTCGTGAATAACTCCATCAAGTTACTAATCAATCTAATTACGTAAGTGACAATCAATTTACTACCTGTTTGCGCACTACCTTTGGTGAAATATTAAGTTAGGTATTTCGTTTACATTTTCCTCAACAGTAAATTTACGCGTCGGGACACCCTTAATTGATTAACACTTCTTCGATTAACGCTATTTTAGAGAGTTGGCTTTTGCGTTTGATTTGTCATGATTGTTCGTAATGGCAAAAAAATAAAACATACTTTCTAGAGACACTTTAAAATTAAATTAAGTCTTTGATTTATAATATTTAAATTGAACATTTCCTAAGGTAGGTACGTAAAGAAAAGTGATAAAGTTTTCTTCAATGAATTTCGGTATCAAAAGGAATAAAGTTTTCCTGGAAACAAAGTTTCGAGTAAATCTAGTGAAAAGGCTTAGCAAAGTTATTGAAATGCGCGAATAACTTTTCCGAGACTAAATCATAATCAAAGAGCGACATTATTCTAGGCATCTGAGCCTTGAGAAATTTGTGCGAGCTTTCTCAGTCTGTGACAGACATGAAACATGATGATAATTTGGCCTTTGAACGTCTCTGTCACTCGGACGTGGGCCGAAGTTGTACAAGCAATGTCATAAGCTAAGGATTAAGGGTAAAGCAACATGGCAGACGTAAACTTTCGGAGGAGTAATACGTAGAAAATATGAAAGTTTTATTACACACGGACGCATAAAAATAAGAGAGGGCAATTAATTTGAGAGGCGGCGGCGGAGGCGCAGAGGACATAAATTGTGGTTTAGGGGACACTCGTCTATAAAATAGGGCGGAAGGTGACGGGACGTGAGCGCCGCTCCGCGTCCTAGATCCGACTTTTTTATGGCAGGACGCTATCGGCCCTCTCATCTACTCCAGACTTAGATAGTGGATCACGCACGTATGAATGACGGCTATACAAAAACTTGACCCACTTTCCTGCGAGTGGTGCAACTGCGAATGGTTGTGGAAAGTCAGCGTTGAATTTTACACGGTTAGCATATTTTTTAGATTTATTCGCAACTAACGTTTTAGATGGTCTTGCTAGGAAATTGATTTTTTGCTTTTGCATACTGTTGCTTGATTTTATTTTTATGCAAAACCTTTGCTTTGCTTGGTCAGTTTGATAGTATTTTTCAGCTTTGAATAACTAGTAAGACTCAGGAATTTCCTTGTAAATTTGATACGCATAATCATCGTTCCTTGAAAATAACATTTCGTCTTGCTTCCACTATTTCTGAGATAAAAACATCAAAAATATATCTTTGTTTACGGTCAAAGTGAACCAAACAAATAAGTATTTGGAAGGCAGTTGGGAATCTATAACTCAATGCCAAGTTCTACGAAGTTGGGCAACTCGTAGCGAAGTACTCTGCTGGGCAGACAGAAACAACTTCAACCTCCATTTTGTTCCCAAGTTACCTGTAAACAAAAACAATTCCATCAGTTATGTGTGAAACCAGGATTTCTTTTAAAGAAATCCTAGCGGTCCTGATTTGGAACTTATTTTTAGAAAAGTGGGTAGAAATTTTTTTTGATGATTGTCGAGAGATAAACGCGGTTTACCATAATTCATTTGTGTTATGTGATGGTGAGGTCGAATTACGTTTTACCGATGTACCTATGTATTTTAGTAGATCTATATTATCAAAGCACTAATAAGATTAAAACATATTGATTGATGGAAATGATAATAAAATTTATTAAAAAATAAAACAAATCGTCACGCCTTTCCCCAAAGGGGCTGGCAGAGGTGCACACCACCCACACTTCGCCGTACGATATTCCGAAATGACAATGTAACCTAAATAAAATGTCTAAATAGATTTGTAATGTAAGCATGATTAAAAAAGTTCCAACATTGTGTCTGCCCAGCTGCGATTCGTGTCACAGCTTAACGTTCGAACTCATATTGATTATAAGTAAAACGACATGAGCAGTTTCCAATTTGGACGCGGCAAACTTTTATGTCGACAGCATTACGTGAGCAGAAACGTGAGCAATAAGATTAAAAATAAATTATGTTCCGTGTAAAGGTGGCCGTAAAGTGGGAGACGTAGGCACGTGTAAAAACCTTGTGGCACTCATAAAGGGATGAACGGAACCTTTGTTTGCGCCGATCACGTTTCTATTCGCAAAATTATTTGCTATTTACATAATTGTGATTTTGCAACCGAAGAGGAAACCGCCTACGTATGTCCTGCTTTGTAGTACGTCATCGGATCTTGAAGTCAGTTACCAAATATAGCAATGAGTACTGCGTAGGTACGACGGCTACGACAAAAGCCTTTCACGCATTGCTCAAACAGGCGCACCCGTATAAACCAGGACGCCCATTATGCTTTTTTTTTCTTGGAATATTTAGCTTAGAGCTGTGAACAACTGAACTACTGCGGTTTTCTCAACGTGAATAGTTTAGTGAAATTCAACGAACACCCCGCTGGCCTTGTGCCGAATGTTGGTTGAATAATTTGTGATAACCGCTTTCATTTATTCAACTTTCAGTGGATTTCCATTACTAATTTTGATAGTTTTAGCATTAATTGTTTTCGGTACTTGTGTGTGGTATCTACGCATGGTTGGTTGCTCTCATGAAAGGGTACGTTTTGGAGCTTTTGGCTGTTATATGGAGGGAAATAGTTACTTAAATAGATACGTGAATATGTTGCTTTTGGAAAAAGGTTGTTTTACAGTAGTAGGTACGCCTCAAATTAAGAATGAACTTTGAGGATGTATACTTGAAGTTCATTCTGAATTTTAGGTTCTTATGTACACGGAAAGACTATCTAAGTTATAAAGCTACAAAGAGAGGGAAGGCTTGCTGAGATTTTTCCCCAAGTGGCACAGGTATGAAAAAGAACAATTTTACGAAAATGAACCAGATTTTCACGAGTATAATTGGATAATAACTGCCTGAATAACACCAGTGTATTCCGTGTTTAATTGTATTCAGAGGGAGAAGTGTCGGTAAGATATTATTTTACTGTGCGAACTTTTTACAGCGTACAGCTGGCTCCGCCGTAATTTGTCCGAGGCCGCAGTAAAAAATGTAGCCAAGTTTACGAGTGCTAACCGTTCAACAATGTTGACGTTTTTTGTATTGAGAACTAATCGTATCTTGATCTCGCCTTCACGAAAATAGTCAAGTGTTTGATTTATTTTTCGATATACGCGTATTATATTTAAATTTTCTGTTGTTTTTGAAATGACCTGTAAACGACGAGCGTTGATGAAAAGACTACTAAAATAACTATAAATTTTAAAATTAAAAAAAAACCCGACACCGATTTTCATCAAACATAGCTAATAACACTCACTTCTAACCAAAAAACAAAATCAAAATCGGTTTATCCGTTCGGGAGTTACGATGCCACAGACAGACAAATTTATAACACTCGTCGGGAGTTAAAAAAAGGAACTAAAGATTTAAGTAAGCCAAGATGGTAGCAAGTGGAATATAAATCAGCATCATCATCATTTCCGCCGGAAGACGTCCACTGCTGGACAAAGGGCTCCCCCAATGATCTCCACAACGGCTGGTCTTGCGCTGCCCGCGTCCTGTGGCTTCTCGCGACTCTCACTAGATTTTTATTTTATTTATTTATTAAGGTAAGCCAACAGCGCACATTATAAATGTTATCATGGTTTCTATCTGATACATGCGCCAATTTTAGGCATACACAACTTTTTCTACGATTTGCTTGCGTTTAAGACTAAATTTAAAAACTAATTAACGACAAATACACTTAGATAAAAATAAAGTAAGGGAAATTAAAAATTCAGTACTTATCCTACGGAACTAGCACTAGATCGTCGGTCCACCTTGTGGGAGGTCTTACCGCGCTGCGTCTTCCGGCCCGTGGTCCTTACTCGAAAACTTTTCTGCCTCATCAGCCGTCGGTTCTGTGAGCGATGTGCCTTGCCAACTGCCACTGAAATTTTCCAAAATGTATAAAATTCCAAAAAACTGACTCTATAAACATATTCTATACTAACTGCGCCCCGCGGTTTCACTCGCAGTTAAACAGTATCCTATGTGCTATTCTAGACTATTATCTATCTCTGTGCCATATTTCATCCAGATCTGCTCAGCCGTTCTGGCGTGAAAGAGTAATAAACATCCATCCATCCATCCATTCTTATAAACTTACGCGTTTATAATATTAGTAGGAAGTAGGATAAGTAAGATCCTTACTTCCTTACTTTTAATTTTATAAATGTGAAAGCGTGGATGTTTGTTACGCTTTCACGCAGAAACTACTTGACGAATCATCATGAAACTTTGTACACATATTCTGGCAGGTAGGTACTAGAAGTAACATAGGGTACTTTTTATAAAAAAATATTTACATATTTTTTATCAAAAAAAAAAATCAACAAATATCAACATTTTGCCACTTTAGCGCCATAATATTATAAACGCGAAAGTTTGTAAGAATGGATGGATGTTTGTTACTCTTTCACGCCAGAACGGCTGAACAGATCTTGGTGAAAAATTGACACACAGATAGATTATAGTCTAGAATAGCACATAGCGTACTTTTTAACCGCGGGTGAAACCGCGGGGCGCAGCTAGTAGGATAATAAATGAACCTATGCTCACAAAATTTCAAGAGAATCAGTTAAGAAATGCGACCTGTAGACAGAGATCCGGACAAAAATCCGGACAGAATTCGGACATACGAAAGCATTTTTGTCGTAGCTGAAGCTTCGCTCGCTAACGCTCGTTCGGAAGATTAGACACGCTCTTACTCAATATTTTAAACTTTTCATTGTCTAAGGCTAATTATATGATTATAATTTTACTAAGAAACTAGCTGTTACTTAACGTAAAAGAGTTTTTTATCAGCGATTGTTCATTATAAAAAAAAGTTTCACGTTTCACAGAAATAAATCATTTGTCGAACTTTAAGGCGCTGTATAGTAATGACAAATATTAAAAACTGGTGGAATTTTTGTTGGTGCTTGTTGGGAGTAAGCCATATAAAACTATCTAAGTAATATTATTAGGGTCAAATGGGGCAAATGCGTCTGTGGGTCAATTGCGTCTTTTGAGAATTACTGACAAACCTTTCACAAATTAGGCGCCACCTACATCTTTTTTCTATCTTTAGTTGCAATGATCTGTACAAGATAGCGTTAGTTGCCTAATTTGTGAAGGGTTTGTCAGTAATACTCGAAAGACGCAGTAGCCCTACTGACGCATTTGCCCCAGTATACTCTAACGGAAATATAAAATAATGACGAATGCTTGTTTTTCTCTTCTGTAAATCGTCAATGTCTTACTGGATTTCCACGAGTTAGTTTACAGCATTGTATTCGAAAAACATGATATGAGGAAAAACCCCGTCATGCAGCTTTTCGTTATGTACAAAAAAGCCAATATGCGCAAACGAGGTTAGTATCATAAAAACAAGAATCTTCCGGTAAATACGTACGTTAGTGAATGGCCTTTTTACCGTGAGAAAACCTTTCATAAAATGACGTCTAAAGCATATCTGGGTAACTCCAACTCACGAGTGTATCGGTTTTTTTAGAAAGTGTTATTTATCGTAGACCACATCATTGCCTAACATCAGCCAGGGGACGGGTTAATGCAAGCGTATCTTTGGAACTCCCCCGAGGGTTCCCGCCTTGTCGTGGCGGGGGGGGCTCAGTAGCCGTGGCCTCGGCAACCACGGTGAAGCCAAGAGGAATCCGAGGTGGGGCCGCTTCTTGGGGCTTTTAGCCCAAAGGCTATTTGGAAGCGGCCTAAGTAGGGTCAATACAGACCCACAACTGAGGTGGGGTGCAGTATCGCATGGGCGACACTGCAACCGAAGGCTGGGGGCTGCGGCGGGAGAGGACTGTTGGTGTGTCGTTGCCACTTTCCCTACCTTTCGCGGCCCAAACGGGGTCGCTACCGTTCGATGGCGGACGCGGTGGGGCCGCAGAGGAAGAGGGGTGTCGGTGTATCGTTGCCGCTCTCCCTATCCTCTGCGGCCGAAGTGGCAGGCGGCGGGGCCACTCATCTGACCCGTCGCATGGGGATCATGGGCGCCTAGACATGGGTGCTGTCTGGCGCCCACGGGCAAATTGGTCGAAAAAAAAAAAAAGCCTATCTTTGGATAAAAATAAATTTGTAATCAATACAATAGTAAATGTTCATTTCTTTAACATGCAAGGCCAATTTGCTGTGAATTTAGTTTAGTTTAGAAAATAGTACAGCAGAATTGGCACTTTTAAGTACTATAAGTAAGTTACAGTCTCGTGACGCGCTTCCCTGTGTACCTGTGTTTTTCCGATTTCCCAGTGCCGTCGTGTAAACGTGCGCACTAATCTATCACGTCTGCGCTCCGACGTGTATTAATGGAGAGAGAATACATTTGTAGACAACGGCCAGCCGTGACGGCCGACATCTGTTGAAATTTTATACGCTACCTTAGTGTATAGATCCAACATGTGATATAAAATGTCTGTGATTCACCACTACCTGAACAAGGGTCATGTACGGGGGCGTGTTGTCATGAAACCACGTCTCACTCTAATGGATCGGTCAGCTGATCTCAACAAAAAACGCACAAAGCTTCTTAGTAACTATGTAAAATGCTTGAAAAGGCAAAGAATAATGGAAACGCAAAAAGAGCATTCAAATATAACAACAAAGCCGTTGTTTGATAAAAAATCCGACCCGTGATTTTAGGGAGTGCTTACATGATCATAGATCTCTTTGCGTTTCCCTCACAATTATGAGGCTTTCGGCTTTCTCAGATGAGACCGGGAAATTCATTACTTACGTAGAAAGCCTACGCTTTTATCTCGAAAGATGTGCTTTTGTAATCACATTACGCAAATGAGAGCTCGAGTATTCACGGTTGGCTCGCGCCGGGTCGTGATCCCGACAAATGTCTCCTACACTCGACAGTCGAAGCTTACCTTACGCTTATCGGTACTCAAAGCTTTACGATACTCAACAAATGAGCAATCGCTTTGAATTCAAACGGAATGGGGTATTTGGTGCTGCTAATGATTTGTGATGTTTTGAGAGTGCTTGTCGAATACAATCGTGAAGATTGTGGAGTTTTCAGATAAGTATGCATATTTCGTGGGCATGCGTGGCGCTGACAACACGTGTGAACACTTGATTAGGGAAAGCTTTTCGAAGCGACACGGTTACAAAAATAGAGCTTGTGTGAAAATGAATTAAAACATACATATCGTCACGCTTTTCCCCCGCGGGGGCCGGCAGAGGTGTAATACAACACCCACACTTCGCCGCACGACATTCATTCCCTAATGTGACAGGAGGCAAGTCTGTCGCCATACACCGCGCTCCAGTCATGTATCAGATGACAAACAATACGCACATATGTTCACACTATGAACAAATTGGTGCGTGCCGTCAGCTGGGTTTGAACCCGCTCCCTCTGGCTTGAGAGGCGGGCCTTCTCCAACTAGGCTATCATTGCTTCGAATTAAAACTTATCAGGAGAAATTTACGCAGAAATGCCTTCAGACATGTGTTTATACAATCGCAATCATATACTCAAAGTTGGTACATCTGAAAGATAACGATAAAAAATCAGCAAAATCTAGAAATAAATAGCTCTCATTATCATTTCCCGAGTTTGGCAGAAGTCCTACGCTCGCCAGGAGAGTAACTCCATTTCCTGCTACGTGCTACGTTTGCTACGCCGTAGCTCGTAGCCCGTAGCTCGTAGCCGTTGGTTGCATTGCATAGATTCAAGTGCCTTTCATCGTGAATAAATCGTACTTTCTGTTTTTTTTTATCTGATACGAGTTGAAAAGTTATTTGGGTCGAGTATTTCTACGTTTTGCTTCACAACTACCTAAATAATGTAGTAGAAAATATTATACATTCCTTCTAGTAACTAAAGTTTTCTTAAAAGGTTTTTTGAAAATGTTGTCTGTGCTATTGAGCTTTCACGACATCGATTATTTGTAAAAGGTAATCAATCATAGCAGTTCGTCACTGAGCGAGCATTAATAGCCGTGTAGCCATTGTGATAATCACTAGTTTCAAAGCTATTATTCCAAATTGACAGCGATTCATACGTTAAGCAAAACTTCCTATTCTTCTTCATAATAAATACGAGCAATGTTAGTATCTTTTGTAGATTTTACCGATCATATTCCAATTTGTATCCTATCGTGATATGGGTCGCATGTGAAATGAAATATCAAACAAATTACCTCCATCAACGATAATAGACAGGCTCTATTCCGCTCGATGTTCAACAGAAATGGAGTGTGGTATGTTTAAAAGGTTTATTTATTTGTTTTTGATGCGGAAGATAAACGAGTGAACGCGTTTCGTGCCGTCGGGTAATGAAAGGAGTTGTCAGGGCGCCAGGGCGCGGTGGTACCACCGGCGGCGGTGGCGGCAGCTCCGGCGGAAGGCAGTATTTAAGTTGACTCGCGGTCACTCGTGTACTAATTAGTCATGTTCTTGGTAGGTATCAATTTAGTTTGAAAATCAATATGTAATGACGGACTAACGATCGTAATTGTAGATCAGTTACCTTGACTTGGCAGTTTGGCCTTCCACAGTTTATCCAGTTGCCTTGGAAAGGTTTCACAGGGCCAAAAGCCTTACGGTGGTCGACATAAAAATGACGGTATCAATTAAACGCGGAGTGCGCAACGAGCGCGGCAGCCGGCTGTCATCCATCACGCGAGGGCGGCCGCCGGGCGCCTGACGCGGACAAATGAAGTGCGATTTGATCCGACACCCGCGGTCACCGCCGATCCCGCATTCATTCACTACTTATGCAGTCACTGAAAAAAACAAAGAGCCCCCGCCTCATTAGTGCGGCTATAAGACATGTTTTATTCAGGCCAAAGTCGGAAAACGGCTAACCCGACTAATTTAACTTTTAAAACGAGTGACAAGTGTTCGATTCAGTTTTTAATAACTGAAAACTTTCCGAGTTTTACATCAATTAGCGGCAACTTGGACGTATTTAATAGCTTTGTTGCCGCTTCAATTGCTTCGTTGTATAATTTAATAATAGCAGCAAATTGCCGATTATTACGAGTATCGCACTCTGTAGTTTAAGTGAATTTGTACGCCCCGTTAATCACTCTTTCATTTTATTTCCAATATCACGGAAACAAAAGCCTCATAACAATAAATGTTACCAAAATAGGGTGCGGGGTAATCGGTCCTAGGATTCCGTTCTTCGCTTTAGTTAGTTTCGATCGTGCGGCTTTAGAGCCCATCGAGCTCCAGTTGTTCTCCGCGAGGCTTGTGTGGATTGTGGGATATCGGAAAATGTCTTTAGAGTTGATGTCTTCCTCGAATGTTGTGAAAATTACCGAGAACGATAACCACTCCACGAATACAAATGTTTTTGCGCCTCGAAGAAAATGTAAAGAATAGAACAATGCCTCGTTGAAAGTTCGCAGAGCACTCGCAATGTTAAATGTGCAATGAAAAAGTGCGCGCTGCTGTATATCAAAGTTAACTCGGTCGAGCACGAGTATTCGTGAAAAATAGCAACAGAAACATCGCGTTCATTATCATCTCGCCTTAATATGATGGGAGTTGGCAGACTTCCCGGGCTACTACAGCGGATAATTTAGTTTTCGACTACGTGCAGTGAATTATTAGTGCTTAATCTTAGATGACGACTGGGTAATCCTACTCGATTTAGATTGTAAGTAATGCCCTTTAGCTAATACAATGAGTGTACTATTATCTTATTATATTATTATTTTGTATTATTTTATTTTATTGTAATGTTACTTTCTGTACTTATATGGACTTGGCATTCTAAAATAAAATAAATTGAATTGAATTGAAATTATAACATTTTTATCTTATAGATGAATAAGTGGGTTAGCAACAAGGACTCTTATGACAAGAAGTAGCAAAATATGACTGTGGAAATTTTCGGTGAAATTTCTAACGAGGAGCCGGATAACCTTGAATCATAAAGAGGTATCGACAAGCTAGCTCAATAAAGTGTTTACCATGATCGATTTGTCTAGACCTGCTAAGCTCTTTAAGAAACAATAATATTTTCATAGTTAGTGTTTCTTAAAGAGCAAGAGACAAGACAAGAGGTACAGACAGGACTATTGAAGCGACAACTCGTAGGTTTTTAGAGTCGAACCAACTGTTTAGCGTCGGTCAAGATTTAACATTGCTGTAGTGTATATCAATGTACTTCAGAGGTACGTATTTGGAACCTATGTGAAACATCTATTAAAGTAATAGATTAGGAAATAAATTTCCGGCGGCTTAATGGCTCTGTCCTAATTTATTTACCGTCAAGAGGATCGGGTGACGCTAATTTAATTGTGAGTGAATTAAGGCCACCTTCGAGAATATCGCAAGGACCTTCGCCTGCGAGCATTTGAGCAATAAATACATCACTTGCGCGCATGTCACCAGCGCAAACATTTCCATGTGGGTAATATATTATCCACGAGAGTGAAATACTTACATTACAACGATATTTATGAGGGTATGGATGAGTTATGTTGCGGCAATGACAGAAAAGCGGTTTCCGGATCATCGTTTCGGGCAATTAAAATTGCATTATCAATGACATTTTCCTCCTTTACACGCACAAGGTATTGTTGCCAAGGTATTGTTGCCAGAAATTTAACAGGCTAACTCTTCGATCATATACAGAGTTATGTCAGGAAAGGGTATACTAAGCCGAAAGGGTGTGATTGTACTTATCATTATGAACAACTTTTACTGTGGGGTCAACCTTGAAAACGAGAAAAAAATAACATTTTATCGACGATCAATTATCTTTTTGTATGGTAAAGCTGATTTTTTTTACGAGATTTTGGGTTGGCTGCATAAAAAAGTTGTTCATGAAGAGGAGTACAATGACCCCCTTTTGGATTAGTACACCCTAAACCGATAAAACTGCATAAGGGAGAAATGGTACGAGAAAAATTAAAATGGACCGCATAAATTAGGTGCTGCACACAATTCACCGTGGCCACAAGCAAACGCAACCAGTCGCAACAGTGATAATTGTTGTTGTTTCGTTCTCGCTATAGTCTCTTGTACGTCTCTCTATCTCTGTTTTTTAATACACGTAACATAATACTGTCAACGGAGCTGTGTAGGTCCGTTTGCTTGTACACGCGCTGTGTACAAGAAATTAGAATCGTGCCACTTCTTCCTTATATTATTTCAATGGTGGAACTCCTGGAAAAAAATAAACATGTCAGTTAAATACATTATCAGTTGGTACTTAAATCCCAATTTACTATGAATGATAGGAATAAGTAATTATGTAAATAAGTAATAAGCTAAAATGATAGATAATTCCAGTACTCCGTGGGCGTCTAACAGAGCCGGGCGATAATGCTTGACAATAATAGGTCACAATCGAATATTTCGAATAGGTGAAGGTAAACGTCTCAGTAGTCAGTCATTAGAGGTTGTGGTTCGTACCCTTTTCAAAGCTGTGGGCGCGACTGTCGGCGTATACCTGAATAATTTAGCAGGCACGCTCCCGCGCGCGCTACGTATGACGTTTATCACGACTCCTGCGATTTAACCAATTATTGGCATACGGTCAACTTGTTCCGAAATCCGGACACATTTTATGTTAGTAGCTTTTCGCCCTAGGGAAACTGGGAATCGGAATCTCATTGCTCAGTATTTATTTGGATATTCGTTTTTGCTTGCTGTCAAATATTGCTTATATTTTCTCGCTATCGCAAAATACGTAGGCGAATACGAATACGATGTTTCTCTGTCGACATTTTATTATTTTTTGTCATTCGTCATCATGAAATAGGGAAAGTTTTATTGAAAGAAAAATAATGCGAATAAATCACAGGAATCTGTTTAGAGGCAAAGATTTTCGAGACTACGCGAGTATAAATATAAATCAACAGTCTTTTCATATTTTTGGCTTTGCGTAAATTAACATCGTTAATTTTAGCTAAGCTGGCTTGTTTTTTTGCATGATTAAAATAATAAAAAGCAATGGACTAAAATAGCCTTGTTATTTATGAGCGATGGCAGCCTAGTTGGGACAAGGTCCGCCTCTCAAGCCAGAGGGAGCGGGTTCGAACCCAGCCGAGACGGCACGCACCAATTTGTTCATTGTGTGAACATATGTGCGTATTGTATGTCATCTGCTACATGACTGGAGCCCGGTGTATGGCGACAGGCTCGCCCCTTTCACATTTTGGACTGAATATCGTGCGGCGAAATGTGGGTGTTGTATTACACCTCTACCAGCCCCCTCGGGGGAAAGGTGTGACGATATATATGTATGTATGTATTTATGAGTCCAATGTTACGCGTTTATAGTCTTGTAGTACCTATTCTTGATGTGGTTGAGTTACAAAATTCCGTTTACACGTAACGGAATTTACTGAGTATACCATGCGTACCTGCCGCTGCCACGTACAGGGCTGCTGCACTCAAATTGCTGAAGGTACATATTTATTTACGTCACAGATTAATAACTTTTTAAATAGCGCAAAATAATTACCTTGTATCGATATTTTTTTTTGCAGTTTTATGGGATCCCAATCCTATCCTAACTTCCTAACTTATTTTATAAATGCTATAAAAGTGAGTTTGTTTAACCGTTCGCTTATTTGTTTACGCTCTCACGTCTTACTCTTACGTCTTACTCGACCGATCATCATTCAATTTTGCCAAAAGTACAAAACAGGACATAAGGTATACTCGTATGTCATCTCGAAAAACAATAGCGGTGCCAGTGAGCTAGTTCTTAAATTTATGAGAATTGACGTACTACTCTCACGTCTACTCTCTCGTCATCATGTTCTACTTAAATGCGTTATTGGTATTATAGGTATGCATTAATATCTCTTCTGATACTTCAAGCAAAAAATCTAGACTTTCTGAAGTTTTGGGTCTAGGTACCTTATTCATAGAAGTGACAACCCTGTTCGCGCGTGTATACAGACCTTGTGACACGCGAGTCTATTCAACATAGTCTTACCGCCTCACATTCTTTTACCTACCAGAGGCTTTTATTCACAACCTGTGACCTTTTCATTCCAACGGAGTCCGATAAGCACCCTGAATGAGAAAAAGCCATGCCAAAGCATTCACGGGAAATTGCTTGTGAGTAAGACAGGTCTATTTTATCCAAGATCAGCTCATAGAGATCGACAGAAGCTAAAGCTTTTTTACAAAAATACACAACAATATGCTGTTGTGATTTATGTAGAACGCAAGATAAGATTTTTCAAGTTTTTGTATATTTGTGTCTTCTCTGTTAACGCAAACCAGACTTTACATATCAGTAGCAAAACAGTCATTTAGCTATTTATTTGTTGTTATAATCATATACTTTAAGCTACTCATACATAAAGGATAACCAATACGTACATAGTTTGAGCTGAGTTGTACTAAATTAGATTCTGAATTATTATTTGAGACTTGAAAAAACATGAAACGTAGTAAAATACGTGATTTCCACTTACAGGGGCCCTAGTCTTAAGCGTGATATTTTCTCGATGATTAGATTAGAGCGATGGCAGCCTAGTTGGGAGAAGGTCCGCCTCTCAAGCCAGAGGGAGCGGGTTCGAACCTAGCCGACGGCACGCACCAATTTGTTCTTTGTGTGAACATATTATGTGCGTATTGTATGTCATCTGCTACATGACTAGAGCCCGGTGTATGGAGACAGGCTCGCTCCCTGTTACATTTGGGGACTGAATATCGTCCGGCGAAATGTGGGTGTTATATTACACCTCGGCCAGCCCCCTCGGGGGAAAAGCGATTTGTATAATATTTTCTCGTCATTGTCTCTTTCGTTTGAAAAGTCGGAGCGAAAGTGACCAAGATAACATCTTTATCTTTCAAGCCAAGACTTTTTGCAAAATACAAATATTTTGTAGTTATTCTACGGTTTCTTCTTAGTCTATAAAATCCATCCCGTCAAGACATCACACACACGGTTGATTGAGTACGCCGTGTTACATTTCACCGCTAAATATGGGCTATGTTTACACTCAAGGCGTGAAATAATGCTGTAGGAGGTCGGAATAGTTAATAACAGGATTTAGTGCTACTATTTTCCAATCGATATGTGTAGGAAATCTGCATTATGTACAAACACGGATTACAGATGAATAGATGACTAAGAATCATCTACCTATTCTGAAAACAACTGAAAAAATCTTCTTAGAAAATCTGTCTCTGAAGTGTTCAGGATGGTCCACGGAACGGAATTGGTTTGCTATGGTGTCCGTGTCATTTCCATGCAATTTGCGTTGAAATAGAGTCGAAAATGGAATGGCAACCAGAACAATACCTCGAAATCAAATTTCAGAGCAGAAGCCTCGATTACGTGCCTATTTTGGATTGTAGCTAGTAGAACTTAGCTGAAATTGTGGGGCGCTCTCACACGGCTCTGTTAAACGTACTCCGTCTCAAATTCTGACTAATTTCGGATGTTTGCTCTCCCTCGACACAGGAATTGCGTTTACTGAGCACGTTAAGCAAGTTTACTGATAAATATTAGTTGTGATTTATTGTGGCTGTAGTACTTATAGGTGTTACCCTTTCTTGGTCTAGGATCAGGTCATTGATCTAAAAGAAATGTTGCTTTATTGACTGCCTTGGTGGCTCTGTTGGTAGTGACCCTGCTTTCTGAACTCGGGGGCGTGGGTTTGATTCCCACCTAGGACAAGCATTTATGTGATGAACATTGGTGTTATGTCTGGGTGTTAATATCTATTTAAGTATGTATTTTAAAATATATATGTACATTTATGTATTTGTATCAGTTTCTGGCAGCTATAGTACAAGCTTTGCTTAGTTTGCGTCAGGTGACCATGTGTGATAAATGTCCCGAACTTATTAATTAATTATTTATTTATTAATGTAGTACTCAACTGTAATTTATTTTTGTATTTTTATCAACAAATTAACTAACCTACCTTGTTAATTTAAGTTGTAAATTTTGCAGCCTTTGTTTTATATTATTATTTTCTTTTCAAAAACTCACTAAAATGATTTACATTTACGTTAAGTTTCAGTTTAGTTTTTAAACAAGGTTTGCATAATCTAGGCGCGGCGGGTTTACACCGCGCATCTAAATAGTTCGTTCATTTTTTTTATCTATGCAGTATAATTTTGCCTTCGAGGCTTACCAGACCGCGAAAAGGCAACGGGCGAAGTAGCATGAAAGGCTTTTATCTTCAAAGGTGTGCTGCTACAATGGCGGTATTACGCAAACGAGAGCTCAAGAATTTACCGTAGACGCTCGTGAAGCAAAATGGTGCTATGAGCAGTGACTAAACTTGCACTACTTCAAGATGCAGCGTTGTTTAATCAAAGCGATTCGGCGTAGCTGGAGTTGTGATCATTCCATTCCATGCGATTCCATAAACAATTTTTTAATAGGTATATTTTAAAGTCACTTAATAAAAAAAAGGTTTCATACTCAGTGTTTTATTTCTCACCTTGAACCCATATTATAGACCAGCTGTTGCCCACAACTTCGTTTGAGTTAATTCAGAAAATAGTATACATAAATCCTCCTCGTGAAATACTGTAACTAATTATCAAATTATGAATAACTAGCTGCGCCCCGCGGTTTCACCCGCAGTTAAAAAGTCCTAAATGCTATTCTAGACTATAATCTGTCTCTGTGCCAAATTTCATCCAGATCTATTCAGCCGTTCTAGTGTGAAAGAGTAACAAACATCCATCCATCTATTCTTACAAACTTTCGCGTTTATAATATTAGTAGGATAGTAGGATTAGTAGGATAATCCGTTACCGATAATAAGAGATCAGAGACCAACATAAAAAAAAAAAAACACTGGCTGGTTTTGAGCGGAGTTTTAATTTTAGATGTCAGTTGTTATTTCAGAACCAACTACGTACTATTCTGTGATGTTGTCTGACGCATTTGGTAAGCGGCTATAAAAATAATCTAACCCCGACTATGGGTTCTGAAGACAAGCCATAAGCTACACGATTTCACCTTTACGAAATTATACCCGTACTTGTAAAAGAAGGCGATTAGTTTGTATTTTTCACTGTTTACGAATAAAAAACGCATTAAAATTACATTTGCAGTGCTTTCCATCTCTCTGGTCGATCTTTCATGGCTAAAAATCGAGACCACCATTTTCTTTCACGCAGAAGAATAAATGGAGAGGTCTCCGACTACTCCATTTGTTCTGGTCTGTAGCCATTCGAGCCACTTCCTCAAACCTCGACGAGCGGTTCTGCTTCAACGAGTCTGACTATCTCACCTCATACTTTGCAAAGCTAACATAGCGTGATTCAGTCTAAATTCAAACTTAGTGTTGGTAAGTTCGTTTTAAGCAAATTTCTAGTTCTTTTGACGCAGTCCGCGTTGGTAGTTGGTGCGCTCTCGGATATATAATGAGATGGTAAAACACGCAGACATTTGTAAGTAAAACGTAACGTGCAACCAGACAAATATTTTGACTACACGGTTAAGTTGAAGCTAGATAGCGACCTGGAAGGAATTCTTACGACAAACATACCCGTAATATGTAAATGCCGCCTCACTTGCTAGATTTATATTATAGTACGCTTTAGAAGAGGTTTTGCAGTAGGTACCTATTTTGTAAAAAAAAAAACAAATTAAACTGTCTGCTGCTAATACTAATAGCTACAATTCATTCTTGAATAAAATGTTAATTAAGAACGAGCGTCATTTTATCCTGTCCTACTAATATTATAAACGCGAAAGTTTGTATGTATGGATGGATGGATGGATGTTTGTTACTCTTTCACGCCAGAACGGCTGAACAGATCTAGATGAAATTTGGCTCAGAGATAGATTATATTCTAGAATAGCACATAGGATACTTTTTAACCGCGGGTGAAACCGCGGGGCGCAGCTAGTTGAAAATATAAAGTTCATAGGATATCGCCTAATTACGTATCTAAAATGAATCTATTATGATCAAGCAAAATAATAGTAATCCTTGATTGTGGTGTAAAGAAAAAAAAATACTCACACTATTTTTTTTTCTTTACTAGTTTTCACACATTGATACTATGTTATGTTAGATACATTCGTTTAGGGTTTCAACATGTTTTCGAAATACAGATACCGGCCTACCTTGACACAGTTCGCAAAAACTAAAAGTCGAATGTCATCCAAACTTCGAGCAATCCCGGGTAATAGGTATTAGAAGATTCCTGGAACCGTCAGGCCGTCAGATTTCGTCCGAAGTTGCTATTTGCAAGTTTGAATTATCCCGCGCTCTAATTGCGGTAATACCGTGAAAACCGACATCGATTTCCCAAATAACGATTTAAGTTAATTGCACCAAATGAAATGGACATTTGTCTCGCGTGTTATGTTTATCCGCGCAATATGATGTTTTTGAAGCGTTATTATAAGTATTTTTAAAACCCAATAAAATTGTTATTTAACTAGTCTGGCCATAAATATTGTTACAATACAAACTCCTTCGTTTATTTTATTTTTTTCTGCATTTAAATTTGGAAGGCGTTTATTATGTCGAAAACTACAGTCAATTTCCCGCCATTTCACATATATTTTTCGTGATTATTTTTAAATTTTCAACATGGAATAGGGATTAAAGAAAACAGGATTGCAATGATTGCGTTGTACAAAGTGGGTATGGAACCGTCGGTCATTTTCAAGACTCTTAAAAATCTTGGTATCAGCCGTATGTTCGTAAATCGTAGTATCGACAGATATACCGATACTTCCTCTGTTGAAGACCATAAAACTATTGAGATAAAACTTAATATATATAGATGAGAACTACTAAGGCTGTTAATGCTGTTAAAGCCAGAATTCGCAGAAAACCCAATGTGGAAACAAAAAATCTTATCGCGAGAAATGAAGATACCTGCTAGGACTCTGTCGCGTATAATAAAACAAGACCTGAAGCTTGGTGCATATCGCCGATATACAGCACATGCCCTTAATCAATCGCTGCAGTTAAAGAGATGAGAAAATCAAAACGTCTTCTATCCCGTTACGCAGGTGAAAATTACAGAAATATCCTTTTTACCGACGAAAAAATTTTCACTATGAAAGAGTACTACAACAAGCAAAACGACAAAGTGTACGCTCACAGCTCCAAAGAAGCTACGGAAGTAGTCGGTAAGGTACAGCGTGGTAATAGTTATATTTTTATTGAGACTTCAATACATGTGTACATACAACTTTTATTAACATTACATTACTGTAAAAAAAATGCATTTTCATTTATAACAGAACTTATGGCTAGACTAGGTACCGTGGCTTTAACTGTACCACTGTACGTCGTCTAAAAATTTTTTAAAAAATGAGTCTGGCACAAAAGACTCATAACAGACCTACTCGGTCAGGTACAGGTACTATTATGAACTGTATGTCTTAGATACACGTAACATCAATGTTTTACCATAAATTAAAATTTAACTTTTTTTTATTAAATGACTGAAAAAGGCGATTATAGCCTAATAGTTAATTCAAATAGCCATTACTATCTACATTAATAGACTGTGTCTATATTGTAAGAATTTAATTGTTAAGTTAATAAAGAACTTTAAAAAATTAAAATCAAACTGTTCGTCGTGCGTGTTAGTTATTATAATTATATTAGTCATAGTTAGTTAGTTTTTATAATTATATTAGTTAAATGGACTTAAATAAAAGAGCGCCCTGCCCTGGCCAAACTTACTAAAAGTTTCTGGTAAACAACGAAATTAAAAAGAATTTGAATAGTAAATTTATTCAAATTCTTCAATATTTCAAATTCTAAGCGAGTTTTTGTTTCAAAAGTCGCTGGCATCAAGATCTATTCCCTTCTGATACCAAAAAAGAATACCAATGACATCCTTCCTACTAATATTATAAACGCGAAAGTTTGTAAGAATGGATGTATGGATGTTTGTTACTCTTTCACGCCAGAACGGCTGAATGGATCTGGATGAAATTTGGCACAGAGATAGATTATAGTCTAGAATAGCACATAGGATACTTTTTAACAGCGGGTGAAACCGCGGGGCGCAGCTAGTTTGTTTATAATACAAATCATACAAATAACAAATTGTCACCAGCTGAAGGGAACTTTGGCGTGTAGACAACTTAAAGCAACTTACTGTTATAATTGCTTGTAAAAGTTGGTGTAATTTATACATACAAACCGTCACGCCTTTTGCCCAAGAGGCCGGCAGAGGTGTAATACAACATGGATGATATTCAGTCCCAAATGTGACAGGGGGCGAGCCTCTCACCATACACCGGGCTCCAGCCATTTGACACAATACACACAATGAACAAATTAGTGCATGCCGTCGGCTGGGTTCGAACCAGCTCCCTCTGGTTTGAGAGGCGGGCCTTCTCCAACCAGGCTATCATCGCTTTTTGTTATCACCGCTTTTTTGGTGTAATTTATGACCAATAAATATTTCCAATATCTGTTTTCTTTTTAGGCATGTGTGTGATTGTGTATGTCTATGCATTTCTAAAAGTGTGGGCCTTAAAATTTCAACTACCTATCTCTTTCTAGATTTTCCACTCACGGCGTAATCAACACAAGTATCTTAGCGTCTGATTTAATCATAACATCGTCACGCCTTTCCCCCGAGAGGGCTGGCAGAGGTGTAATACAACACCCACACTTCGCCGGACGACATTCAGTTCCAAATGTGATAGAGGGCGAGTCTGTCGCCATACACCGGTCTCCAGTCGTGTAGCAGATGACATACAAAACGCACATATGCTCACACAATGAACAAATTGGTGCGTGCCGTCGGCTGGGTTCGAACCCGCTCCCTCTGGCTCGGCTATCTCCCAACTAAGCTGCCATCGCTTTAATTTTGTTCGCTTTTTTTTGCTGATTTAATCAAGCATATTTAACCTTTATGATTAGCTATAGTGTATCTTATGCACGCTGAACAAATAGGTGTCAGTAGGTAGAGCGTGTATCGTGGTTTCAGCGGAAGTTGTCGCGTTTCCGCCATAATTCAGCCATTGTGCTGACAAGGACGCCGTGTGCATCCCCTGTGTCACGACTGTGTGCATCCGTCGAGGCAATGGCAACAGATTTCATGTGAAGAGCTTCGTAATATGTGTGGCTTTTCACTATTTATCCAGTCTTTCTCAGCCCCGCGAAACAAAGAACGGTTTCTCTAATCATTTAAAATTTTGTTTAACGTGCCAACTGAGTTTTGCTTTGCTTTACTTACAGTGACACAGTAGTTGTTTAATTGCTTGCAATTATGAAATTGCTTCGATCTGTAAGGGAGTTTACACACCAAAGTCGCCGACAGTCACCGACTTGATGTCGGTGACTTACTGACGTCGGAAGCCTTTAAAAAAAACAGCGCACGTCATGTCGGCGGGGTGGGTAGACTTCTTCAAATTCACATTCAAAGAAAACTAATTATCACAATCTTATTTACCAAGAACAACGAAAGATGCAAATCCAACATCGTAAAGCGGTCACCTACTCTAACTTGGGCTTGTTATTGAAATTCTTGCAAAAGAATTTAAGAAGGTCAGAATCTTTTAGAACGTAATTGATTAAAGAACAGCGAAGTGAAAACAGACAAAAACAACAACTTACTATATAGATGTAGATAATACTTAGATAGAAGCAAGCATCTGATGTGTTTTGAGTTAGATTATGACGCTAATCTAGTTTTTAAAAGTTCAAATAAGACGAAAATTTTAATGAAACGACGAATTTTTTGCGAATATAGAGTAGATAAACAAGAAGATATTTTTCGTAAGTAACCTCATTGAAAACTTTAAAAACCTTTTAAATTTATAGACTTAATAGCCGGAGCGTCGATTTAATCAAGCTAGGCTGCGCAATTGGTGTAATTGTGGCTATTAGGTAGATAAATGGCGCACATACTATAGAATTAGATCGGAAACCATGTAGGGTCAACTGGAGCAAATGCGTCTGTGGGGCAATTGCGTCTTTCAAGAATTACTGACAAACCCTTCACAAATTAAGCGCCACCTACATTTATGTGATGAACATTTGTGTTTGTCTATGTCTAATAACTATTAATCTGTTAATATCTATTTAAGTATGTGTGTATTTAAAAATATCTAAGTATGTATATCAGTCTCTGGCAGCCATAGTACAAGCTTTGCTTAGTTTGGGGTCAGGCAACCGTGTGTGGAAGTGTCACGAATTTGTTTATTGTTATTTATCTTTTTTCTATCTTTAGTTGCAATAATCAGTACAAGATGGCGTTAGTTGCCTAATTTGTGAAGGGTTTGTCAGTAATTTTCGAAAGACGCAATTACCTTACAGACACATTTGCCCCAGCTGACCCTTCATATCTGCGCACGTTTATAAAATACTAACTAACTGCGCCCTGCGGTTTCATCTGCAGTAAAAAATCTTGTGCTATTTCAGACTACTATGATCTTTCCATTTTTCAAATTTCAGATCCATTCATCCGTTCTGGTGTGATTGAGTAACAAACATCCATCCATCCCTCCATCCATACATCCATTCAAATTTTCGCGATTATAATCAGTGATATAGATCAGTGTGATTTCAACGCAAAACAAATCACGCAATGTTCCCAGTGGCGGTCATTTATAGGGCGAAAATGGCCAAAGAAATTAAGAGACGCAGTAAAATTTTTGAATAACAATCTCGTTGATGATAAATAACGTTTTGTGTATTGAGAGAGTCGATAACGAACGACACTCTAAGTGGTATTTAGGTTGTTTTGCGGGCAGCGGAGCGTCGGCCGTCGCCTCTGCAACACTCACAAACTCTAAATAACAAAGTGGGGCGAACCATCCTTCGTTGAAAACAAATAGCCGACCTTTTGCCTTCTTTATGAGACCCTTGTTAACTTGTCCTTAATAAATTATTTATTTTGTACCGTACGACCGAGTTACTGCAGCGTTTTTGTTAATTTTGTTTATCATTTTCAAATAAGTTTCGTGTAATGGCACTTTTAGTGTTGTTTACGCCCGTAACTTAGTTTAAACAACAGCTGTAAAAATGAGGCCGACATTAATTAAAACTGTAAGTTAGTTTACGCAGGAACTCACGAAGAAGAATTTTTAAAGTCAACTTTGAAGACTATGTTATTATGGATACTACTACACTTATACTCGTACTTGTACTTAGACACACTTTAGTATATTACACAAGTCCATAAATTCGGTGTATTATGTTTTGTACAAGGATTAACAATATCTATGCGAGTTACAACAACTAATAAAGTAAGAAACTTACATACTTAGTTGTGTGTGGATTATCAGCTTTCAGTACTGGGCTCGCAACACAACTTACCCATATACGTTATGTATATATGCACTTATATTTATTTGTGAAGGAATACACGCGTAACAATAGCACGGTTTATAATATTCAAAATTTCATTTAACAACTGCGAAAATATTACCTACAATTCGGGATTCCACAGCAGAGTTCCTGTTATAATATCAACTGCTATTTTAAACAAAAGGAACGAATAACCAAATAAATTAAAATTCATTACTTTTCTCATTGTCTTCACAAAAGAGAGATTGCATCAATATGCTTCACTGAATCTACGCAAATCGGTAACATAATGGCCTCAGCGGGACTTCACAAATTAAATAAGGACTCAAACAACAGACACTTTGAGACAAAGAAACGCAAAGCCAATGAAGTTGACGATGATTAATGTGTTCGGAATATAAACGTTTGTTTCATTCAAGCAAGCGAAGGATAAAAATCGCTTCATAAAAGTTTCCCGGAAAGTCTTTATCGCTGTATTAATTTTAATAATCGGGGGTCCTACTCGCTACGCGGCACACTTTTTTGTGCCGCTGTAGCGAGTAGGTCCAACTTTACTCGTGGAGATATACAAAGGGAGGATAAATAACGGCGTCGTCACTGCTATATTTGCCGGAAAGATTTTCCGTTTCAGTCGCACGAAGAAAATGTGTTTGATTTATCAGCACTTGAGGCCGGACCTTCCGTTCGCTATAAATTTTATTGTGTTATGATTTAGGGACGCGTATGCGATTTTATGGTAAACACTTTGCTCTTTGTGTTTGCTGCCTGATTTATACAGCGGATGGGTCGTGGACGACGTGAGATCCCATCGATTTGTTGACCTGGATAGCGGACAAAATCGTGATTTTATTTCTTCTAACGTGCGACCATTATATAGAGAGAATAACTCTTTATTCTTCACACCACAACATTGCAAACAAAATCATACTAACGCTTAAATAATCGTTTGACAATTTACGGCTTGATTGCTTTAAACGATCTCTTCCAGGCAATTTAACTCGTTAATAAAAAATATATTCTTCCCGGTATTATAAGTTTTGTTGAAAGTATCTAAGACAAAGCAAATTGTGATTGTTGCTGTATGTAATAATAAGTAATACAGGGCTAATAATCAGATTCTTCTCCTCTGCAGTTTGATTGGTAGAGACATTATATTTGATAAACATATCGTCACGCCTTTCCCCTGAGGGGGCTAGCAGAGGCGTGATACAACACCCACACTTCGGCGGACGATATTTAGTCCCAAAAGTGACAGGGGGCAAGCCTGTCACCATACACCGGGCTCCAGTCATGTAGCAGATGACATACAATACGCACTTATGTTCACACAATAAACAAATTGGTGCGTGTGCCCTCGGCTGGGTTTGAACCCGCTCCCTCTGACTTGAGAGGCGGGCTTTCTCCAACTAGGCTATCATCGCTTATTATATTTGATACACGTTAATTACTTTATAAAATAATATTATGTTCCATCAATTCGGTCCGTGTGTTTGTATGTTATACGTACTATAGTAACAACTGACATTTCTTTGTTTTAATTTTGTTTTTGAAGGTACAAAATTTATCAAATTTCTGAAATGTAATTTCCATTTGTAATTAAATTTTCGTTTCTGATACAATAGGTAACCGATATTTTCGAATTTCGCAAGACAATGCGAGTAATCAAAGCCCGGAATCGGACAAAGCTGTTGTAGCTTGTCTAATTATTCGCAAGGAGTTTGCTGAGTTGCCAGTAGAACTGTGTAACTCGCTATAAATACCTAGAGCGTGTCTGTAACAGAAATTAACACTGAACTCATTAAAAGTTTCGCTTTTAAAACTTTTCAAAAATGCCGTATTGACGGATTATCATGTCATATTCGGTTACATGGTATTATCGGGCAACCTTTTTTGTTATTATTTGGTTAGTTTTTTTTTAATTTAATTTTTTTTAATTTTTTTTTATTTCTTTTTTTAAATATAATATAATTTGAATAAACTAGACAAAGTGTAAACTATTTTCTTTAGATTTTTAACCGTCATCCAAAAAGAAGGAGGTTCTCAATTCAACTCTATGTTTTTTTTGTATGTATATTACGCGATTACTCCGCCAATAGTGAATCGATTTTCATCGATCGCCGATCGATGAATCGATCATTTCTTTTTTTACCAGAAGTTTCAGCCATAAAAAATTGTTAATTCAACAAATTCAAATTTTAAACCGCAGAACTTATAAAATAGTGCAAAGTTACCTCTTTATGAAGAAATCTATACAACATTCTGTTATTATGGAATGTAATAAACATGTTAAGAATATTATGGACTTTGAAAAATACAAGGAAAAGGACTCGACGACTTTTGAAATTAGTTACTACATACGTTTAATACGTACTTACTCGTATATACATATGAACACCCAAACATAGAACAAACACAAATGTTCATCACATTAAAAATTTATTTTAGGTGGGAATCAAAGCCACCGGAGTAGAAATGATGATAATGATGATTATTTATTCTTGCAAATGTTCTCCTATCAATGTGGGTACGTACCTCCTCTGCCATTGATTAAAATCGACATGTGCAAAATGCCTGTAGCCACGACAAAGCTGCATCGGATGTCGCGACTCAGACCTGTAATTTTCGTCAGTGGCAGGCAATAATTACCTGCTTGCCTTGTTTACCTCCGGCAGTTCCAATTACATTAAAGGGATCGAACCCTATTCCATTAGAAGGCGCACTTTGTTACTTCAACAACGTATTGTTTTCAATTCGAGATTCTGTTACGATTACTTAATGCTGTATGTAAAGTGAGTTTGTTTGTGGGAGAGATTTACGTCGTTATATTGAAATGGGGGATTTGTTTGACTTGAGCATGCGGAAAATATGAGAATAAGCTCAGATTATAAATGGAAAAAGGTCTTTTATAAAGGTAACATGAAATTCTTTCCTTGGTTTTTCTGCCGGCAGTTTGATATGCTTATGAATTTCCACAAGGCCTGTCATAAGTAGGTAAGTTATAGCAAATAACGTAGGTCTGCGGAGAATTATGTACCTTTATATTTACTTACTCATACATAATTAAATCCACTTTTTATTGTAATAATCTTCGTAAAGTATCTTAAATTTTTTTTTTTAAATATCCATCGCAATCTTCTTTTCTTGCGATGGATATTTTTAAAAATATCCATCGCAAAAAAATAAATAATAAGAAATATCTTCTTTTCTTAGTATGAAATATTACTAAGACATAAATAAAAAATAACTTCTGATTGTATATCTATATATGTAATTGCGTATTCTCCCACATTTCAGAGTAATCATATTTTATTTTGTTTAGCAGACAATCCCCCGATACATATACCATTATACCTACCTACTTTTTCATGAAATGAAATCATAAAAGTTATTTCTTTTTATGGTTCCGCGGGAAAAGGATAATATATTTATGAGTATTTGTTAGGCACATTTCCTTTTTAATGATTGCGTGAATCATTGTTACGTGAGCGTTTTATGTTATTTTTATATTTTGTGAGTTATAGTTTGCTTCGCTAAGTAATAACGTGAAAGATGAAAATTTTATGTTAAGCAATGTGCCTTTTAGCTGAAGGAGCTATTCGTCCACTTTGTCTTTTTATTTCTGTGAGGTCGACGGAACCCGACGGTTATGACTTACCACGTACACTTTGCAAACTTTTTAATGCTTCATATAAGCTGATAGCGCGAGTTTCAAAAGTTTCAAATCACTTTTCTTGACGAATTCGCGTAAAGCGTTTCGAACTCATCGCCGTACACGTTTGTAATTTCATTCGTTGGCAGTGAAGTCTTTATATCGTCCTCATTTTTAGCGGCTAGTTACTTTGATCAAGTACATTTTGTAAGGCTGCGTTTTTGGTTATTAAAAATGGATGCTTTAGTTGTTTATGCAATGCTTCTTTGGCGTGGTTTCAGTTCACTATTTTTTTAAGAATCTATAGTTCAAGTAATATGTGGTAGGCATCAGACGTATTAATAATTCAACGATGTATACACTCATAAATACTCAGTCAGTAGGTACTTATAGCACGAACCTTATATTACCATTATCAGACGAAATCACGTTCCTTTATGCTTCTACATTAACCTCCTCTAACAGAAAGATACGTAAAACCATCTAATTATTCATACTACTGAATACTCCCGATCTGAACGTTCCTTGAGAGGCAAAAACTGATCAGTTTAATCAAGGAGGGAGCGGAGGGCGTCAATCAGGGCACCTCGTTACCTAAACGACCAGTAATTTTCTTTCGCTGACCGAACCCGATTTCAAACTATTCAGTGGTTTCGCCTCTATTGATTAGCTGAGCTTTAATATATTTACGAAAGCTACGGCTTCATAGTTTCATGGCCACAGGAACGTGTAATAACATTTACTAACTAATATATTATGGACTTAAATGTTAGCGGATTGGTGGCCGCATATCGGAAAATGAAGCGTTGGTCGGTCTCCAGCACGCTGGGTCGACGATGTTGTAAATGTCGCGGGTCGAACCTGGACAAGATTGGCACAGGACCGAGATGAGTGGCGTACGAGAAGAGAGGCCTATGCTCAGCAGTAGGCGATAACGGGCTGATGGTGATGATAATGATAATGATAATGATCCAAGGAGTGGAACGCGCTTCCTGCCTCGGTGTTCCCCAGCAATGGATACAACCTGGGTCTCTTCAAGACAAGAGTGAATAGGCACCTCATGGGCAAGCGTGCTCCATCTTAGACCGCATCCTCACTTTCCATCAGGTGTGTTGCGGTCAAACGTGGGCCCATTCAATCATAAAAAAAAAAAAAAAATGATGAACTAATATAATTATGACGGCGCGTGACATCATTAGATAAAGAAAATCAGTTGATTTTGAAAGTTGTTAATTGATGGTATTATTGTTCTATTATAGGTAATCGATTTGTTTTATAGGTAATTTAGAGCGGTTAACATCGAACGTAGTTGCGTTTGGGATGGCGGGCGAACGTTATGTCTGTCGATCAAAGACTTGCTTGACTTGGTTGAAGGCGGTCGCACGCAATGGTCATTCGCAAACCTATTACTCTAAATTGCCAATTATCGTTTTAATCCTTCACTAATTAACTAATCTAAATGTGTGCATTATTCAAATAATGTAAAGTCAACACTGCTGTCCCCTTATTGCAACGTTCCTGAAGTCTAACGCCCACCATACATACCCGTGATGACGAGTTCACGAATCAGAAATTCAGACACGACAACTCGGCCTTCCCTACTTTCTCCCTAATATATGTTGAACTTATGTATCAACTTTTATATTTTATGGCAGTTCTAGTGTGTCATAGATTTTAGACGCCCGAGACTCCATAGACGGTGCGGTGGCAGTGCTTCGCCCTCGCAGAAAACCTGCGATTGGGCTCGCGAAAGTTACGACTTAATCAGATTAATAGTCTAGGAGTGCTTTCATTTTTATATATAAACTAAATTCTGCTTGCGCCTTCGCTCGCCTGTCTTACAGGAAACAAATGACATAATTTTCAACTGAGGCGTGAGAAAGCTTACAATGTTTGTTTCTGTATACAAACTGACAAATAAATCAAAAAAGACGAAGTTTTTCGTAAAACTAAACCAATGGCAATCATTGCAAATACATATCTATTTAAGTATGTATTTAAAAATATTTAATGTAAGTATATCAGTCTCTGGCCGACAAGTACAAGCTTTGCTTAGTTTGGGGTCAGACGACCGTGTGTGTAAGTGTCCGAATATTTTTTTAAATATAATATACATTATATACATGACATAACATACATATTGTCACGCCTTTCCCGCGAGGGGGTGGCAGAGGTGTTATAGAACACCCACACTTCGCCGGATGATATTCAGTCACAAATGTGACAGGGGGCGAGCCTGTCGCCATACACCGTGCTCCAGTCATGTAGCAGATGACATACAATACACACAGTACCTGGATGACCGAGCTTTGCTCGGTATTTTTTTTTTTTAATTGTTTTTTTTGGAAAATAAACAATTGATTTTAGTCTAACTTCAAAGCAAACACTCATTGACTTCGTGTTACTTAACAACGCCATCTGCTGTTGTGTCGTTAAAGCAATTAGTTGCTCACAAAAAATAGTATTATTCTTCGCCAATAGATGCCAGGAAGAGTCATATTTTTCAGTTGAGACTACTCAAACGCCTCCTTTTTGTTATTTTTCTTCCAAGTTTATGTTTAAGTTGATTATCGATAAAACACGAATAAAATGACATTTTCTAAAAATGATTCCTAGTTAGATCGATTTATCGCCCCCGAAACCTCCTTTATATTAAATTGTATGAAAATCGTTGGAGCCGATTCCGAGATTCCAATTATATATATATATACAAGAATTGCTCATTTAAAGATATAAGATATGCTCACACAATGAACGAGTTCGTGAGTGCCGTCCGGCTGGGTTCGAACCCGCTCCCTCTGGCTTGAGAGACGGGCCTTCTCCCAACTAGGCTGCCATCCCTTTTACATACGAATACATGCGCTAGATACATATTAGTTATACAAATTACAACCTCAACCCCAGAAAAATCTTACCTACTTACTAATAGGTAAATAGTCCCGCGCTGCGCGCCTCGCTCCGCTTCACGCTCTGCCGTGTAGGATTATCGAAGCTCTATTATGTTCGGCAATGGTTTTAAAAAACCGTGATACATGTGATGTCTCATAATTTTAGATAAAGAATATGTGGACCAATTTTAGAGTCAATCGACTCAGAGAATAAAAGTCTTATTGAAAATTCAACCCCTCCATTACATTTGCACCTCTACATTTTAACCTCTTGGGTGTAGGATTTCAAAAAATCTTTCCTTATTACATCTACTCATCAACACAAATACACCCTTCAAATTTCAAGTCCCTAGGCTGGCTGGTTAGGCAGTGCGTTGGCTGTCGCTTGTCAGTCAGTCAGGACTTTGATTTTTGTATGTAGTACTAACTACGCCCCGCGGTTTCATCCGCGGTTAAAAAGTAGGTACTCTGTCTGCTGTTCTAAGCTATAGTTTTATGTTATCTTATTTTGTGCCAAATTTTATCTAAATTTGTTCAGCTGTACTGACGTGTTTGAGTTGAACGTTGAAAATTCAGATGGATTTTGTTACATACATCCAAATTTTCGCCTTTATCGAGTGAGCGTTAACGAACGAAGCGTCTCTGCTTTAGCTTTGACAAAAATGCTTTGGTATGTCCGATTTCTTTCCGGATCTCTGTCTTCCCCTACAAGTCGCATTTCTTAACCGATTCTCTTGAAATGTTGTGAAAAAAAAAACAAATACTTGTACCAATAAAAGATTTTTTTTTCGAGGCAGCTTTTGGAAATTTACCAAAATGACGGAAATAAAAAAAAACATATCTGCTATTTAAAAAAAAATCTAAATTCAAACTCGGCAAAAAAAAGCCTGCCGAATGTATCGAACCTCAGCAACGTCAAACGTCAGCCGCGAGGTTCGCGTTATTAGTCAGAAGATTACATAATTTAATAATAATAATAATATAAGCCTTTATTCAGACAATTGAAGTTACTAAACCTTTAATCTGCCACCGAGCTCCCGTCTGTTTGCCTTTTGGCAAAGGCCTCTTCCAGCTTCTTCCATATCCTTCTGTCCCAAGCTTTTCTAGTCCATGTCTTCCCAGCTACATCTATGATTTCATCGACCCATCTTTTAAATGGTCTTCCTCTTTTTCTTTTCTTGTGTCCCGTGTGCCAGTTCATTATAATTTGTGACCACTTTTCTGTATTACGTAATTTACAGAAATTTATAAGCAAACACTCTGCGCCCTGCAATTACATTCGTGGTTAAAAAGTGTCCTATGTGCTATTTCAGACTATAATCTATTCCTGTGCTGAATTACAATATTATAATATTATAAATTGAACAAAAAATTAGAACTTGAAAATGTCACTTGAAAATTTAAATGCAATCTAATAACAGTTAATTTCTTATTATCTTTGAACTATGACGAAACGGAAAAACTTACAGAATAATCAATTATAAAAGGTCATAAAATGGCAAAAAAAAAAAAAACGAACAATTGAACAGGTTAAATCACCGTACACATCACACCACACCACATACGCCCGTGCTCATCTCCGCAAGCCCAACTCTCTCGAGGATGGTGCTATGTGGAGCTGTCTCACGTACACACATAAACGCACACACACACTCACACACCATCACATGTATATATATGTGCACAAACACTAACACTTTCACACAAACACTTTCACACACGCTCAAAACCCATTCACTTAGAAATTAAAAAAAAAAATAGAACTAAGAAATACTACAACACAAATACTCTTCCAGTTTGTGTTTCATTGTTTTGCCTATGTTTATCTAAAATAGTTAAGTTATTTAAGTATTTTATATTTTTAAATAAATTATAGATTAGTTTGCATACTTATTATTGTTATTATATAAAGTGGCCAGAGGGCCAAAAGGAACTGTACTCTGCAATACAGGCTCTGACGAGACCTAGTGCAGGGCACAGCGACTCATATGGTACCCATATTAACACACTGTTAAGAAAATAAAATAATGTTACCAACACCTCTGTACAGATTTTGAATAAACTTATTATTATTATTATTATCCAAATCCATTAAGCCGTTCTGGCTAGATTGAGTAACATACATCCATCCATACGTCCATCCAAAGTTTCACATTTACATTTTGAGTGAGATTAGAGTAAGTACCTATAGCCTGATTTATTGAGCAAATTTAGAATTATGATGAACTAGCAGCGCCCTGTTGTTTTACTGTATAAAAAGTAGCCTATGTATCAATCCAGGATATAAGCTATCGCCTTACCAAATTTTATCAAAATCTGTCCATCCGTTTGAGTTTGAAGGAGTAACAAACATACACACTCACAAACTTTCGCCTTTATAATATTAGTGTGTTTATTTTAGCGACTTCATAACACAAAACGCATTAAAAAAATACTGAAATACTCTAATAAGGCTATTTGCTCGACACTAAACTTAACTCACAAGGAATAGTAAACTACAATCGAAATAAAAAGCAATGATCGTTTCATGAAACTTCCAAATAACGTTTCTAGATGTGGCAGTCGTACACTCACGAACTCATGTTGCTTAACGGAGGGTAGACGCTAAAGCGTTTATGACGTTCATTCTTCCTTTTACAGCCCAAACGACATTATTTAACGACATTAACTAGTTTTATAGAGACCTAAAATGTTTACAGAACTAGAGGAACTTTCGGAAGTTTCACTGCTGTGACTAAATTTTGCTTTGCTTTTGAAAGCTAAATTTGTTAATTAGTTTGTGATTTCATTCATTACGCAATATTGTTTTCGGCATAACGTGGAATTTGTCTAAAACTTCAGTGTCTTTGAGGTGAAATGGTTTAGAATCTCTATATTTTTCTTTGTTAAATTTTAAAATAGCGATGATAGCCTAGTTGGAGAAGGCTCGCCTCTCTAGCCAGAGGAGCGGGCTCAAACCCAGTCGACGGTACGCACCAATTTGTTCATTGTGTGAACAAATGTGCGTATATTGTATGTCATCTACTACAGGACTGGAGCCCGGTGTTTGGAGACAGGCTCGCCACCTGTCACATTTGGGACTGAATATTGTCCGGCGAAGTGTGGGCGTTGTATTACACCTCTGCCAGCCCCCTCGGGGGAAAGGCGTGACGATATGTTATGTTATGTTATGTAAAATTGGTAATTGTTTAGCTACATTGGTATCAGTGATTTGTATCCAGCTATAAGTCTTTCTATATTAATGCTGAAGAATTGAGTATAGAAAGACTTACGCGTATTTTATGTGAACAAAAGACTGAACAGTCTCGTTCTCAAGCACCTCTTTATTCTGTTCGCGCAATTGTCGGTCGGTGGGTGAGCACTGAACCTAATCTCTACATTGCTCTACCCCGTTCTGAACTCGCTCATTTTTCATCAAAGTTATAAAAATGCCACCTTTTATAATTTAAAATTGAAAGTCGGAATATATTTACGATTCAAATACACAGCTATATTTTGGAAGGCAATAATTCAACGACGATTGTGTAGTAACGTTGCGTTGAGCGCGCCATTATTTTCCGTTAGTGTATAGAACCACCTCGCTGCTCATGAATTATTCTGTAACTACGTTATTGTGTTGTATATTCTGACGCCGTCCTCTAATAATTGATAACGCAGCACCCGGAGGGACTCACTTCTGTTTTGACAAACGTAATCTTTCCTAATTTAGATGCAGACGGTCGTAGGCATAAATCCTGAGCGTCTTGACGCAGACATCTAATATTGTAATGCTATCTTACACAAGAATGAATATCTAAAACTGATTATTCACTCTAAATCGCTAACCATTCAGCTTCAGTGGTCCAAACGAAAATTCTGAAACAGATGTGAATTTCAATTGGGGAACCTGTATAATAGCGTCGCTACGGGCATTATCGACACAATAATGCGTACTGGAGTCCAGATATTCGGACACATATTTTTCGGGAGCAAATGAGATGCAGCGCACATTCGAGTGTGAAACGGTGTCCGTGATTACCCGGTATCGCACAGAAGTCCGGATCGTAATGACAGTAATAATTTGACCGTAATCGGTCGCCGGCCGCTTTGTAGTCGCCTTGGGATCCAAGTCCGATTTTAAGCTTGCTCTATTTTGCGCATCAGTGGACAACTATCTAAATCAACGAGGATAATTGCCGCTCCTACGTCGTTAGCCTAATAGAGAGCCGGTACTAAAGTTCCTGGAGCATTTTATTCCGGATGCACGTCGTAGTTGCGACATGTCGATCGATTCGGGTTAGTTAGCGTTTAGTTTGATGAACTTGTAGCGGTAATTAAAATAATTTGGCGGTACGAGCAAGTGAGCCCAGTGGGTAGTGACGCGGGTGATTTAGTGACCTTGTTAATGGGTTAACTTCGTCAAAGTTGCGCAAGGCTCGCCCTGGGACCCCCTGTTAGCTCGCCACGGGTGCGTGATGTAATTTATTTATTCAGATTACGTGATGTCCGTTAGATTACACGTACGTGGTAACTGGGTGTAAATTCGCAGTTGCCCTGTTTGTACCTAAATAAAGCTGAGACATGTTAGACTCCGTCTGCTGGTATGTTTTATTTTATATCATTTTCTAGTAACATTAAAAAAGGCGATGACAGCCAAGTTGGAGAAGGTTCACCTTTCAAGCCAGATGGGAGTGGGTACGATCCCAGCCGAAGGCACGTTTCAATTTGTTCATTTTGAACAATCCATATTTGCGTACTTTAATGCCATCTGCTACATAATTGCAGCTCGGTGTATGGTGACAGGCTTAGCCCTGTCACATTTGGAATTGCTTACCTCTGCTGACTTATTTTGAAGACTATTTACTCAATTTAAGTGAATACATAGGTATGCGCTGCGTGAATTTATCTGTTGTTCTGTAGGAAGCATAATATTTCCGAGATTAAATGTAGGTTGTGCAACTGGCTTAGTAGTAAATTTCATACAAATATTTCATGCGATGACAGGAGTATCCTATTATTATTCTATCCGTATTATCCTAATTATTACATACATAATTTTAGTGTTGTAGTTATGTATCCAGTACCGGTAAATTTTTGCTATAAATCAAACTCACCGTGACTAAAGATATAGCAAATAGATTGATATTGTACATCCACCTTGTACATTGTACCTTTCTTTAATTACATTGTTTTTATTCAGGCATTCCCAAAAGCGTGGTATGTTTTAAGGCTCCGCAGGTAAGAAAGCCAGTATAAATTCAAATCATTTCGTGTTTTTACGTTTTTCGCACAAAACAGAAATGTAGGATTCGTGCTTCGTTGAAATATTAATACACCTCGGAAGTTAATTTAAGACGTCAGAACATAAAGTGAAAGGGAAAATTGCTTTCATGTGATGAAACCTTATTGCTGCTGCAGGCTTATTTGGTTCATATTAGGTGGAGTCTCTCTGTCTGTGTCGTATCAAAGAAATAATTTGGGAGTCTTGAAATATACGTGCAACGTATATACTTAACAAAAATATTGTGTCTCGTGAAAATATGTGATCAAAACAGTTGTTGTTTACTTCTGAGCTAAGTACAACTTACCTTTTATGTAAGAAAATTATATATGACGGCGCGAGATATCATTGGATAAAGAAAATCCGTTTGAGAGTTGTTAATCGATAGTTTTAATCTGTGGTTTATGACGATTAATCGATTTGTTTATGGTAATTTAGAGCGGTTAACACCGAATGGAGTTGCGTTTGGGATTTCGGGCGAACGTCATGTCTGTCAGTCAGTGGTTGACAGGACTGGGCTGAAAGCGGTCGCACGCAATGGTCATTCGTAAACCCATTACTCTAAATCGCCAACTATCTTTGTGATCATTCACTAAATAAGTAGTCTAAGTGACTGTATAATTAAAATAGTGAAAAGCCTTCAATGCTGTCCCCTTATTTCAACGTTCCTGAAGTTTGACGCCGACCATAAAATGATAGCGAGTTCACGGATGAGAAATCAGACACAACACCTCGGCCTACTAGATTTTCTCCGTCACCAAAAGTGGAAGGTTACAGCGCGGCGGCCTTTCCTATGTTTCTCCGACATCAATGGGATCAGATGCGACGGCGTGGCTCCTCTTTCCTACATTACCCCGATATCAGGAGTGAGATGTGAAGGCTCGGCTTCCTATTTCTCTATGTTTCCCCGACATCAGAAGTGGGATAAGACCAATGCCCACAGTTAACAAGATGAGTGCTGAAGATGATGACGAGAACCACCGGCCTCTTTCCCCGACATCAGAATTGGGATAAGAATAACGTCCACAGCAACAAGATATGGCTCCGTCTTTGGCTACAATTCTACAATGATCTGGAAGCGAAGTGGCATAGCAACAGATGGCTGATAGGGTCGCCCCTGCACTGAGAAAACTGTGTACGTGCTATTATTGTGGAGTGTGCGGACTGTTTCTTCGTGGTGCATAAAGTGCAGCAGAGCGGCAATGAGAGAGTGAGCATCGAGTAGACGTTTGCATTATCTCGACGGCGTTTGATTACACCTAGTCTATGCTATGTGACGCAACTAACAAACTACGAGAGACGAAAGATAGCAGTGTACCGAACAAAACGTCGACGCCTACGTGTTACTACTGCAACGAGGTTACATCGCCACTCGTTGATCGAAAAAGGGCACCAAAATTAGCAGCAGCAACGTGCGAGATCCGGTCAATGCCTGGAGGGCTATTCTTACAACTCGAGATTCCATCATACCTCGAAAAAAAATGGATGAATTCGAGATGCCTTATTCTATACGCTCGAGATCGAGATAATCTCGATGGCTGTGGCACGAGATGTCTCGAGTAGTCGGAGGCAGTGGAGACTTCCAGGGGGGCTATTCCTGCGCGTGAGATGAGATGAGATTTTATCTTGGTCACTCTCACACCTATGACGTTGCAAACGAGAGCAACAAGGACGAAAAAAAGTGAGATGAGAATCTCAAATCTCCGAATAGGGTAGTAATGAATAGAGATCGAGATGAGATGAAAATCTCCTATCTCCGAATTGGGCCCCTGCACTATGAAGCAGCCATTGATCACCTGCGAGTAGCAATTGAATCCGGTGAGAAGTTTTCATTTTATTTGATATTCGTAAACGATGTATGTCAGAGTGTTATTTTCTATTGGAGTTGTTTAAAGTTTAGAAATACCCACAAACAGTTTAGTCAAACTGTCGCTTGCGGCACATGTGAGTCATGCAGTTAATAAATAACTTACTAAGTGTCAATGCTTTTGGTAAAACTAAGCCTGGAGGGCAGTAGCCGGTAGGACAGTAGCCTGTGTAGTAATAGCCTGTGTGGCAATAGCCTGTGTGGCACTCGCCTGTGTGGCACTAATCTGCAAGGTACTATCCTATGTGGCACTAGCCTGTGTGGCAAGCCGGTGTAGCAAGCCTGTGTGGCAAGCCTGTGTGGCAAGCGTATGTCGTTCTAGCCTGTGTGGCAAGCCTGTGTGGCAAACCTGTGTGGCAAGCTTGTGTGGCAAGTCTTTGTTGCAACCCTACTTTTGTGGCATTATAGTATGAGTGACGACCTAGCCTGTGTGGTAAGTCTATGTAGTAAACTCCTCCCGGTGTAACATCATAGTACGAGTTACGACCTAGCCTGTGTGGCAAGTCTACGTGACAACTTTAATGGCATGTTATTTGTTTGAAATTGGACACAGCAGTTTTCATAAGTCCAAACCGCGTATGTGTATCGTCATTGGATTTTCAATGTGGCTTGATTAAATTCTTGGACCATTGGATGTATGATTAATAATTTAGTTTTAGCCTCGATTATTCGATTGGTCCCAATACAATTTATTTCACTAAAAGTAAAGTTGCTTATTTCAATTATCATGACAATTTATGGGGATAGGTAACGAATATGAAGTTACTGTTGGAAGAGTCGATTATACTCTGGTACGATGTTTATGGTTGGTAGAATTGGGTTTAACTGTGTTTTGTGTTATCCCATAACTGGGTTCGCTTTCTGTGAAATTGTGGAGGTAGATTTGAGACGGTCAGAATGACCGAGCGTTAAGTGGTTACTTGAGCACTTTGATGATTGTCCACAGATGATGAGATGAACTATTCACCCGAGGACGTGTGAAAATGCAGGATGGCCGTGACGGCGCGAGATATCATTGGATAAAGAAAATCCGTTTGAGAGTTGTTAATCGATAGTTTTAATCTGTGGTTTATGACGATTAATCGATTTGTTTATGGTAATTTAGAGCGGTTAACACCGAATGGAGTTGCGTTTGGGATTTCGGGCGAACGTCATGTCTGTCAGTCAGTGGTTGACAGGACTGGGCTGAAAGCGGTCGCACGCAATGGTCATTCGTAAACCCATTACTCTAAATCGCCAACTATCTTTGTGATCATTCACTAAATAAGTAGTCTAAGTGACTGTATAATTAAAATAGTGAAAAGCCTTCAATGCTGTCCCCTTATTTCAACGTTCCTGAAGTTTGACGCCGACCATAAAATGATAGCGAGTTCACGGATGAGAAATCAGACACAACACCTCGGCCTACTAGATTTTCTCCGTCACCAAAAGTGGAAGGTTACAGCGCGGCGGCCTTTCCTATGTTTCTCCGACATCAATGGGATCAGATGCGACGGCGTGGCTCCTCTTTCCTACATTACCCCGATATCAGGAGTGAGATGTGAAGGCTCGGCTTCCTATTTCTCTATGTTTCTCCGACATATATTAATTATATTATATATAATTATATATATAAATATATTCGGTAAAGCTTCGTAGCGATCTTAAAATCATAATAATATTAGTGGCGGTTTAGAATCGCCATTATTCAAGCAAGTGTCCTAAAAGAGTGTAAAATTCATCGCATCTCGCCAAAAGATTTAGGTAAAGGAGCTTATTTTTGGCGGGGCTGACAGTGCGATAGTGTAAGGCCCATTACAGGCAAATTATGGGGCCCATTATAGTCTGTGTGTCCCGCGCGGTCGTACAGTCGTGAATTACAGTGGCATTGGGTCAATGGATTTCAGTAAGGAATCCTTCCGGCGATATCAATTGCAGCCAGTTAACGGTGCAGATACCTTATCTGTCTGCCGGAGACTGAGCTAGGTTACGTAACGTAGATGTTCATTGGAGATTACACGAATTGGATTTTGGACCTCGATTTTTAAAGAAAAAAAAGTAAAGTTAGGATAGAGCTGTCAAATGTAATTTTTGGTTAATAGAAGTTGAGGACAGTGTCTTTGTCCGCTCTTTAACGAAACAGTTCACAGCAACTCAAAAATGTTAGTAAATGCAGCAACCTACTTATACATTACAATTATTCAGAATTTCGCCAGTGTAGTTGAATGGTCTCATTAAATTGTTAATTATTTATGTGCATAAATAATCATCGTGCTTCATATCTTCCATTATATTTACTGAATTATAATTCCATATATGTACTGAAATTACATGTGTAAATATCCACCCCAAAACAACGATAATACTTACACAATCCCGGAAATGGATGAAAATTAATTACTGCCGGTTGAGCTACACTACCGGTTTTTAAATCTCCGTAGCGGCAACTTAGTTAAATCTTAGTCCCGCGGGACTATGCTATTACGGGCAATTCTTCCGCAGTTCTAAACAAAAAGGCAAAGTAAACGGGCCAGTAAAACGAAGTAGCAGGCGTGGTCAGTGAAATGTTCTTGAGGTTCTATCTTAATTAATCTCCACCCGGCCGCAGTCTTTATTACAGTCTTCACGCTTGGCTTAGCAGCTTTTGGAAATCACTCGATTCGAAACGTCTGCTTGAATGGCTCTTGTGAGTTTGGGTATTTGATTTTTTGTTTTGAATCGGTTACTACCTCTGATAGCGTTTAATTGAAATGTAATGCGAAGGAATCAAGCCGAATGTAAGCCGGTTTATTGCTTGTACTATTATCATTGAAACTAGATCGGGCTACAAAATAAGGCAATGAGAAACATGAATTCAAAATTATGCACGTCATGTCATGCAAGTAGAGTTGTATTAGTAACATTTACATTTACCGAGCGACTTGTGTAGAACTAACATATTGAGCGGGTGTGTCTATTTGAGATAGAAAATTTCGTTGTGCTTATTGGGCACTTACTTAGGTACAATCCCTTCGGCCACCCACGATGTACGTACGTCGTAACTATATGTATCGTGCAAAGACTTATTTTCCTTTCTATACAATCAGTTTACTACGAAGACATTTTGTATTTTTTTGTACAAGACCAAAGTTTACCGAACCCTATTAATTCACCGTAATAAAAAGCTTACTTTCAGTCTCAAAGCTTAACAGCTTATTTTTGTGAATAAACAGTGAAGGCGCACCTTGGTCTATTGCCGCGATAGGAGCTTCCTATCAATCACTCTTTTCACTTTTTTGCCCAACGATACGTATCGGATATTTCGATTCTTTGTTGTGGCTGGCGTTTATTTGACAGCCAGTTTGAGGAACCGATGGATATCGAGAATGGATAGGATACAGTGTCTTTATTAAAGATTTTTATTATAGTCGTTGACCTAATTTGCTTCGTTTTCGTTATTGTCTAAATAAAATAATCTTGTAAGAGTAAAACAAGTAAGTTCGTTTATATATATTTTTTGGTTATACATTTCTACAGATGCTTTTAATTCTGTTAATGTATGAAACTTAGATACTTACTGAGTTCGTATTTTTACATTCTATATTCATCAATAATTGTTCCCTAAGTACGAGCAGACGAGCACCTAATTAATTTTAATTTGATTCAGAATCAAATAAATGCTGTGATTCAATCTGAAAACATAACACAAAGAAAACCCCAAACAATCTGTATCCGAGGCCCTCACAGTGCGTAATTTCACGAAAACTTGTGATCAACGGAAAAGTTGCGAAGGTTTTACGGGTTCTCGCTTAGGTACGATCAAAAAGGTATCTACTCGATTCTACGACCTCGCTACGACGTAGAAGATGAGAAAGTCTCGTAGTTCGGGCTACAGCGGGTAGGTGGCGCTAGTAGAGTGAGCTTTGACGTTACAACGAAGTTTTCTAATGTCGGCATAGATGGCGCTATTTCAAAGCTTCGGCGAAAGCTCTACTGGCAGCTCACAGCTGGTTGGAGATTCTCGACAACTGTTTTGATGCTTCACTTACTATACAAATACATGTTTGTTTCTAGTCTGCTTTTTTGTTACCCGCATCTAAGTTAACCTAATGACTAGAGATGCTAATATGCGACACTGTTTTAACGCAGCTAGTAGAAATGTTCACCTAGCTAGTAGGTACTAAAATTAAATTTTATGGGTTTATTCGTTGTGGTGAAGATAAATAGGATTCAATATCTATTACTTTGTATTGGTCTTGAGATTTTGTTAAGCTAAGTTTTTTTTAAATACTTAAAGGAAAAAAAATAGTATTTGATTCAGCCTAGTAGTCATGATCCAGACAAAAAGTTAGCACGATATAATTTGCAACGTTTTGACATTTTGAGTTAAATTTTCTCCAGTTTTATCAATATTTTATTTGTATGCTCGACCTGGTGACATCTTGAAAACTTATTTAGCAGGACAGGGACGGCTGAGTGGCCCTCTGACACTGGCTGTCAATATCGGGCCCTTGTTGGGAAACTTTTCAAAATTGGAATTCCGAAGTTCAGAGACGTGCCGGCTCGCGCTGAAACCGCGCACGCTCCATCTCTCAAAGGAAATTCGGCAACGGGCCATGTACTTACAATGAAATTGAATTATCTGCTGTGGCGCAGATTATTGCATTTATTCACCGTGAAATTACTAAACACTGAGACAATTCAGAGAGACGTTCAATTATATTCGTTGTTTTTTTAAATCACCCTCCGTAACCTGGTAATTCTTTCTTGTCTCTTGGGAGAACAAGTTTTAATTTGACTCGATAGAAATAAATCTCTTTTGGCATTTTTGGATTGTGATATCACGACATACTTAAAAACAAAGTAGAATTTTTCTTTAAAAATATTAACCTAAGTTTTGACCACTATTTACAATTCCTGTCATCTAAAGAAATGAAAATTGTTTGTTTAAATCAATCACGCCCTTCTTTGCATATTTATATAATTGCAAGACATATTCATATAACGTAGACACCTAGGTTCCTAAATGCATTAATTCAAACACAATATTAATATATTTGCAAGACATTCACATAACGTGGATACCTAGGTGCCTGAATGCATAAATTCAAACACAATATTAATATATTTTCAAGACATTCATACTCGTATAACGTGGACACCAAGGTGCCTGAATGCATTAATTCAAACACAATATTAATATATTTGCAAGACTTTCACATAACGTGAATACCTAGGTGCCTGAATGCATTCATTCAAACACAATATTAATATATTTTCAAGACAATCATACTCGTATAACGTGGACACCTAGGTGCCTGAATGCATTAATTCAAACACAATATTAATATATTTTCAAGACAATCATACTCGTATAACGTGGACACCTAGGTCCCTGAATGCATTAATTCAAACACAATATTTATATATTTTCAAGACATTCATACTCGTATATCGTGGACACCTAGGTGCCTGAATGTATTAATTCAAACACAATATTTATTTATTTGCAAGACATTCATATAACGTAGACACCTAGGAGCCTGAATGCATCAATTCAAGCACAAATTAATTGAGTGAAACAGGCATCACTCCGCATCACAATATCTTCCTGCATGATACATATCTACTATAGATCTGAATACTAGATTAAGTATATAATATATGTATGTATATGGCACATATCAGGATCTGTGACGGCCACTAATGTAATCCAGCAGCAGCTAATCTGATATCGAGGCGGGCAGGCGCGGACTCTGCGCCAGCTTAATTGGGTTGCGTTTAATCCCTCCACTGTGCAGTGCAACTTTGGACTCATTTCCGCCGTTCAATTTGGACTCATATCCTCCTTACTAACATGAATCGGATAAAATGCGTCTATTTAAACTGAACTAGCTAAGTTTCATAGTTTTCGGTGTTTCAGTTTTCTTGCATTTCAATGAAAATGCGTATTTAGTACACACTACATTTTTCATGGTGAAGAGACGTTTTTTTTTTTAATCTACAAATGACTTCAAGGATTATTCAAAAATACTTAATTACATTGTATCCTTACCAATTATAAAATCAAAAGTAACTCTGTCTGTCTGTCTGTCTGTAGGCTTTTCACGGCTAAATGGCTGAACATATCCTGATGAAATTGGATAAATAGTTACAGTATATCACAAGGAAGGTTTTCGGATAATTTTTCTGAATAAATAAATCTTTTTGTCATAAAATTTTCTAAATTAATAAAAAGTAACGAGCGTTTACCAAATGCGTCAGACAACATCACAGAATAGTACGTAGTTGGTACTAAAAGAATAACTGACAACTAAAATTAAAACTCGGCTCAAAACCAACCAGTATTTTTAAAAAAATATTGGACTCTGATCTTTTTGGTCAAGGATTATTATTATTTAGATGCGGGTAAAACCGTAAGGCGCAGCTAGTTGTAAATATATTTGTAGATGCCTTTTAATATGACGTATATAACCGTATATGTATATGTACAGAAAGTACATGATGATTTCCAAAGCTTCAGAAACACTGTCCAGTGTTTCCAATCATAGATACGAACATCAATAGTCATGCGGATTGGATTCGTCAACATATTAATACGTCTTCAGACTGATATACCTATCGATAGTACCTGCGTGTGTTGCAGTTATAAATGCTTTAGCACGATTAGATAATTGTACGTGTGAATACTACGGGAAGTCGGGTATAAAAAGACAATGGGATATATCATAGAGAAAAACTACAGCAACAATTTTTTTGTGTTGTTTGATCACTTTAACTTAATTAACTTAACTTTATCCATAAAAGTAACAGATATTAATCAGCTTGGACTTAGATTGTTTTATTTAAGTTTTAGATATTTTTCTTCGATTAAGGTTTTGTTTGTGTTTGTAACCGATTCAAATTATATTTATGTAGGGTCAAATGGGGCAAATGCATCTGTGGGGCAATTGCGTCTTTCGAGAATTAGTGATAAATCCTTCTCAAATTATTCAACTAACGCCATCTTGTACAGATTAATGCAACTAAAGATATAGGTGGCGCCAAATTTGTGAAGGGTTTGTCAGTAATTCTCGAAAGAGGCAATAGCCCTACAGAAGCATTTGCCCCAGTTGACCCTATGGGTGTATTGTATCATAAAGTTTGGTAAATTAAGTATTAACGAGGTAAATTACTTAACAGTACATTTAACATGAAAGAAATAATGAAGAGCAAAGATATTAATATGACAATTAAGAGAAAAGTTTATAACGTTGTCATACTACCATCCCTCATATACGGCTGCCAGACTTGGGCTTTAAGGAAAGAGGATGAAAACAAGCTAGCGGTATGTCAACGAAAAATGGAAAGGAGTATGTTAGGGATAAGGCTGTCGGACCAAGTAAGCAATATAGCAATCAGACAAAAGACTAAAATAAGAGACATAATCGAAACTATCAGAATACTGAAATGGAACTGGGCAGGACATATATGTAGAATGGACAATTGTAGATGGACGAAGAAGATAATAGAATGGGTACCGAGAGGAGAAAGGAGAAATAGAGGAAGACCACATAGACGCTGGGAAGACATCTTCAACCAAAGACTGGGAATAGAGTGGAGGAGAAAAGCAATGGACAGAAAAAACTGGACAAAACTGGGGGAGGCCTACGCCAAGGAGGCGACATCTACACATGACTGCAATATGTGACAAGGGACATTTATAATTAATTAATTGAAATTAAGTGTAATTGAAATAAAGGCTTTTTTACTTTTACTTTTACTTTACATTTAACATGGAAAAGCCTTTACCGTCATTCAAATTACTCAATGTTACTCGTACTTACCTAGTCGTTAAAAAGTTTAAGTCGAAGTAAGTTAATGTGAAAACGAACGCTAGCTCGCTGGAATATTCAGTTTGTTAATCTAATGATTATACTCGTTTCAAACACGTAGATACTAACAGCACAGAATAGAAGGTTGTCCAATTCTATACTACTGGCTCTGTGAAATGTGTGTTCTGTGAAGACCTCGCGAGCTTGTCTCATGTCCCAAATCTCCGCCATTAAAAAAAAAACATAAACTCCATCGACATAAAAATCTATATAATAATGATCAAACTTGCTAACAAAATTTCACGAGAATTGGCTGAGGAATGCGATCTGCAGATGAGAACACCCTAGAGATCCCGCATGCTGGACATATTAAAAAAAATCAAATATCATTTATTTCAGACATAGTCCATAAGTATAAATCATAACATTAAAAATAAAAAATAAAAATAAAATAAAATAAAAAATCTTTGTCCGAGCTAAAACGGAGACGCTCGCTCACGGTTCTTGCTCGCTTGGTTAACTATACCTTGAAAGCATATGCCTGCATAGGAATGTATGCCGCGACAAAATTTTGTCGACTCATTTTATCGAAAGAGACGTAGGTATATCATATAGCCTTGTCACGTTTTCGCAAGACAAAAGTGACGAGATGATTTTATTGCGGCTCATATTTGTCTAAACATTTTCAACGTATACCACCAAAAGCGAAATTATGAACACCAAAATTCACTTTGTATGAAATTTGATAATTCTGTATTAATATTGCCATTGACAATTACTGTTTTACTCTGCATTGAGTAAAACAGTAATTGTCAATGGCAATATTAACCACAAAAATTTTGAATAAATACACAAACTGTGTTTCAACCAACTTTCATACAAATTCATTTAACTGTTTCGTTCGTTCGTTTCTAATTTAACCGGTAACAAATAACATACATTGATATACACACTGTTGCATTGAGTAGGTATCAGTAGTAAGTATTAGTGTTATGTGTGTCTGAGTACTTAATTTTTTTACACAGTTTGAACCGAGTTTTCCTTTAAATTCGTATTAGTTCCTTGCCTCTTCACACGGAAAAAAAAAATTAGCTGCTGTTACTAAATTTTAGTTGTAGTAGCAAAAATCCTTTCAAACTATAGGGACAGCTAAGTTTTTTGTTAGCGTAGCAAATTGTTTTTAGCTGAACGAATTTAGCTGTTGCAGCTAACAATCTTAACAATACTTAGTAGTAGTTGCTAACAATCTTAACAATTAGCAATAGCAGGTAAATATTTTATCCTAAAGTAGTTAAAATATTTTGCTCTGATAGCTAATTAAAAACATTCGAATTTGTTTTGTTTATATAGATAACAAATTTAGTAAACTCAGTTAAGTAATTTGCAGTAACTGCAACTTGAGTGTGATTCTCCTAGCAAAATTTTATTTTGAATAGTAGCTAAGCAGTCTTCGTCGTAGTCAACAAAACTTTGCCAGTGTTTCGAAGATATTTGTTGCAGCAGCTAAGACATAGGCAGCAAAACAGATTTAGTTGCCACAACTAAACCATTTTTTTCCGTGCAGCTTGCACTTTCAAATGGCTAAAATTAATAAAGTTATACGCAAAGCTTTGACACTGATTCACACAAATATCGGTGCTCGGAGTCCTGAGAGAGCACTATGTGAGACATTCATTGGATTGTGTTAATCTGCACTGGAGTAGCTATACCTACGTAGAGCAGTCTCGGCGTCATTGAATTATCGGGCTTGATTCGACTGCTGTGTGTACTATGTCTGATTGTGCCTCATCTTCTGCTTTACTTACGGGTACCCGAATGTTACTAAGTAATTATTGTGAAAGTGCATAAACAATGCAAATAGGCAATAACAAGGACTCTTTCGAACTATTGGTAAATGAGTTATTTCGGTCTTGCTTAAGCATCGATTGACGTCACTACGTGTTGTCCACGTGACCGGAATGCTGTACCATGTGGAGTTCATAATTGTACCATGCAGTAACAGTAGCATGTAACAGTAGCATGTAAATTAAGTCAAATGTTATTTACGGATAGGTCATAAACATTTGAGGGATGATAACCTGGTTGGAGAAGGCCCGCCTCTCAAGCCAGAGAGAGCGGGCTTAAACCCAGCCGACGCCGACGGTACGCACCAATTTGTTCATTGTGTGAAAATCAAATCAAATCAAATCAAATTTCTTTATTTTGCGAATAGTACATAGGCAAGTTGTATACGCTGAGGGCCCCAAACTCGGCGCAGCCGGTATCTTGGGGTCCGATCAAAGCGTTACCAAAGTAGAGTGGTCGCGCGCTTACATCATATTAAAATTGCTAACATTACATTTTAATTAAAATAAACTAAATTAAATTTAAAAATAAATAGAATAAAAATAGACAAAAATTTGAAAATTACATAACTTATTACAAAAATTAAATTTTTAATCTAAATTAAAATTATTAAAATTAAAATTAAATTGGACAAGAAATAATATTATCACAATCATAACATAAAATTAATTGAAATAGATTGATTATCAACACAAAATAGACTTGAAATATTAAAGCTCAAATTAAGAATTACCAATTAGTACATATGTGCATTTTATATGTCATCTGCTACATGACTGGAGCCCGGTGTTTGGCGAATATCATCCGACGAAGTGTGGGTGGTTGTATGCCTCTACACCTACACCTCTGCCAGCCCCCTTGGAGGAAAGGCGTGACGGTTTGTTAATGTAAAAACATTTTAGGTCTGTCCTTCATCAAGTTAAGTCAAAAGAAACTGAGACGTAATAATATAAGCTCTCCTAAAGTAAAACGATTTACTATTAGCAAGTGAAGTGTATTAGTCCAACGATCTGTAATGGTTCATACAATTAATTCTTGTAGTTTAACTCTGTAACATCAGTTAACGTCAATGCCTTAATACAAACTAATCAGGTCACAAACCACAGAATGTAATTCGATTCCCCGCGTGATTTACAATAATTGGTGGCACGTAAAGCTGTGGTCAGAACGATATATTATTGGATATCTAATTAACTACTGCGTCATAAATTAATTAACTCCTAATTCTGTATCGGCGTCCATCTGTCTCTGCTACAGAATACGCGTCACGTCCTGTGCATAGTTAATACGGTCATTCATTGGACCATGAAGTCTCGCGTGATGCTCGTGTATTGGATATGCTGTACACGATACTCACCCAATTATGAGCATAACTATGTTATTAAAATTAATTAAAAATACGTATAAAATGTCAAAGATCGTCAATCAATAGCCGCCTACAAAAAACTTGAATAATCTTTAACTCTTCTAGAAGTATTCTAGTCCGATTGGTATTCCTCGGGTCGATTTGGTCCACTTCCTAACTTGGTCCGTTTCCAAAGTTGTCCACTTACTACTTTCGCCCATTTGCCTATTCCATAATCGTCCGGCGAAGTGTGTGTGTTGTATTACACCTCTGCCAGCCCCCTCAGGGGAATGGCGTGTCAATATGTAATATCTGTACCTACTCGTAACTTGTATGTAACCTGTCCATTCCCAATATGGCAGCAGATAATAAGACTAATAAATAAACGAATCAAAGACCTTTGACCCGGCACAAGGCCGTAAAAAATTAAAAAAAAAAACCGGACATGACTAAAACGCGATACCTAGTTAAAATTTCCAACTAAACAAGCAGATTTCCGGCAAGGCCACGAACATACCCGGCAACGTAGAGTACACAATACATAATCACAATCATGTTACAAGTTCAATCTATAACTAGACATTAGAGGCAGTATTGTATCCGTGATTCCAGTTCCGTGTCACGTATAAAATAACCGTCAGCCCAATGGGGAGCGAGACAAGCGTGTGAAATACGAGGGAAACGCGCGCACGCTGCTGTATTAAAACTGCATCTTGCTCTCGTCTGCAGTTACGTCTACTTTGCATATTATGACTATACTCAGACTTTAAATATTATTAATAAAGGCTTTTTTTACTTTTATCGTTCAAGATACCGCATATTTTTAGCCTTGACACAAGGGGTGTTATAAGTTTGACGTGTATGTGTGTGTCTGTCTGTAGCGTCGTAGCTCCTGATAGGATGAACCGATTTTGTTTTTGTTTATTTTTGTTTGCAAGGTGAAGTCGGGAGTTTTCTTAGCATGTTTGACGAAAATCGGTGTCGAGGGTTTTAAAATTTTTATTTTTTGTTATTATATTGATACAAACGCTAGATGGTGTTCACTAAACAGGTAAATTTAGACCTTTTTTATTTAATTATGTGTTAAAGGCGAATCCGGGTAATCTCCGTAAAGAGGTCGAATGTAGCTTGCAAAACTAAAGTTACCTAATAGTTACTTAAAGTTAGTTAAAATAAAACTAAAGTTACCTAATAGTTACTATACCTTACACCTTACTAATACCTTAATAATGACTTAAAATAAAACTAAAGTTACCTAATAGTAACACCAATAGTTACTATTTAACGTCTCCACGCGATACAATCATCCCAATAATGAACTTGTTTTCATTAAATACACGACTGGAAAAGTCAACAGTTCTATTGAATAGGTTAGGTACCTATTCAATTTATTGGTCTAATATTTAGCCAAGAAAAACGAACTATAATATAAAAAAGCTGTGTATAAAAAGTTATGGGCACTTGCACTAAATATAAGAATTACTTAAGTCATTGCTTAGCTAGTTTAGCTTATCTATTCCTAGCTAGCTCTTATACATACACTAGCTGTCACCCCGCGACTTCGTTCGCGTTTATTATTTATATATATATATGTGAGCTATCCTATCTGTTAAGTTAGATCGAACTGCACACGGTGTGCAAATTTGATTGAAATCGGTTAAGTAGTTTAGGAGTCTATAGCGGACAAACAACCTGACACGTAATTTATATACCTACTCGTATATTAAGAAGAGCCTTAGGAGAATCTTAACTTTATGTGCCCGAAAGGCAAATAATTCACTAGGAGTAGCTTAAATCTAGCTAGGCAAGGACTAGGCAATTTTTTTACTAAATATGAGAGTGGCAAGTGACTAACAGAGTACTTTTAATCGTGACTAACATCGCGAGACACAGCTACCGGATAATAATAGTCAAACTATACTAAAAAGGTTATCTATCTGATAGTACCTTGAAACAATAACCCTCGTTAGCAGCAAAATACCTAGCATGCAAATGTACGATGCGCTCTCAAAGAAATTTACATATCGCCGTTCAAAATATGAAGCTAGAGCGCAACCTAATAATGTAACGTAGTTAAATATCCATTGTTCAAAAAGTTCGTTTCAACTTGCAATCAAATTTGAAACTTTCTAAAGATAAACAAAAGTTAAAACACTTGCAATCAGATTGAGGGTAAAAATGAAACACAATTTATATTGGGACGTGATCGAAAACCCTATCGAACGACAGGGCTGCAGCAAGGGCCGATGGTCTGGGAATAGAACCAAGGAATTTTAGTTAAGTGAAGGACATCCCTTCTTTACCACTATGATACACAGTCTCAATATATCACTGCTGTAGCCTTGCTCTTGCTGTGCTTAAACATTCCTTATGTTTTGCAAAACTTGGCATTTAAATTTTAAAAAAATGTGTCATAATTACAAACCACAGAAAACTGTTGTTAATTTCTTAATTAAAACATTTTATCTAGAAAGAAAACTGAGACTCGTTAAGCTTTAGCAAAATTTCTTTCATAGTTTCTTCTAAATTAAAACTTTACAGCAATTTACATTGTTAGACAGCTCTACCACCAAATTTTGCGAAACTTTTTTCAATTACGATACAAACAAAAGGTAATCTAGAAGTGACTGAAATCAGACGTCTTGTCTTTTTACCCGACTGTACAAGATGGAGGGTAATGTTTTGCGAGTGTATGTATGTATGAGGTTTCTTTGGCACGCCCTACAGCCTAAACAGCTTGATGAATTTCGACATGTGAGGTGTCTTGATAAGGTTGTTTGAATCGTCTTGATAAGGCGTCTCCCAAATAGACGCGGCCTGCGGTGGCGGCCAATGGGTCGCCAGTGACCGCCAATGCAAAGTCTATTAGGCGCTACCGTCTGATGGAAGTGACTTTGGGGGCTGAGCTACCCACGTCCGTAGGAGTGAACTCTATTCTAATTCCCTACACGTGGTCCCCGGATAGTGCTAGCCGGGTAGCAAACTCTGGTGGGAGGCTTCGGCCGTGGCTAGTTACCACCCACCGGACCAAGCCATGCCGTGAAATGACCTAGTCGTGTTTCGGGATGTAGTCCGGTGTAACCGTTCCGAAGACGGGTCTGAGCAGTAGCGCGCTTGTGGTGCCTCACTCAACTGCCGTCTTTGTACTTCTTCACTCTACAAAACTTCAAGGCTAAAGTGAAAAAGTACGTTATAGGTCGTCGTGCTCCATCTTAGACCACAACGTCGCTTAACATCAGGCGAGTTGGTGGTCAAACGCCGACGTATTTATAATTATTATTGTACGTAAAAAAACAAAAAAAAAAAACTTAAGGTGGGTACAACATTTTAATTATATCCGGAGTATCAGACTACATTTTGCAGTCGGGTTTTTGTTTAGTAATGACGTTAGTTGTTCATCAGACTGCTTTATTTTACGTTTCAAACAGACTAAGGTTTAAGGTATATCGTTTAAGTCTTTGCCCTGAGTTCGGCCAGTCTGGAACGGTTGTTTTAAAATGCGGCAGTCTCATCACGTAGGGAGTAGGTCGGCAGGCATCGGCTGGCCCACGTGTGCCGAATGCGGTGCAATCGCTGCGATCGCTAACTTTTACACGAATTCCTCTGACGACTGACCTGACCGAATCGGAAAGTAATTGCAAAGCGAAAACGGGAATTGTTAAAAGTTTCAATTTAATATTATAAATTATAATAACGCCCATTATTTATTGTTTGGTAACTTGACATTTTAAAGTGGTAAAGAGCTCGGGCTCTTGAAGCTTATAAGCTTCTCGGTTTTTTTTAATAAATAAAAATTGAGGACGTTTTTGTCATCAGCCTACCAGACCAGAGCAGACGTCCTTCTTGGCGCACAATGTCAAGTTCTCATGTCACAATGTCTTAATAACTCCAAACTAAATGAAAATGTTATTTTACACTTATTTGTGTAAAATTTCTAATGATGACAATTCAAACATGGCAAAACATTACAAAATAATTAACTGTACTGTAATTTAACTTAATTTACTAAAAGCGATGGCAGCCTAGTTGGGAGAAGGCCGGGCTCAAAAGCCAGAGCAAGCGGGTTCGAGCCCAGCCGACGGCACGCACCAATTTGTTAATTTTGTGAGCATATGTGCGTATTGTATGTCATCTGCTACATGATTGAAGCCCCGGCGTATGGCGACAGACTCGTCCCCTGTCAGATTTGGGACTGAATATCGTCCGGCGAAATGTGGGTGTTGTATTACACCTCTGCCAGCCCCATCGGGGGTAAGGCGCAACGAAATGTTATGTTGATTTAACTAGGCTGCTTAATAAAAAGTCACAATCGTGAAAAACACCCAAAAATATTGTGAGTAAAAAAATAATAATTTGCATATAGTATTGACATCCTCGTTTACATTCTAGCTAAATAAAGTGAAACAGAAAAAAATAAAGACGAACGGCAAATTAACTAAACGAGAGTCACCGTCACTTTAGCTAAAAGCGTTCCCATTCGCACAATAAGAGTAAATATTGAGTAAAATCCCTCAATGAGAGCTAATATTGAGTAAAACGGAAGCAGAACAGAGAGTGTAAAAGAACCGGATATTTATTAACGTTGCGACACAGCCGGGTAAACAGGGAATCTACTTTATATTAAATCGAGCGGCCATCAGACTCTCTATTAGCCTGCGTCGACAACGCAGCAACTGTATGTTCTCGTAGACCCGGCAAATATTAAAAAAAAAATACTACAAAATGATCATGTCAAAACTTTCACTTACTTTCTTCAGCTGTTTTTACCAGTTTTAGTAAAAACTTTTGCATACTGACCTAGTTGCACCCCTCTATTTAAGCCCGCTAATATGCAATACAAACCACAAAACTCGATTTTTTCTTAAAAGCTTAGACATACATAGTTTAGTCAACGCACACACACAACACAGCTTTTTTTTCACACACGGTCGCCTGACCCCAAAGTAAGCAAAGCTTGTACTATGGCTGCCAGTGACTAATAAAAATACATCTAATATTGTTTTAAATACATACCTTAATTGATATTAACACCCAGCCATAGAACAAACACAAATGTTCATCACATGAATGTTTGGCTTAGGTGGGAATCGAACCCAGGCCCCCAAGCTCAGAAGGTTGATTACCAGTGTCTCACACTGAGGCAGTCATTACTTCTATCACGATGCACTACTTTTCTAATAACAAATTCGATTTATTTATCTTTAATTTGTTGTCTAAATGTGCTGATATCTATGTGCTGTCGGCGAATCTCTAATGAAACCACCTCTGTTTATTCTGTGTCGATGCGAAATGAGAGATGAGTGCAACAAACCTTAACAAATAGCCTCGCTATAAGTATCGGTAGACGTATTTTAGTAGGAACTCCGTCTCATTTTAACTGCGCGCAGAAGCATTTGTTAAAATGGAGTAGCTATATTAAAAAAACTTACTCGAGAAGTAGAGTTAGATTTTATCAAGGCTTATAATTTATCAACTAATTGCCGATAAAAATACTCTACATCGATTTTCTTCAAACATACTCGTAGCTAAGAACACTCACAACTAATTCACCTTTCAACAAAAACAACAAAATCAAAATGGTTTATCCGGAGCTATGGACGCCACAGACAGACACACAAACACACTTATAAACACAAATTTATAACACTCTATCGTTTTTACGTCGTGGGTTAAAAAGATAAAGCCCTTTTCAGTTAAAATATAACTTTTAATACGCATAGCGTCAACACTAACCGTGGCAGCGGTCGGTGTAATATTTCGTCGGTCAGCATTCTCCGTGAACGACTGACACCGTTGGTCGGGGCGATGACTCGGCTACTTGTGTTATTCCTATTACGAAGAACTGTTTCTTCTTTTGTTCGCCTGGAAAACCATCTCGGAACGACGAAGCCAAAGAAGGAGAAGCCGAATTCCGCCCCGCATTCGAGAAAAACGGACAGTGACGGCCTTACACTTATAGAACGAAGTAAACTGACTGCCTCGGTGGCTTAGTCTGTAGTGAACATGCCTTCTGAGGTAGGGGGCGTGAGTTCGATTCCCGACTAGGACAAACACTCATGTGATAAACATTTGTGTTTGCTCTATTTTTGGGTGCTTAAATTTATTATACAAATATAAATATATGTGCGTATATCAGTCTCTGGCTACTATAGTACAAGCTTTGCTTAGTTTGGGGTCAGACGTCCGTGTGTGCAAGTGTCCCGAATATGATTTATTTTAAACGTTGTCATTGTCACCGCAACCGCACTAAACGGGGTACCGCTACCACAGTCCTAAGATTTCTTTTTGCTTCGTAAAAGACCTACGAAGCGTGGGACAGAGAAGTCTTCATCGAAATGTAAACTCCACAAGAGAGAAAGAGGTCGCCAACAAATAAAATGTTAGTACATTTTTCTTTTGTCATTAATGACAGCGAGCACCTTAGAACACGCGTAAATTCAAATGATTTATAATTTTACTAAAGTAATTATAAATAGATTCAAAAGAGAGCAATTGTCATTGAATGCAGCTATGCCATCTTGTGAGTTTAGCGATTGTGATGTGAATTCAAGATGTAACCTACAAAATTTGTCGTTTCATGGGTAAATATGATATTTCCATTGTGTTGATTTTGTCTAATTTTTTTTCCAAAAACCGATTTACCAGCGGTATATTGTTATCGTTTCTTCGTATTAACTATTTCCTAGATGAAAGTAGAATTGATGATGAAATTCAGCTTAAAAATATTACTTAGTTTACGCTTGATTTTCACTAGAGATGGATAAAATGTTGACGTCATTATTATCGATAGTTTTTTAGCAAAGTTCATTACGTAGGCGATGGGTTGAATACATAAACATAACATATATTTTTGAATCAATTCCATCAAAAGTAAATTGACATTCTTCTGAGTTTGTACCCGGCAATAAGGCGTAAAACATTTTTGTTTTAAATGCTTATTGTTTTTCAATTAACCTACCTTCAATTTCTGGTCATAATTTTTAGTTCAATTTACAAATTTTGGGTGTCTTACATCCAAGTCTAATTTAAATAATATATATATTTAAATTATAAGGCTACTTATAAATAAATGTACAAAAACAATGAGATAAGTATCATTACTTATCCTAATCCGTTTACGAGTAAAATTGGCCAAGGGTCACAAGTCGAAGCGAATTCCTAGTATAGTATTTTATTGATCTTATTATTTACTTTTCTTATGTTAAGAATCATGAATGATATTATCATGAATGATATTATCATGAATAAAATGAACTATGAACGTTAAATCTACCTCCCAACGAAAATGATACCACGAATTAAATACTACCTATTACAAATATGTTTTCGTTACAGGGACATGTTAAATTAAATATTCGTGGAAAAACGATTTCTAAATAAACAATAAAGTATTTGTTCCATGCTTTGTTTGTTGCCGGCCTTGTTTTTGTAAAAACAATTTTGTTTTGTTTATGTCAAAAACTAGACGTCGTCCTTCAGACAGAATCAACAAGCAGTTATTTTATTTCATAAGTAGTAGTACCCGGGTAGTGCTAACCGGGTAGCAAACTCTGGTGGGAGGCTTCGGCCGTGGCTAGTTACCACCCACCGGACCAAGCCATGCCGTGAAATGACCTAGTCGTGTTTCGGGATGTAGTCCGGTGTAACCGTTCCGAAGACGGGTCTGAGCAGTAACGCACTTGTAGCGCCTCACTCAACTGCCGTTTTTGTATTTTTTCACTCTACAGAATTTCAAGGCTAGAGTGAATAAGTACCTCGTAGGTCGTCGTGCTCCATCTTAGACCACAACTTCGCTTAACATCAGGCGAGTTGGTGGTCAAACGCCGACCTATACTACATAAAAAAAAAAAAAAAAAAAATAGATCAAAAATAATTCCTAGTGGTTTATGTCTGTATTACGTGTGTCAGAAACACGTGGATAAGCATAGTGCTTCGAGTAATCAACACTACCACATCAACCTAGGTACAACCTTCATCAATGACATCGAATCAAAATCAAAAATCAAAATCAATTTATTACGAAGAATATTGTCTTAAAGTCTAGTGGTTTATGTCTGTATTACGTGTGTCAGAAACACGTGGATAAGCATAGTGCTTCGAGTAATCAACACTACCACATCAACCTAGGTACAACCTTCATCAATGACATCGAATCAAAATCAAAAATCAAAATCAATTTATTAGGAAGAATATTGTCTTAAAGTCTAGTACAGTAATAATAGGATCAAAATAATATTCTTTTATTTATTCGACTGCCTCGGTGGCTCAGTTGGTAGAGAACCTGCCTTCTGAGCTAGGGCGTGGGTTCGATTCCCACCTAGGGTAAACACTCATGTGATGAACATTTGTGTTTATCCTATGTCTGGGTGTTAATATCTATTTAAGTATGTATTTAAAAGTATAAATGTATGTATATCAGTCTCTGGCCGCCATAGTGCAAGCTTTGCTTAGTTTGGGGTCAGACGACCGTGTGTTCAAGTGTCCCGAATATTTATTTATTTTATTTATTCTACCTTATAAGGCGTCCAAATTTCAGTAATTAAAACTAATCATTACAGGTCACGGGTACTTTTATTTTGTCTTTTAAAAAGTCATCTACATTATAAAAACATTTGTCAAATAGAAATTTAAATTATTTGTATTTTAAACTATCATAATTAATTTCCTTAAAGCTATCAGGTAGTTTATTAAAAATGGTGAATTCCATTGTTATTTACATTATTACTATGCACTCGTTCTTTTTGTTGTGGAACCAGTAATCTATGCTTACGTCGTTGGTGTCTATCTCTTCCATTGAAAGAAGATGAAAGTCATTGATTTCAATTTCTAAAAGATATATGAAAAGTGTTTTTCTACACCAACGAAGTCGCAATCATTTCGCACTTGATAGCAATATAGTAGTTGTAGATACAAAGTCAATAGTGTGAGATATACATTGTAGGTTCGCAAGAGGGCGTTCGTCTCGGCGCAATCCTTCGGATTAGAGTTCCAACACGAACAGCCACGCCGACTTCCTATTTATGTTGGGTCGCTAACCAAACGACTTGTAGGCTCTTTATTACAGTTGTTCTTTTCCGCTCACGATGCTGTTACCGCTTCGATAAAATATCGCGGCGATTCGTTTTTGTTTGACCGGGGATTACGACGTAGTTATACGGGTTCCATTCGTAATAACAAATGTTATTTTGTTTTTATAATTTCTATTTGAGTTGCGAGATATGAAACAGTCGCAACGGTAAACATGCCTACCTATTATTTTTTGGTAAGTAAACAGATTTTGTACGCCTATTTGTCAAAGAAAAAGTTATGAATATATTCGTAGAAGGGACCAACAGAAAGATGTTTTTTAGAGATGTTAACATCTTGAAAATATTGTTGAACACTTGAAATCCTCGCATTAAAGTTTCTAGATAAATCAACAATAACATTTGTTCGTTGTTTATTTATTTATTTTTCTTTCTTTCTTTGCCAAACAATTTAAAAAACGTTTTCTTAAACAAAGCATCTACTTGCATGCATATTTTATGAATATGTTACAAGTGTGACACGTTGACAAATCCTGGGGCCTTAGGTGTTACGTTTTGTTATCGACGCTGTGCGATCATGGACCTTATTGCGCGGCGATATGATTCGCGGTCTTGCAGCGTTGACCACAAAACGTACCCACATTGCAATAAGATGACATTCCCTGATGAAGAGAGGCTCCCTGCATGCCTCATCCCTTGATGCACGAGAATATGTAATAACCCGTATTCTGTTTGTTGTTCAGATGTGGTGACAGCATGAGATGAGCACGTCGCGCATGGAGCGGCCGGGGCGGCGACCCAAGGCCGGCTCGCTGAGCGGCCTGTCGGGCGGCCTGCCGGCGGGCGGCACGGGCGTGCGGCGGCAGCGCTCGCTCGAGTGGGCCGGCGACCGCTACAGCAGCAGCGACGAGGACCGCCCTATCGACCCGCCGCCACTCGCAGACAGGGTCTTCGCTTCGCTGCTGGCGCAGGCCACGCACCAGTTTGACAGTAAGTACTGTATTACTGATATCTGACAAATGACGTTTAGGACAGAGCGTCGATAAGGACCAACTTCACAGTCCACCTAAAGTTTTAATTGTAAAATTATCAGAGTTTCTTGGTCTAGGAAAAAAGTTACGATATAAACTGTTTTTTAATTGTAGGCATGGAAGGATTTACAACCCGATGTTTTAACTAATAATTCATTATCCATCAGGTAAGGAATGGAATGCGGTACTTCCAGAGCAGAAGCTAACTAAACCATTTCGCTTCACGTTCCGTGTGATGCAATATCTCAAGTTTATCTCATATGATAGATAGATAAACAAACAAGTGAACGGAAACAAGCCTAATAATGAAACATACATAAACCGTCTTGAATAGCTTATTGAGCGCCATCTTATCGGTAATAATATTCGAGTGCAGACGCCTGCTACGCGCTACGAGCTACGGCGTAGCGAGATCAGCTTAGAATTTGTTATTCACCGAGTGACACGGTCGAAGGTCCGCGTTGAGCCCTAACAAGTGAGATCATTAGTAGGAGTCCGAAGGGAATGTGGAGGGGCGGGGAGGGATTCACGGCAATTGATAGGGGAGCGTTCCAGCGGTGAGCTTATGAGGAAAACTTTACGCGTAAACCCTAGCCTTTAGCATCTTGAGTGACGTTTGATGGAGTCACAGATCGCGGTGCATAATCTTAAAGCATTTCTCAATAGTCACATATCGAATATTTAAATTTGAATTATTTAAACGAGTAATTGATAGATAACTGATTAATAATTTATGATCGCTGATCACACTATCTACCTCACACACCTATGACAAGTTCGACACATCATATTAGCTTTTCCTGTAACGAGTGCACCAGATCCCTATTTGTTAGTATGTAATCGGGCGTAAATCTTTCAGTTTAATATTTCCCCGATATGCAAGAGGTACATTTACCGCGGAACGAGCGGGTAGCATTATCATAAAGGTTCATGTTATTGCGGCTCAGATATTGCACGTTTAGTCTTCTTTACCTTACTCGGTAATAAGGACGACAATGCGCGTTATCTTTTTGGCCTCCGCGTAACTACTTTTAGGTGGTTTCACTTCGCTTTAATATGAGTAACCTTGTCTCATGTATCTCTATTATGTTTGAGCACATTTGGTTTAGAGTTTATTTTGTTAGGGTATGTTTTGTTGGTCTTGTTATTTACAATATACGAACAAATTGTTAGGTCATAGTAAGTAAACTGATTTCATTTTTTTTTTCAATTTTTTCAACAGGATAAACATTGCATTGCAGGGAAACATTATGATTTGATATGTAGATTCATAAACTGTAAAATAAAAAAAATATATATATTTTACAAGACACATTTTTTCTTCTTAAATGTACGTTTATGGGTAAATAATAGTAATTTAATGAAGTCGTTGTTTGAGTAATCTCGGGTGTAAGACGTATGTCAAGTCATGATTTAATTAAAATCTGATAATTAAACATTTTATGTTTTTGACTACTTAAAGATTTTAGCGTTTAAGTGACCGATTTTTAACGTTACATGAAATTCGTTTCTGAATTGAACAATGCATTGGTTCACTAGTACTAGTGCAATAATAAACAAATAGTAGCGTCAACACATTCATCATAATATTATGCCTATCCAATACCATCCATTATTGCCCTGGAGCTCTATCAACACACATCGTCCATGTTGTCGGAACTAACACCGCCATGTTGCACTAAGTTGTGTTGCTTTCCAATACATAGGGTAGCCTTAGCACCGTAACGCTTTCCACATTTTGTGTGTTGTTAATTTTGGATAAAAATATTATAGGGGAAAAGAACATACATTTTGCGTCAACTGAAGGTTTTGTTAGCTGAGGGACTAACCTATCCATAAAGGTTCAAAGGAAAAAGTGCAAAAGTAGAGCTAAGTGAGATAAAGGAACACATTCACTGCTCATCTGATCAACAGTTATGAATATTAAAAGACGTGTGTTACTCAGTTAACTGGCACGTTGAATGCTCATGTATGTTATTGCAAAATTTCACATTATCTGGTATATATATATTTTTTTATTTTATTGCGTCCCGTCTTCAGATTTCTGCTTATGTAGAACAGTGCCTTACCTACTTAATGCCTTAAATATGCCCTAATAAGATTAGTAACAAATACATCTGCATATTTATAATTTGAAACAAAGAAATAACTACGTATTACATTTTCTATTTACTAGTCTACTCGTATAACCCACTTAAGAACAACCAACCTACAGCTATGTGTATCGATAGAATCATTCAATTAGCCGCATATTTACACCCGCACCAAATGAATTCCCGCTACATTATCGTGAGTGCACTTTACAATACGCTACACATACATATACCTATACCACAGACAGGAACTACATTTGGTAATACGCAACCAAAGGCTGTACTGAAAAGCAAATTCAAGCGTCAGTGAAGGCATGCGGGTTCATTCAGTTCTCCATTTTACTAATTTAAATGAAGCTTTTATTGGCTTTCAATAACAACTTTGTTGAAAATGCTAAATTTTTTTTCTTCTTGGTAGTAGTGATGAATAACGTATTATCTGGTACAATTGCCACCCCGTCCAAGTTTTTTTTTTTTTTGGATGGCGACGTTGTTGCTCGTGATCGATTAAACAAGCTACAGCTATGGTCACCTGCAGTACCAATAACGTTACACTCTATGTTTGAGTGAAACTTCACATTCAATTATTCAACACCAATTTTCGACCACAAACAAAAACCCGCTGACAGTCAGCACAGACAGAATTGAAATATGTATCATCAAAAATGCTATCAATTTCCACCTCACGGTATCTATGACGGCATCAACATAGTGAGCCACCGGTTATCCCATCAGAGAGCGAGCCAGACTCATCGATCAACCAAATCTGAAAACTCATTTACTGCCGCCCAGCGGCGCATTAAGCTCGCAAACAGCGGCGTGCGCCGACGCTAATCACGTTAGTGGCATCGCCAAAGGTAATGCTGGTTGCTGGTAACAGTTTGAAGGCTCGTATGCACCGTGTGCTAAGATATATCGTAGAAGTTAGGTTACAGGCAGATGCTGAGCTTCCTGTTAGTTCGTGGTTATTAACCTATTAATGGCAGAATATGTTACTTGTCGTAGTGTTAAAACTATTGTAAAATTTCATTGTTACTTTCAAACTATATGAAACCAAATTGGTGAACTGTAACATATCGTAACATAGATACGACAGAAATATAATGAAAAAAAAAAAACAAAACTGAAACGTTGAAGTAGGCATCTTTCAGAATTTCAGTTCACAAGGTTGTTCCTACAACGATAGCATTAATGTAAAAAGATTACTCATATACTAGTCAGTAATTTTTGTCTTGTGAAGCTATTTATGGACATCTCTACGAAGTTTCTTTCATGTTTCAACTAAAAAAGGTTCTTTCCAAGTGGAGGCCGACCTCTATAGCCGAAAATACTCCCATTTGCAAGTCAGACGGGCGCTGCGAGCAGGACCTTTGAACCGCTTACGAGAATGTGCGGTGTTGCACCGCATTACATATTGCAAGCTCATGCATGTTTTGCATTACAGATTCCAAGTTACGGCATTGGCAAACAAGTGCCAATGTAATTTTTACCAACTGTTTTTTAAGCAATGGTTACATCATTTGTCTTTTTTTTCGCGGTATGCTTTTTTGATTGAGTGATTTGATGTGAGTTTTGAAGTCAAGATTTTTATTTAACTTCTCGAATGAAAAACATAACTCTGGAGCAAGAAACTTTGTGCTAAAATAAGGCTCTAAAGTATCGCAAGAGTCGAACAATTTGACTAATATTAATTAAATTAGTTGGTAGAGCACATGGTCATAGTAAAATAGTAAAAGCTTTCAGTAAGACAACTAACTTAGTGTATAATGTATTTTTTTTTTTAAATCCTAAATGTTATTATTGTATGTTACTGTATGATTTTTAATGTAAGTACCTAGTTTTTTTTACCATTTTTGGTAAGCGGTTTTTGAGAGCGATGATAGCCTAGTTGGAGAAGGCCCGCCTCTCAAGCCAGGAGGAGCGGTTTCAAACCCAGCCGATGGTACGCACCACTTTGTTCATTGTGTGAACATATGTGCGTATTGTATGTCATCTGCTACATGACTGGAGCCGGGTGTATGGCGACAGGCTCGCCTCCTGTCACATTTGGGACTAAATATCGTCCGGCGAAGTGTGGGTGTTGTATTACACCTCTGCCAGCCCCCTCGGGGGAAAGGCGTCACAATATGTTATGTTTTTTTGGTACGAATGTTTTGAAACTTTTATTCAATATTTCATACTACGAGTATTATTTTCTGACCAGTTCACTTTTATTAACTTACTGCTTTAAGATATTGTTATTTAATTTGAATTATGTATGTATACCATTAAATAGAATCAATGTGAATAGAAAATTTGACAACATTATTATGAATATAAGTTTCTTAGGTATTTTTGAAAGTACTATTAGCAAGTCAGACGTATTCGCAGTACGTACTTATTACGAAGAATAATGTATTCATATTTATTTATGTATATTTTCTGCTGGTTTAGTATTAACTGTGTGCTGAGAATTCAGAATTCTTAAGAAGCAGTTGGTTGGGTGCATGCGACTAAGTTTGTTCCTCGCGTGTGCTCGTATGCTGAAAGGCTCGGGTATCAAGTATGAATACATTGAATATGTAGCCAGCTTGCCAAACCAACGTTCGCATTTCATGTACACTGCTACGGAGTAAATAATATGTACTTACTTAGTAGTTCCCGAAGTCGACGGAAGATGAATTATTTGTCACCCGTATGTGGTTTGAAGCTTTAGTTCTTTCTTGGTAAATTAGCCTTAATGCCAACCGAAAATCAAGACGTTAGACTAAGATTTTAAAGATTTAATAAGAGCAGTAAAATAGAAACGTCTTTCTGAAACAAATCATCTATACATATTAACAACTTCAATTATCTGTTGTAATATGGGTAATCCAATGCGTATGATTTAATTCTGTTAAAACTTCGTTAAGCCTTATTTAAGTACTATTGTAATTATTTTATGTTTTTAATAAAGAGTTGTTCGGGTTAAAGAAATTTATTTCTCGACAAGAAATTAACATAAATTTCACTTATGCGAGAACTTAACTAACGTACATTAATTCGACATTTGTTTTAGTCTATAAGTGTATCACTAATTATATTACTTTATGTACTAATTATATTACTTTATGTATCTAAACTATCTACCTTCTAATATTTGACTGTGCTTAATATTATTGTTTACATTTGCGCGCACCCAGTAAACTTGCCGGCCGGCTAGTACGGCCAGCGGTCGGCTGCGCGCGTTATCTACGAGTATGAACAATAGAATTCGAGCTGCGAAGAATGTGCCACAGTGTATCTATAAGCAGAAAGATCACTTATTTATTTAAAAGTGTTATGTCATTAAGTATATGTTGTTTTAGTTTGCTTTTGAAAATATTAAATGAGCTTGCATTCTTCACTTCTCTAGGTAAATTATTATAAATTTGTACACCCGCATGGCTTAGATGTCGTTTGCCGTGAACGGTGCGAGTTTGTGGGAGTATGATGTGATCTTTTCTTCGACTACTTCGGTTGCTGATTTGATGAATTTTGGTAAATGTAATGTTTTGAATGTGTACTGTTTTATTAAGGATTTTTCTAATTAGTATGCAAGTATGAAAATAAAATAGTTGTTTGATATTCATGTATTTTGTTTCTTTGTATATTTTGTCTGTAGGTGTTAGGTAGTCGTAATTAAATAACATTTTAATAAGTTTATTTTGAGTAATTTGTAGATCCTTAAGACTGGTTTTTGGAGCGTTGCCCCATATCTCGATTAGATATAAGAGGTGGGGTTTTACCAGTGAATTATAAATAGTGTGACGAATCGATCGCGGGAGGCATTGCACCATTCCGCGCAATGAGCCTAATAAAGACGACAGCTTTGAACGAATGTGACCTATTTGTATATTCCAGTTCAGGTAGCAGTCTAGTTGTAAGCCAAGATATTTTTCAGACTGTTTTTGATGCAGTATGTCCTGACCAATTTGCAAGGGTGAGTGTGATGGTATTTTTTTATTTTTAGATTTAAAAATGACGTAACAAGTTTTGGCAGCATTAATAGTAAGAAGACCATCTTGGTACCAGTGTACTAATATGTTTAGATCTTCCTGGGCTTTACTTATAATATTGTCGATAGAGGTCCCAAAATAGAAAAGACAAGTATCATCAGCGTACAACGATACATTTCCGTGAAGCGGTAGCTCATGTATTGAGTTGATGTAAATAAGAAATAACAGGGGCCCAAGTATGGAGCCCTGTGGCACTCCGAAGGATATTTTATGTGGACTACTTTGATATTCGCCAATCTTAACTACTTGAAGTCTGTTGGCTAGGTATGATTCAAACATTTTTAAGGCGTTACCAGTCACGCCTACGTTATTTAACTTTTGTAGTAATATAGTATGGCTGACTGTGTCAAATGCCTTTTTTAAGTCAATAAAGACTCCCAAAGCTATTTTCTTTTGATCAATATTAGTTTTAATATTAGTAGTTAAGTCTGCTGTGGCCGACAGGGTATTTGATTGTGATCGAAATCCATATTGATGCTTAAAGAGAAAATGTATAGAAGTTAAATAAGAGTCTAGCCTTGAATAAATTACTTTTTCTAGTATTTTTGAAATAACAGGTAACACTGAAATTGGCCGATAATTGTTGGGATCAGTTTTAGAACCAGATTTATAGATAGGTGTTACTTTTGCAACCTTAAGAGCATCTGGAAAGGTTCCTTCTGCCAAGCAGGCGTTGATACAATCAATAATTTTGTCTATCATAACGTCACTGACACATTTTATGACTTTAGTAGAAATTCCATCAATTCCTACACTAGAGTTTGAGTCTAAATTTCTTATTATTTTAGTTATTTCGTCTTTTTGACATGGAGCGAGAAAATCGAGTTGGTTTGAGACTTGTCTTGTATTGTGTAGTGTTTGTGTTTGTTGATGGTGTGTAAGAATATGGTTAGCCAAAGTTTCTCCAATAGTCGAAAAAAAGATATTGAACGTTTCACACACTTCAGTTCCCTTTGTAATTGTTTTAGACTCAACTTCAAGCTTTGGAGGTGCATTCTGGGTTTTAATCTTATTTTTAGACAGCAAATTTACTAACTTCCACATCTTTTTTGGATCTTTTAGACACTTCGAGAATTCCCTGTAGTAATACTTTTTCTTAAAACTCTTTATTTTGGTGGTCGTTTCATTTCTTTCTCTGCAAAAAGATTTTTTTAATTCTTCGTTTTTAGGGTCTTGTTGTAGTTGATACCATATTTTATTTCTTTTATTCAATTGGTCAATAATATCTTTACAGATCCAGTCTTGCCGAGGTAAGTTTAGTATTTTCCTTTTAATGACCTTGCATTGGTTAATCTGATGTCTAATAAAATTCTCTAAATTTTCATAACTATGATCTTCACTGAAGTAGCTCGTATCTTTAATTAGATCTTTTAGTTTTTTGTAGTCTATAGCTTCATAGGTAGTAACTTTTTTTGGTGGTGGCTTATACTTATTCATGGATAAATATATTTGTCTATGGTCCGACATGGAGGATTCTACAAGGGCCATATGAAAACACTTGTCCTTCAAATTTGAGCAAACATGGTCAAGCAGAGTTGTAGTTTTATTCGTTTTTCGTGTGCAGTATTCATCGCTGATACTATTCAAAACTTCAAAACCAGATTCATGCAGCATTTCTCTGTATAGTTTGCTATCACGGTCTCGTTTAAGTAGGTCAATGTTCAAATCACCAAAAACTATTGCTCGCTTTCTTCTTAGTAGTTGATTTGAATAAAAGTCCAAAAAATTTTTATAGCTTGTTTTTCGAGGGTAGTATATTGCGCCAATATCTAGAGAGTATTTTTCTAGGTGGATCCATAAAAAATGATTACCCGTTATGTAAAATTCTTCCTTGAAGCCATTATCTAGATCATTATGTACGTAAATGGAGACTCCACCTCCACTAGTGTCATTTCGTATGTTGTAATAATGTGTATAATTATTGATATTATATCTCATGGCCTCTTCATTGGACTTTAGCCATGTTTCGGTTAGTACTATGACATGGGCAGATTTGTTGAGAGAACTAAGTATGCATTTTAGTTCATCGAACTTTCCAGGTTTGCATATGCTGCGTATATTAGCATAGAAGAAAATAAGACTTGCTGACAGTGTATGTAGGTTTTGATAAGAGGAGCTTAGTTGGTAAGTAATTTTATCTTTGGGTTTTTTTTGTTCTTCGAACTGACTTAGTCCATGTAGTTTTTTGGAGATTCACTAACAATCCTCGGTGACCCTTTTATGTATTTTATGATAAGGTTCACTTCGCCGTTTTCTTTACGCCGGGCAAGTTCTTGGCTGAGTTCTTTCAGGAATTTCTTTTCTGTAGGGGTCTGATCATGATATAGTCTTATGTTATTTGTGAGTTGCTTCCTCTTCAGCAAAATATTTTTGGCTTCTTGAGAGCTTTCGAAACACATCTTTAGGGGACGATTTTTACCAGGTGTATAGGGACCAAGGCGTTGAGCCTTTATTATTTTAGGGTTTATCACCAGTAACTCTTGAAGTATTTTAGCCATGGATTTTATGTCCTCCGTCTGATGTATAGACTCATCAGTGCTAGTGGATTCAGGTACTCCAACTGCTATAATATTTTTGCTTCTGAGCGTCCTCTCCTGTACCTCAGTAATAAGTTTTTCGCTTTCCATTAATCCCGTTTTTGAACTACTCGGGGTGATTTTAAGTTTTTCAATTTCAGCTTCAAGGGATAACATTTTGTTTTCAGTGGCAGAGCTGATATCTTTCAACTGTAAGATATCTTCTTTCATGGCTTTGTGTTCAGCAAGGATTTTTTTCGGTTGAACTTTTGATATCGTTCGTTTGATCTTTGACTGCTGAGATGTCATCACGCATTGGTTTTAAATTGATTTCAAGAGCCAATAAAAATTCAGATCGAAATGCCTCTAAAGCGCTTATCAGAGTTATCAGCGTTGTTGTTGTTCTGTTGTGTTTGTCAATAAATTATTTTTATTCTTATTCTTATTGAATGTCATCTGCTACATGACTGGAGCCCGGTGTATGGCGACAGGCTCGCACGCTGTTACTTTTGGGGCTGAATATCGTCCGGCGAAGTGTGGGTGTTGTATTACACCTCTATCAGCCCCTTGGGGGAAATGCGTGACGATATGTTTATGATTATTCTTATTCAAACCTTAAGCCTTGTATGCGCTATTCGTTTGGAAATTTTTGTAATTATTGGTTTCACTCTGGCCATCTACGAACAGATACTCATTTTGTATAGAATTGCATCTTTTATCATCAACTTTCATCTCTGTATCCGACCACTGACTGGCGCTAGGTCTTGGAATATTTAAATAGAAGATGAGCCGTGTTGGTACATTGTTAGGCGAGATTGGAAACCATAAGGCGGTGGGTAAGTTCCATTTCATTTCGTATTTTTCTCCTTACACAAACGGTATCGGCGCTGTTATTAGAGGCAAGCCCAGTAAGTACGCAATATCTCCCGGTCTCGGCAAGAATCCTTACCAAGGCTTTCCTGGAAAACAGAACTTGAGTTTCTAATAAACGATCACATTTGCGATAACGTAGTCATAGTTTCTTATAACATACAGTGTATGCAGTCAAGCCATAATATGTGTGACATAATTAGATGAAATGAAATTAAGTTTTGTGTTTTTTTTTAACTGACTCGTTTCTTATATTAAAAATAAGATAGCCATTGGTTGCTTGTAATCACTCACGTTTCCTGTTACTGCGAACATGAAGACAATAGAGCTCGTTTGTCAATTTCTTACTAACATCATGTTATTACCTCTTGCAAGGCAACATTACGTACTCCTTGTACCGCTACACCGCGGCCGGGCTATGCCGCCGTTATTGCATGGAAATTCTTCGGCGTGCAACTTCATTGAGCGACTCTCTTTTGTATAAAGGTTTCCGCGCAATGTTCCCGGGTTATTGTTTTTCAAAAGCGAGGGAGGCACCTGATATTACCCTCCCTGAATCACAAGCAGTTAGGTTTATTCAATTAAGCCGAACAAACGGACCTTTGTGCGGTAGGCACGTATGGAAAAAGCCCGCCAAGTGCGAGACTGCTCGCCGGGACGAGCGGAGAATTAATTAATTTATTATTGGATATTATTATCTGTGGAGTTATTTCACTTTAGTTTAGTGGGTTTTGTTAGTTTATTATTTCTATTACATTTAATTGAAATTCATAGAACTGACTTTTTTATAGGCTATCTATATCACAAACTGACACTGATACTCCGCATAACAAAGAATAACTAACTCTGCAATAAAGAAGATTAAACCAAAAATCTTACAGGTACTTCCATAAAATCTTACAGGTACCTACCTAGTTTAAGAACCAGAAACTAATAATAGAACAAGAAAACAAATTATAGAATAAGAAAAAAATTCATCAACTGTACGCTAAATCTCTCCTAATATTTATTATTTGAGTTTTATGTTGAAACTTCCTTATTTATACTGCCTAAACGATTTTTGGTTTAACTATTTTATCTGCAAGCAATCTTCTATCCTATCAAATCATCGGATAATACCAGTATCACACATATGTATCTTCTTTTGCGTATTTTATGACGATTACTCGATAGCTTCGCCGAAATATACATACCACACAAAAATATCATTGAGATTACAACCGGATATGTTTTTACATTCGCCTCAATGGAAATTCGATGGAATTATGATAAATGTTTTTTACGTGACAGGTGGTTTTGTGGCGGGCGGGAGGTGCGTTTGCGAACATTATTGACATATTGTAGTTTGGGAGACAGCTCTTTTGCAAAAAAAAAGGTTTCGACAGTGCCATGGAGTGAGGCCATTTAAAACAGAAGTGTTATATTAGCAGTCTTGACAAATTAACTTGATGTATTTTTATTTTTATTTTAGTACCAAAACAATAACTTTCATGTTTTACGACTGTACATTTAAGTTAAGCTATGTTTCAAGTTAATTACGACTATAGGTAATTATGTTGTGTCTACTTATTTTACTATAAGATCCTAATAAGCTCACAGTAAACGAGCTATCGTCACTAATGGTACATGATATTAAAAACATCGTTTACTAAAAATTGTTAAAATGCAATCGAGTGTGTTTGACAGTTTTAGTTCAACTTAAACCTTATTGGAAGTGGGTTTTGGCTCTTCGTCTAAAACATTATTGACGCATTATTGAGTCGTGGAGGTAAGGAAGTTAACCATAAATATGGGGGCAGGGACAACATAATAAATTTATAGGTTGATTTACTTAAAAGCCTTTTTGTTGGTGTTCGTATTAAATAAACGCAGTTGCCATCGAAGTAGATACGTTTGTTATATTATTACAGAAGACGGATAAGGGTTTCGTTTTAAGTTTAGTTTCCTCAGTCATTGTGTAGAGGGACAATAACAATGTAAGAAATTAAAGTAAGTAGAGGTCCGACTGGACTTGGTACTTATTTGATCTTTTATAATACGAGTACAAGAAGCAAAGTTAAAAAAACCGACTTTCCGTCAGGCCGTCGTATATGTTCTTTTTTTTTTTTATGTAGATTAGGTCGGCGTTTGACCACCAACTCGCCTGATGTTAAGTGACGTTGTGGTCTAAGATGGAGCACGACGACCTAAACGGTACTTATTCACTCTAGCCTTGAAGTTTGGTAGAGTGAAGAAGTACAAAGACGGCAGTTGAGTGAGGCGCTACAAGTGCGCTACTCAGACCCGTCTTCGGAACAGTTACACCGGACTACATTCCGAAACACGACTAGGTCATTTCACGGCATGGCTTGGTCCGGTCCGGTCCGGTCTTGGTCATGTAAACAATTTATAGATTTTTGTTGATATTTTAAAAACTCCTGGACCGGTTCGATAAAATTCATAAATTAATTTTAATGGGACCACCTCTAAAGTATGATCTACTAAACAAACAAAGACTCATCATAATGGAATCATAATTGGCGGAGTAATCAATAGTAATAACATACAAAAAAACCATTAAAAATTAAGAACCTCCTTTTTGGAAGTCGGTTAAAAAAGTAACATATATTCTAGTGTATTTATGTAACATAACATAACATATCGTCACACCTTTCCCCCGAGGGGGCTGGCAGAGGTGTAATACAACACCTACACTTCGCCGGACGATATTCAGTCCCAAATGTGACATGGGGCGAGCCTGTCATCATACACAGGGCTTCAGTCATGTAGCAGATGACATACATACAATACGCACATATGTTCACACAATGAACAAATTGGTGCGTGCCGTCGGCTGGGTTCGAACCCGCTCCCTCTGGCTTAAGAGGCAGACCTTCTCCAACTAGGCTATCATCGCTCTAGGCTGTATTTATGTAGCTTTGATATAATACTGTTCTATTTTAGTATCGGTGCCCCAATTTGTTTAGTTACGAGAACTAAAGACAATGCAAAGTTTAAATTAGGTCACACCACTGTCATACGCAGAGTAAGTAGCAACTGCTAACAAGTTGCACTAAATAGTTTAGACTACCAACTATAACTATGAACAGAGTTAGGGTAAATAGGGTAACTGCCACCACTTTGAATAAAGAACAATGATAAACAGTTGTTTTTTTCGATCGACAAAATGTCTTTTGCACTGAGTTTTAAAGATCATTTTTTGAATATTTAAATATACTCGTACTACTGGCTCTGAGAGCTGAAGAGCTCTCGATCAACGTCTGTCATTCGTTTGTTTTTTTTGCCGCGTTAAAAAAATATGTAAAACTATTGAGCTTACTCATAAAATTCAAGAGAATCCGTTAAATAATGCGATCTGTAGAGGAAGACAGAGATCCGGACAGAAATCGGCGGCGAAAGCGTTTTTTTCGAAGTTGAAGCATAGACGCTTCAATCTCTTTGGGGGCTGAGCTACCCACGTCCGTAGGAGTTTACTCTATTCTGATTCCCTACACGTGGTCCCCGGGTAGTGCTAACCGGGTAGCAAACTCTGGTGGGAGGCTTCGGCCGTGGCTAGTTACCACCCACCGGACCAAGCCATGCCGTGAAATGACCTAGTCGTGTTTCGGGATGTAGTCCGGTGTAACCGTTCCGAAGACGGGTCTGAGCTACTGGTCAGACCCGGCAGTTAAATAAGTACAACGGCAGTTGAGTGAGGCGCTATAATTGCGCTACTGCGCAATTTTAGCTGCCGTCTTTATACTTATTCAAGTACAAAATACAAGTTTATTGGTAGAGTGAATAAGTACCTTCTAGGTCGTCGTGCTCCATCTTAGACCACAACGTCGCTTAACATCAGGCGAGTTGGTGGTCAAACACCGATCTATTCTACATTTAAAAAAAACTCACTAACATTCGCTCGGTTGGGAACATTATAAAATTGAATTGCTCTTTGTACGTTCGTTTTTTTTTACATAATATGTACAGTCGAGTTAAAGAAAAATATGAAGTTCAGTAAATAGTTAGACACATAGTTACGTATCTTCTAACGTATCCGCTTATACCGATGGCCTTCGATTTAGCCCATAATCCCTACCAATAACCATAACAAAATAGCCATAGAAACGGGTCCTTTGTACAAGATAATAATCAAACCCAAGCATTGAATTCATATCTAATCAAAACTCGCGTCTACCCTCATCAAAACGGGATTTATGCTGGCTAAATTAAACTACAGTCATCCTTGCGAAACTAGTGTTAGATATCAGTAATGGTAACGTTGCACTGGATGCGTTAAGCGTTTAAACGCAATGGCATTAGAAATGCGGGCTCTTATCAGTGGAGATAAGCACAGAGTGCTCTGTAGCGCGGTTCATGCCGGAGGCTTGGATAGGATTAGTGCGAATTTGACTGCACGGTAGAGCTTTTCAAGTCTGGATTAAAGTAAGTCTTATTGCGTTTAAAGTTTAGATAATAAGTAACATTATTTAAAAAAAAACACGGCTGCAAATAGCACGCAGACTTAGAAGATACCAAATTCACTCTGGCCTTGAATAGGCCCAGATTATAGCTCTCAGGAAACAATGTCACTTCCACTATCAAAACGATCCAAATAACACCTCACAAATAGAAATACATCAAGATGTTTAGGCTGTAGGGCGTGCCAAAGAAACCACATACGAATATACATACACTCTAAAAACACAACTCAGCTTCTTGCGCAGTCGGGTAAAAAGTCAAGTAGAATGCGACCTATCTTGGATGTTCAAACTCCTTAGTCTAGTTTTTTTACTATAGTAGTTTGCCTCGAGATAGTCATAGGACTGCGCGACTTCAAGTCGACTTTAAAAACTAAAAAAATATTTATTTTGATAAAGTACTTGCCTGCTAAATTACGGAGATTAGATTCAAGATTCAAGATATTTTATTTGCAACCCTACAGTACAAGATGTAAAAAAAATATGAGTGCATAGTCCAATGGACCCTGTCGGTCTAACCCACCCTATTATAGGTGCTTAGTCAACTTTTAGTAGGTCAAAAAGAAGTTGATTTGTCCAAGTAGACTTGGAGATCTTACTTGGCTCGGTTGACAATTTGTGATAGATGTTACATATTCTTAGTAGCGTCAAACCCAGGCATAGTCTCGTTTGTTATTTATAACAAGCGTCAATTAAAATTAAAAAAAAAGCTTCGACACCGATTTTCATCAACACTGATTTTCATGAAACATAGCTAAGAACACTCCTGTTTAATTGTAATTCACCTTTCAAACAAAAAAATCTAAATCGATTCATCCGTTCGGATGAACACAGAAATGTCAAACTTATAACACCCCGTCATTTTTGTTAAACAGTAATATACAATAACTTCAAAAAGGTTTTTTTGTTCAATTTAGAAAAAGATAAACATTCCCGTATTTTTGACCATAATTAATAATATAATAATAATAATAAAGTTTATTTTATTCCAAGTTTCAAAATACAGATACATACTTCTGGGGACTCTTTTTAAGCCAATAAAGCTTGTGCTAAGAGCCCCCGCTCTTTCTTATTATAGTACATCATTCATTTACAGGGCGTGAATGCGTGAGTATGTGTGTGTGTGTTATGTTGTATGTACTAACAACAACTTTGAAATTGGAATAACGGACATTTATATTTCCAAGCAAGAGTTTTCAATATGAAACCTTAACGAGCATGCGTCGTCGGTGAAGGAAACCCTACAAAATCTCTTTTAAAGTTCAATTGTAGGGCAAATAATTTCAGAACGGTTCTTGGAAAATGAAAATTTGCTTCGAAGCCATATCTAATCTCGAGTTAAATTGATCGAATAATCAGATCTGTTATTACACCTGCCTTGGTTATTGTAGAAACGATTTTATGTTAAAATTATCTAGAAGTAAGTACATATCTCAAATTAAATTATCTAATAGATCATAAGTGGCTTTTTTTTTTCGAGAAGCTTAGTTTTCAAGTGTATAAATATCCGGAATTATTCCCTTTCTCATTCAAAAATAATTCATCTACTTAACTTTTTCTTTTATGCTAAAATTCTTTGAAGTCGAGGAAAGCTCCCAAAAAGTAATTTTATTAATTACGAGTCAGGAATTCAACAAAGTTCCGACTCAAGGAGGTCCCTTTCTTCCGCGAAGCGATCCATTATCTTATGAAGATTTAGAAATTCCTGTGGTATGCGTCTCGCTTGCCTTGCCTCGCCGCGAAGTCGGGACTCTCCTTTACTTATACCTATATATCCTTGGCTTTATAAAACGGAAATGAGATTTTAAACTAGGCAGTATTTTTTTATAAAATTAAAGTCAACCAAAAACTTGGAACATAATGAGACACATTTTATAGAGCATTTCACGTGATAAGTACTTCTCTATGTTACCTTAGTAACAAATAAATGTTTACTGAAACAAAACTGCTAAAGCTGTCCTGTGTATACTAAACTAGTAAATTTGAGTTATACCGCAGACCATTGCCATAGACTATGGAACCAAAAACTCCAAGCTTTCCTAAAACAAACACATGCTTATTGACTTAATCCTCAACTTTCCCGCCGAGGCAGCCGTGAATACAGAAGTTAATAAACATGTTTTACAGTTCACATTAATATTAGAACGTAGGCCGCAACGTGCCCCGGCTGCCCGGTTGGCTGGGCTTAGCACGAGCGCTGCTGTAAGAAAACAAAGGGTGGAGGGTCGGCCTGCCCCGCGGCCATTTTCTCTGTAAATGTTGCTTCTCTTTGTCGTTTTGTTCACCGGGAGGTCACGAGAGGGCGCCGAAGACAACCTCTTTACTTGCTCACAGTTGACTCCAGAAACCGCAAGCATGTTGCGAATATACAACAGTGATTCAACTTGGGCAAACTGTTTGTGTTATATCCAGTATCTTCAAAAATAGACAACTTAGTCAAAATAAACATATCAAAGAACATTTTTTTAGCAGAATCACTGTTAATATAATATTATATTTAGCAGAGCTTTAAAATAATATCAAAAATAACTTTGTAGCATATACTTTACATAGCAATTAGAATTCAATTCCATCAAAACATTGTTTTTAAAATAATTCGTTCATAAATCGCTTCAATTATAGATTCCACAATGTTTGGCAACAGTTGTAATTTCTTCATGTAGGTATACCATGCATAGTACAAAAATTACAAAAAATTGTACAAAACATAAAGCTTGTTAACTGTTATGTCGCACAGCAACAAGTAAATTGCAATAAGCTGAAACACTGTCTCACGCGTACATTGGAGCAGTACCCACAGGTAGGTTCGAACGGGTCATTAACAATGCATTACGTTTTATTTGGAAAGTAGAATGCTCATTTAATTAATGACTCGTATGTGAAGTTTGGAAGCCACACGAGGGGAGCAGGTGCTTTGGATATCAAATTGTTTATTGCGGGAAAAACACTTAAATTAATTGGATAAGAGTAATGGAATGACAATATTTTGTTAATTGCCCGTGTCAAACGGGATTGACGATATCGTGAGACCGAAAAATTACTTTATTTTTTGTTGGTATTTTTATACCTCCATCCATTACTGAAATGTTACGCCTGCCTCTTCAACGTGGGCAAATATTAACACAAAATACATTTTATGATTTAATATGCCTAATAGCAAACTGTAGGTTTACTTTCATGATAACGACATACATAAATATATTAATTAACAATTGTAATTGTAATTGCAATCTAATATTAATCATACGCCTGATCCGGAATAAGTGGATATCTAATTGGTTATTCCGTTTAGCCACCCAACAGGGTTGAGTGAATATTTCACGAGATTGTCTAGTACCAAGCACCGGGATTTGCGAATGTGCATATTAAATTAACACTTTTATGATATTACGTAGGCCGTTTATCTGTTCTGCTGATGGGAAATTATATTGTTTGTTTACTGCCACTAAATAATAAGTTAGGCGCCGACCTTTGGAGGTTTGGGAATTGTTGCACGAGTACTCTGCTATGAAGTAGCTCCTCTGTGCTGGATTAGGTCTTAATAATGATACTTAAAGCTGTTTAGTTTTACAAAACTCTCAGATGGATTAAACAGGTTTTGTTTGGAATCCTAACTAATATTATAAATGCGAAAGTGAGTTTATTCGGTTGTTTATTTGTTTGTTTGTTTGTAACGCTTTCACGCCCTAACCAATCAACCGATCATCATGAAATTTTGCATACACGTTGTCTGAGATACAGAAAAGGACATAGGGTACTTTCTATCTCGAAAAAATAAACAGTTCCTGTGGGACCGCGGGTGAAACCGCGGGGCACAGCTAGTATTATAATAATGAGGCAAATGCCTGATAAAAACCCCAATAAATATTCAAATCAAATCAAATTGGTATTCAATTGGGACGTATTCGATTTGGACGTAGGTACATTATATAATTCATTTTACAAAGCAACATCTTCTAAAACATATATTACAAGGTGCTGGTTTCGGTGATAGGGTGTGTAGTGTTGAGGGAGCTATTGTACCCGACAAATTGAACAACAATCAGAACATAAGCTTGTGAAATTAAAAAAAAAAAACTAGTCTCCAATACAAAATTGATCACGTGACTAGTTTTTTGGTCCATGCAAAATAACAAGTAAAATATAATAACTAACTACTTATTTACAAACTCAATTTTTTTTTTTCGAATTTTGCAAACTTATGTTCTAAAAGTTGTTTATTTTGACGGGTAGCACAATACCCTTCAATAGAATTACACCTTAAACCAGCACCTTGTATTCTAGGCATTATTACGAAAAAAAAATTCTCTTTATAGAAAAATGAATCACTATTTCCCTTTGTCATCGCATCACGCGTGAACAGATGGAACATGTTCGCTATTTTTTTTGTTGTGTTTGTTATTGCCAGGAGAAGGATCGAAAGAAACAATTGAGATATTATCCCGAAAAAAATAACGGTTCCTGTGGGACGCGGGTAAAACCGCGGGGCACATGTAGTACTAAATAAATCTAAATATTTATTTATTTAACACACAAAACAAATTACAATCTAAGAAAACTTAGATAAAGATCCAAATGGATCGCCGGAAACAGATAAGATCTGGATTGTAACTCAAGACATGTGTGCGATAAAGGTTCAGTAATGGACTCAAGCTTACAAAACATACTTTAAGTGCTTAGGTACATACATTATTGAATTAGAATATAATACATGATGACGTTTAAAATACAATATAGGAGAGTACAAATACACGATAAATTATGATAGGTCTGACTATACTTAAATTAAAGAGGAGAAAGAAGTTACTCCAGTTGTGGCACAAGGACATGATTGTAAACTAAGAGTATCACTACTCAGAGTCCTCACTCTGAATAGTAACACTCAAAGCAAGTAGGTAAAGTCTGTCTGCTGAGGAGCAGTCAGACTTCACTCATCCACTAGAGATTAGGTCCTGTCTGAGCCTGACGCGTATGATTAAGGATATTTTTAAGGACGTTAACATACAGTATACATTTAGGAGAGAAGATGTCAAGTATTGCGTTGGTTCTTGCCAATTCATTGTATTAATTCGTTATAGAAGAAAAGTAAATTATTTAATAGGTTCTCTTTCCACAATCTATCAACAGGTTCCTACTTTTACCCATCACGCCTAATCGTTTTCCGTCTGTCTTCGAACCGAGTTGAGCTCGGCACACACGGTGAGTTTACAAAGCACGTGTGCTGCACGGACGGCCGTGCGCAGAGAAATTTTCAATAATCCCCATAGGTTCTCTGCACGGCGTACGCACGTGTCTCGGATTACTCGTAATTGATGGGGACCGTTTCTAATCTCTGCACTTTGCTCCGGGATCTGCACAGTTCTGTTTCCGTGCTCCTTTTTTAATTTTTTCGTTCAATTTACATACGTATTGGTGGCATTGTGAAAGCGTAGTCGGTTGGATTGTTAAATAGAATGAAGGAAGCTGTTTTTAATCTTTACAGAATTCTCAAATTTCTCTATACTAATCCTACTAATATTTTAAACGCGAAAGTTTGTAAGAATGGATGCATAGCTAGATGTTTGTTACTCTTTCACGCCAGAACGGCTGAACAGATCTGGATGAAATTTGGCACAAAGATACATTATAATAGTCTAGAATAGCACATAGAATACTTTTTAATCGCGGGTGAAACCGCGCGGCGCAGCTAGTGTTAAATAATTGTTTGCGATGAAAATTTCCTTTTGGTAATAAACATATCGTCACGCATTTCTCCCGAGGGGGCTGGCAGAGGTGTGTAATACAACACCCAGACTTCGCCGGACGATATTCAGTCCCAAATGTGACAGGGGGTGAGCCTATCGCCATACAACGAGCTCCAGTCATGTAGCAGAAGACCTATAATACGCACCTATGTTCAAACAATGAACAAATTGGTGCGTGCCGTCGGCTGGGTTTGAACCCGTTCTCTCCGGCTTGAGAGGCGGGCCTTCTCCAACAAGGCTATCATCGCTTTTGGTTAAATACTGATATATTTAGAGCATGACTTAGCACTTACTTTTAGCTTGGTAGGGCTGGCTTGAGTAATTAGCTAAGCACCTATCAGCATGATTTAGTCATAGAACCCGCTATACGCAAGTCGTTCTAATTACGTCTATTATGATCACTCTAACATTAAACAAGAAGTACCTAACTCGGTAGATTAACTTGATATTCACCAATTTAAGTTAAAAAAAACCACTGAATTACCCTCGGAATCCTGGTTTTTAATTGCACGATTACAATTTGTTCCTAACTCTGGTGTTTCCAGCTCTCAGTAAAAGTTCCGCAGTGTAGAAACTGGGCGGTTTAAAAGCGCAGTTTGGTTAGTTGTGAGACTTTTGTTACTTGTAGGTATTCGCAATTTAATGAACCTTAACATTTGGCGTAGTCAGCAGAATGGAGAAACTAAAGACTATTATTATTTTGAAAACGAAAGCTTAAAAAGGCCATTAAAAAAGAGGACTGACCATCTGGTGAGGGTTGCGGGAAGCTGCTAGATGCGGGCAGCGCAGGACCGGTCGTTGTGGAGATCATTGGGGGAGGCCTTTGTCCAGAAGTGGACACGTCTTCCATGCGGAGGTGATGATGATGACGATGAATATGATAATAATTATTATTTTGTAGATTTAAAATTAATCTTGCAACTTGATGCGTTATTTTACATCCGAATTTGTATGGGAAGCTTTCTCTCTCTTGGATTTTAGCTGACTTCTAAAAAAGAGGAAGTTCTCAATTCGACTGTGTTTTTTTTTTTTATATGTACCTATGTATGTTACGCGATAACTTCGTCAATTGTTAATCGATTTTGATGGTTTTTTTTTTGTTTGTTAGATCATAAAGAGGTGATCCCATCTACATTTTTTTGAAATCGGTCTAGAAGTTTTTAAAATATTAACAAATATCATAAATTGTTTAGTTGGATATCATCCTGACGGGAAGTCACTTTGTTTTTTATATTAATTTTCTCATTATTTTTGGTGAGAAGTAAAAACAAAATTTCTTTTAAGTAGGTATATGAAAATTGAACTATAAACTGTTTTATATTTTACTACTATTTAGCTGCAAAAAATCCTTAGAAAGAACCTCTTACCATTTATTCGTTGAGAGCGTAATTTAACCGAGGCTCAGTGGTTGTAGCGCCGTGTGGTACAGTACTGAAAATTGGTACGTATTCAGTAAGTACGTAAAAAAGGACAGGATGAATAAAAAAAATGCCGGATTTTAATACTAGACTTGAGCTTCCTATTGGGTAGCGCGTAATGAAAATGAAATGAAATTGTTTTTATTCCGAATTGTTACAACCATTTTAAATACAAAATAAATAAAATAACTAAGATGATTAATAAAATAGAAAAATAATGATAATAAAATTAGGTTATTTGCTTGTGGTACGTCCTCCACATCCGGTGTAGGGGACTGGAGTCCCAGCCGCGCACTGCTTCCACCAGTGCGTTGTCGGAGCGGTTGTAACATTGTAACTAGTAACATTATTAGAAGAACAACAAAAAACCCGACTGCAAAATGTGGTCTGACACTGAGGATATAATTAAAATGTTATAGCCTATGTCATATCCACTATCAAAATAATTCAAATGACATCTCACATGTCAAAATCCATTAAGTGGTTTAGGCTTTAGGGCGTGCCAAAGAAACCTCATACATACATCCTACATATAAAATTATATATCCATACTATACTACATACTACATCCTTCATACTCAAACTCATACATACTCATACATACATTATACATATAACCCACATACATTCATACACTCGAAAAACATAACCCTCCTTCTTGCGCAGTCGGGTAAGACGTAGGTAACATAAAGTTTAGGCTGGCATCAATATTATAATCTTGCAGCAGACATGTAAATTGTTACTGTTTTAATTTCAGAACTTAGCTGAGGAACCATATTAATGAAACAACAATTCGGAGTTCTGTTGAATAAATTCGTATAGGTACGAGTAGGTTATTCAGCTTGACTCACACACGCAGCGCTATCTATGAAAAGTTACTCAGCTCCATAAGTTTCTGCGGAATTAGATAAGTTGACATGAGTCTACTTCTACAGCAGGCAAGATAACGTACTGGCCACATTGAACTGTGCGGTTGAGGGGAGGCATTCGCGTGAGCTCCTTATCTGCAGATATTTAAATTCCAGTCTGAGCCTCAAAATAGTTCAAATTAAATGGAGCTTGTAAATTAAGTGTTGCTATCACGCAATCCTGGGAAATAGCTCTAAGTGGTTTCTCAGCGATCTATTATTTTGTTTGCGGTGACTTAAACGACCATTAATGAATTAAATGTGGGTCAAAGCTCGGAAGCGCTTTATACGGCGTCTCCTCTAAGTATTTCCTAGAACTTTGTTCAGTTTCTGTTGGATACTAAACAAGTTACACTTTGAAGCTGAGCCACGATACATTTATATGGCTTCAAACCACCGTTCAATAACTTCCCTTTGATCCCGAATACCTCAGTCCGAAATATTGCTTATTAAACTTTTGCCTATAATTTCACGCAGTTCAAAAGTAATAAATGTTATAGAGGTGGCAAACAATTTTCATAGCAATCATAAATACATAGGTAAGTATGATGAGAAACGGCAGACAGTGAGCGGGGCGAGGGGGCGGGGCGCTGCGGCGAGCGGCGGGCTGCGATCGCTCTCAGGGGCAAACAGCCAGCGATTGAATGTGAAAATTTAATTCAGGTCATTTTCGTGGCACCAGCGAAGGAATCTATTATTTTTCCCCAAAGATGGTTATTAATACAAATAATATTTTCTCGGCAGACGAGCTCTTATTCTGTTTACTTATGCAATCCACGTTAAGCTCGCCCCGAGTTCCCCGTAACACCCATTAGTACTCGTAGTTGTTAATATTATGACGCTTCATTGTTATTATGCACAGGTGAGGTGAAAGTTTTTAATGCCGTTAGCGTCTGGCGATTTTTGTAAATAACAGTTTTCCTGTGTTCTTATAGAACTGTACTTGCAATATATGTACCTATGTAGGTACGGGCCGGAAACTCAGCCCGGTTCAACCTTAGGGCACAAAAGACTTGGAAAAATGCAAATTTGGCGGAGGGAGGCATCGTCGGTCTGCAACCACCACATTCAAGTCTTCTCTTAGCATTTAAATCCAACGTAACTTGTCAAAGTTTGGCGCTTTGCAAATGAATGCTAGATTCTGGCTTGACTAATTCCAGTCTTTATGAAAAGTCTTATTTCTCTCAACTTGATTCGAACAAAACTGAGATTTTCTTAGTAAAATGTTTAAGGGCTGGAATCGATTCATTTGTATTACAATAGGGACAGATAAGGTTTATCCGAACAGGCATCAACATAATCTGATATTCATATTTACAGTCGTAATCTACCTTTAAGATGCCTTTAATATCTTCGCTGTAGGCGGGATGGCGCCGGTATCGCAGTTCGATTAAATTAGACGATTAAATTTTCATATTCAATCCTGAGCTGTTTACTATAGGGAAGCATCGCGCCTCAGGACCCCAGCCTCTGCTGACCAATTTTAACTGTTAAGTCTAACATGTGAAGGCTCAAAATGGGTCGGATCAGATTAATAAACATTTAAATATTCATGCGATCTATGATAAGAAAAAACAATTTGAGCTAACATGTGCTAGCAGAATAACCTAGTCTGTAAGTAGGTGAATAAAAATTGTGTGAAATCAAAAAAATCGTGTGTGTAAAAGTATCTGTTTAGAATATTTGTTTTATACATAGACATATAATTAACATAAAATATCGTCCTGCCTTTCCCCAACACCCACACTTCGTCGGATGAGATTTAGTCCCAAATTTGACAGGGAGCGAGCTTGTCGCCATACACCGGGCTACAGTTATGTAGCAAATGACATACAATGCGCACATATGTTCACATAATGTGCAAATTGGTGCGTGCCGTCGGCTGGGTTTGAACCCGCTCCCTCTGGCATATAATTGGACATATAATTATAGACATGAAACTTGATTTACTTAAACGAGTATCTAGCAGTTTCAGCAAATACCTACTCATTTAAATGTTATCATTAATTGAATCGCAATTTTCAGAAATTTACAAGTAAAACGTTATAATTATAATAAATATTGTTTGCTCTTGTATAATTATTTACTCGACGTTAAAATGAATAATGATAATTCAGCACTATGGGATTATTCCAGTGGTTATAGGGCTAAAAGCGTTAACCAGATTTCGAGTTTGCATTACACCATTCCACCTAAATTTGCTTTCGGAGGTTGTAATGCTAATTGAGTTTGTAGACTCGTTGAGTAAACTAAAACAAGGTGTTTAGTTTCGTGCCTCTGGCTATACGTTACTCTGCGCCCACCAACTTAACTTTTAGCAGCCGCTAGACGTTATGTTACGAGTATATGCTATATGACGAATAGAATGTTACCAGCGTTATTTACGGCAAATGTGAACAATTTGATGTTTGCAAATGTGAACAATTTGATGTTTGCAATCAAAAACAAAAACAAAAACATTTGAGAATTTCTTAATGAAGAAAATATTAGGACATTTTTCCAAGAACGTAGCTTTGTAGGAATTGTTTCTTAGTTAATAACCATTTATTTCGGTACTTGCCCTGACTAGCTATCTAAAAGTACTTATCGATACTATTCCTAGCTTCCTACCTATAAGATTAAACTACTTAAGTACTTACTTGAAGGTACTTACGCCACTTACCTTTTCAGCTCTATAATCTATAGCTGAAAAAGTAAGTGGGATATTCAAGTTGTATTTTTACGTCGCATGGTCAAAATAAAATTTTCTCTTTACGAAAAAACTGAATACTTAAGTTTTACCCTCCTCATTGAGAATTTATTCACGTTTCGTTTCAAAGACTGTTAACGTTGCCAACGAATTTTGAAAGTATTGCAAAACTTACCAATCTGTATACCGAGTCTTATTTCAAATTCATTTTTGTAGAGTGAAACTTTCTTATGCTTTTTATTTTGTCACAGCGTTTTAAAGGTAAAAAACAGCCTTTGTTAACGCGTATTTTCGTGTTCATTTTGAAATATTTAAGCATTAATTTGGCAACTTTTTAATACGCTAACTTTATAATATAATATACTTTATTGTTATTGTGTACTAGTGAGCTCCGCGGTATTACACGCGGTTAAAAAGCAACCCATGCATTAATCCAGGGAATAAGATGTCTTCATACCAAATTACATCAAAATCCTTTCATCCGTTTGACTGTGAAGAAGTGACGTGTAAACGTTAAACATATAAACTTTAGCCTTTATAAACAAGTAGGATAATTGCGTTGATAATTTTATAGCCTAGATATCGTGGACCTCAAAATTAGTTTTATTACAATTTCAGTTAAAAATGGCTCACACAGTACGTACTATACAGCATATTACAAAACCCTGTTGTATAGATTTGAAGGACATGTGCAGTATGTACACACACGTTATGTTATAAGTATTCATTCAAAATAATTTAAAAAAAAATGCAAGTTAAAAATATAAAGCAAGAGTTACGAGTATGACCGGTGTAAAAACGCAAGGAAAAAAGGAAATTTAAAAATCTTTTAAACAAATCTATTTCGTATGTTGGTGGCTTTATTTTAAGAAAGTAGCGGCACGACGCGAATAGTTTACAAATAAAACTGACGCGATTAGTGGCTACATTCGCGCTTTTAAGAGGACGGAGCGCGATGTGTGTGTAATTTTTTTTGGTCAATATTTAATTTAAACTAGCATAATTGCATTCTTCAGCCAATACTCGATGCGCACCTCTCGGATATAGCAGGGTTTTTGTGACACCCTGTATAATAAAAAGATCCGCGAGAGAGAGGTTTAGGTTTCTACTTCAGTTGTTTTGGTGCGGGGAGCAGGCGCTTGCGGCCTCTTAACTTGTTCGCCAGCACCCCAGCAATGCTTCGCTGCTATACAATTTGTTTGTTATTGTTTAAAATTACCTACCCAAACAGACCGCGTCATAAATTCCAAAGTTTCCACTTTCCACCCCCAACTTTTATACTGACCTATTTGGGTAAAGTGGTGAAAATTATTACTTGAACGTAACAATAACTAAGCGGTTTCCTACAAGCTTTTTTACTGGTAATGTGTTTTGGTTGAGATGAAAGCAAATAAAACAAATGAAAGTTACGTGAAACCATCTTTAGTAATTGCCTGTTCTTCTGAGTAGAGGCTGTTTGTCCGAAAAATGCGGTCGAGTCTATTTAAAAAAAACTTTGACGTTCATAAGTGTATCTTTGATTTATTTTTAGAATAAAAACATTTTGACTTTGACTTTGACTTTGCTAAACTATTATTTTGTTAATGTAATAATATGGACTGAAGTAAAAACTTTAAAAAATACCCATTAAAGTTTTCCCAAAATAATTTTATGCGTTGTCTCTGTAAATACAAACTTATGTTTATCTTTTTTTATAAATGCTGAATTGTGTGAGTGAGAAAGCAAAAACAACCCATAACGCTTTGACATTATTTTCTACTAAAACTGTGTTACCTTTATTCTAGGCGAACAAAGAAGGATCTATGGATCTGAAGCTGGCGACGAAGTAGTTCCACACAGATACATCAGCAGCCCCCAGCGCCAGTCCTCTCCATTCCCACACGAAAGCACAAACCGCCGGTATTTTAGAAGAAACAGGAACTCTAAAGGTATGACCACAGGACTTTCCCTGTTACCGACGACTGAATTGCCTAATATCATAAACAATTTCATGCAAATTAAATCAATCAATACTTTCGAACTATGCAACGAGAACTTTCTTAAAGTTGTATGTAAAGGAATTTTCCTGCGTCACGAAATTTCCCGTTTTCTCAAAGGCGAAGTTACGAGAAACAGTGAAGGCACTTTGTCAGCTAGGCTTGCTGTGACGGCCTAGGCCATGAGACAAATGAAATAGGTCAATGCTTCGCCTGGTCAAGCGGATTGTTCCCGTTAGCGAGACAATAGATCGGCCTTAGCACGGTCATAGAACCGATTTAGGTATACGTGACACACACGATGAAACAACCACTCTAGTCAGTCTCTATTCATATACCGCGTCGAAACGTTTTACCTAAAAAATTAAGACGTAAAAGTATCGGTGTAATATAGGTGCAAAAAGTAGAAGCTGTCAAACTTATTGTTCTATGAAAATTCAGAATACATTTAAAATTTGTAAGTTTGAATTATAAATTATCTAACAAGTAACAACACAATTGGTTTTTATTTTATCCGAACTTATTTCTATTTCTACAAAAAATCACCTGGTTTGCACCATCTAAATGAAAAAGTAGAGTGATTACGTACAATAAAAAAACGAATAACCAAAATTCGTAAATCGCTCTGTTCTTATTTTTTTTAAAGATTATCAGGTACGAACTGAGTAAAATGTAGGTATTGAAACTAATTTAAAATAAGCACTCACTCGAATACGTATTTTGCGTTTTTGCGCCCGCATGCACGATTTTTCTATGAAACGTGCGTGAATACAACTCGAACTAATATAGCAAACATGAATATCAAAACAACTAGCACGAGTATTTTTTTTATTATTACCTAGAGGTAGATGAAAATATAAACATGTAGCTCGAACATTATAATTTTTCCGGAACTTATGAACATGAACATATTTCAATTTAATTTGCACTAAGCTGTATGATTGGACCTGTATATTAGCGTATTAATACATACTTCAGGAGTAAACACAAAATAGTCGACGACACAGCCCGTCGCCATGCCATGTGTGGATTGATTTCCTTTTAAATATGGCCGCTGTCTTCAAGAGACATGGCCGTCAACATTATGTAGTGGCTGTCAGCGACTTTTGTGTGTACACTCCCTTCGATTTACATAAGTTCATGTTCAGGTTCCTATACACACCATGTACCTTTAACAAGTGGTGATTAGCTATTGGTGTTATCAATAAATGAATTGTAATTTTTTTTTAAATATTTATTTTTTAGTGTACCAACATGTTCAACCTTATCACATTCACTTAAAATACACAGAAAATATTATGTAAATGCTAAAACTAAATGCTAACATAATAATAGGCACCGACTACATGAAAAAAAAAAACAAATGTTACAGAGCAAAAAAAAATCTAGGTAACACAATAATAGGTATAAAAAGTAAAATTGAAGTCAGGGAATGTCAGTGAAAGATATTAGTTAATTCACGGAGTTTTGTTTTCTTATTTTACAGGTGAAGAAATATTCAGTAACGATACAGGGGGCACTCTCTCCCGCCGAAGGGATCGCCGTACGGAGGACTTCGTGCATGATAACAACGCTCGCAACACGCGCCTCTGCCTTAACAATGGTAGGATCTTCTACCGACCACTACACTACTTACTTTTTTTACCTGCTCAAAACATCACAACTTCAAACACTTAACAACAAAAAAAAAAGCTCTAATATGAAATGCCTACCTAATCTAAATATGGGGTACAAAGTTTAAAATGTTTTATTTGCAGTTTAATAAATTTATAAAAACTTAGGTTAGTTCATTAATAAAACTCTCATTTCGATGTTTGCTGAATCGCAGTAAAATGTTATCCTAAAAAAAAAAAAATTTCATACCTTGAAAACGTCTCGACTATCTCCATATTTGAGACTAATTACTAGGAGCTAGTTTGGTCTAATAGACAGGTTATGAAGACTGCCGAGTATCTACGCCATATTGACGTGAGTGGGGAACTATGCGCGGCATCCTTATCAAAGGCATCTCGGCATTACGGCTATAATGGCCACTACAGAATGCCTAGCTACAATAACTACACCGGAATCCCAGAATGCGTGTAATGCTTCATTCATTCCGCAAATTTCACTGAAATTAATATTAACTACGCTTGATTACCTGCTGTTTACGCCGAACTAACCTGCGAATTTCCTGTACTGGTACACTTCTTGTGTAGGAGGTATACTTCATAAGCCGGAATAAAAAAATCTCTGTTCTCTGTTATGTGTTAACACCAAAAACAACAAAAATCCCATTCCCTCTCAATGTCCAGGTTTTATTTGTCATGTTTTATCAAGATGACTTCAGCCGTTTTGGAAAGCTAGGAAACCAATAGAGATGTAAAAGCATTCAATAATATTGCAGAGTGTTTGAAATCAATGATATAAACGACATGAGGGTAATGTATATTACCGGTAATGTATGTTTAACAAAGGACTTGTTAATGTTACCAAATAATTTTGTAACCAGCATGCATGCAACAGTATCGGTAACAATGTCGGCTTGCATAAATATATACGAATTCTGTTTCGACCACGGAATGTTTGCTCTTCAAGGCCCGACGAATGGTAACGTGCAGACTTCCGAGCGCGAATGTGAGTCGCCTCCGGAACCGGCGCCGCCCGAGGTGCCTCCTCGAGGGCCGTCCCTCCACGTCACCCTCAGACACAGGCCTGAACCGCCCGCCGAAGCTGATCGACTTTACCTGTCTGAAGGTAAGTGGTACCTCAGAACAACACGTCCCTTGATTCAATACATAAGTTATAATACATAGTCTAGCCATAAATATTGTTACAATACAAACTCCTTCGTTTATTTTTTTTTCTGCTTTTAAATTTGGAATGCGTTTATTATGTTGAAAACTACAATCAATTTCCCGCCATTTCACATATATTTTTCGTGATTATTACTAAATTTACAACATGGAATGGGGTGTCAAAGATAACAGGATTGCAGTGATTGCGTTGCACGAAAGGGGTATGGAACCGTCGGTCATTTTCAAGACTCTTCAAAATCTTGGTATCAGCCGTATGTTCGTACATCGTAGTATCGACAGATATACCGACTCTTCCTCTGTTGAAAACCATAAAAGATCGGGGCGGCCGCGTGCGATGAAGACTACTAAGGCTGTTAATGCTGTTAAAGCCAGAACTCCCAAAAAACCCAATGAGGAAACAAAAAATCTTATCGCGAGAAATGAAGATACCCGCTAGGACTCTATCGCGTATAATAACAAGACCTGAAGCTTGGTGCTTATCATCGATATACAGGACATGCCCTTAATCAATCGCTGCAGTTAAGGAGAGTGGATAGATCAAAATGTCATCTATCCCGTTACGCAGGTGAAAGTTACAGAAATATTATTTTTACCGACGAAAAAATTTTCACGATAGAAGAGCACTACAACAAGCAAAACGACAAAGTGTACGCTCACAGCTCTAAAGAAGCTACGGAAGTGGTTGGAAAGGTACAGCGTGGTCATCATCCTGCGTCAGTCATGGTTTGGTAGAGGGTATCCTTTCACGGCGTCACAAAGCTTCATTTTTGTGAAAAAGGGGTGAAAACTTTAGCCAAAGTGTATCAAAAGACCGTCTTACATGGTGTTGTAAAACCCCTTAGCAAAACACTTTTTAAAAATCCACCGTGGAGTTTCTAACAAGACTCTGCACCTGGTCACAAGGCGCGAACTACCTAAGCCTGGCTGGAAGCCAATGTTCCGGACTTTATAAGGGCTGAAGACTGGCCCTCCTCTAGCCCAGATCTAAACCCCCTGGACTACAAATTATGGTCAGTTTTAGAGGGCATGGCCTGCTCTAAACGACACGCCGACATAGAGTCACTTAAGAAAACTTTGAAGCAAGCAGTGGCTAAATTTCCCATAGAAACAGTCCGTACATCCATAGATTCTTGGCCAGACCGACTAAAGGCCTGTATCAAAGCCAAAAATGGTAATTTTGAATAAAATAATAGTTATATTTTTGTTAAGACTTCAATACATGTGTACATATAATTTTTATTAACATTACATTACTGTATAAAAAAATAAATGCATTTTCACTTGTAACAGAACTTATGGCTAGACTAGGTATATACAATATAGACCTTCAAAAGTGTATTTTCGATACCCAATTGAATATATCTTACATTATTAAAAGAAAAAACAAAAACCCGGCTGCAAAATGTTGTACCCTATGTCACTACCACTATCAAGACGATTCCAATGACACCTCACATGTCGAAATCGATCAAGCTGTTTGGGCTGTAGGGCGTGCCAAAGAAAACTCATACATATAATAATATGCATACCCACATATGTGTGTATATACATACACACACTCAAAAAACATAACCCTCCTTCTTGTATAGTCGGGTGAAAACATTTTGACTTTGACCCACATACATACATACATTTGTACATACACTCGACAAACATAGCTCTCCTTCTTGTGCAGTCAGGTGAAAACATTTGACATGACCGGTGCTGAGAACTGTCGTGGGTTATTGATGAAATACTTATGAAAATCCCGTTACCAAAAAAACTGTGCAAAGAAGTTTGTTTTAATAAAAAGGTTTATTTAAGAGCTCGATACTCGGTTAATTTTATAATGGACTCAAAACTCAAAATTTGAATGCGCTTGATAAAATATTTTTCAAATTTACATAAGTCTTCTCCAGACAATGAAAGCTGTTTTTATGTTCTGCCACTTACATTAACTTTGAGTTCGTAAATTGCTTTGAATCCCTAGACAAAGGTTGGAGTGGAGTTATAATATACTTGAAGGCATTTCTTAATAAAGTAATATGCAAGTCTGTATTGAAATTCATATCATTGTTGTAGCACTTTCATGAATAGGTTAAAAATTGACAAAAGTACTAAAAGGCAGATAAAGCTTACATTGTATGAGTTTTCACCGTGAGTTTAATACGAAACTAATGGTGGCATAACATGATCATGTTGGTCTTTTTGTGGAAAGTCCTTACTTATTTATAAACAGACTAACGGCGCCCGCGGTTTCACTCGCGGTTAAAAAGTATCCTATGTGCTATTCTAGACCTTTCTATATCTATCTTTGTGCCAAATTTCATGCAGATCTGTTCCGCCGTTCTGGCGTGAAAGAGTAACAAACATCCATCCATCAATCCATCCATTCTTACAAACTTTCGCGTTTATAATTAAACTAGCTGCGCCCCGCGGTTTCACCCGCGGTTAAAAAGTATTCTATATGCTATTCTAGACTGTAATCTATCTCTGTGCCAAATTTCATCCAGATCTGTTCAGCCGTTCTTGCGTGAAAGAGTAACAAACATCCATACATCCATTCTTACAAACTTTCGCCTTTATAATATTAGTAGGATAAATATAAAATATAAAAAAATAATTAAATTTATAATATAATTTGTTTTACACATTTCCGTGTAAAACCGATTTTAGGAATTACATACATTTCCTAGGAATTGTATACAATGTCGGACGGATTACATACATTTCCGGTAACATATCCATATATAGTAGGAAGTAGGATAAAGACAATATTAAAAAATAAGATCGGTAGTACTGCTTTTTGCGTATAGCAGTTTATTCTAGTCCCTTCTGTTGTTTATGCTAAAACAAAGACCTAACACATCGTTTGATTTTTAACCGCACTTAGAAAATAAACTTTGCAAACAAACTTTCCTTTAATCTAAGTTTCAAGATGAGGGTTCTCTAAACTTCGCAAAATTTAATAGTTGAACGAATTCATAGTCGACGGAAGCCTTTGTTTTGCGTAGAAACTAGCGCAACATAGATTACACTAAACATAACTTACCTACTCGTAGCAAAGAACGTAAATTTCAAAAAGTTTTGTTGTTAATTTTGGTAAGTTTTGCACCGTTTGTGTGTAAGTTTTGGTAAGTATGTAATGAGCTAGCAGGTAGATATTATACTAAAGCTTTGACATTGCAGTAGTGAATCGCAGCATGAAAGATTTGACGCAGATCACATGAGGCGGGCGGCGGACCACTCTCCTGATGAGTTAGCTAATTAAGTTTCCGCCGTAAATGTACAGCCAGTAAAGTAGGCTCTGTTCTTGTATGTTCTCTTACTTGGGAGAAGTTTAATCGAATCGCATCGTCCGTAACTCCGTCCCGCGTACAGTTTACTTGCGCTGACAAATTAGCCACTTGATCTCGCCTCGCCCGAGGCGCGCGTACGTAAAGAACTCAGACTTTTAATTTCTTCTCCATCTCCCTTTGACGGCTCTTTCCTTGTTTACAACTCGCATTTATTAGCTTCTGTATCTTCTTATAAATTCTAGTCAATTTTTGTTCAACTTTTTATTGCACTGCCAATGGAGACAGGTGAGTGAGCCAGGGGTCAGAGTCGGTCGTGTTTCTGAGCCGTAACGAAAGAAGAAAGCTGCTAAATTTGATTTGAGCGCGAGCAGGATGAGTTACTTTGATGTGGCTGCCCTCGGCCCCCTGCCGTACACCTCTCCCACTAAAATGGCGTGCACTTACAGAGAAATTGTACCGTAATTTAATTTTTATGATAGCGCATTGTAAGCGCCCCGGTGAGAGTTTTATTTGGTTTTATTCTCTCACCTAAGTGAGGCTATGTGACTCAATGGACCGTCACTGTAAAACCTGTTCATTTTTCAGGAAATGTATTCCCATAAGTGTCAAGTTAAACGTATGCCCAGTAATTACAATGAGCTATAACTGAAATAACTTGACTGAAATGACTTGAAGTCTAAACTGAAAGTGATTGGAGTGATAGAAACAGATGATGATCAACTACCCATGGACGCATGTTGTAGGTATTATGTACATTAGTTTGGAAATGAATTAGGCAAATCTTGATTCAAACAAGAAAATAGCTTCAAAAGGTCTTGAAAGTTTAATGGAATCGAACTGGGCCCGGCGAAGTAGTCGGAAGTTTGCGCTGGTGACAAATTGGGCACTTGACCCGCGCGCCGAGCGAGCCTCCCGATGCTTGTTTCTCGAGGACCGTAATAAGTTTAACTTAAAGTAAACTATATTCCATTCCCTCTAATTTGCCCGCTAGACTTGGCCCACTGGAGTTTTTGCCGTTTACGATTACCATTCCTTATTAAAGTTTACCTATCTTCTGTTTTGATTGCTTTGGGTGTAGGTACCTCAAATTCAACATTATTTATTATTGGCAATGATGATTTTCGTACAGCGTAGCATTTACTAAATCAGAAATATTTAAATAGTAGTTTAAACAATTTAGACAAAATTATTATTTTTTAATAAAATTTAAGCTGAACTAAGCTGCAGCTTTTGCTTCAGAATTAGTTCTACTGCGTTAGAGCAAGCAAGTTCGTATTGGCCATTTAGTTAGCCCTGACATCAGAGTTTCTAGGCCACCCGGAGGCCTCGGAACTGTGAAGAACATAATGGTCAAGTGGGGCAAATGCGTCTGTGGGCCAATTGCTTCTTTACTGAGAAACTTTCATCATCTTTAGTTTGAATCATCTGTACAAGATGGCGTTAGTTGCCTTATTAGTGAAGGGCTTGTCAATAATTCTCGAAAGACGCATTTGCCCCAGTAGACCCTACACAGATTATTGCTATAATTTGTGAGATTTTATCCTGCGATCGCAATGATAGTTGTCACGTAAATAATATGAAAAGCCCTACAAGTAGTGCTTGTAAATGCAATATTATTTTGCAGCGAAGTCGAGCGTCTCGAGTCGACCTCGGGCTTGAAAATTGAAACCTCCCCGCGGAGGTACTGCGTAATTTAATTTTTACGATGCCGTATTGTTAGAGCTTCCAAGGAGCGCTGTTTTCAGTTAAAACTCGAATACTTAGTCGTATTTGCCTACTGTTATTATAATATTTGCTTTTCTTTTCTGTTTGATGTTCAAGGCATCTTATTCAATGTTTCGCGTGATCTACTGAGCTTCGTGAACCTTACAATAGTAATGTTACCTACTTTTTCTCTATTTTTAAATGTTTAAGACATTCGGAAATGTTTTTGTAGAGGATTGACTGAATCTGCTTAATGTCATCAGATATATTAGCAATGATCAAATTTAATAAAATGGGGTTTAATATTTTCTGAATTAGTTTGGTATTCGTTTCCTTCCTTGGCGCAAATTTTGAAGTTGGTGAATTTTAGTTGTAATCGTTATCTAAGTTAGATAATGAACATTATACATACAAGTAATGTAAAGAAGTATGTAGAAAATAAGCCATTAAGGCACTTTAACCGCTTTCGTTCCTCAACGTCAATAATGGGTTATTTCGCAATCTCATTATATTCCGACGGCCGCTGCCGCATTGTATACGCTGGCACGTTTATTTCTTCCTTTTAATGGCGAAATAAAAATGTTATTACATCGTTTAACATCGCGGTAAAATTGATATAACTGAAGCATTCTTTGTCGGCGCTCTTCTATTTCATTTGACGGACTTTCAGTCGTTACGTTCACAATACACTTTTTACGAGAATGTTACAGCCGGGAATATAAGTAAGTAGGTATCTGTTTTCGCTTCTGATAGGAATGGACCTTGCTTGATGGTTTTTAGATAGCCAAAGCAGTGTTCTGGAAAAAAAATCTAAGTTTTATGTGTACTTACTTAGTTCCAAGTAACTATAAATAGCATTTTAATAAAGTAAATACAACGATATGAAATTTTTTATAGAACATTAGTAAGTAATTGATCCCAATAAATGTAATTAGAGAGGGCTGAATTTTAAATACAATGAATGATATGTTTAAGGTGTATGGTAAGGCGCGGCAGCAGTCTCACTCGCTCGCGACACTATTATGTAAAGTTTTTAGAAAAACGTAACTGCATAAAAAATTATGTGTTTACGTTTCTCTAATTATAAAAATCAACATGATAATTATTTTGAATACTGTTTTCAACACATTGATAGAGGCAAATTTATCAAAAATACATTTTATAATTTTATATCTGATACTAGTTGCGCTTCGCGGTTTCAGCCGCGTTTTAAAAGTATATTATGTGCTATTCTAGACTATTATCTATCTCTGTGCCAAATTTCATCCAGATCTGTTCAGCCGTCCTGGCGTGAAAGAGTAACAAACATCCATTCATCCATCCATCCATCAATCCATTCTTACAAACTTTCGCGTTTATAATATAAGTAGGATAGGATAATAGTGTAGCGAGCGAGCGAGACAGCTGCCGTGTCTTACCATGCACCTTTAGAACAGCTTGTCACCCTACCTTGTTGTGTTAATTGGTGACCATCTGTGTCAAACGTTACTGTTCCATCACACTAAAGAATAATGCTTAGCTGCAAGTATAACAATCATGTTGTATGCAAGTATGATAATATTTTCCATAAATTTTATTGTTTATTAGATTTTCACGACTTTTGATCAAAAGCTCATAACAGTAACATGTACCGCACTTGACGTGTATTGATAAACTTTTAACCGCACATAAAGCGCGCTCGGTCGAGTTCAAATCCGACATTGTCATGTTTGGAGTGGTCCCGATCTAGCTGCGATGCGCGAGAAGAGCTTTAAACATCCCCGTCCGGAAAGCACTCAAGTGCTCATAAAACACTCATACGAGTATCCGTATAGATGCCTCTTCTTTTGTGTTGTTTATTCGGTGGCCACCGATTCCGAGCGAGTACTTTACCAAGCCAATTATTTCAGTCTCGGGCACACAGGTTTGAGTGAAATACATTCGACAAATACTTGTTGTTCATTTTTGGATGCAATTAACAGAAGCACAATACGAATATTATACCGTTACATAATCTATATATATAAAATTCAAAGTCCTGACTGACTGACTGACTGACTGACTGACTGACTGACTGACTGACTGACTGACTGACTGACTGACTGACTGACTGACTTATATATCAATGCACAGCCTAAACAGCTGATCCTAGAAACATGAAATTTGGAGGATATGTTCTTTGTACAGTGTAGGCATCCACTAAGAAAGGGTTTTTCGAAATTCCACCCCTAAAGGGGGGAAATGGGGGGTTCAAATTTGTATGAAACTTTTTATTCTCTGGATCGATTGACTCAAAAATTGGTACAAATACTCTTCAACTAAAATCATGAGACACGTGTATCACAGTTTTTCCAAAATCATCATCATCCACCAACAGAGTCTAATAGCGCTTCTTTTAACTCTGAAAACTTTGCTGAGAAAGTTATTAACCCACTACAAACGACGCTGTTATCATTCTTAGGGTTCCGTACTAAAATGGTGTAAGGAGTATGTCTGTCTGTATGTCTGTGAGCTGATTATCTTAGAAATTATAATAGCTAGCAACTTGAAATTTGGTACAGACCTACAGAACGGTAGTGACTACGTATAGTAGGTACAATGTGTATAAAAAAGGGTATGTAGGTATTTTAGGTAGTTGGGGTCTGAAAAAGGGATTGCAAAAAGAAACCCTTGCAATATAGTCATGTGGGGAACCATTTGTGTATGCAATTTTCTGCACTTAATTGTTTTTTTTTAAATTTAGTCTTCTAAAATGTTTTTGGTCTACATTTTTCTCTTCGAGGTTTTTGAGGATTTAAGCAATACCTAGATTCTCTAGGTATCTGTATTTTTTAATGTATCGGTGTTTTTAATCATTTTACGGTTCCGTGATGAGAGTGTTACGATCGAGTTCTTGCTACTTTGGCGTGATTATTTCAATTATGTAACACAGAGGATTTTCCCAAAACTATTTTATATTCCGAAGACCTTTCGTGCTTTGCATGGCAAAAAAAAATAGAAGAAGGGGAAACCGAGTGTTAAGTACCATCTTCTCTCGCTTCGGCACAAGATTAGAGACCTATCATCCTACGACGATTTCTCTGTCAACGGCGTATTTCAGTCAAACTTTCAATTAGCTTTCATGACACGTTGCTTGCTGTTGGGCGACAAATATTGGGATTATATCTTATAGGAAGCAGCCTTATGTAAATAACATAACATATCGTCACACCTTTCATGTAACACCTTTAATGTGCACATGACGTTAAATACGAACATTTTATGTTTAATCAATTACTAAATTGGTGTTGCCTGGGATTGAACCCACTTCTTCTGCCCTGAGAAGCGAGCGTTCTTCAACTAGGCTATCATTGCTTTTTCCATATGAACCTCCATTTAAAATGTGTGAACTATATTGCTGACATTATATCAGATTTCAAACTACTTCATCAGTAAGGGAAAAATACAAGAATTAAGTCCAAGCCTGTCAGAAGATTACAAACGGCAAGTGAAGAGATTTTCTGTCAATAGAGATCAAGTAACCAAGAGATGAAATTTATAATTAGTGTCTTTCTGGTCTTAGAAGAAGTATATATTAGTAAAATTAGACGAAGTCAATAGAAGAAGCTGATTTAGTATTAGGAAGACAAAACCTACAATACGGGTTGCCTTTGCTTCAAAGGCCTTAACCACAGGTCTGCCACCATACTGACTGGTGTGGTTTCCGAATGATTCTGTGTTTATGCTGAGGATTCCTCTAATATCTTTAACATCACCGAACTTCGAGTTAAAAAGAGTGCAGTTTCCCCTCAAAGTCTGCTTTGCCATGACCATAAATAAATCTGAAGCCAAACTCATAATTGACTGAAATGTTTTTCACACGGTTAGTTATACGTGGCCTGCTCCAGAGTAAGCTCACGGAGCAGTCTGGTGTTTCTAAAAAAGAAAAAATATGGTTTACAAAAAAATACTGAAGTAGATTTGCGCTGTAAACAATATTGATTATCAATTATCTACATTTGGTTGTCTCCTAATTTTATCTTCTTACAGAAGCTTTAAGTTCTGTTGATAACATACTACTACTACTCTCATTCTAGAGATAGTTTAGTTAACTAAATAACTTCGTCCTTATATGCTCTGTTTGGGATATTGTCAGTTAGTGTATTCAATTGAGAGCGAGTGTGACCGCTTATAATATTTATTTCTCTGTAAGCCACGCGGGCGAAGCCGCGGGCAGAAGCTAGTTATTCATATAACTTCAAATAATAATAAGTATAAATACACGTATAGGCGAGACGGACACTTACATTGAGTTCTATCAAGTCCTTTACTGCAAAGATTCTAATTAAGAGTTCCGCGACGCTCTGAATTTTCCATACAAACGCGCTTGTCAAATTTTTTGGAAACCAGTTGTAAAATTTTAACGAAATTGGGCATGTACAACTATATGAACTTTATCTCCGCCACTGTGTGCTTGGTTTTTTTTAAAATGTCCTCAAGAGAAATTAGAGCTACGAGTATGTCAAATATCCGCATTTTTAAGGGATCACTTTTGATTAATTTATTTAATAGATAGACAAAGCAAATTAAAAATATCTTTACATAGAAAGGTTGTCTACATTATTAGCTTTAAAATTAATTGATAATACAAGGGAAATGATTAGTTATTTAAGAATGATTAGAGAAGTGCAAATGTCATAAAAAATTATTGGAATTGCACTTTGCCACTCTGTACATAACTTTAGAGGCTCATCGGTATCTTTACTTTCACTCTCGTTCGTCGTCTTCTTCTAAACGAAATGGCAATATAAAACCTTTAGCCAATCCGAAGTTTGTTGAAGTGAGTTTGTTTGTTCGGATGTTTGTTAGGATTTCACGCCCTAACTATTAAACCGATTATCATGAAATTTTGCATACAACATGTTGTCTGAGTTATGGAAAAAGGACATACCTTTAATCCCGAAAAAAATAATGGTTCCTGAAGGAGTGCGGATGAAACTGCGGGGCTCAGCTTGTCAGAAATATTTTAAAGGTTTTATTAAGCAACTACAAGTAAACAACTTAAAACAAACAGTCATTAAATTTTCGAAATGGTTCACCCTCTTCTACCTTAAGTAAGTTGACTAATGTTCCGCCATGTAAACATAATATTAAACGTTAGGGTGCATTATTCAAGTGGGCCGAGAGAGCGAGCACCTACGATACGTCACAGTAACTCGGAACACTTTAAAGTTTTTCCGCGTACCGCGCCACGGATCCACCCACACAGTCCGGGATAAATGATTGATGGGGGTCCTCCAAGTATAAACTCGATTATCCGTTGAGACGCGAACAACTTACAACTTTTATGTAACGATGGATCAGGATTATTTTGAAACTTTCCTCTCTGGGAAATATCGACTCATGACAATCATATTTTCTTGAGTTGAATATAAAGCGAATATCTGAATTCGATCTGCGCCCATCACTGACAATGTCATTATTATTTGATGTTATTTTTAACTTAAATTCTCTTTCCCACAGAATTATGAACAAGTGACAAGTGAACATTGAAGTTATCAAGTTAAAGATCTTCGTCATCAACCGCAGTATTTTTAATTCAAACTGATAATGTAATATTTTGAAATCAATTATGAGTTTTTACATTTAATTACTATAATTTCTTCAAGAGTAAACAAATAGCTTTTTCCGTAACCTTGCTTTACATCAATTGAGGTGGGTATTATATCTAGGTATTTTGATAGGTAGGTAGAAAAAAAACACTTGCTAGCTACACGAGCTTCAAATATAGAGGAAAACTACATCGTAAGTGTCAGATATTGGAACAGTATTTCCTATCGCCTCTGATAGAAGCCCGTTCATCCGTCTGTCCGTCTGTCAATAGCGAACGTGAATACCGCAAACTCCCAAAACGATCCACTCGCGAAAAGTGTTTTTTTGCTCTCTTTTGGTGGTTGCAGAGTTTTTCAGTTTATCTACTACTAAAAATCATACCTAAGTGTGTTCATACTATAGAAAGTATTTTCCAACAGAGTTCTGTACGAAAAGGTTAATAACATTCTATAGAATGAGAAAAGTTCTATGGCTAAGATAAAACCCTTGTATTGTTTGATCTTGATTTGTTGAAATATCCATCTGCATCAACTAAATTCAAAACAAAAAGTCCTCATCATTTCTCCGATATTAGTTTGCTCTTGAGAGAGATGGCCGACCGGCGGAGCGCGGCGAAGCAAAATTGTTTCGCCGTTTATTATTTCGACTTTTAATCAAGAAAGAGAGTCATGTTGGAACAGACGACGACAGACGTCTGGGAAACGTTTCCATCTTGTTGCCGAGTCGTCACTGATCCGCCTCGGCCACATTAATCGTGTGTAAAATATCCGGCAAAAAGCTCATTACGACTCCTTTTGCTCTTGCTTTTTTGACTGTCTACGGACTAGATACCTTATATATTACGACACCAGACAAAATTAGACACCACTCAATGAACATTACTCTACTACAAAACTCGACGAAAACAACTTACTAATCATAATTTACAATTGTATTGTTAGAGCAAAAAACTTTATAAAGTTACCTATACGCTTCTCAGAAAACAACATAGAAAACGTTTGTGCTCTTTCTGAAGTCATAACATAAAACTTTGATACACATACATTCTGATATAACAGTGCATGTACGAGTAGATAAGCAGTGCTAACAAATCGTTTACTTTTCAAGACCGTCTGCGCTTCACCACTCGACTGGAAAAAACTAGAAACGTTTGCGAATTCGTACCTCCCGGCTGCACTCTTCTCCGCGCCCAAATGCGATTTAGTCAGGCTACTTTGATCGCAGCAGCCCGTTTATTATTATAGTTATGTTTCGTGTACGTTAAAGTGATTTTCCATAAAGTGCTTTAGGGTTGCGCGTATACTTTCACTTTGTTATTAATCACATTACTGCACCCACATCCTACGCTGTACGCCTGTACGGTCGCTCTGTACAGGCAATTTGCTAAATGTACTTTTTAAATTTGGGAACGTTCGTTCCCTAAATCCTTTCATATCTATTCCAGTCGTGTCGTACTACGAAGTATCAGTCGGAAGCACAGCGCTCATTTACACTTAATCCTATTTGATATATTGACCCATTAAGAGCGCTGTCCCAGCTCTCTATCGACTTATATTGTAAGAAAACACCAAATAAATTGACAATATCGTGTAATGACGTCATAATGGCACCAATTAGGCCAGTAAAGTACATCGTTCGCTATAAATATTTGATACAAAATATCAAGGTTATTTTTGCTGCGGAAAAAATATCAAATAGCAAGAAAAAAAACCTGCTAGGTATAAATACCGACTGCCTGATAAACATACTTTTCACGTAAATTCGAATGTAGAGGTATTATTGATTGATAAAACCTATTTAATTGTTGTCGAGCAATGAAAGTCAGGAATTAGGCCTGTATCTATACTAATATTGTAAAGAAGTAAAATTTATTTTGTGACTTTGTTTGTTAGAGGTATTATCCGAAACTAGTGACCCGATTCTACAAATTCTTTCCCTACTAGAGAGCTACATTATCCCTGAATGTCCCTGAATTCATAGGCTTAGAAATGCGAGCGCAGCCGCGGGCAAGAAGCTAGTCGATTGTTGATTGAATCAGGCGTTACTTTGCGGAAGTTCATCTTCAAAATTGTTACTTGAACTAATATCTAGTGTAATTCCGCTTTAACGTCGCATTAAGTACATCAAGGAATATGAATTTTCTATTCTATTCTTAATTTAGAAATTAAAAAAAATAATAATTTAATGATATTTACTAGAAAACTTTATACAAATTGATATTTGAATCTAATTTAAACGTTATACAATTTGATATTTCAACTAACGAATTTAACAGACCAAATTTAATGAAATCTACTAAAAAAAATAATACAATTAAATTATACAATACAATTATAGGGATAGAATAAAGATTTTTATTGCTTTTTTTTGCATAATTTTTAAATTGTTTTAGTTTTTCGATAAAATTTTGTTGTAAATTTCACATTATTTCTGTTAAATTCCTTATTCAATTAGCTTCATATATCAAATTGTATTAAGTTTTTTAGTAGATTTCATTAAATTAAGTCTGTTAAATTCGTTAGTTGAAATATCAAATTGTATAACGTTTAAATTAGATTCAAACATCAATTTGTATCAAGTTTTTTAAATGTCATTAAATTATTTATTTTTTTAATTTCTAAATTAAGAATAGAATAGAAAATTCATATTCCTTGATGTACTTAATGCGACGTTAAATCGGAATTACACTAGATAAGAGTTCAAGTAACAATTTTTAGCTAGTCGATTATCAATTATGATCTAGATACAATAGTTTGCAATGTTGGATTCATAATATTTGATATCTCTCCACTCCATATGGCTCGTAACTTTTAGATGGGCCAACCTTAAGTGATTCGTAAACATTTAATCCATTTTGCAAATAACATTAAACATCCTTAACAACCTTAACATTATGTGTGGTTCAATCAGAATCACAAGCCTGTCTATATCATGGCAAGAATATTATTACAGAATGATTGAAAAACCTTATTTCAACGCCAATAATACACCGAAAAATAAAACTCAATTCTCGCTTATCAGAAACCGGTATCAATCTATTTTGTTTGCACGGTTCCTTTCGTCCAATAATAAAGCGAAGAAGGGGAGCCTTTAAAAGTCGGTTTTAAACGTGATACATTATCAAAGTGGCGTCTCCTTAGAGCTTTACCGGGTAACGCTGGAAGCGACTCTCGGATAAATGATTGATGGCTCTGTGACGTCACAGTGCGCTATCACGCGCGACTTTCACTCGGCTACAACGAAAATATTTTACACATTCCGTGCCAATGTCGGGTGAAACGAGAAAGCGATCCGGCCGACAATGACACGACACTCATCACCTCCACGCGTCACGTAATGTTGGCACTCTCCTAAATAAAATATTCCTAGAGATGCGCCCTCATAACGCCGACGTGAATTACGGATACCTGTTCTTCAAAGGTTCGCATATTATTCTTAGAGTTATGAATCTAGGCGAGTATTCCTGCGTAGTATTGGCTGATTCGGTCTGGTGCGCTCGACTCATAACCTCATAAATAGGGTTCGACGGGAAACTTTGCCGACATGAAGCCGCGTCTGTTTGTACATCATTTCCTTATTTCGAAATATTATAATGCAGGGGTACGCGCACGTATAACATGGCAGTGCAGACTTGGCTTTGAGTAAAACTTTAAAGACCCGCAAAGGTTCATAGAACTTGTTGTATAATTTGCATACTTATTTACATTATCTCTGCAGCACACAAGTGGGGCCCTTTCATTATCAAATTCACAGCAGAAGAGGGGAGGAGTGAAGCACCGTCGGAATACAAAGTTGAACTTGAAAGTGATTATCACCAAATTCCATGCAAAAAACAGCACCCGATTAACAATGCAATTTCACTGCGGCTGTAGAATACAAACGGTGCCTAATTTTGTAAAACAAAAAACTCATTTAATACTTGAGTTTATGTGTTAACTCTTTTTTATTTTCACAACCTTTAAGACTTCTTGCAAACACAATTTCTACAGAGCTGGTTATTATTTTTTATTTAGGCAGCACAGAATTCCAAATAAAACATTAATTTTAAGTCAAATTTGAATAAACTTAAACACCTTCAAATGTTGTACTAGTCGGCATTGTGCACCTTAAAAGTATTTAAACCTTCTTAAAACTTGGTATTAAATTATTTATAAAATAACGTAGAGGTCTACGAACTCGCGTAGCAGTGATGCTACGAGCTGTCTGCCACGGGGGCGGTGCTGCGATCAATCTGCTACGACAACGGCTACGTGTGATAAACTAGAAATAATGAGGGCCCGAAGGTTAACGATAACGAAGCCTTTTCTCAAATTGAGATGCAATTTCATCCGTTTTTTGTGAGTTTTAGTCGGGGGCCGCGACGTGGAGATAATTAAATTCAACCCTTCACTCCGGCGGGCAAAGGAAAGACTCGTAAATTAGAAAACTAAACTGTGGATCTCACCCCGGAATTCAATTAGCCGCTAATCATATCTGGAGGGTGTGAAGAGATCGATGGAAGCTACCCTTCCGTGCGTCTTAACACAACTTATGCTGCCCATAGTAAATCAAACGATGAAATGTTTCTTAATAACATTTATATTTTTTTTTATATAATTACAAAAATATTTGTTGCACAGAAAATTGATTTCTATAATTCAATCCCTTGTACATTTATATTTATCCATAAGTATACAAATTCTGAACAGTTGCAGCGTTCCCATGTTCATTGCCTTGAGCTTGGCACCTGTGGAGGCTATCAAATAGACTGCATTCCAATACCACCCTACTTTGTAGAATTCAAGTTTGTCGTACGGAACCCGGAAACGACACCAATAGCGACTGCACGTCGCGTCGCCTAGCGTGTACCTACTTTCCGAACCCTTTAGAATCGGAATGCGTCTTTCAGAGCTATCTGTCGTATCTTCACTGAAAATTTTTGCTAACTCATTGAAGCGTGAGCTGCCGTGACGCTCCGATACTGTGACTCGTATGTCGTATTTTGTAAAGTCTGTTCATACGAGTACGAGTGCTTTTTGTTGAACCTCGTTTTCTGTAGAAGCTTCTGCATGATTTTAGTTTAATTTTAAGGAGAGCTTAGTTTATGCTCTTCAGTTCATTGAACCATTGTACATTTTACGATAACACTGCACTGAGCTAACTCGTAGGTAGATGTGGAAATGAAACACTACAAATACTTATTTACATTTTCAGTGTTGCCCGGTAGCTATGAAATATTTCCCTGATATAGAAAGATAGATGAAGTGTTCCTTTCAACTATGCTGTGCATTTGCCGCGGATAGTTGAAAAGGAACGTATTGTTATCGCACGTCGTCGCCCCAAGAATGTGAGCAGAAAGTTTCCCGTCGATTATACCACGCAAACTACCTCGGAAACACCAAACTATTGACCTGAGCCTCTACATAGACAGCTTTTAATATCATGAAATTGCCTCGACATCTTTTAGCCGCTGCAAATATTACTTTAATCCCAGAGCAATAAAGTTTAAGCGTCTGAGCTTGCGGGGAATGCAATAAAACCTGTAGAAATTAGAGATGAACGCCTGGAACTGTGGTTGTTTCTTTCTAGCCAAGGTCAGAAGGCGTGATGTTGTCTCTGTTGCATGACACTCGCGTTTATATTGCCGAGGCTGCAACACGACGACGACGATGAAATTTCTCGGTACCTCCAATGTTATCTTATGGGGCAGGTTTACGTCTAATATTATGTTATCATGTCTGAAAAAAGAACTGTTAGAATAATGCGATGACTAAGGGTGAATATATTATAGTTTACGAACTACAAATCTTATAGCATAAGAGATAAGGGCTACAAAATATACAAATAGTAAGAGTATAAGTACGTTTTGGGATGGATTTTTACAACTTTTATAGTTTTGCATTTGTACCAACAAGAACATAACTGGCTAAGTTTGACCCAATTAGACATTATTTTTTGTTCTATATTACAAAACAGTACAATACAATACTACCTCTATTGCACACCAAAAATACAAAGTAAAACAAACAAAGAAAATATTAAAAAATATATCATTCGGCAGTACAAGGGCGGCCTTATCGCCTAAAGCGATTTTTTCCAGGCAACCTTTGGATCATTATATTAATTTATATTTAAAGGACTGGCACTCAGATTATATTTGGTCTTATTTGACTATTACTCTAAAATCTGTAACTTAGGTATGTGTGTAGTTTGCAAAGGACACGTTTCTTAACAATGCTTTCAAGTTAAACAGGATACAAAAGGAGCCATAATTAAACTGTTACAATAACGACGGTCAGTTTCCTTTTTGCGCTGACCCAGCAAGATAAAAACTAGTAACGCGGAAAGCCCTTAATAGTCGACAAGTTTTTACTGCGGCTTCCCCTTCGCCTTAACACAGTATGTGTCTTAACAGTAACAGAACTACAAAATTAAGTAATGTACAAAGCTGTAGTCAGTTAATGAATAGGGATTATGTAAAAAGTTTACGTACTGTTAAATGATACAGGCTGACTACTGAACCGTGAAACTCTTTATCTAGAAGAAAATAAATGTATGGCGGAAAAAGATATTTATAACAAAACAGACGTTGGAAAACTAAAATTTAGTTAATTTTTTAAAGGTAATAGACAAGTAATGTTAGGTAATGTTTGGGAGTTAATGTAATTTAAATTTGTATTTGGTACGCGCGTATTTTAAATGGTCGCAAATAGTGGGAGATAAGTAAAAATATACATACATATATATAGAACTTCAAAATTGTTGGTACTGACTGTATGATACTGTTGTGGCCCAGCTATGTTAGGGTGGGGTGTCCCTGAAGCAGGTTTATGGCAAACACGTGCCACATCGACAAGACGGCGTATTGATCATATACAAAACAAAACTTGAAACGTTATATACTTACTAAGTTTGATACGTACACTTGTATTTACCTAGTACATTTTTAGAGAGGCGTGTAAAATTTGAGATTGTTTTACGAAAAAAAAAAACAAATAAGTATTTGACAGAAATAGCAAATCATGTTGATTTGAACAATCAATATAGATTGTTGAAAAAGCAACATCCCGAGAGAGGGCGCTGGGAGTCCATGGCGTCAATTCTAAAATGCAACTTTCTAATCGAAACGAATCCGTCAGGACCAAAATTATCAGTGTGTGAGTAAGGCAAGAACATTTTTAGAGCCGCCAAATTTAAAATAAATTTGAGTTTGAGTAAATGGTACAACACGATCTACGCCATCAGACACTAATGGAATCACAATCTATAATGAGCACAAATTTAATGTTATTGTAATGAAATTAGCATTTTCGAGCGTTCATATAAGTTTTGCACTATATTATTCAAACCCAGTTTCTGGCTGGATTCGAACCCAGCCGACGGCACGCACCATTTTGTTAATTGTGCGTATTGTATGTCATTTGCTACATGACTGGAGCCCGGTGTATGGCGACAGGTTCGCCCCCTGTCACATTTGGGACTGAATATCGTCCGGCGAAGTGTGGGTGTTTTATTACACCTCTGCCAGCCCCGTCGGATGAAAGGCGTGACGATATGTTTATGTATATTATTCAAGTTTGTTTTGAATAAATTCTAATTAGTATAAAATTTAATACCTACTTAGCTGCTCTTGAACTTTTATAACGAAGAAGTTTCAAAGTTCATGAGTGAACAATGGATAACTTTCACAATAAAAACTAATCCCTCATGTAAAGCTGCTATGTTGAAGAGCTACTAAGTTTTAAGACTTAAATTAGGGCTCATAAAACATTAACTAGGTAATTCAGTTCATGAAAATTGCATCGGCATCTAAGGATATTCGAGATACTTCGCTCTTTAGTAAAACAATATATTTTAGTACTTACGAGTCTAATATAATTAATTTATGTGCGTTGCTAAATAGTAATACCTATATGTGTAATATTTCCTTATATCTGTGATACATTTGTCAACAGTGGCGGGTGATGGATCGTTTATAATTTATTTCTAGATATAGAACCCGCTTTTATAAGTAGCGTCAGCAAAATTGGCTCCTTGGGGAGTTTTTCTCCAATTATCGGCGAACGCCGGGGTCGGTATTGTTGATCGGTATAAAATACGATACGAAAACCTGTCTTTGAACCTCTCCTCGGGTATATTAATGCGATAAGGGTAAACAAATTGCAATACTTGTGGGCCTTATTACCCGTCACATCAATCATGGAACCCTAAAAGTGTTGTATTACCTACGCACGGTTTGAAGCATCGCAATCGCTGCTATTGCGTTCACGGGAAGCGTGCCTACATCCTGATGTATGGCGACGATGCATCATCTAGCCGTAAACCGAAATATAAACCCTCGACGACGCGACAGTTAGTCAGCTTATGACACAATTTAATGTGCAAGTTTCATTTTGAGAGAAACTCAAAGAAAACTATTATCGTATCGTGAACGTCGCCGCAGAGCGTAAAGCCTTTAGCCGAGTTTATGAGCGGTTGTTTACAGTAGAAAATAGTGGAAAAACAACGTAATCGTCGGTGTGACGACGCAAGCCAGTGAGCCGGAGCGAATGGGCGGGCGGGCGTTGGGGCGGCCGCAGAGCTCTGCAAATACGAGAGATAGCCTCGCCCGGAAATTCAATCAAGCTCGCACGGAGATTCGATCAAGATTGGGGTAATTAAAATACCTAACTTTTTACTTAAATACAAGCACTCGGACCCTCGATGACGTACTTACAGGCTTCGAGATCGCAAAGTTTATTTTATGTTTTAGTAATCTATTTCCAATAAGCCAATGCTGATAAAATTGGCTTTTTAATAACTTCCATCTAATGGAACAGAGTGTTCACCACTGCCGGTGTAGAGTTTTAATTACTTGACCGTTATCTCGTATGAGTTGGTTAGTTAACAGGATGTGGTGCCTCTCAACTTATTTATTGTCCACTATAGAGGTTCAATATGCTCGAGTCGAGAACGCGGTAGAAGGTAATTAAAAATACGTCACTCGCAGCCGACCTTTCAATTCGAGCATATGTCGAAATTCGGAATGAATCATTTCCCGTTTATATTTGTACGTAACCGGACTCCGGACGTGTTGTTGTTGCTCACTAATCGAAATATTTTCACTGTATTTTTCCTGCAGTGAACGTGTTACGCATAAAGTGGATTTTTAGTGCTTTGTGGAGCAGTATAATTGAGTCAATTCACACTCGTCAACTTGTCAATGTAACTGACATCATGTACAAATATAACATGTAAACTATAAAAAAAAACAAAACAGATTTTTATCAAACATACTGGTAGCTAGGAAAACTCCCGACTAATTCACCTTTCAAAAAAAACAAAATCAAAATGGGTTTATCCTTTCGGGAGCTACAATGCCACAGACACACACACATAAACCCACACACACACAAACCCACACACACACAGACACGTCAAATTTATAACACCCCGTTGTTTTTGCGTCGAGGGTTAAAAACAGAAGAAAAAAAAGTTTTTTTTACAATTTTATACAAAAATTCCCGTTACAATTATTGAGAAGGGAACGTTAATCAATGTTTCCCTTTATTTATTTGTTCACGTGAATACAATAACTTCTCGTTGTTGTTTCAACATGTGCATATACATAGATACGAAAACAACATTATCAAAATAACATGCAATTTAATAGTGTTCAATTTTGTATCCCTTTTGACACAATGGTGCGGCGTCATTGTTCGCTTATCAGATCTTCCAAACCAGACGACACGAATTTACTGTAATATCTGTCATATTGATATTATATTGTAAGCCGAGCTATCCGAAGGTACGCTGCGTCGTCACTAGGGATATGTCTTATTATCCCGTCACCGTCTCTGTTTAGATTTACTTAATCAACTTTAGGGTATGACTAAAGAGGTAAGAAAATAATTAGCTACGTACACAACATTTTGCTGCCAATAGGTATGTATAATTAGAATAATTTGAATCGACCGAGCGAGCGTTGGCGAGCGAAGCGTCTTTGCTTCAGCTTCGACAAAAAAACTTTTTTACAAAAAAAATTTACCGCCGAAAAACTGAAAAACAAGACATAATTGTTAAGGCGAGGCTTTCCCAGAACTTTAGGTATTTTACTCTACCTCAGGCCGCACTTTTTGGGAGCGCGACGTATTCATTCACGCGACACAAAAGTTGTGTGCGATGCGCCGCGCGCACGTCTTTCACCCGTCAGTCACGTTATGGTATCGAGTACCTAAACACCCATTTTTAGGAAATCGATAAAATAATCCGTCCGTCATTGTACTCATCCATTTTATGAACATTTTTTATTTGATGCCAAACAAAAAAAAAACTAAAAAATGCCGTTCAAGCCAATATAGGTACAACCAATCTCATGTCCACGAGTTGTTGTATTTTTGATGTGTGAGCAGTTGTGGCATTAGTTTCATTTTACCGGTAGTGTCATATTTCCATTTTATCACACTTCACACTCATAAATAAAAAAAAAATTGCGATTGTGTGTGGAAGTTATGTACTTACTCGTATTTCACTTATTCACACCTAAACGGCTAGACGGATGAGGATCATATTTGGAACGGAGTTAGCTTATGCCCTGGATTGACACATAGGCTACTTGTTATCCTTATTAGGACAAATATTTATACAGGGTGTTGGAATGATTGTGTAACTACCGGTATTCATTAAATAATACAACATCGTAAATTTCATTATTTTTGGGTATATTGTATAACAATGGTAATAACAATTTTAATTACCTTACTTTACCATTAGATGCGTACTAATAATATTGTATGGTTTGTTAAATGTTACAAAGTTAAAAAACTACACGATTCAGATATAATTTTGAACAATAATTATGAAAGAATCGAGTAAACTTATACCGGATATATAGGTATACATACCCTGGGTACGAAGTGGCGGACATTCTGCTAGTACTAACAAAACATCCAATACAAAAATATACATTCACAATATTTACATTTATATATACAATTGAGCTATAGGTACGTAGTATTATTATTTGTTCTGTGATATAGTTGTAGAATCGATGGCAGCCTAGTTGGGAGTGGCAATTTTGCTCTGCTGGGTTCGAACCCAGCCGACGGCACGCACCAATTTGTTCATTGTGTGAACATATGTGCGTATTGTGTGTCATCTGCTACATAACTGGAGCCCGGTGTATGGCGACAGGCTCGCCCCCTGTCACATTTGGGACTGAATATCGTCCGGCGAAATGTGGGTGTTGTATTACACCTCTGCCAGCCCCCTCGGGGAAAAGCGTGACGATATGTATGCATGTCTAGCCATAAGTTCTGTTACAAATGAAAATGCATTTATTTTTTTATACAGTAATGTAATGTTAATAAAAGTTATATTTACATATGTATTGAAGTCTTAACAAAAGTATAACTATTATTTTATTCAAAATTACCACATTTGGCCTTGATAGAGGCCTTTAGTCGGTCTGGCCAAGAATCTATGGATTTACAGACTGTTTCCATGGGAAATTTAGCCACTGCTTGCTTCAAAGATTTCGTGACTCTATGTCGGCGTGTCGTTTAGAGCAGGCCATGCTCTCTAAACCTGACCATAATTTGTGGTCCAGGGGGTTTTGATCTGGGCTAGAGGAGGGCCAGTCTTCAGCCCTTATAAAGTCCGGAACATTGGCTTCCAGCCAGGCTTGGGTAGTTCGCGCCTTGTGACCATGTGCAGAGTCTAGTTGGAAACTCCATGGTAGATTTTTAAAAAGTGTATTGCTAAGGGGTTGTACAACACCATATAAGACGGTCTCTTGATACACTTTGGCAGAAGTTTTAACCCCCTTTTCACAAAAACTAAGCTTTGTGACGCCGTGATAGGATACCCCCCACCAAACCATGACTGACGCAGGATGATGACCACGCTGAGTGAAACAGGGTCAATGTCATCCACGTGCCTAAAACAAAATAAAAATAAATATTTATAAGTATGATGTCCAAAAGTTCAAAATATAAAAATTCTAAAAAACCGACCAAGTTCGAGTCGGACTCGCGCACGGAAGCTGTCGTTCAAGCTTGTTGATATGTATGTACATAATTATATAACAACTACATTATAAATAAATGAGCTTTCAAATGACACCTCAAACAACTGATTTGATGAGATAGAACTCAAGATATAAGCAATAATCTACAACGGTCGGCGGCCATCTTTGTGACGTATATACATAGCTTCGCCTGTCCCCGCTATCGCTTCTTACAACCGGCAGTTTCGAATTTCAAAGGCAACGACGAACACATCCATACCAGTCGTAGGTTTATAAAAGCCGTACTTACAAGATTTACCGAAATGCTCGATTTTCGCTAATCGTTAAAAACGAATATACAACTTTACGAGTTTTCTTCAAAACAGCCAAAATCACGTTGTAGTACTAATCAGGCCTAGATGTGTTCAAATCATACGGCTATAACTCAAACGCTACCAAACACTCGTGTAGTACAGATTGTTCAGTCAAAAATGAAAATATGAACGACGTCCCCTATCTCACCTAACACCCTATATAATTTACATACATACAGTACAGTCAAAACTTAGCGAAGATCCGCCACCTTGCATGTTACAAAAAGAAGGTAGGTACTTACGTTTCGTCAATTGCAATGTCATTAGAGTTTATTACATTCTCTTGAAGTACTCTTCTGCAAAAAAAAAAACGAAGATAAGTATTCATGTAGGTAAGTATAACTACGTAAATATCACTACTAGATATACCACTAGGCCGGGTATTTACTCGTTGTGCTGTTCAGATTGCTCAGTAAAAATGAAAGTATGAACGTCGTCCCGTATCTTACCTAACATCCTGTATAGTTAAAACTTAGCGAAGATCCGCCGCCCTGCATGTTACAAAAGGTAGGTAGGTACTTACGTTTCGTCAATTCCAATGTCATCGGAGTTTATTACTGTAAACTATTTCTGAAGGGACGGTATTCAAAACTACCTTAATGTAAATGTAAACAACTAATACTTCTAATAATCCAAACCATGTACAATATGTAGGTAATTCCAATATGAATCTAATGGACACCAAGATCAATACTACAGAAAGACACCCAAGAAAAACACTACGAGGTCCGTCCTCTTCCGTGCTCCAGCGAGAAGTGCCGGTTGGACTGGACGGGCGACTCAGGCGCTACTCCTTCATTCCATAAGCTACATTCATTCATTCATTCATTCAATACATTCCTTTGACAGTTCGCTCGCAAAACGTCACACAGCAGACCATAGACTGCATTCTTTTGTATGTGTTGCTAACACGGCCCTCCTGCGCCGTGCATGCCCTCAGGCACGCTTCTTATATTGGTTCCAACTCTGCAAATGAATTACGTATCTGTCAACACACACATGATTTCAAAGGCTGTTAAAATCTTTAAGCTCGGCCTATCATGACTCATGATGTCCTAAATAGATAGAACTTCTGTTGCAACCTTTTCATCATTTGATTCCTTTAGACTTGGAAATTTCTACCACTTTGTAACTAGTTATCCCATTCATTAACTTCATCATCAATCATAACACCGAAGAAAAAAAGTCTTTTGGGTTTCTCAATAGTTCTGCAATGTATCTTTTTTATAATAGTACTGCCCATCTAAACCAAAGCTGATATATTTAGGCTTAGAAATTCCCTATACGACTGCTATTTTAGCTCACTCCCTTAATCCGAAGTAGTGCCTGGTCCAGATCATTCCTTTAGTCTTAGGAAATCACTGCTTCAGCTCACTACCACTATTCTGGCGAGTGCCTATAGCAACCTTTCAGGTCATCTATCAGCTACTAATTCACTTACTGTTCAGCTATTTTAGCTCACTCCCTTAATCCGAAGTAGTGCCTGGTCCAGATCATTCCTTTAGTCTTAGGAAGTCACTGCTTCAACTCACTACTTCTATTCTGGTGAGTGCCTATAGCCGTCTTTCAGGTCATGTACATACTTAAAGTCACGCCTGTTTCCCATATGGGTAGGCAGATACCACTTCTCTCCACTTGCTACGATCCTGGCATACATCTTTCGCTTCTTCTACTTCCATGAGGCTTTTCATACACGCTTGTCGTTTCATCTAGTACTGCTAATCTAATGAAGTTAGTTGCCAGACATAATAACCTTACACGATTTGCTAAAAATAATTCCGGTGTCTTTTGCCTTGGTACCTTTATCGATGTATTTATTTTTCTTTTATGGCGCGAGAAAACTACATCTCACTTCTGATGTAAACTATTTCTGAAGGGACGGTATTCAAAACTACCTTAATGTAAATGTAAACAACTAATACTTCTAATAATCCAAACCATGTACAATATGTAGGTAATTCCAATATGAATCTAATGGACACCAAGATCAATACTACAGAAAGACACCCAAGAAAAACACTACGAGGTCCGTCCTCTTCCGTGCTCCAGCGAGAAGTGCCGGTTGGACTGGACGGGCGACTCAGGCGCTACTCCTTCATTCCATAAGCTACATTCATTCATTCATTCATTCAATACATTCCTTTGACAGTTCGCTCGCAAAACGTCACACAGCAGACCATAGACTGCATTCTTTTGTATGTGTTGCTAACATTACATTTAGTTGTAGTACTATTCTGAAAAAAAAAAAACAAAACTGTAAGATAGGTATTCGTGTAAGTAGGTATAACTATATAAATATAAATATCACTGTTATGCCACTAGGGCGGGTATTTACTCGTTGTGCAGTTTAGAATGCTCAGGAAAAATGAAAGTATGAACGTCGCTCCGTATCCGTATCTCACAAGTTGTCTGGGTGAAATAATAAATGGTGACCGACATAGTCAAAACTTCGCAGAACACCCGCCTCCCTGCGTGGTACAAAAGGTAGGTAGGTACTTACGTTTCGTCAATTCCAAAGTCATTGGAGTTTGTTACGTAGTAGTCTTCTGCAAAAAAAAACTGTAACTGTAGGTAGGTATAACTACATAAATATCACTAGTAGGTATACCACTAGGCCGGGTATTTACATCGTGAATACACGTAACGAGACAAAAAAGTATCTATGATGATGAGTATGATATTTGAAAACACTAAAACGAATATAAGTAGGTACTAATAGATTTGTTGATACATCATCTGACTACAAAAAGCAATGCAAGAAATGTCGATTCTAGTAAATAAAAACAATGATTACCAATTTAATCTAGTAGAAGTTTATCTACTTACCGACGTTTGCTCCTTGACTCGTACGATTTTCTAAAAGTCAGACTTGAGCATTTTTTTCGTTTATTATGTTTGTTACCCATTATGGCAAAACTAAATGCTTGGTTGGTGTTGGTGTGTGCGGCACTGCGGAGATCACAAAAATTTGGCACACGTCCGGCGTCGACGGGCTCTGCGGGCGGACTGGCGGTCACGCAAACGTGCCTTTTTACCATGAATTCGTGATAAAAAAATCATATAAAATTACCATGTTAACTTTTTAACATTTTTATTTATGATTCCATTTTTTTATTGCATTGTAATTCGTAAAAAAAATAAAAAAGCAATATGATTTGTAAAAATTAAGTCGCAAATCGTGTTTAAAATACCAAATAGAGGTGACTTTGGATTTTTTTTCTATCGAGTGAAGTTATTCATTACATGTATCAGATTTATGATTCCACTTAAAAACATGCTTAAGAATAACATATTTTTTTTTACACACTAAAAACAATGGTTTATCTTAGAGGAAAGTTGATTCTTGCTAGACGTTTTCTGGCCAGGCTCGCCTTAACTAAGTTCTTAAACTAATGTAGGTATACCTAAGGGCCGAATTCACCATTTATGCTACTAATCGAGATTTATTAAACTAAGTTTAGTGAAATGCAAAATGACTGTTTAACCTCAGTTTTTTACGTAAACCAAGTTTAAAATGAGCTAATCGCGTTTATATACTGGTGAAATTGACCCTAAGTAATTTTTAGTCGTTTCGTTAAAAATGCTTTCGTATGTCCGAATTCTGTCTTCCTCTTCAGAAATCTCTGTTTTTCTCGTCTAAATCCTTTTTTTTAAATCATATCTTCACAATTTAAAAAAAATCCTAAAACCTGATTTGGCAAAAAAAAACTGTAAAATTATCGAACGTGCTTAAAAAATTTCACAAGAATCGGTTGAGAAATGCGACCTGGAGAGGAGAGCAGACGTTGGCCGCGAGGCCGACAGCTAACAGAGCCACTAGTTATTTGAAAGATAACAAATAACATACCGTCACGCCTTTCCCCCGAGGGGGCTGGCAGAGGTGTAATACAACACCCACACTTCGCCGGACGATATTCAGTCCCAAATGTGACAGGGGGCGAGCCTGTCGCCATACACCGGGCTCCAGTCATGTAGCAGATGTCATACAAAACGCACATATGTTCACACAATGAATGGCGTCGGCTGGGTTCGAACCCGCTCCCTCTGGCTTGAGAGGCGGAATTCTCCCAAATAGGCTGCCATTCATTGAAATTTGTCATTAAAAGGTGACAAAAGTTATATATTTATTTGGCGTGTCACAGCTTTAAATCAGAAGCTAGTTGGTTTAGAAGACCCTCATGACTGGTCTAATCAACAAGTATAAATAAAAATAATTATCACTTATAAGCTATATATGTATACTAGCTGCGCCCCGCGGTTTCACCCGCGGTTAAAAAGTATCCTATGTGCTGTTCTAGACTATAATCTATCTCTGTGCCAAATTTCATCCAGATCTGTTAAGCCGTTCTGGCGTAAAAGAGTAGGTAACAAACATCCATCCATCCATCCATCCATCCATCCATCCATCCATCCATCCATTCTTACAAACTTTCGCGTTTATAATATTAGTAGGATCATCACAGCTAAGAACACACCCGGGAAATTTTCCTTTCAAACAAAAAAAAAACAAAATCAAAATCGGTTCATCGGTTCGGGAGCTACGATGCCCTACACACACACACACACACACACACACACACACACACACATACACACACACAGACAGCCCGTCGTTTTTGCGTTGGGGGTTAAAAAGATCAATTGCATTGTTTTGTGTGCATTTTCAACAAGATAGTTGTATACAATAACGTATGGATTTCTGTTACCAACTTGCAATTTATGATAATAAATAATTGAATAATAATGACACTGATCTACCAACACAGCAATATTAAATATTTCACGCAGATGTGCTGTTTAATTTCAATTTAATTGAATTAATAGTCGAGGTAATTTGTTTTACGTCAGGGTCGATTTTCACAAGATCGAAAGCGACCAAATACTGAGAACATAAAACAACAAAATAGAAGATACACCATCTATTGCCGAAAGTACAAGCTGACCTTCACTGTGGGGCACATCTGGTCATCTGAAGTACGGAGAGCTGATTTATTTTCCGCATCCATCACCCGGCTCTCAGCTGAGACGTCTTGTCTCCCCTCTCTCTAATCGTCTGCAGTTTTCGTGACTGACCGCTCTGGCTTAGATAATGCTAGGCTAGTCCCTTTTGATATGGTTGTTCTAGCTTAAAACTGACAGATTTTTTTATAAAATGCAGTAGTAAACTAAACAGTAAAGTTCAGTTATAGTGAAATATCAATGAAAAGATTAATTTCCAAATAATTTTGCCATTTTTTAAATGTGGATCACTTATCTTAATTAGATATTGTTTGTATTAGCTGTTACCCGCAGTATCACCCGCTGTTAAAAACATATGTGCTATTCTAGACTATAATCTATCTCTGTGCCAAATTTCATCCAGTTCTGTTCAGCCGTTCTGGCGTGAAAGAGTAACAAACATCCATCCATCCATTCTTACAAACTTTCGCGTTTAAAAATTTTTTTATTTAGGAGTAGGATTGGTACAAACACAATATACCTGTATAAGTACAGTTAATGATGTATCTCCGAGTCCTATTATCCGGGAGGTACTTTCACCTGTCCGATTAAATTCCCGGCGGCCGGCACCTCGGTCTAATTTAGCGATAGTGGCACAAATTCGTTTAACATTTAAATTATATTCTAGCCACAGATTCAAACAACTGCGCCCTGAATTAATAATGTCGAAAATATTTAGTTGCACACAATTTTGCTAGATTTTCTGTATGCAATTTGCATGTTAAACGTCAATCCGGCGGCGATGCGTTGAGCCCTATCACTGAATATTAATGGGACCACGAGATTTTGTTTTACTTTGTCGAAATTCGATTATAATGCAAAGTAGGCGTCGACGACGGGGTGACGTGTGAACTAGTAGGCAGATTGTTGCCGCATCCTTTATTAAGTCATCCTCATGGTTACTCTAAACTGAACTCGAACGATTTAAAATTTCTAAAATCGTTCTTTATTTCAGTTTCATTTGGCTAATCTCATTTGGATATTCAAGGTTTTAAGAAATCTAAAATGAAAAGTGATTTCGAGCACGCCGCTCAGAAAACGGTTGCTTGCCTAATATTTCGCTAATATAGAACATAGCTCCTCACCACGAAGGCATTATTTTATTACTTTCAGTGTGAAATCCATTATGAGAAAGTTTTAATCCGGTTGAGCCTGCCTAGCGCTCGTAGTGCCTACTTAGTTTGAGCCGCGATTAAAATGTCACTTAATTTATTATGAAAATTCGTGTGATGGATACTTTGTTTTGGCAGGTTGGGATGGACAAAAATGGATAAAATGTAACGTTACCGTCAGATACCATATTTTTTAAGTTATTTCGTTAAGTGAAAAGAAAACAAGTAGGTACCTACAGTTGTACGATCTAACAGATTTTTTTGTTATGTTCCAATATTTTTTATTCAATATTTATTATCCCTATTCTTTAATTTTAAAATAACATAACATTACATATCGTCACGCCTTTCCCTGAAGGGGCTGGCAGAGGTATACAACGACCACACTTCGCCGTACTATATTTAGTCCCAAATGTGACAGGGGGCGAGCCTGTCGCTATATAATACTAACGAAAAATAATTAAATTTTTCAATTTTAAGTTCTCTGAAAATATCAAGTGAAGAGTAAATAAAGAGCGAGCGAGCATGATAATAAATTGAACGTCTCGTGCAATTTACTTGCTGGTAGGCGTCTAGGTGTGATTTTTTTTCTCGCCAGCGCCCCTAAACTACTCGTAATGGTGTTTGCTCAACGAAGGGAGAGGTCAACTACTATTTAATCTACCGTGAATGATTTATAGACGTTTTCAAATACTACTTTTACTTACAGAAAACGTTTACAAGAAGGCAAAACTAGTAATTCTGTTTAGGTTACTACAGTTATTATTTTTAGACTAGTTAAGTCAGAACTTCTTCAAATAAGGCTTTTAAAAAACTAAGTTAACGAAAGTCAGACATTAAAACCTAAATGAATAATGAAAATAAATTAGGACAAACTACGAGTACTTAAGACGGTAAGAACCTTCAGGTCATAAAAAGAAACAAAAAACTTGCGTGTTGATCAAAATATACGCCGCTCTTAATGAAATTAGCAAAAAGTTTAACCACCTGTTCCGAGAAGGATGAACAGAACACGAGCCTGGGGAGAGGGGACAGCGGCGCCGGCGCGGGGACACCGCCGGCTGCTCTTCCCGAAATTTACCTACTTGCTTTAATTAGCCTCGTGTAGGCTTACGGGCGGTCATTTTTCTTGTTTAGCCGTAATTGATAAAGGGCGCGCGCCAGTCCGAGCGACCACATCAAACGCATCGCCCGACAATGTTTATGCCCCACAATATAAATGCCGCACGATAATCCGCCCATATCATAACGGTTGCTTTTATTTCCAATGCTGGGAATTTTATTGAAGTCATTCTGCGCATCACTTTTTAATATTTTTTCAGCACGTTTAATCTATCTAGATCGTTCGACGATTAAGCCTATACAAAGACATACGTGGCTTTATGTGTGTACGTTTACGTTCGAGCTTTTAAGTGGATTGAGTGAAAATATTAACAAATTGGCCTCCAGCAGGATTAAACAGTAAATTCTCATATCCTCATATTAGCGTTTCCCCTTCAGCGAAGGGTGACTGGCCCTGCGGCTCGTAGGGGATGCAACCTCGGCAATCGCGTTAAATCAGAGTACTATTGGATTAATACTGTATCATCTTCACATATATGCATAGTTTGCGATTTAAAAGTACTGCGTATACAGTTCACTGTGACTGGGGACCCTCTAGATACGCAAATAAATTTAGTTGTAAGTTTTCTCCGGGTGATCGATAAGGTCGAGTGATTTGATTTGGTCGTCGCAGGCCCGACTCGAGGAGTTTCTTTTTGAGGGAGGCGCCGTGCCTACGGAACTGTCGCAAGACCAATATTGCCAAGGAAATTAGTTTATGTAAAATGTAGAACAGCAAAGAAAATATCTGAGAAAAAGTGAAGAGGGAATATTGGAATCAATTCGGTTTGCCTGTTACTCCTGAGTTATAAGAAGTCATCTTCGTGAAATAGAATTACTTTGGCAAGGAATACAGTTTTATTTCTAAAGGGTGGTGGTTTGATTTTAAATATGAATCTCTGAGATATTTTGAAAGGGTTGTGGGATTCAGGTGTTAGCATAAACAATTAAAATATCAATTACTCAGTAATTGTTTCGGTAAGCCAACAAATTTCAATTAAAGCTCTAACTGTGGACGTGGAAAATTCAAGCTACATTCTGATTTAATTAAAATGTTCATACATGCAACCGTTAAACTATAAAAAAGAAAAACTTAGTTCTTAAATGATTAAAAGCAATCTTGTTTAAAAACGAATAATATAATTAATTTCGTTTGTATTTAATTTTGTTTACAGTTTTATGAGTAAGTGCTGATCATGTATGTTGTGACGAATAATACTCAAATTTGTCTATATCTTAAGCGTCTTTTAAAAAGTGTTCATAAACACATTCAAATGCAGAAGAACTTAAATTTTGACAGCGACAACAAACACACTACATTTATTTGTGGATGTCTATATCCAGCCTCTCTCTGGACAGTCACTCCCCACTGATGTGCAAAATTGTACTCCCGCACAAATTATTCATCAATTTAAATGACAATCAGCTCATATCTGAACCGTTAATGGACATGACTATGAATAATTTAATGAAATAAATACTTAGTTCCCGTTACGTGGTAGCCTAAAATTATAATGCCTAACATTTGATAACATTACAGAGGAATTATTAATTAGTCGCTACGCGATAGACGTAATTTAGATCAGATCCATGTTAAGTATTTGATAATAGTGCCACAAATTTGTCAGTACTAGATTAGCAGACGCGACGCGACGTAGTGAAAGCAAAAACAGGAACATTGTAATATATTTAATAGGAAGACATTAAATTATGCAATCCGTGGCATGCTGCCAGGATACAGGCTGCATCCGAATGCAACGTTTGGATCCAATTATATCTCTACCCTAAAATATTAAACGACGTGGTTTGAATATAAATGGGGTAGATAAATCAGAAGGTACCCAATAACGAGTTGAGATTAATTCGCTTCTTAATTGTAAAAAAAAGTAATTCTATCACTTCAAGGAGATACCTACTTTTTGTAAACAGTATAGGCACGTTCGGACGTGGGGGTTATCGTGCGAGAAGGTGCTGTCTAATGTTTCGAATTTTGGTGACATTGACTCTATGTAACTATTACTTTATATTTATTTAGTCTAATTTAATTGTATTTTAGTTTAATGTTTTGACGAAATAAACTTTATAAGTATTTGTAAACGAATATAACATCTACTTAAGTACAATAAACAAGTGGAGCTAAACATGACATTGCTGTTAGGTATCGATGTTCGAAGTAAACCACCACCTGTCATACACAAAATTAATATTCGTGCGGGTAGTTGCAAGCTCGCGGTCTAGACCCGGCGGTGTCCATTAGCCTCTGCGACGCGGCAAACTTCGATGAGCAAACTTCAATGGTGTCCATTACGCGTCTTATAGGTATCATAGCGAAAATTAACCCGTCGGTTAGGTTCATAGTAAAATTAGTTCTAAAATGGGTAATCGAAACAGATGAATTCTTGATAAAGGTAAAAAAAATCCATGTAAATATAGGTTACAGTAGAGGTAAAATATTATGTAGGTAAAGACATTAATAAGAAACTCCAAATTAAACCTAACAACCTAAGCAGTAACTTAAACAGGATTTTTTCATGTTCAAGAATTTGAATTGCAATAAGATGGTGATCATTGTTATAATTAATAAAGTTATGGCGACGGTGGATTCAATCCAGATAGATCTTGTTAGGTTCAAATCTCGTTGTTCGTAGACAATTTTGAACTCTCTCAAATGAAACTTAAAAACGATAGTGGTTGTTCTAAGTTAGTTTATTTAACAAAGATTCCAAGGATCTTTTCGAACGATTGTTATTGTTATGTCTATTAAGTTACTAAACATTGGGAAATCAATACGGTGTTGAATGATTGATCACTGTTTATTTTTAAAAGATCTTAAAATCAAAGAAAGTTTTATTTTTTAACAGGTTTCTAAGACCTAAATGCTTCAATTTTTAGTAGATAAATAAATATAAAAATTTCAATGAAAATGAAAAAGATGAATCTTTTCAAAATGATGAGGATAATATAAATGTTATCCTCGACTATATGTATGACTTCTTATATCCTAAAATAAATGGAGGAGGCCTATGCCAAAAGGCACACCGAATTGAAGGACATTATCTAAAATTTAAAACTAAAATAGTGCAAATATGTTAAAACTCAAAAATTCGGACAAAATGGCTATTGTATTGTATTGTAATCCTAACTAATGTTATAAATGCGAAAGTGAGTTTGTTAGTTAGATTGTTTGTTTGTTTGTAACGCTTTCACGTCACAACTACTCAACCAATCGTCTTGAAATTTTGCATACATGTTGTCTGGGGTACATAAAAGGACATAGAGTATTTTTTCTCCCGAAAAAAAAAACTATATATTCTTGTGGGATCGCGGGAGAAACCACGGGGCGCAGTTAGTCTTCTATAATATAAAAATTAATCGCTGAATGTGTTGCTAAGCGCAAATCTCGAGAACAGCTGAAACGATTTCGCTAACTCTTTTTCGAGAATATCCCTTGAAGTACGAGGATGGTTCTTAAGCAGAGAAAAAAATAAAAAAATGCTAAAAAACTATTTAAGAATCGACTGCTAGGCGGTACGAAGTTCGCGGGGTCAGCTAGTGAGTAATAAAAATAATGTGTTAGTAAGTAGGTATTTGTTGTGTAAGTGTCTTGTATTTCATTACTATTTGGTCATCTAAGCTCTAGGCAGTAAATACCGAAATACCGAGTCCAAGTGGTAAGGCCTTAAGGTGTCACGGAGGCCATAGCCTTGAACAAGCAAGAAAAAAAAAGAAACCAGCAGAAGAAAATACCTATGATGAGGATGGGATAGCAAAATAAAATAATTTGATTCTGCCTATCCTAACTAATATTATAAATGCGAAAGTGAGTTTGATTTATTTGTTTGTTTTTTGTGACGCTTTCACGCCCTAGCTACTCAACGGATCGTCATGAAATTTTGTATACACGTTATCTGGGTCACAGAAAAGGACATAAGGTACTATTTAACCCGAAAAAATATGCATTTTTTATGGGACCGCGAGTGAAACCGCGGGGCATAGCTAATACTGTAATATACGTTAAAAATTAAGCTTAAAACTGTTTTTTCCGAAAACGTAAAAACTGGTGGCACAGTAAGACACAATTTTCGTTTTTTGTTTTTTGCCTTGTTAATATCACTGCCTTCACATAATCTACAGTGGGATGATTAAATCCGAAGCGAACTGCCCCAGGAGCAAACAGCGGCATTACCCATGTGACGTTACTCGTAATTGGATTTTTGTTGCTATGATATACCTACCTTTATTTTAATACAGCCTCTGGGTAATAGATATAATTTCTTAGAAGCTTTTGATTAATTCTGACATTATTCCTTCCTAGCAATATTTGAGCGTTGAATGTGAGATAAGCCACGACGTCTGTGTACTCTTATTGTAGGGAGAAAAGCCAAAAGGCAATTTCTTTGAATAAATATGTGTTTACGATATTTACGCAGAAATGAAGACGAATGTTTAATACTACTGGGAGAAGTGAATCAATAAACCTTAAGAATACCTAATGATATTAGTGAAGTATTACTTATGACTAACTTTACTTATAAGTATTACCATTAGTCTCACGTTAAATTAAAACTGATTTGCTTCATTGAGTTTCAAAATTCGGGGTTCGAGCCCGTTAAATCGCATTGTCCATCCGCATGGACCTAATTCACCGCACATATTTATGACTGGTACTCGGAACCAGTTACTCCGCAATTGGAGGGTGGCGGAATCCGCCCCTGCTCTAATCCTCACCTCCGGTGATTGCGCGTGTCCGGACAATGGCGACGTTCTATCAGCGCATCCTGGCCGAATCAAAGTCGCTATAGGAGTCGCTGTAATACCACAGCCATACGTAGAACCTCTTTTGCAGCTACATTTTTCAAAACTCATAAAAATCTGTAGGTGTAGAAAAATCTATATTTTTAAATGCTCAGAAAAATCTATAGGTGGCATAGACATGAGTATTTCATATTAGACTTGACATCTGGAACTGGCATAGTAATACACCGCGAGAATACTAGCCAGCACACTCGTTCACGTAGTTGAGCACTCGAAAAGACAACACGTGCTTTGTGTTAAATATTGTGGCATTTCACTCCAAGCGGACACCGACAAAAAAGCGAGAACTTGAAATTCGTTAATTTTAGTCTTAATTCGCATTCTTAAGTCGTTTTAGTACTTAAGAACGTGAACACACAATATTATTATTATTTGTCAAATGATGGGCGTTTGCAAAATTGTCATTATTAAAATTGGGATTTTTTCTATGTAGGTACTTTTTTATAGTTAATTAAATAATACGATAAACATAAATGTAAGCGGTTTGAATAGGATATTTCCTTTAATTGTCCATATCCATGACCTCACTTTTTTTTGTTTTCCAAGTGCTATTGTGTCATCCAACAAAAATAAAATAAATAAATCGCCTCATCACCAAAGTTGGTCATCTTCAACTTTCACTGAATTATCCAAATTAAACACAGTTAATAATAGACCCCGAACCTCTATAATTTAGTGGCTAATTCAATAGAAATATACCTATATAAGTTCACATCTTGACTTAAAATAAAGCGATTTTTAATTAAATAAAGCAGTTTTTTTTAAAGCAGCAATTTTCTGTTTTAAAATTATTGGTATTGGATCCAAGCTAATTACCGGCGGTTCTTATGGTGTAGCGGTCTCCATTCTGTGGTTCTTATTATTTATAACACACTTACACGTGGCAGTATTATTAAACCCCGTTCCTCTAATCCTTGCCTCTATTGATTACGTGTGTCCACCCGTGGCAAACGTATTAGTTTTGACAGTGCCCTAGGTTTTGGAATTCAGATTAAAGAACAAGACGAACATAAAAGAACACGGCTTTCATAAGGAGATATCTAATAAAAACAATGTTGATTACTAATAAAAATGTTAAGTAGAGGTATGAGCAAACCATTGCTCCAGATTAGGTAAACTATTCATTTACTCAAATAGGAATAGGAATCAAATAGAAACCTGAAAACCCCTCCGGTCGGTTTAGTCCACTTCCTCCCTGAAATTGTAATGCCCCGTTCAGATTTTGGGCTAGTACAGGCCAATAGCGGCCAACACGACTAAGTAAACGGCCTACTTGGGTGTATTCGATACTTGCCTCTAATGTTTGCCCGTTCTCAGCGCGGTGTCGGTTTTTGCCCTGAATCATTCAAAATATTTTTTTATTACTTATTGATTATTTGTTTACACGAATTTCTCCATTGATGTTGGTTATTGTCCTGTACTCGTGCGAGAGTTTACATATTCGAATTGTTCGGCAAGTTATTTGACGAGTTTTTCGCCGAGTGTATAAACGGGGCATAAAGAGCCTTCACAGTGTAGGTAACTCTCGTTTGGTTGCTTTGGTCCTCACACGTTAATTGTTACAAGGTGATCTTTTAAATAGACCCAACATACATAAGTGTTTAAGTAGGTACATGTTTTCGATGCAAACAGTACAAGTTCCAAAATTATTATGGTTTATTCAATAGTCTCTCTCAAATCTCTCAAGAGCCTTACTTAGAATAAAATGGACTACTCAATAATATTTGCGTAGGCCGTATTTCTAAACGACTTCCAAGAAGGAGATTTTCAATTCGACAGTGTGTGTGTTTTTTTTTTGTATGAAGTTACGAGATTACTCCGCCAATATTGTGAATCGATTTTAATGATTCTTTTTCTGTGGTCCCATTTACATTTTATCGAAATGGGTCAAGTACTTTATAAAATATCAACAATAGTCTAAAAATTGTTTACATGGATGACGGAAGTTGTTTTTTAAGCTTATACGAGTATATTATTAATTTAATATGAAGGTTAGTAACTGCTAGAGCAGTCTACAGTCCGTCCGAGATAGGACAATAGACGCGGCCCCATCATCGCGAGCGGCGCTACCATGGCGATGAATAGACTAACATAATTCTCCTACAGGAGGGACGTCATATAGGTATTATTTTCTATTTTAAATTTAAATTTCAACTGAAATTTGGGTATTAGTGGCTTAGTTATAATTTTGGGCATGTAGGAAAATACATTTTAATTATTTCTCAGAAAATTTGTTTAGCGTTTACACGAATTTCTAGTGGGTGTCTGTTAGTAAAACTTGATAAAATTCATACAGACGCCCAAATAGGGCGCTTTTATGAATTTTATAGTTTTGCTAGATGATGGTAATGGGTGAAGTAATCTAAATATACTGAACATAAAAAATCCTACCCGTCAAAGATAACAACTGTTTGGATATAAGTTTACAAAATTTAGGAGAGAAATGATCGAGTCTCCATACAAAATGACCACACCCGCAAAAGTAGCACCTTGCATATTCGTGTTAGTAAAATCGTATTTTAATAATATAATTAACAAATAAAATTATTATCATCATCATCATCATCACCGTCATCATCATCACCATCATCGCCATCATCATTATCATCATCAGCCAGTAATCGCTCACTGCTGAGCATAGGCCTCTTGTTCGACACATATCCCGGCCCGGTCCTGTGCCAAACTCGTAAATAACTTTACTAAAAAGACATAATAAGCTTTATCCTCAAAAACACATGCTCACCTAGGTACATATATAATTTACTCTTTAATTTGAAGTATTTTTGTGTTCTCTGTTTCTAAGTCAAACACAGGCCTGCAAAGACAGTAAACTCTAAAGTTAGCTTATTGATTTCGTTAACTACACCTACCAAAATGAAATAGGCCCTTACCTACCCTATAATTTAAGGTCTTAAACAAAGGCGCCCCCTGAGTTTGGCAATCAACACCCCCTTTTAAACAAAACATAAATTAGTCTGATTAGAGAATAAACACATTTCAGATTAAAACGTAGGCGTTTCCTTATTTTTGACCCTCTTGAGACTCAACTCACTTGACATTTCGCTTCTTCGGTATTTCGGCTCTTCAATTTATTAATAGATCATTATTATCTTCTCAGATACGAGTATTTTCATTGTCTGAGCTTTAGTTTGTATAAAATAACGATGCTGAGAGCTTACATAAACAAAACCTTGGCGCTCTAAGTTAATTTTCGTATCCGTCGGAACAACGTTACATGATAGATGTTATAATAGCAATGCCTACATTGAGAGTTCTTATGCTAAAACATTATAATATTAATTTTGCCTTGTTGAATATTTACTTTGTGTCTGTTAAAATAATAAAGAAAGAAAATTATAACCTGATCTCGCCGTAACTATTTACCGCTTCAGAAATTTTCTATTACACGACAATTTAAAGGAAGGCCAACTAGCGGATCCACGGTTATCTAATGGAGCACTGGACTTCCGGTGGGGTCTGAGAGGCATTTAATCTTACGTTGAATTATGTGTCGACGTCGGAAAACCGGAAAACGCTCGCTGTCCGCGCCCCACTAATTTTTCTTTTCATTATACGCTTCTATTAGTTGCCCTATTTATTCTCTACGCATTTTCACTTTGAAATGGTCAACGTTGATTAAATTGCCGATGTATTTTATATCATGTATTTTATAGTTACAATAATTGCATGTATTTTTTAGTTACAATAATAGCGATGTATTTGATAGTTACAATAATTGCTTGCTATAACTTTGAAAATAGATTGACGGTGTTAGTGACTGGCTGGAGGTCGGCCTTCTTTCACAAGTTGGAGAACGGCCTCCTTGATGTCTTAAAAGTAATATTATGTTTTGAAAGGCAATGCCATATTTTGTTTTAGTTTTTGTTTTTCTACTAGTATTCGATTCATTGTCTCGCACAAACAAGCCCTGTTCCCCTGATCGTTTATAATACAATTTTAATATACCACCATCGTTTTCATTCACCTATACAGTCCACACGTCCTCAATAGACGGTCTAAAGGACATGACGCTCAATATTCATCAAAAGCAGAGGTATCTCGTAGCAGTTTGAGAACGGATAAAAACAGGAGCGTCGGTAGCCGCCCGTGGAGAATTCCCTGATGTAATTATACCGAGCTCGCCTGAGCGAATCCACTAACACAATGACCGATGTCCGATAATCGCTCTCCGCTTCCGCTTATGCCTCTGCTCTAACGCATTGTCCTACGTGAAAAATGCGATAAAGCGACGGAATGTGTGTAATATGACGAGATTGTACGAAAATTAAAATGTAGACGTTTATGTTCGATTAGGTCTTCGTTGTCATTGTGTTGTAGACATCTCATAGCATCGCAACATTATTTAGCTTTGACGATGATATTCAAAATAATGTCACCAGTCCGTATCTTACTTTTATTATTATTATTATAATCTGACATTGTTATTATCATTCTTTATTATTATTATCGCGCGACGCAAATGTAATTATGTAATTTGGTTTAAATTTAGTTGCTTGCTATCACTCGGTTACACAATGGGTAGCGCATACTCCTAACCATATCCGCTTCTCATAAATAGCGCTTTAGCCGCTGCACGAAAATTAGTTTATCTCAATTACAAAAAAATGGACAAGTCCCTCGCTGATAACACTGCCAGTTTAGCTGAAACAAGCACTTTATAATACGACATCGTGTTAAACGAAGTCCTTAAAAAAAGGGTTTGCGAGATAAAACTGGCTGACTTGGTTCAAATTAGATTTTTGTTTCAGCAAATAAAATGCAATATTGCAGAGAACGTAAGCTGCTTAGAAACATATTTTCAGTAAGTTGTAACGAAAGTGATTTGTGGGGATGAAATATGACGTTTAATAAAACTTGAAAAATAACAAATATTCTAAGTCATAATCTAAGAATAATATAAATGTGCTGAATATACGTATGATTATAAATTGAAACAGAATTTATAGATTGCTCAATTAACTGTTTATTATTTATACTTAGTGACTTATATTCATAGAAATGACTAAATATAAAATGAGTTGAAATAAATTTTGCAATTCAATTTGTATTTACTCACTAAACCGTGACCGTTTGTCATATTTCGTTCTGTCCTGTCCATCCAAAGGTTGCCTGGAAGAAATCGCTTTAGGCGATAAGGCCGCCCTTGTACTGCCGAATGATATTTTATTTTTAATATTCTCTTTATGTTTGTTTTACTTTGTATTTTTGGTGTGCAATAAAGATGTATTGTATTGTATTGTAAACCTGAGTGACCTGACTGCGTTCATAACTTAACATAAGTGCCATAGTTTCCAAAAGCTAGAAAACACTGCAACGGGTAAAAGCATTATTTAGTAGCTCGACAACCCCAAGCGGCGCGGGAAGGTAATCCAATAACGCTTGCAGGAAACACAGTTACTGCCAATTAAAAGTATGCCACTCTCTCTCCGGGAATCGAGTTACGGTGCGAGTGGGCTTGCCTTGAGATCCAAACAAAGAATGCCGATTATTGACGTGATTTTACAAACTATTCTTAAATCAAAAAGCCCAGAAGTCTTTAAAAAAAAAATTACTGTACATATTTATCTCTAGTTTATCAGGTGTGTATTTCAATGAGTTGGTATCTGTATGTAGACTGTAAACTTAATTGGAAATGTGTTTTAAAAAGTGTACGAAAAAAACAAAAGGTGAATCAAATCCTTTGATGTATATTTTATTAATGACACAGAGTTAATTGGCTTTAACGATATATTGACACGAAAAGGGGCCAGTGTAGTTGTGGAAAACTTTTGTAGTAAGACGATTTTGTAATCGCAAATATAATAATTTGCTGTTTGTGCAATTTGTCTAGTGCCAATAACTTCAAACTAAAATTCTGATTTTTCCACACTTCAGACATGTTTGTGGAGACAAATTGCATGAAATAAAAAAGGACATCAAATAGTAATTTCTACAAACATTTTTCACATTTCTTAGAAAATGACAATGTATTAGATTCATACATTTCTATTTCAAAAAAATTATAATGCGAATCAACTTTTTTCACTCTTTTGAAAGTACTTTCAAGCTTCTTAGTAATATCTGAAGAAACACCTCTGCAAAAGCTTTTAAAATAAAATTTTCGTCATGAATTTATTTGAAAATATTGACAAAATCCAATAACTTGTAACTTGGCAAGTCTGCTTATTTACGCATACTTAGAATTTCATTGAAACCTGGAGGTTAAAACTGATATTAGTCTGTAACTGCTTCAAGTGTAGACCATTTCGACGTTGCCTAATTTAAAGTTAAACGAGATTGTTGAGCGTGAACATGGGAGTAGGAGTTCTTCTGCCGTGCGTCTGAATGAGACACTGTCATTAAATTAAAGTTTCATTTGTCTTCATTTGCTAAACAATAGCAATTATACAAAGCCCCACAGCGGGCGAGTAATCAAGCGTCCCTTTAATTAAGTACAGAAACAGTGCCAAGTAATTGGATCTGAACAACTGAGTAAACAAATCGAAATGGTAGGTAATAAATCTGACAAACACCTCCTTTGGCATCTGAGCATTGGTTGGTTGATATCCACGGTGACGGCTGAGTAATCGGAACTGGAATACTCTTAGTGAGAATTCGTACGCTGGAATACTGGTCATTTGAATTCGTGCTCTCGGCCCTCGTCTTTAAATTCATAATGACTGAATCTGTGGTTGACCACACGGAACTCTCAGCAAATTGAGACTCAGTCATGATTCTGCTTGCAACGTTTTAAATAAATTAACAAGTCTCTTTTAACTTACTGAATGAATGGTTCATATATTTCTGCGTGCTCTAGAGATTGCATGACACATTTTACTTATGCTTGAATAATATACTTAATCTGTTAGACTGCCTCGGTGGCGCAGTTGGTAGTGAACCTGCCTTCTGAACTTGGGGGCGTGGGTTCGATTCCCACATAGGACAAACATTTATGTGGTGAACATTTGTGTTTGTTCTATATCTGGGTGTTAAATATCTATATAAGGGTGTATTAAAAAAAAGTATGTCTATCAGTATCTGGCAACCAGTAGTACAAGCTATGCTTAGTTTGGGGTCAGGGGACCGTGTGTGGAAAAGTCCCGAGTTTATTTATTTATTTGTTTTAAAGATTTACTAATATTTAAAATCTTCTTTTTTCTTCTTCTTTTCTTTATGATTAGATGGCCCACGTCTTTACTTTAATAAATCCAAACCAAAATTACGACATGTCTCTTCGAACATATTTTTTTTCTTGGTTTAGATGTTTTAGTGTCTGACTGAGTGACAACATAACGAAACAAACGAACAATTTCGTTGAAGTGGTTTAGTAATATATGATGGGTCAGGTGTGCATTTCTTGCTTAAATGTTGTTCTGCCGACATATTTTGTGGATGCTTCATAGTAACTACACACTTTCTATTTCTGTTACTCTAGGTACCGTACGAGAGTACGTCTGCCTCTAGTTTCGCTATGATAACATAATGCAGCTTTGAACTTTATTCAGTTAAGTTATGGGCTATAATTCAAAAATGTTTACGAATATATTTGTTAGTAATACGCTACGTAGGTATATTGCGTATTCATATCCGGTTCTTGCATTTTATACTGTTGCTATTTTTTAGCAGACTTCACTGCTTTGACTAATTTGGAGTAAGGATTTTCAAATCATAAAAAAACTAAAGAATTGCGTTCTGAATCCTTATTCCCGTTATTTCCAGCTCTGCTATCTAGTTAACAAAACGAGCCTCTTTAGCGCCGAACATATTTATATTCATGGTTCGTGGACCTTCTATCCTATGGAATAGTTCCTCAGCTATCCTCATGTATGCTCCCCGAGATAGCAACAAACAACCTTACGTTTTTGTCGTTCGCGATTTGATTGCGGGGATTTACTTTTATGGTCAGATTTATAGACAGTTTCCCGAGATTTGCTGTTTGGCAATTTTATACCCAGGGGATGTTATTTAAAATCGTGCGAATAGCTTTTGTTTTTTCGTGTTTTGGTTGAAAAACCCTGTCGATGTTATTTTGTTTTTGTTTGGTAAACGCTAACACAAAATGAAAATTAATAAATGAAAAAATGTAATAGAATAAAAACTTTTGCTTTGCTTTGACGATGATGATGAACGTTAAATATGAAATATTCACGTCTGTACCATACATGTGATGATAAATGAACAGCTCCATGGCCAGTTGGGCGATGTTCGTCCCTCTTTTAACAAATGATAGTAATTTCCAGGCGGAAATGCATCGAAATGGCAAAATGGCTTGCTAAGCGGTTGCCATTTACTGAGATTGCTCTTCGTCCTCAAATTTTATACCTATCAAGTATATTTTTATACTATTTTTTAAATGTTGTTTTGTGAGTTGATGTCTACATAAGTTAAATCTGTGTAGCGTTTATAAGTGGCCTCATAGTTTGATATTATATTAAAATATTTAACTGCCTACCACAAAACCGGTCTCCAGGGTAAACTTAATTTTATTCTTAATCTATGCTCTAAAGTACTTTGTTAACTGCGCGCTGACAAAAGAAAAGTGTCACGAACAAGAATTAGTTTAACACATTTTTGTTAAATGAAGCGTATTATAACTTTACTGAATAAAATTTTAGAATAACAACACCTGAGGCATTATTTCGTCGTCCATAATAGATAGTAACGATTTATGTAGCACGATAGATGAATCTTATGGTTCTGATCAAGCTCTCGTCGCAAATAAACCCTTTGTTACACAAATGCGAGTACGTACAACAAGCTAACACAGCTCTCGTATAAATAACTCTCAGACAGGTCAATACGTCGAAGGCTCGGCCTATGCGTTGGAAGTAGCCATATTTCAACTCGCTAGAGTCTCGACCGCCCGCCGCGCCGCGCCGGCTCCCAAGCGCAGGTTCCCTACAAATAGGGCCAATTTACAGGCTTGATGCAATATAAATTGAAGCACCTGACCAGCCTGCATTCGAACAGTCGCTAACAGTAAAGACTTGAGATCTAAAAGTCTATTAAGGCTAGATTTTAGCAGTGGAGATTTCTCCAATTTTAAAAGGTAGTTGCTGGTCTCTTTTTCACATGAAAAATGTTTTATTTTGCTACGTTGCTGATAGTCGTTCGTTTTTATTTATTGTCCAAGCACCATCGACAGTGAATGATCCAGGCACAATATTCATGAAACAATTAGAATAATTTAATTTGTAGGTGATTAGTACCTACCTGTTTTATTTAATGAAGGTTGAAGTACTCAAGGAGCTTAAGTACGATAAACGATAAATCCCTAATAATGTTTACTAATCAAGCTACAGTCTTTTAATCTGAGTTAATTAATACAGAACCGATACAAGATACCGAATTTTTGGAGGCCATTGAGATCCATCGATTGACTTTGATAGAGTAGTCAGAGAATTTGATCGTCAATTCTCTCCAGCCCAATTTTTTTTTAAATATTTTTATTTCTTCTGCGACACGAGATAGCATATAAGAAATGTTTGAATTTTCTGCTCTGTAAGTAAGTAAATACCGAAGTTCAGTGTAAAACGTTCGGTATAACACAGATTTACAGCCGCGATTTACTCTCAAGTCCTATTTCAGCGCGCCCCGCAGATTCCTTACTGTATATTTAATGTACCGAGCTCCAGACTAGAACATTAATTGAATAGATACGTCTGTAGCTCGCCTCAATCCAACCTTAATCACAACTGAAAAGGCCCAGATAGGTTCAGAGGCAACAAGCGGCTAATATTGTACACCGGATCGCACTCTACACTTGATCTTATTAAGAAACTCGAAGCTTGAGAGCACGGGGTTCTTGAATTGTTGGAACTATTCTGAATTAGACAAACTTACAGTACTTATATTTGACTTTGAAGTTGATAAAGAAGACGTTAGGTATCACAATCAAAATTGGCACCTATCATAAAATTAAATATTAATCTACTCTTAAGATCTATTTTGACTTCTTTGTATCTTTTCGGAAATTGTTTTGGCCGACTTCAGGTGGAGTTTCTGAATTAATTAGATTTTTTTTAAAATATGTTCCCCTATTATTTGAAGACGCCTGAACCGATTAGGAAAAATCTTTTTATCAAAATATTTAAGCATTTTTTTTTTCTGATACTTAACGAATGAAAAGTGATGATTGTTACATTTTTAAAACCTAACGGGATTGTTTACATTTGTCACATTATGGTTCATCATTAGACTATCAAATCAATGCTAAAATGCAATATTATTGACATAATAGTAGTTAACATAAACACACCAAAATTGCAAATGAGAAAAAAGGCGTTGTTGTGTTTTAAAATGTCACTTTGAAGCGTCGATATGATTTTCTATAAAAGCGAGGTTGAATTCTCTACTTGGATACGTACTTAATTTGTTACGGTTTAAAAAATATAGTCTCCATTAGACTAACTACTTAATGTGTAACGGAATGAAATCCAAGTGCAAACAAGAAGTACGAGTATATCGTATCAGTGAAAGCAATTATATTTGCCATAAGTGTTCGTTCACATTTGCAATTAGCAAGTGGTCCAAAAACGTGCAAATCGTTAACCGGCACCGCCGAGAGCCGTGTTCTTGCATATTCATGCCCTGCTTAAAATATTTTAATACGGGTCGTCCTCTCCCGTCTACGCTTTCTACTAATGTTGATTTTGCTATGAAATGAATAAAAATTGGCGATGTATGTTGCGTTATGCTTGTGATTGTGTAGAATCTGATATACTTTTAATAATTTCGCATGTGATATTAAGTTAGTAAAACAAGAATCGTAGGTAAGTAATCATCATGAAAAGTAAACATTGACAATATTTTTGTATTATACTGTACTCATTAATATTGTGCCTATATTCAACTAAATGATGCTTAAGTACTTATACCTAATAATTTTATGTAGGTGGTGAAGATGTACTTCGAATTTAAAAAATGTATTACAACCATGGACGTAGAAAAAAAATTACAACTAAAATAAATTCTAAAAATCTCTACCAGCAGTCTCGACAAACGCCAAAATGAAAAAAAGGTTCTTATCAGCACTTTTCAAAGCCTTAAAGAATATCCTAAAAACGCTTGCACTGCCAATCACATTACCATACTGTAGGTATAACAATAACACTCAACAGAAAAGTCCTCAGAACAGAACACCTAATATCGTCAAGTTATTACGTCAGCATTATTTCAGACTCCGACGATCATAATCATAATATTATCCACTCAAAACGTTGTCTGGGCTCTAACGTTTTATAATTTTCCACTCTTTACTCCCTGTTATCGAGAATTTCTTCCGCTCGCGCCCTCTTCCTTCCTCGGAACCACTTGAAAGGGTATTTAGGTATAAGGGATCCTTAATTGGTACAACGAATTTATTTTACTACGAGTTTTCTGTCCAAATTGCCTGCCTTTCTTTAGAAATAAATAATGTTTTGAGAATTTGACTGGAGTTCACTTCGATTTCAAAAATTGGGTGCTATTTAGAAGGTTAAATATTGATCGTTTCGATTTGAAACTTTTGTGATTTTGTGGGCGACGGGACGATAACGGTAGTGGTAGTTGGTTTTATTTTAATCGTGGGTCGACGTTCCTTTTCTTGTCGATCTGGATTCAAATGGAGCTGATGAGAATTAGCAATTAGCGGGGACACTGAGCGATGCCTGACAATTGTCTCCGGCGCGCTCGGCGACGACCTCATCCGTCTACATTTGAGAAACTGAGTGAAAAACCAATGAGCCGCGCTATTACCTCTCTTTACGCATAAATTCTTCAGCAGATTCCGACCGCCATTGTATTAACGGCTCTTTATCTGACTCACCAAATCCATAATATAATTTGAAATTTCTCAGAGAAAATCACATCGCGTTCAGATATACCTACCTACTTATTTATACACTAAGAAGGATATTATTAAATTTGGTTTCGCAATGATCAAATAATGTACAACGTAGTACCTACATACTTATGTGCTTAACACGGCGCGTTTTATCCCTAAATCATTTTCTAATACACATAGTGATACATGCAAGTAAATATAAGTAGAAAATGTGATATATTAAAACGTGAGGCCACTTTGCCCTACATGCCGTCCCTTTTAGGGCCAGCTACATTCTTACCCGTCATGCTCAGAATGTAATAACTGTAAATAGCTGCTGCTTAGTACAATATTAGCTCTTTATAACTTTATATAAATAAGTATCTTTCTAATACATTTTATTAAGAAGTAAGATAGGTAACCTAATTTTGAAAATTTAAATTATTATGAGAACATAATATAGTAGAGCCGTCTATTGTTTGTTACTATGTAGAAAAATAAATAAGTTTTTTTTGGCGTGTCTACAAGTTAAATAATTTACTTTTCTAAATTAACTAACAAGTATTTTTTTTGTAAGTGGAATTATAATAAAAGAAAAGTAAAGTAAATGACCACGTTTTGGCGTATTGCGCAGCGTTTCACCACTGTGCCCTCGCCGGACTTCATTGTCACTGTTGACACATGTCAGGGCACGTCTCGTGATATACATGCCATTACCATATAATATACCTCAAAGTGAACTGTGGTTGGGGTTTCCAGTATAGCACTTGATTCAGGACTTTCATTTAGAAAGATCTTGTATGCGTTCATATTCTACGCTGTTGAGGTCAAAAACAAACGAAAACGTTCCAGAATATCGCGATAAAAGTCAAACTTAACGAATTAATTTACGAAACAAACATCAGTATTATCAAGAAGAGTATTCACCGAATCGACATAATGTTGATGTATTGTTTGATGTATGTATCGATGTATGATGTATTGATGATTACGAATTTCAAGTAGATTTGCTGTATCACTCGAATGACCAATTGACCATAACGCCCTTAGCAAGTTCAGATATAAGTATCGAACATCTCATCTCAAGCTAAAAAAAAACACGGTCTTTTTGTGACATTCCGAAAGGCCAAATTAGTCAGTATCCGGGCAAAATCCGTATAAATATCCACCGTACCTCTGTCGGAAAGATCCCCTTTAACAACTCATAAATACGCGACATGACAGGCCGGGCGTGGTCAGTGTTTGATTAAAACGTTACTTGGAATAGCAGCGCCCTCTATAGCAATAGGAGCCTTTAATGTCTGTTTGCTTTGCTGGCGTTGACGTTGCTCTAATTACTTTCGGTACTTGTATGACTTTATAAGTAGTGCTGCCATGATGAATATGTTAACCAAATATGGTTTTAAAGAAAGATGTGCTCAAGCAAAGGAGTGTTGTACTCATTAAACAAGTAACATTCCAATAAGAAAAACAAAACCCGACTGCAAATTGTAGTCTGATATAATATAACTAAAAATGTTGAACCCTATGTCACTCCACTCCCACTATCAAGACGATTTAAATGACACCTAGCATGTCTAAATCCATAAAGCTGTTTAGGCTGTAGAGCATGCCAAAGAAACATCAACGCACCGTCAGTGACGATGAAATCTGATGGAGTGATTTGACCACAACACACCTGATGGAAAGTGACGATTCATTACTTTCCATCAGTGGCCCTATTCGGAGATTTAAGATTTTCATCTCACTTTTTTTCGTCCTTGTTGCTCTCGTTTGAAACGTCATAAGTGTGAGAGTGACCAAGATAAAATCTCATCTCATCTCACGCGTAGGAATAGCCCCCCAGGTGTGTTGTGGTCAAACTTAGGACCATTCGATAAAAAATAATAATAATTCGACTTCCAATTTTCAATAATAGGTAGGTCTAGGTACTTATGTTCTAATTTCTACTCGTATTGTAGTTATTTCTCGAGGACCCCGTTCTTATACGTCTTATATAGGTAAGTATTGTTGTGTAATATCCAAAAATTCTGTTTGCCAACCAACATACGAGTACGTGTTCTTGACATTTTAAAAGACTGCCTTGAATCAAAGCGATTTCACCTTTGAAAAGTAATGCTTTTGACTTCTTTTGAGTCGTGTGCTTGTGGAGAAGTTATAAGCATAAGAAATGATATAAAAAGCTTTGCTATATAATACGAGGACCTGTTGCTAACGCGACGACGTAGGGAAAATTGCCCACGAACATGCTCGTGGGGTGTGGAGCAATACGGCGCGGGTATTATTAACCATGGCAACCGACCCCGCTCTCCTCTTTTTCAAAACATCACGACGTTGACGACGCCTGATCACCTATACAGAGCACTCTATAATCTTCCGCTGCGTTTGTAGTTGCTCTGCGAGAGTCTCCCCAAATTTGCAAGTCGCGACAGCAGGGGTGCCGCGACACACGCCAAATAGATGACGGGATTATTTTTGTGTTTGACATAATCGTAGTGACAAATGTATGTTTTAGGGCTGTCAAGGTTTTGACGTGTTCATTTTGATATCCACGTTGAGCTTATTGTTTGTGATGTGAGGAGATTTCAACAGCTGTTGTCAGTAAACATGGTTATTCTCTTATTCAGATTTGTTATGTACTTACATGAAAAAAAACCGAGTTTGTCTTCAAAATATATCATGCTAGGATAGATTACTGAGTTCAGGATGTTCAAAGATGGATTAACGAATCGTGACAACCATGAAAAAATAACAAACTTTGTTTTGTAGTCTGTGTTATTTCAGCGAGAAAAAATGAAAGCAACAGATGCGAGATTATGTCTATGGCAACACAAAATAATTTTGGAGTGTTGGAATAGCTAGGAGCTTATTCATTGAATGGCGACTGAGTGGTGTTTGTACGCGTGACCGGTCCACCCTCGACGGGGTTGCTATGAAGAGAGATTATACCCCAAAACCGTCCTTCATGACACATGACATTGGACCGCTGAGTATCGACCATAAATCCCGCGTTAAACATGATGTTACCATGAGCATTAGCGCTAAATACCTACCTATTTACAGCGCTCTAACCAGACATTGACAGAATACTTGGACGCTAGATTAAAATCAGATCGCTATATTAACCCAAACTAATTCACATATTTCGGTTCGTCATGTCCGTGATTTGATATATCGGTTGCTGTCTAATGACTAATGACTGTGAAACACAAAGTACGTAATACTCAAATGTAGTTATCAAATGTCAAGTCCATTCTAATCTTCAACGTCACATCGAATATGAGCGTAGATACGAAACCTTGATTTGAAATCGATCAAAGTTAGAAATTGGTAATTTTGGTCGGTCGCCCACTCGCATCACATTTTCGTAGTAAATTTGCCTCCAACGCTAAAGTTGTTCACCATCAAAAGTTAATTTGAGGAACATGAGCGACAGGTAAGTATATATCGCTGAACTCTCAGCACGAAAATTGCAAAATTATCTCTCGTCTTTATCTTCAAAGAGATGTCACGCGCATCTGCGTAGCTGGGCCAGTTTCAAAGTTGTTTGCGGCACCGCTGGAGATCGCTCTTAGGATGAAATCCCACAGGTACTTGAATGCGATCCTGCACAAACAAAAAATAAGTTCATTCTATGAAAAAGTTTGTTAATTAAATTCCTTTTCCGTTGATCGAAAATAAGGATCTAGTAAGGTCTAATAACGCGCAACAATAAAATAATCTGTATTGTAACTCGTGCCTTAGTGAATTTCAGTCCTTATAATAAACATACTGATATTCATCTCGTTCACCTGTCTCATAGGTAAAGGAATGAGAAAATAATATTATGAATTTTAATTGGATTCGAACCACAGAATACTTCCTATTAAATTTATCATTCAACATTCCTATTAAATTGTGTGACAAATCGTGCTTAAAATTGTACAGAAGTCAAAATAGTTTATTTTAGCCTTTCTTAAGCAAACTATATTTTAAATTCAATTAATTTCTCTGTTTGCAATAGGTATTTAACTATTAAGGTTCGTTTGTTTATTTTAGAAACAAAATTATGCGGGGTCATAACTAGTTTTTGTTTGTATCACAGATGTTAGGTTTTTGGCAAGGCAGCCGCACATGGCAGCCGTCGAGAATGTCACTCGCAGTGACCCTCAAAATTCACCCTCAAAGGGACGTAGCCAAACTGAAATTGCCTTTCACAGCAAAGTTTTTAACTAGAAACATACAGCGAGTAAAAAGGTGCCCCGTTTGTAAAGTTTATACAATGTACGCACGAGGTGCTCTTTATTTCTTTATTTGGTCAAACAAATATGGACAGGACAAATATGGAGTTTTAGCAATATCTGAGAAACATTTATAGCTAAACATTTCAACAATTAGGAAGTAGGAACTTCGTTTATTTTTTACACAAAATTATACTGATTAAAAACTCTTAGTTTTACTATAATTTTCACAGAGCGCTCAATTTAAATACCAAAAAACTTGAAGAGTTATTTAGGTTACACGGAGCGAAAACAATACTAAACACTACTATTTTGTTGGAGACAGGTCCGAGTTTTGAAAATTAATTCTGTGGTTCCGAGCTATTACACAAACTGTCAGCGCAGGTGGCGCACTCTTACTTCAGCGTGCACAGGATTTGCATTCGGAAATGCCCGTACTAATTTAACTTCAGGTAGGTAACTTTAGGTAAGTCAAACTAAACAACTATGCGACGTTTCCGTACAATCCCTTCTGCAAACTAGACCAATGTTATGGTGTTTTCAGCGATTCTATTCCGTGTAAACTACTAAGCTTCGTGTGAGTTGCAAACTTTGCATGCAGATCTATTGCCGTTTAGTACGAAATGTAAGTAGAAAGAAGGCTTTAAGTGTTCAAAATTTTGCTATCTGTGATTAGATTTGCACACAAATTAGAAATCTTAGCGTTGACGTAATTCAAAGCTCATAAGCAGATAGGTACGTACATTGTCGCGTACGCTTAATTATTCGGCGTTTAGACAACACATCACATACCTGGTCCTTCGAGCCGTATTTCAGGGTTCATTCGTGTACGCACACATACACGGAACAAATTAAAGCCATTGTGTTAGACGGATTATGGAGCGACGTCCATTTATATGTAAAATAGTGACGCGTACGATCGGAGCCAGCCATGCACGTGCCAGCCTCACGCTCGCAAGCCGACATCGCCTGATAATTTGCCTACCCATGAATTTACAACGACGAAAATCAATATTCAGCGCTGTGCGAAAATATTCGTCGGGATATCTTTTACGCCTTCGTTTACTGAAGATAAACGGATACTTGCATGAACTGACTAATAGGTATAGGTATGACACTTTATTCTGAGTTAAGACAAATTATTGAGCTTTTCATTTATTTTTAGAATTAAAATATGTTTTTAATATTTAAATAATTATAAAATAGAGTTTTTACTTCAACAACAAGAATTGCACTAAAGTCTTAATGTAGTATTTAGACTTTTCAAATAACTTTTGACACGGGCTGTAGAGACAGTACGAGTAAATCGACTCTCTTAAGTTAGTTTTTCTATTTTATTCAGGGGTTTTATTCTGGCGCATGTGATATTATCTCAGTCCCTGTGTTCTCGTTATAAAAATCCAGAGAGTGAACGTGACAGACATAATGTCGCACGCGCCAGAATAAGGCCCCTGAATAAAATAGAAAAACTAACTTAAGAGAGTCGATTTACTCGTACTGTCTCTACAGCCCGTGTCAAAAGTTAATTGAAAAGTCTAAATACTACATTAAGACATTAGTTCAATTCTTGTTGTTGAAGTAAAAACTCACTTTAATTTTAATACACATTTAAAAATTTAGTTCAGAAGCTAATTCCCATAAACCAGAAACCATTTTCTCACTTTGCAAAGGAATTATAATCTATCCCCGACCCCTGTGTACACACTTCACAGAGTGACATACATCCCGCGATCATACGGGAATTCTATGAAAAGAGGATAATTAACAACATCAAAGTGAAAAGTTATTAAGCCTGTGTGTAATTTCCTTTGCTAAAAACTGAGTCAAAGTTCTAGAGCTCAAATTTGGAATGAGATATAACGTTCGTTACACAAGGTTACGCGGAAGGGTGTTGATAAGCCAGAAAGGAACCCTGGAACTCATACTCATGATCAATTTTTAGTGTTGAACCTATCCTAGAAACTCGAAAAAAAACCAGTCTTCTGAGATATGTAAGTAGTTAAAAATAAACATTACAAGATATTATTTTAATTAGTTAGGTTTTCCGGTAGCTACAATAGCCTCAGGCTATTGTAAATAGTGAGAAAATTAAAAGCAAACTGATTCACCAACCGTTTTTGTAAGTCTTATCCTCATATCAACCTAGAGGAAAAGATGGAACACTGCGTTATATCTCGCTGAAGCCACTTCTATATTAAACTTGTGTGCGTGGTAATGTTGCCATGAAAAACATTTACAATTCCATAAAAACTAAAATTAATTCCCAAACTCTACGTTAGCCATTTTCGTTCCAACATACAACCTTAGTAGATTTAATATTCTAAAACTGCACATATTTGTAAGAGTTTAATAATACGGCTTTTTCAAAATTGACTTGTAAAAAAACTGCACAGTTTTTAAAAAGATCCTCAAAATGTAGTCCTGGCTACCCTTTTATAATGCACTATGTATATTTTTGTATACGAAATTATACCTTAAACCAATGCACATAATGTCGCGGTAAGAATGACTAAGCGAGTAGCGTAGTTTTTTTGCGTGTGCGTGTTGTGTACATATACGACAGTAGCATAGTTTGTGGATGGATTTTGGCTTCACCTAAATCATACGCCGTGCGCCATCTTATTCTCTAGGTTGATCTGAGGTCTTATCTAATAATTGCAATTTCTAAATAAGTACCACATCTTAATAGCTTTTCGTCTAAGTACATTAATTCTTTTGTATGAACAGACCTCATTTCTTACCTGCTATGATATTTCACACTAAGTAGGGTAGATAAAGAAGTGAAAAATGCAAATTAAGTTTCCGGCAAACTTCAACTGAACCACGGTACCTACAATAAAAGAGAATTATTCAGACTGCGGGAGTCTCGCATTATTCGTGTTATTTGTAAGTGGGATAGGTTGTAGTCTGAGACCAGCGGGGTGATTTGTTTACATTATCAACAATACAATTTGTATTCTTTCTATTTGTATTTCTTCTGTATCAAATCTTAATTTTGTATTATAATAGTATAATTAAGATCTCTGTACCTATAAGCCTAACAGAAGAGCAATAAAATCATTATTCTTATTGAATAATTAATAATCAGCTTGTTACCCACGAATTTGTTCGCGTTTATTAGAAAAATGGTATCTAAAAACCAACCTCGTGAACTACTGTAACTAATGATCAAATTTCATCAAGATTCGTTCAGCCATTTAGCCGTAAAAAGTCTGCAAACAAACAGAGAGACAGAAAGTTACTTTCTATTTTATAATATTACTAGCTGTCACCCCGCGATTTCGTTCGCGTTTATTATTTATTTATAAATGTATATATGTGAGCTATCCTATCTGTTAAGTTAGATCGAACTGCACACGGTGTGCAAATTTGATTGAAATCGGTTAAGTAGTTTAGGAGTCTATAGCGGACAAACAACGTGACACGTAATTTATATATATTAAGAATAAATATTATAAGTATGGGTAATTATAATATTTTTTATTTTAAGTTAAGAAACTACAGCCATTATTACATTTGAAATAAGAAAACTTAGCATAGGACAGATTAAGTACATACTAGTTATATACTCATTCTATAAGAGTTCCTGTCTCCCACAATAGGGTGTATCGTATATCGTATATAATCCTTAACCAACAAAACTGTCCATGGAGACTGTGTCAGCTTAATTATTTTAATTATATCATTGTGATTAAATTCGCCAGCTGCTCCTAGTCTATTTTGTATATTTGTAGTAACGTGGAATTTCTGGTGTACGTTGACAGACAGAGAGGCATTGACGTGAATAAAGTTTTCGCAGACAGAGCCTGGGCTCGCTGAAATATCGCCACTTGCAGCCGGCGCAAATATCAACTCGCTATGGAGCTACGAAAATACGTAGCATTGTAGCTACAAAGATCTGCGGCTACAAAATCACGAAGTTAAACACCTACAACGCTACGCAAGAGCTACTGCTGTAGACTTTCACTTAAACCATGCTTAAGCTACTTTGTATTACTAGCACTTACATAAAGCTTAGCAATTCCTGAATTTGTAGCTAAGATCATTGAAAAATATATAAAGGGTAAACAGCAGGTAAACAGCAGGTAAAATGTAGATGTTTATTAAGCACTCGACACCATTTACAGAAAATTAGAAATTTAACCTCCTATGGGAAAAAAAGCGTATAAAAGTTAACCGATCAGCCAACCAAAACTATCGATGGTAAACTATTCTGTTATATTTTTTGTTTGTAATGAAATATTGCTTCTATACTCCTATTTTAAACAAAATATTAACCTGCCTCATCCATAATATAGATCTCATTGGTTTACAAATCGTATCGCCTGCCTCTCAGAGTTCGTTAGCCGTTTGTTCCTCGCACGGGTACTGGCGGCACGAGCCTCCCGATACCGTTGAAATGTAAATCGACACATCTCTAGTTAGGTACTACCTAGTTTTAGTAGACTAACACAGAAAAATCTAGCTTTTGCACTGTTGGTGTTCCGAACTGTTTTGCTATTCAAAGGTGCAGATTTGTTAATAGTGCACTATGAAATAAAGTTCAGAGAAGTCGAGCTTTGCTTAAAATAGCTTCTATTTGCAAATTGCATTCGTTGTGTGCGATGTGTGTTGACGGTTTCGAATTACTACAAATTCAGACGCTATAATTGATTTGCTTCTATAAATATTTGCTTACTTTTCCGACAGATATTGTGTCTATAATATTTCACATCAAAACATGTGCAACTAATAGCATGCATTACTCGTGATGTCTAAGAAACTTGCGCGTTATAATAACAGAGCGTCGACCTCCGATCGCATCGATAAGCTATCAAGTTTGCGCCACGAAGGCTGCGCTCAGTCTGCGCTCAGTTTGCGATCAGCTTGCTTATCCACACGGTTTGCAACAAATTACCTCCATTGTGCACGATGGATTATGTAAAACGAGGCCCATTTGTATGTAAACTAATGGTGAGTGTCGTATGGGGCGCGACGGTCCTGTTGCGTTCTGTTTTGTAGTTTATTTTTATGTGGCGCGATATGGTGTCGGAAGCCTGCAGTTTGAATGGTGGCCATCACTTTTCATGGGGTTCTGGTTCAATGCAATAAGAAGACGAGGAACTGTGATATATTTTTGTAAAGTATTTTATGTGTGTGTATCGAACTGCACAAGTGCACATAAGTTATTGTAAGTGAAGAAAAGTTCCGAAAGCACTGTTCTTGAACTACCTTTGTTCAAATTTAATACCATACAGTTATAAATTTAAATAGATACAAGTTGTCATGACACACGTACACAAATACACTGTCTTATGGTTGAAAGCGAGACGTGTCCTTCGACTTCAATCCACACAAAAGGCTCACCTAGCCGAGCCATAGATTGGCCGTGTTGATGAAAAACGTCAGTGGTCCCCGGGGCCGGTCTAATGGCGGCGGATAATTGGCACACTTCCCGTTCCGTTGACGACTCGCACGGCTCACTGAGTCCGGCCAATTGATAGAGAGCCTGTCATGTATTTGTGATAAACCGATATCTCCGTTTTTGGGTCACACAGCGTTCGATAGTAATTGATTTTTTAGTGTGCTAAGGAACGTTTAACATTGACAGTATTCGAGACGAAAAGGAAAATAATACTCGCCATTTGACAAAAGGTCAAATTATAATAGTTATTACTGCTGTATTTTGTTGTGAGACGCAACCGAGTCTTGTAACATTCAGAAATGATGTTCCATTACTGAGTCGCAAAGTGTCTTTAAGAGTTCTTCAACAATTACTATTTAATTTTCCGAACAATTTAGTCACTTTAGTAGACTAATAAGGTTAAAACTGGCGTCCTTATTTTGAGTGGCCAACCCTAGACGTTATTACAGCTATCTAGAGCTGTAACGCTCGAATAGTTGAAAATGTTCCAGAAACAAACATTAAGGTGCGCTTTGCAGAGCCACGATAAGCTGTATTGTCGTGACCTTACATCCGGTCTCCGTGTTCTAATGTTTTAGAACGTGCGCTTGAATAGACGTAGATAGCGACGTAAAATGGCAAGGTGTTTAAGAATCTTAATAACTTTGTGGATATGATCATCATAATCCTTATCGACAGCTTATATCGTTGCGTTGCTTGTCCTTTTTTTTTTGGTGTCATTGGTCTCTGTCTGATTTAAAAACACTAGAAATAAGGATAGGATAGCTGTACCAAGATTTAGGCTGACTAAGTCAAATAAGTCATTTTAGCCCACTGCGTTCGTTTTTTAAATTAAAATCCCGAAAAATATAACAGGGCTCACTAAAGGAAAATTCAAATCCCATGTTGAAACTACATTAATGAAAAGAGGATAATACAATAGATTACATAGTAGACGACAAAGTTTTCTGGAGCCTTCCACTTCCGCCAAGTAGCCACTAGTACAATATATATTACCTAGTTGTAAGCAAAAAGTTTGTAAGACTGTAATTTTTTTTTATAAATGCCTTTCAGTTTGCCTTGCCTGTTCTTCTGAATAGTGACTTTTTTCCGAACAAGGCGGTCGAGTCTATTATAAAACTTTGACGTTCATAAGTGTATCTTTGATACCCAAATTGAATAAAATCATTTTGACTTTGAAGATGACCATTTAAAGTCCATAAAGTCATTAGTGTTGTTATCTCAATTATAATATCGTATCCCTATATATAATTATATATTTATAATATTAAAAAAAATACAACTATAAAAGGTACATAAGTTTATACACAGATAGCTACTAAATATAGGGGCTTAAAAACTTAAATGCTACTCAACAATTCAGTAAGCACTAACTATACCTGGGAGTTTAAAGCTCTGTTGCGAGGGTGAAGTCAGTGGCTTTTCTGAATAGAGCCTGCTATCTGAGCTGCGTGCATTTAGCCTGTTGTCCTTTAATTCCCTTTATATGCTAAAAACTTTTATTTACATCTTCCGTCTATATAGCATAGTCGCTGGAGATGCAATTATTGGTCAAATATTAAAAAGGTATATTTAGTAAGTGGCTGAAAGGGCGAAAGTGGATAACCCGATAATAAAAACCCTGAAAATGCGTCGCTATCAGCGCTGTCGTCCCATTTTCTCTCAGACCCTTGCCGAATGTCAAACATATAGGGTTACAAAGTATCAGTCTCGGCTGCTAATGGACACTTATGAGCCAGAGCGAGCCTTTTGAGCGCCGGTGTTTTGACACCCGCTATAACAACCGAAAGTCATATTGTGCTAACACGTCGCAAAATTAGAAGGCCCATTATTGGCCGCAACGAAAATATGTCGACGACGCTCGAGTTTGTAATATCATACGCGTTCGATTGGCTCGAGTTGTTTGCTTTTATGATGCTCACTAATAAGGCACGTGTCCCCGATGAGACCCAATGTTTACCGTCTTTATGTCTATCGATAAAATAAAGCTTAGTTGATTCTCTCTGGCGCTCTCCTTTTAATGGCAAAGAATACAATCCCAGACACAATTAGAGGAATGAATCGCGTGATCTCTGTCTTTATCCTCCATCCAAGTAACCACCGGTAATAACCGCCCACCACGAATATAAAAGACTTAAAACATTCAGACGGAATAAAGTTTTCTTTGTTGTAAAATTCTATTCGTAGATTTTTATGCTTCTTTCCCTGTTGCCTTTTATATGAATAGTGTCGAGGAGTTAATTTTTTATTTGATTTCTACAAACTACGAGTAACGTTTCAATGCTACAAAATGTGGTATAGAGATAATGCATCTCGTATAAAATAATTACTACCGGAAGTGAGTCTGTCGGCGACTACCTTTTGTAAACTTGTTTGCCTCGAGCTCGCGTTTTTGTCACCTACTGTAGTACATTTCCGTGTTCTGTTCACGACGGAAACAGCCTTTCAGTGTTCACGTGCAGGAGCAAAGAAAAATTCCACCCAACAGACTCTCGAATACCTCAGGCCAATATTTTTCTACCGTATAAAAGCGGTGCTCCGTAAAAGTTTTCGGAACTAAAATAATGCGTTTCGGAAACACTTAACGTCACGCGAGACGTGTAAGCCTAATTTGTGTTTGCTGAACAGTTTGTTGTTAACTTTTTAATAAAAGGACGTTTAGTTTATGAGCTGTTTCTCTTGAAATCAGTTTGCAGCGTTGTTATTGGAAGCATCTTTTATGAAATTAAACTTTTACTTGCTTTGATATCAAAACCATTATAGGTATACCTAACACAAACATATGTATGTTTATAAAAATCCAATTTAAAAAATACAACATGCGCAAAAGACAGGTTTATGACATTTTATGAGTTTTCTGTTTTCAATTCAAAATCACATCCGAGAATATTGGTAGGTACGGAACCATCGAACCGGCAACAGCTTCGAGAGACTCTCGATGATGAGAAATCTGATTTTCTCATATCGCTGCATGACGAAACACGTGCAAAAGAAAATTATCTGTATCATACCATTATGCAGGAAGTAATACAATGTAATTTGAATTTATATCCTTTCTGCGATTCTTTATTGATGTCTTTTATCAGATTTCCATCATTATTAGATTTATTTCTTTTCATTGCGTTTCTTTTTGACATTTCATTAACATGAGTTACGAATAATTTACATAATGGTGTGGATATTTTAAGAAATGGAGATATTTATAGCGTATAGACGTAATTAAACTTACCTACGTACAACTGTGCATGTACTACGTGGATTATGTATTGTAAAATTAATTAAAACTCCAGTAAATTACGTCTAATTACGAGTATGTAGCTTAAACCACAAACAATTAAAGATAATCGTAATTATGTTTCGAAATGTGAAACAAGAGCTCGTGCCTTTCAAACAAAAGTCAGACAACTGTTTATTAACACCCATACAAATGGATTTCATATTTGGGAGTTCACATGAAATTAAATTAAGATTTTAGACAATACGCAAGAGTGAGTAGATAGAGATACGTATTAGGTGTGGCAATGGCGGCAGCGGCGCGATTCAGCCCGGCATTATAAAATTTAATTTTAATCCAAGGGTGCAAATAAGATAGGATTTCACCCTTGCTTATCTGAGTTACGTAATGAGCGTTGCGTAACATGCTGTTACGCCACGAAACATCGGAAGCAGGGAACAGGTAAGCCTTTTTATAATTAGTAATCGTGCCAACATTAAACCTTTAAGCTCAGATGGAACTCATTAAAATACGCTTCCATTGACGTTGTACAAAGAATAGGGTCTCTGAGGATGTCGCGTAATACAAAAATGTTAAAAATAATTAACTTACGATACAATCTAATAAAGTCTTAGCTTTGTATAATATATCTTGAATATAGAGTCGTAAATCGGATATATTGTAGGTAAGGTTCGCGGTCGTACATTGTGTTCCCCAAAGGAGATCATTAGATCGACACCGACGATTTGAAGCGGATTCCAAGTGAGGATTAAACATAGCAATAAGTCAAAATAATTGAGCCATAATTTTAACAAGCCAAACGACAAAATTACCTACATTTAGATGTGAAAGTAGAAGGATAGGCAAAGTCACCCTTGACATTTTTACATACCACTATGCCCTACCAGAGAAGATACTTCACTAAGTATCTCCTTTGTAAATATGAATATGTCGGGGAAACATAGAGAAATAGGAAGCCGAGCCTTCACATCTCACTTCTGATGACGGAGTAATGTAGGGAAGGAGGCCGCCACGCCGTCGCATCTGATCCCACTGATGTCGGAGAAACATAGGAAAGGCCGCCGCGCTGTGACCTTCCACTTTTGATGACGGGGAAAATCTAGTAGGCCGCGGTGTCGTGTCTAATTTCTGAGCCATGAACTCGTCATCACGGGTATCTATGGTGGGCGTCAAACTTCAGGAACGTTGAAATAAGGGGACAGCATTGAAGGCTTTTCACTATTTTAATTATACAGTCACTTAGACTACTTAGTTAATGAATGATCACAAAGATAATTGGAGATTTAGAGTAATGGGTTTACGAATGACCATTGCGTGCGACCGCTTTCCACCTAGTCCTGTCAACCACTGACTGACAGACATGACGTTCGCCCGAAATCCCAAACGCAACTCCATTCGGTGTTAACCGCTCTAAATTACCATAAACAAATCGATTCATCGTCAAAAATAACAGAACAATAATACTATCGATTAACAACTCTCAAAATAAACTGATTTTCTTTATCCAATGATATCTCGCGCCGTCACGGCCATCCTGCATTTTCACACGTCCTCGGGTGAATAGTTCATCTCATCATCTGTGGACAATCATAAAAGTGCTCAAGTAACCACTTAACGCTCGGTCATTCTGACCGTCTCAAATCTACCTCCACAATTTCACAGAAATCGATCACAGTTATAGAAAAACACAAAACACAGTTAAACCCAATTCTACCAAATAAACATCGTCTCAGAGTATAATCGACTCTTCCAACAACTTCATATTCGTTACCTATCCCCATAAATTGTCATGATAATTGAAATAAGCAACTTGACTTTTAGTGAAATAAATTGTATTGGGACCAATCGAATAATCGAGGCTAAAACTAAATTATTAATCATACATCCAATGTTCCAAGAATTTAATCAAGCCACATTGAAAATCCAATGACGGTACACATACGCGGTTTGGACTTATGAAAACTGCTGTGTCCAATTTCAACCGAAAAACATGCCATTAAAGTTGTCACTTAGACTTGCCACACAGGCTAGGTCCCTCAGGGTGACAACGACAACTTCCCAGGGTGAAACTTCCCAGATTGACAACTTCCGAAAACGACAACTTTCGAAAGTGACAACATCCTAAATCGTCATCTACCTTAATTGACAACCGCCAAAATTATGATCTTCCTGAAACGACAACGCGTATTCTCAACCCTTTTTTAAATAACTGCTGCAGACTGTACTTTCATTCGTTTTTGTCCTTTGTACCACTTCATTAGTGTGTAGTATATCAACAAACTAACAAACAATTCATATCACATCACACATGTAGTGCACTTAACTTTTCTCGAAATGCTACTTTCTCAATTGCCTCATTGAAACTCTATGATAAAGGTGCTATTGCGTTCTTAAACTCCTAGGTCTTACTGGCATATTTAAAGTATGTCAGCTTGACAATCCTAAAATGCAAATAGTGTTGATTTCTTTCATTAAATAATAATGAATTTCATAAAATCACAAAAAGGGAAAGACTGTTTGTTATGTAATGAGTACGAATACAATTTCATGAAATTTAACAATAACAACACAACTGTATGGAGATGTGCTAATAGGGATTTGTGTAGTGCAACTATAACTTTAAATAGTACGAAAGTCAACATTTTACGAGTTTTTTTTTTTAAATTTTACTCGTACTTTAATGTTACACCGGGCGGAGTTTACTACATAGGCTTACCACACAGGCTAGGTATCGTCACTCAGACTATAATGCAACAAAAGTAAGGTTATCAAAGACTTGCCACACAGACTTGCCACACAGGCTTGCCACACAGGCTTGCCACACAAGCTTGCCACACAGGCTGGAGCCACATAAGACAGTACCATGTAGATTAGTGCCACACAGGCCATTGCCACACAGGCGAGTGCCACACAGGCTATTGCCACACAGGCTATTGCCACACAGGCTATTGCCACACAGGCTATTGCCACACAGAGTATTGCCACACAGGCTGTTGCCACACAGGCGAGTGCCACACAGGCTATTGCCACACAGGCTATTGCCACACAGGCTATTGCCACACAGGCTATTATTACACAGGCTACTGTCCTACCGGCTACTGCCCCTCAGGCTTAGTTTTATCAAAAGCATTGACACTAAATAAGTTATCTATTGACTGCATGACTCGTCTGTGTGTGCCGTAATCGGCACATTCTGACCAAACTGTTTGTGGGTATTTTCAAACTCTAAGCAACTCCAATAGAAAATAGCACTCTGACATACAACGTTTACGAATATCAAACAAAATGAAAACTTCTCACCGGATTCAATTGCTACTCGTAGGTGATCAATGGCTGCTTCATAGTGCAGGGGCCCAATTCGGAAATAGGAGATTTTCATCTCATCTCGATCTCTTTTCCTGGAAGTCTCCACTGCCTCCGACTACTCGAGACATCTCGCGCCCCAGCCATCGAGATTATCTCGATCTCGAGCGAATAGAATAAGGCATCTCGAACACAGCCATTTTTTTCGAGGTATGATGGAATCTCGAGTTGTAAGAATAACCCTCCAGGCATTGACCGGATCTCGCACGTTGCTGCTGCTCATTTTGGTGCCCTTTTTCGATCAACGAGTGGCGATGTAACCTCGTTGCAGTAGTAACACGTAGGCGTCGACGTTTTGTTCGGTACACTGCTATCCTTCTTCTCTCGTTGCTTGTTAGTTGCGTCACATAGCATAGACTAGGTGTAATCAAACGCCGTCGAGATAATGCAGACGTCTACTCGATGCTCACTCTCTCATTGCCGCCCTGCTGCCCTTCATGCACCACGAAGAAACAGTCCGCACACTCCACAATAATAGCACGTAGGGGCGACCATCTGTTGCTATGCCACTTCGCTTCCAGATCATTGCAGAATTGTAGCCAAAGACGGAGCCATATCTTGTTGCTGTGGACGTTATTCTTATCCCAATTCTGATGTCGGGGAAACATAGAGAAATAGGAAGCCGAGCCTTCACATCTCACTTCTGATGACGGAGTAATGTAGGGAAGGAGGCCGCCACGCCGTCGCATCTGATCCCACTGATGTCGGAGAAACATAGGAAAGGCCGCCGCGCTGTGACCTTCCACTTTTGATGACGGGGAAAATCTAGTAGGCCGCGGTGTCGTGTCTAATTTCTGAGCCATGAACTCGTCATCACGGGTATCTATGGTGGGCGTCAAACTTCAGGAACGTTGAAATAAGGGGACAGCATTGAAGGCTTTTCACTATTTTAATTATACAGTCACTTAGACTACTTAGTTAATGAATGATCACAAAGATAATTGGAGATTTAGAGTAATGGGTTTACGAATGACCATTGCGTGCGACCGCTTTCCACCTAGTCCTGTCAACCACTGACTGACAGACATGACGTTCGCCCGAAATCCCAAACGCAACTCCATTCGGTGTTAACCGCTCTAGATTACCATAAACAAATCGATTCATCGTCAAAAATAACAGAACAATAATACTATCGATTAACAACTCTCAAAATAAACTGATTTTCTTTATCCAATGATATCTCGCGCCGTCAAATATATGTATCTCTCTGTGTGTTGAATTAAGTACTTGAATTGCGCACTTCAACGCATAACAACTGACCAAACCATGCATTGATAAGACTATGCGTATTCTTAAACGTAGGCGGTGCAGTTCATCGCAGTATACATAGATTTTCGGGGCAGGGCAGTTAAGGCAGATATAGGCCGTGAGTGTATTTTGCGACGCAGCTAACTTAGAGACAGACGCATTTTAATAATTCATTTAAAGTGTATTTAAAAACGTCTGGATGATTTAAATTTCGAGTATACACAAGAATGCAACTAATTCAATTGAATGTTTTGTCACTGCAACACAATTTGAAATAATTATTAAAAACACGCGTCTTTGTACACGCGTCACGCAGAAATCTGTCCGTTTCTGACAATACAAGACAGATGTACTCTTAGACCGTTTCATCGCGAATGGTCAAATTCGCAATCGGAACTAGAACGTTAACGTTCTACTAACAACAACGTTGAACTAGAACGTTAACGTTCTAGTTAACGTTAACGTTCTAGTTAACGTCAACGTACTCTTTTCATGCGTTACTAAACCTGTTCATCCCTGCACTGAATCGCCTGCGTCTATACGCCAATAATATAGTCTTAGGAAATCACTGTAAAACGAAAAGATGGTGCACTTCCTTTTTCTAAGTATTTATTTTTAACTCAAGTTTTTTTCATTGATATGTAATAAGTAACTCTCGTCTACGCTGTATTATTATTCAGCGTGTACGATGCCTTAATAAGAAAACGTGTAGCTAACGCGGTGTTTGATATTCGAATCATCTGTGTATGTGGTGTCATAATGGAAGGAATCACAATATCTCGTTATAAGAGAAACAAAGAAAGGAGCGCGTGCCTGGAATGCCGATCCGCACGAGCTTCGAAAATCCTGAAAATCTATCGAAAGGTGCCTCTCCGTCCTGCCCGTTGTTTATCGTACCTTTATTAAAGGCAGCCTTACAATACTCATATATTGTAAACGACTTTAACCTGCGCCCTTTTAGCGATAAATTGAGTGAACAGTTTTTGTACTGCTTCTACAGTACAATTTAGTTAAAATTTAGACAATGGTGACACAACTGCCCTATCACGTAGACTACGAGTAAATCCTACTTAAATTATAAAGACGAACGTTTGTGTGTGTGTGTGTGTGTGTGTGTGTGTGTGAGCGCATGTTTGATTGTTACTTCATCACTATCAAACTGATGGACAAATTTTGATGAAATTTGGTATGGAGGTGGCTTATACCCTGGATTTACATATAGGCTCCTTTCATACTGGTAACAGCGCGGGCACTACTAGTTTATCTACAAAATACTCTTAAGTTGGTTGGCTCATTATTTATTCGTGCAAATGTTCGAAGTTTACCAAGAACATAACAAGTGAAGCAATCAGATGAAGATATAAATCTAATAAGTCACGGATTCATGGACTTTACTAGCTTTAGATTGAATTTTAAAGGTCTACAAAACTATCTAGAAGACTCAATATTGTGAATAAGATATGAAAATGAAATCAATTTCAAAGTTAGTGAAAGTTTTCGGCGTGTACCTACTTACAAATAGGTATAACAAAACAATTGTATTTTTATGGCTCTCATTTCTTGTCATTGAAGTCTTGGACCGCTTTAAAAATTTATACGCAATACAAATAGGTATAGGTCATTTAGATCCAGCACGTACAGCAGGTACATTTTCTCTTATTGTAGTAAACGTTTACGTAACGTAAGTACACACACTTGTTGGGTTATACATGGTTATCTGTTTAGGCACGTGTTATTTTTCATTTATAATCATATTTAATACCTCTAGATAGAATTAAAATTTTCGAACACCGACACACGATATACAAAAGTAAGAAAAGGGAAAAACAGTAGTAAATATTTAAAATCTCTGTAGATTCCGTACATTGTTTTTAAATTTAAATTAACAGTAAATGCGGCGTATATCACGCGATTCGTTCCGCGATACTCCTTAACCTAATTTAGGCATTCATTTCGCCAGTTCACTCGTAAAATTTTAATAGCCACGGGAAATGTCGGCCTTATAACGAGAAGCGGGGTCTGTTTGGATACCAGTTGATACACGTATAAATATACATGTTGCTGAAGAGTATTAAGAAATTAAATACAAGGTCAGAGGGAAATGTTGCATTATTTAAATTGGAACCTACGCTTTTTAGGTACCAACGTGTCCCTCGTTTTCTATTTCTAAAAGTGGCTTACGAGCTGTGATTCAACATAACGAATATTTGAGAACGGTTTCTCATAATCAGATACCCGAAAATGTCGTAAAATTTAAAAATATGTGGAGCGGAGATAGTATATTAATCGTTGAACATACACGAAAATTCATATTTCGGCTATTATTATCAGACCTTGTCCTTTTAATAGGTGCTCTCCCAATCCATTTTAATGAACACCCAGGTACTAAAGAGTGTTTATTTTAATTGGTCATTCTATACGACTCTTATACAAAGTCTGATCGTTTCATTTTACTACCATGTACGCTAATAAAGTGAGACTAGAATAAATCCTTTCTCCGCTCATTTCTTAATTGGATTCTCAAGTTTATTTTATAGACCGATCCATTTTAAATAGGCGTCCTCGTTTTACGACTTCGGATCTGTTTTCACTAATAATGCTTCGCTTATAAATTAAATGATTAGACTGATTTATCAATTATGGTATTTAATTCTTAATTGTTTATCTTTGACGAGATATTTAAAAGGTTTTTAATTTACATAGGATGTACATTCTTTAATTTAATTACAATCACATGATTGTAATTAAATTAAAAAATGAAGAAAGTAAGGTTGATCTTGCTTACATAAGCAAATGCTTATGTTCTGTGACAAAGAGGGCCGTGATTGGCGAAGCAGTTTAACGCGGTCATATATCTGGCGCATCCTGAACCCTTATACGGACCTCCGGAAGTGTCCATAAAGTGGACGTTAAAACGACGACTCTTTTTACACTTTATTATCATTCGATGTGAACGCCGGCTCAGATTCCTTCGCAATTTACCGCGCGAAGGAGACACTCTTGTCGGACACGTTTTATCGCAAAATCGATTTTACTGATTATAGGCTCAGCTATGAAACGTCATGGCTTATGAACTACATTTTTACGATGGACATCGAATCGCCATTTGGGTGTTCTTATAAAAACGGCATTTTAACAACTTCTTTACGACGTGACATGTCCCTGCCCGTGGAGTAGTTTTCCATTAACAAAATTGAAGTACGACAATGAGTAGGAAAGTACTAGGAAGTTCTATTGTGTTCTTGTGAATTCGGCAAGTATGAGGAGGATCGATGGCGAGGACAGCTCTCGATCTAACGCCAATTAAATCATTATTATGCTAATAACGTATTGTGGGCTATCGCCGCATTGACGCCGCGGCCGGATCGAGGAGATCGAGTTACGCAAGTTTCGGCCAAGTTTTAAGACCCTGTCGAAGGCCTCCTACTAACTATCTTCCTTAACGCCTTAGTTAAGAAGCGCCTTATGAGAACTTTGACGCCGAGATTGAGGAAGCTATTACGGATCCGTTCAGATAGGTATAAGCAGGATGTCACTTCCACCGCTCGACTCGTGAACTTGTTTACTTTGATGATTCAAACTTTTGACTAATTTGTCAGAAGCGACTGACTGTATACCGCGTAGATACTTACACTGTTACTCTGACTTCAGTGAATTTTAATATTCTTTTTGATGTGCTTTTATAATAAATCGCGTCGAGATTAAAGTTTGAAATAATCCTAGATTACTCTGTGGGGGAACCGGACCCGTTCGCTGGAGAGGCATTATCGAGAATTGCATTAAAAGAAAGAAGGGGAAGATTAAATATTATCTTGAGCAAATATTTGTGTTTTGAGTGCACTACAGTTACTAGGTGGAGTTGGGCATCGGATCGGGCAGTGGTTGCATCCCGCTCTATCATTACTTCCGCTCCGCTCTCAACTGGGGCAATCGATAAAGGGAGGCGCGGGGGGCGAAGTCTCCACCGCGCTCTCCCCGTATGGCTCTTCGCGGGCCTGTGACAATCGCTCACCTATCGCTCACGTTGCGCTCACTTTTCGCTTGTTTATCGCTCGTCGCTTGCACTGTGCTGTGAGCTTAGAAGAATAAGATTACTTACCTTACAAATTAGGTGCTTGGTATTGTTACTGTACTTTTTTATCTTATTACAAAACTGTTAAAGCAAAGATATAAACGGCAACAACGATCTTTAGTTTATACTGTAAAAACTGTATTTAGGTAACATAAACATTTGATTTAGAATCTTGATTGATAATTCTATTCATAAAGTATTTTGACCAATATTAAAATGTTAATTATTTTAGTTCGGCTTATATTTATTACAGGCAATTTCTAAAGTTCCTTACCTAATCAAAAAACTAATTGAAATTATGCTTTAGTATTAATGTAATATTATACCATATTTCAGATGATTACGTAACCATCTCATCCAATCATTTACCTGCGATCGTGTACTTACCTGGGTAACGTCTAACAAATAAAAAGATTGGAAGTATCGAATAAGGGCCCGGCTGGTAATAAAATGTTACCCTCGAGTGCCACAGTAAAATAACGTGCGAACTCGGCAAATTTCAAAACGGTCCTTCGAATAAAAAGTAAAAGGGGCCGGTTTACTTCGGCGGTTAAAGTCCACACCTGTTCACGCAATCACTGCACCTATTTTAATATTTATTGCGTGTGAATATCGTATGCCACTTCTTTGCGCCAAGTGTGATTGCAGTTTCTCCCTCTCCGTCATAACCGCGGGGTCATAGCACGGGGTTTCTCGCAAATGAAAACATTTTTGGAACAGCTTACGTTTTATTTTTCTTAAACTCCAAGTTAAATAGCTGAGAAGTGTACTATTTGCTGATAAAAGGCATTTGAAAAAGTCAAAATTAGTTTGTCTAGACCGACAGCAGCTTTTAACAACAATCCTTTAATATTAAGCTTGTGTATCGCATTTGCACTGGCTACTGGCAGCCAGCTAGCAGTTTCTGTTTCATTTATTTAGCATTGTCTGTGTAAGTTAACAAAGCGGTCACATTCTTAAGTTAGTGGGTCGCAGGCTCATTACATTACTGTTATCTAAGCAACATCTAGTGGAATACTATATGGAAGGGTATAGGTGGAAAGTAAAGTGCGGTTGGCGGCCAAGTTGACAGAGTACGTAAACGTTTAGACAGTACTTTAACTTAATACATGAGCTTTCAAAATGAAGCGATTGAAAATGTAAAATTTTGTTTGATGTGGACCAAGTAGGTCATCTGCTACATGACTGGAGCCCGGTGAATGGCGACAGGATCGCCCCCTGTCACATTTGGGACTGAATATCGTCCGGCGAAGTGTGGGTATTGGTGTGGGTATGGTTGTGGTATTACACCTTTGCCAGCCCCCTCGGGGGAAAAGCATGACGATATGAACATGGACCAAGTCGACCGAAGGAATTTCTTATTCACCCTTAAATGGCTCACCGGATTTAAGTGAAATTTTGAAAAACGTGGTTGTGAATTGTTTTACACAAGCCGCTTTTTTATCCCAAAACATATGGTTGAAACCACGGAACGTAACTTGTGAAGAGTAAATATTATCCAAGGCATACTGTAAGGGTTTTTAAGCAACAACTAAACGCACGTACTACATTGCAACCTGTTTGTCAACAAACGTTGTTTTAGGATTTTTCTAAAAGGCGTCATGAAGTCAATGACATGTCTAGCATGGCCAACGTCCATACACCAGTGTGTGTGACCCGAAATAGACTGCTTTCTCGGAAGTGTAGCACTGGTGTCTTGACGCGCCGGGGGCTACAAGAACAAAAGGCTCGCGTAATTAGACCGACCGCGGCAATACATAAATAATTTGCCTCACGTACCGCTTTGTTCTCAGAACAGCTTTTTATTTAACGCTGTTATATCAAGAACAACACTCGGTGTGCTTTTGATGGTGGTAATGCGGTAATCAGCTAACCTTTTATCTTAAGATCCCTATCAGCAGATTCCATTGTTTAAAATATAAACGGCGAAGTCTAGTCGTATTGTTTTACGGACTGAATGTAGAGGCAAAGTTACTGTTTTAGGTTTCGTAAATTTTCTTTAGAAATGTGGACTTCAAAATTCAAAATCAAAATATGGAACATGGAATGATTAAGTTTTTTAGGAGCCACGCTGACGATGTTGTGGTGGTAATGTTGTTGGTGGCTATGTTAAGTATGCTTGATGGTATAGTGTTAAATAGCATATCCTTTATAGAACATCATAACATGATAGCACATCATGATAAACATAATGATAGTTTTTTTTAAAACGAAATTTGGTAAGTATTTCTAACAAAGTTATAAAATTAAATGTTCCGAGCAACATAAAAGTGCGTCTCTCTCTATGTGTATTTATTGATATGGCTATACTTAATAAGGTTAGCATTGACTAAAATCTATTTTACGATTGCAGGTATGCGAAGGATAGGTTCGGAAAACATTGACGTATCCATGCGTACATTTATTTTATGTTTGCGCTCGAAATATTAAAGCTGAAACAAAGTTTCGAATGAAAGCACACAGAGCCATTGAAACTTGAATCCGATTCATAGAAAATAGCTTTGGGCCTATCTACCGGACACCCTACATTTTCGCCCATTGTTATTTATTCTATACAAAAACTCTTTGGTAACTGGAGCTCTAAACAAAATACGGTGCGGGGGATTTAACTTGAGCGTAAAAGAAATTTTAGGCTGTCCCATAATGAAACAAATTTTCGGGCGGCAACATTTAGAGCCTAAGCCCTTTGTAGTGCGAGGTTCCTCTACGCTTTGTGCCGAGACAAAACCAAAATTGTACTCAGGTCAGTACATAAGCTTATGACTTAAATGATACATACGAGTACATATGAAACATACAACAGGGCTCACTGAGGGAAAACTCAAATCACATGTAAAAATTACATTAATGAAAAGAGGGTATTATAAGGTTAAGAATTATTTAGAAGACAAAAATGTCTGGAGCTTTTCACTTCCACCAAGTAGCCACTGGTATGTATAGATACTATTACCTAGTTGTAAGCCAAAATTTGTGAGACTGTAAATAATTTATTCTATAAAAAATAATGCCCCTCAGTTTCTTGCCTGTTCGTATGAGTAGAGAGTCTTTATCCGAACAAGGCGGGTTAGTCTATTTAAAAAAAAACTTTGACGATACCCAAATTGAATAAAAACATTTTGATTTGACTTGGCTTGGATATAATCCCGCCTCTTTCCCAGGGGTAGGCATAACAAAATGATGTAGACTCTTCTCGCATATTAGTTCTTAATTTGTTTTGTGTTATACGACATAAAACAAACAAGCATATTTAAGACGAGCTGCGCCCCGCGGTTTCACCCGCGGTTAAAAAGTATCCTATGTGCTATTCTAGACTATAATATATCTCTGTGCCAAATTGCATCCAGATCTGTTCAGCCGTTCTGGCGTGAAAGAGTAACAAACATCCATCCATCCATCCATCCATCCATCCATTCATTCTTACAAACTTTCGCATTTATACTATTAGTAGGATTTAAGATTTAAGAAAGTTTTTATTATGGAATTAAGAATTGACTCCACGACACAGCTACGACAGCACTTATACAGCTTCGTCAACATAACTGAGCTATACTCGTATATGCTATATAACGATAGGATTAATACACATCTAGACTTTAATAATCTATTATAAATAAAAATTGTTCAATTTGATAATTTAGATGTTTAAAAATAGGCACCTACAACTATGTTGATGAAGAAAACCCGCTATAGCCACATGTTCACCACGCTTGACAAACATCTTAGCTCAAGCAATGGGGTAGGCTGAAAACCAGCTCTGCGTGGACCTCGTCTACTCAGAACAGTGCTGAGCCTACTCCAATTGCCAAAACATTTTATATAATTTTTTAAATTATACTTAGTTTAGATGTAATGATATAAGTACTTTTCTTTAATGTGTTTTTAACTCATAGGTTTTGGCAATAAATACATTTTTTATTTTATTATTTTTTCTTAATAAGACTAACATCTTGTTATTAAGTCAACACACAGCTAGACTTTTCCAAGATTAACATCTTGTTAGTAAGTCTACAGCTAAGCGCTTGCCCTAACAACTTAATACGAGTTAAATTACATCTTAAATATTTTGTATGAATCTCTGTGACTGTTCTCCATAATGTGAGGGCGACCATCGGCGACAATCCTTTGAGCTTCTTACAAAATATTGCTAATTACTATTAAAAGGGACATTGTATAGCTCCATCTGGATTTTCTCTACCGGATAAAATTACCGGGGGTTACTTTACTCGTATATGATTTGGATGTATTCATATTCAATTACAAAAATGTGAGCTTTTTCTACAGATTTCGTGATAATAGATACCCTGAAATACCTTCTTATTAAACGTTGTCTAGCCTTAGAAAAGTTATACAGTGTTTTACCTATTTCTGTCTTTTAATTTTTTGACTTATTCTAAAAGTATAAAAAAAGTATAAGAAAAAAAAAGCAAGTATTCAGCATGAATTTACATATTTAGCTTTCATAAGTCAACAAAAAAGCTTTGAACACACATAAAAACCTACCCTCACTCACCAAAGAATCACCTGCCAATGAAGGTTCCATCAAACTCCAATTGATGCAAATCACAATTTAAGTTTTCATTTCCCCCCCAATATATTTCGCGGTACAAGTTATGCCGCCAACGTGACCTCCAGTCTATATAGCTTTACGGTATTAGAGGAAAAAAATCGCTACAAAATTTTACGTCTGTGCGACACCCCCCTAATAATGTCTGCTTAAGGGCGGCGGTAACATGGAGTACACATTTACGCTCCGTTAAACGCGGAAAGCTTTTTTCGTGTTTAGTGTCACAAAAACTGTTATTAGCCTAAATTGTCACAGTAAAAGTGGTGGTGGTGGGAGTTAAAGATATTGACTCAACTTCGGGTGGATTTCGTCGTGAAATAATGTTCTCTTTGTTATAACAAATAATTGAATGTTATTTCCGGGACTTGTTTTCGTTGCGATTTTGTTTTGTTATGCAACATTTTCAAAAATGTTTGTTTCAAAATGTTTATGCCTGTTTTATGACTTCTTTACTATATTGTATTCCGAACTACTCGGTTACAATGGGGGCAGACGAAGATAAGCCAACCTGGATAGCACACAACTTAAATCGAAAAACATGCGTGTAGAGAACTTAAAAAACTAATTCTTGGAAAGAAAACTTGTCTTCGTAGTTTTAAATGTAATAAAACTAAAAGTTCCTGTAGGTATCCAAGTACCTACGCTCAAACTCCTTTACTTATCGACAGGGACACTTGACTGACTCCCTTAATGCGCGGATTGCGTGGTCGGAAATGGACATTTGTATCCACGATGGAAAACAACAGAAAGGCATTTTATATGTCCTACCCAACTACCGGTCGGGCAGTCATTAGGCACGTGAATTATTCAGATTTTGACAGACATGCCTTTAGAATTGATTAATTGAACATTGGGAGGGAAGATAGTAAGTGGAAATATTGTAGTCATTCTTCAAGTCACTGACATCGGTTCTAATTTTAGTATAGAGCAACAATGGCGATAATGTGATTAAATGTTGTATCGAAGAATTGTAGGGAGAATCCACATTATCAGTAATTAAAAAGTATCTTACAACAATCCTAGGTACTTGTATTATAAAAGGCGTAAGTGTGTTTGCGTGTGTGACTGTGTGTTTCTTTGTTACTTCACGCTCCAACGCATGGATTGATTTTGATGGAATTTTGGTTACATACATACCTGTACAAATCGTCACGCCTTTCCCCCGAGGGGGCTGGCAGAGGTGTAATACAACACCAACACTTCGCCGGACGATATTCAGTACCAAATGTGACAGGGGGCGAGCCTGTCGCCATACACTGGCCTCCAGTCATGTAACAAATGGTGCGTGCCGTCGGCTGGGTTTGAACCCGCTCCCTCTTGCTTGAGCAGCGGGCCTTCTCCAACTAGGCTATCATTGCTTTTAAATTTTGGATGTAGATTTGGCTTATGGTGGTGAGATGGATTAATATACAAATAGACTACTTTTATCACCGCGTGTAACACTGCAGGACGCAGCTAGTATTTTTATAAAGCCAACCTTATTTCGATAGCTTTTAGTTTAAAACTTGACAAAGGATAGGGCTAGATCTAGAACATTTTATAGGTCTCAATACACGCAAAAATGGTAGTCGCGCGGGACTACGTTGGAAGCGCTTCGAATAAACTAGTTGAACCTAGATTTAGTTTATTTTAGAAATCGGGAACATCTCAGGATAAAATACAAACATTTTTTGCGCTAAGACGTAAGATCTTGGCTTAACTATTAGGCTGTAATTTGTAAGTTAATGTAAATACAAGTTTCTTCGATATACATACATAACATTTCGTCACGCCTTTCCCTCGATGGGGCTGGCAGAGGCTGTAATACCACACCCGCACTTCGCCGGACGATATTCAGTCCCAAATGTGACAGGGGGCGAGCCTGTCGCATACACCGGGCTCCAGTCATGTAGCAGATGACATTTAATACGCACATAATTATGTTTACACAATGAACAAATTGGTGCGTGCCGTCGGCTGGGTTTGAACCCGCTCCTTCTGGCTTGAGAGGCGGGCCTTCTCCAACTAGGCTATCATCGCATATGGTTTCGATTTACAGAGTAAATTTAAATGTAATGTAATTTAATTTACCAAAGATTATTTATTTTATTACTAAACTTAAATAAAATTTAAATGTTTAATTTGAATATACACAACTTGGATGACCTAATTAGCGTTGTTCCACTTGCCGGCACGGCCCGGCCCGGCACGGGACGGCACGGCACGGCGGCGCCGCGCCGGTGGGACTAAGGGCGCTGTTCCGGTGGCGTGGCCGATAAGTGGAAAAACGCCTATTGGCCTAACCAAGTCATTTCTCATCTTCACAGTTTTAGTTATATCATTAAGAATATTACGTAATCCATAGTAACATATTGTACTACTTTTACAAAATACACAACACAACTTACATAATCAATAAATGGCAGTTAAACTAAAACATGTTCAGTTTATTGGGCGTTAATGTAATAGGTAATAACTAATACATTAATTCAGTTCATAGTCACGAATAGCGACCGTAAGTGACCGCACCCTGGAGCTCACATGAGCGCACGCCCACCGCAGGCCGCCGTACTAATGGAACGTTTCACGGATGACGCTGTGACGAATGCGTACTGTGTGCACACGCCTTTATAATATGGGGTAGCAGCAGCGTTCCGCGGTTTCGCTCGCTACCCGGAACTGTTAATTTTCCGGTATAACAAGTAGCCTAATGTTGTAAAGTCTGAAGAATCTCTATGAGTAAAGTTAGAAGTCGGAAAACGCACACGTTCCATCCCTTCTTAGTTGATATTCCACCAACTCGGACTAAACGGTTTGCCTCCACCTTTTTAATACGAACCCCTAGGGAATGGAACGCCTTGCCATCATCTGTATTCTCAACTAACTACAACCTGGGTATCTTCAAGGCCCTAGAGTGAATAAATACCTTCTAGATCTTCGTGCTCTATCTTAAACCACTACGTCGCTTAACATCAGGCGAGTCGGTGGGCAAACGTCGACCTATAATTTACTCATAATAATAATAATAAAAAAAAAGTTTTTTTGTAATTAATGTACTTAAGTTTATTTTTTTCAAACCTGCGAATCTGCAAGGTGGAAAATATTTTATCCAAATAGAATCATTCTATCCAAAAAAAAAGTCATAAAATGATTGATACTCATACAAAATAAATGTAACTAGGAACGTAGAGCTCGTTCAACCTCATCAAAGTATGATGGATGCAGAGGTAGATGAATGTAGCGTACCTATTCGAATAAGCAAAGATAAAATATATGAATGAACAAAATAAAGAAAATAAAAGTTAAAGCTGCAAGCATAGATGCAAGAAAGAACTCCTTACTCATTCAATGAATAAATCCTTCACGTGAAGGGTAATTGCACACTTGCACAGTCTGTAGCTACCGTGCGGTACCTAGTAATTGTAATTTATAGCGGGATTCGTAGAAAACCGTATAAAATATACGGTAGAAAAAAGCTCAGCACTAAGAATTGATATGGCTCATATTATGCAAAACTGTAATTGAAAAGGTGGTTGAGTAATTACGATTAAACAAGTAGGGTCAACTGGGGCAAAGTCTTCTGTGGGGCAATTGCGTCTTTCGAGAATTACTGACAAACCCTTCACAAATTAGGCAACTAACGCCATCTTGTATAGATTATTGCAACTAAAGAAAAAAAAAGATGCAGGTGGCGCCTAATTTGTGAAGGGTTTGTCAGTGATTTTTGAAAGACGCAATTGTCTCACAGAAGACTTTGCCCTAGTTGACCCTACTTGTTCACCCTACCTGCTATACTACAACTAGGTCGTTTTTTGTAACCTATTATTATCTCATAGTTAGGCAATAGTCTCCTCCACTTTTTTCTACTACGTAGTAAATGAGTACCTAGTCAGAATATTTTTTTCTTCTATCTATAACTAAAACAGAAATGCATCTACAGAAGTAAACAAAATATAATGAAGTGGAGGCTGTGAATGGTTGGACGGGTACGTGAGTGACGGCAGTAGAAGCGAGACGGAAGATATTAGTTTTCGCCACATTGAACGCGTTGTGGGATCCAACTTATTAGGAGATGTGATCATGCGAAATACACCCGCTTCATACGTTTTATTGCGTTAGGGTATTGGTTTCTTGCGATAATGTTCCTTTTCTTTCAAAATTAATATCATCTCGGGAGACGCGGGAATTCTTTGATATCTAATTCCAGGGAATCCGATGAATCGACTAGTCTTATGAAAGACACGTGAGGGCGCGTGATTTCATTTTATTTTTGCTCTACCTGAGAACGGTTTTAAGCTGATTTTTGTGCAAATCAATCCTTTTGTTGACTTTTTTTCCCATAAGTAACGTTTTCCTATGTAGGTAGGTAAGTATTGGTAAAGCAATAGGTTATTTAAAATTTGATTTGTTGCCCTTACTTTTCTGAGTAGGTATGAATGACGTCATTGCCTAATTTTCTAATATTGTTTTTACTTAATGACGTTTTTGTGTGGTTTTCTGTCGTAGCAAATTCCTGTCTCATTGTTCGATGTTATTTGTAGAATTTTTGCCGTTTAATCAGTTTCAGTTTTGAGGCGTGAATTTTTTATCAGTTGTACATTTGGTGTCGTATTATTTGGTGTAGCTTTATTCTGTACGATCGATCATTTAACCAAAATTCACACAACAGATGGTTTCGTATTTCAACAGCGTTCAGCTGACTCTGATTATGTAGATTCCTTTACAGAGGAGATTTTACGCAAACATACGAATGAAGATCGAATCAGATATGCATGGGATCAGTTTCATATTCTTGGGGAAATATGGAAAAATATTCCGTAAATAAACTTAAAAGGGGACATATTTTTGGCTGCCGATTTTCTTTCTTTTTTCGTCAACAATGCTGCCGGTGCTATCGCCTGTCGCACATTTGTATCAATGTGAATAGCGAGGGCGTTGTACCGTCACGCGGCAGTAAACAATTCAATTTCGTATCAACAATATTTCAGCTCAGAATTTGGTCGCGTGGGTTCCCTTTTCAAACTGAGTGCAGCTACTGTTGGGTATTTGGCACGCTACCTACTGGTATTTTATGAAGGGTTTTTCAAATTGTCTTTTTTTATCACACTACAAAATATCTATAGGTACTTACTTCTATGGTAATGCGAGTAGTTTCGGGTATTACTGCGTAGGCTTTACTTCAATAACTTTGTCGCTTACACGTGTAGGTGCTAATGTTATTTAGATTAAACCTAGATTAAAACCAAATATAATTTATAGAGCCACGAAGTAGGCGTGAATGACTAATTATGATCAAAATAACTTTTCGGTTTCTTACATTTATCGAGTAGTCTATTTGTGTAACGTAATGTATAGTTCTCGTCGACCCTTGTAATGATTAGTTAATAAAAGTATCCATAGGTAAGGTCTCGGGGAAAGCCAACCTCAAATCCAATCGAGCAAAGTGCGCGGACTCCGGCGTCTTGAGACTTATTTAGCTGAAACGTTTCGCTTGTTGACAAGAGTCGTGCTATCGGCCATTGCAAAATTGACTACCCTCCCTCTACATTAACCTACGTCACCGACCTTACATCCAATTTGAAAGTCTCCACTTCCTCACTAAACTAATTCCCCTCTAGATTGCTGAACAAAATTGCTTCGAAACTAGATACCTGCTTTGTACCCATTTGTTTGCGAGCGCCAACTAAAGAGAAACAAAAGTTAAACTATAATGTGTTCTCACAAGTAGCTAATGGATGGCAAGTTTCCGTAGGTACTTAAGCGGCCAATTCTTGAGGCGAGACTACTTCTGAGTACACATTAGTGGGCGCTTCTCTGGCTAAATCTTAACTATCTACTTAAGTCAGTGTCAGTGTGAGATGGCAAACAAATTGAATGAGCCCCTCTACTATTTCTCCTTTTATCTACTTTCATTACTTGAGCTTCATTCTGAAATTCGGTTCAATTACTGCGTAATTTGGTGGATCGTCGTGGCATTTTGTCAGCTTCCCGGCGTGTTTGGCTGCCATCGGCAAAGTAATTTTTCCTCCTCTCTGGAGTCATCTATTTAATTAGTCTTTCTTGTCAACAGGCTGTAAGCGGCTTAAGTTATTTCAAATCCATCAAATTTAAATTGATGTTGTTTTCTTAACCACGAAGTTATGAAGATACTTTACGTACATACACGTCTACACAAATATAACATCCAACAGTTAAAAAAAATATAATCTTACGCTGGCGTTGGTGACATTTGAAAAGCAGTTCTTGGACTCTATATGTATGATTAATAAAATTGAATTTAGGAACTACTCAACTTTGATTATACGATCATCACATCCATCAGTAATGGAATAGCAAATAATGGCGCATAAATTTCATTTAATATACTTGGGAATTGATCGAGTGCGGGCTCATTGCAATCACACTATAAATTGTTTATTACCCCGTGGTTGTCAATTTCGATGAAGGTTCACTTCCGCGAATTACTGGCCAATGAAATGCCTGTACTCTCCCTCAGAGTAATAACAGAACACGGCGGTGTCCTCGTAAAAATATGTTTAATGACCTCATAAAGATTCGATATGTTCGCGGAGCGCTGAAAGCCGCTCGCTCTCAAAGTATACATTATGCTATGACCGTATCTATAAATCCGTGAGTGTCCCATTTATTGCAACAGCTCTATCGAAACTAACGCTGCACTCGCGTTTAATATTTAATACAGCCATTATTGGCCAAAACGTTGTACCTTTATACTTGCACATGTAGTCAATGTAGAGTTAGTTATCTTCATGTTCTATATGAATATTCCAACACCAATTTTAGTCTTTTTAACATTCTCTTTTGGTACTTCCATTCGCCTATGAAGCAGTTAATTTATTTGATCACTTCAGCCTTTGATCTAAAACATGTTCATAAACATACATCGTTAAACTACTTTGTTATAACTTAGAATATTAACTACAATGGAAGTTACACAAAGGCAGATTTTCCCATTGAATTGTCTCGAATATTCGTGGAACCCTAACTCCTCGCCCCGCCCCTGTGGGCGCTATTAACCGCAAGTTTCGTTATTAGCGACTGCGTCGGAAAGTTATAAGGGAATCACCTTCATTTAAGTTGAGATTAAATTCTTACTTTGATTGAATAAGCGTACGTTATTAGTTGCGCTGGCGACGCGCACTTCAAGTAACTTTATATGCTATTTACTTATCTTAATTGCTGGTTACTTACATGTATTTTTGTAATACCGAACAAGTTATTATTAGCTTTGAATTTTGGGAATGTTGTAGAGAAAAGTGTAAGTAATTGACCTAAATCGAATCTTGAATCTACAAACTAATATCGAGTTATTTAGTCAAATTAAATTCATTTAAAGTCGTGCTCAAAGGAGGTTTAAAGTTAATGATAGTTAATGCAATGTAGTTTATTTTTAATCGACTTTAACAAACTTTTTCAATATGATCTCTTGAATTTAATTAAACCGATTTACAAAATGTTCTACTCGGGCAACTTATGTTGAATAAATACAAGAAAGTGACGGTAAACAATAAATTACACACAAACTTTGTGAAAACTTTGTAACAATCTTCAAAGGCCGTAAACGAGATCAAGTAATTTAGGCCGAAATAAGCAAAATTACCCGGCATTGTCGGCTTCTCAACACCGCGTATTTCTACAAGCGTTTCTACCAAATTAAATTTCGTAGTTAACATCATTAAATCAGCATTACTTACAAAACGATGCCATAATATTAGTTAAAGGCAACCTTTTTTGATAATTTGTATGTAAAGGTCGTGTTTTAGGGTGGAGCACATGTCCTTTCTGTTTTTGTTATTCCGTGCGCGCACCGTGAAGGAAAATTAAGGTAGGCCGCAGCGGACATGCGGACTTTGATTCCCTGCCGATTTTGCATGTAAAAATAGCGGAATCCTCATATGGTATTCATAAATGATCCCGGCACAGGACATTTTGTAGGGTGCTTCGTGTAAGGTTTCATTTTTCATTCCTGGAGTCTGCGCTTTTATATTTTTAACACTTCTTTACCGATTTCCTCACCGCTTTTCTGCCTGATTTTGAACATAATACATCAAACTAACACAGACAAATTTGTGTTCATATTACTAGTGTTAATGCATGAATGTTTGTCAATTTTGTGAAACTATAATTATATTTCATCATTTGAAATAAAACATAATATCAATCAACCAACTAGTCAACCAATAATATGAAAACTTAATATCAATCGTGATTTTCCGCAAACGTTTGACATAATTATAAATTGAACGTGGCCGCTAACACGCAGGTGGTATTTGTTTTGCAGCTAACGTCCATTTGGTAACAAAGCAAGCGACATAAATGGGTTGTGATTAATGGGTACACTCGTTAAGTTTCTTGTTTGAACAATAATTAGTGTCTGGACAGCACCGGATTAGGCTTGGTATCCCGAAACATCCGAAAATGACTCTGGGTAGCCACGGGTGTGGTACTGTACCCAGGGTCGGACTGGCCATACAGTCAGGGTGGCATTTGCCAGCCGGGCCCCAGCCGGTGCGGGCCCCCTCGGACTTGGCTTGCGAGGCTTGCCGCAAGTCAGACGGTAGGTACCTAGGTTGGAGGCTACACCCCGTCTGGGGGCCCTGGCTTGTTGGGAGCCACCCGGGCCCTTCCAGCTCAGTCCGACCCTGACTGTACCTCTTATGTCAACAACATTTTGTAGCGAACAATGCTAACGGACAACTAGAGGTATTATTAAGGTACTTTCTTTTCTTTCATAGAAAAGGAAGGTCCCTTTCCAATCGAAATTAGAAAGGTTGTATGTGCTCTATAATAAAGAGTCTATTAATAACAAGTTCCTAGTATTGGGAAGCCTGGCAGTGAAACTTGAGCTGGATTATTTTTGCTTTCGTCGCGCGTCTGTCGCCCACAGTCCGGGAGCACTCTCGTTCCGTCATAACTTCGGAAACTTATCTTAGTTAGGAGCGATCAATTTTCATTTTCCACAGATTACGTTTCTTAAGAAATGAAACGTTAACACTGTTATTGTGATATACTGCTAATTGCTAACCAAATTAGTGTGTTTGCTTCGCGATTTTGTTTAGATTATTTATAGAATTACTCTGTTATTGTTTTCTTTAAGTGATTTGGTGCAGGATATAAATCAACATATCATTCATGTGTATTTATTCCACATACTTATATGTTTTAGTAGCTAGAAAGTTGCTTTCAAAAATATTGTTCTTACATGAAATGAACAAATCAAACTCTCTGTGCACGCCTGCCTAATGAATAACATGGACTCGCCAGATTTGTTTTCATTCTCTTCACTCAACTCATATTTTCATATTATTACACAAACGGAAGAGCCACCTAATATTTGCGAGATGATAAACAGAACGGAACGTGGGAAGTTATAATTCAGAGGATGTCGACGTAACGAGCCGGGCCGACCGTATCATCACATCATGTCACGTCCTATCCAATACAGAATTTGTCAAAAGTTGAATCAACATTTCGTATTCAAAAGAAACTTTCGACGCAACTCCACACAGCTAATAAGCAATGAAAATATGAATCGCAACACATGTAGTATTTCAAAGTCAAATCTACTCGAATAAACATCAGTCAGGGCTAGGATAACAGTGTAAATAATTCATTAGATCGCTGCGACGAAGTTAGATAGGCACTTTGTGTAAAAACGTGTTCGGTAAAATGTATGGTGTCTCATGGAGGTGTGGAAGTGGGGAGTCTTTCGTTCTTCGGTCGTGCATCTATCATGCTCAGAGGCCGGCCGGCAGATTGATGGCCGGCGCCGGCCGCGCTCGCCTCCAGCCTCTACCACACTACAAAATGAAACAGAATATAGGGTCAACTGGGGCAAATGCGTCTTTCGAGAATTACTGACGAACCCTTCACAAATTAGGCGCCACCTACATCTTTTTTCTTTCTTTAGTTGCAAGTACAATTTATTCTTATATACGTTTTAGTAACTTATACTAATAATTGTACTTTATAATTTATAGTTGTATTTATACGAGATGGCGGTAGTTGCCTAATTTGTGAAGGGTTTCAGTAATTCTCGAAAGACGTAATTACCCCACAGACGCATTTGCCTTGGATACAACAAATAAAATAAAAGTAAGTCAATAAATGGGGGGCTCCCATGCAACAACGTGTTTTTTTTTTGCCGTAATTTATAGAAAATGGTAAGGAACCCTACATGGTCGAGCCCGACTCGCACTTGTTCGGTTTTTTAAATTATATCATTTAATCCACTAAGCATCTTTTACAAATTTAACATCATAATGCGTCTATATTATGACGTCCCATTACGGTTGTGTCATTCTAACCATTTGTACGCAGAAGAGCCAATTATGAAATACAACTCAATTGATCCGGTTACATCCGTCCATACTGTAAATACGAAGCTCTGCTCAACTCGGATACAGCGGCAGAGGAACGAGGAAACACTGAGACAAAAATGGTGAAAGCAAACAAATGCGTTGTCGATAGCGCGACAGAAGGATTGATAGTCCGTGCTCGCCGCGTGTCCTCCTCACAATTCGCACGGGAACAAAAACATGCTTCATTTACAGACTGGCCGATGTGAAATCCAAACCCGTTATTAATGATCCACATAAATGTGAAATATTTCAGCACGGTCTCTATGAAAATACAAATGTCCCAAATTAAAATGTAAGCTGACTACATAGAAGCGTTATTAATTTGTGTTTTGATATTTTTCCAAAAGTAAAGTTTTTTTAAATTATGCTATTAAAAATTTTAATGATACCTCGCCGAGCATTTTTACTAATGAATTCTAAAAAATATAGTTAAAAAACTCTCAGATTTACATTATTAGAGTTTTACTATAAATACTAATGAATTCAAAATCAACCCAATTACTTACAACACAACCAAAGCTATCAATGACGCTGTATCTCTGCAAATCTATGGTCTTATTTATTAACCTCTAAAATGAGTTTTATCTGTCTTTGCGACTGACGCTTTTCGTCGGCGAGAATTTGACACAATACTTTATTCATAGCATAAATTAGATTAGCTTACGTTTGCCAGACTAGTAAGTCTATAGATATAAAATAAGCTGTAAATTTAAGTATGCCATTTCATTACACTCTATATCCTTATGCTATAACTACTACACCGTCTCGTCTTGTCATCTTCTCGTAGTATTACTATTATGTTATTGTAGTAAAGGTATTTTATAAGCACTGTTTTGTTTCAGAATTCGCGATGTCTGAAGGCGGTGCCGCTGGCGGCAACTACCCGGCGCGCTCGCCGATGTCCAGCTCAACGACGGGACACTCCAGCTCCAGTCATCACAGGTCAGTGCTAAATTTGACTACATTTTATTTAACTAAAAAAAATAAAAAAAAACCCCGACACCGATTTTCATCAACACCGATTCTCATCAAACATAGCCAAGAACACTCCCGACTAATTCACCTTTCAAACAAAAAAAAAAAAAATCGCTGCATCCGTTCGGTTCGTACACACACATACACACAGAGACTCGTTAAACTTATAAAAACCCTTAGTTTTTGTATGTGTGTTTTATAATAAAATAAAATTTAATGTTAAAAAGTAACTCCTACTATTAGATAGTAATGTTATCGCACAAATTACTAGTAATTTAATGATGCAAGCACATCAATAATGTAAAGGCCCATAAAGAAATATAAAAAAGCTTCAAGCTAAAGGTCAATAAAAATGCTCATTCTCGTAGCGTGTCATCCGGATTTACCTTTTACAAATTATTATGACTTGTCATTTGTCATGCAAATAAAGTGTTGCTATGAAAAAAATCCAATAAACTAACCTAGTTACATTTTAGTGAGGTTGAAATATTTCATCGGAGGCCCCCAATACTTTTGACAAAAGCTTTTACGCAGATAATAAAGTCACCGAATATGCACATAAAAGCCCACAAAATTTAATAAAGACATTTTTGCTATGGAGTGTCCCTTGAAAAACCTTTATTAGTGCACTTATATTCTAAATTTTCCTTTGAGCTCCGCAAGCCCTCTGAAATTAATCTTAGGATCATCAAAAGGATCGAAAATAGTCTGCATACCGAGCGGGCGTTGAACGGACGCGAATGACGCAACGAGCAAATTATGACGTGTCCGATCCGTATGAAGCAGGATTATAGGAATAATTCGGCATATGAACGCTTCCGTCGGCTACTTTGAGCGAAATGAAAACGATGAGTATTTTGTTTTCAGCTTCGTTTGTGAGTTTAATACTCACATCAATTTTGAGATAGCAAACAGAACATGAACAGTTTTCAAAATTGCAAAAAGCAGAGAAAGATTTGCAAATGGAAGAAGTAGAAAGAGCAATTGTCAAAATCCTTGTAAGAAGTAGTGACCTCAAGTGAAATGCTACCTTTCGTCTGTTAATTCTTTGAAACAAAATCTCGGAGCTAATAAAAAATTGATGGACTTGCTCCAGTAAAGTGCCAGTGACGGTCCACATTAATTTAAACTTATCCGCGAGAAAATACTTTAAACTTTCGAATTGAGAATGTCCAATTTACATTTTTAATCGCAGTTCTATTTACTTCGGTATGTTTGAGCAAGGAAATTAGTAGCTTACTTGAAGCATTACGCTTTGCTTTGACATAAACTTATCTTAAGAAAATTAAATAGGTACATAAATAAAGTCTTTCAGTCTTTGGCGAACATTGATGGCCATGCCCATGACCATTGACCATACAGTAAAGATTTGTGGACTTCTTATAGATACACCCCCATCGCAATAAACGGTGTATAGCCTGGGAAAAGCTACACAGTCTTTTGTCTAATTCGATCGAATTCAAAAATTTAAGGGAAAGAAAAAGACAAAACACTGTATAATTATTCTAAGGCTATACTACCTTTATTAAAGAATTCCAAGTACTGAATTTTTTTTGACGATTTCAAATTAATTATTATCTAAAAAATTAATTATTATACTATCTAACGTAACTACGTATCAATAATGAAATTTTAACCCACAAAATGTATTTTCATGTTACGTTGCTCGACAGGCGGAATACTGGCAAAAGCCAATCACCGAAGGTGGCTCCAGGAACGAGACGAAACTCTGTTGTACGGGTACCTACGAACCTAACTGAGTTAACGTCACTTTTACGCGAACTAAAAGTCCTAAAGAGATTTTCTTTTACAACAGAGAACGCAATCTGTAGGCTCTTACCTACGTCTGCGGTGATAACTTTAGTCGTAAAATGAAAAGAGCGATCAAATATTTATCTTAGCAATTCACGTACTAGTTTCCAATATAATTCTTAACCTCTTTAGGTTAAGAATTATATTTATTAAGCATTGAATAGGTATTAGTAACTTTTTACTAATACCTATTCAATGCTTAAGAAAGCTTGGAAAACGTTTTACCTTTAAGTCAGTGATTATTTTATCATCACACAACTCTCCTACTGCTGATTTTTCATAGGCCTCTACCAAAAAATCGCTTAAAGCTAATTTACGAGATATTTTTCACAAAAATGAGAACGAACTAGATTGCCAGATGTTCTTGTAGGTTTTTAACTAGAGCCAAAAAGATAAGTAAATTCATACAATACAACAATTAACTCTTTATTAAAAACATAAATAATTACAAAACCTATTACTTAAATAAGGCTAGACTAAGTTTTCAATAGATTTTTAATATCATACCATTTTTTAATGTACCATGTTATGTACTTATTTATGTTAATGTTATGTTATGTAATATTTTCTACTATCCACTTCCCTTATACGTATTTGAGTCACAAAACAACTAACTAGCAAAATTACTAAATGTAGTCATAGTATACTTTACCTATGATCAAATACCTAGTTTGTAAACAGCAGTAAATTCCGAAAGTGCATCCGATGTGCGCCAGTCTCTTGTGACGTCATAATGTTACCTAATTAACGTGCTCCACACCTATGCACACTGGAATGGATAAGGGTACGTTTACACAAGGCTAGGTTCAGCGATACTATGATTACGATTAACATAATATATTATTGTAGCATAGATGTTTTTAGAACTGGGACGTGTAACTGTTGAAGTTAACAATAAATAATTTCCATGTTAAACTGTTTTTTTTTTCATTTAAAAACAGTCACTAGATGAAGTGATTCATCTTGGTTGATTTTTTTGTCATCGTTACAAAAGCTTGCCTTATTTTCTTAAATACGTTAAGTAACATTCTGACAAAAGGTGCTAACTTTATAACATAATTTTACAGTTTGCTTTTAGTAAGCAAATACCTATGTAATTTTATTTATGAAATAACTTCACAATAGGGATCATAAAATAATTCACATTTCCTCAAAAGCTAATCGCACTAACGCAATCATGTTTGTTAGTTTGTTTAGCGGGACATTTTCCTCACTTAACCACTTGATTGGGCCATTGTGCGTGAGGTTAACGCAATCATAGCGTAAATTATAACTAACTAAATGCGCCTGCGATTTTACCTGCGGTCAAAAAATAGTATGTACTAATCCAGGGTATAAGCTGCCTCCAAACCAAATTTCATTAAAATCCGTCCATCCGCTTGAGCGTGAAGAAGTAACAAACATACTCACTAACATGCTCACAAACTTTCGCTTGTATAATATGAGTGTGATTATTTAAAGCAAAAACAAAAATACATTAATTATTATTTATCACACTATTGTGAAATTATTTGTGAAACTTTTTTGCACTACTGAACCTAACAAACGTGCTAGTAAACTGTAGTGGACGTTTTTATCACTACATTCAGAACCATTTAACAAAATAATGCCAGCGAACAGCCTTTCCCAGTATCCACATTGCAGTGCTTACGTAGCGTCACAGTAGCCTCCGCCATTATCAGAATACATTAGCCGCGGCTACGTGCGCTGACTGCGCGAATGTTCGTTCGTTAGGCCCCGAGGTGCCCGCCGTAATCTGGCCTTTCACCGACCTGACCCACAGGTGAATTTGATAAGTTTCTTCGTGTAAAACAATTTTAGAACAGCTGCCGCAGTGGTCGATGATACGTTGAAAGGTTATATTACACTTGTATAAAGTTGAAAATTAATTTTTGATCTGTACGTACATTTTGTAGGAAATTTTCCTTTGTCTTGTAAACTTTTTGTTGTTTTCGAACAAAAGCCGAAAGAATCAATCTACGGTATACTAAAGTACCTGATGTTTGTTATCGATGTTGTTACTGTCATAATTCTTTTGAAATTTGAAGCTAAGTAGCTCAAAAATTGAGTTTGAAAACTTAAGAAAAAGTCCCTTAGCTTATAAATAAATTAATTTAAAACCTTACCTAAGGAGGACGTCGGCGGTCGCTTATCGCAGACTGGCTGTCATAAAATAAAAAAAAGTCTAGGGATAATCTAAAAACTTTAGATATTGAAATGAGTTTGGCGAACAGTTTACAATCTTGGTAAGTGACAGCATGTTTACTCCTCAGTTAAATGGTAAAACTCTGAGTAGGTAGTCGATAACTTGAGGCCAGATGTAGCTAAGGAGCTTACTCGTAGCTGGCTCAAGTCGGGGACTTTTATAAAGTTACTCTGGTCATTCGCTGTCTTAATACCTAACCTCTACTTCTCCAGACTAACAAGCTGTCAACACGAATGTTGAGGGCGTTGACATTTGAGGATAATATGCTCCAGACTTGTGTGTGTTATGACACTATCGACTGTAGTAGGTACTATATCGTTCACTAGGTATGAGCTTATAATAAATTTGGTCTGGCGGTTACTCTGATCCCGTAATGGAGACTGAGCTAAATAAGCAAATTACAATCTAATTTTGTCGTTGGGGACAAAGAGAATATAGACAAATTACTAACATACTTAAGTATTACTAGTATTTATCTGGCTGCACCAAGTCCTATGTATTTTTTTTTCAATACAATACATTCGTTATTTTTCGATTAAATAACATCGCCGGCGTAAAAGTATAAGCTACTTTCACGGCTGATTGTACTGATTACTAACCTAAATTAGAACTTTAGGAAGCTTAACTATATTTTCGAGTTAAAAATGCAATCAAAAAGAAGATCGCACTAAATTAGGCTAGCTGTACGAGTATGTAGGCTACATAAATTTTTCGTTTCTATTTTCTACCTGCAAACATGGAATTACACTTACCACTGTTACTCTCGGACTTACTCATGCTTAGTCGTATATATTGTCCAGCTGGCCAGCACTCCACAGTCGTTTTTCGGTGAGCATTTTTAGCTCATTTCCCTGGACTATTCCCTGGCCAAGTCTCGGCCAGTCGCGGAGACAGCAGCTCCCGCCGTGCGCGCCGTCGGGACACGGAAAATGCTTTAGTGAATCTATTTACCGCCAAAACCGCTGGGCTACTTTTTATTTGAGCTTTTTATGTTGAAAATCATCTTTATTACTTACCTACCTACCAAGTTTCACATAGCATCACTACGTATTTAATAGTTTTAGATTATTTCTTGGCATATGTTTGCTTCCGTTGCTTTTGTGCATCAAAATGAACAAGTCAAATTACAAATTAAGTATTCCCACTGCTGCTATATTCCACGTCATTAATATCCCTTTAAATTAATTATCAACACACTCATGTCTGTAGATATAATGATCTACTGAAATAATACTTAAAAAAAATTAATAACCTCAAACTCACCATTCATGTTCCAATATCTACAAAAGATGATTTAGCATAAATATTAACGAATATTTAATACAACCGTATCTTGTTTCTGTAGGACACGCAGCCCGGTAATACGTTGGGGGACCCATACTTGCTTATTCACGTTTACATACCATTTCCTAACGCGTTAGCTTCTAAATTGAACCTAAATAATATAACAGCTATTCTAAGACTCGATTCAAAAATAGCACAGGTTTTCTTTGCGACGGAAATGGGCTACGCAGAGCGCCGCGTCGACTATTATGAGGAAATTATTTTTTAAAACTTTATAAAACTCAGTGATCATAGAATAGTATTATCAAAAATAATCGTTGCAGCTTTTTTGTATGCCATTACAACTGAAATGCAAAGGGCGTAAATCAAAATAGGATTGGACAGTATTTAGAAACACGTAAAACGAGAAAATATATACTAAGTTCAACAGTAAGCAGTCCCTTATCATAATAAAACAACTACTTGAAAACAGCTGAGTCACTTTGTTCATTAGTCATTGACCTCAGGAACAACGCTGGGGGCAATAATAAAATAACCCCTTACGATGTGTTAAGTGGAAACGAATCATATCCTATCATCAATCATAATGCCTCCCTTTTTACAACCTCGTTGAAATGGATTCCCACTGTTTAGTAATTTAATTTAATTTGCTGATAAAAGGTGTTGTTTTAATTTTATAAGCGTGCCGAGTAATAAAATGTGGGGAAAGTTTATTTACAAAAAACAAAAGACTGTGACTTTTACTAATAAAAAAATCCTAGTCTCTTATAACGAACCTACTAACATTATTTCATAAAGGACACTACCCTTATACCACGAATTCACAGCCCTTTTTACATCCAAAACATGTATACCAGCAAAAATTAGTTTTCCGCAAATACGGCCATCATTTTACTTTATGTCAACATATTTTATTCAAAGCTACCACCAGGTAGGTAAAGCCGAGAGGCGTAATTAGAGATCAACACATTAGTAGAGGCGAGAGTGGCAGGTTAATCTCGTGGTGAATAAAAAATCAAGGGCCAAGTATTATGGACTTTGGCTGTATCTCCTTTATAATGTAGTCTGGATTTGGCGCTAATGGTTTTTCAGAGTAGAAAATCTACCTTTTAACCCCGAATTTTCACATTAACGCCGAGTGGAGACATCTTTTATCCGTCTCTAAATGAAGCATGGCTAGTACGCATTAAATTTTAATTACGCATCGTACTCGCACGTAATGAAAACAAAGTACCCAAATTAATATTTTTTTGGTACAGAGTGGTATTGTTCGCTTAGATAAGCTTTTGGGTATTTGAATCTTTTGTGGACGTAAGCGGTTGAAAAATGTTTGAGTGCTTCAGTAAGCGAGATTAGTACTAGGTCACTAGCATGTTTATGTAAGAAATGAGCAAAGTATGGGCTTTTGATGTTAATAATCCTATTGTGCTCCTATTTTCCTTAAACAAAACAGTGTATTTGCGGACACTAAACTGTTCGTTCGTTACGCATCAACCCGTCACTCACTAAAGGAAGTTGCAAAAAAGAAGTTCACCGGGGCGGTGGTCGGACACGGCGTGGGCATCGGGTGACCACATGCACGCCCCTTCGAAGTGACTGACATCTCAGCCGCAAAGAAGGTCCATTAACCACCAACTTTTAGGGCTCAGCCAAGTACGCGTGTAATAAATAAAGCGCCTGAGACAGATAAATTATCTTTGACTCGCGCAAAGCTACCCCTGACAAATTATCTGTCATAAAAGCCAAAAACAAATTTGTTACGAAATGGAAAACTTTGTAAATAACAAGTTGAATTGTTTAACAAATTTTGTGATTCCTCGTTTGCCTGTAATTTGGTGAAGATTTGAAGTATACCGTTGGATTGCATTTCTATGTTGCAAATCTAAACAGTGATAATAGATATAGTACTTAAATAATGATTGGCTTAAAAGTAAAAGCATTTTACTTTTTTTGTAAACATTTGCAGTTGAGCAACTAAAGTATATCTGCTAAGATAGGAGTCGCAAAACCTAATATCTTCATACTCGGACCAAAGTTGCCTAACTCAATTCAAAATTTAACTCTTTCTGAAACTGAGTTCATATGAAATATTGAAACGAAATGAACAAAGTCATACATGAAGTTATGCAGGCAATTAACATAGTTTTGACTCGTAATTTGACCGACTGCCCGCTCACTCATAAGTTTGGCTCAGTTGTAGCCTCATAATTTTCGGGTTCAAAAGTAAAATGAATACAAAAATCAAGTAGCATATTGTAAGTGCTCACCTCGCATCGAAAGAGCACGGGAGTTGACGATGTTAAACTTATAATTGCTTTTGACGCGGTTATTCGCTTTTAGACTGTGAAAATGCGTGTGACTATGCAGAGCTATCTAATTGAATCTTTTAACGGGCCATAAATTTACAACCACGTCATTTAAACTTAAATTTGAGCGAGCAATCATGTACCTGATATAGGTATTATGCCTGCCCTAACGTTGATAGACTTTGAGCAACTTTTAATGAGTAATCACAACATGATATTCACAGCCGTGATATTCGATATAATTTTGCGGGCAAGCCCCTTCATTAAATAAATATTATTAGTACAGTAGTGAAATAGAAACACTAGTTAAATAATAAGTTCTTATAGATAAGTGTAGTGGCTAGTAGAGTAAAAGTACTGGCAAATTGTATATAAACACAATAGGTATATAAGAGTAGTACGTTTTAGTTAGAAACTGGCAGATCTATTAGATAATTTTATAACTAATCTTCCACTTACTTTTTTATCGGTCATTAATGTTAAAACGTCATTATTTAATTGGTTTTAGTGCACGTATCAATTTAAAAATATGTAAGTACATGAAAAATGTTTCATATTATAATTATAAATCTTTTTTAAAATACGTCGTATAAAATAAGTATACCTATACTTATCTCAAATCATCTGCTCTATAAATGTTCACTGCTGCGCTGCGCAAGTTGTTTCCGAGGGCAACTCCCGGCTCTATGGGTTTTCCGGATCACAATGAAACGGCATAAGACGTAACGACATCTAATTAATAACGTCTATCATATCTCCATTGCTCGGCTTATGTGAGGGGAAGAGGGTAGAGGCTTAGCTTAAGAGGATTGGTTATGGACGCGTGATTTGTTCCGGAAGTCGTTAATGGCTGATTTTTTTGATAATATTTGACGTAGTTGCGTTAATAGTGAAATTTAGTGAGTTCACAAACACTAGCGTCACATAAGAAGTGTGTGTTGGTTTCCATTGAACATTCTACTAGAAAGACAAATCGAAATGAAATGGTATATACCTATGAAGGTATTTTATACTTTGTGTATCAACAAATAATCTTCCTTTACCCCGAAAAATAATAAAAATACTATAGCGAGCGAAATTTCGGAACGAAGTTAAGTTTTAATAATTTTATTTTAATTTAATTGAAGTTATTGTTTTTTCATTTTGGTCGTTATTATATAACAAAGAACACGTCGCTGTCAATCATGTTATATGATACAAAAGGCAGATAATTAGTGGCAGTCGTGAACACGGTCCGCATCAACGCTTGACATGTTTCATGTTAATTGAATCGCATAGGACAATGGGGCACAACTGATGCAAAAGGGGATGGGGGCGCCACTGTGCAGCTATTATGACATATTGTTCCCGAATGAAACAATTCGCCGAATTTGACTGACTGGACAGGGAGCTGACTGGACAGGGACGCTGAGCGGTGTGTATTTATTTTTCAGATAAAAAATCTAACAAACGCATAATGAGTTCCATAATCTAGTTTTGTTTTATTTTAACGACTGATTATTGATATAAAACTTTATATACGAAAATATTATCTTTTTTACATTACTGTGAAATGTATTGAAACATAGCAATGACAAAATGTATAAATAAAAAAAAAAACATCGTAGCACATGGTATTAAGATTCTAGTCACACAAGCTTATCGTGAACAAGCTTACTATGTATATCTATCTAGCTACGTTGGTACAAGTTCAACATGCATTCTACTTATAAGTCCCGTAGCTCCGTAGCCGTAGCAATGCGTAGCAACTACGTGCCCCTCCGTAGCAATACCATAGCTACGTGCGTAGCAGCACTGCACAAAATGGCGACCACTTATAACTACACGCAACAAAGCCTCCCTATTTTCTGCGATGAACGGTAACAAAATATATCCTTGAGCTAAACGTAACATGTGCAGCGAAAAGTCTTAATTTTTCAGACTAGAAAAAAAAGCTGTTATTTTTTCATCATTTTTAATTTTTTGAACTGTAGATCTATCCATAAGAATAAGTTTATCGTACGACAATAGTCCTAAGTCGAATGTTATTTACAAAAAATTGTCATATCAAGTTGTATTAGTACTCTTAAAGCTGCTGAAATATATTTGGCGACACAAAAGAAAACATAATTTCATGCTTTTAAAATAAACAATTCTTTTGATCGTCCATTGTACGAGTTCAGAGCCCTCGCTTGCACGCCGAAAGGTTTTACAAAAAGAAAATAAATGTAACAAGTTAATTCAGAGCGAATAAAACGAATTCACCGTGTTAAAAAATGCAACACAACAGGTAAACAAAATGATTGTTAAAACAACGTGATTCTTTCGTTTCGTATTCAATTTATTCGATGCCGCTAAATTTGCCTGCCTATTAGTACTGTCAACGCGCACGGGCTGCAATTACCTGGGTTATTGCAACCAGACGGTGAATTAAATTATGTTTTAAAACTGCGATATTGGAGCTGGAAGTGTACCGTAACGCACCATTTCACGCGTAATTTGATATTCGGATGACAAATTAGTCGCCGACGACCGGTACTCGTCGCTGGCTGAAATTACAGGGAAACGTCACCGAGGGGGATACAGTATGACCAACTTATCTGTGGAAATGAGTGAGGGAGCCACTGTTGCATTATCTGAGCAAAACTGACAGCTACATGTAGGAAGCTGTTGGTTCCATCATTTGGTCAGCTCAATAGATAAGTTGGTCAGTCTGTAACTTAGCTGTTTATCGCTGTCGCCTACGCTTTCGCTGCGTCTCCCGCTTTCGCTCCCAGTTACCGCCTCTAATTATGGTTTCCTTTTAACACACCACGTTTTGATTTTAAAGCACTACATGATTAAAGAAAGATTGCTAATTTTGTGCTATAAATACGCAAATGGTTCTTTCTACGGGTGTATTTCTCTTCAACGTGCAGTTAAGATTCAAGTGGACGTCTTCCAATGCCGTAAAGCCTCTATTAGTTTAGTTTATAGCTCTTAGCACTTCTATTAGTTCTTAGTAGCTTCTTAAAGTGCATTTTCATTAAGTCCTGAGTTTAGCCCCTTAGAAGGTATGCAAAATGGCACATTAGTTACATGAATAACTATTTTACATCCTTTAAGTATTTCGTTCATAGAAACACGTGTTTTAATTTTAACACAACATTCTTTACAGTCCACTTTTAAATTAAGTAGTATCCAGTAGGTAAATTTGCAAAATAGACCATTTTAGTAATGACTCGCTTCCCGTCTCGAGCGGTAATAGGACGCCCGTAATTACTGCTTGCTTGTAAAGCCATCATCTTATCATCTCCGAAGGGGTATTAGCGAAAAACACGACCGAACAGGGAGGGGGGAGGTAGTCTACACCACCAAGACACACTGTACGGTGTCACACAGTGACTAAACTTCTTATATATGTCGGCAGACTGATAATCTGTAACGGGCTGTATTTTGAACATCTCCTACTAATATTTGTCTAGCGTATATATTGTTGTATGTCGTATGTGTAAGCGATGATAGCCTAGTTGGAGAAGGCCTGCCTCTCATGCCGAGGTAGCAGGTTCGAGCCCGGCCGACGGCTCGCACCAATTTGTTCATTGTGTGAACATATGTGCGAATTGTATGTAATCTGCTACATGACTGGAGCCTGGTGTATGGCGACAGGCTCGCCACCTGTCACATTTGGGAATCTGTCACATCTGAATATCGTCTGGCGAAGTGTGGGTGTTGTATTACACCTCTGCCAGCCTCCTCGTGGGAAAGGCGTGACAATATGATGATGACGATGTGACGATGTGACGATGTGACGATATGATGACGATATGATGTTACTCCAACGGGGGCCCACTTTATTAGGTACTGCGTTTTTTCCATTTTGCACGGTTATTAGTATTTTTAACATGGTGAGTAACTTGCCTCACTAGTCACAAGATCCTGTTCCAGGCAGTATGAGAAGCTACAATTGAAACTAGCTGCTTAAGTTGCTACAGTATGCGCAAATCTTTTGACGTGCCCATGTCTAGTAAATCGATGAACGCCGGCTGCACGCACGAAAAAGGATGACTCGTTGTCCCGTTAAGCTCGGTCGATCGGAGCGATAGCGCTACACGAGCGAGCGAAAAGCATGATCGGCTTGAGCGTTCGGCTTGCACCGCGTCCATCTCTCTTCCACTCGATTGACCTATGCGTCTGAGGAGAAGATTTCATCAATGTTCTGTTATGACGTTGTCACTTTAAACTATCGTCCGTAAACCGATTTCATGATGATATTATTTTATTTTTTATATTTTTTATTTAATGTAGAGTAGGTCGGCAATTGAGTGAGGCGCTACACGTGCGCCACTGCTCAGACCCATCTTCGGAACGGTTACACCGGACTACATCCCGAAACACGACTAGGTCATTTCACGGCATGGCTTGGTCCGGTGGGTGGTAACTAGCCACGGCCGAAGCCTCCCGCCAGAGTTTGCTACCCAGTTAGCACTACCTGGGGATCACGTGTAGGGAATCAGAATACAGTACACTCCTACGGGCGTGGGACCTATTATTTAAGTAGGTAATCTACCTACTGCGAAGATTCCTCGCGCTTTTTACGCCGTGACAGTTGGTACTTAATTCTATATAAAGTGCCTATTTGAAATATCTCATAAATACGTTTAAATTTGCGCTTTACATTTACATATCTCCTCATTACACAACTCAAGCATATTTTTATGCATCGCATACATCTTGTAAGAAATCGTACAAGTTATTGTACTGTCCATGTGAGTGCATTGGGACACCGCTGCGGGATAGAAGACAGCCGACGACTTAGATGGTTATTAATATCTGTAGACTCGGAAATAAGCGACGGCCTCTCAAAGGGTAGACGTCAAAACAAGGCAATTACGAAATAGGGTAATTAAGTTTATACGTAATCTCTTGTCTTCGTGATAATACTGAAAAACTTTGCAAGGAAAGTTAAAATTAGTGCTAAGAGCTGCTTGCGATCTAAGAACTTTGCTAATAACAGAATATTCCATGTTAATATGGTTTCGTTTAACTTTGTAATATTCGTTTTAGAAGTCTCATGTCTAACGCTTTTTGTTCTGAAAATTCTAAGCTATTTTTACGCACTACAACCAGTTAACTTTTAAAGTAGCAAGCACGTCATCACAGACATTGGCCGCAATTCTATTGACAACTCACTAAATGAAACATGGTACTATCACTATCTTTCTATTAATATAAACAAAAAAAGACAGCATGATTCTTATTGCTGTCAAACTAGTTTACAGATTTAAGCCGCGATGAAAAGCGACACTTAAAGCTTGTTTTTAGTCTGCATCCGCTCCGTACCCGACTAAACTTGTATGGGAAACTAAGTTTTGACTAAACTGACAGCATTAAAATTTATACTGGCTCTTTGTTGTGTTTCTATTACGAAAACATAGTGATGATAGTTAATAATAGAATTACAACAATGTTAATAATAGTATTGAAACCATTGAAATAACAATGTTAATAATAGAATTGAAACCATTGTCGAATTAAATATCGATGTTGAAAAGGTACCTGTTACGAAACTTCTCTTAACTACAAACATGTAAAAATTGGTGCGTGCTGTCGGCTGGGTTTGAACCCGCTCTCTCTGGCTTGAGAGGCGGTCCTTTTCCAACTAGGCTATCATCGCTTCCATTATCTACACACAATGCAACAGTAAATTAACTACATGGATAAATCCATATAAAGTGTACCCGAAGTTAAAAACAATTCTTGATGAAAATCTAATAAACTCGTTCATTTCAAAAAAGAAGGGAGACAATGTTTTCTCTTAATCTAAGGATTGATTTATGAACAGTTCAGAAAATAGATCTTCATTACACTTAAATAACTAAACCATTTTACTCGTAAAAGAAGTTGCCATCTTTATTCTTCTTACTACAACCTTTAATTTTAAATGTATTATTACTTTTAAAGCCTGCATTTTTTAGCAAAAACACCAAATCAACTCGAAATATTGTTTTAGTAAATAACATACGGTACTAGTTACAAAGCAAATTGGCAAACTGTTGGCCATTCATAGTTATTTTATGACGTAGATAAATCCACGTTCATTTAGTTACGTAAAAATCTTTTGCAGCTAAAACATGTTTTCATAACATTTTTAATAAATAAAAATAAAAACATTTAAAATGTAAAATGTAAATCTCGCCATTTCGTCAAAATTTAACTCTCGTACCGAAGTTTTTTTAAAGTTTTTTGACACACTTTGTCTCACTTTGATTCTGCAAAAACTTAGGGCAAAAGTACGAGCACATTTTATGAAAGCTGAAAGAACAATTTTGTTAGGTGCCCGTTGGAGATTCGTCGACTTCAAAGGACATTTTTAACGAGGCTTTCTCTTTCACTTTATTGCCTTTTAAAAAAGTATCGCGAAAATTCTCTCTTTGCCACTTCAAATATTATTAACGGGAACTAAAAATTGAAACGGTTTCGTAGACGGCGGCTACCTAACTAAATTTATTATGTGTATAAAAGGCTTTCGGCTCGGTTGAAATATTAAACGGAAAGGTTTCTTTTTTAATGGAAATTAAATGAGGTGCCTACCTGCTGTTCATTAATTCTCAATTGTATTTTATAAATTCGATTTGCTTACTTGCTTAGATGATATTAATAAAATGTAAAACTGATTTTTAGTCAGCCCCTTCGCGTCAATATGGAATCTCGCCATTTTATCTAAAAAATAATTAGGTAATCATTTTTTTGAACGTCTAATGCATGCTTATGGTCTGGAATAAAATACTTACTGTCAGTTTCATTGATTTAAAGTTTGTATAAAATGTTTGAGATTCCTAGTAAACTATTGGCTCTGTGAGCTGTTGAACTCGCGGTCGACGTTTGTCTTCCTCCACAGGTCTGGTTCCTCAACCGAGCATCGTGAAATTTTCTGAGCAGGTTTGATAAAATCATGCAGATTTTTTTTCCGAGTCAATTTTTAGATATTTTCCTCCATTTTGAAAAAAATCCAAAAACTGACTTTACAAAAAAATTCAATGTTATTATCGAACCTAATCACAAAAAAAATTCAAGAGAACCGGTTAAGAAATGCGACCTGTAGAGTAAGACAAACATCCGGACAAAGATCCAGACAGATTTCGGACGTACGAAAGCATTTTTGTCGAAGCTGCAGCAGAAACGCTTCGCTCGCTAAAACTCACTTGGTCGATTAGTAGACAGCATGTCAAACTCAAGACATGTCAAATTTAAAAGCTTATACATATCTAAATGGCTGGTTTTAGAAGTATCGACTCTACAGCCGCGTTAACTGGACCAATTTGTTTGCTCGACAGCGCTGACGTTGCTTCGAATTTATTTTATTTCATGCAGATCTAGGAACGAATAGATGCGGCTAGTAACATTTTATTTCCAGAAATACCAAAAATAAACTGCGCATCATCTAACATATCCTATAACATTTTAGGTTCTATGATCATAATTCATCGTCAGCGCTTGTGAATGAAGTGTAAAATTTATAAATGGAACAGCCATTTTATATTCATTTGATTTACTCTCTATATGCGTTCTGTATTCGTATATCTTCCACCCAATCCACTTTAATTTTTAGTACGGGTGTACCGTTCGAAAGGCTAGCTAAAATTTTTGACTTGGCGTATTTATTCGGTAAAAACTTTAAATTCCTTGCGACCCAGTTGCTGATAGCGGACCAATCCAGCGATTGCGAGCCTGTTACTCTAAACTCAGTAGGGTTTTTACTTCTATTTGGGTATTTTTGGACAAGAAAAACTAGCTGAAATTGTTTGCTGTCATGGTGTAATATACTGCAGTGTTGAAGATGACAATTTTTTAGCTTGCTTACTTTTATTATCTAAAACTTAATTATAAAATTGTATAGCTGTAGGTACACGTGAAAAAAAAATCCATTGAGGAACTTGATTTTTTTATAGTTCAGTTTTAATTTTGGTAATAAATTAACAAGATAAAACTGTCTTAAATCTTGTGTTAGTAACTTTATTTTCCACTAGCGAACCACCCCGACTTCGCACGCTATCCATATACCAACCGGAAGAAATTATCTGAATGAAATTAATAAAAGGTATTAAAATCCGTTGCGTGGTTTAGCTGGAGTTAGCAGATATAGACAGAAAGACGCGAAAAACAATTTTATTTTATACCATGCAAAGTTGAACTACTCAATGAATTTGGAATCTTAGATCACAAAACGCCTCCAACATTTTACGAGCAATCGCACTTGTGCTTCGCCCGGTGGAACGCAGTAGGAGAATGGTGAGCGTCCAAAATATTACATTACTCCATCTATGTACTATGCATTCTTTAATAAATGATATGTCCAGATGGACTGAAAAAACATTGTACGGGCCAAAAAAATAAAAATAACAGCCAACTGTTAGGTTCTAAATGAACAAAATAAATGACGAAAACCTAGTATAAAATGAACCTATACTAGTATTAAAAGGTTGGCCTGTCAATTTTCGTTCTTAAACAGTACGGAACTCTCTCTAGACATTTAAGTACTCATAGGATGCATGTTTAAACACCTACCAAAACTAATAATATCCTCTATTTTGGTGTATAATTCACACTTATTTTTTAAATCATACATAATTATGTACATACACACTAAATGAAATATCAAAAACGTAACACCCATTTTTAAACATCTACTTTTATCAAATTAAACCTTAGAAATTCAATAGCAATCTGATATCTAATGCATTATTTACCAATGTTCGGCTCGTTCGGCGGTGAAAATTCAGAAGAACAAAAAAATATCTTTTGGTTGACCAATACACTTACACTCTTATGCGAAAAACTCAACTTCACAAGTAATAGTTATTGAATTTTGTTAGACAATATTTGAAGCAATTTACTAAGTAACTCTAACCAGTGCTACACCTTTAGAGCACACTTACTTTCAAGACCTAATCTCAAAATTATATACACAGTAAAAATAGCTAGGTAAGTAACCTTAAAGCTTAAAGGATCTGTTACTTAAACCGTAACATTAAAACCGGCCAAGTGCGAGTTGGACTTGCGCACAAAGGGTTCCGCATCTTTAATAGATACGGAAAAACGGCATAAAAGACGTGTCTGTTGTATGGGAGCCCCCTTAAATGTTTATTTTATTCTGTTTTTTTTTTAATATTTGTTGTTATTGCGGCAACAGAAATACATCACCTGTTAAAACTTTCAACTAACTATCACGGTTCGTTAGATAGGTACATCTTGGTGACAGATGGACAAATAGACAGGCGGACGGACAACGGAGTCTTAGTTATAGGCTCCCGTTTTACTCTTTGGGTACATAACCCTAAAAACGACCTATTTCTTTTTCAATAAATGGTTTTGATTTTCGTCCTACTCTACTTAAATTTTTAGAGTCCAGTTTGTAAGACAAACTCGTCAAAAAATTACCCAAGTAGATGTTTTGAAAACGTCTAGCATGTAGCACCCCAAGTTGGTTTATAATAGTCTTAAAATTATGTGTCTTTTTCTACATAGGTAAAAGAAAAAGACACATAAGGCATAGAAACTCTGACATCAGGGCGAGCCACTCTACCTATACGAACTTGCTTGCTTGCTTACATAGATAAGTACCTGTTAGGTTCATGGTATTTAAAAATAAATGACGTTGTATGTAAATTTCCTACTAAGTTTTACACACTGTGGTCTAACTAGATGCTCTAGGTCACATTCACCTTGTCTACGAAATTGGTCCAAGTTTACTAGTTTCATTTGCACAGGTATTCGAGAATATCTTAACACTAATAAATAAGTAAATAGATGCGGATTATTCGTTTTCAACTGTCAGTTTTGCGTAGTCATTGACTTTGAAGTTAGATGAACCGATACTATTATTCGCTATTTCCATTTGTAAAGGATTAACAACATTTAATCACAGTATATTAATGAAATTCTAGCCAACAACAAGATGGTTTGTTTATTTAGGGCTCGAATTAGTACCTATCTACTGCCTTGCTCTCAACTTGCCTATCCCAATCCAATGGTGAAGTGAAATAATTACAGAACTACCAATGTAATAATTATTACACGATCCGTTAAACGAATTACGAGTAAATCGAATGAATAAATGAAATAGCAAACAAATCTTCGCACCCATTTCACACCATGTCAGGTGGACATCATTTGCGTCACACATTTACTGACAATTTGATTTTAATGCGTGCAACCGTGGCTGTCTATGTGTAGGTAATATTCGGCATATTGAGTGTAATCAATGGCATCGAGAGGGGCTGCGTAATGAGACCGGCTGCGACGCGTTCGCGCGTGGCGACAAGCGAGCCGTGTGAATTTCGTGGGCTTAAACGTGCGCACCGACACATCATCTGTGGGTAGACGTCTATAGTCGCTGCTACCGTAAATCAGGGGTGGTAAAAAGTAGTAGAACGGAAAATGCTTCCATATGTTACGGAGCCATCCATTAAGCAACGATGAATACAGCTGTTAATCTAAAATACAAAGCAACAATCATTTTTTTCTTACCAGGCACATAAAGTTTAGAGTCTCGTAAGGAATAGCTAAAGGTTCATGCAAGCCATGCCGTGAAATGACCTAGTCGTGTTTCCGGATGTAGTCCGGTGTAACCGTTCCGAAGACGGGTCTGAGCAGTAGCGCACTTGTAGCGCCTCGCTCAACTGCCGTCTTTGTACTTCTACACTCTAGAAAACTTCAAGGCTAGAGTGAATAAGTACCTTATAGGTCGTCGTGCTTCATCTTAGACCACAACGTCGCTTAACATCAGGCAAGTTGGTGGTCAAACGTCTACATAAAAAAAGAAGAAAATTTAGCTAGGAGCTAGCAAGGAGTAGTTTAAACTAGTTAAGCCAAGAGTTAGGCAATTCTTATATTTAATGCAAGTGGGCATTTACTCTTACTTACAAGCACTTACTTCATCAAATCATATTAGCAAATCCAGATTTTTAAACTTTAATTTAGCCTTTAGTTAGTAATCTTTCTATATTTCCGAGATTCTTACAATTACACTAAAAATACCATCACCACATCGGATCCAATTAGAAACAAACATTACTTCAAATGTCAACCGGATGTCCTCCACACAGGTCACTGATTAAAGAGTTGTAGAAATGTGAAAGAAATATATGACACACGTCATAAAATGTCCTCTCAACGTTCTGTCGCTGCAGGGGATTTAATTTAAAGCTGCAGTTAGCAATAGTTCAGCGTATTTAAATTTAGTTTAGGAGATTAATTAAGCTGGGAGCGAGCGCTCTGTCACAACCGTCAATGGCAGCAGGCGCTGTTTTATTCTCACTAGGCAAGCCCGTCGATGAGAGATGCAATTGAGTTTGCTAAATAACACTTTAACAAAAAAGTTCATTACTCTTCAATAAATGTTCATTTATTTGACACTAGCTGCGCCCCGCGGTTTCACCCGTGGTAATAAGTATCCTATGTGCTATTCTTGACTAAAATCTATCTCTGTGCCAAATTTCATCCAGATCTGTTCAGCCGTTCTGGCGTGAAAGAGTAACAAACATCCATCCATTCTTACAAACTTTCGCGTTTATAATATTAGTAGGAGGATATCATCTCTAGTCTATCAGAACTAAAACGATACAAACAACGTTTGTATTAAATTGTTTTATTATTGTTTAAAAATCCTATGCGCTATTCTAAACTATAATCTATCTCTGTGCCAGATTTCATCCAGATCTGTTCAGCCGTTTTGGCGTGAAAGAGTAATAAACATCCATCCATCCATCCATTCTTACAAACTTTCGCGTTTATATTATTATAATATATATATAAATAATATATAAGTAGGAAGATTGAAATAAATCGGTGTTCACGTTATTAATTATTAACTTAATAAAGTATGTACCTACAGACTGAAATTCAGCTTCCATAATTTAATCAGTCATCGATGGCAACGAGTTCAAAATATCGAACCCGAAATACCAAGAGTCCAGTATTTACGTCGGTGATATTAATTATTCGTTGTTGATAAATGTCACCTGAGAAAAAAGCTGGCTCGAAAATTCAGCGCTCGAAATTTAAATAGGCCCATTTCATCGAGGCAGGGTAATATCAATTGTCACTTCTGCGTGCATTTTGTACCCTTTTTTAATAGAATAACAGGCTCTGTGGGCGTGTGAGCGCGTCCCACTGCCTGGCGATGTTACCCTGATTAGCTGCGAGTGCGAGCTGAACGCGCTCTCTGCAAAAAGCTTTGAAAACGTCGTCGGTAACTAAGTTAGTGCGACGGACGGCGGAGTGTGTTACTGGAGCACAACTGCCTTTACTCGATTGGGGAATGGATGTTAGTATTTTTAAACGAATAGAGAATTTAATGAGTTTTTGGATATGATTTTGGATGTTAACATTATAATTGGTGTGTCATTCATGACAAGCATGTCAGATGACATAATTGAGAAAAGCTTTATTTTTTGGTTTTAGTTTATTCTACCATCAGCTGCGCCCCGTGATCACCAAGTGGCCTATGTGCTATTCTAGACTATAATCTGTCTCTGGGCCAAATTTCATTCAGATCAGTTCAGCCGTTCTGACGTCATAGAGTAACAAAAAACAACATCCATATTTATTCATCATCCATCCAAACTTTTGCATTCAGATTTGACCATACGCAAAGAAACAGATTTGAAGGGTTAATAGGTACTTTTCCTGTGAAAATGACCCTAGTTTGAGAATAAATGATTTTATACTTGAATAATTGATTTAAAACTAATTTCAGCACTATTATCTACTAGTTGCGCCCCGCGGTTTCACCTATGGTCCAACAGGAACAGTTCATTTTACGGGATACAAAGTACCCTATGTCCTTATCCGGACAACATGTATACAAAAATTCAAGATGATCGGTTGAGTATCCGTAGTTGAGCCGTGAAAGCGTTACAAACAAACAAACAAACTCACTTTCGAGCTTATAATATTAGTAAGGATTAGGATTGCAAAATGATCTGGTTTACAAATCAATTTACAATAGATAGATAGATAGATAGATACGTAATTTCTTAAACCTGTAAGTTATATTATTTCATCTTCGTAAATTGTTACGAAAAACATTACCAAAGTAAGCCCAATTACGAATATCTAATATTTTAGCTCCAATCTCAACCTTCAACTTGAACTCTGGGAAACTCTATCCAACCAGAGAAATTAACATGAATGAAGGAAGCATTTTGATTAGAGCGACTATTCATGGAACTGAAAATTATTTTGCTGAACATTCGCCGACACCGCCGGCGGTGGGTGAGCTAATAAACCAGTATTGTCTGCCGAGTTGGAACATTCGCGAACCCGTGGTACCATCGTAACCCGATGATAATTAGATATGGCGAGCTTTTACAGCGTCGCGATTCTGAATACCGACAAAATTGCGCCCTTCCACTCCCGATCCTGTTTACGACACTCCGATGCTACGTTCCGCCTGCATTTTTCATGTCAGTATTTTTTAAAGTCCATTTGTTGGTGCAAAGTTTGCTGGGATTTAATGTAAGCAGGAATTTTTAGAAGTTTTTTGTGTGAGTGGAATTTTAAAATGTTTTTAGACTTAGGTTTTTAAAAACAGCCGTGACCACGATGCTGTTGGTAACCAGAACCAAAACTGCAGTATGTTATTAAATTTAAAAAGGGTAGATATTTCTGAAACTAGCAATGTTTGAAATAATTTTAACGTCAGCCTCAAGCTTTAAATCAAAAGATTTTATTTAAGTAGGTATAACACCCTTATTTTTTTGTTGTTATTTTTTATTTATTTAGTTGCACTCAAATGTACGTTTATTTCAAATCTTGCAACAGTTTTTTCATCTACTTATAGTAAACGAACGCTTCTACACGGATTATTATGCAACTTTGCAAGCTCATTTATTACTCATGATCAATACATACAATACTGTAAGGTTGATAACTTTATACTACTGCCTCGGTGACTCAGTTGGTAGTGAACCTGCCTTCTGAGCTTGAGGGCGTGGGTTCGATTCCCATCTAGGGCAAACATTTATGTGTTGAACATTTGTGTTTGTTCTATGTCTGGGTGTTAATATCTATTTAAGTATGTATTTAAAAATATCTAAGTATGTATTCAGTCCCTGGCAGCCATAGTACAAGCTTTGCTTAGTTTGGGGTCAGGCGACCGTGTGTGGAAGTGTCCCCAATTAAAAAAAAAAACTTACAGGTGTTTTAAAGTGATACTTGTTATTGTTATTTAATCACGCAATTCAATCATCAGCTTTCGTTTCACTTTGCCTCTCCGTGAATTTTTACTTCAATATCCACAAAAAAATCATCAGTAACCCAGATACTTTATTTAATGGCTAATTATTTTCGTTATTTTATTTAGCTAATTGATAATTAACACAATGAGTAATCGAAATCAATTTTTAACCTACTTCCAGAAAGGAGGAATTTTTATTAATTGTATTTTTTTTTGTATGTATGTTACGTGATTACTTCGCCAATTTTGAATCGATTTTAATGATTGTTTTTTTGTTGGTATATCATACTTTAGAGGTGCTCCCATTTACATTTTATCGACATCTGTATAGCAGCTTTAAAAATTTCAACAAAAGTCCTAAAGTTATTTACATGGATGACGAATTACAGGATGGGAAGTCGGTTTTTTAAGCTTTCCTTTTTAAATTATCTTGTTTGTTACTTAAACTAATATCTAGTGTAATTCCGCTTTAACCTCGCATTAAGTACATCAAGTAATATGAATTTTCTATTTTATTCTATAGGGATATTATATTTTTATTTTATACTATATAAATCTACTATCTACTATATAGGGATTTTTTATTTTGTTTTTTAATTGCTGTTATTTTTGTATAATTTTTTAAAGGTATTAATATTTCGATAAAATTTTGTTGTAAATTTCATAACATTATTTCTGTTAATTTCCTTATTGAATTAGCTTCATATATCAAATTGTATAAAGTTTTTAGTAGATTTTATTAAATTAGGTCTTTTAAATTCGTTAATTGAAATATAAAATTGTATAACGTTTAAATTAGATTCAAATATCAATTTGTATGAAGTTTTCTAGTAAATGTCATTAAATTATTTTTTTAAATTCTAAATTAAGAATAGAATAGGAAATTCATATTCCTTGATGTACTTAATGCGACGTTACGAGTCCGGCGACCTAACTAACTTCGACCTAGGCGACCTAGACTAACTTCGCATTGGCTTAAGGTATTCTGTAGCCATTTCGTCTAGAAGAAGAAGACGAGCGAAGAGAGCGAGTAATGATAATGACGAGCCTCTAAAGAGTGACAAAGTGCAATTTCAATTTTTTAAATGACTTTTGCACTTTTGTGATCATTCTTAAGTAACTAAGAATTTTCCTTGTATTATGGATTCATTTAACAGTTAATGATGTAGACAAGCTCCCTATGTAAAGGGATTTTTGATTTGCTTTGTCTATCTAGTGAATAAATCAGTCTAAAGTGACCCCTTAAAATGCGGATATTTTTCATACCTTTATTTTAGCTTGAGAACGTTTTTAAAAAAAAACCAAGAACATAGGGGCGGAGATATTGTTAATTTAATTGTACATGCTAAATTTCATCATAATCTGACAAATGGTTTTCAAGAAATTTGAGTAGCGCGTTTGTATGAAAATTTCAGAGCGTCGCGGCCCTCTTAAAGCGGAATTACACTAGACATTAGTTCAAGTAACAATTTGGAAGATGAACTTCCGCAAAGTAACGCCTGATTCAATCAATTATCTTGTTTATTATCTACTACTTATAGGATTATTTATGACAGTGTTCAGTACAAACCTTCCCTCGTGACGTCAGTCTCGTCTGGCGCCGGCTGCGGCGCTGACCTCCCAACCTGCAATGCAAATTGAATGTTACGAAAGATCGCTCCATCTGAAAATAGATGAAATAAATATACCAATCATCGTATTCGTGATTCATATTCAATGACGCAATACAATGAAGAGAGAATAAATAAAACGCGCTACTATAGATCACAAATTTCAGTAACATGTGTTTGTGTGTTCAAAGTATTTTTGTTCTGATTCCTTTGTAACTCGATACAGTTAATAATTTTACACTTTTGAAAATAACACTCTTTACTTATTGTTTTCTTCTATACATTTATATATTTTTTTATTTACTTTCACGGTGGATACGGTTCGATTGGTTTGTGCAAGCTAAGAACCTTTGTGCATTTCTTTGTCTCGTCTCTTACTGCGGCTCTACCATATCTGGATTAATAATAGCCACATGGATTTTTCTCCGCGGAATACGTATCTATTATTCCGTCAGTCACCAGCAGCTTCAGAGTGAATCACGGCGAGATCGTCGTCACGAAGTGCCTGTATCAGATAACTCCGGTAGTTTGTTCTTGGACTGTCGTCCGTCGTTTGCGTATGAAGCGACGATCGCGAGAGTCGTGACTGCGTAGGAGTCGACGTCAACGCACTAAATTTTAATGGAGAAGGCATGATTAGACGCTCTACCTATTTTTTTTAATCAACTTATGATGGTATCTATTTAAATATATGTTAACGCATATAACTAAAATAATAGAAATAAACGTTTGTAAATTCGTACCTTCTTTTAATAATGGGTGATTTTGATAGCCGCCAGACTGAAAACTGCAAGCAACTTACCGTTGATTAAAGAAGTCTCTCGTTTATGGCGTTCAAAGTAAATAAATATAAAACGTATTTTCAGTGATGCTCACTGACTTCAGTAAGATTCTTGTTCCTAACTAACTCTTGTCAGTAAATTAGGTACGTTTTAAGTTAGCGACAATTTAAGGCATATCCAGTCACCACGCCGGCATTTGTGGATGATCGCCCACGCACTCCCTCTCTGTAAGGAATATACCATCGCAGGCGCAAACATTTCGTGCATTACGCGCTTAATGTATAGTGGCCATTATGCGAGACGTGAATAGGTATTTCCTTAAATTATGTTCTGGCTTTGCTTAAAATAACTGTACTTAGAAAACTCTTTATTGTTACTTTAAAATCGTAAAAATTAATACAAAATCTAAATCAATATTGTAGGTCTTTAAATACTTACATTAAATTGTCATTCATATTCTTACATGAAAAATATTGAATGTTACTATCGGAACAATAAAATTAAATGACATTATTGTGCATCGCTCGTCGCTATTTGTAACAATGCAACAATGGGGCATAGTTGTGTCATCGGCCTTTCGTCAATCAATCATCAACTTATGGTCTCTATGCATAGCACCCAAATTCTTTTTATTTAAAATTAATTCTTAAATACATATTTGTACTATTGTTGTTGCAATGTATTATTGGTTTTATTAAACTTTAAAATCATTTTGATATTTAGATAGCAAAAACACCTTATATTATGTGTAAGTGCTCACACACAATAAATGTACCTTACATTGCAAGTGCATAAGATTCCAGTAGTGTTATTGTTCCTCGCTCAGCTATTTCTCGGAAGTGGAACAAACGTGCTAACTTTCCGAGCAAACTAAGCAATACTTCGCCATTCCAAAAACGACAGACCTCCGCAAAATCTTCCTGAGTGCCAATTCTGGCATCTCCTCCAAATAAAATATCGTTACGACCATTCCAATGAATGAAAAGAGAATTCTAATCAACGCTCTCGTAACTTTAAATGAAGGTGAACATTTTTGAAACCTTTATCCGTCGCTGAAAATCCAACCTTTATTTTGGACCGGAGGGGACTTATCAGGGCGTTTTTCAAATAACGGCATCAATTCCGCGCCGGGAGAGTCACCTGTTATCTCTTTCTCTTCCTGAAGCGCACAAAGCGCTCTCGCGGGCGGCATTTTACCGTCACGCCCGCTCATTTTGTGATACTTCAAATGCCATTATAATCTGCATACGGTCGCGAGCGGGTCACGCCGACATGCGACACCTACGCGATTCAAATTATGTTAATGATCGCCAAAAAAACAACCACCTACCTCGTTATGTTTTAAAACCCTACATTTTTGTTCCAGGTACCTACCTACCGAACCCACTTCAACGCTTCAGTCGGTGTGTCGTTCTATATCTTTATATATTCGACCTGAATACGAAAATGAGATGAGCGTAATACAGAAAAGGCGAGCTGCTGAAGTGGGAATAATTTGAGCCAATATAACTCCGTGAGGTATCTCTTTGATGTCGACTTTAGATGGACTCTAGTTGGGAATATGCAAAAAGTTAACTAACAAGTCTAACCGAACCAACCGAACACACTGCTGTGATTTTAACGAACCTGTATTCAAATAAAAATATTCAACGAACATAACTTTTGCACGCAATCAACTGTCACTTTGATAAAATATTCATTTGAATCCCCAAACTCGTTCAAATGGTGTGATTGAATAAAGATATTGCCAAACATAAACGTTAGACATAATATCATCTTTTATAATCAAATTAAGATAATCTCAGCTGCTTGCAAAACATTTAAGTAAAGCACCAATTTGCCCAAAAGCAGTTCCCGTGGAGTTCAAACAAGGAAGCGGATCCAGTGCTTAGATGTCGGAATAGAGTTAATTAGAGAATAGCGTTCGTGAATAACTTTGTGACAGGCGAGGAGTCGCGACCGCTTAAAGTTCAGCTAAACGTACTAAATACCTATATCTAAGTTGGCTGTGTAGTGCATGCGTCGATTTATTTACCTTTTCGCTCTCACAACACCGTCCTGCGCTGGTTTGCCGCCAGCACAACATGCGCTATTGTGCTACAAATGTCACATGCCTCGAACACTGCAGCCTGCCTTTGTTTGTAACGTTACGAGTAAAATTTTGACCAACTGACACGGGCAGTCAGACAGTACACAGACGTGCATTGAAAATAACTGCAATTTTCCAGCTGGTATGCCCCACCTAATTTCACAGGCAGCGTTTGTCGCGTGTGGTAGTTACTTGCTAAATGACGATACGGGAGAGTTTAATGCAAATATTTTGAGTTTTTCAACCCTTTGCTTTGGACGGACGACTTTCATTAGGAACTTTTTTAATCGTCCTTTGTCCCAGTGAAAAAATAAATCCGTTGTGATGGGAGTGCGGAGACGGCGCGGCCCAGGGCGCCGCCGTAATTAAACTGACACCGACTCCCGCGGGACGGGTTTTGAATGTTATTAGAATCTCTTTCGCGCCGCCGACTCTGATTGGAAATCTGCTATGCTGTCGAATAAGCAAACAGACATATCAACTTGAAGTTTCCCGTTTCTTTGCTATGATATCACAGATATCGTGGCTGTCGCACAAAAAAATCGGGAGCTTCTTATTTTTTCCATTTCAATACGAAATTACACTTTTTACTCAACTGACAGGAGAGTGGCAGGCAACGTTGAAAAATAGAAAAACATAGCCCTCCTTTTTGCTTCGCCGTAGTAGGGTAAAAATAGGATTTCAATAAACATCCACAAGATAAAAAAAAAAAGGAAATAAAGGTTACTAAAAGTAATGAAGCAAGCAAATGTAGAAACACAAAGTGAGCATAACAAGCTGGACACTCCATGCTCGTGTTGACACTCCCGCGCTTCGGCCTTTGCAAACAAACATATTCTGTTGACTCAGCGACACGCCACTGTATGCTTTGAATTTAAATTAAAGCACTGCCATTGATGGAAATCGAAATTCAGGTACGTGTCCGCCAATTTTTATTACGTAATTAATTTAAAAATAATCCCTAACTGACAAATTCCCATTTTTCACATGACAAAGTGTACAGCTATAGAGTTTTATTCCTCACCACGTGGCCCGTTCCCATGTGCGCAGTATAAAAGTTCCGGTTGATGAAAATATATTGAGAAACATACTTTTAATGACAATTGATCCATTAAATTTTATCGCCCACGTAAATAAATATCTCATTCCGTGAGAAATGGAGACACATTAATCGGTTATCCTTAATCCTTTCGACGACAAAAATGTTAATTGTGATCGTATATTTATTTCAGCGATCGAATGGTATTAATAAATTTAGAAACGTTTTGAGGAGCGAGTGCGCTGGCGGCGAGCCAAGTCCTGCCACTTTCCCTCACTATCGGAAGCTTCTCCTGAACAGTTGTAGGACGACCGGACAGAGCACATTGCCTCTATTTCCGAGAAATTGACGATTTCCAGCTACGTTCCTCAGCCGTCATCGGAAATATTCTATGAGTGATAAATTGCCGTTGAGCCTCCGAAACAGGGATACGATGAAATAGCCAAATAAAGACGCACGTTTACCTCATAAATAGCTCTGTAATAAGATTGTTGCTAAGGAAGGTAAACCATCTTTGTGTTTTCGGTTGATCGGTTTTTACTAGAAGAATTTATTGGCACTTTTTGACTTCTTTTTATGAAATTGCGTTATATGGAGTACAAATATTATCTTCTAATACTTATTTAGAAAAAGAGATTTAAATAATTGATATGTAATACAATATCTAGGCTTCTAGGTCTGTCTAAACTATGGACAATGATTACCTTGAAATACCTACCTAACTTCATTATTTTGAAGGTTTTTGAAACCTTTGTGTTCCCTTGTCCCTAAATATGTAGCATACTATGCAGCGCTAAAAGTCATAACATATTGTCACGCTTTTCCCCCGAAGAGGCTGGAAGAGATGTACAACACCCACACTTCACCGGCGATATTCAACCCCAAATGTGACAGGGGGCGAGCCTGTCGCTATACACCGGGCTCCAGCCATGTAGCAGATAACATACAATGCCAAAAAATCAATACCATAGTCCCAGCTATACTTACTATACTTGCCAGGAAAATATTAGAAATACAAACAAGTTACAATTTTACAATAAACGGTAAATTGTTCAGAGGGCGGGAAGCGGATGCGCGGCGCCGACCGGAAAGTGCGTACCTTCAGATTCAATTTCCGGTGCCGGTCGCGTAATAAGTCCACTATTCACGGCCACTGTTGGAACCAACTCGTGTTTTTTTAATAATTATTAACGCAAACTAGCTACATATAAGACCCTTTTTATAACGCTAAACTGCTAAATGTAAACCAGCTAAAAGTATTGGTGTCCATATCTAATACGCAGCAATAAGAAAGACATGTCTTTTTTTAGTTAATTTCGATTTACATAATTTAGTGTACTGAATAGACCCTCTATTAATTACGTTAAATTTAAAATAAAGTTATTTTAAAAATTTTAACTAACAATAAAAGTAATTCAAAATGCTAAATTGTATTTATTCTTAATGGAATATTCTCAAGACCAGATTTGCAAATAAGACATTATTAAATTACTCGAAACTCACTTACAATTCTCCATTGTTAATTAGTATGTCTACATTAGTCAGAAATACAGTGAATAATTTGCTAGAAAATTCAAAATCCAACTAGAGCAGAAACCAAAATAAAGTTACAAAATTAATGCAAACCAAAATTAAGAAATTACCAAAAAGTTTCCAAGTTTATCATAAGTTAGTAACCTTGTGGCATCGTAATAAGGTAGAGTTACAAAAGGCATGAGTCAACACAAGCGCTTGCATCTCGAAGAGGCTCATATTTTGAAAAGTTTAAAACTACAGCGGTAGTGCTCGAGTGCCGCTATTGGTAATTAGAGCGCAGGAGACAAAGTTCCGGACTGCCGGGAGAGTTGTTATTGGAAAGCGCTGCAAAAAACAAGAGCCGAATTGCATTTCAAACGGTACGACGCTGGTGTCTTAAACTTGTCCAGTTCATAACTCGAATACTACAAAAGAAATATCACGTGCAAGTAGCCAACAAAGCGCCCAGCGCGCTGCGTAATTCGATATTCTCGGGTTGAATGCTCCCATATCAGAGAAGAGCCTTAATTCAGCTCTCGTCGCGTCGAGGCAGAGTGCACTTGGGCGTAAATAAAAAGTTGAACGTCGGTGTAACGAGAGCCGCCGCGGCAGACAATGACGCTAGACAATGTGTTAGCGGAATGACACTCAAGAGCCTGGAGAAGCCCTCGCAGCCTCGTCGCGGCGTTCCCCAACACGGGATGTGTTTACGTAAATGTCATAACTTAAAATCTGTATTGTTAAGTTCACGCTGCATTCCTAATTTTTAGCGTTAGAAGTGTGGAATTGCCTTAATTATTTCTTACTCACGAATTTGATTAGATGTTCGACTTTGTAAATTTTTGCTTTTTTGAGATAATCAATGAAACTTTCATCAACTCTTCATATCTGTTCTTGAATGTTGCTTATAAAGTCATCAGCAAAGATTTCTTGCACTAAATTAAGTTATACAATCTAAACACATGAGCAGAGTAATTACGGCGTCACCGTAATTGTTCTGCAAAATGTATGCTGAATAGCGGTTAACCGCGACCCGCAGCCGCTGCATGTGAGCATTACCTCAGAGTCCTTATCCAATGCATGAAGCACCCTCCAGCGACACATTCTCGCAACGACAGTCATCAACATGACGACCCACCTCAGCCTAACCATTCTTTCAAAGACATGAAAAGCTTTTTAAAAAAGCGCTTCCAATATTCCACATTCTGCAAGCGCCCTAACTGAAAGTGAAACGTCACAAGCATTCCGCGTTACAAAGTTTCTAAATAAAACGTGAGGCCGTGAGCTTCCTGACTTGAGTTTGCGTTTTCGTTCTATTAAATTTTAATGAAAGCCATCGAGTGCGGAGTGCGGGCATTGTTATAAACACCGCTGCTGTAATTTACATGGCCGGCTATCGCATTAACGATGACTGAGCGGTTTCTCTTAATTATCATTTTGCACGGTTCGTCAGGCACACGCTAGGCCCTGTCCGGAACGTGGCGGTGCGGTGGTGGCGAACTGCGTTGTATGTGATCCTTTTGACGTCCATCTACCTACGCAATTATCAATTTATGTATTGACAAAAAGCGCCTACTTTTTCAGCAACGATAGGATCGGTCGGTAGCTTCAGTGCATTCAACAGTATCTTAAAGTATTCTTATGGCGAAGTCAAATTTGTAGTTTTATATTTTTTTCTACAAACATAATGAAAACAATACGAGTAGCATTTATTATTTAATTGACTTATTCCTTTCTTACACCTTTTCACACTTTTCAATTATTATTTTTTTTTTGTTAATTTTGAGCACTTGAGCTTTGAGTTTCAAATTATCATTTAAAGATTAACTTAGGTGGTAAAAATAACAAACAGATAACTTTCGCATTTTTATTTTTAGTGACATTTTAGTTGCCAAGAATTAGGTTTATAAGGTTCCCTTCCAATTTACAGCGACTTTTTGATTAATCAAGTACACAGACGTTTTGGCTGTAGTTAAATTGAGACGGTTCGTACTCCGGGTTCGGACCCGCGCTCGCGCCCGGTCTCGACACTTCTCTAGTTTAATTGTTTATTCAGATACGGCAAACTTCTCGAATTAGGTAAGCCGGAATCGCCGCATTAATTAATATTTGTGTTTGAACTGTCTCCGTGCCCTTGAGTGATTAAGCGACCTTTCAAATAACAGTTAGTTGTAGGCAATTTATGTTATTTGCGCCCCAATTTACGAAGTCCTGTTCCTGCGTTTGAGTCAATGTTTGCAAATTATTTGATTGGATGTCACAAATCAGTTAAAGGAACACATGTATCGGTAACTGAATTTTTGACATGTTTGAAAAAATCCTCTTAGCTTTCGATTGTTCATACTAACAATAGTAATATTAGACAGTATTAGGTGTATCGTAAACTGATACTATCATACCCCGCCAAAAGGTGAAACGAATCGTAAGTAATGCACGTGAATTAACGAGACAAATCCTTTTGTATTTCGAGGGACGTCTATGGAGATAGAATGTCGTGTTATTCGAACAGCTGTACTTATTATAGTGGGTACGGGTATGTTTTTGTGCGTCGCCCGAAGGCTACATGTAGTTACCCGTACACGCGGCGACATCTGCGAACCAGACCGAGTTCAACTAATAACACGACCGTAACTTCAGGCCGACCTGTAATGAAAGGGGAGGAAGCCGAAATCAAAACGAGATAGAGCCAAACACATCCATGTTGATATTAACTCGCATAACTTTCGCATACATGAGGCTCCCAGACCTAATCACAATAACTCACGCGTAAACGAAGACGCCTAAAAGGAATTCATTATAATACATTGAATAGCGTAGTTTGCATACCTTTCGCCTCGAAAGCAGGGATTTATCAAAGAGAAATCTTAAGCGCCATTCAAAGCGATCGACAAAACGCAGCGGTCGCAACAATGTTTTTTGTAAGAAGTTCTTCCGTCCGAGCGGAGAAAATGTTAATAGCCCACAGTGCCAGATAAGGAAGGCTAATCAAATATTCCGGAATCCTTCTTAAGAAAGGAGTCGGGTTCGGGAATCCGGCGTGCATAAGCAACAATATCGGCTCCTTTAAAAGATAAAGACGACTGGAGGACGATTCGTAATCCACCTCCAAGTATCGCGACCTGTCTTCTCCGAGCCAGGTAGTCATGAAGCGGGGTGCGCGCCAAATCTCTATTGATTCGACGTAAGTTTCAACTTGGAGCTATGCAATTTTGTCAAACTTCAATAACAAGATTTGAATTTTGTTAGGAAATATTTTTTTAAGTAGGTTCCTATTTTTTTTCATGAAAAACAACGCATTAACAGCTTCAGTGAAATGTTTGAAATATTACTGTTTAGGTAACTAATATCAAAATTATGATAAGTACGCCAATTAAGTAAAGTATTAAAAGTAGCAACACTACGTGTGACATTTCGTTACTTTTATTTTCCCATGCTAAAGGTCATGGTACATTAAAATCCTGTACTTCAATCTGTAAAAACTTTCACGCATCATATCTTTTTAGAGTGTCACAGTGTGTGCATGTGTCATTCGAAAAAAGTCCAAACAAAATGACGTTTGTAATTTTTGTGTGCCACATTCGGTGGTTCCTGGATTCTTTACACAATGCATCATTGTTGCCGCAGCATAATATGTGGCATTAACGTCCCGCGATTCACGTCAATAACGACGATTTATTGTTACCCTACAAGCCGCGAACTCTATGTCATATAATTAATCCAACATTTTTTTATTTTTTTATCTCCGACCCTGATTTAGTGAAGTTTGTTTTGCGGAGACATCTGCCGACGTAACGGGCCATTGTTAACCAAAACTGTCTTCAGGTAAACCAGATAATAGGTATTATCTCTGGAAGAGTTGACATTTCGCTTTTTTCTTGAACTTTTATACAGTCGAGTGCTTTGACATTGCTTGTTTATTTAGGGGATCTTTGAGACGGATGGTTTTATTTTGATAGCTATCTAACAAAAATAGTCTTATAGAAAAAACAAAACGCTTATGCACGTTTGTAGTTTCGTTATTTAGTAGGTGTTTACACCAAAGTCCTGTAATGTTGAGTCGATTAATAATAAAATTCTGTAAGAAATAAAAGTCACACAGGATCGATCGGTCTTCCAGTCGGGCGGACTCGTTCATTTATCGAGTAAACAAAGAATTTATTAGTGTCGTATAATTTTATGGTCTAAACAAAGGCTCGTCAGACGCGCCCTCCCCGCGCACCCCTCCCTGACGCCTCCCCCACCCGCTGCGCATGCACTTGTTCACTAAACCAACATGTGTCTACGAATGTGTTGTTGATGTTTTCACTGTTTACATCGACCAAGATTGTATAAATAATTACGGGTGACGTGAGTGTAAACAAAGAGTTTGACTTTAAAATGTTTGAAATAGTTAATGTTTTCTACTAAGAGGGGCACAACATGTGCATTATTAGTGACGTTGATGAAAGACGCTGAACAAAACGCTTTGATTTTTTTATCAATCTTACAAACCTATGTCGGCAAACACGACGAAACGGCGGTATATCTCTTACGGTACGGTACAATGCGGTATTAAAATCAATTGGTCAAAGTCATTTATGCATTCATCGGTCTGACCGCGTGTGTCGTCCATTGAATCCCTTTGTTGGACCGAACTCCCACTGAGTCGTCGCCGACTTCGTTCCGCCCGCCAATCTTCCATCAGTTACTTCTCAGAAATGTATCTTACTTATTATCCGATACTGTGTCCGTATTAACGTAAACACATTATTTGTCATGAAATGGAAAACGAAAGCGGAATATTCCGTGTAATCTAAGAAGAGCACAAACAAACAAAAACAATGAACTCTCACAAACAACGGGAATCAAATAAAATAGAGTTGTTTGTCATAGGGAGAGTAAGAGCGAGATTAAAAGTCATGATCACGCGGTTAGGTCAGCGGCGCTAACATTTTAAAGTCATAAAAGTAGATTGTGGGTGTCCTGCGGAAAGTAGAATGCGGGATCCAATCCGAGTTTGCAAACAAGGGAAGTTACGGCGGCGCGCCGGCCGTGCCCCGGCAAATAGGTGCGGCCCGCGCCGATAAGACGCCGTCTTCAGTGACTTCTATTTAAACAGACAGGGAAACGCTCACAGATTAAATCTTTCGCCTATTTATTTTTCTTCCCAGCGGACGGCGGAGGTAAAGTATTTCCAAGAGTAAGATGACAAGTAGAGTCGTCTCTATCGGCGCTTACCTAAACGTAGGGCGAGTTTTAAAAAGCTTCAGCGCACTCTTTAGCCGGCGAGCTGCTGGGGTCGGATTATGAAGCTCTCAGCCGCGCACGCTGCGGCGACGCGGTTATTAAGGTAGCAGCTTTGTTTGCGCATTCGGCGATTCAGCGCAAAGCTTCCGGTAAAATATTAAAACATAAGCGTCCTGCTGAATTCTGAGCGAACAGCAAAACTCATTTTTGATCTCGTACGTGGCTTATTGCACTTGTACCTACACGTTTACGTGATTTATTCTGAGACTGCGTGAACAAATGGGTAATTGTGGCGCGTACTAGTTGTTTCTCTCGGTTTTGTCCATATTTTTTGTGATTTAAAACGCATTACTACCTGAACAAAATTTATAAAAATCTGCGCTTACAATTAATTGCTACTAAGCATACCAGTAGGTTCGCTTATCTTTATTATAAAAGGTAACGTTTGTCACTAAAGGATCGCATCGTTTCGTAATGTAAGCAGTAATTATTGCTTTAACGAGTCCATCTGTAATTTGTTAGGCGTTTTAAACGGCTTTGCGTATTTGAATCGCAAATTTCTTAGAATATTTCGAGAGGGTCGCTAGCGTTTCGAGGACATTATCTCTTCATAAAATTCAAGATCGTCGTCGAGTATTTCATTGTATTTCAAAATTAAACTTTAATGCGGCTAAGCCTAATTCCTACCTTTTTAATTGCAGGGTCAGCGTTTAAGCCACCAATTAGAATTCCGTAATGCCCCAACATGGGAATTTGAATTTATTTGTTTCTATTACAAACGTAATAACGTATCATTATGAAATGAAAATGTTCAAACAATACCAGTTCCAGAACAGATATTTAAGGAAATTGACCGGTTAGTTTTTTTGAATTTAAAAAAAAATTGTTTAATTGTTAGTTCCACTCATTTTAATAAAACAATCACAGATTGTGTGATTGTTTTATTAAAACGCAAAGCCGTTTAAAACGCCTAACAAATTACAAAAAGTCAGAACGCCAACTTCAACATTACGTTGTACCTATCTTTTAACACAAACATCACATTAATATTGAACGAACACAACAGCGGTGTAGTTGTAACTCGAATATATTGTTGTTGCATTTGTTTTTCATGTATTCACGTCAACTAGTTCTTGTATTCATGGACTGAGCTCTATTTGCTTATGCGACCCGAGTTAGTTGGTAGTTGAGTTCATTTTATTCACAAGTGTGATAAAGTACCTAAGTATTTGATTCTGCTGAAATGCTGGTACTGTTGTATGTACAATGTACATAACTATAGAACTCGTGTCTATCGTCAAGTATATATTGTTCATTTGTTGTTATTTTCCTGTTTTCTTATTGACATCTTGCCCAAAAGTCTTAGGCGAAATTCTAGAAATCTTACTATCTCGCTGTTCCAGATTTATAACACCGCAATGATCTTTTATTTCAGGGACAGAAACATTTGTTATGGTCAGTAGCAGCTTTGAATAACGGCAGTTGGTTCTACTAGTACCAGTTCCGCATTAACTATTCACAAGCGTATTTAGGTATTCATCAACTGGAGGATGTAGGCTTTTCTTAAATAACGCCATGTTTTGAACAATCTGGTTCTTAGCACATCTTTTCGCCGCCAGCCGCCTTCCGCAGGTTATCGCTCTACCTGGCAGCAGGACTTAGGCTGTACATTTGCCGATACGCGGTTTTGACTCTAAAACTCATTGTGCCTTAACGATTGTCGGTTCTTCTAAAGATATAGCTCACTGCTACTACTACTAATCCTTTAAGGTATGTCAATAACTGTATTGTTAATCGGATAATCTTATTTTTGATATTGTTTTAAAGAAAATCTCTCTTCATAGAGTCGCTGAGCTACTTAGTGTGCTTAAAACCGTTGGACTTGGCTGAACTGTCAGTTTCCACAATTCGGCTTCGCAGGCCAGTTGTTAAAGGCCAAGTAGGTAGCAGTAGTTGAAGACTTAAACTATTAAACTCTTCTATTCATAGCGCAAACAACTATAAGTACATGGTACTATGAAGACGTCCTCATTTCCGCAACTCCACAACAATAGTTCAGCATCTTGACTGAATACTCGTCAAAGGCCAGATCAAAGGAAATCGTCCTGAGACAGTGCCGTTTCCCGGACACTGGAAACGGTATCGTGCCTTCAATGTGTATGCAATCAAGAGCTATATGCAAAAGCCCTTGTTTATTGAGGCAATTGCCTTGGTATTGCTCATTGGCAACATCCATTGCTATAATGTTGTTATGCTAAAGTTAACGTTATTTTTCCATGAAAATAACGTAAAAAATAATGGGTAGCTATGTTGCATTGCTTAATATGTAGGAGTTAGAAAGACAATTAAATTATTCAATCCACATTTACAAAGAAAAGTATCGATTACAGTAGGAAGTCTTACATTTTTGGACGGGCATCAGCCACAAAATGAGTTTCATTAGAGTGTTTGTGATTTAGGGCACGTTTGACGACAGCCCCGCACGCAGCAGTCAACCCTTTGCGTTCAGCCCCCGAAGGCGTGGCTCCCGTGAAACAAACAAACGGAAGTGAAATTGAGAGGAGCGCCCGGAACTGCCGGTATACCTTTTCATTACAGAATCCCTTTTTAATTACCACGGCACAAATAAAAATTGTATTTTTATTTCAAGTAGGCGTAATTGAAAAGGAAATTGCCGAGCTGGGCGGCGCGCCGGCCTCGGATAAAACTTTAATATAATGCATAAGGCCCTTTGATCTCCGCACTCCGCTCGCAGAGATGCTCTATGCGTACAGCTGAGATGAGAAACATAAAAACCGTGAATGTGTTTCGCTTTCGAAATAAAATCATTCACAAGTTCACAATGGAATTCAAAGGGAAACGCTAAAAAAGATAACTTGTCTTAATATCGTTCATTCGAACGTTCAAAGCTGACTTTATTTCAGCAAATCGCGAATTTAAAAGTGTCATAAATTACATGTGAAATAATAAAAGGAGGAAAATCTTTCACCCACAAACGTTTTACAAAGCCACCCCGCCCTCTCCGCTGCGCGTTCGAAGATAAATGTCGTCTGTAGCACGATCCACTGTCGGTGAAATCGTGTCTCTAATAAAATCTTCGATACCGTCTCTCGTCGCTGTAAAATGCACAATTTTACATGTAGAACACTGAAGAATACACGAGCGTCTAGTAGCGATTCGCAGAGTTTTTGAGTAACAAAAATGAGAAGAAAGGTAGATTAATAGAACCAACAATCCGTGCACCTCTGGCCGACAGGCGAAGTGAGGAAACTGAGGATCGGGAAGGTACGAGTGAGACACACGGTCAAAAGGAAGATAATAAAGCGTTGTATTTTCGTTCTAATCCACGACGGCGGTGGATGAGCCGGGGGATTCGCCGGGTGACGGGGAGGCTCGATATCTAAAATTACAAGCCGGCACGGAGTGCCTATCTCGAGGCACACCGTTCTCCATTCCTTTATGTTCAGCTGCCACTTTCAAACATGCTCCATTCAAACTATACCCTAGACATTTACTTTGTGCGTTACCATAGATTTGAATGAATGAAAATTCTCGCTAAGATAGACTTTGAGAATGCAGACGTCGTCTACAGGCGAGATAACGTAATTAACCGGAGCGAATGGGTGTTTGAGAATATCGCGAATGGACTCATGGACTCGACAGTGTCTGTCCTCTAGGGTGCCCTTGTTGGCCTAATATGTAGGTGTATATTCCATGTTACAAGGGATCAGTAGTAGATAAAGTCGCAATAATACATTAAGTAGAGGAAGTTGCGGGTTGTTTAAAAAAATAACCACGAAGGCTAAGGCGGGAGCGAGGCGAAGCGAAGCTCCCCACCTTAGCGTTCTGACCTAACCAATCCAAGTCGGATTTGCCCTGATATAAAGGAGTCGGGAAGGAGAGGTTTTAGGTTATAATAATACTCGTACCTATCATGCCTATCAGAATTGCGGTTCGTTTCACCGATTTTCGGATTTTATTTTATGATAATTAATTCAATACACATTTCTTTGGTCAAAAATAGTAATTTTGACAAATAATCACCCTATTGTACGAATGGCCTGAACATCAAACAGTCAGTTTATTAAATGTTGTATTAGACGCTAGGGCTACATATCATTCAGGAAGCTAGTTGAACGCCATTTACTGAAATGGCTAGGCTGTTAATTAAACGGTTTAAGCAAGTTGTCTGCGCCATATATCCAAATCTTAATATTTTCAATTTACAGTAGATTGCAGCTGCTGTATCAATTTTTTTGAAAACATCATACTTACACGTCGTGGAATGGCAGAAGCCCTGTCAAGCTGCCCGTGCGGTCGCGTGCCTTCACACCATAACGCACCTGTGTTCGCTCTCAAACGAAACCTTAAGAACTAATTAGTATTAGCAATTACACCACATGTGTTCGCTACACGTGCAACCGCATCTGCGCTGCAAATATTTATATTAAACTAGCTGTTACCCGCGACTTCGTTCGCGTTTATTCGGAAAATTGTTTATTATTTCATTTTTTTGTTACGTCTATTTCAATTCTATTTATTTAATCATTCTATTTGTGCGTCAATTCCTTTTTTTCTACTATATTTCTTAGAAGTGTCTCCCTCTAAATGACTTTTTTAGTAATTAAATTAAATTTACTATTCTGTTATTGTAAGGTCGTTGCTTGACCTGAAATGTAAAAATAAAATAATAAAATAAAATAGTATTAAAAAACTTTCCGCGTGAAATAATGTACCTAATTCTAAAATTTCATAAAAATCTCTTCAGCCGTTTAGCCGTGAAAAGCCTACAAACAGACAGATTTCGATTTGATAATATTAGTATGGATAAAATACATTAATTAAAACTTTATAAAGGCGTACGAATTAGAAGTACCTACCTACTTACTTGGTTTGTATAATATTTTGTGGTGTTTATGCCAAAAACATTTAACTTAAAACAAACTACACTAATTCAATACTAGTTCTTGGACAAAGCATCGTGTCGCTACCATATTTATCACGATAAATATATCTTTTTTTTTGCTAACATTTTCATTATTTAATTTTTTAAATACATTGTGTATTATATTATGCGTCGTTTATTTGAAAATATGTGTATTTAACGTTTAATTTCATAGCATTTTATTAAAAAAATATTCGCACACCTAATGTGAGATAGTAATTGGCTGTTCAAACCTAAATTAAGATCATTGTAACCCAAAATTGTGTATTGAATGGGAACTAAACCGATTTAAAAAAATACTAACTATGTACACACTACATAGTACATAGTACTAACGTAGGTACATACTCGTACTACAGTACGAGTATGTACCTACGTTATTATTCACGGCTGTAGACTAGACACAACCTAAATGAAAAGCTCACATTTGTACTTACTAACTTCATCGTATTATTAAAACAACAATGCTATCAGATCTTTCGCTGAACTAATTTTCTAAAATAACATCTTCAATATTAACTAGAACAGCCGTACTCCGTACTCGCGAACCCTACTACACATCAAATGCTTTTGTTATCAAATATGCGAGCAATTTATCATCTCAAGCAACGTTCACGCTCAGCATGGCAACCGTGTCACGATATCAATTCCCGAGAAAATTCCGAATATCAGCTGATAGTATTTTCCGCGGCGGTACACTTTCCCCCAATTTACAAGGCAGACAGTGATCAAGCTGTGTAATGAGGTTTTGATAGCTCCAAACCTTCATCCAACGAGAAGTAATAGTGTTCATATTTTTTCTTGTGACTATCGAGATTAGACTTTCTTTTTTTTTAACGTGTGTTTCTAGTTCAAGAATCAAAATTGTATAAAATAATTACCTACATTCGGGACATTTTTCACACATGGTCGCCTGGCCCCAGACTAAGCTTGTAGTATGGCTGCCAGAGTCTGATATACATACATATTTTTTTAATACATTCTTACATAGATATTTACACCCAGACATGGAGCAAACACAAATGTTCATCACATAAATGTTTGCCCTAGGTGGGAATCGAACCCACGCCCCCAAACTCAGAAGGCAGGTTCACTACTAACCGAGCCACCGCAACGAGGTAGTCAAAATATAATAATGTTTAATGTTTAAAATATGTCTGTATTTTTTTTATTATTTATCATCTGTTCGAATTGAAAAATGTTAAGGTACTTTTTGTACACAATATTTAGGAATCCTAGACGTTTTTCGCATCATATCATCATCAACGAAAACGTTTTACAGCGCTACGTCACAACGCATGACTTGTGCAAGCTTAGATACTGTTCAGACAAAATGTATGATGCTTTCAGGCTTATTGTCACAGAAGGGCTTCGAATATGAACAAAGCAACCGAATCGAATGTAATAAAAATCACTTTAGCATTACGTTGCGACGTGAACTGATGTGTAGAGGCGTAGTGACACACGATGCGGCCTCGATAGATGTCACGGGGGAAAAGCTGCGTCGAACCAGCTATTATTTTTGTACGACAAAACAAAATTGATTGTAAGCCGTCACTGCTTTTGTATGGGAAGGTTAATTTGAATAGTGTTGAATGGAAAGTCTCGCTAGCAATACTTTACATTCACGGACAAACTCTTGGACTACTGCCGTCAGACATTTTGTGCTGAGATTTCAATTTGATTTAAAATGCTAGTTTTTTAGCTCTCTACCAAAATTATCAAATGTTTGCAATATTGTTTAGCAGCAAACTCATTTGCAAAGAAAATCGATCTAATAAAGTGACTTGTTGAAAACCGATCAAACTCAATTTCGTTTTCAGAGGCATAAATGTTTATCTAACATTAGCGAATGGCTTTATCGAAATTCAATTGAAAACCAAAAGTAAATTTTTGGTTGAATAGCGACCAGTATTATTTTATCTAAATTAAAATAAACTTTCAGCGATCCTAAAAGTTTAAATGGCTGAAATAAGTTATGTTCTCAACAACTATTAGAAACATGCTCAGTTTTTCAATGATATGTTTTTTTTTACATACGACGAGAGATATTAAGTAACATTATATTTACATTGTGTAGGTACGTCGTTTTGCATGTCTATAGGAGCAATAAATCTATATTGTAAGCCTAGTCTTCAGGCAGATTTATTGTTATTCCTGTGAAAACATCCGCCACGTTATAATGATAAACTATAGGTACTTATATCTGAACAGCCGAGTAGGAATAAATAATATTTAATGCAATTTATTAGGTACATAATGTTATCTAGGTACCTACCTACTTACCTTAACATAACAGTACCTGGATGACCGAGCTTTGCTCGGTATTTTTTTTTTTTTAATTGTGTTTTTTGGAAAATAAACAATTACAAAAAATAGTATTATTATTCACCAATAGATGTCAGGGAGAGTCATATTTTTCAGTTGAGACTACTCAAACGCCTCCTTTTTGTTATTTTTCTTCCAAGTTTATTTTTAAGTTGATTATCAATAAAACACGAATAAAATGACATTTTCTAAAACTGATTCCTAGCTAGATCGATTTATCGCCCCCGAAACCCCCTATATACTAAATTGTATGAAAATCGTTGGAGCCGATTTCGAGATTCCAATTATATATATATATATATATGACGGCGCGTGATATCATTGGATAAAGAAAATCAGTTTCCGAGTTGTTAATCGATAGTTTTATTCTGTAGTTTTTGACGATTAATCGATTTGTTTATGGTCATTTAGAGCGGTTAACACCGAATGGAGTTCCGTTTGGGATTTCGGGCGAACGTCATGTCGGTCAGTCAGTGGTTGACAGGACTGGGCTGAAAGCGGTCGCACGCAATGGTCATTCGTAAACCCATTACTCTAAATCGCCAACTATCTTTGTGATCATTCATTAACCAAGTAGTCTGAGTGACTGTATAATTAAAATAGTGAAAAGCCTACATTGCTGTCCCCTTATTTCAACGTTCCTGAAGTTTGACGCCGACCATAAATACCCGTGATAGCGAGTTCACGGATCAGAAATCAGATACAACATCTCGGCCTACTAGATTTTCCCCGTCATCAAAAGTGGAAGGTCACAGCGCGGCGGCCTTTCCTATGTTTCTCCGACATCAATGGGATCAGATGCGACGGCGTGGCTCCTCTTTCCTACATTACCCCGATATCAGGAGTGAGATGTGAAGGCTCGGCTTCCTATTTCTCTATGTTTCCCCGATATCAGAAGTGGGATAAGACCAATGCCCACAGTTAACAAGATGAGTGCTGAAGATGATGACGAGGACCACCGCCCTCTTTCCCCGATATCAGAATTGGGATAAGAATAACGACCACAGCAACAAGATATAGCTCCGTCTTTGGCTACAATTGTGCAATGATCTGGAAGCGAAGTGGCATAGCAACAGATGGCTGATAGAGTCGCCCCTACGTGCTATTATTGTGGAGTGTGCGGACTGTTTCTTCGTGGTGCATGAAGGGCAGCAGGACGGCAATGAGAGAGTGAGCATCGAGTAGACCTCTGCATTATCTCGACGGCGTTTGATTACACCTAGTTTATGCTATGCGACGCAACTAACAAACAACGAGAGACGAAGGATAGCACTGTACCGAACAAAACGTCGACGTCTACGTGTTACTACTGCAACGAGGTTACATCGCCACTCGTTGATCGAAAAAAGGCACCAAAATTAGCAGCAGCAACGTGCGAGATCCGGTCAATGCCTGGAGGGCTATTCTTACAACTCGAGATTCCATTATACCTCGAAAAAAAATGGCTGAATTCGAGATGCCTTATTCAAGTTGCTCGAGATCGAGATAATCTCGATGGATGGGGCGCAAGATGTCTCGAGTAGTCGGAGGCAGTCGAAACTTCCAATGAGGCTATTCCTACGCGTGAAATGAGATTTTACCTGGGTCACTTTCACACCTATGACGTTTTAAACGAGGGCAATAAAGACGAAAAAAGCTGAGATGAAAATCTCAAATCTCCGAATAGGGCCAAAGGAATCGAGATCGAGACGAGATGAAAATCTCCTATCTCCGAATTGGGCCCCTGCACTATGAAGCAGCCATTGATCACCTACGAGTAGCAATTGAATCCGGTGAGAAGTTTTCATTTTGTTTGATATTCGTAAACGATGTATGTCAGATTGCTATTTTCTATTAGAGTTGTTTAAAGTTTAGAAATACCCACAAACAGTTTAGTCAAACTGTCGCTTGCGGCACATGTGAGTCATGCAGTTAATAGATAACTTACTAAGTGTCAATGCTTTTGGTAAAACTAAGCCTGGAGGGCAGTAGCCGGTAGGACAGTAGCCTGTGTAGTAATAGCCTGTGTGGCAATAGCCTGTGTGGCACTCGCCTGTGTGGCACTAATCTACATGGTACTATCCTATGTGGCTCTAGCCTGTGTGGCAAGCCGGTGTAGCAAGCCTGTGTGGCAAGACTGTGTGGCCAGCCTGTGTGGCAAGCGTATGTAGTTCTAGCCTGTGTGGCAAGCCTGTGTGGCCAGCCTGTGTGGCAAGCGTATGTGGTTCTAGCCTGTGTGGCAAGCATGTGTGGCAACCCTGTGTGGCAAGTCAGTGTGGCAAGTCTTTGTTACAACCTTACTTTTGTTGCATTATAGTCTGAGTGACGACCTAGCCTGTGTGGTCAGCCTATGTAGTAAACTCCTCCCGGTGTAACATTAAAGTACGAGTAAAATTAAAAAAAAAAAACTCGTAAAAATGTTGACTTTCGTACTATTTAAAGTTATAGTTGCACTACACAAATCCCTATTAGCACATCTCCATACAGTTGTGTTGTTATTGTTAAATTTCATGAAATTGTATTTGTACTCATTACATAACAAACAGTCTTTCCCTTTTTGTGATTTTATGAAATTCACTATTATTTAATGAAAGAAATCAACACTATTTGCATTTTAGGATTGTCAAGCTGACATACTTTAAATATGCCAGTAAGACCAAGGAGTTTAAGAACGCAATAGCACCTTTATCATAGAGTTTCAATGAGGCAATTGAGAAAGTAGCATTTCGAGAAAAGTAAAGTGCACTACATGTATGATGTGATATGAATTGTTTGTTAATTTGTTGATATACTACACACTAATAAAGTGGTTCAAAGGACAAAAACGAATGAAAGTACAGTCTGCAGCAGTTATTTAAAAAAAGGGTCGAGAATACGCGTTGTCGTTTCAGGAAGATCTCAATTTTGGCGGTTGTGAAATGACGATTTAGGAGGTTGGCGTTTTCGGAAGTTGTCAATCTAGGAAGTTTCACCCTAGGAAGTTGTCGTTGTCACCCTGAGGGACCTAGCCTGTGTGGCAAGTTTAAGTGACAACTTTAATGGCATGTTATTCGGTTGAAATTTTACACAGCAGTTTTCATAAGTCCAAACCGCGTATGTGTACCATCATTGGATTTTCAATGTGGCTTGATTAAATTCTTCGAATATTGGATGTATGATTAATAATTTAGTTTTAGCCTCGATTATTCGATTGGTCCCAATACAATTTATTTCATTAAAAGTCAAGTTGCTTATTTCAATTATCATGACAATTTATGGGGATAGGTAACGAATATGAAGTTACTGTTGGAAGAGTCGATTATACTCTGGTACGATGTTTATGGTTGGTACAATTGGGTTTAACTGTGTTTTGTGTTATCCCATAACTGTGTTCGCTTTCTGTGAAATTGTGGAGTTAGATTTGACGGTCAGAATGACCGAGCGTTAAGTGGTTACTTGAGCTCTTTTATAATTGTCCACAGATGATGAGATGAACTATTCACCCGAGGACGTGTGAAAATGCAGGATGGCCGTGACGGCGCGTGATATCATTGGATAAAGAAAATCAGTTTCCGAGTTGTTAATCGATAGTTTTATTCTGTAGTTTTTGACGATTAATCGATTTGTTTATGGTCATTTAGAGCGGTTAACACCGAATGGAGTTCCGTTTGGGATTTCGGGCGAACGTCATGTCGGTCAGTCAGTGGTTGACAGGACTGGGCTGAAAGCGGTCGCACGCAATGGTCATTCGTAAACCCATTACTCTAAATCGCCAACTATCTTTGTGATCATTCATTAACCAAGTAGTCTGAGTGACTGTATAATTAAAATAGTGAAAAGCCTACATTGCTGTCCCCTTATTTCAACGTTCCTGAAGTTTGACGCCGACCATAAATACCCGTGATAGCGAGTTCACGGATCAGAAATCAGATACAACATCTCGGCCTACTAGATTTTCCCCGTCATCAAAAGTGGAAGGTCACAGCGCGGCGGCCTTTCCTATGTTTCTCCGACATCAATGGGATCAGATGCGACGGCGTGGCTCCTCTTTCCTACATTACCCCGATATCAGGAGTGAGATGTGAAGGCTCGGCTTCCTATTTCTCTATGTTTCCCCGATATATATATATACAAGAATTGCTCATTTAAAGATATAAGATATCGTCACGCCTTTCCCCCGAGGAGGCTGGCAGAGGTGTAATACAACACCCACACTTCGCCGGACGATATTCAATCCCAAATATGACAGGGGCGAGCCTGTCGCCATACACCAGGCTCCAGGCATGTGGACAATACGCACAAATGTTCACACAATGAACAAATTGGTGGGTGCCGTCAGCTGGGTTCGAACCCGCTCCCTCAGACTTAAAAGGCAGGCCTTCTCCAACCAGGCCATCATCGCTTTAGTACATACAACTTTTATAAAATTCAAATAATAGCTACTATTACTTTGTTCCAATTTCGTCTTCATTGTTTAGTGGTTTAAAATTACTAACTCACACATGCCCAATGTTAACTCATGGGCTATAAAATAATTAGACCAATCAGAAGATGTATGACGTTGAGAAAATGGAGGCTAATAAATAACACAATTATGATGTGTCTTTCGTTCTGGTCTATACCATCATGTGTATGTAAGTCACAAAAGCAAAAGTTGTTGGTGAAGCAAATTTCAACTATCCCTGTCTCTCCCAACATACAAAAGTACATATCGTCACGGCTTTCTCCCGAAGGGTCTGGCAGAGGTGTATTACGACACCCACACTCATTCGATAATTTCGACGACGATACGATATGACGATTCGCACATACGATAGGACGATATACAGTCCCAAATGTGACAGAGGCGAGCCTGTCGTCATATATTTTAACGGGCTCCAGTTACGTAGCAGATGACATTAAATACGCACATACCTATCTCTCTAGCATGTATGTAATAAAATAACTGGTTCTATTAATAAAGAACTTGAAGTATCTTGTTATTAATGTTCATGAAGTTCATGCACTTGTAGTTATTAGAGTAAAATTGAAAATGCAAGAGTGACTCTGTTTGTCTATTTGTTACCTTTTCACGAGTAACCAACTAGGCAGATTGTATTAAAATTTTGCAAATAAGTAAAACTCATCACAATTACAGCACCCGATCGTATTCTAATACCGATAAAATCTGGAAAAACTGGGAAATGCACAATTTTGTAGCACGCATTTTGTAGAATGTGTAAATTTTTCTTTGATCCAATTCTCTCAATTTATTTCAAGAATAAACGAATGCTAGCGCAATTTACTATGTTGTGTGATTTAAAATTGTTTTTACCCGACTGCGCAAGAAGGAGGGTTAGGTTTTTCGAGTGTATGTATGTTTCTATGCATGTATGTTTATGAGGTTTCTTTGGCACGCCCTACAGACTAAACAACTTGATGGAGTTCGACATGTGAGGTTTCATTTGAATCGTCTTAGTGGAAGTGAGATGGGGCATTTTGCAGCCTCAGATCAACCTAGAGGAAGAGATGGAATACTGCGTTATATCTCGCTCTTCTTTTTAAATTTGTGTGCGTGGTAATGTTGCCATGAAAAACATTTCCAGTTGCACGAAAACTGATATTAATTCCCAAACTCTACGGTAGCCATTTCCGTTCCAATTTACAACCTTAGTAGATTTAATATTCCAAAACTGCACATATTTGTAAGAGTTTAATGTTACAGCTTTTTCAAAATTTACTTGTAAAAAAACTGCACAGGTTTTAAAAAGAACCTCAATATGTATTCCTGGCCACACTTTTATAATGCACTATGTATATTTATGTACACGAAATTATACCATAAACCAATGCACGTAATGTCGAGGTAAGAATGACCAAGCGAGTAGCATAGTTTTTTTGCGCCAATGTGTGCGTGTTGTGTACATATACGACAGTATATGTACACAACACGCACACACAGTTTTTGGATAGTTTTTGGCTTTACCTAAATCATACGCCGTGCGCCGTCTTATTCTCTAGGTTGATCTGAGTTTGCAGCCGGGTTTTCTGTTTTTCTTTTAATAATGTTACTTGTTGATATGTCATATTTCATATAGTGCGGAAAGTGCTCAAGCAGTATTCATCAGACCGCACAAAGTACTTACTTCACGTACTCATTACTATGAATCCTATCCTATTTAATCTAATACTTATAGTTTACTAGCTGTGCCCCGCGGTTTCATTCGCGGTCCCACAGGAGTCATCGTTTTTTTTTTTTTTCGGAATAAAAAGTACCCTATATCCTTTTCTGTACCCCTGACAAGGTGTATGCAAAATTTCACGATAATTTGTTGAGTAGTTAAAGCGTTAAAGCGTAACATGAACAGACAAGCAAACGAACAAACTCTCTGTCGCAGTTATAATATTAGTTAAGATAATTAAGTACATAACGAAAATTACGAATCTTCTCAAGTTATCTAAAAAAAATATGTGTAAGTATTTGAATCAAATAAATTAATCAGACGTTCAAATAGCTCAAAGAAAACTAATTAGTATTTCACATCGATACTTGAAATCATTGCTGTGGCTTCTAATTTATTTACGCCGAGACTAACGAAGCTTCATTATTTTAATTAATGAACGCTAATGGGATCTAAAATAGCCAGAAATCTGTTTCAATTGACTATTTTGCGACTTTTCGGAAACTTTCTATTTGGGTAGTACTTTATTAGCTGTGAAATCTAGAGAGACAATATCTGCACTTAGTTTAATTAAAAGTTACATTAGTGAATAGGTACATCTGTTACATTCTTTTATCAGAACATGGAAGTAGTTAAAGGAACTAAAACTTTAAAATATTAACTATAATAAGAGTTTTTTTTTTTTATGACTCTATGCTGTTGGCCACTGAGGCCTCGACAGCGTACCGGGGCTATAATAAGAGTACCTTTTACCAGGTGGTAGGCCTTTTATGCAAGGTACGACTAGGTGGGTACCACCGCAGTGCCAGATATTCTGCCGCCAAATAGTTATGCGTAAGCGTTCTCTGTTCCGGTTTGAAGGGCACTGTAGCTAGTGAAATTACTGGGCATACGAGACTCATGAACATGAGACTCACAGTGATGAGCGCAGTGCAGTGCAACCAATGACTTTGTAAATCAAAGCAATGGGTAGCACTGGAACTATTTTGGGCTGGCATGACGCTCACCACCAGGTGAATGTCCAGCTCGTCTCATCACTTATCTACATTTAAAAAAACATATTTACATATACACATTTTTCACGACTTTGCGGCGCGCTAGAAGTCGTAATTCTTGTCGAAATTAAAAATAAAAAAACGAATTTGTAGGTCTAAACTCGCTCTACAAGTTTCATTTCGGATATTTTTCGATATCTTGTACGAGAAAATAACGAAAAACAAATTTTTCTCCCCAAAATTTTGGTTTTTTTGATCGATATCTCGAAAAAAAATAATCGATACGAGAAAAATGTATAGGACCTTAATTGTAGATCGTACAAAAAGCAACAAAAAAGTCTCGTATTAAAATTTTCGTATCTCAACGGGGTACCGGGGTAAAATTATAAAAGGCCTACGGTCTGACTGTGCGAAGGGTTGGGATGAGATTCCAGTTGCTGTTCTCAAGCATGCAAGTCATGTACTTGTTCCTTCCATTACTCATATATGTAACGCGTCTATTGCTTCTGGAATATTTCCTCATATTCTAAAAAAAGCCATTGTAACACCAGTCCTCAAGTCTGGAAAACGAGACTGCATATCCAACTATAGACCTATATCTGTGCTCCCAGGCCTCTCCAAGGTTTTAGAACGAATTCTAAATAACCGCCTCACTAGTTACTTATTTAAAAATAACATTATTTCCAAAAACCAGTACGGATTTAGACCTGGTATTTCCACCGAAGATGCAGTTCTTAGTCTGTCAAACTCTATTGTCAACAAACTAGACAGTAAAAAGGCATGCTATGGAATTTTCTTGGATATGTGCAAAGCCTTCGACACAATCTCGATTCCGAAATTAATTTCTAAGATGAATAGCATTGGCATTCGTGCTAATGCACTCCAAATCTTTGAAAGCTATCTAGAGAATCGATCCCAGCGTACAAAAATTGGCCAGACTGTCAGTAACGATGAGATAATTACATACGGTGTCCCTCAAGGGAGTATTCTCGGACCCACTATGTTCTTAATTTACATAAATGACCTGTGTAATCTTTCTCTGTTGAATACTGAAATTTACGCTTACGCTGATGACACAGTCCTATTAGTACAAGGAAATAATTGGTTCTCAGCTAGAGCTTCCGCCGAATCTTCCCTTCGTCAAGTAATGTCCTGGCTGTCATACAACTTACTTACTTTAAATGTAGATAAAACTAAAGTGATCCAGTTCAATATTGCCAAAAGGCCCAAACCCCCGACAAATAGCTCAGTGATTACGGCTCACTGCTGTGACCCAAACTCTGCCACGTGCATTAGCAGCTGTAACAAAGTAGAAACAGTTCCATACCTGAAATATCTAGGTGTATATATCGATGAGAGACTTGACTGGCACTACCATATTGAACAGTTAAACATACGTATTCGAAGGCTCATCTACATATTCAAAAAGCTGCGAGATTCTGCAGACATGAATACTCTGCTTATGACTTACTCAGCCCTGTGCCAGTCAACTCTCTCATATTGCATACCTGCCTGGGGCGGAACCTTTAAAACAAATTTCTTAGGCTTAGAACGAAGCCAAAGAGCGGTGTTAAAGGTTATGACGAATAAGCCAAGAATTTACCCAACCTCAGCTTTATACTCGGAATGCAAAGTACTATCTGTTAGACAGCTGTTTATTCTACGGACCATTCTCCACAAGCACAGCAACGTGCCATTTAACAAAAGTTCCGTACTGAAGCGTCGCGGTCAGCCGATCTCTGATTTCTTCCCACGTCGTACCGTTTTTGCTACTAAACAGTATGAATCCCTTAGCTCTAGACTATACAGTAAGCTTAATAAAAAGTTAAATTTTTTCTCTCTTTCAAAATTTGAAGTAAAAAGGAAACTAATGTCATGGTTGCAAACTCTTAATTATAACGAAACAGAAAATTTACTAGTCTGATTCTCACCCTAAATTGTGTTTTTGGTGCATATTCCTAAAAACCTCCACCCCTACCACGTTTCCTTTTTTCTCCTATTCCCTTTTTTACCTATGTGTTACCTTACTCTGTCCTTGTCCAAACACTGGCAATTAGTTGTCCCTTATGTACCCATCCCACTGAAGAACTAACTGTCTCCCATAGCACAGGATCACCCTAGTTTGGGAGACAGGAAATCTCATGTAATTGTATTACTAACTATTTTTAAAAGCAAATAAATGATTATTATTAAAAAAAATGATTATTATTACCTAGTTATGACGAAAAAACCGAATTTAACCCTTTTTTCAAGACGGCGGAAAACGCACAAGGTTATTTTGGTCGACAATTTGAACTTAAGCTTTTCTAGCCACCCCCCACGTCATATCCAAAATTTGGCTTTCTCGGTTCACTTTCTTTTCTAACCCGATTTTTCCGACGTAATGTCTGGACTAATTATCATACCGTGCTCATGTCAATGTTTATGAAATTCTTTATCGTTGCAGTCATGAAGTATATTATTATACCATGGTTGCAGTTAGATTTTTTTTGTCAGACAACAAAACATATTTGAAGAAGACCCATTTAATTGATATTTTCTATATGAATTATTTTATGCGTACGCATTATATGTACGTTTTATGAGTCCATTGCAGGAGCGACATAAAAATTTTACTTCCTACTCACGGATGTGTTTTCCGTGTGGCATTGTATCATTTTATTGGTAGAGATATTTTATCTAGAGGAGCAGTGGTGCGTGAAGAGTGAATGTTAGGCGATGGCTGTTTCCACATCAACCAATGCGACACGATATCATACCGATATTGGTAGCTTTTTCGATCGAGAGAGCGTTAGTGAGCGAAGCGTCTCTGCTTCATCTTTGACAAAATGCTTTCGTATGTCCGGAATTCTGTCCGTATTCTGTCCGGACCTGTCTTCGTCTACTGGTCGTATCTCTTAACCGATTCTCTTGAAACTATGTGAGTACTGAGTAGGTTTGATAAATATCTAGACTTTTTTGTCGCGGCAGTTTTTAGATTTTTTTCAAATTGGCGGATACATGATTTTAAAAAATTATCTCCGCAATTCTGTACAATTTTCGAACCTGCTCGAAGAATCGGTTGAGGAATGCGATTTGTAGAGTAGAATATATTGCCAGCTTTTCATGAACGCAAACGCAGTAAAAGTCAGCATTAATCAAAAATATTTTTACCGTGTGCATTAACTTGGTAGCTTTATCTGTCTGTTTATCAGTTTGTCCATTCGATACAAATGTTGCCAATGCAATAAAACGTTGTTCAAGTTGAATAAAAGTTTTTCAATGTAATAATTATTCAATGACACTTAAATCGCTATCGTGTCGTAGTCGTAGGTAGTCGTAGATCCACCCGATGGTGGTCGTTTTGACGGTGAGATCCTGGCTACTGCGGACGGTTGCGTAGCAACGACCACGCGGCGGCTGACAGACACGCTTTGATGCCATACAAAATACATCACCCTTGTGCAACTTGGGCTAATTTAGCTGATTCACGCGGCTTTCGCTTTAGCCTGTTTTTGATGGTAATATTTTAAAAATACTGGTGGGTGTAACCAGTATTTTTGGTTAAACCAGGCTGGTTTTTCTTTTTCTTTTTATTTTAAAAACTTCACTCGCCTTACTTCCCAATTCTATATAGTAAATTGAACTGAAATGTATGTTACCTATTTAATCGTCACGCCTTTCCCCTGAGGGGGCTGGCAAAGGTGTAATAGAACACCCACACTTCGCCGGACGATATTTAGTCCCAAATATGACAGAGGCGAGCCTGTCGCCATATACCGCTTTAGTCATGTAGCAGATGATATACAATACGCACATATGCTCACACAATGATCAAATTGGTGCGTGCCGTCGGCTGGGTTCGAACCCGCTCCCTCTGGCTTGAGAGGCGGGCCTTCTCACAACTAGGCTGCCATCGCTTTATAATAATAATAGTGAGAAATCATCAGAAATAATAGATTAGGCATGATCATGTCATCGTCATTCGTCTCTTTCGAACTTGTTGTAAATGATTAATTTCGGTCTTGCTTAAGCATTGATTGACGTCACTACGTGTTTTGTTGAGATTAGGTACAATACTCGTAGAGTCACCACGCTGCCTCTACAGTCTACACTGTGGTAACAACATCGCCAATGGGGGAGAGCTGTTCGCACCCCACTTTTTATGCTTCTACTTCACCTTTTATGTCATGATGCGAGTTTTATGGCTTTTATGAAATTCTTTACACAATTAACTTGTTCCTACCCTACTGATGGATCAGACAGCCACGGTTGTTAAGCTTTTGGGATAATGAATGGTAAATAATTCGTTGCACGCAGAATTTTAAACGCACTGATAAGCAAGCTAAATTGAATATTCATGTAGGTAGACACTTAATTATTTATTTGTTTAGTGAATAGGTACCCATTTTTTATTATTTACCGATTCCGAAAGAACCGTAAAACTTAATTTTATACTGTACATAAACAAGTTTTTCCAAACGCAAAGAATTTAAAAGCAAAAAAATTGGTGGTCTGGAAAGTTGTTTTACCGACAACGTCAAAACAAAACATCGATGAAATCTTCTCCTCAAACGCATAGGCCAATCGAGTGGAAGAGAGATAGATGCAGCGCAAGCCGAACGCTCAAGCCAATCGTGCCTTTCGCTCGCTCGTGTAGCGCTCTCGCTTCGATCGACCGAGCGTAACGGGACCTCGAGTCATCATTTTTCGTGCGTCCAGCCGACGTTCCAAAATTTGCGCAAATCCAGCTCGTATTAAGCGTCAAACAGACAGAGGCGGCCTGACAAGGCGGCCTACTGTCACTGACTGTCAGCCGCAGCTCCAGCCGCGGCGACAACACACTGCCGCGGCCATTGACAGAGGCGGCCGGAAGCATCAGCAGTGTTGCCACATTGGGTTTTGAAAAGGCCTAGTTGGACAAGGTAGAACGGGCTAGATATACCAAATTTTAGCATCAAAAGTGGTGCTAGAAAAAAGAGACTAAAAAATAAACACTTTTAACGGGGGAAATCTGCATTTTGTGTTCGCATTTACATAGGTATATTTCGGGCAATTACAAATACATTACTTACAAATTGATTTTCGAAGAATGATCACGATCCATACAAAATTAACCCAGCCCCGGCGCAAATTAATCATATCGAATAAATATAGTTGTTTTGTTATTTTATGTAGGTAAGTACTTACATAAATTTTCAGTAAAAAAAAATTATACAATATTTCTGTGGCTAAGTTACTAAAGTTGCCAAAGTTAAGATGTATTGTCGTTGACAACAAATGACGAAATCAAGAAGACAAACCACAAACCGATACGTAACTACCATCCCCCAATCGAACACGTTATATTTCGGTCGGACGAGGTTGGGCATGGTGTTCGTCTTGCCGGATTACAGAAATCTCAGTATTTCTGGTGAGTCGGTCTGATCTCTGAAAGTAGGTAATTTTTTTTACTAGGTATATAATAAAAAGCCTTTTAATCCATGCAAAAACTAAGATGCACACAAAGCTTAAAGAAAGAGAAAAAAAAGATAAGAAAAAAAAATGTTATTTACACGTATATCACTTATTTTTGAAAAAAAAAACAATTAATTCTAGATAATAATATTGAAGTTTGTTTGCCTGAACCCCTCCTCCAGTGAAGGTGAAGGCCTCCTCTAAAGAATACCATGTGTCTCTGTCTTGAGCTATTTGCGGCCAGCAGGTACCAGCTATTATTATCAGTCTAGTCTCGTACTCGTCAGCCCATCTCATGTGGATCTGCCTTTGAGACGTTTGCCGATTGGACCCTTCCACGTTGTTAGCCTGTTGGTCCATCTCTCGTCCTTTAGCCTCGCTACGTGCCCAGCCCGCTTCCATTTTAGTTCGTCACTTTGGTGGTTTCTCTAATTTTTGTGTGAAGAATTTTTTGCATCTTTTTAATATTGAGCATACGCTATCTATTCCGCGTTGGCAGGTTAAGTTGGACGTAAATTTCCAAGTTTGACATGCATAGGTTACACAAGGTAGGAGGCATGATATCATGACTTCAGTTTTGATGTTTGTTGGCATGTTTTGAATATTTATTTTAAGGACCAGTACTTTTTCCAAGTATTTATTTATTTATTAAAATAAGTAATTTCAGAAAATGTAACAAACTAATGCTAGTGGCTCTGTAAGCTGTAGAGCTCGAGGCTAAGTCTGTCTCGGCTGCAAGTTGCATTTTTCAACCGATTCTCATAAAATTTTGTGAGCAGGTTTGATAATTATGCCGATTTTATTTGCGTCGAGACAGTTTTTGGAATTTTCAAAATAGCGAAGATATGATTCGAAAAAATCATCGAACCTACTCACAAAGTTTCAAAAGAATCGGTTAAGAAATGCGACCTGTAGACAAAGACTAAGGTTTTTATTTAGTAAGACGGAATTTGGACATACGAAAGTACTTTTGTCGAAGCATAGACGCTTCGCTTACTAACGCTCGCTCGGTCAAAAAACTAAGTTATTATTAAATTGTTAAAAGTCGGAATCTTCATCAAAATCTTCTTAAAATAATATCTACTGGCTGAAGCAGAGCAAGTTGATGGCTGATTGACATCTGTTTTTTTTGACAACTTATAAATTATTACAAAAACACAACATTAAAAATGCTAGATCTAGCCCGAAAAGTGCTAAAGTGGCAACATTAAACGTCATTCACCATTTGTCAACGCGGTACTAGAGATGAGCAATGAATAATTTTATTCAGTTAAATTAACGCGTTGAAAAAATATAACATTAACATCGTTAAAAAATATTCTTCAAAACGTTAATCGATAAAACCAATTTCCGGTTTGCATTTCTTAGAATTTAACGTCATCTATGAGAATATTGGTACATCATTAATTGATTTTTAGATAAGATAATTTATTTCTGGCTACATTGAATACACATTACAATCATTTTTAAAAAAAATTACAAATAAAAAGGAAATTTTAATTAGGGTCACTAGCCACCGCGGTAGGATACCCTGAGTGGCGGTAGCTAGTAAACTTCCTGGGAACATTTTTTTTTTTTTTTTTTATCAATTAGGTACATTATTTTACAGATTTACGTTAATTTACATATTATTATACAATTTTATAATTTTGGATAATTAATTAAATTTGCTGATGGTGGATTAGTAATTAATAAATAAGCATATTTCAATCATTTTCCATAAAATTACATTCACAAAAACCAACCAATAAAAATAACAATTATTACTACAATTTAAAATTAAGATTAAAAATCCGTCGTTCAACCGACTGAGGTGACGACAGTAGTTGTCTCTATGATTCTGAATGATTGGGCCACAAAAGTCTTCGAATTGTTGTTATAATTATTATTATTATTTGTTTTATTTTATTATTAACATAAATTTAACTACAATTTAAACTAAATATGCCATATTATGCCTAAATATAAATATTTAAAGAAACGTTGATTTATCGACCAAGCAATTTTAAACAACATGATAATTATTTTAAACATTTTATTCAAAATGTTTTTTAACAGTTATCAGTTTATTTTTTTTAACGTTTAATCCCATTTCTACGCGGTATCCGCGGCTGACGTAGCTTGTTGTAATAAGTGGTCAAGTGCAAGCCGGGCTCGCGCACTAAGGGTTCCGTTCCAGCATACCAAATAAAATACAAAAGTACAAGGTTGGTATCGAAAATTAGACAATACTAGAGTCTTGCGCAATTAGTAATTACCTAAACTTTTACAGTTATCTTTTCACAAACGTAACTTGATATATATTATAGTACTTTTAAAAAAATAAATATTATGTACGTATTTCAGTCTCTGGCAGCCAAATTACGAGCTTTGCTTAGTTTGGGGTCAGATGACTGTGTGTGCAAAAATGTCTCGTTTTTTTATTTCAAACAAAGATAACTGACCATCACCTCATGTCTCTCACTCATCCGTCTGTCTTTGAAGGACAGGCAATCACACGAAGATACGGACAGAGGGCGTAAGCTTAATAATATGGTTCCGTTTACAACGTTAGGGTACGGAACCCCAAAAATGTTTCCGACGCGCGGCCAGCCGCCTGCAAGCCACGTGGTGGCCGCGCCTGTGTGAAGACTCCCATACATTTCAATGAAATACAACTGGCCGCTCTGTCAGCCGCCGCGCCAGGCCGCCTCTGTATGTTTGACGCTTTAGACGTTGCGACGTCAAAAAAAGTTGAATGCCGGCCTAAAATCAAAGTTTTAGCCAGAGTCAGACATTGATAATGAAAATCCAGGTAACACCTACTTATAATCCAAAACGCCACACTAAGCTGAAAACTAAGGTAACAAAGCAGTGTAGATGTGATACTCGTACCACAGTGAATGTTAATAAGCTCTTAAGCCTATAGTCGTTCTGCTGACCTCGTTCGGTGTCTGTCTGGTCGGGACTAATCATAAACTTTCATTGCCTAATAATATAAAACTTTATTAGTCGCCACGTCGTTATGTATAGCTATATAGACCACGTTTCCGAGCCATATGCCACGTGATTGAGAAGGAAACTTTTGTTTTAAAAGATTCAATTGTTTTATTGTACTAATGAATTAAAGTCTAAAAATAGTATAGAAAATGATTTGTACAGTATTAACATCATCATTAACAGGTAATATTATTATTAAAAAAAACAAAGAACCCGTCTGCAAAAATTTGGATCCTATGTCACTTCCGCTATCAAGATGATTCAAATTACACCTCACATGTCGAAATCCATCTAGCTGTTCAGGCTAGAATCAGTTCTTTGGAACGTAGGCGTGCCAAAGAAACCTCATACATACATACATACGTACCCACAAATATACATACATACCTACATACACTCGAAAAACATAACCCTCCTTCTTGCGCAGTCGGGTAAAAATGACAATAAACAGAACGAACAACCAATAAAACAAAATATCATAACAGTTCTCAATTATGCCACGTCTATTAAAGTTCCGGATGGACCATAACAATTTTTACGATAACAAAGTTTTTCATGTTACACCCAATCCATCCGATGCAGACCAACTTGCCAAACTTTTTTCGTACATCAACGACATCTAGGAAACTTGTCGGAATAAGTGCGTAATCCTCACAAAATCCGTTACGAGTAACTTTGCCCTTAATTGCCGTCTAACAGCGGTAACTCCGGCATCATTTGCTCTTCGGCCATCTTCCTGTTTTTCTCACTACGCGTATAAAAAATCGCTCGTTTGCACGTGATGAATGAAGCCTGCGACGACGGTCACGTAATTGGGTGTCGAAGTCTAGAGCTAAAAGCATACACGTGTTGGTAGACCCGGCGGCTATCTGATAGGCCATTGTCTACGCTTTATCTGCGCGGTGTTCACTATAAATCCTCCGTGTAGCATTGTGTCGGGCTAAGTGATGTACACAGTCGCGATCGAGGTGTGTGAAATATCGTCCCGGAATGTTATTAGAACGCAGCGAATACCCGATCGATCGTCGGTATTTTCCATCGGTGAAAAGGGAAGCAATGCGTTCCCGATTTGGTAAAAGAAAGAGGCCGCTTTCTTTGAGGTTCGGAGAGTTTGCATCGTAAAAATTCACTGAAAGCTATTTACACTCATGGTATTCAACGATGAAGCTAAATGTTGAGGCTTTTATTAATACTTAAACTCTAACCGTTAATTTTGCTTGATTTCCTACAACAGATGTTTCGGCTTGCCTTATTGTCTTGTTCAAAAGACACAGATATACAGGTAGGTAGGTACATTAATGTATCACTTGCCAGGTGCCGCTTACGTGTCATCTCCTCGTCACAGCCAAGTCGGTCGTCTTAACGTAGACTCTGCACAATCTGTCTGAAACCATGACGCTCTTAGTATCCAGCCAGTATTAAGCACAAGCTTTGACCTCAAAGCGTTGAACCGAGATTAAGGCCTTCAAGCACCGTCATGCACAAACGTCTCTCGAGAGGATCTGGAAATACAAAGTCAAGCTTAGATTAGCCAGCGGTTTCCTCGCTCTGATTCGTCTTTGTAGGTGATATGTACCTCATAGCCATGAATGTAGATGGACTTAAACCTACGCATGACAATTTATATTATAACCAAGTATAAATTATATAACCTAGTAGATTGGATAAAATCTGACCCGAGCTTGGTCAGTTATTCTTGTGGTAATTTTTTTTAAACAATTCAAAAATATCTCATTTTCTTACTTCTTACTAAGAGGGCCGCGACACTCTGAAATTTCCATATAAACGCGCTTCTCAAAATTCTTGAAAACCATTTGTCAGATTATGATGAAATTTAGCATGTACAATTAAATTAACAATATCTCCGCCTAATATGTTCTTGGTTTTTTTTTAAAAACGTTCTGAAGCTAAAATAGAGCTATGAAAAATATCCGCATTTTCAGGGGTCACTTTTGACTGATTTATTCAATAGGTAGACAAAGCAAATAAAAAATTCCTTTACATCATTAGCTGTTAAATGAACCCATAATACAAGCGAAATTTTTAGTCATTTTAAGAATGATTATAGAAGTGCAAAAGTTATTAAAAAAAACACTTTTTCACTCTGTAGGTGACTTTAAAGGCTCCTCAGTATCTTTTCTTGCTCTCTTTGCTCATCATCTTCTTCTAGACGAAATGGTTATGGAAAACCCTAAGCCAATGCGAAGTTAGTCTAAAGTGGTCGCCGGACTCCTAATATCAACCAACAAATACTTATAAAAGTCACCGAGCAAAAGTGAATTAAGTATTTCCAAGTTATAGAATACACCCTACATACATTTCATTTCAGTTTATTCTTCGAAGCAGCCATGGTATTTACTGTCCGGCAGTTCTTATTTCCTCCATTCTCGCCGCCATAATGGGAATTTCTGAAATTGCAACAATACACGGAGTCCGGCGATATCGTCTGCCATGCCGGTGATTCTGGTCCTATTCTTCTTTAGCGAGCGCAGACAGCTGTGTTGGGAAGGTTATTGTTTAGTTATAGCTGTGGGGTGCAGCGCGGCGTAATGAGAACTTAGAGATTTTATGAGAGATCTGAAGGCGATGTGCTCGTACATTGTTAAAGAAAAAGTGAAACTATGACTTTAGTTTTCCGAATTTAGATTTGATTTCTAGTTAATGCCTTCTGTGGCTAGATTAATAAAAATGTGTGTAGGTACAGGTCAACAAAAATATTTTTTTTTGCTATTGTTAAATCTTAATTAAATTGTTTTTAGGATTTATTTACAGTTGTTTAGTTTATGTCAACAAAAATGATACGAAGCTTCCGAGCAAAACTCTTGCCACTTTTTGAATTTAAAAAAATGTCAACGTTTACGGTTCCGGTTTGTTTTAAATAAAACTTCATGTACGTACTTACTAAAAAATTAAACTCGACTCATTTTTTGTTAAATTATTCCCCACATTTATAATGTTCCCTCCTCATTATGTAACCGCGACGAGTGTTTGAACAAGCCTCTACAAAGCATACAGATGGTATCACATCCAATTTATTTGTGTTACATTTAAACGGTCATCGATCGATACTGACCACCTGTCCGCGTATTGAATGGGGAATATCTTATTATTAATCTGTGGTAGAGGGACAATGCTACCGGGGAACAGGGTATCCATAATGCACGTTATATGTGAGATATTTCCTGTTTCGAAACCTTGTAAATAAGTATACTTACTTATTTTATGTTTATGAAAGTTTGTTCCGATAATTATGAATTTGGTATTTCCCACATTTTTTTTTTTTTGTAGATAATACTAGTTATTTAATAATAATTAGTTACTAATTCATAGTAAAATAACTGTAGTCTGCAAATAATTTTTAACAAGCTTAGCATCATTATCATCAGCCCGTAATAGCCCTCTGCTAAGCATAGGCCATAAGTTTAGCATTGTTTAAATAATTCTGACCCGTTTTCGTTAAACATGACTACAATGTTTTAATAATATCTATACCTACCTATCTACACACAGATAATGTACCTATGTGTTTAAGTTATCGTGTAAAACTGAAATACAACTCTCTATAGAATCCTAATAGTATTTTATATCCTTCATATTTCAAAAGCAAATTCATAACACCATTGAACGTATTTTTGAAAGAGCTTTTGCCGTATCATGGCGACCCTATAATAAGGAAACGGAAGCGCACGAGTCGCACCTGGCGTTATGACCTATGCATCCTTTACAAGCCTTAAAAGTGTCAAAATCCTCTATATCCTGAGGCAAATGGCTTCTACAACTTGTAAACTAACTATACATGCACTCTGACTCTTACTTAAACCACAAGCAAAGTAACTACGAACTCATAATAGATAGGTACCTTAGTTCGACGCCCTTTGAGGTTACTCACCCACTACTAAACTTATGTATTGAATATCTGTCTAGAAAGGATAATCTCATTAAGGAAATCTGTATGAAACTTGTTCAATGTACACTTTCGTAAGAAAGCGAGTAAGACACTGAAAAATATTACCTAATCTACACTTTCTATCTTCTTCGCAAAAATGTAAACACTGTGAATTTTCTTTGATGTACAATCATCTTTTTCAACGCAAAATATTTCAGAGGCCTTAAAATATCTAAGGATCTTAACTTATCCCAAAGTTTCAGAAAGTCAATATCAGCTTGTAACTTTAAAGCACTCTTCAATGTCTTAACAAAATTATTTTACAAAAAAAATCAATGGTTCCTTTCAGAAAAGTTTGCGTATTAACGACCCTACTTATTTATAAATTTCGAATCGTGAGCGAGATGAGATCATTTACATTTATTATAATAACGAAGGATACTTCATTTGAAAATAATTTTGTTCATTCTCGTATTAGTACTTTCTTCTCCTTTGTATTTTTACTATGAACTTTCTAAGTTTGTCAAGGAGCTTGAAGGAGGTTTCAAATACAAAGTAGAAAACTTAACTTGAAGTTTGAATTAAGATGGTAGAAAAGTAGTATTTTTACGGCGCATGTTAGTTCATTCTTTTTTAATTGTACATTCATTCCTTAATAGGTCTTAATAATATTTTTAATCGTGATATTTTTTAACTATCGTCTTTATGTTTCGTCTTTATCGTCTTTCGTTTCAAATGAAAAAAAAATCGTGAAGTTACGGTTACAACATACAACACGTATGTGCTGTATATACGTACATACGTACATAGTTGTATGTACGTATATACAGCGGGTATTGTCAAATACCAATCAAAATACTAATTCGTTCTGGTTTATGACTATAAGTAATTGGTAAATAACTAATACATTTGTGTACTTACCTAAGTCTAAGCGATTTTGCACACATGCACAAAAGCAAAAAGCTTTGTGGGTTGGGAGATGTTCGTGGTCGTCAATTTTTCTTAAATGTTCCTACTTAATAAGAACTATATAGCAGCATCAGAATGCGTGAGCATCAGATACCAAGACTATCCGACAAAGAGCACGTGCGTCTTAGCAAGACTCGTATGCAAAGGACAACACGACACGCGACGCGACGTGATGCGAAACTCGCACTCACAACTCGAACTTACAACTACTTCGACAATCGACTTTGTGTTGAAGTTTTTTCTTAAGATTATTACTTACGCGGTCGTGTATATTTAGCCGACAAAATACTTATAAATACTAAGACATCTATTTGATTTTGAGAAAAGTTTTTTCTTTTAAAACCGACAGCACTAGGTTAGGTATTGTTTCAGAATATCTGAAGACAAAATACATAAAAGTTTATAATGCCAGTGCTTAATATTTAGATTAAGACTTAATAACTAACCCCTCTCTACTTAATTTTTAAATTAAAAAAAAATTGTATAGTTTAAAACAGCGATAAACGTAAACTTAATAATAGCGATAATAGTAAACTTAATGATTGAAAACCTTTTGAAAATACGAATACCTCCTTTAGGTCGATCTGTAAACTTTAGTAGGCACTTACCTACCTCAGACGTCTCAATTTTAAGAGTAAACAAATTCAAAGCACTTCGACGAAAATAACTACATAATAAAGAGTCAATTCATAGAAACCATTTTAAAAGAAGTTATTTGAAGTTATTTCAAAAATATTTGTAGTCGATGAAACAACTAATTAAATTCATGTTTCTTTTCCAATAACAATCATAATAAAGTCAACAAAAAACAAACTCAGTTCAACGGTCCACGGCTACGCAACGGGGCAGACAGCAATGAACTTTTTCCATTATCTGCAACCGATAGTTTGAAATTAGAATAAAATCAATATTTTTTATGCCCGTGGTGTGGGTGGTCTTATAACGAAGTCGCGAGCGGAACAAACCGCAGCGACGAGCTCTAGCTGCCCTTTCATTCATAAAACATGGCGGTTGTTTGTTTCAATTGAGTATTATTGTCGATAGGTCCTACAAAGTACTGTGATTTGCATATTACGCCAGTGGTAATTGGCTCCCACTGCCGCCGCCCGTCGCGTATTTTCCGATATAATGCCTACCTGTAGTATGATAATATTACCTGTAATGATTGTTTTCTATCGATTTTTGCTGGATCGGAATGGAACTGCATGCGGGTTCTTTTCTCGCTTCTCATATAGGTGAAGCTCCTGAAGTTTTATAATTTGATGCGGTTTTGTTAACTTTGGTATTCTTATGTTTTCACCTATTCTATATATTAGGATAGGAAGTTTCCAATAGAAACTGATAAGATAACATGCTCAATAGCAAAACTTGCGAAGGAGGAATCCATCTGTATGCGTAGTAGAGGTTGCAGGCCGACTAGTTAGCCCTTATGGTTTCCTCGTGTCAATTTACGATGTTTACCAATTCCGTTCCGTGTATCTTCCTGTCGAAGGTTTCCGGTCAAACGGTGGATTCGGCGCGTGCGAGCGCCCGACCGGACCGATTCGATTTGCTCTAACGCGATAGTCACACATTCAGCTCCCGACGGACCGTGTAAGTGCTCCATTCACTACGGAGACCATTATTAATACATCCCCTCCCCACTCGTCTCCTCTCGAGGCCTCATTGTGCGCCGTTGCGAGTTAATCCTCCGTCCGGCAAAGATCGTCGATCGAATGCGACCGACTTTTGATGCGACCAGCTTTGTGAAACGTAATAGGGTCCTACTGTTAAATGCCGCGTGTAATTTTTGGTTTGCGATTGTAATTATCTATTGAATCGGTGTGCTTCGAGGGAAGAGTTCAATTTGCGCGACGCTCCGCTGAGCTGATTGATTGGTTTCGGCCGGGTTTGTATCTGTCAGACTGATAGACGCACCTCACTACGCTCCGGATTAGTGAAGCACCGCAAGCGTTCTATTGCTTTATTAGTGGTCGCCTGCATGTTTGTTCGGACAATGGGCACTGTCGGAATCATTATTGTCCAACGTGCAATTAGAATCGATTAGAGCCATGTTCTCTCCTAATGGACACCTTCGTTCTGCATACCCCGTTATCAAATCATTAAACGCATCGACAAACAGTTATGAACCAAATATTTCAGTTAAAGTACTTGGTCAAGTTTAAACAATACCGATAGAATACATAATATTAGATTAGAGTAGGCACTATACAGATATTTACACAATAAGCCAAAAAACTAGATGAGCATTGTGGAGAATAAATTTATGGATAAAGGGTTATGTAGCACTAACGGATCCAGGGGGCTAAGAGACTCAACCTCCACAAGTATCTAAATTCTTAAATATCGTCAGGCCTTTCCTCCGAGGGGGCAAAAGTGTAATACAACGCCCACACTTAGCCGGGCGATATTAAATCCCGAATGTGACAGGTGGCGAGCCTGTCGCTATACATCGAATTCCAGTCCTGTGTCAGGCAGTTAGCAGATGACATACAATAGGCACATATGTTCGCACCATGAACAAAATGGTGCGTGCCGGTGGCGTTGAACCCCTTTTCCTCTGGCTTGAGTGACGGGCCTCTCTAACTAGGCTATCATCGCTTCTTTATTTAAATTCACACTCTACAATAGTCGGAGAAGTCTGTGTTTTAGTATTTTTTGTGTTTGCCAATTGACAACACACCTTGATAAAGATTACCGATAAAGCTAAAGCTAAGCTACCTAAGTAAAGCCAAAATCCCCCGAAACCAAAATCCTGGATACGCCACTGCTATGCAACACAAGCGCGGCGGGCATACACCTCCCAGTGGAGTCGCAGAACCAAGCTCAGCAAAGCAATTTAACCAATTTAATGTCATTCGCGTCTATTGACGGCCTCCCGCGCTCTCAATTTGAAAATAGACACCATTGTGTTTGTACTCCCGTGAAAATATTATAAGTACTTAACTACAACGTAGAATCTTTATTCTTTTTGGTTAACAGACTTAGCGTTTTACTAAAAATCGCTTTATTCGGTCGACTCGATCGGCTACTTCAACCGGTGTGATGGAAGATCGAACAGATCGACCCACCTTTCCTGAAAAGGCAAGGGAAGGGAGGGAAATGGCGCTCAATGGATGCTATCACAACAAACCGACAGGTGCATAGTTACATAGTTATTTTTAACTTGAGGGTTGCAGCCGAACCAAATGCTTACTAACAACAACCAACTTTACTTAGTACCATGCTGCTATGTTTTAATTGTCGAGATTGTAACTCACGCCCTGCAGCGTGGGAGTTGAATGCGCCAATCACTAAGGCTAACATCGCTAACGTTTAACTTTAACGTTTACTTTAACGATAACTTTTATGTTAGCTTTTTTTTAAATAACGATTTTAATTCAATTTTGCTAATGATATTAGTGATTAAATAATAAAACCAATCGGACTGTATGTTTTTAATAGATACAATGAAATTATAAGCTTATGAGGGATGAGTAAGGAACAACCCAATTTTAGTAGACACGAGTAGATATATATTTGAGCACTGTAGGCAATTCAATAGATATTTTCTTGAGAACCCAACCAGTATTCTTAGACGTAATATTGGACGGCGTAGGATATCGTTCAAAAGGAGTTACAGAAAAATGATAAATGTAATTGACAACGTCATAACAAAATATTGATGAAATCTCCTTCTCGGACGCATCAAGCAGGCCAAACGCTCAAGCCGATCGTGCCCTTCGCTTGCTCGTGTAACGCTCGCGCTCCAATCGACCTAGCGTAACGGGACAATGAGCCATCCTTTTTCGTGCGTGCAGCTGGCGTTCATTTATTTACTAGAAGTTGTCTCGTCAAAATCTCAGTCTCGTATGAAGGTTTAAAACTATGTTACCTAAAAGCCAAACATTTTTAACCAAAATCATCATTGCAATTCAACCTTATTTCGTACCTATATTGTCGAACTATTTTCTGAATGATTTCCGTAAAGCATTTTGAGCAAAGTATTTTTGAAAGCAACGTCTAATACTGGTATCGTTGCATCGTCTTACTACATAGGTATTAGCTACACATTATGCTGCCTATCAACGACACTGAGTTTCATCCTCGTAAAATATTTACGACTTTACCTTGGACGATAAAAGTCTCTTATGATTTAGCTTAAATCAAACATCATTAACTTTGACTCATATTTTTGATTTATTTTATACTTACACGAAACTTATTGAGATGGTGACACTTTTACTAAAGTTAATTATTACATATGGTCTTTAATATCTAATTTAACGATCATAGCTACTTTTGCGATAATTGCCCAGCTATATGATTGGACCACATTTAGTTAATTTAACCAAAAGTAATTTAATTACGTAACTTTTGCAAACACATCATCATTACTTCTGTAATTCAACATTATTTCAGTGTAATCCAGAGACCTACTCATGTTCTGTTAGACTTTGTTTTCATATTATTTCGTTAAATGAAGTCTATTTTAAGTATTAGACTCATCAAGTATTTCTAACAGACTCGCCGACATTCTTTTACTTAGTTTTGCGTAACTCCACCAAGCCGTTTGTATAAATAGTTTGCCTTTAAATAAATCTGGCATACTGACACAAACCATGCAGTGTTTCCCTAAAACACGTCAATTAGTAAACAGCAGTTAACCACAGGCATTCGGTCGAGTCGAGTTCGAGCCACGAGGGTTGGCCGCCATCTTGGATCGGGGGTCAAATTAAATTGACATGTGGTCTGTACAGACATATTGTGCGCGCCTCCAGGCATTGTGTTGACACCCCTAATTAAACAGCTCCGTTGATACGAGCGGATAAAGCGCGGTAATTAACGTAATGCGCTGCTTAGATTCAGTGTCATTTTCCCCAGTTCTGAACAATATTCCATACCATAAATCACAACCCCACACAAAACTTAATCGCTCCTGTCAAAAATATCCCTAATTTTGAATTGTTTTTACAACTGTCGCTTTTCAACGGAACTTGATGAAATATTCGAAAGCAAATTGAACAAGATTTTTGACGAAACAAGCTATAAAGTAGCGTAACGACGACGGTATCAGAAAATTAATATCCTTCCAATCTTATGCAAAATATCATTTACATAACATTCCTTTAATGTTATTCAGCCTGAGGCGATGGCTGTCTGAATTATGAAACGCGGTCCGTGGTATAAGAGGACGTAATATCGGCGATATCGCTGCTCGAAGGGAAATCTTAGAGCGTTGTCGTTAAATGATCGCATCTCATCGAGAGCGGGCGCGCGGCCGCCAGACGCGGCGTCAGCGGCCGCACCGCCCGCGCCGTTTAGCATATCCTCTGAGCTCGCCCAATTCCTACAGAATATAGACGCCAGGGGTGCCCCGTGTTAAAGCCATTATCGAACCCTAATACTATTTTAAAAAATGGCCATCCTAAAAGCGAACGTTTTCGCGAGAAAGGAAAGCTTCTCTGGAACAGACACTTAATAGGATTGGATGAAGATGGCGGAGTAATAAAGCGTGTTCAGTAATGTATTTATAGAAGATGTGCTGGCATCGCCTCGTTGCACGGATCGCCTTCAATTTACTGTACCAGATTACGATTAGCTCCTCGATCGCGCTCTACATTAACCCGCAGATGGACCAAGACCGCGAATACGGTACGAGCGCTCTGAAAATATAAATTACCGGAGTTATTCCAACAATTACTTCCAACAAAATGCTTTAACAACTTCGTTAATTCTTTTAATGGATTAATATTGTGATAATTTAATTAAGCTACTAACAGTCGTAAAGGGCATTAGGGAAAGTCTGATTACACGAATTAAGCTTATGTTGTTTACACAAAATGTTTATTTTTAGGCACGGGCCCAATAAACATCATTGTGCTGTGAATTCAATACACAAAGCGTATTGAGCCGGCAAAAATATAAATCCAAAATGCTTAGGTAGTCGGTATTCATTAGTTAGTTAAACGTATCTATATAAACGTCCTACTATATGATTTTTATATTGCCAGCATAAGTTGAGCATTTATATTTCTGAAAAATACAGAAAGTTATTTTTTTAACAGCGGCAATAGCGATAGCGGCAAGTAGAAAAGAGTTATTGGTTTCCAAAAACAACAGTAGGACACGTAGGATTTGCGGACATCACCCAGTATCATTACCCTGATACCAAAATAAACGAATGTAGATAATGGACGGCGGGATCAATACAAAGTAATCGCGAGCGGATCCAATAAGCCCGGCCAAAACAACGGGGGGTCGCATCGGACGGGATCGGAGGCTGCGAGCCGAACATGGGGAAACAATATGGCGGCATGCAAATAGCTCGGCCATTATCGCACCTGGCCGGCGAGCCACCCGACGAGTAAACAAGATTACGGGAATTGAATGGCTAATTAGGGGAAAAGAAGCTGCTCGGCCAGCGAGCCTGAACAGCTGAGTTATCAGGACTCGTCTTCGCCATATTTCACGACGGCTCTCCGCGTTCAGCTCGTCGTTATTGTTCGGCCACCTCTTGTTTAGCTAAAGAGGTTTGTTAGCTTATCTCCCGGAGCCTAGGTAGACTGCATTAACCGCCGTCACAGCCACGAGCCGAGATTTACTGCGCTGTAACCAGTAGCTGTAGAGCTTCTAACACCACTAAATAATAAGCTACTCTGAGTCGAGCCGCTAACGATCCTCGTCTAGGAACGCCCTTGATAAATTAAATTAGATGCACTCGCTTATCCCCATTTAATTGCTATAAAAGTTTTATCTATTTATCAAGTTAATAGGTCGCCACGGTGACTATTTTATTATGACCCACATCGGTGATAAGTGAATAAATAAGGCTAATGTGAGGACAACTAAGTTACGCTGCAATATTGCTTTTAGATAAACAGCCGCGATCGAAGCACGGCGTCACAGAAAAAGACACAATACCATTATCCAATTAATTAATTAGTGACTTTTATAGATAATAAAGCAAGTATATTTACGAGTGAGTTCGTTAATTTTATGTTATCTGTTTAATTTTATTGTATAAGCCTCCGGCATCGTCCGCGTCGCGTCGGCGTTATCGGCTATCGGGTGTTTATGTCTGCAACAATGCCCAGTGAGATGTCGATCACGGATAATATGGGTATTATTATCGTTAATACATTTAACTTTTGTTAATTGGTTTGATAAAGTTTTATAGCGATGGTGAGTTATTTATTTGTACATCACAGTTTTATATTTGAAATTTCAAATGAAAGTGAAAGTCTAAGTGTTTATTGCGCACTATGGTAAACGTTACATGAGTTCACAAGATCTTAAAAATATAGTTTATGTACCTCATAATGGGCCCTATAAGAGTATAGCAAATTAGGATTCAAAAAACAAATAAATCGTTTCTCAGAAACAGTGTACGTTTTTACAATGTCATTCCAGAACAGTTGTTAAGTCTTAGCGAAAGCAAATTTAAAAATAGCATTAAGAATTATTTGATGAGCCAAGCATACTACTCTGGAGAAATGTTTATTAAAGACAGAGTACAATGGAAAAAGTCGGTATTAAAATCATTACAGACTTCGTTTTGAATGTAATTAATATTATGATAATTTATTAATTAGACCTAAGGTTTTTATTTTTTATTATTATTATTAATCTGACAAAGCCTCTTTACAGCTGCAAATTTGACAAGGCATTTTTACAGCCGATATCATATATTTTACTGTTTCATAAAATTTTAAATTAATAATATTATGTAATCTGTAAATGACGTTGTCAAGTGTATAGTAGTTATACCTATGACCCGAATAAATGAATTGAATTGAATTGAAAAAAAAGGAAGCATTTAAAAAATCAATAAAAAAATAAAATAAAGGTAAAATTTAAATAATCAATTTTACACACATACATAAAGTACATACATATCGTCACGCCTTTCCCCCGGGGGGCTGGGAGAGGTGAAATACAACATTTACACTTCGCCGGACGATATTCAGTCCCAAATGTGACTGAAAAAATGTGGGGTGAGCCTGTCCCATATAACGGGCTCCAGTTATTTAGCAGATGACATACAATCCGCAAAGATGTTCACACAATGAACAAATTGGTGCGTGCCGTCGGCTAGGCTTAAACCCGCTCCCTCTGGCTTGAGATGCAGGCTTTCTCCAACTAGGCTATCATCGCTCTATATTAATTTTCAATCAAATGTAAACTGACTTCATATAGTTCGATTGGTTTAGTCGTGTGTTTTGGTTGTCTAACAAATTGCTAATTAGCATATTTAAAAAGTGTATAATACCTACTCAATTCAAATTAGGTTTATAAAAAAAATCACAGTATTTTATGGTGCTGAGACAAATAAGTAAGTGCCTTAGCTAATCTTCAGTATATCGCGCATACATTCATAAAACATTCATATGAATGTTTGGTGAGACAACACAAGTGACCAGTTTTAGAAGACGTGAATAGCACAGAATACTCCGTATTGCATAAGGCGTCTATGGCAATTGGGTACTATCTTGACTATTGAAACAGAAAATTATATGGTATAAATATCATTAGTTATACTTTGAAGTAGGTAATATCAAACGCAAGGTTGTCCTTAAAAAGGAAAACGCAATAAGCCATCTTCTATTTCAGGTAACGTTCAAGAAAGTAAAGTCGGCACGTGACTCGCCTTCATAATGTATCCAAACAGAATCACGGCAGGAGGGCAAACAATAAACAAAACGTTCGCCCGTAGTTTAGCACTATAATGACCGATCATATCTGTCTCACTCAGAATTCATTTATGTATTAGATGATGATTTAAAGAGGTTCGGTCCACGATCTAAGCGTAATTTAATTATATGTACGCAAAGATATGTAAAACTATGGATTTCAGGTCAGCCCTGAAAAATGTCTAAACCAAGGCAGACTACAAACTACAACCACTGTTGCAAATTGGTAGTCTGCTTAATCAGGCTACAACTACAAGTGTTATGAGCTACTTAAATTTGACCTGGTAAAGATTACATTTTCTATATTTTGTTGGTATTTTTTAATAGTGGAAATGAAAATTAAAGTCTATAAACTGGCCTGTGTTAGGTACACAGACCAGTTTTTTTCGTGAATTGTGACCCAACATCCATAGTTTTAATATCTTTGCACGCAGAGCTTGTCTTTAAACCCACACAGAACCTAGTTAATACAAGATTAATGTATTACTACGCTGCAGAACACGATTGCTGCTTTGTCTGTAATATTTAATGCCCACAATTTCATGATTACAGTAATTTGAAGCGGGGGTTAGCCGTTCTAATTTGAATCACTAAACTAAACGCTATTAATAACCGGGGACATTCAATCGTCCAAAAATCCTCGTTAATTCGTGAGAAGCTTTTAGTGACCCACGAACCCGAAAGCCAAACACTTTGTCTAGTAGAAGCCAGAAAGTTCCATAATTTCTTCGCCGAGATAAGAGGCGAAAGTTCACGCAAGAGCGAGATTTATGACATCACCGTCGTTCCTTTCACTAAATAATAAAAGGCCCGCTGTAAAACGCGGTAGAGGCATAAAAGTTTTACGCCCATACAACCCGTTGGTGTAGTGAAGGTAAACTGAGCGCGCGTGTAGGGCGCATCGTGTTAGGACGCCAAATCTCCATAAAGAGTAATCAGTGTCGGTACAATACTCCAAAACGCCATAAATTGTGCAGCGACGTGTTCAAACGTTCGTTGCTTCTCTGACGTCATATGCTTGATGTGAGGTGGCTGGACTCACAGATCAAAGGTGCCCTTCGTGCTTGGGACATGTTAATTATTGTCTAGCTAGAGCAATAAAATCATGGGTGACTAAACTTTATAATCTTTCAATTTGTCAACTTTAAAAATATTAACAAAATAAGTATCTGAAAATTGGCGCGTAACATGTACTTACTTACTGCCTAATAGTGCCTACTAAACCAGTCCAGAAACAAACTTTTACAATATCTTTTGATTATTGTATTGATGCATAGTAGTGTTTCTTATTTTCGACTTTTGAAATATTACCGCGTCACTGTGTCATTCAATTCTACCCTCTAAAATATGACAGAGTTTTTTTTATTTTTTATTTTGGATTTGATATAGGGGCCGCTGCTAGGAGACAAACTTTCAAAAAATAGCTCTATGGACCACTTCAAATATGATTTATATATTTTTATTAGCGTTTTTTAAAGTTAAGTGTGCAAAGAATCTTTTGTCAACCCCACCTCTGTTTTGGTAATTTTATAAATCATTTTATTATTATATCACATATGTATATATCTTAGTTAAAACCTTGGTAGTGACCCCTAAATGTTACTAAAAATACGATACAAAGAATTTTACAATTTCTTGAGGTAGAACAAGACAAAAAAGTGACACGCGACTTTTCTAAAAAATTACAGTTTCTTGTGAGGTAGAACAAAATAAAAAACTAACACGCGACTTATCTAAAAAAAATTGACTTACCTATTAGCCAAATATGAAAGCACCCTAATGCATAGCATAAGCTTTATTACAAATCACTAAGTTCTGTTAACACCAGTTTCAACAATCCAGCTAGTTCCAGATCGAGCTAACCATTGTGTACTAAATTAAAGATGTTTAAGATTTATCTCCCGAGCTCAGGATAGCTCTAGGTTCTACAAACAGTGGGAAATTAACGAAGGCTTTGACAAATTGCTGCTGTTTCTCGATTTATTGCGTAAAATGATACGGCTCTATCTAGAATCAAAACACTAACGAACACCTAACGAATAGAGATTGATAAAACATGGTCAATCAATAAAAAAGCTGGCCAACAATTTATTTTTTCGCTCCGGTAATATTGTTTTTACAGGTCCGTTGAAATGTGTTTTTTACTTCGGTTTTTAGGCTACTTCTACAATGGCTGCTCTCAATACACAAAGATCAATTTGATAAAAGTCAAACTCATTTGTTTTAATATGTAATCGTAGTTAAGAATTGATAAATACTTTTTGACCAAAATAGTTTTACGTATGTCTCAAAATATGTTAAATATCTGATTTCAATGCATTTCTTGTTCTATTACCTTGGGCCTAAAAACGTGGGTAAGTATCATCACTATTATATATATGCCCAATACAAAACATCTAGAAACACTGTAAGTAGGTACTTACACTTAAACAAGAGCCAATAAAGTTAGTAAGTACTTATGTGAAGTAAGTTTCGCTCTGAGAACAATAGAATATGTCATCATTTCAGAAACGTTTCAGACTGTGAAACTAACAGCACTTGTATTCATTACACATGAAACATCGCTGTAACTTCAGCACTCACTCGGACATGACGTCATCGTTGGTTACCTAAATCGTTATAATCAACAGCACCTTAATCCCACTTAGGTCTAAAACGCCCGATTGAAATCATAACAGCCATTTCAGTGAAACTTCCATTAGCTAGAAGCGTCGGATTTACGAAATACGTCAGTGCATTTCAGGAGATAAAGGTGGGCCCATAACCTCCATTAGGTGGTTCGGGGGGTTTATTCAATTATCTCAAGTTTATAGAGAGTGTCGCGCGCTCGCCGCACCGTGTCGTATTCAGTTACAGGATCCAGCCGGCAATGAAAATCAACCGCATCAGATTCTCATAATCGACATTGAACGTGCGGGTAAAGCGCTTTACGTGAATATCATAGACGGGGTTCAAAGCGCTTTAGTCTTGCACTGTTTTAGTGTAATTGACTGCGAAGGTTTATTAGCGATTTCGTTTAATCATCGTATCGTTGCTTTTCAGGTAAGCAAATGGGAGAAATGCTCGAGAAGTATATGTTTGATGTTTTAAACACAAAAGTTATTTAGACTGCACTTTTATATTTGTATTCTCTTATTCAGTGTTAGATGCTATTAAATAGATATTTTGTGACATTCTCCCAGACAACATGTCTGGGAGAATGAAAGAACAGACATTGCTACAATTAAAACTGTGACAAAACATATTTTGGTTTAAAAAGGCTTAAGGGTTCCGCGACACTCTGAATTTTCTACATAGACGCGCGTTTGGTAACCATTTGTCAGATTATGATGAAATTTGGCAGGTACAAATAAATGAACTATATCTCCGCCCCTATTTTCTTGGTTTTCTTAGGAAACGTCATTAAAAGAAAATAGAGCTATGAAAAATATCCGCATTTATAAAGTTTCAATTGACTGATTTAAATAATATATAGACAAAGCAAATCAAAAATCACTTTACATAGGGAGGTTGTCTACATCATTTAACTTTTAAAATAATTCTTAATACAAGGGAAAATTTTAGTTATTTAAGAATGATTAGAGAAATGCATTGTGATTGCGAAGTGATGAGACAAGTGCAAGACAAGTGCAAAAAGTCATAAAAATGATTAAAATTGTACTTTGTAGATAACTTTAAAGCCTCGCTAGTACTCACTTCGCTCGTCGTCTTCTACTAGACGAAATGGCAATAAGAAACCTTTAACCAATGCGAAGTTGATCTAAAGTGGTTGCCGGACCCTTAAGTACTTATTCAATGTTAAAAGTGACACCGTTTGCAAATTTTTGTCACTTACATACATATCGATACAAAATCCTTTTGTCGGTATGATTAGCCCTATCATCAGGTTTCATTCACGTAAAAATAAACAGAAATACAAAACTACATCCGTAACAATAGTGCAACTTGTCTTGGAAAAAAGAGGATTACAATTGATTGACAGATAAGATAGAAGTGCAACATAATCGTTGATAAAACAACATATTGAACGAATAACAATTTTTCAGTATTAATAATTTCGAAATAACAAGGCGGCGCCGTCCGTCCATCTTTTCTGTGGCATTATCGTACGATCTACAGTTTAGTGAGGTTCTGTGATGGCCCCGACAACTAAGTAAGTAAATAAAATTATGGTCTTGATTTTTTTACCAAATTAATTAATAATAATAATAGTATAATACATACGGGACACTTCCAGACACGGTCGCGTGACCCCAAACTAAGCTAAGCCTGTACTATAGCGGCCAGAGACTGATATACATACTTAGATATTTTTAAATACATACTTAAATAGATATTAACACACTTAGACATAGAACAAACGCAAATGTTCATCACATAAATGTTTGCTTTGGGTGGGAATCGAACCCACGCTCCCAAGCTCAGAAGGCAGGTTCACTACCAACTAGGCAACTGAGTCACCGAGGCAGTCCTCCATTACATACCATACACATCGTTAATTTAATAGTTATGTACTGTAAATGTTTTTCAAATGCTGAATAATCTTATTTCTAATTAAAATTGGGCCTACAAATTTAATGTTTTGAATAAACAGTTACGATTTAATGTTACCTTTTGTAAATAAATTCTAATTTAATGAAACGCATGAAACGTGGATAATTAATTAATTTCGTGTCTTGTAGGTTTAAATCTCAACCGCTAGTAACGAGGATCTATGTATAGGTACTTATAGGTAGTACCTATCTGTTTTCCTGTCTGCAGTTTATTTCTAGAACTTGTTTTGAATGTGAATAGCTCAGAATAATGATCTGTAAAATCGTGTCAGAACCCAACGGAATTAATGTACAACGTACTAGAGGAGCTGATCCAAACAAAAAGCGTTACGCAACTTAATGAAGTGAGGGGCCTGCCCACCGTGGGCTGACCGCAGGTTGGCTAAAGCGTTGACTACTAAATTCCTAATTTACGTCCGTCCAGGTTCACACTTTGATTGTAGTAAATTGACACCGCTCCGTACACAACCACACTACGCGCGTGTCGGGGCCACACTAATGCAAGGTGCAAGGATTTCAGTGCACTGGAGTTGACGAAAGTTTGTGTTCGGATGATGAGATCTAGTACTTAGTATACATATATCGATGTCAGAACCACTTTTCAATGTAAACTCTGTTCACAGTCTCAATCCCGGAGCCTTCACATCCCTACGGTGCGGGGTATACAACTGGCCGTACGGTGACAAACAACATTCGTGCCCGACGTTTATGCTCAGTCATGGCCCTCAATAGAAATGCTTCGATTTACGTCCCACCTCTGCCTTTTTTGTCAGATGTCTTTTTTATTTCGATCGTGTAATAAATGTAGCGCAAGCCATTACCTGAAATTGTTTTTGGTCGTCTAATTTTTGTAGTCCTTGTTTGTTGTGGTTTGAAACTGAAGGTGAAGTTTCAATGTTTAGTGTCGGTTTGCCCGCACGTGAATATTGCCCCTTATTGCCTAATATACGGGCACTGAGCAAGTACGGTCTGGATAAGGCTATACGTCGTTTGTCGTGCGACCAAGTTCTGGGAATATAATTATTTTGATTCTCGATTAAACGAGTAAGAACTGGTTTTGCAACCGTTTAGATATATTGTACACGTAGGTTTAAACGAATACTTTACGTATCAAACAAAATTCAATATTACGTAATCTTAATATATATAAATCTCGTGTCACAATGTTTGTCCTCAATGAACTCCTAAACCACTTAACCGATTATAATAAAATTCGCACACCATGTGCAGTTCGATCCAACTTGAGAGATAGGATAGCTCAAAACGCGAACGAAGTCGCGGGGTGACAGCTAGTATTGATATCAATTTGATGAAATAATTTGAAACGTCAAATCAATGATAAAGACAATCCAATTTGAAGAGCTGCCCTTCATCGTTTACGTAGTCACTTAAATGTCGAATTTAAATATCTTTAGCAAAATTGAAGGTAATACCTACAAGATCAAAGCGATAGCAACACTTCAACTTTTTGTGGAAACGATACCTTTCATTTCCTTTTTAATATGGATTCAATATAGCGATAAGAATATCGGGAAAGTTTCACAAAATGATTTTCTAATAATTTTCTGAAGTCTTGCCAATTGATGTTGTATCAGTCATTGTTTAGTAGTTGATTGAGTGAGTAGGTACAATGTATATTTGACTAAGGTAAAGTTTTTTCCAGACTCTCGGAATATAATTCTTTCTGTTGTTTATTACCGTTTGTTTTTTTTTTTTGTAAATTCCGAATAGATATTAAAGTGTAGTAATTGTGAATTATAAATCTTTTTTTTTAATGTGGGATAAAATGTTTAATTACATAACGCAATAAAATTATAACGCAGCCTTTAATAGAAGTCGGTAAACTTAGAAAAAACACTAACCATATACAATCATTGACAAAACAAAATGGTATGGTACAACCCACAGGCATTCCGTATTTCAGAAAATAACGAAAACACTAGGAAGTTGGGGGTAGAACAGAACTGCGGGACGTGGCTAAAAACTAATTATTCAATACATTCATGTCCATGACATGTCTCTAACAATTCTCAGAAACAGGCTCAAAAGCTAAATCGTAAATAATAGTTAAGCTAAATAAGGTGAGACTGAATGTGATCACAGAGTGGAGCGGAGACAATGCTTCCACGGTAGAGGTGGTGTTCAGTAGGGGAGTCATTTGTATGCGTAATGGAAGATCGAATTTCGTATTTGTTCAAAGGGTCGTTAACGGCACCTTCTCGCCTGTTTATAAAGAAAACAAAACCCTTTCCCGCCACGAAACCTCACCAACATAAACTACGAATAACATCATGAATAATAAAACCAATTACGTGAACCTTAGGTTATATAAATAGCGTGTATTCGTTACATAAGAGTTACGTTATGAATTTTCATAACGATTTCGAATTCTCCTTGAATGTCGAATGATATAGGTTCCTTACATGCATTTATAATAACAGCTGGGGCGAAGTGCGTGTGAGCTGTGATTTCCATCATTTCCATAAACAAAATGATACGGAATACTGTAATTACCTACGCTTAGTAAAAAAGTTTAGTCTATAATAAACAAATACTGCCTGGTACCTCCTAAGTAGATTAAAAAATAATGGACATTTTTAATTTGAGTAAAACATTAAATCAACCGTACTTAATACTTAAGGACCATCCATACCTATCAGTATTTCATATTCGATTTATACAGGGAGTTACGAAAACCCTGTTGGATAATTGGTGGGCAGGTACACACACTTATTACACACAAGTACACACACACAAGTATTCATGAAAAATACCAAAAAAAAAATGCACGTTAAAAATAGCAAGAGTTATGACCTTTTTAAGATCGCAAGAAAAAAGAGGCAATTTTACAGAAATGTTAAGAAATCTGTATCATATGTTGGCGGCTTTTATTCTTAGGAAGTAGCGGCACGACGCGCATAGTTTACAAATAAACCCGACGCGATTTGTGTCTGCTTTCGCGCTTTTAGGAAGACGGAACTCGATGTGTGTTAATTTTTTTTATAGTCAGTATTTAATTTAATCTAGCATAATTGCATCCTCCAGCCTATACTGGATGCGCACCTCGCGGATACAACAGGGTTTTTGTAACACCCTGTATTATAAGTAATCATAGGTATTACCTATGATAGTTGTTGAAATATAAGTAATATGATAATTATAAGTTTAGTTTTTTTTATATATATGTAAAGGAACAACAGATAGCCGTATTATAAAAAATATATAGAGTGGATACATAAATAGACTTATTAATAATACAGCCCACAACGCTATTCACAGATTACTATTAGTTTAGGTGTATAGAATTATAGCGTATGACTCATATTTTCATAGAGCTCGAGCTCCCTCCAACACCGACCTTTGAACTCTACAGCACGTTAAAGGATTAAGCGCTCCTCATTCAGTGCTCCCCCTAGGAATTTCGCTATCAAGCATAAGTTCGATGTCACTGCATCAAAGTACAGAATGTTCGTAAGGCATTCCACCCCAAAGTATTCGAGTTAGTTAAGCTTCTGCGTTCGAAGATTGTTTAGTAGATACGACATACCTAAAAGTCGATGAAGCGTGAACAAGAGTCACGCGTCAAGGATTTTTGTAACCACACGCGTCAGTTATGGAGTCAGTAAAAATTTTAAGCAACTTTTGAAGTACCTACTTAGGTGGTTACTATAAATAGATCATCTCAGAAACGTCTATTATAAATGAATAGCAATTAGGAGCTGAACTTTACATGTGATTTCGTAAATTTTCATAATAGGTAAAATTATTTACAGAGATAAAATTATTTCGTAGAATAGCTGTAATAAGGCCGATCGGTTCTATTCAGATATTGAAAATGAATAAGTTACACGCAGAGCAGACTGACGTGCCGTCTAGACGTTCGATAGAAGACCTGCGGATAATAGACTTTTGAGAATCATAATTGGGAGCTATAAAGCAGAATTTGCCAGAAAAGGGTTCCGCGACGCTCTGAATTTTCCATACAAATGCGCTTGTCAAATTCCTTGGAAATCATTTGTCAGATTATGATGAAGTTTGGCATGTACAATAATTAAATGAACGAAATCTTCGCCTCAGCGTTCTTGTTTTTTTTTTAAAAAAAAACGTCCTCAAGAGAAAATAGAGCTATGAAAAATATCCGCATTTGCAATAGGTCACTTTTGACTGATTTATTTAATAGATAGATAAAACAAATCAAAAATCTGTTTACATAGGTAGGTTATCTACATCATTAGCTTTTAAAAATAATTCATAATATAAGGGAAATTTTTAATATTTAAGAATAATTAGAGAAGTGCAAAAGTCATGAAAAATTATTGAAAATGTACTTCAGTCATTCAGTTCAGTCGTCAGTCGTCTTCTTCTAGACAAAATGGCAATAAAAAACCTTTACCCAATGCGAAGTTAGTAAAGTGGTCGCCGGACCCTTAAATATAGCCGCGGTAGCAACTGTAGGTAAAATTAATACGCTAAAAATAGGTTTGAAACCTAACTACAAACTTCGCGCCTTTTATCGTCAACACGTAGTCACTTCACAAGTGAGATTGCATACAAACGCAATCTAGTCAGAACAATAAAGTGTAAAAGGCTCGCTATGAAAGAGCTTAGCCCTGCGATGTAAGGACATGCAGGCTGTGTGTCATCGGGGAACCACTTACGCTTGAAGAGCCGCTACGTGGAGTTGCTTCTGAAACTGGCAACACAAAAATAAACGGAAATGTTCAGAATAACCCTGCTCTGACTTCGTCTTGATTTTAAGTCTCATTTGTGTTTTTTTGTTTTGAAATTTACAGAATACTAACTTTAGTCTAACTAAAGTTTGACAGACGCCATCAGTGTCGCTTTTATTTCTGTAAAATCATTTTCCGTTACGGAAATCCCATTGATAACACATATGTACTACCTTGCCTTGCCTATACTATACCGAAATCTTTTTGTCCATAAAACCCTCGTTATGGTTCTCTGTACGATCAAAAGCTATTGTTATATTATTCGCTTCACAAAGCAAAGATCCAGAATTTCATTTACATCCATTGTTTGTTTTGGATGATTATTATCAGATTGTATTTACAAAATGTGGAGCATCACAAGCTGTGCATGCGGTGTCAAGATCACGTCGTGGCGTCGCGCCGAGCGGGTGACACGCGCCCTCGCCGCGCGCCCCGCGCCGCGCCGCCCGCGCCCGCCCGCACACCCGCCATCCTCCTCATGCTACCCTCAACCCTCCTACCACGCATGCTCCAATTATAATCTGTTTAGGGATGTCTATTGTCGATTAATAATTTCACTTTTACCAACTCAAAAATATTCACACCTATCCCTGAACAAAAATTTTCTCCACGTCCATTTTCAAAACAACAAACCGACGAGAAACGTCTAAACAGGGATTTTCTTCTCACCCGGCTAATAAAAGAATAGGAAGCATCTTTCATGGAGTGCACTCGAGCTTTCACGTATCAGTTGGAATAAGTGACAGGGTTAAGCGCGATATCCACCCGCGGATAACTCGATAGCTCGACATGGGATAGGGCGGCATTATCCTTGCGAGGAGTGCGCGCGCAGAGGCGTCGAGCGGAGGGCATCAAATCGGCTGCGGAGGGCGAGCGGTCCGCGCGCGTCTCGTGTGCTTCTCCCGCGCTCATTCGAGTCGACACCTCCTCGGAGGCGCTCGCACGGTCTCGCGACTCGACCTGGTGCGCGGTCACTGACCGATACCGTCTCATCGCGCGCGGTGATTGTGGCGACCTCCGCCCCCGGCCGCGCTCGCTCGCCGACGTGACGGCCCGTGCCTCCGATCTCTGACACATGCACCTGCAGGTAGCCCGATGCCCGACCCTCGGTAGCGTGATATCCTGCAATATATCCTTAAGCGGCACAATACACTCGCTCGTTCTGTGTCCGACTTTAATTTGTTCTTTATTGTTTTTGGTGTTTATTGTTTTCGTAAAATGTGTTTTCGTCGTAGTAAAAATGCCTCAAATTTGGGAGCGAGGGAATGTGACCGAGAAGTGAATTTATGCTACCGATTTGCGTCAACTCTGGGCGTGAGTCAGTTGTTGTGGTTTGAATCACTTGTATTATACAATTTTATTAAGCTATCAAAAGCTGCTAAAATAACATCATTTGGAGCTTTTAAATTCAGTAGAGTTTCTGTTACTAGATAAAGATTTTATAGACGAAAATAAAGATAAGCATTATTCTGAACTATCATAATTTTTATCGACTGTTTCGAATATATTAGCACCTTTATGATTTATGACATCCCTTGGGGCATGTTTATTACGGTATTGGTCTACTTTCATAACGATAAATCATAGAAATTCAAAGAATTACCTATCTTAATAAATTTAGGGCTAGAAGCATGCTACAAGTTGTTTATTGGTTTCGTAGAATTTGTTTTACATATTATTACCCATTTAATTTGTAAAAACAGTTTATACACATATCTAGTTATTTGTTAACTAGAGCTTTCAAAACTCATTTTTACAAATACATTTACCCTTATTACCGTCGGATCAATACCCAAAACACAAAGTCAATACAACGTCCCTTTCGTTGTTATATTGGCGTAAGATGATTTGGGACTAAGAATCTAATCCGATAAACCATTCGGATGGAAACGAGGGTTGGAAAATCGTGAATTCATGTCACTCTCACTATCTCCCGGATGGAGTAAATTATGCGTAATTTGACCTAAAACTGATGAAAGGAGGCATTACCATATCCCATAAAACTCTGAAGAGTACAGTCTCGCAGCAAACTGCTTTGTCTACAGTTTTTAACCTCTGACATGAAGAGGTCTGACACACGTGTTTTGTTTGATGCAAGTTTTTATGTTCGTAGCTAAGAGCACTCTTGAGAATGCCAGTGTACAAAAAAAGGGAATGATTTTAAAGTAAGTGCTAATGGGACTATGTAAATTGGTTTTTTAAAAGGTTTTACATCTTAATATTTTCAAGATTTTCAAAACCTATTTGCTTACCTACTTTTGTGTTATGTAAGTATTTTTATTAGCTCATATTTTTGCTATTGTAATTTTGAGTGTGAATGTACGTTTTGTTGTCATAATTTGCGATAAGACGTCATAAGGACTTATTTAGAGAGACTTCATAAGATTAACTCACATTACGTCGAATTAAAAATCAAAATGTGTTTATTGTCACACTGTCAACAAGGTAGTTCCCATATCAGTCATTCCCATGACAGTTTTTGGAACCCAGAAATCCCGAAACGTTTTTCAACCAGAAGGAGCACAACACACTGCTTTTCCCAATTTTATCTGTATTCTAAACTAAAGTAAAAAGAACGAACATAAAGCTTGCACACATTTATTTTAAAACATGTTAAAACAAAGATTTCTGCTTTACCACGACGACAAACATTACTAGCACAAATTGCATGTAAGTCCACTAATTCGCTTTCTAATTATTCCCATACATACATTAGCTAGTCCCACGACGGCCGCTATAATGTGAAGCCGTGCTGTAAAACTAGGTACCTTCTAACAGCAACTTGAACCCCCGAGTCGCCCGAACATCAATTAGGTTCGACTTGTTCTCGCAATTATGTACTCAAGCTAAATTGCTTGGAGATTCGTTGGGTTCATGCTTCGGATAAACCGTGACACATGAGCGTGGCCAGTCGCGTTCACACGGCTAAAGAATTGTGTGAACGTCGGATACTTGAGTGACAATTGGACAGTTCGATTTGACGTGGGCGCTTTGATGATGATTAATTTGCATGTTTTTGTTTGTAAACTTTGAATGCTTTTAGGATGCTCTTTCAATTGAATAGTTTTTGCACATTTAGTTCCTCAGAGAATGTTTGAATCAATACATTTTTTTAACTACATAATTGAGCAGATATATTGAAAGACCATGACTGAAATACTTATTCACAATACTAAACAATTACCCGACTGCGGCGAAGCCAAAAAAAAGGTTATTTACTGGTTATATGGCCGCATCACTGCTTATCACCAGGCATGTTGGCGGCCAAACGCATGCCTATTAAGTAATAAAAAAAAAAAAAAAATTGATTTACCAAAGAGATATACAGTGGACTATCATGAGTAATTTTGAAATGATTCATAAAACCGACCTACGTTAAAAGCATTGCTATTTGTTAATAACCTAACGGGAACGGAAAGCCCGATGCTCTATCTCGTACGCTTGGCAGTGCACACTTATCATTAGCTTAATTAAGTTTATCAAATATTTCTTAGCGTGCACTTGCTCGGTTCACATCTGCATTGCATAACTCCGTTCAGTCACAATTCGTTCTGGCCGTCGCGATTCGGTCTAGTCATTGCCGGGGCTCGTCTCCATGCAGTGTCCATCATATGTCACGTGTCAGAATGATACACGACACGCACACATCGTCGGAGCTAGCCTAATGTCCTCAGCTAATGCGGCCGAGGCCCGACAAGAGGACAATTTCCGGGCCCGCCCCACCTTCCCGCCATTACGCACTAGAAACAATTCCCAAACCATTATAAACATTAACGTTACCACCATTAATATTCCCTTACATTGATTTCTTCGTTTCATTATTATTTATTAACTGAAACTTGAAGCGCCCGATGCGGGCGTCTGTGCCGTTTCCTTGATTTATTGTAAAACTTAAAACTGTTATTTGTTATGATAGTTTACCTATGAAATTAATTACCACGCCGCTTCTTTATAGCTGTTAAGACACGGTTTGTTTTTATGTTAATTGCCGACAAAGATCCTATTAACAGATAAGTTACACTAAATAATATAATTAAACGTTGAATGTCTTTATGCTAATATTTCATGGACATTGATTTCCATTGCGGTACAGGTGTAGGTACTCGTATAATATCATTAGAAAGAGTTAAATCGCTTTGTTTTTGCGAGATCTGCGAGTCTGCAGACGACAAAATTTGGTGCTGACAGATGCAGGGCTAATGACAAATTAACCGTTAAAAACTCGTGAAAAGGCGCTACAGAGGGACAAAAACGTCTGAATAAAAAGCTACGTCGGGCTTTTATTTCGGGCCATGTTTCGCGAAGACAGTTTATTTTGAACCGAGTGGACTCGGTCGAGCTGCTATATAGCCGGCTGCAATGGGCACGGCACCGCACAATTCCGACGGACAACAAATCAACGGGCACGTCGGATGTAATCATCATTCGGTTACTGCGAAGCCGTTTGATCTTGGATTCCTTTGTTGAACTCTTAATCTCGACTTCCAAACAGTGCGCTTATGCTCGTTAGCGGCAATAGCATCTTTGAATGATCGTTTATTTAGAAATACTTAGTCTATGTTCCCACTTAAAATTCTTAAGAAGATGATGTACGAAGAAAAATAAAAGCTTTCTGTAGAAATGTATACTGAGGTACGAAAGATATAATTAATGGTGAGATGCTCTGACAAAACTTTATACGAGTACCTTATTTATTATATTACACCTGTTTCAGCGTAGTGTAAAGTTAAATCACCATTTTCTTTCATAATGCTTGAACAGGAATGTAAATGGGACACAATTGGCATTAACGTGAAAACAATAGAGATCATCGACGTCCGATGAATGAATCAGGTTCGCACGCGATCTTGAGTTGCTCCCACGATAATTATAGCAAATAACGTGTTCAGCAAATCATACACTACGAAATGAGGCATAAAATGTTAGAGTCGAGACAAGTCGGGACTGGGGGCTTGGGAACGAGGCGGGCGTGCGTAATTACCCGACGAGAATGTGGCCAAGTCCTGCGGCCCGGCAGCCTCCGACCGCCGCGCTAAACTAGGAATAAAGTGCTCGGTGCGGTGCCCTTAACTCCTTAATTACACTCGCTAACTTGATATACACGTTACATTCTCCGGCATCCTTCTAACTCCAAAGTCTATTTTCAAACTCCAAAGTTCAAAGCGTTATTTTTAATGGTTTTTCTTAGGAATGGTGAAGTCAAAGTACTCGACTCCTCGGGGCATCTATTAAACGGACAGGAATCGTTTCCCACAGCCCGCTCTCGGCTCGTCACGGAATCAATATCGTCTTTTATCTTATGGAACGTGCTCCACATACATACACAGGCTCGCAGCACTCACACGAGCGCACCTGAGGGCCCGACTCCCGACGCACGAATAAAATGTACAAATATAGAGGCAGATAGCGATAATTAATCCAAATTTCTTCGCTCTGCACGTGTTTGTTCGCACGGTCTCTAAAACTCGGGAGATTTAATTAAAGCCTGCTCTTAACTCTCGGTATTAGTTCTCTGTTTAATTATTATTCTCGTGACTCGCGTTTTGTTGCTGAAAATAGTAAAAGCTCAGCAACGACGAGTCAGATGAATTAAAATGGTTATAGTTGAGAGCTTTAATAAAGGACTAAAGTTGGAATAAACTTAGCGCCACAGAACTTTGCAACATCGAGCTCGCTGCTGGATTATAGAGTTGACAAGAAATCGACGGATGCTATAACTACATACTTACACATAACTGTGAACCAATTCATTGACATATTTTTTGTGCGTCACAGTAACTCACAGCTTTTACGCCAATTAAAATAGCTGAGTGCGTTTTTGTGGCCCAGCCGGCTGACGGATGCCGGTTATTTAGGCCAGGAGTGAAGATTAATATGGTTCAAACGAAACCCGCGCCTTGTTAATGTTAGCGTAAATACACTCAGTAAAACGTGTTTATTAGTCTACAACTGCTCTGTTCGAGTGGGCCATAGAGCACTCGAAATATAAACAATGCCGTGTAATTGGTGCAGTGCTGTTGCGCAACATTGTTTTAAAAACGTTAACAGCTCCTGCTTTCGAGTTTAAAACCAATAACGAAGCTATTGTAAGGTTTACTCATAGAAATAAAACGGGCGTTTAGATAGCGCGGTCGTATAATGCATGTTCGGCTCGAGTGTGTTACAATCAAGAGCGGTTGTAAGTTCAAGTGCAAGAACAGGCTTCGCCGTAGATCACGACGTCACAAACACATCAGTCAGCGTCTATACTATAGCATGGGAAAACGTTTATAGACGCGGACCGTTTCCTTCTCGCCATATATGCACCGACCGCTATTGCACAAGATATGGTCGTACACGATCTTTGCATTTCTCTCACACCTTTTGATTTACTCTAGAAACTTGCACGGCATTTGCAATAGCAATAAATTCGATTTGTAGTTTCTATTTTGCTTGAGTATTGGTTGTGCTATGGGCGTGACGTAATTAGTCTGATTAGTTAAAATCTAGAATTATACGGTTGGTATATGGCGTTAAAATAGTAATTACTTATTTTTACGTTAAAGGTATGCTTTAAATTTAAAATAGCTCAATTATAATCGGATTTATAATAATAACTTTAGCTTTCTGTATGTAGCCTGTGCATACAAAAATTGAAGGTTTAAAATGCCTTAAATCACATCCATAGGTGCTCAACTTTTGATGTCGTTATGGGGTTCCTCTTTAATAATTTACCACAAGACCTTTTGAACTCTCTTGGTTCAGAAGCAGCACTTTGTACGTACGCTTTATTTAAAAGTAACCGCAGTAAAAAGTTAGCATAAAACGTTTACAAACTTGAAGAAAATTGACTTCACGCCTCTCCGATAGACACGGCTCGAATGTACAAAACAAAGTTTAGTCACCGGGGCTTTAAATTCCCTAATGTTTGTCAAAACATACTTAAAGCTGTCAGGAGGCGCTTAAATCAATTTATTATACAGGTACTTGAAGAGTTCGGCATCGAACATGTTTACCCGCATGTATGTATGTAAATCTCGCGTTCGTTGCTTCTTCAAAAAGCCGTATGGAAACTCTAAGCCTCTTTTATATTCTTATTCCTTATCCTTGCGGGATAATTCGGGCCCATAGGACAGGTTTTAACATAATTTTACCGCAGCCCTTCTATCCGCTCACTGTACGTTTTTACAGAATCACTTCTCTACGCTCTTTTTCGGTCACACGGTAGTGGGTAGCGCAGAATTAAACATTTAATAAATCACATCGCGTAATTCAATTTCACCGATCGTAAATAAAATTGGAACGAAGGGTAACGAGTTTTGAAAACAAACATTTTAGTGAACAAAAAGGGTAACGGGTGCACGCCTCTCTTATTTGTCGTGTACATCGTCGAGGGTAATTGTTAGACATGTAAAGTTGGGAGACCAACCGTCAGTCGGCGGCTGCGTGCCAGGTCTTTGAACTAACCGAGCTCAGCTCAGCTCTGCTCTACGTTTGGTGCACGCCACGATTTGCTCATACGCGGTGCACTATTTCCATCTAGCCTCAACATTATTTGCATCTAATTTTGCCACTCGTTACCAAGCCTGAGGGCTCAAAGACTCAGCTGCAAATAGACCGTACAAAATGAACTCTAGAACTCCGTGGGCGTATGAATTATGCGCTTCAAATGACTTCCCTTTGTTTAATTTTCTCACCATCAGCCTATGCAGGAATATCATTTGTCTAAACTAACCTTTATCTTATCATTCAGTATAATTTAGTAGAAGGAACTTTGTGCCCCGACCGACCCGACCCTCATCCTACCGATAATCGTATCGATTAGATACTTTCTTCGCGGAACTTCAATCATTTCAACGTTCACCTTCGGAACTTATTCAATAAAATTTTATTAATTCGGATAAATTCTATACAATGTGTGAACATGTTAAAAGTAGATAACATGTGCTGAATCGGCTGCAGATCAAAAACGACTTATCAATAAATCTGACAAAACGGCTTGCAAAAAATAATATTCAAGCAAATGCGTCGCGGCATCTCTCAAAAGCACCCTCGTCTCTCTTCATACAAAACATCTTTTATTCACACCTAATACAGTAGATATTTTGTACGAGGACAATGGGAATTGTAACCGCACCACGTTGAGTCGAACACACCCATGTTCGATCTCTGCCGTTGCGTCAGGTCTGTTGCACTGGTCCCTCGTCTTGCGTATGTTAGTATTTTTTGTGCGCTTGTCTAATAACTCGACAAGCTTTTGACGGGTCGGCGCGGGCGCAAAAAACGACAAAGCTCCAAGCTCTAACTAAGCGAGGGTCGGGACGCGCGGGACCCGAGGCAGACACAAGGCGCGCCCGGCGGGAGTCACACGCGTCTAGGGCTCCGGCACGTCTTGTCACGTACCGCGGGAATAACAAACGATTCAACCTTACAGATAATAAACTTAAATCGATTAGAAATGATAACGACACTACTCCAGTGAATTCTCTAAACAATGTCAATAAACGCAACAGTGAGACTAAAGATGTGAGTGATTAGACCGTTCGAAGTGATGTTGAGTTTGTGAAGTGGACTCGAAGCGGTCAGGATGACGATGAAATCGTTGAAGTATAGTGAAAGGGAGGACATGATGGAGGGGTTCAGCCCGGTGCCACCTCCCCTGCCGCGGCGGCAGCCCGTCAGGAACATCTATGCAGAACCCTTCGTGGACCCTAGGTGAGTTGCGATAACATCTCTACTTCATTGTCTTTCATCAATGGAAAACTGTAGCCACTAACAACACTGCCGGCAGGTAAGTCATCATTACTAACAAATCAAATAATCCGACATTGTATAATCGCTTCTCGTTTTCATATTAATACTTGACGTGACTTTCAGGACAAGTAAATCTTAAGAAGAATGTAGGTATTTGACAAACCACGTTTATATGAAAAGCCATAGTTAGTATTTTACTCGTAGGTAGGTAGGGATTATGATTTGGTTTAAGAAATGTAATCTTGAATTGTATTTCTATTTTGCTACAAGAAAAAAGCTGTAATCAGATAAGTACCTACCAATTCTTTTTTCATGATTAGGTGTCAACAGTTGTTTAAGGTTCCTACTACGCATTGGCTAATGGCTTTCCATTGCCATTTTGTCTCGAAGAAGACGACGAGCGAAGAAAGCAAGTCAAGATACCTATGAGCCTCTAAAGTTATCAACAGCGTGAATTTCAATTTGTTTTTATGACTCGCACTTGTCTAATCATTAAGTAACTAGGAATTTCCCTTGTATGATGCGAATGATGTAGGAAACCTACCTAAAGGAAGATTTTTTATTTACTTAGTCTATCTATTAAATAAATCAGGCTAAAGAGACCCCTTAATGCGGATATCTTCCTTGATTCTAGTGTCTCTTGAAGATGTTTAAGAAAAAAAAATAAAACCTGAGAAAAGGCACATGAAAAATATCCATCATAATATATGGGAAATAGTTTCTAAGAAATTCGACAAGCGCGTCTTATGGAAAATTCAGAGCTTCCAGGGAAATCCAGAGCTTTAAACAAAAACACAAATCTAAAGATTTGCCCATATGCTTAAATGCGAAGAGTCTTAAAACTCTACGACATAATTATGTAGAGTTCACATCTCTACATATAGATTTTTTGCACTGAAACGCACTGTCGTAGTGCGTAGTGTGAATGTTTTTTAAAGTTATTTGAGTGCGTCAGAGATTTACCTAGTAAACAATAATAATATTTTACAACTCTTTACCCAAAGTTGTGCTAAATAACATACTCGTAAATACTATCCTACTAATATTATAAACGCGAAAGTTTGTATGTATGGATGGATGGATGGATGGATGTTTGTTACTCTTTCACGCCAGAACGGCTGAATAGATGTGGATGAAATTTGGCACAGAGATAGATTATAGTCTAGAATAGCACATAGGATACTTTTTAACCGCGGGTGAAACCGCGGGGCGCAGCTAGTAAGATATAAATATGTATGTTTTGCCCTTGTGACCTTTTGCCGAGATTACCGTTTAAATTTCATAAACAATCTTCATCCACAGATACCTCAACACAAATGCGCACAAACTACCTACATACTCGTACATACCAACTATAATAAATCTTAAAATCATTTCCAACGACGGCAGATATTAGTGGAATCGTCGAAGCTGTATAATTTACGATGCGTTTAATACAAGTAACATCAGCATCGTTGAAAGCCCATCAGTTATGTTCATTCGAACATGCCAAACGTTGTACTATTAAATGTATTAACTCTGAATCATAACCGGTACCGGTCGAATATTGAATAGATGAGTTACCTGCCAAATGCCGAAGTATTTGTAAGGTTTCCATTAACTTTTAACATAACTACAAGTGTACGTACCAATTTGATAGTCGTGGTCGTATGTATCGATTAATTGGATTGGTGAGTGATTCACTTCATAAAATATTAAAAGAAATAGAGTGTCATTCAAATCGATTGATTACTAGAATCGTTTCCCGGCACTTGTTTGCTTCCCGAACCCCATGTGTACGCCACCCCTTGTATTCAAGTCCGCAGTTCAAAGTAATAATAAAGAGCCTGAAGCCAGAAAACATCTATTTCATATACCGCACGGCTACATAAACATGGGCCGCATTGAACCCCTCAAACCTCCGAAGACCACAGAACATTATTAAAGTAAGGCACTACACGAAACTAATTCTGCGGCTCTTATTTGGGTTCTCCTCGGGGGTTTCCAATCGCAGTAACAATAAGAATTTCCAAAATGTGATTCGTTCTATTGCACGAGTCAGCGATAGAGAAATATGCAGATGCTATGTGTGCTAATGGCGGTAGAGTAGACAAGCTCGAGGCGGATGTGCCGCTATATGCTCAGTCGTAAATCATATTTTTATACTTTCCGTGCGCGGCAGCGGGCAGCGGAGATAGCGCAGTTACTGCCATCTGTGACACCCCAATCGCCGCTCAGCTTAATTTCAACAGATTCGAGGGCGAATCCCAACTATTAATATTGCGATATCGGGACCTTCATAAACCTCTGAGTGTTTCGGTAAAAGAGCGAGGTTATTAGATTCCGCACTCGGTGACTGTTACCAATATTTCGTTAATGTTATGAACACAGGTGTGAGGGCGATAATTATTCAAAGGATACGGCTCGTAAATACCCATTTACTTACATTAACGAAACCGAAATGACTATTGACTGGTGTAATGATGACAATTAGACACGGTAGAGTGAAGATCGATAAAGGAAACGGTTTATATTTGAGGATGCGGCAAGGGCGAGTAGAGAATGTAATTTCCTTTACAATGTGTTAACAAGGTAGGAATACAAGACGAACTGTATCGTCGGTTAAGTGCACGCAACAATGGTGAATAGATAGCATCGGGCGCCCCTCGCGATCAGGCGCGCTCGTCGCCACGCTTCGAGAAGGAAACGGTCATTGTGGGACTCAACCCCGGCCGAACAATGTGCTTGCTACCTCGCTACGCAAGCGCACTAGACTATACTTCCTTACCTTTCGCAAAAATCTTACAAAAACAGCAAAAACCTAACTGGTTAATTAACTGGCATTATCTAATTTATACAGCGAGGAAAAAAATTTTTTTTTAAATAAGTAGAAGCTAGGATATGAAAATATCTCACATAGAAACTTAGTTTTACGTAGAGTCACGCAGATTAAGTCTAAAGTTTTTGTTTGAAATTATTACTTAAAATTTCAACGTAATTATTGTTACTTAAAATTCAAAAGTAAACAAAATAAATATTTAGTTTGCTACCTCAATTAAAAGTTCTCTCTAAGAACGTTAGCATTTATCAAAAATCTTCGAAAGTTTTCGTAATTAACGGGCTAGCGCAAACAGCACAAATGCGCCATACGTCTGCAGAGACACGATCACCGGTTCCAAGTTCGGAACTGGCGGCAAATATTTGGCCATATATGGAGCCGGGAACTTCCCCGAGCAAGAAATGATTTCCATACGTTGCCCGGACAGTGCAAACAACGCTCACCCATCAAACTCCAACACAAACTTGCAACTTAGTTAATAGCGTTTAGACGATCGCAACGCAAACGTTTCGTGCCCAATTTCCGTGTTCGCTCAAACCGACTTTACCGACTTCGTGTTGTTCGATATCGACTATTAATTTCAACTATAGGATCAACATGGCACAAAGTTTGTTTGGCGATAGTTGCGCCGTTGTTATAACTTGGATATTTTGTGAATGCTAACTGATCTCTTTCTGATATATAAAATGAGGAGAGCAGCCCTGGCTCTCATACTTTAGTTGGTTCGTATTGTAGTTCAATAAAATATGATTTGTTCCACGTATTGGTCGTTTTATTCGCTCTATGCCATTACAAGGATTGCTGGGAGTGGTGTTAGGTCCAAAGCATTTCATTTTATCTCTTTTCTATAAAAGCTCTTTTATTAGTATTTTATAATATTTCTTCCTTATTAGTACGGCGGAATATTAAAGTGTTTAGTGAAATTATGCCAGCACGCCCATTTTATTGAACTACCTATGTAGTTACTGCAATAAAAACGTCATTAAGAAGAGGATCTTACTCGGGTCTTAAAAGTTCCATTTCTTATGATATCATTGGGTAATAAATAACAAGATCCATGTAAAATTTAAGTACATATAATAATAATAAATCGTTTATTTCGTCTCTGAACGTTCTACAAATTTGAGGTAGGGACTACCTTTTAAGTCTAGTATTAATACCTGTGCCAGGTAGACCCGGTCTTCTTTATCTTAACATTACTAATTAAACATAGTAGTTCTAGTTTGTTTAAGTAACAATTTATATATAACAATAGGTATAATAGTTGTTCACTTACAAAAACAAAAATTAAACAGTAGGCATACTTATGACATTTAAAAAATTTCTTATCCCAGAGTCTAAGTAGTATTTTGTGGGTATACTTTAAGGTATGTAGATATTATCACGGCAAAAGTTTCGATCGCAAGCTCTTGAACTACGCAGATGGGCGCTGCTCCCAGATCCTTTTACGGGTCCATTAGAACGTGCAGTGATCGATTGTTTAATGTAACTCGCACGTTTTATTAATAGTTCGTATAATTAGAGGAAACGCCCCATCGAGAGAGCACCGTGTGTCCTCTTCATATGAAAGGGGATAAGGCCCGGCCACTTCAAACCAATCGTAGCCGCCGCAGGAAGTTCAATTATCTTCTTTTAACTTTAATGCATAATGTCCACACAATCATTTCATTAAAGTTTATCTTGCTGATTCAATCCAGCTTAACCGTTTAGATCAAACGCACCAATTATTATCTTGAAAGAAACGAAAATGTTACTTCTTACTTTTTTCTTTCCTAACTAGTTGTCTTATTTTGTTTACGCCATATGAAATCATAACACAAATAGGAGAAATTTCGTGGTATGGAATCCTTTGCTCGTGTTGTCACAACATAATAAAACATAATCTCTGTTTGTACAGAGGAAATTGATTCTACGTTTATCTGTCCTCGTCTTTCAATCTAGTTTCTATTTACGAACGTCGTCAATAGGATAACAAAGCTTATCAGGAATGTATGACGTCCCACGAACAAAGGATAATCCTGGATCCTGCACAGCGATACCACTGTCACTAACTTGGACATAAATCTTTCACGCTGACATCGATCGACAGAGAGTACGCTCTTGAGTTACCACCGCACACACACAGTCGTAATAATCTCCTGTCACCGACTATCCCTAATACTTATCTCTCCGACGTTGGTAAACAAACCACTTTTCGTTTGAATAATGCACTCGACGAGGTGAGGCCCCCGCATACAATAGAGACACTGTAATAGTTTCCGTTTTGAATAAGAGATGCCTATTGTCTCCGCCGATATTGATTGAACTCATCTCTCTCCTCACCACTAACAGCTTTGAAAACTGAAATAGTTTTCCGGCTGTCTCTGTTAATTTTAATAGACGATTCTTCTCGGAATATCAATTTGAATAAATAATTCAGTACCGTAGTGTAATGTTTATATTAAAGTCAATTTCGATGCAGGTGGAGTCGGTAAACAAAGAGTTCACCGTACGGATTATAATGAAAGTCTAATAATAGCTGTAGATTTCGTGATGCGGGCTCTGGAGGCCGAGAGACAGTAGACGTCGGACGGTGACAGTGACATCAGCGGTATCGGGAGATCAGCGCCGGCGCAGGCCACACCGACTATTTCGGTGCATATCGGAGACGGCACCGGACGCTTATCGGAACACGGTATTTGAGCCTAACCAGCTTTAAAAATAAATAAACTGCCGCCGTCCGAATAAATACAAGGCTCGCTTTGACACTGCTTCCTATAAATAACTGTAATGAATAGGCGGCTGGCGTTCCCGCAGTAATATGTAATGTGGACGTTTCCTCGCCTGGATTTATTTCTCTCCTTATTTGAATATTTTATAATTTAGAAGGATTGGTTCCCTCATTCCTCGACAATGAAACGCGCATTACACGAACAAGCAGTCGGAGCTCGAACGGTAAATATGGATGCTGTGTGCATACGTTTAACTGTAAAAAAGAATACAATAGAAGTCTATGTGTATTGACCTTTCCACATCAATAAAATAAACTAAGTGACTTCTTAAAGATATACGCATTTCCGTATTTGAATAAAAATAATCGACAAACCGGCACTTTTAGAGATCTAAAGCATGAAATAATAATAAATTTTCATCTTGATTCTGCTATTTTATGGGTCTTATAACAAATGCATGTCGCTAGCGCAACCAACCATCATAATTGTACAAAACTAACAAAGAGAACGAGAGTTACTCGTAGTATTTAAACCGCTCGTATGTCTGCAAAGTGTACTCTCCCCAGGCATATTAGTAGAGTTTCTGATTTAAGCACACATATGTATTTGGTGAGAGTCGCCCAAACACCGGACCACACAGGGTGGCTCCATTTGTCTGAGCTCTTATGCTCCCTGAGAGATAACAAACGTGCTCTGCTCTCGGCTGCACTTATCTAAACACTTAACTCGAGCCATACACAAACAAAGCTGCCCCCTAACTCAGTTTTTTACCACAAAACGACTTTTTTACCCTTTAAGGCTTCATAGTAGCGCAAGCTTTGCGTGCCGAGAGCCTTTGTTTGCCCGGAAATTCATGCATTTCGCGGCTATGTGCAGTTAAGGGAAGATGCATAAGTTTCCAAAGGAATGACCTTCCGCTCCCCCTTGTGATGACTCATTTTAACAACTCCGTCCTTATTCCGCTACATGCTTCATTATCTTTTTACAAAAATAGCTTGAGAATTTCAAGTATGCCGCTCCGATTCAAGGACAGTAATATAAAAAACCTTTTAAGACAAGTACCGACCAAAAATGGTTGACGACTCATTCTAATAACAGTTTTGGTCTTGTCCAAGGTACACGTCACCGGGCGTGACTAACGAATGGCTCGCCCTACAGACCCTAAATTCTGAGTCGTAAGTATCAGAGACGCCGCGGCAGCATCCACGAGGCTGCCGGACAATACCATAACTCCCGCCGAACCGTAAACGTAATTAGAGACACCAAAACACACCGAACACTTGAAACACATTAATCCGTTTTGATTTGGTAGGGTTAACGCTCCGAGGCGTAAATCAAACGTTATTACGACTGCGAGTCATGGAATCCTGATACACTTACAGTATGCCAGTTATAAAATAATCGTAACTTTTCGGTGCCACCGCGACATTAGGAGAAATACGAGCCAGAGTTCACGTGGGCGAATCCAAATGAAGATTGCTGAGAAAACAAGTTAATATAAATCCCGAAATAAGCTTTTACCTACACGTGTCTACCTGCCTTACCTCTGCGTTTGTGAGTAATTAACGTGTCGATTAATTAAAAATAATGTTACGCCATCTTTCTGATCGAGTAATTTATCGTGCTTGATTTATAATAGCGTTCTTCTAATAAATGAAAAAAAAAAATTATATGTTTGCCGTAACAACATTTTAAGCATTCTCAAATGTACTTTTGTCGTGATCACGTTGAGAGCCCTGTCTCTTACTATATTTATTAGTATTTTGAAAAGGTGTTTAGAAAGAAAATAATGGAGAAAAGAACCGCAAAATGTAGACACGTCATATCTAAGGACTCCAAAAACAGGCTAACTATACCATTTAGGGTCCAACCTTATTAACTAGTGACTCTGTGAGCTACAGACCTCGCGACTGGCCTTTGTCCTCATCTACAGGTCCCATTCCTCAACCGATTCTCGTAAAATTTCGTGAGCAGGTTCGATAATTTTACAGATTTTTTTTTATTACATAATAGGTTTGCGTTTGGCCGCCAACATGCCTGATGATAAGCAGTGATGCGGCCTACGATGGAGCACGCTTGCCTAGAAGTAACCGATTCACTCGAGACTTGAAGACACCCAGATTATAAGTGTCAGGGAACACACAATCTCGTAGAGTATTCCATCCTCTAGCGGTCCGTATGAGAAATGAGGAACCAAAGCGTTTCGTGCGTGTTGTAGGTATGTCAACCATAAAACGATGCCGCTTTTTTGTACTCTTGGTTCCTTTATAGAAGAACGGGCTAGGGAGAATAAGGTCATGCAAACCAGATGCACACTCCCCGAAATGAATCCGATAAAACACCGATAGACTAGCAACCTTGCGCCGATGCTCCAAACTTTGAAGTTTAGTCTGGACTAGGGAGTCGTTGCCAATGAGCTTCTTCGCACGTTTCCTCAACCTACTAATACAATTCTCACAAGAGAATCGGTCATGAAATGCGACCTGTAGAGGAAGATAAAGGTCAGGACAGAGATCCGAACATACGAAAGCATTTTTGTCGAAGCCGAAGCAGAGACGCTTCGCTCGCTAACGCTCGCTCGGTCGATCAATCAAAATCAATCATTTCAAACATTTATCACCCTTTTCATCTTGTGCGAGCTTCTAGTTTGGCACTATCAGCTCTAAATCTGTAAACGATCTAGTTAATCAGGATCAGTTAATCTACATTTATACTCGTATCTAGGTTTTTCTCCACACTAATCAATAATGACAAACCCTTCTTGATCAATATGATTGTTAAGTAAGTATTGTATTTTTTGCTTCTAGGTAGTGACTTGCTATTATGCAGTTGTAGACCAATGCACACGGTTTTTACAACCTTACCATGTAGCTAAAGGTCGTAAAACCCGTTTGTCTTCTCACAGAATCTAAATAGCAACAGTACTTAGGTAGGTTCACTCATCATGAACTGACGTTACAGCCATTAAACGTGTAAATATTCAATGCGCAAGTAAACTGTTTTGCAATTCAATGTGCTAGTGCAAGCGAACGAATGACCCTTATCATTCGGGCAGGGCTGGTCAGACTCGGCCCGTGCCGACCGTTCCGCACTCCGGTCGCGCCGAGCCAATACCGAGACCACTTTTACTCATAAATTAAAATAAACGACAGTCATCGTGCTTTGGTTCCGTACTTCACGTGTCTGAAGCATAAAGCCATATTTCAACTTTATCTTGTATCGCGTAGAGGCCGTGCTCGCTTGGAAATGTTGTTTCAAATGCTAAAATCATTTTACTTTACACTGACGAGCCCGCTCGAATGTTGCGTCAACATTATTAATAACGATAAAATCCTGGAACACGTTCGACTAAGAAGTTGGCAATTTTCCATCGCGCATGAACATTAACCATTTGCGAATTGTAATTCCCTTTACAAGCGAATCTGTGACATTTTAAATTATAAAATTGTGAGCAATAAATTGCGGGTTGTTCAAATGGCACGATATAATTCCGGAATCGAAACCGACCGTGCTTAATTGATAAAATATTACACATGGAATTGTCCTTTAATAAATTTCACGGCCCATGGAGTTTGTTATAGGAAAAAAATGTAGATGAGACAAAAATGTCAATCGGGTTTAATTCAAAGTAGGGTTGGCCTAGCCCCGTTTTGCTGACATGGCCGCGGCTTTGGTAATGCATGGTGTAACAAATGGGTCGCACGCGCCCCTAGCTAAACTTGAAAAAGTATTGGTTGCTAAAACCGATTCTTACACATCTGCAATTTGTACAAGCGTTAAATGAAGCGCTATCACTTTAAGCAATCACGTAAATCAAGTTAACGCAAACGCTTCCATCGATCGCTTTGAACTCGAAGTTATTTGTCTTTCATTAGGCCCAGATCGAGGAAATCCAGTAATGGATCCTCATTTGTATCCTCCTCTGTATAAATAATGGCGCCGGGCGACGATCCGCACGCCTCACGGCCACCCAAAACAAATATAATTAGAGAGATATTGTCTTGGCGCGTGTTGACCTACGATACAATACTGAACTGCATGCAATGTGCCGGCCAAGCACAAGCTATACATTTTAGGTAAGCGTACTAAAGATCTAAATTGCCTTAACATTGGAAAACACTTGTGACGATTGTACATACATACCTACTAGCTGCGTGGGTTTTCAAAAAGGGCACAAACTTTTACGGCCCTTTTGCTTTTACGCGTATAGCAATGTTTAGTTTAAAAGTTTGCATCGAAAATTTGTGTATTTCTGTGTAAACTAACATAATGGTACACACCTTCACACAAATTCCATCTAAAGTTTTCCTGTGTAGAGACCGGTAGAGCAGGCGTCCACTGCCGTCTATTTTCCGAAAGTTGCTTATATGAAAAGGCGTCTGAGTTAGCACTCTCGTATCATCATACTTTGTCCATTCCCAACAACGACCACAGCTGACTACATTACCTTCTGTGGGTGCAGTCAGAAACTTTCGTCATTGAAAATCTGTGAGGCTGCAACTCTCACTTCAGACATCTTACCTTTGATCGCAAGCTTTTGCCTATTAAAACGTACTTTCGTATCTGATAGCTAATTTATGTGCTCCGTTCCAAACATTCTCGCACATGGGCGCTTCGGTAGACAGAGGCTTTTACCGGCGACGCATTGTCAATGTGTGCGATCACAATCCATTATCGAAAGAGGAGGGGTGGAATGCGATAAAAATTTTCAATCAGGCAACCGCCAAAAATATTTACAGTGTAACCCGAGGCAGCGGGCGCTAGGCGGGAGGACAATATTGTGTAGCGATACGCGAGGCGCCCGCGGCGTCGACGGCGTCGCGTACCTCGAGCGCCTCGGCGGCGCTGCGGCGCAACCTTCCGCCGCTTTGTGCGGGCCTGCCGAAATAATATTGAACTCCTGTGAAATACGAGCGCCCGCAGAGGGACGCCGTCTGCGAAACCGTTTTTCCGTTTCGCTGAACAATACCAAGCGTTTAGTTTAGGACTTTCTTTCGTACCTTTGGGTATCGGGTCACACGAAACACCGCTAATAATTTATATCGCTCCCTAATACTTCTTACGCCTGAACATTCATTATGGGAGATTACCGCTCAAGACGAGATTTCCACGACTCGGTAAGCGCTTAAGTTCTACTTTATATGCAATCGTGTCCGTTTCGAATCACGGCCTATTAGGTTTAGTCTTGCCGTTTTTGCCCAACCCGGGCTATTTCTCTTCGTATTTATTGCTGTACTTAATTTGCATTCGTGGGGTATTACCATAATAATATCTTCAAACGACAAACTCCGTAGGTAATAGAAGGCTATCGTTATCGCATACGGAGCTCCGTTAGGTATGGAAATTGTAAATTGTGCAAGCCCCCCGCTGCACTAATGGAAAATTGTTTATCAGCGCCGATGGCGGCACGGCCAGGCGCGCGGAGTGCGCGCGGCCAGGATTATTTACGTGCGGATCCTCGCAGTCTAGCGGCCGGGCGGAGCGGTCAGTAATTGGCCGCTTATTCGATATCGCTTCCATTCATTTCTCGCGATAAACCAGCCTAGCGCGCCGCGCTGCGCGCCCGATGCCCGGAGCACGTTTGGCAAGCTCGGTAAGCTTACTTGGTTGCACTGCACAAGTTTAACTTACTTGTTATTACAGATCGATAACTTGGCATTAAGTACACAGTAGGTAGATCGAACGTTCTGATTAGTTCGATGTTATAGATGGTGGCAAAGCAGCGGAACGAGATGCAGTAACTGCAGCAATTGCAGTAACTCATAACTGGAAGATACATAATCAAATGCTTCGAGATCTCTCTAATAAAATGAGAAAATTAGATAGCGACTTATCATATTCAGAGAGTACACGTTCATAAATAAGTCTTGGGATTTCTATCCGCTTCCTATTAGTCTAATTTTATATCGTTGAAATTATGATGCTAGGACTCGTAAAATAAAATACGTGTTAAATATGATAATGTTCAACGTAACTAGCGCTCCTTGTGAAATGCAGACATCGTGGGCTTCCGTCGTCTGATATATTCCTGAGAAAATGATGCTCGCTAAATATACTCGAGTGGGCGCTTGCACTAGGCTCGGAGCACGCGCACTCTCCCATTCATGAATCAACTTCAGCATTACCTAACCACGCCGCGAGACGACCAAAACAAACATCGCGCTATGAGTTATTAATACGAAACTCGAGTTCAATGATACCAAGCGTACTGCATTTAAATCACTGTATCAATGGCTCGCGGTATTCCACGCACATTTATCCACGTAGATAAACCCGGCTTTCTGTCTAATGAGACCCAGAATTAAAGCTCGCCTTTGCGGAAATCAATTACGATACCGATCTATATTTATCAACTCATCCCATGATCTAAACGATTGTACAAACTTAATTGGATGTCATAGATTACTTATTTTATTACCTTAACATGTTATTAACTGTCGATAGATTATATGCTTCGAGAAGTTTTCCATTTAAGGGCCATTTTGACAAATGTTTTTTAATTAATCCGGCGGGCGTGATCGGTGTCGAATAAGGCAGCTATTTAAGTGGACAGATTCCGGGCGTGGCCGCCGCGGTTTCAGAGATGTATGAGCACGGGCGCTCCTCTACTCCCTTGTTTATTTCACATTCCTTTTCTACTCTTTTGTATTCGTCTGCAGCGATTGTAGTCTCAAATTGGAAATGTTACTTACCTCATTTCAACTTTTCGTGTTAAATAATAGGTAAGTGGGGATGATAATTTTATTCAGTTTCTTTGTAGTGAAAGCGTTCGTCGAGGGAGGAAATTGGCATAGCGGGGCGATGCTATTGTTACTGGGTTCGTTTTAAATTGGGGAGCTTTCTTGAATTTACACCCATGACTTGCAGTAGGGTGGCCGGCGAAGGAAACCGCGGCGCCGCTGTAACCAGCACGTTTGTGTCGACAATGCGATTTTATTTCGTGACAAATACGAGTCGGTTCTATAAATAATCTTTTGCATTTGAATTTCAATTTACCCAATAAATATTCGACAAAATAAAGGATTGAATCAAATAATTAACTCGTAATTTAGTTTTAGTATTTATAAAGTATAGTAAATGCTTGTCTGTACAAATTTATTTTTCTCTCTCTCACGGCCATGATGGGTATATTTTCTGCGAACCTTTTGCGTGCTTAATTTGCGTCCAACACAAATGATGATTGTTTCATTCATTACACAATGATCATTGAGAGCCTCGCCCATATTGCGAGCTAATTTCGTATTTATTCCATTGTTCGGCATCCACGAGGCAATTAGTTCGAAAATATCGGATATAAGCTGTTCCAATAGCATTATTACAAAACGTTAATTGTATTTAAAACAGTCGATAACATCTCTTAACCGTTTTCGACCCTCGCACTGAATGTAGGGGGCGTTTTAAGGATTGAGAAAAAGAAAATAAAATGTATGAAACGCCAACCCACACTGTTCTTTCCATGCATTGTTTCTTTTATTTTGAAAAGTTTTTTATTCGTTGCAGAGCCTTCCACTTCGAATCCTTTTAATCGATTAGATGTAATTTGTCTCAGACGTCGATAAACTGTATAGGTGCACATAAGTCTTTTTACTTACATTGCATAACATATCGTTACGCCTTTCCCCCGAGGGGGCTGGCAGAGGTGTGATAAAACACCCACATTTCGCCGAACGATATTCAGTCCCAAATGTAACAGGGGGCGAGCCTGTCGCCATACACCGGGCACCAGTCATGTAGCAGATGACATACAATACGCACATTTGTTCACACAATGAACAAATTGGTGCGTGCCGTCGGCTGGGTTCGAACCCGCTCCCTTTGGCTTGAGAGGCGGACCTTCTCCTAACTAGCTTTTACGCTTACATTGCGACTCATTTTAATAACAGATAGAGAGTGCAAATCGATTGTAAATTCAGTACCTATGTTCCAAATACACAACATCGGCCGGAAAAATAACTCGGATTTGGTTCCCACAGCAGAACGTGCACGCCCGATAATATTTAGGTGTTTACGTCTCCATGACCTATTTAAGTTCACAGTGACCTCAATACCCGTAGATGTATTTTGTGTAGCCAACTATACATGGCTCAAAAATACACTTATGTACGTATAGTTTTAAAGTAGCTACAAGATAACTTTTAATTGGAATGTCAATAACAATGATCTTTTTATTCTTACTTAATTAATATTGTTGCACGCTAATGTTAGCGTAATGACAATGTTGTTCATACATATATTGGATGCGTATACTATGCATACTTGTGTATACTTGTACTGTTATCTATTTAACTTCTTGTAAGTGTAATAAGAATAACACAGGGTTGATAACTTCAGGTAAATACAAAAATCCTGCAGCAAAGACATTCGACATGATCATAGACTGCCTCGGTGGCCCAGTTGGTAGTGAACCTGCCTTCTGAGCTTGGGGGCGTGGGTTCGATTCCCATCTAGGGCAAACATTTATGTGATGAACATTTGTGTTTGTTCTTAGTCTGGGTGTTAATATGTATTTAAGTGTGTTTAAAAAAAATCTAAGTGTGTATATCAGTCTCTGGCAGCCATAGTCGCTTAGCCATAGCTTTGCTTAGTTTGGGGTCAGGTGACCGTGTGTGGAAGTGTCCCGAATTTGTTATTATTTAACTGAAGTAATTTATTTAGTCACTGAGAACAACACAACAAAATAATTCACCATATTCGAAAAAATATAATTTGTATGTAATCGATAAGATCAGAGAAGATCAGATGTTAAGTGCCAACCCTAGCCCTGATGGTAATAGTTGTAGACAAACCGGTAAGATTCCACCTGTTTCCCATGCGAATCGATGTACAATGTGGCCCAAGGTATGAAGGTCAACTATCCATAAGGTACAGCTAAGAATTTGCTCTCTCAGAATGGTAAGCACACATTTTGGATCACATTTTCCTACAAGCTGTGGCGCATTTGATGCTAATAAAAGCTGTACATGTTATACTAAGGTCCTTTACGCAATTAACGTTCGACAAATAAATAGAATTTTAGTATTGGTTTATTACCTTTATTTTTAAAGTTCATTAACAGTTTGACTCTGAAAACAAAAACCGCAAAATTTGCGAGTTCAGCTCGATCCTTTACCACACCATATCTTCCATACCATTAAGTCAGTTCAACAGGCCAATCATTTTAGGGCTAAAAGCATTGTGGTTGCCTCCGCAGGCCTATATTTAGGGGCGCGATGCAATAAAAGCACATCGCTGTCCGGTCCATTCCCGCACGACTGTGCAAGATAAATGGACGGCTCCGAACGCCGCCGCCGCGCCGCCACGGCCAAGGAGACGCGTTCTCACGGCCCGTGCCCACGTTCCTTCTTTTTGTTTCATCTGGTTTCCGAGTTAGAGGTCGCTCAGACTAGAAGTGACCGCTGCACGCGCGATTGCAGCGATAAAAACTATGCGACAGCGGCGATCCACGAGCGCCTAACGAACCTCGCCGGCTACCTGCCTGACTTTTTGTAGCCATTCCTTTAACTGTTTACGGTACGCTATTACCGTTGCACTTGTAGCTTTAAGTTTAAAATCGGTAATGGTGTGAACGGCTCATGTCGTGGGGTCGTCGGTTCGTAAACTGGTTGTGGTTCTCTCGCGTTAATTAGACACGGCTCTCGCGCAGCACAACACCTCTGCTCATTATTTACCGCTTCATTAAGAGCTCACTCGCGTCACGACGAGCGGCTGTCAAAACCTCAACGAACGCCCGTTCGTCTGTCCGTCACAGGGCCTGAAATATCGGCAGCATTGTCCTACAATAACCCTGTCGTCAGTCTCGTTAATTGTCTTAGCCGTCTCGCTTTCGCGGGATATTCTTTATTTTAAAAGCGCAACTTTTGTGCTCGTAAAATAGACGACTTATTTCCGCTCCCAAAATCTGAAATAACGCTCTGCATATTGCGCAACGCTTTATTGCCAAACCGCATCATTTCTTTTACAAAAACAGAATGATAACATTGTGCTCATTTCGGTAACGTGCGGAAACGATGCGCTCTAACCAGTAATGGAACCGACGCTACATTATTACAAACAATAAAATCCATCATCATTACGTTGATGGATTTAAAAAATCAATTTTAGATATACAGTTAGAGAATATCGACATAATCAGTACTTATAAGCCGTTACATCTTGCATCATTAAAGATGAATTCGTGTTTTACGCCTTTGTAGAGCACGTTGTATTTCTTTACGGTTTTATAAAATGCCAAGTAAGTATCTACTTATTTTTAAACGTGGTTTGTAATTAAAAATTGTATCGCCATTGTCTTCAAGATATATCGCACCATGGAAATATTCTCCGAGGTCGGACACTTTACAAGCCATTTAAGGGCGAACTCCGCATCCCGACATTGTGATTTCTGTACACGTTTTAATGAATTCGTCCTTCCTTCGTTCCTCGGGCAGTCGGGCTCCTCGGTCGCTATTCAAAAGAAAATTACAACGGAGAGCCTCGAAACAAACCCTTTAAGGAGTCACGCTTCGTTCTCGCTGAACTCAGTCCAATTATTTCTACTTTCTTTTTTGCTTATGCCTTTATGTTAGAGGTCATTATAGCGGCGTCAGTTGGTGAGCGGCCGACAGCGCGGGCCCGGCCGATGCACCATATGTTCTCGGTTCGGCCTTTAAATATAGTCGTGACAGTGAAGCTCAGATAATTGATTAATGGCATTTGGGCGGACGTGTTTAAACGCTGCGATCATCGTTTTTTGTCGAAATCTCCGTTAATGATACGTTCCGATTGTCTTTTATGGTGTTCGTAATAAAAGAAGCACCATATGGCGCTCGAGCACAGATTCTTTCGCTAACAGGTGGCTATAATAATACCTTGCAGCATATGTTGGGGCGACAGGTAAACATACCTGAGATATTGGGGGCAGTCAATCTATATTGATTTACGTTATGATATGGCAATAACCTTCTTAAGAAACTAAGAAAGTTATCAAAGTTCCAAACATAAAAAAGGATGAGCGGACTTTGTTCTGGCTCGTAGCTCTAGATGATCGAACGCCACAACTTTCCAATGACTCACGACTCAATACCGGTGTTTCGTGTATAAACTAGACAATAGAAGTAATTATGGAAGTTAAGTATCGTATTTTTTTGTTTTGTATTCCTTTCAACAAAAACAGGCCTTGGGTCGAACAAAACAAAATGTATTATTTACGGGAATCGGAAAGTTTATCAAACCGCTATGGCGTTGTTTTGTTCTGATGGAAGTAGGTATATTTGGGACATTTTCGATGTTGAAATATGAATTCCATAAAAATCCATCTTTTTCTTTCATGTTTGGTATTAACAAGTCAAACTGAAAAGAAACTGAACACCATGTACTTACCACCGAAAGGGGTTACCCTTTCAGTGGTAAGTACATGGTTTTCATTATATTATTTCTTTACCTATTTTCGCATAAAGTACAAAGGTTTAAATAAAATGATGGCAGTGATCTTTCCGGAAACTTTAACGACGATAACAGGCAATTATTTTAGGATGACGCGCAATTTCCTAGGAAAACTCATAGGTAGAGCATAGCAACGTAAGCTTCTTCCTTGTTCTTAGTTTGATAAACTTTTACTAGACAACATTAAACTGGTACAAACTGTGTTTTTAAGACAAAACATGGTAGGCAAGATATTTCTAGTTGCGCCTTATTTGAATTCCAGTGGAGACACCAATCCAATAAGTTTTTCGAGCAAGCAAATAAAAGGGAATAGGCAATTACTGGGGACTTTCTCTACGTTTTATTTAATGCTCAGGTTTTTGTAACTTTTTTGTATCAAACGTACAAAATTAGAAGTCGTGTTCATTTACTATGTGTCGTTACAGAAATAGCACGAAGAGAGCATAGACTAATTTGAAGTGCTTAGAAAGAAAATAGAAGAATCAATTTAGATACATGTTTGTAGTTAAAATTAATCAGTTTTCTTTTGAAGTTAAATATGAAAAAAGAAACATTGATCCAATTACTAATTAACGATGTACCTATAGCCTCGAAATAGTTAAACAATCAACACTATTAATCAACAAAAATAGTCTTGTAATTTTCTTGCTTAAATTTTTTAACTCAACGGAAAAAGTCAAAACACTGTAGAAGTATTCCGAAGCTTAGACAACGTCTTAACGTGGTACAAACCGCACGCAGCACAGCACGTTATAAAATGTACGGAATATTATGGGAAATGACACACCAAACGTATGATGCCGTGCAGCGAGACATAGCTAAGTACTTGTGTCACATTTGGTGTGTCATTTCCCACATTTCCTAGATTATAACGTCATAAGCTGTGTTGTGCTGTGCTTCGATGCGCTGGGGGTTGTTTTTTGATAAAATTGTGCGTCACCAAATGCGGAAGAATGACATGGTAACTCCTCTGCTGCGCTAAGCTTGATAGCTAAGCTACAAACTTATAAATTAAAGATGTTAAAATCATTAATTCAGTTGTCAACTCTTAACTCAAAAGTCTGTTACCCAGTATAGTACTGTTACGAGCGGGGTTGGATAAAAGGAATGAAACGTCGATGTATCCGAAGATTCACTTTATTCACCAAGTACACAAACACAAACACTGTTACACTACACTAGACACTTGCACTATTACACTCTGAACACTACTCGTACAATTACTTTGATGTTAGCACTTTGAACGCGTAATCAAAACTGACTGCCGAGTTGTCGGTCGTCCGCGTATTTATACAATTTAAAATATCCAGAACATTCGATTTAACAATAGCGCAAACACACAAAAAGTTGTTTATCACGCGGAGCCACGCGTTCAATCTAGAACATTGAAGTAAACACCCTATTATTCAATAGATAAAAACATCATAAAAACGGTGCACAATAATTGCTTTCCAGAAAGATTTCTTTTGTTCCGGATTTTAATAATGGGACGCGCGCGACTCGAGCGGCTACTATTGTCTAATCTGCGTTACCTATCGGTAGTCGTAAACAACATCGCCACAGATTAGCGTATAGTTTCTGCGACTGGCGTAACACTACACCCTCCTAAGACATGCTCGTCCCGAGCATCGTTAGTCCCGTGATATCGCGCCAGTCGATCAACGTGGACAATCTTAGGTGCGCCTCGCTGACCCTTCTGTATGCGATATGTGACGTCGTTGATTTTGGTCACCACACGGTATGGTCCATCCCATTTGGGTTGCAGCTTTGGAGATTTCCCTTTCTTGCGTACAGGATTATGAAGCCATACTAGCGATCCTTCATCAAACCCAGGGTCATTGAACTTCCTGTCATATCGAGTCTTCATCTTTTCCGATGCTTGTTGGCTAGAATTTCTAACAAGTTCGTAGATGTCGTTCATCTTATTCCGTAGATCCCTGGCGTACTCGTTTATTGGTTGTGGCGAGTCTGGTGGAATGCCGGTTATTAAATCCGCAGGCAGCCGTAACTCTCTTCCGAAGTTTGCAAAGGCTGGAGTGACGTTGGTGCTTTCGTGAACAGCACTACGGTACGACAGTAGAAATGGCTGGATGTGCTTGTCCCAATCTCGCTGATTGTTTTCGACCACTTTGGCTAGATGGGTCACAAGAGTGCGGTTGTATCGTTCCACCATTCCGTCGGACTGTGGATGGTATGACGTAGTCCTTGTTTTGTGAGCACCCATCACTTGACACACCTCTTTAAACAGTTGAGATTCGAAATTTCTTCCTTGATCGCTGTGAATTTCCAGTGGTACTCCAAAACGGCAGAACACTTCATGCACTAATTTGTCGGCTATTGTAGGAGCCTCTTGATTCGGAATTGCAAAGACTTCTGGCCACTTGGTAAAATAGTCCATAACAACCACGAAGTACTTGTTGCCATTATCAGTGACAGGAAATGGGCCCGCCACGTCTAACGCTATTCGTTCCCATGGTGCTCCGACATTATACAGCTTCAATGCACCTCTGCTACGGGTGTGTGGCCCTTTCACTGCAGCACAGCTTGTACATTTTCGTACCCAGTCTTCTACGTCGTCTCTGCAATTGATCCAGTAAAATCGTTCTCGTATCTTTAGCAGCGTCCGTTTTACTCCCAGATGTCCTCCTGAATATCCATGGTACAGATGCAATACGTCAGGTACCTTAGCTTTAGGCACAATCATTTGTAAATGACAGCGATTGCCTCGTGTATTTTCCCATTTGCGGCACAATACTCCTTCATGGAAAAGAAGACTGTCCCATTGTGCCCAATAACTCTTCGTCGTTATGCTCATGCCAGCCACATCACTCCAATTTGGCTTAGAGGCACCAGACTCCATCCACTCGAAAATTGGCTTTATGTCCGTGTCATCTTGTTGTGCTATCTGGAGGGTTTGCTTCCATTCATCACTAAGATCTGTTTTGAGCATCCTGACGGGTACAATTTCCTTAGACTCTTGCTTTAGACAATGCTTACAGTCTTCCGGGCAAGGCCTTCTAGACAATGCGTCCGCGTTACCATGTGCCTTGCCACTGCGATGCTCCGCTGTAAAATCAAACTCCTGCAGCTGCTCAATCCATCTTGCTACTTGTCCTTCAGGGTCCTTGAATTGAAGCAGCCAAGTTAATGCAGCGTGATCGGTCCTCAGACGGAATTTTCTTCCTAGCAGGTATTTGCTAAAATGCCGCAAAGTCTTCACTACTGCCAGCAGTTCTCTCCTTGTCACGCAGTAATTCCTTTCTGGTTTGGATAAGGATTTGCTGTAGTAAGCTATCACAACCTCTTGATCTCCTTTTCGTTGTGATAGTACGCCGCCTATACCAATATTACTGGCATCGGTGTCAACGATGAATTCATTCTCGGTGTCTGGGAATCCAAGGATTGGTGTTTCACACAGATGCTTCTTCAGTTCTCGGAAAGCGGTGTCGCAGTCTTCATCCCAGTGGAAGATTCGTTTTTCTTCAGTTAGTCTATGCAACGGTTTTGCTATATCAGAGAAGCCTTTCACAAATCGTCGGTAGTAAGAGCATAGACCCAAAAATGATCTGATTTCCTTCTTGTCTTTTGGAACCGGCCAATCTTTGACCGCGCTGATTTTCTCCGGATCTGTCCGCACACCATCTTCAGAAACTACATGGCCCAAAAAGTTAACTTGTCGTTTGAAGAATGAGCATTTCTTCGGGCTCAACTTGAGGTTGGCTGCACGGATTTTCGTCAACACTAGTTCCAGGTTTCTGAGGTGGTCTTCAAAGGTTTTTCCCACAATTATTATGTCATCCAAATAGACCAGGCAAGCGTCTCCAATCAACCCTGCAAGCACCAGCTCCATTAATCTTTCAAAAGTTGCAGGGGCATTGCACAATCCGAATGGCATGACATTGAATTGCCAAAGCCCTTTTCCCGTAGAAAATGCAGTTTTCTCTTTATCTTTGGGGTCAATTTCCACTTGCCAGTAACCACTTTTCAAATCCAAGGTTGTGAACCACTTCATTCCCGTCAGCGTATCCAATGTGTCATCAATTCTGGGCAGAGGGTAACTGTCTTTCTTAGTTACATCGTTAAGTCTTCGGTAGTCCACACAAAACCGCATACTGCCATCTTTCTTCTTTACTAGCACCACAGGAGAACACCATGGACTGGATGAGGGCTCGATGATCTCGTTCTTCGCCATATCCTCAATCATGGTCTCCACTTCCTTTTCCTTAGCAACTGGTATTCTTCGTGGCCGCTGGCGTATCGGTTGCTGGTCGCCTGTATTTATCGTGTGCTTTACTAGGCCGGTTTTCCCATTGTCCGCATCAGTTGAAGCAAAAATATCGGCGTAATGCAGTAACATCTTCCTTGCCATTGAACGCTCTTTTCCAGTAAGATCCTCACAATCTTCTAAAAGTGTGGACACGTCGAAATTCTCACGAGGTATACATTTGCTCGGTAGTTCTTGACATCTGCGCATCCAATCTACTTCCTCGCAAGTGCCCATTAGAGTTCCACCTTTTATGAGATGCTCCTCATTACTGGGATTCAATACACGCACTACGCCAGTATTAGTTGTCTTCACTAGAGTCCGTGCCACTATCCATGGATGGTTGTTTTCCAATTGTTCAATTATCACACATCGTCGTTGGTGTCTTAGCTTTGGTGGTAGTCTTACTACCACAACGGTTTCCGACTTGGGTGGAAGGATAGTCCTCTTCAGACAGTACACTTTTCCTGCTGTAGCACCTTCCATAAAGATCTCTTCTGATCTACACTTTAAGATTCCTTGATTGACATCGATCTCACAGTGATGTTCTCGCATAAAGTCGAGACCCAAAATGCAATCATCGACTATATCAGCCACAATCACTTTGTGTTGGAAAGTCTCCTCACCCAGCGTCAATACCACTGATTCTTCGCCTCGGACGGGTATGTGCTGACCGGTCGCTGTCAGGAGTTTGAACTTTGTTGCAGCCCCGAAAATCCTGAAGGTAACGTTTAGCAAATCGGGAACTAATCACTGTTCGAGATGCTCCAGTATCCAAAGTCAGCTTGCAGGGTGTTCCGTTAATTTCACCTTTGATGATCAGGCTATTTCCATCTTGAACTTGTGAGATCGAAATCTTCGGGGCTTTTAAATCACCGGCCAGCACCCGCCCCTTGGTCCTGGCGTTTATTCGTTTCCCTGCTGCTGGGCGGCGTTGTTATCCACTTTTTCCTCAATTTGACGATGGTCCCTCCTTTGCCGTGGCTTCGAACAGTTTCGTGATAAATGGCCTCTTTCGTCGCAGTTGTAGCATCTAGGGCTAAACCGGAAACGATTTTGGGATGTTTCGCTCACTTCCCTGATGCGTTGGGTTTCTCCCGTTGGATTTCGTACAGCTTCTACTTCTAAAGCGTGAGCTAAAGCGTCCTTCAGAGATTTGTGATGTCGAAGCTGTACTGCTACCCTCACTTCACTGTCACGTATTCCATCGGCGAATGCTTCAACCAGCTGCTCGTCGTTGGGTGTAGGTGAAGACTGGTGAGCCTTCCTAAATAGTTTTTCTATCTCAAGAGCCCACTCTTGCAGATTTTCTCGGCGGCCTTGAACTCTGTTCTTCATTTGTGCTCGAAACACATGCTCTAGGTGTTCGTCTCCGTAACGACTTTCCAAAGTTTCTAGAAGCTTCTCATAAGTGACGTCCTTGCCCAGTGCTTCAAGCACAGTCAAAGCCTGGTCGCGGAGGCTTACCGTGAGAGCAGTCATGGCTTGCTTCTTATTCCATCCATTGGCCTCGACTATGGCATCAAATTGGATTTTATAAGCTGACCACGAGGAACTTCCGTCAAAAGGTGTCACCTTGAATCCATGTGTTACAGGTGCAGAACAAACAGGGGCTGCTATTCCATCTCCAGACTTGAGAACATTTAAACATTTTCTTACATCGTCAATCCGTGTCTCAGCCTCGAAGATGCGGGTTGCGTAGTCCTTTATAGCGATGTCATGTTGCTTCACAGTAGTCTCATGCTGGTCAACTTTACTTTTTAACTCTTGAAATTCCATTCCAAAAGCCGTTCGCAGGCTAGTCATCTCTTCTTTCAACTGAAGGGCATTTTCTTCCATTCCTTCCTTTAGCTGGCGAGTAATTTCTTGATCCCGACGACGAGCATATTCCTCTTGACGACGAGCATTTTCCTCCATGTCCTTCCTAAGCATTGCCATCAAGGCCGTCATGTCCAATGGTGTTGGTGCCGCAGCTGCTACTGAAGCCGCTCCCAAATTCTCTGATGGATCGCTGGTCGCTGGTTCATTCACATCAACCAATAACGAGTCGTTTCCAAACCGTCTCTGGTCAACGTCTTCTTGTCGCCGTGTCTGTTCCTCTAACCGGCGTGCCTCCTCTTGTCGGCGTTGGCTCCTGGTGCGAAGCGAATCGTCGTCGTGCGGAGTTATCGGCATTTTCCTTTTATCCCACTTCTGACACCAAATGTTACGAGCGGGGTTGGATAAAAGGAATGAAACGTCGATGTATCCGAAGATTCACTTTATTCACCAAGTACACAAACACAAACACTGTTACACTACACTAGACACTTGCACTATTACACTCTGAACACTACTCGTACAATTACTTTGATGTTAGCACTTTGAACGCGTAATCAAAACTGACTGCCGAGTTGTCGGTCGTCCGCGTATTTATACAATTTAAAATATCCAGAACATTCGATTTAACAATAGCGCAAACACACAAAAAGTTGTTTATCACGCGGAGCCACGCGTTCAATCTAGAACATTGAAGTAAACACCCTATTATTCAATAGATAAAAACATCATAAAAACGGTGCACAATAATTGCTTTCCAGAAAGATTTCTTTTGTTCCGGATTTTAATAATGGGACGCGCGCGACTCGAGCGGCTACTATTGTCTAATCTGCGTTACCTATCGGTAGTCGTAAACAACATCGCCACAGATTAGCGTATAGTTTCTGCGACTGGCGTAACAGTACGTAGCCTGCAACCATGCGAACTACATGCACGTGCCTTCCCTTTGGCACAACCTCTTGGCACATATACACAATTTACTACGACCCCTTTAAATTACTTAGGCTTCTACTGGAAACGGTTATTAACGAAGTTTTCCATTGTCAACAGATTGGGCGGGCCGCAGATGTCAGGCGGCATGGGCGGCGGAACTCTGGGCAGCGGGCACTGCCAGCTGGCAAACCAGCCTCTAGTGATGCCAGTTTTCCCTCTGCGGGCCAGCCAGCCCAGCCCCGTGCCCGTCTACTCGCCCTCCCGGTTTCACATAGACAAGCGCTGCCAACACCGGTGCACGTGGAAATGCATGGCTATCTCCATGATATGCCTCTGTGTCATACTGGCGGCTATGCTCGCCTATTTTATAGGTAAGCCTTTATTTCATATAAGTACGTTTTATCAAGAAAAATAATAATTAAATGCTGTTCATTGGCATCACTTGAGAACGGCTGGAACGATATGGCTAAAGCTATCTTTAAGCAAGCCTGAAGACCCAGCAGCCACATCAAGAATCAGAAGGCAACATGCGGCACTAAGTCACGGCCATCGTCAGCAATACATAATACAGTAAATTTGTTTATTGTAATTTTATGAGACATTTATCTTTAGTGAGGACATTTTAACATACCTAAGCATAAAAATTAATGATAATGAAAACCAATTCCGAACAAAATCACCGATTTGTATTACTTTTCATTACGTGGGTTACTCCCTAAGACTAATAAGAAAAGTTCCCCAGCAAAATGGTACTAAAATACAAACTCATCAATCTTTGTGAAGCCACTATCGTGTAACTATAACAACTTTAATTAAGATAAAATGTTTTTCTTTACTTAATACATCTAAGATAAACAACTTTCCTCCGAAGGCTCTTGATAAAATCGCTAGAATTATTTCATTAAGAAATCTATATATTCTACGTCCATTTAAGTAAGAAGTTTGCTGCAATTTCTAGAGTAAGCGAACTTATACCTAACTACAACAGTTAAGTTTGATCAAAAAGTTGCAGACAGATAACTTACGGCTTATCTTTAACGTATTCCTTTGGTAAACTTTCCTAATTGAAATAAAAAAGTAATAGATTGAAATAAAAACGTGAGTTTGAATAAAAACAAAGGGTGTCTATTGATTAAATATCGAATTCTTAATACAAGATACAGCTTGGATATGTTTGTTCATAAAATCTCAGCGGGACGTTCGGAACATTCGTTAGGACAGTATTTTTATTAACTCGCTCGGAATGCCGATTAAAATATTCATAACATTATTCTTTCTCAATCCATTAGCGTTAGAGCGGCCCTCGTTTGGAGCATGTCGAGACAAAAGTTTATTGTCGTGCCAGCGTGACGCTGCGATGCTTACTCTTGTTTTGTACTACTCAACTTTCACTGCTAACATTCGATACTTCAAATCAGATAATGTCTCAATGTTTCAAACATCGGTATGGTAGTCACTGTACAATGTTTATCTGAGACTAAATCGATTCCTTGACCAAATGTGGTGTGTGGTTTGGAGTAATTTATTGACAATAGTGATTAACAATTCACTTCTTGGCTCGTAAAATATATAAGGTAGATTTCATTTATTACGACCTTGGTTGTAGCGACCATTTACCTATAGCGACGTTAAATCAAAGTCCCTTAAATTTAAAGCATACTTTAGTACAAAATTCATGTGGCTATAGCGACTTTGGATGTAACGCCGAGTTCGGGTGTAGCGACTGTTTTTAATGAATCATTTGTAACAATTCCTAGACATCCCATGCAGATATTGCGACCGGAGTCGGCCGCCAAAGACACAAAGATTTTTTTCTTTCACAAACATTTCTTATCTTTTGTTTACATCCATTGCACACAGATGGTCAGCAAGTGTGGAGACCTTTACCTTTTGTTTATAGATATCAACTAAGTAGGTAGTGAAGCGTGTACCTTTCGGAGCTTTTAGGGTTTAGTTACAAAGTGATATTCTGAGTAGCAACTGGGTTTAGTAAACTTTTGAATAAGTATGGCTGCGAGACGCTAAACTACACATGTGTACGTGTCTGTATCTCTTTACCTTTGCCTGTAACGACTTCCGGATATAACGTCGAAAATAGAGTGGTCCCTTCATTGTCGTTATACCCGAAATCCACTGTACATTTATCTAGGTGTTTTTTGGAACCAGCCAGCCATCACATAGTGCAATTTCAGATAAATCGATTTTCAAAGATAAAAATTGTTCGCCTTGATTATATATTGCAAAAATATAATCCTTTGTCTATTCGAGCAGCAAAATCGTCGCGCCCGGGGCAGCTCTCTCCAATTAAGGGGCAGTTCTTGTCTTCTATGATTGGAAACCATTAAAAAAGGGTAGCATTTGAGCCACGTAGGATTACGACGCTGAAGCCCTCGGGGAATTGAAGCCAATACGAAACAGTAGCAACAATCAGATCTCAATAACCTTTATAAATCACAGCTTTAGTTTTCAGTCCCGTTTTTTACATCATAGGTAATGTAATGTTTAGTAGAGAAATTTCTGGGCAAAGTCGAATACCATCTTGAATTAAACAATACTTAGCTTGATGGTGCACGATTTTTTAATGCACATAAAAGAACGCGCGCTATTTTACTGTCATCACAGAAATTTTACTCCTCCAAACTGTGGGCTTTAAATATTTATGGGAGTATACAGTTTTATAACCAAATCATAAAGAAAGATATTTCCATCAACACATCAAAACTCAATTACGAAAGGTGATAAATTCAAACATCCACTTCGTGCATGCAAATGAGTTGATTAAACATCGACTCTCTGACGAAAACAGACATCGACCATTAGTCTTTTATCATTCTTTGTTTAGATCTCGCAACCGGCATCCACAGAGAGGGCTATAAAAAACTAAACAAACATCAGAAAAATATAAATGATGCGCCTAACCTAAAGCAACGCGCTGCGTGCCTCGAGCTCGGGCGCGGGCCCACGGGCACTCGGCCCGCGTTAGCTCTGTTATAAATTATCTTACACTTCCACGTCCCATATTATTTTACTGCGGATATATCAGCCACTCGCAATCCCGGCCTACCCGCTCAACGACCAATCATAATTTATACATACATAATGCTGCATAAATCGCGAAAGTAAATCCCGGTTTGATTTAACGCTAAATAACTAATCCTTTGCTCGTTGTATAATAAAAGGATGCTTAACATTTATATCTGATGGAATGGCACATTCTCACAAATATGTCAAAGAATTCTACAATGAATTTTACAAGTATTCTCCGCTAACGATGTAAAACACGACTAACATAAAATAACAGCAAGCTCTTTGCGCGATGAGGTGCGGTGCAGAATAAGCCGTCCGGAGAGATATAAAATACAAATAGTATTGAAACAATACGGTTAGGTGTTTCGTAAAAGTGAAGCTCGTGCAATCTACCGCAAGTGAGTCGTCAGCGATAAAACCCAGACCGCAGACACATAAGATATCACAAAAATAGCATCAAAGTCGACACGGGGAACTACGGGAGTGTTACCTCTGGCCTAGTTTCCAGCGTGCATTTACCCTGCCGAGCCAAACCCTAACCGCCTACTATAAAAACTCGAATGAAAATAACATGAGTCATTTAGATAAAGGATATAACGACCTACGTTATTCGGTGTTGGAACAGATTAAACTCCGTAAAATAACTTTAAAAAATAGGTTGATAAGTGAGGAAGGAACAGGGACGATTTATGAGAAAGAAATATTTCGTTTCATATCTGAGTTGTGTTCTGGGTCAGCTAAGTTACTCGTAGAGCGAGTTGTAAAGTTGGAGGTTTATGTGGCTTTATGAATGTATAGTAGATATAGTGGTGCTGTATTCAGTGGAAGCTCACCAATGGTTAGGGCTTGGCAAGGCACTCCGTCGCGCTGTCACGCGAATCCCGTATAACAGTTGTACGTTCCCAGAAACAATGTGTTGTTGGCTGCATAGCACCATTTATGCTGAAAGTGCTCACTCGCTGTAATGTCAGGAAATTACTTCTGTTTATTTCACTTTAAATACATACCACGTCTGTTAAATGTACCGAAAATGGTAGTGGCAACCTTATAAATCAAACCACAACATTCCGTTTAAAGTTTACATTGATGTCATGATTTTCATATGAAAAATAGAGAATGGTAGATGCAATAGTGGAACAAAACAACTTTCTTTTTTGATTTTTAATAGCTTTTTTATAGCCATTAAAACTTCAAAAAGGCTATGTTACATTGAATGGAGACTCTAATAATTCTAAATAATTAATGGATACGTATCGCTTTTTTACCTGAAGTACTTTTACATTGTGCTGTTTTCCGATATACCAATAGCTCTGTAAATAGAAATTCCTTTGGTTTTTAAACTACGATCTTCATTTGCGTGCAGATTTGTATACTCGTAACTAGCCCACCACCCACCATACTAATAAACAGTTTAGTGATAAATTAAAAGTTTTTAGCTCGCTACACCACGCTTAATACATTGTGCTGTTTTCCGAAATAACCAATAGCTCTGTTAACAGAAATTCCTTTGGTTTTTAAACAAAACTCTTTGTTTGCGTGCTGGTTTGTTTACGATACCCACCAACCACCATACTAGAACAGTTTAGCGGTGAATTAAAATTGTAATAAAATATTTTTTAAATAAAAAAAAAGTGTTTAGCTTGCTACACCATACTTACATCTGTACCAATTTCGGTAACCAGCCTAAAACGCATCAACATGTTTCGATTTCAACTCCCACCGCCATTCTCGGCGTAATAACAGCTATTTGTGAAGACCTATGAATATATTCGTAAGATAATCCTAATTTAGACGACGTAATAAAGTAACAGTAAAATAAATCTAGTCAATGCTTCTTGAAAGTAATGTAATGAACCGGCCCAATGTAAGGTGTCTCGAGTGAATGAGGCTTATCGTATCGGATCTCGGTTCATTTAGATGCCCGTTAAATTATAGGACTGAAGATAAGAGACTCTCGTCGCATATCAATGCAGCGGTCGAAGTGTCCACTTCAAAACGAAATAAGTTTCTCTAAACGAACGACACGTACGACTCTAAATTACCACATTTAGATTTCCGACAGATAGTGAACGTAATCAATGACACCGTTAGCGCTACCTATTTAACGCGACACGTATTGATTTCAGCTCAAAGGAAATATGTTTTTTAATTAAACTACTTTCATGTTTTTCGATCAACTATAGGATCAATAACAATAGGGAATTATTATCGGTCACGCCTCCCGGCGTTCCGGATGTGTACTGAATAAAAAAGCGGTTCTGTAGTTTAATCCGACGCAAATCTCCTGGTGTATGTCGGTAGTTTTAGCATTGTAATGAAAAAATGTGGACCATCTGTTGCACCCTTCATTACGTACGTGGTGCTAGATGAATGGGGCAAACACAGCTCCGTCAACTTTTTAATGTAATTGAAATTCTGAGGACCCCAAATGTTTTATTAAAGCTCTCTCAGCGTCGAACATTAACGCTTGTGAAGTGGTTCCCTCGATCGATACTACATCTGCCAACAAAAAATAATACATCACAAATAACACGATTAAACCTGTCCAACTTTTTACAATTTAAACTTTTGAGAGGATTAGTTGTTCGAACGTAGTTGTAAAACATGGCACCTTCTCAAAATAAATTGTTAGTAGAGCTTAACGATAAATTCTCGTAAGTCCGAACTTGGCAAAGTAAAGCTTCATGTAAACACATTGTGTAGGCAAGTTTGTAGAGAAAGCCTGGATAAAACCTGGGTAGATATCGACACGAAATTGTATTCGAACTAACTCAATAAACAACGCTAAACCAATTTAATCCAATCTACAATGGCAGGAGTCAAATTGATAACAATTTTCAATTAGATGTGGGTTTAAAAATTTGGAGACATTTGTACTTGTCCGCGCTTCGGTTTAAATAGGTCAGAAATCTAAAGGACGAATATAGTTCTTATTTCTGAGTTGACAAGAGCTGTTATCTGAGACGGGGTACTGGGAAGATGGGGACATGGCAGACGAATAGAGGAAGATTTATCACGTGACTAATATCGTCGGCGCGATGCGATGGCTCTCCTCCCTAGGGACTCCATCAAACGAGTTTCGCTCCCCTAGCACACGATGCAATCTATGCTGAATCGTATTACAATAAATTGTATTAGCTCGAAAAATAGTTGAGATAGCAAACATCGTCCATCTGCACACGATCGCTGCATCGCGACCTTCCTTTGAGGACCCTCCATTTCCTTCTATGGCGAAAATTTATAGATTTTACGAGGGATCATCGGCAAAAGCCGCTGTTCACCGCATTGCCATATTTTATTTTCTCGTGCGGAAATTACGTCATCCGCGCTCGTTATCCGAGAAACAGTGGTGTTGTTTATGTTGTCTACAGGTTTCGTATTGTTCCTGGAATATGTCACGGTAATGGGAAACTAGATACGTAAAATATGGATATTGCTTGCAAAATGAAACTTATTTGAGCTGTTGTATGGAAACTCAACTCTACATTTTACTTTAGGATTTCTCGAATCTCGTTACTTGGAAGTTTTTTGAGAACTGCTGCGCTCTGCGGTTGCCAACTAAATCCTATTATAGATACTGTTACATATTTAAGTATAGATACTTCTTTCTATAGGTTGGAATAGTATATCATATTGCGATAACAATACTGTAAAATTATATTTTACGATGTAAACGTAATTTTGACATATTTACTGTTCGGCATTTAATATTTAATGAATAAAAGGAAATAAATAGGTACTTTTAAACTCTCCGTATCAATTGGTAAGTATATAAACAGAAAACATTCATGATTAAGTTAACATTACTGGACTCACTCCATTGCAATCATCAGACTGCATCGCACGCGACTCTACTGAATATAAATCACCTACTTATCATTGATGGTAAGCCGATAAAGGTCATTGTCATCGAACTATTCCTATCTACCCTCGAAGAGCATCGCAGGGTTAATGTAAATGTGCAATTCGGCCGGGCAAATGGCGTCAACGCTCCGTCCTTATCTAGGAGCAAGATCTGTGGGATCAGAGAGCAGGGACGAAAGATAAGTTAATTGCTCTAAAGCCGGGGCCGCAGGAATTATGGTAAATAGGCCTGCACGCGCCGCACTCGATATTTTATTGCCCAGAAATCTTAACTGTTCTGTGTTTGCTATGAATGCAGACGTTGAAAGGGAAATGACTCGTTAAGTGTGTCTTTATTGCAGCTCTATTGACAGTGTCGTTATCGAGTGGGTAGGTTAGGTATGTAACAATCTTTTACTTCTATTTTTATAGGAAACATAAAAACAGTGAAGCTACTATTTTTAATTATACGAAAATGGTTTTCATTTTTATAAAATTTCGTAACCGAAAGATTGAAAATGAAATATTAAATGCATCCAGATGAAACCCACCCATTAAAAATTGTGATCCATAAAAAAGCAATGCAGATACCAATTAGCGGCTATTTGTCATAATTTATTCAAACACGCAACATTTCTTTCGACAAATTAAGCGCACTCCGATCCTAATTAGTCGGACGGAATCGGTGCAGCGTCAATTAACTGAATACGGATTGAAATACGGCATCGTCGTGGAGCTCGCGAGCCGAGCCGCACATCCTGCTGCACGCGCCACTAAATAAACCCAGCAGCCCCATCGAAGCACAAATCCCCGCACCCGCTCCCCGCGACCCACCTTCCTACAAAACTAATAAATGAACACAATAAATTCTCTTTACATTACAATAATAGCAACGTCTGTTTGCTCCTTTGCATTTTTTATTTGTTTTGTATCAGTGAACCGGCACGCAGCAGGGCTTGCAATACTCCTTTATTTGTTTTTAATTGAAGTGATGTAAAAGCTTAATGATTTATGTACGAACCCGAAGGTTTGTTTACTCTCGGATCGGCCGTAGAACTTTTTAATGATCGATTCATCGAGCCTTCCATGCGGCTCTTAATAAGAAACATAACTCAGTAAACTCTTTTGAAACATTTTATTTAACGCTTCAGCGGTTTAAATGTAAAAAGTAAATCATGTCAGCCAAGTTCCAGACTCGTGTTATGGGAGCCCGTGCGCTTCTCAGTTAACACCGTGAAAAATTATCCAATTAGAGTGCGTAGCGCGGCATTTTATGATCGATCCGATCGCTGCAACTGTCGCATAATGAGGAGACAACGGCATTCCCTCGAGCAAGAAACGCTGGGTGTCGCCGAGCCACCTACGTGCTCGCAGCGGCCGCGGGAGCGGAACCGATCGCTCCGTCACACCGCCACGAAACGAAGCCTGCCCGTGCTCCGCTTAATTAAAACTCGACGGGACGGGACATCACGTCACCTACCACCTACCCCGCCAGCCTCACTCCACTACCTCTCCCACTTTCAAATGACATTTCTTATTGTCAAACCATTGTAGTGTATCTCCAATTCGGAGCGACAGGCGTGTGAACTCTAATAGAATTACACTTTGGCTACTGGACATTATCGATGTGAGACCTCGATAAGACGCAAACTTAACGGAAACTTAATTGGATGGCCAGATTGGGGCGAAAGATTTAACCTTTACGACATAATTTTGTTTGAAAGGTTCTTTTGGAATCCGTTACGCAATATACTTGCTGACAAATCAGTCCTCCAACTAAAATAACGAGCACAATCTAATTAATGCCTTTTTCTCTTGTTTCAGCTTTATCGTCAATTAAAAGTAATATAGACAATTCAAATTGCATTCTGGTACAAGATGTCAAAGCAGTAACACACGCACAAGGAATTAGAGATGCTTTATCAACGTCTTCGCCTTCTGATGGTATGTAAAGCCGTTTCTGTAATTTGTAGGGAATTTATGGCAAAGATGAAATTCTATTTACATGTAGAATATGTTTCAGTACATACATAGTAACATTACTGTTAATTTCAGAATCGATATCAACGTCATCGCTAGGAGGCTGGTCAACAACGGCAGAAGCGGCTCTCGAATCAGCAGTCATACCACAGCAAGCGCAACAGGCTGCGCCTCCACCTTGGTCTCCAGCGATGGAAATTAGAGAATTCGATGAACTGCACCATGCCACTATACCCGCTTATCAGTTCTGGAGTTCAGAATTTCGGAACAAACAACCAGCCTACGTGAGCTTGAATTTCACTGTGCCATGGGGAGCTAACTTCGCAGTTTACGGCAGGCGGAATGTAGCACCTAGCGTAACACAATATGACTTCGTTGAATTCATTAGAGGCGGTCGTGTCGATCACAGACTTAGGAAAAGAAGGAGCCCTCTACGGCCTGAGAAAGAAAATACTTTCGTCAACTGGAACGAGTTACTGAGCACGACTGGCCCATTTCAGAGATGGAACCACACGATTAGCAAAAGATCAACTGATATGAGAGTCAACGTCAGTATATTACAGTACCTCGACACAGGAAGATGGTTTATTTCGATATACAACGATGAACTGCAACCGCACAGTGTGGAAATGATCGTATCAGAAGCCGAGGGAATTACCAACTCTTGTCCTGACGACTGTTCTGGTCACGGTTCTTGTTATTTGGGAAAATGTGAATGTATGGATGGATACGAAGGTCACGACTGTTCTAAAAGTAAGTCATCCTGAATACCAATTTCATTACATTTCTGTTACCGATAGGTACTAACTGTCATTTGTTTAATAGGTGTTTGTCTATTACATATCTGTTACCGATAGGTACTAACTGTCATTTGTTAAATAGGTGTTTGTCCAGTGCTATGCTCGGGTCACGGCGCATACGCCGGAGGCGTATGTCACTGTTCGGAAGGCTGGAAAGGAACGGAATGTGACATACCAGCCCATGATTGCGAACCTGCTGACTGCTCGGGAAGAGGTCAATGCGTGGCTGGCCATTGTCATTGCAAACCTGGATGGAAAGGACCAAAATGCGATGAAGGTAGACGAACCATTCTTAGCGAAACGTTCTATCAGTCACAAATCAAATCAAAATCAAATCAAATCATTTTATTTGCATGTCAATGGGTTAAATAAGGTTAAAAGAATTAAAATTAATGTTCAGCCATTAACGACACTAGTCGTGCAAAATTTTTACAATATTATGAGTCTAGTAGTATTCAAACAATATTAAATCATTCCAATATTAATGTCATTATAGTTAAGTCATTTGCAAGCCCAATTATAAAAATGTAAGCGACAAGTCATTTTATTTAAAAATTTATCGGTTTCATAGAAACCGTTTTTTTTCATACGATTTCATAGAAAACGGTTTTGATCATTTGTTTAAATTAATTCAACGCGTTATATTGTTTAGAGGATTGCCTAGACCCTACATGCGGTGGTCACGGATCTTGCGTACGCGGGCGCTGCGTGTGCCGCGCAGGGTGGCGAGGTGCCGCTTGCACGGAGCGCGACGCTCGCGTCCAGCGGTGCTTGCCGGCTTGCTCGCAACGAGGAGTGTACGACTTGGACGCGGGACGATGCGTATGCGACCCTCTATATACTGGCGATGATTGCTCACAAGGTAGTACAAGTTCTTATACACTTAGCTAAGTTTATTGTAAAGAAAATCTCTATCGCTCAAGTAAAGTTGCATGTTTCGCGGTGCATATGCATACGTGTATGTATATATAATCTTATGTGTTTATCGCATCGCAGTGGTGTGTTCCTTGGACTGCGGTCCTCACGGGGTATGTGCGGAAGGCGTGTGCCGCTGTGACGAAGGCTGGACCGGCTCTATGTGCGACCAGCGCCCCTGCGACCCGCGCTGCCACGAGCATGGACAGTGCAAGAACGGGACCTGTGTCTGCACACAAGGCTGGAATGGCAGACATTGTACTTTACGTAAGTTATCCAGCACCAAAAATCCTATTACAAACAATTATTTAGAAGATAGCTAAACTAAATTTGCCTACAGCCGGATGCCCCACCGCGTGTTCTCGCCACGGACAGTGCTTGTTAGAAGATGGCGTCTACCGATGCTCTTGCGCTGACGGGTGGGCAGGAACCGACTGTTCTATCGCCTTGGAACTGTCTTGTGTCGACAACGAAGACAATGACGAAGGTACGAATCTCTTTATTTTCAGAGACATGGATTTTACTTCTTCTATAATTTTGAACACTATTTGCGACTATTTAGTTTCTGAAAAATATCATTTCGTTATTGATTTTTTTATTTTGTTTCGTTATAACATTATGCTAACAAGAATCTGAAAAAAGATTTGCATGTAAGACAAATATCGTTCGTTGGTGGTGGGCAATTGGTATTGAAACATGTACAAAATTGGCTGACAATGGCCCTACCATTTTGAAGATGGCATGACCGACTGCTCCGACTCGGAATGCTGTAGCCGGCCCGAGTGCGCCGAGCACATCATGTGCCTAGCCTCCAACGACCCCGTCGAGGTCCTCCTTCGGAAACAGCCGCCTTCAGTCACCGCCTCCTTCTATCAGCGAGTCAAGTTTCTCATCGAAGAAAACTCCGTTCAAAGCTACGCACACATGGACGAATATTCAGAGAGGTAAGTGCTTCCTCTACCACGAAATGATGTTTATTTACAAACACCAAATCACTTCATGTGTGTAAGAGACATCGTCCTTAATCTCCCGGTATTCACTTCAATGAATACTCAATATCGGGTGGGTGTAGGACGATACCTTTTACAAGCAAGTTGGTTTAGGACTAACCTATCGGTTTGCACAATTCATAAATCTAATGTAATTGCACTTTACAATGATTTTAGATTCGTGATTTCATCGCCGTACTGTAATGTATAACCGTAAGAAAATACAAAATTCATAATGACATAGTTTAGGAATAAATAGCACCTTCACCATTCCCGCTCATCTTCCTAAACCTCTCCGTGGATTTGGTGTGGTTTTTTTAATTTTAATTGTAATAATTCTACTTTTGTACTCACTTGAATTACGATTTATTTTATCATCTGGTGGAAGTGTTTTGATTTTCCTGTGTTTACTCGCGTGTAATATATTAAGTTATTGTTTGCTATCCTAGCATGGTTATGTTTTATCATAAACCATAATTTTTGTAATATTATTTTTTGTGTTTTTTTTTTTATGTTCTCACACCAGATCCGATGTGTTGTGTATTGTCTAATGTTCATCCTTTGTGTGTGTCTAACCCTACCTGTTTGTCTGATTACCTAATACAGAAGCGTCTTAGAAACAAATTGATAAAATTACAAATTATAATGAGCGCTCAATAGCTTTCGAACAGTTTTGTTTGTCTTCTCATTGATTAGTCTATCAGATTATCAATATAAGCCAAACTCGAATCATGAGAGACAAACAATACACTAATGTGTCAGCATAAAATCTCTTATATTATTGATAATGTATGTGTAGGAGCGTGCGTGAATAATAATTTAAGTCCACAGCTTTAACTATTCAAAGAAAATCGTATGTTTTGAACTTTAGGGGTATTCGCAAATTATAGCCGTGTTCAGTTCCAAAATTCCAATGCGTCTTTCATGATCTGAGTTCTGATTTAAATTCAAAGTTTTATTTGCCGTACCGTGTGCGTTGATAAAACTTTCGAGCAATCTCTTTGACAAAACAAGACAAAGCAAAACTGAATAACAAAAGTAGTCAACCCACCTCGCTTAATATGCAAAAGCGCCTCTAAAAGTTTGTTTGCATTAAAACACGAGCCGCTTCACTATTTTGTTTAAGTTCAAAAGTCTAGAGTGGTTATATTGCGTTCCGGCATTTGTTCCATCGGCCCTTTCGTACCTATTTCAACGCGACGGGTTTCTTCGTGCATTCACCATCCAGCATGTGTTTTGCTCGTACTCAGTAACAATCTTTAGTGCAACCTTCAAGTTCAAAATTTCAGTTGACCCATGAATGATCATTCAGATCCCATGTGGTGGTGTTCTAATGCAAACGGGCTTCGTCGTCGAATCAAATATTGCATATTAATTTTAACAAGTGTTAAAACGCAAGGTAACCAAATTAGACGAGTGTAATCGGCCGTGCGGTTGCCTAGCGCCGGGGTGGGGTTGCACTGAGGGATGTAGGTATCTGTGTAGTAATCTGTCCTGTCTTTCTGTGTCCCTGTGCCGCCGTGTGTCCGCCACTCCTAGCGAGTTCTGGAATTCCTTTACACCATGGTAAGTGTCAGTCAGCCCGCCCTCGCCCCTCAGTGTTCAGTATCTGTTCACCTCTTCCCTTTTGTTGCGTCTCCTGCATATGTGTGTGATGCCGGCGTCCGCCGCTTGCCCATTACAGGCATGCGATCGGACCCACTGTGCTTTTTAACTTTTTGTTCAATCCTTTGTCTGTATTCGTTTCATTCTCTATGTGTATGTAACATCTGTATGTTTGTCTTGAATGTTCCCGTGGCTGCGACAAACTCGATGTTTCTTTGTAACCACGCGCCTGAGCCCGCGCGCGAGCCGACCTTGCAAATATCATTTGCCGCAGTCACAGAAGTATTTTGTACTTATTTATTTGTCTCGTCTATTGTGCTTATATATTTATAGTTGACATATACTGTGGTATATTTTTGTTGTACTGAATGAAACTTAGGAAAATCATTTACGCTTTCACGCAAAACGGCTAAAACACGATAGGGATAGGGCTGTAAAAATACGAAACGTACCGCGGAATTGTATAGTACCTATCAATTGAGCAAAATTCCAGCGAACACGCAAATTAAGCTTCAAATAAACTTACCCTTTTATGTGTTCCTTACCCTTTGTCTGCGTCTTTCATCTGTTAACCAACCCCCTACCCTTCGCCCGAGCTCTTTATGTGTTTAGATCCTCACCCCCTGCGACTAACCAAACACAACTTATTTGAATGTATTCCTACTTCACAGCGAGACTTACAGAGTTTCGACATTGTACATTACAACCATCGCTTCCATTGATCAGTATTTTGCAACCCATATACCTATTGGACTATGAAATTGGTGCAACGATAGTTTTTAAGTTCATTCATCTACATTCATACCTATGTATTTATGTTTGGGTACACAGTACGTATCTGTGCGCCAATCTGCCGCAAACAAATTAAAACATTATTATGCCAAAACATGAACAAGACACCTATATGTACCTACTTATTTCATAGAAGTGTTTACCAATTTTCAAAATGTGTACCTTATATTTAACATTGTATTTCAGATGCGACGTACTTTATTGGTTTTCTTTTAATTTAAAACATTTACATAATGTTTAGTTCAAAATAAATATAATTTGAAAGCTTTTAACATTGAGTGTATTTGTAGCGCTGAATATTACAGTTGTGTTAGGTACAGAGCTTTTAAACAGCTATGTTATTTTAAAAGTTCGCTATTTATTATAATCTATATACAGAGCAACATGCCTTAAAAGCAGTTTTAACTGCTAGTTAATTTTTTATCTTTGCACCAATTTTAGCTGTCACAGAGTTTAAAAAAAAATACAAAATCAATTGATCCTATGGTTTATGCGGCAGCTGTTACATGCATACTTACATAATTATTTTATACATAAAAATTATTTTTCTAGGTAGATTTCCGTTTACAGAGGAAATAGTTTAGTTTAAAATTAAAAAAATAATCATAGTAGTAATTGTAAGTTAAACAAAATTATGATCGTTTGAATTCAAGTGCAACGTAAAATGTAAACCGAAATATATCCTAGACATTTAGCTGGACCTTAACCGAGAATGTGCAATGCTAAAAACTTCTTATTTTATATTATTTTCCAAGATTTATTTTCATACTTTTACTTCATTCTCACAGCATTTACAAAATAAAAGCGTAGCACAAACTTCGATCAGTTCTTGACCGAGGGAGCGCATCGGGCGATATGTTCTCGAAGTTTCTAAGTTTTACTTTCTTTCTGAATAGCACACGAACATAAAACACACAAGTTTTATTGAAGTAAAACTACCGAAGTTGGTAACGTAACACTGAATAAAATACTACGCAAGTAAAAAAAATGGGCAAAAGTATTTTACTTGCTGTGATCGTGAAACAATTGTTTTTTTTACTGACTAAGTAAATGAACATTTTATACATGACATGACAAATATAATGTACGTGCCTCTCGCACATATTTTACGTATGTTTTCGTACGTTTTGAGGCTCTACCATGCTCTACCGTCTACAATATACGTAAGGCTACAAAATGCGATCAATCACTGTAAGAAAAAATCAAAAACCAACACAATCTATTCAGAAAGCAAGCTACCCTAAATTGAATCTCGGAAGATCCAATCGATCAAACAAGGCTACTTGGAAAGGTTGACTCACCCTATGTGAACAATGGAGAACATATCGCCCGTGGCGCGGTGCTGTGCCTCCTTGACTCCAACTGACGAGAGCTGGTCTGTGCAGCCGCGTCTCCGTGATGCGGGGGCAGGTGGTCTCGCCCCAAGGGCTCGGCATCATCGGCATCAGGGTCTCGGTGGACCGCGAGGCGCGCTTCGGATTTACCCTGACCAGACAGGGTGGATGGTTAGTATGATACACGAAGCATCAAACTGAGCAAATAAACTTTACTCTGTTTGTTTGTTAACTTTTTACCTATTAACCCATTGAAATATAAGTACTACGTACTAAAGAAGCTGTGCCTGACAAAAACGTCACTCAACTTGATAGCAGCGTGGCCTGCCACCATGGACTAACTTTACGTTTGCTACAACAGTCGTCTAACCAAACTATTAAAATATGCAGCGCTGGATGGCTTAAAGAGGATAGATTTTCGCTCCGTACACAACCACACTGCATGCGTGTCGAAGCTATACTAATGCAACGTATACGGATTGCAGTACAGTGCAGTCGACGAAAGTCAGTCGGATAATGACATCTAGTACGTAGTACAAATATATCGATGCCTGAACCAATGCAATTTAACAAAGATAATTTTCTTTTTTTTTAATATTATCATGGCACAGCTAAGTAGGTACCTGGTTAAGATATGTACTAATTGTGGAAATGGTGAATTGCGGATAAAAACGAATGCGGAGTGACCTAGTATTCAAAGATTCTGTGATACCAAGCAATAAACACTATTAATAGAATGTATAGGAAACTAAGGGCCGATTTTTCAATCCTTACTTTATTCGCCTAATAACTACCGAGCCAATAACTTTATTAATCTGTTTATTCGACTCATAAACGGTGTTCGGTTTTTCAATACAATTTTAAATTGGGAACCATTTATTCAGTGTGTACAAAAGCTAACTTCAGACAGTTGAAACAAAACTATAAAATATCCACGCGTTAGAAAAGGACTTCGAATTTTCACTTTTCGCTTATGTCACTGTCTTGTCAGTTTTAGTCTAAACGTCACTGTACTACTAATCTGTGCAAAAGTCGTCGGCTGGTTTGGCTATGGTAAATAGCTCATGTAGTTTGTTCATGGTAGTTTTTTTTTAATTAAAATTAATTTAGTATCTGCGTGTCGGAAATATCAATCTTTTTTTACAGTGACAACCCATAAGACCATCATTTAGACAGTCTCAACAATTTATTCCATAGAATAAACTGCTATCTGGCCGTTCCACCGACAAATAAAGTTATACCTCAGATAGATGAGTTATTCGTCTAGTAAATGATACCTGACCATTGAAAAACAGAATAATTAGCTATCAGTTCAATAAACACTATTTGTTTGTTTATCTGACCATTGAAAAATCGGCCCTAGTATTTTAAAAATAAAATACGCTTCACAGCAAAATCGAGCTATTTTCGTCACAGCCATATTTTTAGTCATGGGACAACAAAAGCGTTGATAATAGCGCTCGATTGTAAGCATCGCGTGTCAAACAATAAAATATTTGTATAAGAATTTCAACGTTAAATATTTGAGATAACATCCGTGCAATCTTCATTAATTTTCGGTCACGGTTGTCGTTAATTCCCCTCACGTCTCTGTAAAAGCATCGAGTATGAAATCGAATTACTCGCGGCGGAACGAAACCTGTACTTATACTTGCTTGATATACTCATACATGGTTGTACATGTACACTCTTAGGTCGTTCGTACATGAGGCGTGCATCTTGTGTATTAACCTCGTATTCGACGACTAAACTTGAGTATTGTCATACTGTATCATAGTGCGTTTAAAAGACAGTGGCACACGACTCTGATATAGGAGGGCACTGCAAGAGTTGCCGCGACTTAAGTAACTCGATAGTTAATAGCACCAAATATTTGGGTCGCCATGTATACGAGCAACCATTCTCGTATCATGAGAACAGGTAATCGAGTATCGTCACGTTTAACCATTTAAATGCTGATTACAGGGAAAATGGTTTTTGTTTACATTTTCTTTGTTTTATTTTCGTAAACATTGAAACGTAATTACACAAATAAGCTCGTATCAATCGGATTAATTTTCGATTTTAATTTATTTTGTCATACATTTTGTACCTACACGTTACTATGTTATTTATGCACTAGCTAATCATGTTATTTGAGTGTTAAGAATTTTAACAAATAGACTAAGATGAATGAAGGTGGTCGCAGTTGACGACTAACAGCAAGTGCCATACATCCTTCCTACTAATATTATAAACGCGAAAGTTTGTATGTATGGATGGATGGATGGATGGATGTTTGTTACTCTTTCACGCCAGAACGGCTGAACAGATCTGGATGAAATTTGGCACAGAGATAGATTTTAGTCTAGAATAGCACATAGGATACTTTTTAATCGCGGGTGAAACCGCGGGGCGCAGCTAGTAGCTATTAAAATAAGTAATATGAAGAAGTCGTTCTTTAGAATAGGGAACTTGCATGTTTTTTTTATTGATTGTAAAGAGTAATATCTTAGATATACTTATCAGAAACGTTAAAATATGCAAAAATCTAATCTATCGTGACTTGAAATTTGATGTTTAAACGTCCGCGCCAAAAATCAGGGTTTGCAAAGTCAACATTTAGAGCTGGTACTCACAACGGCAAGCCACGGGACGACGCGGCAATGGATTTTTAACATTATTTGAATAAAGTATACACTATACACTGTCATTCCCTTATTTCAACAAGATAATGTACCGAAACGTATCACGTCATGCCGCGAAATGTTGTGACATGTCGCTTTAAACCCCTTGATTCTCCAGCATGTCGCAACATCTATGGGCTACACTTTAGAGCAGAACAGTGCTAAACTAAATGAGTGAGTTAAATTCGGTTGCCAGAGCACTGGATCCTTCAGCATGCCGAAGCTTGCCGTGCCGCACCGTAAGTGAGGACCTGCCCTTATTGTATGGAGTGACGTCACTACGAGCTTTACGTAATTGAAATATGAAGTTTATGCAATTGAAATATTTTGTAAAAAAACAATCGTTCTTCATTAAACATATCACCGTAGTACATTCTACTATTTTATTTAGTAATTTTTAACCTAATTTGTAATTAAAAATTTGATGCAAGTTCCCTAGAATTTAGTAGTTACAAATATAAATTCAAAAACTTCAAAACTATTTTTTTTTTTTTAATTTTTCAACAACACCAATTTTCATCAAACATAGCTAAGAACACTTCTGACTAATTCACCTTTCAAACAAAAAAAAAAAACAAATTCAAAATCGGCTCATCCGTTCGGGAGCCACAATGCCACAGACAGACTACATGAGATAAACACACACACAGACACATCAAACTTATAACACCTCATCGTTTTTGCTTCGGGGTTAAGAACAAGTAACAAGTAAGCAATATGCCAAAATAATTATTAAATCACCTACCTTTAGGTTCGACGTGCTGGTGAACGGCGGAGGAGCAGTCACCCTGCAGTTCCAGCGTTCTCCATTCAAGCCTCTACGGAAAACCGTCTTCGTTCCTTGGAATCAGATCGTCGTGCTGCCTCCAGTGCAAATGGAACTTACTGATGAAAGCGTCAAAGTACCAACACCCAGGTTAGATGATCTTTCAGATTAACTTGCAAACGTTTATCTGAAAACAAAGAGACAAGAGACATGGGTATGACTATTAAATACGCACGTATAATTAATTAGTAGAAATAATTGAAAAAAATTGCATTTCAAACAAGACAGAGCTGATTCCATCCCCGCCGAAGGCACGCTTCAAGTTGTTCATTGTGTGAATATTGGTATTTAATGTCACCTGCTACGAGAATCAACTACACAACTGGAGCGTGGTGTATGGCGACTGGCTTGCGCCCTGTCACATTTGGGACTGAAAATGCGGCGAAGTATGGGTGTTGTAATAGGTACATCTCAGTCAGCCCATTCAGGGAAAAGGCGTGACGATATGTACCCATGTAAAATTAATAAGTCTTGGGATGTATAACCAAATGATATGATTTTTAAACATTTGACTGCTTGTAATTTAGAAAAACTAGGTAGTTTCAAAGAAACCTAATCGCATTTACGAACAAAAAGTATACCTTAGGTATCACACACACACAAATATCTTAGATAGGTATACCTAATAAGTATAGGAAGAAATATCGAGTAGGTACAAAAGTGTCAGTATTTTTGCGACAGGCGCAACTTAAAAAAAAATCTCATGTAGATAGCATTAGAAACTATGCTTAAGGGGTTAAGATGCGCCAATGACATTTGGCATTCGGCGCTCAGCTGGTTTTAGCGCCTCTAGTGATCAACGCTCGAAGCTTTTGAACATTGAGCTAGCATTTCTCAAAGACAAACAAATTCAGACGAAACACCGTGAAAAAAATATTTTTGCCTAAAAATGAAAGCCCTCTGTGATGTTATGCTTTATTGTAATGTTTTTTTACTAAATTATTTGAAGCCAACGGCGTTTTAAAGTTGAGCCTTATAAGCAGCATGAGCGCGGTAGTTTGTTTATAAGTATAGGTAGATTAAGTATGTACTCACAAATATCCCGCATCTAAAGGTTTTGATTCCCTTTGGTCGTGCGTGTAAAATCTAAAAAAACAATCGTAGACCACGGACTCTCTGAAGTGTGAGATATTATCTTGGTCCCTCTCACTTTTATGATTTTTCAAACGAGAGAGACATTGACCAAAAAATATCTCGTGCGTAGGAATAGGGGAAATAATATAATATCGTAAGAATGGCCCTGGAGGGCTATTCTTGACGCGTGAGATGTTTCTTGGTCACTCTCACTATGACTTTTAAAACGAGAGAGACATTGATCAGAAAATATCTTTCGTAAGAATAGGGCTCCTGATGGGCATCCTAAGAACTCCGGTACCAGGGATAAATTACTCAACCTATCCTAAACCAATGCTTACAACATTTCAAAAATCTCATAACAAAAAACATATTTACTAGGACTAGCAGAGCTGTTCAATCGACGGCCCGCTTTAAAAATGTATTCTACGAGTTGGTAGTATTAAACTAATCTGTTTTACAAAATCAGCAAATGAATTTAAAATGGTTGAAAATATAGTGGACCTAGAACTTACAACCTCATTATTATCTCGATAGTTTCTTGCCTGATTTTGCTGATATGTTCCTACTTGAAGTTAAAAACGCGTTTGTGTTTAATATCTTTTTCATCACTCTCACTCGTAAAAAGGACTTTATTACATCAGTTTTAGCTCATAATCCGAGCTATTAAGCACGTGTGCTGTTACTTTACCATTATCGCACTAGTAACTAGACTTTTTTTAAAATAAATCAACAAGAGTTTTTTTTTACTTTTCTTAAATTCTTGATTTAAAGTATCACAACTATGTAATAATAGTAAATGAACATTATTTTTTTATCAAAATATTGACAATTAATTAGGTATGATAATTTAAACAAAGTATTCGCTTTATTGTTATGCCTAGGAAAATTTTGATAAGTGGAAAAGCAGCAAAATGCGCATACATTTTCAGAAAAATGTATTGACTAATGCAAGTCTGTGTTTTTTCCCCTCGCATGTGTGATGAAAAACGTCACATGAAACGCGTGTGCGTTAATAATTACACTATTGGCTCCATTTATTAGTGGGCTCGCATACGGCTCGCGCTATAATACCGCCTCGAGTGTAATGATCTTAGCACAAAAGTGTCATAATTTTCGATATTAAAAACTACACTTTGACTTAATTTTGTTTATTATGGAAACTGACGTGGTTTTCACACATTATGATTTAAAACACGGGAAATTACTCACGTACGATTCAGTCGATTATTCCGACTATAGTTTCAACCGCATTCGGCGGTCTTCATCAGGGCGAGTGCGCGCGCGCGGCTGCGTCTCGCATAGCACTGCGGGCCGCCGCGCGGCGCGCACGTGATGACACTCGCCCTGATGAAGACCGCCGAATGCGGTTGAAACTATAGTCGGAATAATCGACTGAATCGTACGTGAGTAATTTCCCGTGTTTTAAATCATAATTTTGTTTACTTAATTATTTTTAGTAAACTGATTTTCAATAAAAGTCAAGTTAGAAGATGTTTTAAGTGATCATTGAAACAAAATTAAAGCGACTTCCAAACCACAAATAAGCACTAATATTAATTAATATAATTATTATAAGCGCTACCCATCTATTTGAAGTCGGTGCCAGCCAAGTCTTATAGGTAGAAGAAGATGGATACTACTTACAAGTATCTACCTAATTACTACATATACATAGTATCTATATACTACCTACTTGGCTTGGCTGGTGCCGAGTAGTAGGTAATTCCTACTGAACATTCAGACTGAAATATTTGGCATAGTACGAGTAACTCCTAGTACTTCTACCTATTACCAACAAGTATAAAACCTTACTTACTACACAAATTGTAACTATCTACTCCATATTAGACTTGGCTACTTATTAGATTTAGCTTGGAGGCCGAGTTAACGGCTTACCTACCCGCTACCCTTGCCATAGACACCTGTCTGAGCGTGACGTTTTAATCGGACAGTGCCAGCCAAACCCAGTATAAAGACAATTGCCAATGCCAACTAGATAACTGTTGCCCGTACCATGGTCTGGCAATATGATGATGGTAGAGAGAAGGGTGCAGGTTCGGAGTGGGACCTGTGAATGACAAATACAAGAAAGTAACGGAACGAGCTTTTTTGTATCTACGCGTACGAAATCGTGAGCAACAGCTAGTAGTTAATATAGTAAAAAAATCCTCTCTAGCTGGACTAAAGGGGTCTTAGATTGGATATTGAAAAACCTTTTGTAGCTGAAATACATGTATAGTGTTTAAATTTTAGCAAACACCAAAAAAATAATCAAAATAAACCGAGAATCAAAAAATTTCAATAAATCAAATGCTTTGAAGGCAGTAATCGCTCAGATTAACACATCCTTAATCTACCACATGAAAATCAAATGTTGGTTTTATAGATGAAACATAAATTCGAGCGAAGCTTGCAGTTGGGAGTTTCCAAGCAAAGAGGTTAACATTGAATGAAAACTCAGAATAAGCACTGTAAGAAGAGTTTATTTGAAAATTGAACTAGCTACCAAGAAAAAAATACGAGCACGTGCTCCACGAGCTTCACGAAATTTAAAATAAAAGACTGTACCTTACTAGTTACCTTTTTATTAGTTATGAGAGAGTATAATATTAGACAGTATTTTTAGAAGAGGATTCGCTTCTAGGATAAAGCAGTGTTTTTGTCTTGGGCGGCTTGAACCCGTCGCTGCCCTCAGGACTCATCTTCCCTTGCTGCGCTCGGGAGCTAACTCTAGATTCACTCGTTACGCTCAGGGTACAACAAGCCGCCCGCGACGTAAGGCACTGCTTTGTGCCCTCGGTACATAATTTACTATTGTTACTCTTTATTCACAAAAAGGTGAATTTAGAAGCAAGACCTGTTTGCTTTTCTCCAATCAAGTCTATCGATTGTTTGGCGCAACCAAATCCATTGTGTCTTGATATTTCCTTCAATTTTACGAAGAAGAAGCTAATGTTATAATACGCCAATCACTTTTGTCTTTCTGTTCTTGTTCTGCTTCTTCTTCAACGATGAGATTCGGCAATGAAGACTGATATTGTTGTTCCTAAAAACAATATTAAATGATAATTAATTTGCAACCATACTAAGTCCCAACGCTCGTATCAATAATTTATTTATGTACATTGTGTACACAAAAAAAAAATGATTACCAGTTTATTCGAAGGTGCAAAGTCCCTGTTCCTCGGATGCTCTGATAGCCTTCGGCTGATTTTGAACTAGGCATCTGTAGATAAAAATATAGGATAAGTTTTTAGTATTTTTATTAACTGAAACGGAAGTTCTTCACTCGCGCTTTGCGCTCGCTAAGTGAATGGTTGTACTGGCGTCACGCATGCCCATAGCAGTTCAGCGCCACTCTGATTATAAGTAGTGGCTCTATGATCAAATATTTTGTGAGCAGGTTTGACAATTATATAAATTTTTGTTTTGACTCGGAACAAAAAGTTATTTGGAAATTTTCCAATTATGCGGAGATATGTCTTTTTTTAAATCACATCTCTGCCATATTGAAAAATTTCCAATAACCGCCTAGACAAGAAAATTCTTTTTAAATATCGGACTTACTCACAAAAGAGAATAGGTTAAGAAATGCGACCTGTAGATTAAGACAGATCTGGACAGAGATCCGGACAGAAATCCAGACAGAATTCGGACATACGAAAGCATTTTTGTCGAATCTGAAGCATAGACGCTTCGCTCGCTAACGATCTCTCGCTCGGTTATTGTTGTAAGAAAATGTAATAACTTTTCTTTCGAATTCAATGGCTATAACTCGGAACACTACTTTCTGAATGCAAATGGTTGACTTTTTGTATTAAATACTATTTTTACTAAAAAATACTTTATTTTGATCAAAGTGACTGATCAGAGTGTTAGTAAGCATATTCTTTCAAATAAAAAATAAATGAATAAATGACGAATTTATGCTGCACAAACATTTAGTAAAATTTATACAATGTAATTGAGTGCGTCCTAATTTTTGAAGTCGGTTAACAAACCAGGATAAGTTAGAAAAATATGCTCACTCACTACACTGCTAAAAATAATAATGTATTGCGGACCGTGGTTGGTCAGCTATAACATAAAAATGTGATTGTTTCTAGTTTAGGTAGGTTAGTTTAGGAAATTTGCTATACCAAAAACAAAAATTAGTATTTGTCATTTACACCGTTCGCACGCAACGACCGCTTTCCGATATTGACATCGTAAGTACACATAATAATTATCATTATTTTATTTTTACCCGATTGTTCAAGAAGGATTATTTATTATTATTAACTATAGAATACTCCCTATTTCTATGTTATTAACTAGGTGTTGGGGCATCAGCAAGTATGCCACAGCTTCAATTTGAAATGGCTTAGGTATATTGACCTTAGTATCATTTTTGTGAATAATTGAATCAAACGAAATCACGAGAAAAAAAACAGCTGTTTCATACAAAAAGCTCATCGATCGTCGACAAAATGTAAGCAGATGCTTTTTTCTCCGATTTAATTTACAAATAAAAAAGTTTAAAAAGTAATCGTTGTTTATAATGAAGAGTACAATGACCCCCGTTTGGCTTAGTACACCCTATACCGATAACCCTGTGCAATGTACAAATATGACACATAAAGGTACATTTGTACATAACAAGAAAAAAAACACAGTTCTGACAAGTCTTGCACTTGGATAATTATCATGAGCAACATGTACAATGGGGCCCGTGCCGTGGCGTGATGATTGTAGTACAGCACGACGCTGCGCGACCGCGGCTCGTTTCACCGCAAAATAAGGTTCATGGTCGCACAGCGTCGGCGGGGAAATCCAACAATCATCGCAATAAGGTGTAATGGACGGTGAGGCCCTGAGAGTTAACATAGGTCGGAGGACACGTTAAACTGTAGTTTTCTATTATTTTTATCAGGAAAACAATCGTCAGACCGAATCACATGCCACTAAAAACTCAGACACTAGGGTTAGTCACTTCAGTCACAAGAAGAAGAAACGGGTAAAAATATTTATGTGGTAATTAAATATTAATAGGTAGGTAGGTACTTACCACTTTTTTTCTTACGCCTAGCTGCCTTGGTGACATCTCCCATTTTCATCGGATCAACCTTCTGTACCCTCTACTCACAACGCGATCAATTATTGTCCAAATATTTTCACTAGTAGTAAAGTCACTAAAAACTTATCAAATGTCTTGAAAAACTACTTTTTTTGATTGTCTCTGGATAATTAAGCACTGTTTAATTGATAATTTACGGACAAATAGAAAAAAAATGCGAAAATATTTTTCGGCAAGGCGAGTACGTCCCTCCTTCGTGAGGCGCTGGCGCCGACTGGCCCGTCCCCCGCAAAGGAGCTCGCGGGTGTCAGTGGTCACGTGATCTGACGAAATACTTCAAAATAACACAAAATATTACTAAACTAACTCAATTTTAACTCTAAAAATATGGTAAAAGGACGATCAATCATATTTTTAAATTTCCTATCCGAAGGTGTAAAAATATATAGTAACGTAATCTCCGTAAGCACGGTATTGCACGCCATGAGAACGAAAACAACGTTCATTTAATATATTTTTACTCGCAATCTAGTAAGTAATATAATATTTTAATCAGGCTAATTAATAGGTAACAGAATGATCTTATTGGTGATATTTTTTTCATATCGGTAGGGTCCGTAGCTTCTTCACTATTACGAGTTGAATAGACGCATTTGGCGAATATTCAAGGCTTAACCGAAATAATAAATTCGAATTATTAATGACATAAGATAAAGCTAAAACTTACAGAATATCCATAAAATTTCCAGGGCTCCTCCGCGACTGGACTGGGCCCCAACACCCCAATGGTGGGAAGTGGAAGCACCACCATGTGCAGCTCACGACCACGAACGTTTGCGACCTGAGGTTGTGGCAGTTCCACCGCTCGCAGCACCAGCCGCTTCTTCTGCTACCACCACTACTGTTATCTATCCTGAGGCTCAGGTGATTTATCTTTCAACATCAAAAACTTTAACATCAGCTCTTTCCATAAAAACAACAAACCTATCTGTAACGGACTTTTTCTTCTCTACAGATTGTAAGCGAGTCCATCGGAATCCCTGGCTCACTGGTAAAACTGACATATCGATCGTCACAAGCAGCAGGATATTTATCTTGCGTCCATATCCAACTTACTAGGAAAATTGTCCCAGCGTCGTTGTCTCGAGTCCATGTGAGGGTTGAAATAGAAGGCTCGCTTCATACGCACTCTTACGAAGCAGATCCAGACCTGACGCACGTATTTGCGTGGAATAAGAGAAACGTGTACAAACAGAAGGTCTATGGTCAAGCTCAAGCAAAGATCTCAATTGGATACGAATACTCTTCGTGTTCTTCAATTGTTTGGGAAACACAGACAGCAACTTTGGCAGGGTTTGATGTTGACATTTCGGATATCGGTGGCTGGGGACTTGATATTCACCACCATTACAACTTCCACGAAGGAATTCTTCAAAAAGGCGATGGAGCGCTGCTTCACCTAAAGCAATATCCGAGAACTGTTCAGGTAAATGTCAACTGCATTTCGGCGTTTACAACTTCCATAAACATGAAACATATTTGGATAAATTCTAATGTTGCATTTAATTTTCAGGTGGTTATGGGAACCGGTCTTCAAAGACAACTCGAATGTCCTGACCATTGCAACGGTAAAGCGGCTGACTCTCGGCTACTGACACCCACTGCGTTGACGTCAGGTCCCGATGGATCTCTGTACGTTGGTGATTTCAATCTTGTTCGCCGCATTACTCCTGAAGGCGTCGTCACAACTGTCTTAAAACTTGAGTGAGTATTTTTTAAACAATCAACGAAAGACACAAAATAATACTAGAATTTATGAATAGCAGGCCCTAACGAAATCTTTTTTTATTTTAGAACCACTCAGACCGCATATCAATATTACATCTGCATATCTCCAGCTGACGGTTACCTTTACATATCCGATTCGGAAAGGCATCAAGTGCGAAGAGTAATAGTCTTGGAGAAAATTCGCGATCCATCTATGAACTCTGAACCGGTGGTAGGAAATGGAGACCGCTGTGTACCTGGAGACGATTCGAACTGTGGTGATGAAGGACCTGCGATTAAAGCCAAATTGGCCCATCCAAAAGGTAAAAATAACACATCGTTACATTTCAATTTCTTTGAGTCTTTAGAGTTAAGAGGGCTGCGACGCTCTGAAATTTCCATACAAACGCGCTACTTAAATTTCATGAAAACCATTTGTCAGATTATGATGAAATTTAGCATTTACAATTAAATTAACAATATCTCCGCCCGCTCCGCTATTTTAAAAACGTTCTCAAGCTAAAATAGAGCTATGAAAAATATCCACATTTTAAGGGGTCACTTTTGACTGATTTATTCAATAGGTAGACAAAGCAAATCAAAAATTCCATTACATTCCATAGGAAGGTTGTCTACACCATTAGCTGTTAAATGAATCCATAATACAAGGGAAATTCTTAGTTATTTAAGAATGATTACAGAAGTCATAAAAAAATTGAAATTGCACTTTGTCACTCTCGTAACTTTAGAGGCTCGTCAGTATCATTACTTGTCATCTTCGCTCGTCTTCTTCTTCTAGACGAAATGGCTATATAATACCTTAAGCCAATGCGAAGTTAGTCTAGGTCGCATAGGTCGAAGTTACTCGTAGTTAGGTCGCCGGCCTCTTAAAAGATTTGATGTTAAAATATTTTATTGAACCTTTACAGGTCTTGCAATCGCAGCAGATAGAACAATGTATATCGCAGATGGAACAAACATACGAGCAGTCGATCCCAATGGAATCATTCACACATTAGTAGGTCACCACGGGCATCATAATCACTGGTCTCCTGTGCCTTGCCGAGGCGCCATAGCTCCTTACGAAGCTCAACTGCAATGGCCTACAGGCGTAGCCTTGTCGCCTCTTGACGGATCGTTATACTTCATCGATGATAGAATTATACTAAAGCTGACTGTGGACATGAAAATCAAAGTTGTTGCTGGACAACCTTCTCATTGTCGTCTTGGCAGCGATGGCAAACCTATAACCAAACCTTCTAATAAGACCAGTACAGATTTCCGAGAAGATGCAAGCTTGGGTACGATTTTAGCTTTATCATTTGCTCCGAGCGGTATTCTCTATGTCGCTGAATCTGACTCAAAGAAAACGAATACTATAAAGTCTATCGATCCGTCTGGGAAGATTATGCACTTTGCTGGTAAACTGCAAGAAAATTTGAAAGAACTGAGCTGTGAATGTAACAGTTCCGTCTCAGCAACAGCTGTGCCGGTCAACTCTCGCGATGAAGGTGCTGGCTGCCCTTGTCGTCTGAGTGTGGTGGCGGGAGACGAGCCTCCTACCAGCACCGAAACACTATTGTCTTCTAACGCAAAGTTCCAAACCATTTCTGCACTCGCCGTTACGCCTGATGGCGTTCTAAATGTTGTAGACCAAGGTTCTCTTCACATTTTGGCTCTGAAACACTACTTACCTCAACATGATGAAAATGGAGAATTCAGAATACCTTACCCTCCAACATCAGAAATATACGTGTTTAACCGATACGGCCAACATATTACAACGAAAGACTTAACGTCAGCGAAGACCAGATATTCATTCTTATATTCCAAGAACACAAGCTTTGGCAAGCTTTCGACTGTAACAGATGCCTCTGGAAACAAAATACAACTATTAAGGGATTATAGCAATGTCGTAAGCTCTATTGAAAATACGCAAGATCACAAACTGGAGCTAAAGATATCTGGAATTGGATATCTGACTAGGATAGCTGAAAAGGGAACGACGGAAATTGAATTCGATTATGACGCTGGTTCTGGCTTACTCAACAGTCGTTCAGGAGTAAGTATTTAATAAAGTTAAAGAATGTGATAGTCTGAAACGAACTATTTGGATGATTCATTTGCTTATATTTGTATTTCTTTCTTTCAGGCGGGAGATACTGTCATCTATAACTATGATGAACTTGGACGAGTTACTAAGATCATAATGCCTTCTGGAGAGCAAGTGCACATCACATCAGGTCTAGCTAAGAACTATGGCTTGGCAGTTACAGTGTCGAACCCATCAAGCACGATTCCTGTTGGCGTAGCCAAGAAACGCGAATATGTGTTGCACGGCCAATCATTCAAACAAATAACCATAAACAACGGAAAACAAATAACAGAAGGCCGAATTTACACTAACAACACATTAGTACTTGAAACACCCTGGTCTGGAAAGTTTGAGAGTATCGCGGCTGCCAAACACCCTCTACTGGAAGCAGCTTTGCCAATTGAGGCTGAAATGCTCCACATGTGGTCACATCAGACAACGACATTTGGGGACGCGCTTGTAAATAACATGTATTCTTTGTACACACTAGTTGGCGACGTCAGAAACCCACAACAGACTCTAAACCGTGAAATATGGGTTAACGATTCTCGAGTACTAATCATAGAATTTGACCAAAGGAAAAGTCGGGAGACCTTCTTTAATGCTGATAGAAATCCTCTCTTTACGATCACTTATGATTTAGCGGGACTGCCACTGTCATTTTCCCCTCATGGGGCAGCAGTGCCTTTGAACATTTCATATGATAGATTCTACAGAATCAATGGATGGAAATGGGGCGAAACTGAAGAGTCGTACAGCTACGACCCTCATGGAATGCTCTCAGAAATAACCAGCCCACAAGACGGCACTAAATTCATCTATTACAACGAAGGAAATCTCGTGTCTAAGATCTCGTTGGCAAGTCAAAGGAATTACAAATACACGTATGACAAAGAGGGTGGATTAACCCACGTTGTGTTACCTTCGGGGACAAATCACTCATTTAGCGTGCAACCATCTATTGGATTTTTGAGGGTCACATACGCTCCTCCTGGGTCATCGAAAAAATATTTGCAACATTATTCTCACACTGGCGAGCTTCTGCAAACTGTATTCCCTGGCGACGGTGCTCGAGTAGTTTACCGCTACTTTACGACCAATAAAGTTTCAGAAGTCGTTCATGGCGACGGTCAAACACAAATACATTATGCAGAAAACAGTGGTCTGCCATCAGAAATATTACACGTAGACCGGGACGTTGACTACCGTTGGGAATCTACGTACGTTGGCGGGCTTCTCGTGGAAGAAAGGCTCGACTACGGAGCAAAGACTGGACTGAGTAACGCCAAAATCATATATGAATACGACAATAATTACAGGACAACGGCTGTTCAGGGAAGAATTGGCGGTCAAACGCTAATTCCTCATCATATTGTGTACAACAGTAAAACTGGTGCACCAGAACTTTTAGGTCAATTTACAGTATCGAAACAGAAGTGGAATGAGACATCCGTTTACGATGGAATCGCGATGTTTTCTCGAGTGTTGAACGAACAGTTCCTGGAAAAAGAAGTGACGGTTAACATCCACAGAATGGAGGTTTTCAGAATGGAATTTTCGTATGACAAACATGGCAGGATATCCCAGACGCGAACTCACACAAGAAACGTCGGAGTTAACACGTACACCAATGTGAAAAATTATACTTGGGATTGCGATGGCCAACTAACAGGTGTGGAGGCTCAAGAGCCATGGGGCTTCCGGTACGATGACAATGGCAATATGCTATCGCTGACATACAGAGGGAACACGATACCAATGGAATACAACGATATGGACCGCATTATAAAGTTCGGAGAAGGTCAATACAGATATGACAGCCGAGGATTGGTTTCCCAGAATGCCCGCGAGGAACGATTCCAATACAACTCTAAAGGACTACTAATCAGAGCCATGAAACGTGGCAGGTTTGACGTTCGCTATTATTACGACCATCTTGACAGGTATGCATTCGTTTAAAAAGTAATATGTATTTTGTAACAGATCTTTGTAAAAGTAACAAAAAATAATTTTAAAAATAATTTTGTTCATTTTAGATTATCAACCAGGAAAGATAACTTTGGAAACGTAACTCAATTTTTCTACACAAACAAGGAAAAGCCTCATGAGGTCAGCCATATTTATTCTCCCAGAGAGAACAGATTCATGACTTTGGTTTATGATGACAGAGGGCATCTCATTTATACACAGGTAAATACCTACTATTTAAGATATTTCGTTGGTGTTTTTTTTTCTACAGCATACCACATAGATACTTATCATTTCATTTGTTACCTACAGGTTGCTCGACACAAATATTACATAGCAACAGACCAATGTGGAACACCGGTGATGGTATTTAATCAATACGGAGAAGGAATCCGCGAGATAATGAGATCTCCATACGGCCACATCGTCTATGATTCCAACCCGTACTTGTACCTTCCCGTTGATTTCTGTGGAGGACTCTTGGACCAAGTGACATCATTAGTACACATGGCCAATGGAAAAGTATACGACCCTCTGATCGGACAATGGATGTCGCCGCTTTGGGAGAATCTCATCGAGAGAATACACAATCCAACTCAACTGCATCTGTATAGGTTCAATGGAAATGATCCAATTAATGGTGTACCTCAAAATAAGAAACCTACAGGTAAATTACCAACATTAATTTATAAAATTTACTTTTATTACATGAGAATCTCATGTCCATTTGATAAATTAATAAAACTTGCCATTTTTTCTTCTTTCTCAGATCACCTGTCTTGGTTGAAGCTTCTCGGTTATGATACGAAAAGTCTGGCGCCGCAACTGTATCCGGATGAGCTTCCCGGTGGCTCAGTCTTGCCAAGTATTCCTCTGGGACGCCCGGTGTGGGGCACCGCGCCCGCAGACAGCGGTCCAGGCCTGCCCTCGGCCATGTCACTACTCCCCACCGTTACGATCGAATCGGGCTTCCTGTCCCACATGTCTAACAAGCGAATAGCCGACTTCAGAAGTCTCTCTATTCCCGCTATGTCCGCACTGAAGACGGACGCCCTGAACCTGGCGCCGAAGAGGATCGGCTCGGACTCGGAGCCTCCATTCGGACGCGGCATCCTGGTCTCACGCAACGCGCGCGGGCGCGCCGTGGTGACGGCCGTGCCTTCCGCCAACGCCATCTACCGCGACGTATACACGTCGGTGTTCAACCGGTCGCACGTGCTGCCCTTCTCGCTGGTGGTGCACGGCGACCAGCAGGACGTGTTCTACTTCGTGAAGGAGGACACGTGGCGCGCCGCCGACGACAAGCAGCAGCTGAAGCGCATGCAGGGCAAGCTGAACGTGACCTTCCACGAGGTGGCGGAGAACGGGCGTTCGTACGCTGACGTCAAGATCCACGGGCGCACGAGCGTGGTGAACCTGCGCTACGGCACGAGCGCCGAGCGCGAGCGGCAGCGGCTCCTGCACCACGCGCGCGCCGCCGCCGTGCGCAAGGCGTGGCACCGCGAGCGCGAGGCGCTGCGCGCGGGGCTGGGCGGCTCGCTGGACTGGTCGCCGGCCGAGCTGGACGAGATCCAGAAGGCGGGCTCGGCGGCGGGCTACGAGGCGGAGTACGTGCACGACGTGGCGCGCTACCCAGAGCTGGCCGAGGACCCGTACAACGTGCGCTTCCTCAAGAAGCGCTCGGACCGCGCCGAGCGCCGCCGCCGGAAGCGCGACTGCCGCGCGCCCGCGCCCTGGTGGCGCGCCGCCCGGGACCTCTGCTAGTGACGTGCCGCCATCCATATGCCAAATGGTGTGAATGTGACTCGGTGTGCGTGAACGGTGACGGATGGATGCGTGTGTGTTTGTCGATATATTTTGTACATAGTCTCTATTAATTGTTAATTGTTGATGTATGTATGTACGGTAGATGCGAATCCCTATCGCTGTGTAAATAATAATATTTAATTTGCAGGGAGAGAATGGACCTTTTGAGAGGACTGATATTAAAAATAAATGTAATGTAAATGTATAGATAAGATAATTTATGTGAATATAAAATTATTTATACTTATTTATCGGTAAAAAGCTTCGATCGTGTCCAATGTTCTTATAAAATTTAGATGAAGACTATTTGAAAAAATAAAAAGGCATACTTTTTTAACCAAAATAAAGCTGTTGTTTTATCTTAATATCCACCTACATATAGAAAATAAAATATCATAGGTAACAGTCAATTTTAACTCGAGATTATGATGTTCGGAAGTTTGTATCCTTCGCTCTGACTGCTTAGAACTGCAAGACATCGAATGAAGTACAGAAAACTAGTACCTACCATTAACACTGCTGCTACTAGTAACATTACTAGGTCCACAAACAATCGTTTTTACATTCGATATAATGCAACGTTATTTTGAAAAGGCAAAAGTATTTAAGAACATAAACGCACGTACATAATGTAAAAGTTATTTTATTTGTTTGAAACGTCAATCTCTGAACAACGTATTCAAGTTAATTTTTACAATATCAATTTAACTATACACAAAAATTCATGTCAACGCAATTATATAAACTTTATTGTACACATTTATGTAAGTTATAAACATCAGAATGCATATCACATCTCAAATTATATACAACGCAATATGTTACATACGAAATGGCTGACACTAACACTTCATTTCGTAATTACAACCATTCAAGTAAACTACAGGTCTATGTATAAAAATCTCCTTTCCAAAATATATACAATAATAATAATTTGACTATCTCTTATACTATAGGTACATTCGCAAGTTTAATTATAATTTATGTTACAAAAACATCTACATATTGAGCTACATGTCCGTAAACAAATGAGATCAACAATTCGCAACTACATTTCGACTTACGTTATGCATATTTGTGTTTACATCAAGATTTGTCCGTGCAATCTATCGCATGCCTAGCGTGCGCGTACACTGCCCGGCCCCAAACATGGCACATTCTTACTTCATAGACATACTGGTCATGTTAACTGTAGAGATTTCTTACTCTTCGTGTCATGGACAAGTCGATCGATCTTGCAAAACCCAATTAATTTTAATTTTACAGGTTTAACTTTTAGCTGTAATACGTTGTGTAGATAAATCTAGCATCATCAGAGCAGAGAAGACATTAGTTAAGTTAACATTTTACAAAATTTAGAAAATCATTTCTGTCCACAAATTGATCAACACCTACTACTAAAAAAATTAAAGAACCCAACAGTACATATTAAATGTAAGATAATCTTTGTGGTATTTACCCCGAGAATAAAACATGTCATGATAATGCCCGGTGTCTTTTCTCGTCGTATTAGAGCTTAATGTTCTAGTCTTGCCTTATTCATTGCCAGGCACTGTACAAGCAATCAGTAACAAAATTCTTCATACGGAACTACGCACTTATAGAGTGTAGGAACAGATCCCGTAACTAAAATAAATAGCAACACTAAAACTGTATAATTAGTTATTTACCTACATATTTACAATAACTGATAGCTAGTAATGGACTGATATACTTCGATTAGGTAACAAATACATATAATGTTATATATATCGTAATAGTTAATATCATAGTGTTTGTGCGCATATCTATAGAAACAACAGAATTCATAAGCTTTAGAACAAGTAGTTACAGTAATCAACAAGCATAATTGGACGAAGTTTACAGATAGTACGTTCGTACTGCCGTAGGGCGGACCTGAGAGTAGGCACTATCAATGTGATCTTTAAAGTAACTCCTCATGTTTGTCTGTCTGTCACTGTTTCACGAATAAACGATACGACCTTAGATGAAAATTTACATAGAATGTATGTACCTATTTATTGTAATCAACATGATGTGGAATATGCACTGATAAGTGGTTTGTGACGCCCTCTAGTGGAGCGATGTGGCGACGGGAAAGCAGGGGTCATGGCTCACGCACCATTTAGTTGCTTTGAGAAATTGTAGATGGCGTGCGGTGGGCAAACCTTACGGTCGACTGCTCCCCGAACCCCGCTGTCCGCCCCTCCGCGAGAGGAATAAAACCAAATGCGGGAGGCGACCGCACGCTTCTTGCCGCTCGGTCTCCGCCCTATCTAGAAGTCTGCGCACGTAATACTCCATATTGTAAATCGCAATGTAAAGGAAAAATATACAGTCCACTAGAAATCTGAGTTTGAATCGAATCCCGGAGTCAAGCGCGGTGCACTTGTGCGCTGTGCTTGACAATTCTGGTCCATTCGATCCGGATTAAACCCGATAAAAAACATCGCGATCCATACACGTGCTAAGTTATCTCGCGGGATCTAGGCGCGCAGTGTTTTAAAAGTGTTTAAAGTGTTTAAAAAGTGCTAATAGTTGTACTGTATCGACGCGACGACGAGTCGCGCAGTGTTTTAAAGTAGTTATATGGTTAATACGCGAAAAATGGCCGCGCGGGAACGTGAAAATGGTTCGACGTCCCCGATCACGGAATCTGGTAGTCAAGCGGACCTAGGAGACGCACCACCACAAGACAAGAGTCTACCTGCGGTGCCGACATCATCTCCGGGCGTAACGACGACGGAATCTAAAGAACGTGACCCGGCGGCGGCGACGCTATTTTGCCAAGCGCCCGCGTCGCAAAACTGCGACGGCCAACCAAAGACATCGAGGCTACAACAGCAACGACTTGCACAAGCGCGACTAGACCTGGCGAGAGCACAATTGGCTCTTTTAGAAGCTGAGTACTCGGGCGCGGATAATTATAGTGGGGACCGGCGGCAACTAAGCGACGAAACTGAAAGGCGACCCGGCGCGACAGAGACGTGCGCGCCGGCTGGCGCCGGACAGATCTGGTATTCCGGCGCGTCGGAGACGCACGCGTCGGTTGGCGACGGATAGAACCGGAATCACGGCGCGTCGGGGACGCACGCGCCGGATTGCGGTGAACAAATCCACTATCCCGGCGCGTCGGGGACGTACGCGCCGGATGGTGGCGAACAATTCCGGAATTCCGGCGCGTCGGGGACGCACGCGCCGGACGGTGGCGAACAATTCCGGCATCCCGGCACGTCGGGGACGTACGCGCCGGCAGACAGGGTGCAGCGACAGGATGGCGCTGACCAGACGCTGAGAGACCTGGCGTCAGCACTAATAGAGGTAGCACGCGGGGAACGCCCCGCAAACAAAAGGTACTTTTTTGACTTACCTATATTCAATGGCTCATCGAGTGATTGGTTACATTTTAAAGCGGCATATACTGAGTCCGCACCTAGCTACTTAGAGACGGAAAATAGGGCTAGATTGAGAAAATGTCTTAAAGGCATAGCTATGGAGGCAGTGAAATGCTTATTTTTAGGATCCAATGCGGATCAAATAATGCAAAAATTAGAACAGAGATTTGGGCGTCCGGACGCACTCATAGTTCAAGAACTAGACAGGTTAAGGGGACTCCCTAAATTGATTGACACACCTAGGGATGTTTGTATGTTTGCGTGTAAAGTTAATAATATAATTTTAACTATTCAATCTCTGAAAAAACCACACTATTTGCACAACCCTGAGACAGTGAATGTTATAGTTGAGAAGTTGACTCCCATTGTTAGAACTAGGTGGTTCGACTATGAAAGAGGTGATTACAACAATGAAGAGCCACCATTGTTATTACTGGGTAAATTTCTTGATCGTGAGGCAGACCTTCATGCTCGTCATGCCAAAGCAGAGGTCACAGATGACAAACATAGCCGTAATTCAGAAGGGAAACAGCGATCATATGCATCAACAGATGCTAAGTGTCCCATTTGTCAGGGAAAATGTAGCCTAGTGGCGGTGTGCCATAGGTTCAAAAATATGAATTCTGATGAAAGATGGGAAATTGCTCGCAAACATAAATTATGTTTCAGATGTCTACGCCCGAGAGACTGGAAGCACCGGTGCAAAAGCAAGCCCTGTGAAGTAAAAGGGTGCAAGTATTTCCACCACCGGCTGCTTCATGCTGGTGGGAATAGAGCTGCGCCACCAGCGGAGAACTGTGACGTGGCGGCTGAATGCAGCGGTGGCGCGTCGGACCACACCTGCAGTGGTCACCCGCCAGTACAGCAACGCGAGCCATCGCGCGATGACCGAACAGCTGCCGTCACATCAGCGAAAGCAGCGCGCGCACACAAGCGCACCCTGCTGAAAGTCATACCAGTCAGGGTAACAGGACCACATGGTGAGATAGACGCTTATGCATTACTAGATGATGGCAGCACCGTGACTCTAATCACCGAAGAAATAGCCCAGCAAGTTGGTGCACAAGGGCCACATGACCCTTTCTTTATAGAGGCAGTCGGGGGAGCGCGAATTGATGCTGCCCGCTCTCAGCGTGTAAGCTTAAACATTCAAGGCAAGTATAGTGGGAAAAGTGTATTGATACAGGCGCGGACTATTGACCAGCTAGACATTTCGGCACAGTCAGTGTCCATGCTAGATCTGGATGGCTGCGAACACCTGGAAGCGATAGCAGATCAGCTGGTGTACGATGACGGTAAGCCATCATTGCTTATAGGACAAGACAACTGGGAAATTCTTATGGCTTCGGATGTGCGAAGAGGACGGTCTAATCAACCTGTAGCATCTTATACTCCGCTTGGATGGGTTTTACATGGGCAAAGCACATATGGCAAGACAAAGAGAGTGTTTGCTAGTTTGCACCGCTGCAGCCATGTAAGTACAAACAAAAGTTCAGATGCATTTCTGGACCAACAAATGAAAGAGTATTTCGACTTGGAATCACTAGGTGTGGAGCCGCGCCGTCCGCGAAACGATCCTGATACAAAGGCGCTTCGCATACTGGAAGCAACAACCCGGCCGCTACCCGAGGGCGGGTATGAGACAGGTTTGTTATGGGAAAACGAGGGTGAACCCTTCCCAAACAATTACCAAGCTACTCTGGGACGACTACAGGGTGTTGAAAACAGGCTGCGAAAGGATCCACACCTAAAAATTGGATATACAGAACAAATAGGAAGAATGCTGGAGCAGGGTTACGCTGAGTTGGCGCCTGCGGCGCCACCTGGCGGCATGATTTGGTACCTGCCCCACTTTCCTGTCCTTAGTCCGGCCAAGCCGGGAAAAATACGGTTAGTTCTTGACGCGGCGGCACGTACACACGGTGTGTGCCTTAACGACAGACTTATCACTGGACCTTCTTTACTCCAATCTCTCTGGGGAGTACTTTTGCGTTTTAGACAAAAACCGATCGGTATCGCAGCTGACATTAAAGATATGTTCCTGCGCATTAAAATTAGAACACAAGATAGAGACGCTTTGCGTTTCCTGTGGCGCGACGAATCGCATGCGCCACCTATGGAATTTAGAATGACATCACTACCCTTTGGGGCGACCTCTTCACCCACAACGGCTATATACGTCAAAAATCTAAACGCGACATTACACAAGGAAGAGTACCCCGAAGCGGTCAGTGCTATTATAAATAATCATTATATGGATGACTATTTACAGAGCTTCGATACTGTGGAGGACGCAGTTAGGATAGCGCGCGCGGTCGACACAGTACATCGCAGAGGGAACTTCGAACTGCAAAGGTGGACTTCCAACTGCGGCGCAGCTATAGCTGACTTCTCCACCGAAGCTATGGTACCCGACGTACCACTCAGCAAGGAAGAAAAGGTTTTGGGGCTTGTGTGGCGTCCGGCTGACGACACCCTTGGCTTCAACTTGAGTAAGATCTTTCCATATTTTAACCCCTTGCCAACCAAACGGGAAGTGTTAAAGGTGACAATGTCCCTGTATGATCCGGTAGGCATGGTGGCACCAATCACAACCCAGGCAAAGCGCCTATTAAGGGCAGCCTGGAGCCTAGGCCTAGGATGGGATGAACCATTACCAACGGGGCTGGAATCTGCCTGGCAAAACTGGTTAGCCCTCTTAAAGGTTCTCGAGGACGTCCGGATTCCCCGTTGTTACCCAGGCTATAGCAAAGCAACCAAGTTAGGTTTACACGTGTTCGTCAACGCGAGCGAATCCGCCTATGCTTCAGCAGTTTATTGGAGATCAGAAAGCAGAAGCGGCGAAGTAAATGTATCGCTCGCGGCGGCGAAAGGACGCGTAGCGTCATTAAAAGTAACTTCTATACCTCGGCTTGAATTACAGGCGGCAGTTATGGGAAGCAGGCTGGCGACGTCCGTGGGCGAAGAGCACGACCGGCGCCCCGACCGGCGAGTCTTCTGGTCCGACTCGCGCACGGTGCTCTCATGGCTGCGCGCAGGAGCGCAATCGTTTAAGCCATTCGTCGCGCATCGCATCGCGGAGCTGGAGGAGACCACTACTGTCGACGAGTGGAGATGGTGTCCGTCAGCACTCAACGTGAGCGACGACTGTACCCGGGACACGCCGCCTGACTTCGCGGCGACACACAGGTGGTTCTGCGGCCCGCGCTTCCTATACCAAGGCGAGGAGGCATGGCCAACAGAAGGCGAGCCGCCGTCTGCGAACCCCACCGGAGAAGAACGCGTCACAGCCACCACGACCGCCGCCCGCCCGCGCTTGGTACACGCTTTGCCCGACGCTACAAGATTTTCATCCTGGCTACGACTTATACGCACCACGGGGCGTATACTACAATTCATTGAACTGTGTCGCGCCCGTACTTTGGGCGTAGCAAGGAAACGCACTCGGCGTATAGACAACGATGACCCGGCGTGGAAACCGACCAAACCTGATGTGCCGCTCTTACACCGCAACCCACAGATCCGGGCCCGAACGACTACTGCGCTGCCACCCTACGTACCATTGGCAGTGGAATACACGCTGCGAGCAGAACACATTTGGGTCCGCGCCGCACAAGAAGAGAGCTTTCCAGAGAAGATGGACAATGTGATCAAGGGACAAGCGCCATCATCGAGTAGCCGTCTTCGTCACCTGTCATTGATCATCGATCATGGTATACTACGGTTGCGCTCGCGCATCGCCGCTACACCAGACGTCACCGGAGAGATAATCGCGCCAGCAATCATGGATGGCAACCATCGTTACTGCCGTCTGTACATAGATTGGATACACCGCCAGCTGCATCACAGCGGAGTAGAATGTGTCACTAACGAAGTTCGACAGCGCTACTGGGTAGTGCGCCTCCGACCAACTGTCCGGTCCGTCATCAAGCGGTGCCAACCTTGCCGTCTGCGTCGTGCCGCGCCATCGGAGCCCCAGACCGGTGATTTACCTTCTTTTCGTCTGGCGCATCACCGCAGGAGCTTCACCTTTGTGGGACTGGACTACTTTGGCCCTCTGTCTGTCACAGTGGCTCGTCATCATGAGAAGCGGTATGTGGCCCTCTTTACGTGCTTAGTGAGCCGTGCTGTACACCTGGAAATGGCAAACTCTCTATCGGCTGACTCCGCCATATTAGCCTTGCGACGCATGATGGCAAGGAGAGGGGCTCCTGAATGCATTTGGAGCGACAATGGGACTAACTTCCATGGAGCTGATGCGGAGCTGCAGAAAGCGGCTTTAACGTCCTTGCAGAAAGAGGCTGAGATACGACGCATCAAATGGTTATATATCCCTGTAGCTACTCCATTCTGGGGAGGAACATGGGAACGAATGGTCGCAACGGTCAAAAGAGCACTGAAAGCAACGCTGCAGGAGAGACATCCTCACGAGGACATACTTCACACTCTACTCACAGAGGTTGAACACACCGTAAATTCGCGTCCGCTCACACATGTGTCGGTATCCGCAGAGGACGAAGAAGCACTTACACCAAACCATTTTCTACTTGGGGGGCCATCAAAAGTACCGCTACCGGGAACTTTCTCCAAAGTAGATGAACTAGGCCGATCACATTGGAAGGCATCCCAACGACTCGCTGATCTGTTCTGGCATAGATGGGTGCGTGAGGTTCTTCCCATACTCCAACACCGGCGGGAGCCGCAAGGGCGTGGCGATCAAATCAAGGAAGGAGATATCGTCCTACTAGTTGACCCGAACCTACCTCGGAATATCTGGCCAAAAGGGAGAGTACAACGTGTGTATCCGGGCGCGGGTGGCGTCGTTCGGTTGGTGGACGTTATAACGAAGAACGGTACAGTCATGCAGAGACCCACAAAACGTCTGGTAGTCCTTCCAGTAGAATAGTATCGGAGTAGTTTGGCATAGCACACTCTTTAAGCGAGTGTATTGTTTGTATTGTATTTGGCGCTGCGACAAGACATTGTAGGCGAAGAATTATAGTTATAGCAGAGTGTCTTGTCGTGGTTACCTGTAGAGTCATATAAGTATTGGCGCGGCGACAGGATATTGCAAGACGAGGGATTGGGCAGTCTCCTGTCGTGGCAACCGTAGAGTCATAATGTATATTATAAATAAATATCTATAAACATGTACAGCCTTAAAGGCAAGGCAAAATTGTCTTTCTCTGTGTCGCGGAGTTTGTATTAAGTATTATTCTTTAAATAGTAATGTATAAAATTGCGTAGAATATATCCTGTAAAGTATGTAGGATATTTTGTCAGTCTGGTTATTGTAATAGATTCTATCAAGCAAGGTTGACTTACTTTGTCATAATAATAATTACCTTAGTAGGACATAGTCACCCGTGCATAGTAGTAGAATTTATTATCATTTAAATACAATTGTGTGATTGTATCCCATTATAATATTGTAATTGTAATACAGTTTAACTCAGTTCTGTGTCCAATTTGTGTTAATTGTTTTTTGCAAACAAATAATTGCAAGATGTTCCCTGTTTAAATAGATTTGCAAGCTAGATTATTCACTTAAGTTCCTTTATAATTGTAATAGGTAAAGCAAGCTATTGGTCAGTAATGCCTTTATGTTGAGTAGGTTTTTCAGAAGAGTTAGTCAGACGCTGCTTGTGTCCAATTGCTTGCTCTGCATAAAATTATGTAACTTAAGTTAAGCTGATTGTATTAGGAGTAATTGCAAATTGTAGAAGTTTGTATTTCGCGGTCAGTGTGCATTCCACACGATAATGTTGGCGAATAAATTCGCGGCGGGAGAATTGTGGAATATGCACTGATAAGTGGTTTGTGACGCCCTCTAGTGGAGCGATGTGGCGACGGGAAAGCAGGGGTCATGGCTCACGCACCATTTAGTTGCTTTGAGAAATTGTAGATGGCGTGCGGTGGGCAAACCTTACGGTCGACTGCTCCCCGAACCCCGCTGTCCGCCCCTCCGCGAGAGGAATAAAACCAAATGCGGGAGGCGACCGCACGCTTCTTGCCGCTCGGTCTCCGCCCTATCTAGACGTCTGCGCACGTAATACTCCATATTGTAAATCGCAATGTAAAGGAAAAATATACAGTCCACTAGAAATCTGAGTTTGAATCGAATCCCGGAGTCAAGCGCGGTGCACTTGTGCGCTGTGCTTGACACATGATGTAGGATACTTTATGTGACGAAAAAAAAAATGAAACCCGTGGGATAAAACTATACATATGGTCAACGTTCTGTATAAAACGTAGCAAATAGAAATTGCTCACAATCCGCCCTACTCTTTTAAATTCTCAACAGTTCAATGATCACAAAACGATAAACATAATAAGTTAATAACTTGACACACTACAGACGCTACATACGCAACACTTATTATTGAACACTTTAAACCCGTCTCGACTTAATCGCTATATTGCATTGTTCCTTTACGATGTGTGTTATTGCTTCGATGAATGACCTTGAGGTTCCTGATTTAAAAAATTTAAACGCTTAAAGGAAGACCGGCCACGTTATGAGGCAACCCTGTTTTTTTTAATTATAATTTTTTATCACCTTAAGGGCAACGTAAGGAGGCTAACGTATAGGTTTGGTTTAGAGCAAAAAACTAACGTAGTAGCCATATATGCCCTGTGTCGACTTACATCACATGACATGTTTTTTGCTTTCTATAATCGTTATATAAAACAACAACAACAAATCGTCACGCCTTTCCCCTGAAGGAGCTGGCAAAGGTGCACAACACCCACACTTCGCCGGACGATATTCAGTCACAAATATGACAGGGGGCCAGCCTGTCGCCATACACTGGGCTCCAGTCATGTAGCAGATGACATACAATTCGCACAAATCGTCACGCCTTTCCCGTGAGAGAGCTGGCAGAGGTGTACAACACCCACACTTCGCCGGACGATATTCAGTCCCAAATGTGACAGAGGGCGAGCCTGTCGCCATACACCGGTCTCAAGTCATGTAGCAGATGACATACAATTCGCACATATGTTCACATAGTTAACAAATTGGTGCGTGCCGTCGGCGTCGGCTGGGTCCGAACCCGCTCCCTCTGGCTTGAGAGGCGAGTCTTCTCCGACTAGGCTATCATCGCTTTTATAAGACAGCAAACCGAGAAGGGGCTCCATACAAATAAACCAACTGATGCTCTCCCCACCAACCTATACCGCCCCGTTTCTAACATCCCACCGTGTACAGGACACACGCAGCATTAGAAAACCAATACATAATTCAAATACTGTGTACCGTACCTCCTAGAATCATTTACTCACTGGATAATATAACGTTTACCAATAGTATTGATTATGTTACGCTGCGTCTTTTAATCATGACAAAATTTCATTTAACATTGTTACTGTTGCCGTCAACTTTTACATAGACTGACGTAAAAGAGAGAGATAATATACAGCGTTATTGGTACCTAATCAAAAACCTCTTAAGGGTCCATTGTACTCATCAATATGAATAACTTTTACTATGGGGCGAACTCCGAAATCGCGAAAAAAAAATCAGCTGTCCCATACATTTTGTCTCAGGTGATTGAACTTTTTGTATGGAACAGCTGTTTTTTTTTCGCGATTACAGGGTTGGCTTCATAGTAAAAGTTGTTCATATTGATAAGTACAATGAACCCTTAAGAGGTTTTGATTAGGTACCAATAACCCTGTAAAAATTGCAGGGGAGTCAAGTTTAGTTCAATCTTAGATCATCTAGAATTGTATTGGCAAAAGTCTTCTGATATATTCTAATCATATCTGTGATGCTTACAAAATACTATATTACAATATTTACAGCTTAAATATAACACAGACTCTCGAATCACCGCAGAGATATTGTACTTTCCAAGTCCTGAAGACTTCCCAAGTCATGCTAACAGCGATTTTAATACTGATCGAGTGAAACATTTTTACTTCATTACTTTTCAATTTTTAAGTACAGATTATGCTCTTTTACTACACATTTCAATTCTCATAAATTTAGCTATCATAGTCTATAGCCGTATTTACATGTTAATTCCAACGACAAAATAAAATCTCTAATTTAGTAATATCTGATCCAATCAACACATCTAGATACAAATTAATCTGTGAACTTGGCAGAGTAAATTATTTCATTTTTAAAATCCTAACGAAATATATATGGTTAGTGAATGAGATTATACCGGTAGCTTTCGCTCTCATTACAAATCTCAATAGAGTGAAAATGACAATAAATCTCGACCGCGCAATACGGAATGAGGTGATTAATTAAATCCAAAACTTTTTGTTGTTATCTAAGGCTAGCACGTCTAACTAGTACTGGCAGTAATTATCGTTGATTCTGTTGCACCAATTTCTTAACTATGCTATATTTAATAGGTCAGTCAGATTTAGACAACAGTATTTTAAAATACATTTACCTAATTAGAAAAATTGAGTGTTATAAGATCAAGACAATTGTGATAGAGAATTCTTTTTTAAGCAGTCAGTCAGTTCACAGACAGCTGGATTTATTAATTATACTATTTTATTCGTCATATTATTTATATTTCATTATTATTACGTGTAAGTAACATCACGATGTTGTGATTAAAAATGTTTTCCGTGTCAAAGTGACCATAATTTCGTATATAGGTATGATACAATAATTATGTGTAAATATTTTTGTGACTGTAATATAATTAAAATAACATGATTCGTATAAGCAACAAATACAATAAAAATATTTTTTTACACTGATGTGGTCAATAAATGAAATAAAATGTTGCTGGAACATGATGAAAACAACGATTGTTCAGATGATGTAAAATGCAAGAATTAAATACAGTCATAAATGCTGGTCAAAGGCTCGAAATTCGCTTGCATTTTTAAGGATAAAAGGAAGACAGTCTTCGAAAAGAAACTTTGATGAAAACAGGACTGTATGTGGACTGGACATACAGGACTGGTATATGACATTAGCTGCACAAAATATATGAGTTTCATAGGTTTCCAACATTCTTTTGAAAAGTGGCAGACTGCCGGCCTGGCAATCTTGTTTAGGCTTCTTTACCCAAAAGATGATTTGTCTCGTTTTTTCGTACCGTACTTCTCATCAGTGAGAAGAAGCTAAAGCACTTTTTAAAATAAAACAGGCTTGTCGTGCATTAACGGGCGCGATTATTTATATTAACGAAGACCGAAAGTATAAAGTCTCGCAATGATCGGGACTGACACTTGCTTACATCACGATTCGTCATACTTGGCCGTGTTATCTTATTCGAACGTGTTTGAATTGTTACGTATCCTGCTCTTGCTTATGCACGTTATAATGACGTGTCACCTGAAATCTAGGAACCCCATTCCAGGCAAAGTATTTACTATCGACAGAGCGAAAAAGAGGTCCCATAGTAGAACTATGGGACCTCTTTTTCCATAGGAGACCTTCCCATTAGACCTTCCCATAGTAGTGGACAATCGGGTATATGTTTTTTAAACGATAACTTGAGAACCGTTGATTCGATCTTCAAGAATTTTCGCAAGCAAGTTTTTGCAAATACAATTTTTATATTCAAACACTATCAAAATTGGTCCAGTGTCGCGAGGTGTCAGTTCAAAAGGAACTACTAGATATTACGTTCAAACGCTCAATCCCACGACGACCATAAAAAATCTGACGTATTTTTAAATTTCAAAAGCAGTCATAATTTCATTGAAATATGGATAAATTGTTTAGTTAAAGCGCGTTTTTTTACGTACTTAATTAAGATTTTTGAAAGCATGTCAATGCTGGTCAATGCAACGTAACATGAAATGAAAGAATTTGCCGTCCGCACCAGCGCAATGTAACACACTTTGAAGCAGACTCTCAATGTGGACGCCTTGAGCGCACAAACTGTACACACTACGCGCGCGCGCGAAACGATTCCCACTTGGTCAGTTTTTTCACCGACGAAACGAAGGTTTTCAAGTCGACGCGTATAATTTTTTTTGTTAACCGACGGACTGAAGGAGGTTTGCAAGTCGACGCGTACATATTTTTATATATATATTTTTTAATTTATGATCACGCATAACTTTTTACAGAGTTGTCCGATTTTGTCGAACTAACACAAAGGGGCGCAAAGTGTGCTCGTTGTGTCAGTGTGGACGGTTGTGTCAGAAGCCCACGAACACGAACTGACACATGTATATTAAACGGCCTACACACGTTCCTTATATCAGAGACGTGGTGAAACGCGCCCTAGATCGCTCTCTTAATCGCCTAATTTTTTTTTTCTTTTATGTAGAATAGGTCGTTATTTGACCACCAACTCGCCTGATGTTAAGCGACGTTTTGGTCTAAGATGGAGCACGACGACCTAGAAGGTACTTATTCACTCTAGCCTTGAAGATACTCAGATTGTAGTTAGTCGGGAATACAGATGATAGCAAGGTGTTCCATTCCCTAGCGGTTCGTATCAGAAAGGTAGAGGCAAATTTTTTAGTAAGAGTTGGTGGAATGTCGACTTAGGCAAATCATGTGTAGGCAAATCGCTGTCATAATTATTCCTATTCCCCCTAAGTCTGAAATCGGCGCGGGCGAACCCACGATCTATACTTCGTTCAGCGAAACGAGCTAATAGGGAAATCAAGCGCATAACGTCATTGGTTGGCGATAACGAATTTAGGGCGCGTACACGCTGCGACCAAATGTCAGTCGAAATCTGTCTCTTGAGCGGTCCGGACATATTGTTTAGTGCTTATTTCAGTGTGTTCGTAGTGTATGATTTTACGTTGACCCGGCTTGTTTACTGGGCTGATTCCTACTTACCTGTTGACTTTTCGTGTTTTTGGACTGATTCTTGCTTATAATGAAGGCTAAAGAAAATATTTTTAGTTCAATTTATTCAAATCCTCGCATATTTGTTTTATACACAACATCACAGCATGAAAATATAATGTAATATTTTTTGCTTTCAATTACAAATTATGCTAAAGTAACTATTATTTTTGACGATATTAGTGAGAGATTTGGATCAGCAATCTAAACGCAGCCTAACATTTTCATGAATTAGTCACACCCATTGATCAATCCTGACAATTCAAGTCGGTGCTGCATCCCTATCACTTTCATACGATTGTGCAAGGGAGAGAGCGCCATATTAGGTCGTCTCGTTGAATAAAGTTTTTTATAGTGGCGATTATCGTCTAGTCAACGTTTTATGTGAGGTACGGTTCATTTTTGCGTGTTCTCAGCAGATTGACCCTGAGATAACAACAACCTACGGCAACAGATGAGAGTAGGTACTAATTCGGTTCGTGAACGCAAAGCGTTCACACGGATGAAATGTTTCTTTCAAGTTACATTTCATGATCCGTCGCGTAAATCTGTACGCAGCATTACAAAGCAGCTACCTTTCGAAGCTATTTTCAGAATAAAAAAGCTTCTGCATGACAAAGTTTTCAACCTTCAACCCCTTTTTTTTGTCGTCGAGTTGACTATTGTGATTTTAGATCTTGCACTAAACTAAATACACTAAACGTGAAATAAAATCTATTGATTACAAACTTTCAATTGTTAACTAAATTTTTCTACAACATACATACGATATTTAAAAATTGATTGAAAGTGTAGCCGAGAATGAGAGAACTGTGTGAACCCTCTTAATTTCATTTAAAATAAGTACATATTTCAGAGTTTTAACATTGATAGGTATTTTTATCTCTTCATCAATTTACATTTAGGAGATCAATAGTCAAGCTTACGAACACTTCAGAAATTAGTTGTACATTTTCTTTCATTAAAAAAATCGCATTCAAGTGATGAGAATGCATCGCTAGACACTTGATAAGATTTGCAACATTCTGCAAGAGAATTTGACTTATAGTCGACCAATCAAAGACTAGACAGCAAGAAATATTAGCAAGCAACATTCACTCGTGATTCGCTGCACCACTTCCACCTATATCTGCTCATTACGTAGAGTTCAGGTGAACGAATGAACTTTAATGAATGAACATGAACGGTAACCAGCGTAGTAAAGAAATAAGATTATTTTGATCATAGTTGTAAGCTAGGAGAACGTCTAGCCCGAAAAAAAGGTCGAGTTTAAAACTTCGTTTTGCTGAATGAACTACTGACAGTAAATGTTCATTCATCAACATTTTTAAGACAGTTTGAGCTCTACATAATGCGGAGTAAGGTCCCAAACACATTTCAGTCTAAATATAACTAACAACGAACTTATATTACGGACATCGGCTTAAACTATTAAACTTAACAATCTACATTGCGAAAAATAAATTATTATTGGTGGTTGAAGTAGTAGCCTTTAGGTACTCACGTGTGATCACAATGGCGGATCTCGTAACGCGCGCTGCAGTTCGACTCAATATTTACAAAATTACAACTAAAATAATTTCACTATACATCGGCAGTGGCTGGCTATAGTCCCTATGAACTGTCCGCGTTCGATTTCCGTCTCACTTGTTGCGCGGTCAGCGCTTGCGCCTGAGCCTGCGTGATGAACTGGGCCGTTCCTGCAACCGCGAGTATTTAACGTTATTCGCTGTTAGCTTTATGAGTTCGAGACAGTGAAGTTAACGATGTTTAATTTAGGATTTCGAGCTGTTTGATTTATTTCGTAAAACAAACAAATAAAATCAATGTTGTTGTGGAGAGTCGAATGATGTAGAGATGGACTATAGTGGAAACGAGGAATGGAACAACGTGTTTACGTGTACTGTGAAGGTGGTAAAATCGATGCACACGCTCTGCGTGGGTGGTATAACACGAGCCTTACTCACGCTAACCCCACGCTAGACTGAGAGAACGCGTTATAATAGTGACGGTTCTGATCCGCGCACGATTGAAAACTGAATTGCATGGGATGTGGTTACGCCTGCACGGCGCCACCTCTACACCGCTCGTCGTCAGTTAGAGTGGGTCGTGCTGTAGTCACCTGTGGGGTGCGGGTCGGGCGGTGGCGCGGCGGCGGGCGCGGGCGCGGGCGGGCGCGGCGGCGCGCGCGGCGCGGGGCGGGCCGCGCGCGCGCCGCGCACCACCTGCACGGCGCCGCCTCTACACCGCTCGTCGTCAGTTAGAGTGGGTCGTGCTGTAGTCACCTGTGGGGTGCGGGTCGGGCGGTGGCGCGGCGGCGGGCGCGGGCGCGGGCGGGCGCGGCGGCGCGCGCGGCGCGGGGCGGGCCGCGCGCGCGCCGCGCACCACCTGCACGGCGCCGCCTCTACACCGCTCGTCGTCAGTTAGAGTGGGTCGTGCTGTAGTCACCTGTGGGGTGCGGGTCGGGCGGTGGCGCGGCGGCGGGCGCGGGCGCGGGCGGGCGCGGCGGCGCGCGCGGCGCGGGGCGGGCCGCGCGCGCGCCGCGCACCACCTGCACGGCGCCGCCTCTACACCGCTCGTCGTCAGTTAGAGTGGGTCGTGCTGTAGTCACCTGTGGGGTGCGGGTCGGGCGGTGGCGCGGCGGCGGGCGCGGGCGCGGGCGGGCGCGGCGGCGCGCGCGGCGCGGGGCGGGCCGCGCGCGCGCCGCGCACCACCTGCACGGCGCCGCCTCTACACCGCTCGTCGTCAGTTAGAGTGGGTCGTGCTGTAGTCACCTGTGGGGTGCGGGTCGGGCGGTGGCGCGGCGGCGGGCGCGGGCGCGGGCGGGCGCGGCGGCGCGCGCGGCGCGGGGCGGGCCGCGCGCGCGCCGCGCACCACCTGCACGGCGCCGCCTCTACACCGCTCGTCGTCAGTTAGAGTGGGTCGTGCTGTAGTCACCTGTGGGGTGCGGGTCGGGCGGTGGCGCGGCGGCGGGCGCGGGCGCGGGCGGGCGCGGCGGCGCGCGCGGCGCGGGGCGGGCCGCGCGCGCGCCGCGCACCACCTGCACGGCGCCGCCTCTACACCGCTCGTCGTCAGTTAGAGTGGGTCGTGCTGTAGTCACCTGTGGGGTGCGGGTCGGGCGGTGGCGCGGCGGCGGGCGCGGGCGCGGGCGGGCGCGGCGGCGCGCGCGGCGCGGGGCGGGCCGCGCGCGCGCCGCGCACCACCTGCACGGCGCCGCCTCTACACCGCTCGTCGTCAGTTAGAGTGGGTCGTGCTGTAGTCACCTGTGGGGTGCGGGTCGGGCGGTGGCGCGGCGGCGGGCGCGGGCGCGGGCGGGCGCGGCGGCGCGCGCGGCGCGGGGCGGGCCGCGCGCGCGCCGCGCACCACCTGCACGGCGCCGCCCACGCCGCCGCATCGCGCGCCGCCTTTCACGCCGCTCGTCATCAGTTGCGCTGGAAACACATAGCACCCAGTTTAAGCACTGTCTTCTGAGTCGAATTTATTCACATTTGACTCCAAAATCAACTATGTAACCAAAGACCGATACACCCATTGGTGTTATCGGCCCCCCAATACCTAGATTGATCCAAACATGATTAATGTTATGCCGTGGCGTTACTGTAGGAAGCATTAAGGTCCAAGATAACTGTCACCCACCTATAGGAAGAGAGAGCACGGAGGGCTGGTTCGTGAGTACGACCGAGGTGGTGGGTGGCACCGAGACCAGCAGGCCGCTGGGCGCGCCCGACACGTTGAGCGAGAGCGAGATGGGCGCCGACAGGCCCGGGATCTGCACCTGCACGTTCTGTAGGCCTTGCAGACCTTGCAGGCCCTGCAGCGAAGTCAGGCTCAGGCCCTGTGAGAAAGAGACGGCTATTAGTTACAACTGTTTTATTAATTTATAGCTACGCTAGGTTCTGCCGCGAAGTCAGTTTCAGGCCCTGGGGGAAGAGTCGGTTTCTAGTTACAACCTTTTTCAACCTCGACGCAAAACAGGGGGGTGTTTGTTATAAGTGTAACGTTTAATTACATATATCGGGGCCCATGATTCGCTAGAGCAGCGTGCTCTCGCTGGTCTGCTCGCTATCGCGCTTGTGTGTGATGATGATGATGGTAATGCAGTCCAAGCCGATTTCGGCTACGACGACCAATTGCTGTTGCTGAGAGGCTACTGATTGTGCGTCCTCACGAGGCTGATATGCCCAATATTTGCAGTAAATGTTCGAGAACAGAAGCAATATGCGAGGACGTTATTGACGTAATTGTCTACATTCTAAGCGGCTGGCAGCTTCAGACTCTCACTATGAAGGCTGAATCCCATTCATATCTTCCTTCATATATCCCTTCGTGTCATTTCAGCACATCCTTATACCTCAGAAACTGACCTCCGCTTTTACGCTTACCTTCCTCGAGTTCCGAGTAAAAGATGCGCTTGGCCACTCTTTCATTAGGCATTCAAGATATGTGCCCATACTAACGAAGCTGGCTTCAAACCCGCACACATTCGCACGTCTAAAAACATCGGTCAGCTGGGGTGGTCGTGTAAATATTTAATATAATCAAAATGTGCCGTTCGATCCAAGTTTAACAGACAATAAAAAAATTCTGCCCAACGTTTTAGCCTTGTTCGTTACGAGCGAGCCGTCGGTCGGCTTTAAGGATCTTAATGTGAAATCTTCGTCAATGCTTGCGAGAGTTCCTCGTAGAATTTGTCTTTAACATCATCGCTCTTATCTAACGTTGGAGCATGTACTAATAATGTTGATGTAGTCCGCACTATTCAGAGGAAGTCGTAAGGTCATGATGCGGTCACATATTCCGATAGGATGGTAGTCAATTTTGATGCTATGCTGATTTAATAGCAAATCCTACACCAGAACTTCTTGGTTTCGTACTGGAGTTGCCCTTCCAAAAGAACGCGTACCCACCACCACTTTCTACAAGCTCGCCTTCGTCCGCCAGATGGGTTTCGCTCAGAGCTGCGACATCAACATTATAGCTGCCAAGTTCCCGTGCTACAGCGACAGTTTTCAGTTCTGGGCACGCGTTTCTAGCACGTTGTAGGCACTGCATGTCATCCTTCTGTTATTATCTACTTTATTATTTTATTTATTGAGTTTTCGACCACGTGAAAACGGATGTTTAGTCAGCCGTGGTTACAACTTCCCGTAAAGTTTTAGAGTAAGCATTTTTGGAACACCTTTTCTCGCCCCTCCCTGGCTGAGCAAGGCAAGCAGTGCCTCCTTAAATAGAGCTGCTTGATCACAGTGGGTGCTGCTGAATCGCACTGTTACTCCATTAACTCTCCCAAAGCTGCCAGCGTACAAGCATCAGAAAAAGCCCGGGTTACATCATGACCGAACCTCTCTACCTCTACTCATTGCCGCTGGACTTCTTTCTTCAGTAACATGTAAACAGAAGCACTCTCTCGTTTAGTCTCTTCTGTACCCAATGGAACGGAGACCGCTACAATTGGAGAAAAGCTGGATGCAGTGTCCAGTAGGCGGTAACGACTCCTACCGCCGCCTTTCGCCTTTTACGATACCTTGCTGCTTCGCCTGATCCGCCAGCAACAGTAGCTTATCAGCTGCCTTCACCACCGAAACAGACTTGTGCAGTAGCCGTTATTCGGTTCTTTGGCTGGAGAATGACACAAACAACAAACTACCTGCACATCCCACTTCACCCCAGGTGAATGTAGGTATAGTGACCAGGTATAGTGAGCAGGTATAGTGAGCAGGTATATGTGATGGAGGTATAGGTATAGATGTAATGTAGGTAGTAGTATGGTATAGTGAGTGGTATAGTATAGTGACCTGCACGTGGCAGACGGGCTGCGGCTGCGAGGCGGGCGGCGCGTCGGGGCCCATGAGGCGCTCGAGCAGCGCGCTCTCGCTGCTCGACACGTTGGTCTGCTCGCTGTCGCGCGCGTACCCGCTCATCACTTGCACGTTCGTTACACCCTGCGGGAAATACACATGTCATACTTAGCACTTCAATCACCAGGCGATTTTCGCACTTAGCGTCGCGGAGGAGCCTCGACAAATGGTGCAAAGGTGGAACACCTCAGGGTTTAGTAGGTCCTCCGCCACTCTCACAAACATTTCTTACGTCATACGTCATACCTGAATGAACAATAGAAGTTATCAATAAATTCTGATTTCCGATTTCATAACCCCTATTCAAAGGTCGGTGCAGAATAAACCATATTCTATCGCGATAAGACGTACTGTTTTGAACACCTAGCTAATGTATTTACTATGTGGACGTGGGCAGTATATGCAGTGGTGCAGCCGTAACTTGTCCGCGTCTAGTCTCTGCGCTGGTCATCGAGAGCTTAATAGAGGCGGGAGCGCTGTTCAGTTAGTAGAGTAGGTACTAAGAGAGCACCCAGTAGGTATCCTTATTACCTGTGTGTATGTAGGCAGTGTATGCACAGCGGTGGTGGCTATGAACCGTAACTTGTGCGCGTCTATAGTTTCTGCGCTGGTCATCGCGAGCTTAATAGCGGCGGGTGCGCTGTTCAGTTAGTTGAGTAGGTACTAAGAGAGCACCCAGTAAGTAACCTTATTACCTGTGTGTATGTAGGCAGTGTATGCGTAGTGGTGGTAGCTATGAGCCGCGCGCCCGCTATCGACACCCTCCCCAGTAGCTTGTGCGCGTCTATAGTCTCTGCGCTGGTCATCGCGAGCTTAATAGCGGCGGGAGCGCTGTTCAGTTGGTTGAGTAGGTACTATAAGAGCACCCAGTAAGTAACCTTATTACCTGTGTGTATGTAGGCAGTGTGTGCGTGGCGGTGGTGGCTATGAGCCGCGCGCCCGCTATGGACACCCTCCCCAGTAGCTTGTGCGCGTCTATAGTCTCTGCGCTGGTCATCGCGAGCTTAATAGCGGCGGGAGCGCTGTTCAGTTGGTTGAGTAGGTACTATAAGAGCACCCAGTAAGTAACCTTATTACCTGTGTGTATGTAGGCAGTGTGTGCGTGGCGGTGGTGGCTATGAGCCGCGCGCCCGCTATGGACACCCTCCCCAGTAGCTTGTGCGCGTCTATAGTCTCTGCGCTGGTCATCGCGAGCTTAATAGCGGCGGGAGCGCTGTTCAGTTGGTTGAGTAGGTACTATAAGAGCACCCAGTAAGTAACCTTATTACCTGTGTGTATGTAGGCAGTGTGTGCGTGGCGGTGGTGGCTATGAGCCGCGCGCCCGCTATGGACACCCTCCCCAGTAGCTTGTGCGCGTCTATAGTCTCTGCGCTGGTCGTCGCGTGCGTCATGGCGGCGGGAGCGCTGTTCAGCAGGTTGAGTATCGTGGCGTTGCTGTTCGCTGTGCTAACTGCCGCTTTAGCGGCGTTCGCTGGTAACAAAGAAAGGTTGGCCTTCGTTATTCCTTGACTCGTGACACAGTACATAATAGCAGAAGCGATAAACAAAACTGATTAATGTACTCGCATAATAAAATGGTTTATTTCACGTTTCAATAGTTGTAGTATTTTTTTTTTTTTTTTTTTATTCGGAAAACATACAGTGTTATGTACCAAGATTACTAATAAATTAAATAGTTAGATACCATTTATCTGTTTTCGAACCAGTATGAAGGTATAACTGGTAAATATAACAATGTACCCCTTGCAGTCTTCCTTTTTTCCTGAAAACCACAATCAAAGCATTTTCATGCCTCATTTAGATAATCAGCAAGCTATTCGGCGAAGAACAAGCAAAAACATTCGTGCACGAATACGACTACGTAAAAACGTACGAAATACACCAGAATACGTTACTATACTCTAATATTTTACATACTCGTATTCGTGCCCATTCGTTTGTACTCAGAGAGTATCTAAATCCAGCATTAAGATCACAGTAAATAGATTTCTCCTAGACTAGGTACAGCATCTACGCTACTACCAAGTCGTCTGATAGTTATTACGCTAAACCGTCAGACGAGTTGGTAGCCAAACACCGGTTTTTCTCTTTTTTTCTCATGTACCTTGTTGGAACTGCTGCGCTGAGTTCATAAGGCTAGTGACGAGAGCGCTGATGGCCGGGTTCGTGGTCCGCGGCTTCGAGATAGTTGCCTTCTGTTGCGTCGTCGTCGTATTCGTGTATTGTACCTGGAACATTACGACATACATTTTAATTGCCAAATCCGTCCACCCTCACACACTCACCAATTTTCGCCTTTATAATATTAGTGTGATAGAAGCACGTAACATTCTGTATTTTTTATACCATTTCCAAAGAAAAGCTACGAATATCAAGTTTAGTAATGTTACTATGGTTCTCACCTGTGAAGTGCCTGCACTAGACATGAGTGGGTGTTGTATGTGTATGATGGCGGATTGCATTTTTTGCGTGTTCAGTGGCTGTGGGGGATTCGTTAGCTGCTGCGCTAGGAGTTGGTTTGTTGACGCCTGCACACAAAAAGATGAACTTCAGACCCCAAATCATAAGGGTTGAAGTCAGTTGGGTTGAATGTAGTTTAAAGGAAAACAAAGAATATAAAAAAACAACAAAAAAATAAAAAGTTAATCAAATAGATACGATTATTAGGTTCGGTTAATTGATGTTTAAAAAAGTTATAGTAAGCGAACACAAACATACCTGAGGCGATAACCGCGGCGTACTAGGCGACGGTTGCTGTTTCAACGCATCAGGTGTCGTCGCCACAGTCCCCACCACATTCCCTACCACGGTGGCAACGTTGCCAACCACGCCGCTAACGTTGCCAACCACACCGCTAACGTTCCCAACCACTCCGCCAACACTGCCAACCACGTTGCCAACGTTACCGACAACCCCGCTAACGTTTCCAACCACACCGCTAACACTGCCAACCACATTTCCAACGTTTGTGACGACGTTGCCAACATTCGTGACTACATTGCCAACGTTCGTGACTACGTTGCCGACATTCGTAACAACGTTGCCAACGTTCGTGACAGTGCCGACTTGCTGCACTTGTTGGACTTGTTGAACTTGCTGCAACTGCGCCTGCTGTGGATAAATGGAATACAAAATAAATAAATGATCAATTGGATTACTTTTGGAACTGAAGAAGATTAAAGATACTGGGATGTTACTTTTGGGCAACAGATATATTACCTGTATTTTTTTAATATTTTGGTTATTAAATAAGATATACCAACCAATATTGGTAACTGCCGTGTTGGAAGCGTGCTCGGTGCCGCCGCTATCGCTGTCGTTCTGAAATTTCACATCTTTGAATGAGATGTCATGTATCTGTGGAGTGTGGAGCTAAGAGGTGCTAACTGTAAAAGCATTTTTGATTTTATGTTTTCTGCAGGAAAGTTCATATTTCTTTACTGGTGAAATTCGTACTGCTCTCCCCTTTGCTTTGAAGAGGAACTGGGTCCAAGCTTGGCTTCAATTGAAATGGCCAATATTGAACCTTATTCCTGCATGACACATTGTCTTCAATTTCAACTTTGTGTCCGAAGAGTGATACACACATTGGTATCTTGACCTCAAGATTTAGATTAATGCAAATATGATCAATGTGTGACTGCGAAAGTATATAGTATGGTAACAGGAACTGGTGAGTCTTTTTATTCTTATTCGAGGTGAGGGCGATAAGTCCTGCACTGACTTCCCACTTGGGGTGTATTGTGCATTTCCCCCTACCAGCATCTACCCGAGCCAACCCAACTCCCTGAAATACTGGAGTGAGGCTCTGGGGCGCTGGCATAGTTGCTCCAGTAGCGTGGATGGTAACGTGAATAATGACGATTAAAAGCAGTCTAGGTGTTGTGGTGATGAAATAGGCAATGATGCTTCATGCAAACCGGTAGCGATTCTAGTTTCTTCTGTGGCTTCAAAATGCCACAGCACATACATGCACTACAGTTTCGATCTCTGTCAAGCAGCCACGACACAGCGAGCTGGCCGTGGCTCCCAGTTTATACACGTGACTATTTAAGTTGCAATGACCGGTTACGAGCCCCACTAGCAAACGAAGGTCCAGGAACAGGTGATATAAATGATGGCGAGGATGGACTTTGAGAGGTAAAGGCGTTCCTTTTCATTATAATCATCGTAAAATGTTATGGTTCACAATACTTACACAACAGGTGCTGTGTTTGCAGGTGGTGTGCTCGCAGCGGCGGCGGCGGCCGCAGCGTTCCTTTGTTGCATCATTTGCCCCTGCAACATACATGCAACATGTTACTATTGCGTCAATGACAAAGTATATTTCACAATGGGAGCGAATTTAAAAACAGGGTAACAAAAAAAGGGCAAAATAAAACAGTTAGGCCAGCCTTCCTTGTTTCAATTAAGAGCCTACAATTATTTTATTATAACTGAGTGACGACATAAGAGCCGGTCACTCAATTCATTAATTTATAATCAAATATATTAACAAATTAAATATGGTCTGGTATGATTGACAGCTCGAAATATGATTGTTTGTTTAGGCTTGTCGATCATCACTCATTGGTTTACAATATAAGCATAGTATTCGAGTGATTTGAGGAAGTAACATACTCTGATAAGTCAGTATAGAGAATCTACATCTTATTTATTTCAAGGAAGCTTGACATCACACAGGTTAGTAAAAAGCCCCTAAGCATTAGAACATGGAAGTTGATAATTTACTTGTCTCACCAATTCTCTCATGCCACCAGTAAAGGATACCCGTGGCAACTGCCCGGGCACTATGTGCTTTATTCTTACTGATTTCCTACCCTCCTCTGTGAATATTTCCGTGAACTGCTGGATGTATTTGTTGGCGTGCAATCTCGTTCCTAAAAAAGATATTTATGATGAGAACAGATTAACTAAGCTGTCTTTTAAAAAACTAGATGAAAAGTTGTTCTCTAATATTTGTATGTGCTATACAAATATTAGAGAACAACTTTTCATCAAGCACGATTACGAAACTTTCTAATTAACCAAGCATTGAAAATTAAATTAGAGGAATTGTTGTCAGATATCGTAGTTTTTTGTGGCAAAACGACATAGATAAACGAAGACGCTTGAATTTCCTGCCAATCAGAAATACTAAAAGTGCTCAACTGACACCCAAATCAAACTCTAGAAAACCCTATAGCTAAAAATGTTGATCAACAGAACACATACCTAACGAAAATCTACACGCCGCGCCATTCTTCTCCCCCTCCACGTGATCTCTATCCACATAGAGCTCCCCAAGGAACTCCTGGTCCGACGGCCTCTGCAGTATCGAGAGCTTTATGTGGAAGCAGCCGGTGCTGGGCTGAGTGGACGACTTCTCAGTCTCCAGTATGTATTCCTCTACGAGCTGCGGTTGGCAGTCGGGCGTGGGTCGCGGCCGCTCGTACGCGCGCGCCAGCCGCAGCGGCCCGCTCGGCTCCGACGGTGGCCCGAGCGGAAGAGGATCCATCTTGGGCGGCTCAATTACTTTGAATACCTGGAATTTGATGGATTTGATGGCTCTGAGAAAGGTTATGATTTTTATTAGAGACCAGAGACTGACATACATGCACCTATATGTTTAAATACATACTCATATAGATTTCAACACCTAAACAGAACAAACACAAATGTTCATCACATAAATGTTTGTCCTAGGTGGGAATCGAACCCACGCCCCCAAGCTCAGAAAGCAGGTTCACTACCAACTGAGCCACCGAGGCAGTAATCCTACTTCCTACTATTATTATAAATGCGAAAGTTTGTAAGAATGGATGGATGGATGGATGTATGGATGTTTGTCACTCTTTCTGATGAAATTTGGCACAGAGATAGATTATAGTCTAGATTAGCACATAGGATACTTTTAACCGCAGGTGAAACCGCGGAGCGCAGCTAGTTCGTTATATACTCATTATATACGAGATTTAGTCACGTACGATTAAGTTGGTTATTTTGACTATTGTTTCAACCGCTTTGTTTTTGGCGGTCTTTTTCAAGGCGAGTGCGCGCGGTGCGTCACGCTCGCAGCGAAATCAGTGCTAAATGCGGTTAAAACTACAGTCGGAATAAAAGACATAATCGTATTTGAAAAATTCTCGTATCATATAATCAATATGTGTGAAAACCACGTCAGTTTCCATAATAAAATTAAGGAAAGTTGTTCTAAATGGCAAGAAGTCGTTCCAAAGAGAGTGCTGGGACGAAATGTTGCAGGAGACTATTTTTGCCATGTAAAAAATGATACAGAGCTATTAAATGGTCATGTTTGAGTCTGTCTCTCATATTTTGATAGAAGTAGCAGACCTACTAGAAATAATAGTTTTAGAGCTAATTTTATTTTATTATAATTAGCTACTACATCCTTTGGAACGGTTTTTTAACCGCATAAAACCGCTTTTTAGTCGCGAAAGAGTTAAAATCTGACCTTACTCACTTCTTACTTCCGATTTCACAACACTAGGGAAATGTGTGACCAAATTAAAAATCTACACAAATGAGTATACAGGGATTGTTAAGATAGGTTAAGAGTTTCAAATTACTCACACTTTCTATTACTTACCTCTGGTGGTTTTTTGGGATATTTAGAAGTCAACCTCGTATGAGGTACTGATTGCCTGCTATTTTTAGCTCTCTGACGATGTATTAAATCTAGCAACTCCAGTCCATGATGGTGCGTAAACTGGTCCAATTTTCTCTTTCTGTTAATTGCCACCTAAAAATTAAAACATAATTTTTTTTTCATAATTATTAATATTAGATATTATCAGCACATCAGTATTACTTACTTGGTGACATCAGGGCAGAGTAAAAATTTAAGAGACATATTTTTATAAAATTAAAAGTAATCAAATCAGATCTATAAATACACATTGAGATATTATTATTACTATTACTACTTAAGTATGCATTTAGTTACAAAATCTAACATCTATGGGTAAGTTCAATCTGCAATATTATCCACAATGGTGTTCAAAAAAGCAAAAAGTAGTAATAGTGGCATACAAGAGAGCCCTATGCTCACATTGGGCGATTAAATAAATAAACTACCAGGTTACTCAGCTTCTCCACTGTTTCACACCCACTTCCCACACTTACTGCCAATGCACATCGCATCTGTTATTATGATGATGACTAACCTGTGAGAACTTCCTAGCTTGTCTCCGTATCCGAGGAGTGTTAAAGAGCCGCGGCGCCGCGTGCAGGCGCGCAGCCAGCAGCCCCACGGCGGGGCGCGGGTCGAGGCACAGCGGCGGGGCGGCCGCGTGCACCAGCGCCGCCTCCACCGCCTCCAGCGCACTCCGCTCCTCCCCCGCCAACCCACACTTGCTACCAATGCACATGGCATCAGTTATTAAGCTCTGAAATAGGTTTTAGGATTGAATTATTTTCAAGTCTTCTCTCCCAACAACCCACACTTCTTATCAATGCACCTCACATTTCTGTTATTATGCTCTGATTAGGTTTCAAATATGATGAATATGTAACAGTTGCATTGTTTATTAAATTAAAGTAAAACCAAAACAAGCTCCACATGGAAGCTCCGACTAGGTTTGCCTGTGTGTGATGCTGTTGATATAGAAAAAAAATGTGTGAAGTTGTTATTGCGTTCCAATTTGAATTAAAGACATTTCAGTGAGATAAAACTAACTGAAGTTTTATGCCTCTCTCTATACAATGCTAAGTGATAAATGGTAGGCAATTCTATAAAGATCTACATGAAAAGAAAACAACTTTTAAAAGTAGCACAATACCTATCTAAAGTAGGTCATACCTGATTTGTAGGCCTTAAAAGTACATGATGAGTATCACAAACAAAACTTGGATAGGCTTGTCTGTAGTCTCTTATTTGTGCAATAATACATCCCGAGTAAAATAAACATGAATGCTCAGACTCCAACAGATCTAATAATATGACAGGTAACTCTTCATTGTCTATGTAGGTAAGTAATTCTTCTTCTTCATATGGCCATCTCGGAGTCTCTATTAATGTTTCATCCAGTGTTACCTACAAATAAACATATTTTTTTAACCCTTAACAACTAGCATACATAATATGTGGTTTTGTATGTTATCTGAATAAATATTCCTTTGTAATTAAATTATATTTTTGTTTTAATTTCTAATTAAACTTTATGCTTGCATAAAAATATCACATCAGTGGTTATGAAATACATTTATTTAAGACAATTTTAATTTTGTGAAAGATGTGTGTTTTAGTGGGTAAGTCTGATCCAATTCACTTTTCTAATAGATTAGAGATGAAAAGTGTAGCATATTTTATTTTATTGTTGCACTTTATTTGATTTTACATGGAGAAACAAATGCAGTAATTTACAAATTACCTACTATGAGAATAATGAGTAAAATTGTTGAACATTTTGAATAATTTTAACTTTTCCGAACCCCAATAAGACCAGTTTCTTTTAATGAAATGATGTACTAAATAATCAGATATAAGGAATAGGACCAAGCATTACAGCACAGAAACTACTTATATTTGTAATAGAATACAGTATTTTAAATGTTTTATTATTAATAAAAATATTTACTTTTTGTTTTACCTATAATTTAACAATTTCTGAAATAAATTAGGTTTCTGAAAGATATTGAGCAAAACTGCAGGAAGAAGCTAGATCATTTATTACATAAAATGTTGTAAAAGTGATAAAACCTTTAATCCAACTAGACAACAAAGCATATTTATATTCAAGTTTTAGTTAAAATATTCCTTTTTCTGTCTTATAATACCTATATCAAATCAATGCACATATTTTTCTGATTGCTAAGGGTGTGTAGGGGTCATATATGAAAAATGAGGTTAATGTGCTACTTACATGTGCTTCAGGTGGATTTAAACTTTGCGTATTGCCATTTATCTTTAATGACAATGAATATCCTTTATTGCCCGGGTACAAGTTAATTATCAATGTATTGAGATTATATGTTGCCAACAACTTTTCTAAGAGATATGATGTGGTTTTGAGGCCTTGCTGCAATGGAGAAATTATTGATGCTTAATTTAGGTGATTTTGACATAATCAATCAAAAATATTTTTGCTAATTAAGTATTACAATTTATGAGTATACCTTTTGCTACATCTCACATACATGTTGGCTAAGATCACTTGTGAGGAAGCAGCCTAATTAATTATAATACTTACATAGTTTGCCTGTGCCGATTCATCTCTACTCAGCTCATTGTAAAGCTCATGCAGCTTTTTAAATAGATCAAACTTCTCTGTTGCCTTTGAAGAGGAACCAACGGAATTCCGCTGGTATTTCATTCGTGTTTCGTCTACAGACTCAGCCAAATGCATTTTATCGTGGGTCCAAGTCATTTTATGGTCTGGGACACCACCACCAAATTGTGATAAGTTTGTATTCACATGTTTCGCTCGGTTCAGTATTACCTAGAATGGAAAAAAGAAATAAATACAAGATATTCTAAAGCAATAACATCGCATGCAAAGCAGGGAAGTAAAAATTATGATAGATGAAAGTACCTCAGCCTCCAATGCCGCGTGAATTAAACCATCCATAATGTCATTAGTTAAAACAAATATTTAAGTGGTAGTTATGTTTTTATGTTTATTATTTCATATTATACATTTAGGCCTGAGTATTAAGTCATGATTTAATTAAAAACTTGTAAGCTTTATTTATGTTTCACACTGCATGACAGTAAAATAACATGTCCAATGTTCCATCAACATTTTTGACAATTCTTTCGGTAGATTTTCGACATTTCACTTTTTTTAATTTTGTGGTTAATGGAGATGGATTATACCAAACGCTCAGGCAGCCGCCTAGCCGGCCGGTAGAATAAATAACGGACTTCCGATCCGAGACACGAACGCTTTCAATTCCGACAATCAGAATAACCCATGAAAAAAAAATCTAAAGTATCCCCGGGAAAATATGTTGACTGTGACATGGGGCGCTATTCCTGCGCGTGAGATGAGATGAGATTTTATCTTGGTCACTCTCACACCTATGACGGTTTAAACGAAAGCAACAAAGACAACGAAAAGTGAGATGAAAATCTCAAATCTCCGAATAGGGCCAATGAAAGCAGATTTTTTTAGCGGGAACCGAAAAAGAAAAAGTAGCGTCATGATTTTGTACTATGTACTTTTTTAAGCCGCAGAACGCAAGGTGTTGGGCCAACTTTTTTACATGACTGCGCAAAAAGGAGGGTTATGTTTTTCGAGTGTATGTATGTTGATAAGTATGTATGAGGTTTCTTTGGCACGCCCTACAGCCTCAACTGCTTGATGGATTTCGACATGTGAATCTTCTAGTGGAAGTGACCTAGGGTGATTCAAACTTAATGGCGGCTGTGAAGTGCGCCACAAGCGAGGCTTTGCGGCGTTTTGCCTCTCTGACGCCCGCCAAAGCCTTCGTTTTTGTTACTGCGCAGTGTTTCACGCCTAACTTCACAGCCTTCATTAACTTTGAATCAATTTCTCTCTGGGCTTTTCATATCAACAGCTATTACCTCCCTCACTGTTGATGGCAAAATTGCCCCAAAACCTTAGGGGGCAAAAGCCATTAAATAAAATAAAAATAAACTTTGAATCAGCCTAAACAACATTTTGCAGCTGGATTTTTTGTTTTATCTTTTAAATTAATGTTACATATTTTATATTACCAAGCGACTACAAAAGTCGTCCTAGCAGCAGATTTAATTGTATCATTATCGATCTCAGAAACAAGTAATTTACAGGAAATTTAAGCTTTTTAAGGTAGGTATATAAAGTAGGTACATAATTCTCTTAATTATTCCCTGTCGATAACAATCTTACAAAAATAACACAGCTCAATAAAAAAAAACTTTATTTTTGTTGCCCTGGATATTTCTGCGGATTTCTATGTTTTCAAGTGGCCAATAGGTATAGGAATATATTCATGAAAGTACTGGTTTGGCTCAATAAAATTGGACTACTGCCTCTCTCTCTCTCCCTCTGCTTTGGAACATTGTACTATTATTATAGTGCAATGTGAAAAGGAAGATTTAAAAATAACTAGAGCTAAAATTCCAAAACCACCCATATTTTTAGTAAAAGTAAGAAACCGTAGAAATATTTAACTCTTAAATCAAGAGCTACAAAATCACTTTTGACCAGTGTAATTTACGCTTTATTATAGCATCCCAAGTAACAAAAACCAGTCCTATAAAAGACCATAGAACGTTTTGACACTAACCGATTTTGACCTATAAATCTTCCAAAAGAGTTATTTTTGTTCAGAAGTGGCGAATTTTTATCTCTGTTTAGTACATTAGTGAAATTATAGCAGTGTCACGTATCACTAAGCAGGCCTTTAAAAGCTATGTAACAGTGACAAAGGTCGCAAAATAGCGAAGAACTGACCACCGTAGAACCTTTATAGGTCCTTCTGGTACTAAACAAGAGTTTATATTTCCTTTACCTCACGTTGTTCATTCACCGTTCATTCTTTTGTCATTAGTTATTGAAAGTGCAGCGTAAAAACTTTAATAAAATTTAAAAAAGGAGACAAGAGGTTGAGACAGCAAGTTGAGGTGAGTAAGATTTTATTTTGTTACTTGTGTGTTTAATCTTCTAATACGGTGGAAATTAGGTGCGACCGCAGCATTACTGATAAACTATGGGTAGGTTTATCATGAATTTTAAGTGCCCCCTTTAACTATCGTGATTTTACTAAAATATTTGTCAATAAAAGTGACTTCAAGTTTCTAAGGGCCATTATAGTACTTGTCATGACGATGTTTTCATTGGCATCATGGCGTTTCAGACTAGAATTAGGGTTCCGTGTAAGTTTTCCAATAATCTTTAAGTGTGTAGATAAAAATTGGGAATTTTGTAAAAAACTACACTGTTTAAGGATAATGGGACAACTAACTAAACAAAAAATGTTGAAAATGAAAATAAATAGACACATGTAATTATGCTACAAATTAGTAACTACATATTGTACTAGATAAAACTATCTTTGATTATTATTTCCTTTTTCAGAAATGCAAGCTTACATCATCCTGCTAGTAAGGAGTGAGGCCCTTAAACTAAGGAACTGTTCTAACTATAGATTCGGTAATCCTGCTGCTGAACCTGAACATCCTCTGGAAAATGGAACAAACGGACAAGAAATCAGTAAATACAAAAGAAGAATCCAACGGAAATAGAACTGACAGTCAATTTGACGGCATTATTAACCAAACTAAGCAAGCTACACAATAAGTTTTACAATAAATTTTAATTTTATAGTAAATGGATGATTGTATTGTTTTCAATTAACTACTCACATACTTTATATTGTATGTACATAATAAGTACCTATCTATTAAGTAATAGACGACCTAGTACTATTACCGGTATGGTTTTTTATTTAATTAATATTTATAAATTTCGCAATTTTTTTAAAATGTTTTAGATAAATTATTTATTTGTACACAACTTAAAATAAGAACAGAAAATTAAAGAAAACTTAAACTATTAACTAAAAAGTAGAACTTAAAATAACTAACTAAATCACAAAAATTTAAACTAAAAGACCATTAAAGGAAAATTTATTTTGTACGGAACCGTTCCCCATAATTATGGTCTCAACTTGATTTTGAACGCTATTACTAGCTAGCTCGGTTTTTGAAGGCAATGCTGTTATCTCAAAACGTCTATTCATTTCTCTTCTATATGTTCCACTGCGCTTCTATTTTTTCCAGTTATATAAATCTTTTTTTCTGTATACTTTAACTAAGAATACACGCTAAATATTATTACACTGAATTAAAATGATGAGTGCTATAAAACAATACAACAAATCTTTTTCAGGGCAAAATTGTTATTTTCTAGCAATATTAAACGCCGCTACATGTTGTTTTTGCATTATTTAAACATAAAATATCCTTCTATAACACTGGCATGTGTCTTAAAGGCACTAAAAAGTAATTAAACGATCGTTTAGTTCTAAACCAAATCCATCGTTAATCCAAACGTTAACCAAATCCATCGTTAATCGAAATCCATGCGTTCCATTAGTCAGCGGAAATATATTAGGCATGGAAAAATGATTATAGTACAGTGGCATTACATTAACGCGTTCTGAAACTAGGCTATATCACCAAATCACTCTATTGTAGAGTTTTTATGGCTATTAAATGTACTGAATACTATAGCAATGATATGAACATCCACCTTACCACCAAATTGCCCTATGGATGAATGTTCATCACCGCTAAAACAAAAAGACTATAACAGTTTATTTGAGGTCATTATTACGCAAATCAGATGAATAAAGGCATCTGCAAAAATTTTTATAAAGCAATATTGTTCTATACTAATTATATTAGAACTTGCTATTGCACCTGACTATAACGGTTGCTTAAGATGGAGTTGTAAAGGTTTACTCGACTGTTTATAGGTCTTTTTGGCTCTAAAAGATTATACAGCTGAAAGGTATCGTCAAACACATTTATACAACACCCAGTCACCGCCAACATCGTAATAAAACGTTTATACAGTTTTTTAGCGATAATACTTCAAATTATAAGACTAGATTGTTACTTGGGATATTCTAAATGTCGGCATAGAAAAAAAATGATTTTATAATTTCGCGATATACTTAGGTACTTAATTATATCCTATCCTACTTCCTACTAATATTATAAACGCGAAAGTTTGTAAGAATGGATGGATGGATGGATGGATGTTTGTTACTCTTTCACGCCGGAACGGCTGAACAAATCTAAATGAAATTTGACACAGAGATAGTTTATGGTCCAGAATAACACTTATGATACTTTTTAAACCTTTTATAACAGCGGGTGAAACCGCGGGGCGCAGCTAGTATTTTATAAACAGGCTATGAGGACCTCTAAGTATAGAGTTCCGTATTGTTTCTGTTTGGGAACGAAAAGTGGCAGGAGGGCTATTCTTGTGGAGTTAGATTCAATTTCACCATTTTTCATCCTTGTTGCTCTCGTTTAAATAGTCATAGGTGTGAGAGTGACCAAGATACAATCTCATCTTATCTCACGCGTAGGAATAGCCCCCCAGGTGCGTCTTTTAATAGGGTTGCGTCATACATTTTGTTCAGTTAGTTATAACCTAACAGTTGGCTGTTAATTTTTTTGGCCCGTGAAATGTTTTTTCAGTCCATCTGAAAATGTCATTTGTCAAAGCATACAGGCTACAGCGCTTTATAGGGTTATCAGGAAAAGAAATACTGGGCCGAAAGGGCCGGTCATTGTACTCATCATTATAAAAACTTTTACTACGGAGCCAAGGCAATTATTATATTTGTTATTGTACCTACTTAACAATAGGAAGAACTTTTAATTTTTTGGATAAGATGAGAAAATGTAGGTAATAAAAGTTAGTGATAACTCCAGTAGTTACATATTTTTTTTAATAACTAAGTAGGTACTAGCCATGTGTTTCGGCAGCAGGGTGCAAAGGGGTGCACTTCCCTGTCAGGAAAGGAAGAACAATAAGAAAAAAAACACCATTTTGATTTGAAAATCACTTTTTAAATACCTCTAGGTTGCTGTCCAAAGTTACTTCATTAGTTATCTAAGTACCTACTTGTACTTTAACTCAATTTTAATAGTTGACTGAGTGAAGCGTTAGCGAGCGAAGCGTCTGCTTCAGCTTAGACAATAATGCTGTCGTATGTCCGTAGGTCTTCCTCTACAGCACTCATATCAGGGCCGGATTTAGGGCACGGCAGGCAGGTCTACAGCCACGGGGCCTCCATAAAAGAGGGCCCCCCACAATAGAGATTAAAAAATAATAACTTCAAAAGATTTTTACTTTAATACCTATCTGTGCAAGTATGAGTAGTTAAATAACTTATTTGTTTCTTGCAATGAATAAAATTGCAGTACATTTTGACTGTTTTTATTTTATGAGAGTAATTAGCGGCCTCCACTTTCCTATTCCCTAGGGCCTCCACACTTCTAAATCTGGCCCTACCCATATTCACAATCATTCGGAAACGTTTTCGTTCGGATTTGAAACATTTAAACTAAAATTCTTAGAATCTTAGCATTCATAAGTTTTTATTTTTAGGCCGCATTTCGTAACCGATTCTCGTGAAACCTGCTTACAAAGTTTCATGAAAATCTGTTGTGAAATGCGACCTGTAGAGGAGGTCAGACGCCGGGTGCGAGGTCCTTAGCTCACAGACCAACTATTAGTATGGTTGTGTAGATGTTGGTGCACCTCTCTGAAAGTAATGCTGCCGGCGTCTATGATACTGTTATTTTGATTGATTTGATTTTGAATGTGTGAACAAAAAACGATACTTTGTACCAATAGGTATATTATATTATTACCATTATGTAATAGGTAATGGATTTCTCTGTTTACCTACTATTAGTAATTAATTACCAATAGGTAAAAGTTAATAATACCCAATGGATTTACTTATTTACTTAATTGTACCTACTTAAATTAAGAGTGTGGGCAAACGGTAAAAACATTACGAAACGCGATTTTTTGTGTTCCCTACAAAATTCGTGTGGGAAAGATGTCGACGACTTCGACAAGAGTGAGGCCTGGGGCCCTATTCGGAGATCTGAGATTTCCATCTCCGAATAAGACTCTTGGGGCCCTATTCGAAGATTTGAGATTTTCATCTCACTATTTCTCATCCTTGTTGCTCTCGTTCGACTGGTCACTCTCACACCTACGACGTTTCAAACGAGAGCAACAAGGACGAAAATCTCAGACCTACGAATAGGGCCACTGTACTGTACGCACTTTATTGAGCCGATCGTTTCATTACCACACGGCTCAGATAAGAAGAATTATGTCGCGTGCGCATACTAGGCCTGCCTGCAAAAAAAGCACCTTATTAGGTATGCTACTCGTCAACAGATTGCAGGTTATGATAATACAATATCATCATTCTACTTGCTATCCATATCAACCTATTCTCTAGGTTGATCTGAGCTTGCCACTAGATGGCTCACATCTAATCTGAATCACGTTCGATCACAAAAAGGTGTAAGTACTTACAAGTAATTAATTTAATTAATTTTAGATAAATAAATGCACAATGTTATAATAATTCATAAAGAAACACGAATTATATTTATTTTCATTCAAATTTAACAAAATTGCAGGATCACAGTGCAGTTACCTTAGATTTAATCAGTAGCAGATTAAGCAAGTGTGGGGCCCGTAGCAAATGTGAATATGGGGGCCCTTAAACTGTTAGTTTCCCCTAAAAGTAATGTGGTGTTGCTAAGTATGGTCAGCGCTTTTTATTCTCACCTAAGTCACTGCATGTCTACTTTGAGAATTGTTATCAGGTTAAAAAAGCACTAAATTTTATTTTGTTTTCAAGTGCAAAGCACAAGGCCCGTAGCATTTGCTGCTTCCTGCTACATGGCTAATCAGGCTTTGGATTGAATACATACTTTAGTTCCTGTAGGAAAGGTGAAATAAAGATAGAAAGTGGATAGCTAGGTGTTAGCAACACAAACAAAAGAATGCAGTCTATGGTCTGCTGTGTGACGTTTTGCGAGCGAACTGTCAAAGGAATGTATTGAATGAATGGATGAATGAATGTAGCGTAAGGAATGAAGGAGTAGCGCCTGAGTCGCCCGCCCCGTCCAACCGGCACTTTTTTCTGGACCACGGAAGAGGACGGATCTCGTTGTGTTTTTCATTGGTGTCCATTAGATTCATAGTGGAATTACCTACAGATTGTACATGGTTTGGATTATTAGAAGTATTGGTTGTTTATATTTACATTAGGGTGGTTTTGAATACCGTCCCTTCAGAAATAGTTTACATAGGTAGGTGATAATAATTAATTGAACAAAAGTAATTTTGCCTATATTTTAATTATCATTTGATGCCATATGCCTAATTAAATTTGATATAAACTGATCTATTTTTCTGACGTCTTGCTGTATCTCAGTTTTGTATTGCAGGCACTGAAAAAGAAATAAATTGGTTGATACAACTTACTAGGTAGATAAATAAAATGAAATCACAATGGAAAACAAAAGATGGGAGTACAAACAAACATTAAAAATTTAATAATACAATTAGTTTTTAGAACAGTGATGAGAAGACTGTTAATAAAGCTTCAATACAAGTAAAATATCTGTAATGCACAAACCTACTTTTACAAGTCAAGTTATTTTAATTTATTGTCTCGCTATTCAAGTCATAGGAGTGAGAGTGACCAAAAAACATCTCCCGTGTCAAGAATAGGTGGCTTGTTCATCATGTTTACTGACAATTGCAGTTAAGTGATTACAAAAAAAACTAAATGATGACAAGTATTCCAATTTTTTTTTAGACATTCTTTAATTTAGTTAACCAGAGTTTAAAGCTTTCAAACATACTAAAAGTAACTAACTAAATAAAAAAAAACTAATTACATAATTCACTGCCAGCTGTAGTCAACCTATCCAAAATGCTTGGCGGCATTCCACCGTTATACTGGTAAATACAATACTAATTCTTTGGACAAAGTACCGGCCAGAATTTTAGTCACAGAATGCTTTAACCATACCCATAGATAGTTCTATATAGATGATTTTGCCACCAAGTCCCCAAGGTTCTATGAATATGCACTATACCTATTACATTAAAGGATAAAATATTTGCTGTAGGTAACTAATTACTTTGAAAACTGAAAAAACTAAAAAGATTATAAGTAAAACTTAATCAATATGCTTTCATTGGATTATGATTAACCAATTTGTGAATCCACTGCAGCTGTCAATAACAACAACAGTTGTGTTCAACAAAATAATAAATACCTATGGAACTCCATAGCATGAGGTGGCTTTTAAGCAATGTATCTATATTTCTAGTAGTCAGCAGTCATAGTAATTTAAAGTAAGTATATACTACGTACTTAACCCTTTTAGAAAATAAAATTCGAAGTACTTACCTTCTTATTATCAGTTATTTTGACAATAAAAACACCCTTGGAATGAGAGTACTTTATGCTGTATCGTGCGTTTAGTGGATCTCTTAAATATAACATTTCTGCAGACTTCTCAAACTCTTCCCAGTTAGATATGAAAGTCATGTTTATTTTATGGAATTATTCAGTTAAATGTGCCAGCTCGTTTCACCAATATAGACGTTCCCACGTAAACAAAAACTAACCTAACCAATGCTGATTAAGTACTTCAGACTTTCTTCATACCACAAAACAAAACTGCACAAACAGTGATACCAGTTTCTTTACAGTAAAGTACCAGGATTCAATCAGACAGATTTTAAATAAATAAACAAAATTAAATGATGTACTTACCTAGGCACTTGGTAGTACTGAGGCATGATGTTAGAATTTTTAGATAACTTGAATGTGAGTCTGATGTTCAACCCTGGGAGCCGGGGTTTTATCCTGGGCACTCAAATTTCGCAAATCCGCCAGTGTGAAACGACTTTTGCAAATAACTGAGAGCAAAGTTTTCGCTGCATTCGAAGCTTGGAAACGTAGGTTCGAACTTGGAAACTTGGATTCCAAGCTTGGAAATCGCACACAGCTTGGAAACGTTAGGTACGTTTCCAAGCTGTGTGCGATTGTGGGCAAAACATCATATTAACATTTTCATTGCATGTGCACGTGACTTTTCGCGTTCTCTACAAAACTCAACTTAAAGTTTCGGTAAAGTATCCATCAATTTACTGAAATGGGGAAAGGGGAGCGATTCGTCATCGTCATCATCACCTTATCATCATCACTCCATCATTTGTTAAAAACTATATTAACTTGACACCGGCAAATGCACAAGATGTGCGTCTCCAAATTCCCATGGATGCGGGAGCAAAAAAAACATTCGTATAATGTACAATTTTATTGTTTGCACGCATGTCAGTGCCTGGGGGCCTACCATGACATATTATTTCCATAATGGCTAGGGTTTGTTACCGACGCTTAGCGACCGCGAATCGTATCACCGCGCAATAAGGTTCATGGTAGCGCAGTTTCGAAAACAAAACTTAACCATCATAGCAATAATATGTCATGGTAAGCTCCTGGTTTAAGAATTCGGCATCCGTACCCTTTACCTTTCGTTAGGAGTGGCTAAAGAGCCTTATAGCATTTGGCCTCTCAAACTGGCTCAAGGAATATAACGTAACGGGATAATTATAATATAATGGGAAAGGAATGAGGAGGGAAACCAGTTTCTGGACAATTTGCCGCAGACAACGTTCTAGGGGGTTCATAAATGCATACATCTGATGATCTCGGTATCCTCTATCAGGCGCAGAGGCGGATCACCGAGGAGATTTTGGTGGGCCAAGCCCCACCTTATCCGGATTCACACCAATGTAGCTGACTGGGCATCATTAAAAGATTTAACCCGCGTCCGGTCTTAAAATATGGCTTTGATATTCCTTGCCTTAAAGAAAAAAAATTGGTACGTGTAATAGAAAAAAAACAATACCTACTTCTGAAGAATGTCTAGACTCGGGCAAATTTTTTTTTGTGGGCAACTATACCACATTAACAAATTTTCTGAATGTCACTGTCAACTTCAGCTGTCATCTGCTATGTTGCTTGATTCATGACCTCCACACTATCATGGTTAAGGGATGGGAAATTATATCTGTTTTTTTTATTTTCGTTAAACTCGTCTTTCAGTTATTAATTAATTTAGTAACAATTTTTTTTGTCGATTCAGGTTATGATTTTTTTTTAAATAGCGATCACGAGATACCACGACAATTGTGGAAATTTATTTTTTTCTCAAAAAAAATTTATAGAACCAAATCTTGTAAAGTTTTTTGATCATGTTCAACAGATAAACAGATTTTTCGTCTGGGACCCTATTCGGAGATTTGAGATTCTCATCTCACCATTTTGCGTCCTTGTTGCTCTAGTTTAAAATGTCATAGGTGTGAGAGTGACCAAGATAAAATCTCATCTCATCTCACGCGCAGGAATAGCCCCCCAGGTCAGTGTTTTGGTTTTTTTTTTAATTTGCGAAGAAATTATAAAAAAATAATAACACCGCATATTAAAAGATTATAGGAGAATCGATTGAGAATTGTGACTTGAAGAGGAAGACAACTGGACAGAAATATGGATTTACGAAAGATTTTTTGGCGAAACTGAAGCATAGACGCTTGCTCCGTCGAAAATATCAATAGAGACTTTGAATTCGTGAACGAGCTAAATCAGACGACGTGTTGAGTATGTGAGTGAATATACCGGGTGTAAGGAGACCGTTCTCGAAGCCGAAACGCCGTTATTATACTATCTATACACAACCCGAAACCACTAACTATTAGCCATATAACTGTTATTTTAAACTTTTAGAAATTTGCAAACCAGCAATGTAACGCGTTTATATCGCGGGGGTCAATGGTCGGCGCCAGTACCTACGGAAAGTGCGACGACGCGCCGCCGCGGGCCGCGCGCGCGCCGAGACAGCGGAGGGCGCGGGCGGCGCGGCACCTAGGTCGCGACCGCGCGCAGCTGTGTGCGGGCGTTCACCTCTAGCGTCAGCTGTTAGGCATTTAGTATTAGACTGCCGTTAGGGTAAATTTTTTTTTTTTTGGTAATTGGTGTTTAAACTAGCTTTTTAAAGCTTGTATAACTTGTGTCGATGTTAAAATATCAGATTTTAAGTTTAAAAAAAAAAGTCTTTTTTTCGCGTTTTTTTTAGTCGCTTTGTATTAGTAATCCCCACCACTATTCCCAGTTTTCGTTTTCGAGAACGGTCTCCTTACACCCGGTATGAGTCTGGGTATGTGAGGTCCGTTCGAGGTGGCTGGTAGTTCGCCAGGAACGGAGACCTCGATTTATTTATTTTAAATGGTTATGATATATGACTCATTGATCGAAGCGCGGTATCAGAGTGTACTAGATAATTTTGGTGGGTATTGTTGATCCAATTTTCATCAAATTTTGCAGACAAGTAAGTAGTTCATGCAAACAATTTTTAAGTTCAAATATAAACGAAATCGAACGCGAAGATATGGAGATAATATGCAAGGTTCAAGGCCAACTAGAAATCTGTTCTTAGTAAATGCTGGATGTATGGCTTTCTTTGTCCAATGCTCTGGTTAAAACGAAAGTACTCTGCCTCACATCACGAATCCCAGAATCACAATGTTAATGTTTTCAAAGTAAGTACTTAAAATACATATATGACCAAGCGAAGCGAGATCTCAAACCCTTTGATTGTTTACACATTACTTGAATATTGTTGATCCAAATTTAATATATTGCAGTATGTAGTTTTAATTCTTAATATGATTTTTAAGTTTGTTTATGACCTAAATCGAAAAGGTTGTGGAGACATGAGAGATTTGTGTTGGCAAACCTGGGGGGCTATTCCTGCGCGTGAGATGAGATTTTATATGGGTCACTCTCACACCTATGACGTTTCAAACGAGAGCAACAAGGACGAAAAAAGGTGAGATGAAAATCTTAAATCTCCGAATAGGGCCCCTGGCGAACTAATACCTAGACTAGTATTTGAGCGATTAAATTAAATCGAGTTCGATAATTTTACAGATACGAAAATTTGTTGTGGTACGTCCTTACGAATCAGGCACAGAGCAAGCAAAAGAGCGCACCGCACCGCAACGCAACGCCAACGAACCGACCGACTACGCAGAAAATCAATATACCGTGATGTATTCGCCTTTTTAAAATGAGAACGTGACAAAACTTTAATTTAGCTTCATCGAAGAAACAATTTTAATTTAAAAAAAAATATTGTTTGAGAGTTGATGCTCATTTTTTATTTATTTACAAGTGATGAGGTTTTTCAAAGCTACGGCGTGGTAGAACATTCTTCGCGTTGATTGTCTGCTTTTGCTGCAATTTGAATTGTTATAAGGTCAGTAAATCATTTTTACTACACTTTTTAACCCAAACAAAGTAATCCGGACGATAATCACGCCGTTTTCATCAAGGAACATGTGCAAACGGACTATCGACCTTCGCCATTGTCTGCATGGTGCATTGCGTTTGTTGGGTACCTATCGTACCTACCTCTACGTAATGTAAATTTTAAAGTATTTTCTAAGAAATTTCAAAAGAACTGACATGAATAGGTACAACCGATTGAATAATGTCCTTATTTGACATTGATCGTATTTTATGCCATAGAATTGTATGGAGTAAAAAATTGAATACACTGCAAACCTAGGTCATATTTTTGGCTATAAGTACCTACCTACTTTCTGGTTCCACAATCCACCTAACTAAGGTGCATTATCATATTATTTTTATTTTAAAAAGAGGAAATTTGGTCTTGTCTTATAAAAATTATTGAACCTTAAGTAAAATAATTTCCTTACCTTGCCATAATGCTCATAATTTGTCCACATGCCTTTTAAAAATGTGAAGAAATCCTTTTAATTGGGATTTTCCATCAATCTGGATATCACATCCTATCTTATGTGCAGTTTTATAATTGTAAAACCATGTAACATCTGCTGCCATTTTAGGTAGCTACTTTGAAGCATTATCCTAAAGAGTGACAACAGAATTTAAATAAATTATGCTAAAAATTATTATTGAAAATCAAGTTAAAGAAAAAAATCAGTTTGGGTTGTCTTATCCATGGAAGCATTTCAGTGTACTTAGTTGAAACATATTTTTGGCACAGATTTTAGTGATCACTAAAAATGCAAGAAACTACTGATGTTTGATACCTAATTTATATGCTGAAAGCAACTAATTGTTTTGTGTGTTGTCTAGATGTTGGTGGTTGAGTGCTGAGTTTTTAGGCATACTTAAATAGGTGCACTCAACAGAACTAGCACAGCAAGCTGGGCCAATTAGCAGTACTGTGAAATCATGGTTTAGTTGTATGCAAGGTCAAAGAAAAATTCTTTCTGAATCTGAATCAGTTGTGTGCCTATTTAAAAATATAGCTGTAGGATTTATTCTTTATTTAAATGTTAGGTGTAAGTTGTAAATTGTAATATCTTATTAGAACTATTGATAATGCCTACCTCGTAAACAGGCTATTGATTTTGGATTTTAAGGCATTATGTTAAAATTTTTTTGGTTTTCTAAAAAAAATATAGTTCACACTACACACATAATGTCATCACATCCAGTTTTACACAAAAATGGCAATCTGTAATGAATGTTTTTAAGTTTGATTGATATTGCGCTATATATTCCTACTAGCTGTCACCCCGCGACTTCGTTCGCGTTTATTATTTATATGTATATACATATATATATTTAAACTATCCTATCTCTCAAGTTGGATCGAACTGCACATGGTGTGCGAATTTTATTATAATCGGTTAAGTCGTTTAGGAGTTCATTGAGGACAAACATTGTGACACGAGATTTATATATATTAAGATTAAAAAAAAAGTGATGATAGCCTAGTCGGAGAAAACTCTCCTTTCATGTCAGAGGGAGCGGGTTCGGACCAAGCCAAAGGCACACACCAATTTGTTCATTGTGTGAACATATGTGCGTATTTAATGTCATCTGCTACATAACTTTAACCCAGTATATGGCGACAGGCTCGCCCCCTGTCACGTTTGGAACTGAATATGTGCACGGCAAAGTGTATGTGCCAGCCCCTTCAAGGAAAAGGCGTGACAATATGTATGTTTGTATATATATTCCTATAACTTGGATGGATTTTTAGACATTGTCATGCAATCTATTAAAGGTACCTAATATAAATAAACAAACAACCCTCAACAATTATAGCTAAGTGCCACTCTCAATAAAGTCGCCTATCAGAAAAATAAAAAATAAATTAGTGTATGTGTTTGGGAGTATTGATGCTACAGTCAGACACACAGATACATAGACACACAGATACAAAGACACACAGATACATAGACAAACAGATACACAGACACATTAAACTTATGACACCCCTCTTTTGTTTAGGTGTTATGAAAATAAATAATGTAATGATTTCACTACAAACAAACAACAAAGAAACACAAAACCCAGAAGAAATAGTTTTGTTTCCTTTAATATAAAATAAGCCTTGCCCCTTGTCACATTTGGGACTGAATATTGTCCGGCGAAGTGTAGGTGTTGTATGACGCCTCTGCCAGCTCTCTCTGGGGAAGGTGTGACGACATGTATGTAATACAAAATATTATTTAAGTATTGTAGTCTGTAAGTATTTGTTAAGGGTCTAGTTGCCTAAAATAAATATTATTAATATTTTCTAGATTATTAAAATGTCAATAGGAAAATACTATAGCTTTGTCTAGATATTGATAGAAGTAATCTCAAATGGGTAACATAACATACAAAACTTGCTTATTCTCTAGTTCTAAGTATCATTGATGTGAATCAATAGATTCAGAAAAAAATAGTGAAGTTTAAAACCATTTTTGCTGCTCAAATATTTCAAATATAATCATTACAAAAATGACTTAACATTAAGAATACTATATACCTAACTAGGGGCTCTGTGAGCTGAAAACCTAGCGGCTGGGATCTTGTCTTGTCTGGTCTTCTGGTCAAAAAAGCAAGAGCTGGGTTATTCCAATAACTTGAACTAATTCTGCTTGTAAAAGGGAGCATTATCAAAAAAGTTACCAAGAAGTCTTCAATAGCAAGTCCTTAAAACTTTTTGTGGACATGGAAACCTACTAAATAGTGGTTTTCAAGAAAACTATATAATTGACAATCAGTTAATCTCAGAGTATTTTTTCAGGTTCTTGTTGTGCAGTCAGGAATTTACAATATACAAGTAATTATAAGCAAAAATGGAGGAAATGAATGGGGAGCTTTACGGGGATGGACTGGTTAGTCTGGAGGAGGGTTCATTGGAGTCAACTGATAATAATGGGAAGCAAGATCAGGATTGTAACATTTGCGAGTGAGTTTTAAAAATAATATTTTCTAATTTTGAACATTAAATGAAAAACCAGCGTCTACATTATAACTGTGTTCTATACAATTTTCATGTTTACAGCAATAAGTTGTGCAATCCACGAGTGTTGTCTTGCCTTCATGTCTTCTGTGAAGCCTGCATTGACAAGCTGATGGTTAATGAAGCTGGTGATTCCTTGAAGTTTGATTTGGCTGTGGAATGCCCCATCTGTAAGCAAGAAACTAAGGTAAGATTTCTTTGTTTTAATTTGTATTTTTAGTAGTGGTTGCTTTATACAGTGGAGAATTTTCTATTTTTTGTTTTTTCCCCTCTTAGATTCCCGGAGGAGCTGCTTCACTCCCTTCGGACTATGTGATTACCAACATTCTGGATGTGTCCTCTATGGACCAGTCTGTCGTTTGCACCTGCTGCAAGAGCAAGGAGCCGGCTGTAGCTCGGTGCACCGACTGCTCCCATTTCTTGTGCTCCAACTGCAACTCAGCGCATGAGTTTATGAGATGCTTTGAAAACCACCGAGTCGTACCTTTCGATGCCTTGCGTTCATCCAAGGAGACGGCCGCTGTACATAAGCCCATTTTCTGCACTCGTCACGCCGGCGAGAGCCTGAAGTTCTACTGCTGCGAGTGCGAGGTGGGCGCTTGCAGCGAATGCTTGACCGTCGACCATAAAGTAGGCGAACATCGTTGTGAGCGCATCGTCGATGCGGAAGCTAATATCCGGGCGGAACTGCGCAACTTCATCGTGGATGCCAACAGCCGCGCGGCCACCGCCGGCACCGCGTCTGCGAGGCTTGATGATGCGCTCGGCGATCTGCAGCGCCAGCGCGACGAGGCCGAGAGTATCATCAACGATGCTTTCCACACTTACAAGCTCGCTCTCGAGAGACGTCGCGAGAAAGCTCTCGAAGAGCTCGAGCGTCTGCACAAGGAGAGAGAACTCAAAGTCATGGATTTGTTCGATCGCGTCGACAAAACCGTTCAACGCATTGACTGCGCTTGCAAGTTCGCAGCGAGGCTGCTTCGCCGCGGTGACGGAACCGAGATCGTTATGCTAAAGAAAACAGTCGCGTCTCAGTTTGCTCGCCTGTTGGAAGGCGCACCGGAGTTCGACGTAGATTACTCCCTGGAGTTCGTCAGCAAGATGGACAAATTCGACAATGTCATCGAGGAAACTTATGGCGTATTTCGCACTGAAGCGACTCGAGCTGAAGAGAGGAAGCGCGCCAGTGAATCTTCTGCTATCGCATCGCTCGCTTCTAATTCTCATTCACCGGCTGTATCCGTCACCAACGCCCCGGTTTTTGATGATTTCCCGATGGCAGGAGTGCGTCGTGTGACCGGTGTAGGACCCATGGTTGGCGTGCCAGCTTTAGGCGTGGGTGGGGTTGGCGTGGGCGTTGGCAACGCAGGTGTCTTGTCCGCCGGAGTGAACCTCAACAGCGTGGGGGGAGTGGGCTCCGTGACCGGCGTTGGGGGTGTGCCCGCTCTACCGTCTATGGTCGAATACAATCTGCAGCAACTAGCGAGCATCGCTGAAAAGGACGTGCCTCCACCGCAGCACACGTCTCCAGCGCCATCCTTTACTCTGGCTGAGCTGCTGGCTGGCGATCTTAACTCTCCGCAAGCTTACAACAATTTGCAAGCTCTCGCCAAACTGGGATTGAACACTGGTGAGCATTAAACACTAACAACCCAGTCAGTTTGTTTTTGGAAGTCCTTTCATTTCGTTAATTAATGTTTTATCTGCAGAGGTGAACGGTTTCGGTGGTGTTGGTGGCGTTCCTGGGATGGGTGTAGGGCCCCGCGGCGTGTCTCCTGGGAGGCCCCTGTTGACCGCCGCCGAGGAGGCCGGTCTAGTCGCTCCCCCCGCGCCCCTCGTGCGCGCTACCAAGGCCACTCCGATGCATATCAGGTTCAAGTTCGGCCAGCTCGGCGGAGGCAAGGGACAGTTCAACTCGCCTCATGGCTTCTGCCTCGGCAACGATGAAGACATTATTGTCGCTGATACAAACAATCATCGCATCACGGTGAGCCATTGTTCCTTAAAATATTACTATATGTAATGTGTTTAGTTAATCTTTAATCAATCAAAAACCTTACAAAAAACGTATTGCTATAATATGCGTATGCGTATAGCTGAAATAAAACCGGTAATTGCAATTTTCATTAATTCATTGTATATTGCGCAGATGCACTCTTCAGTATAAGTATGGCCTATAAGTATGTTTTATTTTCATAGAAGTCGTTTTATAATCCGGTTTGCGCCAGACAGTTCGAATAAAAGGCCCATTGTATCTGAGAAGGAAACTAGTTATGTAAACATGGTCAAAATATAATGGCTTTTTGTATGATACATTTTTGCGGCCACTTATTACTGGGGTAAACCCCGCCATGGGCTTAGTGGGTTGGTTTTAGTGGCAAGGAGGCGAGCTTTTGCAAAGGTTTTGTAACAAAATATCTGAATTACTGAAGAGGCAAAAGGAGGGATTAAAAATATCACGAACTTTTCCTGCTTTTTCGTATTTTTCCTGTAACGGAAGATTTCTTTGTCCGTCCGCCCTCGTATTACGCACTACTTTGACAAATCAGATTATAACCAGCTCAGCTTTTTACTCGTAAGAAAACAACTCTCGGAAAAGGCATTTTCACTCCAAAAGTTATTTTAATTCGTAACCGGTCATCGATATTAAGCAACACGGTCAGTCGGATGGGTAACCGCGGGCACTAACAACAGCTGAGCATTACCGTAGCTTGGATGACATGATAAATTGTAGGCCCCAGTTGTTTGTTCTATGACAATAATTGTTATGCTACGTCAGAGGCCTTCGAGCGGCCTAGAATGCCATGATTATTGAAACTGTCCATGGTCGCGCAGCGTCGAAAACAAAATGAAGCAATCATGGCAATACTAGGCCCGCAGTCCGCCGATTCTAATAACCAATTGTTTTAGTTGTTAATGAAACTGTCATAAACTGACACTTGTATTCCAGAAGTGTCAAACGTAGACAATTCATTAACAATTTAAAAACAATGCTTATTACTTATTACCCTGCCCCCCGATTCTACGAACCAATTATTTTTATATTGTTAATTAATTGCTTCAAAACAACACTTTTTGTACGTTACATGTGTCAAAAGTCGACAATTCATTGTCAATTTTAAAACAATTGCTTAGTAGAATCGGGGCCCAGGTCCAGTCGCTTCGCCTATACGAAGTTGCTTGGTAGTTCCTACTACCTGATGTAATTTTAATTTAGCCTCAAACATCAACAATCCAACTAGGTATTATGATTAAAACACGGGAATTACTCACATACGATTTAGTCAATTATTTCGACTATAGTTTCAATCGCGTTCGGCGGTCTCTATCAGGGCGAGTGCGCGGCTGCGTCTCGCAATAGCACTATAGTCGAAATAATCGACTAAATCGTACGTGAGTAATTCCCGTGTCATAATCATAATGTGTGGAAACCACGTAAGTTTCCATAATAAAATCCAACCAGGTGTTTGACAAATCCGGCACACACAAATTCAACTTCGGCGTTGCGGGCAAGGAGGAAGGGCAGCTGTGGTATCCTCGCAAGGTGGCTGTTGTTCGCGCGACCGGCAAGTTTGTCGTCTGCGACCGCGGCAACGAACGCTCGCGCATGCAGATATTCACCAAGAATGGACATTTCCTGAAGAAGATCGCTGTATGTATTGCTATTATTAAAGTCCATACATATACAATTTTAGTATTACAATTATTATTATTTTCATTATTTTTTCTATTTATTTGACGAAGCCCCTATACAGCTGACTTATAATTAGATTTATTTGAATTTATTTTACAGTTTAAACATAGTTCGAATACCTAGTCTGGATACCCGCGCAATATTGTCATTGTCGTTTTTTGAGGGAGACACAAGACTTTAATAATATTACCAAATGCTTTTGTAATTGTTTGTAATTACCTTTTTGACAAGTCCATTATAGGAGCATCCTTAATTGATTTTTTAGCTAAAATTGTTTAGGAACTGTTACTTAATGACAATAAAAAATATTCTATTCTATTATATTTTTGTTGTCAGCATTAGGTGTGTTCAGATTTAGCCTAACATAGGTTTCTTGTTATACATACTCCAAGTGATCCACGACAATTAGGGAGCATCGTTTGAAAGCGAATGCAACTTGGCTAGAGGTCCAGGCAGAATAAAGACCCGAAGCGAAGATTACCCATGATCCAAAAAAACAAGGTCTAGCATCCCTGAAGCCAACACGTGATGACGTCACGCGCATCGTCATCCGTCTCCTTCGAACTTGTTGTAAATGAATTATTTCGGTCTTGCTTAAGCATCGATTGACGTCACTACGTGTTGACTCGGAATGCTATACTTGGCGGCAGGGCCGGATTTAGAGGTGTGGAGGCCCTAGGGCAACATGAAAGTGGAGGCCTCTAATTATTACTCGAGTAAAATGAAAAAAAAAAACACTTAAAAATGTATTGCAATTTTATTTATTGCAAGAGACAAATTGTTTAACAACTTTTAAAGTAAATATCTTTTTGAAGTAAATTTCTTCTTTTTAATATCTATTGTGCCCTCTCTTGTGGCGGCCGCGGGGCTGTAGCCCCGCCTGCCCTCCTAAATCCGGCCCTGCTTGGCGGAGTATATTATACCATGAGATTACCCAGGTCCGTTTCATTGACATCGTGGCCGGTCTGGCGGTGACGGCTGAGGGCCTGATCGTGGCGGTGGACAGCGTGACGCCCACCGTGTTCATACTGTCCGAGGAGGGCGACCTCATGAGCTGGTTCGACTGCAGCGAGTGCATGCGGGAGCCTTCCGATATCGCTATCAGTGGTAACTAGCATGAAATCTTAAGAGTCCGGCGACCTAACTAACTTCGACCTATGCGACCTAGACTAACTTCGCATTGGCTTAAGGTATTCTATCGCCATTTCGTCTAGAAGAAGAAGACGAGCGAAGAGAGCGAGTAATGATACTGACGAGCCTCTAAAGTTACCTACAGAGTGACAAAGTGCAATTTCATTTTTTTTAATGACTTTTTGCACTTCTGTAATCATTCTTAATTAACTAAGAATTTCCCTTGTATTATGGATTCATTTAACAGCTAATGATGTAGACAACCTCCCTATGTAATGGAATTTTTGATTTGCTTTGTACCTATACCTATTGAATAAATCAGTCAAAAGTGACCCCTTAAAAATGCGGATATTTTTCATAGCTCTATTTTCGCTTGAGAACGTTTTAAAAAAAAAACCAAGAACATAAGGGTGAAGAAATTGTTAATTTAATTGTACATGCTAAATTTTATCATAATCTGACAAACGGTTTTCAAGAAATTTGAGTAGCGCGTTTGAATGGAAATTTCAGTACGTCGCGGCCCTCTTAAAAGGCAGGTGAAGTTCATCAATAAATTTGGCAGTACCGGGCAGAAATAAGAATGTACTCGAACGAGTACCTATTGTATTTGTTTTTAATGTTGTTTCCATGGCATTTGCCGTCATGGTACATTATTTTCAAATTAGTTGCTCAAAAATGATAAAACCTGTAGCGGTTATCGTTACAATCATAAAGGCGGGGCTAATGATCCAAATTTAATTCGACGCTTCCTACAGTGGTCTCACGAAAACGTTCCGTTTCAGGCAAGGAGTTCTACGTGTGCGATTTCAAGGGACACTGCGTAGTTGTGTTCGACGACGAGGGGCGCTTCCTGCGACGCATCGGATGCGAGAACGTCACCAACTTCCCTAATGGAATCGACGTGTCTGATGCTGGAGACGTGCTCATTGGAGACTCGCACGGGAACAAGTTCCACGTCGCCGTCTTCTCGAGGGATGGCGTGCTTGTTACCGAGTTCGAGTGCCCCTACGTCAAGGTATGTTTATGCTAGGTTGTCCAAATAGATGACGTTACTTACCCAACGGAATCTACAGTATTGACGCTGAGGATGTGCACATCGCAGACTATACTTGGTAACAAGAAAGAACAAGTTCCGCTACGTTCTTCTTTAGGGATGGCCTGCTTGTTGCCGAGTTGGAGTGCCTCTACGTTACGGCATGATCCCAAAAAAACAAGGTTCCGGTAGTTTTGACACCCGATTACGTAACTCGTCATCGCCATCGTCTCTCTTGAACTTGTTGTAAACTACTTATTCCGGTCTTGCTTATGCATCGATTGACGTCACTGCGTGTCACCGACTTACTTTTTTTTTGTCTAGCTATACCTATTATTAAGTAAGAATTATACTATTATACTACACGTCAAGGTACGTTTGTGCTATGAATTTAACTTTTCCCAGACAGATGACGTTACGAACTCGCCCGACGAAATCGATGTTTATGACGTCTGGATGTATTTATTTTAAACAGTTTGAAAAATAAAAACAAATTACTTGCTTTTTAGGGATGGCGTACTTGCTACTGAGTATAAGCGTACACGAGTACTTATTTTGAAAAAAAAAATGTTTTATAGCCATCGAAATAATATAAGTACGGAAGACGAATCTAATTTCTATTACACAGCGCATGGACTACACATTCACAATATCCATTTTCAGGTTCTCGCACCGGATCTCCCTTATATTTGATCGAAGTTTCTAGCCCCTTTTAAGCAAAGACTTAATTCTAAACTGAGGATAACTGGTGTTGTAAATAAAAATCGTTCAAGTATTTTTCTCATTGGCATATTTCATTTTACCTCTGCTTAAAATGAATACTCGTGGGCGTGTTCGTCTGAGCTTGTCCTCGACGCGTTCATATCAAAGAAAAGATTATTATAAATATAGGACGGAGCTGTCCGGACAGAATAAAGACACCCACACCGTTTTCCCCGTCCATTGAAATGTTTTGTTACCAAGGCACTCTACCAAATACCTCGGGAACGGTCTTATTTCTTTTTTGATCGGCCCAAAAAGCCTTTAAAGCGTAAATAATTCCATACAGTTGACGTGCCCAGTGAGATGGTTGTATAATTTTGCAAGTATTATAAATCCTCGATTTCTGGAAGTAAATATTCAACTCCATAGGGTCGTTTTGCATGCCCTTGAATATGATATTCAAAACTCGTTAATAAACGCACGAACTTTATGTAAATGTGACTCGGTCGAGCGATCGAAGCCTAAATTATACTCGCGGATATGGCAAGGGACAGAACAGATAAACCACACAGTAATAGTAAATAACTAATTAGCCCTCAGGGTGACAAACGACAATTTCTTAGTGACAACTTCCGAAAAATTAGCTGTTATCCGCGACAGTGTTCGCGTTTAGTCAGAAAATAGTGTTCAAAAACCAACGTCGTGATATAGGTACTTTAACTAATTTTCAAATATCATCAAGATCCGATTAGCCGTGTAAACCTACAAACAGACAGTTACTTTCAATTTTATAAGTGTAGTAGTGTGGATATAAACCGCTCTCCGCTGTGACCTTCACCATTTCGAACGAATTAAAGCCTGGTTTACACTTTGATTAGTGCGAGTGCAGGTGATTAGTGTAGGTTCTTAGTGACTAGGTGTGGACAGCGACTGATTAGTGCAAGTGATTAGTTGGCTGTGTAGTAAAGTGAATAGAAGCGTGTTCTATTTTTTTTGCGAGTGGACTGCGAGTAGCCACGTCCCACGTGTAATATTCCGTTGTATCTTCAACAGCCAATTCCGTAAAGAGTTGGTAGTTTGCGCCATGAATGGGTGTTCTATTAATCCATTTTCGAATCCATACTCTTCTTGGTGGCACTAATCACCTGCACTCGCAGTGAATTGGACACTACTCGCACTACACACCTACACTCGCACTAATCACTTGCACTCGCAGTGAATTGGACACTACACACCTGCACGCGCACTGATCACCTGCACTCACACTAATCAAAGCATAAACCAGGCTTAAGAATTCGGCTAGGAAGTAAAGTTCTATAAGAGGATGGACATAGGCCACATTTGCTCCGGAAAACGAATAATAGCAGGCTATATCGTGGCACGTTGTTAGTCAGTATAAAAATAAACCTCTGTGACGTTGTTTTACCTAAACGGAATCAGTTTTCAAAAAATTGGCAATAAGTATTATTAATTATGAAGACGGACATAGGATACCATCTCAGTATAGATCGCGTCACGTAAAAGGAACGCTGGCGGTCAAGCTGCGCATTAGAACATTAATTATCGGTTTATTTGGTGGTATGAAGTATGAGGTACCTACCAATAATAACTAATATAAAAATATCAAGCCAAATACTTTCAAACCAAATTTATCTACCTACTACTAACCAATTACTTTCGTGCGCGAGTGTACCCATGCGCAAATACACCCCGTCCACTTTGTTCCAGTGTTCTTTTTATATGACGCGAAATATGCGGTAATAGTACAGCCAAAAGTTCTACATAAAAGACACTGAAACAAATTCGATGTAGCTTCATATCGCGAACGTCCCAAGCTTCGATACTTACGTGAGGGAGACGACCCACGTTACTGACACTTACGTAAGACAAGGGTTGACCCAATCAATAGAGCGGCTCGAGTTACGATTTCATTATGATCTCATTCTTTGTTCTTTGCGATGTTATTATTAGGAGCTATTGATCCCACAAGCTTGATATGCGATTGATGTTTATAATAGAAAAAATCAGCGTTCAAATGTACCTACCAAAATACATATTTGTTTTGGGGCAGATTTGTATCGGAGAATTGATATCAGCTGCGTTGAAAACAGTCGATCAGCAGGGCTATTCACAACCATTCGGAAACGTTTCCGTTCGGCTTTCAAAAATTTTAAACCTAAATTATTCGAATCTCAGTCTATATTCATAAGTTTTTAAACGTGATTAATTCTTTTGATCGGATTTATACTTGATTCCCTATTCCAAAATCTACAAAAGTAGACTGAGATTCGAACAATTTGAGTTTGAAATTTCTGGGATCCGATCGGAAATGTTTCCGAATGATTGTGAATAGCACCGCAGTTCTGACTGCAATGTGTGAATGTCTAGTAAATAGTTGATGGGATATATAAGAAGTGCTGACGAATGTAATTTGTTTCAGGTTTCTCGTTGCTGCGGCCTGAAGATCACGTCCGAAGGCTACATTGTCACTCTGGCTAAGAATAATCATCACGTTCTAGTCCTCAACACCCTTTACATTGTATGAGGAGTTTACTCGATGGCTGTAAGTCTGCATACTACAAGATCTCACGTTTATTCCCTATATTTTATTTTAATTGCTGATTTTACAAAGCTTAACATTTTTGCTAAACCAGTATTTGACTACTTTCTTTATTTTTGTGTTGAATTTCACATTAGTCTGATTTTAACACCTCCACTAGCAGTGAACTAGAGTCATCCTATTTTATACGCTTCGTGTTTTTTATTTTATTTCGTGGCATTTTAGGATTCGGTAGGTAGGGTTTTAAATATAGGTCATAATCACTGCTGTGGAATCCATAAGTCATAGATATGTTCACTTCCATGTTTATTGTTTTATTATTGCATTTAGTTATGTAACGAAAATCCAAAGGTTAGTATAATTATTCAGTTCCATTTATATTCGTTTTAGTCCAGTTAAAATATTGTTTTGTTACATTTGGTCATGGAGGGTATGAGTTTCGGAATGTATGCAAGTTTTGCAAATTTTATCCTGATTCGAATTGATATTGTAATTAATATTATGTATTATAAATGTAAGGGTGATGTGATCGAAACTCGGTGGCAATTTGGTGCCGAAACTGTCATGTCCCACCAAAGAACGTTTACCATAACCAAATTTAACTAAAGAACCCATCGACAGGACTCGTTTGTTTCTAAATTAGCAGCTGGTATGGTTCCTAGTTCGAGAGTATTTAAAAAATGTCAATTAGGGGACTGCGTGCGGTGTCGCCTCATTTTAATAATTTGTATATTTTTAATTAAGCCCAATATACGTAAATATTCAAAATTTAATCGCATTATCTGTAATTGAATTATTTTGCCATGAACAAATGTTGACGCACAACTGATTGTTTTTTAAAATGTTGAGTATGATGTGACCAAAGGAGGCGACACTATAAAAACGTGCCATCTAGTTTAGGTTAATCTCGTATACAATATTATATATTGTCCGTTAAAATATATTTACCATTTACAGAATTTCTTGTGTCTATACAAAATGTTTTCGTGTTCTCTTGTTTTGAGAGCCTATTACATATTTAAAAGGTTTTTTCTTAAGTAGGCTATTATTGCATTACGATTACATTATTAAGATTCGGTTTTATTATATGTATCTTAATAATAGATTGTAATGCTATATGAATTAGAAAAAAACCGCTGTAAATCAACGCAATAATTTTTGTACAACGTAATTCGGGTAGAGAAAAAGAAGTATATATATATATCTATTATACCTATACATAAATTATATATGTACCTAGTTGGTTTATCTGGCATGTTCCTGTATGTGGCGAGTATCGTAGTCATTGCCATTTGGAGTATTGATGTAAATGTAGTAATTTGTTGTAATTCTAACTATATTTGCACGAATGGCTTGTATTAACGTTAATATTAGCTGGCATGGCCGATGTTACACTGGTAAATGATACGGAGGTTAGTTCACGATAGGTGTAACTGGTTAAGTCGTACGTAGTATGTGTTCATCCCCATCGCCCATTGCGCTGAGCCCCTAGTATCCAACGCAACGCTTCTCACTTGTTATGTACATGAATTTGCCACAATAAACACTACATTATGTACCCGTATTGTTCAAACACTATATGTATGTATACAGTTCGCCAAATTATATATTTTTGTAACTAACCATATTTATATTCAAAAATTGAGATTTAATAGATTTAGGTACAAATAGTTACAAAATATTAACACATGTTTGCGATTTATATGAAGTGAACACGATATTTACCTCTTTATAGTCACCTTATGCATGGTTGGTCCCCTTTTTGTCTTTTTAAAGTAGTTAGTGTGGGGACCGCAATATTATTGTAACTGTTGGTAAAATTAATACACAAAAATGTCGTGGTGCAATCTTTGCAACACAAGTAATGGTCAGATACAATTACTAAATTAAACACAGAAATAATTATATCTACATCCGCGAATCCATGGTCTTCCAACTTTATTAGGCTTTTTGAAGGAATTATCCGCGAACCATATTATTGTAATTTACAAAGTCAATTTACTTCCAAGTGATAGTTTCGTCTCAAAATTTTACCAGATCTTGTAAGTGACCATTATTTTGTTTTGCAATTTATACATAATTCAGATTTAGCACAGTACTTAAAGAGACCACCTAAAATAAAGTGTGATATTTTTTCCCAGTTAAAAGTTGCTCTCTAATTTCGTTTTTGGTTTGTTTTATTACTAAAATCGTAAAGTTAAATTTTACTTATAGAGCGGTACAAGAATCAATCTCACAACCTATACTATGATAACTGATGTGATGCTTGCTACTAAAGATAAAAAAAGTCAGGCAATATAGCTATTCATATTCCTGAGCCATAATTATTTGATTAATAAAAAAAAATATAAATATTATCACTATTAATACATATTAATATTTCAAATTAATATTATGTGTAACATTAATGTTTGTACTTAATTAGCAATAGGTATTTATTTATGTATTTGTTATGTATTGGAACAGTTTAAATTGAAAATTTCAATGTGATATGAGCAATAATAGAGAGACAATGATCCAAAACTTGAAAGACTTTAGACGACTGCAATCGTAAGACACTTGTGGAGGTGGTAGGAAGGCGAGGGAAGCTGCCGCAGCAAAGCCAGTGATTTTAATTACTCTGACGATTGAGTCTGAATCCTCTGTTTAATTAGTGAGTAAACTTTTGGGTTTATTTTTTCATATTGTTTTTAAGTTATTTTGTTTTATTTTTCAGGATTTTTGTCCCATAGTATTAGGGAATTTTATTTTCTTTATTTTAATTATTATTAGGCTTAATTAACGAGTCTACATACCCCTCGCATATGAGCAGGTGTGATTAATACTCTCATTTTGTCGTTTTATTGTTTTGTTTTAATTGTATGTTCCGGGCCTATGATATACATGTGAATAGTATTTGGCCAATGTTTGGGCCTTTAGAATTACGAATTTTACTGCCAAATTATTTTCTTACGATATTTGTGCATGCACATAGTAATTATTTTATTGTATAATATTTTGTAAAAAAAATTAGTTATTAATTGTTGCCAATTTTTTTTGTGTTATTACTATTCAGGGTTTTAATATTATAATGTTCAATTTTTAATTCGTTGTAATTGATCAAAATTATTGCGTGTTAGTGAAGTAAAATTAACCGAAATAGAACTTATTATTGCCCCAAAGGGAGCGTTTAACGCTAATAAAAATACTGCTTTAGGGTTGCAAAAAATATTTAAAAAGTGGTGTGATAAGTTTTGGATAATTTTACAAATTGACTATTTTATGTGTGAATTCCAGTTATTAAAATTTCAAGTGGTCATTGATTATCTATTTACTTATATTTTTCGTGATTTTGCAATGACATGAATATTTCAGAGTATTATTATTCTTTTTTTTTACTATTGTAACTCGTTGCGTTTATTTGGTGATATTTCATCGACGTGTTTCCTCTGTTCTTGCCATAATATGTCTTTTAGGGATCAGCGTAGAATTTTTTGTAGAACTAGAAGGTATTTTTCAATTGATATACACACATAACAGTATCACAAGTTTGCCTATTACGGTGGTTTAGAGATGTTTATTAGAGGTTGGAGGGCGCGGCGGCTATTCGTCGCTTCCCATATGGCTATATTATTTGCCGTAGAAGTTAAGCACTTTGTCATGGATTAATGGCAAGTCAAATGGTATCTATTGTCCATTGACGTTACTCGATAATAATTGTATCATTAGAGTACATTACAGTAGCCTTTCTTGAAAAATCTTAAAGTTACCTATATACACTTAAAGCAATTTTGGTAAATATATTTCTCTTGAATCTATATTCCCTTATGTATCCAGCAATAAATAGTTCAGTAGTTGTGTAGTACCGCGCCGCAGGGCACTGCATGCGCTAGGTTCTCGGGATGTAATGCGAGCACTAGTAGCTGCAGGGCGTGGCACCGTGAGGATAGAGTAGGCCGGGTGGTCGTGCACTGTCCCGGCGCGGTAGTCGTAGGGTTCGCAGCGCACAAGGTGAGCTCTAATGTTACCCTCCCTATTGGAGGTGGGCGTATTGCCTATTAGTGGCACCAAGCACAGTTCTATTGGTTCCGATGGACTCTTGTGGCATTACGATTCGATTCTCCATCAAAAGTTACTTGGCCGTAGGTGGGGTTGTATTTACTTGATTACAGTGTCCGGTAGGAAATATTACACATTTTTAATTAGTTGCTGCGCTGTTTTTTTGGCGCCTTACAAGCTTCAAGAGGAAATGAAGGCAGTAAATTGTAGGTTTTTGCAGTTACACATTTTAAATTAAATTTATTATTAAAATATAGTTAAGTTCACGCACCTATGAAGTTTGATGAGGGAGCGCTTTTTTTTAATACTGAAGAGAAAATAAGAGAGCCCTTCTTTTAAAAGTGTTTGTGTATGAGGCATTGTGACTTTGCTATATTGTCACACTAATAAATGCCTTTAGGCCCCTGTAAATAAATTTTAAGCTTTGAATGTTAACTTTTCATGAGACACTTAACGTTAGCAATAACTTATAAAAACAGGCCATCTTTGCTAATTTATAATGTGGTTTATTTTCGCCTGGAGACTGTATTTTTCTCGTTAAGTCTTCAAAATGATTCCATTATTTTTAGATTATTTAAAAACGGTATGCTCAAATAATTGAAACGACTTAATTATATATATTCACGCCCACCTGTTTAATTTGCCACTGTTTGAAACAACAATATTATAAAAGGTTGTGAGCTCTATCTATTACCCATTGGAAATTTTAAGCCACATGTGTGCTTGTGCAATAAATATCACAGTTTGGGGTCTAGGCTTTTAAATTATTATAGATTATATACATTGTTGAGCTGATTATAAAAATTTAATATATTATTATACCTTTTAATATTGTTATAGAATTCTAATTGCATTCCACATCTTAGAGTGAACGAATTTGAGATGACCGTTTTCAATCTACATTATACAAGTTGTTTTTATTTTACAATTGTAGGATTATTAGCAGTTGCCAATGTTTTTCCTTTAGTCAGTAAAAGTACAAATATTTTAATATACAATTCTTGGTATTTACTTATTGTAGTTCTTATTTTTTAATTGATTCTATTACTATATAAGCATAATTTTTTCACATAAGCGGCCATTTAGATATTTCTCACCTCACAAATTATTCAGTATAATGTATAACAAAACATATCATACCGATTCAATTTAGTTTACATGGAAATATCTGCAAGTCCCGTAATGTTCCTCGGTAACAAGTGTGTTTAAACAAAATGGCTATTTGTTTTGTTTTGGGATTAGATGTAAGTGTATTTTAGTTCACGTGTCTTATGTTTCTTGTCATTTTTATGTTGGATATGTGAAATTAATTGTAAAAATTGTTAGTGTGAAAGGTGCAAGTTCCAAATGCATATTTTAATTTTGATCCAAAGATTTCATTATTCCTTGTAATATGTGTAATTACTTTAATTAATATTTACTTATTTTAATTTCTCATATTAAAATGACATTTTTGTGGAGTGTGCATTGGTATTTGATACTAGAGTTAAAAAGGTTATTCTGTAGAGTTGGTGCAGCCGAGCAAATCTGTACTATATTCTCTAAAGGATATATTGCTCAATAATTTAATTCTGTTAAAGTATTTTAAAATTAGGTGTAGTCCACGTCGTGTTTAGTGTGTGTGGACTTCAACACGAATATATCTAACAGACAATACCCTCCGTAACAAGAAGTATGTAAACGTTAATGTTTGATTAGATGTAGTGTAGCCTATACGGCGGCGGCGGCTTGCAGTGCAAGCTGCGGGGCGCAGCGGCATCAGCACATGGGAGTACTTTCCGCTCTGAAACCATTATTCTAACTGCATTTTACTCATCTCATTTATACACGATGCTTCTCCGCTATACGTCGGTTTCTCAAATCCTTCCACTTAACCATATTTCTTCCGTAAATAGGTACAAAATATTAGCAGTTTAGGTAATGTCTTCAGCATACCTTGTGTGATGGTGTTGACTGGACGATAATTTAATACTGTTTCTGCCCCACAGTCAACGAAAATTGTTATGTAATCCATACAGGAGTCTCTGCTGCATTGTGCCTAGAATCTTAGAAGTTAATTGTATCAAGGTAGAGTTAATCTCAAATATTTGGCTCTTTGAATATTCCATGATATTATTGTTTTTCATTCAAATGTATTTACATAATTATATACATACATACACTTAGTTATATGATATACATTGCGTGGTTTGTAACTTAATGTTTGTTTAATTTTAGTGTAAAAGTAAGATGTCCAACCGAGTACCTCTCCACACTACGCAACCGTGGAAGGAACGAGTGAGTGGTATCGCATTCGTCTCCGCGAGAGTAAATGGTTGCACATCTTACTTTGACCAAATTTTCGCCGCTCATGTTACTTGAGAATTTGGACATTAGTCTTATTGCACTCGTGTTTTTATTTTGATATTTTATTTTAACGGAGTGCAAATTGTCATGTGACGTCAGCGGTTTTATTAATAATAAGTTTCTTTAACGTGAACTGTGGCCAGGATAACAACAGCACAGAGCAGTGTATTTCAGAGCCTGCCTAAAATATATTTTTGTCATTTTATTTAGGTATATACATGTTATTATTCACATATTACAGTTTTCTCAATATTAGCTTGTATTTTAATTAAGAAATAATCATATTTAACATTGCCAGGTGATCAGCAACCTGCACTTTAATATTTTTGGAAACTATTGAACTTAAATTGTACTGACTTTATAAATATATTTACTTCAATAAAGATTTTCCATGCCACTACAATAATGTTTTATTCCAATACTCCTATTCCAAAACTTTTTTTATTTATTTTTTATATTATGTTAGGCGAGATGTAAATAGGTCTCTATTAGTATTCAAAGTCAAGTCGTATTAAAAAGATCAACTTTACATTTCTTTCAGACTCTTTTGTTGCTTAAAAAGAATAAAATAAACTTTTACTATCAACTTATGTCATTGAACAATTTTTATGATATAAAAGATTGTTGTTAAATTCTCATATTACCTTAGTTCAAATGTTTTTAATGTACCTACTTGTTTATCTACGACTAAAAGTTTCAAAGGAAAAGTTTATTTTATTAAAGCGCAAAAAGGTTATAAAAAAGTTTTTTTACTTTTAATTAATTTTTTACCTTTTAGTTACTGCTGGACAGGTTTTTAGTCTGTTCATCTCATTCATGCATTCAACGCATCATTGTTGAAAGTTCGTTTGCATTTTTATTTTCAGCTTGTCCTTTAATTGACACCCATATTGTAGAAAAGCTTAAAACGCTTAGTCCGCCATATTGAATTTAGAGCGACGTCACTTTATTTGAGCTATTCTAGCAAGCCCTTTCGTTTGATACCCATATAATATGTAGTAGGAGTGCATTAATGAGTAACATTATCGTAACCTATCTGACTTCCACTATCAAGACGATTCAAATGTAACCTCACATTTCGAAATCCATTAAAAGCTGTTTAGGCTGTTGGGCGTGTCTAAGAAACCTCATCCATACATACATACCCAAAAACACTCTCCAAAACATAACCCTCCTTTTTTCGCAACCGGGAAACTTGTCCGCCGTTTTGTGTGTTCCGTCATGTTTGATTTAGAGTGATGTCTCTTTATTTTTCGGGTTACTCTCAGGATAGGAAGCCCTCTCATTATATTGCATTAATAATGACCCATATTGTAGAAGTGCATTAATAATTACTCGTCCGCCGTTTTGGGTGTTCCGCCATATATGTTGGAATTAGAATGATGTCAAACAGCTAACCATGCTTTGTCATCCAAACTAAATGTGTATGCAAAATTTCAACTCCATAGGTTGAAGATATCTGCTTCAAAATTGAGTTGCAAGATTCTACCCGAACAAACATACGTTACACACATACATAAAAATATACATTGCAAGTTAAATAAAAGCTTATAAACAAGACAAACGTGATTTCTAAATTATGTAAGGATCTCGATAAAACGATAAAAGGATTGTAAAAAATATACAATGTATTGGTACATTTATTTGTACATAATAAAATTGTAATTGGCTAAAAGTTAATAGTTCCATTGAAGTCTTTATAATATTTTGTTCCTATGGAACAATATCACAATTTTCAAAAACGCTTTAACATTTTGTAAATAAAAGAACAATGTCAAATAATAGAGAATTTACAAGTAGTATAATAACAAATGGCTTAGCCATACAATGGTTTATACCTATCCATACTTTTTTTACTTTTGTAGGTTATAAGACAGTTAGCACTAACACTCGCCCTACACTTTTTTTCAAACTTCAGCAAATATGCAATCCAATTAACAAAATAAATGTCCTTGACATGAGTCAATTTATATTGCTGCTCTTAAAAAGAAAATAAACACCCTGTATAGCTTTGGAACAGTGATACTGTGTTTTGTATTTTAGATTTTTAACCATCGACAAATTACCTATTCCGAGGCTGTACAAAGTTTATTAGACTATTTGTTAATGTTAGTATAAATCAGCACACCCTATACAGCTTTGGAACAGTTATACTGTGTTTTGTATTTTAGATTTTTAACCATCGACAAATTACCTATTCCGAGGCTGTACAAAGTTTATTAGACTATTTGTTAATGTTAGTATAAATCAGCACACCCTATATAGCTTTGGAACAGTGATACTGTGTTTTGTATTTTAGATTTTTAACCATCGACAAATTACCTATTCCGAGGCTGTACAAAGTTTATTAGACTATTTGTTAATGTTAGTATAAATCAGCACACCCTATACAGCTTTGGAACAGTTATACTGTGTTTTGTATTTTAGATTTTTAACCATCGACAAATTACCTATTCCGAGGCTGTACAAAGTTTATTAGACTATTTGTTAATGTTAGTATAAATCAGCACACCCTATATAGCTTTGGAACAGTTATACTGTGTTTTGTATTTTAGATTTTTAACCATCGACAAATTACCTATTCCGAGGCTGTACAAAGTTTATTAGACTATTTGGTAATGTTACTTTGCAAGGGCGGTACGCGTTTTACAATACACAATTATATGTAACGTTATTGATCTGAAGATATAGTTGTATGGCCTTCGAATCCTATTAATTACTCATCAGTCTTATAAACGCACTCGCCAGCGATCCAAGTCGAATGAACCTTTAGCGTCTTAGGGTGCAAGAAAACTAAGTCCGCGTCACAACCAAAGTTGAGGTTCCCTTTCTTAGTTTCGATGCCGAGCGCCCGTGCCGGGTGGAGCGTGGCCGCTTCGAGAGCATATTCTAAAGAACAATCTGGAAATAAAAGGGAGGTAAACTATAATATAATATTCGGGACACTTGCATACACGGTCGTCTGACCCCAAACTAAACAAAGCTTGTACTATGGCGGCCAGAGACTGATATTAAATACATACTAAATAGATAATGAACACCCAGACATAGAATAAATACAAATGTTCATCACATGAATGTTTGTCCTAGGTGGGAATCGAACCCACGCCCCCAAGCTCAGAAGGCAGGTTCACTACTGACTGGGCCACCGAGGCAGTCTTAACTGTTTTAAACTTTGCAGATATTTGCCAAAACTGCAGTACTGTTGGCTTGTTAAGATACTCCTAGACGAGGCATATTTTGACTGCAGTGCTGGGCCGGCAATACGGGCAATATTGCCGACTGTACCCTAGGCATCATCAGCCGTGCTATAAATCTATGACTAAATGAACTACAGTCGCCAATACTGTAGAAACATAACACTGGCCTACAAAAAAAAAAAAATGTTTTGGTGCAGCTCTGTTCGCATCTGTAGTCAGTAAGGTAGGTAGTATGAACTACATTGCTGCTACTAGATGTCAGCTGACAGCTCTGGTTTACCTACAATTCTTTTTTAAATTTTGTATGGTTTTATTCAAAATCAGCCCATGTTGTAACTACTTTTATGACATTAATCGTATAAATTTATGATGGCAAGTAATTCAAGAAGTTGCATTAACGATCCTGATATGTTTTGTTACATATGCGGTGAGTATATAATGAAAAATCAACGGCAACCGATTAATGACACGGTAATTCACTTGTATTCTGTATACTTTCTTCCTCATGAACAAGAGCTGCTATGAAAAATGTGACTAGTTTTCTCGTATCTGCTCACAAAATATACCCAAAATCAGGTCTAAAATCTTAGGCATCAAAATGAGTGTAGGCCAGTGTAATACATACTATCGTCACGCCTTTGCCCCCAAGGGGCTGGCAGAGGTGTAATACAACACCCACACTTCGCCGGACGATATTCAGCCCCAAATGTGACAGGGGGCGAGTCTGTCGCCATACACCGGGCTCCAGTCATGTAGCAGATGAGATACAGTACGCACTTATGCTCACACAATGAACAAATTGGTGTGTGCCGTCGGCTGGGTTCGAACCCGCCTCTCAAGCCAGAGCTTGAGAGGCGGGCCTTCTCCCAACTAGGCTGCCATCGCTTTTTATCAAAAGTATAAGACTAGTAATTTTTGTGAATCTTACCCAATTTTTCATAGGCTTATCACACTATAATATCACAAACGCTAACACTAATATTATGAATGCGAAAGTCTGGATAGATTCGTATGTATGGATGGATGGATGGTGGATGTTTGTTATTCAATCACGCCAGAACTTTATTAACTTAAATTTCATTCAAGTAAATACCTACGCTAATAGGTTCGTGCTTGATCATAAACTTGCGCCGATGACGAGCCAGCTAAGACAAGGCGTGTTACAACACGCCACACACGGCGTGTTGTAACATCTTTATGTTATAACACACCTGTGTGTGTAAATGCTGTCGCGTTCTGGAGGGCTATTCTTGCGGAGTGAGTTTCAATCTCACCATTTTTCGTCCTTGTTGCTCTCGTTTGAATAGTCATAGGTGTGAGAGTGACCAAGATAAAATCTCATCTCATCTCACGCGTAGGAATAGCCCCCCTGGGCATATGTCGTTCTAATTTATTTATAAAGGATTACCTAAAGACTGTTTGAAGGTGACGATACAGGAGTCTAGCGCAGTAGTGCTGCCGCACAGAGTCTTCGTGCCAGAGACGTAAGCGTGGCCATTTTGCACGGTAACGGCCTGCGGCCCGATTCTATAGTTGCCGTCCGCCAGACCCTGCGCTGCCACCGCGTCACTCACTAACACCAGCCCTGGAAATTACATCAATATTGGAAAAGCGAAAGCCGTGCCTGTCTTTTTGTGTTCCCGATGGTTTATACTAAAATGGCTAAACCGAGACAAATGAAAAAAAAAATGCATTTAGCAAATTGGGCTAAAGGAAATTTCTTATTCTGGGAAATGCCAGAAACCTAATAGTCAAGCCAGCCAAGTAGGCACTTGTAAGTAAGTAGCTTGTATCCAAACTAATATTATAAATTCGAATATCAGTTTGTTTGTTTGTTACTTTTTCACGCCTTAACTACTGAACCAGTCATCGTGACATTTTGGATACACGTTGTCAGGGGTATCTAGTCACAGTAGTCAGGTGTCAGGTAGGTACAGAAAAGGACTTCAATCCCGAAAAAAATTAAGGCCCCTCTGGGACCGCGGGGCCCGGGGCGTAGCTAGTATCCTATAATGCAAGGTTGGGCAGTATTTAAATTACATACTTGTAATTAAAACACGTTATTGAAATACAAATACGTATTTGGTATTTGTATAAATTACTTCCTTAAAATATAATTTGTAATTAGTATTTCAAATATGTACTACTAAGCTTCAAAATACATTTTAACATTAAAGTACATTTAACCTTCATATAGCGATCGTGAGTGTGAGTGACAGGCGAGAGTTAATTTTATATTTTACTATTATTGTATTTCGTATTTTAATTATTTGCGATTTAACAGTTTTTAATTTGTATTTCAATTAAAGCAAAGCATGTATTTTGCCCAGCCCTGCCTATAAGCACATAAACATAACATGAAAGGGATGTTACCTACCTCTTTACTAAATTTATTGACTTATTAAAAAATCAGTAAGTATTGTTGAAAAAGCTAAATCATGCAATACCTTCAGGATTAGTCCTGCTGGCTATCCTCAATGCAGCGGGATGAGTGTGGATGCCATCAGAAATCATGCCATAGTATACTTGTTTATTAGTCGATGACGCCAAGAGCCCCACTAAGCCAGGATCGCGGTGGTGAAACTAGAACATTGACAAAGGTAATTTGTATCAGGTATGTATTAATTAGTTTGCCCCTTGAGTTGTCCATGTAGCTAATTTGTCATAGAGTACCCATTTTCAATAAACTGCGGCAAGTTTGGTAGCTTGGGTTATAATATTTGTAACATCACAGCGAGGGGTCTATCTACGTTTAAACCCCGATATTTATAAACGTTATATAGCCTCAGAATTGTTATTCAGTGTTCAAAGATTAAAAAAAAAGAAAAAACAAAACACTGTAAAACTATTCTGAGGCTACACAATTTTTATAGCAAGGGGGAAAGTGTGTAAGGTGTGAGGGATTAAGTACTTTCTGAAGTTTCAATTTCAATCTCTGTCTAGGCATAGGTACTACATAAATACTTACAGGAAGCATGGCATTAAACAGGTGGGTGATGAGATTAGCTCCATTTTCGACAGCCTTTTCTCCCTGTGCCAGGCTCGCTGTGGAATGTCCCAGGGCTACTTTGATGCCGAGCTTGGTAAGATCCGGGATGGCTTCAGTAGCACCCTCTAACTCTGGAGCCAATGTTATGATGACAACATTTTCGAGCGAGCCATACACATTCTTGATTGATTCTAGACCCTGAAATGTTAGGAAAGAACAATGTTAAATTGAACCTTTATCTTTTTAAAGGTTAACAAAAAATATTATTTTCTCTTTGCCTACTTATTAGGTAAATTATAATTTGACAATTACCTAGTTTTCTACATTTAGAAAAAGAGAATTATACATTCTATATACATTATATATTCTATATGTATAAGCAAGTCCCTAGGCTTTTTAATGTCGCATTGACAATCAAAACATGCTCGGACCAAGCAGACTCATAGGAGTAAGCTTGACACAAGTGTACTAGGATAGCTGTTGCTATTCACATAATTTGCTCGGATCATTTTCTTAATTATTTGAAGGAAATGATCCGAGTTAATATTAAACAATTTTAGATTTTCACTACTCATATCCAAGCTAGCTCGGAAAAGTAGGATGCGGTCCGAGTCAACACGGATCAGATGCTATTGTTTGAGTGCACCTGGATTATCGGTTGTATTATGCAAAGCATCCAATTAAGTATCCGAGTGTGCTTGGTCTGAGCGAACTCAGATTGTGTCAACGGTAAGCCTCGTTGACACAATGCTCAAAACACCCCAAGCAGGATGTCAGTGCAGGACTTATCACCCTCACCTCGAAGCCTCGTTGGCAGCCGAACATTACAGGCATAGGCGTTGTGGAAAAATGCATATTTTTCTAAGATTAATGGAGTTACCACTGGGTATGGTGAGTACTAGTGAGATTTTTCTTAGTTTTATTGAAAAAATCATTTACATTAAAATATAATCTAGACTTGCATGATAGCAGGTTCACTAGCACATGAAGTTCAATACAAGTACCTACTTATATGTATGTGGGTGTGAGAAATATTTATTCCTAAAGTAGGTTAATGATAAGTTGGTTTGCCGATAGGTTCATTGCATCATGACAGACCACAACCACGTTTATCATGTTGATAAGTTATTTTTTTATTGACATATTTTTTCTTTTTGTGGTCAACAGGCTAAACGCTAGACCAAGGCTCACTTGTTGTTAAAGTAATAGCATGGATATTTCCAATTGTTGTTGACTTTAGCGCTCTTGCTACTGGTTGACAATTTGATGGCCATTAGCTTTAGCGATTTTAGCATGAGGAAAAATAAGCTTTTAGGTAGTCCAGGTAGTAGTTTTTGTGCCAGATGCACATTCACCTTCTTTGTGCTAAACCTTTACAATACAACACAATAGCCCTTTCATCTGAATATTTTGGGTTTTAGCATATTTGCATAATTTCCTTTTTCAATTTCAGATAATGTCCCTCAATTTGGTGTGCCTTTTGGCATAGGCCTCCTCCAATTCTCTCCATTGAGTTCTGTCATCTGCCACTCTCTTCCAGTATGGTCCCAGAGTCAGCCGAATGTTGTCATCCCATCTTCTTGTTGGACGTCCCTGTCTTCTTGTGCTGTCTCTTGGGTAAATTAGAGTGTCTAGCTTACTCCATTTGTTTAACTAGCAACGCAGCATGTGCCCTGTCCATCCCCATTTTTGGTGATCAAAATGAGCAAGTATGTCGGCAACTTTTGTTCTATTTCTTATCTGAATTTAATATTTTGTCTTTTAGTTTAACTCCTAGCATGATTCTCTTTGCAAGTCTCATACTATGGTTTTTGGTAAGGGACGAGGTCTCACACCCATATTTTATGCAAGGGAGAATGCAAGTGCTAAAAGTCTTCTTTTTGATATGTATGTTTAGTTCTTTACTCTTCATGATTTCTTTAAGAGACCAATATTTGTTCCAGCCACAAGCTATCCTTTTATTTATTTCTTTGGACTTCATATCGTATGGAGTAATTATTTGTTCTAAATATACATATTCTTGTACATAATCAAAAACTTTACCCAGACAAAGCTTTCCTTTTAGCTAATTAACTATAAAGTAAATTAACTACAGAACTTACCTTAACAGGAACCTGGAGGTACTCCTCCATGTGAGCACCTTTTTTTTCTAAACTTATAAAAGGTCCTTCTAAATGAACTCCCAGTACTGTAGCACCATGCTTCCCGCCTTGGGCCCTCTTTATCCTTGGTAGTATTTCATGGTACTTCTCTTCATCAGATGTGACCATGGTAGGGCAGAATGATGTGACGCCATGAGCCAACAGGGCTTTGGCTACTTTGTTTATACCTTCTTCTACATTATCCGAGTCATATGAGAAGTCTACACCCCATCCACCTAAAATTTTATTTTAAAGTAGAAACTTATTATCAGTGCTTATTTAAATGAATGTGTTTTCGTGGATTAAATGCAAATGAGTATGATTATTTCGTCTGTTCGTACGAAATAAAATGAAGTATTTACTTTACAAATCGAAACAGGATAGGCATGAGATTCAAGCGGCGTAAATTACGAGAATACGGATTTTATCAAGATAACTGCAGTAAATATGCAGGTCACTCACCATTAATCTGTATGTCAATGAACCCAGGAGCTATCAGCAGACCCTCGCAGTTTACAGTTACTTCGGCCCCGAGATGTTCTACATAAAATACCTGTTCAGGATTTTCGATTTTACCGTCTCGTATCCACAAGTCTTCTTTGATGATTTTGTTGTCTCGTAATATGTAACAGTTTCGGAATTGTGTAAGACCAGTTTTAGCTTTCATTGTTCCTAATTTATCTGTCGCTAAAATTATTTTAAATAATCACAAACAACACACGTTTAAACAGAACCGCGAAAATATTAAAAAAGAAAACAAAAATCAAATAGCAGTTTGACTGTTTTGACAATGACAGTAAGTTAGTTTTTTCTTTTGCGATGTTTTTTTTGTTACAGGGTTGCCAACTACGAATACGTGGCTTTGAAGTTATAAAAATAGTTAAAATAAAACCCCAAATTAATGAGTTTTTATGAGTTCGTAATCCTAATTCCTACTTGTCCAATCCTATTTTTTTACAAGGCAAAATTTTACGTGCGTCTGTTTGTTTGTTTATTACTTCTAACGATTATACGGTTGGACAGATTTTGATAAAATATGGTATTTAGATTATACCCCGGATATACCGGATACATATACCGCTTCTTTTTAACTTTTTTAAGCTTCTTAGCTTTTTTTTTAGGTGGGTAATCCCGGGGGGTGCTGCTAGTAAAGAAATATTAAGTCAGTCAACTACCTAGGTCAGGCGGTTTTTTTTACTCATTTTGTCTATAGACTTAACCGTTCTAGAGTGACAGTTGTTGAAAAATTGTACTATCCATATCTTCAAAAAACACCAGCTACAAATCCGGAGGCCTGATATAAACTCCATTTCAACATAATTTATCCCTGAATTTAGGGAAAAAACTTTTAGAGTGGCAGCTCACATGTTGTTGACAAGTGAATTTGCACATCTTGACATTGACATTTGTTCCAATGAAAAACAAGAGTTGCAAATGGCGGATACTATACTTTCGAGTACGATGATATTTGCAGGATCACGATATTTATCGATTGTGTAGTGTTTCGACGGATCGTGATACTGATAGTCGGATTTCTAAAAATATGGAAATTCACGATTTTTATCTTGTATCGCGCGATTAATATCGAGCGTCTTGTCTGCGAGTCAATATTTATCGTGATCCTGAGTCAGTACAGGGACCCTATTCGGAGATTTGAGATTTTCATCTCACCATTTTTCGTCCTTGAATATTCGAATAGCCCCCCTGGGGGGCTATTCCTGCGTGGAATGAGAGAGATGAGATGAGAGGTGAGATGAGATGAGATTTTATCTTGGTCACTCTCACACCTACGACGTTTCAAACGAGAGCAACAAGGACGAAAAAAAAAGATGAAAATCTCAAATCTCCGAATAGGGACCCTGACCATTTTAGCGATGTAGTGCTGCGCTAGTTATAACGCTCCTTGGAAACGCTGATTTAAAAAAAAACTAGCGTTATGTGAGTCGCTTTTAGCGCTAAATGGGTTTTTTGATCTAGCACTGGGGGGCTATTCCTGCGCGTGAGATGAGATGAGATTTTATATCGGTCACTCTCACACCTATGACGTTTCAAACGAGAGCAACAAGGACGAGAAAAAGTGAGATGAAAATCTCAAATCTCCGAATAGGGCCACTGGTCAGTGTCACTAGCGATTTTAACGAGTATGGAGCATCCCTCCTAATTTCTCGATAAAAATCGTGATATTTATCGTGCATGTAACATGAATGAAAAAAAATTTGACTTGACATTACAGCGACAACCGTTGAGACTTGAGACCACAGAATGTAATAATACTACCAGTCTGTCGCAACTTCATAGAAAAAAAAACGATCTATGAACGGGGCAGAACTTTAATGGCGGATGTAAGGTGAATTAGTTTTCTGGCTCACTCACTCAACGTTTCTCATTCTTTCCGAAACATTGTGTTGTCAGTTTGCTTTAAGTTTGCTGTGCTCTGTTTATCACAACATTCCTATGTGTAATATGACTATTTTATGGCGAAATATCCTCTGGATGAAGATTGATATGTAATCAGTAGTTTTTTTTTTTTTTTTTTTTTAATAGTGGCTTCTGCCCCTTAGGATTTTGGGGCAATTTTGCCATCAACAGTGAGGGAGGTGATAGTAAAAAGTTAATATAATAGAAAAGAAGAGAAATAATCCTGGTGGGGTAGATGGTACTATAGAAGAAATGAAAGGAAAAAGAAAGAAAAAGCTAAAGACGGATGTTATTGGACTGAATGAAATTAGCTAATGCAAAAATGATTTTTTTGTTTGGGAAAGAGAGCAGAGAAGAAATGTGTATTGGAAGCGGAACTTTACTCTTAGTGATGGTAGAATACAGGGATGATTTACTACGAAGAGGGCAGCTAAAAAATATATGATTTACCGAACCAATATCCAAACCACAAGAGCAATTAGGAGAGTCTGCAATTTTGAATTTAAATAATTGAACAGGACTACAAACATGACCTAGTCTTAAACGAATTAATACTGATGTAACAAATTTAGGAAAAGAACGATGTTTAAAAAACCACGGCCGAGAGACAACAAGTGGCTGAATAGATGAATATTTATATTTATGCACTTCCCAATCTCGGTTCCAGTCTGATTGCAACCAAGTCGATGGAACACAAAGAATATCCTGTCCATGATTAACATAGTGCGTATTGTTACCGGACGAGGTGGCACACTTTGCAAAAGCGTCCACCCTTTCATTACCAACAATACCATTATGACCAGGAATCCAAGCCAGAACAACCTGAATGTTAGAGCAAAAGCATGAATAAAGTACATGTTTTATTTTACAAATTATGGAATTCCTAACGCAATTGCGGAATGGGTTAGATGATACAGCTTGAAGAGCACTTAAACAATCAGAAAAAATTACAGAGTGGTTAATATTATGCTCTGAGATAAAAGAGAGACAACTTAAAATAGCAACACATTCACCCGTAAAAGCAGAAGCCTCAACGGGTAATTTGTGTTTCATAACATGGTCAGAATTGAGATGAACGAAAGCAGCACCAACAAAATCTCCATTAGATTTAGAAGCGTCTGTAAAAAACAGGTTCCAGCCAGGCCACTTTTCTGCCACTATTTTTGAAAACTTCATATTAGCGACAGGAGTACTTTTATCAAGTCCAATATTCAGAAAAACTGTTGGAGAAAAACAAATAGCACTAAAGGAAATAGAGTATAAAGGCATAAAGTCTAATTGAAAAAGAGGTGCATCAAAATCACTCAAACGAGATAAGCTTTTAACCAAGGGCGGCTTATCCTTTTTCAGCCAATATGGAGTATCTAGAGACTCAGACAAAGCCTGAAGTTTGGGTAATAAGGGATGAGAACTTATTTGAGCTGTCCGGAATAGAAAACGATCAGCCAAATATTGCCTCCTCAGATACAAAGGAGGATCAGCACTCTCAACTAAGACAGCTTGCCTAGGCGAAGATTTCATAGCCCCAAGAACCACACGCAGCGCTTTAACTTGGATGTCATCCAGACGGCGAAGAAGAGCTTTACCACATGGTGGGAGAAGAAAAGTACCAAAATCTAAAACACTACGAATCAACGCATTATAAACTAGCTTTTGGGTATAAGGATGACCACCCCACCAAACACCAGACAAAGCTTTCATCACATTAATACTTTTTTCACATTTCCTGACAATATAATCAATGTGAGATTTTCCACTTAGATTAAAATCTAAATACAAGCCAAGGAATTTAGTACTTTCAACTAACGGGATACTATCGCCGCAGTAATCAATAACAACTTGTGGCATTGATCTTCTGCGACAAAATACCATGGCACAACTTTTACTCGCAGAAATTTCGAGACCATGCTGACTTAGCCAGTTACTAAGACCATCAATACAATTATTAATGGCAGCAACAGCATCGTCGACATTCTTGTTAGTACTATAAATACAAATATCATCCGCATATTGCAAAATTTTACATTCTTCATTTAAAACCTTCCATAAATCATGCGTATACAAGTTAAATAAGATAGGACTCCAAACTGAGCCTTGGGGTAAACCTTTAAAAACTCTTCTAGTAGCTTTGATTTGGCCATCTAACCTAAGAGAGATTTTACGCTCAGTTAAAAAGTTACAGATAAACTGAACCATAACCCACGGAACAGATAATTGTAGAAGTTTGATCCTGAGAACTGAAATTAACACATTGTCATATGCCCCTGCAATATCCAGAAAACACGCCACAACTGAATGATTTTTTGAAAACGCTATTTGAATGTCTGTGTAAAGAATGGAATGACTATCAGTTATACTCTTCCCTTTTCGAAATCCAAACTGTGTAGGCGGAAGAAGCAGACTTGATTCTACGAACCAATCCAGTCTATTTTTAACTAAATGCTCAGTAATTTTACAGAGAACAGAAGATAGAGCAATCGGCCTATATGAAGACCAACACTCCGGATCTTTACCTGGTTTCAAAATAGGAAGGACAATCTGGTCCTTCCAAGAAATCGGAACAAAACCGTAAAAAAACATACAATTTATCATACCTAGAAAATAACCGAGGGTATTATCTTTTGCCTTGGTCAAAAAAGAATAAGGGATACCATCAATACCAGGGGAAGAATCAGTTAAGCCTCCCAGGATAATCTTAAGCTCAGAAAGAGAAAAGGAAGTAGCGAGAGGATTAGACGAATTTGAGATGCAATATTTAATTGGAAGTTCTGTAAAAAAAGGAACAAAGGGAGGAGCTAATTTATCGATAAATTTAGGAAACCAGGATGTGACATTAGTAGAGGGGGAAGGCAAGAAATTTTTGCTAGATCGAAATTTTCTAAGATTAGCCCACACAATTGAAGAATGAGTAGAGGGAGACATAGACTCACAAAACGTACGCCAACCAAGACGCTTCTTGTTAGATAGCATACGCTTACACTTGGCATCCGCCTTCTTATAACTAATAAAGTTATCTAATGTCATAGAGTTGGAAAAAACACACTCAGCTCTTTTCCTATCTTTTACTACACTAGAACACTCTGCGTCCCACCACGGGCAGGGGGGGAGGTTATTAGAAATCCTTTTATGAGGGATAAACTTGTCAGCTGCTGAATGCAAGGAAAAAACAAAACTATCATAGCATTGTTCCAAATTATCTTTGGAAACAACAGGTAAATGATCAATTTGATCACTAACAAACTGTGAAAATTTATCCCAGTCAGCTTTTTCCAAACGAAATTTTTGGAGAGGCAGGGAGGCAACACGTGGAGCAAGAGAAGGAAATGAAATGGATATTGGGAAGTGATCACTGCCATATGAAAGATTATGTACACTCCAAGACAGCAGTGGAGCTAGGCTAAATGAACAAAAGGATAGGTCAACTGCAGATGAAGCTCGAAGAGGAGAATCCCTTCTAGTTGCCCGTCCATCATTAAGCAGCAATAAGTTTTCGTCTTCCATTATATCAGCTAAATCAAGACCAGGACCATTACACGAAACACTGCCCCACGACGTGTGATGTGAATTAAAATCACCGACAACCAGCATAGGGTGAGGAAGACAGCGGATAAGGAGCTTAATATTAGCAACTATTTGAGAAGAAGGATGTGGAACATAAATATTCAAAATCGAAAAATCAGGTAGCTTAGCTGCAACAGCGTATATACCTGGAAACGTTGGCAAAGAGATACGGGAATATTTAAGTATATTATTTATGAGGATAGCAGCACCATCCCAACCATCCTGCCTATCATGCCTAAGGCAAGCAAAGCCAGGAAAGTACAGTGTGGAGCTTGGCTTAAGCCATGTTTCCGTAATTGCAAAACAAATTGGTTTAAATTTATTTATCAAATGAATAATATCAGATTTTTTATTATTTACACTTCTAGCATTCCATTGAAGAATTTGATCCATTAGACAGAAGAGAAATGAGTGAATTTAAGTTAAAAGCAGCGTTGGACGGTGAAGGGGCAGAAAGGGAATTAGTAGCGGGGGAAGGATTAAGAAGAGAGGACAGAAGATTTAGAAGTTTGAGAAGCTCAGAAATAATAGATTGAACAGATGGAGACTCGAAGGATTTGTTAGGTTTAAGGGCACAGCCATTAGGAGCGGCTGCAACAAAGTCACCCCCTGCAATGTTAGCGTGAGCTAAATGATCGTACCCAAAAGAGGGAGCAAGAGAACCAACAGGCTTATTTTTTTTACCTCTGTATGACACTCGGGAAGGCTCCACAGTAACATGCTTGTTTGAACCCGTAAGCTGAGAGGGAAAAGCAGAAGATGTCGGAGAAGAAGAAGTCACTTCTGCATATGACATTCTCGACGAGGGGTGAAGTTTCGAAGCCTCAGCATATGATAAGACATTTTGTGTCATTGTTTTTTTTATAGAGACCTGGCGAGACATTTCAGGGCAAATTTTGTTTGTAGCGAAGTGACCACCTTGGCACCAGACACATTTGGCGCTCTCCGGCTCAACATTGCACGAGTCTCCTGGATGGTTTAAACTGCATTTAAAACAAACTGGTTTTGACCTACATTGGACCTTAGTATGGCCATACCTACAGCACGAATAGCATTGGATGGTAGGCAAAATATACTGTTCAACTGGGAACGAGTTATAACACATGAAGACTTTCGACGGGAGAATTTGGCCATCGAAAGTCAACACGACCGTTTGGGAAGGTTTCCACGAGACAGTCCCATCTACAACCAATTTAAAATTTAGTCTCCGGGTTTTAACTATCGGGCCGCACTCTTGGGGAACCCGCATTTCTCTAATCAACTCCTCATCAGATAACTCCACAGGGATGCCACGTACAAGCCCTAGGCGAGTAATGTTGAAAGAGGGAATAAAAGCTTTATATCCCTTATTGGCGAGAGAGGTGGAATCAATGAAAGAATTCGCAGCCTTATATGAGTGAAAACTCAGAGAGATTTTGTTACGGCCTACGCTTTTAATAGACCCATCAATGATACCTTCAAATTCTCTTGAGCGGCCAAAGAGAAAACGCCCAAAAGTGACAGGGTGTAATGAAGTGCCGGCAGAAGGAGACACCTCCGTTTTCTGTACATGAACGACAAATGGCCCATGATCATTTATGACATAGCTCTGACGAGCTACTGGAGTTGGAGCAACTTTTTGACCCGGGGGTAAAGAAGAAGAGGAGCTAGTAGAAGCAGCTGACTTCTGACCCAAGGGCAGAGATGCTGATGCAGAGGGAGGAACCGAGCTTGGAAGAGAGACTAGGGAGGGCACAGCCGAGAAAGAACTTGGAGGAGTGACCTGACCAGAATTCAAAACCTCATCGTCAGCAATTTTGAACTCATCACTAGAAGAGTCTATGGGAGAGCACGCTCTTAAATCCCGTTTCAACGCTCTGCGCTTGGACTGGCCGTGGCTTCTATGGACAACCTCTGTGAAAGCACCGGGAGAGGGAGGAATGTTATAGTCGGGAGACCGGTGACCACCCCCTGGATCAGGAGGCTCCTCACCACCTAACATGGTGAATGAAGAGAACTACAGATAAAAGGAAATTATTCAACTACCTACAATGACACTAATTACTAAAAATGAAACTAAAAAATTAAAATTAACAATTTACTATGAAAACTGAACAAAAAAATGGGCTAAATGGGGAAACAAATTGAAAAATATAACCGGTATTTTGGTTGATTTAGGAGTCCAATGATGACACGGCAATGACGAACTTCATAAAGAAAAAAATCCAGGAATCCAGGAAATATGGAATTACTACACCGAACTCAGGATTATTCTGCAGAAAACTAATTTTTTTACAAATTAATTGCAAAAAATCAACCTCCCTTCAAAGTTGTCAAAATGGCAAACTAATCAGTAGTTAATTATCAATCCCAAATACTTCTTTTGGGGCAAAATATATAAAAAAAAAAAATTGATTCAGAAAATAGTGTTGTGCAACTTTTATCTGAATTTGTAAAATATCGATACATTTTTTTAGGTGTAAGAAATGGGTGAAAATGACCGGCAACGAAGACCTAGCGTATTTAATAGAAAAGCTTCACCAACTTAAATTTGTTTGTGGAAAGCATTTTGAAGACAAAGACTACACAAAAACAAAAACACAGTTAAAGAAAATTAATTAATTATAACTCCATTATTTAAGAACTTTCTTAGCAACAATAATTTAGGGAATAAGAAAAAGGTGATGATTATCTTAAATAAAACATACGTATGTCTATAGTGTTTTTTTTGTACACAAATCGCTTTACATTTTATTATATATTTTTATTTTGTGGCACAGGTTTTTGTTTTAACGCCACTAAAACATAAACAGTGGCTCAAGGTTTTGTACCCTTGCCATGTTTTGTGCCGTGAACTTTTTTCGTTTGGCTCCATACATTACAATAAAACGTCCCTGGCGGCAACCGAACACGAACAAAAAAAGTTTATGCTAACTATCAAAACTCATGGCAACTGGAAAAACAAACAAACTTGAAATTAATCTGAAGTAGGTATGAAATTGATATCGATAAATTTTGTCTCGACTTGAGGGGCACATCTCTATTCTATTCCGTTATGTTGGAAGAACTGATTTCAAGTCGTCATTTCACTTCGTCAAGTTGGATCTAAAAGGTAGCCCGGTTTTGACATTGGTTAGGTTTTTTTTTGTACGGAGTCTGTCTCTTATCTGTATTATATACTCTTTGAATACTACCTTGAGACGCAATCTAGCGCCTGCTAGCACTGGAAAACTAAATCATTTTAAAAATATGAGTACCTACCTATTACCGATGCCACCTAGTGACGAGTAGTCAAACCAAAAGATCTTAAAAATAAATATTTTTTTAATATTTTTTAATAAGGATTTTAAAAATAACCATTTACATGGTAGGATAGGACAGGATCCTGGGTAGCAGTCCGCTTTGCCATCCGTCACTTGCAGGATAGTGAATATTGTCGCACCCTGCATGGCTTCCGGCAACACTGAGCAGGATACACCTAGCATCTTGCAAGAGATCTGCAAGCTGGGCTGCAACCTAGTCCACACCACTCGCAGTCCGCCGTGCAGGACTCCGCAAGAGCGGTTCTACGTAGCGGACTGCCGGATTGCAAGCAGAAGCGTGGACATTTGGACACTGGACTGCAGTCCGCTGTTTTGTTGCAAACGACAACGGGTTCACACCACAGGTTCACACATTGAAAAACATTTTAATAACCCTCACCCATTTTTTATTTTTATCAACAAAAAAAAGGGCTATTTTCTTTGGAAATAATTGCAAGAACACCGAAACTAGTGAGGAACGAAACAGTACTGGGACCCTATTCGGAGATTTGAAATTCTCATCTCGCCATTTTGCGTCCTTGTTGCTCTAGTTTGAAACGTCATAGGTGTGATAGTGACCAAGATAAAATCTCATCTCATCTCACGCGCAGGAATAGCCCCACTGATGATGGACAGATAAGCAGGACCGTATATGTGAGCTACACCCTGCGTTGTTGTCTTGCATGGTGGATTGCTAGGCAGGATTGTGAATCCTACCTAGCAGGCAAACCAAATAGAGTTTAATAAAAAGTTTTCCAACTCATATTACGCGTGGTGAGCGTCGTGTCTTGTTACCTACGTAAAAAGCCATCGTGTCATTAATTAGATCTACGGAAAGGTTAATGCCCGCCTTCCACTGCGAGCGGAGCGGGCTCCGTACGGACTCCGTTTAACTCGCAACGGCTTTTTTCATAGAAGTGCTTCCACTGTAAATGAGCGGACTGAGCGGATCAAAAGAGTACAAAGAGTCACAAAATTGGTCGCAGAGTTGAGCGGATTTCCAACGGACTCCGTACGGATCCAGTTCAACTCGCAACGCAAAATTTCATACAAGTGCTTCCACTGCGAGCGAGTAAAGCGGAACGGATTGAGCGAGTTAAAATGGGTCCGCTGCGTCATGGCGTCGCACGCGAGTTTTGAACGGACTCAGCTCACCTCCGCCCCCCGTCGCCTCCACTTCCCCTTTACTTGCCCGCTTTCGTCTGTCAGTTCAGAACGCGCAACGTGTCGGCATGGAGCTGTTCACTGAATCAGTGCGGCAGTACCCGTTGTTGTGGGACACCAACCACAAAGACTATCGTCATGCTGACAAAAAAGATATGAAATGGAAAAAGATTGTGGATATCGGGATACCCGGAATAACAGACAGTAAGTTAGACATCGTCAGACATCGTTATCGCAAAATATACCGCGCGACTTGCTTCCTCTGTGGATCGCCTGGCACTGAGATATTTCTGCGCCTCCTCGCTCATCGCTGCGCCGCTGGCAATGGAAGGCCAACAACTCGCTCATCCGACCCCGCTCATTTCCCACCTCACTAGCTCCGCAAAGCCCTCTGGCAGTGGAAGGCAAAATCTGAAACTCTTTCTTAGTGGAAGTGTGCAACTATTTTTACTCCGGTCCGCTCAGATCATCAGCTCAGTTTCCGCTCATTACCCTTTCGCAGTGGAAGGCGGGCATAAACATTGGTCCCCAAACTCTTTTGTCTCTTAGATCACTAGGCGTCTACCCGAAACATGGTACCTAAGTCTTGCTGTTTTTGGTTTTGGTGGCGGGTAGAACCCCTGCTTAGCTACCTAATTATAATGCATTTTTGAAAATTCATGGACCCCTTGTAGTTTGTAGTCGACCCCCGAGGGTCGAAAAATATAAAAAATAAAAAATAAATAAAAAAGTATTTATTGCCTAAAATTAAAAAAAACAAGTTACAAATTAATGCTGGGTACAATATTTTTAGTTAGGCAATTGGGATATTCTCAGCTATGTACTGAGTAAGCTGAAGCCTACGCAGAGCTGGTTTTCAGAATATCCCAATGCTCGAACTGAGATGGTCTTCGAGTTTATCCAGTAAACAAACGGATTTAACAATCTAGATACAACAGATAGGAGTACAGAGCATCTAAATACTATACAGGAGAAGCAGCACGGGTCCAATTCCCAGTACACAGAGCGTGGACCTAACACAAATATCAGCAAACAGACACTACACAGCTTCGTTGACTGTTTTAAGTTACGTGTATCAAAAAACAAATATCAAGAGAGATAGAAGTCTATACCGAGAGCGAGACAACAACTTGCGCTTGCTAACAAAAGAGATAAAGTAGCATGAATTTTAATAGAGGTGTGTGCATGCAGGATATGGCGTGTGAGTGTTGAGATGTGTATGTGTGTGTGTGTGTGTATGTGTGTGTGTGTGTGTGTTTATGTTGACGTGTCGCGGTGGTGTTGGGTGATGTGTGTTAGATCGTGTGTCAAAGTAGATACCTAGTTTTTAAAGGTTGCTTCGAAAAGGTTTCTATATCGTTGATGTAATAAATATTTATATTTGATTTTAAATAGGTCCGCACTTAATTTATTTCTCATTGGTGGTGGGATGTTGTTCCAAATTTTTGAGGCACTGTATTTGAAGCAACCTTTAAAGCCAACGGTCTTGTGTTTTGGAAAACTTAGGGCGAGTATAGACTTGCTACGCGTATTGAAATTATGAGTGCCTTTAATCCAAGTTAGCTTTTCAAAGAGGTACTCTGGCCTCTTGCTCCAGATTACCTTCTGTGTCAAACATGCTAGGAATAGCTCTCTCCTGGCTTTCATATTAAGAATATTATTCTTGACGAGGTAAGGAGTTATGTGCTGTCTTCGGGGCACATTGCAGCAAAATCTGACACATGCGTTCTGTACTTTTTGAATGGCCTTTTCCGTTTTGACATATAACCTTGGCCCATAGACTGCGCTACAATAATTGAAGGGTGATAGTACTAGCAGATCACAAAGCAGTATTCGTATCTCTTTCGAAATATTATTTCGGAAACCATATAGAGTTTTGAGTTTGTAAAAACTGTTACGGACTTTTTCGTTAATATGCTTTTCAAACCTCATTTCAGCGTCCAATATAAGACCTAAGTTACGAGCTTCTGTTTCAATAGGAATGTTCACATTGTTGATGGCTAATCTAGGGTTATGACTTTTGACTTTGCTAATTTGAGTTTTAGTACCTAATATCAACATTTTAGATTTAGTTGCATTTAAGATTAAGCAATTCTTGTGAGCCCATTTATAAATTTGGTTAAGATCATCATTGATTAGTTTTATTGCTTCTAAAGTTTTAACGGCATCAAACGAGTAGTAGACCTGGGTATCGTCAGCGTAAAGATGATACTTACAATGCTTTATATGATCCGGCAGGTCCGCTGTATAAATTGAGAATAATAAAGGGCTCAGAATTGATCCCTGTGGTACTCCTCGACTTAGTTTTCCTACCTCGGACGCGGCCTTACTTCCATCTAAGAGCTCAGTCTCCACAAACTGCTCTCTGCCTGACAAGTAAGACTGAAACCATTGACATGTCTCCTCAGAGAAACCATAGTACGAAAGTTTCGCAATTAGCATACCTGGATTTAAACAGTCAAATGCGCGAGAAAAATCAAGTAAAACCATAATGCTACTTAAACCAGAGTCTGAGGCTGTTAAAAGATCATCAGTTACATTAAGAAGTGCCGTTTCTGTACCATGATTTCTCCTAAATCCCGATTGATATGGTGGAATGATGTTCGCAGAAGCCACAAATCTCTCCAATTGCATTTATACTACTTTTTCTAAAACTTTTGACATTACTGGAAGAATACTAATAGGGCGTAGATCTTTAAGCTGTTGTATATCTACCACTTTCGGATACATTGGGTTAAAATGTGGACACGTCAGCGTTTTTCCGGAAAAAAATAGTGGGCAAAACGCGCGTTATTAAGCCTTGAATATTCGCCAAATGCGTCTATTCAACTCGTAATAGTGAAGAAGCTACGGACCCTACCGATATGAAAAAAATATCACCAATAAGATCATTCTGTTACCTATTAATTAGTCTAATTAAAATATTATATTACTTACTAGATTGCGAGTAAAAAAATATTAAATGAACGTTGTTTTCGTTCTCATGGCGTGCAATACCGTTCTTACGGAGATTACATTACTATATATTTTTACACCTTCGGATAGGAAATTAAAAATATGATTGATCGTTCTTTTACCATATTTTTAGAGCTAAAATTGAGTTAGTTTAGTAATATTTTGTGTTATTTTGAAGTATTTCGTCAGATCACGTGACCACTGACACCCGCGAGCTCCTTTGCGGGGGACGGGCCAGTCGGCGCCAGCGCCTCACGAAGGAAGGACGTACTCGCCTTGCCGAAAAATATTTTCGCATTTTTTTTCTATTTGTACGTAAATCATCAATTAAACAGTGCTTAATTATCCAGAGCCAATCAAAAAAAGTAGTTTTTCAAGACATTTGATAAGTTTTTAGTGACTTTACTACTAGTGAAAATATTTGGACAATAATTGATCGCGTTGTGAGTAGAGGGTACAGAAGGTTGATCCGATGAAAATGGGAGATGTCACCAAGGCAGCTAGGCGTAACAAAAAAATTGGACTCCAACTAGGTAGCTAAGTGGTAAGTACCTACCTACCTATTAATATTTAATTACCACATAAATATTTTTACCCGTTTGTTCTTATTGTCTAGACTGAAGTGACTAACCCTAGTGTCTGAGTTTTTAGTGGCATATGATTCGGTCTGACGTTTGTTTTCCTGATAAAAATACTTAATAGAAAACTACAGACGTGTCCTCCGACCTATGTTAACTCTCAGGGCTTCACCGTCCATTACACCTTATTGCGATGATTGTTGGATTTACCCGCCGACGCTGTGCGACCATGAACCTTATTTTGCTGTGATACGAGCCGCGGTCGCGCAGCGTCGTGCTGCACTACAATCATCACGCCACGGCACGGGCCCCATTGTACATGTTGCTCATGATAATTATCCAAGTGCAAGACTTGTCAGAACTGTGTTTTTGTTTTGTTATGTACAAATGTACCTTTATGTGTCATATTTGTACATTGCACAGGGTTATCGGTATAGGGTGTACTAAGCCAAACGGGGGTCACTGTACTCTTCATTATAAACAACGATTACTTTTTAAACTTTTTTATTTGTAAATTAAATCGGGGAAAAAAGCATCTGCTTACATTTTGTCGACGATCGATGAGCTTTTTGTATGAAACAGCTATTTTTTTTCTCGTGATTTCATTTGATTCAATTATTCAAAAAAATTATACTAAGGTCAATATACCTAAGCCATTTCAAATTGAAGCTGTGGCATACTTGCTGATGCCCCAACACCTAGTTAATAACATAGAAATGGGGAGTATTCTATAGTTAATAATAATAAATAATCCTTCTTGAACAATCGGGTAAAAATAAAATAATGATAATTATTATGTGTACTTACGATGTCAATATCAGAAAGTGGTCGTTGCGTGCGAACGGTGTAAATGACTAATACTATTTTTTGTTTTTGGTATAGCACATTTCCTAAACTAACCTACCTAAACTAGAAACAATCACATTTTTATGTTATAGCTGACCAACCACGGTCCGCAATACATTATTATTTTTAGCAGTGTAGTGAGCATATTTTTCTAACTTATCCTGGTTTGTTAACCGACTTCAAAAATTAGGACGCACTCAATTATTACATTGTATAAATTTTACTAAATGTTTGTTGCAGCATAACTTCATCATTTATTTTTTATTTGAAAGAATATGCTTACTAACACTCTGATCAGTCACTTTGAATAAAGTATTTTTTTGTAAAAAATAGTATTTAATACAAAAATTCAAGCATTTGCATTCAGAAAGTAGTGTTCCGAGTTATGGCCATTGAATTCGAAAGAAAAGTTATTACATTTTCTTACAACAATAACCGAGCGAGAGATCGTTAGCGAGCGAAGCGTCTATGCTTCAGATTCGACGAAAATGCTTTCGTATTTCCGAATTCCGTCTGGATTTCTGTCCGGATCTTTGCCCAGACCTGTCTTAATCTACAGGTCGCATTTCTTAACCTATTCTCTTGAAACTTTGTGAGTAAGTCCGATATTTAAAAAGAATTTTCTTGTCTAGGCGGTTATTGGAAATTTTTCAATATGGCAGAGATGTGATTTAAAAAAGGATATGTCTGCATAATTGGAAAATTTCCAAAAAACTTTTTGATCCGAGTCAAAACAAAAATTTATATAATTGTCAAACCTGCTCACAAAATTTCACGAGAATCGGTTGAGGAGTGTGACCTGTAGAGGAGGACAAATACAAATACAAATAATTTATTTGGGTATAAAATACATGTGACAATTTCAAATCGGACAGACATCGGTCACGAGATCTCCAGCTCACAGAGTCACTATTGTATGTATTGTTATTTATTTATATTTATTAAATACAACAATTTCTTTGGTAACTGATACCAACCTGCATCTAGTCTTAATAGTTATTTTAATCTAGTCTCTATTGCATGAAGACTAGAATAGTAATATATTTTAAACTGGGATTATAAATTGGTAATTGTTTTATATTTTATGGTATCATGGAAAGAGACAAACGAGACGCTTTGAGTAATATGAATATTGTGTAATTAATATTTTTAAATTGCTCTATTTCATTTTTTCAGAAACAGAGATCAACGAAATTATCAAAGTTTAAACACAAGCGTTCAGCCAACAAAAAATGCGAGTACTGAACTAAGGTGAGTTAAAAGACATTTAACATCTTATATTATTAGGGTGACAAGCATAGTGCATAGTCAGAGCTATGCCAAGTGGAAATGCTATTGCTAAAGTTATCGTATGTCCGGCGTCCAGCGTCTGATTGCACGGATGTCCGATTGTTTTCCTCTACAGATCGCATTTCTCAACCGATATTTGTGAAATTTTGTAAATTTAGGTTTTATTTAAAATAGCGGAGATATGTAATTTGTGAGACGTTGCTCATAGAGCCACTACTTATAATCAGAGTGGCGCTGAACTGCTATGGGCATGCGTGACATTCACTTAGCGAGCGCGAAGCGCGAGTGAAGAACTTCCGTTTCAGTACTAAAAACTTATCCTATATTTTTATCTACAGATGCCTAGTTCAAAATCATCCGAAGGTTATCAGAGCATCCGAGGAACAGGGACTTTTTCACCTTCGAATAAACTGGTAATCATTTTTTTTTTGTGTACACAATGTACATAAATAAATTATTGATACGAGCGTTGGGACTTAGTATGGTTGCAAATTAATTATTATTTAATATTGTTTTTAGGAACAACAATATCAGTCTTTATTGCCGAATCTCATCGTCGAAGAAGAAGCAGAACAAGAACAGAAAGACAAAAGTTATTGGCGTATTATAACATTAGCTTCTTCTTCGTAAAATTTAAGGAAATATCAAGACACAATGGATTTGGTTGCGCCAAACAATCGATAGACTTGATTGGAGAAAAGCAAACAGGTCTTGCTTCTAAATTCACCTTTTTGTGAATAAAGAGTAACAATAGTAAATTATGTACCGAGGGCACAAAGCAGTGCCTTACGTCGCGGGCGGCTTATTGTACCTTGAGCGTAACGAGGGAATCTAGAGTTAACTCCCGAGCGCAGCAAGGGAAGATGAGTCCTGAGGGCAGCGAGGGGTTCAAGTCGCCCAAGACAAAAACACTGCTTTATCCTAGAAGCGAATCCTCTACTAAAAATACTGTCTAATATTATACTCTCTCATAACTAATAAAAAGGTACTAGTAAGGTACAGTCTTTTATTTTAAATTTCGTGCAGCTCGTGGAGCACGTGCTCGTATTTTTTTCTTGGTAGCTAGTTCAATTTTCAAATAAACTCTTCTTACAGTGCTTATTTTGAGTTTTCATTCAATGTTAATCTCTTTGCTTGGAAACTCCCAACTGCAAGCTTCGCTCGAATTTATGTTTCATCTATAAAACCAACATTTGATTTTCATGTGTTAGATTAAGGATGTGTTAATCTGAGCGATTACTGCCTTCAAAGCATTTGATTTATTGATATTTTTTGATTCTCGGTTTATTTTGATTATTTTTTTGGTGTTTGCTAAAATCTAAGCACTATACATGTATTTCAGCTACAAAAGGTTTTTCAATATCCAATCTAAGACCCCTTTAGTCCAGCTAGAGAGGATTTTTTTACTATATTAACTACTAGCTGTTGCTCACGATTTCGTACGCGTCGTTCCGTTAGTTTCTTGTATTTGTCATTCACAGGTCCCACTTCGAACCTGCACCCTTCTCTCTACCATCATCATATTGCCAGACCATGGTACGGGCAACAGTTATCTAGTTGGCATTGGCAATTGTCTTTATACTGGGTTTGGCTGGCACTGTCCGATTAAAACGTCACGCTCAGACAGGTGTCTATGGCAAGGGTAGCGGGTAGGTAAGCCGTTAACTCGGCCTCCAAGCTAAATCTAATAGGTAGCCAAGTCTAATATGGAGTAGATAGTTACAATTTGTGTAGTAAGTAGGTTATATACTTGTTGGTAATAGGTAGAAGTACTAGGAGTTACTCGTACTATGCCAAATATTTCAGTCTGAATGTTTAGTAGGAATTACCTACTACTCGGAACCAGCCAAGCCAAGTAGGTAGTATATAGATACTATGTATATGTAGTAATTAGGTAGATACTTGTAAGTAGTATCCTTCTTCTTCTACCTATAAGACTTGGCTGGCACCGACTTCAAATAGATGGGTAGCGCTTATAATAATTATATTAATTAATATTAGTGCTTATTTGTGGTTTGGAAGTCGCTTTAATTTTGTTACAATGATCACTTAAAACATCTTCTAACTTGACTTTTATTGAAAATCAGTTTACTAAAAAAATTAAGTAAACAAAATTAAGTCAAAGTGTAGTTTTTTATATCGTAAATTATGACACTTTTGTGCTAAGATCATTACACTCGAGGCGGTATTATAGCGCGAGCCGTATGCGAGCACACTAATGGAGCCAATAGTGTAAATTATTAACGCACACGCGTTTCATGTGACGTTTTTCATCACACATGCGAGGGGAAAAAACACAGACTTGCATTAGTCAATACATTTTTCTGAAAATGTATGCGCATTTTGCTGCTTTTCCACTTATCAAAATTTTACTAGGCATAATAATAAAGCGAGTACTTTGTTTAAATTATCATACCTAATTAATTGTCAATATTTTGATAAAAAAAATAATGTTTATTTACTGTTATTACGTAGTTATGATACTTTAAATCAAGAATTTAAGAAAAGTAAAAAAAAAACTCTTGTTGATTTATTTTAAAAAAAGTCTAGTTTAGTTACTAGTGCGATAATGGTAAAGTAACAGCACACGTGCTTAATAGCTCGGATTATGAGCTAAAACTGATGTAATAAAGTCCTTTTTACGAGTGAGAGTGATGAAAAAGATATTAAACACAAACGCGTTTTTAACTTCGAGTAGGAACATAATTATCAGCAAAATCAGGCAAGACACTATCGAGATAATAATGAGGTTGTAAGTTCTAGGTCCACTATGTTTTGAATCATTTTAGTCATTTTTATACTACCTGCTGATTATGTAAAACAGATTAGTACTACCAACTCGTAGAATACATTTTTTAAGCGGGCCGTCGATTGAACAGCTCTGCTAGTCCTAGTAAATATGTTTTTTGTTATGAGATTTTTGAAATGTTGTAAGCATTGGTTTAGGATAGGTTGAGTAATTTATCCCTGGTACCGGAGTTCTTAGGATGCCCATCAGGAGCCCTATTCTTACGAAATATATTTTCTGATCAATGTCTCTCTCGTTTTAAAAATCATAGTGAGAGTGACCAAGAAACATCTCACGCGTCAAGAATAGCCCTCCAGGGCCATTCTTACGATATTATATTATTTCCCCTATTCCTACGCACGAGATATTTTTTGGTCAATGTCTCTCTCGTTTGAAAAATCATAAAAGTGAGAGGGACCAAGATAATATCTCACACTTCAGAGAGTCCGTGGTCTACGATTGTTTTTTTTAGATTTTACACGCACGACCAAAGGGAATCAAAACTTTTAGATGCGGGATATTTGTGAGTACATACTTAATCTACCTATACTTATAAACAAACTACCGCGCTCATGCTGCTTATAAGGCTCAACTTTAAAACGCCGTTGGCTTCAAATAATTTAGTAAAAAAACATTACAATAAAGCATAACATCACAGAGGGCTTTCATTTTTAGGCAAAAATATTTTTTTCACGGTGTTTCGTCTGAATTTGTTTGTCTTTGAGAAATGCTAGCTCAATGTTCAAAAGCTTCGAGCGTTGATCACTAGAGGCGCTAAAACCAGCTGAGCGCCGAATGCCAAATGTCATTGGCGCATCTTAACCCCTTAAGCGCGTACTAAGTAGGTACTAAGGGAACCTAAGGGAAGATTGGGTTTTTTCCACATGAGAAAAAAACTTTTTTTTGGTAATTTTCTAAAAACCGAAAAATTTAATATTTTCTTTAGATATACCTAGTACCTACTTACTTACGGCTTTTTAAGGGCAAAGCTAAGGTGTACTAAGGTGCCACTTTTGACTTTTTATTTAATAGATAGACAAAGCAAATCAAAAATCTCATAGGGGCGTTGTCTATGTCATTAGCTTTGAAATTCATCCTTAGGGTACATTCCTAGTTACCTATGAGAGATGCAAACGTCATAAAAAAATATTGAAATTGCAATTAGTACACAACTTTTGAGGCTCAAGGCTATAGAGATACATTTACGTACATGTGTACTATTACGTAGTTTTTTTTTTCATAAAAATAGTGTTAGCACAGAATAAATAATACTACTACGTACAGAAGGTTCACTCTAGAACAAAAGTCAAGTTTTGGTATAAAAATTCACCTACTTTTTTGACCGTTACGCGAAAATTGAAACTTATCGTGTGACAACAGCGTTCATAATCCGTTTGGAACCGTTGGCTCGGAAACCAGTTTGACGTCGAGAGCTCGGGTTTCCACTTGTCAATATATTTAAGTAAATTTATGTTTAAAAAAAAATACATCAATCTTATTACTGTATATTCACTCAATGAATTACCTTTACTTTATAAGTTAATGTAGTAATTAACAAGTATACATTAAAAATCTAAATAACCCTCGACACCGATTTTCATCAACACCAATTTTCATCACACATAGCTGAGAACACTCCCGACTAATTCATTTTAAGAACAAAAAAAAAAACAAAATCAAAATTGTTCATCCATTCGGGAGTTACGATGCCACAGACAGGCACACACACAGACACGTCAAACTTATAACACCCGTCGTTTTGAGTCAGGGGTTAAAAACACTTTAACAAACAATGATAAACTACTTGTCTACCTTTTACCGATTTTATAATAGAAAAACATGTCTGTCTGTACTTGAAATTGTTTCTGAAAAACAAATGAAATAATTTTCTATCTAGGTAACTACAAAGTCTACAAGCATTCGCTAATAGTTACCGCGACGCGACTTGTTCGCGATCCGAGAGCCGAGCAGCAACCTCTTGCCATGCTCCTACCCGGTAGGTGCGCCGGCTGAACGTACCCAAACTACGGAGTGACGCCCCCTGCTAATAGGTACATTTGGTTTTAAATAACAGATTATATTTTTCCATCTTATTTTTATTGTAAATATTCTGTTGCATGTCTGCAGCACTGCAGGTATAGCTAGCAAATAATGTACCTACATCTTTGTATTTTTAATTGTTAGTGTTAAGGTACGGTAAGGTACATTCCGCGCCGACCGCAGACGACGTGTCGCCGCCTCTAAATGACGCGGCAAAATGTCGGCTCCTGCTCTCATTTGGCGTCGTGATAGCAGCAAATGCCGTCCATGTTCCAGCCGATTGGAATTGTATGGTGAGACATGATATCTGACGTGTTTGAGATATGTCTACAGTGTTTTTATTTATATCTCTCTCTCTCTCTCTTTCAATATATAGGCACATATGTATATCTGTATATCTATATCTAAATCTCTCTATCTCTTTTAATATCTCTTCCTCTCTTTATCTTTACCATTCTCGGAATCAGAGAAATTATTTTTTTACAATGGAAACAAACAAAGATGTGTCGTTGCTCGACCGTCGCGTCACTACTGGGGGCTTGCCGCGAGTTTTGATAGTTTACAAAAACTATTTTCGTTTTCGTTTGGCTCCATACATTGAACTTAGTTCCGTAACGTTTCCGCTAGGAGCGCTTTATTGAATTGAATGGAGTCAAACGAAAACGAAAAAAGTTTTCGAATCGATCAAACTCATGGTAAGGGTGCTGGTCTGCGGTGGGACGACGTGTTTTCTGCTGCTGTAGCTGGCTTCATGACGTTTGCTGCGGAACGGTTCCATACAAATACATACAAACCAGTAGTGTCGCGACCACACGTGGTCTGCTGCTGTCGTCTGCGGTTGAGTGCGGAATGATACCTTTATGAATAGTTCACGCATTGGGCGTTTTTCCACTTGACAGCACGGCCTGACACGACAGCCAGGGAAGCAAAAATGTACGAAATTATGTATGTGGCACGTTTTTACACTTACCAGCAACGGCAACGGCTCGGTGGTAGTGATCCCACCACCGCACGGTGCCGTGCCGTGCCGTGCTGGCGAGAGGAAAAATGGCCATCAAGCTCCTACTAACTGTACACGGCAGGAAGCTTACTTAACCCAAGACGCCCCAAATAGAGGTAAAAAACATTTAATGATTTATCGCTCTAACAAAGTTTTAACTTTTTTCTTTTTGAGCAAGCTCTACGAGCGTAGTCGGCATCTAGAACCGTAGCAGAAATCTACTGGCGTAGCAAATGTCTACAGCCGTAGGGCTACGCACGTTACACTTAAGACGTCGTAAAAAAATAATTTAAATAAATAGGTCTTACTTAACCTACTCTTAATAACACCGATCATCTTCAAACAGTCACAGTTAATCGTCCATTTCAAAAACAAACAAAATGACAATAGTACCAACAACAACTCACAAATAAATCTCTCAATAGTTCTAAATAAAAGTATTACCATCTGAATCGATGGAAAACGCCACAAGCGTACCCGTAATTTTATTTATAAAGCAGTTCCATTGTTGGCTCACAATGGCCGTCGATACTCAAGGATGTCGTCGGCGCACTATTTGCGGCGGCGGCGGCGAGGTGTTTGTTCGCACAGCACATTCGCGAGTTCACACGCTGGGAGTCGGATCGCGGAGCGTGCAGCACGGCGGCTGCGCGGCCCGAGTGCAGCGCCGTCAACTGGCAGGCTCGACGGCCGGCAGTCGGCATCTCGCGCCCAACCATCTCGCACCGAGTCCGCGACCCGCCACCTCACCATCTTTACCCGCGAACCGCGAAATCGTCTGATCACGAGTATGTTCGACTTAATGCCCACACGCGCGTGATTGCATGATCATCACCACTTAACAGTGACAGCTCAAGTGATTAATAATAACATTATACAGGTGAAGTTTAAGTTTTATTACGCTACGATTGTTTGGTTACCTTTCGAAGTTCAAACAGAACTTCTCTATTTTCCCAACTTTTTGCATGGATTCTGCTTCGTTCGAGTGTCAAGCCATGTAGCGTTTGTAAGTTGTTGAAACCGCTATTTTCGGTAGGTGGTATAAATAAATAGAATGGCTGTTGCGTTATTTATTTCTGTAATTACTTTGGCGGTCCGTTGGGAAAGGCTTTTACTGAGGTTAAGCGTTTTAATTAAACACGATTTGCTTTAATATTTCGCTGGTACTGGTATAATGTAGAGACTACGGACGCAGCAATCGTTGGTTAGTGTGGGCTGGGAGCATATTTATGTACTTACGGTGAAATGAGAGGAAATAGCGATGTCGGCTACCTGCCGAGGTGTGTTGCTGCCATGAAATATTTATATTATTTTACGATTACGTCAGGTGCAATGGCCTCTCGCACTTTTCTCTTTATAACTCAATAGGAGAACACGCAACTCCTTAGCAATTCTAATTAGCTACAGAATGTTTATAAAGGTGCTGTTAACTATTCAGGCGTTTCCGGCATGCTAAATCACTGTTAAACTATACCTGTCTTGGAGTTTTCTTTTTTAGTTAAAATTTATTGCAGAAATAGAGAAAAAAGGAGCCTTTATCTTTACTAGTTACCTACATCATTGTGTACGTACCGAATAGTAGGTGATCCGTAATATATGTAGACTTCATATTCTACGAGTGGAAGATGCTGGATATGTTACACTGGATTATAATGTTAAAGTATTAAAGCTTTTTCCCTTATAATAAATTAGCCTTAAAAATACGTAAGTAGTACGTACGTATGTATAACTGCCTCGGTGGCACAGTTGGTAGTGAATCTGCTGTCTGAGCTTGGGGGCGTGGGTTCGATTCCCACCTAGAGGACAAACATTTATGTGATAAACATTTGTTTTTGTTCTATGTCTGGGTATAATATCTATTTATGTATGGATTTTAAAATGTACAAGCAAGTATTTCAGTCTCTGGCAGCCATAGTAAAAGTTCTGCATATTTCGGGGTCAGGCGACTGTGTGTGCAAGGGTCCCGAATATTTGTTATTATTATTGTTATTTATTGTATACCAACGAAATATTTGCAACATATTTTAGATAAACAAGGCGTTCTCAAGCACCGGGATAAAACTGTCCTAATTTTATGCAAGTGGGACCTTAGATACGGCACCGACCTGTATAACAAAGAAAATGAGATAACTATGAAAGTAGATCTAGTTACATAAGCACTAACAGGCACTGTTTAAAAGTCATTGTGGCTTGAGTTCCTAGCTAACTTAGCCCGTTTTTGGAACATGATACTTATTAAGTAAAACATTCCAAACTTTATGTACGAGTAAGTAGGCACTTACCTTTACCTACCGTTTAAAACTTTTAACAGCCAAGGTTCGTCCACGAGCTAGGTTAAAGCACTGATTATGGTAAAATAAAACCTTACTGAACCATCTTCAATAAAAAACAACAAAAATATGTATATTTACAAGCATATTACATATACATACGTATATGTAATATGCATTACATTACATATACATACGTATATGTAATATGCTGTGTATGTAATATGCTATGTTTAGGTGACGTTGATTTCGGTCACAACGATTTAAATATAATAGGTATACTACCTACATACTCGTATGTATATACTGATGATTTTACAGAATGTATTGTATCTGGATACTTATACAACATAGACATCGACATATCTTTACATAGTACAAAAGAAAGTCGCTTTCCGCTGTTTGTCTCTAGGTACGTTAAGGTTCTTCACACACAACGCTATACACATATCGTCACGCCTTTCCCCCGAAGGTGCTGGCCGAGGTGTAATACAACACCCACACTTCGCCGGACGATATTCAGTACCAAATGTGACAGGGGGCGAGCCTGTCGCCATACACCGGGCTCCAGTCATGTAGCAGATGACATAACACATATATATGTTCATACAATGAACAAATTGGTGCGTGCCGTCGGCTGGGTTCGAACCCGCTCCCTCTGGCTTGAGAGGCGGGCCTTGTCCCAACTAGGCTGCCATCGCTTCACAAGGCTTATAATATAGAATATCGCATTGTAGCGCACGGTTTGCGCACACGGCATTGTGTCGCAAGACGCAAGTTGTCTATTCAACCCCAGAAACAATTTTATTGTTTAGTAATAATTGCTCTGCCATCTTTGAAATCATGGTGACGTTTGCATCGACGATCTCGACTGGCAGGAAGCGCGATTGGTGTCGGCGACGCATAAACAAAATGTCGGCGACGCGTGTACTTGTGTACGAACATCTAGGACTTTGTATTGAGGTAGTCGCTTAGAGACTAAAATCGTCGGATATTGGAGATTTGCGTCATTAGCGTTGTGTACTTGTGCACGAAGGGCCTAAGAACTACGCAACGGATTTTATTTATTTATTTATTGATAGGAAAACAAACAGCTGTTAAACAATAAACTAAGTACACAACGAAATAAAACAAATACCTAAGCCATAATTTTCATGCGTTTTTCACTATCATTCTGATAATTTTTCCGGATGGATTATAGACACACTTTGAAGCCCGGCTGGGTTGCTAGTGTAGGTAAAATAATTATAAAATAACCATACATGTTGATGGGTGGCCCGGCCACGGATTAGTTTCTCTGAGGATGGATACCTACCCCCAACTTTACACAACACTGAACATTTGTACATGATTTGAAGCACGCCGAGCCCTTTAGCGTGGGCGGTGTGTTCCGGCAGGCTCACTTCAGGTGTGTTTATCATCATGTTCAACTACACCGCCACTTTCAGGCGTGGGGTAGTCAAACGTCAAACGTGGGGTAGTCAAACGGGTAGTCAGGCGTGGGGTAGCCTGTCAACTATCAAAAATTTAAACTAGCTAGTTATTAATGAATTATATTATCAATATGAATAATAGGTCTAATAATTTTTACAATATCTTTATCGACCAAGCGAGCGTAGCGAGTGAACAGTCAATGCTTGAGCTTCGACAAAAGTGCTTTAGTATGTTTTTTTTTAAATGTAGGTAATAGGTCGGCGTTTGACCACCAACTTGCCTGATGTTAAGCGACGTTGTGGTCTAAGATGGAGCACGTCGACCTATAAGGTACTTATTCACTCTAGCCTTGAAGTTTTGCAGAGTGAAGAAGTACAAAGACGGCAGTTGAGTGAGGCGCTACAAGTGCGCTACTGCTCAGACCCGTCTTCGGAACGGTTACACCGGACTACATCCCGAAACACGACTAGGTCATTTCACGGCATGGCTTGGTCCGGTGGGTGGTAACTAGCCACGCCGAAGCCTTCCACCAGAGTTTGCTACCCGGTTAGCACTATCCGGGGACCACGTGTAGGGAATCAGAATAGAGTACACTCCTACGGAGGTGGGTAGCTCAGCCCCCAAAAAAAATTTCTTCTGTATGCTTTCGTATGTATTCTGTCTTCCTCTACAGGTCGCATTTCTTAGCCGATTCTCTTAAAATATTGTGAGTAGGTCCAATAATTAAAAAAAAAACAATGGTTTTGCAATTAAAAAAAAAAAAACTAAAACTGATACGACAAAAAAAAACTATATAACTATCGAACGAAATATTTGCTTACGAAATTAAATAAATAAATAAATTCGGGACACTTCCACACACGGTCGCCTGACCCCAAACTAAGCAAAGCTTGTACTATGGCTGCCAGAGACTGATATACATACTTAGATACTTTTAAATACATACATAAATATATATTAACACCCAGACATAGAACAAATACAAATGTTCATCACATTAATGTTTGCTCTAGGTGGGAATCGAACCCACGCCCCCAAGCTCAGAAGATAGGTTCACTACCAACTCGGCCACCGAGGCAGTCAATTCGCGAGAATCCGCTGAGAAATGCAAGTGTTGAGGAGAACAGACATCGGCCGCATCGTCACAGTGGCTCACACAGCCACTCGTGCGTATGTATTTAGCTATAATCTTATAATGTATATAAATTACGTGTCACGTTGTTTGTCCGCTATGGACTCCTAAACTACTTAACCGATTTCAATCAAATTTGCACACCTTGTGCAGTTCGATCTAACTTAACAGATAGGATAGCTCACATATATATATATTTAAATAATTAACGCGAACGAAGTCGCGGGGTGATAGCTAGTATTGTATATGTATTTTAAATTCGTTGTTGTTCAACGCATAGTTATTGTTTGTTGCCTTACCTACATAATTAATCATCATGAAAATTTGCAAACGAGTTATGAGGGGTACATAAAAAAATATAGGATACTTATCGTCGTGAAAAATTAAAGATTCCTGTAAGACCGCGGGTAAAACCGTGGGGTGTAGCTAATTATAAAGAACTAGCTGTCCCCGCTACTTCGTTCGCGTTTATTATTTATGCAAATACATGTGAGCTATCCTATCTGTTAAGTTAGATCGAACTGCACACGGTGTGCGAATTTGATTGAAATCGGTTAAGTAGTTTAGGAGTCTATAGCGGACAAACAACGTGACACGTAATTTATATTCATTAAAAATTAGGCGGTACCTACCCATAGGTATTTTATACATAACAAAAAAATCTATTTACGTTCACAAAATCGACTCTTAACATAAGTACGTTTATCAATTACCAATTTTTTTAATTAGGGTCAACTGGGGCAAATGCGTCTGTAGGGCAATTGCGTCTTTCGAGAATTACTGACAAACCCTTCACAAATTAGGCGCCACCTACATCTTTTTTCTATCTTTAGTTGCAATGATCTGTACAAGATAGCGTTAGTTGCCTAATTTGTGAAGAGTTTGTCAGTAATTCTCGAACGACGCAATTGCCTCACAGACGCATTTGCCCCAGACGACCCTATAAGTACTTACCTACCAAAATGGATAAACCCGTAAACTTTTAACTGTGCTCTAGCATAAATAGGATTAGGCATTCAATATCGGAGAGCATCTGTGCTCGTATAGGTAAAGTTGTATTAAAATCATTACGAGAGGCACACTAATCCTGTAAAGCTGCTAAGTTTCAAAGGAATTAGATCAGACCCGTAGCTGCTAAATGAAATTATTATTAAGAGCTTAGTAACTACTTGCAAATGAACAGACTTAAAGTTTACCTAATCCGCCTGTTTCAAAAACGTGATCCACATGTAGTAAGAGTAAAATACTAGTGCGAAAGTACGCTTATCGTCACGCCCGAGAGGCCTGGCAGAGGTGTAATAGAACATCCATACTTCGCCGGACGATATTCAGTCCAAAATGTGACAGGGGACGAGCCTGTCGCCATACACCGGGCTCATCAGTCATGTAGCAGATGACATACAATACGCACATATGTACATTGTACATACAATGAACAAATTGGTGCGTGCCGTCGGCTGGGTTTGAACCCGCTCTTTCTGGCTTGAGAGGCGGGTCTTTTCCAACTAAGCTATCATTGCTTTTTATCGAAAGTGTAAGACTAGCAATTTTTGTGAATCTTACACAATCCACATATCACAAACGCTAACACTAATATTATGAATGCGAAAGTTTGGATATATTCGTATGTATGGATGGATGGTAAATGTTTGTTATTCAATCACGCCAGAACGGCTGAACGGATCTGAATAAAATTTGGCACAGAGATAGATAGATTTAGTCTGGAATAGAACATATGATTTTATCCGCGGGCAATGCCGCGGGTTGCACCTGCTGGTATAATACTATTTTAGTCTGCAATTTTCTAACAAAATATAAATTTTGTTTCACTGTTCTCGTTAAGTAGATAGGGTATTATATTGTGCTGATTTAATTTACTAAGTACACCTATTTTTATATAAATCAATCGAAAAGTAGTTTCCAAATCTTAAATGATTTTTGTTTCTTATCTGTTTTTATTCTCTTTTTAATCAAACAGAATTGAACCATTTACCCGTACCGACTTCGAAGTCAATATAAAATATTTATTTAAAAAAAAAAAACTGAAATTGTTATATTAACGTTAAAAAGTTACGTGGACGTACGTACGTACAGTGCGTGAGGGTGTATTAATCATGAATAAGCGGAACTCTTGATTTAAAACAATGACCTTAGGCGTTATTCAATAACTGCGTACAATTGAAAACTCACCACTACTCACTTTTTTTCTTTCAATATTATCTAAACATTTGCTGAAATATTCAACAATCTTAACAGTACCACGGCGAGAAGTAAAGGGCAATAACGGAAGCTAATGTTAAAAACATGATAAAAATGTCCGAAGCAAACCTCGTCGTAAAATAGCCTTTGCAAGTTCCTTAACGATGCCCTTTATTTTTTATTTATTTAACTTTATATCGGCTTGAGAGTTTTCAGATTGTCTCCTACAAAATGTTGATGATTTTCTACTTGTATTATAAATGCTTGCTAAGAAAGCTGATTGAAATCTGTATAGCTATTCAGGTTTAATCTAAGATCATCTCATTACCTTAACAGGTTGTTCCAATTTCTCATAAATAGAATCTATTGAAACGCAGAGAGCAATCTATTTTTAGTAAGTAGGTAACATAGGAAATATGAGAAGCAATACCCATCTAATATTTTATTATTGCAAATCAAATTATACAGCCGCAGATATAAATAAGGCGAAACAAAATATTCACTCGGTAAAACGGAAGATGTTATTTTATATGATGCGGATTGAATTTCTTTATAAAAATGCTTTTGATTATATGAAAAAAATATTACGAACGCAGTATTCTTGCTCGGTTTCCAACGTATTTATATTCCATATTCAAAGCAACGTTTGTTGGCACAGTTTATCTCTAGGCTTGTAGTAAAGTTCATACAGTGGCATTTAGAAGATCAAATTAGCCAAATACGTTATAATTAAAAAAAGAATACGTTACAGGTACCTCCCTATTTGTTCAAAAACGTGTTTCAGCCATTCCGAAATCGATCGGTCGTTAGATCGACCAATTTCATAATGAAGACTTTATCATAAAAGTAGATATTTACCCACGATTAAAAATTAACAAAATTGCTAAAAGTCGGAATATAGGACCTTAATCAACAGATGAAAGGTAATATAGCTCCTTCATTACCTATTCATTACGGCACGGCAAGCAGAAAGTAATTGGGTAATTCGATAGTATACTTTTACTTAATCTAAAAGTATGGACCGGTCCCGCGTCTCTGCTCTACAATAGCGATTTTTATTTTGTTTCCTTTTTGTTCATCGGTAATGATACCTTGTTGTTGTCTCGCTAGTTGGAGAGAAAATATAAATTTCGATTATGAAAATAAAGAAAGAATAAAAATAAGATGAATACATCATTCGCAACAATACGTAACTATACCTACTCTATTTATTGTAGCCATTCAATTGAACGGCTGATTAAGCTATAGTTGGCAGCGATATGTACCTACCTACATGTACAGAAAGTTAGTAGTATAGGTACTTACGAGCATAGGGTATCGTTTCAGTTTTGCTGCGATTCTACTTAATATTGGAATAAATGTTGCTGGTGACAGCTGCATTTATTTATGTTACTCGCATTTCTTTCTTAATTTAGGTAACACAGTTATTAGTGATTCTGTATTTTAGGCTGTGGTGTATATGGTGCTGCTGGAGTTTAAGTCGTGATTTGTAAATAGCGGCAACTTTCAAGGGTGAAAAGGAAATTATGTGTCTAATGTCACCGACACCATGCTACAATGAAAATGCGAGTAGTATAGGTTGTGTTAGTAGATACGTGCACAACGAAATGAAAGTGCCTACTCTAAATAAGTGAAGCGAAGCAACAGTGGCAGTTAATGTCGTTTCAAGGCAGAGAAAACATATTTTTAAGCGATAAAGCTCAGCTGGTTTCGGCTCGATGATAAGACTTTACACACATTTAATCATTGCTGCAAGCGCCAGGGAGGATGAACAAAAAAGTGTCGGCGGACCGGTCTCTGACAGTGACTTATGCCTCGGTCGCCCTTACCCCACCTCCCCCCAAATTGTCGCTACTCATTCCCTTGAATTGTTAGCGAAATTTATTTTTGGTCTCGGCCATTTCATCTTTCGTGTCCCAGGGAATTAAATTCACTTTTAGTTTGTTCCTTTGTAAACGTAATTAGAATGATTTGGTAGTCCGCCGAGGTATTTACGACGCACGTGCCGAAGAAAAACTTAGTTACACTGACACCGGGGGCTAGCGACGTTGATAGAGCTTCTTTCGAGAAAGGCCTTTTACAAATTGTGTTGAAACCAAAAACTTGTAGTGTTTCTAAAAATCTCTTAAATTATTCTATTAGTCAAGATTTCAACTAACTAAACCTACCTTCTTTTTGTAACACAAAAATTAAACGAAGGATTTATGACCAAAATTACATCGTTCTTGTTAATTTTAATGACCAAATATTACCCATCAGCGGTCGGATTTGTACCTTTTTGATAACATTTTCCCGAGCCTCCTAATAGGAATTTCTTTGAAATTGATTACGCGTAAAGCGTAGGTACGCCTGTTTGAAGGGATTTTCGTAAGACCCAGCAACCGAAACTTGGAAATAATAATACTGCTACGAATCCGTTTTCATATTCAGTCATAACTATAGATACGCAATCCTTCTGAAATCTGTTTCGGTTTGGAAGCCTACGTTTAATACGAAACTAGGCTATATTGGGTAGACCGATCCTGAACAGTTCACTTTGTGCTTCAGCGCACTATTCAATTTATAGTAGACGCTTGAGAAACTCTATGACGTAATCAAATGTACATATATATGTCGCAGACAACGTGCTTAATCAGCCGTTTAATAACATCCTAGCCATTTTACTAAACGGCGCCGTTTGACTAGCTTACTGAAGGATATCCAGCCGTAGAGCACATCATTTAATAAACTGGCTTTCTGCTATAACAAACTGACTTTAATAAACCTCTCCTACTTAACTAACTGGGCTAGGCAAGTAGTCACGTTGTTGATCCAAGTTATTTTGTCTAGCCGTTTGATTGAATGGCTGAACATCATCTGGAAGCTAGTATTTCGGCGCCGTTTAGTAAAATGGCTAAACTGTTAATTGAACGGCTGCTTAAGCTATAGTTAGTAGCGATATATACAGAACATGTACATCTACATGTACAGAAAATTAGTAGTATAGGTATTTACGAGCATAGGGTATCGTTTCATTTTTGCTGCGTTTCTATCTAAATAATGTAATAAGTTTAAACTAAAACATTTAGCTCTTCACAATTTGTTTTAATAATTACAGTAAACATACACAGATATTAACTATTCTTATTTGTTGCGTTAAAAAAGCAATGGCAGCCTAGTTGGGAGAAGGCCCGCCTCTCAAGCCAGAGGGAGCGGGTCGAACCCAGCCGACGGCACGCACCTATTTGTTCTTTGTGTGAACATAAGTGAGTATTGTATGTCATCTGCTACATGACTGGAGCCCGGTGTATGGCGATAGGTTCACCCCCTGTCACTTTTGGGGCTGAATATCGTCCGGCGAAGTGTGGGTGTATTACACCTCTGCCAGCCCCCTCGGGGGAAAGGCGTGAATTTTATGTTATTTGTTGTATTTACAGTATGAAGGTTATATTTATTTATTTAAGCACACAAAACAGAATACAATCATAATTAGAAAAAATATAGAACAATAATGGTTTGGTTCTAGACCATAATCCTAAACATGTGTACATACTCGTAGCATGAACAAATTATCGAAACAGTTTAGTGTACATTTCATGATTGATACATTACATACATTATCATGATTTACATGGAAAGGAAATTATTAAACTGTTACAATAGGTCTTACTCACAAAAAAATTAAAACAATCTCGAAATCCAATCATTCGTTCGACTGACAGTCGTTCCGCCAATTTACTAATAACGCAATGGTAAATTGGCGGAAACACCCTCATATTTTAGAATTTAAACTTGCAAAAGCAGAGGTGAGATAATTTTCAATAATTCCCGCAGCTTCGTTTCTCAAGTATGATGAAGGTTCCTAAAAAGAAAAGCGGTTGGGAGTTGCGGAAGTGACGTATGTGTAGGCGCCGCCCTCGCCCTCCGCCGGCAGCTCGCCACTCATGAATTATGACCCGGATTAATTTTCCCGTTACCATCCGAAGCGAACAAACTAATTTCTAACCGTTTTATTAGGACCAGGTGTACCTAAATGAAAACATACCAACTTGTAGCTAACTAAGCCATGTAGATATTCAAGTTGTGCGAAACTAGAAACCGGTGGCTCTACACTGGCTTTATTTGTTAATACTGAATATTTGAGGACACGCTACGGCTGCGCACCTATACTCGTTGTCCAACGTTTGTTGTTTGAATCGTAGGTAGGTGGAGTGGATTAGTTGAATCTGACAAACAAATTTTGATATGTTTGGAATTGTTGCGTTCGTATGTGTTTTAAGTGAAACATGAAACATATTATGATACTCAAACGACTCTACCTCTTTGTAACTAATTTCATGAAGTAGGGAGGTGCTATTCATTGCGGGTTCGTATGAAAATCACATGTCTTGCGTGGAGAATAACGGCTCAATCACCCTTCATGTATTGTAACAGGTCGCAGTTTCTGCAGTGGGATGTAGAAGACTATAATGATGATGAGGTACTACAACTGAACCTGTCCATTCTAGCACTGAAACAATTGTGAAGAAATGTTTGACCATTTAGCCACCTTACCATCAGAAGAGCCACTTGTTCGTCTCAGTTGATTTACAAAAAACATTACACCAAAAAAGAAAAAGCACTCTTTTACAAAAGCACGCCGCCGTACCGTCACATTTGTGATAATATTGTCATTTGTACCAGGAATAACTTTGATGCAACATTTTTACGTAGAACGGAGATGTGACGCAGACGGGAAAAATCAGCCTCGTCGGACAAACACATAATTCAATTTTGTATGGGCTCATCTCATTCACTTGTGTTCTGTGCGTGACGGCAATGGCTTTACAAAATATGACGACACAAGCGTGCCTTCTCGTTTTACCGAATTGAAAAAAGAAAGAGGTTCTAAATTTGATTGTATTTTTGTGTAATTATGCCACCCCTAAGCAATTTTAATGTTTTTTTTTTGTATTTAGGCTGGTCACATTTAAATATTTTAAAAATATTTGGGAGAGTTTTGGCGGGAACCGAAAAGATGGTGTCGTGTTTTTGTATTATTTTCTAAAACTTGTGATTCTTCGAGTGTTAAATTGTAATAATGGTGGATTATTAACGTTTACCGGTTCGTCAACGTGCACGAGTGTGGGCAAATGATACAAACATCGCGAAACGCGATTTTTCGTGTTCTCTACAAAACTTCACTTAAAGTTTCAGTAAAGTATCCATAACTTTACTGGAATGGGAAAAGGGGAGGGATTCATCGTCTTCCTAATCATCACCTCATCATCATCATCCCATCTGTTACTGAAGGAAAAAAATATTACTAAGAATCCGACTGAAGGACGAGTATCCATGGTCATGAATAAATTAATAAAAAAAAAAAAAAATTAAAAATATTTGACTCTTATACGTGAGTGAGTAGGAAAGTACCTACGTTTTTGATATCTGACGATGAAACTTAGCTTGATGCTCCGGTACTTACCAATCATAATCAAAATCAGCAGACAAAACTATTCCTAAATTCTCATTAACACAAGTGAGTTTGCAAACTATACAAAATTAACCTTGCATTTTAGAATTCACCTGTATTTAGTGCTCGCACGAGTAATTTTTGCTAATGCGCTTAATGTGCCGAGTAACCATATCCCTAATGACGTAGCCCGCGTACAGTGATTTAATTAAATACTTATACTGCTGCTGGTTTCATACAACTTCGTGCTTGCAATTAACAAGTCAAGATTTTGGCAAAGAAAAGAGGTTGCAGGCATTCTCAAACTATTCATAAGGAAAAAAATATTAAAAAAAATCACAATTTATACGAGCTAGGGCCACCTGCATAAGCTCAGGTTATGTTTATAAGTCGGAGTTAATAGCTCATCAGAAGTTTAACTGATAAATCGTCTTTTGCCAGAAACCTTGAGTTAAAAAGCAGTGTGCTCACTTAGTCGTGTAGCACGTAATGTAACAGACACTGTATCAAATAAGCACGTAGTATGTACTTGTACCTACTCACTTAATACAATTAGAACTTACTCATTCTTTTTGACGTGACAACGTCTTATAAATTGGTTTGCCGGGTGACACTTCAAGAAACTGCGTTACGCTCCGCTCACGTTATGCGCTCACAATGAGAGCGAGTGAGAGGCACGCCCGCGAGGTTAGCCCGCCTAAGAGCGAGAGAGACAGACATAAAAAGTCGTTGTCACGTAAAACTTTCGCCCGTATACCGACTTTACAGGCAACCAATTTTTTTAACTTTAGTATTCACTACTACTTCAATATCATACTTCTTACGTGCATACAGTAAGTACTACGTGACTTTTAAGGTCGGTTTAATTATTTTGAATTTCACTTTTATAGATGGTAGAATAGTGAAACCAAATCTATTGATAGAGCCGATCAACTGATAATAAATGATCTAGCTAAGAATTGAAGAGGGTCAGCAAAATGCTAATTAATTGACAAGTCATTCGGTAAACTTAGCTCCACTTGTAGAAGATACGAAACTAAACTTTTAAACACAGTGCTAATTAACTTAGAGTTTTCTTAATATACTTATGTAAATTACGTGTCACGTTGTTCGTCCGCTAAAGACTCCCAAACTACTCCAATTTCAATCAAATTTGCACACCGTGTGCAGTTAGGATAGCTCACATATTTATATATATAAATAACGCGAACGAAGTCGCGGGGTGACAGCTAGTATTGTTATAAATGTCACTCTAAAGCAGGTTACTCACTTAGGCGCACATGACGCCATGTAACAGATACTGTATCAAGTAATTACGTAAGCCCGAGCATGTTGCGAGGCTACCGAATACCTACCATCTACCTAGTATGCAGATAAAAAGTATGCTATTAAGATAGTATTGAAAATGAAAGTTAAAAAGAATGAGTAAGTAACACACATGCAAGTGTGTACAGAAATAGTACGGGAGTTCTTGTAAAGAACAAAATGCGCGGCATATGAGCTATTTTAACACATGATTGGGTATTCGTAGATGAGATCCAAGTTTCGCTCCACTGAGTTCCCCGTCGCCTATCTATAGAAATGTATCTGTATAATTTGTTCATTTGTGTGTATCAAACCAAAATAAACTGAACTATACGAAATGATTTAATGCATGCATGTTTAATGAATACGAGTATTCTAGCGTATTTTTGTCATGTCCAACGCGGTTCTTGACCTCTTCCTGAATCAATCTATCATTTAATAGATAGGTATAAATATAAGTATAGCGGTGTAGAATAGAGACCACTTAAAATAACAGTTTAAGTGGTTTTCGGTGAATATTAATTACTCTAGAACTGGGAATTGGTATTCTTTTTTTATTTGGAGTCAGGCTTGCGTTTGGCCGCCATATCGTCTGATGTTAAGCAATGCAATGTTTAAAATTCAATATACTTACACCTATAACAGTCAAGTCTAGTTTTCTTTTAGTTTTTGAAGTGAATCAAAAAGACTATACACTGCATAACTATTCCGAAGCTATACAATGTTTATTGCTAGGGGGGCTAATGTTTATAGTACATTGCTATGCAGTCCCGTAGAAAAACAAGTGCTAACGGACATTTCGCTGTTGGATTTCTTTTGTTTTTTGGCAAAGTCCTAAAAGGTTATCGATGCACGCGCCAACGCGAGTAACGTCCATGTCGCGTCAACTCTGTCACATGAAATGACGTAGGTAGTATTTTATCGTTACATATTTTCATAAAGCGCCGGTAGCTATCATTTATCAGGTGTTGTATTCCGGCGGGGACACACATTTCACAAAACATTTATTTGTGCTTGCACAGATTCAGAGACGACATACATTAATCGTGTACTGAGCTCCAAGCGTAGTCCAACTATTACCTCGCGTATTTCAGTTGTAGGACGGGGAAGCGTTAGAGTTTTTGCTCCCCAGTCATTACGCGGGACAGTAAAAAATTCGCTTCCCTGTAATTGCGAAAATCCGCCAAGTTACCTTTATGGCGCCAGAATAATTTGACCGGAATATCGCTCTAAATGGAAAAGTTATGCTCGTCTACTATATAAGTACAGTACCTATTACCTGTCCACAGTGGCTGTGCACGATTAATATTAACGTTATTACTATCATTATGGATAGTAGAACATTTGCTAATAAGAGTAGAAGGTCCTATTATCTATTAATACCGTTAGGAGACATCCCAGACCCATCGAAAGTTTAATATTTCGTCGTCCACAGCTTTGTTAAGATAATCCCCTCAATCCTTGCGTACTACCAGCGGTCCGCAGTTTCACTCAAATATCTTTTCAGGGGATTGGTATACTTTATATTCCAGTTATTTCATGTAAAGATACACTTGAGCTTTTACGTGTATATAGCTCGTCTCTTAAAATTTGAATTTGAACTATCTTTCAATTTCTATTGGAATTTTAGATACGTGGGGTAACTACAAGGCCACATATTCCAGTATCTGTCTAGTTTTTCTTGCCTATTTTAATATTCAAAGTTGAGGTTTTGGGTTGTTATTGGAAGGAAAAATGTAAAAATGTAGGTGAGGCCGGTGAACTGCTGCTTACTGCGAATTGTTTCGTATATTATTCAGTCCCACTCACCAGCTTCTCAAGTAGGATTAGTATGTCTAATTACGTGTGAATTGCACTGTTAATAAGCTCTCAGGTAAACATTAGTAAGTACACAATATGTTTTCCTTACCAAAGTAGTTTTCCCAACACACTTAGTTCGCTGCTCAGGTAGAAGATTCACGTTATAATAAAATTTTGGTGTGATGTTTAGTACTTGTTTGCTTTTTTAACAGCTCGGAAATCAAACGTGTAAAAAGGTAGAGGTAGGTGCAATATAACATTTAGACCGCAAAACTGTTGTTGACCTTCTTAAGAAAGGTGACATTTATCCAGGCAACTTTTATTGCTTTCCCGAGTTGTATAAATATTGTTGCACCGAGAAGCAAACGCAGAGCGCTGAGTGTTGGAAATGCTTCACAGAAGTATCGCTTTATTAACTGTCTGCGAGAAGTTGTAATAAAAGATTCTTTACTTTTAAATTTGTTTTTTCATTGCCGAAGTTTATGTTGGTATTTAGATCACAGGTTGTTGCTCCAAATATGATTTGTGATTTAGCTAACCAACAGTAGATAGGTAGATGTCAAATTTTGAGCTAACCGCTGCGTGAGCGTACACCGAACAGTCACGTTTGTAACTTATATACGAGTACTTAGCTATTAAAATAAGGTTATTATATTAAATTCATGCTAACCACTGCTGCTCTGTCCTCCAACAGCCGTCATTTATTTTCACATAATAATTGATTACAACAATGAATGATAAAACGAATAGCTCGTCAAAAGAGCAGTCAATAACGACGCACATGTAAATAATGTAACACAGTGATATAATTGGCCTGCATTTGCATTTTGCGGTTAAATCTGTAATGAGATTTGAAAGAGCCTTCCCGTGTCTCCGGAAGCTGGGCCGGGCTGAGCGGAGCGAGCGGTCACTCGTGGATGATCTATGGGATTTTTTATACCCATTTAACTATGCTACATAAATATATTTCGCAGACAAAACGGTGAAATTGCTGTGACCATTTATTTTTCCTCATAAAGGAGGACGTATCGCACAAACCCGTTAGTTTTTATGGGGGTACGTTCGTCTGATAATGTAGATACATATGAGTATAGGTAGTAGAGCTGAATGTCCTGCCATTAGGCGAGATGACTGTCTGTACCTACATAAATAAAACGCCCGTGAACACATGTTCCATCCAGCTTTTCAAGAGAAGTTTTTAGGAGGTATATCTATTGTTAATAAGTATCTATTACGAAAATTTAATAAAGCTTTTACATTATTAAAAAGCTTGTTTATAATAAAGTTCGCAGTAGCAACAAAGTTATAATCTATACATTTTTATTTCTAACGTTAGATTCGTTAATTTTTTTGTTGATCTAACTTTTTGAACAATCTTGTCAGAGGAGCAAAATTTTAGAAAGGTTTGTTAATGTTAATGTTGCAGACATCATGTTAAAACTATTTACATAGATCGCTCTTTGGTCTAGAACAACTTAGGTTAGCTTTGTAGCAGCGATAAAAATAAAGAACTACGGCATAATCTGTGCTTGGTTGTAAACATCTCGGACCATATTGCTCACTGTGCTTGTAGGTGCTACTCGTATTTCCACAAGGTAGAAAGCCCGCTACCACATTGTACGTGTAGGTGGTTGAAAGAAAAAGAGCGCTCGGAGGATAAATCACGAAGTAATCTCTGTCTTCAATTTGCATCTTACGACCATCTTATTTGAAACACAATTTGTTGTTATGCAAATGAGAGAATACTTATAGGAATTAAATACCTAAGGGAGCAGACCTTTTCTTCGAAATTTTCGAATTCATAAATACCCAATGAATCCTCGAAAGTATTAGAAACTTTTATTTCAATGGTACCTTGTTTCGTTCCGTTGAAGAGTACACTCAACTTCAATGTGTCCGTTATTTCTGTGAATGGGAAAAGTCTTCGTGTTTCCTAAATAAATATTGTCTTTTTATCAAATAAGTTAATGGTATTTGCTCAGTCGAGGGCGGAATACCGATGTGCTAATACAATACACCGATGTGTATTCGAAACAATTTTAAAAGCCATTACAAGTTAGATAGTCAGAGAAGAAAAAGAAAGAAGGTGCTTTAGTGCGCGAGCAGTCTGAAACAAAATGTGGGCGTTATACTTCAATGCTCCAGTTTGCTTTCCACCTTGTATTTTCGCAGAATACTACATGACGTACTCTTGGAAACAACTTGATGCGTTCACGTTGGCTCCGCCGAAACGCCGCTGCCTCCGCGCCATCTCCAGCGCCCGTATAATAAATCTGATTTTGCTCCAACTCGCTCGAACATCTGATAAATAACACGTTCCTCCGGTAAAGAGTATTCGAAAAGTCTGAATGAAACTGGTTCCTATTTTGAATAACTACCGTTGTTTTTGTTTTCGGGAAAGTTGCGCACGGAAAACTGGGATGACATAAGTTGGACAAGCCCGCCTTTCAGCGAGTGAACGTGCGAAGCTTTTATTTTGTACTCGGGTATTGTTACAGGGATGCCGAGCTCGGAGTCGCGAGCCACTCTGAATGTTAATCGGGTGATGAAGAGAAAGGACGACGTCCATCAGTTATTCATGTCGTAACGATGTCTCCCCCGAAAACTCTTTTAGCGAGAGACCCCAGTCCCTATTGCCTTTACTGAGCTAATAGGTTTTGTATGTTCCTTGAATTTAGTAAATTACTTCAAATTGCTGGGACGTAGATATCGTATCGACCTATACTCGTATTAGGTAGCATTTTTATTTGGCCCACATCTGGGTCTCATACACTTATACTTGTTTATAAAATTAATAGGAACTACATTTTTTGCCCATTACCCCTGCAAAACATAATGCCATTGCCCAGTTAAAGAGCAAATCAACAAGCATTTACACAATAGGTATTATTAGATAGGGATTGGAAACTATCTCAATAGATCATTTTACGTCCAACCCCGCTAGAGCTCAGAACTGCAAACAGTAGGTAACAGAGAATTCTACTTTGTGGATTTAAACAACTAAGTTAGGTGCTAGGGACCAACTACCAGCTGGATGTATTATCAACACTTCTCCGAGTTCTGCCTTCTTGTGTAGCACGATCTTTAGTAAATCAATGAACACGATGAAATAACCTTGGCAATTCTACGAAAAGAATTCGATATTCTAATTTATGGCTGTTAATATTTAAGAATCTTTGTTTGCCTGTTTCATGTACCTATAATACTATTTGTTCTACTTACAAGTTAGCTTCTGTTTTCATCTTTCCATAGTAGTAGTAATTAAGTAATTTCAAAACTTCAAGGCTAGCGTGAATAAGTACCTTATAGGTCGTCGTGCTCCATCTTAGACCACAACGTCGCTTAACATCAGGCGAGTTGGTGGTCAAACGCCGACCTATTCTTCATTAAAAAAAAAAATGTAGTATGTACGAACTGCGCCCTGCGGTTTCACCCGCGGTTAAAAAGTATCCTGTGCTATTCTAGACTATAATCTATCTCTGTGCCAAATTTCATCCAGATCTGTTCAGCCGTTCTGACGTGAAAGAGTAACAAACATCCATCCATCCATACATACATACAAACTTTAGCGTTTATAATATTAGTAGGATATAACTGTCATTTGTATTCGATTCTGATAATAATACTATTAAATAAAATTAAAATCTAAACAAATACCATTAAGTACCTGGGGCTCGCCGGCAATTAATGTTAAGGAGAAGATCTTTCCACAAAATAAACATATTGTATTGTATTGTAACTGAAACAACACAAAACTTTTAAATGAGTTTCATTGAATAGTTTAAATAAATGTAGAAATTAATGAATAGGAAGAATATATATTATGTAGTATCGAAAGCATTATCATGACAAAATATAAGTAAAACTTGGATTACTGATGAATTAAGAAATGTTTACTAAACGCACATAACAGCTAAACTTCGTAATGTGTAAATGTATGACAAAGATCAATTATTCTCACGAGCAGCTGCTCCTTTCAACTCATTTGGCACCAAAGTATTTGACAAACCACGTGATAATGCATGCGCCTTTTGTAAGTTGAGGTGGGTGGAGGCGAGCGGCCCCGGGGGCAGGTTTTGTTCCTGAATACAGCCGTGAAACAACTCGCACACTCCACGACCCTCTCTCCGTATGGATATGAGCACAACTTTCGTACGCATCAGGAGTAATGAGCGACGCAATATGTCCGTAAACCACGTCCAAAGTTTCAAGATGGAGCGTTTCGTTTTTTGTCTACCTAGCTACATTTTTGAGGCAACTGTTTTTTTTTTACAATTACAATCGTAATACCCACTCACTTACCTAAGCTGGAAGCTTAGACACTTATTTACCTGTACTACGTAAATAAGTATGTAATCTGGGATTACTTTAAAAACGTAGAAAATTAAATAGGCAAAATTAATGTATATACATCCTCCATGATATTAAATTTAAAATTCAAATCCATAACACGGTAGTACAGTTAGTAAAAGCTTGTTATTCTAAGATGTACGACTGAAACGGCGTAATCGAATTCATCGAATCACATTTTCAAGCGCGGGGTGTTCAGCGTTAGATAGGTATATTTGTAAAAAGGCAGGGTATATTTAATTTCCTAAAAGAATTTTTATTTTCGAGGATATTACTCTCGCAGCTGTCTCATAGAGGCGCACAAATATCATCTGACACGTGTAATCTCATACTCGTTCTGTTTAAGATTATATGTGTCAACATACACCTCGTTTATCTTGGTATAATGGAAAATATCCCCTGGTGTACGTGCTATGGAAAACAATTTTCACCTTTTGGGGACACCTAAAAACGGTTGACGGAATGAGCTATTGTGTTTTTCAGATATTATTGACGCATATTCTCCGCACAGCGTTTTCTGTGATCTTGTTGGTCTAATAACTAAACAACAATGTTAAAAAAAATAGAGTAATTGTTTAGAAATGTAATGCCTGTTCGGTCTTTGTTTTTTAATAAAAAGAAGTGAATTTTACAATTTCATTCCTACTCTCTAAAGTCTGTTATGAAAATATTACGTCAAAATTAATTGTTCAGATAATATTTCGATTTGTTTATTCAAATACCTTCTATACAAATCTATAAAACCAATAAAACTCCAATTACTTTGGCATCGTACAATCGTGTATTGATAACAAAGTAGCTATCATTAGATTGTTGGTGTAGGTGGTGTTCCACTTTTTGAAAAGACATTTTGTCCGAAAGTGGTAGCCATGTTTTTTTCTGTTTTTTACTTTTACCAAACAAAACTATTTCAGAGATAAATTATGGAATCAGCATACTGGGATCAGAAGCGAATTACTGTGCCACTCTTCTTTTGTCACCTATAGGTAGATAATAATATTAATGAACGAAATATCTGTAAAAACGACATAATATATAGATAGATAAACACTTTATTGTTCACACCAGAAATAACAAAAACAAAAGAACAGAAAAATCTTAAACTGTAGTGTAACAACTGGCGGCCTTATCACTAAGAGCGATCTCTTCCAGGCAACCTTAGGATGGAGAGGATACTTATGAAAGAGTATGGGATATGGGTGTGCAAAAATTAACAAAAATAAGAGTGTTGACACACCTACTTAAACTATTTGAATTATACTTACATTAATAAACAGGTCATAATAATATAATACATTCTAATACTTAAAATACCTATAGAATAAAAATAATAATAAATAATAAATGGGTGTAGTGTAACACATACCTGTCTCTTGGGAAGGATATATATATATCAGCTATAAATTATTTTGACAGGTCTTTGAGCAAAGAACGTAGATTTGCGTAAGAGGTGAAATCGGGATGAACGAGGGGTGTAAAGTGTAAAAATATGTTAAAAGAGATCCAATCTAAAATTGCGAGCCTCTTGAGTATAAAATGTGGGATGAAATCTACTTACTTACACACCTAACATTATTCCTCGAATTAGCGGGAGACGTGTAAAATACACACAAGCAATACAGCGATCTTAGAATTAATTTGAAATTCAAACGAAAAGTTCATATTTATCTATGCTCTTGCTCACCAAGTTTACACAGTTAACAGAGAAGCAATGGGATACGAAGAACATTCACTGTTTCAAATTCTCAAGGTGATAAATCATAAACTAATTTTAGAAAACGTCACAAACCTCAACTCGTAAATTACAAAGTGAGCAGACCACGGCCGGCTAAGTTTGAGTTCCCCATTCTCTCTTGAAGTCTACTGCAGATAGTAAATAAGTGAATACTTGAAAATTTAATGTAAGTTATCTTTTGCTTATAAATAGCTGCTAAAGCTTTTAAACACTTAGTTACGTGTCAGAGCAACATCCAATTAAACGATTCTATTTTACTTAGGAAGTAAAAACATTAAATAGAATCATTGGACATAGAATTGACATCTACCACTTAAGCACTAACACTAAAATATGTTGGTAGGGTTAACTGGGGCAAATACATCTGTGGGTAAATAAGGTCTTTATTGAATTACTGACAAACCCTTCACAAATTGAACTTGTACAGATTATTGCAACTAAAAATAGAAAAAAGATGCAAGTGGCGCCGAATTTGTGCAGGTTTTGTCAGTAATTGTCGAGAAACGCAATTGCCCCACAGATGCATTTGCCCCATTTGACCCTATATGTATGCTAGCTGAGGCGCGCGGTTTCATCCGCGGTTAAAAACTATCCTATGTGCCATTTCAGACTATAATCGGTCTCTGTGCCAAATTTCATCTAGATCCCTTAAGCGTGATTGAGTAACAATACATCTCGCGTCAAGTTTTTAAATTGTACAGCATATTAAAAAAAAACCCTGTTATATAATTAAAGGGCATGCACATTGTACACACACCTAAAACTCGCATAACTATTTTCAGTAAGTCTTTTAATTTGATACTCACATTGTAGGAAAGTAAAATAACTTTGTGTGCTATCTTTAGAAGTCCACCATATTTGATTTAGAGTGACGGCACTTTATTTTGCAAGTTTTTGTCAGCAAGCCTTTTCATTTGATACCCTTATTGTAGGAGTGCATTAAAAAAACTTATCCGCCATTTTGAGTGTTCCGCCTTATTGGGTTTAGAGTGATGTCCTTTTTTTTCAAATTACTCGTACTCTCAGCAACCCTTGTCATTTGATACCCACATTTGAGGAGTGCATAAAAACAACTCGTCCGGCATTTTGGGTGTTCCGCCATGTTGGATTTAGATTGACGTCACATAACTAGCCATATATTGTCATCCAAACTAAACGTGTTTACAAAATTTCAGCTCAATCGGTTAAATGTATTTGCTTCAAAATTTAGTTGCAAGATTCCACCCGAACAAGCATACATACATTGCATACATACATACATCCATACATACAAACATTGCAAGATAGATACAAGCTTGTAAAAAATCGAACCTAATGACAGCAATTTCAAATTATTGAAACCTTTTTGGGCAGTTGGTGGTGATATATCATTAAAAGTTATGAGTGTGAGTCGTTATATGGGAACACACTAACGTACATATAACGTATACACACCCGAAAATCATTACGATCTCTCTGGGCAGTCGAGTAAAAAGCAAACTGCGGTGGCATCGGCCACCAAAAAAAACCGATAAGCACTTCATGCTTCCTATATGAAATGTCAAAACGTTGAAATAAACTTTTCAAACAAGTGTAAGTAATAGGTATATTGCATGAAATATCCGGTTCTTTTGCCTTCTTTCGTATCGTGTACTGTACGTGTTGTTTTAGGTAATACCATACGGAGATACATCGTTGTTTGCCATCTATCTCAGTACATACATCATTATTCTCCTGCTTATATTGCTTTGTTTTCGTTGCTGCGATCGTCACAAAGGCCACGTTTATTATATTTGTATGTTTTAATGTTTTATCCGATAATATTTTTCTTTTATATCATAAAGCTTTGATGTTTCTTTGCAAATATTTTTGGAGTACACTTTTTATTATTTGAAACAGGATTAGGTAGGCGGAGATTTTGTCTACCTACCAAGTTATTGGAAATATATGGGTACTCATTTTGAAAGTTAGAAACCTAATTGCCAGTTAATAGTACATAAAATACATTGTTTTCTAATTTTTGTAATTGTAAAAGACAGTGTTTATAATGGTTATAATTATGCCTCATACCTAACCGTAGGTCCGTCATCATATGTAAGCTTATATGTAAGCGATGATAGCCTAGTTGCAAGAAGTCTCGCCTTTTAAGCCAGATAGTGCGGGTTCGATTCCAGTTGAAGGCACGCACTCATTTGTTCATTTGTGAATGTCATCATCTGTTATATAACTTGTGCCCGGTGTATGGCGATAGGCTTGCCCCCTGTCACATTTGAGACTAAGTAAATACAATCTGGAGAAGTGTAGGTGTTTTAAAACACCTTTGCCAACCTTTTCGAGGGAAAAACGTGATAAATGAATAATATGAAAAAGTAAAGCATAAAAGTGAATTTCAAATCCAGGTTACATAATGTTTATATACCACAGCTGATATACTCGTAAAGTTACGAGAGCTAAGATATTTTATTTTTAAAAATAGATACTACGATTTGATACAAAAGTGGTTTATGACCGTTATCCGTATCATGCAAGAAGCAGTTTTCACTCATAATGGAACAATCTTTAAACTATTAGGATAAAAAAAAAACCCATCAATAGTTTCCAGGTGCCATCTTGTACCTGCAGAAATTTTCCTTTGTTTAAACACAATAATATAGCGTGTTACTGCTGACTAACGCTCTAACAATACCATTTTATTCGAAAGAACCTATTAAATCGCTCTGCATACAAATAAAATCCGACCTTGAAAAATATTGTTAGCAAAGAAAATGCCAAGGTAAAGGAAGCGCCAAAGATATAGCCGGTGGGGTAGAGTGAGGCCGGCGTAAAAATAATAAGAATTATTCTAAAAAACTACCAAGGGAACGTGGTGTAATAACTTCAGTAATCTGTTACAGCTTATACAAAGCGTGCTACATCAACACTGGTGTCAAAATAAAGTTTCCTAGATATTTCGTAGAGGCGGCTTTACGAAGAAATTATTTAGATTGTGACTTCAGTTACTGTGTAAAAATAAAGAAGGTTGTGGAGTAGTATTATTTATCACAGTTCCGAAATAAAAAAGATACCGTTATATTAAAGGTACCGTTGTACTGTTATATATTGTAACATTACAAGCAGTTTTAGAATAGATGTAATGTTTTAAATGTGAACTCAAATCAATACTAATACTAATATAATAAAATGGAAAGTAACTCTGTCTGTCTGTCTGTTTCTAGGCTTTTTAAGGCTAAACGGCTGAACAGATCTTGATGAAAGTTACAGTAAATCACGAAAAAGGTTTTTGGATACTATTTTCTGAATAATCGCAAAGGAAGTCGAGTGTAACAGCTAGTATTATTATATACTAGCTGCGACCCGCGGTTTCGCCCGCGATTAAAAAGTATCCTATGTGCCATTCTAGACTATAATCTATATCTGTGCCAAATTTCATACAGATCTGTTCAGCCGGTCTGGCGTGAAATATTAGTAGGATTATGTGAATACAGTAATTTTACGCTGTATCAACATCTGTTTGTAAAAAGATCTAGAAACTAATCTAGATGAAAAGGCGGTAACAATGTCTTCACACTCGCACTTGAAATATTGTGCGATCGTGCAAGTGAGAGAAAATGATTAGCGCCTCTTCGTTAGATTAGAGTTTCTGATCGTGTACATTACATGGTAGGTAAATCCAGGGCATTAAGTTTCCGCACCATTGTTTGCCTGATCGCGAAGAGATGAAGCATTTGGTGAGTGATGACCCCATGACTCATCATGGAACAGCCTAGCATCACTGACAACGGCTGCCTCCTATGATTGATCGCGCAATGCCGGAACCAATTAAACTTGTCCACTACACGGGACAACCAGAAATTTATCGTTAGATATATTGAACAATGATAAACTGAATGGCCCGTCGCGTAATTGATATCAGTGATTTTAAGTTTGATTTTATGAGCCATCGCATACCTAACTCAATGTGATGAATAGTGGTGTTCCTATAGAAACGTATTTACATATTTATTACTAGCCTAGATCTGTGCTACCTATAAACTACTAAGGGGCACTTGCAGAAGCTCAGGTTATCTTCTTGTTTCGGAGTTAACTACTCATCAGAGGTTAAACTGAGAGATCGTCTTACGCCACAAAGAGTTAGAAGTTAACCTTAAGTTAACACAATGTAAGCGTGACATTTATAATACTTTGACTCTGAGTTAATTAATCCTTCGTTTAAGAATTTAACTCCGTATCTTCTGCAAGTGGGCCTTATTGATATCCGTATTTCTTATTACATTTTATGAATAAGGGGTAAAAGAGGTCGGTAACTTGGAAAAAAGTGTTGAGTAAAGTTGTTCAGTAAATTTCATTTCGCGCGATAACTTTTTAAACTTAAAATACGAGTTCAGTCGTTTAAAAGTGTAGCGGTTAGTTTACCTCTCCCGTAGCGATGCTATTAGAAAAATGTATGTAGCTGTTCATAACATCTGAGAAATAATGTAAGTGAGGTTTAGTTTAAAAGCTGGTGCGTGGCTCGAGCTGGAAGCATAACGGCGCCTCGCGGGGACCATTCTGGAAGGAAATCTTCACGAGACGTCGCGCGAAACATGCTCCTACAATTTTAAGTTTTTGGCATGCGACCCAACATTATTCAAAGTGTTTTGTATCACAGGGAAGCGCAACCGACGTCTGTAGGCTTTTATCATAGCAGTTTCAATGTTTCTAGAGCTTTATAATGGGCGGGCGGGTCGAGAAAGTACCATTTTGTGGAAAATGTTATTGCTTTATTCTGAAAGTTCGCAGTAAACTGGAGTCAGAGGCTTGACAATAACTTTTAAAATGTTAAAGGTTCGTTTTCCTGATACTGCGATGCTATTAAAGAGAGATAAAGCTGCCTACGGCGGCGACGATCGCACGTGAATAGTCTCGCGGGGCTGACGGCTGCGGGCCTCTCCTATCAACTCCTCGAATTCAATTTCCGTTTAAGTGTAATTGAATCTTCAATATAATGCTCGTTTTCTTTTACTATAATAAGAAATTCATCAATGCCATGGTTCGAAACAATCTATGGATTGTATAATTCAGAAGGGAAACTATTCGATTAATGTTACAAATTCGAAACAGCGAAATGTGCTCTACTCGGTCAATAGTAAAATTCGTATCATAAATTTGGATTGTAAAACGTGCAGTAAAAATGTTTCCAATACGGAACAATTTACAGCTTAAAGTACCTATTGCAAGTATTTGAAATGAGTGAGGTACTCTTAACTTTTACGTTTTACATAAGCGCTCAATAGATTGATCATTTCCATACTCATAGTTCAGAATCTCAATCTAGTTCAGAACCCGGGAGAGTTTTAAAATGTGTCTTAGTAAACTTAAAATCAATAGGTGTGTAGAAAAACTATACTACTTCTTTATATTTATCGACGAACGTTCTCAGCCCTAATATTTTTTATTCGAGTAAGCCAATGATTTCACCACGATTTTGCTATGAATAGATCACCATTAAGAACCGATTGATTAGTCTCGTGTTTCAAATAAAATATTTTTTTGTTTGATCTCATCCCATCTATGAGTGGGATATGGATGGGATCTATCACCACTCTTTGTGCATAACTAAAGACAAAGTCAAAGTCAAATTCTTTTTATTCAATTTGGGTATCAACAAAGTTTTATAATAGACTCGACCGCTTTGTTCGGAAAAAGAGCCTCTACTCAGAAGAACAGACAAGAAACCACAGACCTAAGCAGTGGTAGGAAACTTTGTACTGAATTGGTAATGAACAAAAATGTATGGCGACCTTAGCCATATTTAAGGAACAAAAGAAGACATATCAAAGTTCCCAGTAACAAAAAACTGGTAGAAAAAGTAATATAGTTTTTTTTTTAATGTTTATTATTTGCAATGCATGTTTGCTGGCATTGCGTCTCAGATTTCATCCACGATTAATGCAATTAGGTGCATCCACATCCCATGTTGAGCACCACATATTTACCTACACTGTTCACACAACAACGTAAATTAATAATTTGGTTTATCTTCCTCGGGTAATATTGGTGTGTTGTAGTATACTGTGAACTGTGATGTGATTAGTGTGATTCTAAGTTTGTTTAACAAGCTTGTCCATTAATGTACATTTTAATTAAAAAAAAAATTAAACATTGTTTTTCATTCAATTTGAAATCCAAGAAACATTTAAACCCATAGCTGGGTAGGCTAGGGTACTGCAGTAACTTTTATCGATTTGGATATTTTGTTATTCGCATCACTACTTATTTACCGAAATCTATAATATTATTTCTACCATGGGTTCCTCACTATTCATCCTGTCATCAAATGTTAGATCCAAGAACGTTGTAATGAACATCTCTGAACATCTGTCTCTTTCCCCGTATTTATGTTCTCTTTGGACCTAAGATTTTTTTTTTCAAGGAACTGGGAGGCATTATTATTATTTTTTTTCAAAAAAATAAATAATTGTCTCACAAATTTTTGCTTGCAACTAGGTAAAATCTATTGTACTAGTGGCTACTTGGCGGAAGTGGAAGGCTCCAGATTGTCTATTAAATAACTGTTAATTTTATAATATCCTCTTTTCATTAATATAGTTTTAACATGGGATTTGAATTTTCCCTCAGTGAGCCCTGTTATATTTTTCGGGATTTTATTATAAAATCGATCGCAGTTGCCTACAAATGACTTATTTGACTTAGTCAGTCTAAATCTTGGTACAGCTATCCTATCCTTATTTCTAGTGTTATTATTATGATAGTCACAGTTCAATTTAAATTTATGTAATTTATTACGAACGTATATAGGATTTTCATTGATATACGAAGAAGGTAAAGTTAATATATTTATTTCTTGAAATAAATCTCTCAATGTTTCGCGGGGACCCATTTCGTAGATAGCGCGGATCGCTCGCTTTTGCAAAATTACAATGGCCTCTACATCAGCAGCTGAACCCCACAGCAAAATTCCAAGTGAAATTCCCCGAAAGTATTGTGGTGTTGCCAAGTAAGGTCAGCGCATCCCCCCCCCTATTTTGAAAAAATTGGCGCCGCATATCTACTTTGAGAATAGTTATTTGGTGTAGCATTTGCTGTCTCTTGCTATGTGGCTAATCCGGCACTGATACCACATCTTAATAAGTTACACTGGAAAGATTCCGCTTAGGCAGAGATGAGTGAGCTTAAATATGCGGGGCCCCTTATCACGCGGGGCCCATAGCAATTTCTACTCTTGCTGCGTGGTTAATCCGGTACTGGACATTATGCTGTGGAAGTAAGCAAAGTAAATCATCCGAGCTGTAGCTATATCCGTCAGTTGCCTAATCTTACGAACCACATAAGCAGCAGAACTAAGTCTAAGTCAGATAGAGCACTAATATGAGGACCCCATTGTATTTTGGAGTCAATGCTTATACCCAGGAATACCGTCGCCTTGTCTATGTCTACTAGATATCCACATTAATATTATAAAATCGACAGTAACTCTGTCTGTCTGTCGGTTTAAATCTTTTCACGGCTAATCGGCTGAAAGGCTCTTGATAAAATTTGAAAATATAGTTACAGTAAGTATATCACGAGAAAGGTTTATGGATAATATTTTCTGAATAAACGCAAACGAAGTCGCAGGTAACAGCTAGTAGTAAATAAAACTAGCATGTTGAATTCGAGTACATAAAATTATTATGCACGGAGCAAACCGCGAGCTGGTACTCAACAGCACCATTTCAAGTTTTTAATTATTTGTCGACAGGCCCGCGAGGTGAGATGAAGGTGTATAGGTGAGGGCAGGCGCCGGGCGGCGCGCCGGTACCGCGCCCGCCCATGGACACCGCTCTCAGAATCAGGTATGCATCACGTGATATGGCAGAAATGTTTCTTGTTTAGTACCGCGAAAATGCTGTTTACTTGGCCCGAAATCGTAATGGCACGTGTCTGGCTTCACACTTAGAGCTGAACAAGTCAAAGTCGTAATCTATACCTATACCTACATATTTAAGTGCTTGTTGAAAAAGTATGTAAGTCGACGTGGCAGTGCGATATCTACTGCGTGTTTACAAAAAGTTCTATTAGTAGGTAGAGGCTCATTAAGTACAAAACACAAGTAAACAAGTCCATTTCGGTATTAGTTGATAAGTTCATAGAAAGGCCGAAGTATCGTTAAGTATTTTTGAAAGGTCTTCGTTACGCCTGTTCCTATTATCAACAACACAACAACATGTTCACGATTGGTCCTTTCGTTCTGGTATATTCAACTTGTGTTCCATACATTTTACTTTTGTTTTCTGTCCGTTGCTTCAATTCTTTTTTTCTCTGCGAGCCAGATAAAATTGTGGCCTTTTTACATCTGGTGCCGCGTATCAAACGTAACAACGGTAATTGTCGGGTCCGCTATTAAGGTACCCTCGGGTGCATCAATGTTGCGAAGATATTTTACGTTCAACAAGCCACTTAACATTGAGTTGTTTATTGCGTCCTGTTAATGTTTAATATTGCGAGCCCTCCACGGAATGGGAATGCTCTATATTTCCTGTGACGCTCTTTACTGCCAAGGTGGCCGCTAATTAGACCTCCAGGAAGTAATATTCTGGGTATTTTGCTCACAGCATTAGATAGTGACCAGCAATTTTGTTTACCTCGGGGGAAATTCTGGGTTTCTTTAGGAAATGTACAGCTATAGAGATTTATATTCGACTGGAATCCTAGGTAGAGATTATCTACTATCTTAATAGTGGTATAAAGGAACGAGAAATGTCTCAGTAAAATATGCACTTGGGATTTTATTATTCAAGAAAAGATCTTCATTTCTTTGATCAAGCAATTTTTACACGGCAAAGCGGTGCTTTGCAAGCAATCGGTCGCTTTATTTCTATCGCCTTTTCGATTAGTCTTTATTGGTAAGGTTCCGTCTTTTATTATAAGGAGGCCATAACCTTCTTATCTTTCTACTTCAGTCTCGTTCGGATCATTACGTACATTTGTTATCAATTTACAAATAAGTACAGTTTTTATTACAAATTGACAAGTGGCTTCGTTAACTAAAATAGAAGAAAACACCTAATTCACTTCGTCTACAATGCTAATAGACAAAGTTGGAGTAAGTGTGCGCAAACCGATAAAACCTTTTATAGGTAGGTATAATCCAAATTACCAGCGTATTCAGCTAGGCCAGGCTACGCTAGTCGCTAAATACCAATGAATTGTTCCAAATAAATATCAACATTTTCATTAGGTATGTGCTAAGTTCTATGACTCCGTAGTCAATCTGTAAGTCACGTGGTGAACCTGTGCTCACCCGTCTCCATGGACTCAAGTGGCAGTCGTTTACTGTATAGTAATTGATGAATCGTCGTTGTTGCAGTAGATGGGTGGTGCAATGGCTGGTGGCGGCAGCGGCGTGCGGCGCGCTGGCCGGCGCAGGCGCGGGCTCGCACTCGCCGCCGCTGCCGCTGACGCCGGCGCTAGCGCCGCCCTGCCCCGCACACTGCATCTGCCTCTCGCAGTCGCAAGTAAGTACCAACGGGTAAAGACGAAACGAAATTAACACAAGAAAGTATTTTCGATTAAGAAATGAAAATGAAAATGAAATGAAAATATATTTATTGCCAAAGAAAAAAAAAACACAATAGAAATAATTAGATACAATAGTTAGATAAATACTGTGGCAAAGGGGCAGCACTGAGCTGCGTAAACTAGATCAGTTTATGCAAGGCTGACTTTCAGCTTACCCCTAGACTCGAATTAACTACAAATTCGAATTCGAAAAATTCGAGATTCGAATTAAGAACAAGACAAAACTAAATGAACGCGAGAAAGTGTTCTCGATTAAGAGCAAACTGTTACAGAGTGAGACTTGCGTTCGCTTGCGTTCTTCCGTTTGGTCTTTGTCGGTCATAAGAAGAAACATGACGTGGGATAAATACACGTAGCGTAGTCCAGAAGCTAAGAATAGCACACATGAACTGCGCATCGAGATTGTGTACAAATAGCCTTGAATTTAATACGTATTACTAATTATTTCGGATCTTGCTGACCACCATTTTTTTTCATTAACTCAGTCATGAACATTGATACGAAAACTTACCTAATTGCTCGTATTTTGACAAAGGTTTGCTTATCATGATACATACTTATTACTTACAATCAATTAACGTAATCTGAGCAATTAATTATCTTCTATTATCACTGACAATAGCAGCACTCCGTGTAATTGTATTCCGATACCTCTATCATCTCTAGGTATGTAGGTTGGAAGGTTAAATCAAATTGATATTTGTTCGGTCGATTATTTGCGAGGCTTAAGTTCGAAACAATTCAATCAAAATAAGGGAGGATTGTACCCGCGCGTGACGGTGCTGATGTTTGGGAAGGATTAATTTTATTGACAGCGTAAACATTGGAGATAGCGCTTAGGCCGTGACATGTCGAAAGCGATAATACAATTTGAAATTGGTATTTGTTCGGGAAATCGACACCGCCACCCACCCGAATCGCCTAGCGACGCGCGACCTGAAGGTACTGACAAGGTACATTTGTTCATAGGTGGTGTGCAACAGCGCGATGCTGCGCGGTGTTCCGTCGGCGTTGAGTCCGTCGGTGACGCAGTTGTCACTGTCGCGCGCGGAGCTGCGGGTGCTGCGCTCGGACGCGTTCGCGCACGTGCGCCACCTGCGACGGCTTGCGCTCGACGCGTGCAACCTCACGCGCATCCGCCCGTTCGCCTTCCGCGGCCTGCCTCGCCTCCGCGAGCTCTACATACAGCACACTCCGCTCGCCACCGTCGACGCGTTCGCCTTCGCCGCACTACAGAACATCACTTCTATCGTGCTTACACACAACAGAATAGCTCAAATCGAAGGGTACGCGTTCGCTGGTACTAACTACATAAAGCTGATTTCTCTCCGAAACAACCCGATAAAACGCATACTGACTCACGCGTTCTCCGGACTCAATGACGTCGGACAGATAGAATTGCCGTCCGGAATCAGATCTATCGAACCACGGGCGTTCACCGGACTCGAGGGCGTGGGAGTATTGGAGCTCGCGTACATGGATCTTCCGGCTCTGGTTCAGGATAGTTTTCATGGCATGCTACGCGTTGGGCGACTCGCCCTACGTGAATCGGACCTCGGTGTCGTCAAAGTAGGAGCTTTCGACGGCTTACAGCGCGTTGACATTCTTGAGATCTGCAACAACAAGATTGACGCCGTCGAAGAGCTGTCTATTGTGCAGAACAATAGCGTGAGTACTTTCAAGCTAACCGGCAATCACATGTTGGAAACGCCTGAGGCGGTCACACTGGAGGTGGAGAACGTTGTGATTCGTGGGAATCACGTGCCGTGCGAGTGCGGGCGCGATCCTCTAGTCAATCCGCTGGCGTTGTCGCCAGATTTTGCGGAGGAGAACTTTTGTATATCTCCGCTGAAAGTGCGAGGGCTGCGGCTGGGCAGTGCGGCGGGCGGCGGAGGCGCGTGCCGCGGCGAGGCGGGCGGGAGCGCGCGCGCGCGGGCCGCCGCCGGGGCCGCCGCCGCCGGCGCCTCCTCCCGCCTCGCGCTCGCCACACTCACGCTCGTCTTCCTCGTCACCAGCTAGCCGCCCTCGGTGTTCATGTGTGTGTGTGGTGTTTACATGTGTTGTATCTGTTTGTAAATATTGTAATATACGCGACTATGTATAAATAATGCGAAATTTTACATTGAAAAGGTCCGTTCATTGTGTATACGTTGGACCATGAATAAATTTGCCTTTGGAAATAATCGTTCTATTGTTCTTATTCGTACTATGTATCCCGACCTAGTTAACCAATGTTTGCGCGCCGTGTGACACGTTCGAGAAATTTGCATCTAAACGAATTTTCCTCTCCATTCAGAAATATAATCATCACAATTTTTCACGTGGAAAGTAGGCCAATATGAAACTCGCATAATAATTTACAAAATAAAAACACTAGAGGATATCGAATGGACGTTGTGCAAATCATCAGCGTCGATTCGAAGATTTATAGCCGAGTAAAAATAGCGTTTATCTGTATTTCTAGTCAATTAGCAGACGACATCAGATAGCGGCTGAGTAATGTTCGGCTGTCGGAAGACGGGGCGGCCCCGCGCGCCGCCTCCCTCGCCGGCCGCTGTCCGCACAAATATATCGCCCGTTCTTTCGATAGCTGCACCATACTCAATGACGAAAACAGAAAATCCGATAAAACATTGCGTCTTTTGTATAGCTAACAGTTGTTACTTTGTCAAATTACCTCTTTCAATCACCGCGGGGATAACGGGACACTTGTATACGGCTTACGGAGATCTTGCCCGGATATCGGTCGAACGTAGAGCTTCGGGTTCCTCACGACGGCGACCCCTCGTCGCACGGACACAATGGACTTTCATTTTAATGCAATGGGTTTGTACGATTGAAACTACATAAAGTAAAATGCTGACTGAAAAGAATGTTCATTACAAAAGAACTCTTCTACAGCATATAGGTCACGTTTAATTGTACTGTTAATTTAATTATAATTTTGTTACTTTAAAATATTATGAGAATGCTAGAACTTAATACATCATAATACCATTACTGCCATTTTGTCGCAGTGTCGTAACAGTAACGAAACACTTCAAATCGGTCGGATTTACGACTAAAATACATGTACCAACTACAGTATTAATTCAAGAATATTTGCGTGTCTGCTTTTGCTACCTACATATTTACTAATTGAGTGTTATTATTTACTAAGAATTATTCGTTTAAAATTAAACCAAGTATTAAAATAGATATTTTTGTTGGCCCTAAAAATGTCCGAACTAAATGAAGGCTAAAAGTAAAGGCACTATTTTAGTAAGTTATAAGTACCTCAAGCTGAATTATATAGGTATTGTTGAGACAATATTCGGTTAAAATTAGTTTGTCGGTGTTTCTCAAGCATGTCTATGTCGAAACTGGTATAGGTGTGTTGGTTTTAATGTTTTTTTTTTGCACTTTCTCACCTTTCTTCTTAAACAAGAAGAGTAAATTCTCTACAAAACATATATCAATGGTGTAGTTGGACCCGAGGGAAAGCCAGTAGCTTCTACAATCTGTATCTCCTCCACATAGTTTATGGCTCGAATCCGAATTTCCTCAATGGAAACGCTTAACCAAAATCGATTCTACGAAATAGAAGTCCAACAATTCATTGGTAGAGCACGAGAACAAAAAATCCAGGAATAAAATGAACAGATCTCACTAAGTCACGTAGCTTCTATTGCTTAATCTGTGCGAGAAGTCTGGTTCGTACTCTCACCATCACTATATTAAAAGATTGATGACTTTTCTGTTACTTCTGAGAAAAAAGTTGAAGGCATTCAGAGGCCGAGTATCTTACGCATTCTGATTAACATTTCCGACCGAGCTTGGTAAGTATAAGTGACTCACTGCAAACTAGAACTGTTAATTATGAATGTATACGTACTTGTGTGGGTATGCATAATACAGGGGCTGTGTAAATAGGACTTCCGGAGAGGCGAGTTAATAATCTCGTGAGGGTCAAGGGAGGGACGTAAATGAGGTGAGGAGATCAAAACGCGTGGCGAGAGAGATATTTGCAAAGAAGGTTAGACGTAAAAACATTTTTGCGAAGTTCTCACGCACTACTTTGAACCGCACGCACAGAGTAATTTGCCAGTAATTTTGTTACGTCTTTCGCAAGTCAGAGTGTAGGTACATATCATAACATTATGAAAAAGGTTTATTTGTGCCAATACAACTAATAGTATTTTCGATCTTAGTGACCTTGGCTTTATAATCTAAGCCAAAATCTTTTCAAAGATAATGTTAAAATATTAATGCATATTATTATGGTAAATATCGCCGTAATCGCATACACACACATACATCACATACTCTGACACAAAGACAAATAAACCAGATCTGTAAATAGATTATTAAGCCCTTTGTATTTGTTGGTATTTAATTTATATGAATCTTTAATGTAGATAGCTTTGTGTTTTATCTAAGTAGATAAAACACAAACATTACCTACTTTTTGTGTAGTTTGGAAAACTCGTTTATTTACTGGTTTTAAAGTAGGACCTCGAATAACACCTCAGTTCGAGCATTGGGATATTCTGAAAACCACATCTGCGTGGGCTCCAGCCTACACAGTACAGTGCTGATAACATCCCAATTGCCAAACTAAAAATAATATTGTACCTAAATGTTTTTAATTTCTGTCAATTCATAATTTTATAGTTAGGTATGTCGATATCAATCATACCTAAGCAATCATACTTAATCAATAAACACCTGGCTAGTTGTTTAATAAGACAATAAAAAGTTCCAAAAAGCTCAAAAGCTTCTTTTTGAAAAGGAACCAGAGAAGCGAATCACGACAAAACGATGTAGGTATGTGCGTTAGAAAAGATAAACGTAAATAGGACGGGAATTCATATGAAGTTAATGCCTGTACGTATTCCGGTACAGTTCAGCTCCGCTCAGCTGAATGTTGGGAGGTATTCAGCGATAATTGGGATAGGATTATTTTTTGCGCAAAGCGGCTTATTGGCATTCGGGCGGGCATACGCTGCCGGCTGCGGTGCGGTGCGGCCGCGGCACGCGTGCGTGCTCGCCAGGCCCATCGTCGCTCATACACACTAGATAAGGAGCATGGGGACTATTAATTTACTAGAGAGGTCATTAACAGTTGCAAAAATGACTTGCTAACTTCAGTCAACCATGGTTTTTAAGCGACTGACAGATTCAGTTCAAAGCCAGATAAAAATGTCATAGTGAACCCCAGACCTTCGTTATTTATGAGTGATACAATATCAAGTATCGAGTTGACTTCAAGTATAAATTGCTTGGTTTAGGCGGATACTTACCTTCTTATTCATTAACGCTCGATAAGGTTCTTAAAACTTTTCGGTGATGAAAATTGTTACGCATTAAAGTGATAGAAGTTTAGTCCCCAAATAAGGTGATTTAGATATTCGAGCTAACTGAGTAATTTAATTTAATTTCACTACAATATCCGTTCTTTTCTTAAAATTAGATTATTTAAATATTCAAGCTAACTAAGTAATATCCGTTTTTTTCTTTCAAGGAACTTATTCTTATTTATTACTAGCTGCGCCCCGCGATTTCACTCGCGGTTAAAAAGTACCTAAAAAATCCTATGTGCTATTCTAGACTATAATCTATCTCTGTGCCAAATTTCAGTCAGATCTGTTCAGCCGTTCTGGCGTGAAAGAGTAACAAACATCCATCTATCCATTCTCACAAACTTTCGCGTTTAAAATATTAGTAGGATATTACAGACTGCGTCTTGATAAAAAGTAGCCTATGCGCTAATATTAATCCTGGTTATAAGCTACCTCTATTCCGAGTTTCATACTAATCCGTTTGAGCGCGAAGAAGTAATGAACTACCACATACTTAGAAATGTTCGCATTAATTTTATATGTACTTAGGTAACAAAGATAAGATTATTTATGTTGTGCTGTAGTAACAATGTGTATCGTTGGCTCGTGTACTCCACACGTCGGCCGCCGATGTTGACGTCGACACATCGCGTCATGGCTCATTAGTGCGCTATCGATTGAACGCTGCTCTACGAGACCAACAGGCAACTATCTGCCGAAATCTTCGATAACTATCGTGTTTCGAAATGTACGTGAATCGGATAACTTTGAGCGGGAAAAAGAATAAGAAAAATCAGAATACAGCTTATCAGTCTAGGTCCAAGCCTACTTTGCTTTCTTTTTGTAGATGCCTAATATGTGTAGAACGAGTTTGACCCACAAACAATATAAATAATAGACTAGTCGTACCGATGTACGTCGCATTGTCCTCACGAAAACAAAACGCTCAAACGAACCTGCACTCCTTAACTAGATTGTCTATGTTTCACCGGCTTGTCAAGCATGCTAATCCTAGGCACGGAATTCATGAATTAATTTTGGGCAACCCAATCGCGCAATTTGTTACCTGGTCCTGCCTCCCACACAGTGAGTTGTATCAAAAGAAGTATATTTTCTGCATGCGCAATCTACTGATTTTATTATCATTGGTTAGATTTTTTCCTAGTTTAGGCACGATTTTTAGCATGGATGCAAGGACAACACAACACTGGTCTAATAAAAATATTTGACGGTGTTTTTCTTAACACAAGTCAGAGTGTGGCTTGGTAGCAAGTTCTACTTTGTTACTCTTCTCAAACAATCAGCTCCGCCAATTTCACTTCCAACTTTCAATTATTTACGCATCAAAGTGATTTTCCGTCCAATTTCGTTAAATCCTACCCGTAATGCCATTGTGAATGTCGAAAGAAAGAGAAAAGTTTCCTCTCCATCTTTTGTTAGCTTTACACAGGTTTGCTCAATATTTCTACAAATCTGGAAGTATAAGAATGTATAATATAATATTATACTCGTATCTTGTAGATACGGAAGACATAATATTTGTTTTGTGTCATGGAGAAGGTAAGTCTTCGGTATAACCGATTTCACGAAAATATTACTTATTTCTTCTCAAAGTTATTCCTTTGTAAAGTTCGTTCTTTATTGAATAAAATAAGTCCGCATCATCAATGTTGATTGAAAGATCCGTAGACCTTCGTGGTGATTAGGGTAGGCGCTACGAGTAACGGCGTAGCGGCGCTACCAGCTTCGCCGTAGAGAGCCGTAATACGGCCGTAATGACCTACGGCTACACCTGCAGTTGACGGCTACGAACCGTAAAAAGGAGACAATAAAAGGAAATATCACTGCGATGTGATGACTGCTTATTTACAAAACGTCAGCTTAGGAAAAGGTTAATTAGGGGTTGTAAAATAAAATGTGGACAACATTTTCGAAATTGTAGGTAGATACACTTATACACTGACCGACTATTAAACATTGATTGTATTTACTTTAAAACAGTTTAATTTGGAATTAACAAAAATGTATGAAAACATTGGAGATAAGACACAAAATTAATAGATATTCTAAAACAACGACTCAATACTTGAATAGATATAACATACCTACCAAGTTTACTACCAAGTAGTATTACTTAAATAGAAGTAATGTATACCTGTCGAATATACGTCCAGAATAATTCTAAGACATCTTCAACCCACACACGATTTACTCAACAACTGCGTATTAGATTTCGATATCAATTACGTTCGCGAACGGTACAAACAACTCTATACATAAATTCAACAGACAGTCCATTGAAGCTACGGTTAAAACGGCAAACAAAACGTGACGCCGATAGTCGATTATCAGGATAAATTATAAGAGCGTGATTTGCTTGTTCCAACGTTAACTCTGGCTCGATACTCTTGTGTTCAATACTTACTTGAAATGGGTTTTGATAAATATAGTTCTACTCACTCGGTATTGATTGGCTTTGGTTTCTAAAGACATTGCATAAGTTTTTTAGTCTTTTTTTGCGAATTAAGTTGTGAGGTGTATGCTTTATGCATTTGAAAAACGTTATCAAACTAAAGAGAAACATAGAACAAAACTAAAATAAAAACCACGCCTGCAGAACTCTTCTGTCAAAATATTTATCTGCTTTTTCGGACGGTTGGTTAAAATTCGCAATTTAATTTTCAGGTAAACTTGCAAATGGTTTTTTTTCGTAAAACAGCTCCTTCATTATTATGGTATTGTTAGCAATTGTTTTTTAATTTAAACATAGAAAAAAGAACAACAGTTGTGCTACAAGAACAGAAGCTTGCTTTTTTAAGTCTATATTTTAAATCCCACCTGTGTCAGAGTCGTAATTCTATGCCAATATCACCTCCTAAAGCTGAGATAAGGAGGTGAATTACTCTTGCACTGTCATAAACCTTATTTTATACTTCTTGTCATCTTCGGTGAGTTGATCCTCAATTTACTACTCGCTGTGATACGAAATCTGAGGATAATACTGGCGTAAAGCTTTATGTATTTACTTATAGGTGGGCCTTTTTGCATATTTGGCAAGCATATATAGCTTTCTGTTGCGTAGGAAGTATATAAACTCAAAATACTGGAAACATTTTTTCAATAAACCCAGTCATTTACATAGTCTCATAAATAATAATTTGTGTATTGTTTTTTTTTGTATTGGGTACCTTCGTACCACTGCCAATCACAGGCATCACTTTACTGCCATTTGGTAGTGAGTTTGACCTTCGAGATTACTTTTGGATATTTATTTTTTCAAATAATTAATGAACAAAAGTACAGTACTCTGCAGTAAGTAAACTTTATAAAAAAATATTCCTACCGTCCTATTTTAAACACATTATTTTATGATTTTATAAAACGGGAATTACTCCCGTCTATTTTGAATCGATTACTTCGACTTTTAAGGGTTTCGCAACGTTCTGAATTTTCCATACAAACGCGCTTATCAAATTTCTTGTAAACCAATGTCCGATTATGATGATTTTTGGCATGTACAATTAAATTAACTATTCCTCAAACGGAAATAGAGCTATGAAAAATATTCGCATTTCAAGGGGTCACTTTTGACTGATTTAGTTAATAGATATACAAAGCAAATCAAAAATCCGTTTACATTGGGAGATTGTCTACATCATTAACTTTTAAATTAATCCATAATACAAAGGATTATGTTATGTTATGTCTAGTCAGTTTATTAAGTGCAAAAGTCATAAAAAATCATATAAATTGCACTTTGTCTCTCTGTGGATAACTTTAGAGGCTCGTCAGTATCTTTACTTGCTTTCTTCGCTCGTCATCTTCTTCTAGACGAAATGGCAAAACCTTTAACCAATGCGAAGTTAGTCTAAAGCGGTCGTTGTGTGCTAACCATATCAGTTTTATGAAATATATTATTAATTTATCTAATTAATAATTTACTCTTACATCTAGAAAACTACAGATTCTTTACATATCATTGAATAAAATCCAACCGGCCTAACTAATAATACTCATGTTATCGACTGAGCTATATCGCCGTACTGTACAAATATTTCGATAAAGATTAGATTATACAATATTTTGGGACGGCTCGAGAGTTTGTCTTGATCCCTTGTATAAGCAAACACGAACTTTTGTTTCAACTTGAGTAATGGAAAAGCAAACCCTGTTCGATGTATGTACTCGTAGTAAGTGCGTGAGGTACTTTTGAGAAGGTTAACGAGGTGGGTTGAACAAACAAGACGAGATGAGAGTAATTCTAAGCACAAATGGAGTAATTTACCACAAAAGCAGATCTCACAAAACTTACTTAATAAATACCTAAGTAAAGCTACGTCAGCGACTCTGTCCCGAGATATTATGCAAAGAAAGTCTGCTTATGTTATTTACAACTTTAATTTAGGTATATTTACAGCATCGGAGTCTGAATACCAAATTAGGTTTTATCAAATTAAGGGTGAGGAGGCTCAAAATCAGGTTATTATTGGAGGGCCGGATTTCAAGAGAGCCAGACTGGTTTATTACAAATATTTGAAGCTTAGGCACGAATCCATACTCAGTTCACTAGGCCAGGCGAGTTGAGTCTAAAACACACGGATCCAATATCGGTTAATCCGGAGGAAATTTACTTTTGCAACGGAAATATACACTTATTATTCCCTTGAATATTCAGCTCTAAATTCACATAATTTACAGCTTCGTTCCCTTTGACGACGTAAAAGACTGTAATGATGACAGGTTCTTTCAAAAACCTGACCACGACAAATTAACATAATTTGTTACTAATCCAATCCACAGCCAACACAAAAGTTTGAAAAAGTTGATCGAATGTGCTGCATTGCATTTCATAACGACACGAGTTGAACTATTTCCTAAAACTTGACAATACGTGTTAACACTCAACATACGGCATAATTAAATTGGGCTTGTGTACTCAAAGTGGAGCTAGTTATAGGAAACCCGATAGCACTTCATTGCGAATCCAGCTGCAATCGACAAATGGACTGTACCTACGAATTAATACTGAAGTGGCTTTGCACTCGCTTCATTGTTCATTAATTAAATTAAAACAGATTGTTTTTTCTTTATTTTAAAAGATAAAGTTTTTTAGTGGACTTTTACTGAAATGAAAAGTGAGCGTACCGGGTGGACACGAATGTGATCAAATTGTAGACATTACTCATGGCTCATGGGTGTCTCATATTGATCCTTTTTGTCCTTGTCCCTTGTCATTGATGTCGTCATTTTATTTCGAAAACTGGGAGATTGTTATTGTGTTTATCTTTCTTCTAAAAAGAGTAACTTGCTTACATAGGTTATGATCATTTAAGAACTACTTTTAACTTCTGATGCAAAAAAGACGGGGTGTTATAAGTTTGACGTGTGTGTGTGTGTGTCTGTCTTTGGCATCGTAGCTCCCGAACGGATGAACCGATTTTGATTTTGTTTTTTTTTTGTTTGAAAGGTGAATTAGTCGGGAGTCTTCTTAGCTATGTTTGGTGAACATCAGTGTCAGAGTTTTTATTTGTAGTTAAAACTTTTACCTGTTGTGAACAACATACGAGTATGTCTTTTTGTTAAATAGGTAGGGACTTACTGTTTGGCCATTCGAAACAAATTAACTATTTTCTTTCTTAGTATAAGCTAAAAAATCTTTTCTAACGCAAATTGTATTAAAATCCTCGGAACGGGCGGCCACACTATCACAGCTCCGCCTCAGTTTTTGCGCTGAAGCCGCAAACATTACGTCGTCATCGTCCATAAATCACATTTTGAATCAGAGATAGTACATTCCCAGACGCATTGAAATAATAAAGTACTGAATAGCAATGCGAATAATCAGCATCAGTCAAGCACGGCCTAGTTAAAGAGAGATAATATTCTGCCTGCTCGCGCACGGCTCGCGTAATGAAAGCGCGTGAAAAAAATGATGTAGCAATTTTGAAAAAGATTTTTTTTACAATTTATATGCAGATCAAAGGTAGACGTACTCGTTGATGATTTTTTTCTTTCATGTTCTTTATCTACAGGGTTTTCCCAGTTTTTGTTTGGGTTAATTTTATAAGTAAAACTAGCTGCGCCCCGCGGTTTCACCCGCGGTTAAAAAGTATCCTATGTGATATTCTAGATATATCCTAGATATCTATCTCTGTGCCAGATCTATTCAGCAGTTCTGGCGTGAAAGAGTAACAAACATCCATCCATCCATCCATCCATCCATCCATTTTTACAAACTATCGCGTCCTGCGTTTGCAATGTTAGCGGAAAAAAATTGATAATTAAAGACATCAAATTAGAAACCTCAAAAATAACAGTATTTTTCCACTATTTAATGGATGTTATTATACATATAAACTTTCCTCTTGAATCACTCTATCTATTAAAAAAAACCGCATTAAAATCCGTTGCGTAGTTTACAATACAAGTAGTAGTATACAAAGAGACATAGGGACAGAGAAAGCGACTTTGTTTTATACTATGTAGTGATACTTATTTTTTGAGTTGTTGGCTGATGATATGTTAAACGCCCTCCCCTGTACTAATAAAAGTGTTATAGACTCAGAATAGTAAATTAGTGTTTTGTATTTAAAAGAAAAAAAGAAAAACTCAAAATACTGAATAACTATTCCGAGGTTATACAACTTTAATTAGCATAAAGGTCTATCTACAAATAGCTGATAACTTGTTTGCTATTCTATTAGAAAACAGTACACAAGAAATAATGTTTCCAAAGACGTACATAAATCAGCATTATCTTCGAAATCGGATAAATTATTTTATCACATAAATCTGGAACTTAAGAAATAATTTTCTTAAGATATAAAAAGTTGAACGTGTCTATCGAAATTCGGTAGTAATAAATCATGGTTCTTAAGTTAGCCGACTTCCGGGCGAAGTACTCGGCTTAGATGGATATACGTAAAATAATCGACCAAGTGCGAGTACGTTACTAAGAACTTTATTCAACTTTGCGCTAGGATAAAACTTCTTGATTACACTCTAGTGTACACTTATCTTATGGCGTAATGGCTTTATTCATTATTCATATACTGATATATTAGGCTAGAGAGAGAGATTTTTTTTAAACTGTCGACGTGCTGCTTAGACCACATGCTTATCATCAGGCGAGTTGGTGGCTAAGCGTAGAAATGTTTCCAATAAAAAAGATAGAAAACTGTTTTAAATGTTGTGAAAAAAAACCATGTGTTTTATCAAAATGTAACGTCAAAAAAATCATTGACTGTCTAATCAGAAAATGATATAGATTATGTAGATACCTACTATTCAATGTATTCAAAAATCGATACCTTATGAAACTACAAAGATATGCAACAAAAATGTAAAACTAGTAGGAAACAATAGCCGTTCGAAGCTCGTCGCTAAAAGCCCCATGAGCTTGCCGATTCGTTACCAAAGAGAGAAAAACGATTAAATCGGTCATACGCCCGGAGCGCCGAAGCCAGACTATCCGTGTCTTTCGATATTAGTCTCTGTTTTACAGTCTACTCCATTTATTTTATCGTCGGGATCTGTCAACGTTTGACAGTCCATTCGCTGTATCTTGAGCTGTATCAGTCCGTAAAATAAATTAAAGTTTCACGATACGTTTAGTATTGTGAGCGCGAAATCGGGCAATACCCAGTATTATTAAAGACATTTACGAAGAGACACTGAGGATTTTGAGGAGTAGTTTGATAGTTTCTGATTTATGTTTTAGAGTTGCTGGTAGATAGTAAATTCTTTCGTGATATTTTTAGATAAAAAGTTACCTATTACTTCCTTATAATTTTCATAAGTAAGATAGACAACTGCAAGCAGAATACCGATTAGAACAGAATATTAATTTATTATCTACCTAAATGAACATGAATAGGTACATATGTATACACAACAACATAAATAACTATTCGAATTGTTATTTGCAAATCCCAGGCTCTCTACAAATAAAACTTAAATAATTTTCGGTCACATTCGAAAGTTTTATTTGGTAATACCCTAGAGCAATTCTTACTTTGTTTACAAATAAACTTGGCGTTGAAATTGGAAAGGAAAAAGCTTTTGAAAGAGGATAGGTAAATCGATTTATGCAAAAGAGATAGCGCTTTTTGTATGCAAATTTTTGTTGATTTCCCAAAGATTGAAATCGCGGTAGGTATTGTGAAATGGAAAATTTTGATTATCTAGTGACAATAGCCATCGAACACAGTGTTGTCTCTATTTGTGCCTAACCTGGATTTATTTTCTTACAACAAATTTCGTTTTGCGTTCCAAATTCTAATCAGTTATAAGTATAGGACATTAGATAATAATCTTATGGACTTTTAGTAAGTATCTATCAATTTTAGGAAGGTAGTTATTTTCAGCTATAGCTCCCTCGTTCCCTGAGCTACAAGTAAAAAAAGGTAAATTACTAAAGTTTTTTGATGCTAGAAGATTCGGGAAAAAGAATTACCTCTTACTAGTCCTAACGGGCCCATACTTCTTGTAATAAGAATGAAAATGCAAAATGAATTATCGTTTTTCAGCTGTCTCCCACTAGGTAAATTAGGACCCGCTAAAACCTCAAGAAGGTGATAAATCTCTGTCGAATTCGTCAGCCAACAGTTTTATTTCTTTTTCTCTTTGCACCGGATTTCTTTTCAACAAAGTTACCCAGCCCCTCGGTTGGAAGCATCTACTCGAAAGTATTTAGAGTTCCGTGGAAATTGTTTTTACATGAATTTGCATTGTAATTTTTATCCCTTGCGCTGGACAATTGGAATAATGTTTTATGAAGATTTAAAAGTGACGTTTATGGCCCGGAATAAATCCTTCCGCTGAAGCAACATTCTAGAGAAAAGACGGAGAGATAACGATAAGGCGATAATTCACCATAGACGGCCCAATGTAGGCTCCAATATATTGTCATGCACTCATAAACTATTCCCGCTTTCATTTCATACTCCTTGAATAAGTACGGTAGGTTTTGAGCAAGAATCTTGAAATGACCATCAGCCGACGGTACAACGCAACGGTAGCCAATTGGTAGGCCCAAGTAGCCACTAGTATCCGCCAAGTAGCCACTAGTATTTATAGATATTACCTAGTTGTAAGCCAAAATTTGTGAGACTTATTATTTATTATTTGAAAAAATAATGCCCTTCAGTTTCTTGCCTGTTCTCCTGAGTAGAGGCTCTTTATCCGAACAAGGCGGTCGAGTCTATTTAAATAACTTTGACGTTCATAAGTGTATCTTTGATACCTAAATTGAATAAAAACATTTTGACTTTGACGTTGACTTTGATGAAAGTGAAATCGCACCTTGAAGATTTAGCTAGAATGTAGAGCTATATTTGAAAACATAATAGTTTAAGTTTTGTGCTTAAAAATAAAGCGCACGCTCAACCACAGACTTTCCATACGCTTTTTCAAATCCTTACTATTGTGAAGTCGATATTCAGGGCTAAGACTGGCAGTTGCGAAGTTGGCGCGGGATAAGAGTCGGCGCACACTTGCGACGGGCTCCGTATGCACGACACAATTCTACACACGACGGCGCGGCGATGCGCCGAAGCGATTTGTTCCTGGAATTGCATTGTTCCGCAGACACCTGGATTTTGGATTCGGTTAGTAAAACCTTTCCCAAAGAAGATTTGTTGGCAACCACCTCTACGGCGCGAAACTGTTGCGAATAAGAAAATACGAGTGAGAGCGTCGACCCGCTCCAATTTAAATTTCTATCTCAATACTTCCAATGTCACAAAAGTGCACGATCTCACACTGGGATTCATTTACATTCTTTATAGGCACTGAAGGTAGGCGTTTGCATCGTTTTTGTAAAAATGTTGGAAGTTGGATATTGGATGGGTAGTCTTCGGTGTGGTCTTTTAGAAATTATCTGTTAACATCTTCTGCTTCCGTCGTTTAGTTATCAATTTAGGTTTTCACATTGAGAGAACATAATTCCTTTTAATAAATCATAATTGCTCTGCATAATTAAATTATTGACATCCCAAAAAACCCATTAATTTTATTATTGTCATAAAAGTACATAATAACCATAAACGGATTTTTTTGCAAGTCCCAAGGCATGCGCTACTTATTACTGTAAACATTAACATTGTTTTGAAGTCTACGATTAGATTAGCATTTTAATTACCCATTTAAAATATTCATTGAAATCGAATAACCCATCTAATTCTATTCATGGAGACTTTGCAAAATGTTAAGAAGATTAAACCTGCTGAGATTAGCAACTATCAAAAGAATGTTATCTTCAAACACTGGTCGTTATTTCAAAGGTCTTAGTGGGGTTAAGATCATATCGTAGGAAAGTTCGTCTAAAATCCAAACTGACACTGGAATGGGATTAAGGGCAAAGGACCGAAACTTCGCCGATTTTATTAACTTTTCATAGCTTATGTATTCTCGAGGGATATTGGGCTTAGAACAAAGTATTTATTAATCAAGACGCAAACTTGGTGATATAACCGTATTCTTAATAGGAGTTCAGCTAAGTGTAAACATCTTCGCTTAATGCTTTATTTATGAAGGTTTTATGAAAATGTTATGAGACAAATGCCGACAAACAGTTTATGGCATTATTGCCTAACAGTTCTCAAACGAAATAGAATTTTGCAATAAAAAACGTTTGCAAGTAAGAGCTACTTTTTAATCATGCATAGAGCCTTAATTAATTAAATAAACTTTAGGAAATTCCGGAATAAGCACAGTGTCGAGTTTTCGTAAACGAAATATGTTTTACTTGTAGACCAAAGTTTGCGCTGTATACAAGTTTAGCCCATACAAAAATATCATAGAAAGCAAAATAACTTTTGTAAGTTTAATTTGTTTACGAAACTTAATGCAGAATCTGCATGAATAAGGAAACTTTTACGGTATAAGTTGTGCCAATCTGCAGGCAGCAATTGGAGTGAGACATTTATTTACTGAAGGGGTGAAGTGAGCGCTGCGGGGAATAGAATGGCTAACGAGTTTCAGTCTGATGTCTCTGAAGTTCCAGGTAACGGTGAGAGCAGTCAGCAGCCACCTGCCCTCAAACCTCAAAGGCGGTATTTCGACGGTGGCTGCAGACCGCTAGGTGCAGGTCAACGTCGGAAGACGTCAGAAACACTTAATTAATTTTAGGTAGGTGGTGCTTATTTAAATTATTTTAGAATGTTTGTTTGACAGTATTTTTTAATGTCATCTGCTACATAACTGGAGCCTGGTATATGGGGACAGGTTCGCCCCTGTCACGTTGGACTAAAAAAAATATGTTGTAAAAACTATTTCAGTAAATTTGTTTCAATTTTTAACCACCGACGCAAAAACGACGAGGTGCTATAAATTATTTATTTATACTAGTTTGTGTCTGTTTATTTTTGTGTGTTGTTTGTGAGTGTATGTGTGTTTGTGCGTGTGTGAGTGAGTCTGTGGCATCGTCGCTCCCGAACGGATGAACCGATTTTGATTTTGTTTTGTTTGATAGGTAAGTGAATTAGTCGGGGATGTTCTTAGCTATGTTTGATGAAAATCGATGTTGGAAGTATTTAAAATTATAAATTTATACTAGTTTATGTTTTACTCAATGCATACGTATTTATGAACCCGATGGCGTGTAAAGAAAATTTTCATAAAGACGCATAACAAAAAAAATTAACGTCTTCGGCATTGTAAAAAATTCAAAGCCGTTTGTGATTAAAATAAAACTTGTGCAGTCTGCGGACTGGAGTCGCTATCGGAATAGTACCTAACCCTAAGTAATGAAATATCTGCGCTACTGTAACAATGACCTCTTGTTGCTGACAAACTTTAATGAAGATTTATCGACCAATGTTATAATAGACGCTCTCACACATCTTGTTCCATAGATAGCATATGAGGGTAGTTGCTGGGGACTAACTAAATAGGGTCAAATGGGGCAAATGCGTCTGTAGAGCTCACTGAGGGAAAATTCAAATCACATGTAAAAACTACATAAGCGAAAAGAGGGTATTATAAGGTTGAGAATTATTTAGAAGACAAAGATGTCTGGAGCCTTCCAGTTCCGCCAAGTAGCCACTAGTATTTATAGATATTACCTAGTTGTAAGCAAAAATTTGTGAAACATTAATTTATTTATTCTTTAAAAAAATAATGCCCCTCAGTTTCTTGCCTGTTCTTCTGAGTAGAGGCTCTTTATCCGAAGAATGCGGTCGAGTCTATTTAATAAACTTTGACGTACACAAGTGTATCTTTGATACCTAAATTGAATAAAAACATTTTGACTTTTGACTTTTGGGCAATTGCGTCTTTCGATAATTGCTGACAAATCTTTCACAAATTAGGCACCTACATCTTTTTTCTATCTTTAGTTACAATAACCTGTACAAGATGGCGATATTTGCCTAATTTGTGAAGGGTTTGTCAGTAATTCTCGAAAGACGTAATTGCACCATAGACGCATTTGCCCCAGTAGAAAATATAAATTCATAAATTTTGCGAAAAAAGTTATAACATTGCATCGCACCTGTTGTATCGTTTATGATCAACTTTACTCTACCCTCAACTCTACAACGTAGTTTACCTTATAAGGTGTGTGTGTGTATGTGGTCGTGTGTAAGCATGTGTGTTTGCGTCTGAGAGAGCGTGGGCGTGTGTGTTTATTGCGTGTGTATTTGTTTGTATGTGCAAGTGTCCTTACATTTTGACAAAGCAGGTTATTTTTATCAATTGCTTTTCTTAGCTCCGCCCACAGCCTTTACAATTACGCGTCCTACGCGCTATGGCATGGGGTATTTGTTGGTTTTGAGCTTTACTTAGTCAAGTTCACTTTCAGTTAATACTATACTAGCTGCACTCCACTGTTTCACCAGCTGTTCTATAGAAATCTTTTTTTGACAGTAAACAAACAAACAAATCCAAATTTTTTTAATAGTACTTATTCACTCAAAAGTTTTCGAATTTTTATCGACCGAGTGAGTGTTAGTAAGTGTCTATGCTTTAGCTTCGACAAAAATGCTTTGGTATGTCCGAATTCTGTCCGGATCACTGTATTTTTCTACAGGTCGCATTTTAACCTATTTTTTTTTTAATTTTGTGAATAGTTTTAATAATTGTATTGAATTTTATTGCCAAGTCCGTTTTTGGAAGTTTTACAAAAACGCGGATATTTTTTTTCCCAAAAAATAAATAAAATCTCCGCCATGTTTAAGTATGGTTAAAAAGTATCCCATAGGATACCGGATACCGGATTATAGTCTGGAATAGCACATATGCTATTCCAGACAATAATCCATCTCTGTGCCATATTTCATTTCATTTAGATCTAAACTTTTGCATTTAAAATATTAGTGTGATTAAAAATAAAAATTCAACAAACATCTACACACACACACACACACACACTGACGCACTCACAGTTTGCACACACATAGTACATACGCCTACACTTTGTGAAATATGAAAGAATGTAGTCACCTGCAGCACAAGTTTTTATATGTATGTTCTTAGTGTAGGTGCTACAAGACAAATTAACAAAATGTTACCCTTATATTTTAAGGTTATTAAGTGAAATTGTCAGCATTTTCATGAATAAATTTGATTTGATTTGAACAATGCGATAGTCTTCACGTTAGGACTTACCAACAGGCAAACTCAACTCTGACCAAAAGTGTGACAGTATTGGTTTGTGGTGTAGCTCTTATACGTATTATACATATAAATTGTACCGTTTGTTCCAACATGTACCGATTCAACCTTTGACATTTTGCAACGCGAACATTCAATGTTGCCTGCAATACAAAATAGTATTTGAATTCCGAATGAGTAAAACAAAAGTGGTCTTTCGAGCGAAATTAAAACAGAGATAAGCAACGTTTTGTCTGGATATTGTATCGTAAAATAATCACAAAGGCATGGAGCCATTCGTTCATGAAAATTATAGGTATTGACAAATTTGGAATTTGAATTTAGCAATTGGTTTTAGATAAAAGGCTCTTAGATCAACTCTCTGTAGATGGTAATATTAAGGCGTTTTTTTATATAAATTAATTCGTTTAGATTTAACATTGATGGGACCACAAAATTACAGTTCCAACCTATAATAATAGTGACACGTTAAACCGCCTTCAAACTAGCTATTATATTAAACTGGCCCGATATACACTCTTGGTAAAATCAGTCAATCAATCAGTGGTAAATTCACCGAAATGTGACGAAATGAAAAACACGTCTGTACAAATCGCAGTGCAGTAAGGTATGTTCCACATATAGGAAGCATTGAGTAAATTCGCTGTTTTATTTTATTTCGACTGAAGATTTTCCAGCAGAAAGGCTTTAGGTCCGTCGGTCAGATAAAGTGCGCTCAAATATAAAGTTTCAATTTCCCCTCACTCTGCGAGACGTGCAGTGCCTGCTGAAAATGCCCCTTTTGATCTGTTGTCCCCCCTGTCCCCCACATCGACGGTCTACAATTTGATCGTGTCATTAATGCGTATTATTGCCCGTCCATTCACAGTCAAATTAATTCGCGGATTACATCCGAAATATCTTAAAAGGACGCCTGTTTTGATTTTACCGACAATATTGATTTGATTTCGGTTAAGGTTAGGTATATAGACATCCTTCGAAGTTAGCAGTAAATGATAAAGTTTTAATAAAAAAAATATTCTTCCTAATATTATTATTATTTTTCATAACCTTTTTTTCCAATAATTTTATCTGTAATATTATGCAATTCTTATTAATTTTGAAATATAGACATATACATTAAACAACAGGTATCTACCTATAATAATAAAATAGAACATTCACTACTTACCTACTTATATTTTAAGAGGTCCTAAAAACGTACGTTCAACGTTCAACGTAGGTTTTTTCTGCCAAGTAAAGCCAAAAAATTAAGTGCTCTTGTACCGAAACCCATATTTTTCTATTATTATTCTTAGCAAAATATTTTACGTAAATATAATATTCTAAGTTGTTCAACAAAGTATGTAAGAGGTCTTTCTTAGCGTGACTAAAAGGGTCCCTTGAAAAAAATCATAACAATCGTAACCTATCTGTCATGAATAATTCTTAAGCATGATAACCCGAAAATTCAATCTCCGAACAATGGGATCGTATTAGCATACAAAAGGTTTCACATATTTTACGCAAATCCGTTATATTTTGAGTTATCTTCTCACAGAAAGGCAATGTTTTTTCCCTGACCTGTAGTATAAATCGTGTTCGAGGCAGACGTTGTTAGCTAGTAGGGGTTAGATCTTTTGAATTATTAATTTTTAATTATTTAAGAAACAGACGGGTAAAGGCCGTTTGAATTTTAAACTGAAAAATGTACGCTATACAACACCCTATTTAAAAGCATTTTCGTTAGCATGGTATCTGCAATACAGAGAGCAATTTATTTGGTCGAAACTGGAACTTTTAATGATCGATGCTCTTGTTCAGCTTTTAAAATGAGTCTTGTTTCCCAGGAGTGATTCACTCGCAATCAGTATTGTGTGTACATCTGCGCTGGTTTCATCGGAGCTCGTTGTCATATTGTGCGTTCTCGCCGACAACGCTCGAGAGTTGCACCTAGATGTAACGGACAGCTAAACTAAGTTAACAGTGTTTGCTTGTTTTGCATACCTATTCTCGTAACCTATACCATCTACTCGTAAACTCTGCGGGCAGTTTGAGTCAGTAGTGTCAACATTGTGAAATAGATGCAGTATTACTGTTAGTGTGTTTGAGCACCATCAAAGATTACGAGAACAGATGTTTTTTTATTTGAGACTAGCTGCGCCCCGCGGTTTCACCCGCGGTTAAAAAGTATCCTATGTGCTATTCTAGACTATAATCTATCTCTGTGCCAAATGTCATCCAGATCTGTTCAGCCGTTCTGGCGTGAAAGAGTAACAAACATCCATCCATCCATCCATTCTTACAAACTTTCGCGTTTATAATATTAGTAGGATTTGTAAGTAAGAGAAGTAGGGTTGCAAGTCTGGTCATTTGTTGAGTGAAAATGGAAACGATTTTGCAAGGAAACATAGTTAAGTATTATATTATTATATCGAGACGGTAAAGTCAGGCAAAGACCGTCACTTGCATTTAGCTATTTTCAGCACATTTAGCCCGCCTTGAGCGATTGGTTTAAGTGGATATAAATTCTATACATAGTATAAATTCTATACACCCAGTTCACATTAAACTTCTGATTTTATCCCACTAAAAATAAAATGATTATTGCTTACATAGTATAGTATATAGCTTATTTAGTATTTACAAATATCACACTAAAATATATTTGTGAAATTTTGTGAGTTTGTATTAGCTTATAACTTTTTCATGCTCAAACGGATGTACAAATTTAGATGAAATTCGGAAAAAAAGATAGCTTATAGTCAGGGTTAGCACATAAGGTTGTTTTTATCATCGTGATGGCAGCATAGTTGGGAGAAGGTCCGCCTCTCAAGCCAGAAGGATCGGTTTCAAACCCAGCCGACGGCACGCACCAATTTGTTCATTGTGTGATCATATGTGCGTATTGTATGTCATCTGCTACATGACTGGAGCCCGGTGTATGGCGACAGGCTCGCCCCTGTTACATTTGGGACTGAATATCGTCCGGCGAAGTGTGGGTGTTGTATCACACCTCTGTCAGCCCTCTCGGGGGAAAGACATGACGATATGTAGCATTGCGAGGCGCAGTCAGTGTATTTATATTTATTCAACTCATTTATAAAGCTGGACAGGGGAATTTAATTTCATGCGCTTTCGGTAAGCGTTTTCGAGCACTTATTTAATTTCATGTTTGACGAGGTCTCAATCAGCCTCGCATTCGATCCAATCATTGAATCAATACGTCCATTAATCGACGGTTATCACATCACGTGTCTCGTTAGCGCTTCGTGCTGATTTCTGTTATCAATTTTACCTTTTAAACTTCTATCCTTAATAGCATTCGTTTGTAAAGTTGTTTGATAACTTAAAATGATTATGGTTTTAACCAGATAAAATATCCCGATATTTTAGTGAACCGATAAAATAACTGTTATTGATTCGGGCGAAGAATCTTTAATATGCTTATCGTATATAAGTATTATATGTTTTTGACAAAAAGAGGACGTAAATGCACTGTAAACTTGTGCGTAGGTACTTAATAGGACAAAGTTTCAAAGATATTATCAATATAACTATTGCAAGTATATATATTTCGTAACATAATAGCGAACTGTCTCGAAGCTAATCAATATGTAAGATATTGTCGGTAAAGACGATAGGTAGACAGATACAAAGTGTGACGCGGGCGGGATTCTCCTCGAGAGTTGCTAACTTAATTCATTATAGTGCGCCGTGTTTGAGTTCCGTGAGTGCTCGGCGCCGTCGGTTTTGGCCTTGTTTCGGCAAACGAGTACCGCCGAGCACCTCCACCCTCGCACCTCCGGATAAACAAACACCTGATTGACACCTATACCATGCAAATTACTTGAGGGAACTTTTACGGGCGGCACGTGCGACGTGCTACGGGCTTACGGACTACCTACTCGAGATACGCACGCACCCTCGCATGTCCGATTGGACATTTCGCGTTTTACTCTCATCGATCGGATTGTTCAAAACAGCAAAAATTCCCGAGCTAAATATCTCTACCATCTTGGCCTTTTTAAAAGCATCTTTAAAATATTCAAAGTTTGAAAGGATTAAAAAAAACAGCCTAATTCAATTATAGGGTCACGTCAAGTACAAAGACTTCAAGGGAGCAAGTTGAGCCCTCTCGGGCGCTCCGCGGCCGTCGGCGACAAGTAATTACCGTCAGAAAACAAATCTTCTACTTAAATTACCTCTCGATTCTCAGGATTCATGAGAAGAACGTCTTAAATGCTCCGAGAAGGGTTAAATTTGAGCTTTAAGATGGCTTCAAATTAATTCCATGTTTAACCAATCCCTATCATTTTGTAAGCAATTAGAAAATCAAAACCTTAGTTTGCAGATTAAAAAAAAATTATAATACGTTTCTTGAGAAATGTAACAGTAATATTTATTCTCGATCGTATTGGAAGTACCACGGTTGTATTGTAAAGGACTCGCGACAGTGTTCAATGCAGAATTAAATGGAAACGTCGAAGAAATGGAACTTTGAAATGCGATAACAATTTTAGAATATGAATCCAGTTGCACGCGAAGTTAACTAATGATTTAAAACGTGCTGAACGATCAGAAACCAGCACCCTATTACGTGAGCGTCCTCAGTAAAGTTGTCCGTCGTAAATGTGGGTCCCACATTCTGCACTTCTATCCGAGCTCGATCCTCACTTGACGTTACGACTTGCGAACTTTTAAGGGTTTAATTATGAAAACGTGGAGTTAACTGATCACGAGGTACAGTACATGCTCATTTAAATTTATGAATATTTACTGGAACGGGTTGCTCGCGTGTTAAATTTAAGGATAATGTTATTCAAAATATTTTCAGTGTCATGAGATAAAAACGTAGCCTCCCGGGAAATTACTGCCGAAATCTCACCGCCTGCCTATAGACAGTTTTGCTCGCCTCCTTTGTGCCTTGAATCAATTCCCGTAACTTATTTGCATATTTTATAATGCGAGACGAAGTGACGGTGCAACATTGCGAACTCTCTTTCGGGATTTCATCTTGTTCCGATCGGAGCAAGTGATATTGATTATTATCAATTTCACGTGTATTTAGGTACCAAATAAGCGATTTTTTATTTTATGTTTGAGACTTATATAAAAATATCAGGATCAATGGTTATATTTAGCCATGGTAAAACACTTGCTGAGTTTGGTGGCAGGCGACCGAGTGTGCAAATATTTTCATAATATTTATTTTTACTGAATTATTTACATTTCACTGCGGTGCGCAAGGCAAATGGGAATCCACTGCACTACATTCCCTAAACAAAAGGAGTAAGGAATACAGTTGACCGCCAGGCCTGGGCATTACACCGCGAGCAATATCAACGCTCTTAAGAGTCCGGCGACCTAACTAATTTCGACCTAAGCGACCTAGACTAACTTCGCATTGGCTTAAGGTATTCTATAGCCATTTCGTCTAGAAGAAGAAGACGAGTGAAGAGAGCGAGTAATGATACTGACGAGCCTCTAAACTTACCTACAGAGTGACAAAGTGCAATTTCAATTTTTTTTTATGACTTTTGCACTACTGTAATCGTTCTTAAGGAACTAAGAATTTCCCTTGTATTATTGATTCATTTAACAGCTAATGATGTAGACAACCTCCCTATGTAATGAAATTTTTGATTTGCTTTGTCTACCTATTGAATAAATCAGTCAAAAGTGACCCCTTAAAAAATGCGGATATTTTTCATTGCTCTATTTTCGCTTGAGAAAGTTTTAAAAAAAAAACCAAGAACATAGGGGCGAAGATATTGTTAATTTAATTGTACATGCTAAATTTCATCATAATCTGACAAACGGTTTTCAAGAAATTTGAGTAGCGCGTTTGTATGGAAATTTCAGAACGTCGCGGCCCTCTTAAATTTTGAATGAAATTATTTGTCATGGCGAATATGATCTTTGATTTGGCAAAATTTTTGTTAATTTTTGCACACCATGCCCCATACTCTTTCATAAGTATCCTCTCCATCCTAAGGTTTTCTTGAAGAGATCGAACTTAGTGATAAGGCCGCCAGTTGTTACGCTACAGTTAAAGTATTTTCTGTTCTTTTGTTTAGTTATATCTGGCGTGAACAATAAAGTGTTTATCTATCTATCTGTCAAAACTGGTACAGTTTGAACAAGTCAAAGTTTATAGCGTACTTTTTTTTGTTTTCTTTTTATCTGCGATCAGTTAAAACTATGTATAAGCAGGTGTGTTTGGAGTAGGACGTGTTGCGTACGGTGTGCCCTCCAGTGAGGTCATTTCCCTATCGGTTAAACTTACTAAACCTTAGCATACTTAGTGCTATTTTGTATCTAATGTAGGTAAACAACATTATTACAATACAAAGTCTTAAAATACCACTTCCGTAAGTAAATTAAACCTCAAGTTCTTTGTGTTAATTCCACTAGCAGAAGCTGTTGTAGCAAGGCCGAAGTAAATATGTATAAGTAAAATTTCTATGTAGATAATTTACTCGTATAATATGCGCACTGCAGGAAAGATGTTATCTGAGGCTTTCCATTTTGTGCGCTTTCCATACACAATGAACCTGTAGACTTCCTGCCTCTGATTATTATGTGAAGAAATTATTGTTATTTTAAATGTAATGGTTACTACATATACTTACGAAATTTGAACGGTTCTTTATTCAATCTTAAATTAAGTATGGATCCCACATGTTTCCAGATCAAGTTTTATAATATTATGTAGGTAACGCATGAGAGCGAAAATACTTAGGACACACATTTAGTAAAAAGTTGTCTTATTGGTTCTAATAAACTGATATTTAATATTTGATGACGAAAAACAAATGCTTTAAAAATACAATACAAACTACTAAAAGTAAGTCAGCTAAGCGCTTTTACCTAGCAGAAGTTAGACCTAGTTAAGCATGAAAGAAGGGTACCCAGAGCGGCGTATCTCAGGCCACACATGTAGCAGGATACGAAGAGCCGCAGCGAGTGCAATAAGTCCCGGGTCTCGAGAGGCGCGGGAGCGTGTTGTTGCCGCCACGAACTCAACTTTTAGGACCAACTGCCGCGAGCTCCACCGCAATAGGATTACCGACAGACCTAGAAAGCCTGCGCGTGTCGGCTAATTCAATTTCATTGTCGATATAAAACAAAATAAAACTCCGTATTTTTGTTCCACGTTGTTCCCACACTCGGAATTAAAAATGTGCAAAACTCAAACTCCAATTTCCTCGCTGACAGGCCCGATATTGGTACGTTAGTGGATGGAAAAGTGTCCTTTCGAATGTTCAATTTTAGTGACGGCTAGGACGTTCCTTTGTCGGCAGTGCGGTGTACTCGTATGGTGATACTCGATTTATTTCAATTTCGTCGCGAGCCAATCAAAGCTTTTTCGGATTTAGATCGCAGACGGTCCAAATGTGAAACAATGGCAGCGATGCATCAGTCAGCCGACCAGTGCACGGCTCGACTTTTATTTTACGTGCTCGTTTATACTCGTACGTAACTTGGCTTGGAATAAACCGTCAAGAGCACATCACAGACTGACTGCGTCGCTAGTTATAAGAGTTTATCTGCCACTATATTGGAACAACAAAGTTGATTATGTCATTTTTCACATACGAGTATGTACCTACTGTTTTTTGTAATGGAAAACCAAAAGTTTTTAATAAGCTCTAGAAAAAAAAGTTAAAAAAACATTTTGTAACATTCGTGGAGCCCTAATATATCTGAGGAGATAACAGGATTCAATCAATTCCATAAAAGGGAATTTGGTCAGATCAAAAGCTTCAAATTTAACTTTATTTTACGATTGTTTTAACGACTTTGGTTAAGATCGCTGATATTTTAACTCTTTGCCGCATTGCCTTATCGCCAAACTGCAGATACTTTTGAGTTGGAAAGTCTTAAATCGGCGTCGAATGATCTTTGCCAAAATATTCCAAGCGTCAATCAAGATTTACTGTTTGCGCGATGGGAATTTTAGCTAAACTTGTATTGCGGATCAACTGAAAAGATCCTTTACAATACGGATAATCCTTTAAATAAGTAGATAACTACGCTTAATTTAATTTTAAACAATTTTATTGAACAAGCTCGCAATTTTTAGTCGTAGTTAAAGAAAATAAAAATTCACAAAAGACTGCCTTGACTTCCTTTGATACAGAAACCATAGATAGATACTTTCTTAAGAATCCGGACAAAAAAAATCTCGACCATTTCGAGGGAAAAAAATCTTTCTTTATGAATTATCTTTTTATAATGTAATAGAAGTTTTTACTAGATGAGATGGTGAACGGTGTCGACCCCTCTAATCAGGGGATTATCTCGTTAAGTCTTGTTAGTAGCGGTAGTCTGCTTGATCCCGGTTACATTCCGGGACGTCAAGCCGACATCTCGGGATTTTTTCCCCTCAGCTTCTAGTAGGCGGATAACTTTTTCGCATGTGAGTCAACTGACACATCTGTAAACTAGATCTAAATATGTTTGTTCCGTTTTTATCGCAGTTGCTTGCTGATGTCGCGTGATGAGTTTGGGTTTCCTTTGTCGGGTAAGAAGTCTTCTAATAAGCAAAATGTGTCAATATTTTTTTAAACCAGGTTCGGTATCCGTTCGTCGATGCACGTTTGAAACAAACAAACATATCTCAGAGACACGATGTGTCGAATCATACAGTGCTTCTGTTACTCCGCTAGATTTATAGCCGACAAAATCCTCTGATGCTTACGGAATCGACGGGTATAGACACTCCGATTTAAGAGCTTTCTGACTACTAGAAATTTGCACTCAGTAAACTGACTGAAATTCCATTGAAATGCGATTTTTCATCTCTCGCTCGGTTATGACTAAAAGCACATTGAACACGATTTGGCATCTCTGTTAGTTTGTTAAGTATTTGGTAATAATTGAAATGATTTTAATTTAACTTTCGGGTCTTTTAGGCCATCTCTGTTCGAACAAATACAACGTAAAATTTAATTTTTGTTTTTTGTAAAATAGCCAAAAGTACTCGTAGTAAGTTTGCACAATTTGAAGGTTCTTATATGTTATGAGTAAAATGATATGTTATGTTATCAGTTAGATTTAATGATAAAAGAAAATGTAATACGCGTCAAATTGTAAACCTCCTATACGTTTCGTCAGTTAAAAACAACCTCTGCCTTAGATAGAGGTTGTTTTACCTTGATTCTCATGATTAAAATGTAATGATGTTAGATCATCGATATTATATGTGTCACAGCCAACTTGCTTAATCAGTCGTTAAATTTACAGCCTAGCCATATTTACCAAACGGCGCCGTTCAACTAGCTTCCTGAATGATATTCAGCCGTTGCGTCTATTATAACATTAAGCTGGCTGATGCTAAAGCCATTCATAGAATAGGATGATTATTTGTCAAAAATACTATTTTTGTCCAAAGAAATGTGCTTTGAATTAATTATGATAAAATCTGAAAATCCGTGAAACGAACCGCTAGTCTGATGGACATGATATTACAGTAACCTAAAAGCTCTCTAGCTTGATTCCTTTATCAGGGCAACTTTGACTTGGATTAGCTAGCCTTCGTGGTAATTTTTTTATAACAACCCGAAACCTGCCCTACTTAGGAGCCAACGTACCAGCAAGTAGTCAACGTTGTTCATACAAGCCATTTTGCCTAGCAGTTTGATTAAATGGCTGAATATCATCAGATAGCTAGCTGAAGAGCGCCATTTAGTAAATAGATTAGGCTGTTAATTGAACGGCTAGTTAAGCTAGTAAGCGGCGACATGTCATTATCCGAACACAAACTTTCGTACACTCCCGTGCACTGAAATACATGCACCTTGCATTAGTGTGGTGCCCACACGCGTGCAGTGTGGTCGTGTATGAAATGGCGCTAATTTACTAGAATCAAAGTGTGAACCTGGACGGATGTAAATTAGCAATTCAGTAGTCAACGCTGCAGCAAAATTCGTCAGTTCACGGGGGGCAGGCCCCCCACTTCATTAATTTGTGTAACGTTTTTTGTTTGGGTCAGCTCCTCTAGCACGTATTGAATCAGCTCATGTAAGATAGCTCACGTAATCTTGTTGTGTTAGATAGTTAAAATTAAGTAAATAGGAATAAAGTTGTTAATTTGTTGATGTCAAATTAATAAATATTTTATTCGTTTCAGAGGTGGTTACTAGTAATAAAAAGATAACAGAATTATTAAAAAAATATTTATCCGACTAGAAAGAATAAATCAAAATAACAATCTGTTGTACAAGATTTCCACTCGTAGCGCGATTCGTGGTTTCCGATTCCCCATACAAACTGTCAATTTGTGCGAACGCCTGTAAATCTCTAAAGCAATATCGCCATCTGTGTTTATGTTCTCTCTAAGTTCAGCAGTAATCCATTTAAAAGTGTCAGATTAGAGGGGTCCCAGCGAATTTGCTTAGGCGGGGCTTGGTCAGCAATTTATGTCGACTGTTGCCGCAGATGTGGTCCGTGGCCTAACGCCTGCTTGTGGCACTGTTTATAACAACAGGGCTAGAGCAATTAAACACTTAGACACGAGAGTAGGGTCCTCTATGCTAGCAGAGGTACTAGTATAGAGGTGCCCGCAAACTTCGACGTAGGCTGTTATCTACCGCACTGTGAATACTGAATACACACGCGGTGACAAAATGAAGGACTGGCCGAAAAGATCTCGCAGTCTAATTTAATTAGCGCATGGTCAAGCCTTCAATTTCATTAGGGTATATGTAGTTTTAATTTAATTATAAGGAAAGGGTAAAGTACCTAAGAAGGTGAGTTACTTTACTCAGCTCGAGTTTTATTGCTCACAAGATTGGTAAGAGGTTCTACATGGGTACATTTCAATTCTTATCTCACTCAAAGCTCCGCCGAATCCAAAATATTATTTCGTCATCCGACTGTCATCGATATTTTTGCTATTTACAAAGGATTATTTTTTGTTCAGACATTTGCCAGTGGTAGATTGTGGATTTTCGACGAAGTAATATCAAAACATTGATTGAAAAGAAATCTCCTATGTTATTGAAAACGTTAAAATTAATTTTATGTGAAATATTTACACCAATTTATGTTATATTTTATTTCGGAAATATGATTGAATTCAGTTTACATAAAAATAATTGCCTTCTCTTTTTTATCCCGAATGCTGTAGGCACAGAAGCAATTAACAAATTCATTCGTATTTTATACCATTAATAAAGGCTTAGCAACAGGCTACCGTTTCCGAGCGCAAATATCTCAAAAGCAATATAACTCACAATACCGAATTCCTGGCTAATAACCCATTTCAAGATAGTCAATATGCCCGTGCCTAGTGAAAGATGAAGGCTGAGAGACTGAGGTCGCCCAAGGAAAAACAAATAGTAGCTGGCTCCGTAGTCGGTAGTGAACATTACATTAATATTAGCCTTTATTGAGGTCGGCGTACTAAACGTCCGGTTTATGACGTTAACCATACCTGCTGGTGAATGCCGACTGCGGTCACGTTGCTGGTTGCGGTCATCGTTTCATTATAAATGTAATTAGTTAAGTTTGTTAGCAGGAAAACGTTCTGGCGTAAACAATACACACCGCCGCGTTGAGTACACATTTCAGTATTTTTTGATATTTTTCCCGTTTGAAAATAGAATGAAAGCACAAATGTTTTTAAAGTCGATAATATGTTTCTGCATTCCAGCAGTTGAACAATGATCATCATCGTTATTATCCATAATCTTACGAGCCGGAGTGCTTTTATGACTCTGAAGCAGTTTCTCTGCTTGGCAATGATAATAAAAAAGGTTTATTAAAAAAAACCTAAATTATTGTACCAAAGTAAGCCTCTACCAAATATGTCTAAAAAGTTTGGTTCATACATTATTTACAGTTCATCCATTCTACTAATGAACCACAGCCGGGTAAAAAGCTTTTTTCATCTCGATTTAAATGTACAAATATTACTAGCTAACCCTAAAATGCTTTGTCTACAAACAAAACCTGAAATCTGGCTCCAATTTCCGGCATTCCCTCTGGCTTTGTTTTTCTTTTAACGTAGTGTTTGTTTCTTGGAAGTATTTTACAGAGTAGGTACATACCACGGAAGATAAATAGGTACCTATAGATACACAAAGTGTTTTTCTCGACTGTGGCTTTTTTGTACAACGGACAAAAAAGAAAATTAACTGCGAAAAAGGTAAATCAGATACTCCGAGGCGAATTAATGAAGGAAATTTTAACAAGGCAAGTTCTTTTTGCTATCCCAAAACGTGTGTTTGACAAGATATCCTTAAACCATAGTCAAAAGGAGTCGTCAGAATCAGATACTGAATTTATGTGAAATAAAAGCTTGGAGGTCAGTAGGGCAAAGGGTCGACCCACCCCTTGACGTACATTAATTATCTGTCCATGCAGGCATGTAAATACAACTTTAATAATAATGGAGGATCTTGATAGTCGAACTTGGTTGGGTACCTACCGACGTTTCCTCACGAACTTGGTGGAGAAAATTTAATCAATCGACTTGCACTATCTCGCTTGTAAACACAAATAGTTTGATCCATGCTTAGATAGTTGTCTATATAGTGTCGTGTAACTATTGGAGTTTACAATGTATTCTGATTTCTGATTTCTATACAATACACCTACGATACGACACGGTCGTATACTTACACATACTTACATACTTTTCGTCGATAAAAATCAAGGCTTGAAATGATTATGATGTGCTTTTAACTTTTGTTTTTTGTATCAGCTTATTTTCCAAATTTTTTATTGCATCTGTAAAATAATAAATTATCAAATGAAGTATTTTTTAGTCCCATCCCTTATCCTGTTTTAAATAAATAATAAATAAATTCGGATATTTTTGCACACACGGTCATCTGACTTTAAACTAAGCAAAGCTTGTAGTATGGCTACCAGAGACTGAAATATATTATACTAGCTGCTACCCGCGTCTTCGTTCGCGTTCATTCAGAAAATATTAACTAAAACCTTTCTCATGATATACTGTAACTAATTATCAAATTTCATCAAGATCCGTTCAGAGCCTACAAACAGACAGACAGACAGAGTTACTTTTGGTTTTATAATATTATAATAATAAAATGAATATATTTAAATACCTACTTATATAGATATTAACACCCAGAAATAGAACAAACACAATGGTTTATCACAAGAATGTTTGCTGTATGTAGAAACCGAACCCACGCCCCAAAACACAAAGGGCAGGTTCACTACCGAATGAGCCACCACCGTGGCAGCCAAATCTACAAATAATGTGATAAAACACCAATGTGTAACATTGTTTATTAATTTACTCCGCCAGGTATAGCATTCAACAACACGTAGTGACGTCAATCGATGCTTAAGCAAGACCGAAATAAGTCATTTACAACAAATTCGAAAGAGACGGATAACGATGACGTCATTACGTGTTTGCTAAATGCTAGACCTTGTTTTTTTGGTTCATGATGTGTACGAAGACTTCACTCAGAGAAGAACTTTAATAAATAAAGAAGATAAAAGATAAAAATACCAAGTACAGTACTAAGCTTGCTTGCTAACAACCAGCGCTTGCTCAGACTTTACAGCCAGCGGACAAAATAAAATCAAGCTATTTCGAGGCAAACTACAAGTACGAGTAGGTATAAATAATATAGTTATACATACATATATACCCACTGTCGTATCGTGTGCTAGTATCATTACAAAGATTATAAAAAACTGATAGATATTTATTCATTTATAAATATTTACTAGCTGTCACCCCGCGACTTCGTTCGCGTTTATTATTTATGTATATATATGTGAGCTATCCTATCTGTTAAGTTAGATCGAACTGCACACGGTGTGCAAATTTGATTGAAATCGGTTAAGTAGTTTAGGAGTCTATAGCGGACAAACAACGTGACACGTAATTTATATATTATACTAGCTGTCACCCCGCGACTTCGTTCGCGTTTATATATATATATTTATATATAAATATATATATATAAACGCGAACGAAGTCGCGTTTATAAAAATATATATAAATAAATATATATATATATATATTTAAACTATCCTATCTCTCAAGTTGGATCGAACTGCACATGGTGTGCGAATTTTGTTATAATCGGTTAAGTGGTTTAGGAGTTCATTGAGGACAAACATTGTGACACGAGATTTATATATATTAAGATTAAGAAGAAAGATTATTATTATAGACTACCTGTGCCCCGCTATTCACCCGCGTCCCACAGGAACCGTCATTTTTTTCGGGATAATATCTTAATTTTTTCTTTCATAAGGTCCTTCTCCTGACAATAATAAACACAACAAGAAAAATTAGCGAAAATGTTCCATCTGTTCACGCGTGATGCGATGACCAAGAGAAATAGTGATTCATTTTTATATATAGAGATTAAAAAGTGATGATAGCCTAGTTGGATAAGGTCCACCTCTCAAGCCAGAGGGAGCGGGTTCAAACCCAGCCGACGGCACACACCAATTTGTTCATGGTGTGAACATATGTGCGTATTGCATGCGTCATCTTCTGTACATTTAACATGGTGTATGGTTTATATTTATATTCATTACAGTAACATGGTGTATGGCGATAGGTTTACCCCCTGTCATATTTGGGACTGAATATCGTCCGACGAAGTGTGGGTGTTGTATATTATACCTCAGCCAGTTGCTTTGGGGGAAAACTCCGTGACGATATGTATGTTAAAAATTCTGTAAAAAGTCTATTTCTCGACCAGCTTATTCCATAAATTCCGTTTTAAAATCACCGACTAAACATTAATACAAAGTTTTAGTAAAAGAGGAGGAAAAATTAAGAGAAAAGGAGAAGGTTCTCAATTCAACTGAATGCGTATTTTTTTTCATTTTAAATTAACCTATCAAATCTTTCTTTAATTGAAATGTATCTGTCGCAGAAGTCTAGCCATTTTAATGAATGGCGCCATTCAACTAGCTTCCTGAATGATATTCAACCGTAGCGTCTAACACAACATTTAATGAACTTGCTTAGTAAAAAGGCTAGGCTGTTAATTAAACGGCGAATTAAGCTAGTTGGCTGCGACATTTCTACAGCTATAAGTAGGTAGGTAAACTCAAAGTCAAGATGTTTTTTGTTTCAGTTTGGGTATCAAAAATACATTTATGAACGTCAAAGTTTTTTAAATAGAATTGAAGCAAACAGCGTCAGATAAACAGCCACTACAGACAAGAAACTGAGGGGCATTATTTTTTCAAAGAATAAATAAGTAACTATCTCACAAATATTGGCTTACAACTAGGTAAAATCTATACATACTAGTGGCTATTTGGCGGAAGTGGAAGGCTCCAGACATCTTTGTCTTCTAAATAATTCTTAGCCTTATAATACCCTCTTTTCTTTAATGTAGTTTTTACATGTGATTTGCATCTTTCTTCACTGAACCCTGTTATACCCTGTTAGTAAGTACAAGTAAGTACTTACTTTGACTATTGCTCTCAATCAAACGTTATAGTTTTCTTTAAGATTATTAAAGCATGCAAAGTGCAGAGCAGACTGCATCCTATAATCATGATAAACGCTGCGGCAGCCGGCAGGAAATTTAGGAAACTTGCCCGCCCGCTTGTATGTGCCTACCACGTAAGATAACTTTCATGTACGCTGGCCATACGTTTAAGAGCTTCACAGAATTGGGCTGCACATCACAAGCTTATAATGGCTTTGGAATCGTTTACCTCAGGCTAGGCTAGATTTTAATAAAATTTATACCATGTAATCAAATTTGGGAGATAGTAAGTTTAAAAAATGTAACAAAATGACTTGAACTGAGAATTTTCCGTTCTAGTTTTGTAAGTTTATTTTGCATTTGGTGATGTATTATTAGTAACGTGGTTAAGTAGTGATTTTATTTTGCACGTTTTGATAAATACCTATTTAAATAGTAGTCGACCGGAGGGATACCTTCCTTCGGTCGACTACTATTTTCAAATTTCTAATAATGTTTCGAATCGAATTTGTTAAAGAAAAACTCTAAAATGCACAACACTATACGTGGAGAGTAAGTACGGTAACGAAACACAACATAACAACTACATAGACTCCAATGACATACTTAGATAAAGCGGCCATTACACCATCCAATTTGCAGGATGCTAACTTAGCGTGGCTAAGCCTGTGCAATAGAAAAAAAATAGATTGCTAACTGTTATCAGCCGTTACACCATCCAATTTTAGAATGCTAGCTCAGTTAGCATACTGCAAATTGGAAAATGTTATGGCTGCCTAAATTCTTATAGAAATAAATAGCCCTGTATAATTGGTTCTCCCTGTTTTTTACCCGAATGCGCAAGGAGGGTTATGTTTTTCGAGGGTATGTATATAAGTATATATGTATGTGGGTATGTATGTATGTATGAGGTTTCTTTGGCACGCCGCGCCCTACAGCCTAAACAGCTACATGGATTTCGACATGTGAGGTATCATTTGAACCGTCTTGATAGTGGAAGTGACATAGGATACAATACAACATTTTGCAGACGGGCTTTTGTTTTCTTTTAATAATGTTGGGTTAGGAAAAGGTACATTAAGTTCAGGATTAGATAACCATCTCCTATTTTATCATATTTCTCTATGTTTGGAACATGCGACGTTAATCAAAGCTTCCTTCAATTAACATGACATCTACATACGATATTCGTTACACTCAACATGAGCCGGATTACTTTAAGACAAAATGTTTAAAAACTTATCAAAGTAAGACACCGAAAATGTTTTGATGTACGATGAATCATGTTTATTAATTAACTTAGGCAATTGTTATTTAGTCTCAATAAGTAATGTGCCTCATTTAAGTTAAAGGTAAACTTTAGTTTGATTTTGAATGATATAAAAGATTGTTTTAATGGTAATAATTATTGTACCTAATTTTATAAAGACTTGTAAAGTAATAATATGTTTAGGCCGTGACGATATATTTTTGCAACGGTTTGTAATAGCAGGCAAGGGCGGAAATTCTCTGAAATACTAGATTGAAATGTCAAAAATTTTCAACTTAATTTGAAATAGGAACGTATTCCGTTCCTATTTCAAATTAACTTGACATTTTTTGAAACTGTTTTTTAAATATATTTCAACCTCACAAAGCTTGACGCAGGTATGATGGATTCCCGCCTCTCCGGTTGAAGATATATTTTCTTTCTTCACGTCTCCTTGCTCTACCTGCACTATTTATATATCATACAATTCCTGCAATAGCAATGCCTAGACATTGAAGTTTTCTTGGTACTTATACCCCCTTAGCAATAAACGTGGTATAGCCCGTGAGCTAAAGAAACAAGGGAACACAAACACTCCGGGAGCCAACACGTAATGACGTCATCCGTATCGCCATTGTCATCGTCTCTTTCGGACTATTGGTAGATGACATATTTCGGTCTTGCTTAAGCATCGATTGACGTCACTACGTGTTGCCCATGTGACCATTTTTGACTCGGAATGCTATACTTGGCAGATTTAATTTTTATACCGTTATTTTTTCGATCACGACAAAACATTAAAAAGACAAAACGTAAAACTATTCCGAAGATGTCCTTACGTTTATTAGTAGGGGGTAACTTGTATTTTTGAAATATAGGTTTACTAGCTGCGCCCCGCGGTTTCACCCGCGGTTAAAAAGTATCCTATGTATGCTATTCTAGACTATAATCTATCTCTGTGCCAAATTTCATCCAGATCTGTTCAGCCTTTCTGGCGTGAAAGAGTAACAAACATCCATCCATACATACATACATACAAACTTTCACGTTTATAATATTAGTAGGATAGGATAGGGTATCGATCACACAATTTCACTTAGGAACTACAAGTTACGCCAACGTACCTAAATACTACAACTAACTGGCGATATAAATTGTGACTAATTTGACATAATTATACCAGTTAGGAGCCAGATAATAATTATTATGGTGTAACTATATCGGACAACCGCAATTGCTCGTGTTTTGTAATTAAGCATGATATCGAAACATTTGCTTTAAATACAAGATCGTTATTGTAATGTTTGTTATTCAAACATAACTTTATCATCATATCAGATGCGGGTGCGTATTATTATTCAATTAATAGACAGATGGATACAAATTGAGACAGCACGTACATGGAATTACACTTGTCTACCTACATGTTCTATTTTATTGATTTCCTGCACAAATTAGAAAAAAATATACAAAGAATATATGATATTCTGAGCAACCATAGAATGTCTCTAAACAACATAACATAACAAACACATAACATTTTGACACGCCTTTCCCCGAGGGGTCTGGTAGAGGTGTAATACAACACCCACACTTCGCCGGACGACATTCGATCCCAAATATGAGATGGGGCGAGCATGTCGCCATACATCGGGCTCCAGTCATGTAACAGATGACATACGATACGCGCATATTATGTTCACACAATTAACAAATTGGTGCGTGCCGTCGGCTGGATTTGAACCCGCTCCCATTGGCTTGAGAGGCGGGCCTTCTACAACTAGGCTATCTTCGCTTCTCTAAACGACACCGAAAATTAAAGAAGGTAGAGTTCTCAATTCGAACGTATCCACCCACCTATATCATAGACATCCAAATCAAATCAAACTTTGAGGATATAACCATACTTTGACGAGAAAGTACCTAATGGACAACAAAATGAGACTCGATATCACTTTTCTTTGTATTAAAATAGTTTTGTACTCATATTGAAAGAGAAAAACACTATAACAATCAATTTCTGGCAGCACAAGCTCTCCTGATAGACTATCTTGATTAAAATAACTTACCATTGGAGCGGAGTTAGACATTCTTATCGCTTGTTTTAATTGAAATAAAGCTGATTAAAGGCTGGTAAGTAATAATTAGGGTAAAAGATCGAACAGGTAGGCAAAAATTGCGCATTCTAAGCACGCGCGGGCACACGGGGCGCCTGAATCGGCTCGCCTTGCTTCGACCAAATAAGATCACTTAAATTCCAAGCTCGTAGCCTTACACCCAGATAGCATTGCCAGTTACTTCTGTTACTTATATGGACCCCACACAAGGCGTAATTACACAAAAGAATAAAGGAATCGTTTAAGCGTTGCTCTCTGTAGTTTGTTGCATGCAATAAACTTAGAAACAACACATAAATGTTGCAGCCAACTTGCTTAATCAGCCGTTCAGCAGCCTAGCCATTTTTGCAGAGGTGTAAAGTCAAAGTCAAAGTCAAAGTCAAAATGTTTTTATTCAATTAGGGTTTCAAAGATACACATATGAACGTCAAAGTTTTATAATAGACTCGACCGCCTTGTTCGGATAGAGAGCCTCTACTCAGAAGAACAGGCAAGAAACTGAGGAGCATTATTTTTTTCAAAAATAAATAGATAACTGTCTCACAAATTTTGGCTTACTACCAGGTAATATCATATTATATCTATGTACTAGTGGCTACTAGGCGGAAGTGGTAGGCTCCAGACATCTTTGTCTTCTAAATAATTCTTAATCTTATTCTACCCTCTTTTCATTAATGTAGTTTTTACATGTGATTTGAATTTTTGTTCAGTGAACCCTGTTATATGTACTTAATTACAATATTATTAATGATTATTTAATATGTTATAATACAATATCACTCTAAGTTCACTCTAATAAACCTAATAAACCTAGAGTGAAAAATAAACTACCTAGTGGATGCGTACTCTATATTTAGAACCAGAAATAAATTGAAACATTAAATAAAATAAACTTAATTAAGTAACTTCTTTTTTTTAACAACAAGATGCATGCGTTTGACCACTGACTCGCCTGATGGGAAGCGTCGACGTGATCGAAGGTGTAACACGCTTGCCTAGGAGATACACAGATTCACTTGACTCTTAAACACTCCCGGATTATATTTAGGTGGAAAGACAGACGCAGGCAACGAGTTCCACACTTCTGCAGTTCTTACTAGAAAAGTTGACTTGAAACGCTTAGTGTGTTTTGGCGGAATTTCCACCATAAGAGGGTAACTACATTGATACTAGACGGATTACGGGTTAATGGACTATTAGTTTGTATATTTTATTTAATTAATCACCCCAGAACGGCTGAACCGATCTAGATGAAATTTGGCGTAGAGATAGCTCACAGTCTGTAGCTCATAGGCTCTAACCACGGGTAACACAACGGGCCACATCAAAAACAGTTATATAAATAAAAAATACGAGCGAAGTCAATATTATTACTTTCAAACAGAATGTATAAGTAAATAAACGCTGGTAGCTTAATTATGCCTAAATACGTGTACTAATTACAAGAAACGTTGTTAAGCCACGAAAATAACGAAGAAAATAAAAGAACATTGTATTTTTAGTAGGTTGTTAATCTTTCTTCTATTATTTAATGGTTTTAGCTTTAATAATAGAAAATAAATTATGAAAAAGCTAACGAGGTCTATACAGTTATCTTTTAATAAATGTTTTCATAAATTTACAATAACGTGATATTCAAAACTTTCTCTTAAAAAACATTTACTTAAACAAAAATCAGAAAGATAACTAACTAAACTAAAATAATATAATAAACAGATTTAAGTAGAAAGTAGATTAAAATATGTATAAGAGGTACTCATATGAAACTAAATTCGCAAAGTAGAAAGGCTTTTGAGCTAGAAGCAAGTGGAGCAAAACTTTTTTAATTCTACTGAAGACAATAAAGCGCAAAGTTAGACGTACTGCGAGATTCATAGAGCGCTCGAAAACATTTCGAATACTAGACTATTGCACATTCTTAAAATGATTATGGTTTTATAAAGAAGAAGGATAAGGTCACTATTATTTTTAAGATTTTTTAATTACGGTAGGTTAAAGCAAGCAAGTTCGTATAGGACGAGTGGCTAGCCCTAGTGTCAGAGTTTCTAGGCCGCCCGATGGCTTGAATGATAAGAGTTCGGCGACCACTTTAGACTAACTTCGCATTGGCTTAAGGTTTTCTTTAGCCATTTCGTCTAGAAGAAGACTACGAACGAAGAGAGCAAGTAATGATACTGACGAGCCTCTAAAGTTACCTACGGAGTGACAAAGTGCAATTTCAATTTTTTTATGATTTTTTCACTTCTGTAATCATTCTTAAATAACTAAGAATTTCCGTTGTATTATGGACTCATTTAAAAGCTAATGATGTAGACAACTTCCCTATGTAAAGGGATTTTTGATTTGCTTTGTCTATCTATTGAATAAATCAGTCAAAAGTGACCCCTTACAAATGCGGATATTTTTCATAGCTCTATTTTCTCTTCACGACGTTTTTTTTAAAAAAAACGAAGAACATAGGGGCGGAGATGTAGTTTAATTAATTGTAAATGCTAAATTTCATCATAATCTGACAAATGGTTTCCAAGAAATTTGATAAGCGCGTTTGTATGGAAATTTCAGAGCGTCGCGGGACTCTTAATTTGTAGGCCCCGGTTGATTGTTCAATGCCAACAATCGTCAAGTCTTGTCAGAGATAGGTTACTACTATAATACTACTGTAATATATATACTTATACACGTATACTTAGTCGTCCATTCTAGTTTATTAATTCACTTTATTAATTTATATCTCTTATTTTATTAATTATTAATGTAGTGCAATTTATGATGATAATAATGTGACTGTTACTCTTAGTATGTAATTTAAACTTTTAGGAGTCCATGATACTTGATGAATAAATGATTTATTTTAATGATTGTTATTTTTAAGTATTGTACTAGTATTGTATTTAGTAATACACATGCTTAAGTATAAGTATATGACTTAAACTTACTTATTATTCCAGAGGGGCAGTGGCCCGTGGGTCTTGATAGGCCTTCGAGTCAAGAAGTTGATGATGATAATAATATTGTATCAAATATTGTACTAGGTGTGCCCGCGGTGTCACTCGCGTTTAATCCAGCGCATAAGCTGTCTCCATACCAAATTTCATTAAAATCCGTCAATCCGGTTGAGCGTGAAGTTAATATTAGTTCAAGAAACAAAACATTAATTATTGTTTTTTTTAACCTTAATAGGCTTGCGTTTGGCCGTCAACATGCCTGATGATAAGCAGTGATGCGGCCTACGATGGAGCGCGCTTGCCTAGAAGAAACCGATTCACTCGAGACTTGAAGACACCCAGATTATAAGTGTCAGGGAACACATACTCTGGCAGAGTATTCCACACTCTTCTCTGATTTATTCTTATTAGTGGTTATTACTAGTATTTAGTTTAGTTTGTGATTAGAAGAAGTTCGTTTTTGTTAGTAAAATTAGTTCAAATATAGAACTACTTACAGTGATAAAATACATTCCTCATATATTTTTCACGATGAAATAAAACCTCATGGAATATCTCCCCATTGAAACAATATGAAATAGAATTGACCTAGTTATACGAATTCAATTCAAACATAAATTGAGCACGTTGTTTTTACCCCTTTTGCATTTTAGGTTAGGTTAACATAAAAGAGTGAAATTCTCTCTGATTTAGTATTCAAGTTAGAGAAGTATAAAGCCAATGGGCAAAGTTTCCATCTGATCTGATTCTTGCCCCCGATATTACAACCAACATAAAAACTCGTATCAAATGGTCGCAAACACGTAAAGAGCGTGAAAATAGCTCTCTGAATGTGCCATTACCGATAAATAAGCTAATGCATAGGTAAGTTTGTGTGATTCATTCAGTTAAGAAGTTTCGAAGTTTCGAAAGATAATCAGTATTGTATGTCACAAAAGTCGCACTATGTATTTATTTATATACATATATATAAGGCTAGCTGCGCCCCGCGGTTAAAAAGTATCCTATGTGCTATTCTAGACTATAATCTATCTCTGTGCCAAATTTCATTCAGATCTGTTCAGCCGTTCTGGCGTGAAAGAGTAACAAACATCTATCCATTCATCCATCCATTCTTACAAACTTTCGCGTTTATAATATTAGTAGGATATTTATTTTTAAACATTTTAAAAGTATTTATATTTTATTTCGTCTACTTATTAGTATTGATTTATTATTATTATTTATATAAATATGTATTTATTAATTTTATCTTATAATTTTTTGCGTCTTGTACAATTATGTTTTATGACTTTCAAGGCCTCTATTTATTTAAATGTTCCTATCCATACAGGTTGCCTGGAAGAGACCGCTTTGAGCGATAAGGCCGTCCATTCAAAACTTAGTTAAGCCTTATTTAAGTACTATTGTATTTTATTTTTATCTTTTAATAAAGAGTTGTTGTTGTTGTAGTTGTTAAGAAGAGACCGACTTATATTTAATGCCACTCACCTAATTCGTTAGTAATTTGGTTTTAATAATGTAGCGTTACTTACTTTTACGTAATAAATAACGGGAATTAAAAATGTGGCGTTATTTATTATGTAAATTATTAGCAAGTGCAGTGTTTCGCTTGCGCTGACAGCCGCGTAAAGAGCACCTATTCTGTACTAAGTGGCGTTTTGTCGAGAACACATCAGTGGCGCGCTGCGACACAGCGCGACAAAACAAACCTTTGTTTCGTCGACCGCAGGGGGCCGGACCACCGCTTATTGCACATTGTTTCACCGGTTTCCATTCAAAATGTCGCTGTGGTTTTTCAAGCGCTCAGAGAACAGCATTTGTCGCAATTAGTTAACGGCTGAAAAACGTGCAGGCGTCCAAACTTGCGCTGAGAATTTCGCATATGCAAATTAGTGAATAAATTGTTCGAATCGTCGAGTTTACCTTCTTAATATTTATTTTAATGGTGCTAGTTTGGAGAGATTGATGATTGGACACGTTATTTACGTTCGTAGCTTCTTGCAATCCGATCGATGTTAGAGAGCTGGCGGGTACGTTGAATAATTGTGAGTTGAAAGCCGACCGCAGGCATCTGGTATGTACAATCTGTAAAACGCTCCCAATTAAGCGAGCGGTCTACGGGGAAACAGCCGGCTCAACGGACTGGCGATATCCACACTCCTGCACATAGACAGGCCACGGCGGGCGCTTCACTTACTATCATATTGAATGAACATGCCGTATCAAATACCTATACTGCGTACAAAGCAAGCTGTGTACTATTATCTATTCTGTCCTTTAACTGAAACTCATCTGCAATATTGTTCAACGGAATCCATATAAAATCTCTTTATTGAAACGACTAGCGTAATAACGCTAATTAATTAAATTAATCAATGTCGTGTTAAGAGATTACGTTTTCACATTTCATCATATAAAGTATGACCTGATAAAAGGCTCAATTTAAAACATATTGCAAAACGTTTAAACTTGGAAATGAAAATGTGTGTGAAATTAACAACAACGACTGTCCCGTAAACTAATGAAATCGTTATTTGTGTTTGATACTAAAGTTACCTGTTCGAGCATAAAGTCTACTTGCAGTTAGTTTAGAACACTAGTTATGTGAAAGTCCAAGCCAGCCTTTGTGGCTTGCCAATCATCAATTTCGCTCGAGGTCTGGCTAAGACTTTACAAGTTTCTTTGACGAAATTTCATTTCCTCGTAACAGTGTTCACCTTTCTTCTTCATTAAACTTATAACTTGGTTTCATAAAATTATAAAAGATAAAAGAGTGCTTGAATTTATTTTGTTGCGTATTTTATATAGCAGAAAAAGAAAAAAAGAAATTTTTCCTGTACAAGTTGGGAGTGAGAAGAAAAAAGTTTTTATTTCGATTGCAATGACAAATTTACCTGAACAACTAACATGAAAGCACCAAATAAATAACCTAGAAGCTATAAGGCTTTCACCTTATAGATTATGGTGATTGGTATTCGAGGTTCCCATACTCATAAGACATTAAGACAAATATATTTGCCTACTTAAATTATGATGGATATTATAATACCTATAGTGCCTAGGTGACGATGAAGCTCTTATCGTATCCTAATTTCGCACCAAAGCGGTTTAGATACGAGTATATCTAACCGCTAATAGATCACTAAACTAAACCTGCCCAAGTACTCCTGTTTGCATTGTAGCTCATACATCTCTCACATGCTCATCTGAATGTTCATAGCATTTCTACTTGTTTAAAGTTTGGTTGAAACGGATCTTTGTATGCAGTTTTCGCTTAGAGCTAAGTTTTGAGTTCTGTTAGTCTATGAGTACAGTCTCTCTGGAGTCTGCTGGCGTGTGTATCTAAAAGAACTAGCTTACTAGAACTTTATCGAAGGTTAACGCATCCATATGTGCTTAAAAAATAGTAAGTTTTTAGGCCACAGGGCTACCAGACCTGGGACTAGCCTAACACCTAAGCCCAAGACCTAGTGTAAGTTTGGTTATAACCATTGTATCATATTATACAGTATAAATTAAAAGAAAAGTAGAAACTGAAGTATTGAGTGCGGTTTAATATTTTGCTGAATATAAGTGAAATAAACAGAGATAACTTGGTAAGCAAACCGTTGCCTTGTTTATCAAATGTCTTGAGCTAATATATTCCTGACTCGCAGCTCGGGTGGATTTCGCTACCAAACTTCGCTAAACAAGATTGATCAGATTCGGGGTGTTTTTGCATTCAGCGCGGAGCAACTTGTCCATTTGATTAGGCTGGTGTTTGGTCGGTTGTGACAATAACCAATGGTACGTGCCCGAAATCACAGCTCGCTCGCGGCGGCTGCAATGGCATTACCTTAATCACCATATTGCTCCGTAGAGAGCACTTTATACACGCTAATGGACCTATACGATATAGACGCTCGTTGTGTCCTACACCTGTTCACTACTATTCCTGCAATTACCTGAACTTGAGCGAAACGTTAAGGTCAGCCAACTGAATAAACGTGCTTCCATCATAGTTTTTCTTAGTTTATTTTTTAAAGACTTTCTTTAAAAAAAATAGCCTAACGAAAACAAGATTTTTCCATAATACAAATTTAATTATTTAAATGTAGAGCTATTAAAACGAATGATATTTCTAGGCATTATAATACCGTTTAATTTTTATTCATAAGTTCGATAGCGCCGATTTCTAACGCTGGAGCTAATGGCAAATTTATTCCATGTTACGAGTATGCATAACTCGAATAATTCCCAGACTCGGCTCGGCAATTAGCAGGGAATTTCTTTAAGCTCCCGGTAACTTTGTTCCGGCTGAAGTCCAGCGATCGAGTCGGTCGGGGCACGTCGCGAGTTCCTAACACTCATTAATTTCTTTGAAGTCTCGCCTCCAGCCGACAACTTCCTTAGCTGTTTCTCACCAACAATTATTAAGGAATTACTTCTGCCTCATTATTGTGCGAACACACAACACTCGATATCGTTAGCTTGGCTTCCGATACACGTCGTGCGTGTCTTGATTGACTGTTTTTGTTTTGGATTATTTTATTCGTTGGCCGGAACAAAAAGTCACACGTGCGATGCGTTTTGTTGGAATAAAGCTGAATGAATAAACGATTCTATCAATAGTATCTGCGTTGTTGCAAACTGCGTGTGGAGCTCGATGTTTGTAGTCTCCTGATGGAATAATAAATTCAGCAGGTGAGGTAGGCAGCTACGTTTAGAGTCGATTTGTAATAAATCTGACGTTATTTAGCTTTAAATGTGTTTCAAAAACTTTCAGTAAAACGAATGCAAACTTCACTAGAGGTTTTATATGAGAAGAAAATAAAATGTTTCGGTTCGAACTAATACTCGTACGTAGTCAAAGTTTGAAAGTAGCTCTCGGCTGGTATGGCTAACGACGTTGCTGTGTTATGCCGTAACTTTTAATCGCGTCAACTTTATTTTTCATTCAATACATTTCACAACCATTAAATACTGGATACCGTAAAATGGGTGCCTAATACAGCACATCGGATACTTATACGATATTTGACATAATCAGTAAATTGATGGAGGTACCTGGTTATATGTGTAGGTAGGTATATCATAACCGATAAAGGTAATGAATTTTCGTTTAAGTACTTTCAATAGATAAATTTCTGTATTTAGAACATTTTACAGTGTCATAAACTAATTTGTATTATCCTCAAAATACTCGTAAAGCATTCGAAATGAATAAAATTAACGGAGCATCCACCAATGAAAGGTTAATGTTTCCAAGCGTTTACATCTGTCGTGTTACTGCCGAACAAAGTTGTGATAATTTCCAGCGCTGGGAATTAGAGCCGTAAAGGAACCAAATTAATTAGACAAACAGCCTCGAACATACGTAGGCGCTACGGAGCTACGGTGCTACGGTGCTACGGCGCTACGTGTCGAGTTCGCGAACTTAAAGCTGATACTCATGACGGAGCGGAGCAACGAAGTTAGACATAATTGAGACGTCGCAATGCCCCGCGGGTGCCGCCGGTAACGAGACTCGCACCTCGCATACAAAACGCGCGCGCGCCGCTCGCGCCTCGGGCTCCAACTGATGCCTGTTTACACAACAAAAGCTCTACACGTAACTTCGCATACCTTGACTTAAACATCCGTCATTTTACATCGTTCCGTAGATAGTATCTCCAGGCAGAACTATTATCGAGAGATGATGTGCTGAGCACACTCGGAACACACTTGGAAATTTATCACTGCTATAGACGGATTTAGTGCGGCAACAAAGTGATTTATAGTCGCGGAGTATGCAATTAGGACTACATATTTGTTTAGAGATCGGGCGTCTGCGACTTGGAATGTTTGTCTTTGAGATCGGATTAAATAATAAGTTTACAAGTAGCTATAACTAAGCTAATTTGAAGCAAAAGCTAAGTTGTAATCATGATAAGTCATTAACAATATGGACTAAAAAGTGATTGTTGCACATAAACAAAAATTGTTTGAAAAGGGATTGCACTTTTTAAAAGTACTTTTGGTTCTATGTAAAGGGTTTTAATGGCTACAGTTTCACATTATCGTGGTCATATCGCTCTTAATGATAAGACCACTTTGGCTTATCTTCTTATGTTTCTTTGTATTTGTTTTTTTCTTTTGGTCCCAATACAGTGTAATTGTATTGTATTATTGCGCCTTGACTTTGGTAGCTCAAGACATTTTCCATTACCGTTACCGATTTTCGTGGACCGCGCGCTATGGTGCCGCCTGACGGGTTAAAGGCAATTTAACTGTAATTAGGTTTTTATCAAACATGTGTAAAAATAATGATGTACGTTCATTTGGAATAATATACTATTACGAACACTACGCTAGACGTTTGTTATCTTACAACGTGTATCACAGTTGATACATAGGAACTACAACTAGTTCATAGAGCGAGAACTTGCCTTCAAGCAGTGAGATAGACGCTAATGGTCGGCAGCGCGTATCTTAACGCCACATTAATCATGCCTAATCCGAATAACACTTCAATTAGACACTCTAATATAAATCGAGAAATGGTTTTCACGTTAAATTTAATAGGGGGTGATTACGTAAGGTTCCGTAGACGTCCAATCCAGGGGTATTTGCTCGGTGTTTCCCCACGAGATTATAACTTGATCCACTGATACTGCCGACTCGGCATTTCAACCTATTACGCCGAGCTCCATTTCACATTCTGTTCGTGTAAAAAAAAGCATTGTTCTTGGACATTTTATGAAAAGGACTTTTAACATTTTGCTAAAATTCTGATTAGGAACTGAAATTATAAGCACGTTGGGAATTTCATTATTTTCTTTTTTTTCTCTTCAAACTATATTATCATTTATATACCTATATCACTGGTATAGAACTCTAAGTATTTAATTGAGTTATGTGATCAGTTACTACAAAGTTCCAGATGTTGTGAAAGGTTTAGCTAATTGATCAATTTCAGTTGAATACATCACTTAAACTTCACGGCTCTACTGGAGATAAAGTTCGCTTCACTAAATTAATATATCCTAATGTTGACCTTGTCTGAGGATTTCACCAAAACATTTAATTTTATATTACCTACTGCGCTTCTGTTGGATTTAATCCACTAGAACAATAACATTGTTAACATTTCATCGCACTTGGTTGGCTGTGCGTCTACAATATTTAGTATTGCTTAATTAATTAAATTAAGCCAGCCGTTGAGGAGTAGATGCCATTATTATGATTAATAATGTACACACGCGGGGGTAGCTTGAACAGCCCTTATGTGAGATCTCGTCGCGTCAGCACCCGTTCGCTGCTAAAGACTCGTCCTTATCTTGACGATATAATGACCTGCAATATTTTAGCTGCATATGAGTGTACTTTGTAATGCTTAAAACTTTATATTAATGTATTTATAAAGCAGACATATCTGGTCTATTCATAAAACGTACTATGCGTTAGCTTTGTGAGCATATGTCATTTTGTTTATAATTTAATATGGCTATCATAACAAGCGAAACCTCATCAGTAATATGTTGAATAAATAAGTTATTTCATGTGTTTACATTTGTTTAAACTAGTGTAAATTTGGAGGTTGCAGTACGGGTATGTGATAGTTCAACTTTTAAATAGCAAGAGTCTGCGAGAGACTGCAACCAGTCACCGATTTTATCCGAGTTTTCATTCGTGACGTCTCGTACGCCGCTAGACGGCGCTACGACGTCGTTTCATACGAGCGCCGAGTGAGACTCGTGCAGCCTTTGTTAGGGTTGAGAGAACATTTTGGAATTAGCTTAACTTATACGAGACAAGATCCTACGATGCGTTAAACATGCATTGTTCTAGTTTCCTTTTATGCATTAAAATAATAGTCGATACATTTATGGTAACTTTCGCGAAGTCGATGACAATCGTTAAGTTCGAAAGCTGTTAGCGAACCATTCAGTTTTAAAGCGGTAAGGTACTACGGCAAAATTAATAACCTACCAGTTATTAGCTCTGCGTTTACTCGTAGATATAACTGCACAATCAATGTATAGGTAATACTGTATACGAACCTTAGTCACGTTCTCAAATTATCGGGCCATTCCCACTCAAGGCTTGAATCAACGACGAGAATAAAACGTCAATGTGCCTGTCGAGTTCGATTTCACAACGTCCTTGTAAATATACCTTGATATAATGTAATACTAACTTTGGTAGTGCCTTAACTTTAGTCAGACCATCCAAGGATGGAATGGACTATTAGATTCGCAGACGAATTGTTTGCTTGCTTAGCGAAGCAGAACTTGAGGTTATCGATCTTGCTTGAAGATTGAGCCTCAACAGTGGTTTCATTTATAGATTTATACTCGTAGTTGAAGATCAAAATTCATGAACTTAATATGAAGTGGAATACTGAAGTTCTATACTTTTTAACTTAGTCAACTGGGGCAAATGCATCTGTGGGGCAATTGCGTCTTTCGAGAACTACTGACAAACCCGTCACAAATTAGGCAAATAGCGCCAATTTTTTTTTTTTAAATGTAGTATAGGTCGGCGTTTGACCACCAACTCGCCTGATGTTAAGCGACGTTGTGGTCTAAGATGGAGCACGACGACCTATAAGGTACTTATTCACTCTAGCCTTGAAGATTTGTAGAGTGAAGAAGTACAAAGACGGCAGTTGAGTGAGGCGCTACAAGTGCGCCACTGCTCAGACCCGTCTTCGGAACGGTTATACACCGGACTACATCCCGAAACACGACTAGGTCATTTCACGGCATGGCTTGGTCCGGTGGGTGGTAACTAGCCGCGGCCGAAGCCTCCCACCAGAGTTTGCTACCCGGTTAGCACTACCCGGGGACCACGTGTAGGGAATCAGAATAGAGTACACTCCTACGGACGTGGGTAGCTCAGCCCCCCAAACCGTTATTGTTGTATTGTACAGATTACAACTAAAGATAGAAAAAAGAAATAGGTGGCGCCTAATTTTTAAAGGGTTTTTCAGTAATTCTTAAAAGACAATGGCCCCCCAGACGCATTTGCCCCAGATGACTCTAGTATAAAATTGTGCACAGTTAATCGTAACTGCAACGATGTGATGATTAAAGATTAGATAATCGGATACCTACATATTTACTTACGCCTATCTCCGAAGGGGCTGGCAAAGATGAATGACAACACCCACTCACTTTGCCGGACAATATTCAATCCCAAATGTGACAGGGGGCTTACCTGTCGTTATATACCGGGCTGTACAGATGTAGGAAACATGTAGCTGAAGACGTTAAATACGCACAAATGTTTGCAAATGAACAAATTTGTGCGTGTCTTCGGCTCGGATCAAACCCGTTCACTTTGGCCAGACAGACAAGCCTTCTCTAACTATGCTATCATCGCTTACTACATACTAAATCCTAAATTAGTACAATGTACTAAATGCAAATACACCAATCCCGGAAATGCAGACTTTTTTGATGAAATAAGTGCTCACCGTACTACCCACGAAGTTTAGGTAAATATGCATGTATTAAAATATCCAGTCTACCTCCAGTGATGATATATATATTAACTGGAACACAAGGCAGCGAAGCATATCAGATAAAACCTTCCAAGTGCTAATTGTACACAGGAGTAAAAAATCCAGTTTCTCTTTATTACAGCTGTACACATTTCCCAAGCTACGAGTACAATAAAGACGTCTTAAGCATGTTCTCGCAGGTGAGTAGATACTAAGCTGCTCGTGCTGTTCGTGGAGCTGTACCTATACAATCCCCGAGGAAGGAACTGTAAGCCAATCTGCGGTCCTGGTACTAGTCAGTGTTGCCTGATGTTTATGGATGCCACGCTTGAATATACCTGAATATGCTACCAATCTACCAATCCTATAACAAGTGGGACTTATAAAAAAAACCGACTTCTCGCCTATCTCAGCACACTTGGGTTTTTAAGACGAATGTAACGATACCTTAACTCAATCGACGAATGTAACGAAATCAATCCAGCCGTTTGCAAGATACTAGGTAATAAAAATTTACAGACATGTAAGATACATGCGAAAAACATAACCCTTTCCTGACAGTCGGATAAAAAACTATGTCAGCTAGTTCTGAACTTTGTATATAAACCTACCTACCTAAAAAAACGAGTTAAACGAGAGTTCCGCTCTTCTAATAACATTAAACCAATATGAGGATAAAATTTTTACCAACTAAAGAGATTTATAGGTGAATTAAAGCTTATTTTAAATGAAGCCTTGTGATGATTTTTCGCAAGCGTAAAAATCGCCACACTATCGGCAAGTACAAGTACCTATACCTACTATATACCTACCTTCCTACTGATGACATGTGATGTTTGTAAATTTTTGAAATTGGTAAATTTTTTGCTTCCCTTTTCGTGTTTTTTTTTTTACAAATATGTATCTACTCTCGTGTCATGTATGTAAAAATACTTGAAAAAAAAATGATTATTTAATTTCATTTAAAATAAAACGCCAAATATAGTTATAGAAAGTTAGGTAACCGACATACCTACACTTTCTTTACATTTTGAAAACTTTCCTAGAGAACTGAGAAACATTATTTTATAACAAGGGCTAAGCCAAGTCTTCAATCTGGCAACATTTTATAAAATCGCTTTTGCAACGGTGAAAAGGATTAGTATTCTTTGTCCATTTCTCGCGAAAGTAAACTTGGAACACTAACCAACAACGTTCGAGTTTTCAGGCCAAATCTTAGTTTCAGTTTAGTACTTAACTATACTACAGTATTCGTTACGTGCTTTGTTTTTGTGTAATATTTAAAATGAGTAAGTAAAAAAGTATTCGACAAGTACTTAATTTGAAAAAAAATTGTTAACATTGTTTTTTAAACATACATTTAATTTATTTATTATTATAGCTGCATAAAGAAAGTAAATACAGTTGAGAAAGAGTATTCTTTGGACCAACCCTGAAAATCCAATTCTAGCACAAGAGCTTGATAGAAGTCGTACTAGTTTTATTTCACTCGATCAATTGATTGTTGATTTATTCTTGGAGAAAGTTTGAACTCTTTTATGTTTATAGGTACTTGGCTTTCGGCATTTCCTTTATATAGATAGATACCTACTTATCTTATATAAATCTCGTTATACTCGTTTCACATGCTGAATGTTTTTGTATAACTTCCTTAACATAAACAGAACAACATAACTGAAAACTACCTAACAATATATTTATAACCTACGTTTTAACTATATAGATTATAACTTTATATACTTTATACTTTGCATAAGTTCATGATATCCATTTTTACCGATGTTATTAAAGAGTAAAATAAAATTTTGAATGTAGCCTAACTTCGTTGAAATATAACCTATTTTACTCTGAAACGGGAAGGAATTACTATCCAGTCTAATAGATTATTCTGTCTGAGACTCTGAGGAGTCATTGTTACAATTACCAACGTTGCGTTGCTAAATTGCCAAATGAGCTTCCAACTGACTCGACTATTACTAAACCCATTAAGTAAGGAAGCCACAGTCACAGAAACCCGTTGTGGCCACGAATAAAATTGTACTAAGTATTTTGGCTTCGTCAGTCAAGTTAAACAAGGTTAACACAATTTATACTTGAATGAAATTTGATCTTGAAGCCGAATAATATTACAATCGACATTTAGTTAAGAAATAATTATTAAAAGACAAGCAAATAACTCGCCTGTGTTTGACACTTCGGTTATAAAGACCAATCTAATGACACTTACAGAGTATACTTACTTAATTGAGCTACAGAGCAATTCAGTTAATCATGGCCGATGCTTAACTAAATCGTTGCGTTTGTCTTGATATTACGTTTGTCATTAAAAAGCGGACGAGCAATTGCTCAGTAGCACTATCATTTTACAAATGTTTCATTAGTAGTCAAGCTGACATGTTTATGAGGTAAGGGTCACATAGAAATAGGCAAACATACATAGGAGCACTAAAAAACATCTCCATCCTTCTAAAAATGTGCAATCTTTTAAAAGTGTTAACAATGCTGCAGTGGAGGGGTTTTATGATCAGGGGGGCTATTCCTGCGCGTGAGATGAGATGAGATTCTATCTTGGTCACTCTCACACCTATGACGTTTCAAAAGAGAGCAACAAGGACGAAAAAAAGTGAGATGAAAATCTTAAATCTCCGAATAGGGCCACAGATAAATAAAAAGGTTTTAAATCCATTTTGTAGGACACGTTCAAATGACATAGCATACTCGCTTTTTCAGTTTGGTTGGTAGGCTTAGTGCTTCACCACTTTCTCTACCTTAGCGGATATAGGATTAAATCTTCGAATTAATCAGACAAAATTTCAAGACATTCTGTTCGACATACATAAGGACTTACCTGCAAAGGTACCTAATAGTTAGTAGGTAAGCCATTAACCACACCATTCAATAAAATATGTAGCAAGGAAAAATAAAACTATTCGAAGGGAATAAAAACGTGACTTGCCCTGCAATGAGGACCGAAGTACCGAAGGGACTAGCTAGCTCCCTTGTCTTTCAAATGTCATGAGTGGGGCTTTGTTATCAAACAACGTGAAGGAAAAATGACAATCTTTTTAGCAGATATTAGTCAAAATCAAGCCGGAACCGTATTATAGATAGATAGATAAACACTTTATTGTTCACACCAGAAATAACAAAACAACAGAACAGGAATACTTAAACTGTAGAGTAACAACTGGCGGCCTTATCACTAAGAGCGATCTCTTCCAGACAACCTGGAACCTGGTGGAGAGTAACAATATCTTAACATTAGAAAATGTTAGTGTCAGTAACAATAGGTCGGCATTTGACCACCAACTCGCCTGATGTTAAGCGACGTTGTGGTCTAAGATGGAGCACGACGACCTATAAGGTACTTATTTACTTTAAATTATCTTTATATAAATGAAACGGATGTTAACTAATAATGGTTAAACCTATGACATAAAAAGATAACACAACAAAAACTTGTTTCATTTCATTAAAAAGTACCCTGAAGTCTATAACAAATAAGCAAAATTACGATTGATGATATTAGACGAGTTATATAGCAAGACGCTACGCAAACATGACATATGCTCGTACGTAGCTAATGCATTAATGTAGCCGCTCGCAGATGGAGAGCAAACAGGGGCTTAACTGCACTAGACGAGTAGTTTCCCTTTTAATTAAACGAGTTCTAGGCGCCTGCTAACCGCCGAGTACGTGGCAAATTTATGGAGAAATTGATATAAACCTCTAGCCTCCTTCGGAGACTTGTGCATTTGTGCATGTGCCTGTAGATTTTTTGGTTTACTAGCAATGAGAAATTATACCTACAGAGCTAAAAAGGTACATCAAAACTCGGCGCACGCTGTACATTGCGCCGACTTTTTGGTTAGTAGTAAGCCAACCGCGATCCGATTACAATGCCGCGCGATGCCATAGTGCTCGGGAATAAGCTGCCTGAATAATACTAGCAGTCTAAATTAGAGTTAATAAGGTATTACTATAAATGATGTCTAGGTAAGTATGTACTTACGAGTAAGATTCTGACTCTGTAGTTATTCTATATCAATTTTTACTAGGCTAAGTATAAATAACTCCATGTTTCGTAAGCTTTCATTAACGTAGAAATTTTACCGAATATACGTTCTCAGAATCAACCTACCTGTAAAATAAATATCTACTTTAAAAAATTTGAGTTTTGTTCATCAAAAACGATTTTCCAAGAAAAAGCCTCGAGGGCTGTATAGCTGAAACACGGTATTTGTGTTTTGACCTTTTTATTTTCATTATCCAGTTAACCACTATAATTTGATCCCTTAATAAATTATGTTAATGTAAGCTTGTTAGCAGATTACCTCAGAATAGAAAACGGAGTAAACTACTATTTTCTTTGACGCGACTGCGCAAAAAGGAGGGTTATGTTTTTATGATATTATACAATTATCTGCATTGTTAGTACCTAGGTATCAAAGGTTGTAGTTTAGAAATTTTAATCGATACGAAAACTACTGTAAAAATACACTAAAAAAAATTGGACCGTCAAAATACACAATTAACGTGTCTCCACTCTACGACAAGCCTTTCCCTTAGCTTTTAAACGTGGACTGTAAAGCAGAATGTGAAATTAATTGAGTCACACGTTCTTCGTTGCAGTACTTTAAATATGGCACTCTACATTGTCAGCGAGAAAACTGTTTAGCACATTGTAACTACAAACCACAAATTAAATTAAAACCCGTGCAACATTTGGCCGTGAAAATTTGAATTGAATGATTTTATTTTACGTCCACGTCTTTAGTAGACCGATACTTTTCGAAGAAGCAGTAATTTGACACTTGTCAATATAATCCTGACTATACCTACCTACGACAGCCTGGGTGGCTCAGCTGGTAATGAACCTGCCTCCTGAGCTTGGGGGCTTGAATTCTATTCCCAGCTAGAGCAAACATTTATGTGATGAACATTTGTATTAGTTATGTATTTAAAAATATTCTATGGATGTTTATCAGTCTCTGGCAGCCATTGTTCAAGCTTTGCTTAGCCAATTTAAGCAAAGCTTGAACAATGGCTGGACTACATATGTGCGAGTGTCCCGAATATTTAGTATTATTTGAATACCTATTATAAATGTGAAAGTAAATTCGTTCGTTTGTTTGTGTGTCTGTTTGTTTGTTACGCTTTTACGCCCTAACTACTAAACCGATCATCATGCAATTTTGTACTTATAGTTTACGTTGTCAAAGGTACAGAAAAACATAATGGGTACTTTCTATCCCAAAAATATCGGTTACTGTGGAACCGCGAGGCGCTGCTAGTAAAAAACTTAACTAATGTTGTGTTATGCAGCCATCGCGGTGTTGGATATGAATAATGACACAGGAAGTGACAGTTGAGATGTCACTCCCGATACATGTGACAAAGTTGAATGATTGTGTCTGATATAACTTCTTTGTTCGCCACGTGATTGTTAACGTGATATAAATAAAGGCGTCACAAAATAAACAAGGGCGAAAAATAAAAGGGTCGACCCGGTAATTGGGGAACACACAAAAACTCAATTATTTATGTCTCCGTAGCGCGTGGGTAGATAATATAAATCGGCCCGAATCAATTTAGGATGGAAAATAATCGCCGGATTTTATTGCTTATTCCACGATCACAAAACACTTCATAAATGTTGCTATAAATTATTCGGCAAAGTGATGGCTCTCATTTTACTGTCGTTGTGTTGAGGCGCTAAGCCGAGTCTACATTTGCGAAATTAGTTGCGAGCTTCATAATAATGTGATTGATATGACAATGGGGAGGGCGCAACAATAAAGCAGCCAGATGCCAGCCTATCAAATATCTTGGCGGTGTTTATTTAATTTTCGATGCGGAAACGAACGATAGCAATAATGTTATAAGTACTATTTCTGAATAAGGATATCAAACATATCTTTAATCTGGACATGCCATACGCAAGAATCACTATTTCGAACACTGGAATAAAAGGAATAGAGTTAAATATTGAAGAATGAAGCACATGCATGACTATCACGTTTTATATTTTTGTAGTTACTACTCTTCTCACTTTTATGACTTGTTGAACTTCTGTCATAACAGTTCTGTCACAGTTTTCTCTGCATTCGTAGTGAGCACTCCGCTTTATTTTCATGTCGTAAACCGTATTGTAGCTCTAGAGGGGCCAGTCTCACTAGAAGCCGTAATTTGCACGTTGTACTGATTCCCGATAATTCCAATTACCTCGTAATGTTTACGTACATAATTTTACGGTACTCGACTCGGACACCGCACGCCGTTTTCGAGTAAATCATTCCGGAATAATGTTTATAGCCTGTAAAATTATCTGTGTATTTAGGCATTTTGAGTACAGCCTGCTTTTCGACAAAGCTAACAAAGAATATGAGTTAGGTAATTAGTTATCGAATTTCATTACACTATGACAGTTGACCTTGATTGTATTGATTTTTTTTCTACGGGTTTGTTATGCATTCAAAATTATCTGTTATTCGCATAATTTTAATTTAATTACTATCTTGTGTAACGAAATAACAGGATCATATTAATATGTTTCGAGTAAAACATTTTGAATTTGCAACGGGCAATGGGAAAATTAACTTAATTAACATTTGCAGCTCCAAAATTTGTGACAAAAATATGACAAAGCCCGTCATAGGTACAACGAACGTCCAATTAACTCACTTTAGAGAATGGATTTAACAATGTGCCTTACGTAACATGCCATTCGATGTTATGAGGTAAAAGGGGATGTTTGCAATATGTATTACACGAAGCATTGAGCTGAACAAGGCAATTTAACCAGAGTAATCTAGAAGCAGGCGGAGTGAGATCACGTGTTCACTTCTACATATAACTAACTCAATATAGCTTTAGGTATGTTAGTAGGTCTATATGCTACTATGGCGTAATAGCTGCAGAGCTTGCAGCCAACTTAAGCTGAACGGCAAACTTAATGTAACTTCGTCGGGGGACTCCACTAGGCCCAATAATAACGCCATTATTTCAACCCGTTTGTGTGCCCGCTAAGTATCTGCTTAATAGAGAACTATCTTATGGTATAGGAGAATAATGATGGCCATAAATTAGTGTGTTGTTTTGTAAGTCTCTAGTGTGCTCTAGAGATGTAAAGCGACTACAAAACAAGGTATTCTGATAGTTTTCTCAATCATCGTAATTATTTGTAAAAAAAAAATCGTGATTAATCAACGGCATCGACAGAGTGAGGGTGACCTCATACCTATATGATAGCCTCAGCTTCATCTCACATCATATTGCATCATCTATAAATGATTTTGCAAGCTTGAACCAGTTACCGGTGCTTGTTTACTATCTTAACCATAAAAAACAATAAAAAACCAAAAATGTACAAGCAGTATTTCTTAACAGAAAATAAAATAGAACATAATTTTCTACGACCAGAGCACAAACTCTATATTTGCTACTTTATTTCTTGAAGCAGTTGGCACGTTTTTAGAAATAGCTGAATTGGCAAACAGGTAGTTTCAAGAAAAGAAAACGGAAGAGTATTTAGACACCTTACCAGAATTTCAGTCAGCGTATTTCTACTACGTATTGTACGGCAGACAACGCGAGAACAGTGCGGTTTCGTATTGGTTCGATTGAGCTGTTAGCGTTACTACGAAATCGACAAAACTCGTGACAATCTCACTTACTTGTACAATTTGCTGAGTATGAAAAAAGTGGATATCATACTTATTTTATTTACAAACTAGCTGCGCTCTGCGGTTTTACCCGTGGTTTAAAAGTGTCTATGTGCTATTCTAGACTATAATCTATCTCTGTGCCAAGTTTCATCCAGATCTGTTCAGCTGTTCTGGCGTGAAAAGTAGTAAACATCCATCCATTCTTACAAACTTTCGCGTTTGTAATATTAGTAGTAGGATCTACATCTTTTCAAAAAACTAAACATACTACTACGTCAATAAACTACGTCAATGCTAGAATATGAATATTCTAGCTTATACTACGTTCTAGCTGCACCCCGCGGTTTCACCCGCGGTTAAAAAGTATCCTATGTTACATCTAGTACCTCCCAGAATATGTGTACAAAGTTTCATGATGATTCGTCAAGTAGTTTTTGCGTGAAAGCGTAACAAACATCCACGCTTTCACATTTATAATATTAGTAAGGATACTACATATAACGAATATGTAGTTCAGAGTGAGTGGTAATCCCAAAACAGAAATTAACTAAATAGCTGCTAAATTGTTAATTAACGCAACGCGAGCGAGGACCCAGTGAGACCGAGACCGGTGGTAGCACCGGTCGGGCTGCGGGCCGCAGCTGCAATTACCTAATGATGCGCGGCGGTTACCCAATTATGGCGACTGCATTCACGTTTTTAGTTCTGCTGATTCGGAAGCTCTCTTCCCGATAATTTTGTACGGAGTACATTTGTTCTCTCGCCGTTTAACTTTAGATAAAAGGGTCGATTGGCGGCTGGATGAGGAAGACCTTATTTCGTCTTCAATTGTTTGTAGACTACTGTTTAAGAACAAAGCACTATAATTAATTAAATAAAAGACGATCTAGGTCCATACAAAAATAGATTAACGAGCGAGGTTTATTACACGTATGTTATCGTGTTATTTATATTGAATATTATTTTAACAAGCGATGATAGTCTAGTTGGAGAAGGCCCGCCTCTCAAGCCAGAGGGAGCGGGTTCAAACCTAGCCGACGGCACGCACCAATTTGTTCATTGTGTAAACATATGTGCGTATTGTATGTCATCTGCTTTATGACTGTATCCGATGTATGGCGACAGGCTCGCCTCCTGTCACATTTGGGACTGAATATCGTCCGGCAAAGTGTGAGTGTTGTATTACACTTCTGCCAGCCCTCTCGGGTGAAGGCGTGACGATATGTATGTATGTATGCATAACCTATATGTTTAAAATAGCAAAGCAGAATCGGTTAATTGGCGATGACTCAAGCATCTATAAAGAGGTAATTACTAAACCACACCGCCCATTTCCGAAGTGCCTGACACCTTTTTACCAACACAAATTAGGTTCTGTCGAAGTAGCCTTTACAAACAAAGTGAGAGAGATGTTAATTTAATGTAGTACCGTGTCACTCGAAGCTGGTCCGTAGCCCGACTTTCAAAGGACTAGGGCAGCCACGGATTCTCTATTATGTAAATTTTCGCGTAATTTTCTCTGTGGGAGTGCGCCCGGCGCGCGCCGGACTTTGTAACGGGAGCGCTTCTCATTAATACCTACCTGTACTCTTCAATTTTTGGACTAACATTTTCTGACGTTGATAGATGTTTTAATTTGGAAGCCCGACACTCATCCAAAGTCTCGTATCTATGTCTATATTATTATAGCTAAAGATAGCTATAATTTGTATAACGAGTACTTAATACAAATTGATTAAACATGTACTGGGTAAAGTCATTAAATTAGACATGTTAAGTGATGTTCAAAGAGCATACCACTCGCAGATATCATTAATATTCTGTCGGTAACCTATTTTATCTGTTGACAAGAGGTGTAAATCTAGACCCGTAGTGAACAAGCAGAAATAAAGCCGCCCATAAACCAAAATAGACGGTTTGCCAATAAAATAAACGCCAGTCGCAAAACCCGTCCAATATATAATAGAAATAGGGGAAGCTTCCAGTGCGAGGGCTAAATCATCACTGTCAACGTCCGGGAGACGTTCATATTTGTAATGTAGGTCGCATGTACGAAAACCTAACGGTCACTAATCCGTAGATGAGCCGACGCTTTCGTAGGAACATCTGCGGCCGCGACAACCAGTGAAACAAAAACGAAATGAGAAAGGTTCGGGGCTCGTATTGTGGAAGTAGGTACAGGCATTGTGAAAAGTTGCTACGAAGCAGTGACGGGCTATTGTGCAGCGCTCCGCCAGCAGCGCTGACCTCAGCACCGCCGCCGCCTCAGCGCTGCCTTACGAGTATGACTGCTACAGAATATTACAATTTATGAGCGGAGTGTCGAATTTTCCGCACGTTGGGATTGTCGTCTGTGACTTCTACCCAAAAAGCTTTCAGGCTCGATTACTTTTAACAACGCTTTTATATTTAGGATTTGTTTTTGAGATAAGAGGCGTTTCGCATGAAAAGAGCGATATAAACTTACAAAAATCTATTATACTGTTTAAGTTTTGCGAAACGAGATAAGTAGGTTTATCTCCGTCTCAGTTTATACGTACGGAATGGGGTATTAAAGAGAGTCTTTAATTTTAGTAACTCGTATTTCAGTAAGAGTATAAACCGTTTACGAGGCGAACTAGACGTGAGTAGCTTAAATTCAATTTGAACTGTGTTCATTAAGTTTTATATTTTACAAGCTGTTTGTACATTTTTCGATTTGCAGTTACATTTGTAGCGCAATGTATTTTATTGACCATGTTACTGTAATTGCTGGCAATTAACTGACTTTGTTGTTAAATATTTTTCCAATTAAGCACCTACGGGATTTTCAGTCAGCATTGTTTTTGTTGCGTGACATATTTATTAAAATTGGAATAAGGACTAATTAAAAGAGTCAATAGTTTATTTAAATAAATTAAGTGTCGTGAATATTCCACTCAAGCATTTTAGCCGTGTCGACAAGTTACCGAGCAATGTGTCCTCACAATATGCGAACACAATGTGTTGACAAGGCATACAACCTGGTTGGAAAGGAAAACATATTTAAGTAGCCTAATTTATAGAACTTTCATCACACTAATGACTATCTTTAGTGTAGTACTTAGAAAAGATTATTTCGAAGCCACTTAATTATATCTATCACTACTTAAGTGACTTCTGGCAATCTGTTCTTGGGACCTAATCCACGGATAGGTCCAAATAACGAAAATGTCGTACTAATCTCCAGCTACTAATCAGATCATTTGGATGAAATGAGCTCGCACATGTGGCGAACTAAGTCTTTCAGATCATTGGGTTTTGCTATATGAATACTGTATAGCCGAGTAACGTGGTTTCGATGAGTGAGTAATAATTCATCGAATTACGATTCTCTGTAGAACGTTTAGACGAAAACACGATTCAATGATTCTCCTTAAAACACTGTTTGTTATAAGTGTTAAGTACTTATAGATTTCGCTTAAATTAAGATTTGATTTTTTAGATTCCTCCTCCGTGCTAAATTCTAGATGAATTGTACGGTAATTCATGTGCGTAAGTCAGCTAAGCAATGTTGTGTGATTTCTTGAATATTAATATAAGGTTGTATAAAAGTCACAATATAATTTTATGAAACGGGAATTACTCACGAATGATTTAGTCAATTATTTCGACTAAAGTTTCAACCGCTTTCGGTGATCTTTATAAAGGAGAGTGCGTGTGCGCGGCTGCGTCTCGCATTTCACTGACATTTTACAGAAGTGTTTCTGGCAAATAATGTTTCAACGAATTGTTACGTACTTGCATATTGCCATCACCATTCTTGTTTCCACTGGTCACTTAAATGTACAAAACCATCAAAAATGTAGGTTCAAAATATTTATCTTTTCGATAGTTGACCGATTGCGTTTTACCGATGCAAAATGTTAATCCGTCGAATCCTTTTATGTACGTCGCAAAAATAAAAACGTGTATGTAGCTCATAACAAATATCCGTAGCATTTGCTTGTGCTCTGCTGTTAACGAAACTTGAAACCAGGACAACAAATTGTTCTAGGCCTATTCTGGTTGCAAACCCTAAAAAATCTATCTCAATTCGACAAATAATTTTAGAATTTGAAGAATTTCCTAGTCTCCTGCATTTTTTTCTTTATTCGAGCAGGGAGAGAGTCGAGAAGTTTTCTCTAAATTATCTAAATGATCGCAGTTGATAATGCAGCTCGAGAGAGTCATTACGTGATGGCAGCGAGCCGGTCGGCCGCCCGGGCCGGGGCCGGGCCGGGCCCCGCCGGTAGCGATCTGTGAACGAGCCGCGCGCTCCGTGACCGGACTGAATACAATTACCTACAGCTATACCGTAATTAAATTGCAAAGTTAGAGCTTCATAGCTGCATATTAAGAGGTAGAAAAACGCCGAGCTCCATTAAGTTTTAATGAAATAACCTGCATATGCACGTGTCGAGTATTCAGTAGGTATTGCGAGAATTCTCTGTTTCCAACAATCAGCACAGCTTCTGTGCACTGCGCCTTATTATGTGGCTACTCGTATGTTATATCGTATAAAGCCAATTAAAGTTAATAAGCACAATAAAAAGATTTGTATAAAGTTTCTAGTAAATATCATTAAGTAAATTAATTATAAAAAAAAATAGAATAAAAAAATCATATTCCTTGATGTACTTAATGCGACGTTAAAGCGGAATTACTAGATATTAGTTCAAGTAACAAGTTTGAAGATGAACTTTCGCAAAGTAACGCCTGATTCAATCAACTATGTTTATAAATGGATTTCGCATTTTTTTTTCTAGTCATCATTATCATCATCATCACTTCAAGTTAGGCATAAGTGAACTTTTGCTATGCTTATCAATTGCAAATCTTTCGCAATTGTTATTTTGATGTACTACGATTCAGTTTTTTTTTTTACATGATAAATCTTACTGATTGAACTTTAATTAATTTCCAGTATGTAGTTACGTTACGAGCAAACCAAGAACCAAACAATAAAGCAGTGAAAATTGAACAAGCTCGGTAAGGAAATAAAATAAGTAGGGAGGGAACAAACCCGACGAGTATCTGGAATCCTTTACTAGAAGCATCTACAAATGGGATACAAAAAGTCCAAGTACCTATCAGTTGTTTTATGTGCAGAGGACGGTAACGCGAAATAGGGATATTGAATTCTAAGCGCGTCCACGACGAGCGAACGTACGTGCCCCGCGACCAACTGCTCGGAGCCTCGACAAAAAGTCTAAATAGATGTGTTCCCGCAAAGAGGATAAGGAAACGGCCATTGTGCCCGATGCACTACCGCGCTCCTGCAAATCTCAAACCATCTGCAAAGGACATAACGAGAAAACTTGTGTGCGTCCGCGCTGCCGCCGCGCAGAGCTTCGCCTCCTATTATTATTTGTTGCTCAATAACCGCGTAGATTTTATGGCTTGCAAACATCTGTTTCCCAACAATAGTGATGTACATTTCCAACATGTACGCCGGGATACAGGAGTACTGTGGCTGAAATTGCCTTCGTGTCAATGAAACACCTCGATATGTTTGCTAGCGTATACAGAATGTGCAAGGCTAGTTTGTATTTTTGACCATTTAATCTTTATCAAATTGAAAAGTTTAACTATTTACCATTTTAACAAAATTAAAAGTACCTATCTGTTATGGGTTATCCCGAAGTACTCCATTCTTTTGTTTAAAAGTGAGATTTACTCGTATTTTCGCTTGTACTCGTAGGTACGTGTAATAAGCATTATTAGGTGACATAATTATAAAGAAACCATAGGTATTGTTTATAATCGTTAAAGAGTACTTATTTAATAAAAGTTTTATTGCTCAGTCTTGCTTCATTGTCAGAATTTAGAGAAGTTCTGACACTTTTATCTGTTCAGTAGAGTCGTTAATCTAATTGCTTCGATTGGTGCTCAAACGATGAGCTTTATTTCATTAATCGCCAAGTTTTACCATTTTGGCGCTCTCTCCAAACAATCGGCGATGGAGAGAATGGCAAATAGTCTAGTGCGAAAGCCGGAGGGTTATCGGAAAGAGTTATTTGCCCGTCGGTCGCCGACCCTTGCTCACCTTCGCTTAGATTTTACGTTGTACTGAGTTCAGTGTGAAAAATGCATAAAGTAGGAATGGATGAGGTATCACGTGCTAGGCCCTATTTCACCCTTTGTTTACAGTTGCTGGTCGGGGCAGAAGCGTAGTGCTTATTTAGCTACGTTATTTAGTTTACATACATATTCTTCAGAAGTCTACTAATAATAGAAGCGCTGTCTTCTACAGTAATAAAAAAATAAGTAAGTGACTAAGTGAGTAAAATAAAAGTTAATTTATTGAAAATAATTATGATCTGTGATTTCACTGCCTAAGCTAATTTCATAAGGAATTGCTCTGAGACCCGAATTTACGATTCTAAGCTTAGAGTGTACTCAAGTCAATTAAACATTTTAATTATACCAAATATTTAACTGCAAAGTAATTCGGCTAATTTCCCTAAGCGGCATTGGAAATTCGAGCATTGAACTAGAAGCGGCCGCAAGCCATCAATTCCACTTATCTATACAATTATTCAACTACCATCATAATGTGGGTTTTCGCGCCGAACCTTTGTCTGTAATCGAAACACTAAGCCGAAGTGATTTAAGATTATGGTGTGGGATAATGGCCTTCATTTTCGTTTCCTAGCGGCACAGGTGCGATACCCAATTTTTCTTAAAATCGCCGAATTTATGTCCACGGTAATTTCGTTCGTTTAACTGAATTAGTCCCGTTAAGTAGGTAAAGGTGGTAACTTATAATAATCGGATGAAATTTTATGTTTACTTTCTCCGAAAATCAACGTTTAAATATAGTTAGCGGAAAAAGTAATTTTCGTGAAGCTCTGTAGATGCTTCGCTGCGTTCATAGAAGTAATTTCCTGTTTTGTACATATTCCTATCTCTGAAATTTATTTTATACATGTGTGTTTGCATTTCCACGCTCCACTGGAGCCCCTTCGACCCGGAAGACGGAACTTTGCGCATTATTGTCGAGTATAGTCAACAACGTAATCCCCGTAACATTTTCAACTAGGCACCACTACCTCTCCAAACAAACTAGTTAGTTCGACTACGTTTCCAAATTAACCCACTTCTAGTAGATAATCTGTTTTAGTTTCATTTTCAATGTGAAAGGGCTGTAGTAGACGAGTTCCAACAATTTTGTGGAGTTAATTTTGCCCTCAGTTGTACTCACCTAGACAAAGTAAGGTCAGTAAGGTTGCCATCCGTCCATGACCCTTATTAAACTCCGGCTTCATCATCCCAAAGAGATCGTCAAAAGCGAAACTTCTAAACTTACGCGTACTTACATGATATAATCTAGCTTTTGCTGAAAATATTACAACCACGCTTGAACAAATAACCGACTAACAGAGTTAAATTTGAATTGCTTTACAAATTCATTTAAAAATCGTTTGTTGAAGAACAGAATCAAATTAATTTACGATGTTTTCTTCATTATCGTTTTTTGTACTTTACTGAAAACTTTGTAAAACAATTACGGCACATAATTTTACTCTTTCACGCCCTAAATTTTCCGTTTTAGTAGAAAGTCACCCTGTGTACTCGTATTATTGACTTAAATAGCTTTAGTGCGCTTATAATATCGAAGAGCTTAAAATGAACGGATGGCAGACTGGATGCAATTCGTGAATGACATACGAATTATCATCGAGTCAACCTAGAGGGCTGAAATTATCTCTCTCCACTATCCAGGTATTCAGATTGTCAACTTGTCCCCATTACTTTGATCCTCATCGACGTACGTCAAAGGCAGATCGATCATTTTAGATATTTTATTATAAATTTGAGGTTTCAACCTAGTACCTACGTACCTTGTCGTTGCCTAAGCAAGGTCTAACTGGGACAAATCGTTTTTTTTGTTAGAAAATAACTTGAGTAAGATGATTTAACGTCAGAAAACAAGATAGAAAAAAAAAACACCTTTATAAGATCAAAAACTAGAGTGACAGATGTGCTAGTAAAGATAGACCAACTAAAGTGGAGATGGACGGGTCATATACTGAGAAGTACAAAAGAAAAATGGAGCAAGATAGTTACAGAATGGCACCCTAGAGATGGTGAAAGGAATAGAGGAAGGAAAGGGGAGAGATGGGAGGATGGAATAAAATTAACAGCAGGTCCTAACTGGAGAAGAGTGGCTAGAGATAGAAAGCAGTGGAAGATGTTAGAGGAGGCCTACGCCAAGAGGCAAACTGAACTGAGAGACATTATGTAAAACTTAACGGTTTCTCTAGAAATTTAAACATAAACATTTCGTCACGCCTTTCCCCCGAGGAGGTTGGCAGAGGTGTAATACAACACCCACACTTCGCCGGACAATATTCGATCACAAATGTGACAGGGGGCGAGCCTGTCGCCATACACCGGGCTCCAGTCATGTAGCAGATGACATACAAAACGCACATTATGTTCACACAATGAACAAATTGGTGCGTGCCGTCGGCTAGGTTCGAACTCGCTCCCTCGGGCTTGAGAGGTAGCCCTTCTCCAACTAGGCTATCATCGTCATCATAGTTTATTGTTCAGGATAAAAGGCTTATTGATTGATTGATTGGTTGAACTTGAGTAAGTATCATTCTTCAAGAAATTTTATAGGCAGCTAATAAAACAAACGATGGGATTTGGAGAAATGAGAGCTATCTGTTAGAGGCAAATGACTGGTAATATAGAGTGTGTACACTTGTTCGACCTAGACTGTGAATGAATTCTGCAAGCACAGAATATAGTAATGTACTGTAATGTAATCAGTTGACAGCCATTGGGCGGTTGCAGCTCGGGCGGCGCAGCGAGGTCGGAATCGCGTAAATCTGTTCGCATCAATGCCTTCTCATAGAGCCGTGTGTTTTTGTATTAACTGCATTTATACAGGCAATGTCATTGACCCGGTCGTTTATGAGAATGTGTGCAGTTATACAGGTTGAAACACTGGCGGCCTTAGCAATAAACGTTGTATAAATAGCATTGGAATAGTTTCACAGTGTTTTGTCTTTTACTTTCTTTTTAATTTACGAAATCGACCGTAAAAGACAAAACAATGTATAACTATTCCGAGGCTATACAACGTTTATTGCTGAGGGGGTAGTAGTCCTACTAAGGACAACAAAGCAATAACCGTGAAATTTTGTGTTATTTTGTTTGTCTTTACTGCAGTCTTAGTAACACGTAAAGGCGCGATTAAACGACGCGGGCTAGCCCGATCCTACGCGAGCCGAGCCGTCCGTGGAGATGCGGCTCGGCTAAATACGGACGCAAGCCTGCTCGTTTAAACGACGCGGGGTAGCACGATCCTACGCCAGCCGAGCCGTCCGTGGCGGCTACACATCGCGCTGTTGAACCGAGCTGTCCGCTTGTTCGTTCTTCAATATGGATAAAAGAAAACGCCTTGCTGCAGCAGCAGCTACTGTTATTTTGCTCGGTGGTGAATATTTTGTGACCTTTTGTGACCTGGGTCTTTTGGGTTCCATATGGCCGGTTCCTCTTCGTACAATTCAATGAAGAGTTGAATCTTCTCGTTGCTCCACTCCATCTCGTACAAAACCAATCCCCAATTAAAAACTTCGCTAAAAAAACAAAATAGGTCTTCCTTCGTCGCGCGTTCTGTGACATCTGTTTAGACGGCGCGTATTAACACAAGCCGAGCCGCAGATGGCGCGCGCCTTTGATCTGTGTCGAAAAAACCGAGAAGTGATGGATCGTGCGAACTTTGCCGAGCCGCGCCGAGCGCAGTTGTTTACACAGCGCGTGGCGCGGCGAACCACGAGCGGAGCCAGGCTCGGCTCGCGTGTTTGCGCGCCGTTTAAACGCCGCTTTATATGACAGATGTCATACGGTAAATAGATAAGTATTGCATTATGATAACCTGATAGCGCCTGTGTGTATACAGATTCTCAAGGTATTTCAAATAACCTCTTCTCTCTTTCTATTCTTATTTCAAGGTTCTATAAACAAATAAATTCGGGACACTTGTACACACGGTCGCCTGACCCCAAACTAAGCAAAGCTTGTACTATGGCTGTCAGAGACTGATATATATACTTGGATATTTTTTAGTACATACGTAAAAAGATATTAACACCAGACATATAACAAACACAAATGTTCATCACATAAATGTTTGCTCTAGGTGGGAATCAAACCCACGCCCTCTAGCTCAGAAGGCAGGTTCGCTACCGACTGAGCCACCGAGGCAGTCAATATGTAATTGGGTAGAGAAAGTTGTTTTTTATTTGTTAAATTTAAATTCTGTGCTTGATAAAATACATCACTACTTATTTAAAAACAATTTAAAACTAAGGCAGTAGAATTTTAATGCTTTCAATTTAAATCAGGACTCGGATTCCAAAAAGCAGAATATATATTACTGTCAGCTTAAAGTACTAAGAAATAAACTTAAAAGCTGTTTCTAATAAACCAATTTCAACTTAATTTTGAGAAGATTTCACAGGAATCACAGGAAGTAGTACAAACAGCGCTAAAATAGCTCAGTAATACGCTAAAAAACATTCATAATCAATCATACCATTTGTCGCCTGACAAACAGGACTACCTAGTTCAGGCAAAATTATTTTATTGTTCTAAAAAAAGTTTGTATCTAATAGTTTTTATCTTTACCATGTAGTTTTTGAAATAAAAATTTATTATTATTATTATACCTCACTTGTTTTTGGGATACCTATGAATATCTCTATCTTTTCCGACTACTAATTCCTAAGTTATAATCAGTCTTCCTTCCTTTTTCTTTCAGCTCTGTTCTCGGCATCGTCTTACTAGCCCAAGCACCTGAAACGCATATTTCGCTCCTACGTAATATTCACTGAAGCCTCTGGAAAATAGGAAAAATAATGTAAAATAAACAGCTTAATTTCTATCAGTGGAAATACCAGAGTGCCGGTTTCATGTCATGGTCCGCCGCGCTCGCTCCAAATTAACCTTTTTAAACTGTTTGTGATACTTTTACGAAATTGCTTATACAAAGTACGACAGTCCTCTAGTGAAATGTATTTTCAAGTTGTTTAAATGGAATTCGTTGCTTATAAAGGTGGTTTGAATTTGTAACTCTGTAGTGCAAACTGGAGCAGGCAATGACATTAATATTAGAAATACAAAGTTTATGAGTGAGGGTTTGTGTGCTCGCATGTTAGTTACTTTTTTCACGCCATCACGACAAGCTTAAAAAAACGGCCAAGTGTGAGTCGGACTCGCGCACGTACCATAATAATGGCAAAAAAAATACGTTTAGTGTATGGGATCCCCTTAAATATTTATTTTATTCTGTGTTTTAGTATTTGTCGTTATAGCGGCAACAGAAATGCATCATCTGTAAAATTTCAACTGTTTAACTATCACGAGATACAGCCTGGAGACAGACGGACAGACAGACAGACGGAAGGACGGACAGCGAAGTCTTAATAATATGTTCCCATTGTACCCTTCGAGTACGCAAACCTAAAAAATTGGCTAAAAACCGACTTGTTCCACCTTTAGAAGTGGAATATTTTCTTAAAATGGAATCAAGTTTGAGTAAAAAGCCTATGCAATAAAAAAAAACATCAAAATCGGTAGACAGTCGGCGAAGTTATCGTATAACGTAAAATATATTTATGCAAAACAAAAATAACTTGAAGAGTATCCTCCCTTTCCGAAGTCTGATAAAAATAGGACAAATTAAGATCTATAATAGCCATAGAACAAGCTTTGCTTAGTTTGGGATCAGGCGACCATGTGTGAAAAATGTCCCGAATTTATTTTTTCATAAAGACGGGATTTTAAACTTTTGTTGGTACATCCTATTATGTAAACTTTTCAAACTCTTTACCTATTTTTTAACATATTGTTATTCCTTGTCATTAGGCGTGTAATTGTTCAATGACTTGTTTGCTCATAGTCATAACATTCTGTAAAGAATCGCGTGAACTAACCTTGCAACTGAGTCCGTTCTACATTTTATAGTGACTTTGCAAGCAAACCCTTACGAAACCGTTCACGGATCTTGGAACAAAACTTTACTTATAACGAGATGGTAACTTATTCTGTGGTTTGTTTTGCTTTGTTTGTCGGATTGAAGCGTGACTGAAATAAAAAGCGTGACTGAAAATGTCAAGAACACCGAGTACGTCAAGAAATGCAATAGACTCTTGGCTCCAAGTAACTAAATACAAAAGACTACTCAAAGTTCTTGGCCCTGAGCCCTGAGAATAATTTTTCTAACAAATCGTTGTCGTAATTTTCTACATACTTACTTGAAAATATAATATAGTAATGCAGCTCATCTATAAAACATAAACGAATGGTCGCTTGCACTAAATATAAAAATTGTCCAAGTCCTTGCTTAACTAGTTTAGTCTACTCCTAGCTAGACCCTACCTACATTTTTACAAGAACCTTAAGTCATTCCTTAGGAGAATCTTAACTTTATGTGCCCGATAAGCGAATATTTAGCTATATAAGTAGTTTAAAACAAGTAAAACAAGACTAAAAGACTAAGAAAAACCTTAAAATTAGATGTCTAACACAAAAGTAAGATGAATTAAATGTCTACTCAAAAGTCTAAATCTGGTACAAAACTGTCTTGTTCTTGCGATAGGTAGACTAGATAGGTACATTTCTGTTGTAGGGCTACGTACATATGTTGAAGCTGGCGCGCAGATTACAGCATGTGTCGATGTATTTACATGAACGCAGCCTTATCGGTTACCTACTCAGTGATGCATGGCTGAATGGTCGGTGAAACATGAATGCTGGCCGACAAATCAACGCAGGTCCTTTATCTTACCATACTATATGGAGTCTGAATTTCTAGACTTGGAAAGTACTTACAATGACTAGTATAAAGTAATAGTAGTAACAGTATACAGCATTAGTGACTGCCTCGGTGGCTCAGTTGGTAGTGAAACTGCCTTCTGTGCTGAGGGCGTGGGTTCGATTCCCACCTAGAACAAACATTCATGTGATGAACATTTGTGTTTATTCTATGTCTGGGTGTTCATATCTATTTAAGTATGTTTTTTAAAAATATATTTTTATGTATAACGGGCTCTGGCAGATCTTGGCTTATTAGGTCTTGGCTTAGTTTGGGGTCAGGTGACCGTGTGTGCAAAATGTCCCAAATATTATATTTATTTTATTTATTTAGCATTTAGAAGAAAAGTGAAGCGCTTTAATGGAACTACTAACAAAAGTTGTCAATGCAGGATTCTTGTTACAGAAATCATCGACCAAGTAAAAACCGCGAAGCGCTGCATGTGATCAACCTATTCAAAAGTCAGCGAAATATCTCCTGAAAATGAAAAGGCAATGACTTTTCCTTGTAATTTTCTCAGTGGCGGCCGGAAATCATACCAACATTACCGCCATATCGTTTAATAAGCATTTGGAGAGTCTGCAAAATTGACTCAAAACGGAAATTGGGGCAAATCATAATACCTCCATTATCACATACCTGAAACCTGCATAGGTAGCTGAAAATAAAAATACTTATTTTATTAGTACAAGTGGACAAGTGACGGTAATCGAGTTATACATTTTATAATTGCAAGTACCCGTTGGTTTTTCCAATAAATCCTACCAACGTATCTATTTATGTGATACGTACACTGGTAAGTCTACCATCAGAAAAATGTGAGTTATTCTAAAAATTGCTTCATAATAATATTTACGAGAGATATGTTTCTTAGAACATCAAGATAACAAAGTAATATACTTTCATGGTATGGTAATGACATCTAGCTAGGCTCGGCTCTCGCTCTTGTGTAGGGAACTTTTCACATTTGCTCTTCGCAATTTCCGTTCTCTGGGCAAGTATATTACCTACTTGCGTTTAAGAATCTTTAAATCTATTTTGTCGTAACTTTATTATAAGTATATTTTATTATGTAGTCAGGGTTTTCCTTAGGCAGGAAAAAGTTTTTCCTTTTGCCGAAACGCTGACGTGATTGGTCCGGCGTAACATGTTTATGTAAACTAATACAAAGTAAGACGTAGGTAGGGCTCGGTTGAAAAGTCAACGCAATCTTGGCAAAGGGTCTCCTGTGACTCTCACCAAAGAAATTACCCCAGATTTGCATAAAGGAGACTCGAGGGATCGTCTTTGAAACTCGCTCCAAATTCGTGGACAGGACAACATGCTTTATATTAAGTTGCACTTTGCTTTGTTCTAAGCTGAGCTGAGCACTAAATAACTGGGTTCTGACTGGATGTATCCCAACACTGTCGCCTAAGTGGGTTAAAAAGTTTGCAGAAATTCCTCAGTTGAACTGTGCTATCGGATTCAGTACTTCGCGACTTCTCGGCATCTCTTTCAACCTATTTTTTAACTAGAACGAAACCCAGCATAACTTTTGAAATCTATAGAAGTTTATATTTAGTTGTATCACACTGCTCGATGGTTTCATTTTATGAAGGCCCGACTGACCTTTTGTCCGTTAGCGATATTAGTCATTTAAGTAAACAACAAGCGGTTGAATGCGAAGGTAACAATCGAGTGTGTCGGCAGTAATTTAAGATTATCTCGGGGGCTAATGGCTGCAGTTACAGTGAGTACCTGGCACACGTTGGACAGGACATTTGTCCGGGTGACAGCCACAATTACCGGGAAATGCCGGAGCCATTCGTTCAAATACCTAAGCGATTTACCTCCACACTCCGTACCCGCCTCGCCTCTTATTGTTTCAAATTAACCGGTGATGTCATCACCGCAGCCGTAAAGATTACTTGATAAACGAAACAATAAGTAGTTCGCAATAATGAGGTTCTTGATAATGTTTCGGCAAACAAAGTCCCTAAACTTTGGAGAGTATACCTACCTACATACGCACAATACTCGTAATTTCCCCAGAGATACCTAAGGCCTCTAGTTAAATTAGCTTGGCTAAACATCCCTTAATGAGCTATATTTTTCAGCCGTAGACGCCTCTTGAATGTTTTCATCTTCATATTTTTCGTTTCATTTCACAAGACCATTTCGTTTATTTGAAGTATTAAAATAACAGAGTGTATTTTATTATAAGAAAATAAAAGGGTAGACGTAGGCGCTATCATTTCTAGCGAGTAAAGTTAAAAAGTAATTTTAATATTTTGCTTAAAAAATAGTTTTTGCCTAAATTTTGTTGGAAAAAACTACGAACGTAAATATCGAGGAACGCGCTGAATACATTTTGTTGCATAAATTGTTTGTGTACTTATTTTTAACGAGCTGCGCCCCGCGGTTTCACCCGCAATTAAAAAGTACGAGTATTCTATGTGCTATTCTAGGCTATAATCTATCTCTGTGCCAAATTTCATCCAATCTGTTCAGCCGTTCTGGCGTGAAAGAGTAACAAACATCCATCCATCCATTCTTACAAACTTTCGAGTTTATATTATTAGTAGGATTTAGGAAAAATACCTGACACTAGATTGTTATACCTCACTGATCTCTAATTTCTAACCTCCCAACACAGGGCGAATAAACCGCAGCGACCGGCGTATCTATCAAGTGATGTGGGCCCAGTAATGGGGGCCAACCATCGGAGTAAGGGGTGTCACAGTCACGACACTGACGCAGGAAGTAATTTCCTCAAAGATGAGGGTCGCGATAACCAGGAACCAGATAGACGTCCACGTCGCGCGCGACGGCCCTGATTGACGCCTGTCGCGGACAACCGAACCAATGCTTTTTGGTTACGATGCCTCTTTTTGTGATATCTTCGAAAGATATTAATCGTTCGCAAGTAACTTATGATGAGATTCTGGGAAGATGGTTTTTAAGAAAATAGAGATTTTGTTGGTGTTATTGCAGTAGGTGATTTAAAAGATTACAATCTTCCTTGCTATACTACATAGACTAGATACATACTATATAGACTGCCTCGGTGGCTCAGTTGGTAGTGAAGCTGCCTTCTGAGCTTGGGGGCGTAGGTTCGAATCCCACCTAGGGCAAACATTTATGTGCTTGTTCTATGTCTGGGTGTTAATATCTATTTAAGTAAATATTAAAAAAAATTCTTAGTATGTATATCAGTCTCTGGCAGCCATAGTACAAGCTTTGCTTAGTTTGGGGTCAGGCAACCGTGTGTGGAAGTGTCCCGAATGTATTTATTTATTTATTTATATAGCTAAAGTCATGCTTTGTTTTTTTTTATGAGATAAAAGCTCTCATTTTTATTATAAATAGAGCCTTTATGATATAAATAAATTAAGTAATACACTGAACTCTTTAAATACCTAACTGCTATTTAAAATTAGATCCCTCAAAGGATTCATCATTATTCACTTAGCTTTGCCACGATGTTTTTCTCAACAAAGCAACTTTATAACATTGCATATAATCATTATCATACAAAGAGTGTAATAACGTGAACAGACGAGAAAAAATTCTAAATAACGAAAGAGAAAAACTACACAACACATCGCTAAATTACACTGTATTGTGATGTTATAGAGCAGAATAAAACTCTTCGTCATTCATCGTATTTTCTTTGTTATGAATTTATAGCACTTTCGCTCTCGAAGTTTCTACAATTTAACTTTTTATTCTGTGACTAGCATTAAAATATCTATCTTCGAAGACGCAGACTATTTGCGTTACAATAAGGTTATTCCCAAGGCAGACCCTCACTTGCACAATTTAGTTAAGAACTTTCGGAATACCTAGTCGTTCGATAACGCCGCTCCGGCCCCATCGACGCTCAACTCATAAAAATGAAACAAACATAAATTGAAATATTAAATTCGCACCGTACCAGAAACTTTCCAACACTTTGACAGACAAAACAAATTGGGAGAAATGAGCAACAAATTAGAAACGCCATTGACTATTTACGAAATGAGCAGGCTTCACAGGAAACTCTACCAATTTTCTGTTTAACTAAAGACCACTCAATTCCAATAATTTAAGCGGATTGCTCGTGGACCATTTTATAATTACAAAGTAAAAGTATAGAGTATCAGAAGGCCTCATCTACATTTCATCGTCGGTTGGTCGCGAGATAAATGAACGGCGGGCGGCGCGGGATGTGATTACTATTCATAAAGAGGCGAGTTGTGTCTCATAAAATTGTTTCGGTGTCGACGCCCATCGCGACGCCTGGCGTCTGTCGCCTCCAAGCCCTCAATGACAGCCCAGTTTGTACAAAGCCAAAGGGTACAAACATGGAACTTATTTTCCGGTTCCACGAAGTCATATTTACATAACAGATACCAACGTCCCGTTGATACGCAAAACAAATTTAAATTGTAAAATATAGAGGTGACGTTCATAAATGTCTCCTTGTTAGGTGTGCTACAAAAATTATAGTTGATTTTCTAACTAGCAAGTGCAAGAAATTTTGAACTGTTGACCTATATTAAGTTTTTTTAGAAGGCAATGCGACAGTTTGAGAGTAAGTAATATAAGAAGATACTAAAAGAACGGCGACATTTTCACGCTCTACATGCAGAGAGCACGCACGCCTGGCATTTTCTTTTCATGTCAGTCGGTAATGTAGACAAGCTCGAGTGGTAATTTGATGAAAGATAGCATCCCTCATTTGCCTGCGCTGAGTTAACACGTCAAAGTGCCGGTACCTGATGCAGCTCGTTATGCAAATTGCTATGTGATTTCTCCAAGTTTCTCGGATGTCAAATGCGCTACACAAACCCTGCTTATCCGGCACACGGCGAGGCGGAGTTGAGGCATATAGGAGCTCTTCATTACCTCTCTCAAGTGCTAGCAAACCTGCTGATTAATTGCCACGGTGAAGGTATAAAGTTAAATGCAGAAATCAAGTACCTACCTTAGCTCTTTCTCTGTTTATCTTGACATGTCAATATTAGCTCAGTAGGTACTTACTAAGTTCTGTTAAAGAAAAAAAAGTTTGTTCTATATTAATTGTAAGTAAGTATCCATAGGAATAAAGTTAAGCTTCTTATAATTACTAACTATCTAGACTCTGTACCTACTTTTAAACAGGTTTCTTTGAGTAAAATAAAATGAGTGCTCTATCTGCGGAGCAGTGCCGTACAAAAGGGAAACAACACACAACCAAATCCGATTATGCAGCTAAGCTTCTTCAGATATTAATAATTTTCAATTTGTGTTTATTCCCTGCATAATTTAATTTCCGGAAGGCGATGGTTGCGGAATTAAGCGCGCAGCGTTCGTAAGTGTTGCGGTTAAAAGGCCGAGCTCCATGGATCTCCGCTTTACAAGGGACGGACACATCCGACGGTGTAATTAAGTAGGTGTTGTATGACCCCGCTTTGGCCACAAATCGTTCCAAGATTCGAGTAAATCTGCTTACGGCGGCTACCTGAGCTGATCATTTGTGCATGCTATATGATGCTGGGAATAGTTATTGCAAATAACAGCGAGTCACTGGGGGCTTAAGGAAGGCCGAGTCAGGATTTGTGCTATTTACTTACAGTATTATTCTGTGGTTCACCCGCGGTCCCACAGGAACTGTTAATTTTTTCGGGATAAAAAGTACCATATGTCCTTTTCTGTACCCCTAACAACGTAAATGAAAAAACTCAAGACGATCGGTTGAGTAGTTGAGACGGGAAAGCCTTACAAACAAACAAACACACTTTCGCATTTATAATATTTGTTAGGCCTTTACTACTCTCAAAAAACTTTGGAACATTTTAATTACATATTTCGAACATTGAAAGTTCCCTGAATCATTTTGTAGATACGTACTTAGATTAGATACAACGACAAGAAAATAAAACCCGGGTTTTCCGGATCGGTATACCATACAAGGTTTTGGGTGTAGTTTATATATGAGCTATCCTATCTGTTAAGTTAGATCGAACTGAACACGGTGTGCAAATTTGATTGAAATCGGTTAAGTAGTTTAGGAGTCTATAGCGGACAAACAACGTGACACGTAATTTATATAGATTAAGAAGAATATGAAGAGATTTTTAACATCGATAATGACGCCATATAAAACTTAGAAACGTACATTTTGTACTCATTAGAAACAATTTTGGATCATTTTCTGAGTCGAATATGAAATTCGTAAATAAATATACCTGAAAGCAAAGCAACACTGAGTTGATCTGTGTTCAAATTTTCCACATATTTCCCCAGGTAGTTGTTCAAAACCCATGCCACCAGCCCTTCCAACATCCAACTCAAGGGTGTTGTTCAACCTGTCAAAGTGAACAACTGTTGTTCTAACAGTTGTTCACTTTGACAAATGAACAACCGTTAAACGAAAATAGCAAGTCTTCAAACAAAATCGATCAATTGACTGGTTAAAAACACTTGTTTTTTTTAAATCTTGAATTTTGCAAACTTGTGTTCTGACAGTTGTTCACTTTGACGGGTTCAACACACTTGAGTTTTACTACACCCAAAATCAGCACGTTGTATAGGAACATAGCACACTTTTGGATACGCTCTGAGTAGAAGAGGCACCTTTTAAGAGCTAAGAGCACCTTTCCGGTGATAAAGCTAATCGTCCGGGTTTAAATCAGTAGAAAGATGTGACGTCCTATCCGTTCCCAATTTTCCTTTGTTTCAAAATAAGGTTTTCAAAATATTTGTACACATTGAATTTCATCTTTTGTTGAACATATTAATTATCAAGAGTGACCTTTGCGACGTATAAATTAGATGATAAGTGTATTGTGAACCCAAACCTGGGGCTCTATTCGGAGATGTGATTTTCGTCTCACCTTTTTTCGTCTTTGTTGCTCTCGTTTGAAACGTCACAGTGTGAGAGTGACCAAGACAAAATCCAATCTCATCTCACGCGTAGGAATAGCCCTCCTGGCTGGTTCGGGGTCAAACGTCGATGTTATTTGTCATTAACGTTATTATCATAGCGCTACAATGACAGTTGCGCTACAATGCCCGCCGCAGACTAATTGCAACTGTGACGTGTTTTCAAGCGTTATGGTTGACGGTTCAATGATTATTGTTATGAGTTATGAAGTCGGCTAGGACTGGTAATTAAAGTACTGGTAATAGGATTTTGCAGCTCAGAATTCATAAAGGTGATCATACGTATTTGTTGAAAAAAATGTTGATAATTAAACTGACATATTTGTATCCATAATTGGTAGGTATATACAGGGAGTTACAAAAACACTGTTGGATAATTAATAGGCAGGTACACACACTTATAAGTATTCATGCAAAAATACAAAAAAAACACGTTATTATTGTTGCCACACGAGAATTATTGCTGGTTTAAGAACGCAAGAAAAAAAGAAAATTTCTCAGAAATGTTAACAAATCTGTATCATATATTGGTGTATATTTATGTATATATTCTAAGAAAGTAGCGACTCGACGCGAATAGTTTATAAATAAAACTGACGCGATTAGTGTCTGCGTTCATGCTTTTATGAGGGCAGAGTGCAATGTGTGTTAAATTTTGTTTATAGTCAATATTTAATTTAAAGTAACATCATTGTATCCTCCAGTCGATACTAGATACGTACCTCGCGGATCCAACAGGGATTTTGTAACACCCTGCATATCTAGGTGTAGTTTTTGTTCGAAACACATCGTCACGCCTTTCCCTCGAGGGGGCTGGCAGAGGAGTAATACAACACCCATACTTTGCCGGACGATATTCAGTCCCAAATGTGACAGGGGGCGAGCATGTCACCATACATTACATTGTTCTAAATTCACACAAAATTTCAATTGTTATCTGAAATACTAATCAAGCGGTAGTTTGTATGCCAAGTAAAGTTAGTCGTAAAGTAATGACATTTTATGAGAATGAGACATAAAATTCAATAACGATAATTGTAATCCAACCGAGTTAGCCTTATTTATACGGTAAGATTAGATTCAACCAATTTCGCAAATGTAAAAAACTTGTAAAACAATTCTAATAATGCGAGCTCGAAGAGATGAGGTCGAAGAGAAACTTTTGGGTCAGGTACGAGCATCAACGACACTATCACATTAACGAGTCACTTTGTTTGCGAACTAGCTTCCAATTTAATTAGCTTCGCGCTTTGTATTTACCTACCTGCTATCTCTACCTGCAATGAATTCCAAAATAAACGGAAACCGTCTGCTTCTATCGTCTTTTGTCAGAAATAAATGGACGCTACTTTGTTTCAAATTTTCCGTTTATTCCGAATTCCAATGCATTTTGTTTTGAACCATGAGATTAAAAGTACTCTTACTACTCACTTTGTATCATGGTATACTAATATACTCCGCCAGGTATAGCATTCCGAGTCAAAAATGGTCACGTGAGCAACACGTAGTGACGTCAATCGATGCTTAAGCAAGACCGAAATATGTCATTTACAAATAGTTCGAAAGAGACGGTGACGATGACGAGTGACGTCATTAAGTGTTAGCTTCCGGACTGTTAGACCTTGTTTTTAGATCTCATTCGCCTACCACGTATACTTACAAGAATGTTCATATTTGAAATAATTTGTCAGCTCAACTGCAACTTTAAAGGACAAATTGGTGCTCCTGTTGTACGGATTTCCTAATACCAGTTTAACATTAGCTAAATAGGCTGATTTGTGAGAAACGGCTGGTGTAACGTATTCTATTCTATATAAGACAGAATAATATAACACAATTTAATACATTACCATTTTATTCAACGGGAATTACTCACGTACAATTACGGTTTATTAATCATAATGTGTGAAATCCACGTCAGTTTCCATCACAATTTAATAGCTTTCAAACAACAACAACAACTCTTTATTAAAAACATAAAATAATTACAATAGTACTCAAATAAGTCTTAACTAAGTTTTTAATGGGCGGCCTTATCGCTCAAAGCGATCTCTTCCAGGCAACCTGAATGGACAGGAACATTTATATAATTCAAATCTAGTTTAATGTCGAGAATAGTACAGAAAATTGACTTGCAATTTTGATGTCTTTTTCTTTATGGATGTTTATTAATGGATCTCACGGTTGGTACACACTTGCGACATGCGACGTGCAGGCACGTTGGCTCGCAAACGCTACGAGTCAACGCCAACGCGTCGTCACGTACGTAAATCAGAACACTCTCCGTCCACAGACTATTTGTAAGACGGCGACTAATATTGATGTGTTTACAGCACTATACGCCATACAAACCTCTAAATTGTAAACCATTGGACCATTATTGTACCAGATGTCTAGCAGCTACGGCGTAGCAAATATATACTCGTTTATTGATTGGTTTGGACTTTATCTAATATTTGAATAGGTATCAATTACTGAATAGGTATTATTAATATTAATAAATAATTAAAATTTTAGTTCCAAAATTATGGAGTATTATGGTATTTGTTATAATCAACCAGTACTGACGGATTTGATCAAATAATGAGGGTTTTTGCTTAAAGTTCAAGAGGTATGCATGGTTAATCTTCTTGACTAACCATTCACAAACAATAAACTACAAGAAATATTCACTTTTTGGGATTACTAGTTTAATAGTACTAGATTACTAATTTATTAGTATTAGTACTAGTTCACTAGTAGATTACTAGGGATCACAACATTTACAACATTTTTAAAAACATTTTTGTGTAAGTAGTAGGATAAAGTTAAAGCTCGATTGATTAAAATTGAAAAAGCCATTTTGCATAATTAGTCTCTAGTATGAACTATTTAACTGGACAGTATTCATATGAACCGGTCATTATAATACAATGCAACTTTATTGCACACCAAAAACTACGTAGAAAATCTTAAAATCTAAAATACAAATTAATATACATACATTTTTCGGCAGTACAAGGTTGATAATTATAATTACCAAGATCGTTTCTTCTGCCCAACTCCTCTATCAAACCAAATACGACTTGGATCGGTTAGGTTAGAAGCTGCGCTTCGATTCGCTCCCGCCTTAGCCTTCGTGGTTATTTTTTTTTTACAACAAATGACTAGGCTAGGCGCTTACCTATTTGCGTTGCTTGATCGACAACGTTCACTGCTTAGTCATCTTTGTCGATCCAAGACATTTTGCCAATACAGCATTATTCGTAGTAAGCAGACTTCTCAAATTGCTCGTAACAAATGCAATATTAAGCCCACGTGTCGTAGCACGTAGTCACGTGGTAGCACACCCGCGGCCGCTGACGTGGCATCCGACGCGCTCCATTCATGATTTGTGTTCTTTCAGCCTACCCGTCTCGTTATATAGTGTATTATAATAGTTAGCCTACTTGCTCCTACTGTATCATAAACGATACATCAAGTTGCTCTAACATATTATTCATAATTCTAAAATATATTACTAGCTAGTAGCGTCACTTATTAATACGAAAACACTATAACTATTATGAATTACTAGCAGTGTCCCGCGGTGTTATCTAGCTGCTGTAGAAAAGTAGCCTATGTGTTAATCCAAGGTACAATCCAAGCTACCAACATACCCATCAAAATCCTTCCATCCGTTTGAGCGTGAAGAAGTAGGTAGCAATCAAACACACTCATTCACATTTTCACCTTTAATACATAAAGTAGGAAGTAGGATAACATAAGTAATATTAATTTAAGTAAGTGATGTTTAATTATAATATATTAGCTGCGCCCCGCGGTTTCACCCGTGGTTAAAAAGTAACCTATGTGCTATTCTAGACTATAATCTATCTCTGTTCCAAATTTTATACAGATCTGTTCAGCCGTTCTGGCGTGAAAGAGTAACAAACATCCATCCATCCATTCTTACAAACTTTCGCGTTTATAATATTAGTAGGATGTAGAACTAACCATTTACGTCTTCAGATGTGTCCCGCCATTCCGTGTACTTATTTTATAGGTTACAGGTTAAAAATTTAATCATCATCATCTTGTCAGAAGTCGTCCTCTGCTGGACAAAGGCTTGCCCCAATGAATAAATATAATATTAATAATTATTTAACAGACAAGATGATGTAGTGAAATAGAAATTCATGAAAAAAAATAACATTAAAACCAATATGTATTCTAGTTAGATAGTATGTGGAACCAGTCATGTACAGCATCTACAAATAATAGCCTTGTATGTGTGCAGGGTTTTACTGTGTAGAATTAGTAAGTTGCAAGCTCAGGCACCTGTTCCGGCGGGGCACTAACTCAGCGGTTCCGGATCCAACGACGATTGTACGTTTAATTCTTTGGTTGAGGCCATGAAACTTGCGGCGGTCAATGCCTTAAATAGGTACACTTAAGTCTTTTTAGGGTTCCAGTTCTGCATGGAGGTGTCTTAGTCTCTTTTTCAAACATTGCGCTTGATTTAACAACAAGCTTTTTGACCATGGTCGCGTTGACGATAGTCAGGCCGTGGAGAATCTTAAGAAACCTAAAGAAAACGGCAAGCGATAAGCAACCAAGCAGCTAACTAAGCCCAAAGGTTAAAACGGGACCCTGTTACTAAGACTCCGCTGCCTGTCCGTCTGTCCGTCTATCCCCAGGCTGTATCTCATGAACCGTGATAGTTAGGCAGTTAAAATTTTCACAGATGATGTTTTTCTGTTGCCGCCATAAAAATAAATACAAATAAAATAACTAAGGGGACTCCCATAGAACCAAACGTGTTTTTTTTGCCGTTTTTAATGATAATGGTACGGCTTCGTGCGCGAACCGACTCGCACTTGGCTGGTTTTTCATTTAGGTTATTTTAAATTTAGTGTTTTTGTTGGATGTCGTCGATGAACATCTACTTATTTGATTTTGTAATAAAGTCCAGTATTAACCTTATAGTGGCTGATGAATATAGTTACACTGATCTTGATGGAATTCATTTACGAAAAGTAAATAAATAAGCTTTTACACTCAAAAGTGTTCTCAGTTTTCATCACCATGTCACAATCATAGAATTTCCCATGTCAGAATACCATGGAAAACACAAAGACATATCGTCGTCACGCCTTGTCCCCCGAAGGGGTTGGCAGAGGTGTGTTACAATTATCACACTTTGCTGGACGATATGCAGTCCCAAATGTGACAGGGAGCAAGCCAAAGACATGAACAACTGTCATCCACGAATCCCACGATTCATCTTTAGAAAACCTACTTGGGCGTGGTTCAAACCCGTCCTTATAAAGGCAGATACGTTAACAACTAAGCCAAGAAGGCTGTAAAATAAATAAATAAATAATAATAAATAAATTCGGGACACTTCCACACACGGTCGCCTGACCCCAAACTAAGCAAAGCTTGTACTATGGCTGCCAGAGACTGATATACATACTTAGATATTTTTAAATACATACTTAAATACATAATTAACACCCAGACATAGAACAAACACAAATGTTCATCGCATAAATGTTTGCCCTAGGTGGGAATCGAACCCACGGAAACGGAAAATGGGTTATAAAGCTAGTTAGATGTTCCTTCGCTGCTTTCGGTCGATTCAAACGAGCGAATGCTCATTCTATCCCCACTACATCAAATTCTTCAAGTGTAAACAGGCGTAGAGCATTTTTTCGTTGTTCTTAGTGCGTTCGCAAAGATTCTATAGAATATGTGTTTGTTTGATGTAAATGGATACGTCTAGCTTTCGTTTACACTAAAAGATTACGAAAGAATGCTCTTGTTCTAGCTCTAGCTCTATGTTCGTTTGATGTAAATCGACCTTAAAGTTGCATGTTTAATGGCTCTGTTCTTACAGCGCTGCGGTTTCTCCGTCCGCTCCCGGCTGCTGACTTTTAAGTTAATTTCAATTGTACTTTTTTCTTTCGTTAACGTTCTCATTGTTTGAGTGAATTGTTTCGCCATTTATCACAATTCCCAACTCTTTGTCGGTGAAAAATTTTGCTCGCTAAACCAAAATTATGCATCGACAGTTTTTATTTTGTTAAGAAAGATATCTCAAATGGAAGGATGTGGGAAAACATTTCTGGAAAACTTGTTTTCTTATTTTGGTTGGAATGTACGAGTACGTACAACATACCTACCTACTTAGGAATTGATAAAACGCAACCTACGTCGGTGAATTCAATTTTGATAACAGGATAATTCAAATGCACATTTCCAGCAGCTTGAGTTGGAAACTTCATCTGAAAATTGAACTTAGGTATTGCATGAAAACATTTTTGCACAAAAATGTTGCTAAAATATTATACTTATAAATGAATCTCATAGGTGTGAGAGCACGTGACAACAGTTACAATATAACATCAAATTTAATAAACACAACCATGACTGTAGGTATATATAGGTAGGGTTCATGGCTTTAAAAGCTTTCTGACTTACTTTCAACAGAGTAGGTAAGGTAATAATCCTAGAGATCAAAGTTGCTTGTTTAAAACCGTTATTATTTGCAATATATTTGTATAATTGTATAATGACCACGTATCCTTGCGATATTGCCATTGCCACACATCCAGCCAACACGCGGTGAACATTTTTTAATATATCTGCATCCCGAGCTCTCATAAATTCCCATTTGCTTGTTGACAAAAATAAATGCTAAAAAACTGTATTTGTTGCAGAATAACAGACGCTGAACTAGTGTTTTCTAGAGGTCGGCTGACCCAAAGTACGAACAGGTGACGATAAAGACTTTTACATGGTGCTATTGAGTATTTCCAAAGGAAGCTGGTTTTCTTGCAAGTGATCCTTATTTAAGGTTACAGACGATCAATCTGTTTTCGGATAGGTAAGTAACCGCAGGTGGTATTGGTTCCAGCTGTTTGTACCTACTGTTTTTTGTTACCCAAATTTATTAATAGTCAATATTATGGCTGGAAAATCAGCTTTTCAGTTCATGCCCTTTACGGTTTGTCATTTACAAACCTATGTATATCTCACATTTAAGTAGAATCCTAGTAGATTTTACCTCCTACTTATTTAATTTTAAAACAACAACTTTTTAACTTTGTGAGATACTACAAGCACCTTCCAGACCAACCCTTGTACATCAACCTTTTCTAAACGTCATTCTGTATGAAACTCAAAGTGAAGAGTTTGAAATTAGTTTCATAAAATGGGACTTCAGAGCCCAATTCTCGAAAGTTCATGTCTCATTTTTTCAAAGAATCATTTTCTCATTTCGTTTACAAAGGAAAGGTTCGTAGTCCGATGGTCTACTGTTGTAGTTTGATAGCAGTCTTTTGGTAAAGTTTCAATTTAGGTTTAATGAAAATCAGTTAATGGTTTTCCGGAGCAGCGGCGTGAAAGTCGATTTTAGATTGAGAGGGGTTGATTAATACTGTCCTATTTTGATCGGGCTGTATAAAAGTATCCTTTGGGCCCCGAACCCGTAAGTTCAATCACAACCCTCTTAATATGTATATGTGTTAGGGTTTCCATGTGAAATGAAAAATGAGTCTACTGTTTGAAAATGCAATACAAATAAATTAACATCTAGTCATGTTAATCTACCAAATAATATAGATAGATAGATAGATAGATAATCTCTTTATTGTTCACACCACAGATAACAAAACAACAAGAGAAAAATAATGATAAAACTTATTAAATAGTGTAACAACTGGCGGCCTTATCACTAAAAGCGATCTCTTCCGGGTTAAGTAGGTAATTTAACGAATATACTATTATAACTACGATAATTTCATACGATTACGGCTTTAAGCAATTAAAAAACATCAATGTGTGTAAACATCTACGACACCTGAATAAAAGTGCTGCACGAAACTGTCAGCATGTTTTAAAAGTCACGATAAAATTTTTGTGAAAATATTATGTAGCATGGATGATGCAACAACTCGGCTTAAAAATAACAAATTCATTGCCCAAACATAAAACATACGCCAAGTTACAATATATCTGATTTAATTTAAATAATAATAAATAAATAAATAAATTCCGGATATTTCTACACACGGTCGCCTGACCCCAAATTAAGCAGAGCTTGTACTATGGCCGCCAGACACTGATATGCATACATAGGTACATATTTTTAAATACATACTTAGATAGATATTTAACACCCAGACATAGAACAAACACAAATGTTCATCACATAAATGTTTGCCCTAAGTGGGAATCGACCCACGTCCCCAAGCTCAGAAGGCAGGTTTACTACCAACTAAGCCACCGGGGCAGTCAATCTAATTTAAATTTATCTTTTTCTGAAGCATCAAAGAGATCGAACATAGAGAAGAAGAAAAATTTACTTGCTATTTAGATTTGTAACACTGTAGAAGTAATAAGAACTTTGGAGTTTTTCATAGGTTAGGTTTTTGTGCTGCTTAAGTAAAAAGTGATTGTTTAGATGATATTAAAACTTACCATAAGTTTTTAGTATGGGCAATACCTATTTTAAAGCCCAGAATATAAGGGAACAGTTGCATTATATTTTGTCATTTATGAATTAAAATTATGTGTTTTATTTCGATGATTTGCTTAGTTGTATATCAAGGCTAAAATTAATCAAATCTTGTTTGGACACTCTGCTCGTGATTTCAGGTTAATCTCTATTGGAATTTGATAGCAATTATTAGGCTTGTTAGGGGGATGTGTTTGTGCAAACCGCCTCGGGGCGCGAGCCGGCGTTATGCCAAACACAGGCGTTATTCGTCATTACCGTTACCATTATTGCGGCGGACCATCACACGGACAAATTATACTGTGAGGTGCCTCGCTCAATGACCCCCAATATCGTGGAATACCAATTATTGGAATTAGTCTTTTAATCGAACATTTGTACTTACCTATCCATAATTGTGCACTTAGGTCGTATTCAGAAACGGCGCAAAAAACTGTTTTTATGCATGGTAAAACCAATTTTAAATCGAGATTCAAGCCTGGGCCTGGAGGGCTATTCTTGTGCGTGAGATGAGATGAGATTTTATCTTATTCACTCTCACACCTATGACGTTTCAAACGAGAGCAACAAGGACGAAAAAAGGTGAGATGAAAATCTCAGATCTCCGAATAGGGCCACTGGTTTAAGCGTAGCTTTAATTGACCAACCGAGCGTTAGCGAGCGAAGCGTCTATACTTCAGCTTCGACAAAAATGCTTTCGTATGTCTTGATCTCTGTCTTTCTCTACAGATCGCATTTCTAAGCTCTTGAAATTTTGTGAATAGGTTCAATAATTATAAAGGTTTTTGCCGAGTTTCTCTGATTCTTCAAAAAATCTGTAAAATTATAGAAACTACTCACAAAATTTTACGAATATCGGTTGAGGAATGCGACCTGTACAGGACAGACGTTGGCCGCGAGGTTTTTAGCTCACAGACCACAAGTTTAAAGTAACTACTTTTTTAAGACGATATAATGTACCTAAAGGGTGACTAATGACGTCACCAAATTTTAATGCTGTCTATTGCTTTACAAGTAGATTTTTGTTTAAGGTAAGTCTCTTTACACAGATATAGTTAAACTCATACCTAATCAAAGTAATGGTTCATTTGCTATGATATCACTTTCATTATGTATCAAATAGCTTCTACCTATGCATGTATACGATAAGTATCTTTAATAGGAAATGGAAATCTACGTATAAACTGGCGTTATTGATTTTTTATTTGGCCGAAGCCGTGGATAATGGATGCTTTTATGCAAATGCAGCATCCGCACTGCATCATATCTCCGAGGTGGGAGAGAAAACAAAAAGGAACCATCTTCCGTAATGTTACTATCAGCATAGAATTACCGACGGCTTTTGGAGAAGAAAATAAGGAGAGGCGGGTTTTACTCGCACAGTTTACTGTCGCAACGACTGTGTTTTCTGCACAGAACAGAATGGTACTCAATATGGGTTTTAAGATTTCAGTTAACCACGGCACTCCGCCATGAGTATATAACGTCACAAGTATCAATGTTCCCATAATATTAGGTCGGTTTAGGTGCTTTTAGTACCAGTAATTTTGCTTTGCAAAAATGTGAAATAAACCACATTTTGTAGTTAGTAGTTGTAGTAGTTAGATCAACAGTAATTGAGTTAACAAAAGTAACTATTTACTTACTTCTTTTGTTAACTACTAAATTAACCGTAACTGTATTTGAATTGGCTTATTTTACCATAGTCTATTATAATTTAAGGTTCAGTCTAGATAAACTTTGAAGGAAAGTATTATTAAAACGTAAGTAGATCCCCGAGCCCAACGCCTTTGTAGTTGTTAGGTAATTTCTTCGAGAATTAAACCACAAAGACAGGAACGACAGTGGATCAACTGCCAGAAACACAGTCGGAACCTTCGGATATTACCCTGAGACATTTAATTTTCTACGTGAAAGGATAAAGTAAGTAGAATTTCCTCAAGCATCCTGAGTCGTCGGCATCGGCTTCCCAAATTGTCTTACGCCTGATATAAATAGGGGCTCTCGGTCTACAGTTAACACCAGGTCCGGATCTAGGGCTTTTTTTAAACCGGGGCACAAAGCTGAGAGTGGCACCCAGCACCTTTTCCCCTGTCATCGAGCATTTCATATCAATATCGAGATAAACAGTTTTAAAGTCACAAGTACTGAAAGGGGAAAAGAGTGGTATTTTTGTTTTTTTTACTTAAATAGATTATATGAGTGTTAAATTATGGTTTTGGCGCCCCTTGAATCTGCGGGCCCGGGGCAAGCCCCGGTTAGACCCCCCCCCCCCTCTCTAGATCCAGCCCTGGTCAACACAACACTGGATCTGAAGCAGATCTGATGTCTTTAAATAGAAAAATAAAGTTATTTCCTTAGTAACTTATTTCTTGCAATGTTCTTATCACTTACCTTGTTTTTGTAGTCCCTCAGAATAAAATATTAAAATCAGAACATAAACAAAGAAATATCGAAACTCCAATTTAGAAATATACTTATGTAAGTAGATAATTTTATTAAATATAATATAAATATATTAGTATTATTGTAACACTAGTTGCGCCCGTGGCTTACCTTGCGCAAGCTTTTAGTAATCGTACAGTTTTTGAATGATCTCTTTATCAAATTTCATTCAAATCTGTTTTTCCCTTAAGGAGTTAATAAGATATAAGAACAAAAACTCTTATTTACCTACACACACAAATAATCGCTTTTATAATTTAATCATACTTATAGACAAAAAAATGTTGTTTTGTAATCTACGGGTAGGTAGGTACTTGTTTACACCACCGCAGTTAATTAACGGCTTCGATGTCTTATTATTACGAAAAACTTTTACGAACAAGGAAACAACGTCAAATTACCAGTTCGGCGAAAAATTCTTTTGAAATTGCCTGCGTTTAGAATGTATAATTAATTCTTAGAATGTTCTCTTGTCGGGGCCGACTTTGTAATAAGGTAATTCCCGTGTAAGCAGAACGGAGACAGCGCGGGAGACGCTTCGTCCCCGGATGCGCCGCCGGCCTCAGCGGAATACGCCACAGTACGTCGGAGCACGCCAGGAGACGCCGAGATACACCCACCACATTTCCGCATTTAAATTGCGTAGACCTCCGCAAGCATGTTTTAGTAAAGCGAGAAATCCTCCGAGACGCTGCCATAGTTTCCACAATAGGTGCCTTCCTGCCGAGGCTTTTGCGTGACTACTGTAACTGGGAATTTATACTCACAAACTTACTTATAAAAAAGAATTTATCTTTCTATCTTCACTCAGAGTAGCATAAAATATTTCGTCTACATCATGCTCTTGGATATTATTTCAGAATTGGCCATATTCTATGAATTTACTACAACACTCTTGAGGTAAAACATCATCGAAAGCTCAAATTTTCTGAAAAATTACAACCTGTCCCGAGTGAAGCGTGCAATAAAACCAAATACCCCAGTTTTAACGTTTGCCTCGGTGAAAGCTTAAAAAAACATTAAAAGCCACTCCGTTGCAGTTTTTTGGCTGAAACGGCTGATAATTCTATTTTGCTGTTGGTAGAGAGTGCTGTGGACTCGAATCATAAAGTCCTCACTTTGGAAAACGTTTAAAAAACGGTTGCAATAAAATTTTGCCAATATCACGAGCCTTGATTGTTTTACTAGCTTTCATAGATTTCATAGTTCACCGTTAGTCTGTAAGAGCTTTTGTTTACTGTTCGTGTACAAAAGGTAACAAAGGAGCGGTCTCATTCAGTTATACTGAGAGGCGCACATGCGAGCCCTGGGCACCGCATATAAAAGACCTACCTTCATCATTTCGGCAAAAAGGTCAACAGGCACTTGAGCTACCCACAACGGCCTAACGGAAGCGAGACCGTTTTCAGCTATCGATTTAATTTTACACAATCAAACTCACTTTGGCGGCGCACTGAAAGCGTCAAAAGACTCGATTGGTAGAAAGCCTGCTCCAATTTGCGTGTCGTTGCTAACACGCGGCTAACACTGAGCTGTTGGTCTAGCACTAGTTGAACTATCGTTGAAATTTTGATTTCATTTGGTAGTTTTCTTCGGTGAACAATGAATTTTCGCGAGAGTTTTGTAAAGATTTTTCAATTACCAACATGATTACAAATTGTCAAGTGCGTGTTGTCACGCTCATGGTAGGGTTCCATATTTTAATTTAGTAATAAAAACAATAGAAATAAAATACAAATGCCATGTCATTGGTAACTTACGCACATATCAAAGCTACTTAAGAGGAAATATCAAGGCGTATAGAAATGAAAAATTGGTATTTCTAAAATCTATTGCTGTCGCGCAGTGCCCGAACAAGTGCGATAGAGCCAACTGCAGCTTGGACTGAAAATACCTATTAAAATTACAAAATCATTGATTCGTAGTCCCCTGATTCCTTCTCCAATACTAAACCGATTTAAATACTTTTTTTATTAAAAATCAAAAAAGGGCTTGAACTGTGTTCCTATGTTTTAATTTTTTGATTTAGTCTAGTCAAATTTCTTTTCTGAGTGTTTGAATTCAGCGGAAAAACCGGACCTTTTTTATAAGTTCATGAACGTTTGGATCTTTTTTAATAATTAATTTATGAAAAAAAGGAAATCATAGGAACATGCTAATAGTAACCATAGATACCTACCCAGAAAAAAATACATGACTCTACCGGTATTATCCAGTGAGAAAACAGGGGACTATGTTTGTATGGAAAAACGGTTCTTGTGTTTCCTCTTAAGTACGTCAATGTATCTTTCTTATTCTCTATTACTTTGTGTCTCACTAACCATACGGCCATATATGCAACATATAAATAAATAAATTCGGGACATTTCCACGCACGGTCACCTGACCCCAAACTAAGCAAAACTTGTACTATGGCTGCCAGAGACTGATATACATACTTATATAATTTTAAATACATACTTAAATAGATATTTAACATCCAGACATAGAACAAACACAAATGTTCACCGCATAAATGTTTGCCCTAGGTGGGAATCGAACCCACGCCCCCAAGCTCAGAAGGTAGGTTCACTACCAACTGAGCCACCGAGGCAGTCAAATATAATAAATATAAAGTCAAAATATCGTCACGCCTTTCCCCGAGGGGGCTAGCAGAGGTGTAATACAACACCCACACTTCGCCGGGCGATATTCAGTCCCAAATGCGACAGGGGGTGAGCCTGTCGCCATACACCAGGCTCCAGTCATGCATATAGCAGATGACATACAATACGCACTTAAATGTTCACACAATGAACAAATTGGTGTGTGCCGTCGGCTGGGTTTGAATCCGCTCCTCTGGCTTGAGAGACGAGCCTTCTCCAACAAGGATATCATAGCTTTTTTGTAGGTACATACATGTACCTACAACTACCAAACTGTGTCTAATAACTATAGGTGCGTTCCGCAGTGTTTCATAGCTAGAAAGCAGCCTATGTGCTAATCCAGCCATCCTCCATACCAAATTTCATCACAATCCACCACCCGTTTGAGCGTGAAAAAGTAACAAACACACACACACACACACACACACATACACGAAAGTTTGAGTGTGTGCATTTATAATATGAGTAGGATTCAAATAATAATTATATTCTCCGCTTGTATGAACAAAATGATAATTTAAGTAAAGCCATATCAAGTTTAGTGTGTTACAAAGCAACGTACCAACTCTTATTTACGTCTGCATTTAAGAGGGCCGCAACGCTCTGAAATTTCCATACAAACGCGCTACTCAAGTTTCTTGACAACCATTTGTCAGATTACGATGAAATTTAGCATATACAATTATATTAACAATAACTCCGCCCTTTGTTCTTGTTTTTTTTAAAAACGTTCTCAAGCGAAATAGAGCTATGAAAAATATCCGCATTTTTAAGGGGTCACTTTTGACTGAATTATTCAATAGGTAGACAAAGCGAATCAAAAATTCCATTGCATAGGGAGGTTGTCTACATCATCAGCTGTTAAATGAATCCATAATACAAGGGAAATTCTTAGTTACTTAAGAATGATTACAGAAGTGCAAAAGTCATAAAAAAAAAGTTGCACTTTGTCACTCTGTAGGTAACTTTAGAGGCTCGTCAGTATCATTACTCGCTCTCTTCGCTCGTCTTCCTCTTCTAGACGAAATGGCTATAGAATACCTTAAGCCAATGCGAAGTTAGTCTAAAGTGGTTGCCGGACTCTTAATAGTGACGGTTACTGCCGCATTTCCCGCAAATGTATATTTTTCCGACCGACTATAGGTGCAGCTGCAAGCAATGTTCTTTTGTGCTGATGTTACTTTTATTTAGTATGCATGCTACACTCCATTCGTATGATAAATACTGCACAACGCATTGTGCTCCCAATTAAGGCTAAATAGATTTACGTATACGACGTTGCGTTTTAACTTGTTACGTTATTATATTATAGTTCAAAAGGTTTTATAAGTACGTAGGTACCGCTAATTAGATAGTACGTTAATTTAATTTTTTTTTTCTTTTCACCGTAACACTGTTAATAGAGCTAAAGCTAGAGGTTCACTTTATTCAAAACTAGCTGCGCCCCGCGGTTTCACCCGCGGTCCCACAGAAACGTTTTTTTTTTCGGGATAAAAAGTACTTAAGCAATACAAAAAAAGTCGTAAAAGTACGTAAGCAAAAAGTACGTAAGCATAATCTTTTTCTTTTTCTGTACCCCAGACAACATGTATGCAAAATTTCAAGACGATTGGTTGAGTAGTTGAGACGTGAAAGCGTTACAAACAAACAAACAAACGAACAAACTAAGTATATGAGAATTAACTATACTTATTTAAAAAAAATTGAAAGTTCTTTAGCGAAGTGTTAAGTCTTATAAAAATAATAAAGTAAAGGCCACTTGCACCAAATATAAGAATAGCCTAAATCTAGTATTACTCCTAGCAAAATATTCACTTATCGGGCACATAAAGTTAAGATTCTCGAAATAAATAATTCGTGCAAAAATAATTAGGTAGGAGCAGATTAAACTAGTTAAGCAAGGACTTACGCAATTCTTAAAATTAATGCAAGTAGCCATAATTGTATTACTAGGCTTGCTAATTTTTTTTTGATAAAAATTAAAGTGTGTTTTAATTTTTTAACTTATGATAACAAAACTTGAAAAGACACTGTTTTTAGTGAAATACAATGTAAGTACCTATAGCAAAACTTTATAGCAGCCTACGTAGTCTTGCTGAATATCTCCTTGAATTCTTTTTGTCCTCGGTTTTTGCTGTGCGGTTAGAATGCGAATCCTCCATTATGTATTTCAACACAGGCGAGAAAATAATTTACATTGCGCTCGTATATTCAGATGTGGTGATGCACCGAGGCGAATGGTGTGCTGCCATTTTTACCTTCGTTTTCAAATGAATATTCGGCCTCACGCGAGCACTTGGCTTTTGCTACAACCTATTTATACAATAGTATACATACTTGTAAATGTAGTCGTATCTATGGAAACTGACGTGGTTTTCATACATTATGATTTTATAAAACGGGAATTACTCAATCGGTTTGAGTCGGTTACTTCGTCCGACTATAATTTATATTTAGGGGTGCAACGTGAGACGCAGCCGCGCGCGCGCGCGCACTCCCCTTGATAAAGTCCCCCGAATGCGGTTGAAACCATAGTCGGAGTAACTAATTGAAATCTTAAGTGAGTAGGTAATTCCCGTTTTATAAAAACATAATATAAATTTACATACTAGCTAGTATTTAGTATAACTAGCTGCGGTACGCGTTGTGCCCTCGGTTGAAAAGTAATCTACAATTATAATAGAAATCTGTGCTAAAATTCATCCACATCAGTTCTGCTGGTTTGGTGTGATTGAGTATTTAGTATATCCATAGATAGAGTATATCCATCCATCCGAACTTTCGCATTTTTAATATTAGTGTGATTATGTACAATAGACATACTCGTACCAAGGTCTAAAACGTTTCGTAGGTAAATACTGTGCAGGTTATCTTATCTTCGCCAACTGTTATCTACTTATGTTAAAAAATCCTTCTAATATTATAAATTCGAAGGTTTCGATGGGTGGATGGATGGATGTATAATACTCAATGATCTAGAAAAAAATAATTTAAAATTAATTCTGGAATAGTACATGGGCTACTTTTTGACAGCAGGTTGCACCGCGGAGTACAGCCAATAACTAAATAAAATGAGTTCATCATAAAAAAATGTGCGGTGGAGTCCCTCCGCGCGGAAGAAGTGAAACTTCTGTGCATCTTTCTTGCTACGCGCATGAGCGCAGGAGCGTTAAAAGTTTAATGCAACCTTGTTGGAAGTCGCATTAGAAGTTGCACTTCAAAGAGTAGGTATAAATTTAATAAGTTTCGTACACGTCCGAAGGGATACCTAATATCAATTTATCTGAATATGTTCTGAATCTTAGCAATGATTCTTTTTACGTTAGCTGTCTCTACACTTGTTTAGTTTAGCTGAAGAGTGGTTCATGCGCAGGGGAGCCACTATCGTAATTAATTTCAAAACATTTAAGCATGAAATAATGTTAGACTGTAACTGATTAAATGATTGACAGCTATGATTTAACTTAGCATTATTGTCTAATCAACTTGTAATTGACATGAACGAATGGTATAATAATATACTTGTACTCCGGACTAGACAAGGTTTTTCAAAACTTCATTATCACTCTTTTCGTGAAAATCATGAATATTCATGAGCTGAAGAGCTAAGGCACAAGTAACGCATGGAGTAGCTTTGAATACATTGATGTCAGAGTCGGAGATTTTGTAGCCGTTTCACTCAACGTCATCTCGTCACAATGCAACAAAGCTTGTGTTACGTTTGTCATTTTACTTGTTTCTTATAAATAGTAGATACTGGAAGTTGTCGGTACGTCAGTCAGCGTTGAGAAGATGGCTCGTTCAGACTTGAAGATGTTGCTAGTGTTTCTTTCCCTTCTGGTCGTGGTTCGAAGCCAGAATTCTACGGACAATAGTACAACCACAACCGCGGCACCAGCCACAGGATCGGGAACATTAACTGTAAGTTCTATACCTACTATTACCTAATACCTACCTATTTCTAAATATCATGTATGGCTGACCACATAGACTAGTATTGGCCGACAGATCAACTCATCCAAAAACACTATACCTAAATCTATCTCCTTGTCCGAATCCCGCCAAGTACAGACTTTTTGAATATTTGATAATAATATTATAGTTTGAAGTTAAAAAATATCAACTATGTTATAATTGGAAATATGAATTTCTTTTCTTCCTTTTCTTAAAGTGCGGTAAAAGTCAATTGACCCATCTGATCATGATTTGAGACGAAAATAAATGTAATAAAATAAAGTTAGTTTCGCAAAATATACCTATATTTTTACGATAAAATGTTACAACCCCTGATCAGACAATTGAGGAGTCAATTAACTTTTATCTCAATTCACAATAAGGCTCAACTGGTCCCCAATAAGGCGGTCATGCACAAAGTTCAATGTACTTTTGCCTCAATCCATGGCGTGCACTATAGCAGGTAGTTTGTTAATTGAAATTACTCTTAACGAATTCACAGTGAAGTTTAAAATGTTTTTTTTTACAGACTTTTCAGCACTTCCAAAATAGTGTATCAGCAGTGCCGTGGGGAATCACTTTTGGGATATCAGAAGTAAGTTATTATTTTTACATTTATTATTTATACTAAATATCTTAATTCGAATTTGAAGCTTTTACAAAATTTTATTGTAATGTCTTCACTATCATCGATTTTTCATAATTCAGTTAAATGAACTCAAAATATCTGGCGAAAGGGATTCTAGAGAATATCTTTAAATGACCCAAACTCATTTTTAGGCTTCGGTACCGTTCTTTAGTAATTTACTTTATCATACAACCTGTTAACTTGTACATACAATGTTCGTGGTTAGAACTTTTACAAACATTAATTTGAATGTGGTTAACCACATTTCAAATTTAAATTATTATTCCTCCCTTGGGAAGAAAAGTGATTACGATCCCTTAAACGATCGATTAAAGAGCTATTTTGGTCCCTGTTTCGAAGAATAAATTAGCTTTTTTCAAATTAATATGGTAGAAAATATTTCCCTTACTAGTGGTAACGATAAACTACACACGCCTAGCAGCAGTGACCCTACCTACTCCGTATAGCGTACGGACATGCGACGAAACTATACTTCCCTAAAAAAGGAGATAAACGAATGGTTTTTACTTGTGATTTAGACATGATTTCAATTTCATTAAGCTTTTTTGTTTCAGGCTATAAAAGGAAGTCAGAAATTTTTTCAAGCATTAGGTTTTGGAAGATAAAACAGCAGGATAAAAATGAATATAATTACTTTAAACACATATCTATTTATAAGGATTACATTAAAGTATTAGAATATTATACTTACTGATATTTTTAGAAAAATGGTTAAAGTTGGTAACAACCATTAAAAGTATTACTGGAACTGACATTACGTTTTTTATTACTGATTCTATTATTATTTTAATACTCTTTTGAAAAAGGGAGATTAAACGGGAGGTAAAGAGAAAAACGAGGAAGAGCTAAAGGAGTAAGTACACAATTAATTGTGTTCTAAACTAGTTGACCCGGCGAACTTCATAACGCCATTTTTTTAATATTTTCTTTTGTACAAACCTTGTCTTAACAATAACGAACGCAAGAAAAAAAGAATTATCCAATTTAGTGCATTCGTTCGCAAGTTGTGCGCGTACTCATATTTCGAAGGTTCATTTTTATTTACATAAATAGAAGAATAAGAAGATTATTGTAGAGGTATTTCATTTAAAATGCTTATTATTTATAGACTTATAACTATTTTGGCAAACTGGTTAGAAGATATACCTTCTAGCTGTGAATTCCTTTGTGAAATGAATAGTAGGTACCTCCTGTAAATCCAAGTTTGCCTAACGCCATCGTAGTAGGCAAGTATATAGGTATACGAGTATAATAAGCATTTTAAACGCTTTGATAAATTATAAGTTCAGATGGACTGAAAAAACATTGCACGGGTCAAAAAGCAAAAACCAGCCAACTGTTAGGTTCTAAATGAACAAAATGTATAACGAACCCCTGGTAAAAGACGTTCCTGTCACGCACACTAGTATAAAAAGTTTTATGGCATGTTACTTTTCGTTCGTAAACAGTATGTATTTAAAAATATCTAAGTATGTATATCAGTCTCTGACAGCCATAGTACAAGCTTTGCTTAGTTTGGGGTCAGGAGACCGTGTGTAGAAGTGTCCCGAATTTATTTATATATTATTTATTTATTTATATTTATATTATTCAGAATTCTGAGCTAGAGATATATCCGTATAGTATAAATATATCCGTATAAAGATATTCCGTGAAAATGTAAAAATGTAACGTAGGTAACGCAATTTCGTAATTGAATAAAAAACTAAATTATGTATTACATAACTGTAATATCACTTATCATTATGAGTTTTTGGAATATAAATCAATATGGCCTCCATGACAACAAACATTATAATTTTAACAAATACTTAATAATTACCAAAGCACACAATTCGTATCAATTTCCGGACACAAAAGTATGATATAATCGGTGTTTTATGTGTGTATTCCTTATATTCATGGGACTAGACGCTTCGATAGCAGCGAAGTGAAACATGTAAAACAGCTTAAGTAAGTAGGTATATAGTGATTTTTGTACAGCCAACTAAAATAAATGTTTAAAAATTAATCATAAAATCCACGCCATCCTCCATTCATATAAAAATACACAAGGAGATTATACATATATCTAAGTGTTTTACTTTTCTTAACATCAATTATTAGATACTTAATTATAAATGTGTTCATCAAATAGTGTAATGTAATTATGCACGTTCAATATTTTTACTAGAAAAAAATTCAAACGTGGCCATAATATGTTTTCTACCATCTATTTATTGGCTTGAAGCAGGTTTTATTTACTTTTACACCTATTGAAAAATATTTAGCAACATTATAATACAACAATACAAGTTAATAACTAACATCCATTTCATAAACTGCATCTCCAAATCATATAACTTTATAAAACAGGTTTACAGATATAGCATTTAAAAGGAATGATTTAAAATATATAAAATATAATTCATAACTTTAGGTAACATTAAGTGGTGGGGATAATTATATTAGCACCTATATACTACGCTTTACACTACTAGCTATAGAGTCCAAATTTCCTTATCCTTAACCAAATATCACACTATTAATCTGCACGTCCAAGGTAGATCTATAGATACCTTAAGCTTCCAAATACAAATAAATGCAATTTTAGCAGGCCTTCAGTCACTTATAAGAGGTTGGTACTGAAAGTATAAAAATGATACCGACGAATAGATAACCTCCCCATGATGTCGACCAAAAAAAAAATATATCCCATAGGTACAGACAGACCTAATCGATTTGATCAGTTAAAGTGTGGGCGCTGCATACCGCGGAGTCGGTTATTTCCTACTAAACACAGAGTATGGGTGTAGAGATGGAGTAAGTTAACAATACAGTAAACAGATAAAAATCTCTATGCTCTTACTACTTTAGTAAGATGGCAAAAGCAAGAAATTTTATGTGAACTACAATTTCCCATTTTTCATAGTACTGATATAGTTGGTACCTGTATGTACGTATAACAGTAGGTAGCAAAACATGATAATAATAATGCAGTTTTCTCGTGCGTCTCTTCCTGTACTCTCCATTCTTACATACTTTCCTTACGACCCTTTAATTCAATCGCTCTAATGAGAATCAACACTTTGGACTAAACTACCCTTACAAAATAGCCTTCATAATTTCTATTCTTACTACAAACCTAATAACATAAGATACTACAGGACACAAACACCTAGATAGGTCAATGAAGATACAGAAACAAAAACGTAAGCCATACGGCAGAAGAAGAAGATTTAGAACAAGTAGCGCAACAAAAAATAGAATTAGATACAGAATATATAACGTTTTAAGGAGATCAAAATAACATAGAATATTTGTTTTTCGAAAAATAACAGTTGACTTAGGTGTAGCATTCCTACAGTTAAAACTAAATTGAGATTGTTTTACTATGATTAATAACTAGTTCACTTCTTTATTGCATAATGCTTTCTGGCATAACTGAAAATAATGGCGAAATAATTAATGGCAAATTAATATGCAGTTTTTAAATTTGTAGTATCATTTTCATTTTGTGTATCATTTTCAAAAAATATTCACCTCCTAATGTTTTAATTGTGGTAATTAACAGTACGAGCAAAGAAAGTTACAGTATAAAGCAGATCAAGACATATTGTCGGGACATTTTGCTACAAATGTTCAGGCTATAAAAAGTAGTTATGGACACTCATTATTCATATGTTTGATACAACATTAAAAAACATTTTTGAAATTATAAGTACATACATTTTGAAAACTAAACACATAGGTCCATACTTAAGTTTAACAATGAACATTGACCGTAAAAATTCCTACAAAAATTCTATGCCTACAAAAGATACCAGTACGAGTATTTCATAGTAAGTGTCCGCTTCAGATAATAGGTAAAGAAAACATTATGCAAGAATGAAGTCGCCGTATACGACTATTTGACTAGACCATTCGGTACAATGTTAACGTAACTGTTGTCTATTGGCTTCTTTTCGACATCCAAATCAAATGTGATGTACATGGGGTTAGTAGCATTGGTAATCTGGGCGTTCTTTGCGTTTTGGTTCAATGTTATTTTACTTTGTTTGTTATCGAAAACTTCGTCAGGTTCTTCATCTATTCTTGGGCAGACGTTTGGGAACGGAGATACGTTGCCTTCGTGGTCAGAATCAGAACCACTTCTTGGCAGGTTGTTTAGAGTCAACATAGGAGTCAGCTCGGATCCTCCGCTGCTAGCTTCAGAAGGCCTGGAGTTAAACTTCCGAGGGTCGAAATCAAATTTCGTGCACGTGGATTTTGGACTGAAGATATTATCAGGACTCATTTGTAGATATCCATCTTCGTCTGGAATGTTAAAAGTTTCTCTTATTTATAATACAATACATTCAACAAAGAAGCTCATGCTACTTCTACTCTACGACACCTTGAGTGAACATCATTGATAGAGTTTTAGTATGAACAGGTGCATTTCAAACTCAACTTGGTGTTGTTAGTAGAGCTCATAAAACCATGCGAAAAAAGACGATTGTTACCGCACAGAGATTGTCAGAATGTCGTATGGTCCATTTCATCTGATAAAGGGAAATATATTTTGTAGAACATCGGTCGATAATAACGTATCTACCTACTTTTTAGAACTTTTATTTTTTTTATCTTCTTTCTTAAAGAGTTAACTGTCATTGTGCCCTTACACCTTGCAGATAAAGTTTCAGTGCAGAGGAGGCTTGACAAAAATCTGACTACATAGAAAGTTAATAATTTATGTATGCATTTCTATACTTTTTGAAAAATTCAGGTCAGAACGGCAGTTACGAGATTGCCAGTGAAATAGGTAGGTGTAGGTGTGGTGTGTACGTAAGTAACAACATTGTGATAACCTTTACCAATGATATTGGTTACCTAATCAACCTTCAACCTTCAAACTTCTCGTACCGAGAGGAAAAAAAAACAGCCTGAGACTTTTCATTAGTGTCAAATATTGTCTTTAAAAACATCTTTTTTGACATCGTTCTTTTAATTCGTCTAATTCCAAACATAATTATACTTCTTTAAGATTTTCTATTGCATAGTTTGAATGTTGAACGTGACTTATTGACGATCACGTAAGAGATAATATATGAATTAGTGTAAATAAACTGTCTTGCATGAAGACTGTGATACTAACCAACTTTGTTCGGTGAGGGTGGGAAGAATCTCCTCGGATCGCCAACTTCGTTGACGTAGTGGTGCGGGCTCGGTGTCACCATGTTGTTGTAGTCCGGCGCGCTCACCATCGCCAGGTAGTCCTCTTGACCCTCGGGCCGGGTGTTCCCGTCCATGTATGTTGTATTCAGATCCACGTAGTGCTGGAAAAGTATGCAAACTAATTGAACACTTCAATGTAACGTAGAAAACGGGTTATAATAGGCCATAGTACCTACAAAGCCAATACATAATATATTACCTCTGTGCCTATTACCTACTAGGTAAGTAATAATATTGGGTTGTATTCTAGGAACATCACAAAATAGACGGTTATTCCCTGGCAAAATATCATACCCAACAAACGAAATTTATCTCAAAACAAGCAACAGTCAACTTTTTCTTTATTTTCAAATTAAGTAAGTCCCATTGTAAAATGTATCGATAAAAATGACGATAATGAGTTTATTTCGTCAATACTACCCTTTGTAGTGCTTTGGTTTTGTGTTTTGTAGAGTATAAAGTTCGTAGTCCACGTCAAAAGTGAAACCTCTTCAATATTAGTAACAAAAACCATATTCTAAGACAAAAATGTAATTTACCTTTACAGAAATGTAATTTTTGTGGAAATGGAATTATAAAAACATTCCACAATTTAATTTAAATTATTAGCAAGTCTTTTATAAGCCTACAACACTAAGCTAAGCTAACTAAGGAAAAGTAAGCTAGCCACTTCTATGTCCACGCTAGCCACGGTTGTTTACACGTCGTCATTCAATGGCTCGAGAATCTTCTATTGTTTATTTTGCTATACTTACATTTCGAACGTTGTCTTCAAGGAAGGTGCCAAGAGTTTCTTGGAGCTGCGTGAACGATGGTCGCGTTGTTGGTTTCTCTTCCCAACATCGCTTCATCAGGTTGTAGATGCGGTCGTCAGAATAGGCAGGTTTTTCTAGACGATGCCTGTTTAATGTAGATGAAAATAAGTAAATAAGTGTGTTTTGCGTACATTATGAGTTTCGACGCCCATGCACGATGCTTGAATAGTTTCTACATTTTTTAGCATGTAGTTCTAAAGTTAAATATTCGGTCATTCTAAGGCAGAGATCCTACGGGTTTCATTTCAAAGAGAGATATAATTACTAGGCTAACCTTGTGTGAAATAATACTCAAATGATTCCAAAGTTGTCTGATTTAAATGATTCCATGGTTCCATATATTCACTGATCATGAACACTACATATTTTCAATCATAGTCCTTTAATAAAATATGGTCATACCCTTCTCTCAAGAACTGCAGCAAGTGCGCAGGGCTCATGTTCGGGTAAGGAGTCTTGGCGAGCGTGAACAGCTCCCACAGTACGATGCCGAACGACCACACGTCAGACTGAGTGGAAAAGATGCGGTCCGTCATGCATTCGATCGCCAGCCACTTCACTGGTAAGAGACTCTGAAAAAGAAACAGAAACATTGATATTTTGATAGATATTTCGTCATTGTGACTTAACAAAGCAATGTGACCGGAAGGAACAGAATTGATTCAAATTCGTTGTAAAACTGCGTTGTGTATTTCAGACTAGTTTCGGGGTAGGGCCGTTTTGGGGAATTAACCATTATTTGATAGACATTTTGAACCTTAAACATATCGAACTCTAAGCATGCGTACTACCTAAAGTTACATTAATATCCACCACTTACGTTTTCCTTCTTTTGGTATTCATCGTTCTTATAAATGCTCCTAGCCAACCCGAAGTCGCATATTTTCACGATGTTGTCGTCTGCCAATAGAATGTTCCTGGCTGCCAAGTCTCCGTGCAGAACCTGAAGAGATAATACCATTGAATAATATCAAAAATAATTACAAAACATTATCGTTAAATAAATTGATAATTCCTCAAATCTCAGGAGATAAATTAGGCAACCCTATTCTACGGCAAAGTGTAGCCCCGATTAAGCTTTACGGTAAGCCTTTTGTGTCGTTGGGCTTATCTTCAAAACAATAATTGTTTCAGGTTGAAAATGTCGCTGTAATTTTAAAGCTATTTGTTGCTTTCAATAACGCCAAGTAAAACATGCGGGAAAGATTCGCCACAGAGATACGGTACGAGAGCTACGTATTTACCTACAGCTTTTACTGTCGTTATAGAATTTATCTATATCAACCTGAACAAATAATTGACATTCTAATTTAACTAATACGTATGTCTTTTCGTATTTTCATACTTCGGACCATCAGGGTTGGTACGAGTAACTGTTAAATAAACATTGTCATGTAGCTTTTGCTTCGTTTGTCGACTTATGCCTGCGGTGCGGGTATTGAGGGTGATTCTGATAACTAAAGATCATCCACGCATAAGGGAATCGTCATTCGAAAAAATCAAAAGATCAGCTATTGGATCGCACCAATTCATTCACTCATGTCATTCGTCCCCATCATAAACTAGAAGGCCTAAGGCGTAGCCCTGTGAGGGCGTTCCAAACGACCACCACCAAAATGGCCATTGCTGGTGGTCATTAGAACACTTTTTTTAATTTTTGTCCTAACTGTTGCCAGGGGGTCGCCTCGTTCGGACATAAAAATATTTTTTGTGCCAACGACCACCACCAAATTGCCACCACTGCTGAAAACTACAGTGAAACCGTTAGAACTCTAACACCTTTATAATGACAAAACAGTAAAAATAATATTTATTTTTCTGACTCAACGAGCCCAATTGGCGGCAGTTGGGACAAAAATTAAAACTTTGTCCTAACGACCACCCTGGTCGTGGTTTTGGTGGTGGTCGTTGGGTTAGTCTATGATTTGTAAATTTTTAAATAGAGACCTTTCATTGTCATTCCACACGTCAAGGGGAGTGAAGGAGGTCAACGAAGTGCGGCAATGTATAACAAGGGGAACGACAAGTCATGTAACTGTAACCTGTGACAAGGACGAAGGGGAGTCAAAAACCACGAAATTCGTGTGACGTTTTTGACGATTTTAACTACATACCACTACCGTGCCGTGCGGAGCCGTATTGGCCGAATAGGATAGACCGCACCTTTTTAATTCGACTTATGCCCTTACGGTGAATGGAAACTTCGTGAGGAAACTGACATGTCCTATAAAAAACAATTCGCATGACATGTGACATCTACCAATCCTCACTGAGCCAGCGTAGTAGATTACGGCTCAGTCACCCCTTGTCACTACGTAGGGTAGGTGTCCCTGCAGTAGGACGTTGCAGATTGTTAATGATTTAGTTTTTGATAGAGTTAATGATGATGAATTTACTTAGAGATGACCCCTTATCATTACCAGTCATACCTTTCTGCTGGCAAGATATTCCATGCCCCTCGCAATCTGGAAGGCCCAAGCGAGCAGGTCCCGTGACGTCAGCGGGCGTGGGCTCCGCCCGTCGTAGCTGTAGTCACTCTCGTAGTTGGACCTCCATTCGGGCTGCACGTAACCCTCTGATACTGAAATATGACGTAGACAACTAATTAGACAGCTGTTCAATTAATCTACACTGTATTGCGGTGCTTTTCAACTGTGTGTGTAAAAATGATCGACGTCTTTTTGTCGATTTCAATATCTATGTGATGGAAAGAAAACTCCTTTTTGGTAACGAGTTTTTAAAAACAGTTTGTGTTACGTAATGGAAGCTAACTATTAATAATATATTTAGTGGAATACTCATATTCTAAATGTAAGCTAAAAGGTACATACATTAAATAAAATCTAGCAGAATTACTCATTAAACTATCGTTATGAATGATGTGAAACCAGCTGTGTCATTTATAAAATTTGCAACAGATCCTTGCTTTAAAATACTACGTGTTAATTAAAGTGCAAACACGCAATTTAAAAATCTGTTCAGCTGTTGACACATTCTGATAAAAAAATAATACGCTCGTCTCAATGATGTCAGTGATGTAACTATTTAACAAGCGCTAATGCTCGAACTAACCATGTCTTTAATTAGGCACTAGTTTCTAGCAAAAAAATCATTTATTTACAAAGAGATACAAATAACAGGTACTGTACACACAATAATAAATTAATTAAATATGCAGTGGTGTCACGGAATGTGGGCATGCTCCAAGAATTATTAAAGTAAATAGTGGTTATCAATGAAACAAAATAAATAAAAGTCTCTAATTAAATACTTTGTACAGAGTTCATGCATTTGAAAAAAGAAACACTAAAAATATTATCTGTAGATACACACAGTTATGTTGTAACGAAAGTCATTATTACCTTTTACCTCTGTAGGTTGAATAGGTACATCTGAGATAAATTAATAATTATGTATTATTTACTAAGTTAACACGAGATTCATAAACTATTAGTTGAACGTTAAAAGTTGTTAGGAAGAGGTGCTAATTCTCCAACAAGTTAGACATGTAGGCCGCTAATTGTTAGGTACCTACACTAGTTTTTAATCTACTTTCAAAAAGGAGGAGGTTCTCATTTCGGCTGTGTTTTTTTGTATGTATGTTACGCAATTATTCCGCCAGTTGTAAATCGATTTTTGTGATTCTTTTTTTGTTGGTAGATCATACTTTATAGGTGGTCCCATATAAATTTTATCGAAATCGGTCCAGCAGCTTTTAAGATATCAACAAAAGTCTAAAAATTGTATAATGGAAGACAGGAAGTCGGTCTTATAAGGTTTTTTACATTATTAAAAGTTGTTATCCTGTAGTTTGTAACTTCTAGTTTAAACGATATCGCGTTTATTTAACTGTCAAGTAGGTAAGTTACTACGCACGTATTAGTTGGTACAAACATTACCAAATACCTACATTTTCTCTACAAACGGTAGATATAATATAGGTGGTTGGGAATGTTAGTAATAAACATTTACATACATACATATTGTCAAGCCTTTCCCCTGAGGGGGCTGGCAGAGGTGTAATACAACACCCACATTTCGCCGGACGATATTCAGTCCCAAATGTGACAGGGCGCGAGCCTTTCGCCATACACCGGGCTCCATTCATGTAGCAGATGACATACAATACGCACATATGAGTATGTTCACACAATGAACAAATTGGTGCGTGCCATCGGCTGGGTTCGAACCCGCTCCCTCTGGCTTGAGAGGCGGACCTTCTCCCAACTAGGCTGCCATCGCTTTTTTAGAAATAAAACCGTATATGTACTTACTTTTTCGACTAGTCCGATTGGTGTTGTTGGTAAGGAATGTGTGGTCGGTGTCTTGAGTGTTTGCTGTGCCGTAGTCCGACTGTAGCCTGCAACCAATATTTGTTCAGTATAAATACACACTTAGATTTTGTTTATTCGTCGAGGATTATTTGATTTCACTTGTTGAGTTGGCCTCTTTATTTTGTGTCAACAATAATAACTCCTATCTACATATAATGGAGACAAATGACAGCTGGAGTAACGGTGAAAGAAAATGTATTTTAGTAGGATTTTTTCAAATTCAATTTTTTTTTTGCTAGGAACATGGTACATAAAGGTCTTAAATTCTGATTTTAAAAAAAAAACAGCATGCCCGTGCCAAGTCAGGAATGCTAAATAGAAAATTATTTGGTAAATTGGTTAGTTTTTCCATAGATCAATATAATTACTCGTCATTCTATTTTTAAATTCCGTGTTCTAACGATATTATTCTGTTAGAGACTTGAAAAAGATAAAAGATCTATTCTAACATAGAAAAAATAAACGTTCTACAGCCTCGAAATAGTTATAAGTAAATTACTAGTGTCATCAACCAAGATTACCTATCTCTCCCTTATAAGATAACAACCTAATTATCTCCTCCCTCACTGTTGATAGCAAAATTGCCCCAAATCCCAAAGGGCAGTAGCCAAGTAAAAAAAGTAAACGGTGTTTTTTTTTCGATCGAGTAAAAAATTTAGAGGAAAGAAATGAGACCTAACAGTCTATTGCTATTTCGAGGCTATACATCCACGTTTAAAACTAAGACCGTATGTACAAAACGCTACACAAGTCTTCGATACCAGACGATTTTACTCTCTAAAGCGACTTACTCAATACAATTCTCTATCACTTTGTATTGCGGTAGTTGCTAATAGACTAAAATCAACGGATATGGAATACTTATATAGCGTTGTGTACGAAGGGCCTTATGAATCTTGAGCTCTATACAATGTACTGATGTACTAAAACTGTCAATTGTTTTGAACAAGCCATAATACGAGTAAAACAACCGTCTGACTTGTACAATTTTATGTAGGTGCCTACTTAACTAACTACATGGGCCGTGCGAAGCAAAATCCTAATTAGCTTTGGTGACGCTACGACCCAAATTGTATCTTGGCCTTCTGAACCAAAACGCGCTACCCTTGTCCATCTTGCACTAAAATCCGCAGTCCCAGTAAATCAGTCAGTCAGTCAGTAAAATCAGTCCCAGTTTCCGCAGATCTTTTTCCACTTCATCTTTAGACGTCCGGCAGACGGGTTTAGGTTCGCCATGAGCCTTCGACCCTCCGGCAGACCCGAGTAAGCTCTTTTTAAACCTCAATCCTCTCTCGTCTCCTATTTAGCAGCTTACTTTAAATTAATTTGATGTTACTGACCACCAACTAACGAACAAGGAAAATGGTAAGCGACTCAGCGACGTGCGTATAAATAAAGTAAAAAACCGCTCATAATAACACAATAATACGAGTAATAAGTATCAATACAGTCAACGAGTTACTTATAATTTAAAGTAGGTACAACAAATCGTTGTAAAAACAAGAAAGAATCTAGTTTATTTGTTACCCAAAATATCGGAAATTTGAAAGTTTTGAATTTTCAGGGCGGGTTTAGGCCTCCAACTTCAAGGTCATACGGGACTTTTTTGGATAACTGTGCATGTAGTATTTAAGTTTACTGCAATATACAGATTAGGTGTATACCTCTCATGCTTAATGATAATATAATATGTAGACTGAATTACAAGATCTTTGTTTTGATAAAAACTTACTGAAGTTTTACTAAAGCACGGGTAATAAATCTAAAGGAACTGACCACTATTTTGATCGACGCGTTCTGAACTTCTGTCTTTTTGAGATAGAAACTGATAAAGACTAATCTTTTTACCTCCGACGCAAAAACGATGGGGTGTTGTAAGTTTGACGTGTCTGAGTGTGTGAGTCTGTGGCATCGTAGCTCCCGAACGGGTGAACGGATTTTGTTTCTGTTATTTTTTGTTTAAAAGGTGAAATTATCGGGAGTGTTTTATAGCTATGTGTGATGAAAATCGGTGTCGGGGGTTCGTTTAATGTTTAATTTATATTTGTATAATATTACCCAGTGCTTCCTGAGCTGTCGTAGCCGCGGTTCACCTTGCCGAAGCTCTTCTCCTTGTTGGAGTCTGAGAACTGGTCGATAAACACTTCCCGGTGCCGTTGCATGTAGTTGTGAATGTTCCCAAACTTGCAGTACTCTACTATCACCACAAGTTCTCCTAGGGACAACAAGTAACGTTATTAAAAGGAAACCAAAAACCCGGCTGCAAAATATTGAACCCTATGTCACTTCCACTATCAAGACGATTCAAATGACATCTCACATGTCCGAAACCCATCAAGCTGTTGAGGCTGTAAGGAGTGCCAATGAAACCTCATACATACTCGTACATACTCCCAAAAAATATAACCCTCCTTCTAGCGCAGTCTGGTAAAAATATTTAAAAAAAATTAGTTATATTTAATGGTTTTGTAGGGCTTCAAAATAGTCTCTGAGTTGGAATATTTATTGTTAACTAAAGGTAATTAAGTGCTCGGTTTGTAGGTACAGTGTTGTTCTTACTCAGAAAAATAACAGGAAAAATATTATATCAGGAACACAATACAGGGCAAAACAAAGTACTAGTGTTGAAATTAGATCACTACTTCACTAGTAAAAGTAATACCCGTCTACAGGTCATGAAACTCTATAGACGTAACTTTTTAAAGTCTTTTCTTTAGAGCCGATGTCAAAATTATGAAGCAGCTAACTTTCGTTTTGAACTTATTTACGAATAAAAATCTTTTAAAAAATGAAAATAAAATTTATTAACTTACGCTTTCCAACGTTTTTGGTACACGCTCCCAGCAAATTCACTATATTGATGTGCTTTCCTAAATGGACCATAATTTTGAGTTCCGACGCAAGCGCTTTTATGTACATGTTGTCGGCAGTTTTTTTCACCATTTTGACTGCAACCGGAGTCGTTTCTTCAGCGTTTATGATGCCACGAGCATCTGCTTTATACACGACGCCGAAAGCACCAGCTCCTAGCTGTTTCCCTGAAAAACGTTTTGGAGCATTCATAATTATTGCTGTTTTAAGAAAAAAAATAGTCTTGAGGTTCAGTATAAATCTTGAAATTGCAAGGTACTCAAATACTTATTTTTATACTAGAGGCCATCTTTTATTCTATGTTTTACATGTGGAAGTCAAAACAAAATAGTTCAGATAAATATGTATAATCTTACATAAATTAAAATAATGTTACATAATAAGCTTTGTCAAAAATATAGAAAAGGAATGAGTTCGTAGCCCTTCTTTCCTTCTGAACAACTTGCGGTGTATGAAGCAACGCAGCTGAATGAAAAATTAAAAAATATTAGCTGAAAGAAATATATAAACTCTTTATTATTGTTACATTATGCACACTATAAAATGAGAGTGGTGAACAGGATAATTTGACAGAGTACTTAAGTGCTAGATAGTACCTAGGCCACAAGTAGGACCTTATCGCTAAGAACCAAGAGCTTATGACTATTTTATACTTGTTTGAAAATGCTACACTCTTTACAACATTACCAATGCTCTATGAGTAATTATAATATGTCTAGAGAGAGTTTCGTACTGTCTATGAACAAAAAGTGACAGGCCAATATTATTATTCTAGTGTGCGTGACCGGTACGTCTTATACTAGCGTTGTGTCATACTTTTTGTTCATTTAGGGGTTAAAACTTCGCCGCTATATTATTCGACTTATATTATTCTCGATTATATTATGAAAAAACATAACACGCGTCGAGCGTGTTATGTTTTTTCAGTCCATTTAGACATATAATTTATCAAATACGATGCTTTATGATCATCCTGGTAGTAAAGTACCAAAATTAAGAAAAAAAAACTATAACGAGGAATTCTTACCGAAAACTAATTTATCTGCAGGAAACTCAAATTTTTCGTTATAGGGAAGCAACTCAGCCTGTTCATCAATACCCAGATCCGGGTTGAGAGATTTAGTAACGCCCTCTTTGAAGTAGAGCAGACCGGCAGCCGCCAGTTCCTTCCGGAACCGTTTTTCTTTCTTCACCTTGCACGTGAGATATATCACTAGTATCACCAACACTATTACAATTAGGGCAATGACTATCACGTACTTCTGGTTGAATCCCGTGTCTGTTACTAAAATGACGTTATACAAAAAAATATTACTTTGTATTATACATTTTAGTTTGTAAATTACAAAAGCTTTTGCATTTACTACAATTTATGCAAACATACCTACATAGTTATAAAGTTGAATATAGTGGCATTCCTTTCTATTTTAATCTCATTCAGAAAGCCTGTTACTATGCATATTTTATCCAAGCAACTTTGATCAGCCGCTATAGGCAGTCAACATAAATACTGAACTGCACTTGTTTACCTTTCAAAGTGATTATGGCTGATGCTCTCACTTCATTCTCGCTGTTGGAAGCGACACACTCGTACTCCCCAGTGTTCTCCTCTTTCATTTGTGCAATGAAAATACTAGAGTTCACAGTTTTGTAGTCCACAAAATAGGTTATGAATTCATCGTCTTTATTAGTAAGGTTTTCCGGTTTGAAATCTATATTGTCCTGTAACGTGTAAAGAATGGTTAGAGACCAGATTTTGACACACCGCTATTTTGCTCTCATATATTTCATTGTTGAAGAAATGAAATCACTACACTGAGAAGTACACCAGCTTCCTTAATTCCGTACCTAAATATAGGAATTAGATTTTGGCCATTTTTGTGTATAAAAACTAGTGCTTACTGAATAGCAATTAAAATAACCAAGTTACCTTAAGCCACTTTATTTCAGGTCGAGGTACGCCCTGCGCTTGGCAATACATGTTAATAGGTTGAAATGTCAGCACATCTCCATCAAAATTATTCTCAAAAATAACTTTTGGCTCTTCCAAAGCTGTAAATATGAAATCACAATAAGTTATTACTATTGGTATGGGTATACTTACATACATACTAGAACTATTACTGGTGTCTTTCATACGTATTTGTACTTTTATTCTATATGTAGTTCATTTTACATTTATTTTTTCATTTACTTCTTTTTCATATATTTATTATGTACTTATATTCTTTACAAGATGTAAAGTACATCAAAGTCATCGGATATGTTTGTACATATTTCTTCTTTACAAATTTATTATTATTATTACTTTAGTAAAAGTACCTGCAACTTTGATGTCAACCTCATCAATTGTCGACGTCCCGTCAAATTTAACTCCACGACACACGTATTTTCCGGAGTTGTTCAAAGAAATATTGTTTATATTTAATATCGCCTGTAGCGAGTATTGATTCGACGAGTATTTCACTGTAAATATTAAACAAGAAAACTTAAACAAGCGTAAATTTCAAATAAACATTTGCGTCATGCACGACAAACGCAGTCACGCAAAAGTTTAGGCTTGCGATTTACGGACAGCGCGGTAAGATCGACACGACGGCCTGGGTTCGAAAAATTTTACATTGAAATAAGACTAGAATAGGTACGAGTATATTTGAGAACTGCGGATGTAAGGGACTTGAATTGTGTCGAGGTATTGTAGCAAAATAATACAATATCATAACTACGCATTTAACGACAGTGGCGCGGTAATATAGAAGCTCCATACAGTAGTTAAAACTACTGCGTTTTTGCATTCTGCGTTACAGTCAGCGTTTTCGAACTTGCCACGCTGATGTGAAAATCGTAGCCAGTAAAAACTGTTAAACTGCTTACCCATATCATATATTTCTCCATCCTTCTCCCAAGTAACGTTGGCATAGTGAAAGATAGAGGCTACGCATTTCACTTTAGCGTATTGTTTTTCTGAGAACCTTACTATTTTGTCGTCAGTTTGGTTGTATATTCCAAATCCGTTAGGTAATTCGTAAACGAGGAGTCTTCTCGACTGGCTGTGTGTGTCTATCTCATTAATTGCCTTACACTCAATAATACCGCTCCTAACACACTGTATATCTAAAATCTCTTTCCCTTCGTAGATTTTTATCTGGTTCACCTTTGCAATTGTCTGTAAAAATATTTTATAATTATACCTACCTACTGCAATTATTGTTATACATCGACTTTAACGCATAACGACTAAATCAATGGTAAAATTTGGTACCTAATAAAAATTTTGTAAATAAAATTTAAGTACCTACTTATATTTGTTATTAATTGTATTTTAAGCGCAGTCATTTATTTTTTTAATGAGCGTATTATTACTACACGTGTTTTTATACATCATAACAATTTTTATTTTAGAACATATAGATAGATAGATAAACTCTTTATTGTTCACACCACAGATAACAAAACAACAAGAGAAAAATAATGATAAAACTTATTAAATAGTGTAACAACTGGCGGCCTTATCACTAAAAGCGATCTCTTCCATTTATAATAACAATTTCGCAAAATTAGGTGTGTCATTTAAGTATGGCCATTTAAAAACAACCAAAATATAAAACTAGCGATTCTAAAAATGCTCAATAATAAAACGTACCTTCACTGTTTCATTGTTAAAGATCCAAGTTATACTTGGTAAAGAATACCCAGTGACTTTACACGGTATGCTGGTCATCTGATTTAGTACACACGTTTTATTAGATGTGTCTAAAGTTACGATGGGTGCAGCTAAAAAAACATTAACAATGAACGTTTGAACAATATTTGTTCGAATATTTCTATTTAGTATAGTAAAGTAGGTATGACAGAAAACAACGGTTTTATTGCAAAAATCTCAAGATGAGTGTAATTGATAAATAGTAGGTAGCAATTTTAAAATTCCTCAATCAACGTTTATTTTTAAATGTAACTTTATACTTGCTCGCGTAGCAAAGGAAAGCTAAGGGACTTACTTTGGAATCGTATATCGTATGTAAAATTTCTTGTTTCGTATCCATTTGTGACGCTCAATGTATAGTTGTCAGAATCAGCGACGTCTCTCCAATGAATTCTTAACGTCACGTCACCGGTTAGAGAGTTATTCGATATTTCGAACGTTTTATTTTTCTCAATTTTTACATCATTTTTGTAGCTGTAAGAAATTGTATTCTAGTAGATAATAAATCGGTAGCCCATCACAATAAAAATACGCTATGTATTGTATTTTTATTGGCTGTTTATAAAAAATCTAATTTCCCTTAGTCCAATGAAATAATATTTGACTGGTTATTTAGACAAAAAAAGTGCAAGATAAGTACACACTATTTTAATTGAAGAGTGTGAAAGTAAATATTTAAAACTAGCTGCGCCCCGCGGTTTCACCCGCAGTTAAAAAGTATCCTATATGCTATTCTAGACTATAATCTATTTCTGTGCCGAATTTCATACAGATCTGTTCAGCCGTTTGTTCTGGCTTGAAAGAGTAGCAAATATCCATCCATCCATTCATTCTTACAAACTTCCGCGTTTATATTATTAGTAGGATAGGATACTTACAATGTATAGCGTGCTGGAGGATAAGAATAAATAACGACACTAATAGATGAAGTCGCCTGGCGAGTCACTTTTTTGAATGACGTATCATAAATTTTGGGTCTCAAATAAGGCTGCTCTATAAAAACAAAACAATGACATGACTTAATTAACAACAACAAAGTTACTATTTAAGGAGGGTCTAGAAAATTAGAAATACATATTTTAGGAAGAATTCGACTGATTTTATTATACCTTGATGTGGTATGGGTATATAGGTGTATATTTAAATAGACCAAAAATTTTTAGAAAACGATATTTTTAAGAACACATACAATGCCATTTTATTTAAATAATTACATACATATAATCATGCTTCTTTCCCTTATGATAGGCAGATACCACTTCTATCTACTTGCCACGAGAAATATTATATTGTTCGAAAACGTATTGCTTTTTGGTACATACATAGATATCAAGTTTCATGAAATAAGTCAAGGAGTATCAGAAATAATTAAGTTTATGTTTGTATGAATAACGGCCAATGGTTCATCCAGCCTTGTATAGTTACCTAAAAATTTCTTCACAACAGAATTTCCTCTTTCACCACAGTGGTTAGTTGCTGTGGCTAGGCAGGTGTAATTGCCCGCGTACGCGCTTGTTGCGTTTTCAACAGTTATAATGCGATACACTATGCCCGCTGTTACTGCGTTGTTATTACTATATTCTACAAACTGAAAATTTAAAAGTTCGTTGTAGCTTAAATTTTGTATACAAAGTTCGTTGTAGCTTGAATTTTGTATACTTATAATCCGTACATCTTAAATCGAAAAATATTTTTCTGCAGAGATTATGCTATGTTCAAAATATTTCACGGTTGTTTGGCTTACAAATTTTGTATACAAAGTTCGTTGTAGCTTAAATTTTGTATACTTATAATCCGTACATCTTAAATCGAAAAATATTTTTCTGCAGAGATTATGCTATGTTCAAAATTATTTCACGGTTGTTTGGCTTACCTTTAAGGAGTCATTAGGAGTCAGCCACTTGAGGTGAACGGCGGAATTACTAGTGTAATTAGCGCTGCAATTTAAGGAAAACGTTTCACCATGAAGAAACTCCTTATAACCATAAACCACAGTTGGTAAAGGTTGATCTCTTTGCCCTGCAAGGAAAACAATGAACGTCTTTAGGAAAAATGTAGGTAATGCATTTTTAACCGCAGATTGTATCGATGACATAAAAATCAGACGAGTACGACTTTCTACCAAAATAATAAATGACTTAGTAAATTACTATTTTATCATGTTTCTTTCATTATTCAGAAAACTGGATTTTCCATACCAGAAAAAATATTTTGATGATGATCAAGATAAAAATAATGTGTTTGATACACTGACTTTAGAATTGTGAAACTATTATAAGAAACAACCGTAAAATCAAAAACACTATCTTGGTTCCCTAAATTTCGAAATGAAACACTGGTCTGCGTTTAAGCATTTGTTATGTATGGAAATGTATATTAAGATCAAAGTTAGATTTTCTCTTGAACCATGAATTTTATTAGGATACTACGTTGTATTGGAACCGACATTAAAATTACCTACTAAAGTACCTATTATACAACGCGTAAATAAATACTTTCTAAAATAGCGCAATTAAAAATAAACTGACATATAAAAATTAATAAACTTCACAACAACAAAATGTCAAAAACGGGCATTCTCGTTTTAGAAATTATACTAGAAAAAAAAAACTGTTACTAATCAAACTACGTACTTACGTACATTTTAGTTCTTTAATATTATCTAAATATTGACTTTAATGAAAATAGACCTTGTACACATTTAAACGACCACAGCTTGAACATGCTTTATAAAGTTACAAAATATTTCTAAAGTTATTTGCGCATGATCTTCAAAATTTAGAATGACTGGAAACTTCTTAAAATTAGTTTCTGCAGGTATTTAGTACCTTACAAGTCAAGTCCTAAATTATACTTGTTGAACAGATTCACATCAAGCGCAAGTTGACTTTTGAATCAGAATCGTTTAGGCGCATAGATAGATCAAAACCAATAAATCAATATATTTCGATGATCTCCTTCCTAATCAAATTATAAGTGTTTTTTTTTTCATTTTTACAAATAAAAGCTGAAATACTAAAATTTTATTTCAAACGAAAGATAAAACGAGATGTGAAATTTAGCATTATCATTTTTAAACCTAACCTCACACCACCTACAATGAGAAAGTGATCTTAATGGATATAAACTATTAAAGGAACACAGAATATTAAAAGTGTTAGTACCTTGTTAAAAGAGTTATAACAAAACGTACGAGAAGCATGCACGCAGAGCAACACACCAAACACAAAAGAAAGACAGAAAAGAAAGCAAAGCTCACCAAACTAAAAGTTTATAAAAAAATGCCAATAATACGAGTATATACATATATTATGAAACCATCACACCACGCTACTAGTTAGGTGACATCGAATACTGAGCGCTACTTACAACGTATTGTTTTCGGTTCGAAGTGACTTCCGGTTTTGTTTGCCAGACATTTGTAAGCGATCTTACTACACTGTTCCATTACGAATCCAATTTTAGGTGAGAACATTAAATATTTTGGTGTCTTGTTCTGCGACTATTGTATTTTCACCAAATAAAATGTATGGTTAGTATGCATTTTCGTAATAAACTTACAGTGCTATTATGCATGTTTTTCAATTCTAATTTACTTTACGTTTTGAAATTTGAACTGTGAATTGTATCAGTTGTACTTATAGATGTACTTTTACTTATGTCTCCTTGATATAGCGCTGAAATTTCATTAAAATTGAAAAACATTTCAGCAGCCTCATTCACGAAACTGTTCAAATGAAAGATCTTAAAAAGGATTTCATGAAATGACGATTATGTCGCCATTCCCATTTTATTGGTTAAATTAATTAATTTAATTTACCTGTCAATTTTGTTTGGTTACTAACTTTAATCGTGAATGTGGCTGATGCAACAAATAGTGCTAATATTTGTTGGTATAACTTCATTACACATGAAATATGTTTAGATCACACCTACCATTATTACCTAGGTTACATTTACGTTTATAAAAAAACAGAATATTGTCCTCAGTTCTGTGCTGTTTCTTAAAGCCACAATTTAAAACAGTAAGCCCATTACGGTCCGCAAGAGCGTCTAGGGTATCGGTATCGTAGACGAACCCAATTTTTGGACTATAGTCTTTATAAGGTGTATTCTCTGGAATGTCCTGAATTTTGAGAATGTTGTTATCACAAACGATTTCAAACTATTAAATGCTGCATCAGTCATGCTTTAGTGTGCTTTAATAGTTTTCTTCTTAGCAATAAGCGTTAGTAATTAGTGCAAAATGAAACAATGTCGACGCGACAAATTATGATAAATTTGAAGAAAATTACAAATTCTTTAACTTCGCCTCATTCAATCTATCGAATTATTGGTACATTCTTAGTTACATTTTATAGACATGCAAACGCAGAAAGCTATTTCTATTTCTAATTTAGAACTCGAGGTTCTCGTTTATACTTAAATATTTTCATAAGTAAGCAGCTTTTGCTTATAGGAACGTTTTCTACACTTGGACAAAGTGTTTACCGCGTGTGACCATGTTTCTTAAAGCATTTATACATACCACAAAGATGTCGACTTCAACGTCGGGAGTAGTGGGCTTACATTCAGCCACGTAATATCCCTTCTTGCTCATTACAACTTCTCTCATTGGCGCAAACAAACTATCAGTTCCTAGAATATTTACAAATTGTCGTAATTTTTAAAGTTTAATTATACAAATATTTAAAGATGTTGATGTTCTCACCATTAATAAAGATGTAAATATAAGAAATGCTTTCATTATTATTTGGCTCTGCGACCAGTTGATTGAGTAAGTCTTTGTCAATCACTCTGTCTTTACGTATACATGCGTAAAAACCGATTGCATAGCGGTCAACCTTTATGAATTCGAGAGATACTTCATATTTGTATTCAGCATTTTCGTCAGTCAAATTTCCCTGTGTTACATTAAACAAGCTTCCTACTTTTTCTTCCTCTGATTCTTGATGTATGAATTCTATCGGAGTTTTTGCTCGACATTTTAGTGTATAATTTTGGCCGTTTTGTAAAATAATTTCCTTTTTGCATGGCGTTATTTGCGGACCGTCGGAATGAAATAATTCTGAAATGAAAACCAACATATTTCTTTTGGGTGGTGCGAACAATTTAATCAAATTAATTAAAAATTAAAATTGAATCTAATAGAGACTTCAACAATGAACATAAAATAGTGACATTGACTCGTGTCTGTTATAAATACGAATTTCATTATTTATAATACATATATAATCGGCGAAGTGTGGGTGTTGTATTACACCTCTGCCAACTCCCTCGGGGGAAGGCGTGACGATATGGTATGTTATATAATCGATTTAAAAATTTACTATGTTCAAGTGTTCAATTTTTCATTTTATTTTTCTTCCCCATACTACTTAAAAGAAAAGTGCTAGTAAAACCATTTGTCAACGTAATGGGAAGTAGTCAATCATTACGCATGTGTAAACATGGGCGACCTTAGGAAGGGTAAGTTTAATATTTCAGCACCAGCGCTAATCGAGGGTAATATATCATCCCTCGAGGAGGAAAGATGTCTAGCTGAAGGCGGTAGAGTTCGAGCAAGTGGCGAGCGTATCATCGAGCTAATGGTACTTGTAACATGATCTCGAAACCGCGCACCTGTCGAAAACACAGGGCGTGTCCGCGCCGCGTGACAGAGGCGCGGTCTACATTCGGAAATTAATCCTACCACTGGAACAAGTGTACCATTCCTGATAATTGATTATATCAAACTTTGGAAAGGGCGGCCAATTAAGTGATTAGGATCCCGACGGTTCTACTAATCGACAAATTAATGGCCATTTCATTGCATTAAGTGCTCACAATGACGTCTTTTGTGATGAGTACATCTTACGTTTGTTGTGTCTGTATGAAGAATCCAGTGCCTATACATACATATGCAAGGTAAGTACGCCACTTACTCATCCATTTTAGGAAACTTTATTGGTTATTGAGACGAAACGATAAAGTTATGTGATATTTTTGTCAAAATTGCTTCTGTTTTTATAATAATGCTACGCTACAAAACTAAAAGAAAATGATGACAAGAAGTACAAGCAAAGCGCCTAAAGCCATATATTTATTTATAAAACGGTTCACCATAGCTCTTTAATGAAATTTATTTTAAGTTAAAGTGTGGACAGGTGTTCCTTAGCAATATTTTTTATACATACTTACTTGTAATATAATTTGAATTATTTTGGTATTCGCTTTTATTTTTTATTTTTTTAATTCTATTTTCTTAACTTTTTAAGGATAAGATTTTTTGGAATCTTGTGCATTTGCAATGTTACAATCACCTGAAATAAATATATTTAATTATAGTATATTTATTTATAACTAGGTACACAGTACTTAGTACACAGTACAAGTAACTTCTTTGTTCACGTAAAAATCGAATTAATATAACGAGCAAAACCATGCCTAAAACGGTTTACATTAAGGTAGAAAATTTATGCAAAATCGCACGTTAATTCGATTGACTTTATAGGCGAGTGTCTGTACCTATCCATTACTCGTAATGGAGATCGTATTACAAGAAACATTGTTACTTCAAATAATTTGGGTCTTTATATTTCCCAATTTACGTGAATTTTTTTCAAGACAAAGCCTCTTATTGCTAGAAATAAGCGACTACGCATTTTTACTACTGATCCTACCTACTCGTATCTACGAATACCTACTAATTCTAACAAATGTATGGTATAGTATAGGTATATCAACAGGATGCCTGAGTTAAGATATAAACACGTTTCCTGCTGCTAGTAACACTGATGATGACAAAACGAGATGCTTCCTCACACGTAAATAGAGATGTTCTGATATCAAACTTAGATGCAAAACAAAACTAGTCCACAAAGTAGGTACATGCGTGTTCACATTTTTTTATATACCTCAATGTTTTGTGTTGTTAAGAAATAGAATCCTTTATCACCGACAGGTAATACAGGCTTATATTAGCAAGACTGAAGGCCGCAGCTTGGCCCCGAGCCCAGCATCTGCAAGGCTATGAGGCCGAGCCCTATCGTGCAAAGCCCATGGTCATTAAGCAGCGTGGTACGGTGGCGAGGCCGCTACTGCGCGTACAGAGACACGGGCTACGGACATTGGCAGTAAGTTTAATCGAAAAATGCATATCACTGATATAGTTAGCTCTTAAAGTTAGTTGAACTTAGTATGCATTCTGTGTAGGAAATAATCTCACATAATCAAAGTATTATAATTTTATTTCAAGCAAAGAATGAAAGAATACCTTGGCCTAAGAATCAGTATTGCAGTTCAATGCCTCGGTGGCTCAGTTGGTAGTGAACCTGCCTTCTGAGCTTGGGGGCGTGGGTTCGATTCCCACCTAGGGCAAACATTTATGCGATGAACATTTGTGTTTGTTCTATGTCTCGGTGTTTATTATGTATTTAAGTATGTATTTAAAAATATCTATGTATATGACGGCGCGAGATATCATTGGATAAAGAAAATCAGTTTGAGAGTTGTTAATCGATAGGTTTAATCTGTGGTTTATGACGATTAATCGATTTGTTTATGGTAATTTAGAGCGGTTAACACCGAATGGAGTTGCGTTTGGGATTTCGGGCGAACGTCATGTCTGTCAGTCAGTGGTTGACAGGACTGGGCTGAAAGCGGTCGCACGCAATGGTCATTCGTAAACCCATTACTCTAAATCGCCAACTATCTTTGTGATCATTCACTAAATAAGTAGTCTAAGTGACTGTATAATTAAAATAGTGAAAAGCCTTCAATGCTGTCCCCTTATTTCAACGTTCCTGAAGTTTGACGCCGACCATAAATGATAGCGAGTTCACGGATGAGAAATCAGACACAACACCTCGGCCTACTAGATTTTCCCCGTCATCAAAAGGGGAAGGTCACAGCGAGGCGGCCTTTCCTATGTTTCTCCGACATCAATGGGATCAGATGCGACGGCGTGGCTCCTCTTTCCTACATTACCCCGACATCAGTGGGATGAGATGTGATAACTCGGCCTCCTATTTCTCTATGTTTCCCCGACATCAGAATTGGGATAAGACTAATGCTCACAGTTAACAAGATGAGTGCTGAAGATGATGACGAGGACCACCGCTCTCTTTCCCCGACATCAGAATTGGGATAAGAATAACGTCCACAGCAACAAGATATGGCTCCGTCTTTGGCTACAATTGTGCAATGATCTGGAAGCGAAGTGGCATAGCAACAGATGGCTGATAGGGTCGCCCCTACGTGCTATTATTGTGGAGTGTGCGGACTGTTTCTTCGTGGTGCATGAAGGGCAGCAGAGCGGCAATGAGAGAGTGAGCATCGAGTAGACGTCTGCATTATCTCGACGGCGTTTGATTACACCTAGTCTATGCTATGTGACGCAACTAACAAACAACGAGAGACGAAGGATAGCAGTGTACCGAACAAAACGTCGACGCCTACGTGTTACTACTGCAACGAGGTTACATCGCCACTCATTGATCGAAAAAGGGCACCAAGATTAGCAGCGGCAACGTGCAAGATCCGGTCAATGCCTGGAGGGCTATTCTTACAACTCATGATACCATCTTATCTCAAAAAAAAAAACCTAAATTCGAGATGCCTTATTCAAGTTGCTCGAGATCGAGATAATCTCGATGGATGGGGCGCAAGATGTCTCGAGTAGTTGGAGGCAGTCGAGACTTCCAATGAGGCTATTCCTACGCGTGAGATGAGATGAGATTTTACCTGGGTCACTTTTACACCTATGACGTTTTAAACGAGGGCAATAAAGACGAAAAAAGCTGAGATGAAAATCTCAAATCTCCGAATAGGGCCAAAGGAATCGAGATCGAGATGAGATGAAAATCTCCTATCTCCGAATTGGGCCCCTGCACTATGAAGCAGCCATTGATCACCTACGAGTAGCAATTGAATCCGGTGAGAAGTTTTCATTTTATTTGATATTCGTACACGGTGTATGTCAGAGTGCTATTTTCTATTGGAGTTGCTTAGAGTTTGAAAATACCCACAAACAGTTTAGTCATACTGCCGCTTGCGGCACATGTGAGTCATGCAGTTAATAGATAACTTACTAAGTGTCAATGCTTTTGGTAAAACTAAGCCTGAAGGGCAGTAGCCGGTAGGACAGTAGCCTGTGTAGTAATAGCCTGTGTGGCAATAGCCTGTGTGGCACTCGCCTGTGTGGCACTAATCTGCAAGGTACTATCCTATGTGGCTCTAGCCTGTGTGGCAAGCCTGTATAGAAATAGCCTGTGTGGCAAGCCTGTGTGGCCAGCCTGTGTGGCAAACGTGTGTGGCAAGTCTTTGTTGCAACCCTACTTTTGTTGAATTATAGTCTGAGTGACGACCTAGCCTGTGTGGTGAGCCTATGTAGTAAACTCCGCCCGGTGTAACATTAAAGTACGAGTAAAATTTAAAAAAAAAACTCGTAAAATGTTGACTTTCGTACTATTTAAAGTTATAGTTGCACTACACAAATCCCTATTAGCACATCTCCCTATAGTTGTGTTGTTATTGTTAAATTTCATGAAATTGTATTTGTACTCATTACATAACAAACAGTCTTTTCCTTTTTGTGATTTTATGAAATTCATTATTATTTAATGAAAGAAATCAACACTATTTGCATTTTAGGATTGTCAAGCTGACATACTTTAAATATGCCAGTAAGACTAAGGAGTTTAAGAACGCAATAGCACCTTTATCATAGAGTTTCAATGAGGCAATTGAGAAAGTAGCATTTCGAGAAAAGTAAAGTGCACTACATGTGTGATGTGATATGAATTGTTTGTTTGTTTGTTTGTTGATATACTACACACTAATGAAGTGGTACAAAGGACAAAAACGAATGAAAGTACAGTCTGCAGCAGTTATTTAAAAAAAGGGTCGAGAATACGCGTTGTCGTTTCAGGAAGATCTCAATTTTGGCGGTTGTCAATTTAGGTAGATGACGATTTAGGATGTTGTCACTTTCGAAAGTTGTCGTTTTCGGAAGTTGTCAATCTGGGAAGTTTCACCCTGGGAAGTTGTCGTTGTCACCCTGAGGGACCTAGCCTGTGTGGCAAGTCTAAGTGACAACTTTAATGGCATGTTATTAGTTTGAAATTGGACACAGCAGTTTTCATAAGTCCAAACCGCGTATGTGTACCATCATTGGATTTTCCATTTGGCTTGATTAAATTCTTGGAACATTGGATGTATGATTAATAAGTTAAATTTAGCCTCGATTATTCGATTGGTCCCAATACAATTTATTTTACTAAACGTCAAGTTGCTTATTTTAATTATCATGACAATTTATGGGGATAGGTAACGAATATGAAGTTACTGTTGGAAGAGTCGATTATACTCTGGTACGATGTATATGGTTGGTAGAATTGGGTTTAACTGTGTTTTGTGTTATCCCATAACGGTGTTCGCTTTCTGTGAAATTTTGGAGTTAGATTTGAGACGGTCAGAATGACCGAGCGTTAAGTGGTTACTTGAGCACTTTTATGATTGTCCACAGATGACGAGATGAACTATTCACCCGAGGACGTGTGAAAATGCAGGATGGCCGTGACGGCGCGAGATATCATTGGATAAAGAAAATCAGTTTGAGAGTTGTTAATCGATAGGTTTAATCTGTGGTTTATGACGATTAATCGATTTGTTTATGGTAATTTAGAGCGGTTAACACCGAATGGAGTTGCGTTTGGGATTTCGGGCGAACGTCATGTCTGTCAGTCAGTGGTTGACAGGACTGGGCTGAAAGCGGTCGCACGCAATGGTCATTCGTAAACCCATTACTCTAAATCGCCAACTATCTTTGTGATCATTCACTAAATAAGTAGTCTAAGTGACTGTATAATTAAAATAGTGAAAAGCCTTCAATGCTGTCCCCTTATTTCAACGTTCCTGAAGTTTGACGCCGACCATAAATGATAGCGAGTTCACGGATGAGAAATCAGACACAACACCTCGGCCTACTAGATTTTCCCCGTCATCAAAAGGGGAAGGTCACAGCGAGGCGGCCTTTCCTATGTTTCTCCGACATCAATGGGATCAGATGCGACGGCGTGGCTCCTCTTTCCTACATTACCCCGACATCAGTGGGATGAGATGTGATAACTCGGCCTCCTATTTCTCTATGTTTCCCCGACATATATATATCAGTCTCTGGCAGCCATAGTACAAGCTTTGCTTAGTTTGGGGTCAGGCGACCGTGTGTGGAAGTGACAAAAAAAATGTGGCAATGCGTCCAGCATTCTGGGTACCTACGATGCATTTTGGTAGTGACTTATTAGATTCGTTTTTAATTAATTTAGTTTTTTATACATCTTAGTTTAGTTTTAATACTTATGTTAATTTTTTGATTAAAATTCGATTTAAAGTATGTATTTAAAATATGTATTTAAAATAAAAAAGTAAGTTTAGTTTGTAATGAATCATATTTTCTTATCCACTTCAAGTTTTAACTCCATGCGATTCAATTTCAAATTACATGTATTTTAATCCCTATTTAATTTTGATTAGATCAAATTGTTTACAAAAGACCTACCTAACCTACATGCATTTCCGATAAACAAAATTGCCTATAGACGAAGTGAATGAAAATAAACTCTTTGTTATGTTTACTAAACTACGATACGATGCTATCTAGTCACGCGACGATTACGGACTTCGGTAAATCAAATGGTGAACCCATTGCGTAAATATCTCTACCTACTGAATGATAACGTATCAGTTAAAACTGTCATGCATCTGCTAAAGCGAAACCACACATACACACCACATACCACATACACACTCTCACATCGTAAACGATAGGTGGATATTACCATTTTAGCTTAAAGCTAATTCAGTATTTTTAGGTCAGGTTAATTCTGTCGCTTAAGAGGGAGGGAAATGTTTTGGTATTTTAAAGTTCAAACTAGTGAAGTAGGTATAGGTAAGTAATAATATTTTTAAACAATACAAGTGTTAATTTAAAATTTATTAACCCCTACACCGATTTTTATCAGCACCGATAATCATCAAACATGGCTAAGAACACTCCCGACTAATGAAAAAAAACAAATCAAAATCGATTCATTCGTTCGAGAGCTACGATACCACAGACAGACACACACACACACAGACACGTCAAACTTATAACACTCCGTCGTTTTTGCATCGGTGGTTAAAAATGAACTCTGCTCTTTTGCACGAAATTACAAAATACTCCTGTCTGCTGCAAAATTCCTACCTGTATGCAGTTTATTATCTCAAGTAGGTATGATAGTAAGTAGATGTTTGAAGTATCGATTTACAGAGTACTAGCAAGCATTAATGTTAACTTTTTTCATATATACACGAAGCACTTGGGTGTTCCAAAAGTGTTCGATTGATACTAGCAATAAAGTAGAGTGACAAGCATTTTATGGCGCAATAAATATAAGCTGTGATTTCGTCGCCAAATTACTTTTTGTTCCCATATTTTATGAGCAAAATGTGGGCGTAAAATAAATTGCCTAAATCACTGTTTTAATAGTAAAGGCATGCTTTCGACTATAAGTTCCTAGCCTGTTCTCCTAGGTAGTTGCTCTTTTTACGAACAAGGTGGTGGAATTAGTCATTTTTATGACTTTGATATTCTCAAATATTTTTTTGATACCCAATTGAATAAAACATTTAATTTGATTTATCCTACTAGGATCAAATTGATATTTTATAGGTAGTTCCTAAAGAAATGTACTAATAAATATGTTAAGAGGGCCGCGACGCTCTGAAATTTCCATACAAACGCGCTTCTCAAATTTCTTTGAAAACCATTTGTCAGAATTATGATGAAATTTAGTATATACAATTAAATGAACTATATCTCCGCCCCTATGTTCTTGTTTTTTTTTTTTAAAAAAAACGTCCTCAAGAGAAAATAGAGCTATGAAAAATATCCGCATTTTTAAGGGGTCACTTTTGACTGATTTATTCAATAGGTTGACAAAGCAAATCAAAAATTCCTTTACATAGGGAGGTTTTCTACATCATTAGCTGTTAAATGAATCCATAATACAAGGGAAATTCTTAGTAATTTAAGAATGATTACAGAAGTGCAAAAATCATAAAAAAAAATGAAATTGTACTTTGTCACTCTGTAGGTAACTTTAAAGGCTCGTTAGTATCTTTACTTGCTATATACCTCGTCATCTTCTTCTAGACGAAAAGGTTATGGAAAACCTTAAGCCAATGTGAAGTTAGTCTAAAGTGGTCGTCGGACTCTTAAATGAAAATAAAAATTGTTAGTAAAACACTTTAAACATCCTATCCAACAAAAACATAATATTTCATAATAAGAAGTAGTAAATGTGTCCAAAATTCAATACTCAACGAATACGACGACCATTTTCTTTGAGATAACTGAGCATTGTGCTCAAAATAGCAGTAAATGATTTGACGCAGGGTGATGTGATGAATCGTGAAAGCAGGACGCTGACAAATTACTCCCTATTACTTGGGCCTACACCTACTCCCAACCCCAATCTAATTTACGAAGTGTAAAATTAAACTTCGGTATAATTTCATTTATTTAAAGCATTTATTTATTTGTGTTTGTTCTATGTCTGGGTGTAAATTTCTATTTTAGTATGTATTTAATAATATATATGTATTTATATCAGTCTCTGGCAGCCATAGTACAAGCTTTGCTTAGTTTGGGGTCAGACGACCGTGTGTGTAAGTGTCCTGATATTTATATTTATTATTATTTATACATTTGGCAACATTGAAACATGTAACGTAAAAACTAAGCGAAATTAACGAATATTTAAAATAATATCGATTCCTTGTCTGTACTGTATACTTATCTTACTATATACATACTTGTATTAGTAGTGTTGTATTAGATGGACGAATATATCGATAGTTTGAGGAAAGATTATCAAAAATACGCACAGGAAAAATATTATAACACGGAAAGATTCCGTCAGAAAAACCTAATTATACATTTAAAAACAACATTAACATATTTTTATTTTGCAAATATTATTTTAAGCAACGATAAGCATTGTTCTTTTCTATAATAAGTATATAAAGTTTGATTGATAAATGACAAAATATTTCATACTTTAAAAATGTTTTTTTATTAAAATACTTGCAAATTAGATATAAGGTGCCTAGTATATTCTCGTACACTAGCCTTATTAAACCCGTTCCATTTGTTCTTGACAAATAACCTTGACTCGGACTTGAACGTTGAGGCCACCAATATTGACAAAAAATGTCTGATAGACTGTTTAATGTGTCCTTGTTTTTGCAGACACTAAGTACATTCTGTTATAGAATTAACTAGTCTCTATAAATGCGTGCCTACGCGAACGAAAATGTCAAGTTTGATGAGATCTATAAATAAGGTTTATAGTTCATTAGCTTTAAAGAGCATGTGCTTCTGAAACTCTGCCTAAATAAAATATGAAGTCTAAAGGTATGTGATGATGATGGTGATAAATAATGAGGTTTATTCAATTATTATTTGCATAATAACCTTCGTAAAATATATCTATATATATGTATAATCATGAGTTTTAAGAAACCAAAAACCTCAATATTTTCCAGCAAAATTTTCCACACAAACCAATTACCTCCAAAATATTTCAAAGGTTCTTTCCAATACCCCTATTCGTGTGAAGGTAGGAACGTAAAACAATGTAATAAATTAAGGGTTACAGCATACAGTTAACGGCGTAGTGTTAGCGATACTACTAAGTATAGTAAAGTAGTTCTATATGGTGTTAGTTTGACTATGCTTCGTTTAGATATTTAGTTAGTGGCATGGTATGACGCCATAGACAGATTGCGGCAGAAACTGATGAAATGTATAGAGTCGGTGTTGTTGGAGACGAGATCGTGTTTTTTAGCTAATTAGATGTACACAGACTCTCGTTGTGTAGATCCAAGAATAACGAACAGCCAGTATGTTTCATTCATCAACACTTCATATCACAGTTGCCTCATACATTACAAAAGTTTATGCATATTCTGGTTTCAAACAAGTTTAACAACTTTTTTTCATTCGGGCAGCACATCAATGGCACGGTTTTTGAAGCAACATCGGTTGAGTTCTATGACAAAATGTATTTAGCTTGTGATAAGAATATCTGCTAAAGTATAATAAGTAGTATAATAATTAAAATAATAAGTAGTATAATAAGTAAATAATAAATAAAATAATAAAATAATAAGTAGTATAATAATAAGTAGTATAATAAGTAAAATATAATAAGTGTATCAAATAAAAGTTGCATTGTTCACCTTGACAAATGGCTCAGTTAGTATAAAGTCCATTTTCTATCTTGTAAGATAAAGAACAATACCTTATTTTACAATGTTTATACAAATTCGTCAGTGGCGGCGGGCGTCTGCAGACCTTTTACAATTTGGATGAATCACGGTAGTTTTCTTGTAAAATATCGTGAATTCATCCTATCCATTGATGACTCATACGAGATGTTGGCGCTTCTCTCAGACGAAAGGGACTGGTCTGGTCTGTTTGGTATTACAATCACACACAGCGTATTCACTTACATCTTAAACCCTAAATCAAGGCCCTTAAGATTCATACAGATACCAACAACAGTTAAGAGTGTAGTAAACCGTAAGAACAGTATACGATTGCAACGAATCTCTGACTCATGTCATTTATAAAATTCATTCATCGGTTAGTCATTTTCGAATCCTGCTGATAAGTTAATTAGAGAACAGATGACATGTGGATTCTGTCAATAAATTTAGGATAGATGAAAATACTTAAATAGATTGAGACGAAAATAAACCTATATCTCGGAATTTTAGATGTTCAGTTAGAAAGGTGATTAGTCAATATAATTTCTACCGTTAATCGACCTTTGAAACCAAACAATTAGGAATATCTGGAAATGACAAATGTATAGTCATTTGCTTTTACACTAAACAAAGGATAGATGTCAAACAAACGCTCAAGCGCGGTAATATATTGGCACACATTGTGCAGAGTACAGGGGCTACAAGAACAGGGTTTTAACTAGCTTCAATCCATAACACGAGCGGTCAGGCGAATATTGTTTACGAAAGTGTTATCGACACTTGGGCTCCTACTTGTTACCTAACCTTAGCTGGAGAAAGCCCAAGAATACCGTAACGACGATTAAAATCCGAGAATGAGGCAGATAGGTACTCTAAAAAATATTTTGACTAATTTTGCCAACATTTCTTTGTAACTTTAATTGTTACTCGCATTATCAGTAGCCATTATGATTAACATTGTTTGTGTGTATCAATACTACGAACTTTAACCAGCATGACAACAAAGGGTTCGATAGATAAATGTATGTTGATATTATGGAAGGAAATTTTGTTTTCCTGACAAATAAAAAATAAAAAAACATAACTGGAGCCTGATGAATGGCGACTGGCTCACTACTGTCATATTTGGGACTAAATATCCTTTGACGATGTTATGTATGGCTGTTGTAATACACCTCTGCCAGTTCATTCGGGGGAAAGGCGTGATGATGTTTTAACACTTTAACTTGATTATAAGATGACCCTTTTTTACGTCCGAATAAATAAAGAAAATATGTCTCTAAATTGTAGCCTCTAAAGAGAGACGACAGAATTAGACTGAAGTAGTTCAAGGAATTCGTAAAATAGTTTCCACGGAAAGCTAGACTTATGGAAGCCCCAATGTATGCTACAATGTGTACAGACAGACCGCTCGTCTAATTACGACTGAGTGGCATGTATGACACGGCTGAGAGACAATATGTTAAGTTTTATTATTAATAAACAAAATTTTTTGCAAGTAAATTCATCATTATCTGGGTATTCATAACTCGGTACTTGACCAAATAAAGTATTTGCCCTAAAATCTCTAATCTTTAAAAATAATTGTTGTGATGTCATCAAACACTTTAGACGTTTAGGAATGTAGACTACATAGTCCCGGTATCATTTGAAGTAATTTATAGAAGAACAGACGCTATAGTCAGTATCGTGACGTTGAAAATAGCTGCTAAAAATAGAACCAGAACAGATACAGACAGGCTGACCGAAGCAACATAACCAATTAGATGTTTAGATTCCAAGCAAATGCGCTATAATTATGCAAGGGAGGCGCCAGTTTTACAAATTGAATGTCTATGTCTATTAATTGTCCGTGAACAAAGTATCAATTAACTAATTTATAGCTTCAGTTCATTATGCATTCATGTACGCTTATTCCGGCGGATAGCTACTTATGATAATGTCAAAGGCTAAAATTATTGATGATCTAAGGACTTTGATACGACGACTCTGACAATGGTTACACTTTTAAAGGACGCAGAGAATTAAATAAAGACGCAGTGTAGTATGTTTTGTTGGAAGCAAAACGGAGCCTATCCCAGATGTGGGTGGATCGAAATGATGTCATGACAATTTATTAATTTTGCAGTTGAACATGACGGTCAAATTGATAATCAGATACAAAATCTTTGTTTTATTCTCACCGTTTTTAAATTGAATACTTACCTACTCATAATTTCCCATAGGAGGAAACTGAGAATAATTTAATTGTAAATAATGTAGTATGAAAACCTCTATTACACCTCCACCGTGTACAGACAGAGACACGCTCTATTTCCTATATATACCTAATTCCATGAAAATGAATGTACGTGTGTCCAAGTAGGTAATTAGATAAATTTCGGCTTACCTACTAGATACCTTTAGTGCGTATTGTATCTACAAGATCTAAAAGGAGTTTAAAATGTTAGAAATGATGTCAGTCTAAGTAATCTTAAAACAGCACGTTCTTAAAGATAAAGTTATCTAGGTAGGTATATGGTAACATGTCTCTTATCAGGAACTATTGTGAACCGTCCATTATTTTGATTTCAACGAAAATTTCGTGCAAATTTAACTGCCTCGGTTTTGTACTCTTGCCAACATTTCGCCACAGACTATATTCGAAAAACCGTAAATCATAATTGACTGGATCAAAAATAAACGGGAAGACAAACAATATTCGTTTGGCGCCCAGTCGACGGGCTCTGAAACTTTTTAACGTAAAAGGATTTAGATTACCGGATATTTTACCAGTTATTGTAGCTTAGTCCTGCTAGTCATCGTCGATACAATTTGGTGTAATGACCGAATCTACTACACCATCAACAAGTCGCTAGACATCGTTGGGTGTGTGGTTTAAAAGTTAATTCCCTTTTTGTTATTAGTTACCACATAGATTGCTAACTGTGTGTAACATTCCATTAGCACGATATGTTACCAATTAGATACGTTATTCACAAGGCAATGTATAAGCTCCTCTTTATGATACATATTATTCCCATATGTTTCCCATAAAAAACTCGTTGGCAAAGCTCTAAAACCCTATATGACACTACAGTTTGCATATTTCACATTGTTTAGTCAACAGCAAGCAATAATCATACATTAGTGACCATTTTAAATCAAAATCAAGATGCCAGGAAGTTTATGCCTAACGCGGAAGATAAAGACGGGAAGTTCAAAGTTGTTCTGTATGGTACAATAAGTGTAGAACCTAGGAAAAAATAATTGCGTGTGATTCCAAAGCCAATGCCCTTAATTTTTTTTTATTATATTCTGTTTTTGAAATAGAAACTGGTTTGGTTTGTTTTCAGTTTTCGGTATCCGCATCATCATGTCACGTTTATCTTGATGGATGGATACTGGACATTTCTAAAAGATTATGGAATACACTTTTCTTAGATGTGGTGCAACCGTGCTTATTTTAGTAAGGAAGGTAGGTAAGAAGACTGATATGCATTCATCAGCATGCGATAAGAAAGATACTACTGCTAATGCAATGAGATATCTTTAGGGCATTTTAGTGGTTTTACCAGAATTAGTTTACAGGGTGTTTAATTCCGTCAAATTAGTTATACGCAGAAAGTTGGTAGAATTTGGGGTGCATTGAAATTTAAAACTTTCGGCATCGTTGAAAAAAGTTCAAACCTGTGCAATTGTTTTCATCTGTTGCAGATGAGGTTACAGACAACATTCCGACGACAGCCGCGAGCAGCAGACACCGGCTGTTCATCATTTTGGCTCCTCTTTACACTGATTTATTACAACATTTATGAACAAATGGCTTCTTTCATAGTAAACGGTATCCCTAATTCATGGCAATAAATCTCAATCGGATTCTATTTTCAGGTTTTGAACCGGCTCAACTCCAGAGCGTACGGCCTATTGAGCTCAAATTCCTCGGGTTAAAAGTTTCAATCACTGTTGCTATAAACACTTTAAATTTCAAAAGCACTGAGTCACTTTGATTTGAACCATACGCGTAATTGTAAATACCAAGAGGTAATTTCCACGGTAATCACATTATGATACCGAGACGGACACTGTTCTTGTAAAACTAGCAACGTAGACGATACACAAGAAGTGCGAGTAGCTGATTTAGGTCGTAACAAAAGTTGTGGAGACTGCGCGTTTCGATGCGAGTGTTGTGCAAGTCGGTGACGCGACCGTTCGTGGCTTCCACTCCGGCGGAATGTCAAATAACACGGGCGCGTCGTACGTTCGCCGCTAGCATGCCTCCGTCACAGTATACAAGTAACAGTAACAACACTATGTACATTATGGAAACGCTCTCGTGCCGTGCGCCATCACCAATTTTCTGTCGTTATGCTTAGAGTGCGTTGGGGTGCTTTATAAATAGGGTACTGTGTATAGTTATGGTGTGAGTATAAGTATTATAAGTCAGCTTTAAGTCTCGTAGCTACTTTTAGGTTAAATTACTGCAGTTTTACCTATATAGGCTAAATAAAAAGTCGGTAAATTATCTCGCTTATTACTATTACTTAGGTCCTAGTAAACCTAGGCATGTTTCTTTTTTTATGACAGTGAACACGAAATGGTCGTCTAATCTAATTTACTTATTTATTTACGGTTTTTTTAAACGATGTGGGTACTTTTGCTAAAATGTCAAGTAAGAATTAACTGCTGTACTGATTTGACAATACTGGTAACATAACATTACAACTTGATTGTCTAAGTAAGTATATACCTAGGCGCAGTATTGTAATTTAATGACTACGCTGGCCAACATGAATACAAAGTTTTCCTATTGTATGACCTCAACTACACCTTGACGTGAACAAGATAAAACCATGTCCACGGCATGAGAAGAAAAGAGAACGAACAAAACACCTTATAATAAATAACGCTTTACTAAATAAGCAACACCGCACTATGCAGTAAAATAAAAACCGTAAAATTAAAAATTATACACATGCTTATATACCCACTCACCTACCATATTCTAGGTAAGCATTTAATCAACCTTCAAGCTAATATTTGCATGATCCGATCAGTTTTGTCATCGTAATACGAGTGATAATATTTTACTCAATTACGCAGATCTCCACATCGTCAACCTTATCGTCTTCATGAGTATCGATCTTTGACTTGATGACTTGCATGTTATCTAACTAAAAAATAAGTTGTTTTGAATCTCTAAATTCGGCCTTCTGATAAATTAAATTATGTCTAGATGGGCTGAAAAAAACATTGCATGAAAAAAAAGCGACGAATCGTTAGGCTCTAAATGAACAAAAAGTAAGACGCAAAGCTAGTGTAAGACGTACTGTCACGTACGTCACTTTTCGTTTATAAACAGTACTAAACTCTCTCTAAACATAAAGGTACTCATAAATTTAGCGCCTCAACAAATATCACAAAAATATGGATATTTGTCTAAATTACAATTAAAAAAATAAATTTGTTATAAATGTACACAAATATTCAGTGATTTAAATGTCACGTAAGCAAACCGGAAAACCCCACTGTCCTACAAAGGACCGTTAATTTTTCCGGGGTAAAAACGTAATCATAGTAGTAACAGTAGGTATATTGGCCTGATCCATGGTAAAAAGTTTCCTCTAGCCATCACTACAATAAATAGTTTAATTTTTATGCCATTGGTGCCAAACAAGCCAACGGGTGATGACGTGTGACCTGATGGTAAGTGATGATCGTCGCTGATGGACCAGGGGTAACACGGATAAGCCCTACACAAGTACGTACAGTGTTTCCTCAAAATACTTACCAAATCTTTGATAAAATATATTATGTCGTTGATCCAAATCTTCCAAATCCATAGAACAAAGTTGAGTGGGTAATAAACACGCACATTTTTAAACTTCGCTTTAGGAACATTGATTGGTACTTAAACCACTTTAATAACTGTAACTACTTGTACTTATTTTATAACAATTTTCAAAAGTAATTATGGAAAAAAATAATAGTAACCAATCCTACTAATATTATAAACGCGAAAGTTTGTATGTATGGATGGATGGATGGATGGATGGATGGGTGTTTGTGACTCTTTCACGCCAGAACGGCTGAACAGATCTGGATGAAATTTGGCACAGAGATAGATTATAGTGTAGAATACCACATAGGATACTTTTTAACCGCGGGTGAAACCGCGGGGCGCAGCTAGTACTAAATATAATGAAGTGCACACAGGACTTGTACTATATTTATTCTGTGACGTAGGTGCTACCAAGCAGCAACAAAAAAATTGAGTTAAGTTGCACCAAATAACTTTAACTATAACATGCTATAACCGGCCCTAAAATATAATATTTGGTTTGTTAGAGATGTTACGGCCCGTCATGTTATTTTTACGCTTTGGTAACACTACTAAAGCGTACCAAAAAATAACTAGCCAGTAACGCTTTGGTTATAGTTAAAGTTATTTGGTGCAACTCAGCCTTAGTGTATCAATTTTGTTTCCTTAAAATTCAAAGGAAACAGTTTAATTTATTTCAATTTAAAGTTTAAATGTAAACAAAGAAAACTGTTTTTTCCTGTTAACTGCTGTATAACTGATCGAAACCCAATGCGAAAGTTATTTCATGCTTCATGTACTTATTTACCTAGCAAGTATAGAGGTGTTTTAAGTTTTAGTTATAGCTACTATTGCTTTGATTAATTTATTAAATGGGAAGAAACAAAAATAATAATAGAAGTAGACAGAACTTATCAAGTAAACAGAACAGATAGTAGTAGAACGCTGACATTTCAACTTTAATTTTAACATTTAATATGTTATATTAGATTAGATTCTTGGTTAATAGCTTCTGTGGCTTAATTTGTATTATAGATTCATTTGAATTCAATCAGCTTTGACAATTTATTATTTATATTTATTTTTATTTTTTTGTAAGTAGACATCTCTCCAAACTTTGCATGTCTCTTCAGGCATAACATGAAGAATTTAATTTTATGTAACAACAATATAAATACTCGAGTTTAAAGCAAATAAATGTATCTTTAGTAGGTGACTATATAGATACTTGTGAGTACACTCGTGTCTATCAGTGAGCAGCAAAAATATCAAAAAATAGAGACGGAGAAAATTTCGAGGCGAGAGCAAATCCTTGGGTGATGGTAAGATTAATGGTACACTTTTTGTATAACATCTAACGATATTTCAACAAGAACATGAGGGGTAAATACCTATCTAGGTCTATATTTAGGTTTTATCGAAATGAATAATATATTATAATAGGTAGGTAATAAGTGTTATTTAACCAGATATTGAAATAGGTAAAGTACTAACTTTCAAAATAGGTAAGTTAATAAGTTTTGCAAAGTTTATAGGTATTTAGATTAGATTAACCTATAAACTTTGCGAAAGTTAGTAACAAGAGCGGATAATCCCCTTGGAAATCTACGGGTTTCAGAATCGAGAATTGTGTATTGTTGAATCAACATCAAATTTTTGACTAGCAAACCACAAGTAATCTTTTTCGTTTCATACTGAAAGTTTTTGTGTTACACAAAAAAAAAAACAGCTACAAGAAAAGTTGACTAGGTATTGTGTGTTTTAACTTAATTTTACTTCAAGAAAACAAAACTGGAGCTTTTAAAAAAATAGTGACCCTTCAATCAATCATTCAATTTCTGAATTGGGAGTACGCTTCACTCTTGTTATTTACTTCAGCAAAGTTCAGGTAAATATACTCTACCTATTCCGATTTCCGGTTTTTACTTATATAATTATTAGCTTACAGTTTTTTATAAGTATTATTTAACAATTGTTATATTTCCGATATCTGCCTTATTGAAATAACAAACCAAACACTTTTCTGTGACATAAGTTTAGACAATAAATACCTACTTAAATTTTGTTATACATATTTTCAACACAGATTTGAAATTTAAATGGAAACAGTAATATAATCTTTGATGTGTAAAGTTCACCCTTCAACTAAAAACATTATGTTTATGGTTTATGGTTCATAAAGATTTACATAACGTAAAGCCGAGACTGCCTGTAGCCGAACCTCGTAATATATCGAGTACGCGTATCGTTTTGCTTTAAAAGTTCGCTGTATCGATGCAGCCGAACCAATCGGCACCTTCACTCGAAATTCGCAGCAAGCGCGCTTGAAGAGGTTCGTGAAAAAATCGATCGGCATACGTGCTCGCGGCGAGCGGCTCAGCTCGTTGAATTGATACGGCGAACTATTACGCGAACACGAAACGATACGACGAAACCAAAGCCAGTCTGCGCCTTTATACTTCAGATAAACACTATTGTGCTTGTAAAGGGGATGTGACATTTATTATTAAAATTTAAATAATTTTGGACTGAACTGACTCAACTACAAACTACTAATCATCGACATTAAAAACAATTTGGGTTTACTACTATTACCACCTTTACTGAATCGTAAACAACATCTTGAAACAATTGAACATTAATGTCAATTCAATTGGATGCGAAACGCAACTTCCTGTCTGACATCAATGCAGTCAACCCTTAATTGGTATCATCATTAGTATAATACGCATCTATCCTCTGGTGAGTAAGAAGGTAAGTAGATAGATAAATTCAGTATTGTTCACACCAAGGTGACATAATAAAAAAAAAAGAGAGCAAGAAGAGAGCAAGAAGAGAGTCTCTGCAACTAACTCACTGACATGACACTGACTGACAGAGACATTTTGATCATCAATTAATTGCAAACTAAAATTTGCTTGATATTGCCTAACGTAAATTTAAATTACAAATAAGTACAAAGCGTTGGCTAAAAAATTTAACTTAATAAACTTAATAAGGAAAAAACACTAGTTTCAATTTAGCAAAGTGCATAAGATAAAATTGAAAATAATTGTTGCGGTTCGAAGTTAATTAATTTACGACGTCCACAGGGAATTGTGTTAAATGTTGACTTAAGTATATGTAGAAATACAGACATCCAGTAGCTTCGTAGGTACGTTAAGAGGAGGGCTACCGAAGGAAACTAAATCGAAGCTATACATATCAAAAGTAAACTTTTTCTGTCCGTATGTAACTAATACTGAATCTCAATGGACAAAATTTTTAAACACCGAATAAGCAAAAAAATAGGCAATGTAAAATATAAGTTGGAAGTAAAATAGGTAAGATAAAATAAGTAATAAGTAAACTTTAAAAAAAAAACATTTGACTTCTTAGTTTTTTAACTCCTTCATCAAATTTAGATCATTTTTAACACAATTTAACAACATTTATAATTTTTAAATTTATAACAAATACATTTATTTATAATAAACAAAACAATAGCAAACTTATTGAAATTCTGAAACTCCTGAAGACTGTTCTCGTTTAAACAGTTGCCTGCCCTTAATACCTACTATCTGTACCTAAACTCAATACAGTACCTAGCGAACGGTAATGTGTTCATTTCATTAGTGCAAATACTTTGCAAACAAAATTGCAATATTGTTAGTGCATTTTGCAGTTCAGGAAAATTTATTACTACGAGGTACACGACGTTGACGAGTAGGTACAAAATTGCTTTGGTCAAATTACGTCATTAAGTCGGACATAAAATAACATAATGCTACTTGTTATTTATAATGGAAGGCAATAATACTTCATTAAAACTACAAAAAATAAACATAGACACCTGTTTTCATTTCAATATCATTTTTAATTTCATTAAAAAAGTACAAAAATGTGCAGTTTGGTGGCTATACCAAACTAAACATAGAAACGCTTGTATTTTGTTGGGTAGCCTTCCTATCGTGATGCAATCTTTTATCCTCTTTCACGGTATTTAACACCACTCTTTCCCTATACTAAGCTAACACCAGTTAGGTACAATTAATATTATATATAAACTGATGAACTGCAGATTCTACCAAACTCTTTGATCTGTTAATTCCCATTATCTTTTCTTAAACACACATTTGCATGTAGAGTCGTAGTAACAAATAGATAGGTACGCTACAGCCAAAGTTTGATTGAGTTGCTGGCTCTACATTATATTTTTTGGTATGTAGTAGGTTGTAGTATAAAGGCGTATTGTGTATGTTTTCTGTGGCATGTACAGAACTTTGCATACATTTTGCCTAAACATGTACCTATTTCTATAAGAAAGTAGCCGCGTCACTAGGTAAATATCTGGCCAAAAACTGTATATCATAATACTTACACAGAACAGTTCACGTGTCATGTAAGCACACAATTTAGATATTATAGCGGCGGTACAGTTATCGATAGTAGATAGTGCAATCAGAAATAAATACACTTTGTAGACAGCATGATATGACATCTCGCAAAAAGTCCTTATCTCCGGATTTCTGTTTGCATTATGAAAATGATAACGATAACTGATAATGGTTGGGATTTGTAATTATTTTTAGTGTAACTCGCATGGTTTCTCCTTTATTGCAGTATAAAACGTAAATGGTAAAGTAAATATGTTGAAAGAGAACGTTTTATGTGCTTTAGATAGTAAAGTCATTAGGTTTTTGTATAAGTAAGTATATTTAGGTACTGTGCAGGAGATAAGTTGTTTTGCTCTACCAAAATGGCTCTTGCGTTGTAGAACAAGTACTTAATGTTTTCACACATTTTACTATTTTATTACTATTTAACAAAATAAAACAGTTTAAAAAACATTATCATCATGATCGGCCTGTATCGAGCCACTGCTGCGTATAGGACTCCTCCGCCCTGCGCTAATATGATCCATGTCAAAAGTGCCAATCTAGCCCACGCGTGCGCCCCGCAATGGGTCTGATGTGGTCGATAGATATGATTAAAATTATCAATTACAAGCTGCGCCCCGCGGTTTCACCCGCGGTAAAAAAGTATCCTATGTGCTATTCTAGACTATAATCTATCTCTGTGCCAAATTTCATCCAGATCTGTTCAGCCGTTCTGGCATGAAAGAGTAACAAACATCCATCCATCCATCCATCCATCCATCCATCCATCCATCCATCCATCCATCCTTACAAACTTTCGCGTTTATAATATTAGTAGGATAGAATAAAATGTGATTCATAATATACAATAAATACAATTTCACGTATGCACATCTAGGACAGAAATTACAAGCTATATTAATGAATTTAAAAAAAAAAACATTTATTTTAGCCCAAAAACCCTGTCTCAAAGGTCAAAAAAATCTAAAATCAAAATTTATTTCTAAGATTTTTTTGTTTTGAAATGCCACAAAAAATCCTGAAAACTAATTTCATCAACTTACAAAGTACTCATAAGTACCGACTTACCCACGCCTGAAGAAGTAGTTACATATCTTTCCCGTGGAAAGCTTGTATTTATTTGCTAGCTACCTGTTACCTGGGTGGGCAGAAACACATATCAGGTTTCTTAGCACTTAAATTACTCGTTATTAATTGAATCGCACATCCGTCGGCCATCGCTATGGTACCTGCATGGGCGTTAATTCCACAAATTGGTCCAAATGACAATTATTGTGGTGCGTAGGGACCAGCCTGTACTACGATTCGTTAGCTTCGGCCTTGACCCGTCGCGTGCTGACGGCAGAAAGTTTTAGTTCGAGTTTACATTTTAGCGCACAAAGAAAGTTCGAAATGTGTGTGACAACTAACTCTATATTAAAAGCACAGTATAATATGTACCTACTTATTGTAAATGCGAAAGTTTGTGAACGTGCGTGTAGATGTTTATTTTACTGACGCTGAATTCGCTCTATAGATTTCATGGAATATTGAGGTCTCGTATATTGAATGAAGGCATGAGTTAGTTTTAGTTCCGAAGAAAAAGTATTCGAGAGCGTAAGGCCTCTTCGAACTACATAAAATAAATATTAAATAAATTCGGGATACTTCCACACACGGTCGCCTGACCCCAAACTAAGCAAAGCTTGTACTATGGCTGCCAGAGACTGATATACATACTTAGATATTTTTAAATACATACTTAAAAATATATTAACATCCAGACATAGAGCAAACACAAATGTTCATCACATTTAATGTTTGCCCTAAATTGGAATCGAACCCACGCCTCCAAGCTCAGAAGGCAGGTCCACTACCAACTGAGCCACCGAGGCAGTTATGTAAGGATATTCAAATTTCTACAAAATTTACAATTACGAGTATGATGCACTGTTAAGCAACTGTTCAAAGAATAAAATGAAGGTCATTTTGTAAAAGGTCAACTTTTCCATTACCTACCTGCTATATTATTTTGTTTTCTAGGTAACTGAGCTCATTCTTAGTAAGTGACCCGACTAAGTAAATAACAATTAGCATATTGTAATTCAAAACAATGACCTTTTTGATTCGCACGAAAAGGAACGTTGAAAATTATTTACCCTGTTTGTTATCAAATGCATACTTTGTTTAGAAACGTACGTTTTTAGCTTAGAAGCTAGTTGTCCAAGACATAACTATAATACATGTAAATGTTACATATTATATATATGTAACATTAATATGAACAGAAATAATTGCACAGCTGCTAAAGTTATTATTATAAATGGCGTTCTTATCAGGCCCGCGGGTACAAAGTAGGTATATGCAAGTAGATTTTCCATCGCTTAGGTGATTTTGAAAAAAAGTAGGCTTTTATGTGAGTAAGGTAAGTGCAGCTATCACCGACCCTGTTAAGAGAGTTTTTGAACCGATGGCTATTATTTAACCTAGTGGTTGTTAATATACTTATTTTTTTCATTCAAAATCAATGAATAGTATTCATTCTTTATTTTTACTGTCGTGTATGCTTCCAAATAGAAGAGTATCTTATAAAAAACAAGTAACAAAGTAACAAAGTCAATTGTTTCTATTACCGACCCATTGCGAAGGCTATGATGCTAATACCGATTTTTAGGAAGCCATTACCGACTGTACCTTACCTAGGTAATTTTAATCCAGGTTACGTATGGAATATTTTAATTTAATATAGAAATAACTCTTAATTTAGTTTTTTTTTAATTAAGTTGATTTTAAATGATTAATCTTAAACTATTTTTGTACCCGTTCCGGCGACAAATAAAAAATTAAGAATAAAGAAATCAATTATTTTTGTTAAGGGTTCCGTTTAGACTTTACTGTGAAATTTTACAAAAAAATAATTTGTAATTGAAAATTGATTCAACCTGAATAAAAAAGTGTTAATTTAACCTGAAAACAACAATATTTTAAATTGATTGTCGAGTAAGTATATAATTTATTTACCCTAAAGTAAAAGTTTACATCTCATTCCGTAGTAGTATTCTCATTCCTATCCACCACAATTTGCAGTTACGTACTGAGCGTAAAATCACAAAATGCTGACAGATCCAGGAGGAGCATCAAGCGCCATCTTGAAAAAAAAATGTTGGCCGATATCCCGAAAACTTATGCACTTTACCAAAAGTTATTGAGATCGTTAGTGTAGAAAATACAATTTTGCATTTTTTTCTTCAAACTTTTTTTTTTAATTACCGTTTACTATTTATGATCCATTTAATGAACTGGTTTTTCTATCTCGGCCAATAACTCTTATTAAGAGAGAAAAGCCGGTTAATTTAATGGGAGATAAATCGTAGCCGATAAGTTTAACAAAAAAATTCACGAGAAATAAAAGATGCGAAATTTCATTTTCTACAATAATAGTCTCAACAACTTTTGCCCTAAAGTCCATGGTTCCGAGATATCAGTCAAAAATTTTTTTTCAAGACGGCGCTTGAAGCTCTACCTGGATCTGTGAGCATTTTGTGATTTTATGCTCAGTACGTGACCCTAAATCTTATAAAAAACAAAAATTGGTTCGGAAATTTAGTGCAAGAATAATTTCTATTTTTACTGGCCTATTGGATAAGATTTGGTATGGAGGTAGCTGGATTAACACATAGGGTTACTTTTAATCCCGAAAGAAGAAATGGTTCCTATAGGACAGCGGTTGAAACCGCGGAGCGCTGCTAGTACTAATATAACGGTTCATAGAATTTTAGGGTTTTTGAATGAGAATTAAATTGTTTCATTCAATGGTTTGTGAGTTTATTAATCGGCGGCGGCGGTAAGAAACAATAGAACCATTGACAAAAAACTATTATTTACTAAGTAGTCATCTGTCCCATACTGAGACCTCCTATAAGCCTCCTATATCATACTACCCGCCTATAACTTCACGAACCCAGATCCGATTGTTCTCATAAACAAACCTAAAAATTTCTTAAGTGTCTAATATGGAACCCTAAAAATAAATGATTTATTTACACAATTTTAGTGAGTCGGTGATAGGTTCACATTGTTGCTATTGCCGACTTATATGGGTCGGTAATAAAGTATTGCTTGCAAAGTTTAAAGATGTTTTACCGACTCTCAAAAAGTAGGCGATATTTGTTCAATTATCTTCCCATACCATAACAGATACTGCAATTGGTTTATTTAACAAAAACGATTATCAGATCAATGTACATCATTACACAAAAAAAGGTAATTTAATAATGTTTCATTTTCAACAACGATCTCTGAATCATTTAATAATAAAATGAAAGATACAACCAATTAAGAAGTAAACCAGCCGAAATAGAATATATCGCTAATAGATTTCTGAAAAGGTTAATTGTTGCAGATTAAAATGGTATACGAAATATTTGTTTTTAATGATATGGATCAACAAGAAATATAAAATAACTAATTATAGTATTTCGGCCATTACCGACCCATGGGTCGGTGAAAGCTGCCACTAGTAAAATCAGTGAACCTAATACCGCTCTATCTAAATTTCATGTTTTACCCGTAAAATTTACTGAAATTTGAAGAAATGCGATTCGAAATCAACGATTAATGCTAAAATGAATAAATACTATCACTAAAAATAACAGAACATACAATTAAAATCGATAAAAAGTCTTATGCAAATATTGTTATGTACTTATCTGACGGAACAAGCGCCAGTACGACACGGCCAGTTTCCTCGCAGTCGGCAAAGATACTGCTGTTTTTTATCACTTTCCTAGTCAGCTACACACACAAACATAAGTGAGTACGATACTCAATGAACACATATGCGTATCTACTCCAATACTAAGTAGCTAAATTATCCCAGAGCCGTCAAAACTGCGAATCAACTTCATGGATCGGTAAAACCTGCAGATTTTCAATGGATCGCTGATAGCTGCACTTACCTTAATAGACTTTAAGAGATAGGTAGGTTAATTGTTTTGACTCTCGTTATCAGCTGACTATGAAAAAACTTTGAAACACCGCAAAGTAGAAAATAATTATAAACTGAGGATTTACTTAAGAAAAGTGACTTTTTCATACGTAAATATACTTAAAAAACCTATCAACACAATTTAATAAATACTTGCCTAGTTGGAGAAGGCCTCTGAAGCTAGAGAGAGCGGGTTCAAACCCAGCCGAGGGCACGCACCAATTTGTTCGTTGTGTGAACATAATTATGTATGTGCATATTTAATGTCATCTGCTACATGACTGGAGCCCGGTGTCGCCAGACAGGGTCGCCCCTGTCACATTTGGGACTGATTTATCATACGGATAAGTGTGGGTGTTGTATTACACCTCTGCCAGCTCCTCAGGGGAAAGGCGTGACGATTTGTTACACTTTAACTAGATTATAGTGTGTGCAAGTGTCCCGAATATAATAAATATTATTATCCTAATCTTAATATATATAAATCTCGTGTCACAATGTTTGTCCTCAATGAACTCCTAAACCACTTAACCGATTATAATAAAATTCGCACACCATGTGCAGTTCGATCCAACTTGAGAGATAGGATAGTTTAAATATATATATATATATTATTTATTTATTTATTATAAATAATAAACGCGAACGAAGTCGCGGGGTGACAGCTAGTATTACTATATAGCTGCATCCCCCGGTATGACTCGCGGTTAAAAAGTAGCCTATGTGCTAATTCAGTGTATAAGCTACCTTCATCAAAATCCGACCATCCGTTTGAGCGTGAAGAAGTAACAATCATACACACTTACACACTCACAAACTTTCGGCTTTTTAACATTAAGTAGTGTGATTATAATCTGGTACTTTTTCCACGTCCGAATAATTAAATAAGGAAAATATGTCTATAAATTGAAAAGTCTCTAAAGAGAGACGACTGAAAAATATTATAATGAAGTAGTTCAAGGAATTCGCAAAACAGTTTCCACGGAAAGCCAGACGTATGGAAGCCCCAACGCATGCTACAATGTGTACAGACAGACCGCTCGTCTAATTACGACTGAGTGGCATGTCATGTGTCTTACTTAACGTTGAATAATAAAACTATTTGTGACCCGAGCCACACTACTGTAAAGCTCTGAAAACAAGCTTATGCGCTGAATTATTTACGTTTGAACTTAACTGAAGCAAGGATAGCCTAGTTGGAAGAAGACTCGCTTCTCGAGCCAGAGAGCGCGGGTCAATCCCAGCCGAGGGCACGCACGCACTTATTTGTTCATTTCTGATCATTATGTGCCAATGTATTTAATGTCATGTGCAAAATATTACTAGTATGGCCTGGAGTATGGTGATGTCCCCATGTCACATTTGAACTGAATATCGTTTGGCGAAGTGTGGGTGTTGTAATAGATCTCTGCCAACCCCTTCCTTCCCCTGGGGAAAAGGTGTGATGTAGGAACAATTTCGCGACTTCGAGAACCATAAACTACTAATTTGACGTAGTAATAAAAAATATAATTACTAATATACTCGTAATTACAAAATACTATTATCTATTAGTATACTAGCATTGGTATCCTATACCTACTACTAAATTTACCATACATTTTATGTCACATTTTAAGAATAAGATGGAATACTTTAAAGCATAACAATGCACTTATCTGAAAGAGATAAAATATAAAGTGTCTGTTGCTGTGCTCACGCTGTAGGGTCAACTGGGGCAAATGCAACTGTGAGGCAATTGCGTCTTTCGAGAACTTTAGCCTCAAACAAATTAGGCAACTAATATTGTACAGAATATTGCAACTATTGTTTGTCAGTAATTCTCGAAAGACGCGATTGCCTCACTGACGCATTTGCCCCAGTTGACCCTACTTAATGCACCGCGAACAAGAACAGAAATTGCTAGTGACTCATAGTTCTAATAATGTTCTGAACAAGATCCACCTGAAGGAAGCACTCTGCTATTACAGCTAGCTTACAATCTGGAAACGTCTGGATAATGTTCTCATAATTCTGTCATGAATCGGAACCTACCTACTGTAGATGTTTCCTGTTGATCTATTTATAGTTATTTCATAAATATATTTACTAATTTGAAGTTTATTTTATATTATTCACTTGTAAAGTAAATTATTAGTACCATTCCATTCGAGTTCTTTTATACTTAACCTAAATCTTTTTAGAACATTTGCTGTATCAGCACATGTTTTTGCCATTTTGCCATAACATTATATTATTTGAAACTGTGTTAAATGTTATTCTCCTAATTGCGTTATATGCCTAGAGATAGAGCAATAATTACTTTGGTTTTTTACTATTATATTGTATCATATTTATTTTGTTTTAAACAGACAGACAAAGATGCCCAAGGGAATAATATTTCTCCAGTACTAGCTATGACACCTTTAACCACTGTGCATTATATTAGTACGAACATGCACTTTGGAGCATTAGAACAGCATGGAACTTTTCCCAGAACGCCATGTGCATGTAGCGTTTATAGATAAGTTGTACACGCTTATTAGACATCGGTTATTCGACGAAGCCAGTTACAGTAAACACGATAAAGTTACAACAGCACCCTTACCATGAGTTTTTTATCGGTATGAAAACTTTTTTTGTTTTCGTTTGGCATTACCATACATTTCAATAAAGCGCCCCTGGCGGAAACCATGGAGCCATACGAAAACGAAATTAGTTTTTGTCAACTATTAAGGCGCCTCATAGAACGATTTTTCACACACACGTTTACTTAAGCCGCTTCATTTAGAGTTCAAAATCGCAAATCATAGGAACACAAATAAGAATAAGTTGTTCGGTTAAACTTTAGAGAACTATTCTGGCAATTTAATAATCGAAAAAATATGTGGTGTAATCGCTGAAAATTTAGAGAACCACGTTCCGATAGTTATATAGGAAGATACATTTTTTCCAAAATGAGAATGATTTTAAAATGGTTCTTCGGTTAAACTTTAGTACGTTGTTTCTTTTTTAAGCTGTATTTTTTTGCACCTGATCATCATAATTCTTCACATCAAACTGGGCGCAAAAAAAAACTTAATTTTGGTGATTTTGTGTAAGACGAGGCCTTAAAACTCGCGGTTGTACCCAAGTGTTAGTGTAGCGTTAGCCTTAGACTATACGACATGCTCTCCAATCTACGTCGTTCGTTTATACTCAATGTCATGCTAGAAAGCATAACATTGAGCATATACTGTAAGTAAGCAGGTCACTTAACGCCTAATCGTTTTACGACGTGTACTGGGTATCTTATTTTTATTTTATTTAGGTACAGCTATTGCATAAAGGCTGATATGGTACGGTACGATCCATCGCTTCAAACTGATCGTTACGTCTGATCTAAAGTGTGTGTGAAGATCGTAAACGATTTACTCGATTGTAGACGACATCGGAGATTGTAACAAAACCGTGCAATCTTGCATATCATTACGATAAATGGTCAGGTCGGTTTTTGCCTACAACGATTTGATTTTAGTCAAAGAAAAGAAAAGAAGTTAGTTGAAGTTAATATTAAAAGTTTAAGAAATAAGTGTACATTAAAGAGAAGTTTGTTTTCCATTTTTCAAATATGTCACGTACCTTTTCAAATACTTGGGTTTCTGTCTGTGATCTGTGATAGCTTGTCTTTATTGTTCCGTTGAAAAGTAAAGGATCGATCGCAACGACCAATCGTTTCGTGTGTGAGCGGCAAAATCTATCGTCACGATATTATTTCGATTGATCGTTGAATTTGAATTTGAAAGCAAAACCAAATTGAAAATCAGATGTAACTTAATTTTAAGAATAGTTTTTACAAAAAAATAACAACAACTCAAAAAAATAACAACAATCAACTTTTCTGAAATATTTTATTTAAATTTAGTTGTGGTCCCATTTAAATCCCTATCGCGGTATAATTAAATCTCTCTAATCTTAAAATGCAAAAGAGAGTTTGTTTGTTTGTTTATAATGTTTCACGCCTCAACTACTCAACCGATCTTAATCAAATTTTGCATACAAGTTGTTAAGGATACAGAAAATTACACAAACTATTTATCATCCAAAAAAATATGGTTCCTGAGGAACTGCGAATGAAACTGCGGGGTGCAGCAAGTATTTAATTTTAAAAAAGACTCGGTAAAAAAAACTCCATGGACACACAAAAAAATCGATACTCCTCCTATTTTGAAGTCGGTTAAAAAGCCTCTAAATCCAATGTATTTCTTGTTCCATAAAGGAACATTGGTGTGCGGTTGTGGACTAACACATGCTTATCGGGGACAAACATTAATTTGGTTTATAGGGGGCGGCGGCAGGAGCAGCGGGCAGCGGAGTGAGGCGGGGATGCTATTACGTGCTATTACGTCAATCAACCTTCGCCAGCGTCGCGTGATCCAGGCCTACAACGATTGCCTACATTACGCTTTTCACAACTATTTTCACTTACCCATTTACAGTTTTCTTTTTCATATTCAAAAGAAAATTGTTATCGAGAAATGTGAACGGGGTAAGTAAATATAACCATTCCATCATTAAAAAAGTGCTCAGCTAAAAATAATACTTGAAACTTTCAGATACACAAGCTTGCTACATCCATTTATCCACTTATAAAATTGTTTTTATCCTACTAATATTATAAACGCGAAAGTTTGTATGTATGGATGGATGGATGTTTGTTACTCATTCACGCCAGAACGGCTGAACAGATCTGAATGAAATTTGGTACAGATATAGATTATAGTCTAGAATAGCACATAGGATACTTTTTGACCGCGGGTGAAACCGCGGGGCGCAGCTAGTTTGCAATAAAACAATTTTACAATCATCTAATTGTTACCATGACCCAAAAAAAGGTCTAACGTTCCGGGAGTTGACACCCAGCTACGTCACTCTTAGCGTATTGTAATCGTCTCTTTAGAACTTGTTGTAAATTACTTATTCTGGGGACCTACTATGACATATTAGTGCCAGTACCTGGATGGCCGAGCTTTGCTCGGTATTTTTTTTTATTTTTTAATTGTTTTTTTTGGATAATAAACAATTGATTTTAGTCTAACCTCAAAGCAAACACTCATTGACTTCGTGTTACTTAACAACGCCATCTGCTGTTGTGTCGTTAAAGCAATTAGTTGCTCACAAAAAATAGTAGTATTATTATTCGCCAATAGATGTCAGGAAGAGTCATATTTTTCAGTTGAGATTGATTATCGATAAAACACGAATAAAATGATATTTTCTAAAAATGATTCCTAGCTAGATCGATTTATCGCCCCCGAAACCCCCTATATACTAATTTGTATGAAAATCGTTGGAGCCGATTCCGAGATTCCAATTATATATATATATATATATATATATATATATATATACAAGAATTGCTCATTTAAAGGTATAAGATAATGTTTACGTTTTGGTTTCGACGCTACGCGACCGCGAATCGTATCGCCGCGCAATACGGTCCATGGTAGCGCGGCGTTGAAAACAAAACTTTATCATCATGAAATGAAATGAAATGAAATTTATTCACTAAAAATAGGGTATTACAATGCTCTTAGTTATTTTAGTTATGTTCTCCTATTTTGCCGGTATTCGGCATGTGAATTTGGTCACATCTAAGAATAAAAAAAAAAAGAAAAATAATTTAAAAAAAATAGGTACTTACAATTAAAAAATAATAAGTTGTCAAAATTAATAAAATAAATTCGTAGGTGGCATGTCAAAATAAATTAATTATTAACCCTAATATTATTTGCGGCTCGGCTATGTCAAAGTATTCAATTAAATCTTAGAATTAAATAAACAGTCATTAAGTCAAATGTATGATGCTATGCGGCAAATAAGAATTTGTAAAAAAAAAATCAAGTTTTTGTTAGAGGGTAACTTAAAAATTCTTTTAAAACGTTAAAATCGTTTTTCGTTTAACCACGCCTTTAGTTTTTTTCCGGAACATACAATATCGAAGGTCCATCATGGCGATAAAATCTCATGGTAGGCCGCCTGGTCTTGCTTATGCATCGAATAACGTAAACAATAAGCAGGCGCACCAGTAAGAGACACCCTTTTATGGTGGAAATTCTGCCAAAACGCACTAAGCGTTTCTAGTCAACTTTTCTTGTGAGAACTGCAGAGGTGTGGAACTCGTTGCCTGCGTCTGTCTTTCCGCCTAAATACAATCAATATACAATACAATAAATAATAGGGGGTGTTTAAGAGTAAAGTGAATAGGTTCTCCTCTATCTCCTAGGCAAGCGTTACACCTTCGATCACGTCAACGCTTCCCAGCAAGCGAGTCAGTGGTCAAACGCATGCCTAGTTCGTTGTAAAAAAAAAAAAAAAAAAAAAAATGTTTTGGTTTTATTTTTTTGCTAGCGAATTGTTACCTCTGCGAAATCCAGAGTAAAACTCAATCTCGTTCGCATAACATAATAATCACCCGTATGATTATGGTAACACCTACGTAATCTAATCAATTTTCTTGGTTTAAAATGTAACTGCTAATAAGCTTCCAATCTTAATTTAATTTAGATACGTGTATCTTTAACTTACTTTATCCAATTTATATCGAATTGGATAAGACAATAATTAAACATAATATATTATGCAACTGATAGCTATTTACATGTAAGTTTGATGTTTCATTATGAAACTGAACAGAACGACACAAAAAGTACTAAAATATAATCCTTTCCTTGTAATATCTATTCTTGTTGTTGTTTTTTACTTCTTGTGGACTGATGAATGTATGGATGGATGAATGGACAGATTTAGATGTTGGTATGGATGTCTCAACATATTATTATAATTATAACCCTTGATTAACATGTGGGCTTGGTTTTAACTGCGAGCAACACCACAGTGTGCAGAAGTACTTAAATAACGAACACTTTACACTCATAGCTAGCCACTAGGCTAGAACACACTGGATAACACTTGTTATAAATGTACTATATGAAAAAACACAAACTTTTATACTGAGTATTGTATTTGATTTAATTAGTACAATAATTTAAAGATCTGTGTTTTACCTATGTACCTGTTTTATAAAATAACGTTAAGGATAAGGTTTGTACAATAATATAACATGCTATCCGAAAATAAAGATAAAATACTTATTTCAGAGACTTGTAGAGAAAATTCTGGGCTTATTTGAGATACTTACCAATTAGTACTCGAATCTTATTTTATGCGTAATGGTCTCTTTTGATTATTTATTGGCTCTACTTCACTTGTGAGATGAGAAATGTGAGAGATGCTTATCAAAAATACCTAAATTCCTGGTATACCTTTCTAAGAGAATTGCCGTTAACTGTATTTATCTACAAAACATAAAAATGTAAGTACTGCCAACTTCCAATCAACAATTTATCATTCTAATCAAGTAATTAATGTCGATAATGCAAATTAGCTGACTACATTACAGTAGGTAATTAATCTTGGATATTTCGGGGTGTAACTCTCGATTCTAAGAATTTAAAGGTACGTAGGTAATCTACGTCACAAACTCGTGCTACTTTCAATTTACGTCAGAGGGCTGGTGGGTTTCATAAAAAACACGTTAAAGTCAAGGCAACAATATTCAGTACATAATGGTCCCGTTTTCACTTGTTACCCAACATAATCAAGTAATACCTTCTAGCTAATGGCCGTAGCTCGATTACAGTTTTACTAAGTATTAGGTAAGTAATACTTTAACAATTACAAACTTATTATATGTATGTATGTATGTATAATATATAAAATACATACATACACTCGAAAGTACAAGAGAATACAATCCTTTTAAACAAAAATACCTTAACTTCTTTTTAATTACTGACTCTACAAACATTACGTAGAGTAGAATGGAACTTTCAAAAATGCGACTGCCTCGGTGGCGCAGTTGGTAGTGAACCTGCCTTCTGAGCTTGGGGGCGTGGGTTCGATTCCTACCTAGGGCAAACATTCATGCGATGAACATTTGTGTTTGTTCTATGTCTGGGTGTAAATATATATATGTAAAATATATATTATATATGTACGTTTATCAGTCTCTTGCAGCTATTGTACAAGCATTGCTTAATTGAGGTCAGGCGACTGTGTGTGAAAATGTCCCGAATTTATTTATTTATTATTTATGAGTGTATTAAAGGAGATTTGCAACAATATGTGGAAATAATAAAATAATACCTGGAAATATTTGTCTTTAAGTAAATAAAATAGAATCTTTACCTACCTTCCATTACTCCATAAAAGATCTATTTATTAGGGTATAAGTATTTTTCAGCCTAGTTTGAAGAAAGTCCGACTCTCAAGCCAGAGGGAGCGGGTTCGAACCCAGCCGACGGCACGCACCAATTTGTTCATTGTGTGAGCATATGTGCGTATTGTATATCATCTGCTACATGATTGGAGCCCGGTGTATGGCGATAGGCTCGCCACGTCACATTAGGGACTGAATATCGTCCGGCGAAGTGTGAATGTTGTATTACACCTCTGCCAGCCCCTTCGGGGGAAAGGCGTGACGATATGTTATAGGTATATTACAAAAACTAAACATTAAGTTGGTACTGATTTGGTTGGTACGGAACATTTGCAATAATATAAATTTCGTTCCATACTCACTTCTTCCGTTGTAATCTTCCCAATGCTTGGGGTCATGACTCATTTAGGGTATCAACTACTTCCGCGCGATGTTCCGCCATCTGTTCCGGATTTTAGAGCAACAAAAACCGCTTCTGCGAAGTTCATGTAAGTACCTACGGACCATCACATTTGGCCATATGAGGAGTTCAATTTTCCGGTGACGATCATGTTATGACGTCATTGGTTTAATTGGTAACTTAGAATCGTAAGATCGATAATCATCTTCCATGCTATCCACTCTTATGAAGCGAAACACACGAACCTTTTCCTCATTCTTTATTTTCCTATTATTATTTGTTTGATATTTTGTAGTAATCATTGTATGTTGTCACTGATATACTTAGCTTAATTACTTTTAAAAACCTTATATTCTTTAGTCCATAATTAAACTTGTCTTTAATTTTTTTAATTTATTGTCCTTATGTCATCAGCTACATGACTGGAGCCACGACATGGTGACAGGCTCACCCCTGTCACATTTGGGACTGAATATCGTCCGGCGAAGTGTGGGTGTGTGCCAGCCCTCTCGGGGGAAAGGCGTGACGATATGTTTAATTTTTTAATACCATTTATTGTTGTTGTTTTTTGCCTTTGTATAAAATAAATACATTTGCTTTAAATTCGCTTAGCTTCGCTCATATCTATGCTCAAGTTTAATATAGGCATGTCAGTGAACGTAAATATTACTTTTATAATAATTCGCTAAATATAAACAATATGCCAGGATGTTTACGAGCACAAGTCATTTAAATATAAAAAGTAAGTATTTAACAATTATATAGAAAATGTATCTCAATAAGCTTTATTTCATTATCGTATTTTCATAATAATGTTATTGTCAGTTAATTGTTACTGTTGAATTGTTGTTTATTCTATTTTTGGTTTTGTGATTTTAAATAATAATGTTGTTCTAAGTTTTAATCTTTTTGTAGCCATGTTTTTTTAATGGAAAAAGTAAGCCTCGCTGTTATTTTCACTAAACATTTGCTAAACATACTAAATATATATATATAGTTTCAACAAGGGTAGTACTTTCATCTCCTCTGGGCCATCCACAAATTTAATCGTTTAGGTTCGAACGCACTTACTGTCTTGGTGTTCCCCAGCAATAGATACAACCTGGGTCTCTTCAAGACAAGAGTGAATAGACACCTCATGCAAGTGTGCTCCATCTTAGACCGCATCGTCACTTTCCATCAGGCATGTTGTCGTCAAATGATCATAAATCAAGTTCAATCATAAAAAAATGTATACGGTATTGTGCCTGCATCTGGATCACCTATGCACTTATTTGACTTAGTGGTATATGTTTTTAGGCTTCGATCTTCGAGTTTCAGAGGATTTTCCTTGTTTGTTGCTCACGCGACCTTTTTGTTGTAATTTTTCCCTATGTTTGATAAACAAAATTAGAAAATCATGTTTTTATGAGAGCTTAGTTACACCTACGTATTTTTTGTCAATCAATATTTTTTGTTCCATATCGATCCTGTGACAAAGTAGGCAGAGTGCGTGGGCGCACAATGGTTCACTGCCCACTTCTTATCCGACCATTCTTGTAGCATCCGTTTCGCGCTATCGTTCTACACATCCGCCACAAATATGAGAATGCTACAGATAAGTACTCTGCAACATAATGATAAACTTTGTTTTTTACTTACTATCTTGCGGGCTATTTCCAAATCCAATGTCATTGTAAGAACAATAGATACGTAGCTACTTACTTATAACTATAACATAATATTCTCATTGATAATAATGTCAACAGTTTGGTTAACAAATTCTCAAAAATTATAGTATTTTTCGGAATATTTGTTTCGTTATTACATTGATGCTTTAGAGTATATTGTTCTCTAAGTATTTGTTGAACGTATCTACACCGCAGAGTAGATACCACCTATCATCAAATAACTGCTTAGGCCTTAGGTATGAGATGACCGAGCTCTCTGTTATTATAATATAACATCATTACCTAAATCGTAAACAGATACTGTTATATATTTTGTTTTAATTAGCAACGTATACTTATATAACTTAAAGGGCTTTGTTTTTCTACAACAGGAAACAAAATAATGCTTTAATCGAAACTTTATTAATAAAATAATGTAGGTAATGTATAACAAAATAACATTAGTAGTGTTAAAAACAAGATTTTAAAATAAATGTAGTAGATATATTTTTTCCTTACACTAAGTAACAAAGCTTTGTCAGATAAATTAAATAGTCACATGTTTGTTCTTCAATAACTGCGCAACCTGCTCCTACATTAATGTAGAAATAAATAAGTGCATAGCTATTAAAATGATCACCATAAATATAGTCTACCATCCTGTGATTAGTGGATATGCCAATGGCATAAACAACAAGCACAAATTGCTGGCCACTACAACTATATTACGTACCTTATATTAAATAGGAAAACGAGTCGTTCGTATTATTGTCATGTTAGTGATGCTAGTAGTTTCAAGAGGTCAGTCGCGAAGCGTCACGACGCAAGCTGTTGCGTGTTTCGGGGAAACAGTTTACTTGACCCCGATGTCACGCGACGTCACCGCCGTGGCAGTGCGAGTGACGGTGGTGCTAGCGTTAGCGGTTTTAGCAGCCGTTCCGACCTTTCGGACGGTTGTCGTAGTTGTCGTCTTGGATACACCCCCGTTGGCAAGGTGCTGCACTTCGGTCCCCGTACGCACTTCTTCACTACCGACCTGGCTCTTTTCATGAGCGGTCGCGTTTTTCACGTGCTTATCGACATTTTGCTCGAACCCATTCCCACGAATAATTTCGGTGCTGTTGTTTTCGGTACAACGCCCACCCCTTTCGCCGCTTTGGGCCGTACGAATGACCCCATTCTCGAGGGGAACGACTTCGCTATTGTGATAACTTTCGGAATATCCGTTCCCGTCCGCATTATCAATTGTGTAAGACCCTCTACGTATTGTCTGCGTATTTTCAGGTACCCACACGATTTCCTGGGTTAATGTGTCAGTGGTTTGTATCGGTTCTGGAGATATGGTGTAACTTCTCATGTCACTCTCGGGCCTCAAGTGAGTATAATGAGTGCGACTTTGCATGTCACTGACAGATTCTACATCATACGTGTCTTGTCTGCTATACCTGTCACTACTTTGCTCAGCATTGTCGTCAAGTACTTGCCGTATGATGTGGTTCCTTGACGTTTCCGTTAAATTAGTATTAAGCCCTTCATTGTTATTATAATTTTCAACATCGTCCATCTTTTGTCTAATGATGTGGTTTCTTGACGTTTCCGTTACATTAGTATTAAGGATTCCATCGTTATTAGGATTTTCAACATCATCGATCTTTTGCCTAATGATATGGTTTCTGGACGTTTCAGTGTGAGAACGGGGTGGTTGTTCTATAGGTTGTGGTTTATTTAAGGGTTTCAATTGACCCAACAGAGGAGAGTGCTTGATACCGAAGGTAGTGTGACGCGAGTTATTGGGCTGGAACTGTAACAAAATTAATTATCTTACTAGGTGCTTTGCACGGCTCAATACCTATGAATACTCATAAACAACCACATTGGAACATAATATTGACATAAATTGACTGTAGCATGTTTAAACTGAAATAGGAATTAACGTGCAAGTAAGATTGCCAGAAGATAAGTTTGTATTTTTTTTAACTAGACAGTCCTGTTCTTGCAGTAGTCATACCTTTTCTGGTGAGTAGCTGCCAGGCGCTGGTACTCGCACTCTGTCGTCAACCGGCACCTTGTGACGGCCTGATATCGTGTAAACGGGCGTATCCAGCACTGACGGGATCTGGTACGTATTCGGTGCTGCAAATAAAGACAAATTGTCAATTTAACCACAAACAATACATAGTCTGTCCGTAAAACCACTAAACGCATAAAAATCAATATGTTATTAAAAACACCCACTCTCTCCTTTCTCAATAACTTTCTAATGAAGGAGATGTCGTAAACAAAGAAATATTAATCGAAGCCGTTACTGTTGCACGTCTCATAAAAATGTGTAAGTGCTTAATAAAATTGTTTATGATCATAAAATTTGGAATCAACTCGGGTTACAATAAGAAAAGTAGGGGATTTGCTGGGGCTGTAACTTCATTGCTCTTTAATTTACAAAAATATGATAAAATATGTATGAAAACAATTTATAACTAGCAACTAAAATTGCTATTAACACGGTCAAGTTTTCTTTCATTCACATTCTATTTACAATTAAAACATATAGTTTTCAAACCAACCTGGTGTATCGGGGAACTTATTAGTGTGGACCTTGATTCCAAAGGAGTGCTGAGGCGAATACGTCACAACGAACTTGTATCCTTTCTCTGGACTGTACGTTCCGGGAGCTGGTACCTTCAAGCGCTCATCGATGGGCTCCTTATGCCGGCCCGATATCGTATACAGAGGAGTCTTCACTGGTGTCGGGATATTGTAAGAGTTTGGAGCTAAAAAATGCAAAATGAGCTTGAGTTATCTGCGTAGTAAGCAAGTAGTTAAACAATTAACGTTTGACGCCAATTACGCTATTATAAATACAAGAGCTTACGAGTGTGTATGTTAGTTCCGACTACATAATGGAATAGATCTGAATGAAAATCAAATTGAAAGCAACTTAGACGCCAGTTTAACACTTGCCCTAATTTTCATCCTGAGAACTGAGTTTTATGTAGGATAGTGTGGAACCATAGATCATTGTTATCTGAAACTCAAGCTCACCTGGAGTATCAAGAACCTTCAAAGTGTTAGTTTTAACCCTGAAGGTGTATTGTGGCGCGTGGTGCATCAAAACTTTGTCGGCCTTATCAGGGTTGTAGCTGTTCGGAGCAGGCACGTCGTCGGGCTTATGAGGACTTGTCTTTATCCTAAAGGAATAACGAGGCGCGCTATCTAGAAGAACCTTGTCCGCTTTTTCAGGATTATACGCGTTAGGTGCTGGAGTATTGACAATTTTGCCATCTTCAATTTTTGGTCTGAATGTATATGCTGGCGAAGATCCATGTAAAACTTTATCGCCTTCTTCGGGGTTGTAATAGTTTGGTCCAGGAGTGTTAACAACTTTTCCATTTTCTATTTTTGGCCGGAATGTATAAGACGGTGAGTTTTCATGAAGAACCTTGTCGGCTTTTTCTGGATTATACGCATTTGGTCCTGGATTAGTGGAAGGTTTATCTGGCAGACCTTTATGGCCAAAAGTATATTTCGGAGCTCCGTCTAACATGTAATCGTACTTACTGGGATCGTAAGCATTAGGAGCTGGAACATCAGTGGGCTTATGCAATGGTTGCTTGGTTCTAAATGAATACGATGGTGAGTTTTCATGTAAAACTTTATCTGCTTTTTCAGGGTTGTACGCAGCAGGTCCAGGAGTATCAATTAGTTTTCCAGGTTGACCTTTTCCTCCTAGAGAAAACTTGGGAGTACCATCTAACAAATGAGGATCGTATTGATTCGGTGCAGGCACGTTTGATACTTTTGGATCATTGCCCTTTCCAGACATAGTGTATCTGAGAGTACTCGAAGGCAAATGTGGATCATATACGTTGGGTCCTGGTGTGTCTGAAGGCTTTGCGTCGTGACCTCTTCCACCAAAACTAAATTTTGGAGTATCGTCTTGAAGATGAGGATCGTATTGATTCGGGCCAGGCGTATCTGAAGGCTTTGTGTCGTGACCTCTTCCACCAAAACTAAATTTTGGAGTATCGTCTTGAAGATGAGGATGGTATTGATTAGGCCCAGGTGTATCCGAAGGCTTTGCGTCGTGACTTCTTCCATAAAAACTAAATTTTGGAGTATCGTCTTGAAGATGAGGATCGTATTGATTCGGGCCTGGCGTATCGGACGGCTTGGCGTCGTGACCTCTTCCACCAAAACTAAATTTTGGAGTATCGTCTTGAAGATGAGGATGGTATTGATTCGGCCCAGGTGTATCCGAAGGCTTTGCGTCGTGACTTCTTCCATAAAAACTAAATTTTGGAGTATCGTCTTGAAGATGAGGATCGTATTGATTTGGGCCAGGCGTATCTGAAGGTTTTGCGTCGTGAGCTCTTCCACAAAAACTAAATTTTGGAGTATCGTCTGGAAGATGAGGATGGTAATGATTCGGCCCAGGTGTATCTGAAGGCTTTGCATCGTGACTACTTCCATAAAAACTAAATTTTGGAGTATCGTCTTGAAGATGAGGATCGTATTGATTAGGGCCAGGAGTCTGTGATAGTTTTGCGTCATGACCTTTGCCATAAAGGCTGTACTTAGGAGTACCATCTAATAAATGCGGCTCATATACGTTTGGTCCAGGTGTGTCGTTCTGCTTCTCTACGGAACACTTTGGCCTAAAAGTATAAGCAGGTGATGAATCATGAAGTAGTTTATCAGCTTTATCTGGGTTATAAGCATTGGGACCAGGAGTTTCTACAATTTTGTCAGAATGCCCTTTGCCTCCAATAGTAAATTTAGGCGTTCCGTCCAACATATGCATTGACTTTTCAGGAGCATATACATTAGGTGCCGGTGACTCGCTTCTCATCACTGCTTGATCTTTAATTCTAAAAGAATAGGCCGGTGAATGCTCGTGCAAAACTTTATCAGCTTTCTCAGGGTTATAGCTATTAGGAGCAGGCGTTTCCGTTATTTTGGTGGAAGTACCTTTACCAGTCATGGTATATTTGGGGCCCCCATTTAACATATGAATTGATTTTTCAGGTGCGTATACGTTAGGGCCAGGTGTTTGTTCGATTTTCTCAACAACTTCTTTAGAACGCATCGAATAAGAAGGTGAACTTCCGTGCATGATTTTATCTGCCTTTTGTGGATTGTAGCTGTTTGGAGCCGGGGTAATTTCATGTCTCTCGGCACATCCTTTTCCAGCCAAAGTATATTTAGGCCCATTTTTAAGTGAGTTCACCGCTTTTTCGGGAGAATATACATTTGGAGCGGGTGCATCGTGGGTCCTTATTATTTCGGTTTTAGTTCTGAAGGAATAAGCAGGGGATTTTTCTCGCATCATTCTATCAGCTTTTTCTGGGCTATAAGCATTCGGTGCGGGAATTTGGTCAACTCTCTGAACAATCTTCATTTTACTTGAAATTGTGTATTTTGAAGACTTGTCGCGAAGAACTGACTCAGTCTGAAATTGAAAGCAAGAATAATGTTAGATTTAGATTGGTATTCTCATGACTATATAATTTTCTGATACTCTACAGTCTACACTGAACACCAAGTACATTTATTTTCTACTCGTACTGACAAATACACAACTACGAGTATATTTTGGCTGTAAGTCCCTGTATTGTAAGAAGAAAAAATACTTAGTTTACTGTTAATTGTCCAAGCACATTTTACTTTAGTAACAAGTAATACTAATAAAGAAATACTTAAATTGCTAGTAGATAAATTAATTCATATTACCTGTCCATTGTCTAGTATAGCATCCATGCAGCATGCAAATTAACAATGCCTAATACGTTAATACGGTTATGTACATTATACAATATTATTTTAACCATATCGAATAACTTCAAAGAAAAGACAAACTTATCTTAGAATATAATTTTAATAGAATTTAACAAACAAATACTTTAATTCAATTTAATAATTTATAAAGCATGACTGTATTCTAAATCGCAAAAGCATGGTATTGAAGCTTGTGAAAAGTGTTAAGTAAGGCATATTACAGACGGGCAGTTAGGTGGCGCTGATTTCATCAGGAGCAGGGTAGTAGATTGGTTGGCCGATGAATTCCGAATGTCTGATGCCGAATGTATGTGCTGGAGCCCACGGCAGGTTGACGCACACCTGTTGTGTGCACCCAGCTTATGGTTAGTAGAGTTAAAAACATGAAAATGGAAAGAAGGATGAATGGGAAACAATATTATACAATTTCTGAAGAGGAGATACGAAAGATAAAACAAAAAGTATTAGTTTGTAAGGAATATTAAATTATTCATTCAAATAGCAATCAATCATAATTTGTAGTTGTTTACAATGGACATGCTCCTTGTAAACAATTACTAATCCTTAAAAAAGACCTTGGTTTTATTCAATGAATCCAGTTAGCATTTTCAGAGATGGTTTCCGCAGAGGGCGTTTTGCGGAAAGATGTAGACAACATCCGCGTGGTCTGCAATTTTTAGCAGTCATTCTTCCGAAAGGTTACATTACATAAATCTATGTAAGTACTCCAAACAATTTGTATGTACACCCACCCAGTTGTTCTAGGCATATAATACTTTGCTGGATAAAGTAAACTTAATTTACATAAAATGAGTATAAGCACAACTTTACACCCAAGGTTTTCAATGCTATCATCGCATTAACCGAGCGTTCATGAATAATTTCGTCGATGATGTCATGTTTGCTATTTTTTGCACACAGAAGCGGTTGATGATTTACGGAGAAAAAATACAGTACCTTCTCTGGGCAGTAAACTCCAGGGCCAGGTATGGCCTCGGAAGGATGCCTCAGTTCTCGTCTCGGTGCCATTGTGTAAGCAGGAGGCCTCTTTGACAGCACGCCGACTGCCTTGTCGGTGGTGTATGTTCCGGGGCCCGGCATTGGTGTCTTCGACTCCGAGTCTTTTCCTCGGCCAGTGATGCTGAATGCAGGTGCTGCTCGCTTGTTGCCCTCCTTAGCCTCGCCGAGAATAGGTGGCATAGAATATACGTTCGGTCCTGAAAGGAGTTATAACTCCGCGTGAGATAAGTACAACAGATTACTGATGAATATAAATTATACTTCAGTTTTTGTATGAAGTCACAATGATTAATATTATGACAGTATGTGAGGGTCACATCACTATATCTAGTCATAGATTATTCAATGCTACAAGAGATTATTAATCAGCTTTAAGAAGGCGTCTACTCGTATCTACAAAATAACATCTGATGTACGCCAACAATCTAATGCAAATCTGTCTAAGCTACATAAAGCCTAGTCTCAGATATGTGCACAATAGTGAATTAGTTCAAAATGATTCACGAGCTGCGGTTCAATGCCAAACCAAAACAATGCTATACTAAAACGAACGGTGACATCAAAATAATAAATGACAAGAAACTTGAATAAACCGCATTTCAAGAATATGATATGACATCTGTTACATCTGTTGTAGCTTACATGGAATTCAATAGACGTGATAAAGAAATTTAATTTTGTCGACATAGGTGGAAACAGTACCTAATTATTAAAATGCGAAATAAAATATCAACGAAAATAGACATATGCGATGATAATTATGCATATCTGATATTTAGAATACAAATAAGAAAATATAAGACATATTCAGAAATTCCAGTGAATGTCAATGAAGATTCCGGTTGCAAGAATTTGGTTAATTATTTTGGAAACACTTAAGCAAAAATGGAATAAAAAAACCAATTGTGCCACGCAATAATATGAAAAAATCAAAACTGGTTAAGCATTCAGAAACTTGATAGATGCCTAACAAAACAATAAATTGACAATGAACTTGAAAAGGTAGAAATTCTAAGAAAATGAAAATAGAAACAAAATAATGCAAGTAATTAAAGCAACAAATACTAAACCAACGTAATACCAAGGTCCAATATAAAAAATGAATTCAGATGAAACCAACTAAAATGAAATAAATTATGACAAACAACGTGAACGACAAATAAGAAGAATAAAGACAATCAAAGCTCTGAAGCTCATGCCGCTACGTGCACCGGTGATGCACCTGGTATCTTCACGCCGGCCAACGGAATATTGACGCGGAGTCCTATGGAGAAAGCCGGTGCGTGGTCATGTACGGCCCTGGCGGCTTTGCTCAGCTCGTAGTCGCAGGGCGCGGGGGTGGGCGCAACGCGCGGTGGAGGCCAGCGACCGTGGAGCGATAAAGAAGGCCCACCTGATCGCCCTATTATCCCAAAAGGTTGTTTATTCGTTACAAAATTTATGATTGGAATGTTTACAATACAATGCCATACAAAACTCTTTATTGAAACCAAATAACATGAAAGTGTAGGACTAAACATTCAAATCAATAATTCATTCATTTCTGAACTCATCTATTGACCACATCGGTTCGCTTAGGTACCAAGATGAACTGAAATAAATGTAACAGTCTTACATTTAGCATTTGCTGAGAAATTATAAAATTTAAATAAACTTCCGCATCAAGCTAGATACTTTAGCAAAATAATACTCAATAACAATCAAAAATCTACTATCTCATCATTGACTTAAAATTTCAGTTTTAATATTGACATATCTACTATAAAAAAAATCATGCGTTAAAAGAGTAGGTGGGTAAACTTGTTAATAAATGTCTACCCAAAAAGTTCTGTAATGTATGTATCTACCCAGATATGGCAAGTTGTAAGTTCTTGTCTTATTGGGATTGGATTTACTTAATTGGAATCATTAATCGATAAACATAAAAAAGTTCACGATCCTAGGCAACAGTTGCTACAGGATCATAAGACGTTCATAAAACAAATTTACGATCTCGAATGTTATTACAATTCCAAGATCAAACAAGTTTTAAAAGATCGTTCGATGATCTTCAATTTTGTGAGTGTTAATTGATCCAGTAGATTTAATAATAGTCCATCGGGCGTTTAGTGTTTTTAGCATCGTCCGCTGTTAATAAACAAGTCAATGAAGTTTAGAATTTGAATTTGGTATAAAAGGAACAATTGTTGACTTCAGGCTTTTCCTATTTGGTACCCACCTCAACACACCACTCCTACAGATCACTGCACTGATATACCCATTCACAGAGTGAGCCTTAAGCACAACTTGTGATAAACAAGTTCAAGGCACTCAAGTAGAGTGGTTATCCAAGCGTGGTGGATATGCGACTGAGGAGCGAAATCGGGCTCTCGACCGATCGAGTGCTCGCAGACCCTGACGGTCTGTAGGCAGCCTCTGACTCAGACATGGATCACCTTCGCACATACGGACTTATTTGGCGACATCCATTCAATGCTGCAGAAACTTTACGAACCAATGTCAGCCTACATAATATCTGCCAATTAAACGTTTTACAGACGAAAAGTTTCTCGAGACTTCCGGGCAGTTGACCAAATTCGGAGATCGAAAGATGCAACCAAATATAAATTAAATGCATCTGATATTTCTTTCACATTTAAAATAAACAGCCATTTCTAATTTTTCCAGTAAAATTCAGGTATAAAGGCAAATTTAATTTAATTTTTCTATAAAATTAACATAAAACTGCATTTTAGAATCGTAAAAAGAGGTAAACGAATAGCAGACGACATCCGTTATGCAAATAATCCTGCAGTCGTGACCCAATTGCAATTATGTCGCAGTATGAATCACAACGTCAAGAGAAATGTTGCAGGTGCTTCGTAATTGTTTCTCATTTTAAACGTTTTTGAACAGTTTCTATAATGTTTTCTGTTGAAAATAAACAAAAATTAACCAAATATCGACCGAAAAATATCAGGTAGGTATCAAGCCACACAAATTCACACGATGTATAAATGCATTCCAGCGAAAATAGAGCGAACATCCTTTGGTGACAGAATAGAACCATGCTCAATCAAGTTTGTCTTTATTACAGGGGTCCGACCCCTGTGTAGAACACAGATACTGCTGTGTTTATAGCTAGATGTATTGTTCATTCACCTAGCATCGACGATATTTTGAATTCGTTGTTTTGAACAGAACTCTACTAAACACCTTACATACGATTTACAGCTTATCTAAATGTGTCTAGTAAAAAAACCAAAAACTCTAAAATTTAGACATTCATAATGTACGGAACAATACGATTAAGATTAACGATAGCGATCGTAAAAACGTTTCAAATGAAGAATAATAGAGACGGACGTGCTGTGGGCGGCAGACTGTATTAATTGCGTCTGAACACTTTTATTTGTTGACCAAGGAAACCTGTGCAATTATCCAGTGAACGACAATTGCACAAGCTGCCCACATCTCTACCTTGATTACGCAATACAAGATCTTTCACGTTACTTTAATTATATGTGTTTAAGGTGATAAAGTTTATTTCAATAAGCTGATAATAATATTTATTATTCAGAAGTTTTCTTTCTCTTGTTTGGTCACAAGAAATCTCGGAAAAAAGTTGATAAATTGTGTGTTTCGGCTATATATTAATGACGTCATGGTAATAAATTGATGTCTCTCTCTGCGAGTTTCATACTTATTCTGACTGGATGTTGCCTGCAATTTCTTACACGTAAAAATATCTTGTTTTGCTCTTGTCCTTGATCTGTTTCGAAAAATCTATTCCTGATCCTGGTCTTATCCCGATTTCATCCTTCGCACTTTTTCTTACGCTTTTTTGATATCGATTCTATTTCATTCCTATTACAAACAATCAATTACAATCTCTCACTCTCTATTAGACAAATTATTAGTAACTACATAATCATAATAACTAATTCAAATATTTTTTAAAAGAGGCACGTTGATCATAGTACTATCACTGAATGTCCATTAACAAAGCAATCGATAGCATTTACTAACGCACGGATGTGAAAGGGTCCCATAGAAAGGCGATTACTCAATAGATACCTACCTACGTATTCAGTCGGCAGTTTCATATCTGGATGCGCTCAGATGATTCGTGTCAATCCCGTAGGCGTGGTTTATCGGAATATCTCAGAGAATTATGATCGTAAAATTGCTTTGATACCTTACTTTAGCACAGGACCAATCATATTGAAACCATTAGCTTGTGTTTTTAAATAAAGTGAAATGATTTTTGTACATTTTGTACATTGATAGGACTGACTTTTACTAGAAATTTAGGAAGCTATAAATTACAACAAGTGTCTTGTAGTAGGTGGGTAAGTTCATCAACTATGCTAGGTCATTAGTGAAGGTTTGCAGGCCCGCAAATGTTCAGTTGAACGGCTAAACCACCTTAAACTTTACTGTGTCGTAGGCAGGCAATTTGTTCTGGTAGTTAGACGGCTGAATTCCAACTAAGCACGCGAGCTCACTTATGTGTCGTTGGAAATGGCAGGGATCGCCATTTTCAGTCTTTAATTTCAATCACATGTTGTTTGCCGGTTGGCAATTATCGTAAATTCTAGTCTAGACGACCATAATTAAATAGATTAGTTCTTCGAATAGGCATTTCCAGATTTTTACGTCATATCGTCATATCGTCACGCCTTTCCCCCGAGGGGGCTGGCAGAGGTGTAATACAACACCCACACTTCGCCGGACGATATTCAGATTTTTACGACTCTACAAAATACATTGTGTCCTTTTAAGGAAAGGTTTGGTTATCCCCAAAGACGCTGTATTTATGGAAGATCGATTTTTGAAACGTATAAAGGCTTTTAATCTGCACAGATAAACAATATCATCCAAAATGTTTTGTTCAAATGTTCATACCTTTAGATGTCATTCCCTCCGTATTGTATGAAGCCGGGCCAGGTCCTACCTTGGTGGTGGTACCTGGTGGTTCAAGTCTGTGGCCGAAGGTGAATGATGGAGCGCGGGATTTGCGAGACTCTGGTGGGGGTTTACCTTAAAACAAAAAACTTATTTAGCTTTGCAGAATTGACCTCAGAATGTGTCTAAATTTTTTTTTTTCCTTAACCAAAAAGGTTAGAAACTATTTTTTCATCTGAAACTATTTCTGGTCAAAGTTAAGAAAAAATCTACTCTACCACATCCTACATTAGGACGACATCAAACACTATAGGTAGCAAGATTATGTACAACCTATAGATATGAATATAGATCTCGCGCGTCGATTGAGATCACCTTGAACGGTGTCAATGTTTTTTGCCCACGATTCGACCATAAAGAGTTTTACCAATATGTTTTGCCTGTTTGAGAATCCATACCTTAATAAGACATAGCCAGTTTCTGTCATGATAAACATCTGTTTTTAATTTTTGGCACAAATACAACTACAATACTGTCGAATTTATTTAGGCACTTTTAGCAACATTTAAAATAAGCAAACATTTTGAAAGGTCACCTTGTTTTCGTAAACGCCTTCAGTTAATCCAGTAAAACTCATATATCACACTTAGATTTACATCACTACGGATTAAATATTCAAATAAGTTGGGTAAAAAATAGCGCGTTGTTGTCCAACCAACCGCATTAACCGTATGATGTCATTTTAGCTTGTGTGCACAGTTTTCTGTTTCACACAGGGTCTTTGCTTGTGTGCTGTGTACCAACACGCGATCGCAAGCGAGACACGAGGATGTTTGTCGACCGCTGGCGATAATCTCGCTACAACCACTTATTTATTTACCGATTAGGAACGAACTTTTAAACTTGAAAACATCTTGGCATGTTATAACAATGAATTCGTCGAACTATATTATCCAACCTACAGACACTGCACAATAGTATCTAGTTGCATACTTAAACCCTGCTTTTTTAATACTAAACTATACACTTAACAATGTTTTTCTATAAACTTTTTAAAATCAATTTTATTACTAGTTCTAAAAACAAATCAGCAGGACTTAATGAACTAACCTTACTTTCCTACCCTACTCTACTTTCAATTAAAAAACATATTTTACGCATTTTTTCTAGGTACGAAGTTCTAGGTATCAAAACGTACTAAGGAAGATGAAAAGGCTCTGAAACTTTAAAGGGGATTTCTATTTGATATGGGAATGTGTCACAAAGATGTTCTGAACAAAGAAAATTAAAATCCCCGCTACCATTTATCTTGCGTAGTATTACTGAAACCGCTGAAACCACACCGTTCTACTTACCTACTTGTAAATGTAAATAATTATAATATTAAATACATAACATTATTATTGGTGACGACGACGTGACCTCACTTACTCATGCCGTCGTACTTCCAACAATACCTAACCGAAGCCAACGTAACAAAGGAAATAAATATGTACAGCCATACTTTGTAATAATAAACAAAATTGTTTCAACAACCAACAGGTACGTCTCAATTTTTAACATAATTTTTGTATTAAAATGACAAAGAAGTGGGAATAACGCGTTGTACCAATTTTAAGACAGAACAGCTAAAATCAATATTGAACAACAAAATATCACAAGTTTCGTAATATTTTTGGCTGAGTACACAAAAGATCTTGCTAGAAGGATGCCTTGACTTGACAGTAAGTTTGAATATGAATATCTATGCAAGTTATAATTATTCACAAACTTATTTCGAAATATAATTCTATAGCTAAAATTTTGATATCAAAAACTTAAAGACTAATAGGCTTAAATCATATATAAAATGGTGGTTGATTCCATTATTTTTGTATATTTTGTATTTATTTATGAACACTTAAAAAATATTACATGGTAAATAGTAAATAGATAACTCTCGTTGTCGTTTCAATATCTGCTGTTACTTTTACTAGCGGAAGAATGAAATTGTATTCACGAAACGCCACGTAAAGCATTCAAGTGATATGTATTTTTACCCAACTGTGCAAGGAGGGCTATGTTTTTCGACTGTATGTATGTAAGTATGTGGGTATGTATGTATGTAGAAATACATGTATGTATGAGGTTTCTTTGGCTCGCCCTACAGCCTAAGCAGCTTGATGTATTTCGACATGCGAGGTGTTGTTAGAATCGTCTTGATAGTGGAAGTAACATAGGGACAATACTTTGAAGTCGGATTTTTGTTTTGTTGGCGTACCTACAATAAAGATATTGTATTGTAAAATTAGTATTTGTGTTGTAAAGTAACGGAGCAGAAATAGTTACCAATCAAGGTAGGCAGAGACACAACTGCGGGTCCAGGACTGGCGCTCTCAGCAGCTATCGGCCCGCGGCGTTTCGTAGGATTCCACGGGTTCTGCCGAACGCCCATCAGTGAGTCGCACGGGTAGATCCTCCTGGGCAGCGATGAGTCTGTTCGTATAAGAGTCCTCTTCCCTTTGTGCACCTGAAATAAACGAATGACTAAACACACATCGGATTTTTCATTTCCTGAAAAATTACGCGAATCATTTTGAAAAGCAACATAGAAGTAAGTTGCCAACGTAGTATAAGTTCGGGTGCTGGCACTATTTTCATAGGTCCTTTGTTTACCATTCAACACCTACCCTCAATATAATTGCTGTCGAAACAAAACTGTTCGTAGTACGTATTCAATAGTAAAATAGGAGCGCCTGAAATATGACAACGCGCTACTATGGGGCGGAAATGAAAACAACATTTTTCATTTTTCTTGTTAACGAGTACGTATTCGTTAAAGAAGTATGAAAAATGTAGTAAGTAATGAAGTAGTAGTGAAAAAAATATTTTTCGAAAATATTTTTTATGAGATGAGTGACAGATGAACGAGTCGCTCGCCTGTCGGTATAAGCGCCAAGCTTAACCATTTATAACAGGTCAGTACCACCCAGAAAATAAAAAAACTGCGCTCAGCACCATATATATTTTAGATGTTAATTCACACCAGAGATATTTTAGATGTTAATTCTCTTTGGCCCAGTTTCTATAGAAGCATTGCCCTTCAATCTGGAACACAGTAATGCTTGAACATTATTGGTTGGCTGTTGAATAACTGGCAAAGGTACTTCCCCTAACAGACTCTGCGAAAAATCCCTACGACTACCAAGTCCTGCTGAGGGTTAGAATCACAGTGACTGATCAAGTGACTTGCCTACGACTACGACCAACGAGATTTCCATTATTAAAAGTAAATAAACAATTATTATCATATTTTTTTAATAAAGCAACTGAAAATTGTACCCTATAACACTCGCGCAACAGAGACAAATCTAACGAAATACCATCAAAATCGATACAGCTATTTAGTAGTTTGATGAGTTTCGTCCTATAACAAGAGAACAAAGGGACGGACAAACATACAGAACAGGTTAAACGCATAACTTTTTTTTTTGCTTCGCCCCTTTAATGTGTAAGATAGAAAATAATTGTAGAACTCTCTCTTAAAAAATGAAATATTTATTATAATCTTTTTTTTTTTAAACTTAATAGGCTTTGGCCGTCAACATGCCTGAGATTTAATAAAGGTAAGTATTTTATATCCTTAATGGCCGCTTGCACTAAATATAAGAATGGCCTCGTCTTTGTTTAACTAGTGTAATCTACCCCTAGCTAGCTCCTATTAATTTATTTACCCGAAACTTAAGCCATGCCTTAGGAGAATCTTTACTTTATGCGCCCGATGAGCGAATATTTCGCTAGGAGCAGTTTAAAACTAGGCAATTCTTATTTAGTGCAAGTACCTATGCCATAAGTTTCATACATCATTGAACAAGTTACCGATTTAGTAGAGACAACAGTGGATTTCGTTGAGACAACAGTAGATTTATTCGACCCCAACATCGTTATTAAATTCTATTAGATTATACTCTATTGAATTAAATTTTTACTATCCAAATAATATACAATTGCTACAACTAATAAGAATTGTATCACGCATTCAAAAATTACTCCTCTTAATCCAAAATCCATAGTAAGATGACACAAATTTTGTAGAGACTAATAAAATTAAAATTTTGCAAGAGTAACAACAATAACAGTATTATAAATATAGTAATGATTACAGCTTTACAAAAGTAAAATGCGCGAACGAATGTATTCTAAAAAATGACGTCCAAATACTGTCAAGCTGACAGATGTATTAAAACCTTTTTAATATAAATTGGATACCAAAGAGTTAACAAATAAAAGGTTCTGGTCCTCATTATAATAATCAAAACTCGAGTCTGTTTGTGTAAATTACAAATGAAAACAAAAACATGCCTTGAAAACAGGGTTTGCTCATGTTTTAAATTTAAATCATGACCTGTATTAAAAGTTATCGTAGTGACTAAGTTTATCATAAAAGCCTATTCGTATCATGTTTACAACGTTGTTTTGGACCTATTGAGTCTGTTCGGAAAGAGAACAGTTGTGGGACTTGAGAATTTATTTCTGTTTAGTTTGAGACGTTAGTTCAAATTTTGACCTCGACAGTTCTCTTTTCGACCTGGAGGGCTATTCTTACGGAGTGAGATTCTATCTCACCATTTTTCGTCCTTGTTGCTCTCGTTTGAATAGTCATAGGTGTGAAAGTGACCAAGACAAAATGTCATCTCATCTCACATGTACGAATAGCCCCCCAGGAGGGCTATTCTTACGGAGTGACATTCAATCTCACCATTTTTCGTCCTTGTTGCTCTCGTTTGTATAGTCATAGGTGTGAGAGTGACCAAGATAAAATCTCATCTCATCACACGCGTAAGAATAGCCCCCCAGACGCTTCTTACTTTAATCTTCCAGTGTACCTAATACTTACTTTTTAACCTAGCAGATAGACTTGAGCAATAAAAATATGAGCACTATAATAATGGTACTTTTATTTACGTAGGTATTTTGAGTAGAATAACAATATACTTTGTGTAGTAAATAGTTAGGTACTATGATAAGTCATGCATTGGTCTCACCACGGCCACCACTATGGTTTTATCACTGTGGGTTGAATGAAGTCATTCGGCTATTTTGGTATATGAAATGTGAAAATGATGCCACCAACAATTTGGTTTGGAATAACATATTTTAGTAAAAGTAATTTTGTTCAAGTTCAAGCACCTAAGTTTATAATTTTATCTTACAAACTATGCTCCCTGGCTTAGCACTGTATCTATAAAACTTACGTAAATATTATCTAACCGATGTCGAAACTGAAAACCAACTGAAAACCACATCAAAATACGTTGTGTGGTTTAGGAGGACTTAGCGAATATAGGGTCAACTGGGACAAATGCGGCTGTGGGGCAACTGAATCTTTCGAGAATTACTGACAAACCCAAATCAGGCAACTAACGCCATCTTGCACAGATTATTTCAAAGAAAAAAGGTGTAAGTGGCGCCTAATCTGTGAAGGGTTTGTCAGTAACTCTTGAATGACGCAATTGCCCTACAGACGCATTTGCCCCAGCTCACTTTACCTACATACAGTTAGACACTGATAGACGCGGAAACAACTTTGTTTTATACTAAGTTAAGAAGATAAGATAGAGAATGCTTACCAAGTGCCCTATGTAATAGGAAGTATTCTGTGTTACCGAGTTTCCATTTTCTGTGTAATTTTAATCAAATTACACCTCTCTCGTTACATTAGCAAAATCGTTTCTCGTTAATTAGATAAAATACTTAAGTAAGTTCTACACTTAATAAGCACTTGTTGCGAAATCAAAACCAATTAATGCAAACAATTAATTCTTCGGCGTCGTGTATGCTGCCTTGTACGGGCAGATCCAAACATTTCGCAAAATCGAGGCTTCGACTCGTAGAAAGTCGATACTCCTTTTACAGAGAATGTGACATAAGCTACGGCTGCTCTACCGAGATATTTTATGGTAGAAAACAGCAATGATTGAGTGGTATGTAGGACGTGTAACACTTTAGTATATTTTTCTAAATAAATTGCATAATTACTTAGTAAACAATCGAGAGTAACTCTATCTGTCTGTCTGTTTGTAGGCTTTTTACGGATAAACGGCTAAACGTATCTTGACGAAGTTTGATAATTGGTTACAGTATAATACGAAGAAAGGTTTTTGGATACTGTTTTCTAAATAAATGCGAACGAAGTCGGGGGTAACAGCTAGTAATATAATAAATAGGTAAAATTTGAATGTTGTATCTTATACCTTTAAATGAGCAATTCTTGTATATATATATATATATAATTGGAATCTCGGAATCGGCTCCAACGATTTTCATACAAATTAGTATATAGGGGGTTTCGGGGGCGATAAATCGATCTAGCTAGGAATCATTTTTAGAAAATATCATTTTATTCGTGTTTTATCGATAATCAATCTCAACTGAAAAATATGACTCTTCCTGACATCTATTGGCGAATAATAATACTACTATTTTTTGTGAGCAACTAATTGCTTTAACTACACAACAGCAGATGGCGTTGTTAAGTAACACGAAGTCAATGAGTGTTTGCTTTGAGGTTAGACTAAAATCAATTGTTTATTATCCAAAAAACACAATTAAAAAATAAAAAAAAATACCGAGCAAAGCTCGGCCATCCAGGTACTGTTTGTTTAAATGGGAGTAATTTTTGGAATGCGATGGCAGCCTAGTTGGGAGAAGGCCCGTCTCTCAAGCCAGAGGGAGCGGGTTCGAACCCAGCCGACGGCACGCACCATTGTGTGAGCATATGTGCGTATTTTTTGTCATCTGCTACATGACTGGAGCCCGGTGTATGGCGACAGGCTCACCCCCTGTCACATTTGGGACTGAATATCGTCCGGCGAAGTGTGGGCGTTGTATTACACCTCTGCCAGCCCCCTCGGGGGAAAGCCGTGACAATATGTTATGTAATTTTCGGAATTACCTTCTGGTCGGGTTAAAAAAATATTTCACTAATAAAAAGCCACGCCAATAACTGAGTGCCATGAGCCATGAAATTAACGTGAGCGAAGCCGTGAGCAGATGAGCTAGTCATTTATATGATTACTGTAGTCAGTAATTATGAAGTAGGTAGGTATTGTAAAAAAATATGTAAGTATTGTAAGTAAGTATCAAAGATTTTTAATTTCTTAGGTAGAAAGTTACAATACCAATTTTATTTGAACTTCAATTAAAATCTCTCTTCAAATCAATAAAATTTTCTTTTTGCGCAAAAATGTGCTTTCTCTGAAGATACTTACGAATTTATAAATAGCTTTAACTACCCAGCTATACTTGTAGATGCTTATAGTTTCACAGCGAGTGGGCAAATATAAATATTCAAATGCTATTTGTATGCAATGGAAATGATGGTAAATGAATGATTAAATAAGGATTAATTGCCATAACGCAGGATCGCTGGCTAAACAGGTTGGGTTACTCATTGAACGCCTTCACAAGTGACACCCACGCCCTGTGCGACAGTACATTAATGTCTATTTAATACAATCTGCGTCAATTATTCAATAAAAACATCATGGGAGTACTTAGGACTAAAGTGCTTACTAATAGTCCAATGCTTTCTGAGCTATACGCTCGTAACATTGCGGTATCTAGAAACGTTTTAATATCTTTCACATGAATAATTAAATATTATTTATAGCTAAATGTGGGACTATTCACCGAAAGAAAAGCAAATTCAGTGCCAGGACGTACGAGTCGCTGTCGCTACGAAAAATGAATAAAATCGTATTTGGGCCATCGGCTCGACTCGACGCGACGTCCTTAAACCTTGGCGAATCAAACTTTTCCAACACGAACAGTTTGGTTCATTTCTGTCTAATAATCAAGCTGTTTACGACATGACCTTCTGCATACTTTGCTCCATGAGGCATGGGTCACGAAATTTGAAAAAGTAACTGCAATCACACACGAGAAGCTCATAAATATGAGAATAGACCACATTTATTATTCTGACATTGAACGGCAACCTGTGCTATCGGATCAATTCACCTTAGGTACGTCTGAACGAGCCGTTTTATTTCAATTGAGCTCATTTGCCGATAACCTGGACAGCAGCCGGCCGCCGGCCAGCGCGCTAGTGTCGTCATCGACCATTTCGACGATGGTGCTAGACGCGCATAATATACGCTATCAGGAAACGTCTATGAAAAGGTCAAAAAGCTAAGGTCATCCTAGGCAATCAGCCTGGTCTTCAATTATATAAATGCAAATTAAAAAGTCATTCTGCGTGCCGAAAATTCAACGAACAATATAAATCAATAAGTAAATAAACAAAGCGTGCTGTGCCACGGAAGTGGTGTATTTCGCCACCGCTGACAGCGTTTTAACCGTCTCGTGCTAACAGATTTGTGTTAACGATACTTGTAAAGTGATTTACATATGGCTGCAAAATATCGACTCGGCGAATGGCTATTCTTGTATTCGATTGAGAGGTAATCATTGTTGAACGCAGTGAAACATTACACCTGCAAATTGTTATTGCAAATTGTTAGTAGTCCAGCCTTAACGCCCCACTTCTCGTTGTTGTAATATTTCAAGTATACCTTGTGTATCTAGATCTAGAATGTATGTAGGTACATCTATTTAATAAAATTGTAAGGACTGACTAACAGGCAGTTCACGGCCTAAACAAGTGGGTCTCGATTATTCAGAAGCATGATATTTTGTACTGGAATTACTGATACATCGTAGGTAAGAAGTTTTTTTTTAAGGAAGTTAAAAAGAGTTATGTTGCAAATGCGAATGCCTTTGGCACGCTGGTGAATGGCAGGCTGGTAGTTCAAAAAATAATTCCTACGCCTATTTTTAGAGTAAGTGACAAGTTTACAATTATAATCTGAATCATAGTAAATGTGTATCATCCTTATGTTATGATGACCATATTCTGACAATTTATTTCCAAGCTTTGAAGCAGTTGCATCTCTTTCTCTATACCTACTAGTCCAGCTTTCAATGAATGAAAATTGAGTTTTTTGTCGAACGCTGGCAGGAGGGCCGAAACTGGCATGCATGTAGGTAAGTTGCTAATAATTTTACGATTAACATATTAACTTTCAACACTTTTTGAAAACAAACTGTAAGTATTTTATGACGCAAACGGGGGAGCGGGAAACAATTAGTTCTCGAGATGTTTCTACTCGGGAAGTTAAGTTAAGGGTAAGTTAAGTGAAGGGATGTTAAGTTTCAGCCTTTCTACTAAAATATTCATTGCCTTAAAAAAATCCTAAAAATGACTCACAAAAAAACTCTTTAAGTATAATTATTGAACCTACTCACAAAAAATTATGAGAAAGAGAATATGTTAAGTAATGCGACATGTGAAGGAAGACAGAGACCCGAAATCCTTTTTATCGAAGCTGAAGCATAGACGCTTCGCTCACTAACGCCCTCTCAGTCGATTATAACAGTTGTAACTCTTTCTCTATAACTAGGTATACCCAAAAGTGGAAACTAAAACTGAAACTTTCTATTGCATCATGACATAACATATCGTCACACCTTTCACGCCCCCGAGGGGACTGGCAGAGGTGTACAACACCCATACTTCGCCGGACGATATTCAGTCCCAAAATGTGTCAGGGGGTGAGCCTGTCGCCATACACCAGGCTCCAGTCATGTAGTAGATGACAATACGCACATATGCTCACACAATGAACAAATTGGTGCATGCCTTCGGTTGGGTTCGAACCAGCTCCCTCTGGCTTAAGAGGCGGGCCTTCTCCGGCTAGGCTATCATCGCTTTTTTTCATTATGACTTACGATTAATAAGTAAGGAATAAGTAATTATTACAAACCAAGTAGCCAACCCTAGATCGAGTTCGCATTTTAGACTAGGTGTGTTTCCCACTTCTGACCGCGCCATTACTTAACATCAAGTGAGTTGTGGACAGACATTTAGCCTGTCAACCGTAAAAACCAAGAGACAGAACAAGTAGTAAATACCTACCTAATCATAATTTGGTGATAGCAGCTTAGCGTAAGATAGAGATATATGTATGTACGAGTATAATTCAAATAATCGATTAATTTGAATATCTATCACCTACCCGACCTTATAAGTAAAATAGAGGTCATTCAGAGATGATGCTACATATATACCAAGGTTTTTAAGCTAATATCCTTATGTATTAATATGTTATACTCTATCTAATTTAAACTCTTTACCAAATATAATATGAATGTACCTACTTACTCGTAGATGGATAATAATTATTAAAAGCAATTATTTATTACTGAAAATCGACGGTTTCGTCTGTTCCAAATAGGTATTTATCCTTGTAAACACAGCTGGTTACAGTACTTTTTAAAAATTTAAGAATGTAAATACAAGTGACTCACCTAAGAAAGCTTCTGGAACTCTCCTAAATTTAAAATCGGATGACACTGATCGAGTCCTCCACTCGATCCCGGTCAATGAAACGCTTACACTATAATGGGTAGTCGTTAATCGATGGCTAGACGTTAATCGATGGTTTATTTACAAATAACTGTTAACAAGTCGGTCAGCCGTGGGGCCGTCGTCGGTGTCGCGCGGTCGTATCTCGCGGTGCACTGCGGTCGAATGTGCCCAGCGAAGGTTGTCTTCGTCGCGCTAAGCGTGGGTGCCTTCCCGCCAAAACTGGTCGCCTTGGTTACGCGACGCGAAAATGATGTCATTTTACGAAAGCGCCTGAATTTCCTTGGTAGAGCGCTTGAATTTTCATGTAGCGCTTTGTTGTTTGCTACGTTGTAATTATGATAGCTAGTTGGTGCGTTCAAATTGCAGCAGTGAGTTTGCAAGCAAAGGAAATATCATGAGACAAGAGTAGGATAGTGGGCATGGTGGTAGAGTAGGCTTCTTTTTAGTCCCTACTCGGCTGGACCGCTTCCTCCTAGCGTCTTTATTTCGTCGTCGATAAAGTCAATTTAAACAAATAGACACACAACTTTCGCATTCCGTTTGTATAGTGTGATGTTATAATACAGACTGTTGCACTATGATGTCATCTGTTTATGCGCTGGATGGAAAGCCACACTTTCTTCTGTCGCCTAGATTAGCCTTGGTAATTTACCGCTATGCTAATAATATTAATTCCAAAGTTGGTGCCTACATGTTCAATCAACTCCAAAATTGCCTCTTTACAGTATACCATCAATCAATCTGTTAGTTACGCATCTACCCACCACAAGCTCCATGTTTGGCGTCGAGCGGCCTCCGCCTCCACCTATCCATTATAGATGTACCTTACCCTACCTACCTCAGGCGTTACTTGGAGATCTTTTATTTAACGATCTGATTCGAAACAGATTTTTATCAATAAAACCAACACGTTTATATTATGTGATAAAGTATGATAACGATGTAAAGTATATAACTAACTAAGAGGAAGGTACTCATGTATCGTCTGCATGGCTAGAATCTAAGATCTATAATTACCAAGCTACCTCAGTAAATAAACTTTTGTACATAATCGATACATGCAAGTACCTAGTACCGGAAGTAAGTATCTAAGTACTTACACATTTTTTAAATAAATACTAACTAGGTTTAATAAGTATGTATTATGTAATACTTACTTGAACGAAAAAAAAAAAGTTAGTATTTTTAAAAACTAAAATAAATTTAATTATTTTAAAAACGCAAATAAGTATAAGTATTCATAAACATCTTAAATTATAAAATAAATACCTTAAACTTTTAAACGATAAGTTAATCATAAAATTACACTCATGTAATAAAAACTAGAAACAAAGAAATAAATATATATTTATTATCTAATCCTTGACGGCGCGGCGTCCCAGCTATTTTTGAACCACGCCCTAAATAGCACGCGGAAAGCTGCTTTTTACAGCCTTTTGTTCTCTATTCTTCGTAGTTCTTCGTGCTTACTTTATTCACTCGCTCAAATAAACTTTCAAATCCGTTAGCTATTCTATGATGACATCATTTATAACTAGGTATATTTGGAACTCTGTCACACTAGTGATTTGCTAACGATTTTAAAGCAAAGCGATTGCGCGGCGATGACGCCGCAGGCTCGAATCACACGGATTACTAACTAGTTCAAAGCAAGGCGATTTTACTAGATGGTGCAAAATGGGACTTAGTGCACTATTAATTCGCTTTGCTTAAAAATCACTCGCAAATCGCTAGGTGTGATATCTCTATCGTGAGCTAAGTCGCATGACTTACTTCCAGTAAGTTAAGTTACACTAATTATTGTAAGTTAAAGTAGTAGAGAGAGCATCTCCCACGAGGGGCGTTTCCTCGTGGGAGATGCTACTCTGGGTAGTGGCTCTTTTTTCAAACTATATGGCATTCTCATTTTATAACTTTGACGTTCATAAACTACTCCTCTGCTATAATTATATCTTCGATACCCAATAACGACATTTGATTGACTTGACTTGTAGGACTTGTAGGTAGTATTCAAACATCGTACATTTCCTCCAACCGTATGGAGTAGGGTACGTCATGCACCGAGGTTGAGTTGACCGTGGTAGAAGCCGCCACTATGTCTTCTACTATTTGGTCGCGATACTCCTGCCAGCGACGCTCTTTCACGAACTCCTTGAAGAGCTGTTTCTTTTGTGGAATCTGGCCAAAGTAATAAGAATAACTACATTGAAGTTTTCATTTAAAAAAAAGGCAAATCTGAATTTAGATGTTTAGCCGTTCAATTTTAGTAGTGGCAGGTAAATTGCATATCCAGTGAAATAGGTACTACCCACATTTTAATAAATGAAGAAAACTAAAATAAATAATAAAAGGGTTAACTGCACCATAGAATGATTTTCAAAGGTACTTCATACTCAAAATTAACGAGCGCTCATAACCTTTCTTTCCAAGAAATGTTCAATACGAGTCCAGATGTTCGCAATGTTCCGTTGTAGCAACCAGATCATCGGCAACAGCAGGCACTCTACAGGAGTCAACGCCACTATTCGCCTGTCCCTCATATTTTCACCAAAGCCGAAACTGGCTCCAGGGTTGTACTGGACCACCTAAAGAGACCCAAAAATAATGTTGATGAGTAATTTTCTTAAAACTACCGGGCTTAATCGGTATCAGTGCTGCTGCTGTTAAGAATAGAATAGAATAGAATAATTTTTATTGTCATTAAGTAACAGTTCCTTAAAGATTTTAGCTAAAATTAATTAAGTAAAAAGCCAAGAAGCAGCCGTCTCGCCGCGTCTATGGCACCAGCTACCTAACGCACGACGGCTGCCGTTTGCAAAGTACCGCTCGTCTGTGAACAGCCTTGTACCTGCAATCTACATATTATTATGGTGCGGTACTCAACAGGGTGCATTGTATCTCCCCTTAAAATTATGTTAATCTGATGCCGCGCTTGAGTTACTCCCAATCTTAATTTTAAAAAAACACAAACCTGCATAAAAAAAGTTTGTAGGTCAGCTGGATTTGTTTTGTCAGGCTCATTTTCAGGCACAACGCTTACCCTTTAAAAAATTAAAATACATTGAAATAATTTCAATCTTTTTAAATCTACGCTTTTTTTACATCAATACTATTAGGTTTAGATCAAACTCTATTTAATCTGATTTTGTTGATTGGTATGCGCGTTATATGGCGTGGGTTCGATTCCCACCTAGGTCAAACATTCATGTGATGAATAAAAGCGTTTTTTCTATGTCTGGGTGTTAATTATCTATTTAAGTATGTATTTTAAAATATCTCTATAAATGTATGTATATCAGTCTCTGGCCACCGTACAAGCCTTGCTTAGTTTGGGGTCAGACGACCGTGTGTGCAAGTGTCCCGGATGTTATTATGTTATTGTTATTAATTTAAATTTAATAATAACCAAACCAGCTGATATGGGGTGTAAAATCCAATTACCTGACAGAGTCACGAGGCTTTGCTAAGCTTTCAAAAGGTGGCAAGATGGCAAGTTCCGTTAAAGAGCCCTTTTCACTACGCATTGTGCTGGATGCGCTTGCTCTTTTCTCGCTTTCCTGCATATTTCGTGCATTCCCACTGCCAGTTGAAAATCTCTTATGTCTAGAAGAACTGACAGGCTTTAATATACTCTCGGTTTTTACTATTGCCAGGTCGGGAATTTCACTCTCTTTCTGATTTTCTTCTCTTACGCCAGATCCAGAAGTTGAGTTTTGCAAAAGATGTTTATATGCAGCAAAATACTTTTTATCTAAATCTTGCTCGCTTTGGTCTTGTGATACCTAAATAATAATGATCATTATTGTCGGTATAATATTGTGCAAACAATCCTAACACTGACCCTAACTAATAGGTAATATAGCTAATAGGTATACTATTAAAAAACTACATTAATGAAAAAAGGGTATTATAAGGTTAAGAATTATTTAGAAGACAAAGATGTCTGGAGACTTCCACTTCCGCCAAGTAGCCACTAGTATTCATAGATATTACCTAGTTGTAAGCCAAAATTTGTGAGACTGTAATTTATTTATTATTTGAAAAAAGAATGCCCCTCAGTTTCTTGCCTGTTCGTCTGAGTAGAGGCTCTTCATCCGAACAAGGCGGTCGAGTCTGTTTATATACGAGTAACTTTGACGTTCATAAGTGTATCTTTGATACCTAAATTGAATATAAAACATTTTGACTTTGACTTTAAATAACTAATTAATACTTATTTTAAATTCGAGAGTGTGTTTGTTTGTTACACTTTCTACTCAACCGATCATAGTGAAATTTTGCATGAGTACATGTTGCCAAGGGTACAGAAAAGAACATAGAGTACAATTTACCCCGAAAAAACGTTTCTGTGCGATAGCGGGCGTAACCGCGCGGCATAGCTAATATGTATCGATATTCCTACATAAGATCAAAAGTATCTGCAAACCTTTAAAATTATAAAATAGAACTTACGTACGGATCGTAGAGCGTATAATAGTTTTTTCCTTGACGCTTTGTTACAATCACATCTAGTGACTCAATCATCTGGCAACGTCCCGTTAGGACGAAGTAGGCATAATTTTGCATACCTTGGCCATCGCCTAAAAGGATTTCGTTTCTAGCATACGATCGCATCTTAGCCACGATGCAACCGTCACGAAAACCGATCTAGTAATTAAACAAAGAAACAAAATGAGTAATATAGGTCAAATACTTAGAAATAATTATTAAAATTGAAATAAATTAGAATTGAAATAATATTTAAAATAACACTAATAATAACTTACATCATCCAGAGAATCGAAGTAAGTAAATGCGTTCATAGCATGACGCACCTCATCCCACTGTTTCTGCACTGACGATTGGAGGACATATTTAAAATCTTCCTTCTTCAGTATCAATAGTTCACAGTGATCTAATACCGATGATCCAAAACGAAAGGTTAAGTAGGTAAGTACTGTCACAGTAATAAAACTAAATTTACATAGACCTATCAAATTGAAAAGTTAGGATAAGCAAGGCCTCTAAAACGAACGGTTTGTTGCTTCCGTAAGTTTCATTCAAGGCGAAAAATTTACACCGACTTTATTTAGACTTCAAACAAAATTGACATAGACTTGCACAATCAACGGTACTTTATTGCATAAAGGATTTCGCAAATGTAAAAAAAAATAAAAAAACATTCGGGACACTTACACACACGGTCGCCGATTAGCTTTTTACTTTATGGTGGCCCAAGACGATTTCTCCGTTTAAACTCCGATAAGCAGTTAACTCCAAGTTAAAAAAATAACCTGAGCTTCTGCAAGTATATAGTCTTAAGTAGGTATAAAAACTAACCCTGCGTCGTGACGGTAGCAGTCCTCGGTATATTATGCAACAAGGAGACCTCCCCGAACATGTCGCCAGCGTGCAAAACGCTAATTTCCGTAGAGACAAACTCTTCAAGCAGCCCGTCCCATATCAACTGACTGACTATTACATCTCCAGTGACTATGAAGTAAAGTGCATGTGCTTCCTGGTGCTGCCGGACTATTACTCGCCCCGGGCCGTAGTACTTGAAGTACGTTAATGCAGCTAGTTTCTTTTTCACATGCTGTTAGAGGGAGAAGAGCTTATAGACTTCACTTAGTTCAAAATATTGAAAATTTAAATTTGAATAATGTAGATCAGCTACGCCACAAAATTTTAATATGCCTTAAATAGATAAACTCTGTAATTTATAATGTTTGTATAGTATTTAATTAAATACAGAGCTCAGACACTTTAATAGACATACTTAACACTAGGCTGGTTAGCTGTAGCACGTCTGCTTTATGAGCAATTAAGGACATAAGGTCATGAGGTCCCGTGTTTCACCCCCAGGCTATATATTTGAATCATAAATCTAAATATTAGTGAGGGTGCTAATATAGGTATCTAATTATATATTCTTAGCTTACATTAGGGTATTTCTTGAAGCACTTCAATCCGCCAAGGATACGGTAGAGATATTTATTCTGTTGCTCAGTGCGGTCGTCTGTATTTAAATTTAGCAGAGCTTTATCCTGAAAATTAAGAAACCTTGTGAATCGTCAGGTTTGCATGAACGGCGGGCGCTCTTCACTATCTTGAATCTGAAAGCATAGGCAATCAATTAATAATTGTACCTAAGTAAGCCCAACTTATCTAATAGTTCCATAACCAATTGCCTAATTAGGTACTAAATTATTATTATTATCTCTATTTTGTAGGTATCATATGTGCCTCAAAAAACAACCAACCAACAACACAAAATATGTGATAACGTAAAGTTAATAGACTGGACGCCGCGCGAATATATACTTACGTCATTCTGAAACATTAGAATACGTAGTTTAACGCTTTAGAGAAATGCTCGCTTCAGCCTTCAGTAGCGAACGGTCGATGGCTCAGTTGATATAGTGAACCTGCCTAAGCTTGGGGGTGTGGGTTCGAAACAATTATGTATTATGATGAATGTTTTCGTTTGCTCTATGTCTGGTTGTAAACATCAATTTAGGTATGTATTAAAAAATATAATTATGGATAATCCTATACCAGTCTCTGGTACCTAGTTCATTAGTTCAAGCTTTGTTTAGTTTGAGGTCAGACGACTGTGGGTGCAAATATATCCAAAAAAAATCTGCTTACGAAAGAAACTGGCTATCACAAACTGTGTCAAATTAGTTTTGATTGAAACCAATTGAATTGAATCATTTGATTACAAACGAAAAAATAACCAAAGACTCACTCTGATAGTCAAAAGCTGTTTCTTCTTGGCCTTCCCCCTGACTGCTTGTTGGACCCGCCGCTTGACGTCCTCTACTCCTTCATAATGATCTATATCCTCGATCAACCAGTATGTATTGGCCAGCACCATTCGATAGAGCGCACGAAACTGGCATTTGGCTTTGAACTTAATTTTCATAATAAGCTCTGGATCCTACGGTATAGTCGAAGTAGCTAAAATTAATATACCAACAGGTACTTCTACTCTGGATACGTACCTTCCTAGGAACATAAGTACCGATGACCTTACATTTATAACTTCATAAAGTTACATCAGAAGAACGAAGTTCAATGTCCGAATTTTACGACGCCTTTATACGGACGAAACAATGAAGTTCAAAATTCCGAATGGTTGAAATAACTTGTTACGAAATCAATAATGAACTATATGCATAATAGGCCTACCATACGCTCCAATTTCCCCACACTTTAAACTGCGCAGGCCAGGCTTGAACACGGAGCGTGTGGTTGGTAAAAGTTCAATGTCCCAATTTTACGACGCTTTTGTACGGACGAAACAATGAAGTTCAAAATTCCGAATAGTTGAAATAACTTGTTACGAAATCAATAATGAATTATATGCCTAATAGGCCTACCATACGCTCCAATTTCCCCACACTTTAAACTGCGCAGGCCAGGCTTGAACACGGAGCGTGTGGTTGGTAAAAGTTCAATGTCCGAATTTTACGACGCCTTTGTACGGACGAAACAATGAAGTTCAAAATTCCGAATGGTTGAAATAACTTGTTACGAAATCAATAATGAACTATTTGCCTAATAGGCCTACCATACGCTCCAACTTCCCCACATTTTAAGCTACGCAGGCCAGGCTTGAAAACGGAGCGTGTGGTTGGTAAAACTGTACACCGCGCTAACCCCACGGCATGGCTTGCGCGATTTCAGACTTGACTGCGCAAGCCCGGTCTGCGCGTACTTGTGTGTGCGTGTGGTTGGGCGTACAGTGTTCAAGTCGGGCCTGCGCAATTAAAAGTTTAATTGCGCCGACGACAAAAATGAGGCCTGCGCGTACTTAACTGAGCCGATCGTTTCGTCACCACGGCTCAGTTAAGTACGCACAGGCCTCAGTTAAGTAGGTACAGGTAGGCCTATAATGGATGCAATCATCCATTTAACATATAACATATATCCATTTTACATTTAATAACCATAGTCCAATGACTATGGTTATTAATTTTGATTATAATTACGGAATTATGAACTTCGGTGTTTCGTCCGTATAGGCGTCGTAAAATTCGGACAATTAAACTTCGGCCTTCTGAAATATAATCCTTTTTTGCGACCCGCCCCGGCTTCGCACGGCACTTACCTGTAAACTTTTCGTGAAAAGTGTGGAAACCGCATCAAATTCCGATGATTGGTTTGCGAGGAGTTAGCGTATATACAGACAGAAAGAGATATAGATACAACGCGGAAAAAGACTTTGTTTTATAATATGTAGATAAATGATAGTACGTATACGTACTATACGTATACGTACGTATACGTACTATCATTACGTCTACGTACGTAGTACAGATAATTTACTTTTTACTACGCTAAACTATAATAGCGTGTGAAACGTAGCAAAGTAGCAGGAACAGGTTAGCTGCAAAATATTGGTAGAAAAACGTGCTCGGTCAGAGTGTGTTTTAGGTAAACAGTTTTAGCAGCATTCAAAATAACTTGGTTTCTAGCATTTATACACTCGCCCTAAAGGCCGCAAAAATGTTTTTAATGGTAGTTCATGAATTTTTGACCAACATAGGTCTACCACACGCACAAGCTTCACCACACTATACTGCGCAGGCCAGACTTAAACTCAGAACACCGCGCGTGTGGTTGGAAAAACTGTATACTGCGCCCACCCCACCCCACCCCAAATGACTTGCGTGGTTTTCGACTTACCCAAGCGAGTCGAAAAGATTGTAAAGTTACCACACGACTCAGTTAAGTATGCACGACGTACGCACAGTATTTAAGGTGTGGTGAAGCTACGGAAGCCACGGAACGGCGTTTCGTGGCGCTTTCGCGGACGTTCGCAGTAATAGTTTGGAGCCGGCATAACAGTAATTACTGTAATAGTAGATGGCGACGTAGAGATGGCTCGGGGCGTCAGCATATAGATAGTTAGGTAATAGGCATGCATACTATTCTGCTCTTTCCCTTGCCTTCCCTCTGAATAAAATCCTATGGGGGCTAAATAACTAACCTCCTTCGCCTTACTCTTTTTTCCAGGTGGGGACATTTTCAAATGTTGTAACTGATAATTATTATTGATGAAAATACGATATAAAAGCTGCTCTAACAATAATTAACCACAGAGACACACAGAGATATTCACTTTTTCTATTTTAGATATTTAGATTTTATTTTATTTTTTTGGTTTGATTGATGGCTAATGTTTTTTTTTTACTTTCTCCCCCATTCAGGGGGGCTATTCCTACGCGTGAGATGAGATGAGATTTTATCTTGGTCACTCTCTCACCTATGACGTTTCAAACGAGAGCAACAAGAACGAAAAAATGTGAGATGAAAATCTCAAATCTCAGAATAGGGCCCCAGGGGAATTTGGCGTCACACGTCATTTGCATTTGCCAGTGTCAAGTACTAATCATTCGTTTTCACAGATGATGGGATGATGATGATGATGAAGATGACGAATCCTTCCCCTTTCCACATTCCATTAAAGTTATGCATACTTACATATATTATGAAACTAAAGTAAAGTTTTGCAGAGAACACAAAAAGTCGCGTTTCACAATGTTTGTATCATATGCCCATACTCGAGCACGTTGACGAACCGGTAAACGTTAATAATCCACCATAATTACACTTTAACACTTGAAGAATCACAAGTTTTAGAAAATAATACAAAATCACGACGCCATCTTTTCGGTTCCCGCCAAAACTTCCTAATTTTTTTTTTACTTTTAACGTTATTTTGACTTTGGCAAATCCACAAATACGTAAGTTCCTTCTTAAACCTTTTTTAATGTAGGACATTATCTACCTATTTAGAGGGAGTTTCCTAAATTACGAATTTAGTAGCTGGTAACAGACATAAAAGGCAGCTAATAAAAATGTGGATGGTATTTTTCCTATGGTATGAAATGTGGTAGGTAATAATACCTATCTGCCGTGGTGGGTTCATAGCATAAACCTAGAAAGCAAAAACCTACTAAAATTGAAAGTACTGTTAGTGCAAACTAATTTTCAATGAAGTTGCTACTGGTGGGTGACACAACTTTTTTTATAATGTGTCGGTACAGTCGCGACTATTTAAAAAACCTGAAGCGAACGGGTGAGGGACACGGTGAATGATTGACTGTCGTAATCTCTAAACCAAAGTCTAACTAGGTTTTAGGTTTAAAGACTTTTTATTATCAACAAAGACAATTTGTCGCTTATGTGATAACATGGTTTAGTTAAGTATAGCTTAGCGTTCGTAGTCGCATCCTTAAAGTATTATAAACATATTTATTTATAATAGTATAAAATTAAAATTTAAAAATTCTTAAGGTTTCAAACTCATTTCACGCATTTCCTTATTCAAGATAGGGATCTGTCTTCCATAATATGTCGAGCTAATTTTTTCTTAAATGCGTGAAATGAGTTTACATTTTTTATATTATCTAACTATTCGTCTAATCTTAGTACATATTTTAACAGATTTATATAAACTTATAAAAATGAAACAGCGCCTCTATGGAGCGTAAATGGAAACATTTCATGCTATGACGTACGTAACGTAGGATAAGTCATTAACACAAAAGAGCTGTCGATAATTTGATTTTGTGCTAGGGGTATGATTGGAGAAAGTTCACTATTGTTAAACACATTGCCCAAAATACTTGATCCACTACAAACAAGTGAGGAAATCTTTAAAGCACTGGATAAGAAAGTACGCCAGTGTCGCCCTCACTCAATTATAGTAATAGGTAGGATATATTTTGGCGGGAAACAGAGAATATTATTATTTTTACAACTTCTGTTTCTTCGAGTTATATTTATAAACTTCGAATTAGGTTTAATAATTACGGATTATTAACCTTTATAAGTTTGTTAACATGTACGAAAGTGTGTGGCAAACACATCTGGGATGTAAGCGAAGAAAAAAAAAACTTAGGGACGTGGTGGCAAATGATAAAAGTATGATCCAAAAACCAATGTTTAGCATGCATCAAACACATAATGACGTCATCGTCATCCGTCTCTTTCGAACTTGTCGCAAAGGACTTATTTTGGTCTTCGTTAGGCATCGATTGACGTCACTACGTGTTGCTGGCGGAGTATCTTATCTTATATCTTTAAGGGCCGATTTTTCAATGGTCAGATAAACAAACAAATGGTGTTTATTGAACTGATAGCTAATTATTCTGTTTTTCAATGGTCAGGTATCATTTTTTAGACGAATAACTCATCTATCTGAGGTATAACTTTATTTGTCGGTGGAACGGCCAGTTAGCAGTTTAATAAGGAATAAATTGTTGAGACTGTCTAAATGATGGTCTTATGGGTTGTCACTGTAAAAAAAGATTGATATTTGCGACACGCAGAAACTAAATTAATTTTAATTAAAAAAAAACTACCATGAACAAACTACATGAGCTATTTACCATAGCCAAACCAGCCGACGACTTTTGCACAGATTCAGTGACGTTTAGACTAAAACTGACAAGACAGTGACATAAGCGAAAAGTGAAAATTCGAAGTCCCTAAAGAACGTGTGTATCTCTATTAAATAGTTTTGTTTCAACTGTCTGAAGTTAGCTTTTGTACACACTGAATAAATGGTCAGTTAGTAGTTATTCCCAATTTAAAATTGTATTGAAAAACCGAACACCGTATATGAGTCGAATAAACAGATTAATAAAGTTATTGGCTCGGTAGTTATTAGGCGAATAAATTAAGGATTGAAAAATCGGCCCTAAATGAGCAATTCTTGTATATATATATATATATATAATTGGAATCTCGGAATCGGCTCCAACGATTTTCATACAATTTAGTATATAGGGGGTTTCGGGGGCGATAAATCGATCTAGCTAGGAATCATTTTTAGAAAATGTAATTTTAGTCGTGTTTTATCGATAATCAATCTCAACTGAAAAATATGACTCTTCCTGACATCTATTGGCGAACAATAATACAATTTTTTGTAAGCAACTACGAGTAATTGCTTTAACGACACAACAGCAGATGGCGTTGTTAAGTAACACGAAGTCAATGAGTGTTTGCTTTGAGGTTAGACTAAAATCAATTGTTTATTATCCAAAAAACACAATAAAAAAATAAAAAAATACCGAGCAAAGCTCGGCCATCCAGGTACTATCTTTAAATGAGCAATTCTTGTATATATATATATATATATAATTGGAATCTCGGAATCGGCTCCAACGATTTTCATACAATTTAGTATATAGGGGGTTTCGGGGGCGATAAATCGATCTAGCTAGGAATCATTTTTAGAAAATGTAATTTTATTCGTGTTTTATCGATAATCAATCTCAACTGAAAAATATGACTCTTCCTGACATCTATTGGCGAACAATAATACAATTTTTTGTGAGCAACTACGAGTAATTGCTTTAACGACACAACAGCAGATGGCGTTGTTAAGTAACACGAAGTCAATGAGTGTTTGCTTTGAGGTTAGACTAAAATCAATTGTTTATTATCCAAAAAACACAATTAAAAAATAAAAAAAATACCGAGCAGAGCTCGGCCATCCAGGTACTTTTATTAAACTACGATAAAAACATTGCGATGCGACTTCTTCGTGTTTTTTTTAATGCTCCCTCATTCAGTGGAATTTGGCGTCGCACGTATTGCGCATTTGCCAGTGACAAGTCAATATATTTTTCCCAGATGATGAAGTGCTGATGATAAGGAGGTAATGATTCCTTCCCTTTTCTCCATTTCAATATAGTGATGAAAACTTTTCTGAAAGTTTGAGTGGAGTTTTTTAGAGAACACGAAAAATTACGTTACCTACGCAATGTTTATTTCATTTGTTAACACTCGTACACGTTAACAAACCGATGAAAGTTATCAATCCACCATTACTAACATTCGAAGAATAAAAAGATTTAGAAACTTATACAAAATTACGACAACACCTTTTCGGGTCCCGCCAAAAACTCCCTTCTCTTTGTTTTCTACAAAAACTTCACCTGAAGTTTCAGTAAGTCACACAACACTTGTCTTGTCACACCCGAAATGGGGATGTGTGAGAGCACGCATGGCATGATAATATACTCCGCTAGGGGCCCTATTCGGAGATTTGAGATTTTCAACTCACCTTTTTTCGTCCTTGTTGCTCTCGTTTGAAACGTCATAGATGTGAAAGTGACCAAGATAAAATCTTATTTCATCTCACGCGTAGGAATAGTCCTCAGGTATAGCATTCCGAGTCAAAAATGGCCACGTGGGCAGCACGTAGTGACGTCAAACCTAAATAAGTCTTCAAAAAATAGTTCGAAAGAAATGTCATTTCTCTAAAAGTTAGAAGGAGACGATGACGTCATCACGTTGGCGGAATGCTAGACCCACAGGCTGGGACCTTGGTTTTTTGGATCATGGGTGAGGGATTCATGATCATCATCACAAATAAATAAATTCGGGACACTTTCACACACGGTCGCCTGACCCCAAACTAAGCAAAGCTTGTACTATGGCTGCCAAAGACTAATATTTATTTACACACTTAGATATTTTTAAAAACATACTTATATAGATATAGATATGATATAATTGACTTCCTCGGTGGCGCAGTTGGTAGTGAGCCTGCCTTCTGAGCTTGGGGGCGTGGGTTCGATTCCCACCTAGGGCAAACATTTATGTGATGAACATTTGTTTGTTCTCTGGGTGTTAGTATGTATTTAAGTATGTATTTAAAAATATATAAGTATGTATATCAGTTTCTGGCAGACATAGTACAAGCTTTGCTTAGTTTGGGGTCAGGGTGTCAAAAATTGTCAACTCACTCCATGACTTGCTCACAGATGAACACGCCATCTATAAAATTACAAAAGAACTATAAATTAAAACGGAAAATGGCTAATGCACAGTGGCCCTATTCGGAGATTTGAGATTTTCATCTCACCATTTCTTGTCCTTGTTGCTCTCGTTTGAAACGTCGTAGGTGTGAGAGTGACCAAGATACAATCTCATCTCATCTCACGCGTAGGAATAGCCCCCCAGACTTCCAATAACAGGGACCCTATTCGGAGATTTGAGATTTCCATCTCACTTTTTTTCGTCCTTGTTGCTCTCGTTTGAAACGTCGTAGGTGAGAGAGTGACCAAGATAAAATCTCATCTCATCTCACGCGCAGGAATAGCCCCCCAGTAGTCTGTGGGCTAATGTCGGATCCGGCACAGTCTGAAAACAAAAACATCATTTTTCTCCCATTCTGAAGAATTTGGCGTAGCACGATTTGTGCATAATTGCCAGTGTCAAGCAAAATCAGGTTCCTCTTTAGTTTTGTCGTAGTGACGAGTGCTGATGACTTAGCTGATGTCTGGGACCCTATTCGGAGATTTGAGATTTTAATCTCACTTTTTTTCGTCCTTGTTGCTCTCGTTTGAAACGTCATAGATGTGAGAGTGACCAAGATTAAATCTGATCTCATCTCACGCATAGGAATAGCCCCCCTGATGTTATGCGACTGCTTTGGTGGCTCAGTTGGTCGTGAACCTGCCTTCTGAGCGTGAGGGCGTGGGTTCGATTCCCACCTAGGGCAAACATTCATGTGATGAACATTATTGTTAATATAAATAAATAAAATAAATAATAAATTCGGGACACTTCCACACACGGTCACCTGGGGGGCTATTCCTGCGCGTGAGATGAGATGAGATTTTATCTTGGTCACTCTCACACCTATGACGTTTTAAATGAGAGCAACAAGGACGAAAAAAAGTGAGATTAAAATCTCAAATCTCCGAATAGGGTCCCAGACATCAGCTAAGTCATCAGCACTCGTCACTACGACAAAACTAAAGAGGAACCTGATTTTGCTTGACACTGGCAATTATGCACAAATCGTGCTACGCCAAATTCTTCAGAATGGGAGAAAAATGATGTTTTTGTTTTCAGACTGTGCCGGATCCGACATTAGCCCACAGACTACTGTTATTGGAAGTCTGGGGGGCTATTCCTACGCGTGAGATGAGATGAGATTGTATCTTGGTCACTCTCACACCTACGACGTTTCAAACGAGAGCAACAAGGACAAGAAATGGTGAGATGAAAATCTCAAATCTCCGAATAGGGCCACTGTGCATTAGCCATTTTCCGTTTTAATTTATAGTTCTTTTGTAATTTTATAGATGGCGTGTTCATCTGTGAGCAAGTCATGGAGTGAGTTGACAATTTTTGACACTGACAGCAACATCGATAAACTCGATGTCACTTTATAAGAGTTGCCAAAATGTATACTTTTGTAACAAAATATGTTTATTTTTTTCCTAATGTGGTTACCTAACAATATTTTTTCAAGTCTCACAGATAGAAAAACGATAGACAAGTGGACGCGTTAGTCCTTTTCTATCAAAAAATTACTTATGATATTAATACAAAAATATTAACTTGAGTTCTGCCCTAAAATAACTTTTGATTTTTTTTACGTTACTTTTTAATTTGTGAAATGTACTTTTTCGCTAATAAGTCCTGGCAACATTATTCTCACGTCAACCGCCGGCTTCAGTTTTGTTGCTGCGAGTAATTTTGTTCAGTAATTTACGAGAAACTTATTATATTCTCCCAACGCTGAGAATTGCTTCTTGAATTGTTCACACATTTTTAACTCCTTCAAAATGGTACTGTACTAAAACTTATTCAGTGCAAAATTTCAATTTAGTTTACCATGATAAAACTTACCGAGCATATTAAATCATTTCAGAGTTTCGGCCTGCCTTCAGTGAAAGTTAAGCCTGAACATGTTGCCCATGGAGTTCACGTTCAGGAAGGTGCATTTGGAGTGCCAGACCCATTCATCGCAGGTATCCATGCCTCCAAACCAAAACTTGGCATGTCACATCCATTAGAGATGTCAGAAAAAAACGTAAGTCACTCTCATCAATAGTTTCAAATAAATATTTCATTCATGGACAATAAGCATAGCTTCAGAATAGCCATAAAACCGAGAGTTGTATGTAATTGCAGTTGATACAATATGTTTTGCGGTTGCAAACAGCATAACAATAAATTTGTATTTTGTCTGTCCCCTGTGACACTGCTGTTTGTTGATATCAATAACTAGAAACACATGCTATTAATAGACAAGTCTACATTATTTTATCATACAGCAAGAAATCAGAAATCAGAATTTATTGATAACCCCTATAGTTACACGTCACAATAACTCGTATAGTTACATGTCACATGCACAGCATGATTCTATGAAGATCATGCATCTGAAACAAGGTAACAAAGGTTGTTTAGAGAGTACAGGCTGATAAGCTAGCCCTGGTATGTTTTAAAGTAGTTTATCCCTACACATCGAGTGCTTGGGACATCTGCATAGGTATTCACAATCATTCGGAAACATTTCCATTTGGGTTCCAAAAATTTTAAACTCAAATTATTCTTATCTTGGTCTGTATTCATAAGTTTTTTAACATGATTAATTATTCTAATATTCTAGTAAAACTTTATAAAAGTAGACTGAGATTCGAACAATTTGAGTTTGAAATTTGTGGAATCCTATTGAAAGCATTTCCAAATGGAAAAGCACCTCTGAAGGCTACTAACATGGCATAGCAGTTGTACAAACCATCGGGTTCTACAAATAAAAAAAAACTGAAATGAACAATATCACTTTTAATTTTGTTCATGTATGCTTTCCAGTTCCACTTAAACGCAGAAAAAATGGACATGGCAATGTTGCGGAATATCCAAGGCCTGCATGCACCTCTGAAACTTAACATGGAGAGGAAATTTGCGAGCAAGGTTAGTATCAACAACAAACCTTATTTTCTGAGTTAATTTATGCCCAACTGCATAAAGGTTCCACAACTCTGAATTTTCCATACAAACGCACTTGCCAAATTTCTTGGAAACCATTTGTCAGATTATGAAGAAATTTGGCAAGTACAATTAAATGAACTATATTGCCCCTATGAATGCAAAATAACAATATTTACTGATTTATTTAATAGATAGAGAAAGCAAATAAAAATCCCTTCACATAGGGAGGTTGTCTACATCTTATTAGCTTTTAAATTAATCCATAATACAAGCAAAGTTTTTAGTTATTAAGAATGATTATAGAACTGCAAAAGTCATAAAATATATTGAAATTGCACTTTGTAGATAACTTTAGAAGCTCATCAGCATCTTTACTTGCTCTCTTCACTCGTTGTCTTCTTCTAGACAAAATAGCAATAGAAAACCTTTAGCCTACACAAAGTTAGTCTAAAGTTGTTACCGGACTCTTAAAACATAACATATTGCTACATACTATACTGCATATTGCCCCAAAAAGAGCTGGCTGAGGAAAACATGCATAAAAAGGGTTAATTCTAACCCTTAACTTATCCTGCTAATATTATTTGTTTGTTGCTTTTTCACACCTTAACTACTTAACTGATCATCATGAAATTTTGCATAGACATTGTCATAGGAATAGAAAAGTATACAGTATATATAAAAAATAACTGTTTCTGCAGCACAGCAGGTGAAACTGGGGGGTGCAGCTAGTATTTGGATAAACTCTTTGTTGTTCCCACAAGAACTAACAGATGTGTGTTTTGTATGGATGCCCAACATTAATTTCGATTGCAAGGTTTTGTTAAGTCCCAATTTTATATTTAGACTCAAGATATAAATATGAAAAGTACAAAAAAAATCTAAATCTTGAGTGTCATCTGTGGGGGGTATGTTTATTGGTTAGAATTATTTTTTTTACTTTTAATAATTTCCTTGCTTCTATCAGTGGATCAATAATAAATACAGAGGAGCTCTACCTTCCATTTGTTTTTTAATTATGTGATATCTATAGACTGATTTATCTATACACTGAAATATAAGACTGGACTGGACTTCACTGGAGCCCGGTGTATGGCGACAGGCTCGCCCCCTGTACATTTGGGACTGAATAATCGTCCGGCGAAGTGTGGGTGTTGTATTACACCTCTGCCAGCCCCCTCTGGGGAAAGGCGTGATGATATGTTTATATGTGAAATATAACATAGTTCAGTATCAGCCGAAGGCATGCACCAATTTGTTTATTGTGTGAACATATTATGTGTGTATTTAATGTCATTTGCTACATGACTGGAGCCAGGTGTGTAGCGACAGGGTCGCCCCCAGTCACATTTGGGACTGAATACCATCCGGCGAATTGTGGGTGTTATACATATACACCTCTGGCAGCCTTTTTGAGGGAAAGGCGTGACGATATGTAATGAAATGTAAGAAGATACTGTCTTCATGGATAATGTAAAGTAAAGAATCCTACTAATATTCTATAGGCGAAAGTTTGTAAGAATGGATGTATGGATGTTTGTTACTCTTTCACGCAAGAACGGCTGAACAGATCAGGATGAAATTTGGCACAGAGATAGATTACAGTCTAGAATAGCATATAGGATACTTTTTAACCGCGGGTGAAACCGCGGGGCGCAGCTAGTTTACAATAATTTTGATATTGTACCATTACTGCATTATAATATTGTGTCATACCGTCACTTTCAGGTTGGGCGCCTACCCTTCTTGCCGAGCTCAAACTTCCAAGGTGATATCCTCACCGGCAGACACCTGGACATCGGATTCGAAGACTTCCTCAACCCGCGGGAGGTGTGCGAAGTGGCCGGCCAGCCCCATGCGGTCGTGGAAAGGTCTCTCGGTCTGCTGTGATACCTTACTTTACTTTGTATTTTGGATCTTTTAATAAAACTCATGTAAGTCTACAAATTGGATTTATTTTGACTGAATTTGTAGTAGAAAGTTTAGTTACTTTGAAGTTAGCATAGTCTTTACAGTACAAATTTACCTTAGCAGAATAATGTTGGTTCAGTTCTACCAGTTGATACAAAATGATCTGCATCTCTTTCCAATTTTATATGTGAGAAGAAAAATACGGTCATTATTCTGAGGGCTATTTAAAAATGGTACAAAAGAATCACCACCTTTGCTTGGCTGGACTGGACTATAATTAAAATTAGTTTAATATAAAATTGACGAGTCATTCATTCACAATGTCAAGTATTCTCAGCTTGCAAATTTTCTTAACTTCTTCTATCCCAATATCGATTTCATTCTCAGGAGAGTTCTCATAGCGAATTCTTAGGCCAGCTATAATAGACTGCACCTTATTCTCCCTTGCACAAATGATAAAAGGGAAACCAAACTTGTCCTTATATCTGGAAAATGAAAAAAATGTTTTTAGTTAAATCATTTAAAACAGTGACATCTGCCGAACCCAATGAAAACTAACTTGACAGCTAACCAGCTTACTAATTCGAGCGTGAAAACGTTATTTCAAGCCACAAACTGATGTATTCTATGTCAGTCATTATAGTTCATGGCTAGTCACATAGATGGCGCTACGTGTAGAAATTATAAAAACATTTTTTTTATCTAAATTGTATTAGAACTCCAAGTATGGACTAGTACAAATCGGACAAAAACTTCATTAGTAACAAATCATGAAATAAAATCTAAGAAAAGGTAAGTAAAACAACAAAAAAAAATTTTTGTAAGCTATAGAAACGAACACAAAATGATAATGATAGTTAGGCGCAAAGCACACTGCACCGGATACCGCTCCGGTGTGCGGTAATTCCAGAATTTAACTTCAGACTGTACAATCTCAAATTGTATACAAAAAACGCAGGCTGAAAAACATACTGACACGTCGTCTTGCGAAAAAGCGCATGCGAATTTCCGTCGCTCCGCACTCCGCAGCGGGATACAGCGGGAACGTGATATCCGCCTTAGGTACACACTGGCTTAGAAAAATCAGACTGGACCTAACTAGCAGACGAATTGTAAAATACTCAAAACTCAAAACTACAATATACAATTCCACATAAATATGTACCTATACTAGCTGCGCCCCGCGGTTTCACCCGCGGTGAAAAAGTATCCTATATGCTATTCTAGTCTATAATCTATCTCTGTGCCAAATTTCATCCAGATCTGTTCAGCCGTTCTGGCGTGAAAGAGTAACAAACATCCATCCATCCATTCTTGCAAACTTTCGCGTTTATAATATTAGTAGGATAGTAGGAAGTAAATGAAATGAAATTTCATCACTAAAAATAGGATAATATAGTAGGATAGGTAAGTAGATAAAGTAGCTACCTGCGGTTACTCTCATCGATAGTTTTCTTATCCGCCGCGGTGAGTTCATGAAGCCCAGCGGCTTTCTGTTCGCCCGTCGACTCCGGAGTCAGCTCGCCCTGCGCCGCCAGCCTACCGGCCAAGTCGGGGTGTAGCTTCAGTACCACCAGCTTTTCTGCAATGTTTAAGTTTTTCCATTTTTAAACCTCGACGCAAAAACGATGGGGTGGTATCTCAGATCAACCTAGAGAATAAGATGGCGCACGGCGTATGATTTAGGTGAAGCCAAAAATCATCTAAAAACTACGATACTGTCGTATAAGTACTCAACACGCACACAATGACGCAAAAAACTACGCTACTTGCTTGATCATTCTTACCTCGACATTTTATGGTATAATCTCGTACACATAAATATACATAGTGCATTATAAACGTATGGCCATGACTACATTTTGAGGTTCTTTTTGAAAACTGTGCAGTTTTTTTACAAGTCAATTTTGAAAAAGCCGTAAAATTAAACTCTTACAAATATGTGCAGTTTTGAAATATTAAATATACATTAATATTAGTTTTCGTGCAATTGTAAATGTTTTTCATGGCAACATTACCACACACACACAAGTTTAATACAGAAGTGGCTTCAACGAGATATAGCGCAGTGTTCCATCTTTTCCTCTAGGTTGATCTGAGGTGGTATATGTTTGACGTGCCTATGTGTGTGTCCGTCTATCTAAGGCATCGTAACTCCCGAACGGATGAACCGATTTTGATTTTGGTTTGATTTGTTTGGAAGGTGAATTAGTCGGGAGCGTTCTTAGAAGTGTTCTTACCTCTGTTTGATGAAAATCGGAAAAACTATTTGCAATTTAAAGCCTAGCAAAAAGAAATTAAAAATTCCCCTCAGTTTCTTGCCTGTTTTTCAGAGTATTGGCTTTTTTTCAGAACGTTGAGGTAGAGCCATTTATTAACTTTGACCCTCATAATTAATTGTTCAAAGTTTGAAATTACTAATTGAACAAAGACATTTGATTTGATAAAATGAAATTATCTTCATTCCAGAATGTTGCATTCTCTATGTTGGAAGTAACTAAAAGTTAAAATTGTTATTGAAAATAGAAACGATATAAAATAACTAGGTAATACCTACTATAAAAAAACAACTATGTAATGGGCATGTAGTTAGCTCTCAACTTATAATGCAGCGGCAGCAATCTAAGGGCTAAGATGCAAAACACACTGCAGCGGATACCGGTCTGGTGTGCGGTCATGCGGATTTTAACTTTGACTGTGAAACCTCAATTTGCATACAAAAACCGCAGTGTATTACACACTGACACCGTGTCTCCCTGCGGAGAAGCGCCCTACGAATTTCGTTGATTCGCGTAAACACCACCACCATGTTGGATTCGTAGCCAGCAAAGGAGAGAAAGTATCTACGCTGCGAATTTATCAGAAAATTGGAGGAAAACATGTAGGTATCTTGTTTAAATTAGGCTCCAAGTTGCAATAAATCAAAATATGGTAGGTATCTTCTTCAAATTGAGCATCGACACAGGTACAATAAAACAGGCATTTATAGAAACTAACTGGAGGAGGTCCTTAGTTACTATTTGCTCTAAACATTTCGCGCATAAATTACTGTAAATGAACCGTAGAGTTATAAAGCTTCGATCGTAAAGTGAACGTCTTCATGCTAATTATTATGTTCCATGATTTTCTAATGATCGTTCGGAGCGAAACAAAGTTTCCGCGTTCATAATTACCCACTTCCTTCTAGACTGGTCTGTGATTAAATGGAAACTAGCGTAAAATATCCTGGTAGGTAAGTACTTTGTAATGATACCAGCTGTCAAGAGTGTGTCGTGAGAAGTTGTAGGGTTCTCTGGCTGTGTTATAAATGTTCTTATTTTGTTGTTTATTTCATATTGTTTAACTATATTTATAAGAACCCATGTACATCATATTGCACACCCGACTTGGGTCTACTGTTGAGACTATATTAAAATTAAGACCTTTGTACAGTTCTGCAATAAATTATTCTTATTCTTATTGTTCTAATCCGAGCCATGCTGCAGACTGTCCTTCTTAGCAATTAACTTTGTATAGTTTCAGAATAGTTATACAGTTTTTTGTCTTTTTTGATCAAGTTCAATTTAAAAGGAAGAAAAACAAAACACTGTAAGAACCTACCTATAACTATTTCGAGGGTATATAAAGTTAACTGCTGCACCTACATGCAGTGCACCTAGTTGCAGGCTGCAATTTCAGCCCAGTGACAGATCCAGGATTGTAGTTCTAGGGGCCTTGTTTATAATAAATAAATTCGGGACACTTTTCACACATGGTCGCCTGACCCCAAACTAAGCAATGCTAGTACTATGGCTGCCAGAGACTGATATAAATATATTTTTTAAATGCATACTTATATAGATATTTAACACCCAGACATAGAACAAACACAAATGTTCATAACATTAATGTTTTCCCTAGATGGGAATCGAACCCACGCCCCCTAGCTCATAGTAAATAAATTGAGTCTTTAGAATGTGGATTTTTATATTGGGTACCACCTTCCACGCTGAGACCATCCAAATATCCTTGAAAAGCTTTACAAATGTCCACTGCAGTTCGGTAAGGTCTCCCATGCTTAACCGTCCTCGCGGCATCAGCGTACAACTCTATCACGTTCCCGAACACTTTCTCGAACTGATCTCCTCCCAAGCTGTTCACTTCATCGACACTAATTTTAGTAGAAGACATGTTGTTCAAACTGTCACTGGCAACTAAGCAAGCTAAGTTATTTGCTTATCGGTTATTTATCTTGCGGCAGGTCATTACGAGTTCAAATACGAGTATCTAAATGTTTGTGTACACAGACATAATAGGTATAGGGTCAACTGGGGCAAATGCGTCTGTAGGGCAATTGCGTCTTTCGAGAATTACTGACAAACCCTTCACAAATTAGGCGCCGCCTACATTTTTATCTTTAGTTGCAATAGTCTGTACAAGATGGCGTTAGTTGTTAATTTGTGAAGGGTTTGTCAGTAATTCTCGAAAAGCGCGATTGCCCCACAGACACATTTGCCCCGGTTGACCCTATATTGCGTTTTGTTAATGTTAAAGCTGAGTCCACTGCAGTATGTTTTAAAGTGTTTTTCTAACATCATCATCGTCTTTCATCGTTATCACTCCGTAATCGCACACTACTGAGTTAGGGCCTCTACCTATGTTTTTTCTAGCATCATAACATTGTTCAGGCTTTCAAAGCGTCTTCTGTTCTAGAACGTCTAGTAATAAAAAGTTCAAAAAAGTGTCTTAAGTCCAGTCTACAAATGTCCAGTGTCTCATAAGCTGTCATTACATTATCCAATTTGCAGTACGCTAACTGAGCCAGCTTGCTAAAATTGGATAGTGTTATGGCTGTTGAACAATTAGTCCAATTATTTTTCTATTGCGCGGGCTTAGCAACGCTATAAGTTAGCATACTGCAATTTAGTGTTATATATTGCAAATTTGGCGTGGTTTTTTGATGTTGAACCTAACAAAACCACTGAAACATTTTGCAGTGGAAAAGTTGCTTCTATAACACAAGTTGCTTTGTCGAAAATGTGTTCTAGTACATTCGGCTTTACTTAGCAACAGTTTGCTTAGTTAGTTATTAATTACTTAGTGATGTTTACACAATAAACTCATAATTATATAAGACAGCTAGGTTAATACGAGCTTGTCTATCTTGTAGTGACCAGTCAAACTTGATTAGAATACTTACAAAGTAATCTACAATATAATGATCTACATACATAGTAGAGGGTTCCGCAACGCTCTGGATTTACCATACAAACGCGCTTGTCAAATTCTTAAAAACAATTTGTCAGATTACGATGAAATTTGGCATGTACAATTAGATGAAATATATCTACTTGATTATTTTTTATGTGTTCAAGAGAAAATAGAGCTATGAAAAATATCCGCGTTTAAGTAAGGGGTAACTTTTCACTGATTTATTGAATATATAGATAAAGCAAATCAAAAATCCCTTGACATAGGGAGGTTGTCTACATAATTAGGTTTTAAATTAATCCATAATACAAGGGAAATGTTTAGTTATTTAGTAATGATTAAAGAAGTGCGAAAGTCATAAAAATTATTGAAATTGTACTTTGTCATGCACTCTGTAGATAACTTTAGAGGCTCGTCAGTATCTTTACTGGGTCTCTTCGTCGCCTTCTAGACTAAATGGCAATAGAACACCTTTAGCCAATGCAAAGTTAGTCTAAAGTGGTCGCTGGACCATTAACTTACTAACTCATTACTTTGGTAGGAGAATAATGTGTACTTATTTTTATACAAATATCTTAAGATAAATAAATAGGTAAGTCCAGATCCTTTTAGTATCTTCATCCACAATTAGACAAAAATTGAAGCCTTAGCAAAGTGTCTAACAGAAAAAAAAAGAAAGAAAGAAAGATACATTTATTTTGACACAAGACACTACAAAGACAGTTAATTCTAGACCAAACAGTAATATTCTAGAGCAGAAATGAACGGAACTAACGGATAGCCTTGATAGTAGAAAGGAACACAGGAAGAAAACGTAGTATAGGTACATAAACACACGTTTTACATTGTTACGTTTGTACATTGAAATAGCTCTCTATATATCATAACGCAAGCAGTTGAGAAGCTCCGCACTCCAATAAGATTTTCTTAAGATGTACCTAGTTACAATTTCCAAAACTCATCAATCAAATGTGCCAATAATTTACAAATAGAAACTTCCAAAAACAATTGACTAGCAAATCCCTTTCAAATAAACCTCTCCAAGTGTTGACATCACGCCCCGCGGCAGAAACCACGTCTAGCATCTCTCCCTCGACGCCACTATAAATCTCGCGGTAAAGGGAAACAAAAGCGACGTTTATGTGTCAGCTCCGTGTCGCTGGAGCTGAATAAATCAGGAGAGAAGTGTCACAGAGAATATTATATCTATTTAGATGCGGGGATGGTAACGACGCCGCGGGGAGGTTGCTGCGACAAATGGCCGCTGGGGACGTGCCGGTGTCAGCCCGTTTAGGGTTACCGATGCTGCCATATTTTGCTGTCGCTCACTTACTAGACTTTAGGTATAGTCTCACTATCATTATCGTCAGCACGTAATATGACGTTTTTTCTTAGATTAAAGCGATGATAGCCTAGCTGAGAAGGCTCGCTTCACAAGCCGGAGGGAGCGGATTCGCTCCTAACAGAAGGCACGCACAATTTTTTTTTATTGTGTGAACTGTGAACATTGTGTGTGTATTTACTGTCATCTACTACATAACTGGAGTCGTATTAGGGACTGAATATCGTCCGGCGAAGAGTGGGTGTTGTAAGACACCTCTGCGAGCCCCTTCGGGTGAAAAGCGTGACAATATGTTATTTTTATTGTCATCAAACAAAATAATAATTATTTTATACCAATAATAAAATATCTTGAATCTACAGTATAGTGACTGGGCGACCAGAGGTACCTATACGAAAAAGTAAAGACGTTATGTTTGATTTATATAACAAGAAATCTTTGACATCGAGTAAGGATTTTCATGACTATGTTAGAAACTACTCGAAAACTTTTAAGTCAGTTTGCATTCGCGCTAAAGCTTTGTTTATAAAAGATAAAATTCACAAATCAGAGAATAAAATAAAAGCTGTCTTGGAAGACCACCAACACAGAGACGGGAGACAGGAACGGAAAAAGTATCATTATCTCAGCCTACAGGGGAGCTATTCCTACGCGTGAGATGAGATGAGATTTTATCTTGGTCACTCTCACACCTATATGACTATTCAAACGAGAGCAACAAGGACGAAAAATGGTGAGATTGCATCTCACTCCGTAAGAAAAGCTCTCCTGACGTCCAGTGCTAGACAAAAAAAAACCAACAATGTTGGTTTCCTGAATAGACTTTCAGCTCATACTAATGTTCAGCTTTTCGGACCATCTGATAGCTGGTCATTTTGCCACATGCATGGATGGGCGTTTGCACATTAGGCGCACAGCACTGTTGGGCGTTTTACTAAGTCCCTTCTTAGATATTGTGATCTGTGGGGCTATTCCTACGCGTGAGATGAGATGAGATTTTATCTTGGTCACTTTCACACCTATGACGTTTCAAAGGAGAGCAACAAGGACGAAATGAAAAAGAAAAGGTGAGATGAAAATCTCAAATCTCCGAATATGGCCACTGGAGTGTTTTATAGACAAGCAATGAATAGACAATCGTTTGTTTCAAAAATACAGAATCCAGATTAAACAAAAAAAAAAACGAAATGCATGGGTTATTGCCACAAACCCGCAACTCAGCATGGTGCCGGTTGTGTCCTACCAGCGCTGGTCTTCCGTTGCGACTGGCGAGTGACGTCGCGCACTGGCAAGAGCTACATAGTGTAAGTACGAGCAACAACATAAACAATTATAAAACAACAAAAAAATACGCTTAAAGACAAATAATGATGTTTTTAGAATATTATATTTTACATTATTTGTCTTTAAGCGTATTTTGAGTGTCATTGGCTTTAGTTATTATTAGATGGAACCTTGTGTCATTCTTAAAAATGTCTAGGATTTTTTAAGGATAGTTTTCTTGAGATTTGTTACTTGCTGGTTTCGTAATTTTCATTGTCTTATATCTGAAACACTGTCGCTGAAACGAAAAAGTGGATACAAACGGACCTACGTCCGTTGGTAGCTTATATACTACCTACATATATAATTCTCTGAACATTTTGGATTTGTGAAGAGATTCATGATCTATTCACGAGTCCAAAATGTTCCTACCGGGTTAATTTACCGTACCTACTAAGTGCAGAAGATTTTATAGAGATAACTAGCTTAAAATAAATTGAAATTGATAAAGAACAATAATGTAGACAAGAACGTTTTTATCTGTCTCCTAAGTTTTACCCTGTTTTTAAAACAGAACCCTCCTTTTTTGCCGTAGTCGGGTAAAAATAGAGTGTCCTTAATATACCTACTTGTTTTCAGTACATATTTATTTATGGATAATATAATCAGCATGTCTTGAGTACTCTCAAGACATGCTAAGATTTAAAAAACGTGGGTTGTCAAAACTGTTAAATTTAAAACATGCTTGCTTTTTTATTGTATTGCGTATTAATATAATTTCGACCTCGTTTATTTAATAAGTACCTGTAAATTAAGAAAATACATATCTATTATAACGGGTCGTACGACCAAGTCATGTCATGTGCAGTGTCAAAAAATAGAAGACGGAAAATTGGATACCATGGGTATCATACTAACTTGAAAATGTAATATTTCCATTTGAATACTTGAAAGTGTAATCTTTAAATCTCTTCAGAAAGGTTGCTTACACTGTACCTACATGTACACATTTGAGTAGATATTTGCTAACTTAGAATTATCTCGGTCGGCGACAATTCGCACCGCAAGGCCTATTGTGTGTTAAAGGTCAGCATGCGTTGCTCAACGCGCTTGACCATGAGCTTTGTATTGCTGTAAGACAACTTTGACGTGTTGAACATTGGTTTCACGATTTCATTGCACAATTTGAAGGACATTTTGACCAGGTACTGTGGTGTAGTAAATATGTGTACCTCATGGTGTATCTACTTGTTTTACTCCGTAGCTCTCCTGTTTAGGCTGACCTATAATGCGACTAGCATTATTTTGTACTGCACGTATTTTAGCACGGGCATAAAATGAATAATACATAAGTAGTATGACATTTTTCATGCCGTGACCGTGCTAAATTGTGCATTTAGTAAAATATGTCCAGTTAAGCTTATGGCAAAGTAGACGAATTAAGAAAGGAAGTTGAATTATCCCTGAATTATATGGATGACTAGCTGCGCCCCGCGGTTTCACCCGCGGCTCAAAAGTATCCTATGTGCTATTCTAGACTATCTCTGTGCCAAATTTCAGCCAGATCTGTTCAGCCGTTCTGGCGTGAAAGAGTAACAAACATCCATCCATCCATACATACAAACTTTCGCGTTTATAATATTAGTAGGATATTGTCAGCCCAACACGCTGATAAAAACGGTGTTGGACTGGAAGAAAAAATCATGTGATAATACGCTGATGTTATACTCGTACTCATAAAATAAATACTTACCTGCGATTAATTTCATTATTTTTTTAGGCAACTATCCATGTGCCTGTACATACAGTCTGCATCTATGAATGCCTGTGAAATATAGGTATACTCTAGGTATACTATATCCTTACCTCTACCATACATGAGATGATGATCACTTAGCATCAGGCGGCCAGTCCGCTTGTTTATCACCTAAGCATGGCTTAATAAAGAAAAGCTAGTAATACACGTAGCTGTACAAAATATTCTAAACGGAAACGCTGAGTAGGAGTAGGTAGGTATGTCTACCCACGCGAAACTTATAAACATTATCCTGATTCGTTTCGCCTCCGTTATTTAATAACCGTCTGTTTAGATTTCTGCAAAACTACCTAACCCTATTGCAGTTTTGCACGAAGCTATAGCATGAAGCAAACCGTTTTAATACCAATTACTAATCGGATTCGCCTGCCGATTGTCACGTTCTCATGCGAACCGCTTCATGGCATCGATTTGTGTATGCAAATGCATGAAATCCAATGATGATGAAGCCAAATGCGGCGGTACGAGTCAAATTGTTTTACGCTACTAGGCTACTGATTGTTGCTCTACTTCTGCATGATATGTGTAAAATTTTGTGGATTTTCTGTTTTTTTTATTTATTTTGTTGTGTCTTTTGCTCTAGTAGTATAGGGCCTAGAGCAAAAGATTTACTACAATTTAACCCAGGTTAATATAGGTTAAGTTACTAACCCTGATATTTAACTAATTTTATGTGTCTATTGCTCTAAGTACTTTTTCTCTTCTATGGTGGCTTAGTAGATAATCTAGAAATGTACCTAATTGATTTTATTTTTGAAATATTCGTGTAGTTCTGTAGTTCATACGACATGCATCGTAATAAAAATCAACTTTCATTACTTCAAATCGTTATCGTTATACACACCTGCTTATGACTACGTTATGTTGGGATGCCTCAGGTGTGACCAAAGGGAACTACCTATTTGATCCACACACCCTATATTTTTCCCTATTCAAAGAGAAGAAAGTTGGAGTATGTGCCGACATAGTTAGCGCCTAGGGTGGCATTTGCGATTTTTTTTTCGGAAGTAGCGAGCGCTGCTTTTTGCGAAACCTTTCGTGTGCAGTAAAATCAAGATTTCTGTAAATTGTGTATTAAGGCGCGGTCTTACCACCATTTTCCAACCGCGCACACGTTTACCTAAGCCGCTTCAGTTATAATTGAAAATCGTATTTCATATTTGATGATGAAATGAGATCGGCGCGTAGAGTTACATTTTCTTTCCGTTTTTATTGGCATTAATAGTAATAATTACTGTTATAGTTTTTGTTACTGTTATAGTTATAAATTCAAAATAGAAAAAAAAGTTACTCGATAAACGTTATAGAACTAATCTATTCTACTATATCTACTGATTAAACTACTATACTAACTATTTAATAATTGAAAAAAATGTAGAGCACCACGCATAAACATTTTTTAGGAAGATTATAAGAAGATAGATAGAAGTTTTTTTTTTTCTTAAATTAGAATGATTTTCAAAATTCTACTCAAATAAAAGTTTTTTGGTTGTGTTTTTTCATCAACTATATTTTTTTGCTCTTGATCGTCACAATTCTTCATATTTAACTAGGCTTAAACAAAATACTTGTTTTTGATTTCGTTACAATACAGGGCCAACTTAAATTGTTAAGCTAATAGTTAGCCTTATATAATCACTTTCAGGATCTGAAAAAATCGATATTACACTTTAAGGTTATTATGACAACTTAACTAAGTAAGTACTTGCCTACTTACCTTACCTAATTAATTAGAAATTTTAATAAGTAATTATTCTGATTCTAATGAAAAAATATTCGCTACCCGACTCTCAAGTTATAAAAGTAGGTATCTAGCCAGAATATTAACATGAACGACTTCATAACGCTAAGTGAAAAGTTGCGTAATGCCAATAAAATAATCGTAATAACTAATACGACTCTAATAAACACTGCCCATACAGGCATACCTACCAACGAAACACAACATAACGGCGGTGACACTCTAGAGAAATCAAAATGCTTTAAAATGATATGGAAACAATAAACATAAAAGCGGCGTGGACGGTGCATGTGATTGCTGTGAATTAATTAAAGTGGCTTTTCATTAGGGATATACACATAAACGCACGTCGTCGGTCGAGCGCGGCGCAACCGACGCGGACGGCGCGGCGGCCATGTTGGATCGGCTGCCGCGCGTCAAGGCGGAGCCTCGATGGCAGATAACGAAGCTCATCGTCCACATGCCAAACCTTGCGCGATCGAACCCGAGAAGCCGCTCCGACAGCTCCCAGCCCACTACGCACGATATTTTAGCTCCTCTCCTACACTTTTTATGTGGAACTTATCTCGATTTTTTCCAGTAACGTGATTTTTATGAACAGTTTGCATGGCACGTCCACTCCACTGAAAATTACGCGGTTTTATTGCGTTGCAACATCATCGATTAACTTGAAAATTGCCGGAAAGAACCTATCGCGTGATTATGAATGATTATACTGGATAGAAATATACCTACCTTTAGCAAAAAAAACTTTTAAAACCTTTTAGCATCTAATGTTTTAGCTATTTAGAAAGCATTTTCCCTACCATTTGAATTAAGAAATCTTTAAAAAAACAAAGGAAGATCTAAGGTAGTTGTTACAATATATTGAACAGTTTTAAAGTTATAGCAAGTAACTGCCTCTTTATCCTGTCAAGAATTCTTCATAATCTAATCTGGGTTACGACTTCGAAGCCCTTCTAATGGTTTGATACCGTGTTATCAGTCCTGCACTAATCCGAAACAATTAGAATCGTCTGGCAACCTTTAACATTATCCGTTAAAACAGAGCTTATTCAAGATTTAGGTTTAAAAAAATATATGAATAATAAAATAAATTAAACCAATATAATTCGGGAATATGATGTGCTTACATACGTTTTTGAGTAACACCTTTAAAAAGAAACGCAGCTTTTTTAAATTATTTATCTACCTCTATAGTAGAGGTATATAATGGTTACAATTTTTTTTATCTGAAATAAAAAAAGTACCTATTTCTATTTACTTACCTCAGGGTTTTTTGTCTGAAAACTTTTGCAATTTAAGCGTAAGTATTTTGCGTTTTTATTCAAATAAACTAGTAGGCTGAATACCTCGTGGCCAGCGTCTCCCGGTTGTTCTCCTGTACGGGTCGCATTTTTCAACTGATTCTCGTGAACATTGCGAAAGCTTTTTTGGCCCAAGCTGAAACATAGACGCTTCGCTCACTGACGCTCGCTCGGTCGAAAAATAACGATTCTTAAAATATACTGGTGTCTATGTCGCAGGCAACTTCCTTAATCAGCTGTTCAATTAACAGGCTAGCCATTTTACTAAACGGCGCCGTTCAACTAGCTTCCTGAATGATATCCAGCCGTAGCGCTTAAAGCAAGATTTAATAAACTGGCTGGCTGAAGCTCAGGCCATTCAAAAAATAGGGTGATTTTTTGCCAATATAACTATTTTTGACCGAAGAAATGTGTTTTCAATTAATTGTGAAAAGAATAAAATCAGAAAATCCGGAAAACGGACCACAATTCCGATAGATACGATAATAAAACAAACTAAAATCTTTGTCAGAGCAAATCCGACTTGGATTGGTTAGAGCTAAAGGCTAAGGCGGGAGCAAAGCGCAGTCTTATTAGCTTCGTGGTTATTTTTTTAAAACAACCCGAAACCTCCCTTACTTAAATGACTTGGCTAGAAAAGTAGTCGAAGTTGTTGTTCCAAGTCATTTTACCTATATTCGTTTGATTTAATGGCTGAATCATCTAAAACCTAGTTGAACGGCGCCGTTTAGTAAAGAGGCTAGGCTGTTAGTTCAACGGCGAATTAAGCTAGTTGGCTGCGACATCTACATACTTTGTTAAATTTAATAAAGACATGAAAATTTTGCCAATAAATTGTAGTAAGATTGAAGTTATTACTGAGTAGCCTGTTTATTTTACGTTCTACTTACTGTCATAGAGCTATGTTTCAAAATGCAACATACCATCTACGTAAAAAGCGGAGGAAACACCACGGCATGTGCTTATGGAATGCACGAGCGTGGCCGATCAAAGGGCTCAGATCCTTCAATCCCCATCGTAGCTCCCGGAGGCTTGTGGCAGCCTGAATAGGCTGCTAACCTTCTGGGAGCACCTGCATGGATTGGTTAGAGTGAGAAGAGTTGAAGTTTTTAGCCCGTTCTTCTATAAAGGAACCAAGAGTACAAAAAAGCGGCATCGTTTTATGGTCGACATACCTACAACACGCACGAAACGCTTTGGTTCCTCATTTCTCATAAGGACCGCTAGAGTGTGGAATACTCTGCCAGAGTGTGTGTTCCCTGACACTTATAATCTGGGTGTCTTCAAGTCTCGAGTGAATCGGTTTCTTCTAGGCAAGCGTGCTCCATCGTAGGCCGCATCACTGCTTATCATCAGGCATGTTGGCGGCCAAACGCAAGCAAAAAAAAGGGAAAAGGAAGAAGAGAAAGAGTATACGCAAAGCTCAAGTGGCTAAGTGAGGAAAATGCCCCGCCAAACAAACAAACAAACCTATCTACCTACTTCCATAAATCAATATGCTATCTCCTAATTTTACGATCAGAATTTGTACCTAAACCTAGACGAATAATCAAAAACTATTTATTTGTTCAAGCAAACCCATTAAAGCAAGTTTCCCTGATACCCCACCCTTCCCATTTGCTGACATCACCGTAACCATATAAAATCTGTTATCTTTCTATGGGGTTACGAGTCCTATAAAACCTTTTTAAGTAACACATGATGCAGCTCGAGTGATTTACAACGCAGCCAGGACGACAATATATCCAGAGTTTACTTTAGACAATCCGAGTCAAGGCACAATACTCCCTATAATTTATTTATACGGGTAAACTAGGAACCTTTATCTCTTTGTATAGGGAACTTTAGCTCAGATAAAACAGATAATGTGTTCCTTTACGCGGGTAATCGTAAAAGTGACGTCGTTTGTCCCATGCCGAGGCGTCACGTTGCTTATATTGACGCTTAAATCATCCCCAAGGAATCGGATGGCAACCCTTCCCGATTTTATAGTTTATACCTAGCACCGTGTAATCTCGAATAATGTTTTATGGTTATGTGTTTATCTCGAGATTACTCCGAAGATAATCGTAAAGCACGTCATTATCAAAATATAATAAAATGCGATACCTGCCTAAGTCAGTACCGGATTAACCACGCAGCAAGAGTAGAAATAGCTGTGGGCCCCGCTTGATAAGGGGCCCCGCATATTTAAGCTCACTCATCTCTGCCAAAGCGTAATCTTTCCAGTGTAACTTATTAAGATGTGGTATCAGTGCCGGATTAGCTAAAAACTTATACTAAAAAAGCACTACACTACTACACCCAATAACTTTTCTCAAAATAGACATGCGGCGCAAAATTCATGAACGAAACGCTGACCATACTTAGCAACACCACTATACTTTCAGGGGAAATTAGGTGTTTTGGTGGGAAACCAACTACTCAAGGGCCTCTTCACATTTGCTACGGGCCCCGCGCTCGCTTAATCCGGCACCGGCCTAAGTAGATTGATAAATGCGACGTGCGGCCGAGTACAAACTTTCAATAGATTACGTCTTGGATTACGGGATTCAAGTACCTATGTTATCCGGAAATGCTTTCTGTTAAAAGACTATATGCTAAGTATTTGCTTACCATTAAGTGTACACTCGAGACAAGACAACTGTCCCAGAACTGCGATAGCTAGTTTACTATGCTGTAATCTTTCCTGGTTTACTGTTTTGATTTGGCGCCCTATACAGCTGACGGATTTATATAATTAGAATAGTCTAGATAACCGCGCAATATTGTCGTCGTTTTTTGCAGGAGACACAACCTTTCGAGTAAAATATTAATACATATTGTCATTTTTTTTAATTTATTTTTGACGATTCCAGTATATGAGCATTCTTGATACATTCCATTATTAAAATTGTTAAGAATTTTATTTTAATTTTATTCTAAGTTCAGTTTTTACAGCATTATTTAAGGCCGCCAGTTGTTACACTATTTAATAAGTTTTATCATTATTTTTTTCTTGTTGTTTTGTTATCTGTGGTGTGAACAATAAAGAGTTTATCTATCTATCTATCTATCATTATTTTTCACCATATTAAGTTTAAGTTCTGTGTATGATAATTCTAAGCCAAAGCCAAAGAAATACTCAAGTAAATTAACTTTCTAGTTTACTAGACTAGCTCTAGCTCTAGCTAACTATCCTAGCTTGAAAAACTATCCTTCTGTTATCCTGGCATAACATAGATAGGTATTCTGCCAGTTCTTTTTTTCATGCCGATGATTGCATTCTAAAGCTTCTTTAAGTACAATATGAATGTAGAATTGCATACAATAAACGCAATGGATGCGATCGTACTTTCGTTGAAGTTCTGAAAGTGTACAATACAAAAGCATAACCATTCTTAATAACCTCTCTTTATGTCTCCGCCCGTCGTAATAATGTTTCATGAAGACGTCAAGCTCAAGAGCTTACTCGTAAATTGACTTGAAAATACCTCTCAAATCGTATTTGGGCTGTCGGGCCGTGAGACGTGGTTTAATCCTTTCAAATGAAGATGTTACATTTCACACTTTTTGGGATTAACTTATTCAATGGGATGCTAGTTCAGAACTTATGCAGAGTTCACATGAGGCTTTTGATGCTTGTGAAGAATGAGTGTCTATATATGCTTATATGTATTTCGTTGGTGTGTATACCTACTAATGTAAACAGGTTTGTTGTTTTGTTGTATACATACTTCGTTATTATCAATAATATCAGTACATTTTAGCCATAGATCTGTTTGGTTTCCCTGCCAAAAACCTATTCCTACCTATCTATCCTTGATGAAATTTGACAACTAAATACTTACTTAGATCACAAAGCTCCCACAGTCTTTTATCAAATAGCAAAGGAACAAGTCTGTCAGTAACCCAAAGCTTGGCGCTCGAGCAGTGGAGCTCATCTGGGTTGAGGAGGTAGACCGGGGTCAGGTTTTTACTATAATGCTCCCAGAGGCACTTTAACGCAGGTCTTACCACACTCATCAATGTATTATCTGTCCTCTCACACAGAATTACATGCATTCATCTACAATACTACTCTTGACATACAATGTAATAATCATGACGATAATAAATAATGATAATCTGTTCAATAATTTTTTTTTGTTTGAAATGGCGGATGAGTAAATATTTTTAAAACCTTGCAAGTGAAGCCTGATCAAAAGGCTAGTATAAAATACTATGGCTGTTTTACTTATATGCCTTGGTGGCGTGACAGGACGGCGCAGCGCGGGCGCGGCGCGGTGCGGCGCGGCAGGTACGCGGTCGTTTATAGCGGAACTATAATTTACGATCGCTCTAAATTACGTGGATTTACTGCGCGCCTTTATTGGCCCGCTACAGACGCCCCCGCCCTCCCCTCCCGCCTCCACTCCCCCTCTATTACGTGCTTTTACCTTCCCTTCCCCACTGTTCCACCATTGCATCCACGACATGCATATTTTTCATTTTAATGCACCGTAAAACCGATAGCGAATGCGCCACTCGTAAATTCACGGATTCGGTAGCATCGGAACTCGTAACCGTCTTCATGATGTTGAATCATAATAATAAAACAATAATAATTAAATTGCTTTTTGCATTTGCTCGGCTTCATTAGCGTAAATCTTGACTTTACCATCGTAATTCTTAATAGTAGAAATAAAACGCTTATGTTTGGATAATGTAAAGAATGACACGCGCTTGGTCGTTCCCATACCCGAATTTAAATTAGGTGACTCACTATTTTGGTTTTCCGTTGTGCAAACGGACGACGTTTTTATCCCGACTATGGAATTTATCAAGTAATCGTGAAAAGCTCTCTCTCTCTCTCTCTTGCGCCGGCGCAAGGCCACGTCACATCCGGCCTTATCTACCAGGAGAAAGCGGATGCTGCCCGGCGGCGACTTCAAAGGTATGCAGCCCTTTGTCGGCATATTGTCTTAATTGCACTTGCAAAACTAAAGGTTTATTACCCAGTAATGAACACAACTTATCAGCAAAATGCATTCAGGTCTTCAGCATGTTAAAGTCAAGGTGAATGTTGCAAACTTTTTTATAATTTTCGCGGGTAGGTAAAAGTTAACGGTAGAACATTAACAAAAAGGATTTCTATGTTTTATAAACTCGTTTACACCCCCAATAAAACTTTATTTGTTTTAAAAGATTTGGAATATCTACGTCGAAATAGTGTTGATCTTTGAACTATGATTTAAAGCTGTTTTGATGGGCAGCAGAATAGATAAGCAAATGTATGTATGGATGAGTGTGTGTGTGTGTGTGTGTGTGTGTTAATATCACACTAATATTATAAGAGCGAAAGTTTGTGAGTGTGTAAGTGTGTATGTTTCTTACTTCTTCACGCTCAAACGGATGGACGGATTTTGATAAAGTTTGTTATAGAGGTAGCTTATACCCTGGATTGATACATAGGCTACTTTTCAACCGCGGGTAAAATCGCAGGGTGCAGCTAGTCTATTAATAAAAACCCTCTAGTCAGTTTGGTCCACTTCCTAACTTGGCCAACATTGACAAACTGGGCAAAAGTGACGTTTACCATCAGGCGACTGATTTGCTCTTCATTAAGACGTTAGTTGCATAAAAAAACTATTGAAAACAATCGATTGCATATACATATAAAAAATAATCAACCAGAACAAATGTCTAAAAGTTCAGTGTTAACCTACAGTAAATAAGTCTCTATATAAAACATTTTTTGTTCTGAGTCAGAGCTATTCGTCTAATGAGAGCTAAGACGTGTCCGGCCATGTCCTGAGAACCTTTTAATGGCCGCTCAACCCACGGCCCGGCTTTTAACTTCTAATCTAAGCCTATTAAACATCACGAAACCCTCTCCGATTCTCGTGAATGCATTTCCAAGTAACCGAGCCGATATAATTGTAAAAAATAAAACTCCCAACGGACAACAAACACGTTTTACCTAAGCATAATTTGCATTTGGTCCAAACATATGGCGTAGGACTTTACGAACAAATCGTTGGCTTTCAAGCTTTATTGTGGAGCAATAGAGTTTGTTTTGCAGTAGACTGTGAAGGCGTTTAAGACGTGTTGCATCGAGGAAAGGTTTTATTGCGTTGGCGGCTGGGCAGTAATTGGAAGCGAGGATGCGCGGGCGCAGTAAAGCGGCAATTGACCAGAAAATAACGAGCCCTTCGCCTTTGGATAAACTTATACGACGCATATGCCTATATACAGCTGCCGGTGTAGTTTTTATTGTCCTCCTAAAATATTTATTTTTGAACAAATTATGCGCTGTCATTATGGTTTGACGTTGTTGCTCTATCATTTGAGGCCACAATCAATATTTTTTGTATGTATGAATCACATACATAACATTAATGTAGTCTAAAATATTAATAAACGAAAATGCCTGAAACGATGTATGTAATCTATGGACGGAGAATTTTCTACGTTCATGATGCTACATGCTCAGATAAATACATTTACGCCTTTCTGGTTTTGGGTGCAGTTATACTTTTAACACTAGTAGTACTTAACATGTTGTTCCACTCGTCAAAGTGAACAACTTTTATAGCACAAAATTCCAAAATTCGAGAACAAGTCTTCATAAAAAATTGATCACGTGACTAGTTATTTTGTATTGAGAATCGATTATAATTATGTATATAGCTTTCGAATTTTGCAAACTTATGTTCCAAAAATTGTTCACTTTGACATGGAGAACAAAATCCTTAAGTATTACTACACCCAACCAGTATCTTGTATGGATGGCTACTCAAAGTCCAAATGAGTTTTTAAACTGTAATAAAATCGGATGCTTACGTAAAAAAATACTAATTTCGAAATTACCATTTAAGCGACTATTTAATTTCGACTATATTCGGACTATGCTTCACGCCCACCTAACTTAATCTAACGTAGGTAATTCCCAGATATGAATATAAAATAACTCGTAATCTTTACATTTATTTCTTACCTTCCGTTCAAAAGTTAATAAACTCTCATGGCACATAAACAAAAAAGTAAGTAAGTATACTTATATATTTTGTCCATAAAAATGCTATTTTGGAACTTAATATGTAATCTCCCACGGTCGTAATTTTATCTCCAAAATCTATTCTGAATGTAACTCATTACATCCATATTATTTTAATTTACATATATTAACTCAGTCCTACGTACAAGATAATTAATTTTAGTCATTTATGTGAAATTTTAATTTATTACTGCTAGTTTTCTGATTTTAACTGGCCGCGTTGCGCCAACTATGAACCTGCACAGGTAGTAAATTAAAATGTCTCTAATACCAGTATTACTTGCTTTTTATTAATAAAATTACAATAATAAAATTAGTTATGCTCATAAAAGTATTCAAAGTGAACCTAGATCATTTGCTAAAGACCATGAAGGAATGTAACCAGTTTTATAATTTACTAAATGTTAAATATTGTTAATCCGATAAAAACACTGGCTAAAAGACTGTACCCTGAAAGGAAGACCTGTAATACTGGACAGTAGGTGGAAAATGATTGTTAATGAGCTGCTTTAACACGTCAGAAAGCATGAAGTTCAACTGATATTCTTTTTTCATTGATTTCGAAACAGACTTTGCTCTAAGTAAAAAAATTGTATACCTACCCTTTGTTAATTTTACCGTGTGTAATACCTAGCGATGGCAGCCTAGTTGGGAGAAGGCCCGCCTCTCAAGCCAGAGGGAGCGGGTTCGAACACAGCCGACACCAATTTTTTCATTGTGTGAGCATATGTGCGTATTGTATGTCATCTGCTACATGACTGGAGCCCGGTGTATGGCGACAGGCTCTCGCCCCCTGTCACATTTGGGTCTAAATATCGTCCGGCGAAGTGTGAGTGTTGTAATACACTTCTGCCAGCACCCTCGGGGGAAAGGCGTGACAATACGTATGTATGTTATGTAATACCTACATTGTACGCGTCGCTGTGTGCCCGACATTATGTTTACAGCAACGTAATAGAAGTAGCAATCCTGCCTAAAGAAATCGCTCACATTTACAACGCCTTAACGAGTGTAAATAAATGTGTATCAATATACAATACGTAATGGTTATGGACCCGCTGCCAACGAATAGAGGAGTCCATACAACTCGATGATGATTCCATAAATTTATACAGTGCACAATAAAAAGGCTGCTTCGAACAAAACGGCGTCACCTCGTTTTATGGACTGCTTTTACGCACTGAACGCCATCATCGACCCATAGTCTTAGAACAATCGCCCGTCCGGAGACTAGTTATCATTGACGACCATGAAGTCGAGTGAACGACCTCCTTTATTACGAATACTAGGATTCAGCGACTCAATATCGAGCTCGCTTACTCCGCCGCAAACACCGTAAACAGACATTCGCCTTGACATCATTGAGTCGGTCGTATCTAGGTGTCTCGCCCCTTTTTCACGTACTGGTGCTAATTAAACACCAATAAAAGATTTATTAAAGTGACCGAATATGGATGCTTTAGTAGATATACCTACTTATTTACGAGACGAGTTACACAATTATGTGGGTACCGAAGTAATATAACTTAGGAGTTAGATAAAAAGTCGTAGACCAATTAGTATGGGCTAATGGGTACAATATTATCGTTCTTTGGAGGTTTTTCTCATTTAACTAATCAATGTGTGCGTCCGGACGGTCTTTGATATTGACCGCCGTTGTTCTTTGTTTTATTCGTTCAATTCGTTTTAAATCGAGACTGAATTCTATAGACTTTATTTTGGTATCTAATGTACTAAAACTCCTCCGATAAATGAAGATGACTTATTCAAAATAAGATTTAGAAAATTAATATGTTCTTTGGTAACAACAGCTTAGATAACAAAACTATTTTTATCCGAACAAAAAAAACGCCTCTACGTTATAGTGGTTCGTAGCACGTAGGCGTAGCAGGTTACGCGCGTAGCGATCGACGCGCGATCGTGACGCGACGCGGGCGCAGGCGGCGGATTAAACTCGGACAAAGGCAACACATCAAACGTGCCGCCGAATCTGCTTATCACACCTTATTGTTTGTGACCGCTCGTAATAACATCCTCTATATATCAAACTTCATGTGTGTGCTTATGTAACGATAAATATTCGGCTAAGTCCTTGATAAGTGCACACAAGTATACAAGTTATATTACGTTTAATACGTGACCATCGATAAGTTTTGTTCATTAGCCAGCATTTTATGCGATACCTAGGTAGTAGGTACCTATAAAACATTTTACTAGCCCAAGCTACGATAGCTATGGAGAACATCGGACGCACCGTCCATTGCCATCGTGTGTGCCATGTTAAACATAAACGGTAATTTGTAATTAAACTCTAGACTCGACCCTATAAACCCTAACTTGTATTGACATATAATTTATTATTTGCCTATACGGCAACACAGGCTTTGCCTAGTGAGGAAACTGTTGTTTATTTACCTCTTTTTTTTTAAAACTCCTCTGCATGTTATGTTACTACCAAGTTTTATAATTTATGTGTATTTTTCTTAGGTGTAGTATGTATATTGCAGCTAATAAACATTTTCATTTTTTCATTTTCATTTTTTCATTTATAAAATATAGAAAATGAGATAGGTCATATTATATGCCGCATAATCTTTACCAATACCATTTCAGACATTAAAGGTTTTTATTTTTATTTTTTTAACAGGGTTTTAAATAGTTTTAATACAATGGCACCCTTATCGACCAGCTTCGACAATAATGCTTTCGTATGTCTGGATTATGTCCGGGTCTTTGTCTTCCCCTACAGAGCGTATTTCTTCGCCGATTTTTTTAGATATTTTGTAGTAGTAGTTTGGTAGTAGTATTTTCCATAATTTTATTAAAAAAATTGTCAAGCCAGTTTTTGAACTTTTTTCAAAATTTAAGAATTTCCATAGACTGGCTGGACGAAAAAAAATCTGCATAATTATCGAACCTGCCCAAAACGTTACACGAGAATCGGTTGAGCAATACGACCTGTAGAGAGGACAGACGTCGGCCGCGAGGTCTCCAGCTCACAGAACTACTAGTAAATATACAATCATGGTAACCTTACATTAATTGGCTTTTCTATTTAGTCATTTAAGAGGGCCGCGACGTTCTGAAATTTCCATACAAACGCGCTACTCAAATTTCTTGAAAACCGTTTGTCAGATTATGATGAAACGTATTAGTACTTATAATTTCATTTTAGAAACTTAATTAATGATTATTTCGGATTGTTATACAAAACTTCGATTAAGTATAAACCCTAATTCCTACTATAACGAAGTCCTAAGTTGTGAAACTTATGGTCACTTGCACTGAAAATAAGAACTGCCTAAGTCCTCACTTAACTAGCTTAAACTACATCTACTACACCTAACTCCTACCTACATTTTCTTACACGAACCTTTTGCCGTTCCTTAGGAGACTTAAGCTCGCATATTTAAACGACACCCAGTCTTGAATCTCGATTTAAAGCCCTGGATAAAAAGAGTTTTCAATGTATGGTAAAACTGGTTTTTACCATTATTACCATCATGATTACCATCGATTATGTATGGTAAAACTGGTTTTACCATACATAATCGATGATAATAGATATGGTAAAACCAGTTTTACTATACATTGAAAACTCTTTTTATCGAGGGCTTTAAATCGAGATTCATGACCTAGCGTCGTTTTAGCATGTAGACCTTATTTTTATGTGCCCGATAAGCGATAATGGTAAAACTAGTTTACCATACATTGAAAACTATAAAATACTAGCTGTCACCCCGCGACTTCGTTCGCGTTTATTATTTATATATGTGTGAGCTATCCTATCTGTTAAGTTAGATCGAACTGCACACGGTGTGCAAATTTGATTGAAATCGGTTAAATAGTTTAGGAGTCTATAGCTGACAAACAACGTGACACGTAATTTATATATATATTAAAAGAAGATTAAAAAAACCCTCGACAAAACTTTTGAGTTTTTAAGGGTTTTAAATAGAGATTCATGACTGAGCGTCGTTTTAGCAAGCAGGCCAATTTTATGTGCCCGATAAGCGAATAATTTCCTAGGCGTAAACTAGTTAAGCAATAACTTGGGCAATTCTTATTATATATTCAGTGCAAGCCATGCAAGTGGCCATTAGTGCCTTCTCCATCTTAGAGCAGATAATTTGTACCGCGTTAAAATCAAGCCATTTAAATCTTTTGTGAAAGTCACGTAAAAGTAATTTCCAGGCTTTTCACTTTATATTTTAAACATGAAGCTTTAAACCAAAGTCCGCTAAGTGCTCACGCGTAAGCCGACTCCCGCAAATTGCCGCGCACAGGGAACCCGGCTAACTACGCATTTACAACTTTTTATGGCACATAATCGCTACTCTTATTAAAATTTAAGTGGTTTCCTTTACCAACGTAACTGCATACAGTTGTGTATTTACTTGCATGTGTAATTACTACATATTGAACAGGGCATCGCCATAATTATGTAGAAATGCATACAGGTCCGTAATTATTACTTGAATATAAATGACTACTTATTAAATATGTATCCAAAAAATTGTGTTTGCTTAAGTACCATCATTATAAAAAATAAAGGCAAAAAACTTAAAAAATACTTTCATTGCTGTATTCATTATCAAATAATTTAATTGCTACGAGTAATATAGGAGATGTTAGAATATAAGAAAGAAATAAAGAAGAAAGAAAATAAAGTTTATTTGTGACCACTACATTTAAAATTAAAAACATTAAGGCAATTGTCCAATCTACAAAGTCACAAATCAGCCCCAACTCAGCATACTGCCGGCTGCGCTGATCTTCCTTTGGAACCGTTTGGTGATGTCACGGTACAAGCACTGTACACACAGTACACACTACAAAACGATAATAAATAAAATACAAAAAGATAATAACAAAAACTATCAATAAACTACAAAAAGTATAATAATAACACTTAATAAACTACAAAAATTAAATGGACGTAGATGGAGATGAAGGTATGTACAGATTAAAATGTTTAATGCACAAAATTATGATTGCTGTATTGCACTGCTTAGTGGACAGTGTTGCTTAAATTGCATTCGTGTCGTGTTTAAGAGTTTCCTGCTGTTGCTGATGTGCAGTCATCATTTTTTTTAAGTTTAAAACTAAAATATGTAACATTTTGCAGGTTCCTTACCGGCGGTGGGATATTGTTCCAGCATTTACTAGCAGCGTACCGGAAACTGCCTCTGAAGACGGCTGAGCTATGCGCTGCGTGGAGAGCACCGGTGCACAGAGTCGGGGCTTTTGGGACTTATGACTGGGCATCCAAGTCAATTTATCGTAGAGATAGGAAGGCTGTTTGATTTTAATCACGCAAAATAGCAGACAAGCTAAGTGCAGTTTGCGTCGATGCTTCATACAACTGAGATACTCAAGTAAAACACTTTCATTGGTTCAAAGTCAATGTCAAAGTCAAAATGTTTTTATTCAATTAAGGTATCAAAGATACACATATGAACGTCAAAGTTTTTTAAGTAGAATCGACCACCTTGTTCGGAAAAAGAGCAGAGGCTCTTTTTATTTCTTATTATTTTTATTTCTTTTTATTTTTTATTCTTTTTTTTTCTTTTTTTTTTTTTGTTCTTCTGAGTAGAGACTCAGAAGAACAGGCAAGAAACTGAAGGGTATTATTTTTTCAAATAATAAATAAATTACAGTCTCACAAATTTTGGCTTACAACTAAGTAATATCTATACATACTAGTGGCTACTTTCATTTATTTATTTATTTCATTTATTTATTGACAACTTGGCGAAAGTGGAAGTTTTCAAAAGAAAGTTCATTTTCAAAACGATTAAAAATGAAACTACTAAATTCAAAAACCATCTAACAAATTAAACAACAACGAATTCAATTTGTCCTTATAGAGATTATACCACTACTACAGTCGTCCCGATAGCAAAACTTAAAAAGATTACGATTTACCGTAAGTATCCCCATTGTCTGTTGTTTTACTAACATTCACTCCATTAACGCCTGTACATAACAAAATAATTCAATTATCTGTTCGACTGTTTTGCCGATAACGAAAGATCCCGACTATTGTGGCGGCGCCCTTTGAAATACCGATACAATGATTTTTTTCAGCGTTTAAAGGATTTTCTTGTAGTTCGCAGCCTTTTAAACAAAAGATTTGCTTTACAAATGAACGGACCGACAGACTGGCTCGGTAACTCCGGTCTGGCCAGTAATGCAGGTAGCGACTTTTGTTTGCTCTAACAACTGTTAAAAGTCACGAATTTGCGAGTAATAAAAAAGATAAAGCTCGAATTATTGCTGTTTGACTCAAACAAGCCGTTCAGATTTTGTCAATTGGGATTTGTTTGAGAAGACGCTAGTTATGGATTTTTCCGTATATCGTCGCCGTAGAGTGAAAATCTCGCAAAAATTTTTTTCGACAAAAATGACTTTTACAATCAAGTGATACTCAAGTACCGAAATCAGATTGAGTGTTACGTGACGTTATTTAGGAGATTTTCTTTCCTATTATAAAAAGTGTTCACTGTACGGCGACGATGTTTATGTAATTTTAGTACTTAAGGTAAGTACTAAAATTACTAAAATTTGCCGATTCCAAAAAAGGTAGAGGTTTTCAATTGGCCTATATTCTTTTACAGAGACAAAACATTACAAAAAGGTAAAAGAAGAGATAGAAATTTACTGTATGTTAGTATTCATGTTTCATTTATTAATGGGGTAGGCGGTCCAATTAAAATTTTCTAGTTTAAAGCTCGAAAGTGCGGATTTTTTTAACCAATATATACTTGTTTATAATATAGTATAGTTAACATATTATGTAGATGATAGATCCTTGTCACAGGAAGTCAGAAAATCTCTTTGTATCTTACAGCTACTTCAATCTCAGCTTACTAAGTAGTTTAGATTAATTAAGGTTGCAACTAAATTCAAGTAATTTTCATTAGAAGTCAACTGCAATTCATAAGTATAATTTACTGATTTTTATGTTATCTATTAATAACGTCAAAAACCGGACATAAATTATTTTTTATCGCAAAATAACGACTCCAGATCCACAAAACCAAAGAAAGTTGTTATAACTTTGCATAAAAGACTCATAACTCAGTCAAAATTTAAATAGTTATCTCGTTTTTGATGAGAGTAAATCTGCTTAATGTCACGGAACATTCTGTTAATTACGTTTGGCCATAATTTTTGGTGATTTTTTTCGTGTAAGATACCTCAAATGTTAATGCATGGGTAGATAATAAATCAACACGAGGCAAACAATTTAATTGCCGCAAGACGATGTTCACGAAGCTCTTTTATTTTTCATCATTTTAATATCAGTCCAGATTCTACACGTTGGGTGAAGTCGGTTGTGCTTGAGGTACGTTTTATTGGAAGTCTTGGACAAAGACGCTGGGTTTACAACGTTGTAAACATCTACTATTGTTCCCGACGACTCCGTACGATATGCAGGCACCGCTTATTGTTCCTGCTAAATAAGATATCCGTTTTTTGTTGTTTGGCCTATTATGACCAACATTTGGACATATTTTGACTGGAACGCCTTTCATGGTGATATCTCTTTGAGCCGAGCCGACGGTTTCCTTTTTGCAAAACATCACGTGCTGACTACTTCAGAGTAGGTAGCTCGTAGACCGGATGGTATTAAGATGCCAATGACCATTTTATGTATAGTAATCAAAATCATTGATAAATATAATTTAATTAAGCACAAATATAATTCAGAGGAAGTTATGTGAACTCAAACACGATTGCTCAATTGGTAACTTGAATGAAACTATAAAACTTCTGCTTGTTTTTAAACTACACTACCTATAACATCGTCAAAAACTCTGAGGTCAAATTAAATTCTAGGAAAACGATTTTCTACTTGATAATTATTTAATTCTATACCGGTATCCTATCGTGGCTGCATATTAAGAAAATCGTGAATAGTCGTTGATTAAGTACTTAATAACGACATCAAACATAGTAGCTAAAATGTATTTCAAACTGAACACACAAAGCTTAAGCTATAATTATTGTTGAAGTTGTGTGTATCCTCCGTGCTCAGGTAGTTCGGTCGGTAGGTACTCACGTCGGCTATCAATCGAACTTCAGAGTTTCCACGTATTTTATTACGGCTATAAATTAAGAACGCAATAAATATAAATCTCAGTCCGCGTCAAATCGCATCACATATTCATGCCTTAATGTTGTTAAAATCTAAACAACCGATGCCACTTCCAAAGTGACCCGTTTTAGATACCTACCTTAGGTGAGTACATAAACGTGATAGGATCTTTACGAGTATGTTTGACATTGGAATGTGTCTATGTAATCTTAGCCAGGTATAAAGTTGTGGAATCATGGAGGTTACAATGTAGGTCTCTATCTGAAGATGTTGATCCAAACATTGGCTCTTATTATGTTCGATTAAAATTTTTAATAACGTCGCATTGTAGCATGCCTATATATTTTTTTGAAACTAATTTCTGTTCTCTAATATAGACACACTAAACAGGTGTATAGGTTCTGATCAAATTCAAGACAAAACACATCAAGAAATATCTTCCAAGAAGGATTTATCTAGATCTACAGGATTTCTCGAAATTGAATCATGATCCGCCGTAACTGTGACGCATCAAGTCTTGACGCATGGAATGAGCGTCTTATAAAGCTACCCCAATTTGACCTCTAACGCACACCATGTACTGTCTATAGATTCTCAATCAGATATAACATGTAAAAAGTATAAAACGATTACTTCTTAATATAAAAATTAAAAGTCTAAAAATAGATTCTATGTAGAGTGTTTAGTAAGTACCTTAGTAAATGTTTTAATGCGATTTATCGCACAGGAAACTGGTAAGACAAGGTATTAATACCACATCTAGATAAAGCACTAAGTCGTAAGAATTATTATTTATTTTTAGAATTATTATTAATCCCTAAATTAAAGGACTTTAATTATTTACTTTCTGCAAATTTACAAAGTTACTTTTTCTATAATTCTAATTGTAAATCATCAATGTCATGTTATCCTTCAACCAGGCAAAGGCCTCCCATAAACTAATCTTTCATGGTTAGAAAAATATATTTCCATTATCTCTTTCAAATACTTAAAAACACAGTACATTGGTAATCTGCAATATTGTGATTATTAAATGGTGTGTTTCGTTTGATTCACTTGTTTGAGTGGATTTTATGATTGGACGCGGTACCCTTGATATCGCACTGGTATCAAAGTGCTGGCTTGTGTGACTACGTCGCTAAGATATGGCCAAGTGACGGAGGGAAAGAAGGATTAAAAATTAATTTAGCCGCTTTGATGTACGCCGATAATCCTCACATTATCAAGATATCAAATCGTGAGGATTAAACTCACCTAGTTAAATATAATGCACCTGATAACAACTGATTAAGTGTTGTGCGCGGTCTGAGTACATTTTACACTTTGAATAAAGGGTCCCGTAAATGATCGAATAATGTCACAATTCGATTCAAGACGTTTTAAATTCGTTCGATTCGATTCAATCGTTAACAGTTTATTTTTTTAAAATACTTTGGAATTAGTTTGTTTTCTTTCTAGTTAGGCACTCTGGGTAAAGAAGAGTTGCTCTATCTTGAGCTCCTTCGAGCTATGGGCTTCGTTTACGGACATTTTGGCAATTAATGAATCTAATTTGGCTATAAAAAATATTTGGCAAAAATGAAATCTAAAGATGGATGAACTAATGTTTTTATAATCTTGAGTTTGAGGTGGATTGAATTCTGTTGAGTATATTTATTACAATACTAAATCAAGAACGTACTTACTCGTTTTTAGTTGCATTTGTTAGCTTTAAAATTAATTGACCACATTATTCTTACTTTTTTTTTATTTAATCAGTAGATAATAATACATATATTTAATACTCGTATTTATGATGGACGCAAATCTGGTAATAAAATCACTTCATTGTCATTTACAGAGATCGCCTGCGACCACTTTTTGAAGCGCCTTTTGCAAACACGCGTCAATAAAAAGTCGTCGTAGGCACAGTTCCGCGTTGTATCAAGTCTGCATCACTACAAAAAGTCGAAAGCAGTCATTCCATAACATCGTGTTTCGTTTTGAAATGCCTAGCGTATCGAAAATGATTTAATTACACACCCTTTTTGTTAACATTTGCAAATCTAAAATTTTTATCTGAACACTAAAGCTGTTGCAAACTCAGCATGATTAGTAAAATGACACAAAAACGTGATAATCATAATAAAAAACCAAATATTTTTTAAATTAAACGATATTTACTTTTGGGGAAACAACTATACTTACTATTACTTGAACAATACAATACAACAATAATAAGTTTCATTAACAACTTAAGCAAAAATTTACTGACGGAGTATCGACTCAACGATTTTATAAGTTTCTTGTTGTTCTAAGGAACCTTAAAAATACTGCTAATCTAATTCAAAATGACGTTATGTCATACGAGTTGCGTAATACGAGTATAACTACATTTTGGCAATCAGCGTTTGAAATCCAAGATAGATCTTCACTAACATTTCCGACGTCGAAAACGAGGGATATTATTTTGAAGCTTATTTCCTTATCTATGTGACTTTGTAGCTCGCAAGCAAATCGACCGTTTTGTTATGTCATAGATGGCATTCAAGCTTACGGGTCGCCTGATGGTAAGCGAACACCGTCGCCTATAATAACATCGTCGATACGTTGCTGACCCTTAATGACTCTATTGACAGCCCTTTTGAAGTTACTTGTTGTAGTTGTTGTCCCATGGTATAGTGACTTGGAACACCGCAGGATAGCTCATTCCATAGATTGCAGGTGCACGGCAAAAAAGATGCGATTTCCACCGGTCGATAATATGTGGATGAGCTTTCAGGCGGTGGCGGCTAGTGCAAAGATAAAACCTCGATGCCGGCATCAAATTGCACAATTCTTTAGAACACCAAAACGCACTAAGCGTTTCAAGACAACTTTTCTAGTAAGAACTGCAGAGGTGTGGAACTCGTTGCCTGCGTCTGTCTTTCCACCGAAATACAATCCGGGGGTCTTTAAGAGTAAAGTGAATAGGTATCTCATAGCGCGTTATACCTTCGATCACGTCGACGCTTCCCATCAGGCGAGTCAGTGGTCAAACGCATGCCTAGTCTGTTGTAAAAAAAACTAACACTTTCTGTGTAAATGCGATAGAAAACCAAATATTATGTACAATGCAAAATACTTTTTTGACATCAAATAAAAAACACAAAGAGACATATGTCTCTGCGCATGTTGAACGGCTCTAGGTGCAGCTTTACGCTGCAATTTGTAAAGTGTCTCAAGCTGGTACTCGGGCGCTCCGTTCCAAAGATGGGAGAAGTCTTTGTCTCTACGTGAAGTACCGCTTCACCTTCGCTTTTGCGCGATTTTATTGAAGTGTAACTTCTAACGCGACTTCCAACAAGGTTGCGTTAAACGTTTAACGTTCCTGGTGGAGGGGGGGGGGAATAGAAATAGACAGAGCGAGAGTGAATGCAAGGCCCTCGAACGCATGCGCGTATGCCATGCCATGAAGGATAGACACAGAAGTTTCACTTCTTCCGCGCGGAGGGACTCCACGCACTATTTTTTATTTAAAGTAGTTTTAATCGAAATGTTTCTTAGCTACAATTTGTAAAAATGTATTCAGTTCTTAAAATATACTTGTAGGTTATTATCGTACTAGCTGTTACCCGCGACTTTGTTCGCGTTAATCAGAAAATTGTATCCAAAAACCTTCCTCATGAAATACTGTAACTAATTATTTTTCATCAAGATCCGTTCAGCCGAAAAAAAGTCTACAAACAAACAGACAGAGTTACTTTTTATTTTATAATGTTATGGATCACTAACTGCGTCCCGCGATTTGGTTTTTTTTTCATCATGAAAGACCTTTCTTGAAAGTGAAAACTGAAAGTTCTTTTCTACAGCCCTGACCACGTGTATGCAAAATGTTATGATTATCGGTTGAGCAGTTACGTGTGAATGCATAACAAGCAAACACACAAACAAACTCACTTTCGCATTTACAATATTACTAGCTGCCTCCCGTGGTTTCGCCCGCGTTCGCACAGGTACCGTTAATTTTTCCCAAATATAAGGTACTCGTACTCCTTTTCTGTACCTCTGACAATATGTATGCAAAATTTCATGATGATCACCCTTAGCTAGGGTTAGAAAATGTAACAAACATCCAAACGAACAAACTCACTTTCGCATTTATAATATTAGTTAAGATTTGAATTAGGAAGGATAGATAAGTTTCCCTATCCATGCTATATGAGCAAAGTTAAAGTAAATAGAAAGACTATAAAAGACTAAGCACTACTTGAAGAGTACAGGATCATTTTCAGTGAACGAAATGAAGATTCTTGCCACATGACTTCATTATATAAGATAACATAAGAATCAATGAACGGTGCTGTGGAAAATTTCCTATCACAATTTGTCACTAAGTTATTAATCATTGATTATAAATTAAATGAAGCGCTGGCAGTTCCGTTTCAAAGAAGCGCGCAATGATTCACTGAACATTGCATTCAGATAAAAATGTCACGAAAAAAATAATCTAAAAACAAATCTCTTTACTACCTACTGCATTAAACACAAAACGCGGCACGCGACGATGAAATAAAAGCTGTCTACTAATTTCCCTAAAAAGTGATCATTGAAAAGAATTTCTTTCAAAAGTGTGGATTTCAAATTATGCCGAGATTCTTCTCACCTTCCGTTTAAATGGTTTTCAAACACTGACCGCGAGCAAAGACTGAGGAAGTGTTTCCGCCATGAGCTGGCCACTATTTGCTTCCCTAATGACGCGTCTGATGATTTAATGCAATGACATGACAACATGTGAACATCATGAGAGTCAGAATTAATTTTATTGACGTCTGCAGCTTGCATTTATAATTTTTCGGCTTACAACCATTGCTGAGGAAATGATCCCTTGGAATGTTTGACATTTCAATTTGTTAATCCAGCTACGTATGTCTTGCCAGGCTCTGTTCAATAAGTACCTAATCATTTCTGTATAAGTATTCCAACTAATACACCGTACCTACCTAAGATATGAATAGTCCTTACCCAGAAACCTATACCTATCGATGTGGGCTGTTCAAAACTGTCGCCTTTAATGCCCTGCCAGGTTTTATGCATCTCTCTAGTTAGGCGTGACGTGCTAACGACCTGTGAGACTGCTGTCAAAGGGCAAACAGTCGGGAAGGCAAACACGCCTAGCGCTGTTTGTTCAATGCCGGGCCTCTGTGGAGATCACAGTATTCATAGCACGCCGAGGTGGTCGCCTCCTCTGATGCCGCACTGGTTTATGATCTTATGAAGCAATCATTGTTTAAGTACTGATTTTGAGGGTGAAATTGAAATAGTAATTTAATATAGTTATAGATATCTCTTCATTTACAATATAAACAACCTATTACAAATGTAATAATTAAGGTATAGAACTCAAGTCAGTATCCGCAGCGAAAATACCCAAAAAGCTAGCAACGTTACCTAGATGTACAGCAATTCTAATTCATGTTAAATATTCTAAAATTATTAAACTATCTATTCTTAGTAAAATAAAACCTGCCTGGTTGATCTTAAGAGAATATGTGTACCTATCTTTTTCATTATACTTACGAAGTACCAGGCCTCTATTGCTTATTCAGTAAAATTAGTAACATTACATCTCTTATCGCTGAAACAACCGCCTAGAAAAACCATTCTAACAAATACAATGACTACCTAATAAATACAAAGCTTTACAAACTTATTTTTGCCTGGCTTGTTCAGTAAAAACAATGCTTTTTAGTCATGTATCCTTTTCTAGAACAGTCCTCTGGAATTCCCCATCAATAGTCAATGAGGAAGCAGTGATTATGCGGGTAAGTGCGGTGGGCGGCGGCGGCGAGTTCAGAGCGCGGCGCCTTTGAAGCCGCCCTCGAAATGCCCTCAATAAGCGGCGTTTACACAGCTATTAACGCACATACATTCCTGCCAGCACCCTCGCGCCTACTATACTACAAACTCTTCGATTAATGAAGAACTGCCTCACTCTGCCTCCTGCTTACTCACTTGCAAATGGGCAATGTTCAGCTAGCGAGTTACAGGCCGCTGTTATACCTATCATTTTTAATTTCAACCTACATAAGGATATTTCAATTAAATTATGTGTATTTTAATTAGATATTTATGAGTGAAAATAATAAACAAAAAATAAATAAAGCCATGAATGATAAAAAAATGAAATTTTAATTATGAAAATCGAGATACACATTAAGTATGTGTTTTCACTAAAGAATGTAATGTATTATCTAAATGTTTATCTATATCTAAATAAGGTACTAACTACCTCTTTGGAGCTATAAACACTAAAATAATCAGCTACTCATTATTTTAAATAAATTCAGGGTTAGGATAAAATAAATAACTTACTTCCTAAGAGAAAGAGTAGGCTGCGTGGAATTGAGGACTGTGCCTACTGCTCTGTGGGTGAGAAGCCATCACGAAGTCTTACGTTACGAAATTTACTAATAGATAACCTTAACAACTCACTTATAAAACAAGTAGTACCTATGCAATATGAATTGTTAAAATACATACTTATTTTAAAGATACGAGTACAATGTGCTTAGACGATTCTAAATGTATTTAGAACCAATTCGTAGAGCCAAATGTATTAAATTTTTAATATTTTTGCATTTATGTATTTAAATAAGGCTAACCATTTTGTAGAGTCAAATGTATTCTATTTTTAATATTTTTTCATTTATGTATTTTGATAGGGATGTATGTACATATGTATGTATATGATATGTACATAGGCTGAAAAAAAGTTTTATGAAATGATAAACTTAAATAATGATGATTTCTATCTCTTCCTTCTTCTGATTTTCAAATTAACTTGTTTATTATAATTTTTAGTATAAATCTCTGCTCTAGAAATATCATTTTGTTTAAGAAATTTAAACATGAATTGGATAATAGCAAAGTAAATTGCTATTATTTCAGCACATACTGTTATATATAGGGTTTTAGGCACAGTGTAAAAAATATATTTTCTAACATTTTTTAAATTGTGAGACTAAAAATTGTTGCGGGTCAAAAATAAATAAAAGTTTATTTGGATTAACATGGATTTATTAAGTTTATCAATGTGTTTCGTGATAGTGCCGCGTACATTCTAACAAATCATGTGATCACAAACCGTACAAACATCAACACAACATCTCCAATACAACAAATCACAAAATTATACAAGCTACACCGATTTATTTATATCTGGGCATAAAAGGTACTACATGTTTCAATCGCGTATAAAACTCTTTGCTATCAGTATCATTAAGTAATATTACAAAGGAAGGCGGTAACTGTAACTTCAGGAGTTTGAAAAACAATCACTGATTACTCCTGAAGAATTTCTCTAAAAACCCACGTCGTAGACTTTTACACCTGCCGATAGTTAACTATGTCTGTAATTATACAATGATTGCAAAACCCCAAGAAAATAGCGTTAGCACCACTCTTACAAATGTAAATCTAATCACAAAACCAATGACAAACAACCACCATTCTCCATGCACTGGGAACCAATAAATAAAGTATAGTAATACAATCATTTATCAACAACATCGTATTACAGTATTATGTCAATAATAACTTTTCGTACAATCAACTATTTCTTAAACGTGACAGATTTGTCGATGCAATTCGTGATTATTTGCAATATCTAAATGTGTTAAATCTACAAAAACTGGCATAATAATAAGTCGAACCAAGACTTACACTATTATATACAAAACAGTTACAACTAGGAATAATCTCATTCAATGTAAAAAAAATATATGCACCTACTTCCCAAGGCCACAAATGCAAACAAAAATTATGACCTGACGGACGCAATTAATACAAACTTATTACCTGTCTTCGAAGCCGATGGATATTTCATTGCTGATGCTGTATGAGATTCTCAATGAAATTTAATTCCATCTTAAACCATATTTCAGTGATAAAAGTAAATAAAAAAAGCGCTCAAAACAAAACAAAGTTCCAATGCGAGTATAGCTTAATGAAGCACAAAATGTTATGTTGTAATTATATCACTGGTTTCTATAGATACATTTTACTGTTTAAAATTCTATCAAAGTTTTAACGTTACGAAATATTAAAAAAAGAAAAATTTACAGGCCTTCGCGCAATTTATATATCGGCCTAACAGCGCGTAGGCCGCATCGAACCGGGGAAAATATACAAGGCACTTGTAGCATTGAGAAATATTCATCAATAAACCTAAAAATAACCAATATAATAATACTTAATTATTACTATAATAATATAAAAATATAATTATCTATATTTACAGTCAAGTGACAAAATTCTTTAAATTAGGTTTGTACCTATTGACGAAAATAGGTATAAAGGATAGCTGCTATAAGGCGTGAACACTTAGGTACCTAAATTATAGCACTAAAAAGGCTAATTACAGCATTTCGATTCTGACGAAAAGACTATTTCGATAACAAGAAAGTGTAATTGATGTTAATTTTAATTATCGTACAGTTAGAATCATTAAAGAAAGAGCCTATTCACCAAAACGTTTGGTTAAGTGTCACCTCGGCAGTCACAGCTTTAGCTGACCGCCGAGGTAGCGCCTAGAGTATTTACTTTATTTTATATTACAGCAATGATGGTTAATTTTACAACATTTCACTAGAATGCACTAAATTTATCACACATTAAGGTCACGTTGTGGCAATAAATTGTAATGCACTGTTCCGACAAGTCAGTCAGAGAAATGTCACTACGCGAATTCAATGTCCTCACTGAAGTCTTGCTGCAGTCACAGTAGAGGCACGGGGGGTACTCCGGGTACGAGAGGCTCGGGGACGCCCTGCAGGACCCCTTGGTGGTAGTGGTGGTGGTGCATCATGCCGTTCATCATCTGCTGGTGGTGGAGCATCGTGGCGTGGTGTAGCTGCGCGTGTTGTAAGGACGCGTGGTCACCTTTCTCCTTCATCACGACCTCTTCCCGTTTTTTTACCTGTTTGCGCTCCTTGGCGCGACGATTTTGAAACCATATTTTTACCTGGAAACAAAAAAGTGATTAGCATGCGACTACCATACCTAGTCATAGAACTCCTGTACTTTTGAACTAGCGTACATCGAGATCGTGCTTTGGACTAGCGTAATACAGTCTTGCTAAAAGTAAGCTGTAAGTCTTTGAGCAGTTAAAAAGTCTCTCAAGCAAACCATTCAACTGAATTTGAATTCTTTAATTTTTAGTCTTAAAGGTTTGGAAAAATTGAGTTGAATTTTTAATTGTTTCGTGTTTGGAAATTTTCGTAGGTAAATTCTGTAATTTGCACGAACATTATTTTTGATCCATACCAAATATTTTAACGCCGGAAAAATACGAGAGAGAGTATAGTTAAAACCAACCTGTCTTTCAGAGAGTCCCAGACTCGCAGCGAGCTCGGCCTTGCGCCGGATCGTGATATACCGACTGTAGTGAAACTCTTTCTCCAACTCTAGCCGCTGATGGTCGCTGTACACGACGCGGTACTTGTCTTTTGTACGCGTTTTACCTGCAACAATGAGAAAAGTTCGTTTAATCATAATAGTAAACTTTTATCCTCGTAAATGCGAAAACAAAAAAGGGAATTATTATTACTATTGCTAAATTCCGTAATTGATAATTCCATAATTAATACTCGCAGATGTAGTTTATTAACCCCTAACACAAAAACGACGGGGTGTTAAGAGTTTGACATGTATGTATGTGTGAGTGTGTGTGCATCTCAAAGTCAAAATGTTTTTATTCAATTTAGGTATCAAAGATACACTTATGAACGTCAAAGTTATTTAAATAGACTCGACCGCCTTGTTCGGATAAAAAGCCTCTACTCAGAAGAACAGGCAAGAAACTGAGGGGCATTATTTTTTTCAAATAATAAATAAATTACAGTCTCACAAAGTTTGGCTTACAACTAGGTAATATCTATAAATACTAGTGGCTACTTGGCGGAAGTGGAAAGCTCCAGACATCTTTATCTTCTAAATAATTCCTAACCTTATAATATCCTCTTTTCATTAATGTAGTTTTTACATGTGATTTGAATTTTCCCTCGGTGAGCCCTGTTATATTTTTCGGGATTTTATTGTAAAAACGAACGCAGTTGCCTAAAAATGACTTTCTTGACTTAGTCTAAATCTCTGTACAGCTATCCTATCCTTATTTCTAGTGTTATAATTGTGATAGTCACTGTTCAATTTAAATTTATGTAGATTTTTGCGAACGTGCATAATATTTTCAAAGATATATAAAGAAGGTAAAGTTAATTTATTTATTTCTTTAAATAAATCTCTCAATGATTCACGGGGACCCATTCCGTAGATAGCGTATCTGTAGCATCGGAGCTCCCGAACGGATGAACCGATATTGATTTGGTTTTTTTCGTTTGAAATGTGAATTAGTAGGGTAGGGTAGGGTAGTAGGGTAGTGTAGTTCTTAGCTATGTTTGAAGACAATCAGTGGGGGGGTCTTTTTTAATTTATACTTGTTTTATAGTTTAACTAGCTTCTGCCCGCGGCTTCGCCCGCGTTGCTTACAGAAAATGTATGACGTTTTTAACTTCAGAAATAAATATTATAATCGGTCACACTCGCTCTCAATTGAATACACAAACTGACAATATCCCAAGCAGAACAATATGGACGAAGTTCTTTAGTTAACTAAACTATCTCTGGAATGAGAAAAGTAGGAGTAGTAGTAGTAGTAGTATGGTATCAACAGAACTTAAAGCGTGTGTGAAAAGACAAAATTAGAAGACAACCGAAAGTAGATAATTGACAATTAATAATGTTTACAACGAAAACCTATTTTTTTTTTCTTTTTTAGAAAAACCAGGCTGCTCAATGAGCTTACTCTGTAGCAGGCCACGTATAACTATATAAGATATAAGAATAACCGTGTGAAAAGCATTTTAGTCAATTATTATGAGTTTGGCTTGAGGTTTATTTATGGTCATGGCAAAGCAGACTTTGAGGGGAAACTGCACTCTTTTTAACTCGAAGGGGTAATCCGGTGGTGTTAGAGATATTAGAGGAATCCTCAGCATAAACACAGACTCATTCGGAAACTACACCAGTCAGTGTGCTGGCAGATCTTTAGTTAAGACCTTCGAAGCAAAGACAACCCGTAATAGGTTTTGTCTTCCTAATACTAAAGCAGCTTCTTCTATTGACTTCGTCTATTTTTGCTAAATACTGCTTCTAAGATCAGACAGACATAATTATAAATTTCATCTCCTAGCTCATCTACCTGATCTTTATTGACAGAAAATCTCGTCACTTGCCGTTTGTAATCTTCTGACAGGCTTGGACTTAATTCTTGTATTTTTCCCTTACTGATTAAGTAGGTTTGAAATTTGATAGAATGTCAGCAATATATATAGTTCACACATTTTACACGGAGATTCATATGGAAAAAGCAATGATAGCTTCGTATTTAATGTCATCTGCTACATGACTGGAGCCCGGTGTACGTATGGCGATAGGCTCGCTACTAATTTTGGACTAAATATCGTCCGGCGAAGTGAGGGTGTTGTAATACACCTCTTAGGGTAAAGGCGTGACGTTTTACCTACTATACGTAGCTACCACCGTTATCTAGATCTGTGCCAAATTTCAAGTTGCTGACTTACAGTTTCCAAGATAATCAGCTCACAGACATACAGACAGAAAGACATCGGAGTTTCATGATAAGGTTCCTTTCACCATTTTAGTACGGAACCCTAAGAATGATAACATCGTCGTTTGTAGTGGGTTAATAACTTTCTCAACAAAGTTTTCGGAGTAAAAAGAAGCCCTATTAGACTCTTACGGTGGATGATGATGATGATGATTTTGGAAAAACTGTGATACACGTGTCTCATAATTTTAATTGAAGAGTATTTGTACCAATTTTTGAGTCAATCGACCCAGAGAAAAAAAAGTTTCATAGAAATTTCAACCCCCCATTTCCCCCACTTAGGGGTAGTATTTCGAAAATCCCTTTCTTAGTGGATGCCTACACTGTACAAAGAATATATACTCCAAATTTCATGTTTCTAGGACCAGCGGTTTAGGCTGTGCGTTGATATATCAGTCAGTCAGTCAGTCAGGACTTTGAATTTTATATATATAGATAGGCTTGCGTTTGGCACTCAAACGTACAAGTGGCGTAAATGACTGGCTGGATGAACAAAAAGACAGTGAGGCCATTTCTTCCGTAAAAAGTTTCAGCCACTGTTAGTAGGATAGTGAATATGACTGTGGTCTTTATTATGTGTAGTTATATACAATGTACCTATATACGTAGTTACATGTGTATAAAAGTAAAAGCACAAAGTGAGACCGTGCACGCAAGTATAAATCCTACTTTGTACCAGCGTCTTAGACAAGTGGTGCTAGGTACTTCAGACTTAGCAAATGCTTTGCGTTATTGAGCTTCCATTTCACTTTTATGAGCCGTAGTAAATTTTATTCAAAAATTTACAAAAAATGAAAGTGAAATATTTAAATTTTATTGTAAGACTCTTCCGCGCAACGGTTTCGACTGCACTGCAAAAGATAGTGTTGGTGTGACGTTTGCGGAGGTAAAAAAATATCAGTACTTATTATAAATAATTCATTTTATATTACTGGCTCTTTGAGCTGTAGACCTTGCGGCCGACATTGGGTTCCTCTACAGGATGCATTCCCCAACTGGGGAGCAATGCAGCTAAGCTCACTCAATGCTTAACTGAACCGTTGATGTTGCGTTTATCATTAAAAAATTCGATGGGGAACGGCTCAGTATCACTAACGTCTCACAAACGTACCAGCTAGACCACCGGTGACACGTTTGTGATACGTTAGTGATACTGAGCCATTCCCCGTCCGATTTTTTATGACAAACGCAACATCAACGTTTCAGTTAAGCATCGGCTGAGCTTCGCTGAATTGCCGCCCTAATTCTTGTAAAAAATTGTGAGCAGGTTCGATAATTATACAATTTTTTTTTTGCCAAGGCAACATTTGTTTTTTTTTTATGTGGTCTAAGATGGAGCACGACGACCTATAAGGTACTAATTCACTCTAGCCTTGAAATTTTGTAGAGTGAAGAAGTATAAAGACGGCAGTTGAATGAGGCGCTACAAGTGCGCTACTCAGACCCGTCTTCGGAACGGTTACACCGGACTACATCCCGAAACACGACTAGGTCATTTCACGGCATGGCTTGGTCCGGTGGGTGGTAACTAGCCACGGCCGAAGCCTCCCACCAGAGTTTACTACCCGGTTAGCACTACCCGGGGACCACGTGTAGGGAATCAGAATAGAGTACACTCCTACGGACGTGGGTAGCTAGTTAATATGGCGGAAATATGTTTTTTTTAATCATACCTCCGCCATTTTGAAAAAATAAGAAGAGATTAGGAAATGCCACCTGTAGAGGAAGACAGGGGTCTGGACAGAATCCAGACATACGGAAGCATTTTTGTTGAAGCTAAAGCATAGAAGCTTTGTTCGCTAGCGCTCGCTCGGTCGATGTCGATATCTTACAGAACCGAGACCTGTATATAGGTGGGCTGTAGGAAGTCATAATTACAAAATGTCACTTCACCAATGTAAAACATGTATTCTAAACTGGCTAAAGAAACTTGATTATGAACTAACGGAGCGTATAGTGACTCATGAAATAGATACTTATATGTTACACTACCCACCTTAACTTAACCTAGAATTTTTTACTAGCCACTAAGAGACTAGCTTTCAACCTAAAACTGATTTCTGAACATATTGTAAACACTAAAATATGTAAATGTAAAGAATTTTGAAGGTATTATGTAAAAATGTTATGTAAAGGTATAATAGGAACTTAAATATAAAGTACATGACGTAAAAAGTGAAACAGAAAATGTAAAATTAAATGGAATAGATTTTAATTAGTACGTAATACAAAATTTTGAAAAAATGTTATAGATTAATGATATACCATTCTTCTATAAATAACGAAAGAGCGGTCTCTCCTAACACAGGTTTTCCAAACTTAACAGGAGAAACCAACCCCTGTAATTTACCAGTTTAAGAATTAAATAAATTTTGAATTTGAAAAAAAAAGTCAGAGAGTAAGACTGGCACTAAAGCACTAAAGAGAGTACTTATACTTAGAAGTGGCTGAAAAATTGTTGATGATGATGATATATCGTATCTATCTAGAGAACCTATAACAAAATACATTTTTTATGAACGCAAAAAAGTAGCTTATTTTGGCACATGTACCCTCGACATATAGACAAAATAAATACGAGCGAATTCGCTCAACGCACAGTGAATCCCAACATTCAAGGCAAGTTAGTGGCGCGATAATTCGTCGGTTTACTGTTTGAAAAGTCTTTTATATTCTCGTAACGACTCGCAGGGAAGCCGCGTGGTGAGCGGCGAAGGGTCCCCAGGGGTCGATAAGGTAAATCCAAGGCACAGAATATGTGTGTAGTGTGTTTGTAACCAAGCGGGTAGAGTCAGAGGCGCCGCGCGCGGGGCTTAGCTGGGATTAACCGAGGACCACACCGAGTGATAAATACTGGAGTGGCTTCGGATTTAGAATTTAGTTTTAGAATTAGACTAAAGTTAGTGCACATACTTATTTTTTCACGTTATAGTGAGGAGAATTTAAATACCTCTAACTAAAATGAATGCTGGTTGGGTCTGAACGGATGTGTGTGAATTTGCGCACTCAAACTGGACTAGTTGTATTTGCGTAGGAAGCTCAAGGCTATAATATACATACGCACATATGACGGATTTATATCGGACCAAGTGGAACTGAAGTCTGAATTGATGACCATAAGATGGAAACTTTCAGAGAACTGCAACAACGAACAAGAAAGCCGAATGAAAACATTTTCTTTTAATATTTATTGATGTTAAATGTTGTGTAAGTTAACACAAGTTTTCCAGATCATCAAAATCATGAAAAAAAAATGAAAAAATTAAGGTCTCTTTTTTATTGTCATAAAATATAATTTTATGAAACATCCGAACTTGCTTGCTTCAAACTTCCAAAAATTTGACATAAATAAGCTTAAATTAACACTTTGCAGTTACATTATTGTCTTTCAAAAATACATATTAAACAATAATAAAATAGTAAGACTATAAATACAGACTATGGCTCGTTGCCTTTACTTTAAGTACAGAAGCACTAAACTGATAGGTACTGAATACTGATTATACTATAGGTATGTTTTTACGATGGCGGTTTTAGCTTACAGAACAAAGACAAAAAAACAGATAGCAGGTATAACCTACTCATGTGTAATAACCAAAAACCTTGAGTATTCACACATGACGATGATGTGCCGTATCAACACACAACTGAAAAAAACCTAATAGTTTTTTGGTGGATTTAGAGCTTTTTCAGTTTCAACTTTACAATTCTTTGTAGACATTCAGATTAGGAATTAACTCTGAATCAAATAGGAAATTCCGTGGGATTTTTTCAGAGAGTAATTTTTGTTTACAATATTTTATCTGGAGTAGATGTGCCAACGTGTATAATTATAAGATGGGTACATGTAGGTACACATAGCACAAGACAGAGGTGAGGTGTATCATTGTGTACCAACTCGGAGTGTGTAAATATTCCTTATCTCGGTATTAAGAACTTCATAAATTATGTTTGTCACTCGAGAGAGAATCACAGTGGAATTAGAAAAGGTATTTTACGTAACCGACTGACTTTACTAACATTTCACGTGGTAAATAGGTGTGCATTATTGACATAGAGCTAGATTTAATCTGGTTTTAATAGTTATTCATACTGAATACCTATCTATGATGAACACGTTTGTGTAGATGTGTCTGTCAGCATAATGTACCTACTTCAGGGAAGGACAAAAAATATGCCTACGTAGATACATTTCAATGTTGATTTATTTATAAATATTATAATGCTGGAACTTTGTATTGTTCGTAGCTGGTATTTTTAGGTTCTAGTGTAAATGTTAACATGGTACTTTTTTTCTTTGCTAAGATAACAACTATACTATATCCGTAAGACAACTTAAATACAACTTGGCTGGCAATATAAAAAAAAACACAATGACATCTCAGTAAATAGTGGTATTCCGCCCAAATTAAACCACTTCAATTATACCTAAAATAAAAGTGACAACACTCGACTAGTTTACACAAGGTAGATTGAGATACGCACTTCAGATAAGACAAAACAGAACCCAAAAATACAATAGTTTAGTAGTAAACTGAAAATAATGCAATAGATTCTAGACAAGAGTCAACACAGTGACACGATCTTCGAAACCGCTCGAATGACAGAAAATTATAACCAAAATAAATTTCCTGTTAGGGGAGCAAACAAAAGGTAAGGTAGAGAACAAGTAAGGTAAACAGATGGGTTGTGTCTATAGGCGATATGCGATGCAGCGTTTGATAGCAGGCGCTAATGTCGGAGGCAAATAGTCGTGGTCGGCTCACGAAGGCTTCGACGGAGCCCTACGGCTTGCGGCGGCGGCGGCGGCCGGGGCGCCTACTCGATTTTATATTCAGCAGTAAAACATTTTTACGATGCAATAAAAAGTTAGGTTCCAAAGTAGAATAATTTACGATTAATATAGTACAAGTAGGTACCTATATTTTTAAAACAAAATCTAATTAGGTGTACAGAATACTTTTACTTTTTAAGTCCTTCTAAATGCACATCTATGGAACACCACAAGCAGTAATAAATCACAAACATAGGTAAAAATGTTATTAAATATGTAAGTAAAGGATAAGTATGAGGAGTATGAGTTTGAGTAAAGGCTGATTTAAAATAATTTTTATTCCATATGCCACAACTAAATCTATAAAGCAGACTATAATGAGTATAACGTCTACCAAATGCAGAAGGCAAAGCCATGTCGTATGAGGAGGTGAAAGCGCTGTCAGAAGACCGTGAAAGCTATAAATTGCTCTGCCGACATGAGCTACGCTCTTAATAAAGCTGATGTACTACTTTGAAACAATAATTTCACTCCAACAGCCTGGAAATTACACATCTTTGTAAGCTTAACTGGCACAATACACCTCGCGTGCAGTTTAGCCATTGTAACATATCTCGCAACCTTTTATTGTAATTAACTTCCTAAAAGGCACGGAACTCATTATTATTCTATTATCGTGGGTTCGTAACGTACTCGTAGGATAGTTGTTTGTGTGACGCAAACAGTGCGGGCGGGCGCGACCTAGGGCGTCGGCGGGTGTGCTTAGTCAGTTATCGCGGGCAAATAGATATGTGCCGGATAGAGCGAATGCACAGATGAATAGAGATTATGTTCCAGTTAAACGATGATATCTTCCTAGCCGATTTCGGCTATTGCTTCTGTTAGCTAAATTGTGAGCCTTGATGGTGTGCTTTCACATGGCTTATGTAGCTTATCTTTGCACTGAAAGTCCTAGAACAATAATTGCAAGTCAAGATGCCATTTACGTAATTGTAAGGTTATATTTGAGGGAGGCCTGTTCCTTAGCTTTAGTCCAGTTAATTATAAAAACATCGAATAAAACGAATATCAGCTGGGGACAGTGTTTCTATTCAGTTGTGGTCAACCGTCAAAAGGGTGCTTGGATTGTTGTTCGATTGGTAGCTGCCAATCCCTTTTAAAAGGTAATAAACGACGGAACAGTACGGAAAAGATAATACATTATCTGAACGAAAAATATAGTGTTTATACGGCATATTATTCGCGCATTTTGTACATTGTCGAAGCAAAATTCACTTGGCCGAAATTAAAAAAAAAAGCAGGCAATAAATATTAATTAACAATAAATTATTTAGAATAACATTGTCCGGATGAATTCCCATTTTTTTATTTCACGAGTTGCGCTTCGCGGTGTTACCCACGGCTAAAAGAAACCCTATGGCCTTTTCTGTGTATGTAAATGTATGTACAACGTGTTTGTAAAATTTAAAGACGATCGATTGAAGCGTGATAAACGAATAAACAAGCAAACTAACAAATTCACTTTCGCATTTATAGTAGTTAGCATTTAGCGAAATAGATTCAAAAACTAAAAATGTTAATCAATCAATTAATTAATATTGTCTGACTCTCAGTACTTATAAATATTGTCTGTCTCAATTATTATTGTTCTGACGTTCGTTTTCAATTATAAATATTCAACTGTGACGTGTAACTATAGAAGTTATCAGTAAACTCTGATTTATGATTTCTGATTTCAATCACGGGTTAAACCACCACCAACAATGAGACCACAAGAGCTGAAAGTAATGATGGTGGATGATAAGAGCACCACAAAAACTAACAAAAGGTTAACTCTCTTCATGACGTCAGCACGTTTAAAAAGCACGTCAAAATGATGAGTGCTCGTTTACGATAAAAACGTTGTGACGAAAAAATAGTCACGCACGAAATTCCTATCAAACTGTTGGATCGTAAAACTTTTAAATATCACGAAGCAGTTATCCTACTGTGTTTATTATCGCAATCCAATAGATTTATAGTTTTTCTATCGTCTTGTAGATACCTACAATAATAACTGCATTTCAAATCATATAACTGTAGGCCTTCTACGTTTATCGCTAAATTCGAGTCTTTCGAGTTAATTATTTAACAAAGTACTTACCTGTCTTGTGTCAATAATGAATTATGAATTCAGTTCTTTCGCTTTCGCGCATGACGTTTCACTTCAGGGTGAAGTTATACACAGTATGTTACAAAAACCCTGTTGTATAATTGAAGGGCATGTACACACTAAATATAAGTATTCACGCACGTTGAAAATAGCAAGAGTTATGACCGGTTTAAGAACTCAAGAAAAATAGGAAATTTCACAGAAATAAAAACAAATTTGTATTACATGCTGGATGCCTTTATTCTAAGAAAGTAGCGGAACGACGCGAATAGTTTACAAATAAAACCGGCGCGATTAGTGTCCGCGTTCGCGCCTTTAGGAGGGCATAGCGCGATGTGTGTAAAATTTTTCATAAAAACTAACTAGCATAATTAATTGTATCCTCCATACTGGACGCGCACCTCGCGAAAATATAACAGGGTTTTTATAACACCCTGTATAGAAGACAGACCAGATTATTTTATTAGCCTAAGTATAGAGCGTTTAAACATTAAATAATAATTTTTAAAAAATTCTTTTCTAGATGTACAGCAAGAATCTACTTAGGTATGCCAAATTTTTCTAAAATGTACCATTCACCATCCTATATTACAGTGTTGCTTGCAGGATGTAGCTCACGTATCATAGCATCTAGCATCCTGCACGTATGTACGAGCAGGATGATAGTCAGGATGGACGCGTCATTGCCGGACGCGATGCAGAATGCGACAATATTCACCATCCTGCATGACGTGCAGGATGTGCGTGCAGGATGGTAAATGGTTACCTATTCGAAATTAAATAAATTAAATATTAGACACATTGGAACCTCATTTCTTTTTTAAATGTCTCATTTCAAACTAGCCTAGATATACCGGTCTTGGGCGTATTTACTTGCATTTACTACATGCAAGTACGTATTAAGTACTGAAAACCTATGATGTGTTATCTAGCAGTTAAAGTGTCTTATCCCTCGGAATAATAGTTATACAGTGTTTTGTCTTTTTCGGTCCAGTTAAAAATCAATGAGAAAGAAAAAGACAAAACACTAAAACTATTCTGAGGTTATACTCGTACAACGTTTAATAATAAAGGGGATAATATTAAGTAGACATGAGTAGGTACGTCCTTATCGTAGCGATAAAAGTCATAATTTTCTTTTTACTCGACTGCGCAAGAAGGAAGGTTATGTTTTTCGAGTACATGTTTGTAAGTATGTATGTATGAAGTTTCTTTGGCAGGCTTGTTGGATTTCGACATGTGAGGTGTCATTTGAATCGTCTGGATAGTGGAAGTGACATAAAGTACAACATTTAACAGCCGGTTTGATTTTCTTTTGATAATGTTACTTTTTAGAAATATATTATTATTTTAGGTGTATGCACATTTTTAAATCAATTAAAATTGAACCCATACAATTCAATTCTTCGAACGAAAGCCCGAAATTCCAAGAACAAACATTCCCAAAATGGAATACATTTCTGAAAAGCCATCGCGTAAACGTGAAATCACAACAAAATATTGTTACATTTATTGTAAAGTTACATAGTTTACAAAATGAACTAACAATTACTTTAATAATCTTAATCTAATAAATCGCTGCCAGCTGTAGGCAATGTACCCAAAATTCTTAATTATTCTTCTTATTCTAATTCTTCGAACTACATTTTCAATTTTGCTATTTTTAGAAAACTGTATCTATTTGTAGTATATAAAACTATTATATGATTCTAATACTTCATTCCCACAGTAAATCACTTCAAGCAATAAATAGCTATATATAGTACCATAAAGATATATCTGTCAAAGTTAAAACAAAGTTATAACACTTAATAGTTATTACACATTATAGTAATTACGATAACGGTACACACCCATTCATTTACTTGTAACACTTGATGATAAAGCGATGGCACCAAATTTAATGAACTGGCAAATTGGTATATAATGAGGTTTTTTTTATCAGAAGTATCCTTGTCGTAAGTGTTTTACTATAAATTAATTAGCAATTTATTAAGATTTTTATCGAAGTTTTGAACGTATACATTAAATTTTCACTCGTTCACTCATTTTCTCAAAGATAGTAAATATCATGAATAAGCTTTAAAGGTACGATTATAAAGAGTTCAGTAAATAGAGCTTATTTGTGGATATAACAAGTAATCTACTTACTTACACACACACACACATTTTAATAACTTCTATTCAGGCCAAGAAGTTTTGTGGTTTTATTATTTTTGGAAATAAAGTATTATTATATAAATTAACATTATTAAGGTTTATTAAGGTATTAAAAGTGGTTAAGTTGAAGTGATAAGTTTTGTTTTAGTGACTATTTTACGTTTGGTATGATAAAGTAAGGTTGAGGTTATAAACAAAAATATAACTAAGGGTTATTTTTAAGGGGTTGGGTTCTTTCTCATTTTGGTACTCGTTGATGTCTTTTAGTAGGCCCCGTACAGCCCTGTACGGACCCCTCCTGGGACCTTAGAAAAGACTTCAACGCAAGCTCACTAATTTAGAGTCATCTTTAATAAGAAGTTTTGCTTTGGCGATTATGTATTTGAGTGTTAATCCTGCTTCACATCAATATTTTAACTCAAAAAACGTTTGGATAGGTGGATGTATATTTCTTAATCAATCACGCCAGAACGGTTTAACTATAAGTACCTGGATGGCCGAGCTTTGCTCGGTATTTTTTTTAATTTTTTAATTGTGTTTTTTGGATAATAAACAATTGATTTTAGTCTAACCTCAAAGCAAACACTCATTGACTTCGTGTAACTTAACAACGCCATCTGCTGTTGTGTCGTTAAAGCAATTAGTTGCTCACAAAAAATAGTAGTATTATTATTCGCCAATAGATGTCAGGAAGAGTCATATTTTTCAGTTGAGATTGATTATCGATAAAACACGAATAAAATGATATTTTCTAAAAATGATTCCTAGCTAGATCGATTTATCGCCCCCGAAACCCCCTATATACTAATTTGTATGAAAATCGTTGGAGCCGATTCCGAGATTCCAATTATATATATATATATATATAAATATATATACAAGAATTGCTCATTTAAAGGTATAAGATATACATAGTTCACGTTACTATATAAAATGGCAGAGGGCCAGAAGAAACTGTAACCTGCAATACAAGCTCTGACGAGACCTAGGACAGGGTATAATGATCGTAACGATACTCACTGTAGCTCTTATCAAGTATGTACTTGTATGCTAAAAATGTTACCAATACGATATTGTAATAACGAAATATAAAACTTATGATTATAATATTAAACGGATCTGGCTAAAACGTGGTACGAGTATTATAGTATAAAGAAAGATTATAAATATTATGTATTAGAATAATAATGTATTAGAACATAAGTTACTTTATAACTGTGATTAACACCACGGAGTTCTGATAGTTGTTAAAAATATTTTTCATTCCTGTCATAATTTCCTTCCGATCGTAATTTTGCATTATTCCGAGTGGCATAGGTAATAATTTACATCCGGGGTTTGTGTTTTTTTAATGTCATAATTACATTCATTTAATTTACTTTACATCAACTGTAAGTTAGTCAATTTGGTTGATTTATTGGCATTCCTGCCTCTCATAATCGGGTTGTTACAATTTTTCGTAGTTATTTAATTTTTATCAGTATCATCATCTACATCTTTCTTTTTCGCACTTCTTACTTTATGTTTTTATTTGCTTCTCTATCTTTTTATCTGCCTTGGTTGCATGGTAATTGAGTTCCCAGGCGTAATTTCACTAATATCTTTAGTCAACCTTTGACCGCTGAATGTTCAATACTCTATCGTAATTAAAGACGACGAATAAAGACGAATATAATATATTAATGAAAAACCATAACCATACTCTATTCATTAATAATAATAATAATAATAATAAGTTTATTCAAAATCTGTACAGAGGTGTTGGTAACATTATTTTCTTTTCTTAACAGTGTGTTAATATGGGTACCATATGAGTCGCTGTGCCCTGCACTAGGTCTCGTCAGAGCCTGTATTGCAGAGTACAGTTCCTTTTGGCCCTCTGGCCACTTTATATAACAATAATAAGTATGCAAACTAATCTATAATTTATTTAAAAATATAAAATACTTAAATAACTTAACTATTTTAGATAAACATAGGCAAAACAATGAAACACAAACTGGAAGAGTATTTGTGTTGTAGTATTTCTTAGTTCTATATATTTTTTTTTTTTTTTTTTATTAATTTCTAAGTGAATGGGTGTTGAGTGTGTGTGTTTGTGTGAAAGTGTTAGTGTTTGTGCACGTATATATACATGTGATGGTGTGTGAGTGTGTGTGTGCGTTTATGTGTGTACGTGAGACAGCTCCACATAGCACCATCCTCGAGAGAGTTGGGCTTGCGGAGATGACCACGGGCGTATGTGGTGTGGTGTGATGTGTACGGTGATTTAACCTGTTCAATTGTTCGTTTTTTTTTTTTTTTTTGCCATTTTATTACCTTTTATAATTGATTATTCTGTAAGTTTTTCCGTTTCGTCATAGTTCAAAGATAATAAGAAATTAACTGTTATTAGATTGCATTTAAATTTTGTGACATTTTCAAGTTCTAATTTTTTGTTCAATTTATTATAAAGTACAGGTCCTAACTTGTCTAGGCTCATGGCACCGAATTTGGTTCGTTTGGCTGAGGTTCTGAAAACTAAATCTTTTCTTCTTTTTTGAGCTTTCTCTTTGCAACTATCAGTAGCAACTAGCATATGTTGTCTGTTGATGATTGATTTGACAAATAGTTGCCGAACTGTAAGCACGCTACATTCTTTGTACAATTGTACAGTCGGGAAGCGTCTCGGTTTGAAAGTCATTACTTTTAAGAGAGCTCTTTGTGATATCTCTAACCGTTCTAGATGTGTTTTTGCAGCTGAACCCCACGAGGGAATACAATAGGATAGGATTGACTGGGCTAGGGCATAATAGATTTTGAGAAGGTAGTCGAATCTCAGCAAGTGCCGTAACTGTTTGAAAGTAAATATAAGTTTTCTTACTCTACTTGATAGTTGTTTTATGTGTCCCGTCCAATTTAAGTGTTGATCCAGTATAACTCCTAAGTATCTTATCTCTGAGGTTTGATTAAGATTGTCACATCTACATGTGCAACCTATATCACAGGTGGACTTGTGTATTTTAAGGTGTAATGGTTTTTTAGGTTGGGTTGTGATGTTAATACTAAATGTAATATACTTAGTTTTTGTTATATTAATGGAAAGCAGATTAATTCTTAGCCATCTTGAAACCTTGTCTAAGCCTTTGTTGATTACTTGTTGAGTTTCTTTCCAAGTTTTCCCATGAAATAATAGCACAGTGTCGTCTGCGTAAGTAACTATTTTGCCTTGATGAAGCTGTAAGTCGCATAACTGATTGATGTATACGAGAAAGAGCGTCGGTCCCAGAATACTGCCTTGAGGCACTCCAAATTTCATATCAGCTTGACAACTTATTACATTATCTACCCTCACTGTCTGTGTTCTACCTGTGAGGTAGCTCTGGAACCATTTTAGAGGAGTTCCTCTTATTCCGATCGCTTCAAGTTTTGACAATAAGATGGAAATAGAGACTGTATCGAAGGCTTTTGCTAAATCGAGGAAGATGCCTACACATTTGTTTTTCTCATCTAGGTTTTTTTTTATATGTTCGGTAACACTAAGCACTGCATCTTCGGCACATCTTCCTGATCTAAATCCAAATTGATTTCCTGAGAGTATGTTTTTGCTTTCTAGGTACTTCTTCAGCCTTATGTTCATGAGTTTTTCCAGTACCTTGGAGAAAGTAGGAAGCAAAGATATAGGTCGATAGTTTGTGACACACACCTCATCTCCGCCCTTGTGAATTGGACAGACTATGGACTTTTTGAACGCTGTTGGTACTACACCAGAGTCAAAGCTGACTTGGCAAATTGCCGTTAGTGGTTCCAGAATATATGGCAGAATCACTTTTAATAATTTAGCATTGACTTTATCCCATCCAGGTGCTGAGCTGTTTTTAAGATTTCGAACAATATTGTAAATCTCTGTGTGATCTGTAGGTAAAAGACCAAAGGATGTCAGGTGTTTATCGGTATTGCTATGATGAGTTGCGGCTAAGTTTTCTTCATTATGATTTAGAGATTTCAGTGTGTCTTTGGCAAGGTCTGATCCTACATTGATAAAGTATTGGTTTACTTCGTTTAAAGATTCGATTGGAGACGGTTTAATATTCAGTAAACTTTCAACCGGGTTTGCTTTCACTGGAAAATTACATATCTTTTTTATTGTTTCCCACGTTTTTTTACTATCTTTATTACATTTTATTAGCTCTGTTCTTTCATATGTTCTTTTTAGTTTTTTTAGTATCTTATTACATGTGTTTCTATAGTTTATGTATTTAGCAATAATTTCTTTATTATTAGGTTCTTGTTTACACTTCAGATGTAGTTTGTCTCTTCGTCTCATACTTTTTATTAGGCCTGGCGTGATCCAAGGCTTAATGTTAGTCTTTGATCTGGGTGTTTTTATTTTAGATGTATGTTTCTGGACAGCTGATGTAATCAGTTGCATAAAAGTCTGAGTTGCATAATTTAAATCCGAAAAGTCTAAGATGTTGAACCATTCTATATTTGATATCTCTTCTCGTACCATTTCATAGTTTATCTTAGACGTTGCTCTGACTATATTTTTATTTAAGTCATGATTCGTACTGATTTGTACAGCAACTGGCGAGTGATCGGTTACTGTGGCTGGTAACACCAGTGTTGTTGCTTTGCTTTTGGTCTTAATAATACAGTGGTCTAGGCAATTTTTCTCTCGGGTTGGAGACGTATGTGCCGGCAGCAATCCGTGGCGGGCTAGTAAAAGTAAATATTCATCCATATTTTTGTCACTGCTATTGCTTTCAATATTTATATTAATGTCTCCTACCAATATTATATTAGACCATGTTTTCAATTTATCTAGAGTGGGGTCTAATGAGTCTAAGAAATTTGTAATATTTCGATTGAAAGGAGGTCGGTACATAGCTACCACACAGAGCTCTCCTCCTACTTGTACTATGATACAGTTTGCGTCTTTAACATTTTCTTCATAAATTTTGACTTTTTTCATGCTATTCCTATAGTATACTACTACACCGTCGTTCTGGTTTATGTGGTTTTTAGTGTGATAAACGTTATATCCAGGTAGCTGATGCGGCGTGTAGTTTTCATTTAGCCAGCACTCAGAAAATACGAGAATGTCCATATTGACGGCGATACGACTCAATAGAACCAGAAATTTGTCATAATTGCAGTTTATACTGCGTATGTTCATGGATATGATCGATAAGGTTCTGGCATAGTTGGTGCGAAAATACTTTATACATTCCTCGGGCCCACTCAGGATATAAGAATTGGCGACATTGACATTGTCAATATCGGTTAACAATTCTCCAATTTGTGACATCATTAAATGTTTGTATAATAATGTAACAACTGAGTGTTTCGTAATTTTACATCCCGAGGTAAGTCGTGGAATGCTTGAGCAGTATTTATTATTCGAACGGGTCTTGTGAACAGGCGATTTCTATATGTGTGTGTGTTGTTATGTGGGTGTATGATTTGTGTGCGTGAAAGTGTGATTGACGTGTTATTTTGTGAAAGCATAATGCGGTTTAACAGAAATAGAGTAATTACATATTTGTGTTTAGTAAAAGAACATGACCTAGGAGATTCTTTATTGTAAAGGCTACGATAACGTTTTAGAATAGTAGATATAAAGCTTAATATAGTAAGAGCTTCAAACGCTGGTAGTCCGTGCAAGACGCGAGCTAGTCAATCTCTCGTTGAAGTAGGAGTTTCAAGCGTTTTAAGCTGTACTAAGTTCTTGATTTCGATTACTGCTGTACCTTCTTCTCGGCGCACAAATACTCTGCCTCTGTCAGTCCAACAATACTTCCAGTTTACCTTTTTGACAAATTCACGGGCATGGTAGTGTAGCTGCTTGGCATGTCTGGTAAGAAATTCGTTGATAAAGATCGTCTTTTTTTCGCCAGGTAATTCGATAGTAAAGGTGCTGAATTTTTCTGCATTTTTCTGATTGTAGCTCTTTATTGCTCGTACAAAATCGACTTTTTTCTGTACCGTAGAAAATTCAATGACAATTGGTCTGATTTGTTCTTTTTTAGCAGGTAGTCGGAAAGAGTTGCGAACTTCCTGGGCGTCAAAGTCTAGTTTTAGGACTTTGTGAATTTTTTTAATGATCTCCATTATTTGATTGTTGTCTTCCAATGGTAAGTTTCTAATCTCAACTGTGCTTTCTCTCACTTTTCTCTCTAAAACTTCAAGTTGTTGTTTAAAATCTTCTACGTTATCGTCTTTTTCTTCTAGTGCCTCTATACGCAACTTCATTTCCTTTTGTTCTCTAACTATTTCTGATATTGATTTTTTAATTTCATCATTCGTCGATAGTAACACATCATTTTGTTTTTTCAGGGTTTTCATGTTTTCTTCGATTTTTGTAAATTGGACGTCTTGGTTAGTTTTTAGATCAATAAATAACTGCTGGAGACCACCAAGCATATCTTTTACATCATTATTAGAACTACCGCATTCCAGATCGTCACGATACTTCCTCTTTTTCAGATTTACAAATACTTCTGAGTCCGGTTCCGGCGTCCGGAATACGTCCGGAAATGATCTTGCTTCACTAAGAGGTCGTGATGGCGGAGAGTGTGCGATTGTCGACATAATTTATTTTGATTAAGATAAAATTGGTTTTTGAACACACTTCAGTAGTTGTTTTTTTTGCTGTCAATGTCTTCAATCCGACGTTACTGTCACTGCCAATGCCAGGCGCCAGCTGACTTTTGTGTGTGGGGGATGAAAATGTTTCCTTCCAAACCCACGTTTCTAAGATTTTGAGGGTGTATTTCCAGAAAAGGATGTTACGAAGGTGGAAATCGTGTTAAATTAGATAATTCATTGGCCGCCAGTTCTGTGGACTTACTTAATTATTCAATTATGTTGATGGTTTATGATAAAGTAACGTAAAATAGATACATCAATTTAAATTTTTTAAACAGTAATTGCTATTCGTGTCAGCTAAACTATTAAAACAAAGAGCAGATTTTTACAACCGATATCGATTGAAAGACCAATTTGAAGCGCAAATTACATTATCGATTCAATGTTATTATCCGATTACACGTGTACCATTTTATCGAATCGCTTGTCGTACATGAATTGTGAAAGGAAAACTATTAATCGTCCGTTATCAATACTAGCCGCTTTGTCGGTCCGCCGAAATCCTGCTTTCAGTTAACGCGCGATTATCGCGTTCTGGTGCCGATAGCGGCTTCTTTGAACGGTGTTGACTCAAGCCTCATATCGTGGTTACCTCCTCGTAGCCGCTTGTAATGCGGTTTTGATGGACGAGGGCGCGGCGATGGCAATACTGACGCTCACCGAGAAGTGCCGTGATCGATCGAGATGAATCTCAACACTCGATACTTAAGTGTGGATAAGATTGAGATTTGTCTCAATGAGAGGTTATCTCTTATCGAAATTGAGGCTACTGTGTTTTGGAGTAGGTATCTACTTGAAAGTAGATAGTAGTAGTAATTTAGCGTGGATAGCGATGGCAGCCTAGTTGGGAGAAGGTCCGCCTCTCAAGCCAGAGGGAGCGGGTTTGAACCCAGCCGACGCGACGGCACGCACCAATTTGTTCATTGTGTGATCATACTCGTATGTGCGTATTGTATGTCATCTGCTACATGACTGGAGCCCGGTGTATGGCGACAGGCTCGCCCCCTGTCATATTTGGGACTGAATATCGTCCGGCGAAGTGTGGGTGTTGTATTACCTCTGCCAGCCCCTTCAGGGGAAAAGCGTGAAGATATATAAATACATAAAAGTTTAATAAACATGCATGAATTAATGTATAAATGTATGGATTTTGTCATTTTCAATTGTTGAAATAACAAGCAATCTTGACTTAAGCTTTACTTGTAAAATAAATCTTTTACAGGTAAAATCTTAAAAAACTTTTACACTAGTTGGTCAATATTCAAAAATATTCCAATAACAGAAACAAACGACCCAAAGTATTTTGATTGCATAAGTATCATAAAGACAAGCATTGACATATGAGTCTGCATCATGTCTACACACTACCTACACAAATTAGCGAGTAGCTGTGATCGATGGCAGACAATACGACCAGACGTCATTGTTACGTGCCATTAGTAAACTCATTATTATCATCTGACAGCCTGACGCGGCGAGCTCAGCGTGACTCCGAGAGATTACTCCGTCTTCGATGACAACAATAAACAAACTTCCCCACTAATCGTCGATTAGTTACGAGCTCAAACAACAATAAACAATAACCCTCTTCTACTGTCTGCTTCTGAATTTTTTGCGAGACAGACTGCCCGGGGCGCGGCCACCGCATAACGAGAGCTTTCAACTGTCAACACCATCTCCTCACTTCTCTAATTCATTCATTCAGTTTTCTATTTTGTTTCTATTATCGGCCCTTTTGGACGCGACAGAAAACGATACATTTCGGTAAGCGTGAAGCTTAAACTAATCTCCAGCTGAGCGTATCGCGTTTGGGATTGGTGAATGTAGACAAATAAAGGTTTATTTCCCCGAATGTCCCGGTTTTGTGCAAACACGTCGTGAAGATAAATAGAGGATGGTTTTGTACACAGGCCGGTGGGAAGGACAATGTGGACACACTAACAATACAAATACCAAGTAGAAATACATGTGTCGACTGCGCATTCTATTGATGTACCACTTATGTGATGCACTTTGTAAGTGCTGTAAGGTGACATAGATGCACTTAGTGGACAACTGCATTGCTTGTTGAATAAACCTATAAACTATAAGCTACCTATAAACCTCAAGTACCTACTTATTTAAATAACAAAGTATAGTATAACTTTAATTTTATGTTTGGGTAAAATGCTTAAATGAAATTTTAAATAATGCTTAATGATACTCGTAATATCGAGTATTATACGCTTAAATGTCAGCAGGTATGCTTTTTTTATGGAAAATGTTATAGTAAGCAATTTTATAGTTAGCTTAAATAAAATTTTAGACATAAGTACTCAACTTAAATTACGTAAGCGATACAACAGTGCAGAGCGAGGTTCAACGGAGCGCCACAAGGAGTAAGTTGGCAACTTGGCAAAGATTTAACTTGTTCTGAATCCCGGGGGCGCCATTGGCGGTGATTGTCGCCGCGAGTCGAACCCCCGACCGGGATCCCCCCGCTATTCCGGTTCCCTCGCCATCCCGGGACCCCCCTGTCCCGGGGTCGCGGGACCCGCGGTTAATTGCTCTCGCCATGCACTCGCTCCCAAGGCTCGCGTTAACACACAAACGCTCGGCTGAACGCAAAATAACATAGTAATGTTATACTCAATGATAATTGCGATGAATAAATTGCGCTGGAGGGTGACACAAGCACAAGCGGTGTAATAGCAATTTGAGAAATTGGCACGGAACGTTTTACTTTTTATTTAAATTCTGATAAATATTATAAAAAAGAAAATGCGTAGGTTTTCAAAAAATGCAATCCTAGTAGGCTTATTTACCTAAACTAATCGTAACATAACAGAACATATCGTCACGCCTTTCCCCCGAAGGATCTAGTAGGTCAACAACCACATTTCACCGGACGATATTCAGTCCCAAATGTGACAGGGGGTGAACCTGTCGCCAAACACCGAGCTCCAGTAACGTAGTGTTACATTAAATACGCTAATTCTTATTATGCATTAGGTAAAACATTGTAACATTAGCTTAAGTGCTGGCAAATGTAAGTTTATTTGAGACAATAAAAAATACAGATATGGTTTAACATGGAAATCATTCGTTCTCTGCACTAATCTGCAGTCTTTGTGTGGGCTACATTTGGTTAGCAACAGTGAACACATTTTACTACCTATGCGAGAGTCTTTAACCAAACTGTGGTTTTGACACTAATTCGAGGCTCGTTTTACGTACGGCAATTATTTTTATACGTCAATAACTGTTGTAGTTGTATCCATATAATTGTAGATCAGAAACGACGCAAATCGCGTTTATTGGATATCGTCACGGTGGTTGACGCCGAAATTGTAAATTATTTAATTTGTCCGCGAATGCGACAATGTTTTGTTTAGTTGCGTGTTCGAATAATACGTTTTGTAACGGAATTATCGAAAGCTAACCGGTTATTTCACGGTGGTTTAGCCAAATGGTCAGTACAGGAGATGAGCGGCGTAATCGAAGGTCATTGTCACCATAATTACCAACACTACGCACGAAAGTTAATGTGATAATTACATACGGTTTCTTTTTTGCAGACAATTATAAAAGTTACACGTGCCGTGCTATAAGTCAACTACTACGAGACTCATGAGTGTTAAGCCGTTTATGATAATTATGTTTACATACATACATAATATTGTAACTCTTTATACTTATAACCAATTGCAACAATTTATTTTCAATCTTAAACCTAAATAAATATAAAGCGATGCTAGCCTAGCAGGAGAAGACTCGCCTCTCAAGCCAGAGGGTGCGGGTTCGGACCCAGAAGCACGCACCATTTTGTTCATATTGTAAACATAATTTTTACGTATATAATGTCATCTGCTCCAGTTATGTCATTGGAGCCCGGTGTATGGTGATAGGCTCGCTTCTTATCACGTTTCAAACTGAATATCGTCCAGCGAAGTGTGGGTGTTATACACCTCTTCAAGCCCTTTCGGAGGAAAAGGCGTGACGAAATGTATGTAAGTATGTAAATCTAAATATAGTTTAAATAGAATAACTTCATGCTATTCAAATAAGTAAATTGCCTACCTAATTAGAAGTCTTTGTACTCATCCAAGATTTACTTAAGGGTCCGGCGACCACTTTAGACTAACTTCGGATTGGCTAAAGGTTTTCTATTGCCATTTCGTCTAAAATAAGACGACGAGCGAAGAGAGCAAGTAAAGATACTGATGAGTCTCCAAAATTATGTACAAAGTGCAATTTCAATAATTCTTTATGACATTTTCACTTCTCTACTCATTCTAATAAGTAATAATTTTCCTTGTATTATTCCTCCCTATGTAAAGAGATTTTTAATTTACTTTGTCTATCTATTAAATAAATTAGTCAAAAGTGACCCCTTAAAAATGCGGATATTTTACATAGCTGTAATTTCTCTTGAGGACATTTAAAAAAAAACCAAGAGCATAGGGGCGGAGATATAGTTCATATAGTTGTACATGCCAAATTTCGTCATAATCTGACTAATGGTTTCCAAAAAATTTGACAAGCGCGTTTGTATGGAAAATTCAAAGCGTCGCAGAACTCATAAGTAGGTACATTTAAATGGCATAAGTAAGTGTGTTTCATCTACACTAAATATTAACGCAGGTAAGTATGATAATGGCCCATAGTTTAGTATATTACCTACTGGTGGCTCTATAAGCTGAGGACTCGCGGCTGGCGTCTGTCCAGCTGTTATCCTCTGCAGAACGAATTTTTTCAACCGATTCTCGTGAAGTTTTGTGAGCTGGTTCGATAGTTATTCTGAATCAGTAGAGACATACTACCTGGAGAGGAAGACAACCAGGCAGACTCCAGATATAAGAAAGCATTTTTGTCGAAGCTATATACGAGTAAAGCATACGCTTTGCTCGTTAGCGCTCGCTCGATCCATTAATTTTCCATAGGACATTGTAATCATAGTAATTAAGGAAAAAAATATAATAATAAATAATAATAATAAATAAATTTGGGACACTTCCACTCACGGTCGCCTGACCCCAAACTAAGCAAAGCTTGTACTATAGCTGCCAGAGACTGATATCCATACATAGATATTTTTAAATACATACTTAAATACATATTAATACCCAGACGTAGAACAAACACAAATGTTCATCACATAAATGTTTGCCCTAGGTGGGAATCGAACCCACGCCCCCAAGCTCAGAAGGCAGGTTCAGTACCAACTGAGCCACCGAGGCAGTTATATAATATGGCATATTTTTTATTTAAAATGCTATCTTCCCGCGATTTCAACTACATTTCATCTAGCGTCTATCTATTAAGCGATGATAGCCTAGTTGCAGAGGGCCTGCCTCTCAAGCCATGCAGAGGGAACGGGTTCAAACCCAGCCGACGGCACGCACCAATTTGCTCATTGTGTGAACAAATGTGCGTATTGTAGGTCATCTGCTACATGATTGGAGCCCGGTGTATGGCGACAGGCTCGCCCCTGTCACATTTGGGACTAAATATCGTCCGGCCAAGTGTGAGTGTTGTATTACACCTCTGTCAGCCCCCTCGGGGGATAGTCGTGACGATATAATTATGTTTATGTCTATCTATTAATGTAGGAATTTTTAAAACTTAACCGAAAGTTCATACATACTTTTTACCTTTTTATAATATTAGTACTTAGTGTAGATATATTTAAATTAAAACAGAAAAAAAACTAAGATAAAATGCGCAGAAGTCAACGTAGGTACTAATATTTTATCATAGACAAGTATTCTTTAAATCAGAACCAGCTCATTCGACAATAAGCATCTAAATACGGGTAGGTAATATAAACTTTATGATCTGTTTATTGCAATGATGCAATAAAAATAATGGCTTCTTAATATTTGTTGTAGTAATTCGTTGTTTCACACTATATTTAGGTAAGCTAGTTCAATTTACAGGTTTTAGATACGCGGTTCCCAATGATTTGACCATAACTTAGCGGGAGCTATGTTTACTGGTTTGATAAATTGATTTTATGTCGGATTAGACAGATCGAAGCCTTTTTTAAGGAAATTTAAAAAAAAAGTAATACTAGAAAGTGTCAAACCACCGGAATCCGTTTTTTTTGTGTTTATAGATTTTTCAGTTTTTCAGTTTTGGAACGGATAGAACCAAAGGTATTTTCTGCTATTTTTCATGCCACAAAAATATTGTTCTTTGAAGTAGGTAAGGTTTTTCATATTTTTGCAAAGTCTATTATAGCAGGTGTTATGTACCTTACATGAAAATTATTTTACGCTGCCCTGCTGTGAACCAGAAATTATGAAATTGACTGAAGAATTTTTAAGGACTTATTAATATTACAATACAATACAATACAATACATCTTTATTGCACACCAAAAATACAAAGTAAAACAAACATAAAGAGAATATTAAAAATAAAATATCATTCGGCAGTACAAGGGCGGCCTTATCGCCTAAAGCGATTTCTTCCAGGCAACCTTTGGATGGACAGGACAGAACGAAATATGACAAACGGTCGGTGGCATACATAAATACTAAATAATATATAAGTATAAATAAATAATAGCATAAATAATAGTAAACAAATAAAACATATCATATCTACACAAATACCTTTAGACACATAATATATAAATTAATTAAATTGTACACAAATATAAATAATAAATATATACATATGTATGTACCAATTAACAAAGAGAAAGATAATGTTTAAAAATAAGATTTTTGAAAATGGGCAAAGATTCAGCCTGTCTGATGGCAACAGGCAACTCATTCCACAGCCGGACAGCTTGCACAGTGAAACCCTTACTGTATGCTAAATTGATGTGAGAGCAGGTATGGAGTTGTAACTTACGGGCACGCGAGGTTCTGAGTGAACCGGAGTGACCTTGAGCAAATTCAAAACGCTCCTTAAGATAGTGTGGAGTAGAGGGAACAAACAAAATTTTAAAAAGAAAGGAAAGGATGTGAGTTTTACGGCGAAGTCGGATAGGTAACCATTTGAGCTTTTGGCGGAATTCAGAAACATGATCATATTTCCTTAAACCGAAAATGAAACGAATGCAGTAATTTTGAAGACGTTCAAGTTTGTCAAGTTGCTCTTCGGTTAAATCCAGGTAGCAGGCGTCGGCGTAGTCCAATATCGGGAGGAGCAGAGATTTTACTAGCGCAGTTTTGGTAGTGATAGGAAGAAAATTTCGCAGTCTCCTAAGTGAAGCTGCTGTACCAAAGATTTTACGACTGACTTCCGCTAATTGTGAGCTCCAAGAAAATTGTTTATCTATTATTATTCCCAGATTTTTAACCGTTTCACTAATAGGAATGGGGATTCCATCAAAGATCACTTGAGGTAAATTGAACCAGTCGATTTTAGAGATCATACGTGAACTCCCAATAATAATTGTCTTCGTTTTGGCAGGATTTACCGAAAGACCGTATGATCTGCTCCAGTCACTTATCCGTCTTAAATCAGCGTTAGTAGACTCAATCGCCTCAGGCAGTTGCCCTAAAGGGGCTTGGGTATAAATTTGTAAATCGTCCGCATAGAGGTGATAGGAAGAAGTCAGCTGTGTAGAGATTGAATTTATAAAGATTGCAAAGAGAAGAGGAGATAAAACGCCGCCCTGAGGAACACCGGCAGAAATATAGCACCAAGTGGAGTGCGAGTCATCGATGCGGATTCGCTGCCGACGTCCAAACAGGTAACTTCGAAACCAATCAATAACCGTTGGAGATATGTTAAGAGAGCGGAGAATTGCTAACAAGACGTCAAAGTCGACATTGTTAAATGCATTGCTAAAATCCAGCAGCGATAGCACAGTCAGGTGACCGTGACCAATACCATCCCTTATGTCGTCGGTGATTTTCGTAAGAGCAGTCACAGTGCTATGACCGTGGCGAAAACCAGATTGAAATGGATTAAGGAGATTGTTTTTGAGTAGAAAAGAAGAAAATTGTTGATGAACAAGCCGTTCTAAGACTTTAGACAGGAAGGGGAGTATAGAGATTGGACGGAAATCTGAAAAAGAAACAGGATTCGATTTTTTGGGAAGCGGTGTAATTTGAGCTTCTTTCCACATTACTGGAAACGAACCCGAGGAAATGGAAAAGTTGAGGAGATATTGGACGACTGGAACAACTTCTTCAAGGATAGGTATGATCATTTTACGACTTATACTATCACTGCCAACAGCATTCGACGAAATTGATTGTAAACTTTTCTTAACATCACAAGCGGTAAATTGATTAAAAGTAAAAGAGTCATGATCGGGAGGTATAATAGAAGAAATAAATTTAAGAGTAGCCGCCTTCACTGGTCCATCAAAATTTGAGGACGAGCTAAAATGCTGATTTAGAAGGTTTATGTCCAAATTGTTCTGAAGAGTATCTTGACGAGATTTACCAACTCCCAAAGATCTGAGAAACTTCCAGACTTTCGCTGGATCTTCGTTTTCTACGGACTTATGGATGTATCGGCGTTGTGCATCCCTACACGCTCTATTGCAGACGTTGCGGCGATTTATGTACTTGTCAATATTCTCATCCGATTGGCGATATTTGAGCTTACTCTTAGCCACTTGTTTTTTGCGCATAAGGACACGTATTTCGTCATTTAGCCAAGGTGCCGGCGCATGTTTCAATTTAACTGCGCGAATAGGGGCATGGATGTCGTATAAATTATTTAAAATGCGATTAAACTGAGAAATTTTGTCATCCATACTAACAGCGTTTAGTACATCCGACCAATCTAATTCTAGAGCATCTTTGCGCAAATCGACTAGGTTCATACTACCAAAACTGCGCATTAGAAGAATTTTGGGCTTAACTTTAGGCGGGCGGACTTTATATGACAAAAAAATTAAATCGTGATGAGATATATCATCCGCAGCACACTGATCATGTTTAACGACATGATTCGGAGAAGATACCAGAATAATATCAAGAAGTGAGGGGATACTGTTTGGAGGATTATGAGTAGCATTGAGAGGGATTAAGGAAAGATTCAAAGCTGCAGCCAGCAGCTCAAATCTTCTAGATCTATGATCTTTCTTAAGTAAACAAGTATTAAAGTCGCCCATGATAATTGTGTGATTATAAGAGGTAGAGTAATTTTCTAAGAGGTTTTCAAGAGAAGAGAAATAATTGATATCACGAGAATGTGGATAATAAACCCCTAAAAGGATTTTAGTGTGATGCAGGACGACCTCAATAAGGAGATGTTCACCGGCATCTGATGGCGGCGGCTGTGCAGACATATTAACAATGGTAAAAGGAAAATGCGTCCGAATGTATATAGCGACACCACCGCCACCTCGACCAATGCGATCATTCCTTATTAATCTAAAACCTGGCAACGACACTGATGAAGAGGGGAGAACCGGTTTTAGCCACGTCTCCGAAACTAATATAGCATGAATATTAGGATTTACAAACGACGCAAGCATTTCTGGAAAGTGAGCCGTAATACTCTGGGCATTTATGTGAAGCACATTGAAATTATTGGAAACATCAGTCAACAAGGACCCAATGTTATCTGATAAGGAGGGCAGACTGCGAAAACTGTCCAAACTATCGTCAGATGAAATCGATGAAGAACACGTTAAAAAATCATTGTCACTGCTAGACATAAAAAATGGTACTAAATTATATTATGATAAATATAAATAAATAAAATATATATGTTTATAAATATATATAATTATACTAAGACAGAATAAAAAACAAAAAAAATATACTACAAGTCGTCCACCTGCCAGCTGTGTTAAAACTAAAATAACAATTTTAAAAAAAAACACTAGGTACACTATAAAAAACAAAAAAGCCAGAAAAATTAAATGAAAAGGTACAATTTAAGCAAACCAAAAAACAAAATAGTTATTTAGAAAAGAGTTAATTTTTAGTTGTTAATTCGGGAATAAAAAAGGGTTTGTAAAGAACTAAATACCAAAAATTAAAAAAAAAAAAAACATTACGATGTCACTGTCAAAGATGAATGACTGACAGAAATTACGACAATGACAGGTATAATGATGAAAAATGTACTTGAAGCTTGAACCTTGCAAAAAATTAATAAAAAATTGAGTGTAGACTTACAATCTCTGAGAAAAAAAGTGTTGGTCAAGGATAAAAAACACCCTGTAACATAAACAAATGAATGAAAAAGTCGCAGCACGGATTCACAATGAAGTCTCAAGAATCACTTCCTTACGGGACCCGCTTATATTATTATGTATTCAAATTTTAGTAATTATGAATTTAAATATTAATCAGTTTTAAATTTAATTAAATTGTGTTTTTTTTTAATGTGATTTTATGTTGAAATATGTGATGTGTACCCTTTTGTAATTATGGCCATGCTTTCAGAATTAAAATTATTAAAATTATTATTTTTATTAATGATTCAACTGGTTAAATCTAAATACGTTTATGACCTAGGAATATAATAACTTTTGTGAAACTCTTTGCATACTCTAGACATGCTTTGTGTTTGTGTCCAGCCTTATTCATAATTATTTAAAATTAAAATGGAATTAGAAGCTATAATTACTACACTACATCTAAATATGACTAAACTGCAGTTTATACGAATAGATCGCTTTAGGACTAAATGTTGATGTGAAGTTCTACATCTAAGCTAATAAATATGAAATTCTATGTACTTGTAAGACACGCAAGTCCGCTAGGCACGCGGCCATCTTCGACCGCATCGTCATCGCTTTCCATCCGGTGAAGGTGCGGTCGCAGACGTGTGCCTGAACAAAAAACAATTGTATATTTGTAACACCTACCTAGTCAAAATCGTTATAGAGATTTTAATACTTTAGAAACACAGCCTTGACTAGGTATGTCAGCTGAAGGTAACCATTCACCGTCCTGTCTTGCGTTCCATTGTAGGACTGCGAGGCAGGATGTAGCTCACATAATATCCTGCCTGGCATCTTGCACGTCTTTGCTGGAAGCGATGCAAGCTGCAACATCCACCATCCTGCATGAAGCGGTACTGCACGGCGGAATGCAAGGGAGGATGGTGAATGATTACCAACTTTGCTATTTTCACATAATTCATAGTTATTAATTTGTTTTAAGATTTTGTATAGTAGGGATAACGCGATGCAAGCTGCGACATCATCTACCATCCTGCATGAAGCGGCAGTCCTGCACCGCAGACTACAAGGTAGGATGGTGAATGATTACTTACTTTGCTATTTTCACGTTATTCCTATATTTATTAATTTGTTTTTAAGATTTTGTATAGTAGGTATAACGCGATGCAAGCTGCGACAACATTCACCATCCTGCATGAAGCGGCAGTCCTGCACAGCAAACTGCAAGGCAGGATGGTGAATGATTACTAACTTTGCTATTTTCACGTAATACCTACTCTTAGTCATTAATTTGTGTTTCAGACTTTGTATAGTAGATTTTTCATACTTATTAATTTGAAAAATATGTCAATAGTAAACATATACCCATGCAGAGAGGCTTTATTTTTTGAGGAATAGAATTGAAAAATCTTGTAATTTAGTACCTAATATTTCGATTTTGATGATCAATCTTGGAAACCTACTTAGGCAAGGTTGGTAGGTATTTTATTCAAAACATAACATATCAAGTATACCTACTGAATGACATCATGTTCAATTAAATTATTTTCGGTCAACGCCACTTTGTCCTTTCGTCTTTTAGACGTTATTTTACAAACAAAAACATTTTCCACGTTTAATTTTGAAAACACGAACTGGATAGGGAAATGTCAGAGGCGGTCAAGAAAGACCGACTCTAGGCCTAGCTGGTCAGTGCGTCCGTGCGTTCTAAGCGGAAAAAAAAACAAGCAACACACGTTTAGCGAGCAACAAATTAGCTATAATAATTGGTAAGTATATTTTATATTACAATGATCGCTTTTCTATCTACACACACGTACCTACTTTATGCAGTTCCATATAAATTTAGATGTTAAATGATTAACTTCCACGAGTCTTATCATACTTGCTCGTCGGTTATGGGTACTCCTGACTTGGAAGCCTACCATGACATCTCATTGTCTTTCTTTAAAACCTCTTCGATTTGGTCGACCCTTACCAACTAAGCCGTTCACAACACTATTAAGATATTTTAACATATTTTATAGCTAGGATGTTGCGTATATAAATTAGGAATTTTCGGGGTCTGTTGTCGTTGTAAAGACATGCTGTTTTGTTGGAAGTCTGTGGCTCCCGTGTTCAAACACGGGAGCTGATGTAATCAACCGGACATCACGAAATAATTTAACTCTTGTTAGGCAAGAGTTAAATTAATAAAGTCAAATACCTAGATGTTGCTAGGCAAGTGCCAATGATGTTACCAAAGCACCTTGTACAGTATAAATTTATCTATTAGTCTTATTATTGTGATTATTGAAAAAACTGTGATTATACCTGGCGCAAACACAGTTCAATTTAATCGAGTGAACGTTATTATATTTCAATGATATGGCATTCTTTGTATCTACGGTGTTTTTTTTTAATATTCTTTATAAATCTGCGAAACGACTATACCATCATCATAGAATGAAGACCGAACAACACAAAAATGTTTAGGGTTCTGTATAGTACGTCTGTTAAGAGGGCCGCGACGCTCTTAAATTTCCATACAAACGCGCTTCTCAAATTTCTTGAAAACCATTTGTCAGATTATGATGAAACTTAGTATGTACAATTAAATTAACAATATCTCCGCCCCTATGTTCTTGGTTTTTTTTAAAAAACGTTCTCAAGCTAAAATTGAGCTATGAAAAATTTCTGCATTTGTAAGGGGTCATTTTTGACTGATTTATTCAATAAATAGACAAAGCAAATCAAAAAACCCTTTACATAGGGAGGTTGTCTACATTATTAGCTTTTGATTAAATACAAGGGACATTCTTAGTTATTTAAGAATGATTAGAGAAGTACAAAAGTCATAAAAAAAACACTTTGTCACTCTGTAGGTAGCTTTAAAGGCTCGTATCTTTACTTGCTCTCTTCGCTCGTCATCTTTTTCTAGACGAAATGAATGGAAAACCTTAAGCCAATGCGAAGTTAGCCTAAAGTGGTCGGAGGACTCTTAAGTATTTGGGAAGGCTAAAAGAACCAATTTTTTTTCAAAAAAACGCTAGCGATTTTCAAATAATATCTCCACTGATTTTCTTGCTGAAAAAAACGCAAAGGAGATATAGCCAAATACTATTTTTAAACTGATATAACTGCCACAGAGGCAAAAAGCGTGCAATTACTTTGATTACCTTCACTTCGATAGGTGTGAAATAATCCTTAAATATTTTAATAGCCTACGAGTATAGCTTGGAAGCCGGTTTGAAGCCTGGCTACAAAATTACCACGCTTGAATATAACACAGAAGCATGTAAGTATAAAATATCATACCTATTAGCTATGTATTTTTACCCGACTACGCAAGGCGTGTTATGTTTTTCGAGTGTATGTATGTATGAGGTTTCTTTGGCACGCCCTACGGCCTAAACAGCTTGATGGATTTCGGCGTGTGAGGTGTATTTTGAATCGTTTTGATCCTGGAAGTGACATAGGGTAGGTACAACATTTTGCAGACGGGTTTTTTGTTTTTTTTTAATTAATATTACTTGTTGAATATACTTACCAACAGATTGTCTAATAGTTTAAGTAATTAGGAATACCTACTTTATGTACCTACCTTTTTTTGTTACAGATAATTATATTTTGTTACGTAATTTTTATTGCCTTATTTTAACCACTTGTTTTTTATTTTGTTTAAGTATTTAATTGATCAGCAAAATATTAATATCATTTAAAAATAATCTGAAATTAAAATCATTTATTTCATATTAGGTATAATCCTTACTATAATATAGTGATTATTGTAATATAGTGAAATCGAACGTAACTCTGTCTGTCTGTCTGTTCGTAGGCTTTTCACGGCTAAACGGCCTTTTGATGAAATTTGATAATTCGGTACAGTATTCAAGGAAAGTTTTTGAATAGGTACTATTTTCTGAATAAACGCGAACGAAGTAGCTGGTAACAGCTAGTAATGTATGTATATGTTAGTAATTTATGTGCTGTAAACTGAAAGTGAACGTTACAAATTCTATGTATCCATACTTCATACAAATATTATCAAATCGAAACTAACTCTGTCTGTCTGTAGGCTTTTCACGGCTGAGCGGCTGAATTGATCTTGGTAAAGTTTGATAATTAGTTACAGTATATCGTGGGGAAGGTTTTTGGATACTATTTTCTGAATAAACGCGATCGAAGTCGCGGGCTACAGCTAGTGTATGTATAAAACACTAGATGTGTTTTATACATACTATACCTACCTACTAAGGTAAGGTCATTCTTGCATCATCAGATATGATGATTCTGATGGTTTCAAGTGGCTATCTCAAAAGCACATAAGTTATTTCGAGTTCTCTGTCTAAAAATAGATATGTATGTATATCAGTCTCTGGCCGCCATAGTACAAGCTTTGCTTAGTTTGGGGTCAGACGACCGTGTGTGCAAGTGTCCCGAATATTATATTATTATTATTATTAGGTCCTTACGTATGAAATTGGCGTTTTGTCGTACTGATCAATTTGATCTGAAATATCTCCTCTTTGGTTAAGAATTCGAAATTCAAATTAATAAATTCATTTAGCTGGTTTTTTTTTCTTTGGAATACAGTCATTCATTTGTTATTTTCCTCATTATTTTTTCTTTGGCGTCGCTTATTACCGCGCAATGGAAAACATGAAATATCGGTATATTTACGAGTACGAGTTCTACCGTGGCACCAGTGCTGCAGAAACAGCTCGAAGAATTAATGATGTGTACGGCGCTGGTGTCGCTAAAGATAGCATGGTACGTTTTTGGTTTCAACGTTTTCGTTCTGGAAATTTCGACCTTAAGAACCAACCCGTGGACGGCCGGAGATCAAAGTGAAAAACGAAGAATTAAAGGCTATTGTGGAAGCGGATCCATCACAAAGCACTTCAGAGATAGCAGCAGGCTTCGGGGTAAGTGACAAAACTGTATTAATCCACTTGAAGCAAATCGGGAAAGTAAAAAAACTCGAACGATGGGTACCTCATGAATTGAGTGAATCGAACTTGCAAACACGGGTCGCCTGTTGTGTTACTTTGCTCAACCGACACAATAATGAAGGGATTTTAAATCGAATCATTACTTGTGATGAAAAGTGGATATTGTACGATAATCGAAAGCGCTCATCGCAATGGCTGAACCCTGGAGACCCAGCCAAATCCTGCCCTAAACGAAAATTGACTCAGAAAAAGTTACTTGTAAGTGTTTGGTGGACTAGCGCCGGTGTCGTTCACTACAGCTTTCTTAAATCTGGCCAAACGATTACGGCAGATATCTATTGTCAGCAACTGCAAACCATGAAGGAAGAACTAGCTGTTAAACAACCGAGATTGGTCAATCGCTCTAGGCCACTGCTGCTTCACGACAACGCAAGACCACACACTGCATAACAAACAACCACTAAGTTAGCTGAGCTACAATTGGAATGTCTGCGACATCCACCGTACTCCCCGGACCTTGCTCCAACAGATTACCATTTCTTCCGGAATTTGGACAACTTCTTACAAGGAAAAAAATTCCACTCCGATGCAGCAGTTCAAACCGCCTTCAAAGAGTTTATTGATTCTCGCCCCCATGGTTTTTATAGTAAAGGGATCAATGAACTACCCATAAGATGGCAAAAGTGCATAGATAACAACGGTGCATACTTTGATTAATTAAATATATTTTACAAAAAAAAAATCGACTTTTTATTCCTCCCGTACAAAACGCCAATTTCATACGTAAGGACCTAATATTAACTAGGTATTGGATATTCGGCTACATATTTTATTTAGGGTCAACTGGGGAAAATGCAATTATTTGCAACTAACGCTATCTTGTTCAACGCCATATTGCAACTAAAGATAGAAAAAAGATCTAAGTGGCGCCTAATTTGTGAAAGGTTTGTCAGTTATTCTCGAAAGACGCAATTGCCTCACAGACACATTTGCCACAGTTGAACCTACCCAAAGTTCCCTTTTTACTGCCAAAAACTACGAAAGTATGGAAGCAGCTTCTAATTTTTTCCGGTTCATTTCTTATTCAAAGTAGCATACTAAATCCTAAACGAATACTAAGTAAAACTATCGCTCCCGGAAACGCGGAGTTTTTTGATGAAAGAAATGCTCTTCCATACCATCCCCTTATGAAGTTTTTGTAAATATGTATCCGAATACCCGATCTCTAGTGATAGGTATACCTAGGTACATTTTATAAAACGACAAAAATTTTTATGCATCGCCATATAATAATAAAAACATGAAAACACAATAAAGCAGCATTGTTTTGTAAAATTTTATGTTACTTTTGACCCTCTTATGTTACCTCCATGTTACACGACTCAAAATGTTACTTTTACGATTCTTTTAGGACTTGATAAAATATTTAAACAATTTCCGGCAAACAAAAAAAATCTTGAAACAGTTCAGTTTGTCCTTATTTTGTATTTCATGCAGTTTGGAATTTTATTAGTTACGTATAAAATAAGATGTGTTTTCGATGCATCCAAGTGGTAAACTGATATGTCCATACATGTTATTTTTCTCGTGAAAATGATACTTTTTGAGCTTTCTTGTTAAATTTGACTATCCTGTTGGCCTCTGGCAACACTGCAATGAACAGTTCTCGAAAAGCGTTCAATCAAGCATTTTGTTAAAAAAGAGAGTTGTCAAGTTATGTTGTAATTTTTTTTAATCATATGAAACAAAAATTAAGGTTGAGAACACAAAAAAAAATTATGATAACAAGTTCTCAATAAACGAAGTCTTTTAGTCGTTCTTTTTAGGAGTCATGGAAAACGGTAGTGCATCCATCTAGTTGTATTTATGTTCATACAATACATATAAGTACGTGGGTATTTTTAGAATATATTTTCATTCGATATAGGGAATGTCCGTAATAAAAACCGTACGTAATGTAAGGTACCTTTGTACTGTAAGGGCGGTCACATTATACTTAGTACGTATGAATTAAACTTGTAGACGGGCCTTTGTTGTCTATAGATATTTCGGTAAAAAGTAAAAATTTGTATTTTGTTTAAATTAAAAAATCTACAAAATTAGTACTTAAATACATATTTTTTAATTCTGTAAACAAGTAAGCTCGTTCAATATACATACACACAAAAAAAATAGATTGATATTATTAATCTTGGTCATCATAACTACCCGCATTTTTGCAGAAAAAAACAATGCGCAAAAAATTACAATGTATTGTTTATGTACCTATTCTATTTGTGTGTACTTTCCAGTAATCATGTACCTACCTGGGTTAGGTTGTGTCTGGTAGTTTGGTTTTTTCATCCATTCGTAAGGCGAGCGCGGCGGCGCCGGGGGCTGCGCTGGCCGGGAGCCCGGGGAGCCCTCGCCCGGGCTGGCCAGGTCGCCGCGCGCCGGCGACGGCATGTCCGCCGGCTCGCGGTCCCCGGGCTCCCGCTTCGGGAAGTGATGAGCCTCCGGCGTCCATTCCCCGGCCGGCGCCGGCGCCCCGTTCCACGCGCACCACTGCTGCTCCTCAAAATTCTGGTGCTGCCAGCCGTACCACCCGCTCCCATATTGCCCGCCCTTGCCTTGGTACATGGCGAGCGGATTGACGTAATTCACCATGCTTCGATCACCGTCCGAGCATCGCACATACACTCGCCGTCACAACACCTCCGTTCTGTTAACAGCTTCACAGGTACGATACACCGCGCGTGAGGTAACGATCGCGACTGACCGGAGGTGCGAGGCGGCGGGAGACAGCAACGGAGGAAACGGGAGGGGCTCCGTCGGCGGCGGCGGAGGGCGGTGCTTGGCGCGGCCAATGGCGCCGGGCGAGACGCGCGCTCCGCCTCGGCTCCGCGGCCGCTCGTCTACACGGCGCTCCTCCGCCTGTCCGCGTGTAGCCGCACACAACACTGCACCGCTATCATTTAATTTGCCTAATTACAACAAATAATGAACACGTTCTAAAATAAGGTCCGCTTCGGAAGAAAATGTCGCTGCCAGGTATCTTACCATAATTATTGCACGGGTATTGACTAATCTTCTAAAGTTCGTAAAGCAGCTTGATTCGCGGGAAAGCGATCAAGATGACATATTTGTCATACATTAAATGTCACTTTGACAAATAATGTATGAAAAATATGTCATCTTGATGACTGTCCCGCGAATCAGGCTATGTTTTACGAACTATGATTAAGTATTTGTACTAGGTACCTAGATACTATTTTTTTTTGTGATTAAATAGCCCTTACTTTTGGCCATATATTAATCCATCTTTGCTAACAAATATGCCTACGGCTTTATCTAGTTACTATGTAAGTACCTACCTATGAAATGTACCTGAGTACTTCGGCTACATTATTTACTTACCCAATTTAAAAATAATCTTAACCAAACACATGTTCAAAAGTTAATTAATCAAGTTTATTTTAATGTACTAAGACAGAAATTTGATTGTAAGTACCATTTTGACATTATTGATTTTACATATATTTATGACAAAAATATATATGTTTTTACCTAGATATAATTTTCGAAGTTGTATTCTATTCTATAATACAATATTTAAATAATATTATATATGTACTTACTTACTGACACTAATACAAATATAAATGAATACTTCCGGTAAGTATTAAAATTGTATTTCTAAGAAAGTTAAGCTAACATTTTTTATACTTATCGACCAAGCGAGTGATAGCATGCGAAGCGTCTATGCTTCAGCTTGGACAAAAATGCTTTCGTATGTCTGAGTTATGGCTGGATCTTCATCCGGTCTCTGTCCGGATCTTTGTCCGGATCTCTGCCCGGATTTCTGTCTTCTTCTCCAGGTCGCATTTCTCAACCGATTCTCGTGAAATTTGTAAGCAGGTTCGATAATATGCATAATTTTTTGTCGAATCAGTTTTTGTTTTTTTTTTTTTAATTTCCGCTATTCCATCACATTACAGCTTACAGAGCCACAAGTTTTGTTATTTATGAATGAATAGATCTGTACCTAGATATGAGTACAAACCGAATAAAATTTTGTCGCTGAAGTAACTAAATATTCCGAAGACGGGTCTGAGCAGAGCGCACTTGTATAGCGCCTCACTCAACTGCTGTCTTTGTCATTCTTCACTCTACAAAACTTCAAGGCTAGGGTGAATAAGTACCTTATAGGTCGTCGTGCTCCATCTTAGACCATAACGTCGCTTATCATCAGGCGAGTTGGTGGTCAAACGCCGACCTATTGTCAATTTAAAAAAAATATAATTATATTTAAAATAAACCCACCAGGTAGCGAGAACTCGTTAATCTAGGGTTCCGTACCTGTAACACTCGCAACACTCATTTTTACTTATTTTTCAAAATAACTTTGCTAAGTAGTTTAACCTTAGAGCAAGATGATGTAAGAGTTTTAGCTTTAAATATTGCACGCCTGACATGGGTCCACTGTTGGGACTTTACACTTAATTTAAGATCTTAATGTACACAGTGTAGCAAATAAACGTTTCTGATTTCTGATTTACACGAAACCCTAAAATGTTCAAAAACATTTTATTCAAATAAAAATTGATGTGGGATATAAAGGCCACGCCTTAAAAACTCGGGAAACAGATCGTCTTACACACGAGAGAAATAGACATAGAAAATATATACAGCATTGTAATAGGGCATATTCTGTGACAGCATGTTACAAAAACCCTGTTGTATAATTGAAGGGCATGTACACACACTTATAAGTATCTACGCAAAAATACAGAAAAAAAAAACGCACGTTAAAAATAGTATGATTTGTGACCGATTTAAGAACGCAAGGAAAATAGGAAATTTAACATCTGTATCATTTGTTGGCGGCTTTTATTCTTAGAAAGTAGCGGCACGACGTGAATAGTTTACAAATAAAACTGACGCGATTAGTGGCTGTGTTCGTGCTTTTAGGAGGACGGAGCGCGATGTGTGTGCAATTTTTTATAGTCAATATTTAATTTAAACTAGCATAGCTGCATCCTCCAGTCGATACTGGATGCGCACCTCGCGAATACAACAGAGTTTTTGTAACACACTGTACACCTTTATTTTGATATAAAGAGTAATAAAATAATATTATATGTACTTATTACTTAGGAATCTAGCCTGTCAAAAGCACGTTGTTGCAAGCCAAATTAGGCATTGTTGTGATTACATTATTGTGATTCGAATTAATCCTACTAATATTATAAACGTGAAAGTTTGTAAGAATGGATAGATGGATGGATGTTTGTTACTCTTTCGCGCCAGAACGGCTGAACAGATCTGGATGAAATTTGGCACAGAGATAGATCATATTCTAGAATAGCACATATGATACTTTTTAACCGCGGGTGAACCCGCGGGACGCAGCTAGTTAATTATATTTACTTAACTCTTCTAATTTTGCAGAAGACGCAGGGCATAGACATAGAGAAAAAGACCCCTAGTCGGTCAAAACAATGATTCCAAAATAAGTACGCCAAACCATTGAAAGTCAAGTTCAGGAGTCAGTCTTTGATATCATCCAGTAGGCGGTTACGTCTCCCTTCTAACCAATAAATACGGTGAACTGTAGTCAATTCATGCCAAAATTTCAGAATATCCAAAACATATAAAAATGTAACGTCACATATCACCAGTAAGTCTTAAATATATTTTTATGTGCTTTATAAGCTAATAATTGTAATTAATTATTAATGTCAACAGAGCAAAAGTTGCTGAAAAAGAAGTTGTTTTTGAAATTGATTTTTTTTTATTGGCAACTGGATACAAAGTCCTTAATGCCTAACTTAGTAATTGTCATGTCTGATAATGATGATGATGAGATGATAAAGGAGAGGGTGGTGAAAGTTGAGATGAATCCCTGCCCTTTTCCAATTTCAGTAAAGCCGTAGATACTTTACTGAAACTTTAAGTCGAGTTTTGTAGAGAAAGCGAAAAGTAGCATTTCCTAATGTTTGTATCATTTGCCCACACTCGTGCACGTTAACGAATCAGCAAAGGTTAATAATCCACAATTTTTACACTTTAACACTCGAAGAATCACAAGTTTTAGTAAATAATACAAAATCACGATACCATCTTTTCGGTTCCCGCCAAAAAACCTTGAAATTGAAATTTTTTTTTTTAATTAATTAATTCATGACCATGGATACTCGTCCTTCAGTCGGATTCTTAGTAATATTTTTTCCTTCAGTAACAGATGATGGGATGATGATGATGAGGTGATGATGAAGACGATGAATCCCTCCCCTTTTCCCATTCCAGTAAAGTTATGGATACTTTACTGAAACTTTAAGTGAAGTTTTGTAGAGAACACGAAAAATCGCGTTTCGCGATGTTTGTATCATTTGCCCACACTCGTGCACGTTGACGAACCGGTAAACGTTAATAATCCACCATTATTACAATTTAACACTCGAAGAATCACAAGTTTTAGAAAATAATACAAAAACACGACACCATCTTTTCGGTTCCCGCCAAAACTCCCCCTTGAAATTGAAATATTATTTTTTTTTATTAATTTATTCATGACCATGGATACTCGTCCTTCAGTCGGATTCTTAGTAATATTTTTTCCTTCAGTAACAGATGATGGGATGATGATGATGAGGTGATGATGATGAAGACGATGAATCCCTCCACTTTTCCCATTCCAGTAAAGTTATGGATACTTTACTGAAACTTTAAGTGAAGTTTTGTAGAGAACACGAAAAATCGCGTTTCGCGATGTTTGTATCATTTGCCCACACTCGTGCACGTTGACGAACCGGTAAACGTTAATAATCCACCATTATAACAATTTAACACTCGAAGAATCACAAGTTTTAGAAAATAATACAAAAACACGACACCATCTTTTCGGTTCCCGCCAAAACTCCTTGAAATTGAAATTTTTTTTTTTAATTAATTTATTCATGACCATGGATACTCGTCCTTCAGTCGGATTCTTAGTAATATTTTTTCCTTCAGTAACAGATGATGGGATGATGATGATGAGGTGATGATGAAGACGATGAATCCCTCCCCTTTTCCCATTCCAGTAAAGTTATGGATACTTTACTGAAACTTTAAGTGAAGTTTTGTAGAGAACACGAAAAATCGCGTTTCGCGATGTTTGTATCATTTGCCCACACTCGTGCACGTTGACGAACCGGTAAACGTTAATAATCCACCATTATTACAATTTAACACTCGAAGAATCACAAGTTTTAGAAAATAATACAAAAACACGACACCATCTTTTCGGTTCCCGCCAAAACTCCCTTGAAATTGAAAATAATTTCAGTATTGCCACAAGGTATTTTTACATTTTCCCAATAAATTATCTTTGGGTTTCTTAAGCCTTGAATATTCGCCAAATGCGTCTATTCAACTCGTAATAGTGAAGAAGCTACGGACCCTACCGATATGAAAAAAATATCACCAATAAGATCATTCTGTTACCTATTAATTAGCCTTATTAAAATATTATATTACTTACTAGATAGCGAGTAAAAAAATATTAAATGAACGTTGTTTTCGTTCTCATGGCGTGCAATACCGTGCTTACGGAGATTACGTTACTATATATTTTTACACCTTCGGATAGGAAATTAAAAATATGATTGATCGTCCTTTTACCATATTTTTAGAGCTAAAATTGAGTTAGTTTAGTAATATTTTGTGTTATTTTGAAGTATTTCGTCAGATCACGTGACCACTGACACCCGCGAGCTCCTTTGCGGGGGACGGGCCAGTCGGCGCCAGCGCCTCACGAAGGAAGGACGTACTCGCCTTGCCGAAAAATATTTTCGCATTTTTTTTCTATTTGTACGTAAATCATCAATTAAACAGTGCTTAATTATCCAGAGACAATCAAAAAAAGTAGTTTTTCAAGACATTTGATAAGTTTTTAGTGACTTTACTACTAGTGAAAATATTTGGACAATAATTGATCGCGTTGTGAGTAGAGGGTACAGAAGGTTGATCCGATGAAAATGGGAGATGTCACCAAGGCAGCTAGGCGTAACAAAAAAATTGGACTCCAACTAGGTAGCTAAGTGGTAAACAAGTACCTACCTACCTATTAATATTTAATTACCACATAAATATTTTTACCCGTTTGTTCTTATTGTGTAGACTGAAGTGACTAACCCTAGTGTCTGAGTTTTTAGTGGCATATGATTCGGTCTGACGTTTGTTTTCCTGATAAAAATACTTAATAGAAAACTACAGACGTGTCCTCCGACCTATGTTAACTCTCAGGGCTTCACCGTCCATTACACCTTATTGCGATGATTGTTGGATTTAGCCGCCGACGCTGTGCGACCATGAACCTTATTTTGCTGTGATACGAGCCGCGGTCGCGCAGCGTCGTGCTGTACTACAATCATCACGCCACGGCACGGGCCCCATTGTACATGTTGCTCATGATAATTATCCAAGTGCAAGACTTGTCAGAACTGTGCTTTTTTTCTTGTTATGTACAAATGTACCTATATGTGTCATATTAGTACATTGCACAGGGTTATCGGTATAGGGTGTACTAAGCCAAACGGGGGTCATTGTACTCTTCATTATAAACAACGATTACTTTTTAAACTTTTTTATTTGTAATATAAATCGGGGAAAAAAGTATCTGCTTACATTTTGTCGACGATCGATGAGCTTTCTGTATGAAACAGCTGTTTTTTTTCTCGTGATTTCATTTGATTCAATTATTCACAAAAATTATACTAAGGTCAATATACCTAAGCCATTTCAAATTGAAACTGTGGCATACTTGCTGATGCCCCAACACCTAGTTAATAACATAGAAATGGGGAGTATTCTATAGTTAATAATAATAAATAATCCTTCTTGAACAATCGGGTAAAAATAAAATAATGATAATTATTATGTGTACTTACGATGTCAATATCGGAAAGCGGTCGTTGCGTGCGAACGGTGTAAATGACTAATACTATTTTTTGTTTTTGGTATATCACATTTCCTAAACTAACCTACCTAAACTAGAAACAATCACATTTTTATGTTATAGCTGACCAACCACGGTCCGCAATACATTATTATTTTTAGCAGTGTAGTGAGCATATTTTTCTAACTTATCCTGGTTTGTTAACCGACTTCAAAAATTAGGACGCACTCAATTACATTGTATAAATTTTACGAAATGTTTGTTGCAGCATAACTTCGTCATTTATTTTTTATTTGAAAGAATATGCTTACTAACACTCTGATCAGTCACTTTGATCAAAATAAAGTATTTTTTTGTAAAAAATAGTATTTAATACAAAAATTCAAGCATTTGCATTCAGAAAGTAGTGTTCCGAGTTATGGCCATTGAATTCGAAAGAAAAGTTATTACATTTTCTTACAACAATAACCGAGCGAGAGATCGTTAGCGAGCGAAGCGTCTATGCTTCAGATTCGACGAAAATGCTTTCGTATTTCCGAATTCCGTCTGGATTTCTGTCCGGATCTTTGCCCAGACCTGTCTTAATCTACAGGTCGCATTTCTTAACCTATTCTCTTGAAACTTTGTGAGTAAGTCCGATATTTAAAAAGAATTTTCGTGTCTAGGCGGTTATTGGAAATTTTTCAATATGGCAGAGATGTGATTTAAAAAAGGATATATCTGCATAATTGGAAAATTTCCAAAAAACTTTTTGATCCGAGTCAAAACAAAAATTTATATAATTGTCAAACCTGCTCACAAAATTTCACGAGAATCGGTTGAGGAGTGTGACCTGTAGAGGAGGACAAATACAAATAAAAATAATTTATTTGGGTATAAAATACATGTGACAATTTCAAATCGGACAGACATCGGTCACGAGATCTCCAGCTCACAGAGTCACTATTGTATGTATTGTTATTTATTTATATCTATTAAATACAACAATTTCTTTGGTAACTGATACCAACCTGCATCTAGTCTTAATAGTTATTTTAATCTAGTCTCTATTGCATGAAGACTAGAATAGTAATATATTTTAAACTGGGATTATAAATTGGTAATTGTTTTATATTTTATGGTATCATGGAAAGAGACAAACGAGACGCTTTGAGTAATATGAATATTGTGTAATTAATATCTTTAAATTGCTCTATTTCATTTTTTCAGAAACAGAGATCAACGAAATTATCAAAGTTTAAACACAAGCGTTCAGCCAACAAAAAATGCAAGTACTGAACTAAGGTGAGTTAAAAGACATTTAACATCTTATATTATTAGGGTGACAAGCATAGTGCATAGTCAGAGCTATGCCAAGTGGAAATGCTATTGCTAAAGTTATCGTATGTCCGGCGTCCAGCGTCTGATTGCACGGATGTCCGATTGTTTTCCACTACAGATCGCATTTCTCAACCGATATTTGTGAAATTTTGTAAATTTAGGTTTTATTTAAAATAGCGGAGATATGTAATTTGTGAGACGTTGCTCATAGAGCCACTACTTATAATCAGAGTGGCGCTGAACTGCTATGGGCATGCGTGACGCCAGTACAACCATTCACTTAGCGAGCGCGAAGCGCGAGTGAAAAACTTCCGTTTCAGTACTAAAAACTTATCCTATATTTTTATCTACAGATGCCTAGTTCAAAATCATCCGAAAGTTATCAGAGCATCCGAGGAACAGGGACTTTTTCACCTTCGAATAAACTGGTAATAATTTTTTTTTTGTGTACACAATGTACATAAATAAATTATTGATACGAGCGTTGGGACTTAGTATGGTTGCAAATTAATTATTATTTAATATTGTTTTTAGGAACAACAATATCAGTCTTCATTGCCGAATCTCATCGTCGAAGAAGAAGCAGAACAAGAACAGAAAGACAAAAGTTTTTGGCGTATTATAACATTAGCTTCTTCTTCGTAAAATTTAAGGAAATATCAAGACCCAATGGTTTTGGTTGCGCCAAACAATCGATAGACTTGATTGGAGAAAAGCAAACAGGTCTTGCTTCTAAATTCACCTTTTTGTGAATAAAGAGTAACAATAGTAAATTATGTACCGAGGGCACAAAGCAGTGCCTTACGTCGCGGGCGGCTTATTGTACCTTGAGCGTAACGAGGGAATCTAGAGTTAACTCCCGAGCGCAGCAAGGGAAGATGAGTCCTGAGGGCAGCGAGGGGTTCAAGCCGCCCAAGACAAAAACACTGCTTTATCCTAGAAGCGAATCCTCTTCTAAAAATACTGTCTAATATTATACTCTCTCATAACTAATAAAAAGGTACTAGTAAGGTACAGTCTTTTATTTTAAATTTCGTGCAGCTCGAGGAGCACGTGCTCGTATTTTTTTCTTGGTAGCTAGTTCAATTTTCAAATAAACTCTTCTTACAGTGCTTATTCTGAGTTTTCATTCAATGTTAATCTCTTTGCTTGGAAACTCCCAACTGCAAGCTTCGCTCGAATTTATGTTTCATCTATAAAACCAACATTTGATTTTCATGTGTTAGATTAAGGATGTGTTAATCTGAGCGATTACTGCCTTTAAAGCATTTGATTTATTGATATTTTTTGATTCTCGGTTTATTTTGATTATTTTTTTGGTGTTTGCTAAAATCTAAGCACTATACATGTATTTCAGCTACAAAAGGTTTTTCAATATCCAATCTAAGACCCCTTTAGTCCAGCTAGAGAGGATTTTTTTACTATAGTAACTACTAGCTGTTGCTCACGATTTCGTACGCGTAGATAAAAAAAAGCTCGTTCCGTTACTTTCTTGTATTTGTCATTCACAGGTCCCACTCCGAACCTGCACCCTTCTCTCTACCATCATCATATTGCCAGACCATGGTACGGGCAACAGTTATCTAGTTGGCATTGGCAATTGTCTTTATACTGGGTTTGGCTGGCACTGTCCGATTAAAACGTCACGCTCAGACAGGTGTCTATGGCAAGGGTAGCGGGTAGGTAAGCCGTTAACTCGGCCTCCAAGCTAAATCTAATAGGTAGCCAAGTCTAATATGGAGTAGATAGTTACAATTTGTGTAGTAAGTAGGTTATATACTTGTTGGTAATAGGTAGAAGTACTAGGAGTTACTCGTACTATGCCAAATATTTCAGTCTGAATGTTTAGTAGGAATTACCTACTACTCGGAACCAGCCAAGCCAAGTAGGCAGTATATAGATACTATGTATATGTAGTAATTAGGTAGATACTTGTAAGTAGTATCCTTCTTCTTTTACCTATAAGACTTGGCTGGCACCGACTTCAAATAGATGGGTAGCGCTTATAATAATTATATTAATTAATATTAGTGCTTATTTGTGGTTTGGAAGTCGCTTTAATTTTGTTACAATGATCACTTAAAACATCTTCTAACTTGACTTTTATTGAAAATCAGTTTACTAAAAAAATTAAGTAAACAAAATTAAGTCAAAGTGTAGTTTTTTATATCGTAAATTATGACACTTTTGTGCTAAGATGTGTAATAATCTTATAATAATAATCGAGGCGGTATTATAGCGCGAGCCGTATGCGAGCCCACTAATGGAGCCAATAGTGTAAATTATTAACGCACACGCGTTTCATGTGACGTTTTTCATCACACATGCGAGGGGAAAAAACACAGACTTGCATTAGTCAATACATTTTTCTGAAAATGTATGCGCATTTTGCTGCTTTTCCACTTATCAAAATTTTACTAGGCATAATAATAAAGCGAGTACTTTGTTTAAATTATCATACCTAATTAATTGTCAATATTTTGATAAAAAAAATAATGTTTATTTACTGTTATTACGTAGTTATGATACTTTAAATCAAGAATTTAAGAAAAGTAAAAAAAAACTCTTGTTGATTTATTTTAAAAAAAGTCTAGTTTAGTTACTAGTGCGATAATGGTAAAGTAACAGCACACGTGCTTAATAGCTCGGATTATGAGCTAAAACTGATGTAATAAAGTCCTTTTTACGAGTGAAAGTGATGAAAAAGATATTAAACACAAACGCGTTTTTAACTTCGAGTAGGAACATAATTATCAGCAAAATCAGGCAAGAAACTATCGAGATAATAATGAGGTTGTAAGTTCTAGGTCCACTATGTTTTCAATCATTTTAGTCATTTTTATACTACCTGCTGATTATGTAAAACAGATTAGTACTACCAACTCGTAGAATACATTTTTTAAGCGGGCCGTCGATTGAACAGCTCTGCTAGTCCTAGTAAATATGTTTTTTGTTATGAGATTTTTGAAATGTTGTAAGCATTGGTTTAGGATAGGTTGAGTAATTTATCCCTGGTACCGGAGTTCTTAGGATGCCCATCAGGAGCCCTATTCTTACGAAAGATATTTTCTGATCAATGTCTCTCTCGTTTTAAAAGTCATAGTGAGAGTGACCAAGAAACATCTCACGCGTCAAGAATAGCCCTCCAGGGCCATTGTTACGATATTATATTATTTCCCCTATTCCTACGCACGAGATATTTTTTGGTCAATGTCTCTCTCGTTTGAAAAATCATAAAAGTGAGAGGGACCAAGATAATATCTCACACTTCAGAGAGTCCGTGGTCTACGATTGTTTTTTTAGATTTTACACGCACGACCAAAGGGAATCAAAACCTTTAGATGCGGGATATTTGTGAGTACATACTTAATCTACCTATACTTATAAACAAACTACCGCGCTCATGCTGCTTATAAGGCTCAACTTTAAAACGCCGTTGGCTTCAAATAATTTAGTAAAAAAACATTACAATAAAGCATAACATCACAGAGGGCTTTCATTTTTAGGCAAAAATATTTTTTTCACGGTGTTTCGTCTGAATTTGTTTGTCTTTGAGAAATGCTAGCTCAATGTTCAAAAGCTTCGAGCGTTGATCACTAGAGGCGCTAAAACCAGCTGAGCGCCGAATGCCAAATGTCATTGGCGCATCTTAACCCCTTAAGGGTCTAGCTTTAGCCGGTCAGTGGACAAAAATATTTCACCAAAGCAAAAATGAAAATTAGTGGAAACCTCTCAACAATATTGCTCTGCTCACTTTGCTTTTATTTTAGTAATTTTAATTATTTTAGTCGCAAGTTATTTTTAGGCAATAAAATATTTTGCCGAAAAATAACTTAAATGTGTGATTTTAACTCAAATTCGTACTCTTGACTTTTACTTAAATTCGTACCTTTTACCTACTCCGATTTTAATTAAGGTTTACATATACAATCTATATTATTAGTTTGTAGTACAGTGTCATGAATGAGAATCTGGGTAATACTTTGTGTGTAGTTTAGCTCTGGCCTAAGCTGGCCTAATACTTTGTTTCCGGTCTTGTGATTTCTTAGAAATAACTCTGATCGTTAAATAAACTAAATCGGGTAACCAGTTTTTAATGGCAAGTTCATCACGTATGGAAGAAAAGGTTTTATTTAGGTACCAAAATAAATTTGACATGTTTGACAATCGTGTCTTTTAAGCCTTGAATATTCGCCAAATGCGTCTATTCAACTCGTAATAGTGAAGAAGCTACGGACCCTACCGATATGAAAAAAATATCACCAATAAGATCATTCTGTTACCTATTAATTAGTCTAATTAAAATATTATATTACTTACTAGATTGCGAGTAAAAAAATATTAAATGAACGTTGTTTTCGTTCTCATGGCGTGCAATACCGTGCTTACGGAGATTACGTTACTATATATTTTTACACCTTCGGATAGGAAATTTAAAAATATGATTGATCGTTCTTTTACCATATTTTTAGAGCTAAAATTGAGTTAGTTTAGTAATATTTTGTGTTATTTTGAAGTATTTCGTCAGATCACGTGACCACTGACACCCGCGAGCTCCTTTGCGGGCAGTGTGACCAGATTCAGTATTTTAATACTTTTTCAGTATATTTCAGCGATTTTTCCGAACATCAGTATATTTTCAGGTATATTGCTGGCAGTCAGTATTTTTGGGTATATTTTGGTTGAAGTTATGGCAACACCGTAGTGAGTGATCGTCTTTGCGACAATGTTTGCGGAATTCCCCGAAACGCGAACATTGGGGACTTTCCCGGATTTAGTTTATACATAAACATGTTATCTATGAGCAAAGATGAGTAAGCTACAGATATGACAAGAAAGACGGCCAGTGCCGGCGTTGTAGTATTGTCATACTACATATCCAATTATCAATCAATACATAGTATTAATCAGACTTGCAGAATGTATGTTCGCCAAAACTTTACAACTGCTGGACCGATTTTAATGCGGTTTGCACTATTAGATAGAGCGTAATTTCCAGATTGCATACATTCAAATTCGTTGTGTTTCATGAATATCAGTCTACCCGGACGAATTTGGGACGGGCCGCTAGTTTATCTATAATTTTCAAAATAACGTCTAGTTTTTAAGTTTTCAGTTGCATAAATAAGTAGTAGTTAAAGTTAAAAGATACTTTATTACTAGTATCAAATCGTCTAATACGGTTATGTGAAATGATTGTCTCTTCTGCATTCGACTTAATCTTTGAGGACTTTCTTTCGATAATTCGGGAATTTCCCCAAAATAGGTGATGTTTTTGTCATCATATAAATAGAACGCGATTATTGTTATTTTTATTTACTTAGTTGCATTCATCCGGACAGCATGTCTAGTTTTCAGCAAAGTTATTTAGCTAAGTGGGAACAAATTCCGGAATTTTCTTCGTGGCTTTCACGTTATAAAGATGACGAATTCACCGCATTTTGCAAAGCATGCAATGCGAAACTGCAAAGTAGATTAGCGTCTATAAAACAGCATGCACATACTGAAAAGCATAAATCGAACTTGATAAAATATAAAGGACAGTCAAAGGTAACTCGCTTTACTTACCTAGTTCAAGGAGTTTGGATATATTTTAAATTAAAGTTAATCATCCTAGTTTTGTTTCTCAAAATCAGTTAGGTAACAGCTATGAAATGCGGCGCTGTTATAAAAAAAACTAAGCAACCAAGTATTTTTTAAATTTTCAGGTTGACACATTTTTCAAAAAAGCCCCACTGAAAGACGAAGTCAAGAAAGCTGAGCTGCGTTTATGCAGTTTTCTGTCGGAACACAACATCTCATTTAGAGCTATGGACCATCTTAGTGATGTTCTAGTGAAGTGTTTTACCGATTCCGATATTGCGAAAGAATTTTCCTGCAAGAGAACCAAAGCAGCCGCTATAACTTATAATGTTTTAGGACCCAATTTCGAAAAAGATATGATTGAAGACATACTTGGTACTGCGTCTCCTTCAGGTAAACCAGTATATTCAATTATAATCGATGAGAGTACAGATGTTGCAACAGTCAAAGTATTGGCAATAGTAGTTAAATACTTCTCTGAAACTAAATGTACTGTACAAACCAAATTCCTTGATTTAGTTGATTTAAGTGGTGAAACCGCAGGTCATTTATTTAATTCGTTGTCATCAAAATTATCCGAATTAGGTTTAGAAATAAAAGACGTAATAGGATCCGCTGCTGATACTACGAATGTGATGTTTGGTCAACATTCTGGCATTGTTGCAAAAATTAAAGAAGTAAACCCAAAGTGCTTTTTCTTATAATGTGTTTGTCACTCTGCAGCATTAAGTGTTAGCCACGCCTGTAAAATACTGCCTAGAAATTTAGAACAAATAGTAAAAGAAGTATATGGATATTTTTCTCAAAGCAGCAAGCGTCAAAGAGAATTTGCTGAGTTCCAAAATTTCACAGACACTGAAAATCACAGAATTTTGCGTCATTACGACATAAGGTGGCTTTCACTTCATGCCTGTATTAGTAGAATAATTGAGCAGTGGAGGGCATTGCAATTGTTTTTTCAAGACCAATACTTGAGTGATCGCAATATGTCATCAGAATTTTTATTTAATTCTTTTACCACTGATACAAACAAATTGTACTTTTACTTTTTGGACTACATTTTGCCGATTGTAAACAAATTTAACATAATTTTTCAAGGCGATTATCCGTGCATTGATAGACTGTATGATGATGCATCTAGTATGTACTTGTCGATTTTGGGTTGCTTCATGAAAGCTAATTACATCAAACGTACGGACAATGTATTTACGTTAGACCCAAAGTCTAATGTAAATTATTTGCCATTGAAAGATATGTACTTAGGCATTCAAGTAGGCCAAGAATTAATCAAACACAGAGACAATGTTAACATGAAAGAACAGATTGCTGAGTTTTTCAGAGGGTGCCAATCATTTTTAATTGAGTTGAGCACGCAATTGAAATCACGTTTGCCTTTTGAAAATCCAGTTTTTCGAGAACTGAAATTTCTTGACCCACACACTGCCGTGCATAAAGAATTTCGCAGTTTACGAAATGTGATAGAAACTTTCCCATGCGAAGTACAGCCAGAACAAATGCAGTTAATTGACGAAGAATATAGAACCCTAAAGTTTGATCGCGAAGTAAGTGATTTGTTACAATCTTCCAGCACTGGCTCACCCATCTCGTGTGAACAATTTTGGGTGGAAGTTGGGAAAATTTCTAACAGTGATGGCATGTTAAAATACAAAAATTTAGCTAGTTTTAGTAAATCTCTTCTATGTATACCGGTGTCGAATGCTGCATGTGAGCGCATATTTTTACAGATAAATTTAATAAAAACGGACCAAAGAAACAGGTTTATAAACAAAAATGTGTCAGCTACCTATTTTAAAAACAAAGCAAGGTGTTAAGGATGAAGGAGGTTGTGTAAATTTTAATCCTTCGAAAAGGATGTTAAAATATAACTCTAACATTTATTGTGAGTATGAATAAATAAAACGTGTTAAGAAAATCAGTATTTCTATTGGTATATCTGTCATAAGTAAGTCGGTATATTTCAGTATTTTTTCGAGGTGCCTCGGTATTTTCGTAAAATTTAATCTGGTCACACTGTTTGCGGGGGACGGGCCAGTCGGCGCCAGCGCCTCACGAAGGAGGGACGTACTCGCCTTGCCGAAAAATATTTTCGCATTTTTTTTCTATTTGTACGTAAATCATCAATTAAACAGTGCTTAATTATCCAGAGCCAATCAAAAAAAGTAGTTTTTCAAGACATTTGATAAGTTTTTAGTGACTTTACTACTAGTGAAAATATTTGGACAATAATTGATCGCGTTGTGAGTAGAGGGTACAGAAGGTTGATCCGATGAAAATGGAGATGTCACCAAGGCAGCTAGGCGTAACAAAAAAATTGGACTCCAACTAGGTAGCTAAGTGGTAAGTACCTACCTACCTATTAATATTTAATTACCACATAAATATTTTTACCCGTTTGTTCTTATTGTGTAGACTGAAGTGACTAACCCTAGTGTCTGAGTTTTTAGTGGCATATGATTCGGTCTGACGTTTGTTTTCCTGATAAAAATACTTAATAGAAAACTACAGACGTGTCCTCCGACCTATGTTAACTCTCAGGGCTTCACCGTCCATTACACCTTATTGCGATGATTGTTGGATTTAGCCGCCGACGCTGTGCGACCATGAACCTTATTTTGCTGTGATACGAGCCGCGGTCGCGCAGCGTCGTGCTGTACTACAATCATCACGCCACGGCACGGGCCCCATTGTACATGTTGCTCATGATAATTATCCAAGTGCAAGACTTGTCAGAACTGTTTTTTTTCTTGTTATGTACAAATGTACCTATATGTGTCATATTAGTACATTGCACAGGGTTATCGGTATAGGGTGTACTAAGCCAAACGGGGGTCATTGTACTCTTCATTATAAACAACGATTACTTTTTAAACTTTTTTATTTGTAAATTAAATCGGGGAAAAAAGCATCTGCTTACATTTTGTCGACGATCGATGAGCTTTTTGTATGAAACAGCTGTTTTTTTTCTCGTGATTTCATTTGATTCAATTATTCACAAAAATTATACTAAGGTCAATATACCTAAGCCATTTCAAATTGAAGCTGTGGCATACTTGCTGATGCCCCAACACCTAGTTAATAACATAGAAATGGGGAGTATTCTATAATTAATAATAATAAATAATCCTTCTTGAACAATCGGGTAAAAATAAAATAATGATAATTATTATGTGTACTTACGATGTCAATATCAGAAAGCGGTCGTTGCGTGCGAACGGTGTAAATGACTAATACTATTTTTTGTTTTTGGTATAGCACATTTCCTAAACAAACCTACCTAAACTAGAAACAATCACATTTTTATGTTATAGCTGACCAACCACGGTCCGCAATACATTATTATTTTTAGCAGTGTAGTGAGCATATTTTTCTAACTTATCCTGGTTTGTTAACCGACTTCAAAAATTAGGACGCACTCAATTATTACATTGTATAAATTTTACTAAATGTTTGTTGCAGCATAACTTCGTCATTTATTTTTTATTTGAAAGAATATGCTTACTAACACTCTGATCAGTCACTTTGAATAAAGTATTTTTTTGTAAAAATAGTATTTAATACAAAAATTCAAGCATTTGCATTCAGAAAGTAGTGTTCCGAGTTATGGCCATTGAATTCGAAAGAAAAGTTATTACATTTTCTTACAACAATAACCGAGCGAGAGATCGTTAGCGAGCGAAGCGTCTATGCTTCAGATTCGACGAAAATGCTTTCGTATTTCCGAATTCCGTCTGGATTTCTGTCCGGATCTTTGCCCAGACCTGTCTTAATCTACAGGTCGCATTTCTTAACCTATTCTCTTGAAACTTTGTGAGTAAGTCCGATATTTAAAAAGAATTTTCTTGTCTAGGCGGTTATTGGAAATTTTTCAATATGGCAGAGATGTGATTTAAAAAAGGATATATCTGCATAATTGGAAAATTTCCAAAAAACTTTTTGATCCGAGTCAAAACAAAAATTTATATAATTGTCAAACCTGCTCACAAAATTTCACGAGAATCGGTTGAGGAGTGTGACCTGTAGAGGAGGACAAATACAAATACAAATAATTTATTTGGGTATAAAATACATGTGACAATTTCAAATCGGACAGACATCGGTCACGAGATCTCCAGCTCACAGAGTCACTATTGTATGTATTGTTATTTATTTATATTTATTAAATACAACAATTTCTTTGGTAACTGATACCAACCTGCATCTAGTCTTAATAGTTATTTTAATCTAGTCTCTATTGCATGAAGACTAGAATAGTAATATATTTTAAACTGGGATTATAGATTGGTAATTGTTTTATATTTTATGGTATCATGGAAAGAGACAAACGACACGCTTTGAGTAATATGAATATGTGTAATTAATATCTTTAAATTGCTCTATTTCATTTTTTCAGAAACAGAGATCAACGAAATTATCAAAGTTTAAACACAAGCGTTCAGCCAACAAAAAATGCGAGTACTGAACTAAGGTGAGTTAAAAGACATTTAACATCTTATATTATTAGGGTGACAAGCATAGTGCATAGTCAGAGCTATGCCAAGTGGAAATGCTATTGCTAAAGTTATCGTATGTCCGGCGTCCAGCGTCTGATTGCACGGATGTCCGATTGTTTTCCTCTACAGATCGCATTTCTCAACCGATATTTGTGAAATTTTGTAAATTTAGGTTTTATTTAAAATAGCGGAGATATGTAATTTGTGAGACGTTGCTCATAGAGCCACTACTTATAATCAGAGTGGCGCTGAACTGCTATGGGCATGCGTGACATTCACTTAGCGAGCGCGAAGCGCGAGTGAAGAACTTCCGTTTCAGTACTAAAAACTTATCCTATATTTTTATCTACAGATGCCTAGTTCAAAATCATCTGAAGGTTATCAGAGCATCCGAGGAACAGGGACTTTTTCACCTTCGAATAAACTGGTAATCATTTTTTTTTTGTGTACACAATGTACATAAATAAATTATTGATACGAGCGTTGGGACTTAGTATGGTTGCAAATTAATTATTATTTAATATTGTTTTTAGGAACAACAATATCAGTCTTCATTGCCGAATCTCATCGTCGAAGAAGAAGCAGAACAAGAACAGAAAGACAAAAGGTATTGGCGTATTATAACATTAGCTTCTTCTTCGTAAAATTTAAGGAAATATCAAGACACAATGGATTTGGTTGCGCCAAACAATCGATAGACTTGATTGGAGAAAAGCAAACAGGTCTTGCTTCTAAATTCACCTTTTTGTGAATAAAGAGTAACAATAGTAAATTATGTACCGAGGGCACAAAGCAGTGCCTTACGTCGCGGGCGGCTTATTGTACCTTGAGCGTAACGAGGGAATCTAGAGTTAACTCCCGAGCGCAGCAAGGGAAGATGAGTCCTGAGGGCAGCGAGGGGTTCAAGCCGCCCAAGACAAAAACACTGCTTTATCCTAGAAGCGAATCCTCTTCTAAAAATACTGTCTAATATTATACTCTCTCATAACTAATAAAAAGGTACTAGTAAGGTACAGTCTTTTATTTTAAATTTCGTGCAGCTCGAGGAGCACGTGCTCGTATTTTTTTCTTGGTAGCTAGTTCAATTTTCAAATAAACTCTTCTTACAGTGCTTATTCTGAGTTTTCATTCAATGTTAATCTCTTTGCTTGGAAACTCCCAACTGCAAGCTTCGCTCGAATTTATGTTTCATCTATAAAACCAACATTTGATTTTCATGTGTTAGATTAAGGATGTGTTAATCTGAGCGATTACTGCCTTTAAAGCATTTGATTTATTGATATTTTTTGATTCTCGGTTTATTTTGATTATTTTTTTGGTGTTTGCTAAAATCTAAGCACTATACATGTATTTCAGCTACAAAAGGTTTTTCAATATCCAATCTAAGACCCCTTTAGTCCAGCTAGAGAGGATTTTTTTACTATAGTAACTACTAGCTGTTGCTCACGATTTCGTACGCGTAGATAAAAAAAAGCTCGTTCCGTTAGTTTCTTGTATTTGTCATTCACAGGTCCCACTCCGAACCTGCACCCTTCTCTCTACCATCATCATATTGCCAGACCATGGTACGGGCAACAGTTATCTAGTTGGCATTGGCAATTGTCTTTATACTGGGTTTGGCTGGCACTGTCCGATTAAAACGTCACGCTCAGACAGGTGTCTATGGCAAGGGTAGCGGGTAGGTAAGCCGTTAACTCGGCCTCCAAGCTAAATCTAATAGGTAGCCAAGTCTAATATGGAGTAGATAGTTACAATTTGTGTAGTAAGTAGGTTATATACTTGTTGGTAATAGGTAGAAGTACTAGGAGTTACTCGTACTATGCCAAATATTTCAGTCTGAATGTTTAGTAGGAATTACCTACTACTCGGAACCAGCCAAGCCAAGTAGGCAGTATATAGATACTATGTATATGTAGTAATTAGGTAGATACTTGTAAGTAGTATCCTTCTTCTTTTACCTATAAGACTTGGCTGGCACCGACTTCAAATAGATGGGTAGCGCTTATAATAATTATATTAATTAATATTAGTGCTTATTTGTGGTTTGGAACTTGACTTTTATTGAAAATCAGTTTACTAAAAAAATTAAGTAAACAAAATTAAGTCAAAGTGTAGTTTTTTATATCGTAAATTATGACACTTTTGTGCTAAGATCATTACACTCGAGGCGGTATTATAGCGCAAGCCGTATGCGAGCACACTAATGGAGCCAATAGTGTAAATTATTAACGCACACGCGTTTCATGTGACGTTTTTCATCACACATGCGAGGAGAAAAAACACAGACTTGCATTAGTCAATTTTCAAATTATAGTCAACATTTTTCTGAAAATGTATGCGCATTTTGCTGCTTTTCCACTTATCAAAATTTCACTAGGCATAATAATAAAGCGAGTACTTTGTTTAAATTACCATACCTAATTAATTGTCAATATTTTGATAAAAAAATAATGTTTATTTACTATTATTACGTAGTTATGATACTTTAAATCAAGAATTTAAGAAAAGTAAAAAAAAACTCTTGTTGATTTATTTAAAAAAAGTCTAGTTTAGTTACTAGTGCGATAATGGTAAAGTAACAGCACACGTGCTTAATAGCTCGGATTATGAGCTAAAACTGATGTAATAAAGTCCTTTTTACGAGTGAGAGTGATGAAAAAGATATTAAACACAAACGCGTTTTTAACTTCAAGTAGGAACATAATTATCAGCAAAATCAGGCAAGAAACTATCGAGATAATAATGAGGTTGTAAGTTCTAGGTCCACTATGTTTTGAATCATTTTAGTCATTTTTATACTACCTGCTGATTATGTAAAACAGATTAGTACTACCAACTCGTAGAATACATTTTTTAAGCGGGCCGTCGATTGAACAGCTCTGCTAGTCCTAGTAAATATGTTTTTTGTTATGAGATTTTTGAAATGTTGTAAGCATTGGTTTAGGATAGGTTGAGTAATTTATCCCTGGTACCGGAGTTCTTAGGATGCCCATCAGGAGCCCTATTCTTACGAAATATATTTTCTGATCAATGTCTCTCTCGTTTTAAAAATCATAGTGAGAGTGACCAAGAAACATCTCACGCGTCAAGAATAGCCCTCCAGGGCCATTCTTACGATATTATATTATTTCCCCTATTCCTACGCACGAGATATTTTTTGGTCAATGTCTCTCTCGTTTGAAAAATCATAAAAGTGAGAGGGACCAAGATAATATCTCACACTTCAGAGAGTCCGTGGTCTACGATTGTTTTTTTTTAGATTTTACACGCACGACCAAAGGGAATCAAAACCTTTAGATGCGGGATATTTGTGAGTACATACTTAATCTACCTATACTTATAAACAAACTACCGCGCTCATGCTGCTTATAAGGCTCAACTTTAAAACGCCGTTGGCTTCAAATAATTTAGTAAAAAAACATTACAATAAAGCATAACATCACAGAGGGCTTTCATTTTTAGGCAAAAATATTTTTTTCACGGTGTTTCGTCTGAATTTGTTTGTCTTTGAGAAATGCTAGCTCAATGTTCAAAAGCTTCGAGCGGTGATCACTAGAGGCGCCAAAACCAGCTGAGCGCCGAATGCCAAATGTCATTGGCGCATCTTAACCCCTTAAGAAGACTTTCCTTCTGGACCTATGTAATATAGCGCGTATTCTGTGACGTAGGGTTAATAAAAACATTGTATTACTTATTGATGTTTTAAGTATTTTTTTTTATTCTAGATTTCTAATACAGGGGTGATACAAATAAGTTGAGCACAATAGCTTATGTTATGGCGTATGTTTTTGAAATATGAAGGAATTGTAATTGTGACTTACCTCTATGGGGCTGCTACTATATTAAGCTCTTACTACGTAGAATAAGGCCCGCATGCTGAAACTCAGATGCTCAGCCATGAATCTCGATTGAAAACTGTTTTTATATATGGTAAAACCAGTTTTGTGAATATCGTCTGGCGAAGTGTAGTTGTTGTACTTATTACACCTCTGCCAGCCCCTTAGGGGGAAAGGCGTAACGATATGATGTGAAACAAGCTTTAAATCGAGATTCATGACTGAGCGTCGTTTTAGCATGCGACCCTAAAACATGAAGATTGCGGGAAGCTATAAGAAAAAAAGCTACAGCAACTTTTCTTTTTTTAAGAAAACGCATTTAAATAATTAATATACATATACATAAAGCTGAGATTACGTTGGCTGCCATTTGATAAAAGGGTTTCGCATTGATCTAATATTCATTGTATTCTCTAGATCTGATTTTGAGCAACGTCTATCCCCAAGTTTAAGGAGGAGTTCAGGGGTAAAGAAAAATAGTGCGTGGAGTCCCTCCGCGCGGAAGAAATGAAACTTCTCATCTTTAAATTCTTTCTACGCGCATGCGATCGAGTGCCACGCATTCACTCTCGCTCTGTCTCTTTCTGTTCCCCCTCCCCAAGAGCGTTAAACGTTTAACGCAACCTTGTTGGAAGTCTCATTAGAAGTTTCACTTCAAAAAATCAAAGGTATAATGGCAAGGTGATAGCCGTTATGGAAGTATTTTGGGAGAGTCTTGCCAAACATTTGTTCTCCTTCAAACGACGAGAAATTCCTTATACTATCGTTTAAGGCTCGGTCATTCCACGATTATCCACCCACACATACGTTAACGTAACCCGCTTTATTTAGAGTTCGAAATCGTAAATCATATTTGATAGTAAAATGAGATCGTGTTTATCATATTAGTAGGATGTTACAAAAACCCTGTTGTATAATTGAAAGGCATGTATGTACACACACTTATAAGTATCCGTGCAAAAATAACAAAAAATACAAGTTAAAAATAGCAAGAGTTATGAGCGGTTTAAGAACGCAAGAAAAAAAGGAATTTTTCACAGAAATGTAAACAAATCTGTATCATATCTTGGCGGCTTTAATTCATAGCATAGCATAGCAGTACGACGCGAATAGTTTACAAGTAAAACCGACGCGATTAGTGTCCGCGTTCGCACTATTAGGAGGGCGGAGCGTCTTTTAAATTTTTTTAGTCAATATTTAATTTAAACTAGCCTAATTGCATCCTCTAGTCCAGGGGTGGCCAACTTGATTAGACCGAAGATCTACTACTAAGTGACGAAATCCTCTGCGATCTACCAATTACATACTTCTTGAAAGTAAAAAAAAAACAATACCTATGTATAGTTCAGTTATGGATGAAGGATGAAGGATTTCTTTCTTTATTTGAAGTTTCTTCAGCGTTTCTCTTCAACCATTTATCCATAGCGTATGTGGCGCGATGCTAAGTCTAATCGTGATTTATCTCGATAGTCATGAGATCGTAACTCTGCTAGTAACTTTCGTCAACTGACGAGTTGGCTTGACACCCACCCCATCCCTGTGTCCCACATGTTCCGAGACTTTTGTCTTTTGCATGCTGAAAACAAAAGAGAGCTACCTGCATGGGAGAAAGGATGAATAACGTCATAGAACGACCCGGTAATTTAAAAACTATACAAAATACTGTGCGCAGCTGTTGACAATTACGTTGCGTATTTGTCAATGTAAAAAGTTTGTTATAGGCAAATTAAACTTCTTTGTGTTTTGCTTTGCCACGATCGACTGGACTAATAGCCGCGATCGACCAGTCGATCGCGATCGACCGGTTGGCCACCCCTGCTCTAGTCGATACCGATGCGCACCGCACAGACACAACAGGGTTTTTGTTACACCCTGTATAAAAGTTGTCATACGACGCAAGGATAAACCTAGCGAGGGTTTCAAAGGTACGAGATGCAGAATAACTTTGCTGCTTTTCACTTCACTACAGCGAAGAAAATGCTAGGTGCAAGAAAAACATATGAAATTATCGAACCCTAAATCGAAAATATGAGGTAAAAGATTGAATAAAAAAATTATATGAAGTTAAAATAAAAAGCTAAGCTCAGAATAGTTATCCTTCCTTATCTTTACTTATTAAAAAATCGAAAATAACTCTGTCTGTTTGTAGGCTTTTCACGACTAAACGGCTGAACGGATCTTGATGGGATTTGATAATTAGTTACAGTATATCACAAGGAAGTTTTTTGGATATAATTTTCTGAATAAACGCAAACGAATCAAAAATCAAAATCAAAAATCAAAATAATTTTATTTGGAAGAATATTGTCATAAGGTCTAGTACAGTAATAATAGTATCAAATATTCTACCTAATAAGGTGTCCAAATGTTTCAGTAATTAAAATTAATCATTAAAGCTCATGGGTACATAAATTTTGTCTTTTAAAAAGTCATCTACAGTATAATAACATTTGTCAATTAGAAATTTAAATAATTTGTATTTTAAACTATTATAATTAATTTCCTTAAAGCTATCAGGTAATTTATTATAAATGGTGATGGCCATGCCACTCGTACTCTTTGTTCTGGAACCAGTAATCTATGCTTACGTCGTTGTTGTCTATCCCTTCCAGGTGCGTCTTTATTCAATGGGAATTGCGTGTGATTTCGTCTTACAAAAATACACATTTCATAAATGTAAAGGCAAGGCAATGGCAAAATATTACATTTCTTAAACAGAGGCTTGCATGGTTCGAGAAAAGGTGCACCACATAATACTCTGATGCACTTTTTCTGCACCCTAAAAACTTTCTCCCAGTCTACCGAGTAACCCCACATGATTAAACCATAACGTAACAGAGATGACACATAACCATGGTAGGCAGTAAGTGCGGCTTGTGGCGTGGCTACATGTTGCATCCGACGCAATACATATACATAGCGGTCCAGCCTTGAACACAGTTTCTGAATATGATCCTTCCAATTACAATATTTGTCAATAGTTAGACCTAAAAATATTGTTGATTCTACTTGTTCTACAATATTATTGTCAGAGGAAACATTAAATTGCAAAGGAGTACTATTATATGTCTGATAATGGATTAACTTTGTTTTATTAATGTTAACACAAAGGTCATTATGTTTGAGCCAGGCTATGATGGAATTAAGAGCATCATTTATATCTTGTTCTAACGTTTGAACATTATTTTCTTTACCTTCTACTAGTAGAGTCGTGTCATCTGCGTATAGAACACATTTGTGCTTAGTTATATCAGGAAGATCGTTTATGTAGCATATAAAACCTAAGGGCCCAAAAATACTTCCCTGCGGAACACCTCTGTTATTTAATTTATACAGAGATCTACACATTGTTTTATCCTTTCCTAAAAATGCTGGTATTTCAACGCATTGTGTACGATTACTTAGGTAACTCTCAATCCATTCCAAAGCTTTTCCTCTGATACCATATTTTTCTAATTTATATAGTAATAAACTATGCCTAACACAATCAAATGCCTTAGACATGTCAAGAAAGACAGAGACGATAGGTTTCTTTTTATTTAAACAATTTGTAATTATTTTCATAAGAGAAAAACAGGCAAGTGTTGTAGACATATTTTTCCTAAATCCAAATTGTTCCGGTTTAAGTATATTATTTGAGAATAAAAAGTTGGAAATCTTAACAAACATAATCTTCTCAAATATTTTAGAGATTACTGGGATAAGTGTTATGGGACGATAGTTGTTCATGTTATCTTTTGCGTCTTTTTTATGCAGAGGTTTAACAATAGACTGTTTTAAACGATCCGGGAATAGACCTTGTGTGAGGGATAAATTTATGATGTGGCTCAGAGGACCCATTAGTATTCTGGAACTGGCTTTGATCATTTTTGTAGTAATATCATCATACCCTGTGGCATTGGTATTATTTAGAGACTCGATAATCTTATAAATGTCAAATTCATCTACGGGAGTCAGAAAAATAGTATTAGGGTTACTGGGAATGTCATATGGGTAGTTATTATTATTTGTGCTTAAGATATTTTTATTTGTCAGATTAATAAAGAAGTCGTTAAATAATTGAGCAATCTCTTCAGGTGCATTATGTACCCTATCGTCAACTTTTATGGATTCGACACTAGTTGTAGACGGATCATCTTTGCTTAGTTGGCTCTTTATTATTTTCCACGCAGCTTTACAGCAGTTTTTTGAGTTGGTAATAAATTTCGTATTACTAAGTTTTTGGGCAGTAGATATACATCTTTTATAAATAGAGTTATAGCGATAATACGATTTCCTACTTTGATGCTTGTTAGATCCTGATAAATGATATTGTAAATAGAGCCGACGCTTAATAATAGATGATCTTCTTAGTGCTTTTGTTATCCATTTGTTTTTAGAAGATTTATTAGTCACTTTTACTCTTAATATTGGGAAACATAGATTATAAAAAAGGGTCAAAATGTCATGGAATTTATTAAACGATTCATTCAATTCTTCAGTTTCATATATGTCAGAAAAAGTCAGGGGCAATAAACTAGATATAAATTTTCGAATATTATCATGGCTGTAATCTCTTCGTTTTTCAAACCAAAAAGGGCGCTGTATTTTCGATTTATCTAATTCTATGTTGAAAGTTAGTGTTTGACCAGTTTCATGATCTGATAAGGCTAGAATGCATATGTTCGCAATAACATCGTCGATATTACTTACTATTAAATCCAGACAAGATTTTTTTCGTGTAGGCATATGTGATTTGTTATGTTATGGTTGCTCAGTATGGAGAGTAAGGCCTTAGAATTATTATTTTCAACAAGCATATTGATGTTCCAATCACCACATAATATAACTTTTTTGTTTCTATTTTTCAATAGCTTTTCTAGTAATAACATTAAGTTTTCTAGAAAAATAGAAACATTTGATTGTTTAGGAATCCTATAAATACAGATAATATAGAGTCTCAAAAGGGGAATTTCAGTTGCACAGTACTCAAAATTGTATAATATTGGGTCAATTATATTTATTGGCTTACATTCTAAATTGTTTTTCGCCAAGATACATGTTCCCCCTCGTTTTTCATGTGGTCTAGAAAATGAAGATACATGTTTGTAATTCCTAAAATTAACATTTGTTTCATTGCCTCTTTTTACATTCGTTTCTGAGAAACACATGAAATCTACATTTGTACCATGACTCGCTAATTCTTCAAGGACAATTTCTATTCTATCTTGCTTATTTATTAGGCCAGCTATGTTTTGGTTCAATAAAGTGAAACTATTTTTAGGTACGAAAAAACGTATTGCTATTTTCATTTTCGAGAGATGTCTTATTTTGGGATGACATCTTCGAGAAGAAAAAGGGAATTGTTCCTTTTTTTATTTTTCTAGACGAGTTGTTGTGGACCAGTTTATTTTGTTCTTTTGTAAAATAAAAAGGAATAGTTCCCCTCTTACAGACAGTCGTTTTTACCGGGGAAATATATTTTGCTTTCTTGCTGATCTGTATTACATTCTTGTTTGTCTCTATTATTCGTTTTTTACAGTTAATATTATCTATTTCAATATTATTTTTTTGGCAAACAAAATTTCGTGTAATTGTGTTATTAGTGATAAACTCGTTGAGGTTAATATAATTGCAATTTTTGTAATTTTTTACTAACAAGTGTATATTCCGGTTTAACCAGGTTACATTGAGATGCGGATTAAATAAAACGCTGAGCAATACAACATTAAAATGTCTAAGCTTGTACAGGATATTGCAAAGGTTAGAATACACCAAAAAAGGGTTCTTATCATTAGCGCCTAAGCCTAAGACGACGACATCGTCTTTCTCTATGGATTTTGCAATATTGTCTATGTTGTTGAGTATATTAGATGTCGTTGCATTAGGCTTTGTTATAGCAGTTACGCAGTATATGTCATTCCATACATTGTTTCTTCTCTGGCCAATAATTTTCTCAGCATAACTGGTCACTTGTTGGTCTCCTAAAATCATGATTTGGGGTTCTTTTCTTGGGGATTTTTGTTTTCTTGTCGAGCCTTCTTGTATAATATTAAGTTCTTGGTCATTATCGACCGGGAATTCACCCTTGTGATAGAGTCTCGGTGATGCAGCCGATTGTGAGCTCTTCAGATTATTTGGTAATGATTTTTGATTTTTGTAGATAGTAGTGTTCGAGTGTAATGGCGACATCCTAGGTGTTTTCATTTGAATGTTCATAATTCGCTTAGCTATAGGTGTTGATATTGTGTGTTTCCTTGAAGGTGTACTACACACACCCGTATCTGATATTAGTTTTTTTAAGACCTCTATTTTTCTCTCTTTGTCTGCTAAAATTTTCTTGAGATTATTCATTTCGGAATTTAAATTAGCGTTTTCTTCATGGGCGGAGTTCAAATCTTCTAACTGGGTTTCTATTTTCTTTTTAAGAGTTAAGACCAACGAATTGTTAAAAGCACCATTTAGTGGCTCGCTCGAAGTCGCGGGTAACAGCTAGTAATAGTATAGTAGAACTAGTATAGTAATATTATTTTTTATTCATGTTGTCCTCGTGCTGGCCAGTGCGATTATTTTAAAATGAGGTTCTTCCTCATTAACTCTTCCTTAACTTGCATATGCGTCGGCTTGTGTTTGCTGTTATAACTTGCGAAAAATGTAGAGTGCAACGTGCATCTGCACTGTCATAGCCACGCACCTGAACCTGTTCATATTAGTGATTCCACTGCAAGCTTTATCTTTCTTTAATTATGTAGCTGCACAAAAAATGTTTTGGTAAGGACGCTCCTAGAGGCCATATTTTATATTGCCGGGCTAGTTTTGTACGAGTAGTAAACAAATAGCCCGTCTACGAGCGCCCTAAGACACATTTTTGCCGTGTTTTTGGAAGAAATCCATCACAAAAAAAAACAAAAACATAAAATTATCCAGGAAAAACATTTTACACAAAGCATTACAAGACTTTTAAAGACGCTTGTTCTAAAATTTGACATCCATCATAAGGAGAATTTTTAACCAAAAAAATCAAGTCTTGAAAGTATCAGACGAACCGGGAATCAAACTGGAATTAACTTTCAGTTAAGTTTAAGTCCCGGTACTGTCAAGACCGGGATTTGCAAGTCTGAAGTCTAGAAATAACTAATAAATTGACCGAGCGAGCGTCACCGGGCGAAGCTTCAGGTTCAACAAAAATGCCTTTGTATGTCCGGATTTCTATCCGGCTGTCTTCCTCTATGGGCCTGTAAAATCTGTAAAATTATCGAACCTACTCATAAAATTTCACGAGAATCGGTTGAGAAACGCGACCAGGGGGGCTATTTCTGCGCGTGAGATGAGATGAGATTTTATCTTGGTCACTCTCAAACCTATGATGTTTCAAACGAGAGCAACAAGGACTAAATTTCAAAAGCAAAATTTCAAATCTCCGAATAATCCCCAAGGGCCCTGCAGGGCTATTCACAATCATTCGGAAACGTTTCCGTTCGGATTTCAAAAAATTTAAACCTAAATTGTTCGAATCTCAGTCTATATTCATAGGTTTTTAAACATGATTAATTCTTCAGATCGGATTTATACTTGATTCTCTATTCCAAAATGTATAAAAGGAAACTGAGATTCGAACAATTTGAGTTTGAAATTTCTGGGATCTGATCGAAAACGTTTCCGAATGATTGTGAACAGCACCGCTGGGACCCTATTCGGAGATTTGAGATTTTCATCTCACCGTTTTTTGTCCTTGTGGCTCTCGTTTGAAACGTCATAGGTGTGAGAGTGACGAAGATAAAATCTCATCTCATCTCACGCGTAGGAATAGCCCCTCTGTAGTCCTCTACAGAGGGGCTATTCCTGGAGGACAATGACAGACAAACAGACGGACACCAGGGTTTTCTTTTTATGTATGGAACCCTAAAAATTGACCCTTTTGGTTGAAAACAAGAAACTGAAGAAAGGAAATATTAAAGTAAAATTACTGACATTGTATGGTAAATAATGTTGGGAGCTGAGAACGGTACGGCACCCTAGGGCCTAGGGCGGCCAAGCCTGTATATCAGCCACTGACTAGATTTCGAATGCAAAACAGAATCTTTCTACGCGTCGCATCGTCGAGTAATCGGCGAACACAAAAACACTATCTATATTTTTTTATACCTTTTTTTCTGTTAAGTAATGTTGAAATTTGTTAAAAGTGATTAAAAAGATATTATTAACATTTCGTCACGCCTTTCCCCCGAGGTGGCTGGCAGAGGTGTAATACACCACCCACACTTCGCCGGACGATATTCAGTCCCAAATTTGACAGGGGGCGAGCCTGTTGCCATACACCGGGCCTTAGAACATTTAGAACAAATGCTCTAAGCACCGGGCTCCAGCCCAACATATGGTTTAATTATAAGGCTAGAAATTAACGTTTGGTCTGCTACTGTATTGGAAGTCTGTGCGAAATTGGAAATTACATATCACGTAGTCTCAACGTAAAGGAAGGCATTGCCCCCAGGGGAGTTAAAGTTGTGTGAAACTCCCAAGGAAATTTTCGAGCAAAGAGGTTAAAATTTAGTAAAAACTCATGTTTGTATACCATTATCCACACTCGTGTACGTTAACTAACCGATAAGTGTTATTAATCGAACATTATTGCACTTTACCACTTAAAGCATCACAAGTTTTAGAAAACTATAGGCACCTACAAAGTCACGACGCCTTCTTTTTAGTTTTTAGCCAAAACTCTACAAAACGCTGTTTGATGGATAACATAATTATTTTCTCAGGTGTGAAAAGTAGAGTATTCACCTCTGGGATAAAGCAGTGTCTTTGTCTTGGGCAGCTTGAATCCCTCGCTTCACTCAGGACTCTACATAACTCCCTCGCTTCGTTCGAGCGTTATTTTATAAAAACTCTAGAGTCCCTCGTTACGCTCAGGGTTCGATACGCCGCCCGTAACGTAAGACACTATTATTACTATAAGAAATACGAGTTATGTATCTATATAATTAAGATCTAAGTACCTACTACCTTTAAAACAGCGGTCGGCAACCCGCGGCCCGCGGGCCACATGCGCCCTCGGCCCCCTCCTTGCGGCCCGCGAGTTTTTTGTAAATAAATATAAAAATCGGGGCATTTTGCTCACAAGGTTGTCTGGCCCCAAACTAAGCAAGGCTTTTACTATAGCTGCCAGAGACAGATAAACATTTATTTTAGAGATCAGATAATACCTTTATAAATAAATAGATAGGTAAAATATGTACATATGTATACCTATAGTAAAATTTTTGATCAAGTCCGACCCGTCACTTGCTTATTTTGCACTGTGCGGCCCTTGCCTTCCAAAAGGTTGCCGACCGCTGCTTTAAAACATTGATAATGCTAATATTACATTTTATTAAACAATTAAATAACTACTTCATGGATAATAAACTTAATAGATTTAATCATTCCTAAAAACAATTGGTGAAGTTATTATGAGTACCTGGACTTGGAAATCTTGTAATTTTTTGTTAAAATAATCCAAATATCATTTAAATAAATATGAATGAATGAAAAATTGGGACATTTTGCACACTCAGTCGTCTGTTTTCAAACTTTGCAAAGTTTGTTTATAATAATTGTTTGGGTGCTAGCTACTCGTACTAACCAAACTAGTGACGAGAATTTGGTTGGCACAGCTGCCTGTTATCCAATGGTTTTACATTCGTGTGACTCCTGACTAACTCATCAGAGCAACTCCACTACCTTTGCCGTGACGCCTGGCTATTTCGTATAAGCAAGAAAAGTTACGACGTGGACCACTCGTCTGTCTGATCCTAACGGGGACGTGCTCTGTACTTAGGGTGCCTACCTCCGTGTAAGTACATATGTACATATATATCGATACCTACATGCAGACCTATATACCTACAGCAATTGGAGTTAGAAAAGACTAAAAGAGCGAAAGAAACAAATGATGACAAAATATAACATATAGAAACCAGATGAACCAGCACCCTTACTCAGGGTCATGTGTGAGTAATAGTGTGCGTATAAGTGTATTGTGTACCAGGTATGTCTTTTACTTGGGTTGCGTTATACATTTTGGTCATTTAAAGCCTAACAGTTGACTGTTATTTTATTGTTTTTGACCCATGCAATGTTTTTTCAGTCTAACTTTTTTAGATTAACTGGACTAGTTGTCCAGTTTGATAACGCTAATGGTGTGACTGATTTTGTTTAAACTTTTTGTAAAGTTCAGCTACAGTTAAGCAGGTAGCAGTTATAATACTCAAAATTCGTAGTAAGTACATATTGTTTGGATTTTCATCATAAGCTTTGCAACAAATAATTTACTAAACATTATTATCTGTAGATATAATACTGTGTTGCATCTAAAAACGGCTTCCCAGTGTTCCCCAGGTAAGCTAAGATTTTTGCAATCGGAACTCTTGGCGTCTGTTTCCGACCATCGCTATCTAACACCGGAGAAATACCTATTCACGAAGCAATCGCGGCTGCGAAGAATTCATTTCTGTGCATTTTCCAGACGAGGAAAGACTTGTGGCGGAATTTTTGAGAAAATGTCACTAGGAGAGTTTAATAAGAGCCACAGAAGTATTAAATGTGCAACCTACAGAAATTTTAAAGATATTTGATCATTTTACGCTAAAAATGAAAAATAAGCACGTATTTACTCGTAGATACGCCGTTTTAATAGTCGGTACTGAAAATAAATACGTAACTAGACTCTACTCTGTAATAGAGTTTATAAATTATCTATCTCTAATTTTTTTTTTTAATAGGCTAAAATTTATTTGTACACAACTTAAAATAAAAACAGATATTTTAAAGAAAACTTAAACTATTAAGTAACTAAAAACATATATCTAACTAAGCACATAACAGAATTAATAAATAATTTCTAATGAATTGTTTTCTTTCCTAAGGAAAGAAGCACAGCATAGTACTACAGTACTATTATCTTTTCTGTGGTACTACTTACTTCTAAGTTTGGGGAGGGCAAAATATGACTTCCCAATTTGAATTTAAGAAATATGCCTGGACACGTAACTTTTTTCCAGCTTTGTAACGCTCGTATCGTAGCTAGACTACAGTCCGTGACCCATCACCGATGCCAAACAACGGACGCCACGGTCAGTTTTCAGATGGGTGAACGACGAACGTATGTGTAGTATTCATGACTCAGCGCTATCGTATTCCGAACCCACGCGTTAAATTACAGGCCCCAGTTGTTTGTCCATTAAAAACAATCGCCGGGAAATATCAGAGCGATAATACGAAATTCTGGGAGCACGAGTTCAAAGACCACGGAAGCTGTGCTTCCCGTTCGAGTGTCATCATTTCCGATAGGAAATGATGTAAAATATTTTGAAAGAACTCTTGAGCCGTAATCTAAATAAAATCTTGTAAACTGCGTAACCAGACTGCGATAATAAGATTTCTCCAGCTTTTTTTTAAAATGTAAACAGCATCGAAAAATATATCGGGTATTGTGGCGAAGAACTTTGATTACAAATTACCCCTTTCAGAAGGTATCACACATGTTCGGCACGAGTATATAACAGACAATAACGACACGTCAAGAGAACCACACAATTTCTAATTTAACACTAATGAGGTAGGTAATTGCAGACAAAACGATAACAGCATTTATCATAATCTAGACCTTCCAACCTCTGCAATTTCAATAATTATATAATTCAGAGCTTTTTTTCACACAGTAGTAATGTTACGTGCAACTGCCCAATTGGTTTCAATAAGTACATAAATCTACCTTATTGCATCATTGCTCATCATCATTGGTCCTCATGGTTCGTTAGGCTCAATTTTACTCTTATCCCATCCAATTTTTAACAGAACTGAAACAGTTCTGTAAGAATCGACCGGTTTAAAGTTGTCTCTAACTGTAACATTTTTTTGCTTATTTTTTTTTTGCAGGCGCATATGTTAATTATCTTACAACATCAGTGTAAATTCGTAAACGTGTTCCGCTTGCTCATCTTATCACCAGTGGTCATCGAATCCTACGAAGTCAGCCCTCACAATGAACAAATAGGTACATTATTGTTTTAACTACTTCGTTTGACAGGGAGTCTAGGTGGCAACAAAAGTAGATTTAGGTCTGAAAAACCTCCTTTTTTTGACGATATTGCTAGAGAACTATAGCTCTCTGTGCATAACTCAGATCAGATATTTCAAAATGATGAAATTGTTGGGGAAATAGCAAAGTTCCAGTCGAAAATTTTTAAAAACACCTGGCAATGGTTGGTGGTTCATGAAAAAGGGTTATTTGTGGTTGGAGAACGAATTAAATATTTTTACCCTTGCATAGGTACTAATAGGTACGAAAGACTATGAAGTGAATGAGTAAATCAAGATGAAAGTGTTGAAACTAGGTAATCTCATTCATCGAACACAACATCCTATAAGACAAATCTTAAAGTTGAAAATCCTTGTCGATAATAATTCAAAGAAACAGAATGATTTAAGTCAATATAACCTATCCTCCGAATCAGGGCCGGATTTAGAGGTGAGGAGGCCCTAGGGCAACAGGAAAGTGGAGGCCTCTAATTTTTATTAAAATAAATATAAAAACACATTATAAAATGTTACATACGAACATACATATATATATATCGTCACGCCTCTCCCCAGAGGTGTAATACAACACCCACACTTCGCCGGACGATATTCAGTTCAAAAATGTAACAGGGGGCGAGCCTGTCGCCATACACCGGGCTCCAGTCATGTAATGCAATTTTATTTATTTCAAGAAACAAATTAAATTATTTAACTACTCATATTTGTACAAATACGAGTACCTACGTAGGTATTAAAGTTAAAATCGTGTTTAAGTAAATTTCTTTTTTTTTTGTATTTTGTATAATGGTAGCCTCTCTTGTGGAGGCCCCGGGGCTGTAGCCCTGCCTGCCCTGCCCTAAATCCGGCCCTGATCAGAATCAACACTAATATCAGTAAGTAATAGTTCAGCACATTTTTTTCTAGCGGAAGTTCAGTCCTCTGTTGCACCTACCGCTTGTTTTCAATACACACAGCAAAATCAATAAGAAATATTACGATGAGTATGTTTCTTATTTTTTTGAGTCTCAATGCTTAAAGTATTAAAAGAAAAAAACTTCCAACTCAAAATAACCGCAATTAATGAATATTTATACCTATACTCACTACCTTTTTAGCTTATCAATAAAGTAGCTCAAGCTTGGATCGGTTCCAAAAACAATAGGACGAACATCACTGTTGCATGACGTCAGAGCATGATCCAACATTTATTATTAAACCATGCGTCAGTGTGTTTTCGAGTAGTTAATCGGGCACGCACTGTAGACTTCCCCCACTCTCGAATTTCGAGGTCACCATACTTCGTCAAATACGGTATGCGCATCGGCGCACACCACAGTAGAGACTTGACTTCGAACGTGAAACAACTTAATAGGTAAACAAAGGCGGAGTGAAGAAAAAGTAGAAGAAATTGACTGATTAACTTACAAGGAAAACAAGATTCTGATGGAAATATTTAGAATTCTTATATGAAATACATACAAGCATGGTAAGATCTATCATTATTTTTTTTTAATAATAAACAAATGATGAGGCAATGAAATAATAAATGGGAAATTCCCTGAGGCAAAAAGCCTGTAAGCGACGATTGTGACTAAATGAGGCCCGCTAGGGTGATAACTAGCCATTAAACGTGACTGGTGTGTTGTTACAAGAAAGGTACAACATGATAATTCCCGACACGATAATGTACAGGCAGGAATGCACAGCCTAATATTTCATGTACGTGTACACCAATTATAATGGTGTACATCATAATGTCGTAAAATATCATGCCGTACATTGTTGGCAAAGATCAATAATGCATACCCCGATTTTGTACAGCATGATAATTAGTGACCGTAATAAAATACAATAATAAAAGTTTTGTTTAGACGTCGTTATTCCACTTGCAATCTAGTTGTACAACAAATATAATATCGGAGAATTCAGTTATTAATGACAGATCAAATTTAGAACAGCCCAACATGAGTTGATTAGGTTCAAATTGAGTGATAGATCCGAATCAGAGCACCTCGATTCCACCTAGTCTTGTTGCTGACACCCCTAGTGTTTATAAAAAGTGTGTGAACATCAATTCAGTCTGTTCAATATCGCCTGTACATTATTTATTGGTCTGAGCCGATAATGTACGGAACGATATTACTGGGCAATATAAAGCGAAGCCCGATATTGACTGTACATTTATACCAATTATCATGCTGTACAATCGTATCATCATAGATATCATTAACATGTAGGTCGTTTATTATGATGCCGTAAATTATTTGTGTCGTACATTATTGTCTTCCGTTTCAGTTGAGACGCAGTGGTAATATTATGCGAGCATTCTGTGTTGTTCAATTCATAGAATTACCTTCTGAAGGTATTGATGATTACGTATGCGTGCCGTTCAGTTGGTTGATAGTACGTAGACCAACAGATCAGAAGGCATCTGTTGCATACCCTAAAGACGAAGATCCCTTCGATACAAGAGAGCGGGCTAAGAGGAAAGAAAGATACAATGATGAGTGGAGATTTTATATGGCATACGTCAAATATGAATCAGGTGGGCTGGAATGTATTGTATTAGATATTAGGTTATGCGTTGTGCGTTGTATCTTTACAGTATATTTAGACTCAGCATAGGTACCTTCGAGATTGAGAGGAAACAAAATTTATTTATTTTTTCAGATACTTACGGGGACGCTGAATATTGGATAGCGACGAGAAATGATTATGGACCTTTGGTGGAAAGAGAATCAACAATGTCAGGTGAGAATCAATTACTTCATTAGTCTTCGCGATTGAATTATACTTCTTGAAACGTTTTCGAATATAACTTATTTCAAATCTCAAACTTTCCAAATAGTAATAAAAATTATTATTCCCAGATACGCCGCCAAGGTTTACGTTAAACAAGAAATTACGCAGTGCCAATCAAAGCAATTCATCAAAACACAATAACAATCCCCGGAAACCACTGCCGAGAATGTCAATCAAGCGACCAGCCCTGTCAGAACCAAAGAAACAACTTGATGGGAAACGGTTGAAACTAGATGAAGTGGCTCAGTCATCTAATGCTGTTGTTAACAACGCTAATGCAGAGCCTGGATGTTCGAAGTGGGGACAGTCTATTATCATTCAAGATGACCAATCAATGGAATGTGCTCAGACAGAAGAAACTGCTGCTGCTTCTAATGTTGAATCTAGCTTCTCTCAGCGCACAAACGAAACCCTACAAGAATCTTTTCCAATACAAGGACAGCAAGAGCTGAATATGCCGCTCATTAATGATGTAACACCAACTGTCGTTATTGATGACAATGAAAAAGTCCAGCCTATTAGTGTTATAGAACAGCCACAATTTTCTATTCAAGTTCTCTCGCAAGTTAAGGAACAGCCAGAACTCATCCAAGGACCTAAAATTTTAGAGGCACCCTCAACGGAGACGACTCGCAATGATCAAGAACTTCAGACTGATGACGTCTTAAATAAGGAACCTACTTCTCATAACTTACTAAAGTCACTCAAGATGATTGATAATCTATACAGTCAAATGAACGGGGCACGGCGTTTAATACCGATTCAAAAACCGGTTGAGAAGAGAATACTCCCAATGCATTTCCAAAGAAACCCGGTCATTGCTGCGCAAAACCAATCAAATTTGATGGACCAAACCGGATCTTTATCAATGCAGTCATTGGAAGAACAGTCATCAGTGGTTACTCAGAATCAATTACAAGATGGTCCTCAAGTACGAAAATTGCATGTTGGAAATAACAGAGACCAAACCACTCAGCGTAGAAGCATCGCAATCAGCTCTCACGAAACTCAGCATGTACCTAAAATACATGTCAAAAGATTCCACGATGTGGCTGATGTCAACCCAAGGAATGTTTTTCCGAGTGTCACCAATGTTGCATCCGTTTCACAAAACCTTCCAAGCACGTCTCATAAGCGCCCCAACTTTGTACAGCGTGTAGATGGACCTCAATGTTCGATATCTTACGAAAATTACATCACGCGCCCTCATCAATATCTACTGACCAACCAAGATAACTCTGAACAAGTACTACACAAGGGATCCACAAAGAGTAACAATTACAAACACCAACCTAACTCTCGCACTATCAGAATGAGGATTCTATCTAATAGACAAAATTCAACGCATTCTTCAAATCCGTCGTATCCAACTTCCGAGTTTCCACAACCAACGCAGTTGCAGTCAAATCAGCAAAGCTCACAGCATCAACTGCAGAAACCGAAAATATGTGTTGGCATTTCTATCACACCAAAGAACAACAGACAAATGCCTACCCTTCAAGAAACCACGAAGGCAACGCCATCATCTGGTCTTTCAAAAGTTCTGAATTCAATGCGACAAGCACTAACAACTACTCATGATAACCATCTTCTAAATGAACAGCAATTGCAAGCAAGTCAAAATGAAAGTGTGCTTGTTAATGCAAATTATCCAAACGTAATAAACACTGCGTGTCAAACAGACGAGTGCATGGTAGAAGAACCTCTGTCACCATATCATGCGGTAACTTCAGATTCCGATTCTGTTACAGATCATGAAGTAAACTCAGACCACGAGATGTCGACAGACGAAGCACCGATTAAGACAACAAACAATGTTTACTGCACTGGAATTGCTTCTGGAAGAAGTTCTGCAGACAGACCAACAGCTGCCCAAAACTTAACGTCATCGAACCACCAAACGCATCCTAGAGTTGTTTTGGAACAGGAAATGTTGGACAACTTTGCTACTCTGTTCACTCAAATGGGATCCACTTTGCGTTATACGTGTGATATGTATCATAACTTGCGGAGTTCGATCCTTGAAACTGCCGAGACATACAAAAAATTGTTGGCTGCGGTCGAAAGATTCAATATGGTGGGAAATTCATCCAGCAATCCATCTTCTCTGAGTAACTCGACACCAACAGTTCCACAAGCTAATGGAGAAAAACACACTGGAGTAAGAGCTAGTTCTAGTAATGAACATCAACATAGCAATAAATACGCTGATGAAGCACTGGCAGAAAATTATAAAAGTTCATGGAGATTCGTTCTACCACCAGAATATGATTCTCATGATACAAGGTGGACTTTGAAGTATCGAACAAACTTGCCAGGACTTGTAGAACTTATGCCTAAAAGTGGTATTTACGTCAGCTACGGAGAACTTAAGTACTGTCAACAAGTATCGAAAGACTGTAAATCATTAGCACGACGATTATTACCAGAAGTCTTCAACAGAAAAGCACTGAGTGTTTGTTTATCAATGAGTGAGAAAATGCAGACTTCTCATAAAGTTGGTGCTAATGTAAGGCCAGAATTAGATGAGCATGCAAGTTCGGTCCTGTTAAATTTCGTTATAGAGTACGGACTCCAATGTGGTTGGAAGACTGACCTACAGCCTATCCTTAGTACTTTACACAGTAAGATTCAAGAGATTCGGTTTAAATTTGGTGTAATGGTTAAGTGTTAACTGCCAAGGATAGTTAGTGTGTAGTAGCCCTTAGTATGTATGGTCTACTTTAATTGATAATATTATGCTCTATGGTTTTGACTTAATCTGTTCTCTCTCTCTGCTCTGCGAGTGCCGTGCTTTAAATACTTTTACATCGAGGCCAGAGCTACTATTCAAACAGAAGTCAAGGAACAAGGTCATTGTGGCAGAGTGATCATGTCACATCAACGGAAAAGCAGGAGAATGGAAAGGAGATGCTGTTTCACAGCCGTGTGATGCTGGTGTAAGTAACAACATACAGCTAGTAGTAGATTCGGGTACAACAGAGCACTTATTTTTAAAAGAAGTGATAAATTTGAACGAAAAGAAGATACCGAGAAAAATAAAGAAGATGACTCAAACAAGGAGAAATACATCGAGAATGAGATTAACATGCGTAACAAGCGATCTGAAGAGATTATAGACAAAGAAATAAAAGAGAAGAATCAAGAAGATGATAGGAATACTCTAGAAATACATAAAGAAAGTAATAGAAATCAGATTAAAAATGAGTTTAGCAGTACAACGAAAAATGCCACTCAAGCAATTAGATGTTCCAACAGCATTTTTAAGTGGAAATCTAAATACAGATGTTAACATCAAATGTCCTAAAGGAATGACCATTGGTGAAGGAAAAGTCATCAAACTAAAAGAGGCTTAATATGGTCTAAAGAGATATTTCATGATTTCATTACTAAAAGGGGATTTATACAATCAAAGCATGATTCATGTTTCTTGGAACAGAACTTGGATATTACTCCAAGTTGGACCTAGACCTTGGAGAAGACACCACAACCATCAAAGAACTGGACAAGGAATTTAAAGTGAAGAATTTAGAGAGATTCACATTTATCTAGGACTGGAAATAACAAGAAAAAGTGATAATACACTAAATAAGACAAACTGAAATGATTAAGAGACTGTTAAAAAGGTTTAACATGCAAAAGACTGCAAAGGGAGCAAGACACCCATGGAAGTAAACTTCAATGTAAAACTGAATCTGAGGTTATTGATGTACCATTTAAAGAACTGATTGGTGCTCTACTTTTCATATAAACAAATACTTGGCCGGACACACATATGCATAATCATATTTGAGCAGATTTTTAGATAAGCCTACAAAGGAACTATGGATAGCAGGTAAAAGAATCTTGCGCTATCTAAAGGAGACATCAGGACAGGGGCTGATTTATAAGAATACAGGTTAGCATACTAAACTTGTATCATTCTCGAACGCAGACTGGACAGCAGACAAGAGCGACTGAAAAAGCACTAGTGATTGTGCTATATACCAAGGTGATAATCTAATAACTTGGTTTTCAAGAAACCAGACATGTACCGCTTTATCTACAGCTGAAGCTGAATACATAGCATCGGCACACACAGTAAGTGAACATACCAAAGGCTTACTCTCTGATTTCTTACATCCTGAAAATGTTTCACCACATTTACTGATTGAAAACCATAGCACTATAAAATATACACAACAGCATATAATATAATATTCAGCACTTTATTTAAGTACTTACAGGATTTAACCCATAACAAAATAATATCTACCTCATAAGTTCCAACAAATGTCTGAAACATTTCAGATAATTATTTTCACCAAAGAGCTACCTATAAACAAAAATGTGTATTTTTGTAATAAATTAAACCTAATTTATGAATTGTGTGTGTAAGTAACTAAGTAGGTACTTTTCATTGTATCTGCTATTCTAAACAAAGAAGTTAAATTTTGTTACTACTTGTTAATTAGTTCAGTTAATTTTTGTCTGTAAAATATATGTGCTCGCTTCGTTTATAACGTGTCATCGCTTACATCCTCTAACAAACAACGCTCACACACATATCTTGCAAACTGACTTCATAGTACTTTATATCGATATAAGAATTAATTAAAATAGGTTAAGTGTATGTACCCAAACTGAATGCTGAGACAATTTTATGTTTTTGTAAATCCAATTTTTTTTGGGACATTTTTTTAATTTATATTTTTTTGTAGGTAAAAGGTTTTGTAAAAATGAGATGTAATTATAATGTAAGTACATGTAATACAATGATAACGCAATCGCCAAAATACAGATGTTAATACTCCTAGTTTGGTGGCCATGGCTACACATATTAATGTAATTTTTCCGTGTAATAAAATGATTTTGATTTTTAGTTTGCTGTTTTATTTATGAAATATACATACTTGTGACACTACATATTGATTCATGAGTAAGGAATGTTTATTTCAGACATTATGTAAAACTAAAACAACTTTGTTTCTAAAAATAACTTTATTCAACAAATTATTAATCAGCTGACTACCTAAGTAAAAATGTTATAAGTCACATAAAGTAAAGAATTAGTTAGATGTGGTTTAATGTAATTTAGTAAATACTATTTTGACACAATTTGTGAATGTTTTTGCTAAAAATTCTAAAGTTAGGGATAATTAGTGTGTAGCCTTTAGCCGTGGTCTATCTTAATTCATAATATGCTCTATGGTTTTCTGTTAAGCTGTTCTGTCTCTTTCTCTGTTCTGCAACAATAAACATGGTATACATTTCCTACTTAATCTTTTTATTGACTATTACGATTGACACTCATGTTGGTCATCAGTCAAGTTTTTTAATGTTCCTCAATTACCGATACTCAGAACCTTGCCATTTATTCAGTCAATTATTCTTATAGACCCCTAAGATTTTTTTTGCTTCGCAAAAGACCAACGAAGCGTGGGACAGAGAAGTCTCCATCGAAATGTAAACTCCACAAGAGAGAAAGAGGTCGCTTATAAATAAAATGTTAGTCAATAATTCTTTTGTCATTAATGACAGCGCGCCACCTGGGAACACGCGGAAATTCCTATGATTTATATTTTTACTAAAATAATTATAAATAGACACAAAAGAGAGCAATTTTAACTAAATGCAGTTATGTCATCTTGTGAGTTTAGCAATTGTGATGTGAATCCAAGATGTAACCCACAAAATTTGTTGTTTCATGGGTAAATATGAAAATTCCATTGTGATGTTTTTGTCTAAATTTTGTCTAAAACATAACATAAATTGGTTCCAAAAACCGATTTACCAGCGGTATGTTGTTGTCGTTTCTTCGTAACATCTCTATTTCCTAGATGAAAGCAGAATTGGTGATGAAATTCAGCATTAAAATATTAGTTAGTTTACGCTCGATTTTCACTAGAGATAGATAAAAAGATGACGTCATTATTATCGATAGTTTTAATCAAAGTTCATTAGGTAGGCGATGGGTGCAATACATAAACAAAGCATACATTTTTAAATCAATGCAATCAAAAGTTAATTGACATTCTTCCGAGTTTGTACATTCAGTACAAGCTCGGAAGAATGTAGGTGATGAGGCGTAAAACATTTTTGTATTAAATATAAGTATGTACCTTCAATTTCTGATCATCATTTTTAATTACACATTTTGGGTGTCTTACATCCAAGTCTAATTTAATTATATTTAAGTTAATAAAATAAAATATATGTAAATTATAAATATATGTACAAAACCAATGAGATAAGTATCATTACTTATCCTAATCCGTATACGAGTAAAATTGGTCAAGGGTCACAATTGGAAGCGAATTACTAGGATAGTATTATGTTGATCTTATTATTTACTTTTCTTATGTTAATTTAGATACATGGTGACACTGATATCTAACTCTTCCGCCTAGCTTAACACCCGTTTAGTGATTAATATTCATTTTAGCTCAGCAGCGGTGTTATACTTGGAACAAAAAACAACTCAATTGGTATGCGAAAGATTATATTTATCGACAAGCACCCGGAGGACCATTTTTGGTCAATCGATAAATTAATAAGTACTTTTCACAACACTAATTTACTCACGCATGCGCAAATGTTTTTTTGTATCACTATCGAATTGTCACTGTCGATCTTTTACATCCTAGATCTGTGCCTTAAATAATAGTAACTTACCTATTAAATGCTGTTTTTATTGCGTCCAATTATTTTGGTAAAGTTTTTAGAACATAGAAAAATGTATAGTACCGATATACCATAGACATAGAAGAAAAAAAGACCCCTAATCGGTCAAAAATAATGATTCCAAAAAAAGTAAACCAAACCATTGAAAGTCAACCAGTCAACCAGTTCACTAGCGATGTCATCCAGTAGCGGCTACGTCTCCCCACTAACCAATAAATATGGTGAACTATGTAGTCCACTCATGCCGAAATTTCAGAATATCCAATACAGTAAAAAAAGGCAACGTCACATATCATCCCTAAGTCTTAAATATATTTTTTTTATGTGCTTTAAAGAGCTAATAATTGTAATTAAGGCGAGCCTGGCCAGAAAACGTCTAGCAAGAATCAACTTTCCTCTAAGATAAACCATGCTTTTTACTGTGTAAAAAAAAATATGTTATTCTTAAGCATGTTTTTAAGTGGAATCATAAATCTGATACATGTAATGAATAACTTCACTCGATAGAAAAAAAATCCAAAGTCACCTCTATTTGGTATTTTAAACACGATTTGCGACTTAATTTTTACAAATCATATTGCTTTTTTATTTTTTTTACGAATTACAACGCAATAAAAAAATGGAATCATAAATAAAAATGCTAAAAAGTTAACATGGTAATTTTATATGATTTTTTTATCACGAATTCATGGTAAAAAGGCGCGTTTGCGTGACCGCCAGTCCGCCCGCAGACCCCGTCGACGCCGGACGTGTGCCAAATTTTTGTGATCTCCGCAGTGCCGCACACACCAACACCAACCAAGCATTTAGTTTTGCCATAATGGGTAACAAACATAATAAACGAAAAAAATGCTCAAGTCTGGCTTTTAGAAAATCGTACGAGTCAAGGAGCAAACGTCGGTAAGTAGATAAACTTCTACTAGATTATATTGGTAATCATTGTTTTTATTTACTAGAATCGACATTTCTTGCATTGCTTTTTGTAGTCAGATGATGTATCAACAAATCTATTAGTACCTACTTATATTCGTTTTAGTGTTTTCAAATATTATACTCATCATCATAGATACTTTTTTGTCTCTTTACGTGTATTCACGATGTAAATACCCGGCCTAGTACACCTACTAGTATACCTACTAGTGATATTTATGTAGTTATACCTACCTACAGTTACAGTTTTTTTTTGCAGAAGAGTACTACGTAACAAACTCCAATGACTTTGGAATTGACGAAACGTGAGTACCTATCTACCTTTTGTATCACGCAGGGAGGCGGGTGTTCTGCGAAGTTTTGACTATGTCGGTCACCATTTATTATTTCACCCAGACAACTTGTGAGCTAAGGATACGGAGCGACGTTCATATTTTCATTTTTCCTGAGCATTCTAAACTGCACAACGAGTAAATACCCGCCCTAGTGGCATACCAGTGATATTTATATTTATATAGTTATACCTACTTACACGAATACCTATCTTACAGTTTTTTTTTTTTTTCAGAAGAGTACTACAACCAAATGTAATAAACTCCGATGACATTGGAATTGACGAAACGTAAGTACCTACCTACCTTTTGTAACATGCAGGGCGGCGGATCTTCGCTAAGTTTTAACTATACAGGATGTTAGGTAAGATACGGGACGACGTTCATACTTTCATTTTTACTGAGGAATCTGAACTGCACAACGAGTAAATACCCGGCCTAGTGGTATATCTAGTAGTGATATTTACGTAGTTATACTTACCTACATGAATACTTATCTTCGTTTTTTTTTTGCAGGAGAGTACTTCAAGAGAATGTAATAAACTCTGATGACATTGCAATTGACGAAACGTAAGTACCTACCTTCTTTTTGTAACATGCAAGGTGGCGGATCTTCGCTAAATTTTGACTGTACTGTATGTATGTAAATTATATAGGGTGTTAGGTGAGATAGGGGACGTCGTTCATACTTTCATTTTTGACTGAGCAATCTACTACACGAGTGTTTGGTAGCGTTTGAGTTATAGCCGTATGATTTGAACACATCTAGGCCTGATTAGTACTGCAACGTGATTTTGGCTGTTTTGAAGAAAACTCGTAAAGTTGTATATTCGTTTTTAACGATTAGCGAAAATCGAGCATTTCGGTAAATCTTGTAAGTACGGCTTTTATAAACCTACGACTGGTATGGATGTGTTCGTCGTTGCCTTTGAAATTCGAAACTGCTGGTTGTAAGAAGCGATAGCGGGGACACGCGAAGCTATGTATATACGTCACAAAGATGGCCACCGACCGTTGTAGATTATTGCTTATATCTCGAGTTCTATCTCATCAAATCAGTTGTTTGAGGTGTCATTTGAAAGCTCATTTATTTATAATGTAGTTGTTATATAATTATGTACATACATACCAACAAGCTTGAACGACAGCTTCCGTGCGCGAGTCCGACTCGAACTTGGTCGGTTTTTTAGAATTTTTATATTTTGAACTTTTGGACATCATACTTATAAATATTTATTTTTATTTTGTTTTAGGCACGTGGATGACATTGACCCTGTTTCACTCAGCGTGGTCATCATCCTGCGTCAGTCATGGTTTGGTGGGGGGTATCCTATCACGGCGTCACAAAGCTTAGTTTTTGTGAAAAGGGGGCTAAAACTTCTGCCAAAGTGTATCAAGAGACCGTCTTATATGGTGTTGTACAACACCTTAGCAATACACTTTTTAAAAATCTACCGTGGAGTTTCCAACTAGACTCTGCACATGGTCACAAGGCGCGAACTACCCAAGCCTGGCTGGAAGCCAATGTTCCGGACTTTATAAGGGCTGAAGACTGGCCCTCCTCTAGCCCAGATCAAAACCCCCTGGACTACAAATTATGGTCAGGTTTAGAGGGCATGGCCTGCTCTAAACGACACGCCGACATAGAGTCACTTAAGAAATCTTTGAAGCAAGCAGTGGCTAAATTTCCCATGGAAACAGTCCGTAAATCCATAGATTCTTGGCCAGACCGACTAAAGGCCTCTATCAAGGCCAAATGTGGTAATTTTGAATAATAGTTATATTTTTGTTAAGACTTCAATACATATGTAAATATAACTTTTATTAACATTACATTACTATATAAAAAAATAAATGCATTTTCATTTGTAACAGAACTTATGGCTAGACATGCATACATATCGTCACGCTTTTCCCCGAGGGGGCTGGCAGAGGTGTAATACAACACCCACATTTCGCCGGACGATATTCAGTCCCAAATGTGACAGGGGGCGAGTCTGTCGCCATACACCGGGCTCCAGTTATGTAGCAGATGACACACAATACGCACATATGTTCACACAATGAACAAATTGGTGCGTGCCGTCGGCTGGGTTCGAACCCAGCAGAGCAAAATTGCCACTCCCAACTAGGCTGCCATCGATTCTACAACTATATCACAGAACAAATAATAATACTACGTACCTATAGCTCAATTGTATTTTTAAATGTAAATATTGTGAATGTATATTTTTGTATTGGATGTTTTGTTAGTACTAGCAGAATGTCCGCCACTTCGTACCCAGGGTATGTATATATCCGGTATAAGTTTACTCGATTCTTTCATAATTATTGTTCAAAATTATATCTGAATCGTGTAGTTTTTTAACTTTGTAACATTTAACAAACCATACAATATTATTAGTACGCACCTAATGGTAAATTAAGGTAATTAAAATTGTTATTACCATTGTTATACAATATACCCATAAATAATGAAATTTACTATGTTGTATTATTTAATGAATACCGGTAGTTACACAATCATTCCAACACCCTGTATAAATATTTGTCCTAATAAGGATAACAAGTAGCCTATGTGTCAATCCAGGGCATAAGCTAACTCCGTTCCAAATATGATCCTCATCCGTCTAGCCGTTTAGGTGTGAATAAGTGAAATACGAGTAAGTACCTAACTTCCACACACAATCGCAATCTTTTGTATTTATGAGTGTGAAGTGTGATAAAATGGAAATATGACACTACCGGTAAAATGAAACTAATGCCACGACTGCTCACACATCAAAAATACAACAACTCGTGGACATGAGATTGGTTGTACCTATATTGGCTTGAACGGCATTTTTTAGATTTTTTTTTGGTTGGCTTCAAATAAAAAATGTTCATAAAATGGATGAGTACAATGACGGACGGATTATTTTATCGATTTCCTAAAAATGGGTGTTTAGGTACTCGATACCATAACGTGACTGACGGGTGAAAGACGTGCGCGCGGCGCATCGCACACAACTTTTGTGTCGCGTGAATGAATACGTCGCGCTCCCAAAAAGTGCGGCCTGAGGTAGAGTAAAATACCTAAAGTTCTGGGAAAGCCTCGCCTTAATTCTTAATGTCATTTTTCATATATCCAGGTCCCACTTTGCCACATTTCGCATCATCTTTTGCGCATGCTTTATCAATACTATCTCAGGGTTTGACCTAAAAACAAGAGAATAAAAGTGTACACAATGTCCAAACGTAAATTTTGACCAACTTTATTCTATCGAGAAACCGATTTCAGCAACTAGCAATCAAGTACAAACAAACATAACCGATTACTTTAAGTCATAAACTTTACCTTTTATATAGACGCAATACATTATGGTTGTACATTCATACCTACATTAAATTCATAACACCAAAAATACGCATTTTTATTATTATTTCCACTTCTAAAAATGGAATAACGACACATTTCGACCTCTGTAAGCGGGGGCCTCTGTAAATAAGACAACTATAATTTTGAACCTGCCTAATTGGAAAACTGGATTATTGGAAACCTTCAATAATTGGTACACATGTCTTGGTCCCTTGAGATTCCAATTAACCAGGTTTCACTGTAGTTAGGAGTATTTTGAATTAGGAACTGATCGTAGTACTATTTGGAAATCAGGTGGTTAATTATCATATTTGCTGGAAAATTAGTTAATCCACTGGTAGTTCAGTTCTTGGGTTTATGGCTTCTGTGACTACAATGTCACAATTCTGCCAATGTCCGTTTCGTGGCAGCTTTGTAAACGGTAATATCTAGGTTGGCTAAGAATATGCCCGGCACAGCTAACTTTAAAGAAGTCAGAGATGCCCGGTGTTCTGTTCACGAAGTTTCAGTCGAGTGTTGATTATTCTAAACCTACAACAAAAAAGACAACACAACTAAGACAATCACAAGTATTAGTAGAATGTATACTTATTAAAATGTTAGTACATATATGATATGATATTTACAAAATTTACAAATTACAATCTAATATTATTCTTATTAATAAATTTACTTAATATATACCTAGTCTAGCCATTAGTTCTGTTACAAATGAAAATGCATTTATTTTTTTATACAGTAATTTAATGTTAATAAAAATTATATGTACACTTATATTGAAGTCTTAGCAAAAATATAACTATTATTTTATTTAAAATGACCACCTTTGGCCTTGATACAGGCCTTTAGTCGGTCTGGTCAAGAATCTATGGATTCACGGACTGTTTCCATGGAAAATTTAGCCACTGCTTGCTTCAAAGATTTCTTAAGTGACTCTATGTCGGCGTATCGTTTAGAGCAGGCCATGACCTCTAAAACTGACTATAATTTGTAGTCCAGGGGGTTTAGATCTGGGCTAGAGGAGGGCCAGTCTTCAGCCCTTATAAAGTCCAGGACATTGGCTTCCAGCCAGGCTTGGGTAGTTCGCGCCTTGTGACCAGGTGCAGAGTCTTGTTGGAAACTCCACGGTAGATTTTTAAAAAGTGTATTGCTAAGGGGTTTTACAACACCATCTAAGACGGTCTCTTGATACACTTTGGCTGAAGTTTTCACCCCTTTTTCACAAAAATGAAGCTTTGTGACGCCGTGATAGGATACCCCCCACCAAACCATGACTGACGCAGGATGATGACCACGCTGTACCTTTCCGACCACTTCAGTATCTTCTTTAGAGCTGTGAGCGTACACTTTGTCGTTTTGCTTGTTGTAGTGCTCTTCTATCGTGAAAATTTTTACCGTACCTTTACTTTTATTTTTACTTTATGTAAATTTTTGCGTACCGGGATAGATGACGTTTTGATCTATCCACTCTCTTTAACTGCAGCGATTGATTAAGGGAATGTCCTGTATATCGGTGATAAGCACCAAGCTTCAGGTCTTGTTTTATTATACGCGATAGAGTCCTAGCGGGTATCTTCATTTCTCGCGATAAGATTTTTTGTTTCCTCATTGGGTTTTTTAGGAATTCTGGCTTTAACAGCAGTAACAGCCTTAGTAGTTCTCATCGCACGCGGCCGCCGCGATCTTTTATGGTTTTCAACAGAGGAAGAGTCGGTATATCTGTTGATACTACGATATACGAACATACGGCTGATACCAAGATTTTGAAGAGTCTTGAAAATGACCGACGATTCCATAAAAAAAGATAAATAAAAAAGATAAAAAGAAAAAGATAAATAAATCAGTTTTTTTTATTGTATTATGTCTTGTTATTTAACATACTAGTGATGATAGCCTAGTCGCAGAAGATATGCCTCTCAAGCCAGAGGGAGAGGGTTTGGACCCAGCCAAAGGCATGCACCAACTTATTCATTGTGTGAGCATATGTACATATCTAATGTCATCTGCTAAGTAACTGGAGCCCGGTATATGGCGACAAGCTCACCGCCTGTCACATTTGGGACTGAATATCGTCCGCTAAAGTGTGGGTGTTGTACACCTCTGCCAGTCCATTCAGGGGAAAGGCGTGATGATATGATATGTTATAAAAATATTTGTATTGTCTCCACTTTGGTAAATATACTAACCCCCTTAGCAATAAACAGTGTATAGCCTTGGGATAATTATACAGTGTTTTGTCTTTATCTTTCTTTGTTGTTTTTGAACTCGATCGAAAATGGCAAAAGACTGTAACTATTCTGAGGCTATACAACATTTATTGCTAGCTTCAATAGAGTTCAAGAATAAAAAAAAAAAGACAAAACTATATATAACTATTCCGAAGCTATACAACGTTTATTGCTAAGGGGGATAATATTTACAGCTTAATATTATTTTTACAGACAAATTTACAAACAATATTATATAGCTTGGGGTGGGAGGAACATGATTGTAGATATTTGAAGGAAGTAGGATGGACTATGTCCGGGAGAGGATATCTTATAAGGAGGAAACTTAGATTGGGACAACTGAAGCAGATGTGATCTGTGTTATCTTCATCCAACCCACATTCACAGATTGAGTGCTCCCTGATCCTGAGTTTGGCTAAATAAACCAGAGTGCACGGGTGACTTAATTGGAGACAACATAAGATCATGCTCATATGTTTCTCGGTTGAGCGGAATTTGAAGTAGGGAATTGTAGGGATACCTATTAGGTTGGATATCAGCATATCTACCGTTGATGTTTTGGGACGTCTCCCAGTATTTCGACCATTGATTTAGGAGGAAAAATTTAGGAAGAAAAAGGCCATGCGAGTATAATTGATGTATTCAAGATTCCAAAAGCTGCCTACAATCTATCTTGTCAAACCCTTTTCACTCCTAATTTCGTTTCCCTGTAATTTGTTAAATTATGGAATCCCTCATAAATTGTTGTACAATAGGTTGCACTCTTGTGCAAAATTGGCCACCTATAAAGGATCTCTTAATGTACTCAGTAAAGATGATAGAGTAGTTGAGATTATGCGACTTGACATAGAGGATAGCTTCTAGAAGGGCAATCGCTTCTCCAGTGAATACTGAGAAGTAAGATGGGCATTTATAACTAAGACTTATTCTAGCAGATAGTATGCAAACAGCTGCTCCCACGACACTGACTGTCGATAACTTCGACGCATCAGTGAATATGTTTACGCCAACCAGCGTAATGCGATGCGATCCTTTGGTAAAATAGGATAGTCCTTGTCAGATCGAAATGAAGTGGATTATTGGGTTGAAAAGTGAGAGGCAATAATTTTATGTTTAGAAACAAGTATAAACGTTGACGTATAGAATTTTTTTTTGCCCGTAGGGCAGGCTAAAGCCAACATAGCCATACCGTCTTGTCATCCGTTTGATTTTTGTACATGGGTTATTAAATTTAAGATGATAGCGGAGAGGGTGATGAAAAATTAGATGAATCCCTCCCCTTTTCCCATTTCAGTCGTGGATACTTTACTGAAACGTTAAGTCGAGTTCTGTAGAGAACACGAAAAGTTGCATTTCCTAATGTTTGTATCATTTGCCCACACTCGTGCACGTTAACGAACACGGCAAAGGTTAGCTAGGCATCACAAGTTTTAGAAAATAATACAAAATCACGACACCATCTTTTCGGTTCCCGCCAAAGACCCTCCTTGACTTAGAGAAACCTAAGACGTAGGTATTCAAATACTGAGTTGCCAGTTTTGTAGAAAAAATATGCTTACGGGACCGAAGTGGCAACAAATGAGTGGCGACCCACTATCTCACTTACGTCTCGACTGCCTCCGACCACTCGAGACATCTCGGGCCCCAGCCATCGAGATAATCTCGATCTCTAGCGAAGAGAATAAGGCATCTCGATTTTAGGCATTTTTTTCGAGATGAGATGGTATCTCGAGTTGTAGGAATAGTCCTCCTGGGGCCCTATTCGGAGATAGGACTTTTTCATCTCGATCTCGATTCCTAGAACTCGAGGGAGAATCTCCTAAAAACAAACCATGTGGTATTCTCAAACAAGCATGAGATGAGATGGGCTTTTCTCACTCAAATTACGTTCCATTTTACTCGACTGTGCTTGCTAAAAACCGGTAAAATCGATAAAACGTATTTCGGGACCATTCTGCTCATTAAATGCATACAATAATTAAATATCGATATGTTTAATCAAATGAACTAATATTATGATAATTATTACAAGTTATAAAAGTGAGAAGAATAAAATATAACATTTTCATTCCATAAAGGATTTGTGGGGAACGAAACGCACTTAGCCAAATAAGTCATTGTTTTGTTTACAAATAGAGGTTATTAAAATCTAAAAATCTTTCCGTCATCACGCCCACAAAAACTATCACGATTAACAACATTAAACACTTAATAGGAACTACTAAGGCTTTCGTTTGTCGTTAAACCCAATGGAATGGAAGATCGGTTTGGAAGTTTTTTCCGAATCAATCGCCCCTATTTACTAATAACATAAGACCTTCAAAATAATCTAACAGGGTTAATAAAGTGACGCCAGGATACTTGTGGAGATAATTGTAAGTATTAAGTACTTTCTTATCACTATATATGACCACATAATTTGTAAATAACCAAGGTTAACTTAACCTAAAAGTCACAAACTTTTTCTTGTTTATAAATTGAAAAATGTTTCAGGTACCTACTGCGTAATTTATGCCGTTCGAGCCTAACACCTACCAACAAACAAGTCACCCAAGGACTCGTACGTGACTAATGGTTTCCAAGTTGGCTTTAGAAACCTGACTGTGGATGAGCTAAACAGCAATCACAACCACTATCAACAACAAATCTGTGGACTTAGTTACATATTTGTATGAACAAAAAAATTGAATTTTCTTAGACCCAGTAAGTAAGTATCTGAGAAATCACACTTTACACTAATTTTAAAAAGGCAAAAGTTTGAATGGAAGTACATATGTATATATTAGATAGATGATGGTTGTTCTGAATTAAATTTGGCACAGAGATAAAGATAGATACTATAGGAATAATCTGGATAAGCACATTTATACATATATATCAAGTAGCTGCGCCCCGCAGTTTCACCTGCGGTCCTGCAGAACCATTATCTCTATCATCCTCTTCATTGTCTTATCATCGTCCTTTTCTGTACCTCTGACATTGTGTATGCAAAATTTCATGATGATAGATTGAGTAGTTGAGGTGTGACAGCAGAACAAACAAACAAATTCATTTTTAAATTATTAGTTAGGATATCTATATTGCCAATCTACCTACCTTACACTCTGCATTAGGTAATATACTTACTAGCTGATCTCTGTACCAACCAGCGTAATGCGATGCGATCCTTTGGTAAAATAGGATAGTCCTTGTCAGATCGAAATGAAGTGGACTATTGGGTTGAAAAGTGAGAGGCAATAATTTTATGTCTTTATTATCAAACAAGTATAAACATTGACGTATAGAATTTTTTTTTGCCCGTATGGCAGGCTAAAGCCAACATAGCCATACCGTCTTGTCATCCGTTTGATTTTTGTACATGGGTTATTAAATTTAAGATGATAGCGGAGAGGGTGATGAAAAATTAGATGAATCCCTCCCCTTTTCCCATTTCAGTCGTGGATACTTTACTGAAACGTTAAGTCGAGTTCTGTAGAGAACACGAAAAGTTACTTTTCCTAATGTTTGTATCATTTGCTTACACTCGTGCACGTTAACGAACACGGCAAAGGTTACACAATTATTACACTTTAACACTCGAAGCATCACAAGTTTTAGAAAATAATACAAAATCACGACACCATTTTTTCGGTTCCCGCCAAAGACCCTCCTTGACTTATAGAAACGTATGACGTAGGTATTCAAATACTGAGTTGCCAGTTTTGTAGAAAAAAATATTTACGGGACCGAAGTGGCAACAAATGAGTGGCGACCCACTATCTCACTTACGTCTCGACTGCCTCCGACCACTCGAGACATCTCGGGCCCCAGCCATCGAGATAATCTCGATCTCTAGCGAAGAGAATAAGGCATCTCGATTTTAGGCATTTTTTTCGAGATGAGATGGTATCTCGAGTTGTAGGAATAGCCCTCCTGGTCAGAAAATATTTACGTCAATGTCAAATTTAAGTTGATGTCAATGTCAAACATTTATTTTAATTTCAAATTGATATTCGATTTGACAGAACAATTTCATCAAACTATGTAACGCCATCTATTATATTTTTTGGAACTACAATTTTTTTTTCACTGGAAAACGCCTCATTTGAAAAATTACACATAAGTGTAATTTAATTTAATTAATTTAATTAAATTTAATTTAACTTTATAGTTAATTTTTATTTCATACTATAACATATTCATTATATTATTATTCATATTATTAACTATAAAGTTAATTTTTATTTCATTGTTATCGTTATTATTTCTTACAATTTATTTAAACATTTTATAATGAGGATCTCCTACCGGGATGAAAACACTTTTTTAATCAGTAACTCTTTTGTAATTCTGCTTCTATATGATCAGTTTCAATTCACATCACAAATCTCCGAATAGGGTCCCTGTACAATGTACATGGCTGGGCTGCTTAGAGCTATGCTGGACTTATCTGATGTACAAAACCAAAGTTATAGAATAGTAGTACCTATTCTACTATTCAATAATCTTTGTACGAAACGTTCTCCCTATGGGAGGCAGTAGCCAAGTGTCAAGCAAAATAAAAACTTTTATCTGTAAAAATTTCACTCGTTGTTCATTCATTAGTTTCACTCATTCATTCAATCCATTGATTTTGCGCTTGCTTTGCTTGCTTGTTGTTCGCGATTTGTGAATTCAATTTTCTTTAAATTTAAATACTTGTATTTCGTAATTTGATATTATAAATAGTATTCTTATCACGATCACAATGTCTGCTGATAATATCGAGAAGTTGTATCAAAATTATGGTATTTTAGCCGACGCTAAAGATGACATTTCGAAGGTAAGAATTCATAACCTAACATGTAATTGTACAGATTTATGAAAAAGAGAATCATATCCGTTCATACTCCAAAGATCCATTTTTACATGTTTTTCTAGTGTTGATGAGCTTACACAGTTTTTGTTTATATTTCAGCACGAAAAAGAGTATCTAGAAATATTGGCTGCTGTGAAAGGATCTGACAGGGAGAAACGGTTGGCGTCGCAGTTCATTGCGAAATTTTTCAGTAGCTTTCCAGCGCTCGCAGAACAAGCGCTTGAGGCTCAATTCGATTTATGCGAAGATGATGATATAGCCGTAAGTATCTATACGTCATTACACGTGTCATTATTAATTTTAATAGTTCGATTGTATGTTCCTTAGACTTACACCTTAAATTCGATATGTCGATACCTAGGTAAGTACCTACTAATTCTTGTCTAACTAAGTCCAACTTTTTATCAAGAAATCTTCTAAATCTATATTAATATTGTTTCAGATTCGTAAACAAGCCATCAAAGATTTGCCAAATATCTGCAGGGACCATAAAGAACATACTCAAAGAATCGCTGATATCCTGGCACAACTGCTCCAATCAGAGGATACAACAGAAATCACTTTAGTGACTAGCTCACTAGTAGCATTAATAAAAATCGACCCTAAGGGAGCCCTATCAGGTATCTTCTCACAAATCCATCAAAGTGCTGATTCTGAGATGACAAACGAGATTGTAAGGGAAAGATGCATCAAATTCTTGACAGTCAAAGTGAAACAGCTTGGACGGGAGGTGATAAACAAAGAGGCAGAAGAAGTTATTATTACAGAATGCAAGAAAATTCTAGAGGTGAGAAATTAATTAAATTGCATAGTTTTTCCTATTAGAGCTCCAAAAAATAAATGTACATCATAGACTTTAGAAATTTCATACCTGCGTACTTAGTTCAATGTTAAATGACAAATATCACAGTCCCCACTGAATAATATCATAATCGAAAAAACCAAATTTGTCAGGAAAAATATCAAAAATGTTTTTGAACACATCTTCTGAGCAATTTTATGTACTGGGATATTATTCATCCTTTATTCCTTTGTTTATATCCTTGAAGAAACTTATTTCTTTTTTTTATTAAAGGAATAATACCTACTACATATATATATGGTTAATAATAATAATAATTCATTTTCCAACAAAGTTACAGCTAAAAGTATTTATTACCAAAATTGTAGGCCAATTGTAAAGTATCATCACCATTTTATTTGTGGAAATTATGCATTATGATATGTACAGTAATAGTTCTTTGTGATATTATTGACTTGAAAATAGCATTGGGGGTTGTATCGGCAATACAAAGCTGTGATTGTATGAGGCATGAAAATAAGCCATAATGAGTACAGTATGAATGAACAACATATTGTCTACTCCTAACATTGATAATTTAGTAAATAATACACTAATATTTTCACAATGAAAGGAATAAATTTTAATAAATCCTGTTTGGAAAGTTTTTAATTAATGTGTATAAAATCAAACGTAATATTCCCTAAAAGCTTTTCCCAAAACAGTTTTAATATTAACCCTTAATTTGGCAGAGATTTTTTTATTATTTTGTAATCAAAAAAACATATTCTACCTATTTATTTCTTCGTAAAGAAGTCGGAAAAAATAAAAAATAAATTATAAATCTTTTAAATTCGCGAAAATCGTATGTATCCTATAATGCACGTTGCCAAATACTGAGGGAAGTATTGGTTTTTCTAACTGTATCCTAAAAGACACATTGCCAAAATAGGGTTTTGAAATAAATAATCGAAAAATGCTATAATATTTATTTTTTATTGAGAAACATATAAAAACAGTTCCTGTTTCTCGTAAGGCAAAACCGAACCTTACATTTAACACAGCTAATGGTTCCTTGCCCAGTTTTGCACATACGGCAACAACCTTTTTTTTCACACACACGCAAATGACCTTTCCCGGTAATTTCCGTCGTACCTGATATCGCCTATCGGTCTTGCCACTGTTGGCCTCTTTATTGTTTGGCTGGTCTCTGGCATTGGCACCTCATTACTGTCTACCGTTTTTTTTCGCTGGCAGTGACAGAAAAATCTGACAGCGAAATTCTTCGAGAGGCATACACTTCATGGCTTTCTGCACACAATGCCTCCGATACAGAATCCAGACGTTGTTTATATATACGAAAAGTCAACGATTTGAGCAAAAATACCCAGGTAACACCTCCCTGACTTGATAGGGATCCGATAAAGCGCGATCAGCATGTCGGACAAATCTACGCCTCCCATATTCAGATTGTAATATTTTATTACTTGTGGACAGACAACATCTCTTCTGGGTTTTCGTTCTTTATGATACCGCTTTATTTTTGTCACAGAATGGGCACCAGAAATGAGCATGCTAAAGTAACTGGATTGTTGTCCAGCCACTTCACGGCATGCACTTTGTTAGTTTGGCAAGAAGAGCCACGCCCTTTCTTTTTCAAGTCCTTGTCTTCCGCGTACGCGATTAGCTTTTAAAGTCCCGAGAGCCCGAGTCCCGTGTTTGAGCTGGAATCATTAGAGAACAGAACTCTTTTTGAGTTGAAGTCACAGCTGGAGCTAGAGATATACTTTCGTCTTCGGAGGTGTCGCTATCGAGCAAATTTAATCTCTCGTAGTAAGAACCCAGGGTAGGTGGAGTAGAGCTAAGATAACAGTTATCTGGCGGTGACGAAAATTCTTCATCATCACCTGATGGGTCACCTGATGGGTTTATTAAAAAAAAAAACGAAAATAAATGCCTCATGAAAAAAGTGATGAAAGCCTAGTTGGAGAAGGCCTGTCTTTTCAAGCCAGAGGGAGCGGGTTCGAAACCAGTCGACGGCACGCACCACTTTGTTAATTGTGTGAACATATGTGCGTATTGTATGTATGTCATCTGCTACATGACTGGAGCCAGGTGTATGGCGACAGGCTCGCCCCCTGTCACATTTGGGACTGACTATCGTAAGGAGAAGTGTGGTTGTTCTATTACACCTCTGCCAGCCCCTCGGGAGAAAGGCGTGACGATATGTTATATGAATAAATATACATGAGACATACAGAACCCTATATAAATGACAAGCAATACGACACACATTTGACCTCGGTTTGAGTATCAACACCAAGCAAAAATTTGAAATAATATTTTCTAAGCCTTTGGTAATGTATCTTTTTAGATACGAACTCAAAATACAGTAAATTTCCGGGGTTTTGGCAACATATCCAAAAGGATACAATAAGGTTAAAAAGCATGTTACCGCTTGGTAAATACTTTTTCAAGCTAGATTTTTATCAAAACAGCTAGTTTGTTTTAATATACTAAGGTTTTAACAAAAAACCGTTACCGAAACTAATAGAAATGGGTAAAATCAATCAAACTTACTGCGCTGTTGTGGACGTAACGCGGCATCTCAGCTGACTGATGTAATTAGGAATGGGTAATAATCAAAAATGCAGTCGATAATTGTTTTATAGCTATGTCAAATATATTCCCTCACATATAGAATTGATCGATTTTGAATATAAATGTTATCCAAAGCTGTAGTATTAGTATCCAAAGTATTTTTTTTAAAGTGTTGTATCCAAAAGTACACAAAATCAAATTAAGGGTTAACAACAATTAACCACTCTTTCTTCTCTTTATTACTTTTTACTTGGCATCACCTTGGTCAGAATCATTGATCACATCTTGATTTGGGTTTGCACGGCTTGTAAGGGTCTCTTAAAAGCCAATCTAGGTGTCGCTGGCACACAACCCAAATAAATTGCCATACAGGGTTTTACTTATGGCTATGGGTTGGTAATAAGTCTGTTTTAAACTCTCCCTGAGAGTAGTAGAGTCTGCTGTTCTGGAGGGCTGTCCACATTTTGGCCTGCTAAGAGTCATCCAAAGATCTAAGATTTTTTTGCTGTGTTCTCATCAGTATTAAATTCAAAGTATTAATCCTCAATATCATACTTGGATTGCAAGATATGGGGTCTTAAATTTTATTTACACAATCTTTGTCCACAATTTTTTTTACCTTGCATATCTTTTTTTTTTCTTTTTTCTTCGTTTTAAATCTTTAAAAAAAATTAAGAATAGATCAACAATTGACCACCAACTCGCCTGATGTGAAGTGACATTGTGGCCTAAGTTGAAGCATGAAAATCTGTGGTCAACCAAGTCACAAAATCAGATGTGTTGATTTGCATTGTTCAAGGGGTATTTCTTTAAATACTCTTCCTCAGTCTTCACATTAGGTATCTGCTAGCATCTCTGGTCCAACTGTAGTGTTTGCCATCTTTTTAGTCTTGTAGTTTCCTTGTTGGTATGTACTAGAAGTCTGGCGAGTTGATTTGTGTGATTTTGTGTTTAGCACAGTATTCGTTTACTTCCTCTTTGACTGTTGGCACTTCTAAGTACTCATGTATTTCTATATTTCTGGCAAACCATGGTGAATTAGAAAATGCTCTCAATGTTTTATTCAGAAAACTTTGCAGTATTTCAAGGTTGGGAGTTAATAGCAGATCCCCAGAGTTGAATTCCATATGTCCGTATGGGTTTTCTTATGCATTTATAGAATAGCATCTTGTTGTTCAAAGTGAGTGGAGAAAGTCTCTCAATCAGCCAGTAGAGTTTCTTGTATTGCAAATTTGCTTCTTTTCTTTTTGTTTTTATGTGAGTATTTTGCATATCTTTTAGCCACTTTATAGACACCCTTTTTAAAACGCTTCATGTTGTAACCTTCAGGGGAAGGTTATTCCACATTCTGAAAGTGTGTGGTAAGAAGGAGCGGCAAAAGCGGACAGTATGAAGAGAACCAAGCTTGCAGGATGTAGGAATGAGCTCTGAGATGGTGTTGGGGAAGTGTGAAGATCGACGCTGGAATTAGATCAAAGAGCTCATCAGAACATTACCTAAAGATGCAGATTGGAGCCTACATCTCTATAAGGAGGCTAAGAGGATCCAGTTTGTTGGAGAACTTGGGTCCTTCAATGATTTTTGAAACTTGAATTTATTTGAATTTGATTCTGTTGTTGAAAGCTCCTGAAAACTTCTTCTTAAATGCACCAAGTCTACTTGTCTTGTCTAACCACACGTGTGGCGTGAAAAGTGAATATTATAAGAACTCAACATTTTAAATCATTTTATCTCAGAGATGGGGGATACTTAGGAGAAAGAGCATGCAAACATTTTTGTAGATGTGGCACAATCTATAATTATAATTTTGTCTAGTTTCATGATGAAACCATTTTGAATTTTTAATTGGTGTGTTGTGGCGAAAATTTGTGCCAATTTTCAGCTCTATGCGGATTATTGTAACCTTCACCCTATTTTTTGGGCTAATTACCGGGCTACACGCAACTTCCTATTTCTGTAAATCCTCTTTTGCGACTGAGAGGTGGTTGACATAGCAGTATCCAGGTTTTTTCACTGTGTCAAACAGCGAGAAATCAGAGAGAGACCACTTCTCTCCACTTGCTACGGTCCTGGCACACATCTTTCGCTTCTTCTACTTCCATGAGTCTCTTCATACATTCTCGTCGGTTGCGGGTACTCTTGACATTGTGTTTTTTCAAAACGTATTGGATTTGATCCTGATACGTTTTCAAAGTCGCCCCTTACCGATTTGACCACTTGACTGACGCTGAGAACTGTTTCCAGATCAAAAACAGCTATGGTGATATTGGTTGCTGAGGCAACTTATTATTTTATATACTTTATTCTTTCGCTTCAAATATTTCCTTCAAGTAATTCTGTCTATCGGCTTGTTCGCGTAATTATACTAATCTTATACCTTTAAATGAGCAATTCTTGTATATATATATATATATATATAATTGGAATCTCGGAATCGGCTCCAACGATTTTCATACAAATTAGTATATAGGGGGTTTCGGGGGCGATAAATCGATCTAGCTAGGAATCATTTTTAGAAAATATCATTTTATTCGTGTTTTATCGATAATCAATCTCAACTGAAAAATATGACTCTTCCTGACATCTATTGGCGAATAATAATACTACTATTTTTTGTGAGCAACTAATTGCTTTAACGACACAACAGCAGATGGCGTTGTTAAGTAACACGAAGTCAATGAGTGTTTTCTTTGAGGTTAGACTAAAATCAATTGTTTATTATCCAAAAAACACAATTAAAAAATAAAAAAAAATACCGAGCAAAGCTCGGCCATCCAGGTATTTAGATAAATCGCAAATAACTTTGTAACACAAATAATATAAAAGCAAAGCTTACAAAACTGATTTCCCGTCCTGTAATTCGTCATCCATGTAAACAAGTTTTAAACTTTAGTTGATGTTTTAAAAACTGCTTGACCGATTTCGATAAAATTTGTATGGGATCACCTATAAAGTATGATCTACCAAATAAAAAAAAAGAATAACAAATAAAGAAAGAACGATTCACGTAGTCAAAAGATAAACAACAAACATAAAAAAAACAACATCCAGTCGAATTGAGAACCTCCTCATTTTTTGAAGTCGGTCAAAAATAGCCGGAGTTCATGGTTTTAAACTTCGCGTAATTTCACTTTTCCTTGTTTTACCTGAATAAGATCGTTAGTGAAACTGACTGGTAAAAACAGGCTAATACCAACTTCTCAAAAATTCGAGAAGTTGGTATTAGCCTGTAATGACGGTATTCGGGGCAAAGAGATATTTCTAATGTTAGACGAATAATACAGTTAAGATCACTACAAAATCACTATCTCGCGAAATACGCGCTAGAAAGTCCTAAAAAAATTCACAACATATAATACGACCTCTAGAACAATAATTTAAGCACTTCAATCGTAATAGTCGATTAAGATACTATCCGGTGGGGACGGTGATATGCAATTATAGCCATGGTATGGAATTTTCTGCCATCTACCTTAGGCCTGAAAACAATCTATTTGATCCTGCATAGATAGATAGAGTCAATACATTTGTAGATTACCATAATTCAGTCTTGGCCACACTGTTCCTTGCTAATAGTCGAGTTTCTGTGCACAATTATATAACTACACTAGCTGCGCCCCGCGGTTTCACCCGCGGTTAAAAAGTATCCTATATGCTATTCTAGACTGTAATCTATCTCTGTGCCAAATTTCATCCAGATCTGTTCAGCCGTTCTTGCGTGAAAGAGTAACAAACATCCATTCTTACAAACTTTCGCCTTTATAATATTAGTAGGATTACAAAACTTATGAAGTTCAACATTTTCAGGATGTGGTGGCTAATGAGTTTGATTACATCATTGATTTGCTCAGTTGGACAAGGTTGGGTAAAACTCCATTGGGAAAGAAAGAGTTGGTACAAATAGTGGCCGCTCTTGCATTTTCACCAGATGACTGGCACCCAGAAGACTCGGACTGTGTGGACAGGCTCATACAATGTTGTCAACATGCGCTGCCAATGTTTTCAGTAAGTAACTACTATACTATGATAGCCTAGTTGGAGAAGGCCTGCCTCTCAAGCCAGAGGGAGCGGGTTCGAACCCAGCCGACGGCACGCACCAATTTGTTCATTGTGTGAACATATGTGCGTATTGTATGCCATCTGCTAAATGACTGGAGCCCGGAGTATGGTGACAGGCTCGCCCCCTGTCACATTTTGGGACTGAATATCGTCCGGCGAAGTGTGGGTGTTGTATTACACCTCTGCCAGCCCCCTCGGGGGGAAAGGCGTGACGATATGTTATAACTACCTAGAATAGTGGTATAGATTTTTCAAAGCGAAGCCGAAAATACATCTCTCTTATTCTCTGCCACACCATCACTTGAAAATTTGGTGACCAGTTATCAATATCCTTATCTAACTTATTAGCCACTTAAGCAGTCTTCAGTAAAACTAGATTTTGACGAACACTAATCATACTGTATTTTCAGACTCAAGTGGACTCAACCCAATTTGTGAACTTCTTCTGCGAGCATGTGTTGCCGCAGTGGGATTCTATAACCACAGCAGAGGAAGGACCAGATTCTAAACTGGAGCTGCTGAAAATATTTGCTGAAGTTGCAGATCATTGTGGTGAACTGGAAGAACCACAAAATAAGATTGATTCAGTCTATGACATTGTTATGGTAATTTGCTTTTTACTGGTTTATCAACATTCTAGCTTATTTTTCTATTTATCTCACAGACCTAAGATTTTTCTTGCTTCGCAAAAGACCAACGAAGCGTGGGACAGAGAAGTCTCCATCGAAATGTAAACTCCACAAGAGAGAAAGAGGTCGCCTACAAATAAAATGTTAGTCAATTTTTCTTTTGTCATTAATGACAGCGCGCCACCTGGGAACACGCGAAAATTCCTATGATTTATATTTTTACTAAAATAATTATAAATAGACTCAAAAGAGAGCAATTGTAACTAAATGCAGTTATGTCATCTTGTGAATAAAGCAATTGTGATGTGAATCCAAGATGTAACCCACAAAATTTGTCGTTTCATGGGTAAATATGAAAATTCCATTGTGATGTTTTTGTCTAAATTTTGTCCAAAACATAACATAAATTGGTTTCAAAAACCGATTTACCAGCGGTATGTTGTTGTCGTTTCTTCGTAACATCTATATTTCCTAGATGAAAGCAGAATTGGTGATGAAATTCAACATTAAAATATTAGTTAGTTTAGGCTCGATTTTCACTAGAGATGGATAAAAAGATGACGTCATTATTATCGATAGTTTTTATCAAAGTTCATTAGGTAGGCGATGGGTGCAATACATAAACAAAGCATACATTTTTGAATCAATGCCATCAAAGGTAAATTGACATTCTTCCGAGTTTGTAGTGAATGATGAGGCGTAAAACATTTTTGTATTATATATAAGTATGTACCTTCAATTTCTGATCATCATTTTTAATTCAATTTACACATTTTGGGTGTCTTACATCCAAGTCTAATTTAATTATATTTAATTAAATTAAATAATATATATGTAAATTATAAATAAATGTACAAAACCAATGAGATAAGTATATTACTTATCCTAATCCGTATACGAGTAAATTTGGTCAAGGGTCACAATTCGAAGCGAATTACTAGGATAGTATTATGTTGATCTTATTATTTACTTTTCTTATGTTAATTTAGATACATGGTGACACCGATATCTAACTCTTCCGCCTAGCTTAACACCCGTTTGGTGATTAATATTCATTTTAGCTCAGCAGAGGTATTACTTGGAACAAAAAACAACTCAATTGGTATGCGAAAGATTATTTTTATCGACAAGCACCCGGAGGACCATTTTTGGTCAATCGATAAATTAATAAGTACTTTTCACAACACTAATTTACTCACGCATGCGCAAATGTTTTTTTGTATCACTATCGAATTGTCACTGTCGATCTTTTACATCCTAGATCTGTGATTTATCTATATCTTATTCTAGGTTTTATTACATGTAATTTCATAATCTTAATTGGAATTTCGTATTCTTATTTGGTCATAATCAAATATTTTACTGTAGACTACTGTCAACTTTGCTTGATCAATAAAAAAAAACGATGTAAGTACTTGGGTATATATAACTTTTAATAATACTTAGGTATTATTAAAAATACTTAGGTATTTTTAATAATACCTAATTATTAATACTTAGGTATTATTAAAAGTTATAAAAAACCTAATAATTTTTACTAATGGCCAATTTAGAAATAACTTTTTTTCCTCACTCCATAGAAATATTTGCCCGAAGCACCAATCGAAGTAGAAGATAATAATGAAGAGAAAGAAAAAGCCGAGGAAAAAGAAGATGAGGAAAAAGTAGAAGATGCTAAAACAACACCATCATTGCAATTCTCTCATGTAGAATGTGCACTTTTCGCACTGCACTCTCTTTGCCGGAAAATTCCAGAAGCTTTGAACGCAGATGCAGCAAGACTGAAGGCTCTGCGTTTACGTCTACAGTACACTGCGCGTCTCACACAAGGGTACATCAAAAAACTCAAGGAAGTTACTCAGGTGAATATAAACTCAACATTTTTGTAAATTGAAAGTAAACTGTTCTTCTCTTCATTACAGTTTTGAATTAAAAGTACTATGGCTGCCAGACTGATATACGTACAATCGTACATATATAGATATTTAAATACATACTTAAATAGATATTAACACCCAGACATAGAACAAACACCAATGTTCATCACATGAATGTATGCCGTAGGTGAGATCGAACCCACGCCCCCAAGCTCAGAAGGCAGATTCACTACCAACTGAGCCACCGAGGCAGTCAATGAATAAAAGATGTTCCTAATGTCATTATCTTTAACACATCACTATTTTTAGGGTAAGAAAGAAGATTCTGAAGAAAACAAGCTCAAAATTGCGGCTTTGAAGACTACATCCAACATCAACACTTTGATCAGAGACATGTTCCGCACACCACCCAGTTTCAAGAGTAAGGTTCAACTATCTTTCCAGTCCAAGAAGTCCGAAAACGAGGTAAGGCACCATCTATATACTTTGAAGAAGCAGCATTTGCTTGATGTAAATATGCAGATTAAGAAATTTTGTACTTGAAATTGTATTTTGTACTTGTTTTTGCTCCTGAAACTTCGTGACGAATATTTGCCTGACTGTTCTTCGCAGTCGTTCACGCTCAGCGATGCTCCCGTTAGCGTCTGGCTTGTTAAAGTCGTTTATGTAACATTGCAAGGGGTTCGCCAAAAAACCGACAGCCAGGAGCGCGCTCGGGTGCTCGCACTCATCATTGATCTGCTCGGCTTACTAAACTTACATGCTGAATACTTATAACATGCTCCCATCGAGCAAATCTTTAAGTCAGTCGCTATTTATCCAAGACAGAGTGCATTGTTTAAGAGTAAACTAAGCATAAGAGATACTTCTTTTTGTAGGAAAAAACTTCGATAACACTACTCAACAAATTTTCAACTTTTGATTTTATCTGAGGTCGCATTATGTGATTACTATTTCTTGCCACTAAAGTAATAAAAATATGCAAATATACACACACCATCACATCTCAATGTCCAGATAAACATCCATGTCCGAAATAACGAATTTTCCATAATTTTATTCTAATTTTAATTGAAATGGCGTAGTTTTTTTGGAGTGGCTGGCTTTTCTCTTGTACTCAGTAGCAGGGGTCTCTCTAATAAGGCTCCAACAGTAATCCGCGAGCATAGCAGGCTCCCATCTGCCTTGAAATCGCTTTTCAAATGCAACAACATCTTGGTGAAAGCGTTCGCCATGTTCGTCACTGACTGATCCCATATTTTCAGGGAAAAAGTCCAAATGCGAGTGAAGAAAATGCAACTTAAGTGACATATTGCATCCCATTTTATAGTAGCAGTCCAATAAAACTTTTATTTTTTCGCGAAAATCTTTAGATTTCTTGTTACCAAGGAAATTGTTAGTGACATCGACAAAAGCGTTCCATGCTTGTTTTTCAATATTATTGAGAGCAGATATAAAAGATGGATCTTGAATCAGCTTTTTTATGTCTGGACCTACGAAAACACCCTCTTTAATTTTCGCGTCACTAAGCTTGGGAAACTTTTGCTTGAGAAACTGGAAAGCCGCACCTTCTTTGTTTATTTTTTTCACAAAATTTTTTATGAGCCCCAGTTTGATGGCCAATGCCGGCAAAATAATTTTATCTTGCTCAACCAATGGTTCAAATTTTACGTTTTTCTGGCCCACTACTAGAGAGTGACGTAATGGCCAATCTTTTTTAATAAAATGTTGAGCTCGAGCTCGGCTATCCCACTCGCAAAGAAAACAACAATATTTTGTATAGCCTGACTGCAAGCCTGTTAACAAAGCAACCACTTTAAGATCTGCACAAACTGGCCATTTATGATCTCTGTATTTAATTTTTTCTAATAAAAGTTTCATAACGTCATAAGTTTCTTTCAAATTAGCACTATAAGCGAGGGGCAAAGACGGTAACTCATTTCCATTATGCAACAATACTGCTTTCAAGCTACTTTTTGAGGAATCAATAAATAAACGCCATTCAGCAGCTACATGATTTTGCCCAAGCTGTGCCATTAATCCATTTACATCATTGCAAAAAACTAAGCCATCTTCTTTAGAATAGTACGGAACCAGTGAGCTATGTCGTTTACGATAAAAAGATACCTTCACATCTGATTCACATAGATTCCATTGCTGTAATCTGGATGTCAATAATTCTGCCTTATCAATGGGTAAATTTAATTCTCTTATTAAGTCATTAAGCCTACTTTGATTCAATAAAAGTGGCTCAGATGCACATTTTGGGACATATTGGGGGTCCTCGCTATTTTCACTATCCGTCGAACTCGAGTCGACTTCAACTGTCTGAATTAAATTCACTGGGCACTCAGGAACAGGTAACTCGTCAGAATGTGGCTGAGGTTTTATGACCGATGGCACGTTGGCATACTTAATACTTCGTTTTGATTTTTCAGAAAACCCCTTTAATTGCGTTAAACAAAAATAACAATCGACGGCATGATTCGTTGGCTCCATCCACACCATTGGCGTACCAAATGGCATTTTTTTAGTTGTTCCCTTACACCAACCATTGATTGAGATATGTATAACATCTTAAGCAGCACACTTTAGGAACCCATGACTTGTCTTGATTCCTTACGACACGGTTAAAATAAGCTTGATAGCACTGTTTAATTAAGTCAGAAAGTGTTTTTTTTTTTTCGATTTCGGCGTAAACTCGCCACAAATATAGCAAAATAAATCAGGACTGTTAACACACACTCGCGACATTTTAGAAGTCAGTTAATATACTAACAAATGCACTATGTTCCATTTGCAAAAGTAATAAGTTTCCGGACTACCCGCATTTTAACTTTTGTAGGTAGGTAAAAAAATATTTATCCCTATAACCAGATGTGATATCGAAATAAAATGCATACAGTATTTTTATATTGGTCAAGCTTATTATGAAATAATATGAATTGGGTCAGATATTTTTTAAGTGTTGAGTAGTGTAATTTTTCACCTTCCGTTCAAAAAAGCCTAGCCTACAATTGCATTTAATAAAATGGCCTAACAATGAGTTTTTCTTTCAGGAACAACAGCAGCCCACCCCAGATGACAAAGAAAAACAATCACCACCGAAACGACACCGACCAATTACTTTTGACAATGGCGAAGAAAAGAAAGCGCCTGAAAAGCGCGCTCGCAGTGGGGACCGAAACATCAAAATGTACACGCCGCCTTCGGGCAAATACAGTTCACGGTTGAACAACAGTGCGAGGTTCGCTGGCCCTAGCTCTGCCAGGGGAGGCCGTGGGGGCTATGGTAGACGGGACTTCAGGGGAAGTGGAGCTCCCTTCCGAAGGCGTAGCAACTATTAATGCTACCTAAGATGGGTTCAAAGCAAACATGAATTCCCTTAATTTTTCCATTTCAATATGATCCATTCGTCTTCGTCGAGACAGACATAATATTAATATAAAAGTATATTTTATGTTCTGCCAAGATGCAGAAATTCTAAAGTCAAGAAAGATCCAAAAGCATTGATGAGAACTTTTTTGTGCTATTTATTTAGCACAAACTCCCTTTTTTTAATTGTTGTAGGTTCTTCACATATCAGAATATTTTCCAGTTTCCTATTGACTTGATTGGTGTACTTCTCTTTTTATGGGTGTTGGAAGTCCAGCAGTTGTGAGAATCCTCTTTCCATAGTCATTTTCATTCAAAATCTTGCGACAGAAAGCCGTTTCCAGCAGTACATTATATTTTTCCAGATGAATGGTGCTTCTATTTGTTTGCCAATATTTATTCTAAATATAGTACACAGTAGCAGTGTAGCAGTAGTAGTGTACAATACAGCAGTAGTGTTAAGTAAGTATTGAAGTAATTATAAGACTTGGATATCTGAGCAGCCCTTCACAATATCTGAGCCAGAAAATGAATGAGACACCATTTTAATTGATTCTAGGTAAGTATAGGTTTAAATAGTTTATTTGGTCAACTCGAAATTGAAACGGAAATTGCAGTTGCATCCTTGATATTAGATTACATCAAAATGTAAGTATCATTAGTTTAGCTTTATCTCTATTTCAGGTGCCCAATATGGATGGTGCTGTGGAGAGTATAACCATTATTCAATATTTAATGTTTTCAGATTTGTACTTCTTTGTTGAAATATCAAAGAAGTGCCAACTTTTGACCTACAAGAATAAATGTGTTCGTGAAATTATTAAAATCTTTTATTTCTAAAAAATCAACCACTTATTTTACAATTCTATTTTTTTTTTTAATAATGCTGCTGATCCAATGATTATAATGCTGCTGATCCAATGATTAAACCTGAGGCAGGCAACTTACATAAGTGCCGAGAAGGCCAAGTAGAAAATTATAACTATAAATAAAAGGGTTTCCCTACTTGACATCGAAACTGTTTTGATCAAACATTAATTGCTCGACCTATCCATGAGACCTATGAATCGTGAGCTTTACAGTTTGCCAGAGGTCGATGTATCAAAATCCCTAAAAAAATGTGCTCTAACGATCAATAGCGATAAGCATCGGATTAACGATTTTGGTAATGTTTTTTTTTTTCGTTTTGTTGGGTGAAAAAAATATTTGAATTTTACACTCTTGTTTTTGATGCAGGTATTTTTTTATGTAATAACCTCCATTGACATACATACTGTTAGCAACACACACAAAAGAATGCAGTCTATGGTCTGCTGTGTGACGTTTTGCGAGCGAACTGTCAAAGGATGAATGAATGAATGAATGTAGCGTAAGGAATGAAGGAGTAGCGTCTGAGTCGCTCACCCCGCCCGGCGCCCAACCGGCACTTCTCGCTGGAGCACGGAAGAGGACGGACCTAGTAGTGTTTTTCTTGGGTGTCTTTCTGTAGTATTGATCTTGGTGTCCATTAGATTCATAGTGGAATTACCCACATATTGTACATGGTTTGGATTATTAGAAGTATTAGTTGTTTACATTTACGTTAAGGTGGTTTTGAATACCGTCTCTTCAGTAATAGTTTACATCAGAAGTGAGATGTAGTTTTCTCGCGCCATAAAAGAAATAGAAATACATCGATAAAGGTATCAAAACAAAAGATACCGGAATTATTTTTAGCAAATCGTGTAATGTTATTAGGTATGTCTGGCAACTAACTTCATTAGATTAGCAGTACTAGATGAAACGACGAGCGTGTATGAAAAGACTCATGGAAGTAGAAGAAGCGAAAGATGTAACTATGCCAGAATCGTAGCAAGTGGAGAGAAGTGGTATCTGCCTACCCCTATGGGAAACAGGCGTGACTATATGTATGTAGATAACCTGAAAGACGGCTATAGGCACTCGCCAGAATAGAAGTAGTGAGTTGAAGCAGTGACTTCCTAAGACTAAAGGAATGATCTGGACCAGACACTACTTCGGATTAAGGGAGTGAGCTAAAATAGCTGAACAGTAAGTGAATTAGTAGCTGATAGATGATCTGAAAGGTTGCTATAGGCACTCGCCAGAATAGTGGTAGTGAGCTGAAGCAGTGACTTCCTAAGACTAAAGGAATGATCTGGACCAGGCACTACTTCGGATTAAGGGAGTGAGCTAAAATAGCAGTCGTATATGGTATTTCTAAGCCTAAATATATCAGCTTTGGTTTAGATGGTCAGTGCTATTATAAAAATAAAAAAGATACATTGCAGAATTATTGAGAAACCTAAAAGACTCTTTTTTCGGTGTTATGGTTGATGATGAAGTTAATGAATGAGATACCTAGTTACAAAGTGGTAGAAATTCCCAAATCTAAAGGTATCAAATGATGAAAAGGTTGCAACTGAAGTTCTATCTATTTAGGACATCATGAGTCATGATAGGCCGAGCTTAAAGATTTTAACAGCCTTGAAAATCGTGTGTGTGTTGACAGATATGTAATTCATGTGCAGAGTTGGAACCAATATAAGAAGCGTGCCTGAGGGCATGCACGGCGCAGGAGGGCCGTGTTAGCAACACACACAAAAGAATGCAGTCTATGGTCTGCTGTGTGACGTTTTGCGAGCGAACTGTCAAAGGATGAATGAATGTAGCGTAAGGAATGAAGGAGTAGCGTCTGAGTCGCTCACCCCGCCCGGCGCCCAACCGGCACTTCCCGCTGGAGCACGGAAGAGGACGGACCTAGTAGTGTTTTTCTTGGGTGTCTTTCTGTAGTATTGATCTTGGTGTCCATTAGATTCATAGTGGAATTACCCACATATTGTACATGGTTTGGATTATTAGAAGTATTAGTTGTTTACATTTACGTTAAGGTGGTTTTGAATACCGTCTCTTCAGTAATAGTTTACAATACATTCATCATCATCATAGCTACTGCTGGAAAAAAGCTTCCTCTAATAATCTAAGGTTGATATCCAGCAACTGCCTTGGAAGCTTTTCCCACACCTACGCCTTCCGGTTCGTGGTTGCCAGCCGAGCACCTTTCTGTTTCATCGGCAATCGGTTCTACTAGCGATGTGCCTTGTCCATTGCCGCTTCAATTTGGTAATTCTTCGGGCTATGTCGATTATTTCCTGTCTATTTTGTCATTTTTTGATTCGATCTCGCAAGGAAACTCTGGCATAGCCTTCTCCATTGCCCTTTTGGTGACCTTCTAATGAGGCCCTTCGTAAGCGACCACGTTTCAATTCCGTAAGTCATCACTACAACATACACTAGTCGAAAACTTTCGACAGACACTGCGGCATTAGAAACAAAAAGATTTTACGCACCTTCCGGAATACTACCTAGCCAAGTTGGATTTCGAAGTTGGATCTGCCTAGTTGGATGGTCCAGGGTCGGACTGGCCATACCGTCTGGTTGGAATTTGCCAGCTGGCGCGGGCCCCCTCGGGCTAGGCTTGCGGGACTTGCCGCAAGCCAGACGGTAGGTAGATTGGGGGCTGTACCCCGTCTTGGGCCCCTCTGGCTTGTGGGGAGCCATCCGGGCCCTTCCAGCTCAGTCTGACCCTGGGATGGTCTGTCTTAAGTAGATAAATTATAATCGTTTACAACACCCACACTTCGCGACGTACTTTATACATTACTATAAATCAATAAATCTTATACTTTATTTAAAAAAATATTGGGTCTTAAATTAATCAGGACCACACACTCACTACTTGCGCTAACTGTATAATAATAATATTTGCACTTTATATACAAAAAGAAAAAGAATCCAAAATCGTCTATCTGTTGCTTATCACTATTGATTGTTAGAGCACATGTTTTGGGATTTTTATGCATAGACCTCACGATTTTTAGGTCACATGGATAACCAAGCATACATTTTCGAGCAAAAAATTGGCTTTAGATGTATGTAGGGAACCCAAATAAAAGTTAGCTTATCATTTGTTACACAGTAGTCTAAAATTGCTATACACCTATCTCATATTATCAACAACATTACACATGATTCTATCCAATTCATAGCAGGGATCAACATTAGACATGTCTCCTGAGTTACACTCCATGTGTTCTAGTATCTCAATTGGAACTTTAAAGTTAGATTCCATGTCATTGTGATCAGGTAGGCTTTGTAGAGCATTTTGAAGAATGTCTTGAACTTTATCTAATTGCTTCTTGAATCTGAAAATAAATTGATAGATAAGTATTGATATGGTGTAAAAAGTGTTAAAAGGTGTGTTAAATACCCTGTATGTAACTACCTTGTAGCAGTTTCAATGCGCTGGCGCTTTTGAAGCTCCATCATAACTCTTAAAGTTTCTCTTGCCTGGTGTGGTCTAAATTCATTTAGTAAATGATGAATGTGTATGAAAAGGAGACTCAAATCTTCAACCTTTTCAGCTCTTTTAGGTGAGTCAGGACAATGCACTAAAAGATCCAATAGATCTAAAAAGTTGACTAGCAATGAATGATTCAGTTTCTTTAGCTCTCTTCTTCTTTCAAAATGCATGGGGTATAAACGCCGGAAACCCTGAAAAATGTTTTTAGCTTTATTATGATTGTTAAAGGACATCTTTACTTAGTAAAAATTACACTCTGTCATGCCTTCTATTGAGAAGAGTAGATGTAACTGTGGTCTAAACACTCCCTCTGCTTTGCACAGATGTTTGGTTTTTCTAGTTGGAACCTTGAGTGTTCTGTGATGAACATTTCGGCTTGTAACAAGATAATGATTTATGAATTTTCTTTTACCTGACTCTCTAATGATCGAATAATAGCATCATCGGCGTTGAAAGCGTGTCCGAACATGGAGTATGAGTCGTGTATAGGCCGAGGCGGCAAAGGCGCGCGATTCCTTCGTACATTATCATCTGTGTAAAAGTTTATGTATTGCATTGGCGGCAACGGTAGAGAGCTGACTTGAGTCGTTTCCGAAGACATTTTAAAGCCGTTTCTCAAGATACTGCTGCGTTCGTTTTTACAGTATTTTGGCACTAACTTAGTTGCTTGAAAAAAGTAAAATCACTAAGAACACTCGTCACAATTAGAAGGACTTAGACTTGAGCAAGAAGCTTTGGTACCGTAAAAAGTTATTTCGTTTAAAACTTGAAAAACGTTGCATTGATTATGTAACCTAATTGGATCAATTTAAAGTAAACATAATGGGGAAGTATTCTATGAATAAACTCAGTAAAGTAAACAAGCTCCAACAAAGCCAAACAAATTAGAATTTATTTGTGCCTTGCCCAATTTGCCGGAAGAGCGTTTTGTACGACATGAGCATGTCCGGCACACCTTTGTGCAGCCCAGCCATGTACAGCACCGTTTTACGTGACATGGCTTCGCATGCTCAAGTTGTACATGCTCTGAATGTTATTTACCTCTTAAGTGGTATAAAATATCACTGTGCTACAATAAAAAAAAATTAAGGATTATAATTATAATTGTATTCTTAACTTCTCAGAATAACATGATGATCAAAAGTCAAATATAAGTCAAAAGTCTAATACATTCCACATGACATAGGAAACATTTGAAATGTTTTCTCTTTCAAAGAGTATCTATTACCTGATAAACAACACTGGCTGTACGAAGTTGGGCCGGACATTTGTACATGCAATTAAGCACAGCAACGTCTTGTACGGCACGTTTTAAGTGCGCAATATGGCTTCTCATGGTCGTGCTGTGTGAAAACTATAAAGCGTGCTAAACTCCTCTATCAGAGCAAATCTGACTTTGATTTGTTAGATCAGATGGCTATGGCGTGAGCGAAGGGAAACGGAACTTCCGTATATTTCTTTTTATAACAACCCGAAACCTCCCCTACTAAAATGATTAACCTGCGAGTAATGAACATTGTGGTGGCGATTTCATACAGCAAACTTTTGTACAGCACAGTTTTATGTGTCATGGCATCGTATGCTCGTGCTGTACAAAACATGTCGGACAAAACGAGTCAAATATAAATTGGTTGCGCAAAATTAACCTTAAAAATGTTAAACATGCGATTATGTACAGCACAGTCCGTAAATACGTGACATGACATCGTATGCTCGTGCTATACAAAAAATGTCAGACAAAACATGCCGTACAATATAGTTACCCAGTTTGTCAACCCAACCAATTTTTTTTATTACCCGTAGGGCAGCCTAAAGTCAACATGGCCACCTTGTCATCTGTTTGATTTTTTCGTCTATGAGTTATTAATTCTAAGATGATAGAGGAGAGGGTGATGAAAGATGAGATGAATCCCTCCCTTTTTCCAATTTCAGTGAAGCTATGCATACTTCATTGAAACTTTAAGTCAAGTTTTGTAGAGAACACGAAAAGTAGCATTTCCTGATGTTTGTATCATTTGCCCACACTCGTGCACGTTAACGAACCGGCAAAGGTTAATAATCCACAATTATTACACTTTAACACTCGAAGAATCACAAGTTTTAGAAAAAAATACAAAAAAAAGAGAAAAAAAGAGAAATAATCCTGGTAGGGCAGATGCTTATGATAGACATAGAGGAATATTCTGTGGGCAGATGATACTTTAGAAGAAATTAAAGGAAAATGGAAAGAAAAACTAAAGACACATGTTATTGGACGAAATGAAAGTAGGTAATAAAAAAAATATTTTTTGTTTGGGAATGAGAGTTGTCTGCTGTTAACCTCTTCCACAGACTTCTTTTTTTTGACGTGACAACGTCTTATAATTCGATAGAGCCGGCTGCACGCAAAAAAAAAACGCGGCGTTACCTCGCTCTGAGGCGTTCCATGTAAGGCTTGAAGTGCAAGCGAGAGCGCGGAACGAGCGACAAAGAATCACAATCGGCCTTTCCGTTCGGCAGCGTTCGACATCCATCTCTCTCCTAATTGAGTGAGCACGTTGTCACGTTCAACTATCGTCAGTAAAACGACTTTACAACAGCCAATTTTTTTAGGAAGGGGCCTGTGGTTCCTTATATTCCCACCCCAAATTAGGGTCCAATACGAATTCTCTATGAAATTGACTGTCGTACTATCGTCTTTCAATTAAGTAATGGTAAATAATTCAAACTCTTGTCTGGGACCCTATTCGGAGATTTGAAATTCTCATCTCACCTTCTTTCGTCCTTGTTGCTCTCATATAATACGTCATAGGTGTGAGAGTGACCAAAATAAAATCTCATCTCATCTCACGCGCAGGAATAGCCCCCCTGGTTTTCTGACACTGACTTGCATGCTTTGTTGATTTTGTAACAATGATTTCATGACCATGGGTAGTATGTCCTTCAGTCAGTGACTTTGTTATGAATATTTACTTGTGAGGATGATGATAAAGGAGAGGTGGATGATAAATGAAATTGATAAATACCTCCCCGTTCCCCATTTTATTAAAGCTGTGGCCCTATTCGGAGATTTGAGATTTTCATCTCACCATTTTTCGTTCTTGTTGCTCTCGTTTGAATAGTCATAGGTGTGAGAGTGATCAAGATAAAATCTCATCTCATCTCACGCGCAGGAATAGCCCCCCTGGATGGATACTTTAATCAAATCTTCAGTCGAGTTTTGTAAAGAGCACGGATCGAATTTGACCGGAAGTTCGGGTTTGGTTTTGGGGGGCTATTCCTGAGCGTGAGATGAGATGAGATTTTATCTTGGTCACTCTCACACCTATGACATTTTAAACTAGAGCAACAAGGACGCAAAATGGTGAGATGAGAATCTCAAATCTCCGAATAGGGTCCCAGGGGGGCTATTCCTGCGCGTGAGATGAGATGAGATTTTATTTTGGTCACTCTCACACCTAAGACGTTTCAAACGAGAGCAACAAGGATGAAGATAAGTGAGATGAAAATCTCAAATCTCCGAATTGGGCCCCAGGTAGTGTTCAGATGATACAATGGAGCACCCAGAGTGCAACTTCGCCTTACGAAGTTGAAATTTTAAACGACGAAATTGCACTCTGGCTGGGTACGCTCCGTTGTATCCTCTGAACGTAATCCTGTCTGTAGAATGTTGTTTTTTTTTTTTTTTTAATTATTCATGACCATGGATACTCGTCCTTCAGTCGGATTCTTAGTAATTATTTTTCCTTCAGTAACAGATGATGGGATGATGATGATGAGGTGATGATGAAGACGATGAATCCCTCCCCTTTCCCCATTCCAGTAAAGTTATGGATACTTTACTGAAACTCTATGTGAAGTTTTGTAGAGAACACGAAAAATCGCGTTTCGCGATGTTTGTATCATTTGCCCACACTCGTGCACGTTGACGAACCGGTAAAGGTTAATAATCCACCATTATTACACTTTAACACTCGAAGAATCACAAGTTTTAGAAAATAATACAAAAACACGACACCATCTTTTCGGTTCCCGCCAAAACTCCTGTAGAATGTTGTGGTCAGTCAGTGTTGTTATTCATACGGCAATTGCCGTAATATACGGTAATCCACGTTTTATTTTCACAAAATACGGTATACGGCAGGCCTTTCAATGCCGTATCAAAAAATACGGCAAATGACTTTAAGTGAAACGAAACGTTTTTTAACCAGCGCAGTGAAACGTACCAGTTACAGCCGATGGCCGGGGAAATCCCGACTCGCAACTAAATACAAACTTCATATCGCTGTATCGTATGAAGACCGAGATGCGAAATAAGTTAATGACATCGACTGTAAATAAAACTCTATTAGCAAGACAACTCATTCAAAACCACGGGAACTGTACGAAGTTTAAGGTGCCACGCGACATGTGTGACAAAATGAGAAGCAAGGACAAGTACATACTAGATAAACATGAATCTGAAGTTACAGAAACGATAAAAAAACCTTTATGGAGAAAAAATAAATGAGAAATAAACATTTTTAAATTATATACGGCATTTTAGTATTTTTTTCCTTAAAATACGGCAATTCAGAATGTGACATACGGCAACCCAGATTTTTACGATAACAACACTGTGGTCAGTGTGGTTGTCTGGCTATACCGATATTTTATTTCTAATTATTTATGTTTTGTGTATTAATGACTGATGAGCTAGCCTAAATTAGATTGATTAGGATAGTGAAATTATTTTACTGAAACATTATTAATAAAGATTGAGTGTAAACCTCATTGTATGGCTGCAACCATTGTGAGTGTCGGTGGTATAAACATCTCCAAAATCTGTCTTATGTGTCTTTAACGCCCCTAATTCTTTCTACATCAATCATACTTACAATTTTTGCACATCCTCCGAATTTAGCTTTGAACTTTTGGCTCACACAAATAATTTAGACATGAAATAGCCCTGTTCACTAACCTGTGTTTGTGGTCCTGTATTCTTTCAAATAAATGTAGATGGTAGGAATCAGGTACCTTAGTAAAATTACTAACGTACATAAGGGTTTTCAGTAATTATGGCTGGTAAAGACGACGAGGTAATCCTCAAAACATTCATGATAAAAAGGTCCCAGAACAAGAAGTTGTTTACACCAGTGAACTACAGGGAGAGGTTCGTGGTCCTCACTCGTCGCGCAATCATTTATTATGATTCTGATGGAGAGGTAAATTTTGTTATTTTTTATTAACACATGCCAGCATCGTATTTTCCAAGCTTAAAATAACTAGAATGAGCCATGCTCATATATGCATGAATAAAAACACCTAAACATGAATATCAATCGGACTTTGGAACAATTGGAGTTCAGAACATTAGCTCTAAGCATTAAACATTTATTTTAAGTGACCATATATAGCATTGTTATTTGTTGTAAAACATAGAGACACTAACAAATGAAACAATCTGTAAGTTGTAACAAAGATTGTATCATTTGGGAGGGACTGTTTCGTTTTATTTTCAGATTATTTTATTTTATTTCTATAGTGTTTACTAAGTACTGAAAGTAATTCCATAGAAATTGACAGAATTTACCCTATTTGGCATTAATTAATTACAGTATAAAAAAATGAATACCATGGTGGCTCAGCTCAGTAGTAAACCTGCCTTCTGAGCAAAGTGGTGTGGGTTCAATTCTCACATAATTATGTCAAACATTTGTGTGATAAACATTTTTTGTATTTGTTCTATGTCTGTCATAACCAGTCTCTGGCAATCATAGCATAGTATTATTATATGTTCTGTAGCCATAGTACATGCTTTGCTTAGTTTGAGCTCAGGCAACTGTGTGTGCAAGAATGTCCCCAATATTTAAATAGGTATCGGGTTCTGGGTGTTAGTGGTCCATTTCTTTGTGTGTTCCGTGGCATTCCTGACACAGGGAATCTTCATGGTAAGCTATGAGTATGAAACATTATTTATTTGTTTACTAAATGAAACATGTGAGATGGTTTATAGAATTAGAATATACTCAAGGCCTCAGGACATACAACATTTTATTCTATGCAAATAATTTATCAACCGCTTCCTTAAATACATATAATGCTAATCTAGGTACCTTAGTAGGTACTTTGGTCTGCAGCTGCAGTCAGAATTTTCAGAAGGTTAATATTTGTAAAAAATTAAAGGTATTATAATGATGCTTAGGTAATACATTTTGTATGTTTTACAGGGTGAGTAGAAATAATATTCAGCTAAAGTTAATTTGAGCAGAGCTGGATCCATGTGTAAAATATTTTAAAGAAACAATGAGAGTGAATACAAACTAGTTTTTATAATTTTTGAGAAATGTCTTTACCCCAGACCTGCTCAGCTTGTTTGTTTGTTTAGCAGGGTGTTTTCCGCACTTAGCCATTTGATTGGGCCATCTGCTCAGCTTAAGGTGTGGAATTGTTAGAATGTGTCAGTCTAAAAATTTACTTACCAAATAAATAAAGTTTTACACTCATAGCATCGCACTAGGATTCCCTGTGCCGGGTATTCCATGGGACACGCACAGATATGGACAACTTACACTCAGATCCAGAACAGATTTTATAATTCATCATTGTAACATCTGCCCGGCTGGGAATGATACACGGAACCTTCTGCTTCTAAAGCAACCATACTCTGATGAGGCGAGGAGGTTAATCACCTTACACCTTCAATCAGATTAATGTGCCATTTGAAACAGGTAGTTCTCAGTTATAAAAGCTAATTCTATTTTATGTTGACTGACCAGAGTTGCCAATGACTTTGTCTGAAAATTCAATTATCTTTCGAAACCAACCAATCAACCTACTAACTTACAGATAAACTAGCTGTTTCTCGCAACTTCATTTACTAAGTAGAAAATAGCATAGTATAATAATATACTCCGCCAGGCCGCTCATTCAGAAACACCTAGTGACGTCAATTGATGCTTAAGCAGGACCGAAATAAGTAATTTACAACAAGTCTGAAAGAGATGGATGATGATAACGTCATTACGTGCTTGCTAAATGCTAGACCTTTTTTTTTTAAACATGGAAAATAGTATCTAAAAACCTTTCTTGTGAATTATCAAATTTCATCAAGATCATTTACCATTCAGCCATTTAGCTGTGAAAAACCTACAGACAAACAGATAGACAGAGTTACTATAATAGTTAAATAATATCTAAAATCTTAAATAATTATCAAGACAGTATTTATAAAGATAATGTGACTCATCTTTTTTTCTCATTTTATGCTGCCTAGAAAATAAAAACACCTTTGAACTGGTAAGTTAGATCATATTTAATTGTTTTCTGCTGAATATTAGTTGGTACTAAGTTCTTTGATTGTATTTGTATTGCATAGGTGTGACTACAGGTTTAAAATTCATTTGTATTACTTTTACTGAGCGACTACACAACCAAGTTGTTCGCCTGATGGTAAGTGTTACCTTCTAGTTAACCTGTGATAACTTCTAAGAATTCAAAACCCTGTGCTTGTAACCTGAGATATGAATACAAGATTCAATTCTTATCATGCTCAGTTATATTATTGGAAACGTTGCTCTTTATAACAAAACTAGCTGTTGCCCATGGTTTCACTTTAATGGCAAATCACATGGGGATTGTTAATTTTTCGAAAAAAAGAAACTCAAAAAAAAAAAAACCGGCTTCCCGTCTTCCAAATTGGGTTTTGTAAAAAATTGAAAATTATTTTATTAAAAAAATATATTTTAAATTGATTCATTAATAACGGACTTATGCGTTAACATAAAAAAAATGTAATTGAGAACCTCCTTCGGTCGGTTAGAAATAGTGTCACTCTCCCTTTACTATAAACAAGTGTATTTCCTAACAACAACGTTAGTTAATATGAAAAAGTTGACGTTATTCCGTTGTTCTGTCTGTAGCTGCTTGGAAAAAAATATATAAACCAACCAAAATTTTTTGCATTCATAATTGCACAAACATAAATGAAACATTTCATTGTAATTGTTTTGAGTTAAAAAAGTCAACATCTCGCAAAGGTAGAGATTGTCAAATCGTCATCGTCATCCAACATTCCTGTGACCACAAAAGCAATAAAATGCCGCAAATTTCGAATAAAACATGTAATAAACGTATCATTCCCCTTTTCCCACGGGACTGAACAAAGGACGTAAGGCGAAGTTTAGTGATCACCGAAGCGGAATAATTGCGTACCTATCTCGTGAGTCGAGACGAATGATTCATACCATATTCCTGGCTAAGCTGCACCCCGCCTTTTTATTAACCGCTTCTTCCGTTTTTGTTTTTATAGAAAAAAAGTAGGTAACGGGGGCCTATCGTGACATCTTACGTTTTGTATTCGACGTTCGCTCGACCACGAATCCTATCGCCGTGCAATAAGGTCCATGGTCGCGCAGCGTCGAAAACAACGTAACCAAATGGCAATAAGGTTTAGGTTGGTCAGCTGATTATTACCTATTCTATTAACAGCTAGTATCTACTTGTGGCGATGATTGCATGATATCTTTGATAATTTCTTGATCTTAACGCAGTCTCATTCAGGAATAAACCTTTTTACTGATGGAGTGGGTTATATTTTGTATGTAAGTAACATACAAAATATAATAACTTTTTTTAATGTATGTTCATATTTAATTTTTCTAACATTTTTGTCCCAGTGCTTACTTTTCGTGATAAAATTTGAGTATCGCAACTTACCACGTACGTTTTGAGTGTGATTTGGGATCTGGACTAGAATTTATTGCATATCTATAAAATATTATATCTATCTATGAGGCTAACATAAACCCAACTTGAACACCAGTCGTGGTGAGTCCAGGTATTGTTTGAGATTCGTTAATTTTGTTAGGTAGTAAGTAAGGTCGGTGAGCGAGGGTGAGGGTGTAGGGGCGCATGCGTGGGCAGGGTGTGTCAGGATCGCGAATCGGCCGGCACTCGCGGCAGTCCCGCACCGCCGCCTCGCGACCGGCCGCGCCCAGCTCTCCCACTCGGTAACTATAAACCCACCACCTCTGAATACACGACATACGCTTAAGCACACCTCGATTCATTTACAACTTTTCGAACCGGCGACTTAATTGCATTTTCGCCTTATCCGGTCTCCAAAATTGTGCGCATTCCATTTTCATTTCCACCCACGTAGGGCCGCTTTTTCATTCAATACTTTAATGGTCATCTTTGGTGTTATTGATCGACAATGAAGACTCGTTTCCTGTGGAAGAATATTTACTTGTTTGAGGAATTATGTTACTTCAAGTAGGTGTCGGTTGCCTCTTGTCTTGTTCGATCGGTAGCTAACTACGCGTGAACGACTGCTTACCGGAGACGAGTTTATTTTATCGCTATATTATGATCCCCTTAACTTCTACACATATTCAGTACACTGTTTAATAACTAGAGTTTAATTTGGTAGAGCCAAGTTCAGGACTTCTTTTAATTAGAACATCGACGCGAAAGTTCTCCTTAAACTCGCAAATTTTGTTCGAAAATGGGTTTCCTAATTGTTAAAACCTCAGTGCTTTTGCTGTATTCCGTATTCTTTAATCGCAATCCGAATAAAACTCTACAAGTCCCCGAGTACAATATCGTTTAATTAAACCCTAGTGCGGAGTGCATGCATTCGTAGCGAGATGCTCAACAATCACTCCCTCAGTGAATAGTGCGGGAACGAGCACGACCCTCGCAAACGCTCTAATGTATGTGCAGTCACGCTAACGTGTGGTCCCCCGCTCTGTGAGCAATTTTAATGGAGAGCCCTCGCGGCGTTCGCTAATTGTTGCAAAAGGCACACTCTACCCGCGCTTTCTAAGGGCATAGACACTCGTGTTTAGCGTACCAAAGCTTTTCGCAGCTCTTTCAATGTTGCTTTTTCTCACTTTCGTTGCTCTGTGTTGACACAAATTGTTTAGACTACTACTTTTAATTTCGAGAATAGTTATTGATGTTATTATTTTAAAGAGTCAAAAACAACATACTTTAATAATTACAATTCAATACAATACAATACAACACATCATTATTGCACGCCAAAAATACAACAAAGAAAATATTAAAATAAAATGTCATTCACCAGTACAAGGGCGGCCTTATCGCCTAAAGCGATTTCTTCCAGTAAAATCTGCAAGTAACGTGTCTTCTTCTTTAATTATAGTTTTACTTTATCCGTTTAATACCATACAATCACCATATTAAATAAGTAATGCTCTTATAGATCCAAATTCTAATCAATCAATCTAGGATGTCATACAACTATCCGGAAAAGAAACCATCAGTATTGCAAAAGATGGCCGCCAACCTTTTTTTTTTTTTTTTTTTTTTTTATGTAGAATAGGTCGGCGTTTGACCACCAACTCGCCTGATGTTAAGCGACGTTGTGGTCTAAGATGGAGCACGACGACCTAAACGGTACTTATTCATTCTAGCCTAGAAGTTTGGTAGAGTGAAGAAGTACAAAGACGGCAGTTGAGTGAGGCGCTACAAGTGCGCTTCTGCTCAGACCCGTCTTCGGAACAGTTACACCGGACTACATCCCGAAACACGACTAGGTCATTTCACGGCATGGCTTGGTCCGGTGGGTGGTAACTAGCCACGGCCGGAGCCTCCCACCAGAGTTTGCTACCCGGTTAGCACTACCCGGGGACCACGTGTAGGGAATCAGAATAGAGTACACTCCTACGGACGTGGGTAGCTCAGTCCCCACCTGTTTAAATTACAGTACACAGTCACCAGTTAAGAACTGTCTCTGCGGCACTTCTCACAGGCACCTTCTAAAGTGTCTAATAATCAAATCGCATCGCATTCGCAATCTCGGATGGAGCTATTTGCCGTCAGACTACTACATTAGGCGCCAGATGGAGACGTCATTGCGGCGTCAGAGTGCTTAGTGTGAGTTTTTCTTACTTTTCGATCGCGTAAAAGTAACTCCAATTTGTATGAAAATTAAAAAGCGCCACCTAGTGAGAGTAATGAGAAACCGCAATCGTGAGTGCGAGTTTTTTGTTTACTGCCAACATTGACACGAAGAATTTACTTTTTCACGGTGAATTTACGCGAATCGAGTGACAAGCTCGATTGGCACTCACACTCGCTCGTTTTCGATTGTCGATCCGTGTGACGTAAACACGTTTACGCTGTAGTAAAGTTATTCGATTTACTTTGAGCAACTCACACTCAGATCGGAGATTGGTTTACGTCGAGTTTCCACCGCGCATTGATGCTCATTGCATCGGGAAATTGCGTTACCGATTCGATTTACGATTCGAAAACGGAGGCTTATAGCATTATCGAAATATCCATGGATTTTAAGTGTCTTATTAAATATACATGAAGGAAATAAACTTCCCGTACCTACTTGTAGCTTTTCGGTACGCAACACAGCTCTTTCAGTTAATGTTTTTCAATGGTTAAATTTCAGGTTTTATCAAAGTTCAAGTATAAAACTCACGGTGTCTCGTGCAGTGCAAGTTATATTTCTTAAGACGCTTAAAGTACATAGAAATTTTGTCACAATTAGGAAGTAGACACTGCTTCGTCTGAAAATCTATTAAAATAGATTAGGATACAAACTAGAGATCCCTAACATTTTTATTTTATTATGGCGCTTCTGAGAGACGCTCGTTAAGCGATCCTTAACAAGGATCAGAGGGAAGGAGATATAGTCCATTTAATTGCACATGACAAATGTCATCACAATATAGGTAGATTTCACGAATAGTTAGTTTCCAAGAAATTCGACAAGCGCATTTGTATGGAAAATTCAGAGCTTCCGAAAACCCTTAACTTTAATCAGTAAATGTTGTGCTCACGTGTCCAATTCCAACTTTACCGACCTTAATATCTGAGGCGTACTAAAAGTTAGTAATTGGTGTAGTATGTTACGTAGAGGCTGTAAGCTTGTGAACGGTCGGGTTGGAAGCTTGCCAACCACTCGCAGGAGAGCCCGTGAGTGATCAAATCGCACGCCTGCCCACACAAGCTACACAATCTTTCAACCCCGTTTAAAAGGTCTTGTCATGTCTGCTTTATCTATTTTAAGCAAAAATCTTCACACAATTTTTCGGAACTTTACAAAAGGTTATCTACAATTTAATTGGTCTCTTAATAGCTTAAAAGTGTGTATGATTTTGTTTCAAGCATTTGTGCAATTAGGGAAGTCACGGATTTTTTATTAGAAATTCTGTATCTCATACTTTATCTCGCATTTAGCGTGAAAAATAGTTCTCACTGTCAAGCATAAGTAAGTTCTTATTTCTTACCGTACGTAGCGGACGTATATATTTATAGCTTCTAAAATAACATGGTTTAGGCACACAAGAAGCCGGTTTATAGTCTCTAATAGCTATAGCTTCGAAACAACTTCCCGGTACTGAATACAATTTTTGTTTTCCCGATATATCACTTAATTGCTATTCACTTTACGACTAAGTGAAGTCTAACCGTGTATCCAGTCGTTTAAAAACTTGATTCATGTGAAATACTGGAAGTGCTGTTATTTTATTAAAATGCAAATTAAATTGTTTCTTATTTGATGATTTCTTGGGCTCTTTTTTTTTTTTTTAAAGGCACTGTTTTCCGTGATCATGATCATACAAACAACGCAACCACACGTATTAACTCTTTTTTTATAATCACCCGGAAATTTTAACACCCGCCCATTACCTTCTCATTCTCATTGACTGCCTCGGTGGCTCAGTTGGTAGTGAGCCTTCTGAGCATGGGGGCGTGGGTTCGATTCCAACCTAGGCCAAACATTTATATTGTGATGAACATTTGTGTTTGTTCTATGTCTGGGTGTTAATATCTATTTAAGTATGCATTTAAAAATATCTAAGTATGTATATCAGTCTCTGGCAGCCATAGTACAAGCTTACTCGTAGTTTGGGGTCAGGGACCGTGTGTGGAAGTGTCCCGAATTATTTATATTTATTTATTCTTCCACTAAATTCCTTCGGAGTGAATTAGAAGTATTTTTTAATGTATGATTTCTATTCTAAAAACCCCGGGGTCAGCTATTAAAATGTCCAAGCTGATTCTCTGTTGCTAACTGATCTGGCAGCGCTACCCCGGTCAGCGGACTCAATTAGTGCCAACTGTAGCGTGAACTACGTTTTACTCACTTTTTTGCAATCAAATGGATAATTTTGCTTACAAATGAAAAAGAGCTTTTTTGTGTCGTCGATCGGATATTTTTTTTAACTTGCATCGTTATGTCATCGTGTAAGCTTTATGATGTTACGTTTTACAACAGAGACGTAAAGAACGCGGGCGTGTCCCAATCGCCGGCATCCACACGGTGGAGCAGGCGCAACTCGGCGAGCTGTCCAAACAGCTGGGGGACATCGACGGCGATAAGGGCCAGCTCTACAAGTACCCTTTCCAGGTAAACGACCCGCGATTCCTGTGCGATTACCGAACAGGAAGACAGTCTCTTCGCTTGACGATACATTAAACTCTTGTACGTTTGTGGCGCGCACTTTATGTCGAGACACCGAAATTAAAATCTCACTTAACACTCCATTTGCATCAGTGTTTTTTTATGTTTAATTCGGTAATGTTACAACATTAAAATTTGCGTGAAATTTTAAGTTAGTCGCAGTAACAAACGTCATCTTTTACGTCATTCGATAATCTCAAAGACTGGGCTACTGTTTACCTTATTTATTTATGTAGTTTGCAAGCTGAAAGAAAATCCAGGTGTTCTAAAGTTTGTTCGAATTAACTTGCCCTCTCCGAATGAAGCTCTGCTGTGGTTTATACATATTTTGTATAGCGCACTAAATAAAAACTTTCGTTTCCAATTCCAACGAAAAAGTCAAGTTAGCTTGAACAAACGTTTCATTAGCTCACAACAATTTGTACTATACCTACTCGTAGCAACACTTTCGGGCTAACATATGTACAGTGCAACAAACATCTATCTATAAGGTGGCCAAATGAGGAACTAACAATATTGCACAAATATTTCTAAAGCATACTCGTACTCGTGCAATGGTGGCTCCCCCACTCAACTGTACAGATAAGTTGGTCGCACTGTCCTTCTGCTTATTTTGTGTCGACGTGACGGTTCATATAGCTTGTGTGTTCATTCATGCATGTTCACTGTAGATTGTGCACAGGTTGGCTACTCGGAACAAAGCTCAGACTACACGTTGTATCTGGTGGCAGGCGAGCACTCCGAACGTCTGCATTGGATACACACTGTCAGGTCTGGTGAGTATTCGTTACCGGGTAACCTCTTCATTTTTTTTCATTTTTCATGACGTCATTGATGTTGTGTTCTTTTCCTAAGTTATTGTGTTGTGCTAATGTTATTTAGATTTTATCAAAAATACTGGGAAGATCCGATCTACTTGTCGACTCTATTCAATTGAACTGACAGAATTAGAATGAGACTATGGATAGGTAATTATTGCAGGTGCAATTTGACAAGTATTTATAAATATTTACTCGATAAATACATAACGTTGGAGTAGCATTGGGTTGGACCATATTTTTTAAGACTAAACGTAAAGAAAACCGAATAAAGCCAAACGTATTGTTGTATGCCCTACACCTGTTAGAATAACGGTATAAAGTGGCAGCAGAATCCACTCGGTCTTGAGTTTTTAACAATGATAAGTTGTTAAAAATCAAGCTGTACTTGTTCGCCTAGCGAATTGTAGCCTATAACACTCGCGCAAGAAGAATCCTACAGTCATCATTCATCAATATTGGTTCAACCGTTTAGTAGTGACGAGAAAACAGTAACGGACAACCATACATAACTCTCCTGTTTAGGCTTCATTGCAGTCGGGTGAAAAGATACGATAGTTTTAGCGCAGACTAAGATTTGTTTATTAAACAAAGTGTTTAGGGAATTAAGACTCCGGTCTTTAATATGGTGGTGTGTTTTTAGTGTGTAAGTTGAACACCCGTCGCGGCGCGTACCACCCGGCGGCGTGGGCGTCACGTCGCTGGCCGTGCTGCGACGCGGAGCGCCGCTCGGCGCCCGGCTGCACGCTCGCGGACGTCTGGCCGCTGGACGAGCACATCGACCAGCCCGACGAACAACCGCTCATCAGGACCTCCACCGACAGCAACGAATGTGAGTACATCTCGGTAACTCTACTCCTTAGGCGTTGTTTGATGACTGACTGCACGCTCGCGTTGTCTGGCCGCTGTACCAGGACATCGACCAGCCCGACGAACAACCGCTCACCAGGACCTCCACCGACAGCAACGAATGTGAGTACATCTCGGTAGCTCTACACCTTAGGCGCTGCTTGATGACTGACTGCACGCTCGCGGAATCTGGCCACTGGAAGAGGACCTCGACCAGCCCGACGAACAACCGCTCATCAGGACATCCACCGACAGCAACGAATGTGAGTACATCTCGGTAGCTCTACAACTTAGGCGCTGCTTGATGACTGAATCCACGTCCGCGATCCTCAAGCCGCTCGACGAATAGCAGTTCATCGGAATAACCAGTGGTAGCAGACGAGGATTTCGATCAGGTCGCCGAACAACAGCTCATCAAGATCTCCACCGATAGCAACGCGAGTGCTATACTCACATTCGTTGCTATTGGTGGAGACTGGTGGTATTTTAGCGCTTCTTGGTGACTGACTGCACACGTCTAGTCGTGACGAGGCTCTCGACCATGTTGACGAGCAACTGATCATCAGGATCTCCACCGATAATAACGAATGTGAGTATAGCTCAGTAGATCTACTCCCTTCGTGGCCTCTAGACGCTGCTTGGTCACTGACTGTGACTACCACTGTAGCACAAGCATCTTTCTAAAATATAATCTCCGTTTTAAAGACGGGTCTGAGCAGTAGCGCACTTGTAGCGCCTCACTCACTGCCGTCTTTGTACTTGTTCACTCTACAAAACTTCAAGGCTAGATTGAATAAGTACCTTATAGGTCGTCGTGCTCCATCTTAGACCACAACGTCGCTTAACATCAGGCGAGTTGGTGGTCTTTCTCTCGTTATGACGGATATCACAACCATGCACTAAAACTCCTACTATGGCCAGCTTCTATGCCTAGCCTATTAAGTTAAATTTGACAAGCACAGTAAAGCGTTGTTAAGCGTGGTATATACCTTACAGGTGTTCAACGTTACTAAGAGGCGAGAGTGAATTGCTGTCAGTTTCGTTTGTAGGTTAGATATAAAAGCGCCCCCGCCACCGTCGGACTTAAAAGCCACTAGTGCTTATGCCACAGTGAGACTTGTGAGTAGTTGTGAGCCCACGCTGAACTCATCATCACTTTATAATTAAGACTTTGCCATGACTCGTAACTAAACCTTACCACGCTAAAAAGATTACCTCACACTTTAGCGGAAAATTCAAGGTAGGTATAGTCAATTTAGGTACGTTGAACTATAGATAACAACGGAAATAGAAAAATATTCACGTCATGATCGCTTTAAGTCGCTAGCTTTTAGTCCCTCCCACTCGATAGTGGTTTTGGTAAACAAAATTACTCGTCCATTCACGATAATTTCATTTAAATTGGTGTAATAAATTCGGATTCGGGCCCGTGTTCAAGAGCTGGAACTAGAGTGTTGTTTGTACAACTTCGAGAATTTTAAGGACGAAGCGATCAATTCCAATGATACCGTATTAACACGTATGGTATGTCATCAGCTTGTTGTATGTCATCTGCTACATGACTAGAGCCCGGTATATGGCGACAGGCTCGCCCTCTGTCACATTTGGGACTGAATATCGTCCGGCGAAGTGTGGGTGTTGTATTACACCTCTGCCAGCCCCCTTGGGGGAAAAGCGTGACGATATGTTATGTTATGTTATAACTAGCGGAGCCCCGCGATTTCACCCGCGGTCCTACAGGAACCGTTATTCTTTTGGGGATAAAAAGTACCCTATGTACTTTTCTGTATAACGACACTAACACTAACTTTACTACTGTTTCTGACAACGTGCATATTTGCAAAATTTCATGGAGTCAGCGCGTCAAAGCGTTACAAACAAACAAACATTCGAATAAATTCACTTTCGCATTTATAATTTTGGTTAGGATTCACAATACTACACTCACTATAATACACAATTCAGTATGTATGATAAGACTATTGTGAATTCAGTTGCATGTCGTTCTCGTTAGTTTCCGACAATTTTTAAACGACTGCGGCGAAGTAAAAAAAATAGGTTTATGTGATTGATCTGTATGTACGAGGGGAGATCAATAAGTTCGCGGAATGACAAGAAAAGAAGATGAAATTAAATGAAAAAATATTTTTCCTTTTCAATATATTCTCCCTTAACCCTAATAGATTGTTCAGATATATCGTATAATTTGTTTAACCCATAAAAAAATGTTTTGTTGAGGCCTTCAACGTAGGTCGAAATCGCCGACTTCACTTCTTCAACGTTAGAAATATTTTCTTCTCGAAGCTCTTTTTCATTTTCGGGAACAATTAATAATCCGACTGGGCCAAATCTGCACTGTATATAGGGTGGGTGGTTTATAGTTTGAACGCCACACTTGCGTAGGGCACCCATCGCAACATGGCTCTTGTGAACTGGCCCATTAATTGTTTTTTGGTTAAATTGGCGCATTGACTGCCTCGGTGGCTCAGTTGGTAGTGAACCTGCCTTCTGAGCTTGGGGGCGTGGGTTCGATTCCCACCTAGGGCAAACATTTATGCGATGAACATTTGTGTTTGCTCTATGTCTGGGTGTTAATATGTATTTAAGTATGTATTTAAAAATATCTAAGTATGTATATCAGTCTCTGGCAGCCATAGTACAAGCTTTGCTTAGTTTGGGGTCAGGCGACCGTGTGTGGAAGTGTCCCGAATTTATTATTTATTATTTATTGTCGTCCAAGAGCATTTTCCTCCATCCATTTCCATTTTCCCCTTCTTTTTTCCTTGATGGCATTCTTTAACTTTTCTAACAAACTAGCGTAATGTATTCCAGTGATGTTGATGCCCTTTTCTTTGTAGTCCATCAAAAAATACCCGCACAATACCAATAAATTTTAGCCATGATCTTTCCGGCCGATTGATAAAAAAATTTAGAAATTATAGTTGAGTCCCCAATTAGCCTAGTACAACTAGGTACAAGAATATATTCCTGTCTCTTTCAAACCCTTTCATTCCGCGAACTTTTTGACTCACCTTAGATAGATTCGTCTTTATTGCGCGAGTGTCACAGGCTATATTTCGTTGTTGGGTTTTTTTTTTTCATAAATAATGATACTTGTTCACTTTTAACTCGCACTAAATATCGTCCTGAAATAGAACTCGGCTACCTAAGTGCTAGAAACAGTATCTAAGTATTATAAACGTGGCTTTTTTTTATTGCGTCAAAAAACTCAGTCGAATTGGCTTGATGAGCTAATGTTCGGTAAAAAGTCGCTGTAATCATTTTTTACCCGGTTTTTAACTTCATTCTTCTGCGAGCTTTGCTACAAACCAATCTCAGTGGTAAAGATTTGATTTAGACAGAGATTGGTGTCACTATTCTTGAATAATATAGGATAGCTGCGCCCCGCGGTTTCACCCGCGGTTAAAAAGTATCCTATGTGCTATTCTAGACTGTAATCTATCTCTGTGCCAAATGTCATCCAAATCTGTTCAGCCGTTCTGGCGTGAAAGAGTAACAAACATCCATACATCCATTCTTACAAACTTTCGCCTTTATAATATGATAGGATAGTAGGATTGTTTCTGTCGCTCATTCCCAATAAAATAGACATTGGAGTGGACGGAATGGACAGTATGGACACAGCATTAAAACAATTGCTCTAGTATTAACCTAATGTTTCCGGGAACTTCTGGGAAGGCTAAAATGATTATAGAAACATTAGGTATTTAACAATTAATTTTCCTTTTGGTATTCCAATATAAGTTAAAAGTTATCGTGTTGCTCTGTTAATTAGTTTAGTTCTAATTTGAGTTCATTTACCATTAAAGGTTTTGAGTACAATTTATCTACAATTTCTGGAAAATACATAACTACAACAAAATTAATCTTACTAATATCATTTAACTAGTGACCTGCCTCGGCTTCGCTTACCTAAAACCTTATCTAGGTAGCTGATGGTGAAAACCGTGTAAAAATCCGTTCGTTATTTAGGAGAAGCGATGACAGCCTAGTTGCAGAAAGCCCGCCTCTAAAGCCAGAGGGAGCGGGTTCGAACCCAGCCGACGGCACGCACCAATTTGTTCATTGTGTAAACATATTTGCGTATTGTATGTCATCTTCTACATGACTGGAGCCCGGTGTATGGCGACAGGCTCGCCCCCTTTCACATTTGGGACTGAATATCGTCCGGCGAAGTGTGGGTGTTGTATTACACCTCTGCCAGCCCTCGCGGGGGAAAGGCGTGACGATATGTTATTTAGGAGGAATTAAGCGGAAATACAGACAGAGTGACATACAGACGCAGAATCTTTCTTTTATACAATTTAGAAATACATATAGAAATGTAGAGAAGAGATCGAGAATATCAGTATTATTAACTAGTAGGAAAAATACTTTGAAAATATTTTTATGAAAGAATATTTTATTTCGAGACTATAGTTTGACATATTTGGCTATTGTAAATCACTCTACTGTTACATCGATGGCTCAATGTCGCGCGATTCGGTTTTCTCAACAGGTTTGCGGATACGATCAAATCCTTGAACGCCGTCTACCTGTCTGTCCATTCCCATCCTTATTTCGAATGAGTCCTTTATTAGTTTCCGGGCGCTCACAAGCGAGTGTCTGCGATATTTAGATGCAATTTATTCGAAGCATCTCTTTTGATCGTGATTCGAATGTTAAGTCATCATGAGAGCGGAATAAAAAGTTCCAGTGCATCGCGAGAATTTTGTTGATGTTTTATTCTTTGGCACGAAGTCGATTGCCTTTGCTGACGTATGTGAGGAGACTGTCACGTTCTAGCTCGCTGTGTTGGAGGCGAGTGAAAGGGAGAGCGGAGAGCGCGCCGCAGCCTGCGCGCGAGTCGAATGGTAAATGTAGGCCGCGCGCGACCATCTCTGAACCGTGTTCGAAACCTCTCAGAAACCGTAAAGCCTCGTCCTCCATGGTGCTTATTTGCAGGTGATTCAAATTAATCGAAGACCATGTAATTTGGCGGCAATTAGTTGCGATCGTGTAGACGACCAATTACCTATTTAACAAGCAAAGTTAGTTTTATTAATGACTTAACTATAATCGCTACAAATATATTTCCTGTTATTTATGATTTGATCAAATACGACGTACTCACTATATTTGAGTATGTCTCTAAACTGTCATTAATCTAATCTAAACGACAAATCGCTACAAATATACATTTGTTTCTTCTTTGAGTCATATAATAATTTGAATATCTTAGAGTACCTATACGATACTGAAAGGATACTATTAGGTATAGATGTAACATATTTAACATGCTTGATTGGGTAATAAAACGCCAACGCAGCAGACAGAATAGGAACCCGTTTGTAGCGCGACGTGACGTCGACAGTTACGTGGTGTACCGTTCGCCGCGTGGTGTGTAGAGCGCCTTAGCGTGGCTTACGGCGGCGGTCTGGCGGGTTCGGCTGTTAGTGAGTGTTGTCGCGCGCGGACGTCCGGCCGCCTGTCGCCCATGTTGCCGACCAAATCCGACGACGAAGCCATGGTTACCAAGAAGAAGTCCAAGATACCATGCCTGTCGCTCTCCTCCTTCCTCCCGGCGCTCGAGGGTACGCCGTACTTCCACTGACCTCTATTCCGGTGGCCTCGTCGCCACCGGTTGCGTTCACTGCTCTGGTTGCACTCACTTTCTTGTCTTGGTCAGGTGTAATGCGGTCTGTGTAATAAAGGTAGTCGGTGATATTGTGCAGTGGTTTATTGTGATGTGCCTCATGGTTTGTACTGTGTTTGCTTGTCGGATATAACGGGTCTTTCGTTTCACAATTTCATGGTCGCGACAACAATGACCGTACCACACACGGCGAGGCTTCGACGCTTCTTCGTCCATATACATACATACATATTTATACGAATATGCTAGTAACTTCCTTAACCGAATGTTTAAAGTCGTTTGGCCCTACTTTCTAATGATTGTTTTAAATGGCCGTTGCCAATATGTTTGATCAGCTGTTTAAGCTTTCTCAGACACACGTTGAGACACATGCGTTGTGCCATCTGTGTTTATATTTTATAGGTGGAAATGTATTAATAAAGTCATTCAAATCGCAATTTGTTTGAAAACTGTTTGTGAAGAGAAGCTATTTGTTGTTGTATTGTACGGAAGCGTGAATGCGTGACTGCAGCAGTAAAGTTGGCAGGTTGTTCCTGCATGTGTGATTGACTGGCCATCGACACGCAACGCGCATACTTGACATTCATCTTACGTATTCCCCTAAACACGCTTTTTACAATTTATTTGATTGAATCTTCAAAAATTGTATTCGAAGCTTTCGTTTACATGCAACTGGCTCAGTGGTAACTTGAATTACAATATTGCAGTGAAGTTTTTTTGCTCACTGTGAGACCTTGACAGCATTCAGTGTTTGTTCAATCTAAAGTTAACAATTTTAATGCTGGAACCTCACGACGTGATATCGTGTGTGTTTTTTGCAGTTATTACTAGAATTTTTGTATCTTACGTTGATGATGGTGAGGCTAATAGTAGCTACTTATACATTTCCTGCTATACGATTATTTATGTACAGTCTACACTTGGAAAATTTGCAACGCTGATATAACAATAAATTTGTGGTGTGGTGTTAAGGAAAAGAGACTAGTCAATTCATAGGTTTGAGACTAGTTTCACAAGAATTTAGATAGATAGCGGTTTGATTTTGAACAATAATTGTTTGAATGAAACTGCAGCAAAACATCATAATCATTAATCTAGGGTAATAAATAAATAAATTGGGGTCATTTCAACAGACGGTCGCCTGTACCCCAAACTAAGCAAAGATTGTACTATGGCTGCCAGAGACTGATATACAATAATGCGTCAAATAGGACTTTTAAATCTACCACCTACATAATGATATTCAAGGATCTAACGACATTACAGGAGAGGCTTTCCAGAATCTACATTATTTCTACTCCGACTACTCTGATTAGTCTAATGTTCGTTTCGATAAGAGCGATAGGTGATCGAAATATCATTTATTATCACGCAATTGCTCCGTTACTCCAGCCTACATTCACTTAATCTGTTATGTTGTAGGCATAAGGTGTAGATTCAATGGAGACGCGCGGAAGTCCGCTTTGAAGATCCCTACTTCATTCAACTTCGACCATAAATTGCACAACGATTCTTTCCGTAAATTACAAAGGTTGACTGACAATTTATTTCTGTAGAAGAGTTATTTATAGACCGCTGCTTAAGATTTTATCAAGATACGCTTATTGCACATGCATTCATTACGGTTGTTAGATTAGTCAGCTAAAACGTGCATTAAATTTTCCTCTATTGTATTTAATACTTGCAGTTTGTTATAAGTAGCAGTGTCGGAAAGACGCTAGATCACCGTGACGATCCATAGATAGAACGTTAGTGTTTGTTCTTATTAGAACTTCTGCCGTCCCAATTAGGGCCCTAGAGCAAACTCCTTCTGGGCTGTCAGGGCAATTTGACGCCCCTCCCTCGGCGACAGCCCAAGCCGAGGTCGTACCTTAGAGGTGCCTTTGCGCTCGTCGTCCTCAGCTGTAAGCATTATTGAAGACCCTGCGCCATCTGCGCTTGCCTAATACCCGATACGCTGTCGAGGCCTCAGTGGCCAACAGAATAGTCATTAAAAAAAGTTCTTATTAGAAGTAACGGCTTGTCCAGATATGAAATGATCCTTGTGCTAACAGAACAAAACCATCAGTAAATATACCTTAGGCTTAAAATTTAGATGGAAGGAGAAGATGCCAGATTACAGGGCAAGACGTTAATGATCGACACAGGGCCAACAATAATAGGAAAATATGTGCTATACACAAGAGGTTTTTGCTCAGCAGTGTATTGCGTGGTAAATATTTTAGGGGTGTTACAATGATCCATATTAACTAAATCCATTAGTTTTGTTTAATTATCCCGATTCGAAAAACAGCCCTGGCCACTCTGAAAATGTAACGTACTAATTCGTGTGTCGAAATTAATATAGGTAACTATGTTTGTTTGTGCAGCGGTAACAGCGGTGGTGGCCACCACGATGCCGGGCGGAGGCGTGCTACCCGGTACACCTTCAGCCAAGCCCAAGGTAAATACCACTACGACTAAATTAAAATGGTATTGAGAAAAGGATTTTCGACGTATATGTCTACTAGCTGTTACCCGAGACTTCGTTCGCGTTTATTAAAAAAAAATAGTTTCCAAAAACCTTCCTCATGATATTGTACCTACTATTGTTCCTAAAAAACGTTTTATCCACAGATCTAGGATGTAAAAGATCGACAGTGACAATTCGATAGTGATACAAAAAAACATTTGCGCATGCGTGAGTAAATTAGTGTTGTGAAAAGTACTTATTAATTTATCGATTGACCAAAAATGGTCCTCCGGGTGCTTGTCGATAAATATAATCTTTCGCATACCAATTGAGCTGTTTTTTGTTCCAAGTATAACACCGCTGCTGAGCTAAAATGAATATTAATCACTGAACGGGTGTTAAGCTAGGCGGAAGAGTTAGATATCAGTGTCACCATGTATCTAAATTAACATAAGAAAAGGAAATAATAAGATCAACATAAACCTAGTAATTCGCTTCGAATTGTGACCCTTGACCAAATTTACTCGTATACGGATTATGATAAGTAATGATACTTATCTCATTGGTTTTGTACATTTATTTATAATTTAAATATATATATTTAATTTAATTAAATATAATTAAATTAGACTTGGATGTAAGACACCCAAAATGTGTAAATTGAATTAAAAATGATGATCAGAAGTTGAAGGTACATACTTATATTTAATTCAAAAATGTTTTACGCCTCATCATTCAGTACAAACTCGGAAGAATGTCAATTTACTTTTGATGGCATTGATTCAAAAATGTATGCTTTGTTTATGTATTGCACCCATCGCCTACCTAATGAACTTTGATAAAAACTATCGATAATAATGACGTCATCTTTTTATCCATCTCTAGTGAAAATCGAGCGTAAACTAACTAATATTTTAATGCTGAATTTCATCACCAATTCTGCTTTCATCTAGGAAATATAGATGTTACGAAGAAACGACAACAACATACCGCTGGTAAATCGGTTTTTGGAACCAATTTATGTTATGTTTTAGACAAAATTTAGACAAAAACATCACAATGGAATTTTCATATTTACCCATGAAACGACAAATTTTGTGGGTTACATCTTGGATTCACATCACAATTGCTAAACTCACAAGATGACATAACTGCATTTAGTTACAATTGCTCTCTTTTGAGTCTATTTATAATTATTTTAGTAAAAATATAAATCATAGGAATTTTCGCGTGTTCCCAGGTGGCGCGCTGTCATTAATGACAAAAGAATTATTGACTAACATTTTATTTGTAGGCGACCTCTTTCTCTCTTGTGGAGTTTACATTTCGATGGAGACTTCTCTGTCCCACGCTTCGTTGGTCTTTTGCGAAGCAAAAAAAAATCTTAGGTCTGTGGTTTTATCTAATAGTTTTTATCTTTACCATGTAGTTTATGAAATAAAAATTTATTATTTATTTATCTAGATCCTTTCAGCCGTTTACCCGTGAAAACTTACAGACAGACAGACAAAGCAACTTTTAATTTTATAACATGAGTAAGGATAAAGTTGCATGTCTGTGTACGTTGACATTTGCGCTACAAAATCAATAGTTCACTGTTGGCGAAAACGACACATGATACCTAGTACTTTGATTTTTAGCGTAAAAGTCAATGTTGATTCATCGGAATTTTATACCGATTCAAACCAATGATTGACCGTGTATGATCAACTGTCAGTAATCCTTCTTCGTTTCAGGAAAAACAAAGGGCCAAAGTTGTCGTAGCTCTCTACCCGTTCAAAGCAATTGAAAATGGCGATCTCTCATTGGAAAAGGTAACCACAAGTATTAATTAAAAATTAAAAAAACCTCCGACACCGATTCATTTACCAATCATAGCTAATAACACTCCCGGCTAATTCACCTTTCAAACAAAAAGAAAACTAAATCAAAATCGGTTCATCCGTTCGGGATCTACGATGCCACAGACAGATGCACACACACAGAGACACGTCAAACTTATAACGCCCCGTCGTTTAATTAATAACTAACCCCCCTCTATCTGTATTCCCCTTAAATAATAATTAAGATTTATGTTCACAAAAGTCACGGACCCCGGAGTCCGTGTAATTTTTAAATAAAAAAAACCACCCCTTAGTTTTTGCGTCGGGCGTTAAAACACAATGCATTAAAAAAAACTATAGCATGAAAAAATGGTAGGTGTCCACTTGTTCAGTCCAAAAATATTTCTCAAATCAAATATAATTTTTTTATTTATGAAAAGCTTACAAATTTTCCTTATAAATAAACCTTAAAAATATATGGGTAACACTAGTAAATTTGTCTTGTAGCACCTACACTAAGAACATAAATATTCTTGTGCTGTAGGTGACTACATTCCTTCATTTTTTTATAAAAAGAGTAGGAGTATGTACTATGTGTGTGCAAACTGTGTGTGTGTGTGTGTGTGTGTGTGTTTTTTTTTGTATATGCAGTGAAAATTAGTTTTATTTTAAAACTAGAAGTATTTTTTCTGTATCATCATAATTTAAGTTCTCTAGCCAATTATTGACAGCTAATTTAGCATTCTAAGTACTAATGTATTTTTTTTTACTTTCAGGGCGCAGAATATGAAGTAATAGACGACTCACAAGATCATTGGTGGAAAGTCAAGGACGAAACTGGGTAAGCTAAATAATATTTACAATATGCTATTTTATTGTATGTCATCTGCTGCATGACTGGAGCCCGGTGTATGGCGACAGGCTCGCACCCTGTCACATTTGGGACTGAATATCGTCCGGCGAATTGTGGGTGTTATATTACATCTCTGCCAGCCCCCTCGGGGGAAAGGCGTGACCATATGCTGTTTTAGAAACTATTTATTATATTTTACCGCCTTTAATATCACGAACGTCACGGACGAAATGGCTATTGTATTGTATTGTAATATTATTATAGGGTCCAAACACCGGTACAGTACGAACGACTTACTCAAAAAACAGCTTAAAAAGATTTGCGCAGACTGTATCTCAAACCACAAACAATTATATTTCCAAAAAAAATATTTCGAAGTATTTCCTTATTATCTAGTAAACAGATCGTTCATAATAACAAAAAATACAGTCTATTTATAGAGTTTCAAACACAAAAAGAATACCATCGTGTTACTATTATTGCTACTATACTCATATTGTGCTAGGTACTCGTTCAAATATGCGAAAAATTGCGTGCGATGTGCCTATTGTAAGAGAACACGCGAATTAGTCACGTACTATTGTACTCAATATGTAAATGTAGGTACCCAAATAAATCCTGAATACTGAAGTAGGTATTTATTTCAATTTATATCTAAATATATGTAGAGTTTAGGTACAGATTCTGATGTGTCGTGTGTTATTGTTTTCAGATCCGTGGGGTACATTCCTAGTAATTACGTCAAAGAGAAAGAAACACTTGGACTGCAAAAATACGAGTGAGTACATTTCATACGATCAGGGCCTGGATTCTATTTAGTCATTGTTTTTGAATTGTTAATGAATTGTCTATTTTTGACACTTTTGGCATAGAAAAAACTTGCTAACTTGCTTCTAAAAAACTTGGTGTCTTTTCCAAGGTGAGGCAGTACTTCACTACTGAACAGCTTCTTACCCTTTATCAAGCACAGGTTCGATCTTGTTTGGAGTACTGCTGCCACCTATGGCATGGTTCCCCCAAGTATCAGCTGGACGCTCTGGACTCCATCGAAAAGCGCTCCAAACGGCTCATTAACAATGGTTGAACCCAAGCTTCTTGTCACACCGGCGTGAAGTGGCCAGCCTATCGGTATTCTACAGAATACACTACGGCGAGTGTGCACAAGAACTGCACGACCTGATCCAGCTATCACCGTTATTTTATAATTGTACCAGGCGCACCAGTAAGAGACACCCTCTTATGGTGGAAATTCCGCCAGAACGCACTACGCGTTTCAAGTCAACTTTTCTTGTAAAAACTGCAGAGGTGTGGAACTCATTGCCTGCGTCTGTCCTTACACCTAAATACAATCCGGGGGTGTTTAAGAGAAAAGTGAATAAGTATTTCCTAGGCGTGTTACACCATCGATCACGTCGACGCTTCCCATCAGGCGAGTCAGTGGTCAAACACATGCCTAGTCTGTTGTAAAAAAAAAGTGTCAATTTGAGGCAATTCATTAACAATTAAAAAACAGTTGGTTAGTAGAATTAGGGGTTATGGTGCTTTTTAGTACAAAGCTCTGACTCTAGACAGAATAAGAACAAAGTAGGCTGGATTAATGAGGTGTTCTATTTTAACCAGGCCCAGTTTGTTTTAACCACAGGTCATTTAGACATATCAAACCCATTTCCCTTTTGCAAAAATTTGTAATACGTTCAAATAAACCTAAACTCGTCTATTGAATGATTTTTTTTTTTTTACAACAGACTAGGCATGCGTTTGACCACTGACTCGCCTGATGGGAAGCGTCGACGTGATCGAAGGTGTAACACGCTTGCCTAGGAGATACCTATTCACTTTACTCTTAAACACCCCCGGATTGTATTTAGGTGGAAAGACAGACACAGGTAACGAGTTCCACACCTCTGCAGTTCTTACAAGAAAAGTTGACTTGAAACCCTTAGTGCGTTTTAGCGGAATTTCCACCATAAGAGGGTGTCTTTTACTGGTGCGCCTGGTACAATTATAAAAGAACGGCGATGGCTGGATCAGGTCGTGCAGTTCTTGTGCACACTCGCCGTAGTGTATTCTGTAGAATACCGACAGGCTGGCCACTTCACGCCGGTGTGACAAGCTCTGAAGCTTGGATTCAGTCAACGAGTCATTGTTAATAAGCCGTTTGGCGCGCTTTTCGATGGAGTCCAGAGCGTCTAGCTGATACTTGGCGGAGCCATGCCATAGGTGGCAGCAATACTCCAAACAAGATCGAACCTGTGCTTGATAAAGGGTAAGAAGCTGTTCAGGAGTGAAGTATTGCCTCACCTCACTTCATGATCCTTTTTATGTAACCCTAAATAGTACAAAACAACTTCTAATCTTTTCTATTTGTAGATGGTACGTCGGCGAGATGTCGAGACAGCGAGCGGAGTCGTTGCTCAAACAAGAAGATAAAGAAGGATGCTTCGTAGTTCGCAACTCCTCCACGAAGGGAATGTACACACTTTCTCTTTACACCAAAGTGTAAGTATAATTGAATTTCAAAGTGGTCTGAGTCAGAATATTTTTTTTGCCATACTGCAGCATCGAGCAGTATTTGGGGTTCTTGAATCCGTTATTGGAATTCCATTAAATATTTCATTTTGTGAATACTGCCATTTTTTAATCGCTCTAAAAGATGTTAAAACTAAAGTCTAAAATGTTCAATGTTAATGTTTTGAATGTTCTAATGTTAAATCTCCGAAAAAGTATCTAATCCAATTACACGCACCTTCTGATATACTATCTCATTTCTTAATTTACAGTCTAGATTATTATCTAACCTGTAATCGTAATCGTTCCAGCAACCACGCGCAAACGAAGCACTACCACATAAAGATGAACTCTCGCGGCGAGTTCTACTTGTCGGACAAGCACTGCTGCAACAGCATCCCCGAGCTCATCAACTACCACCGGCACAACAGCGGCGGGCTCTGCTCGCGGCTCAAAGCCACGCCCTGCGACCGGCCCGCGCCGCCCACCGCCGGGCTCTCGCACGGTCAGCCTCGCTTGTACTCACTCACCAGCACTTCATTACTTACACTTATCAATCAACTACCACCGACACAACAGCGGCAAGCTTTCCTCGCAGCTCAAAGCCACCCACCGCCGGGCTCTCGCACGGTCAGCCTTGCTTGTAGTCGCTCACCAGCACTTCATCACTTACACTGATCAACTAAGAAAGCCGTGTCATACACTCGCCAACTACCAGTCCATTACTCACCTTGATCAAATAGCAGTCCAGTACTTGCGCTTATCATATAGAAATACATTACTTGCGCTTACCAATCAGGAGTCCATTACTTACACTCGCCAACTAGCACTCCACACTTACCAACTAACGCTTCATTATTATTTACACTCGCCAATTAGAAGTCAATTACTTGCACTCACCAACTAGCAGTCCATTACTTGCACTCACCAACTAGCAGTCCATTACTTGCACTCACCAACTAGCAGTCCATTGCTTGTACTCACCAACTAGCAGTCCATTACTTGCACTCTCCAACTAGCAGTCCATTACTTGCACTCACCAACTAGCAGTCCATTACTTGCACTCACCAACTAGCAGTCCAGCACTTAAAATAACCAAGTAACAGTCCATTACCAACAATCAACAACTCTATCAGTCCAACATACCACAACCACAACACCACTTATCAAGTACACACTAGCCATAATGACGTCCTCATCACTCGATAATTCCGTCCACAGACAAGTGGGAGATCGACCCGTCGGAGCTAGTTCTGATGGAGGAGCTGGGCGCGGGCCAGTTCGGCGTGGTGCGGCGCGGCAAGTGGCGCGGGAGCATCGACACCGCCGTCAAGATGATGAAGGAGGGCACCATGTCTGAGGACGACTTCATTGAAGAGGCCAAGGTCATGACGTGAGTACTGAACACTAGTGATACCGCTTAAATGACTCCTCGCCCGCGCGGTACCAACGTGTTGAGTTAAGGCATCAAAGGGATCGAGAGGTAGGAGCGGGGTGACTTGAACTGAGCCGCCCTAAAATTTAAACAAGAAAAAAATATTGTGATTACTTTTTATTTAATCTTATTTATTTTTAGTGAATTTGGACAATTTTAATTCAACACAGTGTGATGTAGGCACATCAGCCCTAGGCTGCTCGCCTATAATTAAAGAAATAAATACATTTTTTGGGACTTTTGTTTAGTCAGTCCCATTGTATTAACAAAACTATTGATTAGATAACAGAAACAAACAAAGCATCGCAAACAAAAAAAATAATACATAAAGAATCACTTGAGGTGACTCACACATTTGAGCAGATCCTATTGTGATTACAAAAAATGTGTACGGATATCAATCTTTTATTTTTTCAGCAAATTGCAACACACGAACCTAGTGCAACTATATGGGGTGTGTTCAAAACACCGACCCATTTATATAGTGACGGAATACATGCGACATGGCTCGCTGTTCAACTACCTGCGACAAACCACGCCCGACCAAATCGGACACGCCACGCTGCTAGAGATGTCTATACAGGTTACTAAATAAATGTATTATTAGTATTAGGATATCGAGTGCTACTGATAATTTGTTAGTGTCTGTGTTCTCACCTTAACACCATTCTTTGATGAAGTTTTAATCGTTGTCATTTCTAAGTTGAGTCAAACGACGACGAAGATCACTGGGTCTTCGCCAGCATGCTAATATTCCCACATAATAAACATATCGTCACGCCTTTCCCCCGAAGGGGCTGGCAGAGGTGTAATAAAACATCCACACTTCGCCGGACAATTTTCAGTCCCAAAATGTGAAAGGAGGCAAGCCTGTCGCCATACACCGGGCTCCAGTCATGTAGCAGAGGACATTAAATACGCTCAAATGTTCACACAAAGAACAAATTGGTGCGTGCCGTCAAATGGGTTCGAACCCGCTCCCAGTGGCTTGAGAGTCGGGCCTTCTCCAACTAGGCTATCATCGCTTCCCACACAATAACTACACATTTTTAGACACATTGTAGTGGCGCGACCGACGACACCTAGCTAGCTGTGTATCGTATGATAGACAGTGATATTGCCTGCGAGTAAGCGGACTGTATCACATACATATATTGTTTTATTTGTTACTACCTATTGTGAATCTCTAAAGATCATTTACTATCTCAACTCCGCCCTCACATTCATTTCAGGTTGCTGAAAAAATGAGATACTTAGAATACTTAATAAATTACTATAGTATAATTTACGAAAAATGTTTCTGTTTCCAGGTTTGCAAAGGAATGGCGTATCTAGAAAGGCATAATTATATTCATCGAGACCTGGCTGCGAGAAATTGTTTGGTCGGAGACGATAACGTAGTAAAGGTAAACAATGCTACTTATTATATTTGACGGATCAGGAGGCCCATCATCAGTATTAATCTCGGGCGTGGACATGAGGCGTTGAATAAAATAGTTCGTTCGAAAACCAAATAATATAATCCTTCTTCTTTTGACAAAATCAGACTTGAAACAACTAAATAATTATCTTCTCTTCTTAATTAAGCACGATCACAACAAAATACGTCCAGATTAAAAGGATTTAAAGCGATTCGTCGCAGACTTGGTGCGCTGGCGCCGTCTCGTCGTAAAGTGAAAAATCAAGATGGCTGCCTCGCTTCCATAGACACGACGCTCCGCTAGAGTGGCATTGACCACCAATCAAAGCGTCAAGCCACTCTTGATGTTGACATGACGGCGCGCCGTCACGGCCGGACTGACATACGACCGTCCTCGGGCGTTAGTGTGTATCTAGAACAAACAATTTTAGATCACCAAGACATCCGCTCGTTCATCCTGCACATAATTCTAAGGGTGGAACATCGTTACTGACACCGACGCCATTATACTCAAGTTAAAACTTCACCGGACGAGTGCGTCCCTTCAACCAACCCACAAAGGCCTGACTCGGACAACATTAGATCTGTAGCGAGCGAGCGTATCCTTTCAACCCACCTACTCAGGTGCAGCCTGAATAACCATCTGGAGCGAGCGAGTGTATCCTTTCAACCCACCCATTCAGGTGCGGCCCGGATGACACACCTCGACCAGGATCGACTTACTTCTGGAGCGAGCGAGTGTATCCCTTCAACCCACCACTCAGATGCGGCCCGGATGACACACCTCGACCAGGATCGACTTACATACTTCTGGAGCGAGCTAATGTATCCCTTCAACCCACCACTCAGGTGTGGCCCGGATGACACGTCTCGACCAGGATTGACTACTTCTGGAGCGAGCTAGTGTAGCCCTTCAACCCACCATTCAGGTGCGGCCCGGATGACACGTCTCGACCAGGATTGACTACTTCTGGAGCGAGCTAGTGTATCCCTTCAACCCACCATTCAGATGCGGCCCGGATGACACGTCTCGACCAGGATTGACTACTTCTGGAGCGAGCTAGTGTATCCCTTCAACCCACCATTCAGGTGCGGCCCGGATGACACGTCTCGACCAGGATTGACTACTTCTGGAGCGAGCTTGTGTATCCCTTCAACCCACCCACTCAGGTGCGGCCCGGATGACACATCTCGACTAGGATTGACTACTTCTGGACTGGACTAGTGAATCCTTCCTCGTTCAGCGAACCCGGATGTCACTATCCTGCCCAGGCTAGACAAACACATGTAACATGTATAACATAAAACGTAACATAAAACTTCAAACCTATGATTGCAGATTGATTATCTTGTTCAGCGTATATTTCTATTTCATTTTGTATATCCCAAGTCTCTGGATCAGAGTGTGCACTGAGAGTATCGAATCAGCTGTGTTCTTCCGGGAGTCAGCGGAAACAATATCCGAGCTCACGTTCAAGGTGTCACAGTTGTTTGAAAGTAACGTATATTCTTGATCGGTTGAAGTTACATCTTCTAGCGCCGTCTCGGCCTCGTCATAATTCAAAAAATTGTTAGCGATTTCAAGCAATCTGTCATGTCCTTGAGGTACTGAGCACAAATTCTCGTGGGCATACTTATACGTTCGATGATAACTACCACCTATTTTTTTTAATTCATACCGATCGTTGTCTAGTACCGTAGTTATGACAAAGGGACCCCTAAACTTCTTATCTAATTTAGTTTAATTTGGTGTACTTTAGACCGCGGAGAGTGAGTATTTTGTTACAGCAGATTTGGTGCTGTTGAGCGCGAGTTGGATGCTTTCTAGTTCATCTCGTCACGTCTTATTGGGGTCGTTCTCAACAATGGTTACCAAGCTTTTGAGAGTACACATACCCCTTTCAACTTGTTAATTTGCCCTGCTAGAGCCCGTCGCAATGAAATGGAGTCGTATCCTATGCGCAGCTCAAAAGCGCAGTCAAGATCTGCAATGATCCGTTTAGGCGCTCCAAATAGGCAGACCACTTTTTGTAGTGCGCATATCGCACTCTTGGCATCAAGAGAAGAAGTATGTTCTAGCAAAACATATTTTGTGAAACCATAGTCATTATAATGATCGATGATCACGGAACAGTAATCTTTTCGATCACTCTTCCCGATAAGCTATCCCGTAAAATCGATATGTATAGTGTGCCATGGCACAGCAACTTTCGGGATTGTGTGGAGCTGAACGGGCTGGGCTCAGATGGGCCCTTTGATGGTTTGCAGATAATACACGAATCGATAAACTTACGCACGCATTTCGACATCTCGGGAATTAGTACTGCTCATAAAGTTTATCAAACGTTTTATCCTCGCCTAAATGATGTATCCCATTGTGGGTGTTATTAAGGAGTGTCCAAATTTTAAAGACCTTGGGACTACTGGAAATCAGGAAACTGTTTTGTTCCGATTAATCGTTCTGTAAAGAATGCCATCTCTAATATCATATGTATCAGCAATCGAGTCAGGGAAGCAGTCCTTGTCTTTCGTGATAAGAATCTCACTATCGCGCTTTTGTTCGACAGAAAGCCAATCTTGATGAAGCTCGACATACTGAACCTTCTTTATGCTTGGACTCCTGGTAGACGTGCTGGCAACATCGACATCAGAAAGAAGATTTCGCGAGAAGTAGTCTGCGTGTTCGATTCCCTTTCCTTCACGATAAATAATATCAAAGTCGTAAGCTTGTAAGAAAGCCCACTACCGATGTACGCGAAGAGAGAGGTTTTTTTTTTTTGAAGCCTTAAGAGTCCGGCGACCTAACTAATTTTGACCTAGGCGACCTAGACTAACTTCGCATTGGCTTAAGGTATTCTATAGCCATTTCGTCTAGAAGAAGAAGACGAGTGAAGAGAGCGAGTAATGATACTGACGAGCCTCTAAACTTACCTACAGAGTGACAAAGTGCAATTTCATTTTTTTTTAATGACTTTTGCACTTCTGTAATCATTCTTAAGTAACTAAGTATTTCCCTTGTATTATGGATTCATTTAACAGCTAATGATGTAGACAACCTCCCTATGTAATAGAATTTTTGGTTTGCTTTGTCTACCTATTGAATAAATCAGTCAAAAGTGACCCCTTAAAAATGAGAATTTATATTATTATAATATTTTCGCTTGAGAACGTTTTTTGTAAAAACCAAGAACATAAGGGCGTAGATATTGTAAATATAATTGTACTTGCTAAATTTCATCATAATCTGACAAACGGTTTTCAAGAAATTTGAGTAGCGCGTTTGTATAGAAATTTCAGAACGTCGTGGCCCTCTTATGGGAATTGCAGTCCGTGAAAACTTCAAAATGTCGACCGTAGAGGTAATGGCAGAAGTGTTCTACCGCTCGCACAACTGCTAACGTCTCCAATTTGTACGATTGATAGCGCGACTTCACCTCTTATATTCGCCGGCTAAAATACTCCACGACGTGCGGTAGTTTTCTTCTGTATGAGTAACGCACCATAGCCTTCAGAGCTTGCATCGGTATGTAACTCTACTGGTAGCTCCGAGTCAAAGATGGTTAGTACCGGTTCAGATGTTAGTATACGTATTATAGCGCTACGTATTTCCTCATACCCCGAGTCCAGCTAATTGCCCCTTTTAATTTCGTAAGAGGATACAACGGTCCCACGATGCGCGTAAATTCGGGAATAAATTTACAAAAGTACGAGGCAAGCCCGAGAAATTGCCAAACTTGGATTGCGGTTTTTGCGGTTTTCTAATGGCGCTATCCTATATGGACACCGTTGATCAGTTTTATGTGGATCTAGCAAATTAATTTCGCATTTTTCTATTTGAACTCGGTGGGAAGGTAAGCCCACGGAGAAACAGTCGGAATATTTATTTAGTAGCGTTATAAGCGATCCCCTATCATGTCCTTTTAAATCAGTGTCGATTTTTGTAAAGTCTAGTTTGTTAGTATTCAAGACACAAAAATGAGTTTGTTCCTTGAAATAAAATATGAGATTATCATTATAAATTTTGACACATAGCCCTTGCTCAAAAATATCTCTGCCAATTATGACAGGATCCGAGATATGGCTATCTGGGACCACATGAAACAGTAAGTTTACAAAAAGTTCGTCAATTGTCACATTGCTTTGAATCTGTGTAGTACATTGTACATCATCAACACCTATGCCGCTCAGATAAACGAGACTCTTACGCACACTACTCTCAAGCTTGTTACAGACACTTTCTTTGAACAGAGAACAAGATGACCCGCTATCAAAATTAAAAAAAAGAAACTGGCTCACCGGATGATGTCTTCAAGATGCCCCTAGTAGGGCGGTGCTCACACTGATGAACTTCCTTGACCGTAGCTCCAGAAACGCTCTTCTTGCCTGGACAGACAGTCGCCACGTGTCCAGGCTGACCACACGTGTAACAGGTCACAGCTGCATCCTTTTGTATAGTATACGGTAATCTAGATTTGTCTTGCAACTTAGTTCCGACATCGTCACGTAGCTTCCTGCATACGGCTATACGATGCCCAGGTATTCCACAATAATGACACCTGCCGATGAATCTCTCTGTCATACGAGCTCGCTTGGCTTCAGGTTCTTGGGCTTCGGAATCCGAACGTCGCTTAAGTGATATTCCACCAAGAATTCGGAATAGTTGAGCTCGACTCTTGATAGATTCACGTCTTATTAGACTATCTCTCTGGCACAGTACCGATATAACGAATTCGGTTATCACTTCTTCAGACATCGTTGATTTAGGAATTCGTTCAATAAGATTCCATAAACGAAGAGCAGATTCAGACGCCGTCTCTTTAGCGCCTATTTGGAATCGTAAGATGTCATCGAAATGGTCTTGAATAAGCTTAGGCTTAGCAAACTTTGCGATTAAAATCTCTTTAACTGAATTCCACGTAATTTCGTTCAAATTCAGGTTAGTTAGACACGCAGCTACACGGCCTTTCAGCGCACTTGTTAGGGCAACAAGTAAGTTAACTCCTTCTAGGCGTTTATGCTGCACGATTACTTCGGTCACTTTACACCAATCATAAATATCTGACTCTGACTCATCCGGATCAAACTTTAGAAGCGGCTTCTCAGCAGTACTTACTGTTGACATCTGCTGCACGGCTAAAACTCGGGTAAGTAATGTTTCCATGCTGCACAGAAGTCGCTCGGTGGTTGTTTTTTTTCGGTTGCTGTGCTTCACTTTGTAGCTCGTTCGATCCCACTTCTGATGACGGATCAGGAGGCCCATCATCAGTATTAATCTCGGGCGTGGACATGAGGCGTTGAATAAAATAGTTCGTTCGAAAACCAAATAATATAATCCTTCTTCTTTTGACAAAATCAGACTTGAAACAACTAAATAATTATCTTCTCTTCTTAATTAAGCACGATCACAACAAAATACGTCCAGATTAAAAGGATTTAAAGCGATTCGTCGCAGACTTGGTGCGCTGGCGCCGTCTCGTCGTAAATTGAAAAATCAAGATGGCTGCCTCGCTTCCATAGACACGACGCTCCGCTAGAGTGGCATTGACCACCAATCAAAGCGTCAAGCCACTCTTGATGTTGACATGACGGCGCGCCGTCATATTTATTTGTAGGAAATTTGTGTTTATTATTGACATAAATATAAATCCTTACTAGCTGACAGCCCGCGACTTCGTTCGCGTTTATTATTTATATATATATATATATTTAAACTATCCTATCTCTCAAGTTGGATCGAACTGCACATGGTGTGCGAATTTTATTATAATTGGTTAAGTGGTTTAGGAGTTCATTGAGGACAAACATTGTGACACGAGATTTATATATATTAAGATATTAGCCATCTATAGAGCATAGAAGGCTAATAAATGGGACATTTCACTGATGCGATCGAAACAATTTGCATTTTAATTGTAACGGTTAGCATAATGGCACGTTTATGGGCTCACTAAACATTTATTTAGAAAAGCATGCTAGTTGGTTGTTAAAGGTTGGCCATCCCTGCTATGCAGTATCCTAATCATAACTTTTTGTTTGGTACGTTTTTACGCCTTAACTATGCAACAAATTATGAAAATTTTAAAACATGTTGTCCACGGTTTCAGAGTAATAGAGTGCTTTATTGGCCTTATAACAAGTTGTTACACTGGGCAAGTCAATACAATCAAACAAAGTCAATACAGAATAAGTATATAGATGTGTACATTATTATTAAAATAAACTTATTGTAATTTATTCAATGCACAAGAATGAAGATTGAGTCTTTAATTCCAAAAAATAACAACGGTTCTTGTGCGGCCGCAGGCAGGACCGCGGGGGTCTGACTGAACTGGATTGACTGAATTTTTGCTGTTGTTGTTACCAGGTGGCAGACTTTGGGCTGGCGCGGTACGTTCTGGACGACCAGTACACGTCGTCCGGCGGCACCAAGTTCCCCATCAAGTGGGCGCCGCCCGAGGTGCTCAACTACACGCGCTTCTCTTCCAAGTCCGACGTCTGGGCCTTCGGTACGTCGCCTTACTTTACTCATAAATATTCGGGACACTTGCACACACGGTCGTCTGACCCGAAACTAAGCAAAGCTTGTACTATGGCGGCCAGAGACTTACATATATATACATTTTTTTTAATTCATACTTTAATAGATAATAAACACCCAGACATAGAACAAACACAAATGTTTATCACATGAATATTTGCCCTAGATGGGAATCGAACCCACGCCCCCTAAGCTCAGAACAGACACTACCGACTACACACACTACCGAACAGGTTCACTACCGACTGAGCCACCGAGGCAGTCGATATATGATATATTATGACACGCACTCCAGTGAAGCAGAATAACTAGTTCGAAGCGATTGAAACTAGATGGCGCTTTCATCATGATATAATTTATGTTTAATTAATGTGATAAACCTATTACGCAATCTGTCGTATGCGATTGATAGTATTTGATAGTTTAGCTATCTGGCCCCTATTGTTTGATGTTTTCTGGCCATTGTCTCGTTTGAAAAGCGTTAGAATATGGAGCCGCTAATGACTATCTGCCTACCTGCTATTACACTACGCTTAACTAGTAGATAGCCAAACTACAGATCGCATAGTGTAATAAGCCCTTCATTTTTAACGGAATGACCCGCGGACCGCGTGAGTTCCCCGCCCCAACGCATAAAACTAGTTTATATAATTTATAAAACCTCTTAAAAGTTAAAAGTGGAGTTTAATTCTATAGTATTATTGTGAGACATGAGACAGGCTAGGCTAAAAAATATCTACTTTACCCTGCTTCTAACATTTTAACTTTGCTGTCACACTTTGCATTCATAGTTGTATTAGTTACAGCTCAGAATGCCCCATTCATAATAGTCTTACATGTCCCATTAGAGGGCACCTACCTGCCCTCAATCGAAAATGATTGAGCTGTTAACCACCACGCTGGCTCAATAACACATAGTAAACACTGAACCAATTGCCGGTGCATGTCAACCACTGAACCTAGTATCATTTGAACTGATTAAGTTTCCACTAAAGCGCAGCTAAACAAAAAAACAATTAGGTCAAATATGACTTTTATTTTTTGGTTTATTTCAGGTGTACTGATGTGGGAGATATTCACATGTGGTAAAGTGCCATACGGGCGAATGAAAAATTCAGAAGTGGTGGACATGGTCCAACAGGGAAAAGTTCTCGACAAACCTAAAGGGTGCTTAAACGAAGTATATAATGTAAGTATTCATAACGTTCTACCGAATATTCATTACTTGATTCCTTTTACTGTTGTCCATGTTGTTTCTGGCTTTTAACTTTTGTCACAATCTACGGCCAATCTACTATCTAAGGCCCTCAATTGGCCTCAATAAGACAAAATGGGAAAAAGATAAAATTATCTCTATATAATCTATATATGGTATTCTTAATAGTATAAATGAACCTTAGATTATTTATTTATTTATTTATTGTTAGGAAAACAAACAGCTGTTAACAATATACAAAGTACACAATGAAATAAAACAAATAAGCCTAGATAGTTTTCACTAATAAGTAAGATAAATAAATTGAAAGAAAGTGTTACATAAATATCGAAATAACAAGAATGGAAATAGACTAGATACAAACATAAATAGTAGAAAAACCTACATAAAACCCTAAGTAAAGGTCTGTAACAAAGACTTGGACCATATCAATTTATAAAAAAAAAAGAATAATAATAATAGAAACAATTATAAAAAATATAGAACAAATATTTATGGCACAAAATATTTGGAAACTATATAATTTTTAAATAATATAATATAAATATAATATAATATAAATATAATTTTATATTTTATCCATTTACGGTTTCAAAAAAGACGAGTGAAAACACTTTCAGGGCTTATCCTACTCAACTGTGTCTGCTAACACACTGGTACTTTAGTCGCGCTTGGAACTTTGTCGTGAACGCTTGTGTCCTAGCGCGAACGTTGTAGCGCCTCACTATCCTTGTCATCCGTGTCCCTTGTCGCTACAGTTGAGGAATAACCATATATTAGCGGGAAGACGATCCGGCCCGTGTCGACTGGAATGTAAGTTCAGTAACTGTTAAGGCCTCACTATATCCTTGTTATTTGTGTCCCTTGTCGCTATAGTCGAAGAATGACCATATATTAGCGGGAAGACGAGTCGACCCGACTGGAATCTAAGTTCAGTGACTGTTATGGCCTCACTCTATCCTTGTTATTCGTGTCCCTTGTCGCTATAGTCGAAGAATGACCATATATTAGCGACTGGAATCTAAGTTCAGTAACTGTTAAGGCCTCACTCTATCCTTGTTATCCGTGTCCTTTGTCGCTTTAGTCGAAGAATGACCATATATTAGCGGGAAGACGAGTCGACCCGACTGGAATCTAAGTTCAGTGACTGTTATGGCATCACTCTATCTTTGTCATCCGTGTCCCTTGTCGCTACAGTCGAGGAATAACAATGTATAAGCGAGAAGACGAGTCGACCCGACTCGACTGGAATCTAAGTTCAGTAACTGTTAAGGCCTCACTCTATCCTTGTTATTCGTGTCCCTTGTCGCTATAGTCGAAGAATGACCATATATTAGCGACTGGAATCTAAGTTCAGTAACTGTTAAGGCCTCACTATATCCTTGTTATTTGTGTCCCTTGTCGCTATAGTCGAAGAATGACCATATATTAGCGGGAAGACGAGTCGACCCGACTGGAATCTAAGTTCAGTGACTGTTATGGCCTCACTCTATCCTTGTTATTCGTGTCCCTTGTCGCTATAGTCGAAGAATGACCATATATTAGCGACTGGAATCTAAGTTCAGTAACTGTTAAGGCCTCACTCTATCCTTGTTATCCGTGTCCTTTGTCGCTTTAGTCGAAGAATGACCATATATTAGCGGGAAGACGAGTCGACCCGACTGGAATCTAAGTTCAGTGACTGTTATGGCATCACTCTATCTTTGTCATCCGTGTCCCTTGTCGCTACAGTCGAGGAATAACAATGTATAAGCGAGAAGACGAGTCGACCCGACTCGACTGGAATCTAAGTTCAGTAACTGTTAAGGCCTCACTCTATCCTTGTTATTCGTGTCCCTTGTCGCTATAGTCGAAGAATGACCATATATTAGCGACTGGAATCTAAGTTCAGTAACTGTTAAGGCCTCACTCTATCCTTGTTATCCGTGTCCCTTGTCGCTATAGTCGAAGAATGACCATATATTAGCGGGAAGACGAGTCGACCCGACTGGAATCTAAGTTCAGTGACTGTTATGGCATCACTCTATCCTTGTCATCCGTGTCCCTTGTCGCTACAGTCGAAGAATTACCATACATTAGCGGGAAGACGAGCCGGCCCGAGTCCGACTGCCCAAGTGACTGACATGTTAGAACGTCACTCGTCTTCCTCCTCTTGAAACCGTCATTGAGATTATCCCAATAACGAGTGGTGTGTGCAGGTGATGCGCGCGTGCTGGAAGCGGTCCCCCGAGGAGCGGCCCTCGTTCCGCGCGCTGAAGGAGATGCTGGCGCTCATCGAGCAGAGCATGCTGGCCGACTGACTGCGCCGCCTGCTGCACCTGCTGCGACCCGCGGCACGCGCGCGCGCCGGCACGCTGCCGCGCGCGCGACCCGCGCCCGCCGCGCCCGTCTGACCAGGAGACCAGAGCATGCTGGCCGACTGACTGCGCCCGTCTGACCAGGAGACCAGAGCATGCTGGCCGACTGACTGCGCCCGTCTGACCAGGAGACCAGAGCATGCTGGCCGACTGACTGCGCCCGTCTGACCAGGAGACCAGAGCATGCTGGCCGACTGACTGCGCCCGTCTGACCAGGAGACCAGAGCATGCTGGCCGACTGACTGCGCCCGTCTGACCAGGAGACCAGAGCATGCTGGCCGACTGACTGCGCCGCTTGCTGCGCCCGTCTGATCGACTCTCCGCGCGTAGTGACGAATGATTCGGTGAGCCTGGTCCTAAACCGCGCACACGACCTGGCTTCATTAAGAGTGTTTGTTCCATATTCTGATTGTGAGCCATCCCGTTCGCGCGTTAAAAGTGCAGAGTGAATTGTCGCGAGCAGATATAGCATGCGGTCACTGTCATAATTAGAATACCTAACGAGCGGTGCACTGTCAATTCGTATATAGTGCGACAGCAGAACTGTAGCAAGTCCTAACCCTTCTGAGTCCTGTAAAAGTAAGAGTCAATCGACTGGCGTGATCGCAATGATCCAAGCTGCGGGTCGCTATGCAATGCAATCGAATTTACTTCCGATATGATTGAAGTGCCAAATATTTTAAAATCGGCTGATTTTCTGAGAGAAATGGTGTGAAGGTGTCGTTTGTTATCAGAAAACGGTTAGACATTTTCTATGAATCAGTGCGCTTTAACTCGGACCGTAATTAATTTAAAAATTATGATGTACGTGTAGATTTTATTAATATACGTACAAGACTATCTTTTACGCATCTGGGGACATATACTAGGTCTACTAGGATATATTTCTTTTGTATTGAATGACTATCAAATATTTTGTATACAAGCACAAGTTGAAGTTTTGCACGAGTTTTTATATGTTAGCTACGACTAAACTTAGATTTGTCTGCATGTCAAGAGGAGTGAGAAAAGCGGTGTGAACATGCCAGTCGTACAAATGGAAATGATTCTACTCTTTGTATATTTCTCAAGAGAAGAAAGATTAATACAAACTAAAGCTGTTTACAGTCCTGTTCAGACCGCTTCTCTGGCTAGCAAGCGTGTCGCGACTAAATTATTTTGACAGTTAAGTCGTACGACAACGCTCAGATCAACCTAGAGAATAAGATGGCGCACGGCGTATGATTTAGGTGAAGCCAAAAACTACGCTACTCGCTTGGTCATTCTTACCTCGACATTATGTGCATTGGTTTATGGTATAATTTCGTATACATAGTGCATTATAAAAGTGTGGCCAGGACTACATTTTGAGGTTCTTTTCAAAAATTGTGCCGTTTTTTTACAAGTCAATTTTGAAAAAGCCGTAACATTAAACTCTTACAAATATGTGCAGTTTTAGAATATTAAATCTTCTAAGGTTCTAAAATGGAACGGAAATGGCTAACGTAGAGTTTAGGTTTTAATATTAGTTTTCGTGCAATTGTAAATGTTTTTCATGGCAAAATTACGACGCGCACACGTTTAAAAAGCAGGCAAAAGGCTTCAGCAAGATATAACGCAGTGTTCCATCTTTTCCTCTAGGTTGATCTGAGACGAGAACGTGACAAGAGTACCATTATTGGTAATATTGTATTCCTGTCTTGTTTTCTCTCGATAAAACAGCCAACATAATTTGTCGCAGCGCGCGTATTCAGCCTATAAAACCCAAAGCAATATTTGAAACGCCCATATCGATATATTGTAATATTTTGATAGTACACTTACGGTAGCTTGGTAGTATTTCATAGCAGATTTAGATTTACATCCATAGCGTTTAGCGGGACATACTATGAAAGTGTAATAGGGATGCCTTGTAATCGCACGCCGAAAACCCTATTTCCATACTAAAAGTCCCGATGAAAATATTAACTGCACATTAAATTCTGTACCCAAGAAATGTATGAGGCGGATGTATGAGTGACACAGATAACCTATAAATGTCGCATTCAAATCGATTAAGCGCATAGATCTAAATAAAAAAAATATCACTGATTGGTTCATTTCACGACATAACATGGCAAATAGAAATATTTTATGATGGCAAATAGAAATATTTTGTCAAAATTCCCACGTGCGTTTTTTGTCGTAACAAAGAAGAACAATGCGATTTTTATTGGGGGATCTGTGATGTTTGTGATGTCTGTATGTCTGTGTGTATATTGGATTATCATGTGCAGTTTATTTCAGACTTTTCTAGAAGCCTTTACAATAGTCGTAATATTTGGTCTGTGTTATATTCGTCATCGAAATGTGGACAATAAATCTTAACCAGAGCATTGTGAAAAGGAATTGACAGGAATTGAATTTGTAACAAAACGTTTTCATTGATTAGTCGGGCTGCGATCAACTATAGTACTAGATTTAGGATCACCTGTTTAAAAATGATCAGAAAAATGTTTCAACAAAAGAGTGTTGTCACCATAATTATAAACAAATTTTATTTAAATTGAAATTAAATTACAAATTTATACAATTTCTTGTAGTTTAAAAACCCAATTAGCCACCGCTGTAGCCGAAATTTAAAGCTTTGCAAACTCGGGGTTCTGGTAGGTTGTCAAAATTGTTAGGGCCTAACATTAATGAGTTTGGTCGGCTTGATAAACATTTGCTTGGTGCCGGCAAGCTATGCCATAAAAAGCGCCCAGCCCTCAAATCTAACATGATTCCAAAAATCACATTGAGTGTTAGGGACCCTAAATCTTGTACTATGGTTGATCGAAGGAGTCAGCAGTAGCCGTCCACTGCCATTAAAGCTTGAATTGCTAACATATTTATGTATTATGTGATTTTAGTCCTTAACTTCTGTAATCCCATAGTCTAAAACTCTATGAATATCAATTGATAAGTTAGTACATATCATTCATATTATACTGTAGGTACGATTAAACATTGTTTTTTGCAGTTATTGCATAATGCCTTCACCTTCAATACAAACATTGCACCACTTTAGTTTCTAACAAGAGTAACTATCGTTAGTTCAAATCCTTTAGTTTAGGTCATAAAAAATTACATCATCATTACATAGTTGATTAACTTTAGGTTCTTATTGTACATAATTATCATTATATAGCTATTTAAATTAGATATAAGTACAAGCTTCATAAATACCTACATACATAGTACATGCAGTGATATAGTAAACGCGCTATATTTTATAAAGCCATATTGTCGCGTGGTGGAGATAGTTCAATAATGCGTGCGAGGAGGTATATAGGGTGTAAATAAAATAAGTCCAGGATTATATAGCTACTAGTTTATATTTAAATTGTAATTTCGGAAAAGATCTCATCGAGGCCACGGTTTGTAGCGCCGTATTGAACTGTCCCCATCAATAAATTAATATTATTTTTCATTAAACATGTTTACATGTCACAACATCGTGTCCAGATATTGCCACTTTACTCATTTGAGTGTCACAATTTTGATTAAATTCAGCTGAACTGTTTTTTTAAATGTTCTGCATTCCTTTTAAGAGACTAGTCATTTAGTGAATAAACTAAAATACGGCACATTCAACTGATTTTGTATTTTGCGCGTTCCGATATACGTTGTAGCGCATTGACGCTGTAATGTTGCGGCCACATTAGATTCAACTTTGTGCTCAAGCTTAGCTCCGAGATGAAAACGCGAATGTTCAATCGAACTACTGCACCAACAATGGTTACATTGTGTCTAAAGACTGCTCCGTTCGCTGATAAGACATTGGCGTATTGGCTCCAAAACGTAGATTAGTGCAAATATGAGCGATATGTGACTGCGACATAGCGGTATTTCGGTCCACGCTTTTTGATACCACACTGTACTCACTTACCGTTAAATTGTATATGCTTATATGCCTTTCTACAGATATAACATCGTAAATGTGAATCACATTTTCGTAACTAAACATTTTATCTGACTGAATAAAAAGTTTAAAAAAATTAATTGTGTTCTTCTAAGCAATTCCATGTTTATCAAACCACATTGAAAAAATTAAGTATTAAACATTTTGTGATATGGGTTTACAATTAATATGTTAGTTAAGCATCCAGTATTGTTTTATGTTTTTGTGTGTTCAGTTGAATATTTTTTGTAATACATCCTAGCAATGCAACTTTCATTTGTTGTGAGCATAGTGACAAGAGGTTGAATTGATTGAGAATTATGTTATCTCCTTAATTTAAGCCCGCATACTTTTATCTGTAATCAAAGGCCCCAAAGTACATTTACAACAGTTACATAATAACGTGTAGTAAAGAACATGTCTGAATTTGTATAGCAATTTACAATAACTGTTTTGTAAACTATATAAGCAAAATGAAATGTAATAAAATCGAATTAAAATATATATAGTACTGTTTTATTGCTTCAAAGGTAATCCAGGTATAGGTGTCATGCTGAAACTATAGTGTCAACTGCGGTGATTGCGGTAATTTTTTTACACTCAGTTTTGAAGATGAGCTATTGCGTACCTAGGCAATATCTTTACATGATAATGTGTCTACCGATATTGAACATCATCGATTTTATTATTTTTGGCCTTTATTTTACAATTGGTCAACAGTTGAAGACATGATTACTTACAAATTTTTTCGAGGTGTATTTTTAGACGCATTTGCCCCACCTGGGGAAATTGCGTCCGTATATCTTAATATTTTAATTTAAACAATTATGACCAGTTACGAAAGTTTACGACCAGATAGTTACGAAAACCCTGTTGGATAATTGATGGGCTGCTACCGCACTTATACAAAAACACCAAAAATAATGAGAATAGCAAGGGTTTTGACTGGTTTAAAAACGCAAGTAAAAAGGAATTTTGACAAATTTTAACGAATCTGTATCATAATATGTTGGCGGCTTTAATTCAAAGAAAATAGCGACAGCACGTGATTAGTTTACAAATCAAACCGATGCGATTAGTGCCTGCGTTCGCGCTTTTAGAAGGGTGGATCGCGATGTGTGTTCAAAATTTTTATAGACAATATTTCATTTAATGTACCTAGTATAATTGCATCCTTCAGTCGATACTGGATGCACACCTCGCGGATACAACAGGGTTTTTGTAACACCCTGTATAAGTAAATTTGATTTTAATTAAGTTGGGCCAAATATTTTAACAAACATTATTGAAAAATGTAGACTGTTTCAACTATTATAAAAAGCTGTTTTTAAGACTGTTATAAAAAGACGCATTCATTGGTGGGGCAAATGCGTCTATTTCTTTCTTTCGTCACACAGTTGCCCCATGAATATTGTCAGGGGTGAAAACATTTTTAAATTAACATTTGAGGCTTTACTTTCGAATGAGTGTAAATCTATCCTCCGTAGTAATGCTAATTTATGGAGGCAAGTAAATTGAAGAGTTTCTTTTCCCGGGTTTGGCTCCACATATTTGTATTTAATCAGTATCAAGTAGGTAAATATTTTTTCGAAAATTTAAAAAGTTAAAACAATAGTAATAAATTTACACAGGTACATACATCGAATCGAGGATCGAGGTAGATCGAATTAAAAACCTCCCGTTTTTGAAGTAGGTTGAAACTAGGTGTAGCCGACGCAATTGCCCCAACAGAAAAATCAAACCTCAAAATTTTAAACTCCGAATTTGTTAAAAAAAACTTTACTCTCAGAGCAAATATTTACGTCTACGTGTCATATTATTCATATATTGTGTACCTACTCATCTATAGAAAAAGCTTTGAACTCAAAGAACACTTGAAATAAAATCAGATGTTTAGGCACACGCGCTCGGATAAGCCAGTCACAGAAAAAACCTTTTTTTAAATAGTGAATTGTCTCGCCCCTTTTTAATTGTGTGGCGCCACCTCCTCCTTTTTTATATCTTTAGTTACAGTACTATACTAGATGGCGCTAGTAGCCTAATTTGTGAAGGGTTTGTCAGTAATTCTTAAAAGACGCAATTGTACCAGTTGACCCTATGTACTTTTAGCCGTTTTATCCACTTTTTCGTTTTCCTGGTTGGTTGTACGTCTAATTAACGTTTATCAAATTTACTTCTTATCTGTATGATTTATGAAAGGTAATAGTAATTTCTGTTCTGAAGATGTGTTTGTGTACGCCTTCATGGGCATTAGTGAGCGCGCAAGTTTGATAGGGGGAACTTTATTTGGTTCGCGAGAATACATTGGATAACGTTGAATTGAGTCCGGAATTCACAAAAGACTGACTAAGAATACTTACTATTCTTACCAAAAATATTATTAGGTAAGAGACCCTCATTGCAAACAATAAACGATTCTGATTCTGATTCTGATTCTAAAACAGCAAATGACAATTGTTTAGTAATCAACTAAAATGTGCTCTACATTTTCCTCTATTGTATGAGTGCCTATTATATTTATAACTTGCAGTTTGTTCTAAATTGTAGAGTTGGAAAGACGTAACGTTCTAAATAATACTTGTTTATTATTACTTGCGGTAAGGGCTTGTCCTTATTATAGCACGACATTTTGGAAAACGTAGTTATTTCTAGTATATAGAACTATTAACCCGACCCATTATTAAACTTTTAAAACCACATTTTATGACGTGAACATTATGAAGTGTATTTTTATCTACATTGCGTTGTACGTGAGTGAGTCAATACAGCAGTTTCGGACGACAATCGTAACAAAGAGACGGTAAAAAAAAACGCGGACAACGTGAACGGAATAGTGCTCTAGCTGGGAAGCTCAAACAGTTAGTACAACTAGTAGGCGAACCTTGGATGGATGGATAGGTAAGTCATTTGGATTCAGGACAAGACGTGTAAGACAGATCGGGAACGACCATAAGAAAAGGAAAACCAAGTTACTATTCACTTGGTTTTCCTTAACTTATGGTTTTCTTGGTTTTTCTTTTTTTTAGGTGACAATAGGTGCGTAGGCACCTAGGTCACCTAGGTAAAAAAAACAACTGCGGGTCAAACATTATCTACAAAGGAACAGACAAGCATACAATCATACACACAAAAGTACGCCCGAAAAAAAAAAAAAATATATTTGGGGAGTAGGATAAAAGTGAAATGTTTGTGGCGCCACCTCTGCAAAACCTCTACATTCAAACATTTTATTGAATCTTCAATACCCAATTGAATATTGACATTTGATTTGATTGTAACGCGGTAGCTCGCTTTCTGACGTATTCTTATTTAAAACCATCTTACATCGATTTTCGTCAAACATAGCTAAGAACATTCCCGGCTAATTTACCTTTCAAACAAAAAAATCAAAATTAAAATTGGTTCATCCGTTCGGGAGATACGATGACACAAGTAGACACAGACTCGTCAAACTTATAACACCCCGTCGTATTTGCGCTTGAGTAGGTAAAGCATTTTGTTGTTTGTTAGATGCACTTAATTTTCTTCATTACATGCTACTCGCTACCTAGTCTACGGTTACTATTACAGCCACTATGATATTCACTGCTTCTAATTTGAAATGCGAGTTATAGTATTTTTTGTTAGTGCAGCGGTAACGGCCAGTGCTGAGAACTACCCGACGTACTTCTACTATGATGCCGCGTGGAGGCGTCCTGCTTCCCGGTACACCTTCAGTTATGCTCAAGGTAAATTATATGTAGGGCTATCTGGTACAAATGGACGTAGTTTCTGAAAAACGTTCCAATCCACATGGGTTAAGTTTTTGGGAAATCGCGTTTAAAGTTCAATCCGGTATTACTCAGCGTAAACGTGTAATTATCTAATATTTAACTTTAATTATCGAAACATATCGTAACACACTTTAAATTAATGTTTGCTTTAATTTTACAACCTAGGTAGTTTTTTTGATATAACTAAATTAATTTCTTTGGAACGTTTTTGAGAAATTGCTATACACATGGCATAGTAAAAATGTAAGATTCACTAAAACGTTTCAAGTAAAAAGAGTATAAAAAAAAACAATCCAGCAACTTGGAACGTTTTATAGAAACGAGTTAAATTCTTTATAAAACTAATTTAAAAAAAATAATAGGATTCAGGTTGTTTGGAACGATTTAGAGAAAGAGATATTGGTTCATATTTAATAAATTAAAAACGATCCAAGTGGCTTGAAACGTTTTAGATAATAGGTATGTCATATTCCTCCAATAGGAGATTTTTATTTAATGAAAACGTTCCAAGTGGATTGGATCATTTTAGTGATTTTAATTTTGAGTGTTTTAGTAATGTAAATAAATAAGGGAAAACGTTTCAAGATACTTGGGCTGTTTTTGCTTTATAAATATTTGCGCGTTTCATACATGTGGGTTGGGCTACTATGTCTTGATTTCATATTTAGAATGAGGAGAGGGTTGCCATATTTTAAGAGGTAATAAATATGAATGACATGAGAAGATTGGCATATTTAACTCAATTTTGACTGGTTTGTGGGTTGGAACGTTTTTCAGAAACTACGTCCAAATGCATCCATGGGGCAATTGCGTCTTTCGAGAATTACTGACAAGCCCTTCACAAATTAGACAACTAACGCCATCTAGTACAGATAGTAGTTACAATAATCTGAAGTAGATGGCGTTAGTTAATTGCCAGTCATTCTCGAAAGATGCAATTGTCCCACAGACGCATTTGTACCAGTTGACCATATACCTAAATATGTACATTGTATGTGATTACATTTTCCAATTTGCAATACGCTAGGTGAGTTACCGTGCTAAATGTGGATGGCGTAATGGCCGTTAGACAGATAACAATCCAATTTATTTCTATCGCACGGGCACTACCACACTAAGTTAGCATACCGACTGCTTTTTTAAAATTAATTAATAATACATTTTATTATTAACTAATAATAATTATTAATTAATTAAATGCAGTCGATATGCTAACTTAGTATGGCAGTGCCCGTGCGATAGAAATAAATTGGATCCAAAAGTTTAATGAGCGCTTTACTATGCTATCACTGTCAATGTTTCGCGTTATACCGTTACAAAACTTAATCCCCCTTAGTTATAAACGTTGTATAGCCTCAGAACAGTTAAACAGTGTATTGTCGTTTATGATCGTTTTAAAAATTTAAAGAAAGAAAAATACAAAACTGTGTAAAACTATTCCTAGGCTCAGGGTCGGACTGTGCTGGAAGGGCCCGGGTGGCTCCCCACAAGCCAGGGGCCCGCGACGGGGTGTAGCCCCCAACCTACCTACCGTCAGTACGAGGGGGGCCCGCGCCGGCTGGGGCCCGGCTGGCAAATGGCACCATGACTTTATGGCCAGTCCGACCCTGCCTAGGCTATAACTACAGGTATCACGTTTATCAGTAAGGATAGTTTTGTAACAGGATAACCGTTGTCGGTTGAGGACGGTTAGGTAATACTTACCTATATGTTATAAGGCCAGTTAATGCCTAAAGCCGATATTCGACATTTTACGCTCGTTAATTGGTTATTAATAGTATTTTATAACTAGCTGGTATTGTAAATATTGTACCTAATTTCATTCCAGGCAAAGCAAACAGCTAAAGTTGTTGTAGCTCTCTACCCGTTTAAAGCTGCCAGACATTGCGATGTCTCATTGGAAGAGGTAAGTCTACAAAAGTAATAAAAACATTATGAAAAAGAAACATGATTGTTTTTTGTTAAAGGATTTATTAAATTAACACTTGTTTTTCACTGGTAAGGGTAAAATAAATTATTTAATAAGTAAATAAACCGACTTCAAATTCAAAACACAAGCTAATTCCTAGTTTGGATAGGTAGTAGTGCTTTTCAACACTGACTTTATAAGTGTGCGTAACTTCAGCTTCCTCATAGGTGATAGAATAGTTTTACCTATGCCAATATTTAAAGCATAATAGCTGCAATCAAATATCCTAGTCTTAGTTTAGCTGCCACAAGAACTTCGTTAATATGAGCCATTTACTATGTGTCAGCTGGAGTGACACAACCTCAGCTCGCACATCCAGTACAGGCAAACCAGTGAGGTTAGGGTTTTGGACAATAGCTAGAAAATTAAAGCATAATAGCTGCACAAGGTAGGAAAAATCTGAACGATGCTACTCAAAACATGTAGAAGCTATGATCAAAAAACTGTGTGTAAGCTGGTGTTGTGTCACTTCAGCTACTCATCTCATATCTTCCAAACGAAAGAAGGTATGACTATGCATTTTAGCTCAAATTTTAAAGCATAATTGCTGCCATTGGCAGCAAAATTTTCAAGTCTCTGGGTTATATACTTTCCGAGTTATAAGCTAATACCTATGTGTTGTAGCGTAGCTACTTACTTACAATACATTTTTTCGTTGCACGACACTTAAACATTCATTTTTGCATTTTTAGTTGATATTTAATTGTCTTCGACATTAAATAACAAATATGATTTTATTTTTATTTACGGTATTGAGCAATGACTTTGAAGTCATGTAAGTTATTAGACACTGACAGTGACAGTTAGCATGTTGCTGTCATCCGTTTCACATTTCCGTCCGACGGATCAAGTCAAATAAAAAAAAAAAAAAGATAGGAGAATGAAATTATCTATTTTCTATCTATTTTTTATCTGGATTATTTTACATAACCTTGTTGGGAAAATGGAACGTAAATAAAAAATAGTTTTGCGTACAAGACGTAGTGGATTAAGTGTGGTGACGTCATACGTGGATGCGTGAGTCGAAACGGTTCCAAAGTGACAGAATGATTTTGCTTTTTTGAAGGGCATTCTATTGTGATAGCTCGAGTCAGTGTTGCCAATGCTACGGCAATTACCGTGTTCTACGGCTTTCAGGCCAAAATATCACAAAATGCACGGCCTACGGCTGCAACCCTGTAGCCGTAGCAGATTCTACGGCTATTCGCAAATTCTACGGTAATTGATTAACTCCGATGCGCGAAATTACTCGCTTCTCACTTACCCAAATATTATTTGATAGGAGATCGAGAGGATTGTCGATTTTTAAACATCGGAGTAGCTTACTGTATTCGATTACTAATCCAAGTATACCGAATGCCAACATTGCAAAGTTGTCTATGGCTGTATGGACTTTGTTACTCTTTCTACTCTATAAGTATAATGAAATGTCTATGGCGTGCAGCTGTAGACGGGGATTTCCCAATAATCATATATCAAATAGTGCATCCCTTTTTTATTTTCGTGGATGAGTGATACAAATGATTAGCTAGCTCACATAACACTATTACTCCTAGAGCTTGCTATCATAACTCATACGTTAAACACGGAATCTATTGCCCTAATTTTTGTATTCATTTATTCTTTGAGTATTGAGTGTGTTATTTAACAGTTTTGTAACAGTGTGAATAATAAGTTTAAATAAAAATTAAAGCTATTCAAAATAATTATTTGTTGTTATTTCTTCAAACAAATAAAAAAAACAACATTAGCCAAATGGCGCATTTATAAGGTTTTTAATGTTAAAAACGTTTTAATTATCATTAATCAAACTTTATTTTTTTTTAAGCCGTGTCATTACACGGCCCACCGATGATCTTTTTCCGTATAAACACGGCTTTTTTACCTAATATACACGGCCGCCTAAAAATTTTCATTGGCAACACTGGCTCGAGTTGAGTTTTCTGGTCTTTTCTGGTCGAGACAGACAAGGTGAAAGACATGGTGCTCCGGAACTTCGTCTGCCTTAGGGCAGAAGCATTTAGAAAGAGGCGTAAAAGGTTAGTTTTGTGATGGAATGAAACAATCATTTCAAATTGTTGTGATAAAAGTTGATCTCAGAATTTTCCCGATAAAGAAGACATGTGATTCTGATTCTGTCGTCTTTTTGTCCATAGCCTCTTCTTCCCGGATTGATCAATTCCCCACTGACGAACTGGCAACGACTACGGCACCCCGATTCCTGCAGATGTAATTGCACTGCATGCCATTTTTCTTCCCCCTTGCGGACCCAAGCCACGTTGCTCACCGGCAAACATACACCCTTGTATCCACTTGCGGAAGTTAACCTGCAAGCGTACCTGCTGCGTCGTGAAAGCAAGTACCACACGCAACTTATCCATGGATTCACAAGTAACCCCTTTATTTTGTTCAAAAGCCATAGCCACAAGGTTACTTTCTCTGTGACAGGTATGGTCATATTATTCTACTAATTTTCACAATTTCAAGCCTTCTGGACAGAGTGTAGACGTATGAGACATTCCTCGTTTTCACTGTATGATCTGCGCTTTAGTGAACATAAGTTTTGAATAGAAATACCTTTTGTTGTTCTAGTAAATCGCTTAGCTACCGATTTACTAGCATTGATTGTAAATTAACATTTAGAATCACATTTGTTTAAATTACTTTAATATTGCAGACGGTATTAGCACCGAAGCTGTAATTTCATGACTACATTCTAAGCGATTTGGTTTTAATAGGCTCGCTTTAATTTAAGTGTGTTAAAATATAGTATTAAATAGTGTTTAACTTTATAACAATTAAGGTTGTAGAATTTTAAGCTTAAGACCCTTCTGGTCATTACAGAGTAAGAATACTCGCTTTAAATTTAAGAAAATTGCATGTACTTTAAGTAATTATGGTTCCAACCAATAAATAATTTTGATTTAACCTTAAAAACAAATCTTTTAATTTTGTCCTCACACAGCAACTCACAGATAAACAACAATACGGTCTTTGGTAACAGAGGTCTTTGTTCTTATCGACTTAAGCTTATCCAGGTTTAATTTTGTTTTTGTTCGCTTAGGTAGCTGCGACACCTTCCTCAAAGGTACAGTTAGCTTCAGCTCTTCAAGCTCTTTAATACAGGTGCAAAAGTTTCATTTGCCACCATTTCTCCTTTTGTCCCATCTCCCCCCCCGATAACGTGGACCACTTTTCACCTCAACCTAACTTTAACCTTTATTAAATATTAACCCATATTAAATATTAAATATTAATATTAAATTAAATTTCTTATTTTTTTTTTCCACCACGTTACAATGGCGCCCGAATTTTTTTAGTATTTGGAGTTGTTTTGTGAAGGCAAAATTATTAATTAAAAAAAATAATTTTGAAAATTTAGTTTTTAAGCAATTTAACGGTGAATTGTTTTAAGTTTAAGATCGATTTATAGGTTATTACACCTACTATTGTGTTAAACTACACTCTCTGTCTAAAATTTCTCAAATTTAAAACTGAAACATGTCGGTTCATTCTGGAACACTCTCCGATGATGAGGCCACGTTTGTCTCACCCAACCTTAGTGTGTCTTTAGTTGCTACTCCACATATACGTTTGAGTTCTGCGGGACAACGGAAAGTTCGTATTCCCATTGGTACGGTGAACACTCATCGACGTTTGAACCGTTTGGTTCGTTTTGATTATTTTTCTGAACATTTAGTGACAGCTGTTTCGTTTCCAACACAGGGTCACTCTACTTATGCGACAACCACGTCTCACGCACACGCCACTACACATAATCCGCAACGCAAATTTAATAATTATTATTTAGTTGTTAATTACCTTTAGCAAATCCAACTTTTTCTAAACAGTATCGTTAATTTAGCCACGGAATATACCCATTATTTCCTTGCGACAGGTCGAGAAATTATCATGGACGGTACATTCCATGCTATTTTGAAGGATTTACTCGCTTCCATTGATGATGTCTCGATCAATGATGGCAATAGGGATAAGGTTCAATTGGTGAATTCCACGCGAAGGTTTTCCTTCGTATTTGGCTATTATTTTTTTGGACATGAGTAGCACATTGTTTGAAGTCGTGTAACTTGGTATTAGCAAGCCAATTTTCTTAGATTTTAATTTAACTTTACGGCGGATTAGTTTGAATTTCGTGAATGAGGATTTTTTTGAGATGAATGTGTGGAAATAGTAGTGGACAGGATGAGAGATTGTTATGAAAGTGGTATGAAAGTTGCAGAGTGAAAGGATCTGCATAGTATTTGTCACTCTAATCGATCCGCGAGTTAGATTTATAACAGAAATTGTCTGCTAACAATTTTTTCTTCGTTTTCGGAGGTATGGCTTTTTGCCATATTTTTTGTTGCGGCAGTGCAGTTAATCGTCTTTCTTTTTTTTTCCGGTTGCTCCTGCTGTTTTTTACGGTTAACTACGTTAACCTCTTTTTCCGAAAACGGGGGTATTGTAGCGTAGCTACTTACTTACAATACATTTTTTCGTTGCACGACACTTAAACATTCATTTTTGCATTTTTAGTTGATATTTAATTGTCTTCGACATTAAATAACAAATATGATTTTATTTTTATTTACGGTATTGAGCAATGACTTTGAAGTCATGTAAGTTATTAGACACTGACAGTGACAGTTAGCATGTTGCTGTCATCCGTTTCACATTTCCGTCCGACGGATCAAGTCAAATAATAAAAAAAAAAAGATAGGAGAATGAAATTATCTATTTTCTATCTATTTTTTATCTGGATTATTTTACATAACCTTGTTGGGAAAATGGAACGTAAATAAAAAATAGTTTTGCGTACAAGACGTAGTGGATTAAGTGTGGTGACGTCATACGTGGATGCGTGAGTCGAAACGGTTCCAAAGTGACAGAATGATTTTGCTTTTTTGAAGGGCATTCTATTGTGATAGCTCGAGTTGAGTTTTCTGGTCTTTTCTGGTCGAGACAGACAAGGTGAAAGACATGGTGCTCCGGAACTTCGTCTGCCTTAGGGCAGAAGCATTTAGAAAGAGGCGTAAAAGGTTAGTTTTGTGATGGAATGAAACAATCATTTCAAATTGTTGTGATAAAAGTTGATCTCAGAATTTTCCCGATAAAGAAGACATGTGATTCTGATTCTGTCGTCTTTTTGTCCATAGCCTCTTCTTCCCGGATTGATCAATTCCCCACTGACGAACTGGCAACGACTACGGCACCCCGATTCCTGCAGATGTAATTGCACTGCATGCCATTTTTCTTCCCCCTTGCGGACCCAAGCCACGTTGCTCACCGGCAAACATACACCCTTGTATCCACTTGCGGAAGTTAACCTGCAAGCGTACCTGCTGCGTCGTGAAAGCAAGTACCACACGCAACTTATCCATGGATTCACAAGTAACCCCTTTATTTTGTTCAAAAGCCATAGCCACAAGGTTACTTTCTCTGTGACAGGTATGGTCATATTATTCTACTAATTTTCACAATTTCAAGCCTTCTGGACAGAGTGTAGACGTATGAGACATTCCTCGTTTTCACTGTATGATCTGCGCTTTAGTGAACATAAGTTTTGAATAGAAATACCTTTTGTTGTTCTAGTAAATCGCTTAGCTACCGATTTACTAGCATTGATTGTAAATTAACATTTAGAATCACATTTGTTTAAATTACTTTAATATTGCAGACGGTATTAGCACCGAAGCTGTAATTTCATGACTACATTCTAAGCGATTTGGTTTTAATAGGCTCGCTTTAATTTAAGTGTGTTAAAATATAGTATTAAATAGTGTTTAACTTTATAACAATTAAGGTTGTAGAATTTTAAGCTTAAGACCCTTCTGGTCATTACAGAGTAAGAATACTCGCTTTAAATTTAAGAAAATTGCATGTACTTTAAGTAATTATGGTTCCAACCAATAAATAATTTTGATTTAACCTTAAAAACAAATCTTTTAATTTTGTCCTCACACAGCAACTCACAGATAAACAACAATACGGTCTTTGGTAACAGAGGTCTTTGTTCTTATCGACTTAAGCTTATCCAGGTTTAATTTTGTTTTTGTTCGCTTAGGTAGCTGCGACACCTTCCTCAAAGGTACAGTTAGCTTCAGCTCTTCAAGCTCTTTAATACAGGTGCAAAAGTTTCATTTGCCACCATTTCTCCTTTTGTCCCATCTCCCCCCCCGATAACGTGGACCACTTTTCACCTCAACCTAACTTTAACCTTTATTAAATATTAACCCATATTAAATATTAATATTAAATTAAATTTCTTATTTTTTTTTTCCACCACGTTACAGTGTAAGCTGAAGTTGCGTCACTTCAGCTGACACATGTTGAATCGACGAAACTATCAAACGTAGAGTTTTCATTTAAAGGGCAAAAATTAAAGCATAATTGCTGCCATAGGCAGCAAAATTTTCAGATTCCTAGACCTCGTAGTTTCCACGTAATAATCAAAAAACAGTTTTCGCGCCAAAAAATTCAAATTTTTGCTTAAAAGCGGCGTTGCCGTTCCGTGCGGTACATTATTGCAATTCAATTTGATCTTAGCGCGCATAGTGTTAAAAGTCATTTTAACTTGTGTTCAAAATTCTTTTAGTTTTGTTTAGACTGAGAGCCCCTGAACCATATGGAACTTAGAATGCACCTGTAAAATTTGAAGGCAGATTCTTATGACCTTAAACAACGACGAAGGTTATTGGTTTTGGCGTGGCTTGTTCTCTGTAATTTGGCTAACAAAAAACGACTGAGAGCCGCTGAACTATATGAAACTAGGTATGTATGTTATTTTAAAGATAGATTCTTATGAACTTAGAAGACGAGATAACTAGACTAGGAGCTCCCTGGTCTTCTGATTCTTCATGGAACAACTGAAATAACACTGAAGTAGTTATCGAATACAGATACTTACCTACTTACAGGCTATGGAAACTAACGTGGTTTTCACACATTATGATTTTATGTAACGGGAATCACTTACTTATGCGGTTGAAACAATAGTCGGAATACGAGTAATTCCCGTATCATAAAATCAAAGTACTTATAGACTATTAAAATACATTTTACTATCTCTTACCCACACATTAAATATTTATCTTCTTGATTGAATCAGGCGTTACTTTGCGGAAGTTCATGTTCAAACTTGTTAAACACCTACACTACTTACTTACACCAGATATTGTCCAAGTAACAAATTTATCTTCTTTACTATACAGTGGTTTGTCTTTCTTCTTTATTTTAATTTTTTAATTTTTTAATTAGTAAATGTACTAGATGGCACGCGAAGGGTGTAGCGGGGTGGTGGGGCAAAAAAACTGGTTCGCCATGCCACTGTCTACCTCGCGCCTGTGACGTCAAGCAGCCATTATCTGTCGCGCGACGTCTTTTGTTAGCCAAATTACAGAGAACAAGCCACGCCAAAACCAATAACCTTCGTCGTTGTTTAAGTTCATAAGAATCTGCCTTCAAATTTTACAGGTGCATTCTTAGTTCCATATGGTTCAGGGGCTCTCAGTCTAAACAAAACTAAAAGAATTTTGAACACAAGTTAAAATGACTTTTAACACTATGCGCGCTAAGATCAAATTGAATTGCAATAATGTACCGCACGGAACGGCAACGCCGCTTTTAAGCAAAAATTTGAATTTTTTGGCGCGAAAACTGTTTTTTGATTATTACGTGGAAACTACGAGGTCTAGGAATCTGAAAATTTTGCTGCCTAGTGCAGCAATTATGCTTTAATTTTTGCCCTTTAAATGAAAACTCTACGTTTGATAGTTTCGTCGATTCAACATGTGTCAGCTGAAGTGACGCAACTTCAGCTTACACATAGGTATTAGCTTGTAACTCGGAAAGTATATAACCCAGAGACTTGAAAATTTTGCTGCCAATGGCAGCAATTATGCTTTAAAATTTGAGCTAAAATGCATAATCATACCTTCTTTCGTTTGGAAGATATGAGATGAGTAGCTGAAGTGACACAACACCAGCTTACACACAGTTTTTTGATCATAGCTTCTACATGTTTTGAGTAGCATCGTTCAGATTTTTCCTACCTTGTGCAGCTATTATGCTTTAATTTTCTAGCTATTGTCCAAAACCCTAACCTCACTGGTTTGCCTGTACTGGATGTGCGAGCTGAGGTTGTGTCACTCCAGCTGACACATAGTAAATGGCTCATATTAACGAAGTTCTTGTGGCAGCTAAACTAAGACTGGGATATTTGATTGCAGCTATTATGCTTTAAATATTGGCATAGGTAAAATTATTCTATCACCTATGAGGAAGCTGAAGTTACGGACACACTTTATAATTATGGAATAATTTCTGTATACTGCCCGTAGGGGGTAAAAGCCAGCGGTATGGCCATCATGGCCATACCGCCTTGTCATCCGTTTTTTTTTGTACATGAGTTGTTAAATCTAAGATGATCATGGTAGAGGAGGGGGTGATGAATGACGAGACGAATCCCTCCCCTTTTCCCATTTCAGTAAAGCCGTGGATACTTTACTGAAACTTTAAGTCGAGTTTTGTAGAGAACACGAAAAGTAGCATTTCCTAATGTTTGTATCATTTGCCTACACGTGCACGTTCACTAAACCACAATTATTACACTTTAACACTCGGAGAATCACAAGTTTTAGAAAATAATACAAAATCACGACAACATATTTTCGGTTCCCGCCAAAAACTTCTCATGAAATAAAATTTATTTGTTAATTTATTGATATGTGACGATTGTTGCCACCAATACTAAACCTTCACTCCATTTTCCTTTTATTTCACAAATAGGCATTCAAAAACGAGAAATAAATGAACATAATTATTATTATATTTATATGTAGGTAATACTCACATTGTAAAATGGTCGATGTCTCAAAATCGAATCTGGTAAAACATCATCGTCAAGCATCATTGGCCTAGTAATAACATAACATATTGTCACATCTTTCCCCCGAAGAGGCTGGCAGAGGTGTACAACACCCAGCCCCGGATCTTCAATTTTTTTTAGGCGGGGCCTCAGATCAACTAGAATATCAGATGGCGCACGGCGTTTGATTTAGGTGAAGCCAAGAACCATCAAAAAACTACGCTACTGTCGTATATGTACACAACACTCACACATTGACGCAAAAAAACTACGCTACTCGCTTCGTCAGTACTAACCTGGACGTCACGCTGAGAACATACAAAAAAATTCTGGAACGATGCCGTCATGTGCTGTGAAATCCGATGGAATAATTTTCCATGTGTAAGTATTGTTAATAACATCTCATTAGATAGTAAACAGCATTGTTTTAGGTTATAATTTCGGATACCTATAATTACATAGTGCTTTTTTTTTATTTTATTGGCAACTGGATACAAAGTCCTTAATGCCATTTTAGGACTTGACAATGACATTACATGAATTTGTGGAATGTCGTGCAGTGTTGTCATAATCGCATTTTTTTCTCCAAAATATTATTTTAAATCCTAAGACTTTTTTATGTTCCCAATTAAGATTGAAAAAGCGACATTAAAAGAATGGGTGGTTGACATACAAAAAAGTCAAAATGATCAAAAATGGCAATCATCAAAAAGAGATGTTGTCTTTTCAGACCATTTTAATGAAAGAGACTTTTACCTGACCAAGCTTGGCCTTCGCCGTCTGAAAAGGACTGCGTATCCCATCAGGGTAAGTTTTAATTTTTTACCAACGAAAAGTTGTTTTCAATTCAACGCGTATAATTTTTTTTTTCTGATTACGTATTATGGTTCCATACTCAAGGGGTGCTACCAGAACCCTAATACTAAGTCTACTATATTGCCTTCCGTTGAATAATTTAAAAAAATCTTTATTTCAAAACTGTCGTCCAGTTTAGGTATTATGATTAAGGTATGATGATGATTTTTTGGCAATTGATATTTGGCAAACATTTGATTAATTAACCTGGGAACTATTACATGAATTCAGTGGAATGCGGATACATACGTTGGAAAACTACAATACTCAGGGTATTTTTTTTTTTCATGGCAACACTTCCACAGCACACATGTAACAAGAAGTGGCTTCACCTACATCATACGCCGTGCGCCATCTGATATTCTAGTTGATCTGAGGGCGGGGCATAAACTGAAAAATGCCGCCCCCGCCCACTTACATTTATTTTTACCTTTGTCATCCATATAATTTCAGCTATCAGATGTCCACCAATTGATTGAAATTTGGACATAGCCTACATAGGCCTTCCGGAAATAATGCATCCATCGCTGCTCTGTCTGTGTTAAGCCTATTTATTTACAGATGATATACAGAAAGATATGCAGTTAATGTTAAATGTTAATAATGTTACAAAAACCCTGTTGTATAATTGAAGGGCAAGTATACAGACTTATAAGTATTCATTCAAAAATAACAAAAAATGCACGTCAAAAATAGCAAGAGTTATGACCGGTTTAAGATTGCAAGAAAAAAAGGAAATTTCACAAAAATGTTAACAAATCTGGATCATAAAGTATGTTGGCGGCTATTATTCTAAAAAAAGTGCGGCACGACGCGAATAGTTTAAAAAAAAAGCAATATACTCTTTGAATTAGTCCAAATAGGTTAATAGCTTCCTGGCTTGATGAGGCAGAATGAACACCTACAAGATTTAAGGAGTGCTTAGATTGGATTAGAGGAGTGGAGATTTAAGCACGGTATGAACTCGGCCAGCTCATTCCTTTCTGCAATCCTGGCTTGTACTCCTCTATGGATGCTCTATGGATACTAAAATCTGTTGACAAATAAATGTCTTCTCCTGTCTTTCCAGCAACTTCTACGAAATCAATGAAACTTTATTTTATTACACACACATCGCCAGTTCTTTTTACATATCGAACTACTCATTTATTCGGCTCATTTGTTTTGTATGAAATCTACTAGAAAACTTATTACAATTTGATTTTTGCCAATTTGAACTTTTATACAATTTGATATTGAAGCTAATTTAGTAAAGAATATAACAGAACTAATGTAATTAATAACGTTTTTTTTTTTTCAAAAATTAAATACAATGAATAAGTAATACAATAAAAAAGCAATAAAAAACCACAAATTCTTCGAGTACTTCGTCGACACGTGTTTCGCCTCTCCACGAGGCATCTTCAGGACGTGTTGACTCTCCGAGCGCGTGGCCGAGAATGATTCTCTCTGGCTATACTATTTGTATCTGGCTGGTTTTGGTATCATTGAAAGTTTAAATTTTAAAGAACATAATTCCAAATTTAAATTAGGAAAATATGTGATTTTCATTCGTTTATCGTATTGTCAAGATGAAATCTAATGAAAAATTCGTCCATTTTAAAATTTTACTACAAAAAAGGTAAAAACGCAACGCAAGCCACGACAAAAATTTGCGATATTTATGGACCTAGTGCAGTGTCTGTGAGAGTAGCACAAATTTGGTTTAAGCGTCAAGAAAGTCAAAGATGCACGTCGCTCTGGTCGCCTTATTACGGATAAAATGGATGCCATTTTTGAAAACGTGGAGCAAGATAAGGCAAATCATCAGTTCCAACGTAGCTGAAGAACTGGAAATTGACTACAAAGCAGTTTTGGCGCAATTGAAAAAAACTGGGTAAGCAAAAAAGCTCAATATTTGGGTACCTCACGAGCTCACTGAAAGAAACCTAATGGACCGTGTACTCATTTTTGATTCTTCATTACGACGTAATGAAACCGAACCATTTTTGAAAAAGCTGATAACTGGTGATGAAAAGTGGATCACGTATGACAAGAAGGTGCGAAAAAGGTCGTGGTCAAATGCCGGTCAGGCTTCACAGACCCGGGTTTACTCGCAACAAGGTGATGCTGTGTGTGTGGTGGGATTGGAAGGGCATTATTCATTATGAGCCACCAGGCAGGACCATCGATTCTGAACTCTACTGCGAACAACTGATGAGATTAAAGCAAGAAGTTGAGAGAAAGTGGCCGGAATTAATCAACAGAAGGGGTGTGGTTTTTCATCATGATAACGCTAGACCTTACACATCTTTAGCCACTCAGCAAAAATTAAGAGAGTTTGGCTGTGAGGTGTTAATGCATCCGCCGTATAGTCCTGACCTTGCACCTTCAGGTTTCCACCTATTTCGGTCTCTTCAGAATTCTTTAGGCAGTGTCAGGTTAACATCACGAGAGGACTGCCAAAACCACTTGTCGCGGTATTTTGATCCGAAGTCCCAAAATTTATATAGCATTGGGATCATGTCTCTACCTACAAGATGGCAAAAAGTTATCGAACAAAATGATACCTACATACTATAGTTAAATGTAAAAACAATAGTTCATAGTAAAAATGTTAAAATTAAAAGTTAGCACTAGGAACAATTTACTCTCCCGCCTCATTTCCACCTCATGGGGCGCCTCAACTCAAGTACTGCGCACATCTGGGCTAGCACTCTGCTTCTTAGCTGGGGAATACACGTGCCCAGTTTTGCACCGTTCCGCCCATGCTGAGGAAGTAGATGTTGCCCTCAATTAAACATGCAGGAAAATAACTGGCTGCTTGAAACCCACCCCCTCAAATCTTTTATACCCTCTTGCCGGCATTGCTCCCCTAAAAGTGCGCAGAGCTGTCGCTTGCTCCACTGAAAAAATAAACAAGAACAAGACCCAAGACACCCACTCTACAGTTCGAACCCCCGGGTCAGCCGCCTCAAGACTCGCAAAGGTTTTCTAAGTTCCACAAAGGCGTTATCCACCCATCCCCGAGAGTCCCGCTACAAATTGTGGCAGGAAAATGCGCACCGCCACAAGAGTTCGTAAAACCGGCTGAGGAACTTCCTCCAGGCAACGACCTAACGTGGCCCACGTGGAAGTCGCTAAACAGACTCCGGACCCAAGTGGGCCGCTGAAAATCCAACATGACCAAGTGGGGTTTCTCTAACACAGGTTCTAAGTGTGGCTGCGGCGCAACACAACCATGGGCTTGAATTTTCTTAAAAAATACGAAAAAACTTTTCCCCGTATGTTTGGCGAGCAGGGAAATTATGCTCAAGAAGTTACCTTGACTAGACTGAGGATATTGCGTGATGAGTTCACTAGGAGTTTCGTGAGACCCGCGAAAAGAAAGGCAGTTTGTGGATAGATACAATACAGCATCCATAACAATACGCAGGATCTGGGGGGCTCTGCGCGTGAGATGAGATGAGATTTTATCTTCATCACTTTCACTCCTATGATGTTTCAAACGAGAGCAACAAGGACGAAAAAAAGTGAGATGAAAATATCAAATCTCCGAATAGGGTCCCTGTCTCCATTTTTATTTCTTTAGTGAATTACTCTCTCAATGTCTTGATCAATACCCTGGCATGATATCACTTGTTGTACCTATGTTTCCACTTGATCATACACTGGCGTGGAGAGAGATCGACAAGGGAGTTTTCGAATATAGCTTTATTTCTTTCGCACGCGCGGTAACCAGACGCGTGCTGCCGCGATCTGCGATTCCTGCGGGCGAGCGGGCGCGTATTTTGAACTATGCCTACGCGCCCCGTTAACAAATAATATTAAAGTACCTGGATGACCGAGCTTTGCTCGGTATTTTTTTTTTTATTGTGTTTTTTGGAAATTATATTTAAGTACGAATTACTAATAAAATGATGAAATTGACTTCGTGTTACTTAACAACGCCATCTGCTCTTGTGTCGTTAAAGCAATTAGTTGCTCACAAAAAATAGTATTATTATTCGCCAATAGATGTCAGGAAGAGTCATATTTTTCAGTTGAGACTACTCAAACGCCTCCTTTTTGTTATTTTTCTTCCAAGTTTATGTTTAACTTGATTATCGATAAAACACGAATAAAATGACATTTTCTAAAAATGATTCCTAGCTAGATCGATTTTTCGCCCCCGAAACCCTCTGTATACTAAATTGTATGAAAATCGTTGGAGCCGATTCCGAGATTCCAATTATGTATTTATATATATACAAGAATTGCTCATTTAAAGATATAAGATAAGATATTTGTGCAGCACGTCTCACTCCGCGCTCTGGGTTTCGGCAGCGTTGATATGGCCACGAAATTTCTTTACTTGTTTTTTTTTTTTTTTTTTTTTTTTATGTAGAATAGGTCGGCGTTTGACCACCAACTCGCCTGATGTTAAGCGACGTTGTGGTCTAAGATGGAGCACGACGACCCATGAGGCACTTATTCTCTCTAGCCTTGAAGTTTTGTAGAGTGAAGAAGCTGCTGAGTGAGGCGCTGCAAGTGCGCCACTGCTCAGACCCGTCTTCGGAACGGTTACTATTATTCGGTATCTAACGGTTACTATTATTATATATCGGTGTACTATTATTTATTGCGTCAAAGTTAAGTAATTTATGAGTTGTCCATTCGCCTGTAAAGTGTGAATTTGGCCGCCCTCTGAACTTGCCGCCCGGGGCATAGGCCCCGGCTTGCCCCCCCCTAGATCCGGGGCTGACAACACCCACACTTCGCCAGGAGATTTTCAGTCCCAATTGTGACAGGGGGCGAGCCTGTCGGGCCGGATCTAGTAATATCCATGAGAAATGGTAATTAGGTAACGTAATGTGTTTTCTTTTAGGGCGCAGAATATGAAGTAGTAGACGACTTTTACGCACATTGGTGGAGAGTCAAGGATGGAAATGGGTATGACGCCTGTTACGTATTACACTTACTGACTAATTACCTAAGTATGCGATTTTTGAGATTTACTAACTCGTAGGCATAGACATAGTGTAAAGACCCCTAATCGGTCAAAAATAATGATTCCAAAAAAAGTTAACCAAACCATTGAAAGTCAACCAATTCACTAGTCAGTCTTCGATGTCATCCAGTAGCGGTTACGTCTCCCCACTAACCAATAAATATGGTGAACTGTGTAGTCCACTCATGCCGAAATTTCAGAATATCCAAAAAGGCAACGTCACATATCATCCGTAAGTCTTAAATATATTTTTATGTGCTTTAAAAAGCTAATAATTGTAATTAATTCTTAATGTCAACAGAGCGAAAAGTTGCTGAAAAAAGTGTTGCCACAAGGTATTTTTATATTTTCCCTTTAATAAACTTTAGGTTTCTTAAGGATCCAGTTTAGCCGATCAGTGGACAAAAATAATTTGACAAAGTAAAAATGAAAATTAGTGAAAAATTCGTCGCCCCTATAACAATTTGCTCTGTGCACCTTCGCAAGAAAGAAGTATACGTAACAGTGAAATATCCTGACAAGCAGGCCTCAGTTTTATTTTTATGTAAATGTAATGTTATTTTATTGCCGAAAAAAATAACTTAAATGTATGATGTAAATAATGATAGTGTGTAAATTTATGTGTAAATAAGATAAAATCAATAGTTAAAATCAATAGTAATCCCTTTACTATTGATTTTAACGCAAATTCGTACTCTTGATTTTTACTTAAATTCTTACCTTTTACCTACTCTGATTTTAGTTAAGGTTTACATACAATCTATAATATTAGTTTGTAGAATAGTGTCATGAATGGATCTGGGTAAGGCTTTGTGTGTAGTTTAGCTCTGGCCTAAGCTGACCTAATACTTTGTTTCCGGTCTTGTGATTTCTTTAAACTCTGATCGTTATATAATTTACCCAACTAAATCGGGTAACCTCTTTTAATGGCAAGTTCATCACGTATAGAAAAAAAGGTTTTATTAAGGTACCAAAATAAATTTGACACGTTTCGAAATCGTGTTTTGTATGAAGACTATCCTTCTGGACCTATGTAATAGAGCATATTCTGTGCTCGTAGGTATATTATTTTATACTATTGTAAGTAGTATTATAGTGGTACTTGGCATGAAATAAAATAAAAAATTAAACCTACTAGGTAATTTTGGTAGAATGGTACTACTGATCCTAAATAATTGTCACTAAGGATACAAAGTTGGATCACTTTTACCATCAATGGTAGTTACTTGCTACTGACACAAAGGGATACTTTAGGTACTTAGGGAACATACAAATACAAAATATACTAAGTAGGTACCTACCTACTTTATTGAATGCGAATACAGAAATGAGTTTAATTAAGTTGGTACTTAGGTCCCTATAAAGATACCAGCTGCTGCTAAGACGGCAGCAGCAGATGACGTTTCGTCGCGACACTACAGAGTGCTTAGTGTGAGTTTTTCTTACTTTTCGATCGCGGAAAAGTAACTCCAATTTGTATGAAAATTAAAAAGCGCCACCTAGTGGGAGTATTGAGAAACCGCAATCGTGAGTGCGAGTTTTTTGTTTACTGCCAGCATTGACATGAAAAATTTACTTTCTCACGGTGAATTTACGCGAATCGAGTGACAAGCTCGATTGGCACTCACACTCGCTCGTTTTCGATTGTCGATCCGTGTGACGTAAACTCGTTTACGCTGTAGTAAAGTTATTCGATTTACTTTGAGCAACTCACACTAAGCACTCTGGTTTCTACGTATTTTATTGTATGAGTATGAGATACCTACGTTCCGCAGCGAGTGACATAAAGCCAGCGGCAGTTGAGGAAGATATTAGTACATATTATAATTTATCAGTAAGTACCTACGTAACTAAATGTCATTGTGACTACCTAAGTAGGTAGGTCCATGAAAAATGTTATCATGTTGAAAATGAAAAGTATCGTGCGATGGGCCATTTTAAGGAATTCCCCCCATGAATTAGTCAAGTAGGTAGGTACCTCATAAATTCCGAATACTAAATAGGGAAAGGCATTGTTACTAAATATGTAAAATACAGGAAATTTTGTTTGTAACAAAAACATGTAATATAGTAGATACACCTATCCATATGTGCCATATAAATGTATGTAAGTACTTGCTTAGGGTGCTCCTAAACGAGCCATATTTTTGCTGCAATACTGGCAACATTGCTGACTGTAGCCCGGTCATCATCAGCCATGCTAGAAATGTATGAATAAATGGCCCGGCCACACTCAAAATATTGCCGGGCCAGTATTGCCCGTCCAGCATAGCAGTAAAAGTATGGCCCATCTACGAGTAGGAGCGCCCTTACATAAATAGGTGCTTACAAATACTCATGCGTCATGTTTTTTCCAGGACAGTGGGATACGTCCCAAGTAATTACGTCAGAGACACGCAAGAAACACTTTTACTCCAAAAGTACAAGTGAGTACCTACCTACTTTTATTTATTTTCAAATATAACATACGGACTAATAAACCCAATCATTACATTATTTACAGCTTATGTCTTACAATAAAGTTTAATAATATAAATATGCACTAATAACACAGAAATAAAAATAAAAATCCATACAAACAAAAAAAAAAACGAACAATAACATTAAAGAAAAGAAAACTAAACTAAAAAACAAAAAACAAATTGAAACAATTAATTAAACAATATAAAAATGGTACTTTAAATGTACATACTCGCAATATGGCAATGACTTTTTTGCAAATGTCTTTTTTGCAATTTCTACATAGGGTGGTTTGTAATTTTCACGTATTTGTAGAGCTGCGTATCGATTTCACGTGCGAAAACCTCAAACTTTGGCGCGCTCCAGCATTCACAATCATTTGGAAACGTTTCCGTTCGGATTCCAAAAAAATTTAACTCCTAACATTCAAATCTCAGTCCGCATTCAGTTCTTAACGTAATTCATTCTTTCGATCGTATTTTTATTCGTACTCGGATCTCTATTCCAAAATGTATAAAAGTAGACTGTTTATAGAAATACGGCACGCGAAATGCACCCTGTTGGCGCGCGACAATATGGAACACTCGAACACGAAGCGGGTCGTTCTACAGGGGCCCTATTCGGAGATTTGAGATTTTCATCTCACCTTTTTTCGTCCTTGTTGCTCTCGTTTGAAACGTCATAGGTGTGAGACTGATCAAGATAAAATGGAATCTCATCACACGAGCAGGAATAGCCCCCCTGGGATGTCTGGGATGATAATTTAGGTCTATGGGTCGTTTCAACTGATAGACAATACAATACAACATTATTGCCCACCAAAATCAACATGGACATCTTAAAAACTAAAATACATTTTTCGGAATTACAAGGGCCAGGTAACCTTTGGATGGACAGGAACTAAAAGAGATACGAAAAGGGTAGGTTGAACATAAATCTAAATAAATTAAAAAATAATTTGAAAATAACTAGGCATGTAAAATTTTGGGCGCGTTCGATAGTCGCACCAATTGCACTCGACCCTGGCGCGCGCGCCAGCCGGCAGCCGCACAAAATCAGTTTAGGAATAAGGGAGTAAGTGGTACAAAATTGACAACCTAAAAAAAATCTGGTCTGTAAGTACCTATTAGCAAGTTAGTTCTTTCCAGTTTTGCAGAAAACAAACAAACAAAACAAAAAACAATTTTGCGGAAACGTTTCCGATCGGATCCCAATTGGAATATGACATAACATATCGTCACGCTTTTCCTCCGAGGGGGCTGGCAGAGGTGTACACACGGTGCACAACACCCACGCTTCGCCGGTATTCAGTCCCCAATGTGAAAGGGGGCGAGCCTGTCGCCATACACCGGGCTCCAGTCACGTAGCAGATGGCATATAGTACGCACATATGTTCACAAAATGAACAAATTGGTGCATGCCTTTAGCTGGGTCCGGACCCGCTCTCTCTGGCTTGAGAGGCGGGCCTTCTCCGGCTAAGCTATCATCGCTTTTTTTTAAATTGGAATATGAAATTCAGTAAAATCCGATCGGAAGAATAATTCTCGTTTAAAACTTATGAAAATGGACTGAGATTCGAATAATTTGAGTTTAAAGTTTTTGGAATCCGAACGGAAACGTTCCGAATGATTGTGAATGCTGAAAAGATAAATTGGAAATCTTAGTTAATTCAAGGTCCCATTCCGCGCCCGACCGCAAACGGCAGCAGCAGCAGCAGACGACACTTCTGGTATGTATGTATTTGTATGAGATAGATACGTTCAGCAGCGGGCGACATGAAGTTGATGACTGCACCTGCCGCTGGCTTCATGTCGCTCGCTGCGAAACGCATCTCATACAAATACACACATACCAGAAGTGTCGTCGTCTGCTGCTGCGGTCTGCGGTTGGGCGCGAAATGGTACCTTCAGGTATACGTAGAAAATGTAACAAAGTTAACGGGAAAATAAAACAAAGTCAAAAATTCCAGAATTATCAAATATATTTTGAAGTGAAACTTCTAATGCCACATCCAACAAGGTTGCGTTAAACGTCTAACGCTCCTGGGGAGGGAAATAGAAAGAGACAGAGCGAGAGTGAATGCGTGGCACTCGAACGCATGCGCGTCGAAAGATACATGCACAGAAGTTTCACTTCTTCCGCGCGGAGGGACTCCACGCACTATTTTTTTTTCTACTTGTAGATGGTACGTCGGTGAGACGTCGAGAGAGGAAACGAAGTCGTTGCTTAAACAAGAGGACAAGGAGGGCCACTTCATGGTTCGCAACTCCTCCATCAAGGGAATGTACACACTTTCTCTTTATACTAAAGTGTAAGTACTTACTTATTTACTTAGGTTATTTACTTAAGTAGGTAAGTAACTTAAATTTGAAAGCGATCCGAGGTTGGGTAATTTTTTTAGCGTTTCCATCCAGCGTTTTATGAATGTCTGTATGTTTTATTTTTGAATCCACCGTTTTTTAATTTAGACTTTTTTTCAAAGGCAAACTTTTGTGTTACCGTTTTTTTGGGTTCCGCAAAACAGAACCTTATTACTAAGACTCCGCTGTCCGCCCGTCCGTCCCCAGGCTGTATCTTATGAACAGTGATAGTAAGACAGTTGAAATTTCACAGATGATAAATTTCTGTTACCGCTATAATAACAAATACTAAAAAAAAAACAGAATAAAATATATATTTAATAGGGCTCCCTTACAGGAGACATGATTTTTTTGCCGTTTTTATAGATACGGTACGGAACTCTTCGTGCTTGAGTCCGACTCGCACTTGGACGTTTTTTTTTTTTTTGAGTTTTCCCCGGATTTATATTTGTCCACCACCATGTATTTGAAGTACAATATTAAAAATAGCGGATAGTTATTTTGATTCACATCTTTTACATTTACCCAAATAAGCTTTGTTCTCACTATTCTAGCCTTTTTCAAACTTTTGATCGTACCTACCTAATCTTTCCAGTGGCGTTGCACAAGTTAAGCACTACCTCATACGCAGGAGTTCCCGAGGCGAATTCTACATTTCGAAAAACCACTGCTTCAGCAGTATTCCAGAACTGATCAACTATCACCAATACAACAGCGCCGGACTCTGCTCGCGGCTCAAGGAGCCCTCTGCTGCCAAACTATCTCAAGGTTGTGACAGATGCGTAGGCAAATTGTCTGATTCGGTCTGCGCGCACCTTGGTTTTTTCACACGTACCACAACCACACTACCTACATCGCAGCGACAAATGGTGGTCAAAAGCAGTGGTTATATGTTAACTGTGAATGGTGTCGCTGCAGCTTTGTGCAGTTGCTTGTGCAGCAGGGCTATTCACAATTATTCGGAAACGTTTGCGTTCGGATTCCAATTTTTTTTTCACTAATTTATTCGAATCTCAGTCCATTTTCATAAGTTTTAAAAGTCATTTATTCTTCCGATCAGATTTATACTTGATTCCCTGTTCCAAAATGTCTATAGGTACCTACCTAGACTGAGATTCGAACAGTTTAAGTTTGACATTTATGGAATCCGATCGGAAGCGTTTCCGAATGATTTTGAATAGCACCGCAGGTCGGTGTCACTCACGTGGTCTATAATGCCGGCAAAATGTGGTCCGTGTAAATTCTACTACACATTTTCAATATAAAATTGCGTCTCCTAATTAAGTGGTGTGGTTCTGGTCCGTGTAAAACAGGCCTTACACTCATCGTTCAGCATTACTTTGGTACTCATTTAGCATGGACTTGTCTGAATTTGACCTTTTTAACTCACCCGGTATACAAAGTTCGCAATTCCATGAGTAATAATATTTGGTTTGACGGCGCCTCTTAGCTTTTATACATAACCCCTTAAAGGACTGGTTTTGATTTTTACATTGATTGTAAACAAGTTGTGTACTTAGATTCTATATGTGAAAACTAATTAATGGTGCGTACTGTAATAGTAAATTAGTCAATCTATTTTTCTAATTTACTATTACAGTATGGATAACACTGTATGGTTTCTAAAAATAAATAAATACTTACTTACTGATCATAGTCTGCATGCGCGATAACTTTAGCTAAAGACAAACGTCACACATAATCTGATCAATTCGTCCCCAGACAAATGGATGATACACCCGTCAGAGTTAGTTTTGAAGGAGAAACTGGGTGCCGGCCAGTTCGGCGTGGTGCGGCGCGGCGAGTGGCGCGGGAGTATCGACGTCGCTGTGAAAATGATGAAGAAAACCACCACGGCGGCGGATGACTTCATTGCTGAAGCCAAGATCATGACGTGAGTACCTACTAACTAATCACATAAGCATGGCAGATATTTTACATCAAATATATGACTGATAATAAATATATGTACTAATAGGAGTCTATTATATCACGTGATGTTTTTAGTGAGTTTTTATAACTCTCTTCCCTCCTGGCGATACCTGCTGGTGAGGGGTTTTAGGCTAAACAGGCTATCTTAATCACAATAACTCTCCCTTCTCCCTTGTATGGTGATTTTTCGACCTCCCCTCAAAATTTCATAACGGGATCTTTATCTTATCATTCTCGGTAGCTACTTCGATTGTGGGATGCACTTCGCTCGGCCTATAAATGTGGAAGTAAGTATAAAGGTTTATGAGGATTTATGTGTATATTAGACCAATACAAGACGTCAAATAAATAGCCTTTATCTAACATCTCTTCTGTCATAATTAGAATTTTTTGTTTCAGTAAATTGAAACACGCAAACCTGGTGAACCTTCACGGCGTGTGTTCGAAGATTAGCCGCATCTTCATAGTGACGGAGTACATGCGGAACGGCTCGCTGCTCAACTACCTGCGGCAAACTACACCCGACCAGGTTGGATGCACCACGCTGCTTGGGATCTCTATACAGGTACTTACAGGAGTTGGGTACATGTCATACGATTCACTGTTCGATTAATTATCTTTTTTTTAAATGTAGAATAGGTCAGCGTTTGACCACCAACTCGCCTGATGTTAAGCGACGTTGTGGTTTAAGATGGAGTACGACGACCCATAAGGTACTTATTCACTCTAGCCTTGAAGTTTTGTAGAGTGAAGAAGTTGAGTGACGGCAGTTGAGTGAGGCGCTACAAGTGCGCTACTGCTCAGACCCGTCTTCGGAACGGTTACACCGGACTGCATCCCGAAACACGACTAGGTCATTTCACGGCATGCAAAAGCATATCGTATATTCTAAAGCATATCGTTACCGTTTGTCTTGCGTCTCTTTTCTTAGAGATTGTTGAAAATGTATGACAATAGTTTCCGTTTTCAGGTTAGCAGAGGAATGGCGTATCTAGAAAGGCATAATTATATTCATCGAGACCTGGCTGCGAGAAATTGTTTGGTCGGAGACGATAACGTAGTAAAGGTATTTATTTACCACTTTTTAAATTTACATTTTATGTTTTGGTATTCAACCTCAAAATGTGTTTTTGTTTATAATACCTTGATATCAATTAAATCTAAGATATTATATGATCTAAATCTAACCTACATAACTTATTTATTTAATAAATCTAACATTTTGTTAGACATTAAATTAAGTTATAGTTACTAACAATACTTATAAGCAACCAAATCGTTGCTTATAAGTATTGTTAGTAACTCATGTTTCTTCTTCTTAGTCGGCATCTTCATTGCTGAAGGTCGTGCCTAGTTTGATTGAGTGCACACGATGCACTATATGCTCTTCCACGTGTTTCTGTCTTCGGCGGTTTTTATCGCTTCAGGTATTGCCAGGCCCGTGAGCGTCCTTATTAGGTCTGACCAACGGGTAGGTGAGCGGCCGCGTGGTCTTTTCCCGTCGACCTGACCAACTACCTTTAGCTTTTCCAGGCTGTCAGGATTTTGACGAGCGATGTATCCGAAATATTTCAGTATCCGCTGAAAGCAGATAGCGGACAGCCTTATGGTCATTCCAAGTTCTTTCAGAATCGATAGATTGGTTCGGCGTGCGGTCCATGGAATTCGCAACATACGCTCCAACACCACATTTCGAAAGCGTCGATTTTCGCTCTTTCTTTCTGTCTTATCGTCCAGGATTCGGCGCCATAGATGAAGATTGAGAAGACCAGCGTACGCATCAACCTCACTTTATAGTTTTCCGGGATATATTGCAGTCTTTCCATATCCTAGCGATAAAGATAGCGATGATATAGCTTTAAACTCACTCATGTTTAAAGTTATCTAAATAATTATAAAAGAAATCCCGGGACAATTGAGAAGACTGAGAGTGTAAGAAAAAATCTGAACTTTAGGCGCATCAGTTAGAATTTTTCCTTCTTTTAGTTTGGACTCTGAACTCGCAGGGAGCAAGAGATTTGCACAAAATAGATAATTCAATGCTTGGCTCCCGTGGATTACTTACTGGAGCCAAGCCAAGGTTCGATAGAGAATCAAAGATTGGCGAGCGCTCCAAAAACGTGAAACGTGGATAGGTACCATGTTAGCACACGCGCCAATAAACATTGGAACGCTCGACCATGGCGCCTGGACCATTCCAACTAACTAACAGTTGGTTGCGCACGCGGTTACAGTGCATGTGAGTTCGTTGCATGCCGGCCATGGATCAAGGAAAAGAGCCGGGCATAAAAAGGAGCGTATGTGAGAAGTAGAGAAGTCCTGTGGAATAGCAAATCTAAAAAATCCCTCGGAGAAAACGCATGCAGAGATTTTACTCCATACCTACTAAATTCTTTTACGCTTGAATTTTTTCATTCACCATCGCACTTCACTTTTCCTTTTATCTCTTTTGTGTAACAATACTATGAAATCATGAATGATTTAAGCGGCAGCAGCTTGCATACGACCAACGACCATCTTGTACGGATTGTAACTGTTGCCGCGCGCGCCAAGATCGTTATGGTCATTTAAAATTTGACGTGCGTTGCGGACATTTTCGCACCAATATGACGCGCTCTATCATGGCGCTTGAGCCAGCCGCACGCTTATTTTTACGAGAGTAGACCAGTGTCTTTTCACACTGGTGATTTGGTCGGCGATTTCTTAGCACGCAGCGAGCTCTCAGCGAGTATTATGTTCTACGTTACAAGGCACGCTGCGTGTACGCCGCAGTCTCGCCCCGCTGATAAATCGCTGATCAAATCGTCTTAGTGGAAAGAAGGGTTATTCTGTGTTCAAAACTGTATTGTTGGATTATAATATTATGCTATATAAATGTGTCTGTTGTAATGACTTGGAAATGACACGGTAGGTGGCAGACTTCGGGTTGACGCGGCGTGTCATAGACGATCAGTACACGTCGTCGAGTTGCTCCAACTTCGCCTTGCGCTGGGCGCCGCCCGAGGTGCTCGACTACATGCGCTTCTCCTCCAAGTCGGATGTATGGGCTTTTGGTACGTTATACATCACAAACTTATACGTCATACCTATAGACTCCCTACTACTTGTACCGAAGAAATGAAAGAAGGTTTGTACCAACTATGTTTGGAAGGGGGTACTATTAGGTACTATGGCACAGGACTTATCCTAAAATCACGAAAAGAAAATCAGCTGTACATAAAAACTGTTAATAACGAAAATTACAAAAGCTTCCACCTACGTTGACCAAAAAAATCGTCACAACCAACTCATCTCTCACATCGAACTCATCTCTAAGGCGAAACTGGAGAAATAAAACAGACGACTAAAATGATTTAAAACTTGTCTATTTTATTTCAGGTGTACTGATGTGGGAAATATTCACGTATGGTGAAGTGCCATACGGGCGAATTAAAAATATCGATGTGGTCAGGGAAGTACGGAAGGGAAAAATTCTCGACAAACCTAAAAGGTGTCCAATCAACGCTTACGTTGTGAGTTAAAAATATGTTATACAGTTTACAATATTTTAAGGCAATTAACATACACTACAGGGAGGTAGGTACTAAGTGTATGCAGCCCAAAAAGGCTTACTCCCAACGACCACCATCAAATCGGCCACCAGTGGTGGTCGTTATAACAATATTTTGAACTTTTATCCCAACTGTCGCCAGTGGGGCTCGTTCGGATACAAAATTATTTTTTGTGCCAACGACCACCACCAAACTGCAACAACTGGTGAAAATTACAGTCAAACCGATAGAACTCAAAAATGGAAAACCAATTATTGATAAATTTTTACACTGTAACACAGCTTAACAAATTTTTTTTTTTTTATGGACAATAAGTCGGCGTTTGACCACCAACTCGCCTGATGTTAAGCGACGTTGTGGTCTAAGATGGAGCACGACGACCTATAAGGTACTTATTCACTCTAGCCTTGAAGTTTTGTAGAGTGAACAAGTACAAAGACGGCAGTTGAGTGAGGCGCTACAAGTGCGCTACTGCTCAGACCCGTCTTCGGAACGGTTACACCGGACTACATCCCGAAACACGACTAGGTCATTTCACGGCATGGCTTGGTCCGGTGGGTGGTAACTAGCCACGGCCGAAGCCTGCCACCAGAGAAATATTAATCTTAAATCTATAAATAATAATATATCTTAAATCTAGAGAATTTTAAATTTATTATTACCCATACTATATGGTTTGCTACCCGGTTAGCACTACCCGGGGACCACGTGTAGGGAATCAGAATAGAGTACACTCCTACGGACGGGGTAGCTCAGCCCCCAAAAACAAAACCGTTTTGTTTTATAAAGACAAAACGCTAAAAATAATAATTACTTATTTGTATGACCCAACTAGCCCCACTGGGTTTAAAAACAACTTTGTCCTAACGACCACTAATGGTGGCTGTTTTGGTGGTGGTCGATGGGAGCAAGCACCCAAAAATGACAAAGCACAGGCTAAACTAGTTTTTTAACTTTAGTAGTAAATAGGATTACCTACTACATATTTGTAAAAACCTCCTGTCTTTTTCTACTTATCTATAATTTTGTACCTACATAGCTGTAAGTTCTTCTAAGAAAAAAAAATTAAATAACAATAGCAGTAGTAACTAGTTTACATACTTACTTTTAGTCATTCTAGTTCGAGAGTTACTTTCTGTGGGACACACTTACGCTGAAAATATACAGACATCGGAGTCTTTCCTTAAGGGTTTCTTTTTGCTATTTTGGCATGGTGCGCCAAAAAGCAGCATATAGGGGAGGGAAGCTCAAAACGGGTAGCCCGCCCAAATCGGGTAAGCACTTTGAATTTCGCGGTTATGGCTTTAGTTTAAATCTGTGGATACAAAAGTATGGCGCGAGCGTCGACCAATCACAGGCAGTCTACTCTCAAGGACGGCTCACGCGGTTGCAAGGTAATTTGGAATCAAACATTTTTGTTGTTTTTACTAAAATTTTCAGCTTTTTTTGATTACTGATTAGTCGATTTTGATTAGGTGGAGGTTCTTATTACTTTGGTGATAATATCTGGTTATATTTGGACTGTCGTATCAAAAAAATGATTTGTCGCTTGTTGTTTTGGTTTCGAGGTTATGAATTAACAAAAACAGAGCGTAGCTTTGGTCAAAACGGGTAGGGGTAAAACGGGTACCCGGTTTGCCCATACCCGATTTGCCCTGCTTTTTTCCTAAAACATAACAATTATTGATTTATGGTTTCATTCTTTGTAGATGGTCAATAACTATAGAAGAAAAACTAATAATGCGGCGTGGGACGAAAAGAAGATGGAGCTTGCCATGAAAGAATCAGAAAAAACATCTGTTAATGCGGCGGCAAAAAAATATTCTATCAATTTATCTACCTTACAGAGACACTTAAAAAAAGGATCCGCCAAAAAAGTTCTTGGAAGGTTTGCTCCAGTTTTTAATGAAGAGCAAGAATTAGAGCTGGTCGAGTATATTTTTCACATGGATGGCTTATTTTTTGGGCTGACCAAACGAGAATTTTTGGAACTTGTGTACCAATATGCCCAAAAAAACCAAATAAATCACCCATTTAAAGGCAATGCTGCGGGTGAAGATTGGTATTTGGGTTTCAAGAAACGCCATCCAGAGATTACTCTGCGTCGACCAGAACCAACATCGATTGCACGTGCGAGAGGCTTCAATAGACCACAAGTAGAAAGATTTTTTGATATCCTTGAACAAGAAATCAACAAGCACAACATTGATGCCACTCGCATTTACAACATGGATGAAACTGGCGTCCAGACAACAAGTAACAAGCCACCGAGGGTTTTATGCAGATCAGGCAAAAAACAAGTTGGCATTATATCCAGTGTTGAAAGAGGCAAACTGACGACCGTGATATGCTGCTGCAATGCTGCTGGGTCTTTTATACCGCCGTTCCTAATCTTCGGTCGCAAAAGAATGGTTGGCAGACTTCTAGACGGGGCTCCACCTTGTACAAGAGCTACTTGCAGTGATAATGGATGGATCAATGGACCAGTATTTCTAGAGTGGTTACGACACTTTGTAGAGATGATCAGACCAACTGCGGAGAAAAAAGTCATCTTGGTAATGGACAATCATGAGTCCCACAAATATCTGGACGCACTAGAGTATGCTTCTCAAAATCATGTGATATTCGTTTCGCTTGCTCCACATACAACGCATAAAATGCAGCCTTTAGATACGTGTGTTTACGGACCCTTGAAGAGCTACTTTGAGCAGGAGGTTTCTGTGTTCCAACGAACGCATGTTGGACGTATAATTTCGCAGTACGAAGTAGCAAAATTGTTTGGTGCAGCATACATGAAAGCAGCAAGTGCCCAGAACGCTGTGAAAGGGTTTGCTTGCACCGGAATATGGCCTACGAATAGGGACATATTTGATGACTCAGATTACATGCCATCAATGATAACAGACAGACCTGAAGAAGTCCACGACGCAACAGAGAATCATACCAGGCAAGCTTCTGATGAGCCCAACATCTCAATCAGCCAGGTGCACGTAGCAAGACGTCTATCCAGTGATTCAGATCGCACTGTGTCTCCATGTATTCTGGATAATATAAACTACGGAGCTCTTGTGTCTACGGTAGGTAGTGAGCAAATTATTCATAATTCATTAAACCAGCTACTTGTGACTCCGGATAAGAATAAGAATATTGAAAACGAAACTATACTCCATTTGACCCCAATCAATATCCGACCATTGCCGGTAATTGTGCCCAATAAAACCACCCGTAAACGTAAAAAACAGAGGGCTGAAGTACTAACAAGTACTCCCATCAAGGCTCAGCAAAGAGAGAAAGAAATGAAAAAGCAGAAAAAAAGTACTATAGATGCAGTCAAGAAAAAAATAACAAGTTTTGCGCCTTCAACAAGTGTGAAACGACAATACGCTGTTAAAAAAAAACGAAAAGGGCCAAAAAAGAACAAAAATGACACAACAGACTACCGTTGCCTGGTCTGCAGTGAAACTTATACAGATCCACCTGTGGAAGACTGGATCAAGTGCGATGACTGTGGGAGTTGGGCACACGAAGCTTGCACTTCCTATGCAGGTTTAGGCGCATACTACTGTGACATGTGTCAGGAGTGATTTTTGTTAAGGTTAATAGCCTTTTGTTTTACTCTTATACCCGTATCAACATAACGAAACGGGTATAATACTATAACTGACATTAATTAGTTAATAAGGTTAATTGATCTCACTACTTTTAATTACTACCCGTTTTGCCCAAAAGACTTACCCGCTTTAGGCACCCCCCCAGGGCAAAACGGGTTTTTGGAAAGTTTTAGTTTTTTCGATATATTTTTTTATAATTAAGAGTTTATTTTGTATTTGAGACTGATTAGTTGATTATTAGTAAGTAATGAATAGATGTAACTATATTAAAAGACCAACAAACACTAAAAACATGTATTTTTTTGCGTCCAACCTTAACTTACCCGTTTTGAGCTGACCTCCCCTACATTAGTGAATCTTCCAACTTAAAGTTATGTAAGTCCTAGCAAAAGCAACATTTGCGATGTACCTACACTAAACTTGTCTAATAATTTCTTTGTCAGATAATGCAGGCATGTTGGAAGCAGACGCCTAAAGACCGGCCCTCGTTCCGTGCTATCAGAGAAACGCTCGCGCTCGTTGAGCAGCGCATGCTGGCTGACTTGGCTGAGTCAGCTGACTTCCCTGAGTCGACTGACTTTGCCGAGTCAGCTGAGTGCGACGACCGCACCCCGCTCCTCTGACCTAGCTGAGACATGGTTCTATTTAAAGTTCACCAAAGATACCACTTCGGTTAACCATGGAACGGGCTATACAATTTGTTCAGATCTCTATATTTTTCCTACCGCTTCCATACATGTGTTTGTAACTACACACACAAACATAGCACATAAATCCAGACAGAATTCGGACATACAAAATCATTTTTGTCGAAGCTGAAGCAGAGACGCTTCGCACGGTAACACTCGCTCGGTCGATTAACGCATAGTCTTGCACCCTAAGACTGGTTTTATCTGTTGTTTTGATCTCTTGGTTTGGGCGGGAAACTCATTATTTAATTTTCTAAACTATTTAATTAAAAAATAACCATCAGCCCGTAATCGCTCACTGCTGAGCATAGTCCTCTCTTCTCGTACGCCACTCATTGGTCCTGTGCCAATCTTGAGACTACCCATCACTTAACACCAAGTTAAACTTAAGTTTGTAAAATTTGTTTAAGTCCTTAATTACTTTTTATATTGCTCGATAAAGTTAAATTATTGTTTTTGAAAATATTCTGAACCCTTTGGCTGCTGAGGTGTTTTTCAGAAAATGATAAAGCAATACTAATTACACGCTTGGCGTGTATCGCCGCACTGGCGTTCGGCCGAGCAACGCGAGTGCGGCGATACACGCGTGAAGCCGCACTTCCGCTGCTCGCGCAGCGGCAGCGTAGGTATATGAATAGCCTGTGTGTTATTAATACGAACTACGACTATTAATTTTACGAAATCATTTTATTTCTTATTTTAAAATCTAATTGTATAAAATCTGATAAAAAAAATGTTGTATGCTACTGCAGCAATGAAGAGGCATTGTCCCTTACCATCAGGATAGTGTCTAGCTCGTTTAAAAAAATTGTAGGCAAACACGCTACGCGTGTACGGCCGCACAGGCGTTACGTCGGAGATAAACACACACGTATGTGTTTTGCCGCACGGTTGTATTGAATTTGGGCTGAACGCGCCTCGCGTGTTTAGTCGCACTGGCGTTGCGCTTGACAAAACACATCGTATGTGTTTTCAGCAGTCAAAGGGTATAAGTACAATAAACCTAGTTCTTCCAGTTCTTTTTTTTTCTGGGTGCCTGACACAGTTGTTCGGTTCGGACTCAAAGCTTTTTATGTGCTAGGTATTTAGGTAAATATGGCAAGGTAGTAGTAAACAAATTACAAAGTATGCTTCAATACTATTATTTTATTTATAGATGCACAATAATTTATAAATAATCACATCTAAACTCTTCCACTTATATAATAAAATTATGTTAAAAATAGGTACTTATGGTACATATAATTATATTTGCAATTTGCATGTAGAATGTCACATATAAGCAGTAATCATTAATATTAGGTCCTTACGTATGAAATTGGCGTTTTGTACGGGAGGAATAAAAAGTCGATTTTTTTTTGTAAAATATATTTAATTAATCAAAGTATGCACCGTTGTTATCTATGCACTTTTGCCATCTTATGGGTAGTTCATTGATCCCTTTACTATAAAAACCATGGGGGCGAGAATCAATAAACTCTTTGAAGGCGGTTTGGACTGCTGCATCGGAGTGGAATTTTTTTCCTTGTAAGAAGTTGTCCAAATTCCGGAAGAAATGGTAATCTCTTGGAGCAAGGTCCGGGGAGTACGGTGGATGTCGCAGACATTCCAATTGTAGCTCAGCTAACTTAGTGGTTGTCTGTTGTGCAGTGTGTGGTCTTGCGTTGTCGTGAAGCAGCAGTGGCCTAGAGCGATTGACCAATCTCGGTTGTTTAACAGCTAGTTCTTCCTTCATGGTTTGCAGTTGCTGACAATAGATATCTGCCGTAATCGTTTGGCCAGATTTAAGAAAGCTGTAGTGAACGACACCGGCGCTAGTCCACCAAACACTTACAAGTAACTTTTTCTGAGTCAATTTTCGTTTAGGGCAGGATTTGGCTGGGTCTCCAGGGTTCAGCCATTGCGATGAGCGCTTTCGATTATCGTACAATATCCACTTTTCATCACAAGTAATGATTCGATTTAAAATCCCTTCATTATTGTGTCGGTTGAGCAAAGTAACACAGCAGGCGACCCGTGTTTGCAAGTTCGATTCACTCAATTCATGAGGTACCCATCGTTCGAGTTTTTTTACTTTCCCGATTTGCTTCAAGTGGATTATTACAGTTTTGTCACTTACCCCGAAGCCTGCTGCTATCTCTGAAGTGCTTTGTGATGGATCCGCTTCCACAATAGCCTTTAATTCTTCGTTTTTCACTTTGATCTCCGGCCGTCCACGGGGTTGGTTCTTAAGGTCGAAATTTCCAGAACGAAAACGTTGAAACCAAAAACGTACCATGCTGTCTTTAGCGACACCAGCGCCGTACACATCACTAATTCTTCGAGCTGTTTCTGCAGCACTGGTGCCACGGTAGAACTCGTACTCGTAAATATACCGATATTTCATGTTTTCCATTGCGCGGGAATAAGCGACGCCAAAGAAAAAATAATGAGGAAAATAACAAATGAATGACTGTATTCCAAAGAAGAAAAAAACCAGCTAAATGAATTTATTAATTTGAATTTCGAATTCTTAACCAAAGAGGAGATATTTCAGATCAAATTGATCAGTACGACAAAACGCTAATTTCATACGTAAGGACCTAATATTACATTTGAAGCCAAAGACTTCAAAACTATAGATTCAACATTAAGTATGTACTTGTAAAACTCGACCAACTGAAATTTTTGCATCGATTTTTAGAGGGAGAAAGGAAGTAGATTCCCCTAAGGAACAACTATTCACAAAAAGCTATTAAGTAAAATTTTATTGCGTCAATGTTGAATGTTTAGTTTTAAAGACCCTAAGCGATGCACATAAAATTTAAAAAATCAACATTTACTGTTTCATTTTAGAAAAAACTAAACGACTGTTTACACACTTTCATTTTATCTTATAAACATAAGCTTATCGACATAATAATCTCTGAAGAAAAAAAAAAACCATCTGTGACCCAGTGGTCACGATGTACACAGGCGCACTGCGGAGTTCTGCACTAACATATTCGTCAACAAATGTGGTGCACACCACAATGGTGGTGTTTTGGTGGAATGGTACCAATATACGGGGTGACAGGTTGGATACTCGAAATATTCAAAAAAGAATTAACGATAAAATGTATGGTCATGTATAAGGTATTTAAAAAAAAGAGAATTAAGCACTCTACATGAATATTTCAAATGTCAATCTAACACCCGGTATATTATGTACATATAAAAGACGCTCGCATTTCGTGATTTCGTGGCCAACAGAAGTGTATCGTGATTACTGGCTATAAAGCCGCAACAACATAGTTTCATAAATACATAAGTGACCCTGTTTTTAATGGCTTTTTACCTTTCGATCAGATATACATAGATGTCGTGTCTCATTAAAAATCAGGCCTCTAAAGTGACGGCGCATCGACACATTTGTTTTATGTATGTTCACCAGTTTTCTATTAAAAATTATCATATCAAATAACTTCATTTGAATCTAAGTCTTATCATTCCGCAATAGCGTTGATGACATATTTTGCTAAAATGTTTTTTAGCTCATCGTGACACCGACACGATCACAGAGCGACTGACAGCAAAACAAGGCTCACACTTAATCTTAGCCTCGTTTTCAAGGTGCCATTTTGCGTATTGAGACATCTATGATTGATATCTTTGTATATTTGATCAAAGTTTTAACCCGTAAATTCCAGTATAAATACCATACCATACATACTACAAACAAGTAGTTTAGATACGTACTTAAAAGTAGGTATTTACATATTTTTGGTACTGTGTTAAAATTTATAAGAAATAAAATATTTGTACAAGCAGGCACAACACAACTATAGAAGATTCTGTTAGTAAATAACAAAACAATATTAAAAACTAAAAACAGTTTAGCATAATTGACTTAGAAGTTAATATTCGAAATATAATACTATTTATAACTTTTAGTTGTAGTTTGGTTAAGAAAATCTTACTATGTAAATAGGTTTTAAGTTTTATTATTTTGTGATAAAAACCTTATTTTGTAGGTATTTGTTTTAAACTAAGCTTTTTGGTATTGATGATGAGACTTCGTTCCGGACACATCCCTTCAAACAAGTTTAAGTTTCTCATGGGAATTACAGAGTCGCCCAACTGCACGGAATGCGAAGTAGTTGAAGATGTGCATCACGTGCTGATGGAGTGTGTCCGGAATGAATCCCAGAGACGCGATTTTTTTATTTTGAACAATATTGTCATAAATGTAGGTTTATGTAACAGCGTTTTGGCCTCTCCAGTTTCTGAGGAGGCCAGAATGCTGTTAATGTTATTTAAGAAAAGTATGTAATTATGTTTGTGTATTCGTTACGGGGGTGGCATTGTCACTGAGTGACAAAATCCCTTATAATAAAATAAAGATTAAAAAAAAAAACACTAAGCTTTTAAAATGTACTAAAGTTTATTATTAATAGAGTCAATAGTTTTTGATGGCAAGTGCAAAGTTTCTGTTCCACAATCAATCATATCTGTTCTGTAACTACTTTATAGAACCTCAAAATGTCTAGGGCACCTTTCTATCTTCTAATAAAATCTTCGATACAATTTAATTTTACGCTGTTTCTATGATAGAATACATTACATTATTTCAGTCAGCTTCCGCTTAAGCTTTTGTAGTGTTGAGACAATTTAAATTTCTCTTAAGGCAAGGCTGGCGACGCGGTAATTGCTTACAAGAAATATGAATGGGGGGAAGCTCGACCGATGCTTAACTGAACCGTTGATGTTGCGTTTGTCACAAAAAATCGTACGGGGACGACTCAATTTCACAAACGTGTCACCTGTGGTCTAGCTGGTACGTTTGTGAGACGTTAGTGATACTGAGCCGTTCCCCGTCTGATTTTTTAATGATAAACGCAACATCAACGGTTCAGTTAAGCGTCGGCTGAGCTTAGCTGCATTGCTCCTCAGGGTTTTAGGAAATCGAAAGCCGTCATAGACGCGCCGAGCTCAAGTCTTGTTGTGCACGTATTATGTATGCGAGTTTATTTTGTGCGGCTCGGAGGGCGTAAGACTAAAAGCGCGTATTCATGAGGTGACATTTGTCCCGCGATACGTATCCCAGAAGACATCGTGCATCATCGCCCGACGTCGCCAGATGTTTAGTCGCCGTCCATACAAGTGCTGCGATGTTGAGAGGCATGTCGGGCGGAATCTGGTGACGTCGTACGAAGTCGACTAAAGAATTCGCGCTTTTAGGCCGGCGGCAATGCGCTTAACTCGTTGTCCAACAAAATCGGAACGAGTATATAGTAAAGTGTGTTAACATCACACATGATACTCTTTTGCATCTAATAACAGTTCCGGAGGTAGCACGCTCATTTTTGAAATATCGGTTCAATTATGTAGTATTAGAAATTAGTGTGTACAAACCGTGTCAATCAGAACAGTTTGTTAGCACTTATTTCTAATATAGGTATTTTAGAAAGACAAATTCGTATCATCTCTGATGGCCCTAGGTATAATAATGTCAGGAAAAAATGTATTAAAAATCACCATTACCTACTTAGAAACAATAAGCTATACTTAAGAATTGAACAGTTAGACTAGAGTCAGTAAGTATTATACAGTCAGTCATTCATATCATAACTGATAACATTTGAACTTTAGCATATTATTTTAGATTAAACTAAAACAACAGAATGAAAACTTAACAAGTAAATAAATATGTCATTTTATAACACGTATAGTAATTCGAATTTATGCATTGACTCTGTACTGTGTACTATTTTGTAAACTTGACAGCTCAATAATTGTTGCTGGTTTTTTCTCATGTCATGTTTAATGGAAAAAGGTTTAAGACATTTTATAGTGCTGTCAAATTACCTTATAGAACATACAACTTAATTTGAAACCATTAACATAGACCTGAATCTCATAGCAAAGCAATGAGTCTATTTTAATATTTGTACTTACATAATTTATTTGGAATACTTTATTTTTCAAAAACGACGTTATCTTTTTGCCATGAGATTTTGATCAAAGTACACCTATTTTTCAGGTCATATTACAAACATACACAGCTATATTTATATAGATCCACTTATCTATACATACACCTATTGACAGTACTTACACACATAGATACAATCCTTTATCATACTTTATCTCGTTTGATCCATATCATTATCTGAAGCTTAAACATCCGTTGGTAAAATATCTGGTATCAAGTAGTTGCATAAATCCATTTCTGATGCCACAAATGTAACTTTTCCTGCTGTGTTCTCATCGAGCCTGAAAAAATATAGTTACATTCTGAAATAGAGTAATGAGGTGGGTGAAAGATGGCTCCTTTAGGAAAATAGCAGGATTACTTCCTTTTGTGTTTTTGTAGCCTTCACCAAACTTACAACTGAATACCTGAACCAGTCCTTAAAGGGGTCCTGTATGAATATTTTTTATAGCAGAAAAAGCATCCAATAAGAAAAAGGCAAAAAGTTCTATTCGGGTAGAATAATTGTGAGTAAAACTACATAGTGTTGCTAGATAGCTTTATACATACCATCCTTTAATCACCGCCCAGCACCCCGAGAAGAAAGCTGGTGCATTGATAATTAGACACACGCCGAGGCGCTCTGGGTAGTGCCTACTAAGAAGCCATATCAAATTCTTCAGCACTTGGTAATCCATGCATGACAGTGTAAAGTTATTCAAGTCAAACACAATGCACAGGTTGTCCACAACTTCTTCAAAACACTTTTTACTGGCATCTTCCTGAAAATATATTTGGAATAAAGTTAATTACACATGGAATTTTAAGGTCACAAAACTAAGAATAAGAGAGTAAAGAACAGTACTATGGCCAAACTAAAAAACTTCACTTATATATTTGTTGGTTCCATATCTTGGGTCAGTTTTTTGACTATTTCTGCAGAGCCGATTCTTATAAAACTGCACACACATTTAGGTCCTATGACAATGCAGCATTATAAGATTAAGCCCATATAATTAAAAAGTGTATTTAGGTGACACTTCTTTTATCTTACCAAGCAGTACACAATGAATTTAGTCAAATCGTCAATATTCCTGTCACTCGAGCTGTGGTTCTTTGCTGGGATGTAGACGATGGGCCGGCCGACAATGTCCCTGTGTCGCAGAACCCGCGCCTTGTCTGAGTACTTCTCTAAGATTTCCTTGTTGTTGGCAAGGTCAGCTACACCATACTCAGCTCTCCATTTGTTTGTTTTTATTATAGCCTGTAAAATTCGGTGTTTTCAAGTTTCAACTGAAAAAAGTAATTTTGAAAGAACTGTTGAAGACTCTTTAGAAAATTGTGGAAAACTTGGATAGATTGAATGACAACCGAGCTAGATACGTAGCAAATATTTAATGATACTGTCATGTCCTCAAATGAGGGTAGTTCGAGAATTGCCAGTCTGGTGCTGTGAACCTAGCTAGTAAGTGTGTGTGCTAAGCGTTTTCAGGAAATAAGTGCAAATATAATAGTGGCGACGAGGAAAATTGTGAAAAAGACGAAATAATTGTGCTGTGTAGTGATTTTAAAATAAAAAAAAAAACTAACATAACAACTATGGGTATAAAATTCAATGAGTTTGATGTGGCATGTGGGTGTTGGAAGAATTATATAGAAAGATTCTGTTATTGTCTGGAAGCAGGAGAAATAGTAGAGGATGCAAAGAAGAAAGCAAATTTTCTGGCGGTTTGTGGTCCTGATCTATATGACTTGCTCATTTCTTTACTTTCTCCAAGGAGGATAAGTGAGGTTAGTTTTTCACACATAGTCACCATTTTGGAGGGCCATTTTCACCCAAAACTAAATGAAATTGTGGAATCTTATAAATTTCATACCCGAAACCAGGAGGTAGGTGAGAAAATGAGAGATTACATTGCTCAATTGAGGAAATTAAGCATTCATTGCAATTTCACAGATTTAAATCGTACTTTAAGGGATAGATTGGTGTGTGGCATAAATGATAAGGAAATTCAGAAGAAATTGCTACAGCAAAGCACATTAACATGGGAACAGGCTTGTGAAGTGTCATTGTCACATGAAACGGCAAACATAGATGCTAATGTTATTGTGCAGTCCGGCCCTAGCACGAGCAGCGTCATGCAAGATATGGAGGTACCTATGGAGATTAACAAGGTTACTAGCAGAAAAGGTATGAAAGAATTCAATAATTCTGATTGTTTCCGCTGTGGCAGACAGCATAAAGGGGAATGTAGATTCCGCTGGAGTAAATGCCGGCACTGCGGAAAGATAGGGCACATAGAGGCAGCGTGTATGGTGAAAGGCAAACAGTCAAAACACAATTCTGATTGTAATGGATTGTATGAGGTGGGTCTTAACAGTATTAGACAAGATAAGGTAAAGCCATTTCAAATTAAAGTGTTGCTGAATGATACAGAACTACTGATGGAAGTGGATTCCGGCTGCCCCTATACAATCATTAACGAAAACACAGCCAGACTCATATGGAAAGGCAAATTACCTCGGCTAGAATCTACAGATATTGGATTGAAGTCATATACAGATGGAAAGTTATCATTGCTAGGACAGGCTTCTGTAGAGGTAAAATATAAGAACATTAATCAAATTATGAAGATATTGATAACAAGAGGGAGCGGTACAAGCTTGGTTGGTCGTAACTGGTTTCCAGAGCTAGGAATTATAATACAGGGGATTAATAATGTGGAGGTAACTGCAAGTGGAAAGGAACAAATAAAGCAGTTGGTCAACAAATACAAGCAGGTTTTTGAACCAGGACTAGGAAAATATACAGGACCTGTGGTAAATATTACACCAAATGAAGGATCGGTCCCAAAATTTCTGCGAAGTAGACCAGTGGCTTTTGCACTAAAAACGGAAGTGTACAAAGAGATTGATAGATTAGTAGGTGAAGATGTACTTGAACCAACTACCCACTCGGAATGGGCCACACCAATAGTTGTGGTGCCAAAACCAAATGGCAAGGTACGGTTATGTGGAGATTACCGCTCTACTGTAAATGAAGTAACAAATACAGATACATACCCACTACCTACGCTTAATGAAGCTTTTGCTGAACTACAAGGAGGGGTAGTATTTTCAAAAATTGATTTGGAACAAGCGTATACACAAGTACGTGTTGATGATAAGACAGCAAATTTGCTTACTCTAAACACTCCGAAAGGACTGTATAAAGTGAAACGGTTGGCTTTTGGAGTTAAAGCTTGTCCAGGTATTTTTCAAAGATTAATGTCTTCATTGCTTGCTGGAATTCCGGGTACAGCTGTCCTGCTAGATGACATAGTCATAAGTGGGAGTGATCTTCCGACACATAATGCAAGATTGGAATTGGTATTGGAAAGATTACAGGAAGCGGGGCTCAGAGTGAACAAAGGGAAATGTGCATTTGCAGTGTCAGGGGTACAATTTTTAGGGTTTGTGATTGATGAATTAGGAATACATCCCACTAAAGAGAAGTTAGACGCTATTGAGAAAACATCAGCACCCAAAAATGTAAAAGAGCTTCAAGCATTCCTAGGCCTTTTGAATTTCTATGATAGATTTTTGCCTCATAAGGCTACAATAGCCGAACCATTATACAGGTTGTTAGAGAAAGGAGCTACCTGGACCTGGAACAAGAGATGTCAAGAAGCTTTTGGAAGGTTAAAAGCAATGCTATCTAGTGAAGATACCTTGGTACACTATGATAGTAAAAGGAAACTGATTATGTCATGTGATGCCTCGGAGTATGGGCTCGGGGCAGTGTTAGAACATGAGATGGAAGATGGAACAGTGCGACCGATAATGTTTGCATCGAGGACTATGAATATTCATGAACGGAATTATGCACAAATAGACAAGGAAGCTGCAGCAATAATTTTTGGATTGAAAAAATTTCACCAGTATATCAGTGGACGGAAAGTGCTCATTAAAACTGATCACAGACCCTTGTTGGGAATATTTGGACCGGGGAAACCTATCCCAAACATAATATCACCTAGAATGTTGCGATGGGCACTGTTATTAAACTCATATGATTACGAGATCCAGTATGTAGAAGGCAAGAAGCTGGGAAATGCTGATGCATTGAGTCGCTGGCCATCAAAAGAATCTAGATCAGAGATGGAAGAAGAATATTCTGGAGTTCTTTTAATAGAAGAGACTCCTGTGGGACTAGATTTTACTGCTAATGAAGTAGCTCAACTGACAAAGAAAGATAAAATATTGTGTAAAATTTTGTATTGGATCAGAAATGGGTGGCCATCTAAAGTAGATAAGGAGTACCAAGTATTTTGGCAGAAAAGAGACGAACTGTCAGTGCATTGTAACTGCATTTTATGGGGCAGTCGAGTGGTCGTTCCAGAGAAAATGCGATCGTATTTACTGGATGAGCTACACATAAACCATGATGGCATAGTTATTACCAAAGCGTTAGCCAGAAGCTATTTTTGGTGGCCATCCTTGGACAAGATGATTGAGGAAATGGTAAAGAGCTGCAACACCTGTTCAGAAAATAGAAATATGCCAGCACAGGTGACTCACCAGTGGATCAAACCAGACAAAGCATGGTCTAGATTGCACATTGATTATGCTGGACCATTCCAAGGAAAAACTTTTTTGATCCTTATAGATGCATTTTCGAAATGGCCAGAAGTTAAAATTGTTAATGATATGAGTAGTTCCACATTAATAAGAACGCTGCGGGACATATTCGCAGAACAAGGCTTACCAGATTCCATTGTAAGTGATAATGGAAGAAGTTTTATATCAGAAGAATTCAAGAGCTATCTCAAGGAATGTGACATAAAACAAGTACTAGTAGCACCATATCACCCTGCTTCAAATGGGCAAGCAGAACGGACAGTGCAAACGGTAAAAAATAAGTTAAGAAAGAAAACAACTGAACCGTGGCACATTCGTCTTCCCAACATGCTTTATGGATTGCGGGCTACTCCAAATACAGTAAATGACAAGACTCCGGCAGAGCTCTTGAACAACCGAAGATTTAGAACCAAGTTCGACAGTCTAAATCCCTTGTCCTATAGCAATGTTAGCAACAAGAAAGAAAAAACTAATGATAATGTCAAAGTACGCTCATTTAATGTAGGTCAGACTGTGTACATCAGGAACTACAGCAGAGGACCTCGTTGGTTGAAGGGAGTAGTAGAGAAGCGTGTCGGGGTGTGCAGATACTTGGTGCGATGGAATGGTAGGTTGCTGACTAGACACATCAACCAAATGCATGGTGGTGGGACTGCAATGAAGGAACAGCATTCGGAACCTCAGGAAATGGACAGCCAGAGTGATGAAGATAGTGACATTTTGATACCTTCACCACAGAAATGGGCTGATATCATTGGAGTGACAGGTTCACAAGACATTATCATACCAAGGGAGTCTGGCGAAACATCCAGGAATAAGCGGGCCCTATCAACCTCGCCACCAGAGTCTTCGAATAAGAAAGTAAGATCTTACAGACAGTATAGCACTGAATCTGAAGAAGAACTGGTGTCCGACACCGAGGAAGAATAATACACCGCATAACAGAAAATAAAATACCCATAGTGATAGTTTTAGTGCATTAAGTGAATTAGAAGATAATAATAGTAAATAGACAATATTCCATGATGAACTTATAAGGAACAATAATGTTGAATTAGTAGTAGTAGTAGTGAATTGGTGTACAGACTGAACAACAAGTGGAATAGTGTGGAGCTATCCTGAGGGAAAGGCATGTCATGTCCTCAAATGAGGGTAGTTCGAGAATTGCCAGTCTGGTGCTGTGAACCTAGCTAGTAAGTGTGTGTGCTAAGCGTTTTCAGGAAATAAGTGCAAATATAATAGATACACTCATTTATTCTATTCTAGCTGTGCCCTGCGGTTTCACCCGCAGTTAAAAGTATCCTATGTGCTATTCTAAACTATAATCTATCTCTGTGCCAAATTTAATCTAGATCTGTTCAGCCGTTCTGGCGTGAAAGATTAACAAACATCTATCCATCCATTCTTACAAACTTTCGCGTTTATAATATTAGTAGCATTAGTGGAATCGTCACATAATTATCCTTGTAAACGAGGCCAGGCCTAATTTAGAAGTTATTTATAAAACTGGTTTGGATTTTTAGTAGGTAGGTACCTACCTAGTAGAATTTTACAAAAACATAAAAGTTACAAGCCTACTGCAATACACATTAGAGTATTGATATTAAAAATATATTGCGATTTTAAATATGAGTAAGTATTTACCTTCTGTCTTATCACCCTAAAAAGATAAAATTGATGGGAGGAGAGTTCCGAAAGTACCTTACCTGAAATGCACTATCGACTGTTTTAAAAGCTCTCAGATACCTTCTTAGAGAAAAATCATTGTGGTATTGAGCTGGATCTGCGCTCACTATCAAATTCATTCTTTCCTTGAGCAGCTTTAAATCTTCCTCGTTCACAGGTTTCGGTTCCTCGGCCATGGTTATCTCCCTGTAGCCTTTACCGTTCGCACTAGATCTAACTTACTCTTTTATTGATTTTTTGGGGTTGAAGATTAGTTTATTGTTTGTTTCTAAAGGCAAATGTGAGAAAAACAACGTGTAAATCGAAATGAAACTCGTAAATTCCTACTACACCACACTCACACCACAATTCACACAATCCTACCATACCATCAAAACGAAACAGTGTTGCTACTTTATTTTTTTATGCAACAAAATATTTGTACGTAGATTTTGTTAATGGCATTTTTTTATACTTACTTAGTTTTTTTTTAAACTTATTCCCCCTTATTAATAAATGAAGCTATTGGCTCGGAATAGTTTCACAGTCTTTTATCTTTTTCGATCGAGCTTAAAATTTTAAAAGCAAGAAACACACAAAACCCTGAAACCAGTTTGAAGCATAAACAACGTTTATTTCAAGGGCTGATTGTCTCTTACGTTGTTTCACAGGGTGATTTTTCCTTGTTTGTATTTTTTACCTATGAATTATTTTAAAATAAAAGAACCATGTTTTTTAGTTTGAAACACTTTGGCACGAGCGGCGGCAATACGCTGCCCACGCCCTGGATGCCAGCAGCTGCACAACGTTATCACAGGTTGGAAACTTATTCTTAAGTGTGGGTGTTGTACACCCACATTTAAGAATAAATATCAGCCAGCCCCCTCGGGGGAAAGGCGGGACGATATGTTATGTTGTATTATATTATGTTATGTTATTGATTGCGTGATAAAAATGTGGGCACTCCAAAAAAAAACTAACCTGTAGAAGGAAACTTAGGAAATAATCACTGAAGGAAACCTTATTATTTGGTAGGTTCTTACTTAACTTAACTTATTAGTTTTATTACGATAATGATTTGATTTTAGCTGATTAGATTACTATCGCAGCTGCTTATATTGTCTATCTATTTATTACACAATACATAATGAAACAGACTTCAGTCAAGCTGTCGTCGTCGCGTCACATTTATTTTACAAAGTCGTAGATTTATTACCTATTATTAGATAGAATTCTGGCTACCCCTGTTAGTGTTTATATGACGACAATGGTGTGACAGTGACAGTGACACTTTAAACCTAAATAACAATTTGTTTTTTTTCCCCCGTTCAGGGTAATTTGGCGTCGCACGTCCTATCCATTTGCCAGTGTCATGGAACGGGCTTTTTACACCACACTATCCATGCGTTTGGTAGTCTGGTTATCTGGCCCCTACTTTTGCACGTGAGAAGTTTTCTGGTCAATATCTCTCTCGATTATAGAAGCGAGTGTAACCAAGATAACATCTCACGCGTTAGAGGGCCGGTAGTGACTATCTGTCTATCTCTTAATACACCATGTTACATAAATATCTAGCAAGACTACAATTCGCATGGTGTAATAGCCCATAGAGTAAATTGTATTTAGGGATAGGTTAGACAGTGCTGGATTTACACATTTGCTGCCCCAAAGCCATACAATTTTTGCCGCTCCTACTGACTTTTAAAATTAGATACCTACACGGTTTACAATAAAGTCAATTCCTTTTTTAGTTTAGAATAACTTAGTTTCTAGATTATTTTTATAACTTTTTGGGTACTTACCTATATGCAAAGAAAAGCAAACCTTTGTTTTTACTGCACTACTCATAAGGTGTGGTGGGCTAGAAGGAAGATAGGTACTTAGGTAAGGCACGATACTGCTAACCATGCATTTGTCAACGACGGGGTGCGGAGGAGGCTCGCCAGCGGGTGAATTAAATTTATTTTCAAAAAACGTAACTTTTTTTTTTCGTGATTTGGAATCACCAAAATCATAAATGGTATCTTTGTTTAACTTTTAATAATGTTACTTGTGTCCATTTCAGTAAAGTAAAACTGAAACTTCAACACGAACAGTCGCGTTTCGCAATGTTTCTATTAATTGCCCACACTCGTGCACGTCAGCGAAGCGATTAACGTTAATATCCACCATTATCTTTAATACTCAAAGAATCTGTTTTTAAGTTTTAGAAAATTCGTTTCTAGTATAAAATAGCGTTCGTTTGAAACTCGTTTCATTTTGCCTAGCAAAAAAAGAAAAAAAACCGGCCAAGTGCGAGTTGGACTCGCGCACGAAAGGTTCCTTACCATTATTTAAAAAACGGCAAAAAAAAACACGTTTCAGTGTGCGATCAAATTAAAAGTACCTACGATGCATGCGTACGAGCTGCATAATATTTATATTTTAATCGTCTAGTTATTTGCTTGTACCATGCCTTATATCTACAATTATAACGTAACGGTTACGTAATTGGCAAAATCAGCCCACCGACTTCCGGTGGGCTGATTTTGCTCATTTTCAAATTAGTAGGTACCTACTTGAAAAAAGTATTTGCTTGTGGCTTTGCTATTCATTTGCTATAGGTAAACACGCAAGTTGATGTTAAGTAAAACATACAAATGCCAACTTGTACCCGCCGACTCTGGCTTTCGCTTCGCTTGGTCAATTTACTAGTACTATAAGATAAATAGGACCTACCTACCTAGTTATTGAGTAAGTACTTAAAATTACGCAATTAATACAATATTAAGTCGAATCTGGCTTTCGCTTCGCTTGGTCAATTTACTAGTACTATAAGATAAATAGGACCTACCTACCTAGTTATTGAGTAAGTATTTTTCAAATTAGGTAATTAATACAATATTATTTTGTAAATTATGTTTATTTATTAACAACGGTACCAACACTTGCTTTAATGTTCTGTTTCATGGAGTTTATGTGAGTAGTCCATTAACAGTAAAAGCTGGTAGATGTGGTACGAAGCGACGGAATTCGTCGACGGTGCAGCAGAAACTGTAGCCGATGTCGATGCGGTCGGGCTGCCAGCGGAGCCAGTTGAACGCGGCGTTGTTACGGCACCGGTCCGTGCAGAAGGTACGCGCGCGGCACTCCGCCAACGTGTAGTAGGGATTGTTGATACTTATAAACGCGGTACCCAGGCGGCGATTGGGCTCATACACAACCTGAAATTTAAAATTACATATTGTTTATTGATTATTGTTTATTGATTAAAATCAACATAGTACAATAAACATGCTTAATTTAACTTAAACTTATTACAGAAATTTATATTTAAGTAAATATAATTTGACTACCTCGGTGGCTCAGTTGGTAGTGAACCTGCCTTCTGAGCTTGGGGGCGTGGGTTCGATTCCCACCTAGGGCAAACATTTATGTGATGAACATTTGTGTTTGTTCTATGTCTGGGTGTTAATATGTATTTAAGTATGTAGTATTTAAAAATATTTAAGTATGTATATCAGTCCCTGGCAGCCATAGTACAAGCTTTGCTTAGTTTGGGGTCAGGCGACCGTGTGTGGAAGTGTCCCCAATTTATTTATTTATTTATTATTAATTTATTTATTTATAATAAATACATTTACTTAAATATATATAACTTTGAAAATAAGTAATAATGATAAATAATAGGAATAATAATATTAAATAAATACGCAACATAAATAAGCATGTCGGGTGACATGCTTATTTATGGGTTAGGAGGGTAGGGTTACCCTCCGAACTAGTTAGAACTGTATCTCGGATTGTAGTGCGCCTACGCTCATAAACATCGTCGACTTTTGTCGTAATATTTTTGACATATTCGTTTTTGTTTTGCTGGTTTTGATACATCTCTACTTACTACCGTTAGTCCTTTAGCCCTTTACTGTCATCGTCAGTTCAGCGAACTTTTATCCAATAATAAGAAAAAAAGCTCTGCTGGCATTCGTTGGTGTCATGATTGCTAATTTTCTCAGAAACTATGGCCCTATTCGGAGATTTGAGATTTTCATCTCACCTTTTGTCGTCCTTGTTGCTCTCGTTTGAAACTTCATAGGTGGGAGAGTGACCGAGATAAAATCTCATCTCATCTCACGCGCGGGAATAGGCCCCCTAGTCAGACTTGAAGTAAAGCTACGCACTTAGATTGGTTACTTATTTATGTAGGTAAGTACACACAATGAATTGGTATAATTTCCTTGTTTCAGATTTCTTTGTTTCTGATAAGATAATTTTATAATTAGCAAATCCTTTTGTTTTGATCAATTTGATTCCACTTTAGTTGAGTAACTAGAGGGAAATAATAATGTAACTAAATTGGGTGAATGACTGTTTGGAAGCATGTACTTATTCAAAACCAACCTTGTAGAAGTACAAAGGCACAGGAAGCTGAGGGTTGTTGTTGGCATCTCTGTGTAAGAAGATATCAACGAGTTGGTTGTTCTGGTTACGGAGCTGGGAGACGCCAAAAGTACCGGTGTAGATCATGGTGTTGTAGCCAGCAGCACCAATGCGCGCGCGCAAGTTCTGTTCACAGAAAATTGTTAGGTTAAGATAATCCTTTAAGTAGGTAGCTAGTTAGTACTAAATTATCAATTGGAAATATTGGTCACCTGTTCGAGCCAGTTCCAGTTTCCAGCATTGAAAGGTTGCCACTGAGGAGCAGCGTTGATGAAATAGAAGGTGGAGCGCTGTCCGGTGGCGTAGATGTAGTCAGTCTTAGCGGCGAGGTGACCGCGAGACATGAACTGTGTGTTGGTCACGTACTTGTCGGCTAGCTGTTGACCGACAATAGAGGCGATGGCGGCTTTCTGTTGCACCTGAGTGTACAGGTTGTTGATGGCAACGCCAGGGAAGAAACTGCCAGCTTCACAAAGGAAAGAAAAAAATAATTTGAAACAGATAAAATAATTCCGAGCGGATTTGGGTAAATATCATAAAATTAAGGTATGTACAAGTAACGACAGCTAAGGCGAAGCGAGAAGAAGTTTGCCAAAAACAGGTGCCTTAATTTCATTGAAATAGAACTTACCCAGCCAATTAGGTCTGTCTACTCCGGTCTGGTGGACAGCATTGGGAGTGTTCTGCTCATACCACACGTATAGAACCTCCAGGCGTCTTTGGTCGAAGCATGACCAGTACTTGGGGTAGAAAGTGCCGTCGACGATGAATCCAACACTATTGAACGGAAAGAATAAGAGAGTAAAGAATAAGAGAGAGTAATGAATACGTTGAGAGGGTTGGTAGCCTTGCTAGATACGACGACATTGTAATTTTGTTGATGTTTAGTATTGTTCTCAAGTGAGTGATATGTAATGTCTTTATTGAGAATAAATGTCTTTAAACCTTAAACCTTGAGTAAAGTATTTCGTTTGGTTTGAGCAGATTATGCAACCAAAGATCTTAATAAAATTCTTACCGAATGACCAAATTGTTGTTAAAGCATCTCTGGGTGGTTCCTTGAGCTTCATGTAAGGAGTGCGCAGAGCAAGTTAATTGTCCAAATGCGCCATTACCGTTTAACCAACCAGGGCCAGAAACCAAGGCGTTGTTTACGCATGTAGCTGTCTGTAATTAAATGGGTTTATATTTTTTTTTGAGAGTGATGTAAAACCGTAGCTTGATTAAAAGAAAAGCAGATTAAGGTCCTACCTATTCTAGCAAAAATAAAAACCAGAAGAGAGAAAATGATTGGTCACCTCGTACAACATAAAAATATAATCTTTCAAACTTACCTCGGAATTTCTTCCCAGGTATACACAAAGAGAGGAACTGGTGGATCAATACATCATACAGATTAGGTAAATTAAGAAATAAGTGAACTGTCATAATATCTTTTTAGGAAGTCAAAATGCTGGCTGAAGGTTTGGAAGCTATTTTTCCAACAGAACTATCATCATCATCTTTCTACCCTTATCCTATCAATAAGAAGGCTTTTGGATAAAAAGAGAAGGTTGTTGAATTCAGAGTTTTGTGTCTGTAAAATACCTGTCAAACTAGAAATGAGACCTACACCTGCGCCAGTAGAGGAAGCGATGTTGGGGTGCTGGATGGTGCGTCCGGAGCCAGTGCAGGCGATGCGCACTTGCTCGCCGGTGTTGAGACGGATCTGGCCGGTGGTCCCGGTGGGCACGATGTAGTTTCCACGGTGTATGTACACCGGCTGAGGCTGTCCGAGGTCGCCGTTCACTCGTATTGTGCAGCCTGGAATATTTGCGTGTTTCCCGTAAAACATTTACTTACAATCAACTTCTACAATATTATATATCAATGACCGATATTGTTTTTCTCAGTCGATAAGAGCATATTGTATTTACCATTCCTAGGAGTGGGGCTCGATGCGTTTCCCCGAGTTTGCTGTTGAAGTTCCAACCAGGCATCCAGATAGTCTTCGAAATCGTCTTCGTTTAGGACTAATGCCAGGTCTCCCGGCTCCGGCATCTCAGCCGGGAACGACCATGAGGCCGCCACGAAGGCAGTCAGCAGTAGGAACACACGCATCTTCGATGATTCCCTTCTACTAGCAGCTCGGGTAAGATAGTATTCAATTTATATGTCCTACCTATCATATCACATTTCAAAGAATATCGGCGAAACAAATCAACGCGTCATAATACACTGATTAATCATACTGCTATCAGCCAAAACCATGATCGCTGTTCAGACAATATAACCCTTCTATCTTTTGCACGGTAAAGTACTGTGTATATTTTTGTCGTTTTTCCTTATCGTGATAATCCTCGACAAAATACTAATTCTAAGGTAATTCTGGTATCTGGTATGAAAATGGATTTTAGAATAACACGATTGGATATTTTGAGTTTCAGTGACTTTATTGAACTTCGTTTATGATTTTCTTTATTTACGTAAAACAATCCTAAAGTCTGAGATAATAATAATGATTTATGTGAGTAATCCATTGACTGTGAAGGCGGGAAGATGTGGCACGGTGCGGCGGAAGTCGTCGACGGTGCAGCAGAAACTGTAGCCGATGTCAATGCGGTCTGGTTGCCAGCGGAGCCAGTCGAACGCGGGGTTGTTGCGGCACAGGTCCGTACAGAAGGTAAGCGCGCGGCACTCCGCCTCCGTGTAGTAAGGGTTGTTGATGCTCACGAATGCAGTGCCTAGCCGAAGGGTGGGTTCGTACACAACCTAGAGAGAGGAAGAGAAGAGATTATAAATGAGCAGCTGCTACTTATTTCTAGGGTTGTTTCGAAACTAAATCTTAGAAAAATCTGCTGCTTTGTTCTGCATCTTAGGTGAGTAAAAAAGAAACACATCTAATAGGTATTTATTTCAGTTCTTCGTTCGTTCAATATTTGATTAAAAATTAATATCAAAATCATCATGATGAAGTTTTACCTAGTTATTTTTTGCTTAGTAAAGTATTTTACCTTATAATAGTACAGAGGTACGGGCAGTTGAGGATTGTTGTTGGCATCTCTGTGTAGGTAGATGTCAACAAGCTGATTGTTCTGGTTTCGAAGTTGGGAGACGCCGAAGGTACCAGTGTAGACCATTGTGTTGTAGCCGGCAGCGCCGATGCGCGCACGCATGTTCTGTTTAAAATACAAATATGTAGGTAATTGTTATTTACTTTACAACCTTTCATGTTACTGGAGAAAAGTAATAAATATTAACCTGTTCCAGCCAGTTCCAGTTTCCAGCATTAAAAGGCTGCCACTGAGGAGCAGCGTTGATGAAGTAGAAGGAGGAGCGCTGTCCAGTGGCGTAGATAAAGTCAGTCTTAGCGGCGAGGTGACCGCGAGCCAGGAACTGTTGGGTGGTCACATACTTGTCGGCTAGCTCTTGGCCAACAAGGGAAGCGATGGTGGCTTTCTGTTGAACTTGAGTGTACAGAGTGTTGATTCCAATGCCAGGGAAGAAACTGCCAGCTAAAAACAACAAACAAACAAAATTATTAGTGACTATATATATACTATGAAAAAAAAAAAAACCAATTGTTTTAGTTATACAAAGCTTTAAAAAAAATGATTTTGTTTCATAAAAAACAAATTGGATTGTTTTTCAAACTATTTTGGATAATTTAAAACAAATTAAGTGAAATCTATTGTATGGAGTCTTACCTAACCAACTGGGTCTGGTTACACCAGTCTGGTGAACGGCATTGGGAGTGTTCTGCTCATACCACACGTACAGAACTTCGAGGCGACTCTGGTCGAAGCATGACCAGAACTTTGGGTAGAAAGTACCGTCGACGATGAAACCAATACTGAAAATTTTAAAATTCGTTGATTTAAAGAATTAACGTTCTTTTAGAGGGATACCTACTTTAAAAATACTTTTAAATGGACAAATTAATTTAGCACTTGCTTCATAGAAGCAAATGTTCAGAAGCAAAGTGACGAAGCTATATCCAATATTATTATGTGTAAGCAACATTTAATTTTCATGTGGATTACTCACCGAATGACCAGATTGTTGTTGAAGCATCTTTCGGTGGTATATTGAGCGTCATGGAAAGAGTGCGCAGAGCAGGTCAGCTGTCCAAATTCACTATTTCCATTTAGCCAGCCGGCGCCCGAGACAAGGGCATTGTTCACGCAAGTGGCAGTCTGCGGCGAGAAGAATTATGCATTGTTAATAATTTGCTATTTTATGAATTAATAACCTTAAACGTCAGGTTTATCAGGTTTAATGCCTGTTGACAGGTAAGTGAGTACCAATGCTCGACCAATTCCCCCAAATTAATCCACTTAGTCATCTTTGACTATGACTAGTCCTATCTAATAATTTTTAAGGTCCCAAGCTGGTCACACTAACATGGCACCGTCAATATTCCGCTGACGTCGTTCTTCTACGGTGTCCTCCCAAATCTTCACGGAATGGGTGTTCCTAGGTGGTCGAAGACCTTGAGGTCACGTCCCGAATTAAGAATTGTAGTAAGAACTTACTCCTGTGGCAGTAGAGGTGGCGATGTTGGGGTGCTGGATGATGCGGCCGGAGCCGGTACAAGCTACGTACACCTGCTCGCCGCTGTTGAGGTGGATCTGGCCTGAGTTGCTCGTGGGCACGGCGTAGTCTCCTCGATGAAGGTACACTGGCTGCGGCTGCCCGAGGTCGCCATTCACTCGGATCGTACAGCCTGAAACATTGTCGCTTTCAAGCACGAATTCCCAAATAAACAAACAAATTTCTTTAAAACTTATAATTTACCGCTTCTTGGGGTAGTTCTTGATACGTTTCCCCACTTTTTCTCTTCGATCGCCAGCCAGGAGTCCAGGTAGTCCTCGAAGTCGTCTTCGTTTAGGACCAGAGCAAGCTCTCCTGGTTCCGGCATCTCTGCCGGCAGCGACCACGCGGCCGCCAGAAAGGCGATCAGCAGTACGGTGAAACGCAGCATTTTCTCGCAAATACCTTGCGGCACTGGCGGGCACTGGCACTTTTGATTGAGATCAATCTCAATTTATACGCTTACGATATCTGGTGATTATCGGGAAAACAATCAAATCAATGGCTAGTCACTGCCTACGTCGTACATTTATAAGCTAATCACAGAGTCCAAGATTGGAGTTTATTCAAGATTATCAGCTCAATATCTATAGATGTAGAAGTCAAATAGGGGCTTAATTGTTAACTAATTGTACCTAGATTGCCTTTATCAGAGTAGGTATTTTTTCTATAGCTACAAATCAACTTAAAAAAGAAAATATTAAGCAGAATGTAGAGCAATAGTCACTTAAGTAAGTATTAATTTTGAATCGGTGAGGCCGTCGGCCGGTCTAGAAACTCTGACATCAGGGCTATAGCCACTCAGCCTTTACAAACTTGCTTGCTTCCTTTTTTGTAAGATCGTTTAACTGTTCTGATCATACTGCTTGAAAAAGGCACACCCATCTATCGGATTTCTAGTTCGGTATATCTGAAGATTTGTTATAACTAGATCTTTTTCAATGTCATGACATTTTCTCAAAAGACCACTTCAAATGCAGTTTTTCCGACTGTGGTATGATAAATGTGTAAACAACTAATTTAATTATTCCCTATGTGTTTAAACGAAAATTGGCTGGCACTTGCTTTTACATATCTAATGTATTGCGGTCTATAGGATGGGGCACGCTTACTCTAGATTAAGTAAATATATTTTAGCCTAAAAAAACATAACCACATTTTAATATGTAAACGCAAAACGACAGTTTTAAGAGGAACAAAAACCTAGCGCTAATTAACGGTAGGTAACATCAGGAAATCTTAAAGTTAGTCTGTACTCAGGTCTATTTTGGTGTTGTGGATTTAAATATCAGAAGCTAATTTATTGATATACCTACTTACCTACTTACTGTTATTGCCAGGCAGCCTCAAGCTATGCAGGGGCATAGGGCTTGGAGCTAAATTTTTCTATACAGCACTGGGACTCCATCACTCGTACTTCACATACTCTTAGGGTAGAATAAAAGCATTGTCATCCAAATTGCTTTTTTTCTTCTCCAGTACCTATAATTAATTGTAAATAAATTGAATACCAAGGGTTTTTTGATATTTATACCTAAAGAGCTGTTGTTTATGTTTTCTTTCCTAGGAATAAATGCACAAATGCGTAATGACAAATTTATTATTCATGTCCGTTTATTCCAATAAAAGGTGTGATTTAGCAGCGACTCACATCAATCACGATTACAAGAATTACATTCTTGAATTAGGGATTGTTTTATCAGTAGGTACATTGGCTAATGTTTTGTTATCACCACGCCTCCGACAGGGAACCAGCGGCATGCATGCTAATCGTTGCTTTACCTACATAGTTACTTAACGCAAAGAATTAGGAACAAACCCAAAATAATGGTCTGGTTCTGTCTTGGTCAATTGTACAAGCCTTTAATTACCTATTATCTAGCTGGTGCTTACCTCGGTCAGCGTATTAGCATTGCTATTCAGCGAGGAAACGTTGCCTGCCTTTTGGGTACTTTACTCGCGGATACTGACTTGAGCTCTGTTTAATTATTTGTAATTTGTTATTTTTGTTTGGTTAAATTGTTATAAGTGATTTAATAAAAATCTCTAGTAGTATGTACTTACTTTTATTGTCTAAAAGTCTGTTTATATACTCTAGCATAATCGTAGTCCAAGGTCTCATTTTTAAAGTCCTTTAGGTATATATATATATATATAGATGTATGGTCGACCTACCAACAACACGCACGAAACGCTTTGGCTCCTCATTTCTTATACGGACCGCTAGAGTGTGGAATACTCTGCCAGAGTGTGTGTTCCCTGACACTTATAATCTGGGTGTCTTCATGTCTCGAGTGAATCGGTTTCTTCGAGGCAAGCGTGATTCATCGTAGGCCGCATCACTGCTTATCATCAGGCATGGCGGCGAAACGGAAGCCAATAAGTAATAAAAAAATACAAACATTTATATCGTCACGCCTGTCTGGTGTCCTGGCAGAGGTGTAATACAACACCCACACTTCGCCGGACGATATTCAGTCCCAAATGGGATAGGGGGCGAGCCTGTCGCCATACACCGGGCTCCAGTCATGTAGCAGATGACATACATTACGCATATATATTATGTTCACACAATGAACAAATTGGTGCGTGCCGTCGGCTGGGCTCAAACCCGCTCCCTCTGGCTTGAGAGGCGGGCCTTCTCCAACTAGTAGCCTAGTTGGAGAAATAATCATCGCTAAAAAAATATGTAAAATTAAGGTATTTATTTACATCATATAGGTTGGTATATACCTATAATAAGGTATAAATGAATACAAAATTTTTTAGACAACTAAGTTGCAACCAGAAAAATCGACTGTTCGTTTTGTATTCTAATTTACAAAATAAACAAAGCCGTATAAAATGTAATAGGAAAGCACCCAAACTAATTAAATCATAGGGTCGCCAATTAAGCTTATCGCGGCCTCACATTTTATCCATTCACGAAGTTGAGAACGGCCTTTGGACGAGTTAACGATCCCAGCCACCGTAAACTAGCTATAGTGGCACACAATTCCCTTTATTAAACAAGTTGCGATAACTTATGTAAACCATTTACTTACCCGACATTTGACCACTACCCAGACTAGCAACGCCTCCCGGTCGGTCCCGGTTGCCTATATCCAGCCTAATCAATCCTTGGGTCAACGTCAAGAAGCAACAAACATACACACACACGGTCACACACCCAGTCACACTTTCACAAACTTTCGCATTCAAAATATTAGTGAGTGTGGTCCGTCAGGCCGGTTGGCGACCGGATGAGAGGAACTGACGGCCATACTCAGGGTGGTTCGGGCGTCCCCGCGGTCTCCGCGCAAGTCTTCCACCGGTGTAGTGCGTACCTCGATCTTCATGGGCCTACCTGGCATCTTGAACACATGTAAACTTGTCAGCCCTATTCACAGTTGTCATGAAAATTAAAATGAAAAAGAATAAGTGTACTCAGCAGAAGCACGCCCTCTCTCTCAAAGTCCATTTAACCAATGTTAGAGGATTGCACGCTAATCTCGATGCCGTCCATCATCATCTAGAGACAGAGAGGCCTCATCTGCTCTTTATCACGGAGACACAAATACTGAGTCCTGCGGACGTAGCCTACTTAGATTACCCTAGTTTTACTCTGGAGCATAAGTTTAAGGCCCACGCTGGTGTTTGCCTTTACGTCCTCGATGACATTTGTATTAAGCTTCTTTGTAATTTAGAAGAACCCAAATTTTCAGTAATGTGGGCATTGGTGGATACAGGGGCAGAACAAATTGTCTACGCCTGTATTTACCGATCTCATACCCGTGACGGTGAGACCAGCTATTTGAATACCTGAGTCAGACCGCCGACATTGCTTTGCAAAGGTATCCTTGTGCGCAGCTTGTGTTCTTCGGGGATTTTAATGGCCACCACCAAGAGTGGTTATGCCCATATCTTGACACAAACCATGCTGGATTTGAGGCACGGAAGTTTGCACTTGCACTAAACTTATCCCGACTTGTTGACAAGTCAACAAGAGTACCCGATGTGGTTGGACATGAGGTGGATGAGACTGCCTACTGTCTTGACCTTTTCCTGACTACAGATCCTGATCGATACTCTGTAGCAGTTTCATCTCCACTCGGGAGTTCAGACTACTGCTTAGTCAGAACTGTGACCAGCTTTTCTCCTCCCGATAATAGCCCTCGTGGCAACAGACGGGTTTGGCGTTACAATTTTGCTGACTGGGATGAAATGCGACACTTCTTTGCCTCCTACCCATGGCAGCGGGTTTGTTTCCAATCTGAAGACCCCTCAGCATGCGCAGATTCTGTAGCAGAAATGGTACGTCTGGGGATGGAATATTATATTCCTTTCTCCGATATCACAATAAAGCCTGTCCTTGGTTTAACAGCGACTGTGCTCTCGCAGAGGCTGTCAAGCAAAAAGCTTACCAGGCATGGGCCGAAGCGCGTGCTCGTAAACATCCAAATTTAGGGGATTTGAAAAGGGTTTTTAACCGCGCTGCTAAAGCATTTAAAGAATTTTGCGTGGTGCTCGAGTAGACAGGATTATCCTGATTGGGGGAAAGTTGTCTGCTCACCCTTCCGGCAGTAAGGCTTTCTGGTCCCTGGCCAAGTCTATTAAAAGCAACTTCTGTCGCCCCACGCTACCACCGTTGGTTAAACCTGATGGCTCACTGGCTCATACAGCTATTGACAAAGCTAATCTTTTTGCGACTCTTTTTGCAGGTAACTCACATCTGGATCCTGGATCCAATCAGCCACTAAGTTTACCTCACTGTGGTTATTCCATGCCTAATATATCTATTAAATAAAAAAATGTCCTTAAAGTATTGCGTAGCCTAGATGTCAATAAAGCCAGTGGGCCTGACGGGATACCAGCTGTGGTACTTAAAAAATGCGCACCAGAGCTCTGTCCCATAATGACGCGTCTCTATCGTCTCTCTCTAAAAACCAGTACAGTGCCAAAATCCTGGAAGCTTGCAAATGTGCAACCTGCCCCAAAAAATGGTAGTCGGGCTGATCCCACAAACTATACACCAATTCAAAATTGATACTTGAACTAAGTAATATCTAGACTAATTCCGCATTAAGGCGACGTGGGGGCTGAGCTACCCACGTCCGTACTCTATTCTGATACCCTACACGTGGTCCCCGGGTAGTGCTAACCGGGTAGCAAACTCTGGTGGGAGGCTTCGACCGTGGCTGGTTACCACCCACCGGACCAAGCCATGCCGTGAAATGACCTAGTAGTGTTTCGGGATGTAGTCCGGTGTAACCGTTCCGAAGACGGGTCTGAGCAGTAGCGCACTTGTATAGCGCCTCACTCAACTACCGTCTTTGTACTTCTTCATTCTACAAAACTTCAAGGCTAGAGTGAATAAGTACCTCATAGGTCGTCGTGCTCCATCTTAGACCACAACGTCGCTTAACATCAGGCGAGTTGGTGGTCAAACGCCGACCTATTATTCATAAAAAAAAAATTAAGTACATCAAGGAATATTTATTTTTATTAATTTTCTATTCTATTCTTAATTTAGATTTTAAAAAAAATATAATTAATGACATTTACTAGAAAACTTCATACAAATTGATATTTGAATCTAATTTAAACGTTTTAAAATTTGATATATCAACCAACGAATTTAACAGACCTAATTTAATGAAATCTACTAAAACTTTATACAATTTGACATATGAAGCTAATTCAATGAGGAATTTAACAGAAATAATGTTATGAAAATTACAACAAAATTTTATCGAAAAATTAATACAATTTTATTACAATTTTATTGATACAAGCTTCAGCCGGCTGAGCCACCGGGGCAGTCAACTTAGGTATGTTTGAATTATCGCCAGGTAACAATGATGGTGATTAAAGGAACAAATTAATTATATGTAAGTAAACGATATTATATCACTAAAAGGCGATTATTCACCTAATTGCGATGATAATCAATTTTTATCAAACATCAAAATATTATAAGTAGAAATATGTGTAAGTATATAAGTAGGTATTAAATACAATCAATCATTCACGTGAATAGGCTTGACTGGACTTTTATTATTATTTAATTTTTAGGGTTCCGTACCTCAAAAGGAAAAAACCGGACCCCTAAAGGGTCACTTTGTTGTCCGTCTGTCTGTTTGCCAAGACCATTTGTCTCAGGAACGCGTGGAGGTATCAAGCTGAAATTCATTTCAAATTATCAAGTCTACTACCCCTTGGAGCTGTGAAAAAATCAAACTTCTAAGCCAACACAATCAAAAGATACGGCCGTTTATGCTGCAATTTTTTGACACTCGCAAAAGAATCAAAACCTACAGGGTACTTCTCGTGAACTCAGGATCTTGAAATTTGGTACGAAGCAACGTCTTATAGCACAGATAAAGGAAAAATTGCGAAAAGCATACATTTTTAGTACATCATTACATAAAAATATTTTTAATCGTACTAAAATTATAAACGCGAATGTTTGTAAGAATGGATGGAGGGATGGATGGATGTTTGTTACTCTTTCACGCCAGAACGGCTGAACAGATCTGGATGAAATTTGGCACAGAGATAGATTATGGTCTAGAATAGCACATACTTTTCAACCGCTTCTGGTGAAACCGCGGGGCGCAGCTTGTTAAAAATATTTGTTACTAATTAGGTTTGTAGGAAACCCTCGGTGCGCGAGTCCAACTCGCACTTGGCCGGTTTTTTAAGGATATTTTAGGAAAAGAAATTCTTTATTTCATGGCCATGGTTTTTCACTAACAACAAGCATGTTTGGGATTATTGATTACCATTCGATTAAACTATTTTAGATTACCTAATATTTTCAGATCGTTCGCAGGTAGGTACCTAATTTTCCTAGCAGTCCTGCCCTGAAAGTCAAGTAATTATTTCTAACAGAAATCGTAAGAGATTATTAAGTAATTCGACCGTCCATTGTACCTTACCCACCCACCTTAATCATCTTAAATTTTACGAGATGGTACATAATAATATGCAGGTAATTTCCGGCTGAAGATTTGATAAGACTCGTTAACGCACAAAAAAGCTTTTAGTCGTTAATGTTAGGAGAAAAGTATCTATTCTTTGAAAGTAACTAAATAAATGAGTGTAATTTTGATAACCACCCGGATTATTTGTTTAGAGTTGTTTTATAATATACTAGGGGCGCTCCGCGGTTTCACCCGCGGTTAAAAAGTATCCTACATGCTATTCTTGACTATAATCTATCTCTGTACCAAATTTCATCCAGATCTGTTCAGCCGTTCTGGCGTGAAAGAGTAACAACATCCATCCATCCATTCTTACAAAATTTCGCGTTTATAATATTAGTAGAATATAACTAGCGACCCGCTCGGGCTTCGCATGATACCTATAAACCTTTCGTGAAAACTGATCTAGCTGATGGTGAAAATCGCATCAAAGTCCGTTGCGTATATATCAGCTCCTTTAAAATATGCATACGTATATTTTAAAGGAGCGGATATACAGACAGACGCGGAAAGTGACTCTGTTTTATACTATTTAGAGGAGAGAAGATAGAGATGCCCGTATGCACGGTGGAATATTAACAAAGGTGTGCTATTAGATTTGGGTCCGAGATTTACTGCACAGCGGTGGGAATAGAGTAGCTACAATCTCATTAATTTATTAAGGAAACGAGGGTAGTCTGGTGTAGCTTAGAGTCCGTGCTTGCTTTGTCTAGTAAGTATAAACATGAGTTTGAATGAGGAAAAAATAGTATTCGAGCTCTACCGAATACACCTAAAACTACACCTATACTCTACACCTACATCTACTCTTTATTACAATTATACTATACATAAAAGTACAGAAAATAGTTCATTTAATTTGAGTCAGTAAATGAATTGATTTGTAAGTATGAAAAACTATAAATCCTTCACAAAATAGGCGTAATAGAGTAGGTATATAGGTGCGAGTAGTAGGAAGTAATTTAATTGTTTTTGCTTAAATATTTTTAGTGGAATGAATATTTTACTCGGATGTAGGTATATTTAGGTATAAATTATACCTTATCGGATCGGGTTTTTCAGACCTTATATAGATTATCAGGTAAGATTATTAATCAACTATTTGAGAATTGATAAAAATGCACTGTGTGTGGCTCGACTACGTCATAAAAGAAGGTTAACTACAAGTTAAGAGGGCCGCGACGCTCTGAAATTTCCATACAAACGCGCTTCTCAAATTTCTTGAAAACCATTTGTCAGATTATGATGAAATTTAGCATTTACAATTATATTAACAATATGTCCGTCCCTATGTTCTTGGTTTTTTTAAAAAACGTTCTCAAGCTAAAATAGAGCTATGAAAAATTTCCGTATTTGTAACGGCGACCCGGGTTTTTGACCGATTTATTCAATAGATAGACAAAGCAAATCAAAAATATCTTTACATAGGAAGGTTGTGTACATCATTAGCTTTTAAATGAATTCATAATACAAGGGAAGTTCTTAGTTATTTCAGAATGATTAGAGCAGTGCAAAAGTCATAAAAAAAAAACACTTCGTCACTCTGAAGGTAACTTTAAAGGCTCGTCAGTATCTTTACTTGCTCTCTTCGCTCGTCATCTTCTTCTAGACGAAATGGTTATGGAATTACTTAAGCAAATGCGAAGTCTAAAGTGGTCGCCGGACTTTTCATTTATTTGTGAGAACATGGTTTAGTATACAACATACAGGAATTACAGATCTTTCAAAATATGGTAGTACACATTTCCTGGCCTGATGCGGCATACAAATAATAATTTAAAATGTCAGAGCTAAATAATATAATAATAATTAATAATTTAGCTAAAGGATTCTAAACCATTATCAAGAAAAAAAATATATCTTGCAAGCGTGGCACTTACCGCCATGAGTGGCATGCTCACACTCTGAGTAAAGTTACGAGTAGGTTTATAGTATCTAAGTAACATTAACTTAAATTGTTCAATGCTGTGGAAGTCCTTAAAGCTAATGTGATTCTGAGCTGCATGGTATGTAGATAAGTACGCGTTTTCTCTCGATAGGGCATCAAATAGAGCGTGCACTGTGCAATTTGTAAGCACGCCATCATGCACAGGTCACTTCACTGCAGTTGCGATTATCATAAGGGCCACTTGAAGAACCTCGGACTCTCCTTTTAACTCGGAGTTTACTGGTAATCATAGGTTAAACTAGTAAAGCTTAAATCCCGTCATTGGCTTCAGTATAGCCCGGCCAGTGTAGCCGCGACATTAAAACAATCTTTCAATCTTTGAATTGTGCGGCGATACTTTCTTATACTGAAGATAATGACGAAATTAAAGGATTAATCGTCTTGCGCCACCAAGAGTTAGAAGCTAACCTTGAATTAACACAATACACTACTACTAGTGACATTTATAACATTTTTACTCTGAATTAATTAATTCTGCGTTTAAGAATTAACTCCAAATTTAACTAACGAACTAACGTTCTGATTGCCACTAGTGATTAGTGTCTAAGTTCTGCAAGTTAGCCTAGGTAAGTATACTTACTTTCTCGTAGAATGGCTCTGTTTACCTTTTAAGAGCTTTAAACGTGTAGTCATAGCTACTATGGCTACTCTACACCTCTATGCAAAATTCCATCAAAATTCGAAACCAATTTTCACAGTACTTCGCCACGATACGGTCTTCCGTGTAAAAATATCTATCTGATAGCGAAAACCGCATCAAACTCCGTTGCGTGTTGGAGTTAGTAGTTAGCAGACAGATATACGCGGTAAGCGACTTCGTTTTTAACCGACATAAAAAAAAACCTACTTGTTTAAAAATAATTATTTTTTGTTGTAAAAGGGTATACTTCCCTTCTACATTTCAATTTTAGCAAAATCGATCGAGCTGTTTATTAAAAAACAATAATAAAAAAAATATTAATGAAATCCAACTCGGAAGTCGGTTTTATTTTTAATTTAAAAGATTATTTATACCTATGTATGTACTGTGCAGAGATAAAAGTAGGATTTCACCAATCGCTTCCATACATTTGTTTGGAACTACTCTCACACACACATTCATAGCAGTTAGTGAATAATTTCATTTTTAAAATTGATCTTCTTCTGAACGATTAAGATACATATTATTACTTAACCAGTAACACACTTTAAACCTACAAAGATGACAGGTGGACCCTAAGATCATTAAAATGGGCTGGCCCACAAGGTACTAGAGCCAGAGGCCGGCCTTGTGCTAGATGGACAGACGAGATAATAGCAACAACAGGAAAAAACTGGTTAGCCACAGCAACAGATAGAGAGACACCTGTAATTCCTTGGACTCCTCCAACCTCAAAGCTTTTACCTTAAGGGCGTCCGTACATTGAATTTAAAATTATAATAAGTAATTATTTTTTTCTTCAACTCACTGTAATTAGTAATAATAATAATAATAATAAATTTTTATTTCAAAAACTACATGGTATAGATAAAAACTATCAGATACAAACATTTTTTTTAGGAACAATAATATAATTTTGCCTGAACTAGGTAATCCTGTTTGTCAGGCGATAAATACGGCAAAAATTTAACTTAAAATAATCATTGCATACCCACATATTCTAATTCAATAAAATTCTAATTAATTTTAAACTATAAAATAAACTTACTGTAAATTTAAAATTAAACATACAAATTAAACACAAACAAATAACAACTTCTCTGTATCTTCGTAGGACATATTTTGGAGAGCTTCTTTAACAGTTTGCTTACATTTTACATATGTAAGGGAAAATAATTTCCCGAGAGAATTAAGTCTATTGTAAAGAAGCGGACCTAAAAACATGAAAAATTTTCTTGTAAAAGCATGCTTTGTTGCTTTTTGAGGGCACACAATATCTTTCCGTCTTTTATTAGTAATGTCAGTGTTGTAAGGAGTAGCTGCGTGCTGCTTTAGTACTATGTTCATTATGAAAAGCTGGCGAACGGTTAATACTTCACAAGATTTGTAGAGAAGGTTAGTAGGAAATAGGAAGGGACGGAAAGTTGACACCTTGAGGATCGCACGTTGAGCTCTCTCGATAGTTAGTAACAATGTTTTCCCTGCTCCACCCCATGCAGTTATACAATAAGATAATATTGATTGACAAAGAGCTAAATAAACCTGTCTGATTAATTTTGGATTTGAAATACTGCGTAGCTTTTTAAATACAAATATCATCTTGCGAATCCTGTTGCATAGCATTTCGATGTGTGGTTTAAACGATAGAGTTTCATCTAAAATTATACCCAAGTATTTTATTTTATTCGTAATTTTAATGACAGGACAGTCACATTGTATATCACCGGAATCACTACAATAGTGCGCTAATACTTTAGTGCTAGTTTGAGTTGATGCTGGTTTTCGCATTGAAAATTTAATGTATTTTGTCTTGTCAGCGTTTAGTGTTAGTAGGTTATGTTGAAGACAGCGATTAATAGCGTTGAAGCCGTTTTGCGCATGCTTGTAAACTTCCTCTTCTGAGTCAGCCGAAAAAAGTAAAGCAGTGTCGTCAGCGTATGATATGACTATGCCATGATCCAAATTTACATTGCAGAGGTCGTTGATATAGATTAAAAAAAGGGTTGGCCCTAATATACTTCCTTGGGGGATACCGTAGGAAGTGTTTTTCACATCCGCGCTGAATACACTGTCAATCCTAACGCATTGAGTACGCTCTTCCAAGTAGCTTGCAAAAAGTTTTAACTGGGTACCCCGTACCCCCAGGTTTTCAAGCTTACGCAAAAGGATTGGGATGGACACCGTGTCAAAAGCTTTTGCGAGGTCCAGGAAAATTCCTATAGTGTGGTTACCTTTATCGAGCTCATGAGCTAAGTAATCGGTTAGATGATGAACAGCATCTGCTGTTGAAATTCCAGGTCTAAAACCAAACTGCTTCTCAGATAATATCGATTTATCCTGTAAATAGCCGAGCAACCTATTATTTATAATTTTTTCTAATATTTTAGAAAAAGAGGGCAGTAAGGAAATAGGCCTGTAATTTGTCACTTGATCTTTCCTACCCGATTTATGTATAGGAATAATAACGGCTTTTTTGAGACAGTTGGGGAAAATACCCACGGTTAAACATTTTCGGAAGATGTGAGTCAGTGGTGGTACTAATAGGTGCTTATATTGTTTTATAATTTTACAAGGAATATTATCCCAGCCAACTGCACAGTTATCTCTTAAGCCCATGATTATCCTTTCTACCTCAGTTTCGTCAGTATTTAACAATGCAAGGGATGTTAAGGAAATGCAAGCGGAAGGGGGGGTTGTAAGAGGATTTAATTGATTTAGTACTTTTTCTGCCAGAGACTTGCCTGCATTGACAAAGAAATTATTTGCTATGTTAGCAGATGCAGACTGTGACGGGTGTGCATTCAATAAACTTGAAGATGACTCATTTTGTTTTGAGGAATAAGTTACATTTTTAATATGTTTCCAAATCATTTTATTATCCGTACCCGCCTTTTCTAATGTTGTTTTATTATAATTCAGTTTTACTTTTCTTAAGAGATCATTACAAAAGTTTCGGTATCTTTTGTAGGATAATTGTAATATTGAGTTGGTTGGATTTGATTTAGCTTTCATGTGCAGTTTATCTCTATGTCTCATACAGCGAATAAGGCCAGGCGTAATCCACGGCTTTATATTGCAAAGTTTGTTACTTACGCGAATATTCTTCGTATTTTTCTGAATTGCAAATTGTAATTTTTCTATTAGGTATAACATACAAAAGTGCGGGTCAGCAGAATTATAAACCGGGTTAAAGTCAATGTCGCGAATATCATTTTCAAGTTTATTTTTGTTTAATTTGGTGATTGTGCGAATTTTATCTATTTTAGGTAATGCGGTGTTACAGGTTAGTAGGACAGTTTTGTGATCTGTTACTGACGTGTTGATAATAAGTGCAAGAGATGGCAAGGTTGACTTAAGCATGATATGGTCCAAGCACGAGCCACTTTGATGAGTAGGCAGCGTGTGTGCAGGGAACAAACCGTGAAAGCAACATAGGTTGAGGTATTCCTGAGCAACTGCATCTGCATTTTCTGAGAGAATATTAATGTTAATATCCCCGACCAAGTAAATGTTTTTAAATTGTGATAACTTCTGTAAAGTATCATTAAGGCTGTTAATAAAATTTGTCGTATTTCTAAAAGAGGGGGGTCTATATAAAGCTAGTATTGCAAAATCCGAACCAACTTTTATTAACAGTCTATTACAGTCTTGCATATCTGGTTCTTCTACAGTGACATTGAGTTCATTTTTTACATAAATTATCACTCCATCATTCTGATTGTAGTTTATATTACTGTTGTACATACTATACCCTGTAATCAGAGGAACGTTATACTGTTTGTTAAGCCAGCACTCTGTCAACACGAAAATATCACAATTAATATTAAGCCTATGGAGAAGTACAGAAAAGTTGTCAAAATTTTTGTAAATGCTGCGTATATTCTGCGATAGTATGGTTAGAGATTTTTTGTACATAGACAACAATTCTTTGCAATTTTCAACTTCACAAACGATTGGTTCTGATACAGCAAAGTTATCTAAATCATCAGTGAAACTATTAATCATAATGTATAATAATAATACCACAAAAAATAAACAATTAAAAAAAAAGAATGTATAAATAAAAATATATAAATAAAGTTTGTAAAAAAGGGCAGAAAAAAAAAAATAAGTAACGGCGCTCTAGGCGCCTCCATAGTCGATAGAGTTTACATATCTTCTTTCCGCCATTAGTTTTGCTGGACACTCCGCATCGCCTGTTTTGTGTTGACACGGTTTTTTAAAACGCAAACAAGTAGCACATTTCGGATCTTCAGTCTTTTTTGTGCACTCTTTTATTGAGTGACCCAGATCGCCGCAATGGCCGCACGTGTAGGTTTGTTCTCGGCATGACTTGGCCGCGTGACCGTACTGCTGACATTTGTAGCACCTTGTGACCAAGGTGAAGTCTCTAACAGGGCAAGAAGACCAATTTACGAATACCCTTTCCTTATTAGTCATCAGGGCTTTACGTATAGTTGCAGGAACTTCCAAAACAAAGTTACAGGTCTCAGCATCTTTCTTTCCTGATTTGTGGCTAAGCTTGACTGTGCTTAAAAATGATTCCAGGGTGGAGTTCGGAAGGTTCTCAGTTAAGTTTTGGTGGTAAAGGCAGCTAAAAAGCTCCTTTTCCTGCATTGAAGTAGGAACGCCAATGATTACTACTCTAGGCTTCCTTTTAGTAGGTTCATCCACCGTAAGGCCCGAATTTGTCAGCTGCACCGATTGTTTAAGTTTTGTTATATCGTCTTTGGTGTCAGTGCTGATTATGACACCCCCATTTCTGGTCTTGTGCACGCTTCTAACATGAAGTTTCATTTGTTCTGGACAAATAATTTTTTGTACTAAAGATTTAGTCTCTTCACTAGTTTTTAATTTGTCATTCGGATATATAGCCACTGAACGAGTATTTGTCGGCTGTATAAATTTTCCGGCACCTCTTTTCACCATGTCAGCAAAAGTTCCGGTTGCAGTTGGCTTCCGCGACTCTTCGACACTCAGCTTTAGGTCTTTCAAACGCTGAGTAATCTCGACTTGGCTTTGGAGGGTCGTGATTGAGCCATAGGCTTTGGCAATTTGGGTCTTCAGGGACTGGTATTGGACTGCCATCTGAGAGGTACCGTGACCCACTCTCCGACATAAATTGCTGATTCGCATTTTTTGGTCCGAGTTCAATTTCCCGTCTGACGCAATCTGACATACCTCATTCAGGGCCTGTTCTATGGCTGACATCCATTTCTGAATTTCTTCAGTGGACACAACCTCACTAACCAGATCTTGGGTCGGTGGCGGCGCATCAGGTACGGCGCGGGGCGGGGGCGTGGGCGGGGGCGGAGAGCGCGCTGTCCTAGAGCTCCGGTTGAAGGGACTACCTTCCATCTTTTTATTAATCTTTTTTTAGATCTATGCCATAGTACGCAACCACACACATACACAATAAAACACACACAGTTAATGTTGCTACCGATCAACGGTAAAACGAGGTCACGATTATGCAAGTGATTACTTATTTATTTTGATAAATATGCGGCACGTCTGCTCTCAATGAGTGGTCAATGAGCATAGTATTTAGTTAGAATAGTATTTAGTTTCTTAATATCATTAATCATATCACTCAATTATCATTGTACGGAATCAAATAAAGCTTATTATTATTATTAACAATAACGTGCTGTTTTTAAACAATTTGCTACTTGTAAATTACAGATCCTTTAGGGATGAAATAAAACACAAATTAATTCACTTTTATTTATTGTTCTCATTAAGATAATTTTATTTAAAATAGTGACTTTATTGAGTGCAAAAATATGCATGTAGAATGAAATGTGTGCTCTCAAAACACTATCAATTTATTATATTATTATTCATTTACTATCTTTTACATTGGTAAGTAAATAGAACTGTTCATAAATTATTTCTACCCAATGAGAATTATTGAGTTTAATTAATATTCGTTACAAGATTTCTTATCGAACAAAGGCAGGTAGAAATTAAGTACGCATATAGGCACATGTCAAGAATTAAGGGCTAGGATAAATCAACCTTAGTCTATAATTTATAATTATTATAATAGGTACGTTGATTATGATATAACTACTTATACTGTCAAACACGTTCACTCAGTTCGATTTAGATCACGTTCACCAAAATTTAGCAAAGCAATGTCACCTTCAAATGAATTTTACTGTAAATTTAGCTTTTTGAAAGAATGTCAAAAACTGTTAAATTTTTATCGCCTTGTCAAGTTTCGAATTTCTTGTTCTGGCTTTGAGTGAACACCAAGTCAGAATTATAAAAATCTGTAAACATAAACTTAGAAGGTAGAAACCTACTGTTACAGCACTAATATGTAAATGTCCAAAGTTTCTACCCTTTTTGAATAATGTATTATTTAAACAGGCAAAGGTTTAGGCACAAAAAGAGACGTAGGTAGATAATGGAATATTTAAGGTAAACTATTTACTGGCCTTCAGTAAATGTAGGCATGTTAATGTAATCAGAATATATCGACATTAGATTAGTTAAAAAGTTTTGACACAGGAAAGCTCTGTTGAAGCTCGAAAGATTTGTCTTTAGCCAAATTATAAGTTTACATTTTTATAAGCATTTTTATTTCGGATACAACTTTTTGTGAAGTCATAAATTGATAAAACTTTGCTGTGTATATTATGTGTATATTAATTAGATAAGTACGACAATGTGTAGCTTAACTAGAATTGAAAATGTTTTAAAAGTTGGTTAGAATTTATTTTATTTTTGCAAAGTTGGCGGTATCTATCTTATTGTTTGACTGAATAAAGGAAAATAGGTAGAAGTAAATGTAACTACACATACTTTATGTAACTATAGGTACATAAGCATCGTTCGTCGTATTTTAGTAAACTTTCAGGTAAGTAGGTATTAAGATCAATTCTAATTAATTAATGTTTCTCTATAATATGTTGATTACCTATACCTACTTCATTGCAATATTATTTTGCGTGCGAAGGCTTTACAAAGTATTAGGTTTTTTTTTACAATTTCTTACCTAATTATCGACTGAAAAGCATTCCCAAAAATTCAGTGCTTTTAAATTTCTTATCTAGTGATATATACCTTTGATTTTAAGATAGAATTTGGTCGCGAAGTATGCTAATTACATTAGTAGAATAGAAACTTAGGGGTATATGTGTATTGTACACACTACCTACTCGAAAAGGCCTCCAACAGTATGTATTTAAATATTTACATTTTAAGGTATAAACATTTAAGTACTAACGTAGTCAATAAAACAGTGAAAGGGTGAGTAATAGATATAGAACACACTTGACATCTAACGTGATACCGGAAAATATTTTGCTGTGACAATGAAAGTACCATATCATTTGGTTACTCACTGTATACCTCCTTAGCAATATACGTTGTATAGCCGTGGAGTAGTTGACATGACATAGACAGTGTTTTCTTCTTCTTTCAATTACATTTTAGAACTCGATTGAAAAAGACAAAACACTGTATAACTATTACGTTCATTGCTAAGAGAGCTAATGTACAGCGAAGGAAGGTCTACTTCAAAGTCTACACCATTAAAACAAAAATAAAATTCGTTCTGACATTCGTTCGTAGACGACAGCCCGGCGGCTAGAGATTAGAGACCCGCACTTATATTCGACAATACAATTTATAACGCGAGAATAACTTCTACTGTAAATTCTAAAACGCCTATCTATAATCACAAAGAAACTCACAAAACGGTGTACGGTAACGATACGGCGTACATATATTATCGCTTAGATACGACATTATATGAACTTACTTTTTACATTAAGAAAAAATTCTCACAGCTTTGTCTTTCATTGTTCGCTTTAACAGCGAAGTAGTACGAATAAATTCGTTAAATACTAAACTATCAGGTAAGTATATCTATAAGTAGAGGTATTGACATTAGGTATAGACATAAATAACACTAACGACTTCGATTCGTACCTACAAGTTATTTGCCCAACTCATAGCAAATATAATTTGGCGATACAATAAACAACAATGGCCAACAACGATGAGAGATAAATATTCGGCTTTATTATCTATAATAACTTACTCAAACAATGCAGTAGAATGACAAGATTCGAACTTTGAGAAAAATGCGAACGACTCATGGTAATAAGGCGCTTACGAAACGTTTTAGAATACACATATGACAACAACAACTTAGATATTCAAAAGTAGGTATCCTAAGTATTGCAGCAAACCACGCCGTCTAAAATAAAGGATTATTAAATTAATCAGAACGCTGAGATCATAAGAAGGTAATGCCGATTTTATCAGCAATTATATTCAAACAACATAATTATTATCTAGTATCAACAAAGTGTAGTCTTATGTTAAGATTTTATTGCCGAAAGTAGATAAATAAACTAAACGCTTAAGAAGAAGGTTCCCAATACTCTGGGCATAATATAATATTATATTTGCTTACATAAAGATCTATGCAGAATGCCAAATTGATTCAAAAATTATACCTGTCTTTGTTACTCATGCGCATCAGAGACACGGACAGCAATACTTTTTTGTGTTTTCGATTTAGCAATTTAGCGTTCTGAATAGGGTCTAAAGCTGAAATAAATATTTAATGCTACAGTTACTAAATACTAGGGCCTGAATACCATCAAGTTGTTATGTGTCTCTCAGTAGAATGGATAGAGATGGCACAACGTCTCAAGCTTTGGATTGGTATATTTTTTTAAAGAAATTAACGTACCTATCTTCAATTAATAAAATTATGCCTATACTATAACCATTTGGAATCGAATATGTGCTTGTAGTATTTTAGTAGTTATTTAGTCATTTTATAATGGTAAGTAAATATTAGTTTATAGTTGTTAAACTTTAGGCCTAATTGGGAAACATATTCAATTAATAAAATTATTAGGCTAAAGCTAATTACGTTTTGGAGGATTAACTTTTTGTAATCAAGCTCACAATATTTACAAAACAAAGCCTAATAAAAGAGTTGAGAATACTATAGCAATAAAAGTATATTTTCGAATAATAATTTACTAAAACTAGACAACAAAATTATTATTCTTAATGGAAATACTCGAGGTGATTATTTTGTAGTCGAAGTAGATTACATTTATTTATACACTAGAGCAGGACATTCAACGATACTATAATATAAAGAGATAATATTTAACGAAATTGAGGGACGGAGAGTGGATAACATACCGTACTTGGCATAAAACTAATGACTAAGTCCTCTACCAAAGCTCGTAATATTAACAAAATTATGCTTGTCAATTCCTGCGCGCGATAATTAGGCTCAGCCCATATGAGAAGCCATTACGGTGTTCTGCAATATTCAGCTCATAACGTTTTGCAGATATCTTTTTTAGAGATAAGTACGACGCATACGCGTAGTTGGGGAGTCGGTAATTTGCTACAGCACTAGACTAGAACCGGTATTCTCGTTAAGAAAAAATTGACATCGCGTACTTTTGCTAATACGAGCTTATACATTGCTTGTGAATAAAGAGGATAGTGTTTACAAAAATTATGCATTCACATTACCTACTTAACATTATACTCACTAATTTTAGATTCATAAATTCGTTCAGAATGTATTCTGCCCGTTTGGTAGAAAATTCACAAAGGTTACTTTTACAAAATTAGTTTTTTTTTTTTAAGTGGATTAGCTAAATGCAATAGTAATGTACTCGATCAGCAAAACGATTTCAATGCTTGTTAACCAGTAAGATACTTGTACTTTTTTAAATCTGAATAATATTGTACTTTACGTGGAATAAATCTATTTTCTAATAAATTAGTGTTTTCATTATTAAAATCTATATGTTAATAATTTAAATGTAATCAAAATTTATAAAGTGAAAGATTTATTTAACTTACTTTACAGATCTCGAATATCACTTTGGTGTTAGAGTATATGGTAATATAACAGTAATAATAACGTGACGTGATCACAAACAGTCCGTCCACGACTGGGTCGGGATAGTTTTCAAACTCGAGCTCGTCTGAAGGTCTTCTTTCCTCAAACGGCAGTTTCTAAGTCTTCAGAAACTAATTGGAAATGTTCTTGGCCTGAAATAGATAGCGAATTTAAATAAACTTTGCGGTGTAACTTTCGGTGGGTCTCGTAACACAAAATAAAACAAAATTCGTTGTAAGATTAAAACTTTTAAAATTATGTTATATCGTTTTAATTTGTTTTGGTATTTGGCTGAGAATCTGCGTGAAAGAAACAAAAGCCATTAGTGTAAGGTAAATTTTGTCGAGCGATTTGAGATATTTTGATAATGAGTTTTATCATTAATATTCAAAGTTCTCAAGCTATCTCGTTTAATTGAGCCTCTTCATTCCAATTGGCTTATTGTAAAAAGTTCTGTAAGAGTATCGTGTATTGTGTCAACGATTATTCGACGCGTGTAGTGTGTGTAAGTGTCGAGTAAAAAAAAACATTTACTTTAGTAAACATGCACGAAATGTACATTACTATTACGGACAGCAAAACAGATAATTTCATCTTCTGGATAGTACACGCCCCCAGGCTCGGACTGGCCATATATATAGTCAGGGTGGCGTTTGCCAGTCGGGCCCCAGCCGGCGCGGGCCCCCTCGGACTTGGCTTGCGGTACTAGCCAGACGGTAAGTCGGTTGGGGGCTACACCTCGTCTCGGGCCCTTGGCTTGTGGACCACCCGGGCCCTTCCAGCTCAGTCCGACCCTGCACACCCTATAATGAAGTCTTGCACAAAAACACTATGACTGCCTCGGTGGTTCAGTTGGGAGTGAATCTGCCTTTTGATCTTGGGGGCGGAGGTTCGATTCCCACCTAGGGCAATAATCATGTTAAGAACATTTATGTTTGTTCTATGTCTAGGTGTCAATATCAATTTTTAAGTATGTGTGTGTGTGTGTATGTGTATTTTAAGTATGTGTAGGTGTTTAAAAAAATACCTAGGTATGTTTATCAGTCTCTGGCAGCCATAGTACAAGCTTTGCTTAGTTTGGGGCCAGGCGACCGTGTGTGGAAGTGTCCCGAATTGAAACAAAAAACGATTCGTGCAAGCGATTGTAGGGGGAGAGCGGCAGGGGCCGGCGGGGCAGGCCAACACTCACTCTCGAGGTAGGCGGCGAGGTCGTGGTCCTGAGCGCGCAGCGCCAGGTGGCGCGGCGAGAGGCCGGCGTGGTCGCGGCGCGCGAGCGAGGCGCCGCCGGCCACCAGCATGCAGCAGATGGCGCGGCGCTTGTGCGCCGCCGCCTTGTGCAGCGCCGTCTGCCCGCGCTCGTTGTCGCGCATGTTCAGGATGGCGGTGGGCGCGCACGCGATCAGGTACTTGATGATCTCCTTGTTGCCGTACCGCGCCGCCACGTGCAGCGCCGTCTGCCCGCTTGCGTCGATCGACAGCAGCGAGTAGCCCGCCGAGTGCAGCTCCTTCATCTTCGAACATTCGGATCTGGGTCACTGTTGGCCCGCGAGCGGGGTTAGCGATGCGGCGGCATCGATTGCCTCCCAGCAGACGGGAATCTGCGCTGAGGTTGTTTGGCATTTCGAAACGTAATGCGTCCGACTGAGGTCCAGCGACGTGCTTGAGTGAGTTTGACCCGATTTATTGCAGCGGAATAAGATTTACAGAACGGCTTTATTCGAACCAGGTGGGTTTGAGATTCCGCGAATAGGAACATCTCATTGGTAATTTTGCTACGTTGGGAATGTCAATCACTCTTTATGACGCAAGCGGGCGGAGGTAATGAAATAACGAGGGCCATGTGCGCAGCAGGAAGTGTCGCAGAGGCTTTCATTTTATGATCAAAGAGCCCGTCATCCACTTAACGTTATCGCGTAATACAACATGTTCTGAACAGATCCGCAAAGTTGTAGGAGTATTATAGGGACCTACTTACGCAGTAGTCTACTCACCATTTTCAAGTCCCCCACTTTTGCCGCCTTGAGAAGGGCGTCAGATGTTTTTTCCAACAAATTTCTGAAACAACATCGAACTTTAGTTTCAAGTTCCAAGAAAAAGTGAAATGTTAGTTCAACAGCTTTATTAAATGTATTTACAGTTCTCGATCGATCGATATAGTTTCAGATAGAGACTACGATTTCTGAGAAGTAACTACAGTAATCTAGCTAGAATAAATAAATAGTACTAAGATACGTTGTGTCTCTCACCTATAGCCAAATACTTCTTGGTCAAGTCCAAACAGTTTTTCATGAATGCTGCATGCAATAGAAGAGAGAAGAGATAGAGTGCAGATTCAACCTTGACACTAGTGTGCACGTGCCCTTACACTCATACATGTGCTGTGAACCTAATAGTTAATAGTTTGTTAGTCACACATTCTATATACAGTATTCATTATTTTTATTTATTTACTTACTGAAATTTGCTGAAAAAATTGCAACATAAAATCTTAACAAAAGTTAGTATAATTTTCAAAGAGCGTTTAGTACAAACTTACAAAGACACTCGGAACTAATTTTGATTACTTTGATATTGTTTCATTTAGTTCAAATGGAACTTAAACAATTAACATTTAATTATTCAGTAATAGCTGTCCAAACTCGAGTTTACTTCGGGTTTGAGGGCGGCTTTCCGTGCTTTGGTCAATTACCTTAATTACTTTTACTTCAAAAGACGTCAATACTGAAGTTAGCGATCTTTGAAGTAAGTTTTGTCGATATCAAAGTGATCATCATTTACATTGTTCAATTTTAGATAATAAGTCAAACATAAACCTACTGCGCAAATTAGAGAAGTACTTACGTTTTAAATCGGACTATGGAGTCGTGCGTCGGCTGGAGCTCCTTGGCAGGCGGGCTGGTGCAGAGCGGAGGTGAGCTGGACTCTTGTGGGAGAAGGTAGGCCGTAGGCGGAGAGGCAGGAGGTAGGCTGAGTTTGGGCGAGAGAGGCGCCGGTGGAGCGGCTTTAGGGGAAGCCGTGGGGGCTGTCGTTTTAGGCGAGGCGGATGATGGAATGACTTTGGGAGTCTGAGGCACAGAGGCCTTAGGTGTGGTCGGAGCGGGGCAGGGGGGCGGGGTCTGCGGGGACAGGCGCTCCTCCGAGGTGCGCGCCGGGCTGCCGAGCCCCGACTCGCTGCGTCAATTATAAATGTGCTTTATTTCAGTTTCAGAGGTATTGTAAGCCTTTGACATAAGACTGATTTAAGACTACGTGAATGGTTTGATTGGCTCTTTGACTTTTGCTACTGTACCTTGTTTTGTCACGAGACAAAACAGAAACAGGAACGGAAAATATTGACTAGCGACGCGTCACAGGAGATACATGAAATACGAATTCCTCAAGTTCAAACAAATCAATTAACGTCATTATTCAGTAGATCCTTATAACACACATTTACAACATAACATTTATAACTTAATCTTACGATTTTATTATGAAAACTGACGTGGTTTTCCCACATTATGATTTATTAAACGGGAATTACTCACGTACGATTTAGTAGATTTATTTTATTATAGTGCTATGCGAGACGCAGCCGCGAGCGCGCACTCGCCTTGATAAAGACGCCGAATGCGGTTGAAACTAAAGTCAGAATAATCGACTAAACCGTACGTGAGTAAATCCCGTTTTAATCTTAAGATTTGATAAATAACAAAGTTTGAAAGATAAAATTGTTTTTAAAAGCAACAAAGCCAATTTATTGTCCATGAATCTGAGATCCAGGCATCGTCCACGCCGCCGCGCTCCCGCAACTTTGTAGGACAAAGTTTCCACAGATTACAATGGCACAGACGAGGGTTAAAAGCTAATGGAACACGGTAACGTTGCCCGGCTATCTGTCTTTCGAGGTGTAAGTTTTATCTAAGAACAAGCCTTCATAAATAAAGGTTGGGTTGAAAGTGGCCTCCATTTTTAGTTTTTGTTTGTCCACTCAGGAGACCCTTCAACTTTTCAAGTTGAAAGGTCTTTTTACGTATTGATGGAATAATAAAAGAGTCATAGGTAAAAAAGTGTTCCATATAGCGTTAATGGCGTTGGGCGACCTGATCCTGACAGATCGAACTCAACCTAAGAGCTACGATAGTTCGGATGATTTTGTTAGTGAGTATACCAGTTGCTTATTCTAGATTCGAAAAATAGGCAATCCTTACGCTTTGCTAGAAGCGCACAAAATATCTAAATTGTCTGCCACTGGGGTTTGCCATTCACTCTACTCTACATTAAACAGCAGCATCATAATATATGTATGTATCTTCTTAAACACAAAACGAGTTGGTAATTTTTAGCCAAAAATATTTCCTTATGTGACCTAAATATTATATAGGAAACTGTTAAAATCGCAATTTACTAGTATCTCTTCTATAAGTTCCACATACATAGTTCCTTCTAAAAGCGCCGTTACAGGCGCTATAAAACGGCGTTACACGGTGCAACGGTGCCTGGAACCACTTTATTTTATGACACAGTTGGATAAGCGCTCGTGGATCGAGAGCAGAAAAAAAAACGAATTCCTCAACTAATCTCTAATCTTCCAATCCAATTTTATTTTATTTAGTAAGGAATTCTAACAGTAAACATATAAAAAAATTAAGTTCTCTTACAGCTAGTAGGTAGGTATAGTTCTGATATGTTTACCCATACCTAATAGGTATTCACAACAATCGCAATGATGAAGGTGGTGTGAATTTTTAATTATGTGTCTAAATATACAAATACTTTTACTACTTAATTCAATTACTTACTAACTTACTTAAGTCTATAACTTAAGTTTTACTTATGATTACCAAAACAGTAGAACGAAACTTGAAATAAATGAGGTATAAGACGCATTAAACTTTTCTTAAAATTAAAATCAATTTCTATTGTAATGGCAATAAATTAAACTTTCCCGTATTCAGCAAAATCATGCATAATGAATCCAACAAGTAAAACAATAGCAGAAAGTAGCAAGTTTCCGCCAACGGCAGGCGGGAAGCGTTAAATTATTCATTGAGATGCCACGAGCTATTTCCGATACAACACAACGGAAAACTTGAACACAACAGTTCGCAATTGATACTGCCTAAATTGTGACTTGAATAATAATTATTGGCTGTCTGAATCTTGTTAACTGTGAGAATCAATCTTAACGATGAGAGATTATTTTAAATAACATTTAGTAGATTCTTATTTTTAGAACTTAAAAATGTCATCTGCTACATGAATGGAGCCCGGTGTAAGACTCGCCCCCTGTCACATTTGGAACTGAATATCGTTCAGCGAAGTGTGGGTGTTGTATTATAGCTCTGCCAGCCCCCTCGGGGGAAAGACGTGACGATATTATTATGTATGTTATTTTTAGAATGAAAAACAACAATGATGGAATGATGGTCAATGGAATGTTTATATTAACCATTGAGAAGAGTCTTTAAAAAGTGGCTGTCATCGAAAATCAGTTTAGGAGATTTATGTATTAAATAAAAGGTCACAAAGAAACCTTATAATAACGTAAAATGTGGATTTGTTGACGAATTCTGTTCAATAATTCAGTGAGTTGCGGCAGGAGCACTTTCCGCTGCGCGCCGTAATGAAGCGGAACTAGACTCGTTGGGGCTTGGGAAACTTTGAGTGTGATATATATTTGTGTGTGTGTTTTGTATTACTTGTATTCGTTTAATATGGAAATTACAATTTTGATTTAAAACATTATTGCAATGTTTACCAACACACCTGTACCTGCACCTACATACCTATAGACCTGTTGATAGAGTATGCCTACAGATGCGCTGGCAGCGATACCTATCACTTACTGCTCTTTATCGAAACCTACATTATATGTAAATAAAAATCGTTCTTATCTAGCCCGCATAGCAGTTGATTCTTCAGTCAAGGAGCTTGCTGAGCTTATCCTTCTTCCAGTATGAGGATCTCGAGTAATATTTATAGGAAATAGTTAAAATGACGAGTAACATAATATTTTTTCACGCCACCTGCTCGACAAAGACATATCATGTAGTCTCAACGTAAAGCAAGGCACTGCCTCGCCCTAGTGACATAATGTTGTGTGAAAATCCCAAGGGAATTTCCGAGCAAAGAGGTTGCCATTTTATAAAACTCAGCGTACGAGCTTTGTTAAAAAATTGTTAGAAAATTGAACAGGCCACAAAAAAAAAACTCAAACAAAAATCAGCTGCATATGAAATTTAAAACAATGAAAATGTTTTTTACAGATCTTTCTTGCAGTTCTTTCATTCAGTTCTTTCATTGCCTCGCAGAAGGTGTGAAAATTAGTGTATTCACCTCCCCTTTCTTGTGTAAGCCCCGGGGCTGTAGCCCCGCCTGCTTTCCCCTAAATCCGGCCCTGAGTATAAGTATTGTATTTTACCGTCACCTATACGTATTTATTATTAATACCTAAGTCCTAGATATATGTACTAGGTATTCAATAAACTTAGTGATATATGCGTCTAGGCTCATGTATGATGAATGTGAAACTGCTTTTGTAAAGGTAGTCGCAAAATATACGAGTTAATAGTTAAGTAGGTAACGCGTCCCCTTGGGTGCTCATACAAAGTGCGTATTTTATAAGAAAATAGAACGTTCTAGAGCACAGAGTGCGGATTTATTGAATGTAATGGCGCTACATCACTCATCGATGCCACAACCTGTTTCCGCCATTTGTAACAAATAGGGGCCTAGCCCAGCAGAGCTTACCAATACGTGTAATATGCTACGAATGAAATAATTCTAACGCCGGCGGCGGTAACCGAGAAGAACAGATCGGATTTATTGCGGTAGCGTTTATAACGTTGTGTGTATAGCGAATGATGCACTGTTGAACGTTGATCAAACAACCGGCAATACGTATCTTGAAAACTACATTCTCAAATACCATTTTGAGTCTTTATTATCTGTTGGGGTAAAAATACTTAAGCATCTTTAAAAATCCAAATAGACAATATAATTATTATGAATAATGAAACGGGAATAACTCACGTACGATTTAGTCGATTATTTCAATCGCATTCGGCGGTCTTTATCAAGGCGAGTGCGCGCGCGCGGCTGCGTCTCGCATAGCACTGATAATGTGTGAAAACCACGTTAGTTTCCATAGTAATATAATTTTCTTTTTAATTTTTAAGTTTATTGGGTAGTTAAACTAGTTAGCTAATTATATAATCCAATCCATTTACGAGAACTACGCTAAAAATTTAAATTTTCATCACACATAGACCGATAGAGATAATGGAAAATAATCCAAAACAGAGCCGATTGATAAATTTGTCGTTTGATGATCCAAATGCTCAGGCTAACTACTGGTTGGCAGCACGGGTTAAAGTAATTAATTAATCATGTTGATGTACGTAATGTTAAATGACGTTAATATATTTTACTGCTCAAATATTGTTGCCCGGGCTCGATGTGAGGAGCACTCGAGGTACTTAAATTAAGTAGACAATTTAATGAGTTGGCGGATCCCGGCTCAATGTCAGCTCGGTAGGTAGGCAAGTACGCCAACAATCATCCATTTTGTTATTATCCCCTCGTAGCCCGGAGCGTGTCATTGTGATAATACCTCATAATCTAATGTTTAATAAACATGATGTCGTCTTATTTACCTGGCACGGAGCTTCTTTATCTAATTATTTGTGTGACGCAAATACAGAAGGAAAAGAATATTTGACATAAACAAGGACAGCAGATACTAGTCGTGTTTCCGAGATAATTGGCCCATCGAATGCCCGCGATGTCTCGTAGATAAAAAACCAAACTTATGTTTACCCAACAAATATAACGTTTGATCTCCCGAATACTGACCGTAATTTAGGTTTATCCGAACTATTTGGTCGACGGAAATAGAAAGGTAAACCGATCACGGACGTAACTGATGTAGGAACTTATACTACACAGTGAAGTTCAAGGTACCGCGCCATTCTAAAGGTTTACTTGGATGTCACGTAATTGCCTTATTATAACAAAGACAATCGACCTACTTTTTTCCGCATTGCTCGCAGTGCAAAAGTGCAATGTCATATCTACTAGCGTGTTCGTTCTTTGGGTGCCACTGTTTAATTATCTTTGTGGCACACGCACACTAGTGCAACCCGGATCACTATGCACGAGCAAATCCGCTTATTGTGATCTTAATTGTTTTTCTGACTTACACAGTAAATAACTTAAAGAAAGATTGAGACGCGTTTACGTAGATGAAGAGTAGCTATTTTTACTTTAGTTTTTACAACGGTGCTTTACTTTTACGTAACAAGGAACTGAAAATACTAATTTACGTTAAATCTGTGAATATGCGTCGGTGTATCGACGGGCGTAGATTAATCCCGCCCACGTATCTGGCAGATATTTACATACATCAATACAAGCGTAGCTACCGGCGGCAGGGGAACCCACTCGTCTGCTTTCAGACTCCCTGCTTCATTATAAAGCGAATGCAAGCCTGCGAACGGGTTTCTAAAGACGCTATATTGGACATGCCATGAATACACAAGCCTGAAACGTATCTCTCTGCTTTGTATACGACGTATCATATTGGTTTCTTTGAATAAAGATTACAAACGTTTTACAGCGACGTAATAGAGTTTAATGTTAGTTGCACTTCTTGTGTCATCTCATTTTTTTTTATATGCGATAATTGTTATTAATCATTATTGTTTTGACATTCGTTTTTAATTATAAATATTTAACCGTGACGGTAACTATAGCAGTTTAAAATAAATTCTGATTTGTGATTTCTAAAATATTTAAAAAATGCTATAAAACTCGATTTTAATTTGATCTTGAACCTACTTATAAAATTGCATCATATTTAATAACTAACCCCCCTCTACATGTATTCTCCGTAAATAAAAATTAAAGATTTATGTTAACAAAAGTCACGGTCCCCGGAGTCCGTAGAGGGTAATTTATAAAAAAAAAATGTAAAAAAAAAATGCATCATAGCATGGTTTAGTCAAAGTAACAAGAAGAGAAGGCTTAAACAACGTTCCTCGAGAAGCTCCGGCAATAAAGTTTCACAATACCCGCTTATAATGTAAAAAGAAATACAAACTGAGTAAACAAACAAAAACAGACACAAAAGATGAAAAATACGATTCCCTGCTCGTATTTGTTTGTGTGCTACAAATAGAAAAGGACTTATATTTGCGTTTACTTAAAACAATTGGGGAGTGGGAAAGAAAGTCGAATATCGTGAAAGGTCCACTTCATCGAGCTGGGCAGGAACAATGTCATTTCGTTTGTGTAAGACACAAACTATATTTATAAAAATCTACAAAGTAAAAAATGTGTTTGGATCCGATAGACATTTTTTACTTGCTGGATTTTTAATGATGATAATAGTTGTGTTAATTTCTAGAGAAAATCATAATCTGACATTTCGACAATATTATCGTTTTTTTTTCACTTATAATTTTAAACAGACTAAATCCCTTCATAATATTCTCTATAGAAAAACAGCTGGTATACTCCATATCCACATAACGTTCCGAGCTATTCAAATACAACAAGTAACGTTATTAAAAGAAAAACAAAAAACCCGGCTGCATGTTGTTGTACCCTATGTCATTTCCACTATCATGACGATTCAAAAGACACCTCACGTGTTGAAATCCATCAAACCGTTTAGGCTGTAGGCCGTGCCAAAGAAACCTCATTCATACATGCATACATATCCACTTACACTCCAAAAACATAACCCTCCGCCATACAACACCCACACTTCGCCGAACGATATTCACTCCCAAATGTGACAGAGGGCGAGCCTGTCGCCATACACCGGGGTCCAGTCATGTAGCAGATGACATACATCACGCACATATGTTCACACAATGAACAAATTGGTGCGTGCCGTCGGCTGGTCTCGAACCCGCAGCTGGGTAAAAATCAATAAACAGCCATCACGTAAGATGACTTAAACAGAAACATGGTATCTATATAATAGTACTCGTATTCGAGGTACACAAACCTGGCATGAGATTCGGGCACGTCCAAGGACACCCCGGCGCTGGGCGTGTCCCCGCTCTGCGAGATGTCGAGCGACACGGACAGCCCCGTGGTGGTGTCGAGCGACACGGAGGGCCCGGAGCGCTCCAGCGAGGCCGTGGTGTCGGGCTGCGCCGTCGTGTCCGTGTCGGGCGTCAGCGGCGCCGCGTCCAGGATGTAGATGTTCTCGTGCCCGATGTCCGTCGGGAAGTGTAAGTTCTCCTGAGCTTTGTCTATGCGGAAGAACCGCTCCGCTGTTACGGCTAAGAATAAAAAATACTCTATTGTAATGACGTTTGTAAGTATTATGATTATCATCATATATGTATGTATACAGGGACAAAAGCCCGTTCTATCCGCGAGGTGTGCATCCAGTATCGACTGGAGGGTGCAACTAAAAATTTTAATTAAATATAGACTATAATTTTTTTAACACACATCGCGCTCCGCCCTCCTAAAAGCGCGAACGCAGCCACTAATTGCGTCTGTTTCATTTGTAAACTATTGTCGTCGTGCTGCTTCTTCCTTAGAATAAAAGCCGCCAATAAATGATGATTTGTTAACATTTCTGTAAATTTTCCTTGTTTTCTTGCGTTCTTAAACCAGTTATATCTCTTGCTATTTTTACCGTGTATTTTTTTGGTATATCTTATATCTTTAAATGAGCAATTCTTGTATATATATATATATATAATTGGAATCTCTGAATCGGCTCCAACGATTTTCATACAATTTAGTATATAGGGGGTTTCGGGGGCGATAAATCGATCTAGCTAGGAATTATTTTTAGAAAATGTCATTTTATTCGTGTTTTATCGCTAATCAATCTCAACTGAAAAATATGACTCTTCCTGACATCTATTGGCGAATAATAATACTATTTTTTGTGAGCAACTAATTGCTTTAACGACACAACAGCAGATGGCGTTGTTAAGTAACACGAAGTCAATGAGTGTTTGCTTTGAGGTTAGACTAAAATCAATTGTTTATTATCCAAAAAACACAATAAAAAAATAAAAAAAATACCGAGCAAAGCTCGGCCATCCAGGTACTTTGCATTAATACTTATAAGTGTGTGTAGCCCATCAATTATCCAACAGGGTTCTCGTAACTCCCAGTGTTGTAATTACACAAGTAAAGTAAGTACTTTGATTCTCAGATCAACTAGAATATCAGATGGCGCACGGCGTTTGATTTAGGTGAAGCCAAGAACCATCCAAAAACTACGCTACTGTCGTATATGTACACAACACTCACACATTGACGCAAAAAAACTACGCTACTCGCTTCGTCAGTACTAACCTGGACGTCACGCTGCACAGTGTTCTCTGTAGAACAAGCCAGGTGGACAAAAATATATTTTCATTGTTTCGGAACCATGAAAATATATTATAATAATATAAAATAAAAAAAATAAAAAATACATAGTTTTATGTATAAGAAAAAAATATTTTATATTTACACTATTATAAAACAGAAAAAAATACTGAAATAATAATACAATTACCTTAATCTCTACAAATATTACCGCTAATTATATGTACAACCTTAGACTATTACATTATTTACAAAAATTACAAATACTAACACTAAAAGGTAATATAATACACTACAGGTACATTAAAACTAATTGTCAATATCGGAATCATCGGATTCTGTATCGGATGATTCCGATACAAGATAGTCTTCCTGACTTTGTGGAGGTCTTAGTTGCTGTGGAAGTCGAGGCTCTATAGTAGGAGCTATAATGAGCTTTAGGACCTCCGCACACAATTTATTCGACTTTTTTTGGAACTTCCCGCAGGCTGTTGATCAGAGGATCAGATGTTATAATCAACATATTGAGCAAATCTCTTTCGTGGCTTGACGCAAGCACTTTCTCGTGTTGTGCTCTCTGAATCTTTATTTATTTGGTCGATAACATCGTCGATGATGGACGAGGATTTTGCGAGATGATATTGTTAGCTTCGTCGATTAACCTAAGAGGAACAAACGAATAAACAAAAAGGAACTCATCAGTGTCTTCGCTGTTCTCAAATCTCTGTGTGTAAGCACTATGACCGGAACTCCCGTCACAACCCCATTTACTTAAAAGAGTAAATGATGAATTGCGGAACACACTTGTGACAACTTCTTTCTAAGCTTCTATTCACCGTTCCGCTGTTTTGTTGAGTAAAGCTTGTAACTCAATTTCTGCTCGAGATTGTGTCACAACAATGTGCTCCTTTTGTGCTTTTTTTGATTTAACAATGCAATTATATGATGGAAACACATGGTGCCCGACCTTCATAGTCCATTTCCTAGTCTGTTTATAGGAGTGAGTGGTCGACTTCGAGTCGAGTCTATATAGTAGGCTAATGCCTCGTCACTACTTAGTGGTCTATTATTCTGCACAGCACTGGGTTGTTGAACTCGGATTTTTGCCAATGTCCTTTATAGCCCTGGCAACGTCCTTTTTGGACACGTTTTTGTGTCCAGTAGATCGTGCAGCTACTTCTGCAGCAGTCATCAATTCGCCAACACTCCGCGAGTAAACTAAATCTTCAAGTCTACGTTTTTTAGTTTTGAAAGACGAATCTTCGAAGTCTTTTTTGGGTCTTCCGGGTCGAGAGTGGTCAGTGGATGAGGTAGAAGGTTGCGGTTGAATTGACCGCACGCAGAACTCTAACTCTTCGCCTTCTAGCCACAACTTATTCTTGATAAGAAAACGCTCCCTTGACTTTCCTGAAGAAACCCATTTGGAAGCGATTTTTGAAGAAATACTGGCTAACTTCATCTTAATGTTTCTTTGACTATCTTCAGAAATTTCAGAAAACTCAAACTTAGACGAAATAAATTCAAATAGACGATCATTTCTTTCGTATTTTTTGTGTCTAAGCCATTCTTCGAAAAACTCTATTTTATTAATAGAGTGAAGCTTTTCTGCAAAAATGAGAAAAAAAAATAGTTGTACTCATTTGTGCTACGTAAAATATATGTCACAATAATCTATAGTCATGCAGCTAAAACATATAAAAAAATTAGCCTGGATACAAGAGGATACATGCTTTTCCCATACTCGATAAGTTTGAAATCAAAGAAAAAATATGTTTTTTTTTGTGTTTTCGTTGATAATCTACTCTAATGATTTTTAAGGCTCATTAAAAGATTCTAATAATAAAATATTGATATACATACCTTCAGAATTGAAATCCATCACTAAACTTTCCACAAAATTAAAAACTGCCACAATGAGGTGCTAGTGAAAGTGTCGCTAAAATGCAACTGACCTATATTTTAAATTACATTTACCTCATTAGCTCACTTTGATAAACAATGACTCATTAGTATGGAATGTTAGACATAAATAGTTCTTGGAATTGGGGGTTTGGGGGTTTTGTTTACAGGTACATAGTACTCATTTCCGGGAATTTGATTACGACTTTTGTCCACCTGGCTTGTTCTACAGCGCACACTGTGCGCTGAGAACATACAAAAAAATTCTGGAACGATGCCGTCATGTGCTGTGAAATCCGATGGAATAATTTTCCATGTGTAAGTATTGTTAATAACATCTCATTATCTATTAAACAGCATTGTTTTAGGTTATAATTTCGGATACCTATATTTACATAGTGCTTTTTTTTATTTTATTGGCAACTGGATACAAAGTCCTTAATGCCATTTTAGGACTTGACAATGACATTACATGAATTTGTGGAATGTCGTGCAGTGTTGTCATAATCGCATTTTTTTCTCCAAAATATTATTTTAAATCCTAAGACTTTTTTAGGTTCCCAATTAAGATTGAAAAAGCGACATTAAAAGAATGGGTGGTTGCCATACAAAAAAGTCGAAATGATCAAAAATGGCAATCATCAAAAAGAGATGTTGTCTGTTCAGACCATTTTAATGAAAGAGACTTCTACCTGACCAAGCTTGGCCTTCGCCGTCTGAAAAGGACTGCGTATCCCATCAGGGTAAGTTTTAATTTTTTACCAACGAAAAGTTGTTTTCAATTCAACGCGTATAATTTTTTTTTTCTGATTACGTATTATGGTTCCATACTCAAGGGGTGCTACCAGAATCCTAATACTAAGTCTACTATATTGCCTTCCGTTGAGTAATTTAAAAAAAAATTATTTCAAAACTGTCGTCCAGTTTAGGTATTATGATTAAGGTATGATGATGATTTTTTGGCAATTGATATTTGGCAAACATTTGATTAATTAACCTGGGAACTATTACATGAATTCAGTGGAATGCGGATACATACGTTGGAAAACTACAATACTTAGGGTAATTTTTTTTTTCATGGCAACACTTCCACAGCACACATGTAACAAGAAGTGGCTTCACTTACATCATACGCCGTGCGCCATCTGATATTCTAGTTGATCTGAGACTTTGATTATGGTTGTATACAATGTAAATCCGCTATTGGCTGTAAGTTTATTTTTTGCTAATGTAATTTTTTGAAAGCTGTGGATTTATTTAGATTAAAAAAGCACATAGCAATGTTGTTGACGAATTTATTATTATACGTTGTTTCCTACGTTCAGCAGGTACAAACAATGTTTTTTTAATGATGGAAAACGAAACAACATTGAGTAATTTTGATTGAAAGAAACAAAATTAAGTAATTTTGATTCTTTCAAGACTAGATTGTGCAGAGCTTCGAAATAGAATAAGCGTCAGGAATTATTAACGTAAATAAATTATTTTACATATCCATATAAAACGTTGCAGATTTAAAACCATACACAAAGTAACCTTGTCAAAATTTCGGCAACGCAACTGCATGCATTTGCATTTTTTATTTTACCGCAAAGCGAGCCGTCGCTTCCGTTAGTTTGAGTGCAAATATGCCATATTACAGATGTGTTCCTGTAGTTCGTACGTACAGCAGTAGTTTTAAAAATGCAACGCCGTCCATGAGCCTCCATAATGAGCGTTGGGATTTACCTCCGCAAACTAGTGACTGTAGCGAGAATGCAGATTTCACAAACATTCATTAGCGCGTTTCATGAAACGCAATTATTCTGGGGTTATTGGGGGAAAGTTTGGGAGCTGCCAAACGGAAATCGAATTTCACGAAGTGCTTAATTATTTTACTGTTGATCTCAACCAAGAAGCTCATGTCTGGTGGGTTACCGAAATACAAGCAAGTATACATTCAATGAAAGGGATAACGCAGAGTCAAACTTTCACGAAATTGTACCCCCTAAACTTGGAAGGCTTAGTTAGAACTTAGAATAACGAAATGAAATAAATAATGCATAGTGAAAGCTCTTTATTCGCGGGGTGTATGTTCCGTAAATATGCCGCGAAAACAGAAACCGTGAATATGGAATGGTAAGTTTTATGGGATTATATGTTCCTAGGCGACCAAATAAATACAAAATATAAGTAAAAAAACAAAATACAAATGAAGTTTTTAACTATATTGATTAATTATTATCTTCAGGTTTAGGCAATGGTATATAATGGTATATAATGTAATGGTATATAAATCATTTTGCAATTTTCTTTAATTGGCAGTTCTTAAAAACACGGAAAGCGGTTTATCAGAGGAGGGAAAGTCTAATATGTGGCAGCATTTAACAATATAGGTTGCTTGACTTAAACATTCTGTTTGCTTACATTTCCAAAGAGACGGCTAAGAAAAGCCGAACCAATTATACAACGGCGATAGCATTTAACAACATACTTAAGGTCTCATTGTAATAAGGTCTATTTTGTACCTTTGTACTATTTAGATCCGCGAATAAAGAAATCTTTCACCGCGAACATAGGAATTGGGTCACATTTTTTTATACACGAATAGTGAAAATGCGAATGAAAGAAGCGCGAATAATAAGCTTTTACTGTACTTTTTTTTTACTATATATTACTACTTCTACCATTCTACTAATGTCACAGTAATGTCAGGACGCTTAACTGTAAATGAAAGTGTTTTTAATTAAAATTTTACTATTCACTCAACTTGTTTCTTATTTTGAGTGTAAAATCTATTCGCCTTTAAAGTTTCACTCGCTTTCTTGCTTAATATTTTACTTTCGAAACTTGAGATACAATCTAGTAAATTGCGTCTAAAGTTACCTCCAAGAATAGCATCCTATTACTGCACCTAATTCTGTTTTAAATTGTAACGTAATAAAAGAGCTATGATTATAATAACATAATTGTAAGATATATTTTGTATCTTAAAATGAACATGCTAAACGTGTGTTTTGAAGATTATTTGGTGGAGATCGCTGTTAACAACTCTACCGCCTTTTGAATATATCTCTAATGATCTCTTCCTATGTTTATTCATTCGTTTCGTGATGTCAATAAAGTGTTCTTTAAATTGTATGTTTATTTTTCAATTGGTAGGCCCCGGTTGTTTGTTTTACGACAATGATCGTCAAGCCATCGGGCGGCCTAGAAACTCTGACTTCAGGGCTAGCCACTCCGCCTATACGAACTTGCTTGCTTGCTGTATTGAAAACGAACGTGATGTACGCAATGTAGTGATGCTACTGCGAGTAAACGTAAGCATCAAATATTCTCAACTATATAGGGCTTTAAAAGTGCCTACATTTTACACAAGAGCCTAATCTACATTTAAGAATACTTTCGTTGAAGAGAACTCTCAAAATACGAGGCCAGCCGTGCCACTGAATGACTGCTTATCTCGTCTTTAGACGTGTGTCTAGGGCTGTCGCGGCGCCTTGTTTTATCTTCAGATTTTACGTGATTTTGTTACGGCTTTCAGATTCATCTAAAATGAAATTTAGTGGAGAACAAAGTAAATTTATTTAAGAGCACATTAAATTTTGAGCGGTCGCTATTGTATTTATATTATCCAAAGTTAAGTCTCGAGTCTACGTCGTAGCACGTTTGCTACGAGAGATAGGTGGCGTAGACGGCAAATCGATTTCTATGAAAAGCGTTTTTCTTTAGCTAAATGGTGTCTCAGACGGGTCTGTTTTCCATTTACTGGCTAAGGCGATTATCTCATCTAGTCTGGTAGTACTAATCAATGTCTACGACGTAGCACGGTCCGTCGTAGACATTAGCTACGAAGCTATTTTGATGAGTGAAATACGTTTTTGTGAAATGATTTGTTTTATTATTTATTTAAATTTTAGTAGCCCTATCTACAGGGGTCGTCTACGGTCTACGTCGTAGCACGTCCCGACGCGGAATGGAGGCGGCAGATAGATATAGGCACCCAGCAGTCACCGCGCCCAGGCGACGACGCTCTACGTGAACGCATTTCTGATTCTTTCGCCGTGTCCTCTACGTCTCTTGCCGTGTACTTTACGTCTTTTGGTTTATATTTTACGTCTTATTTAGGCGTGAGATAAATAGCAATGAGTCATTGAGACACGCTTAAAATACTTATTGCGTAAAATGACTCAGTAACTTTTTCTAAGAGTAGGAAAGCTATAATCAAGATACAAATAAATCATATGTCACTGCACTTATTAAAATATATGAACCATCGTTTTGTAACGAAGAATTTTCCCTTTTGCCCATTCTCTCCTTTGTTTGATACACTTACTTCGAATGATCCGAATGACTTAGTTCTAAGGCAGCTCACAAGACGAGAAGCTAAGGTGAGGGTACTCACAGTCCACGAACCACCAGTCGACGATATTCGAGTGCGCTTGAGATTCTTTGATCATGTTCTGTATGAGAGTTCGCAATTGCTCCAAGTCAGCCGCAGGATTCACCTCGAGTGTCCCCACTCGTTCCGCTGCAAGCGAATATCGACTTTAATCTAAAATCCCTAGATTAATGTCTTCTGCAACGTCCACGTCAATTATTAGTTTTCCTCCATTACAGATCAACTACGAAAGATCTCAGAGTTACGAGAGTCGTCCGTGACTGATACCGATCACACAAAGTTTTCCCGTTCGGGATTTATGAGATCAATCTGAGTACAGCGCCAGATAAGGGTTAAAATAAAAGTTTTACGACACTATTACAAATAAATGCAGCTTTAAAACAGCATGTGAGGATATATTGAACACATTTCAGAAAATAAGGTCTGTTTTATCTATTGTTTTTTCTGAGGGGTATAGAATGGACCAAATGCATTCTGATCCCCGGGGAATGAATTTTCATTTCACATTTCCGGCGCATACGTGTGACTATGTATGAGCATTTAAAAAACAGCATATTTTTTCAGTCATTTGACAGAAAAAAAAAAATTGGCTTCGTTTAAATCATCTTATCTTGTACCGTAATCTCGTTTTGAAGCAGCCATCAAAAGGCACATTAAAACCCAAAACGGACAGGAATTAAGATTGGCGTTTGACTTTCCAAAACGGGCTTGCGGATCTCTACCGACAAGCAAATAAATAACAAATTAGATAGCAACGTCGAGAGCACGTTTAACTTGGACTGAGCAGCTGCCGACGAAAACTCGAGTTTATGTGATCACTTGATCAGATAAGGTGATTATTCAAATTTAGTTCTGTCCTCGCAAAAGCTAAGCTATTCATGTTTGAGTAGCAGTCGCACAAAGGTGGTCCGTTAATTCAGTTTATTTAGTACTTTACCTGTATTGGCGAGTAGCTCCTTGTCATAGTGATGCCTTTCGTAGTCCGCCATTGTAATGAGATTCACAGTGAGAGCAAGTTTGTCCATTGTGGTTTGACTGCAACAAAACGATGCAGTAAAATTGTATTTTCTCTTTCAGTGCTTTGTGTGGTTTGGTTCTATTTCTAGATACAGGAAAATCTTTATCTGTGACTAGTTGTTATAGGATTAATTTCACAACTTAACTTGTTTGCCATTTTCATGTAACCTCTGTTTTTATTTTAAAATTGAAATATAGAAAGTTTGAACACGGTAGTCGAACCAATTATCCGTTGTAAAATTTAATACTTTCTCATGTCATGGAAAACAGAAGAAGTAATCTATACTGACTCGTAATTAAATTAGAGTTGCGGTAACTTGATCCCCAAGTAAGGGTAATTGTTGAGGTCCGACATAAACTGAGCTAAGTTTGATCATAACTGAATCATAGGTCTAATAAAAATAAAATTTCATCTCCATAATTCAAATTCAGGTAGCTGCAATAACACTTCAAGTTTCGGAGTCAAAACTTGAGTGTTTCTTCAAAACTAAAGTACTTAAAGTCAGCTAAGAGTTTAGACTTTGCGGGTAAACGCTAACTTGGCGAGACAATAACCGAGTCTGCTGCGTGGTTATAATAGTTTGGGGACACAGTCACTGTTAAAGCGGCTCCACACGATCACTTTGAATGTGAACTATATCGAGTAGTTAGAATAAAATTATATATGAGTGAGAATTAAAACGGAAATTTCAATTTCTCAGTTATAAATGGCAGTTAGAGCTGGCAAGGCAAAACATGATTTACTGATGATTTTTTTAGCCATATAACATCAATGCGTACCTAGGTCTAAAAATTACAGTCCACGTTTTTAGACCTACAAAAACTTTTTTGTGTGAGATCATCAAAAACACAAGTTTTCACTGTTCGTCCGAGTCCATCATTATACTAGGTACACTTTAAAACTGACTCTAGAAACGTGCGGGATATTTGGAAGGTGGTGTTTGTCTTTTTAGTTAGGATGATTAAAGTAGGAAACTTCACTAAACTTTCCTAATGATCCGGGTAGGGATGTTCGTGTTCGTAGTTGTTTTAGTAGGTAGCTTATAAGTATACATTTTAACAAAAGGATCTAATACAAGCTGCTTTAATTGTTGTACTTGTGTACTCGCAACGATGTGTTTTGTTAACTGTCTGTATGAATATTAGCATATCTGTTGTTAGACGCTTTACGGCATATTTTGGCAGTCTCACTTGTCAGAACTAATTCTTACTTAAAACTTAGTAAACACAATAATATCAATAATGATAATAGTTTAAGACGCGTGGTATTTAATACGATTGTTACCGTTATGTTACGTGCACTTTACTGAAAAATAAATAGAAGTTGAATAAAATTTCAAGAAAATAAAATCTATCAGCAGGTGGAGGTAGTCATAAATTCTAATTTCTAGTTCTAGTAGCTGGGCTCTAGTTCTAACTAATTAAAAGAAGGCCACTAGACCACAAAACATTACAGATCTTACCTCCCGATTGAGCGAGTCCAGCTGCACACAATACACGAAAATACAAGGAACAGTAACTCACGGTGCAATGACCCGGCCTGGTTTCTTCTTGGCCAGCATGATGGCCTGGTTGAGGCGCGAGAGCGTGATGACGGAGGGTGCCAGGCGGCACGCCTCCCCGTCCACTTGCATCGGGATCACCTTCGTCGTGACGATCTTCGCCGTCTTGCACTGAGTGATGCAGGTCCCGTGCCCGCCCGCTTGCAGTAGTGGCTGACCACAAACACGACAGTTAACGTAGCCCCGGACGTCTTTTTATACAAACCTATATATAAACCTACAACTGAGCTAAGCACTCGGTATATAGGCAGTGGCGGACCCAGGATTTTAGTTGGAGGGGGGGGGGGGGGGAGGCTTGACTTAGCTAAGGGTAATAACATTTGTCCAGATAAGCAAACACAAAAACGTAAAAAAACAATTTCGACTTTGAAGAAACTGGATTAGATCCTTTTGAGGGGGGCTTGAGCCCCTTGGCCCTACTCCCCTAGATACGCTAGTGTTAGTAAGTTTGTATGTGTTCGGAAATCAGTAGGTCGAGTTTGGTGAAAATTACGTTTTTAAAACAATCATAATAAGTTTAGGTTTCATCAATAAATTTTGTGAATCGATTCCAAACTTTGATATAGGCCTCATAAAAATTCAAACAAACAACCCGATGTTTTTTGTTGAAAAATGTCGATGAATATCATCAATGCCTCAGTCATTACAATAATAATGTGAAAAGTTTACGATCAGCTTTCAGCTGGATGTTTATGTGGATATTAAAAATCAATTTACCCGAAGACCAATTTGTTTTTAAATGTATGTTGTAGCCATAAAACATAATATTGAAGGCATAAAGTAAAACTCTCAAGATAAAACACACGTTGCCTAGTATTAGTATGGTGAATAGATAAAGGCCAGGTTAATTTTATGATCTCGTTTTACTGTTGGCGATATTGCGATACCGTCTGCCTATTATGGTGCAGAATGCTGAGGTCGTAAGATCCTTTACGGTAATTGAGAGGTTACGTTATAAACGCTTGTAATACGGCTAGGCATTAGAAGGAAATTGGTTCAATATACCTCCACCATAAGAATGTTTTTTGAACAAATTCAAAGAAGAGTATTTTTTCCTTGTTCTGCTCACTCAGTAATGATGCGTAAACACACTTTGTCATCATTATCACGCTTCAAAAACGTGATATTGGAATGAATAAAGAAAAATACATGCGAACGATGTTATCAAATCTCGTTTCGAAAACGTACATTTACCGATACAACTCCGGTGAGAAAATAAGTAAGGGCGCCTGAAAGGTAGCTGTACCTACAAATGGGTTGAAGTGAACAATAATACGATTAGCGTGGAGTGCTTACCAATTGATATGTGGTCAGCCCTACGACCTCTATTAAGCCATCTTCAGTGGAGGGCTCGACGGCGCCTCCAGATTTATTCCAAGGGTGTGTGCCACCCCCGTAACTGCAAACATTATCGGACCATAAACAACAATCTAAGGATCCAACGAATGTTATACGCTGTTCATATTCCTGACGACGGCCCGGAACGTGACGTCAGAGTAGACGGGTTTCACGTCTAGCTAAAGCTGCAAAGCCACCAAGTAAATGGATGCGAAAATAAATTCCTACTTAGTAGTCAAACCGAAAGGGCAGACTTAGTGCGCCCGAGATCGCTTTCCAATCCCTACATTGAACATGACAGATTCTCTACACTAGGAGGGTAATCAAGCACAGCTGACGGTGTTTGATGCAAGTTTACGTACAGTTAAATAGCAATGGCCACATGCCATGTACATATGTACGCGAATAGTCAAAGGACTTTGAATTCGCTTTGTGAAGAGAAAGCCTCGCTTCGGATGTGTAGTTTGAGTCGGTTCCGTTGATCCGATTTTCCGCAATTAGTCTCTACGTAAATCATAAGTATATACGTTTCAATTGGCTGTCAGATTGTAAGCGCAGTGTACATACGTCTAAGCCAGCATTTCATGTTTCGTGAAAGGATATTATAATGTTATTAGCGGAGCATCGGATTAAAGTCAGTCTACGTTCGTAAAGCGAAATGCCCGAGAAATGTACTTTCAATTTAAAATCATAGGGTATTTACTCTATCTATTTTGACATTAAAGGCTAACGTTTAAGTAGGTTATTGACTTAGGATTACTAACTAGAGCTATTGTTTTACCTTGGAATGTTTAAGAAGACAATAGCATGGACTTTGTGTTCTCTGAGTATAGGTGTGACGTCTTTCCCGTCACACTCCATGGTGACGAAGTCAGCCAGCCCCTTCCACTTGCGCTGCATCAGGTCCTTACCTCCCGCCGTGCCGTAGAACAGCTTATTCCTAATACGAGAGTTGAACTTCTCTGGGTGTGCCTCTAAAAAGAAAAAGCTATATTAAAAAAAACTAACGCCAACGAGAAAGCTTGTTCGTGCTTAAGTAAAACGTACTTTCTTCGAAATTTAAGTTCAGAATGTGTTATCATGGCGCGGATTTGCAGGTCGGGGAGAGAAGCACTTAAGTAGATTTTGAAAATGTTTTCATTCAAAGCAGATGCTTACAATCAAGCCGATGCCAAACAGGGTAGACAGACATAGCTTGCATAAATAAACGTCAGTTCACACAGAATACATTACGGTCTACATCTCAGCTCCTTTGTCTACGTAACTGTAGCTTGCTTGCAAGTCATAAACCCCTACCTAGAGTGAGCACTTAGATTCTGATTTACAAACTTTACGTACTTTCGAGGCGGGTGGCGTGCAATATTGTTGACTACACTTAACATGACGGCAGTATCGATCAATCTAAACCCATAAAATGCACGTGAATGCTAATGCTTTAGTCGACTGACTGTTCTGTAGTAAATAATTTTTTTTATGTTTTTATCTGATGAAATGAGTTTACGAAAACATTTACGTTCACCAGACAGTACGTGTCACGTAGCCGAATAACAAAGATAAAACTAGAAAAAGAGTTTAAATTGCTAAAACTGGAACAAAAACAATTAAAAACAGCAATCTATCAGAAAAAAAGCTACAAGCCTACGTGATTGATGGCCAATAAACACGATACAACAAGTTTAATTTTGATAGCGCACTCCATTCACTAGTTTATTGCTGGGCATATTTTATAGTAGTTACGCTTTTCGCCTCGGGATCATATTTTATTTATGTGGCGCTTCAGAGTTGCGTAAATAAATAAAATATGAACATAAACTACTGATTTCTTTATGTGTAGAGCGTGGCGGATAACTACATAGTTTGTTTACTGTTTGGCACTAACTGTTTTAGGATGTTAGAAATGTAGGTAATCAACGTAAAGTGATTTGCGAAATGAAAAATGTGAGGAATACTTTATACCTAGAATATTACTTATGTCGAGTATCTAACAAGTATAAATTAAAACTTAAAAAACCCGGACACCGATTTTCATCATCATCGATGTTCATCAAATATAGCTAAGAAAACTCCCGACTAATTCACCTTTCAAACAAAATCGGTTCATCCGTTCGTGAGCTACGACAGACACCACAGACAGACATACACACACACACGTCAATCTTATAACACCCCGTCGATTTTGCGTCGTGGGTAAAAAATGAAGTCGTTTCAAAAAAAATATTAACAATAAACTGGGTATAAAATAAAATTATTGAACTCTGAAATTTAACATTTCATAATTTTAATTTTTAAGAGGGCCGCGACGTTCTGAAATTTCCATACAAACGCGCTACTCAAATTTATTGAAAACCGTTTGTCAGGTTATGATGAAATTTAGCATGTACAATTAAATTAACAATATCATCGCCCCTACGTTCTTGGTTTTTTTTAAAAACGTTCTCAAGCGAAAATAGAGCTATGAAAAATATCCGCATTTTAAGGGGTCACGTTTGACTGATTTATTCAATAGGTAGACAAAGCAAATCAAAAATTCCATTACATAGGGAGGTTGTCTACATCATTAGCTGTTAAATGAATCAATAATACAAGGGAAATTCTTAGTTACTTAAGAATGATTACAGTAGTGCAAAAGTCATAAAAAAAATTAAAATTGCACTTTGTCATTCTGTAGGTAAGTTTAGAGGCTCATCAGTATCATTACTCGCTCTCTTCACTCGTCTTCTTCTTCTAGACGAAATGGCGATAAATACCTTAAGCCAATGCGAAGTTAGTCTAGTTCGCCTAGGTCGAAATTAGTTAGGTCGCCGGACTCTTAAAGGTTCACATAAGCTCTCCACGCGGCAAGCTTAGTTTATGAAACCTTCATCGGTCAAACCGCAAGCCACATCTGTTCCAACTTTGCTCCGATGTGACTAGTTAAAATATGAGAATGAAATAAAGTACATGTTAATATACTGCAAGATTCACTACAATAATATTCTCGCGTAGCTATAGAGTTACTCGCTAATCAACAACTATGAAAATATTATTAATTTTACCGATTACCATGAAAATTGTTTGAACTAATTGCGGTGAAACATGAGCTGAACAAATAGTAAGGTTTTATAATTGCAACGTTCAGTAAAGACTCATTTAATATTTATTTATGCAAATGACTATGTTCAATTGAGTATAAATATGAAATTGTTTGACATTTGTGTCTCTTCGATGTTTACATTTCCATAGCAAATAATTTATTTAAATAGAACTAGGTATTATATATAAACATTATAATATTGATACGCTTGTCGTGCTGTTTACCGGTTTGATTTATGACGTGTTTTGAAGATAACTTTATAAAAACTTGTGGAATTTTCGTTCTTGATTTCTATTTCTCGGTTTAATAGGGCACTTATCCGTGTTACCGCGTCTGCGATGGATTAAATCACTGTCGGGTCGAACGTCGAGAGACATTGGTATTATTGGATTTGGTTGTTTCGTTCTCAGTTGTCAAGCACTAGGTACATAACATTCGAAACTTTCGTAGGTTTGCAAAAACAATGAGGAAAATATTTATTTCTATCCTTATCACTCATCAATTCACATAAGTGCAGCATATTTATAAATATAAACAAATGTAGGTATGACCCAATCGTATAACAAAGGGTAAAGTTCTATGAAATAAAAGTTTGCTGGCAATTAGCTGGCTCTATTTCTAAAACTAGATCACAAATCGATGAGAGTTAGTTTCGGACTGCGCTGTCCAAGAACGTAACAAACGGTAATTTCTGTCGTAGAACTGCTAACACCTTAATAGCGGTAGGAGTATTCTAGAATGTGGACCAAAAGGTCTAGGAATCTGCTAATGTAGTGTAGGATTTTTCAACTCGATGGTGTAACACTGGTTTAGTATAGAAATAATTACATCTAAGTAAGTTTGGAAGAACAAAGTAAGGTTTGTACAGTGCCTACATTTGCAGACTGACGCCGAGATATAGAACCCAACATGACTGACATAAGCTAATAATGATGATTTAAGTATAAGTATAGCACAAAAAGTTCGTTTTCCAAACCTCTAGCTTCGTGGAACTCCAGCGCAATATGAGCGTCTACTCCAAAGGAGAAGTAGTTGTTGACGACGTTGAGAGGCAGCTCCGGCTTGGCGTTGGTGGTGTCCTCGCCGGCGGCGGCCGCGTTGGGTTCCACCGTCAGCTGCCAGCGGTCCAGGAGTACTGTATCGCTCTCGCCGATGTTCGCCAGAATCTTCGATATGGGCTCGTCTTCGTACCCCTGATAGGAGATGAAATCGATTAAATTTACAGTGAAGCTGTTCCCAGTTTATAGGGATTAGTTATTTACCCACTTTTATACCCATTTTTTACCCACGAGTAAAGACTTGGTCTCCAGCACAGCACGGCAGGCTCTACAGCAGTCAGTAGGTACGTGGCGTCTCGGCTCTACGAAGTCGCAGGATTACAAAATAATAAACTGGTTTTCAAAGAGGAAAGAAATGCTATTGCTCTCAGCCATGGTAACAAAAGTAAATTAAAAAGTTTGTTTTGAACACGTGTAAGCCACATTATACTAAAGAACCAAGAATGATTAAGGTATATATGTCGCACCAAATAGAAGAATCCACCGTTTTGCAAAAAGCCGACGACAACAACAACAACGCTTTCGATAGATAGACAACAGGAGTGACCCATCCGTTACTAATAAATAATAATTGTTTACATTAAGTCTTCAGTAAGTCGACCCTTACAGCTTAATAAACAAGACCAATTTACGGTTAGGAAACCCAAGGGATAGGCCACGCAAGAACACGTGTGGTGAAAGTAGACAAATAATACGTTTAGCTAAAGAAAATAATTCAAATTTATAAACACCTATTGTTAAGAGGAAATTGGGGGTCAGCATTGCAGAGAAGAACAAAGTTATTTTTGCCCGACTTGCAGAGTCTTTCTAGGCAAAAACAAAGTGAACCTAAACCAGAGATTTTCTTTCTAGAGAATAAGTTTTTATCATAGTGGGACAGACAGCATCAGGTTTAAAAAGTAAGTATTTCATCATTTCAGATTATTTACTTTATCGATTTGAGGTGATGTTAGATTCTTATTTAAATTAATAGTGTCCTACCTATGCGATATTTTCTGTTTCTTTTTATAATAACAAAATTTGTACTAGTGGATATCGGGTCTGCTTTTAAAAATAGGTTTAGAATTTCTAAGTTTAGTGTAGGATTGCGTGACTGTTTGCTTATAAATAAAATAGACATATCTATAAGTTGGCTGGTAGCTGTGCTTAAACTTTTCCCCAGCTTTATTTGTTGGCGCTGCTTGACGCAGACCGATGAAATCTGAAGCCTAGTTCGGAGTTCTGACGTCGCAAACTTTTCGTAAAACGTTGGTTGGCAATATAAACTAATTTTTGTTTGAGTTCATTTAAAGTTTGGTGCTATTATTTACGTTGGCAAGGGGAGCTCGCTTAGCGTCGCTAAGTGAGTAATAAGAGCTCGAGCGGTCTGTTTATCTTTAATTAAGTCATTTATGTTTATTAATAATCCTGGGAAAAACTAATTTACAATACAAATTACTGAGTATTTTATTATTAGATTAGGGTTCCCTTTGTTTTATTTGAACAAAGAATGTTCTCTCACGTAAAGAATCGTCTCTCTGTCTATTAATAAAAAAAAAGTTCTCCGTTTCTTTTTGCATTGGTTTGTACAAATAAATATCAGAAAATACCGCATAGATTTGCTTCCTGCTTTCGCCAATTCACATTCAATAGATAAGTTTAACACACCCTCACTGCAGGAGAAGTTGCAAGACACTTTCTCTCATATGAGACTTATAGTCAAAAAAGTAAATAAATAAAAAAAGTATACTTAAGTCAAAGTAAAGTCAAAAGTCAAAGTCAAAATGTTTTTATTCAATTTAGGTATCAAAGATACACTTATGAATATATATGATATTATGAATATATGAAAGTAAGTACCTACCTGGACGCGTTTTATGATTTATTTTGACCTTAGATTCTTTCATATGGGTAACATTATAGCTTATCATCATCATCATCAGCCCGTAATCGCCCACTGCTGAACGTAGGCCTCTCTTTTCGTACGCCACGTCCAGGTTGGACCCACGACATTCACAACATCGCCGACCCAACGTGCTGGAATATTATAGCTACACCGTAATGTTAATCCCGCAATACGCACTATTATAAAGATAGGTATTACACCTCAAAAGCAAAAAAACGCTTCGTAAGTATCATTTCGAAGATGTGAAAAAACCAGCGAGTGTACTAAATAACACTTTCCGACATCATCGTATTTGTAAGAAACTGGAGCGTGACATGAAGTTTGTTTGTCGTTTAGAAGAACACTAAATTCTTTTATGGGAGAGCAATAAAGTGTGTTTATGGGCTCGTTAAAACATTGTAGATTAGGCGATGACAGGTAATCACGGCTTTGCATATTCAGGGATTTATTTTTCTCCCAAACTCGTAATATCTTGTTTGAAAACTTTTTTTTACGAAAGGTAAATATTAAATATTTTAATGGTATTTCGTAGAACGAATGAGAACAGTCCTTCAGTAGAAAAAAATACTAAACCTACTAATATGAATATTAAGGTTATTTTAATGATATACATACATCAACGTAATTCAAAACAAACAGACGTAATAGTACTAAAGAAGCTATCATTAAACTCGTTATTTATCAAAACGAAAATCCAAGTGCATTAATTAATCTTATTAGATACATACGAGTACATATACTTACTTAACTGTATTACAAAATCAATAAAGGCAACGGCCATGAGAAACTGGTAATTATGTGACAAACTGCAGCGTTCGTGTCGTGACCAACTCCGTTCGTGATCAACTAATAATAAATTTGCTCAGACATTATACTATTAAAACATTTTAAGTACAACAGAATTTACTTAACATTGTAATAGATACAGCTCGATAATAAGCCAGAATACTTTTCAAGTAATTTTTAAATCTATGTCAGTAAGTATTGTAAGTCCAAATCCAGTTTCAAAGTACAAATAGGTTGGCAATCGATTGAATCTATAAACAATGGTCTTAATAGGAAATAGAGCCTTTGATATAACAGAGCTTATGAATTCGGAAATGTATGCAAATTCTAAAATAGAAAGCTTTGCATGCATATCATTGTACCTATTCCTAATACAGTTTCAAAACTTGCATTTTGTAAATCTGATCGGAAATATCTGCTTACTTGATATATTTAGAGTACCGGGAATACGATTTATCTAAATAGAAATCGAATTCGAGTACATTTCGATGCCAACGTGGGAAAATGAGAAAAGTTTTGACTCTGTCAGTTAAATACGAGTAACTTTGAAACGCGAAATGTGTTTTCACTAAACACCAAAAGTTATAATAACCAGAATAAAGAACGTCCTCATGCTATGCCTACATAAATAAGGCAAATATTTTAATGTAATGACTACGCACTTAGAATTCTAAGTGTACGTACGAGTATGTTACTATGCTAGCATAACACCAAGGGACTTAGCCAAGCAAATAATGTACTTATATACCAGCACCTGCTCCAAACGATTTCTGTTCTTTGTGTTTGTGGATGGTTATTACACTTAGTAGGGTCCCAGATGTTAGTCTCTCTCACTCAGTGGAGTAGGTGATGTTTGGACTCACCCCGCCCCAGCCGAGCGCGCGCGCCAGATCGTTCCCGGTGCCGAGCGGCAGCACGTGCCGATGTAGCTACACTCTGTGGAGGAGGTGATGTTTGGACTCACCCCGCCCCAGCCGAGCGCGCGCGCCAGATCGTTCCCGGTGTCGAGCGGCAGCACGTGCCGATGTAGCTACACTCTGTGGAGGAGGTGATGTTTGGACTCACCCCGCCCCAGCCGAGCGCGCGCGCCAGATCGTTCCCGGTGCCGAGCGGCAGCACGTGCCGATGTAGCTACACTCTGTGGAGGAGGTGATGTTTGGACTCACCCCGCCCCAGCCGAGCGCGCGCGCCAGATCGTTCCCGGTGCCGAGCGGCAGCACGCCGACCGCCGGCTGCGTGCCGATGCGGTCCAGCACGCTCAGCACCCAGCCCACGGTGCCGTCCCCGCCGCACGCCAGCACGCGCAGGTTAGGCACTTTACGAAACAGCTCCAACCTATGGAATAAATAGGCGTGGATATGTCCAATATATGATATTATGTAGGTACCTCTAATCTTTCGATGACAAAGTTGCTAAAATTATAAAGACATGACAAAGCTTGGCAAAGAGTGTGCAACGCAGAGACATACGACCAACAATACTATATTTACATCCCCAAAATGCACAGTGTGCACTGTGAGGGTATGGATGAATATAAAATAAATTTATAAATTTGGGACACTTCCACACACGGTCGCCTGACCCCAAACTAAGCAAAGCTTGTACTATGGCTGCCAGAGACTGATATACATATTTTTTAAATACATACTCAAATAGATATTTACACCCAGACATAGAACAAACACAAATGTTCATCACATAAATGTTTGCCCTAGGTGGGGATCGAATCCACGCCCCCAAGCTCAGAAGGCAGGCTCACTACCAACTGAGCCACCGAGGCAGTCGATATGAGGTAAATATTGTCCCGGAAAATTCTGGAAAACACTTAAACAGCCCAAAAAAGTCATCGGCAAAACGATGACGCGTAACTAGGACACAATTAGTGTGAGCAAGTATCCATAGCGATTCGTATATGTCGGCTCATCGTTGTTTGAGCCGATTGCACGCTGCTATACAAGCGTAGCGCTAGCGTAGATATAACAGCTTTTATGAAGTTTTATTCAATAAAAAACTATTAAACCAGAGCCAATATTTTATCGCGGATATGTGACAGGTGGGGCGAGAAATATCACCGAATTTTCTATTACGTACGTGACTTTACATGGCTTCACCTGGAAGGTATAAGATATCGATAAGGATTTTTGCCTTAAGACGGCAGAACATTGGAGGGTTTCGTAGGACACGTTCAAATTGGATAAACGTGATGTTATAAAAACATTTTTCTAAATGCCCATTGCTCTCCTATTTATTTTTAATTCGGGCATAACGTTTAAATAATGCATTATGCTATTTCTTAGGCATAGAATGTAGAGAAGTAGAGTATGTTTGAATGTCTGAAGACACACTCACATTATAATGACGAAATTCAATCCCAAATAAAAGCAAAATTAACTTTTAAGTAGGTAAGTTAATCTACTTACATAATTCCAGTCAAAATAATGTTAGCTAGCTATTATTTTACGACAACAATAAGCTAAAAGGACCTGACAAACTAGCCATGAAACAAATTAAATCACTCTTCAAAGTAATATCCACTATCGAGTTTCGTCCGCTCCGATGAGCATCAACCACTGAAGGAAGGCATTTATCGCGTTGAAATATAAGCTTCAAAACTTGTTTCGAATAAATAAAGTTGGTTATCAAATTGCTGAAAAGCTTTAGTGGTATTAGAGACGGCGCTCGGTGCGGGCGGCCTTCAATTCCAATTAGTTGTACAATCCTGGACCGTTCTATTAAAGCCGGTGAGTATCCGACCCCATCCCATTCAGAAAGAGTACGGGAGCAAATACCACACGAGATTAAAGTAGGTAGCCAGACAAAAATGTCTAATCTTTCTTTAATTGAAATAAAAGGAATGTTTCATTGGAAATAAGAAATCCTGACCATTTTTAATTACGGGAAACGGATCAGAGTGATTCTTAACTGCTTTTTGCATTTGTTTATCTGGAGCTCATTTTAAGGAGTCTAATTTCGCAATGCGCTGTTGTCTGAAACGTTTATTATTTATGGAATATACTCGTACGTTTCATAGAAAACGTCTTGATATTGTCCTCAGAGAGTCATAGCCAACAATTCAACAGCTCACCTAATGTTTCTGTAGGAAATGGAAGACATGTGCAGAAATTGCTGAGCGTAAATTGTGAGATATTTCATCTTGTGAAATTAACACAGGTGGAAATATAATGGAAAATATGATAAAGTGTTATATAGTAATGTTTGTAGCTTTGTACATTGTGTTGGTGAAGGAAATTAAATACAGATTTTATATGATAATGTAAATTTACAAATTTACCCTGGTCCAGGACCGCCTTGAGTGAGGTCGAACACCTGCCTAGGATTCAACAGCCACTGAAACTTTTGAAGTAACTTCGCTCCCTGATTCCCGCCACTTTTAGGATTTATGAAAACTAACACTGGTCTCACATTAGCCGTAGGTATCGGCTTTATCACAAACGTTCTTTGTTCATTCTTTGAATCCTTCCCTTTCTTTTTCGACGCACTTTTTTTCTTCGGTGATTTTCTTAGCGATGATTTGAAGCTGCCTCTTCTCGGCAGCTTCACAATCCACGACGGTGGCACTATAATGTTTGATTGTGAACCTGTGAAATTTATGTGATTTAGTCACGAAGTAATGAAACAAACGAGGTAAAATAATTGAATTGCTGTTTTGCGTGTAAACGGTCATACCTAATGAACATTCCTCTCCTATTCGTTGGAGGTTGAAACAGCTCTCCTTGTTGTGATATGCGTCTTTGCACCAGGAACAACTCAAGGCTACGATCTCTTTCGAGCTGAACGACAACTTAGCCTGCAGCGACTGTTGGCAAAATATGACATTGTTTATAACACATATAATTATCTTCGCACGAATGTGGCTGCTGTAGTTAAAATATTGAAATTATAATAACAAAGCTCTCGCTAGTTTTACAGGTCAAATTGCTTCAGCCAATTTTGCAGCAAGCAGTGTTATATTGTACTCGTATCGATTGTAAACATGCCTGTAACAGGCACACTGTATTACAATTTAATTTAAAAGTCAGGCACGTTCATGAATGTTAATTTATTTATGCAATTTTGTTTGGATGAATTCGTATCGAAATTCAAAATAGTTTATTAACTCTTCTCGGAAATATTATTGCGATTGTGATGTTAACATTGGCTGTTGCATTTCGCTCTGTAAATTTCATTGACCTCTTCCCGGAATGTACATATAATGTAGCAACATAAATTACGCACATGGTTTGACACGTGATCATTTTCTACGCCCATAGCCTTGTCTACAGAGTCTTGCTTTCGTATGCACCACCCACAGCAACTGCGCCGGAGCGACTGTGACAACAGAACAAGCATGCAACACACATGCAAACGAAAACACGACAACAAAAATGGCATGAAACACATAATGCACATCACATCAAAGGTGGGAAGATTAGGACCTCGAGCGTGGACCGCATAAATTAAGTGTAACGGACCTCGTGAACTTTGTCAACTGAATAATTTTCTAAATCAACAGCAACAATGTAACAGCAACAGTCTTTGCTATTGCACGTGATGCATGACATTAGAAATGTCGATCTGAATTTGCATATTAATTAGTTGCATCTAATTCAGTTGTTGTTTTACGTAACATTAGAGTGTGCCGTATCTTCCCCCTTTTAACTAAAATCGATGATGAAATTGTGAGTGACGTTGAGGTCGAAACAAAGCACATTGTCGAATGAAATTTTTCCCAGTAGGCGGCATAAAACGCAACAAAAATAGTGTAGTTACAGCGTTCCCTCCAGACCATTAATCATGCGCGCTTTAATCAGCACCACGTGTTTATATGAATTTCCGTTCTAGCTTGGGGGTGACGATGACAGTCACAAATGAGTATGCCTATATTTCTTATATACAATGATTCGAGCGGTATGTTTAAGGAAAACGGCAGGTTAGGTTGACTGTAATTTTCTGAATTTATCGCTTATTATGTTATATTTATTTTTCATAGCGTAATTCTTGTAGCAGGTAATGGCACTTATTCTTAGCGTGAATAATCTGCTACTTACTATGTACAAGATTTGGGAATATGTAATAGAAATAAAGCAATACTCTAACAGCATTAGGTACAGTACAGTAGATCCAATGCTCAAAAGTAAAGATTTGGACTAATCTATATCTACGCGTCAGCGATGGCCGATGCGGTACCGTCAGACGCGTGGAAGACTCTTACTGATGCTTTTTCATAGCTCTGGACTTTGATGCAGGACGATTTTTTTGTTTTCGCATCGCTTCCTGTGTATGCTTCTAAGATTTGTCAGTACTTTAATCCTTACCTACGGTCTTGCAATTCAACATAATAGTAGGTAGGTAATAATTTAGTGTAGGCGTAGGTATAGGTGATTGTTCCAAGATTGCCAGCTAATAATTAGCATCCACGTTTTTACCATAGTTATTAAACGACGCGTGCGCAAAAAGCTTGAAAGTAATAAACGGCTGCTATGCATAAATATGAATATTAAGTAACAACCAAGGAGGCAAAGTTGCAAGACTTGCTAGAACAAAAAGGCTGAGTAGCCTAGAAACACGGATTTTACGTTCAGAACCGTGCAGGCGATACTTATTCTTGTGTACCTATAGGTAGGTACTCTATACGTCATGTGGGGGCGATATGCTAACACGTCATTAAAAATGAAGTTTTAATTTCGCGTAGAGCTGAAGTGGCAGGTGGTCGGGCGGCGCGATGGCGTGCAGTAAACCAAAGTCGAGGTTTATGTGAATAAGTAAGTGTGCGATATTTTGAGTTGATACGTACCGAGTTGACACGGCCGCCGCACTGGCTCCACATGTATTTACGAGCCTTGACTTTTCAAATATTGAGCTCCAGCTTCTCATATCATATTCACTGGTTTCATTTAACTTACAAAGTTTACCTACCTCCGGCACGGTTTGAACGTGTACAGGTACCTTTATGAAAGCGAAAATAGTTTAAACGTTTCAAATGTAAGTGTGCCAACGAACCTACTACATATAATACAAGATGGGAATGCTACCATAAAATTACGTTTGTACTTAATTTTACAAGCTAACGTAATATTTCATGTCATTCTTTAATATAGCCTCGCGCGCCAACATTTATTTTCCTTTCCGTAATTTTAGACCACAATGGCGGTAACAGAAGCTCAACGCTTCCCCCAAGACAGTTGCTAATAGCTTCTCATAGTTCAGAATAAAATATAGTATTAAAAAAAGTGAGAAAAAAAAGAAGTCGTACTAATATTGTGCTTTAACCGTCCGGTGTAACAAATAAATGGGACGAGCAATATTAGAAATTATTGCAGCTAATTTGATTGTAAAGCGAGAAATAGCCGAGAATTCTTCGCCTTAGAAGCCAATCCTATCGGAAATTGAACATCAATTTATAGTCGTAGCTTCGAGATTGCAAACAGATGCTCGAAAAGGGGTGAATTTATCTATCCAGGGACTTCGGTTGGACGCTAAAGATGCGGTTTAAATTCAATTTCTACACGATAACAAATAACGCAGAACTACAGGGCTATTTTCAGTTGGGAAAAAGCCTCTTACAGGCATCTTAATAATATAATAATAATCTTTATAATTATTGTACTTACCATTTTTTCTAATTGTTCAAATTTAAATAACTTTTTAAGTTTAGGAGCAAAGTGACAACATCTAAGCATCGCGAAGGAGGACGTTTATCCTTATTTTAAACCGCTTAAAGTATTTTTTATTTCTACCCTATTTAAATATTATTTGTATTTGCTTAGGAGAAAATAAAATAAATAAATAATAATTTTGATGCGGCTTAAACTGTATTGTAGGCCATTTTTTCTTTCCTTTCTCTTGTTGATATCTCTTTTAAATTGCATTTTATAATTAGACAACGTGTAAAATACTTATCTATAAGCGGAAATGTGTAATTGGTGCTTAGTTGTACAACTGTTAAATTTATTAAGTTTGTTCGCACTGTTACATTTCCCGAACAGAATAAAATAAAAATAAAATAAAATATATTCGGGACACTTCCACACACGGTCGCCTGACCCCAAACTAAGCAGAGCTTGTACTATGGCTGCCAGAGACTGATATACACCCTTAGATATTTTAAAAAACATACTTAAATATATATTAACACCCATGCAGACATAGAACAAACACAAATGTTATAAATGTTACAAACATAAATGTGGCAAACATTTATGTGATGAACATTTGGTGGGAATCGAACCCACGCCCCCAAGCTCAGATGGCAGGTTCACTACCAACTCAGCCACCGAGGCAGTCGAATACATAAAAATATACTTTAATTAGTCGAAAAAATAAAATACTCACAAAGTCATTAGTAGCATATTGCAGACTAAAGTTACCATATTGCAGAAAAGCTGAATACAAAAGGTTTTACTAAAATTAACCTTGTACAAAGTACTATCCGAAATTGGCTTAAATTTGTAAGACAAAGCTAATAAATACGAGTGGGTTTGCGTTAACTTAATCAGCTAACCCTTTTTAGAGTCAATAAAGTTTAGAGAAAGCCATTCGTTACTATTAAGGCAAGATCGAAGCTATCAAGAAGTAATAGTATAGGTAAACTTAACCGACACAGTTATGTTCTCGTTACTCACTCGGAAAACTTTCCCAATTAATTGCTTCTCGACTGAGACAAAAGTACTCACAGATACCTTAATTATTAAAGACTCAATTAAGTGCTGGGGCGAGAGAACCTTTAATGTAATGACTTCGTTTGTTATAGAAACTTTTAGTATTACGAGTATGTTAGAATATCGTGACTTGCTTTACATAAGTACGAGTACCTACATATTAGTGTAGTGCAACGAACGGCTAATCGAATCAGTGGACTGGATAGTTTAAGTGACTTCTGCGGTTTTCTCTACTGTAACTTTCTAAGCATCTGTATCTAATACAATTGTATGGCAAGGCAACCATTTAGGGATAAGAAACTTTACAACATTAACAAAACTAATGAAATAGCAATAAAATAAACATACATATCGTCACGCCTTTCCCCCTGAGGGGACTGGCAAAGCTGTTAATACAACACCCTCACTTCGCCGGACGATATTCAGTCCCTAATGTGACAGGGGGCGAGCCTGTCGCCATACACCGGGCTCCAATCATGTAGCAGATGACAAACAATACGCACATAATATGTTCACACAATTAACCAATTGGTGCGTGCCGTCGGCTGAACTTGAACCCGCTACCTCTCGCTCTTGAGGGGCAGGTCTCCTCCAACGAAGCGATCATCGCTTTTTATACGCAATAAAATAAAATAAAAATTACATTTCCAGTTTGCATACCAAACTGTTGACCGGCTTTATTTAACTACCTTCAAGTACCTACATCCGCACCTTTTTCACGGAAGTAAGAGCCTCTGAAAATGTCAACAAGGCATAATTATAAAATAAAACGTTAAGTGAATTGTGCTGATGCCAGTATCACAATTAGGCTTCGAATAATTACATAGAACCTAATCAATTTTAGATTTTCGCGATAGCTTAATTAAATTAATTTTCGATAATGTGCTTTGTTTGCTAAATAATCTTAATTCCTAATTTAACATGAGGGATGAATGGACAACAAGATGTTTTTATTGTTAAGGCGAGGTAACAGGAGACAAACACGTGACAAACAGACTTTCCACCATAGCGTGACGAAGGCAAACAAAAGCTGCCCAGCGAATAGCCGGCCTTAACAATTGTTCGGGAAAACGTTACGGTGTTTTCGCTTCAATAGGCCCAGTTAATTATAATTGTCAGCTCTTTATTTTCAGATAAAAAATACCATAATTACAAAAACAGCTTTGTGATGTTTGTCTGTTTCCATTTTGTCATACAAACGGCTGAATTGGTCGTGACAACATAAAAAATTAAAAGGTGAAAAAAAAAGCTTGCATTTACTAATATAGCGGAACGTTAAGATACTTTTAAAAAAATAATAAATAAATATGTGCGTGGAGTTGTGGTGTTCACTAGAACGTGACAAAGATAAACAATTAGCACGACTATTATCTACGAGTGACATTACGAGAAAACATATAGAAGCCGGTTCTGAGTCCACCGCGACGGTGTGTACCTTCCCGCAAGCCTTGCACTTGCCCTTCTCGGTCCGGCGGTGCACCCAGTGGTGGTGGATGACGGTCTGCTCGCGGTACTGGCGCACGCCCACGTCGCGGAACGTAGGCTTGCACGTGAACTGCACGCGGTCCATCAGGATGTCGATGCACGCCTGGTGCGCCACAATCTTGCACGCCGAGCACTTCATGCGGGATCCGTGCTTCTGCAACAAACACTTGCATTGTATAAAAAGTACAGGCACGTAGAGATATAACCTAAGTCTCCCGATGTCAGAGTGATTGAGTATGTGTAGGTCAGCATGCTTCATCTTCGTCCGCATCGTCGCTTCTCATCAGTCAAGATGGTGATAAAACGTAAAATAAAACACCAATTTTCTCCTTTTCTGGTATATCTATTTTCTTTTGTGCAATATTCATGGCTTAGTATTTTTTTTACTTAATTAGCTTTTTACTGGGCTAATAATATGTTTAGATTATTTTCGTTTTCACATTTTGTCGAAAATTATGTAGTTAAAGTAGTGTTTGTCAATTTTTTTTGGTGATTGTATTAATTTAAAGCTGGTACTTATATAGCTTGCATACCTGTGTTTTATATAGAAGAGAATTTATTTGACAAATTCCTAGAGCACAATTCCAAAATTCCCACAACAGAACTGAATTTAATATCGCATGCTTTTGTAATAAAAATTGTTTGTATTTTGGTCACGTTTTCACAAACTAGGTATATATTCCTCTACATGGACCACCAACTGTATGAATTTTAAATGACTAATGTACATGAAATTTATTTCAAAGTCCCACTACGCAATACTTATGCATAAACAAATCTACTTTTTTTTGTGAGCTGTTGAGCTTCTGTATCTGTCTGCTCCTCCAACAGAGGTTGGAGACACGGCTTATTAAAAATACAACAGATAATCTTACGATTTTACACGCTATTACTCTAATGGATGACAATGCCTATATTTCTGGTAAGCTGTGGATTTAAGAGGAGAAAAAAGTATCCGTGGATCCGTACATGTGTCCATGATCCAAGTCGAAAGAGGGAGCATTGTTCCGAGTGCTATAATGACTTTAAAGTAGGTAAGTGTTAATTTTTTTTAAACAAATCTATCAAAACGTTGATGAGAAATATTTTGGCGGAAACCCGAAAAGGTGGTGTCTTAATTCTGTATTATTTTATTTTCTGAAACTTGTGATTCTTCGACTGTTAAAGTCTAATAATGGTGGATTAGTAGGAACCCTTTATCGGTTGGTTAACGGGCACGAGTGTGTGCAAATGATACAAACATAGCTTAACGCGACTTTTCGTGTTCTCTACAAAACTCGACTTAAAGTTTATGTATCCAGCACTTTACTGAAATGTGGAAAGGGAAAGGATTCAGCATCATCATCATCATCAGTTCTACAGAACTAATAAACATAAGAGAGACCTGGCACACCCTCACCTTTGACACTGGCAAATGCACAAGACTGAATAAAACTAAACATTTTCGAAATTCCAAGATAAAAATTAAACCAATTCAACTCAAATAAACAATTACTCAATTGGAATAACCTAATAAGAATACGGTAAAGTCTGATTACATAATTGTTCGAGAATAACATTCTCATTTATGATGAACAAAAGCTGTAACCTCCAGAATTTATAACGTACTAAAAGGGTTAATGTGCGTAAAGGCTAGCAGTAAAATTAGGGAATAAGTACCTAATGAGTATCATGTTCCAACAAAAGTAATAATGATGGAAATAACCCACGAAAATAACTCATGCCACTAATTCCTATTTTCTTCTTATTTCCTGAATAATGTTTCATATTGCTTCAACATGAAATAAAATTGTACGAGTAACGTACCCAGACCTTTGAGTAAGTTTGATGTTTATCCGTAAATGTGACATGCAATAACAATGACGTGAACATGTGACCGTCCCTTGGCCGTCCGAGTAATTCTCCAGATATTTATCATAACATGAATCCCCCATAAACTTTCGTACGTGTTATTGCCTACGTATAAGAATTTTGCGTTTGAGACATTATTCGCGAGTAGAAACGGTTGCCACTGAATTTTTTAACAGAAATCCTAAAGTATTTAATGTTAGCATTCAATAATGAAACTTTTAATTACATGACTAAACGGACTTACCTGAGCAAAGTTCTACCATAAAAATAATTAAGTAGCTTTTTAGTCCATGAAGAGATTTACGAGCAGCTGTAATAATTCAACTTGCAAACGCCTAAGGGATGGAAAGAGGTGAACAATGCAGATGCGAAACGAACGCTTTGAATTTAAATTAAAAATAATGTCACAGAAAACATTAATAAAATGTTGTCTCAAAAACTACGAGTGGATAAAATGAGTATCCATACCATAGGTAGGTAGGTACATGAAATTTGATAGATCGCTCTGTAATTCTATAAATCTAATAGAACATAGTAAACATAATATGGTCGTTGACAGTAGATAGTAACAATGATGATGGCAGCGATGCGTCATTAATCTTACATTCAGCTACATTCACAATAGACAGGAAACTTGCTAATGGCTAAAGGGGAAATTACAATTTCTTGCCCTGTTGCGCTAACAACACCTGCTAAATTAAGGTGATGGGTCTCGCTCATGGCGCGAAATTTAAATTTTAAGCAGTTTTTTTTTTGTTTTGTAGCTAGACCCGGTCACTATTGTACGTATGTACTTTCCCTAAGTGCTGTGGTCAAAATGGGCCCATTCAATCATAAAAATAGCGATAATTTCATTTGCTGTTTTCATAGACTATTCTTCTCATTATTGTACAGATATATTTGACAAATATGCACCTGATTACTCACGTAAGCTAGGCTCGCCAGTTTTTCGGTTAATATGTATTCAGTATAATATGTTCGCTATTTCTACAAAATTTCGTAAGGTAAATATAGTACGCTATGGCCGCAAATTTCATTATTACTGAATTTAGCTATTTGGTCTGGCACCAAAAAATAAAAAAAAGCTGTTTGAAATTTGAAGTTCTCGCCGTGAGCGAAACGTTGAGCCTTAAGCCAGAATACACTCCGGGTGTTTGTAAAAATTGAATAACTTTTTACAAGCTTTTTACACACAAAAGGAGCGCTAAACCTTTTTGTGGTATGAAAATCACAATAGAGTATGAAAGTACCGCAGCTACTGCGAGAAAAGAATGAGATAAGCTTCGTTACGGGACGCTCGCAGTCTCGCTTACAAGGAAAACGAACCAGACGAATTATATCTGTCTGGATGGGCATCAAAGTATACCTTATAAGAGAATTTCCACACATCTCGTATAGTGAACATTCCTACGAAAGACATAAAAGCTTGACAAAATATTACAAGAACAAAAATAATAAAAGAATAAACCACTTGCTCTATAGAGTGCTGTAGACATAAGCATGAAGAGAAAGTACGTCAAATACAAACTAAAGCAGTAACATTTATCAAAGGGATAAGCTCTAACTTTACACAAGTAAATAAATGAGCAACTTGAACTTATCAAGTCTCAAGAGCGCCGATGAATAAAAGCTTATAGCTTGGTTATATCGCTAAAGACATAACTCATTGAAAACGGTGCGAAATGAAAGTAACACAGTACAATAACACTTTTAAAGTTACTGCCGGATTTCATTTTCTTTATGGCACATGAAATTTCCTTAACAGCCGCCATCACCTTTACCCGTTATCGCTTTTTGTCTAATCGCATATTGAAGAATGTTCCAAATGCTCTCGTAATTTTCGAGTTATTTACTTTGGCGAGCATAAACCTTGCTGTTCGTAAGCTCTTAATTGGTTTTGAAAATTGAAAACATGGCGAAGTGCGAGTATAAAATAAGCAGCTCTCGCAACTTACGTTCCTTCGCTGACGCAATTAAAAGTTTATAAGAAAACTTAAAGCCAAAAAATAAAACAAACTTAATAGACAACTGTTCAACCGACTTGTGTTACATACAAAAAAATGCCAACCGGCACTTTTGGCTGGACCACGGAAAAAGACGGATCTCGTATTATTTTTCTTTGGGTGTCTTTCTGTCGTATTGATCTTGGTGTCCATTCGATTCGTACTGAAATTACCCACATATTGTACATGGTTCAGAAATAGTTTACACTTGAAATTTCTTCACAATTATTAGCATATTTCTAATCCTACTAATATTATAAACGCGAAAGTTTGTTAGAATTGATGGATGGATGGATGGATTTGTTACTCTTTCACGCCAGAACGGCTAAACAGATCTGGATGAAATTTGCAACAGAGATAGATTTTATTCTAGAATAGCACATAGGATACTTTTTAACCGCGGGTGAAACCGCGGGGCGCAGCTAGTTTTAAAATAAAATCACTAGTACTACCATCTTAAATTTATTATTACTTATACCTACGAGTACATAGTTTCACCATCAATTACAAAATATTACCAACCAAACAGAGTTATTCTGTACATAATGTAAACCCAATTGTTGTATAGCAAATATCAACTAAATAGTAGTGTTTTCGTAAGCGTGACCCCCAGATAGAAATTGTTTTTTCAGAAACCTTAGGATAAAATTAGACGAGAATATTCCATAATTGCAAAAACAGCTGTAATATAGTTATTGCAATAAATCGTTTTATTTTATAACTAAGGAAACCTTTCCGTTTATTCCGTCCCAACTTTTATATTTTTTCCTTTTATATTTTCAGATAAAAATTCTACCTTCTTTGAAATAGGAAATTGAAAAATTTCCTGTAACATCGCTCAGACGACGTACATAAGTATCTGAACATTGCGCTTTGGTTGGAATATAGTGCAGCTGATTCTTTCATTTCCTAATACATCTTATACAAATCTGATTAAATTTACTCAATTTTCTCGAATTTAAAGTGATGAAATTGCAAATAGATTTGAATGAGTAAATTTAGTACTGAGGACATCTACTTGAGCTTTTGATTTTAAAAGCTGACCCAGGAGGAACGGATAATGTTCTTGGGTGTATGTATGTACTCGTATAATTTCTAGTTGTTCCTAGTGTGACTTAACCGATTTTGGATTGCGATCGTTACTAAATGCCTATTTGTTTTAGGGCCGATTTTTCAATGGTCAGATAAACAAACAAATAGTGTTTATTGAACTGATAGCTAATTATTCTGTTTTTCAATGGTCAGGTATCATTTACTAGACGAATAACACATCTATCTGAGGTATAACTTTATTTGTCGGTGGAACGGCCAGATAGCAGTTTATTCTATGGAATAAATTGTTGAGACTGTCTAAATGATGACCATCATTAAGGGTTGTCACTGTAAAAAAAGATTGATATTTCCGACACACAGAAACTAAATTAATTTTAATAAAAAAAAAACTACCATGAACAAATTAAATGAGCTATACTACCATAGCCAAACCAGCCGACGACTTTTGCACAGATTAATAGTACAGTGTCGTTTAGACTAAAACTGACAAGACAGTGACTTAAGCGAAAATTGAAAATTCGAAGTCCTTTTCTAACGCGTGGATATTTTATAGTTTTGTTTCAACTGTCTGAAGTTAGCTTTTGTACACACTGAATAAATAGTCAGATAGTTATTCCCAATATAAAATTGTATTGAAAAACTGAACACCGTTTATGAGTCGAATAAACAGATTAATAAAGTTATTGGCTCGGTAGTTATTAGGCGGATAAAGTAAGGATTGAAAAATCGGCCCTTAATTGTATAGATTATTATTATTAACTAGCTGTCACCCCGCGACTTCGTTCGCGTTTTGAGCTATCCTATCTCTCAAGTTGGATCGAACTGCACATGGTGTGCGAATTTTATTATAATCGGTTAAGTGGTTTAGGAGTTCATTGAGGACAAACATTGTGACACGAGATTTATATGTATTAAGATATATCGTCACGCATTTGTCCCGAAGGCGCTGGCAGAGGTGTAATACAACACCCACACTTCGCCTGACGATATTCAGTCCAAATGTGACAGGAGGCGAGCCTGTCGCCACATACCGGGCTTCAGTCATGTAGCAGATGACATACATTACGCACATATGTTCACACAATGAACAAATTGGTGCGTGCCGTCGGCTGGGTTTGAACCAGCTCCCTCTGGCTTGAGAGGCGGGCCTACTACAACTAGGCAATCATCGCTTTATTAATTGGTGGTTTTATTGGTGCACCTGCTTTTTGATTCAGATATTTCTTAGCGCTGGGCTGATCCGATTGTCATTGTATTAATTTTACTACCTTTAGAAATTTAGTTTACACCTATTTTTATTCCTAAATCGGTTACACACATATTCAGATTGCCTTCAACTTCATACTTTCCATCCTTCCTAATTACGTTAACCATTATAAGTACCTAGATACGTAAATTAATAATTAAATTAAGTACTAATCAGGTACTTAAAAGTAGTATGTAGTACTGTGTATAATATTGGGAAAGTCACACGGAAGATCGTCTAATCTTCGCATTTTCCTAAAATTGATGACTTTCAAAAGTTTGTTCTCTTACAATCTAGATAAACACGACTCTCGACCGAGAGATGAAAATCTTAGCCACAAGTTTGCGCAAGCTTGCAAACTTGGAAAGGCTATAAATGTTGTCAAGATAAGTTGACTGTGCGCTTAGTTGCGACTTAGAGAAAATGCAACATAAGCGATGTTTTGTAGATGATGTAAACATACTAATATTTTCTGAATGCATAAATCCTATCTTACTAATATTATAAACGCGAAAGTTTGTAAGAATGGATGGATGGATGTTTGTTACTCTGTTACGCCAGAACGACTAAACAGATCTGGATGAAATTTGGCACAGAGATAGATTGTAGTCTAGAATAGCTATAGAATAGGATACTTTTTGACCGCGGGTGAAATCACGGGGCGCAGCTAGTTTATGAATAAAAATGATAGTGTTTATCTTTTTGTCAAGTTACAACCAACAGAAAAAAATATCCTATAATATCAAGATGAACTTTGCTGAAGATAACGTCGTGTGTAGCGTGTACCTACGAGTATAATTACATATATCGTCACGCCTTTCCCCTGGGCTGGCAGAGGTGTAATACAACACCCACATTTCGCCGGACGATATTCAGTCCCAAATGTGACAGGGGGCGAGCCTGTCGCCATACACCGGGCTCCAGTCATGTAGCAGATGACCATAGACATAGAGGAAAGACCCCTAATCGGTCAAAAATAATGATTCCAAAAAAAGTAAACCAAACCACTGAAAGTCAACCAATTCACTAGTCAGTCTTCGATGTCATCCAGTAGCGGTTACGTCTCCCCACTAACCAATAAATATGGTGAACTGTGTAGTCCACTTATGCCGAAATTTCAGAATATCCAAAACAGTAAAAAAAGGCAACGTCACATATTATCCGTAAGACTTAAATATATTTGTATGTGCTTTAAAAAGTTAATAATTGTAATTAATTCTTAATGTCAACAGAGCGAAAAGTTGCTGAAAAAAGTGTTGCCACAAGGAATTTATATATTTTCCCAATAAATTATCTTTAGGTTTCTTAAGGATCCAGTTTAGCCGATCAGTGGACAAAAATAATTCGCCAAAGTAAAAATGAAGATTAGTGGAAACTTCGTCGACTTTCAACAATTTGCTCTGTGCACCTTCGCAAGGAAGAAAAATACGTAACAGTGAAATATCGTGACAAGCAGGCGTCAGTTTTATTTTTATGTAAATGTAATGTTATTTTATTGCCGAGAAAATAACTTAAATGTAAGATGTAAATAATGATAATGTGTAAATAAGATTAAAGGGATTACTATTGATTTTAACTCAAATTCGTACTCTTGATTTTTACTTAAATTCTTACCTTTTACCTACTCTGATTTTAGTTAAGGTTTACATACAATCTATAATATTAGTTTGTAGTATAGTGTCATGAATGGATCTGGGTAATACTTTGTGTGTAGTTTAGCTCTCGCCTAAGCTGGCCTAAATATACTTTGTTTCCGGTCTTGTGAATTCTTTAAATTCTGATCGTTTTATAATTTACCCAACTAAATCGGGTAACCTCTTTTAATGGCAAGTTCATCACGTATAGAAAAAAAGGTTTTATTGAGGTACCAAAATAAATTTGACACGTTTCGAAATCGTGTTTTGTATGAAGACTATCCTTCTGGACCTATGTAATAGGGCATATTCTGTGCAGATGACATACAATACGCACATATGTTCACACAATGAACAAATTGGTGCGTGCCGTCGACTAGGTTCGAACCCGCTCCCTCTGGCTTGAGAGGCGGACCTTCTCCCAACTAGGCTGCCATCGCTTTTTTAATTAGAACGGACAAAAGATACTTTTTAACTCGGAAAATATCGAGAAAACTGGAAAACTGAAAAAGCGTGTGTTAGAGACAGAAATGTTGCAAATTAACTACTCATTACTTACTCTAGCTGCGCGACCGAGACACTGCAGGCCTCAATTGTCCGGTCTATTTAGACGGTTCTATTAGCTCGCACGTTTGTTTGTTTATTTCTTGTTTCGAATCTTGCGACAGCTTTTTCAACTAAGTACTTCTGCTAAAGCGATTCTGATGAAACTTAGCAGATATATCTATTTAGTTCTCGTGACTACGTTCATCCCAACTAATATTATAAATGCGAAAGTGAGTTTGTTTGTAACGCGTTCACGCGCTAACTACTCAATTAATCATTGAGTCACATCATCATTAAATTTTGCAGACACGTTGTCTGGGATACAGAAAAGGATATAGGGTACTTTTTATCCCGAAAAAATTAACGGTTCCTCTGTGAGGGACCGCGGGTGAAACCGCGGGGCGCAGCTAGTATATGCATAAGACTAAGTTAAACACTAAGATTAAAATCGTTTAACCTAAAAGATTTTTTAATAAGTACCTAATAGAAGACTATAAGAAGAAGGACAATATCACGCCTGTCGATGTTTTAAGCAGTGATCACAGAAGGAGTTATTTAAGTTAGTTGCAATTACAAGACTCCACATTATACTCGTACTTATGTCATAAGTAGATTGGTATCCTGACCTGGCACTCAGCATCACCGACATAGCAGCAGTCCCCAGAGACGGAGGTGGGCGACCAGAGGTGCTCGCCGCTGACGGCGACGTCGGCCCAGTCCGGCGTCGCGCGGAGCACTCGGGCGCCGCCGCCTTCGCCGCTGCGTCTGCACAACGACAAATACACATTATGATTAGTCAATAAGAATCAGTTACTAACTTTTATCTGTAAGCACTGTATATTTTGTTCAATAAATTATTATTATTATTTATGGAACGGGAATTACTCGCGTACGATTTAGTCGAATATTCCGACTATAGTTTCAAACGGCGGTCTTTATCAAGGCGAGTGCGCGCGCGCGGCTGCGTCTACAGCAGTTTAAAGCAGTGCTATGCGAGACGCAGCCGCGCGCGCGCACTGTTATAAGTACCTAAAATCACGCAAATCATAATAAATACATACATAACATAAATATGACGATAGCGCGTTTAGAACGTGAGCTTGTTTCAGAAGGCTAGAGAAATACGAGTAGGTACTATCTTATCTATACTCGACATTGTCTTCGAAAAAGAGATTAGCTAAATGTGTGCCCTTGGTACCTACCCAGCACTAAGAGGAAGTTTTATACCTCTTAGCCCCCAGTGGGATCGAAAAGTGGGGGCCAAGAGGAACATCTACAAAACTTACAGGCTTATACATTGGTAATATTCTGTGCTTACAGGTAAGTAAAGGAAAACAAAGTGTAAGTAAAGACAAAAAAACATAAAATTTAATTATTACCTTTCACCCTCATACATTGAGATTCAAAAACCATAAACGAGGCATTTTAGTTACAATATTAATATTCCTCTCTGTACATACGAGAATCAGAAAAATTAACTGACTATACATCCATCAGCATCGGACATGCGAACAAAGAGAATATAAATACGGGGGACATACGGATAAAATTTAGTTTTTTTTGTTAGGTTTTGCTCCGTAGGGCAGGCTAGAGCCAACATGGCCAATAATGGTCATACCGCCTATGTGGTCATCCGTATGTTTTGCGTACTTTAGTCGTTTAACCTGAGATGAGATAAATCCCTCCCTTTTCTCCATTTCAGTAAAGCCGTGGAAGTACTGTAACTTTAAGTCGAGTTTTGTAGAGAACACGAAAAATAGCATTTCCTAATGTTTGTATCATTTGCTCACACTCGTGCACGTTGACGAACCGGTAACATTAATAATCCACTATTATTACACTTTATCACTCGAAGAATCACAAGTTTTAGGAAATTTTACAAAAACACGACACCATCTTTTTGGTTCCCGCCAAAACCGATAAATTATTATTTTTATGATAATTGTGACGTCTTACTTTTTAAACCAATGTCAAATAATGACAAGTCACAGCATCTAAACATCATAACCTCTTTAGATTTTCTACACCAAAAAGTACGCAAGTATTCTATCTAAATTATTAGTAAAAAACATCCTAGAATAAATAAAGAGAAAAAGGTTAGATTCTATGGAAAAGCTAAATTTATAGATAAATAAATCTTAATCACTAATTTTATTTGCTAATCGTTAACACACCGTGCATAATTCACATTGATTTAAGAGTAGGTAGATCGATAAGTAGGTTACATTAATACTTTGAACACGGAATACAAGCACGTATCTTTGAATATGTGACCCGTAATAGGGAGTATTCTGTGTGTGACCCATAATTATTCCTTTGTTATGATAAACAGCTGACTTTGCAGTCACGCAATCACGCGAAATTGGCATGCGGGTAACGTCAGTCTGTAGCATTGATCTTTGATCATGTAAATTGGAAATACTACGAGAGCGACCCACTTCAATAGGTACATCCATCTCTAATTGCACTCCATTCATATCATCTCTCCATTTGACATTCAGGTAGTAGCTAATAAAACTATTTCTATGGCAAATTCTTTAGGGTACAAAAAAGAGAAATTCTATGAACCATATCCGAGACTCGGTGTTATACCGCCGATGTCTAGCGAAGAAAAAAATCACCATTATGATCACTGAAATAAATAAAATAAATTAATGAAGTGATCTCATTAGTGAATTTTTCTCGCTACATTTCCTTGATCGCTCATTTATTGCAGGTATAAAAACCCATAGACAAACAACTTTAGTCTACGTTATCGACCGTCTACAGCTTCGACAAAAAATCCTTCCGTATCGTCTGGCTTCCTCTACAGGTCGCATTTCTTAACCGATTCATTTGAAATTTTGTAAGGAGATTTGATGATTATAATTAATTTTGTCGAGGCAATCTTTGTTAATGTTTCATAATGGCAGATATAAGATTAAAAAAAACCATATCTCCGCAATTTTGAAATGTTTCCAAAACTAATGAGGCAAAAGAAAACTGCTTCATTACTGAACCTCCTCACAAATACTCACCTCGAGAAAAGGTTGAGTAATGCGACCTGTGGTGCTATTCACAATCATTCGGAAACGTTTCCGATCGGATTCCACAAATTTCAAACTCAAATTGCTCGAATCTCGGTCTATTTTTATTGTATTTTTTTTAAATAGGGAATCAAGTAAAAATTGAAGAACGATTGAAAGAATGAATCACATTTAAAAACTTTTAAATACAGATTAAGATTCGAATAATTTAAGTTTAAAATTTTTGAATTCCGAACGGAATGTTTCCGAATGATTAGGAATACCTACATATAATGCAGAGGAGGACAGACTCTGATCGCGAGGTCTCCAGCTCACTAGTTATTATTCACTAATATCAATACTAATTTAATTTAAGTTTATTATAAAGTCAATTTACCTATTACTATGCATTAAGAGCATTTTCAGGAATTGCCTTTCCTCGGAAACTTCCAATTACTGAGAGAGAATAAAAGAAAATGGCAACAAGGGCTAATTCTTCGGTGTTATTAGGTTCAGAGCGGCGCTAGTTAGTTTTAACCGAGGGTTGTCTTTAGACCCGTTAGATGAAATTACTATACGTCGGTTCATATAAAGTTACTTCTAATTAATACAAAAATTGTATAACGTCGTCCGTGTGTTGGATTATTTAAAAAACTTCGAGTGAAAACTAAGAGTGAAAAAAGGGTTAACAAAAATATTGTTTTTACCTTCGGGTTTTTAAAGGTAGTGAGTATTAATATAAAAGTGAGTCAGTATTATGTGTGAATTAACTAGTCCTTTAGAAACAGAAAGCCAAAAATATGAACATACATATAAATAAACAAGTGAATGTTTTCGCTGCGTAGTTTTATTAATCGTGATCTAGAAAATCCCGGCAATAAACGGGAAAACGGGGACCAATACATATTTTTACCAACACATATATTTTATTAATACATACATATCATGTACTTATGTGGTTTGACCGTTATAAGAGCTTCATACATCTTGGCTATGCTGCGTCGCCCATGACGTCGTTACTACCCTCAATAATTCAGAGATTATCCCCGCATTTGACTTGCAATGCGCCTGCCGCGGCGCCATTGTCAAGCTAGAAATATAATCTAAAGCGATTCATCACAAATTCAGAAAACATTAGGTCAGGGGTCACGTATTCTCTGTATTTAAGCTACAACGCAACTGAAAAAGCAATGACAGATTTAGGTCGCAATATCCGGACGATTTTATAAACATAGCCTATAAATATTTAATAGACATTTATTTTAAAACTTTTCATTTCAACACTTTGATCATATAAAAGGGAGAAACGGAACGAAAACCTAAAAATGGACCGCCTAAATTAGGTGCTGCACACAATTCACCGTAATTACAACAAAAAATGCAACCAGTCGCAACAGTGATAATTATTGTTGTCCCCGTCTCGCTAGTCTCTTGGACGTCTCTCCTATCTTTGTTATTGATACACGTAACATAATACTGTCAACGGAGCTGTGTAGTGTCCGTTTGCTCGTAGTTATATTGCGTCCACACGCTTTGTACTAAAAAATTAGACTTGTGCCGCTTCTTTCTTATATTATATCGATGTTGAGACATGTTATTTTTTAAACTTATTTCATAGTAGTGTTAGTGTATGTATTAGACTCAATTACGAATACGCACGCTAATTGTACAACGCACGTCGTAGTAAGTGGCTCGTAGTAATAAACGACCGGATTCTACGAGTACATCAGTCATCGTTATTTTCTTTATGATCATTCTTTCCGACGTAAAATACTTATAAATCAACAGGAAAATGTCAGAAGTGATCATTGGAATGATTTGCCCCAAAATTGCGCTTAAAAATCGAACTTAAAGTTTAAACACGCAGTTTCCACCCATATGTTAATCAATTCTTAGTATAAACGTGCGAAATATATTGTATCGGTTACCGGTTGTGATCTAATAAGCGGCAATCGATACTTTATCGACGATACGTCGAACGACGCAATGTAAACTGCGACCAACTTTATTGTGCAGGTGGCTAAATGCAGGAACTAAAAATATTTTACGAAAGGATACCAACTATGTTAAGAAAAAACGCTTGCAGCTACTCCACTTAACTGTAAGATAAGTCGGTCGCACTACAAGTCGCAGAATGCGTGCTAATGTGGGAAACCGGTTCTACATTCACGCACCATGCATGGTCCATGGTCAATGCGTAGGGTTACCTATCACGCTTTTGTTAATCGCAATATCAAATCAAATGTCTTTCAATTGGGTATCAAAGAACTTATTAACGGCAAAGTTATAAAAATGACTATACCACCTTGGAGGCAAGGATCATAATTATCTATTAATTATCTATCTTTAATTTCCTATTGAAGTATGCATTTAGAAAAAATATATATGTGTGTATAACAGCGTCTGGCTGCCATAGTATAAGCTTTGCTCAGTTTGGGGTCAGACGCCCGTGTGTGCAAGTTTCCCAAATATTATTACTATTAAAATATTTCGGTTCGTCTCACTCTAAACTAAGAAAAGCTTGTTATTATGGCTGCTAGAGACTTTTCTACATTATGACGATCATTATTTATTTGGCCAGCCTTCGGGCAGCCTAGAAACTCTGACATGTCCAAGTACTCGATTATACCCTGGATTAACACTCTACTTTCGCGGGGCGCAGCTAGTATAGGTCAATTTCTATGTAGGGTCAACTGGGGCAAAAGCGTTTGTGGGACACTTGCGTTTTTCGAGAATTACTGACAATCCCTTCACAAATTAAGCAACTAACGCTATATTGTACAGATTATTGCAACTAAAGTTTTCTGGAAATATGCAATTGCCTCACATACGCATTTGCCCCAGTTGACCCTAACTAAAATTTAAAACTACACGTAGCAGATATAAGTAAATCCATAGAAAACCTGTAGAAGTATGTAAAGCAAATTAAATTGTAACTAGAAAATGTCAGAAAATTGGTGATAAAAATTCTTTAGTTGATACTGGAAACGTAAAATTCTCTGGCAAAGTCGGGGGCGAGGCGGAAGTTGACTAAATGCTCCCTGAAAATAAACAGTTAAACACTTTTTAATGTTTCAAGATGAAGAAATTTTAATTTGTCTTGTGTGACGGTTTCTGGATCTATATAGTAGACTAGCGGTTACCCGCGACTGCGTTCGCTTTTATTAAGAAAAAATAGTCTAGTAAGTTTCCAAAAACCAAAAAAGTTTCCTCGTGAATTACTGTACCTAATTATCAATCCGTTCAACCGTGTAAAGCCTACAAACGAACGACAGACATGGTTACTTTCGAATTTTTAATATTCAGTATGGAAGTATGGATGTATGAGTAGTAGGCCCTATTCATAACGCTAAATTGCTAAATTTAAACAAGCTGAATAAATACCTGTTACCAAAAATATACTTGTCATTGTTATTGCTGTGAATTAGATAAGAACATCAATACTTTTAGCTAGTTTGGATTTAGCAATTTATCGTTCTGAATAGGGTCATCGTAAAAAGTTGTTAGTACTTAAAATTAAATCTTTTGTCAGCCCTATTTCCAAGGCCATTTTTCTGCAAACTGCACTGAGATAATAATGATCCAGAACCGGTTCAAAATCACAGTAACACGCGTTTTCCTCAGATATGCTACTAATATTTTCGCGAGCCCTACACAGTACACTGAATTGAATACTTAACTAGCTGCTTCCCGCGGCTTTATCCGCGATCATCCAGATTACCCGACTTGTTCAAGAGGATAAGTATCCTATTTCCGTCCTTGTAATACCTATCACCAGATCAGTCCAGCTGTTTAGTAAAAGAAACGTAACAAACAGGTAAACTACTTTCCCGTTTATAATACTGCGAAGTGTAAAAAACGCTGCTGCATGCTTGCATCACGACCGTTGAGTACAGGCTTGGTATAATAATATACTCCACCAGGTATAGCATACCGGTCACGTGGGCAACACGTAGTGACGTCAATCGATGCTTATAAGCAAGACTGAAATAAGTCATTTGCAAATAGTTCGAAAGAGACGGACGACGATTACTAGTGACGTCATTACGTGTTTGCTCCCGGAATGCATCCTTGCATGAACCTTGTTCCTTGCTTGACCTTGTTGTTCACTTAGGTTTGAATTGACCTTTAGATGATGTAACTCGTAAGCTAATAGATTACGATAAGCCGCTGAAAATTTATGAAGATAAGATGTGCTTTTAAAAAGGTTAAGTACGAATAATATTCATTTCATTCGAAATTCGGTAGCCCTGACTTTTAATGACTCATCATACCTTGTCATTTAGGAATGACCACTTCATTCATTGTAACCTTGGCACTCATGAGCTTGAAAAAACAATATTTTGCAAGTAGGTACCCTATCTACAAAATGTTGAGCAATACATTTAAAAACAAGAGGTACTTAATTCATACTTATTGTAAGTTTATGTAAGGTACGTTTATCAATGTGTACTCGTACCTAGGTTGGGAAGCAAATTCAAAAGGGTCAAAAATGCAAAAAATACATAAACTGTCAATGATAATAATAATTTGATTTGTGTTAAGTTGAGCCGTGAGAAGTATGAGTTGTATTAATTATGTGAAGCTCTTCTTTAATAGGTTAAGTCAATAACAACGTTTCAGTGATTTTGTTGCAGTTGGTTTATATCTACTTGTTTATTTACTTGTAGTTCTTGCACTATAAATAGGTATTGCCTTATACGGGTCTATATGGTAGGCTAAGTAAGTATGACGAAAAGTGATTCACGTTTCACCTTTTATTGAATTGCACTGGTATTTTGACATTGACTGGGCAGTGGGTGTAATGATGACGTAAAACAATACGTTGCCTTTCACCCCCGCAGTTTCGCTGTTGGAATTTATTCGCTTTCAGTTTCAAAAGCTTGAAGGACATTTAAGTACCTACTTGGCTAATTCTAATGAGAAAGTTAGTAATACAGTAACAATGTTTTGGAACTAAGATATATTTAGGCTGCGTCCTAACTAAGCAAACAGAGACCGACTAACAGCTGTTTGTTTACAGTTCGCTACCCTAAATAATTTCAAATGTAGGTAGTGTTCGAACAGCGAGTCCGCGCTGTTTGGATACCCAATTTAAATTATATAGGTTGGCTAACTGGACGCAAAAAGTTAGTCGCTCACAGTCTGCTTAGTTTAGGACGAAGACTTAACTAAAACCAAAAACAATTGAGCAAATAATGATTTCATAATGATGAATTTATACTTATATTGTATAGGTCCCTCTTAGCTTAGTCGAAGTGCGACTGTTTTAGACGCAGTAGGTCCCTGCTCGCGTTCCCAGCCGGGCAGGTGTATAAATGATGAATTTGAATACCTATCTGTTATGGGTGTTAGTTGTCATGTTGTGTGTTCCATGGCACCTCCGACCCAGGGAAACCACTGGGTTTCCCTGGAGAGCTATGAGTACGAAGCGATATTTATTTATTTATCCTTATTAGTAGAAATCAAGTAAAAGAGGAATCGAGAATATAACTATCCCTACCGAACTAACTATGTACATATTTACTTGTCCTACCTTACACATCTTTTATTTACCTGTTTATAAGGATGTTGTTACATCGATATCAAACAATGCTTGGTTCACAATATAATGTGGATTGAGGATAATAAGCCCGTAGTGAGGATTTTTCCAAAGCGGATTACTAAACCATTGTGAAAATAGCTAACCTTTAAACACATTATCACAAGCCTTTATAAGTAAGTAAGTACGAAATTGGTTAATATACTTAGAGAAGACATACAGGGGTACTGGTAATCATTTAGCATCCTTTTAAGGGTATATTCTATTCATCAAAACAAACATCTTTTGTTCTACGACTTTTAAAAATTCGTATTATTTTCCATACAAAATTTAAAACAATAGTTTGGCAGGTCTTTTGTAGAGACCTTCCAGCGGCTTAGAACCTCTGATATCAGGGCTAGCCACAAAATGATGCTAATTGATTACCAGTAACCCTGTATAGTAAGCAATTAATGATACTCAGTCTCAGTCTCATCAAGTACTATAGTTATACTCAGAGGTAGTTACTATTTATTTGTTATGTATCGATAAGTATGATAACTGACATCATCAATAAAGCAAAATCAGTTCCGGTTTGCTTTTTCAACTATATAGACATTGATTGTTGTTTCTTTATCAGGAAGTTTAGCGTAATCTCCATTCACATTTCTGTTTAGCCAAGGTCAGAATCAAATTTAAGGCCCGATATTACACGAAATCAACGAAAACAAGTTTTTTTTTGCTGATGCCGCCAATGATCGCAGGTGCAAAATAATACAGCTGGTAGAAAAAACAACCAAATCAGTTTAACCGAAGTAGAATTTTGAAAATTATTGTTATTGTGAAAAAAAAATCACAAAAAGGATCTTCTTAAAAAAACTGTTTGAGCGGAAGTAGTTCTCTAAGTTTCCAGCAATTACAACACATTTTTTTTCGATTATTAAATAGCCAGATTAGTTCTCTAAGGTTTAACCGAGCAACCGTGTTGTTATTACGATTAATACCACTAAAACGGCAAATAAATGTAATTCTACGCTCGGATCTCATTTTACCATCAAATATAATTTACGAATTTCAACTCTAAATGAAGCAGTTTAACTAAACGTGTGTGTGGGTAGAAAATCGTGGTTAGACCGAGCCTTTCTATGTACATTTTTCCTCTTCCTCTTTCTCATTTCATTCTTCCTCTTTTTTTTAAAAATTTCCTCTTCTATGTACATAGTCACAATAAAGTATTCTGTATCCTTTAGTTAAAACGTATTAAAAAGCAACATTCGATTGATCGGCAATCAGTCTGTGAAAACGAAAGGTGGCCTATGAATAAATGATTCTCCCAATTTCCCAAAGACCTTGATCATGAATTGTCAAACAGTTGTAAGTACCAGACTGTTGATTACTAGATTAAAAATTTATATGGAAGACAGACGAATTCTATTAGCGCTCTAGCTTTATTTTTCTTTTTCACGCTTTACTTATAAAACGATTTTCCCGAAATTAGACCCTGTCAAATCGATCAACCCAAAACCCTTTTTACCCGTGAATTTTAAACAATGTTGGATAAAAATATTACAGAAGCGAGAGTATTCGACTCATTTCTTTGTTCAAACGACAAATCAGACTAAATGTGATTTGGAATTGTCATTAGAACCCGATAAAATGAATTATAAATGATGAATTAATTTACAGCATACTTATAATTATACAGTCTATGCATACGAGGTTGTAATCTATTTGATTCACTTAATGTAGACTAAAGCAAAAGAAAAATGTACATATACTTAATTACAGTAACGGATCAAAAAGTATTGAATAAAATCGTTTTACAAGCGCAATTAAACTACGATAATCATTTGCTTAAAATATGAACAGACTCTTTACTAGTAAGTAATATTTAAGTGTAAAATTTAAAAAAAAATTACTGCTCAAATGAAATAGCGATAAAAAAATTAATTTGCGAAAAACCTAGAGTCCAATTCAATCGATTGTACCTACTTACCTAGTATTTGATTTGCATCTCTATACGTGTAACTCGGGGACAATGCCTTGACAGACGGAGAAAGAAGTGGATAATGATGATGAATTAAGTACTCCTAACCATCGTTTCCGTCTTGTCTCTTTATGTAGGTCCAACAAATATGAAGTACTAGCTGCGCCCCGCGGTTTCACCCGCTGTTAAAAACTATCCCATGTGCTATTCTAGACTATAATCTATCTCTGTACCAAATTTCATCCAGATCTGTTCAGCCGTTCTGGCGTGAAAGAGTAACAAACATCCATCCATCCATCCATCCATCCATCCATCCATCCTTACAAACTTTCGAGTTTATAATATTAGTAGGATTCCAAGTACTCTCCTATATGGTACAATACTATAGCGCGGTTGACATTTTGTTTAGCTGTGTAAAGGCAGCGATCCGTTTCGCGTCACGGCACGCTGCCGTGGTTCCGCAGAATAACTGCTCGGTATAACGTTTCTATTCTACCCAACCATATGTCATAGTGCTTTAATCATACCTCTCTGAACATGGAAGCAAAACGTTGTTTACAGCTTTTGTTATAGCCCCTCTTTTGATGGAGCGAATCGGAGGCCACGGCGTTTACGGGAACAAAGCGGCGTTCGTAATTTTGTTCGACGATAACATGCGTACCGTTGATCCGATCTTCGTAAAATTTTGTTTGCAAGTACTTCATAGTAATTAAGGTAATCCAATCACAATATAATTATTATTCTTAAGTTTGAATACGAGCGAAATCAGTTACGGACTTGTGAAGAATAAGAATCGCGATTCGCGGTAAGGTCTACTAGTGTTCTCTAGTAATTTATTAGGATTTATCTTGTGGTTTAGTCTGCGTCATCGTCTTCATCCACCACAGAGCATCCTATAGATTTAAGTATAAGCCTTACTTGGTAGGACCCGTATCTAAATGCTGTGCGAAACCACGGTTTTTATACCACTAATTTCAGATAAAATAATTGCCTAGCCAAGTATCTATCAGAGATAATAATAAAGGCATAAAATAGAAGATAATAAAAACAAAGTTGTGTTTGGTGTGTTTAATGGGCTGTTACGTGACTATTTACTTAGCGAATAATGGTCACGTTATTCCGTGATTCTGATCAAGGATGATACGCTCGATTGTGCGGAAAATAGTTACGGCAGAGATATTTCATTGTTACAAAGTTATTTGGACATTTCGAAGCTATGACAAAATTTTAGAGCGCATATTTACCAACTGCTGCTATAAAGCGTATAGCAGCAGTTGGTAAATATGCGCTCTAAAATTTTGTCAGCAGGAAGGTAGATTGAATCTGGTTCAATACATATCTAATCTGTTTACCTGCATACAGAAAATGAAATCTGATTTTGTGTCAAGGTAGAAATTGAAATATTCTATTGAGGTGTTCTTCCTACAACCTACAACCTTTCTAGTGATCGATACATCGTTAGGTTCTAATTACGATATTTAAATGCCTAAGTTATTAACAGTTCATTAGTGTCAGCATATCGACAAACATTAAGGTATTCTAATTACCGTTATTATATTTACCTATATATTTTATTTTTGTTTGGCCTCACTATACCTATCAACATAGGATGTCCCAAAAAAAAGTAATAAGAAATCCGAATGTACCTACGTAAGGCACCTACTTAGGTAAGAGGCTAAGAGCGTATGATACACATCAAATTATCAAGCTGTCTATATTGAAGTACGTTTCACCTTTATTATAGTTTAGCGTGGACACTAGCCATTGTATTGTAATCCCTATGATTAATAGCCTAAATGACATGTCACAATCGGGATCGGGGTCTCCAAAAATTTACTAGTAGGTATGTATGTGCTTACAGGTAGGTACTACCCTACATGACATACCGAAAATCTGTCTTATCTCAAGGTATAGATACGACGATCTGTTATCAACATCTCGCGTATCAAATGGAAACACGTTACGTTTATGTTACAACGATAAAAACATTGATAAAGGTACCGTACACGTCGTGAAATTGTTCTCACATTAAATTTTACCTAAGTAAAAAAAAATCTAGCATAGACATGCCCAAATCATAAATTTTCGTTCATAATTTTCATCAGAGACCTACCCACTTTTTACGGGTGAATGATAAATAAAATGTTGGCTTAATTTCGTTGTATAGAATTTCGTTAGTCAAAAACCGATCATTCAAAAATAGGAAAAGGTTTTATTTACACACGTAAAAGTAGGCAAGTACTCGTACAATCCAGGTACATGCGTTTACGGTAAGCTTATCAGCTAAGTAGGTTTTACGCGATAATGTCTAATAGGAAACCCAACAGTACAACTGATTAGATTTTTTCTTCTCTGTAAGTAAACAGAAAAACCGGCAACTATTCGCACATAAACCCGAGAGAAATAAGTTCCGTTACCTGGATCGATCTCGGCATTTTCTCTTGAATTTGATTTTGGGGCACTTTTTGAACACTGAGAACGACACACCTAAGAACCCCATGATGCACTTAGAAAAGTATCACATATTAATCACGTAGTGTTGTAAAATGTGGTTTTTATCACAGATGGTGTGCGGTGCGGAGGCGACGTGCTCCGTGACTAAGCGACGGCGCGTGCAGGCGGCCACCGGCGCGGACCATGGAGCCTGCTCTCGGGCTGACAGCCACGGCGTGCAACGCGCGATGCACTCCACTGAGCTGGAGACTTGACGTGCCTCGCCGTCAACTGCTACAACCATTACACGCCTTGCGAATCTTTAACCGACAATCTGCCAGTGTCTAGCAGTTCCGCATTTCATCCAATAATACTTCGCCAATATATGGGCTTAGTTGTAATACATAGACAGCGATCTCCAGTAGTTATGAGCTCGGTGTGCTCCTACACACTGTCGCACAGACCAAATGACGAGAGCAAATGTAGGTATGTTAATATTTGCTCATTTTGATTCGTCATGTTGCTTCTATGTAATAAGTGCAAGAATAGCTTTGTTTACATTCAGTATGAATAAGTTAAGTTTTTACTATTGGTAAGTATAAAACTTCAACAACTAATGTCCTTATATCCGGCAGTACCTATTAATCCGGGTGTAATTACATATATCAGCCTTAGAAATAAAAAATACGTATCCAACTGTTAAACCACTGTTCAGTTAGACATGTGTTGTAATTTTTGTCGTAATGTTTTAGGTGCAGAATTAATTTCATTTCAATTTTGTGACATTTCTATCCAATATCTCTCTTTACAAAAAAAACTTCTGCCGTCACTTTAAGATAAGTCCTACCTACACTACATCTTGTACTATTATTTATTCCTTGACTAGTCTACTATTTTTAAAGCAATAATTGCAAAAAAAAAGGTTACATGTTTGCTTTACATCTATCTACTGATTTAAAGTACCCTCATTTAACATCTGACCTATATCGATTGATATTTCAATGGTACTGAATAATTCCGACATGAGGAGTAGTCTGGTCTGCTCGAGACTATCTCCGTCACTGTCTCTCTCATACCAAATGCCATTGGAGTGTGAGTGATCAAAGTAATCTCGAATTTACCAGACTAGGCGGGCTGCAATTTTATTTTATTACTAGCTGCACCCCGCGGTTTCACCCGCGGTTAAAATAATCCTATGTGCTATTCTGGACTATAATCTATCTCTGAGCCAAATTTCATCCAGATCTGTTCAGCCGTTCTAGCGTGAAAGAGAACAAACATCCATCCATCCATCCATCCATCCATTCTTACAAACTTTCGCGTTAATAATATTAGTAGGATAGGATAGCAGGATTGTGCAATTTAACTTTTAACAGATTGATCTAATAAATTTCTTCTTATTCAGAGTTAGTTACCGAGATTCTTAGTTAAAAACACCTAAACTATATTTACTTACCAACTGGCAGAGTAGGTACGTTCTCTCTTCCATTAATTTTATTAAGGCAGCCAATCGCCAAAAGAGATTTTTATTACAACTAAAAACCTTTCGGCAGAAACGTAATTGGATTTAAAATGATGTCGACTCAAAGAGAATAAGAAGAACATTTCAAAAGTGAAAAACTCCCGGGCGCTATAACTTGCCAGGTTAAGCCTGAATTTATTTAACGCGACCCGGGAAATATTTCTTTCCTTGGGGAAAATTAAAAGAGCAGACATCGTTGTCGCAATTAATTTGATCTGATTAATGAGACGCTTAAATAAGTTTTATGAGGTCCGTAGGAGTTTATTGCGTGTTGGAGCCGGCGCGGCCGGCCAAGTAAACGCTTTGGGAAAATGACAGCCGGTCATTTTATGCCTACTGCTATCACGACTCACGACCAAATGTTCCGTTTCCGCATGGGATGGGGAGTGAAATTGTAGACTCCATATAACTAATAACCAATGATTAATATTTTCATAATTAATTAAATAATAGGTAAGCAGAGAGGAACAATTACTGGCCACTATTCTGAAATGAAATGTTACGTTTTATTGTAGGTATTATGGAGCACGACGACCTATAAGGTACTTATTCACTCTAGCCTTGAAGTTTTGTAGAGTGAACAAGTACAAAGACGGCAGTTGAGTGAGGCGCTACAAGTGCGCTACTGCTCAGACCCGTCTTCGGAACGGTTACACCGGACTACATTTATCGGATTATCGTTTTTCCTAAACAATGCTGATAATTATATAAATAGTCCAATGCGTATTAAATGTGTCCACTAACAAGCACGGAAATTGTATTAGGTAAACAGTATCACTGGGTGCCCAAAATACAGGCGTCACCTAGTTTGGGACCCACTGTTAATTTAATTTAATTTAATTAAATTCTACATATTATTACAATGTTTATGGGTAAAAAAAAAGAGGCCTGAAATAAAGAAATTTGAATTTGAATTTGAATTCATTTTGAGTACTCAAAAAATAATAATAATTGAAGCGATGATAACCTAGTTGGAGAAGGCCCGCCTCTGAAGCCAGAGGGAGCGAGTTCAAACCCAGCCGACGGCACGCACCAATTTGTTCATTGTGTGAACTTAGGTGCGTATTGTATGTCATATGCTACATGACTGAAGGTGTATAGTGCATGATAAACTCGCCCCCTGTTAATTTTGGGACTGAAAATCGTCCGGCGAAGTTTGAGTGTTGTACACCTCTGCCAGCCACTTATGGGGAAAGGCGTGACGATATGTAAATATTAAATTAAACAACAGGTAAGCAGAAAGTAACCATTACTGGCCACTATTATGAAATGACATATTGCGCTTTGTTGGAGGTATTGATTTACAGACAGACAGACAGTTTAGTGGCTCTAACTTTGTGGCTGTGTGGCATGCCGAATAAGTACACAACATGTCAGTTATAGCCTTATAGCCCAGTGTGAGACATTTTGGGAGCATGATAATGTCATATTGTAGACCGAACACCTTTTCTGTCTTATGCCGCAACCAGACTATTGCATGCTATTCTCGGACGCCCGCGAAAGTGTACCTATTGATTATTTAGAACTTTTTGACCAATAGGAACGGCGTATCAGCGCTTTTGCGGGTATTCGCGGCAAGTCTGGTTTCGGCTTTACATGAACCACAATCCGAAAAAAAAATGCTTGACTCGGCTAGCCAAAAGAAGGTCACACATGTTTTTCTGATGTTCTACCCACATCCGTAAAAGTGTATTTGTCTGCCTCTATGTGACCTGTAAGTCACACAGCTAAACAGCTTACAACACTCTACGGTGGAATACTCTGCCAGAGTGTGTGTTTCCTGACACTTTTAATCTGGGTATCTTTAAGTCTCGAGTCAATCGGTTTCTTCTAGGCTAGCGCCTAGCCTAGGCAAGCCTATTTTGCATTAAAAAAAAACATCGTAGGCCGCATCATTGCATATTAGAAGGCGAGATGGCTGTAAGCCATAAAAAAACAGTAGCCTGAGCTGACCTTAAATAAATAAAAAATATTAAAAACTCCCAAAACCGATTTTCAACAAATGTAGCTAAGAACACTCCCGACTACCTTTCAAACAAAAAAAAAACAAAATCAAAATCGGTTCATCCGTTCGGGAGCTACAATGCCACAGACCAACACACACACACACACACACACCTACACACACACACACACCCACACAAACACACACACACACATACACACACACACGTCAAACTTATAACACCCCTCCGTTTTTGCGTCGAGGGTTAAAAATGTCAAAAAAGTACAGTCCAACAGAAAAGCTTTTAAAAAATTTAAAACGTGATTTGACAAAAAGAACAAAGACAACATCAAAACGCATTAACGTCTAGAATATGAATGCTAAGAGCAGGTACGGTAAAATTGTATAGTTTTTGCTCCCGAGCCCCACCACGCGGCACCGCCCGCCACAAGCTGCAATATCGCGCTGAAAGCTGCGGGCGATGCGGACTGGAGCTCGTTATTTTGTAGCGAAATTAATTGTTTATGAAATGATGCGCCTTAATGAGCACAATAGATGCTTTTTCATTTTTATACAGTACTAGCTGTTACCCGCAACTTCGTTTGCGTTTATTCAGAAAATAGTGTCCAAAAATCTTCCTCGTGATTTACTGTAACTAATTATCAAAAGTCATCAAAAGCCGTTCAGCCGTTTAGCCGTGAAAAGCCTACAGAAGACAGACAGACAGAGTTAAGACTTTCAATTTAACAATATTTTAGAGTGAAAGTGTGAATAGTGTGGATTTCAAAGTCAAAGTCAAAATGTTTTTATTCAATTTATGGTATCAAAGTTACACTTATGAACGTCAAAGTTATTTAAATAGACTCGACCGCCTTGTTCGGATAAAGAGCCTCTACTCAGAAGAACATGCAAGAAACTGAGTGGCAATAATTTTCAAATAATAAATAAATTACAGTCTCACAAATTTTGTCTTACAACTAGGTAATCTTATCTTAATATATATAAATCTCGTGTCACAATGTTTGTCCTCAATGAACTCCTAAACCACTTAACCGATTATAATAAAATTCGCACACCATGTGCAGTTCGATCCAACTTGAGAGATAGGATACTTTTTAACCGCGTGTGACACCGCGGAGCGCAGCTAGTATCTATATAAATACTAGTGGCTACTTGGCGGAAGTGGAAGGCTCCAGACATCTTTATCTTCTAAATAATTCTTAACCGTATAATATCCTCTTTTCATTAATGTAGTTGTGCCATGTGGTTTTTCTAGAAAGTAAAACCTCAGGAACGGTTAATTTTCTCAATAATCTCGTAATTAGTACTAACTCCCGACGCAAAAACGACGGGGTGTTATAAGTTTAACGTGTGCGTGTGTGTGTGTGTGTGTGTGTGTGTGTGTGTGTGTGTGTGTGTGTGTGTGTGTGTGTGTGTGTGTGTGTGTGTGTGTGTGTGTGTGTGTTAGTGTGTGTCTGTTTGTGGCATCGTATCTCCCGAACGGATGAATTGATTTTGATTTTTTTGTTTGAAAGGTGAATTAGGAGTGCTCAGTTATGTTTGATGAATATCGGTGTTGATTAAAATCGGTGTCGGGGTTTTCTTTAATTATAAATTTATTCTTGTTATGAAAGATTACTCTCTCTCTCTCTCTCTCTTACACGTGGTGGGTTAAAACTGTTTTTTTTTTTGCCATAGGTGGCAAATAATCTAATTGGCCGCAAATGGTAAGCGATCACCGTCGCCTATGGATGTCTAGCCTTAGTACCATGCAGGGGCATTACAGATACGTTGTCGACCCGTAAGGACTCTACTAACAGCCCTATGGAACTCTAGTGAAAACCGAGCCGTTCAACCCATGGTATAATAATATACTCCGCCAGGTATGGCATTCAAAAACACGTAGTGACGTCAATCGATGCTTAAGCAAGACCGAAATAAGTCATTGACAACAAGTTCGAAAGAGACGGATCACGATGCGATGACGTCATTATGTGTTTGCTGAATGCTAGACCTTGTTTTTTTGGTTCATGTTTCCACCGTTTTTATCCCGCAAGAAAGAGACAAACATATCTTTATCCTAGCTTTGTCGCATTCCTCCACACGCCGTGCTTAACCCGCAGCAGTGGACAAACACAGCCTGACGATAACAATAAATATCTACATTAACATTTAAAATCCTATACAACTTCATCACGAAATTTTGCATACACGTTCATCCCAAAAAAATCGTTCTTGTGAGACTGCGGGTGCAGCAAGTAACGAATTAATTATGGATAAAACATAAACTACTTTTAATTATTACTTGCAGTACTGAAAAATTCTAAAGTTCTTCTCTGTTATCACTAATAAATTTTATACCAACGTCTCTCGTTCTATAAAGTTAATAAAAAAGTTATTAACCATAAAACCGTCAAATCAGGTTAAACGGCCATATGAGATCGTTCGAGTAGGCCCGAGATTGTAAACTATTAAACGGTGTTTCCACTACAAAAACCCTACGCCCCTCAATTTCTTGCCTGTGGCCCTATTCGGAGATTTGAGATTTTCGTCTCACTTTTTTTGTCCTTGTTGCTCTCGTTTGAAACGTTGTAGGTGTGAGAGTGACCAAGATAAAATCTCATCTCATCTCACGCGCAGGAATAGCCCTCCTGTTTTTTTAGCGCCTTTTTTTGCGAACAAGGTAGTAAAATCATTTCTTCATAAGTGTTCATCTTTGATACCCAGTTGAATGACAGACATTTGATTTGATTTGAATGCATCCAATAAAATGCTAGCGGTTGTAAAACCATTGTTTTATTGGCGTCCAGTCCGTCCAGGCCTAAAGGAAAACGCGGTGAATTTTATTTGGATCAGCTGGGCAGGTTGGTACATTTATGCATAAACGGTGGACTGAATCACTCGATATTTGAATGAAAATTGGAGTGCTCTGACAGCTGAGCTGCGTGGAGCGCTCTTGATTGGCGGTACAATTTAATTTTCAATCACTATTGAGGACGCGCCATGAAACCAGCTTTGACCGGGCACAGTAGCTTCATAGTCCCTTTTACGATGGCATGATGTAAAATTTAATTAATATCATGTTGAGCTCTATGTAAGCTTTTCCGAAGCTGTTTTTAATAAGCTTTAATAAAAGCAAAACACGCGGACTTTTGTGGAGTTCCATAAACGAGCGTACGTTCTAAAATGCTTTTGTATGCTTCCCTGAAATATATTTATTTATTGATCAGTATACAAGCTCAGTGGTGAGCCGCCAGGAGTTTAATACATTAATTATGAGTAAATTTAATGAACCTATTTTGAGTTTCTCTCTCATTTTAATATTGAGAGGTTGTGATTAACAACGCTTTTGATAGGTACTTATTTAATTAAGCAAGATATTGCGTAAAATAAAATCTTATTACAACCAGCATTGCAAAACTTTGAAGAGAAAAATAGGTTTAAATCAACTGTTACATTATTGATGTGCATTTGGTTTAGTTTAATAATAGATAAGTATTTTCACACCACCTGCTTGTCAATGACCATACATATCATGTAGTCTCAACGTTAAGCAAGGCATTGCCTTCCAAGGGAAATAAAGTTCTAAGAAACTATCAAAATTGAATAAAAACTCAGCAAAGGGACGAGAGATTCGAAGATCGAACTGGCCAACAAAAAAAACGCAATGTATGAAATTTTAAAACAAAAATACTTTTTATTTTTCTCCTCCGCGACACGTCGTGTGCATTTGCAATGCTCTAATTACATATTTCTTAGTTGTAATTATAACTAAGTAATTACAACAATGAATCATTCCCCTATCAAATGGAGTTCTGTAGGGAAAACGAAAAGTCACGCTTCGCAATGTTTGAACCATTTGCCCACATTCGTGTGCGTTAACGAACCAATAAAAGTTAATAATCCATTTACACACTTTAACACTCGAAGAATCACAAGTTTTAGAAAATAATAGGTATTTCCAGCCAAAACTCTAAAAACGGTGTTTGATGTATAACATAATATTTTCTCAGTTCTTTTTTATTTCCTTGCAGAAGGTGTAAAAAGTAGAGTAAAAAGCATTAATCTGGGATAAAGCAGTGGATTTGTCATAGGCAGCTTGAACCCCTCGCTTCACTCAGGACTCTACATAACTCCATTGCTGCGCTAGGGAGTTAACTCTAGAGACCCTCGTTACGCTCAGGATTCAATAAGCCGCCCGTGACGTAAGACACTGCTTAATTCCCTCGATGCATAATCTACTATTACGGTTTTTTTTTAAGTATTGCTAAAATATGACGAATGCAAAAATAGTTTGTCAATTGTAATGTAAATATAGAAAACATCAATTGAAAGCAGATATGAATCCATATTATGATAATATTTTCATTTCAGTATAAAAGTTTTTAAAACTAACCTACTACAGTAGGTCAGTATTAAAATAAGTAATAACACTTAATTAATTGATTAATTATGTAACTAATGTTTTCCTTCATATAAATCGCAGCGCTCTGCGCCTTACAGGATGTTTGTGCTTAAAACCTCTAGGCTGGGTAATAACAAACAGACATGTAGTCACCAAAATTTTTTAATGTTACTTCTATGGTACGCACATTGCCAAAAAGTATTATGATACATAGTAACAAAGTATGATTGTGTAATGAACATGTATATGTAGCTTTATATTCTCTTTGTAGGTAGCCTTTTCGAAGCTTGGCGAATAGAGCAACGCTACGACGACTCTACCTAACCCTCCTCAGCTCCACAAAAAATTCCCGATGTCGAGACAGGTATGTTGATATTTTGGCGTAGCCGTAGGCCGCGTGAGTGCCTGCGAGTGTACCTGTTGAGCGACGGCGGCGTGCGTGTCCGGAATGCAAACCGTCTCGTGCCGGATGCCGTCGTACCGCATTGTTCACCTTGCCTCGCCGAGGGACTGCTCTGAGGACTATAGACGCACCGATCTGATACGGCGAACCAACAGGAGAAAATAAGACGAAAATAGTTCTCTTTCATTCGTCACACGGTGGTCCGGCCCAGCCATGTCCGCAGGTCTATTAGCGAAGTAAAATTGTACGACTTTGCACTGCCTACTGAATTTTGTACGCACTGCAACTATTCTGTCATATTGTGTAATGAGACGAGAACTAGCGAGACGGACTTCAGGCGATGATAAAGCTTCTGGTTAAAAGTAAAATAAATTTGACGTTATTTCAGTAAACCCGTTTAGCAAAATTGATGGCACATTTATTTTAAAAGTTGAAATTGGCATTGATTTAAAATGAAGGAAAATGGAGAGATTTCTTCCCCAAGCGAGCGTATTTAAATAAAAAAAATTAAATGTTATTTTAAGGACGGAAAATCCCTTTAACGTATTACAATCAATACCTCTTCAATAAAAAACAGCAGCTATATTTACTTACATTTTTAGTCAGTCGCGTAAAAATATAAAAGCTACGAATTGCACTTAAGTAGCAAAACAGGTATATTACCTAATGGTAAAGATATTCTACGTTCAAAAGTGAAGAGTTAGATACCTAATACAATGTTTATTATATATCTAACAGTTTTAATTAGTCGAGTTTGACCGCGCTAACTTTTAAAAATGGAACCTCGCCTAGAAAAATAGAAACCTATTGGAACTCCATTTTCAAAAGTTTTGATTCCACTGAAATATCCGACTAAGCTGTTCTACTCTTAAAGCCTTAAACTATTTCTCTATTGATCAATTTATATGGCCACATTTTAATTAAGGGTAACTAACGATTTTGTCAAAAGCAATTAAGGTACCGCTATAATTGTTATTCAGCGTTAATTAAATGTCTAAAGTTCGGTAAGCTATAATCTTGAAACAACGGCGAACAGGTATTTTGTGGTTATTAACGTACCTATTACTATATATACGTACATACGTATTTATTATGCCAGTGCCTCCGCAGATAATCATTTTATGACATACCTCCTCAGCAATAAACGTTATATAGCCTCGGAATAGGTACACAGTCTTTTGTCAGTCCACGATCAAGTTAAAAAATGAAAAAAAAAGACAAAAGCTGTAAAACTATTCCGAGGCTATTTATACAACGTTTAATGCTAAGGGGGATAGTATTCATTGAAGATAGTTTAGTATACATATACTTACCTGAGTAATAATAATGATTCAACGTTATTTACACTAGTTAGCGCTGGCAGTTACAGTCAATAGACATCCGTCCGAATACACGGCGTGTTAGAATTGAATGGCTTGGTTGGCACCGAATTTCTAAGGGATTCGTGGCCTATTCATTGGGCGACCTCAATCGTCGAACAATACGCCTATGCTTATGGAACGAACTCGCAAACCGTCGCCAACGGACCCGGCTCTTGCTACGAGCCATCATTCTGATAACACTTAGCAAAACACTCTTATTTATACCTAAACATAATAAGAAACGTTTAAAAAATATCCGTCAAACATTTCACTAAAACTAGGTGGTTTATGTGTTTGAAATAAACAATCGACTCACTCTCAGGTCACGCGAGGTTAAGGAGTTGGAATTTATGAGACTGCTAAAGTAGTTTACAGAATATAAGTAATACCGATTCTCAAAAGCTCTTTTCAGCGCACGCGATTGTATGTACTAAAACTTGGTGTGAAAGTCAGAATGGGAAGCGGACGGACCTGATTATTCTGAAGGCGATTTTCGATTTTCTCTTTAGTCTTATGGCGTGTCGTCTTCGAGCCACGGCGGTGGAGCCCGCGAGCAGCGAGCTTTCAACGGCTTCGCAGTCTGTGAAGTCCTCACTGGAGAGGCTGGGCGGCGCGGGCGGCGGCGCCGGCTGCCGGGGCGGGCGCGCCGGCGCGGGCGCCTTCGAGCTGCCCGCGGAGCCCCGGCCCCACGACAGCATGGAACTCCGCAGGGACCTGAGCGTCTCCGTTGTACCCCTCTCACTGCACAGCCGCCATGCACCAACATATCGCCGCGCACCGCACACTGACTCTGCTCTACCACAGCACTCGACCCGATCACTTCACTCTTACTTCACTGACCCCGTCTGCATACTAGGACTGTGGCGCTAGTACCGCCAGTGAATTGTTTTGTACTGTTAATTCTAGATGATCACGATTAAACTTCTAATTCGGTTCAACAAACATCACCACGGGGCTAAGCGGGCTGCGCGCGCACAGCTCCTGCCTTCGGCATCGTTTTATCAGTGAGCAAACAATGCTATCTGTTGCGCATACATTAGCGGTGATCACTCGTGAACGATCCTATTGTGCGATTACATCATCTAGTTCACTGTTCAACTCTTTCTAGCTAGTCTTTTCGTAATTAGCATACCGCCGTATGTGATGTTGATTTCAAACAGTATTAATTTCAAAACAGAGTACGTTATAGCTCAATCAATATTGCTGATTAATGTGTCCTTGTCAATTTGATTCAGTGAATGTCCTATGGACACAAATGACTCACTATCACGACGTGACGACAATGTTGACCTTCGCAGCTTAGGGCGACCGAGGAATAATGACATTATTTAAAAATATAACATAACAGGAAAATATAATAATACGTTACAGTTATAGGTGATTTTAAGTTAATTATTTCTTATTGTGAAACGCAAGCCAATTATTAATAAACAGTTTAAATGATACCGGATTCATGAAATGTAACGTTAGATGAAAATGAACCATTAGGAACAGTAGGTACTCCGATCTATATTGGAACTATTGACGTTTACAATACATTACAAATCTTTTACGAAAACATCCCGAACACCTGTTATTTTTACGCTCTAAAGTTTGAAAACAACATCGTCACAATATAAAAGCACATTTTGCAAGATTCACTTCACAGGCACATCAAGATTGTCACTGCACGAGAACCGGCTCAGATCAGGCGTGAGGACAATACAATAGCGAGTGTGGAGTGGGACGTGTTATGTCCGGGAACCATGCGCGCGTACTAATGCTCGTAGAATCGTATGCGCGGGCGCCGGCCTAGCCGCCGGGTCTCCCGCTAACCGCACTCGCGACATGTGCCGAAATAGAAATACTCCCAGAGGCGCGTCTGCAAGACCGCATCTGTCACCTTGGCACGTACTAACTGTCGTCTAATCTCTAATCTGTCCGCGCCGACGAAAGAACACGCACACGTGGCCGCATACATCATGTCGAACATGGATCACATGGTGATTACAAACACAAAGTAAACAACTGACGATGTAGGTCGACATAGTAAACTCCATATCGATCTGCTTACAGCTTAAGCCAATGCTCTTATCATGGGCTTTTTAAATGTAGCACGATTTTCTATATACCTACCAAAACCCAAACACGCAATAGAGTTGTTCGACTAATCTTGTCCCTTACACGTAACGCTACAATCGCATAATTTTAGATGAGACTTGTTAAACAGTGATCTAAGAATAATTCGTCTGTTCCCACAAATTTCGCGGGTCTTGAAGTTGAATGGAACATATTTCAAACCTGGCCAAACATGGCTCTATCAGCTAACGATTTTAGCTCCATTGTTATGAAGCAAGATCAAGGAACGTTAGTACTCGTAGGACGTAGGTAAGTAATTAAATGCTTCTGAATGAAGTTTAGTAGACGCTCAAGGCTAGGAATGAAGCCATGCGACTAACAAAACCTTCTAAGTCCAGTTTCCTTGACTAGCAATTAGACTTGACCGTTAAGCGTAGATTATGAACGGTCTTGAACAAACTTAGTTTCTTGGCTGGCTGTTAGCTTTACTAGCAATGTATTTACAGTTCTATTGTCTGATAGAACTATTGTTTTGGCAAGGACTTGGATATATTAGTATGCAGATCAAACATACTAGGTATAACTTAACATCGTTTCAAAATCATATGGGGTTTTTTAAGATTTTTCAAATTAAGTATTAGCGCAGATAAATTATGAGAAAGATATGGAAATATGTGTATATAATAGACATATATAATATGTCTTATACTAAACTCGCAAATTAATAAGCTCAATGTATCAATGTTTATGTTAGATCAGTTCAATGCACCGTAACCACAATTATTTCTAGGCGTGTAGATTTAGTCATGAGGCATAGTTTAATAATGCACTGGGTAACCCATTTCCTACATTATTAGTAGAAATTTACATACTGATATGTGATGTACCTAGGCATAGGTTATATTAGATGTTTTGGGTATCTGACATTAGGACTCTCATTAGGACACTCAGCTTACACTAAAAGCAAGCAAACATCCCATTTTCTTGCAATTTATAAAAGATTGATTGTCAATAAGTTTACGTCGAATCCGGATTTCAACAGTGAGATGGATAATAAATGATAAACGACTCGAGTCAAAAACCGGCCAACTGCGAGTCGGGTTCCGTATCATATACATCCGAAATGTACATCCGTACATATCTATAAAAACGACCAAAAACACGTTTGTTGTATGGGAGCCCCTTAAATATTTATTTATTCTGTTTTTTTAGTATTTGTTGTTAAAGCGGCAACATATGTACATTCAGTCAAAAAAGTATCGGGAAGGGATGATTTGTTATTGTTCCAAATTCAATTTTTAGTTTTTCCTTTGTCGTTAGATTGGCACAACTGTTTTTATTTTGGCGCGGAGATTAAGTTGCATCTGTTATTTATATTAAATACAGTACTGTTTTTAGTTATATCATATCTAGTCTGTATTGCGAATTTCATAATGGACAAAAATATCGAACAAAGAGTTTGTCTTAAATTTTGTATCGTCAATGGAATTTCGTGTTCGGAGCCACTGAAAATGTTACAGAAGGCTTACAATGAATCGACTATATCAAAAGCACGTGCTTATGAGTGGTACAAAGCGTTCAAAAGCGGTCGAGATATGATGGAAGATGTGCCTCGCTCTGGTCATCAACGTCTTCAACTAAAGTTAACATCGCAAAAGTGAAAGAAACAGTGAATGAAAATCCTTATTCAACTTTGAGAGAAATATCCACCGAAGATTCTGTATCTCACGAGTCGATCCGTGCCATTTTAAACAATCACTCTATGAAACATGTTGCTCGGAGAGTCCCAAAATCCCTGAATTTTCTCCAAAAACTCAACAGCATGAAAGTCGCTGAGGACATGCTAGAACGAGTCAAATCCGACCCAACATTCATGAAACGCATTGTTACTGGTGACGAGACGTGGGTTTACGAGTATGACATGCAAACAAGCTTCGGAGTGGCGCCCTACAACTGAACCGAAACCGAAAAAGTCACGCCAAAGTCGATCGAAAGTCAAAAACATGTTGACTGTTTTCTTTGACTCGATATGCGGCGTTTAAGAGAGCAAATTCGACGAAAAAGACCAGATTTGTTGAAAGGAAATTCTTGGATTTTTCACCACGATAATGTGCCGTCGCACAAGGCCATCATTGTGAACGAATTTTTGATCAAACACTCTACAAATACCATCAAGCTACCACTATGTTCACCAGATATGGCTCCAGCTGACTTCTTTCATTTTCCTAAACTCAAATTACCACTTCGTGGCACTCGTTTTCAATCGGTAGAAAAAATAAAGAAGAATTCGCAGCAAGAACTGAGTTCAATTCCGGAAACAGCGTTAAAAAAATGTTTTGATGATTGGATTCCTTGGCGTAAGTGTATCGTTTCTGAAGGAGCATACTTTGAAGGTGATATACTCGTATATACTCGTAAATATAGTTATTGATATTTTTATATGTATAGTTATTGATATAGATATATAGTTATTGATATTTTCCCGGTACTTTCTTGACAGAGTAGTAAATACATCATCTTGTGAAAACACACAGACATACAGACAGACGGACGGACAGTGTAGTCTTAGTAATGTAGTCCCGTTTTACCCTTTGGGTACGGAACCCTAAACACGAAGTGGAATGACGTCATCCATGATGCAGCCACTACGTAAAGAACATTATCATTAAACTATTAGTGATGCGAAGCATATGGATGAGCTGATACAATACGTTTGATCGATTTATTAGTAGACGTCAGACGGATGCAAATAGATATGGAGGCGGGACTGCGGCGGATCGAAATGTTTTTCTGAATTTCGGGAAATCACCTAGTCGTTTAAATGTTCCATATTTTCCTGCACAAGAGAGAAAACACTTTGGAACAGACCGCTTAGGGAAAGTTGAGTACGAGTAAGTAGTAAGTTTGGGAAGTACTTCCGGATTCTTATTGCGAATAACTTAGCCACAATTTTCAAAGTAAAAAGAAAAAGTTGGTGACCTAAACCAGCATCTATTTTTGCAATATCAGGAGTGATAAATAGTACAGGAATGTTCAAATTTTATATAACGCGTATAGTTATAAAAAGAGAAGTGTGGAAGAATATGCGCAAGCCTGGCAAAAATGGGAAAACTGAGCTTTTATTTTTTTACTGATATCATATAACCTACAAAGAATGAGAATAATAAACATATCGTCACGCCTTTCCCCCAAAGAGGGCTGGCAGAGTTATAATACAACACCCACACTTCGCCGGATGATATTCCAAATGTAACAAAGGGCGACCCTGTCGCCTTACACCGGGCTCCAATCATGTAGCAGATGACATACAATACGCTCATATGTTCACACTAAGAACAAATTGGTGCGTGCCGTCGCGTCGGCTGGTCCCGCTGGCTTTGGCTTGAGAGGCGGACCTTCTCCAACCAGGCTATCATCGCTTAAATAAAGTATAGAATGAGAATAATAACTAAAATTAAATATCGCATATTTTACTCTTAGCTCCCACAACCTACAAGCATGTTTTCACTAATTTCCATCGCAATATTGTTTTGTTTGATAAGACAATAAAGTGCTCTGATGTGCTCGTCTACGGTGCCAAGTGCCTTACGATCTGCGCAAGCGCACGCGACATTTTATAGAGTGCGCGGGCGCCCGGTCGGCAGGACATCTGCCAAGTGATAAAGATATTTTTACACCACAAATATGCGCGTGACCACCTCTTCAACATAGCGGCTATTTAAAGATATCACAATAAAGAAATTTTTAGACATAAACACGGAAGAAATACTTCACATGTCTGAATCGCCACGCAAAATATCTAATATTTATTGTAGTTTCAATATTTTTCTCGCAATAAAGCATTAGATCCACGTCCACGTTTTGGAAGTCTAAGGCATCTCTGTATAGACAAGTAAATTAATTAATATCTGACTTAGTATCGCATGCGTGTCATAAACATGCCTAGGTAGGTTCGTGTATAGTCGGTAATTATCAGCTGACTAACTATTTCATCTCAACTACTAAGTACTATGCTTCTTTGTCTATCTATACATCTACATTTGATTTTAAGAGCTTACCTCTAATCGGTATATTTATCTCTTCATCCCTAGACTGCGTAGGTATCGAACTTATTTTCGCATTATTCGAATTGAATTTTCACCTCGGTACTCAGACAAAACAAATGTACTTCTTTTTAGAATAACATTAGCATAGAATTATATTAGAATTGTATAGTAAGTACTACAAAACATTAATGTTTTCAAACTTTCAAAAAGCTAGCTTAGTTAAAAAATACAATACCATGGGGAAAAAAACCTACTGCGTGAAATGTACGAGTACCTATATAAATAAACTTTGTAAAATAACTCGCTAACAGTATAAACCAGATGTGGAATAACCAATAGGCGTGTCTATCCTACAGGGAGTTTGTTGAAATAAAATAAAGAGTTCTGGTGAAAATGTCTCGGGAGCTTCTGCAATTATTTCTTAGATAGATACGTAGAATTTGAAGCGTCTCAAAGGAAATGTTGCTTGATATATTTCAAAATAACTGTTACCTACTAGATAGGTAGGCTCTTAGTTCGGATTTTTTCTTTATTAATACAAATAGGATGCATGGGCGTGGCTATCACCGGCTCTCCATGTGAAAGCTAGAGGTAAAAATACTATATACCTACCTACATAAAGAAAAGCTACGGGCTATAGCTATAATTCATTATCACAGCAAGGGACTATTGCTATGACAACCAAGCGCGTAGGTAACAAATCCTATATCATGTTACCTACAAAGTATCAGACAACATTTTTACAACCAAGAAGAAAAAAATCAGGATTCCAATACAAAAAAAAAAACTAAATATTCTGTACCTACATTGAGCATTTGTATTTGTGCTCTACGATAAACAAATACCTACTACGATATCACAGACTAAAATCCATATAGATTTTAACACTGTGACGATAGTACAGATAGAATGATGATGCTATTTGTTCCCGCACGTAGAGGATGGAACGGTGCTATACAATTGTCGCTAAGTAGAAAATTGCCTATCAGAGAATTCAGGTTCAAGGTTCTCTCGTCGCAGCGTTGAGAACAATTATTATACTTCCTGGGTATAATAACCTTACTATACCGCTGTTTCATTTAAAATGGTTTGCCTTTGTAGCTCATACGAAGCTGGTTACCTATAGGTAACCTAACCGCATGCAGTTTCGTAAACTCGAAATCTGAGTATTCTCAGAAACCTGAAATAGTTTTCCTACGATCCTGGTAACGAGGCTTCCGAAGGGGTTAAGTCTAGTTAATTACCGTTACTAAGTGACCGGTTGGGCGTTTTCTCACGAGGAAGTGTTCATTAAGGCCATAAATTTAACAAGATGCTTCTTATGTACTTAGTACCCCACTGATACCCTCATTATCTTCGTCTTTAATTAACATTTCTCAAGAACTCTTATTAATCGTCTCGTTAACCTTTCAGTTTTCCGTCTATAATTTTTTTTATCCGCGAACAAATATTATTTTAATAATTAATTAGTAATTAAAAGGTTAGGTAATTTAAAGTTGAAAATTGCTTTATTTTTTATTGCGACGACAAAGACGTAAAAGACAACTGCAAGTGTCATCTCCATCATCCTTTCATAACATCTGTTCCACGCGGTCTCTGCACCTACTCGTATACCTAAGTAGATACATAGCTTCATTGAGTCTCATTTCTCTAACAACTATCAATGCTAGAGCAAAAAAGTGCTCTCCGCCATTTCTCCAGATATCATAACAATGGTCTATTGTGAAACTCGAACTAACTGCTCCGGGCTTAGAGTTTTAATGAAAAGCGCAACGAAAAACTCATTCAGCTCCTAACATTTTACCGAGCCCATGAAAACAACTTCTATTTTCGTTTCTCAAATCATTTAGCGAAGGTTAGTAAATAAAATTTCATTCAACATGGCTTATTACAATTTTGCCAAATTAAGAGACGGATAAAAGAATACTTTCCTTTTGAACAACTCGAGAGTAATGCCGCCATTTCACGGTATAAGAAATGCCTTTTTTTAAATATACGAGGTCCTAAAACAATTTGCATTTTTTTTGCGTTTTTGTTAACTTAAAAATTATTCAAGAGACGAGCTAGCGACGTGGAAGATCGAATTATCAAATTACATACTTTACGATACGAACTCATCAAAAATTAAAGGCGAAAAGTAAATTTGGCTCCGGAATGGAAATTGGAAATTCTGGCTGCCTTTGGCGCTGTTTTGCATATGACGTCATTTGTTTTTTTTTTTTTTTTTTTTTTTTTATTTATAATAGGTCGGCGTTTGACCACCAACTCGCCTGATGTTAAGCGACGTTGTGGTCTAAGATGGAGCACGACGACCTAGAAGGTACTTATTCACTCTAGCCTTGAAGTTTACTAGAGTGAAGAAGTACAAAGACGGCAGTTGAGTGAGGCGCTACAAGTGCGCTACTGCTCAGACCCGTCTTCGGAACGGTTACACCGGACTACATCCCGAAACACGACTAGGTCATTTCACGGCATGGCTTGGTCCGGTGGGTGGTAACTAGCCACGGCCGAAGCCTTCCACCAGAGTTTGCTACCCGGTTAGCACTACCCGGGGACCACGTGTAGGGAATCAGAATAGAGTACACTCCTACGGACGTGGGTAGCTCAGCCCCCAAAGTTGTGTGACGTGGGTTTCGATCGCTCAATTTCAACTTTTCTTTACGTCGTGAGCTTTGATAGAGTTGACAGGCACTTTTTATTGCTATGATACTCGTACTTACTGGGTGTAAGGAAGTACCTACGAGTATTTATCTTGATAGGCCTATATTATTAACCCCGGCAATGGCGGTCTTTAAAATATGTTTAGTGTATTGTTATAAACAAAGAGATATTTGTAGGTACATCCGTTATTATTTAAACTCATTCTCGAGTAAATTCCGGTTCTATACCTCAGATTAACCTAGAGGAAAAGATGGAACACTGCGTTACATCTCGCTAAAGCCACTTCTTTATTAAACTTGTGTGCGTGTTAATGTTGCCATGAAAAACATTTACAATTGCATGAAAACTAAAATCAATTCCCAAACTCTAGCCATTTCTGTTCCAATATCCAACCTTAGTAGATTTAATATTCCAAAACTGCACATATTTGTAGAAGTTTAATGTTACGGCTTTTTCAAAATTGACTTGTAATAAAACTGCACAGTTTTTAAAAAGAACTTCAAAATGTAGTCCTGCCACACTTTTACAATGCACTATGCATATTTATGTTTACGAAATTATACCACAAACCAATGCACATAATGTCGAGGTATGACCAAGCGAGTAGCGTAGTTTTTTGGTCAGTGTGTGCGTGTTGTGTAAATATAGGACAGTAGCGTAGTTTTTGGATGGTTTCTGGCTTCACCTAAATCATACGCCGTGCGCCATCTTATTCTCTAGGTTGATCTGAGGCGTATACAAACGTGACCAAGTATTATTGTTAATTTATAACAACCAGTGCTTAAAATAAACAATTATACACATAATACTGCGTATTGACGACCTGTACTAGTAATAATAATAATAATGGCGTATAGCGGCAGGAAAAATAGGCTGTAAACTGCTGAAGACCGAGTTTATTGACATATTATGTAAATGTAGCCCTCAAAAGTCCAGTAGCAGTTCGAAAAAGCGTTAGCGAGAAACCAAATTGCGCTCATGAGTTTTTAATATTTTCTTGCAAGAGTGTGCTGATTGTAATAGTTAGAGGTAGGTTATGATTGAAAGTGGTTATAGCTATAATCCATTTTCCTTAAAAAGTGAAGAATAATTAAGCTTATGACCTCAATTAATAACAAATGGAAATTGTACTACAATAAAAATATCTAAATTTTCCAAATAAACAATAAAATGATTTGATTTCGTAAAAAAACTAAAACGTTCATAAACGTCAATTGTATGTGTTGTAACATGACATAATAGTCACCCCTTTCCCCCGAAGAGGCTGGCAGAGGTGTAAAACACCCACACTTCGCCGGACGATATTCAGTCCCAAATGTGACAGGGGCCTGTCGCCATGCACCGGGCTCCGGTCATGTAGCAGATGACATACAACACGCACATGTGTTTACGCCATGAGCAAATTGGTGCGTGCCGTTGGCTGGGATCGAACCCGCTACCTCAGGCTTGGAAGGCGGGCCTTCTCCAACTAGACTATCATCGCTCATTAACTTAAGGGTGCTACTGCACTTTGACCCTTTACGTAGGTACATTAAGAGTTTAAGAGCCATGCTTCCAAAATAACGGACAATGAGCATATGAAGTACGGTGAGAACGGCTTTGTAATTATACACAAGTCTAACGATGAATAGGACACACATGAGAAAGGAGTAAATTCTTAGATGTGTTAAAGACGAATGAAGAAAGCATATAAATGTACATACATACATCGACCACAAATGAGCGGGATAAAGGTAGGAAGATGATGATGTTTAGTTAATTAAAATTGTAGTTGGAATCCAAGCTCTATTAAAAAGCTCACAATCGTCTCACGTCATGCCACATTTCCATTTTATTCAAAGAGCGCTTCTATGTGCGTAATAAAACTCCTTACTCGACTAGCAAACTGTATATTAATGCAGGAGAAACGAGGGCACGCGTGTATTCTATTACAAATTCATTAAAACAAATTGACTACATCAATACAGTAACTAACTCATTTAATTATGCTTAGCTAGTAAAGCTCTGTAGGTTTTAGTGCGAGCATAATGAAACGAAATTAAGATAATGCGGGATAATAAAGAAAGTTACAGATTAGATACTTAAATCTAGTTAGCTTGGTACGTGAAGGTATACTGAATGTCGACGTCTTGTTCGACTGTTTAATTCAGACTGTCGAATACCCTACCTAAGTGGATAGGTATTCTCCGATAATTACCTACAACACTCTAAAAAATTTCTAAACGAAGTGACAAAAATCCATTAACAAATAGGAGCTTACAGTAACTTAAACACACTATCTTAACCCTCACAGCGTTATTGACATTTTGTCAGTTCGTGTGAACCCACGTATAAGGCAGCGCCATTTTCACAATTTAACTTTGTCCCTATGTTTGTGGTAAATCCTTTCATCTACGTTGATTGACATTGACGGTATTGTGACAGTGTATGGTATCCTTACGTGCCACTGTGACAGTTTATGCTGTCCCAACTCCCATTAGATCTGTCACTGTGACATTGTTTGTCACTGTGTTTATCCTTGTCTCCTGTGTATTGTCATTATGTTAATGTGTGATGTCCCTACGTCTAGGGTGTGTTGTAACTGTGACAGAGTATGCTGTCCCCACGTCTACAGTACATTATCACATAAAATAAAATGAAAACGGAAATGACTCACTCCCTCCTCCTACTTCTTCAGAAGTGGAGAGCTCGCCCCTCTCAAAATGGCAATTAAGCCAATTTATTAAAAAAAAATTGGCATAAAAAATAGCATACACTTAATACTACACTAACTTGAATTACTTGTACACATTAATTTCTGTAAAAGCCTTAGTAGTACATAGATAAACGTAAATATCGTAATAAAATAATAAAAAATATTAAATAAATAATATCGTAAAACGTAATTTTATCTTGGCGCCATCTATTAAGATAACTTAGAATTAAAATACTTTTTTAAAATATTTTGTGTAAGTTGATTTAAACCATGCATTGAAACACACATCTTTCTATTAGCGGATTCTAAAAGCCTGCTATGTCGTAGTGATATTGTAGTAACTAAATCAAAATAAAACTTGACGCGACGTACACAGTCAAAATTACTTTTTATTGCGTTTGCACCTGCGTTGCTGCGTTGCTGCCTATATTTTCCCGGCCTATTATTTTAGGTCTCGTACTGACTACCTCCTATTTAGTAGTGACAATCTCCTTTGTCGTTGTCACAAAATAAAAATAAACGTTGACGCGACGTACGCAGGACTATAGTCGCAGATACAAAAAACCTTTCGACAAAAAAAAAAAGATGCAGAGTCTAAAAAACAATGGGCAAAAATATATGGACGTCCAAACGCCTGCAGAATTGACACTATAGCCAATTTGTAGGTAAGGTTTATAGGTTTTCGCATAACAAATCTCGCTGAATTTGAACCCACAGTTTGGAGATATTTTGTATTGTAGTTTTGATTTTATAAACCTTGTGAAAGGAATGCTTTAGTAACCTAGTACAAATTCTATGTTTAAACTTATTAAACTTAACTTTGATTTTCGTATGACGCAAATCAAAAGAAAAATTGTTATGAGTGAGATTTACATCTTCTTCAATGCACAGATCTCTCGCACAATAAACATATCGGTCCGGTAGTTGGACGAAACTTACTAATAGTTAAAACCAACCCCAACAACTAATTACCCAGCGATAACTGAATAAACTGAAGTAATATCGCAAAGTACAAAAATGCGTAGCCGCAAAGCAACCTCTTGTCAAAGCTCGATCACATATCTCTTTCTCGAATCTATCACCTTATTTCTCGCACAATCAGACCTTTTGTCTTTTACAGGCAATGACCTTCTATACACAAATGTGTATAGAAGGTCATTGTTTACAGGATATAATAAACACTTATTCCTCCCAAAAAAACAATAACAAATGTTTAACTTTCAAGATCGCATGTAATATACAATGGAAATATTATATTTTTACAAATCAGAATAGATTTAAGAAAAAAAAGAAGATTCGTGACAAATCCAACACAAGATTTAATTCTTAAACCACCAACTTTGAAATTAATAAATCCTGCAATGTTTACAATATCACACGGCGAAAGAAGATCGGTGCTTGCCTGGAAAAGAGTTTCCTACCATGCAGATCACGTGATTGTGATTCGTGACGTCACCATAGAGGTTTTGCTCAATATTTCTGATAATAATTTCATATTTTACTATACCTACTGAAAAATAAAATGTATCGGTATCTGTAGGTTGAATTGTACCGGTGTCGTACTTTTTTTTAATGCATAAATATAATCTACCGAATGCGCCATGAGCCAAATCTGCAGGCATGCTTATATTTTTTTGGACCAATTTGTCCATTGTCCTTTACCAAAACGCAGAGTTAAAAAACTAAGGCAGAAGCACAAAAAAACCATCGTGGCGGGGATTTCGCAACTTAAATCTGGGCATCATCAAGTTGAGAGTGAATCGATTAATTCTAGGTTTAAGGAAGCACACTGAGAGAAATTAATTGTTGGGTCAACAAAACTCTAACAAATATTACATGTCGAAATAGGGATAACTGAGAATTTTGTTATAGCGACAAACTTCAATTTGTTATTGTATCATTTAAAAATTGTTACAGCAACAAATAAATTGATGAAATAAACAGTTTTATCGTTGTAATCACAATTTTTTTTGCGGAGAACAACAAATTCAGATTAGTTCCGATGACCTATTCTTATTTTGTAGAAATGGCTTTGGTTACTGTAACAAAATCGTATCTTGTTTTATTAAATGTTTCCTATTTGTTTTTTTACAATGAATAATCGGTTAAATTACTGGTTAGAAATACTAGGAAAGCTGTTTGTTATAGCCATTATTGTGTGTTGAAGTAGTAACGCTAAAGTTAAGGTGTACTAATAATATATGTTGGATTTATTACGGATTTCTGTTAAAACCACTCATAAATCGGTTAAACTACTCGTTAGAAATACTAGGAAAGTTGTTTGTAATTACTATTTTTGTTTGTTGAAGTAGCAACGCTAAAGGTGATGTGTACTAGTAATATTTGTTGGATTTATGACGGGGTTTCTGTTAAAACCACTCATAAATCGGTTAAATTACTGGTTAGAAGTACCAGGAAAGCTGTTTGTTATTACTATTATTGTATGTTGAAGTATCAACGCTAAAGGTTAGGTCTACTAATAATATTTGTTGGATTTATTACGGGGTTTCTGTTAAAACCACTCATAAATCGGTTAAATAGCTGGTTAAAAATACTAGGAAAGCTGTTTGTTGTTACTATTAATGTATGTAGAAGTAGCAACGCTAAAGGTAAGGTGTACTAATAATATTTGTTGGGTTTATTATGTCGTTTCTGTTGAAATAACTAATAAATCGGTTATATCACTGGTTAGAAATACTAGGAAAGCTATTTATTACAACCTCTATTGTATGTTGAAATAACAACGCTAAAAGTAAGTTGTGTTTGTAATATTTGTTGTATTTATGAGGGGGTTTCTGTTAATACCACTCATAAATCAGTTAAATTTCTGGTTAGAAATACTAGGAAAGCTGTTTGTTGTTACTATTATTGTATGTAGAAGTAGCAACGCTAAACGTTAGGTCTACTAATAATATTTGTTGGATTTATTACGGGGTTTCTGTTAAAAACACTCATAAATCGGTTAAATTGCTGCTTAAAAATACTAGGAAAGCTGTTTGTTGTTACTATTATTGTATGTAGAAGTAGCAACGCTAAAGGTAAGGTGTACTAACAATATTTGTTGGATTTATTATGTGGTTTCTGTTGAAGTAACTCATAAATCGGTTATAATACTGGTTAGAAATACTAGGAAAGCTATTTATTATAACCACTATTGTATGTTGAAGTAACAACGCTAAAAGTAAGGTGTACTTGTAATATTTGTTGGATTTATGACGAGATTTCTGTTAAAACCACTTGTGAAACGGTTAAATTACTGGTTAAAAAATACTAGGGAAACTGTTTATTATAATCAGTATTTTCTGTTGTTACTTCAACAGAAAATACTGATACTGAACAGTTTTCCTAGTATTTTTAAGTAGTAATTTGACCGTTTTACAAGTGGTTTTAACAGAAACCCCGTCATAAACCGAACGCATATCTCCAGCACAACATGTCTAAAGCGTTGTCACTTCAATAGACAATATTAGTTAGGCAAAATAGTTTCTACCAAAACTAGGTAGGTACGAAAACATAACAAAAAAGAACTTATTGTTAAATATTTCCATTTAACTATTTATGTTGATAATACAATGATCTCAGTTTTAAAAGTGACAATAGTAACGTTAATAAATAATAATAGTTAATAAATCCAACAAATATCGTTATATGACTACCCAGTAAGCTGATTTTACCAATAAACGAACAAATAAAACCAATTTATTATTATTATTCATGTATAGTTGTGGTATCAGGAGACAAGGTATACTTACTAGGTAGTCTTTTGACTATTTTAAAATTAATGAGTATAAAATGATAGAATAAATTCACAAATAAGTAATTTTATTTTCTAAAAAAAACTAAATAGGTATTAATGAAAATCACATAATTATACAAATCATATTTAGTGAATCCCATTTATTTATATCTAGCCTAAATCATAATGTATGGAATTCTAAGAAAGACGTCACTTTCGTGCACCTTTTGCAGAACTTCATACATTTCAACCGCATAGGGTGTAATTTTGAAACCATAAAACATTTAAAGGAAATGTCGATTACTTTTGTTGATGAAGTACTTCATGTCGTGTGTCATGTCCATCATATGGATTGCTTCAAGCTCTGTAAGTGCACCAACACTTAAACTCATAGGCTGGCAAGTCAATCCTTTTTTGTTGTACGACTTATGTCTATTCTTCAATTATTATTCTTCTTCTATGTCAGCATAATTCTAAAACAAAATAAAACTTTAATAAATAATAATACCAATAAATAAATATTTGAGACATTATAACACACACGGTCGCGGTCGTCCGACCCCAAACTAAGCAAAGCTTGTATTATGGCTGCTAGAAACTAATGAACATACATTACATACATAATTCTTCATATGTTTTGGGAAACATAGTTAAACAGATACCTAACAACCAGATATAAAACAAACAAAAATGTTTGACACATGAATGTTTGTCCTAGGGGTAATCGGTTCCACACTCCTAAGCGCAAAAGACAGGTTTACCACCAACTGAACTATCGAGACAGTCATAGTTCAATATCAATATTACACTTTTAACCAATATTACAAGAATTTCAGACCAATAAACTACATAATTGAATGCCTATATTACATACAACAAGTATATAAATATTCAAATATCAACTTACTTCGACATGTGTTATAAAAGCTTGTCTAGACGGCAATAGGCACCTTATTGTATTTTTTCTCGTCAGCAGTCAATATTTGTGATGTTCATTTTGCATGCTAAAGTGCTGCAAACATCAAAGTCTCGAATATCTGCAACAAATTACAAACAATATTATAAATGATTGGTACAGGACCAGGATGAGTGGCATACGAGATAAGAGGTCTATGCTCAGCAGTAGGCGATTACGGGCTGATGATGATGATGATTATAAAACGATATTGCGCTTTTGGTTATATTTCTCTTGCTGTTGTAACGCCTTCAAATAGACTGCGAGGGCTCACTAAAAATAGTTCAATAGAAATACATCATACTTCTTTTCTACCTATTTAAGTTTAATAAAATAATAAATGTGAAATTAGCAGAGGTATCGGTTGAAGTTAGGTTATCAACCTTCAATATATAAATTGCCCACTAGTTAACAATAGAATTTTATATTTGCATTTCATGGCTAATTAAGTAGGTATAGACACTCGGATCATATCAATTGGCCTTATGCGAAAAATGTTCTGAGTTCAAATGAGTACTTACTCTCACTATGTTATTTGAACTGCAACTTAAAATTGTCTTCATTTGTAATCCCATCATCCAGCATCTCACTTTCCAAACAACTTCAAATTTTTATCTTCATTTATATTACAAAAGTCAATTTCAATCTGGAAATAAAAAAAACATTAAAAGAGGCTATTAATTGCATCACAGTTTTGTATTATTTAAAGTTACAACACAATTTTAGTAAACTAAACCTAAAGTATTTGTTACGATAACAAAATGTTATAATTTCAAACAACAATGGTTTTGGTTACCAATCATCATCATTATAGTCTTTTACGCCCACTGCAGGGACATTGCAGGGCTATCCACCACGCTTGCTCAGTGCGAGTTCGTTGATGACACATGTCTTACGAATTATTCGTCTAGGACATGTCGGTTTTCGCACGATGTTATCCTTGACAGTAAGAGCACGTGTCAAATTTAAATGCACATAAACTTTTCCACGAATGAAAAGTTCATTGGTGCACGACCAGGATTGAACCCACGACCTCCGGATCAGAAGGAGCGATCCATCCCACTAGGCCAACATGTCTCAATGGCTTCCAATTTTTTGATAAAATTAACTAATTATTGGATAAGTTTAACATTATTTCTTCTTTAAAAATACTAGGACACTTTAGTCCATAACTTCATAAAAGAAACAAAACATATCGTTTAGATGAATACAGTCAAAGTTACGACCATTTACTAAACATCGCGTGGGTGTACGTTCACTTGTCTATTTTGAAAAAAAATATGAGTACCGCTGCCTCACGCACCCGTGCAGTGTAGCGCTTCTCATAATATTTTTCAAAACAAAGCTTGTCGTGCCCCCTTGCGAGGTTTAGCGCACAGCCTAAGAAGTATTTTTGATGAAATCTACAAAACAATTAAGTAGTTCATGCGAATACAATTTTAAGTGCGAATATGTGCCATGGAAAAATATCTAATTTTAATTTTTATTATTTTTTTATAAACTTCTTAACCGATTTTGATAAAATTTTATTGGGACCACATGGAAACTTTGAAATAAAAAAACAATTTTCTAAATCGGTTCAAGCGTCTTCGAGGAATCGGAACATACCTACAAAAAAAGATAACGACGAATTGAGAACTTCCTCCTCTTATGAAGTCTGTTAAAAAAGATTATTACTAATTAGGTACTTACTGAATGCATCGTCTTTATTTCTTCGATGTTATTTTTTATGTCCTAATTTTAGTTATATTCGGCCTCCCAGATTTTAAGTACTACATCACTCAGGCCGTCCAGCCACGATGTTTTTGTAGTGTTTTCTGAAAAATTTTAAGATAAATTAATTTAAAATCATACAAGAAACCAACTGAACAGCCAAAATGGACAACGAAGCCTCACTTTAGGTTACAATCTCAGCTTACCACTATCAACTTTGGAAAAACTTTCTACTATTGATAAATGGTATATAGGTGCAATTATATAAGTTTTGAATTATTTTAAAGTAACCTATTAATAAACTGCTACTAAAAAAACTCAATTCAAAACTACTTACCGCAAAATATTTTTGATGCGTCTTTCTACGCCCAGGTTTTTAGATCTTCAATTTTTTGACTTTTTAACGGCTGTTATAGTACTTCATTAAAACATATTAAATCATATGAAATCGAAGTGTGGACGCGATCGTTGCCTCTAATAGCACTTTTTTACTCCACTTCACGTACAAAATAGTTCAATTTAACACAAACTTTAATATTCGAAATATAAATGGGGACACGTTGTTGCCTCAGTGCGGTTTTTCACGAAATGAGGAAGCGGGCGGATGTGGACGGCAATCGGTAAACCAAACGACCGCAGCGCACGCGACGATAGTTGCTGAACCAGTGTTACCAGCAGTAGTCAAAGAAGATAAAGTCCGAAACTAAATCAGAAATTACAAGAAATTACCTGAGCAAATAAAACCATTTTTAAGTTAATTAATATAAGTAAATTATAAATTTATATTAAAAAATAAAACTGGATATCAAAGTTGCAGCTTGAACTATTTCTATTTACCTTTTAGATAAAAAAAAAACGCTAATACGCGTAACTGCAAGTTTTTATTAGTAAATTAGATCTTGTAACAAATGTAGCTGATATTGCAATAATTTTACTAGTCAACCTTGTAATTTCATATGTTTTTAGCCAATATGCAGTATTCTGATGTTAGTATTCTAATTAATTTTAATACATTAGTTATGTATTAAACCAGTTAGAGCCCACACCCAACAACACCGATTATTGAACGAGCGAAGCAACGGTCCACGAGTCCACTGGGACAAATCGGCGTTGTGTGTGTGTTTGTATGTTTGTTCGAATACCGTCCAGACGTCCGACCAGATCGGCATGAAATTTTGTAAGCAATTAGTTCACGCCAGTCGGTCAATTAAGTTACCAACCTACTTACTTGTTTAACTAATCGAAAGCTCAACGGTTCCACCTGAAATTTAAATTTAAAAAAGGAAAGCGATGTCGAGGTCGTTTAAAAATTAAAATTTTGCCCTTCCGCGTAACGTGCACAATTTAGCACACTTATAATTATAACGATACCATGGCTCGACATTTTTCTTTCTTTTCCACTTGCGCCACTACTTTTCATCGACAGATCGACAAAATCACTGTTTTATCGTGATTTATCAACAATTTTACAATCGAGAAATTAAGTTTTCAAGCCTTAGTAAATTTACCCGACGTTTTAAGCAACATTATGAAATTGGCAACACCGGCACATAAGCGAGCAACTGACTAAACAAAACTCTCGGCGCGTGACGGCCGCGGCGTAAACAGGTTTCAACCTGTCCATAGCGTACAAAATTATTTTGTTATTTTAACAAAATGTCCTTAGTAGTTAACCAACATAATTGTATTATGCGTACGATGCGTACCTATTTATTTAGGATCTGAATGTAATTTGTAATGTTATTATTATTTTGTAGTAACATAGCATAGCAATACCATAATAATATACCTACATATTATTATGGTATTTCTTAGTAGGGTAAAACACTATGATCAGACCTGCACCAGTACTAAGCCTTCAAACATTTTATTTCCTTCTAAATATTTAGTGCTAAAATGCACTAACGTCAACGGATACTTTTAATAAATTTTGTCAACGTAGGTATAGGTATACCTATTTAAAAAAAATTTACGCGCGGTCGCCTGACCCTGAACTAAGCAAAGCTTGTACTATGGCTTCTAGAGACTGATATACATACATTTATATATTTAAATAAATATTAACACCCAGACATGGAACAAACACAAATGGCTGTGGTCAAAAAAGTAGCCAATGTGCTATTCCAGAGTAAAATCTACCTTTGTAACAAATTTCATTCAGATCCGTTCAGCCGTTTTAGCTTGAGTAATAAACATCTATGCATCTTAACTTTTGCACCTATAATATTAGGTTCGACTGAGACAGAACGGAAAACTCCTCGCGCATTTCTGACGTCATTGACAAATGAACCATACTACCACCACCACCATAAGAGTTAGATGTGATAATTATGTAACCAATGAACTTAGCTATCCATCACGTTAAAAGTTGGCCTGTTTATTACCCGAATATGGCAAAGTAATGTATGTGGTTATATTTTTGATCGATATGTATGTTTTCTTAGACCCCTAACCAAAAGTCTAAGTATGTAAAGTACGTTCATCTATTACCTCGTAACTTTTAACCTACTCATCATAATTTGACAAATGAGACATCGTTGCAAGCGTCTTAATTAAGTGGACAATTGTCTACTGGTTATATTTTAACTAAGTACGTAACGTTACATTAACTTATATGACTACTTTGAATATACTCTAGAGTTGATCTTAACGACGTGTTTGGTTTCTTTTAATTTCTTTTAGTTTGTATGTTTAATTGAACCAAAGTGTCTTCATTATTTTAAAACTAGAAATAACTGTTGAATTTAGTCTGTACCTGGCAAATTTAACAAGGATATTAAAAACCAAGATTAGTGTTGTTTCAAACTGTAACGTTATGTTACTTCTAACATATGTGTTTGCTTCAATTTATTAAAGTTGCATTGTTGATTTTATCCAGTTGATTTCTTAACTTCGACTATATTCTATAGTTGATCAAAACGATATGTTTGATTTCTTTTATTAAGTTTGTATGTTTATGTGAACTAAAGTGTCTTTGTTATTTTAAAGAAGAAATAACTGTTAAATTTAGTCTGCATCTGGCAAATTTAACCAAGATATTGGCAACCAAAATAAGTGTTGTTTTAAACTGTAACGTTTCGATCCTTCTAACAAATATGTTAGGTTCAGTTTAATAAAGTTGTATTGTTGTTTTCATCAGAGTGATTTCTTAACTTTGACTATACTCTATAGTTGATCTAAACGATTTGTTTGGTTTTTCTTACCAAGTTTGAATGATTATTTGAACTAAAGTGTCTTTGTGATTTTAAAGAAGTTTTATACGGTTGAATTTAGTCTGAATCCGGCAAATTTAACCAAGATATTGGCTACCAAAATAAGTGTTGTTTCAAACTGTAACGTTTCGTTCCGTTCAACAAATATGTTAGGTTCAGTTTAATAAAGTTGCATTGTAGGTTTCATCAAAAATATTTCTTGATTTTGAATATATTCTATGGTTGATCTAAACGATGTTTTTGGTTTTATATACCTTAGTTTACCTGTATAATTAAACTAAAATGTTATTCTTTCAAACTGTAACGTTTTGTTTCTTCTAGTAAATATGTTAGGTTCAGTTTAATAAAGTTGTACAGTTGAATTCATCAAAACGATTTCTGAATGTCGATTATATTCTAAGGTTGAATTAAACGATGCTCTTTGTTCCTTTTTCTAAATTTATATGTTTGATTGAACTAATAAGTCTTTGTTATTTTAAAAAAGAAAAAAATATTGAATTTAGCCTGTATTCGGTAAATTTAAGCTAGAAATTAGTAACCAGAAATATTGTTGTTTTAAATTGTAACGTTTTGTTCTTTCTAACAAATGTGTTCGCTTCGGTTTATTACATATGTATTGTTGATTTCATCAAAGTGATTTCTTAACTTCGACTAAACTCTATAGTTGATCTAAACAATTTGTTTAGTTTCTTATACTTAGTTTGTATGTTTAATTGAACCAAAGTTTCTTTGTTATTTTAATAAGAAATAACTGTTGAATTTAGTCTCTACTTGGCAAATTTAACAAAGATATTGGCAAACAGAATTAGTGTTGTTTCAAACTGTGACGTTTTGTTCCTGCTAACAAATATGTTAGGTTCAGTTTAATAAAGTTGTATAGTTGATTTCACCATGAGTATTTCTTAATTTTGAGTATTTTCTATGGTTGATCTAAACGGTGTTTTTGGTTTCTTTTGCTAAGGTTACATGTTTAATGGAACTAAAAAGTTTTTGTTACTTTCATGAAGGAAAAAATGTTGAATTCAGCTTTTATCCGGTAAATTTAACCTAGATATTAGTAACCAAAAACATTGTTGTTTCAAACTAACGTTTTGTTACTACTAACAAATATGTTCGCTTCGGTTTATGAAAGTTGTATAGTTGATTTTATCCAAAATTATTTCTTAATTTTGACTATACTCTATAGTTACTCTAACTATCTTTTTAGTTATTTTAACTAAATCTATTTGTTTGGTTAAACTAAAAAGAATTTTGATAATTTTCACTAAGAAAAATAGTTTTATTAACAAAAGAAAAATTAAACAATTTAGTTTTGTTACTTCAACATGTAATTTTTTTCATTGTAACCACTAGGGAATAGTAAAAATAACAAAATGAGATTTGTTAGTTTGAACACGCATGTTTTAGTAAGCTTTTGTTAAATGAACAATTTCCTTGTAAATTTAAACGAAAAAAATTCAACCGACATAATTTTGGTAAAATTAACCGATCTGTTTTTTCAGTGCATGCTTATCGTAGACCTCATTATTGCTTGACGTCTGCATCCTACCATGAGTTATGATGGTTAACGAAAACTTTTTTCGTTTTCGTTTAGCTTCACATTTAACTTAGTTCCTTTAATGAAATACGTAACTATCAAATTTCGTGGTAGGTACCAGGTGAGATGGCGTTCGAACACAGACCATCTTTAATGATGTCCAAAACTATCACGTTCTATTCACCACCAACTAATTTTACAACAGCCCTGTATTTGTAACATTCCTGCAAGTAGATCTATTAAGCATTAGCAAACTATTTAACGATTCAGTATTGACGGTTTGAACTTGACAATAATAGTAGATAGTTCGTAATTGACTGAACGTCGAACTGAATCTCTATATTCATACATCAATATTTGAAATGGAGCACTAATGGATCACTCAGGATAGTAATGACTGAACCACAGGCTTTACTACTATTTAGGTACTACTTATAACTCATACTACTTTAATACATAACTTACAATACCACTGTCGATTTATAGTATAGCTTCAAAATGTAATAGGTAACCTAACTTTTTAAAGCTTAATTTGTTTCATGTTTCCGTAGCAATAACAGCATTGGTTTTAAACCGCGGTTTCACCCGCGGTTCAAAGTATCTTATGTACTATTCTAGACTATAATCTATCTCTGTGCCAAATTTCATCCAGATCTGTTCAGCCGTTCTGGCGTGAAAGAGTAACAAACATCCATCCATCCATCCATCCATTCTTACAAACTTTCGCGTTTATGATATTAGTAGGATGTTCAACCTACCTAGCCTGCGTAAGTGAGTAAAAATACTAATAAACATAATGTTCATTTTAAGAAAACTCGTGTACATTTTGCAGCTATTTTTTCAGTCTGAACGCGAAGTTAATGACATCGGCTCGATCGCTTCCGGATTCAAGGAAAATGTTTCCACTGACATGAAAGGGCATAAGAGGTTTAATATCTAATATTCATTGAAATTCAATTGAATTTCTGTGTAGAATTGAACGCAAACGTGACGCTTCCCACCTAGTATGTGACTTTCTGATTCCGCCACTGAGTTTAATAAACAAATATGTGAGTGACGCCTGTTACGCTGTTGCCCCGCGGCCCGTTAAAAGTCCTAAACGTGGCCTTCTCTCCAGGGCTTTTCCAGAACCAGTAAATGCCAAATGGACTACCGTCCGGCTCAAGTGCTTTCTGAATCTTTAATGGGCTCAGATCCGTCTCACTTGCACGAACAAAATAAATCCGTCCTGGAGACTCAATCAACGAGAACACTTCCTATATAAAACTCTATAACAGTGAACTCTGACAAAATCACTCATCTGTGAATATCGGCGCGAATTTTTCAACTGTAAAATGGCTTTGAGCGCTCGTTCTGGAACGAGGCAGGCTATTTATTTAGATCAGGCTATTTTTAACTTGACTGTCGTTGCACAAAATTAAATGATGTTCTATTTGTAACTTGACTGGCGTTAAATAGATTTTTTTTTGTTTGTGTTTGAAAATTCAATATTTTTAAGTTATAGATCAGACGTCTTTGGTTTGGATATATACCTACTTCAGGTGATTTCTTATATACTTACCTCTAGCTTCATCCTTTAACAGGCCGCTCGAAGGCCTATTTTTGTACTTTCTACGAAGGAGTTTTACTGTGACAGAAAACTTAAAATAACCTTGACATTCGACTGTTATCCGACTCACTCTAGTTGCAAATATCGGAAAAGTCATCTCGGAAAAATTATAATTTATCATCAAAGCCACTGAGCTTTATACACAGAACTGTTGTTCAAGCTACTAAAACTAATCTTTGAATATTAAGTAGCTCTCGCGCTATATCTAACACCTGTATGACTAATATATTGGATCATTACCTGCCTTGTGTTCTAATGGCAGTTCCGGGACGCACAGCCAAGCAATAACTCCACGTCTCAACCACATCGGGGTGCTATCAAACTTTGATGAAACTAATCTTAGCTGTTCCTACGCTATACTCAGTACAGACTTTATGAAGTTAGACGTGAAACAATACGCTTATTTCCCTACCTTTGAAGATTTTACTTTTTCCGATTTGACGGTAAATTGTTTTGGATTGTACTTATTTTCCTGGAACAGATATTTGAACTGCCTTGGGTGGATTTTTCCGTCGGCTTTATTGTTTTATTTGGTGGGGAGAGGAAAAATACTTCTGTGTATCGGATAGGTTCTTAAATGAAAATAACAGGGAGCTATAGACTTGAATCCAGTGATTGTGATCAGGGCTTTCGAATCTTTAATAAATATTGAACATTGAAGATAAGCACAGAAAACTCCCTATATGACGCTAAGATAGGTTTCGTGAAGTCTAAGGCGACCAACAAAGACTAACGGAAAAGGCGCTGTACTGTACGCAGTCCCCGGATTTAGTAGTTTCCTCTTTTCTTACTTCGTTCCAAATCGCATTCGCCTCTCGAATTCGCTATAGATGTAACCTTCGCGCAAACTCAATTGAAAGTTACGACATTTTGATTTGGAATTGAAAGGAAACTGTATGTGAATGGTGGCTGAAGTGGTCTTTATTTTTATCTTTATTTGTGCGCTACAAATAAATGTATTATTTAAATCCCGTCATCTTGATTATGTTAGTATTTTAAAGGGTTTGTTAAATTGTTATTTACATAGGCTATATCCTTCGATCATATGTAAGGCCTCTTATTGTTTCGATGGCTAAATCTCCTCTCTTTTGTTTTTTTTTAAACTTACTCAAGAGATGCCACTGATTGAAGAACTGATTTATTTAATAGATAGACAAAGTAAATTAAAAGTCTCTTTCCTTAGGGAGGTGGTCTACATTATTAGCTCTTAAATTAATGCTTAATACGAGAGGAATTCATAGTTATTTTAGAATGATTACACAAGTACAAAAGTCATAAAAAATATTAAAAATGCAATTTGTTACTCTATAGATACCTTTGGAGGCTCATTAGTATCTTGGCTAGGCTTGCTCTCTTCGATCGTCGTCTTCTTCTAGACGAAATGTCAAATGAAAAACTTTAGACAATACGAAGTTAGTCTAGAGTTTTCTTAAGAACCCTAGACAGTTGTTCGACTAACGTTGTAGTAAAAAAAAATATGTAAAACACTCGCTCAGTGAATCGGCAGGTATCACTGAGCGAGTGATACCTAACATACATACATAACATTTATTTCCTCGCTACTCGCTCATCGCCGGCGGTGGGACAACTGCCTTATGTAGAGGAATATTCTAAGCCATCCCTGTAATTACAGCTGCCGTCAAGCAATATCACGGTGCATCATCTACCTAATTGACGGAACCGCCTCGTGCGAGTATTACTCAGCATCATATCAAGACAGTCGGGCGAGATTCACAGACCGCACTTCGACTTGACTTTGATGCAAAGTTCAAGAACCTCGTTCGGAAAGTTGATATTTCCATCAAAGTAAAGTGGAAGTGCGGTCCGTGAATCTTGCCCTTACACTAAAGTGTTATAAAGTATTTATCTAGCATTTCAGAATAAATGCTAAGGCTGTAAGTATTCAACATCCAACGTTATGCAAGTTTTTAGAAATTTTGATGGAAAAACATAATTAAAACGGAAGTATAACGGCATAAAAACTAAAAGTGATCTTGGTGTATTTACAAAAAAAATCATGTAAAAATAAAATCTTTGGAGACAAAAATATCTTTTTAAGAAATAAGTACCTTACAGGCAAGTACGGTCACTGTTTTATTGCGATGCTCAAAACATTCCCTAAATTAAACTTCTTTTCGTTTTAAACCACAATTCAAACGTATACTTATGACTGCATCTGACTATAATCATTACACTGTGCCTATAGCTACGTAGCTTATTTCCTATAGCTATACAAATCATGCATGAACGATCATGTTAATTAAGTTAGTTGGATTTAGCAGTTAGGTAATTTATGCGCGCATAATATTATACGCACATGAGCGATGTGTAGGTGGTTACCGGGCCTAAGTACCTACTTACGTAGTTATTAAAATTGTTTATTTGCAGTACGTAGCCTAAGTTAAGCTACTTATGTAGCTTGCAAGTTAACATTGTTATACAACCATAATATTATTGTTGTACCTAATAAACTGACAAAATTTAGAGTAAATTGTTAAAACTGTGCGTCAAACCTTGACAACATTTACACAAGCGGGATATATCCCGCTCCTGTGTCAATCTTGTCCGTGTTATACGAGTTTGTTGGATTACAAGAAGGAAGGCTATGATACTCCGTTGTATGCAATTACGAGCTGATTAAGATAAATAAATCTTTGAGTGTTTATCTCACGAGCTAATACTAAATCTAATGTAAATATCTAGGTGTTTCATTTTTAGAGAAAACCTTACCCCTTTAAAGCTTTCCGCCCATTCGTCAGCGTCATGCTGGTGGCATATCCTAACTAATAAAATATTATAAATGCGAAAGTGAGTTTGTTCGTTTGTTTGTTTGTAACGCTTTCACGCCCTAACAAATTAACCAAGCATCATGAAATTTTGCATACACGTTGTCTGGGGTACAGAAAAGGACATCGGGTACTTTTTACCCCGAAAAAATAAACGGTTCCTGTGGGACCGCGGCTGAAACCGCGGGGTGCAGCTAGTATTAAATAAATAGGCTAAAACAATGTTTATTGACGTTAATGTTTAGGAATAACCAAAGCGTAAATTAACTTGGTCACTGTTTGATAGATTGTATAGTGTACATGTACTTACCTACCTGCCATACCCTGCAGTATCAAAAAAAAACGCTAGGTTTAATTGAAAAGCTTGATGTTAATAGGCTAAACTACTCCGCCCTACTACTGCTAATACATTACACTACTTAACCAATTAGCACCCCTAATAAACGTCGTATAACCTCTGAAAAGTTATTCAGTGTTTTGTTTTTTTCTTTCTTTATATAATTAAATCGATTGATAAAGACAAAACACATTAAAATTATTCCGAGACTACAATGTTTATTAGTAAAGGATTAGGTATGTGTTTAGGCCTCAGATCAACCTAGAGAATAAGATGGCGCACGGCGTATGATATAAGTGAAGCCAACAACCATCCAAAAACTACGCTACTGTCGTATAGGTACCCAACACTCACACATTGACGCAAAAAAACTACGCTACTCGCTTGGTCATTCCTAACTCGACATTATGTACATTGGTTTATGGTATAATTTCGTGTACTTAAATGTACATAGTGTATTATGAAAGTGTGGCCAGGACTGCATTTTGAGGTTATTTTTAAAAACTGTGCAGTTTTTTAAAAAGCCGTGACATTAAACTCTTACAAATATGTGCTATTTTAGAATTTTAAATCTCATAAGGTTGTATATTGGAACGGAAATGGCTCACGTAGAGTTTGGGAATTAATATTAGTTTTCGTGCAATTGTAAATGTTTTTCATGGTAAAATTACCACGCACACACATTGAAAAAGAAGTGGCTTCAGCGAGATATAACGCAGTGTTCCATCTTTACCTTTAGATTGATCTGAGGTTAGGCATACTAAATTATTCTTTTTTTATGCTGACGCAGTGTACATCTTATTTAAAATTCCACTTAACATGCTAAAATTTGCAAATATGTTATAGCTGTGTAAATTCTAAGTAAGTATATTTATTTATTTTTCATATCGTCACGCCTTCCCCCGAGGGGGCTGGCAGAGGTGTAATACAACACCCACACTTCGCTGGAAGATATTCAGTCCCAAATGTGACAGGGGGCGAACCTGTCGCCATACACCGGGCTCCAGTCATGTTGCAGATGACATACAATACGCACATAATTATGATCACACAATGAACAAATTGGTGCGTGCCGTCCGCGTCGGCAGGGTTCGAACCCGCTCCCTCTGGCTTGAGAGACGGACCTTCTCCCAACTAGGGTGCCATCCAAAATATACTAGTAGGTACCGAGGTGCCTCAATTACCGAATATAATCTTATAAATTCGGATCAAAGTTGAAGAGTCCTTAATTAATTTAAGTTCATTTGAATTAACATGGTTCTCAAGCTTCTGATGAGTTTGACTAAGTTTTTCTTCATAATATCTTCTAATTAGGTACCCAAATGAAATTCTAAGTAAATCTTAAAGTTTTCTCAGCAATTCAACTTTGTTGAATCGTTGGCATTTATTGGTATTTTCATGGCATTAAATAACTTTGGTATCTTAAAGAATACATATTAATAATTATATTCATAATTTTTTTTTTGCTTAATAGGCTTGCGTTTTGCAGCCTACATGTCTGATGATAAGCAGGGATGCGGCCTACGATGATACGTGCGATCTGCGGTCATATGAAGGACGAGCAAAAATTATCTATTTATCCTTTTATTGCCCTCTCAAGACTTTAGATAGGTACTAAAATACAGCCAAATAACGGTGCAAATTATAAATAAGTAGGTAAATATCTGATATCTTATAGCGAATATAAAATTTCAGTGGAATGAACAGAATTAAATCGATAGATAGATGATAGAAACAAGATATATGTACAAAATACGAGTACATGCAGGTAATTATTATAATTAACTTTGAGGCACGAGGGAGATACAGCAGTATGTACGTATCTAGAGATTACGTCTACCTTCCGGTGTAATATCCTAATTTTCCGGACACGCTTCCGCAATCTAACATCGCTAACATTGCTAACATTGGTTAAATTTATGATACAACGTACTATACGCTTCGGTTTTAGTTATATTTCAAGTTTTACCAGCAGTTTGAATAGAGTATCCATCCATAGACTGACTACCTCGGTGGCTCAGTTGGTAGGGAACCTGCCTTTTGAGCTTGGGGGCGTGGGTTCGATTCTCACCCAGGGCAATATGGTGGACATTTGTGTTTGTTCTATGTCTGGGTGTTATTATCTATTTAAGTATGTATTTAAAATATATGTATATCAGTCTCTGGCAGCCATAGTACAAGCTTGTTTGGGGTCAGGAGACCGTTTGTGACAATAATGTCCTGAATTTATTTGTTTTTGATTTATAGAAAAACCATTAGTAAATCTATTAATGTAAGAAAATATATATTTTTGAATATGGCGAAACTAAAATGAGTTTAAAATACCTGTTACCTGAATAGTTAAGAGAAGACACTTTTCAATTGCAAACCAAGTTATTTCTTAATATTAAAAATGCAGAATTTTGTGGGGGAGAAAGCAAAAACAACCGGTAATGCTCTTAGGCGATGTTGTGATCTAAGCTAGAGCACGAAGACCTAGATACTTATTCCCTCTGGCCTTGAAGATACCCAGGTTGTAGTTAGTTGGAAATACAGATGGTTGCAAGGCGTTCCATTCCCTCGCGGTTCATATTAAGGTCGTGGCGAACCGTTTAGTACGATTTGGTAGAATGACGACTAAGTAGGGATGGAGCGATTCCAGTACTAACGATTTTTTTTGTATCTGTTTAGCAATACTACAGTACTAATACAATAGCAGATGCTGTATCAAGTGTACAATCAACTGCAACTTTCAACTTCGTATATTTTCCTTATTGCGAATGTTGTGAATACCTATAATGTTAATACATATCAGAACTGTACATAGCAGCTGTAAGAAAACTTAAATTGTTTAATATGTGTACTGTTGGTATTCCTTAATAAATTAAAAAAATTAAAAAAAAACTAAGTGAATATACCCTGCTCTACTGCCAATCTCACTGTGGGGGATGTGAGAGGCAGAAATTAATGTCTATTACGTACAACTTAAGCTTACTGAACGAATGTCTACTAAATAGGCAATCATGGTACCTACTCCACCTTGGAATTATTAGAGAAACGATACGGATATGCTCCGAATCCAAGGACTGGTGATGTTAACCTAAGGCGCTGGCCAGATAGAAAAGACGAAGGATGCGGACAAGACACGGATAGAGCGGGGAAATGTCACCTTCACACAAAACGAGAAGCGGCGTGTCGGCGTCGCGTCCACGCAGCGTTTGCATACCGTCTTCTCTGCATGTACGAGATGCACGCGTCTCTTTCATACATTTTGTATGAAAATACAATGAATTTATTGAATTGATACCGTGGTGCCTCCTGTCCGTGTCTAGCCCGCATCTTACGTCCTTTCTGTCTAGCTTGCTCCTTAAACGTCAACTCACGATTTTAATCACAACGTGATCGATTAATCGATCAATTAATCACGTCTCGTCTTGCCATACCCGCTCCGCCTAAAACCGATCCCGATAGAAGTTTAATCAAAGTTGCATTTTCACCCGGCAGACTATCGTATAACTTCCCGGAGTTTGCCAGCCCATTGGCTCGCAAACAGCTCGTGGCCGGGTAAACAAAACCACCGGGCAGGGAAATTATTTTAATAGATAACGTACGTATGCCAAACTATTGGACTTGAATGGAAGACAAAACAAAGGAGTAATATTTGTACTAAAAACAAACAGAGCAACGCAAACAGAAACCGTAAAAAACACAAGAAGAACGTTATTCCTTTGGTAGCCGTAGCACGTTTGTAGCGCTACGAATATAAGATACGAGTATTAAAAAAACTGAGTCTGCTACGTATAGCACAAGCCTGTTGGCATGATTTAATTGTAACGTAAATTGCATTGTCTGTATAAGGCAGGTATCGTTACGTTATTATAAATTCTAGCACCGGGTTCTGTCACCTGCATTTTAAAAGCAAATCTTCACATAGTAACGCTGGTGTTGAAAACCAAGTTAAATTGCTACAGACTAGACGAAAGGCAAGCATAAAATATGTGTAACAATAGGTATTTTATTTCAAACACTTTGGAGCGGAAATCCATTGTACCTGAGTGGTTCAGTGGTATGTTTTTTTTTTCAACGAAAATAAGTTTCGGTGTTAAAATTTTTAATTACAGTGAAAGAAAAATAAGCATTCCAACTCCGTCCAGCTCCAAACAGCTCCAGCAATTATCGACCTTTGTACTCAGTTGGAAAAGCTGTCTGTGTCGGGAAATAAGTATTCATCCATTGCATAATTGTATGTACATAAATGAACGGTAGGACGAACCACGTTTTCGTGTCAAGCACTGAACTATAAACTAGATCTAGTGAACTATCACAAATAAAAGACACGACTCACAAAGTGTACGTGTACGTGTGCACGTTTCTCTCTAATCAAGCGTCCTTTTAACGGTTCTTTTTACGAGAGTTCGCAACAAATAAACGATTTAACAGTTTCACACTGAACTAGCTCACGCTTCACCCTAATTAGCTCCGGTCAGCAGGAACTTTAGCCGTTTTTGTTCTCGTTATCTTTATCTAATTAGGTATCCTGAACTTGGTAATCCTTATGAATCGGTTGGTTGTTATACTATCCAATATTGGTAAATATAATTAAGTAGGCACGTTAAATTTTATACCTAGGTATAATGCACGCATGCATAAAGGAAAATAAAAAAGAAAGCGTAACCAAAATATTTATTGAGTAAGCAAAATTTATTTCTGATAAAAACTGACCTGGTCTCTACGATGGGAGGTTGTCGAGCGTGTTCCACTGGAGCTTGATGCACCGGTGGGGTCTGTTGAGACGCGGTCAACGCCAACGCCTTGTACCGTGACTGTTCTGCGGTCGGCAACACAATATCCACGGAGCGCGAGCGGAGGTTCGTCCCGGGAACGGCTAGCGAGTCTCTAGTCCCATTCAACTCTTCCGCTCTAGCACCACCAGACACTTTCGAGAAGCATGAGTCGACTGACGCGGCGCGATCGCGTTTTAATTCCGGCACAGCTAAGTAGATGTCGTGAACGATCAAGTCTCTAACCGCGGTGGCCGCTCCTTCCTCGGACGCGCGAACATTTTCTAGAGAACTGCCGGTGGGTTCAACGAAGAATGCTTCTTGACGGGAGATGGAGCGTCTTCGTTGCGGGAGCTGGGGTGGCTCGTCGATGGGTGGCTGGAGTTCGAACGAAGGAGCGCCGGGTGAGGGTGGCGGTGACTGGTGCGGTGGCGGCGGGAGATATGTCCGCGGCGGCGGCGGCGGCGCCAGCAGCACGCGCGGTATTTCCGCTTCGCTCTCATCATCGTCATCTTCATCCTCGGCGGAGGACGAGGCGGGTGCCCGCTCCGGCGTGCTGCGCTCCTCACTGCGTCGCGCCGCCCACGTCTCCATGTGCCGGCAGTGCACGCATGGTGGCGGCGTGCCTTTGCCTGAACGACGTCGAGACCACAGCCGCGGGACCTAAAGAAAAGGGACATAAAGAAACAACACATTTTTTATTGATATAACATTTTTAATTCTATTGATTTTTTACTATACCTATGTGTATTTATCTAGTAAAAAACCGACCTAAACTGATTTAGTAAAAAAATTACGTAAGTCATATTTAATTTTATAGCTTGTTTTCATGGCTACTGAAAGGTTCCTAATTTGATTACTTACTTAGCTTACCACAGCCAAGTGGTTAAATTATCAAAGAACCAATCGCTCGTCTGAATAGACGGTAACTAAAATAGCATAATCCCTCTTTTATATTCCACAGACAACTTATTTCACTTTGATCCCGGAAGTGGGTAATTTGAACTGGATTGTTTTGGTATGCAAAGTAATTTAGACGAAGTGGTTAATATTCAGCGCTACAGCTTTATTCAAGCTTCTTTGTTTATATTAAGCCCTTTATTAAGCTTATTTTATTTTCCCGTAAAGTAAACAACACAATAAAAGTAAGTAATTTATTTTTCAGACTTTTTTCTTCAAATATTTGTTACGGTGCCTTTTTACAAGGTATTCATTGCAAATATACTTATATAACAACAGCCTATTTAATTTTCTTTGGTTTTTATGAATTAGTCACCCAACAGTTAGTTATAGTTAGTGGTCACCCTATTTGATCTGATATTGATATTTTACCAAAGAGCTCAGTCCGACGAGTAATACTGAGCCGTGAAGCGTAGAATTTTGACTTTAATATTGCTACTCAAAATCTTTGTAGACCATGTAAGACGTATACCTGCGACTGTTATTATTACTGTGCCAGCGTAGTGCTCACCATCAGTGGAGAGACTGTTCGTCACGTCCTACTTTATATTACGAGTATAAATGTGAAAGTTTGTGTGCTTGTTTGTTGCTCCTTTACGCCGGATTTTGATGAAATTTGGTATGAAGTATCAAATAGTCAAATACCAATAAAAAGTGGAGTATGGTACCAAACAAAGTAAACAAACTCATGGTCAGTATGACTTTTGGAGGTCTTTAATACCCTATATTAACGCAGACTACTTTACCCGCGGGTAACTTCACATGGTGCAGCTAGTTATAAATAGAATATATAGTAACCTCAAGGTATGTGCCGGAGTCATCGGAGCCGGCCGAGTCGAAGGAGCGGCTGCGCGCGCCCGGCTGAGGCACCGCCAGCAGGCCGCCGCCGCCTGAGCCGCGCGCCGCCTCCAGCTGGATCTCATCGAACGACGCCGACCGGACCTACCGAGAACAAATCAAATCAAATGTCTTTACTCTATTGGATATCGAACATACACTTTTCAACGTCAAAGTTGTTAAAATTACTCTACTACATTGTTTGGAATTCAATTCAATTCAATTCATTTATTCAGACCATAGGTTATTAACAACACTTGGTAACGTCACATTTTACAATAGGTAATAAAAATACAATTTGAATTAGTAGCGGCTACAATGCCTTGTCAATTTGAAGAAGCTGTAAAGGGGCCTTGTCACAAAAATAAATAAAATATTTCTTAATTCTAAAAATTAAATTAAAGAATTATTAAATTGTAAAATAAGTAAACAATAATTAATTATATTCTAAAATGTCAAAAGTAATTAAAATCATTCATAAAGTTTAGACTCCACTACAGCTCTTTCCCATTGCTTCTTGTCTTTGATATAATCTTCTCTATTATAATAGGCATTACTAATTAGATATTTCTTACTAACATTTTTAAAAGTTTTTTCCTTGAGACCTACTATCTGTTTTGGAATTATGTTATAGTAACGCACACAATTGCCAATAAATGAGGAATTTGTTTTCCGCAGCCTACATTGAGGGAATGCGAGCTTATGTACATGTCGGGTCCTAACTTTAATATCGGACATCTTCCTAAAGTTATCAGCATTTTTTCTAGCATACATAATGCACTCGTAAATGTACAGGGATGGTACAGTGAGAATATTTATAGTTTTAAATATCTCTTTCAGTGATTCTCTCGCTGGTAAGTTATATATAGCACGGATTGCTCTTTTTTGTAAGATAAAGATGCATTCGACATCTGCGGCGGATCCCCACAACAATATACCGTAGGACATCACACTGTGAAAGTATCCGTAATATACCATCCTAGCTGTTGCCGCATCCGATATCTTCCTAATCTGACGGACTGCATGAGCAGCCGAGCTAAGTTTTTCAGATAAGGAGTTAATCTGTCGACCCCATTGCAGCCTGTAGTCCACAGTGATGCCCAAAAAAACTGTGGATTCTACTGGCTCAATCATTTTATCTTTAATAGTTATTTTTGGTTTACAATTTCGTACGTTTAGAAGGGAAAATCTAATGCATTTTGTTTTCCCTGGATTTAAAACTAAATTATTTGTATCAAACCATTTACCCAGAAGATTTAGATTGTCATTTATTGTGGAATAATCTGAAACACCTCTTTCTGTTTTAAATAACAGTGAAGTGTCGTCGATAAAAAGAGATAATACCCAGAAGAACAGGCGGGAAACTGAGGGCATTACATCTATTAACATTATCATTAAATCAAAAATCAAGGATTAGAAAAAACACCACATCCCTCCCACCCCTAATGATGTCAGCGATGAGTTCTAAATTCATACTTTTCTAATAAAATTAATTTTCCATAATCTTTTTGTATTTCATATTCTGCATTTTTCTCATAATTTGTATTTCCTTTTTTTAATTTTTTTCGTTACTATTCCACATTATGAATTGGTCAAACCTCAATAGTAAAAAACCTGCGATAACTTTAAGTAATGTATACCTAAAATAAATTGAAAGTAGGAGTTATGGCAGTCATCTCACCTGCTTGGGCACCTCGAGGCTGCTCTGCGTCTTCATGTCGGCAGGTGTGGGGGTGCGCGACCGTTTGAAGGTGGTGCGCAGGCGCTGCATGGCGGGGCGGGCGGGCTGCGCGCGCGCGCATCACGCGGGCCCGCCCCGCCGCCGCGCCCCGCACTCCCCGGCACCACTACACAACACAACACTACATAGAAACATCATTATCCACACTATACATGAGGACTACATTCGTGGTCACGTGAGGCGGCTCTTTTCGATAAGAGGGAATTTTTCATAATAAAGTAATGCAGTAAATTAGATCGTTTAGTTTAGCACGTAGGCCTTATACCACTGGCAAGAAATATTAAGGCAACAGGGTCTAAAACAGCACACCTGTCCCCCAATATTCTAGCATTTGTTTTTAAATTGTTAATGAATTGCCTCAAATTGACACTTTTTGTATGACACAGGTCTCAAAAATAGACCATCCATTAATAATTTAACAAAAACAATGCTTAATAGGATTGAGAGGCTGTACCTGCAGGCTACACCCCGTCTTCAATTGCTCTTGGAACAAATGCCGACCGCAACGAACATAATACATACTTATGTTAAAAGTAAGAATACAATTTTTAAAATCAACGTCTTAAACCATAATTTTAATTATCTGAAATATATATTAAAATCATACCTGCTTACTTATTCGCTTCAGTCACCAGTAGTAAGTTAGGAAACAAAGTGCCACGTTAAAAAAAACTTCGAGTAAACCGTAGAGCACATTTTCATTATTATATTTGTTTTATTTTACAGAGTTTGGATATTTTACAGCTACAGAATTTATTTATATGTCCATAAGGCCACTTAAAAAATAGCGCATAATAAATAAAACATAAGTAGTAAGTAGTTATTTTAAGAAAAACTAAATTTACCCTATTATTTGCCATTACCTTTGCCATTATAATATTATAGAGGATTTTAGATTATCGACCAATATACTTATACCCGTATCCTACAAAATAATGCTCCTACTTATCATCTAAATTTGTAAACAGCAGATAAGTTTGCACCTGTATAGCGGAAGGCTTAAAAGTCTGATAAGCAGTAGCCCCCTTTCTAGTAAACGATGTTCAGTCCCGGAATAGTTTTACAGTACTTTTTCATCCGGTTATAAATTTAAAAAGATGAAATGAGAAAACGTTGTCTAACTATTCCGAGGCTATACAACGTTTATTGATAAGGAGGTAAATATCTAGATACCCACCTACCTACCGTCATAGAACATAAAATAATACTACGTACCTACTACTGTTAGGTACTTTAAAGCTTTGTAAACCTTCTTGTTATAAAAAATAAAATTTAAACATTGGTAAAGTCGTAATGGGCACATGCAACCAATCTTCTTTGACGTCAAATGCGTCTTTTGATTGAGTCTTAATTACACTGCTCGAAATAATCAGTCTCTTTGGCACATGTACCTACTTGTGAGCAAAGCGCCTGACGTAATTAGCGCACCTTGTAACGCGAAGCTGTGTAGCTCTGTTATTTCTGGTTGCTATTTGTTTCATAGCGGGAATAGGACTGATAGGAATCATGCTTCAGTTCATTGTTCCATGGACAATAAGCGAGCAAGTTATTTCCATCCACACTAAGGTATCTTCCTTTGTAGGAAAATATGGATCATCCTGAGGGAAATGCTACTAATAGTAGGGTATAAGAGTAGGAGGTACTTATTTATGGTAGTAGATATATGGTAGTGCAATTAGACCACAGCAAAATTAATAGTGACAATTTATGACTGTTCGCTTTAAAACCAAAGTAGGTGGCTAGGCACTGGCGTGCTGACGTGCCATTATTTTTGTGTATTTTCCCCGTGCATGACACGTTATAATTAACACGCGTACGCCTCACGCATCGTGATAACTCAACGTTCCTACTAAATGTAACGAGCGCTCTTTTCATTGGGATTCCGTAGTACCTGTAAGGAACCCTGATATATTCGCTGTCTGTTTTTTTTTTACTAGTTGTGTTTTTTTTTGTTAAGAATTTTTTAAAGACGTTTATTTTTAAATATATTTTTACTTCCTAAAATTGTGAAAATTACAACAATCCTAGCGCAACGGACGCGCAATATGAATTCTGTTATGTGTATATAATTTCGACTTATTATTATAATGAATTGGTGATTTATGATTTTTGTAATATCTTTTTAATAGTCCTTTTATTTATTTTTTGTTCTACATACGCTACTACAAATATAAATGAAGAAGACTGGCCCAATTTCTGCTAACTTATAAAACGTATGCAAGTACCTACACCTTGCCTAAGGTAAGCTGTGGGTACAAAAATGAAGTGGGAAGTATCAAAAATATTAAATTTTGTAGATACCTACAAACTACTGTAGATCAATCTAAATACAAACAAATGAAAATAGGTAAGTATCCTATTAAGTAGGTCATCATCATCATGTCAGCCCGGGAGACGTCCACTGCTGGACAAAGGCATCTCCCAATGATCTCCACAACAACCGGTTCTGCGCTGCCCGCATCCAGCGGCTTCCCACGACCCTCACCAGATCTTCAGTCCACCTTGCGGGAGGCACGCTGCGACTTCCGGTTCGTGGATTGGATGGTCAATAATTGGTCGATAATTGGATGGTCTGTCGTAGGTAGATATACTCGTCAACAACTACGAGTGCAGAGTCTCCAACCTTTAATGGAGTGGGTGCATCATGGACGTTCGACATTAGTTTCGTCTTGTCCATTTGCATTTTTAGACCCACTTATTGAGAGGCTCTGCCGAGGTCATGGAACATTGTACTGAGGTATTCCAAGGCCTCAGCCATGACTACTATATCGTCGACAAATCGAGGGTGAGTGATACACTCGCCATTGACATTGATGCCAAATCCTCTCCAGTCCAAAAGCTTGAAGACTATTAAGCAGGTATCCAACAAGAACTACCGTAAACCCTTGTTCTACTGTTTTCCGGTAAATAGGTGCTTCCAAAATGTAAAGCCTTCTGTTCAACAACAAAATCCCAGATAGGAAGCTCCTCGTAGACACTTCCACGTACCTGTCGCTCCTTCTTTTACCTCGTCATTATCTCCGAGAAACAATGTCACGTCCGCGAAGCAGGCGTCGGATTATTAGGGTTCCGTACCCAAAGGGTAAAACAGGACCCTATTACCAAGACTACGCTGTCCGTCCGTCTGTCTCTCTATCCGTCTGTCACTAGACTGTATCTAATGAATCGTGACAGTTAGACAGTTGAAATTTTTAACAGATGATGTATTTCTGTTGCCGCTATAACAACAAATACTAAAAAACCGAATAAAATAAATGTTTAAGGGGGCTCCCATATAACAAACGTGGTTTTTTGCCGTTTTATAGATAATGGTACGGAACCCTTCGTGCGCGAGTCCGACTCGCACTTGGCTAGTTTTTTTCATTGAATTTTGCCACGATTTCCATTTGTCTCGAAGGGAACTAGGGTACGGCCCCTAGTTCCCTTCGAGATAAACGGAAATCGTGGCAAATTAAGTAACAATTGCTGCCATAATATTGTTTCAAGAATTATGTAGTCAACATTTAGCCATACAAACTTTGCCCACAGCTCATTAATTTTGATTGAATGTATTACATCACAACATAAAACATGACATTGTCTAAAATTATTATTTAATATCATGATAACATGACTGAAAGAAAGAATTAAATGTAAAAACAAAGAATTACTTCTTCGAAATACAAAAAAAAATATGGCGCACAAACACCGTGTTATTTTTTGTAAACGTATTTTCCTGTACATATTTGAGTATTTACAGCTGTAGTAGAATTTTTGTTTCTCGCGTGAAAATAGGAAACTTAAATGGAGGTTAGTAGGTAAAGAACTGAATATTTTAACGCCTCGTGCTCTCTAAAAGCTCAGATTTTTTTTAGACAGCAAAACCTTTTTACTTTTTACGAATTTATTTTAGTCTTGTTTTGTTCCTGTTTTAATTTTTAACTAAGATAGAAATGGCAAGTGTTTCCAAAACAAAACACTGTTAGGAATATATTTTAGATTACATTAAACATAGACTAGACGTTATTTTACTAAAATGCTTTCCACACCACCAGGTCGACAATGAGCAATTACATATCACGTAAACTCAACGTAAAGCTAGGCATTGCCTCCCAAGGGAGATAATGATGTATAAAACTTCCAAAGGAGCTTTCGAGCAAAGAGGTTAAAATTTAGTGAAGACTTGGCAAAGAGACGAGTTATTCGAAAATCGTACTGGCCACCACAAAAAAAAAGAACGCAAAATGCACGAAATTTTAAAGCAAAAAAATGCTGTTTTTTTTTCTCTTCAATTTTGGCTCCGCACGTCGTGTGCATTTGACAGTGTCTAGTATAAAACATACTAGCTGTTGCCCGCAACTTCGTTCGCGTTTATTTGGAAAATAGTATCCATAAGCCCTCCTCGTGATATACTGTGACTAATTATCAAATTATGAAGATTAACCCGTTACCAAAGATATCAGAGACCAAAATTAAAAAAAATATACTGGCTGGTTTTGAGTGGAGTTTTAATTTTAGTTGTCAATTGTTATTTTAGTACTAACTACGCACTATTCTGTCATTTTGTTTGACGCATTTGGTAATCGGCGCGCAATTTTTATTAATTTACAGAATTTCATGACATTAAGATTTATTTATTCAGAAAAAAGTATCCAAAAACCTTCCCTGTGACATACTGCAACTATTTGTCAAATTTCATTAAGATACGTTTAGCCGTTTAGCCGTGAAAAGCCTACAAACAGACAGACAGACAGAGTTACTTTCGATTTTAGTAAGGATTACATTAAACATAGACTAGACGTCATTTTACCAAAATACTTTCTTGCCTGTTTTTCTAAAATATTCTATTATTAACTCTTCAAGTTGTGTTAACTGTAGTGTCAAGATAAAGGTGTTAAACTTAAAGTTATGAAGAAATTCCGTAGCTTTATCTTACTAACTTCTAATGATAATAATTTTCTTCTAAATCACAGAGGTGGCTAGTGTCACACAGAGTTAGGCGCTTATTTAGGTAATTTATTATTCAAAGCAATGTTACTGTGGGTACTACTATTTTTTTTTTTACTTGAACTCTACAACTCTACATTTTTTCGACCGAGCAAGCGTTAGAGAGCGAAGCGTCTATTTTTTTTTTTACAATAGACTAGGCATGCGTTTGACCACTGACTCGCCTGATGGGAAGCGTCGACGTGATCGAAGGTGTAACACGCTTGCCTAGGAAATACCTATTCACTTTACTCTGAAACACCCCCGGATTGTATTTAGGTGGAAAGACAGACGCAGGCAACGAGTTCCACACCTCTGCAGTTCTTACAAGAAACGCTGACTTGAAAAGCTTAGTGCGTTTTAGCGGAATTTTCACCATAAGAGGGTGTCTTTTACTGGTGCGCCTGGTACAATTATAAAAGAACGGCGATGACTGGATCAGGTCGTGCAGTTCTTGTGTATACTCTATGCCACAGCTTCGACAAAAAAATTTCCATATGTCCGAATTCTGTCTGGATCTCTGTCCGGATCTCTGTCTTCATATACAGGTCGAATTCATAAACCGATTCTTTTGAAATTTATTGCGTAGGCGCAATAATTATAAAAAAAAACTGTATTATTATGAAACCTGCCACAAAATATCACGAGAGTTCGTTGAGGGATGCGACCTGGGGGGCTATTCCTGCGCGTGAGATGAGATGAGATTTTATCTTGGTCACTCTCACACTTACGACGTTTCATACGAGAGCAACAAGGACGAAAAATAGTGAGATGAAAATCTCAAATCTCTGAATAGGGTCCCTGTAGTGGGAGAAAAAACGCAGGTTGTGAGGTCTCCAACTCACATAGGCACTAGTTATTTATGAATACCGTAGCATAGACACTAAAGCAAAGCTTCACGTAGAGCAGCTGCAGTGGGCAACGTTTCTCTTCTTATTTAAATCTTTGCACTTTGACACGTTATTTTTGTACATTTATTTTTCCCAACATCATTTCAACGTGTACACGTCAGTAAATTTATTAAAAACCAGCTCTTTGCCAGCTTATGTCACTCAGAGAAAATGTAGCTTTCTAATGGTGAAAGAATTTTGTAAATCGGACCTGTAGTTGTCGAGTTTATTCGTTATAAACATACACAGAAACAAATCTTTCCTCTTTATAATATCCTTACTATAATAATATTATAAATGTGAAAGCGTGGATGTTTGTTACGCTTTCACGCAAAAACTACTTGACGAATCATCATGAAACTTTGTACACATATTCTGGCAGGTACTAGAAGTAACATAGGGTACTTTTAATCCCGAAAAAATAAACAGTTCTTGTGGGACCGCGGGTGAAACCGCGGGGTGCAGCTAGTTAGTCTATAATAATGAGAGAATGAAACAGTACAAAACTTAAGGTACCTATGGACGGTGACAACGCAATAACTAAAATAAAGACTTACTTTTATTAGTTTCAATTATTTGCTGCTCTTTCACAATAAAACAAATAAGTAAATAAAAATAAAAAAGCCTTTTATTTCTTGCTTTACCAATACAAAATTTCAATACAGTAAGCGTGCAAAATTATTTACTTTTTAAATTTAAATTTAATTCCAAGGTTTCAAACAACAGACTTGTAACATTTAAAGAAAAAGAAATTAACAATTCATACTTTTCCAATACCCACCTTTTATTTCGATCAACAAATAAAATACTCACTTGGGACAAAACTTGCCCAACATTTTGTCCCAAGAGCAGAGTTACTCTATCGACCGTCATTGCGTGACTAGGTATATCTACTCGTAAATGAAGACACCCGAAATAAATATAGATATTGAATGTAATAAGCCAAACATCACATGGGTGGCCGTCTTTCATGGCAAACAAATCAAAGTCAAGCAACCAAAATGGAAACGTTACAAAAATATGTATTCATTTGACAGAAAGCCCAATTTATAAAATCATCTAAGAATCTAAAATTCTTGTGCTAAACGCAGTTCAATAGCTAACAACTGTTTTTGACGGTTAACATTGTTTAGACTAATTATTTAAGGATTTACCAGAAATATTTTGAGAAAATATACCTAAGTTTATAACCAGAATCGGCTTGTATTGTTATTTCTTTGATTCAAAGATATTTTTTTAAGTCATAACATAACATATCGTAAAACTTTTCCCCCGAAGGGACTGGCGAGGTCTAATACAACACCCACATTTCGCCGGACGATATTCAGTCCCAAATGTGACAGGGGGCGAGCCTGTCGCCATACACCGGGCTCCAGTCATGTAGCAGATGACATACAATACGCACATTTGTTCACACAATGAACAACTTGGTGCGTGCCGCCGGCCAGGTGCGAACCTGCTCCCTCTGGCTTGAGAGGCGGACCTTCTCTCAACTAGGCTGCCATCGCTGCATCGCTTTTTTAAGTCAGTGATATAATATCATGTTATACCTAATTTTTGATTTTTTATCGATGCGGTTCACCAGCTCTTCACACAGTCAACCTTTTGTCATAAGGACGAACCGTAGATCGGGTTTTAGTGTTCGAGAGGTCGTTAGTGCGACCCTTTTCCACCCGAACTGCGCCGTTGTCTTTATGTAAGGGGACACCTTGGGGCGAATAATATTTGTTTACATTGAATCTACATCGGTAACATCGAGGATTTCCATTTCCAAGCGACCGCTCGACCGCGGGCTTCAATATTTTAGCTCCCAACGCAAAAACGACAGAATGATGTAAGTTTGATGTGTCTCTCTCTCTGTGTGTGTGTGTGTATGTGTGTGTGTGTGTGTGTGTATGTATGCGGCAACGTAGCTCCCGAACGGATGAACCGATTTTGATTTTGTTTTCTTTTTCGTTTTAAATGTAAATTAGTCGGGAGTGTCCTTAGCTTGCAAAGGGTTTTTTAAATTTTAAATTTATCTTGTTTCATGTCGGTGACCGCGTGTTACGTGTGTCTGTTCCTATGTATCTAAGAAGCTCTTTGATAGGTAGTATTAAAAAGGACTTTTTTGTTTAGGTAAATCTCTCTCTCTTGACGTTCCAACATCTTGGAAGGTCGTGGTCACGAGGTAACTGAAGTTAGCTAATTAAAAACATTGTTTACGAATCACGAAAGTTTAAAAGTGGCTCTTTGTTTTTCTTTTCTGCTGTAATGTGTTTAATTTTGTTACTTTTAGTTGATAACCGAGGACAGTACTTAACGAAATAAGCTAATAATAATTTTATCAGTCAAATTTAGAAGATTAGATTAACTTACCTTCCTACTGGTTAAAAATATACCCCAAGGCAGTACTACAATTTTAATTTTAAAAAAAAATCGGGACACTTCCACACACGGTCGGCTGACCCCAAACTAAGCAAAGTTTGTACTATGGCTGCCAGAGACTGATATACATACTAAGATATTTTAAATATATACTTAAATACATGTTAACACAACATATTAGAACAAACACAAATGTTCATCACATAAATGTTTGCCTGAATCGAACCCACACCCCCAAGCTCAATAGCCTGACTACTATCAGCTTACTAATAAAGTTTTACGGTTTGTTAATCTCTAGTTTTTTTTTTATCACAGCATGAGCCTGTGATGTGTCCGCTATCATATTCGGTAAATATTGACATTGATTATATTATTGTCGTCTGACAGCGGTATTCTTGCCCTTGAGCGACATTTCAGTTCAGATCAAAGAATTTATTACCACAAAGATATTATGTCACTTACGCGATAATATTACTTACTAAAATACAATTATCTGACGTCGTCGTCGTACCGACTAAGCACAAATCAAATTAAATGGAAAAGTAACAAAAATATACCTACTCATTTCAAAATATACCTACTCATTTCACGCCTTTAGTTTAGTTAATGCTATGCTATGATGAGTACGATTTGTTCAGCTTGAGTCTTTTGGGTATCTTAAGATTACGGTCTTGTGACCAGACTGCCGAAAATATATGAATGTATTTTTCAGGTATCGATAAATACAAGGTTTTGGGTTCTACTCTACCCGTCAAAGTGCACAACTGTTAGAAAACAAGTTTGCAAAATTGGAAAAAAAAAATCGGATTTCAAAATTGATCATGTGACTATTTATTTTGTATGGAGACTCGACTACTTTTCCTCCGAATTTAACAAACTGATGTTCTGTCGTTCACTTTGACAGTTAGAACAACTCAAAACCAGCACCTTTTATAGGTATAGCGTACCAAAAACCAAAGCGTTCCGGGTGTTGACACCCGACTACGTCACTCGTCATTGCCGTCGTCTTTCTCCAACTTGTTGTGAATGACGTATTCCAGTCTTGCTTATGCATTGACGTCACTGCGTGTCACCACCTTGAACATTTTTGTCTCGGAACGCTATATACCTGGCGGAGCATATTTTTATAAAACCTTGGGTAAGTAAATGATTTTGTGTTCTTCAATTACTAAGCTCCTCTAGCCTAATCAGTGTGACAGGTGTTAAAGTGTGAGGTGCCGTTGAGTTTGTCTTTAGGTATTGTGTCGAGAGTGTAAAATATTACTCTACAACTCCCATTTAGCAGCAGAGTTTTTGTTTTTCTTTAAATAGGTAATGTACCTATTTAATATTTTGAATTTATTATATCTTACTAATATATACTGGACATCATACACACATCACGCTCACTCATCCACACACATCACACAAACACCCCACACAAATATATTCAGTTAGATTTAGATACAGCTTATATTATACTAGGTATGTATTTTTGTATAAAGTTAATAAAATCTGTTAGTAACCTTATAATGCTATAAATATGGTAGAGCGGGGTTTTCTAACACATTTTCTGTATTTAATACTAACCGGGAAGCCCCAAACTGTTTCTGTAACTGGTTACAGTAATAAAATATTTGTTCGTTTTTCATTTTCACTTGTTCGTGCTTGTATCAGATAAATTACTTGGGAAAAATATAACCGAAAATTGAAGTTTTTCAGGTCAGGTAAAATATCAAATTACTTTTACATTTATTTCGTAAAATTCATGGAACTACTTTGTTTTTTTCAGAGACCAAAAGTACCTGTTATAATATAAATCATTAGTCTTATATGTATAATTGTATGTATATATGTATATGTACTCGTAGGTAGGTTATTTATAACTTTCCCAAACTTTTTTAGTTAAGTCGAATGACTTGTTTACTAAGAATCATTGGGGTCAGACTAAGTAGCTCGAATTGAAATATGTATTTGACAAAACCACCTTGGACAGGACAATGAAGTTAAAAACAAGGTAATGTCACGCACCCCCAGGGTGAAGTCTGATGTTGAATAATGAATGAGGTCACATAAAATATTTCTAACACTTATTCGTACGACCAGTTGTACGAATTCATTAATAATAATATTGTTAGATATCCCTTCACATGTCAGTGAGTTTTTTGTTTCTGGTTATAGAAAAACTGAAAAGAAAAGTCTATTTACATTCACCCCTATATTTTTATACTGCCATACACATATACCATACATACATTACATAAACTTTAAGTACGTGTCGGGTACAATGGAGGTTTAATAATAGAACATTTGTTTTTATTTTGTTTCTGGATATAGAACACACGGATAAAAATACTCAATTTTGAGCAAAATAAACAATAAAAAAGTGCGGGATGAACAATGAGATTGGAGAAGTGATAGGTATCCCTGTAAGCACGTAATTCAGGGTTACGCAAATGTTATTGGGTATTCTGATGCTAATATTGTATTGTAATGTTGTTTACTCACCGTTGGAAACTCTCAAATTTCTCCGAACTAAACAACACTGTCATATTTCACAACTTCATACTCGTATCTGAAATTGCTTTCATTTTTCCAAGTTTTATATACAATCCAAACGTTTCAATTTCGAGAGCTTGAAGGAAAACGTCGTGAGAAGAAAGGGTGTAATGCACTTGCTAGTCTATTACGGCTTTTGTATTCGAAGCTCCGTTTACCCGAGACCGAGGAGAAGTTTTCTGTCCGAGAAGTAATACAGTTTATAGGTACAAATAGTGCACAATGCAATATTATACAGAGCAAACATGCCAGTAGTGTAGGCACGCCTTTGTATCGGGCTATTGTATGCCAGATGGCGCGGGTGGCATGCCGAGACGCGCAGACGAGCCGCCGGCAATACCATTGTGTTAGTCTTAGATTATACTCTGAATGAGAGCAAGGCCTCGTATAAATACCTTTACTATCGGTTATGGCGTGAGAATTGCCTCAGAACATCTTTAGATTATCTATGGCGTAATAAAATGTAGACATTTTGCCGGGAATGCAAAATACAACTTGTTTTTTTTAGACAACTTTGGAACATTATTTCAGACTATTCGAAATTGCTTTAATTAAAGCTTGCTCTTGTAAATTATCTTTTGATTGAAACCGTACCCCTGTTATAGTACGGAAGAACTAAGTAATATCACACTTTAGCCGGTAACTGCATTTTATGTCGAACCTACAATTAAAATAATTAGGCCTAACCATGCCTAACCATAAAATCATATAAAAGTGAAAAGTCTTCTCAAACAATGTTTTACGCAAGCCCTTTGAGCAAACAACTGGCTGAAAAGTGAAAATTAAAGCCTCAATGCGGTTCTGTGGGTTGGAATAGCTTGAATATTGATGCTGGCGTCAAAACGGACGGATAACATTCTTAAACTTATTGACTCGCGTTTCACTAAATATTAATCAACAAAGTTTTTAGTTCGGTTATCTACTCGTAATACAAGTGAATGTTTACAAGCATACTTTTACAAATTAGTTCAGAACCCTTTTCAACCACGGAAACTCTAAGTGTAGTAAGTGTAGCGTAATTTATCTGAGGCGACTTCAAACTAAATTGAGATGAATTTGAAAATGTGACGGACACGAGCGGCCCATTTTAAGAGGGCCGCGACGTTCTGAAATTTCCATACAAACGCACTACCGAAATTTCTTGAAAACCGTTTGTCAGATTATGATGAAATTTAGCATGTATAATTAAATTAACAATATCTTCGCCCCTATGTTCTTGGTTTTTTTTTAAAAACGTTCTCAAGCTAAAATAGAGCTATGAAATATATCCGCATTTTAAGGGGTCACTTTTGACTGATTTATTCAATAGGTAGACAAAGTAAATCAAAACTTCCATTACATAGGGAGGTTGTCTACATCATTAGCTGTTAAATGAATCAATAATACAAGGGAAATTCTTAGTTACTTAAGAATGATTACGGTAGTGCAAACGCCATTAAAAAAAATGAAATTGCATTTTGTCACTCTGTAGGTAAGTTTAGAGGGGCTCGTCAGGTATCATTACTCGCTCTCTTCACTCGTCTTCTTCTAGACGAAATGGCGATAGAATACCTTAAGCCAATGCAAAGTTAGTCTAGGTCGCCTAGGTCGAAATTAGTTAGGTCGCCGGACTCTTAATTTAATTTAGGTATTTATTTTTCCATAAATTTAGTTTCGTTGGCCCATTACGTTTTTAATTATTTCGTTATATTTCTTGAAACTTTGGTAGCGCTTTTCATTATGCGCAAAAATAGTTTGAACAAAAAAGTATATTTTATTTAAATCATAAAGTAGAAGCTAAAAGTTAAAACACAACTTTTAATTAGAGTCTTAATTCATGAGGCTTTTTTGTCCGTCTCCAAAGGATATGCTTTACTTTTTAAAGAAATGGTTCAGAACTTTTTCTCATTTCCTTCGCTCAGAACAAATTAGGCAGATTTGAATGTTGATCGCCATAAGGAAAGTTCTTTTAGAACTTCGAGAAAAGCAGGAATGAACCATACCTAGACTTTTCCTTGATTTTTTTATTAAGTAGGCATACTATTTTTGTCTCTTGCGTACATTAGAAGGAAAACAGTGTCTGTACGACGATGCAATGCTGGTCTAGGCTCTCCTTATTTATTTATACTATTCAGATTAGCATTTGCTTTCTTCTCATCGTTTTAGCGTTAATTGCGAGGGTTTCCTTTGAACGGAACAAAATAAAACATTCGAGCGAGTCGGCCGCGGCCGCTCCCGCCCGTCGCCGGGTACTACCCTCCAACGAAATAATTAAGCATTCCAACTTCCGGTGGCCGCCGCCCGCCCTGAGCCGTACGCGTGCTTTGCGCACACCGAATTGACGTGACTGCATACATTGCCGATAAGCTTTCTATCGATTTTTCGATCCCCTACTTCACCACCATCCTGCTTTTTTAGCCCCGTCAAAACGATTCACACACAAACTGATCAAAGTTCCCGCTCGTTCCAATTCATTTGGTATTGTTTAAAATATCATGTTTGATTTCGAATATTGTTGAAAGGAACTCCGTGTGCCATTCAGAGCAAAACGATGTTGTCAAAGAGCGTGTGTCTGAATAAATTGAATGAACTTTGACAGAACGAAACAGACAAACAATCTGACTTAGCTTTGGGGTGTTTGCGTCTGACGGGAGAGCAAAATGTAACACATTTTGTTGCCATTTCACGGCCCACATCTCCATTTATGTCGCCTTTGTTGTTTGCCAAGCTCTATTTAACTCTTTTTGGCTAACGCGATGGATTGTATCAACACAATGATTATTCTTAATGCCCAGCATCTTTCTATGAAACAGTCTCAGATTCAACAGCGGGAACGTAACAGAATAGTAATACGGATCTACTCGTGTTTTCAAAACGTTCAATGAAGAGTTATAGCTTTACAGATCGTATTGTTAGTTTCTATTTATAAATACAGAAGCGTTGGCAATGGTCCCAACTGATAATACTAAGTATAGGTGTACTGCCTACGCGTTTACTTTTCCTACCATTAATCATCAAATAAATTGGCAACTATCAATATACCTACATAATTATCTACTTATCTTTAATCAATTTAAAAGCCACATGTCCGTAGCATGTCTAGAAAAGGTGTTTTATTTAATGACAGTTACAAACAAGAAGACGGGTGATGTTCTTACTTTTGTTTATAGAAAACATGGAAAGCGTTTTGAATCGGCTTTATTTGCTAGATGAGTGATAGATCCATTCGTTTGTCGTTGGGTTCAATAAACTCCGCACGAAGCGATTTCAGGACTCCTTCAGGCACCTCATGGGCAAGCCTCATGTGCGTTTTCTACCTGCCTCTGCTCTGGCAACAACAACTGGGTAAAAAGGGTAGGTAGGTAGGTAGGTAGGTAAGGGTAGTCAAGAGTACCAATGTTTCAAAATATTCAAGTCGACCTAAACCTATAGTCAATAATAAGTAGAAAAATAAGTTAAACAAATTGATTAAACAAAAAACAAACGCCTACATGAAAACCCTCGAGGTGACCCGGTCAACACCCTATCTCATCAGCTATCTTGTCGCATTTTGGTTCTACACTAGAAAAGAAAACAAAATTATCGTAAAACGTAGCCTAGGTTTATTTTATCGGAGATTTATGTGTTTAACATTTATAGAAACACGAGTGGTTAATGAACCGAAAACATGAATAAATTAGAAAACATAAATTTTTTACAAGTGAAGCGATCTAGTAAGCGTCAAAGGTCAAATTAGCAGAGCTTCGTTATTAGATTAGTTTTAAAATGGTTAAAATCCGATCAAACGTAAATAACACAGTTTTCTGCCTTCGTACACGTGTTAGTTTGTGTGACATAGTGTGTGTTACAATGTACATAGGCATAACCATGACAAACAACACAGGTGCGGTTTGTTTACTCAATGGCCCTCTGGCTAGTAAGACAAGACGAACTTAAAGGTTTAGGTAGGTAGAGGTACTTTGTACGAAAACATCGAAAACATACTTTCTACTCTACCTTATTAGGTTTGTAGAACAGGTGAATCTAATCAAAACCCTATGTTTTGTATCGGTTCAATCGGATTTAGACGTGGAAAACTACTTGGACTTGTATCTCTATCTATCTTACTAAAAAACTGTATTTAGCCTCGGAGAGTTATGTGTGTTATCTTTCCCTTTTTTTAAATTTTTGAACTTAGCATTACATGGTATCAGTCGTATTTGATAAGGAATTCAGATTCTGAATGCAAAAAATTCATGAAATTCAAGAATTTCATGAAAAGCAATGTTGATTACTTACTTAGAAGTCTAGTTTTTATTTGAGCTTGTCGGATCAAAACGAGGTAACGTGAAAGAGTCTACATGATTTATTTATTGTAGATATAAATATTCTTGGAAATATTTCCTAACATTTTGCCAAACATATTTGAAGAGAATTGTTGTCTATTAGTAAGTTTGTAAGAGAATTGTAGTTAATTTATGCATCCTTTGTACACAATTAAAACATTGCTTCAGTCAGTGATAATAAGTAATAGGTACAATATCTACGCAGCGTTTAGTAAAACATTTTGAGATATCATACTCGTAGTTTTGAAAGCAATAACTTTTAGCGAATTTCTGTTTCTTCAAAATTTTGGTTTTGGGTGTAATAGGTAATTACCTAAGGGTGTTATTCAACCCTTCAAAATGAAAAGCTTTTGAAACACAAGTTAACAAAATTTAATAGAAAAAAATCGAGACTCCATACAAAATAACTAGTATGATCAATATTGTACGAAGACTTGTTTTTTTTCTCGAAATTTGTAAAATTGTGTTCTAAATTTTGTTCACTTCGACGGGTACAACAATACCCTTTAGGTGATTCAAGCCGGCCAGCCTATCGTAAAATTTGTTCCAGGAAAAACGTGTTTTTGAGTACGCCTTACATGTTTGTTGAATTAATGTTTGTCATTTAGAATCTCCACTAAATGTGCGAGGTTTCTATCCCAATGTTTTCTTTATTTTAAGAACGTACATTATGAACGGCCAAAGTTTAGGTACCATTTGAGCAAAAAAAGTTGATTTTTGGATATTTACACGGAATTTGATTTGGTTGTCCACGCTTTAATTTTCAGCTTTGTTAAAAACCTACTTATAATGCACATGCTACCTATAAGTGCAAAAAAAACGAAAAAGATGTGTTACAACGCCACAATCACGTAAGAGCATTTGTATGAAAAGGAAGTTTTGCGCTCTTGAGTATTACGAGCGATGATAGCCTAGTCCGAGAAGAAGCCAGAGGGAGCGGTCTCGGACCCAGCCAAAGGCACGCGCCAATATTTTCATTGTGTGAACATATGTGCGTATTTAATGTCATCTGCTACGTACGGAGCCCGGTGTATGGCGAAAGGCTCGCTCCCTGTCACATTTGGGCCCGAATATCGTCCGGCGAAGTGTGGGTGTTGTATTACCTCTGTCAGCCCTTTTGGGGGAAGGCGTGACGATATGTTTTTAAGTATTACTATACTACCCAAAACTAGCACTTTCTATGTAGTGTAGATACATTACAAAGCTTTCTGCTGTGACTTTCTACGTACAAACAAGAAGGTGTGTACCTAAACTAACAAAAAATATTGTAACACGCTTAAAAATGTTCGTTGTGAGTTTACTCGTAGATTTTATTTATTAACGAAACAAAATGTAACTTACTGATACTGAAAACTGTAATGCTCATGCAAGTGTATTAAAATAAATATGCCTGAGAACGAAAAGAGTAATTATATTAATTAATGGTTTAATATTATTTTAAGGGGATAAACAAATCGTTATCGTTAAACAAACAGATCATCTACAACTCTACGTACAAACGTAGGCTGAACATTCTGAAACGTTCACATTATCTCGACCAAATGTTCTAAAAGTATTTTACTAACGAATCCACCCGCATATTGAATGTACATATGGTACATTCCTCATGAATACGAACAAAGAACCAAGTGCTCAAAAGTTACATAGAAACGAAGTAAATTGAAGAAGTATTTAATTTCCAAGTGTGTAGAACCTACCTATTGTACCTATATAGTCATATATTAAAGTTACCTAAACTTGTGGAGATATGTAACGTATTTTCTAAGTACTGTTCCGAATTTTTTGCAAATGTAATTCGAGTCGGTAAATATAGCATTTTTAGCCGAGCCGAGTTAATTTGGTAAAAAATTCGGTCACGTTATTCATAACGTGATTACCTGGATACAATGGATACAACTTTATGAATTCGTGATACTCTTTCACTCGGTTTCACAGGAAAACTTTCATTATGAATAAGGAATAATAAGCGAAGGTCGTGACGAAGAAGATTCTGCGTAGCCTTTAACAATTTAGTTAGCTTGTTTTACGTTAAAGGGCTATTGAATTAACTTTTGTTTATTAGTTAGGAAGGGCATTGAGAAGCTCTACGCTTTAAGAGGCATATGGGACGAGAGTTTCCTCAATAAAGAAGGTATATGTGCGTCACAAACGGTAATAATGTCGACACGTCACTTGCCAAGAAATAAAAAGTTAGTGTCGTCTGACGACGTAAAATGGAAATGGGTTGTAAATTTCTCAACGGCGTAAGCTTGGAAACTCCCAGAAGTAGCTTTAAATACTTGTTAAGTATTTCTTTTGGGTAGGTGCCTGAAATTTCCTACTATTTTTATTAAAACCTTGGTCTGGGTACATAAGCTTTTTAAATCTCGATCTAATTAAGAGCTATAGGTAAAAGTGAATACTTATTTTCTGTAAAGGACATTTATAAACCTTACTCACATCTAAAAATAACATAAAACTCATGCAGACAATAATGCTATCAAAGTAAATAGGTACCAGGTATAAGTAATAAGTATAAAATAACGTAGATAGGTTTGTGACCTAATCTCATATTTTGGTTTATGCAAACAACCTTTGTAACAAATCATACGAGTTATTTTCATAGACTAACTAGACATTTCTCATGAGGAGTATATATAAGTCGACATAGATACGAGTACACAGCAAAATTAAAACCAGGAAAAATATTCCATATAAATTTTCCCACCATCTTAAAATGAGAATACGGATCATTAGACATAATTTGCGGTACAACCATAATTCTTCCTAAGACAAAATAACTTGATAGATAGGGTATTTCATTACTTAAACGATATCCAGCCACAAACACTGGTTCTAATCTATCTTCCTTAACCTTCGTGCAGTGAGAGCCGACATCATCTCTTCGTGAGAGCCTCCGGTCATCACTCATTCTATGTGGGCCGAGCCATCTTCGACGGACTAATCCACAATATTCTCTACCTCTACCAAGTTTGATATTGATATTGAATATGACGTAGATTCAACCTAAATTTAACTGTAAATACAGTATACACCTAAAAACATACACCAATATGAATTCAGGATGCCTATTCTCTATAGTACTTGTTACTTAACTAAAAGGAACCTAAATCCGCTCCAATTCTCTTCCAATCGCATTTCACTTTACCTTCTGTAGGTAGTTGGCGAATAATGAACTCCTGAAACTTGGTGCGTATATATGCTTAACACATCGTATATAGAAAGTTAGAAAGCCAATAGCCAATCAGACAGCTCTTAAAGTGTCGCCAGGATAGGAATTGAGTTCAAGTTCTCTCGTTAGCAGAGTCGGGAAAGCGCCCGATGATGGGCTAAGACGACCCTGGTCAATGTATCAAGGGAAACAAACAAGCCATTTGCCCATTTATATCGTCTGTTTGCCGGCTCGTTACTACTCCCTCGACTCGAGACATTTCCAAGCCTCGACGACGGAAAACACTGATACTATTTTCGCCACAGCGAAAGCACTCATACGCGAATGAATCAATATTATCAAATATTCCGAATAAATGTTCTTAATCGTAGACGAGCTTATATTGTTGGTCTTTCTGTCGATTCTAGAGTTTCGTTAACATGATCGATTTTTATTGAAGTTTCTACATGTGGAGAGTTAATAACAGTTCCAACTTGCTCAAGCGTGCTATTTCAACAGCGTTAACGTTGATTTTCTGAGTTTCCCTAACAAAACAACCCTTTTTGGAACCCATAGGAAAAAAGATCGAGTAAAATTCCGAATCGATTTGTACTTCGTAAAAACATACCGAATACGATTCATGTCTCAGTTTTCTTTCTGGTCACGAATATCGACAATTGTTGCCGTGTCATGTTGTTGGCTACTAAACTCCATTATTACATTTTTTTGTTTGCTAGGACTATGAACCTATTTACTTAACTGACATTACATTTTGATGTTATTGGTATCGTTACATACTTATTTAACTTATTGCTTTATTAGCTTAATATTTGTCCATCTGTTACTTATGAGTAATAGTTATTGGTTGACTGGTACTCTTCGATTTCTTTTCTTTGTTAATTTCAGTCAAGAGCTAAAACTCTAACTTTATAGTTTCATAAATATACACTCGTGGCTCTGTGAGCTGAAAACCTTGCGGCAGACGTTTGTCTTCCGCTACAGGTCGCATTCCTCAACCGATTCTCGTGAAATTTTGTGAGTAGGTTTGATGGCAATATCGTTTTTTTGCCGAGTCAGTTTCAATCGAATCAGTTAAGAAATGCGTCCTATAGAGGAAGACAAAGATCCGGACAGAATTCGGACATGCGAAAGCATTTTTGTCGAAACTGAAGCGGAGACACTTCGCTAGCTAATGCTCGGTTGATAACAAAGATAACGTTTAAAGTTACACAAGTATATAACTTTTATTTTTGTTACTTTGTTTGTTAGGTGTACTTTACACTTAGAGCTGTCCTGTTTTCACTATATACTTACATACAACATATAATATGTAGTTACATTAAGCTATGCGATTGTTCGGTCAAATATGCAGAAGGCATCTCAGTCGCCTGCATCATGGAAACCGCAATAATACCTCGTCACCCGCCACTACCACACAGACAGTGCCCCAGAATATTAAGTAGGTACAGTACTCTATGTAATAGGGAGAATTATACGTAGAGCAGTAAGCACAAAAATCTTTTATCTAGAATATTTATTTTAAAAAAAAACTTAGGCGTCGTTACAGGGAATAAACGGCAAGCCAGACAAAGTCGTAAGAGAAAGACGAGACACAAAGAAATTTCAATGTTCTTTCGTACAAACTGTATGGAAAAGACGCGACGCAACACATACAGAGAAGACGGGGCGCGGACGCGATGATTCTCGTTTTATATGAAGTTGCTAGCCATGACTCCGCCCTGTCCGCGTCTCGTCTTCGTCCTACGTCTTTTCTGTCTGGCCAGCGCCTAAGACTACGAATGTATTGTCGGTATAGGTCGCTTCTTTTAAACAAAAACCGAATAGAATCGGTCTCGGATAGGACAAATAAGATTGACAAAAGAGCCTAAGTACGTACTGCAGGTACGTACTCGTACCTGCAGGGTATCACGACGTAAAATTACCAAGCTAATAACGATGATCCGCGCGCGTAGCAGCCTGGCGCATAGAATCAAACAAGCTACAACCTACGATGTTAAACTTTAGTTGGTATACAATACCACATAAAATCAGGAGTTAAAGAATAACATAATATTAGAATAATGTAGGTATCTCCAAGATGGTCGTTAATGCCATATAATAGTCTAGAAGTTGATCTTTGCCTTTCTGCTATGCAAACGAGAACTAACGATGTAGCACTAACGTGAGTCGTAAATTTTGTGCATACGCAGAGTTAAGTAGGTTAAATATGACTCTGTCATAGTAAAAATAGCATTACGTACGTTAAGTGAGGTGTTAATTTTTTATGGCATTGCACATTAATATAATGCATAATTTATCGATGTTTCGAAATTATTGAAGTTCGATTTTTAATTGCTCGAGCTAAATGTTGTTTTTCGAACGTTTGTCTTACATACACAGTGACGTTACCATCAGGCGAGCGACTTGCTCGTCTCACTATAAAACAATGTGTAAATAAATGAAACTAAATACTATGCAAAACTATATAAGTGAAATTAAATCTATTGCAATGTCCTTATAATAAACCTAAAGGCACCGATATTTCATATTCCGTTTATTTAATTTCACTGTCAATAAAGATATCTACGTTTTGGATATACGTAACTAGAGTAATATTTATAGAAGTAAGTAAATAGTTTCTATAAGCATCACAAATGGTTCTTAATAAGTAAGTAAGTATAATATATATTTCTGCAATTCCCAAATCTCAGTCAATAAAAACCAGAACATGTCGAAACGTCAAAAGCCCTTATCGGAATTCGTAATATAAGTGACACGTGCTACCTTTAATATGAAAGGTGAAAAGCAGTCTGTTGGTAGTATTCGTTAGAAGAGCGGCATAACATGCTAGTAACGCCCCGTGGTTTCCGCGGCTTGACAACCTCAGAAGAACCCTTAATTTAATAAAAGAGCATTTTATGACACTCTTCGACATTCTGACTACAGAGATGCAAAAAATCACGTCGATTCATGCTCTGTTGCTGCGTGTAACAGGTACTTAGAAACAAATCAAGACACTTTCCCAATTATAAATATCAAATAGAAAATTCAGATCAATCTAGAGGAAAAGATGCAACACTGCATTATATCTCGCTGAAGCCACTTCTTTTTCAATGTGTGTGCGTGGTAATGTTGCCATGAAAAACAATTACAATTGCACGAAAACTAATATTAATTCCAAAACTCTACGTTAGCCATTTCCGTCCAATACACAACCTTAGGAAATTTAATATTTTAGAACTGCATATACCTATTTGTAAGAGTTTAATGTTACGGCTTTTTCAAAATTGACTTGTAAAAAAACTGCACAGTTTTTAAAAAGAACCTCAAAATGTAGTCCTGGCCACACTTTTATAATGCACTATGTATATTTAAGTACACGAAATTATACCATAAACCAATGTACATTATGTCGAGGTAAGAATGGCCAAGCGCGTAGCGTAGTTTTTTTGCGTCAATGTGTGAGTGTTGTGTACCTATACGACAGTAGCGTAGTTTTTGGATGGTTTTTGGCTTCACTTAGATCATACGCGGTGCGCCATCTTATTCTCTAGATTGATCTGAGATAGAAAATGGGAACACATGAAGTTCGCATTCTATTGATGTCACATCTTAAATTTTTTTGCTAAGTAGGTAAAAACCGAAGATACTAGTAGATCGCATATAAAAAAAAAACTAGCTATTTTTCCCGCGGTTTTCTCGCGTTTTATAGCCTATGTTACTCTGAAATAATGTAGCTTTCTAATGATGAAAGAATTTTTGAAATCGGACAGGAGTTTTTAAGTTAATTCGTTGCAAACACAAAAATACAAATATTTCCTGTTAAAAATGTTAACCCCGGACGTGACAAAAGCACGACCGCATTTGACTAGGCTTCATATCCGGCTTGGCTTACAAACGCGAAGAAAATTGTTAAGATATATTTAGATCGGGCTGCACTCAGCTGGGCGAGAGCTCAGTTAACGTTGGATTGAATCATAAAGCAACATTGACGTCAGAGCACTGCTTCACGTATCGACTTTCAGGCAAGGCGTTAGCGAAAGTGCCCGCAGATACACACGTAGGAAGCACGGACACTCACCGGATGTGGACATCAGCGTCATTCTGTCACACTAATATTGACACTGACACATACACTACGGGTGACTTTTTTTTCACGGCTTATGACAAATTCACGTCACTGGCCAGGAGTACATGCAAGGAGTCAGTCTTTAGTTAACATGAAGCCTCTGCCTTAGTTACCTTCTTAACGTCAGTTCTAAAAATTATTGAAAAAATAAATTCGCCGAGTCTATCTTCATCGTCAGCCAATCAACTAGTTCGTCTCATTACTGTCTTTAGTTTTATAAAAACCTAACTAATAATTTTAACGTTTGTTTTTCTTCTTCGTCTTTGTTTCAGAAATTATTACATCAATTTACTGATATTTATTTTGGCAAATTATCTATTTTTACCAATATAAAATGTTCGTTTGTAGTTATATTCCGTATTTGCTTAGCTAGAACGACAAAAAAATATGTATCGCTAACAATCGTTAACCCCTCAATGCGTATTGCTACGAGTAGGTATAGGTGGGTGTATACCTTCACAACTATTTGTCGATCACTTTATTCGATGTTCAAACACTGTAATGTTCTTTGATCTGAAACGAGCGATATGAGAAAAATCCTTTTGAAACGATTGTGTTCACATTTGAGAAGTAATATTTCTCTTTATTTCTATCAGAAAACTAGAACTGTAAGTAACACGGTGAATGCTGTTAGCTTGTCTGTGAGTGAAACTAACAACGAGTTCAACAAATAACTGAATTTATTTAGCAGACGATGTAATTATACCATGTTTACTGAAAGCGCGCTGTGATGAGACTAAACAATGCCACGATCACGTCAACAGATATTGGGGAGCTATATTTCTTGAATAAATGTTTGCTGATAGATAGATAGATTTAGTAGGTATAGTTTGGTGCCTAGATTCCCAGAATTGATCAACCTGCCCTTTAACCTATCCCAATATCAGGTAGGCGCTTAACTGCTATCGACATAGGTTGGTACAGGCTTTGTAATATAGTCTAATAACTAGTATAAGACGCCTGTATAAGTAACAAAGGGTGCTCTACAATTTATAGCACAAATTTATTTTAGAATTGTACACAACTTTTCTTTTGTAGTATTATAAATTATGATTAGATTTTAATTTATGGGTTATTGTCTGAAATAAAAATAATTATTATTATTATTATTATAGTAAATGAGCGAGTCTATAAAGTAAGCGTTATCCGAACATTGGCATCAATCAGTTGTAAATGCCACTAGCGTTTACCCATCTTTATTTGACTTGTATCAATGTATGTATTATATTTACTTAACGAGTTCGTTCATTTAATTCATTGTAATCTCAAAAAACTGCACATAATAATCCAACAGTAAATGTGAAGCAGTTCCATACATTTTGTCGACAATCTACGAAGTTTCTGAATGGAACAGATATTTTTTTCTCGATTTCAATATTGCCCCATAGTTGGTCGTGCTCTGCTAGCGGAGAATACCTACCTCTACAAATTCTGCGGGAATGCAAAACCACACGTTGTGTTATGACGTAATATAAAATAATATAAATGACCATTCGTGTAAAGTATATTTATAAAGTTTGCAGCACAAAAAGTAGAAAGCCGTTTTGGTTTATGTAGGCTGGTACAGTAACTGAGTGCCTTTCCATGTAGTCAGCCTACCAAGCACGACACCGCACGAATTCGTTCTATATTTATTACATTCAATTGAACGCACATATTCACTGGTAACATAAAAAGCTAAATTTCATTTATACAATAAAAAGCTAAGTTTTATTTTACTTAGAAAGTTCAGTCTTAAAATCTTGTCTGAGCAGTAAAATTTCAGAAAAGGCTTTTACATAAATTAACTGTAGGTATCCCTAGTACAATCACTACCTAAAAATTCGTTACGTACTCGATAACGAGATGTAGGTGATATAAAAAAAAAAATACAATTTCGAATCACTGGCGCGCTGCTTAATTAATAAGGCATAAACGGAAACTATATTTACTAGTTGGCTCTGTGAGCGAAAGACCTCGCGGACGGCTTCTGTCTGTCTGCCTGATTTTTTTACTACTTATCTCCGCACTTTAAAAAAAATCCAAAACTGACACGATAAAAAAATCAATACTAGTATCGCACCTACTCACAAAGTTCAAGAAAATGCGACCTGTAGAAGTCATACGGACAGAAAACCGGACATAAGAAAGCTTTTTTTTCGAAGCTGCAGCATAGACACTTCGCTCGCTTAGGCTCACTCGGTCGATTACATTCATAGTATTTTTAATCAAATACGTCATGAGTCATAGACGTAACAACGTTACAACGATTTTTCGAGTGTTTGTACTAGGGGTTTCCTCCGAGTATTTCGAGGTAACAAAAATACGGCCAAACAAAATTCCAATTCCTGCTAAATTCAATAAAATTTAATTTTACATTCAATAAATCCATATTCCGATCCGGCTATAAGCAGCTGAGCAATCACGAGATTCAATAACAAACCCTGAGTGGCATGGACCCAAACGAGAAGCGATATTTGTATCACGTCATGATTAACGGTAAATATACCGAATCGGAAAAGTTGTTACATAAAATTGATGTGATGGGTGGATTTGTCTTGTTTGCTGGGCTGGGTAGGTATAATCTCACTTTTTCACAAGCAAATCAATAAACGGAACGGATCAGTACAAAATATGAATAGTATAGTATATAAGTAGAGTACTTAGATAATAATCTCTCATAGGTTATTATCTAAGTACTCTGTATCTAAGTATACTTAAATAAATGTCTAGAAAGAGTTCTATACTGTTTAAGAACGAAATGTGACAACTTTTTATACTAGTGTGCGTGACAAATAGGTCGAACTGGGGCAAATGCGTTTGTGGGGCAATTGCGTCTTTCGAGAATTACTGAAGAGCCTTCGCAAATTAAGTCTTTTCTGGGGTTGCATCATACATTTTGTTCATTTAGAACCTAACAGTTGGCTGTTATTTTTTTTGCCCGCGTAATGTTTTTTCAGTTTAACTTTTAGATTAACTGGACAACCTGTCCATTTTGATAACAATAATGATGTGTTTTTTTTTTCAAACTTTTTGTAAAGTTCAACTAGGTAAGTAGGTAGTACTATTTTATTTTAAACACAAAATACTATATACTAGTATTGTTTGGATTTTCATGTTTTTTTTTAAACTTACCAATTATTGTCTGTAAATACCGCTTGTTCTGTTTTATTCTAAACATATACAATACCAGTAGGTACTGTTTGGGTTTTCATCATAAACTTTTTACCTAATTACTCACAAATTATTATTATCTGTATCAGATACCGCTTACTGTGTTGGACCTAAGAGCTGCTTCCCAGTATTCCCCAGGTAAGCTCAGATTTTTGCAATCGGAACTCTTGGCGCCTGCTTCCGACCGTCGCTAATGAACACCGGAGAAATACCTATTCACGAAGCAAGTGCGGCTGCGAAGTATTCATTTCTGTGCATTTTCCAGACGAGGAATGATAGCGCTACGAGCACTTGTGGCGAAAGTTTTGCAAGAAAATATCACTAGGAAAGTTTAAAAGGAGCCACATGTGCAAACTACATAAATTTAAAAGATGTTTGGATCATTTTACGCTGAAAAGGAAAAATAAGTACGTATTTAGATACACCGTTTTATTAGTCCGTACTGAATATACATAAATAGGTATCTAGACTCTACGAGGATATACATTTTCTTTAATACATTTGAATTGTTTTCTTTCCTATGAAAAGAAGCTTAATACTACAGTACAATTATTTATTCTGTGGTATTACTTACTTCTATGTTTGGGGAGGACAAAATATGACTTTTAAATAAGTGGTCCGCCTTCCCATTTTGAATTTCGTAAGCTTTGTAACGCTCGTAGCGTAGCTAGACTACAGCCCGTGACCGATCACCGATGTTAAGCAACGGACGACACGGTCAGTTTTCAGATGGGTGACCGACGACCGTAGGTGTAGTATTTATGACTCAGCGTTGTCGTATTTCGGACCGACGCGTTAAATTATAGGCCCAAGTTGTTTCTCCATTTAAAACAATCGTCAGGCCATGTCATAAGCTATCAGGCGGCTTCAAATCTCTGACCAGGGACCCTATTCGGAGATTAGAGATTTTCATCTCACTTTTTTTCATCCTTGTTGCTTTCGTTTGAAACGTCATAGGTGTGAGAGTGACCAAGATAAAATCTCATCTCATCTCACGCGCAGGAATAGCCCCCCGGGGACCCTATTCGGAGATTTGAGATTTTCATCTCACCTTTTCTCCTCCTTGTTGCTCTCGTTTGAAACGTCATAGGTGTGAGAGTGATCAAGATAAAATCTCATCTCATCTCACGCGTAGGAATAGCCCCACAGGGCTAGCCTCTCGGCCTAAACTAACTTACTGTTTACCCGCGAAGCAGCCGTATTCTTTGAAAGAACCTGTGTTATATCCATTTTATAGACGCCAGTTGTAAAACGTATCTCGGCTCCATGTGCGATAATAAACTCGAAATAACTATGGTAATATTACCTATTGTTAGCTGAGACTACGTAGCGATGATATAAACGAAATCCGCTTTAGCTTCGATGGGAATTTAATCACATTTATTGTACTTACCTACCTTCGACACAGAATCAATGTTAATTAATCTGCCACCTATAATCTCTCGTTACGATACTCTTGGCGACTAATATAATCCACCGCGTAATATTTAAGTGGCGTTAATTTTACTAGTCGCTGGGTTTTCGACTTACTTAATCTAGGCAAGTACTTAACTTTAGTTAACCTGTAATTTTCTACGAACAGAAGCTAATTGCGAAACTTTGCGAATGTGCGGTTGTGTCTATTTCCGCTCAAATCACGCATAAGCGGATTTGAATGTCAACTACGGACACTAGTCAACGGTGATTTTATTGGTCTTGATGTAAAAAAAGCGATGATAGCCTAGTTGGAGAAGGCCCCGCCTCTCAAGCCAGAGGGCGCGGGTTCAAACCCAGCCGACGCGACGGCACGAACCAATTTGTTTATTGTGTAAACATATGTGCGTACTGTATGTCATCTTCTACATGGCTGGAGCACGGTGTATGGCGACAGGCTCGCTCCATGTCACATTTGGGACTGAATATTGTCCAGCGAAGTGTGGGTGTTGTATTACACCTCTACCAGCCCCTTCGGGGGAAAGGCGTGACGATATGTATATATATGCATGTGTATGATGTAAGAGTGGTTTCGAATACTTATACGTCAACTATTTAAGAAAATATGGGTAGTTTTGGAATATTAGCTCTAGATTTTAAAAAATTATTTTGACATTGTACTAAAATAATAGTACAATGTTCCAAAGCAGTGAGAGAGAAAGAGAGATAGAGCAGTAGTATAAGTTTTATTGAGCCAATCCAGTACTTTCATGAATATATTCGAAAATGTGCCACTTGAAAACATAGAAATCCGCAAAAATATCCAGGGCAACAGAGGAATAAGTTTTTTTGTTGAGCTGTGTAATTTGTTGCTAATTTCCCGAATTTACAAATAAGATAGGTACATCCGGTAAATGCATAGACAACAAGAAAACCGCGGATGCAGTTTGAGATTCATAATTCATATATCCCATTTGTTTTTACATTCGTTAATATCATCATCATTTTCACTCTTTAAAAATGTATTTCTTTCCGCTCAAATCACGTCTAAGCGGATTTGAATGTATAATGTGCTAACCGGGTAGCAAACTCTGGTGGGAGGCTTCGGCCGTGGCTAGTTACCACCCACCGGACCGGTAGTCGTGTTTCGGGATGTAGTCCGGTGTAATCGTTCCGAAGACCGATCTGAGCAGTAGCGCACTTCTAGCGCCTCACTCAACTGCCGTCTTTGTACTTCTTCACTCTAGTAAACTTCAAGGCTAGAGTGAATAAGTACCTTATAGGTCGTCGTGCTCCATCTTAGACCACAACGTCGCTTAACATCAGGTGAGTTGGTGGTCAAACGCCGACTTATTGTACATAAAAAAAAAAAAATGTGTTGTTGAGTTCCCGAATTCACTAATGAGATAGGTACATCCGGGAAACGCACAGACAACAGGAAAACCGCGTGATGCAGTTTGAGAATTCATAGTTTATCAATACCATTCGTTTTTACATTTATTAATATCATCATTTTTACTCTTTAAAAATTAACACAACCCCTAAGTTACTACTGATTAGTTTTTTAAATATACCAACCTAATTATGTTTTCTAAACTGCTTTTCACAACAATTGAACTCTTAGACTCCTTTAGAGTCTGAATGGCAATAATTCTACTCCGGTACGTTTTATTTTACATTTTATGCAATAAAACGATTCAGAATTCTCAACAATGCATTTATACCTGACTTCGAAACGATTTGCCCGACTGGTGATTTTTCACTTCACTGATCTGAATAATTAGTATTTTAAATTCTTAAAAATTAGTATCTCAATTAAGTTACAAGTATGTACTGCACCTTTTATTAACCGTGTACCTCATTAGAATTTGTGGACAGTAAATGTTTAAGTTTTAAGATGAGTACCTACTTAGATGCAGCATTCGTACCCGACTGCGCAAGAAGCAGCGTTATGTTTTTCGAGTGTATGTATGTACGTATGAAGTTCCTTTGGCACGGCCTACAGCCTTATGGATTTTGACATAAAAGGTGTCATTTGAATGGTCTTGATAGTGGAAGTCACATAGCGTACAACATATTGCAGCCGGGTTTTTGTTTTTCTTTTAATAATGTTACTTGTTTGGAAAGACATTAATTACTGCCATGCATGTTTACATAAATAACAAATTCAATCGTGTCTTTTTAACCGACTTAAACAAAAGAGAAGGTTCTCAATTCGTCGGTTTTTTTAATGTAAGTCTACCCATTACTCGAAGAAGCCTGAACCGATTTGAATAAAAACTGTTTATTGTTTCTTCCCAGATGGAATTTTCATTTATACAAAACTTAGATAAATAGTTTTCTACGTTTTTTTAAAAAACATTTAAGCTACTAAACGCTAGAATAAACATATGTTTTAAAAATCATTAAATTACTACTTCATTTTCTTCATAAATGGTTCCTTCCGGCTTTCAATATACATAGTAAGTGTTAACATTTTATACAATTATTTTTTGTCACTTTGCCATGCTAATATTATTAGGGTGTTGTACTTTTGGCGGGCTCATTGTGATTAGTATTATTGTCGTGTGCTATAGTTATAGTTAGATATACAATTATAATAATATAACAGCGCAACAATTAAGTATACAATGGCAAGGTATACGATAGCTGTAGCCTGCCCAACGGTTAAAACAAATGTTATTACAAAGACGTTTCCGGTTTCTCGTCCGGTATGTCAAACGTATTTTTTTTCCCTTTAGTCCTTTAGAGTACTTTGACTCCGCACGTCTTGTGCAAAAATACTTTTTACTTTTAGCAGTAAGAAACGGAAATGAAAGTCTGCACTTGGTAATTGAATAAAATCATAGTTAATTGAATTCATTGTTGTATTAATTTAACCTTAACAACTAAGTTCTTAATCTAATGTGCGTATACCTAAGTAATTTTGAGTCGGCGCCGAACAAGCAAATTAATAAATGCGAAAAGCGTGATGCGCGGCGGCGGGGTAAGTATACATCACAAATAACCCCGATTTTCCCACCCTTAGGCTGGGATTTTTTTCCAAATTTATATGGGTCCAACTTCGAAGTAAGTATACCCTTTCTTATAAAAAAGAATTATCAAAATCTAGCTACTCTGTAAAAATTAATGCGTGATCATACATAAAAAAATATACGTATTGACTTGTAAACCTCCTCAGTTGCGTCGGTTAATAAAAATCAACAAAAACCTGTAAATTGTGTAAATTGTTTACAAAATCCAATTCGAATGACGAGAAGTCGGTTTTTTAATTTTGTGGTTTTTTTTTTTTAAGGGTCTGTGAAATTATGATATACATATACTTACCTAAATAAACAATCCATCTCGTATCTTCATCAGACTAAAATCAAAATAATTCGACAGCATATTATATTTCTATGCCATTCATGGGATTCAATAAAATTGTAGAGTATGTACTTCATTTTATTTTCATGAAGTAGGTATAATTTAATATGTAAAAAGTTATGTGTGCAAAGTTTGCATCACATGAGTAGGTGTATCAAGTATGAGTACTTTACATCGTCTCGATCCTTTCATAATCATCAAACATTCGATAACAAATCAAGAAACTTCAAAGAAAATATAGGAACCGACCAGTCTCGATGGTTATTGAACTGGAAAGTACTTATGAGTATTTTCCCGACAGCAAATAAACAGCCGAATCTAATCATAATGGCAAAGGCAAATAACCTACCTACGCCTCAATATAATTTCTTATTTAATTCCTAACTTACTCGTTATATTATATTTACGAGATAATAAGTAGTTTGTAACTAGTAATAAATCAAAATAGTACTCACCAAAGGTCGTGGTGATAATGGTGTGCTGACGGAGACGGTCAGCCGGCAGAGGCGGCCGCGTGGTGCCCGCACATGGTGACCGGCGCCCACCACAATAACAGTCCTAAAGTACGCACACCCACTCTAAATTATTTATAGTTTATCGGGAAAAGTACGAGAGTCACACGGCGCGATCTATGTTTACGCGAGTTTAGCTGCTTCCGGGGTAAAGAAGCGAGCGCGCGCGCCCTAGGGATAGCGGCCGACTGACGCTCGCTCCGTGCCGCCCAAACGGCGGGCGGGCGCCCCACCGCCCTCGCTCCGCGCCCAATGCCTTAAATTCTTCAGATGCCGTCTCGCACTTGTAAGCGCAGCTAAGTGTTTATCGAAGCTCGTATAATCGTACTTGACAACGCTTTGAAGAATTTACGACAAAGTTCGACGATACCTTTGACTGCTCTGTTTTAGCATCGTGAGTCGTGACATTGAATGAAGGCAGTTACTTGCCTACTTTTATATAGATTATTTCAAAAAGTAACCTTTACAAGAATTTGCCTTTTCTAGGATAAAACCCTTGGTCTAATCTAGTTAATCGAGTACGTAAGGGATAATCAAAGTGTTGTCATAAAAACTCAGAAATACCTACTTACATTATTTGAGAAGCAAAGCTCTATCGACAACGAGAGCTAAATCTTGATTCAAAATAAAACAGTTGTGAAGTGGATCAAATATTTAGCGAATTAATTTCGGAAATTACAATAAATGTATTATTTATTTCAAAATTAAAACTTTTCGTGCAAAAACAAAATACGTGTTCCAAGCTATTTCGGATGGGATCGCTAAACAATTTTAATTTTCGGCAATATTTTCGTAACTCATTAGCAAGTTAAATGCCCTACCGGCGTCCTAAATCTACTTTAAAATCTCTCGCTGGTGTATTTCTATTGGTGGGTGAGGTAAAATTTTCTCAAAGGTCGAAATTTGAGGATCCGTAAATCGGTTCCTTAGGGTTCTACTAAGGCTATTGAATCTTGAGTGGATTGAACCTGCGTACGTAATTAACCACCTATTATATGATGGCACGTCGACAAGAACAAGCATGTTATACAGCATCAATCAGTCGATTACGGTATAATTATAGTTAATTTATAGTGAAGTACCATACCAGCTAAGTTTAGGTAATATAAGTAAATATGAAGAGCTATTCCTTAGCTTTTAGTAGTATTTAGGCCTGCACAAACTATTCAGATTATGTAAGTTCTAGAGCAATGCGATAATAGTAGGTTTGATATTTTATTACATACTAGCTGCGCCCCGCGGTTTCACCCGCGGTCCCACAGGAACTGTTCATTTTTTCGGGATAAAAAGTACCCTATGTCCTTTTCTGTACCCCAGACAACGTGTACTTTTGCAAAATTTCAAGACGTTTGGCTGAGTAGTTGAGACGTGAAAGCGTTACGAACAAACAAACGAACAAACTCACTTTCGCATTTATAATATTAGTTAGAATGATGATGATGATGTATTTAAGTATGTATTTAAAACTATCTAAGTATGCATATCAGTCCCTGGCAGCCATAGTACAAGCTTTGCTTAGTTTGGGGTCAGGCGACAGTGTGTGGAAGTGTCCCGAATTTATTTATTTATTTAAGTGTGCTAAGTTGATCATACCTACACCCAAGGTGTTATTATTTTTAAAGGCAGTATTATTAAGGGAGCCGAGAGTGTAGATAATGATAAACGCACACGCGTCGTCACAGTTGCAAGGATAAAAATACTAGACGTGCATTGCATTAGTCAGTTTTTTTTCTAAAAATGTATGCGCATTTTTGCTGTTTTTTCACTTAGCAAAAGCAGCTGAGTATTTTTCCTCCAATTTCGAAGGTAGCAAACTATCACTAATTAGCATTTCGTGCCTTGAAAATTATTTCTGATGGAGTAAAAAAAAACACTTTATCCACTTGAACTTTACATTTTGTACTAAAATAAACAACTGCAAAAAAATTAAGTAGGTAAGTACTTACCTAAAAAAACTCTTGTGAAAAATGGCGTGTGCGCCGCGGCACCGCGCACATTCGCTAAAGCGAGAATTTTGTTGTGAATTATGAATAATTTGATAAAATTAAATGTTGTTACCGTAATTAGAGAAGGGTCTCCAATTTTTTTAATCAAGAATTTGAGAAAATGTATGTAAGTACAGATTTATTGTTTTCAGTTGAATAAAAACTCTTAGTTGATTTATTTTAAGTAAAAAACACTATCGCACTGGTGCGAGGTAAAGTAAAAGCATGCGTGCGTGAAAGCTCGGATTATGAGCCTAAAATCGATGTAATAAAGTCCTTTTACAAGCAAGTGTGATGAAAAAATACATGTGAATAGGTATACTAATTTTATCATGATAAGCAATTTTTCGGCTTCACAGAAGATTTATATGGTTTCGGCGTTATCAATACCTATCGCTGATATCCAACTGTGATTTCGTGGGATAACCATGATTCCAAATATGATAAAATTGTGTTATTTGTTATCTCAGGCTACTACGGCAAAACAAATGGTATTTATAACAGAATAACATAAACCTCATAAATAAAAATAAAACAAAGTATGGATAAAAACAGAACAGCGTGAACTGATTACCCATTTCTATAATAAAGAAAATATTTGTGCGATTAGAGACGAGGGATACAGTTAGTATAGCCATCAGCTAATCAATTGTAAACGTAAAAAGGTTTGCGATGAAAAGGTACAAGTTATTATACCCATCCTAAATTCGCCTTCAGGTACATAGTAGGTACGTAATATGGATTGAAAATTCCACAAAGCCTATATATAGAGAAACGTCTGTATAAGTATCTACCTGCCCATCAACGATCGGAATGAATGAAATTGAAAGAAGTGCCTTACCGGGACAAAAGATTTACAGCCCGGTGTAGAATCTTTTTTAAGGTTTGAATTGAGTTTTTTTTTTAATATTTAGGTACTCACACTTACTGTTACCCGCGACTTCGCGCTTCGCGTTTGCGTTTATTGAGAAAATAAAATCCGAAAACCGTAACTAATTATCAAGATCGTTCAGCCGTTGAGCCGTGAAAAGCCTACAAACAGACAGAGAGAGTTGCTTTTCATTTTATAATATTAGTGTGAATATTATCGTACAGCTATGTCTGTATAAATTGCTATCCACCCTATCGATATCATAGGTATCATGGATAGTATACTAAATAAATACAATTTGGCATCATAAAATAAATAAAAAATGTATTTATTGCCAAAACCTATGAGTTAAAAACACATTAAAGAAAAGTACTTATATCATTACACCTAAACTAAGTATAATTTAAAAATTTATATAAATTGTTTTGGCAATTGGAGTAGGCTCAGCACTGTTCTGAGTAGACGAGGTCCACGCAGAGCTGGTTTTCAGCCTACCCCATTGCTTGAGCTAAGATGTTTGTCAAGCGTGGTGAACATGTGGCTATAGCGGGTTTTCTTCATCAACATAGTTGCAGGTGCCTATTTTTAAACATCATCATATTACATGCCATTGCCCTAAGTATCAAGTAACACACCTAAGATCGTAAAAGCCGACCGGCTAGCCACCGGCTTTTCAGTTTTTTAGCATGATGCTAAAAAAATGTGTGTGTTGTCCGTAAATAATTTTTATTCCAAAAAAAGAAACGAAAATTGAAAAATCCCACGGCTGCGCTAGTAACTTTATTTATAGGTATTTGGCAACGTAAATAAATCTTAAACGCTGTGCGTAAATATAAAGCACTAAAGTGGGCTTTAACATTTACGACGAATGTTTTGTGTAACCTATACTTTATGAGGGGTAGGCCTTAGAGGCATAATTTTATGGCGCTTGAACACGATGGATTGTCCCGATATTTTATGCCTAACGTTCATTGCTTCTTTAAGCCGTAAAAGAAGTCTGCAGTCTGAACCATGTCTGCAATGGTTTTGGGTCGCAACAATATTTTTTTAAGACTCGTGTTAAGGCATAATGATTTTTGTGGTGACGAGTAAATACGACACACGCAGGTGGGCACTGCCAATATGATGGCTTGTCTTGTCAGTAGATCTACAGCAAATCTACAGTGCTAGGTAGGTACACAGAAAAATACATTTCCATAAAAATTAATAAATAAATAAATTCGGGACACTTCCACACACGGTCGCCTGACCCCAAACTAAGCAAAGCTTGTACTATGGCTGCCAGGGACTGATATACATACTTAGATATTTTTAAATACATACTTATATGCATAATAACACCCAGACATAGAACAATTAAACACAAATGTTCATCACATAAATGTTTGCCCTAGGTGGGAATCGAACCCACGCCCCCAAGGCAGGTTCACTACCAACTGAGCCACCGAGGCAGTCAAATTGTTGAGTGAGAACGACATTTATATGGGACAGTTGATTTCTTGGAGAATTTAAAGTTCACTTATGTAAGTTGATAAATTTAGCTGCTTTGAGCCCCTTCTCGTGTCTTTGTTTAAAGAAATTGATAACGATTTTAGTGTTATCCATAGGCGACGGTGATCACTTACCATCAGGCGGCCCGTTAGCTTGTTTACCACCTATGGCATAAAAAATCATAAGATCCGTTATTTTTACTGTGTTAAAAGTAGCCTACATGCTAATCCAAAATAAGCTTCCACTATTTCATACAAATCCATTCGCAACTACAAACCATTTTACGCAAACAAACTCAGCTTTATTGTTAAACAGTGGATAAATGTTGTATTGTAAATATTATATTTTTATTGGGCTAGAAGCTTTGAGCCTAGATCGCGATTTGATATTATTTATTGGTAAGAGGTAAGTTGGAGACTTGGGTATCGGTAGTTTATTCTATTTATCTGATAATTCATATATTTATATTATTATTTAATTATATTGGCGTAATATAAGAACAAAATGTTACAACGCCTTCGAACTAAAGGACTAAGGGCAGGAGCTCAGTCCAGGAGGGCTATTCCTACGCGTGAGATGAGATGAGATTTTATTTTGGTCACTCTCACACCTATGACGTTTCAAACGAGAGCAACAAGGACAAAATAAGGTGAGATGAGAATTTCAAATCTCCGAATAGGGGCCCTGCTCTTAATCTTGAGTTCAGCTACCGTTCGAAGTACAAGTAACAAGTAAGTGTAGAAACTCGGGTTATCTTTAAACTTTTAACTCGGAATAAACTGCTCATCAGAGGTTAAATTTACAAATCGTTTTGCGGCACCAAGGGTTAGAAGCTAACCTTGAGTTAACACAATATTAGAGTGACATTAAAATATGTTAAACTCTGAGTTAATCAACCCTGCGTTTATGAGATTACCTTTGTATCTTCTGCAAGTGGATCCAAAGAGGTTTTTCTGCTCAGTAAGTATCTCACGAGAAACACAAAGGAACTGTGCTAATACTTATCTATTGGAGCTAACCACTCTAGGGATGTTAAAATCTATCGCCAATACGAGTAAACGAAGAATAAGGTCAGAAGGTCTCGCGAGATTAAGACGAACGTTGCTATGGAGAACAGCTAAAATACTCAAGGTGAACTTACTTTTGTACTTACGAAAATATATCAAATTACTTGTACACAATATTTGCCCGAGTCGCTCAAATTATTCGAGTTTTCTGTCACTTCTTATTGGTTTCAGGTGAATATATTATTTTCAATGCTATTTTGACATTCAATTGTTAGCTAATTTCTCGATTGTTTTTACTAGGAACAAGATAGTTTTTTAACAGACCATAGGTATATAGCGATATGTAACGCCATTTGCAATAGGTACCTATAGATAGGTAAATTGTTCGTTCTGTTTTGTCATCTTACACATACTTAATCATCTAGACTAGTCCATGGACTTGTCTACATACAATTAATAGGATAACAAAGTATTCAAATTATAATATGTCTTTCTTAGTTATGAGCGGTACAAAGTTGTGTGAAAATTAGGTGCTGAGTTAAGCTCTGGAATATCCCGCATAAAATCGCGAAGCACAACTGCTGTTGAAGTGTAGAGTATATGCAGTAGATTTTGTTGTGAATTTTTAATACTTAATTAAAACTATGTAGACGTCTTGAAACTACAGTCTGCCTACGATAGACTTAAATATTACTTTGTAAGGACTAAGTCAAGGGAGCTCTTCTAATGATCCCAACTAAGTTGTGTAAATAAATCTTTTAGTAGTCGTGTGAACCAAGTTGCACGCCGTCTTTGATTGTTAGCGGACGTCGTACATTAGAGCGATGCATTGTAGTAGAGTACGAGTAGAGAGTTGAGTAGCAGGCTGTTAACGTAAATTTTAGGTAAGTAAGTACCTAAGTATTTCTTAAGTACCTAGTGTTCATACTAGAACGCCTTTTTTAAATAAATAAAGCCTTCCTTTTAAGATCTTTGGTCCGATACAAACCAGACCAGTGTCAATCTAATAAAAATTGGATTTATTACCCGCCTCGGTGTAATGTGGAGCCGATAAAGCCGATGTAAGTAGGTAATAGAGCTGAGAGCTGTACAGATTAGATTTTTACTTCTTAGGGACATAGCCCACGATAACTTTTTTGTAGCGTTGGAAACATGATACGCTACAAACTCGCAAGGAGGTCAGTTGCAGGTCATAAACATAGGCATAGACGCGTGTTTTCAACGCTACAGAATCAGAGCCATAAACATAGGCATAGACGCGTGTTTTCAACGCTACACAATCAGGGCCATGGTATATGACCTGCGACTGTATCGCGTTTGTTCAGCGGCTATTTTTCGTTTGTTTCGCGATTGCATCGTTACAGTCGTGCGTTTGCAGTGCGACTGACACGATATATCATCGCTACAGGTGCACGTTGCAAACGCAACCAACGCCCAAAAGAAGCGATACAAACGCGATGCAGACACGCGTTCGCAAAACGCGTACAACAAGTCGTCGTGGGCTACCTCCCTTAGCCGAGGCCGGTTCAGTACAAGATTAGTGGCATGATGCAGACTCCATTTTAGATTACGAACAGGTAATTTAATTTGTAGGCTTTGCTAAAATTATTTTAAAGCGACTCCGAAAAAGCTTTCAATTGAACTCAATTTTATTATGGAAATTTGACGTGGTTTCCACTTTTTAATAATGCTGGATTCTAGGTATAACTTTACGTCGTAAAGTCTCATACCTAATACCTACCTTCTTCATATTTTTTGCTAAGAAACAGGTAATTTACTAAAGTTAGGTACTTAGCCCGTTGGCAAAGCAATGAAAGCTAAATAATCTTGGACTTTTCCAGTACACGTCACTAAGAAAAACAAATCTATGTCCTCAAAACACGATTAGTCGTACACGCTCTAGTTTATTTATCCTAGTACATAGAGTACATCTAAAACATTATATTGGAGCTAGTTAAGATATTTTTTGTATAAAAGTAAACAATCGATCTATTTCCCAAATTCGATGTAACTGATCCATCTGTTCGCATTTTTAGTTTTGATTTACATACAAATAAGAAAAATTGTTTACAACATCATCAAGAAATGATTTAAGATACTACTTATTACTCAGACATAGTGGCTTAAAAAATGCGTCTTGGCTTCCAATCTACCTAAGAACGCTAAGGAGAAGCCAGAGGATTTGTTTTGAAGAAGCTAATCTGAAATAACGAGTACATGGAGCACAGCATCTGGTAATATTTGTTTTGTACACAATACAGATTTTATAGCCAAAGGCGGGCTTAACAAAGCTGCCTCACAAAGAACTCCGTAGATAAGTTCATTAAAATGCAGTTTTTAAAGCGTAAAACAGATTTTCATATTCAAAGTTTAGTAAATGAAATAATAAAAGTAAACAAAGACGAAAGATAATTAATTCCTAGAGAATATTGTCGACGCCCATGCAAATAAATTTAAATGATAACAGCATTTCAATAGAATACAGGTACAATATGAACATAGTTATATGTCAATGTACTGAAAACCTGCGAAAATAGCCTTGGGTACCTCATAAAAGAAATAAAATTAAATCAGTGTCAATCTGTAGAAGGGTGCTACGCGCGTAGGCGTTGCTACGATCACCACGCTCAGCTAAACATACAAGTATTGCACCTCTATTTTTGAGTGTTTAGTTTAGATTTATTTGTATTTGGTGTCCATAAAGAGTTTTTGTATTGTATTGTATTGTATAACTGAATAAATTTGTACTGTAAAAGAGTATCATCATGTAAAATAGTATAATTAAATTACCTTTACATTAATTAAGAAATAGGCTACCAAAAAATCGTTAAAATCGCCTGTAGATTAAACTAAAATCATTGACAAGGAAAAATATTATTTTTATTTATTATAAACCTACTTAATTTAAAACTATTCATGCATTTAGTAGAGAATAGATACATTGTTACTAGTACCTTTCAAATAATTGATCTCACATTGAAAACTGAAATTATAGAGTCAAGAGACTGAGAATATGAGACTTTCTCGTAAATTGTAACTGTACCCAAACGGTCAATGCACAGCAAATAAGGGTAGTAAACAGCCAGCTGACGCCTAATGGGTTTGTATTGACGTCTTTGGACATCGCAGCCAGGGATAGATCTAGGGATATTTTTTAGGGTTTGCAATCAGTATTTTTTGTGTAGTCAAGTAGAATTGTCCATAATAGTCGCGAGTTACGTAATAATAGTTTTAAATGTAGGTAATTGGTATAATTATCGACCATCGACATCGAAATGACAAAACTGTTTCCAGACTCATTCATTTTTCAACCTTTTCCCTACAAAATACGTAAAACTCGATAAAGTTTATAGCACAACAACTAAGTGATTTCATTAGGTAAAATACGTTACTTGCTGCATTTAGTTCAATAACAACAATTGGATAGTTACTTGTAAGTTTTTAGGTAATTTCACACAATTGTCAGCCTAATTCCGTATCGTAAAATTGGCATACTAAAACTAGATTTCCTTCCCAACCTTGAAGAGTTCACGGTTAGCCCCGGACCGTCCCTAAAATAAGTCCACCCAGACTGCAGAGTATCAAATGCGATGGTTTTTCGGTTGCTCACCTCGGCAGACGTGCTAGGTATCACGTACCTATTATCTCCAATGAATCCTATAAATGGACCTAGCTCTTTGTGCACTTACCTGTAAAGAAAAAAGTTATTATAAGCCAACATTCAACTATAATCTACGCATACGCATACTCATGAGTAGTACAAAGTCAGAATGTACGTAATTGTGTACATTTAAGCAATCGGAAGGTGATAAGCAGTAAGTCAAAACGAGGTACTGTAGAGTTACAAAACAGCTGATAAATAATAATTTGTTTTGACTAAAGTTCTTAGCCAGTGCTTTAATTCCATGCATAACAAACAATAAGCAATTATAAGAGTTATAAAAGCGTCCCTTCTTATCTTGTCTTGTTATAGGACAGCGCAAATCTGCTACATTTTAAAAATATCTAAAAAAATATCGGTACTCGGTCACTCGAGTGTATTCGGAAGTAGGTAAGTAGGTAGTTAGGTAGGTATATTATCCTAATCACCGATCAATCACAATCACGTCAAGTGCTCTAATGTAGCTATTTAGCAGATAACACAATTATTGACAGGTATACGTATACCTAATGTGATTGCTTATCAGATAAACATTATCACACCAAACAAAAATATTTAATACAGATACGATATTATGATTTTTTATATAAATCTGCCTAAAAATATATTACACTGAGAATCACCGGCATAAAAAAAGTTGCCTAGCAGTCCAACGGTTTGAATAATACTTGCCATGAATCAAGTGACTTGATAGCATCGTTTATACTAAGTAAAGAGTTTAGCAAAAGCGAAATATTTTGGAAAGCTTAAACAGTTTGATACAAAACTGAAGTGCACGTGAGTGAATCAAAAGTGACTTATGACTAAGTGAAGCAAGCATGAGTTGTTTGTGCGAACAGACCTACGTCACAGCTAGATAGGGAGTTAGACGATGACGTCACGGACACCGAGTCGCCTCCAGACCATTGAATGGGAGTAGATAACTCACGTTTCTCTCATGACGTCACTCTGGAAACGCACACGGTATCCCAGTTTGGGGGCAATGGCCAATCTACAAAATAGAAAAATCCAATTCAAATCTCGTCGCACTTTCGCAGTGCACTGCAACATTATGTTGTTTCATGGACAAACTTGCGAGCAAGTGGTCTCTATAAAATCACTTTAAATTTTTGAAGACAATTCTGTTTTTAATTTTATAAGAGAACTCAGATCATTTACGTATCTGTTCATCAGACGACAATGATTTCTATTAGAATGAAACCCATAGCTACCACATGGCTACAAAAAGTCATGAAAGTCAAACATTTGTTTTAGCTTTCTAACTTCTACCTACAGGTGTTTTGAGAAACATGCTACTATCACTGACCCATCATCTCCGTTCTGATCAGCCACGTCAGCGGCTGCAGGCGCCTCGTCAGGTTCGTCCACACCATTGCAATTTTCCACAACCACTTCTGGAACTGCACTCATCGCCGCGATGCAGCACGAGTCGCCCGACCGAGCCCCGGCACTCCAATACCACACTGACAGCCATCGCCCTTGGTAAAAGATTACCATTACTACAAGTACATTATTAAATTAAGCGAAGTTATCTTGCAGACATGAAGCACATAGGCATGCGCCGTCCGCAAGCGGGTCACGAACGCACAGTTGGGGCTTCGGGTAACTAATCCCTTTAAAGAGTAGTTTGCTTGTTATACCGACACAGAAAAATAGCTTTGTTTGGAAACATAATTAACATAACGGTCACGTGGTTCTTTATTTCGTGAACGGACAATACAATGGGCAGTTGCAATGCAACAGCTCTGGTGTTTCATTCAATCATGTGCCAGCTGACAATTAGCGATCGCCACTCTCTTAAAAAAGTTATATTTTATTTTGGCAAGTTCAAAATTATTCTTCCAGATTTTGTGAGGAAATGAAAAATAGAAAGTAACACAAATGATTTGAGTCGCTAATACCAACAGATTAGGAAAAGTGTCCATTTTTAGGTACTCGTAGCAGTCATATTACACGGAAAAACTGATAAAAATGTTATCAAACTTAAGTAGTAAGTATGTACTTATTGCTCTACAATTCTAACACAATGAAACTACGTAGGCAGGTCCATAAAATAGCTAGGTAACCATCGCCTTTATCTTCGGTAAAGGCTCTAAAATTGCTTATCTGTTTGCTTAAACAAACTTATAACGGAACAATCGTGTTAGAATCTAGAGCATGGGTAAATCCTCCCATAAAACTACAGCTATAAGAACACCAATTTCACAAGATCTCTGGAAAATCCGCTCCAACGGCGTGACGGTAGATAAGTGTAATCCCAGATCCGAAGTAAGATAGAACCTACCTAGTCTACTCTACTCTAAACCTTTAACGATACTTACATAAATGAATTTTAGGAAATAGAAGGTACTGACTGGCGTTAAATTTGGCTAACTATTGCTATTGTTTATAATAACCTAACCTAGCGTAATTCGCGTAGGTAAGTATAATAAAAACACAAACACACACACATAAGTATTAGTGTAGTAGTCCTAACAGATAACGCTATGGTGCTTAATAAAATATCTAAAGTCTAACCTAACCTAGGCTAGGTATAGCATTACCTATATCTCCAGGTCATGTAAGCAGTGCCTCACACAAGGTTTTTAAATTCAAAAGGGCAAACTAGAAGTTTACCATCTGACGAATAATATACATATGCTATACATATACGGGAAATTGGGACCTCAGCGGTGCTATTCACAATCATTCGGAAGCATTTCCGATCGGATTCCACAAATTTCAAACTGAAATTGTTCGAGTCTGTCTTGGAACAAGATTACTGATAAAATTTTGGAACAAGAAATCGAGTATAAATCCTATCAGAAGAATGAAAAACTTATGAATACTGACTGAGATTCAAATACATAATTTGAGTTTAAAATTTTTAGAATCCGAACGGAAACGTTTCCGAATGAATTTGAATACCTGTGCAGATCGTGATGCATAATTATATTAAACTTGTCTTCTCAGTGCTCTACCCCAAAACAACTATCGGTCCTTGCGTTCCGTCCATTAGTCCCTGGTGACACGTAGCGCAAATAAAATAAGCTGTTCAATCAATGCGGCCGCCGCTGCGACCAACTTTTAATAGATTGCCTTCGATCGCCGATACTTACCGTAATGGCTGAAGCGATTATTTACCTACAACCCTACACACGGGTTCCGATGGTCACGATGAGGTCATAAGTTAGGGCGAATGTAGCTATTGTTGCGATTGTGGTATTGATAGTACAGGACTAGCGTGCTTTTTCTCCGCTACTTATAGGTATATACGACTTATAACGCTTAGCTTTTACGTATTTTTAACCGACTTCTGACTTCTTTTCTCGTATCTACTAAGTATAAATTAAACCAACTAAGAAGCTAGGCATGTCTATTTTCCCTGTTAATTTCATCTAGATTTATCCTACTATCCTACTAATATTATAAACGCGAAAGTTTGTATGTTTGGACGGATGGATGGATGGATGTTTGTTACTCTTTCATGCCAGAACGGCTGAACAGATCTGGATGAAATTTGGCACAGAGATAGATTATAGTCTAGAATAGCACATATAGGATACTTTTTAACCGCGGGTGAAACCGCGAGGCGCAGCTAGTTTTAAATATTATAAAGCAAAAAAAGGCGGAAATTAGTTACTGTTATATTGATTGGTTAAAGAACGCTATAGGTACATACGGGATAGAAAGAAGTCAAGCCGGTTTGTACCGGAAATCCAACATGGCCGCGTGGGCTATTTCAGGATTTTTTTCTCAGATTTTTTTTTATGCCTTAAGTGGCTAACAAGCCAACGGGCCGTCTGGTGGTAAGTGATCACCTTTGCCTATAATAATCTGTAATACCAGGGGCATCACAGATAAGCTGGGACTATTTTGAAGAACCCCATATTGTAATTACCTACTCGAAAATCCCGCAAGAGGGGAGCTCATTACACAGATTGTAGGTGGGAACCGTAGTGTCCGATTTCCACCGATCGATAATACTTAATTATGTGAATGAGCTTTCAGGCGGCTAGTGAGATGATGAAACCGCGATGCAGCCGAACTGGAGGGCTATTCCTACGCGTGAGATGAGATTAGATTTTATCTTGGTCACTCTTACACTTATGACGTTTCAAACGAGAGCAACAAGGACGAAAAAAATTTAGATGAAAATTTCAATTCTCCGAATAGGGCCCCAGTTCTTCAGAACACTCCCCGTCGTAAACGCGATAGAAGACACAAAGAGACCCAACGTCTCTACGCATACTGAGCGGCTCTAGCCTCTAGGTGTTCAAAGAACTTGGGATCGTCGACAATTCCAACAGCTCTACGCTGTAACGCAACGTGTGGCTCAAGCTGATACTTGGGTGCTCCGTTCCAAAGGAGCAGTACTTCATGTAAGGTCGGACTAGTGCTTTGTAAAGCAAAAGCCTTTGTGTTGACGTTAAGTACTGCTTTGCCGTATTGAGCACACCAAGTTTCTAAGAGGCAAGCTTGGTCTTACTCTTAATTTTGACCATGGAACTGCACATTCGCAGAAATTTACTAAAGGTTCCAATGCTTTCTGAGACCTTTTCATTCAAATCAAAAACAAACTACCTCGTCAGGGATTTCAGGAAAAGAAGTGTGTTGAACCCTACTTACGTACCTAGGCTGGGTATCTTTTTTTTTTTTTAATTCGGGACACTTCCACACACGGTCGCCTGACCCCAAACTAAGCAAAGCTTGTACTATGGCTGTCAGAGACTGATATACATACTTAGATATTTTTAAATACATACTTAAATAGATATTAACACCCAGACATAGGACAAACACAAATGTTCATCACATAAATGTTTGCCCTAAGTGGGAATCGAACCCACGCCCCCAAGATCAGAAGGCAGGTTCACTACCAACTGAGCCACCGAGGCAGTCACATCTAGTTGATTCCAAAGAAATTTTTAAAGTAAATCCGTCCTAACTGTTGAACTTGAAGGTACAAATTAACTTTTTGCATTATAAAATACTAGCTGCGCCCCGCGGTTTCACCCGCGGTCCCATAGGTACCGTTGATTTTTCCGGGATTAAAAGTACCCTATGTCATTTTCTGTACCCCAGACAACATGTATGCAAAATTCCATGATGATCAGTTGATTAGTTAGGGCGTGAAAGCGTTACAAACAAACAAACGAACAAACTCACTCATAATATTAGTTAGGATGGGTGAAGCCGGTAACGTGCGATGTAAAGAATGCAAAAGTAAAAGTATAGGGTCAACTAGGGCAAATGCGTCTGTAGGGCTATTGAGTCTATAGAGAATTACTGACAAGCCCTTCACAAATTAGGCGCCACCTACATCTTATTTCTATCTTTAGTTGCAAAAATCTGTACAAGATGGCGTTCGTTGCCTAATTTGTAAAGGGTTTCTCAGTAATTCTCGAAAGACGCATTGCCCTACATTCGCATTTGCCCCAGTTGACCCTACCTACAAAGTAAGTAACATAGGTACCAAAAAATACCAAACATAAATTGTTTTAATAGTTCAAATTAAAAGCAATTAGTGTCGTAACTTTGTAAAAGCAATTCCGTATTTACAATCAAGAGTTCTTTGCTAAAGTCGAGTAACACCTACTACGAGTGCAAAAGCATTAACCTTGCTAACTACGTTATTATTTAATTTATTTGATCTACAGTTAATAAAATAGTGCCATAATGATTACTACAGAACTCTACACAACTCCAGAAGCAAAATGTACCTACCTTAAAAGAGCACTTGTTTTAGTTGATATTGCTATGACTTTGTAGCGAATTGTACACCTTTCAACATCAATAAACTCTACTACTCCACTTAAGTACGCTTTGTACTCCACCGAAAGAAGTACCAAACGGCTAATCAACAACGACTCGTTGGTTGTATCCAAACTTCAGGCTTGTCACAAGCGCGAGAAGTGGTCAGTCTGTCGGTATTCTACGGAGTAGGTAGGTACACTACGACGAGTGTGCACAAGAATTAGGTACACGACCTAATCAAGTCATCACCTTTCTTTTACAATTACACCAGACGCAGTATTCAAGAGACACTCTCATCATGGTGAAAATTCCGTCAAAGCGTCAAAAGGCTCCAGTAAAATTTTCTTGTAAGAACTGCAAAGGTATGGAACTCGTTGCCTATACGTGTCTCTTTCCACCCAAATTCAATCCAGGAGTATTTGAGAGAAAGGTGAGATTGTAAATCTTAGGCAAGCGTGTTACACCCTCGATCACGTCGACGCTTCCTATCAGGCAAGTCAGTCAAACGCATGCCTAGCCCGTTGTAAAAAAACAATTCATACCCTTCATCAATGTGCTTCTAAAACCATCGGTCAGATGGTTTTAGAAGCACTTAGAAAGACTTAGAAGAGTTTTATGTTTTTAAACTTAAAGCATAATTTATTATGGCATAAATTAATGTTACGATAATAAATGGAAAAGTAGATAACTATTTGTTTGTTTTAACCAAAGCTGACCTTTTACCAAAGAAACGTTCGAGAGAGATTTTTACAAAAATAGTTATCATTCACGATAAGTCCGTTTAGAAACATGAGCTTGGCTTAGTTTGACAATATTTCTGAAAAGTTTCTAAGTACGTGTTACGTACACTTTAGTCTGAGACTTATTTCATTAATTTTGTGCTAAACTCATTTTCAATGCTCCAGTACCTACCATGCGTCACGGGCCAGTAGATAAAGTAAATAGGTGTTTTTCTAGATCCGGGAATCCCCATGGCCGTCTACCACGTGTGGGATTTTAGGACTTTCTTCCTGGTATTACCCGTATCCCCAAATAAAATTCAAGTCACTTCGCGGCGATTTCAGTACACAAAATCCTGTAATAAGTACCACAGGTACAATTTTAATTAGCAGACTAAGTGAGTAGTTGCCTACAAAATCATTGTGCGTACATTTATGGCCTGCCTTGCAGTAGCTATGTAGCAATGTAGCAATGTTTACAGAGACACTGTTTAACGTGATTACAGGATATTCTTCTAGATCAGTGGTTCTCAAACGTTGAAAACGAGGCCGCGTCTTCGAATCAATCACAAAGTGAGCCTGGTCTAAATAACTATAACTTTATTTTATATTAGGAATGACATTTAGTCATGATAGTTTTAACATAAAACGCAGTTTTTTATTTAATGTAGGGATACCCTACAATATTTATACATTTAACAGTTCCCATTTTGTAGGGACCTACTTAACATTCGCTTGCCAAACACCAGCACCAGTAGGTGCCGCCACTTTGGGAAACGGCGAGATAACAGCGATATTGGAAACACTGCACTTTGAAGGTATCACTATACAAACTTGTGTTACGCTCAAGTATTTACATACTAGATAAGATATCACCTATTGTCGATCACTGCTTGAACAAGCCGAAATCACGTTTACAATGTTACAGATATAATATTGGGTTAGGCAGTTCGTAAAAAAAACAGCATGTCAAATATTCATTTTTATTCGAATATAGCTAAATATTAATTGTCTTCAGGACTTTAAATTACAATACACGTGACGATCAACACACATATCATAATTAACAAATTTAAAATAATAATACAGAATTAACAATATCCGTGCTTTGCTGAATTTCAAACAATAAACACAAGCATATGACACACTAAAATAAAATAATAAGCTATAAAAAACTATACGATAACAAATTGAAGCAAAGCAAGCAGCGGGATATATCGGACATCCCGAGCCGAAATCATGCGCCTATCACACAACACACGCACACATACACAACTCGACAACTACACTGCAACTAGATATTCGCTGAACAAATCGTAATAAAATACTCTGAGAAATCATATAAAACTACAATAATAATAATAAACGCTCAGCAAGCCACGGCTTCGTACCGAAACGATCATAACAATTTGTGATTGATTTATAATAATGAGTATCCAATTAGAAACATTATAATATTTTAATATAAATGAATAGAGGCATGTATACACATTATAGTAAAAATAATGTCCATGATTGGCATTAATGATTAAAATACGTATTATAAAAAATTACAGATAAATAGATATTTAAAAGAAAAACATTACAACTGGTACTTACAGAAATACTGTAAGTCCCGAGCATAAGTACTGCGAGATCTTTTGGATATGATTTCTTAAAAATAGTATTCAAATACAAAATTCTTGCAACATTACATTTCTGTGAAGAATTCTTGGCTAATAAAAAATACTTTTTTGTAAAAGTGAGAACCAATCCATCTTAATCGTGAAACTTCACAACTAACTCATATAATTCAGTCCAGTTGGTCAATCCATCTGTACAATTACAGGCTATTATTATTATTTGTAATATTTCTATCATCTTATTCATAATCGCCTGACAAGAAAATCTGTTCTTTAAGCATTTTTTTTCAGGGGCAATTGGAGTCAGAGGGTTTGAGAGAGTATGTCAATCACAGATGAAAAGTGTAACACATGAAAGTGACGCGATTTTTTTTAGACCAGATTACCCTATCAATCGTTTACGCGTAATGATTACCTATATCTGTAATCCCGGCCGCTTTTACTTTACCGAACGGTTACTGCTACATTTATATAATTTTAAAATTATCTTTCATTTAAAACAACTACGTCATTTACAGATGACCGTTTTTTGGTTGTTTATAGTCGATAGCTGATAACATTCATTGGAATTACCGGAATTAGTATAACAATTACTAATAAACGATAAAATGGTAAACACAACTGAAATACGATCTGTAAGGATAGCCAAATTAAAATTTAAAAAAAAAACGAACTGTGTCTATAGTCCATTCGCAATATCACATACTCTCTAAGATGTACCAAATCATTTATTTTTTAATGAAAACCGGCAGTGGGTATCTTACTATTATGGCCTGACTTCACAGGCTAGCAGAGACATTGCATAGAAACAGAACTCAATTACGGGTCATCGAGGGCAGCTATAATAAGCCCTTTGCTGACCCTTGTCTGTAAATGTATTATTAAATATAAGGGTCACCTATTCACCTAGACTAATAGAACATTTACTATAAGCTGTTCGAAGCATTTCATTGTTAAGGTAGGTAATGAAATATAAAATAAAACATAGGTATCTAATTACGTCAAATTATAGTGTTACGTAAAAATCATGAAATAAATAAAATTACTAATTATAAAATGTCTTTTAAAATAGTTCTACTTACAAGATTATAAGTAAAAAAAGATACACGTCATAATAATGAGTTCTATAGAATTTAGGTGAAGGTGGTAACCCTAAACACAGAGCTTAATTGACACAGCATTCTTGATTGCTTAAATCTAAATAATTACGTCTAACTAGCAATATATTCGTAAACATTATTATATGACTAGTCAGGTGTGGTATTAAAGCAAATATTGCTTTAGGACCCTACTCATAAAAAAAATTAAACGTCCGACAAACGTTCAATAGGTGCTATTAGGTTTTTTGTTCCGTGTTAGGACTATGTGGGTTAAGTTTATGTGAAAAGAGAATGACTGACATCATAGTATAATTTTAGGTATATTGTTTTTTTTTATATCTTAGTTATCTAAGCTTATTTTTTTTTCATCTTCGATAGAACTCTAAACTAAAATCAAGAATATATTTTCTTGTTGTTAACCACAGTATAGCAGCGCCTTTAATTTCAAAAACTTCATTCTCTTTTTTGTGCAGACTTAATTCACATAATATTCAGTTTGAGACTTTGAGACGGTTTAATTTTTTTTTATAAATAAGGGTAAGTATATAATTATATGTATAAAACTAAGCGACTTACACGACGAAATACTGTAAATACAGTGTGTTACAATTTAATAAATATTACTTTTAAATATAAGTAAGGAGGTACTTAGTTTTAATATTCGATATACTGGACTATCTAATGATTACTTGTAGGGTTTTTACAACGGGTTACACGATACATTTTATTGGTTCGTGTCTATGTAATATAATTTTATTATTAGTTGAATTGTCATTAATTTTGCTCGTTTTACTAACCAAGATAAGACCAAATTACACTCGTAATAAATAGTTTGTTCCGAGCACAAAAAGTAGACAAAAAATGTTTTTTCAGCTTACATTGAGCACCGCTAGTACAAAAAACAATGAAAACAATATATTTTTTATAAAATACTTAACGAAGAGGTTTTTAAGTGGTCTAAGGTACTCGTAGGGGTATCGACGGTATCGAATGTCTAGGTTTTTTCTGTAGGTACGTTAAAAATCAAGGTCGATGTTACTGCTACCATCTGAGTGTACATGTCGATTCACACATTAACAACAATAAGTGGTGCTTGAGCACCAACTACAATGTGACTACTTTTTCTCTAGCACTCTCTAGTTAGGTACCTTGCGTTAACTTTTAGCTTTTACCTTGTGTTAATTTAAAGATACCATTCCACGCCCGACCGCAGACGTGTCGTCGCGACCCTACTGGGGGGCTATTCCTATGCGTGAGATGAGAGATTTTATCTTGCTCAATTTCACACCTATGACTATTCAAACGAGAGCAACAAGGACGAAAAATGGTGAGATTGAATCTCACTCCGTAAGAATAGCCCGCCTGTACTGGTTTGTAATTTTGTGTGTATTTGTTTGAAGTACGTTCCGCAGCGAGCGACATGAAGCCAGCTGCAAATACATACAAACCAGTAGTGTTGCGACGACACCTCGTCTGTTGCTGCCGTCTGCGGTCGGGAGCGGAATGGTACCTTTAGTCACTACACTCGACACATGAGCGTCTATGAGCACGTTGACGAACGAGTAACACCAGTGACACAGATTCAATCCCCAGGAATAGTTTGTCAACTTTAGTTACCCATATTGAGTGACAAAGGTACAAAATAAACATCATGTTCAAAGGAAAGGAGGAAACGAAACTGATAACAGCTTCGTCATTCATTATTCATACTTCCTTTCAAAATACGATTTAAATATTATCTTGATTTACAAATGGTAGTAAAAAACACCAAAAATGTTTAAGTATATTGCAGTGTACTAAGTCTTTACGAGTTAAGCCTTATAAAGATTTGTGACAAGCTCTTTTACGAGGACAGTACACTTTAATATAGAACAGCGGTAAATAATCACAAACATAATTTCTCTAATACAACACGTAATACATGAAAATTATTCAAAATAAAAATTATCAAAAATAAAATTCAACTTAATTACTTAATAAGCTTCTTTTGCCAACAATTAACTTTCCACTTCTTAATCAAAGGAGGGAAATTTAAACTAGTAAAAATCTAAATATTTAAAAAGGTAAACAAATTTAGTAATTTTAAATAGTTTACATTTTTTATCACTTTGGTAACATATCTATTATTCAGTCACTGGTTTATAATTCGAAGCGATTACGATTACGTTCACAAGACAACCATAAAACATCCTATTTGTAATTACACACAAAAAAAACTTCAATAGTGCAAGATTAGATTACTTACTGCCTTTAAGTATTTGTGCATTTGTAATCTTAACAAGTAAATCATTTAAATGATATGAAAAGTTTGTAGCATAATCATACAGTTACCGGTATCTTAACTTCTTTATTGACTATATAAAATTTGTGCTTCTTGCCGAGCACTCCCCAGATCACAGCCACATTTTCAATGACAATATTGAATGGAATGGTAGCCAGGGCACCGGCCACAAACAACGCACATTTGACCGGCCCATACCTATGCATAGGGAATGATTTCACTACTCCAAAGATGTACATGTAAATATTGACAGCACCAATAAACACACAAACCAAGTCCAGCAAGTATGGGCATGGGATCGGGCAGATGGCTGCCAGGAATACATTGCTTGTTGACAGTGGTAAAGTGACCCATGAGTAACAAGATATGGCGAGAAAGATCTTGTGGAGCAATGGTATTTCCTTGGAATGTACTACAAGTAGAATACCTTGGATCCACCTTTTTCTCTGCTGTATGAAGTCCCATAAGGTGAAAGGTGACTTTTCCCACATTTCTCCCTCAACAAAGTTGAAGGTGTAGCCCTCTCTGTAAGCTTTCATTGCAAAGTAACAGTCCTCCGCTACAGACCCATCAAGTCCATTATCAAACGACACCTTTTTTTCGGCTCCCACCTAAAAGTAAATATAGATAAGGTTGTGTAAGCTTCAATCATGATTTAAGCACATACATATTTTTTTATCTATTTGATATTCAAACAGTCAGCTGAACCAATATTGATAAAATGCTGCATGAAGTAGCATGCATCATGATTAGGGCAATTTTATCTCGAAAATGCAGGACAACTAAAAACCATGGGTATTTCACGTGAAGTACTAGTCAGTTTACTAGGATATATTGATGAAAATTGGTAAACCTTACTTGTGTTACAACATATGATCCCTTCCAGCTAAAAAGTGGCTTGTGGAACAGATAGAACTGCAGCCTCAGTTTGCCCATATCATCAGCAACACGGAAACTATCAGCCAAAGTTGTGAGCCAGTTGACTATTTGCTCATTGGCATATGTTATCAGCCCCTGCCCAAACTGGTGCTGCCCATCCAGTACAAAGTTAAGTATTCCACGGACAGAGTTGTCAGTCAGTAATGTCTCTTCATCCAGGTGAACAATCCAGTCAGTATCAGCCAGGATATTGACATTATCTTCTAAGCAGTACTGCAAAGCTCTAGACTTAAACAGGGCACCAGTTTTGGTCTTGTACTCTGCTGGCACCACAACTTCTTTCACCCTCCTGTGCTTTGGCAAATTGATAGCTTTATCAGTCACAACTTCAATCATAAAATTCTCCATGCCAGCATCCAAGCAGAGATTCATATTCCTTGTCACATTGTCTCTCACAAGTTTGGGGAAATCCCCTCTTGTAACCACACGGATGCAAATGAAAGGTGATAACAGGGGAGACCCTTTGATTTTTACTTTCCCTGGGAAAGCATTGAATAAAGTGAGACCTGCAAAATTGCAAAGGACTTGGGGCAGGGTGAGAAGAGTGAATAGCCTTAAGATGTACAGTGTTACAGCTCCAATGACTCCATAAGCCTCCCAGGGATCTACATATTCCTTCTCTTTCTCATCTAGGCTCACAGCACCAGCAAACACAAGGAAAAAATATATAAAGGCCATGAACATGGTACAGTGTAGAAAATGCTTCACTCTTCCTCGTAACATTCTAGAAAATTTACACATTTATTAGTTACCTACCATTTGACATTGGATACATTTGTGGTGTACTTTATAGCTAGATACAATAATCGATCATAGAAGACTCTTAAAAATATAATGATTCACAGTTAGCATTAACCTTGGACAAAATAAGTCTTGAGATAAATTTAAAACAAAACCATTTTCTAATTAAACATGTATTGACTTACTTACTTAATATTTTTTCCAATAAATTACAAGCAATTAGAGGTGGCGTGTAATATTTTCCTGATAACGTGTAGCATGCATAGGTATAAAGACTGAATTTCGTTAGGCAAGTATTATACTTTTTAATACATCTATCGTGTGAGCCACTAACCTTGAACAGATCTTTATAGCACATAATAATCAATTTAAAACCATCAACGTAAAGTTTTTCTATTAACTATTATTTTAAACTGGGTAAAAAGGTAAAAAAATCAGTAAGAAGAATACTCACGTTGATTGTGGGAAAGTAACCCACTATTTTACAAAGCTAAAAATTGGTAATGTCATATAAATAATTTCTAATTTTGAGAACTTTAATTTGTTTGTAGTTAATCGTTTTTAACGTAATAGTTTGTTATTTCTAAAATTTTATCGAACGAAACGAACACACCCGCCCCAACAGTCAGATGACATTTTATCAATTTTTTTTTTCAAATTTTTCAATCCTTGTTCTGTCCGCCACCCACTTCCATAGACAAACTTAAGTATCGTCTGCGCTTCAAGTACTATTTTGTTCTTATATAATGGTTCATAATACACAGTCAGTCTTGATTTTACTAGACAAGGTTGCTGACTCGTTATAGGACCCAGTCACACTTGAAGTTGTGGTGCTCCACCACCATGTTGTGTCGTGTCGCTGTCAGAGGGCCGAAATCTCCGGTCTAGCTTGGCCTAGCCTAGCCAAGCCTCAGGTATTCTGAGGCGTGAGACATTATCTTGGTTACTCTCACTCAAATGCTTTTCAAACGAATGAGACAAAGACTATCTCCGCACAGAGGTGTGCGGTGAAAGTAAGTTAGTCTGAAAAAGCCCTTTCACAAGACATGAGGAGGAAATTAAGTTTTTTTCATGTTGTATCAAGTTACAGAAGAGGTAAAAAACTACATTTTCAAATTTTATATTCATAATAAAAATATTTATTAGATCGCGTGTTGTCTTAATACAAAGTGATTATGGAATCATTGCGCGAATACTCGATCAAATCAAACATACTGGTACCGAATAAGTGTCTTAACAGACACTCGAGTAAATTGTTTGATTTGGTGTGTGACTAGGTACGCTATCATCGCAATCGCGTGCCTCGTCGCACAGGGAGAGGAGAGAAAAGCAGGCAGCAACCGATCCAACGCGCGTCGCGCGGTCATACGAAACGCGCGAACTTAGAATAGGGGAAAAACTGGACACTCAATGTTTGTCATCAGAGGGGCTATTCCTGCGCGTGAGATGAGATGAGATTTTATCTTGGTCACTCTCAGACCTATGACGTTTTACACGAAAGCAACAGGGACGAAAAAAGGTGAGATGAAAATTTCAAATCTCCGAATAGGGTCCCAGGCGAGCGTGCGATGGTCGCATCGTCAGTTCTCGTGATGATCGCGTAACCATTTAGCAACCAAGAAACGCCTATTAAATTTTTAAGAGCATGGCAGCAAAGTTTGGTCTTCAGTTGTTTTTATATTTTTTTTTGTGTAGAAACAGTAAGTAAGATAAGGTAAGTTAGATCTGCGCGTGCTGAAACGCCAGCATAATACATAAAATAAAATATTCAAAGGATTCTATCCTCAGAATATGTTTTTATTACAATGTCCCAGCAGAGTAGGTTGAGAAAGTGAGCAGCGTCTTACAGCGCAGGCGGTTTTTTTGGTTAGCAATCCTGTACCTATGATATTTTAGGTATTATTTAACGAACTATAATATATAAATAAATAATAAATAAATTCGGGACTATACACCTTTGTTTTTAGAATAGGAATAATACTGTATTCTAATATAAGTAAACGGCTCAGAACTCGTATTCTATCATTTCAAAAATTCCCCAAAATATATTTCTAATCAGAAATGGCTCTAATAGCTATAGCTCACCCATTGGGTTACAAAAAGTTTGGAACGAGATTTATCAACTGTTAATGTCACAAATTTGAGTGTCAAACTGTCACTGAGATTGTCAGCTAGTTGTAAGTGTCAATTTTTTAGTTTTTGAGATTTCCAGCGAATATTACAGAATTCAGACCAATGGCGAATTTAATTTAATTTTTACTGCAAGATAAATTAAGTTTAATAATTTTTAAATCAGACGCTAATGAAACGATGTAATTATAACAGAGATTGGTTTCAAGTGGATATCACAGGTCTTTCATTGTACAATGCTGACGCTAAATATTGGACTGGTGACTAGAAGAGAAAGTGTCTCCAGTAGTAAATAACGGGTCGATAGAAATATGTCTGTCCCTGATTTATCCGTCGGGTGTCGGTTTGCTGACTATTTTGCCATATGTGGGCTAGATTTTGATTCTGGTTTAGAGCCAGATAGGCTTTGTGGTAAGCAAAAGTGTTATTTCTGTCAGATCCTTTTGTTGTTAAATTACCGATAACTTTAATAGTGATATTTTAATCTCTTTAGGTGATAACTTACATGTTTCTCCACTGGACCGCTCATACAAGGGCAAGGTATTAGCTCACTATCCTGACAATATTTCAAGTAATGTTTTTGATGATAATGCAGTTTGTATGGTAAGTGCAATTAATTAATTTTACTGAAATTCTTGTTCCTAACTCTCTTTTAGACTTTAGCTTTTATTGAATCGAGGTCCTATCCAATTAGTATTTTTTTTAATGTAATAATATTAATAAAATTCAAGGATTACATGTACACACATAATCAAGAGTGTAACTGTGTCAATGAAAATATACCAATTTTTTCTATTCAACTTTTTTTCAGTTATGTTTGCCAGCTGGTCTACAATTCCGAACTCAAAAACACTCATTAGAACCTAAGTTTCATAGCTTTGTAGTGACAAGAGAAAATGCATCAAGATATTATGGATTCAGCCTTATATTCTATGAGGAAGTCAGAAACAGGAACATCTGTAGTGCTATGCATACATTGCAGGTGAATAGTCACTATTATTTAATAAAATGCTATCATTTCTGTTCTCATTCTGTTCTGAAAAAACAAACAAACACATTACTCCCTTATAACTAACAAATAATAGATGTATGAAATGTAAAAGCACTTAGTATTTCGTAGAAGAAATCAAATTCTTATAAGATGATATTATGCAGTGATAAGGGTAGTACATATGTCACATTAAAGTAGAAGGGTCAGTGTAGTGTAAAGTATTGATTTCTTTCAACAGTGGACACTATTAATTTGGGACCAAGTCTTATTACAATGCAATTAAGTTCATAATGGCACTTAACAAGTGGTCTGCTGCCACAGTCTAACCATTATTGATCTTGCTAACTTAATTAAAACAATAGTAAAGCTTAATTGCAATGATGTCATCTCAAGAGCTCGTAAGAATCATATACTGCTCGTACTAATTAACCAACCAAATTGGTATGAAATTGGATAACAAGAACAAGAGATCTAATTAGTTTCTACATATCTGTTGCTCTCCGAAATTTCTGAATTTTTTTAGCAATGTTCCTTAAATATTCTGGTAAAAAACATCCTAAAACATACATAAAGAATGAAAACTGGTCAAAGTGAATGAAACCCTATTCATATTACACAGGCCATCTTTAAGTCTAGGCTAAATGGGACATTACAAAATTGGGTCTTATACATTATCTACAAAAACATGTCGCCTTCAACATTGGAATTTTTGCTGTCTGGAACATGATATAAGGCTGAGATTGCATTGTCATGACCTATCCTTGTACAGATGGGTCTCAGTGTAGTCTAGGTAAATCAAGCATCTGACTGTTTGTTTGTTCTTCTCTCAAATATTTAATTTACTTGTATATCATAACTAAATCTATTGATCTGACTTCACTGGAAAATTGGTGAGCAGATTTCAATTGATGTCTAGTAACATGTTAATCAAAAGCATACATTTCTTGCAAATAAAACTAAATCAATATGTCCTTGAACCTCTATTCTGTTTCATAATACCTACTTGTAAAACTCAACATCTACAAACAAATTAATGGATGAATATAATTGATTCCTGGAACCTACTGAAAGTAGCAATTATAACAGATAAAATTTGTATGGTAATTGGACTACTGCATCTTTTGAAGGGAAAAAATTGACAGCATTATCCTACACATAGAACAGGTTAGCTGATCAAGCTTTGTGGATGAAGTTATGAATAAATCTGCGCGTTAGCATCGCATCCAGTTTCCCACATCACTGTTGCACAGACAAGTCCTGTTTATGTTACTGCCTCGGGGGTTCAGTTGTTAGTGAACATGCCTTTTGCATTTGGGGCTGTGAAGGCAAGCATTCACGTCATAAACATTTGTGTTTGTTCTATGACTGGGGGTTAATATCTATTTAAGTATGTATTCAAGAATATATCTGTAAATGTATATCAGTCTCTGGCAGCCATAGTAAATGCTTTGTTTAGTTTGGACTCGGATGACCATGTGTTCAAAACTGTCTGGAATGTGTAGAATATTTATTTGTATAATTTTTCAGGCAATGTATATCACAGAACTGTCGAGCGGCCAGACACCCCCTGGCCATAGAAAGAACTCAGCTAAAGAGAGCTCCAGATCCTTGCCCCGCTCGTTCAAACTGAGCCCGCACACTGGTGCAGCGCTCACTTACTTCGATATTGCCAAAGACAAACTATATGTAGCCAAAAGCATAGCTCTCATATGCCAGTTCCCTTACATAAGGGTTGCACAGTTGTTTTTAGAAAATTTGTTTAGGTAAGTAACAATTGTTGTATGCATCATTGTAATGCATTTAAAAATATGTTGTTATAGTTTAAAAATCTTCATATTATAGGTACTATTCTTATTCAATACAATAATAAAATAAATCTCAATATTGCGAATACTTAAATTCATATTATAGTTCAAATACAAAAATACACATAGATATCTTTCTTTTTAAATCCAAACAGGGCACCAATACTTACTTAAAGCTCAACTTAGTTATTATTTTTATAAATCAATGTTAATAATAAGGTTTTTTTAATATTAATGTGTTATTTATTTTAGATCTCTTCCAAGACAGCCCGGGCCCGGGCTTAGTCCAGAGTCCTATGTGTACAATTTGCTGTATGAAGTGCCTGTGCCTCTGCCGGGGCAGGCTCTGCGTCTGTACGTTCCGCCGGCGGAACCCCACCTCGATCCTGTCCCAGTTGTGAGTTGAGGATTTTATGTTACAAACTTATCACTAGTCTTGTATGTACATTAGACCTTATACATACTGGTGATTATTAGGGCTTTGTTCCTGGCTTGCGAATGACCGCCCGCGTGTGTATAACATATTCCTGGCCACATGCAGCCCACGTGATAGCAAAAATATGAATGAAATGATAGGATGCAAAAGACTAAGCGCGGCTCATCCGTACGCGGTCGGCAATCCGCATGACAGGAAAAGTGCCTTTAGGGTGATTAGATGATTTGGGTAGCGAGCCCAATAGAGACGATTTTATTGACGATATCTGAAAAAGAAACACGTCTAGCGACGGTGAAGCGACGCTATCATTTTATTTGAAATCCTGTTCCGACGTATTACGGTTTATATATCAATGCTTTTACGCTTCCGCCACTTGGCCACCTCAATCAGCAAGGCGCTTAGAGACACTAGGCTAATTGATCAAGGGACGTGAAAAAGAAGAACTAGTTAGAAAACTTACATTGTTTTATATTAGGAAGTTCTCTTCCCAAGCCCAAAATCGAATCTGTGGCTGATATTATTCGCTTTCAATGTAGCAATACAGCTAACATTCTTCAATGTAGTAATACAGCTAACATTCTGAAAACTTTTACGTGTGCCCTCGGCTTGTTTCGTTATTTTATGCTAGCTTCGCCCCGTGGTTAAAAAGTATCCTATGTGTAATACTATAATGCATCCTCTATAGCCAGACTATAAACCAGCCTTGTGTCAAATTTCGTCCAGATCAGGTTCAGCCGTTCTGACGTGATTGAGTAACAAACTTCCATCCATCTAAACTTTAGAATTTATAATATTAGTGTGATTATGCCAAGTGATACTAAGGCCAGTATTATTTCAGGTGATAAGAATGCCAAATCCCCCGGAAGAGTTGCCGCTGCTGGACTACCCGCTGCGCGTGATGTTCGCCACGCTGGGCGTGGAATGCGTCGTGCAACTGTTCACTTGCGTGCTGTTGGAGCATCAAGTGCTACTGCGATCCAGTGGTATTTGTTTTATTTAATAACTATCTGGACCCGCTCTGTTGATCTCATCGCTATCAAACTTCACAGGATCACTCACTGGGCTAATCTGAAGATTACCTGAAAATGTCACTAAAATAGATCTAGCCGTTTTGGAGTCTAAAGGGGCATATATACATCGATATTTGAAGATACAGATAAATATGCTAGCTTTTGGTCGCCCTCTTCTGATGATGTGTCTCGTCTGACGTTAGGCGATTATGTGGCCTACGATGGAGTACGCTTGCCTTTTATATTTGGTAGAGCATAGCGTTACGTAGCTTGTCCCTCATTGTCCCACACGCTAATGGAAATGTATCATAAATTGCGGGACAAACAAGGCCTGTGCTATAAATGTGTTTTACTACAAAAAATGTATCACAAAAAATAAAAAACTAATCTGTACTTTATTAATTACTCCCATATATATTTACGAGGAAACAATACATAAAGCAATGTTTTAAAAATGGATAAAGCTCTATGTGATGAGATTGAGTAAAAAAATGATAGTTTTAAAATAGTTCGGATTCTCTATTTTATTGAAATAAACTCATTATTTTGAACGTGATCTAAAAATAAATAATCCATAATAAATAAAAAGGATTTATACACAACTAGCCGTAACAAAGTAACTATGTTTATTATACTTACGAGTATTTATCATTACGTGTATTTCAACGATGCGAAATATGAAAATATGGTAATTTATTCTAAAGTAATGATCACGTTTTATGTCAGTATCTATAATCTACATATATAATAATATACTTAGCACCATTATACTTTGTGTTGCTTTAAAAAACAACTGTTGTAATATTCATATACTTGTATACATTTGTGTGGTTTCGCACTTGTAACGCTACGATTACACCAACGCTACATCGTGCGGAATTGTGGCATTTATAAAATTAAATGTCAATAAAATAAACTCAAAGTAGTCGACATTTTAACCGTTGATGAAATTATAAGTAAGTAAGTATAAGTACTTACAACCTATACAATATAATTTTATTTCACACCAAAAACTAGGTATATGGAAAATCCTAAAAATTAAAATACATTTTTCGCCAGTACAAGGGCGACCATATCGTCTAAAGCGATAATAGCGATTATACCGGGGTAACGGATTATGCTAATTTAGAGTAAATAAACTACCTAGATTAGTGCCCTCAAAATAGAAACACGGATTACCTACCGTGTTACAATTTGATAATACTAAAAGAAAGCTGTGACAGTGTCAAGTATCACAATGCAAAAAAGGTTTCGACTACTTTCAATGCTAGGCTCTTTTCCTGTCATACGGTTTTCCGTCCGTGTGCGTGAGGCCTGCGTATTAGGAAAAACATGTATGAAATGATAAGATGCAGGCTGCTATAAGCGCGGACGAAATCCGCACGCGGGCGGGAAACCGCATAACTTATTTTATTATTACGATCTTATTTGTTAACATTACGTAGCATGTCAACACAACGCCGCACGATGTTGCTTTGGTGTGATTTCAGCTTTACGGGTGACGTGTGATATCATACTTACGAATCACTTTGTTTGCGTACCATTTGCAGCCGTACAATAGTCTTCTATAATATGACAGTCTTCGCGCGCAACCGGCAGCGACGGACGTGTTAGCGCGCCTAAGTGGTCGGTCGCGTACATCAAAAAAAAAAAAAAAAATGGCGAACATTACAAAGTGTAATAAGTGTAATATTGTTATCGATGAAATGCTATCGTACATTCAAAATAAAGTATCGATTGCTGATGAAGAAACATTGGTGCGAATTTGTGCGTCGGCATTTAACTGTGAAGAAATAAAGGCGTCAAAGTCGCTTTTGTTTGAGTCCATACAAACTGAAAACCGAAAAATTTTACGAAAGAATAAAGGCAAGGAAGAACGCGATTTGGCTGATATTATTAGCCTATTTAAATCTACAGAACCCGATAACATTCCAGTATTTGTTGCGAGACAGCTAGACAAATTGCCTCCAATCCTATGGGATCATCTAGATTGCTCCAAGGTGCTGAAGGATATCCTGGTATTGCAAACGGCGGTTGGTGATATAAAGAGGAACTACGCTACTCGTGAGAGCGTACAGGAGTTGAATGCGGAAGTTCTGCGAATCAGACACGACTCTTTACCGCCGTTGTCCGCGTTTAAAGTTAATGCTAAACGCGGCGCCTGGGTAGACAGTGGACCGGCAGGACTCTCACACGATTGTTTGAATTTTTCGATGAGCGACTCATATAAAATGAGGAATAATGACTCATTGAATTGCATGTCACTACAATATAGAGAAGTGAGGGTAGACGAAGAAAATGTTTTGAATCATATGGATCGTGATTGTGAGCAGCGGCGAACATTAGTGGGTAGTGAACAAGCGAGCGTGGCCGCTGGCGGGGGAAATGGAGGGGCGAGTTCGTCGACCGAGCCGCCGGCGCCGGCGCCACCGTCGATGAGTCAGCCGGCGAGAGATAGAACCGGTACTACTAGCGTTGCGGCGACGTCGCAACTGCACGACCCGGCATCACAGCCTACCGATCAGCTGATTGTCACTGATAACACCGATAAGAGGCATGAATCTATGCGGCCAGTAATTGTGCAGGGGATGCGGACTAACGAAAATAATGACAACTGTGAAGGATGGCAGAAAGTATCTCGGCGGAAAAAACTTCCTAAATATCGATTTGTAGGGAAATCCGGTATAGCCAGAGATTTGGAGTGTACTTTTAAAGCAGCAGTGAGGAAAATTCCCATGTTCATCACAAATGTGCATAGATCGACTACTGAGAGCGATATTGTAAAATATATTCATAAAAGGACCCAGGAAACTGTGGAACTAGAGGATATAAACATGAAAATACAGCGAGAGCACAAAGCGTATAAGTTTTACATCGAAGAGTCTAATCTGCCGATGTACATGGACGAGAAATTATGGCCTGTAGGTGTCATATTTCGACGTTTCGTAAACTTCAGACACAGATATGCGAGCAGAGATAATCCTGCTAATAGCTATAATAAACCTAATAATGAATAGTTGCTGTTATAGATTTGCTAGCTACAACTGTAAAAATGTGAAACGAGCTGTATACGACATTAGAGACCTGTGCAGTACGTGTGATGTGATATGTCTCCAAGAGACCTGGCTGCTGCCACACGACATACCTTACGTGGGAACGATTGACAGTGGTTTCGGCTACACGGCGACGACAGCGGTAGATACGTCCGCAGGGATCCTGCGTGGGCGCCCATATGGCGGTGTCGCATTGTTGTGGCGGTATAGTGCGTTTCAACAGGTGTCTGTGGTGCAGTGCGATAATGAACGTATTTGTGCTATTAAAATCGCATCGGGCGATAAGTCAATAATAGTAATGAGTGTTTACATGCCTACGAAATCTCTAAATAATTTGCCGGAATTTATTGACTGTTTAAGTGCGGTTAGTGCTATTGTTGATGAATATGGGATCGAGTCTGTTTTTATCTTAGGCGATTTTAATGCGGAACCGGGTGAGTTATTTTACAATGAACTTATTAGTTTGTGTAGCGAGCAAAACTGGTCATGTATTGACGTGGAAATACTGGGGCTGGACTCTGGTACCTATACTTATATCAGTGAGGCGCACAGAACATGCAGCTGGCTCGATCATTGTGTTATAACTCACGCGGCAAAGCAGTTAGTTAAAAATGTATTTGTTAAGTACGACACTCAATGGTCTGACCATTATCCTCTCATCATTGAGTGTAATTTGCGTTTGTTAACTCCAAAAATAATATCGAACAGTGCCGCTAATGACAACAATAGACACGTTGAATGGGGTTTAAGAAATGACAAGCAGATTAAAATGTATTATGAAGAATGTCATAAAAGATTAAGATTAATACATTTTCCAGCAGAGTGTGCACACTGCGCAGATTATCTCTGTAAAGACCATGACCACGAGCGTGTACTAGATAAGTTATACTCCGACATTGTGACCGCCCTTCGTGACGCTGCGGTGGCTAGTCGGGGGAGCACGAGGAAACGTAGGGGTGGTGCGCGCTTGACGGGATGGAACAAACATATCAGTGAGGTTCATAGGAACGCCAAGTCGAGGTTTAACGAATGGGTACTTTGTGGTAGGCCAAAGTCTGGTGTGGTTTACCAGGACATGTGTGAAAGTAGAAGGGTGTTTAAGTCTAGGTTGAAATGGTGCCAACGTCATCAGGACCAAATTCGGATGGACGCCCTTGCTACACAGCACTCAAACGGTGATTTTCGTGGCTTCTGGCGTAATACAAAAAAAGTGAGTGCTCGACCTGGCTTTCCTGTGAGCGTCGCTGGAGTTAGTGACCCTAAAAGCATTGCGAACTTGTTTAAAGAACAGTTTTCTGTACGTTCGCCATTAGGTCCGGCGGGTGTGGTGCTGAATGATGATGTAAACAAAAAAACTGTGGGGACAAGCTACCGTGCAAAAGATGTTGCAAATGCCATAAAACTTATTGCGCGGGGCAAGTCCCCTGGACATGATGGACTCAGCATTGAGCACCTGCAGCACGCCGGGCCGCATCTGGCCAGGGTACTAGCGATGTTCTACTCGTTGTGCGTGAATCATTCTTACTTACCTGTTGACTTCATGAAAACAGTTGTAGTGCCTGTGGTCAAAGACAAGACCGGTGATGCGGCGGATAAAAATAACTACAGGCCTATATCACTTGCAACTGTAGCAGCGAAGGTGTTTGACGGTTTGCTTGAGAGACAGTTAAATCGTTACATAACACTTCACGACAATCAGTTTGGGTTTCGACCCAAACTGTCCACAGAAAGTGCGATTCTGTGTCTGAAGCATACTGTCAAATATTATACGAATAGAAAGACTCCAGTGTACGCGTGTTTCCTCGACTTATCCAAAGCTTTTGACTTGGTCTCCTATGACATCCTTTGGAGAAAGCTGAAGAGCACAGAAGTGCCACGGGAACTCATCTCAATGTTCCAGTACTGGTACGCGCACCAAGTCAATAGTGTCCGATGGGCGGGGACGATGTCGGATGAGTATCGACTCGAGTGTGGTGTAAGGCAGGGGGGGTTAACCTCACCCACTCTCTTTAACCTGTATATGAACGAGCTGATCGTAGCGCTCAGTAGCAGGCATGTCGGCTGCCACGTTGATGGAGTCTGCGTCAACAATCTGAGTTACGCGGATGACATGGTTCTGCTGAGCGCGTCGATCTGTGGCTTGAGGGAGCTACTCGGTACGTGTGCGGAATACGCGCGTGGTCATGGTCTTAAATATAATGACAGAAAAAGCCAATATATGGTCTTTGGGGCCGTCGGTGTAGAGTGTCCTAAGATAATACCAGCCGTTCTCTTAGAGGGTGTCCTGTTAAAACGCGTTGATAAATTTAAGTATCTAGGGCATCTGCTCACCGACGACCTCAAGGACCAGGCTGATATGGACAGGGAGCGGAGGGCGCTGTCTGTTCGTGCCAATATGATAGCCCGCAGGTTTGCGCGTTGTTCCGGAGATGTTAAGATCACGCTCTTTAGGGCGTACTGTACATCTCTGTACACGTGCAGCCTGTGGGCTGACTATACTGCGAAGGCTTACAGCGCCATCCGCGTCCAATATAATAACGCTTTCCGGGCGGTGTTGGGGCTGCCTCGCTTCTGCAGTGCCTCGGGCATGTTTGCCGAGGCGCACACCGATTGCTTTCACGCCACCATGCGCAAGAGGTGTGCGTCCCTGGTGCGCAGGGTGCGGGCCAGCCCCAATGCCGTCTTGGCTATGATTGCCAGCAGGCTCGACTGCCCGTATATCCGGCATGGCTGTGGCAGACATGTCGCTGTCCCTATGCCTGTGAGACAGCTATAGAATTATTAATTTAGTGTATAATTGACTCGACTTGACTTAAGTGACTGCTGATTATTATTTTTATTTATTGTATGTGTTTGTTGTATTTGGATTATTATATTTGTATTTTATTAATATTATTGTGTTACTAATTGGAATCTGATTATTGTGACTTGACTAATGACATGACAAATTAAATTATTAATTCTATAATTTTGACTTAATTTTGTGACTTTTTAATTATGTACTTATATACTTGCGGGTTTAATTTCCTGAATAAATGAATTTTATTATTATTATTATTATTAATAGGCTACCTTGAACTTTCACTGCCTAACTGCCTACGATAATATTGCCTTTATTGTAATACTGGTTACGCCCCGTGGGTTTATTCGTGAATTACTCGGTATTCTGAATTTTTCCGTAACAAAAAGTATTCTATGCTTGTGTTCATTATACGTACTACTATACTGCCTTGCCCGATGCCAGTAAAATAGTCTTAGCCGTTTACCCCGAAGGGGCTGGCAGAGGTGTAATATAACACCCACACTTCGCCGGACTATATACAGTCCCAAATGTGACAGGGCGAGCCTGTCGCCATACACCGAGTTCCAGTCATGTAGCAGATGACATACAATACGCACATGTGTTCACACAATGAACAATTTGGTGCGTACCGTCGGCTTGGTTCGAACCCGCTCCCTCTGGCTTGAGAGGCGGGCCTTCTCCCAACTAGGCTGCCATCGCTTATCTTAGCCGTTAGTCTCAGCAGTTTAGTCGTAAAAAATACTAAACAGACAGACAGCGTGACGGATTCACTTTCGAATTTAGTGTGATTCTGTATGCTCAATGTTATTCGGCAGAGGAAATTACATTCATTAATTGTGTGTTTCATTGAAAAGAGTGGTCAAACAAACAACTACCAAGTCGAACTAAAGACATTGCAGTTTATTAATAGACAATACAATGAAAATAGATATTGGTTTTGTTTTTAATGATAAAAATGGCCTACGTTTAAGGCTCAACGTTTCGCTCTTTTAAATTAAAATTTAAAATTCAAACAGGTTTTTTTGTTTTTGGACCGGGTAGCTAAGTTCAGTAATAATGGATATTGCGACCATCGTAAACGACCTATGCTATTTTGTAGAAATTTTGAACATTAATGCACCAGATAGTCAAATAAACAAACTCCCCGATAAATTGACAAGTCTAGTTTACATGAGTAATCGGAGGCATATTTGTCAAAAATGTCTGTAAAATTACGAGCAGAATAGTCTAAGATAACCGCAAATTCCATTATCACGTACAATCCGGTCTATATCCAAAACAAAAAAAAAACGCATTGTTAGCGAAACGTATCACCTTAACTACCAATTCACCTGATGGAAATTGACGTTGCGGTCTAAGATGGAGCACGCGTGCCCATGAGCTGCCTATTCACTCTTGTCTTGAAGAGATCCAGGTTGAAAGCGCCAGAGAACAGCGAGACAGGAAGGCGAGGGGGCTAGTTGCAATGCGAAAACATGGTTTCGATAAGCTATCTGTGCTTGAAATACTTTACGCCTACGACAATTTTATCTAACACAGACTTATTTGACATTTTGATGATTAGGATATTTTTCTAGAGAAAAGACCAGCACACAGAAGGTCATGGAAAATGGTTAATGATAATAGGGACATTTTCTTATTTCAGATTACAACAAGCTAATGCTAGTCTCCGAGTGCATAGTGTCGCTCCTTCTCCCGTTCACGTGGGCCCACGTGTACGTGCCGATCCTGCCCGCGCCTCTCTACCATTTCTTAGACGCGCCGGTGCCATTCGTCATGGGTGAGACACAATGCCTTTTGTTGGTTTAGAATTTGTTGGCTGAAGGTTTTGCGGTCAACAGTAGTAGAATTTCCTTGAATCACTGGGCTTTTACCAAATTGTGATTGTAATATTATCCCATGAATGCTCAATACTCAATAGTTTATTGCTTCCATTGTTTAGAATTCGTCTAGAGTGTTAACACATTTTTTGATTAATATATCTTTCAGCGTTTTAGTAAATTTGACCTCATCTTCTATGTTTTTTAACTGTTTAGGTAATTTGTTATAAATTTAATAGCCATTGAGTTTGGGCCGGAACCATGTATGTTTAATTTGGAGGTTGGTTGTATGTTTAATATAGATGTTATGATTCTTTTGACGGAGTCCGAAAAGGCGCTACATTGAAATAGGAATGAGAAAATGTGGTGCATCTCCGGAGCCTAAATTGCTGGATCGTCAGTTGTCGATCTTTCCTCATTTCCGGACGGCAAGTAGTGACGCCGTAACGAGTTTTGCGAAAGAAAATAGTGAATATCTTTGCTCAGCAGCTGCATGTTACAGGTTGAAAAACGTTTAGCAAAATAGATCTATTATATCTCCAGGGTTGCACGCGGAAAGCTCGTCGGTGAGCAGTCGCGGCGTAGCGCTGGGTTCCGAAGCAGCGCTGTGCTTAGTCGACATCGACAAACCAGATATTCAGCTACCAGAAGAGCTGCCAATACTGCCGCATCGGACGCCCTTCATTGAAGAAATCAACCACGTCTTAGACAAACATCAGGTAAGGAATCGACCAGTCATAGCTCTTGTCGTTTGTTCTGTGACTAAGTTCAGAGCGGTTAAGCCGTTATGTTTGATTGGTCTTTCCCATGGATAAAAAACTTGCATTTTTTCTGTTACAGATTCAGAGGCCAGAAACAGAGCCAACAAAACTTGGCGTCCCCATAAACGGAACATCTTACAAACATATGAACGACATGAGCAGTAGCTGCACTTTGCCTTCAGGTCAGTTTGCGAACGTTTGGTACTGAATTGCTTTGTATAGGCTGACATTGGTTTGCTTTAAGACTGGCAGTGGTCGATTGATGATGGTGATTGATGGTGAGTAGGTTCTATCAAAGTACTAAAAACAAAAAACTACCTACACACATTTTAACTATTATGTACTTAAATGCTAGAGGGAGGGGGGGAGTTGGAGCTCCTTAGGCTGCGTTTCTGTTGAGGTGGAGCTGAGCGCAGCGGTGCATAATTGACCAATCACAATGTTTCTACTAACAGAAGCGGAGCGGAGATTTCTAGCATTGTGATTGGTCAATTTTCCACCGCTCCGCTCAGTGAAAACGCAGCCTTAGCTTGGTTCCCTGGATCCGCTAACCCCACCTATTTAGGTATTCGCAAACATTCGGAAACATTTCCGAATGTTTGCGAATACCTATAATATTGCGAATATTTGTGAGTACCTACATATTCGCAAACATTCGGAAACATTTCCGAATGTTTGCGAATATGTAGGTACTCGCAAACATTCGGAAATGTTTCCGTTCGGATTCTAAACTTTAAAAACTCAAATTCTAATGTGAGTCCGTATAAATAAGTTTGTAAACGTGATTCATTCTTCCGATCGAATTTATACTCGATTCCTTATTCCAATTTTTTTTTAAAGCATACTGAAATTCGAACAATTTGAGTTTGAAATTTGTGAGATTCGAATTCATCCGATCGGAAGCTTTTCCGAATGATTGTGAATAGCACCACTGATGTTTTTGACGTGACAACGTCTAATACATCGATGAACGCCGGCTGCTCGCATGAGAAATGATGACTCATTGTCCCGTTACGCTCGGTCGATCGGAGCGAGAGCGCTACACGAGCGAGCAAAAGGCACGATCGGCTCGAGTGTTCGGTTTGCGCCGCATCTATCTTCCACTCGATTGGCTTATGCGTCCGAGGAGAAAATTTCATTAATGTTTTGATACGACGTTGTCACGTTAAACTATCGTCCGTATGGAATTTAAGAAAGATAAATTTCAAGAATACTGTTTTAAATTAAGATTAAGTTTGTTAAATTTAAGATGTAAACCCTAATGTAACTAGTTTAAACATTGTTTTTAAGAATTCATATTGCACGTCGCGATGGGCAAACTGTTGAAACTCTGAACGAACACTATATGTACCTACATAGTTTAAGAGTCCGGCGACCACTTTAGACAAACTTCGCATTTGCTTAAGGTTTTTCATAGCCATTTCGTCTAGAAAAAGATGACGAGCGAAGAGAGCAAGTAAAGATACTAACGAGCCTTTAAAGTTACCTACAGAGTGACAAAATGCAATTTTTTTTTTTATGACTTTTCACACACTTCACACAACACTTCTCTAACTAAGATTGTCCCTTGTATTATATTGTCCCTTATAAATACGAGTATGATCCATTTAAAAGCTAATGATGTAGACAACCTCCCTATGTAAAGGGATTTTTGATTTGCTTTGTCTATCTATTGAATAAATCAGTTAAAAATGACCCTTTACAAATGCGCATATTTTTCATAGCTCTACTTTAGCTTGAAAACGTTTTTAAAAAAAAAAAACAAGAACATAGGGGCGGAGATATTGTTAATTTAATTGTAAATGCTAAATTTCATCATAATCTGACAAACAGTTTTCAAAAAATTTGAGAAGCGCGTTGGTATGGGAATTTCAGAGCGTCGCGGACCTTTTAAGCAACAAAAATATTCTATTCTATATTCTACTGTAAGCTGACTTTACAGACAACCATGTTGTTCCTTTGGTCCGTGTTAGAGTGTAGTGTGTGTGTCGCAGGCGCGCTTCGGCGCAAGCACTCGTACGGCGACGTGCTGGAGTGGGAGGAGGCTCGACCGCTAGCCGCCAGCCCGCCTGCTGAGTCTGCTCGCCGCGCTCCGCTGCGCATGGACGCACTGCAGCGGATCGTCGACATCGTCAAGCGGACCGGTGCGCTCACACTCGCTTACGCTTGTTGAACCGACACTTCCAATGCGATTCCAACAGGTTGCGTTAAACGTTTAACGCTCCTGGGAAGGGGAATAGAAGGAGACAGCGAGAGTGAATGCGTGGCACTCGTGGCTCATGGGCCCAGTAAGAAAGATGTACAGAAGATTCACTTCTTCCGCAAGGAAGGATTGCACGCACTATTTTTGTAACACGCTTACAGCTTTTAAACAAAATATTCAAAGTAAAAAAAAATTTGAAACAAATCAGCCTAAATCACTTTGAAATCGAAATTTTGGAAATATCTATGTATACGACGAGGTACAGTTTTACCAAAAATACTTACTTCCTACTAATATTATAAACGCGAAAGTTTGTAAGAATGGATGGATGGATGTTTGTTACTCTTTGACGCCAGAACGGCTTAACAGATCTGGATTTAAATTTGGCACAGAGATAAGTTATAGTCTAGAATAGCACATAGGATACTTTTTAACCGCAGGTGAAACCGCGGGGCGGAACTAGTACTTCATAATTTTATCGAAAAATGGCAGATTGACTTATTATAACATAAGCGTAGTAAAAGTGAAGTATGCGCTCTGTCCCTCTCACGCAATTCGTATTTCGTTTAACATACAAGCGAGCTACAAATTTACCACTCAATTGTTTCACCACTAAATTTTTAAAATTTGTGCTCATAACCGAACTGATGTTTCAGGTGTGAATATAGACGACGTAGACGCAGACACGGTGATGCCGACCGCGAAGAAGAAAATACTGAACGACGAAGATCAGTACAACGAGGATATCCGCTTCAACCACGCGGTCAGAGAGACGTTCCTCAACAGATTCGTTCATATGTTCCTTATGTATGAGAACTTTGTCATCATGCCGGATCAGGTTAGTTTTTCTTGCTAGTTTTTTACCTTTTAAATGCTAGACATGCTGTGACAGCCTAGTTAGAGAAGGCCCGCCTCTCAAGCCAGAGGGAGCGGGTTCGAACCCAACCGACGTCCGGCGAAGTATGAGTTTTGTATTACACCTCTGCCAGCCCCTTCGGGGGAAAGTCCTGACGATATATAGATATGTTAAATGCTAGTAGGTAGGTATAATAATTATTGACTAACAAATTTTCTTTATCACACATCACCGTCCATACTTGAGCATAATGTTTTTATTCCATCCAAAGGTTGTTTGGAAGAGATCGCTTTTAATCGTTAAGAACTTAAGACCACCCATTGCTTCTTTATTTATTTGAATGTTAATGTTTTATATTTTATATTCTGCCGCGCTTCTGCAGCGCATCAGGGATGTTCGCAGAGGCACACGTAGATGGTTTTTCAGCCATATTACGGAAACGTGTGGCTTCTCTGATGCGGCGGGTGCGCGGCAGTGGCAACAGCTACCTGTGTCTTATGGCAGATAGGAATGATGGACCGTTCCTTAAACACTTCTTGAAGACGCATGTGCTGCCGTGGCGACGCTGCCTTAAATAACTATAAATGTGGTTCTTTCTTTCTTTCAATTTATTAATTATTAGGTTATTTTATTTTCAATGGATATTTTAGTAGCTTAAGTTAATTTTTATAATATTTTATTAATTTTTATTTTATTTTATTTTATTTTTATTTTTATTTCAATTTTATTTTATCATTTGTATTAATTATTAATTTACGATTACGATTTAGATTAATTATTATGGATTTTTGATCTGAAATAAATATATACAATACAATACAATTTATTTGATGTCAATAAAAAGATTTGTATTGTATTGTAATTAAGTGCAAAATAAACTTTGTCTTTGTTGGCCATTTTTTTTTTTCGATTTTTCTGAACTTGTTAAGAATTAACATTGGCAAGTAAGTGGTTTACTTTTTTACATAAATGTATGATGTACTTGCTCTTCTTACTTCAGTTCTTAAGAATACTGTTAGCCAACAAAAATTAAATTGTAGATCCAATAACTTTAAAACGAAAAAGATCTTCCCAGAGACCGGGCAGAGACAAAGAGACAAAGTCGGTGTTTGCTTGTTACCCTCAACTAACTAAGTACTAAAAGTAACTAACGTCATTTTCAAAATTAAGACAATTGAAAGGAGCTGCACAATTTCTCTCAGGGTGCTCCTGGGCGGGCCATATTTTTACTACAATACTGCTTATACTAGCCTGGCTATACTAGCTCGGCAATATCTTGTGGCCCTTATGTGTATCTTATGGTCCGACCGTCATACATTTCTATCATGGTTGATGATGGCTGGACTACAGTCGGCAATATTGCCAGTATTGCCGTACCAGTCAGTATTTGACTATTATTAAAACAATAACATTTTTCAGGACAGAGACTCGTGGCTATCGGCCCGCGAGTCGATGCTGAACTTCGACAAGGCATCCTTCCTCTCCGACCAGCCCCAGCGGCACCGCGCGTTCCTCTCGCGCTTCCTCGAGACTCAGATGTTTGCGACACTCATCGACAACAAGATAATGGCCAACTGGGGCGAATACGACGCCAACCTGCAAGTCTTCGAGCACAGGATTAAATCTGTCAGGTATGTTAAAAAAAGAAATGCAGTTCTTTCATAACAGTACATGTGTGTAAACAATTTTGAATGGAAAAAGCAAAAGAATCAGATTTCAATTTCTTTTGGTGTCTTTGCAATACTAGATGTTGGTTATATTATACAACGTGCTGCATTACCGCCGAATTTGTAGAACTAGTTATACTTCACTAGCAGAGCACGAATATACCATGGGGCAACCTTGAAATAGATAAAAAAACAGCTGTTCCTCACATTTTGTTAACGATCAATGAATTTTTTGTATGGTGTAGCTGTTTTTATTCTCGTTTTCAAGATAGCCCCATATTTTATTCTTGCTCTGCTAGTAGAGTATAACTACCTCTACAAAGTCGGCGGAATGCAAAGCAACACGTTGTATAGCACAGTGAATTACTCCCAGTCGAAAAATAAATAAATTAGTGACAAGCGCGGAGAAATCATTCATTTCAAGTCGTAAGACATACTGTACTAATTCGCAGAACGGATTGAATTACTGCTTTGAAAGTTTAGTTGATTTTGATTGTAACCTCAATTGTTTACATAGATGTACTTCTCAAGATTCGATACGCATGTAACTGAGAGTTTTGTTTGAGTATTGACATTGGGGAGAATGGATTCTAACACGAGTTTAACTTGAAGATGACGATGGGAAGCAGACCTTTAACATTTTAACATCTGATCTCGCACCACACGACATTTTTCATAAATATTTTGCAAGAGCAAGTTGCGCATACAATACACGGCACACATCGCCATTTGCAACATCACTTTAATCTTACTTAAGTTAATATCGCGCGTGATTTGGTATTGCAACAAAAACTGTTACATGAACAAAAAAAAGTATTAGGAAAAGGTTGTCACTTGATAAATAGAAGAGCCGGCCTTGTCGAGAGCTGTTTAAATTCATCCCGGACCGTTGGTTCACTGCAATATACACGAGGAAGATGAAACTCAACCAGCAAATTAGCAACAGTTTGCTCTGGCTATCCCAGCGCATATTAAATGTTTCACATCGTTCGCCGTTTTTGTGTAGTGGTAAGACGGCAATATCCACCTTACGGATGTACAAACCTTGTACACGAGATGTGGTAGAAGTAGCAGAACCGTAATCAGTCTTTATTAAGCCCGGTGCGAACTTCCATAACTGCTGCTAGTATGTCCCCAAAACTTAGATCCGGCCTAATAGCATGCGCGCGTGACAAAATTCTTCTCGTCACTCTTTGTCGTGAGAGAACGTGACAAGACTATGTGAATTTGAAAAAATAATGCCCCTCAGTTTCTTGCCTGTTCTTCTGAGGCTCTTTATTTATCCGAACGAGGCGGTCGAGTCTATTTAAAAAAAACTTTGACGTTCATAAGTCTATCTTCGATACCCAAATTGAATAAAAACATTTTGACTTTGACTATGTGCAAACGTCTGTCTCGATAAAAAGAATCGACATACCGTTGTCGCATTGCGTATGCTAGGCCTGCTGGTAACTTTCACGGGCCTCCAAAGCTCGAGCCGTAGCAACGGCGCTGGGAAGTGGTAACGCATGGGTTGACCCCTTTAACGAGCCGCCAAAGCTCTCGCCGTACGACCGGCGGCGGGCAGCGGCTGGACCCAGCGCAGAGTGGTGTGGTGACGGGCGGGGCTGGTTGCAGACGGCGGCTGGGCGAGGGCGGGCTGGCGCGCGGGTACAGCGTGTGGGCGGGCGGCGCGGGCGCGCGCGCGGGCGGCGCCGAGCTGGAGGTGGGCGCGCCGGCCGAGCGCCTGCCGCACCGCGCCGCCTACTACCGCGCCTTCCCCGCGCGCCTCGACGCCGCCGCGCTCGCCGGCCCGCCCGCGCCCGACTCCAGGTAGCGCGGGCGCCGCCGCTAGCCCCACAGATACGACACATTGAATCTCTCCTGCAGACGATCGAAGCCTAAACATACGTTGGATCGGGTGGATCTTTAAAGTCGATTTACACCAAACGAGCGAATGCTCATTCTATCCCCACTACATCAAATTCTTCAAGTGTAAACAGGCGTAGAGCATTTTTTCGTTGTTCTCAGTGCGTTCGCAAAGATTCTATAGAATATGTGTTTGTTTGATGTACATGGATACGTCTAGCTTTCGTTTACACTAAAAGATTACGAAGGAATGCTCCTGTTCTAGCTCTAGCTCTATGTTCGTTTGATGTAAATCGACCTTTAGACGACGGATATGTTTGGTATCATTGCACCCGTCATCGTGATCAACTTTGACTATGAGGCCAACTTCCCAATCGAGAAAACAAGCAGCTGTTTCATACGTTTGTGTTTCCTATGGAACAGCTGTTTCTTTTTTGTGATTTCAAAATTGGCTCAACTGCAAAAGTTGGTCGTAATGATTAGTTCAATGATATCGTATTAGAATACGTCAGTCGTTTAAAGAAACAGCCCGTAAATGTCACATCCATAAAATCACTTGCATTGGTTCAGTCCTGAGCGCGTCTAGATTACCTTGACATAGCTAATGGGACCATCTGTCTCAATCCCTACAATATGCATGTTGGGGATAATCTGTGACGTAGTCACAGATTAGTACGAGCTTCCTTTCTGTTTCATTAAAAGCATCAAAATCGTTTGGTCATCTAAAAGCCTCATTTACAATATCGTCGTTTATTTCAATATTTCATCAATATATTTATGACTAGAATCGCCTTATTAAGTTATCTTCTTTCGGCTGTTTGCTTGATTCATGAGTCGTATCTTCTATGGATGCCTGCGAGCTGAGGTTTATTACACCTTGTGGGAGTATTACGAGTGAAGCATACGCGCATACGCTTTCCGCCTGTATACAGAAATCTATAAATTATACATAGTTTGTCTTCTTAATGTACTGTCAGTAACAAAATGCTAGGAAGTTTTATATCTACAATGTCCGTAAAAAAAATTGATGAAACACTAATTCTTTAAATTCACTAATGTTACTGACTGTATATTTGTTACGTTTACTCGTTATTACATTTTGTAGAATTTTAATTCATTGGCTGAGAGAGAAAACTTACGTAAATTCAATCAACATTTTCCTTTACCCCTAGAATAATAAAGCTCTTGTTAAGTTTTCTCTGTTCATACATTTTCGCCATAAGCTGTAACTAGTGCAGAATTCTGTGGCATACAATTCTCTCTCTATCGTTGTTATACTAATAGACAAAGACAAAATATGAGCTTGCTTTGCATGTCGCATGGTTCTGCACTCAACATTGTGATCATCGGTGTTCACCTGCATGTCGAAACACCAAGATAACAATAAGTACCTATACGACATATTAATTTATTTACCTAATACATTAGTATGGAGTCCTGTCTCTTTAATATTGTTAACTCTTGGTCCATGATCGTTTTGTTTAAAATCTAGCAATAATGTGGCATCACAGAACGTCATACTCATAATTAGGCATTAGATGCACTCGACGCATTGAAATAGAAGTCATCTAACGAATCACGCATGACATAAATATGTGACGTATTTCGAATGCATGCGTTGGCATCACTCGATGTTTGTCATTTTAAATTTTACTGTGTCTCATCACTATTCAAATGTAGGGCTTACATTTAAGTAGGGATGAGTGGGTAGTGATAATCATCCCACTTCTGACATCTGTGTATCAGGTATGCCATGTTTTTGCCAATATTATGTACTATTATATGTTTTGGATTGGACTGAGTACATAATTACGTTATGCTCAGATTGCTTTTTTTCTGTATCGTGTGACCTTTTGTTTGGAATTGTGTCTCGTTTTGTGTTATGATATATTATTTAAAACCATGTACACTATTCGGAACGTTGGCAAAATTAAATTTTATTAGATGAATAAAATACTCCCAGCTGAAATATTTTCCTTATTTACTAAGAAAATAAGGTATATGTGGTGTAACAGGCAGACCGTATGCCATACACCAATACTTATGAATGGTTATTTAAATATATGCCTTATTTTAGGTTCATAAGATGGGTTTTAAGCTGAAGGCGTACTTCATTAATTTAATACAATTTAATTTTGATAGTGTTTGAGATCAATCTACGAAAATGTACAAAATGTTGTTGAGAATGACCTTTTTTTTAAAGAATGCTAGACCACAAGTATTATATTTTATAAATTCTTATGATAGCAAAAGAATAAATATAGTTAATTTACAAATCGTTTGATATTAAACTTATTGGAAGGTAGCTAATACGAATCTCATTACTAAATACTGAGAAAATCCACAATTTGAGAAATATCGGAAAGCACACCACAATCTCTCTGATACCACAGATTATGAAAGTGTGATACTCAAATACTCAGTATTCAAAATAATATGAAATAAATATGTGTTCAACACATAGTCTATTTACATTATTTTTAAAGATCTTGAGGCAGGTTAATAATATGATATTTTTATGTTACCTCAAAGGATTATTTAGGAAAGTTAATTGAATATTAATATATTTTAATATACTTAGTACATATTCTTATGTTTCTCATAACATCGAATTTATAGTAATTTTAAAAAACCTCATAGTTAGTTCTCTCTCAATTTCAAAAATAATCACATCATTTTGCAAAATATTTTTAAAACTATTATCCTCTAGATAGATAGATAGATCCTCTGTCTTTAAAGTAAAATGAAGGAAATCTTTGTATTATAAATAATGTATTTTAGCAGCTTATTTACTAAACTTAAAGTGCAATTTTATTTACAGATAACGTTATGTCGTAATAATTACTTTTTATGTCATAATACGAGTATTATACATATATTTGTTGTGATTGCTTAGAATTTGTACTAAAAGTGCATGATTTAGATACTCGATGTTGCATGAAGTATTACACCATTTGTAGCATTATTCTTGTATAACTTTAGCAAAAATTATGATTCTAATTTTGGGAATTCTTCATGTTTTATTATGCATAAAGAATTCCCAAAATCATGAAAATTGTTCTTGTGTTTATATTCGTGAATTCGTTTATTTATTGAACATTTTTCGTAGAAAACATGTAAATGTATATGTTTGTGGTTGCCGTTAAAACTTTTTGAGTCAAATTGTAACTAAACTCAATTGTAGATCTTTTCAAAATTATTACTCGTAAAAATGCAACTAATAATTTAACTAGAATTTATTTGTATGTAAATAAGCATAATAGGTAATCAGATCAGAATAAATTTATTTATTTGTTATTCACGGTTTTTGAATGTACCTTTGTCCTTGTAATGTGGTCGACGTTTTTGTTGTATTGGGAATAATAGAGTTTGTGCAATCGTCATAACATAAGAGTTTCATATTTATGCCAAAAAACGCGATGCCTAAGAAACTAGTTTCCTATCCAAGTCTCTTCAATTAGTCACAACTGCCCTCACTTACGGCTCTTGTATTTTGATCATTTTCTTTTAATACTAATTAAAATTCAACCAGTTAAGGAGCGATGTACGTGGGGGAACATGGGAATAAACTAACCTCCAATCTTCTGACATTCGTTTTCAAATGCGTCGCATTATGTAGAAAATAACTATAACAATCGTAAAACATACAGTGATAGCACTGACTGATTTGTGTATATTACCATAACATTTCCTAAGATATTAAATACGCTTATTAGATTACACATTAAATATTACAAACTTAACAATATATAAGGTACCAATCCGCGCCCGACCGCAGACGGCAGCAGCAGACGACGACACCTTTGGTATGAATGTATTTATATGAGACAAAGAGATATGAGACACGTTTCGGAGCGAGCGACATGAAGCGGCAGATGCAGCTAGCTTCATGTCGCTCGCTGCGGAACGCATCCCATACAAATACATGTAACCAAACCAGAAGTGTCCGTCTGCTGCTGCCGTCTGCGGTCGGGCGCGGAATGGTACCTTTACGTAGAAGAATAGAGTGGAATTAAAGTCGTTAATTAATTACATTATTAAGAAAAAGTTTAACGATTATTTAGTCCTTCAAACGATTGCACAACACTCCACGCATGCACATTAGTGATTTAGAGCTGCATATCGTGTTTCATCAAACACAGGCTGTTGCTTTGCCCGCTTTGTGTGCTTGCTTTACTATTTTGTCACGAAAGTTTACAAAAATCATAATATCCTTAAATTTTTCAGAACAAATAGTTTGAAGAGAATTAAAAACGCTAAATGGCAAGTGAAAGATTGTCCGCCTGAGTTGTTGCTCATAGGAGATATTAGTAGAAGGCTGTCCACAGAAGTAACTCCTGCAGCCATCGCTCAAAACAATAGAACTTTCGTGGAGAAACTTCTGAAGGTAAAACAGAATGAATGAAGATCCTTTGTCAGTGTTTTTTACCTACTGGCAGTTTGATGACGCTCTTCGTGATTAAAAAGTAACACTTATATTCTACACTAGATGTGCCCTGCGGTGTTATCGCGGTCAAAAAGTAGCCTTTGTTCCAGTCTGTAATCTATCTCTGACCTAAATATCAATCAGATCCGTCCAGCCATTCTGTCGTGATTGAGTAACGACCATCTATTCATCCAAACTTTTGTATTTCATAATATTAGTGTGATAAAAAATTGGCTTTGAATAAAAGATACTGAAACATTAAGCTTAAGGCGTTTGGCGACAGATTTCCAACTTTAGGATTATAGCTAGCCATGATCTTGAACATGATGAGCTTTGAGAAAATCCTTACTAGTAAAGCCCTTAAGTTTTTCCAAGATTTTGTGCTATCAAACACATTTTTGGGGTTTCGACCCTCATCGCGCAGTGGAACGATAAATGATTAGCTGTCCTAACTAGAGCTGTCAGAGATTCATAAACTCGCGAAACTGTTTCAGGAATGCAAAAGCAAAACGAAAAGGATGCTCGTAGAGAAGATGGGAACTGAGAATTCGGATCTAGGGCTGGGATGCGAAATATCGATAACTGGCGTCGAAGAGAGCACAATGATCGCGTCACTATGCGACCTGTTAGAACGGCTGTGGTCTCACGGGCTCCAGCATAAAATGGGGAAATCAGCGCTTTGGATGCACCTCATTAACTATCAAGAACTGGAGCAGTGCAGTAATTCTACGAAACCCATCGACCCGAATTATCTTACTCCTGGTGTGTATTCAGTTTTTCTAATAGGCAAATAATAACTCTTGGCAAAACCATGATCCAAAAAACAAGGTCTGGCATTTCTGGAGCAAACACGTAATGACCTCACTTGTCATAGTCTCTTTCTAACTTGTTTTACATGACATATTTCGGTCTTGCTTAAGCGTCGATTGACGTCACTACGTATTGCCCACGTGACCGGAATGCTGTACCTGGCGAAGCATAATATTATACTATGGTCATAACATAGATTTAGAAATTTTGGTTGCCCTGTCTGTGCTATAAAGTCTATTCTGTTACTAGTTTCATAAGTTCACGGTTGTATCATCCTTTTTATTGTCTTTGGAAATGCAGCTTTGGCTTGGTGTGTGTTGCGCAAGCGATTGGACTGTAAGTAAACATTTGTATTGTGGTTTTGAGAATATGTTACTTAATATATTGATGCAGGTCCAGATTTGCGCTGCAGCAATGTTTTTTAACTGCCTGTTTCTTCCGAGAACGAGATAGACGTATAGTTAAGGGCTCTAAAAAGTTGCAACTGGTTCCAATTGGTTGAATCCATTTTAACAATCGTTGGCGTTCGAACGTTATCTGCTGATTGGATGAGTTGACAACAAGATTTAAATTGTGAATCGAGTTGTCGATAAGATTCAAATAAGAATTAGATTTATATAAAAGACACGTGACATTTAAATAGCTCGTATTTCGGCCAATCAGCAGCGAACATTCGAACGTTAGCGATTCTAAAAATATAATCATTTAAAAGCAAATACAACTTGTATAGGGCCCCAGAGCCTCGATTTTTAAAATTTAAAAACAATATCGAGGGTAAATTTGCTTGCAAATCATTCGAATAAATTGCTTGCAAATCCTTCGAATAAAAATATAATTATTGTTTTGATCTTTATATTGGCTTAGCGTTTTCAACCGACTTCTAAAAAGAAGGTAGTTCTATGTTAGTCTGCACGTATTTTTTAAAGTTTTTACGTACGTTTAATTGTTCATCGATATCTTCGTCAATTGTGGACCAATTTTTTTTTGACGTCGTTCCCAAAACCTTAATAACATGGTGTACCAAAACTCTAGACCTGTCCGCGGTCGGCGCCGAAGTGGAAGCCCAGCAAAGTCCCGGGTCCAGCGGTAGATCGCGCGACAGTTCTCGCAGCGGCTCCCGCGACAGCTCGCGCGACCGACTCAGCAACTCCGGCACGCTGGAGCGGAAGTCGCACAAGCCCAGCTGCCCGCTGCGACCGCTGCCTGAGAGCCTCACCTTTGATATGAGGTAAGCATAGGCACTAACCAAGTCATGTAAACTAGATAGTTCACATCGTTAAATTACAAGCAAGTCTGTATAAGTATTCACAATCATTCAAAAGCGTTTTCAAAGCAAATTCAAAAAAAAAATTGTCTGTCTGTAAAGCCGGTTTACGGACGATAGTTTAAACGCCTCGGACAACAAGCCAATCGAGTGGAAGAGAGATAGATGCGGTGCAAGCCGAACGCTCGAGCCGATCGTGCCTTTCGCTCGCTCATGTAGCACTCTCGCTCTGATCGACCGAGCGTAACGGGACAATGTGTCATCCTTTTTCGTGCGTGCAGCCGGCGTTCATTGATTTATTAGACGTTGTCACGTCAAAATGATAAACTCAAATTATTCGAATCTCGATCGGATTTATACTTGATTCCCTATTCCATAAAAAGTAGACTGAGATTCGAACAATTTGAGTTTGAAATTTGTGGGATCCGATCGGAAGCGTTTCCGAATGATTGTGAATAGCATTGCTGGTCAGCTTATTGTGAATCCACATGTCGATTGTGGCATGGTGACCAAGGTAATCGTGTGACCTCCGCTCACGCGTATGACGTGAGTAAGTTGACGTATGGGATGACACGCGATAAACATTGTCATTTCGCTTACACAATAAGGGTCCAGATTGCTCGATAATAACGGTTTTATTTCTTACTAGCTGTTACGAATTAGTATTCAAAAACCTTCCGTGAAATATTGTACCTAATTACCAAATTTCATCACGATCCGTTCAACCGTTTTAGCCGTTAAAAGCTTACAAACAGACCGACGGAGTTACTTTAGATTTCATTAATTAGTATGGATGCCTCACCAAACTCAAACAACCTGAACCAGTAGTAAGATAGAGAGCCTGTAAACGACGATGATAATCAAATAAGAATTCTTTCAGGAACGTGCAAGCCATGACAGACATAAAAACTGAAATAGGCTACGCCCGCGCCTGGGTCCGCCTGTCTCTGGAAAAGAAACTGCTTTCGCAACATCTTCGAGAGCTACTCGCCGACACCACGCTGCTCCGCTCTCAGTACAAGCGGACAGCCTTCCTGCGCTGCGAAGAAGAGAGGGAACAGTTCTTGTATCATCTGCTCACTCTCAACGCGGTGGACTACTGCTGCTTTACGAATACTTATCCAACGACGAGTAAGTACTGTTTAATTACCAATCTATAAAAAAAAAACTAATCTTCAAAATTAATGCAGTTAACTAGTAAGTACATTTGATTAAGGCGAGGCTTTCCCAGAACTTTAGGTATTTTACTCAACCTCAGGCCGCACTTTTTGGGAGCGCGACGTATTCATTCACGCGACACAAAAGTTGTGTGCGATGCGCCGCGCGCACGTCTTTCACCCGTCAGTCACGTTATGGTATCGAGTACCTAAACACCCATTTTTTAGGAAATCGAAATTTCGCTTGAAATGCCGTTCAAGCCAATATTTACAACAAATCTCATGTCCACGAGTTGTTGTATTTTTGATGTGTAAGCAGTCGTGGCATTAGTTTCATTTTACCTGTAGTGTCATTATTTCCATTTTATCACACTTCACACTCATAAATACAAAAGATTGCGAGTGTGTGTGGAAGTTAGGTATATACTCGTATTTTACTAATTCATACCTAAACGGCTTGACGGATGAGGATGATATTTGGAACGGAGTTAGCTTATGCCCTGGATTGACACATAGGTTACTTGTTATCCTTATTAGGACAAATACTTATACAGGGTGTTGGAATGATTGTGTAACTACCGGTATTCATTAAATAATACAACATGGTAAATTTCATTATTTTTGGGTATATTGTATAACAATGGTAATAACAATTTTAATTACCTTAATTTACCATTAGGTGCGTACTAATAATATTGTATGGTTTGTTAAATGTTACAAAGTTAAAAAACTACACGATTCAGATATAATTTTGAACAATAATTATGAAAGAATCGAGTAAATTTATACCGGATACATATACATTGGGTACGTAGTGGCGGACATTCTGCTAGTACTAACAAAACATCCAATACAAATACATATGCATATACATATCTATTATAATTGTTTATACAAGTATAAACAACTATAATAGATATTTTTGATACAATTGAGCTATAGGTACGTAGTATTATTATTTTGTTCTTTGCAATAGTTGTAGAAGCGATGGCAGCCTAGTTGGGAGAAGGTCCGCCTCTCAAGCCAGAGGGAGCGGGTTTGAACCCAGCCGACGGCACGCGCCAATTTGTTCATTGTGTGAACATATGTGCGTATTGTATGTCATCTGCTACATAACACGAGCCCGGTGTATGGCGACAGGCTCGCCCCCTGTCGCATTTGGGACTGAATATCGTCCAGCGAAATGTGGGTGTTGTATTACACCTCTGCCAGTCCCCTCGGGGGAAAGGCATGACGATATGTATGTATGTCTAGCCATAAGTTCTGTTACAAATGAAAATGCATTTATTTTTTTATACACTAATGTAATGTTAATAAAAGTTATATGTACACATGTATTGAAGTCTTAACAAAAATATAACTATTATTTTATTCAAAATGACCACCTTTGGCTTTGATACAGACCTTTAGTCGGTCTGGCCAAGAATCTATAGATTTACGGACTGTTTCCATGGGAAATTTAGCCACTGCTTGCTTCAAAGATTTCTTAATTGACTCGACGTCGGCGTGTCTTTTAGAGCAGGCCATGCCCTCTAAAACTGACTATAATTTGTAGTCCAGGGAGTTTCGACCTGGAGTAGAGGAGGGCCAGTCTTCAGCCCTTATAAAGTCCGGAAGATTGGCTTCCAGCCAGGCTTGGGTAGTGCGCACCTTGTGACCAGGTGCAGAGTCTTGTTGGAAACTCCACTATAGATTTTTAAAAAGTGTATTGCTAACGGGTTTTGTAACACCATCTAAGACGGTCTCTTGATACACTTTGACTGAATCAATTCCAATGTCATCAGAGTTTATTACATTCACTTAAAGTACTCTCCTGCAAAAAAAAAACGAAGATAAGTATTCATGTAGGTAGGTATTACTACGTAAATCACTACTAGATATACCACTAGGCCGGGTATTTACTCGTTGTGTAGTTCAGATTGCTCAGTAAAAATGAAAGTATGAACGTCGTCCCGTATCTTACCTAACATTCTGTATAGTCAAAACTTAGCGAAGATCCGCCACCCTGCATGTTACAAAAGCTAGGTAGGTACTTACGTTTCGTCAATTCCAATGTCATTGGAGTTTATTACATTTTGTTATAGTACTCTTCTGAAAAAAAAAACTGTAAGATAGGTATTCGTGTAGGTAGGTATAACTATATACGAGTAAATATAAATATCACTGGTATGCCACTAGGTCGGGTATTTACTCGTTGTGCAGTTCAGATTGTTCAGTAAAAATGAAAGTATGAACGTCGTCCCGTGTCTTACCTAACATCCTGTATAGTCAAAACTTAGCGAAGATCAACCACCCTGCATGTTACAAAAGCTAGGTAGGTACTTACGTTTCGTCAATTCCAATGTCATTGGAGTTTGTTACATTTCATGTAGTTTTTCATTTTTCTGCAAAAAAAAATGTAACTGTAGGTAGGTATAACTACATAAATATCACTAGTAGGTATACCACTAGGCCGGGTATTTACATCCTGAATACACGTAACGAGACAAAAAAGTGTCTATGATGATGAGTATGATATTTGAAAGCACTAAAACGAATATAAGTAGGTACTCATCGATTTGTTGTTCGTCATCTGACTACAAAAAAATGCAAGAAATGTCGATTCTAGTAAATATAAACAATGATTACCAACTTAGTCTAGTAGAAGTTTATCTACTTACCGACGATTGCTCCTTGACTCGTACGATTTTCTAAAAGCCAGACTTGAGCATTTTTTTCTTTTATTGTGTATGTTACCCATTATGGTAAAACTAAAAGCTTGGTTGGTGTTGGTGTGTGCGGCACTGCGGATACACAAAAATTTGGCACACGTCCGGCGTCGACGGGGTCTGCGAGCGGACTTTCGGTCACGTAAACGCGCCTTTTTACCATGAATTCATGATAAAAAAATCATATAAAATTACCATATTAACTTTTTAACATTTTATTAATGATTCCACTTGTTTATTGCGTTGTAATTCGTAAAAAAAATTAAAAAAACAATATGATTTGTAAAAATGAAGTCGCAAATCGTGTTTAAAATACCAAATAGAGGTGACTTTGGATTTTTTTTCTATCGAGTGAAGTTATTCATAACATGTATCAGATTTATGATAACACTTATAAACATGCTTGAGAATAACATATATTTTTTTACACAGTAAAAACCATGGTTTATCTTAGAGGAAAGTTCATTCTTGCTAGACGTTTTCTGGCCAGGATCGCCTTAAATAAATGAAAGCTTGAACTAAAATATGATACAACTTTTCTAACGAAGCGTTACCAGTGGATATCATTTGAAATGCTGGTTGATCATATTGCCCATTCTTGTTGTCTTGTATTTCCTACTATAATATTATAAACGCGAAAGTTTGTATGTATGGATGGATGGATGTTTGTTACTCTTTCACGCCAGAACGGCAGAACAGATCTAGATGAAATTTGGCAGAGAGATAGCTTATAGTCTAGAATAGTAACGTAAAAGTAATCAAATCAATCAAATCAAAATCAATCAAAAAGTAAAACTCCGTAAAAGTATTGGCGTGGCCGAAATCGTCTAGGACCTAGACGATTTCGGCCACGCCACCGGCCGCCGGCCACCGGCCACCGCCATCGTAATCGAGACCAATGTCTTCCTAGAGTCTAGGAAGACATTGGTCTCGATTCCGATGTAAACTCACTAAAGGAATTTAATTGTTATCTCTCTCTTACAGTGAGACAGCATGAATTTAAGTACTATCAAATAAGTCGGAGCTTTGTTTTCCCTACTAGTTTAGTTGGGTAATAAGCCAGTGTCGACCAATATAAGTTGCAAGCTTCGTTTTTGGTCACGGCTTAAATCCAGGAACCTAGTTTGATAGCACTAAAATTCATGCTTTCTCCTTCTTGCGTTCCTATTAGTAAAAGATAGCGATAGCACTAATTTTCGTTTAATGAGTTGACAATGGAATCGAGCCCATTTATCGCTGAGACTGTAATGTAAATAAGTACACTGTAGCTATAATGTAAATATTATTACGTCCATTTCCCAGAACTGCCGTACCGCGTGCTGATCGCTCCATCGCGCAAGGCCAGCCAGACCACCGCCAACTGCTGGATATCGATATCCGGCGCACACGGAGAATCAACGCCCAAGATCCCCATACCGAGAAACACCAACGAATTTGTCTTCCATGTAAGGTTACCAAACAACAAGTAACATTATTAAAAGAAAAACAAAAACCCGACTGCAAAATCTTGTACCCCTTGTCACTTCCACTATCAAGACGATTCAAATGATTACTCACTTGTTGAAATCCATCAAGCTGTTTAGGCTGTAGGGTGTGCCAAAGAAACCTCATACACAGATAAATACCCTTAAAACAAAACCCTCCTTGCGCAGTCGGGTAATAATGTGTTCAATGATTGAGCACGTAGATTCTACACTCTACCAGCCAGGGTTAGATTTAGCAGACAGATTTTCGAGTTAGAGACCGATTCCGCTTGAAATGGCAAAATGGTTCGTCCCTGGAGGCGAAAACTTTTGTGGGATGAAATCGTTTCAGACGGTTTTAAGCTACTTTAAAAAGGTTCATTTAACCCTTCTAAAGCAGTCTTTTACAGTCTATTATAGTTATTCATAACTGACTTATTTACCACATGTCGCATAAAATCATGTCTTTGAAATTGTCTAATTTTTCCCGTTTGTATGCGATACATTTTTCAGCATAAAAACTTAGGTATACTCTCAACACTGCGAATCGGTCACGACAACTCCGGGCTGTCGCCGCGCTGGCTCCTCGACCAAGTCTTTGTGAGGAACGAAGTAACGGGACATACATACACGTGAGTGTTGTGCTTTATAGCTTATTAGAAAGCGGTTGAAAAGATCAATGTGGTAATCTCGGGTATAAGCTACCTCCACACCAAAATCAGTTAAAATGCCTCCATCCGTTTAAGCGTGATGAAGTAAGAAACAAACACAGGCGCACGCGCGCACACACACACATATAAATGTTCGTATTTAAAATACAAGTAGGATTCTATTGGTATTGTCGCGTTTTCAAACCAATCGTTTTTTTTTTTCAACCAAACTTCTAAACGGAACACTTTCATCTGTGATTTAGTAAAGGCTAGATAACATCCATCTGATCTGTGTGTGAATCCTAGTCAAGATCAAGTCTATGTCTTCTACACGGTAATAAACAACTGTGATAAGTTTGTTATTGTTGATCAATTATAATTTTATGGGACGGGAATTACTCACGTACGATTTAGTCGATTATTCTGACTATAATTTCAACTGCATTAGCATACATAGCACGCGCATAGCACGGTGCTATGCGAGACGCAGCCGCGCGCATGTACTCGCCTTGATAAAGACCGCCGAATGCGGTTGAAACTATAGTCGGAACAATCGACTAAATCGTACGTGAGTAATTCCCGTCTCATAAAATCATAATGTGTGAAAACCACGCCAGTTTCGGATAATCAATCCTATTTTGGTTCAGTTTTTTTTTGTCTGATATGTGACATTTACCGAGAGTGTTCTTAGCTATAACTGTCGCGGTTTTTTATATTTAGCAATGTGTACTGGTGTCGTCAGGTTCCCGTGCAGCCGCTGGCTGGGCTCGGGCGTGGACGACGGGTCGACGGAGCGGCTGCTGGTGGCGGCGCGCGCCGCGCGCACGCCCGCGCCCGCGCCCGCGCCGCCCACGCCCACCGCCACGCACCTCTCCACCTCCACCATACAGCACATGATCGGTCAGTGCATGCCTACCTGCCAGGCCTGTCGAGGCAGGCCGAGCGCACGCCCACGCCCGCGCCCGCGCCGCCCACGCCCACCGCCACGCACCTCTCCACCTCCACCATACAGCACATGATCGGTCAGTGCATGCCTACCTGCCAGGCCTGTCGAGGCAGGCCGAGCGCACGCCCACGCCCGCGCCCGCGCCGCCCACGCCCACCGCCACGCACCTCTCCACCTCCACCATACAGCACATGATCGGTCAGTGCATGCCTACCTGCCAGGCCTGTCGAGGCAGGCCGAGCGCACGCCCACGCCCGCGCCCGCGCCGCCCACGCCCACCGCCACGCACCTCTCCACCTCCACCATACAGCACATGATCGGTCAGTGCATGCCTACCTGCCAGGCCTGTCGAGGCAGGCCGAGCGCACGCCCACGCCCGCGCCCGCGCCGCCCACGCCCACCGCCACGCACCTCTCCACCTCCACCATACAGCACATGATCGGTCAGTGCATGCCTACCTGCCAGGCCTGTCGAGGCAGGCCGAGCGCACGCCCACGCCCGCGCCCGCGCCGCCCACGCCCACCGCCACGCACCTCTCCACCTCCACCATACAGCACATGATCGGTCAGTGCATGCCTACCTGCCAGGCCTGTCGAGGCAGGCCGAGCGCACGCCCACGCCCGCGCCCGCGCCGCCCACGCCCACCGCCACGCACCTCTCCACCTCCACCATACAGCACATGATCGGTCAGTGCATGCCTACCTGCCAGGCCTGTCGAGGCAGGCCGAGCGCACGCCCACGCCCGCGCCCGCGCCGCCCACGCCCACCGCCACGCACCTCTCCACCTCCACCATACAGCACATGATCGGTCAGTGCATGCCTACCTGCCAGGCCTGTCGAGGCAGGCCGAGCGCACGCCCACGCCCGCGCCCGCGCCGCCCACGCCCACCGCCACGCACCTCTCCACCTCCACCATACAGCACATGATCGGTCAGTGCATCCCTACCTGCCAGGCCTGTCGAGGCAGGCCGAGCGCACGCCCACGCCCGCGCCCGCGCCGCCCACGCCCACCGCCACGCACCTCTCCACCTCCACCATACAGCACATGATCGGTCAGTGCATCCCTACCTGCCAGGCCTGTCGGGGCGGGCTCAAAATACAGCATGCGCCGACTCGTCCGATAGTCAGCACGTTCTATGATACGGCACAGCTCAGAGCCGTGGTATAGATAGATAGATAGGTAGTTTTGTGACCTTGTAGATTGTACAATTGCCTAATGTCTTTAATTCAAATCAAATTTATTTATTAAAAAAGAAAAGTACATACAGACAGGTTGACCTTAAATAGGATTAACTAAATGAACTAGTACTAAACTAAAGGTTGACAGTGAGTCCCAAACTAAGCTCTAGGCCTGTATCTTGGGGCTCGGTGCGAAGTTACTAGGCGACACTTTTAGGTAGACAGAATGTACCGTTAAACATAAGACACATTTAAAATAACAACAAAAAACAATTTTAAATGTAGTGGTCACAAATAAAAAAAAGATAGTATTAATATAAGACAGATTGTAATACGAGTAGTTTACAGTATGACAATTATATATATCGTACAGCGATCAAGTTGTTTCCTTCGTCGGTCTCCACACAGTGCAACGCCGATTATCCGATTTAATTGGGACCGGGGTCGATTCGGAAAATCGGACATACCATGCATATTGACTGCCTCGGTGGCTCAGTCGGTAGTGAACTTGCCTTCTGAGCTAGGGAGCGTGGGTTCGATTGCCACCTAGGGCAAACATTCATTTCATGTGATGAATATTTGTGTTTGTTCTATGTTTGGGTGTTAATATCTATTTATGTATGTATTTAAAATTATATACTCGTATGTATATTTATCAATCTCTGGCCGCCATAGTACAAGCTTTGCATAGTTTGGAGTCAGATGACCTTGTGTGCAAGTGTCCCGAATAATGTTTATTATTTATTTATATATCTATAAACTTTATTATGTTTAACATACACTGTTCCACAATAAAGCTCAATTAGCAGAAGCCACTAATTTAAAAAAAAAACGCTCACTTAAACATCTCGATCAGAGTAAGTAGCGACCCCATCAGGCCTTAACAAAAATACAAAGTAAGTACATATAAAAATTCACAAATGTAGTGTCTTGTCTCTAGCTTTCAACCGTAACAATTGAAATATATCTGGACTCCAACGAGTTCTAACTTGTTACAACAAAACAAAAATGTAAAAGAATAAAAATAGTAAACCTGATGAAAAATTGTTCAACTACTTAATAAAAATGTCTCACTATAGTTAAAATTAAAAAAAAAACATATTGCTAGACTCAACTAAACAGGGTTATCAGGAAAGGATGTACTGAGATGAAAAAGGATCATTGTACTCATCATTATGAACAACTTTTACTATGGGGTCAACCCTGAAATCGAGAGAAAAACAACAGCTTTTCCATACATCTTATCGACGATCAGTGAACTTTTCGAATGAAACAGCCGATTTTTTTTCGAATTTAGGGTTGGCTCCATGGTAAACGTTGTTCATAACGATGAGTACAATGAACCCGGCACAGGAAAGGGCATAGACTTTATATCACACAGCATTAGGTATACCTGTAATGATAGCTGTAAGTTATGAAAAAAAAAATTAACGGTTTCTGTGGGACCGTGGGTGAAACTGTGGGGCGCAGCTAGTACATAATAGTATCCTAAACTAATAATACTAACTAATAATTTAGTAGATACATAATGTACCAAAGCATGTATCTAATAATTAATATATTGTTCACAGGTGATTGCGTAAATGCCATCGTGAAATGGCACTATCAGTCTAAAAGGGACAAGGATGCCAATTCGCTCAGCGTCTTACTGTGTGGCGAAAACGGACTGGTCAAATGTTTGGAACAGGCTTTCTTATGCGGGTTCAAATCGGCAAGACTGTTTGGAAAGAATCTCTTTATTTGGGACTATTTTGGTAAGTTATATTAAATGTTGTACCGACACACCAGTTTGATTTGTTGTCTTCGTTTTTAGTTAATCAGATTTTAAATACGACTCTGTAACCAATGGTAATGTAATCGTGATCTTATAATTATGTCACTGTCACTTATCGCTGTCTCTCTCTGTTTCATGTTTGAATAAACTCAGTAACATGCTTTTAGCTACTGAAATCTGTAAAACGAGTTAAAATGAATACCATCGTGGTTAAGATGATAAGATACGACAGAGTATATTATTAAACCAAGAGATACGCCAAATTACGTCTTGGCAGTTTTTTGTATAGAACCACAATATAGTAACATGACGTGATTTAAATGAACACAACGGGTAGCTTAAAGCAAGTCTAACACCTCTGCAGTTAGCCATTCAGCAAAGCAAAACCACCTCTATTGCAGCTAGAGTGAAACTGAACCAGCATTTAAAAAACCATGTCTATTGCAGCTAGAGTGAAGCCAAACCAACACTTTAAAAACCATGTCCATTGCAGCTAAAGTGAAACCAAGCAAGCACTTGAAAAACCATGTCTATTGCAGCTAGAGTGAAGCCAAACCAGCACTTTAAAAACCATGTCTATTGCAGCTAGAGTAAAACCAAACCAGCACATTAAAAACCATGTCTATTGCAGCTAGAGTGAAGCCAAACCAGCACTTTTAAAACCATGTCTATTGCAGTTAGAGTGAAGCCAAACCAACACTTTAAAAACCATGTCTTTTGCAGCTATAGTGAAGCCAAACCAGTACATTAAAAACCATGTATTGCAGTTAGAGTGAAGCTAAACCAGCATTTTAAAAACCATGTCTATTGCAGCTAGGGTGAAGCCAAACCAGCACATTTAAAACCATGTCTATTGCAGCTAGAGTGAAGCCAAACCAGCACATTAAAAACCATGTCTATTGCAGCTAGAGTGAAGCTAAACCAGCACTTTAAAAACCATGTCCATTGCAGCTAGAGTGAAAGACGAGTTCAAAATGAGTCTGTCGGACGAGCCGGCGTCTCAGAGCAACAAGAGCTGCGGCGTCGCGTACAACTGCCGCCAGGACCAGGAGCACCGCGCCATCTGGCGCTGCTACTGCCACCTCATGGACGAGGTCGGCTCCGTGCGCGCGCTCGGCAAGGACGGCAAGTTCCAGCTCTTCATATGTCTCAGCTTGCGGTGAGATATACTTATTCTATTACACAGGGTCATTGAAATCCAGACCGTATTCTTCCAAGGGGTGCTTCTACTCAATCTGGGCCACCTCTGAGGTGTAATACATCACCCACACTTCCTTCCTTTCCTGAAGTGCCTCCCGCCTCGCGGTTTCACTCGCTGTCCCAACTTTCATTGACATGTAAAAAATCCTATTAGAACCCAATTGGGAATATTACGCTGAGGGTTGTAATGGTTAGTCCGTTAGTCATTTAGTCAAGTGGCGAGTAATTTAGTAACTAAATATGTGCTAACGGCAAAGTTTTAGTCGAGTAGGTACTTTTTTAGGAACCTACTACTTTCGTTGGTAATATTACTCGTTTTAGTAAGACCTTTGACCTTGACCGCCTCGGTGGCTCGGTTGGTAGTGAACCTGCCTTCTGAGCTTGGGAGCTTGGGTTCGATTCCCACCTAGAGCAAACATTTATGTGATGAACATTTGTGTTTGTTCTATGTCTGGGTGTTGATATCTATTTATGTATGTATTTAAAAATACAGGCGCTGGCAGCCTAGTTGTGAGAAGGCCCGCCTCTCAAACCAGAGGGAGCGGGTTCGAACCCAGCCGACGGCACGCACCAATTTGTTCATTGTGTGAATATATAAATGCGTATTGTATGTCATCTTACTACATGACTGGAGCCCGGTATATGGCGACAGGCTCTCCCACTATCACATTTGGGACTGAATATTGTCCGGCGAAGTGTGGGTGTTGTATTACACCTCTGCCAGCCCCATCGGGGGAAAGGCGTGACGATATGTTATGTTATGTTAAAAATATATTATGTATGTACATATATCAGTCTCTGGCAGCCATAGTACAAGCTTTGCTTAGATTGGTGTCAGACGATCGTGTGAGCAAAAATGTCACGAAAACTTATTTGTTTTTGCAGCGAGCACTGGCTCCACCGCATGCTGGTCCCGATGTCCATGACGCGCGTCACGGCCGAGATGTACGAGGAGCAGAGCTTCCTGCGCAAGCGCGGCCTGCTCACCTTCCTCAAGCAGATACTCGAGCCGCTCGACGAGTTTGACATCGTTCTAGAAAACTCACTCACTCAAGGGATCTAAACATTCAAACTGAACTACCGGTCTTCTACAGGCGTGCCATCTATAATAATGATTATTTACTACAGGTAGTGTGTATATTTTATTTGAAAATCGGTTGATATGATATATTTTTCGATACCGGTTAATGAAATTATATCTTACGTATTGATATTGTTGGATGACAAGTAAAACCAGTAAGTGAAATGCACAGGTTATGGAATACTCATTTTATATTTCATTTTTTGATATACTTTATGAAGTTTGATATTAATGTTCAAGGTCTGATTTTGTGTACCTATTATTGTTAAGTTTTGGTAATTGTGATTTTTTTATATACTCGCCAGTTTAACCCAAAGATTTATTTATGTAACGGTGCTTATGATATTTCTGATTGAAACGTGCTTCTTGAGGCTATTCAATGTAACATGACATGCTAACCAGTCACGTAAAGCACTAAAGCTAAATTTACACCAAGGCAATATTTTGGGGGCTTACATAGCACGCCACAAGGCGTATATGAGGCATGCAAGACATCTCTCAATAATAACGCATAGGATATAGCAAAAATCATGCAACGTGACAAACAGTCGCAAAGTTATAGTGACGTCAGGTACGTATGCATATGTATTATTTACATGAGACACGACCAGGCCAAAAATTAATACGGGAACACTATTTTGACATGATTTATCCCTTTTAAAGTCGAGAATTTGTTGTGTTGGTTTAAATAAGACTGGAATGCGTTTTTAGCAGTTTTTACCGTTTGTAGCACGCTGTTTGGCGATTTACGCTACAATATAATAGTTGTACAACAACGCCACATAATGTTGTCTTGGTATCACTTTATTTTTAATATAAATCATGAATAGGTAAAGCTAGATTTTTTTTAAATATTCATACAGATATTTAAATTTATCGGTTGATGTTGATTAAATTTATTGGTATTTAAGTACTGTTACGAGCGGGGTTGGATAAAAGGAATGAAACGTCGATGTATCCGAAGATTCACTTTATTCACCAGTTACACACACACAAACACTGTTATACTACACTAGACACTTGCACTAAAACACTCTGAACACTTCTCGTACAATCACTTCAATGTTAACACTTTGAACGCGTAATCAAAACTGACTGCCGAATCGTCGGTCGTCCGCGTATTTATACAATTTTAAGATATCCAGAGCATTCGATTTAACAATAGCGCAAGCACACAAAAAGTTGTTTATCACGCGGAGCCACGCGTTCATTCTAGAACATTCGGACAGTACAAAAGATTGAAGTAAACACCCTATTATTCAATAGATAAAAACATCATAAAATCGGTGCACAATAATTGCTTTCCAGAAATATTTCTTTTGTTCCGGATTTAACAATGGAACGCGCGGCTCGAGCGGCTACTATTGTCTAATCTGCGTTACCTACCGGTAGTTGTAAACAACATCGCCACAGATTAGCGTATAGTTTCTTCATCAGCCGCGACTGGTGTAGCACTACCCCCTCCTAAGACATGCTCGTCCCGAGCATCGTTAGTCCCGTGATATCGCGCCAGTCGATCAACGTGGACAATCTTAGGTGCGCCTCGCTGACCCTTCTGTATGCGATATGTGACGTCGTTGATTTTGGTCACCACACGGTATGGTCCATCCCATTTGGGTTGCAGCTTTGGAGATTTCCCTTTCTTGCGTACAGGATTATGAAGCCATACTAGTGATCCTTCATCAAACCCAGGGTCGTTGAACTTCCTGTCATATCGGGTCTTCATCTTTTCCGATGCTTGTTGGCCAGAATTTCTAACAAGTTCGTAGATGTCGTTCATCTTATTCCGTAGATCCCTGGCATACTCGTTCATTGGTTGTGGCGAGTCTGGTGGAATACCGGTTATTAAATCTGCAGGCAACCGCAACTCTCTTCCAAAGTTTGCGAAGGCAGGAGTGACGTTTGTGCTCTCGTGAACAGCACTACGGTACGACAGTAGAAATGGCTGGATGTGCTTGTCCCAATCTCGCTGATTGTTTTCGACCACTTTTGCTAGATGGGTCACAAGAGTGCGGTTGTACCGTTCCACCATTCCGTCGGACTGTGGGTGGTATGACGTAGTCCTTGTTTTGTGAGCACCCATCACTTGACACACCTCCTTAAACAGTTGAGATTCGAAATTTCTTCCCTGATCGCTGTGAATTTCCAGTGGTACTCCAAAACGGCAGAACACTTCATGCACTAATTTGTCAGCTATTGTAGGAGCCTCTTGATTTGGAATTGCAAAGACTTCTGGCCACTTAGTAAAATAGTCCATAATAACCACGAAGTACTTGTTGCCATTATCAGTGACAGGAAATGGGCCCGCCACGTCTAACGCTATTCGTTCCCATGGTGCTCCGACATTATACAGCTTCAATGCACCTCTGCTACGGGTGTGTGGGCCTTTCACTGCAGCACAGCTTGTACATTTTCGCACCCAGTCTTCTACGTCGTCTCTGCAATTGATCCAGTAAAATCGTTCTCGTATCTTTAGCAGCGTCCGTTTTACTCCCAGATGTCCTCCTGAATATCCATGGTACAGATGCAATACGTCAGGTACCTTAGCTTTAGGCACAATCATTTGTAGATGACAGCGATTGCCTCGTGTATTTTCCCATTTGCGGCACAATACTCCTTCATGGATAAGAAGACTGTCCCATTGTGCCCAATAACTCTTCGTCGTTATGCTCATGCCAGCCACATCACTCCAATTTGGCTTAGAGGCACCAGACTCCATCCACTCGAAAATTGGCTTTATGTCTGTGTCATCTTGTTGTGCTATCTGGAGGGTTTGCTTCCATTCATCACTAAGATCTGTTTTGAGCATCCTGACGGGTACAGTTTCCTTAGACTCTTGCTTTAGACAATGCTTACAGTCTTCCGGGCAAGGCCTTCTAGACAATGCGTCCGCGTTACCATGTGCCCTGCCACTGCGATGCTCCGCTTTAAAATCAAACTCCTGCAGCTGCTCAATCCATCTTGCTACTTGTCCTTCAGGGTCCTTGAATTGCAGCAACCAAGTTAATGCAGCGTGATCCGTCCTCAGGCGGAATTTTCTTCCCAGCAGGTATTTGCTAAAATGTCGCAAAGTCTTCACTACTGCCAGCAGTTCTCTCCTTGTCACGCAGTAATTCCTTTCTGGTTTGGATAAGGATTTGCTGTAGTAAGCTATCACAACCTCTTGATCTCCTTTTCGTTGTGATAGCACGCCGCCTATGCCAATATTACTGGCATCGGTGTCAACGATGAATTCATTCTCGGTGTCTGGGAATCCAAGGATTGGTGTTTCACACAGATACTTCTTCAGTTCTCGGAAAGAGGTGTCGCAGTCTTCATCCCAGTGGAAGAGTCGTTTTTCTTCAGTTAGTCTATGCAACGGTTTTGCTATATCAGAGAAGCCCTTCACAAATCGTCGGTAGTAAGAGCATAGACCCAAAAATGATCTGATTTCCTTCTTGTCTTTTGGAACCGGCCAATCCTTAACCGCGCTGATTTTCTCTGGATCTGTCCGCACACCATCTTCAGAAACTACATGGCCTAAAAAGTTCACTTGTCGTTTGAAGAATGAGCATTTCTTCGGGCTCAACTTGAGGCTGGCTGCACGGATTTTCGTCAACACTAGTTCCAGGTTTCTGAGGTGGTCTTCAAAGGTTTTTCCCACAATTATGATGTCATCCAAATAGACCAGGCAAGCGTCTCCAATCAACCCTGCAAGCACTAGCTCCATTAATCTTTCAAAAGTTGCAGGGGCATTGCACAATCCGAATGGCATCACGTTAAATTGCCAAAGCCCTTTTCCTGTAGAAAATGCGGTTTTCTCTTTGTCTTTAGGGTCAATTTCCACTTGCCAGTAACCACTTTTCAAGTCCAAAGTTGTGAACCACTTCATTCCCGTTAGCGTATCCAATGTGTCATCAATTCTGGGCAGAGGGTAACTGTCTTTCTTAGTTACATCATTAAGTCGCCGGTAATCCACACAAAACCGCATACTGCCATCTTTCTTCTTTACTAGCACCACAGGAGAACACCATGGACTGGATGATGGCTCGATGATCTCGTTCTTCGCCATATCCTCAATCATGGTCTCCACTTCCTTTTCCTTAGCAACTGGTATTCTTCGTGGCCGCTGGCGTATCGGTTGCTGGTCGCCTGTATTTATCGTGTGCTTTACTAGGCCGGTTTTCCCATTGTCCGCATCGGTTGAAGCAAAAATATCGGCGTAATGCAGTAACATCTTCCTTGCCATTGAACGCTCTTTTCCAGTAAGATCCTCACAATCTTCTAAAAGTGTGGACACGTCGAAATTCTCACAAGGTATACATTTGCTCGGTAGTTCTTGACATCTGCGCATCCAATCTACTTCCTCGCAAGTGCCCATTAGAGTTCCACCTTTTATGAGATGCTCCTCATTACTGGGATTCAATACACGCACTACGCCAGTATTAGTTGTCTTCACTAGAGTCCGTGCCACTATCCATGGATGATTATTTTCCAATTGTTCAATTAGCACACATCGTCGTTGGTGTCTTAGCTTTGGTGGTATTCTCACTACCACAATGGTTTCCGACTTCGGTGGAAGGATAGTCCTCCTCAGACAGTACACTTTTCCTGCTGTAGCCCCTTCCATAAAGATCTCTTCTGATCTACACTTTAAGATTCCTTGATTGACATCGATCTCACAATGATGTTCCCGCATAAAGTCGAGTCCCAGAATGCAATCATCGACTATATCAGCCACAATAACTTTGTGTTGGTAAGTCTCCTCACCCAGCTTCAATGCCACTGATTCTTCGCCTCGGACGGGTATGTGCTGACCGGTCGCTGTTAGGAGTTGAACTTTGTTGCAGCCCCGAAAATCCTGAAGATAACGTTTAGCAAATCGGGAACTGATCACTGTTCGAGATGCTCCAGTATCCAAAGTCAGCTTGCAGGGTGTTCCGTTAATTTCACCTTTGATGATGAGGCTATTTCCATCTTGAACTTGTGAGATCGAAATCTTCGGGGCTTTTAAATCACCGGCCAGCACCCGCCCCTTGGTCCTGGCGTTTATTCGTTTCCCTGCTGCTGGGCGGCGTTATTATCCACTTTTTCCTCAATTTGACGATGGTCCCTCCTTTGCCGTGGCTTCGAACAGTTGCGCGATAGATGGCCTCTTTCGTCGCAGTTGTAGCATCTAGGGCTAAACCGGAAACGATTTTGGGATGTTTCGCTCACTTCCCTGATGCGTTGAGTTTCTCCCGTTGGATTTCGTACAGCTTCTACTTCTAAAGCGTGAGCTAAAGCGTCCTTCAGAGATTTGTGATGCCGAAGCTGTACTGCTACCCTCACTTCACTGTCGCGTATTCCATCGGCGAATGCTTCAACCAGCTGTTCATCGTTGGGTGCAGGTGAAGATTTGTGAGCCTTTCTAAATAATTTTTCGATCTCAAGAGCCCACTCTTGTAGATTTTCTCTACGTCCTTGAACTCTGTTCCTCATTTGTGCTCGGAACACATGCTCCAGGTGTTCGTCTCCGTAACGGCTTTCCAAAGTTTCTAGAAGCTTCTCATAAGTGACGTCCTTGCCCAGTGCTTCAAGCACAGTCAAAGCCTGGTCGCGGAGGCTTACCGTGAGAGCAGTCATGGCTTGCTTCTTATTCCATCCATTGGCCTCAACTATGGCATCAAATTGGATTTTGTAAGCTGACCACGAGGAACTTCCGTCGAAAGGTGTCACCTTGAAACCATGTGTTACAGGTGCAGAAAATACAGGAGCTGCTATTCCATCTCCAGACTTGAGAACATTTAAACATTTTCTTACGTCAGCAATCTGTGTCTCAGCTTCGAAGATGCGGGTTGCGTGGTCCTTAACAGTGACGTCAAGCTCCTTCACGGTGATTTCATGCTGGTCAACTTGGTCTTTTAGCTCTTTGAACTCAGTAATCAATGATGTCCGCAGACTAGTCACCTCTTCTTTCAGCTGACGAGCATTTTCCTCTTGACGACGAGCATTTTCTTCCAGACGCCGAGCATTTTCTTCGTCCCGACGACGAGCACTTTCTTCCAGACGCCGAGCATTTTCTTCATCCCGACGACGAGCACTTTCTTCCTGACGACGAGCATTTTCCTCCATGTCCTTTCTAAGCATTGCCACCAAGGCCGCCATGTCCAATGGCGTTGGTGCCGTAGCTGCTACCGGAGCTGCTCCCAAATCCTCTGATGGATCGTTGGTCGCTGGTTCACTCATATCAACCAATAACGAGTTGTTTCCAAACCGTCTCTGGTCAACGTCTTCTTGTCGCCGTGTCTGGTCCTCTAGCCGGCGTGCCTCTTCCTGTCGGCGTTGGCTCCTGGTGCGAAGCGAATCGTCGTCGTGCGGAGTTATCGGCATTTTCCTTTTATCCCACTTCTGACACCAAAATGTTACGAGCGGGGTTGGATAAAAGGAATGAAACGTCGATGTATCCGAAGATTCACTTTATTCACCAGTTACACACACACAAACACTGTTATACTACACTAGACACTTGCACTAAAACACTCTGAACACTTCTCGTACAATCACTTCAATGTTAACACTTTGAACGCGTAATCAAAACTGACTGCCGAATCGTCGGTCGTCCGCGTATTTATACAATTTTAAGATATCCAGAGCATTCGATTTAACAATAGCGCAAGCACACAAAAAGTTGTTTATCACGCGGAGCCACGCGTTCATTCTAGAACATTCGGACAGTACAAAAGATTGAAGTAAACACCCTATTATTCAATAGATAAAAACATCATAAAATCGGTGCACAATAATTGCTTTCCAGAAATATTTCTTTTGTTCCGGATTTAACAATGGAACGCGCGGCTCGAGCGGCTACTATTGTCTAATCTGCGTTACCTACCGGTAGTTGTAAACAACATCGCCACAGATTAGCGTATAGTTTCTTCATCAGCCGCGACTGGTGTAGCAGTACGTATGTTGCTGTATATGGGCTGCCCTCCCAAATCCTCTCTTACTTAAAATTACAGATTTGTTTAAAATTTATTAATAACTAATCGCATTTTGATAAATTATCGTCAAATTAAAACGTAGATTATAATTTGAGACAATGCCGTCGTGCATAATTGTAAAGGCATTGTCGATATTACTTTTTCAAAGTTATTTCCATGCATGTCTAGTTTTAAGATAAAATTACCATCCACCGCATAAATTAGCTTATGATAATAAAATTCTTTGTGATTCTTAGGACTAAGAACTTATGAAATGTAGTTTTGTCTTAGCTTAGGTGTTCTCAAGTGGAATTTTCAGATTTAGATATTTAAATGTATTCAAAAATGTATTTTGTTACAAGCGTCAATGAGTAGCATATCGTATAGGCGGAATCTAAGAAGTTGCAATATTAGCTTACTATTAAAACCTTTAATAAGTATTTTGGAAGAAGATTACACTCGATTCCTAATAATGCTGCAGCTACAGTGTGCAGCTTGTACTTGCATTTCGTTCAATAAATAACATTTGACATTTCTAAGAAAAGAAACAAGGTAGGACAGGTAGAAAATATTTAAAAAAAACTGCAAACTGAACTTAACGTAGGAAGTTTGTAAGCAATGAAAAAGGATCTAAATTACATTTTTGAAGCCTGTAGTGATCCACTCTCGTAAACATTGCACTGAGTTTGAGCCGTTTACTGAAATTACTGAACAAAGGCTGCCCTAAGCAATTATATTCATGCACAGTAGCACAGTAAACAATAACACTTGTGCTCAACACACAACTTAGTATGTTGAGCGCAAGTGCATTGCACAGGCTTTGTGCAATGATAAAAATTTACGATTTTCCAGCCCTTCGGGGAAAAGGCGTACGGTATGTTGTGTTACAATGTACCACTAACATAATTATGAGTAGCTGAGTTTACCTCTAAAGGCGCTCCTAAACGAGGCATTTTTTATTGCAATACTCTGGCAATATTGCTGACTGTAGCCCGGACATCATCAGCCATGCTAGAAAGGTATGAATAAATGGCCCGGCCATACTCAAAACATTGCTGGGCTCCACTAAACAGTATTGCAGTAAAAAATATGGCCCGTCTGGGAGTGTCATAACCAACGACAATACGTATGAAACTATTGCAACTTTAATGAGAGATGCATAAAAGACGTTGGCATCGAAATGATGTAGTTTAGATATTTAATTAAATATTATGATAATTTTACTCTAAACTTATATTACTAGTTTCAAAGTTGTTTTTTTGTATAATGTGCAATAATGCTATGATATTGATCCGAAAAATGTGTTAACCTAGAATTTTGAGAAATATGGTTTTCCACCATATTTCTACTTATACTTACTGCATTATGGTGCGCTTGCCTTTCGCTGTGTTTTACTAGAAGCTATTTTTTATCATATAATATAAAAAAAATAGCATTAGCACCAGATTCTCACAGACTTATCATGTTACTGTGTGTTCCAGTAAATTCTTAATCATTAAAAATTATTTTTAAATGTTTGAAAATGAGTTCACATGGTCCAGTGCTGATAAACTTGCAAAGCGAAAACATTGTGATGTACTGTAAAGTTTTCAGCGATATTTTGTTTCATAGACATAAGCAGGGTACTCACTTTGAAGTGTCGATCGCAATGTATCAGATACTGTATCATGTCAGAACGTAGGCGCAAACTTGCTGCGATCCGCTCGCTCTCAGAGTAGCATGCTCGCAGCGATCCGTCGACTAGTGGTTCTTGCGCGAACACAGGGGCCCTTGCAATGTTAGTACTCGCCCCAGGCCCGGACTGGCCATTTAGTCAGGGTAGCATTTGCCAGCCGGGCCCCTCTCGAACTTAGCTTGAGGTACTAGCCAGACGGTAAGTCGGTTGGGGGCTACACCCCGTCTCAGGCCCCTGGCTTGTGGGGAGCCACCCGGGCCCTTCCAACTCAGTCCCACCCTGACTCGCCCTCTTAGTTCGAGCCGTACACACATGTAGATTGATACTATCTCTGATACATTACGTGCTACATGTCCGAGTACGCTGTTGAAGAATCTGCTGAGAGATGCTGTTAGATTAAACCCATTGCGCACGATTCACATAATAGCTAGCGCAATTACTAATCGGAAGCACTATCTCCAGTGTCCATATGTAATATAGGCTATCAAGCGCGCTTTTGCTAAGCAAAATACAATTAACAGTTTCTTCAGTATGTGTTGTAATACTTGCGCAAGCTATTGAACGTCGTGTGCAACGGGCCTTAATTATGTGACTAGATTTGTTCCTTTCGTGATATTTGTAGTTTGTATAACGTCCTATGTGAGTTTTGAATGTATGTATACCTTGTTAAATGGTTTGAACGAATTTGTAATTAGATGTAAAACAATAGAGATCGGATATTCGGATACATGTTTACCTAAACTTCTTGTGTTCATTAGTATGCAGAGCACTTCTATCATCGAAAAATCCCGCGTTTCAATGAATTTAAGTATTAGTTTACGATTTAGCATGCTACAATCGAAAATCGGATTTACCTTAAGGCAATTAAATGTTTTAATTTTAAAAACACCTGAGACAATTAGAAGCCGCTTCCATACTTACGTAGATTTTGGCAGAAAAAGTGACCTCTATGTACTTCGGAACATCCGATCTCTAATCATCAATGAATGCTGCTCTCTCACATAATAATTATGGTTGTTTGTAGCTATTGCCGTCCTGCATGATTGTTGCCAATGTGTTGTACGCGATATCCGATACTCATAAAAAAGTTTCCTAATTTGAAAGTGCAGCTCATGTAGCCAAATAGATGATATAGTAATTTCCAAAAATGTGCCAAAATGCACCTTACCATTCTAGTGCCAGAGTACTCTTGCCACAGCACTAGCACTTCTCGTATCCTTTCTTAACCCTTTTAAAAAAGTCCAAAATGCGTCACTTTAAATATTATATTAAACGACATAAAAAAGGAAGATGCTTACTGCATACTCAGTACATTTATATTATATATTCTCCTTAAAATACATACTTACATAAAAAAAATATAAGTACCCAATGTTAAATAATAATATGAAACGGGAATTACTTACGTACGATTTAGTCGATTATTCCGACTATAGTTTAAACCGCTCGGAATAATCGACTAGATCGTACGTGAGTAATTCCCGTTTCATAAATCACAATGTCTGAAAATCACGTCAGTTTCCTTATTAAAAAAGTACCTAATGTAATAAAGTATGTACCTATGTATTTTTATGAATCTTACTTATTACAATATCTAAGGGCGTATCTAGGCAGTATTTCGTTCTGAAAGACCAGCAAAGACATGGTCCAAAACATGTAGACCCCGCAGTAACCAGCAAGAGTAGTTAATGACTTTAAAATAATTAAATTAATAGTTTAATTATCGGAAAATTACTTCAACTCCGCAATACAGTAAAAGCTCATTATTCGCGCTTCTTTCATTTGCGATTTCAATATTCGCGGATTAAAAAATACGACCTTATCACATCTACACCTAAAGTATGTTGTTATATGCCATTGTATAATTGGTTCGGCTCTTCCTTTGATATAAGCTGCCTTCACCGCGGTCCGTGTTGTTGAATGTTCAAAACAGAATGTTCAAGTAAAGCAACCTTATTGCACAACCTATAAAGTATATTTTTAAATGCTGTCACATGATAGACTTTCCGTCCTTTGGTAAGAGCCGCTTTGCGTGTTTTAAAAACTGCAAAGCAAGAAAAAATAGAATTCTTTAAACCATTGCCGAAACCCAAAGATGATAATAATTCAATTTTGTCGAAAACTTCAATTCAATTGATTTTTAATACATTTATTTGTTATGTTGTCGCCTACGAACCTACCCCCTATAATCCCATTTAAATAAACATTCCATACTCACGGTTTCTCTTTTCGCGGCATATTTACGTAACGTATACCCCGCGAATAAAGAGGTTTTACTGTACTTCAAACATACCCACACGTGTCGCCCTTACGATGACGCATAAAATTATGAGAAACGAAACATACTACTTACTTAATACATCATATTTATGTAAATATGCTTTACTAGATGTTTTGTATTAGTAATGTGATTACTCAAAAATTGAAGAATGAAATAATAATTAAAGAATAGCTGCAACGATAGTACTTACGTCAAACGAACGTGTGAAATTGAATAAATATAAAACAAAACTAACTGCCTAAAACATAATTATTATTATTATTAATTATTATTATTATACTTACTTACTGAGTACTATTATTTATGTAAAGTACTTAGTAAGAATAATGATACGGGAATTACTAGGTACTTACTTAAGTATCTCGTACCTTATCTAAGTACCTAGTAATTCCCGTACATAACACTACCCTTACTTGGTTTTGATCCTAGATTTTATTTTTGTCATTGTAATTTGCATGACGTGTTTTTTTTGCCCTGTGGTTGTCTTCCGAATTTATTTTATAGAAACCCATTACCAAAGAATAGTAATATGCAAGGTTTCATTAAGAAAACATGAAAGTTAATAAAACTGTATGTAACGAACTAAGATTTTTATTTTAACCTATATCTACTTAGTTTTTTAATGTAGGTAGGTAAGTGATTATAAGTATTTAGCAATACATATTTCAGTCCAGAGGTAATGATTTATTTTGGTAGGGAGCATAGTAAACTCTGATAATGTTCTTTTTCTTTTAATCTTTTCTACTTGGTGATAAGTTAAAGTAGGTGTGCTTGTGCCCTCAGACCAACCCAAACTAAAAGATGGATCACTGCGATAAATCTCGCTGAAGCCACTTCACTTTAAACTTGTGTGCATGGTAATGTTGCCATGAAAAACATTTACAATTGCACGAAAACTAATATTACTTAACTCCCAAACTCTACGTTAGCCATGTCCGTTCCAATATACAACCTTAGTAGATTTAATACTCTAAAACTGCACATATTTGAAGAAGTTTAATGTTACGGCTTTTTCAAAACTTGTAAAAAAAACTACACAATTTTTAAAAAGAACCTCAATATGTAGTCCTGGCCACACTTTTATTTTTCACTGTGTAAATTTATGTAAGTATACGAAATTATACCATAAACTAATTCACACAATGTTGAAGTAAGAATGACCAAGCGAGTAGCGTAGTTTTTTTGGGTCAATGTTTGCGTGTTGTGTACGTATACGACAGTAGCGTAGTTTTTGGATGATTTTTTGCTTCACCTAAATCATACGCCGTGCGCTATCTTATTCTCTAGGTTGATCTGAGCTTATGCCCATACACACCTACTTTTCCACCAAGTTGAAAGGATTAAAACCAGTCTTGCTTGAAGACCATTGAAAAAAAGTTAAAACTTATGATTTGGGAACGATTGTCACCTTTTTTTAACTTTGCTACTGCCCTTTGATCATTAAAATAGGCAGAAAATAGTAAGAGAACCTAAAAATGGACCGTATAAATTAGGTGCTGCACACAATTCTTCGTAATCACAAACAAACGCGACCAGTCGCAACAGTGATAATTATTGTTGTTTCGTTCTCGCTATAGTCTCTCTATCTTTGTTTGATACACGCAACTTATTATTATCAACGGAGCTGTGTAGTGTCCGTTGGCTTGTAGCTAAATTAGGTCCATGCGCTGTGTACTAGAAATAAGACTCATGCCGCTTCTTCCTTAAATTATTTCGATGCTACTGCCACTTTGGGTTTCGGGGCAATTTTACCATAATTATTCTGACTATAGTTTTAACCTTATTCGGCGGTCTTTATCAACTCCCGCATCATAAAATCATTATGTATGAAAACCACATTTGGGGCCCTATTCGGAGATTTGAGATTTTCATCTAACCATTTTTCGTCGTTGTTGCTCTCGTTTGAAACGTCGTAGGTGTGAGTGTGACCAAGATAAAATCTCATCTCATTTCACCCGTAGGAATAGCCCTCCAGTTTACATACTAAAAGATAAAAAATATTTTTAAACTTACGCTCTCGGCTCCCGCCAAAACTAAAAGAGATGGAATGTATCATACTATCTCTTTCGTTTGCATGACAAATGTCATTTTTTCTCGCGCGCTCGGAAAAAAAAGGAAAAAAAACCTTAAAAACGTCCACAGGCTATATAATTTTGGGGGCTGAGCTACCCACGTCCGTAGGAGTGTACTCCATTCTGATTCCCTACACGTGGTCCCCGGGTAGTGCTAACCGGGTAGCAAACTCTGGTGGGAGGCTTCGGCCGTGGCTAGTTACCACCCACCGGACCAAGCCATGCCGTGAAATGACCTAGTCGTGTTTCGGGATGTAGTCCGGTGTAACCGTTCCGAAGACGGGTCTGAGCAGTAGCGCGCTTGTAGCTCGTCACTCAACTGCCGTCTTTGTACTTCTTCACTCTACAAAACTTCAATGCTAGAGTGAATAAGTACCCTATAGGTCGTCGTGCTCCATCTTAGACAACAACGTCGCTTAACATCAGGCGAGTTGGTGGTCAAACGCCGACCTATTTTACATAAAAAAAAAAAAAAAAAAAAAAAAAATTTATATCAATAGTCGAAAAGGTAGATTCTCGAGCCAAACGTTTCGAATAAAATCACAGATAACACAAACCATACTATTTCAAAAAAAAATATCTCAAATCATGGGGATCTCTGCTGAATCCGAAAAAACCCGTCAAATTCTTAGAAATAGAGAGAAGTTTGTGACTTTAAGCCCCTGAAAAATCAGAAGAAAAAAACGAGCTCACAAAACAAAACAAAAATTTTGCTTTTTCAAGTTTTGTGGAGAAACAATAGATGGCGTTAAACCAATGTTTGGACTTCTTTTCATTCGCTCGTTCGTTCGACCGACATTCGACAAGTAAGATGGCGGCGATTAATGTGAAAGGCAAAACGTTGTCGTATTTCTACTTGTAAATAGAGTGATTGGATTTTTGATACAATATTAATGATAAATAAACAAAGGATCATCAAACCAGTCGAAGTGCAAATGAAATAGTGAGCTATATGTGTATAATATACCGTTTGGGTTAGTTTTCATTTCACAATAGACAAAACCCGTCGCAGCGAGCACTCGAGAAGTCGAGGCCATATTTATGATGTTATCTGTCCTGTGAGCGTCCTCCGAAACCACATTTATAAATGCTGTTGGAAGAATAAGGCGATGGTACGGTTCTGCTTAAATGTGCGTTGGTCTAAGTGATAATTTCATCATCGCGCGGACGGAGGTATTGTTCCGTCACCTAACGACGCTTCCAATGATCAATGGATGGATAGCGGCCGATTATTTTGTATTTCAACTTGTTGTTGATGCTATTTTCATCCTGATCTGTTTATCTGTATTCATTATCTACTATTGAACTACAGTTTTCCACTTTTCGTTCCACTAAATATCTCACAACCATTATATTGATGGTCATCTTCGTTCTTTTCAGGATTGCTGCCTCTGCGTGATAAATGAATAATCACAGTGAATTGTTCTCGCTAAGTGACAAAAACTATAATCTGACTGTGTAATGCAAACTATGGATGAAAGTGTGGACTTCTGTTGACATATTACCTATATTCAAATAAAAACATCACGGAGGTGGTAATGGATCCAGTAGGACCATGGTCAGCATATGCTTCGTACAATCGGCTAGCGGGCGTTCAGGCTGGTGCTGCAAGCGGAGACTTCCATCACCACTTAGCTGGAGGCGGCACAGGACTTGGCAGCCAATCTGTGCCCTCCACAACAAGTCAGTTGTTACTGCAAGCTGCACATACTACGGCATCTCTAGCAGGACAACTGGGATCATCAACAGCATCCCCATTTAACCCTGGAGGGTTTCTTTCCACACCGGCTGTGGGATATGATGCTGTGTTTTCACCTCTATTTCATCCTGCTAATCCAAAACCAGCACATTACAGTTCTTCCCTTCAAGCGCAGCATCGGCAAGTGATAGCACAAGCACAAGCAGCTGCTGCTTCCAAGCAATCTGCAGTAGAGTCAGAGCTATCAAGTCTCAGAGAGAATTACTCACATCAAACATTGGCAGCGCAAGGCTCGTCATTCTTCGACCAGTCAAGTGCTCCAGGAAGTGCTGCAGCCCTAAGCTGGCAGGGTAACAACCAGCTACCCAGCCCCTTTGGAATTCTGCCGCATGAAAGTGTTGTGCCCTCATCTCCGAGTCCAGCTACAACAAAATCTGGAACATATGAAAACTTCAATGCCCATTTTGCGGCTGCACAAACTCTAAATAATCACCTTAATTCTCAGCTATCTAGTGCGGGAAAACAAACAAATAGGTCTGCTTCACCAGCGACTGCTCCAAAGCAACCTGCGTCTTCCACATCATCATCAACATTTTTTCAATCTCCTTCATTTGGGAATCAGACTGAAAATTCATATAGTACAAGCAGTGCAAAAAGTGGTCAACTCTCATCACAGCAGGATTATGCTGGAAGTAAGTCATATTCAAGTTCTGCAAGTACAACTACTCATTCTCAACAATCGTGTATAGTGTCAACTCCACCGGTTACTTCCTCCCCCACCCCCTCCAGCAAAGATTACCGCTCCTCGTCGAACACACCCGCTCGGCCATCAGCCTCCATATACAACTCACAGTCTCCTAAAAGTACCAGTAATGAAAAGTCATCACGATCCACAAGCAGTAGCAGTTTCATCTCTCCCACTCCAAAACCACCACAAGTCCAAACTAAAGCACAAAGTAAAATATATCCAGATATAACCAATGAACAAAGAAAAGTTTGTGAGTCTAATGATAAACAGCAACCTCAGTCTTCCCCTATCAGTTATTCTATAATGGATGCTCCAGGTAGACTGAGCTATAGCGGCAGTGCATCTAAGCCCGGTAGGGCTGGTGCTTCTCAGTTTACTTCACAAGGCTCTAGCTTCAGACATTATCAAAGTGGTAATAATGTTGAAACGGACTATCATGTTCGTGCTAAGAGCAGTTCAAGTACAGATACTGGCTACTCTAGTAGCAGTTCCCAAAATGGTCCTGACTGTGGTGTGGTTGTTGCGAGAAGACAAAGTCCATCTCAAGCTCCACCCCAGAATTCACCAATCGGTCATGGTTCTAGTCCAGCTTATCCTATGTATCATAGCCCTATGAATTCCACAAATTCTCCACAGCAGCATCCAGATCATTATAGTAAAGTCAATAGTGCTGCGCCTCGATCTCCTCTAGATGCGTCAGTAGCAAGACCTCCATCACAAAATAGTCAAGTAGCTTATCCATCTGTAATTACGAGAGCCTTAGGCCTTGAGCAAAACAAAACATACAATGAGACTAGATTTGAGCGGAATCAAAGTCAGTCTTCCAGTCAAAGTTGTTGGGAAAACGAGCGCCAGGCTTCTCGGAAGTATGCAGCCAATAATACTAGCAATAGTTACAATAGCAGTGCTATTGCTGAAAATACAACACGCAAAGAAGAGCCTGCACCTCAACCACAAAGTAGAACTTCAAGTTCCACTGAAAAACAAACATATTTTGACAGCAATAATATAGCTTTACAAGATTTATCCAGTTGTCGCGGAGATCCTATGAGTATAGTTAAAAATTTGCAAAGTCTACAACAAAGTTGCCAAGTACAAGAGGTAAAAGCACCCAAAACCCAACCACCTCCCGTAATCCCTCCCGCTCCTGTAAAAACTGTCGCACGGCGAAAGAGCACAGAAAAACCGGTCATTCCTACCAGTATGAATGAAATCTCTACTGCTGTAATGGCCGATTATCTCGCAAATAGAATACCTCCTCCTGCTCATAGCTCAACTAGTAGTCAACAACAAAATGGTAGCTATTTTGATTTTGAGCGATGGAACCTCCCTCCACCGCCACCTAAAATGTTTCCTGGCACATCTGCTTTTGGTTCGCAAGCTCCGTTACACGCTACGAACTTCAACCAACATCAAGCTTTAGCGATGCAACACGGGCACGCTCTGGCATACTTCCCACCCTTCCACTTAGGACCCCATCCCGACTTCCAATCGTCAGTGGAGTTGACACCTCTTTCGTCATTTAGTGAAACTCCACCTTCGGCTTCCTCGTCATCTTTTTCGACGCCCGAGACACGTGAAGAGGAACAGCCTAAGGTGGTGGTGCCTAATATAGAGGAAGAACTTGGTTTCCTTGCAGAACAACGGACAAATACTGCATCGTCGGTAGCACCCTCTTCACAACAGCAGGCCATAAACAACGCTTCACAAGACGCGAAAGTAATGGATAAAAAATTCAATGTTCCCGTCACGGGCCCGGGGTCGGGTTTCATGGCTTCTTATTTGAAATTTTTACAAGGAGAGCGGGACACCTCTCCTCCGCCGGCCGGCAGGGGCGCTCGGAAATCGACCTGGTCGAGATCCAACACTAATAGCAACTCCAACAATAAGACTTACCCACACAACGATCATAACAAATGTGATTCCAATCAGAGTGCTAACGGCGCGATGGCCTCTGCGAACTTACTGAGCGCGGGCATGTCCCTGGGTAACCCGGTGATGAGCACATCCAGTAGCATGAGCACGGCTGGCTTGTTGGGCGGCCAGTTACATGGCGCGGCGAATCTTCTCAGCTCGCAAGCTAAGCCCGTCGAGATGGAAGATCCGCGCTATTATAACTTGAACAAAGACCGGAAACGTAAATACGATGGCGCGGAAGAGGCCGCCGCGGCCGCCGCAGCCGCCGCCGCCGCCTACGACGCGGAGGAGGAGGCGCGGCGGCTCAACAAGCCAGTGCTGAACGTGCCCAGCACGCCGCTCAACGACAAGAACAAGAAGGGCCGCGCGCCGGCCAGCAAGCCCCCGGCGGCCGTGGTGGCGCCCCAGCCGGCCGCGCCCAAGAAGCCCCGCCCGCCCGCGCCGCCGCCCGCCCCCTCGCTGCACGCGCCGCCGCAGCAGCAATACTATTACCAACACCAGCCCGATGAAGGTGCGTTCAATTTGCTCGATTTCCATCTCCGAAGTAGGGCGCGATGGTGAAGAGCTAGCCCTGAAGCTTGTATGACAGGAGCAAGCTAGCTGCCGCTCGGGCAGTCCCCGTGAAAACTTGTTACATTTTAACTGTGATAATTGTACATTTTCAGTAGATAAAATCTATAGTTTATTCAATTGTAAATATATTTTTGAAATCATTGTGATGTAACTATCTTAGCGACCGTCGACGTCTTAGGGTTAGTCTGTAACAAGATTTCACTTCGTTTTGTTGTTGATGACACAATTTAAGTGCCATTTTATTGTAAATTGTAGAATTTGTGACTCTTGTCATACTCGCTACTGAAGGGGTGCTACCATTAATAATTCCAAAATTATGGTATATTTTTATATGGAATTCATACCAGTGGGTGTCTGTTGTATATAATAATCTAATGTATTTTACAGTATTGGAGTTTAGTTAGTACTTATACTAGTGTACGCATATTTCTAGCTGGCAGTGATTTTATATTGTAAGAATAAAATGCATAATACATTGACAGCTATCAGTAAGTGTGAGATACTGTGTTAGAAGGGCATGCCCTTATCGTATTTTTTTTGTATCTATTTAATTGTTATTTTGTTTATGCACAAAATTCTCAATATATTATTATGTAAATAATTTTGTATAATAGGAGAAGACCTAAAATAAACACAAGTATATTACTGATGATGTGTTAAATAATTTTTATCTATATTTTAATTATTCCTGGTAGCACCCCTCACGTCGCCACATAGGGATGACATGTGCAAGGTTGTTTTAATAAGTTGTAAAACTAATACTTGAATATTGTACTACTAGTTACTACTAAGTTACTAGTTATCGAATGTTTTTCACCATAACTTTGTACATGTTGACCCTAATGTGACCTGTTGGTCGGCTGGCAATCCTTACTCCTAACCACTCCCTTCCATTTCTTTTCTCACGTCTATTTAGTAATAAGACATTCAATCCTAAAATGAGGTAGGTTCAAATTTTTTTATGAATCTTTTTTTTTTTTTTAATTTTATGTAATATCTTTAAAAACTGGTTTTGCATTTTAGCCCACGGTGCTAGTTTGGGTTACGCTATCTATGGGGCGTCAGAAACAGAGAGCAATCCCAATAGGAAACTACATCACATAAAGTCGCATGTGCAATCTGGACAGGCCGATAGCACGAGGCCCATTGAAGAAATGCCTTATCAGGTAGGTGCTCTTAACAGAGGCTATTCGGTAAAAGGGCCAACCTCGAAAAATCATTTTTTCAAAACTTTGGAACAATAACTAGAAAGTAACTTTTACCGACTTCACAGGAGAAGGTACTGTTCGTGTGTATGATTTGTTTTGACTATGTATGTTCATCAATTGTGGACCGATTCTAAAGGTTATCCCTTTAGTGATACTTGAAATAGCCTCGGGGTAGTTACTGCGTGTGTCGTCTTGTTCTTTCTTTCAATTTTTTTAACTCGATCGAAAAAGATAAAACACTGACTTGTAACTACCCCGAGGCTATATCACGTTTATTAGTGAAGGGGTATGTTGTTAATTCTGTTATCTATTGGTAACTTGTTTCGCATAATTATTCGCATTTTATGTACGTAAAAATTTAAAGATTTCGGATAGAATTTACGTATAAAAAAAAAATTACATAACTCCATGCCATTGACTATGTAATACTGATAGAATCTTAGCTAATATTATAAATACTATAGTGAGTTTGTTAGTTACGCTCTCACTATCCAACGGATCATTATGAAATTTTGCATACACGTCAGAGGTACTGAAAAGGATAAGGTAACTTTAATCCCAAAAAAATTACGGTTGCTGTGGGATCGCGGGACGTGGCTAGTAACAAAATAAAACAGACATCAAGTTCTGAAAAACAAATTTGGTTAAAAATTAGAAAGAAAAGAAAGAAAGAAAAAAAGTTAGTTTGTGACCTTTAAAAATTAAAACATTGAGGAATTTTACAATCTACAAGGTCACAAAACGGCCCCAACTCAGCATAATGCCGGCTGTTAACCGGCGCTGGTCTTCCGTTGGAACCGCTTGGTGATGTCACGGACACTGCATTATCCCTATTAAAAGAAATTTGTAACTTTAAACGTAATTGAGTATCTTTTTAACGAGCTTTGGGCGAGAGATGGCGTTGTGAATCGCCCATTTAAGTAAGTCGATATAAACTAGAAAATTCTTGATGTAATAATTATTTTATTTTACCAGTCTGGAGAATTTATTGCACTAAAAACTGAACTAAACGAAATGTGGCCTGCGATATGGAGGGTAGACGGAAAAACGCTATTACAAAAGTACGAGCCGTTTGAAGAAAATGGAAAAGTTTTATACAGAAACATATCCACTGTAAGTATATTTTGTAAACAAACATTTTTCATTTTCAATAATTTTGAGATTTTTTAACTCCGACGCAAAAACGACGGGGTGCTATAAGTTTGACATGTCTATGTGTGCGTGTGTGTGTGTGTCTGTGGCATTGTAGCTCCTGAATGGATGAATTTGTTTTTTTTTTTTTTTTTTCGAAATGTGAATTAGTGTTCTTAGCTAATAATGTAACCGTTCCGAAGCCGGGTCTGAGTAGTAGCGCACTTGTAGCGCCTCACTCAACTGCCGTCTTTGTACTTCTTCACTCTAGTAAACTTCAAGGCTAGAGTGAAAAATTACCTTATAGGTCGTCGTGCTCCATCTTAGACCACAACGTCGCTTAACATCAGGCGAGTTGGTGGTCAAACGCCGACCTATTCTACATAAAAAAAAGCTGTTTGATAAAAATCGTTGTCGGCGGTTTTTTTAATTTTTATTTTATTTTTGTATGTGGGCTTATAAGTAACATTTATGGTTTCTCTTACAGTATACGGTATGGAATCCTGACAACAAGAAACTATACACGCAAGTATCTGTAAAGGTCCGATCACAAACGCACTTGGAAACTATCGTAGAGTTAATAAGAAGCGAGCTCCCAGCCGACGACTGCGGCTTCATAGAGAAGAGAATGCTAGAAATGCAGATGTACCAGGAAAACTTCGAAGTGTACATCCAGACCTTGATCTCACACGCCCTAGATCCTAATTTTCTCATGGAAATATTCCAGGAACAAGGTACGTATTCATCTGTAATTTTTTTCTTTAAATATTTACGTAGATTCGAGGCAAGTGTTACCCCTCCATGGAATTAGAAAAACAACAGTTATCGTATTTTATCGTTCCTAGCTTGCGTGCGGAACGACAGCCACGCATTTCGGTTGCAAGGTACAAAGAATAATAAAGTCATGTTCAATTAGGATAAGATCTGGGATCACTTTGATGAATATTTGGAAATAAATTTTGTCATGCGAAAATGAGACGGACCAGTGGAGTTGGCCATCTCCTTCTCGTAAGACACAAAGTGCACAATTTAATCCCGTTTTGCATTGTAGGCCGTTAGGGCTAACTTCTCGAGCATTGTCCCACGTGAGCTACAAATGCGGGAACCTGTTGTAATAATATAACAAAATACTAGTAGCGCCATCTATTTCCGTTATTTTATGCCGTGATTCTGCTGGTTTTACTAATAGAACCCGACCCGACACAGCGCGAAAACACCAAACGTCCATGTCGCGCAAACCACTTGACGCATCAGTCGCTTTGGTACGCGGCCCCGCCACTAAACCTCCGACATGCAAGCGAGCACCGTTCCGTTGCAGACGAGTACTTCCTGTCGAACGTGAAGACGGTGGACGAGGTGACGGAGGCGGTGCGGGCGCGCGTGTCGCAGGCGGCGGCGGGCGGCGGCGCGCGCGCGCTGGACGCGGCCGTGGCCACGTGGCCCGGCCTCAGCGTGCTGGCCGGCGCCGGCCCGTGCCGCGCCTGCGCGCGCGCCGCCGCCGCGCGCCTGCTGCTCTACGGACAGCCCTACAACCCCGCCACGCTCGAGCCCGTGCAGCCCGACGCACGGCTCGCCTATGAGAAGGTAAATACACATCCTAGGTACGTCGGACTCGTGGCCCGGAGTGAGTGTGTTGGTCCGCGTGGGCGTGTGCCACTTCATCTGTAGCTAGCGCCTGTAGCTGCATGATTACTTGGTCAGCTGTACAACCCCGCCACGTTCGAGCCCGTGCAGCCCGACGCACGGCTCGCCTATAAGAAGGTAAATACACGTCCTAGGTACGTCGGACTCGTGGCCCGGGGTGAGTGTGTTGGTCCGCGTGGGCGTGTGCCACTTCATCTGTAGCTAGCGCCTGTAGCTGCATGATTACTTGGTCAGCTGTACAACCCCGCCACGTTCGAGCCCGTGCAGCCCGACGCACGGCTCGCCTATAAGAAGGTAAATACACGTCCTAGGTACGTCGGACTCGTGGCCCGGGGCGAGTGTGTTGGTCCGCGTGGGCGTGTGCCGCTTCATCTGTAGCTAGCGTCTGTAGCTGCATGATTACTTGGTCAGCTGTACAACCCCGCCACGTTCGAGCCCGTGCAGCCCGACGCACGGCTCGCCTATGAAAAGGTAAACACACATCCTAGGTACGTCGGACTCGTGGCCCGGGGTGAGTGTGTTGGTCCGCGTGGGCGTGTGCCACTTCATCTGTAGCTAGCGCCTGTAGCTGCATGATTACTTGGTCAGCTGTACAACCCCGCCACGTTCGAGCCCGTGCAGCCCGACGCACGGCTCGCCTATAAGAAGGTAAATACACGTCCTAGGTACGTCGGACTCGTGGCCCGGGGCGAGTGTGTTGGTCCGCGTGGGCGTGTGCCGCTTCATCTGTAGCTAGCGTCTGTAGCTATGATCACTTGGTCAGCTGTACAACCCCGTCACGCTCGAGCCGGCGCAGCCAGGTGTGAGGATCGCCTATGAAAAGGTAAATACACATCCTAGGTACGTTGGACTCGTGGCGCGGCGTGGATGTGTTGGCCCGCGCGGGGGTATGCCGTCATCTGTAGTCAAGGTCTATACAGACTGATTTAAACTTAATGACGGCTGTGCGCGTGCGCCGCAAGCGAGACTGCGGCGTTTTGCCTCTCTGTCGCCCGTGCATACCTTCGTTTTTGCTATTACGCAGCGTTTTGCGCCTAACTTTACAGCCGCCATTCAGTTTGAATCGGCCTGTAGCTGTATGATCACTTGGTCGGCCGTACAACCCCGCCCCACTCGAGCTGGTGCAGCCGGATGCAAGGCTCGCTTATGAAAAGGTAAGCTTACTAAACATACGCATTCCGTAGCACGTGGCCTGGGCTGAGTGAGTCAGCTGATGCGGCCGTGTCGAGTATTTGCAAGGCTCCTGCTTCGTATAAAGCTGCGATTCCACTGAGGCGGATGAGCGGAGCGGTATAAAATTTACTAATTATAACGCTCGAAATCTCTACTCCACTTCAGTGGAAGCATTGTGATTGGTCAGTTATGCACCGCCCTGCTCAGCTTTGCTTCAATAGAAAGGTTGAACTGGCCCTCGAGCCAGCGCTACCTGGCGCGAGCCTTGCTCATGGAAAAGTAAGAGATCAGTCTGATGTTCGACATTTTTCTTTACGCCTTTGCTGTGAAACACAGGGGCTTTGTGCTGAACCCTCATTAGTCCGCGTGTCATTGAATAAGGCTATTGCTTTGACTGAACTTAAAATTAATTAACAATCTACACTCAATAATTTGTAAGTAGCCCCTGCGATTCAGACTTGTCTTATGCATGAGCTCCTGGCATAATATTATTTGTTGTAATTAGAATCGTGTGAAATTTTCCTTAATGTTGTAAACTTGAGTGGAAATTAATTTTGTAATTTGATTTCGTGGAAAAACTAATAAATCTCTTAGGGTTCCGTAGTAAACGTATTTGGCCGGTTTTTCAGTCCTTATAAGTTCCTGGATAAAAAGCGTTGGCAGCATAATTGGGAGAAGGTCCGCCTCTCAAGCCAGAGGGAGCGGGTTCGAACCCAGCCGACGGCACGCACCAATTTGTTCATTGTGTGAACATACGTGCGTATTGTATGTCATCTGCTCTGCTACATGACTGGAGCCCGGTGTATGGCGACAGGCTCGCTCCCTGTCACATTTGGGACTGAATATCGTCCGGCGAAGTGTGGGTGTTGTATTACACCTCTGCTAGCCCCCTCGGGGGAAAGGCGTGACGATATGTATGAATATACCCCTGAGTACTTTAAACACTGTTTCACTACATAAGCGTGTTAGATAAATTGCATTATTGTATCGTTTCAGGAATTCCTGCTATGCGCGTCGTGTTGTGGCAGAGTGCAGCTGTATTCGAGGATATCACATCAAAAGTATCTGATGTTCGCCGAGTGCAGTAAACGGGTCGCCGACAAGAGGATTCAGAATCCGGGCAAAGACACGACGGTCATACTCAACGAACTGCTGGCCGACGAAGTTTGGGTCGCTCAGGTATGAGACAATGTTTTAATTTCAATTACAGTCCTTCAAACGACATGCATTCTGCATTTTCTATTTTTAACCCCCTACGCAAAAACGACGGGGTGTTTTATAGGTTTGACGTGGCTGTGTGTGTGTGTGTGTGTGTGTGTGTGTGTGTGTGTGTCATCGTAGCTCTCGAACGGATGAATCGATTTTGATTTTTTTTTGTTTGAAACGTGAATTAGTCGGGAGTGTTCTTTGTTGAGAGCTTTGTGAGAGGTATGTTTTATGAAAATCGGGGTTGCGGGTTTTTGTGATTAGTCATCGTATCACTCTACTACCTGCGCCCCGTAGTGATGATATCCGCGGTTGAAAAGTAGCTTATGTGTTAATCTAGGTTAAAATCTACCTGCTCCCCACTGACTTACACAGCGCCACACGTCTGGAGGTGACCTTGGTGAGCAAGCTTACACCTCCACAGGTGCAGAGGCCCACCTGGGCCTACCGGTGGGGCGAGATGGGGTCGCGCTAGCATCCACCATCTCGCCCCACCGGTAGGCCCACGTGGGCCTTCCGACGGAGGACTTCCCACTAAACTTACTTACTAAACCCACTAAACTTCTCACGGGAAAGGACCCCTTTGAGAAGTTTAGTGGATTCGACTCCCATATCTCCTTTCGTCACTCTTGTGGCGGCCAGCAAGTGCGAGAGCATTTACCTCCCCCTTAACAAAAAAAGGGTATAAAATTAAGCTAGCTCTATTCCAAATTCCATCAATATTCGTCCATCCGTCTGAGCGTGATGATGTAAAAAACAAATACACAAACTTTTGCCTTTTTAATATAAGAAGGATAATACTCGTAATTGAAAGTAAAAAAAATGTGCAAATGCGTTTGTTTGTTCTCTTTCAAATTTAGTGTGTCAAGATCAGCTAATCATATTTTTCTGCCTTAGAAGTTAACTTCATCCATAGTATTGTGGGAGAAACAATAGGACACTATAAAACAAGTATAAGAATCATAATTTTGTAAATACAAGTGTAAATTAAAAATTATAAAAACCCCTGACACCGATACATAAAACAGGCTAAAGAACACACTCGACTAATTCACCTATTAAACAACAAAAAAAAAAACAGACATTTCAAACTTATAAAAACCTGTCATTTTTGCATCGGGGTTAAAAAAGTAACCTATATGTTAAACCAAGTTATAAATAAATATCGAGACACTTGCACACACGGTCGTCAGACCCCAAATTAAGCAAAGCTTGTACTATGGCTGCCAGAAACTGATATACATACATATATACTACTATTATTTTTCTACTATATTTCTTAGAAGTGTCTCCCTCTAAATGACTTTTTTAGTAATTAAATTAAATTTACTATTCTGTTATTGTAAGGTCGTTGGTTGACCTGAAATGTAAAAATAAAATAAATAAAATAAAATATATATGTTTTCAATATCTACTTAAATATACCTTTTTGGGGGCTGAGCTACCCACGTCCGTAGAAGTGTACTCTATTTTGATTCCCTACATGTGGTCCCTGGGTAGTGCTAACCAGGTAGCAAACTCTGGTCGGAGGCTTCGGCCGTGGCTAGTTACCACCCACCGGAGCAAGCCATGCCGTGAAATGACCTAGTCCTGTTTCGGGATGTAGTCCGGTGTAACCGTTCCGAAGACGGGTCTGAGCAGAAGCGCTCTTGTAACGCCTCATGCACTCAACTGCCGTCTTTGTACTTCTTCACTCTACAAATTTCAAGGCTAGAGTGAATTAGTACCTTATAGGTCGTCGTGCTCCATCTTAGACCACAACGTCGCTTAACATCAGACGAGTTGGTGGTCAAACGCCGACCTATTCTACATTAAAAAAAAAATAGATATTAATACCCAGACATAGAACAAACACAAATATTTGCCCTAGATGGGAATCGAACCCCAAGCTCAGAAGGCAGGTTCACTATCAACTGAGCCACCGAGGCAGTCAAAAAGCTACTACCATTTGTCAATTTTACTTACATGTTACTACTTATTTACTTACTTAAGTATTTTAAATTTTGAGCGATGGCAGCCTAGTTGGGAGAAGGTCTGCCTCTCAAGCCAGAGGGAGCGGGTTCGAACCAGCCGACGGCACGCATCAATTTGTTCATTGTGTGATCAAATGTGCGTATTGTATGTCATCTGCTACATGACTAGAGCCCGGTGTATGGCGACAGGCTCGCCTCCTGTCACATTTAGGACTGAATATCGTCCGGCGAAGTGTGGGTGTTGTATTACACCTCTGCCAGCCCCCTCGGGGGAAAGGCGTGACGATATGTTATGTTATGTTAAGTATTTTAAATCTGCAGAAATAAGGATGTATTAAAGTGCATTTAGTATTATTATTGTAAGAGCCAGTGGTCTCAGTATTCAAGGCTATAAACTTTGTTTTACGATCTGTTTGTACTTAGTGACTGGCGGGTTAAAAAAACACGTGCTGGTTGTTACATCTTAATTTTATTCTGTTGCGATGTATGTAGAATCAAGGTCGCACGGTTTATACAGAAAATTTTGAATAAATTTCCATTCTATTCATATTGTAATGAGCTGTTTGTTTGAAAGAAAAAAATCTGATTGATGGCGTTCAGGGCTTAAGTTAATCCTGAGCAATTAGTAATAGTATTAAAAATTGCGAAGCCAATATATTGTATACTAGCTCTCACCCCGCGACTTCGTTCGCGTTTATTATTTATACATATATATATGTGTTAGCTATCCTATCTGTTAAGTTAGATCGAACTGCACACGGTGTGCAAATTTGATTGAAATCGGTTAAGTAGTTTAGGAGTCTATAGCGGACAAACAACGTGACACGTAATTTATATATATTGTATATAAATAATATATTAATGTTAGAAGCAATATATTGTACTAGCTGTTTGGGCCGCGGCTTCGCTCGCGTTTTGTAGCCTATGTCACTTAGGGGGCGTCCATAAATTACGTGAGGTGTTTAAGGGGGGGAGGGGGTCGAGTCAAATCTCATCTAATCTTACGTTGGAGAGAGGGGGGGTCTCGGCAAATATCACGCAATTTTTTTTCTGATTGAAACAAAAAAAAATTATACTATTTTGGTCCATTTAATCCAGATTGTACATGCTTAAGATTTAATCTTAAGCGTAATCGTAATACGATTAAGATCATTTACTAATTCGTTCGAAAGAAAATAATTTCATTCATACTTCGACGTTATACATTTACGACGTATGTTCCGCAAAGTGCGACCCTCACGGATTGTCACAAGACGAGCTAATGAGTTACTTTGTGCAAGTGCCAATGGCTTAGAGTGGCTAGATCAGAACGAAGTTGAAGGAGCAGATGATTTTACTGAAAATCATATGGACATGTTGGTTCCAATAATCTCTCTTGAGACCGTGCATGATTCTCCATAGACTATATATATATATATATAGATATTCTTTTTTTAATCACAGTAGTTACGATTTAAGTATTCTATTGTTAAATTTTTATTACACTTATAATTAAACTCTCAGCAATATCGATTACTAGTCTTAACTAGGCGTAAATAAATTTGGCACGAAGCAAATTTGTTTTTTTCTTTTTACAATAACAATCCAACGCGTTTACGTAAGAAACTCACATTTTGAAAAATCTCACGTGAGATTGGGGGATGGGGGAGGGGGTTGAATAAAATCTCACGACATCTCACCAGGGGGGGAGGGAGGGGCAAAAAATTAAAAAAAACACCTCACGTAATTTATGGACGCCCCCTTAGGAATAATGTAGCTTTCTAATGGTAAAATATTTTTTGAAATCTGACCAGTAGTTTTTGAGTTAATTTGTTACAAACTCAAAAATATGTGTTTGTTCTGTCTGTGGTGTTAATGTCTATTTAAGAATGTATTTAAAAAATATATGTGTAAATATATCAGTCTCTGGCAGCCATAATACAAGCATTGCTTAGTTTGGGGTCAGGCGACCTTGTGTGAAAAGTGTCTCTTTTTTTTATTATGTTGTGTATAGTGGCTTTTAAGTAGACCATGGTGATGGTGGTGTACACTACATAAAGTCTGTCACTTGGTGGTGGCTTTGGTGGTGTGTCACACACATGGTGGTATCACTATATGATAAAGTCACACTTATATTAATTCATTACAAAGTAGGTATTAGGAAATGCTTCGTCATTTTATATACATTTATTTTTATCTAGTTTAATTAATAAAAATACATTCTTAATTCATGATTTTCTAAGCTAGGGCTAAATTTCAAATTGTCCAACAGTAACATTTATATACTAGTCTAAATAAATAGACACTGGATTCAACTAAAATTCTATGAAACTCGATTTCAAAAAATCATTGACTGAGTGGCTTCACCATAACTGTTTTTATAGCATTAAGGAATTTTTAAATTTTGGCGTTAAAATAAAATTATAAGAAGAAACAGTTCACAACATTAAATATTTGCACGTCTGCATGCAGACAGAATACATTATACCTAAGACAATAATTTTAAGACCTTTATACCTCCTCCTCCTCAAGTCGCATTCCTTATGTCTGAGGGTCGTGACTACCACCTCCAATTACTCTCTCTCTTACGATCTTCCGCCAAAGTTTTCTATCTTCCGCAACATGTAGCGCTTCGTACATTGAAGTGTCCAGAGCGGTGCGAATCTGGTCGGACCAACGTATCGGGCTGCGGCCTCGTGACCTCTTGCCGTCGACTTTCCCTGTCACCATCAACTTTTCCAGGTTGTCGCCTTGTTTTCTAGCAATGTGGCCGAAGTACTCAAGAACACGTCTAAGACAGATGGTAGAGAGTCTAGTTGTGACCTTGAGTTGTTTTAATATGGATACGTTAGTCCGATGTGCTGTCCAAGGTATTCGGAGCATTTTTCTCCAGCGCCACATCTCAAAAGCATCGATGCGGCTACGATCCACCTTTATCCTTTATACCTATGTGAATGTATTAAGCAAATAAACGATTTGATTTGATTTGAAAATTTAAAAATCAAGAAGCCGTTTCGTACACCAAAAATATAACAATTAAAAATGTTGTTTCAGTTGTTCCGTGACGTGCGACACTCGTGGGCTGAAGCCGAGTCCTGGGAGCGCAAAATGCGACACGCGATGTCGCGCCAAATGATATAACATCAGTGCAGTCTACTTCGCTCCCTGCGAACATTCGCTAGAACTGTGGGGCTATTCCTACGCGTGAGATGAGATGAGATTTTATCTTGGTCACTTTCACACCTATGACGTTTCAAACGAGAGCAACAAGGACGAAAAAAAGTGAGATGAAAATCTCAAATCTCCGAATAGGGTCCCTGTTTCGAGTTTAATTTGAACTGTGACCGGCCGTGCTGGACCATTGTTTACTACAGATGCTTCCGTGAAAAGTGGAACAGGATTTTTATGTGATTACGATTAGACTTGACGCTGACGACGGATTCTCGGCCGGCGGCCCGCGAGAGCTCGGCGAGAATGAAGAGTTCGAGCGACAGGCACAGACGAGTCCGTCCGTACGCGTTCGCTCTTATAACCAGTTATCTAAGTTGTCGAATTTATGGTTTCTGCCTCACTAAAAACTAAGGGCCTCCTTTATCGTGTCAAATTCTTAGTTAGTTTTGTTCTGTACTGAAGGGATTTATGACATGGACTATTAATGTGTAAGCGGAGGCACTGGTGTTAGAACGAATAATTCAATTATTAATGTTGTCCTTGCTGGAGTTGTGAAACTACTATCAGTTTACCTCCTGGTGTTGTCGCTAGCGTACAGCGTCAGCGGGGTGACATGTTGACAGCTTCAAAAGCCTCGAAGAGTTTTAGACAGACGCGGCCTGCGGTGGCGGCCAGTGGCGGTTCATTGGCCGCCACCGCAGGCCGCTGTCTGGGAGATTCCATAAGCCCGCCATTCACCACGCGTATCTGCGTGTAAGTGAACCATGAACCTATCGTATTTACACGCAGATTTGTCCGCAGATCGAAAAACGTGTGAATAGTGGACTTTAAAATTGAATTCGATCATTCGTTATATTACATCAAACTGTGGTGTCGATTCTGTTGTACCTCTTGTAAATTAAACTGACAGGACTAAAACATCGTCCTTATCTGGGTTTTATCGTATTCATAATACTTACGGCAAAAATATTACAACAATTTTGGAGCTGTCAAATTAAGTTTAGTAAAAAATCGTACAACGGAAGCGATGCTAAGTGTCCTGCCTTGTGTGAGATTTGTTTAGTCACGCCGGATAGTGGGGTAGTATGTTTCATAAGAGGTTTATTGGCTGTTACTTAGGGCGTATTCTGTTAATTCCGGTGCCATTTATACTCTCAATTATAAATATATTTACATTAAACTTGTAAACTATTTTGACAGTCATTTTACATTGTTTTCTTTTTTTGTTAGCAAATTTAGTCATCATGCTAGTGCTAAATCCTGGTAATAAAATATTCCGCAAGTATTCAGCGAAAAATATTCTAAAACCGGCCAACCGTGATAAATGGCCCAAAGTTTCTTCCACACTTTTTTATAATATTTTATCAATTTCGTGCATTTAGGTACATATATGTACATAATTTAATTGTCAAAATCGATTTTATTCTTGACTTATTTGAAGTATTCGTAATTGGCTGGACGAGTTTTAAGTTTAATCGGAATGCGATTGATTAAAATCTGCCAGCTTTACCAGAAAACTTTTTAAATTTTATATGTTCTTTAATATACCGATAATAAATACAGAGAACTCATGTGAGGTGAAACACACGTTATTCGCTCGCTTCCCGCATGAATACTCGTCTTCCTACCATACAAATAGTTTATATAGAATATATTCAAGGGGAAGCTAACTTTAATCGCATTTCAATTGAACTTGAGAGCTCACAAGATCAGACCGCTGTTAACGTACGTACGATTTGTGATGACTTAACTAGCATAAGGCCTATAATGATGTGATTTATAATGTAGGCAACATCAATTTTCACAGCTGTTTGTTTATAAGTGAATCTCTTTTGTTATTGTTTATTTTACGTGTAATTTGTGGGTATTTTTAAATAAGCGACGGGTGCAAATAGACAAGTTTATGATAAATTATTGGGGAAATTATATTCATAAAAGATCCTATAACAAAATTATATAGTTACCTCACATTCCTTGACTAGCGTGAACTAGTATGATGTAAAAAATAAACTCAAATCTTATATGCGCCCCTATACGCAATAACATGAAGAAGGGCAGCACAAACTAAGAAGTGCAGCGTTGTTTTAATTTTCATATAATAAATCGTTCAACCTTAAATATGTATAAATACTGTAACTACATAGGTATAACGAAAAAAAATATAAAGTACCGAATGACAAAGGTAAAAGCGATCCCTAGCCTAACCTAAACCATAGGCTTACAATATTCAAAACAAATATTCATATGCTGAAGGTCTAAATAGCGAAATATTCAAATTACATTGTTTTGTTCGCTAAAAACACGGTCAATGACAGATGACAACTAAAATGTACAGGTTAAAATACAGATGAATTAATTATGTCAAAGTACACGTGTTTTCAACAGACTAAGTACGCTCCACAGTCGGAATCCGGTCACTCCAATAATCCACCTTGCTATATAAATATATTTATAAGAAATGGAATTTCTACCTTATTCTTATACGGCGATAAAGTATATTTTATCTGTTATGTCTGATGGCGACTTTATATTCTAACTAGCTGCTTCCCGAGGCGATACCCTCACGTAAAAGGCCTATGTATTATTCCGGACTATAATCTATCTTTGGCCCGAATTTCATCCAGATCCGTTTAGGCGTTCTGTGAGTAAGGGTGGATTTTTACTGTAATACTGGCTATACATATTTCATTAGCCATGCTAGAAATTTATGACTAGGTATATGGCCGGGCCATACTCAAAATATTGTCGCAAAATAGCCGAGACAGCATTGCAGTGAAAAGATATACCATGTAGGAGCACTGTAACAAACAAATATCCACACTTTCGCATTTATAGAATTAGTGTGATGTAATTGTCTGATAATCAATCGAAAACGGTTTAATTTTTAGAGCTCACTTTGCTCAAAATGATGCCGATTCCGATTACCAGTCTCTTAAAGCTCTACCACAGCGAGGCGGTTGCAAAGTGATGTCGACAACGCGGGCGCGAAGCCACAGATCACCGAACAGTTGCTAGACGCCGCCAGGGTCTTCACCGCGCAATCTCCTCGCTTCGAAATCGCTCGCAAATCTAGATGTGATGAGCGCTTAAACAACGCGCGGTTTCCATTCAAATAGCATTGCGATTCAACCTTGACGTATATCTCTTAGTGTAATAGTTAAACAGCTGATGCACTTCTCTAGTTTCACTGACCCTTGAAAAGTGCTGAAAAGTCTTCTGTCTTTCCATTTTTATGTGAACAAATTGACTATATTATAGGCTCTACTTAAAAATAAGTACATTGGAGGAAGATATTTTGTATAATTGCATTAGGTTGTATAGGCTTATTACCTACTACTACAAATGTAGTTTATAAGTATATAGATAAGTAGCAATGTAAAAACAGGTTCTTATTTCTTATAACAGTTGTAAGAGAACTTTATTTATTTTGTTCAAGTTGGACAAGTTAAATGTTTTGAAAACCAATTCGTAATTCGTACATACATTCTAATAAATGGCAATTTTATGGAATAAAAACTTTTATTAGCAAAGTATAAAAACATGATTTTATTACCTACTGTAACCTACTAGTCGACTTGCACTTTATGGGATAATTCTGAGTAGGTACACAGCAAGCCAACGAATGCCAAAAAATACGCTGCGTCCTGTTTCATTTCAATAAAATAAAACGGGATGCAGCAAATCGTTGGCCTTCGTTTGCTTTGGTCTGCACGCACTACGCAGCGTAAGACAGCAATGAACACACGAGGTACACTGCAGGTTACCACCAAAGTAGTTCCTTAGAGTACATAATAATATAATGTATCCTACAATCTACATGGGTACCCGTATATATTATGTAGATGGTCAGATGTAATAAAAATTTCCACCAAAGGTACATGTAGGCCATGTAGGTACAGAATGTTTGACTGCTTCCGAGAGTTGCTCGCACTATACTATCGTATCGTAATTTCGTGAATGCCCCATATAGCTTTGGCACCATCATTGCTGTATAGATTGATGCAGGGTCGGACTGCGCTGGAAGGGCCCGGGTGGTAAGCTAGGGGCCCGACTCGGGGTGTACTTCCAATCTACCTACTGTCTAGCTTGCGGCAAGCCTCGCAAGCCAAGTTCGAGGGGGCCCGCGCCGGCTGGGGCCCGGCTGGCAAATGCCACCCTGACTATATGGCCAGTCCGACCCTGGATTGATGACTGTGGCACCTGTCCTGCTTAGGGCCTATCATTATTACAGTAACTTGTTACTTGGAGGCGAAACACGTGTCGAAGAATAGGGATTTTTTATTGTATATTTTTTTTTTCATGTTTGTCTAATTCTTTTAATTTTTCAGGTAAATTCGTTAGTTGAAATATCAAATTGTATAACGTTTAAAATTAGATTCAAATATCAATTTGTATAATATTTCTAGTAAATTTCATTAAATTACTTAGTTGTTAAAAAAATTCAAAATTGACAATAGAATAAAAAATTCATACTCCTTGATGTACTTAATGGGACGTTAAAGCGAAATTACACTAGATATTGTCCAAGTAAGAGCGTTTCCACATTATCCGATCCGATATCGGTGTCGGACGCCGATCCGATATCGGGGTAAGTAAAATGTATGAAATACGTACCTGTCTTTCATATTGTCCGGCCCGATATCGGATATCGGAGCCGGCACCGATATGCTGGCGGCACCATCGGACGCCCGTGAGCCGTCGGGCGATAATGTTTGTATGTGTGCTATACGTGTATCTAAATTGTCTCTTGTGTGCGTAACTGTTTGTGAGATGAATTAGCAAATAATTGAATGTGGATTCACTCATACGAAAGTAATTAAAAAACTTTCTAGGTGCGTTTTGTAGCTTGCTAAAAAGAGTATAAAATGCTCCCTCTGAATATCTAGCTTCCACAATGGGATGTACCCAATACTGTCTGTGGATATATCTTTTTTTGCGTCTCAAATATAGTAGATACAGCAAATAAAGTTTTCTATTATATTCTGCCATGATGACCTGCCTGCACTAAGCTATCGAGCAAATGGCCGTATCGGAACGATTTTGTCGGAAATATGTGAAAATAGCACCGGTGTCGGCTATCGGATGTCGGCTATCGTCGTCCGACACCGATATCGGATCGGATAATCTGGAAACGCTCTAACAAGTTTGAAGATGAACTTCCGCAAAGTAATGCCTGATTCAATCAACTATCATTACAGTATTTTACTGCAGGAACACCGACCTACCCTACGTCGAGAACGATTGAGCCGTTATAATTAATTATGTATATCACGCTGCCGCTGGCTCAGTGCAGTTTAGTGGATGTCACGTCTTTCGAATTATTCTTCTAGGGCATGTCTGTTTCCTCACGATGTTTTCCTTCACCGTAAGAGCACGTGTCAAATTTAAATGCACATACATGTTTCTACGAGAAACAGTCCATTGGACCACGGCCAGGGTCGAACCCTCGACCCTGGATCGGAAGGCGCGGTCCATCCTATTCGGCCAACACGGCTACGTGCCTATACCAGCCCAATAACATAGCAATATCTTGGACCAAAGATTATTCGCTATTTTACTACTACCTTCCCGCTCGTCACCTTTGTACGAGATTTTTTTGACGCTTGTCCTCTGAATGCGCTGCGTGATCACGTGACTAGTTATTTTGTACCTAAAGCAGTTTTTCCCTATTTATTTTACTTAGTAATTTTTATTGCTAGCACGGGCAGGAGACAAATTGTATTTTTTTTTACATTCAATCAAATAAAAGGTGTGTACTAGAAATTAGACTCGCCGCCGACTAGAGCCGCTTCTTTCTTTACTTTCTTATATCATTTATCACCGTTTTTATCTCGCAAGTAAGCCGTATTCTAGCTTTGTCACATCTAAGTGTGGATAAAAATTGTGAAAAGATAATTTGTCTCCGGCCCGTGCTATCCCTGCTAGTCAAAAGACTGCTGGTTTTAGAGAATACGTGTCAATATTTGGATTATATTCTGGCAAGTACAAACGTTCTTTCCATAATCAGCGGTGCTATTCACAATCATTCGGAAACGTTTCCGATCGGATCCCAGAAATTTCAAACTCAAATTAATCGAATCTCAGTCTACTTTTATACAATTTGAAATAGGGAATCAAGTATAAATCCGATCGGAAGAATTAATCATGTTTAAAAACCTGTGAAAATAGACTGAGATTCGAATAATTTAGGTTAAAACATTTTTAAATCTGAACGGAAACGTTTCCGAATGGTTGTGAATAGCCCTGCTGAAGGACAAACCCTGACAAGTGAAAAGCATGGTGGGTCACCTGGTACAAATTGCGCCTTTCGAGAATTACTGACAAAGAATTATTACCTCTAACTATAACCTCTGCTTGTCCATCAAATCTGGAAAGGGAAATTCTACAAGGATAAAGTAATTAGGTACCAAAATGATAATGTCAGAAATTCGTAGAATACTTTTAATTTGCTTGCACACAGCCTCTATTGAGAATTTAGAAGGAAACATTCTTAGAAGCTTTGGACGCAACAAATGAAAATTAAGGCGAGCAACCTAGTTGTTAACACTAGGGCTGCGGCTGTGTCTTACATAGAACATGTCTCATTTAATGGTAATTGGAAGAACTTTCCACATTATAAAAAAAGCTCGATCTGACTCGACGAACCCTTCCAATTTAAATATACACGAGTACTTAAGTAAAAACAAAATTATCAAAAATCAGCGCAGTAATCATAAAAAAATATACATAATATTACCATGAAATGAAGCCTAATGTTTTATATAAGAAACAAACGTGGATAAAATATCTTAACATATTAATAATAATTACAATACAATTCAAATCAAATCAACTGTAAAAGCTCATAGATTCGGTCAGTAAAGTCAGCGAGTTGTGTGCACCGCTCCTGTACTTAAATTATCACGAGAACAGGCACGCACGGAGCGACGCGCGGCCCCACACCCACCGCGCCACTTCTCATCACCTATACAAGAATCTAGAATTACGTAACTTACAATAGTCGCATATATCATACATCTAAATTCCAGTAACTTATTTTTATTCTGTTTCAGTTTTATTTTGTTTTACTTTTTTTTTATATTTTTTTTTATTAATTTTTTTAATACCATAATCTCTCATTATGTCGTTACCACAGCGCGTTGTTGCCGGTGAAATCTGCCTTGCACGAATGATTTTGTCCGTCATAGAGTTACAATGGCGCGCGGCCGAGGGCGCGCGCGCCGTCGAGATCAGTGAAAACTATTCGACGTTTTCTTGTTTCCGGTTGTTATAGTGATGGGCGCGGGGCGGGCGGGAGGAGCCGCGCGGCGAGCCGCGGGGGCCCCGGCCGCGGCTCTTGAACCCGCCCTGGTAGCCGTGCGCGCCGTCGTACCGCTCGCGCGCGCCGTTCTCTCCGTGCTCCGCGTCGCCGTTCCCGTAGTAGCCGTCCTCGGCCGCCCGCGCCTGGTACGACTCCTTGCCGTGCCGCGCGCCGTACCCGTCGTGCTGCCGGCTCCGGTAGCCGCCGTCCTCCTTGCTGCCGCGGGGCTGGTAGCCGCCGTCCTCCTTGCTGCCGCGGGGCTGGTAGCCGCCGTCCTCCTTACTGCCGCGGGGCTGGTAGCCGCCGTCCTCCTTACTGCCACGAGGCTGGTAGCCGCCGTCATCTTTGCCGCCGCGGGGCTGGTAGCCGCCGTCATCCTTGCCGCCGCGAGGCTGGTAGCCGCCGTCATCCTTGCCACCGCGGGGCTGATAGTCGCCGCCGTGTCGGCCGCGGTACCCGTCCCCGCCCTGCCGGCTCTGGTAGGAGCCGCGCCCGCCACGGTACCCGTTGGGCGCTCCCCGGCCGCCGCCGCCGCCACCGCGCCCGTACCTCCGGTACCTGCCCTGCCCGTCTCCCTGTCCTTGCGTCTTGCGCTCGCCGCCGTCGTCCCGTTCGGGACTCCTGCTCTCGACCCAGTCGTCGTCGGTCTTGTTCTCGGCGGGCGAGACGGGCGGTCGCACGTCGGGCTGGTCGGCGGGGGCGGGGGCGGGCGCGAGGGCGGGCGGCGCGGCGTGTGGGACGAGCGCGGGCGCCAGCACGTGGTGGCGCGCGGGCGGCAGCACGGGCGCCAGGTGCGGGAGCGGCAGCGGCACGCCGGCCGGGAAGGCGGCGTGCTCGGGGTGCGGCGGGAAGTGCGGCTGCGGCGGGAGCGGCATCGCGCCGCCCTCCGGCACGCGCGGGTGCACCTGCATGAACTGCTGGTTGGTGAACGTCTGCGTGGGGATGGGCCCCGGCGGCGACGGCTGCCCGGGGATCATTGGCGGCTGCGGCGTGCCCACCGGGCTGTCGATCTCAGACTCTTGCAGGAAGAAGAAGTTTTGGGAGCCGATCACTTCGGCTATCGGTCTCTGCTGGGGGTACTGCTGGGCGAAGTACGCATGCTCGACCTCTTGCAGTGTGATGGGCGGCAGCGGGCGGAGCGGGTAGGCGGGAGCGGGGACGACGGCGGGGGCGGGCGGCACGGGCAGCGCGCCGGGCGGAGGGTACACGGGCGGCGCCTCGGGCTCCGGCTCGGGCTCTGCCGCGGGCTCGGGCTGCTCCTCCACCGCCGGCTGAACCTCTTCTACTTCGACCACTGTTTCGACTGCAACTTGGTCGAAATATCCACATTCATGTACAGTAGACACAATTTCTTTAATTCGTACATATGTAGTTCCGAGTATTTCTTTAGGTTTTCCATCAATGATTGAGCACAGGTGCTCTGCCGCCTTTGATGTATGAGCGTGGAATCCAGGTTGACCTTCATCATTTGGCTCATGTTTAGGCGTCACCTCAGGGTACCTGGAATGAATTTAAAAAATGATTAAAACCAGATTTTAAATAGCTGAATTGTTTTTACATTTCAATGACATGAAGTAAAATACTAATAGCACAATATTAGCTTAAATTACCCAGAAAACTAAATTGATTTACAATATCAACTTACTTACAGTTACAAATTTAATGATCTATCAACTATTCAAAAAAGATTTTCAGTTGTTTTTATGATAGGTACCACATAAGGCAAAAATTCAGCTCTGAACAGTAAATGGTTCCAAATGGCATATTTCATCATTTTTAGGGTTATTATAAGGTTAAGAATTATTTAGAAGACAAATATGTATGGAGACTTCCACTTCCGCCAAGTAGCCACTAGTATTTATAGATATTGCCTAGTTGTAAGCCAAAATTTGTGAGACTGTAATTTATTTATTCTTTGAAAAAGTAATGCCCCTCAATTTCTTGCCTGTTTTTCTGAGTAGAGGCTCTTTATTCGAAAAAGGCGGTTGAGTCTATTAAAAAACCTTGACATTCATAAGTGTACCTTTGATACCCAAATTGAATAACACATTTTGACTTTGACTTAGAGCATGGTTTTTAATATTATTGTACTACCCAAAAAACTTACAGATCATCTAAAATTTTGAGGTCTGCTTCAGTGAGTTTTGCCGCTCCATTGGTTCCATTCAGAAAGTCATCTCTTGCCTCGGTACTGCCCATTTGAGTGAGACAATCCAAGATAAGTAGCACTTCCCGAATTTTACTGGTTTCTGTAGCATTACGAACCCATGCATCCTGAAATTACAATTTGAGACACAACTTGTACATTATTCGTTTGATTTATTAATTTTACTAGTTGCATCCTGCAGTTTAAAAGTCACTCCAGCCCATGTGTCACTCCACATGGTACCAGCTACCTCTATTCCAAATTTCATCAAAATGAGTGTAAAGAAATAACAAACAAATACACACAAATTTTCCCCTCAATAATATATGTAGGGTAGAATTGATTAGAATTATTCTTGATTTCCTGAACTCTATTGATGACTTTGTAATGAGCTGCCTACAGTAAGTTTTACTTCGATTATTTTTCTGCTGCATTGTGGTAAGAACATGCTTCACCTAATAATTGAAGTTGCGATTCTTCTATTGTGCTTTGACATGGAAAAAAGCCACTACTTCTGCAGATGTGGTACACAATAGCATTTGGTGCCTTCCTGCCTGGCTCAGTGCAGTTTGGTTTCTATACTGCATCTATCTATACAAATTCTTTACCAAGAGACAGTCATTAAAAATTTTGTACAGAAACGGAAATGCACAGTCAGTGAGAAATGAGGCTTGGGCAGCCGCTTGGTAAACTTGGTGATAGTCCCAAGTAGTATTCGATACAATAATTATCATAGACCTGTAATTTGAGATATTTTTGGGAGTTCTTACCTTCTTTGCTTGTTTCTTTGCATCACGCTCAGCTGATGTGGCAATTGATGCAATTTGCTTTGCAATGTCTCGAGCAAACTCAAGAGTTTGCACAACTTCATCATATTTTGCAACCGCTACACGCTGGTCACCATTCAACTCTTTGCCAGCTTTTTGCAGGTCACGGTATTGTGTTAGTTTACTCTAAAAAAAATAGCTATTATGTTAGGTAAGTCCTATTAATCTGATTTTTATAAAAACTAGGATTATTTTGTAGGTACATAAGATCAGAGAGTAAACATTTGTTATTTTCATTTGCACAAAGGCACCTAGTAACTTCATTATCTATTAATTTAATGGTACAGTATTTGGGTGAGGAAAACGAGTTTTCCGAAAGATATCGCGATCTATCACCGTCCATCTCATTCGCGATTTCTCTGTTCAAACTGATCATGATTGTCAAAGTATAGCATACGAAGGTAGGTTCTAGATACACCGAGAAACTTTAGAATAGCAGGCTATCGCAGATGGTATAACTTAAGTGATCTCATCGATATGAATGTTAACTTTTGGGAGGGCGTCATGGCTCTCGGTATCATCAACATTGTAGGAGCACATGGACGAAAATGGCGTCATAAAAGTACCCCAACTGCTTTATTTACGCACAAACCAATAGCATTGCCTGTAAAATTTGGATTCGTATGAGGTCTACTCCACATACGCAAATCTAAATATTCGCCGACAGTAATTGCAAAAGCATCACCCATTATGTTGATGTTGATACAACCGCATAGACCGCATTGGTAGGACTTACCTTTCGTTTCTCCAAATTGCGGATTTTGTGTTCAAGAATTGTTATAATCTGTCGTACTGGTGAATTGTCCGTAGCCTCCGAAGAGGCTGGTTTTTCCGACTTAGCATTCGCAGCAGAAGGCATCCTTCACAGGCAACAACTTTCCCTGGATTGCGTATGATGGTAGTTGTTGAAGAGATAGAATTTTCTATCTATCCATCCGATCTACAAAACAACTGTCATTCATTCAAGAAAGAATGAAGAGAATCCATTTTTAATTTAGATTTTCAATGTTGGTGCTTCTGATGAGTGGTAATCTGTCTATGGTAGCGGATTTACAATACAACGAACGTCCACAGAGTACATAGTGACACTCTTAAAAATGAGGATTAATGCGTTTCCACAGTAGCGCGTGAACTCGGTGTTGCCACACCCACATAGAATACGCTATCATATCGGCGGTATGGCCATGTTTACTCTAGCCAGCCGGCAGCCCTACGAGGCAAAACAAAAAAAGTAATTTGAAGATTGGGTCGGTTTTTTCATGTTTGTTTTTTTGATTAATTTTTATTTAACATTGTGAACCTGTAAATTGGCTCTGTTCCTAGATAGCAGATATTTTCATCTTAATCATCATGTCCGTATTGAGGATGGTAAGTTCCTACATAGTTGTAAACTAAAATCTTTCCAAACCTAACCTGTAAACAGCAATCAAAATAACATTGTGTTTTTGGGTTTTCATTGAATTTGGTTTTGTTTTCTTGCCTTATGCTTTTGATTATAAATACAAAAAATACAAGTACAATACTGACATGTATCTTCAATAACATGCACATAATATGCTACATACTACAAAGCCTGCTTGCTCTAATAGAACTTTTTTACAATTGCTAAAACCAAGACCCCCTTGCTTAAGTATGCTTACAATAGCATGCTGAAAAATCAATCGCGGTGCAATTTAAGGATACCTACTTATCTTTAAAAAACAAACCATTGCTCAGTGAATTACTTACCGGTCAAAAACAAAGCCCTCCTTTTTGCTTCACTGTAGTTGGGTAAAAATTTGCTAAGTGCCTAACAGGAAAACTTCACGTCCTTTGACTAAATATTGTGCATTGGGAGTGATTGGGAAAGTACAATCAGCTATGAAGTGGTGCATCCTTTTAACTTTGAAGATGTTGACTGAAAGGCTGATTTAGATTGATACTCTTGAAAAATGGTTAAATTTTTGAATTCAGTTCCATAGCCAGTAATGTTGTAAGTTTGTGTTTCTGGTTACTGAATTGTTACCTACTGGTGTATGCATAAATTAAAGTTAATTTACTTATTATGTAGTAGCTGCTTATCGGTCCAGTTGTTACTGAATTCTAAAGCTGGTGTGAAATAACACATATAATCACGCCTTTTCCCATAGGGGTAGGCAGAGACGACTTCTCTCCACTTGCTACGATCCTAGCATACACGTTTCGCTTCTTCCACCTTCATGAGTCTTCATACACACTCATCGGTTACTGGTACTCTTGACCTGGCCTTTCTTTAAGACGGATTGAAATAAACTAGCAAAAAAATTTTAAATCAGTCTTTAGGCATAACCTTCTTTGGCTTTTTGAGTGGCAATTTTCTGTTATTTTTGTGTAATTGAATAATCACATGACAAATGCAGAAACTGATTGGTTTTAATACAATATGATGCATGAAATATTATTTTGATGCATAATTATTATATAAGTTGGTTATTGTGGTTTTTTTTTTTAATTTTTGTAATACCTAATTTTAATGGTGTGTGGTGTTGTTCTCTTCTAAACATGTGAGTATGACAAGCATAGTTTTGACAATTAACTTTTATGAGGTAAACTAATTGTTTCTCTGAAAGCTTTAAATATTTTCGTAACACTTATCATACTTATCATACCTATTTCCTTGCTGTGATAGAGTATATTTTTATTTATTCCTGTTTTATTATATTTTACAGAATAACTAATACCTACTTGGGAAAAAGTTTTAATATTTCAAATTATATTGGATTTTATCTTGCACAGAAATTCTAATGGTATATCCATTTGTGACAGCTAGTTTAAAAATTTGACAAATTTACATAGGTAGGTACTTACTTAATATAAAAATATTTTTTATTTGTTTAAGATACCCAATATTGCCAGGCAGATAGTTGGGAGCCAGGCTATCCACACCACAGCTATAAGGCTAGACACACAAAAATCAGAGAAGAGTAAGTAATTTCGTCTGATCATTAGTGTGAACAAATCACTCAATAGTGTCAAGTGTGATCTTCATAGTTGTATCTAAGTATAATGAATCATGCAAAATGCATCATTTAATTCTATTGTACACACCTAGACAGCATTGGCAATTACCAGTCTGTCCCTATTTGTTGTTATAATAATATGGATTGGTTTTAAACAATACCCAACAATACCTGTTTCTTTTAATCATGCATTGGACTTTATTTTTCCAGCAATCAATCAGGTCACTCTGCTAGGAAGAGTGGGTGCTGACCCACAGAAGAGAGGTTCAGAACAACATCCTGTGGTCAACTTCCCCTTGGCTACCCATTTTAGCTACAAATATGAATCTGGAGATATCCTGCAAAGGACTGACTGGCATAGAATAAGCATTTTCAAACCAGGTCTACGAGACACAGTGTACAAATATTTGAAGAAAGGATCGAGAGTTTATGTCACTGGTAAAATTTCATATGGCGAAGTGAAGACAGATGATGGTCAAGTCAGATCAGCTTCTACTATCATAGCAGATGATGTCATTTTCTTTCAAACACAACCTGAGATGCCCAGAGAATGATTTTAAAAAATTATCTTATGACTGTTGATTAGTTTTTAAGTTAAAGTGCAAAAATGTGATTTACGTAGATTACTAAGAATACAGAATACCTCTCGCTTAAAATGTGTTTTATTTTACATTTTAATGATATTGGCTCAAGTTTGACTTCTCGCTATATCCAACCCTCATGACGGACTTTTTCTTAACACATTCACTGCCACCCCTATTAGTGAATCGACGTCTTTGATGTTTCGCAAAATGCCGCTTGCGTCTAGACAGCAATGTACTCTCACCAGACAGCTCAGAGTTGTCAACCATAGCGCGCGGCTCGCGTTACTTCGTAAGTAACTACCTACTTACCTAGCAACCCGTTTTAACAACCAATGCCCATGCCACTGCGTCTTTATTTTTGAGTGTTTAGTTTAGATTTATTTGTATTTGGTGTCAATAAAGAGTTTTTGTATTGTATTGTATTGTCCTGATTTTTTTAAACGATAATATTCCAAAAACTATCTAATTTATGAAAAAATATTTTCAGAGCTAAATAGTAAATTATGCACCTAGGGGCAAACAGTGTCTTACCTCGCGGGCGGCTTATTGAATCCTGAGCGTAACGAGGGACTCACAGTTATGTAGAGTCCTGAGTGAAGCGAGGGGTTCAAGCTGCCCAAGACACTGCTTTATCTTAGATATGAATACCTACTCTACTTTTAACAGCTTCTACGAGGCAATAAAAAGGAACTGAAAATTATGTTACACTCATGGTATAATAACTAAACACTGTCTTTTGTTTTAAATTTCACGCAGTTCATGGTTAAAATTCAAAGCTTAAAGAGGTTAAATTTGAATGAAAGTTCAGCATACGGGCAATGTAAAAAAAGTTCAAAAAAAAAAATGGCCATCATAAATAAAAGAATGCAGCTGCACCATGAGCTACGCGAAATTTAAAACAAAAGACGTTGTTTGGTGCAGCATATTTTCACAGTTCCTTTCTATTGCCTCGCAGAAGGTGTGAAAGGTTCACCTCTAGGTTAAAGCAGTATCTGGAGCGCGGTTTGAACCTCCCGCTTCACTCAGGACTACATAACTTCCTCAAGCGCTATGAAGATAACTCTCGAGTCCCTCGTTACGCTCAGGGTTCAATAAGCTGCCCAAGACGTAACACACTGCTTTGTCCCCTCGGTGCATAATCTACTATTTTTCGTGTACAACACGTTATCTATATATATAAAATTCAAAGTCCTGACTGACTGACTGACTGATATATCAACGCACAGCCTAAACCGCTGGTCCTAGAAACATGAAATTTGGAGGGTGTGTTCTTTGTACAGTGTAGGCATCCACTAAGAAAGGATTTTTCGAAATTCCACCCCTAAAGGGGGGAAAAGGGGGTTTCAAATTTATATGAAACTTTTTATTCTCTGGGTCGATTGACTCAAAACTTGGTACAAATGTTCTTCATTTAAAATCATGAGACACGTGTATCACAGTTTTTCCAAAATCATCATCATCATCATCATCATCCACCAACAGAGTCTACTAGGGCTTATTTTTACTCTGAAAACTTTGCTGAGAAAGTTATTAACCCACTACAAACGACGCTGTTATCATTCTTAGGGGTTCCGTACTAAAATGGTGAAAGGATACTTATCATGAAACTCCGAAATCTGTCTGTCTGTGAGCTGATTATTTTAGAAACTACAATAGCTAGCGACTTAAAAATTGGAACAGATCTAGATAACGGCAGTCATAGATATAAATAGATATAGTCAACGCATAATAGGGAAAATGTGTATAAATAAATGTATTTAGGTAGTTGGGGTCTGAAAGAGGGATTACAAAAAGAAACACGTGCAATATTGTTATGTGGGGTATCATTTGAAAGGTCTTAACTTAAGCATTTAAAAACGTTTGTACGCAATGTTTGGTATGTTTGTAAATGGGTTTTTTTATAAATTTAGCGTTCTAAAATTTTTTTGGTCTACTTTTTTTTTCGATGTTTTTGAGGAATCCCTAGGTATCTGTAGTCTGCACCCCATGCACCAATATTTGTTATGTTATGTTTTTAATCATTTTATCGTTCCGTGTTGAAAGTGTTACGACCGAGTTCTTGCTACTTTGGCGTGATTATTTTAATTTTGTAAAACAGAGCATTTTGAAAAAACTATTTTGTATTCCGAAGACCGTTCGTGCTTTGAATGGCAAATATTAAATAAAATAAATGTTGAAATTAAGAAAGAATACGCTCTAGATAGAGTATAGTACCTGTTTACAGTTCACCCGAATAATACCGAGTGTTAGGTACCATCTTTGCTCACTTCGGCACAAGATTAGGGGTCTATCATCCTACGACGATTTCTCTGTCAACGACGTATTTCATCCAAACTATCAATTAGCTTTTATGACACATGGCTTGCTGGTGGACGACAAATATTGGAATTCTATCTTATAGGAAGCAGCCTTTTGTGAATAACATAACATAACATAACATAACATATCGTCACGCCTTTCCCCCTAAGAGGTGTATTGCAAACACCCTCACTTCGCCGGACGATATTTAGTCCAAAATGTAATAATTGGAGAGTCTGTCGCTGTACACCGGGCTCCAGTCATGTAGCAGATGACATTAAATACAAACATAATTATTATATTTACTCAATTACTAAATTGGTGGTGCCTTCGGCTGGGATTGAACCCGGTTCTTCTGCCCTGAGAAACGAGCGTTCTTCAACTAGGCTATCATTGCTTTTTCCATATGAATCTCCATGTAAAATGTGTGAACTAAATTGCTGACATTCTATCAGATTTCAAACCTACTCCATCAGTAAGGAAAAAAAACAAGAATTAAATCTAAGCCTGTCAGAAGATTACATACGGCAAGTGGAGAGATTTTCTGTCATTTTTTCTGTCAATAGAGATCAAGTAGCTAGGAGATGAAATTTATAATTATGTGTCTGTTTCGTCATAGAAGAAGTATTTAGTAAAAATGAAATGAGATGAAATGAGATGGACGAAGTGAAATAGAAGAAGCTGCTTTAGTATTAGGAAGACGAAACCTACAATACGGGTTGCCTTTGCTTCGAAGGCCTTAACTAAAGGTCTGCCAACATGGTCTGACTGGTGTGGTATCCGAATGAGTGTGTTTATGCTGAGAATTCCTCTAATATCTCTCACACCACCGAAAACCCCCCTCGAGTTAAAAACAGTGCAGTTTTCCCTCAAAGTCTGCTTTTCCATGACCATAAATAAATATCAAGCGAAACTCATAAGTTACTGCAATACTTTTCACACGGTTAGTTATACGTGGCCTGCTCCAGAGTAAGCTCACGGAGCAGCCTGGTGTTTCTAAAAAACAAAAAATATGGTTTACAGGTTTACAGGTAGGTTTTCGTTGTAAACAATATTTACTATCAATTATCTAATTTTGGTTGTCTCCTAATTTTATCTTTTCACACAAGCTTTAAGTTCTGTTGATACCATACTGCTACTACTACTACTCTCATTCCAGAGATTGTTTAGTTAACTAAAGAACTTCGTCCTTTTTGCTCTGTTTGGGATATTGGAAATTGTCAGTTTGTGTATTTAATTGAGAGCGAGCGTGACCGCTTATAATATTCATTCATAATAGTCATTCATTTTCTGTAAGCCACGCGGGCGAAGCCGCGGGCAGAAGCTAGTCAAATATAATATCTTTTTGCGCCGGTCGCGTATGTTATAGTCAGCCGGTCCTGTAACGTTTTGAATTGAGAAACTTCTTCCTTTATTGAAGACGGTAAAAAATGATTTTAATTTTTGTAAAACGGATCGGATCGGATCGGAACGGAAAACTTTTTTTTTATAACAAATTAGGCATGCGTTTGACCACTGACTCGCCTGATAGGAAGCGTTGCCGTGGTCGAAGGTGTAACACGCTTGCCTAGGAGATACCTATTCACTTAACTCGTAAACACGGCTTTAAGGCTAGAGTAAATAAGCACCTTATAGGTCGTTGTGCTCCAGCTTAGACCACAACGTCGCTTAACATCAGGCGAGTTGGTGGTCAAACGCCGACCTATTTATTCTACGTAAAACAAAAACAAACACCCCCGGATTGTATTTAGGTAGAAAGACAGACGAAAACTTACGAAAATTACTCATAATAAGTAGGTAGGTATATCTTTTACTAAAAAAATATTTTTTTTAACCCTTGGAATATTCCTACCTTACCTACATTACCTACTCTCGTCTGAGTCAGCAAAGTTAAAAAAAAAAGTTAAGCAGTGTCTTACGTCACGGGTGGCTTATTGAACCCTGAGCGTAACGAATATTATAACGCCCGAGAGTAGCGAGGGAGTTATGTAGAGCCTAGAGTGAAGCGAGGGGTTCAAGCCGCCCAAGATGAAGACACTGCTTTATCCCAGGAGTGAATCTTCACACCATCTGCGAGACAATAAAAAGGAACTCAGAAAATATGTTATACATCAAACACCGTTTTTTATTTTAGTGTTTTGGCTGGAAACCAAAAAGGCAATTATCGTTGCAATCACTTGGTTATCATTGCAACTAAGAAATACGTAATTCACTAGACACTGGCAAATGCACGCGACGTGCGGCGCCAAAAATGAGGAGAAAAAGAAACAGCGTTTATTTTCTTTTAAAATTTAGTGTATTTTCAAATAACTCGTCCCTTTGCTGAGTTTTTATTCAATTTCAACCTCTTTGCTCGAAAACTCCCTTGGGAGTTTCATACAACATTATCTCCCTTGGGAGGCAATGTCTTGCTTTACGTTAAGACTACTTGATATGTAATTGGTCATTGTCGAAATAGTTTAACTTAACGGTTTGCGAAAATAGATGAAGTCTTATTTCTCTGTGCAAAAAACATGTCGCAGTAGGTGCAGTACATCCTCGCACATGTCGCACACACACACCATTTTATTTCCAAACACATCAACAAACATTAGCCCTGAATTTCGGCTACCGGGTAACTAAGGCGAGTATGGTAGTCGGTAGCGCGCTCACACCCCGCACAATTGCTCTTTTTACACGGCTTCGTCGAACGACAGTATTTGTAGGCCGTGATAATGCTACGTCAGGTTTATTCTCTGCGCTTTTCAATAGAAAATATACCCAAATCTTTGACTTATCCATGAAAAAACGAGATCACGCCTAGCGAGCTCGCGGCATGGCGTTGAGGATTCGTGAGGACGCGAGCGGCGTATCGGTGAAAATGAATGTGTTAAATCTATCATAGGCTTGCGTTTGGTTGTTATTATGCCTGATTTCTACGTTACTGCCATATACTATGGCCGTTTAGTTATAAAAAAGTATCATAAATATACTGTATGCCCATAACATATAATGCCTCAAGGTTCAGTTTTATCATTGTTCCAAAGATTAGAACAATATCCAAGGTGGCTCCAAGAAAGGATTATAATAAAATAAAATAAGTACATAACATTATCTTCATTTATTTTAAGTTATAATATTCTGACACAATTTTAAAATCTTTTTTACCATATTGTGTACAAGTTGGAAACACTGGCTCCAGCGCCAAATAGAAATAGATGTAAAAATACAAACTCAGTTGTTATTGAACTTACTTTAATATTACTAGGTACTTTGATAAAGCTCCACATTTTGTTTTACAAATCATACATACACTCTCTTTACAGTCATTTCTTAGCCTAACTTACCCGAGACCTAATTTAATATTTACAAAGAACGTTCTTCTATACTATAACATATATCTACGTTGATAAAAGAGATCACAGAAAATTGTAGCTGGAAATTTTCAAGTTAAAAGTTCTAGCGTATTCTACATTTTGTCTACCACTTTACTTTTTTATCACAGTGGATGATCATTTATACTCTTTAAAGGCATTTTAAATATTTTTTGATTAACCATCATTATTGTCTTTTGATTAGTATGTTGTTTGTTTAATCTCCTACTTAGTTTAGAGCTGCCAATATTGAAATCAACTTTTATTGTGGTAATGTAGTAACGTTCGCATGCTACAATTGAAATATTTGCCAAAAAAGATCAAATGGAAGACAATAATAATTCAAACCACTATTTCTATAGGTAATTACTAACTTTTGTTTTTATATCCAGTTTTCGCTTGTCAGCACTCTTTTTAGCAAATTCAAAGTATAATAATAAACCATTCATACACCTAACTTATTAAATTACGCAAATGCATTAACGAGTGCGTACTCGCACTTGTACGGATAGTTTAAAAGTAATGTTTTGGCAACAACTCTAACTCATATTGCAATACCTTTAGCAGTAAAGCAAATCATGTGAATTGCACAAAATCTATGAATATACATACTTATTTAGCTCAAAATATTTTCATATTCGAACATCATCTTTAACAGGTAATTGACACTAATAGTTATAAAATCACTTGGCACAAAGGCATAAGGTCCATACCCTGTTAACTCCAGTAACCATTCTAAATCTGTCAAAGTACTCTCAGTTATTGTTTTAAAATAATAAGAATCACGAAATAATATTTTAGAGGAAGACTGATATCCTTTCTGAGAGGAATTTGACTAGAACTTTAGTGGGTGGAGCCGGTTGCACACTAATACGTAATACTAGTCGTATCGCACTGTGAGTGTCCCACGTATAGTCTTGTAAAGTGATCATTGTTCACATTTTTCGCTTAGGTTGAGAGCGTAATGGTCGGCCGTGTATTCCGACTCTCGCTTCATCATCATGTTTTCCCCGATGAGGGCACTGATGCGGTGCTTGTCATGCTGCGGCGGCGGCGCGTTGTCAGACCGCGCTCGTTTCCTCCACGGCTCTGCAGCGGCCATACTAAGATCAGTAGGCATATCTTCGTCCACATTCTCGTCTTCGCAGCGTTCTTCTTTCATTTCGGTTTTCACCACAGCTTGTGGCACAACACGCGTGGGGCTCATTTGCTGCCTCAGCAACGAGATGTTTTTTATGTTCTTCAATTCCGTTGGGTTTCTTAGAAATCTGAAAAGAAAAATAAATTTTGGTTATTATCTGCTTTGTTGATAAAATATAGGTCGTAAGGCCACAATCGGTATCGTCATTAAAATACTTACTGGTAACAATGACGTTCGCCTTGGACTTTCCGGAGAATGTTGACGCGATAATAGTATCTTAGAGCTCGTGACATCTTGTCGTAGTTCATCGAAAGATGATTCTTCTGAATTCCCCAGAGTTTTGCCAATCCAGCAGGATCTACGATTTTGAATACACCGGTTTCTCGGTTCTTCCACGCGATGTAGTTGGTGTAACGTTGAGTAGGATCATTGAGTAGTTGCTGAAGAAAATCCCATAAGAGCCTGCCATCTGAAATCAAAGAGAGTTGGTTAGTCATCAAGTCATCAGAAATGAAGGTCTGAATTATTCGTGTAACAAAGTGGTTTAAAATCGTTATGTAATATTTTTAAACTTACTTGTGTTGGATTCGGGCATATCGTTGGGGAAGAATTCTCTATGTTGAGTGCGGTAATGCGAATGTTGTGGCACGATGTGGGTTTGTGGAGCCGGGCTGGTCAGAGGAGTATCTTTAGGAGAGCGCGGTGTTTGAGCAAAGTGTGCTTCTTCATCCGAATCAGAGGGATTGCTTCCAGAACTTGCTTGAGTATTAGTAGCAACTGTGGGCGCATAGGATTGGCCATAGTTGACTGTATCTCCTCTTTGAGGGCTTCCTGAACTGTCAACTGAGGGTGCAGGACTTAAAGTAACAGAGTTGGGTTGTGCAGCTGCTGCAGCAGCGCTGTGAAAGTGGTGGAAACTATCCACCGCCCATGTGGGCGTAGGGGGATGTGAATGAGGAGACGGTGGGTAAGGAGCACCGCGCGCTGTCGGTGTCACTGGGGAAGAAGGAACGCGTCCCAAAAGCGCTGCATCGCGTACTAGCATTTGAAGAACATTGTGCAATACGTCGCCGGCGCCTGGACAACGTTCACCCAAATCAGTTTTGGTCAAAAGGCACAATGCCTTGCCTGCAAAAACGAAAAAAAAACATGTTTACGTGGACATAAATAGATTATTACGTCATATTATCGATTCAAAATATTTTACAAGTTATGTTTTGATAGAATATTAAATTACCGTTCATTTGAAAGAGGTCCATGTCGAAGTTCGGCAGGTCAAATTCCCTTTCACACCATTTCAGGAAGACAACAACGTCTTCTCTTGTCCATAGTCTTGGTTCTGGAGGAAGGCCGGCGGGCAGTTGCGCCTTTGTATCGCCGAGCGGCGACGGGGGTGGAGGAGCCCATGGCAATGGATATCTCCACAAGAGTTCTGTCGGGCTGAATGGCAGCGGTAACCGCTCCATACTGGGCCCGGAAGGCAGTTGAAGGCTGACCACTTTCATCACGATTTTCTGTAAAGAAAAATTTACTTCAGTTATCCTGACTGCCAGACCGGACTATGTTGTAGACTAATTTTATTTATTTCCTTGAATTCGAGCTATGACTTTGATTTCGTTACAATATTTATTTCTATTAGGTGTAATAGATAAGTTGAGTGACTCATGTAAGACTAATAAAACACACGTGCATTTTTCCTTAATAGCTATCATAAACGGACGCGTCGCTACTCGTTTACAGATGGCGCTAGGTAGTGATCCAATCTCATTCTACTGGAAAAATTTGAAGAGGGTTATCTTAGCTTCACCTTGTAGCTTAAATAATGTGGAAAGAAATTGCGCCACGATAACATTGTGTTATATAAACCAATATTTTTTACGGTCGACTTCATATGATTTTACTTAACCGTAAAAATGCCTATTTCCTCTACATATGTAGAGTAGCATATATTATAATTTATGTTGGCCTATATATCAACATTTTTACTACGATGAAGAAGCATTGATATTTATATATACTCGTACATATATTTATACTTAAAGCAAGTCGTGGGGTTGGTAATATTTCGTCATATTTTACGCGGTAATCCTGTAATACGCATTCCCTAAATTCACATCTAAATTTGACGACCATTAATCGAAATAAAGACTACTTCAAAATAAAGATAGAGAGGTATATACTTGGAAAATTGACAACATAATGTAAGTAGATCTAAATCTAAGTGACAATGAATATAAATCCAAAAGTTCTACTCCAAAATGACGATAGACTTGAAAGTAGACAATATAGATAGATATAAACCTAAGACACAATGAATATAAATCCAGAAAAACTTGCAGTTCAGGTTAACAATTAACAACAAAATTAAATCCAATTAGTTGTCTAATTGTGTTTATTTTGCTAAAACGTTATTCTATGTTCCAAAACTAAAATCTAAATCTAAACTTACTAGTCTCGCAAGTGTTGAAAGATGAAATAAGTTTTGTAACCAGTTTCATAATAACTATTAGCATTACGTATGTTGCGGCTAATGTTGTTTTAATTAGTAGCAAAGTTATATGATTCGTGAATATTATGATGTGGAGGTTCCAGTGCTATCCCTCCAATGGGAGTAATATTAGATGAAAATAATGGTTGCGGCAAGGTTCCACGGAGAGCCACCTGTTAGCATTTTTTATGCAGCCCATTGAACAAAAGGGTAGAAAGGGAATCGTTGGGTTAGGGGAGGACACAATACAGTCCCTTGCTCTGATTCTTTAGACAGTGACGTACTGCACCTTAGTTCGGTGTTAAATTTATTCCGGTGGTGTGTTTACAGTTGTGACGTATCTATAAGTTTGTTTTGTTCATTAGATCCCCAGCCTTAGTAACACGAACATGCCTAGTTGGTTTTTCTTGTTTGTTCAGCTCTCATTTGGTGCTCGATTTTTTCCTAAAGTGATTAGAGCCAAGTTTACAAGTAGCGAAATGATGTATGCCCGGCTTTAGATTGTCGTGTGTGTGCGAGAGCAATGACACGTTTTGGGAGTTACTTATGGGCCTAATTTGTGAGGGATTAAGTTTAGTGGTTTTGTTGGATTTCAAACTATCTTTAGACACCATACAATAAGCCTTATCGGGCGCGGTCGGAAATGCGTGAGCCCGCGATAGCGCGGTCTGCGATAAGCACCGCTACTTACCGGCTGAGTTTACCCGGAACTGGTTGTGTCGTCGAAATCCTAGAGGTAGACGATGAGTCCAAATATCAGCACATGGTCTTCACAACACTAAAAGCACAATATCCAATGTCCACTGAGCACCAAACACACGCGATGCAGCGGCGGTCCCTCCAAACGTGTCGTGTTACGGCACACCGTAAACCAGCAGCGTATCTGAGGGATCGAGCACGCAGACTAGCGTCGCGGGCAGCTCTTCGACGCGGACTGATGATGCGGCGGTGGCGGCGCGGGTGGACGGACGCGCGCCCGCCACTCCCCCCGCGCTCCGCCCGCCCGCGCCACCTCACACACTGAGATAAAACTTCGGGAGCCAGACCAAGTCCCATTTTAAACTGAACGCATGAACATTGTTTCCGCAAACCGTTATCGCGGTACGTTGACGGACGGCGCCCAGCAACTGGTGCCACTACTGATTATGAAAGATTTGTTGTATGTATCTGTCAATAGACAGCTGTTTAAAATAGGATAATATTTTGAATTCACCCGTCTTGCCTAGGGCACGCGGAAGTTCTTGTGTGGTTGGATTACGTCAGCGCGCCAGTTTTTAATAACTCGCAATATTTCCTTGTTTGTAATGTGCCACAAGATTCGGCTTTGATACCGAATGCCTGAAGTAATGTTTTTGAATTTCCGGACAGATTATATTATTTTAATAGGCGTATGTATTTAAATTAATGTTGTCATATCTCATGTTGATGACGAAACGTTAAACAATGTAGCAAAGGATAACCTATACCTACTTATAATGAAGACAAAACAAACAAATGATAACTTTACTGTTGAAGGATCCTGGCTGAGTTTTTTAACAAGGATGCAACCAAAGTACTCCAAGATAATTCCGTGATTTCACAGCAGCACTGAGACAAAGCACAGGAAATGTCTCAGCAGCCGGCCGGCAGTTTCCTGGTGTAGAGTGAGACAATATGAGTACTAACCGGTTTGAGCTGAGCTCATTCGACTCGGCTACTCGCGTATAAAGTTTGTGGTCATTGTGACGTTATAGAATATCATTAAGAAGGTATCTGAAGATCGGATGTAAAGTTTCAATTATTCCTCGAATCCTTAACTTATTTTGGCCTCTTTCAAACATCGGCTGGAACGCCACAGACATTCGGGAGATGCGTTGTTCGTGAATCATGGCAGGTGAATAGTTACATAATTTGGCTAACGTTTCTCGTTTTAGACGAGCAGTAGCAGACGAAACGTGTTGTTATATGCGAGTGTAAGCGTAGGTCGAGATAATGTTGTGTGCGCCCTGGCAGCCGTCCCACTACCGGTTCGAAACAGAAATATTCGGCAGCCAAGACGGAAGTGGCCTCGGAATCTTTACCTGTTGCTCCCTTCGCCCGCCCCGCACTCTCCGCTATCTCCATCTCCCTCTTGCCTACAGGTTGTGATGCTATGTCGATGTCTTCGACACCACAGTTTGTTGAGGAGTTAGGTATGTGCAGTCGTTTGGGGAATAAAAGGCTGATGTTCGGTTAAACGTGACCGTGACCGCAGATCTTGCTTCTGCTTTCTTTGTTAGCATTATATTACGCCTTTATTGTTGCGTGAACATTATCTCAGCTGAGACGTTATCATTATTTAGTATTGTTTACTTTACTCTGTGCGGAATATGGTTATTTTTAAATGGATCTCGCGTCAACTAATTTCGTTGTTTGCGTATCTATTCTCTTGTCGGGATTTGTGTGTAGGTAATTAAACGTTTCCATCTGTTAACCGATCTCGTACTTTACGAACAAGTTTTCGAAGCTACAAGTTATAATTTATACCTATCTTAAATCATTCCTATATTATTTTATTTATTTCATACACAATTTTTATCACCGGATTAGTCTAGCTAGTATGATTTTTGTACGTACCTACTTTGTCTTTTTCATGACCAAATTACACTGTTTTTTTAATAACAAACTAGGCATGCGTTTGACCACTGACTCGTCTGATGGGAAGCGTTGACGTGATCGAAGGTGTAACACGCTTGCCTAAGAGATACCTATTCACTTTACTCTTAAACACCCCCGGATTTTATTTAGTTTACGTTTTATCACGTTCTTTTGCAATGAATAAATCCGCAATTGTAGGTACCTATTCTATTCATTGGGACTGGACGTCGTGTCGACAATATGCGACCCGATGACCCATACGGAATGCAGCGAGCGGTCGGTCTCAAATCCCAGCACATGCGGAAGTGCCACAAATATAAGTCGCTGCTTGCTGCAGACAGCTATCGGCGTGTGTAGTTCGAGACTACTAATTCAACCTAATTTCTTTGACAGCTCTACAGATCAACCACGTTTTTATGAGCATTGAAATTTTAATCTAAATTTCTATTAATCACTGGGTTGAAATTACATTGCTTTTAATTTTTATACGAAATTAAAGTAAAAATATGTACTTAGTTTTGCTGTTAAATCAATATTGCTTAGGTATCCAATCATACCTCGCTTATTCATTAGATTAGTAGGCACTTACCTACCTAATTTCATTTTAATGTGTAAGGATTCCGCGTCGCTCTGAATTTTCCTTAAAAACGCGCTTGTCAAATATCTTGGAACCCATTTGTCAGATTATGATCAAATTTGGCAAGTACAATTAAATTAACTACGAGTATATCTCTGCCCGTGTTCTTGGATTTTAACGTCCCCAAGAGAAAATACCTAGTGCTATGAAAAATATCCGCATTTGTAAGGGATCAATTTTGACTGATTTATCTAATAGATAGACAAAACAAATTAAAAATCCCTTTACATCGGGAGGTTGTCTACATTTTTAGCTTTCAAATGAATCCCTATTACAAGGGTTTTTTTTATTCTCTCTCTATATGAAGTTATTTGCAGAGATCATTTTAGATTTAGAGTCTGGTTTATTTATTTATTTATTTATCTTTACTTGCTCTCTTCGCTTGTCGTCTTCTTCAATACGAAATGGCAATAGAAAACCTATAGCTAATGCAAAGTTAGTCTAAAGTGGTCGCCGGACCCATATACGTTGTTATTTACCCAAAACTAATAAAACCAAATACATGTGTAAGTATTTCACGTACCTATCACCAATATATGGTGTTATATTAGTTTTCTTCATAATTAGTATTCTGTGAAGAGAAAATATTTACACTCCGTTTGTCTGATACATTTTCCTTCACTGTAACTTGGATCCAAAAAAAAAGTTACATATATACGTAGATATGCAGATACAATTATAATTATTTTCAATTAGCAATACAACACGTCAAGATGTGTATTAAGTATAAGTATAGGTAGTTATATTATCATCGAATACGAAAATTCAACGGATATTATTACGAAACGAAAGACAGAATAGTTTCAGCCGGAAATTAATACATGCGGAAAAAGGAAATTGGACGGCGAGGCGGTGGCTGCCTACGGGTACCGGATATGGGGATCAGGGGGAGGGGGAGGGCAACCTCTCTTCCTACTTCCGGAAATGGTCGTGCCATAAAAACAACTAAATGAAGTAGGCTATGACCAAATTACAAATCAGTACATTAGTTACCTAACTACCTATTTAAAAGTAGGTTAGGGAATTCGTATCCTTGTACGCGTATGGATTTTATCCTATCTATTATAATACATGTAATACATCATTGTGTTGGATATCTTTATTATCAGTTTCCTGCACAGTTTTAATATAGAAAAGTAACACGAACAAAATACATTTTGATAAAAAAAAAATACTAGGAAATTAGTGGCAACAACAGGAAATCATTGTTTCAATCGCTACATTTATTTAACGCCAATTTGAAAGGATAAAATAAAGACTAGAATAATTTCCACGATATTTAAATTATGCTTTAAACGGACAATGCACTGTGCATTGCCCTATTACCAGCCATTCAACGTAACCTATTAGGTAGGTACTTACTTTTTCACGGCGTTGAGTTTACCCAGAGTCACTAACATGTACCCTGTTAATACCCTGTTAATCAATTCGTATTACGTTGTTAGGGAGTTTTGCGACAAACATACAAACACGTTGCACATATTTTTTTTCTAATTAATATACTTAGTATGAATCAGCGGAGAATATCATGTTGATAGGTACATCTATAAGTACATTCGTTCAACAAACTTGATAAGATTAATAATAATTATCTTATCGTTATCGAAGACGCGAAAGCATTGCGAATATGTGCCGGAAACGCAAACCGGACACCACACCATTAAAATTGCAAGCGTATGGAAATGGCAACGCTTCCTATGTAGTGACCCGGTTCACTAATGTGGCTTACAGACTGGTTTAATTTATTTAGTGGTTGGGCAGCCACTCATTACACAAGACGTTAAAGATAATTGCGTAGTCTCTACGTGTTTTATTGAAGATATTATAGTGTCAGTATTTTAGTTATAGAGAGCTGTGGTGTGTAATTTAATTTAATCGCACAAATATCACTCGATTCAAGCACTCTAATAACCAATTGTTTTTAAATGGTGATTCCATTGCCTAAAATGTAGACTTTTTGCATGTATAAACACATTTACTTAGTAGAAGACAGACAGATAAATGTAATTCCCCATGATTTCGGTATTTGCCTAATGGCGACAGAAGCGGGCTTTCCTAAAAACGCGTGACTCGTTCTGTGTACAAACTCTCAATTGTAAATAGTTGTGGAATATTGCAAGGTTCCTTAATCTAAAGTTCCAAACGCACTTCCGACCGCATGTTGCTAGCTGCTATAGCGCGCGACCCCGTTTCCACTGTTGTTGTTCTCGCATTACATAATCCTGTGCCAGTCAAAACTAGGCAACGATGTCACACCGAAAAATTGCGCCACTTGCAGTCTAAAGAACAAAATCACGGGCCGGTTATTATATTTTATTATTGAGTAACTGTTACGGCTCACGACCTTTTATGGTCGTACAGATGAATTTATTGACCTTTTTGAAGTCTGCTTCTGCATTGTCTTAAAGTTAGTTTACATTTTGTCAGCTACGTTTGTCAAAAGGGTTTAATTTATTGATGTCACCGTAGCAAATTGTATGTAGGTATGCTTTCTTCCGGTTCCTTATAACGTAATAGGTCGTGACATCAATTGTTTCATGCTGTTAACAATTACAGCCATAACAGTTGTTTTCAATAATATACGTCTATGAGTGTGTACAGTGTATATACTCGTATGTCGAATTAAAGTTTCAATTTCTGTTGAATAATAATGTACTTCATTGATTGTTGAATATGAATAAAGTGGTGAATTCTATTTAAGCATTTGATGATCTTATTGTGTTGTAGTGTCCAGTGCAAATCCTCCGAGGTTAAAGGTAATTATGGCTGGCTAAGAAATCGTTCACTTCCGTCGACCTCAGCTGTGCCGAGTGCCGACGGCCGATGGCAACCACTTGCAGTCACGCAACTCAAATAAATGCAAACACTTACTTAATAATTTGCATTGTAGTCAAAAGAGTTTTAGTTCAATATTAAAATTTCACTTGAATTTTGAAAATATTAAATTGAAAGACATTGATTGTAATTTTGCCATGGATTGAGGTGTATATTTTCTTATAGTTACTGCAGCTAATTTTGAAATCTCAATCCCTTTTATAAGGTAGAGATTAGACATTCTTCAAAACCGAAACCTTAACCTTTTCACTAAACATACCGAGGGAACAACGCGGACTTCTTACTCTTCTTAATTTCTTCCTAACTTACGTGAGAAACCCCTCCAATACAAATGAAAACCTCCTCCTCCTTTCCTCAAGTTCCAACAAAGCAAATAATAATAAGAATTAGACATCTAGAAATCGATAACAGCAGCGGAGCTCTGAATGGACAAAATTAATCCATGATTTTAATGAGCATCCCCCTGGGCAGGCCTGAGCGCACAAGTGTCACATGACAAAAAGACCCTCCGTTTATTTCAACTCGAACGTGATCGAAAAAAACGGGCTCAAGAGAAGGGAATGCACCCGTATGGATGAGGGCACAAAACGGCATTACGTTTTTATGCACCTTTTATATAAATCGTTTGGAGACAAGTAAAGCGTTGTGCTTGATAAACATGCAGTTTTTTCCTTCGTCTCAGCATGCATGCTTATTAAGTCCATTGTCTTAGATATATGCATTTATGCTCATAAATCTAATTTTTTATGAAGAAATTATCAAAAGTTTTGTCCACGAGTCACGACCGGTTCCCTGCTCACTTGCCTTCGTTTTCATTTTATTTGACATAACAAACGTTTCTAAAGTAGCGCTAATTTTTATAGAGACTGCAGAAGATGATGCTACTTGCGTTAGAAGCCATAAAATATCTTGTGACACATAAACTACATGTCGTAAAAAGTGTATCGTCTGGGGGCTCACTTGGTATGTCCCAATCAGGCCATGTGCGCGCGGTCCCACGCATAGTTGACGCACAAGTGTGCGCCAGCGCCACATAATATCTACCAAACAGTTGATATATCTACTTCCAATGTGTGAGTGAGCTGCTACTTCCTGGTACAGCGCGCGAGACGCTTTATTTAAATTCTCCCTTTGTGTGCGTACGCAATATTATTTATATTCAGCTACTCACAGGATAGCACCTCTATGATACAAATATTACATTAATCGTGCATGTGTGTATAGAGTCTTTAATCTTCATTGTACTTCCTGATCATGTGTCAGAGTGTGCGTGAGCCACTTGTTTGAATGTTAGGGCGACTTTATCTCAGTGAGGGATACAGTGCAGAGTCCGATTACCGTAGGGTGGGGCATGGTTTAACACATTCCATTTACAACGCATGCGAAATAATGATAATTGGTCTTCTCCACTAGCTCCTTTAAAATATTTCTGATGCTAATCTAATACATTGAATAGCCAGCGGCGACTTTTACGAGTATCATTTCTGCCCATATCGATATCACAATCGCATATTAGGAAAGTAACATACTACTTCGAACAAACAAAACAATGAACGTTTGTTTATAATTCGCAATGGAAACAGGAAGTGTAAAGTCCGTTGTGGTGTGTCTCAAGCATGCGCCGTTCGCGGTATAAAACAATACCAGTTCCGCTGTATTTGCTAAACTGTACTCCTTTCAGGAAGTGGTCGCACTTCGCAGCTATTGAGTTGCTTAAACTATTTGCTGAGAACCGTAATGTTGTGTAGGTTTATTAAAACCGGCGTTCTAGAGGGAAGCACATTTAACGATGATACGATGGCTTCAAGTGGACATTAAAGAAGCAAACTTATTGTCTGCTTGGAAACAATGGTATTCAAGATATTCATGTCGTGCACTAGTAGCCATCGAAAACACCAGAAATGCGATTCGAATTACCAAGTGCAAAAACATGAAAAACCACGACACTTCACAGATTTTAGTTAACAAAAAACTGGAGGAGATAACTTGTTGTGTAGAGTTTTATTTTCCATCAAAATTGTGCCCTGTATTAGTGGTACAAGTGGACAGATGCACCTCATGGCACGAAGCTTGCACAATCGGGAGGGTCGGCCATTCGCGCTCCGAGAGGGGCATCTATGAATGCTTATTCTGCCCCCTGTAGCTCCCATCTGTCGCCGTCGCTCGCTCAGGATTAGATACATCGTCATTAATTGATTCTGTTAAGGGTTAGGGATTACTTTTTGAATGTGCAGTGCACATGTCGCTTAAAAATTGCCAATATTCTGTACAGTTGCCCTGATGCTTTTTTGTCATAAACTCTTAGAGTAGGTATTAAAATACATAGCGTTATTAAAAGGAAACTTAAAAGGGGGCAAGTTGATTGCTTAAAGTACCTAATTGATTTTTTTAACAGAAATAATTTACTTACTTAGTTTATTTTTAAAGAAAACGGTAATTTGTCCATTAATTTGCCAGCGACGCTGTGTGTGAGCTGCGATCTAGCCAGAAACAATGTTGTAGATAGAATAAAGTAGAAGGTAGTTCATTTCTGGTAAATTATTCTTAGAATAATTAGCGATAACACTGTTTTCATTGAAATTATTGTCTTGTCGACCTCTTTGTTTGCGTTTCAAAGTCATTGATCCTTGTTAACCTGAAGGGTTGGACTTGTGTTATTATTTGCTTGTTTGTTTTCACTGTCCTTTTTTTTACTTCTCGTCGCAGTATTAAAACACTACGTTCGCTTTAATTCAGATCAGTAGCTATCTATCATGTCGTTTTTTTAATTTTCAAGAAAACTGTGTCAACTCAAATCATAGAAACTCAGTTTATCAGCGGCTAAAAACGAATTTTATTTCCGGATACAGAGCCAGATTAGTTTACGGCAGTGTGCAATGTACTCGATAATGCAATTACTGCGGTTACGCATGTTTGTTCTCGAAGGAGGAAAGTCGGGGGGACCAACGTTGTGGGGTTTCATGTTGGCATAATGACGTAATCACAAGCAAACAACTTCATGCCTGGTAGATTTAGTTATGCAAGATTACCAACCAACCAAACCAAGACTGAACCAAAAGCCAATATCCCCGTAGAATTTATATCGAAGCAAACACGTGTTCAGAAAATGATAAAAACAAGTCTATGAGATTGTTTGTGAGCATTGCTCCGGAAAGGAATTCCGTTGGCGGATAAACGTTATTATGGGACAGGTACCTCGCCTATAGAAAAATATAAAAATCTCGGAGCGTGAGAAGAGGGCTAAGTTCCGTCCCCTATCAACTCTCGCTCACTAAGGTTCACGTTAGGGCAGGTGCGGTGTATTATTCTGTAGGATTCAAAATTATGTACCCAAAATATAGCACAAGTACAAGTAAAATACATTTGTTCTCACTAGTTCGGTTTAATAGTTCTGCCGTAGAGCTAGTGAGAATTTGCTTTTTCATTTGTTCGACCTGGGGGCTTACCACAACCTCTTAAAACATCATTAATTAAGCCTTACTTCGTAATTTCGTACCATGACCACCCTAAAAGTATTCCTGTTAAGTTTTGATATCGCTTAGCAGTTTTGTTGACGTCACTCGATTTCGTTCATTCAATCCAAGGAACATTTGTTTAAAAACCGTACCATGACCTCTAAAGTATTCCTGCCGAGCTGTCAAAATAGCAGGAATGATACAAATGACAACGATTGTTAAAAAGTTGCTCTCCGTGTAACTTTTTCTATTTTTAAGTGAGTTTTTGCTGTGTTTCTGAGGTTCTATTTGTAATATTTAGCAAGATGGCCGATGATTTGGAAACTTTCGAGTTTCTCGAAGCAGATAATGGAAGCTCCGTACTACGAAGGACGCCTTCGGACGGGCTCCAGAATAAATTTCAACCCATTTTCACATAGATTTTTTGTTGGCTAAGTCAGCTCCTTTTGATGCACTTGCTTCTTCTTAGAGTGAGCCTTCGCCTGCAGACTCCTATTAAAGCCCGCAGCGATTTCACTGTGGGTTTTTAAAAAGTCTCAGACTGAGACTCTGCGGCCGCTGTGACAAATTATTCTAAGCATTAAATTCTAGATATCACCAAAATAATTTTCACAAACTTTAATTGGATACAGCAATTGAATTTTAATTTACCTTCATGATCTTAAGTAGATTTAATTTACGGTTTTGAGGGGAACCGAAAAGATGGTGTCATGATTTTGTATTATTTTCTAAAACGAAAACTCGCCTTTACTGAAAGAGGGAAAGAGGAGCGAGATTTATCTCATTTATCATCATCTTCATCGGAGATTTAATGAAAAATGTTATGACAAACATACGGAAGACTATGGTGGTATGGCTATGTTGCCTCTAGCCTGCCCTATGAGTCAAAACAAAAAAAAAACGTTTTTGACATTGTTCATACAACCAAGTGTCGCCAGATGTTTCTTAGGAGAGATTGTACGCGAGTGAGGAAAATAAAAATTCTTAAGGAAGAAACTAATAATAAATCATAGTGTTTTTACTTGCAACTTGTAAAAACCGTAAGTGTAATTTCCCTTTAGCGATAGGATATTGTAGGCACGATTTCGCTATGCGGTCGTACTATTGTACGACCCCGATTGTACGATTTTTACATGGCAAAAATCGTATAATTACGATTGACATCGTACATCTGGCAACACCACACTCCAAAATACGCAAAAGTACCACAGAGTGTATAAAAGCACTTGTATCGTACATTCTTTTGACATCACTGTAGCAGGAGTAAAAACGTTTTAAAACATTATTGTTTTCAATGCTTGTGGTAGGGTACAAAACAATACTTATTAAGGAATGTAACAAAACGTTCCTGCGCAATGATGTTTTTGTAAAAGTTCATGGTAAGCCCCCTGAGAACCGAAATGAGAACTTATTTTAATCGAGAAACAAAAAAGGAATCTACACTCAAAATAAAACAAAAAACATGTACTTACCCTGTAAATAAGACCAAAACTATGTACCTTCAAAATAAGACAAAAGCTTATATTTTTTTAATTAAAATCAAACTGCATTTAAATTATTAAAATAAATACTATTGTTAAGTATTTATTTATGTAAGTTTGAAGTTCCGGTGTTGAGTAATTTATTTATAGGTATTTCGTATTAACATTAACGATTTGATTGAAGAACAGTTTATTACAAAGTCGATTAAAACATCCACTCTTAATTGAAAGTTAAGTAAAAAAATATTGCGTGCGTACATTATACATGTGTTATTATTATTTTTAAAGAACGTAGTAACTAAACAAGGCGTGATAAAAAAGGTATCACAACTTACAATCTTATTTTGCAATCAAGTAGGTACCTGTACATAATTCGAGGGATTTAAAGTAACGCCAATTAATTTCACAATTACCTACACCTTATTGACAGTGAACATAATTACTGGGTTGTACACCAAGTATACTTACGTTGTAAATAAAAAACAAAGTAATTAACAAATTAAGTCGTTTCCCGTATTAAAAGCCCTAAAACTACGGAGGAAGCTCAAAAGAACGCAATACGTTTCCTTGCCATTAGGTGACAGCAGAAACCCATCCCGCCAGCAACATTAACAAAGACGGACGTAGTGAATTCATGTCACATCACCCGTGAAACCCTGGCTTTGTCCAAAGTGTGAAAGGGTTCACTCATTAGGAAGATTGCGAGGGCGCGGAGCAATGCGAAACATTGTCTCTCCTCGCATACCACGGCGCCTTGTTCAAGGTTCCTTCAGGTTACGCTATAATTATGTTTTCATTATTATTATATCACATCATAGTTTTATCTCCACTGTCCTTCACATGTCCTGCGATATCATTATTGACGTCCACAGCCTCATTTATCCCATTCGTCTGCTCTCATATAAAACAGAGTATCTATCACATCCAATCTGTATAAAATTTGCACGTGCGAGTGTTATCTATATATATAAAATTCAAAGTCCTGACTGACTGACTGACTGATATATCAACGCACAGCCTAAACTGCTGGTCCTAGAAACATGAAATTTGGAGAATATGTTCTTTGTACAGTGTAGGCATCCACTAAGAAAGGGTTTTTCGAAATACTACCCCTAAGGGGGTGAAATGGGGGGTTCAAATTTGTATGAAACTTTTTATTCTCTGGGTCGATTGACTCAAAAATTGGTACAAATACTTTTCAATTAAAATTATGAGACACGTGTATCACAGTTTTTCCAAAATCATCATCATTATCATCCACCGACAGAGTCTAATAAGGCTTCTTTTCACTCTGAAAACTTTGCTGAGAAAGTTATTAGCCCACTACAAACGACGCTGTTATCATTCTTAGGGTTCCGTACTAAAATTGTGAAAGGAACCTTATCATGAAACTCCGATGTCTGTCTGTCTGTATGTCTGTAAGCTGATTATCTTGGAAACTGTAATAGCCAGCAACATGGAATTTGGCACAGATCTAGATAACGGTAGTAGCTACGTATAGTAGGTAAAACGTCACGCCTTTACCATAAGAGGTGTATTACAACACCCTCACTTCACCGGACGATATTCAGTCTAAAATGTAATTAGTAGCGAGCCTATCGCCATACGTACACCGGGCTCCAGTCATGTAGCAGATGACATTAAATACGAAGCTATCATTGCTTTTTCCATATGAATCTCCGTGTAAAATGTGTGAACTATATTGCTGACATTCTATCAAATTTCAAACCTACTTAATCAGTAAGGGAATAATACAAGAATTAAGTCCAAGCCTGTCAGAAGATTACAAACGGGAAGTTTTTTAATACGTTTATTATGGAACAAACAACAGTGAAAGTGAAGAGATTTTCTGTCAATAAAGATCAGGTAGATGAGCTAGGAGATGAAATTTATAATTATGTCTGTCTGATCTTAGAAGCAGTATTTAGCAAAAATAGACGAAGTTAATAGAAGAAGCTGCTTTAGTATTAGGAAGACAAAACCTACTACGGGTTGTCTTTGCTTCGAAGGTCTTAACTAAAGGTCTGCCAGCACACTGACTAGTGTAGTTTCCGAATGAGTCTGTGTTTATGCTGAGGATTCCTCTATTATCTCTAACACCGCCGAACTACCCCTTCGAGTTAAAAAGATTACAGATTCCCCTCAAAGTCTGCTTTGCCATGACCATAAATAAATCTCAAGCCAAACTCATAATTGACTAAAATGCTTTTCACACGGTTAGTTATATGTGGCCTGATACAGAGTAAGCTCACGGAGCAGCCTGGTTTTTCTAAAAAAGAAAAAAAAAATGGTTTTCGTTGTAAACATTATTAATTGTCAATTATCTACTTTCGGTTGTCTTCTAATTTTATCTTTTCACACACGCTTTAATTTCTGTTGATACCATACTACTACTACTACTCCTACTTTTCTCATTCCAGAGATAGTTAAGTTAACTAAAGAACTTCGTCCATATTGCTTTGCTTTGTGATATTGTCAGTTTGTGTATTCAATTGAGAGCGAGTGTGACCGCTTATAATATTTATTTCTGAAGTTAAAAACGTCATACATTTTCTGTAAGCCACGCGGGCGAAGCCGCGGGCAGAAGCTAGTAAGGCTATAAATATTGTAAAAGTAGGCAGAAAGGGGCAAGGACAAAGCTTTGATGGTATCATAGCGTAGTCTGAGGAAGCCTTCATTGTCCCTGGCCCGCCACTGTCTCCAACTCTACAACCACAGTTGCTTATTCCCAGGCAGTTTTTACGGGAGCATTTTCACAAAAGAAACGAGACTGACTTGTCACAAAGATAGTGCATTCGGGCTAGGTAGACTATGAGAGAAGTGAATGGAATAACGTGTTATTCCTGCCCATCAGTGTTATTAACGGTATTAAAACATGGTCGTGTATGGTCTTGTCTAAAGGTTTATTCAGCCTGCGTTGTAGCGTCTGTTCATTCATTTATTACACGTTCATTTATATGTCATCTTATTTATTATCTCTCTATAATTGTGGGTAGGTAATAATTATGATTGTGTGCTGCTGCAGAGGTCAACAAACCATCTATCATGGACCGGGGGCAAAACCCAACCAAAGCTAACTCTAGTCCATCAAAACGTATAGTCCAAGCATGTTTAAAAAGACCCTTTCACTGTTTTAGTTTAATTCATCTAGCTTTAAGGGCGTTTTATTATGCCATCATTTATGTAATCGTAGCGGGTAGGTATAATTCTACAATCTACGTTATTTTTTTCATTTGCTACGAAACAAAAACAGATAATGTCCGTTTCCATGTCAAATTCATATCGGCTCGAGTCACGTTCCGAATGTGAACAAAGCCTGATAATGTGTGAGGCGCCGTCCAACGCGACTCGAGCCGTTCCAAGATGGCATCGAGCAGGAAGTGAAGTAGGAAAACGTTCTAGCGTCATCCAAGGTCGAGTGCGCGACGGCTTCTATCCACCACATAGGTAACTGCGACCAACTTATCTGTCAAGCTGCATAGGGAGCCTCCATCACATTTCCTAAATAAAACTGACAGTCTCTCTTTAAACATGTTTAGTTCCGTCATTAACCCAACTCCGCTGATGACTTTGTCACACGTTATTAGGCAGTATCGCTTCGTTTGACATGCCTGCATTGTTTCACAATTTGAAACGTTTCGGTTTATTAGCTTACATAATAATGTGTCACGTACCTATGTTACTTCCTTGCTATTTGACATGGTGTTACATTTACGTGTGTACGTTCGCAAACAGCGTGGCGATAAATAAATATATTTTTTTAATTCTTATGAATTTTTTCTTTAAAAATACCTAGATAATGAACTCTAGTATGATACGCATAAACGGAACGTGTATGAAAAGCTTGTGATCAATTTCATCGATGCACCCGCTTTTTGCAATGGGGGGATTCTACTGACACCCTCTACGTATATCTTCGCGATACGCGCTTTTATTTATTTTCAATGGCAGGTAACGTTTGCGGTGCACAATAGCTGCGATTTCTATTGGCTAGAATATTAACTTTCGCACAATAGGGAACATTATATTTCCAAGTACGAAGCACTTCTTCACTTCTCAACAAAAGATTGAATAGGAAGCGAAGTGGTATACAGTGGTTCCTTTGCAAACATCACTCGTACTGAGGTGGTCGAATGGTCATCTAGTGATGTTGATGTAGTTGTATAATGATATTGTAGATTAATTTATATAAGTACAATACTTTAAAGATATTATTCAAGAAAAAAAATATCCATTAAATTTAAATTGCAAGTAAGAAAATGCCAAAGTGTGCCTTTTTACGACTTACTTTTCTGATCCTTGTTAATATTATCATATAATATTATAAGTACCTATGATAAAGCTAAGCAAGACATAGAATGTGAAAACCTGAAAAATTCGACATCGCAGGTGCTGCGAATAAAAAAGGAGTTAAGTAGGTACATTACTACCAAATGTTTGTAGCTTTAACCTCCCATTCAAAATAATACAAAATACACACAACAAACAATCTCAACTACTATCAACTTATAATACGGAATTCAATTAAAACCTTTTTCGTAGAAACTGGGCAAACTAAGCTCTAATAGGATATTGACCATTTCAAATCCACAAAACCATAGAAACACGCAAGGAAATAAAAGCTTTGAGTGCTTTTTGGCTATTCCTTTCTGAAGATTACACAAAAGGCATTGAGAAGCCTCCTTTGCGAAGGTATTACGGTTATATGTAAACGCCGGCGTTTCCTATTATACAGAGTTTACTCAGAAAAGTAATGAGCTGCTGCTGTCTTGCAGAGCTGACGCCCAATCCTTTATTCCCAAACTTTCTTATTACTTATTTTACTTAGTACTTGATTTAAAATCTTAAATAGTGCTAGTCACTATTATGTTTACTTATTATTTTATTTTATAACTTTAATTGATTTGTTAGATGACAGAGATATACCTACATAACTACTAATGTTATTTTCCTTATCTTTTAAACTGTAACAGTAATGAAATATAACAGACATGAACATTATAGCTATAGTTCATTTAACTTGAGTTTCCTTAAAATCTACATCATTGAATGTAGGTAAGTACCACCTATTCTGGAAACAAATATACGAACTAAATAAGTATCTAGTTATAACTAAATGTAGTTATAGCTAAGTATTAAATACATAAAATAGTTAATGCACACATTAAGATGGCACTACTGATACGAGCCGAAGCAAGCATCACCCAAACTCACCTTTTCGATTTCGCCGACGCATTGTCTGCTCGCTCCATCACATCCCAAAAGATTCCTGATCATTATAATTCCGGCGAGTATTTCCATAAAAATAATTCTGATCGTTATCTCACTGAACAGGTCGGATTCTTTTTTTAAAGTGCATCATTTATTATCTTAAAGGGTACAAAAAATGTAAGGGTCTCATAAGGCGCCGCTGAGTCCCTTCTAGGAAGCGGTCTCGGATTCGTTTGACACTCATCTGTGAGATATAGAGCGGCCACGAACAAGTGGACAGTCTTTCGATGAATACCGTCGTGGCCGTTTTCGTTTTCGGCGGTGACAATGAGGTGTGAATTCACATCTTTTGCATGGACTGAAAGAACTTCGACAAGATCTTAGATATAAAAGCAATAAAGATTTTAGGCCCTGATATCGTCTGTGTAGCTGTCAAGAAACATCAATTCATTGTACCTTTTTACTCTAGGTAAATCGTACCAAAGACCGATGCTTGCTTGCCTTATCTTACTTATAAATTGGTTTTGTGTTTGTTAATTCACATGTTCCCGGGCTTTTATGTTTTTTTATATCAGCAGCTTATGTTTGGGTCCGCGTACATAATTCTTTTACTCTGCTAAAGGGGTTGTTAAAAAGGCTTTCGTTTTACGCTTACTGAATACCCTTCGACATGATACAGCCTTCAGAAACGGATGGATCAAAGATTTCTACGTAACTGTCGTTCGTTGCGCAATTTCCCACAGACTCTCAAAAGCAAATACCTTTTGATACAAGACACAAAAGGCAGGGCAAGAGTCAGGTAAAGCGCCTCACGCCGCGGGGTTCCATCGCAGAAGTTTTATATTTCCGCTTCTTTGTCATGACGTTGGGGCCAATTAATAATTTCTCTGGATGACCGGAGTCATTGTTGAGCCACCTCCCCGTCCTCCGAGCCTTACAAACGGCGAAGATTGATGAACTCCCTGCAATTGTCACATTTTATCGTTTATAGACTGCTTTTTGCTTACTACATTGAATGACTTCAGGTTTCTTTGTTGTGAATGTCAATTCATGTTGTTTGAAACTTTAAAATTAAGTAGGTAGGTATGTCTAAATACTTAGGGATATGGTTTTCCTTAGACTTGTAAAATATCTGATTGTTCTAAGAAACTTAGATATTTTAGACAAAAAAAATTAAACCTCATCCAAAGTATTTATTTTGTATCTTTTGATAAGATACTACATATTACACTTCTCAGTGTGCGCATGCAAATTCACGTTTCTAGATTGACGTCAGTAGTGGAATTTATTTATTTATTGATAGACAAATCAGACAATGAGTAAGTGACAATTAACTTAAATATTCCAGTGCATTCATTGGCCATATCCTCCAGGTTAAACACACATATTCCACACAAATTACACCTGTTTTCCATATCATCATTTTTATAACATTAGCGTGAAGCGTGACATCATTAAGTTTGATAGATGTTTCGTAAATTTTAAATATTCCAACACCATCTATGTACTTCTAAGTAGTTGGATCGGTCAGCGGTACTTATATTTATTTAACCTTTCGTCTTTTTGTTCTGATCGTCCGCAACGTGTGTTGGCGCGTCTCGGTATTTCCTGTTCGCGAAATTAAATTCAAATGTATGCATACTTTTTGTCGACGAGTTTACGACGCGCGGCGTCTGCGCGGACGACATCAAGACGAACGCGGGAAAAAAACAGGTTCTTGAGATTACTGGTATCTGTATCTTGCGCACTTCCTGGCACCGCCCATTGCTGCTTCATGAGCCATTCAAATTAATGACAAGTGATTAACTCTTATAACCACTCGGAATCTCCGAAAATAATACGAAATCTTACCATCTCACGTCTGGTTTTCAACAATGTCCGTTTACCTATTTATTCCCATCATTATGTACTTATTAGTTTTGGTTTTTGTCGATTTTACATAATTTTGTTGGTTTTATTCATTGGTATCCGCCCTGGCTTCGCACGGTATCTATAAACTTTCCGTAAAAAATATATCTAATGTATCATCATTAATGATGAATACCACATCAAAATACGTTGCGTAGTTTAGGACGAGTTTCAAGACAGAGATACAGACAGACTCGGAAAGCGATTATATTTTATATAGAAGAGAAGATATAGATAGGTAGGAGATAGATTAGCGAAAAGTAGTCGTTATTAACATAGAAAGAAAAAGCTTTATTTTAAAGGACTGTGAGAATATCGATCATGCAATTTGTATTGGTTTGACAGCGATCACCGCAGTCAAACTGCAGTACTTAATTAGTATTATGTATTTATTTGTTTTTATACTCGTTTACATTATAATTTTATCATCTAAAATATCTAAATCAACATTCCTATCTTGCTCGTATTTATTGTATGATTTAAATTTGTTAGTAACACTTGATTCACATTCAACTAGATAGTTGTTTCAGATTTTTGTTCTGTTTTTGATTTCAGTAGGGATTTAAAAATATTTAATACAAAAAAAAAACCGAGTTATTAAGATAGGTACAACCATATATAAAATTACATCTTGAAAGTACCTACGTAGTCTATCTATATTAAACTCCAATTGTTCCATGACGTCAAATCTGTAGTTTATCTTTCGAAATAGTTCACATTAATACTGATGTCGCCAAAGATCAGCGTTGTTGCTTGATAACCTTTGATATTTTCCAAGTTGTGTATGTGGTTTATACCTCTACAATCTACACGAGTAAAGTACCTATTGATTCTGTGATGGGTGACTCATCTAAACTTAATAAACCACTCACACAGCTAAAGATTTATGAGAGCCTGGTTTAGTTACGAATGCTAAGCAAGCTTATGATGACGAGAACAAACGATATGTAGAAAATAATATTGAAAAGAACGAATCTTCTCGATATTTTCGTACGGTGCGATAATAAATAGTTGTATTTTCCAAAAGAATCTGAAAACAAGGGTTTTTATTGCCATTTTATCTATATTAACATTCGGCCTCTTATTGGGATTTTCCATTGTTTCTCGCTACTGTTTGTAGTAGGTACTAACTACTACTTTAAGGTAGGTCGTACTCAGTTGATACGAGCACTAAGTCGTCCAACAAGCGCGACGTTGTTCACGGCATGTGATGCCGTTGCCTTCCAGCCTGCTTCATAAGTGTCACCCAGAGTAGCGGTCTACCTTGCACTCTACTTGTGTTTTTAATTACATTTGGTTAATGTGCCTCTGATTGCCACTGGAGGTATTAACGGTAAATAATCGGCTGTCCGTACTTTGGCAGTTGTATTACTGTATGGGTGAAGTGCATGGTGAGGTTAGTGCGTCGTTAAGCGTTATACCGACGACGGAGCTATAATTAACGTTAAATTAAATCTTAATACTCATGAATTAAGCGGATAACGATTGTTATGCAATTGATTGGCACTTAATTTTATTGCCACTTTGATTGCATGCGCTTGTATGCCAAGACATGAAACTTTTATTGAATTACCAAATGACTGACCTATCAAAGTTTGACAAGTCTTCAAGTCGTGTGTGATACAATTTCTTCTACTCAAGTAAGTACGCGTGCACTCCATTGTAGATTTCAACGCATCATCGCTAACACCAAGCAAGATGGGGTCAACCATGTCTACTAAACGTTAAACTACTAATATGTTATAAATTTTAAAAATGTACCTAGTTACTTACAATTAAATTTTACAACTTATTTATATCACGTGCTGCTAAAAAGCAAATAAAATTCTTCAGATGATAGAAAGCTTTGATCTTTCCGCAAGTCCATGATGCAGGTTCCTCGAATGTCCCTAAGGGAGATATAGGTAATAAGCGGCAGCTAGCGAGCTTTTTCTCTAGTATTTACATCGTACCGTGTCGGATCCGGGTCACGCGCGTCACGTAACGGGCTCGCCGATAACGGGGAGACCTAGGCCGGGCTAGGTCGCGCAGCGGGATGAGCTACGCGGAAGTGGGATCGCGGACGCCGATTAAAGCCTGCGTACAGTGCGAGCCAGTTCACAAGCTGAATACAAAACGTCGTCCCTACAAAACTTCGACGCTATTCTTACGAACATAAAAAGTACCAGAAGAACAGCAGCTGCTAGCAAATTGTGAGGAGCTAAAAGCCCAATGGTGTTCTGAAAATCTGACTGCAGCCAGTTTAACGAGAACTGATCGCACTTGTTAGAAATCAAGTGCGCTTATTCACTGTCTAGATGACATAGACATCGGTACAGATACCTGTGGTTGTAGCGTGTAGGTGTATGATGCGTTCTTGAACACAGACGCCGACTGGCTTTTTGCTGTAAAATGTGCGGCAATTTTACAGAAATCGTATCCCGTTGCGACCATTATCGCCTATCTGTAAGTTTCGTAGTTGATATCGACGCGGAACCGGATTTGTTTTTGTCAGATAAATATTATATTTAATAAGTATAGCTAACTCAATTTGATTGGGTATGACGTACGAACGATATACCTCATGACCTGATTAATACTTAGTCCACACCTAACAATGGAACCTTTCAGAACCATGAACTTTTCAACTCGAAGATCTCTTGTATTAAACCATCAACGCAGCAATCACCAAAGTTAAAGCAAAACGACTACTGTCATATACTTTTATTCGTCTCAAATGAGACGGAGCTGGTTCGGTAATGGGTATTATTTAACGAAACGCGGTTCACGGTTGGTCGGCGCGAGGTGCGGCGAAGAAAGTAAGTTCACTGCCACGGCCGCGGAGCGACAACCTTGCCGACAGACTCGTAACGTAACATTTATCTACTGCCAAATCGCGCAAATTACGCTATATTGTGTGGTTAGTTCATAGCTTAGTTCATGCCTCAACAACTCGACCGACAATTAATTCTGGAGTCCCTCAAGGATCACATTTCGCTCCTCTTTTTTTCAACTATCATATAAACGATCTTCCGGATTGTCTGACTCATTGCACTCCATTTATGTTTGCGGACGATCTTAAAATTTTAAAAGTAATTAACACAGCCGAAGATGTTGAAAAGTTACAAACCGACTTAGGCTATTTAAATACATGGTGTGAGCTAAATGGAATGGTATTAAACGCGGATAAATGTTGCCAAATATCGTTCAGCAGAAAAATTCGTAACATTCAAACAAACTACAAAATAGGCACAACTAAATTAAAATCGGTCAGTACAATTAGGGACCTAGGTGTGATTTTTGATGAAAAATTAACGTTCATTCCCCATATAGATAATATTATTAAGAAGTCCTCTAAAATGTTGGGTTTTCTTATACGTAATAGTAAAGAATTTCATAAGCCTAGTACCAAAATTTTACTATATAACTGCCTAGTTCGTAGCGTGCTAGAATACTGTAGCCCAGTCTGGAGGCCGCATTATGCAGTACACTCGTTAAGACTCGAAAGAACACAAAAAAGATTTTTATGGCACTTAGCATATTCCGCAAAAAAAACAAGAGTATTAGGCTCCTACAATAAAAGACTAGCTTTCTTTAACATTCAAACCTTATCAGACCGTCGAATTAAACTAGATCTTATTTTTATTCATAAATTACTACACAATAGCATTAATTGTCCAAATCTTCTAGCCAAGTTTAAGTTTAGAGTTCCATTTAAGTACCCACGCAAGCCTATAGCTCCATTCGCTCCTGTTTATCGCAGAACCGTGCTAGGTGCAAACTCACCTGTTCCTAGGATAAGTAGGCTCATTAATGAATACCAATCCTGTACAAATATAGATGTTTTCGGTGACTCATTAGCTAAATTTAAAATCAATGTAAACTCAAATTTAGCCATCAACAACAGGTCTTAGGATAAAGTGTTTAAAATTTATTTTTTTGATTATTTTAAGTTTATATTATGTTTATGTAATATGTATGTTTTTTTTAAAGTTAGTATTAGCATAATGAATGATGTAATCATTAAAACGCACGCTGTGCTTCCTTTAAAAGATAACACATTAAGTTAAAATAGTTCGTAAGTTTAAATTATAAAAGTATTGATGTAGTTATCATTGCGAAGCCATAATAAATAAAATAAAAAAAAATAAAATAAAAAAATAAAATAGCTTAATACAACTATTTTTCCTAGTGATTTATGAACGATCTATCTTTTTGAACTATTGACCATTACTAGTTCATTACGGCTGTTATGCTCGTTTCTTTTACGTCTGTCTATAAAAAGTCAGGTCATTTGATTGGTAAGTACATTCCAAACATAGCTTACCATAAATTTTGCCCAAGGGACACAAGATCTGAAGTTGCGTCGATGCACCGTTGCTTGGAGAATGGATCCGGTTCGTGAGATGCCATGAACAAGTTAAATTATTTTGTACTTTACCGCTATTCGCATCTGTTCCTTTTTATTGCCACATAAACGTATAATTTTTCGATTATACGCTAATCTCAAAAAATCGGTGTGATATCTCAATCTTTCTTAAAAACTGTGTTTTTAACGATTCACTTGAACTTTACCTTGGACTTTATCTAATCTATATTTTTATATTACATAACCAATTAATTATCTTAATAATATGTAGTTTAAAAAACTAAAAACACACTTTCCACCACCTGGCTCCATCGTCAGATCAGCTCCGAAAACCCTAATAATCAGTTTTGTCATCCGAACTTCGTTATTATCATACAATGTCCCATTTCAATACGACAATTAGAAGTAGGTACTTAGGTTATAATTAACTTCTAATATTTTATTAACATTTTTACTTAGTTTCGTTACAACTTAACAAGTGAATCTAATAAAAGCGTGTTAAAAATAAGTATCTTAATAAAATTTGGAAATTTGTATGTTTTCAGTACATACTTAATCGCTGGTACAATACAACTAAACCAATTTTATAAACTTTCTTACAAACTTCTCTACATTTAAATGTACGACATACGACACTATAAAATACATAGTACTGGTGTATTTTTACTATCTATACGCTACTGTATAATTTTTTTTAGTCCTCCTATTCTTACTCTACATTTCTGTTTATGCCTCCAAGAGCCGTGTTGGCCGAGTGGGATAGACCGCGCCTTCCGATCCGGAGGCCGTAGGTTCGATACTTGCCGTGCACCGAAGAACTTTTCTCTCGTAGAAGAGTTTAATATGTGCATTTGAATTTGACACTTACGAAAGGAAAACATCGTGAAGTATTCTAAATGTCCTAAAAGAATAATTCGGAAGACATGTGACATCCACCAACCACCAATCCGAAACTAAGACAGTGTGACAAACCCCCTCCTTGGGTAGGTCGGTGTCCCTGCAGTGGGACGTACACGACTGTAATAATGATATTATGGCTCCAATCTGGTTTACAACCTGGCTTTATGCCTTAAAATTGGATATGTGGGTGATACTTACCTTAAAATTAATTTTGCCCATGCTACGTAATTAAATAGTGAAAATACGGCCAAGTACGAGACGAACACGACACGAAGGATTCCGTACCATTTCCTATAAAAACAGCAAAAAAAAACACGTTTGTTGTAAGGATTAAATATTTACAACACTCCCTATAAATTTAAAATATTAAATATTTACTCCTTAAATATTTATTTTATTCTGTTTAGTAGGTACATATTGTTATAGCGGCAACAGAAATTCATCATCTGTGAAAATTTCAACTGTCTAACCATCACGGCTAATGAGATACAGCTCTATGACAGACGTACATACAGATAGATCCTGTTGTACCGTCTGGGTATAGAACCCTAAAAACTAAACACATATAGGTACAAGCTTCGTGTTCTTATGGGACTCATAGGTACGTCCTTGGACAAATGTTTACATGCTAGACGATGAATTCCTGCGCAACTCTGTCTGGACACCTACCTACATGTTCTGAAGTCTGAATCACAAACCAAAAATGCAGTGAGCAAGCCAAAGTCAGTCGCCATCATAATATGTGAATCAGCGCGACCGGAAACATCGCCATGTTGGCTCGCTGCCGCCATGTTTATCGCCACTCCGGAAGTTGCGCGCGCGCCGTCCGTCTTTAGATGCCATTTTCACGAGTCGAGCGGGATACTATGCCAGTCGGAAATATTCAGCGGTTATTTTGGTTGCCGACGTTTTTCCGCTTCACGGAGACATTCACTGGAGTTAATCATGTTATATGACGGCGAGACCGTTGTATTTATAGAAGAATCGCTCGTCCAGACGAATTTAAATTTTAGGAAGTCATAAAATTACAGACTGGTATCTACATTTATTCTACCAACCTGTTTTTGATTCTATTAAATTCAATATAATTGTTATTGTTAACTACTTTAACGAATTAATTTAGATTTATTTTAGAACGTTCGTGTGTAAACCGGTGCATATTTTAATGACAAGTTAAAGATCAATTTGAGGTAAATACAAGTACTTAGTTATTTAGCGATTAAATTTGATTCTTTGAATAAATGAAGACCTCCGATATTTCGATCAGTTAAACATAGGTAAATGTGTCGTGTCTCATTAAAAATCAGGTCTTTATTATTGGCACCGCATCGACACTTATAAATATTTGTTTATGGATGTTCACCAACGTTCTATTAAAAATAACTTAAGTTACTTGTTAACTTATGAACTTTATTTGATCCAATCCGCAATAGATTTGATGACATTTGCTAATGTGTTTTTAGCACAACACAACTTATAGGCATCGTGTCACCGACGCGATCACAGAGCAGCTGACAGTGAAACAAGGCTTGCACTTGATCTGAGCCTTGTTTTCAAGGTTGTTCATGCCATTTTGCGTGTTGTGACTTTTATTACATCTCTGTAATCTGATCCAAGCTTCGATAATGACTCCAAGTCGAAAAAGTTGTGAATAATTACCTAGATGTATTAAAAGAAAGCTGGTAACAAGTATAAGACACCGAATGTTGATCTGCCTGCAATCGTTATTTCTGATTATGCTGTATAAATATAATATGGACTATGTCAGTAGTCCATAATAAATCGGAAAAAAAACCCGCAAAACCTAAGTAAAATAAATACCTAATGGAGTAAAATTCCTATCATGAGATGAATATCCTTATTAAAAAAAATAGTCATCGTTACAGTTTTAAGAAAGGGTGCGCGCGCGCAACCGAGGCTTTAAAGGAATGTGGTTGGACGAGCGAGGTGGGGAGGTAGTGCGGCGGAGGGCCCAGAGGTTGTGAGGGACAAAGGCTCTGGAACTGGTTTTGCTTCCTGTACGTGTCGGATGTCCTGCGGCTTCCTGCCGTTGCTCGCTGCCCCTCGCGCCGTGCGGCAGCCTCGCTTACCTTTCCCCAGGGTTGTGAAATTCAGAAACACTCTTGAAGAGGCCTGAAATGACACTGATCATTTGTTTTTCAAATATTTCACACAAAATGATTGACTCAAATGTTCTGGTCGTAGTTTGGTTGAAAATGCAATGGATTGTTTAAGAATTTCGGAAGCTGGTTCAAGACAGGCTGTAGTTCATTTGCTTAGAACAGCTTAGATATACTATTTACTATTATTTTTCATATCTATAGGCCATTTTTTACGGTATGTCCTCAAAGGGTAAAACAGGACCCTATTACTAAGACTTCGCGGCCCATCCGTTTGTCTGTCTGTCCGTTTGTCACCAGGCTTTTTTTCATGAACCGTGATAGTTAGAGAGTTGAAATTTTTACAGATGATGTATGCCTGTTGTCGCTATAACAACAAATTTAAAAAACCAGAATGAAATAAATAGTTAAGCGGGCTCCCATACAACTGACATGATTTTTTGGCGTTTTTATAGATAAAAGCGGTGATAGCCTAGTTGGAGAAGGCCTGCCTCTCAATCCAGAGGAAGCGGGTTCAAGCCCAGCCGACGGCACGCACCAATTTGTTCATTGTGCATTTCATTTGTGCGTATGCGTAATATATAGAGCGTAATATATTGTATGTCATCTGCTACATGACTGGAGCCCGGTATATGGCGACAGGCTCGCCCCCTTTCACATTTGGCACTGAATATCGTCCGGCGAAGTGTGGATGTTGTATTACACCTTTTGAAAAAATAATGCCCCTCAGTTTCTTGCCTGTTCTTCTGAGTAGAGGCTTTTTATCCGAACAAGGCGGTCGAGTCTATTTAAATAACTTTGACGTTCATAAGTGTATCTTTGATACCTAAATTGAATAAAAACATTTTGACTTTGACTTTGACTTTGACCTCTGCCAGCCCCTTCGGGGGGAAAGGCGTGACAATATGTATGCTTATAGATAAAAAAAAATGGTACGGAACCCTTCGTGCGAGAGTCCGACTCGCACTTGACCGGTTTTTCCAAATTCCAGAGATTGGTTTATGTTGGTGTATGGTGGATTTAGTTTCGCATGCAGCCGATGGTGGTGGAAGAAATTGTTGGATTGTGCACCATTTTATTCAGGTCCTGTTTTCTTTGAAATGTTTACAATGCATCCAAATCCAACTACAGTTAGGCGTGTCAGATTGGTACAGATAAAGCCTACAATGTAGTTAGAACAGCAAATTTTTGCAATATGGTTCAATTTAATTGCAGATATTACCCACATACCAATTTGTTATTGTAACAAAGCTCGTTTACGCGTTTATTGTAGACAGTAGGTAGGTAGTTCGGTACGTACAAAACACGATGTTAATTGAAACAGTACGAGTCACGCGGAAATTCAATGCATCACAAATAGAGGAAAATAAAACTCAAAATTATTAGCAAAAAGATATCTATGCAGATAAACAGGAAAAGAAGATATGATATCGAGAAGGACTTAAGTTCGTTCAGTACATACACGCTTATTAACTTTTCATTCGGTATAAGTCGCTAAAACTATCTCGTAGGTAGGTAAAATTGAATTTAATCAGCATATCAAAGAAATGAAGTACGTAATGACGGCTCTCGTCTACTCTCATTAAAAAAAAAACTATTTAAAACCCTGGGCTGTCAAACCTTGCCTGTGCTAACGCTTTAGTAATATTATGTTCAGAACGTCAGAAGGCACCATGGTAGAAGTAGGTTGAACTTAAACCGTTCTTTTGGACTTTATATTTGAACTGAATAGATTTTTGAAGTGAAACTTCTAATGCGACTTCCAACAAGGTTGCGTTAAACGTTTAACGTTCCTGGGGAGAGGGAATAGAAAGAGACAAAGCGAGAGTGAATGCGTGGCACTCGAACGCATGCGCGTAGTAAGAAAGAAACACAAGAAGTTTCACTTCTTCCGCGCCGAGGGACTCCACGCACTATTTTATTTTTATTGATACTTACCAGAATCAGGTGGGTAGCCCTAGTGTCGTCAGAGCAGCAGACCCTAAGGCAGGACACGCACGATTGAGGACACTCTCGACTTGTTTTTGTTCTGTTGCGGTCGCAGTAATACAACACGCGAGCGCTTGACCGCTGCGGCTATCCTTAGGGAACGAGAATAACTAAATTATGTTCTTGTGGTGTCGAGTAAATACTTGCTTTGGAACTGGGAAACTTGCTGCTGCTTGTATGTACATAGGCACGTGCTTAGTACATGTACAGTAAAGGTATCAATTATGTCATTGGCATTCGTCACTTTGATTAAATTATATACGCGTATCCGGTCGGCGGTAGTGGTCTATTTATTATCATAATATTGAATTGGTCTTGTGTAATTGTAAATAGTGTAAAATACAATGACGATTGTTTAAACAATCGGTGCGTGCCGTCGGCTGAGTTTGAACCTCTTTGGCTTGAGAGGCAGGGCTTCTCCAACTATAGGCTATCATCGCTTTACCATGATACATACACAAAATACACTATTTATTTTAGGTACACAATGACGATTGTTTAAACAATCGTCATTGATTGTTTTTATACTATTTTGTGTATGTATCATGGTAAAGAGATGAAAGCCTAGTTGGAGAAGCCCTGCCTCGCAAGCCAAAGGGGTTCAAACCCAGCCGACGGCACGCACCGATTTGTTCATTATGTGAACATAATTATGTACGTATTGAATGTCATCTGCTACATAACTGGAGCCTGGTTATGACGACAGGCTCGCGCCTTGTCACATTTGGAGCTGAAGATCGTCCGGCGAAGTGTGGGTGTTGTATTACACCTCTGCCAGCCCCCTCGGGGGAAAGGCGTGACGACATGTTTGTTTAAAACAATTATCATTGATTGTATATTTACACTATTTTGTGTATGTGTCATGCATGGTAAAGCGATGATAGCCTAGTTGGAGAAGGCCTGCCTTAAGCCAAGGGATTCAAACCCAGCCGACGGCACGCACCAATTTGTTCATTGTGTGAACATAATTATGTGCGTATTGAATGTCATCTGCTACATAACTCCAACAGTAGGTACACAATAACACAACATTACACCTCTGCCAGCCCCTCGGGGGAAAGGCGTGACGATATGGATGTATGTATGTTATGTTATGTTATATCATGGTAAGAACTAGTTAGTAAATAATATTCATAATATTAATAATATTCTCTGAAATATTATATTTCGAAATTATAGGAATTATCAATTTAGTCATGAGGCCATTATAGCCTTTCCTCTTTCCTTGAATTTTTCCAATTTGTAATTGAGTGTAGATAGCTAAAATAAAGAACTCTTCTTGTACTATCTTCTGATTCATGACATATAGAGGTTATAGATTATGTCGGTTAGCAATATCGTGGAAATAATAAATATCGCTGCTATGCATCTCCTGAGTGACCAACACTCCGGTTACTTATCTCCCTTTAGGTACTAATTATTACAGTTCAATTATACGTGAAATGCCGACCGGAGATCTAGTGTCCAAGAAATCATTACTCAAAAACAAGTCGTTAGCTATTACTGCATCCGTTTCCTCCCCCCTCCCCGCCGACTTACCTCCCCGCCTGCCCCTCGCCTACGTAATCTGCGTTGAAACGTTGAAACAATGCTTCGTTGCTTCCGCATCGTCAAACGTTTCCACGGCAAGCACAAGGCTAATGCCAAGGTCTCGACTTTCTACAGATCTTGGGCATTCAATCCACCTTTTTTGTGGTTTTTATACCGCTTCCAACTGCACCATTACAACGCTACGTCGAAAATCACTTATTGAGGTCTAGAGGGGATACAAGAGTTGATCGATTTTGTTTCCACCTTTGTAAAGTAGATGACCATCTCTGTAAAGTAGATGAGGTACAATACCTGTTCTTTACCATGAGCAAATTTGAATATTTTCCCTATAACATCATATAGTATTCAATATTCATCCCAGAATAGATACCTACCTGACTTACCTAACTAGTATTGCCCGAAACTGGATTTCCATTTTACATCACTTTACTAAATGTGGAAATACTAATTTTTACTTGGGCATATGTATGTAGGTACCCACCTAAAATTGAGTTCTTTGAATTCATAAAGGGTTAAGTAAGTACAATTTACATTTTCAGACAAACGATAAGTTAATTAAGTACAGAAAAAGTTCTAAAGTAGTGGTCAGAGCAAAGGATATTATACAATAGGTTGCTAAGGAATCTGACAAGCTGACATCCGCGATTGCGTCAGACGATGCGAGAAAAACTCTAGGCGAAGGAAAATGAATGGAATCACAGCCGGATGTCGGGGGTTCACACGATCAGTTAATTATCAGATGCATCGACAGGACGTAGCTAGGATACTGTTTTGGGGAGCGTTTGTCTCTCTTCTTTCTTATTCCTTTTGCTAAAACTGGGTATGGGTGGTACCTTAATTTTTGAATATCAATACAAAATCAGCTTTACCTTGTTGGTTTTAATTGATTCCACAATATTCTAATTTCTCACAGCTATCACTTAAGTACTATTATAAATCATAACTTAGACAATTTAATTTCCTTCAACCATCAACATCAGTCTTCGGCTAGATTAGTTAAAATACAGTTAAAATGGTATCAAAGCAAAACAAAATTTTTAGTAAAGTGACTTCCTTTGTTCTTCGAAGTGATAGACTGACTAAACCAAATCAACCAGTTTTTTTTCCATATACTATGGAAGATGAAACATTTATATTCAAAATCTCAGATCAACCTAGAGAATAAGATGGTGCACGGCGTACGATTTAGGTGAAGCTAAAAACCATCCAAAAACTACGCTACTGTCGTATATGTACACATTGACGCAAAAAAACTATTTTCATGGCAACATTACCACGCACACAAGTTTAATAAAGAAGTGTCTTCAACGAGATGTAACGCAGTGTTCCATCTTTTCCTCTAGGTTGATTTGAGATTCAAAATAGATGTCATCATCTCTTTAATATTAGGAGTCGGTGATGGGGCCAAGTGCCCCTTTATCTTCAACATTAGCTACGAGTATGTGCAGAAGCGTTTTATAACAAGCACCCGTCTGACCGCTCGCCACCTCGCACTTCCTCCATCATCTCGAGGAGCAGGATGCAAACAGGCTTGGAGACATTAATTGTGTGTAAACACTGCTCTGATGCTATCCCGGATCACAACTAGATGATGTTAACTGGTTATAAAATGACATTGCATCAGGGTAATTGCTTAAGTACCCGGCTGGTTTTATGCACATTTACTTCGTGAAGTCGAATAAGTGTTGTACAATTTCTAGTAGCACCAATTACATACTCGATAGTTCTATAACATGGACGTAGAAAATTTTTTTTTCTACGTTCATGTTCTATAATAATAAATACAAAAAGCAAGAAGAGCGTTTAACCGGCATTATTGCTATCTCGCTCGCACAATTCAACGTCTTTGAAAATAAATAATGGCTGAGTTGGCAATTCAAAAATGTTGCCTGATAACTATTTAGTTTATAATATAACGGTTATTTTAAACTAATTTTAGTTTTCATACCTTTTTCTTAGACGGAGATTATGATCATCAATTTTTTATTGTTTTTAATGTTCGATCTCTCCGTCCAATTTATAGGTATAGAAACTAAAATTAGTTTAAAATAACCGTTATATTATAAACTAAATAGTTATCAGGCAACATTTTTCAATTGCCAACTCAGCCATTATTTATTTTCAAAAACGTTGAATTGTGCGAGCGAGATAGCAATAACGCCGGTTAAACGCTCTTATGTCTAGGTGGTATTTCTGTTAAGCGATAGAGTGTTAAGTAAACTGGCAATTCACTTGATGATAGTCTTCGCCGCATAAGGAAAGAGACTAGTTCTTTTGCCGCTGGTGCGTTGCCGCCTTTTGTTGAGAGATTCTATTCACATACCTAATGAACCACCCCAAGTATAACGTCGTCAAATTGCTTAGAGTAACATCGAATCGAATCTAAATGCAGCACCAGCGTCACCCAGCTATGTAATACCTAGAACAGATGCGATACACATACATTCAAATTGAAGACACATGATATCAAATTGGTCACGCGTGTTGGGCTTAGAAACTGGGGGCGTCGACTGCGCGCACGCAACTTCGCTGTCACTCTCTTCTGCCCGAGAGGAACAATGTGATTTCTACGTTATTTATCCAGAAAAAAACTTCCATCATGCGAGCGTTGTGAGCGATTTCATGCGTAAATGGTAACAACTTTTGCTTTTCATCTAGCATTATCCAGGTGTGCATAATAATAAATAACGCATCGTGCTATTTTATTTCAGTCCACGTATTTCTTCATGCAGTAATTTAGCAAATCTCAAACTCAAGATATTATAGTAGCTAGGTACTTAGTTGAAAAAATAATCATTTAGGATTAAGTACTGGTACGAAGCAGTTACATATCTCAAAGAGCAAAGTGCAATATATTTTTTTTACTTTGTTATGCATAATATGTAAGTATTGTAGTATCAGATAAATATATAGCTAAGTACTTCCATTATCAGCTATTGGTGTGGGTGGATACGAGTACTCAGGGCCGAGTAATCGGTACTTTATGTTGTGATAATTAAGTTCCGTTTTGTTTTTTAGTTTATCTTGTGTTTATGCGCGAGTTTCTCGTTTATTACCGTATGAAATCGCCGCGTCATAATATTTAATAATAATATCATTTATTAACCTTTGGCTTGGGTAGATTACCAATATTTATTTGAAGTTATAAAAAATTTTGAGCCCGATATTGACACATGGGTGGACGGAAAGCGGACACGCAAAAGCAACTTGGTTTATTCAATCGATAAGGCCAAAACAGGATTTAGGTCTATGTCGTAAAAACGTTTTGGGTGTAAGCTTTCTTCTTAGTGTCTCTTTCTACCTAGTTCTAGTTCTAGTTCTTTCTCTATTAGACTATTCTATCCTTGTCACTAGACATTCAAAATGTAACCCCCTATGAACGTATTAGGTACAGTAACAAGAGACACTTATTTGCATTCGCGATAAGTGCCACCAGTACCGCACTTCCACAACAATATATCGATCAACCACCTCACTGCTGCGACTGATAAGCACTATCGCGCCGCGTCCAGCTGTCCCGGAAATTGAGCTAGCTATCAGTGCAATTTATTAGCTAGTGTGAACTCTGGCTTTTGCTGCGTTTAGTGATGTAATAACCGTAATCTGAGATACTTTGCGTAGTTAGGGTTGATGGTTTTCTTGTTTTCTTCTTTTTTCAATTTCAATTTATTCTTCTAGAGAATTATGAACAATAAAGTAGTACTTTATTGTGATGAAAATATTACGTACACATATTATATAGGTACCGATGTAGTACTATGTCAAATTACATAGCTGTTTGTGTCTTTCATTTACCCAAGGAATTCGTATCATCATATCAGGGAATACAGAGAGATACACCACCTTAACCTTTGTGAAGTGATTAATTTATATTAAGTACTTAAATACCGTTAACAAAATATTTTGTAGAGATGATAGGTACACCATCGTCAACATTTTCATCATAAATCATACATTCCCATTATTTTCCACGCAGAGTTTCAGCATTTGCGATCCGATCTTTGTGCTTTTTCTAATTATATTCTCGTACAAAACACGTCACCTACAGATAGTTCTGGAAAACTGTAGAGCAACTAAGCAAAGCAACACGCCAGATTACCAATTGAAAACAATTGTAGCACTTGCAAAATCCCGCGTGCCACACTGAGAAAAAAATGATACGTATACGTAGCTCTCCGTAAGCCCATTACCACGTAGCTTGCAATTTTACACGTACTACGTGAACTGCATAGGTTATTTAGTTGTTGCATATTTACTAAAGAAGATACATACTGATGCGCAAGTAAGAGTCATACATCTCGAGAACGGTCACTCAGTGAAGCTCGTACAAGGATGCCGCATCATTCTTAATGGTGTTCCTACAGGAATTTACGTATCCGGCTTGATAACCTCGTACACAAGTACGCGGCTACATTTTAAACATAATAAGCGTTAATCGCTTAGGTATTATGTTTAAAATGTAAATTCACTATGTGCTTACAAGATAGCGTCTCCTGTTACTCATGACTGGATTATACATATTGGTCGGACGTAACTAGATAAAATAATCCGTAATCAATAACGTTTGGATTTTGCATAGAATACGCCTAGTTCATAATTATATAAAAGCGATGATAGCCTAGCCGGAGAAGGCCCGCCTCTCAAGCCAGAGGGAGCGGGTTCGGACCCAGCCAAAGGCACGCACCAATTTGTTCATTGTGTGAACATATGTGCGTACTATATGCGTATATGTCATCTGCTACACGACTGGAGCCCGGTGTATGGCGACAGGCTCGCCCCCAGTCACATTTGGGACTGAATATCGTCCGGCGAAGTGTGGGTGTTGTACACCTCTGCCAGCCTCCTCGAGAGAAAGGCATGAAGATATGTCATAATTCTATACACCACACACACACACACACACACACACACACACACATTTTAACACCTATATCATTATATTTTGTATGGGACAACATACTGTACGTAAGCTGCTACATTAGACGTATTATTACATTAGGCGTACTGCCCTTGTGTGGGACTACTTATAGGGCGTAAACAGCTACACCGTAAGTACCCGGTGTATCGTTTTTGCATAAGATTACAAAATGTACGGACGCGGCCGCATTTATACATAACCACGATACTGTTCCTGTACTGCAATACATAGTACATAAGCGGCGACATTATAAGTATTCGGTATACTGCCCTTGTGTGGTATTACTTATTGTAAGTATGCGGTAGCAAACATACTACGCAGTCCCGATATTGTTAAAGTCGATGTTCGATTTACAATGGCGACGACACATTTAACATTAAAAAAAGTATTTTAGGGGATTCTAATGGGTTCTGGGTTCCATTGAAGAATTGATATTTTTGAGTCGTCGATGAAGCTGATGGCAACCAAATGTCTTGTTCTGGTCCACTCCATTGGATAGAATTTGGGTTTGTACCTACACAGCTATCATTACAATATTTTATCTTTAGTTTCAGTAAAGTATCTTTTCGAAAAAGTTACAGTCATTATTATAAGCATTGATAGTTTAAAGGTTCCTTAAGATGATTTCAACCAGCTTATAATGGCCATGGGGAATAAGAATTGTAAGACCTGCGGGAAATCTTTCATAACTCCTAAAAACTGCCTCAACAGAAACACTAAATACTCGTAATTATCGAACGTACTCCCACTATGTCAAGAGAATCGCTTAAAAAATGTGACCGGTACTACTGGAAGACAAAGATCCGGACATAAATCGGACATACGAAAGTATTTTTGTCGAAGCTGAAGCAGAGACGCTTTGCTCGCTTACGCTCGCTCGGCACATTAACAAAAGAAATAGGTAGGTCATATGAAAATATTGTTAAGTACCTATGCCTCAACTTTTTCTGTTGGGATGATTGTGGTGCTATAACAATAGGTATCTATGTCGGAGTCTAAATTTATATTTTTGTGTTCTCCCATCTACATCATTACAGATGATCTTCTGTCCGAGGCTTTGTCCTCGTGGCCTACACGAAACAAATGACATATTTACCTACCTATTTTTCTTTAGAAAGAAACATTGTAAGTGCTCTCACTACCTCTCAATTGAATATGCAAACTGACAATAGGTAGGTAGGTACCTATTCCAAGCAAAGCAATAAGTAAGTAAGTACTCGGTAAAACTCGAGTTCTCGGTAAAACTAAAATAGCCTCTGTTAATAATTGCAAATATTAGTTCATAATTATTATCAGATAAGAACATAAATCACAGATGCACCACATCCTCAGACAAATCCCTAATACCTAGGTAAACAGTCCCGTGCCTCATTCCCGCGCTCCACCGCACGCTCTGCCGTGTAGGATTTTCGGAGCCCAAATTATACTCTGTTTGGTGTATTTATTTACACGTTATCGGGGACTTTCAATAAAATCTGCATACTCTGATTGATAAATACTCAGGTCTAAGCATCTAAAAGTGCGGCAACCTCGCAACTCGTGGCCATGTCAGCAGAAACGGGACCTTTTTGCGTCGAGGTAGGTATTGATTTTGTTTGTGAGTTATCCTTGTTTGCGACTACGTACATAAATATGCGCTTGCATTTTGTACGTAGGAGGAGTAAGTCTTGTTTGGCGGGAGCCTGTTTTATCACGTTTGCGGTGTTGCCAATTTGGCTTTTTTTTGGCAGTTTTTGGCAATTTTTTAGATTATTTAGCTATCAGCTAGATATCTCAATGATTCTGAATGCATAAAATTTGTTTGACATTACTGAAAAATAAAAAAATGAAGGGAAATTTAAAAAAATGGTGACACGGTAATGTATTACACGACGTGAAATTCTCAAGCTCATCGTTGGGAGTCGAAGTTTGAACCCACGTCATACTGATCATATAAACCAGCTGAACGCTTCATCCATTGAGATATCATCGCTGCGTGGGAAAATAATTAAAATAAATTTTATTGGCAAATGAACAAGGCGTGCAACGACAAAATCTTTTCAGAGGAAAAACACATTTTACGTACTTATTAGGTACTAGTAAGACAGCCGGTAGTAACATGGCCTATAAACGGTATCAGTAGATTCTGAGATCTCGCTTTGCTTGGTCAATAATTCGTCTTTAGTCATGCAATATCATGAAAAAAAAATTGCGACATTATCTAAATTTGCATATTTTTGGCGACTTCATTTTGTCTGAGCGGCAAAACTGATCTGTTCCTTCTCGACTCCAGGGTATGTGTGATCTAGCCCTTTTCAAGCGATACGAAATTTTACCTTATTCTTACAATTTTTTTTTTTACAAAACTTGAAAAAAATAAATAAAACTAAGTTTAAATAAACTATGTTTAACCCCATGATTTGTGATTATATTTTTAACCCTTTCTAGCACCCCTTTATATGGTAAAATTTGCTAAATCTAGCTCTTTCTAGCTTGTCCGACTGCCTTTTTTCAAAAACCAAGGTGGCAACACTAGTCTTGTGTAGTGAACGAGTCGTGAACGGTCAAACAAATAACTACGAGTGAGAGTTTAGAGTGTTTTCCTGTGGTAAATTAATGACATGATATGTTTAGATAATGTTGTGAGTGTTGTCAATTTGTGTCGGATTAAATTAATTTACGAATTAACTTTGAAACGAATTAGAAAAGCAGCTACCTACTCGTATCGTTCCTGCATTGTGTCTTTACAACTTCATGTTTAAAAAACTGCCAGACGCAGGCGCAGACACGGACAGTAGCAGGAGTTTTAAAACGCGTGGGATGCGACAATCTTGTAACAGTATTTAAAGGTAAGTTTATTTATTAAATCAAGCGTGTACGTACCTACGTAAAAATCTTTGTAGTACCTACTATGAAAACGACGTTAGTGTGCGATCTACGATCACAGCCTACAGCCTAGCTAGCCTATTGTCTTGGTACCTACCTATCATATATGTGTTGAATTGATAACCACTTTTTTAGAGTCTCTTAAATTGTCAGTTTTAGAATACAAAAAAGAACCACATACAGTACCATATGAACTCTTAATAATTATGTTAAAGTGGTGTTTGATAAAGAGTGTAGCTTAAAAACATTAGTAGTGTACAATTTTACTGTGCACGTTACACACGGTTGACTAGTTTTATTACATTTCAGGCAAACTACGATGGTCTTCTGGAGAGCAATTTTACGTGAAAACTGACGAGGACACAAAAGCTACTGACGGAAGTGTTACAGAAGAAACTTAGTCGGCTATTATCCTAACAATCATATGGAAAAATCCGGGAAATCCGAGGAATTCTATCGCCTGGCTTCACACATCTGCTTCTTGTAGCTTTTCCCACCTTGTAAGCAATGTCATATTTATGTTACTCAGGAATAGTGTAGCTTTGTATTGGTGAAAGAATATTTTAAGTTTTGAATCGGACCAGTAGTTCTGGATATTAACCCACAACAAACAAAGTCAAAATCTTTACTTCTTTGTGATATAATTGAAGATGTATTTATTTTTTACTTCTTTTTAACCGACTGCCAAAAAGGCTGTATGATTTTGTGTGTATGTTACGTGATTACTCTGCCAATTAGGAATCGATTTAGGTGATTCTTTTTTTTTTGTTAATTTTACTACAGAGGTGGCCCCATATATATTTTATCGGAATTGGGTTGCGGTTTTTATAAAATCAACAAATACCTATCTAAAAATTGTTTACAAAATGCAATTGGGATGACGGGAAGTCGGTTTTTTAATTTAAGACATTATAGGTAATTAATGTAAAATAAACCACCATAACAGACCAACATGTTCTTTATTTACAGCTGTTGCAAGAGTTTCGTCGTATGCACCCGAACAGTGACGACAGCCTATTTTCGACTATAACCCTGAAAAAACAAGATGTCTTGACTACCAGAGATTCGCAGTCGCAGATGGTACGTTAATACATGATTTATAATTAAACATATGTACTTTATATTTTTATTTCTTATTATTATTTATTATTTATTTTATTTTCTTTGGAATGTTAGGGTTGGTTCTTTAGTAAAACTTTTTCAAATGATAAGTACTATGATATCCTAGAATATGTCTGTCGTCTAGATGAACAACCGGTATATGTATGGCGTGCCAAGTTGTAATGTAGCAATCGTATTAGGTTGCGTAAGAGACACCAGTACATTCGTATGGAGTATCAAACTGTAATAAAGCTACCATTACGTTATGTATCAAACACCAAGGTGTACGTACGAAACACTAATATCAAACGCATGAAGTTCCAAGCTGTCATGTACCCGCGTCATTTCAATAAGTATCTGACATCAACCCGCATATACGAGACACCAGTAAAGTACGTATGAGGTTCTTAGCTCTAATGTAACCGAGTATTTATGATAAGTATCAAACACCAATCCAAACGTACACGACACCAGTAGAATACTTATGTAGTTCCAAAATTTGTAGTACCCGCGTCATTACGTTACGTATCAAACACCGATTCATACGTACAAGACGCCAGTATAATACGTATGTGGTTCCAAGCTCTAATGTAGCCGCTCCATTACGATAAATATCAAAAACAAGTTCATACGTACGAGGAACCATTATAACACCTATGCGGTTCCAAGCTCTAATGTAACCGCGTCATTACAATAAGTATGAAACATAATGCCGTGTGTATTAGACACCCGTATCATACGTATGCGGTTCCAAGCTGTATTGTACCCCCGTCAATACGATAAGTATGGAACATCAATCCATACGTACTAGACACCCGTATCATACGTATGCGGTTCCAAGCTGTAATGTACCCCCGTCAATACGAAAAGTATGGAACATCAATCCATACGTATGCGGTTCCAAGCTGTAATGTACCTGCGTCAATACGATAAGTATGGAACACCAATTCGCATCATGACAGTTGTCATGAAGCGGGCTACGTAATGCTTGTTACGTACGCAACATGAAGGCGCTTACAAGCTTACGAGTGGTATGTTTTTGTCCAGACGTACGCAGCGCGTCTCATGATTTACGTAGCATTTTTTTCTCAGTGCAGCCGCTCTCCACTTGTGGGGTTAGACACTGATGCAGTTAAATTGGTCCAAATTAGGACGGTGACATACACACTCACAGGGACCTACATATAATTTATATCTACGTAGTAAGCATGTTATAGTTATAAGAATAAATAATTATAGTAGGTAGGTATTTGATTGCATGACATCATAAAAATTGGGAACTTATGTTTTAAGTACATGGGAATTGTCCAAGGCAGATGTATGCAACGGGAACATTCATTTAAACTGAAGTACCTATCATATTATTAGCATTGTGCGACGTGTAAAAAAAGCTTGGCCATGTTTGTTGAACGCATTCGTACTATCTACTTGTTTAAGGTTTTTTTGTAACCTACTGACTGTTCTGGCAACGCGATTAACAAAGCGATTAACACAATCGTTTCCTCATCTGTTCGCTCGGATCTGAATACAAACGAAGCCCGCAACAATATTGCAATGCTTCGCCTTTGATCCGTACGCCGGGAGTCCACGTAACAACCTAATTAAGATTCTCACATGTAATTAGTTCTGCAAAGCAATATTGTCAAGTATCCAGGAAGTGAGATCATAAATGGGTATGTGATATAATTTATGTAGAATAGGTATTATATTTTAGTATCTACGTACCTTAGGTAGGTATGTATTTACTACCTAAGTAAGGACTCAGGCATACAGTATTTTTATTGTACCTACTTACTTACCTGAGTTATTCAGTGTCGTGTTTCTTAGAATTTCTTCTCAGTTCAGGGGGGCTTTTCCTACGCGTGAGATGAGATGAGATTTTATCTTGGACACTCTCACACCTATGACGTTTCAAACGAGAGCAACAAGGGCGAAAAAAAATTAGATGAAAATCGTAAATCTCCGAATAGGGCCCCAAAACGACTGCAAACGTAATAATGTCTCAAAAATGGTTTATAATTGGTTATTTTAAATTGTTTTATGAACTCTATACCTACTTACCTTTCTTTTGCATTTGGTTAAATACCCTTCTTTGACATAAAATTATTCAGCTATCAAAAGATGAGTAAGAACATTCTTTGGTTCATTGTTTCTAGATTAATTTTGTCTAAAAGAATTTGAATTCTGGAGGGCTATTCTTACGGAGTGAGATTCAATCTCACCATGCTTCGTCCTTGTTGCTCTCGTTTGAATAGTCATAGGTGTGAGAGTGACCAAGATAAAATCTTATCTCATCTCACGCGTAGGAATAGCCCCACTGGTGGTCATGACTCTCGAATACTCTCGATTATTGCATATTATTATGATAAATAGAACAACCAATTTTATTCCAAATAATGAACTATTATGGAAACTGACGTGGTTATCACACATTATGATTTATGAGGCGGTAATTAAGTATGTACTCACGTACGATTTAGCCGCTTATTCAGACTTTAGTTTCAACGGCGGTCTTTAGCAAAGGCCAGTGCGCGCGCGCGGCAGCAGGCAGTGTCTCGCATAGCACTAACTAATTCGTACTGAAATTATTCTAATGTGCTAAATCATAATAAACTTTATTTGTTAATTCAGTAGCACAGAGGTCAATTCGATTTCAGACATGCACTGCGTAATATATTAAGTGACTAGCTGTGCCCCGTGGTCCCACAGGAAACGTTAATTTATTCGGGATAAAAACTACCCTATGTCCTTTTTTATATCCCAGACAAATTTCATGATGATCGGTTGAGTAGGTAGGGCGTTACAAACAAACAAACTCACTTTCGCATTTATAATATTAGTTAAGATAGGATTCTAAAGTTTTTTTTTTTTTTTTTCATGTAGAATAGGTCGGCGTTTGACCACCAACTCGCCTGATGTTAAGCAACGTTGTGGTCTAAGATGGAGCACGACGACCTATAAGGTACTTATTCACTCTAGCCTTGAAGTTTTGTAGAGTGAAGAAGTACAAAGACGGCAGTTGAGTGAGGCGCTACAAGTGCGCTACTGCTCAGACCCGTCTTCGGAACGGAAGTTAAGAAAAAGGCGCGACGGCTACCTTTGTTATGTTTATAGGTCTTAAAAGCCGATCAAAAAACAATAAATACTTACCTACTTCAAAATAAAACGAAATCAATCTAGAACTCTAGAACCTAGTCCAAAGTTCCAGATAGATCCAGAACGAGTGATCATTGCATATATCTGTTCTAAGATATACATAGACAACGACAATCAACCAATTTATCATATTCACGAGATGATAGCAGCTGTTGGGAGCATGACGACGCTCTGGTAGAAAGCGGAAGGGTGCCGGTGGTGGTTCAATTGGCACAATTGGCAGTAATTGTGGCCGGTATGTCCGCTCCCCGACCCCGCTTGGTTGCCGACACTACACAAACTAGCGCCACAGATTCTGTACTAGTCGCTTTATCTACAGTACCTCTACCATGAGTTGCTATCGAAAACTTACTTCACTCGATAGCGTATAAACGCGCATCGAATAGTTTTTGATGAAACTCGTACCATGAGTTACGTGAGCGTTTACGTGCTCGCTAGCGTTAACTCGATACTTCCTAACTTCACACCCAATAAAGCTGCCTCTTTCTAACTGTACTCTAAAGACAGAGTAGGTAAGACCTTCCCAAACATCTGAGTATTTCGAAATAACCCGGCTAATTGAAAGAGTCTTAGAGGATTTTATATACTCTTCCAAATTGTCCAAATTGTTAGTGACTTTTAATTTACACTGGTATATCGAGTATGACTAGGTAGGTATATCGAGTCGAGTCGGCTGTTGTTGTTAACTATTTAGGTTATTTATTTCTTCGATCAATTAATTCAAAAGGTAAATTATTTTAAAAAAAAGTGCTTTTACTTTGAATGACTGTATGCCAGTTTTTTGAATAGAAATAGTTTGTTTCAAGTGGATAAACAAAGTTGAGGAATGCGGTTATGTGTGACTTTGCTTTAGGAATTTTATAAACTTTTTCAAAATATTGGTATGGTTCAATGCTTCGGTTACTTCTTCAATATAAACACTTATTGCTTCTTGGGAGAAATGAAGTCACTTGCCAGTACCTAACACACCGGTAGCTGCAGTGTGCATAAAATAGTAATGCACATAAAACGTGTCAAGAAGGTATGTGCAGTCATTTGTTTAATTTTTATAAAATAAAACTTCCAGTAAAACCTCTAAACCTCATAACTACCTACCTTTGCTTCCAATGAAACTCTATGTGTGAGCTTCAAATCCGCATATTCACGTAACAAATCGCACAAATCCTCAAAAGCTTCCCTAATAAGCCTGTACCTACTCCTTTATACATTTGTTTTTACTAATGTGTTGAAGTGGATTTCCAAGTATCCTTAGTCAGCTTGAAAGTTCCCTTGCTCGCGTCGTTCGTCATACGCAGCCACTTGTAACATATAGTACCTATTATGCCATCTTAAATAGCTTCTTGGCGATTTGTCGAAAATAACACTCAATATTATTAAATAATTCATAAACTTTTAAAACAAACTTTAAGATCGAAATTGTTTCACGCCTTGTTTCCCAAGTGAATTACTTTACTACTATCGAAACGGTATTTCTCGATAGCGTCTGTCAAATATGTTACTCATGGTACCGAATCTCTATGACAAGAGCTAAAATACGTTAGTCGCTAGCGTTTAGATTTCGATAGGTTTTTTACCTATCGACTCATACTACCGATTCTTAGTTCTTCAAGTGACCGCAAGGGGCGCTGTACCGTTTGCTATAGAAATCATTTACGCCGTCGCTAGCGAGTAAGATCGTTGTAAACTCATGGTAGAGGTACTGAAGTTTGTCCAAATAGGTTTCACTCGCGGTTAAATTAGCCATTACCTATTTGTCGTAAAAAGCACATGACAAAAAAAAATATTGTGGGATATCCATAAGAGATAGACATATACCATCGCGGAGTTTTCTGTAGACCTTTTCAATGTGTACAAATAATTAATACATTATTTTGATAAATCTCGTAGGGTTCAGCCTGCGTCCGCAATGTAAGCGGAAAAAAAAAGATAATTAACGACATCACATTAGAAACCTCAAAAGTAACAGTATTTCTCCACTATTTAATGTATGTTATTATACCTAAGAACCTTCCTCTTGAATCAGTCTATCTATTTAAAAAAAACCGCATCAAAATCCGTTGCGTAGTTTTAAAGATTTAAGCATACAAAGGGACACAGGGACAGAGAAAGCGACTTTGTTTTATACTATGTAGTGATATTTACGTATTAAGTTTAGTAGTGTAGGCCTTGTAGTGAGATAGGCGGACTGCAGTAGTTCTCGACACGGGTCATCCTAGTGAGGACTACTTCGTGAGGCTTACTGTTTTTTGCTCTCATATTTGTTAACGTAATGATCATTTACCACGCTAGTTATAGTTTTACTAAAGAAGAAATTTTTGTACTTACGTGTGTAAAATAAAAAATTGTGTAGCCAGAACGCAGTATTAGTGCCTAGAGGTAGAAAACAGGCTCTGGGATGCCAGGGAGACTGAACGTTTACCTAACTCTTCTAAACTTTGCTAAAAATCGTTGTTTCATTTGGCTTTAAATGGCTGAATAATGTATTTTTATTAAGTACAAGCTTGTTATTTAACTTTAATTTGGATAAGAATGCAAAGCATGGTTATCTGTGTGACGTCATTCAAAATCCAACATGGCGGAACACCCAAAATGGCGGACAAGTTATTTTTAATGCACTCTTACAATATGGGTATCAAAAAAGAGTAAGGTTACTAAAAACCCAATATGGTAGACTATGTAATTGTTTGAGCGATGATAGCCTAGTTGGAGAAGGCCTGCCTTCCTGCCTGAAATTCGTAGAGTTTTTCTTTAAAGATAAACCCTCTTACCTACTAACTAGTGGCTCTGTAAGCTGAAGACAGCTGAAATAGTGTTTGGAATTTTCAAAATGGTGAAGGTAAGTATGTTTTTTTCCGTCATTTTGAAAAGTATATAAAAGTAAATAAATAAATTCGGGACACTTCCACACACGGTCGCCTGACCCCAAACCACACTAAGCAAAGCTTGTACTATGGCTGCCAGAGACTGATATATACTTAGAAATTTTTAAATACATACTTAAATACATATTAACACCCAGACATAGAACAAACACAAATGTTAATCAATAGTAAGGATGAGCCATGACTTTAGTTCGTTTTTAAAGCTATTTTCTTCATTATGGTTTGAAGAGGAAAACTATTGCTATAGCTATTGACTATTTTTGAATTGGAGTGTGTACAAAGAAATGTCATTTTTATCTTGTTACATTTCTAGATTAATCAAGTCTGCAAACTAGCTACCTACTCTACAAAATTTATTTTAAATAATTTGTTTAAAATATCGATTAGGTTAAAAATGTCTTAATCATCGTCTTGAGATGTGAACAGTTATTAAATGTCTGAAGCGGTCACGAGCAGTGCGCGCGCGCAACGCAGGGCAACACGGAAGTGTGTGACTTCCGCGTGCCGCCATCTTGGCCGACACCGCGTGTGATTCGCCTGTTTCTTACACTGAATTAAATTGAAATGCCTCTGAGACTGGTTCGTCTCATGAAAAAATTAAAGACAAAGGATTCAAAAATACTCATTTATTGTGGGTAGGTAGGTACTATAGTATAGTCTCTTAATATCGCAAAGTATATCTGCCGACTGCGTGCATAGTAAATGTAAATGATTCTTAGTAAATAAAAAACTCGTACTTGCTTACGAATGTTATGTAGGTAGGAACTAAGTAAGTGTCCATAAACAAATCCATTGCTTTCTGTGCTTTGTTGCTTACCTACTGAACAAAATGTTGGAAAATTCTCTACAGATTTCGAACTTCTGAAACAGGTAACACAAAACTTTAACCATACGAGTAAGTATCGATGATGCTTTTGAGCATCATCGTAAGCGGCTAACACTTGATTTGTCAAGTGTTAGCCGCTTACGTGAGTAGGTACCTATCCTGAACTTACAAACTGGCAAAAGTTGTTAAACTTAAAAAAATGGAATAAAAACATTGTATTTTATCCTAATCAAATTTATTGTGTAGGTATCAATTAGCGTTCAACCTATATGACAAAGTGAAGCGCATAAGTTCCCTCACCCTTTCTTTCTAATTACGGAATAGCGTGGTGGAACAAAAAGAGATGACCCACATACGGGACCGGTCGTGCGAGATCGGGCGCGCACCGTTGCGCACATTACGTGCTAGAAGATGGGGTTATGCAGCGAATATTGCGCGCGGGTAACGGAACACAGCCGATGTGAATTTTCTCGCCCTAATACCGTTTTTGCGCACTTTTTCCGATTCTGTAACGCGCCTTGTGCAACGGTTGACACGACTGAATCCACGCGACGACGTCGGTTCGGTTCGGAATGTTGGTGGGTTTTAAAGGTTTAAAAAAGGATTCTGCTAGAGTAACAATGGGTAGAGTCTAATACTATGGCTTACTTTGCTGTAAAATGGTGGGCAATTGAGTCTGCATCACAATAATCTTCGTAATTCGTCGTAGCTACTTTGCCGCTGCACTGAAAACTTGGATATCAGATTTTTGTTCTAGAAAAAAAATATGTTTAGATTTCAAAACGTCAAAGATGACATGTAGAATAAAAACACATTAACACGTCGAAAAGGACCAGCAGGGCTGTTCACAACCATTCGGAAACGTTTCCGTTCGGATTTCAAACATTTTAAACTTAAATCATTCGACTTAAGTTTAAAATGTTACTTATGTCTATATTCATAAGTTTTTAAACGTGATTAATTCTTCCGATCGGATTTATACTTGATTCCCTATTCCAAAATGGTTTTAAAGGATACTGAGATTCGAACAATTTGAGTTTGAAATTTCTGGGATCCGATCGGAAACGTTTCTGAATTATTGCGAATAGCACCGCTGTCCAAACTTGAACCCTTTGCCCATACTTACCTAATTTTAGTTTTTGTACGTAAGGGTACACACACATTTATATACATATTAGTTCTAACTCAGTTTTACTATGTCACTAAGTGTGTACTATTATTGATACTGTGCACTAACCAAATCGGTAATTCCATTGGAATAAAATCATTATTATTGAGTAATTTCATGTTGCAAGTAACTTCGTAACACTGTAACAGTAAGTATGTACCGCGTTAGGCAAACCTGTGGGCTTAGGTAACTCGACATAGTTCCGAGAGAGATTATACATCCTGCTTTACGGACGAAGCCAGTCTGTTTCCCAACTTCTTGCTAACGATTGCTTAGAATACTCGTTGGTGCTTTCATGAATACCGCATAATGAGCTTATTTAGTTTACCTCATACTATTAACAATTTAGCTTTTGCCCGCTACCTATATACTTGACTGGCATTGTCAACGAATGATAGCCCTTACTTTATCATTGAAAAACTTTTTAGAATCGGTTCAGCAACTGAATAACTGGGGCGGAGAGCTTTAGTAATACCTCCTTACTCCGCACTTTTCCTTAAAGTTGGGACAAAAGAATGAATTCCACCTAGAAAATATGTAAGTAAATATATGTGGGTGTACTGTAAAGATGCTTGCCTTGATATTTTTTCAAGAAAGTACTTAGGTAGTAAGATCATTTTCAGGCTCTGTTAAAATCACATTAGCTAGCTTTATCAATGGCGAAGTAGGTAACCTATGATTAAGTAAAGATGAATAAACTTAACCAAGCAACAGTTTTAAAGCTTCCTACTTTGAAAACAAGCTTACCCACCCAACAGGGCAACATAAGCAAGCGCGGGCATAGAGAAAGGATGACAAGCAAGTATTTGAGCAACGGCCGAAGTCCGCGCTATTACATGGCGATGTGGCAACGCAGGTCGCGACCACAGGCTCCCGTGCGGGTTTCTCAAGCCGGGTGGTGTCCGGGCGGCGCGGCGGCAGGCAGCGCGCCGCGGCTACGTAATCCCGCGGCAACGGCACTTCCTGAAGGTGGCGCAAGCGCCTCGCGAATGTCGGCCGAGCATTTCGCGCCACTTTCGTAATCCGTTGCGTGGTGCGACTGGCCGCCTTGCCTGGCCCGCAGGAAGTAAAAGTTCGAAGGTAAGAAAGTAGGTCTCCTGTAATTGGCAACGCGCCTGCATACTGATGTTTACTATAATTTTATATATAGGTTGAGGGCCGAACACCTGCAGCCGCGACGCCGCACCGCACCGTCGCGACGCGTGCTGCGTCGGATAAAAAAATGTCAATCAACGTAAACATTAAACTACTTTTATATTTTGTAACATTTTATGCGTCGACTGTCACTTATTAATAACTAGTAAAAGTCACAACTGTTTTTAGATTTGTGGTAAAAGTAGGTATAAGTACTCATAACTTTTCTCAATCGCGTAAAAGTATTTTCGGTTTGTAATTCGACCTTGTATTGTTGTTGTATTTACATTCAATTGAAAGGATCCCTCCCTATCCAAAATATTGGATTGAGCCAATACATTTTGTAACCCAGAAAAGGGTTTTCAAAGCACGTATGTATGTTACGCACGCACTCCATGTGACATAACTCGCGTGGACATGCGCAGGCGCCGCCTCTGACCCAATCCGCAGCGTGACGTAAGATGCGGCGCACCACCACCGAGTGCGAACTGGGCCGAGATTCAAGAGTTTCAAGACGCGCCGATGCGACCTAATCGTTTACGTAACAGCATGTGAGTCCCCGATTTAATTGAATAGTATTTCATACTTACCAATTTTCATTAGTTAATTGCGAATTAGATCATCCACAGCTGTTTTAATGTTTCATTCCGATTGCGAACTCCGCGACATGTCCACGTGCTAGATCCTTTACGAGAATTCTTTATCATCAGTTACAATCACGTATATTGTTGCCAGTAATAAACCTGTCGTTAAATTGCTACATAATTTCAAATGAAGTTGAAATGATTGCTCAAGTAGGATGGAAAGGAAAGGCTTGAAATGCGTACGCAAGACTTGCAGAAATTGGGCGGAGGCTGTCAGGCAGCAGGCTTGGAGCGACGACGCAATGGAGGAAGCGCCATCGGATGGGATTGCAACAGCACCCGTCGCTTCATCTTGTGAAACCTGGCCTGGTGAGAGATCTGTGTATAATTTCTAGCGCAAATTATTGCGTTGATATGCTTGTAAGACTTGCTCACTTAGTGTAAGATGTTTCCTACACTAGCAGCTAAACGTTTTCCTTATTATAATTACAGTTTTAGAAAGATTTTAGAGACGTAGAATGGCAAATGATAACGGTTGCACTAAAATTAATCTTAGAATCTGGTGGTGTTGTCTATTTTGTAAATAAATCCGAAATTAAAAGATTTGACGTGAGATTTTGACATTATAGAGTTTTCGCAGTCAGCCGTTCAATTAATAGCCTAGCCATTTTACTAATCAGCGCCGTTTAAAAAGCTTAGAACTAATACAACATTTAATGAACTTGCTGGCTTTGAATTAATTATAAAAAAAGTTGATCCAAGTCATTTTGCCTAGCCGTTTCACTGGATGGCTGAATATAATCGGGAAGCCAGTTAAACGGCGTCATTTCGTAAAAAAAGCTGCTAATGAAATTGCTGATTAAGCCAGTTGGTGCGAAAGAAGTGTTATACTTTGATTATAAACCTAAGAGTTAGCTATATAGAGTTATAATAAACAGTTACTCGTAGCTTATTTTTCTATCTAGTATTTGTATGAACTATGTTTTAACCTGTAGCGTTAATACATGATAGCGGTGATAGCATAGTCACAGAAGGCTGGCCTCTCAAGCCAGAGGGAGCGGATTCGATCCCAGCCGAAAGCACGCACCACTTTGTTTATTGTTTGAACATATTTTGTGCGTATTTAATGTCATCTGCTACATTACTGGAGTCCGGTGTATGGCGACAGGCTCGCCCCCTGTCACATTTGGGGTCTGAATATCGTTCGGCGAAGTGTGGGTGTTAAATACATCTCTGTCAGCCCCTAGGGGAAAAGGTGTGACGATTTGTTATGTTATGTTAAATGTTAATGCATGAACAATTGGACACAAAAAGCACCTAAAAATAAGTTGTAACTTATTTTTATTTCTTACGATGAGACGAGATGGTTAACATTATTTTTTTTTTAAATAAACCATATTTATTGTGTAATAAAATAAGAGTGAGTAATTTTTTAGCTTAACACTTTTCTTTCAGTGATAAGTACCTTATTCCTAGTAGGTAGGTACTTACCAATTTAATGTATCTCTAAATAATAATTATATTTCATATTGCAGAGAAAGATTATCAATTTTATTGTGTCTTGCGAACCGAAAAGCCTTCCCGCCGGAGGCAAAGGGAGGAAACTTAGACCGACTTCAAAGACAACCGGAAACCGGAACTGCGGTAAGGGTTAGAGCGGAGACGACGCCGTTTCCGCCGGAAGTTCGGCGCCAGGAGGTGGGTACATAGATAAATAAACCGCCGCCATATTGCTGAACTCAAATCGATAAATCCGTTCGGTTTTGCATGTTCGTTACTTATGACTTCCGCCTCCTGTTTACTCTCATTTTGTGAGACAAACGTCGAAATACATTTATTTTTAGTTAAAATGCTGTTAGGCTGTCTGGTATGGCGTAATTACCGAATTATCTAGAAGAAATGGAATACGTTTAGTGAAGAATAGATAAGGAATTAAATTATACGTGTAGGCACTTCTGTAAGAACATAGATGTGTTATTTTTAACGAACTCGAGTGAAGAGCCAAAGAACAAGGAAGGAAACAAGTTGATATTTGGCGGCGGAGCGCGACCGGTCCGGCAAGTGTTATTCTGAAAACGAGATGGCTCTGGACTTTCCGATCACATATTATTTTAACTCACTTTTTGTCGCACACATACATGTGTGTGGATAGGGTTGCCATTTCTACTTATTTACTTTGGACAATATAAAAACAAAAGTCTGTGCCACAGCGTGACGTATTTAAAACATTGTCGCATTTAACTGATTGGGTTGGGTTTCTCCTAAGTAGAAGAGATGGAAGAAGTCAAAAGCGATGTGTATGGAACAGTGAATGTCGGGACGCTTAGAGGCTCAAGAAGAATTATGGCGGTATCTGCACCCATATTCATAATCACTCGGAAACATTTCCGATCGGATTCAAAAATTTCAAACTCAAATTGTTAGTAACTCTCTACTTTTATAATTTTTGGAATAGGAAATAGAGTCGAATCCGATCGGAAGAATGAATCACGTTAAAAAACTTATGAATGCGGACTGAGATTCTAAGAATTTTATTTAAAAATTTTAGGAATCCGATCAGAAACGTTTCCAAATTATTGCGAATATGGGTGCTGAAGTCTGAATGCTCACCGGCGTCACCCAAATTGGTGCACTCAGAATACTCGGTTACGATAATAAAATTTAGAGACCCCCTTTGCAATTAAAATTTATCAAAAATATGGACCTGTTAGGAAAAGCAATATGGAAAAATAATGAAATGGTGGCTTCTAGTATCTTTGAAGTTTTATGGACATCTGTCCTTATTGTTTCTGAAATCTGAATTTTACATTTTCAATTTCATATGTCAAGCCTAACGATCGACTGACTATGCCTAACGAACGTTCTCCCAACGCACTACGAAGTGCGTTTTGAGATCTTTGGCTCTTCAACTCTTCCTCATGTTTTCTAAGAGATTTGTTACGCTAGGCTAAGTTTTTTATTTAATTTTATTATACTTATTATATCTACACTTTTATCTGAGTTCATGGTTACTCTACGTGTGGAGGACCGAGCTTTTTACCGATGGACGATCTGAAGGTCATGCGGAACTTCAGTCTAGCTCGTTTTTCGACGATTATTCTTATTTGGAATTACGAAGGAAGTTATAAAAACTTGCTCGTGGAATTGATAGAGCAGGCAACATTTAAACAATTTTTTGCGCTTTGTTTTTTGCGTTGATGTGTATACCTACCTATTAGAGGGATCTTCAATTATAGAATCCAAAGAAGTAGCAAGCGGTCTCAAATGCTAATTTTCGACCTTAGTCTGTGATTTAAACGGACGGACGTTAGGTATGTAGGTAGGTACTGTAGTCCTGCAGATTGTAATAGGTACCTACCAAAGTGCTTACCTACTTGTAATGTTTTTTTTTATTACATCTTTTTCATCATCATCAGGGAATTTGGAATATAACAGCGTTACGTGATATTTGGTGGAAAACTCTGAAATCTCTTGAAGAATGCCGTAAGTTTAAGTATCAATCATAACGAAAAAGTACTTGACAAACATCTTCTTACCCTAAAATATTTTACTCTTACTTGGCGACAATTCTAACACCTATCTTTAGTAAAAATTGAAACCAGATTTATTTTACCTGCTATGTCTGTAACTACAAAACTTATTTACTGAGCTATTCACCTATTTATAAAAATCTTTAAAATAAACCATCTGGCTAAACTAAAGGGACAACGTTCGAGATAAACATGTCCTCATCCAGTTCTCGACTCATTAAAATGTAGATGATTAAATGAATATGTATGGATGCTGTGAAGAGGCCTCCACGACCGCCGTAGAGGTCAATGTCAGAACACACCAGCCATTTACCCGAGAGCCGTTTGCGGTACGTTCAACTTCCCTTTCTCTAAGTAAACTTACGAAGGATTCATAACATAGCCGGGCTCCAGTCACTTTGGTTACACTGTCAGTTCCGCTTCGTGTAGGTATTTGAATGTAAAAGGAGGTAGGTAAGAGGTAAGTACCTTAATAGACAAAGTTGATACTACTTGATACACACATAATTATAAGGGCAAAAAGTAAAGCATTTCATAAAAGAATTGAATAGTTAGGTACTCGTATTACTTAGGTAGGTAAAGAGGAGAAACATACTATTATTTATTGTATTGAGTAACTCTATTTTTCTAGTTTAATAAAAACAAGAACTACTAAACTGATCAAACCGATCTAAAATATGGCGTTGAAGGGAAACCAGAAATAGACAGCATAACGTCAGGTAATTTGATTATATTTATTATCTTTTTAATGTCCAGATATTATTTTTAGCTTGTATTTTATTATGCTGTCGTAGGTAGGTAGGTAGAAACAAGTGGAGCGCAAGGGGCATGCGCGCGCAGCGTGACAGGCGTCCAATTGGTCGAGATTGCGCGCTTCCGTCGCGGCGTTTCCGGCAGATAACAACAAGACCGCTGCGCCGGAGTCCGGCAACGGTCAACGGTCTTGCTTGCTCGACATGGCAACATACTTAGGTAAGTCAGCGTAGTTTACTCAAAGTACGTTAGGGAAGACAGTGGGCGCAAATATTTAGAACTATTTTCTGTGTCAGTATTTCAGTTCGGTTGGTTGTCATCATTCTTTTTCACATACTTAGATGAAGATTCAAATAAATACTAAGTACATACTTAAATAGCGTTTGACATTATTAGCTCCCCACAAGATGTTCCTATGTCGAGGGTGCGAAGGAACATGGGTAAAAAAAAATTAGTGTCAGTTTTGAGTGCAGTGAGAAGATTGCCTAAATTTACCAGATGAAAATGATACTAGCTTTGGTACTGGTAAATAATAAAGATTCAGTTGGTACGAAAAAGTACTTAGCGCTAATGTGTCATCATCATGATTTGTGGCAGTAAAACAAATTAATAGTTCTTCGCATGTCGTGAATGTTTATAATAATATTTTACCACTACTATGGACTGTGGCTTCGAAGCCTTCGGGCGAACGTTCTTGGTTACCTTCAGTTTCTGGAGGCTGAAAGCTTCATAGCCCAATATACTCGTAGGTGAACTTAATGGATTAAACAGATTTTCTCGTAGTTTCTCGTAAGTACTAAAGTGATGTTGCGTTTGTTAAATAATGCTATTGGGAATATTATTTATTTATAAAATGGTATCCCCAATATTATAGGTCTGTGGTGTACTCTGTGTGTTTTTGCTCTGTCACACTGTATATCTCTCTCACTCTCTCGATTTTCATGGCCTCCCGCGTCAAGTGTCTGTGCAACTTAATAATTATTAAAATCGTTTTGCATCTATGTTTATTGTAATACAAAGTGTACTAAAAGGTTTCGTTGAACACAATACATCCATAAAATATGATATTGAATCTTATTTCATCTACGATCTGTTTCCTCACATCAACACCGATTTCCACTGCACGTGCGGCGTGCTAGCCGCTGCCGCTGCTATAGACAAACAACAGGTTTTGGCCCCAGGAACTGTGTGAGGAACAGAACAGAGAAAACGAAGACTTGTTTGATGAGACTGTTGGGGACAACGCGGTCGCTTCGCCGCTACTGCTCCGTTTGGCTGATAGCGTGTTGGTTAACGCTATTGTGTGCCGGCGTGTTTACAAAGTCAACGCGTTACGTTTGCATAACCTATGATTTATTGCCGACGAGCGTAGGCGGTGGATTCTTCAAGAATTGCGACGAGATGGCGACGGGTTCAAATGCGGTTCGTACATCCGGTGGCAGCCGTACACCTGAGATATCTCCTGGAAGTGGTGCAAGTGAACAAAGTGGACGACAATTTTATGCTTTTGAAAAGCTAGATGGCGTGAGTAATTTTCATATTTGGAAATTTAACATGAAAATGGCCCTTATAATTGACGATTTATGGTCGTGCGTCGAATCTGTCGATCCCAATTCAGTTGATATAAATAAAGATTTGCGTGCACTAGCGCGAATTTGTCTGTCTGTAAAGCCGACTTGTATCCAATATGTGCGTAATGCTAAGACAGCACAAGAGGCGTGGACCAGACTTAGCTCGACTTTTGAGGACAGAGGTTTCTGTCGGCGAGTGACGCTTCTGAGAAAGTTACACCGTGCATGTTACACCGACTTCAACAACATGGAGATGTTTATAGAACATATAATGACCCTGGTCCAGCAGCTCACAGATATAGGACGTATAATGGAAGATGCAGAAGTTGCTGAGCTGATACTGAGTGGTCTACCCCAGGACTATGATGTGGTGGTTTCTAGCCTGGAAGCAGTTGCGACATCTGGAAATGTCAGCAGTGAACAAGTTAGAATGCGTCTTTTGCAGGAGGAGCATCGTAGAAAACGAGACCTTAGTGGTGAACTCGCTCTCTTGACGAAACAAAATAGCAACAGGAAGATAACTTGTCACTTTTGCTCAAAAGCTGGTCATATCAAAGCAAAATGCTTCAGATATAAAAAGCATTTAGAAAATAAGAAAAATGAGACAGCTTTGCTGGCAGGAGCGACTGGCGGAACTTTTAAGGCCTCAGACTGGCTCCTTGACAGCGGTGCGAGTACACATATGTGTAACAGTGCTCAGTGGTTTATTAATTTAAAGAAATGTGTTAAGACAGTTTGCGTTGCTGATGGAAATTCCATGAAGTGTCTAGGTGTTGGCGATGTAAACATTCCTTTAGGAAATAGGTCACAGACTGTAACAGATGTTTTATTAATACCAAGCCTCTCAACTAATTTAATAAGTGTTAGTAAATTAAGTGAGAAGGGTTTATCTGTTAATTTTTCTCGAAATAAGTGTCATGTTTCGAAGGGTGATTCTGTGATTGTTACTGCCACTAGACATGGGGGGATTTATATATTGGACGATGTGTGTGTTTTTCTGACTGATTCGCAGGTGCAGTCAGATGTTGCCATGAATGTTGACATGGAAGCTGTGTCACAGCCACAAAGTTCGCTCGACACTGAAGCTCCCATTTGTGCATCGGAGGAATTGTGGCATAGGCGGCTGGGACATTTGAGTTATAAAGGGGTAAGTGTTCTCCGTAAGCTTGTTACCGGTTTGGATCACTTTACTCAGCATGAGGCAACCATTCCAAAATGTGTGTCATGCGTTGAGGGGAAGCTTGCAGTCAAAAAGTTTCCTAGGGGTGAAGCTAAACGTGCTAATCAACTTTTGGAGCTTATCCACTCTGATTTAGCTGGTCCCATGTCCGTCAGTAGTCTGGGTGAGGCCAGGTATCTACTTACATTCACCGATGATTTTTCTAGAAAAACATTTGGCTATTTTATCACACGTAAATCTGAAGTTTTGTCCAAATTTAAGAGCTTTAAGGCAACTGTCGAGAAACAAACTGGTTGTTTTATAAAATGTCTGCGAACTGATGGGGGTGGAGAATATTGTAGTGCTGAATTCTCCAGATATTTTGAAGGTGAGGGTATTTTACACCAAACCAGTTGCCCTTATAGCCCTTCCCAGAATGGAGTATCTGAAAGACTGAACCGAACACTTTTTGAAAAAGCTCGTTGTATGCTTTGTGAAGCTCGTCTTCCTAAAGAGTATTGGGGAGAGGCAGTATCAACTGCGATTTATCTAAAAAACCGAAGCCCTACAGCTGCTTTAGTTGGTAAGATTCCTGAAGAAGTTTGGTCCGGTCACAAGGTGGATGTTAGCCATCTACGCGTTTTGGGCTGCATGGCTATGACTCTCATTCCTGGTATGAAACGTGACAAGCTTGATTCTAAATCAAAGCGTTGTATTTTTGTTGGCTATAGTGAGCACAGTAAAGGTTATAGGTTGATAGATCCTTCTAGGCCCAAGCAGATCATTATTTCTAGAACTGTGTCATTCTTTGAGAACCAGTTTGTGAACCACTGTGCAGAGAGCAATATTGAGACACAAAATGTATGTAATAATTTTACTTATGATGGTATTGGTATGCAAAGCCACCAATTCCAAGAATGCTTGAATGGCATGCAAAGCAACATTCAAGACGGTGATATAAATTGTCAGGTGCAAATGCAAAGCAAGGTTTTAAATAGTTCTGACAATGCAATTGACAAAGTTAACTGTGATATTAGTAATGATAATAATGATAGTAAATCCAATGAGATGAACAATTGTGAAAGTTTGAATAATGACTTATACTTGTCTCCCGTTTCAGAAGAATCTTCCTTCCAAAGTGCAGAGGAGAACAGCGGGACTGACAATGAAGATGGTGGAGAGCAGTGTGGCACTTCTTCCATGAACGAAACAGTCGTTCGAGGGGAAGGTTTGTCGTCACAGCAGGTTCCTAGTAGTGTTAGCGAGCGACCTGTTCGTTCTACTAGAAATAATAAACCAGTCAGGTATGTAGACTATGACCTATCTGACTCATCTGACATATCATTTTTGGTTAATGGTTTTCATAGTGAACCTCAAACTTATGAGGAGGCAATGGCCAGCCCTGAAAAAGACAAGTGGTTAGCTGCCATGCAAGAAGAATTTAATTCTCTTATGAAAAATGATGTTTGGCAAATAGTAGATAGACCAAGTAATTGCAATGTTGTTAGTTGTAAATGGGTCTTTAAGATGAAGTCAGATGCTTCAGGTAATTGTACAATATATAAAGCCCGTCTAGTGGCAAGAGGTTTCAGTCAAAAGCCCGGTATAGATTACTCAGATACCTTCTCACCTGTTGTAAGACATTCTTCACTTAGGATTTTGTTTTGTATCGCTAATGAGTTAAATATGGACATAGAACATATAGATATAAATACAGCTTTTTTACATTCTAGACTTGATGAGCGTATTTATATGGAACAGCCTGTTGGTTTAAGTTTAAATGATAAGACAAAAGTTTGTTTGCTAAATAAAAGTTTGTATGGTCTGAAGCAAGCAAGCAGGCTGTGGAACAATAGTGTCCATGTTTTATTGACTAACAATGGTTATTTACAAAGTATGTGTGAACCATGTGTTTATTTTAAGAAATATGACAATAAGTTGACATTTGTAGCATTGTATGTCGATGACTTTTATGTGTTCTCTGATTGTATGTTTGAGAAAGAGAAATTGTTGAAAGTATTACAGTCAGAATTTAGTTGTAAAAGTTTAGGTACATTAAATAATTGTTTGGGCATTAGAATACATAGGGACAGAGCCCAAGGTACCTTAATGTTTGAACAATCTGAATACATAAGAAGATTATTGGAACGGTTTGGTATGACTAATTGCAAAAGTGTTTCTACTCCTATGGTGGTAAATAAGTTAAACAAGGCCACAGATAAAGACATGTTTTCAAGTAATACATATCCTTATAGAGAATTGATAGGATGTTTGATGTATTTGGCCGTTTGTTCTAGACCAGACATTATGTATGCTCTTAGTCATCTAAGTCAATTTAATACAGCGTTTACGCGACATCATTGGCTGGCTGCTAAGCGGATTTTGAGGTACTTGAGTGGTACAATTGATAAGAGACTTGTATTTACAAAATCCGGTAATTTTGACATGTCAGTTTTTGCTGATGCTGATTTTGCCAATAATGTCGCTGATAGAAGGTCATATAGTGGCTTCATTGTAAAGATTGGTGACTCTACTGTGTGTTGGGAGTCACGTAAGCAACGGTGTGTCGCGCTTTCAACGACACAGGCGGAATATCTAGCTTTAGCAGATTCTTGTAAAGAAATATGTTTTGTTAGAAATTTTTTGTATGAAATTTTTGAGAAACATTTTAATTGTAGAATCTATAGTGATAATCAAAGCGCCCTTAAGTTGCTTGAAACTAAAGAATATTGCCACAAAAAGACTAAACATATTGACCTACGCTACCATTTCGTAAAAGATATTGTTAAGGAAAAGAATGTAATTATAAATTATTTGCCTACTGAACGAATGGTGGCTGATCTGTTTACAAAACCTTTAACTAGCTGTAAGCATGATTGTTTTGTTACTGACTTAGGTTTGAGAAATGTGAATATGTAGAAGTTCCAATAATCAAGATGTTTCAAACGCTGAGCCATGAATGTTTGTAACATAGAGTCATTGATGTAAGTGACAGAGATAAAGTAATTCTCAATTTATAACTGGTTGTCATATTGAAGGCATGCTAGACATGAAGTTGAAACGATGTAGATATTGTTAAGTTAACCTGAGTTGTTAATTATGTATCATATCAGTATTGTTGGTCTACATTGTTGAAGTGTTCTATTCATGTTACGCATGAGGGGAAGTGTTAAATAATGCTATTGGGAATATTATTTATTTATAAAATGGTATCCCCAATATTATAGGTCTGTGGTGTACTCTGTGTGTTTTTGCTCTGTCACACTGTATATCTCTCTCACTCTCTCGATTTTCATGGCCTCCCGCGTCAAGTGTCTGTGCAACTTAATAGCAGCGTTTTACCTGAAATAAAACGCATATTAAAATACTTACCTAACTGGAAGCTATATATATGAGAGTGCATTTCCGTTTCCGTCGAAAGTACCAGCGTTTTCGTACTTTTAATGCCTTTTAACCGGAAATACTAGGTGGCGCCACCTCTGCATTCGCGCTTTGTGAAAATATCGGGCGCCATTTGTCATCATTGGCTTAATTTTCCGAATTTCCACCAGGCAGAAATTAAAGTGATAGCTTCCAGTTAGGTAAGTATTTTAATATGCGTTTTATTTCAGGTAAAACGCTGCTATTAAATAACTTGACCGTAACTGGAAGCTATATATATGAGAGTCTGTTTGGTATTGCCTGGTGGTGCCACCTACAGTAGGACTATTAACCTTATTGTTAAAAGAAACGCCAATGTGAGCTATAAATAATATTAATAATGATTAAATATCTAATCAAAAATGTTGTTGTAAAAACAACTTGAATGTAAGGTTTAACTTTAGGACTTTCAAGTGTAGTAAATTAAAAATTTTTACTATATTAGTGCATGACATCAAGGCTTTTCCCAAAACTCAATTACCGCCGTAAGTAAAACGGCAAAGCTAAGGGCAAAGATGGTAAAAGCAATATTAGCAATAGGTAGATTTTGTTAACATATATAAAATTAAACCGGTAACAAGGCATTATGTTATTTCTGATCTATTGGTCTGAAACAATTGCGTATATTAAAATAGTAAATTTTACATCTGTAAAATGTATGTCACCAGCATCTGTATAATATCGTATTGTATAGAATGCTTTGGGCATCCATTCCATTGAATTTCTGACACGTTAAGGCAATATATAAATACACATATTTATGTCATACTTTGCCTTTGCATTAAGTTTGTATACAAAAGCATACATATTATGTAAGTGGTTAAAAATGGTTATAAAAATCAACAATGGGTCGTTGATCGAAAGATTTTTGTACTATCGCAGGCGACCGCCAACAAACTACTTCTTGGACATACAGCGATACCATTCTTTCTATAGATAGTGTTTAAGCCTTGAATATTCGCCAAATGCGTCTATTCAACTCGTAATAGTGAAGAAGCTACGGACCCTACCGATATGAAAAAAATATCACCAATAAGATCATTCTGTTACCTATTAATTAGTCTAATTAAAATATTATATTACTTACTAGATTGCGAGTAAAAAAATATTAAATGAACGTTGTTTTCGTTCTCATGGCGTGCAATACCGTTCTTACGGAGATTACATTACTATATATTTTTACACCTTCGGATAGGAAATTAAAAATATGATTGATCGTTCTTTTACCATATTTTTAGAGCTAAAATTGAGTTAGTTTAGTAATATTTTGTGTTATTTTGAAGTATTTCGTCAGATCACGTGACCACTGACACCCGCGAGCTCCTTTGCGGGGGACGGGCCAGTCGGCGCCAGCGCCTCACGAAGGAAGGACGTACTCGCCTTGCCGAAAAATATTTTCGCATTTTTTTTCTATTTGTACGTAAATCATCAATTAAACAGTGCTTAATTATCCAGAGCCAATCAAAAAAAGTAGTTTTTCAAGACATTTGATAAGTTTTTAGTGACTTTACTACTAGTGAAAATATTTGGACAATAATTGATCGCGTTGTGAGTAGAGGGTACAGAAGGTTGATCCGATGAAAATGGGAGATGTCACCAAGGCAGCTAGGCGTAACAAAAAAATTGGACTCCAACTAGGTAGCTAAGTGGTAAGTACCTACCTACCTATTAATATTTAATTACCACATAAATATTTTTACCCGTTTGTTCTTATTGTCTAGACTGAAGTGACTAACCCTAGTGTCTGAGTTTTTAGTGGCATATGATTCGGTCTGACGTTTGTTTTCCTGATAAAAATACTTAATAGAAAACTACAGACGTGTCCTCCGACCTATGTTAACTCTCAGGGCTTCACCGTCCATTACACCTTATTGCGATGATTGTTGGATTTACCCGCCGACGCTGTGCGACCATGAACCTTATTTTGCTGTGATACGAGCCGCGGTCGCGCAGCGTCGTGCTGCACTACAATCATCACGCCACGGCACGGGCCCCATTGTACATGTTGCTCATGATAATTATCCAAGTGCAAGACTTGTCAGAACTGTGTTTTTGTTTTGTTATGTACAAATGTACCTTTATGTGTCATATTTGTACATTGCACAGGGTTATCGGTATAGGGTGTACTAAGCCAAACGGGGGTCACTGTACTCTTCATTATAAACAACGATTACTTTTTAAACTTTTTTATTTGTAAATTAAATCGGGGAAAAAAGCATCTGCTTACATTTTGTCGACGATCGATGAGCTTTTTGTATGAAACAGCTATTTTTTTTCTCGTGATTTCATTTGATTCAATTATTCAAAAAAATTATACTAAGGTCAATATACCTAAGCCATTTCAAATTGAAGCTGTGGCATACTTGCTGATGCCCCAACACCTAGTTAATAACATAGAAATGGGGAGTATTCTATAGTTAATAATAATAAATAATCCTTCTTGAACAATCGGGTAAAAATAAAATAATGATAATTATTATGTGTACTTACGATGTCAATATCAGAAAGTGGTCGTTGCGTGCGAACGGTGTAAATGACTAATACTATTTTTTGTTTTTGGTATAGCACATTTCCTAAACTAACCTACCTAAACTAGAAACAATCACATTTTTATGTTATAGCTGACCAACCACGGTCCGCAATACATTATTATTTTTAGCAGTGTAGTGAGCATATTTTTCTAACTTATCCTGGTTTGTTAACCGACTTCAAAAATTAGGACGCACTCAATTATTACATTGTATAAATTTTACTAAATGTTTGTTGCAGCATAACTTCATCATTTATTTTTTATTTGAAAGAATATGCTTACTAACACTCTGATCAGTCACTTTGAATAAAGTATTTTTTTGTAAAAAATAGTATTTAATACAAAAATTCAAGCATTTGCATTCAGAAAGTAGTGTTCCGAGTTATGGCCATTGAATTCGAAAGAAAAGTTATTACATTTTCTTACAACAATAACCGAGCGAGAGATCGTTAGCGAGCGAAGCGTCTATGCTTCAGATTCGACGAAAATGCTTTCGTATTTCCGAATTCCGTCTGGATTTCTGTCCGGATCTTTGCCCAGACCTGTCTTAATCTACAGGTCGCATTTCTTAACCTATTCTCTTGAAACTTTGTGAGTAAGTCCGATATTTAAAAAGAATTTTCTTGTCTAGGCGGTTATTGGAAATTTTTCAATATGGCAGAGATGTGATTTAAAAAAGGATATGTCTGCATAATTGGAAAATTTCCAAAAAACTTTTTGATCCGAGTCAAAACAAAAATTTATATAATTGTCAAACCTGCTCACAAAATTTCACGAGAATCGGTTGAGGAGTGTGACCTGTAGAGGAGGACAAATACAAATACAAATAATTTATTTGGGTATAAAATACATGTGACAATTTCAAATCGGACAGACATCGGTCACGAGATCTCCAGCTCACAGAGTCACTATTGTATGTATTGTTATTTATTTATATTTATTAAATACAACAATTTCTTTGGTAACTGATACCAACCTGCATCTAGTCTTAATAGTTATTTTAATCTAGTCTCTATTGCATGAAGACTAGAATAGTAATATATTTTAAACTGGGATTATAAATTGGTAATTGTTTTATATTTTATGGTATCATGGAAAGAGACAAACGAGACGCTTTGAGTAATATGAATATTGTGTAATTAATATTTTTAAATTGCTCTATTTCATTTTTTCAGAAACAGAGATCAACGAAATTATCAAAGTTTAAACACAAGCGTTCAGCCAACAAAAAATGCGAGTACTGAACTAAGGTGAGTTAAAAGACATTTAACATCTTATATTATTAGGGTGACAAGCATAGTGCATAGTCAGAGCTATGCCAAGTGGAAATGCTATTGCTAAAGTTATCGTATGTCCGGCGTCCAGCGTCTGATTGCACGGATGTCCGATTGTTTTCCTCTACAGATCGCATTTCTCAACCGATATTTGTGAAATTTTGTAAATTTAGGTTTTATTTAAAATAGCGGAGATATGTAATTTGTGAGACGTTGCTCATAGAGCCACTACTTATAATCAGAGTGGCGCTGAACTGCTATGGGCATGCGTGACATTCACTTAGCGAGCGCGAAGCGCGAGTGAAGAACTTCCGTTTCAGTACTAAAAACTTATCCTATATTTTTATCTACAGATGCCTAGTTCAAAATCATCCGAAGGTTATCAGAGCATCCGAGGAACAGGGACTTTTTCACCTTCGAATAAACTGGTAATCATTTTTTTTTTGTGTACACAATGTACATAAATAAATTATTGATACGAGCGTTGGGACTTAGTATGGTTGCAAATTAATTATTATTTAATATTGTTTTTAGGAACAACAATATCAGTCTTTATTGCCGAATCTCATCGTCGAAGAAGAAGCAGAACAAGAACAGAAAGACAAAAGTTATTGGCGTATTATAACATTAGCTTCTTCTTCGTAAAATTTAAGGAAATATCAAGACACAATGGATTTGGTTGCGCCAAACAATCGATAGACTTGATTGGAGAAAAGCAAACAGGTCTTGCTTCTAAATTCACCTTTTTGTGAATAAAGAGTAACAATAGTAAATTATGTACCGAGGGCACAAAGCAGTGCCTTACGTCGCGGGCGGCTTATTGTACCTTGAGCGTAACGAGGGAATCTAGAGTTAACTCCCGAGCGCAGCAAGGGAAGATGAGTCCTGAGGGCAGCGAGGGGTTCAAGTCGCCCAAGACAAAAACACTGCTTTATCCTAGAAGCGAATCCTCTACTAAAAATACTGTCTAATATTATACTCTCTCATAACTAATAAAAAGGTACTAGTAAGGTACAGTCTTTTATTTTAAATTTCGTGCAGCTCGTGGAGCACGTGCTCGTATTTTTTTCTTGGTAGCTAGTTCAATTTTCAAATAAACTCTTCTTACAGTGCTTATTTTGAGTTTTCATTCAATGTTAATCTCTTTGCTTGGAAACTCCCAACTGCAAGCTTCGCTCGAATTTATGTTTCATCTATAAAACCAACATTTGATTTTCATGTGTTAGATTAAGGATGTGTTAATCTGAGCGATTACTGCCTTCAAAGCATTTGATTTATTGATATTTTTTGATTCTCGGTTTATTTTGATTATTTTTTTGGTGTTTGCTAAAATCTAAGCACTATACATGTATTTCAGCTACAAAAGGTTTTTCAATATCCAATCTAAGACCCCTTTAGTCCAGCTAGAGAGGATTTTTTTACTATATTAACTACTAGCTGTTGCTCACGATTTCGTACGCGTCGTTCCGTTAGTTTCTTGTATTTGTCATTCACAGGTCCCACTTCGAACCTGCACCCTTCTCTCTACCATCATCATATTGCCAGACCATGGTACGGGCAACAGTTATCTAGTTGGCATTGGCAATTGTCTTTATACTGGGTTTGGCTGGCACTGTCCGATTAAAACGTCACGCTCAGACAGGTGTCTATGGCAAGGGTAGCGGGTAGGTAAGCCGTTAACTCGGCCTCCAAGCTAAATCTAATAGGTAGCCAAGTCTAATATGGAGTAGATAGTTACAATTTGTGTAGTAAGTAGGTTATATACTTGTTGGTAATAGGTAGAAGTACTAGGAGTTACTCGTACTATGCCAAATATTTCAGTCTGAATGTTTAGTAGGAATTACCTACTACTCGGAACCAGCCAAGCCAAGTAGGTAGTATATAGATACTATGTATATGTAGTAATTAGGTAGATACTTGTAAGTAGTATCCTTCTTCTTCTACCTATAAGACTTGGCTGGCACCGACTTCAAATAGATGGGTAGCGCTTATAATAATTATATTAATTAATATTAGTGCTTATTTGTGGTTTGGAAGTCGCTTTAATTTTGTTACAATGATCACTTAAAACATCTTCTAACTTGACTTTTATTGAAAATCAGTTTACTAAAAAAATTAAGTAAACAAAATTAAGTCAAAGTGTAGTTTTTTATATCGTAAATTATGACACTTTTGTGCTAAGATCATTACACTCGAGGCGGTATTATAGCGCGAGCCGTATGCGAGCACACTAATGGAGCCAATAGTGTAAATTATTAACGCACACGCGTTTCATGTGACGTTTTTCATCACACATGCGAGGGGAAAAAACACAGACTTGCATTAGTCAATACATTTTTCTGAAAATGTATGCGCATTTTGCTGCTTTTCCACTTATCAAAATTTTACTAGGCATAATAATAAAGCGAGTACTTTGTTTAAATTATCATACCTAATTAATTGTCAATATTTTGATAAAAAAAATAATGTTTATTTACTGTTATTACGTAGTTATGATACTTTAAATCAAGAATTTAAGAAAAGTAAAAAAAAAACTCTTGTTGATTTATTTTAAAAAAAGTCTAGTTTAGTTACTAGTGCGATAATGGTAAAGTAACAGCACACGTGCTTAATAGCTCGGATTATGAGCTAAAACTGATGTAATAAAGTCCTTTTTACGAGTGAGAGTGATGAAAAAGATATTAAACACAAACGCGTTTTTAACTTCGAGTAGGAACATAATTATCAGCAAAATCAGGCAAGACACTATCGAGATAATAATGAGGTTGTAAGTTCTAGGTCCACTATGTTTTGAATCATTTTAGTCATTTTTATACTACCTGCTGATTATGTAAAACAGATTAGTACTACCAACTCGTAGAATACATTTTTTAAGCGGGCCGTCGATTGAACAGCTCTGCTAGTCCTAGTAAATATGTTTTTTGTTATGAGATTTTTGAAATGTTGTAAGCATTGGTTTAGGATAGGTTGAGTAATTTATCCCTGGTACCGGAGTTCTTAGGATGCCCATCAGGAGCCCTATTCTTACGAAATATATTTTCTGATCAATGTCTCTCTCGTTTTAAAAATCATAGTGAGAGTGACCAAGAAACATCTCACGCGTCAAGAATAGCCCTCCAGGGCCATTCTTACGATATTATATTATTTCCCCTATTCCTACGCACGAGATATTTTTTGGTCAATGTCTCTCTCGTTTGAAAAATCATAAAAGTGAGAGGGACCAAGATAATATCTCACACTTCAGAGAGTCCGTGGTCTACGATTGTTTTTTTTAGATTTTACACGCACGACCAAAGGGAATCAAAACTTTTAGATGCGGGATATTTGTGAGTACATACTTAATCTACCTATACTTATAAACAAACTACCGCGCTCATGCTGCTTATAAGGCTCAACTTTAAAACGCCGTTGGCTTCAAATAATTTAGTAAAAAAACATTACAATAAAGCATAACATCACAGAGGGCTTTCATTTTTAGGCAAAAATATTTTTTTCACGGTGTTTCGTCTGAATTTGTTTGTCTTTGAGAAATGCTAGCTCAATGTTCAAAAGCTTCGAGCGTTGATCACTAGAGGCGCTAAAACCAGCTGAGCGCCGAATGCCAAATGTCATTGGCGCATCTTAACCCCTTAACTAGCCAACCATAACTAAGTGGGGTGACAATTTAAGTGACAGGTAAATGTCCGGATCGATAGAAATATCTTTCAACCAGACCGACTCTGGTAATCGGCATTTGTTTTAAAATGGCAAAATAAACTTTAGTGTTTACGTAAACAATTGTATTAAGCTACCGTAACTCATGTGAGTAAGAGATAAATTCGTAAGGCTTAGAACAGTTAAGTATATTACGCATATTTAACGAAAACCAAGAATATTTATTATTCGAAAAAACTTTACTGACTTGACAAATCAGTTATACGTGGTAGACAGCTAATATATGTATGTAGAATTAAGATAATGTCCAAAGACCATTAGGGTTTTCAATATGCCTATTTTTAGACTAGAAATCGAATTCATCAAGTTTTAGACAGCTTATGCCAATACTAACGTTTATATTGAAAATTAGGCTTACTTTCACATCTCTTAACTTCAATAGAGATGTACTGAATTTTTGATAGTGAGTGTCCCAGTCAATGCATTAATCATCAGTGTTTGTGATGATTTTGTAAAATATAACATGAAAATCACGCCAGACTTTCAAAGACGTCAGTAATTTTACCATAAACGTCGTCTAATAAATAATCTATTACTTTAATAACACTATTTTGTTATGAATTACCGGAATTACCGTTAACAAATGCAATATAGGAAGGATTTCTGCTCCGATACCTATTGCCCTAAGAAAATTTGGTAGTTCAGTTAAGCAACTTACGATAAGCCAGAAATCAGAATTATTGATAACTATAATAGTTACACGTCACGTCGTAAGATAAGAAAAGAAACACCATTCGAAGAAGGTAGGTAATCAAAAGGAATAGGCGATGGTACTTGCGAGGTACCATCTTTATTTACTGCAAACATTTTATAGGTAGGTAGGTTTTATGGCAATTTGAAACATACAATTTTCTAATGATCAAGTCCAAATCGTGCAAAAATAATTGATATAAGCGCCCGACCCTACTATTTATTTTTTAATTATTATTTGATTGTATAAATATTTACCTAATTTCATATTTTAAATACTTATAATTGTGTTATTCTGAAACGTTGCTTACGAGGAGGGAGCAAACGAGGTTGCTAGTGTCAGTGCGATAGCGCACTTAGTATGACAGACAATGGGCCACACATTCACATATTACGAGGCTGTTCCAAAAGAAATAATTAAAGCACAACATTCGTTCTCGTCACATTATGCGTAACAGAATGTCATTTTTAGAGTGACCTAAATTGCAAGAATCGAAAAGATAAAACATCGTTTTAAACCAAGTAGCAGGCATCTCCGTTGTGATTGGAGTCGCAGGAAATACTGCATGAACTCCTAAAGGTTATTGTGCTCGTCGAGCACTTTTGTCGTATGCCAGAATAAACAAGTAAGAGGCAAGACTCACTTCGAAATTTTGAAAGAACATGTTTCACTTTGCAGGTGATTCAATACTATGCAACCCACCTTGAGGTGGTGACTTTACTTCCAATTAAATTAACGTTACACAGGGAACATAATAAGAACATAACGAAAACTTCTCATTCAGACTGATTTCAAACTGGCCTGAAGCCGCGCTTACAATTTCATTGTTCTGATAAGACGTTCCCGCGAGGGTAGTTTTTGCATGAGGTATATTTTTATTTTACCTTGAAACGGTAGTTTGTTACAAGCTAGTATATCTATGTTTATAGTTTCATGAAGAGTAAAAGACAGATTAGGCATTACAATAACAATAAAATACGTTTGAAATATTTCATCCAGCTTTAAAACTAGGTTTTAAGAATATTAGCCCGCAAAAAAGATACTTATCCCGCGATGGTTGTTTGTTATGAACATACAACATTATTAAGATCAAAAAATCACCCTGTCAGGATGGTTTGTAATAAGCCTACGATACTTACTTGATACAATGAAATATTGTATTTTCAAAGAAATACTCATCGGGTGAGGATGGTTTGTTACAACCAAACAAGTTTGTGCTACGTTTATCATGCAATTGATATTTTGCAAATATCATTTGCGCAACTATCGTTCAAGTTTTGCAAATAGGGTGGTTTATTTATTACAAACATACATTGTATGTTATATTAATTGCTTAATACTATGAAATATGATATTTGCAAAAAAGATACTCACTTATATATATTAAAATACATTGTGTTAAAACGCTTATAGCAATGTAATATTTGTCAAGAGATTCACCCTGCGAGGGCGTATCGTTACAAGCATACTAAATAATAGTGTATATATGGATCGCTTGATTCAATAATATGTGAAGTGACATTTGCAAATAGGTAGCCTCCCTGCGAGGGTGGCTTTTGCAAAAGATTACCTACCCTGCGAGGGTGGTTTATTACAAGCATACAATGATGTATGATGTATTGATTGCTTAAAGCAATGTAATATGATATTTGCAAAGAGATTCACCCTGCGAGGGCGTATCGTTACAAGCATACTAAATAATAGTGTATGTATGGATCGCTTGATTCAATATTTTGTGAAGTGACATTTGCAAATAGGTAGCCTCCCTGCGAGGGTGGCTTTTGCAAAAGATTACCTACCCTGCGAGGGTGGTTTATTACAAGCATACAATGATGTATGATGTATTGATTGCTTAAAGCAATGTAATATGATATTTGCAAAGAGATTCACCCTGCGAGGGCGTATCGTTACAAGCATACTAAATAATAGTGTATGTATGGATCGCTTGATTCAATATTCTGTGAAGTGACATTTGCAAATAGGTAGCCTCCCTGCGAGGGTGGCTTTTGCAAAAGATTACCTACCCTGCGAGGGTGGTTTATTACAAGCATACAATGATGTATGATGTATTGATTGCTTAAAGCAATGTAATATGATATTTGCAAAGAGATTCACCCTGCGAGGGCGTATCGTTACAAGCATTTCAGAGTATGCTGTATTGATTACATATTTCAATTTAAGGAGGTACAGGTATTCCCGTATCTCCCTATTATAACCATGCGAATGCATGTTGAACTGATTGTTTGCATAACAATATAGTAAAAGGGAATAAAATCAAAATAAAATACTTGTTTCTCTAAACTCAAACGCAATGTCAAAAGATCAAGTCCACAATTTGAAAAACAATTTCAAAAGAAGGTTAAGAAAGCCTTCTTGCCTTTATATGCATTTAAATAATTAAAAGTCTTCAGCATATAGCTAGGTGACGTAAGATATTATATTTTTTCCCCCACTATTGTTTGTTCCCAGGTCTGTGACACCTGGATTATGATTTCTTACGTCCACAATAATAGGCATTACCTAGCCGCTAAAAACATGTAATCAAAAAATTTGGCATGGTGTATCAAAAATATATAGTGACTTAAAGCGAACGAACAGATAGATCGCTAGATAAGGTCGAGTTATTTTTACGACTCGTAGTTAAGCAATTGATACACTGTTGCAACATTTGAAATCCATTGTCTTTAAAAAGAGAATTTTTCACTCACCAAATTTCTTCAATTATCGGCCAGCACGTCAACCAATATCGATGAACTAGTAGAATCGCAAAAGCACGCTGTTACGCACCTTTCACTGAACCACGGTCGCGGCCCGTGCTTTGCCACTTGGGCGGCAAACTTTTATACGTTTCTGGAAGCAAAACTATGTTAAAAACTGGTAATAAACTTACATATTATCTGAAAAACACTTATGAGGCGTCGTTTGACCGCCATTTTGTAAGCCACAAATGTTAAAAAACATTTAGGCACACTAAAATTTTTAAATATCAATTTAATCGAACGGTAAAACCGTTATAATGAATTCTAATCACTCATTTCGAACAAATGAATTGAAGAAATGAAATATAATGTGGTACTTACTGCGTAAAATGTATACTTAACACCGAGTTATTTTTGGGAAATAACTACATTTCAGTATTTTACCACATAATTATTAACAAATTATCACTTTGTATTAACTAATTATGCAACACGACGCAAGCTGCTAGGGCTGCGGCGATGTTACTTCGACGAAAATTAAAACGCCAATGATGACAAATGGCGCCCGATATTTTCACAAAGCGCGAATGCAGAGGTGGCGCCACCTAGTATTTCCGGTTAAAAGGCATTAAAAGTACGAAAACGCTGGTACTTTCGACGGAAACGGAAATGCACTCTCATATATATAGCTTCCAGTTACGGTCAAGTTATTTAATAATTATTAAAATCGTTTTGCATCTATGTTTATTGTAATACAAAGTGTACTAAAAGGTTTCGTTGAACACAATACATCCATAAAATATGATATTGAATCTTATTTCATCTACGATCTGTTTCCTCACATCAACACCGATTTCCACTGCACGTGCGGCGTGCTAGCCGCTGCCGCTGCTATAGACAAACAACAGCGTTTACTCGTAGTTGCAGCCTGTCTGATTGGCCAAGTCTCTATGTATGTATGTCCAATATCTAAACGCAACGTACCAAAACACAAAACAACATTCCTCAAGGAGGTCACCCTACAGAGGAAATAGCTGAGAGTGCCGAGCACACCGGAAGTGGCGGCCGTTCCCACGGACACCATCCGTTACTCCGCGCGGCTGCCCTCACTTTCTGAGAAAGTCCAGGTTTACTTACCAGTTACTATTCCGTGAGAATGAGAAATTCATTGATTTGCTATTTGAAATAGTTAGCTAGTTCAGTAAATGGGTTTCATTTCCTACGAAAGACGCTGATCGACGTTATTTTTAATAGGTAACTTACTTCTCACTTACTTCTTACTTGTCAATCGACGTGAAGTGACATTACATTAGTGAACCTCTCACTAACTCAAAGTTACATTTATGCTAGCTTGCTTCGAGTAAATCTAAGTAAATCCCAAATGCAATATGTCTATCTAGGTAGTAGATAGGTATAGACTATTGCAATTTGTTTCATTCCACTTTTATTTATTTTCATTATTGTTAAATAAGGAATTACTTACTTATCTATCTATAGTAACAATAATAAGTGATAAGCGCCGGTAGTTTTTAAGCTTGAGTGCCTACGTATAAAGTCGGACGGAAATAGACATAATTGAATATTTGTAGAGATTATTAGATTATTACTTATATCAAAATTATCCTCTTGATAAACTATACTTTTATCTATTAGTAAATATTAGCAATGCCGTGTTGTTTTACCTGCCGTATTTCCGTTTTCCCGCAATAAAATAGTTATATTAAAAATTGATGAGTAAGTACTACTACTTAATCCAGTTAATCCTAAACTTCTGCTTGTCCTATCTGACTAAAGGTTTTCGAAATCTCCTGAAGAGGAAATCACAAAGATCGTGAAACTTTTACTCTAAGGATATTTTTTTCTTCGGCTCAAGCTAGACATCGATCATTAATCTGTTACAAACTAATCATCGGTTGTTGAGCTGATTAATCGGTGACTATTGTGTTACATTTTAACATACACACACACACATTCTCAACAACTCCCAAATACCAAAATGTATGAACATTGCTTTATCAATAAACTACACAAGCACGTAGCATATAATTCCTCGAAAAGATTTGTCTATCAGATTGTCGGATATAAAGCTACATGATTCATCAATTTGATGTTACTACACGATATCATTAAGTGAATGTACCTATACATAAAATTAACAATATTTAATTTAATTTACCTCTGTATGTAATACTCATATTAATCAACTGCATTTAAACAAATAAAATTAACATTCTAGGAAATAGGTATATTTATTTTGACTGTTAATTTAAATTGAATTGAATAACTAACCATTATTGAACTAAGTAGGTATTATTAGTTATGCAGACACGAGTATTTTTGTAGGCACTCATTGTCGCCCCTTCCGTACCTACCTATAGCATGATTTGCCTAAGTAGAATGTACAGATTTAGATTAGGGCAACTGTAGTTTACTAGCTGCGCCCCGCGGTTTTACCCGCGGTTAAAAAGTATCCTATGTGCTATTCTAGACTATAATCTATCTCTGTGCCAAAATTCATCCAGATCTGTTCAGCCGTTCTGGCGTGAAAGAGTAACAAACATCCATCCATCCATCCAAACAAACTTTCGCGTTTATAATATTAGTAGGATTATATTATAATATTTATATATTTGTTATTTTATATATACACATAGCACATTAAGTTAAAATAGTTCGTAAGTTTAAATTATAAAAGTATTGATGTAGTTATCATTGCGAAGCCATAATAAAATAATAATAATAAAGGAATAGTTTATCTGCTTCGCTTAACGGTGGCTTTGCCACTTACATAACAAGATGGCTATACCATATCCTTTCAACACAGGCACCGCGGCAGGTGCCTAGCACATCGGTGGCTAGGCCACGTGCTTCCTACGCTAGCACTACAGCCTAACGCAATGGTGGCTTTGCCACAAACCATCCTGTCTCGATCGACTAGCTCCGGTCTGTACACAGTGACTGTGTCCTGGTGCCTCTCTGTCCTTAAGGGTCTGGTTTCCCAGACCCTACTATGGGGCTAAGCCTCTTCCTAGGCACCAGCCGGACGTGGGGGCGTTACCCCTACGAGGACCTCCACCATCCCCATAGTCCTGCCACAGTAGCTCCCACTCAAGTCGATCGGTGCCGGTGTGCTTATACATCACACCCCTGGGTTAGCTTCGGCTATTACCCTCCAATTTGTCCGCTCCACGTTTAAAACGTTCTCATATACATATAGTACTAGCGTTTATTGGACTCGGTTGTGGAAACCACAATTGCATGGATCATTACGATCTACTAATACAATTTAAGAACACTTACCAATCATCTCGGGCTGGTTTACCTTTGGACTCATGGCACGAACGGTCTCCGCGCCAACCCTTAGGTAATCGCCTCCTCTGTGTTCTAAACCTACCTGCCGGCTTTGCCGCATCCTTTTCTCTCGGTTTTGCCGTACCCTTTTTACCCGCCAGTTTTCTGCACCAGAAATACCAACATCAACTTAGGTTAGTCAAACCAAGCGGTATAATTTTGCCACTATGAAATAGATTGACAGTACTTTAAATATTGGTATATACTTACCCATTTTTATATGGCGTTTCGCGTTGCGCGACATTCATGAAACTGGCTTGGAAACCTTCAGGCTTCAATCCCCATGTTTACAATTCTCGCAACAAATTAACCGAACACGAGTGTCGGTTACAATATCCTCTTTGTTCGACCCAGAACATGATCCCCAAATACGCGCAGCTGAATCGATGTCGTTGATAAAATAGGAGTCGCCCAGCAATAGGACCAGCTGATCTCATTGTTTAGTCTGGCCGGTTTGCTTTTAATTCCTAACAAATCGAATAACGCGATGTGTGATCTTACTCGACGATAATTTTATTGATAACGTAAACAAACAGCTCCAGACGTGTGGGAGGGTCTTTGTTTGCCAGCGTTGCGGTGGTGAAACGACAGCCTGGCTTTCTGGAAGTTTATCAAGACGCAGCTAGCAGAAATTAGATCAGTGGACTTTATCATCTGAATTGGTAAATTAGTAGTAGAGCATGGGAGAGCCTATATTCATATATTTATATGGGTGGACGAGGATGTGTAGATCGATGATGAAGTAGTAATATAGTACTTAGACTTCACTAATAGATAGTAACTTTATTTTGTACTTACTTTAGTAGGTTCATATTACTTAGAATAAGTATAAATCGATTTACTTGGTGAAGCGATACTTACGCCACAGTGCGGGCGTAGTTGGAAGAAAGCTCGCCTCTCAAGCCAGGAGGGCTATTCCTACGCGTGAGATGAGATGAGATTCTATCTTAGTCAATCTCACACCTATGACTATTCAAACGAGATCAACAAGGACTAAAAATGGTGAGATGAAAATCTCAAATCTCCGAATAGGGTCCCAGGAGGGCTATTCCTACGCGTGAGATGAGATGAGATTCTATCTTGGTCAATCTCACACCTATGACTATTCAAACGAGAGCAACAAGGACGAAAAATGGTGAGATTGAATCGCACTCCGTTAGAATAGCCCTCCAGAGAGCTTCTTCGATCCCAGCATTCCCAGCCGCACGCACGCAGCAGCAGGCACGCACCATTTGGTTCATTCTGTGAACAAAATAACATAATGTTCGCCTTTAATGTCATCATTTGCTAAATAACTTGAGCCCGGTGCATGGCGACACGGTGCATGGCGACAGGCTCGTTCCTTGTCAAAATTGGGACTGATGATCGTCCGGCGAAGTTTGGGTGTTGTAATGCTAATCCCTTCGAGGGAAAGGCGTGACGATATGCTATAAAGGTGAAGTGACTATGGCACAGCGAAGTTAGATATTATGGCATTGTCTTCCTAAATATTGTAAGTTAAGGTACGCCACTAAACAAACACTAACTAAACAAAACAAAAACTAAACTAAACAACGAAAAACTTTTCAACAGTGATAACTTTATGATGTCGTCAGTCACCGGCGTCAGTCACAGCTACCTTGAACCTTGTATAACCTGGTATGTGGATAATTTGAAACTTAGGACGCACGACAACAGGAGCAGGTTTATTTATTTAGGTCTTAGAGCACCTAAATGCTCTAAGATTTAGGTAGGAACAACTTTGCTTTCATTATCAGAAATGAACGTTACTGACGTTAAACGACTTCCTTCGGCGATCACGCTAAAAACGCAAGTTGAGTTATAGACGGTAGGCGTAAAGTCGTGCCGTCGACCGGATCTCTGGCCTGTGCGCCCGCGCCGCGACCGGAAGCGCGCAAGACTTCCGTTCCCGCGGGAGTCGTCACGCGCCGCGGACGCAACCGTGTCTTACCAACGCACGCCTTTCACGATTACTCAATATTATTCAGACGGTGTTGCAACTGCACGGTGAATACACTCCATCCATAAATAACTTTGCATCATTAACGCTTTATTGCTCAATAGGGCAACGTGTGACTGCCGTCTGACCGAGAGGCGCTGAAACACTTTAGGAAGTACCCGCCCATACAGACACTCTTTTTTAGGGTTCCGTATCCAAAGTTTAAAACGGGACCCTATTACTAAGACTCCGCTGTCCGTCTGTCACCACGCTGTGTCTCATAAGCCGTGATAGTTAGACAGTTGAAATTTTCCCAGATGATGTATGTATTTCTGTTGCCGTTATAACAACAAATACTAAAAAACAGAATAAAATAAATGTAAGAGGTGCTCCCATACAAACGTATTTTTTTTCGTTTTTATAGATAACTAGTTATACGGAACCCTTTGTGCGCGAATCCACTTAGCCGGTTCACTTGGCAGATTTTACAGTTTAATGTTAGGAAAACTTATGGTTTAAATGTTACTGGTGTCGAGTATAGATTTTATCTTTACCTACTAGGGAATCGTACTATACTTACTACCTAAACCTTTTAATATACTTAATTTTGATAGACTTTGAATAAGAATAACATGCACTATCTACTATAGCTCTATTGGACTCTTCAAAGTTTCTGCGCTTTTCAGAGTAGGAACATGAAAATCAATTTAGGGAGAATTTTGTGGGCATGAACTAACAAAATTAAACTCCCATAGATACTTTTAGACTGCGCTAAACTATTTAATTTATCGTCTACGTTATTTGGCCTTCGCGTTACACGTAATTTATTATCGCAATTTTTCTGCTAAAAATATTTTTTGGAGTTATTTTAGTGAGTGAATTCGAAGATGCGGACGTTGGGAAATCTACCTATACCTGTTCAGAAATCAGAATTTATTGATAACTACAATAGTTACACCTCACAGTTCAATAAATGTCAAACAATACAAGGGATTATGAATGTCAAAACAGTAATTACATTTGTCAAATAAGAAATAAATAATTAATGTCAACAAAATTAATGGCTTAATAATATAATTATCATTATATAAAATAATAATAATTTAAAAGTATCTTATTTTAAAATAAGATTCAAGGTCATAAAACAGATGACCTAGTAACTATTAGCTCTGAGCTTGGTTTTGAAATACGCGGTAGAAGGTGCATCCCGAATGGTAGCCGGTACACGGTTCAATTTATTACGTTACTGAACACGTTAAAAGTAGGATATTCAGCATGTACAGCGAGCGAAGCAGATCGATGACCGATGACGAGCGCCGAGCACCCGAGCGAGCTCCACCCGGAGAACGATTCATCGTTCCCCAGCTTAACCAGCCTATGACCCGGCTGTTGGTTTTAGGTTACATTAAACTAGTAAGTCGCTTGTTAGTGAAGTATTGAATCCTAAGTTCTTAACTAATATTATAAATTAAATAAAAATAAAGTCAGAGCTTTGGTCATAGCATTACGCGTAGATATAGGGTCAATATCGCATAACAATAAATAACCATAAATAAACTACGAGTACATAAGTCCTACATACTTACTATAGGTATACTTTCTGTTTTTACTGGCGATTTTTGACAGATCCATGTCATGTAATTTTTATTTGTTTTCACGATACTTTATTGGAAGTCTGTGTTTTCACGTTTGTTTTGACGTTTTTGACAAGCTCCCGCTAGCAAAGATCGTAGGGCAAAGATAATGTAAATACGGGACCCGCTAGGGCGGCGCATGGGGTCGGCGACGTGAACCCTACCTTATTGTCTACTACTATAAAATTTATTATGAGTATATGTTTATGCAGTGGAGTAAACAGTCCCTAAGTTAATTTTTGTAAACCTATTGTATGCTTGCTTTCCGAAGTGTGCTTGTTTAATGAACGCTACAGATGCCGGTGAAGAAGAGACGACGACGGCATTGCCGCCAAAGATATGCAGTAACCCACGGAAACAGATACAACCAAAGCTGGCAAGTAACTTCACTATCTCAGCCTTTGTCCATCTGTACTATACTTTATTCAACGAGACGATCTAATATGACGCCCTCTCCCTTGCACAATCGTATGAAAGTGATAAGGATGCAGCACCGACTTAAATTGGTCAATGGGTACCACAGTAAAAGGTACATCAGTTACACTACTGGCCCCTTATACCTCTTTATACCACGCTTGCTCTACGTGTTTCAGGGATCTAATTCAAGATTACAAAAGGTTAGGTACTTACAGATTTACAGCGATTCCCGGCAAAAAGCCTGTGTACTATTCATTATGTAACATGTTGAACTGAAAATGTATTAAAGAAAACATTAAAGCATTATGCGCCTGGACATGGACCTGTATTCCATTGTTTCATCAGATAGACTAGCTAGATACTTATGATTGTAAAATACCAAAACTTTTGTATTTGTATTGTCAATCATCATTGTAAGCTGAAAAGTATTTGAATACCAGGCTTACGGGTTGTTATCTAGCATTATATGTATTATAGGTAAGCTGGAATGCAGGTAATAGAGAAGCGAGTTGTAAACTCGGAAACGGCGATCCGACTTCCGTACAAGAGAAACTAACGGAAGTGGCATTCCGCTTCCACTAGGATGTCGCTTCCGAATGCCGGTCAATGAACTAACCATACGAGGAAATGTCTATTAACTTCCTTGCAATAATTTATGTACCTATATGACAGCAGTTTAGATAGCCTAGGATACCAGCAATATCTTATCTAATCATTGTTATCATTTCTGGTTGGTACCTAACCACTTTTTTCTATTGGATGCTCTAAATTTGGCACCAAAAAAATGTTGATAGGTAGGTACTTCCTTTGTAGGTAACTATGTATTTAAGTATGCATTTAAAAATATCTAAGTATGTACCTATATCAGTCTCTGGACGCCATATTACAAGCTTTGGGGTCAGGCGACCGTGTGTGGAAGTGTCCCGAATTTATTATTATTATTCCAAGATATTTATTTTTCTTCTTAATTTCTAAGTTTTTTTACAATAAATGAATATAAAAACAAATACTATAAAAAACTTAAAAACTAGGGTGCCGCCGGCAGCGGGGCGAGGCCCAAGCTACCGGTGCGGTGGTTAGGGCTGCAGAGTGAGGAACCTCCTGACAATACGGCACGTGTCTCTAGGATCACTGCCTTTTGTACCTATCTGGCCCTTGATCCAACCGTCTAACGAGAGCCTCTTGAGATGTATCTTATTATTATTATTAACTAGGTACCTAACTGTCTTCAAATCCAATGTACTAGCTAAATACATACTACCTGAAAAAAAATACAGACAGCAGGATAGGAAAGAATTTACTAATCGATAAGTTAATTTGTAAGAGATCTTAAAAGTAAACTTCACATTACTCATAGTTCCTGATTCTCAGGAGTTTTTATGTGCTCACGACAAATATTTGGTTTACATTTGAAGATAATACGAGTAAAAATGGTCGCGCTTATTTTTCCTAAAAAATCTTAAATCTCTCATCGATCTCGTTTACTTTAACCGTAACATCTATCCCATAAAATGCTTTAATTAACCTGAAGATGAACTCAAACCCTTTCTATCTCTACGACGTGTTAACCAAACATTTCAAAAATCTATTAGGTAGGTAGGTACTATTTGGAATGGAGTGATCACTGCGGAATGCTTACTTTGCGCTAATCGTGTAGATTCGAATAGATTGAGCTCTAGATTCAGAGTTTAGTCTGTCCGAAGTCTTGTGTGTGATGGACTGATTGCTTAAAGTGCATTCCTAGTCAGCCTAAGAAATTGAAGAAATATCATAAAGACGTGAATTCCGAGGAAATGTGTTGTGCGGAGTTGAAAACTAATCGATTTTACTGACCAATAGGAGTCGATATCGTGCAAATAATAAGTTCTTATTGGTTAACAAAACACATTAGTACTTACACAATTGACATCCATCCCATCCAAGACACAGCCTCGGTGTCTTTTGCTAACAAGTCCGTAAGGAGCTTTTATGAATTTGAGGCACTCAGGGCCGGATTTAGGGAAGGGTAGGCGGGGCTATATCCTCGGGGCCTCCACAAGATAGGGCCCGGGGATAAAGTCAAAGTCGAAGTCAAAATGGTTTTATTTAATTTAGGTATCAAAGATACACGTATGAACGTCAAAGTTTTTTTAAATAGACTCGACCGATACTCGGCTTTGTTTGGATAAAGAGCCTCTACTCAAAAGAACAGGCAAGAAACTGAGGGAGATATAGCCACAACTGCACAAAGGACACTTTCCTGTCGCCCTAGGGCCTCCACACCTTTAAATCCGGCCCTGGAGGCACTTACTCGACTGCCGGCGATGAGTGAATAGCGAGTAAACGCAAGACAACTCGCCAAGCGACGAATAGCGAATATTTTACATACATTAATTTACTCACTACTTGCTTATCCATGTGCCATAAGTAGTTAATAGTTTGAGCCTTATTCTGTCTTTAAAAATTGTTATAGATTGATCTCAGCACACTAATTTTGCCAGTGGAAAAACCGAGACAGCGACCTAAGCCTGGAAAACAGCTGGTGTCTTCCTTATACCAGGAAATCGTTCCAACGCCATGTCCTCGGTTCCCCCTCGCCATCATCTGGTCTCCAGACCGCATGATCTTCACATTGGACGACAAGCCTATTATTCGTAAACTATGGTTAATACGTATTTAAATTTGAAAAAAAAAACGTTTTCCAATCATAGCTCCCCCTAGAAATCCCTGTGCCATGGACATTGGATGCCGTGGAAAGACATGGACACATAGATGATTAGGAAGTAGTTAGTATTTCAGTCCTATTTTTTTTCTTTTATTACTCACATTTGATGCACACCGAAATTACTTCCATTCCACATTTATTACTCAATATTTTTTTAGGAATTTCCGGACTTTCCGGTTGAGCTCAGACCTGTTGGAAAATCCCACAACAGATTGGCTCATTTCCTTATCGTACTGTAGAGACACGTGCACATTATTGTCTTAGCTATCTCTTATACCTACCGTGTTATTGAATTATCTTTCATAGAGATATTAAATTGATGGTTAGTGATTTCTATCTTTTATTGGAGTCCACATAATTGTTAATCTATCTAGTATCTATCCACCCTACAACCTCTACCTACTAACTAGGCTCAAACTAATGAAGATTTTTTTGGAGATTTACCTAATCCATTGGTTACTTTCAGGATTTGGAACGGGGGCTCTCATTTGATCTACGTCCACTGCTGCGGCCTCTGGAATGAGACAGCCCGGCTCGGCGCCAGCTGGCGAACCTACCCTCGCACGCGGTTTCTCCTCGCACCAGGTCTGAAGACTGAACTGTGTATTAAAGCCACCCCAAGGTTCACAGCGCCCGTGCCCTGCGCCGTACTTTGCCTACAGCTCGCAGCATCGCATTTACGCGACAGTGTCACAGGATATTTTGCCGTGCCTATGGTTGCGACGTTTCTGAAGTACCAACCACCTTGTTATGGTGAAGAAGGATGAAATGTGAACTGATACTTAGGTATTATGTTCAATTTTTGTTTGTTTAGGTACATACATTCGTAATAGTTTATGCATGCTTTGCAAAAGTTGGAAACGAAGATCAAAGCGACACGCGATACGGGCGGGACAACAAATAATTACTTAAACACTTTTTTGAACATAATTTGTGTACCTAATTTTTTTAAATATTTTATGAGTAGTGTTGGTGGATATTGATAATCTATCTTCTATTTAAATAAAAATTAATCGCCGAAATATATGTATGCTCCACAGACTTAAAAAAACGTCGAGATGTGGTACGCGCATAACTTGTGAACGACTGCACTAAATTGAAAATTCTTTTTTTTCTCATTGATTCATTGATTTTTCATAATTGACAGGGCAAAGTTTGTAATAAAAGAAAATATGAAAATTTGAAAGAAATAAAAAATACGGCAGTAGTCGCCGGGTCAGCTAGTTTACGATAAGTACATAATTTAATTATTATTTTTACAAGCGCCTTAAAGTTTGGAGCCTTTTAGAACATGAGCCTATTAATAGCAATGAGCTCAGGATGTAGTTTATGTTCGATCGTGACTGGTGACTGGCCTAGGAGTCCTAGAACCCGTTTTGTACCGTCTGTCGTCGCCAAGCACAAAAAATCCTATTAGTATTAGGTTAACATTTGGGCAAATATTATGATTTCTCAAATGAAGAAAAACTTACAAACACAAGGGAAAAAAGTGCAGAGAGTACAAACTTACTTATGCATTTCTGACTCTTGTGACATGTCTTGATGTAGCTGCAAGTGCGATAAGTATTTGACAAAAGATGAAAGTTAGTAGGAATAGACTGAACAGGTACCTACTCTATCTAAAGCTAGGCTATCATCATCATTCACAGCAGAACAATATCATTGACATATCCATCTGATATAGCAACTGCAACTGCAAGTATGTATCCTCGTCCTTCGTTTTGTACGTATATAGCGTCGTCCTTCTTTCGCTTACGCCAACTCTAGAAATACCTACCTACTAAAAAGCTAATAAAGACACACTGATAGTCTGCGATGTATCTTGTCAAGACAGCTAACGTGTGCATCGAGACTTATAATTTTCCTTGGTCCTCTATAATATCCTGTGTACCACATAACTTTTCCTGCACTTGCGTCATGCGATCGTACTCTGAAATACCCAGCGCTTCATTACGCCGGCCGTCGGCAATCAAGACAAATGGTAAGCGCCGTTTGCGACTGCGTGTCCCCACATGTGGACAATATTAGGACCAATAATCTCGTCGGTGAGTCATCGCCTTTGTGCGCGACTACACCACTCGTAGTCGCAGCTTTGACGAGAACGACGTCAAATACCTCATGTTTTTTCTCGGTGATTTCACCGCCAGCACACAGACGCCGTATTTTTAACTCCCAATAGAATACGTGGGTGTTTCGTTAACCGACTGTTTGTATTTTCGAATACGAGCTGGGGCGCACAACGATTGCTCTACGCACGAAATTTGCAATTTGTCTTTCTCTCCGATTTAACAAATCGTTACATATCGCGTTCTTTCACGAAAAGTGGGTAGTTAATCAGTCGCCAGTTAAAAGGTAACGATGATTGGTAGTATAAATAAACAGTGTTGATTGTCCTCCATATAAAATAGTTCGAATGTAGCTCGCGGGCCGCAATGGGGCGAGAAATAGATTTTACGAGTGCGTGCGGCGCGATATTTACGTATGTTTACACTCGAGACGGTTTTATAGGCGCAACGACACCGTCACTGCCGTATTAACATATAAGGAGCACTTTTACAGCGTGGAGCGCCCATTACACCTGATGATGGGCAGTTGGCGCCCGTCGCTCTGCGCCGCGCCGCTCTAAGCGCCTACCCCATTTTCCGCTATCCACTTGAAATGTGCTATAGAATAGAATAGAATAGAATAGAATAGAATAGAATAGAATAGAATAGAATAGAATAGAATAGAATAGAATAGAATAGAATAGAATAGAATAGAATAGAATAGAATAGAATAGAATAGAATAGAATAGAATAGAATAGAATAGAATAGAATAGAATAGAATAGAATAGAATAGAATAGAATAGAATAGAATAGAATAGAATAGAATAGAATAGAATAGAATAGAATAGAATAGAATAGAATAGAATAGAATAGAATAGAATAGAATAGAATAGAATAGAATAGAATAGAATAGAATAGAATAGAATAGAATAGAATAGAATAGAATAGAATAGAATAGAATAGAATAGAATAGAATAGAATAGAATAGAATAGAATAGAATAGAATAGAATAGAATAGAATAGAATAGAATAGAATAGAATAGAATAGAATAGAATATTTTTATTGCATAAACTGTGTAGGTACATAAAGTGTTCTTAATGTAAGGTTCAGAGTTTCAACAGTTTGCCCATCGCGGGCGTGCAATATGAGGCTATTTGTGTAATGTTTGCTATGACTTTATTATCATGATTAAGTTTGCTGTAACTCCTATTAGTACAGTCGCTTGTATTCACCAAAAAAAAAATAGGCAATACTAAAATTCAATTGCATCAAAAATGAAAATGACGCTTCTTATCGTCGAGAAAACTTAAGTCATTTCGGAAATCGGTACACGGGCCAGAATGTCTAAATACTTTGGACGAGACGCACCGCCCGCAGGGAATGCAATTACAAAATCGGGGCCACAGTGGTGTTCGGCCAAAGACGACAACGTCCGGTCTCTAACCGGTAATAAAGTAAATTGAGATCAGTTAAACGATTTACTTGAGATACTAAACATCCCGTTAATCGAACGGTCTGGAGCTTTTGAACTGGGGGCTTACCATGAACTTTTACAAAAACATCATTGCGCAGGAACGTTTTGTTACATTCCTTAATAAGTATTGTTTTGTACCCTACCACAAGCATTGAAAACAATAATGTTTTAAAACGTTATTACTCCTGCTACAGTGATGTCAAAAGAATGTACGATACAAGTGCCTTTAAACACTCTGTGGTACTTTTGCGTATTTTGGAGTGTGGTGTTGCCAGATGTACGATGTCAATCGTAATTATATGATTTTTGCCATGTAAAAATCGTACAATCGGGGTCGTACAATAGTACGACCGCATAGCGAAATCGTGCCTACAATATCGTATCGATACAGGGAAATTACACTTACGGTTTTTACAAGTTGCAAGTAAAAACACTCTGATTTATTATTATTTTCTTCCCTAAGAATTTTTATTTTCCTCACCCGCGTACAATCTCTCCTAAGAAACATCTGGCGACACTTGGTTGTATGAACAATGTCAAGAGTTTTTGGCGGGAACCGAAAAGATGGTGTCGTGTTTTTGTATTATTTTCTAAAACTTGTGATTCTTCGAGTGTTAAATTGTAATAATGGTGGATTATTAACGTTTACCGGTTCGTCAACGTGCACGAGTGTGGGCAAATGATACAAACATCGCGAAACGCGATTTTTCGTGTTCTCTACAAAACTTCACTTAAAGTTTCAGTAAAGTATCCATAACTTTACTGGAATGGGAAAAGGGGAGGGATTCATCGTCTTCATCATCACCTCATCATCATCATCCCATCATCTGTTACTGAAGGAAAAATTATTACTAAGAATCCGACTGAAGGACGAGTATCCATGGTCATGAATAAATTAATTTAAAAAAAAAAAAAAAATGAACAATGTCAAAAACGTTTTTTTTTTGTTTTGTCCCATAGGGTAGGCTAGAGGCAACATAGCCATAACACCTAGTCATCCGTATGTTTGTCATTACATTTTTCATTAAATCTCTGATGAAGATGATGATAAATGAGATAAATCCCGCTCCTCTTTCCCTCTTTCAGTAAAGGCGAGTTTTCGTTTTAGAAAATAATACAAAATCATGACACCATCTTTTCGGTTCCCCTCGAAAACGTAAATTAAATCTACCTATGATCATGAAGGTAAATTAAAATTCAATTGCTGTATACAATTAAAGTTTGTGAAAATTATTTTGGTGATATCTAGAATTTAATGCTTAGAATAATTTGTCACAGCGGCCGTAGAGTCTCAGCGAAGCAGTTCGATATCATGTGAGACTTTTGTGAAAACCCACAGTGAAATCGCTGCGGGCTTAAAATAGGAGTCTGCAGGCGAAGGCTCATCACTCTAAGAAGTAACAAGTTCATCAAAAGGAGCGGACTTAGCCAAAAAAAAATCTATGTGAAAAAGGGTTGAAGTAATAAACTTCAACCCTTTTTTACATAGATTTTCTGGAGCCCGTCCGAAGACGTCCTTCGTTGTACGGAGCTTCTATTATCTGCTTCGAGAAACTCGAAAGTTTCCAAATCATCGGCCATCTTGCTAAATATTACAAATAGAACCTCAGAAACAGAAACACAGCAAAAACTCACTTATTAATAGAAAAAGTTACACGGAGAGCAACTTTTTAACAATCGTTGTAATTTGTATCATTCCTGCTATTTTGACAGCTCGGCAGGAATACTTTAGAGGTCATGGTACGGTTTTTAGACAAATGTTCCTTGGATTGAATGAACGAAATCGAGTGACGTCATCAAAACTGCTAAGCGATATCAAAACGTAACAGGAATACTTTTAGGGTGGTCATGGTACGAAATTATAAGGCTTAATTAATGATGTTTTAAGAGGTTGTAGTAAGCCCCCTGGAGTCGCGTTGCATTCTGAAACCGCTTTAGCTACCGGGAAATGTAGTCCTGTGCTGCAATTCGTAAATTCTTATATTTGTAGTACACACTGAGATTACTAATAAGATTTATAAGCCCAAGTCCCCAAAACTTCCCCATAAACTTTATGTTTTTAAAATTTAATGAGTGGGAAATTCCTGACGACTTCAATAATTCAAAGAAATAAATAAAACAATGTTGCAAAACGTTAGTATAGATTAAATAACGCCAAGTCACCTATGGCTATAACATATCTATCTTGCGTCATAAGTGTTTATGTGGGTATCATAATTTAAAATACAAATAGATACTGAGATATAAATCTCAAAGTAGGTAACTACTTACAAAGTTAAGCAAGTATTCTACTGCTAATCCATAAAGAATATCGATTACACACTTCCATCACAGTAGTTCTAAATCGTAAGATACAATATTTTATTTAGTAAATAAGTAGGTACTTACCAACAAAAATTGATATTATATTGCACCTTACATTTGTAACTCAAGTAAGTAGTTATGTATCTTGCGTTATTGAAATTACGATTTGTTAGGCAATGAAATAGAGGTATTTGACCACCAAAATTTTAGCACTCTACAGAAAATGTATTTACTTATACTAGCTATTCAATTTTCCATACTTACTGGTATTAAAATGTTGTTGGAACTGTTAAAAAAAAAATTGCGAAACATAAGTATGTAATATTTCAACACTTCCACTCTCAATGTAGGTACCCAGTGATACTCGTATCTCTCCAGTGAGTTCAGTGACTACAATCAGAGTTGGTATTCCCAATAAACATGTGGTAGCTACGACTCAACGAGCAACTAACCTCAAGAGAGGAATTGCTGGGCCGTCCGATTCTGTAACAAATAAGTGAATTTGCACATAATATGATCCGCATTCAAAAACACTCTTTGTCGAACTGTAATTATCTGTTTAATTGTCATTAAGTACAAAACATAAATTTGAAATCAACAAACTTTTGCATAATGTATCAAAAGGCTCTATGCAGAACGATACATTGTTAAATGAGCAAGCTAAAAATCGGCGGCGTAATAAGACTATGACATCAATATTTTTAGCTCCATTTAGCAATTTAGCGTTCTGCTTAGGGCCTGTCCCATGACTATAACCTTTCAGAATCAACACATGACGGTGGCTCATGGGTCATGCAGCCTCACGCTCAACCGCGTTATCTCTTTACGGAAATTGGTGTAATCAATTTTGAACAAACCGAGGTCTCATCGCGCCTCTTCGGACTAGTTGCTCGGTGCTACGACTAAACAGAAGCAGTTAGATTAGAACACAGAGTGAGATTGTATCAAGCCTATCAAGAGGCACTTACCCGCTAGCCGGCCGAAGTGCAATCAGTGGCCATCTACATGGCTTCCGGGTGCTGATTGAAGCTGATTGATATTGATTCTTATTGTTGCTCGCGGCTATTGGTCTCCGGACGTCGCCAGTCGTCGGCACTTGGGTGGTTACCATTTTCGAATACTTGAGTTGGTTACTAAAAATTACACCTAAGAAGAGTAGATAAGATAGGTGATGTATCATATTTCTTCATTAGATCATTTTAGACTATAGTTGGTTTTGCACTAGAATGTCTCAGTATGTAGGATGAAGGAAGCTATTTATTTTAGTGATAATGATGAGAATGTATTTAAAGTTCAAGTTTTACGAATGGTGAACCAAAATGTTAGTTTTTGACTAAATTTACTTATCTCAGTAGTAGGTAGATACACAGTAGCTCATCGTTATGTTAAATTTTGTCAACAAAACTTTCTTCACGTCTGATTTTATTATCTTTTAAATCTACGAGTAGGTATGCTAATTGTACACCTTTGATGCTTTTAATAGCGTGTCTCATTCAGACGAAAAAAGTTACATTCTTTTGAAACACGTGAGTCTATATATACGTCTCTAGCTACCTTTCAGAAACCTTCATAGATTGAATTTATTGTTGTTAAAATTTTCTTTATTAATAACATAAAACGTCTTCAACGATTTCATTCAACGTTCCTTAGATGTTCCGTTTGGGACACGAATTATCGACCCGGTTTGATCCCACGCCCAAAATAAAATATCATATTTCCTGTCAGACCAGCAAGCTTCAGCTTCGAGTGTCTTTTTTCTACTCATTTTTTTCAGAGCATCAAGTTTTTTAAGGAACTGCACCACACATGTTTGCTCAACAATCGTGACGTCTCCTTTACAAGTTGAATGTTTTTTAGTAATGCAGTGAAGATATTGGAACTTTGTGGGTGAAGTGTGCGACATTTTTGTTCCTTGTAAAATGAGACAGGATTCGATTTTGATTCAATATTGCTCCTGTCGCCGGTGTTTTTCAAAGAACAGAGAGGGATTGTTTGTCTACAGAAGGCAAACTGAACCCGATACAAGCAGCCTAGACACAAGTAGCCATTGTATTACTTGTTGCCCATGTAAGTACATACTTGTGACAGCAACATTACCAGTGGCTATTGAGACACCTTGACAGTTCCATTTCCCACAGCAGCATCTCGCGTAATTATGTCTCCGGCAGCAGCTCACACCGTTCGTTGGGTGGGTTGCGAGCAGAGCGTGAGCCGCGGCCGTGTTACAGGTGTTGCCTGCTTCTCACGGGCCGGTTCCGTGCTTGCATAACCGCGGCATAACGGGGCGCACGTAATGCGCCGTAACACCGCGCATTATGCATGTAGGGCGCACGCTTGCGAGTAACATTGCTTGCGCCGACCGACGTTGCTGTCGAGGAGTGTGTCAATTGTCACGCGGTTTTTCGGTTCCTCGCATTTTGATGAAATCTGCTCGATAGATTATCGTAGTTTTACTGTCTTGGAATGCTGTAGAATGTGTTCCATGAAAATAAAAAGTTGTTAGAGTATTGGGATAGGGCAGAAGAGTGAATTTCGATTGAATTTGAAATTTCCCAGTATTTTTTGTTTCAACTTAAATACATGCTACCTATCTTACATGTAAACTGACACACGTAGCATCGATTGCCCGGGCTTTTGTTTCAATGGAACATTTAATACAAATTTTTAATTTTTCCTTTCTTAATCTTAATATTTCTCATGACCCATCCAAGGTTTTACTGTCTCTACCCTACTTATCTATGTTTGCCATCAGTTCCTTATACGGTTATCAAAAAAACAAAAACTTATCAAACAAGGATAAAAACTACTTACGATAAAAGTAATAATCTAATTCGTCGCATAGATATGATATAACTGAGCTACTTACTTGAATATTTACAATTTCGCCTCTCTATGCTGTTAAACTTACGCACGGGCTAGACTCTGACCCCTGGGGGGCTATTCCTGCGCGTGAGATGAGATGAGATTTTATCTTGGTCACTCTCACATCTATGACGTTTTAAATGAGAGCAACAAGGACGAAAGAAGGTGAGATGAGAATTTCAAATCTCCGAATAGGGTCCCTAGCTCTGTGAGCTGAAAGCTTCGAGTCGGTCTCAAAATGTCACATATCTCTGGCATTTTTAAAATTTCCATAGGATAGAATAGAATATTTTTATTGCTTAAACTGTGTACATAAATCGTGTTGTTAATTTAGAACAGAATCGACAAAAAAAAATGCCTTAAAAGTAGGTAATTCATCGAGCTTGCTCACAAAGTTTCACGAGATCAGTTGAGAAATGCGACCTATACCAGCCGGACAATCGGATGCCACACCGGACACACGAAAGCATTTTTGCTAAGCTGAAATGGAGACGCTGTGCTCGCCGTGCTTATCTATACAATGTTTTATCTTTTTCTTCCTTTTATTAAAAAAGTCAAAACACTGTATATCTATTCCGAGGCTACAATGTTTATTAGTACGAGTAAATGGAACGTCTACCTTTTTCGGTGCGATTGTCATCATCTTGGAAAATTACAAATCGTCACGCCTTTCCCCCGAGGGGGCTGGCAGAGGTGTACAACACCAACACTTCACCAGACAATATTCACTCCCTAATGTGACGGGGACGAGCCTGTCGCCATACACCGGGCTCCAGTCATGTACCTAGCAGATGACATTAAATAGGCACATATGTTCATACAATGAACAAATTGGTGCGTGCCTTCGGCTGGGTCCGAACCCGCTCCCTCTGGCTTGAGAGGCTGGCCTTCTCCAGCTATCATCGCTTTAAGAAAAAAAACACTGCCATAAAAAATGTATTTTCCAAATTTCATCTCTGGCATTTTAATTATTGTCACTTGGACTTGGACTTGGTAAGTATTGTCATTTCACGCGACAGCTGATGACGTCAGCAAGACTGTTGAGACAGGGTCTGATGATAATTTAGAGCAGTCCATTATCCTGTCATTCAGCATTATCTATTGTAGCTACCACAAAAGGCTGGCCGCGTGTCGGGTTGCAGAAGATGGCACATGCGCACGAGACAACTGCAGATCGCCCACGTTAGATAATGTCTTAAATCTCGCCTCCATCAACAAAATATCAGATTCCGCTTGGAATCGAATCTGCAGCCATTGAACGGAAGCGGTAGGCGCCGTCGCAGCTGCCGGCTTAGTATCGAATACCGCAGATAAAGAATCCCTTAAGAAATCGTAAAGCGATATGAAGATGCTCCAATGTGTTCACGGTAAATCGAATCGAGACAGAGAACGCCTTGTAATCTACACCGACCGAGCTTTCAATAATTGCATTCAATTTGCTTTTATCTCTTTTCAACTCGTGAATGTTTGACGGTTGCAGAGGTACTTACTTCAAGTTCCAATACTACTACCAATTCAATAGACATCGAAATAAATGCAACGACGTAATAAAATATCAATATCGTGGTTTTGGTCACTGCTATCTTCTTCTTGAAGTTTCTATCTTCAAATGATTTTGTGATGTTATGTGAACGCACCCGTTTTACGAGTAGCTTCTAATTAATTTGTTCGTCGCGCGTTTGTCGTTGTGGGTCGCGCTCACATCACTAGAAAACAGTCGACCATCTTGACTGGGGGGTTATTCCTGCGCGTGAGATGAGATGAGATTTTATCTTGGTCACTCTCACACCTATGACGTTTCAAAGGGAGCAACAAGGACGAAAATAGATGAGATGAAAATCTCAAATCTCCGAATAGGGCCCCTGGCGCGCGCCCCATCCCTAGTGTTAATCTAGTGAGTGAGCTCTTGCAAAAGACAACGACTAACTGGACGATTGGAAAATACATCTTGAATCAGAACAGACGTGTTTTACTTTGATCCTTCGTCATCTACCTGAGGCAACGGAACAAGAGGGACATCGGGGCGTTTCATTAACATCCCTGATCCTACAATTACTTAATTACTTACTGTCTGGAGCCTTCCACTTCCGTCAAGTAGCCACTAGTATTTATAAATATTACCTAGTTGTAAGCCAAAATTTATGAGACTGTAATTTATTTATTATTAGAAAAACTAATGCCCCTCAGTTTCTTGCCTGTTCTTCTGAGTAGAGGCTTTTTGTCCGAACAAGGCGGTCGAGTCTATTTAAATAACTTTGACGTTCATAAGTGTATCTTTGATACCTAAATTGAATAAAAACATTTTGACTTGACTTTGACTAAGCTACAACCAGCGTCTCTGCCTCAGCTTTGACAAAAAGTCCGAATCTTTGTCTTACTCGACTGATCGCATTTCTTCACTGATTCTCGTTAAATTTCGGAGATTTAAAAAAAAAATAACATCAATAATTTCTCTGCCAGTTTGAAAAAATCCAAAAACTGACTTTGCAAAAAAGAAATCTGTATAATTTTCCGACCTACTCACAAAAGGGAGGGTTAATTAAAAGGACTGTAAATCGTAGACGGTAAATTTTACAAAAAAGTTTTTTGTAACATCTTTATGTCGACAGAGGATCATTATATGTATAAAAACTTTTTGGTAACAGGATTCTTCGACACAGGCTTTGCCTAGTGAGGAAACTGTTGTTAATTTACCTCTTTTTAAAAACTCCGTTATATTAGGTCCTTACGTATGAAATCAGCGTTTTGTCGTACTGATCAATTTGATCTGAAATATCTCCTCTTTGGTTATGAATTCGAAATTCAAATTAATAAATTCATTTAGCTGGTTTTTTTTTCTTTGGAATACAGTCATTCATTTGTTATTTTCCTCATTATTTTTTCTTTGGCGTCGCTTATTACCGCGCAATGGAAAACATGAAATATCGGTATATTTACGAGTACGAGTTCTGCCGTGGCACCAGTGCTGCAGAAACAGCTCGAAGAATTAATGATGTGTACGGCGCTGGTGTCGCTAAAGACAGCATGGTACGTTTTTGGTTTCAACGTTTTCGTTCTGGAAATTTCGACCTTAAGAACCAACCCCGTGGACGGCCGGAGATCAAAGTGAAAAACGAAGAATTAAAGGCTATTGTGGAAGCGGATCCATCACAAAGCACTTCAGAGATAGCAGCAGTCTTCGGGGTAAGTGACAAAACTGTATTAATCCACTTGAAGCAAATCGGGAAAGTAAAAAAACTCGAACGATGGGTACCTCATGAATTGAGTGAATCGAACTTGCAAACACTGGTCGCCTGCTGTGTTACTTTGCTCAACCGACACAATAATGAAGGGATTTTAAATCGAATCATTACTTGTGATGAAAAGTGGATATTGTACGATAATCGAAAGCGCTCATCGCAATGGCTGAACCCTGGAGACCCAGCCAAATCCTGCCCTAAACGAAAATTGACTCAGAAAAAGTTACTTGTAAGTGTTTGGTGGACTAGCGCCGGTGTCGTTCACTACAGCTTTCTTAAATCTGGCCAAACGATTACGGCAGATATCTATTGTCAGCAACTGCAAACCATGAAGGAAGAACTAGCTGTTAAACAACCGAGATTGGTCAATCGCTCTAGGCCACTGCTGCTTCACGACAACGCAAGACCACACACTGCACAACAAACAACCACTAAGTTAGCTGAGCTACAATTGGAATGTCTGCGACATCCACCGTACTCCCCGGACCTTGCTCCAACAGATTACCATTTCTTCCGGAATTTGGACAACTTCTTACAAGGAAAAAAATTCCACTCCGATGCAGCAGTCCAAACCGCCTTCAAAGAGTTTGTTGATTCTCGCCCCCATGGTTTTTATAGTAAAGGGATCAATAAACTACCCATAAGATGGCAAAAGTGCATAGATAACAACGGTGCATACTTTGATTAATTAAATATATTTTACAAAAAAATATCGACTTTTTATTCCTCCCGTAGAAAACGCCAATTTCATACGTAATATTACTACCAAGTTTTATAATTTATTCGAAACTCTACAATGATGCTCTCAATAACTTTTGCCTTAAATAGCTTCAGAAATACCAGCCAAAACTTTTTTTCGGCTATTGAAGCTCGACTTTCTGCCAGCATTTTGTGTTTTTATGCTCAGTAAGTGACCCTTTTAAAAAATGGATCGGAGTTTTAGTGCGCGGTCAAATTCTATTTTTACTTGCCTAATAAAACAAATACAACCCTGTGTTTTCAACAAAGACTACTATTAAATACGGAAAGTTGTCAGAACATAAAAGCGCGAATATATATATTTAAATACGAGTATATTCCTAAAGGTCGTAAGGTTTTGTGTTCCTTATGTATGTCGTATAACCCAGAGATTTTATTTTCATAGCGAAAACATATCCGTTGAAAAGTCGGGGTCCGGAAGTACGGCACCGGACGCGGGAGGGGCGGAAGAAGGGTGGCCCGGAGAATATCCGGGACTCCTCGCCTTTCCGGCGAATTCACTTCCGGGTCCGCTCCCTATCGGCACGATACTCTTTTACGCAATGTATCTCATAAATATATAGGTACTTAGATACGTAATACTGTAGGTGTTTTTTACGTACATAATAATCCACATACCTACTTATTTATTTTATTAGTGACTTACGTAGGTAAATTAGTTTTTGTGTAGACGTGATATCTAAACTCAACTAATAAACGAGTAGATGAGTTTAAATGTAAATATATAACATATCGTCACGCCTTCCCCCGAGGGGGCTGGCAGAGGCGTAATACAACACCCACACTTCTCCGGCGATAATCAGTTCCAAATGTGACAGGGGGCGAGCTTGTTGCCATACATCGGGCTCCAATCATGTAGCAGATGAAATACAATACAATATATAATTATACATAGTAAATATGTAAGTACAATTAAATATTGTGTATTTACGTATTTTAGTTTTACGAATGCTCAACGGTCTAAAGATGAAACCGGTAGGCAGGTATTTTAATTTAAATCTGGTTTGTCTACATCTAATAACGACAACCAAAGATATTAAAACTAATTAATATCTCGATGACAACAGGTAACTTTATTGTGCAATTTAGAATTTATAATGCAGATTTACCGGTTTTTTTATCAATTGTTTTTCTCGGCGACACACGACCGAAGCTGTGATATCATTAGTATCTGATGTCATTGCTATTATCTAACCTGTTGTTAGGAGGTTTGAGAACTGTCTGTTATTTATTCCACTTTGTGCACCCAGGTGATAATCACCTGGGCTACCAGCCTAGGTGTATAAACTGGAACAAATTAAGTTGAATTTGATCACTTTGGAATCTAATCGCATTAAGTGATATGACCCAGGTGCCAGCCACCCAGCCTAGTCCAAAAGTTCACGGTCTATCGCGAATACGACCATCTAATTACTCCAATAGATTTGATTAAATTTAATTACATTTCTTGAAGAAAAAACATTGATAACTACATAACTAACATTAATGATGCTATTCGCGGTTTGGCGTAACGTTGTCGACTTATCGGCAATCCCCCAATGGGAACGCTCTATCTCAGTCCTGCAACCCGCGCTCTCTTTAAACTTTGGTGCATTTTGAACGGAACAAAGGTACCGATAGCGAATTCAGAGCTTAGCTACATTAGAATCGGATATCTGCAAATTCGCATAGATAAATTTAAAAATTTCAAAACCTCCGACAAGGTAAGAACTCTCTCGACTATTTCACCTTTCAAACAAAAAAAGGAAAATCAAAATCGGTTCATCCGTTCAGGAGCTACGATGCCACACACACACACACACACACACAAACACACACACACACACGCGTTAAACTTATGACACCACGTCGTTTTTCGTAGGGGGTTAATAAAGGGAAATTGACATATTGATTATTTTTTGCTGTGATTGTACCTACTACGATAACAAGTTTAGAGATCTTTTGGTATGCATCTCATTTTGTCGGACCCTATGTTGTCATTTGATGACCTTAGCTTTGGCCAGTGGGGCTATTCCTGCGCGTGAGATGAGATGAGATTTTATCTTGGTCACTCTCACACCTATGACGTTTCAAAAGAGAGCCACAAAAATAAAAAAAGGTGAGATGAAAATCTCAAATCTCCGAATAGGGTCCCTGGTCATGACTTAAGGGAAACTCCGGTCTTATACGAACTGGTTGTGTCTCTGCGATCTACGTTGATAGTCTCAGCCGTCACAAGAATTACTTACCGATGCCTAAATTAATCTGATTTAAATTTTAAACATAAATAAGCGACTTAAAATTAAATCGATAATTTAACTATTTCTATCCAATGTAACGCGATTACTCATTGCAAGATAAAATAGATAAGTATAATAAAATCAATTTGTGATACCTACCTAATGTAGAGTTAGGTAGGTACCTACCCAATTATGGAAACTATAACAACATTTGGCTCCACATTATGTTTTTATAATAGTTTCAATCAATAAAACGCTCATTAGCGTCCACATTTCAAAACCGTTGCACTCAAGAGCTTCATTATGTTTACATTATTTTGAATAATGTGCTATCCGCAGACTACAGTTTCATAGACGCGGGAGAGCGGAGAGTATTAATAACTTCAGCTACTTACTGCTTATGGGCCAGGTTTATAGTTATAGTGGTTATATTTTAGAGCAAGAGATTAAAATGTACAGTATCACTAACCCGCGGATTTATCAGCGATTATCCAATTTTTCTAAATGTTTTTATTTTTGCTTTTTTTTACTAGTGTTTGGTTGTGTTCTATGTACGTAGATTTAAGTAAGGGATTGTTAGTACATACTAGGTATAACTATACAAACTAACCTACAAACATACAATTGGGAAATTTCATCAGAATCGGCTCAGACGTTTTGTCGTGTAGACAACTTTGCGTTTATAATTTAATGTGCATGTATGTACGTATGCCTATGTACTTACATACATGCACATAACCAAAGCGATACTGCTATAAGAAATACAATGTAACGATTTCGCTGATGTGCAAATGCGAGTAACTGCAAAGCAGTCACACTTGATATTGCTCTATAAGCCTACACAAGTGGCTACACAGATACACACTTCTCGCATGCCCTACACTACAGCTCGTATAGTTCCATATCGTATAGGTCGTATAGCTACAAAGTATGTGGACACGTGTGCTGATCGAGACAAGTGCACTGACAAATATACAACGGTTCAATTCTCGGAATCGGGTTAATTCGGTGCGCGACGTCACCGCGACGCTTCCTTGTCCTCCGCCGGCGGAATAACAACTTGTCGGTAATTAATTGTGAGCTGGCGGGTCGCGGTTAGTTCCTGATGTGGTCGGCAATGGACGTATTTAGATTTTATGATTTGTTCCTACACTGTTGTATGGGATATTTTGTGATTAAGTGGGCTTGGGGACGTCTAGGACGGGCGTATCCCGCTATCCTATAACTATGTTGTTGGTTGCGCACAACTTCTTGCTCTGGAGCTGCCATGGCCCGCCAGTCACGTAATAATTAGTTACATTTTTTTTTTTGTTTCTTGTCTTTTTCCAAAACTTTGGTAAAAAATATAACGAGTAGAGGAAGCGTAATACACTGTAGGTTATAGATAGGTAGGTAGATGGTTAGCAAAAAAAAATTATAAGTAACGTATGAAGCTAAAATTCAGGATCTACTTCGATTTTAAAATGGAGGAATTTGGACGAAAGTAGAAAACAAAACGGTTTGCTATTTGCAAGCTCGTGTTTTCTCGGCCGGAGACAGCCGATGGACGGCCGCGTAAACATTAGTTCACTACTCGTTATTCCGTCTACTCTAACAACTACTGGCTTACGTAGGTTAGGTACAGTTATTACACTAAAAAGTTTTATTACAATTTTTTTCTTGTTGTTTTGTTATTTGTGGTGTGAACAATAACGAGTTTATCTATCTATCTATCTACAGTTGGAACCTGTGTTCAGTAACTAGTTACTTTTCTATACATAGGTACCTACTGATAGAACTGATAGACATTGTCTATTGTATTCTGAGCATATGATTCCAAGACATGGTCATCAGCGTAGCCAGACGTTTCTTTTTTGATGGGATTCTCCCGACTTTTAGACCAAAATTATAGCCCTGATTGGATAGGTTTTTTCATTATGTTTCGGTTTTTTCCCGATTTGGACATAAGCATTCCGATTTTTCATTCAAAGGAATTTGATATCCCGCTTAGTCAATAAAAAAAACTGAAACGAATCACGATAAAGTAAATATAGTAAATTTAATTATTTTTTAACTTATTATGTACATATTAATATAGTAGCGCCAATCGTGTGGAGCTTTTGTTTGTAATGTCGTTTATTTACAAAATAAAAAGTTTCCAACTTAGGTATTGGCAATTGGCATTGATTGTTTAGATTCAACATTCAAGAAGGCTTTAGCATACCACATTTTGATCAACACGGGCTTATTAAAAACACCTTTATTATTAATTGCTAGCTCGATATAAACTTGAGGTGGCCAGTGAAAACGGCTCGAAGTTCTAAAGTTAAAAACTGTGAAGTGGATTAGTCGGGACATAGTGCTATTTTATCCCAAACATTTTTTTCTTCTTTTTTTGGCGTCATCCAGCACGTTATGAACGCATTCTTTATTCACCTTACACTTCTCGGTTTAATTTTAAAATATGTAACATTGAGCGAGTCTGATAATGGGGACGCTGACTGTACTTTTTATTCTATAGGTAGGTAAGCATTAATTATTGTGACTCATTTTCCGTTAAATATCGACGTAATCTGCTGAATAAAGCAATCGATCTTTTGTTTAGGTATCTCACTCATATACTATGACGGGAAGATAAGACAAGTATGACTACCCACTCACACAAAAACGCAACTACACTTACCTACATAAAAAAATTAACTGTAGGTAGCTCAAATTAATAATCTTATCTAATAGACGTTCAAAGCCCGTGGATGACAATTAGAAAAAAATAAGCTGATTATACTTGTAAATAGAAAAATTTAGAAGGCCATCTTCCCAAGTTTTTGTAAAGTAGTCCAGTATTCTGAGTTAATCAAACTTTATTACAATAGTTGTAAATTATGTGGTAAAAATCAATACTTCCTTCCCTGGTCCGTACAGCGACAGATGTTGCAATCAAGGCGTCACCGCGGGATGTCCGTCCAGTCGCCATCGGATTACTTCCCCGCCTTCATTGTTCCCAAAATTACCCCGTGCTGTACTGTGCACCAAATTGGCACAGCAAATAATTGTTACATGGGGGAGCCACTGACGTATTTTCAGGACAAATCTGGGAGCCACCAGTAGTAAAAATATTAGTTCTGCCATTTGACCAATTCTACAGAAAACTTGGTCGATCTGAACGTGCCAAATATTACCCTCGACCTATTTAACCCTAGCCCATTATTTCACCCCTTTGAACTTTGATAGAAACAATTTCATAAAAAATAGGGGTCGCATTGATGTCAAGTGTCAGAAACATTTTTGATTTTTCTACACATCAGACATCTTTATCGATCATAATTCTAGCTTAAAATTGCGGCCATGGAACGGAACCTTCTGACCGCTTCCTTGTTATTCCTTCTTGTTTGTCTTGATCTTTTCAAGGCGAAAGTAAATTATTAGTTATCTATGTTTTAAGTCTGCGTGCTGTATTATTGATCACATTATCTTTTACTATATCGGCGAAAGTGTGATTAAATTCTGATCTTTAGGTAACCTAGAACCATTAAAAAATCTGTCAATATGTTTTCGTTTTTACTACAGCTAGCTAGAACTCTCACAACGAAGACGATCGACCCGTTGATCGATCACAAAAAATTAAAAGCCTCGCCTCTGATTGGAACCACATGACGCGACAAAATAAATTAAAAAACAATCACCAGATCATTTAAGTAAACAGAAAAAATCTTTAAGCCTCGCTACAACCGAGACATTTGCTCCCGAAATCAAAGACTAATTTTAATTTCAACCGAGCTCTTATTGCGTAACCTTTAAGGGCGAGAACTATAGTTCCAAACTACAGTGTTTACGTTTCAGGGATTCTGTAAAGCTCACCGTGGGAAAGCTCAGAAGTCAGGTGGCAAGCGCACATGTGGTGCACTCCTGTTTGGAATGTTAAAAATAATATTTAACAAAATACAGACGATGGCGGTGCGCACAGATATGACTTCGCGGGGGAGTCTCGCACCTACATACCGACCAATTTCTCTGTAGAGTTAGATAGTGGAGCCAGTATCGTGTTTTCTGTAAGTCTTCCGTTGAAAGTTTTAGTTCTTTACATTGGGCGAGTTTACTAATAACTTGGACACACTACACGCTTATGAACCTTCCCCTGGTGGTCCATAAACAATAACAGAGCGTTATTTTATCTCAGTAAGCGCTTACGATAATGCGTGCACTCGGTATTGTATATCTGCGTGCGGTGGATCATGTAGCCGCGAAATAAAATATGAGAGATGCACTTTTCGATGCGATGGAGTTCGGTTATGCGGTAACCAAAATTAGCTTGTGTAATAAATGCGTCGAAGATGTATATTTGGAAACTAAAAAAAAGAACTCTACGTAAGTACACACCTTTTCGCCTTTGATCAATAGAAGATCAAAGTACTTTTATTTTATTCGACTGCTCAAAGGAAGAGTAAAGTTTGTATGTTTCTATGTGACTTCCTAGCGCTCGCGTGCAAAGGCTTGACCGATTTTCAATTGCGTGCTGGTGTCGTTAGATTTGTCATTTTACCCTGAGTGTCAGTTTTAACTTTTTTTTAGCCGGGTCTTTTGTTTATATTATTGTCGCATGTCAAATGTTGTTACAAATAATCAGAATTGGCTTTCGCGTGATCAGCTGAGAAGAATGTTTCCAACACAAAAAGTAAATCTGTGCACCGCCCAGGGCTGCTGCTCGTCACATGAGCCCGTGGGATATCGCCGATAATGGCCTGGAATTCGCAACGTGGGTGTCCGGCGAGTACGCATTATGCAGCGCTTTTTATGCTAGAAAGCATTCTACTCATCGATGCGCAATAATGTAGGCTTTGTTAATGAACAAACATCGTACGCAAACACGCCCAGTGACGCGTCGCTTCATTGCCTTTACTGACGCGATCCTAAAATTCTATAGCGAGCTTTAGAACTGAGACTACTTACTGATCGTGAATCGGCACAAACTCGATCGTGCTGTCGGAAACGTACCGGCACGCAAGTGATGTCGTGAAAGGAAATCATTTGGATTGGCGTGACCGGGAATCTCATTTGATATGTTTATGCAAATTGGAAATAAGATGTCGGGCGCAAATTACGCGATGCGGTATCAAATGGGCATCGTAAATTAGCAACTCGAGCCGCTCGCAGTGGGTGAGCTTGACAGCAGAGAACAGCCAACTCTATCTGTAGAGTTGGCCAAGAGATGGAACTAAAATCTTCTGCAGTGACTTCAGTTTTATTTAGAAAATGCGATCGTGTCTCCCTCATTAAGGTTAACAAATGAGTTGGGCGCACAGACCGCTCTGTAGGTTCCTATAAATTTAAACAGTGTCACGGAAGTCCCGGCTAACCTAATCCGCCCACGGCGCTTGCGTCAGTGCAGTGTCGAATCTCGCTTGTAAGTAAGGTACTCGTATCACTTCCTATATTATTGTTCTAAGAAGACTCAGGAAGTTGGCATGAAGCGTGAGCGGACACAGCTAATGTTTTTGTTAGTAGATTGTAGCCTGTAGGTAGTTATTACCGCCTAATATTATATCATAATAGCTGCAGAGTAAATGAGCACGTATGTACGTACCTACTTAGACGTTTAGGTAGAGAGATAATAATTGAATGAGTATGACTAAGTATGGAAAGATCGATGACTTAATAGAGTAGATATGGGTAATTATGAGTGGGTACTAATGATGAGTGATTGGGATCGAGTGGGTTCTTTTTGAAAGTATTGTTAAATACACTCATTAATGCGTCTGAAATTATAACAGCCACATAGTAAAACCACAAAGTAGAGCACTAGAGCCGCATAGAAAAGTTTTATCTATAAGCTACTTGTATATGCTTATGTAATTAGATATGCGCGCAAATTGCAGTAGTATATAACCATAAGATGAATACTGAAGAATCTAACTATCTAGCATAGAATAGAAAAGTTTTTTTTAATCTCAAAAAACGATCTAAGAATTTGACATCTAAGTTATAATTAAGATGTCCGTATAGGTAGGTATACAACGTGTTGTTTTGCATTCCTCCAGAATTTGTAGAGATAGGTATACTCCACTAGCAGACCACAAATGACTATGGGGCCACCTTGAATTTGAAAAAAAAAACAGCTGTTCCATACATTTCGTCTACATTCAACGAACTTTTTGTTGGAACAGCTGTTTTTTGGGTTCCGTACCCAAAGGGTAAAACGGGACCCTATTACTAAGACTCCTGTCCGCGTCTGTCTGTCAGTCTGTCACCAGGCTGTATCTCATGAACCGAGATAGTTAGATAGTTGAAATTTTCACAGATGATGTATTTCTGTAGCCGCTATAACAACAAATCATAAAAAAAACAATAAAATTAGTATTTAAGGGGGCAGCCATACAACAAACATTGTTTGCCGTTTTTATAGATAATGGAGCGGAACCCTTCGTGCGCGAGTCCGACTCGCATTTGGTCTGTTTTTATTTTTCTCAGTTTCAAGGTTGCACATAGCTTATTCGTGCTCTGCTAGTGGAGCATACCAACCTTTTAATTCCGAAGGAATGCTAAACAACACTTTGTATAGATCCAGTCAATTTGTTGTGTTTTTATCTTCAAAAATGCAGAAACGATAGTCTTGTGAAATTATGATATTTAGTTTTTTGGTGAAACCTTTATTTAACTTTTTAATTTAATCAGAAGTGAAATATGTACCTACTTAGGGAAACATTTTTTTTTTATTAAAGACTAGCTTTTGCAATTTCATTAGGTACTAGCTGCGCCCCGCGGTTTCTCCCGCGGTTAAAAAGTATCCTATGTGCTATTCTAGACTATAATCTATCTCTGTGCCAAACTTCATCCAGATCTGTTCAGCCGTTCTGGCGTGAAAGAGTAACAAACATCCATCCGTCCATTCTTACAAACTTTCGCGTTTATAATATTATAGTACGATGACAAAGGTAACTACTAAGGAATTCATTGAGATTCGAGACCAATCATTAGATTCCGAGGCGGCGAGGCAAATTTGCCTCGTTGCGGAGCTTATAATTAAGGCCATTGGCCTCTTTTCAACTGCATCATTAGACTATTAGTAGTATTGCATTGTCACCAAAGTTACGTTAGTATCCCTTAGTTGAGGCAGGATTTTGTCAGTGCGCACCACTGGCGCTATACCTATTCGAGTATTCCCTTGGCCTTAGTAGCAATAGTCTCCGCCGCGCGCGCTGGGATATACTCGTACCTAATTATATCCACCTGTGGTCCAACTACCGGGTATGTACCAAATTTCAGCTTGATCGGACTTCTGGAAGCGGTTCATATCTTACTTGCAAAATATAAACCATTTCCCGGACCCAAAACCCATAAATTTATTTGATCTGTGACCCATACTAATAAAATTACCAACCAGCTAAGCAAGTTAAATGAAAGCTTAAAAAAACGTGCCTCAATTCAATTTCCTGATCAATTACAATACAATGTTAAATAACTTTATTGGATGTAAATTACCTAATTACCCTGCCCTTTTACTTACCTACTGTTACTAATAACATTACCTAACATACAAAATGGTCTATATATAATGGAAATTCGATGTTGTTTTTTATTTGCATACATATCTACTTTACGAAAATGTTTTCTCGTAGTCGTAACTGCATATGTTTGTACTTTGTGTCTTATACCAAAGCAGTAATGCATTATCACAAAACATAGAAATCATTATATAGTAAACTAGCTGCGCCCCGCGGTTTTACCCGCGGTCCCACAGGAACCGTTAATTTTTTCGGAATAAAAAGTACCCTATGCCCTTTTCTGTACCCCAGACAACATGTATGCAAAATTTCAAGAGTGTCGGTTGAGTAGTTGAGACGTGAAAGCGTTACAAACAAACAAATAAAAAACAAACGAATAAACTCACTTTCGCATTTATAATACTAGCTGTCACCCCGCGACTTCGTTCGCGTTTATTATTTATACATATATATATGTGTTAGCTATCCTATCTGTTAAGTTAGATCGAACTGCACACGGTGTGCAAATTTGATTGAAATCGGTTAAGTAGTTTAGGAGTCTATAGCGGACAAACAACGTGACACGTAATTTATAAATATTAAGATTAGTTATCCTAACTAATCTTAATATATATAAATTACCTAGGTAAGCTTCTTCTCTTAGGTATAGTATATAGAGTGATCAATCGTCAAAAGCTTTTTTCGTACGGAAACCTATTTAATTGACTGAAAGTGAATGCCATATGGAAACTCTTAGAAGTCACACATGATTGCACTACCTATCCTATAGAGGCGATTGATCAATTATTTTTTTGACCTCTCCAATTTGTAAAGTTAAGTGTTTCGTTTACGTCACAACCTTGAGATTGAACTGACACTTGTGCTTCCGGAATAGGTAAGCTAAGGGGGTCTTTACACTACTACATAATTAGATACTTCCCAACATGTAGTACTTACCTATCAATTTGGCAGATTGCATCAGGGTCGTCGTCTCGGTGGTGATAATTCCTATTCCTACATGATTTTAAAGTCTTTCATTGCTGTTGCAGTGTAAAATTCCCTTTAGCTTATGGTAGTACATAGTATAATCCGAGTAGCTTTTGCAGGCTTTATATTCTTTAAAAGTCAGTATTTTTTACTTACCTAGTTAAATATATAAATAAAGAGATTAATTCATATAAATTATCAATCACATCTGTAAATATCAATAATAAATTGACTGCCTCGGTGGCCCAGTCGGTAGTGAACCTGCCTTCTGCGCTAGGGGTGTCGTCGGTTCGATTCCCACCTAGGGCAAACATTCATGTGATAACCATTTGTGTTTGTTCTATGTCTGGGAGTTAATTATCTATTTAAGTATGTATTTAAAAAATAAATATGTAGGTATATCAGTTTCTGGCCGCCATAGTACAAGCTTTGATTAGTTTGGGGTCAAACGACCATGTCTGCAAGTGTCCCGAATATTATTTAAAAAAACAGGATGACGGTGATAATGATGACATTGTAAAGCTTAATTACGTTAATTTAGTAAAAAACTATAATAGTAATGTTTAGTATGCATAAACCTATTTTATAAAACTTAAGCCTAACAAAGTGGCCGCTTTTACAATTCCATGACAAATTATGAAAATAATAAATCTACTAAATTTAGATCGACTTACCAATTGTTTGACAAATAATGATGAAGGCGCGTCCGTAATCATTTTGGTCCTTCGAGCGTGATATTCCGTACACCCATTAACCCTTATAGATTCCGCACTCAGAATGATCGAAGCCTTTATTAATTGCTAAGCTCTTGTAAGTGTAACGATGAAATTTTCAAAGTACGAAAAAGCTCTGTCTCAGTTCTTGCAAGCGCGTTTGATTTCAATTTCTGGGCGTTTTTGTCGGAACAAAGATCTCATGAGGCGGTTTCTACAGGGGTAATCGTTGTCCGAGTGACCATTAGCCACGGGTACCGGCACGCCATGTAGACAACACGGAAACTCGTAGGAACGCTGACATCGCGAGATTGGGTCAAGTACGACCACAACAACGCGTTTTATCACTCTATAACCCACGACGGAAGCGACGCATAATGCTCATAAAATAAACATGATAACTGTTTTAAAGTAAGTTAATGTACAAATAAAATTGATTTATTGTGTAGGATTCGAAGGTTGAGCAACACGTAAATAGGTTATGATGATCTAGTTTCGCCCTTTATCCTGTAGATAGTAGTTACTTGTACCTATATTTTTTGCTTGATTTACTTATTACCGTCTGGCTTTAAACAATAATATACAGCTTCATAAATAATAATAAAATCAATATTAGGCGAGAGTAGGCTAGCCTCTCAAGCCAGAGGGAGTGGGTTCGCATGCAGCCGAAGGCACGCACCAATTTGTTCAATGTGTAAACATAAATGCGTACCTATTTAATGTCATCTGCTACATAACTGGAGCCCGGTGTATGGCGACAGGCTCGCCCGCTGTCATATTTGGGACAGAATATCGTCTGGCGAAGTGTGGGTGTTTTAAATAAAATAAATAAATAAAAAGGTATTTATTGCCAAAACTAAAAAAATAAAAAAGACAAATCATTAAACAAAAATACATAACAAGCACCAATTTTAGTTTGGCAATTGGGATACTCTCAGCAATGTACTGCGGAGGCTGGCCAGCCTACGCAGAGCTGGTTTTCAGAGTATCAAAATGCTCGAACAACAGTTTTGCCAGCCCCTTCGGGGGAAAGGCGTGACGGTATGTTATGTTATGATTTTATATTATGAAGAAATATGTAGGCCCGGTGGAGTAATACCTACCATCTTCATCAGTTCTATCACCTGTATCTTTTATTTCACTCATCTCTTTTCATGGCACTTGTATTTACCATTAGTTTGCATATGTGTTTGCTCTTCTTGGTCTGCTTTCGTCCACTTTCTTGCAATCGTTTCTTAATTAATTAAAATAACTAGCTACTAACAATATAAGCCTAAAATAAACCAAACAAAAATAACAAATTACAAATAATAAACAGAGCTCAAGTCAGTATCCGCGGGTAAAGTACCCAAAAGGCTGGCAACGTTACCTCGCTGAATAGCAATGCTAATTCGCTGACCGAGGTAAGCACCAGCCCTTTGGTCGTTTGTTCTCTCTATCAGCCGCTTTGACAGCTCATTGAAGAGCAACCATGCGCTTGGACCCCAAGGGCCCAAAGTTTCTACCCCAAAAGGCAGAAATATGTATCCATCACCGAGGGATTCATATTTCCGCCTCTTGAGGGTTTCCGCCGATGTTGCCGCCGCTCCCGCCGTCCTGGAGGTAGATGATACATGGGATGCCGCCAGTGTGTCGACGCATGTGGCATCCCACACCAGTGGCCTACCATGACTCCAGGGAATCAATGTCATTCCGTCAGGTCTCTTACCATCGTCGCGTGCGATACCGTTCGGCTCAAGTATGGCCGGCACGTTGACGGTGGTAAGAGCCCTCCGAATGACATCGTTCAGAGAGGCGTGTCGGGACTGGCGGCCAGCGCTTTGGCGGCAAGACAGACCGTGATGTCCCTGACGGTCCACGGATGCTCCACAATGGCAATGATGGGGCTCGTTTGTATTAGCCCCAATTCGCAGGCTGACAGAGAGAGCAAACGTACTGTTATCGAGTAGCGTCCCAATGTTTCTGGATGGTAAAGTTTGAAGCCAGAACCCCGATTCCCGCTTTGCAGAGGCTAGAAGACGAGCACGATCGAATGGTGAAGTAGTTAAACTTATAAGGTCGTTTTGAATTTTTTTGTTTAAGGGCTCGTCCCAAAGCCTCTGCAAATGAGGTTTTTCGGGGAGGCTTTCTCCAGGGCAAGCTGTTGTCCAAGCGTTCGTAGCCTCGGTCATAAGATTGGTGTCACTGTGCCCTAAAGATTTAACCAATATTTTTGTAAGCAATTTTCTGGTGCTGTAGACCGAAGATAAAAAAGCCAGGAGAGAAACACTCGAAATTTTGCGGATACCCAAACCACCAAACCGGATAGGAAGGGAAGCTTGGGTCCAGGAAGATTCAGACATTGGACAATTTAGAATTTTTATAAGAATATTTTTCAAAGAATTGTCAAGAGTTGACAAAAGATCACTAAATGTCCACAAAGGGCTGCATCTTAATACATAAGTTAATTTAGGGACAAAAAGGCAGTACCGAATGATGAAGAAAGCCATGTGTGAATGGATAATGGAAAGGCGGTCGAATGATTCTTCAAATTTTGTTTTTTGTTCTGATATGAATGAGGGAAATGAGTCTGTGAATATCGGAGCACCCAACAAGCGGAGTGAATGCTTGTCAAGAATTTTGATATTTGGGGCTACAACATTAAATTTTTCTATAATTTCATTTCTGGCCGGCGAAGGGACTGTATCAGAGATAAAAAGCTCACATTTAGAGAAGTTTAATTCTAAGCCAATAGAATCAAACTTCTCAGTGAGGATTTTTAAATCTGCTAATACAGTCTCCGAGTCGCCGCCGAGAGTGCCGTCGTCCAGATACCACATGTTTAATTTTGATGAGAGTGAAGAAATAATGGGATGAATCGCAAGGCTGAATATGGCAGGACCAAGAGGATCGCCCTGTTGACAGCCAGTGGCCGAAAGAATCGTTTCTTATATTTTTGAGTCATATTAAATGGTGAGTGGTCAAGGTTTTGCTCTTCCTTCTTTATTTTTAACAGTTATTATAGAAAACTTTACTCTATTTAAACTCTGTACACGACTATGTACTGAGTACTTATTTACCTAAGTACAGAGTATGCTTAAATTCGTGGAACGTTTCATATTTTTTACTAATAAATTTTTCTATGGCACACACCACCGTCCATGCTTATTCGTAATGTTTTTATTCAATCCAAAGGTTGTCTTGAACATATAGCTCTTAAGCGATAAGGCCGCCCATTGCGTCTATATTTTTGAGTATTTAGTTTGGATTTATTTTGTACTTAGTGTCGATAGATGTATTTGTATTGTAAGTTAGCAGTACCTATTATTTATAGAACCCTTAAGTCTTCATTTGACGCTAATGATCGAATGAAACACAAACCTATAGATGCAGTAAAACCTGTTACCTCAAAACGTAATTTTAACACATTGCTGTTAATAAATATCGTGGTCGCGGGCTCCGTCCACGAATTCCAATTACATCAGATTACACAAGCGCAGCCGAGTGCGCGTAATAGCTGCCGGATTGGAGAAAGCACGCCGGCCTTGGCAGTGAAGCGTTGACTGCGCTGAGCAGTAAACTGTGGTGGACAGGGCTGTCGATGTATCATCTAATGCCAAATAGAGATAAAGCGCATTCGTTAATGTAGATACTAACCTCCTTACTGCAATAATTTATTTAATTTTTTTATTCGCAACTAACCTCAACAAACTGTGACGTGTAAATATTGGAGTTATCAATCAATTCTGATTTCTGATTTCAATACAACCTAAGTTATCCTATTTACTAGAATCTAGTAGAATACCTAGAACGTGTCGGTTTGTTAATTTGTTTGACCTAATTGTAGGGTCTACCTATCTGAAGGGGTTTATGTGTAAAATGCTAGTTTTTCATTTTACATATAAACCCCACATGGCGCTAAACAGTGGAAGGTTTCTAATTTCACTTCCACTAGAAAATAAGATTATTGCATATAATTAGAGTCTAAAACAAATTTACGAGGGAAATGAGAAAGACACGATTAAGTCATTGATCTAGTAAATCTAGTTGGAGTTATGATGATGTCGGTCTTATTCAAACACGATCAATAGGCAATAGGATGGCAGCCTAGAGGTCAATGATCCACTGTCGCTGAGCTTCTCCTCTCAAGGCAGGCAGGGCAGACAGCCCTGTCCATGGTCCGTCACGCTGCGTCCGCGCCGGTGGCGCCGCCTACAACACAGAGTATAATTGCGCGAGTTTTCACGCATGCGCGCCACTTTCGTTGCCAATGAACTTGGAAAGCGGGGATGCTCTGTCATTGTCGTTAGATAGCTGGGAATGCACTCTCGCTGCGTTACATGAATGGTAACAGCTCGCACGCGAGTGATGTAAGAGTTACACTTTATAGAAATCGTTTTTTTTGTAACTTTTCTAAATTGATGCTAAAAACAATCAACAACATTGTTCCCAAGGAGACTAAGGTTGACTTGGTACTTCACAATCAGTTTTCTACTTTAAAATTTGTAAACAAAACTAATGTATAAAATATTACGCATAAATGATTCTCTACCTACATAACCCTAACATTCCCAACTACCTATGGCTACTTATTTGAACAAGTAACTAGGTAGGTAGATAATACTAGATAGGAACCATTAGATAGTTAAATTGGGCAAAACAGCCGTAAGATAAGCATAATCTAATTCTAATCATATTGATATTTACTACTGAACCACTTACGTAACCTAACTTTATAGTCTGTAGCTAGTTGTACTATTTGTCCGGACCACAGACTTCCAACACAGTATTGAATGTAGGTACTACTGTATTGGATGTCTGTGGTCCGGACCAAACTATTGCAACTTGTTTCAAGCTGAATTATTAACCTGACTACTGCAACTAGCTACTAAAATGCTTAGTTCGGGTGCAGATGGTAAATATTCTAAATCTAATTTATTAAAATACCCTTTAGTAAATAGGCCTTTCCCAACGCACGTCATTCGGCCCGATTTTTGCGTTTCTCACCCTAAAATCGCCAACTTAACGTAAGATAGCCACATAAACCGATATTTGATCGTGATACCACCACTCTTCAACTTCATTGTCCTTAACCATACTTAAAGCTATTTTTTGCTCTCGGTACGATTCCTCGATGAGTTAATTAGCAGGCAATAAGGTTTCCTGAGGGTAGGGTCGCTGCGGTGGGAAAGCGTAGGCGTTGCGTCGCTCGCACTTGACGCTTCAACGGCCACGAAAACTGACTTGGTGGCGCAGGAAAGGAATGGAGACGTTTTGGGTACCTGCTTTGCTTTATTAAGTTTATTTTATCGGTTCGCGTGTCTGTTTATTGTCAGCAAGATAAAACGTTGCTTATTTTGCTTTCTTTGTAATTGAGTGGTTTTCTTCTGACTGATATTTATAACTTTGACAATTTTTATCGTCTTTTGTACTTTTCTGCCAATTTTTTTGATTAGATAGCAGCACTTTTTGGTTTTTATGAGGACTACTGTTTTCTTACCTAAATAGTTTGGACCTTTCTCTACTACAACTGCAGTGACTATCTAGAATTGAGAATAGGGTCAATTCAATGAAGCTGTTGTTCTTCAATCACGGCATATAATAAGTAGGTCTGGGTGGAATCGCGCTCCATTGACGCTGTCGTTACGGCGGCGGGGCGAGCCCTTCGATGCCCATCTGCTTTGTCACAGAACATCGACACCTTGACTTTATACCTTCTTGAACTCTCAGAACTTTAAGTATTCTGAGCTTGAACTCATATTTTTGAATAACTTTACCACGGGACACTACCATGAAATGTTTTTCTAGTCTATGGAGTCCGTACTATGTCGGTTATGAAAGATAATAAAACCAGTCGATCGCGTATGCAGACAAAATACGAGTCGTGAAGTAATTCTCCGCGCATACCATTGGGCGGCCCAAAATCAATCTATGCAAATTGTGTAAGCGATTCAATTGCCGATTTTATTCTGATTTGTGAATTATATGTATATTCGTGTGGGAAACAGGTATGAGCTGTCAACCGTCACATAGTCTGTCAAACACGGATACGCGTCTTGCCGATATACTTAATCGTTCACAGTACGCAGTGCTCAGGAAGTGAACGGAGCGACCTTGACATTTCCCTCGTCTGCGAATGTACAGCCGGCCGTGCGCCAGGAAGCGAATGAGCTGCCTCCGAGATACCGCTGGAGACGGACTCGCTTCCTGATGGTCGTCGGACGTTAACCCGACCATGGAGTCTATGGAACACCTTTATTTTATTACTAGAGCTTTCGCACACAGGCTGTCTATGTCTGTCCGCTTGACCTGGCTTTAGCGGACTGTATCTTTTGAAGAACATAGGACATAGGTAATCTGCGAAACCGGACTAAATAGCCGGTTTTTTTTTTACAGAATACCTATTACCTACCTACAAATACATGTTTTATTTCATGGATGACACTCACAGAACCGGAAAGGAAGGCAAAGGTAATGGTAAAGAGGAGCCTAATACATAGCAGTGGATGAAAGATGTTGTTGATGATGATTTAGTGTTTTTATTATGGCGGATATCCTAAAGGGAACAGCAGGCTACAACTAGTTTATACAATTCAATGAAGGGCACGATTGTATTAAGTATTAGCACTTTGAATCGGCGCAAATAAAATCAATTTCCTGTACAAAAGAAAAAGCAATCAAATTCAATTTCTCTAGAACAAAAGTACTGAGGTCCTGGTCATGGGCGTACCCAGCTTCTGGTGTAGGAGGGGGCAAGTCAGGTTTTTTAGGTCGGATCGTCCGCGGTTGTTTTGTCATACACACTACACAAACACACCTACATGAGTCATTAGATGTATGTAGTGTAGTGTGTAGGGCAAACACCCGCAAACGATCCTGTTTTAGGTACCTAGTTAAATAAATAAAAGTAAATTTGACTATGCATGCATTTCAGTTTCGAGTTCATACATGTTCTGCGAGATTTTCAAGGGGGGGCAGCTGCCCTCCCCTGCCCCCCCCTGGGTACGCCCATGGTCCTGGTATTGAAAAAGGACAATATACCCGCAGAATGAGCCACTTGAATCCGTCTCAATAAAAACACGTCTGGTCTCTGCATGGGCCTGTGTCTTGAACTGAACACAATCGAACAGATGGTCACCTGTTCGTCATAATTATCTAACAGGAATATGTTGGTCTGTGTAGCTTTAGGTACATGGAGTTTTTCTCAAATTTTTATTCGCAATTCTTAACTTTTCTAATTCTTCTTGTTCACCGCATCCAACAAGTGTCTAACCTTCGCTTCCAAGGCTACCAAGGCTTCGTGCTCTACACCATCTATGCACCATAACAAGTTATAGTCAAACGAAAATTTGAATTAAAAAAATATATAATAAAATAGAAAAGACCTCATGATCTACTTCCTTGCCAAGTTGGATTAATTTCGGTCAAGAATTTAGATTTTTTAATGAAAAATATAAAACCCTCTCACCTCTTTAAAACAATGCACCTGATTTGCAGTGAAACAAACGAGAGAAAATAATTGGAAGTAAAAGTAGGTAGGTATGTAGGAAAATCTGAAGTAAATGCCTGGGAGGTTGTGTTTTGCTGGTGTATTCTTACATACTTTTATTGATTTAAGCACAGAATAAATAATCAGTTGTTTACTCATCCCTCCCAAACTTATCCTCCCTAAAAAAAGTATCTACTACTACGTACTTTTAGTTGCTTATTTAGGTAGGTATCCTACTAATATTATAAACGCGAAAGTTTGTATGAATGGATGGATGGTTGTTACTGGATGAAATTTGGCACAGAGATAGATTATAGTCTAGAATAGCACATAGGATACTTTTTAACTGCGGGTGAAACCGCGGGGCGCAGCTAGTGCACAATATTACTGAAATATATGCCCAAAAGAGCCCGCTCGAAACGTCGAAAGAAAACATTGTGAGGAAACCGAAATGTCCTAGAATTAGTAGGTAATTCGTAGGAAATGTGGCATAGTGGTTTGGTGGATAACGGCTCATTCACCCTCGATTGAGGTTAGATAGCTAGATAGGTAGGTCGGTGTCCCTGCCACGGTCCAGGAACGTTTTGGAATGATGATAATATTTCCTGAATTATCACATATTAACTACCTACTTAATTTATTCTATTACCCATGTCAAGAGGCTGTTTGATTTATAAACTATATGACTGACAAATTATCATATATTAGTATTTAGTACTTACTAATTAGTAATTCACCTAAGTACATATATTAAGTAGGTACGCGTAAGTGCGTTGCATGACAATCAGAGCCACTTGTGAGTTATTATGATGTCAAATGGTGACCGGAATATGAAATAGCCAAATTGTTTGGCCGCAGCTACTTGGTATGGGCGTTTGCCGTGGGAACAATAGTTGACAGTTTCCGTTATGAAGGAATGTTCCTTATTAGGTACAGCCAAGTTCTAAACGCCTACAACTCACCTGAGAAGTAGGCTTTGTTCTGCGCCTAACATTACAAAGGTTAGGTACTTCTGAGATAGGTACATAAACTACTTTTTACAACGTAACCTAAAACGTATGGTCACGCCTTCCCTCGAAGGGGCTAGCAGAGGTGTATTACAACACTCATACTTCGCCGGATGATATTCAGTTCAAAATGTGACAGGCGTCGAGCCTGTCGCCATACACCAGGATCCAGTTATGTAGCAGATTTTGACTTTTTTACAAAATACATACATAATGTCACACAATTATAGCTTTCACGCTTAAGTACCTAGGTAAAATTATTAATGGTTATCCTGGAACTCGGAATACAGCCAACTCCTTTAGATTAGTAAGTAAAGCCGTCGAGAGCAGTGAGTCAAAATATCATCATCATCATTTCTGTTGAAAGACGACCACAGCTGGACAAAGGCCTACCCCAACGATCTCCACAACGACAGAGTCAAACTATAAAATAAGAAAAAAAAAATGTTTTATCTTGATCTTGAACCATAATTGAAGTTGTCTATGCCTCAGATTAAAACGGAAGTACCCACCTACACGCAATCATAAAATCTGCTTGCAAAGTATGTTACATGCAACGCCCTCTAGACCGCATGTACCTACCTAAATAGTATCAACTACTCTCTGAAAGATGGCGCAGTTCCAACTTGTGGTTATTTGTCTAAGTTTTATCCTAGGTAAAAAATTGGAATTGAATTTTCTTTTACAGTGGTTATGTACTAATATAGGTAGATACGTACTTGTGAATTTAAAAAATCTAGTATTCTTTCAAATATGTTTGTACAGAGTTTGAAAATATTTCTATGTTGCCGGGACAGTATTGCTATAAAAATATGACCGTCTCGGAGCCTTATAAATCCCATCTTCCAAATATGCAACTCCGCTATGTAGGTACTACGTAATTGATATTAATCGATAAGTAGTATCAATCACGCACTTTTTGAGCGCACTCGAAGATTGCAGACACCTACTTACTTTTTATAGTCCTGGCTTTGTTTTTAAATGTTAAGTAGGCAGTAGGCACCTATCTATTTAAGCAGGTATTGTTTTTTCCAAGAAGGTAAATCGATGGTTCTTTACAATACAAACATACCAGGGGGCTTACTACAACCTCTTAAAACATCATTAATTAGGCCTTACTTCGTAATTTCGTACCATGACCACCCTAAAAGTATTCCTGTTACGTTTTGATATCGCTTAGCAGTTTTGATGACGTCACTCGATTTCGTTCATTCAATCCAAGGAACATTTGTCTAAAAACCGTACCATGACCTATAAAGTATTCCTGCCGAGCTGTCAAAATAGCAGGAATGATACAAATTACAACGATTGTTAAAAAGTTGCTCTCCGTGTAACTTTTTCTATTAATAAGTGAGTTTTTGCTGTGTTTCTGAGGTTCTATTTGTAATATTTAGCAAGATGGCCGATGATTTGGAAACTTTCGAGTTTCTCGAAGCAGATAATAGAAGCTCCGTACAACGAAGGACGCCTTCGGACGGGCTCCAGAATAAACTTCAACCCTTTTTCACATAGATTTTTTTTTGGCTAAGTCCGCTCCTTTTGATGAACTTGTTACTTCTTAGAGTGATGAGCCTTCGCCTGCAGACTCCTATTTTAAGCCCGCAGCGATTTCACTGTGGGTTTTAAAAAAGTCTCACATGATATCGAACTGCTTCGCTGAGACTCTGCGGCCGCTGTGACAAATTATTCTAAGCATTAAATTCTAGATATCACCAAAATAATTTTCACAAACTTTAATTGTATACAGCAATTGAATTTTAATTTACCTTCATGATCAGTAGATTTAATTTACGTTTTCGAGGGGAACCGAAAAGATGGTGTCATGATTTTGTATTATTTTCTAAAACGAAAACTCGCCTTTACTGAAAGAGGGAAAGAGGAGCGGGATTTATCTCATTTATCATCATCTTCATCAGAGATTTAATGATAAAAATGTAATGACAAACATACGGATGACTAGGTGTTATGGCTATGTTGCCTCTAGCCTACCCTATGGGACAAAACAAAAAAAAAACGTTTTTGACATTGTTCATACAACCAAGTGTCGCCAGATGTTTCCTAGGAGAGATTGTACGCGGGTGAGGAAAATAAAAATTCTTAGGGAAGAAAATAATAAATAATAGTGTTTTTACTTGCAACTTGTAAAAACCGTAAGTGTAATTTCCCTGTATCGATAGGATATTGTAGGCACGATTTCGCTATGCGGTCGTACTATTGTACGACCCCGATTGTACGATTTTTACATGGCAAAAATCGTATAATTACGATTGACATCGTACATCTGGCAACACCACACTCCAAAATACGCAAAAGTACCACAGAGTGTTTAGAGGCACTTGTATCGTACATTCTTTTGACATCACTGTAGCAGGAGTAATAACGTTTTAAAACATTATTGTTTTCAATGCTTGTGGTAGGGTACAAAACAATACTTATTAAGGAATGTAACAAAACGTTCCTGCGCAATGATGTTTTTGTAAAAGTTCATGGTAAGCCCCCAGGGGTATGAGTAGGTATGTGACCGGAAGCATTACGGCAACATTCTTGGTATTTATTGCCTGGTAGGTACGATTTTCTCATGCGGTCTACGTGATGACGCGAGGTGTGAATTGGCTATAGAATAGACTCGTATAAAAATTTAGGGTTTTTATTTTCATACGGAAAGAAGACTATTGCCCAAACTTGGGTTTTCGACCACAGTTTTACCTAAGTTGTACCTAGTCGAAAATGGGAGACGCAACTGGGACTCTCTAGACAAGTTACAATTGCACAAAATCGTTAACGTTTGAATGACGTTTGATTGATTTGATTGATGCGTTACGAAAACTTTTTTCGTTGTCGTTTGGCTCCATACATTTCAATAAAGCGTCCCTGGCGGAAACGTTAAGGAACTAGACAAAATGTATAGAGCCAAACAAAAACGAAAAAAGGTTTTCGTTAACTATCAAAACTCGTGGTAGGCCCCCAGAAATCGCTTGCAATTTTGAAAACCTCTTGCAATTTGTTCCTAGCCCAGAGCTTTTTTTGTGTTTTTTTTTTGTCATTATCCTTCTGAGTTCGGTCCAAGTAGGTACGCCAGTATAGGTATCTAGGCTAAATATTTTCCTTTTGACGCGAACGAAACCGCAGGCAATTGTAGTTTTACTAGTGAGTAATAAATATAAAAGTTTTAGTGACCGCTGTGACCGTGAAATATCGTAATTTGTATTCTGAATGATGAGCACAGGTGCGCTCACTCTACTGCCGTTTACCAACCTCTTGCCTACCTCGCGACCACAGTTAACTTATTTATGTCCAAAATGACACGAATACGAATTCACCTAGAGGTACGAGTAAGTAGTTACCTATTAATTTCATTGTGATTTTAAAAACTTATCGGTTTTACCTGGAATTTTTCCGGGTTTTTCAAATGATCTGTGATGAGCTATCCTTTTTCCTTTAGGTGCAGGCTATTTTAATTAGTCGTGGATGGCATTATTCATGCTTCTGTGCATATAATTTGGTCATCATTTTGCAAAGGTCCAATGTATAGACGATAATAAGTATCTACTTAAGTAAGTATTATTTATTTTTTCTTTCCTTTTTTCCATCTTGCTTTAAACCACAGAATAAATAACTTCTGATGTGCCCGTAATAAAAGTCCGCTCGCTCAAAAAATGTGCGCTTCTACAGACTGATGAAGTGAAGCTTTGGGTAAGATGGCTCCACCTTGAACTTAAATTAGGAAAGTACCAAACCAGGTATTAGGTAGGTACATACCTACCTACTCTATGGTTTCACCAGATCCGTTCTAACTAGTCCTCGCAGTAAGTTCATTTTTATCAGTGTCATATTTTTAGATTAATAGCACATCGCATTAGGATTCAATTGTCAAACAAGGATCTTCAGTGCAGGGGCCCTATTCGGAGATAGGACTTTTTCATCTCGATCTCGATTCCTAGAACTCGAGGGAGAATCTCCTAAAAACAAACCATGTGGTATTCTCAAACAAGCATGAGATGAGATGGGCTTTTCTCACTCAAATTACGTTCCATTTTACTCGACTGTGCTTGCTAAAAACCGGTAAAATCGATAAAACGTATTTCGGGACCATTCTGCTCATTAAATGCATACAATAATTAAATATCGATATGTTTAATCAAATGAACTAATATTATGATAATTATTACAAGTTATAAAAGTGAGAAGAATAAAATATAACATTTTCATTCCATAAAGGATTTGTGGGGAACGAAACGCACTTAGCCAAATAAGTCATTGTTTTGTTTACAAATAGAGGTTATTAAAATCTAAAAATCTTTCCGTCATCACGCCCACAAAAACTATCACGATTAACAACATTAAACACTTAATAGGAACTACTAAGGCTTTCGTTTGTCGTTAAACCCAATGGAATGGAAGATCGGTTTGGAAGTTTTTTCCGAATCAATCGCCCCTATGTACTAATAACTTATGACCTTCAAAATAATCTAACAGGGTTAATAAAGTGACGCCAGGATACTTGTGGCGATAATTGTAAGTATTAAGTACTTTCTTATCACTATATATGACCACATAATTTGTAAATAACCAAGGTTAACTTAACCTAAAAGTCACAAACTTTTTCTTGTTTATAAATTGAAAAATGTTTCAGGTACCTACTGCGTAATTTATGCCGTTCGAGCCTAACACCTACCAACAAACAAGTCACCCAAGGACTCGTACGTGACTAATGGTTTCCAAGTTGGCTTTAGAAACCTGACTGTGGATGAGCTAAACAGCAATCACAACCACTATCAACAACAAATCTGTGGACTTAGTTACATATTTGTATGAACAAAAAAATTGAATTTTCTTAGACCCAGTAAGTAAGTATCTGAGAAATCACACTTTACACTAATTTTAAAAAGGCAAAAGTTTGAATGGAAGTACATATGTATATATTAGATAGATGATGGTTGTTCTGAATTAAATTTGGCACAGAGATAAAGATAGATACTATAGGAATAATCTGGATAAGCACATTTATACATAAATATCAAGTAGCTGCGCCCCGCAGTTTCACCTGCGGTCCTGCAGAACCATTATCTCTATCATCCTCTTCATTGTCTTATCATCGTCCTTTTCTGTACCTCTGACATTGTGTATGCAAAATTTCATGATGATAGATTGAGTAGTTGAGGTGTGACAGCAGAACAAACAAACAAATTCATTTTTAAATTATTAGTTAGGATATCTATATTGCCAATCTACCTACCTTACACTCTGCATTAGGTAATATACTTACTAGCTGATCTCTGTACCTATAGCTATACTTCATACCCAGTGCGGTGAAGCTCAGCTCTCAGCTTCTTACATTTAGTGCTTTGCAATGAGGTTCGGCTAACGGACTATACAAACTAATATTACATAGAGAGTTTTAGGCAAGACAATCTAGCCATTCCCTAGTGATGTGCTTGCCAACAAAGGACAAATTGACTTTTATCTAAGTAGTATACCGTTCACTTTGGGAAAAATTATAATCATTTCCTATATTTTCCCATAAATCTGTCCAGTATGTCCTAAACAAGATAATTTAAATCAGTCATGTAATGCAGAGCAAAAGTAAAATATAATGTTTGATACATTAAGTAACATTGTGATTTTTTGTTTGCAGATTGAATTGTGATGGAAACCTACACTGCTACTTAAATTCAAGATGCTTTACTTAATATTTTGGAAGTAATCTGTTATTGTTTTAAGGACATTCTAATGAGTACAAACAGATTTTGAAAAAGCATGCAGCGAAAAAGATAAATAAATCAGTTTTTTTATTGTATTATGTCTTGTTATTTAACATACTAGTGATGATAGCCTAGTCGCAGAAGATACGCCTCTCAAGCCAGAGGGAGAGGGTTTGGACCCAGCCAAAGGCATGCACCAACTTATTCATTGTGTGAGCATATGTACATATCTAATGTCATCTGCTAAGTAACTGGAGCCCGGTATATGGCGACAAGCTCACCGCCTGTCACATTTAGGACTGAATATCGTCCGCTAAAGTGTGGGTGTTGCCTCTGCCAGTCCATTCAGGGGAAAGGCGTGATGATATGATATGTTATGTTCAAAATGCAATGCCGAAAAATATTTGTATTGTATACTCCACTTTGGTAAATATACTAACCCCCTTAGCAATAAACAGTGTATAGCCTTGGGATAATTATACAGTGTTTTGTCTTTATCTTTCTTTGTTGTTTTTGAACTCGATCGAAAATGGCAAAAGACTAACTATTCTGAGGCTATACAACATTTATTGCTAGCTTCAATAGAGTTCAAGAATTAAAAAAAAGACAAAACTATATAACTATTCCAAAGCTATACAACGTTTATTGCTAAGGGGGATAATATTTACAGCTTAATATTATTTTTACAGACAAATTTACAAACAATATTATATAGCTTGGGGTGGGAGGAACATGATTGTATATATTTGAAGGAAGTAGGATGGACTATGTCCGGGAGAGGATATCTTATAAGGAGGAAACTTAGATTGGGACAACTGAAGCAGATGTGATCTGTGTTATCTTCATCCAACCCACATTCACAGATTGAGTGCTCCCTGAGCCTGAGTTTGGCTAAATAAACCAGAGTGCACGGGTGACTTAATTGGAGACAACATAAGATCATGCTCATATGTTTCTCGGTTGAGCGGAATTTGAAGAACTAGGGAATTGTAGGGATACCTATTGGGTTGGATATCAGCATATCTACCCTTGATGTTTTGGGACGTCTCCCAGTATTTTGACCATTGATTTAGGAGGAAAAATTTAGGAAGAAAAAGGCCATGCGAGTATAATTGATGTATTCAAGATTCCAAAAGCTGCTTACAATCTATCTTGTCAAACCCTTTTCACTCCTCATTTCGTTTCCCTGTAATTTGTTAAATTAAGGAATCCCTCATAAATTGTTGTAAAATAGGTTGCACTCTTGTGCAAAATTGGCCACCTATAAAGGATCTCTTAGTGTACTCAGTAAAGATGATAGAGTAGTTGAGATTATGCGACTTGACATAGAGGATAGCTTCTAGAAGGGCAATCGCTTCTCCAGTGAATACTGAGAAGTAAGATGGGCATTTATAACTAAGACTTATTCTAGCAGATAGTATGCAAACAGCTGCTCCCACGGCACTGACTGTCGATAACTTCGACGAATCAGTGAATATGTTTACGCCAACCAGCGTAATGCGATGCGATCCTTTGGTAAAATAGGATAGTCCTTGTCAGATCGAAATGAAGTGGACTATTGGGTTGAAAAGTGAGAGGCAATAATTTTAAGTTTAAAATAACCGTAGACGGAGAAACCAATGGACGTAGTCACATTTCTGTCTCTTTTACTCCGCAGCGAAACAGCCATATGAAAAAATAGCATGCTTGAAAGAGAAAGATTAATACTTTTTTTCTCTCTGTCGCTGTAACCGGTTGACTCCAAGCAATATTTGACAGCTTGGTGTCAAACATTACCGTGACCGAGAGATTGTTGTGTTTTTTCGAAAATATATCATACAAAATCAAATCTAACTGTTATCATCGCATGGTGAAGTGTTTTGGACATCGTCAGGATGGTGCAGTGCTGTATTTTGGGTTGTCAGAATAGAACAAAACAAGGTTTAAGTGATGTTACATTTCACAGGTTGGTACTGGCCATTGCTCTAAACAATATGTCTTCTAAAATCAATACAAATATTAATTAAAGTGGATCGATGCAGGAACCACTTATTTGGATGTAAAGGTTTACTGCAAAATGCCAAATCATGCAAAAGCAAAGAAAAACCTAACCTCCAAGATATTGAATTAGGGTTGCCATAATCTAGCTTTCAATTTTACCCTAGTTTTCTAACACCCGTTTGCACTGAACATAAGAATTGCTTAAGCAGTCCTTGTTTAACTAGTTTAATCTACTCCTAGCGAAATATTCCCTTATCGGGCACATAAAGTTAAAAATCCTAAGAAATGGCTCAAGATTCATTCAAGATTTTTTTTAATGCTAGGAGTAGTTTAATGAAGCTAGTTAAGCAAGGACGTAGGCAGACGGGCCTAAATGTTTTTGGGTGACTTATTGGATTTGACAAATTTATTTTATCCGCCCAGATTGGACGCCACGTATTATCGGTTTTGTACAATAGCGTTTTATTAAAAATGGAAAATGGTTCAATATTATAATTTTTTGGTTGTTACTAATACAGAATACAGAATTTACCCTACATATCTTAATATTTCCTTACAGATTTCCATCGAGTGCTGAACTTGTAGAGATTTGGATACAAGCATGTGGTAGATTTGATTGGAGACCAACGCAAAATTCTTAAGAGAAACGTGACCAACTTAATTACACGAAAGAATGCGAGACAATATTTTTTACACGAAAGTTTTAAAATATGTAGCCATAAACATTTCTTTCAATGCCATGGCGATATATTCGATTGTTCACCTTTAGATAACCACGAACTTCAGCTCACAAAAGCCATTATATGGGAGTATTTAAAGGTGAGACTACATTACTTAGCTAAGCGTGCATCTGAACCAAACGAAAGAGTAAGAAATGTATACAGTAAGCTGATTTTGTTTAAAAATGAATAAAATATAGAAAAATAATCTGAAGTCTACTATTTTATTTACTGTTAAAAATCTACCCTAACTTCCCTAACTTTTAGGGAACCATCCTTAAGTAGCAACACTGTTAGAAAATATCGCTATCTCATGTCCGGTTACACAGTACTTGAGTCCATTGGTTTCTCCGTCTACGAAAATAACAAACAAGTATAAACATTGACGTATAGAATTTTTTTTTGCCCGTAGGGCAGGCTAAAGCCAACATAGCCATACCGTCTTGTCATCCGTTTGATTTTTGTACATGGGTTATTAAATTTAAGATGATAGCGGAGAGGGTGATTAAAAATTAGATGAATCCCTCCCCTTTTCCCATTTCAGTCGTGGATACTTTACTGAAACGTTAAGTCGAGTTCTGTAGAGAACACGAAAAGTTGCATTTCCTAATGTTTGTATCATTTGCTTACACTCGTGCACGTTAACGAACACGGCAAAGGTTACACAATTATTACACTTTAACACTCGAAGCATCACAAGTTTTAGAAAATAATACAAAATCACGACACCATTTTTTCGGTTCCCGCCAAAGACCCTCCTTGACGTATAGAAACGTATGACGTAGGTATTCAAATACTGAGTTGCCAGTTTTGTAGAAAAAATATATTTACGGGACCGAAGTGGCAACAAATGAGTCGCGACCCACTATCTCACTTACGTCTCGACTGCCTCCGACCACTCGAGACATCTCGGGCCCCAGCCATCGAGATAATCTCGATCTCTAGCGAAGAGAATAAGGCATCTCGATTTTAGGCATTTTTTTCGAGATGAGATGGTATCTCGAGTTGTAGGAATAGCCCTCCAGGTGCGTGTGCGTCGTTACTCCGTACATAGTTATTATTCAGTTTTGGCACTCTGCCGACTTTAGGTCGCGGTGCCAACGACCCATGAAGTCATCTAGGGCTCGCACGCGTCACTCCTATGCAAGCTACTCTATGTACAGCTAGAGTCAACTCAACTAATTAGTCCTGCGGAATTTTTAGTGACAACTGTAGGTAAGGAGTAGATAAAACTAGCTGCACCTAGCTTAAAAATTGTGTCCTTCCAAGGTCCTTCCATAAAAATCGTAATATATGTATACCTACTTCATACACTTTTTGCACTTCAAGTTGATATTTAGTCTTATTTAATACGAGATCAGAATCATTTTCAATAGCTATCTATCTATGGTATTAGTATAGTATAAATATTTTAACAATAAAACTAAAGTAAAATCATTTGTTGACAATATTTTTTAAGCAACCATTTATTTGTCGAGTTGTCCCTCGACATAGGCCTCCCCTAGTTACCTCCGTGCTTTCCAATCCTCTTCGTCTGGAAAATCGTATTCAACACTAAGTAAGTTAGTACTTACTAAATATCAACTTGTAGTAATCTATGATAGCCTCAGTAGTGATAGGAGGAGTAGGTACAAACATCTATCGATATTTTATAAGCCGGTCGCTCATTCTTAGGACTCACGATAGAACTGCTACTCAGAAGCGCGTACGCCACCAGCCTTCCAGATTAGACATTTCAAAATAAAAATACAATAGGTTCTCGGTTTTCCCCCATCATTCTCCAGTTACCGGGTGCCATTCCGCTGTATCGTAACATACAATTAAATTACCATAGCGGTGCGGGAACGCGGCCAACAGGAAACGTCGGGCCTCGCCGCATACTGATGCAGTGCTTTGTCTCTTTAAGTGGTTGCAGGAACCCGGAGATGTCTGGCATACCAGCAGGACTAAGGAGTTTTAGAGTCTAAAGTTTAGACACCTCTACCATCAAAATTGGCTACGCGGGTGCTAAGGCAGAAGAAGAAAAGTCGCTGATCGGAGCATTTAACTAACTTTAGATTGGAAGAGAAGCTACCAATGGATGTTTGTATAATACAAAGTTAGAACATTAGTGAGGTCGTTTTACTGCTTTAGCCAAACTTACAAAATAAACTATTTTATTTAAAAAGTTAAGTCAAGGAACTATTTACGTAACTTAGGTCCTTCTTACTTACTTAGGTTAGTCCTTCTCACATAAATAGCATGTAAATTATTGTCTACTAGCGACCCGCACCGGCTTCGCACAGTACCCATTAATTAACCTTCCGTTAAAAACTATCTAACTGATGTTGAAAGCCGCATCAAAATCCGGTGCATGGTTTAGAAGGAATTAGCGCATAGGTACACCTACAGACAGAAAGAGGGACAGACGCGGAAAAACACTTTGTCGTAGACTATGTAGAAGAGGGTATTTTGTGTTTATTTTAAATACTTGTTAGTAAGTTCTTTATTGATTTGTTTGACATTTATTATGGTAAGGATAAGGGATGCCCCCTATTTCGATGAGACCTTTGATTACCAGCGATGCTTATTTGGATGCGTAGGTGCTATGAATTCTCATTATATTTATATTAGTACTTAGTGCTGATTTTCTAATTTTGGCCCGTGGTTTATTGACCCAACCGATTAGGAATTGTTACATTAGTACTTAACATAACCGATGACCATATACTTCTGTGAATGTTGACAAATGCCTACGCGGCCGAATTCGTTAACGATATGCTTTCAAGGAACGCCGGTTACTCATCAATATTACAATGACAATGACAACAAAAAAAAAATTGACAATTGTTTAACAGGTACGCGAGAAGTGTCAACATGAATAGTTTCGCGCCGTTCTTGCTAGTTGGGGAGTCCGCGACCTTACTTGAATACAAAGACGGTCGGCTCCATGCAAGGCGGCGCGCGGCGCATGCGCGGTCAGCGACTCCCAACACGGCCACAGAACTAACCATAGTAACATTCCTCCTCTTTCCCCCCTTTCTTGGTCCCTTTGCCTTGAGGCCACGTGCGCTTGCGCCCGTGCATACTTATCACGAAAATGGGCATTTCCACGAACGCACCGGAACTTTTAATGCTGATGGTTGGGACGTTCTTTTTATAGCAGTGATCGGTGGTATACAGCTATATTGTACCTGTTGCGTGAAGCAAAACGCCCGGAATATGGGCGATGCCAACGAATGTTATTCCTGTCTCCTTATAGCTATTCCCAAAGAAAGACCTACGTATACATGTAGGTTTACATAACTTAGATGGGCATCTAAGTGTTATAAATAAGGCGCTTTATGAAGATCGCCATTTGCGTAATTGGATCTAAGGGCTTTTCTTCGTTGGGTAATACAGTAGTCTCAAACGCAACTATTGATGTAACAACTTACCGCAACACCGCAACCTTTCCGTTGACGCAACATCTGTACGTGTAGGTACAGTGCACAGAACACTGGATAGACCCGGCCCAAACATACAAAATAGGTGAATGAATTCTTATTTACTTACATCGAAAGAACTTAGGTGCACATAATAAAGAGGGCCTCAACCTCAACACATAAACAGACTTTTTTTTGTTCGGGAAACGTAACAGTGCGAACAAACTATATAAATTTAACTGTAGTTAACTATGCACCAATTACACATTCCCTTTACACCTTGTCTAATAATACGAGGGTGGGTCAATATGTCCATGACTTTTTGTAGAAAAATACATATTTTTTAACAAAAAATCAGTTTTATTTTTCGACGTAATCCCCTTTGAGTGCTATGCACTTTGCCCAGCGTTTCTCAAGTTGTTTGATCCCTTTAAAAAATAGGATTTCTTAAGGTCTTCAAAATAGGCATTAGTTTCAGCGATGATTTCGTCATTCGAATTAAATCTCTTTCTACCGAGTCATTTCTTTAGGTTTGGGAACAGAAAGTAGTCGCTAAGAGCTAAGTCCGGAGAATACGGTGATTGCATTTGCGGTGGCAGCATTTCGTACCTATCCCAATTCTCTAAATTTTGCCATTGCGACTACACACGTATGGACCTTTGCATTGTCCTGGTGGTAGAGCACTTTTTTCTTTGCCAAATGTGGTCGTTTTTCTTTTACATCTTGATCGAACCGGTGTAATATTTATTAATAATATTTATGGTTTTACCCTTTTGGAGGTAAGTAATCGATGTAGATTGTGCCACTTGCATCCCAAAAACTGTAGCTATAACTTTGTCGGTTGGACACACTTTGACCTCCTTCGGCGCAGATTCACCCTTAAAAACCCACTGTTTCGACTGTTCCTTGGTCTCCGGTGTATTGTGGTGCATCCAGGTTTAACACTATACGCGCTAAGATCAAATTGAATTGCAATAATATACCGCACGAAACGGCAACGCCGCTTTTAAGCAAAAATTTGAATTTTTGGGCGCGAAAACTGTTTTTTAATTATTACGTGGAAACTACGAGGTCTAGGAATCTGAAAATTTTGCTGCCTATGGCAGCAATCATGCTTTATTTTTGCCCTTTAAATCAAAACTCTACGTTTGATTGTTTCGTCGATTCAACATGTGTCAGCTTAAGTGACGTCACTTCAGTTTACACATAGGTGTTAGCTTATAACTCGGAAAGTACTTAAATAACCCAGAGACTCGAAAATTTTGCTGCCAATGGCAACAAATATGCTTTAAAATTTGAGCTAAAATGCATAGTAATACCTTCTTTCGTTTGGAAGATATGATATGAGTAGCTGAAGTGACACCACACCAGCTTACACACAGTTTTTTGATCATAGTTTCTACATGTTTTGAGTAACATCGTTCAGATTTTTCCTACCTTGTGCAGCTATTATGCTTTAATTTTCTAGCTATTGTCCAAAACCCTAACCTTACTGGTTAGCCTGTACTGGATGTGCTAACTGAGGTCATGTCACTCCAGCTGACCCATAGTAAATGGCTCATATTAACGAAGTTATTGTGGCAGCTAAACTAAGACTGGATATTTGATTGCAGCTATTAAATGTTGGCATATATAGGTAAAATTATTCTATCACCCATGAGGAAGCTTTAGTTACGCACACCCTTCATAGCATGAATGTTTGTTAGCATGTTCATTGGCAAGCAATTTTATCTAGAAAGAAGATCAAAAAGTAAATAATAAAGTGTTTACATAAAAGACAGAATCAATTAGTAATTCGGAAAGCAACTTACACTGATTCTGCATTCTCGCATCGTAGTCGATAATACATTCGTCGACATAATCGTAAAGCCATATTGGGCAAAACACATTGTTTGGTGAGTCGGCGGACAATGGAGTTAACTGTAAATGCACAGATTGAGACGTAGTCGGTAGTGGGCGAATCCAGAATGTATTTATAATAAAAGAAGAAAAGAATAGAAGTTTGGAAGAACATACATAAAAAATAACTTAACTTTCTGCGGTTGCGAAACGGATTGCGTAGAAAAGCCAGAAAAGGGCTCGTCTACAAAAAACTCACCTATTAAATTTAAAAAAGAATAGAAAAGCAAACCGATCCAATTGAGAACTTCCTTCTTTTCTGATATCTGCTAAAAACGCAAATATAATTATAGCCCCTATTATATATTATTTGTACATCCACAACACAGTAACATGCCACTTTATTGAGGTACTTAACTTATGTACAACATAAACCTTGCCCCAACTCTGAATACGCTCACCATAAGTGCTGGTAAAGCTGTTTCTTATTCCGCTCGGATACGGACGTGCGCAGGAGTCTGTGGACTCCGTATTACATATTCAGATTATGTCGGAACGTATGGTGAGGCATGCAGCTTGCGGATACTAAGACCTGTGAGTCGAAGGTATGAAGTGAGCTTTCAATGCTTTTCATTTAAGTAGGTAGGTACCTAATAAAGCGATTCTAAGAGACTGCTAAAGCCATAAACAGTCTGTTAAAACAGTAGGTATCTATTCGGTATGTTTGATTAAATAGATCAAAAATACCCATCTATCGAATTTAGACTAGATCCTAATCTGGTACTTACCTACAGTCGTTTTGTCCAGTCTAGGCACTAATTACTGGTTACGTAAACGTATAAAATCTCTCAGAAGGAAACTACTCTCTCAAATGTCAGTTACTCCTAAATTTATTCCTGACATTAAAAATGCCTAATAATTTAGTAAGTAGGTAGCACGGCTACATTTCTAGGAAATGCCGTCGTTAGCATCTTCCGCATCTCCACCCACTTTATTAATCAGTAAACGTCCCGCGGCCGATAAAAGTGCGGCATTTATAGACTGGCCGTATAAAACGCATAAATCGAAGCAGAAAGAATGGCGATCCCTGTCCAACATCACACGAACAGATTTCAAAGGCACATCGTTTTTCATTGGGCCCATAAACTCAGGTGTTTATGGCTTATTGTCACTTTTACGCTTTCTTAACTCACTTTTTCATATGGAAATATTTTGTCTGATGCTAGCTTTAGAATGCTATAAATAAATGCTTGGTAGTTGCGTTCAAATAGGAAGATAAAGGATTGGGTTTACGCCTTAGGAAAGTGTGCGGCAAGTCACTGAAAGACGTTGCCTTTGAAACTGACGTTTATAGTTTGTGGATGTCTCTCGAATAATAAAAAACAGTTTCCCACACTGTAATTAGAGAACGGAAACCCGATAAAAGCTGGCAAAAGCACATCATAAGACCGACACACGACGGCAGCTTTTACATGTCAACACATCTCTCAATATTGATTTGATCACAAAGCTACCGATGGTGTTTCGACTATTTCTTACAAGTGCCGATTCTTTAGTTTTGCTATAGATCGATCAAAACAAAATTCGAGATCCTTTGTCGCAGCCAACTACAGCCGAACCTTTGTTAGCTTTTGTTAAACGCCGACCTACGATGAAAAAAAATACGCTATTTGTAATTGTGACACTGTTGAGATTTTTTACACGTGCTTTTACAAGTTTTTTTATTCAGTAATCGGATTACTCTATAACCGACCAAACGGAGGAGGTGTACAAGTCAACGCGTATATATAAAATTATTAATACAAATAATTATGTATATATTTTCAAAATCGGACTATCATAATCTACTCTCGAGTTGGTTACCGTTACGTAGGGACGTAGAGTCGACCTTTCTGCCTAAGTACAGTCTAAGTACAGAAGAAATATCTTTGTATCATATTAAATTTAATCTCATGCGTTGTTTATTTAAAGACGAAAACAGCTTCCTCACCCTAAGTGGAATATGTATTTTAGAAATGTGTTTATTTATTAGAAATAACGAAAGTTACTTTTTTAATGTAAGCTCAAGTCGTGCAGAAATCTTACGCTCTAAACATAAGTACAATACTTAAGTATATCTATTCCTCAAGTCAACAATGCCATTTAGCTTCAAAAGTTTATTATAAGGAGAAAAGGATACCTAAAAGAATATTTTGATGATGATAGATGTGATTATACTTAAAATTAGGAATGTAAAAAAAGGAAATTTTAAGAATAAGTACCCTTTTAATTTAAGATTAAGCTATTTATATTTAAAATGTAAGCCCTGATGTAAATAATATAAACATAGTTTTTAAGAACGAGTTTTTTATTACATACCCGCGTTGGGCAAACTGCTGAAACTCTGAATCACTGTTATTTAAACAGTTTATGCAATAAAAATATTCTATTCTATTCTATGAAACCATAAGCCGAAGCTTTCGATAAAAGAACATAACACAAATATTCGCTAAAAAGAAAGAAGACATAGAACAATAGGCCTCCTGGGGTGAGTTCGTTGGTGTTGGACCAAATTCAAGCATGAAGAGTATGTATTATTTTGATAGAATAGTAAATACTTAGTAACACTATCATTTTACAAGAAGGTCTCGGATTAATGGCCAGAAAACACTAGGTTCACAAAATGGAAATTAAAAATCAAAAGTTGTTATTGTCAATATGTCACTTTTTTCAAATGTCACACAAACCGTCAGTATTGTCAGATTTGTCAGTATTAGAGTCAACGGAAATGAAGTGAAGAGGAGCTTTGTAATTATTTTTATTTTCAAACATTTTTTGATAATATATGTATCACAACTGGATTTTGCCGAATGATAAAATGCAATGCATTATAAAAGAGCTTTTGGACGTTTTGGGGTTAGTTATTATTACCAACTCATTGGCTGCCTGGAGCTTAAGTAATATCTAATACGCGTGCTATTAATTAATTATTTATCTATTGTTTTTAGATGTAATTTAGAAACCGACTCGGTAATAGATTACATTCAAAATGATCCTAACTACGGCAACAGTAATCTGTCATCCAAACAAGCTGCGGAGTACGCACAGAAGCTGGCTCTGAAAGCTTCGAACGCCAAGATTTTCCTGAAGAAGTATGAAGATCTCCGAAGCAAAAAGTACGTTACTTTTAGCCAAATTAGATAATTAATGTTGCCCAGTACATTCCCAGTCCCGTTCCTAGTTCAGTAGGTTGAAGACTTGATGACAATAATTTTCCACGGTTTTAAGCTATTCTAAACAGTGTTGTCAATAGCAAAACTTGTGCCCACAATAGCGGATCCAGGGAATCCCTAAGGGGCACAAGCCCCATCCAAAATTATCAAATTCACACATTATTATGATTATCAAAAATGTCTGCTTTTTAAAAGTGTTTTTATGTTAGCTTATCTAAATATGATCCTCAGCTAAGTCAACCCCTCCAAACCAAATTATTTCCTTGATAAAGCTTACTTCACCCTAAGCCAAGCCCCTAACCAAACCAAAATCCTGGATCGCTACTGGGTGCACAACTTTCTAAACTACTAAGATGAAACGGAATTAAAAATATCTCCATCTCTTTTCCTTTCTGTATATACGAGTATGAAAAGGATATCGCTAATTTTGAAGCTTCTTTTTTATATTTTACTTTATAAAATGGTAGAACAGGAGGCATCAACACTACTGCTGAATCTGTAGTACAAAAATCAGAACAATTTTTTTCATACTTACCTTATTATTTGTCTTAGCCATCACCTAAGTTTCTACCACTTGGATAAAGTTAGGTTTATTTTTCCTTAATTTAATTTTTATTTCAGTACTGATAACTTGTACTATATCATTGCACTATTCTACAAGTTGATATGTGAAGAGAAAAAAACAAAAATAAGCAAACCTAAAGTAGCACCTAAACCTATTTTGGGGGACAACAGACACCAAATTACTAAGGAAGACCTCCCTCAGGTAAAAAAATACTTTAGTTTATTCAATTGACTTGTAAAATATGCAACACAGGAATATCATATTTTCAATAGTACTTTTAAAGTAGTGGCTCTGTGACCCGAAGAACTTGCAGCATTTACGAAAGCAAAAAATATGAAAGCCAAAGAATTTTGATGAAACTGAAGCAGTAGACACTTTGCTCCCTGACACTCACTGGGTCGGCTAGAGAGAAATTCGGTCCATGAAAACATGTTAATACCTTTTTATTTAATTTTTTTACTCTGCTCACATCCTTTTACTTTTTCACTGACTTATTAGGATGTAACCCATGTTTATCATACATGTATATTTACAGATTAAAGATAAGTTGCTAAAAGCAGTGGATGAAAGCAAGAAATTCGTCATGAAATCTATTGAAGAGAAAGAGGCCAAACTGCGTCCAAATTGGTACACCACACTGGATCTGCCCAACTGGCAGAAGGATCATCCCGCTATGTCCTGGGACTTTCCGAAGGAACCCGTGCCCATTATTGCTTCTTTAGGTTAGTACCAAATAGTTAATCAATGGCTTATAAAAGCCAAATATTTAAAGCAAAAAAAAAAGAACAGAAAAGAAAGCTATCTAAAGTAAAGAGTAAAGAAGTAAAATTATTAAATTATAATAAATAAATGAATAAATTCGGGACACTTGCACACACGGTCGCCTGACCCCAAACTAAGCAAAGCTTGTACTATGGCTGCCAGAGACTGATATACATACTTAGATATTTTTAAATACATATTAACACCCAGACATAGAACAAACACAAATGTTCTTCACTTAAATGTTTGCCCTAGGTGGGAATTGAACCCACACCCCCAAGCTCACAAGGCAGGTTCACCACCAAGGCAGTCTTTAATTTGCAAGAGACTTTAATTTAAAAGAGAACTCATCATCTCAACTAATCAGCTTACTAATGGAGATTAAAGTGTAAATAAGTAAAGTAGGTATGCCTATAAAACAAAACTTATCTGCTTAAATTGGGTAACAAACAAACCAACATATATTTTTACATATTAGGATATCAAAAGTTCATATGCTGCATTTTTGTGATTTCTTAAACAACCAAATCAACTTTTCAGCTGGGATACCAATTGCATCTCAAGAGAACATCATCATTGATGAACTGCTGTATATATTTTCTGGAGTCCCCGGCAACTACATTGTTCATCAGCCAGTGAAGGCCACCTACGACCCTAGAATGTTTGTGGTGTCCGAAGACTTAGATGATGCCTTGAAACAGATTGTCCATCAAATGCTGCCTCTTGCCTCTAATTATTCCATAGTGAGGCGATTTGTGGAACATTGCAATATGTGGTCAGGACAGGTGTTGCATGCTTTGGTAGCTGCCATAGAGATTCTGTTGAAAGACTACTATGTGAGTATAACTTCTTGATAATATACATATAATGGTATTCAAGTAATTTTTTTGGAGATATTTTCATGTTTTAATAAAGAAATAACATTTTACACATATTATTCGGGACACTTGCACACACGGTCGTCTGACCCCAAACTAAGCAAAGCTTGTGCTATGGTGGCCACAGACTGTTATACATAAATATATAATTTTTAAATACATACAGATAATTAACACCCAGACATAGCTTAGAAGGCAGGTTCACTACTGACTGAGCCACCGTGGCAGTCAATTAATGAATTAATTTAGTTAATATTTAAAAACAAAAAATACTTTGCTAAAACTGTTTAATCTCCATCCTAAAGGCGGAGACTGACTGGACAAGCACACCATTTCTAACACTAGTTTTCAGCGTCATTATTCTTTTTCATTTTTTTTGTTTTGTTATTTTCTGGTATTAAAAATCTTTCTTTCAATTAGCATAAAAAAAGTTTAATGCACCTATTATGAGTAAGTAGATAGATAAACTCTTTGCATAATACTCACATCAGACATAAGAAAACAAATGTATAATAACGCTTAAAACTAGTGTACATATTTGCAATGCAAGAAAGTCTTATTGAGCAACTTAGATGAACCAATTTTTTTAATTATTCCAGACAATGCTAGCCCAGCTGGAGACCGAGCACATGTCAGCTAACTTGACGCTGCAGAAACTGTGGTACTTCATCTTGCCAACCATGCATACCATGCAAGTTCTTGCCGCCATAGTTACTAATATAGGAAAGGTATGTTGCTTAGACTTATATCTTAATATAATATGAAATTAAAAAATATAATATATACCATAAAATCTAAAGTTTTTTTTAAGAAAATAGAGAAGAAAACAATATGGCAGCCATTACATCATTTAGTTTAATTTCACAACTACCCAAAAGAAAGTCAAATGTTTTTCGGTTGTGAGTGTGTATTTCCTTTTTCTAAATTACATCTAGTAGCCTATACTGCTTGACAGGGACCCTATTCGGAGATTTGAGATTCTCACTCACCTTTTTTCGTCCTTGTTGCTCTCATTTAAAACGTCATAGGTGTGAGAGTGACCAAGATAAAATCTCAACTCATCTCACGCGCAGGAATAGCCCCCCAGATCTGAGTGCTAGTAGGCACTGCATGTAGATCTACATGCAGTGCCTACTAGCTTGGATAGATCACTGCTACAGTTGTCTCATCAACTTTAGAATTTTAAAACATGAGCATAGAGCCTTGTTCAGACTAAGCACACCTGCAACTACGGACTAGGCGTTCTTGTGTACGCGTAACCGACTATGCGTGCATTGAAACGTTTAGATTGTACAAGGCTAAAGGCTTTTTGGGTCTGAGGCATGGGCGTACCCAGACTTTTGCTAGGGATAAAGCGGCAGTTTTTACTCTATAGGCAGAAGTAAAAAAAAAAAAAAAATAATAAAATCAAAATCCAATTTAAATTCAAATAAATACAAAATTAAAGTTACATCAAATTAAAATCACTAAATTAAAAAAAAAACAGTCCTTTTAATAAAATAAAATAAAAAGTAAAAAGAATGTTTTTCATTTTTGTAAAGAATTTTTTTTGGGGTAGGGCAGAAATAAATACAATTACTTTTATACTTAAAAGCCTAAATTTGGAGCTTCGAGTTAGGGACCAGGGTGGGGCAGATGCTTCACCTTGTACAATGGAAGCTTCCTTCAAATTCACTAGAGAAGACCTAAAGATCTTACAAGAAAAAATGGATAACACAAAGGTAAAACATGAATTGTTTTGTATAACCAGAGCTCGCTCCGAGGCGGCGCGGTGCTGACGGTGCTGCACGACAAGACCAACATGCTGATGGGCGACGCGCGCGCGCAGGAGATCTCGCTGTTCCTGACCGAGCGAGCGTGCCGGCCCTACCTCAGCATACTCGACCAGTGGATACATAAGGGCACTATTGTTGACCCTTTTCAGGTAAATAATTATTAAAGAATACTATACTTTGATTCAACACTGATGAAAATCTATCTAAAAAATGTTACTGTTCTAAAATGATTTTTTTGCCAATTTTTTTTATTTAACCATGCTTGTCTCTTAGCTGGGTAAAGGCCTCCTCTAAATGCAGATTATAAGCCAAAATATGTGTATAAAGCATTACAAAGTGTGTGTAAAAACGAAAGTTGTGTGCCGGGATCGTAACAAGTGGAGAGAAGTGGTCTCTGCCTACCCCTACGGGACAAAGTCGTGACTATTTGTATGTATGTAGACAAAATAAAATGCTAAAATTGGATGCGAATTTGAGTTTGAAATAAAATGAAAAGAGAAGAGAAAGTAACGTAAACATTAAAGGTTTTCCACAGCTCGCAAGGTCCGCGGGATTCGCAGAGACGCAAGTTTTCCGCGTAACTAGATGTAGCCAACTTGTTTGTTAGAACAACCTGTGCGCGGCCGCCGCGTGCGAATTGTTCACTGGCTTAGACACACCTTTACGTTATTTTTTGCATATTATGGTTATGTCAAATCACGTGATTACTGCAGTAGCACACTGTGCTCGCGATACCGTTGTTACTTTGTCAACAAGTACACTAGTATTATAAAATCGTAAGTAACTGTCTCTCTGTTTAAAAGCTCTTCACGGCTAAACGGATCTTGAGAAAATTTGTACATTAGTTATCGTAGATCACGAGTACGGTTTTTGGATACTTTTATTTTTATGTAGAACTAGCAGCGCCCTGCGGTATTACCCACAGTTAAAAAGTAGCCTGTGTATCAATCCAGGGTATAAGCTACCTCCATACCAAATTTCATCAAAATCCGTCCATCCGTTTGAGTGTGAAGAAGTAACAAACTTACACACTTACACACTCACAAACTTTCGCCTTTATAAATTAGTGTGAAGTGTGATGTGATAGGTCGACGTTTGACCACCAACTCGCCTGATGTTAAGCGACGTTGTGGTCTAAGATGGAGCACGACGACCTAGATGGTACTTATTCAATCTAGCCTTGAAGATACCCAGGTATATAAGATATTTTCCGAATAAACGTAAACAAAGTCGCTGGTAACAGCTAGTGATTTATAATTTCCAGGAGTTCATGATAGAAGACAACGAGCTGGTGAACAAGGAAGAGTTGCCGGTGGACTACTCGGCCGACTACTGGGAGAAGCGGTACAGCGTGCAGCGAGACCGCGTGCCCAAGTACCTCGACAAGTTCACCGACATCATACTCCGGACGGGGAAGTACCTGAACGTCATCAGCCAGTGCGGTAAGTGGACACGTTGGAACAGCTGTTGGTCTATCAGTCAGCCAGACCATGGTATAATACTCGTAATATACTCCGCCAGATACAGCATTCCCAGTCAACAATGGTCACGTTGGCAACACATAGTGACTTTCATCGAAGCTTAATCAAGACCAAAATTAAGTCATTTAGGCCAAGTTCGAAAGACAAGGATGACGATGAAGAGTGACGTCATCACGTGTTGGCTCCTGGAATGCTAGACCTTGTTATTGTTAATTATGAGCTAGACTACTTAAATGACTACTGGAGAAACAAAAGTTGTCACTCGTTTTGGATAGAACGAGACGGATGGCAAACAAAAATATGTAAAATAGCACTAGAGCAAAAGAGTAAGACAACAATTTGTCAAGACGCGCTAAACATTTTAATTGAATGAATATTTATGCTAGCTTGTAAATTGGAACTACAAAAGCACCAATCTGTGCTTTTTTTTTCTTCCTTAAATTGTATTATATTGATTTCTTGTCGTTTGTATTGATTTTTGGAAAGAGGGAAGAGTGGCCTTTGCCTAACAATGGGACATACCAGACTGATATAATAAATTTACTTCTTAGTAAAGTATGTAGCAAGATTGACATTGATCTCTTCGAAAAAACTTACTTTCTCCATTTGACTATTCTACACGTTAGTTGCACTGTAATTAATATTTTTTTTCTGTATCCTATAAACAGGTAAATCGATAGCCAAAACCAACACTGAAGATATCAAATACTCGCTCCGTGAGCAGAACTACGGCGCCACCATACAAAAGGCTTACGCTTTCGCGAGCAAATCTCTACTGGAATTACTATTGAAGGAGTATGATCTGATGGGCAGACTGAAGTCGGTGAAGAATTATTTCTTGATGAGTCAGGGAGACTTCATTGTGCAGTATATGGACGCGACTGAGCAGGAGCTGTCGAAGAAGATCGATGATATTATACCTTCCAAGCTGGAGTCGCTTTTAGGACTTTGTTTGAGGTAATCACACTAATATTATTGAAGAAGGAAATAGATCTTCTTTATTATATCTGGTTACATTTTCTTAACAATTCTAATCTAAATTTTATTCTCAAATTACAATAAGTAATTAAAAAACAGTGTACTAAACTTAAAATTAGATATTGGTTTCTATTAAAGAAAGTAGATGCATCTCTATTTGCCGAAACACCTCTAAGTCGAACATAATAAATGGACAGCCCCAAAATTCTTTATCTTGATAAATCTTAATGCCATTAAGATTGATACCTAACATAATCAGGATATGGTTGCCAGTGCAGTAGAGTCTTATTAAAGTTTCTTATTTTGACAGGCTATCTGCAGCCAGCCACGATCCGTACAATGAAGATATGAGGGTGGAACTCTTGCCATACGATTTGCAGTTCCAAATGTTCAAGATACTATCCATCGAGACTGAAGAAGAAAAAGGTATACTTTGTTTTTATTTGCATAGTTTACAGTCTCCTCCATATTTTTTTTGTTAATTCCTGTCTCATATTCTCTTTTATTATTAGAATAAATTATTTATGATATCTGAATAAAAAATGGATATAGAAATAGAATAGAGAAAAAGACATCGATAAGAATAGAAATATAGAAGTCCCATGGAAAGAATTGTCCAGAATTACGAGTAAAAGTTGTTAGAATTATGAAAACATGTTTTCGGATAAGTTCAGGATTAGAATTAGAATAAGCTTCGGGTGGGAACCCGAAGCTTATTCAAATTCTTACTATATTCCTACAGCCTTAGAAATAAAGTTTTAAAACATGTGTACACACATTGTGTAACACAAAAGCTGAAAAATAAAAATATTTTTGACTTAAACGTTGTGTACAGTTCGTGTACAGATGTAACAAAATCAAAGGAAAATAAACATTCGTTACACGGCCGGGTACCCTTGTTTAGCGGGTGTGTACGGGGTCAAGATGGCGGATTTCACTATAACAGCTGATCTAGACTCGGTAACTATGATAGAAACTGTGTAATGTTTTTTAAACGTTTTTAGTTGGTAGTGTGACATTAGACACATTGTAGTGTTGACATTGATTGTTCCGTTCAGAAATTTGTTGTTAGTCTCCCACTATAACCAAAAGAAAATGTTTTCCTCTAAAATAGTTTATATCGACGAATTTTGGACAAGAGATTCAAAAAACAACATAGTTTATTAATATTCCTTTCCTAAAACGTAAATTGTACGTGCAATATTAAAAATTAGGGAGCTTTCTTAAAAAATAATTACTAAAAAACTATTTGGACGAAAAAGTTTCTAAACGAATTTACCAAAAGTTGCCAGACGAAAAAGAAAAAAGTGTTAAGCATGTGTGTAAATACCCAATGCCGATTCACACTTTATTGCTCAAACAATAGTTACACGTTTGTGTAGCGCTATTTACTGACTACTCAATGTCTAACTGAACATTGGTTTAGCAGATGTTTATGCATTTTTTTATTTCTAAGGCTGCTAAAGTATAAATGTGAAAGTGAGTTTGAATGATTGTTTGTTTGTTTGTTACGCTTTCACACGTTCTAACTATTCGACATCGGTCGACTTGTTAGAGTTGAGTTGTGTTAGTTGCTGTTGTGAAATTTTACATAATACACGTTGCCAGGGATACAGAAAAGGTCGAAAGTTACTTTTTAACCACGGGTAACACCGCAGGGCGCAGCTAGATATTCTTATAAATCTCCATACATTGTAACATAAAAAATATATTATGTATGGATATCAGTCTCTGGCAACCCTAGTACAAGCTTAGTTTGGGGTCAGACGAGCGTGCGTGCAAGTGTCCCGGATATGGGGGTGGATATGATCATGGTGGAAATTCCGTCAACTTTTCTTGTAAGAACTGCAGAGGTGTGGAACTCGTTGCCTGCATCTGTCTTTCCACCTAAATACAATCCGGGGGTGCTTAAGAGTAAAGTGAATAGGTATCTCCTAGGCAAGCGTGTTACACCTTCGATCACGGCAACGCTTCCCATCAGGCGAGTCAGTGGTCAAACGCATGCCTAGTTTGTTATATAAAAAAAATATATATATATTGTTAAAATTATAATTTTGTATTATTATATTACCGTTTAAATTGCAGAATACAAACAGAACAAGGACAGCCCGCCGCTGACGGGCACGGAGACGTTCTCGTTCGGCATGGAGGTGCGCTGGCCCGTGTCGCTCATACTCAACCACAAGGCCGTCGCGTGCTACCAGATGATATTCAGGCACCTGTTCTACTGCAAACACGTCGAGAGGCTGCTGTGCAGGCTAGTGTTGATTTGTTACTTAACTTGGTGTTTTTGAGTAAAACATATCGTCATGTATTTCTCCCGAAGGGGCTGGGAGGGGTACATTCCAGCCCTCACACTTTGCCGGACGATATCCAGTCCCAAATGTGACAGGGCGCGAGCCTGTCGCCATACACCGGGCTCCAGTCATGTAGCAGATGACATACAATACGCACATATATTCACGCAATAAACAAATTGGGGCGTGCCGTGGGCTGGGATTGAACCTGCTCTGGCTTAAAAAACTGGCCTTCTCCAACTAGGCTATCATCGCCTTAACAACTCAACTGACGATCATTAAAATTTGCAAACACATTCACGTTGTGAGCGATATAGAAAAATATATAATTACCATAGGACCTTTCATGCCAAATAAAAAATTGAGTATCTTGTGGGACCGCAGGTAAAACCGCGGCATGTTGCTAATCCTAATCCGTACTAATATTATAAATGTGAAAGTGAGTTTGTTTGTTTGTTACGCTTTCAAGCCTTAACTACTCAACCGATCGTAACGAAATCTTTCATACACGTTGTCAGGGGTATAGAAAAGGACATAGGGTAACTTTAATCCCTAAAGAATTAACCGCGGGCGAAACCGCGGGGCGTTGCTAGTAGAGTATAATCCGTGTCGGTTTTCCATACAGGGTGTGGTTGTACAACAAGGTGGTGAAGCGTTTCTCCGAGGCCCGGCTGTACGCGGAGGCGTTCTCGCTGCGCCAGCGCATGCTGAGCTGCGTGCAGCACCTGCAGTACTACATGTGCGTGGAGGTCATCGAGCCGTCCTGGTGCCAGCTCATACAGAACTTGGACAAGGTTAGTCTGCTTGTTTGGCTGCCGTTTGAGACTAACTTGAGACTAACTTCGTATTGGCTAAAGGTTTTCTATTGCCATTTCTTCTAGATAGATACGAAGAGCTGTTTAATTACTTGACGTTTGGGGCCCTTTCTCACCAGGACCCCATGGTGGCGCCACCAACAAATGTATACATGTAAACAGCTGTATGGAGGGTACTTCACCTGGTGTCCGTTTGGTTGTGCATTTTGTGCAAGCAATTTGGTGGTGGCGACCGACTCACCCGCTGGTGGCGCCACCACTAATATGTACAAACCTATTTGGCGTCTCACTCACTCGGTCATCAGTTGTGCTACCAGAGACGCTTCTCCCGCACGAAGCAGAAGGAAATAGAGTTCATTCTGAAACTGACTGTTCTGGTGTTTGCTTTAGTGTTTCTTGCTTGGTAGCTCAAGACACCACAGTGGCACGACCAGTCATGGTGTCGATAGTAAGTAGCCTTAATGATCATAATCTATTTACGAGTATACTATCTACAATTCAACACCAAAATTATGAATACCTAAGCCTATGCCTATGCAGTACGATGTGTGTGTGGAGGTCATCAAACCTTCTTGGTGCTAGATCATACAGAACTTGGACAAAGTTAATCTGTTTGATTGCTTGAAGTTTAATTATCTGGGATCCTATTCTGGTGTGTGCAACATTAACCCGGTCACTATCTCTCGTTAGAAAAGTCATGAGGTTGAAAGTGACCGAGAATCAGAATGCGTCAGAATAAGGTATCAGGTGATTAGCGTCACTTGTATAACTTTTAGGGCTGACGGTCTTGATAATGCTTGGCATGAATATTGTTCATAAAGGTGGCGCGCTTAGGCTTCGAATGCAAAGACATTGTAGGTTTCGGGGACAATAAAAATTTGTAACCAGTATTGTAACTTTTAGTTTAAACTAAGCTAGCAAACAGCTTAAACCTAGCTAGAGATTAGACAAAACAAATACCTATGTAATGAGCAGAATTGTTCACGTAATAATAAGCACCACACTTACCCATGACAGTTCACAGATTTTTTATTAGAATAATTTTAATGTTTGAGACGTACATTCATAATAGCAGCGTTTTACCTGAAATAAAACGCATATTAAAATACTTACCTAACTGGAAGCTATATATATGAGAGTGCATTTCCGTTTCCGTCGAAAGTACCAGCGTTTTCGTACTTTTAATGCCTTTTAACCGGAAATACTAGGTGGCGCCACCTCTGCATTCGCGCTTTGTGAAAATATCGGGCGCCATTTGTCATCATTGGCTTAATTTTCCGAATTTCCACCAGGCAGAAATTAAAGTGATAGCTTCCAGTTAGGTAAGTATTTTAATATGCGTTTTATTTCAGGTAAAACGCTGCTATTAAATAACTTGACCGTAACTGGAAGCTATATATATGAGAGTCTGTTTGGTATTGCCTGGTGGTGCCACCTACAGTAGGACTATTAACCTTATTGTTAAAAGAAACGCCAATGTGAGCTATAAATAATATTAATAATGATTAAATATCTAATCAAAAATGTTGTTGTAAAAACAACTTGAATGTAAGGTTTTTCTTTAGGACTTTCAAGTGTAGTAAATTAAAAATTTTTACTATATTAGTGCATGACATCAAGGCTTTTCCCAAAACTCAATTACCGCCGTAAGTAAAACGGCAAAGCTAAGGGCAAAGATGGTAAAAGCAATATCAGCAATAGGTATATTTTGTTTACATATATAAAATTAAACCGGTAACAAGGCATTATGTTATTTCTGATCTATTGGTCTGAAACAATTACGTATATTAAAATAGTAAATTTTACATCTGTAAAATGTATGTCACCAGCATCTGTATAATATCGTATTGTATAGAATGCTTTGGGCATCCATTCCATTGAATTTCTGACACGTTAAGGCAATATATAAATACACATATTTATGTCATACTTTGCCTTTGCATTAAGTTTGTATACAAAAGCATACATATTATGTAAGTGGTTAAAAATGGTTATAAAAATCAACAATGGGTCGTTGATCGAATGATTTTTGTACTATCGCAGGCGACCGCCAACAAACTACTTCTTGGACATACAGCGATACCATTCTTTCTATAGATAGTGTTTAACTAGCCAACCATAACTAAGTGGGGTGACAATTTAAGTGACAGGTAAATGTCCGGATCGATAGATATATCTTTCAACCAGACCGACTCTGGTAATCGGCATTTGTTTTAAAATGGCAAAATAAACTTTAGTGTTTACGTAAACAATTGTATTAAGCTACCGTAACTCATGTGAGTAAGAGATAAATTCGTAAGGCTTAGAACAGTTAAGTATATTACGCATATTTAACGAAAACCAAGAATATTTATTTTTCGAAAAAACTTTACTGACTTGACAAATCAGTTATACGTGGTAGACAGCTAATATATGTATGTAGAATTAATATAATGTCCAAAGACCATTAGGGTTTTCAATATGCCTGTTTTTAGACTAAAAATCGAATTCATCAAGTTTTAGACAGCTTATGCCAATGCTAACGTTTATATTGAACATTAGGCTTACTTTCACATCTCTTAACTTCAATAGGGATGGTACTGAATTTTTGATAGTGAGTGTCCCAGTCAATGCATTAATCATCAGTGTGATGATTTTGTAAAATATAACATGAAAATCACGTCAGACTTTCAAAGACGACGTAATTTTACCATAAACGTCGTCTGATAAATAATCTATCACTTTAATAACACTATTTTGTTATGAATTACCGTTAACAAATGCAATATAGGAAGGATTTCAGCTCCGATACCTATTGCCCTAAGAAAATTTGGTAGTTCAGTTAAGCAACTTACGATAAGCCAGAAATCAGAATTATTGATAACTATAATAGTTACGCGTCACAGTTCGCAGTGCAAGTCTTTATACTGTAAGATAAGATAAGAAACACCATTCGAAGAAGGTAGGTAATCAAAAAGAATGGGCGATGGTACTTGCGAGGTACCATCTTTATTTACTGCAAACATTTTATAGGTAGGTAGGTTTTATGGCAATTTGAAACATACAATTTTCTAATGATCAAGTCCAAATCGTGCAAAAATAATTGATACAAGCGCCCGACCCTACTATTTATTATTTGATTGTATAAATATTTAACTAATTTCATATTTTAAATACTTATAATTGTGTTATTCTGAAACGTTGCTTACGAGGAGGGAGCAAACGAGGTTGCTAGTGTCAGTGCGATAGCGCACTTAGTATGACAGACAATGGGCCACACATTCACATATTACGAGGCTGTTCCAAAAGAAATAATTAAAGCACAACATTCGTTCTCGTCACATTATGCGTAACAGAATGTCATTTTTAGAGTGACCTAAATTGCAAGAATCGAAAAGACATCGTTTTAAACCAAGTAGCAGGCATCTCCGTTGTGATTGGAGTCGCAGGAAATACTGCATGAACTCCTAAAGGTTATTGTGCTCGTCGAGCACTTTTGTCGTATGCCAGAATAAACAAGTAAGAGGCAAGACTCCCTTCGAAATTTTGAAAGAACATGTTTCACTTTGCAAGTGATTCAATACTATGCAACCCACCTTGAGGTGGTGACTTTACTTCAAATTAAATTAACGTTACACAGGGAACATAATAAGAACATAACGAAAACTTCTCATTCAGACTGATTTCAGACTGGCCTGAAGCCGCGCTTACAATTTCATTGTTCTGATAAGACGTTCCCGCGAGGGTAGTTTTTGCATGAGGTATATTTTTATTTTACCTTGAAAAGGTAGTTTGTTACAAGCTAGTGTATCTATGTTTATAGTTTCATGAAGAGTAAAAGACAGATTAGGCATTACAACAACAATAAAATACGTTTGAAATATTTCATCCAGCTTTAAAACTAGGTTTTAAGAATATTAGCCCGCAAAAAAGATACTTATCCAGCGATGGTTGTTTGTTATGAACATACAACATTATTAAGATCAAAAAATCACCCTGTCAGGATGGTTTGTAATAAGCCTACGATACTTACTTGATACAATGAAATATTGTATTTTCAAAGAAATACTCATCGAGTGAGGATGGTTTGTTACAACCAAACAAGTTTGTGCTACGTTTATCATGCAATTGATATTTTGCAAATATCATTTGCGCAACTATCGTTCAAGTTTTGCAAATAGGGTGGTTTATTTATTACAAACATACATTGTATGTTGTATTAATTGCTTAATACTATGAAATATGATATTTGCAAAAAAGGTACTCACTTATATATATTAAAATACATTGTGTTAAAACGCTTATAGCAATGTAATATTTGTCAAGAGATTCACCCTGCGAGGGCGTATCGTTACAAGCATACTAAATAATAGTGTATATATGGATCGCTTGATTCAATAATATGTGAAGTGACATTTGCAAATAGGTAGCCTCCCTGCGAGGGTGGCTTTTGCAAAGGATTACCTACCCTGCGAGGGTGGTTTATTACAAGCATACAATGATGTATGATGTATTGATTGCTTAAAGCAATGTAATATGATATTTGCAAAGAGATTCACCCTGCGAGGGCGTATCGTTACAAGCATACTAAATAATAGTGTATGTATGGATAGCTTGATTCAATATTTTGTGAAGTGACATTTGCAAATAGGTAGCCTCCCTGCGAGGGTGGCTTTTGCAAAAGATTACCTACCCTGCGAGGGTGGTTTATTACAAGCATACAATGATGTATGATGTATTGATTGCTTAAAGCAATGTAATATGATATTTGCAAAGAGATTCACCCTGCGAGGGCGTATCGTTACAAGCATACTAAATAATAGTGGATCGCTTGATTCAATATTTTGTGAAGTGACATTTGCAAATAGGTAGCCTCCCTGCGAGGGTGGCTTTTGCAAAAGATTACCTACCCTGCGAGGGTGGTTTATTACAAGCATACAATGATGTATGATGTATTGATTGCTTAAAGCAATGTAATATGATATTTGCAAAGAGATTCACCCTGCGAGGGCGTATCGTTACAAGCATTTCAGAGTATGCTGTATTGATTACATAATTCAATGTAAGGAGGTACAGGTATTCCCGTATCTCCCTATTATAACCATGCGAATGCATGTTGAACTGATTGTTTGCATAACAATATAGTAAAAGGGAATAAAATCAAAATAAAATACTTGTTTCTCTAAACTCAAACGCAATGTCAAAAGATCAAGTCCACAATTTGAAAAACAATTTCAAAAGAAGGTTAAGAAAGCCTTCTTGCCTTTAAATGCATTTAAATAATTAAAAGTCTTCAGCAAATAGCTAGGTGACGTAAGATATTATATTTTTTCCCCCACTATTGTTTGTTCCCAGGTCTGTGACACCTGGATTATGATTTCTTACGTCCACAATAATAGGCATTACCTAGCCGCTAAAAACATGTAATCAAAAAATTTGGCATGGTGTATCAAAAATATATAGTGACTTAAAGCGAACGAACAGATAGATCGCTAGATAAGGTCGAGTTATTTTTACGACTCGTAGTTAAGCAATTGATACACTGTTGCAACATTTGAAATCCATTGTCTTTATAAAAAGAATTTTTCACTCACCAAATTTCTTCAATTATCGGCCAGCACGTCAACCAATATCGATGAACTAGTAGAATCGCAAAAGCACGCTGTTACGCACCTTTCACTGAACCACGGTCGCGGCCCGTGCTTTGCCACTTGGGCGGCAAACTTTTATACGTTTCTGGAAGCAAAACTATGTTAAAAACTGGTAATAAACTTACATATTATCTGAAAAACACTTATGAGGCGTCGTTTGACCGCCATTTTGTAAGCCACAAATGTTAAAAAACATTTAGGCACACTAAAATTTTTAAATATCAATTTAATCGAACGGTAAAACCGTTAAAATGAATTCTAATCACTCATTTCGAACAAATGAATTGAAGAAATGAAATATAATGTGGTACTTACTGCGTAAAATGTATACTTAACACCGAGTTATTTTTGGGAAATAACTACATTTCAGTATTTTACCACATAATTATTAACAAATTATCACTTTGTATTAACTAATTATGCAACACGACGCAAGCTGCTAGGGCTGCGGCGATGTTACTTCGACGAAAATTAAAACGCCAATGATGACAAATGGCGCCCGATATTTTCACAAAGCGCGAATGCAGAGGTGGCGCCACCTAGTATTTCCGGTTAAAAGGCATTAAAAGTACGAAAACGCTGGTACTTTCGACGGAAACGGAAATGCACTCTCATATATATAGCTTCCAGTTACGGTCAAGTTATTTAATAGCATAATATTTTAATCAGACTGTCAATAACATTTCATAAAAACAGCAAACTTCGTTTTTAGGTTAAAATTTATTTTAATTTATTAATAGTTAAATCTTAAAAGTAACAAATGAGATTCAAGTCGAAAGGAAGACAGGCAGTTTTAACATAAAATATAGAAATATATTAAAAATTAGTACACTTAAATGCATCACATAAAGAAAAAAACATTGAATTATTTCATGCTCTAAAATAACACATGAATGATCGTAGTCATTAAAAAATACAAAAAGTTAAAGCATACAATTTTTTGATAAAATGGAATAAGATTCCTTAATTTACTTGTAGAATTTTCAGTATCTCTGATACGATTCCAGAGATTGCAATACTTTCTTTAAGGTATTCTCAAGGCTGTCAATCTTCAGCTCATATTTAGTCAGTTTGTCTTTTATTTCTTCGAATTCTGAAACGTTTGTCTTCTTATTGACTACTTGTTTAGCACTCTTAACAATCTTGCGATCTAGCCTATAGTTCTGGCAACGCTCCAAGCAACAACCACCGGATTCTATGTCTTCATAATCATCGCCAAACTTACCCAAGGGTTCCGCGTGTGGTATCTCGATTTTGTTATCTTGGTTGGGCTTGACGATAATCCTGTATTTTGGCAAAAAGTGCGGGAACAAGCTTATTCTTCTCGCAAAGGGCTTGATACAGAACATTTTCGGCTTCACGAAACTCTTTTCTTGTAAGCTCGCCGGCAGCCACGACCAAATAAATGAAGGCTTGGAGTAAGACCTTGCGTTTCCTATAAGCACGCTTTCGAAGTAAGATATCATTTTCACTCTGGATATGTGCCCCACAAGCTCGGCGTCTGCTCTGATTTCTTGAGTATCGCTTACAGCTAAACCGTTTAACAAGTTGAATAGTACGATAGGAATCATAAACACAAAAATTATGAATATAATGTGACTCGTCACTGGGAATGTGCTGAACTTGATCGATCCGGCGTCGAATTCTCCCGTTAACATGACAATAGTCTTGAACAGAGATCGTCCGGGGTCCTCGAAGAAATCTTCTTCCTCATCCTCTTCCTTGCCTGTATTGTTCGGGTTTGGAGCCTTCTGGTCTTCGTCTACCTCTTGCCTGAACAATGTGTAGAAGCTCAACGCAAAGGCTATGATCAAAATGCAGTACCATAGCAAAAACTTGAAGAAATTCCATGATACAGTCTTCAACATGACGATGTTTGTCGACAGTGTTGGAAACTGGCCGATTAGTAAAACTAACTCGGCTGACGAAAGCAATATCGCTATAGCTGATAGTTGCTGCTTCGTGGATTCTTCAGCGGTATCCGAGCAAACGATCCAAGTGGTCACAATTATTAGCCCTATTTCCATCCAGTTCTCAATGCTCTGCAAGTATCTCGTCGGAGACACTAGCAGTTGGAACAATTCTCGAAATATGAGGAGAATTAATCCGATCACAGCACCAACGTGGGTGACCACGTTCAACGCTTCAATCGAATTAGATTTTTTCTGTTCGATTCCATACCCCAGTATGATGTATAAAATGAGGCATAACCACAAAAGTGAGTAGAAAGTAATATTAGCATAGAAAAGACAACTGATTCTCTGCCACTTCAAATAAAGAAAGCTGGTTATGACGGGATGTTTAAGTAGTGGTCGCAATTCTTCGTTTCTTGTCATGTACAATAACGCGTCTGTTTCAGGAGCTAGTATAGCATCATATTCTTTGTTATTATTGTTAGTATTATCCATTAGAGGCACTTTGCACAGTTCATTTTCAAGCGAATTGTTTGGATAAACTAGGAAGCTGTACTTCATGCGTACTTCGTAGTCGTCGTCGCTCGGCCTCTCGCCGTTGGTCGTTACACACTCGTCCAAGTATGTTTCCAATGTTTTAGCGCTAATGTCGGCCAATGGTGGCTCATTGAACTTATTCCGGAGTCCAACACAAGCTCCGCTCCTTAACAGATCCAAGACCGTGTCGTTGTCACCATTTCTTGCAGCGTAGTGCAATGCTGTATTGTCTTTAATGTCGGTGTGGTTTACGTTTATGTTTAATTTTGGATGTTTCAATAGTAGCGTCAAACATTCGTTGTAATTAATCTTGGGGTTTTGCTTGTTAGAGTAAGAACGCATTCCTTTTATAGCAATTTGTAGTAAAGATTCTCCATTGACGGGATCAAATAACGTCGATTCGTTGTCGATAAACATCTTGAGTATTCTGGCGTAACCATTACGACAAGCGATGGCTATGGGCTTGTTTGTATTACTTGAACATGTAGCGTTTGGATCCGCTTTGAAGTTGAGTAAAGTCATCACAGCCCTTTCAAGGCCTTTCTCGGTAGTGAGTTGAAGCATTGTGCCAGTTCCGTTGTTGGCAGCCATAGCTGGACGGTGCTCGTTTTTATTCGCGAGCTTAGTAAAGTCTCGAGCGAAGTTGTCTTCTTCGTGTCTGTTGATATAAGAAAATAGTTTGTCATTGTCGACAACTTCATCTTCAAGTGCCGCGGTGTCAAATCTCGCTTCGAGATGTGGGAAAGCTTCTTTCAAATAGTCACGTGCTGTTTTACCTCTTCTGTCTTTATACGTGTCCAAGTTGACCGGTTCCTTAGAATAATCCAGTATCAATGTCACCACTCTTTCGAGACCTTGCTTTGCTGCTGAATACACAGGAGTCACCCCTTTAGAATCAGGTGAATTCGCATTGCATCCTGCCTTTAAGAGAAGTTCGATCATGTCTTCATATTTAGCCAAGTCATTTTCGCGATCATCATCTAAATCTTCTATTTTCTTAACAGCCATAAGTAACGCAGAGTTGCCTTTGCTTTTTATATTGACATCAATTCTGTCGTCTTCCAGCAAAACCGTTAACGCGTCGATGTTGCCACTTTCAACAGCGAAATGTATCGGTGCACATGAATGTGTTTCATTCATATTGTTGACTTGAACTTCGTGCTGTAGTAAAAGCTTAACGAATTCATGCTTGTTGGGTTCGGATACCGCCATTTCGAGGGAGGTTTTGTAGTCTGGGTATTGGTATACATGTTCTAGATCGACCGCTCCGTAGCCCACTAGTTTCTTGAAGGTTGCGTAGTCGCCGCTTTGGAGAGCGAGTCTCAGTTGAACTTGGGGGTCGGTCCCGAACAGGGAGCTGCCGCGTGACAGCCGACCCTGCTTCATCTCGTATGTGTCGCGCGTCATGACTCACGTCACACTGGCATCTGAAAAGACAAAAATGTTCTTTTTAATCCCAATTAACGATTTCCTCATTGATACAAATTGTTATTATACGTTTGTAGTACTCCAAAAGTTTAAAGACGATTATCCAATTGAGTTTTACGGCTGATTGAACCATCTGCTCTACTTTCTTAAGCTTTGTGTAGCAGAATGTAGCCGTAAGCGTCGACTTCCTAATCCACGTGTTTATTCAATTAAAATTGTTAAGTGTCTGGTTAAACATGCGTGTGAATCGACATGATCGGCTAAAACATAATACCGTTAGCTGCCTTGAGCGTTTGTCTACACTCTCTAACTTCCTAATAATAATATCTATCAATGAAAGTAGCTTGGCATCTTGTTTGTTTGCCTTTTATGTTTGTCTCGTTGTGAGGTTGTCTTTTATTATTGATCTTTTAACGGTACGCGTTTGATAGAGCGTATACAAAATTGATTTGTACTTAAAAGTTACTGGCGCTTCATGCGTTTCATGAAATTTTTCTCATAATTTGTGGATAAGTAGTTTAATTGACGGTGATGTAACTTAACTAAGATGAGCGATTCGTCATTGCATCAAATGAGCTCATTACCGGCGTAAATCTACGCCAGTTACGGGAGCAGTAATAAAGGGCCAATTATTTTGAATTTCTCTTACTGCAATCAAATTAATGCTCGGCGCGTGCTCACAACACTTACCACTGTCGAGTAATTGCATCGAATTGCTTTGTTAAAAGCATGTAGAAAAAAAACTCAAAAAATTAGAAACTGTTTTACTATACTAATTCACAATATTCGACGTTTGGTAGAAAGAGGCAGGAGGGCACAAAAAGATTTGGTATCGAACTAAACTAGGAAATACTCGAGAAAGAGTATTTATGTGGATCAAGAACAAAGGATGAATGATTGCAAGTGGGGATGTTAAGGGCTTGTCGTAATTATTTATTTACTAAAACTGATCTAATGGATTCTAACACCTAATCACTCTGTTTATCTACTAACTCTAGTAACTATCACAATGATTTATTTAAATAATGTAATGGACAATGAGAACTCGATATCGCAATTATGCTCCCTCTATTTTGTATATCAAAACTGTAGTACTATTATTGAAACATCAGTCTTCTCATAAAGTCACTCTATACGGCTAAGACATAACGCCTAAATTTCCATCGCTTTTGGCAAAATGATCCCAATTTGTAGACTTTATAGCAACATTAATTGCTTTAGTACCATTGATTAATCTAAGAGGCTCTACTTGCAGTGTGTACTTGGTTGTTTTATAATTTGCATACTGAGAACCCGCATGTTAACTTATTTACACAACCTACGCAAACAGTTTTACCTATTGATTCGGTTGTTAGGCCTTCGTGATGCTTATATTTTTACTGCTAGCATAATAGGTTATGTATCTTTTGGATTTATCTTAGTACCGTGACTGCATGATCGTGTATTTGATACGGTAGTCGGATTAGCAAAGGAAATATTTGCTGCGAGATTTGGTCTGAGCACACTGTGACTAATACCATTGCGTTTAATCCTGTTAAGATACTTTTGAGTTTGCAAACCGTAGCGAAATACTATTCTAAAGTTTCTTAGGTAAAGTTCATTGTAACATTTCGTAACTTTTTGTTAGTTACGTGTGTAGCAGTGCCATACTTCGAAAATAAAAGATGAAACCGACAAAAACGGTTTACGCCAAACAATAGCCGTGTTCGCCCATCGGAACGCAATGAGATACTCCACATGTTCGAGTGAGCGCTACGAATCGTACAATACTATCTTTAAAATACGTAATTGCAACCTTCGGTCTTTCACAATAAGGATCAAGTAAGTTTTCTACGTAAGATTTTCTTTGAAAACCCGCTTTCGTCAGAGCAGAGAGATGTGTATTGTGCCCCGAATCTGTATCACCTGTTTAACAAAATAGACGACGTTTATTGCACTATTGATTTATTGAAATGTTTTCTCAATGGTTTGGATCAGTTTGGAAATGATTATTTCCACTTGTTGCTACTTTGGTTTTTAATCATATTATCGTATTTTGCAGTTTTAACATTTTGTCCGTAATTATACGTCCGACCTTCTATAAGTTCCTTTGTAAAAAAAAAATATTGATAATTTAAGTATTGTGTATTTGCCGTTACATAGTATTGTAATTGTTACGCAATGGTCCAAATAAATTGGATTGCCAGATATATCAAGATTTAAAGTTCAGTTTAAGTTCATCGTTTCCTCGTTAATGTTTAGGTAACAAACATTCAGAAGAACGCATTCTTTTCACTGCCGCGACAAATAGAATAATTTTTGCTCTATCGGTATTGATTGCTACTTTCATTTCTGGTCTATCTCCATTATTTTCATCTATGACCTTTCTGACATTTAAATATTTCGAGTTGCGTATACGTTTCATAATTTCAAACAATAACGACCTTTTGGTATTTTCTGATCTTAATATCCGCCATTACTTGGTTACATTCTTTGTTCAATAGTCACGATAATACTATCGCGTAACGTTCGTTTCAATACTGCTGGATGCCTACATTTTTTAAACAAAATTTGATTAGATTATTTATAGTACGTAACGACCATGCCGTCAATTTTATCCTCAATTCCCTAAATACATATTATCCTTAAGCAAGACTCACATTAACACTGCCCAGTTCTCAACGATATTTCATCTACTCATTTACCTTATAACCGACTTCCAAAAAAGAGGAGGTTCTCAATTCGACTGTACGTTTTTTTTGTATGTATATTACGCGATTAGTCTGCCAATTATGAATCGAATTCTATTTTTGTTTAGATAATAGATAATGTTTGTAAAAGTGGTCCCATATAGGTACACTTTATCGAAATCGGTCAAGCAGTTTTTAAAATATCAACAAAAAATCTAATTTGTTCACATGAATGCCGGCCTGACGACAAGTCGGTTTTTTAAGCATTGCTTTCTATGTTATCGAGGTAAAAAAAAGAATCCCTTACCCTAATTCTGTTCTCTTAGCTTTCTCAATCTGAGTATTCCAAAATTCTTTAGCTGTTAAGTTAACTTGGAAAGTTAGAGTGGAGAGGTGACAGCTTGTATGTCTCTCTCTTTTAGTTAAATCTTTCGAAAAATACATGTATTTAAAAGTTAGAAGAAAGAATTATGACACATGCGTTGAGTCACCGTGCGGCGTCAATCACTTATTCACATTTTAATTTGTCTATCTATGTGTACCCGTCACTTCTGTTTGCTTATTGTATTGCAGTATGTTTTTTATGCAAATGTCCGAGTGTTTGATTTATTATCAACCTTGTGAAGGTTTCGAATATGTGGGCGACGTTGGCTGTGTTCGTAGTATAAACTCTATTGCTCGTGATTTTTGTAAACGCCGGTGAAGAGTATGTAGCCTTGTTCTACGAAACCAATCCAATCTTGTTCCGGTTTTCAGATGCACAGTCGTTCATTTTCTGCTACATTATTTTTGTTACGCAGATTGTCTAGATGCGTCCCGACAATGGACACGCCATCCGTGAGGAATTGTTAAATTATAAGGGCCACAATATTTTAATGGTTAACACAACATTAGAGTGACATTTATAACATTTTAACTTTTGCGTTTATTAACCCTGCATTTAAGAATTTTATTGCGTATATTCTGCAAGTAGGCCTTAGGCCTACTACGAGTATACAAATACCTAAGGTATAGAAAGTAACCCTCTGGTAAGGGGGCGTCCATTAATTATGTGAGGTGTTCTAGGGGGGGACGGGATCAAGCTAAATCTTTCCAAATTTCACTTAGGGGAAGGGGGGTGTTGGCAAATATCACGTTATTATTTTACTCGCAGAAAACGGTGAAAAACTATTTTTTGAATAAAATACGGCCAAATCTGAGATAATAGATTTGTTGTATTAGTCCGAACTTCCCCAAATAGAAGTTTTGAAGAATCTCGCGTGAGATTAGGGGAGGAGGGAGGGAGTTGACGAAAATCTTACGATATCTCACCAAGGGGGGAGGGGGGTCGAAAAAATCTCAGAAATGCCTCACGTAATTAATGGACGCCCCCTAATAGGGTACTATCTCCATTTCAAATTCCATTTCCGTTCCCTTAGCTATCGTGTTCAAAGCTCTCTCGAATCGGTACTACAATTAGCCATATCCGCTGTTTCTCAATTTATCTTAACCAATGCGTTATCAGCACGCTACCGGTGCGGGTGCAATCTGTAATGGACGGTCACGCCTGCAGAGAAATTGCTCTCCCAACTTACTCGTAATGCTATGTTTATGCTTTAATTATAGTACTTGTTACTTCGTCTTTGAGATTAATGTTGATTATTTTACTGAACGGGATGCTTTTCCCACGGTTAGGTCGTAACGCCTAAGGAAATGGTGACCGATTGACATTAAACTTATGAAGCCACATGTCTCGATCAATCAAATAGAAGGATGACCCTAAATACCAGACTTCAAATACATAGTTGTATTGTATTGTATTCCATGCGAATGGCGAATGATGGTGATCAATACTTTTGTATTTTTTTTGTAGGTACATACACTTTTAGTTTATAAACGTACTTTAGTTTACTATAATTACACTTTGATTACACACACGCTATGATTTTATCAGTTTTCCTGCTTGTTATTTTTTTTGTAGTTCTAAAAGGCTTCGTAAAATCTACGTCTCGTAACGATACTCTAGGTACCGCAAGCTTAATGCAGGGTGCAGACCGAAAGCTAAGCCACCTTAGCTTAGCTCGCGTAGCTGATGTTTTCCACACGTGCTAGCTTATAGTTTACGGTCTGCACACAAGCATGGGAAACTAGGTCAGCTATGCGGAGCTAAGCTAAGTAACGGAGCTTAATTTTCGGTCTGCATCCCGCATTACATTACACATATCGTCACGCCTTTCCCCCGAGGGGGCTGGCAGAGGTGTACAAAACCTACACTTCACCGGACGATATTCAGTCCCTAAATGTGACAAGGGGCGAGCCTGTCGCGATAAACCGGGCTCCAGTCATGTAGCAAATGACATACCATACGCAGGTATTGTGCGCGTGCCTTCGGCTGGGTCCAAACCCGCTCTCTCTGGCTTGAGAGGTGGGCCTTCTCCGGCTAGGCCATCATCGCGCATCATTATCATGGCTAGGGCATCATTACATTACAGTGCAGTGGTTTAAAAATCGGAGCAAGAGGAAACGGCCAGACCACTAACGAAATATACATAAATACGTGATTCAATACCACGCTCTGACGTCATTGTTGTGATAGCTAATTAACTATTTGTTTGTTAATATTTGTGGTTATGGTCAATGTAACACTTAGGCTTTTAATACACACTGATTTAATGTCATTAAATGTCTGTGCTTATTATAATTTAAGTGTACTTATAAGTAAGTCAATCAAAGTTATTCTCATAATTCCCCGTAATTTTGTTTGATGTTTCTGCTATTTGGTGCTTTTGAATTTCATATTAAAATTTGGTTAAAAAGTAAAGTAAAAGGCACTAACCTAAGAACCGTAAAAAATTATTAAACAAGTTTTTATATTATTTAAAAACTAGCTGCGCTCCGCGGTTTCACTCGTGGTTTCACAGGAACTGTTTATTTTTTCGGCATAAAAAGTACCTACCCTTTGTCCTTTTCTGTACCCTAGGCAACATGTATGCAAAATTTCAAGACGATTGGTTGAGTAGTTGAGACGTGAAAGCGTTACAAACAAACTCACTTTCGCATTTATAATATTAGTTAGGATATATTCGGGACATTTTTGCACACACAAAAATGTTTCACACATTTACTATATTAAAAGATTTTAAACATCAACCTGTGAAAGGGATGTTGGTGATTATTACTTACGTAGAATACTTTAATTTAAATCAGTTTGGAAGCAGTCCTTTTAATTTTTTCTGAGCTTGATCCGGTAAAGGCTGACCAGACAAACATGTTTGTTGCCACTAACTTCTTAATGATATATCTAACGCTGATTAATGTCACCTAACTCACTTGTCTAGTATTTTTTACTACGATGCATATCTCATGAATGACAAGCGTCGGTAGACAATGCGTAGGCGTATGTAGTATAACCAGTATATCGGCAAAGCTTTTCGCATTCTGACTCAATGCAACTGGTCTGCCTTGAGCACAATGCGATTTTGTCTGTAGTTGAATGGGGGATCCACCATCGTATTTGTTGATGAAAAATGACAATTATTCGTAATGTTTCATTTAGTTCTCCTGTTTGGCCACCTCTAAATATTGGCTGGTCGCACTGCACGCCTGCTGCACGTATATTCCGTGCGTTTATTTTACAAGCCCACCTATCTCACCATAAATGGCTTAGTAAAGTCGAGTTATATTGTAAGACAGGATTAAATGTTAAATAAACTTGAGAGATTTCTAGAAATTGGCTGCTATACGTATAACTATACCATAGGTACGATCGCACTGAAGTACCTAAATGTATAGAAATGATGCTTTGCGGTTTTTTTTTAAATTTTTAATTGCTCTTTGAAATTAATACTGTTATTCGTACTAAGTACAACTTGAAATGATAAACGCTAATGGCTTGACTCGACCTTTTAAACTTTCAAATAAGCAAACCATGCAAAGTGACTCTTTTACTAAATTACTATACAAATAGCTCAAACTTTTATGTTATGATTACGATTAAGATTTTTAAATGCCTTAAACGAGTTTTGTGAAATACCAGCTCGTCGGCGCTAACGGTCATTCGGTCGTTGAATATTTTATGCTTGCACCAAGAATTCGTATAATTGACGAAAGATATTAATATTTCTGATCTCGACCTGTCGTGCTTCGTAATCTTTTAAAAGGTAGAAATCTTTGGTATGCATCTGAGATTCATAGCGGATACACATAATCACAAAGATTGCTTATGTCCGAAACGTGACTAATATATCCAGTCTTGCAAGAGGAAGATCGCTCTATTATAATGAACCATGGTACAAAAACCAATAGAGCAAAGGCAGACAATCCAAATTTAAAAGTATTGGCATCGAGATAAGTCGACGTTACCACATATCCGGCGCTTGACCAACAGCGAGCTAAAAAGCCTTCCGTTCCGCACACGACATTTCAATTTGTGGACGAGCGTTTCTACCTCGAGTGGGTCGACTTTTTGTCAACTCTGTGCTTAATTTGCTTCGCCCTAAAAACAGTTTGTTTTCACTTTTCTAAGAATTTAAACAGGCTTGATTATATACTTATGCTATCTTAATGTGTGGAACGTTTTAAGCCACAATCAGTGGCGTGAGTCACCGTCTGCACATGGAGTATGAAGGGTCGAGGGTGCGCCGTATCTCGCCAAAATTGATTTATTTTCGGAACCGCCATCACTATACGCCAGGAATCGCCATTCGAGACGGTTGCATTTACCCTGTACCCAATTAAGTTCGCAGTGCTCGACAGTCAATAAGGCCAAACAGGCAAACAACGCTGATTCGATCGTTTACGACACCTTAAAGTTCGGTGAATGTACTAAATCTCTTTAAAGTTTCTATTTCGAGTCGCTGGACCGGCTCGATTAACAGTTTTTGTGAAGATCGCAGCTACTTTTACACTAAGGTGGTCAGCAGAACGCTTTCCGTCGGTTACGCACGCTAAGCACTCATTGGATTCTGCTCGCTATGTTTTTCTTTTGCATTAGGTACTGCAGCTGGCGAGAGCTACCACATGTTTTTCTCTTTATCATGATCCAAACCGGATATCCAAGATTATAATGTGTATATACGTGTTTGTTTTGATTTTCTTGTACACAACTACTGTATAATGACCACCACAATGAGGTTTATTACATGTTCAAATTACATACGACGATTGCGGTAAAATAAGATCCATCACGCATCGGAGCTACCGGCTTTGTTTTCACACTTCCAAATCTAATGTTGTGTCCTATTTAGCTGCTTTGTTTTTGGTTGTAGAGTAATGGGTGCAAATGGGATCATTTTTGGCGATCCCGTTGATCGGTCACTGTTACGGAAGTTGCTAATGTTATTCAAAGGACAAGTGCTGTGTCGTCTGAGTTCGGGCTCCGTATATGGAGATACGGTGTGGAATATTATGTGGGCGAGTAGTCGTCATCGGTGTCGACTAATGCATCGGTGTTTGGACACTCACCTGACGATGGAATTAGTAAACACTTTTTGTCGATGACAATTTAAAGTCTTTATAAAATAAGTAGGTCTGAATTATAGAAGCTGTCGGTCCCATTTCAGTAGTTAATGATAGCTTGATAGAAGACTTCTGAGAAACTTTTAATGTTTCGTGGATTGATTTTAGAAATTATTATTATTTATCTAACAATTTTAGTACACAAGTATTTTTGTTTTGCTCAGGCCTACTAAGATAAGATAAGGCGTTAATTTCTTAAACGCAGGGTTAATTAACTCGAAAAACAGCGTCACTTCCTCTTCGGCAGCCTTGACTTATATTAGACTATAAATAATTAATATAAATAATAAAGTAAATTCTCATCCACTCCCAAATCACCTAACTATTCCCAACACTGCCAACGAGTTAATTAAAATGTTGTAAATGTTACTCTAATAATGTGATAACTCAAGGTTAGATTCTAACTCTTGGTGGCGCAAGACGATTTATCAGTTTAACCTCTGATGCGCAGTTAACTCCGAGTTATAAAGATAACCCGACCTTCTGCAGGTGGACCTTCAAGTATTTATTTTCAGGCATAACAACAGAACATAGATACGGTTCTGTGTCCAGCGCAAAGCTATCTAATAAATCTGATTGTCTGAAATCAGGGAGCTACCAACTGAAGTAAAACAAACAAAGCCAACATAAAATTAAACTGTTACGACGATCGTTATTCAAGCTATTCGTCACAGCCCCCATTCGTGTTCCACACAAGACTTAGGAATTAGATTTAACAAACTGCCCGCTTGGCTCGTCGAATGTCGACCCATTGGCCGCTGACGCAGCGTGAGAACTAGTGCCTTCATGTCGTGTATTCGCAGATGAGAGAAATTAATGGCTTTCCTATAAAGCACCTGTCTAATACTGTCTATAGCAAAGGTCGGCATAGGTTACAAACTGCCAATCACACGATATTGTTCAATTTATCAACGCTGACTGCGAAGCTCTGATACGGTCACGGTGTGAGCTTTTCAAAAGCTTTTTATGGTTTTGAATTGCATTGTGATAGATTCCATTCTATTGAGGTTTACTGATACGTAATGTTTTTATTTGGGTGCGAGTCTGGAATTGAACAATGAAACTTTGCTTTAGAATGATCCAATTCGTATGGAACTCGGCTAGAGTGGACTTTGCGAAAAGCTTTAAATGTATTTGACGTTACTTAAACTTGCCATAAGATTTGAAGAACACATGTACAAACAAAGATCGATCCATCCAGCAATCTTGCTCACCTCGCTAGTCTAGCTTAACCTGTTTCTAGAAGCTCTGCGTCACTTTGCACACTTGCATAACTCGATGCATTTGCAATTTGATGGGTTCATTGTCTCGCAGAAATAAACTATCCACCGGATACTCTGTAGTCAATTTGTATAGCTCTGGTTAGTTGCATACGCGTGGGCCACTTAACCAATTTACTCGTGTACATTAATACCTACATCCCTCGTAGTGGTTTAGGCAATGAGCCACATGTCCTGCCATGCTCTATGTGCCCTGCATCATCGATGACGTCACCGACCTTGCCACAGGGCTTGACATCAACAGATGCGATGATCTCTTTTCAATGTTTACACCCACATATGTTTTCAATGGATATCAGTTGACTCGAGGTTGACTCTTAGATCCATTTTTGACGTCTAATATTTCATTCAATTGGTTTAATCCGGGCTTAAATGGTTAAACTATGTTTTGTAAAACGGTAGAGAATAGGTCCAGGGTCACGTTAAACAGGTACCTACCATTGGTAGAGCGGAGACAAGACGTAGTTAACAAAAACATGATTGATTTTGCTTAGATTTGCTTGATTGTGTTAGCTAGCTTGGTCTAGACTTGTTTTTACTAAGTTTATCAAGATATTATTTAAAAAAGTTTCATCAATTTAATTGGTTTATCTAATAGTTATCCAAGTACGAAGAGTTTCTCTCGATGACGTACGACCCACCTGTCAGTCTAACTTGCGCGCTACGGCTCATGTTTTTAGAATTTGCTCACATTTGCACATTTCGCAATACTTTTGCTTTATTTTATAAACACTTTCGAACAACATCAAGTTATTGGATACTTCAAAGGATGTTTTGACTCTGTTTACAAATTTTGCAAACATCGCATCGTGTTTGATTAACATTCTGTGCACCGTGATGTGGTTGGATATCTTGAAAATGCTTAGAATCATGAACCCACCTGAAGCGAAATCCACTGAAATATGTAATAGAGTTCACTGTCACAGTCACTGGTTCACTTTGCTCACTGTACTGGGTGTTTCATGGCGGCAGTGCGGCGTCACTCGTTTGCGCGCTCGGAGTGAGGCGTGCGCCCGCGCAGCAGTGGGAGGCGACGGAACTCGCTGATCCTGCGCTGACCAACACTACCTACGTACTGCCGACAACAGTTGTTCAACTTGTGCGATTTTCATTAGACGTCATTGGGCAGTGGCAATAGCTAAAATGTGCTACGTACCGTTTTGGCGTGTAGCACTTTTCGAATGCGAGAAGTTGATCATTTTAATGTATAGTTTATGAAATGGTTCCTCATAAGGAAGTTGGTGTAACTTATGGTTTTAATATTCTAGTCAGGTTTATAGAAACATTTACTTAGTGCAAGCAAGAACTAGGGAGTAAAACTTTAGCTTTTTCGCAAATCTATCGAAACCAACTTATATTATTTTGTTGTATGGGAAGACTTGTAGCATACATTTAATATGGATAAAGGAAAACGTTCGACTTCTTAGTTGAGTTTCTCTCTTTCTATCGTTTAAAATACACTTAGCAACCAAACCGATTTACCCAAAGCTTATTAACTGCCATCCACAACCCTCGCGGTCCATATTACACGTAGTAGCTGTTATTCCATCTGTGGCAGACGGCAGTGTAGTCTATAGCCCATTACCGATGTAAGCGGCATTAATTGCGAGCGCTTCGACTGGACATGTTCCTACTCTGTTGATTAGTCAGTCTGATAAACTAATCAGTAGCAGTGAGTGCTTGATGCTTAGATGAAGATTCGGTAGTGATTGATGAGTGTGGGAAGGAGGTAGCTAGTTGTTATGGTGTCGCTTCTGTCAGCTTTACAAGACTTGGACCAAAATTATTTGTCTTTTTTTTTTAGCTCAATAAAAACAATATACATATAAATACAGTGTAGGACAGTAGGGTATTTTCAGCGCTTTTGTAAAGATGGAGCCCGGTGTATGGCAACAGGCTCGCCCCCTGTCATATTTGGGACTAAAAATAAATATAATAATAAAAGGCTGGCGAAGCGTGGGTGTTGTATTACACCTCTGCCAGCCCCTTCGGAAGAAAAGCGTGACGATGTTTTGTATCTTTAGCAGTCGTTAGTAGTAGGGACACTGATGTCGTATTAGCCAGATTAGACACAACATAATGAGTGGAACATACACGAGCGTATGTTTCACACATAAGTGCACTTATAAGTACACACATGCTTATTATGGTATCAAGTGTGATAAAGTGCTTACAATATAGATCTTCTCGCTATTGTTGTGAACTCATGGCATCGATTAATTTGAACTCATAAGCGTTTAAGGAACTGCGAGAGGGGTTTCGAAATTACAGTAATAAGTTATGTAGGGTCAACTGGGGCTAATGCGTCTGTGGGGCTATTGCGTCTTTCGAGAATCACTGACAAACCCTTCATAAATTAGGCAACTAACGCCATCTAGTACAGGCTATTGTAACTAAAGATACAAAAACATAATAGGCGGCGCCTAATTTGTGAAGGGTTTGTCAGTAATTCTTGAAAGACGCAATAGCCCTACAAACGCATTTGCCCCAGTTGACCCCATATGTCTATCATTTGTAAGCTGGTGGTTGTGGTTTTTGGTAGCAGATTTGATCGCTGGTTGTATTACAGCCATTCGTTTAGGTAAGCTGCTATTCGCCCGTTAGTAGCACTATACGCCACAGAGGTTCATGTAAGAATTACCTTCTCTTCCGTCAAATCTTAAAAACCCTTTTAAGAAAACTTTAACAAAGCACATTATGATTTATAACACGGGAATTACTCACGTACGATTCAGTCGATTATTCCGACTATAGTTTGATGAAGACCGCCGAATGCGGTTGAAACTATAGTCGGAATAATCGACTGAATCGTACGTGAGTAATTCCCGTGTTATAAATCATAATGTGTGAAAACCACGTCAGTTCCCATAACAAAATTTAACTAAGCAGTTTCCGAAAAAGTACATTTCAATATCAATGACAAAGCCATCTAGAATTCTTCGCTTTGCTCTACTTAGCGTTATTTATTGTCCTGATTTGGCATAAAAAGTGAAGTCAGCCATGTTGTTGTAGTTTTTCTACGCGAAGCCTCCAAGTTTTTGCAGTGGGCGGAGCGGCCTGCGTTAGTTTGTAGGCGGTACTCCTTGCGTCACAAGGCCTGTCTTAGTCATTTCTTGCAATTAGCATGAACTGTGGAGTTGTTTTGATTTAGTCATCTGTAAGAAAGTATAACGCTATACCTGTACTTACTATAGACAGATATTAAACAGGGATGGTGTTCGGACACAGGCTTGTATTTATTATACGGGCAATTTGAAAAGTTTCAAATAATTTTTTTTTTTTTTAAATATATTTATATTTTGTTGAATTAGGGACATTTACACACACAGTCGCCTGACCCCAAACTAAGCAAAGCTTGTACTATGGCTGCCAGAGACTACATCCTACTAATATTATAATTCAACGCGAAAGTTTAAGTACGAATGGATGGATGGATGGATGGATGGATGGATGTTTGTTACTCTTTCACGCCAGAACGGATCTAGAATGAACAGATCTAGATGAAATTTGGCAAAGAGATAGATTATAGTCTAGAATAGCACATAGGATACTTTTTAACCGCGGGGCGCAGCTAATACTTGGATATTTCTTAATGCATACTTAAATAGATATTAACACCCAGACATAGAACAAACACAAAGTTCATCACAAGAAAGTTTGCCCTAGAATCGAACCCACGCCTCCAAGCTCAGAAGGTAGGTTCACTACCAACTGAGCCACCGTGGCAGTCTACGAATAATGACGGGTCTGTATAGGCAAAATGACTTGGATTGACAACGTTGACTACTTGCCTAGCCTAGTCATTTAAGTAGGGGTTTCGGGTTGCTATAATAAATTAACCACCCTATTTTACGTTTCCCCTTTTTTTTTTTGTTTACCTTGGGAAAATCCTTTATGGATACCACAAACAGCCCGGGTGCGGGCACAGAGTGGTTATGTGGGAATCCCGCCACTGACGGCCTACCCACTAAAAACCCAAGGGTGTTCCACCTCGGCGCAAAATGTCGAGGCTACGGGGACGCTTTCGTACTCTTCCGCAGCCCCGACAGCGCCAGCCCCTTCGAGCACCTCCTCGAGCTTACGCTCTCTCCCTCTCGATGACGATGTGCCAAACACCAGACACACCTCCCCGAGGTGGTGGATGATGACGATTTCCCCTCCTGACTTAACCAAACCAATCCAAGTCGGATTGGTATTGTATTGTATTCCCCTTAAATAATAATAATCTAAGATTTGTGCTAACAAAAGTCACGGTCCCCGGAGTCCCTGGAGTGTAATTTTTTAAATAAAAAAAATAAAAAATCCAAGTTGGATTTGCTCTGATAGAGGAGTCGGGCATGATCGACGCTCTTGGTCATTATTTATTATAATGACCGGTCAATATTAATACTGCCCGGTTAATCAAGTTGCCCGTAACAGTTATATGCATGGATATCCTTACAAATGTCATAAAATAGAAAATAACTCGCTACTAAGTAGAAACTATATTTCGAAAAACGAAAATTGTACGCTCGAAATGGACAGGCTGATACTAATTTACAACTTGGAACATCTTTTGTACACAGTTATTCAATAAATATATTCTTTTTCTGTCTGTCTGTTTGTAGGGTTTTTGCGGCTAAACGGCTGAACGGATCTTGAAGAAATTGATAATTATTACAGTATTTCACGAGGAAGGTTTTTTGATACTATTTTCTGAATAAACGCTAACAAAGTCACGAGAAACAGAACATCTATTCTGGAATACATTTGAGATGTAACATAAACTCTACATGTGAAACCTCAATAAGAAAAAATATCAATGGGTACATCTACATAACATTTGAGCACGTCTCGAAGATCGTATGTTAATGTGTCTGTATGTCTGTAACACTATCTCGCACCGATCAAGCGATTTACATAGATACATGGGAGGGTAAAGGTTGTGGCCCACTTGTGCTTTGTATGTGAACAAAATAATGATTTTAAAGCATCCGAATGTTTGGTGCTGTTTTAGAAATCATCTGTAGTGTGAGCGCTGACAGCCTAGTTGGAGAAGGCCTGCTTCTCAAGCCAGAGAGAGAGCGGGTTCAAACCCAGCAGACGGCACGCACCAATTTGTTCATTGTGTGAACATATGTGCGTATTGTATGTCATCTGCTACATGACTGGAGCTCGATGTATGGCGACAGGCTCGCCCCCTGTCACATTTGGGACTGAATATTGTCCGGCGAAGTGTGGGTGTTGTATTATACACCTCTGCCAGCTCCTTCGAGGGAAAGGCGTGACGGTATGTTATGTCTTGTAAAAACAATCCTGACTAATAATTAGCACTACTAATTTCAGGTGCATAACGTGGACGAAGTGTTGGAGCGGCACAGCGACTTCCTGGAAGCCTGCCTCGGGGACTGCATGCTGACCAGTCCGCAGCTGCTGAAGGCCGTCACCACGCTCTGCCAGGTCTGCGTGCAGTTCTGCAACTTTATGCAGGTGAGGAATCTCTCTGGGAAATCGTTCTTGACACTTAGGGTTGTTATACACAGAATCTTTATCTGGTTTGACGCCGTGAGTGAGCGTATACTTATCGTGGTAATAACGGATCATATAAGTTTGATTTTAGCGCTAACTAGAGCTGCACTCAATTCAGTATGGTCTTTGATTCTACCGTGGTATAATCCAAAATATATACTCCGCCAGGTATAGCATTCCGAAACACGTAGTGACGTCAATCGATGCTGAAGTAAGACCGAAATTGGTCATTTACAACAAGTTCGAAAGAGACGGATGACGATGACGTCATCATGTGTTTGCTGAATGCTAGACCTTGTTTTTTTTTGGATTATGGATTCTACTAAATGAAATTGGTTTTAAATTGTTAATCAATTGACACTTTGTATTCAAAAACTGTCAAAAGTAGGCAATTGATTAACAATTTAAAATCAATTGGTTTTGTAAAATCGAGGCCTTGGTGTTCTCGTGACGTCATAAATAGATAGATAAGTTCTTTATTGTTCATACCAAAAATCATAAAAAAATTAATATCGCTTAAAACTATGTGACAGCTGGCAGTATTATCATAGTAGGTGTTCAAAATTTTAAATGCTCAGTTGTTACCCGACTGCGCAAGAAGGAGGGTAATGTTTTTCGATTGTACGTATGTATGTTTGTTCTGGGTATGTATGTATGAGGTTTTTTTGGCACGCCCTACAGCCTAAACGGCTTGATGGATTTCGACATGTGAGGTGTCATTTGAATCGTCTTCATAGTGGAAGTGACATAGGGTACAACATTTTGCAGCTTGTATTCAAAAACTGTCAAAAGTAGGCAATTGATTTAAAATCAATTGGTTTTGTAAAACCGAGGCCTTGGTTCTCTTGTGACGCCATAAATAGATAAGTTCTTTATTGTTCATACCAAAAATCACAAGATCAAAAAATAAAAAATATCGCTTAAAACTATGTGAACACTGGCAGTCTTATCATAGTAGGTGTTCAAAATTTTACATGCTCAGTTTTTACCCGACTGCGCAAGAAGGAAGGTAGGTAATGTTTTTCGAGTGTACGTATGTATGTGGGTATGTATGGATGAGGTTTTTTTGGCAAGCCCTACAGCCTAAAAGGCTTGATGGATTTCGACATGTGAAGTGTCATTTGAATCGTCTTCATAGTGGAATGACATAAGGTACAACATTTTGCAGCCGGCTTTTGTTTTTCTTATAATAATATTACTTGATATACAAGTAAACTAGACGCGTAGTAACTTGTGACGTCTAACTAGATAAAAGTCTGTGATGTTAACTGTCGTGTCTAGGCCCAGACTCAAAAAATAAAAGATGTAGTTCGGCCGCCGTCGAGCTAAAGTTGAGCTGCCTCAGTCTTGTCAGCCGTGGGGCAGATGAGTTCTGGGCCCGTATTGTGACATCATATTGCTATGATTTAGGTTCAGCCGCCTGATCTAGGACGCTGTACGACTATGAACTTTATTGCGTGGCGATACGATTCGCGGTAGCGCAGCGTCGGCGGCTGAACCTTACAATCATCGTAGTAAGACGGTAGGAGTACCGGCCCTAGGCTCAAATATTACAACACTGTTTCCTTGTCGAATCTCCAATATATTTCAAAACACACTACAAATATACTAGAAAAAATAGAAATACAGAAGATTCGCCAAAGAATAAGTTTTGAAAAACTTCCTCAAAGTAACGCCTGATTCAATCAACTATCTCAATAATTACCACAAAGTGGAATCCCAATTTGATTAGTGAAGTTTCTCAGCACGCAAGAGCATTCACAGCTTTGTCGTGCGCTTGTCACTCTAGCAAGTTATTTCTAATAGTTGTAGTTTAAAAAACATTGTTACAGGAACAAATATCTACAGAAAATGTAAACGATTTTTTAGTAAACTAACATATCGTTTTGTAATGAAATTCCCACTAAGGGATTACTTATTCTGAAAACGCTTTTGTAAACCTGTTCTTTTTCTCTGATATATGTATATATTTTTATTTATTGATGTAGTTTGCTAGCGTATGTATAGTATATACATTTAATATTATTAATTTATGTATTTTCTTTTAACGCTACCCAAACACGTTAATTGGCAAAAGGAGATGCACAAGTACTTCGTGGACGCTGAGCTTAACTGTATGCTTGGTTCGACTTATGACAGTTCAGAATATTACGAGGTATTAATTAAACAAACCGTTTTAATAAACAATCAATCAATGCACAAAAAATCATTATAGAATCATGTCACGTTAGCAGCGATCTAGCCTTTGAATCAGCAAACTGCCAGTTTGTTTCCAACCAATCACAGAGCGGTATTTTTCTGAGCAGTCCGTGATTGGTTGGTGTTTTATGACGTTTGCTGTTTTTATTGGTTGTGTTCGCGTTTTCGTACACAGTTTGGAGTGATGTCGTGTGGCTTCCATGTAGTATTTGTGATACAAAATCATTAATGCTTTCTTTACTCTTCTTTCATGGGCTTTCGTTTCAGAACTTTACAGTGAGTATAGTTTCACTATTAATGTCATGAACATTGTTGTAACATGTACATTTTGTATTGTAAATAACTAAAATTTTACTATGTTCTTGCGTTAACTATCTGTTGTTTTCAGAATCATTTAATATATGTACATTAACACTAGATACCTAGCTACATTGTTATTATAATATTTGAATTTAACATCCCATCTGAGAATATTGAGATGTCAAGCGCCAATCAGTAACAGGTGTATGCAAAAACCATAAGCAAGGAGAAATGCAATGTAATGATTGTATCATAATAATATGATTACATCGCCTGCTCTAACGTGTAAACTGTAAAAGTTTCGGTTTCCTTTCCAACAAAATATGAGCCGTAAATTATTTTCTTGTCCCTCTAACTTTTTGATAACTAAATTGATTGAAACAGGCTTATCAATATCACAGAGTTTTTGTGGAGCCGCAGACAAAATATTTGCATTCAATTTGACAAAGGTACCATTACTTTAACAAACATAGGGTGCCCCCAAAAATTGAGCGATGCAAAGATAAGTAGCGAGGAAAACATACCAATAATTCAAGAAATTAAGATAATAAATCAAATAATCCCAGTGGTGGAATTTTTCTTCTACAAATCCTCGAACTGCTTATCTTGTGGTAGAAAGGTACACAAAGTCTCACTACAGGATACTATAAAATAAAATAATAGCTACTAGTTTAGTACAATACTGGTACCATTCTTTAGTACAATATTGGTACCATTCTTTAGTACAATATTGGTACGAACCCATAAATATGAGATTGGTATAGTTCTATAAATTTTTGCGCAAGTTAGAGGGAGAAAGAAACAATTTAAGGAAATATTTCGCGCTCACTTTTTTCTGCTTTGATAGTTAGACAACGTTGAAAGTACAGTACAACTTTCGTCTTACTAACGATTTTATTTTAACTATCATGATCTTAAAATATATTTGTTTTTGGTAATTTTTTGTTATAATACAAATAGACCTTTACAATTTTTTTTTTATTTAAGTGTATTTTAAAAAAGGAAATTGACATTTACACTTTAGTGCAAGCGATTGAACTGCAACAGCTATTCAAATCTAACGAATAACCAACTCTCTCCACAAAGGAGACTGGTTGCGGCGGTACCACAATATCCGGCGGCTCGGCCGACTCGTTCTCCCGCTCCGTGTCGCGCTACAGCCTGCGGTTCACTGCGGCGCTGCTCTCGGTGCTGGCCATCATAGAACAGATGGCGAGGGACAATAACACCAATAAGCTGCTCAATCTATCTGCCAGGTATGGATTTTTGTTCGATTTTCCTCGTAGTCTATTCTACAGAATACACTACGGCGAGTGTGCACAAGAACTGGGGGGCTATTCCTGAGCGTGAGATGAGATGAGATTTTATCTTGGTCACTCTCACACCTATGACATTTTAAACTAGAGCAACAAGGACGCAAAATGGTGAGATGAGAATCTCAAATCTCCGAATAGGGTCCCTGCACGACCTGATCCAGCTATCACCGTTTTTTATAATTGTACCAGGCGCACCAGTAAGACACCCTCTTATGGTGGAAATTCTGCCAAAACGCACTAAGCGTTTCAATTCAACTTTTCTTGTAAGAACTGCAGAGGTGTGGAAATCGTTGCCTGCGTCTGTCTTTCCACCTAAATACAATCCGGGGGTGTTTAAGGGTAAAGTGAATAGCTATCTCCTAGGCAAGCGTGTTCCCATCAGGCGAGTCAGTGGTCAAACGCTAACCTAGTCTATTGTAAAAAAAAAAAAATAGGCTCGCGTGTAGGTGCTGTTTCAATTGATGTTAAGCAATGATGCGGTCTGGCCATGATGAAGCAAGCTTGGCTAGGAGAAACACTCATTTAAAGCCCGTACCGCAAACCTATTGCTGCGAAAGGCCGCGAAAGTATTGCTATTGGTTGTTACGGGCTTTTTGACCAATAGGAACGGCGTATCGGCGCTTTCGCGGATGTTCGCGGTAAAATAACTAAGTTCTAAAAAATTAGTTTGTGTAAAAATTTGATGAAATTCATAGGTAGCGTGGCTGTTGGACACCATCTCTGGTGTCCATCTACGTAACCATCTCGGTACGGTTCGTTTGTTCGCTCGCTATCATAGAATTCATAAAACAGATACTCCATAATGGCCAGATACAATAGCATCATATGAATAATTTAAAGTCGTGTTCGTTTTGCGTCAATTGTAGCCATGTGAATTGTGATCTCACTCGGGAAGCTACCAAGCACACACAACAAGCTACCAGCCGCTTCCAACCAGCAGTGCTTTAAATATAGCTTAAAGTGTTGGCTAGAACGTCTGATCTGTCGATCAGACGTTCTACAGTTTCAAAGAGTTCCTTGAATTGTAAAAAACAGGGATAGTGTACAAATGTACAATGACTCACTTTATTATTATTATTATCATACTATTTAATGTACAATAGTACTAATATTACTATACATATTATAACACCTTGACGTGTAAATTATACTTACGAAATAAATCAATATCAATACAGATATGAATACGAAGGAGCTGAGAATCACATAATTATAACAATATTGGGTGCTTAACTCTGCCTGAGCCCCAAAAGCCAGCCTTGTATGCAGTAGGGTATAGTTCCTACCCTCATAAAGTAAAATTAAGTCAAGAAATTGCGTAAGCCAATTTTTAACTACTATCCCAATAAATCAACCCTTCCTTCCGCAGATTGAACTTCAACACGTACTACGAGAAGCAGCTGGAGAAGTTCACGGACGAGAAGATCCTTGAAGGGAGCAGGAAGCCGCGCGCCTCCTAGCACAGGGCGGCGCGCTCGCGCTCTAAGCTCGTCACCGCCGTCTGAGCGATTACTGACGCTGCTTGCTGGTACTGCATAATAATTATCGTCCTAACCAAAACTGCTTAATGTTTGACTAGAATAATTTCGTTTTTCGTTTTTGTTGAATTAACCTTTAACTATTCAAATATTAAAATGATATACACGGTACGTCAAGAACACAAAACATCATGTCGTAATTTGCCAAAAACGTAAATGGCACGACAGGAGCTCTCTTTTCTTTTTTTTGTACACTTTTATTGCCTTGCTTTGGCGGCAAACTTGCGCGTACGATATTTCGGTCACTGTTTCTCTATTAAGAAAAGATTTAATAGTGAAAGAGAACGATATACCCAGTACGCACCGCACGTGCCAGAATAGAGCCCCTGTGCTGCGATTATCGTAATCGAGAGTGAAAAGTTTCATACTTTAAAGGGTTTGAATTTAAAAGCTCGATATCTGATGCCATTTCTCGAAAATCTTAATTTTAATATTATGTTTATCCCAATGACGCTTACTAAAATGACGATATGAGGGAGACGACTAAAATATACCAATCAGATTCTAAAATCTAGTTTAATATTTTGTTTTTTGTTGTGTAATTTTACGCGACTTAAGTAATTATTTTTGCAAGTTTGTAGATTTTAATGCTCGATGGTTATTATGCACTATTATTGAGCCCGTGAACGAAAGAACAATTTGACATTATAAGGAAGACAAAAACAGACAATCTCTAATTAGAATCTAAAATACAAAAATTAGTTGATAACTGTGAATGTTGTACAAATAATTCGGTCCTTTAAGTGAATTGTAAAAGTGCTAAAATAAGACAGATATTTTGTAAAGAATGAAGTCGGCAACTTTCAGAAGATAAATTTGGAGAAAATTCTTTCAGTAGGTGATTAAAGTTGTTTTTAAACAGATTTTACCCTCTGATACATTTTTTTAAGATTCTCAATTTTATAAATATTAAAATTTTAGTGTTCTCATACGTGGGTCCAAATCTGAACGCCCCAAAATCACAAGCCCCAAGTCGTAGTTATATTTTGTATTTTTAGTAATTGTAACTAATTAAAGTTATCTAGGAAAACAATTATGGCGTATTTAGCCAAAACTCGGTTGATATAATTACTAGGGATGTTATAAATAGAAAAGCATTGATATGTAAAACGATGGATATTGAGTTAGAACGGTTACGAGACCTGTGACGTACTATTTTACGAAACATAACATACCGACAAGTGTATTAAAATCCTATGCACGATTACCCGATTGCGCAAGAAAGAGGATTGTACCTTACAAATTTTCCATGTATGTGAACAGATTACTATAGTTACTACGATTTTAGTCTACACATATTTTCAGAGATAACTCTATATCTATTGTTTTAGGATATCTTTGCAAAAAAGCCTATTATCATGCCCCAAAATGAATTTGTTGTAACTATTATAACAAGACCTTATCGTCATAGTTTTAATATACCTTTACAAATAATCACAATATTTTTAAATTCATTTTAATAGTGTTAAAAAGTCACTAAGTACAGTCATAGTTGTAACATTGCCTTTTACCTAATAATGACACAATTTAAAATTAGTTTTAGAGTGTAAAAAGTCACCGAGTACAAATTAACCACACGTCATAATACATAGGTGCTGTAAAGTTAAGCTCGTTCTAAAAGTCGAATAATCTTGAGAGTATATGTAACTTTAAATAACTTTTTAAGAAGTACGAAGTAAAGTTACCTACAGCTTGACAAAGGTTATAATGAACGCGGGCTAGAGTGGAAGTGTTGTTTTTCCCTCCTCGACTGTTAAAGAGAGAGAGAGGAAGAGAGAAAAAAATGTAGTAACAGCGCCTCATTAACGCCCACATACACGTTGATTTAAAGGCGTGTTGCTCTATAAGTGCCGTTTTGTTTTAAATTACTTGTGCCCGGCGACATAAATTGCACATCGACCTTTGGAAAGAGACTTCACCTTCGTAGAGCGTTATCTCTGTCGCACACTAAACGTAACTCATACGAAAGAGATAACGCTCTACGAAGCCGAGTCTCTTTCCAAAAGTCGATGTGCAATACTGTATTCTACATTTGCCAAGATCTGACCTCAAATCGAATAAGTGTTTCAAAAATGAAAATGTACATAGAAAATAAGTACATTTGAAACCGTCTAATAATTGTATCAATAGAATCTCACTGTTTTGTTGAATGTTAGACAAATGGAAAGTGGATCATGATATTATCATTCCTTTTCAAATAAGTGTTATTCCTATGCCATTACATTATCAAATACCAATCCATCCAACTCATTTTAGCATATGTGATGTAATCTCAAATATACTCAAATAAAATATGTAATATTTTCACAAATAACCAAATACTTACTAAAATTAGGTTACAAGTAATGTATGTCACAAGTTTTCCTTGCCATTCTGGTTCCTACAAATTTTGGATGCCACTAATTTAATTTTTAAACTAGTATGTACATTTATGTAGTTCGTTGAAATTAGCCATGATAAAAAAAACAAGGCAAATTGACACTCGATTACGTCACTCGTCATTGTCTCTTTCGAACTTGTTGTAAACGACTTATTCCGGTCTTGCTTATGCGTCGATTGACGTCACTGCGTGTCGCCCACGTGACCAATTTTGTTTCGGAACGCTATTGCTGAGTATATGTATATGAATAGCCATGACAAAGTTGGTATTAAAGTGTGTAGTGTAGATGTATCCTCTACTAATAAACGTTGTATAGCATCAGAATAGTTAACAGTGTTTTGTCTTTTTCTTGCCTACATTTTTTTTAACTCGATCGAAAAAGATAAAACACTACACTCGGTGTATACAACACTATACAACGTTTACTGCTAAGGGGGGTAATGCTTAGTGAGCGTGTGTAGTATTGAGACTTTAAAAGATTAGTCGGTGTACACGATGCCCTGTAGCTTGCGCAAGTACTTAACAGATGTTCTGGCGCCAGTTTTCAAACGTAGCCTGTCTTTTAGATGTCCAGCTATGTGAATAAACATGGTGTTTTTAGACTAATGACAACTTAAACTTTCTTCCTGCAGGGCACGGGCCGGAGCCCAAATTGTCGGTCTACCGTTTTTATCCGCGCTAAAATGTGACAAAGCTAGAGTACGGATATGTTTGTCTCTTTCTCGTCGGATAAAAACGAATGGGAAGACAAATTGTTATCCGGCTCGTGTTATCCCTGTTGGTAGTAGTTTATTACAAGAAAATAACTATGGTAAGTTCGAAACGAGTTTGTTTGTTAGTTGATCATCGAATAGAAAATTTGCTAGGTACTTACTTAAAGCATAGAAAACTATTAGTAATAATTGAGACAATTACAATACTTCGTGCAATACTAACGCAAGCAACGCGTTATGTACATCGGGCCTAAAGCCGGAACCAGATTATCAGCGCCTTAGACGCCCGCGTTAGTGTTCCTATTTGTTTGTTGAAAGCTTTTTGACCAATAGAAACGGCGTATCGGCGTTTTCGCGGGTGTTCGCGGCAATAGGCTGGTTCCGGCTTTCGATGAGTTCGCTTGATTATTTACATGAAAAAAGTTAAGTATTAAAATTATGATATTTTAGAATGAATTTGTAAAAAGGTGTTCAAAAGTGTAAAGTAGTGAAAGATACACAAAATTTACAATCAAATTGTTGCGTGGAGTCGTCGATTTTTAAATTTAAAAGTAGTAACCGTTAGCTTAGGTCATTCCAAAAAAATGTATAGTGTTAAGATTAGTGAAGAACGCATGACCCCATTCATATTATAATATTATCGGCTGTGCCAATGAGCAAGAAAAGTGTTCAAAATGTTTGTAATCGTGCGTGCGTTCACATCGTACACAGTTACTTTAATTTCCTTTGTTTTGACGTGACAACGTCTAATAAATCGATGAACGCCGGCTGCACGCACGACTCAATGTCCCGTTACGCTCATTGTAACGTTACGATCGGAGCGAGAGCGTTACATGAGCGATTTATTCATAAAAGTATGCAATCATTTCATCAATGTATTGTTATGACGTTGTCACGTTAAACCATCGTCCGTAAACCGACTTTACAGACAACCAATATTTTTTGTTAAGCTACTTGTCTTTGCTTACAAATATTTGGTTTGAGCAAATATTCTGAACTGCATGTTTATAGTTCGCTCTGTTTTCATTTACGTATGCTCGAGCGGTTGTTTGCTCGGAACTGTTAAACCGAGTGAATTTGTTGATATTTTTACCAGTGCCGGATTAGCCTCCTTGCCGGAGACAGCAAACGCTCCAGGCCCGCGCTAAAAAATAACTTAAAAAAAGCCCTACACATAATTTCAAAGTAGACATGCGACGCTGAATTCCTCGAAATAGAAGAAAAGCGCTGACTATACTTGGCAACACCACAATACTTTCAGGGGAATTGAAGAGTATTGGCGAGAAATCAATAATTTTTTAGGGCCCCTGTTTACATTTGCTGCGGGTTGCGGGCTCTTGCTTAATCCGGCACTGATTTTTACCCGACTGCGGAGGGAGGGTTATGTTTTTTGGTTACGTGAAGCTAACTTCACTGAACAAGCTTCCATTTCTTCAGTTGTTGAAAAGTAGTAGATTATTTACAAACAATGTGTAGTTACGGCGATTTAACTGCTTGTAAATAATATCACTTTACTGCAATAAATACACAACTAATTTACTATTTTTGCATTTTCTTTATTGACCAAGCTCACTAATGAACACTAGAAAAAATAATGGGTGATTATATTTTTGCCTAAAGTGTGTTCATTGTTTTGAGTAAAAACCTGGGATCAGTGATTGTCCATTTCAAGTGATTTCAAGCTAAAAACTAGTACGCACAAGTGCAGGAATTAGGTCATTGCAAACGAGTAGACGTGAGCCCGAGCCAAAGGTGAGGGCTGACTAAAAGAGTTTATTTTAGACTTATATCCGTAACTTCTTGCACCTCTTGCCTTGAAGAACTCATTTTTATGAATATAAAGAAAAATTAACAAAAACAACTAAGTAATACTTGGTTAGTCTCGCCTTGCAAAACTTATTAAAACTACAATTTCACAATTTGTTAGGTATATATTGCAAATGAATTTGTCGATACCAGCTATCAGGAGAGCGGAAACGATTCCCTTTTTATACCTAGTCTCTTTAGTAATCGACAGCCTTATCTGCAACCGACAAGATTTTAATTTTAGCTCGTGTTTAGTGTTTGAGTAGCAATGATAGTCTAGATGGAGAAGGCCCGCCTCTCAAGCCAGAGAGAGCGGATTCAAACCCAGCCGACGGCACGCACCAAATTTGTTCATTGTGAGAACATATGTGCGTATTGTATGCATCTGCTACATGACTGGAGCCCGATGATTGGCGACAGGCTCGCCCTCTTTCACATTTGGGACTGAATATCATCCGGAGAAGTGTGGGTGTTGTATTATACCTCTGCCAGCCTGAAAAGCCTCAGACTGAAAGACTGAAAGCTGACATAGACAGTCGGTAAGTTAGTTTACGGAAACGGAAGGCCAGACGTTCGTCGTTACTCTTCCTTCGTCATCGGCTGTCGCTGGTAGGTAGGCTAGTTAGTTTAAGGCTAGTGTAGTCTTGAGGTTTGTGATACATTGATGTTTTTTACACATCTTATTAATACTGTCTATCGGACTTACTTCTTTTCTTTACCTATTAGATTCCTTTACTCACAGTCAGGTAGGTGTTACCTTAATTCTAGATAACTGTGCGTTGCGCTTCGCCCCGCCTTTATGTGAACCGTTAAGCTATAACAATAGAGTTTTTTCCCCACGCGACCCGTGGGACCCTCGCCTTCGTTTTGCCAGACATTGTCTACTCGTTTGCAATAAGCTACTTTCCGCTCTTCTATCATATTGTACCATTGTACAGTTATCAAATTGTCATAGCTTCTAGCTATTGTCCAAAACCCTAACCTCACTGGTTTGCCTGTACTGGATGAGCGAACTGAGGTTATGTCACTCTAGCTGAGACATAAGTAAATGGCTCATAATAACGAATACAGCGATGATAGCCTAGTTGGAGAAGGCCTATGCTTCTCAACCCAGAGAGAGCGGGTTCAAACCCAGCAGACGGCACGCACCAATTTGTTCATTGTGTGATCATATGTGCGTATTGTATGTCATCTGCTACATAACTGGAGCCCGGTGTATGGCGACAGGCTCGCGCCCTGTCACATTTGGGACTGCAAATCGTCCGGCGAAGAGTGGGTTGTATTACACCTCTGCCAGCCCCCTCGGGGGAAAGGCGTGACGATATGTTATATGTAATAACGAAGTTCTTGTGGCAGCTAAACTAAGACTGGGATATTTGATTGCAGCTATTATGCCTTGTATTGGCATAGGTAGAATTATTCTATCACCTATGAGGTACCTAGCTGTAGTTACGCACACTACTATTTATACATACTGCCTCGGTGGCTCAGATGGTAGTGGACCTGCCTTCTGAGCTTGGGGGCGTGGGTTCGATTCCCACCCAGTGCAAACATTTATGTGGTGAACATTTGTGTTTGTTCTATGTCTGGGTGTTAAATATCTATTTAAGTATGTATTTAAAAAATATATATGTACGTATATCAGTCTCTGGCCGCCATAGTACAAGCTTTGCTTAGTTTGGGGTCAGGCGACCGTGTGTGGAATAGTCCCAAATTTATTATTATTATTATTATACTTATTTTTTAAAAATAATGCCCCTCAGTTTCTTGCCTGTTCTTCTGAGTAGAGGCTCTTTATCCGAACAAGGCGGTCGAGTCTATTTAAAAAAAAAACTTTGACGTGCATAAGTGTATCTTATATACACTTATGAACGTCATCTTTGATACCCAAATTAAATAAAAACATTTTGACTTTGACTTTGAGGCAATTAGCCCCAAACAAAGTTAAAGTTAAAATCACTAGCTAGTGTAAGTAAATAGTTATTTTAAAAAAATAGATTCAGGCTTAAACTGAAATAATTATAAAGAAAAATATTGTCTTATTACAAGCTACAAAGGGAAGCAGTAAAAAACAATTTGGCGATGACAATTAATCTATTTTATTATTTAACAGACTTTTAAATACAATCTTACCCAACGTAACACATTCACGCCATTCCATACAAAGCAACACGTCTGACTAATAAATACATTTTGTAACATTGGAATATTAACTAATCTAATGATTTTAAAATGAATAAATTACTTTTAGGGTGGACATGACACAATACGACTCGAAAATGTTAAATGAAATAACACTATATAACACTGTATAACACAGCACGCGTAAGTATCTAAAAATAAACAAGGAACATACATTGCAAAGCGTTCATTTAGTAATTATTCATACGTAACTTGTATTATAAAAAAAACCAAGTAAACCCACTCTATGCATATAAACCGTAACGTAAAAAATCCTTGCTACAACGTTACTAGCAGACAAAACAAACGCCATTTAATACCGAGTAAAATTAAAAAAAGGACAGACAATGAAAAAAATCGAAACACGATCGTTACAAGTAATATCACTGAATCATTATATCTACGACGTAATCGTGAGTATATTATAGTATATTGCTATAAGTGCACGATTAAATACAACACTATTGAAATGGTAACTGAAGACAGCAAGACGTTTGTGCAACAATCATCGACCGAGTGAGCGAATACTCTATGCTTCAAATTCGGTAAAAATGCTTTCGTATGTCCGGATTTCTGTCCGGCTGTACTGTTCTACAGGTCACATTTCTCAACCGGTTCTTTGATTTTTTTTTGTGAGTAGGTTCTATCTTAATCTTTAATATATATAAATCTCGTGTCACAATGTTTGTCCTCAATGAACTCCTAAACCACTTAACCGATTATAATAAAATTCGCACACCATGTGCAGTTCGATCCAACTTGAGAGATAGGATAGTTTAAATATATATATATATATATATATATATATAATAAACGCGAACGAAGTCGCGGGGTGACAGCTAGTATACTTATATAAATTACGTGTCACGTTGTTTGTCTGCTATAGACTCCTAAACTACTTAACCGATTTCAATCAAATTTGCACACCGTGTGCAGTTCGATCTAACTTAACAGATAGGATAGCTCACATATATAGATATATATAAATAATAAACGCGAACGAAGTCGCGGGGTGACAGCTAGTAATTATATAGTTTTTTTTTAAAATAGATAAACTTATGCAATTTCGAAACCTGACCTGTAGAGGACAGACGCCGGCCGCGAGGTCTTCAGCTTACATCCGTTAATCAACCGGATTAACTGCATTTGAATATACACCACACACATTTCCATAAACAAAAATTGGCACACACATCTTTCAACCACAAATCCTGTATAATAAAGAGTAAGTGTTCATAGACACTATACACTGAGTAGTATCATAATATCGCGTAGAACCTTAATCTATCCAGTAAGTACGCTATAACATATTGTCTAAGACAAGTTCACAAAACTCCAAGAATGCAGTGCTCCATCCAAACAGTGTCGAGACAACATCAACAACATTCATCCGCTTCTATTCGTCTGCTTCAACTCAGAATTTTTGTTTCCCGACATGTCCTGTCATGAATAAATACATCTAAATCAAAGAGAGCTGCAGAAACCTTAATAGAAGCAAGTGAATGTAAATTCGTAAAAAAAAAGACTAATTCGCGTAATTCGCCTAAATTAAAATTATGTACAGAGCTCTGGGCTCATTTTCACTAATTTCAGACTAGTCTTCAGATGGCGATCACCACATGTGCGTCTCGCGAATCTCGCTAATGATTTGACCGGCGCGTTGTAATGCCTGGAAACAAACATAAAAATTCGTTCAGATTTGTGAATCAAGTTGAATATGAAAAATGTTGGTTGAGCGAACCTACGAGCAAAAATTTTAAAAACTAAGTCGTCGACATAATTACTACTGAGGATTGTCCAATGTACCCTACAAAGAGATAGTTAATCGACAGAACATACCCGTTAGAGCATTTGACACAGAAGCCGGTAAACTATTGCGATTCTTATGTCGACGCCTGCGACATCGTCGAATTTTGGCTCTCTGTTCGCATAAAAATAACTAAATGTATACTCAAGTTTGCAATCTTTGATCTATTAATCTAGGTTGAACATATCCATTTAATTTTACCAACTAAACTACGTCACTCTGAACCGCGAATTAACAATGCCTTTTGACTTTTACCATTGACCTAGTTTTTATTGTTAAATTGTTGGTTCGCCAGTCATCCCGGTCCTATGCCAATCTAGGGCCCTATTCTTACAAGTCGAGATATTTTTCTGTCATTGTCGCTCTCGTTTGAAAAGTCATAGGAGTGAGAGTGACCGAGATAACATCGCACACGTCAGAATAGAAGGGCAGGTACAAGAAGAGAGGCCTATGCTCAGCAGCGGACGGTTACATGTTGATGATGAGAAACGGTTTATCAGATAACATTGAAATCAAATATTGACATTGAAGAACAAAACCACAGCATATTCTACCATAACATATCGTCATGCTTTTCCCCCGAGGGGGCGGCAGAGGTGTAATACAACACCCACACTTTGCCGGTCGATATTCAGTCCTACATGTGACAGGGGGCGAGCCTGTCGCCATACACCAGGCTCCAGTCAGTACAATACGTACATATGTTCACACAATGAACAAAATAGTGCGTACCATCGGCTGGGTTCGACCCCCTCCCTCTAGCTTGAGGCGGGCCTTCTTCCAACTAGGCTGCCATCACTATCCATTACACACAGCATATTCTAGCATACCTTGAGCATATCAGCAGCTTCCTTCCTCCTCTGCGCGATATGCTCCGACTCGTTGAGCATGCTCTCGGCCTGGTCCGACTTGTACAGGTGCGTCACCAGCTCGGACTGAAGGTTATCCTTCACGTAGTTGACGAGGAAATGCATCACTGCCTTCGGGACTGAGTCTTGGATAGACTTGCGGACGATGTAGAAGTACGATTTGATGAGACGCTCTGAAATTGTTTGGGGAATGGTTACATTTTGCATAATTTAAAGTTTGTTTTTGAGCGTTGTCAATGCATTGTTTGGCCGTATTTACAGTTTGAGCGAGACGGCAGTGGAAGCGTGATGGAATCCAATACGCGATATGCATAAGTTTGTCGAATATCAATCTAGACGCGGGCAAGCAATGGAGTTCCATGTAAGGCGTGCCCACACAATGAGGCCATAGTAGTGACCAGTGGTCTCCCAATCACCGTCCCCCATTAATCGTTTCGCCCACGGTGATTGAGTGTCTGCTGGAAAACCATGGCTGCATCTGCTGGTGCGTCTGTTTAGTGCAAGTCTATACAGGGTTATTTGTACCTAATCAAAAACCTCTTAAGGGTTCATTGTACTCATCAGTACGAACAACTTTTACTATGGGGCGAACTCCGAAATCGCGAAAAAAAAATCAGCTGTTTCATACATTTTGTCAAAGGTGATTGAACTTTTTGTATGGAACAGCTGTTTGGTTTAAGAGGTTTCTGGTAACTTACAAATAACCATGTATAAAGCTTCTGTTGTTCTCCATCTGCGTGCTAAGTTCGTAAATGCAGCCAAAAACGCGTTGTTCACCGTGAATACTAATTAGCACTAATTACTAATTAGTATTCAGTCACAAAATACTTGATGTCTATTTTTCTAGAATCTAAGCAGTAAGAGGAGAGTGTAATTTAAAAGTAGTAGAGTGTGTAAAATAATTGTGTAAATTTTACATTTGCGTGCAAATAAATAGATGATAACTTTAAAAAATAAGAACGTGAATGAGCAATTTGTTAGCAACAATTTAAAAATAAAATTAACTTAACTAAGCTAACAGAGCCGTTAGGGCCACGAGGACGACTGTCCTACATTGTTTCATTTCATCTATTTCACATGAGATAGTTGATAAGTTTTAATTATACACCCACGTAGGTACGTTTACGTACACCAGTACGCATACGTTTTACACGTTTATAGCAATCTAACTAATACGTATGCCCCTGCAAGTTCTACTGCTTTAAAAAAAGCAGGACTTTGACAGCTGCAGAAAATTATCGACTGCAGAAACGAGGCGAAACAACCGCGCGTATTTAATGTCATTCTGAATTTCAAGAGCATGTAACCTATTTAATGTGTAATTAGTTATTGATGCCGGTAAACAGTAAAGTCAATTGAACGCCGCGTCTCTGCGCCAAGAGTTAAGAGTAACACAGAAAGCGCAAGCAACAAACAGATGATAGGTGGTCGGAAGGCTTCAGTGAGTAGATGATAAGCAGCAGTCCCGTTTATGGTTTGTTCTCACCGACTAAATCACCCATGCGGTTCAATTGCATCATTGTGATGCCATTAGTGTTTAGTGGTATGTGGTCGCTCCGTCCACCTAGCATCAGAAAACATGTACTTTTTCAAGCTGATACAAATGATTGCCAATTTGTGGACTTTTTGAGGCCATTGAACATGAACATGACATTGAAATACGAGTCCTTTATCATTTTCATTCGGACGACACGGTCAGGGTGACCGGGGGTAGCATTAACAACTGAGCGCTACCGTGGCTCGGATGACACGTTAAATTGTAGGCGCCGGTTGATTGTTCCATGACAACAATCGTCATGTCAGAGGCCTTCGGGTGGCCTAGAAACTCTGACATACTAATGTCAGAGGCCACTCTAGTGCTAGCCACTCGGCCTATACGAACTTGCTTGTCTTTGCTTGCTATCATTTTTATTCATTTTTGTAATGTTAATTGAGCCGAATGTTACCCGCAATGAAACTAAACAAACACTCTATTTTAAACAGTTGACACGGTTCGATTTCTCAGCGCAGCGCAGGGCGTGTGGTTAAATATTAACGAGTTTGACCTGCCAATGAAGGGGAAAAAAAAAATCGGGAAGAAACGTGTTGATAACGCGTGGTCAACATGCTGAATTTTATTATAAGGACGACACAGGGTTTATGTTTCAATGTTTTACTTTTAGTTAAGATAAAGTCGAGTGGGCCTAATTAAATACATCGATTTTATAGCGGAGATAAGACTTCCATGTCGTAATGTTTATTTAAACGCAATAATAATCACATCACACAAGTAGAGACAAATCACACAGCATTTGTAACAAAAATAAACTTGTAAAGCACAGTTTAGTCTGCTGTTTTACATATATCGTTTAATTTTTGGTAGGAGGACAAATAGGAACGTTATAATAATGATTTGAGGTTCAAACAAATTTCCTTGGCCTTTTGTCCTCAAAAATAAAGCTCAAAATCTAGTGGCAGTGGAGCGGACTCATTCTCGGCCACGCGCTCGGAGAGTCAACACGTCCTGAGGATGCCTCGTGGAGAGGCGAAACACGTGTCGACGAAGTGCTCGAAGAACAGGGATTTTTTATTGCTTTTAAAATTTTAATGTTTTCAGGTAGATTCATTATTTTTCATTTTTTCAGGTTTGTTTAATTCTTTTAAAATTTATTTTTTCAGGTACATTAATTAATTTTTTTTTTATTTTTTTTTTCAGGTTTGTTGAAATATTACATTGTATAACGTTTAAAATTAGATTCAAATATCAATTTGTATAATTTTCTAGTAAATTTCATTAAATTAGTTTAAAAAAAAAATTCAAAATTAGAATAAAAAATTCATGTTCCTCGATGTACTTAATGCGACGTTAAAGCGGAATTACACTAGATATTGTCCAAATAACAAGTTTTAAGCAAATAAGAAGTAACAGCTTACCAATAACATCGCAGTCATGCTGTTCCCGATCCGACAGTTTCCTGGAGGTGTGGCTCGGGACCTCGGGCAGCAGGTTCACCGGCTTCTGAGGAGTCAGCACTCTGTTCTCTGTGGTACCGTTCACCTGGATGAGAGTAATACAATGTTTTACACATTTCATGGTCACGTAAGTTCGGAATGGAATGCGTCCGCTTTTCCTAAGAACAAATATGATCAACATTGTAACTGAAAGCGATGATAGCCTAGTTGGAGAAGGCCCGCCTGTCAAGCCAGAGGGAGCGGGTTCGAACCCAGCCGACGGCACGCACCAATTTGTTTGTTGTGTGAACATATGTGCGTATTGTATGTCATCTGCTACATGACTGGTGCCCGGTATGTGGCGACAGGCTCACCCCCTGTCACATTTGGGACTGAATATCGTCCGGCGAAGTGTGGGTGTTGTATTACACCTCTGCACCTCTTTGGGGGAAAAGCGTGACGATATGTTATGTTAAGTAACTGAACATGACCGAAAGCCGAAAAAGGTTAACATTACGCCGAGTCTGAATGAAAATGTCTTCAAAACGCGTTGTTTTAATTATCCTTAGTGGAGGATGTCAGTATAGAACTTTCTTTATCGGACTCATTTCGATAACAATAAAAACTATACTTAGTCGACCGAGCGAGCGTCAGCGAAGAAAGCGTCTCTGATGCATCTTCGACAAAAATGCTTTCGTATGTCTGATTTCTGTCGGGATCTGTCTTCTTCTACAGGTAGCATTTCTTAATGCAGGTTCGATAACTATATAGAATTTTTTGTTAAGGCAGTTTTTGGAAATTTTTCAGAATGACGGATGACGATAAGGCCGCCCATTAAAAACTTAGTTAAGCCTTATTTAAGTACTATTGTAATTATTTTATGTTTTTAATAAAGAGTTGTTGTTGTTGTTGTTGTTGTTGTTGATGAGGAATGCGACCTGTAGAGGAGTCCAAACGTCGGCTGCGAGGTGTACATCTCACAGACTTATTCGTTATTAGAAAGACGAAGGGGTCCCTTCATATTTGTCATACAGTCATAGATACATAGTCTTATAAATAGACGGGTAATTAACGTCTAAAGTCCAGCAATGGCGAACTTCATTACCTGCGGTGTGCCGGGAGACTCGCTGCCGGCGGACTGAGGCGATCTATTGTCGTGTCCGTCCGTGATCGCCGGCACGTGCTGGAACACGCACGACACTGAATACACGGCCTTAATCCATCGACAGTAGGTTAGAAGCGACATGCAAATGTTAGCTCGAGTTTTCGACCTTAGCGGGTAGTGAGGTAAAGGTGACGGCAGCAAGAATGAGTTGTTGAAATTGAGCCTTGTACGAATGGCTTGTGTGTCGTAATCCAATATTGTAGTGGTAGCTCTTAAATGAGTGCTCGCCAGCGCAGTAAAGGGACGCAGGGATAAGATATCGAGAGCCAGCCTGGGTCCAGCGTCTCGGCGAAATTCGTCGCCGCGAGCCGAGACATATGTTGTCGGTTTTTTTGCCGTGATCAAAGGAGCCTCAGTTTGAACTATGCGTTTGATGGAGACGGGCGTGTCGCTTCAGATCGTAATGGACAACGAAACTGCTGTTAAACTGACTGTAACTTTTGCGGTAAAATTCTTTTATCGACCATCGATTTTCAGCTTCACTTGTACTCTTTTGGACAGCTTTTTGTTGCTTTTTTTAATTATGGTTATTGCTATTAAAGTAGCAGCTATTCGAAGCGCGTCTGGTGCCATTGCGTTTTGGCTTCAAACTACACACGTTGCGGATCAGGCTGAGGCGACTCGCCTCGAGCTGACCAACAACTTGCCCCGAGTCTTAGCCTCAAAGCGAGCTGCTTCAAACTGAGACTGTTTGCTTCAAGTCGAGGCGGCTCGACCCGAGTTTGCCTCTACACTGAGAAAAAAATGATACGTATACGTAGCTCTCCGTAAGCCCATTACCACGTAGCTTGCAATTTTACACGTACTACGTGAACTGCATAGGTTATTTAGTTGTTGCATATTTACTAAAGAAGATACATACTGATGCGCAAGTAAGAGTCGTACATCTCGAGAACGGTCACTCAGTGAAGCTCGTACAAGGATGCCGCATCATTCTTAATGGTGTTCCTACAGGAATTTACGTATCCGGCTTGATAACCTCGTACACAAGTACGAGGCTACATGTTATGTTTAAAATGTAAATTTACTATGTGCTTACAAGATAGCGTCTCCTGTTACTCATGACTGGATTATACATATTGGTCGGACGTAACTAGATAAAATAATCCGTAATCAATAACGTTTGGATTTTGCATAGAATACGCCTAGTTCATAATTATATAAAAGCGATGATAGCCTAGCCGGAGAAGGCCCGCCTCTCAAGCCAGAGGGAGCGGGTTCGGACCCAGCCAAAGGCACGCACCAATTTGTTCATTGTGTGAACATATGTGCGTACTATATGCGTATATGTCATCTGCTACACGACTGGAGCCCGGTGTATGGCGACAGGCTCGCCCCCAGTCACATTTGGGACTGAATATCGTCCGGCGAAGTGTGGGTGTTGTACACCTCTGCCAGCCTCCTAGAGAGAAAGGCGTGAAGATATGTCATAATTCTATACACCACACACACACACACACACACACACACACACACACACACACACACACACATTTTAACACCTATATCATTATATTTTGTATGGGACAACATACTGTACGTAAGCTGCTACATTAGACGTATTTGGCGTACTGCCCTTGTGTGGGACTACTTATAAGGCGTAAACAGCTACACCGTAAGTACCCGGTGTATCGTTTTTGCATAAGATTACAAAATGTACGGACGCGGCCGTATTTATACATAACCACGATACTGTTCCTGTACTGCAATACATAGTACATAAGCGGCGACATTATAAGTATTCGGTATACTGCCCTTGTGTGGTTATTGTAAGTATGCGGTAGCATACATACTACGCAGTCCCGATATTGTTAAAGTCGATGTTCGATTTACAATGGCGACGACACATATAACATTAAAAAAAATATTTTAGGGGATTCTAATGGGTTCTGGGTTCCATTAAAGAATTGATATTTTTGAGTCGTCGATGAAGCTGATGGCAACCAAATGTCTTGTTCTGGTCCACTCCATTGGATAGAATTTGGGTTTGTACCTACACAGCTATCATTACAATATTTTATCTTTAGTTTCAGTAAAGTATCTTTTCGAAAAAGTTACAGTCATTATTATAAGCATTGACAGTTTAAAGGTTCCTTAAGATGATTTCAACCAGCTTGTAATGGCCATGGGGAATAAGAATTGTAAGACCTGCGGGAAATCTTTCATAACTCCTAAAAACTGCCTCAACAGAAACACTATATACTCGTAATTATCGAACGTACCTACTCCCACTATGTCAAGAGAATCGCTTAAAAAATGTGATCGGTACTACTGGAAGACAAAGATCCGGACAAAAATCGGACATACGAAAGCATTTTTGTCGAAGCTGAAGCAGAGACGCTTTGCTCGCTTACGCTCGCTCGGCACATTAACAAAAGAAATAGGTAGGTCATATGAAAATATTGTTAAGTACCTATGCCTCAACTTTTTCTGTTGGGATGATTGTGTTTGTGGTGCTATAACAGTAGGTAGGTATAGGTATCCATGTCGGACTCTAAATTTATATTTTTGTGTTCTCCCATCTACATCATTACAGATGATCTTCTGTCCGAGGCTTTGTCCTCGTGGCCTACACGAAACAAATGACATATTTACCTACCTATTTTTCTTTAGAAAGAAACATTGTAAGTGCTCTCACTACCTCTCAATTGAATATGCAAACTGACAATAGGTAGGTAGGTACCTATTCCAAGCAAAGCAATAAGTAAGTAAGTTCTCGGTAAAACTAAAATAGCCTCTGTTAATAATTGCAAATATTAGTTCATAATTATTATCAGATAAGAACATAAATCACAGATGCACCACAACCTCAGACAAATCCCTAATAGGTACTTAGGTAAACAGTCCCGTGCCTCATTCCCGCGCTCCACCGCACGCTCTGCCGTGTAGGATTTTCGGAGCCCAAATTATACTCTGTTTGGTGTATTTTACACGTTAACGGGGACTTTCAATAAAATCTGCATACTCTGATTGATAAATACTCAGGTCTAAGCATCTAAAAGTGCGGCAACATCGCAACTCGTGACCATGTCAGCAGAAACGGGACCTTTTTGCGACGTGGTAGGTATTGATTTTGTTTGTGAGTCTACGTATAGTAACCACCAACGTATATATGTATTCGGAGTACTCACGTTGTTTGTGATTAACTATTGTACGTAGCCCGCGACATTATCCGTAATCGGGGTAGGTACTATCCTTGTTTGCGACTACGTACATAAATATGCGCTTGCATTTTGTACGTAGGAGGAGTAAGTCTTGTTTGGCGGGAGCCTGTTTTATCACGTTTGCGGTGTTGCCAATTTGGCTTTTCTTTGGCAGTTTTTGGCATTTTTTTAGATTATTTAGATATCAGCTAGATATCTCAATAATTCTGAATGAAATGTAATGTATTGCACGACATGAAATTCTCAAGCTCATCGTTGGGAGTCGAAGTTTGAACCCACGTCATACTAATCATAAACCAGCTGAACGCTCCATCCATTGAGATATCATCGCTGCGTGGGAAAATAATTAAAATAAATTTTATTGGCAAATGAACAAGGCGTGCAACGACAAAATCTTTTCAGAGGAAAAACACATTTTACGTACTTATTAGGTACTAGTAAGACAGCCGGTAGTAACATGGCCTATAAACGGTCTCAGTAGATTCTGAGATCTCGCTTTGCTTGGTCAATAATTCGTCTTTAGTCATGCAATATCATGAAAAAAAAATTGCGACATTATCTAAATTTGCATATTTTTGGCGACTTCTTTTTGTCTGAGCGGCAAAACTGATCTGTTCCGTCTTGACTCCAGTGTATGTGTGATCTAGCCCTTTTCAAGCGATACGAAATTTTACCTTATTCTTACAATTATTTTTTTTTACAACATTTGAAAAAAAAAACTAAGTTTCAAATAAACTATGATTAACCCTATGATTTGTAATTATATTTTTAACCCTTTCTAACACCCCTTTATATGGTAAAATTTGTTAAATCTAGCTCTTTCTAGCTTGTCCGACTGCCTCTTTTCAAAAACCAAGGTGGCAACACTAGTCTTGTGTAGTGAACGAGTGGAGTTTTGGCGGGAACCGAAAAGATGGTGTCGTGTTTTTGTATTATTTTCTAAAACTTGTGATTCTTCGAGTGTTAAATTGTAATAATGGTGGATTATTAACGTTTACCGGTTCGTCAACGTGCACGAGTGTGGGCAAATGATACAAACATCGCGAAACGCGATTTTTCGTGTTCTCTACAAAACTTCACTTAAAGTTTCAGTAAAGTATCCATACCTTTACTGGAATGGGAAAAGGGGAGGGATTCATCGTCTTCATCATCACCTCATCATCATCATCCCATCATCTGTTACTGAAGGAAAAAATATTACTAAGAATCCGACTGAAGGACGAGTATCCATGGTCATGAATAAATTATTAAAAAAAAAGTAGTGAACGAGTCGTGAACGGTCAGACAAATTACTACGAGTGAGAGTTTATAGTGTTTTCCTGTGGTAAATTAATGACATGATTAGTTCAGATAATGTTGTGAGTGTTGTCAATTTGTGTCGGATTAAATTAATTTACGAATTAACTTTGAAACGAATTAGAAAAACAGCTACCTACTCGTATCGTTCCTGCATTGTGTCTTTACAACACACGGACAGTATAGCAGGAGTTTTAAAACGCGTGAGATGCGACGATCTTGTAACAGTATTTAAAGGTAAGTTTATTTATTGAATCAAGCGTGTACGTACCTACGTAAAAATCTTTGTAGTACTATGAAAACGACGTTAGTGTGCGATCTATGGTCACAGCCTACAGCCTAGCTAGCCTAGCTAACCTACCTATCACTTAAGTATGTGTAGAATTGATAACCACTTTTTTAGAGTATATTTAATTGTCAGTTTTAGAATACAAAAAAGTACCACATATTTTACTGAACTTTGTAGTACAGTACCATATGAACTCGTAATATGTTATAGTGGTGTTTGATAAAGAGTGTACCTAGCTTAAAAACATTAGTAGTTTACAATTTTACTGTGCACGTTACACACTAGTTTTATTATATTTCAGGCAAACTAAGATGGTCTTCTGGAGAGCAATTTTACGTGAAGACTGACGAGGACACAAATGCTACTGACGGAAGAAACTTAGTCGGCTAATAACCTAACAACCGTATGGAAAAATCCGGGAAATCCGAAGAATTCTATCACCTGGCTTCACACATCTGCGAGCTTCTTGTAGCTTTGCCCACTGAGTAAGCAATGTCATATTTATGTTACTCAGGAATAGTGTAGCTTTGTATTGGTGAAAGAATATTTTAAGTTTTGAATCGGACCAGTAGTTCTGGATATTAACCCACAACAAACAAAGTCAAAATCTTTACCTCTTTGTGATATGACTGAAGATGTATTTAGTTAACTGTTACTTCTTTTTAACCGACTTCCAAAAAGGCTGTATGATTTTGTGTGTATGTTACGTTATTACTCTGCCAATTATGAATCGATTTAAATGGTTCTTTTTTTTTTGTAAATTATACTACAGAGGAGGTAATTGTTTACAAAATGCTATTGGGATGACGGGAAGTCGGTTTTTTAATTTAAGATATTATAATTAATATAAAATAAACCACCGTAACAGACCAACATGTTCTTTATTTACAGCTGTTGCAAGAGTTTCGTCGTATGCACCCGAGCAATGACGACAGCCTATTCTCGACTATAACCCTGAAAAAACAAGATGTCTTGACTACCAGAGATTCGCAGTCGCAGATGGTACGTTAATACATGATTTATAATTAAACATACGTACTGTAATTGGCAGTCAGACCAAATAAAGCTTTAATTATATTACTATTTAAAAATGTATAATGGTATAACTGACAGTAAAAAGTGATGATAGCCTAGTTGGAGAACGCTTGCCTCTCAATCCAGCGGGAGCGTATTCGACTTAATGTCATCTGCTATATAAATTGAGCCCGATGGATGTTACTGGCTTGTCCCTTGTCAAATTTGGAACTGAATATTGTCCAGCAAAGTGTAGATGTTGTAATACACCTCTGCGAGTCCCTTTGGGCAAAGGCGAGACGATAATATATAAATATTTAATTAGGTAATATTGATCGATTATGGAAATACGTGGGCTAAATTGATGTTATTCAAATTTTGCAGATTGATGCTGTTGCCATTTGTCGTCAATATATCACCAGCACGCAAGCTCAAGGACCAGCCAGCTTGGAAACCCTCGAGAACTGAGATCTGTGATGGCTTTCTATGAATAAATCCTTTAATAATATAATTTAATTTTTATTTCTATTATAGCCAGACATTTAGGCTTACGATATTGAGTGCTTAATAATTCCAGTTAGTGTGATGTTAATTGGCTTTGCTGTGTAAGAGTACTACTTGTTCGTATCTATCTAACTGTTTATAAACGAGTTTATTTTAATGTTACAGACTAAATCACGATGCTATTTAAATGAAATCTTATTTTGTGTTTCAGATACTTATCATTATGTCACAGATACATGACAGCTTGGATCCTCACACGTTTGATACTGGTGTTTCGAACATACACCTTGGTGTTTGCAACGTAACGTAATGCTTTATTACAGTTTGACACCCCATGCTAATATACTGGTTTCTCATACGCAACCAAATACCTAGGATTGCAACATTACAACTAGGCACGGCGCACGTATACCGTGTGTTCATGTTGATGACATATATATTCTGGGATATTATTGTACTCATCATTTACAATATTTACTATGGGGCCCACCCTGAAATCTCGAAAAAAATCTTCTGTTCCTTAGAAAAATTCATTGACTTTGGACAAAATGTATGAAACAGTATTTTTTTTTCTTTGGAATTTTAGGGTTGGTCCTTTAGTAAAACTTTTTCAAATGATAAGTACTATGATATCCTAGAATATGTCTGTCGTCTAGATGAACAACCGGTATATGTATGGCGTGCCAAGTTGTAATGTAGCAATCATATTAGGTTGCTTAAGAGACACCAGTACATTCGTATGGAGTATCAAACTGTAATAAAGCAATACCATTACGTTATGTATCAAACACCAAGGTGTACGTACGAAACACTAATATCAAACGCATGAAGTTCCAAGCTGTCATGTACCCGCGTCATTTCAATAAGTATCTGACATCAACCCGCATATACGAGACACCAGTAAAGTACGTATGAGGTTCTTAGCTCTAATGTAACCGAGTATTTATGATAAGTATCAAACACCAATCCAAACGTACACGACACCAGTAGAATACTTATGTAGTTCCAAAATTTATAGTACCCGCGTCATTACGTTACGTATCAAACACCGATTCATACGTACAAGACGCCAGTATAATACGTATGTGGTTCCAAGCTCTGATGTAGCCGCTCCATTACGATAAATATCAAAAACAAGTTCATATGTACGAGGAACCATTATAACACCTATGCGGTTCCAAGCTCTAATGTAACCGCGTCATTACAATAAGTATGAAACATAATGCCGTGTGTATTAGACACCCGTATCATACGTATGCGGTTCCAAGCTGTATTGTACCCACATCGTTACAATAACTACCAAACATCAATCTATATGTACTAGACACCCGTATCATACGTATGCGGTTCCAAGCTGTAATGTACCCCCGTCAATACGATAAGTATGGAACATCAATCCATACGTACTAGACACCCGTATCATACGTATGCGGTTCCAAGCTGTAATGTACCCCCGTCAATACGATAAGTATGGAACATCAATCTATACGTATGCGGTTCCAAGCTGTAATGTACCCGCGTCAATACGATAAGTATGGAACACCAATTCGCATCATGACAGTTGTCATGAAGCGGGCTACGTAATGCTCGCTACGTACGCAACATGAAGGCGCTTACAAGCTTACGAGTGGTATGTTTTTGTCCAGACGTACGCAGCGCGTCTCATGATTTACGTAGCATTTTTTTCTCAGTGTAGGGGATACTCGGCTAAAGAGGAGGACTCATTTAAGCGGAACAACTATAGGTTGTGTGGAATTGTTCTCAAATGCAGTTGGGCCGGAAAGCGATTGACCGTCCACCATCACCATCGTCTTACCATCGCTACCCGCTGAAGTCGCAAATTGGACATATAGCTACGAACAGACATTCTAAGATCCATGAATTCCCATGTTTGTGAAGGGCGTCTGTTATGAACTGCTGCATTAGTAAATAACAAAACTGTTCATATTTTATTATTTGGATTGCAGAATGCCTGTACGAATCATTATGTGAAACAATAGAAACGTTAATGAGCACTATTACGCTGATCGTAGTGAGGTTGCTGTGGATTTGAATGCACTACCTAACCTTTGCGGCTAGATCCGTGTTGGTCTACAACATTTTTGTAACAGCTTATAATGCCTTATTTTCAATTTGTAATGTACGATGTATGGGTATGGATGTAAAATATTTTGTAAAGTGTATTCAAATCTCGTACACAATAGATTTCTCAGATACGATGATAAGACAAAAATAAGCCACAATTCACACCAATATTGAAGGGGTCAATGGTACTATAACCTTACATTTTAACAACGAGTTTAAAGTGAATTACAAAGTAAAATATCACGTTGAGCGCGTGTTGACACATTAAACTGTCATTTAGGTGTGAATTGAGCCTAACCAACACCGATCAACATCAATGACACATTAGCAACACTTGAAAGAGAGCCCACGTAGTATTCGAAAGCTGATTCCTTTACACATTTTAGTATGAAACTAATGATCGGCAGAACAATAACACATATCCCACAGATGATAAGGTACATTTTACCTTGTTGTACGTATCCCATATACTTGCCAAGAATACTAGGACCGACCCTCTTTCACCCATTTGTCGTAGAATCAACTACAAACAATCGAGACGTTTAGAAAAAGTACACAAAGTAAAACCAAAAGAAAAATATTCCTAAGCCCAGTCCGATGAAGTTATTAATGTATTAAACTTTGCCCATGTGATGAGTAGAGAAAAAACTTCAAATAAATCAGATAAGCATGCAATATAATAACATCAACCAATATAATATACATACTGTATGAAAAAGTTAATATTTTTACGACAAGTCTTAATGATTGTTATCATTGGACTTTGGAAAAAATGCTGCGTATGTTTTTATCGTTAATTGTCGTAAAATTACCGAAACATGTAAGTAGCCAAAAGTAGTTATTTTAAGCGAAGTAAACGGTATATAAAAGCAAGCATAAAAGCACATAATTTTTTTTTTCAAACCTACAAAATAAGACGACGACGTTACGATTTATCATGCAGTAGCAGTATTCCATTAAAAACCCCTTTCAAAGAAGGGTGTCAGGAATAACAGTAAGCAATTTAAAACTGAGTCCCTGTTAATCTGTTGTGTTTCACAAAGACATGCAGAAGAGTGGCGGGTGACATAATATTGTACATGGTTTAGACGGGGCTCCTAAGTAACTCCCAGGGCCAATTTCCAGAATGCCTCAGTGGCTCAGGCGGTAGTGAACCTGCCTTCTGAGCTAGAGGGCGTGGGTTCGATTCCCACCTAGGGCAAACATTCATGTGATGAACATTTGTGTTTGTTCTATGTCTGGGTGTTAATTATCTATTTAAGTGTGTTTTTAAAAATATATTTGTATCTATATCAGTCTCTGGCCGCCATAGTACAAGCTTTGCTGAGTTTCGGGTCAGACGACCGTGTAAGTTTTCGGAATATTATTATTAGTAATCAGAACCGATAGAGAGAGAGAGAGAGTAGATTATGCACTGAGGGGACAAAGCGTCTTACGTCGCGGGCGGCTTATTGAACCCTGAACGTAACGAGAGCTATGTAGAGTCCTGAGTGCAGCGAGGGGATCAAGCCGCCCAAGACAAAGACACTGCTTTATCCCAGAGGTGAATACTCTACTTTTCACACCTGCGACGCAATAAAAAGGAACTGTTTAAATGTTACATCAAACACCGTCTTTTGTTTTAAATATCGTGGAGCCCAGCTGCGTTTTTTTTTATTTTTCTTGGTGGCCAGTGATATTAAAACCTCTATACTCGAAAACTCCGGATTTTCATACAACTTTATCTCCCTAGGAAGGCAATGACTTGCTTTACGTCAAGCCTACGTGATATGTAATTGGTCATTGTCGATCAGGTGGTGGTGTGAAAATAAGTTTTCCTCGTCTCCTGTTGAATCTCAGAAGCGCTGCTGATGAGATTTACCATTATATTCAATACACCGCGTTGGCGTAACTAGAAATGACCTTTTTGAGAACACGCTCGCTGGTTAGAAGGCCCCTTGTATGTTACATCTGTCACTGTTGATGTCCCGTCAAATTATACTTTACTTATGGCCCTCTCCACAATCGGCGACCATAGACGATCACCCGCGAATACTATTGTGTGGAGATCTTACTCTTCTGTGATCGACGATAACTTTCTATGCATTGATTATGCCCACGGCTGTTTTTATTTCTTCCAGTTCGGTACCCAAAGGGTATAACTGGACTACACATATGATGTATTTCTGTTGTGTATTTTTTTAATGTACATATATGTTTATGTATAGAATAGGTCGGCGTTTGACCACCAACTCGCCTGATGTTAAGCGACGTTGTGGTCTAAGATGGAGCACGACGACCTATATAGGTACTTATTCACTCTAGTCTTGAAGTTTTGTAGAGTGAAGAAGTACAAAGACGGCAGTTGAGTGAGGCGCTACAAGTGCGCTACTACTCAGACCCGTCTTCGGAACGGTTACTGTATCTGTATATGGTTTCTGTATGTTATAACAACAAATACTAAAAAACAACAAAATAAATATTTAAGGGGGCTCCTATACAACAAACGTGTTTTTTTTGCCGTTTTTATAGAATAAATGGCACGGAACTCTTCGTGCGCGAGTCCGATTCGCACTTGGTCGGTTTATTTTATTTTATGTGTTAACACCGATAACGCGTGCGATCACCGATCGCACGATCATCAATAGAGATACATTTTACTTTGTGATGTCCATCATTTTACGAAGGTAGGCTACAATAGAATACCGCCTAGCCTTGCTGTAATCCAGCCCTATCTTTACCTTACCTCGTTAGTCAGTTAGTCACCCCAGCATGCCGCCAACATTATAAGCGGATAAATAAATACTTTGATCATAGTGGATACCGGAGATTGCTGCGGGCGCGAGTTCTTCTGCCGGTTGAACATGGGGCTGTGCTCGTCGTCGGTGCTCTTGAGGAGCCCTGACACTAGGGCCGCCTCGCGGTGGAAGTCTGGGTGCTTGGTGTTTATGTACGCCAGCTCGATTTGGACTAGATTCTCCACCTGGAAGTTACAAGAAAATATGTTACAGGTGCTTTTAGGCGGCTGAAGTTATTCAATAGGGCTTAATAACTAAAGCAAGTAGGTTCTTATAGGCCGAGTGGCTAATCCTGATGTCAGAGTTTCTAGGCCGCCCGAAGGCCTCTGCCATGGCTTGACAATTGTTGTTATAGAACAAACAAGCGGGACCTACAATTTAACGTGTCATCCGAGCCATAGATGATACTTTGGATAACTTGAAGTTAGTTACCGTTTCTGTTTAAATGTCTCGATCAAATACAGTACTAAGTAGTATGAACAATGTCATCTCTTATCGCTATAGTTACACTTTCGTTTCTTGCTTCCACACTTTGTCACCTAGTGCTTCCGCCTATTGCATTTTCGTGCTTCAATCAATCATTTTCGTATTTTCAATATACTTTTTAATCTTAGTATTAATTTTTTGAGTTTTGTTTTCCAATGTAACCTTAAAAACCGTGTTGTGTGTGTTACCATGGAGTTGGTGGCGGGCAGGCGCGTGCGCAGCAGCTGCGTGACGACGTCCACGATGCGCTGGTGCAGGCGCGGGAAGCGCAGCATCTCCTGCTGCACCTCCGTGCCGCAGTGCTGCACGATGCGCTGCATCTCCTCGTGCACCTGCGGGGGGCAAAGGTCAGGCCGGACACTAACACAGATAAATCGAAAGCAGGCTCCACTCCTGGTAACGCTTAACTATTGGTTGAGCGCGAGTAGTTTGATCGAGTTACCGGTTGATTCCCAAACTACCCTCATTATTTTTCCTGGTCTTCAGTTGTCCGTCACGCGTTCCAGTGTTTGGGTTGAGTATCCGCTCTGCGTTGAGACTCCCCGGCACCAGCGAACCGCACCGCGTACAACACAATACCTCGCTGCGGCAGCCGGACCGAGCCTTGGCCTCCGTTAGAATCGATAGGCTAGGCTAGGTTAGGCTCGATATCGCCGCAGCCTCTCCGTACACCCGTACCTACGCGTAGGAGTACAAGCACTCCACCACACCGACCTGCTGCTAGCCGCTGGCTGAGCAAGAGGCAGTCCAGCACCACCGAACGGGTACACAACCCGCACACGGCTCACGTCAGTAACTCGCACGCCGCGTATCTGTGCTGCCGTCCCGACGGACCGAAAGATCCGTCATGTAGCGCTCACACCCACTTAAATTCCCTAGGGGCAGTGTCTCCCAGCGTCCAGCCGCTATAAGGAGGATATCTTCGACACCGCTACTTACCTCCCCCACAAAAGGAGAAGGAAGAACCCGGTAACGTAAAAGGTAACGCCCTTTTCAGAAACACAGGAAACATTGTGATTCACATTTATTGAAACACTAACTGTGCAGTTAGTAAGTGTAGGTCATCTGTCAGTGAAAGAATTTTAAAATTAAACTAGTATTGCTGGAGATTACCTCCTATATCCTTTACTTTAAAATGTGTACCTATAGCTTATAGGTATAAAATACTAATATAGAAGTATACATTTGTTCAACAAGCATTAATACGAAGCCTGAATCCTAGCCAAAGTCAAGTGCTTAGTGCATTGAAACTGCAAAGATCAATTCATACCAGCTCCACACAACGCAGCGAAGGATCCTCCAGTCTCCTAATCTGCCTCTTGACGAGCAGTTCAAACGAGACTTCGGGGACAAACAAGGCCGGCCTAGGGCCAGTAGCATTCCTTATTGCGGTGAGAATATCCATGCGCGTCAGACCTGGAAATAAGATTTTATTACATTTTTAAAAAGTTATATAGGCTCCAAATGATATGTATCTCAAATGGCAGTGGAGCATTGCAAAAGGACCAATATCCAGCATGAGACTCGACTCGCAAATTAGTAGCATACGCATCACATTATGTTAAAATTCCAGCTGATTGTATAGACAATTTTGAAGTTACTTTCATTTTCAAAACTTATCATACCTACTCACTTGCAGCAAAACTTCTAAATTGTCGACAAAATGCTTAGCACTCACCAACATACATAGGTACATAGATACATATAATCACGCCTCTTTCCCATAAGGGTAGGCAGAGACCACTTCTCTCCACGTGCTACGATCCTGGAGCACATTTTTCGCTTCTTCCACTTCCATGAGTCTTTTCACACAGGCTCCTCGTTTAAGGGTACTCTTGTCCAAGTGGCCTATATATCACGCCACGCGTCACGCCTTTCCCCCGAGGGGGCTGGCTGTAATACAACACCCACACTTCGCCGGACGATATTTAGTCCCAAATGTGACAGGGGGCGAGCCTGTCGTCATACACCGGGTTCCAGTCATAGCAGATGACATACAATGACATCTTAATACCATGATGGTAACGTTGTTTTCAACGCTACGCGACCATGAACCTTATTGCGCGGCGATATACGATTCGCAGTCGTTCGCAGTGTCAAAAACACAACGAAACCATCGTGACTATGAGAGACAAGGTAAAGTCAAGGTAGACCCCTAGGCTTTTTTTAAAACGTCTTCGATTTGGTCGAGATACGTGCTAAGTCACTCACCAACAAGAGGATGAATAGAATCCAAAGTCCGTCCGAACGTCTCGTGGAATATGTAACATATCCGAGCGCCGCCGCACAGCTCAGTCGTCTCGATGTTCCTCGCTGTACCCTCGATGGTGGAACAGTAGGCGCTGGCGAACTTTGTGATGATCTGCAGGAGCGTCTGAGACTTGTCCGACACGTCTTCTCCATACGAGTTGAGCAGAGATTGGAATTGAGATATCATTACGTTGACGCGGACCTACGAATTGCAAATGGAAAACATTGTAAAGCTTGGTAAACGTCGCAAATGTAAGTCATACGAAGAATTGTAATAGTTAAATAACCTTTCGTAAAGATAGATAGAGGAAATCATCGCTAGGGAACCATATCTTGACCTACCTACACTAAGGTCTAGTGGTCATCGAAATCTATCTAGTCAAAAATCTGTCTAAAGTCCAATCCAATCCAAAGTCCAAGTCCAAGGTCCAATGTTAATTTGACGGTTAGCAATTCAGGCTGGGAATTCGCAATTCAATTTCAGTGTCGCAAAAATCGCAATTCAAATTTAATATCCGTCCAACAAATCGTTACTTATCATAAAATGAGTTATAGTAAAGCTTAAAAGTCCGGCGACCAGTTTAGACTAACTTCGCATTGGCTAAGGTTTTCTATAGCTATTTCGTCTAGAAGAAGACTACAAGCGAAGAGAGCAAGTATTGATACCGACGAGCCTCTAAAGTTACCTACAGAGTGACGCAAAGTGCAATTGCAATTTTTTGACTGACTTTTGCACTTCTGTAATCATTCTCAAATAAACTAAGAATTTCCCTTGTATTATGGACTCATTTAAAAGCTAATTTGTATGGAAATTTCAGAGCGTCGCGGGACTCTTAAAAGGATTTTCGTCATATTGTCAGTAATTAAATGACCACCCATCGATAATATTGTACGACGATTACGGTTTCCGGCAAAACAGACTTGTATGGCCTTGGCAAAGAGAATCGTGCCATCGTTCCTAAAGTTTATTTATGATCTAATTCTAACGTGATACTGAAACTGTGCATAATGCGTCGGTCGTACAGCGTTCTATTTTTGTACTCTTGTCAGAATATGAATTTGCGACAAGAACATAGAATTACTTGGAATCGATGAATGCCCATATTTTTTATTAACTTCTAAATTGTACGCATATCAAAATTCGTGCCCTGCTAAGAAATATCCTGACAACTGCAATACTATTGTCAAAAGTTGAATGAAAACCACATTTGCTAGCCTTTTGAAGGTAAGCAAGTAGCTGCTAGGAGCACTAGGCAATGTACGCCGCGAAATATTAAAATACCTTTACTTTGAGTGTTTGTAAATTGAGTTGTTATTGCAACTGTCAGAATGCTTCTTGGCCCCAGTCGGAAATAATTATGTACAGGAAAAATGATGTTCTAGATTATTTTAGTAATTTTGGTCATCAGAACAAGACCAGTAAAACAAATAAGTGCAATACATAGAATACAATATGCATTACATATTTTTAAATCTATACGTACATGGAACCAATGCAGGTTGATTAAGATAATTACCATTGTCTGCTTCAATTCAGTGTTGTATCGCAGGCATCGCATGACCGTTAGACAATGGACCATGATTACAATACTCGGAACTTTTGAACAAATATCTATTTAAAATGCTCACAGGAATTTCGCATGCAAATGATGACAAACACGTCATAGATTAATTATAATTAATTATACATAGATTGGATAATTAATTGTATTTATGTTTATAATTACCAGTTTCCTATGATTATGTCCTTTGTAATTATGAAGTTTTTTTCTTGATGTACTAATTAGTGTATATCCTACATTTTTGCTGACTTACATAAGCATTAACAACGATAATTATAATAAATGCGTAAGTACATTTTTGTCCTTGCACAATGCAAGGACAAAAATGTACTAGTACGGTAGCTTTGGAAGGAAGATGTAGTGTATGTTGACTCCAGAATCAATGTATAGGAAACAAGTTTAAATCGATTTATTGGCACAAAATAAGAGTAATATTCATCATTGGACAATTTAGAAATAAAAAAAACCGGCACATTATTTTGTTTAAACATTAAATCCTTAAAAACGACTTAACCTACATATCAGGTTTACCCAGCTATTAAAATAGTTAATACTCTTGAGTTTTCGATGTGGCCAAAGTCACATCAATTAACGGCATTCTTAACGAAAAGCGTACTAATTAGTAAACTTATTACCTTCAGTTCCGGTAAGCAATCCCTTATATGGTGCATGAGCAGTCTGTTTAATGTCTTCGCCAGATACGGCGTGCCGTTTCTGGTCGCGATTGTAGGGTACTTCCTTTGGAGGTATGTGGCTTCATCCTTCAATGCATCCTGTGTAACAATGTTTATTGAATTACTAGGATAGAGAAATGTTGGTTCTTAAACGCAATTTTTATTTTATTTTGGAACTTTTAGACATGTTTTTGACGTCATCTTTTAGAAGCCGAAGTAAAAGATAAAATTACATTAAGTGCGCAATATCTGTGGTACGCTCGAAATTTTGGGAAATGAAAGTTTCGAGTCCTCCAAGTCTTGCCTGCTCAGGTATCAACCAGCATACCACTTGACGAATGACGCTATCTACTACTTCCAATAATCACATTATCATAATGTTTTAGTAATTTCAACTGTTACAATAATTCACATACTATTGTATGTGTACCAGTCAAAAGTCTTAACAAAAATTGTGATTAGAGATAAACACACCGAAATTGACTTGTTATCGATAATGTCTTGCTGAGATCGATTGACGACGCCTATTATGCCGAGCTTCACAGGGATCACGCGACCGCACAGAATCTCGATCGCATCAGTTCCTGAAATCGTTAAAAAGTTATTGGATGAAGGATTGTTGACGACGTTAGGGAGCTGTCCGACCGCCGGCGACGAGTCGCCGAGCGAGTGTTTTACATGCATTTATTGACTCGTTCCTCACTCATTGCTGGCAGTCAGACAACTGCCTTATCGTGTATCGGAAAGTACCTAGTATCTCTACACCATTTTCTCGAACATCGATTATGTTGTGCCTCAAAGAAAAAATGTAATTTATAAAGCTGCATTACATTTAGCTGATATACAGAGCACGCCAAGCCCTAACCTTGGCTGTTGTTAGATTAAGAATAGATAGGAGTGGTTTTCAATAAATTGATTCACGAATAGGGCTGTGACTATCGATTTAGATGGCACACCCTGTACTATGATCGAAACGAAGAACACAAAGGTAAATATAAATAATATGAGACATTACTGGAACCAATATCTAACTATACATACATAAATGTATATTTTTTTTATACAATTGATAAACAATTCGCCGTTCTAAAACTAAGCAGCTCAGTGGCATAACAACCTAGAATAAAATCCTAACGGTTTCACGATTCAACTGTCCCTTTTGTCCAGTGGCAAATCCAGGTTTTTGATTCGGGGCACTTGACTTAGCTAAGGATAAACTTTATCAAGGTAGGTAAACATAAAATCATTATAAAAACTCAGGCATTCTTGTCTGCCTCGATGGCTCAGTCGGTAGTGAACATGCCTTCTGAGCTATGGGTTCGATTCCCACCTAGGGCAAACATACATGTGATGAATATTTGTGTTTGTTCTATGTCTGGGTGTTTACATCTATTTAAGTATGTATTTAAAAGTATATAAGTATGTATATCAGTCTCTGGCCGCCATAGTACAAGCTTTGCTTAGTTTGGGGTCAGACGACCGTGTGGAAGTGTCCTTTTTTTATCTAGAATAGGTCGACGTTTGACCACCAACTCGCCTGATGTTAAGCTACGTTGTGATCTAAGATGGAGCACGACGATCTAGAAGGTACTTATTCACTCTAGCCTTGAAGATACCCAGGTTATAGTTAGTCGGGAATACAGACGATGGCAAGGTGATCCATACCCTAGCGGTTCGTATTAGAAAGTCTTGAATATTTATATTTTCACTTTGTCCCCTTAGCAGGCCTAGCACGGGCCGGGAACAAATTGTCTTTCTACCATTTTTATCAGCGCTTAGATGTGACAAAGCTAGAATATGGATGGATATGTTTGTTTCTTTCTCGCAGGACAGAAACTGTCGAAAGACAATTTATCCACGACTCATGTAAGCCCCGCTGGATCCGCTACAGCAGTTCTTGATGATCTAACCTGCGTCCATGAGATCAAGTTTGGTGACGACAGCGAGGGTCCTCCTGCCGTCCGGGTCCACTTCCTTGGACATTTTGATAGCCTCACTAGTCGCCATGTCAGTGTTGGCGGCGGTGACTCCGAGGATAATCGAGTTGGGATTGCCTATGTACTTGACGATCAATTGCCGGATTTGGTTCTCGATATCCTCTGGCTGGTCACCTATTGGGACCTGTAAGACGTATTAAGAATGAATAGGTTTATCTATCTGACGACGTCTTGCATACACACGAGAGTACCAACTCTCGTGTGTATGCACTCCACCTTGGTTTTACTTTAAACTTAAAAGCACTAAATCTTTTCAAACCTATTAATATCTAAATCTGAACATATAATAAACTTGATAATGCATACGTAAGAAAATATTGAGCATGACATTTATAGTTTTTGGCTACAACAGTAAACTATTACTGTACATCATAGTGAATGTCATCCTATCTTCTATTTCTAATATAAAAAATCGAAAGTAACTCTGTATGTTTGTAGGCTTTTCACGGCTAAACGACCGAACCGATTTTGATCAGATTTAATAATTTACAGTATATCACAAGAAAGGTTTTTGGATACAATTTTCGGAATTAACGCGAACGAAGTCGCGGGTAACAAGTAGTAAGGCTAGTAAGTTATTGTATATTCCTAAAGATGTTCTACGGTAACAAGGACATCAGTGCATGATCCAAGTTGTTTATGATCCATGTAGAGGCACATACCGAACATAATTATATTTTCTATACTCATTTTTCAAAAATAGCGCTGTTCACTACTTTTTGAAACATTCTTAGATGACTATGCAGTAGCCAGTCATTTCTTATCAGAGTGATAAGCTCGCAAACAAATGGCATATCATTGATGTATTGTTGGACCACTATTATGTCACTTTAATGATGATCAGAATATGATTACAGATGAAACAAGCTGAATCTTGCAGTTTTAATTCTTCCTTTAGGACTATTTTTTTTTTTAGAGAAAAAAATAATACTATTTTGTATTAAAGTGTATGCAAATGAGAGTTTTCATAACAAGTTCCCTTCAACTTTGATCAGCTAATATAGAGTTGAGGAACCATAAGCAAAATCATAATACATTTTATTGGTAATCAATTGTTACAGTTCAACATAATTAAATGTCATGAGATTATATTATCTCTCTTATAATACGTGCCACAAAAGCCATCGAGACTTGAAGAGTGTCAGTGATAGGGACATATTTGAGTAATATATCATATGTTTCAGTATATATCATATGTATGATATCATATGTTTCATTGAGTAATATATCATTTCAATATTTCAAATATTTCAATCAAAACCTAAACTTAAAAATCAAACCAACCAAATTCAAACCACATGGTTTGTCAAGTCATCTTTCGTGGCACATACTGCACATGACAAACTAAGGCCTCGATCAGAAGCGTACGGCGTTGCGCGGCGCGTTTAGCGGCGCGAAGAACATGAACAAATAGAACGCGCGTAAACACGCTTCTAACTGAAAGCTCTCGTATATTAGGCAGATGTTCGACTGCGCCGGCGATGAGTGAGTAAATAATTAAGTATGAAACACTCGCTAACTCGCCCATTGACAATTTTACATTCATTTATTGTTTACTTGCTACTCCGTAGCATGATATTGTTTGAATTACCCACGCAACGCGACGCTGCACGCGCCGCTCAATGCCCAGCGTCACCCTAAACAAACACGCGTTCAAAATTATAGTATTCATTGCAAGTTGTACTTACTTTGGTTATACCAGGCAGATCTACCAAGGTGAGATTGACCACTCTGGTCGAGTAGACTTTCAGATTGATGGGTTCCGGGCATATTCCCTTGTTGCTGCCGGCCATGCGATCCGTCTCCCGCTCTATCTCTTGCCTTATTTGATCGAAATCGCTGTAGATCTTGTCTTTTGTATGTAGGAATTTTCCCCATTCGTCTAGATTTACTGTACCTGAAGCAATTGAGATTATAGTTTAAAATTCATCTTAATTAATAACCGACCAAGCGAGCGCAACCGAGCGAGGCCGTGAGGTTTTCAGCTCATAGAATCACTAGTTTGGTAGAAGAGGAATGTCTTTTGACACTTTGTATACTACAGAACTTCCACACCGCTTGTTCACCACAATGATATACTATACATAATATAATAGAGTAAAATATAATGTATAAGAATTCGTTCGTTAGTATCGACGATCATGGTAGTTAGTACTCACGTATGTATCGCGTAACAGGCCTAATGTTCGAATAAGTAGTGAAACTGGGCTAATGTATTTTTGTGCAAACAATGAAACATATTCGTAATGAAGACTATACTATTTAAAGTCATGAATTATTCAGAAGAATTTTAACAACCACAGTTATGAGTAATAACAGCGTTTTTTTGTACATGCATGCATATGCTATGATCCTCGATTAGCAAGTTCAATGAATTTCAAGGTTTTTACACCAATTTGATTGGCCTGGGCATGCTCCAATTAAATAAATAACATAACATGACTTACATTAAAATAAAGTAAAAAATACCTTTTCACCATTTAATTTTTTTATAATCCCAATGTAAACTTGAGAATCTCATAGTTGTGCCATACTATTTTAGACTTTATTTCAATGTGGTTAAAAACGATCTATTTCTTCAGTCCAACCGGCTAACCGATGATGATCAAGTTGGTTGAGAAGTACCATAGAGGTCAACAGAAAAAAACAAATCTCTCACATTCAAATACAAACCTGTAGAGAACATAGACTGTGATAGTTGACTTAGGGGGTTCCATGATGACTCAGCACTTTGGCTTCTTAGAGCTAACATCAAAGAAATAACAGCTAAATAAACTAAAATAAAATAGGTAATTAAATGATTTGCAGTATATTTCTATAAATATATAACCATTTAGTGATTCACAGTATGTAACTACATAATTATGTATCATCATCATAAACGGAAGTAGGTACCTACCTAAGTAGCGAGTAGGTACCATTCTATGTATCAAACAACATGTAGCGTTTTATGGAAATTAAGATGAACAGGGCCTATATGACCATGAATCTTATTGCATGGCGATAGGATTCGCGGTCGCGCAGCGTCGGAAACAAAACGTAACTATCATGGAAATAAGATGTCACAGTATGGGCCTAGTAAATAATGCTACAAAGTAGGTAGTTGAGTGTGGATTTAATGGCAGTTAGGAATTTCAAAGCTGTCTTATTAGACCTTGTGAAGCAAATAATTACATGTACATGTAAGTTTATTAGAATAATCCATACAAAATACTTGAGGAACATCAACAATCCTGATTAATAAAATTGGAACACATGCAAAATTCTTTGATCATAATACATACTGTTTGTTATTGAGTCTCAACAAAAATCAATGAACAAAATGGCATAATGCCAGTTCAATCATAACAATGAAGTTGACATTGGGATCACATTTTTATTGGCTATTTAAAGAACATGCTCCAGACTGCATTAATAAGAACACAATGGTGGGAAGATCAATGCACTAGTGTAACAATAACATTGTAATTAGTGACTTTATTCACCTGATAGTGAGGTGATTTCCTCAAAACATTGATTACAAAACAATAGTGATTGGTATTATTCAGAAAGGTTATCAATATAGTATGTCTGTGAGGAAGTTTTATGTATTTTGTGATATCATAATAAAAACAAAGACCATGATAGCTCCAATAACTTTTATACTATAGTGATAGATATAGGCTGGTGCAGGTGACAATGCGCAAATTGTTTCTTATCACCCTTGAATGTTGCAGCGATTTACAAATCATGACTTTAGCAGCACCCTAAATATCACAACACTAAAATATGGAATCATCAATAACTGTTGAAAATAAGCAATAAACAAACTACATGTGGATGTCACCTCACCGTGTCGGTCATGTCAGTCACCCGCAACATGCTACAGTTTAATAGAGTATAGTTAGTATTTTTTAATGTATCCTACCTGCCTCAGCCGACCGATGCTCCTTGCTGTCTTTGGGGCTGTACACCAGCTGCAGAACAAGTGGCCGGCGAGTGACGATGCCGGGCCCGCGGGGCAGGAAGGAGCGCCCCACGAGGCTCTCTATCACAGAACTCTTGCCAGAGCTCTGTTGGAATTAGACTTATTTAACAAAGAGACACAATTTTAAAAGAATACCTGTATATTTATTTAGTATTCGGGGTATTGGTATATCTATTATGAACTTTGTCAATGTTTTGTCTGTATTCATTTAAATTCTGCTAGCATTACAGTAGATCACAGTTTAACAAATAAAGGACCACATTGAAATCAAAATACTGATTGAAAGACTGTGATTCAACCAAAAAGTCTAACACAGAACTGGACTGTGTGACAGTGTGGACTGGTTATTTTTCTAACATCTAACAGTTATTTAACAAAATCCCAACATTGAGTTTGACCAGGAATTTAGGAGATTTGAAGCGAGCTCTATTTGTGATTTTAAAATATGTATATTCTTGTTTGTAACTTTAATTGCCGTTAGGTTACTGATAAGAATGACAGGATCGTTTTGTTATTACCCCTACAGTACGAACATGTGGGTGGAGACGCACTGTATATTCCGCTAATTACATTTTAGTGTGAAAATGTGAACGGCTTGAGTGGTCTTGGTCAATGACAGGGTAGTTCAACTGGACAAATGGGGACAAAGAACTCTACTGACACCTTTACATAACCGTTTCAATTATTTATAGCAGGAAATGAAGCTCGTTGTTCAACAGCAAGCCATAGTTGTAACAGACCGTCATTTTTATATTTTAATAATAAAAATTTAACTTACCTGAGTTCCTAAAACTATGATTTGAGGTAATTGGATGGCATCAGCTCCGACGGTGTTAAAAACGTCTTGTAACTTATTGATAACAGGAATAAGAGCTTCCATAATTATTCGTAGGATATAGTAAACACCACAAATGTAATCGAAACTAAGCACGATGTTTTATGTAATATGAATCGATTATCTTTTTATCAAAATATCAAAACAGACAAACCAACCGGTAAAAGTCAGCCATATTGATTTTTTGTTTTTTTTTGTTTCACCCCCGCACCGTTTCCTTCTCGCCCGTCTCCATTTCTGTCAATTCTATGACGGTGAAAAAAAAAATTTTTTTGTTTGTCAATTTATATCCACTGTCACTGTCCACGTCAAATCAGATTTAGCAAACAATCAAACATTCAAAACCAAACATGACAAAACCAATCAACTTGATGCAATTTTAGCAAACATCGATTTTTTTTTGAGATTGTTGATATACATTTCTCTGATATTTTGGAAATTATATAAATTGGTCCAAGTTTCCGCGACTATCCTAAAAAAGCCGCAAAAATGTTTTCAACTTTGGTAACCATTTCTTTGTTACAAAGCTAGACGAACCGGTAGTTACGGTTTTAAGGTTATGTTAACAGTAGCTTCAACAAAAGTATTTTTCAGGAGACCCGTGTGGATTCTGGACGATACGCTACAAATTCCCAGTCCATACAGTTCGGGCCCTGGTCTATATCCTACGATGTAAGCTGTATACTTCCTAGTGTCTGCTCGACGAAAATTGTTTGTGAGCGCGATGATGACCAGTTTTGTCAGTTCTGCCTGTAAGTATTGTGACTTAAAACTTTAGCGCATGTTACCGATAGTAGGGTATAGCTCAAACCACTTAGTAAAAGTTATGTCCAATACGGCATTAACATTTTGCAAGATTGCAAAGCCTGCAGATACCTAGTACATAATTATATGAAAAGTTACTGCGTTGTAGTTAACTATAAACTTGCAAATATGTGCTTTTTGACTAAAGCTGTTATTCTTAAGTTTAAATAGCATACAATACAATACAAAAACTCTTTATTGACACCAAATACAAATAAATCTAAACTAAACACTCAAAATAAAGGCGCAATGGGCGGTCTTATCGCTTATTAGCATATTACTATAAGTATCATTAGTCTAACCAACCATGCAAATATGTGTTTCAGGTATACCAAAGAACTATCAATTCCACATTTCCCTGATATGGTATTCCCTAAAAATATACTAAAGCTGACACACAAAAACGGCTCTACCATACATTTCAACCCTTTGGATGCTTTGAAGTGTGTGCAAAGCACAGTACAAGCCATTGAAGTCTCTTGTGCTGAAGCGTGGCAAGAAGCTAGGTAATTAAATAAAATGTTACTGTTCTGTTACTGTAAATAATGTCATTCAGATATCAAATTGTAAAAATATATATGACATGTGCTGAATATCGTCTGTCGAAGTGTGGGTGTTGTACACCTCTGGAAGTCCCTTCAGGAGAAAAGTGTGACAATATTAAATTATGTACCTACTTTTAAAACAACATATTGTCACGCCTTTCCCCCGAGGGGGCTGGCAGAGATGTAATACAACACCCAAACTTCGCCGAACGATATTCAGACCCAAATGTGACAGGGGGCGAGCCTGTCGCCATACACCATGCTCCAGTCATGTAGCAGATGACATACTTTTAAAACAAATGCCTACTAAAATTCAATTGGATAACTATTTGTTGATGATTAAGTAAAAACAAAAAATTTCAGACCTGATGCAGGTAAAATGAAGAAATCATTTGACTGGACTTTCTCAACTGACTACAAGGGTACCCTCACTGACAACATAGTGGTGGAACCAACGGACGAACAGATCAACTATGACCTCCTCAAGCAAAAGGACCAGATATTGTTCTACCATGATCTTACATTATTTGAAGATGAATTGCATGATCATGGCATTTCAAAAATGTCTGTGAAAATAGTAAGTATCATTTTAGTATAGTATAGGACACAGCTGTCTGAAATCTCCTATAATAATAATAAACGAAGTTTTAACATTGTTAAGTACATAAAGAAGTTTTTGAGGTTCAAAAATCAAACTAGCTTTACCTAGAATGGCATATTCATTTATTGCCCACTTAGCCACCCTGCCCACCCCTGGGCAGTGGTGTAATCCATAAATGATTTTACCTTGGTTAAAAAAAGGCATAGTGCAAATAACAGTGGAATTGACACTATAATTTTTTATAACTTTTTAAAACCACCTACACTGTAAACTTTTACTAACTTTATGGATGTAGAAATATAATTGTTAAAATCACACAGCCAGGTGATTGTTTAAATAAATATAAAACAACAGGCAGTTTTTTTTGTGTAATCTTTATCTTGTGATTGGCTTATGAAGCCCTTAACAGATTTGTTGTCTAATTATATAGCATGAGAGAACTGTTCCTCCGGTGAGCAAGATTTTCTTATTAAATTAGGATTTGTTAGCGAACAAGATCTCATATGTGTTGTCTTTTTAGCCTTCTGTCACATTCACAAAATGCTATTGCTAGGGTGTTTGTATGTGCTTTTATACAGTTTTTGTATGCTTTTGCTCTTTGTTCAACTTCTTCCTTCACTGTTTTTATTTCTGTGTATTCATGCAATTCACTAGTTCTGATGAATAGGGTTGCATAAGTCATGTTTTTAAGGGCTTTGTTCTGGAACCGTTGTAAAATCTCCATCATGTTGTAGTTTTTTGCTGATCCCCATAACTCAATGCCTTATGTCCAAATGGGCTTGATTATTGTTTTGTGTATAAGTATTTTATTTCCCAATGTGACATGTGATCTTCAGCCGATTGGCCAGTTGAGGTTTCTGAGCCGCAAATTTAACTCATCGCGGTTTTTTTGGATGTGATATTTTCAGGTTTGTTTTCTGTCAAGATGCATCCCAAAATATTTTGCCGAATTATGATCGGGTAGAAGGTTTCCAAGTTTAATTGTGCGGCAGTTATGCTTTCTCAAAGTGAAAGTGACATGAACAGATTTGCTGGCGCTAGCCTTAATGCGCCATTTTCATCCATTTGTCAACTTTGTTCAGAGGAGTCTGTAGAGTTAGGGATGCTACACGAGGGTTTACATGGTTGCTAAGTGCAGCGGTGTCATCAGCGAATGTGGCAGATAAGAAATTATCAGTTTTAGGTAAATCTGCAGTGCAGATAAGATATAGAGTCGGGCCTAAAATGGAGCCTTGTGGCACGCCGACTTTTATATCTTGAAAGGCCGAGTGGGTGTCATTGATTTTAACTCTAAATATTCTATCTTCCAGGTAAGATTTTAAGAGCAGGTAAAAGTTGTGTGAAAGTTGGTTCTTCATTTTGAAAAGCAGGCCTAAGTGCCAAACCTTATCAAATGCTTGTTGTATGTCCAGAAAGACTGCAGTGCAGTACTGTTTTTTTTCGAGGGCTACTCTTTTGAGTGAGCAACACGGTGAGCTTTTTCTATAGTCGAGAGGCCAATTCTGAAGCCAAACTGCTGTTGGGAAATTAAATCATTTTCATTCATTATTCATGGTAGCCGCAGGATAATCTTCTCAAACAGCTTCGATAAGGTTGTTAGCAAACTACACTACAACCACTGGGTCTGTAAGAAGATACAAGATGTGGCGGTTTGACGGGCTCTGAAATCATGATTATCTCTGATATTTTCCATATCATTGGAACATATCCAATTCTTATTATGCTATTACAAAGGTGTGTTATACCGATTATAGCTTTTTTAGAAAATTCTCGTAGGATTTCAGCTGTTATCAGGCAGAAACCAGGAGCCTTGTTTAATTTAAGACCTTTTATTTCTCTTTGGACTTTGCGGGGTGAGCAACTTTGCGTTGGAAGAGATAGTTGCAGGTCAGTATCTAAATATTCTTGTATTTCTTTTTCGGTTATTACATCACCGCTATTTGAAATGAAGAGAAGACAGAAACTGTCCAAATGCTTCAGCCCGTTCTTTGTCCGTTCTAGCCCAAGTGTTATTATTATTTTTGATAGGAAGTTGTGTAGTCTGAGGGGCCGCCTTACTACTTTTTGCCGAGTTTCTGAGTAAGTACTGATACTGAGTAGTAAGTACTCATTTTTGAGCCTGGGGGTTCAGATTGGTAATTTATTATGTAGGGTTTCTTCTTCGATGTATCCAAAGTACTATTTAAGGTCAGCAGCTGCTTTATTAAACACCCTTTTGTCTTGGTGAAGTCGACTACAATGCCACACTTCTGAATCGTCTCTTTTCTAGGATTTCTGTTTTTATATCCTGTTTTAGTGTGGTAACCGGTGTACATATCCAAGTGGCTGTTTGTATAAGGTTTGTTACAGTTGTGGCAAATTTTTCGGTGTCTTCTTTGGTTTTAAAAGCTATGTAGTCGTCTATGTAGCCTCTGAATGCGTCACAATCGATTTTTTTTAGTGTAGAGTCGCTTTTTACTGGTCTTTCAATTATGGTGGTACTTATTGTGGTTATTACTGGCGTGTGGTCTGCTTTACAGCTGCTGCTGAGAACAACATGCTAATACAATATTAAAAGTTAATTCAAAAAACAGTAAGATGAAGGCTGAGATTGATGCATTTATTTATTTCAGAGAGTGATGCCTACACACTGGTTCGTCCTCCTGCGATTCTTCCTCAGAGTTGATGATGTCCTGGTCAAATCTTTTGAAACGAGAATGTTTCACATGATCAGCACAAACTATGTACTGAGAGAAATCACCGCTAAGGCAGCTGAAGCCAAAGACTTAAATGTAAGTTTTTGCAGTGTCTTAAATTTGCAGACTTTGTGCTCTTCTAATACTTATGGCGTCTCCATACTGGGTGGCTATCCGGAATAGCCTGATTTGGTTGCTAAGTACAGAGTCGTCCTAAACGATGGCATGGCTCGATTTGACCGCCCAGTATTGAGGCGATATAAGAATGCGTTCTGATTCTTGCTCTAGCACCCAGGAGCTACAAAATATTTGTTTTGGTAACGTGTATTTAAATCAACAGTATTCTAAATTTTATAACTGGTCACTTTCTCCCTTTTGCTACCAGAAGTCGAAAACTTTCATTTTACTTCATGATTTGGAAAATAAACAATAGGTACATTTGCATATTATAGTAATTACGATCTCGATTTTGTTAAGATTAAAGTAAGATAGGTCTTATCATGATATTTTTTAGGCATTAAGCTGAAATAATTAATTGCAAAATATTTCTTTCACCCTCAAATCGAATGACGAGGAGCCGCTTTATTATTATATCGTTGCGTCGTTTTTTCTAGAAAAGTGACGTGCTGAATTATATGAAACATAGGTTCGAGTTCTGACTAGGTAATGCTTACAAGCAAGATCCTGTGGCAATCTGTTGCAAAGTAGTTTATACTATTTTGCAACAGATTGCCACATTACGTTGTTGTAAGTAAGCCTACCTACCTACGTAAGCCTAAGTTGTTTGTCTTAGTGCATTATTGCACTAAGACAAACAACTTAGGCTTCTCTAGAGATTACCCATCATTTTGACGCTACTTTCAAGCTAGTTTTGCGGATTCTACGCGAAATACGATGGTTCCCAATTCAGCATCAACATAGTAATTTTTCTAACCATTATTAGTACCTGTGAATAGCATTTACACTTTGTTACTGCTGAGTAAAGTATGAAAAATAATGGAAGGAAGCTACAATATTGACGACAACTGTCTGACAGACCACCATTAAAGAATTGGAAGACACTGGAAAAGGATGGAAATAAATGACTACTATTCTGTCTCTTTTTAGGATTCCGTATTTAATCCTATGTATTACTTTCCTGTTTGTTATTTTCAGATTCCCACTGCTCATATGAAAGAAGCCGATGACGTCATACCATTCCTACCAGTCAAGGAAAAATACACGCACAAATTAATAGTCGAATTGGAAAGTAACTCATAACGCTTAAATGCAATAAAATCGATCTCGCTCGTACCTAGTTCAAGTTAAGAAATAAGTTAAAATATTAAAACTAAGTTATAGTTAATCTGCAATAAATCTGTGCATCGAATATAATATTTAATTTAATTATTACAAGGACGCAGATTTCCTTCATGTCAATGACTTTAATTATATCTGATAGACTATTACTAGACTGATGATTATAGTGTCTATATAAAAAGGTAATCGTGCACTATGCAGACCTCGACCACTACTACTACATAGGATCAACTGGGGTAAATGCCTCTGTGGAGCAATTGCGTCTTTCGAGAATTACTGACAAACCCTTCACATATTAGGCGCCACTTACATCTTTTTTCTATTTTTGGTTGCAATAATCTGTAGATGATGGCGTTAGTTGCCTAATTTATGAAAGGTTTGTCAATAATTCTCGAAAGACGCATTTGCCCCAGTTGACCCTACTAAGTAAAAACGTAACGCAACGTCGCGTCGCCGCGTCGTCGTAACGGTAAAGACAGGCACAGGATAAATGTTTCAATTCCAAGTGCATTAGCTGTTTCCGATCTAATCCATCAAAAGGTGAATTTAGATTAGACCATAGACCATGCATAATACCATTAAATATTAAATAAATTGACCTTGAATTCGCAAGTTTAGTCTACTCGCACGACAATACGTCTTGCGTGTAGTGATTTTCAAACTAGTAATGCGCGAGGACCTTAAAAGTTAATGAGTGCCTACAATGTAAATTTATCTATATTATTTAAGTGATTGGAAAAGTCAATTGTCTGAATTACGATTCTGTTAATGATAAAGAAATTGTTCTGAAAGTGTTCAGAATTGCGTTAACCATTGAGGTGAACAGAATACTTAGTAGATTATTTTAATTTTAATTAATGATATTGCAACACTCGTTATGATGAAAGCTACACACATTATTTTCTTGATGGGTGAGTACTTGTACACTATTATATAAGACGCTTTATTTTTTTAAGCGTAAAGGTGCTCCTAGACTGACTATATTTTTACTACAATACTGCGGCCCGGCAATATTTTGATTGTGGCCCTGCCATATTGTCATATATTTCTAGCATGGCTGATGATGGCCGGGCTACAGTCGGCAATATTGCCAGTGTTGCTGTGTCAGTATAGCAGTCAAAATATGGCCTGAAGCACCTTTAGGGCTAGGAAAATGCCTAGAAATTACGTATCGTGAACGATTGTTATGATAATTGTTGACAGCGAAACAATACTAAATAATTGAGTCATAAATAAATAAATAAAACTGAGCCACAGAAGCAGTCAACAATACCTAAATAATTTTAAAATTACCATGTTATTATTAATAATTATTTCAGTGATTTTAAAATTAAAAAAAAAAAAACACCCACATACTCACTTATTTAATTTTCTAAAATGCCCGATTCTTTTTAATGCAGTTGAATTCGTTTGTAATACTTATAAATAGTATATTATGTACAAATGTACACAATTTAACAGTGTAGCATACTTTAATCTTATCATGCATAAACTACTTACTGGTTATTTCCAGAAATTCTGGATAATTTTTATTTCAATAAAGATGATAAAGATCATATTGGTTGGTTTTTTGCTCCCTACACATCCTTGCACAGCTAATCTTCTAGAGGAAAAACATCTAAAGGGTTTCACAGATTTTGAATGCGAGGTGCTGTTAGATTTTTATTTTTATACAGAGTGTAAATAGTTACATTTGACAGTTGTTTTTTTTTGTATTGATTATCTCTGGCTTTTATGTTTCAGTGTTACAATGCCTCCATTTCGGGACAGCACAAGTGGCGACATATGTTCTTCATTTAGGAGACTTGTATAAAATGCAAAAAGGAATAGGATGGCCTACTTCTATCGATGTTTCTGTCGGGCACGAAGCTCTGTTGAAACTGGCCAGCTCGTTGAACAACTTTGAAAACTGTCTGGTGACCACACCAGATGGATCGGAGTTCAATATACGACAGCCTCCAAGTGATAGGTATTCCATTTTTCAAGTGTTTACCGCACAAACCTATAATATCGTCACTCCTTTCCCTCGAAAGGGGCTGGGAGAAGTGTACAACACCCAAACATCGCCGGACAATATTCAGTCCCAAATGTTACAGGGCGAGCCTGTCGCCATACACCGGGCTCCAGTTACGTAGTAGATGATATTAAATACGCAGATATGTTCACACAATTAACAAAGTGATATATACATATATGATAATGGCTTAAATTGTTATGTTAGAAACAATTTCAGGCATAATAGTAAAGTAGCTATGTGTCTTAGGTAAGTCTCGTGATGCGTTATCCGGGTTATGTGGCTATCTCTTTAAATCTACTAATCATTTTTTGTTCTATATCTACATAGTAACCTAAAATAGGCAATTTATCAAAATCACGAGTCTGCGCCCACTATCGTTAATTCCCACTCAATAATTATTAAGCAATTAATGTAAATTATCTTGGCCTTTGAAATGAGCGACGGACTTAGTTATGACAGGTAAACGGTTGTAGGTAGGTGATCGCTCAAATCCTTGTTGATTATAAGTTTAATTTTATGTAGGGTCTACTGGGGCAATTGCGTCTTTCGAAAATTACTGACAAAACCTTCACTAGTTAGGCGCCACCTACATCTTTTTTCTATCTTTAGTTGCAATAATCTGTACAAGATGGCGTTAGTTGCATAAAGGTTTGTCAGTAACTCTCGAAAGACGCGATTGCCCCACAGAACTGGGGCAAATCCTTTTGCCCCTACGAAATTAGTTGAAATTTTAGTGTATGGAAAACTAGCTGTTACCCGCAATATCGTTCGCGTTAATTCCGAAAATAGTATCCAAAAACCTTACTCGTGATATAATGTAACTGATTTTCAAATTTTTTACGCCGCCGTTTTAAAGTTTAGTCGTGAAAAGCTGTCAAACAGACAGATAGACAGAGTTACTTTTTCTTGGTTTTATAATATTAGTGTAATGGGATGTTTAAAGGTACGAAGTGTGGGGCGAAGGCTGCAGCCTTAGAGTGAAGCACGTGGTGCCGGCTGACCACGGACGATGGCGCTTGACTGCCGTGAGGGGAAGCGACTCTATCACAGGCTGGACTGAATTGAAAGTTGAAGGTAAATTTATATAGGGCCACATTTAGGCCACAGATGACACGCGCGCCACGCGCTTCAGCACCCGCGTGTAACTCGTTTTCCCGAAAAATATAACAGGGCTCACCGAGGGAAAATTCAAATCACATGTAAAAACTACATTAATGAAAAGAGGATATTATAAGGTTAAGAATTATTTAGAAGATAAAGATGTCTGGAGCCTTCCACTTCCGCCAAGTAGCCACTAGTATTTATAGATATTACCTAGTTGTAAGCCAAAATTTGTGAGACTGTAATTTATTTATTATTTGAAAAAATAATGTCCCTCAGTTTCTTGCCTGTTCTTCTGAGTAGAGGCTTTTTGTCCGAACAAGGCGGTCGAGTCAATTTAAATAACTTTGACGTTCATAAGTGTATCTTTGATACCTAAATTGAATAAAAACATTTTGACTTTGACTTTGAAATTTGGTGTAGATAATTTGATTCATAGGACACATCAATAAATTTCAAATTGCATTTATCTAAGTTCAACTGCACACGCCACTCGCCGGCCACGTGTATACGCTTCGCCCCAGCCAGCTCACCCCGCACACTGCACTGTACTAGTTGTATAAGCGGCGGTCCAAAACGTGCGCAAGGCGTGCGCTGATTTGATTTTGCTCGTGGCGAGCGTGTGTGGGTTTTTTGCATGGTCGGGTCATGTGAACACGCCCTTCCTGGGGTTTACGAGACTAAAGGTTTATGGCAAAGTAGAAAAGACTCTGTAGAAGACTTGACTCTGTGTGCCAATATTAAGAGGGCCGCGACGCTCTGAAGTTTCCTACAAACGCGCTACTCAAATTTCTTAAAACCATTTGTCAGATTATGATTAAATTTAGCATGTACAATTAAATTAACAATACCCTTATGTTCTTGGTTTTTCCAAAAACGTTCTCAAGCGAAAATAGAGCTATGAAGAATATCCGCATTTTTAAGGGGTCACTTTTGACTGATTTATTCAACAGGTAGACAAAGCAAATCAAAAATTCCATTAAATAGGAAGGTTGTCTACATCATTAGCTGTTAAATGAATCCATAGCACAAGGGTAATTCTTAGTTATTTAACAATGATTACATTAAAAGTTATAAAAAATTGAAATTGCACTTTGTCACTCTGTACGTAACTTTAGAGGCTCGTCAGTATCATTACTCGCTCTTTTCGCTCGTCTTCTTCTTCTAGACGAAATGGCTATAGAATACCTTAAGCCAATGCGAAGTCAGTCTAAAGTGGTCGCCGGACTCTTAACTTCATTGTGACGTAACGAGAGTCATCATTGAGTTAAATGTCTCGGAATGAACTTTCTGTAATTGTACTATTCTTTTTGTGCTAACGTATAGTGTGAACAACTTATTTGTGTGGTTCAATTGGGAAAACCATCATAGAATGTTAAAATGTAACCCTTCTTATTTTGCAATATTATGGCTACTCCTCCAAATTTTTCCAAAAAAAATTTCCGATACGATGCGATTCAATGCTGTGCGTTTACTTAATTTTCTCTCTTTTAATGTTCAAATCCATAAAAAAAATAACGTGATAATTTATGTTACCAAAAGTTGGCATCTGAGAAAAAGCCGTGGGAATTTACCTTGTACGTAGGTAGATCAATCTACGTAATTATCTCTGATATCAAATCGTCCGCTGTGGTTCGACAGATATGAGGCCTGATTTGTTACACGATTGCTATCGATTTAAAGCCTATTACTAAGTGAGAACACAGCTGTACCGCTTAATGCGTCGCGTTGAAACCAAAATAGAACGAAAATGCGAAATCATTATGATGTAATCTCAGCGCGCAATACCTCAAAATAAAAGATAAAATTATATTAAAGATTAGAACTTTCTTAGGTACTTTCCATAATAGGCTAGACCTATCCCACCACCCATCCACCTGCACTTAGGGGTGCTTATATAGGGTTCACTCTAACACGCTTGTTCTCTCTCTACTGCAATATGTCCTCTATGACGTCCTCTATGAGTGTGACGAGATAGTATTGAGAGCGCTGTAATAATAGGCCTCCTACGCGCACAAGCTTCATCACACTTTCAACTGCGCAGGCCAGGCTTGAACACGGAACGCCGCGCGTGTGGTTGTTTAAACTACACTGCGCCAACCCCATGGCATGGCTTGCGCGGTTTTCGACATGCGTAGGCAAGTCAAAAATCGCCCGAGATCGTATCGTTACCACAAGGCTCAGTTAAATGCGCACAGTTAAAATTGTGGTGAAGCTTGTGCGTGTGGAAAGCCTATAGGCTTCTAGGTCAAATCATATAGGTACAAAACTAGCACTTAATCTATCTGTCACGGATAATCTGTCAAGATTGCCACTAGTTGCCTCTTGCGACACACAGGCGCGCCCTGTGGTAGCCATAGTAGCATTCAGTACACAGTCAATCGTCGTGTCCGAAACGAAACGAACCGAGAACGGTGATTGGGCGTTCGAGGACTACCACAGCGGTCGTTACTGTAGGCTGTTTATGCGTGGGCGGCGGCGTATACAATGTAGCTGTTATCATTATTTTGATATCGGACAATTAAGTTGTAACGCACTTTCTAGATCCGCATATCGACGTCATTTTGTCCTTGCAACCTTGATGCGTGAGACGTGTAATGTTTTCGAACTGATAATGTACCTACTGAAACGAGTTCATGAAGTTTATTTTTTACAATAGGTACTTACCACTATATAGGATTATTACTGATTCATTACTTCCTGATAGCGTTTTTAGCATGTATTGTTCTGTGCTTGAGTTTAAGATTTTTTAAATTTATTTATAGGGTTATAAGCTTGGGATGTTATCTTCGAGCATATAATAAGGGACACGGTACAAAAACCTAATCATGGACCGCATAAATTAGGTGCATGCACACAATTCACCGTAGTCACAAACAAACACAACCAGTCGCAACAGTAATTGTACTACTAGTTGTACTAAACTACAACAACACTATCTCGTTCTCGGTACACTAGTGCGTCTCTTGTATCTTTGTTACACGTAGCTCTAGTGGCTCTGTAGAGCTGTAGACCTCGCGGCCGACGTCTGCCGTCTATTTACATTTTAATTGATTAGGAAGACAGAGATCTAGACAGAATTCGGATATACGATAGCAATTTTGTCGAAGCTGAAGCAAGCTTCGTTCTCTAACGCTCGGTCGGCCGATAATGGAACTAACCCAAAATCGCGAAGCAAAAATCAGCTGGTCTATAAGAAATTCATTGGCGATCACAAACCTAATGAACCTTTGGTTTGGTTTTTGCGATTTCGAGTTGATCGCAATCGAAGTGTGTAAAGATCGCGTCGTCGGTCAACATACGACGTCGTGACGTCTATACTTCTATGTTATAAACGTATATGTATATGCTATAACTCTATTATTCGATTGTTACAGAAAACATCGACCACTACGACGGAGACCCGATCATCCTCCACGACGGTCAGACCCACACGACGGTTGATCTCAGTACTCTATCAAATGCCTACTGTCTGGTCGCGCAGCCGTTTTCAGAGAGCTCCCTAGTCTCGGGACATTGCAGTGTGACGCTCGATCGGACCACGAGGGCGGTGCAGGGCAACTGGCATGTGTTGCTAGGGTTGCCGGGAAGAGTTTCTGAGCTGCAGGTGGATAGAAGCGTTGCAGTTGAATGTGAGTAACTAAACTTGTTGTCCATGTCACTAAACCGTGTCCTGTCTTCCAATACTAAGAAGCGCCAGCATTGTCTTGAGAAAGTTACCAGCAGCATACGCATAGCGACTTAGCGACAAAGGTACATTACATAGCCTTGTCACATTCTCGCATGACAAAAAGTGTCGAGAAAAATTTTGTCGCGCGCGCATGCTAGGGGTACTGGTATTAAATTCAAGTTTCGTTGAAAATACTTGATTGTGAGTGCTCGGTGACAGTAAGGCGTTTAGCGTCTTTAGCCTTAGCGAGGCAGCTATAGGTTCAAACAAAGACATCGTCATTTTTTTTCCCTTCCCACTGTGTTTGTCGTTTCAAGATGTCGATTGTCTTGTTTTGACTCCAAGACAGACATTTTGTGGTCTCTACCATTCCTTAAACAAAATTGTCAACTCTATTATTGAAATTAATATTGAAATTGAAAGAGACGCAGATAATGTCAGTTCTGTTAAATTATTTTCAAATAAGGTAAGTACAAAAGATTCAATGCCAATGAATCTGTCACTATTACATTGCATAAAGTTTTATAAAATCTTTTGTTGCAGCTGAACGCTTAGATGTGGGTTTCCTTCAAGAAACATCTCCCAATAAACTGCATCTGTACTGTAACATTGAGCACACAGTGAAGAACGTTACCTTCTGCCGCTTCCAGAAGACCACAGACAGAGCAGGCTTTAACGTCAGGGATGGACTGAGCGATGGCACTCATAGGTACGTTAAGAATTTTGTCGCCTGTGTTTTATCATGGAGCCCATTATACTTATTACAATGAAAAACTTTTACCAAGGGACTGGGCTTTGAGATCGCGAAAAAAGACAGCTTTACGGTTCCATTGAAAAATTACAAATATTATCATAGTATGGAATATGTGATTTTTTCAGAGACGAATACTTATATTATAGAACAGGTGATTTTTGGTGATGATTACTGATGATGCAGTCGTAGTCTTTACCTAGTATGCTGGTAAAAAATAATTTATTTCTTTTAAATTAAAACATTTTAAGTTATTTTAGTAAAACGTTATAAAAAACAAAGTCTGATAGTATCTAACTCAAACTCAAATCGATTTAATCTAAATAATTTATTGATAATACCAATTGTTAATAAGTCAAAGTCTAAATTCATTTCAAAACAATAATTATATCATCAAAATAATAATTATTAAAGTGGTACCGCTTCAATGAGTCCTAGCTCGCGCGGTAGTCCTTATCACGCCTCGAGGGCCCTAGACAAGTTGCAAGTTTCTAGAACGTTAAATGTGGATTGGACGAGTGTACAATAAGATCACGTGATATTTCTATACCTCGGAACTCGACCAATCAGCAGCCGCCGTAGACGATTGTAGAAATAGAGTCGCTTGGACGTTTTAACGTTGAAGCAATGCCGCTATTTGAGAAATAAATATGCAATTGTGGATCATATGGAGCGCCGAAAGGCTGCTATATCGTGGGCGCCGAAAGGCTGCTAATTCGTGACTGGTCCTCCGGGAAAATGCGTATGGCTCTTGTGCCAGATGAAGAATTATGGTTGGACGCGAATGCAACTTGACTAGAGGTCCTGCACCGCGCAGCGAGCGATACCTTTCGACATCTCCCTACCCTTAACCCACTGCGTACGTTTCCTTCATTCATCTCAGTGCGAGCGATATCACTACATTTTACAAATTTCTCAGCTACTATGGCGAAGGTTTCTCAAAGAGGCAATGCGGGATGACGATAGAGTCTCCGACCGCAGCAGACTACGGCACGTGGCGCTGCACCGTGGGCGTGCAGGAGTGGGCGGGCGCTACCCTGGAGCAGAGGACGCCCTTACAGGCCTTGATAAGAGTCCTCAACACTGCTACTAGTAAGTTGACAATAGTCTCCGACCACAGCAGACTACGGCACGTGGCGGATAACTGCTCCAGTAGTACGTTCACGCTCCTTGAGAATGTAACAGTTCACACTCTGCAGTGTGTGCTCCTAGCGGTGGTGGTTTTCTTTGAGGCATGCGTGTGTTTTGTGGAGATGCGCCTACCGTCTCCACTGGAGCTGTTGCAAATGCACAGAGTACAGTAAGTGTGCAATGTGCATAACTGATACGAGTCCTCAACACTGCTACAAGTAAGTTGGGGTAGCGTTTGATTCGAAAGCGTCGTGGAAGTAAGAAAATGTGGTCGTGACTGAAGGTATGATTCCTTATGAAATTGCAGGTGGCAGCAGCAAGCGACGTTCCGCGACATTACCGGTTTCTATGTACTTCTATGAATTACTTTCCATAGCAAGGAGGAGCAGGGTTTCCGCGCGCTCCAACCTCGCTCTCCTTTGACGCCTTATCTATAACGCCCCTGAACCGCGCGGGCGAGGTCATTTGCAAACGATACTAATTTACATACATGCCTAAACTGTTTTCGTGTTCGGATTTTTGATTCATTACCATAATTATCCTTATTGATTAGGTATAGGTATTATTACAATGTTGGATATATCTAATGAGTACCTAATCAGTTAAGTTTGTTATAATACTGATAAGAGATTAGTTTTGATGATCGCTGCAATTGAACGATAATGTGAGTTATCTACTTGCAATATGCTTCAACACTTTTTCAAGGTGACGTCAAAGTTTGCTCAAGGTGAGGTGTTCGTACGCTGGTTCGATGCGACTATTGCAGATTTAGATTTAAAAAAAAAACATAAACAAAGACAAATATCTTACACAGGTGGGGTAGTAAACAACTAGACAAAGCAACTTAAACTTAAACTTGGCATATTCAACTTGACAAACATCTTAGCTCAAGCAATGGGGTAGGCTGAAAACCAGCTCTGCGTGGACCTCGTCTACTCAGAACAGTGCTGAGCCTACTCCGATTGCCAAAACAATTTATTTAACTTTTTAAATTATACTTAGTTTAGGTGTAATGATAAAAGTACTTTTCTTTAATGTGTTATTAACTCATAGGTTTTGGCAATAAATACATTTTTTATTTATTTATTTATAAAATTTTCATAATTTCGATTTTGAACATTTTCCGTCTAGGTCTATGAGCTCTGGATATTTTGCTCCTTGATCTGTGTATGCCTTTGATTAAAAGCCCACTATTCACACTCGTACCAATCCGCCGGATTTGTCGCGCGCGCTGTAGTGTGTGCGCGATGACGGATTTGTCAACCGATTCGTACGGCGCGGTGTACGGCTCGTGGCTCGTCTAATGAATGGCGGGTTTAACACCCTTTAGGTAGTTTTATTTGCCCTATTCGCAGTTTGCGCCACGGTCATTTTCGCTTTTGGTATTTTGCAACTAAACCCTTTCAAATTCTGTACTCTTTACTCTATGACTTGACTGCCTCGGTGGCTCAGTTGGTAGTGAACCTGCCTTCTGAGTTGGGGGCGTGGGTTCGATTCCCACCTAGGGCAAACATTTATGTGGGGAACATTTGTGTTTGCTCTATGTCTGGGTGTTAATATTTATTTAAGTATGTATTTAAAAATATTTAAGTATGTATATCAGTCTCTGGCAGCCATAGTACAAGCTATGCTTAGTTTGGGGTCAGGCGACCGATTGTGGATGTGTCCCGAATTTATTTATTTATTTATTATTATTTATCTATGCCGTATATAAAATATTTTAGGGGTTTTATCCGACTGCGCAAGAAGAAAGGTTATGTTTTTCGATGGTATGTGAATATGTATGCATGAGGATTCTTTGGCACGCCCTACAGCCTAAACAGCTTGATTGTCATGTCAATTCAGTTGAGGTGTCATTTCAATCGTCTTGATAGTGGAAGTGACATGGGGTACAATATTTTGCAGCGGGTTTTTTTTGTTTTTCTTTTAATAATGTTTCTTGCTTTAATCGCTGTTAGAGAGTCTTTTCCTGTTCTGAAAATGTATTACGGCCACTACATTAGTGCCGCGAGTCACGTGCCACGTCCGCGAGTGTTCCCATTGGTTGTTAATCGCGTTTTGACCAATAGGAAAACATTTCTATGCATTTTTTTCATATTAAGTGATCATTTTGTCACAGTGTCACGAAAAGTCAAAAGGAGCCTTCGAGATGAGGACGGCGGCAGAAGGACCGTGTTTGTTGAAAAGGACCTAACCTTCACCATCCCCTGTCACATCGACGAGTCGCTCAGTTACTGCTGGTTCCAACACCCGAACGGAACTCAGTTCACGCCGACGGAGAAAACCAGCGATGATCAGGCTTTCTGGTACGTTTGTTAAAGAAATGTTCTTTGTCAAATCATTGACTGGTTTGCCGTTTCAACCACTTGCTTGCTGGCAAATTAAACAAAGCAGTTAGATCGATTTTTTAATTTAGATTTTTCGGAAGATATAATCATTTTTGGGGTTCCCTATCCAAAGGGTAAAACGGGACCCTATTACTAAGACTCCGCTGTCCATCCGTCTGTCTGTCTGTCCGTCTGTCAACAGGCTGTATCTCATGGATGTGATAGACTTTTGAAAATTTTCACAGATAATGTGTTTCTGTTGCCGCTATAACAATAAATACTAAAAAAACATCAACTCCCATACAACTTTTCTACTTTTTTGCTTTTTTATAGATAAGGTAGGGAACCTTTCGTGCGCGAGTCCGACTCGCACTTGGCCGATTATTTATAAAACCCCGTCACGGCTATTGAAATCGCTATGTAGCTATAGTCACGTAAATAGGTACTGCATAATTACAAATCACAAGTTTCAAATGCACGTAGCAGTTATTTCACTCACATCAAGCACAGTCTTTGCGACTTCTTTGTCATCTGATTTGATCATTTGGTGTACTTATTTCACACCATAGTTCACATTTCACAGCCCGCTAAGGCCTGGGCTCGATGCAATGTAATGCGAATTAAGCTAAATAGCTTGACTTGGTAGTACTTAAACTCCACCTTTTATACCTAAATACAAACATAAATAGATAAATAAACTGTTTTTTTGTTTACACTAAAGAAAGAAAGAAAGAAAGGAAAAAATATTTATTTTGAAACACTTATAAATATATTTTTTATGATTGAATGGGCCCACGTTTGACCACAACACACCTGATGGAAAGTGACGATGCGGTCTAAGATGGAGCACGCTTGCCCATGGGGCGCCTATTCATTCTTGTCTTGAAGAGACCAAAAAAGGCTTCACCTCAGCAAATGCTGTTTAATCAACAGCACAGTTTTTTTATTTATTTAGAATAGCTCGGTATTTGACCACCAACTCGCCTGATGTTAAGCGACGTTGTGGTCTAAGATGGAGCACGACGACCTATAAGGTACTTATTCACTCTAGCCTTGAAGTTTTGTAGAGTGAACAAGTACAAAGATGGCAGTTGAGTGAGGCGCTACAAGTGCGCCACTGCTCAGACCCGTCTTCGGAACGGTTACACCGGACTACATCCCGAAACACGACTAGGTCATTTCACGGCATGGCTTGCTCCGGTGGGCGGTAACTAGCCACGGCCTAAGCCTCCCACCAGAATTTGCTACTCGGTTAGCACTACCCGGGGACCACGTGTAGGGAATCAGAATAGAGTACACTCCTACGGACGTGGGTAGCTCAGCCCCCAAAACAGATCATCCGGTAAAGCCTTGTTGAATCACGCACGCAAAGCTCAACAGCTCACATTATAATACAAGAATGAATACCTAAACATATACTAGAAATAACAACAAAAGATTAACACTAACAATGTGTAACAGGTACTCCGGCGAAAGCCTACAAACGGGCGACTGCACGATCACATTCAGCCACACGACCTACAACGAATCAGGCACCTGGACTTGCCACATGGGGCTGCGAGACATTGTGGGCCCCGAGAGGACGGACGAGGTGGACGTGCGGGTGACGGGCCCGCTGGCGGCGCGGGACCGGGAGGTGGCGGCGCGCGTCGGGGGCAACGCCACTCTGCACTGCCACACGTCCAATGGGAATAGGCCCTTGGAGTACTGCCGTTTCGTGACACCCAACAATTTGGGAATCGGCATTGATTGGTCCGTCACCGATAATCAGTAAGTGAAATGCTTATCTTCTTAATACATATTTATAAATTACGTGTCACGGTGTTTGTCCGCTATAGACTCCTAAACTACTTAACCGATTTCAATCAAATTTGCACACCGTGTGCAGTTCGATCTAACTTAACAGATAGGATAGCTCACACATATAAGTAAATATAAATAATAAACGCGAACGAAGTCGCGGGGTGACAGCTAGTTATAATTTAGGATCAAGTGTGCAAATGCGTCTGTGGGGCAATTGCGTCTTTCGAGAGTTACTGACAAACCCTTCACAAATTAGGCGCCACTTACATCTTTTTTCTATCTTTAGTTGCAATAATCTGTACAAGATGGCGTTAGTTGCCTAATTTGTGAAGGGTTTGTCAGTAATTCTCGAAAGACGCATTTGCCCCAGTTGACCCTACTTAAGTAAAATACCCTCGTTAAAAAAGTAGCCTTTGTGTATTCCGGACTATAATCTATCTCTGTGCCAAATTGTATGCAGATCCATTCAGCCGTTCTGGCGTGATTGAGTAACAAACATCTATCCAAATTTTCGCATTTATAATATCTGTGTGATGTTTACTGTACTAATATTATCCTTTAGGAACAGTATAAATAAATTATATTTAAACGCTCTTAACAATAAACGTTGTAAACCCTCAAAATAACTACCAGTCTTTTGTCTTTTTCGATCGAGTTTAAAAATTTAAAAGAAAGAAAAAGACAAAACACTGTAAAACTATTCTGAGGCTGTACAACGTTTATGAGGTAAAAGTTTTTAAAAACAAGCCTGGATAGGATACTTTTCATTGCGGATGTGCATTATAGATGAAGATTATATATTTAGTTTGTAGAACTGTTGTTTTAATTTTATTTATAACTAGCTGCGCCCCGCGGTTTCACCCGCTGTCAAAAAGTCCAAGTCAAAAAATCCTATGTGCTATTCTAGACTATAATCTATCTCTGTGCCAAATTTCATCCAGATCTGTTTAGCCGTTCTGGCGTGAAAGAGTAACAAACATCCATCCATCCATTCTTACAAACTTTCGCGTTATATAATCTTCTTAATATATATGAATTACGTGTCACGTTGTTTGTCCGCTATAGGCTCCTAAACTACTTAACCGATTTCAATCAAATTTGCACACCGTGTGCAGTTCGATCTAACAGTCGCGGGGTGACAGCTAGTAGTAGTATTTATATGTATAATTTTTGAACAACTTCCTTATAAGATATTTTATATGACTTGAAAAATTAGTCATAATAAATGATTTTGAAATTAGTGAATACAGTCGTAATGTTTCCTTGCAGTGCCATCCTAGACCGCTTCTTCTTCATCTCTGGAGAAGACCTTAACTACGGAGACTGTTCTCTGACCATCAGCCCAGTGCTAGAGGAAGACATGGGCCAGTGGACCTGCGCCGGCTTGCTGCACGAAATGAGGCAGGAGTCACAAGATACCATTCAAGTTTTTGCGGAAGGTTTTTATTGCAATTTTTTTTACCCCCGATGTTTAACCAATATATATAAGACACTTTACACTAATCAAAGTAATATAAAAGAAGCGATGACAGCCTAGTTGGGAGAAGGTCCACCTCAAGCCAGAGGGAGCGCACATAGGATACTTTTTAACCGCGGGTGAAACCGCAGGCCGCAGCTAGTATATATATATATATATATATGTACATACTCAAATATATATTAACAACCAGACATAGAACAAACACAAATGTTCATCATATAAATGTTTGCCCCAGGGAAGAATCGCACCCACGCCCCCAAGCTCAGAAGGCAGGTTCACTAGCAACCGAGCCACCGAGTCAGTCATATTTTTAATCATAATTATATTGCTATAGAGGACGTGCATAAAAGCATTAATTTTAAAATTTAGCCTTGACAATCAATTATAGGTAGTTTTTGCGTTCGAAATGTATTTTCGGAATAGTTCAAAAGTTTGAATTGGCATTTATACAAATTCGTTTAAAATAATCTTATCTTTGCAAATTACATGTCAAAAGTAGTTTTGAATAATTAGCATCATAATGTGACTAGAATGATAGATTTTGCTAGAGCAGATACTAAATCTACACTAATGTTCTAACGAAGAAAAATTGGTATGTTTGTATGTTTATGACGAATAATAAAAATTACTGGCCCGATTTCAAAAATTCTTTCAACATTAGAAAGCTACATTATCCCTGAGCGACATAGGCTATGTAACGCGAGTGAAGCCGCGGTCAAAAGAGCTAGTTTTTAATAAAATTTCCATGTTTAAGACTTCTTTTAGTTTTAGAGTTCCGAAATTGTTATTAATTTATCCATAGCTACCACATGTGTTCGAATAATTTCGAAGTTACTAAGGTTTTTATCCTAAGAAAATCCTACATTAAGATACTTTCTAATGCTTTATGGTTAGCAAGTTCAAAATCTTTCGCCAAGCCTTTAACTTTAGCAGCCACACAAGAGAGCGAATTCCCATTCCAGCATAGGTATTCAAAATCAGTTAGAAATGTTTCCGTTCGGATTCCAATAATTTTAAACCTAAGTTATTAGAATCTCATTCCGTATTCATACGTTTTTAGACGTAATTCGTTCATCCGATCGGATTTATACTCGTTTCCCTATTCCAAAATTTATAAAAGTAGACTGAGATTCGAACAATTTGAGTTTTAAATTGTGGGATCCGACCGGAAACGTTTCCGAATGATTGTGAATAGCATCGCTGACTGGAATTTACATTTTAGTCCAGTCATTTAAGCTTAAATTAGGTAAGAATCTCGGAATTCGAGATACCCAGCTGTAAGTCTGTAAATAGTTGTATATATGTACCCTAAAAGTTGTCTCAAAACCTACATATGGTAGGGTGTAAGCAACTATTAAATTTCAAGGTCAAAGGTAACAAAAATCGGTTTTTTGCGCTTTTTTTGGAAATATCTCATTTCCTATGGGTTTTTTGCTATTTGTATTTTTTTCAATATTGTAGAATACAAAATTCTCTACAAATTTTGTTCCAAAAAATTTTTTATACGATGAACCGTTTTCGAGATAGAGGGCGGAGAGCGCGCGGTCACCGCATCACTTCAGGTCAACCGGTGCCTCCGGTCGAAAACGCGCCATATATAGTTGATGAACTATCAATAAATCAATGATTATAAATATTTGTCAATTTTTATAAACTATTATATTATATTTTATCATTTTTTTCCTAACTTATCCACTTTTTATTCAGTATTAATTTATTTAACAACACTTACCTGTCCATGTAATTGCAGAATTGTTAATGAAAATATAAGAATTATATTTGAATTTTAACCTAATTAATATTAATAACTTCTTACATGATGAAAAAAAAAAACAAATAAATTATGAATTAATCTTTTTATTAAAAAATATCATTGAATAAATTATTTTTTATTGAAAATAAAAAAAATGGAATAAAGGGTACAAAAACTACAATTTACAATTTTAAACCTCTTCTTCCTCTTCATCGTCGTCTTCTGGCTGCTGGTAAATTTCAAACTGGTCTTCATTATCGTCTTCAACGACATTTGTCTCAAGTTCTTCCATGATTTCGGGATCAAAGGTTCCATCTTCGTTAATGTCGCTCTGATATGGTTGAGCATTGAGACAAGCTTGCCCATTACATTGGCCACAAGCTAAAGAGCATTGCAAGCCCGCTTTCCTGCATCCGCATCGCGAACCACAACCACTTTTGCAGTTGCAGAAAATTGTATTTAGCAAATCTTCTTTAAAATTTACAGATTTTAAAGGCACTAAATTATTTTCTATTTAAAATGTCATTAGTGTAAATGGGAATATAATTATATTATGATTTAAGTTTTTCTCTTAATTATTTTTTTATTTTAGTAAACGGTTATAAGTATTATTGAATAGATATAGATTTAATGCATGAAGAAAATGATAAAATATAATATAATAGTTAATAAAAATTGACAAATATTTATAATCATTGATTTATTGATAGTTCATCAACTATATATGGCGCGTTTTCGACCGGAGGCACCGGTTGACCTGAAGTGATGCGGTGACCGCGCGCTCTCCGCCCTTTATCTCGAAAACGGTTCACCGTACAAAAAATTTTTTGGAACAAAATTTGTAGAGAATTTTGTATTCTACAATATTGAAAATAAATACAAATAGCAAAAAACCCATAGGAAATGAGATATTTCCAAAAAAAGCGCAAAAAACCGATTTTTGTGACCTTTGACCTTGAAATTTAATAGTTGCTTACACCCTACCATATGTAGGTTTTGAGACAACTTTTAGGGTGTCAATATACAACTATTTACAGACTTACAGCTGGGTATCTCGAATTCCGAGGTGAACTTACTATAATGACTGGACTATTTGTTCATATGATTTAATTATATCAAAATTACAAAAGCAAAAATGTTTATTCGATCCGTTAAGGAACCCTTGCCTCGTGAATTTTCTACTCTCTGGCGAATAATTTTGAAACGGGTTCCTTAATTATAGCACTGGTTCTTGTGTGTTAATAAAATTAAATGCGACATTTTTCTAAACCTGTCAGTCATCTTGTTACGTATAAAAAGGGGTCAGGAAAAAATTAGATAACTTATTTTTTGCATGGGGTCTTAATATCTTTAAAAATTAGGTTTGGAAGACTGCCTGTTTCGATTATTTTTTTATTAATTTGTATCTTGCATTTTTTTTTTCATTTTTTGTTTGACATGCGACCTGACTGAAGGCTCTTAATAGCTATAACTGTCCGTGTTTTTTTTTTAATTTGTGATCTACTGGTTTATCAGCAAAGGGTATACCTGTACTAAGCCGAAAGGCGTTCATTCAATTCAATTCAATTTATTTATTTCAGAATCCAAGTCCATATACAATATTTGTATATGGACATATAATTATTATACAGTCATTGTACTCATTCATTTTGCTAAATGTGAAATGTAAACTTTATATGGAACAGTATTTTTTGTTATTTCGGGGTTGGCTCCAAAGTAAGGGTTGTTCATAATGATGAGTACAATTCCCCCTTTTGGTTTTGTACGCCCTTTTCTGATAACCCTGTATACCTATGCTAATTTCTGGATTTTTTTATAAGCAGTCCTATATTACCTTTCCAGTGGCCTCGCCTGCTTCCCGCGCTGGCGTAATTGGTATGAGCATCGGGGCATTCACGCTGATCTTCGCATTGTTTGGCGTACTCGGCTACAGATATAGAAGAAATATATCCAACGGTATGCACAGGCGGCAGACTAACAATACGAACACTGACACTGAGAGTACCACTGCTCGGTCAGAGAACGTCTCGGTGGAGATGCGGTCTATGGGGCGACTCAGTATGGGAAGCGATAGCAGCGGGTCCGTGGACAGCGCGACACCAGCACTACCCGTAGGGTAAGTATCATGTAAGCTATTATGCAAGCTATATTTTACTCTTTCGTTATTCTGAAATACTTGATGTCTACGGGAATGAATAACGCTGGCACAGGTTGTGTGATAAAAATTGATTACAAACGTCCACAATGCTGTGGATATTTCGAGCGATACGCCGTTATTATAGGAGTTTGATAATTTGAAGCAGTTGTAGCTCTGAAATGCATAAAATTTTTGTACCTTAAAATGTATTAAGAGAAAAAAAGGTGATCTATTCCCGCATATAATGTAGCGTTTAAAAAAAAGTAAAAATTAAAGTGGTATTGTAAGAAGTTTAATAATATTTTAATACTGGTTTATCCTTTGTCAAGCTAAACATACATATATTAAAAATGAATAACTCATTGACTAAATCAGGAATTAATTCTATTGACTGATCCAACTCTTTTTTTAAACATAGACGTTTGATAGTCATTTAACATTTCCGTGAATAGTTATAAGCTTTTAACATAATTTGTCTTATAGACTGCCGATTTGAGGATATGAAGACTGTCGATAATACGGTTGTTTTTTTTAATTATATCATCTTATAAATAACGCTCAATTATTTGTAGTAGGTTGAATATTGAGGCTTTCAGTCTAGTATAAAACCTACGTAACCATATGTTATTATGATTATATTAAAACTATATTAAAATGAAATGTGTTTTGGTTATATAATTATTATGATAACGATTAAAAATGATCTGTATTTTATACTATAGGTTATTATTTATTTGCTTTCGCTTTGTACTTAAAAATAAGAATAAGTATGTAATTTTCAATATTATATCTATTAAACTGATGGCAATTATGATGTTGTTTTATTTTATTTAAGTACATAATATTAATCTCCTTTCCTAGACTAGGAATTTATAAATAAGTCAGTTATCATAATTATAGTCTAGTTTATGTTGACTGCTTTTTAGCATAGTGTGTATTTAGTTATGAGGTCAACTTGCATTGGTTTTAAATATTAATTGACTTGGTTGCTGGCTTCACACGATGGATGCTGTGATGCAGCTCTACGACGTTTTAGTGATATAATTATTTACGTTATTAAATATTCGTAGCAGATAGTACAAACAGGAAAAGAGAAACAGGAACAAAAAATCTAGAATCCTAAATAAGTCTGGCCATTGAATAAATCTAAAAGTTAATTACAAATAAACAAGACCGGATTACTTAAATTATTTAATTTACTAAACAATAATATAACACCGGAAACCTGTAACAAAGCTATAAATAAGTCACGATCGAGGTCTATGATCGAAAGTCTTTGACTATTTGGTCGATTGTTACACTGGAGAAGAATTTGTTGATGGCTTTCACGACTGTCTTGACGATCTGCTTGATAGCTGGTGGCGCGAGGTCGTCCATGAGTTGCTGCCAGTTCTCGTTGGCGAACTGGTGTGTGGTGTCCGCTGGAATGAGACAACTTATTAATATTTTCATTCAATGTCTTTCAAAGACGTGCAGGTGTTAAGAGCTGACAATGGGTGTGAGTATTTCTGGTACTATCAACAGGCTACGCAGAAACACTACAGCTGACACTGGATGTCAAGCTAATTCTCAAATTTGGTAGACGTTAACGCCTAACCCTAGAGTGGGAACTAGCTCTCAAGTAAACTACCGTAACGCTCTTAAGGTCATAACACACAAATAATTGTTCTATGTCTGGGTGTTAATATGTATTTAAGTATATATGTATTTAAAAATATCTAAGTATGTATATCAGTCTCTGGCAGCCATAGTACAAGCTTTGCTTAGTTTGGGGTCAGGCGACCGTGTGTGGAAGTGTCCCGAATGTATTTATTTATTTATTTATATCAACTCAGAAAGGGATCGACATCGTATCAAATCGAGCCGTGTAGTATTACTTGTATGAAACTCACTACTGCAACGCACAATAATCGGAACTTAATCGCCTCACCTAGATGAGGAAAGGCGATACGGTGACGATCCCTTTCCGAGTATGAGACCTTTATGCGTGCAAATAACATTTCAAATGATCCAAATACAAAATTATAAAAAAAAAAACTTGGACAATTAAAAAATGGATAAATAATGTTAAATGTTAATGTTAAAATAAAATAAAAATAAAAAATAATTAAATAAATAATGTAATCTCATATCTAAATAATTATGGTCATCATAAAAGTCAAAGCTATAGCAAAGGAAAACATCATTGTGCCACTCATGGGATAATAATATAATTAGGTATTTTAAATGCACGTAAATTGCTTAGTTTTGATTTTCTTCCGGCAACTGCACTCAGTATCCATTCTACATTATTATTTAAATCGTTATCTTCGACAAGTCACTATTGAATTGAATAGTTGGTAGTTGTTACAAGCCTTGAGGGTTTTTACAATACCGGCGTAGGATTGTTTTTGCATCAAATGTGACAGAACGAAGACTCGTACACGTTGCGTGGATAAAGGTAGGTACTTATTCCAAGTAGCTAGGCATTGATGTGCGTGCTAAAATTTGTCTTATTGCGACGTTGCGAGAGTTATATATCCTGGGGAGTGAACTTTCTGTACTTATGCTCTTATTCTTGTAATATTTTTAATATGAATATTTATTTATTATTGTGTTGCATTTGTATTTGTATTCTATGAAATCTCTTGATTCTTGATAGACAATATGTGTAAACAATAAGAAACGGAATGCCAAACCGGAAAGATGACAAGATGTCGAGCGACTCATCAATAAAAACTAACGATAAATTGAAAAAACTAGTTATTTTAATTTTGGCAATTTATTTGCTGCTTACAGCATGCAAATGTAACATCTCTGATTTTAATACGTTAGCTGTCCGTCCAGTGTACCGTAAACGGTACACGCGCACTCTTTGAACTCGAAATTCAACGTCTTCTGTGTTAGATTGCTATAATTGTCAGGGTTTGTCAAGAAAATCTGTTTGAGACAGATAAAACTGATTTGGACTTATGGGGTTGTCGAAAATTTCTGCATAGGGATAATTATCGTGATAATTAATCAATTGCCCTTTTATGAGGATAGCCAATGATGTGGAGTGACAGTTTGGTTGAAAATGGTAAAAATGTAATATAGGGCGTATTCTGTGATGTAAGTAAAAAAATGTAGGCTAGCCTTGAAAATGCTGCCAGAGCGTTTGCTCTTAGACAGACTTTCGAATATAAGTTACGCGAGCAATAGAAAATGACGCCCTTCATGCTAACTTAAACTTTTTTGCTTTTCTCGAGATTCTGTATTTATTTGTTAAAAAAAGAAAAGTGAAATAACTTATCGCAACCCATGTCAAACTCGAGTCACATCCAAACTAAAGTCTTTTTGTGCTTCATGAATCCGATTGATTTACCTGGCTTTGAACGCCTCAACTTTACGGTCGGTACCTACCAGATGCTAAGCTAAGGCCTTTTTTATGGAACAGCTGACTGATTTTTTCGCGATTTCAGAATTTGTTCCATACACTTACGTAGTAAATTTATCAGGCAGTTTGGCTACTACAGGTTACATAAAGATAAGTAGGTACGAGTACAACGAACTTTGTAGACTTAGTACACTTTTTCTTTGTACGAGGCTTTGTAGCTTTTCGCGTTGCTTCGTTTTCAGAGATGCTTACCTTAACGTTACGCTCTAACTTATCGAAGTTTCATGCAATCTAGTTTATAAACTTTAGCAATACGTACACAGTTGCTTGTTTCCGTTGAACAGGTTCTTCAAGTCGAACGTAGTTTTGTCGATGGTGTACTTGTAGCTCGGGGAGATCAGCTTGAAGTGTTCTCCGTTGGAGTCCTTCATGTGTACCAGTTTACTCTCAATTGTTACTTCTACGCCCTCTGTCGATGCAAAAATAGGGATGAAAATTTGACGTCGCTCATGACTTCATGAGGTACGTGTGTAGTGATGTCCTAATATCGTTCGTCATACACTAGCCTGATAGAAACCGTAGCTAGGGAACATACATGGAAAACCTCAAAAACGCGGCGTGACGATCCTGATGCATAGGTATGATTAGAAGTAGAATATACCATTCTGGAAATAAGCCATTTCCAGTTGACATTTCATCCGTTGACAAGAGGTAGCCCTGGTTTGAGGTTTGAGGAAGGAAAAAATAATATTAAATAACGGAGTCCTTTGCTCCGTAGTGAGACAAAAAAAGTTAGGAACAAAATGTGGTACCAACAGACTCGGCCTAAAATTATTATTGTTCCGGAAAAATTGATTCGTCATCGCCTCAATAACGTACCTACAGTTACCCAATACCCAGGTCTCATTAAACAGTTTAAAGTTGGTTAAAAAATACGGCCTTTTTTGAACCGGTTAAACGTGACTTTTTTTTTGTAATCGTGAGCAAGGTCAATGTAACTTTTCACACTTGCTAAAATTAAATGCTTTTGTGACTTTTTTTACCTTCCGTAAATTAACCATGACTTTTGCAATGAGTCGCTAATGCTGAGGTTAAGAGCGGCCAAGCTGTCAAAATATCTGTCATAAATCACGTACGCATACTTGATTTTTGTTGCAGTTGTAATATTCCTTTTTGATCTTTGAATAAATAAGTAGGTAGGTATTTTGTGTGCTAAATTTAGATACCTCTGCCAGCGCCAGCCCCTTTGGGGGAAAGGCGTGACGATATGTTATGTTGTAAATTTAGGTTTGTGTTAAAAAACATTTAGTAACAGTAGGTATTAATTGAGATACAAATTTTCAAGTTTTTTTTTTTTTTTTTTTTTATTACATAATAGGCTTGCGTTTGGCCGCCAACATGCCTGATGATAAGCAGTGATTTTCAAGTAAAATCCTAAAAAATATACATCAGCATTATTGCTAATTTTTTTCCGGCAGTGCTCTCCTAAGTGATTGATGACTATTCAAGTGTGATGTGCGTCTTCGAGTTAGATTTAAAATCCAAAAGACATACATATGTACCTACCTACACTTATAGGTTCATTGTCGCCAAAGATTAGGTTGCAAAGAACTTTTTACTGTAGCCTTGATGTGAATATAATGGATGCTATCAATTTACTGTCTTTATATCTATGTGTACAAAAACTGATTTTTACTTTGTCGTCTAGGTTAAATTACAGGTGTCGGTTGTTACTTTTTGTTCTATGGGTACTACTTAACAACTGTTGAGTTGTTTCAGAGTCCAATAACCTTCGGGCAGCTTTAAATCTGACAATAGGGCTGGTTACTCAACGTATGCAAACATTATTTTTCTCGACTAAGGTTGTTCTTAGTTCAAAGAAATTTAACTTTTAGGGCAGGTACTTAATTAGCAGGAAACTTTGAAGTGCCTACCTCTTCGATCAGATATAAGTAAGTACATATATGTATATCTGATCTGATCGAATCAGTAAAATACTTACGGGCATCAACAGTAGCGTCTCCTTTTCCTTGGATGGGCAGAATTAAGATTTTCCCGTCCGCTTCGTACTTGGAAATCAACTTCAGGTTCGCTTTAAACGCTAGCTTGAATGCCTCGTCGACTTTTCCTATGCTTATTCTAAAAAAAAATACATAATATATTTACCTACAAAAAATATTTAGTAAGAAGTAAATTACAGGAAGAAAATGTTCAAATACCTATAGGCATTTGCTGATGGATATCCTATTTCTGCAAAAAGTACATAGTTACTTACTAAGTACATTACTTTACTATAAGTAGTTATGTATTACACTATGTAGTGTTATTATAAAACATGGAACAGTTTATTTATTCGATTATAGGATTGCGTTACATAATTACTTAATTACTTATCTATATAAGTGCTTCCCTCTAACTACTTAAATCCAATGCCTAGCTTTATACCCACTCGTTACTCTAGCACAAGAGCGGAAGATACAGCAAAAATATACTAATACGATGAGAAACGTACCATATTCATGAAGCTTATGCAATACTTACATAAATAGTATTCACTTACATATGTATATGTATTTACGTGTATTATAGTTCTGTATAACTAATAAATATGTGTACAATAAATATTAGCAAACAATGTTTTTGTTTTCCATTCAATTGTGTGCCATCATTAATTGCTTATAGATTTATACGGAACCCCAATAGATTTGCATTTCCGGTGTTTGAGATGGCAATCCAAGTCGTTTTTTTTCTAATTGGAGTAATCGTTCGTTTAATTACTCGACTACCTCATGTCTAGGCAATCGATTAAAAGAACAATCGATTTGTATGCTTTTACATTGTTTGTTGTTTAATTACAGATTTAATGACACGTTTGCAGCCTTTTATGGCAATGAATATCCTATTTCTAGCTATTATAGCGATCCGCACCGGCTTCTCACGGTACCTCAATATATCGTCCGTGAAAAAATATCTTTATTGACAGTGAAAATCGCATCAAGTTCTGTTGCGTGATTGAGCAGGAGTTAACGGATAACTTTTCAAACGTTAGAGATAATGACTAAGATACCTAACTAATGGAATGACTAATATCTCACGCATCAGAATAGGGCCCCAGGTTCACCTTTTCAATTTTGAATTGCCTTTACGATTTCACGATTTTAGAAAATTGTCGTATTATCACTGCGAAGTACCTACTTGTCGTATTATGTTGTCAATGTTTTCCTTTTAGTTTTAAAAAGGAAAATTATGTGATGTCATTCGGCCTTTTGCAATTTACCTACTGCAGCTGCCATCGATTATCTGATAACGCGTTATTAACTTACTGACAATAGTGCATGCAATCAATGAGTTGGTTTTCTATGTCACAATGACGTTTAGTTTTAAAGATTCACTTGCTCGAAGTTTCTGCGGTAAACGTCATTTTTTTTTCGACAAAAAGTAGAGTATGCTTTAAGAGTCCGGCGACCACTTTAGACTAACTTCGCATTGGCTTAAGGTATTCTATAGCCATTTCGTCTAGAAGAAGAAGAAGAAGAAGCTAATGATGTTGAGAACCTCCCTATGTAAAGAAATTTTTGATTTGCTTTGTCTACCTGTTGAATAAATCAATCAAAAGTGACCCCTTAAAAATGCGGAAATTTTTCATAGCTCTATTTTCGCTTGAGAACGTTTTTAAATAAAAACCAAGAACATAGGGGCGGAGATATTGTTAATTTAATTGTACATGCTAAATTTCATCATAATCTGACAAATGGTTTTCAAGAAATTTGAGAAGCGCGTTTGTATGGAAATTTAGCGTAATTTGAGCGTATATATATAATATTATTGATTATATATAATATATTATATATAATATAATAGATTATATATATAATATTATTGATTATATTGCGTATATATATATTATTATGAATATTATAATTTGATTTAATTGAGCGTAGCGGCCCTCTTAATCCATGGTAAACTATCGCCATCCATAGGTATATCCATCGAAATCTGTTCAACCATTTTGCGTAATTAAGTAACACTCATAATTATAAATATCCAAACATACACACTTTCACATTTATCTCTATCTTATCTCTACATTTAAAACAATATTTAGAATAGTTTAGTTTAGTAATGTTTGACCACCAACTCGCCCGATGTGAAGCTACATTGTGGCCTAAGATGAAACACGAAGACCTAGACATAGTATAAAACAAAGTCACTTTCTGCGTCTGTCTGTCGCTGTCTGTATACCCGCTATCTCCCATCCCACGCAACGCATTTCAACGCGGTTTTCAATCGAAGGGTTTTCACCATCAGGGGGGCTATTCCTGCGCGTGAGATGAGATGAGATTTTATCTTGGTTACTCTCACACCTATGACGATTCAAATGAGAGCAACAAGGATGAAAAAAAGTGAGATGAAAATTTCAAATCTCCGAATAGGGCCCCAGTTAGGTTGTTATTTTTTTTACGAAAGGTGTATTGATACCGTCCGAAGCCAATGCGGGTTACTTAGTCGGAAATACTTGTAGAATGGTTTAATATTAGATGGATGGAAGGATAGTGAGTTTCAGAGTTTCTACTTACTTAAAATCAGTCAGTTTCGAAGTTTTCAGCCCGTGCATCTCCGCTTCAGTGAAGACGAGCTTTAGCCCGTTACCATCAATGATGATGTCGTCCAACTTCACGGGGTCCGTCGAAGGGACGCTGAACTCGGGCAAACCTTTGGTAAACTCCGGCAGAGCCTTTTCAATCTGCTCCTTTATGCACGCATCTATCCCTTTGTCTTTGAAACTACATGGTTTTATGTATGACGCTGGAACAAAAAGTAACATTATTAGAAGGTAAAAAAACCGGACTGCAAAATGTAGTCTGACAGCACTGATAAGTTTAACTAAAATGTTGTGTCCTATGTTATTTCCACTATCAAGACGATTCAAATGATACCTGACATGTCTAAATCCATCAAGGTGTTTAGGCTTGCCAAAGAAACCTCATACATACGAGTACATGCATACACTCGGAAAACATAAGCGAAATCGGGTAAGAAGAGTGATTTTACTATAGGTAGTTTAGGAGTACAATGCTATGGTTCGCGTGGTTAATTGACATAGAGTTGTTGTTGGTTGTTCTGTGTGATTTCTCGCTCTTAGTTGGAATAATTAAAAGAAACCGATCTAGGAAGTTATCGGTGATCGGTAGGTACTTAAATTACAGGTGGAATTGCAGAACGCTACCTCGTCCTTATCGTGATTGTGATCAAGTGCGAGCGGGAAAGGTTATGGTGTTAAAGTACAGTTGTGCGAACGGGATAGCATGCGATAACTAACTCAATCACGAGATACTTATTTCATTTTCAAGTTTGAAAGAAGCTTATACTTAACCAAAAAGTCCGATGGTGTTTTATCATGATCGTATATTATTATCTCCTTATAAAAGACTGAAATTGCTTACACGTGTATTTTTTTACCTTGACCTGAAGTCAACAATGTAAAAGTGATTAAGTACTTGATTTTATAAGTACCTACGTGAACGGGTTTTAGCGCACTTTGAACTTCATGAAAAAGTAGGCAATTAATTACTGATGTCGATCCTGTCGTACCATTCACGAAACTAAATTAAGTATTTAAGAGTTCATTTAACAATAATAATATTTGAGACACTTACACACGGTCTGACCCCAAACTAAGAAAAAGCTTCTACTATAGCGGCCAGATACTGATTTGCATAAAAGTCAAAGTCAAAGTCAAAATGATTTTATTTAATTTAGGTATCATAGATTCACTTAGGAACATCACAGTCTTTTAAATAGACTCGACCGCCTTGTTCTTTATGTATAAAATATAGTAGTCTTGTTATAATATATAGAGGTAATATACTTGACCGGGATATTTATTAACCTAAGTGTTAATCCCGGGTTTATTATCTAAATCAAAATTGGGTTTAACTAAAATTTGTATACCGGTTTCAAAGTAAAAGAAGAAACACGAATCCAGCATAATCATACAATTTCGAATTCGTAATATTAGTGTGATTAGGTACTAAGAATTACCCACTCTCCCAAACCAATATTAGAAAATTTACAATACAAATGAGTTCATATGTATCACTAAAAAACTTTAATTGGTAAACAGTTTCTTAAAATTTTATTCCATGCATTATTAGATTGTAACCGAAAAATCTATGTACCTATTGTCAACGAATGTTCCAAACAAAAAAATTTGTTGTGTGCAAAGTTCCTTAAGAATTGGTTAAGCAGAAGTAGCTAAAATAATTGTTGTAAGATTTGAATGAAACCAGAAATAAACATACGAGTTAAGCTAAACAAATAAAAAATATAAATAAATTCGGGACACTTTTCAGATACGGTCGCCTGACCCCAAACTAAGCAAAGCTTGTACTAATAGTTACTACTATACTTGTAGTTGCCATAGAGACTGATAAACATACGTATATATTTTTTAAATGCATAAGTACTTAAATAGATATTAACACCCAGACATAGAACAAACACAAATATTTATCACATAAATGTTTGCCTTAGGTGGGAATCGAACCCACGCCTCTAAGCTCAGCAGACAGGTTCGCTACCAACTGAGCCACCGAGGCAGTAAATAAAACCGTTTAGTAAAAAACAAGGTGCACGATGTTGTGGTAGGCCTACTATTTATAAGTAGATACGAGTATACCAATTAGGTACCAATGACCACTAAAGATGATGTACTACCTATTCATATTGGCATTTCCTGGACCTTCATAAATTATGCATGAAGATACACATAAGTACGTGTCATGAACTTATTAGCAATCTTCCGTTGAAAAACTACGTTGTTTTCCTCATCTTAAGCGATAATGTTTACAAATTACTGCTAAAACGTTCTTTGGCCTTTTGTCTCAAAATTAATTGATATTTGTCACAAGCTAGGTAGGTACAGTAACAAATGCTCTTCTTTAAGAGTCAGAATAGTAAAAGATTGGGTAATAAACTTAAGCCGATATGGGTAATTAAAACGCTAACCATCAGCCGAGCGATTTTTTTATTTAGTCGCTCACAAATATTGCTTTTTTTTTTTCAAAAATGTCTTGCGTATACCTATTTCTTCTTTGTGATAGAACGCGGCGATATTATAGTAGATAGGTAAGTATGAATATTGAATACTTACGTAGACCTAACGTTCCCAATAATTTTGAATAAGTTATGAAATTAGTTGTATTATCAATACATTTTTATAAAGACAACAAAGGTTTAGGACCAGAATGTCCGATTCGCCAAACATCGCAAAAAAAAATATCGCGAATTATCCAATTTATGAAGTAACAAGTTCTTTTGCCCGCGGCTTTGCTCGCCTTTCATACTATGTCACTCAGGGATAATTAAGCTTTCTTCTGGTGAAAGAATTTTTGAAATTGGACCAGCAGTTTTTGAGTAAATTCATTAGTTACAAACAAACTTAAATACAAATCTTTCCTCTATAGTGTAGATAACATTACAAACGGACAAAAACAATATAGTTACTTTGTAGTAGTTTTGTACCTCGCGTTCAAAAATTTAACTCCATATTTTCTGCAAGTAGATTTTACTGTGGAAAATTCATCATAAACTGATTAAAATGTACAGCGCGTTCAATCAAAATGGACCCAATGATCTCTACCTAGAGTACTTACGACTAACGTATTTTATAATTTATGTTATATTTTCAAATCACGTAAAATTTTATTCTCTTTGTCGTTATGATTTTGTAGATAAGTTTTCCTCCGATATTTGATTGTACATAGTACCTACTAAGTCCGTTAAGTGTTCGCATGCAGGCACCTACCGGAAGTTATAATGTAATCATAGGGCAAAATTATTTTAATTCGAAAAAAAAAATAAGTTATGGAAAAAATTGATGTATTAATCTCTTAATAGCAGCAACAATTTCTTTGTCGCTAAATAATAAAATAAAACTATTTTAGCATAAAAAAAAAAAAAAAACTTACGCAAGGAGCCTTCGCTATTCACACTGCAGACTAATGCAAAGAGCACAAATCCGAAAGCCAGCATTGTACTGAGACTCATTTTGTTTAAATTGTATTTCTTCCTGCAACACTTTTTGACACAAGAGCTCAGCACCTACTGTGTCAGGATGTGAGTCGCGCGAGATATTTATGTACTTGATTTCTTTACTTTGCACAGTAAAAAAATCTCCGCATGGTGACGCTCCACGCGACAATGGTTCTGTAGCAATATCTGATAATAATAGCAGATTGATTTAAAAAAAAAACTTGTTTTTCTGCACTTTTGTCCCAATAAAGTGATCGGAGGCTCACGAATTAGGAAGTTTTTCAACGTCACAGAATAAAACGTAGTTTGGCAGGTTGACAAGACCTTCACTTGTTTAGATAATTTACGTACAGCTAGTAATGCGCTAAAGGTGGGTATTCACTAGTGCGCGACTTAAATTATTTGGAGTCACGCCAACGTGACTCCCAATAACTTCAGTCAAATGGATTGATTTCTACAGTGACCCCATTCACCATCAATCCAATTTTCTATCATTTATTAACTTATTTTCTATAATTTATTTCAAAAGAGATGTCAGTTTGCACATTCACGCAGGAAGTTTGGCTTGATGGCTTGGAGCTATCTGGAAATCTAGAGTTTAAACGTCATGCCATATAGATTCTACACACACGAACAGATTTTAGCTTGGCATCACGCAGTTTGGCGTGATAGCATGATCGTGAATGGCTACCTGAACTGTCCCAACTTACAATACTTTTCTCCTCTGACATTCCGATAATTTTATCTTGTCTTCTTGTAATGAAATGATACTAAACACATCACCAAAGATTTTACCTTTAAAACTTTTTAAAACCTTTACTGTTCACAGTTCTCTTATGCATGCCAATTTAAAATTTAAATGAAAAATTGGTTGTCTGTAAATTCGTTTTATTTTTAAAGACGTTGTCTATTCAAAAACTATTGTTCAACTATACAAACCCAAATGTAATGCTTGTCTCATAAGTCCTACGCTGTTTCCTGGAGCCTTACAATGCATGTATTTATTACTAAGTATAAATTCTAGACAATATCGATTTTTCCAAGTCTTATAAAATTGTAGCTAATTACATCTAAGTATAGGTTTATTGCTGTCATAATTAATTTGTTGCTTTTTATGGCTGTTTGTGGATAATATGATTGTAGTGTAAAACTAAAAAAATATCTTTATGAAAATTAGACATACTTAATATTACTCATTCGACAATTTTCTTTGATATTTTTAAATAATATTAGTATATTAAATAGCCTTTATTTTCGGTTTCTTGGACAATTTTGGTGTACAAAAGCAGCCACTTAAATCTTTACTGGCATATGAATAGAGTGTCTTTTAAACGAGTATAATAATATCGTTATTATTTGACGATTACTTACATTAATTTTAGGAACTAAAAAGTAGTATTTTTTGTTACCTTGTACAGGTACAGTAAATCAAACAAATGTCAAATCAAGTGTCTTTAACACTTGCAGATTAGAAGAAATGCAGTACGATGTAGCGGTACATAAGGAAATTTAATAAAAAAATAAATCAATTGGTTTGGGGGCACGGTAGTACTGGGGGTACTGGTACTGGTACTGGTACTGGTGGGCCAAGTCGAGCTTAGATAATTTGAATAGGATAACTAAATATTTACTACTTTTTATTGAACATTTAGCTTAGATGGACGTTTAAGCTTAACGGGTAGGTTTATAAAGCTGATTGAATTCTCCTACCCTACAGGGAAACTTCTAGTAAGAAAACTGTTAGCTTTCTTGTTTAGCATCAGTAATTTTTAACATTTGATTGGTGGTATTTAATAAATATCCGACGCTAGGTGCATTAAGGTAACATCTTAAACGTTTAGAAGATTTGATCAATCATGTTTACTACAGGCTACATTTTCGCTATGCAAAATTGGAGCCTAATGTTGTTATGATATTAAGTAACACAGGTATTTATTTATTTGTAACACACAAAACAGAAATGAATAATATCATTGGTAAAATTTAGTCAGCTTAGATCAGAACTGTATCAACTTCCAAAATATGTGTGTCTTAAGTGCACTATAATAATTAATTCAGTAATTGCTAGAATTCAAAAGGTATATTTGCAAAACGGTACCTAATATGATCCAAAAAAAAAGCCAAGTGCGAGCAAAGGGTTTACATATTTATTTTATTCTGCTTTTTAGTATTTGTTGTTATAGCGGCAACAGAAATACATTATCTGTGAAAATTTGAACTGAGACTGAACATGAGATACAGTCTGGTGACAGACGGGAAGAGAGTCTTAGTAATAGGGTCTCGTTTTACTCTTTGGTATGGAGCCCTAAAAAGGTGAAAAATGCATGCATTCAATCTACATCAAATTAGCATCCTATTGTGTACGTACTTGGTTCAATGATACCCAAAAGACGGTCTAAGTTCAAGAAAAAAAAGTGTTGATATTTTGATAAAGATCTTTACTTGGAAATTCATGATTTATGTTACTGTTTTACCCGCGGCTTCGCTCACGTTTTATAGCCTATGTCATTTAGGAATAATTTAGCTTTCTAATGGTATGGTAATGGTCTAAAAACTTTTGAAATCGGACTAGTAGTCTTTGAGTTAATTCGTTACAAACATTCTTATAATTTTATAGTATAGATTTAAAAGAGTGACCACAAAGAAAAATACGGAAAAAAGCTCATACGTCATACCTATTAAGCGTGGTTCATATAGTTAAAGCGAGCAGCGTGGCTGAGGCGTGGTGTGTGTGAATGTGCGTCGCATATTCCGGCCACGAACGCTATCCTTTTCTGAGTAAATCTCTTTAATTTTTTTGTGCTCTATGATCAATATTCAGTATTTTACTAATAGCTAAATTATTACTAAAAGTCTGTCTGCCGTTGAACCCCTTTGGCACATTGGTGACAATACAATAACATAACTATTAGATGTGATTCAAAGTCAAAAATTGGTAAGTACTTAGTTAGGACTAATCGTCTTTTAAATTCCGAAAAACATATTTTGGTTTTTACAAAGGTTTCAAGTCTTACAATTCAAATGCCAAAATATTAAATAAACAAGTAACATTATTTAAAGAAAAACAAAAAACACAGCTGCAAAATGTTGTCCCTTCTACTATCAAGACAATTCAAATGACACCTCACATGTCGAAATCCATCAAGCTGATAAGGCTGTAGGGTGTGCCAAAGAAACCTCATCCATACATACATATATACATACATACATACACTCGAAAACATAACCTTCCTTATTGCGCAGCCGGGTAAAAATCAAGCGCAAGTGTAAATGAGAATATTAAAAAAAAGTGAGATGATTAAAATTTCTCGCAGCCTCGATCTCGTATGTCAAGGTAACAGTCGGACATTAAACTGTACTAGTTAATTTCATTATTGGGTTAAATTTCATTTTCAACTTGACCTATGCAAAAAGGAAATATTTGGTGCATTTTAAGATTTCCTGTTAACTTGTGACAATATAAGTATAATATGTTTAAAATGTCACGGGCACATCGCGAGCCGAGAGTGGCCGGCATTGCGTATATGCGATACTGAAACGCCACGCTATGACAGCACAGATCTAGAATGTAAGAGCATAACTTCAGGGGGGCTATTCATGCGCGAGAGATGAGATGAGATTTTATCTTGGTCACTCTAACACCTATGACGTTTCAAACGAGAGCAACAAGGACGAAAAAAGGTGAGATGAAAATCTCAAATCTCCGAATAGGGCCACAGGTCTATGCGCCACACTTACTTCCCGCCCTCGCCTCACCCTCGTTCAGCGCTCGGTGTGCTCCTACCTTTATCGTGGTATAGAAATAAAAAATGTTTTTTCGGAATCCTCTGGAAAACAGTAAAATCTATGCGAAGCTTTGTCCTTTTCCTCGAAATGGTCTTTATGGTTTGTGAGAATTCAAGATAAATATGTGATGTAGGTATGTTGACTTTTTAGTAACTTTTCCGTTTCTTTTCGTAAAATATCTGGTAGGTCTGGTAGGTTCGTTAGTCATTCAGTGCTAAGTGGAATATTTACGACAGAATTAACCATTTAAAATACTTAAGTATGCTCCGTGGTTTTGCTTGATGTCCCGAAACCGTATCAACATTTTTTTTAAATGTAAAAATAGTGCGATTTAATTCAGGACAATACCAACTCACCTTCACACCAAATTTCATTGAAATCAGTCTAATCTTTACGGAACTGATCTGGCTTATTTACACACAAATTTTCACATTTATAAAATTTGTGTGATGTTTAAATCTTTTTGGGAAAGATTAAGGTAAAACCATAAATAAAACAAAGCAGTAAGGATGTTAACATTTTTTGTTCGTTGTTAAGTTCTGTCTTCAAAAAAGCAATTTAATTGGTGCGTAAAAAACCTTTTACACTGTCAATTTTTACCTTTTATAATCATTGACGAATAAGTTAACGGCCAGATGTATTGGCTTTAAAGTTTTAGTGAGGTCGTGTACCTAAGAAGTCGGATACAGGAAATTACTGCAGATTAATCCTTCAAGGCTGTGTCAGGGGACGAACTGCAGGCAGACTGCAAAGCGAGTAGGCACCTACCTACCCAGTAGAGCAGTATGTGAATGCAGCTGATTGAAAATTACAGTCCGTCCCCCAAGTAAGGAAGTAAGGAGGTGGAATTGGAGTTTTAGTACTCTCATCCTAATTTGGAACTCATTGAGTTTCTAGTATTATTATTTACCAGCAGTTTCCCGCGACTTCGCTCGCGTTTATAAAGAAAATAGTATCCAAAAACCTTTCTCGTGAAATACTGTAACTATAGTTATCAAATTTCCTCAACAACCGTTCAGCCTTTAGCCCTGAAAAGCCTACAAACAGACACAGAGTTCCTTTCGATTTTATAATATTAGTAGGTCTGTACAGATTCTGTGGGAAAGTTCAGAAATATTTTAATCACGAAATTCTTCTTTCTTTCCTTCTCATCTTCAAATAATATGAGAAGCAAAACGAACTCTATATTTTATAATGTATTTACAAATAAATGACTGACAAGGAAATAGTACGCGAATCATGAGAATTGGCTACTTAATAAAACGCATCGCGCAAGCTCGCAGTCGCGTACGTATGCCAGTAATATGATGACTAGCTTATCGTAATATATATAAATCTCGTGTCACAATGTTTGTCCTCAATGAACTCCTAAACCACTTAACCGATTATAATAAAATTCGCACACCATGTGTTGTTCGATCCAACTTGAGAGATAGGATAGTTTAAATCTCAAATTATAGTCGCAATTTTAATTTATTGCTAATTAAACGCGAACGAAGTCGCGGGGTGACAGCTAGTAATAATAATATAATTTAGTAGGCACCTTGAAATAAAATACACCTTACTAGCAAATGCTAGTAAGGTGTATCTTTATACAGGTTGTATTTTCAGATGTGAACAAGCCGCAGCTCTTCAGCCGGTAAATAACATAACATATCGTCATGCCTTTTTTCCCAAAGGGTGCTGGCAGAGGTGTAATGCAACACCCACACTTCGCTAGACGATATTCAGTCCCAAATGTCACAGAGGGAGAGCCCGTCGTCATACACTGGGCTTCAGTCATGTAGCTGATTACATACAATACGCACATTATGCTCACACAATGAACAAATTGGTGCGTGCCGTCGCCTGGGTTCGAACCCACTCTCTCTGGCTTGAGAGGCGGGCCTTCTCGCAACTAGGCTGCCATCGCATTACCAGGCGGTAGATACCTGAATATATAGTCAGGAGGTATCTATAGTACTTTGACTAAAGCAATTGGAAATCGCAAAAAATCAACTCATTGAGTGATAGAGGAATCTCCATATCTCCATGAAGGTTCCTTAATCACTTTTAGCATATTACTACCGCCGATCTATCTCCAAAAACATATATACCTACCTTATTACCTACCTACCTAATTTACCCTAATTATGTACTTATAACTACGACATTTTCGGGAAATTGATATGGGTTGCGTCGCCCACTGAATTTGAAAACTTTCGTTCTGTTCACGCTTCCGAAATCTGATATTAGTAAAGTTTCAGTACCTAGAGGAGGTTAGATAAATTGTCCTTTACAATTTGAAAAGTTTAGACACAGACATAGACATAGACAGACATTTATTTGTGGCTAAAAACACACAGAATAAAAATATACACACAGAATACAGATTAAAAAAAGAAAAAAGAAACTAAGTTAACAGGTAAAAACAGTCTACGTATTTTGGCTTTTTGCCACAAACCAGCCGCAACTCAGCATGGAGCTGGTGGTGTCCAACCAGCGCTGGTCTTCCGTTGCGACCGGCAGGTGACATCACAACAAGGGTTCAAGCGATTCTACAGAGTCGCTGACGCTCCGTGCGGGTTGGACGAGCTGACAATGTAATCACGTGACGTTCAATTTCGCGTTCTAGAAATTGTGGGTACATCTCGAGCATTCATGCTCGCTATCGAAGGCACCTTGCGGCGGCGTCGTGTGTCGGGTCGTTCTCTTCCCTCAAACATGGTTGAGGAGAGCGATGGCTGGCACATGCGTGATACTCGTGATCGGGTGCTGCTTGCAGGTCGCTGGTCCGCTCGTGGTGTACTCACAATGTAAAAAGTAAATCTGATAACTTTAAACCTAACCTTAGATTAATACTTAATAACGAACCCCCCTCCTGTGTTTCCTGTATTCCCCTTAAATAATAATTCAGATTTTTGTTAACAAAGGTCACGGTCCCCGTCAATTGTGTGAATCGATTTTGGTGATTATTTATTTGTTTGGTAGAACATACTTTAGAGGTGGTCCCATATAAATTTTATCGAAATCGGTCAAGCAGTTTATAAAATATCAACAAAACTCTAAAAAATGTTTACAAACTCCTATTCTAACGACGGGAAGTCGGTTTTTAAGCTGTGCTTTTTATAATTATCTAGTTTATTTTACAACTAGCGACCCGCCCCGGCTTCGCACGGGTGCAATGCTGATACTAAATACACTACAGAAAAACTGTGAACATTGTATATAAAAACATAGCGGCCCGCTCTGGCTTCGCACGGGTATAAAATGTTATTGTGGGATATCTATAAGAGATAGACATATACCATCGCGGAGTTTTCTGTAGACCTTTTTAATGTGTACAAAGAAGTACATAATTTTGATAAATCTCGTAGGGTTCAGCCTGCGTTTGCAATGTAAGCGGAAAAAAAAAGATAATTAACGACATCACATTAGAAACCTCAAAAATAACAGTATTTCTTCACTATTTAATGGATGTTATTTTATATATAAACCTTCCTCTTGAATCACTCTATCTATTAAAAAAAACCGCATCAAAATCTGTTGCGTAGTTTTAAAGATTTAAGCATACAAAGGGACATAGGGACAGAGAAAGCGACTTTGTTTTATACTACGTAGTGATGAAGTACCTACAATAAGTTTTCTCATAATCGCTAATATAATACAATGTACATAGGACACTGTACTACACTACATACTTAGGTACACTCACCTGAAAAACCTCGAAACGATTCCTAAGACATAACACACGACTCACGAGCTTCCATCATCTACATATCTACATATTAGATGTGAAGTCTCAATTCGCAAATGGCACCTTGAAAACAAGGCTTAGATTAAGTGTAAGCCTTGTTTTGCTGTTAGTCGCTTTGTGATCGCGACGGTTTCATGACGCATAAACGTGCTTAAAAAACTTAGCAAATGCCATCAACGCTTTTGCGGAATGATGAGACTTGAACATAAATGAAGTTATATGTACTCGTATTTGCTTATTGTCAATAGAACGCGATGATAGCCTAGTTGGAGAAGGCCCGCCTCTCAAGCCAGAGGAAGCGGGTTCGGATCCAGCCTACGGCACGCACCAATTTGTTCATTGTGTGGACATAATTATGTGCGTATTGTATGTCATCTGCTACATGACTGGAGCCCGGTGTATGGCGACAGGCTCGCCACCTGTCACACTGAATATCGTCCGGCGAAGTGTGGGTGTTACACCTCTGCCAGCCCCTTCGGGGAAAAAGGCGTGACGATATGTTATGTATTTGATTATTGTTAATGTAACGTTAGTGAATATACATAAACAGTATTAGCGTCGATGTGGTGCCTAAGTAAGGTCTAATTTGCGACACGACTTCTATGTATGTATACTGATCGAAGTCACGAGTATAGAATTTCTCCGATCGGAAATATAGTAACATCTCGAACATTTACCTTTCGATCCCATTTCAGCACATAAGGACATGAGGGTCCTTAACTAATCCAATCTTGCTGTAATGGCACACCATAATGATACTTCTGGCAAGACTAAATTATACATGGGGCAGGGACGTATGCAGGACTTTTTGGGGGCTGTGAGTTACAAGTTTTAGTTATTTTTGTAAAAGGCGCTTTTGGGGTATAAGTTTTTATTTTTTATTTTATGTAGAATAGGTCGGCGTTTGACCACGAAGTCGCCTGATGTTAAGCGACGTTGTGGTCTAAGATGAAGCACGACGACCGATAATGGATGTATGTATTTATTCTTCGTCTAATTATATAGCCTATATATAGTATTTAATTATATAGTATAGCCTTAATTACATTGGGGAAGTTTCCAGCGAAACACGGTTAATTACTGTGCTAACTTTAAATCTCTAAAGAATTTTTCACTGCACGATACTTGGTGATTGTATTATCTACTGGCAAAGGTGTGAAATGATGGCCTAGGTTCACTCCCCAGAGTTCAACACTACATAAAACTATCCCAGGCACCTGGCTAAGTGGCTCCGTATCTAAGTAAAAGCATAAAAGTATCTTCTCTCAACCTTCGAAGAGTGCTTACTTTACGTACGACGCCTGGCCTCTCTGTAATCAATCTGGGAGTAAGCAATGAGAGGAAATTGCGTAGAAAATATATTAAGGAGGGGTTTAACTTATCTGGCAAGTTGCGAAGAGAAAAAACAGATCACCACATTTTTTATTTGTAGGTTCATATCTCAATTTTTGATTACACGATTTTATATTTTTTATGGTGGGTTCGATTCCCATTTAGGGCATACATTAATGTGATGAACATTGATGTTTAAAGAGAGAACGAAACAGACAAAACACTACAACAACAAAATACATAATAAAACAGTTACGGACAATAATTATACAAACACATAAAACTAATATTTATAAGTTTAATGTTTCAATTGTTGCTGTAGCGTCCAGTTCGAAAAAAAAGCTTCGTGCTTAGCATGGTGCTGCTAATTTCTTAGCAGCAATGGTTTTCAGCACTAACCTGAGACGCACGGGGCTGCTAACGGGGACGCTGTTGTTTGATCTATGTCTGGGTATTAAGAGTCCGGCGACCTAACTAATTTCGACCTAGGCGACCTAGACTAACTTCGCATTGGCTTAAGGTATTCTATCGCCATTTCGTCTAGAAGAAGAAGACGAGTGAAGAGAGCGAGTAATGATACCTGACGAGCCTCTAAACTTACCTTCAGAGTGACAAAGTGCAATTTCATTTTTTTTATGACTTTTGCACTACCATAATCAGTCTTAAGTAACTAAGAATTTCCCTTGTATTATTGATTCATTTAACAGCTAATGATGTAGACAACCTCCCTATGTAATGAAATTTTTGATTTGCTTTGTCTACCTATTGAATAAATCAGTCAAAAGTGACCCCTTAAAATGCGGATATTTTTCATAGCTCTATTTTAGCTTGAGAACGTTTTAAAAAAAAACTAAGAACATAGGGGCGATGATATTGTTAATTTAATTGTACATACTAAATTTCATCATAATCTGACAAACGGTTTTCAAGAAATTTCAGTAGTACATTTGTATGGAAATTTCAGTACGTCGCGGCCCTCTTAACATCTATTTATGTATGTATTTAAAAACATATTATGTAAGTATATCAGTCTCTGGCAAACATAGTATAAGGTTTGCTTAGTTTGGGATCAGACGACCGTGTGTGAAAATGTCCTGAATATATTTATTTTATTTTTATAGTCTACTAGCTGCGCCCCGCGGTTTCACCCGCGGTTAAAAAGTATCCTATGTGCTATTCTAGACTATAATCTATCTCTGTGCCAAATTTCATCCAGATCTGTTCAGCTGTTCTGGAGTGAAAGAGTAACAAACATCCATCCATCCATCCATCCATCCATCCATTCATTCTTACAAACTTTCGCGTTTATAATATTAGTAGGATATTGTATAACAGATTTAAAGCTTTGGTAGATAGTGTATTTCATATACTACCTACCCTTACCTCTTTCTTTCTGTTGTTCGACCTAAACATTATGTCATGTGCCTTACTCGTGTCTATGTAAAATATACGTCGACAGTTTTCTTTATCTAAAACTACAGGCGCGGCTAGCCTATCTTATTCGTATATCAGATAGGTCTTTGAGGAGAGACCCAAAATCTGGGCTTACGTATTCATGAGCTACATGTTTAGGTTAGCACATTTACTTCCATAAGTAGATCCACTTTACGGAAGTATTTATAAAACATACCGTCACGCCCTTGCCACGAGAGGGCTGTCCGAGGTGTAATACAACACCCACACTTCGCCGGACGATATTCAGTCCCTTAATGTGACAGGGAGCAAGCCTGTCACCATGCACCGGGCTCAAGTCATGTAGCAGATGACGTAGGTACAATACGCACGTATGTTCACACAATGAATAAATTGCTGAGTGCCGTCGGCTGAGTTTGAACCCACTCCTTCTGGCTTGAGAGGCGGGCCTTCTCCAACTAGGCTATCATCGCTTCTCATCATCATAATTTTTGAATCATATACGAGTATCTTTTATTCTATTCTATGAATCGGTTCCATTGTAAATATCTTCCTACAATTATTGTATGTAAGTATATCCATATTTCTTACGTGATCATGTTATTTATATAAGTTACAATGTTTAAGCAACACGTTTTTAAAAAGTTCAAGTTAGTCCACGGGTTATTAGATGTCCCAGAACTACTATCGCTTATTAACTTTAACGCACCGAGAACGATCACGAGGAGACCTAATGTACTAAAAATTTGTAAACATTATTCCAATCTTGGCAAAAACGCTCCTCTTAACAGATTAATCATTGAAATCAATAGTTTGTATAATAATCACTCATTGGACTTATTTACTGGTAGTGTCGGTAGGCTTAAGCATGACATTTATAATATTGATTTTTCAAATAAATTATAACATTTAAATTTACATTATTATTAATTAAGTATTCATATTATTCCTTAAATCTAAATTTTTGACATTTTACTTACATTTTATTGACATCCCTCGTAATTTTTCCTCTTTATAATTGTTATTGCAATGCCTAGAAAATGACTATACGATTATTATTATTTTTTTTTTAATCTTTAATTTTTAATTTTGTTTTGCTCTGTAACTGTTCAGTCTTGCCATAATATAAAATAAACAAGAGCAACTTTGGCTATGACCGTCGATTTCCGTTCTGCCAATAATAAGTAGCGGGAAGACCCGCCATCTTTTTTCCGTTTTCGAGTCGTCAACTGGCTGTCGTCGTGTTCGCATTGCTCAAGCGCAACACGCATTATTTTTCGTTTCTTTTTTGAAAGTACAACTCGGACCGACCAATCGACCCTTTTTCGCGCCGTTAATACGTCTAATCGTAGTAGACAGGACTTTAGTGGTTTAGTGCACGGCGGTGAATACGCTTTCGTGCGAAGGCCGGTCAGGCCGCTACACCGTGACCGGGTGGTGGAGAACTGGGCCCAGCAACCTTCGCCTCCTGTGTCCAAGGCCAGCAGCAGCGCTCCCGGCAGGTAAGCAAACCATCTAAGTCCTGGCTCTTAGCAAATTTTTCGTGTCGCCATTAAAACCTCCATACAGTCCACTCAATTATCGAACATTTTTGGTCATTCGAACCGGATTGTTAATGAAACAGTCCTAATTTGCATTATTTTCGTAATATCTGTCGATTTGTCGGTCGAAAATTACTTTTTGTCGTATTAAATTGCATTAATTTTCGTTATTTCGTCATACATTCTTTCGTTTTGTAATTTACATTAGACAATATGGCCGATTTGGTCTGACGAAATATCGTGGTCGTAGAAATAATATTTAATTTTGCAAATCAAAGTTACATATTTAACTACCTACATTTTAAAGTTAAAATACCTTTTCGTTTAAAAACTTATTTTAAATATTTTTGTCTTTGGTCAATTTTAAGTTTCGTTCGGGAATATTAAATAGTTAGCTCTGTGGGAAATAAATTATTTTTTGTCTATGGTCGATTTTATTTTTTCGTTTGTTTGAATTGGTGCTCTTTCTTGGCTGTCATTGTCGGGTGCCTTAGTGTCAGTTGTCAATACTCATTCAAATACCGGCTTTTTCGGTGAAAAGTTTTCGTGAATAACAATTTAATTATTGATTGCAAAATGAGTGTTGAAAGTGCTAGTGAATTTGTAGAACAAGAACCAGACATGGATAGGACTGCCCGGGATTATGCAGTATTGCGATTAGAATACCTGGAGCAGAGTGATTTCGTGTGTTTAACGGATGTGTCTGAAATTCAATCCCAGTTTCATGACGCACAAATTAAGTTGTTATCGAGACTTAAGGGCAAAGCACAACAGAAACACGAACTCGAAGTTACTTATCACTTCGAGGATGTGGTCCGCCAGATAAAGAAGAGGCTGGCACAGGGCGAGACCAACTCAAATAGTAAACAAACTGCGACAGAATCCTTAGTGCAAGCGCGTTTACCTAAAATTGAAATAGGTAAGTTCGATGGCACGTTGGAACAGTGGGTCGCGTTCAAAGGATTGTTTGATTCCTTGATACACCAGCGTAATATAAGCAACGTAGAAAAGCTTCACTATCTGTTGTCAAGTGTCACGGGTCGGGCTTATGAACTCATAAAGAATTTCCCAATAACAGACGCGAATTATACCGACGCGTACAACTTGTTGCATAAACATTTCGATAATAAACGGTATATTGCCACACATTATTATGATAAGCTTGTACATTGTGCACCTTTGAAGAGCAAATCAGCTAAGGAACTTGAAAAATTACACAGGACCTTTTCTGAAAACATATCAGTGCTGGAAAAATATGCCTTGCCTGATAAAGACTTTATGATGTTTAGTTTATTATGGTCGAAGCTCGATAAAGCCACTAGGGAAGCTTTTCAACTAGATGTGAATAATGATGATATACCCAAGTTTTCTGATGTTCACAATTTCATTGAAAAGCATTACAAAGCTCTTCAAATGTCCGAAATTACAGGACAAAAGGTTATTGCAAGCCCGACTCAACACACTGGTGGATCAAGGAACAATAACAATAATAATAATAATCAATGGAAATCAAAACCTGCTTTAATAGTATCGAATAACTTGTGCACATATTGCTCAAAACAACACTGTCTTACTGCCTGTGAGGATTTCTTGAGTTTGGACCCAGGTGCGCGCTTTAATTTTATTAAACAAAAGGGGCTCTGTGTACTCTGCTTGTCGAGTGGTCATAGATTAAAAGATTGTTGTGACTCTGCGCGCTGTAGTCAATGTGGTTTTTCGCATCATTCTCTACTACACTTCACCAATACCACACAGCGTGTGCCTCAACAGGTAGCAGGGCCAACTAGTAATACTAACAAGAATACTGCGTTAACTTCAGTGAGTGGAAATGGTACCGTGCTTTTTGCCACTGCCAAGGTCTTGGTTCGTGATCAGTTTGGTAATTTCCAATCAGTGCGTGCTTTATTAGATTCAGCGAGTGCTTGTAACTTCATTTCGGAGAAGTGTGTGAAGCGGTTGGGACTGAGGACTTGGCGAAATAGGCAGACAGTGAGTGGCATTGGGCATGCCGTTGCTGAACCTCTTGGCTCACTCTCGTGTCGACTACAGTCAGGTAGGCCAGGCTCATTATTGCATTTTGACTTGGAAGCATTTGTCTTGCCCTCCATTTGCGCCGATCAACCCTCTTGTCTTGTTGATACATCCCAATGGCCACATCTCAATGGTTTAACATTAGCTGATCCAGAATTTGCAAGCCCAGGTCCCGTTGAGATGTTGCTTGATGCAAATATTTTTGCATCATGCTTACTACCTGAGGTTAAGCAAGGTCAACCGGGGCAACCTATGGCATTGAATACCACTCTTGGATGGATTTTGATGGGCGCTTGTACTGAACCCAGCTTGCCACAAATTTCTCGTTGTCGTACTAATACTAAAAATTGTCTTTTCGTTTCCAATATTAATTTGGATAATTCTATAAAAAGGTTTTGGGAGATTGAAGAAGTAAAGCCTACCTCCAAATTATTGTCGAAGGAGGATCAAATGTGTGAAAAATACTTTGTCGATAATCACCGTAGGGTCGAGAAAGGAAGGTTTGTTGTACCACTTCCCTTTGTCGATATACACAACAAGCCTACCTTTAAAAATTCTCGTGAAATCGCTTTAAAGAGGTTTGCCTCAACTGAACGCAAACTACAAATGAATCCAGCATTCAGAAAGGCATATGTTGCATTTATGGAGGACTATGAGGCCTGCCATCATATGGAGGAAGTAGAGCCCCCCACTACTAATGAGGGTGCCTTTTATTACATACCTCATCATGGCATATTGAGGCCGGACTCTATAAGCACACCTTTGCGGGTTGTCTTTGATGCTGGAGCTCTAGATGCTCAAGGTAAATCGCTGAATAGTACTCTCTATCCTGGCCCGAAGCTGCAGACTAGCATCTTCGATTTACTCCTACGTTTTCGCTGGCATGTTGTCGTTTTCAGCTCTGACGTGCAGAAAATGTATCGACAGATTTTGGTACCGGTCGAGGATGCAGATTACCAGCGGATCGTATGGCGTACCTCTCCGCTTGACCCTATTCGAGATTTTAGACTCCGAACGGTCACCTATGGTGTCTCTGCTGCTCCATTTCAGGCTCTCCGCAGCATAGCTCAACTATCTGTCGAAGCAGCTGAAGAATACCCAGCTGCCTCTACCGTATTGGGTAGAGATATTTATGTTGATGATGTTGTCTCTGGTGCTGATTCGCTTTCGAATGCTCTACAGCTCAAGTCAGACTTGATCCAGATTTTGTCGTCGGGTGGCTTCCACTTGAGAAAGTGGACTTCCAATTGCCCTGCATTTCTAGAGGGTGTTGCTTCGTCTGATCTTTATGACGAAAGCTTCAAGAGCTTTGATGAGGCGACGGACCTCTCTCTGAAAATATTAGGTCTGCAGTGGCGACCGACGTCAGATACTTTCGGTTTCAAGGTTTCCGATCAAGGTGACCTGCGTTGCACAAAGCGGACAATACTTTCGGAAATAGCTCGAATCTATGACCCGGTAGGATTCCTGGGCCCCGTGATATTCCTTGCTAAATACCTCATGCAGCTGCTCTGGGCAAAGGGAGTCGCGTGGGACGAGGAGGTACCTGAGGAAATCTCTTCACAATGGTCACTTTATAAAAATCAGCTACCGTTACTTTCGTCAATTGCAATTCCGCGTCGATTTATCGATACTTTTGTCGCGCTACAACTTCATGGTTTTTGCGACGCATCGGAGCGTGGCTACTGTGCCGTCATTTATTTTCGGGTCATCAACGCCGCAGGTGCTTGCTCTGTGCACTTTTGTTGCGCAAAAACCAAAGTAGCTCCACTTCGAAAGCTCTCTATTCCCAGAATGGAGCTTCAAGCAGCTGTATTACTGGCTGACCTTATCAAATCTGTCGTTCAAGCGCTGGAACCTTTCCACCGCTTTGAAAACATTTTCGCTTGGTCCGACTCTACTGTCGCTCTGTCGTGGATCAAATCATGTCCATCGAAATGGAAAACTTTCGTCGCTAACCGCGTTAGCCACATCCAGGAAATTGTGTCTCCTGATTGGTGGGGACACACCAGTACTTTGTCGATGCCTGCTGATGTTGGATCACGTGGTATGCTTCCTGCTGACCTCGTGCGCTGCGACTTGTGGTGGAAAGGTCCCGCGTGGCTCGCAGAGCCTGAGGCTCACTGGAACACCTTTTTCGCGGAATTGTCGTCCGTTCCAGATGCTGATGTGCAGGAAGAGCAACGCATCTTCAGCCTCCTGACCGCTGTTGACGTCAATGTTGTCGATCTTCTAATAGAAAAAATATCATCGCTTTCGAAATTAAAGCGAATATTGTCGTACTGTCGTCGTTTTTCTCGCAATGCAAGATTACCGCTTCAAAAAATTGACGGCCCTCTAGAGGTAACGGAGATTCAGGGTAGCTTTGATTTTTTAATCAAGCATGTTCAGCAGGTTTCTTTCGCTGCGGAAATCGAGAAGGTAAAGAAGGGCTCTCTCAATTCACTTCCCAAAAGCTTGCGCAAGCTTTCTCCTTTCGTCGATGAGGCGGGTTTTCTGAGGGTGGGCGGTCGCTTAGCGAACGCCAAGGTAGAGTTTGCCGTCAAACATCCTTTGCTTTTGTCGCGTGATCACCGGTTAACTCACCTAATCATCCAAAATTACCATGATCGCTTCATGCACCCTGGTACTCAAACTCTCCATAATTTGCTAGCGCACGATTTTTGGATCCTTTCGCCTAAACGAGCCATTCGTGCTGTCGTGTCGGGATGCATTCGATGCTTCCGAGCTAATCCAAAACCCACTCCTGCACCTTTCATGGGCAACTTACCTCCCTATCGAGTTAACCAGCTCAAAGCCTTTTCGTCGTCAGCCGTAGACTACGGTGGCCCCTACGACATTTGTTTGGGACGCGGTCGCGGTGTAAAAACTTTTAAAGCGTGGATTTGTGTTTTCGTCTGTACCAGCACTCATTGTGTCCATATTGAGCTGGCATCTGAGCTTTCCACTAACGCTTTTCTCGCCGCGTTGAAAAGATTTGTCGCACGTCGTGGTCGGTGTCATCAGCTCGTGTCCGACCAAGGCCGGGATTTTGTCGGAGCCAGTAACTACTTGAACTCTCTCATGCAGAGCGCTGCGTCTTCTCAGGACATTAAATTCTCTTTCAATCCTCCAGGAAGTCCCCATTTCTCTGGATTGGCAGAGGCAGGAATTAAATCTGTTAAGACTCATCTGACTCGTGTGATTGGGACTCAACGACTCACATATGAAGAGTTCTCCACTGTGCTCTCCCAAGTCGAGGCTATGCTAAATTCTCGTCCTCTTACTCCATTGAGCTGTGATCCAAATGATCTGACGGCTCTGACTCCTGGTCATTTTCTCACCACTGAGCCTTTAGCTGGGGTCCCTGAGGAAAATTTTGTAGAGCAAAAAATTAGTGTTCTTCATCGTTGGAAATTAATCCAAAAAATGCACCAAGACTTCTGGCAGAGGTGGCAAAACGAGTACTTGCACACCCTGCAACAACGCCACAAATGGAACCACACTCACGAGAACCTCACAGTCGGTAGCTTAGTCCTCATTATTAACGAGCAAACAGCTCCACTTAATTGGAATTTAGGTAGAATCGTTGCTCTACATCCTGGAGCTGACTCTATTTGTAGGGTGGCTACAATAAAGACCGCACTGGGGGAGTACAGAAGATCTGTCGTTAAGCTTTGCCCATTACCCTATCAAATTAACCAATAAAATTCGACCATATACTTAAAATATTTTTTATTATCGAACCATAGAATTAGTTATCGCTATCGTTACCATTAAAATAAATAAGTAAATTCAATTTTCTCGTTTTAAATACGTTGCATTTAGGTGGGCGGAATGTTCAGTCTTGCCATAATATAAAATAAACAAGAGCAACTTTGGCTATGACCGTCGATTTCCGTTCTGCCAATAATAAGTAGCGGGAAGACCCGCCATCTTTTTTCCGTTTTCGAGTCGTCAACTGGCTGTCGTCGTGTTCGCATTGCTCAAGCGCAACACGCATTATTTTTCGTTTCTTTTTTGAAAGTACAACTCGGACCGACCAATCGACCCTTTTTCGCGCCGTTAATACGTCTAATCGTAGTAGACAGGACTTTAGTGGTTTAGTGCACGGCGGTGAATACGCTTTCGTGCAAAGGCCGGTCAGGCCGCTACACCGTGACCGGGTGGTGGAGAACTGGGCCCAGCAACCTTCGCCTCCTGTGTCCAAGGCCAGCAGCAGCGCTCCCGGCAGGTAAGCAAACCATCTAAGTCCTGGCTCTTAGCAAATTTTTCGTGTCGCCATTAAAACCTCCATACAGTCCACTCAATTATCGAACAGTAACATAGGTTTTCATGTAGTCGGTGCCTATAATTGTGTTAGCATTTAGTTTTTGATTTTGTTGTCTATGTATTTTATGAGAATGTGTTAATGTATAACCTGAGTGTATAACATGTTGGTACCCTAATAAATAAATAAAAATAAATAATTAATATTTGATGTACTTACCCACCTACCTAAAATATGCTAACTAAGATCATGAATATCTCATACAATTAGGGTCATTTAAAATAATATACATTGTAGTTGCAATTACATTATAAAATCCGGCAGGTATGGATTGATCCGGTTATTTTTCAGCATGGAAACATATTTTGACACAGAAATACCTATTTTATAAATGAATATAAAGTTTGCCTTTGCTCTACAATACCGGAAACGTACGTCAGATTTCGCGATCGCGGGAGTTGACGACTAATTTTGTTTTGTTAAATCGGAAGGTGCCGACTCGCGCGAACGTGCGTGTTCCGCGCACGCGAGTTGACGATAACTCGGAAAACCGGAGTTTTTTGACCCGCTGTCTTTATAAAAAAACGGAAAGACTGTATAGGTACCTCCGTTGAGTTTGACTTCTAATTTTACTTGAGGTAGCTGTCGGTAAGTAGTGTGGGTAGCTAAGGAGGTATATACCTATGCGTGAACGTCAGTAAAATTAACTCGCAAACTAAGATTAATGTCTACCTCGGTATACACTAACAATTAAGCAATTTATGACTTTACCCCTAATCCATTTAAAACCATGTTTTATATTTTTACTATTGCCTGCCATAAACTAAGCTTGTATGCCAAAACATTGCCTGCGCTTTAATCTAAGGAGGCAATCAGGCGCTTGCGTGCTTATAATTAATTGAGATTGGAACTTTGACGTGGCCGCGTAGCCTAGTTTGTTTTTAATATGTGTTTAAACAATAAAAACAATAAAAAACCAGAGAGTCCTGGAAACTGTCTACTTTCTTTGAAAAATTGACAGTATGGATACATTTTTAGCTCTGGGCGGTCAAGGTGAAAATCTGTTGCTAAGCAATTACCATGTGATAGTTTTACTGAGCCATTTTTCTATCTAAGTAGGAGTACTACCATCTTCGACCATATTGTCACCTATACCACGATTTTCCACCTGCACACACATTTACTTAAGGCGCTTTATCTAGAGTTGAAAATTGTAATCATATTATTTTGATGGTAAAATGAGATCGAAGTCTAGAATTACATTTTCTTGCCGTTTTTATTAGTAGGTATTAATCGTAACAAGAAAACAAAAATAATAAGTTAATCGGTTTAACTTTGGAGAACTAATATGGCTATTTAATAATCGAAAAAAAAATGCGTTGTAATCACTGACTGTTTTGAGAACCAAACTCAAACAGTTTTTTTAAGAAGAGACTTTTGTGTGATAATATATTTTTTTTCCAAAATTCTCCAAATCTGATCATCATAATTCTTAATAGCAAAGTAGGCGTAAACAAAATACTTGTTTTCGTTGATGTCGTGATAATACAGGGTCATCAAGAGAGCTGTAGGCTAGAAGAGCTGTAGGCTGTAGAAGAGCTTTTGTAGCCTAACGCCTACCTCGCCATAAAAAATTCGCTATAGCAGGTACACATGCTTTACGAGTCTGAGTTAAGAGAAATAGTGAAACGTTAATTCATTACCCGCAGAGAAAAGTTTGAGACTAATTAGGTTAGTAGGAAAACACGGGAGCATTTCTTAGGTACCAACCTATCTAATCAGGTAAGGTATTCTCGATGGAACGTACGCTGAATATTAATTCGATGTTCAAGACATTCGTTCTCACATTAGTCGCCTAGATACATTACATCATAAGATGCCGGCGTGTATCGCCTTATCAGTCGTGTTATTTTGCCAACGACGGGCGTGTTTGCGAGCTTTCCCGGAGGCTTTTGGAAGAATAGGGCTGATTGCAGAAAGGAAACATGCTTGAAATTTATTTTACCAGTTTTTGTGAACTATTTTGCTCACACTTATAGAGTAAATTCTTTGCGCTTTTCACGTAAGTGTCGCCACGTAGGTGTCACCATAATCATGATACGATATCAAAAATTAAAAGTTAATGATAAAAAAAAGCAAAGCTTAAAAACCGGCTTCCCATCCTGTAATTCGTCATCCATGTAAACAATTTTTTGGCTTTTGTTGATATATTAAAAACTACCTGACCGAATTTGATAAAATGTAAATAGGACCCACCTCTAAAGTATGATCTACCAAACGAAAAAATAATCATTAAAATCGATTTCACATTTGGCACAGTAATCGCGTAACATTCACAAAAAACATACAGTCGAATTGAGAACCTCCTCCTTTTTGGAAGTCGGTCTAAAATGGTTGTTGTTAATGATAATGAAGTAGTAAATACATGAAGTAGCCACAATATACGGGTTTTTGTCACCTGCGTAATCATAATTTACCATCATTTCGTGTGATGTTGGGCTTATTTTCTATCATGAATCAATTAAGTTTGTAAATTGATTAAAATAATTGAAATATGGATTGGACGCCTTGTATTAATTTATTATAGCTGCGACTCGCAGTTTTACTCGCGGTCGTTAACGTCGTGAATCGTTAACTTTATTGCGATGAAAGGTGCCCTATGTCCTTTTCTGGAAAATTTTATGATGACCGGTTGTGTAGTTAGGGCCTGAATGCGTAACAAACATACAAACAAAGAAACGAACAAACTTACTTTCGCATTTATAATATTCGTTAGATAGGTATAGTAAGTACCTATGAGAAAGAGTTGAAGATACACAGTCATCTTTTTATGTTTTTCAAAGTAAGTCCCATACGTTAATTCCCAAAACAGCTAACTTTATAAATCCCTTAGAATATCTAGCTTTGTCCCACCGCGTGCCAGCTTTAAAGATGCGATGCGAAAGCGCCAAAGTCCGCTGAAGGAACCACGGAGCAATTTTCAGTTCTCCGCGAGACGCAGTCGGGATAGCATGTCGAGTGAACTCTCCCGGACTTGGTTTCGAACTTCGTAACTTCGTAACTCGTGGACCGTGCCTACGAGAATCATAGATAAGCATCTAAATAGCTTGATTTTCTCAATATTTTGGCGGTAAATTACTTACCCATTGTGTGTTAGTGGAGGCAAAACTTGTGATAAGTGAGGGTGCATCGTTTTGGTTAGTTATTAGTTTCTTATTGCTGTTGTTGGGCAGTTTTTTGTTGTTTTTTTTTCTGGGGGCTATTCCTGCGCGTGAGATGAGATGAGATTTTATCTTGGTCACTCTCACACCTATGACGTTTCAAACGAGAGCAACAAGGACGAAAAAAATGAGATGAAAATCTCAAATCTCCGAATAGGGCCACTGGTTTGTACAGATGTGATGTCATTTTACGACCTTATCTCTTTGAAAGTCCTGTAGTATTTGTTACGAAAAAAAAGAGATAGAGGGAATGAGAGTTGGCATGCCATAATTATTATTTTCGTTCAAGCATTTTTTGTATTGCTTCATTACTTCACCAGGGTTGGCTAGGCAATGAAATAACTTAAGTGGCTAGTGTACCCAGACACGCACTCAGCTCGTTTTGTTCCTTACGGTCTGGCTGAATTTATCCTACTTATGTAACTCTACGGCAATGCAGACTATAGCGAAAATCTTTGGAACAGGATAATTTTGAGATCGCTTTTAGACATTCGTCAACTTACTCATTTATTTTTTAAATTAATGCTTTAAAATCATGGAAAGTAGGTAAATTTTATTAAAAATTACTTAACCTACCCTGAAAATTAAATGGAAACAACGGTGCTAGGTAACGCCATGCTTTTAGTCGATTTAGGTGTAAAGTGCTTTCCGCAATAAAATCCAAATCCACTTAGTTTATTTGATTTTTCTATAAGTAAGTTCTGTATTTTATTAACGTTAAGGCATTCAAGGCTGCGGAACCAATAGCCGAGGTTGAATTGAAGAAGATATAAAAATTTACAGACAGATTAGGAATATTCTATGAAATCAGATTTGATAAAAATACATAACGCTCACTTTATAACTATGCCATACTCAATAACTATGCTATTAAAATACTTTTTAGGTATTTTAAACCAAGGTTAGGGAAATTAGAATCTGTTGCACGAAAGTCGTTGAAAATTCGGAAAAAATCCTAAAATTAAATGAAAAATAAATAAAATAACTAAGAAAATAAAATAGAAAAATAATGATAATAAAATTAGATTTTGGGCTTGTGGTACGTCCTCCACAACCGGTGTAGGGGACTGGAGTCCCAATCGAATAACAATAATTAAGAAAGTAAATAGTTACTTAACAAGAAGATAACCAGTATAACTTATTAAAACGAAAATAGAAGTTGTATCCCATACATAAACCACAACGGATATAAAGACGAATCCAAATTTCATTAACCAGAATATAACGACACGTAAGCCTATAACAATCCAAAATCTGTAAAACATTTTGGCTTGTGACAGGTCACATAGAGAGAGACAAAAAAATATAGGTACCTAAATACTACATAGGCACATCTGAAAAACATACCTCTCTTCTGGTACTGGCAGCTCCACGTAGGTTTGCCCTTTACTAGTAGGTTTCCCATCTATGTATGTACCTTCTACGTCAATGAGTCATTGTCGAACGCACAAACACTATTTCTTTGCCAAATTTTATCATGGTCAGTTCTGTCTTTTTAACCTCCGACGCAAAAACGACGGGGTGTTATAAGATTGACGTGTCTGTGTGTGTGTCTGTCTGTGGCATCGTAGCTCCCGATCGGATGAACTGATTTTTTTTTTGTTTTGTTTGAAAGGTGAATTAGTCGTGAGTGTTCTTAGCTATGATTGGTAGAAAACGGTGTAGGGGGTTTTATAAATGTTTAATTGATACTTCTAGTTTTAAAATAAAACTATTTTCACTGCATATATAAAAATAAACACACACACACACACACACACTGACGCACTTACAGTTTGCACACACATAGTACATACGCCTACACTTTGTAAAAAATGAAGTAATGTAGTCACTCTAGTCACCTAGCACAAGAATATTTATGTTCTTAGTGTACTCGTAGGTGCTACAAGACACATTTACAAATGTTACCCCTATATTTTTAAGGTTTATCTGTAAGTAAAATTTGTAAGCTTTTCGTAATAATAAATAAATTGAAATTTGAATTTTTGATTATACAGTATTACACACCTTCGTATGTGTAATACTGGCTTGATTTACGAATCAGCCCTTGTTTGGTTACTCACCCCATTCAGACAACTTTCGTCCGCAATTCATGTGATATATTGTTTCCTCACTGCGGAAAACTATTGAAACTTCCCCTCTTTTTTTTCCCTTTCCTTGTCGCTAGCCAGTTTTGACACCAAAATAACAGTGATGTAGATTATTGTCATTTTAGCGCTCTCTTTTATCGAATGTAGGTACTAGGTAAGAACTATACTACAGATACTATAGGTAAGACGTGAGTGCAACTTTTACATCCATCCTAATCTTAATTAATATTTTATAATGATATTATTAATGCGAAGGTGCGTTTATTCGTTTGTTTGTATGCTTGTTTGTTTGTCACGCTTTCACGCCATAACTACTCATCCGCGATCGTCATGATATTTTGAATACACGTTGTTTCATCCCTGAAAAATTAACGGTTAATTAACGGATCGCGGGTAATACCGCAGGGACAAGCTAGTTTCATTTTCATTTTCCATTTACCATGTTTAGTGCATTGGTTTAGGTAAAAATGATTAAACCATTAACCGCCGTCGACAGACGTCAGTAAATAAGATTTAAGGTTCCTAATTTTCTTCACTTTTACAAAACTTTACAACATTACCATATTATAATTTTTGTAACCACGAAATCAGAATGATAGTAAGAGTATTATTATCTTTTGATGTAAGTAATCTCTCACTGTAACAAATAAATACACATAGTCGATAGAAAAATTGGAACTTCAAAGATAGATTCTTATTAGAGTTTATTGATTCAAAATGGTTTAGAACATACCCGGAAAGTTCGGCCATTTATTTTCCATCTCAAAATTAATCACTCCACAAAAATTCCTCGCAAAGATGAATAATCAGTCAGCGAAATCTTCAAGCGAAAACTATTTGTCTTGCTGTTAGTCATTAGTTAGGACTCCACGTTTAACGAGAAGACGATTGAGCGTCGGTGATGGATTTACAAGTGCTCTACAATATTGTATTCTTGGATGACTTTCACTTGGAGCTGACCCATCCACATAATTATGTAGGTTGTGCCGTTACTATTCACTAGATGCGTCCCGCAATGTTTGCCCGCGGTTAACAAGTGCTATTTCAATAGCCTATGAGCTATTCCAGTCTGTAATCTATCTCTGTGCCAAATGTCATCCAGATCCATTCAGCCGTTCTGGTGTGATTTAGTAACAAACATCCATCAATCCATATCAATCAATATCTATCCATCCATTCAAACTTTCGTATTTATAGGTATAGGCATTAGTGTGATGTTTGCTTAATGTAAAAACACTTTCAAACTTGTTTAGTTTGATGGAGCTCGTCTTTCTGCCAGAAAATTCATTAACCACGTTAGGTTAGTAGGTACCTAATTCTTAAGCAGACAGGTGTTAAAGGCCTTGCTTTCAAGTAGAAGCATCTAAAAGCTTTATAAAATATGTACCACAGCGGCTAGAGGGAGGGCCATAAATCTTCTTTGATAAGAGACGTCTCCGCACCCTCTTACATAATGCCAGCATTTAACTTCATTTGGCATGAAATAATTTATTGGTATCATGCGAGTTGTGTGGTCGGTACAATTATAGCAAAAGTATCTAAAGATTAGTTCGTTTAGGAAAAAAAAACGTTAGCTTTTAAACAAGTTCTTTCGTTGTGGCCCCTATTTTTTATCTTACGACAGAAAGAGGGTATCGTAACTATATTTTAAGACCCTAGCTCCAACGTTATTTTTTAAAAAAAAAAACGTAGGTCTACTCAAGACTCTATATAGACATAATCAAAATGCTCAAGCCTACCTTCAACTATAGTACCTGCATACTTGGTTATATCTAAATACATATATTAGGTCCTTACGTATGAAATTAGCGTTTTGTCGTACTGATCAATTTGATCTGAAATATCTCCTCTTTGGTTAAGAATTCGAAATTCAAATTAATAAATTCATTTAGCTGGTTTTTTTTTCTTTGGAATACAGTCATTCATTTGTTATTTTCTTCATTATTTTTTCTCTGGCGTCGCTTATTACCGCGCAATGGAAAACATGAAATTACGGTATATTTACGAGTACGAGTTCTACCGTGGCACCAGTGCTGCAGAAACAGCTCGAAGAATTAATGATGTGTACGGCGCTGGTGTCGCTAAAGATAGCATGGTACGTTTTTGGTTTCAACGTTTTCGTTTTGGAAATTTCGACCTTAAGAACCAACCCCGTGGACGGCCGGAGATCAAAGTGAAAAACGAAGAATTAAAGGCTATTGTGGAAGCGGATCCATCACAAAGCACTTCAGAGATAGCAGCAGGCTTCGGGGTAAGTGACAAAACTGTATTAATCCACTTGAAGCAAATCGGGAAAGTAAAAAAACTCGAACTATGGGTACCTCATGAATTGAGTGAATCGAACTTGCAAACACGGGTCGCCTGCTGTGTTACTTTGCTCAACCGACACAATAATGAAGGGATTTTAAATCGAATCATTACTTGTGATGAAAAGTGGATATTGTACGATAATCGAAAGCGCTCATCGCAATGGCTGAACCCTCGAGACCCAGCCAAAACCTGCCCTAAACGAAAATTGACTCAGAAAAAGTTACTTGTAAGTGTTTGGTGGACTAGCGCCGGTGTCGTTCACTACAGCTTTCTTAAATCTGGCCAAACGATTACGGCAGATATCTATTGTCAGCAACTGCAAACCATGAAGGAAGAACTAGCTGTTAAACAACCGAGATTGGTCAATCGCTCTAGGCCACTGCTGCTTCACGACAACGCAAGACCACACACTGAACAACAAACAACCACTAAGTTAGCTGAGCTACAATTGGAATGTCTGCAACATTCACCGTACTCCCCGGACCTTGCTCAAACAGATTACCATTTCTTCCGGAATTTGGACAACTTCTTACAAGGAAAAAAAATCCACTCCGATGCAGCAGTCCAAACCGCCTTCAAAGAGTTTATTGATTCTCGCCCCCATGGTTTTTATAGTAAAGGGATCAATGATAATGATAACAACAGTGCATACTTTGATTAATTAAATATATTTTATAAAAAAAAATCGACTTTTTATTCCTCCCGTACAAAACGCCAATTTCATACGTAAGGACCTAATATTTCGATTTTTGGTTAGTTATTGTCTAATAATATAATTGTATGTCGTTGGTACCCACCTAAACAGCCACTCTATTTGTACCCGTCGCGAACATAAGTGACAGATTTCTTACTTGCTTACGGCGTTTATAACTGAATCTCTGTATAAACGGACGTGACCTGGAAACGGAAAAGATCATAAATAGGGTCAACTGGTACAAATGCGTCAGCGGGGCATTTGCGTCTTTCGAGAATTACTGACAAACCCTTCACAAATTAGGCAACTAACGCCATCTAGTCTAGATTATTGTAACTAAAGATAGAAAAATTGCGTAGAGGGCGACTAATTTGTGAAAAGTTTGTCAGTAATTCTCGAAAGACGCAATTGCCCCACAGACACATTTCTACCAGTTAAACCTAATTTGAATTAATAGTAAGTACTTATTTATTACTAGCGACCCGCCTGGCTTCGCACGGGTGCAATGCTGATACCAAATACACTACAGAAAAACTGTGAACGTTGTATATAAAAACATAGCGGCCCGCTCAGGCTTCGCACGGGTATAAACAAGAAAATGTTATTGTGGGATATCCATAAGAGATAGACATATACCATAGCGGAGTTTTCTGTAAACCTTTTCAATGTGTACAAATAATTAGTACATTATTTTGATAAATCTCGTAGGGTTCAGCCTGCGTTTGCAATGTAAGCGGAAAAAAATTTATAATTAACGACATCACATTAGAAACCTCAAAAATAACAGTATATCTCCACTATTTAATGGATGTTATTATACATATAAAACTTTCTCTTGAATCACTGTATCTATTTAAAAAAACCGCACCAAAATCCGTTGCGTAGTTTTAAAGATTTAAGCATACAAAGGGACATAGGGACAGAGAAAGCGACTTTGTTTTATACTAGGTATGTAGTGATTACTAGCTGCGTCCGAGCCATCGCTGTACCGAATTTGATAAAAAAAATGTTCTGTGATCGCTACCAAACTTCACAGGATTATCTACTGGGCTTACCGAAGATTACATGAAAATTCGATCAAAATCGTTTTCTAGCCTTTTTGGTGGCAGTTCTCCCACGGTTCTTCTACAAAAACAAAGACACAAAATCTAAGTAATATTGTTAGTTTTACGTGACTATGGACATTAAGTTAGTGTCACCCAATTATTATAGCTATTTATTTGTCCTCGCTCTTTATTACCTAGCTTTGGTAAACGTACCTATTTCGGTATAATTTGTTACAACCAAAGTTAGTGATGTGCACAACAAAGGTAATAAAAAATAATGATGGGTTCGTTAATTCCGTGTAATATTAGGTAATTTGTGCAATTATAGATTAGATTTAAAACAGGGCTTTTAAAATGGCTTGTAAATAGTATCACGCGAGCTTTCGTCTTGCTATGTTTTTTGCTGTGTAAGCGGTAAGCAATTAAAATACTACAGAGAGCATTTACTCGTAAACGTGGTTAGTCGTTATTTTAATTATGTTGAACATTAGGTCTACTTTGTAGAATTTCTAGCATTAGTTCGATTAGTTAAAGATTGTTGAATACTCGACAGCTGTACGCCATCAACGGTGATCGCTTACCATTATGCTACTCGACTTTTGTGAGGTACCAATTCCTTTTTTGACACCAACGGCTTAAAAAGTATAAATGGGCAGTATAAATAATTAGGATTAAGTGAAGCTGAGTAAAACAACGTTTCAACATCTTTCACGAAAACATTGAAAAACATTAACATTTATTACATAAGTCCTATTTCAATTAAAATGTTTTGATGCTCATATTTGACCTCAGGAAATTAGATAAAAACAAATGTAATTTAAAAAAAAAACAGTAATGTTTAGCTGAAAAATGCTATTGTGTTGCACCCAAGAGACATTTAATAGACAATGTGGGCTACACAAGTGATAAGACAAGTGATAAGGACAAAGTGACAAGATGTGCAAAAACGTGAAGGCCGTGTCCTGGGAGACGGAGACCCTGATGGGCACTCCGCCCAAGTCGAGGTGGGGCGGCTTGTGCCCGAGGGCGGCGCTGTCTCATGCGGGGCTGATTGTGGCGCTCATGCTGTATTGCGGAGGAGGAGGTTTGGTAAGAGCTTATTAATCTTACTTAGTTACTTACACTAAAATGTCTTACATGTATTGTATTTTTAATAAGTGCGCTGTTGGCTTACCTCAATTCTAATCCTAAGTATTAATGTATGTCATCTGCTACATCACTGGAGCCCGGTGTATGGCGACAGGCTCGCTCCCTGTCACATTTGGGACTGAATATCGTCCGGCGAAATGTGGGTGTTGTATTACACCTCTGCCAGCCCCCTCGGGGGAAAGGCGTGACGATATGTTTATGTATGTGATATGTTATGAAATAAAGTTTCGACAAAAAGACAACACAAAGGAAGTACATAATTACCTACTTATTTAAAAAAACTTGCAGAGGTAGCTAAAACGTAAAACACTGTTGTAGTTAATTAACATTTGCTTTATTCTTGAAACGTTAGGTGCATACCTACCTTAAACGAATATAATAAAATTAAATGCTACTCATCAACAAAAAAGGCCACTGCCTCATAATACTTAAACTAAAAATCCTTACTAGCCAGCATTGCTCTTAACTAACTCGAGTAAAAATAAATATACCTAGAACATAACTATTGTCGGTTCACTAAACTAAAAATCGGCAAATTCTTCCTCGTATAAATTCACCGGGCTCTCTTTTATCTTTTCTTCATCAAAAATATCAAAGTTAGTTGTGTCGCCTGGAGACTTAATCTTGGGCAGGAAAGGTGGATGAATCCGGCTGTTCAGGAGATTGTCCCAATCGACTTCCTTGAACCATTTGTGGTTTTTAAAATCCATTATTCCGTCTTTGAGATTTCCGTAACGTCTTGTGTTGTCCACTTGTAAGACGTGTCCAATCAAATCCTTTAATTCGGTCGAAAAATGGGCCGGACATCGGTATTTTCCGGCTACGATCTTTTCATAGATCCTCATTGGGTCCGACGCGAAGAAGGGCGGATGACCCGCGCTCATTTCAAATAAAAGAACGCCGGTCGACCACCAGTCGACTGCCGTTCCGTAGCCCTTGCTCAATATTATTTCTGGCGCCAAATATTCAGGCGTGCCACAGAGCGTCCAAGTCCTTCCTCGTATCAGTTTGCAAAACCCAAAGTCTGTTATTTTAATATACCCAGTCCTGTCGATCAGTATGTTTTCCGGTTTGAGATCACGATAAACCAATTCGCATGAATGTAGATACTCCAGCGCTAGAATCACTTGCGCGCCGTAAAACTTTGCAGAGGTTTCCTCAAATTTCCCCATCTTGCGTAAATGTGTAAACATCTCTCCCCCGGCAATAAACGGCAGCACGTAGTAAAGGTAAACATTGTCCTTGAAAAAGTACTTCATGTAAACCACAAAAGGGAAATTTAGTCCGCACAGTATTTTCTTCTCATAGTAACTGTGCTCAATTTGCTTCAACTTCACAATCTTCTCTTTTTCTAACATTTTCATGGCGTAGTACTTGCCGGTGTGGACGTGCTTCACTAAATATACCACTCCAAAAGCGCCGGTGCCTAAAACTTTTGTTCTCTCGAAGTCGTTTATTGATGCGCTACATTCAGGTTTTTCGTTCCACACATCAATGAAGTCGTGGTGGAGTTTTTTCAGATATTGTGCATATTGGTCTTGTTTTGCTCGAGAATAGCCCCCGGGACCTGAATGCTCTGATGCACTTATGTGCGGCTTGGAATCTTCGCCCATCATAGAAAATCGATGAGTGGACAACAGTTTTTAGTTTTGCTGCGAAGCAAATGCTTCACAAGAATTTTTTACCACAATACTTATGTTTGGTCTACATATATTACTAAAGTGGACAGAAATACTTGAATGTACTTTAACACACTAATAGTGAAAAGCATGTGAAAAGTAAAAAGCAAGTAATAGAAATTTTTACTTGTTTCGTGGCATAATATATACTCCGCAAGGTATACCCAAAGAGAATATAAATACGAGGGTATTGTGTACCGAGACAAAAATGGTCCAATGGGTAACACCTAGTGACGTCAATCGATGCACAAGCAAGACCAACATAAGTAATTGAAAACAAGTTCGAGAGAGACGATGACAAGTGACGTCAGCGGGTGTGAACTCCCCCTAGCATTCCGGGACCTTGTGTTTTTGGATTATGACTCAACTATTCTTTCTGACTTAAGAAATAATCATTCTGATCGAGATCTGATACTGATTCAACAAAGAGGAATACTAATCAACCATAGATATTCTGTGTACTTAACCTCATGATTCAACATAGCTCCTCTTCACAATCGGCGATCACCCGCGAGCACGATTGTGTGAAGGGCTCGTCAGTAATCGCCGATCAAAGACCGACTTCGAAACAGGAGGAGGTTCTCGATTCGGCGGATTCTTTTTTTACGTATGATCACCCCGTACTCGAACTACCTTGCCACCTTGGTACCTTGGTACCTTCGTTGTACCTTGTACTTTGGCAAGTTTGGCGATTTGGAAAATTTATTTTTTGTTTCAAAGGGTACCTATTACGAGTATAATACCTACTATAGGGGCTGAGCTACCCACGTCCGTAGGAGTGTACTCTATTCTGATTCCCTACACGTGGTCCCCGGGTAGTGCTAACCGGGTAGCAAACTCTGGTGGCTTCGGCTGTGGCTAGTTACAACCCACCGGACCAAGCCATGCCGTGAAATGACCTAGTCGTGTTTCGGGATGTAGTCCGATGTAACCGTTCCAAAGACGGGTCTGAGCAGTAGCGCACTTGTAGCGCCTCACTCAACTGCCGTCTTTGTACTTCTTCTCTCTACAAAGCTTCAAGGCCGGAGTGAATAAGTACCTTATAGGTCGTCGTGCTCCATCTTAGACCACATCGTCGCTTAACATCAGGTGAGTTGGTGGTCAAACGCCGACCTATTCTACATAAAAAAATATATATTTACTTACTTATACTTCCTAGGTTCAATTTAATTAAATCGAAATCGGTCGAGCGGTTTTTACTTACAAAAACAACAAATTGTTTACAAAAACCAATTAGGATGTCGGGAAGTCAGGTTTTTAATTTCAAAAGATTATTTACTATGCATTTACTATGCTCGCGACGTTAATTGTGTGATCAGATTGATCAGCGATCACACGATTAACGATCATAGCCGAATGTGAAGAGGGGGCTTTATAATTTCCTCTATAGAGTCTTTGATCAATAAATAAAAAAATTAACAGTAATGAAAACTTTTTAATACGGCAACTTTTTCATTACTTTTTTTAATTTACAAGGTAAATGTTTATCATTACCGGACCATGTTTTTATATTGTATTTACGTACGTAATTTTCTGAATTTACACGAATTATTCAGAGTTTTTTAAATGGCATTATTTGTGAAGTGGTATGGCAAAACCAACATACACTCAGCAAGACCACCTAGATTACAAAAGATATTTGGATATCCAGAAAGCTGAATTTGTGAAGAAGTACGAGAACCCGCAAAAATTTGATAAGAATCCTGAAAGCTACGATAGAATCAAAGCGATCGGCTGTGGTGCCTACGGAGAAGTATTTTTAGTGCGAGACAAAGCTACTCTCACTTACCACGCAATGAAAGTGGTGGAAAAATCGATGGTCTTTGAAAAAAGAAATGTGAAACATGTACTTTTGGAGAAGAAAATTCTACAATGTACTCAGTTTCCGAACTTGATATCACTAGACTCGGCTTTTAAAGACAATTTATACCTTTACTTTGTGCTGCCGTACATAATAGGGGGAGAGATGTTCAACTACATTCAGAAATACGGCCCCTTTGCAGATGATCTGGCCAAGTTTTACGCTTCACAAGTAGTATTAGCATTGGAGTATTTACATTACTGTGACTGTGTTCATAGGGATTTGAAGCCTGAAAACATTCTAATCGATCAAACTGGATACATAAAATTGTGTGACTTTGGCTTTTGCAAAGTGATGAAGAAGAAGACTTGGACCTTGTGTGGAACCCCTGAGTATTTAGCGCCTGAAGTGATTTTATCGAAAGGATACTCCTTCCCCGTCGACTGGTGGGCTTGTGGCGTGTTAATATATGAAATGGTAGTGGGGAACCCTCCTTTCTTCGCTTCTGATCCGAACAAGCTATATGAGAAAATAATGGAGGGTTCATTCAAATGTCCAGATTCGGTTTGCGGCGATTGTAAGTCAATAATGAAAGGTCTTATACAACCAGATCCAGGGAAACGTCTCGGTTCACTGAAAGGTGGAGTATTCGATATTAAAGCTCATCAGTGGTTCATTGGCGTAAATTGGCTTCAAACTATGCAACAGAGATTAGAAGCGCCTTTTAAACCGCCAAGCGTTTCGCCGGGCGATACCAGTAATTTTCCAGATATTGATCAGCCAAAGTTAAAAAAAACGTCGAAATGTCTCTTTGAAAAAGATTTTGAAGAATTTTAAAAGGGTTAGGCCTCAACTAACCAGAATCGTGTTAAGTGAAAAGCTAGCTACCTAAATATAGTTTAGTTTATTCAGTGAAATTAGCACATAGAACATTTTAAAAGTGTTTTTTGATTATGAAATATATTTTTATGAAGTCTCAGACTGGGAACAAGTACTTATTATTATTTAGGGCCGATTTTTCAATCCTTACTTTATTCGCCTAATAACTACCGAGCCAATAACTTTATTAATCTGTTTATTCGACTCATAAACGGTGTTCGGTTTTTCAATACAATTTTAAATTGGGAATATCTATCTGACCATTTATTCAGGGTGTACAAAAGCTAACTTCAGACAGTTGAAACAAAACTATAAAATATCCACGCGTTAGAAAAGGACTTCGAATTTTCACTTTTCGCTTGTCAGTTTTAGTCTAAACGTCACTGTACTACTAATCTGTGCAAAAGTCGTCGGCTGGTTTGGCTATGGTAGTATAGCTCATTTATTTTGTTCATGGTAGTTTTTTTTTTTATTAAAATTAATTTAGTTTCTGCGTGTCGGAAATATCAATCTTTTTTTACAGTGACAACTCCTACGACCATCATTTAGACAGTCTCAACAATTTATTCCATAGAATAAACTGCTATCTGGCCGTTCCACCGACAAATAAAGTTATACGTCAGATAGATGAGTTATTCGTCGAGTAAATGATACCTGACCATTGAAAAACAGAATAATTAGCTATCAGTTCAATAAACACTATTTGTTTGTTTATCTGACCATTGAAAAATCGGCCCTTAGTAAAAGAATAATTAAAAACGCGACTGAAAACCTGACGTTTACTATGACATGCTAGACACAAAGATGAGTCCTTTGAACGAATCTGACGACAACAATCTCAAATTGACTGCCTCGGTGGCTCAGTTAGTAGTGAACCTGCCTTCTGAGCTTGGGGGCGTGGGTTCGATTCCCACCCAGGACAAACATTCATGTGATGAACAGTTGTGTTTGTTCTATGTCTGGGTGTTAATATGTGTTTAAGTATTATTTAAAAATATTTAAGTATGTATATCAGTCCCTGGCAGCCATAGTACAAGCTTTGCTTAGTTTGGGGTCAGGCGACCGTGTGTGGAAGTGTCCCGAATTTATTTATTTATTATTAAAAGTAAATAAAATAAAAATCGTTAAAATAAAAATCTGGCTGCAAAAATGTGTACTCAATGTCACTTGCACTATCAAGAAGATTCAAATGACACCTCACATGTCGAAATCCATCAAGCTGTTTAGGTTGTAGGTCGTGCCAAAGAAACCTCATACATACATACATACACTCGAAAAACAAAACCCTCCTTCATGAGCAGTCGGATAAAAAGAAGTTTCACTTCAAAAATACTTGCACTAGCACTGTTGTATTCGACTTTATTAGGATAGAAAAAATCCTTCATTCACCATTTTACAAGCTTCAAACTTACAATGTATGTAAGTATGTAACTATGTTCAGGTGGAAACTTGCAACTCAATTTTGAAGCAGGTATCTTCAACCGATTGAGCTGAAACTTTAAATACACGTTTAGTTTGGAAGACAATTCATGGCTAGTTGTGGGATGTCATATAAATCCAATATGGTGAAACACCCCAAATGGCGAACAAGTTTTTTTAATGCACTCCTACATTGTGGGTATCAAATGAAAGGGCTTGCTGAGAGTAGCTCGATCGTTCTTTTTAGCGCATTAAAAGCTTGTTTTCAATTTAAAAAAAAACATTTTCAATAAAAAAACTTATTTTCTGGATAATTAATTAGTTAAGTAAGGAACAACTAAATTATCTGTTTAACGCAAATTATATCTATTGATTTTTACCAATAACTAGCTGCGCCCCTCAACGATACCTGCGGTCAAAAACTGGCCAATGTTCATAAACTAGGGTATAAGCTATATCCGTTCCGAATTTCATCCAAACCCGTCCATCCGTTAGAGCGCCTAATAAACACACACTTTTGCATTTTCAACATAAGAATTATAAAAGTTCGAAAGTAGTTTTTTTTTTGGTAGGTAAGTATTTTTATATTGCCAACTCAATAAACTAATGGCCACCTGCCTTTTTGCATGCTACTTGCACTAAATATGGACCCAATAAGCGAATATTTCGCTAGGAGTAGTTTTTAGCCATATGTATATTTTTACATAGGGCGCGTAACATTCTCCTCCTACGTTCATATTCTCTTTGGTTCTCCATCTACGGCCTGTAAGTACGTTCGTATCACAGACGTCCAATACAATGGGTTCAATCATTGTCTATTAATATACTCCGCCAGATATAGCATTCCGGTCACGTGGGCAACACGTAGTGACGTCAATCGATGCATAAGAGAGACTGAATTAAGTCATTAACAAATAGTTCGAATGAGACGGATGACGATGGCGAGTGACGTCATTACGTGTTTACTCCCGGAATACTAGACTTTGGTTTTTTGGATCATGAGTCCAATCATGTCTGAAACATGGCTGAAATAAGGAAATGTTATAGGTATGTCAATGTCAGATCTTCATAACATTTTCTCTAAGGCTGATTCGACACCGACGCGGCAAACCGCAATAATGTAGCGATACTATGTTGCATCTCGCTCTTTCTCTCTGAATAGTGCCACGACGTTACCGCGGTTCGCTGCGTCGCGCGTCGGTGTGGACTCAGCGTAACCTACATAGTATGTGTTTAATATGCCATTTCAATTAAAATTTTGGACAGCTGATGTTTGACGATGAAATAGACAAACCCTTACGTTGGGGTAGTATAGAAATAGGCCAACATTATCTAACGGTATTATTTTTGTTGTTTCTAGCTTTGTATGAGAGTTGCGTGAAGAAATTACCAATTATATTTTAACCTCAATTTTGGTTTAGTTCTTGGTATAATTTTGAACTCGGTTTATTTTGTAAAATGGTCATTATGGCAAAGTAAAAAATACTGTTAAATCTGATCATGTAAGAGTGGTTGATTTACGAATAATATTTGGTAAACAATGACATATGATAGAGTCACTGACCAAAAGCAGAAAGAGTGTTACTCACATGAGCAACAAAACCAACATAAGAAGTATTTAGAAATGCTGAGACACGAGTTCACAGCCAGGTTAGCAGATCCTCCCAAATATGCCAAGACTCCGAACGACTATGATCCAGTATTGACTTTAGGAGCTGGAGCATTTGGAACTGTGTTCTTGGTCCGTGACACATCTACTTTAACGTATCACGCAATGAAAGCTTTAGACAAGGAAGTAATAATGGAAAGGAAAGCTTTAAAACAGTTATTCCTTGAAAAGAAGATTTTACAATCAATAAAATTTCCCTTCTTGGTTTCTCTCGATGCAAGTTTCAAAGACAATTTGTATGTTTACCTGGTAATGCCCTACGAACTTGGTGGGGAATTATTTACTTTGATAAAGAAAATGGGAGCAATGTCGGAATCAACGGCGGCGTTCTTTGCGGCCCAACTGGTTCTTGCCTTAGAGTACCTTCACAATTGCTCCATTATTCATAGAGATGTAAAACCTGAAAACGTTTTAATTACCCAGACGGGCTACATCAAGCTCACAGATTTCGGCTTTTGTAAAATTATGAAATCGCGGACGTGGACGATATGTGGTACCCCTGAATATATTGCTCCGGAAATTATCGTGTCTAAAGGATATACATTTTCAGTAGATTGGTGGGCGCTTGGGATCTTGGTGTTTGAAATGATTAGTGGGTATCCTCCGTTCTACAGTTCTAATGCTATGAAGCAGTATGAAAAAATATTAGAAGGCCATTTTAAGGTTCCTCCGACAATGACTCAGATATGCAAATCACTTGTCAAAGGTCTTATAGAAGTGGATCCACTTAAAAGGTTCGGATCTCTCAAATCTGGAGTGTATGATATTAAAAGTCACCAGTGGTTCCAAGACGTCGACTGGTCAGCAATACTTCACCAGAAAGTGAACGCGCCTTACACGCCAAATTTCAATAGTGCTGGCGATACTTCAAACTTTTCCAATACTAAAAACTGTATGCTTAATAGAGGCCCTAGATGTCTATACGAAAGTGAATTTGAAAACTTTTGAAACAATTTGTTATCGTTTTAGAAATATTGTATAAAGTGTTTTTTATTTTATATCGGTTATTATGAAATATATTATTTTTGCTTAACATGGCTTGATTTTCTTCAGTATTATTGTTATCAAGGTTAACAAGACTTTAAATAACAAATTATCTTCTACGTCAAAGGTACTTAAAGCAAGTATTTTTGTAAGACTCAAATGCATTGTGGAAGTTTAATAGTATTTCTTATTGCAGGTGTTTCGAGCCCTGGAATATCCAGCAGAGATGGCCAAGCAGGAATACCACAGAGAGAGACTCCTGACCGAGAGGTGGAATCTAATCAGAATAGTCTCCGAATATAGCGGAAACATAACGGAAGAGTTTAAAGTGGAAAAAATTCTTAGTGAAGGCCTTGCTATTTATGAAAGAGTAAGTTATATTATTATGTAGTAAAGCAAAAAAAAGAAAAGAAAAATTCAAAAACATTTTAAAGTAACGAAATATTATATAGGAATGTAAATTTATAATTCTAGAGCCTGCATTTCATACGATTGGCTGTTTTATTCTAGGTTTTAGAAGAAGCGTCTTCTAGCGGACTCTCGCTTGACGTCGAGAAGAACTTCCCTCCCTCCGAGGAAAAGTGGAGCATCCTACAAGCCGTCTTCTTCTCTTCCACAGTGCTCACCACAATAGGTGTGTAAGACCATGTAAGCATACACAAAGTATTTTGTACCGCATTTACGTTCCTAAATGGACGGTTTTTGTAAGTACAAATTATTATGTCGAAACCATCGTCGCCCAACCAACTAGAATAAAACTTTAGTAACGGATAGATTAAAAACCCCACAGAGTTCTCTATACTCGTAATTATGTTAACACGCGACTTCGTAACTTATTTACTCATATTTTGGATGTTGAGACGTGTAGCATGCCATATTATAGTAAACTTTATATAGTTGTCTTCCACCTATTGGTCCTAATGCCTCGTTTTCACCTCCAAGAAAACTTTCGCAAAAAATGTCCGACGGTCGTTGTCGGACACTTCTCGCGGAAATTATCTTGAAGCTGGAAACGTGGCCTAAGACTAAAATATGTGACAGAAAAAGAACTGAATTGTACCTATCGCACTATTGACCTTCCAAGCCTTGTATCTTTATACCTTGACTTTTATAACATTTTCAATCTGTACCACAATCTTTTACGATCGCTAGTAAATCACGTATTCGTTGCGGTTTTTCGTTTTTACCCTTTATTTGTTCAATCCTTTAGCGTAGAATCACAATGCATCGCCACTGCCCTAACAACTGTAGTTTCAAAGTCTAAACCAAGTCAAATTATCTCTAGATCCCTCTGCCATTACTAAGTATTTACAGCCCTCAAAGGACTTGTAAAGTTATTTTGCTAGGCCCTAGAGTGAACAGCGGGTATAATGAATGTTATTAGAACAAACTTGAGCGGTATTAGGGAAATACTTTAACATTTACCTACGTTACAATCCTGAAACGATTTGTTGGTTCACATCCAAACTATGAGGGTGCTTTTTACGCCCTACTTATACTTTACATATGAGCAGTGCAAGGATGTTTAGCGCTGAAAAAATCCAATGGATCCAGAGGATCACTTTGTTTATTTATTTTATTATCTTCAGTAATCTTATTAGTGGATTTTTTTCTCGCTACACATCCTGGCACATCTCATATTTTTGTAGAAAAGTTCGTAACTTACGCCCACCCTAGAAACATGGTAATGTTTCTAGGGTGGAAGTTCATCTCTTCGCGCAGCCGAGTAAAAAGCTCACAAGGCGAAATAAATAACAACAAAGAACTCTTTACGCAACAAAACTGGTCTTCACAAAAAATTCACTTTGCAGGGTATGGCAACATAGTTCCGGAGACGTTTTGGGGTCGGCTGTTCTGCATCGCCTACGCTCTCATCGGGATCCCCTTGACGCTGACCGTCATCGCAGACCTAGGCAGGGTCTTTGCCACACTTGTTTCCATCCTTGCTAAGCAAATGCCTGCTATGCCTAGTGAGTATATCTCGACGTGTATTTTTCAGGAAGAGAGAAATAGAGGGAAAAAGAAAGATAGATTTTTGAGTTAAAATATTTTATCTACTTTGATAAATATATGTTGAAGATAATGGCTAAAGCTAAGTTAATCTGTTGTCACTTACTTATGAAGTGCTCGACCATTCTGAATGCATTACTAACTTGTAAGTTGATTAATTTGGAATGGTTCTTAAAAACATACAATCAACCCAGTCAATTGAGCTTTATTGTGGAATTTGTGGACTGCCAAAAAAATCGGTGATGTCTCCTTGTTCTACGTATAACATGTGCTAAGATTGGATTGTTGTCATCAGAATGTTGCACAAGAGTGTCCGAAGCCAACCCAGCCAGCCAGAGATCTCTATATGCCTTGGGAGCCGTGGGCTTCCTGTTCCTGTACTTATCAGCCGGAGCGGGCCTGTTCAAGATGTGGGAGGATGACTGGACCTTCTACGATGGGTTCTACTTCTGCTTCATCACCATGACGACTATAGGGTTCGGTGATTTAGTGCCAAGTAAGTCATATTTTAGTTTAATAAAAGAAGCATAGTACTCTTAGTAGTAGAGGCTCTTTTGCAGCGTCTGTTTGGGAAAAGACATACTACACACCATTACCATTTAACCGTGTTTCTATTTAGCCGTCAAGTAATTGAGTGCACATGTTGCTGTGTTCCAGATGGGCACTGTTTTCAATGAAATTACAGGGTATAGTGAGGTTTTTCTCTCAGGAAATAACAGACTGGAGTGATCAATTTGCTGGGTGGGTGTTCCCAGATAGTTATAATCTAGGTATCTTCGATTCACGAGTGAATCGGTTTCTTCTAAAGTGTGCTTCGTTGTAAACCAAACCATTGACATCAGACCAAGATAGAAGTCAAGCACAAATTCACAAATATTTAAAAAGAGCCTGCGTTGGATTTTGATTAATTACCTTGAATAATCGTTAATTACCTTGTTACTAAGTTGCCAAAATATTACACTTAGTACTTTTCGACTGTTTATTATATACTATGTAGGTACCATTTTTGCTTGGTTTCCTGTGTATTATATTTGCATAAAGTGATGGATGAAGGGATCAACAGTTCCGAAGTCATAACAGAATAAACAAAGAAAGTTTATTTCGATATTGGAGAAAGTTTTTCGTTCAACGCGTTATTTGTGGTCACACAGCCGCATTACTTTTCGACTGTTTATTATATACTATGTAGGTACCATTTTTGCTTGGTTTCCTGTGTATTATATTTGCATAAAGTGATGGATGAAGGGATCAACAGTTCCGAAGTCATAACAGAATAAACAAAGAAAGTTTATTTCGATATTGGAGAAAGTTTTTCGTTCAACGCGTTATTTGTGGTCACACAGCCGCATTACTATATACTGGGTTACACGGTATGGTGGTACATTTATTTATGTTTAAGGAAAAATAGCTAAAACATCTTATGACCAACCAATAATATCTGAAAGCTTATTATACATTCTCACGATAATGGTGCGTCTACATTAGCGCGCGATAATTCGTGTCGCGTTGTCGCGCTAAAACGATCGTTATCGGTTATCAGCGATGTTGTTGTCTACATTAGCGGTCAACTCGTTGGCTTTCTGCGAAGTTGACGTAAGTGATAATGCGCCCGATACTCCGCCGAGTGTCGAACTAGCTGGCTACACTTGTCGCGATAGCCCGTATTATCGCCGAATGTCGTTAAGCCTTACAACTAACGACAGCCTTAAGGCGAGGCTTTCCCAGCACTTTAGGTATTTTACTCTACCTCGGGCCGCACTTTTTGGGAGCGCGACGTATTCATTCACGCGACACAAAAGTTGTGTGCGATGCGCCGCGCGCACGTCTTTCACCCGTCAGTCACGTTATGGTATCGAGTACCTAAACACCCATTTTTAGGAAATCGATAAAATAATCCGTCCGTCATTGTACTCATCCATTTTATGAACATTTTTTATTTGATGCCAAACAAAAAAAAATCTAAAAAATGCCGTTCAAGCCAATATACCTAGGTACAACCAATCTCATGTCCACGAGTTGTTGTATTTTTGATGTGTGAGCAGTCGTGGCATTAGTTTCATTTTACCGGTAGTGTCATATTTCCATTTTATCACACTTCACACTCATAAATACAAAAGATTGCGATTGTGTGTGGAAGTTAGGTACTTACTCGTATTTCACTTATTCACACCTAAACGGCTAGACGGATGAGGATCATATTTGGAACGGAGTTAGCTTATGCCCTGGATTGACACATAGGCAACTTGTTATCCTTATTAGGACAAATATTTACACAGGGTGTTGGAATGATTGTGTAACTACCGGTATTCATTAAATAATACAACATAGTAAATTTCATTATTTTTGGGTATATTGTATAACAATGGTAATAACAATTTTAATTACCTTACTTTACCATTAGGTGCGTACTAATAATATTGTATGGTTTGTTAAATGTTACAAAGTTAAAAAACTACACAATTCAGATATAATTTTGAACAATAATTATGAAAGAATCGAGTAAACTTATGCCGGATATACAGGGTGTAAGGAGACCGTTCTCGAAGCCGAAACGCCGTTATTATACTATCTATACACAACCCGAAACCACTAACTATTAGCCATATAACTGTTATTTTAAACTTTTAGAAATTTGCAAACCAGCAATGTAACGCGTTTATATCGCGGGGGTCAATGGTCGGCGCCAGTACCTACCGAAAGTGCGACGACGCACCGCGCGGCGCGCGGTGTGCGACGCGTGATTCAAATCGGTAGAAGTTATTATCTACTAGGTAGGTAGGTAATAGGTAGGTTGAATTCAATCTATCGGTTTAAAATGCTTTACCTAATCGCAGATGTGTGAGATAGGGCTCAAACTCGCACTCCCGATCTTACAAAATCACTTACCTAGTCTGTATTTTCATTCGCCTTCTGCGGTGCTATTCACAATCATTCGGAAACGTTTCCGATCGGATCCCACAAATTTCAAACTCAAATTGTTCGAATCTCAGTCTCCTTATATACATTTTGGAATAGGAAATCAAGTATCAATCCGATCTGAAGAATTAATCACGTCTAAAAACTTATGAATATAGACTGAAATTCGAATAATTTAGGTTTACAATTTTTGAAATCCGAACGGAAACGCTTCCGAATGGTTGTGAATAGCCCTGCTGGGTCGGAAGTCGGATTTCGGAAGCGGTCCCGCAAATTAAGGTGCGTTTAGACTAATCACATTAGGTTACCTAATTGAAATCTTTGATAAAATGTGGAAGCAAGGTGTTACGTGCGGTGGCGCGGCGTGGCGATGAGCCCGGGTAACTGCCACACTACATTTTTTTGTGCCATAATTGGCAAACAAACTAACAGGTTGCCTGATGGTAAGTGTTCACCGTTCACCGTCATACCTTTAATACCAGGGACATCACATCACGCTTCTTACAGAGTAGTCTTATGTAGAGAAAATGCATTAGCATCTCTCACAATCTTGGGGGGAGTCGGGCAGTGTGTGGGACTCCAACACACCCTAGAGTTACACTCTGCGGTGTTCTGCTTTTGCCTTTTTAATGCAATAATTTAGAAGCTTGATTTTTACAGCTTCAAGATATTGTAGATCTGTTTAATACATGACAGTACGGAATCCTAAAAAGTTAGCTACATTTTTAGTAGGTAAAGAAATAAAATTGAAATTGTAAAGGTAAAGACAGTACATTTTAACTCGTGAAAACCGTGAAAACGCACCCTAATTGTGTTTATGTCTATTACGCACACAAGCGCGTGTCTATCGCGACCGGCAAAGAAAGCCGCGCGCGCCGAAGGACAGTGCGATCTTTCGGCGCCGCCGGCCGGCGCGCGGCAGCAGCTTTGGCTTCGTAGGTACGAGTATAGCGCGAGCGAAAAGGTGAATGTACTGTGCGTGCGTGTCGTCGTGATTTTGAATCCGAGGCAATAAGATCACAATTCACAAGCCTACAAATTCATGTTATGAGAAAGTATTGAAGCTATGTCTTTTTAAATTTCAAAGTGAAACATTTTGTAAGTGACAGCGCAGGCGGACCTAGTTGGGTTGGGTTGGAAGTTGAGACCATTGGATTTTTAATCCGCAGGTCCCAAGGTTTGAATCATTTCGAAGTTAGTGCGTATTGTTGATTGCTGACAGCTGTAAACGCTGAAGAAAAACATTGTGCGAAAATGGGATGCCTGAGAGTTCTTTGTGAAGTTTACCAACGAACAACTCATTGGACCAGCGTTGTGGACACTTACGACTTGTGTGCCTTAAGCTTCTCACAATGAGAAGATGGCTCATATCTCATGGCCCATCTCCAGCCGTAGGACAGTTTGAACCGAACGTTATTTAGGCAATTACCGAAGAGAATGCAATAGCCACGTAGGTAGTTAGATCTGTACGAATGGCGGGAGGACGTCTCGTACCGCGCCGCCGCGGCCCGCGCGCGCTCCGAGACAGCGGCGGGCGCGCGGCGGGGGGTGGGGGGGGCGGGCGGCGCGGCTCCTTGCGAGGTCGCGACCGCGCGCAGCTGTGTGCGGGCGTTCACCTCTAGCGTCAGCTGTCAGTCATTTGTATTAGATTGCCGTTACGGTAAATTTTTTTTTTTGGTAATTGGTGTTTAAACTAGCTCTTTAAAGCTTGTATAACTTGTGTCGATGTTAAAATATCAGATTTTAAGTTTAAAAAAAAACCTTTTTTTGGCGTTTTTTTTAGTCGCTTTGTATTAGTAATCCCCACCACTATTCCCAGTTTTCGTTTTCGAGAGGGGTCCACTAACTCCCTGTATAGGTATACATACCCTGGGTACGAAGTGGCGGACATTCTGCTAGTACTAACAAAACATCCAATACAAAAATATACATTCACAATATTTACATTTATATACAACGTGCTGGTTTTGGGTGTAGTAATACTGAAACGGCACATGCCGAGACTGATTTAGAATTAAACCTGCAAAGTCTCCTTGTCCTGAACACGATAGATTTTAAGTTATCACAACTTAAACTTTTACGTAAATTTGACCTGCAGCAACCCTAATAAGCTCACAAACAGCTGTTCGGTTGATGACCGGTCTTGCCGACAAAGACTACTAAGTGTGCAGAAAGAATATTATCTTTACCTACAAAACACAGAATGGAGTAAATGTCCCTTTTTTTTAAGAACTATTTTAAACAGAAACAAAAGCAAGATATCTTTTAGATACTTAAATGGTTACATACATATCTAGTCAACGACATGAATAAAGTGAACGTAAACTGGCCGAAAACGAAACGAAAACCCTGAGTTTAGCAGCCATATCATGATGGAGTTTAGAACAGGCTATTACCATTAAATGCATTAGCAAAATTTTGAGTCCGTGCTGTTCCCCGTTGAAGAGTCCCCTTGCCGGAAGTCATCCCTGGGTGTAGCAGCTGTGTCATGATGGCGTTGAGAACAGGCTATTACAATTAAATAGATTTACAAAATTTCGAGTCTGTGCTGTTCGCCGTTGAAGAGTTCCTCTACCCACCTCCTGACTCCATCATCTCCATCAGATCATCTCGGTGGCACCAGGTTGTTGCATAGTCACTCAACTTACATAAGTACATAAAACATTTAAGTTCAATCGGAAACCAAAGAGTAGGCATTTAACGTGAAAGATTTAATTAAGTACTGACAGACACCATAGGTACATGCGAAAATAAAATAAAAGCTCGTTAAAAGATAAATTGTGCATACTGCATAATAAAATTATTCTTTGCCATTTCGCGAAAACATCAAAACATTTGTCGGCAAAAGACAAAGAGCTTACAGAGAGCCGCCAAAGCGTACCGCGGGACAATTGGCAACAAGCGGTGTTTTAAACAAAATAGGCAAGGAACTACCATGAGTTCGGTATTAAAGTGTATTTATGCAAGTTCGACAAAATTCTTCTCGTCACTTTTTGTCAAGCGAGAACGTGAGAAGACTATGTGTAAATATAATATGTCTGTCTCGATAATAAGAGGCGACATACCTTTGGCGCGTTGCGCATGGTAGGCCAGCAAGACACTTGTTGTATTAGGAGTTATTATTGTAATTTTAGTTTTTTTTAATTATCATGGCACACATTTTCCAACGCTCACATGCTTAGAAAACCGGATTCGTCACTTCGCTGTTAGCAAAATTCTTTATTTGGTTTAAGATTTTGACATTTCAAGCACGTTGTGAGTATTAAAAAGTTAAGACGATTCCGATTTATCAGCCAATATGTCGATGATTGTCCGTTGTTTAACTTTGATGATCATTACGGTTTTCGGAACTCTTTAAACAGAGAGATTTGATTTTTAGAACCAAGACTTTTGATACTTTCCTCCGACCGTCGAAAATAAAACGAGAAAAGAGAAAAAATGAGAAAAGGTTTCGATACTATGTAAACTCATGGTTACCCCTACTAGCCGCAAAAAATAATTTTATAAAATTTTTATAGTTTCGTCTAGTTGCTCTCTATCCATCCCGGTGTGAAGTCATAAAATTCCTTCTTTATTGTTTGATTGCGTAAATTATAATACGATGTCATATTCAAATGCTGAATATTACGAGATGATATTTTAATGTGTTGGTGCTGCGGTCGGAAACTGCCTTGCGGCGCGTGAGGTCTACCGTAAACGTTTTGTGGACGGAAGGTCGTCTCTGCAACAGTCGTTTGCCTCCTCGATCTCCGGACCTGACGCCTTTGGACTTTTTTCTGTGGGGTTTCGTCAAAAATGCCGTGTATGCCGTGCTATGCAATACCACGGAGGAAATGGTTGCGCGTATTACACCGGCATTCATCACGATTGCTCCCGAAATGCTCCGGAATGTCATGGCTTCAGTGTCTCGTCGAGTGGGGTTGTGCATTGAGAGGGGAGGACAGCACTTCGAACCTCTTCTGTGATCTGTGCGATAAGTGTGTTGTGTTGAGGTAGTTCTTGGATTGTTGTGAATGTTGTAAAACACGCAACTTCGTGTTACCTATGTGAAAAAGTGACCCCAAAAGAGCAGTAATCACAATGTTAACTCACGGACAAGGAAGGATAATGATTAGGTAAGATAAGAACCAACTACGTACATTTTTGTGTAGTACTAATATGTGGTTATTAGCAAAGTAATTAGTGAAACACTAGCGAAATACAAAAAAAAACCTTAATACCTATCTAACATCTTATAAATCTACCTACTTCCACTGCAACGTAAACAATAAACATTGTTTCTTAGCGAATTAAGCTTAAGCCGTGTGCGCCGCCGTCGGCGGCGGGGCGCGGGCTGATGAACGGGGAAGACGATCGCATGCGTGTTGAGTGTTGTTTGACAAACGCCGCGGTCAGCGATCGCTTTAAGGGCTGTCCAAAATAATTGTAAAAAATAGTTTTTTAAACTTAGTATGGAACAATAAAGGTTTGATTTGGATTTTGTTATTCTGGCAAATGATTCAAAATGTCATACAGATACACACCTTTGAATATTACTACACCTCAAACCAGCACGTTGTATACAATTGAGCTATAGGTACGTAGTATTATTATTTGTTCTGTGATATAGTTGTAGAATCGATGGCAGCCTAGTTGGGAGTGGCAATTTTGCTCTGCTGGGTTCGAACCCAGCCGACGGCACGCACCAATTTGTTCATTGTGTGAACATATGTGCGTATTGTGTGTCATCTGCTACATAACTGGAGCCCGGTGTATGGCGACAGGCTCGCCCCCTGTCACATTCGGGACTGAATATCGTCCGGCGAAATGTGGGTGTTGTATTACACCTCTGCCAGCCCCCTCGGGGAAAAGCGTGACGATATGTATGCATGTCGAGCCATAAGTTCTGTTACAAATGAAAATGCATTTATTTTTTTATACAGTAATGTAATGTTAATAAAAGTTATATTTACATATGTATTGAAGTCTTAACAAAAATATAACTATTATTTTATTCAAAATTACCACATTTGGCCTTGATAGAGGCCTTTAGTCGGTCTGGCCAAGAATCTATGGATTTACGGACTGTTTCCATGGGAAATTTAGCCACTGCTTGATTCAAAGATTTCTTAAGTGACTCTATGTCGGCGTGTCGTTTAGAGCAGGCCATGCCCTCTAAACCTGACCATAATTTGTAGTCCAGGGGTTCTGATCTGGGCCAGAGAGCCAGTCTTCAGCCCTTATAAAGTCCGGAACATTGGCTTCCAGCCAGGCTTGGGTAGTTCGCGCCTTGTGACCATGTGCAGAGTCTAGTTGGAAACTCCACGGTACCGTTTTAAAAAGTGTATTGCTAAGGGGTTGTACAACACCATATAAAACGGTCTCTTGATACACTTTGGCAGAAGTTTTAACCACCTTTTCACAAAAACTAAGCTTTGTGACGCCGTGATAGGATACCCCCCACCAAACCATGACTGACGCAGGATGATGACCACGCTGAGTGAAACAGGGTCAATGTCATCCACGTGCCTAAAACAAAATAAAAATAAATATTTATAAGTATGATGTCCAAAAGTTCAAAATATAAAAATTCTAAAAAACCGACCAAGTTCGAGTCGGACTCGCGCACGGAAGCTGTCGTTCAAGCTTGTTGATATGTATGTACATAATTATATAACAACTACATTATAAATAAATGAGCTTTCAAATGACACCTCAAACAACTGATTTGATGAGATAGAACTCGAGATATAAGCAATAATCTACAACGGTCGGCGGCCATCTTTGTGACGTATATACATAGCTTCGCCTGTCCCCGTTATCGCTTCTTACAACCGGCAGTTTCGAATTTCAAAGGCAACGACGAACACATCCATACCAGTCGTAGGTTTATAAAAGCCGTACTTACAAGATTTACCGAAATGCTCGATTTTCGCTAATCGTTAAAAACGAATATACAACTTTACGAGTTTTCTTCAAAACAGCCAAAATCACGTTGCAGTACTAATCAGGCCTAGATGTGTTCAAATCATACGGCTATAACTCAAACGCTACCAAACACTCGTGTAGTACAGATTGTTCAGTCAAAAATGAAAGTATGAACGACGTCCCCTATCTCACCTAACACCCTATATAATTTACATACATACAGTACAGTCAAAACTTAGCGAAGATCCGCCACCTTGCATGTTACAAAAAGAAGGTAGGTACTTACGTTTCGTCAATTGCAATGTCATCAGAGTTTATTACATTCTCTTGAAGTACTCTTCTGCAAAAAAAAAAACGAAGATAAGTATTCATGTAGGTAAGTATAACTACGTGAATATCACTACTAGATATACCACTAGGCCGGGTATTTACTCGTTGTGCAGTTCAGATTGCTCAGTAAAAATGAAAGTATGAACGTCGTCCCGTATCTTACCTAACATCCTGTATAGTTAAAAGTTAGCGAAGATCCGCCGCCCTGCATGTTACAAAAGGTAGGTAGGTACTTACGTTTCGTCAATTCCAATGTCATCGGAGTTTATTACATTTAGTTGTAATACTCTTCTGAAAAAGAAAACAAAACTGTAAGATAGGTATTCGTGTAAGTAGGTATAACTATATAAATATAAATATCACTGGTATGCCACTAGGACGGGTATTTACTCGTTGTGCAGTTCAGATTGCTCAGTAAAAATGAAAGTATGAACGTCGTCCCGTATCTCACCTAACATCCTACATACCTATATATAGTCAAAACTTAGCGAAGATCCGCAGCCCTGCATGTTACAAAAGGTAGGTAGGTACTTACGTTTCGTCAATTCCAATGTCATCGGAGTTTATTACATTTAGTTGTAATACTCTTCTGAAAAAAAAAACAAAACTGTAAAATAGGTATTCGTGTAAGTAGGTATAACTATATAAATATAAATATCACTGGTATGCCACTAGGACGGGTATTTACTCGTTGTGCAGTTCAGATTGCTCAGTAAAAATGAAAGTATGAACGTCGTCCCGTATCTCACCTAACATCCTACATACCTATATAGTCAAAACTTAGCGAAAATCCGCAGCCCTGCATGTTACAAAAGGTAGGTAGGTACTTACGTTTCGTCAATTCCAATGTCATCGGAGTTTATTAAATTTGGTTGTAGTACTCTTCTGAAAAAAAAAAACTAAGATAGGTATTCGTGTAGGTAGGTATAACTATATAAATATAAATATCACTGGTACGAGTATGCCACTAGGTCGGGTATTTACTCGTTGTGCAGTTCAGATTGCTCAGTAAAAATGAAAGTATGAACGTCGTCCCGTATCTTACCTAACATCCTATATAGTCAAAACTTAGCGAAGATCCGCCACCCTGCATGTTACAAAAGGTAGGTAGGTACTTACGTTTCGTCAATTCCAATGTCATTGGAGTTTGTTACATTTTCATGTAGTAATCTGTAAAAAAAAAACTGTAACTGTAGGTAGGTATAACTACATAAATATCACTAGTAGGTATACCACTAGGCCGGGTATTTACATCCTGAATACACGTAACGAGACAAAAAAGTGTCTATGATGATGAGTATGATATTTGAAAGCACTAAAACGAATATAAGTAGGTACTCATCGATTTGTTGTTCATCATCTGACTACAAAAGCAATGCAAGAAATGTCGATTCTAGTAAATAAAAACAATGATTACCAACTTAGTCTAGTAGAAGTTTATCTACTTACCGACGTTTGCTCTTTGACTCGTACGATTTTCTAAAAGCCAGACTTGAGCATTTTTTTCTTTTATTGTGTTTGTTACCCATTATGGTAAAACTAAAAGCTTGGTTAGTGTTGGTGTGTGCGGCACTGCGGAGACACAAAAATTTGGCACACGTCCGGCGTCGACGGGGTCTGCGAGCGGACTGGCGGTCACGTAAACGCGCCTTTTTACCATGAATTCATGATAAAAAAATCATATAAAATTACCATATTAACTTTTTAACATTTTTATTAATGATTCCACTTGTTTATTGCGTTGTAATTCGTAAAAAAAAATTAAAAAAGCAATATGATTTGTAACAATGAAGTCGCAAATCGTATTTAAAATACCAAATAGAGGTGACTTTGGATTTTTTTTCTATCGAGTGAAGTTATTCATAACATGTATCAGATTTATGATTCCACTTATAAACATGCTCGAGAATAACATATATTTTTTACACAATAAAAACCATGGTTTATCTTAGAGGAAAGTTGATTCTTGCTAGACGTTTTCTGGCCAGGCTCGCCTTAAACATGAAAATTTATGAGATCCCGCGGCAACACAAAGTTCTAACAGCAACAGCAAAAAGAATACCGAACTAATTACAAAGCTAATTAATAAGTACACAGTAACATCACTTGTAAAGTAGGACCTCCTCAGACGCTGCTCGACCGAATTAAATCTCGTATCGAATAGGTCGAAGTCATTTTGCCTGCTGCGCAATTTAGGGCCGATTTTTCAATCCTTACTTTATCCGCCTAATAACTACCGAGCCAATAACTTTATTAATCTGTTTATTCGACTCATAAACGGTGTTCAGTTTTTCAATACAATTTTATATTGGGAATAACTATCTGACTATTTATTCAGTGTGTACAAAAGCTAACTTCAGACAGTTGAAACAAAACTATAAAATATCCACGCGTTAGAAAAGGACTTCGAATTTTCAATTTTCGCTTAAGTCACTGTCTTGTCAGTTTTAGTCTAAACGACACTGTACTATTAATCTGTGCAAAAGTCGTCGGCTGGTTTGGCTATGGTAGTATAGCTCATTTAATTTGTTCATGGTAGTTTTTTTTTTATTAAAATTAATTTAGTTTCTGTGTGTCGGAAATATCAATCTTTTTTTACAGTGACAACCCTTAAGACCATCATTTAGACAGTCTCAACAATTTATTCCATAGAATAAACTGCTATCTGGCCGTTCCACCGACAAATAAAGTTATACCTCAGATAGATGAGTTATTCGTCTAGTAAATGATACCTGACCATTGAAAAACAGAATAATTAGCTATCAGTTCAACAAACACTATTTGTTTGTTTATCTGACCATTGAAAAATCGGCCCTTATTGAATTAGTCGCCAGCTCGCCAGAGAAATAAATTTCGCCTGTACCTTCTTCCGACAACGGGGGTAGAAATGGAGGGGTTAAATCGAATGAATCTAGAGGTAGGTAATACGAGTACCTACATTTAAAAGTTACTTATAGTTTTATTGTGAGTACAATGAGATTTGTTGAGCTTAAATTAAGCACCACCTTTCCGTAACACTGTGCAAAGTATCAACCAAACAAAAAACTGCGCTACACGGTGTCATCAGCAAGCCTGCAAGAACCCGTAATATATTCGGGATAAAAATAGCATTATAATATGTGACATGTGTAAACCACGCTTTAACCTTTCTTTAATAAAAATGTCACTCAAATCCTTGAGCCGTTTATAGCGAACAAATAAAAAAAAATTTAACCCCCTACAATATTTCATACTTATAATATTAGTGTCATCTAAAAACTTCTTTAATATTAAACGAAACATTTTCCAACTTAGCTTTTGGCAATAAATTAGTTTTGTAAATAGCGTTTGTAATTTCCTCTGCGATTGTTAAGATTGCAAATTATAGGCCTAAATATTTGCCATTAGCTTTAGTTTTATTGCTTTAGGAGTTGGTAGCAAATAAATGTAATTAAAGGTACACCTGTAACTAATTATTTTTACTATTTCGCATCCAAGCTTTACAGCTTTAATAAATAGGTATTGATGACTTCATTTTAAGAAACAATATTGCTAGAACACTTCTATGTACTTTACAGAATAATTTTTTTGGTCACATTTAACTGTAGAGCAACAATTTTCATACTTTTGTTTTGGTACTGTGCTACATTTATCGCGGGGCAGTATACTCGTTAGTTACCTATGCGATTAACTAAATCATTGCCACATGGGCATACCCACGATGGGGCAAGATCCCATCTGCTCCACCCTGGCCCCTAACTCGAAGCTCAAAATGTAGGTTATTCAAGTAAATAAAGTAGATAGGGTCAACTGGAGTAAATGCGTCTGTGGGGCAATTGCGTCTTTCGCAAATTACTGACAAACCCTTCACAAATTAAACAACCAACGCCATCTTGTACAGATTCTTGCAACTAAATAAAAAAAAGATGTACTTAGGTGGCGCCTAATTTGTGAAGGGTTTGTCAGTAATTCTCGAAAGACGCATTTGCCCCAGTTGACACTATATTTATTTCTGCCCTATCCCTAGCAAAAGTCTGAGTACGTCCATGAATTGGCAGAACACATGTCAAGAAGTCACGATACCTATAGAAACCTATAGGTAGTCTAAAAGTTCCTTAAAAGGTTAAACTTTTGTCCCCAGAAAGGCCAAAATACATGCTGCTATGCACGCTATACATTCTAATTGGGTTGGCACTGACTTCCACCATTATTGAGCTGGTGCGTCGTCAGTACGCGCGCTCTTGGCAGCAGCTGAGGGCGCTGTCCGGGCCGCTGGCAGACACGCTTCGGCGGCTCGGCGACGCGGGCCGCGGCGTCGACGTGTCCAGCCTGCACAGCGACCTTAGGAAGGTGCTCACTGTGGTAAGTGCTCTTTAATGTCGCAGTATCTTTTATTATTATGACGAAGTATTTATTTTAAAAGATAATTAAAAAAAAAAATAGAGATAAAAAAAAACTAGGGTGCCGACGACAGCGGGACGAGGCCCAAGCTGCAGAGTGAGGAACCTCCTGACAATACGGCACGTATCTAGGATCACTGCCTTTTGTATCTGGTTCTTATCCAACCGTCTAACGAGAGCCTCTTGAGGTGTTGGTCGAGGTGTTGTTAAATATATATGTATTATATTAGTACATTGTCCCACTGCAAGGCAAAGGCCTCGGATCTTCAATTCCTCCCTATTTTGTGTAATCCAGATCCAATCAAGTAGGAGTCGAGTTCGTCCCTCCATCTTCTTCTGGGCCGTCCACAGTATCTTTTAGCACTCTATATTCTGACACAGTCTGTGAACTAGTTCAGGAGCCTCTAGAATCAAAATTGTACTGAAAAGGTTTTTTTACGCCCAAAAAAAAATGTATTTGTATGTCAATTAATATCATAGAGAGAACTTATACGAAAAACTAATTATGTGTAATTGTTCTTTGATGATAATATTTTTGATTTATAGTATTTAGTATATTTGTTCCCGATTACGTATCCTACATGGTGGTAAACTGACGGGGTTAGACCATTCTCACTTTTTTGTTGTGTTTTAGTAGTCATTTCCAAAAATGAAAAGTTATCCTTCTTTTCTTAGTCGGCATCTTCATTGCTGAAGGTCGTGCCCAGTTTGATTGAGTGCACACGATGCACTATGCTCTTCCACGAGTTTCTGTCTTTGGCGGTTTTAATCGCTTCAGGTATTGCCAGGCCCGTGAGCGTCCTTATTAGGTCTGACCAACGGGTAGGTGAGCGCCCGCGTGGTCTTTTCCCGTCGACCCGACCAACTACTATCAGCTTTTCCAGGCTGTCAGGATTCCGACGAGCGAAGTTATCCTTATTAATATAAAATGTAAATAAATAAATCACGTTTTGCCTAAAATGTAAGTCATAGATCTACCTAAATCTCATTTAGGAAACGCTGTAATATCGTCAGTTTACGTAGACAGAAAACTGAAACCCAGGTCATAAAGTGGGCGTCCTATTTCGGCATTATCATAATTTTATTATAACGTTTCTCACTTTGGAAATAAAATAACAGTCACGGCGTGAAATATCATTTTGTCTACATCTACACTAATATCATAAAGAGGAAGTATTTGTATTTTTGTTGTTTGTAACGAATAAACTCAAAAATTACTCCGATTTTAATAATTATTTCACCATTAGAAAGCTACATTATCCCTGAGTACGTTGCATAGGCTATGAAACGCGAGTAGAGCCGCGGGCAAAAGAGCTAGTAGTAACTTAGCAAACTCAACGTTTCTCTAACGTTATATTTCTGACAATAACGCACTTCAATTTAGAAAGACGCGTTTCCTCTTTCTCATATCACTTGCAGTGCAATTGTGCTACGTATTTTGTTACATAATTAGGCAACTTTTCTGACACGGCTCAGGTGTTGTTGAAACGTGTTAGTATGGCAGTTTGCCAGAATAGCTCTGCTCGCTCCGGGCACCACGGGAGGAGGGATCATTAGCAGATAATGGGTTTGAGTGTAGCCGTAGCCGAGAGCAATACGGTACTATACGGTTAATGAATTCGTTGATGAGTAACCTGAATGTACAAGTAACATTACCTATAATAGGCAGATGTAAATTTTAATTGACCCATTGAGCGTCTGTCCACTCGACGGAACGACACGGCATGGCACAATACGGCAGCCGGGAAGTCAAAAATTTTGACTTCCCGTACGACTTGACCCGTCCCGTTCCGTCCCGTTCGACTTAATGTAATATGTCATGATTTTCACTTAAGATGTATGGTAAAGCGCGGCAGCTGTCTTTCGACACTATTATGTTAGCTTTTATTATTATTTTTATTAGTGTCGCTTTCGACACAATTATCTTATCTTATTATACCGGGTGTAAGGAGACCGTTCTCGAAAACGAAAACTGGGAATAGTGGTGGGGATTACTAATACAAAGCGACTAAAAAAAACGCGAAAAAAAGACTTTTTTTTTAAACTTAAAATCTGATATTTTAACATCGACACAAGTTATACAAGCTTTAAAAAGCTAGTTTAAACACCAATTACCAAAAAAAAAAAATTTACCCTAACGGCAGTCTAATACTAAATGCCTAACAGCTGACGCTAGAGGTGAACGCCCGCACACAGCTGCGCGCGGTCGCGACCTAGGTGCCGCGCCGCCCGCGCCCTCCGCTGTCTCGGCGCGCGCGCGGCCCGCGGCGGCGCGTCGTCGCACTTTCCGTAGGTACTGGCGCCGACCATTGACCCCCGCGATATAAACGCGTTACATTGCTGGTTTGCAAATTTCTAAAAGTTTAAAATAACAGTTATATGGCTAATAGTTAGTGGTTTCGGGTTGTGTATAGATAGTATAATAACGGCGTTTCGGCTTCGAGAACGGTCTCCTTACACCCGGTATATAAATTACGTGCCACGTTGTTTGTCCGCTATAGACTCCTAAACTAGTAAACCGATTTCAATCAAATTTGCACACCGTGTGCAGTTTGATCTAACTTAACAGATAAGATAGCTCACATATATATTAAGACAATAAACGCGAACGAAGTCGCAGGGTGACAGCTAGTATTAGATATAAAATTATAGAATGAATTTTTGATAAATTAGCTTCCATCAATGTACTAAAAACAGTATTACAAAGTATTCAGAATAATTTTCATGTTGATTTTTATAATCGGTGCTCAGAAAAACGTAAACACGTATTTTTTAAATGAAAATTATTCTCAATATTTTGTAATACTGTTTTCAATGCATTGATGGAGGCAAATTTATCAAAAATATATTTTATAATTTTGTATCTAATGTATAATAGTGTCGCGAGCGAGTGAGACAGCTGCAAGGCCTTACCATGCACCTTAATGGGGACGGCATCGGCACAGCGGTAGTGGCGGCGTTCATTCCTGCTGGTGCCGTCGCCGTCGCCGTGCCGTGCCGACAAGTGAAAAAGCGCCCATTGTCCTAGGCGATAGATAGCGAGTCACGAGTAGCCGCCAGAGTCACGAGATTAGCCATGATTTGAAACTAAACGATATGCGCATATAAACTGAACCGCGCAAATAACTTTTTCAATTTTCCCAAAGTGACAAAATAAACGATCGGAATTTGAAATCTGACATCAACATCTAAGGAAATTGAGGAGATTTGCTGACTGCAGTACCTGTGCCAAATTCTCTTACGTTTAGGTCGTTGACTTGACACGGACGAATGTTTGGCGCCCCATTAATAAAGCGAGACTGCGGTAAGTACCTAATTATTTAGGTTTCACTCGTTTTTCTGCGAACGACGGCATTGTGCCAGGTCTTGCAGCAACAAACACTCTCCAATTGTCGCATCGTGTTGTCTCATTTAATTCATTTCAGTAAAGTTTATAGATGTGAATTCGGTGCCGCAATGTCTGCAAAGCGTAGTCCTGCAGTAGTCCAGTGTATCCAGGTCACTATGGAATCGAGGATCGATGGCAGATTATTGTGCGCTTGTTTGTGCAAGGCATTATGAGGCTTACGTCCAGAAGTAGAAGTAAAAGCTCACTGTAAGCCAGACCGTGAGCGGGCATATACCTTAGTCTTTACTAGGTCAGACGTGGTAGCAACGAGCGGTGCTGTTAATACTTTAAAATAACGTAACGTAGGTAAAGTTTGAATATTGTTGCTATGAATTTTTCGACATGAATAATGCAAATTATTTTAAGCACGATAAGCTGTAATCTAACACCTCTGCATTGCAGTATATGATAAGCATTTAGTCCTTCTGGCTGTAATGTTAGCTGTGGTACAGTTAAGTGTTCTAATCTATTTCCTTCTAACTTAACTTAACTTACCTAACTAACTTCTTTTACCTAGTTGAATTTTAAGAAGATGCTTTTGATTGTAGACAGTGCAAATTAATATTACCTAATAAGGTATAAAGATGCCTTAAATCTAGGTATGGCATGCAGCACATGCCAATAAAATGTGATCTTGCTGCACTCGAATAAGATTATTTAACATTCCTTTCCACATACCTACTACTACTTCTAAAATTGTCATTTTGTCTGTATTTGTATTCTAGGTATGTATCAACCCACGTCTGATGCAACAGAATATTGCACGGTATTGTCTTGGTACAAACAGATGCTTGCACTCTCGAGACAATGACTGAAAACGTTTGACCGATCGGGTGACGACAACACTACTCTGCCATTTGTTGCCTGCTAAAATAGTTCCTAACACAATGCGGTAGAGTTGTTATCTGCTACATTAATATCTAGCACGATGCCATACAGTACAGTATTGATTACCAGTATTGTATCATGTTGACAGATGTTCTTCTACGAGAAGCAATGATTGATTGCCCGTTTGAACGAGGAAACGAGAACACTACAGCTGCTTTGTACCTAAGCTCGTAGCACAACTGATTTGTAACGACTACAATTTATTTCGTGGATACTTTTGATTAGCACAGTTTTTAAAATATGTATTGGAAAACTGCAAATGAGTTTTCATTGATAGGATAGACTATCATTGTTGTTGAAACTTGCAATTATAGTTGTACGAGAGAAGTAATTGTAGCTTTATGGAGCAGCTCTAGTTTTTAAACTGAGTAGGTAAACATTTTTCTCTGAAAATCTCAGCTACTTTGCACCCACATATTTGTTACAGCCATTTCCAAAGCTAGCTATATAATAATGTTGTTGTTCCGCCCACGAGCAGATAGGTAGGTATTTGTCCAGGTCAACCCGATCCTTTACATTAGCTACATTTGTTTGTTCGGACCGTGCTCTGATTTATTTTGAGCAATATTTGTCTAACCTCGAAAAACAATCAGTGAAAAATTCGGCTAGCCATTTAGTTGTATATTTATGTTATGGCTTATGGTGTAACAAAAGATTTTTTTTAGTTTTACGTGTAATTTAGCTGAAAATAATTGTGTTGTGACTACGAGGAGCTTTGCATTCTTTGAATTGCTAATTAGTTTAAAAGTCTCGTCCACTCCGTAATACTTTGTTAGTATAATGCAAATGGGAGTCAAATACCAAAAATTAAAAATCAATTTTGGATCCATATACTATCAATGTATTGTATCGTCAATTAAAATAACTTCGACTCCATTATGCAGATGAATTTAAATGCTTGTTACTTTGTAAGGACACTAAGATCTAAGAATTCTAAGATGTACAGTTTATGTTCATGAAAAAAATGCATTATTTCGCAGAAAACCTATACTGGTCCGGACTCTTTATTGAGACCACGGACGAAGATATCGCCCACGCCACTCTCTTTACCGGAGGTTTGTCTTGACGAAAGAGAAGAGTACTTGAAAAAAAAAGTATTTTTAAAGTACAGCTTAATAAAAAAACAGCTTAGGCTGCTACTTGCCACATTCATATTATAATTTCATGCAAGCACTACGGCTACCTGATAAGTAATTGTTGTACTTATTAAAGAAATGATTTTCTTCATAAACAGGCTCAAAACCAGACGGCTACTTGCAGAAATTCATTATCAAGTCTGAAACTTAAAAATAGCCTAAAGTTTTGTAGTTGGTACTTACTAAAGCTTTATTTAAGTTTCAGAATTATTTTTCGATATTTTCAACTTTAAAACGATTGTGTAAGTATTGCTCATCTCAACAACGCATATATAATTTCGACAATCCTCTCGCTTTTTTCTTGTATTTATACTACATTACTTATGATCATCAACTCATTGTAATTCTTACAATAATTAGGTAGGGACATTACCTTTTAATCCAGGTCCGAGCAAACATCCTTGCAAATCTTAATAGACGTCAACGCAACGGTATTTAAAGCAACATTTCGACCGCTATCAGAACATTGCTTGCATAAGCCGACATCGAGGTCACAGTATGCTTCAATGTCGCAATTATAGCCACCCTTTTAGTTTTAGTACCCAATAAAATACGCGTTACGGTCGAGTAATGCTTGCCTTATTCTATAATGCTTCGCGCAATTTGTAGAAAAATAGCTACACTCAAGTATCGGTAAGCGTTTGCCATTTGCCTCTCTTCAAAATAAAATACGTACAGTCTTTTCCATGCACTTTGTAGATTGCCGCTTTAAAAAGAATTCGTAGTATTAAATTTAACAGCCTTTAAGATGAATGTTTTGGTGTATTTTTATAGTTTCCGATCTAGAGGCGATAAAATTTCGTACTGATATAAAAGTGCGTCAGAACTCTGGCCTTCGATCGAAAGATCTATCAGAGACTCGTAGGTATTACGTGACACGCTGCCACGATTTGGTATTAGGGTCAACTGGGGCAAATGCGTCTGTGGGGCAATTGCGTCTTTCGAGAAATACTGACAAGCCCTTCACAAATTAGGCGCAACGACATCATTTTCTACCTTTAGTTACAATAACATGTACTAGATGGCGTTAGTTGCCTAATTTGTGAAGGGGTTGTCAGTAATTCTTGAATGACGTAATTGCCCCACAGATGGATTTGCCCCAGTCGACCTTCTATCGTCCTACTCGGCAGGATTTTATTACAGCAATTTTTTTAGCTCCGAGATTGTTTTCTGACTAAGTTTCTATAGTTTTAATTAAAAATAAGTAACTACATATCGGTATATCGATATTAATAAAATTAGTACCTAGAAGGTTTAATTTTCAAAAATTTAGTTAGTTAAAGTTTTTTTTAAAGTTATTTAAAAAAAACTTTAACTAACTTTTTTCCAGTTTTGTTACTTAAAGAAAAAAAAAAATACTAATGCGTCTTTATGCGATACTTCCCTAAAATGTACAATTATTCTACGACAATGTCGCATAGAGACATTAATTTATTATTTCAAGCATGTTTCATTTCCTTTTTCAAGTATTTTAAGGCCAGTGTAAATATTTTTTACTGATTTCAGTTTATCAGTTAGTATTTCTTGCTGTAGTTATCAGCAATCTAAAATGCAACTAAACATTCAATGAGCTTAATTCTTGCATCTCTTCGACTAAGAATTCCTCTACAGTTTATTGGCATCTATTGTATGAAATATTGTTCCATTGCGGCTACATTATGTTATTCTTCGCAGTATATGAGCTCTACAAAAGCTATAAAACTGGTCCCGGTTTATATTCGAACATAGATTTATTTGACCGCCTTACTTCATTTCATGCCGGATTATGTGATTTCTGTACCAGACATTTTACAGTGTGTTTTGAACTAGCGATATTTGAAAGGCGTATAGAACAGTCTTTTCCGTCGACAAACCACCCCCATATCAATCCTATCATCGAATTTAAGGAATGGCTGCCATTTATATTTTTAGATTTGGTATTCTAGGACTTCAGTTCGAAAAACCTGTCACTTTTTATGTAGAAGCTCTACATACATGAAACTATATTAGTAGGCAATACCTACTATTACAATTCGATTAAGAATGTAACTGACGTCTCAGAATAAAAAAAATATCTAAAAATAAAAACGACGGCCATTCCATAATAGGGGCTGTGAACCCTGATATGGGGTTTATTTGTCGATGGAATTAAATGTTCTATACGCCTTTCAAATATCGCCAGTTCGAACTCAAACACACTGTAAGTATATTCATACAAGAACAAAATATTTTAAAAACCAACTTTTTTGTTTAAAGATTTATTTATCTCAAGGAGTTTCCCAAGAAGTCAGAAATGGCCTAAAATCTTAAAAGTGCCGACGTCCTTTTTTAAATAATAAATCTGGCACGCTTTATAGTACCTACAAAGCTGGTTCAGATCTCGTAAAATGTCCAATGGCCACCACAAAAACAACAAGAAACTTTTACAATAGTCTGCGTCGAATAAAGCTCTACCAAAAGAAACAAACAGCGAGCGGCATTCATTCAAAAGAAAATAAATGGACCTCGCCTTCAGAAGCTATTTTCTTTTAGTAGCAATTAAGCTTGCTTTGAATACTTTTCACGAATTAAGTTCGAGCCTTGCGCCGGGTAAAGCTGGGGCTTTCTTAACATAGCGCTTCATCAGACATAGTTTCACGCAAATGCGAGAAACTATGTAAAACAACAAAGTCATTTTCATTATTGGACTTTATCCTTTTGTAGTTAAAGTTCTAGTTACCTACTCTAATTGTGGTTATGTCAACTGTTATCGTTTCGGCATTTTGTCAAATCACTGTTCTTTGTTCTAGGTTACGATGCCGCGCCTTAGCAGCGGGGGTGCTAACGGCCTCTCAGAAAAACGGCAGCTCGAATTCGAGGCGGCTGTGGAAGCAGTCATCAGGGACATTACGTCGCCACTCACTGAAAAAAAGCCTCCTGTCGTCCAGATCGTCATATACGAGTCTTCAGTTTAGTATAATGTAGCTTTTATATGACTACAATCATATCAAATGCCTGGAACATTGGCTTGCATTTTTGTGGTTCCTCACATTGAAGCCAAGCTTGAGCCCTTGAGCGTTTCATAATGGTTCAAGAATGTACGAATTGATGTGGCGATGTTGATGCTGTATGTTGATGTTGATTATGTTCGCGCTACGTTCGGGTTTTAAGCGAAGGGTTACAAAGCTTTAAGCAGTGAAAAGGAGATGTGAAAGCTGTATAAATTAGAATCTTGTTACAAATTGGCTCACCCTTTAACAGTGTGGCCATGCTATATATACCTACGAGTTAGTTCGTTAAGCCTTTGCTTACGAGCTATGTGTCAAGTTCATACCAGCGATATCGTTAGGAGTTCAAGGCTACGCCTTCGTTAGTTTCAATTAGCACGCACTTAATACTAATTACTGGGACTGCTTAGGCTTGTTCAGTCTAAGCCGAGGAAGAATAATGACGGAGACAAAGTGATGCTACTGTAGCTGAATGTTAAAATGTCGTTGTTTGTCGACGGTTCAAAGAACACGTCACACCTCAACAATATTTATCATAAGGTTCCTTCTGCAAAAACCGATTTGGAAGCCATTGGTCTATACTTTTGTCCCCTAGCAGTATCGTTCGTTACAATTTTACCGTAGTTTTTGGGAGACGGCATAATTTTTACTGGAGGGCTTTTCCTACGCGTGAGATGAGATGAGATTTTATCTTGGTCACTCTCACACCTCTGACGTTTCAAACGAGAGCAACAAGGACGAAAAAAGGTGAGATGAAAATCTCAAATCTCCAAAAAAAATCTCCCCTGATTGCCTACTCTTTACCATTTCATTCGTCTCACTTGGGCTCGTGTATATACAGATAATATTATCGCACTATACATGTTTCCAAATATGAAGAATTGACGGGTCTTTTAATGAATATAAAACTATTTTGTTAGTTGAAATTAAAAGGAATCCTACACGATATGAATCAACTTGTGGCGTAGTCCCGCCGTCGCGGCGTACAATTCAACGCCACGAAACGCGACACTCAGTAAACTCATGATTTGTTTTGTTTCTGTGCCAACGTTGGAAAGAGATGTGACTGTCTATTTGTACATTAACCTTCTGTCTGACATTTAGGACATAAATAATATAAAAAGCTAAGCAAAGAAAACCGACTTCCCGTCATCCATATCGAGATTTTTTAGACTTTTGTTAATATTTTAAAAACCGCTTAACGGATTTCGTAAAAAAAAAATATGGGATCTCCTCGAAAGTATGATCTACCAAACTAAGTAAAAATTATTAAAATCAAATCATAATTCGCGAAGAAATCGCGTAACATACATACAAAAAAAAACATACACATGAATTGAGAACTTGCTCCTTCTTTGAAGTCGGTTAAAAACCACAAGAAACGATTTACGAATTTAAATTTTAAATTGAAAGCACAAGTACTGAAGGCACTACTTTCTTGATTAAGTATTAACGAATATAATATTACTTTCATCGAACCAAAATTTGTAGTCAGTTTTTCAAAGCTTGAGACACTTTGCTGCTGAAAATAGCCTTATTGGTAAGACTTTATTAACATTGGAATTCAAAATCAAAGTTAGTAACAATCTTGAAATAGAAAGTAAAGATAGATGTTATCAACCATTGCTCTATGGCATTCAGGCAATAAACTATTTAAAGTAAGGTTACGTACTTATTGCTGTGTGCTATGTGCGTTTAAATTTATTTCTCGTAAACTCTTTCAATGTGTAGTGTTTAGTAAAGTTTTATGTAGAAAAATATACATTTTTAATTTTTAGGCGAAAACTGTTTTCAATAAAAGCATATTAAGTACTTAGCCAGATTTCAGTAGAAAAATTGACCGAGTGAGCGTTAGCAAGCGAAGCGTCTATGCTTCAGCTACGACTGGCCCCGATAAAAATGCTTTCGTTGGTCCGTATCTTTGCCTTCCTCTACATGGGGCCTACATGTAACATCTACATGGTAACATTTTGTTTTCGACGCTGCGCGACTATGGACCTTATTACGTGGCGATACATTACGCGGTCGCGCAGCGTTGAACAATCAACAATCAAAATGTTTTTAATAAAGAGTTGTTGTATTGTATTGTATTGTTGAAAACAAAAGGTAACAATCATGCCAGTAAGATGTCATTGTAGGCCCAGGAAACCAATTTTAGAGGACCAAAAACTGACTAGGCAAAAATATCTGTATATATCGAACCTGCTCACAAAATATCACGAGAATCGACCTGTAGCGGAGAACAGACGTCGGCCGCGAGGTGTACACCTCACAGACCCACTAGGAATATGTATTCAATGATTATACTGTTTTTTTTTGTGACGGAGGGGAAATCTTCAAAAAGATGCCCGGCTGCGTAGGGGTGCATCCGGGTTATGTGGGGGTTGACCCACTAAAACCCCCTCGGTAGCCAGCTTCTATGCTTAACAGAGGGGCACCGGGATCTCCATAGGAACGCACACCGATGCCCTCCTAACACGTTGCTTGAAGCACAATCCCGGACGTTGGTCCCTCATCCATCTTCACAACGACGCGGGCCATGCCGCGCCGTCGTCTTCCCAGGGCTTGTTTTAGAGGGTGGTCAGACCCCCTAGTCTGGCCACACACGCGCCCAAAATCCCCTCCTAGTCGCCTCTTACGACAGGCAGGGAATACCGAAGCCGTACTCTAAGACCCCGGCTCCAGGGTTACAGGGCTTGGACGTTCTGCTACGCCGCGCCTACGCCGTCGCATTCGTGAGGGATCAGCTCGGGATGATTATACTGTCTAGTCTTCCGTCTTTTTTTTTATAAAGAATAGGTCAACATTTGACCACCAACTCGCCTGATATGAAGCGACATTGTGGCCTAAGATGAAGCACGAAGACCTAGTAGGTACTTATTCACTCTGGCCTTGAAGATACCTAGGTTGTAGTTAGTCGGAAAAACGATGATGGTGGCAAACGATTCCAGTCCCTAGCCGTTCGTATTAAGAAGAAGAAGGCGAACCGCGTGTTGTACGAGTAGATGTATATCGACTATGTAGGGATGATACTTATGCGTTTTCCGACTTTTTTTATTATATTGGTCTTTATTTAATATTGACTTTAAGCGATGGCAGCCTAGTTGGGAGAAGGTCCGCCTCTCAAGCCAGAGGAAGCGGGTTCGAACCCAGCCGGACGGTACGCACCAATTTGTTCATTGTGTGAGCATATGTGCGTATTGTATGTCATCTGCCATATGATTGGAGCCCGGTGTATGGCGACAGGCTCGCCCCTGTCACATTTGGGACTGAATATCGTCCGGCGAAGTGTGGGTGTTGTATTACACCTCTGCCAGCCCCTTCGGGGGTAAGGCGTGACGATATATTTTTATATTGAATATTGGTCTGAAGATAATGGTTGCCGTTATTTTTTTTGCCTTAAGTTACAATGTAGATAGGCAAATGTTTCGTGACTTTTCCCCCTTAGGTTACAATGCCGATAAGTACTAAGCTTAGCTGGGCTTTCTACTCGACATGTGATGTGCGCCGTTTCATTATTTCATTTCGTTGGGCGGCGCGTAGTCTAGACACGAGACTATTGTGATAAGATTGAAAACGATTTCTTTTTATTTCTATCTGTGCTGTCAATATGTCGAGGCTAATATGTAGTGAGTGAAGAAAATACGAATGTATGGATGTATCTTTTATTATATATTATGAGAAATATTTGCATGTTTTCACTAGGGATACATTTTCGATTGTTTCTGAATTTGTTTTTTGGTTTATCGGCTATTCCCAGATCATTTACAATTCGTAAGTAAGTCTACTTCAATCATTAAGGAAGGTCTGTATTACAAATGTGTGTTTAGGATATATTTATCTATGAATAGTTTTCTTACACCTACCTAGCTCTCTTGTCCTCTGCAAACAACTCGACTCGTGTTGAATTATAGTCATCTAGCTAGTCTTTAGTATAATAGATACGTCTTGCTAGGAAAATGCGGGATATTTTGATCATCGTGATTATCTTTAGTCAAATCTATATGTTTAATAGTAAAAGGCTTATCTATTGTGAGTTAAATTGTTTCGGTATTATAAATATCGCAGTGTAAAGATGGCAGCCTAGTTGAGAGAAGGCCCGCCTCTCAAGCCAGAGGGAGCGGGTTCGAGCCCAGCCGACGGCACGCACCAATTTGTTCATTGTGCGTATTGTATGTCATCTGCTACATGACTGGAGCCCGGTGTATGGCGACAGGCTCGCCCCCTTTCTCATTTGGGACTGAATATCGTCCGGCGAAGTGTGGGTGTTGTATTACACCTCTGCCAGCCCCCTCGGGGGAAAGGCGTGACGATGTGTTATGTAAAAAGATAACTTATAGGGTCAACTGGTACAAATGCGTCTGTGGGGCAATTGCGTCTTTTGAGATTTGCTGATAAATCACAAATTAGGTGCCACCTACATTTCTTTTTTCTATCTCTAGTTGCAATAATCTGTACAAGATGGCGTTAGTTGCCTAATTTGTGAAGGGTTTGTCAGTAATTCTCGAAAGACGCAACTACCCCACAGACGCATTTACCCCAGTTGACCCTACAACTTAAATAAAATACTAAGCTCAGTTGGTGTCCACAGATAACGTAAACGAACTTGTCTGAAACCTGTAATGTATTTGGGATCACGAGCGCTGAAAGTTTGACGTACCTATTTATAAGAAGCAAACAAACTTTGTTGCTGGCGTTCGTTTTACGAGCATTTTGCGAACTAAGCTCTTCAGAACAGGGTTTTTCCATCAGATACGAGTAAAAGTGCATTGTATTCTTATGGAGGTCCCTAAATGGGTAACGTAAAGTCATCGAACCTAAGTTTCAAATGAACCTCAAGATAATAAAAAGATAAAAGTCATAGCAAGAGAGAGGCTTATTAAGCAGCGGCGTGAAAAGAGTTTTGGATAATGTTGATGATGATAGCATACATGCTATATTTCAAGACTTGTTTTGTCACAATTTCAATGGCAAGGTAATTTGGCGATTTACGATTAGCATATTATTTGGACTCATCGATCCAATCAAAGCTACTCAACAGGTCTGTGAAATGAGATGTTATACTCGTATTTATACATACTCTTTTTTGTTCCACAACAACTTTTAGCACATAGATTTTTGTCTAAAGTAATCCGGACTTCAATGAATTTTTATGTCCTTAGGGACATAATTTCCATAATATTGCTGGGATCCAGGGCTTACCACAGATTGTAATCTGAAGCTTCGGGAGGAGTTTTGGGTAAATTTATTAGATTGGTATGTTAAACAGTTGGTATTAGCTGTACAATATTATAATGTTTGTGGAGCACAGGACTTGGGATCCAAACATGGTCATTAAATCATTTGCGTTCGTGCTTGCCAAAGTTTTTTCAGTAAATAATTAATGAAGGTATACTCTTTATCACCAAGTTCGGCATTTTTGATATGTAAATAAATGTCAGTCGCTTGCTAACGAAGTCAGCGTGTAACTGAGTTCTTCGGAGTTTAGTTAATATTGATTCACCACCTGTTTGGCGTCTTTTTCATTACCTATTTTATGCAGCGGTTCCAGTATAAATTTCGTTCCGCTCCGAGCTACAACCTGGGCGTTTTCAAGGTCTGACTGACAACTAGGTCTTAGCGCTCTATGTAAGGCCTTACATAGAGCGCTAAGACCTAGTTGTCAGTTGCTTTAAAGCAGGCGAGTTGGTGGTCAAACGGTGACCTAAGATAGTCGTTGTCGTCCATTCTTTCTACAATTAAAAAAATGGTTTTTACTTTCAAAGCATTTTTGCAAAATCAATTTCCTGTAGCCCACCACTCAAGTCTTTCTTTGATGGCTTTGCGCCACTTTTCCTTGTCTTTTGTGGTTCGTAGCGCATCATTAATTTTGCTAGTGGAAGATACGAAAGTCATGGTCCCAGAGATATCATAATCTATTGGTAATTATGTCGTCGTATCGGGCTAGGTAAGAAATTGATTTCGCTATAAATTAGGCTTGGCTTTGTCTTCGCAGCTAGATAAGACCGTTTCAGACAAATTCGCTTCTTTAATGGATTGTAGCACAGAGTAAATTTATCTATGGTTGAAGTAAAGTTGCTTGCGAAAAATTGTGTTTCGGAAATATCAGTTTGTATTTAGTTGTCATAGACAATGTACTATTGATACTACTTTGCGTATTAGAAATGTGTATTTATCTAATTATTTTAAAATATTGATAGAGTAAAGAATTTCAAGATTCAATTACATTCTTGAGTATATTCTTTGTTGTATATTTATTCTAGAATTATTTGTGAAGAAAAATCTGATCCGTACTAAATAGGTTTAGCTAGTTTTATTTTGGTTTAAGTAATTGTGTAGCTAATAATTAGGTTAAAATATTGTATTGTAAAGTTTGATTAAATCAGCTACTGATATAAATGTGGAGGGAAAATCTATGTATTTGATTAGGCAGAATTAGAACTAGCTCTAAATTAATTTCATTGTTGATCAAATATTTTTGGATGCAGTTTGCAGCTACGCTTAGTTATCAATCACACTTTGCTAAAAATATTGTTTTGTCAATTCAAACTGTTCAATTTTGTAAAAAAGAAATGAAAAAAGTAAAATAGGTAATTTTTAAAACAAGTTTGCTAAAATTTAATAAAATTCTACTTGCGTTTTCTAAATCATCTTTTATTAATTGAACTGACCTAATACACTTCCCTGTCTAGTTAATTTTGTATGTTTTGATGCAATTAGTGTAAATAGTTTATTACAAACCCATTAAGAGTATTAAAATACAAGAGCCTCTTCAGACTTTGCTACAAAAAAGTAACATCGTAGATTCGAAGCTAATGATTACCTTTACACTTACCTTATATAGATTATACTCAAAACGATCGAAGTTTTTAAAAATAACTTTTTTGGTTACTTTGTTGTACTGGGCTTGAACCCTGAACGTATACATACCCTTGAAATAGCTATTGAGAACACCTTGTGAGTTCACCACGGCGGCGCTTATGTTATTTTGCGCCTGTGTTTTAACATAACAAATATCTTTTAATGCGATATCTGTAGGGAATACTTGTGCTCATGTAGGTTCTACCAGGTTGTATCACTGTTATACTGTTACGAGCTGGGTCACAATAATTAGGATCACAGAATGATAATATATTTTAATATTTTCTAGTATCCATCGTCTCAGTTTGCTAGAACTATTCACATAGCGATGCTTATAAAAACTTGAATCTCTTAGTCTGAAAAGCCCTTTTAGGCTTTTCCACCGGTAGTTACAGTTGGAATAAACATTGTAATGCAGCTTTGAAAGATCTAAGAAACCATTACGTCAGTCTCTGGAACCGCGCGGTCATAATGTGGTTTACCAATCTTCCGCTGCGTCTTTCGATTTTATAGCATAATAAAATATATCAAAATGTTTATAAAATTCATAATTTATCGCGTAAACAGTCGAGTAGTTGTGCGTGAGTGCTGAAACCGATAGTTCTCGGTTTCATTTGGAGAGTATAAAAATGGTACAATATAAAATGTTTGGTAAGTAATTCGCTTTATTAAGATTTATTGTGATCAAGGTTTTATGTTTTTTGTATTAACTTTTATGTTAAAACATACTTAGTTATAAAACAAGTACACATTTGTACATGGTTACACATCTAACACAGAATGTCAAATTGTCAATTCCCTTGGAAAAGTAAACCTACTTTTAAATGTTAATCCATGAAAGCAGAAAATTAATGATTGTTACATACAGGGCTGTGTTATAGAAAATCGTAACCAAAATAGATAAACTAAATGGCTCTAGTATAAAACATACTTTAGGTTATTTACACCAGCGTCAGTTAGACAGTAAGGCCTTGGGGTCCGAAAGCACCTATAGAAAAGACTACCTGCCGACACAGAGACAAATTGTCTTTCCACCATTTTTGTCCGCGCTTAGATGTGACAAAGCTAGAACACGGATATGTTTGTCTCTTTCTCGCATGACAAAAACAGTGGAAAGACATTTTGGCTCCAGCCCGTGCTAGCCGATGCAGGGCATCTTACACCTTGGTGCTAACCGCATACGGCATGAAATGTACTTTAGCACTTACTCATTATGGATTATTATAAACTAGCTGCGCCCCACGGTTTCACCCGTGGTTAAAAAGTATATAAATATACTATAATCAATCTCTGTGCCAGATTGTATCTAGATCTGTTCAGCCGTTCTGGCGTGAAAGAGTAACAAACATTCATCCATCCATCCATTCTTACAAACTTTCGCGTTTATAATATTAGTAGGATAATAATCCATGTTAATTGAAACAAGGTCTAGCTTTCCGGGACTTGACACCCAACTACGTCACTCGTCATCGTCTCTCTCGAACTTGTTGTAAATTACTTATTCCGGTCTTGCTCATGCATCGATTGACGTAAGTGCGTGTCACCAACTGACCTTTTTTATCTCGGAACGCTAAACCTGGCCGAGTAAATCTCTGTACCATGTACCTATATGTATCTATAGAAGGTTTACATACTTACCTATACCTAGGTAAATACTCACCTCTTATTTATTTAATCCTATTTATACTATGCCCGTCCTTCAAATTCGATCTATTTCGAGAGAGACAGATGGATAGTATCTACGTACTTTTGTCAGTGAATCATCAGTATCATCAGTATTTCGCTTACGCAGTAAACTTCATAACGCCTGTGACTCTATCGCCATTATATGCGCCAGCGCATCTTTAAAGGTAATAAAATCTTATTAAGTGTGAGTGAGTGCATCGTAAAAACGATATGATTTATAAGAATTACCCAGTGTTATGGTATTTGTAAAGACATTTCACTGAAACGCTCCATGAAATTGGTCTGTTTGTTGTTTTAGGTTAGAGTAGCTAAATGTTCGAGATAGTTTGCTTAAAAGCAATTAATCTGAGTTAATTAATAGCAATGTTATTTTGTTTAGTACCTTCTAGGTCTTCTTCTTCTTGTGATGTGAAGCGATAGAGCCTAGGCGTGCTCCATCGCTTCTCATCAGGCTATTTCGTGGACAAACGTAGATCCATTGTAAAAAAAAAAACAAATAAGAAACGGAATGAGCTTAACAACCGTTAACAAATACCAACCTAATACATATTTTTTGCGAGCGACGACCTTTCAGTAGCAAGTGACGCGCTCTGAAATGAAACAATTTCATTTTGATGTTTCATTTCCTCTCATTTTCTTTTTTGTAGTTTTAAATTTAATCCGGGGATAGCTTATCAACTCCATGATCCGGGTGGTTTGTTTGCTCATTTGAAAGACCAGCGCAGGATATTTAGGGCACCGGAAATTAAAGAGCTTAAGTTACAGACAAAATGTTTGTTGGATGTTTTTTTTTGTGCGAACTAATGAAGTGAACACAAAATTCGCCACCAAGTCCCCAGTCTTAGGGCTGCGTTTCCACTAAAGCGGAGCTAAGCGTAGCGGAGCTCGGGGTTGCATGAATTGATCAATCTCAATGCTTATTCAACTGAAGCGACTTGGAAATTTTAAGCGTTGTGATTGATCAATTTAAACACCGTTGAGCTCCGCTCCGCTCGCCTCTGCTTCAGTGGAAACTACTGAAAACGGACCCTTATTGTAGCAATTTGTAAAAGCACCTAGCTTGAGTTTTCTACCAATTGTTTCGCACAGAGAATGATTATTCGAAAAACATCACAAAGAAAATCATTATGTTTGCTACAAAGTGAAGTGGCCCCATAATTCAGTCTAACAATAGCAAACCGACAGGTCGAAATGATAAATGATTTGCGACGTGCTTGCGAAGTGACTGTGAATGTGTGGAATTTTGCTACGAAAATTGATGTACGTTTTTCAAACAATTTGAACGAGACTCATTCACCTGGTGGTAAGAGCTATGCTGTGCCTGCCCTTTAATATTGGATGGTATTGCAACGGTAACCTGAGCAACAAACATTCTGCGGGACCATAATAAGTACCTACTGCGTTGTTAACTCGTCTGTGCGCTGTAATTGTTATTTTTCATCAGGGTTTTTAAAATTGTCTCAGTTGTCTAATCTAATGTAAGATGTAGGTATCTATGTAGGTAGGTAGTATTGTGTAGGTTTAGTGTATGGAAAAATCAAAAGAAAAAAATAAATCGAGCAGCGCGTTTTGTATTTTCCGAGAAAGTGAACGAGGACAAATACTCTGCCCAAAATAAATTATTCGAATACTTTACAAGCTGGAAACTCGATGCCAAAAAACAGCGAACCCGAACGGGAATTCCGAGGAAAGTTTAAAAATGGCCTGAGAACTTTTATTTTACGATATTTATGGGAATAAAAAATGATTCAACATTTCTTAGGATATTCTGTGCCAAGTTTGCTTTTCATTCATTCATGGATGTGAAAAAAATGGAAAGGTAAAAACATATTACAAATTGTATTGAAAAAATTCATACTTTATGTCGCTTACCTACTATTTGGTTACCACAAGGCTCCTAGTTCATAATCTTAATATTTATAAATTACGTGTCACGTTGTTTGTCCGCTATAGACTCCTAAACTACTTAACCGATTTCAATCAAATTTGCACACCGTGTGCAGTTCGATCTTACTTAACAGATAGGATAGCTCACATATACATTTATATAAATAATAAACGCGAACGAAGTCGCGGGGTGATAGCTAGTTAGCTTATAGATCTTAGTAAAACTTACTGGTAAAGTTATAACTACTTTAATCACGGAATAGTTAATGACAAAACTTTAGTGCAACGTATCGTGACCGAAATATGGGACAGGGAGCGAACATTTAGGAAATTCAGGGTGGATTTGAATGGCTCGGGGTGTGACACAATTTGTCAAAACGACAAAGCTGTGGCCTTTAGATTTGATGCCGCGATTCGCCACGCCCACACGTCGACCCTATTTACAATACGCTGCTTTGCCAATTGATTTTATTGACTTACATCGTATGAAAGGGAAATGAGCGGCTGGAAGATGTTGGGAGAAGATTGGAGTATTTTTTTCTTTGAACTTTCTATTGAAAATGTATTGGAATGAGTTCCGCTGGACGACCATTTTGGGGAAAAATGTTTGTGTTTGTTTCAACTTTCTCAGTTGTATCTTGAGTCTGCATTGCGTAACTTGTACTGGGTTACGGAGATTAGGAATAATAAGTATGTGCCGAAAACAAGTTTTTTTTTACTACAGACTAGGCATTCGTTTGACCACTGACTCGCCTGATGGGAAGCGTCGACGTGATCGAAGGTGTAACACGCTTGCCTAGGAGATAATTCACTTTCCTCTTAAACACCCCCGGATTGTATTTAGGTGGAAAGATAGACGCAGGCAACGAGTTCCACACCTCTGCAGTTCTTACGAGAAAAGATGACTTGAAACGCTAACAAGTGGAAGTACTCAACTTTTACTGTGGGACCAACACTGAAATCACGAAAAAGCAGCTGTTTAATACATTTTAATTATTTGTCCCCTACAAGGTATAAGTTTTTCTGTATAATGAGTACTTATTAACACCTGCTTTCAGCTTAGTATCCTTAATTACCTATTTCCCGTAACCCGTTACTGCCTCGGTGGCTCAGTTGGTAGTGAACCTGCCTTCTGAGCTTGGGGGCGTGGGTTCGATTCCCACCTAGGGCAAACATTTATATGAAGAACATTTGTGTTTATACTATCTCTGCGTGTTAAAATCTATTTAAGTATGTATTTAAGAAATGTATAATTATGTAAGTATATCAGTCTATGGCAGCCGTGGTACAGGTTTTGCTTAGTTTGGGGTCATACCAACGTGCCTAAAAACGTCCCAAAATTATTTATTATTTTATTATTTGTATTTGTAGACTTTGTAAGTCTAACTTGAATCTTTTTATTTTCGCATTTAGGTACCTGAGTAAGTACCTACAAAGTTTTTGTTATCACGTTTCTGAGATCGTAAACTTTCTTCAGGTCAGAACCACAAAACATATTATTACCATCTTATAGCCATGATGGTAACATTTTGTTTTCGACGCTGCGCGACCGCGAATCGTATCTCCAAGCAATATGGTACATGGTCCCACAGCATCGAAAACAAAACGTGACCATCATGCTAATAAAATCTCATTGTATGCCCTCAGAACTGATTAAAATTTAATAAAAATAGTACAATAATTCTTAGATAAATAGCACTTATCAACATCGCACTAGTCTACCGTATTTATTAACACGAAAACACAGTATCATCTCCTAAATGCTATCATAAACTCTTCGATTTGAGTTTACTTTACTGTCGAATAAAACGGACAGGTGTGAGAGCATCAAAGACTTATATCGAGCGCTGTTTAATTTACAATAACAATTCGATTAATGGTTTTCGTTATACAATCTCAAAAGAAGATCAAAAACGGATTTGCAAAAATGCAGTGTATTTCTTTGTAATTTTTGTAGATATTTCTTGTAATGCTTGTATTTTTTTATTGGAAAGGTAGAGCGGTAAGTAGATCAAAGTAGCTTCTACGTCATCTGTGTTTGAAAATTTTACTAAACTAACTAAATAAGCCACCACTTTTATATGTATGTATTTATTTTTAACGTATTATTTGCGTCGGGGACGCAGAAACTACAAGGTGTTATAATTTTGAGTCTGTGTGTTTGTCTGTGGCATCGTAGCTACCGAACGGATGTACCGATATTTTTTTTTGTTTTAAAGGCCTAGTCGGTAGTGTTCTAAGCTATGTTTGATAAAAAATAGTTTTGATGAAAATCATTGTCGGGGGTTTTTCAATGCGTTCTTCCGGTGCTCCTGGATCCACAAAAGGGAAAAAAAAAAATAGCTTTTGCTCCTCCGGTGGAGTCTAGCAGTGTGGCCGCGGAGGGCTTCAAAATAGCTCTACATGGTTAAAGGTAGGAAGTAGAAAAAATAATTTAGCATAAGTTACTTACTTCTCTAAGAACTTGATGACCACTTGCACTGAATTGCCTAAGTGTTTGCATAACTAGTTTAAACTACTCCTCGCTAAAATTGTTACTTGAACTAATATCTAGTGTATTTCCGCTTTAACGTCGAATTAAGTACATCAAGGAATAATATTTTTTTATTCTATTTTCAATTTGGATTTAAAAAAAATTAAATTAATGAAATTTGCTTTAGAACATACAAATAGATATTTGGATGTAAGTTAAACGTTATACAATCTGATGATATTTAAACTAACGAATTTAACAGACCTAATGAAATTTACTAAAATTTTTATACAATTTGATATATGAAGCTATAAATTAGCTTTAGCCTAATAAGGAATTTAACTGAAATAATGTCATGAAATTTACAATATTTTTTTTCACCAAAAAATTAATAAGTACAAAGAAAAAATTATACAATAAAAAGCTATTAAAAATTCCTATTCTTCGAGCACTTCGTCGACGCGTGTTTCGCCTTTACACGAGGCATCCTCAGGACGTGTCGACTCTACTAGCGCGTGGCCGAGAATGATTCGTTCAAGTAACAATTTTGAAGATGAACTTCTGCAAAGTAACGCCTAATTCAATCAACTACTCCTCGCTAGCTCCTACCTAAATTACTTGCACGATCCTCAAGCCATTCTTTAGGAGACTCTTAACTGTATGTGCCTGATAAGCGAATATACAGCTAGTAGTAGATTAAACTAGTTAAGTAAGTACTTAGGCAAATCTTATAGTCAGTGCAAGTGACGATGATTCTTAGATTTTCTGTATAAAACGTTTTTGTCATTCTTTGAAGCGAATAGACAGAATAGATACAGCGAATAGATACTTGTAGTAAAAGTGTTTGTGTCAAACGTGTTGATAGACAAATATTCAATACATCAAATATCGCAAACATACTGCTATCAATATCACGTTATATTCAATACGTGTCAAAAATACGATGTAAATATGATGTGTTCGCTCATAAATATTACTAGCAACGAGTCTACGAGAAGCTTCTAGATTTTTCATTTAGATTTTCATACTTATTCAAAAGAGAGAGACTATACCTATTTTTTAACTGGAATCCTATTTATATTATAGAAGCAGAAATTTGTTTGTGTATGTGTTTGTTTATTACTTCTTTACGCTTAATCAAATCGAAAGTTTTATAGGAAATTCGGAACAGATATAGCTTATGTCTTGGATACCACTTTTAACTGCGAGTAACACCGCAGGGAGTAACTAGTTTCCTTGTAAATCAAGTCAAGGTCAATGTACTAAATAATAACCACGTCTACCTGCCGATACCTCTAATTTAGCTTTCTGAAATCGGAAGGCAATTATGGTCCCATAACTAATCATTAGGTATGAGAAAATTAGATGCCCTCACAATCCTTTGAGGCACCTACTTTGTTTCGACAAAAAATGTAAAGGATGCTTAAAAAAAACTAGGTACCTACTCAAGTACCTTGAAAGAGCATTGATGACTAAGCTTTAAAACCGGCCAAGTGCAAGTCGAACTCGGCACGAGGGGTTCCGTACCATTTTCTATAAAAATGGCAAAAACATCACGTTTGTTTTATAGCAGCTCGCTTATATTTATTTAGTTCTGTTTTCAGTATTTGGTGTTATAGCGGGAATAGAAATACATCATGTGTGAAAATTTCGACTGTCTAACTTTCACGATTCATGAGATCCAGCCTGGTGATAGACGGACAGATGAACGGACAGCGGAGTCTTAGTAATAGGGTTCCGTTTTACCTTTTGCGTACGAAACTCTAAAATGTAGGTGAAGGACCTTTAAACTAAAGCCGTGAAAAACTGGATGAGGCTAATCCAGCTTACAGGATAGAAGTATGATTGATTCATGGAGATATTTTGAACGTGAAACTGAGCTAAAGTTTGTTAGGAGATTAACGTGGGAGAAGAGTGGGTGGAATCTGAAAATGGTTTTTGTTGTATAAATCTATCATTGTAGACAAGTAGATATTTGAAATTGGCTTCAATTCTATCCAAATAATAATAATTTTCCTTAGCTCTGGAAATTATGTTATTTTCACAGTAGAGCAATATTCAATTGAATGTATTCAATTTAAGTCCTATATATTTCTACAATTCGAGATACATATTTTATGGTCTTTTTCTCTCTCGTTTAAAAAGTCATAGGAGTGAAAGTGAGCAAGAGTGCGAGCACGAACACTTAAACTGGCGTTTCAAATCGACAGAAACGACAAATTTGGATGGAAAGTACCGATGTAGTCGATTTGAAACGTTTATTTAAACTGGCATTTCAAACCCTGACATTTGTCCGTGTCGCACCCCAGATCGCATCTCACGCGTTAAGAATAGCCTGATCATTTTGTCGTGCAACAAAAGTGATACCGTTAAAAAATTATAGTAGATAACTTGTAGCGCCTCACTCAACTGCCGTCTTTATACTTCTTCGCTCTACAAAACTTCAAGGCTAGAGTGAATAAGATGGAGCACGGCGACCTTATAGGTCGCCGTGCTCCATCTTAGACCACAACGTCGGATAACATCAGAGTTGGTGGTCAAACGCCGATTTATTGTACATAAAAAAAAGTAGATACTATTTTTTTTTACCAGAGACTAAGATACCAAGAAGCATTTATCTTTGCACTGCAATTAACAGCAGATAATCGTCTAGAAATCTGTCGGTGACAAAATAATTTTCTGCCTATAAAATAAGGAATGTAAACCCGAGCTTCGTCTCCTATCACATACTTCGAATTCCTGCAGAGACGCGGCAGACGCGGACAATAACAAAATAAAACAAATGACCATCACTGAGAGCTGTAACATTTGTGATTTATTTATAGACGGCTTAGAGCTCCCGCAGACGGCAGACTTTCTATCAGCCGATTGTTTGGTCCGATTGGGCTGCTAGTGCTAGTTTGACGGCATTGTTAAGCACATCAAATTTTTTTATCGGCCGATTCTTAATCGCTGCTAATAAATAAATAAACATTTTGACTGAATATTCTAAATATTCGTCTGACTCAAACTAAGCAAACCTTACACTATGGCTGCCAGAGACATACATATACATAAATACATATTTTTTAACATAGTTAAATAAACCAGACATAGAACAAACACAAATGTGTTTTCACATAAATGTTTGTCCTAGGTGGGAATCGAACCCACGCCCCCAAGCTCAGAAGGGAGTGTCGCTACCAACTGACTGACACTGAGGCACTAAATGTACAATACAATACATCTTTATTGCACACCAAAAACTACATGAAAAACTTAAAAACTAAAATACATTTTTCGGCAGTACAAGGGCGACCTTATCGCCTAAAGCGATTTCTTCCTAAATGTAATGTGCGTATTTGCATCTTTACACTGATTAACAAGCCGACTAAACTATCAGCCGATAGGAAGTGCAGTCTGCGGGGACTCTTAGGCAGATGTCTTCAAAGTCGTAAACAGTCTCAAATGAGTCCAAAGTACCAGCTTTCTTCTTGAACAATATTATCAACAATGAGGAAATAAAATTACAAAGAAGACAGATTTTTCTAATGAGTTCAAGATTGTGTTTGTTTTTAATACCCACTGCGTCGATAAAGGAACACCTTGTATCTTTTACGAAGAAACACTTGAAGTATGTAATCATTAGGGGCTATTAACTATAATTACTTAATACTATGTTTTTCTTAGGAACTATGACATTTTTATCAAGTAACCAACCAAAGTGGAAATCCTTTCACATGAAATCCGACCAGCTAACCGCAAGCCAGCAAAATGCGGCAAGAAACACTAATATTCGAGAAAGTTCTGCAAAAAATGGCTGTTATTTGGAAATATACTGGAATGCAGATAAACTACGAGGAACCACCGATGAAAAATACATTAATGGACCATTTAAGGAAGCGCTGGTTCTACTTAGTAAACATCGTTAGCCTAACATATGGCGTACTAAGTGTTTTTGTAATCCTAAACAACATGACCGTACAAATGATTCTCTACATGGTTCCCTGCATGACATTCTCTTTTATGGGCGACATAAAATCCTTTTTCTTCTTGTATCATGAAAACATCGTTTATGATATCATCAAAACCCTAATAACTCTGCAGACTTCCGATTATTCGACAGAAAAAGAGTCCGTGGAGGCTGAATTCGTAAAGAAACATATGCCATTTTTGAACACTGCAAGTAATCTGCTTCTTTCCGTGTGTTACTCAGCAGTTGCGACGTTCTGTGTTGGACCGTTGGTGGTCATAAGTTGGCAATATTGGTCCACGAATGAGATAAGTTTATTTTTGCCGTATATGCTATGGTATCCGTTTGACTACACTACCTATGTAGGGTGGTTTTTGGCTTATCTCCATCAGTTCTGGGGAGGTATGCATCAAATAGACGTAAGACGTAACCTGTTGTTTGGTTTACACTTCCGAGCTTAGATAAATTGAGACATATACTCGTATTACGAAGACAGGGAATTATGAGCCATTAGATATGGCAAGTGCCGTATTGGTTTATGTGTACCTACCGTGACCTCACATCCATCAAACGTGAGCGGAAATGGTCGATTGCTGCCAATATTCTAGCGCGAACTATAGAACAAATTCAGAACAAATTGAAGACAATTATACAATGTGATCAATGTAATTTTTGTAGTTGATTGAATCAAGTGTTACTTTGCGGAAGTAGGTACTTTTTCGAAACTGTTACTTTAGCCAATCTCTAGTGTGTTTTTGTTCTTATGCGCATTAGAACACCAAGGAATCTGGGTTTCAATTACTATTAGGAAATATGTACACTAGAGATTGGTTAAAATAACAGTTTTGTAATTTTTCTAATTAATTCCGATGTTTTCAGTTTGGGTAGCTGTATTCTTCGTGTATGGCCCAGATTGTTTCTTTTACACGGCCTGTACGTTTGTTCACAATCAGTTTTGTTCTCTACAATTTGATGTGCAAACAATTAGCCCAGACTTCATTGACAAGGAGAATTTCAACTCTCATTTTAGTGCTCTAGTACACCGTCACAGAGAGCTTGCCCGGTGAGAACGTTTTTTAATATACTATAACGCTGAAGTATTTCTTTCACACATATCACAGTTCAGATATAGTAAAGATAGAGTTAGTATCATAGTACAAATAATGGTATCATCAATAGTGAATTTACAACGTGCTGGTATTGTTTGTAGTAATACTTAGGCATGTTGGTCTACCCATTAATGTGAACGACTGTTAGAAAACTAACTTCCATTCACACATTTCACAGTTCAGATATAAAGTCAAAGTCAAAGTCAAAATGTTTTTATTCAATTTAGGTATCAAAGATACACTTATGAACGTCTATAGTAAAGATAGAGTTAGTATCATAGTACGAATAGTGGTATCATCAATAGTGAATCTACAAGGTGCTGGTTTTGGGTGTATTAATTCTTAGGCAAGTTGGTCTACCCGTCAAAGTGAACGACTGTTAGAAAACAAACTTGCAAAACTAGAAAAAAAAACTCGGTTGAATTGACTTGGTTAATTTCCTTCCGAATTTTGAAAACTGACGTTCTGAAAGTTGTTCACTTTGATAGGTACGAGTAGAACTACTGTGAACCATTAAGTATCACTACATCTAAAATCAGCAACTTGAATACTATTAGTCCTTTATTTAGACAGATATTTGCATGGTGCTTGTAATATTTTCAGCTGTATTGACATGCTAAATGAAATATATGGAAAATCTACTCTCTATAATGTCGTATCCAGCTCGTTTATTATTTGCTTGGCTGGCTTCAATATCACGGTAAGTAAGAAAATATCTATAAAAAACCAATACCTCTAAATACAAATAGTAGTAGGTTTATCAATAATAACTAGTGGCTTTTTGAGTTTTTTTTTTTTAATGATTGAATGGGCCTTCGTTTTACCACAACACACCTGATGGAAAGTGACGATGCGGTCTAAGATGGAGCACGCTTGCCCATGAGGTGCCTATTCACTCTTGTCTTGAAGAGACCCAGGTTGTATCCATTGCTGGGGAACACCGAGGCAGGAAGTGCGTTCCACTCCTTGTTTAGTTTGAGACGTCGCAGCCGTCGTCTGTCCTCCTGTACATGTCTCTTACAAAAATTCAAGTGTATTGGTTGAGTAACACGACCTGTAGAGGAACACCTGCGACATGCGACATTTTTGCTAATGTTGAAACATATCGACGCTTCGCTTGCTATAATGCTTGCTCGGCCGATTGTACAAAGTGCATAATGGACGTTTTTGGTACTTTCAGGCAATTGACAACTTGATAATGATGATCCCGTTTGTTTCGTTTATAGTACTAGGATCTGTTCAAATATTTCTGCTATGCTACTACGGAGATCTTTTGATGCGAGCTGTAAGTTTTAATTAAGCTAGTTCTTTACATTTTTTATTAGTACTTTCTAGATTTCTTTAAATTGTGTTTATACATTTTTAAAGCAAATAGAGTCAACTGGGGCAAATGCGTCTGTGGGGAAATGCTTCTTTCGAGAATTACTGACAAACCCTTTACAAATTACGCGCCACCTATCTTTTTTCACACATCTTTTTTCTATCTTTAATGGAAATAATCTGTACAAGATGGCGTTAGTTGCCTAATTTGTGAAGGGTTGTCAGTAATTCTCGAAAGATTGCCCCACAGAATTTGCCCCTATTGACCCTACTTGCGTTATTATGTAAATTTTTCATTTTGTTTTCTTTTTTCAGTCTATGGAAGTAAGTAATGCTATATTCAAGAGCGAATGGTACAAGCTCGACGCGCCTTCTATGAAATGCTGTTTGGTAATTTTAATGAGGTACCCCTGCCTATCGAAATAATTAATTTGGAGTTAAATAAGGGATTGAATTACTTCTACCTTTATTGTGTTTCAGAGCTCAAAAACCGTGTAAAATAACCGCATTTGGCTTCAGCGATATTAACTTGAGGACCTTTTCGAGAGTAAGCTTTATAATTATTTACTTTTGTATGTTTTCAATTGATGATGCCCTAGTTGGAGAAGGCTCGCCTCTCAAGCCAGAGGGAGCGAGTTCAATCCCAGCCGAAGGGACGCACCAATTTGTACGTTGTGTGAACAAATGTGCGTATCTGCTACAACTGGAGCTCGGTGTATGGGATTGAACATTTGAGTATCATGCGGCGAAGTGTGGGTGTTAAATAAACCTCTGCCAGCCCTTTCGGGGGAAAGGCGTGACAATATGTTTTCAATCGAGACTTAGACATGTTGGTAATATTTTTTTTCTTTTCAGATACTCAGTTCATCTTGGTCCTATTTCACACTTCTCAACACAATGTACTCGAAGTCAAAATAGACCACTCATAAAATAGTACTAAATAAAACTAGTTCAGCTTTACATTTTTACCCACATAATATATACGCACCTACCTAGTTAGTATGCGTGAGTTATCTCGTAAATGAGTTTTGGACCTTTGTCTAATCTTTATCACGATTATGTATATTGTAGAGTTAATTTTAGATTATTTGTCACCATTAAATACATACTTTACCCTATTGCATACCACAGGTATTTCTTACTCCATGCCCCATGCAATATCGCGCCAACTATTTAGCTACTTAACTCCAATGGATATCTGAAGGTATTTACAGGATTATATCTCTCGCGCTCGGCTTACGATAAGCACCCCATTACCCTAAAGTACGCATATTCATTCCATCAGCGAGTATAAACACTACAAGCAGTACAATCCTCGCTTCCTGACTCCGCGGAGTTGGCACTGGCATGTTTACGATGCCCAGAGTGACAGCATGTGCTAGTTTAAACATCCTAGTACTAAAACAGTCTTAAAACACTACCGCCAGATATAGTTACGCTATGTTACATTAAATTAGGCAAAAGTGAAGGAAATGCATTAAATAGTCAAACTGTACGCGGTGCCCTGCAGTTAAAAACATTCTATTTTGCAGTCGGTTATGTACGTTTGGTAATGCGTTCTACTGTGAAAATACTGGCAAAAATAGATTTCACATCACGATGCCACCTAGACATTTATTTAGGAACCTTCATACATATTTAAAAAAAAACGTAACCCATCTTTAAATTTCTTTAATTGTATCTTGACATTAAGTTTATCTTAAAAACGTGAAGTCTACCACGGCTTCGTGCCGCTTTGCATTAGTCCCGGTATGCCACAATCGAAAAATAGCTACCCAATAGTGAGGCCATCTACGAAATCTAAAAAGTACTTACGTTGACTGTTACAGACCTAAAACTTTGACCTAACTGACTACATATCTATGTAATAAATGCCTGTGCCTTTTGACGAAATTTAAATTATGACATTTTCAAAGGGAAAAATGCTTTTGGAAAAAAGTTGTCTACTTATTGAAGAAATTGGATCTCCAGGAATAGAGGAGGGTAAAATGAAAATCATCCCCAAGAGACGGTTCCAATGCAAAGTTAATATAAAGCCTGTCAAACATTGTTATATAAATTTGGTTTCGTCAAACAAGTTAGCTAAAACCAATTTTCGGAAAAGCTCTAGATAGCTCTAATCAAACATTCAGAAACCCTACTTGTACTTATTATAAATCAGCTCTACGTAAATATTTTATCAAGTTTGAATAAAGAATCCTTGACAATTTTCTTCCATATTCTACCTCCTGTCCTTCTTCCTACCCTTTTCCTACTCAGGTGGGGTCGGTATAGTACGTACCTTATCAGTGACTTAATTTTTCAATTAAGTTCACTGACTGGCATTATACTTACTGTAAAAGATTTGGCTTAGGTCTTACGGCCAACCGTCTGTTCGATACCAACTCTCTTTGGGAACTTCTTCCATATCCCACTTTTATAAGGTTTAAAATGTCTAATCAAACTATTTATGGTAGAGGTAGGTAGGTTGAGTGACGCGCCATTAGATTAATCGCGATGATAATAGGAAGATGGCTCACAGTCTCCAGCACAGGCAGCGTGTAGCCAGTTTTTCAGTTTTCTACCGCCTCCATTTTGGAGAATGTGCACAGGAACGACACGAGCTGATTCCATCATCTGGCTTCCGCCACAGGTCATCGAGGCAGACATTCCATCCATATGTCGTCAGCTTTAATAAAGCCCGCACGAAGCGCTTTCAGAACTCCTTCCTAATGATGAATTGCCAAGGAGTGCAACGTACTTCCTGCCTCGGTGTTCCCCAATAATAGATATAACCTGGGTCTCTTCAAGACAAGAGTGAATAGGCACCTCAAAGGCAAGCGTGCTCCATCTTAGACCGCATCGTCACTTTCCATCAGGTGTGTTGTGGTCAAACGAGGGCCCATTCAATTATAAAAAAGGAAGGTCTGTATAAGATCATATTTATAATGCTTAATGTTAAACAGTAGTAACATTGTTAATCCACTCACATAGTCATACGGTTCTAATCTAACTTGTGAATTAAAAACTACCACGACATTTCCATGAGTAAAATCCCTTTCTTCATTAAAATATTCAATCAAAAAATTAACTTACCGAAATGCCGTCTCAAAGAAGCAGTAAATCTATGTAATTTTATGCTGGAGCGTTTAAGCAAATAGCTTCAAAGAGGGATTCAGTTAATAAATCGCGTAAATTAGTTCTCAAGCTAAGAATGTTTGCTCATTGTTACTCAAAGTGATATTAGATTTATGGGTTGGGTTTATGGGTTCTTAAAATTCAAATAAAACCCTCACCTAACACATTTTTTAGCGATAGATTATTCTTAATGCTTAGTTGGTTCAAAACTGAAGTTGGTGCCTGAGAGTTTTTAATTGTTTGGATTTTTATCTTTAGGTTTATTTACAACTTACAGATTAGATCATAATTACTACCTTACGTGTTTATGTACTTTATGTTTTTTGAAATCGAGAAAACAAAATCAGCTGTTAATGTAAGCACCTCTAAAATGTAACACAAAAATGTAAAACAAATTTTTGAAATAAAAATATTCTCCTCAGTTTCTTGCTTGTTTTTCTGGGTAGGGGTTTTTTCCCAACAAGGTGCTAGAATCATTTTATCAACTTTGACGTTCGTAAGTCGTAAGTAATTAGTATGTACGTTTATTACAATTCTCAAATTTGTAAGTACATTACTTAATTATTATTATTTATTTATTTTCTTTAGCACACATCACCGTCCATGTTTAATCATAATGTTTTAGTCCATCTAAAGGTTGTCTGGAAGAGATCGCTCTTAAGCGATAAGACCGCCCATTGCGCCTATATTTTTGAATGTTTAGTTTAGATTTATTTTGTATTTGGTGTCCATAAAGAGTTTTTGTATTGTATTGTATAGTAAGTCCATTTGAATAAAGACATTTGATTTGAATGATTTCTAGAATGACTGACCACTCATTTGATCGTAGAGGTGGATCGTGATGATGAACATGTGAAATAAAACACGCCTAGTGTAAAAACAGACCAGCCTTCAAGTGAAGCTGCTGGAACACACGGTCAGGCGCTTATTGAGAAAGTTTCTGTTTGGATTTCTAAGCCTAGGAAGCAAGCACGTTCGTATAGGCCGAGTGGCTAACCCTGGTATCAGGTTTCTAATCCGCCCTGTGGCCTCTGACATGGCTTGACGAGTGTTGTTATAGAACAAACAACCGGGGCTACAATTTAACGTGTCATCCGAGCTACGGTAGCGCTCAGTTTAAAATGTCACCCGCGGTCACCCTTCCTAGGACTAACCGTGTCGTCTGTTACTTGGCATTGGTGATCGGCTTCGAACTCCTAGTCAAGCTACGCTGTGAGCGCTTAGCTAAGCCTAGTAGGCTGGTCAGACAAGAACTCATTTTCAGAAGGTGATTTTTACAAAGTCCTATACCTCCAATTTGATTTTCTCTCAATGATGCTCTTGGCTTGCTTCAAGCTTAGCGGCTTAGCTTTTGTCCAGCAGTTTTTCAGCTGAAATAATGATGATGATGCGCTTTTGGATCGAATCAATACTCCATTATCGAGTTTGAATAAGAGTAAAAAAAAATTCAAATTCAAAGTTAAAATATTTTTATTCAATTTGGGTATCAAAGATACACTTTGAACGTCAAAGTTTTTTTTAAACAGACTCGTCCGCCTTGTTCGGATAAAGAGCCTTTACTCAGAAGAACAGGCAAGAAACTTAGGGGATTTATTTTTTTAAAGAATAAATAAATTATTGTCTCACAAATTTTGGCTTACAACTTGGTATTATTATTATTATGATATTATTATTTATATTATATCGAACCGGCGGAACGGTCGCGAACGTACAGTCTCCGTGTTAAAAAAATATTAAAAATACTAAACCAGAATTCAAAGCTTAACCAATGAACTTAACGTGTGCGTAAATAAACAAAACCATAGTGAAAGTGTTTTTATAGCTGAAATAATAGCGGTTTCTTAATAAATTCAATAAAAAATTAAGAGCAGTAATAAGTGAACAAGTGTATCAGTGAAATAGTAAAACTGTGAAATAGACTTATACTAGAAACTATGTAGTGTTTAAAATGAAGAAAGTAAAAACAAAGTAAGAATTAAACGAGGGAACAGTGAAAAACACAAACTAAAAATTAAAATAAACAATTCAATTTACGTATTTTGTTCAATCACCCTCATTTTGTAGAAAAAAATCAACGAAGTGTACGAAATCAGTGTTAAGGGGCAGCGTATGAGTCATCGATAACGTTCACTCGTTAAGACTCAACAGGTTGCCGTAACTACGGGTTGCTTGTTTCGTCGCAACCATCAGCAAGAGTATGGCCCAGGGGTAGTAGCGCTTGCGTTGCATGCCGTAGCGGACGAGTTCGGGTCCTGGCCGCGCTAGTTTTTATTTCGCATTTTTGTGTCGTTTCCATATTTCGTATGAACGAATACAATTACTTCACCGGTTCACTGCCTCACCGAAATAAACCGAGGATGTTATAGAGAGGGCGCCACTTATCTTGTGCGCTCCCCGGATATTTTGTATTGCGAAGGTGAAGTACTCGTTAAATCCGTGGCACGCAGGAATAACTGAACATCGCAAAAACATCAATTTTTCAGGGCAGCCATTTTAAAGTTTGACATTTTATGTTTAGTCGGTAAGTTAGTTAAACGATGATGTCAAAGTTATTTTGAGGGTTACTTGAGGCCCTCTTTCGTATGGTTTCAAGAATTTAACGAAACAACTTATAGTTTACATAATAATAGACTTGTCAAACAGCTGAAATGCCTTGAATAAGTTGATAACTCGACTTGTAGACCAAGTTTTGGCTTCTAAGGACATTTATCCAGTTATTCACCATCTGAGTACGGATCATTTTTATCGGTTACCTTAGTTATTTCAATGGAAAAAGCATTATTTCTCATTAGTAAACCAATGACAACTTCAAACAGATATAGTTTGTCAAGTAATTATTACTACTTTACAAGATATATCTTACTTTTCAGCATATAATGCAAAATGTAAAAAAAGTCTTAGTATTTAAAATATATTTTTTTTAGAATTATACGCTCATTTACATAATCTAAAAACTATTTTCACTAACTTATTAAAATTATTTTTTAAACATATGGGAAAAACACAATGAAAACGCATTTGTATCTAATTAAAATGAATTATTTAGAGTATACACTAAATTAACACATAGGCTAGACTTATTATCCCGAGAAATCAACAGTTGGCAATCGTTGAGTTCTACAAATAAGAAAATATTAATCAAACACACTACAAGACATAAATACCTACTTATAAAGGTCTTATTTAAAAAGCTTTTCTAATTATTATTTTAAACGACTTCAAAAAAACTTTTTAAAAAATCTTTGAAAATTTTCGTAATCTTAAGTGGCTGTAAAAAATCTGTAAAAATGTCTGATGACACACATGCTTAATACATGTTTTGTTAGATTGCTTACACATTACTTCGATCAATAATAATACTAATAAATAATAATAAAACCCTTTATTCAGACCAACTTAGTATCTATTTACAAAGTATGAAGAACTAAAAACTATGAGTGTGGATTTACAAGTATATTTTGGTAGTTAAACTAATCTTAATCTATTCTAATACTTAATAATTTTTTGTAGGTCTGTTTGCCAATCGGCAAAGATCTCCTCCAACCTTTTTCATTCCTGTCTATCTTGGGCCACTCTATTCCAAGTTACTCCTGCTACCTGTCTAATGTCATCATCCCACCTTTTCTGTGGTCTGCCCCTTTTCCTTTTCCTAGGGCACCATCGTGTCACAATTTTGCTTCATTTCTCTTGGCCTCTTATCATATGCCCTGCCCATTGCCATTTGAGTCTTCTGATTTTACATTAAAACAGGTATTACGCAGGTGTTGAAAAGTTTTTTCTTTACTATAATGTGAAGAGTTTTATCTTCCATGGCTTCTCTCAGACTCCAGTATCTCTTTCAGCCATTTGTTATTCTTCTGTCAATTTCTTTGTGTATAGGGACCTCTTGTGTTATTAGCTGTCTCAGGTAGATATATTCATCAGTGTAATCAATTTGGTTATTTCCTAGATGTATGGTGGTTTTCTTCCCATTTGTCCTTACCTTTGTTTTCTTTGGGTTCAACTTTAAACCTTTCTTCTCACTTTCATCCGCTAGTTCAAGTATCATTTGCTATATGTTTTTAGGTGTTTCAGCAAATAACATTATATAAATATCATCTGCGAACCTCGATTGTGGTAGGGAGACTCGGTCGACAGTGATTCCGAGGTTTTCCCAGTTAAGTCTCCTAAAGATTGTTTCGACAACCGCTGAGAATAGTTTTGGAGGTAGAGGGTCTCCATGTCTGACACCCTTTCCTACTCTAAATGGTTTACCTTTCTTTTCTAGTTGGATTCTCGCGGTGCTATGACTATTATTTTAATTAAATAAAGTGAAAAAAAAAGGAACTTCTTATTCTGATTGGCCATCATTGGTGTTTTTCCCCAAAAACCTTAAAACACAGATTTAAAAAATTGTCAGACTTCGTCTTAGACAACCATGGCTCTAAAGGGTCTAAATGATCTATGCTAGCGTCTCTTTACGGCTTTGCACCCCGCTATCAATCAACCCTGTATTGATTTGAATCTTTTGTGTAAGTATGCATGTAGGTAGGTACATAGTACACCAATGATAGTAATAGTCACCAATAATATACAGCATTATTATTCTCATCATTATTTTGGGGGCTGAGCTACCCACGTCCGTAGGAGTGTACTCTATTCTGATTCCCTACACGTGGTCCCCGGGTAGTGCTAACCGGGTAGCAAACTCTGGTGGAAGGCTTCGGCCGTGGCTAGTTACCACCCACCGGACCAAGCCATGCCGTGAAATGACCTAGTCGTGTTTCGGGATGTAGTCCGGTGTAACCGTTCCGAAGACGGGTCTGAGCAGTGGCGCACTTGTAGCGCCTCACTCAACTGCCGTCTTTGTACTTCTTCACTCTAGTAAACTTTAAGGCTAGAGTGAATAAGTACCTTCTAGGTCGTCGTGCTCCATCTTAGACCACAACGTCGCTTAACATCAGGCGAGTTGGTGGTCAAACGCCAACCTATTATACATAAAAAAAAAAAAAAATTATAATATACTTTTTTATATTTACTTCACGTTGTTGCATGGCATGTTTGTTGGCGTTTAGGCTCCAGTAGGTACATAAAAAATATCCAGCTCGGGTAGATAACAACTTGATATCTTGCTATTGCAGATGAAAACTAAATCACCACGGCAAAGGTAAAAGTGAACATGTGATAATGTCACTTTTTAATCAAACATATTTGGCTTGCCATAACTTGACATCTCGATTTGTCAATGGAGGCAGAAACAGGCTATGTGTATAAGTCGAGATATCCAGTATTTTGGATGTGAGTGTAAGTTGATAAATCAAGATGACAATTATTCATACACAAACTTATGCTTGACATCTCAATTTGTCAAGTTAAAATTAATTTTTGCAGAAAAGGCTTAGGTGTATAAGTCGAGATCTTCAATATTTTGAACATGTGTTGATGTTGATAATTCAAGATGTCAATATTAGTAAGCAAACACACACTTGATAAGTCGTTTTATCAAGTAAAACACCATAAAATGCAAGGGTGTCGAGATGTACAAAACGCGATTGCTCTAAAACTATTGTATATTTCGGGCTGATTTTTTTATACATAGTAAAGCGCATACGAAGGAAGCGTTTAAGCCAATAAAAAAAAAATCATGCAAGTCGAGTTGTTCAGTTATTCCTACGTGCCACGGAAATATTCAAGCAAAATAATAGCATTATGGCTCTTAATACTACGGGTCGCAGCTCTAGAGACCATGTGACAATAAGAGTAAAGCCTAAGAGGCTACATTTACAGTCACTTTCTGCAGATTCAGCTCATAATATATCATTGAACTCAACAGAGTCCGAAATACACATGAGAAGTCTAGGCTACCTGGACTTATCAACCGGCGAAGTAAATAACGACGTGATTGAAAATTTAAGACTTGAAAACTCGAATTTACAGATTAAATTAGAGAGCGCAAATAATCAAATTGATGATCTGTTATTGGAAAACAATCAACTTCAAAATATTATTAAGAAAAAAAATCACCAGATAGCTTCTCTTAAAGAAATCTGCAGAAGCCCGATCTCTAATCGCCGGAGCAGTATTCAAAGTGGCCGAAAAGTCTCGAAAAGACATTCACGGATCTCTACTCCCTGCACAGACCAGAAAGGAAATTCTGCAGCACCGTTGGACTATACAATGACCGTGGGGAGAAGTACAAATGATACATCTGACGCAGATAGCGAATCACTCATCGCGGAAAATCCACCACTGTGTGAAGAGACCGAGAAATTAACTAAGTCATTGGGAACAACTACGACTCTTAAATCACCACAAAGAAAGCGTCTGTACATAATAGGCGGTACGCAGTGCCAAGGGCTCGCTAGCAGGCTTATTAAGGAGAGTAATCATGGCTTCGAAATTACCGCATTTGTCAAGCCGGAAGCCAACACCGAAGAGATACTGAATACATTTAATATATTTAGCATAAGTAAGGATGACGTTGTAGTGGTTTCAGTGGGGGAACATGACAAAAACCCTACTAAAGTTTTAACAGAACTTTCCGCTACATTGAAACTACTACATAGCCGACAAATTATTGTACTTAGTGTTAAGCAAAATAGATATTTAAATGAGAAATGGCTAAATAGTGCTATAAAAATGATCTGTGCTCAATACCCGACATGTAATTTTATAGATTTGATGAAAACATGTAAAAAATCCGATTTAAAAAATCACACCAAGTTAGAACAAGACCTAATCACCATTTATAATTTGAGAAATAAAACTAGATATAATTTGCAAATGTTGAGGCCAGCTATGCCTATGACCACACCAATGCTTCCCGTTGCGAATGATAAGCGACTAAGTGGCAGGGCTGTTATGCACAGATGCTTAAGAAATGTACATGTAGAGACTGGGATTTTCAATGTGTGTGATGGCGAGCAGGTGTCACCGACGGTGGTGCTAGCGTCGCAGGGGACGCCGTCGACGACGACACCGACTCGCCGAGGTACTATACCGTATTATTTTAAGTCAACAAAAGAAAATGGTAACAACAACAAATCAAGAACATTTTTTCGTAGCTAACCAATCATTTATAAGAATATTTCATCAAAATATAGCGGGACTTAATAGTAAAAGTGATAATGTCGAACTTGCCCTCTCTGACTTAAAATTGCAAAATAAACTACCTGACTGTCTATGTTTTACGGAATCGAATATTAAAGAGGGGAATCAATGCATGGTTAAGATAAGAGGTTATGAGTTAGGATCAAGCTACTGTAGAAATAAATCTAGAGGAGGTTCGTGTATTCTAATTAGAAAAGGAATAAAATATAAGGAATTAGGGTTTATTAAGAACTACTCATGCTGTGGTATTTTTGAATGTAGCGGGATTGAAGTTCTGAAGCAAAATCTTATAATAGTGTGTATTTATAGAAGAGGAAAAACAAATGTTGACATGTTTTTAGAATACTTAGAGACTCTTTTATTTAAATTATTATACAAAAGTAAAAAAACCTTAGTTTTAGTAGGAGATATTAATATAAATACCTTGAGAGAAAGTACTGCGGTTAGAAATCTGGTAGAATTATTAAAAAACTATAAATTAACTTTAAGAATAAACGAACCAACACGATTGAATTCATGTCTGGACCATATCATAAGTAATGCAAAAGAAGGTAATAGTGAAATTTTAAAACTTGGTCTCTCGGATCATGACACGGCACAAATGATTAGTATACCTTGTAAAAAGACGGTTCTTCCCGTACATATTTACTACACTACAAAACGAGACTTCTGTTCAGAAAATGTTAATAGATTCATAAACTATCTTAATTGCTTGAGTTTTGGGGAAACATTTCTCACTCCTGACTTAAACGAAGCCTTCAACAATTTTCACGAGGACTTCAGTTTACTTTTTAACCTATGTTTTCCTAAATTGAGATTTAAAGTCACTCAAAAAAGGCGAGACCACTCCTGACTTAAACGAAGCCTTCAACAATTTTCACGAGGACTTCAGTTTACTTTTTAACCTATGTTTTCCTAAATTGAGATTTAAAGTCACTCAAAAAAGGCGAGACCTTAAATGGGTTACTCGAGGTCTTCGAAAAAGCTGCCAAACTAAAAGAACACTTCGATGTAAGTTTTACAAACAAAAAACAATAGAGAGTAAGAGTGAGTATGTAAACTACGCCAAAATGTTGAGAAGATGTATATATAAGTCGCAACAGATTTGTAATCACAACTTCATCTCACACTCGAAAAACAAATGTAGAGCGGCGTGGGACGTAATAAATGATGACACAGATAGGAATGTACAGAGCAACTTCATCGATAGCATAAAAGTAGGGGATAAATTATTAGACAATTCACAAGAAATAGCAAATGAATTTAACGATTATTTTATTAAGCAAACTAATGCAAACAACTATTTTTGTAGAAATACTAACAAGACTCGCTTAAATTGTAGTATGTTTTTAAGACCATTGAGCTGCATAGAAGTCCACAATATAATTAAATCCTTAAATAATACACATTCTGTAGGGTATGATGAAATAAGAACTGATATTTTGAAAAAAAGTATGAATGTAATTGTCCCTATACTCACATATCTCATAAATCTCTCTTTTGAACAAGGTGAGTTTCCAAATTTGCTAAAGAAATCAATCGTGAAGCCTCTTTACAAAAAGGGAGATAGAACCGATATGAACAATTACAGGCCAGTCACATTGATACCGATAATTTCAAAAATTTTTGAAAAGGCTATGCACAAAAGATTAACGAGTTTTCTAGAAAAGTTTTCAGTTATTAAAAGAGAACAAAATGGTTTTCAGAAGGGAAAATCGACGACTTTAGCCTCTTTTTATTTAGTGTCCAATGTGCTGGAAAATCTTAATAATAAATTACAAACTATGGCGGTGTTTTTTGATATGTCCAAAGCGTTTGATTTTGTTTCCCATTCTCTTCTTTTACAGAAATTAGAAAATTATGGTGTGCGTGGTCCTACTTTGGAATGGTTAAAAAGTTACTTGTCGAATCGTGAACAGTGTGTTGAAATTTCAAATATGTCTAAAAATTGTGAAATAAGACATAATCGATCACAATACCACGTAAATAAGTACGGAGTTCCCCAGGGAAGCGTCTTGGGACCTCTACTATTTCTTTTATACATAAATGATTTACCTGACATTACTAGTTATAAATGTACATTATTCGCTGATGATATTTCTATACTAATTACAAGTGACATACAAATCACAAATTTTGACATTGAAATAAATAATACTATTAAATCAGTTATTGAATGGCTAAATGATAACAATCTTAAAGTGAATTTGACTAAGACTAACTATCTTCAATTTCTAACGCAAGGATCAAAACCTATTGCAAGACATGTACGGTATAATGATATTTTACTTAAAGAGACAAATAAGATGAGCTTCCTGGGTATTACTGTAGACCAATATATAGATTGGAAGGAGCATATAAGTAATGTGTGTACAAAAGTAAATAGATTTGTGCATGTTCTAAATAAGCTTAGGAAATCTTCATCGCGACAAACTGTGTTACTGGCATATCATGGCCATGTGAGCTCTGTGTTACGGTACGGGCTTCTTCTTTGGGGTAACTCAACGGCAATACAGAAAGCGTTCTTATCACAAAAAAGATGTATACGAGCTATAGTAGGCATTCGTCCACATGAGTCGTGTAAGCCATTTTTTAAAGAACTGCGAATTATGACCCTGACTTGCATGTATATTTTTGAATTAGCAATATTTGTGCGTAACCACCCTGACTTGTTTACCACTGCCAAGGATTTATACCCTTCCAATTCTAGGAACGGACTAAGATTGGTTCACAAGCATGCGCTTCGATTGGCAGTATGTAGAAAGAATTGTTACGCGATGTGCATCTCTGTATTTAACAAGCTTCCTTCGACCCTTAAAGACCTACCCTACGGAATCTTCCGGAGGAAATTAAAAACATGGTTATTAGACAAACGCTTCTATTGTATTAAAGACTTTTTAAAATAATATTGTTACCTAATATAAGATTTAATTTAGAATACTATACATATATAAAATAAATTAATTCAATAATATTATATAATTTTTAAATTTGATATTGACTGACATAACTTTAATTATTTTAATAGACTAATATTTCGATTATAATTATATTAATTTTAACATATTCACATGTCAGGTTATCTGACAAATAGGCAGAACTAAATTTTAGATTGAAGAACTTTATGTACTTACCCTATTTAAGTGAATAAATACTTTGACTTTGACTTTGACTTTGGTAATATCTATACATACTAGTGGCTACTTGGCGGAAGTGGAAGGCTCCAGACAGTTTTGTCTTCCTATAAGTCTTAAATTTAAGAATCAAAAAAATGATAACAATTTCCTAGTTTTTTTTTTTAAAGCATCCATATGCAACGTCTCGAGCTCTTTTCAGGTAGTAATCACTCCGGTAGTGATTACAAATCCCCGTGTGTTAGCAGGGGACAATTAAGGCAATTAAGTCACACCTTTCCCGTTAATTGGGACACACCCCTACACGCACTGTTATTCAACACCATGCGGGTTATACGATATAACCCTACCAGTGTGAGTATCGTTAGATATTATTATACACCTGACAGATTTCAGAGACGACTCACACTGTAAATTATAAATGCGAAAGTTTGGATGGATGTAAGTATGACTGTTTGTCAATCACGCCAGAACAGCTGAATGAATTGGTATGTTTGGCACGAAAATAGATTGAATTCTAGAATTGGATAGGACTTTTTAAACGCAGGTATAGCCACGGGGTGCATCTAGTTCTAATCTTATCCTATTAATTAATTAATATTATAAACGCGAAATTTGTAAGAATGGATGGATGGATGTTTGTTACTCTTTCACACCAGAATGGCTGAACGGATCTGGATGAAATTTGGCACATAGATAGATTATAGTCTAGAATAGCACATAGAATACTTTTTAACGTGAAACCGCGGGGCGCAGCTAGTATAATTATATTTACGAATATTGTCGTTTGTTAAACAAAAATATTAAAATGCAGAACCAATTTCTTTAGCGTTTCTCTTTATTTGTGGCTCGCCAAAGCTTTTGCTGTGACGAAGTAAAATGTAAATGAAAATGCTTTCTACTTTTTAGTCAGAAGCAGCAGATAGTATAGTATCTAAGTATAGGTAAGTATAAAACCTAGAAACAAAACTTAAGTACTTATCTCAAAGCTCATTACGAACTTTATCAGAAGTTGGAAAAATTTTCGCGTATCAATATAAACCCAGCGAGTAAAAACTAGCTTCTCATAGCAAAACTTTAATCGTATTACACAGCTTTAAGCAATTTAAACCAACTGACTTTTTTGTATTTTTCTATCGGTATATCTTAACGGGTAAAATAAACACATTAAAATAGACCTTTATAGCTCACTGCGCAGACGATGTGATTACCATCAATTTGGTACATTACGTACGAATGCGCTGTTATTTGTTTTTGCGTGACTATCATTTGCATTCTCGGAAATAAACTGGCTATCTTATTGACACTTAAAATATCAATTCTGACAAATACCTGCACAATATCACGTGTGCGAACATTAATCGGGTTTGTAAACATGTTAATGCGAATGCTATCGATATAGTAGAGGTTGTTATATTATTGCCTAAATCTAGACGCCTAGGTGTCTAGAAGCTACTGTGCTAGATTCCTCGGAGTATTGCGGTGTTGATAGAGTAGGTACTTACATGTTTTCAATTTGAAGTTTACTTACCAGTTCTGGTTTTAGAATGTGCATTCTATTTATTCTTAAAATATAGGTAGGTAAGGGTATTAGTGGTTAATTATGATTTTTAGGAAGGTATTTGATTTAGTTATGTTGTCAAAACTGGATCAGAAAACCATGTGCTAGCTTTAGTAAGTTTTGCATGGGTATTCTATGATTTCTGCATTTTTGTGCGACTCTGATTCCGTAACTTCGTCCTTAATTTTTTTCTTACTTACCAACATAACATATCGTTTCGCCTTTCCCCTGAGGGGGCTGGCAGAGGTGTACAACACCTACACTTCGCCGGAAGATATTCAGTCCCTACTTAGTGTTCAATTCTTACTTACAACGCAGACGAAATTGGATTGAAGCGACTGTGGAGGGTTAGTTCAAAATATTCATGCCCCTTACCATTGCTTAAGTTTTTAAGAAGGTTAAAGGACGGTACTGATTTCCCTTGGGTGTGTTTCGCACTATCTTCCGGCCTTGATTGTCTACATGAAATCCATTATCTTAAAAATATATTTTCATTTCAGTTGGAAGGTTTTTAAGCAGACTAATCATAGACTCTGTTCATAACGTTTTTTAATTTATTTTATTAATTAAATACATAACACAAATTACAAACTATAAGAATTTAAATATCAAATACTCTACATACTAATCTACGTCATACCTCAACTTATATGTTTATACGCGTTGGTAAATATTTACTGTTATAAATATTATGAAATGGATAGTGTATTCTATTTATTGGCCAAAAGTCAGTGAGCAAGCATTGCAACGTAATGTTCAAAATCAAAACTCCAATTGTTTTAGTACAGCCAATTGCTCCTGATAAGGGCATACCTTTCAGCCTTAGAGCATAATCAACCTAGGGATTGGTAACACTAATTTTTTAATATTATACTCCGAGTTTTTGGCGGGAACCGAAAAGATGGTGTCGTGTTTTTGTATTATTTTCTAAAACTTGTGATTCTTCGAGTGTTAAAGTGTAATAATGGTGGATTATTATCGTTTACCGGTTCGTCAACGTGCACGAGTGTGGGCAAATGATACAAACATCGCGAAACGCGATTTTTCGTGTTCTCTACAAAACTTCACTTAAAGTTTCAGTAAAGTATCCATAACTTTACTGGAATGGGGAAAGGGGAGGGATTCATCGTCTTCATCATCACCTCATCATCATCATCCCATCATCTGTTACTGAAGGAAAAATTATTACTAAGAATCCGACTGAAGGACGAGTATCCATGGTCATGAATAATTAAAAAAAAAAAAATATTATACTCCGCCAGGTTTAGCATTCCGGTCACGTCGGCAACACGTTGTGACGTCAATCGATGCATAAGCAAGACCGAAGTAGGTCATTTACAAAATAGTTCGAAAGATATGGATGACGATGACGAGTAATGTCATTACGTGTTTGCTCCCGGAATGCTAGACTTGGTTTTTTTGGATCATGGGTAACACTAGGTACGAGTATCTTTATCTTATATCTTTAAATGAGCAATTCTTGTATATATATAGATAATTGAAATCTCGGAATCGGCTCCAACGATTTTCATACAATTTAGTATATGGGGGGTTTCGGGGGCGATAAATCGATCTAGCTAGGAATCATTTTTAGAAAATGTCATTTTATTCGTGTTTTATCGATAATCAACTTAAACATAAACTTGGAAGAAAAATAACAAAAAGGAGGCGTTTGAGTAGTCTCAACTGAAAAATATGACTCTTCCTGACATCTATTGGCGAATAATAATACTATTTTTTGTGAGCAACTAATTGCTTTAACGACACAACAGCAGATGGCGTTGTTAAGTAACACGACGTCAATGAGTGTTTGCTTTGAGGTTAGACTAAAATCAAAGGTACTACATATAATATGAAAAACTGAGTCTTTGTTCATTTTCTTTGTTTCTTTGTAACGCTTTCACGTCTGAACTACTCAACCGATCGTCTTAAAATTTTACATACTTATTTATTTATTTATTTATTGAGACAAAAACGAATACATCAGTTAGCATACATGTTGTTTAGGGTACAGAAAAGGACATAGGGTACTTTTTATCCCGGAAAAATCAACGGTTCCTGTGGGACCGTGGGTGAAACCACGGGTCGCAGCTAGTTATTTATTAAATTAGTGGATCAACTTGTTCTGTACTAAAGTATAAAAAAATATTAATATTACCTATATCCAAAACCTTATTGGGTACAATACCTCGACATCCCTGTTAACCAATCTAACTCGCAAAATTATAATAATTATTTCACTAAAGACCAAATAATTGGACCACAATAATATTCCTTGCACGCACTGGTAATCTAGCCAACACGTAATAAGAAACATGAAGGCAACTTTTTGCACGTCATTTTTCTATTATTCTCGAATTCTTGATAGGTATTATTATCAAAACTGCCTTCAGCATAGGTATTTACAATCTTTCGGAAACGTTTCCGTTCGGATTCCAAGAAATGTAAACTCAAAGTATTCCAATCTCAGTCCGTATTCATAAGTTTTGAAAAGTGATTCATTCTTCCGATTGGATTTTTATACTTTGATTTTATTCAAAAATTTGTAAAAGTAGACTGAAATTCGGACCATTTTATATAGTTCTATATATTTCTTTCTATCTTATATATTTTATTTGGGGATCCGATCGGAAACGTTTCCGAATGATTGTTATGAATTATTCGAATACCTTTGCTGAGCTTGGGAGTTCGATTCGGTTCGATTCCCACGTGGGGCAAACATTTATGTGATAAACGTTTGTGTTAGTTCTATGTCTGGGTGTTATTATCTAATTGTAATAGAAGTTGTTATTATGTGTTTAAAAATATATATGTATGTATTGTATGGATATTATAGTTCTTGGCAGCCATAGTCGTAGCTTTGCTTAGTATGGGGTCAGGCGACCGCGTGTGAAAAATGTCCCGAATTTATTTAGTACCTATCTTTTAAGTGCAAGTATTTGTATGTATTTAGGTGGGAAGGTGTAGATATGTTACTATCTACACCTTCCTTATTCCGCAGCTGAGATATAATAATAATTTCTATGGCTAATTCAATCCGCGGTAGTGATTATAAACACAATTAAAAAGCAGTAAACAAGCACAATTGAATTGTTATAAATAATAGTAGGTTCTAATTTCTCAGATAGTTGCGTGATGCCTGAAATTAATATTATACCTTTAGAAAAATACAGAAAACTGGAAAATTTCCGTTTAGACATTGAGAAAAAAATAGAGAGTTGCTATCGCTAATATATTTTGTCGAATGGGTTTAATTGTGACTGGGCATTCACGTCGTCAATTCATATTTTCGAATGTTTATAAGAAAATCGATCGGCGATGGCAGCCTAGTTGGGAGAAGGCCCGCTTCTCAAGCCAGAGGGAGCGGGTTCGAACCCAGCCGACGGCACGCACCAATTTGTTCATTGTGTGAGCATATTATGTGCGTATTGTATGTCATCTGCTACATGACTGGAGCTCGTCTCCAGACAGGCTCGCCCCCTCCATTAATTTCATTCATTTGGGACTGAATATCGTCCAGCGAAGTGTAGGTGTTGTGTTACTCCTCTGCCAGCCCCCTCAGGGGAAAGGCGAGACGATATGTTATGTTATTAAAGTACAGACATGACAGCAGTCATTGACGAAAATATGAAGAAGTGTGGCTCACGTTCCTGGGGCCAAGGCGCTCGTGATACAGGTCTATCAATCTTAACTCGCGCCCTACACCTGGGCGGGCGGCCGTCCATCTTTGAAGAATATTGCGTTTTCATGGCACCCCAGTTGCTAGTAGATGTGTCGCGTTATACGTACATGGTAAATTTTAAACTAATACATTTGTACATTCAATAAAATGCGTTGTAAAAAATGTCCTTGCAAATTTTTATAACAAGTAAGTCTCATAAAAAATCAAAAACCTGACTCCATACCTATCTAAGGATACTTGGGTTTTTCAAGACTAATAAAAGTCAAACCAACAACACGACCTATCTAAGGATACTTGGGTTTTTTAAGACAAAATATAAAAGTCAAACCAACAACACGATGAAAACATTTATTGTCGAAATCTATCCAGCCATTTGGAAAATACAAAGTATTAAAGAAATTTACAAACAAATTAGTAAAAGATACGCGCGATAAACATAACATCCTGGCAGTCAAGTGAAAATACTGCAGAAGTACGGACCGCTAGAGTGCGGAATACTCTGCCAGAGTGTGTGTTCCCTGACACCTATAATCTGGGTGTCTTCAAGTCTCGAGTGAATCGTTTTCTTCTAGGCAAGCATGCTCCATCGTAGGCCGCATCACTGCTTGTCATCAGGCATGTTGGTGGCCAAATGCAAGCCTATTATGTAACAAAAAAAAGATAATTTTTCAAATGCAAAAAATAATTAGAATCTGTAGAAAAACTGTTTCTACGTATTTACAATCTTAACTCGCGCCCTACACCTGGGCGGGCGGCCGTCCATCTTTGAAGAATATTGCGTTTTCATGGCACCCCAGTTGACTAACGGAGGACAATTTCATCATTTCCTTTTAGATAATGCGAACAATTCGTTCGAACCATTTTCGTGTATCGAGACTATAATAATCGAGATCAAAAACTAAGTTCGTCACAAGTTTCAGTCATACTAGACTCTGTGAGCTGTAGACGTCGCGGCCAACGTCTGTCTTCTTCTTCAGGTTGCATTCAGGAAGACAGAGATTGGACAGAGATCCAGACAGAATTCAAACATACGAAAGCATTTTTGTTGAAGCTGAAGCATAGACGCTTCGCTCAGTGACGCTCGCTCGGGCGATAATCATTATATACTTAACTCAAAGCAAAGTCAAAGTCAAAGTCAAAATGTTTTTATTCAATTTAGGTATCAAAGATACACTTATGAACGTCAAAGTTATTTAAATAAACTCGACCGCCTTGTTCGGACAAAGAGCCTCTACTCAGAAGAACAGGCAAGAAACTGAGGGGCATTATTTTTTCAAAGCAATAACCTAGTCACTATCTTAATCAATAATACTAATAATAAACATTGAGATAATTATCGAGTTTCTTGAATTTTTCGATCAAGTTAAAAATGTAAAAGAAAAAAAGACAAAACATTTTACAAATATTCCGAGGCTGCTATGCAACGTTTATTAGTTACGGAGATATTTTAGTCTACAATATACTCGTAGTATAGTATTTAGTATTTCTACTATAATTTATTTAAGATGTCTAAATAAGTTTAGATTTTTTTTTCTGAGCTTGGGGGCGTGGGTTTGATTTCCGCCTAGGGCAAACATTTATGTGATGAACATTTGCGTTTATTCTATGTCTGAGTGTTAAAATCTATTTAAGTATGTATTTAAAAATATCTAAGTACGTATATCAGTCTCTGGCAGCCATAGTACAAGCTTTGCTTAGTATGGGGTCAGGCGACCGTGTGTGGAAGTGTCCCGAATTTATTTATTTATTTTTATTTTTATTTATTTAATATTTCTACCAATTTATTTAATAAGTATCATTCCTATGTACAAAAATACTTTCTGTCGAAGTTGGTTTAGTTCTACCTACTCCATTTCGAAAAATAACCTTGTTTTTACGTCTCTTGATCTCTGAAAGCAATAAAAAAGTCCATCTTCATATATTTTTCAAGTACTTACCATTACTAAATGTTTATAGTGTACTTTGGAGATGTGATTTAAGTTTTCAAGTAAATTCTAACTCCCGCTTACTGGTAAGTTTATTACAGTTTCTTTTTGTTGGTAGTTTTCAAAGTTTGTTAGTTTAGACGAGTTGGATACATTAGTAGGTTTATTTAAACTCATTTAATTACAAGCCTAAAACTGCTATTGATAGCAAATGGTAATCTAAGATGGTAATGATCATGACGGTTTTGACAGTTTTACCAAAGACAGATCATACGCAGACCTCGCTGACGAGGTCGAGACTCCTCAGAGATATGTTTGAAAATCGGTTATAGATTAATCTTAAATTAGTTAGCTAGACGAACTATCTATGGTTCTAGGGCTTACGGCAACGTTGTTCTTAGGTGCCAGGCCAGGTTAGTCGGATTTTCCACCCCTATATACCCACAGAGTGATTGGAATCCAGACCGTATCCTTTTAAGGGAGATTTCTACTCACCCTTGACCGCCTTTTAAGAGTTACAAGAATTCTGAATTTTTTTTTAGTTTTTGAGTTGTTTAACAGTTCTGTGAAAATTTTAATAGTATATCGACACGCCTTTCCCCCGAGGGGGCTGGCAGAGGTGTAATACAACACCCACACTTCGCCGAACCATATTCAGCCTCAAATGTGACAGGGGGCGAGCCCGTCGCCATAAACCGGGCTCCAGTCATGTAGCAGATGACATACAATACGCACATATGTTCACACAATGAACAAATTGGTGGGTTTGAACCCGCTCCCTCTGGCTTGAGAGGCGGGCTTTCTCCAACTAGGCTAACATCGCTTTAAAATGTTCATAAGTACAAAATATGAAATAACTCGAAAACTAAAAAGAGTTGCTGGGTAACACTTAAAATCTAACCCATAATGAGTAGAAACGCCACTTGAAAGGAGATTTGGATTCCAATCACCCTGTAAGTATAGCGACGACGGGCTGGGAAAAACCAACGTTTGTACTGTACAAAAACTCTTATGCGAATCCTACTCGAAAGTTTGTTTGTGTGTTTGTTAGTTGCTTTTTCACACTTAAACGGATGGACGGATTTGGATGGAATTTGGTAAGGTGGATTAATCCTGGGTATAAGGTACCATATACCGTTGATTACCTTAGCGCATAGGTTTAAAACTGCGGATAACACCGACAAGCGCAGCTGGTAGCTCATACCAATTAAAGTATAACTCCATCTGCGTTGCTAACCGCCTGGTACGCTGTAGAAGGCACAGTGGCTAACAGCTTTGTCATAAAAAAACATAGCTTTTTGAAGGTGTAACTTTTTAAAGCAGTTTTGTAGCTTTACCTCTATAAAGACTCAAAAATTTCCTCCTATAAAACAAGGTGAAATATTATAAAACCTCCTGATTATATTTGCATATTTTAGCTTAGTTATTAATCCTATTAATCTTACCTCATCACCTCAATAGGCATTATAATGTTAAATGCCTAAATGACTCAACCTTTCTGTCTGTTTGCCACTATTTTGCTATTAAATAGCTGAACTAATGTCCGTGAAATTTGTCAAAATGTGGAGTAGGTACCTTATAATATAACTACTAGAAATATATTTTAAAACTCTCGGAAATGCTGACAAACCGAAAAATTACGCGTGAGTCCGTAGGATACAGTTAGTTATACATAAAATTAATGATCTGTGAACGAAAACACGTATTATACATACATCAAAATATAATTTAATTGATAAAACATATTCTGCAAGGATACCGGAGACGGCTTGGATAAAAAGATTATACTGTCAAGTCGTCGGATAAGAAAATCTTCGACGCCACGGAATTACACTGAAAATGATGACGAAAGCACTTGTCGTTTCTCCAAATGACTGCTGGTTTTATTGAAGTTTTTATTGGAAATTATAAGGCTTATTGAGCGCTGAAGAAACGCTATTATTTTTACTGATCGTTATTTCGAACTTTATTTTTATGGTACGTTTTTTATGTCTTTGCCAGATATCAAAACTTGTCTTTCAGCGTAAACATTATCGAGAAAATCATTGCTACATATTCAGGAGAATACCTATGCATCAAAATTGAACATCGGTAGGTGGTGGAAACGAGTAATTTATGATTTATTGATTCAGCGTAAGTGGAATCTAAGTATACAATTTCATAGGATTTCATAGGTTCATAAGATGAGATTATTTCACATTGTTTTAGGGGTACTGTATGTCTGTGGTACTGACTGATGATCTATCGAACTTACAAAATGATAATCGTAAACCGTAATCGAACGGCGTGAACCGTTTTTGTAGTTTTTATTTATAAAATACAACTTCTTTTTAATTTGAGGTGACCATGACATTATCAATTTTTAATTGTCATTTTGACTTTGTCATCTGTAATTAACTCAAATAGTCGCAATGTAGACAGAGAATGAAGTTGCAATGAGATTTTAAAAATAAAATCGTGCGTTTAACCAAACAAACAATAATGAAAACTTTAAGACTTAATTTGCGAAAATGAAACGCAATGAACTGGTAAATTAGAAATACGCAGCGAAGAAAATGCCTCTCTCAGCAAATTTCAGGCGTGGTAAGGTTTCATTTGTGAAAAGGCAAACGCACCCACCTAAAGCCTTCCGAGCCTTCCTATATTTTCGTACGCAGCACCCAAACTAAAACTGCCGGTCTTACGTAGTTGCTCAGATCAACCTAGAGGAAAAGATGGAACACTGCGTTATATCTCGCTGAAGCCACTTCTTTATTAAAGTTGTGTGCGTGGTAATGATGCCATGAAAAACATTTACAATTGCACGAAAACTAATATTAATTCCCAAGCTCTACGTTAGCCATTTCCGTTCCAATATACAACCTTAGTAGATTTAATATTCCAAAACTGCACATATTAAGTAAGAGTTTAATGTTACGGCTTTTTCAAAATTGACTTGTAAAAAACTGCACAGTTTTTAAAAATAACCTCTTAATGTGCACTATGTGTTTATATTTTATATTTATATATTTTTGGATACGAAATTATACCATAAACCAATGCAAATAATGTCGTGGTAAGAGTGAGCAAGCGAGTAGCGTAGTTTTTGCGTCAATGTGTGCGTGTTGACATATACGACAGTAGAGTAGTTTTTGGATAGTTTTTGGCTTCACCTAAATCATATGCCGTGCGCCATCTTATTCTCGAGGTTGATCTGAGCGTAGTTGCAGGAGTATTCTGTGTGTAGTTGTAGTAAGTAAATGGTTACGTAGGTTGTTAGTTTGTTAATGGATGGGATCTTTAAGATAGCTTGAGATACTTATGGTATAATATTATATTCCGCTAGGTTTAGCATTCCGGTCACGTGGGCTACACAGAGTGACGTCAAGCGATGCTTAAGCAAGACCGTATTAAGTCCTTTACAAATAGTTCGAAAGAGACGGATGACGATGACGAGTGACGTCATTATGTGTTTGCTCCCGGAATTATAGACCTTGTTTTTTTAATCATGGAGTTACTATTCCCTTTTACAAGGTGCTGGTTTTGGGTGTAGTAATACACAAAGTCAAAGTCAAAATGTTTTTATTCAATTTGGGTATCAAAGATACACTTATATGAACGTCAAAGTTTTTTAAATAGTTAGACTCGACCGCCTTGTTCGGATAAAAAGCCTCCTCAGAAGAACAAGCAAGGGCGTTGGTTTGTAACTAGGTACTTAGGTTTAACGCTGTGCATTAGTTTTTTTTACTGGGCACGTCAATGTAAATTGATAAAAATAAATAAAAATATTTCCAAAAAATTTTACCTAAAAACTTTGACGAGGATTGATGCTAATACACACACACACAAAGGCAAAATACACTTACGCAACGCTGATACCCTTACGTGTTCAAACACAACAACTTTTGCTTACTAATTGTTTACATAAATAATTATGTAATAATAAAATAAATAGGTACTTAGCTACTTATATTTATTTCCATTCTTCTATTCCACCACGACGCTTCTTGTAGAAACTGTCTTTTAAAACAGTCTTTAATTAATAAAAGTTACTTATTTCATTTAGCTAGATAGATACACGCTTTATATTTCAAAATAAATTATATACTTAGTTCATGTTCAATCCTTTTTATGCAAGCAACTAAGTATAGGTTATGGATATTAAATTCTGTGAAGAATTGAAGATGCAAGCCGATAGGTAATTTAGGTACATATCATTTATACATAAACATGATTTACTTAAATACTTAGTAAGCTCTACATCTCCTTCCTCTATCTCTTCTAATACATACATACATATAATCACACCTCTTTCCCATAGGGGTAGGCAAAGACCACTTCTCTCCACTTGCTACCTTGATTCTGGCATACATCTTTCGCTTCTTCCACTTTCATGAGTCTTTTCATACACGCTCGTCAGTTACGGGTACTATAGACCTGGCCTTTGTTACTCTCTTCTCTACATACTCGTAGTATAAAACAAAATTGCTTTCCGCGTCTCTCTGTCTGTATAATATCCGCTAACTCCTTCTAAACTATGCAACGGATTTCAATGCAGTTTTCACTATCAGTTTTAGGCGATCCTAGACTGCCCAAATTTTTACTGCAGTACTGGCTCGGCAATAGCGTTGTAGTGTGTAAGGTCTTAAGTGTGTAAGGATTAAGAGTCCGGCGACCAATTTAGACTAACTTCGCATTGGCTTAAGGTATTCTATAGCTATTTCGTCTAGTAGAAGACGACGATTGAAGAGAGCAAGTAATGATACTGACGAGCCTCTAACTAAAGTTACCTACAGAGTGACAAAGTTTAATTTAATTTTTTTTATGACTTTTGCACTTCTGTAATCATTCTTTTATAACTAAGAATATCCCTTGTATTCATTTGAAAGCTAATGATGTAAACAACTTCCCTATGTAAAGGGATTTTTGGTTTGCTTTGTCTATCTATTGAATAAATCAGTCAAAAGTGACCCCTTACAAATGCGGATATTTTTCATAGCTCTATTTTCTCTTGAGGACGTTTTTTTAAAAAAAAACTAAGAACATAGTGGCAGAGATATAGTTCATTTAATTGTACATGCTAAATTTTATCATAATCTGACAAATGATTTCGAAGAAATTTGACAAGCGCGTTTTATGGAAATTTCAGAGCGTCGCGGGACCCATAAAGTAAGTCAGTCAATACAAGGATTGCATACAGCTCGGTCACATTTCAATTACACTCCAAGTAATCACATCACATGGGTGCATACCCATCTCTTTATTGACTATGGCTTACTTTAATCTTACTTTACACACTACATCGTTATACATTTCTAGCATGGCTGTTGATGGCCGGGCTACAGTCGGCAATATTGTCAGTATTGCAGCAAAAATATAGCCCATCTAGGAGCGCCCTGAGATAATTGTTCACGGAAAGTTTAAAGGTTCAAAGTCAAAGTCAAAGTCAAAATGTTTTTATTCAATTTTGGTATCAAAAATACACATAAGAACGTTAAAGTTATTCATATAGACTCGACTGCCTTGTTCGGATAAAGAGCCTCTACTCAGAAGAACAGGCAAGAAACTAAAGGGGCATTATTTTTTCAAAGAATAAATATTGTCTCACAAATTTTGCCTTACAACTAGGTAATATCTATAAATACTAGTGGCTACTAGGCGGAAGTGGAAGGCTCCAGACATCTTTGTCTTCTAAATAATTCTTGACCTTATAATACCCTCTTTTCATTAATGTAGTTTTTACATGTGATTTGAATTTTCCCTCAGTGAGCCCTGTTAAGTATGGTGAGTATGGTTCTATAGTGGTGTGCGCTACAGTTTATTAGTGCAACGTAGGCGAAATGTAGCGACGCACATTCACACCGCTCAGTCTTCCCTGCCTACTCCACTAATGTAGTTGTATCAGTGAAAAAATTGAGTATGTGAAAACCAACGTCTTTTATCATCTAGCCCTGCCACCCTGAGAGACTGCGAAGGGAGTAATGAGCGAGCCGAAGCCAGAGCGGGTCGCTAGTATATAATATTAAATAATATTAACATCTGAAGTAAGTAGTAGGTACTCACTTTAGATGTTAATAAGTTAGTCACATGAGCGTGACCATAGTAATTATTTACTTGAAAAAACTCTTTAGTTGCTTTAGTCAGTAATGTTCGTATAAATATGAAAAATCTAAATAAAGTTTGACAAAAAAACTACAGACAAAAATCGAGAACAATCCGTAACTAGACCAAGTTTTTCGTGAAGACTTATTTTTTCCACTCATTAAACACATTATTGTGGATATGGTGCTCATGTTTTGTTAATTAGTTTATTTCTTACCTATTTAATATTCTGAATTATTTATGCTAACGAGTAGGTACCTACACGAATGAAACAACAAAACGTACTTTTAGAATTGCAAACTATTTTAATTGCGTCTTGGGGTTTTTCTGCAATTTTCTCGCATTTTCCATGAGAAAAGTACTTTAGCTTCGTCCTAACTGAAGCGGAGACTGTTTCGTCTGTTTGGTGATGAAATTTCCAAACAGCGCGTACTGAGTTCGCGCGTACTCAGTTTGCGTATACTTTGCTGACGAGCAGCTGATTCGCAATGTTTGCCGATTTGTATTGCTTAACATTCAGTTATAATACGTGACTCAAAGTCAGCGAGCAGACAGTCAGCCGCTCACAGGTTGTCTAATGAAGACGAAGTCTTATCCTCATGACTTCGTGAAATGCTTTCGTCTTTATGACACCTACTCGTAGCTGTTGTCCGCGATTTCGTACGGCTTAAACAGGAGCCATGTTTGAACATTGGCCTGCCAATTATAAAGTTTAAGAATGCATACAGTGCAAGCAGTTAATTGTTTTAGTTATCGTATTTAGATTTAGTGATAAAAGATGCTAGGTATATGTATGTGAAGCGATTATAACCTAGTTGGAGAAGGCCCGCCTCTCAAGCCAGAGGGAAGCGGGTTGAAATCTAGCCGCGGGCACGCACCAATTTGGTCATTGTCTGAACATAATTATGTGCGTATTGTATGTCATCTGCTACATGACTGGAGTCCGGTGTATGGCGACAGGCTCGCCTCCTGTCACATTTGGGACTGAATATCTTCCGGCAAAGTGTGGGTGTTGCCTCTGCCAGCCTCCTCGTAAGAAAGAAGTGAAGATTTGTATATATGTGTGTTTGTATATGCTAAGTAAAGTTGTTTTAACATTAGGTTACCCAGACTGGTCTCTTTTTGATTCTCATTAACTTATTCTTCCGGAAAATTAAGCTCCTCCAAATATGTACAATATAAAGTAGCAACCGCGGCGTCTTTTTCAGAAATGCTGACAGCGATAAAAAATGCAAAGAAGAAACGTGATCCAGAAAACAGAGAAGATGCAGAAGAAGAAGACGAACCTTCGAAGAATACCGAAAACCAGGAAGAGAAAACTGTTAGAGAAGCTAGCGCTATTCTAACGAAACCTACTAGCAACGCCAATACAGCAGAGACTATAAACGATGCGGACGATAGTAAAACTACAAAGACTTTGTAGGCTAAAGACAAGCCATGCGACATTTACTCGTAGTTACATTAATAAATAAAGAATAAAACCAAAACAGTTGCTCATAACATGCAAGCTCATAACCACAATAAGTTCCATGTTCCATGATGTTCCTCAGTAAGGCCACGAGTTTCATAAAAATTAAAGTACCTAATAGGAACGAAGAAATAAAGACAAGTAACATGATTAAAATAAAACAAAAACCTGGCTGCAACATCTTGTTCATCTTGTCACTTCCACTATCAAGACGATTCAAATGACACCTCACATGTCGAAATCCATGAAGGTGTTTAGGCTGTAGAGCGTGCCAAAGAAACATTATCCAAACACACATACATACACTCGAAAAACATAACCCTCCTTGCGCAGTCGAGTAAAAACAGCGAGATTGTTATTAGTGCGCTATAAAGCTAATGAAAAAAACAAAATTATAAATAGGTATAGTAAAAATAGGTAAGTAAAGTACCCATTGTAAACCGGATGTATGTATAGAATACATTTTCATAATGTTCTTAGGTTTAACATTTTGGTTATAAAATAGGTAATTGTTAGTCTATTTAAATATGAGTACACCAACTAAATAATAAATATTCAACTTGGTATATACCACGTGTGTTATAATAATTATAGCCGACTACACAGAAAGAGGGTAAATATTTCAGGTAAATTTTTGGACGTGTCTGTTTGTGGTACCGGGTAAGTAGTTCCATTTGTTCTATTCATTTGTAAACTATTTAAAATAGCGATGATAGCCTAGTTGGAGAAGACCCGCCTCTCAAGCCAGAGGGAGTGGGTTCAACCCCAGCCGACGGCACGCACCAATTTGTTCATTGTGTGAACATATGTGCGTATTGTACGTCATCTGCTACATGACTGGAGCCCGGTGTATGGCGACAGGCTCGCCCCCTGTCACAATTGAGACGGAATATCGTCCGGCGAAGTGTGGGTGTTGTATTATACCTCTGCCAGCCCCCTCGGGGGAAAGGCGCGACGATGTGTTATCTTTAAATGAGCAATTCTTGTATATTTATATATAATTGGAATCTCGGAATCGGCTCCAAAGATTTTCATACAATTTAGTTTATAGGGGGTTTCGGGGGCGATAAATCGATCTAGCTAGGAATCATTTTTAGAAAATGTCATTTTATTCGTGTTTTATCGATAATCAACTTAAACATAAACTAGCGAGTGAAGAGAGCGAGTAATGATACTGACGAGCCTCTAAAGTTACTTACAGAGTGACAAAGTGCATTTTTTTAATGACTTTTGCACTTCTGTAATCATTCTTAAATAACTAAGAATTTCTCTTGTATTACGGATTCATTTAACAGCTAATGATGTAGACAACCTCCCTATGCAATGGATTTTTTTTTGCTTTGTCTACCTATTGAATAAATCAGTCAAAAGTGACCCCTTAAAAATGCGGATATTTTTCATAGCTCTATTTTAGCTTGAGAACGTTTTCATAAAAAAACCAAGCACATAGGGGCGGAGATATTGTTAGTTTAATTGTACATGCTAAATTTCATCGTAATCTGATAAATAGTTTTCAAGAAATTTGATTAGCGCGTTTGTATGGAAATTTCAGAACGTCGCGGCCCTCTTAAGGTTACGTTAAGGCACGGCAGCTGTCAACCACGGTGAAGCCAAGAGGAATCCGAGGTGGGGCCGCTTCCTGGGGCTTTTAGCCCAAAGCCCACATGGAAGCGGCCTAAGTAGGGTGTGGGTCTGTATGGGCAGACCCACAACTGAGGCGGGGTGCAGTGTCGCGTGTGCGACACTGCAACCGAAGGCTGGGGGCCGCGGCGGGAGAGGACTGTTGGTGTGTCGTTGCCACTTTCCCTACCTTCCGCGGCCCAAGCGGGGTCGCCACCGTTTTGATGGCGGACGCGGTGGGGCCGCAGAGGAAGAGGCGTGTCGGTGTATCGTTGCCGCTCTCCCTATCCTCTGCGGCCGAAGTGGCAGGCGGCGGGGCCACTCACCTGACCCGTCGCATGGGGACCATGGGCGCCTAGGCACGGGTGCTGGTTGGCGCCCACGGACAAAACTGGTCCCCAAGGAGGTGGATGATGACGATGTGTCTGGTGTTCGACACATCGTCATCGAGAGGGAGAGAGCGCAAGCTCGGGGTGGTGCCCAAAGGGGCTGGCGCTGTCGGGGCTGCGGAGGAGTCCGAAAGCGTACCCGTTGCCCCGACATTTTGCGCCGAGGTGGAACACCCTTGGGTTTTTAGTGGGTAGGCCGTCAGTGGCGGGATTCCCACATAACCACTCTGTGCCCGCACCCGGGGCTGTTAGTGGTATCCATAAAGGATTTTCCCAAGGTGAAAAAAAAAACAAAAAAAAAAGGCACGGCAGCTGTCTCGCTCGCTCGCGACACTATTATATTAGACATAAAATTATAGAATGTACATCTGAAAATTTTACCTGTCTCTATCATTAAAAACAGTGAGTTTTTTTTTTTAATGTAATAGGTCGGCGTTTGACCCCCAACTCGCCTGATGTTAAGCGACGTTGTGGTCTAAGATGGAGCACGACGACCTATAAGGTACTTATTCACACACGCCTTGAAGTTTTGTAGACTGAAGAAGTACAAAGACGGCAGTTGATTGAGGCGCTACAAGTGCGCTACTCAGACCCGTCTTCGGAACGGTTACACCGGACTACATCCCGAAACACGACTAGGTCATTTCACGGCATGGCTTGGTCCGGTGGATGGTAACTAGCCACGGCCGAAGCCTCCCACCAGAGTTTGTGCCCGGTTAGCACTACCCGGGGACCATGATTGTGTAATCAGTAGAGTACACTCCTACGGACGTCGGTAGCTCAGCCCCCAGTATTACAAAGTATTCAGATTACTTTCATGTTGATGTTTATAATGAGTGCTCAGAGAAACGTATACACGTATTTTTTACGTGGTTACGTTTTTATAAGTAAAAACTATGAATTAATGTCAACATGAAATATTCTGAATACTTTGTAATACTGTTTTCAATGCACTGATAGAGGCAAATTAATAAAAATACATTCTATAATTTTATATCTAATAAAATATTGCCGCGATTGAGGAGACACCTGCCGCACCTTACCATACACATTAATAGAAATTTTAAATTTGAATACGTTTATAGACAAAGGGTTGTGGAGACAGGAGACAGGTGAGTTCTCCGTTCGAAGCGAACCACTACTTTATTGACTGCCTCGGTGGATCAGTTCGTAGTGAACCTGCCTTCTGAGCTTGGGGGCGTGGGTTCGATTCCCACCTAGGGCAAACATAAATGTGGTAAACATTTGTGTTTGTTCTATGTCTGGGTGTTAATATCTGTTTAAGCATGAATTTAAAATATATATGTATGTATATCAGTCTCTGGCAGCCATAGTACAACCTTTGCTTAGTTTGGGGTCAGACGAACGTGTGTGGAAATGTTCCGAATTTATTATTACTATTATAAGTAGTACCAGTTTATGAATAAGTTAAATTTTCATGTGATCTAGTAACGGAGATGTGTCTTAGTTTCTTAGGTTATTAAATCGGAGTCAAGGCTGGGCGGGAATTGATCGCCAGATCCGGCGCGGCTCTCCGGCGCCAGACGGGCTTACTATTGCGGATCGGAATAAGTACTGCTACCATGGATTATACTTTTTGAGGACCGGGACGGGAAGGAAAAACCTTTTTTAGTAGATTTCATTAAATTAGGTCTGTTAAATTCGTTAGTTGAAATATCAAATTGCATAACGTTTAAATTCAATTATCAATTTGTATGTAGTTTTCTAGTAAATGTCCTAAATTAATTTTTAATTTTTTTTTATATTAAGAATAGAATAGAAAATTAATATTCCTTGATGTAATTAATGCGACGTTAAAGCGGAATTACACTATATATTAGTTCAAGTAACATTTTTTTAGGAAAAACCTTTTTAATGGACTTATTAGTGTGAACAAGTCTTAACACATTATGATTTATGAAATGGGAATTACTGACGTACGATTTAGTCGATTATTCCGACTATAGTTTCAACCGCACTCGCCTTGATGAAGACCGCCGAATGCGGTTGAAACTACATATAGTCGGAATAATCGACTAAATCGTACGTGAGTAATTCCCGTTTCATAAATCATGTGTGAAAACCACGTCAGTTTCCATAATAAAAGTCTTAACACCAGTGTTACCAGTGATCCTAATAGCACAGTTTTTAAGCTAGTAGGTAGGTACCTAATATTTATACTGTATCTGATAAAACACAAATGTTCGAGCGGGCCTTCGATAAATGATACGTCTGAATGAACTGAAAAACAATTAGCCAACTGTTAGGTTCTAAATCAACAAAATGTTTGACGCTACTCTAGTAAGAGACGTACCTGTCACGTACATTAGTATAAAAAAGTTGGCCTGCAACTTTTCGTTTATAAACAGTATGAAACTGTCTCTAGACATATCCTACATATGTAGGTACTCATAGGGGCGAACATATCTTTACTTTTGAGATCTTTGGTTGTGAGTGATTTATTTGCAGAGTTGAGAGAATGATAGAATTGTGGTTTACTACGAAAAGCATATCACAGTAGTTACATTAAAAAAAACGACGGTGACTTAACTATATAAGTTAAAAATGTGGGAAAACTAAAAAATCTACTGAAAAACTACTAGATGAACTAACTTTATTACAAAATTGACAAACAAAGTAACAGTATCCTGTGCCTAAGTTTTGATAGTGTTCCAAAAGCGTTCTTACATTTCGCCTAGTTCCTTATGCTTTAGGGCGTCTATGCCGGAAACTTTAAAGAATTATAACGAGTATCTTTAAATAGTTATCGAAGTCAAAAATGTGTCAGTTTTTTAACCATTTTGGCACTAAGAGTTCTAAATTTGTCGGCTTAGAATTAGTATTGGCGTTAATCTGGTTTACAAGCCACATTAAATAAGCACTATATTTTTAGTGAGTTGAATTGAACATAACCTCCGCAGAAAACCATTACTAATTCTGTGATAAAATATGCAGAGTTCTCATTTCGACGAGTTAAGTTTTGACAATAAAAACACGGAAACAAAAACGTAAAACGTAACAATTATTAATTTGTTATGACGTATTGATCAGCCAATTTGATGTATTAAACTTATTAGTAGGCATGAGTAGGTCCAAGGTCAGTTCAAGGCTAATCTGTGCCATCGCCTCCAATATATCAAGAAAATAGCAATATACTTAAGTTTTAATAAGTGTTATTATAACACGTATACAATCCTGTTTTTACTAAATTAAAGATATGCTGATTTCGACCTTTGATTTATTGCTGTAGAGCTGGAATTTAACTGGATTTTGTTAAACTTGAACGTGTGTTTGTCGAAGGTCTGAAAACCAAGACTGCGGAAAATGAAACTGATTGGCATTTGTTTCAACCTACAAGTAATAAATATATAATACTTCACGCGCTACAGTTTTGCAATGTCACTCAGTTACCGAGCATTGTCCAAAGTTTAAAGTCTCTAGCGTAACGGGAAGTCAGCATGAAATTGATTGCAAGATTTGTAAAATAAAAACACGGTATAAAAACTAGCGAGGCTAAAGGCAATCGACTTCAATCGCCGTATGTTTTTCTCCATAGCAAACGGGACTAATCGCGCACACAAACAAAATAAAGAGCACCAAACAAAACACGTATGAATCCGAAAAGTTAAAAGGTTAAATTTAATCGCTTGTTTATGTATTCGCAGTTGTAGAGATATTGTCATCAACTACATTTTTATATGTACTTTTTAGGTATGTTTTTTACCCATATGTAGTCCTTTTGACCGGACTACTAACCCGTACTTTTTAAGGATTACGGGCAAAAAGCGCTGTAAATGGTAATTTGTAAATGACCAAGGTAAAGCTTATCTATGTAACTTAGGCCCACTTGCAGAAAATACGGAGTTACATTTCTAAATGCAGGGTTAGTTAACTCAGAGTTAAAATGTTATAAATTCGGGACACATCCATACACGGTCGCCTGATCCCAAACTAAGCAAAGCTTGTACTATGGCTGCCAGGGACTGATAAACATACTTAGATATTTTTTAAATACATACTTAAATACATATTAACACCAAATGTCACTCTAATATTGTGTTAACTCAATGTTAGCTTCCAGCTCTTGGTGGAACGAGAAGATTTATCAGTTTAACTTCGGATGAGAAATAACTTCTAGTTAAAAGATTACCCGAGCTTCTGCAAGTGACTTTTAGGGTGTCTTCAGGTGACCTGCGCCGACCACGTATAGGACCCGCACCCGCTCGCCATGCGCAAAGGCGCGAACGCCTCGCGCCTTTCACTTATACAACTAGTGCGGAGTGAGCGCGGGGCTGGCGAGAAACGGGCGCGTGACGGGCGCGTGGCGTGTACAGGGCGTGTGCGGTTAGACTTCGATAAATGCAATTAGAGATTTGTTGATGTACCATATGACTCAAAGTATATGCAACAAACAAAGCGAGTTAGCCGCTGGAGCCGACTCGCGTGTCGTGCGCGTATATAGCTTCTGAACGCAGCCCCTAAACGATGCTTCATATCCTACTAATATTATAAACGCGAAAGTTTGTAAGAATGGATGGATGGATGGATTGATGGATGTTACTCTTTCACGCCAGAACGGCTGAACAGATCTGGATTAAATCTGGCACAGAGATAGATTAGGATCTAGAATAGCACATAAGATATACTTTTTAACCGCCGTGAAACCGCGGGGCGCAGCTATCCTACTAAAATTATAAACGCGAAAGTTTGTAAGAATGGATGGATGGATGGATGGATGTGTGTTACTCTTTCACGCCAGAACGGCTGAACAGATCTAGATAAAATTTGGCATGTAGATAGATTGTAGTTTCAAATAGCACATAGGATACTTTTTAACCGCGGGTGAAACCGCGGGGCGCAGCTAGTTTCACATAAACGAACTCTTCTTGTTACAAAAACCTTAATTCTTCGGCATCCCTAAATTCCGTTGACCACATTCTTTCCCTTGATAAATTATCATAATATTGTATACGTCATGTACGTATTCTCTAAAGCAATGTCAAAGTTTATGTGAGTACGATTAAGCTATTAAGTTCATACATATTTTGCATGTTTCGCAATATTGCGCCCCTGAGACCGGATTGCTTCGCCTAGTCCGCGTCTCATGGAAAATCCCACCCGTAAACAAACTGGTGCAACTGCAATGAATACAATTTTAAATTGATTCGCGGAAGCTACTTTGAATTTTTAAACAATCGTTTTATTCATTCTCAAGTGGTCAGACCAGTTACTGAATATTGTTAATTTGCAGTTTATGTTTTTAGGCAGTTGTAGGGTACTATCTATCCTACTATCCTACCTACTATCTATCTAATTTATATGTATTTTTAAATACATACTTATATAGATGTATACCAGTCTCTAGCACCTATAGTACAAAATTTCCTTAGTTTGGGGTCAGACTACCGTGTGTGCAAAATTGTCCCGAATATTTCGGTATTTATCTAAAAATTAAAAAAGTTTACGTGACCGGAAATAAGATTCAATTAGAATTAAGGCCTCGGTATAATCGCGATTCGAATTTCATTTTCTACCTGCGCATACGCGGATAGAACTGGTGAAACGCACGGACGACGGTGCGCGTACGTAGTGCAACAGCTATCTGGAGACCTACCACGATATCTTATGCTTACGTTTTGTTGTCGACGCTGCGCGACCGCTAATCGTATCGCCGCGCAATAAGGTCCACACTTATACTCACATTTATTCACAAGGAACGTTGCATACAGTATATGTGAAACATGCAGATAAATCTTTTGATTGATTTCATAATCAATAACCGTTCTTGCAGGATAGATGATAAAATGGGCCATTCCCGAATTCCTCACTACTTACTCCAATGGAGATTTCGGGAATTATCGTCACTAATATTTTTCATTATTTTACTTCAACCTAATATAGAATATGAAATAGATTTAGACACAGTTATAAATGTAGCAGAATAGGAATTAAATTACCAATAATCAATGTATACGCTGATGAGAGTTGGAAGAATTCGACTTTATGTCATAATAATTATAAATAAATAAATAAATGTATGTAGGAGATACAGATAAGAGATATTGGCAAACTCACTCACTGCAGATAAGATTTATAGGACCATCTGGGATTGTCGAATTAACTATTTCAGGTGGGAGCTCGATGCTTACGCTACAAAAGTATAAAACATTGAGTTATTATTATTATTAAGCCAAGCTAACCAACTACGCAAAGGTGTGCTTCATAAGTATTTACGCCTAGCATCCCTTAGCAAAAAAAAAGCATCCCTTAGCAGGTACTTGTACTGAGTATTTCTTATTCTGTGCAAGTACAAGAAAGTTTTCTATAATCTGTTGTTTTGCATTTCCGCCAAATTTACAAAAGTAGGTGTACTTTACCAACAGAGCGCGATTCATTATAAAAATCATCACCAAAAAAATTAAAGTTTTAGAAAATATATTTCTAAGTAGGAAAACCACATGTTGTACGAAGTCGCGTACGTACACAAGCAAAGTACAGCTGCAGCGGGCCGCGGCTGCTTCTTTGACACAACGACGTAGTAGCTTCTTTGACGGGACCGGCACGCGTTTGATACATAGAGATGTGTACGGTCTTTTTGCAATTTCTAGTACTCTAATATAAATTGGTTAAATGGGAACTTTTAATTCAATATGTAAAACGTAAACTTACTTATTATTATTATAAGCAACAATTAGTTCCACTGACGTCATTAAACTTAAGTCTTGATTGCTTGACCTAAAATTATATAAAAAGTTATTTTTTTGTTAAATGCGTGAGGTCTTAAGTCGTTGTAAATTTGAATCATTATAATTTAGTCTCAACAAAAAAGGTAACTAAAGACGAACGAAAGAAATTCGCAATAAAGATACAAATTTTACGTTGCAGTGTGTCTCTATCTAGTTTATTTTACACAACTTTGAACATGCCCTAAAATGAATAATCAACGAATTATTCGATCATACTTTAATACTTTTTTGGCTTTATTTGAAAAATAACGATCGCACGATAAAAATGGTTAGTAAAACTAAAGCTGTAGAAAGAATCAAATTTATAACAACTTAGTCCTGTTTTTTGTTGAAAACGATCCGATAAAAAAATATTTCCCATTAAATTCAAGATGGCGGCTACCGCACCGGCAGTCTTTGGTTGCCACTTTGAATGTAGACTACCAAGGATCCCCCGGAAGGTTAGATAAGCAAGCAATCAGAGCAATAACATTGCTGACAGGGATTCTTTTCAAGGCTCATAAATGCTAGCTCGTCTGGGCTCGTAGGTCTATACATTAGTCTATACATTACACTAGCTTCTGCCCGCGGCTTCGCCCGCGTGGCTTACAGAAAATGTATGACGTTTTGAACTTCAGAAATAAATATTATAAGCGGTCACACTCGCTCTCAATTGAATACACAAACTGACAATATCCCAAGCAGAGCAATATGGACGAAGTTCTTTAGTTAACTAAACTATCTCTGGAATGAGAAAAGTAAGAGTAGTATCAACAGTAGAGTATGGTATCAACAGAACTTAAAGCGTGTGTGAAAAGATAAAATTAGAAGACAACCGAAAGTAGATAATTGACAATTAATAATGTTTACAACGAAAACCTATTTTTTTTTTCTTTTTTAGAAAAACCACGTTGCTCCATGAGCTTACTCTGTAACAGGCCACGTATAACTAACCGTGTGAAAAGCATTTTAGTCAATTATGAGTTTGGCTTGAGATTTATTTATGGTCATGGCAAAGCAGACTTTGAGGGGAAACTGCACTCTTCTTAACTCGAAGGGGTAGTTCGGTGGTGTTAGAGATATTAGAGGAATTCTCAGCATAAATACAGACTCATTCAGAAACTACACCAGTCAGTGTGCTGGCAGACCTTTAGTTAAGACCTTCGAAGCAAAGACAACCCGTAGTGGGTTTTGTCTTCCTAATACTAAAGCAGCTTCTTCTATTGACTTCGTCTATTTTTGCTAAATACTGCTTCTAAGATCAGACAGACATAATTATAAATTTCATCTCCTAGCTCATCCACGAGTACCTGATCTTTATTGACAGAAAATCTCTTTACTTGCCGTTTGTAATCTTCTGACAGGCTTGGACTTAATTCTTGTATTTTTCCCTTACTGATTAAGTAGGTTTGAAATTTGATAGAATGTCAGCAATATAATTCACATATTTTACACGGAGATTCATATGAAAATTAAATGATAGCTTCGTATTTAATGTCATCTGCTACATGACTGGAGCCCGGTGTACGTTTGGCGATAGGCTCGCTACTTATTACATTTTGGACTGCATATCGTCCGGCGAAGTGAGGGTGTTGTAATACACCTCTTAGGGTAAAAGCGTGACGTTTTACCTACTATACGTAGCTACTACCGTTGTCTAGATCTGTACCAAATTCCAAGTTGCTGGCAGTTCCAAGTTGTTGTTGCAGTTTCCAAGATAATCCGCTCACAGACAAACAGACAGACAGACATCGGAGTTTCATGATAAGGTTCCTTTCACCATTTTAGTACGGAACCCTAAGAATGATAACAGCGTCTTTTGTAGTGGGTTAATAACTTTGTCAACAAAGTTTTCGGAATAAAAAGAAGCCCTATTAGAATCTGTCGGTGGATGATGATGATGATGGTTTTGGAAAAACTGTGATACACGTGTCTCATAATTTTAATTGAAGAGTATTTGTACCAATTTTTCAGTCAATCGACCCAGAGAATAAAAAGTTTCATAGAAATTTGAACCCCCCATTTCCCCCCCTTAGGGGTAGTATTTCGAAAAACCCTTTCTTAGTGGATGCCTACACTGTACAAAGAACATATCCTCCAAATTTCATGTTTCTAAGACCAGCGGTTTAGGCTGTGCGTTGATATATCAGTCAGTCAGTCAGTCAGTCAGGACTTTGCATTTTATATATATAGATTGGTCTATACATTAGTTCTTCTGAGGTACTTGGTTGGCTAATATCAGTCTTTGGTACCGTCATTTTTCGCTTCTCCGAACTAAAAAAACATAGCTTGGGTAATAACAACGAGATACATGACGTCATCATAATGTATCTGAAAGTGTAGCATATACTGTCGTACCGTATACTGTCGGCGGCGGCGCTCGACCTGCTCAACACGACGGCTCATGCTTTTGAAACAATCAATGTGGACTCTATTTATAGCGTGTTAAAGTGCAAAGTCATTTTAGCAGTATGAATATTTAAAATATACATACTGGTAAAATGTATAATAAAGTCACTATTTGCAACGTCCTACAATCTGCTATATTCAAGTTATTTATAATTTTCTATTATAATTAATATACGATGTATAATTATGTGATCAAATTATACGCCGGATCGTGCCACAGAGCGGCCGGGAACGACCTTTCACGTCGAGCGCTGCTCGACGACTAAATCGGATGTCGTAGTCTATTTCTTACCTAAGCAGCTTCATTTAATGTTGAAAATCGCATATCATATTTATGGTAAAATGAAATCGGTGCCTAGAATTAAATTTTCTTGCCGTTTCTATTGGTATTTAATCGTAAAAAGAACACAAATACGAAAAAGTTGCCCGGTTAAACTTTAGAGGACTAATCTGGCTATTTAATTATCGAAAAAAAATGTGTTGTAATCGCTGAAAATTTGGAGAACTACGCGCAAACAGTTTTTTTTAGGAACATACTTTTTGTGATTTTTTTTTTCCAAAATGAGAATGATTTTCAAAATTGTACTTCGGTTAAAATTTAGTTGGTTGTTTTTTCTACCAGCTGTATTTTTTTGCACCTGATCATCATAGTTCTTCATATCAAACTAGGTGCAAACATAATACTTGTTTTCCTTGATTTCGTGATCATACGGCGCCTTAAAATACTTATTACCAAACAATAGAAGCTATAGGGTCTATCTAGACCCTACAGACCCTCGGTGCTGGTATGCATCTGTAATCTGCAATTTTTAACAGTTTTGTATTTAACAGTTGTGTAGTTGCAACATTTTTGTAAATGTTGCAAAAACATCTCATTTACAAAACTGTTGAAAATTATGAAATGTTTGAATGTACAAATTTTCCGTATTTTTCTTCTAAAAAATAGGCTTGTTTGACTCAACGAAATTGGGTCTTCATTGTCATAAATATCAGGTATTAAGGGACGCAAAAGGTAATAAGTACCCTTTGGGTACCCGTTAAATTATATCAGGAACAAATAAAAAATAACAAGGTGTCGTACATATTTTTCCATTCCAGCTAATTTATTTTCACCATTTATTGGGGGTCGAGTTAGTTTTTTTATGATAAACTATAGATAGTAAACAAGATAATAATTTAGATTGGCTTCTATTTGGTGCGTCAATATTCCGAATGGCGTCACACATGTTTTGCAAAAGTGTTTCGACATATACTTACATGTGTTATTGATATAATTATTTAATAACTATTACAAGTCAGAAAAAAGTAATGAGTAGCTTGTAGTTACGACAGCCATGTGCGCACTTGTTTAACGTGCACAAATTAACTAACGTGGGCGCGTATATGGAAAACCTTTCAGTTTTTAGAACCCCAGTACTTTTGAATTGCGGGAGCTTTCAAGCGATTGAATACGCAACTACCCTGCTACTACTACGCTGCTACCCTGTTTTTAGTGATGTAGTAGCTTTACAAACGCAATAGAGAGAACTTCATTGATAGAAATTAAAAAAGAAAACCTACCGCATCTCAGATTAGCCTGCCTGTTTGTGGTTCTGTAATGCGGGAGGCATTACCAATACAAAACTAACGTTACGGATGTGAATTCCTACCGATACTTAGACTAAAACTTGGCCTTTAGGTTTAATGGAATACGCTCGTTATGGACTTCTATGTAAACGAGCAAAGATTAAAGAAAGGATGAAATATCATACTATTAGGAAATAAAAGTAATTTGAATTACGTAGTAAAGATAATGTAGAGTCAACCGGGGCAAATGCGTCTGTGAGTCAATTGCGTCTTTCGAGAATTACTGACAAACCCTTCACAAATTAGGCGCCATCTACTCGTAAATATTTTTCTATCTTTGGTTGCAATAATCTGTACAAGATGGCGTTAGTTGCCTAATTTGCGAAGGGTTTGTCAGTAATTGTCGAAAGACGCAATTGCCCCACAGACACATTTGCCTCACTTGACCTTAATTGAAAAAACCTACGACAATTGTAAGCATAAAACTTTAAACATAAGGCAAATTAACAAGTTATTAGCAACAAAATTAGCAATTGTTATTCTTGAGATTCGTTATTATTTATGCGAATTTTTGTCAATGGATTTAATACGAAAACACCTTATAAGGAGGTTTCCCTACAGAGAGGATGCATCGTCGATCCCTAGCGTCTACTCACAGAAGACGTGGGTTGTAATTGAAAGTCTGTGAGGTTGTACCTTTATTTCTCTATAGTTACTCGTCGAGAATTTATACTCATAAGCTTGCTCTGAAAATTGTACACTCGAATAAATTTAGTTATCCGTTTAGCGCACTAAATTTGTTAAATGTTCATTGTTGCTTTAAACATTACAAAACGTACGTTTTGTATTTTGCTAAGACTACGTTAAAACTAGCTATGCAAGGACTTAGGCAATTCTTATATGTAACAAGTGGCCATAATTTTTTTTAGTTTGTTGAAGAAAAATTAGTTTTCTTCTTTAATTTTTTCTACATCTTTAATTAAAGATAGACCGATGAATAAAATTATGAATAAATTTTGTTAGAATAAAATGCAAACCTCCTTGAATCTGAACCAAACCGAACTCATTTGGCAAATCATTTTGGCATAACGGTAAAAAAAAAAACATTGTCAAAAACCTCATGCTGTGCATGATCTAAAAAACCTAGGTCTACCATTCTGGTAGCCAACACGTAATGACGTCACTTGTCATAGTCGTAATCTCTTTCGCACTATTGGTAAATGACATACTTCGGTCTTGCTTATGCAACGATTGTCGTCACTACGTGTTGCTACGCGATCATTTTTGACTCTAAATGCTGTACCTGGCGAAGTATATTATCATACCATGATGCTGTGTACAGCCTACAGACCAAAGCAAACGAACACCAACGATATGCTGCGTCTCTTTTTATTTTATTGAAACAAAACGGGACGCAGCGTATTCTTTGGCATTCCTCCTTGACCCAACAACTGACGAATCCTAGAAAAATTACACAAATTGTTTTTTTAAAAAAATTTGAGAAAAAAGGACATTTCTCAACAAAATTAAATAAAGCGAGCAAAACTTAAACGATACTGAGTTTAATTTCTAGAGAAAATAAAGAAAACATAACAGATGAGTAGCAAAATGCTGGTAAAACGCAAGCTGCCCAAGCTAATGGCTTGTATGACTAAAAACAGCTTGGAGAACTTGCGTAACAAGGCTTTGTTTAGCATGGACGTCCTTGATGCGAAGGGGATTAGAAGGTAAGTTTTGTGTCTTATCAATTCGTTTAGATAATGATCCAAAAATACAAGATCTAGCAGCAAACACGCAATGACGTCATTCGTCCTCGTCTCTTTCGAACTTGTTTTACATAACATATTTCGGTCCTGCTTATGCATCGGTTGACGTCACTACGTGTTGCTCACGTGACCGGAATGCTATATCTGGCGGAGCATATTATTATACCATGATTGATGATAGTATGTTTACTGTCTATTAGATCTAATATACACACAGACAAATCGGACATGGTACTCGTATATACAGCCAGACCATGATCCAAAAAAAAAACAAGGTACATTCAATTCTCGGCCACGCGCTCGGAGAGTCAACACGTCCTGAGGATGCCTCGTGGAGAGCCGAAACACGTGTCAAAGAAGTACTCAAAGAATTACATTTCACAAATTAATATTATTTTCGTACCTACTTAATGCGACGTTGGAGCGGAAATACACTAGAAATTGGTTCAAGAAACAGTTTTGAAGGTACATTCAGCAAACACGTAATGACGTCGTCGTCATCCGTCTCTTTCGAACTTGCTGTAAATGACTTATTTCGGTCTTGCTTAAGCATCGATTGACGTCACTACGTGTTTCTGAATGCTATACCACGTGGAGTTATACCATGAGACAGGCCATCTTCTAACAAACATTTCTCCTTGAAAATGATTTCCCTTAATTTTATGTTGTCGGTAACAGATCCTTGCTTCTGTTTGTTGTGTTTTTTTCACGATATAAAGATGCAAATACCTAAATGCTATTTGCATCATTAATATTAGGTCCTTACGTATGAAATTGGCGTTTTGTCGTACTGATCAATTTGATCTGAAATATCTCCTCTTTGGTTAAGAATTCGAAATTCAAATTAATAAATTCATTTAGCTGGTTTTTTTTTCTTTGGAATACAGTCATTCATTTGTTATTTTCCTCATTATTTTTTCTTTGGCGTCGCTTATTACCGCGCAATGGAAAACATGAAATATCGGTATATTTACGAGTACGAGTTCTACCGTGGCACCAGTGCTGCAGAAACAGCTCGAAGAATTAATGATGTGTACGGCGCTGGTGTCGCTAAAGATAGCATGGTACGTTTTTGGTTTCAACGTTTTCGTTCTGGAAATTAACGACCTTAAGAACCAACCCCGTGGACGGCCGGAGATCAAAGTGAAAAACGAAGAATTAAAGGCTATTGTGGAAGCGGATCCATCACAAAGCACTTCAGAGATAGCAGCAAGCTTCGGGGTAAGTGACAAAACTGTATTAATCCACTTGAAGCAAATCGGGAAAGTAAAAAAACTCGAACGATGGGTACCTCATGAATTGAGTGAATCGAACTTGCAAACACGGGTCGCCTGTTGTGTTACTTTGCTCAACCGACACAATAATGAAGGGATTTTAAATCGAATCATTACTTGTGATGAAAATTGGATATTGTACGATAATCGAAAGCGCTCATCGCAATGGCTGAACCCTGGAGACCCAGCCAAATCCTGCCCTAAACGAAAATTGACTCAGAAAAAGTTACTTGTAAGTGTTTGGTGGACTAGCGCCGGTGTCGTTCACTACAGCTTTCTTAAATCTGGCCAAACGATTACGGCAGATATCTATTGTCAGCAACTGCAAACCATGAAGGAAGAACTAGCTGTTAAACAACCGAGATTGGTCAATCGCTCTAGGCCACTGCTGCTTCACGACAACGCAAGACCACACACTGCATAACAAACAACCACTAAGTTAGCTGAGCTACAATTGGAATGTCTGCGACATCCACCGTACTCCCCGGACCTTGCTCCAACAGATTACCATTTCTTCCGGAATTTGGACAACTTCTTACAAGGAAAAAAATTCCACTCCGATGCAGCAGTCCAAACCGCCTTCAAAGAGTGTATTGATTCTCGCCCCCATGGTTTTTATAGTAAAGGGATCAATGAACTACCCATAAGATGGCAAAAGTGCATAGATAACAACGGTGCATACTTTGATTAATTAAATATATTTTACAAAAAAAAATCGACTTTTTATTCCTCCCGTACAAAACGCCAATTTCATACGTAAGGACCTAATAATAAGCGCTGGTGCTTAATCTGCTAATAATCATAACATAATTTAATTAAAGAGGTGCTCACGATGTCCTTACCCATTGGCATACAAATCATAAATGGGTAAATTAAAGTAGGTACGTACATAAAAATTAAACATACGATCTCGAAATTACAATCAAGGCAAAAAACAAACCAATTTTTTGCCATATATCATCAGTTTTTACGTTTCCAAATTACTAATATGAACTTGAACTTGTTCTATAAATAGATTGAATCTATCAGAATTTATTAAGTTTGATTGCTTTATTGCGTTCAAATTTATGAACAAAAACTTCGGCTGCCCTCCGTTGAAACCAAATATCGAACAGGGAAAGCATTAAAAAAAATCACGATTAGACTATGCGTTTTTAAGAACATTTAAAACAAGTGGTTACAGACGAAAAAAAACTAGGTACTTACTTAACTAAAACTAAAAAAAAAATACCAATACTTTATCATTATAGTAATAGTAACAAAAGAATAATTTGCACTAATTACCAAATTAGAGATTTACATTAACATTTTTTTTCTGTTCGCTACGCACAGGCTTGACTGATAAGTAGGTATATATTTTAGTGCTTTGATTGACTGTATTTGGTTCAAATAAATAAATTCGGGACACTTTCACACACGGTCGCCTGACCCCAAAATAAGTAAAAAAAAAAATTGGGACACTTTGACACACTGTCGGGTGACCGTAAATTAAGCAAAGCTTGTACTATTGCTGCCAGAGGCTTGGGCTGTCGCCGTGGGAGGGGCATCGAATTGCCCTGGCAGCCTAGAAGGGGCTTGCTCTAGGGCCCTAATTGGGACGGTTGAAGTCACAGTTAAAACAAAACAAATTATTAAAACAATGATTTGACTGACCGCCTTGTTCGGAAAGGGAGCCTCACCTCAGAAGAACAGGCAAGAAACGGCCTTTTTTTATCGAGACAGACGTATGCTTGCATATAGCCTTGTCACGTTCTCACAGCGCAAAAAGTGACGAAAAGAGTTTTGTCGCGCGCGTATGATAGATCTGCAGGCTAGAATAATAATTGGCCCAGACGTGACGACCAGGGCCTGATATCTTACCAAGCCTTACTGTTTCTAACCTGATGGGTACATCCATTCTAGATAGCGCATATTTTTTACAAAGTAATACGTAGGACTATTATTTATTCTGTGGTAACACCTAATTTACTTATTATACCAACTGACCAAGCACATTTAATAATCAGTAATGCACTGTTGCGCAGTTTTAAAATTAATTTTAGGGTTTTTACAATTTAAAACTTGGACATTGTGATAATTACCTATACTTATTTATGCCAACCAGGTGTAGGAATATACATATGTACCTACTTATTACGTAATAACTAGTATTTTCTAGATCGTGGCTATTACATAAATGAATTGAAAAACCGGCTTGAACTCATATATTAAGTTATCCAAACTATCCATACGAATTATTAAACGATACTAATATCACACAATCCAAAGTAACTATGTCTGTCTGCCTTTATGTTTGTAGACTTTTCACGGCTAAACAGCTGAACAGATTTGAACGAAATTTAAAAATCAGGTGCAGTATTTCATGAGGAAGGTTTTTAGATACTATTTTCTAAATAAACGCGAACAAAGTCGTAGCGGGTAACAGCTAATATTATTTATAAAAATAGCTAAAAATCGAAAGTGAGTTTGTTCGTTTGTTACGCTTTCACGCCTGAACTTCTCAACCGAACATCATTAAATTTTGCATGCGCGTTGTCAGAGGTACAGAAAAGGACATAGGGTAAACAATTGTCCTTTCTAACAAACGTTGTTGTCTATCCTCGGAATAGTTAAACAGTGTTTTTATGAGTTAAGAGGTTAAGATGCGCCAATGACATTTGGCATTGGACGCTCAGTTGGTTTTAGCGCCTCTAGTGATCAACGCTCGAAGCTTTTGAACATTGAGCTAGCATTTCTCAAAGACTAAACAAATTCAGACGAAACACCGTGAAAAATATATTTTTGCCTAAAAATGAATGCCCTCTGTGATGTTATGCTTTATTGTAATGTTTTGTGACTAAATTATTTGAAGCCAACGGCGTTTTAAAGACTTGAGCCTTTTAAGCAGCATGAGCGCGGTAGTTTGTTTATAAGTATAGGTAGATTAAGTATGTACTCACAAATATCCCGCATCTAAAGGTTTTGATTCCCTTTGGTCGTGCGTGTAAAATCTAAAAAAACAATCGTAGACCACGGTCTCTCTGAAGTGTGAGATATCTTGGTTCATCGGATCTTGGTCCCTCTCACTTTTATGATTTTTCAAACGAGAGAGACATTGACCAAAACATATCTCGTGCGTAGGAATAGGGGGAATAATGCTTATTATCGTAAGAATAGCTCTGGAGGGCTATTCTTGACGCGTGAGATGTTTCTTGGTCACTCTCACTATGACTTTTAAAACGAGAGAGACATTGATCAGAAAATATTTTTAGCAAGAATAGGGCTCCTGATGGGCATTCTAAGAACTCCGGTACCAGGGATAAATCACTCAACCTATCTTAAACCAATGCTTACAACATTTCAAAAATCTCATAACAAAAAACATATTGACTAGGACTAGCAGAGCTGTTCAATCGACGGCCCGCTTTAAAAATGTATTCTACGAGTTGATAGTACTAATCTGTTTTATATAATTAGTAGGTAGTATAAAAATGACTAAAATTGTTGAAAATATAGTGGACCCAGAACTTACAACCTCATTATTTTCTCGATAGTTTCTTGCCTGATTTTGCTGAAATGTTCCTACTTGAAGTTAAAAACGCGTTTGTGTTTAAAATCTTTTTCATCACACTCGCTCGTAAAAAGGACTTTATTACATCAGTTTTAGCTCATAATCCGAGCTATTAAGCACGTGTGCTGTTACTTTACCATTATCGCACTAGTAACTAAACTAGACTTTTTTTAAATAAATCAACAATAGTTTTTTTTTACTTTTCTTAAATTCTTGATTTAAAGTATCATAACTACGTAATAACAGTAAATAAACATTATTTTTTTATCAAAATATTGACAATTAATTAGGTATTTAATTAAATTGTAATTGTAATTGTAATTAAATTAATTAATTAAACAAAGTATTCGCTTTATTATTTTGCCTAGGAAAATTTTGATAGGTGGAAAAGCAGCAAAATGCGCATACATTTTCAGAAAAATGTATTGACTAATGCAAGTCTGTGTTTTTTCCCCTCGCATGTGTGATGAAAAACGTCATATGAAACGCGTGTGCGTTAATAATTACACTATTGGCTCCATTAGTGGGCTCGCATACGGCTCGCGCTATAATACCTCCTCGAGTGAATGACAAATACAAGAAACTAACGGAACGAGCTTTTTTTTATCTACGCGTACGAAATCGTGAGCAACAGCTAGTAGTTAATATAGAAAAAAATCCTCTATAGCTGGACTAAAGGGGTCTTAGATTGGATATTGAAAAACCTTTTGTAGCTGAAATACATGTATAGTGCTTAGATTTTAGCAAACACCAAAAAAATAATCAAAATAAACCGAGATTCAAAAAATATCAATAAATCAAATGCTTTGAAGGCAGTAATCGCTCAGATTAACACATCCTTAATCTAACACATGAAACTCAAATGTTGGTTTTATAGATGAAACATAAATTCGAGCGAAGCTTGTAGTTGGGAGTTTCCAAGCAAAGAGGTTAACATTGAATGAAAACTCAGAATAAGCACTGTAAGAAGAGTTTATTTGAAAATTGAACTAGCTACCAAGAAAAAAATACGAGCACGTGCTCCACGAGCTGCACGAAATTTAAAATAAAAGACTGTACCTTACTAGTACCTTTTTATTAGTTATGAGAGAGTATAATATTAGACAGTATTTTTAGAAGAGGATTCGCTAAAGCAGTGTTTTTGTCTTGGGCGGCTTGAACCCCTCGCTGCCCTCAGGACTCATCTTCCCTTGCTGCATTCGGGAGTTAACTCTAGATTCCCTCGTTACGCTCAGGGTACAATAAGCCGCCCGCGACGTAAGGCACTGCTTTGTGCCCTCGGTACATAATCTACTATTGCTACTCTTTATTCACAAAAAGGTGAATTTAGAAGCAAGACCTGTTTGCTTTTCTCCAATCAAGTCTATCGATTGTTTGTCGCAACCAAATCCATTGTGTCTTGATATTTCCTTCAATTTTACGAAGAAGAAGCTAATGTTATAATACGCCAATAACTTTTGTCTTTCTGTTCTTGTTCTGCTTCTTCTTCGACGATGAGATTCGACAATGAAGACTGATGTTGTTGTTCCTAAAAACAATATTAAATGATAATTAATTTGCAACCATACTAAGTCCCAACGCTCGTATCAATAATTTATTTATGTACATTGTGTACACAAAAAAATAAAAAAAGATTACCAGTTTATTCGAAGGTGAAAAAATCCCTGTTCCTCGGATGCTCTGATACCCTTCGGCTGATTTTGAACTAGGCATCTGTAGATAAAAATATAGGATAAGTTTTTAGTATTTTTATTAACTGAAACGGAAGTTCTTCACTCGCGCTTCGCGCTCGCTGAGTGAATGGTTGTACTGGCGTCACGCATGCCCATAGCAGTTCAGCGCCACTCTGATTACAAGTAGTGGCTCTATGAGCAACGTCTCACAAATTACATATATCCGCTATTTTAAATAAAACCTAAATTTACAAAATTTCACAAATATCGGTTGAGAAATGCGATCTGTAGAGGAAAACAATCGGACATCCGTGCAATCAGACGCTGTACGCCGGACATACGACAACTTCAGCAATAGCATTTTCATTTGGCATAGCTCTGACTATGCACTATGCTTGTCACCCTAATAATATAAGATGTTAAATGTCTTTTAACTCACCTTAGTTCAGTACTCGCATTTGTTGTTGGCTGAACGCTTGTGTTTAAAATTTGATAATTTCGTTGATCTCTGTTTCTGAAAAAATGAAATAGAGCAATTTAAAGATATTAATTACACAATATTCATATTACTCAAAGCGTCTCGTTTGTATCTTTCCATGATACCATAAAATATAAAACAATTACCAATCTATAATCCCAGTTTAAAATATATTATTATTCTAGTCTTCATGCAATAGAGACTAAATTAAAATAACTATTTAGACTAGATGCAGGTTGGTATCAGTTACCAAAAAAATTGTTGTATATATTAAATATAAATAAATAACAATACATACAATAGTGACTCTGCGAGCTGGTGATCTCGTCAAAAAAGTTTTTTGGAAATTTTCCAATTATGCGGAGATATATCTTTTTTTAAATCACATCTCTGCCATATTGAAAAATTTCCAATAACCGCCTAGACAAGAAAATTATTTTTAAATATCGGACTTACTCACAAAGTTTCAAGAGAATAGGTTAAGAAATGCGACCTGTAGATTAAGACAGGTCTGGACAGAGATCCGGACAGAAATCCAGACGGAGTTCGGACATACGAAAGCATTTTCGTCGAATCTGAAGCATAGACGCTTCGCTCGCTAACGATCTCTCTTCTTCTATCTATCTCTCTTCTCTTCTTCTATGTTATTAACTAGGTGTTGGAGCATCAGCAAGTATGCCACACCTTCAATTTGAAATGGCTTAGGTATATTGACCTTAGTATAATTTTTGTGAATAATTGAATCAAATGAAATCACGAGAAAAAAAACAGCTGTTTCATACAAAAAGCTCATTGATCGTCGACAAAATGTAAGCAGATGCTTTTTTCCCCGATTTAATTTACAAATAAAAAAGTTTAAAGAGTAATCGTTGTTTATAATGAAGAGTACAATGACCCCCGTTTGGCTTAGTACACCCTATACCGATAACCCTGTGCAATGTACAAATATGACACATATAGGTACATTTGTACATAACAAAACAAAAACACAGTTCTGACAAGTCTTGCACTTGGATAATTATCATGAGCAACATGTACAATGGGGCCCGTGCCGTGGCGTGATGATTGTAGTACAGCACGACGCTGCGCGACCGCGGCTCGTATCACAGCAAAATAAGGTTCATGGTCGCACAGCGTCGGCGGGTAAATCCAACAATCATCCCAATAAGGTGTAATGGACGGTGAAGCCCTGAGAGTTAACATAGGTCGGAGGACACGTCTGTAGTTTTCTATTATTTTTATCAGGAAAACAAACGTCAGACCGAATCATATGCCACTAAAAACTCAGACACTAGGGTTAGTCACTTCAGTCTACACAATAAGAACAAACGGGTAAAAATATTTATGTGGTAATTAAATATTAATAGGTAGGTAGGTACTTACCACTTAGCTAGTTGGAGTCCAAATTTTTTCTTACGCCTAGCTGCCTTGGTGACATCTCCCATTTTCATCGGATCAACCTTCTGTACCCTCTACTCACAACGCGATCAATTATTGTCCAAATATTTTCACTAGTAGTAAAGTCACTAAAAACTTATCAAATGTCTTGAAAAACTACTTTTTTTGATTGTCTCTGGATAATTAAGCACTGTTTAATTGATGATTTACGTACAAATAGAAAAAAAATGCGAAAATATTTTTCGGCAAGGCGAGTACGTCCCTCCTTCGTGAGGCGCTAGCGCCGACTGGCCCGTCCCCCGCAAAGGAGCTCGCGGGTGTCAGTGGTCACGTGATCTGACGAAATACTTCAAAATAACACAAAATATTACTAAACTAACTCAATTTTAGCTCTAAAAATATGGTAAAAGGACGATCAATCATATTTTTAATTTCCTATCCGAAGGTGTAAAAATATATAGTAACGTAATCTCCGTAAGCACGGTATTGCACGCCATGAGAACGAAAACAACGTTCATTTAATATTTTTTTACTCGCAATCTAGTAAGTAATATAATATTTTAATCAGACTAATTAATAGGTAACAGAATGATCTCATTGGTGATATTTTTTTCATATCGGTAGGGTCCGTAGCTTCTTCACAACGACGAGTTGAATAGACGCATTTGGCGAATGTTCAAGGCTTAAAGAGTTATAGAAAAAATAAAGAATAGATGAAACACTGCATAACTATTCCGAGGAACATTTGCAATGCAACATTTAGGAAGGGAAAATGTTAACAGTTTAGTTTTAAACTGTTTTAATTAGCTTGATTTGTAGGTATGTTTGTTTCGAATCTTGCAACAGTTTTTCAATAATCTTCTTAATAATATACTCCGTTGCTATTTTTGACTCGGAACTCAAGAGTCAAAAATAATCATATGGACAACACGCAGTGACGTCAATCGATGCATAAGCATGACCAAAATAAGTCATTTACAACAAGTTCGAAAGAGAATATGACGATGATACCCGATGACGTCATCAGGTGTTGCTTCCCTGTACGCTAGACTATTTTTTGGATCATACTTAAAAGCAAATGTCAAAGATACTTACATACACAAATTTAAAGGGGGTATCAGTAAGAGTGCACTTATTAAATTTAGATTTTTTTTTCGTGCAAGTTGCAACTCTGAAATTTGACAGCTGTCACCTATGTATGTTTATTCCTATTATTAAAAATGGAGCGCTTTCAAATTCAAAAATTCACAGCTGTCAAATTTCAGAGTTGCAACTTGCACGAAAAAAAAATCTAAATTTAATAAGTGCACTCTTACTAAGACACCCGTTAAATACATGTACCGGATGTTAGATTAAACACAGAAAATATTGATAGAGGGGGCTGAGCACTCGATTCTCTATATGTATGGTTGTTACAGGAAAAAAATGCCTTTATACCAATGCCTTATTCTGGAACTGTATGAAACCGGTTACAACGAATCGTCTGACTACCTCCAAGATTTAATTTATGATAACATCCAGCTGTTGAAAGAGGACGATATTGGCATTGTAGTCGATTTGAGAAAGAGAGAAGATTATTTGACACACGTCGTTGAAGGACTGCAAAACGCTGAGAGGCATAGAGATAAAGGTTTGCTTTACAATTGGCTACTATCGGGGGGCATTACCGTGCCCCCACCAACAAGCTTGCAAAAGCACAGCCGTACCATCTTTTTGTCGAAGCCATTCAGGTCATTTTCAACCCCCTCTGTATAACTTCGTTGTTTATAAAGCTAGAAATAAAATAGAGGAGTTAAGGTAGGGAATATATTCGCAAATTTCATTCAATTTGACCCACCAGCTTATGAATGATTGCAAGAAAAAGTTCCTTAATTTTGTCACTGACCCACTCAGTTACTCACTCACTCAATGACAATCATTTCATGTATTTTAGAATAATATGATATTTGCTTCTATAGACAGGTAGTGAATAAATTAACTGTCTTGGTTTTACATTAGATCTCTAGATTTACGATAGTTCGCATGGCAAGACTTGGGCTTTTTACATGAAATGTTTTTGATAGGATTATATTTACAGTTTTGTTTTTGTTTTTCGAAAAAGCTATGCAGGTAGAGCAAAATGATACCAGTGACAATACTTTAGGGCTCACTTGCAGAAGCTATGAAATTAAATTCTTAAACGCAGGGTTTTTTACACAAATGTCATTTTAATATCGTGTTAACTCAAAGTTAGCTTCTAACTCTTGGTGGCGCAAGACGGTTTATCAGTTTAACCTCTGATGAGCAGTTAACTCCGAGTTAAAAAGATAGCCCGAGCTTCTGCAAGTCGCCCTCACAGTCCAACAAAACTGTTTGAACCATCTTTAAAATATCGAAACGGCTCTAGGTTTAAAGCATAATTGCTTCAGTGGCGTAGAAGGTAATTTGAATGTCAAGAAACTGTCAAGCTGCTGACGATGATTATGTTGAAAAACACTCAAGCTGTCATGTGTGCTATATGTGGATGGAAAGTTTTTCTCTATAAATCTTTTCAAAGCTTTTCCTTACATCGCTTTCAGGACACACAAAGAAAGAATGCCTTGAGCTACTTGCTCTTGCGAGGTTCTATGCTGAAAAGGGGAAAGGCATATTATGGCTCGCCGAGAAGTTTTTCTTAGCCGCCATAGCGGTCTCCAGCCAGTACCTTATTGATGGCGGTCGGCAGAAAGCTTGTTGCAGATATTACTACGCCAAGTTTCTCTTGGACAAATGTAAGTTATGTTTTTTTTTTGCTTTAGGCGTAATGGGTGTATGTGGTCAAAGAAATTTTAACGCCTGTCTGTGTTCTGTTTTTTTTTTTTTATGTAGTATAGGGTCAGCGTTTGACCACCAACTCACCTGTCATGTTAAGTGACGTTGTGGTCTAAGATTGAGCACGACGACCTATAAGGTACTCATTCACTGTAGCCTTGAAGTTTTGTAGAGTGAAGAAGTACAAAGACGACAGTTGAGTGAGGCGCTACAAGTGCGCTACTGCTCAGACCCGTCTTCGGAACGGTTACACCGGACTACATCCCGAATCACGACTAGGTCATTTCACGGCATGGCTTGGTCCGGTGGGTGGTAACTAGCCACGGCCAAAGCTTCCCACCACAGTTTGCTACCCGGTTAGCACTACCCGGTAACCACGAGTAGGAAATCAGAATAGAGTACACTCCTACGGACGTGGGTAGCTCAGCCCCCAAATGTTTTTGTTATCGAAGAATTTTTAAGCAGCCTTGTATTAAAGATATAGTTGATTTAATTCAATAGGCACTGCAAGTAAAATGTGAAAAACTATGATAGTCAAATATTAAGTCGTTTTGAGAAAAATTGAAGGAACGTCATCCAGCTGTATGTACTCGTAGCTGTAGCTGTAGCGATACCCGGAAAAAAAAAAAGAAATCAGAAGCTCTGTCTAATACCTTACCAACCAACTGAATTGATTGTAATCAATCAATTACCATTTTCCAAACAACCTCATTAAAATCGGTGTAGCCTTTATCGTCTCTGTTCCGTCTATAATGGCCGTGGGATTTCAAGTTTTTCAGAAAACACAAAAAACACGTATCTAAACAAAATATTGCAATCTGAATTGCGCCATACAACAAAAAAAGAAATAATGATTCTAGCGATTTCCTGTTCGTGCTATTTTTGTCGTGATTTTGACCAGAATAATGTAGTTATTTTTATTTATATATGGATGCAACTATTGATTCTGGGTTCTTTTTTGTATTTTCATAATTATTATTGATTGCATGACTACTCAAAATTGAGGTAATAATCTGAATTTAACTACAGCAAGTAAATGTGAAATCGTATAAAACATCGTTTTCAGACTTCCTAGTGTTTTTATCCAACTAGCTACTAATCGATATATAAAGCCACCGAACCAAGCCATGCCGTGAAATGACCTAGTCGTGTTTCGGGATGTAGTCCGGTGTAACCGTTCCAAAGACGGGTCTGAGCTGTAGCGCACTTGTAGCGCCTCACTCAACTGCCGTCTTTGTACTTGTTAACTCTACAAAACTAGAGTGAATAAGTCCCTTATAGGTCTTCCTGCTCCATCTTAGACCACGACGTCGCTTAACATCAGGCGAGTTGGTGGTCAAACGCCGACCTATTCTACGTTAAAAAAAGACGAAGATTTAGAGTCAAGTATAAAATTCATAAAAAGTGTCCTGAGTGACACATGGATAGAAAAATCGACAGACCGTTTTTTAAAGGTTTTAAAGGTTAAGGTTTAATAAGAAAATAACGCTTGATTGATTTATTTCAATCAAAATCCAATCGTCATAACAATTTTTAATAACATTTATATTGCAACAAATTTTCTTGCTTTTATTTTAGTTTGGACTTGGTTTGGACGTTTTTGAGCGCTAACCTCTAATAAATGTACTTGTATATCAAAGTTGACATTGTAAATAAATGTTTACTTATTTAGATGGGTAATCATGGCTAAAGCGCTTATTTCATTTGGCTGAATTTAGTCATCTAAATTCAAAAACTTCTAAATGATTCAGTCAGTCACAAGCAATCCTTAGTTCTGAATTTAGGATGCTAGCTTCCTGAATGCGATTTTACCGGACTAAATGCTGTAATAACTGAATTATGATGACTAAATTTAGGCAATTGTAATAATAAGCGCTTATAAGCTTTGATTCTCTGCTAATCTTAACTACATCAATATGTTCAATGGGAGGATGCCCCGGACGTGCGATTAAACTATTGAGCTACTATGAACTATGTGCCATTGATAACACCGCACTATATTACGATGTCCCATTTAAAAGTGGCGCATGTACCACATGTCCTCAGTTATTTGTTAGTAAAATAAAACTTTTTCACATAAATATGACTGGTATGTTTCGTAGCACATTCCGCTAATTATTTATTTAGATAACTATCTGGATAAGACAATAAAACACAAATATACCTCATAACAACTAGCGTTTAGAAAGTGACTAGTGTAGGAAATTGACTAATGTTAAGTTGTCAATTGAAATAGAATTCCATATTGCGGTAAAGTGTAGTCGCATCTAGTACGTACTACATTGCTGCTCAATGGGTTGGACCCCTTTTACGCACTCTCTACAAAAAACTAGCAAAGGAACGTGATTAATAAAACCAGTTCCAGGATCAGACCCTGAAGAGCCATTTAACATCTTGACCGACGTGAGAGACCTTGCCATTGGAAAGGTAACTTAACTGCAGCACAATAAAGATCAAAATCATTTAAAACTGTTAGCTGATCATTAAACATAGTTTTATATTTTTTGATTAACTGACAAAAAACGGCAATTATACTTGATAACATAATTGCCATTTTATGAATTCAGTTAAAATGTATTTCTTGATTTTAATGGTAAGATTTAAATCATCAATTATAATTAAAGTATATTTAAAAAAATATATATTTTCAGTAAAGCCATTTTGCTAAAGTGATCTTACATTAGTTAAAAAGTTTTCATGTATGTTTGGAAGTTGCGATCTATTTCATATTTAGTATTGTTGATAAGCATTAAGCGACACTTATGCTTTACTGTGTTTTTATCGACCAAGCGAGCTTTAGCGAGCGAAGAGTCTCTGCTTTAGTTGTGACGAAAATGTTTTTGTATATAAAGAAAGAAAGAAGAAAGATACATTTATTTTGACACACAAGACACTACAAAGACGGTGACAATACTTAATACTAATACACAAACTAACAAAAACAGTGCTGTCACTGTAGTGTCCAGTACGTCAAAAAAGGTCAATGCTCAGCTATAATGCTGAAAATTTCTTCCCAGCGCTGATTTTCAGCATTGACCTTAAGAGACGAACGGGACTACAATGTACAATTAAAAGAATACAAAAAAAAAGCAAAGGAAAAACACAAATAAAAATAAAATGTAAATATTAGACTAGAGAGAAGTAATAAAATAGTACAATAAAATAAACAATAACATTCTCAAAGGAGACATGACTTTAAATAAATAATACGGATAAATAAATACCATAAAGCAGCATAAAGAATAATTCATTGTTAAAAGTTATTTTGGGCTTTATAAAAAAAACAAACAAAAAAATAAATAATAATACTAGTAAATTATGTTGGAACAAAAATTAAAAAACATAAATTCGCGTGCCAACAAAGCTTAAAACCAAAAATTAAAAACTAAAAACTGAAAGCTAAAACTAAAACTAAAAGAAGCACTTGCTGATGTGCTAGATGATATTATTACTTCTCTGGAACTCCAACAAGTGCTTCTTATATCCTACCCTAAAGCTGAACTTGCTTTTGAGTTTGCGTATTGGTGGAGGAAGGGAGTTCCAACATTTGGTGGCATTAAAACTGAAACTGCCACGAAACGCGGCTGAGCCGTGTCTAGGTGTTCGCAGCAGTACCTTCGAGGTGGTTCTCACTGCATAGGGATTGTGATCACTAACCCAACAAAGTTTTGAATACAAGTAATGGGGCAGCTGATATTTGATCAGTCCAAACATTAAAGTGGCTAAATGAAGTTCTCGTCTCAGCTCCATTTTAAGCACTTTATGCTCATTAAGAAATGGGGTTATGCGGCTGCGAGGAGGCACATTGAAGCAAAAACGAGCACACGCATTTTGCACTCTCTGTATGAGGCGAGAAGTCTTACGGAAGAGACATGGACCGTAAACCACATCAACATAATTGAACCTGGACAGAACAAGCGAGTCTACAAGTGTTATGCGAAGTGGAGTGGCAATATAGTTTCTTATTCTGTATAAAACTTTGAGACGGTAAAAGCTGTTCCTAACAATATCATTTATATGATGTTCAAACTTTAACTGTTCATCTAGAATAAGACCAAGATTCCGTGCTTCATAGACCCGCTCAATCATCTCACCACCAATCTTTAGTAAGGGAGCTGACATAGCAATACTTTGCGTTTGGTGTTTGGTACCCAGAATCATGAACTTCGTCTTCTTAGCATTTAATAAAAGTGAATTCTGTGATGCCCAAGCCTCAACTCTTTCGAGATCTTGGTTTAATTGGTTTTCAGCTACTCTGATATCAACGGGCTTGAAAGATAGGTACAACTGTATATCATCAGCATATACGTGAAATTTGCAATGCTGAATACAATTAATAACATCAGCACTAAACAAAATAAATAATAAGGGGCCCAGAATAGAACCCTGCGGCACTCCCCTAGTAATCTCACGCAGGCTAGAACGCAGTACCTCACCACTATCTTTTTTAATTTCTACAAGCTGAGCCCGGCTACTCAGGTAAGAGTTGAACCACCGTATGACTGTAGAATCAAAACCGTAGAAATTTAACTTTGATAAGAGAAGAGAAATATTAATTGAGTCGAAAGCACGCGAAAAATCAAGTAAAACTAGTATTGTACCCATCCCTTTATCTTGTGAGGCTAAAATGTTGTCCGTTACATCTAATAACGCTGTACTAGTACCCCGTAGCTTCCTAAACCCGGATTGCATGTCGGGTAAAATATGTTCTTTTTCTAAGTATTGCGTTATTTGGCAACATACAACTTTTTCTAATATTTTAGATAGGCATGGAAGAAGACTAATTGGTCGCAAATCTTTATATTCCTGAGGGTCTGATAGTTTAGGTATGGGTTTAACAATCGCAGTCTTCCATAGGTTAGGAAACACTCCACTGACAAGAGATTTATTTACTATAGCAGTAATAGTATCCAGAGTTTGGGGGAGTGTCAAGTTTATCATATCTCGTGAAATTCCGTCTATTCCTAAGGCATTTGTTTTGATTTGTTTGTAGTATTTCAAGACAGTGTTTGGGCTCACTATTTCAAAAACAAACGAGCTATCCTTAAATTTATGAAATTCGAAATAGGTCATAGAAGATATCGATACGTCAGCGTTAACAGGAATATTAAGAAAGTTATCATTGATAGCATCCGGATTGTCAAATTGCGATGGCATGTCTGTGGAACTTGGCGGCAAAACATTATTTTTTAAGTTTTTCCACAACACTTTTGAATTTTTGATGTTACGATTTACGTGTTGATTAAAGTAGGCTTGTTTCTCATAGTGTAGTGCAAGAGTAACTTGCCTTTTTAAGTCTTTGTAATACTTTTTATGACTTTCTAGCTTTGAGGTACGAAAACGAGCAAGCGCTGCATCACGCAATCGCATCATTACTTTGATGGTATCAGTTAGCCAGGGAGATGGTCGATCTCTAATAATTTTAGTTTTTATAGGGGAGTGTAAATCAAACAAAAACCATACCGCTTGATTCAACCCATTAACCAAATCGTCAACATGGTCACCACTACTTATTAAGTCCCACCTAATCGATTCTAAGTGTGTTGTGAAAACATCCAAACTAATATCTTGCAGAGGTCTGTACGTGATACACTTAGGGGGGATTTTAGGTTTATGAAACGCAAATACACATGTTATAAAGGCGTGCCCTATATGTGAGCCGACAAGTTCAACATTTACATCACGAGCACGAACATTCGTGCAAACTAGATCAATTAACTTTTCGCTGTGATCTGTAAAGTGAGTGGGTTTATCTACAATTTGTTTTAACCCTGTATTGGATAGAAATATTTGGAGATATATATATAATTATATCCGGATATATCATATAATTATATCCGGATCTCTGTTTTCCACGACAGTTCGCATTTCTTAACCCAGCGAGGTCTCCAACTCATAGAGCCACTAGTATGATTTTTGTAAACTAGTTGAGCCCCGCGGTTTCACTCGCGGTTAAAAAGTATTCTATGTGCTATTCTAGACTATAATCTATCTCTGTGCCAAATTTCATCCAAATCTGTTCAGCCGTTCTGGCGTGAAAGAGTAACAAAGATCCATCCATCCATTCTTACAAACTTTCACGTTTATAATATTAGTAGGATAATAGCTCTGCTAGGCTAGAATCCACATATAGCATGCACTCGACCTTATGGTCGAGTGCATGCAATATGCACTTACGATTATTCGTAGGCTAATGTATTTTCATCCACTTTTCCACACGGCTAACAATCGCAAATGTGGTACGGAACTCGAACGATTGATACAAATATGACTATACGCTATGATATTTAAGTGGCTTAACCATAACCATGTGTGGGTAAAAAATATTATGATTATTACGTTCTAGAACCTGTATTAGATCCGGCCGGACAAAAACTGAGCAACCACTATAATTTATCATGTTGACGTTGAATCAGTGCTCATTGGGTGGCGAAGTCCATCTGCTTTATAATGTTGCGTTTCCACTGTGGAGTTTGCGGTACACGGTTTACAAAGCTTCCACTGAATCGGAGTTAAGCCGCTGGTCAGACAGAAAAGACTGATGAAGGAGACAAAGACGGAGCGGAGACTTATGGCACCATGCAAAACGAGAAGCGCTCCATCTGCTCCCCGTTTTCTCTGTTTGTGTTCTTCGTGGCTTCTCTTTTTTTTTTTACAACAGACTATATAGGCATGCGTTTGACCACTGACTCGCCTGATGGGAAGCGTCGACGTGATCGAAGGTGTAACACGCTTGCCTAGGAGATACCTATTCACTTTACTCTTAAACACCCCCGGATTGTATTTAGGTGGAAAGACAGACACAGGCAACGAGTTCCACACCTCTGCAGTCTCTCTCTCTCTCTTTCTCTCAGTCACTCTCTTCTATGGATTTTGTGTAAAAAAAATACATTAAAAGAACGCTGCATCTGCGTCCCGTCTGTCTCGTCCTCGCCTGTCTGGCTTGCCGCTAAGATTTTGAGCTTTTTGATTGGTCAATTTATGCGCCTCTGAGTTGTGCTACGCTCCGCTCATCTCCGCTTCTGTGGAAACGCACCTTTAGTATGTTATTTTTTTATGAGGAAAACTGAGCAACTGAAGTATAGGTATACCAATGAAGTAGAGGTTGCACGACCTACGGTTTAGGCTCATCAAGCCACAGTTACCCTAGGCACAAGCCGCATGGACAATACAGCTCAACGTAGCGTAGTTTTTTTTGTATACAAATAAATGCATTTGTTAACCTTTGGCCTACAAAACGTAGGCTAAGTCCCGATCGTTTACGACGATGGTTTTATAAATTACTAGCAAGTGCTTGTGATTTAGTATGCATTAGTACTTTGAAATTTCGTCGCGATGTTGTTCGGCCTTTAGCCTCGCAACTTAGAATTCAGGCTCGGATAATGATAATGTAAATAGAAGACGAAATGATACAAGTTCTAATTGTATTGTATTTAACTTTAAATATTAGTATCGTGATTATAATTTTGACGTGTGTCGTAACAATATATGTAGAGCAGAGTACCGAAGTTACTAATTTATTTTGTTTTTTTTTCCTTCAATAGGTTTAAGTTTATGGACCCTTTTTGTTATTTAGGTGTTAACATCAGTATTGAATTTCAGTATGGAAGCACTAAACTAGTGCTCTATGTGCTGTAGACCTCCCGGTTGACGTCTGTCCTCCTAACAGGTCACATTTCTCAACCGATTCTCGAGATTTTTTTGTGAGAAAATCTGTATACCTACTCGCATTATTTAAAGAGAATCGGTTAAGAAAAGCGACCAGAAGCCCTATTCGGAGATTTGAGATTTTCATCTCACCTTTTTTCGTCCTTGTTGCTCTTGTTTGAAACGTGATAAATGTGAGAGTGACCACGATAAAATCTCATCTCATCTCACGCGCAGGAATAGCCCTCCTGTAGACGAAGATCCGGATAGAGATTCAGACATAATTCGGACATACGAAAGCATTTTGGTTTACTTATTCATTATTTATTTATTTATTTTTGTCAAAGCTGGAGAACAGACGCTTCACTCGCTAACTCTCGCTCGGTGGATTAAAATACAAACGTTATTTTTTTTTTCTTTGATAGGACTGGCTATTAGCCGAGCCAGATCCGATCACTGACGAGGTCCCAGAAGGCTCAGAGACCGTGTTTGCGGCCATCGCGATCCAACTGCATCGAGTCCTGCTGACCAAGGCCCGGCTGATCAGGAAGTACGACGCCGGGAAGGCTGAGAGACTCTCGCGATTGGCTGAGAGGAGGGCTCGAGATGGTTAGCAATTATAGATTTGATGCATACTAACATTTACACTGAGAGAAATTAATTGTTGGGTCAACAAAACTCTAACAAATATTACATGTCGAAATAGGGATAACTGAGAATTTTGTTATAGCGACAGACTTCAATTTGTTATTGCATCATGTAAAAATTGTTACAGCAACAAATAAATTGATGAAATAAACAGTTTTATCGTTGTAATCACAATTTTTTTTGCGGAGAACAACAAATTCAGATTAGTTCCGATGACCTATTCTTATTTTGTAGAAATGGCTTTGGTTACTGTAACAAAATCATATCTTGTTCCATTAAATGTTTCCTATTTGTTTTATTTTACAATGAATAATCGGTTAAATTACTGGTTAGAAATACTAGGAAAGCTGTTTGCTATAACCATTATTGTGTGTTGAAGTAGTAACGCTAAAGTTAAGGTGTACTAATAATGTATGTTGGATTTATTACGAATTTCTGTTAAAACCACTCATAAATCGGTTAAACTACTCGTTAGAAATACTAAGAAAGTTGTTTATAATTACTATTTTTGTATGTTGAAGTAGCAACGCTAAAGGTGATGTTTACTAGTAATATTTGTTGGATTTATGACGGGATTTCTGTTAAAACCACTCATAAATCGGTTAAATTACTGGTTAGAAGTACCAGGAAAGCTGTTTGTTATTACTATTATTGTATGTTGAAGTATCAACGCCAAAGGTTAGGTCTACTAATAATATTTGTTGGAATTATTACGGGGTTTCTGTTAAAACCACTCATAAATCGGTTAAATTGCTGGTCAGAAATACTAAGAAAGCTGTTTGTTTTTACTATTATTGTATGTAGAAGTAGCAACGCTAAAGGTAAGGTGTACTAATAATATTTGTTGGATTTATTATGTCGTTTCTGTTGAAATAACTCATAAATCGGTTATATTACTGGTTAGAAATACTAGGAAAGCTATTTATTACAACCACTATTGTATGTTAAAGTAACAACGCTAAAAGTAAGTTGTACTTGTAATATTTGTTGTATTTATGAGGGGGTTTCTGTTAATACCACTCATAAATCAGTCAAGTTTCTGGTTAGAAATACTAGGAAAGCTGTTTGTTGTTACTATTATTGTATGTAGAAGTAGCAACGCTAAAGGTAAGGTGTACTAACAATATTTGTTGGATTTATTATGTGGTTTCTGTTGAAATAACTCTTAAATCGGTTATATTACTGGTTAGAAATACTAGGAAAGCTATTAATTATAACCACTATTGTATGTTCAAGTAACAACGCTAAAAGTAAGGTGTACTTGTAATATTTGTTGGATTTATGACGAGATTTCTGTTAAAACCACTTGTGAAACGGTTAAATTACTGGTTAAAAAATACTAAGGAAACTGTTTATTATAATCAGTATTTTCTGTTGATACTTCAACAGAAAATACTGATACTGAACAGTTTTCCTAGTATTCTAAAGCAGTAATTTATCCATCTTACAAGTGGTTTTAATAGAAACCCCGTCATAAACCGAACGCATATCTCCAGCACAACACGTTTAAAGCGTTGTCACTTTAATAGACAATATTAGTTAGGCAAAATAGTTTCCACAAAAACTAGGTAGGTACGAAAACATAACAAAAGAGAACTTATTGTTAAATATTTCGATTTAACTATTTATGTTGATAATACAATGATCTCTGTTTTAAAAGTGACAATAGTAACGTTAATAAATGATAATAGTTAATAAATCCAACAAATATCGTTATATGACTACCCAGTAAGCTGATTTTACCAATAAACGAACAAATAAAAACCAATTTATTATTATTAATCATGTATAGTTGTGGTATCAGGAGACTAGGTAGTCTTTTGACTATTTTAAAATTATTGAGTATAAAATGATAGAATGAATTCACAAATAAGTAATTTTATTTTCTAAAAAAAACTAAATAGGTATTAATGAAAATCACTTAATTATACAAATCATATTTAGTGAACCCCATTTATTTATATCTAGCCTAAATCATAATGTATGGAATTCTAAGAAAGACGTCACTTTCGTGCACCTTTTGCAGAACTTCATACATTTCAACTGCATAGGGTGTATTTTTGAACGACGGACGTATTCTAGGCTACCATCATTCTTTCGGGTACGCAACATTCAAAACCATAAAACATTTAAAGCAAATGTCATTTACTTTTGTTGATGAAGTACTTCATGTCGACTACCATATGGATTGCTTCAAGCTCTGTAAGTGTACCAACACTTAAACTCATAGGCTGGCAAGTCAATCCTTTTTTGTTGTACGACTTATGTCTATTCTTCAATTATTATTCTTCTTCTATGTCAGCATAATTCTAAAACAAAATAAAACTTTAATAAATAATAATACCAATAAATAAATATTTGAGACATTATAACACACACGGTCGCGGTCGTCAGACCCCAAACTAAGCAAAGCTTGTATTATGGCTGCTAGAGACTAATGAACATACATTACATACATTATTCTTCATATATTTTGGGAAACATACTTAAACAGATACCTAACAACCAGATATAAAACAAACAAAAATGTTTATCACATGAATGTTTGTCCTAGGGGGAATCGGTTCCACACTCCTAAGCGCAAAAGACAGGTTTACCACCAACTGAGCTATCGAGACAGTCATAGTTCAATATCAATATTACACTTTTAACCAATATTACAAGAATTTCAGACCAATAAACTACATAATTGAATGCCTATATTACATACAACAAGTATATAAATATTCAAATATCAACTTACTTCGACATGTGTCATAAAAGCTTGTCTAGACGGCAATAGGCACCTTATTGTATTTTTTCTCGTCAGCAGTCAATATTTGTGATGTTCATTTTGCATGCTAAAGTACTGCAAACATCAAAGTCTCGAATATCTGCAACAAATTACATTACAAATAATATTATAAATGATTGGTACAGGACCAGGATGAGTGGCATACGAGATAAGAGGTCTATGCTCAGGAGTAGGCGATTACGGGCTGATGATGACGATGATTATAAAACGATATTGCGCTTTTGGTTATATTTCTCTTGCTGTTGTAACGCCTTCAAATAGACTGCAAGGGCTCACTAAAAATAGTACAATAGAAATACATCAAACTTCTTTTCTACTTATTTAAGTTTAATAAAATAATAAATGTGAAATTAGCAGAGGTATCGGTTGAAGTTAGGTTGTCAACCTTCAATATATAAATTGCCCACTAGTTAACAATATAATTTTATATTTTCATTTCATGGTTAGTTAAGTAGGTACAGACATTCGGATCATATCACATTTTCAATTAGCCTTATGCGAAAAATGTTCTTAGTTCAAATGAGTACTTACTCTCACTATGTTATTTGAACTGCAACTCAAAATTGTCTTCATTTGTAGTCCCATCATCCAGCATCTCACTTTTCAAACAACTTCAAATTTTTGTCTTCATTTATATTACAAAAGTCAATTTCAATCTGGAAGTAAAAAAAACATTAAAAGAGGCTATTACTTGCATCACAGTTTTGTATTATTTAAAGTTACAACACAATTTTAGTAAACTAAACCTAAAGTATTTGTTACGATAACAAAATGTTATAATTTCAAACAACAATCGTTTTGGTTACCAATCATCATCATTATAGTCTTTTACGCCCACTGCAAGGACATTGCAGGGCTATCCACCACGCTATAGTTCATGAGAATACAATTTTAAGTGCGAATATGTGCCATGGCAAAATATCGAATTTTAATTTTTATAATTTTTCATAAACTTCTCAACCGATTTTGATAAAATTTTATTGGGACCTGGAAACTTTGAAATAAAAAAAGAATTTTCTAAATCGGTTCAAGCGTCTTTGAGGAATCGGAACATACCTACAAAAAAAGATAACGACGAATTGAGAACTTCCTCCTCTTATGAAGTCTGTTAAAAAAAGGTTATTACTAATTAGGTACTTACAGAATGCATCGTCTTTATTTCTTCGATGTTATTTTTTATGTCCTAATTTTAATTTTATTCGGCCCCTCAGATTTTAAGTACTACATCACTCAGGCCGTCCAGCCACGATGTTATTGTAGTGTTTTCTGAAAAATTTGAAGATTAATTAATTTAAAATCATACAAGAAACCAACTGACGCTCAGCCAAAACGGACAACGAAGTCTCACTTTAGGTCACAATCTCAGCTTACCACTATCAACTTTGGGAAAACTTTCTACTATTGATAATATAAATGGTATATAGGTGCAATTATGTAAGTTTTGAATTATTTTAAAGTAACCTATTAATAAACTGCTACTAAAAAAAACTCAATTCAAAACTACTTACCGCAGAATATTTTTAATGCGTCTTTCTACGCCCAGGTTTGTAGATCTTCAATTTTTTGACTTTATTAACGGCTGTTATAGTACTTCACTTAAAACATACTAAATCATATGAAATCGAAGTGTGGACGCGATCGTTGCCTCTAATAGCACTTTTTTACTTCACTTCACGTACAAAATAGTTCAATTTAACACAAACTTTAATATTCGAAATATAAGTGCGGACACGTTGTTGCCTCAGTGCGGTTTTTCACGAAATGAGGAAGCGGGCGGATGTACGCGACGATAGTAGCTGAACCAGTGTTACCAGCAGTACTCAAAGAAGATAAAGTCCGAAACTAAATCAGAAATTACAAGAAATTACCTGAGCGAACAAAACCATTTTTAAGTTAATTAATATAAGAAAATTATAAATTAATAAAAAAAAAGAAAACTGGATATCAAAGCAGCTTGAACTATTTTTATTTACCTTTTAGATAAAAAAAAACGCTAAAACGCTTAACTTCTTTTTGATTAGTAAATTAGATCTTGTAACAAATGTAGCTGATATTGCAATAATTTTACTAGTTAACCTTGTATTTTCATATTTTTTTAGCCAGTATGCAATATTCTGATGTTAGTTTTCTAATTAATTTTAATACATTAGTTATGTATTAAACCAGTTAGAGCTCACACAGTCACACCCAACAACACCGATTATTGAACGAGCGAAGCAACGGTCCACGATCCCACTGGGACAAATCGGCGTTGTGTGTGTGTTTGTATGTTTGTTCGAATACCGTTGACCAGATCAGCATGAAATTTTGTAGTCAATTAGTTCACGCCAGTCGAAATCGAAATCTAATCGAAAGCTCAACGGTTCAACAAATTTAAAAAAGGAAAGACGATGTCGAGGTCGTTTAAAAACTTTGCCCTTCCGTGTAACTTGCACAATTTAGCACACACATAATTATAACGATACCATGGCTCGACATTTTTCTTTCTTTTCCACTTGCGCAACTACTTTTCATCGACAGATCGATACCGTACGTTATAAATTTATTTAAATTGGTAACGTTACATTTGTTATTTTGGTTTAATTTGAATTATTATGGCTGCACCGGCCCACGCACCCATGCTTAACGGCTTCACTCCACTGTTCGCAGAGCCCTGTGTTTACTCTTTTTTGGTCTGAGGGTGCAACATACAAAATCACTGTTTTATCGTGATTTACCAACAATTTTACAATCGAGAAATTAAGTTTTCAAACCTTAGTAAATTTACCCGACGTTTTAAGCAACACTATGAAATTGGCAACACCGGCACATAAGCGAGCAACTGACTAAACAAAACTCTCGGCGCGTGAGGGCCGCGGCATAAACAGGTTTCAACCTGTCCACAGCGTACAAAATTATTTTGTTATTTTAACAAAATTTCCTTAGTAGTTAACCAACATAATTATTATTGTATTATGCGTACGATGCGTACCTATTTATTTTGGATCTAAATGTAATTTGTAATGTTATTATTATTTTGGAGCATAGCATAGCAATACTATAATAATATACCTACATATTATTATGGTATTTCTTAGTAGGGTAAAATACTATGATCAGACCTGCACCAGTACTAAGCCTTCAAACATTTTATTTCCTTCTAAATACTTAGTGATAAAATGCACTAACGTCAACGGATACTTTTAATAAATTTTGTAAACGTGGGTGTAGGTATACCTATTTAATTTTTTTTTACGCGCGGTCGCCTAACCCTGAACTAAGCAAAGCTTGTAATATGGCTTCTAGAGACTGATATACATGCATTTATATATTTAAATAAATATTAACACCCAGACATGGAACAAACACAAATGTTTGTCACATTAATGTTTGCCCTAAATGGGAATCGAACCCATGCCCCTAAGCTCAGAAGGCAAGTTGAGCCAACTGAGCCACCGAGGTAGTCGAAAGCCGAAATATAATAAAAATTACAAGTCAACGCGTATTGACTTGTATAAATATTTTTGATATACTTCTTACCTACTTACCTGAGTAATGAACATAATTTTAATGATATTTTTTTACTTGTAGGCAACTCAATATAGCTTTAAATTTTTTACCTCATTTAAAAGATTTTTGTTTGTAGGGAAGTAGTTATCGTTTCTTATTATGTTTGAATTAAAAGTAATTCGTGAAAAGTAAATTATTATTTTTATTTAAATATTTCAAATTTGTGATATTCGTTTACCTATACGTATAACTATAGTGATCGACTGAAAAACTTTGTATCCACTAGCTGCGCCCCGCGGTGCTACCTGCGGTCAAAAAAGTAGCCAATGTGCTATTCCAGAGTAAAATCTACCTTTGTGACAAATTTCATTCAGAACCGTTCAGCCGTTTTGGCTTGAGTAATAAACATCTATGCACCTTTTTAACTTTTGCACCTATAATATTAGGTTCGACTGAGACAGAACGGAAAACTCCTCGCGCATTTATGACGTCATTGACAAATGAACCATACTAATACCACCACCACCATAAGAGTTGGATGTGATAATTATGTAACCAATGAACTTAGCTATCCATCACGTTAAAAGTTGGCCTGTTTATTACCCGAATATGGCAAAGTAATATATGTGGTTATATTTTTTATCGATATGTATGTTTTCTTAGACCCCTAACCAAAACTCTAAGTATATAAAGTACGTTCATCTATTACCTCGTTACTTTTAAACTATTCATCATAATTTGACAAATGAGACATCGTTGCAAGCGTCTCAATTAAGTGGACAATTGTCCACTGGTTATATTTTAACTAAGTATGTAACGTTACATTAACTTATATGACTACTTTGACTAAACTCTATAGTTGATCTTAACGACGTGTTTGGTTTCTTTTAACTTCTTTTAGTTTGTATGTTTAATTGAACTAAAGTGTCTTTATTATTTTAAAACTAGAAATAACTGTTGAATTTAGTCTGTACCTAGCAAATTTAACAAGGATATTAGAAACCAAGATTATTGTTGTTTCAAACTGTAACGTTTTGTTACTTCTAACATATATGTTTGCTTCAATTTATTAAAGTTGCATTGTTGATTTTATCCAGTTGATTTCTTAACTTCGACTATATTCTATAGTTGATCAAAACGATATGTTCGGTTTCTTTTACTAAGTTTGTATGTTAATGTGAACTAAAGTGTCTTTGTTATTTTAAAGAAGAAATAACTGTTGAATTTAGTCTGCATCTGGTAAAATCAACCAAGATATTGGCAACCAAAATAAGTGTTGTTTTAAACTGTAACGTTTCGATCCTTCTAACAAATATGTTAGGTTCAGTTTAATAAAGTTGTATTGTTGTTTTCATCAAAGTGATTTCTTAACTTTGACTATACTCTATAGTTGATCTAAACGATTTGTTTGGTTTTTGTTACCAAGTTTGAATGATTATTTGAACTAAAGTGTCTTTGTGATTTTAAAGAAGTTTAAAGAAGTTTGATACTGTTGAATTTAGTCTGAATCCGGCAAATTTAACCGATATATTGGCAACCAAAAGAAGTGTTCTTTCAAACTGTAACGTTTCGTTCCGTATAAAAAAATATGTTAGGTTCAGTTTAATAAAGTTGCATTGTAGGTTTCATCAAAAAGATTTCTTGATTTTGATTATATTCTATGGTTGATCTAAACGATGTTTTTGGTTCTTTATTTCTTAGTTTACCTGTATAATTAAACTAAAATGTTATTTTATAGAAGAAGAAAAAAATTAATTTAGCCGGCATCTGGTAAATTCAATCTACATCTAGATCTAGACCCAAAAATATTATTCTTTCAAACTGTAACGTTTTGTTCCTTCTAGTAAATATGTTAGGTTCAGTTTAATAAAGTTGTACAGTTGAATTCATCAAAACGATTTCTGAATTTCGATTATATTCTAAGGTTGAATGAAACGATGTTCTTTGTTCCTTTTCCTAAATTTATATGTTTGATTGAACTAATAAGTCTTTGTTATTTTAAAGAAGGAAAAAATATTGAATTTAGCCTGTATTCGGTAAATTTAAGCTAGATATTAGTAACCAGAAATATTGTTGTTTTAAACAGTAACGTTTGGTTCCTTCTAGCAAATGTGTTCGCTTCGGTTTATTACATGTGTATTGTTGATTTTATCAAAGTGATTTCTTAACTTCGACTATACTCTATAGTTGATCTAAACAATTTGTTTAGTTTCTTTTACTTAGTTTGTATGTTTAATTGAACCAAAGTTTCTTTGTTATTTTAATAAGAAATAACTGTTGAATTTAGTCTCTACTTGGCAAATTTAACAAGGATATTGGCAAACAAAATTAGTGTTGTTTCAAACTGTGACGTTTTGTTCCTGCTAACAAATATGTTAGGTTTAGTTAAATAAAGTTGTATAGTTGATTTCACCACAAATATTTCTTAATTTTGAGTAAATTCTATGGTTGATCTAAACGGTGTTTTTTGTTTCTTTTACTAAGGTTACATGTTTAATGGAACTAAAAAGTATTTGTTACTTTAATGAAGGAAAAAATGTTGAATTCAGCTTATATCCGATAAATTTAACCTAGATATTAGTAACCAAAAACATTTTTGTTTCAAACTGTAACGTTTTGTTACTACTAACAAATATGTTCGCTTCGGTTTATGAAAGTTATATAGTTGATTTTATCAAAATTATTTCTTAGTTTTGACTGTACTCTATAGTTACTCTAACTATGTTTTTAGTTATTTTAACTAAATCTATTTGTTTGGTTAAACTAAAAAGAATTTTGATAATTTTTACTAAGAAAAATAGTTTTATTAACAAAAGAAAAATTAAACAATTTAGTTTTGTTACTTCAACATATAATTTTTTTCATTGTAACCACTAGGGAATAGTAAGAATAACAAAATGAGATTTGTTAGTTTGAACACGTATGTTTTAGTAAGCTTTTGTTAAATGAACAATTTCCTTGTAAATTTAAACGAAAAAAATTCAACCGAAATAATTTTGGTAAAATTAACCGATCTGTTTTTTCAGTGTACCCTTGGGGTACCTGGAAGGTATGCAAGACACGTTACCTTGTTTTTTTTAATTATTATTACTATTAATACCAAGCGTGCTATGCTTCTGAGTAGTTTTGCGATATAGACCAGCGGTCTTTTTGCCGCCACTCCCGAAGTCCGGAAAGCGCACGCGTCTGAATAATACGCGATTGAAACATACAGCGCTGATTGTTGTTATATACGCAAAATTAAGAGGTGTTTTCATTTATTTAATAAAATTTTGTGATCAAAACATTTTTTTTAAATGTAATATGAAAATTATATACTAGTTAAAAATGAACAAACTTTTGATATTTGTCAATTTCACAAATTAAATTATGCCCATCAGGATAAGTACGAGTATGTGGGTAGAAAAAAACACTTGCGTCAGATTCAGCTACATATTATGGACCAACTTGCGTCTAGTTTTATCTCAAAATTAAAAATTAAGATTTATGAAAAAGGGTCCTGAGTTTAATTTTATGTAGATTAGACTGATTTAGACCCGAAAACGATATGTTTGTAACTCGAGCTAATATTGTAAATATCCCTATGGGTGGTCAGTATCGGAGATATTTTTGTAAAAAGAACTTACCACGTTGCAACCAGTCTCTCTGCTGTTTGTTCACCAGAACACTCTGCATGATAGGTCTCTTTTCTCTTGTTTCATCATTCCTAGCCTGGGTTAAACTACGTGTGACTCGTGATGAATATTATTTCGTCTATTTACCATGAGTTTAGGGTAATTTTAATCCTCGAAACCAGATGTAGCAAGAACGGTTACATTATTAAGGTATCGTTCTACGCCCGACCGTACACGGCAGCAGCTGACGTGTCGTCGCGACGCTACTGATTTTTATGTATTTGTATAGGATACGTTCTGCAGCAAGCGACATGAAGCCAGAGACAACAGCAGACGGCACGTCTCCCGACCACAGATCAGTAGTGTCGCGCCGGTCGAGCGTCGGCACATCAAATTTGTTTGTTTTCATTGTAAAAAAATATTTCTTTGATTGTGAGAATGATAAAGATGAAGACGGAGAGAGATAAAAATACGTCAGATATGTCTCAAATACGTTACACATGATTGTCTCACCGTGCATTTCCAACCGGCTGGAAAACTGCGTTGGCATCTGCTGCTGCCGCGTGTCGTCGGGTGCAGAATAACGACAGCAGACGACATGTCGCCGCATCATGAGGAAGCGACACGTCGTCTGCTGCTGCCGTCTGCGGTCGGACTCGGAATGGTACCTTTAGTAAACACATGAGTTGTGTCATATCATAATAACCTTATTTATACCTACAGCGGTTTAGACAGATTTAAAAAAAAATTAGGTATTGAAATATGTAAATACTGGTGAATGGCCAGTGCGGTCTTGAAGAAACACGGTTTTATGATTTATGAGCAGGATAAAAGTTGAATGGACTTTAATCACGTGGTAAAATTTTAATGAGAAAGTGAGTTTGTTTGTTTGTTTGTTTGTAACGCTTCGTCTCAACTACTCAACCGATCGTCTTAAAATTTTGCAGACACGTTGTTTGGAATACAGAAAAGGACATAGGGTACTTTGTATCCCGAAAAAATTAACCGTTCCTGTGGGACCGCGGGTGAAACCGCAGGGCACAGCTGGTTTCCTATATTTTGATTTGTCCGTAAAATTTCTCGCTAACAAAAAGTGTCATGTATGAGATCGAGCCTTACCTACAATAGTTATACTGCCGCCGGTATTCTACCAGACGAATTACGTTCAATTGAAAATAATTATATTCTTGCAGCTGATGTAAGACCGAAAATAGCAGAAGCGATAATAGAAATTGGAATTTGTCAGTTGAAGATGAACAATTTGAACAACGCTCTGAAAACTTTCGACAGAGCATTCAAGATTCACTCGGAGAGCAACAACACTGATGGAATCTGTGAGACTAAGATGCATATGGCTGCGGTGATGCAGAAGTAACTATTGTTTATTAGCATAACATATCTTCAGTTTCTAGAACCGTACCTCAGACCGAAACACGTAGCGTCGACCCTTAGACCCAGTCCTCGAAATCGTTTTATGGCGGACATTTTAAAAAATAGTGGAATCAAGAAACAGTTTCTAGACGAAAAAAATAAATTTAAAAAACTAAAGAGGGCAAGATAATTATTTTTTATAATACGTAACGTGACTGTCTGCGACAATTATCTTTTAGGTTTGTCTAAATTGATTTAATCTAATTTAAATAGTTCTCACTCTACAAAACTTCAAGTGAGTCAACTTCTAGAGTGAATAAGGTTATAAAGTTATAGGTCGTCGTGCTCCATCTTAGACCACAACGTCGCTTAATATCAGACAAGTTGGTGGTCAAACGCCGACCTATTCTACATTAAAAAAGTTCTAAAACGAAACCTACTATAGTTCTGAAAGAGCTATGATTACGGAAGATACCTACGTCTAGTCTAGTCATAGACTAATTATTTCGAAGCACATTTATTAAGAATCTTGTTTCGGCGGTTTTTGTATTAGAATCATGTATCAAGTGATTTAGTACCCTACTTAGTAACCAAAATGCACGTTCTGCTTAAAAACTACTCAATCAATCAAAAGTTATAGGCATCTTTGCTCTATCCATTATTAAAAAACCCATGGAAACAAATTAACAATTCTTTGTATGTTTGTATTTTTTGTTCAACGCGTATTACTTAAATACTGTTACCTAATCAGATCTTCATAAAATTTTGTAGGCGAGAAGTTCATGCAAATATTTAGTTTACGTTTTAATATAAGCAGTATCAGTTACAGGGACTATAGGCACTTGCATTAAATATAGGCATTGCCTTAGTCCTTGCTTAACCAGTTTAATCTACTCCTAGCTAGCTCCTACCAAAAAAAAGAGTGTGTGTACTTATGTACACGCGTTAGAAGTTATACTTCTTAACCTCAAATCTTTATATGAACTCAAAACAGTTTATTCAAATCAGTTTTATCACTAATATTCAATATACATAATTATATAGATATACTAATAAATAATAATTATATTATTAGTAAATACTATCACCGTCGTATATGAAATTGATTTAATAAAAATCCAAAATAATATTTATTTATTCACTGTTTAATTGTACTCTTACGAAACACGTGTTCTAAATATAAAAATACTAGAATATACAACTTGAACATAGTTATCAATTTTCTTGCCACCTAGAACTAACTTCACGATGTAGAATTTAGGTGTCGGTGTGCGCGCGCATCGTAAAAATTCACTCGCATCATTTTTCTCTATCGCGCCAAAAGAAGTATAACTTCAAAAAATTTACACAAGCTATAAGCCATTTTTAAGAGAATCTTAACTTTATTTGCACAATAAGCGAATATTTCGCTAGGAGTAGCTTGAAACTAGTTAAGAAATATTTAGGCAATATATTTAGTGCAAGTGGGCATTGCAGATGCAGGGGTCATAATTCCGGGTAAACAATTAATTGTAAACTATATGAAATGTGTGTACACAGGTAATTATATACTTGCGAACAGTTTTAGTAAAATTTACATATTCATACTTACTTAGGTGCTGTTTACAAATTATAATGAACACAACGATGACCAGTTAGTTCTACTATAAATGTAAGCTGACATAAGTATAAGACTGGTACAGTAGGTAAGTACCTATATGAAATAAAGATTTTGATGCGGTTTATCAAATGTAGAGTTATGGGAAGTACGACGGTGAAATTACGCGTACGCGCAGAGTTTTGGCAGGAAATGAGTTGGTTTTTTTATGAAAGAGTTTTTCGAGTGAATGGGGCCTTACATACCTTCATGCGCAAATATTTCTGAAAGACCACGCCTGGATTTTCATAGAGGGGTACTGGTCTCCACTCTGTTTGGTGGTTTACTGGTCACCACTTATGTTTGGAAGTGAATGTTGGGTCTGGCAGAAGAAGCATGAAAGTAAAGTGAATGCTGTGGAAATGAGAAGTTTGAGAAGTATGGCTGGAGTGACCCTGATGGATAAAATTAGTAACAACGACATTAGAAAACGTTGTGGTGTGGTAGAGGATAAAGATTAAGAAAGAGATGCTTAGATGGTTTGGACACATTATGAGAAGTACCTGGATGTCCGAGCTTTGCTCGGTATTTTTTTTTTATTGTGTTTTTTGGAAAATAAACAATTGATTTTAGTCTAACCTCAAAGCAAACACTCATTGACTTCGTGTTACTTAACAACGCCATCTGCTGTTGTGTCGTTAAAGCAATTAGTTGCTCACAAAAAATAGTAGTATTATTATTCGCCAATAGATGTCAGGAAGAGTCATATTTTTTCAAGTTTATGTTTAAGTTGATTATCGATAAAACACGAATAAAATGGCATTTTCTAAAAATGATTCCTAGCTAGATCGATTTATCGCCCCCGAAACCCCCTATATACTAAATTGTATGAAAATCGTTGGAGCCGATTCCGAGATTCCAACTATATATATATATATATATATATATATATATATATATATATATATATATATATATATATACAAGAATTGCTCATTTAAAGATATAAGATACAGTAAGGAGATTGGCGGAACAGGTTTACAAGGCGTGTGTGGATGGTCAAGTTGGTCAGGGTCGACCTACTCGTAGACGCACGCATCTATGAGCTGTACCAAGGAGCGTGTATGAAAGGACTCATGGAAGTGGAAGAAGCGAAAGATGTGTACCAGGATCGTAGCAGGTGAAGAGAAGTGGTCTCCGCCTACCCCTATGGGAAAGAGGCGTGATTATAAATATGTATGTATGGATGTATGTATGCATGAATATATGTCTGTATAAGCTGTCTTATTTGCTGGAATTTCCATTAAAACTTATGATTCTTCAATATCACATCATAATCTTAAAACGTTTAATTTGAAATTGGAAAAAAACTGAAATCCTGACTTGGTTACAATGCAATAAGACCACATAGAAAGAAATTAAAAAAAAAAATTATTAATCGGTTCAACCGTCTTTGAGTAATCGGAGAACGTAGGTACATAAAATAAATCGACTGAACTATAAACCAATTTTTGTTTCGAAGTCGGTTATAAAGTTAAAAATAGTACATAAGTATGTTACCCATGTATGCACTTAAATCTTATTTCAAGCTGCAAGCAATGACATAAATAATGGGTATAATATAAAACTTCACACATAGCTAATGACATGTAACTATCTTGATTTATCTAATAATTATTGTAACAACGTGCGCAGTAAAACTTGGGTAGGTACGTAAATATATCAAGAAGTCAATTAATTACCATGAATTAAGCAGTAGTTGCTGTAATTTACTTAGGTAGCTGTCGACACAATGCTTAGTAGCTCTAGTAAACAAAGTACTGTACGTAGGTTCATATTACCGATACATTGGGTGCAATATTTTAACAACAAACTAGGTACCTATTTCCGCATTTTAATCATTTTTACCCTTGGTTGCTGATCGAATCTTGGTTAGACATAAAATTGAACTAAGTACGACTAACTGGTTATATTACTACTCCAACAAAATGCTCCGCTTAAAATATCTGGTTGGTAGATAACTCGGTACTTACTAATAATACAAAATATCTAAATTCCGAACAGAATTAGATGTCCGACGCATTTTTTTCTTTCCGTGGGTCTTGTACATCGGATTAACGGGGTGTACCTGCCAGGGGTGTTTATTTCTTTCCGCGGCTTACCTATCTAAGTTCAAAATTGTCGACAAATTACTCACTTATACTGGTTACCTTCTAAATACCTACATCAATAGCAAATAATGTACTGATTTACCCACCCAAGCCTTTAAACAAAAATAAATAAGTTCTAAAAACTATTGCCTTAACAAACTTATAAATAAAAAACTCACTAGTTGCGTCTGACGGTTGCACCCGCGCCTAAAAAGTAGACTTATCTGATAATCCAGCGTACAAGCTACCTCCACACCAAATTTGATTAAAATCCGTTCATCCGTTTGAGCGTGAAGAAACGGGAAGCAAACAGACTTTTGCATTTATAATCTACTAGCTGAACCTGCGAACTTCGTACCGCCTAACAGTTCTTTCATTTTTTGTCAGGCAATTTTTTCATTTTTTCTATGCGTACCATAACCATCCTCGTACTTCAAGGAATATTCTAAAAAAAGAATTAGTGAAATTGATTCAGCTGTCCTCGTGATTTGCGCTTAGCAAAACATTCAGCGATTAATTTTCATATTATAACTAGCGACTCGCCCCGGCTTCGCACGGTTGCAATGCTGATGCTGATACACTACAGAAAAACTTATTTGTCGTAAAAAGTAAATGTCAAAACAAAATGTTATTGTGGGATATCCATAAGAGATAGACATATACCATCGCGGAGTTTTCTGTATACCTTTTCAATGTGTACAAATAATTAGTACATTATTTTGATAAATCTCGTAGGATTTAGCCTGCGTTTGCAATGTAAGCGGAAAAAATTGATAATTAACGACATCACATTAGAAACCTCAAAAATAATAGTAATTTTCCACTATTTAATGGATGTTATTTTACATATAAACCTTCCTATTGAATCACTCTATCTATTAAGAAACCGCATCAAAATCCGTTGCGTAATTTTAAAGATTTAAGCATACAAAGGGACATAGGGACAGAGAAAGCGACTTTGTTTTATACTATGTAGTGATATATACACATATATTCATAGATATACCGATATTCATCGCAGGTTAAGAGACCATGAGACAGCAGCCCGACTACTGACTGAAATGGGAGCTCTTGCAATGCATCAAGATCTCCGGAGGCAGCTCGGACGAGCCTTGCATCTGCTCGGGGAACTGCATCTGAGGAGAGAGCGACCGGAGCTTGGCACCGAGCATTTGTCAGAAGCATTCGCTTGCTTCATGGGATTCGGCTTTGAAAAGGTACACGTTTATTTCGCAGCCGCTTTCGTTGTCATTTTCCTTTAGACGAGATAGTGGTAAAACGCATGCTTAGCCTTCTAAAAAATCTTCTCTTTTACCCGACTGCGCAAGAAGGAGGATTATGTTTTTTGAGTGTATGTTTGTATGTATGTATGTATGTATGTGGGTATGTATGTGTGTATGAGGTTTGTTTGGCACGCCTTACAGCCTAAACAGCTTGATGAATTTCGACATGTTAGGTGTCATTTGAATCGTCTTGATAGTAGAAGTGACATAGGGTACAATATTTAATTTTGAAGTCAGATTTTTTTAAATAATGTTCTCAAGACAGAAATTATCAGTTTCATTGTTCAATTTGCAAGACATCAGTCTCATTAGAGAGGTAAGGTCAACTGGGGCAAAACCGTTTTTGGGGCAATTGCGTCTTTCGAGAATTACTTACAACCCCTTCACAAATTAGGCAACTAACGCCATCTTTTACAGATTATTGTAACTAAAGATAGAAAAAAAACTTAGGTGGCGCCTAATTTGTGAAGGGTTTGTTAGTAATTCTCGAAAAACGCAATTGCCCCACAGACGGTTTTGCCCCAGTTGACCTTATTGTGCGTTTCCCTGCCCGCATCAATCTGAGTCATCCCAGTTCATTGAAATATTGGATCTTGGCTCTGAGCCGCTGTTTTATAGGTACAGTTGCCTTAGCAGTTTAAAGTGTACGGTTGCAAATAAGTGGCCAAGAATGGCTATAAAAACCAATCGATCTGATAAATATAATTAAAAGAAATTGTGGGAAAAACTGACAGAGATAATATCCTAACCAATATTATAAAAAAGTGAGTTTGTTTGTCACGCTTCCATGCTCTAACTACTCTACAGATGATCATTAAATTTTGCACGTTGTCGGGGGTACATAATACCTTTCATCCTAGTGGTTCATATTTTTGTGGGACCGTGGGTGAAACCGCGGGGCGCAGCTGGTATGATAATAAACCAAGTAAAAAGTACGTAGGTATTTGGTTTCCACTGTCGCATTGTTAGGAAATGCAATATACGTATAGAGTATGAAACCACTCAATTAGTATTAATTACAAGCATTATATTCTATTGCTGTGATTAGCTTTATTGATCTATCTTATTGTATATCTGTAATTATTTATTACTATATATGCCGATTTCAAGAGAACATCAGATTTCTAGTGTGTTTACGAGGTAATAAAAAGAACTGTTTAGTAAATTGACTAGAATAGGTATAAAGGATGTGCAAAAACAACGATTAGCCACGGTTATCGTAAAAACGAACCTGATTTTAACACAAGCATATATTTCGTTTGTTAATTATGAATATTAATAAAAAAATATTAAAAATCTTGAAAATCCATTTACAAAAGTTGGTGTGGAATAATGCGAGACATACCTATTTGGAAAAAAAAGTGATGATAGCCTAGTCGGTTGAAGGCTCGCCTCTCAAGCAAGAGGGTTGCAATTTTATCATATGTTTTTAGGTTTCCGTACGCAAAGGGTAAAACGGGGTCCTTTTACTAAGACTCCGTAGTCCGTCCGTTTGTCACCAGGCTGTATCTCATGAACCGTGACAGTTGGAAATGTTCACAGATGATGTATTTCTGTTGGCGCTATAACAACAATTAAAAAAAACAGAATAATATAAATATTTAAGAAGCCTGCCAAACAACAAACTTGATTTGTTACCGTTTTTATATTGAAAAAAAAATGGTTCGGAACCCTTCCTTTGCGAGTCCGACTCGCATTTGGCCGCTTTTTATACTTACCCAAATAAATTATTTGTTTCTTTGTTGTTAGTTTGCGTGTTCGATGCCAGCTAAAGGCACGCACCAAAATGTTCATTGAATTGGTGACCATGTGCTAAAATTGTAAACCAAACGATTACTGTTTTGTATATAATTTTAGCCGTGTATATGACGAAAGGCCCGCCCCTGTCACATTTGGGACTGAATGTCGTCTGGTGAAGTGTGCGTGTTATAATACACCTCTGCCAACCCCTTCGGGGGAAAGGCGTGACTATAAACCAGAAATCAAAATTGATTGGTAACTCCTATAGTTACACGTCACATACGATATGTTTTATGTTAAAGTACCGAAATTTTGAAGAAAATAGTTGTCATTGTTTTAGCCTATTAGCTCTTTCTCTCTCTCTCTCTCTCTCTCACTCTCTCTCCTCTCACTGCTGTGTAAAGGCATCCTTACTACTTGTTTAACGTTGTTTCGTAAATTAAACATTAGAATATGTCAAAAACCTTACTCATGGCCCGAACTGACCACACAGTCTAATAAGGTTTAGACCGGTTTCGTTTTTACCCGACTTCAATTCGTCTGTTAGTTTTTTTTTTTCAATTCAATTCAATTAAATTTCTTTATTTGCTCGTTGATAACGATGATCTTAATTTAAGTTCGAACAGCAATAACTACCTCACATTAGGTAGGTAAAATAATTGTGTGTCAATATAATGTTTTGAAATTAAATGAAATGTCAAATATAAATTTTTATATTTATTATATTTAGTAATAAGTTGAAATAGTGAAAATGTAAGCAAAAAACTTAATAGATATTTATCATGATAAATATGGTAGCGACACGATGCTTTGTCCAAGAATTATTTTATTGTGTAAAACTTTGGCTCACTAACCACTTTTTCAATTCCGTACTAAATTTATTGAAAGGCAATTCTACTATTCTGTTTGAAAGGGAATTGTAAATGAGAGGCGCCATGTAAATGCAGTTCCTGAATAATTCCAGTCTGATGCTGGGGATGTTGAGTTGTAAATAAGTGTCGGTTCTTTTGTTGCAGCTATCAAAAGTAATAAATAATTATTGGTTTACATTTTACCAATTTAGACATTTCATAAATATACATGCAGGCCACTGAAAGGAGGTTGCTATGCGATTGCTACGTCAATCACTACATAGTATAAAACAAAATCGCTTTCTCTGTCCCTATGTCCCTTTGTATGCTTAAATCTTTAAAACTACGCAACGGATTTTGATGCGGTTTCTTTTAATAGATAGAGTGATTCAAGAGGAAGGTTCACATGTATAATAACATCCATTAAATAGTGGAGAAATACTGTGATGTCGTTAATTATCTTTTTTTTCCGCTTACATTGCAAACGCAGGCTGAATCCTACGAGATTTATCAAAATAATGTACTAATTATTTGTACACATTGAAAAGGTCTACAGAAAACTCCGCGATGGTATATGTCTATCTCGGATATCCCACAATGACATTTTTTTGTTTATACCCGTGCGAAGCCAGAGCGGGCCGCTATGTTTTTACAACGTCCACAGTTTTTCTGTAGTGTATTTAGTATCAGTATTGCACCTGTGCGAAGCCGGGGCGGGTCGCCAGTTATAAATAAATTTTATTGATTCTTGTTTTTTTTTGGTAATACTTGAGAGGTTTCATTATTTTTCATTAGTTTTTTATTATTCCCATATAAATTTTATCAAAATCGGTCGAGCAGAATTTTAAATATCAACAAAAGTCAAAAAATTGTTTAACATGGATGACGGGAAGTTGGTTTTTTAAGATTTGCTTTTGATATATTATGTAGTAATGCATAAAATCGGAAAACACAGCTAATTTTAAAATAAATTATTTGGCTAACGAGCCAATCATATTGATTGATCATAGACGAGTCAAGCACTGTTGAAAATGGTCGGCGACGACGCAGCCTTAGAAATTATCCATTGCAAGTCACGCAAGGAGATATTTGAAGAAGAAGCTGAGCAGTCCAGGCTTATGATGGCTATATCTGCAGGTAATCAATGCAATCATCATCACCTTATGTTAAATAATTATAGACTAACCCCTTAGCAATATACGTTGTATAGCATCGGAGTAGATAAAAATTGTTTTATGGATCTTTTCTTTCTTTTAAAATTTTTACTCGATCGAATCGACACGGACACTGTATAACTTAACAATTCTGAGGTTATACAACGTTTATTAGTACGAGGGTCCATGTAGGTATAATGTATTCTATCAAATAAATGATTTGATTTGGTTAGAAGCGTCAACTTCTGGGAGTAGGTTTTCATTGTAATGATGCCACTAAGCTCGCCCTATGAATTCGATTTTCATAAATTCGTCACGTATCCTATAAATGTGTATTCATAAACTGTAGGTTCGTGTATGCTGGATATGGTTCTATTTCATTTTACCACATTTTCTCTCATAGTACCAGGATGACCGAGCTTTGCTCGGTATTTTTTTTTTAATTGTGTTTTTAGGAAAATAAACAATTGATTTTAGTCTAACCTCAAAGCAAACACTCATTGACTTCGTGTTACTTAACAACGCCATCTGCTGTTGTGCCGTTAAAGCAATTAGTTGCTCACAAAAAATAGTATTATTATTCGCCAATAGATGTCAGGAAGAGTCATATTTTTCAGTTGAGACTACTCAAACGCCTCCTTTTTGTTATTTTTCTTCCAAGTTTATGTTTACGTTGATTATCGATAAAACACGAATAAAATGACATTTTCTAAAAATGATTCCTAGCTAGATCGATTTATCGCCCCCGAAACCCCCTATAAACTAAATTGTATGAAAATCGTTGGAGCCGATTCCAAGATTCCAATTATATATATATATCGGGGTAATGTAGGAAAGAGGAGCCACGCCGTCGCATCTGATCCCATTGATGTCGGAGAAACATAGGAAAGGCCGCCGCGCTGTAACCTTCCACTTTTGGTGACGGAGAAAATCTAGTAGGCCGAGGTGTTGTGTCTGATTTCTCATCCGTGAACTCGCTATCATTTATGGTCGGTGTCAAACTTCAGGAACGTTGAAATAAGGGGACAGCATTGAAGGCTTTTCACTATTTTAATTATACAGTCACTTAGACTACTTATTTAGTGAATGATCACAAAGATAGTTGGCGATTTAGAGTAATGGGTTTACGAATGACCATTGCGTGCGACCGCTTTCAGCCCAGTCCTGTCAACCACTGACTGACAGACATGACGTTCGCCCGAAATCCCAAACGCAACTCCATTCGGTGTTAACCGCTCTAAATGACCATAAACAAATCGATTAATCGTCAAAAATAACAGAACAATAATACTATCGATTAACAACTCTCAAAATAAACTGATTTTCTTTATCCAATGATATCTCGCGCCGTCACGGCCATCCTGCATTTTCACACATCCTCGGGTGAATAGTTCATCTCATCATCTGTGGACAATCATAAAAGTGCTCAAGTAACCACTTAACGCTCGGTCATTCTGACCGTCTCAAATCTACCTCCAAAATTTTACAGAAAGCGAACCAGGTTATGGGATAACACAAAACACAGTTAAACCCAATTCTACCAACCATAAACATCGTACCAGAGTATAATCGACTCTTCCAACAGTAACTTCATATTCGTTACCTATCCCCATAAATTGTCATGATAATTAATTGAAATAAGCAACTTGACTTTTAGTGAAATAAATTGTATTGGGACCAATCGAATAATCGAGGCTAAAACTAAATTATTAATCATACGTCCAATGTTCCAAGAATTTAATCAAGCCACATTAAAAATCCAATAACAAGGTACACATACGCGGTTTGGACTTATGAAAACTGCTGTGTCCAATTTCAAACTAATAACATGCCATTAAAGTTGTCACTTAGACTTGCCACACAGGCTAGGTCGTAACTCGTACTATGATGTTACACCGGGCGGAGTTTACTACATAGGCTTACCACACAGGCTAGGTATCGTCACTCAGACTATAATGCAACAAAAGTAAGGTTATCAAAGACTTGCCACACAGACTTGCCACACAGGCTTGCCACACAGGCTTGCCACACAAGCTTGCCACACAGGCTGGAGCCACATAAGACAGTACCATGTAGATTAGTGCCACCCAGGCTATTGCCACACAGGCTATAGCCACACAGGCTATTGCCACACAGGCGAGTGCCACACAGGCTATTGCCACACAGGCTGTTGCCACACAGGCTGTTGCCACACAGGCGAGTGCCACACAGGCTATTGCCACACAGGCTATTGCCACACAGGCTATTACTACACAGGCTACTGTCCTACCGGCTACTACCCCTCAGGCTTAGTTTTATCAAAAGCATTGGCACTAAATAAGTTATCTATTGACTGCATGACTCGTCTGTGTGTGCCGTAATCGGCACATTTTGACTAAACTGTTTGTGGGTATTTTCAAACTTTAAACAACTCCAATAGAAAATAACACTCTGACATACATCGTTTACGAATATCAAATAAAATGAAAACTTCTCACCGGATTCAATTGCTACTCGTAGGTGATCAATGGCTGCTTCATAGTGCAGGGGCCCAATTCGGAGATAGGAGATTTTCATCTCATCTCGATCTCGATTCCTGGAAGTCTCCACTGCCTCCGACTACTCGAGACATCTCGCGCCCCAGCCATCGAGATTATCTCGATCTCGTGCGTATAGAATAAGGCATCTCGAATTTATCCATTTTTTTCGAGGTATGATGGAATCTCGAGTTGTAAGAATAGCTCTCCAGGCATTGACCGGATCTCGCACGTTGCTGCTGCTAATTTTGGTGCCCTTTTTCGATCAACGAGTGGCGATGTAACCTCGTTGCAGTAGTAACACGTAGGCTTCGACGTTTTGTTCGGTACACATCCTTCGTCTCTCGTTGTTTGTTAGTTGCGTCACATAGCATAGACTAGGTGTAATCAAACGCCGTCGAGATAATGCAGACGTCTACTCGATGCTCACTTTCTCATTGCCGCCCTGCTGCCCTTCATGCACCACGAAGAAACAGTCCGCACACTCCACAATAATAGCACGTAGGGGCGACCCTATCGGCCATCTGTTGCTATGCCATTTCGCTTCCAGATCATTGCACAATTGTAGCCAAAGACGGAGCCATATCTTGTTGCTGTGGACGTTATTCATATCCCACTTCTGATATCGGGGTAATGTAGGAAAGAGGAGCCACGCCGTCGCATCTGATCCCATTGATGTCGGAGAAACATAGGAAAGGCCGCCGCGCTGTAACCTTCCACTTTTGGTGACGGAGAAAATCTAGTAGGCCGAGGTGTTGTGTCTGATTTCTCATCCGTGAACTCGCTATCATTTATGGTCGGTGTCAAACTTCAGGAACGTTGAAATAAGGGGACAGCATTGAAGGCTTTTCACTATTTTAATTATACAGTCACTTAGACTACTTATTTAGTGAATGATCACAAAGATAGTTGGCGATTTAGAGTAATGGGTTTACGAATGACCATTGCGTGCGACCGCTTTCAGCCCAGTCCTGTCAACCACTGACTGACAGACATGACGTTCGCCCGAAATCCCAAACGCAACTCCATTCGGTGTTAACCGCTCTAAATGACCATAAACAAATCGATTAATCGTCAAAAATAACAGAACAATAATACTATCGATTAACAACTCTCAAAATAAACTGATTTTCTTTATCCAATGATATCTCGCGCCGTCATATATATACAAGAATTGCTCATTTAAAGATATAAGATATGTACTTACGTTATGAATATATTTTCAATAGTGTTTGAAGGTACTAGAAGTCGTAACTTCGCCTTACTGTACAGTAAGGCGAAGACTAGACTAGACTAAACTTAGACTTCACTGATCAATATTAATAATATCATGGTGGATGAACAAATCATAAAAACAATGTGAACCATCGATAGGTTCAAATAAGAAGATTCTTATAATCACACTATTAGAGGCGAAATTTTGTGAGTGTGTAAGTGTGGATGTTTGTTATACTTCTTCACGCCACGCTCAAACGGATGGATGGATGAAATTTGGTATGGAGGTAGCTTTTACCCTTGATTAAGGCAGGCTACTTTTTAACGCGAGGTGCAGCCAGTGTAAGATATTTTTAATCGTTTCATCTGCCTACTTAGAAACTGCTTCGTTTTCTTTGACGAAGGCAGACTGGGTCTTCATGGTAGGACCAAGATAAGTTAAAGATATTACTTTTACTGTCAGGTACATAATATAGAGAGGCGTGGCTGGGGTGCCGTGGTGTGGCTCCGTGGTAGCGATCGAGTTAACTCTATACCATGCATTATTTTTTACCGAAATATTAAATAAAGGGTCCGTTGCAGAAATGTAACAACAATCTATTTTACGACGTTTTTTTTAAATTCTCTGTTGTAATGTTTGAAAAAGTCATCGCAAACGACAACTATATACATGATATTCAAATCATAAATCGGGTTATTCTATTCCTTAGGTCAAGAGCTAATGGCGTCATATTTCAACATGATTCGCGAAGCGCACTGTTGCTCCGTGGCTCAGACGAAGACCATTGAATGGAAGCTGTCCAGGTCATTCTGGTGGGTCTTCAAGAAAAGCCATGACCTGGTGCCGTGCATGTGCAAGATTCATAACAGAACCCCGTTGGATGTGCTCTGGTAAAACATTGTTTTCATACATATTTGTCTTTACTAGATCCGTCTTTATGCTTCAGCGAGGATTTGAGCTGCCTCTTCCTACCTATTTCCCTAGGTCCTGTTCTAATTGGGATCACATTGTTGGTGTTCTCTCAGACCAGAGTGTTTGTCTGATCTGAGGGTGGATCCATCTCGTAATAACTGAGAGCCTAACTTCGTGAGCAAGAGATTATTAATCGTATCTCAATAAAAATATCATGAGATTGAGTGACGAAGATAATCATGATTGCGCCAGAATTGGCCCGTCACAGTTTCCGCATCTATTGTACTTTAATTGAACACCACCTTAATCAGTTGGACAACCTGATAAAGAATTGTGTGTACATAAAACTAATTTTCAAACCACCTGTTCGTCAATGACCAATTACATAAAACGGGGAAAGTCAGGAAAGCCGAGGTGTCGTGTCTGATTTTTAATCCGTGAACTCGTCATCACGGGCGTTAGACTTCAGGAACGTTGAAATATGGGGACTGCAGTGTAGACTTTTCACTATCTTAATTATAGAGACACTTAGATTACTTAATTAGTGAAGGATAACAAAAATAATTAGCGAATTAGAGCTAATGGGTTTGCGAATGACCATTGCGTGCAACCGCTCTCAACCAAGTCAAGTAAGCAATGACTGACAGACATAACATTCGCCCGCCATCCCAAACGTAACTCCATTCGGTGTTAACCGCTCTAAATTAATCGTCAAAAATAACTTAACAACTCTCAAAATAAACTGATTTTCATTATTTCTCATGTCATCGTAAAGCAAGGCATTGCCTCCTGGGGAGATAAAGTTGTATGAAAATCCCAAGGGAGTTTTCGAGCAAAAAGGTTAAAATTGAATGATATGGGCACTGTAAGAAGAATTTATTCGAAAACTGAACTGGCCACCAAGAAAAAATAAATAGCGCAGCTGGACCATGAGCTCTACGAATTTTAAATCAAAAGACGGTGTTTCTCGTTACATATTTTCACAGTTTCTTTTTATTGCCTCGCAGAAGATGTGAAAAGTAGAGTATTCACCTCTGGGATAAAGCAATGGCTTTGTCTTGGTCGGCTTGAACCCCTCGCTTCACTCAGGACTATAAATAACTCTAGAGCCCTCGTTTCGCTCAGGGTTCAATAAGCCGCTTGCGACGTTAGACACTGTTTTGTCCCCTCGGTGCATAATCTACGATTATCACACTGATATTATAAATGCGAAAGTTTGTATGTATGCTGCGTTTGTCATTTCTTCACGTTGAAATGGCTCGACGGATTTGAGTGTAATTCGAAATGGAGTTAACTAATCCCTGGAATAACATAGACAGAATAATCATACTTAATCCTCCTTTTTAGCAATAAACGTGTTATAGCCGCCTCTTAATAGTTATAAAGTGTTTTGTTTTTTTCTGGCTTTTACATTTTTGAACTCGAGCGAAAAAGACATCGAAATAATATAAAATGTACGAGTTTAATTTCTAGTACACAGCACGTGGACCAAATAAAACTACAAGCAAACAGATACTACACAGCTCCGTTGACAAAACTCTCAACGGAACTGTGTAGTTACGTGTTTCAACAACAAAGATAGAGAGTCGTTCACGTACAAGAGACTGTAGCGAGAACGAGACAAAAATTTATTATTACTGTTGCGTCTTGTTGCTCGGCTACGGTAAGTTGTGTGCATGCACCTAATTAATGCGGTTCATGATTACGTTTTCCTACCGGATCTCTCTTTTATATCATCGAAGCAAAACAACGTATGGCTAGGTATTCCGAGGATAAACAATATTAGCTAAGAGAGAATTAATATTAGTAACTCACTCTCACGGTAAAAAGCGTGTACCTACAAGCCTTGGTCTAAATCTTTTAAAATGCAAAACAGTCACGTGCGGTGTCTGGCTAAAAAACCATTTAATGAAACAAGATTCACTTCTTTATGGTCGCCTGAATCGACCTGTTGTTGTAGGTATTGGATGACATCAACTGATAAAACTGGGATAGTCACATTTGACGCGTGACGCGTAGCCTAATAAACTTGTTATTCATTCAAAATCGATCAAAGACAATATGTTGTAAATCTATCATTTTTATACAGGGTAATTTTTAATTCACCCAAAAATAACGCAGCAGCTTCTCTACATTATACCCAACAACTTTTGTTCAATTACTTTTTTAATTGACCAAGTCCCCAGAAAGAAACAAAATATTTTGATGTGAGTGTTTCTAAATGACAACAATTTACACGGTTTCAGTTGTCATGAAACACGAAAATCTGTATGAAGCTTAAAAGTTGACACTTTTAACTACCTACAAAATACGAAAGTAACACTTTGATTTGCAAAAGATTATTCTCACTGGTTTGGCCCGGGTTTGGTTAACGCATAAAATTTTGTGAAAAATCACACAATCATTAAGTATGTATGATAGAGAATAGAAAGAGAAAAATAATGTAGAGAAGCTGCTTGAGAGAAGATTTAAATAAATTAAAAATAACCCTGTATGCAAATATAAAAATAAAATGTATATTTGTGCACTCCTAAACTAATCTGAATGAGTCGAAACTTTCCATGCAAGGTCGAAGGCCGACCCGCACCAGACTGCGACTGTGACTGTGAACGAAATCCGGGACATTATTAGCAAGTTTTTTATAAAAAGACGAGTCCTGCAGTCTTAGTGGCTGCGCACATTGTGTAACATGCCTCTGCGACAGCTCGACGATTAGACGAAACCACAGTCTGCGGCTGATAATTATCAAGTATGTTGTATTCAAAGCTCCGATTCCGCATACTCGACGTGTGCAACTCGACGCAAGTTGAACGTCAAATGTGTGTATGTGTTAGTAGTGGATTCACCAGCTGGTTGAGTAGTCTGGAGCCTACTGCGGCAGACTCTAGGTGTGACAAATTTGGGGCCGAAATCAGAAAATTACCAATCTAATGGTTTTTCTGATATGGGTCACGAAGCAGATTGCAGAATAGCTTACGGGCGGTAAATATGTAGATCCGCCCAGGGTCCGACTGAGCTGAAAGGCCCAGGTAGCTCCCCACAAACCAGGGGCCCGAGACGGGGTGTAACCACCAATCCACCTACCGTCTGGCTTGCGGCAAGCCCCGCTAGCCAAGTTCGAGGGGGGCCCGCGCCGGCTGGGGCCAGCTGGCAAATGCCACCCTGACTATATGGCCAGTCCAACCCTGGATCCGCCACTGGTGTGTGTGTCTACCCGTCGAGGTGACGTAGACGCATGTCGCACAATGTGTGCAAGCACACATTACTATTGTCTAACTGATTCGTCATCAGATTGTGCTTTGCACTTTAAATATGATTTAAGTATCCAAATGAATCCCGTTCCGATTATTATGAGTCAGTTAGATCAACGCACAGCCGAAACTATTGAAGACAGATATAGGTATAGTTAATTTAATCGTTTGTTTTATGATCTAATTATACCGTAATAAGAGAGGAATTCGTAATACTCATTGCCGCAGGTGAATTACCAAGAGGTGAAACAATGTATAAGAATTTTATGATAGATTTTTATTAAAGTCACGACGATGACTTTTATGATTTAGACGACAAAGCTCACTTTTATCAACCAATATATTTTGTAGCTGTTACCCTCGACTTCGTTGGCGTTTATTCAGTAAACCTTCCTGATATACTGTAACTAATTATTTAATTTCATCCAAGATCCGTTCAACCGCTTAGCCATGAAAACCCTTCAAACAGGCAGATAGAGCTACTTTCGTTTTTATAATACTAGTGTGGATTTGTGAAATTGTATTTTATTATTAATGACATTCGTTTAAATTTATCGCTTTGTTATAGGAAACAATTGGAGATGCAAGCGGCTTTAGAAGCGGTGTCCATGGACTTCATACACGGCGAGTCGCTGCTCAATGCCGGCACAACATTTGATATTAGAAGACTTCATAGTAGCTATCAGCAAAATATTAAGTAATTTATGAGTACGAGTAGTAGGAGTAGTGTCGGTTATGTGCATAATTTTACAAAAAGCGAAGTGAAGCGAAACTGCAATAAAGACGACGCCTTAATTTTATAATAGCATAGAATTGAGTAATGAATGTTTGTACTTTAAATGCACATTTCTGATTAATTAAACTATTAGACTTTTTTTGTTGATTATCCATTAGCTTCCTTTTCCTACTTCTGAGTGAACTAGTCTGAAGTATTTCCTTGCAGAATTCTTTTTTAATCTTATTTCAATTAACTATTCTATTATTCTGTCTGCATAACTGGTAATGTAAAATATTAGGTTTTTGCTAAATAACCAGCTTATCAGGATGCATTGTAACTGTAGATATTAAGACTCGGTGGCCTTTACACACTTATTATGGATATCACTATAATCGTTTATTATCTTACTAGTTTCACATAATAGAACACGCTTCAATATGATAATAGAAAAAAGATTCAAGAATAAGTAAAGTAAACTAAAGGTAAAATATTCGCAAACAGTATTTTGTGAGTGTTTATTTAGGTCCTCGAAATAAAAGATTGTGGTTTTACTTCTATGTGAAACTAGGGAAAAGAAATAAAACAACAAAAATAAAATAGGTATACTTTCCAAGTTTTGACCAATAAAGGAAATCTTGTAAGTTTATTTTTTAATATTTTACTTTATTTTCAAAACTTACGTAATAGATAATTTAATTCACTTAACTATGTACACGAGTGTTTAGCTAGGTTTGAGCAAAATATGCAATCCTTATACCCAACGTGAGGTTCCCATATTTATTTAAAACTTCTGCCACCAATATCTTCAAACAAAGTTTTAACTGTTAAAAAAAAAAACAAAAATCTAACCAGCAAACAAGTGCTTTTAGAAAAGGTAATTAATATCACAAACTATTTGATGATTTCGAATGCATATTCACAGCTAAAGTGTCGTCATAAAGATCGACATTGATTTATTTCTTTAATAGGCTTTGGTTGTCCTTTTGCGGGGTTGCAGTTTCACTTTGAATCCTTCGGCTCTCTTCAGAATGATATCGGCCTGCAGTTTGAAGTCGGATTCTTTAAGGTCGGACTGCACGCGGAAGTTTCTTAATATGGTCGACAGGATGATCTTGAGCTTCAACATGGCGTATTTGCGACCTGAAAGGAAATACAAATGTTAATAATCACACCGACCTATGATTAGCTGTAATTTGTAGAACTAGATAATTACGTGTAATTAACTTACCGACGCAACTTCTGGGTCCAGCAGAGAACGGTACAAAGGCGTAGTAGTGGCGGTTGGCTGAGCGCTCGGGCAGGAAGTTGTCAGGGTCGAAACGTTCAGGGTTGGGGTATACATCGGGACGACGATGCAGCTTGAACGTGGCGACGACGACAGTTGTGCCGGCCGGGACTTTCTTGCCACTAGATGCTGTAGAACAAAAAAGTATTAAATTAAAACAAATCAATTCTCAACTCGGTTAGGAACATAACTTGCTGTAAAATGGTTCAAATAGGCGAAACTTACGCAGAGTAATATCATTTTTGATCTCTCTAGCAATAATGGGTACTGGTGGGTACAATCTAAGAGTCTCCATAAGGCACCGCTCCAAGTATTTCATCTCAAGCGTATCTTGGAAGGTAGCGGGGCGATCGGAATCGCCAAAGATGGAATCGATTTCTTCGATAACTTTGTCTTGGATATCTTGATGGATTCCCATCATCGAGAGGAAAAAGCTGCTACCAGCCGCGGTCGTATCGTGGCCCTGAAACATTTCGTAACATTACTGTCAAGTCAATTCGTAGAGATCACAGATAAACCTTATTTAGTTTGAATGATATTTACCTCGAACATTATAGTGTCGACTTGTTCTTTGATTTCCTCATCAGATATGACAACGCCGCTTTGAGAGCTCTCCAAAAGCAGATCAAGGAAGGCGAGTCGCTTCTTCTGTCCTACGTCAGCATCATCCACGTCGAGATCGTCCTTAAGTCCAGCTGACTGACCAAACGACAAACCTTCCACTGATGTTGTTGTGATGTCAGACTCGGAGACTTTGGTTTCAACGGCAACTTCGGTTGGTTTCTTGCCAGATTTAAATTCTTCCTTCTTCCTCTTAATGACCTTTACGTGATATAAATATAATTAGATTAGATTTACGTTGAGATAACCAGTTTTTGCAATATAGTAAATATGTTACGTCGTTAATAAAAACAAACAGGCCTAGTACGTCCATGAGAATAAATTACCTTCTTGGTCAGTCCGTGGATGACGTCAAGTAACTTGGTTTGGTTTTTAGCGTACTCGGTGAACTTGAACAATAGCTCGGGTCGGAGCCAGATCTTGGTGTGTCTGAGATGGAGAATGTCGCACATCTTCATTACAGCCATCGCGTATTCGAAGCCGCTCTGGTCTTGCGTGCTCTTGCTGACTCCCATGGCGGTCTCTGTAATTAAAGAACTCATAAGTTCCTACGTCACAAGATCCTATTAAACACGCGATTTAATGGTGTTTTTACTAATGCTCGAGTCACGTTGATAGGGCCAATGTGAAGGTAGCTAGTAACACGTTTTTTACCATGTAGAAATGTACCTATAGAGTTGCTTTTAAAAACTGGTAACCCATTATTTTTGCATACATTACAAGAGAATTGGTTTTTACAGAGCCAAGGATTTACGATTAAAATTGTTTCGTTTCTCAATTATTCCTTGAGTAATAATGTCTAACGTTTTATCACCGCAGCTAATCAATTAACAATATAGTATTGCGACTCACGCAATAAGATAGACTACACGACTTAGATCATGGAAAACGCTTGACAGTGGTTTCGAAAAGAAAGAGCTCTTGACCTCCATTGAATTTGAAACAATTGTGTAACGAGGGGGCGTAATAAAGGATCGTTACGACTTGACGCCTGTGATGGTGAATATGGCCCATTATCAAGTACGTGTTCGCGTGGGGGGTCGCCCGGTCTGGCGACCTGGCCCTCTGCCTACGTGACTTCTACTTCTAGTACCTACTCTTTACAGAGTGAGGATCCGTTCCAAACCCGACAACAAAGCAAAGCATTGAAATCTGATTCTTCTATCGCGTAATATACAATCCCAAGTGACGAACATCGAGTGAACGACGATTTGACCATTTGCCGTTCATCCTTGGAAATTTTATTGCACGCCACAGGCAGAGGGCATAGGGCCAGATTTAAATGCATCGTTTATGTCAGACTTCGATATATTATCTCGTATTCTAAGCCTTGTACTTAGGCTATACTTAAGTACACAAACCGCAAATAACGTAATTAGCTACCATAAACGCCCTGGTGCTATGCGGTTGGTATTTTATATCACATTTAAAATAGACTTCCTTTAAAATTACCATTATCAACAGCAATACGGCTACTATTATGTGATATTAGCGTTTTTCTTGGTACAACTGCTTTTTTGTACATAGATCACGCAATAGTTATTGCAGGTGCTTTGATAGATTAGATAGATGTTTTGGATAAGGCAGGTTTGTATGAGAGTGATGTTAACAGCACGTCTGTAATTCTAGCTTGTTTCGCAAACGCTTTAATAGTGGTCGAGGCATTCGGTTCAAGCTCACGACATACGTCCAATGAGGGCCAACGTGTTGACTAAGTCAGTTACGAACGTGCCGGCACATCCAAATAGCTGCTTATTCTGCATTATTTTTGCACACACTCCTTGTTATTTGAAACAATTCCCACTAATGTGTCAGTAGCACATTTAACTCTCATTGCCATGAATAAACAGTTAATAATATTTTCCTCGTACAATAAACTTAATTGATCCTTTGATTTTACTTAGAAGCGATTGAAGGCTAACAGCGGGTAATAAAAATCAGTGAAGGCATAGATGCTTTGTGGCAAGTAGAGATGAAGCATGTAAATGAAGTTTGCTATCAAACATACTAGTAACTCCAACTAGAACATGCTATATACCTAGTAACTCCAATATTAATATTCATTCTCCATACAGTGTCGCAGGGTCACAATACAAGCTTCTGTCCTAATGACTGCATGCCTTATAGAATGTTGGTGACAAAACGGAAACTAAGACTGTATTTTCCTAGTATTTTCTATATTTACTGCACTTGTTTTGTATGCAGACGGTGTATTGCAAGTCGGCTACATAAATTTAAGCATGACAAGCGTATTGAATCAAAATGTTGTACCTATAAATTGTTTTAGAACTCATTCTCTAACTTTAAATGACAGAAAGAGATTAATGGTCACATTGGATACCTTTAATATAGATCCTTATAAATGAATAACATAATTATATAATTATGGCATAATTTTCAAATAAGGTAAGGTAAGCCATTTGATGTAAAAGCATAACATGTTATTATTAGGGACAAGAATTTGAGACCCATCACCGTTATTGTTGGTAGGTAGTTATGTAAATGTATATTCTAATTCAAAATAATTTATATTGGGTTGATTTTTAATGGTGGCTTTGAACTCTCACGACCGTCATACGTGGATTTTAGCGATTTGAAACCGAAATTATACCTACTTAACATTTTTTGTTCTGGTTCCAATAACAAATATAATTATACTTCACTTAAAATTTAATTGTTGAATTCAACTAGATTGATCGGTAGTTCTATGTGCCTATTGGCGTATTTGCTACAAAATATGAATGAACGTTGCGACACATAGCTACTTCACAAAACAGTAGATACTCGTAGGTAGATACTTTGAAACCGTAAAGCTGAACCATTCGCAAAATGCAGTAAGTAAATGCATAACAATGTTTGCGTACCTAGTAAAATTTCCACTGTGCACTCGCTCATGTAGTCATGGCAATCGAAGGACCCGGCTTCCTTCTTCAGTTTGTCAACAACGGCTCTCGAGTTGGCGTTGAACAAATCGATGAAACTCTTCAGTACATTCAGATGGAAGGTGGGAGCGATCAGCTTACGATGAGACCTCCACTTGTGACCTAAGAATAGAAAACATGTTTGGTAAAAATACACTTCGGTAACATCGGTCATTTCCATATTCGGTACATTTCCATAGAAAATATCAAGTCTCAAGACACGCTACAACCAACGTGGGCTTAATTGTGATAATTTACATTCTACGTAGAACTCGAAATAGCGTAATGGGCCTTGACTCGGAATTGTATGATATAATTTAGTGTCTCAATAGATTGAGACTGTAATCTGTAACTATCTCTAGTACCTAGTCCTGTTTTTTGTTCAGTGTAGCAGATTGTAATGACTATAATTATTATTTCTCATAATATAACTAATAACCTCACAAGTGACGTCCACACAGTTAAGGCGCAAATCATCAAAATGTTAGTGAACCCTAATAACGAACAAGTACAATACGACGCGAGGTCGACCACAAGATTCGTCACTTAAAGTTCTGCCTTTTGTTTTCAAAGAATATAAGGGACATATTTCAGTTACCTACTTGCTTTAAACCTGCTTTTAAAGACCTAAATGCCTTATAAAATTTGCAATTACTTATGATTTATATATGTACATATACTCAAGAATTGTTGTGTTACTTCTTAAATAGTCTTACAGATATTAAATTGGATTTAACAAGACTAATTTTGGTTGAATAACAATTTACATAAATTATACCTGTCTGATGTCTACATAAGAATCTTACATATTATTAGCTCAAACGGCTTACCACGAGTTTTGATAGTTCACGTGATTTTTTTTTCCTTTTTGTGGGCTCTATACATTTTACCTAGTTCCTTAACGTTTCCACCAGGTGCGCTTTATTGAAATGTATGGAGCCAAACGAAAACAAAAACGCAAAAAGGTTTGCTAACCATCAAAACTTATGTTAAGAAAACTGAACTCACCCGTGCTAATGAGAAGACCGTTTCCAAGCCAGGGCTTGAAGAACCTGTATTCTTCAGCCTTGTCGATGTGGACATGGCTGCTGAGGATCAGCTCCACATCGCGGGGATCGTACAGGAACACCAGGAGACGGGATCCGATCCATAGTTTTACTACGGCTTCCTTGTCGAACTCCTGACTTTTTGAGACCACGTTCTTGAAAATATCTAAACAGAGAAACAACCCATTTTAGTCTTCATCATCTTACTATCCCTATATCATATGTTTTCCTAATTCATCTCTATTACTCCTCATATTAGAATTAACACACTTCTCATTCACCAAATCGTTCTAGTAACTCAAACTCTCAAATGAATAACTCAAATTGAAATGTAACGCAATTTCAGTTTAAGTTATAGGATCATCAAATTATTTAAAAAAGGATAAAATACTTAGTAAAATTTAATGATCAGTAGAAATAATCTTATCTAAAGAAATTGTTCATACTTTCTCAGACCCGTATGTTAAAACGACGCTCAGTCAGGAATCTCGATTTAAAGCTGTATGTATGGTGAAACCAGTTTTAAATCGAGATTGATGACTGAGCGTTGTTCTAGCATGCGGGCTTTAGTTAATTAATTATGTTTCCAGCAAAAGCCATCTGCATGTAAAAAGATTTTAAATTTTTATATCCCTGTCATAATTACGTGATTTAAATTCAAATTGTTTCAACTGAGAGAATTAATAACGCAAAACGGTATTAATACAAAAAATAGGATAAATCACTACTTTGGTATCACAGTGTTAGAAAAATCAGGTAAAACATGGACCAAAAACAACGTCTAGCGTTCTGGGAGCCAACACCTGATGACGTCACTCGTCATCGTCAACTTCTCTTCAGAACTTGTTCTACATAACTTATTTTTGTTCTTGACTTGACTTATTTTTGTAAAAAAATAAGTCAAGTCAAGACCAAAAAAAAAAAAAAAACAATACATTCTTTTAATTTTACAAGTTCTTGAACTTGTAAAATTAAAAGAATTAGGAGATACGAGTACTTAGGTACTTTACGACTTCGTTACTGGAACCCTTTATAACACCTATCCAGAAGTAAAACATAACTTATTTTTGGTCTTGACTTATTTTTGTATCGATTGACGTAACTGTGAGTTGTCCAAGTGACCATTTTTTACTCGGAACGCTATACCTGACGGAGTATATTATTACACCGTGAGCGAAAAGGAATAAGAAATCAGAATTTATTTCTCTAATTCTGCGTCACAGTTCAATAAATGTCAAAACAATACAAGAACTTGTAAAATTAAAAGAATTAGGAGATACGAGTACTTAGGTACTTTACGACTTCGTTACTGGAACCCTTTATAACACCTATCCAGAAGTAAAACATTTTACTGACCATATTTTTGATTTTTATAATAGGTAATAAATAGGCAATATATCCTGTATACGTCAGTACATATTTATCTGACAGATCTATAGCTCAGAGTCACTTAACTGGTTTTAAAGTGTTACCAAGCAATATAATAACATTTTCGTAACAGATTTTTTGCCATAAAACACTGAATCTAACTTATGTTAGGTATGTTATGGTTTCTTATAGGGCAATAAAATTAGGTAACGCGATTACTTATCGTACCTACTTAACCATTGAGTTTTTATTCGTGTTTTTATCCACATAGTTAAATTTGATATCTATCTGTATTAAATGTTTTAAATTTATTTACGAATTAAATGAATGTCTTGTTTTGTAATTAATTAAGATACGATCTGCGTTTAATTAATTTGCTTTTAAACTTAAGTTTAAATGTCCCGTAATTTTGTATAAATAATGTTTTAACGTATATGGCAAATGGAAAACGGTGGAAATATTTTAAAGTAAGTAAGTAAGTTTAGTAAATTTAATGTAGCACTTAATTTTCTTAGTTAGGTACATAGTTTTTCTTTCTTATAATTTCTTAGGTAATTTGGGTAATCAAATATCGCAAAAAAAATTTAAAGCATCTGATTAAATCAAAAATAAAAATTACCCCAAAAACAAGAACGTATGTATTGAAGCTTTAGGCTTCACCGCGTGTCTTAAATAAGACAAAAATAAAAATACAAAACCAAAAGGTAGATACATTTTTAAGATCAGGTTGGGCCAAGTTATTTTTACATTAGGAAGTTAAAAAGATTAGGCGCTGAGTCAGCTCATTAAGTATGATAAATCCTTTTATTGATTTGACATTTATTGAAATGTGACATGGTAACTTGTTATCAATAAATTAAAATTGATTATGTCTCAAAAATACAAAACTGAACGTACCAGCAGATCCTCCAGTAAACTCCAGAGCATTTCCAATCAGAGGCAAGCCTTTCGGCCCGTTGAGTTTTTCAGCCAACTCATACATGTGCCTCCGAGACATGCGCCAGTAGGTGTACCAGAGCAGCAGAGCTGGGACCAGTAGCATGTAGAACATGTTGGTGGCAGCCCAGGTGCTGGTCTGCACCACGTTCTCGGCCGCAGTGTAACTCATCGTGACGAGTTTTTACACCTGAGGGAAAAGAAGTATTATATTATTGTCAAGTTAAAAAGGCTCTATCCACTGAGCCGAGATTTGCAAGGTGTTTAGTGTTATCGATTGTTTATCCTACTTCCTATTATATTTCCTAATAATGTTATAAATGTAAAGTTTGTATGTTTGAATATTTAGATGTTTGCATAGATCATGTTTGTTACTTAAACACCCAGAAACTATTGAATCATTTTAGATTATATTTTGTTTGGAGACGGTTCTTTGTACCCTAATTAACACTCTAGCTTAAGGCTGGGTTAACACATATGCTACTTTTTGTTTCGTAAAAATTAACGATTCCTGTAGGATAGTGGATGTAACTGCGAAGCAGAGCTAGGTTATGTATAATTAATCGTCATAATTAAATTATGTATCATCATAATTAAAAACAATTTAAAGAACGAAAAATATTAAACCAATTTCAACTGATATAAAATTATAAATACCTATGAAAACCAGTACAGAGGGAAGGTGTGCATCGATGGATCGAGAGCACAAAGATAATACAAAAAAATAACAATGCAAGTCGAGACATTAAAGCATTAAATAATTACATCGATTATAATAACAATAAAATCATTACAGAGAAGCTCGCAGTACAAAGTCCCGGAAAAAGACAATATCTTCTAGAAAAAAAATGGGAGCGGCTTTAGTTTTCGAAGGTATTCTCAACACGGGGCCCTTCAAAAGGGCTGTCAAATCTATCAATAGAGTCTTAGTTCACTAGAGAATTAGTCTATCAATAATGGTCGGCAGCGTATCTGTGATGCCCCTGATATTATAGGTATCCATGGGCAACGATGATCGCGTACCACCAGGCGGCCCGTTAGTTAGGGCATTAAAAAAAGGTATAAAACTCTAAATGACTTAGTATCTCAGTTTTCTGTAACCCAATATTGATAAATTTTAAAATGGGTATGCTAGAACGTAGGTAACATTATAATCGTGTATTTAAATAGCGATTACTTTGCAAAAAAAGTGTATTATTACGAGGTAAGTTAGCTAAGCTATTGTTTGTGCACTTGACACTATATCCGGTGTCAGCAAATCAGAATAAATACCTACTTACTTTATGCAAATAAATTTTACTCACTAACTTGAATACTAAAACTAATTTTAAATTCGTTTTGTAATTTATTGGAGTAATTTTATATTCAATTTGAAACTTTTAGGTGTCTTAATTATGTACATGTTACATTTATTAGATTTTATTGTTTCTCAAAGTACGAGCTCCAAATTATTTTAAGTAATACATAAATTATTCTTAAATCTGTAAGACGTAAGTACTTACGTATAATTTGTGCTTACATTGTGTTATCTAGGTATCAATAGCAGTACCTGGCAATTAATACCTGGTATTGAAAATTGTTTACAAAAATATGTAAGAAATACCAAAACTGGAACAAGATCATAATGATAGTAACTATTTATATTTATACAAATTATAATAAACTAATGAAAAGTACTTTTATAGTTAGAGCAAGAAAGTATTTTGGTGTATTTAAAACATGCAATATAAAAACGACATACACTCGTAAATGACACAAGTAACATAAAATATGATGCAACTAATATTTGCGAATGTTGAGTTATTTGTTACTATTTTACTAAATTAAAATGTATTTTGTTACATTCAAATAAAATGACATTTACAACCTCTACAATATTTAATTATTTACATTAATTAAAATTTAATTACTAAAACGACAAAATGTTTCACACGGCGGCGGCGTTTACCTACTTAATAATGAAACAATGGCATGTAAGTACTTATTTTGGTACTTAGTAAAATACTTACTTAGTAGTTTTTTATAATGTCAGTTTTGTTAAATTAGATATTATTATCACGTCAATAGTATTATTATAGCCATTTAGGATTTGAATAAACTTGCTAATTTACGAAATATGAACTTACCTTCTTTAGCGACGTAGACGGTTTCTAAAGTTATTGGCTTGTTTTTGTATTTTCTTGCGACTATCAGCAAAATTGTATTCAAAAATTAGCATAACTCTAGTTCAATCAAAAATGTTACCAAGTAATAATAAGCAGTTAATGATAGCTGATGTTGTAAGAAATATTAGTAATAAGTGATACAAAACTAAAACATCGATTGTACAATTTGTATTTCGTTATCAATGCTTTTGCAATTTGAATGTTCTATCTTGTAATCACATACTCATTTTAATGTTATGGACGCGATTGTAATTGTGTATGTTTCTTTCCACTTATGTATCAAACGGTCTAACGGCTCTACTTTGTATGAAATTTTGCATTATAGCCCGCTTTATCTGTACTTCACATTTTGCTAAAGCAAAATGCTAGCCGTGCCGTGTTAAGGTCGTTTGTGTTGAATGTAGCTTTGTAATTAGGCGCCCTCTCACCTCCAAAGCACATCGGCGGCTGGTGCAGTGCAGGTGGCGGTGAACCTCAAACGGAGGCAATATTAATCTTTAGACGACCAAGATCGTTCCATTTGGAATTGCAATTATGCATAGGATCATTAGGTCCGGCTGCACGGCGTTTGGCAAGAAAACTGTTCAGATATTTTGTCGAAATTGACAGCTATTAGGGATTTTACCCACAGCTCTTGCTGGTTTTCATTTCATACTCTAAGACCGGTAAATTAAGGTAAAATTGAATAAAATAATTTGTAAAATTTATTTTGATTTTAACAACTTTTGAATAGGTGATCATTTATGTTCGTCGTTTATTTGATTTTAAGTATAATTTGTGTTGTGGCATATATGATAAATAATATTTGAATGCTGTTGTCTAACATCTAGGCTAACTTTAGACACATCTTGCAAATGCCTGGAGGTTTACAACATTGAGTCAAGTAAGACAAGTTAGAATGTCATAGTGTTTGCGAAGTGTCTTGCAACATCTTGTATTCTATTTGAAATGCATTTATAGATAATAATAAATTGCGTAAAATATTGCACAAAGGCCTATTTAAGCAGCTATCTGACTATTCCATTAAAGCTCCTATGCAAATCAGACTGTTGTTGATTTTATAAAGTAAGTATAACTTTATATGTCCAAGCTTGGGATTAGTGAGGGATACGTTTCAACTATCAATCAATCAAAGTAATTATTTTTTAAATTGCAGGATATTTAGAAAATTATAAAAATAACAATTTTTATGTTATGTAATAAATAGTAAAATATAATTATAGCATTTTTGGCAAAATTATCCATCAATTAAATGTATTTAATTAAAATTGCCATGCAGTGTTTGTCGCAATGGGATATTTTGGGAATATATGAAATGTGTATTTAGACCTAACTTCACGAACTTTACGTAGCGAATAAAATATTTTATCAATCTTTTTTTTGCAATAATTTTGAAACAATAAATATCATCTTTATTTTCAGAATTATTACTATGATTTAGAATATTTGTATGGTTAAGAATTTTCTTTATCTTTTCTTTAAGTTTTCATAAAATTAGTGATTAAGAAAATATAAAAAATATACACACAAAAAGTAAAAACACGAGTTTTAACACATTTTCCAAAATGCACAAATTGTAAAACGAAATCAAAATGATTGTCCAATTTACTGAAAATCGAAGCACGACCACAAAACAAAAGAGCCCTACCTTTTATCCAATTGGTCACTACACTTGTACTAGGTTTGATCCCCAAATGATGCGCGTGAGTCCGTCCACAGACTATTTATGATTAGCGCGCGCAACTCTCTATATAGGAGAACATGCGCGATACGCGTGTGACGTGTGCCTGCGTCGCTAGCGCTATACGCAGAGCCAATTTTACATTTGTTGTTCGTTTTATAAATAAATAAATATTTTATAGAACGCAATTTGACCAAAGGGATGCTTAAGGTCTCAAAGTCTCTAGGGACCTATATTCTGCATTTGCATATTGTGAATGCTTGTCTATCATGGGCCTACAACTTGCTTCCAAAATAGTATGAACATCGCTTAATAAAATTTTGTAAGAAATTCATTCATTTCGATCCAAAATTTAATTTTGAATGAAATGAGACAAGGGGTTGTTCATATAATATTATATGACCCTCATATGAGGGTTATACGGTTTCAGTTCGAGGGAACTGCTTGTTATTAGCTTATTAATTTACTTTTCTATATAGTTGCTAGAATTAACCGAAATCATAGTTTTTTAAGTTATTAACTTCTATCAAAATGCTTAAATATAAAAAAAAATGTAGGATGGCATCTCCAGGGTTGAAATTTCAATAGCTCAAAGTATCTCATTATCTTCATTCATTATGCATACGTGTATAGGTACATTATGTACATGCGTGGTATACCTATGTAATCGTATATAATTATTTGTAACGTAGTTGCTACGTGATGTAGCAATATTGCGATCTAGCCGTTTTAATACTAACCCCCGACGAACACATTTGGTCATAATTATTAGTGCAAAATCAGTGTGGGTGACCAATATCAAGGATGTGTGGGTGTATCAACACCCACACTTCGCTGGACGATGTTCAGTCCCAAATGTGACAGAGGGCGAGCCTGTCGCTATACACCGGGCCCCAGTCATGTAGCAGATGACATAACATATCGTCACGCCTTTCCCCGAGGGGGCTGGCAGAGGTGTACAACACCCACACTTCGCCAGATGATATTCAGTCCCAAATGTGATAGGGGGTGATCCTGTCGCCATACACCGGACTCCAGTTACGTAGCACGATGACATACAATACACACATATGCTCAAACAATGAAGAAATTCGGCGGGCCTTCTCCAACTAGGCTCGCATCGCTATTTATTTTTATACTTGTCTAAAAACACGTCATAAAAAAAAAGTCTAAAAAAAGTGTCTAAAAAGTCTACTTATAAAAATCATGTGCAATAACTTAACTAACAACCTTATCCTACTAATATTATAAACGCGAAAGTTTGTATGTATGGATGGATGGATGGATGTTTGTTATTCTTTCACGCCAGAACGGCTGAACAGATCTGGATGAAATTTGGCACAGAGATAGATTATAATCTAGAATAGCACATAGGACACTTTTCAACCGCGGGTGAAACAGCGGGGCGCAGCTTGTAATCAATATGAGTTTGATTCAAATTTCCAAAGGGCTTCATCAGCTCGTCCTACAAATGCCTCAGTACCTATCCTACGTCTCCATCGTTCTAAAACATATGTAGGTACCTCAATACAGGCGGAGATCGTGATATTATTATAATAACAAGATAATTACCCATTGTTTGAGCTACGCTTCTGCAACAGTACAGAAATCAGGTCCCTATTAATTGATCAATTACCTATATCCGTTATTATCCCCATTACGTACTAAGGTGACAATACATAATAATACGATGTCTCATTTAACTCTGGTACATGAGTCACACACACTTCTATCAGCCACTCGCAATTCAAATTATATCAGTAAATAAAATGTGCTTCTTATTCTTATTTGAGATAGGGGTGATATATTTTGGGGGCTTAGCTACCCACGTCCGTAGGAGTGTTCTCTATTCTGATTCCCTACACGTGGTCCCCGGGTAGTGCTAACCGGGTAGCAAACTCTGGTGGGAGGCTTCGGCCGTGGCTAGTTACCACCCACCGGACCAAGCCATGCCGTGAAATAACCTAGTCGTGTTTCGGGATGTAGTCCGGTGTAACCGTTCCGAAGACGGGTCTGAGCAGTAGCGCACTTGTAGCGCCTCACTCAACTGCCGTCTTTGTAATTCTTCACTCTACAAAACTTCAAGGCTAGAGTGAATAAGTATAAGTGCTTATAGGTCGTCGTGCTCCATCTTAGACCACAACGTCGCTTAACATCAGGCGAGTTGGTGGTTAAACGCCGACCTATTCTACAATAAAAAAAAAATAATATGGTGCATTGTGCATTTCCTCCTACCAGCCCCTACCCGAGCCAGCCTAACTCCTTGAAATACCGGAGTGAGGCTCTGGAACGCTGGCATAGTTGCTTCAGTGGCGTAGATGATAATGAGAAGCAGTCTAGCTGTTGTGTTGACGTGGATGAAAAAGGCACTGATGCCTCAAGCAAGCCGGTAGCGATTCTGGTTTTTTCTATTTCGTCACAATACCACAGCACATACACTACAGTTTCGTCCTCCTTCATGCAGCCACGACACAGTGGACTGTCCGTGGCACCCAGTTTATACAGGTTGCATTGTTCAAGTTGCAAGGACCGGTTTTAAGCCTAGTTATAAGGCTAGGGTGCTTTTACCTATCCAATCTCTATATAATAGTATAAATAATATATGTAACAATAGTTGTATAATCATACTTGTTGTACTAATTCCGATGTTTTTATGAAAACACTTGTAGTGGCTCTGTGAGCTGAGACCTCGGCTGACGTCGGGCCTCCTCTACAGGTCACACTCCTTAATCCAATTTTCGTGGAATTATGTGTTATCGGTCTGTAGAGGAGACAGAGATCCGGACAACGATTCGAACAGAATTCGGACATACGAAAGCATTTTTGTCAAAACTAAAGCATAGACGCTGCACTCGCTCACGCTATCTCGATTAATTACACAACAGAGCACATGGCGGATGAATTTTGACGTTATGGCAAAACGCAGTAAAATGGAGCAAAACTCATCAGCCCCAGTAGGTACATACTCGTAGTAGCTCTACACCTCTACTTACCCATCTTATACTTACAATAACACATTTTGTCTGGTCTGGAGCCTTATTCACATCATCGTCTTCCTAACGGTCACTGTCCGAAGGATTTTTTCCTCAGAATCTACCGTAGAATAGAATCTTAAAATAGTACCGCCATACCCAATCTCTACAAAAAGTTATATTGAAAACTTACTCGTACCTATTTATGTCTTCTGTTTTGCCTACTTACAATCTAAAATAGATTTCAACAACAGCTAATCGTATAAGTTTTTTCCTGTTTTGTTTTTTTACGAAATGCAAACGATAATGACCTCCACCCAATACGAATCCACACAAATGCGGTTTTGCAAACAACAATATAGATAATACAAAACCTTAAACTCGACCATTTGTGCTAGCTGTACTACCATGTCTACCAGCTAGCAAGTAGCTATGCTAGCTGTACCTTAAGTATGTGCTATGCTAGCTGTACCATGGCTGTACACTACTGTACTGTGTACTAGCTGTCACAATTTTTATTTCTTTCGTTCTTCTTTTATCATATGCCATTTGTCACTCTCACTCCTATGACTTTTCAAACGAGGGAGACAATGACAAAAAATATCTCAACTGGTAGGAATAGGACTTCGGCTCTACTTCTCTATAATATACATATAAGCCTATTTACCCTAGTAAAACTAGTAATTATGCAATTTTTACAAATAATTACACAGCAGATAATAACACGCAGAAATATCGAGTTCTATTTTTGGACTCGCATTTTTTTCTTTATTTAAAATACATTTGCGTTTGACGACATCCAAATGCAATGATGACGTTCAGAGATGGAGAACTTACCTAAAAAGGACCGGTTTATTCTAGAAATATGAAACTGTATTAGAATAGTCTACTGTATTGATATATTAGAATTGATTAGTCCTTTTTTTCTAGTCAATTATATGTCATTAGTTACTTTCTAGTCAATTCACCCAGATTCGTTTGTAGTACCGAAGTGTATTAACAAATTTAGCTTGTACTTATTGCTTAAAATATAAGTAGGTAGGTAGGTATCTAAAGTTTGTTATATGTTTCTAATTATTTTTAAAGGGCAAACGAGATTGTCAAAAATTTACATAACTGCTTTGTCCCTACCACAAAACTCTTGTCCCTAAATCTTTGGATATCCGGTGTTTTTGTTCGTAAACATTTTGTAACATGAATCATTATTATCCAAAAATAGAGTTGGCTTGGATTTATAAATTTTCCTATCAGTTATGACATAAATTGGATTTTGAAAACAAGTAACATTATTAAAACAAAAACCCGGCTGCAAAATTTTGAACCCATGTCACTTTCACTATCAAGACGATTGAAATGACACCTGACATGTCGAGATCCATCAAGCTGTTTAGGCTGTAGGGCGCGCTAAAAAACCTCATGCATACAAACATACATACTTACATACCTTATTACCCACATACATACATACATGCATACATACCTTATTACCCACAAACATACACTCGAAAAACAATAACCCTCCTGTTTGCACAGTGAAAAAAAATCAATATCGGGTCATAAATAATGAGTTTTTTTTTTATTACTTAATAGGCTTGCGTTTAACCGCCAACATGCCTGATGATAAGCAGTGATGCGGCCTACGATGGAGCACGCTTGCCTAGAAGAAACCGATTCACTCGAGACTTGAAGACACCCAGATTATAAGTGTCAGGGAACACACACTCTGGCAGAGTATTCCACACTCTAGCGGTCCGTATGAGAAATGAGGAACCAAAGCGTTTCGTGCGTGTTGTAGGTATGTCGACCATAAAACGATGCCGCTTTTTTGTACTCTTGGTTCCTTTATAGAAGAACGGGCTAGGGAGAATAAGTTAATACTTAATTATTAATAAGTACTTAATAATTAATAATTATTAGTGCAAAATCAGTGTGGGTGACGAATATTGTCACGCTTTTCCCCCGGGGGGCTGGCAGAGGTGTAATACAACACCCACACTTCGCCGGAAGATATTCAGTTCCAAATGTGACAGGGGGCGAGCCTGTTGCCATACACCGGGTATCAGTTATGTACCAGATGACATACAATACGCATGTAATTATGTTCACACAATGAACAATTTGGTGCATGCCGTTGGCTGGGCTTGAACCCGCTTCGTCTGGCTTGAGAGGCGGGTCTTTTCCAACTAGGCTATCATCGTTTTTTTTTTAAACCTAAAACCTTTCTAGCCCGACTCCTTTATCGAACCAATCCGGCTTGGATTGATTTTATATTAGAAGGGCTAAGGCGAGAGTGAAGCGAAGCGGAGCCTTAGCCGAACCCGAAACCTAGGTACTACTCAAATGACTAGGCTAGGCAAGTAGTCAACATTGTCGATCCAAGTCATTTAGCTTAGCCGTTTCATTGAGTGGCTGAATTAGAATATCATCAGGACGATAGTTGGACGGCGCCGTTTGAAAAAAAAGGCTAGGCTGTTGAATGAACGGCTAATTACCCTAGTTGGCTGTGATAAATTCATAATATTATATTATGCATTATATCATTTATGATAGATTTGTGAGGTTATAAGTTAATAACATACAATAAGATACTTTTTTTATCGTTTTATTGCTTACCTAAATTATTATGATATAGGGTCAACTGGGGAAAATCCGTCTGTGGGGCAATTGCGTCTTTCGAGAATTACTGACAAACCCTTCACAAATTAGGCAACTAACGCCATCTTGTACAGATTATTGCAACTAAAAAGGAAAAACATGTAGGTGGCGCCTAATTTGTGAAGGGTTTGTCAGTAGGTCACAAGGTGGACAGATGATCTTGTCAAGACCGCAGGATCGCGCTGGATGCAGGCCGCTACCAACCGGTCTTATTGGAGATCTATGGGGGAGGCCTATGCCCAGCAGTGGACGTCCTATGATGGATGATGAATTGTCAGTAGTTCTCGAAAGACGCAATTGCCCTACAGACGCATTTGCCCCAGTTGACACTATTGCTTTTATACATTTTATAAGACCAAGTTTGAGGAGCGATGATACCCTAGTTGGAGAAGTCCTGCCTCTCAAGCCAGAGTGGGTTCGAACCCAGCCGAGAGCACGCACCAATTTGTTCATTGTGTGAACAGATGTGCGTATTGCATGTCATCTGCTACATGACTGGAGCCCGGTGTATGGCGACAGGCTCGCCCCCTGTCACATGTGGAACTGAATATCGTCCGGCGAAGTGTGGGTGTTGTATTACACCTCTGCCAGCCCCCTCGGGGGAAAAGCGTGACGATATGCATAAGACCAAGTTTTAAAGCGCCACCGCGCCTGAGCCTTGCCAGCACCGCATCTTTGCTTTACGTCCGGCCTGTGTAATTTGCGCCTTAAACGTGCCTTGCTACGGTGCACGGAAAGACGAAGCAAATAAACGAAAACCCGACTGCAAATTGTATCCTAAGTACATAAGTATGACTTCGCATACAAAGACAAATCTAATGACGTTTCGCAATCCAAAATAGGTCACCCGCTTAGGCGGTACGATTACCTATAGAGCGTGCAGAAGAATTAAGTAGGTATGCAATTATAATTATAAACTTATTCATATTTATTTTTATTTATTATACATATTTATACTTGTGGGTCTGTGAGCTGGAAACCTTGCGGCCGGCATCTTTTACTCCTCTACAGGTTACATTCCGCAACCGATTCCAGTGAAATTTTGTTAGCGCGTTCGATAAAATTATATTAATTATTCAGATTTATTTGCCGAGTCAGATTCAGGATTTTTTTTTCAAAATTGTGAATATATGTTTTTTTTCTAAATGCGAATTGTAATTCAGAGATCCGGACAAAATTAGGACATAGATTTTTTGTCGAAGCTATAGTAGAGACGCTTTGCTAGCTAAAGCTCAATCAGTCCATAATTACACTGGCCTACAATTTTTTTTTTGTGTTTTGGTGCAGCTCTGTTCGCATCTGTAGTCGGTAAAGTAGGTAGTATGAACTACATTGCTGCTACTAGATGTCAGCTGACAGCTCTGGTTTACCTACAATTCTTATTTAAATTTTGTATGGTTTTATTCAAAATCAGTCCATGTTATAACTACTTTTATGACATTAATCGTATAAATTTATGATGGCAAGTAATTCAAGAAGTTGCATTAACGATCCTGAAATGTTTTGTTACATATGCGGTGAGTATATAATGAAAAATCAACGGAAACCGATTAATGACACGGTAATTCATTTGTATTCTGTATACTTTCTTCCTCATGAACAAGAGCTGCTATGAAAAATGTGACTAGTTTTCTCGTATCTGCTCACAAAATATACCCAAAATCAGGTCTAAAATCTTAGGCACCAAAATGAGTGTAGGCTAGTGTTATAAAAGCAATTGGATACATACATAGATCCGAAAAACGTTACCCTTCTTTGTTCCTCTTTTCGTCGCGTAAGCGTGGTGCGGAGCAGTGTGATGGTCGCTTTAAAAAACTTTAAGCGCTTTGCTTACGCAAAAGTATCTGCGTTGATTTGCGATCCGCGCAATAATAAACCTGAATAGGTAGGTACATTTCCATCCTCTTGACGTCATGGCTTAAAACCTTGAGGGCTTTTGGCCTTCGAGATTCTGTACCTTCACAAGGCCTCCTGCATAATTATAAAATTTGAACCTGTTTCGTATTGCTGACTTTTCTTATACGTTTTTTGCGGTTGTTCCTTACTCACTCACTGGAAAACTTTTTTTTCTTTCTAAAAACATTATTTTAAAGCGTATTTCATTTTCCAACGTTGTACTTTTCATAAAGTTACTAGCTGTCACCCCGCGACTTCGTTCGCGTTTATTATTTATATATATTTTTGAGCTATCCTATCTGTTAAGTAAGATCGAACTGCACACGGTGTGCAAATTTGATTGAAATCGGTTAAGTAGTTTAGGAGTCTATAGCGGACAAACAACGTGACACGTAATTTATTTATATTAAGATTTGTTGATTTTGATAAAAAATTTTTTGTTGATTTCATGATTATACGACCGTATCTCTATTTTTGACATTTAATTACATGACGAAATAGCAAACAAAAAGCAAATTTTCATAATAAGTATTTTAGGATTAGCTTTCTAGCTCTTTTTGCAAGCAGCACATACCCTGATTTTTATACAAAAATTGAAGTAAGATGAGCTAAGAATGCAAAAGGAGTTAGTTATGAATAATCTATATAATAAAAGTGAAAAACCAGAACGAGATAAAAACGCAAGATGGAGTGAGATGGCGCTCTACAAAACTTCCTTGGCATGTTTCTCCCAAACAACTACCTGTTTTTCGGGAATTTGCATGTAATTCGATTCCTTGACCTCGGGAGTAGCGACAAACTTAATATTTATGGTTTTGGATGTGTAATTTTTGTATAATAAGCAAGATAAAATCGCAAGTTCAAATTGAAGAGAATACTACCTCATTGGATAGTTTCGTAGAAACTATCTTATTGAGGAAGTTCTTTTTTAAACAGTGTCAATCCAGCAGTGTCAGTGTGAAAATTCTATTAATGGCTAATGTCTGTAATTCTGTATAATATTAAATAAAGCCTGTTAAATAACGTGTCGTGCTTATAAAGCAGATATTATTGGAAACCTTGCTCCAACATAAGGTTATGGGCCATTTTAAAGGATAAAGGTGAGAAAATAATATCTCAAAAGTAAAATGTACACAAACGTCAATATTTTGCCAATACTAAAAGGCGAAAATTATTCTAACTGGAAGTTTAGAGTAAAATCCTTACTAGAAGAAAAACAGGTTTTACAGATATTAGAATACGAAAATAAAGATATCCAGCATGAACAAAAACTAAAATTAAATGACTCAAAAGCAAAGGCTATAATAATTCAATGTATAACCGACAAACATTTATCGATCATACAAGATTGCCAAAACGCAAAACAAATGTTTGAACAGCTAGATTCTGTTTTTCAACGGAAAAGTGTCTTTACAAAACTAACATTAAAAAGGAAAATAAAACAATAAACAAGAATACTTATGTTTTTGCTCAACATTTTATTATTTACATCACTGTACTATTAATTTAGTAGGTAACTGTTACTTAACCACTAAAACTACTGAATGGATTTACATAATAGGTAATTAATTGCTATGCAATAGATTCCACGCGGGCAGAGCCGCGGGCAAACTCTAGTTAAATTATAAAATTGATGTAGGATGAGTTGAAAATTGAAGTGGGTTGAGTTAAGTATTTTTAGAGAGGTTGAGGGATGAGTAAGGAACAACCCGATTTTTGTCTCTAATTTTCCATTAAAACCTTGTCGTGTGGCGTCAGAAATTATTGAAAATGGAAAAAGTTAGCACTGTGTTAAAGAAAAAACAGGTAAAGTATGAAAAAAAGTTAATTCAGGCTTGTAAGTACGCTTTTTTTTTGTTCTTAAAATGTTATGAAAAGTGACAATTTGATGTATCTATTGCACAAATAATTTTATCAATAACATTTCGAAAATCTAATCATCGAAAACCCCAAAAGTTTATTTTTAGCATTAGTCAAGATATTTAATTCTTTACTACTTTAAAGTTCACAAGACTAAAAATATGCAAAGAGACTATATTTAGATTTTCATACAACCAAAGCTTTTTATACCTAATCTAGATTCTAGATGTAGGTATAATTTGGCTTACCTTGCAAACATAAATTAGCACAAATTTAAAACTGAGGGCATAGACCGTCCAGCGTAGGTATAGATAGGTATTTAAGTCTCATACCTAAAGATATTATAAAACTTATGTACAACAGGCGACCCGTCCCGGCTTCTTACGGTGTATACGTACTTACCTATTCTGAGAATAATTAGATTATTATCAAAACTACATCAAAATTCGCTTGGATTAGCTTATTTAGATTAGATAATAAATTCGAATATATTTAATTATGTTTAGACCGGTCAAATACTTTATTTACCGGTCATACATTTTGTATGGAAAAAATAAATACGAATTTACCGCTATGTATATAAAATTTTTGAACGGTCTTTTTTTTTTAATGGACAATAAGTCGGCGTTTGACCACCAACACGCCTGATGTTAAGCGACGTTGTGGTCTAAGATGGAGCACGACGACCTATAAGGTACTTATTCACTCTATATAGCCTTAAATTTTTGTATAGTGAAGAAGTACAAAGACGGCAGTTGAGTGAGGCGCTACAAGTGCGCCACTGCTCAGACCCGTCTTCGGAACGGTTACACCGGACTACATCCCGAAACACGACTAGGTCATTTCACGGCATGGCTTGGTCCGGTGGGTGGTAACTAGCCACGGCCGAAACCTTCCACCAGAGTTTGCTACTCGGTTAGCACTACCCGGGGACCACGTGTAGGGAATCAGAATAGAGTACACTCCTACGGACGGTCTTAACATAACTAAATATATAATATTTAAAAAGCGCGCGCGCACTTTGAGGCGCGCGCCGACAAGCCGACAAGTGGGCAGCGGCTCGGATGCTATAACGAGTTATAAAGTGTTTGAGAGAACCACAAAGACTTAAAAATTTTTTTTTTGAAAAATTGTTGAGCTTTGGGAAAAGCTGTAGAACAAAAGTTTTGATGAAAATAATATGCTTTCAAAAGGATGCTAATTGATTACCAGTAACCCTGTATATACAGACAAAGATACAGACAGATATTGTTTTATACTACGTATAGAAACGTATAAGAAATTAAGAATTCGTATTCCTTCAGTTTTTATTCCAAGTACCTAAAAACTTGGCTGCTTTTATAAAACATGTAAGTATAATTTGGATTTATTTATAATAAAACCAAAGTGATATTAAATCAAAAACCCTTCATATAAAAATTATTGCATTGATACCTACAAGAACTGCGTTAAAATTATAATCTTAGAAACGGGCTGAGGGTCGGCAACGTATCTGTGATACCCCTGGTGTTAGGTACAGAGGTCAACCATGACACCTTACTATACTGCCATGATGGTTAGGTTTTGTTTTCGACGTTACACGATAACGAACCTTATCGCGCAGTGATACGATTTGCGTGATCACTCACAATCAGGCGGCCCGTATGCTATATCCAATGGTGATCATTCTCCTGGGTTCCAACTTAAAGTAGTGACTTAAACGTGGATTAAGTTTTAATTTTGAATGCAGTTTCGAAGTGTCAGTATAAAAAATAAAGCTCATAACATTCCAAAAATTGAGCTACATCTAACTAACCTAATAACTGACATAATCTAGCTTTACATTTCAAAATCAGCCAAACCGATTCGGCGCTGGCTTAGGATATCTTCATTTAGTACACATCCTTACGCTCACTCGATTATGTCAAAGTCAAAGTCAAAATCTTTATTTGTCCATCCAATAACCGTATTATACTTATCCATCCTGAGAATCTGATTATATGTACATTGACCCTCCGTCTTGGATATAGTCGGGTAACAAAACAACCACTGACCTAGGCTTACTTCAAATACAACGTGCTGGCTTTAGGAGTAGTAATACATTAGGATGCTGTTCGAACACATCAAAGTGAACAACTTATAGAACATAGGTTTGCAAAATTCAAGGGAAAAATAATCGAGCCTCCATACAAAATAACTAGTCACGTGATCAATTTTGTATGAAGGCTTTAGTTTTTTTTTCTCGAATTTTGCAAACTGATGTTTTAAAAGTTATTCACTTTGATGTATAGAAATAGAACAACACCCTTATGTATTAGCACACCCAAATCCAGCACCCTGTATGAATTAAAATACATCATTTCAATAAATAAACAAAATATAACCTATAACGCATCATTGGGATTAAATCAGTGCAAATGCCACAATACAAATAGATTTAAAACGATTTGAATATTCATTGAAATAAATATTAATAATAAACAACTAAAAAACTATGACACATTAAGAATAGTTTGACGCATTACGCTCTACATTTTAGTATTCTCAACATTTTAAATTATAATCTTCCTTAAATAGTTTGGAACAAAATCGCTTTCCGCGTCTGTCTGAAACTCTGCTTGTTTAATAATCATGAATATCCTTCTCCTAACTACGGAATGAATTTTGATACGGTTATCAGTTAGGTTTCAGTTATATCAGTTTTCACGCAAAATTTATACGTATGTAGATACCACGTGAAGCAGGAGCGGTTTGCTAGTACTAGTAGTATTTACTACTATAATACTCATAATCAAAAAAATTGGGACTAAATATCGTCCGGCGAAGTGTGGGTTTTGAACACCTCTGCCAGCCCTTTCGGGGGAAAGGCCTGTCGATATTTAAAAGTACTGTATAGGTAGACAGTAGACACCCGTCTCAAAAATAACAGGCGTTATATTATAGAAAAACTAGCTACGCTCCGCGGTTTCACCCGCGGTTAAAAAGTATCCTATGTGCTATTCTAGATTATAATCTATCTCTGCGCCAAATTTCATCCAGATCTGTTCGCCGTTCTGACGTGTAAGAGTAACAAACATCCATCCAACCATCCATTCTTACAAACTTTCGCGTTTATAATATTAGTAGGAAAATGTATTAAAATAGTAATTATGAATATTACAATGGAAGTAGTTTTATTTACTTTTGGATCAGAAAAAGGTCGTAATCCACCAAAGCACTCTTAATGCGACAACACCGCCACGTGTTCCTACAAGTCATAAAGTTATATAATTATGTATGTTAGAGTACATAGTTAGACGCTTCACCAAGGAACTTAATCAAGCAGAAATACAGGTTTGTCTGATTATTCAATCTTGTACCTACAATTAATTAACAAACATAACTGCTTACCACACCCATTCAAAATACTAACTGTATTTACATGTACAAGGTAGATGTTACTGATAACTATATGTAGATAGATAGATAGCTAGTAACTTAATATAATCTTATAATATATAAATAAATTACGTGTCACGTTGTTTGTCCGCTATAGACTCCTAAACTACTTAACCGATTTCAATCAAATTTGCACACCGTGTGCAGTTCGATCTAACTTAACAGATAGGATAGCTCAAATATATATAAATAAATAATAAACGCGAACGAAGTCGCGGGATGACAGCTAATAATATAATAGTTATAGAGAAGTTAATAATTTTTCACACAAAAATGTACAGATAAACTTTATATTTTACTAGCTGCGCCCTGCGGTACTACCCGCTAAAAAGTAGCCTATGTCTTAATCTAGGGTATAAGGTACCTCCATTTCTAATTTATCAAAATTCTTCTATCCGTTTGAGCGTAAAAAAGTAACAAACTTATACATACACTTACACACTCACAAGCTTCGCCTTTAGAATATTAGTAGTAATAGTATGAGTATATGATTTGTTAGGTTTTAAATCAATAATGACGAAGTAAAGTACTCAAAGCTAAAAATAATTTTATCCAAAGTAGAAAATCTTTCTTGCTTTGAGAATCCATGAATTCAAATGTGACAGTTTTTATTCGAAGAAAATCAAACTCTTAACTGTAGCCTACCTCCTTGACCTACAGTCACAAATACAGTCTAAGTAAAGACAGTTAATAATACTATCACCTCCCTCACTGTTGATGGCAAAATTGCTCCAAAACCCAAAGGGGCAGAAACTTAAAAAAAAAAAAAAAAGTAAAGACAGTGACATACATTAACGTGATGAATTTCATGATCCAAAAAAAACAAGGTTTAACTAGCATTCCGGGAGCAAACACGTAATGACGTCACTCGTCATCGTCATCCGTCTTTTTCGAACTATTTATAAATGACATATTTTGGTCTTGCTTATGCATCGGTTGACGTCACTACGTGTTGCCCACGTGACTGGAATACTGTACCTGGCGGAATATAATAGTATACTTACGATGATTTCTTTAACATGACAGCATGACAGTTTAATTTTCACAAATTCATGAGTAACATTGTGTGCGTTTTGAAAATACAAATTAATTAATATGGACAAGAAACAAAAATCTGGGCTGCTTAAATCTTCCTCGTTTAATAAAAAAGGATGCCCCATTCCATTACAAGGTGGTGTTAACCTTCATGAGAAACCTATCGAAACAGTCATCTTGCATCCTACTCCAGAAGAAACCAAGGACGATGAATGCGCAGAGGCCTCAGAGAGATACGAAAACGAAGCTTTCAAAAACGAAGTCGAAAGGTTCATAGAAATCTCCAAATACTTCTCTAGCCCCCTGAGAAAGACTGCATCATACTTAAGCGACCAACTCCTCGTTTCCTATCCTAGTACATTTACGATCGAGTATAAAAGAGGTAACATCACGACGGAGCACATTAAATTTTGCAACCTAACTTTGGAACCTGTTTACGTAAAGCTGTTCAAATTGATACCTGAATTGGAGCAAATAAAGTACATAAATTTATCATTATCGAGATGTAAAAGAATACCGCCGGGGCTGTCATTTAGCTTGGGGTTCGTGTACGATGACGTTAATGAGAAGCCATCTTGTAACGCGAAGATGATATTTGTGGCTTCTAGAAAGACCACGACTCCTTGCTACCAAGTGTGTGAAATAGAACTGCTTATAGACGTCCTCAAGATTCGGCGATCTGTACCGCAGCGAAAGTGGAATAAATAGAGTAGGTACTCACTATCAAAACTTCATAGTCTCTTGATTAATCCACTAATTAGTATCCAATGTCACCAGTACAGTAGAGTAGTAGAGACCAGAAATAATCTGGAGCAGTTATTTTCTGTTATAATGTCAGACATATTTGCATAATATATTTATATTGAGGATTTGTTATTTACATTGTTTTATTTTCTGAGCGGTGGCAGCCTAGTTGGGAGAAGGTCTACCTCTCAATCCAGAGGGAGCGGGTTCGAACCCAGCCGGAGCGCACGCACCAATTTGTTCATTGTGTGAGCATAAATATGTGCGTATTGTACTCGTATGTCATCTGCTACATGACTGGAGCCCGGTGTATGGTGACAGGCTCGCCCCCTGTCACATTTAGGACTGAATATCGTCCGGCGAAGTGTGGGTGTTGTAATACACCTCTGCCAGCTCCTTCGGGGGAAAGGCGTTACGTTATGTTTATTTTCTGCTTCATTGAGAAATACCGACATAGAAAAATAATAATCAAATGAAGCCGAGGTGCGGCGTTGTAATACATTTCTGATTTCCTAATTTGCTTAACTTAATTATCGTAGGATAAAAAATTTCAACGCTGTCGTTTGTTTTGACTCCATGTTAGACAAGACAACAAAATATGAAACAATTCTGTTACTTATTTGTACAGGGTTATTTATAACTAAAAATCTTTCTACAATAGCATCACTGTATCACAATCACACATCTACATATGTTTTGTTTCACCACTTTTCACAAAAATAAAAAAAACATTTCACAATTCAAAATAAATAAATATTCAATATTCAAATTCCTGCTTGCTTGCTAATGGGTTACATACAATGATCTTAACTTGGGTTTGAACAGCCAATAACTACCAGGTGTGCAAATGAATAATACTCAGGTCATTTTCAAACAGAAAAATGTAATTTTATTTATTTTTTTGGTACAAATGACAGGTTTTAAACTTGGCACGACTTAACCAGTTTGAGACCATGTAGTGTGACTTGACACTTATCTTCTCAAGCCCTTTATCGTAAATGGAATGGAAAACCCCACCTGGAATCATTTTATAGGAATTGTCAGTAACCTTGATAAAAAAAAATAGGAAAGAGAAAGAGTTGCTTATTGCACCTTTATTTTAATGTTTCGTTTTACTTATAAACATTTTTTTTATAAATAATAAAGAGTTTTGTATTATATTGTACTGCAAAAAACCTGCTAGATAGGATTTGTTGAGAAATGTGAATGTATGATACTGGCTGGCTACCTTTTTGATTAGTTCAAATTAACCCTGTAAATTTATCAAGAATTCACATGTATCATATTGTGATTAGTTAATTGCGGTTTTGTATGGTTTATTTATCTCATAATTGTGGCTAATTATGATTTGATCAACCGGTTTTGTATTTGATTTGAAATAAGTGAGTATTTTTTGCGTGCACTCTAGTTTTCATTACCGGATCATTTTGAGTAACCAAGGACAGCGCAGTAAATATAACCAATTATAAACGTAAGCACCTTATAGTTCACATCACAGTCGGTACGGTAATTAAAGTACGATGCAAAAAGTACTGACCTTATCATGGTCTTATCTCATACATTTTATCGACACAACGGCAACGGCTATGTACCGAGCACAGTGCTTGCGTCGCAAAGTTTCATTAACATTGTGCCTCTGTCTCCAAATTTTGAGTATCGCTGAACTATTTTCGGCAAGCATCTAACGTTTGCTGCCTAGCGAGAGAATTGCTCCTGACTCAGTTTAAAAGACCAGTCAAAATAGCCGATACTTAGTTTGGTCAATTTCGCAATATATTTCCGATTCCATTTTTTTTCCTTAAAAGTTTCAGGGTCACTTACAGGGTCGCTGACAGATCCAGGTGGAGCTTCAAGCGCACCTTGAAAAAAGGTTTTGGCGGATTTCTCGGAAATTGTGCTCTTTAGGGCAAAACTTATGGTAGAGAATAAAATTTGGCATCATTTTTTCTTGTAAACTTTTTTTTAAAGTTTCCGAGATATTGGCCAAAACCTTTTTTTCAACATGGCGCTTGAACTCCATCTGGATCTGTTAGGGTTTTGTGATTCTATGCTCGATAAGTGACCCTAAACCTTTGTTTTTAATTGGATCGGAAATTTAGTGTGAGGTTAAATTATATCTTTACCGGCCTAGTTACAGAGTCTCAAAGAAGCTTCGTTAAAATATTTTTTATGGGGCTTTTTTAATTTTATTAGAGCGATGGGGTGGTGACATCATGGGTAGTAGAGAAACCCGATATTTCGTTTTTTTTTTTTACATATCGTCACGCTTTTCTCCCGAGGGGGCTGGCAGAGGTATAATACAACACCCACACTTCGCCAGACGATATTCAGTCTCAAATGTGACAGTAATTTTTACATGTATATTTTTATACATGTAAAAAAAATCCCTGACCCTGTGAACTTGTGATTTCTAGTTTTACTGCATTGTCCAGGTAAAATAATTCATACCTGTCAATTTGATATGTCATAAAAAAAACTTTACGCTTGTTATTAAGCGGTGTTAAGGTATGCTAATTTTGTGCGTTTACAACCATACCAGTTTCCTCGCGATGATTACCTTCACCGGTTTAATAGCGAATCCGTTTATAATATATGAAATCGATAATAAATAACAGAGTTTGTAATAAATATCATAGCTAAATAAATGACGTCAACGTTAGTTAGAACAAGATCGGCAAGTCTAAGGTAAGCGAGTTAATCACGTTTATGGAGAACTACGCATGTAACAAAGCCTACAGAGTTCATTACCACAAGGAAAACTTCTAGCGCGTATTATTGTTGATAATTATTCTAACACTAAACTTCCATTCCTAGGTAATTCTTAAAGGAAATATTGTAGCGTCGGCTATAGATTTGTAGAGCGTTCTTAAGAAACTCAAACTCCTTAAATTTTTGGTGTAGAAATTTATAAATTGAAATTCAATTGTTTTACTTAGTAATACATTTTCTTTCATTCGTTGTGGGACGATCATTAACTTCATTGTCATTAATTAACCTTGCATTTAAAACTTTTTTTAAATGTAATTACATGCTTAGGTGTACGTTCCTGCCCTGTAGTATATGAACGTAGGTAATGATCCTTTGCGTTTCATTTTAAACTTGTTTACGTTTTTGCCTTTCAAAAACAGTTAAAAAATTGATTTGGAAACCTATGTGTGACCAATGACCATCAACATCTCTGATGGAGCAACGACGGGGTGGCTCAAGGTTTAGCATGTCACACAGTAGACGGTTCAATAAAATTAATATTTAATTAACATGGGATAAACTAGTAAACATTAACTAGCTAACTAATTAACTAGTAAACATTAGTATTTAATATGGGAAATATAATACATTTATATTTCGATTACCTCGGTGGCTCAGTTGGTAATGAACCTGCCTTCTGAGCTTGGGGGCGTGTGTTCGTTTCCCACCTAGGGCAAACATTTATGTGATGAACATTCGTGTTTGTTTTATGTCTGGGTGTTAATAATTATGTATTTAAGTATCCATTTAAAAATATCTAAGTATGTAAGTATATCAGTCTCTGGCAGCCATAGTACAAGTTTTGCTTAGTTTGGGGTCAGGAGACCGTGTGTGGAAGTGTCCCGAATTTATTTATTTATATCATTTTAATCGATTCTGAAAAGAGAAGTAAAACACTAATACGTATTAAGGGACCTGACCATTGGTAGGTATTGGCTATGCTTAGAGGCAGTTTACCATCTTTGTTTGTACCACTTTGCCCATCCACTATCCTCAGTCCTTCCTGGGCAGTCCTGGGGGCCTACCAAGACATCTTAGACTTGACCATTCTTAGACTTGACCATTGGTAGGTATTGGCTATGCTTAGAGGCAGTTTACCATCTTTGTTTGTACCACTTTGCCCATCCACTATCCTCAGTCCCTCCTAGGCAGTCCTGGGGGCCTACCAAGACATCTTAGACTTGACCATTCTTAGACTTGACCATTGGTAGGTATTGGCTAGTCTTAGAGGCAGTTTACCATCTTTGTTTGTACCACTTTGTCCATCCACTATCCTCAGTCATTCCTGGGCAGTCCTGAGGGCCTACCAAGACATCTTAGACTTGACCATTCTTAGACTTGACCATTGGTAGGTATTGGCTATGCTTAGAGGCAGTTTACCATCTTTGTTTGTACCACTTTGTCCATCCACTATCCTCAGTCCCTCCTGGGCAGTCCTGGGGGCCTACTAAGACATATTATTGCCATGATGGCTACGTTTTGTTTCGACACTCCGCGTCCCTCAGATCAATCTAGAGGAAAAGATGGAACACTGCATCTGGCTGAAGCTCCTTCTTTTTCAATGTGTGTGCGTGGTAATGTTGCTATGACAAACATTTCCAATTGCACGAAAACTAGTATTAATTCCCAAACTCTACGTTAGCCATTTCCGTTCCAATATACAACCTTAATAGATTTTATATTTTAAAACTGCACATATTTGTAAGAGTTTAAAGTTACGGTTTTTTCAAAATTGACTTGTAAAAAACTGCACAGTTTTTAAAAAGAACCTTAAAATATAGTCCTGGCCACACTTTTATAATGCACTATGTATGTTTAAGTACACGAAATTATACCATAAACCAATGTTCATAATGTCGAGGTAAGAATGACCAAGCGAGTAGCGTAGTTTTTTGCGTCAATGTGTGAGTGTTGTGTACCTATACGACAGTAGCGTAGTTTTTGGATGTTTTTAGGCTTCACTTAGATCTTACGCCGTGCGCCATCTGATTCTCTAGGTTGATCTGAGCCGCGACCATGGTCCTTATTGCGCGGCGATACGACTCGCGGTCGCGCAGCAACGAAAAAAAGACGTAACAATCATGGCAATAAGATGTCATAGTAGGCCCCCTGGGCTAACGTTAGCAAACACTCAGTGCATTTAATCGTCTCCTGAGATTTGTTTGCGGATAAATCTTATATCTTTAAATGAGCAATTCTTGTATATATATAATTGGAATCTCGGAATCGGCTCCAACGATTTTCATACAATTTAGTATATATGGGGTTTCGGGGGCGATAAATCGATCTGGATAGGAATCATTTTTAGAAAATGTCATTTTTTCGTGTTTTATCGATAATCAACTTAAACATAAACTTGGACGAAAAATAACAAAAAGGAGGCGTTTGAGTAGTCTCAACTGAAAAATATGACTCTTCCTGACATCTATTTGCGAATAATAATACTATTTTTTGTGAGCAACTAATTGCTTTAACGACACAACAGCAGATGGCGTTGTTAAGTAACACGAAGTCAATGAGTGTTTGCTTTTAAGGTTAGACTAAAATCAATTGTTTATTTTCCAAAAAACACAATTAAAAAAAAAATACCGAGCAAAGCTCGGTCACCCAGGTACTAATAATAATAGTAATAAATTCGGCACACTTCCACACACGGTCGCCTGATCAGCAGATGGGTCAGTAGCTGCCAGAGACTGATTTACATACTTAGATATTTTTAAATACATACTTAAATACATATTTACATCCAGACATAGAACAAACACATATGTTCACCACATAAATGTTTGCCCTAGGTGGGAATCGAACCCACGCCCCTAAGCTCAGAAGGCAGGTTCACTATCAACTGAGCCACCGAGGCAGTCAAAGTGGAAGTATGGTTCTGATGACATTAGTGACTGAAGTACTTCGAGAAGAAAGCGCGCAATGTGGATGTTGAAAATGAAAAGATACGGATTTGTACTTGTAATTTTTGTTTTAGCAATCGTTGCGTAATGTTTGACACAACCTTAATGCCAAAACATGTGTTTGTTTATTAACCTTGACATTGTATAATATTTCATAGCATTTATTATTAATTTGATTTATTATAGCTAATGTGAGTGGCTTTTTTAAATCGTATTATGTAAATAAATAAATAATAAACAGCAAATCGAATAATATATTACGTAATTAGATAAAAACCATTACAATAACTTTAAGTTACTGTAAATCAAGCTACGCATTTTCATGATAATGTGTGTAGGTACACATATGTATGTATATAGTATACGTAGGTATGTAGATATACAATTTTGTCGACATTAGGTACATACAACATGAGCTCGACCGTAGATACGTCAGAGTACCTAACCTATATGTACCACTTATTTTATGTGTGCATTCACTTGCGTATTGTTACCCGACTTCGCAAGAAGGAGGGTTATGTTTTACTAGTGTACGTAGGTATGTACATATGTGGGTATGTATGTATGAGGTTTCTTTGGCACGCCCTACAACCTAAACAGCTTGATAGATTTCGACATGTGAGGTGTCATTTGAATAGTCTTGATAGTGGAAGTGACATAGGGTGACATTTTGCCGTCGGGTTTTTTCTTGCTTTTAATAATGTTACTTTTTATGATTGCTTTTTATAATTTAAATAAGTTCCAATACCGACGATAGCCATAAATCATGTTATTTTTTTACGTAAGTATACCTATAGGACCGTGTTATTCGCAAGTCATTGGACGGTAGAAAAACTAGCGCAGGGTCACTTTTTTAAGGTTACAGATAGACATACTGACGTCAAATGCGAATAAGTACAGGCATAACTATAATCGCTCGTGTAGTAAAAAATAGGATTAGCTTAATCTACGGAAACTTCCCATCTTGGTGTAAATATTATGATCATCGTTAGAGGTGTCTTAGTAATGGTCGGTTCACCGTCGTTAGGATCTTCTCTTTGAGGTTTTCAGTTTTTCTAGATTTCACTCCTGAGTTTTAAAGCTCTACAGTATACATATAATTGGTATATCCTACTATATAATATTACTAGCTGCGCTCCGCGGTTTCACACGCGGTTAAAAAGTATCCTATCTCTCAAGTTGGATCGAACTGCACACGGTGTGCGAATTTTATTATAATCGGTTAAGTGGTTTAGGAGTTCATTGAGGACAAACATTGTGACACGAGATTTATATATATTAAGATAAGATAAACGCGAAAGTTTGTATGTATGAATTGATGGATGGATGGATGGATGAATGGATGGATGGATGGATGGATGGATGGGTGTTTGTTACTCTTTCACGCCAGAACAGCTGAACAGATCTGGATAAAATTTGCCACAGAGATAGATTTATAGTCTAGAATAGCACATAGGATACTTTTTTACCGCGGGTGAAACCACAGGGCGCAGCTAGTAATATAATAATATAACATAATAAATACTTACTTACTTATGCTAACGCCTTACGTTGGCTATTATGTACAATACACATGACAATATTTAGAATATTTAAAATGATTCAATAAAAATTTAAAATCATAAAAATTAGGCATCTGTACTAAGTCTACTAAGTTTTAAACTATTTATTAATCGCGTAGCGTCGCGTCGCGTAACTGCCGGCGGCTTATTGTACGCGTAGTAGCTTCGCTACAGCGCTTTTCGGCATTTGGACTTGAAGATATGTGGCTTGGCTTTAAGCTTAGGTAATGTATAATATTATGCATTGGCCTCAAGGTGTATGGCTCAAGAACGGAGCTTAGTCTTTGACTCTAAAGTTTTAATTTCGATGAATGATGCGCATACGAAAATGTACTTAGCTACACGAACAGTACGTACACGTAGGTGCAGCATAGAGAATATAATAAATATGTAATATAGCATCATTGTAGAGAAAATCGAATGGAGACCACGTTCCGGCAAGCGCAGCGTAGGACGTCCACCCACAAGGTGCACGGATGACCTTGTTAAGACCGCAGGATCGCGCTGGATGCAGGCCGCTACCAACCGGTCTTATTGGAGATCTGTGGGGGGGGCCTATGTCCAGCAGTGGACGTCCTATGGCTGATGGATGGATGGATGATGATGTAGAGAAAATTTACAAACAATTATGATATAATTATACCTACTGCTTATACATAAGTGTTATAAACGCGAATGTCTGTTTTTTGTTGTTGTTCTGTTTTTGTTACTTTTTCATGCTCAAACGGATGGACGTATTTTGATGAAATTTGGTACATAAGGAGGTACCATGTATGTATCCTGCATTAACACATAGACTAATTGTTTAGTCGCAGCTAGTTTGTAATGAGCTTTAGGTATATTTTAGGCATAGATAAACATATCGTCACGCCTTTCCCCGAGAGGGCTGGCAGAGGTGTAATAACAACACCCACACTGCGCCGGACGGTATTCAGACCCAAATGTGACAGGGGGCGAGCCTATCGCCATACATCGGGCTCCAGTCATGTAGCAGATGACATCTATATTTATGTAGATATATTTTAGGCATAGATATTGATTACAATTAGGTTAAATAACTTTACTTATTTTGACTTGATTTTTAATCCAAAGCTACAGCAACACGAGGTATTTATAATTATTTAATTTTATGCTTTCTCACCCTACTATCCACTAGTAGGTACCTACTGCCCAACACAGCAACATTGGTAAACATATCAAAACAATTGTTGGACTTTGACTACTAATTAAAATTCACTATGATAGTGTGCATTTAAAATGTCTCCGCAAAATTTAACTATTTTACCTACAATAGTCAATACGTGTTTACATGACTTCCGCTTCAGTTAACCTGTAACCTGTCTACATTCGGAAGGAACGGGTAAACCTTTAACCAAAAAAGTACGCACTTACAAGTAGATTCACGTATACCTACATAGGTAGGTTGGGTACTTTAATGTAGGTATACAAATTTACGTATTCAGCGACTACCGCTGTATAGCTACCCGCTATGTGTCCTTCGCCTTCTAGAAGTTTCCCAGGTAAAATAAATAAGATTTCCTCAAGACACGGCTTACAAGTCATTGGCCAAGTAGGACAAAGTCACGTTTACCTAAATGTATTTTATAATTACGTTGGTACATGGTCTAACGTAATGGCAAACTCCCTGGTAACAGTTTTTCCAATGTCCAACTCAGAAACTGTATAAAAATAATTTCTGATAATTATTTCTTACTGTTTTTATCATTACTCGTTCATTAAAAGTTAGAACGGTTGTACATAATATAAAAACCAAATTTTGAAAAACCGACTTCCCGTCGTCTACATATTTAAAAAAAAACTTAGACTATTGTTGATACTTTAAAACTGCTTGACCGATTTCGATAAAATGTATATAGGATATAACCTCTAAAGTATGATCTACCAAAAAACAAAAATGGCGGAGTAATCGGAAACATTAAAAAAAAAAACATACAGACTAATTGAGAACCTACTCCTTTTTTGAAGTCGTTAAAAACTGATTGAATTTGTTGCAACGCCACCCATAGTAAGAATACCTTAATAATATGTATATTTTGTATTAGACAGAGAAATGTATTGGAACTCGAATAGCCCTTATCTCTGCCTAAATATAAACGTCGATTTTCGTAAATGTTTCTCTTGAACATGAACTAGGTAGGTAGGTAAGGTCAACTGGGGCAATTGCGTCTGTGCGGCAATTGCGTTTTTAGAGAAGTACTGACAAACTCTTCACAAATTAGGCAACTAAAGCCATCTAGTACAAACTATTGTAACTAAAGATAGAAAAAAGTTGTAGGTGGCACCTAATTTGTGAAGGGTTTGTCAGTAATTCTCGAAGCCCCACAGACACATTTGCCCTTGTTGACCCTATTTTGCGACAGAAGGCTATGATAGAGGTACGTTTGGTACTGGTTTAGAATCTTGTGCAACCGATTCAAAGTAAATGAATAAAAGTCTGTACATGACGCCTCGTGCGTAGATACCGGACCTTTGTTTGTACCAACTGACACCATAACATCATCATTTAATTAGAATAATCTAATAATAGCCTGATTACTATAAGAAACTTAAAAGGAAAATTACTTAGGTTCGTAAATTCAAATTTCATTTTCCAACAAACTATGTATGTGATCTACTGACTACATAATTACCTACTTCATAACATAATTTGGGATAAGTACCTATCTGAGAAACTGATTTATTACATTTAGGTAGTTAGAAACCTAGGTACTTTACCTCGATAAGTACCTCCTCATTAACAGCTATTTTTGTTTATGTGAGGTTTGTACTGTTTGTACTTATAAAATGAGCTAAGCGAACATCCAGCAGTCAGTAGGAAAGTATAAGAAATATTACCCAAGGGCCAATATGTGGTACTAAGTCTAAGAGTATCTGATGCTAAGAAAATTAGGTAATGAATTTTATGACATAAGTACCTGAATAGTAACAAAATATGAAATCAAATTCATTTATTTAGCACAATAATTATTATTGTTAGGTTTAATAACTTTATTAAGTTTTTATGAATAGTAGAGTTCCTGTTGTGCGATATGCTCTACATTTGTCTACAAGCTATTAGGTCACTAACGCCATCTTGTTATAATATTAAAAACTCGAGTATCATCTAGCTAACCTTTACGTGTCGAGCGATGAAAGGAAAATTCACGCTCACTGTGCAGCCTTCCTACAATAGGTAGGTACCAAAAGTGTTAGTACTAGCTTATTTTGTCAGATGGCGCTTTTGATTTTAACGTTATGTTTTATCAGCGCCTGATCAAAATGTGTTTCTTTAGCAACAGACGCTGATGTATATATCTTAGCAAATCAATTCAAAAGGTTGCTTATAAGAACATTTAGGCTTATTTTAAATTAATTAAAAAGTTAAATAACAAATTTCAAATAGCATTTAGACTAATAAGTATTTAAATTATTGAAAACAGAAAAATAGGCAAGTAAATAATGGTTATTTACTTTGTTGTACCCATTAGGTACGTGTGTAGATCAATCAATCAAATCAATCAAATATCATTTATTCCAAAAGTTTACAAATTAAGTTTTACAAATTGGTGATCAATATAATATTTTGCAAGAAAAAATATTCATGGATAATCTAGGCTTACTTATCAGCTAAGCGTATCTTAGGCTATATTTAGGTACTAATCTAGAAGAGGACTAACTGAAAATCTCTATAGGCAGTCAGTTGTCAGTTTTTGTACTACATATGTAGATAAATAGGTAAATATGTGTTTCTAAACAACCTGATGCGAGTCGGTAATAGGTATGTGTTAGTTCTGCATAGAAATACTCGCCATTGTGTGAAAACGAAGGTTAAAGCCCCCATAATACATTTCCTCGTGTGTAACAGGTTAATTAGCGGAAACGTTTGCGTTTTGGTCAGGACTAGGTACCGTTAGTTCGTATGTGGGACGCGGCTCAATCACAGAGCTATGCGTGGCACCGGCGACAGATACTATCTGGGGGCGAAGTACCCAATATTTACCTGTCATTTGATTTTTATAAAGAATAACCGATTTATCAATTTTGAATGTCTTAAATTTTTGCCAGCAGCTTTTATCATCTCGCCATGCCGCTGAGGTTTTCGTAGCCATGTCGCGGGGTGAAGTATAAAATTCGGACTACACCTACGTACAGTATGTTTACACTATTTTATTTATCTTACAGTTATAATTACCCAGCTCACTAGTGGTTGCTGTACAGTCAGTAGTGGTACATAGAGGCGGAACGTCCTTGAGATGACGCAAGACGAGGGTACAGTTAGGCAGCAGGCAGCGGCAGCGCAGAGCCACGGGGACCATCCATGACTCATTGTACATGATCGCATCGCATGACGCTCGACTTAACGGGAGCTTTCCATCTCGGTCCAGCGAAGGTTGCAAACGCACCAAGGATAACGGGAACATTCCCTTCGATTTCGAACTCTCGTTTTCGTGTTTCGACCTCCAGGTTGCGTCAACTCTTGTAATCGGGTTTTAGAAAATGAAATTCAGACTGTCGTGTGTCCTTTATATGGTGATGTTATGTTCTTTTGTTCGGTGGGCAGTGTGACTGCGGTCACGTTGCCGTGTTGCGTAAAGACGAGGTTCCGTTAGCGGTGATATAATGCTGGCCTTTACTTGGTTGTCCTTGATCACCTATTGGACGATGCAAATTTTTTGCACTCTACCTGCGATTATAAACTAGATTGGTACCAATTAGGTAGGTAAGTGCAGTCCTAATTAGAAAAGTTTTTGTGGCTATCCGGAAGAAGGCTTTCGCAGCTGTTTTAGGCTATCATAGCTAGGATGAAAGGCTTACCCAATTGAAATAAGAAAACGGTAATGTCAAAACAAACACAGATATGCATATTTTTCTATTTTAATCACATGTAAAGTATTGTGCAATTATTTTTAGTTAATTACGACGAAACATGCTCTACCGTCGATCCTAATTACAATAAATCTTAATATTTAATGGTCTACTCCAACATCTAATTTATCTTAGATTGTTTTTACCACAATAAGTATGCATTCAATATGGTTTGCTTATCACAAAGAAACATTAAATTTAAGGTGTGACGATAGTAAAATAATACGATTAGGAAAGAAAATTATTATTTTTAGAGGTTATAGTTTAATTTTAATCATAGGTATAGAGATAAAACCACGTTTTATTACTATTCGAAAAATGACCAGATGTCATCGAAAATATTTACTCCCATGCTCTACCTCTAAATATCTGATTCAGTCATACTTGAAGTATTTAAGTAGTCCCGTAAAAGAAACACTACATTTAATAATTTACCTATCTTTTTCTTCATCGATGTGCCGAATTATTTTAGCTAAATCACACTTATACTATCACATCACACTAATATTATAAATGCGAAAGTTCAAATAGATAGATGGATGTATGCTCAATCTTGCCAGAACAGCTGAAAGTACCTGGATGAAATTCGTCACAGAGATACATAGATTATAGTCTAGAATAGCACATACATCCAGATAGGCTATTTACTAATCGTGAGTAGTATATCCTAAGTTGTTTATTTTTCTGCTATATTTAAATTTATTCTTATTCCTGCCCTCAGATCAACTAGAATATCAGATGGCGCACGGCGTTTGATTTAGGTGAAGCCAAGAACCATCCAAAAACTACGCTACTCTCGTATATGTACACAACACTCACACATTGACGCAAAAAAACTACGCTACTCGCTTCGTCAGTACTAACCTGGACGTCACGCTGAGAACATACAAAAAAATTCTGGAACGATGCCGTCATGTGCTGTGAAACACTGCACTAACTACACGAAAGTGAAAAAGAATTGTTAATAACATCTCATTATATAGTAAACAGCATTGTTTTAGGTTATAATTTCGGATACCTATATTTACATAGTGCTTTTTATTTTGTTTTATTGGCAACTAGATACAAAGTCCATAATGCCATTTTAGGACTTGACAATGACATTACATGAATTTGTGAAATGTCATGCAGTGTTGTCATAATCGCATTTTTTTTCTCCAAAATATTATTTTAAATCCTAAGACTTTTTTAGGTTCCCAATTAAGATTGAAAAAGGCGACATTAAAAGAATGGGTGGTTGCCATACAAAAAAGTCGAAATGATAAAAAATGGCAACCATCAAAAAGAGATGTTGTCTGTTCAGATCATTTTAATGAAAGTGACTTTTACCTGACCAAGCTTGGCCTTCGCCGTCTGAAAAGGACTGCGTATCCCATCAGGGTAAGTTTTAATTTTTTACCAACGAAAACTGGTTTTCAATTCAACGCGTACTTATAATTTTTTTTTTCTGATTACGTATTATGGTTCCATACTCAAGGGGTGCTACCAGAACCCTAATACTAAGTCTACTAAATTGCCTTCCGTTGAGTAATTTAAAAAAATCTTTATTTCAAAACTGTCGTCCAGTTTAGGTATTATGATTAAGGTATGATGATGATTTTTTGGCAATTGATATTTGGCAAACATTTGATTAATTAACCTGGGAACTATTACATGAATTCAGTGGAATGCGGATACATACGTTGGAAAACTACAATACTCAGGGTAATTTTTTTTTCATGGCAACACTTCCACAGCACACATGTAACAAGAAGTGGCTTCACCTACATCATACGCCGTGCGCCATCTGATATTCTAGTTGATCTGAGTTCCTGCCATGATCCAAAAGAACAAGGCCTTACATTCCGGGAGCAAACACATAATGACGTCACTCGTCATCGTCATCCGTCTCTTTCGAACTATTTGTAAATGACATATTTCGGTCTTGCTTAAGCATCGGTTGACGTCATTATGTGTTACCCACGTGACCGGAATGCTACCTGGCGGAGTATATTATTATACCATGATTCCTGCTATCATTTTAAGAATCTAAAATAAATAAGTTTGAAAACCATCTCTATTATTTAAGTTTTAAACATTTGTTATTTTCTACGGAATAAAAATGATCTCATAATGTAATGATTTGAATATATTTAAGGCGGAATTCTAATGTAGGTTATTGACCGCTAAATGTATTAACATTTTAAACTATATTAAATATTTAAATTATTATGTAGATTGCTATTAGCTAAAATATCAGCATGTCATAGTAGTTTTTATAAATAGGTACCTACCTACCTCAAACAGGAATGTCTTAATAAAAAAGAATGGTTAAAGGCATAAACAGAAAATTGTTGATCCTAATATACTTATCAGTAAAAGTTCCTAATGTTAAAATAAACTCTAGTTTATGCAAATTTACCTACTTAAAAAAACAAATAAGATTTAAGAGTTTGAAAAGTCGTGTCATCGTCTTATTCTAAGATTTGTCATGAAATTAATCTACGTAGAACTCTATTTTGTATTAACATTATTCAAGTAAAAAACTTTGCCTGAGTATAAAGCATAAAAGTTGTTAAATCATTCTGTGAGATAATTTCAATATCCCTACTTAAATGTTGAAATATATGAGTAACTAGTAGGTTTTCTCTCAGAGGTTAACACAGTACGGGCCTAGAGCCTTAGGTATGTGAAGTCGCAGGATAGTCTGCTGTTATGTACCAACACATAAATATTGCTTCCTACGGAATAGCATTCCTTTTTTTGTAAAGTTTACTTTGATTACATCAAATAAAATTAGAGACCAAAATGCACAGCTCAATTCAGCTGTAGTCCTTAGAAAATACCATTTTTTTTTTGATAAATATCTACGCTCACACAAATCCGTTCAGCACTGGGGGGCTATTCCTATGCGTGAGATGAGATGAGATTGCATCTTGGTTACTCTCACACCTATGACGTTTCAAACGAGAGCAACAAGGACAAAAAAAAGGTGAGATGAAAATCTCAAATCTCCGAATAGGGCTACTGAAAAGCTAAACGTATCTCTATACAAAACTAGTGTTTTCTATGCACTATAGCTGAATTGGACTGAATAAATGTAGTTAGTCATGAATTAAAATCGGTATAATATACAGGAACGTACTTTAAAAAAAATTAAGGTAGGTACTGACATATGTCGTACACATATCTGATAAAAAATATGGTATCATTTTAACAAATGACAGTCTCTCAGCTTGTGTAAATTGAAAAACCGTGTTTAACATTCAAGTTCAACACCAGCCGCTCTAGACATAGTCAAGGAAGGATGGAGCCGACCTACTTGTGGTTCCATGACCTCCGATGCAGCCTAGCATGCCACATCGCCTCTCTGTCTTGCCTGCGAAGAAACCAGTTGCCATCTTTGTCTCTCCCGGAATATTTTTGCGACGTGGTCGGAAAATGGCGCAGCGGTGACGAGCAGCGTGACAATGAGACTTTAAGGGTTTGGAGCCAGGTTTCCTAGTTTGGCTTGGCGGTGGTGTCTGAAGATTGTGCTTTGAAATAATGAGATGGCATTGGTTTCGGTACCTATACCATTGCCTTTATAGGTATCTTTGATACGCATAAGTGTCCATCTACTTTTTATCCAAATGCTGAATTTTTAATGGTTATGGTATAAGTGTAATGTAAATTAAAAGTAAATTTTAATAGTATAAGTGTAAAAGAATGTTTAATTATTTCCATGTCACATAAAGTCAATATTGGATCGCGAGGTAGTCCTGCATTGGTTTTAAATAGGCTTTTGAAGTGTCCAGCTGCCATTAAATTGGCCAACATAAAGTTCCTAAAGAACCTTATAGTTTAAAAAGTGAAAGATCACGTCATTATAGATAGCTAAGTACATATTTATCATGCGCATTTTCAAAAGATTTCATAATGTTCCTGATTTAGATTTTCATAACTTTACCATGAATAAGACATACGAGTACATCCTGTTTGGATACGCAAAAAAATTAAAGCAGCTGTGTAAATACATGGTAAATGTCATGCATCAATTATTTATTTTCATCTTCAATTCTCCATTCATGTCTTGTAAAAACATAAACTTTGAATTCAAGCCTCGGCGGGTGACGCAACTTCCAAAATGGTCAACTGCGGTCATTTCACTTTGGCTTACTTACGTGAGTGTCTGAGGCATTGCCTGTCTTCTTTCACCTTTCACTAACCTGGAACGTATGAAAGAGACAGCGGAAAAGTCGAAGTTGCCTCAAAACATCTTAGGAGCCTATATCGGGCCTCTTGCAACTAGAATCATCTATCCCCTGTTTAGGTATGGAAATATTTAACTTTCATTAACACGGACTGTTTTTGCTTGTAGGTTAAGAACCAGGTACACATTGACAATTGGTAAACAGAAGTAGATAAATAAATACCTAACTTGTAACTTTGGATTGCAATAAATGGTGATAATTCCTAAACTTTGAATTTTCGAGTCTATCAATCTGTCTGAAACTTTCAATAATTCTTTAATGATCTTAATTTAAATTTGAACAGCCCAAAATTACCTCACATTAAGCGTTATAGGTGTATAATTATGCAGATACAATCTAGTTTATAAATACCAAAAAACTTACAATACAAGTACGCAATTTAATATTGTATGTACCTATCTAGGTTCGTTCATTTTATTCGTAGTTATCTAACAAATTTTAAACATACAGTTACAAATTAAAATGGATTGAGTCAGAGTTATTTACCCCAAATAATGAACTTTACAATAACAGAAAGTGTTCTCCATAAAATAATTTAAACCGTTGCTAGGGTACAAGGACATCCTTTAAATGAGAACAACGGACCTATTCAAGTTTTGAAACTAAAACGAAAATGGACAAAAACTGAACGCTCTACTTTTGTCTAAACAGTGCAATAAATAATCTCCAAGTGAAATAGAAAGTTCTTCGAAGCAAAAGTTGTATTGTTTATCAGTTTTTGTTTTAACATTTCCAAAAACTTGGAACAATGCGTTAAAATAAAAGGCCTTCCGTTTGGGTGTAGATTCGTCACATGCCATGCTTTTGGCAATTCAAATCACTTTTATTTTTTAAACTTCCCTGGAGCTTAGTGACTTAAAAAAATGCTTCTAAATTGCCTTCGCAGAATCAAATCATACAACATAATTATTTAGATTAAATAATAACTGAATATGAGGGACACAAGCACACACGGTCATCTGACCCCAAAGTAAGCAAACCTATGGCTGCCAGAGACTGATATAAATACATTTATATGTTTAAATACATACTTAAATAGAGAATTAACAGCCAGATCGATTATGATTATTCTGTAAGTCGGAGCAGCTTTGAAATCTTTTAACATTATTTAGATTTTAAGACATTAATGCATGCATGTGTAATGCGATTAATAAATGATAAGGCATGTGCATGCTATTAGACTCTTAATACTAATAGAAAATGGGCCACGGCGTTCAAATGGTCAGAGATGACAGCTCACGTGGCGCTCCAGGTTGTCTGGATCCATAGGACACAATGCAAGCTAGGCCAGTGGAAGCCCACGTTCAGAGCCTAGCGTTAAACTCGTGTGGCCTCGCACGTGAGCTGAGAGAAAACCTTGGTCCATTATACTAAAATATATATTCATGTATTCCAGGTTTCCAGGCCGGGGTTAGAGGCTGACGGCAATAAAAGCCCAATAAGAGAGTATAATTACATTAAAGGTTCCGCGACGTTCTGAATTTTCCATACAAACGCGCTTGTCAAATTTTCTTTAAAAACCAGATCAGATGAAATTTGGCATGGACAATAAAAATGAACTATGTCTCCGCCCCTATGTTCTTGGTTTTTTTAAAAACGTCCTCAAGAGAAAATAGAGCTATGAAAAATATTCGCATTGGCAAGGGGTCAGTTTTGACTGATTTATTTTGATAGACAAAGCAAATCAAAAATTCCTTTACACATGGAGGTTGTCTAAATCATTAACTTTTAAATGAGTACATAATGAAATTCCTAGTCACCTAAGAATGATTAGAGAAGTCCAAAAGTCATAAAAATTACTGAGATTGCAGTTTGTCACTCTGTAGATAACTTTAGAGGCAGTATCTTTACTTGCTCTCTTCGCTCGTTGTCTTCTTCTAGATGAAATGACAAGTCAATGCGAAGTCAATGCGACTAAAGTCAATGCGAAGTTAGTAGAAAGTGGTCGCCGGACCCTTAAAATAATAAATACAAATTTTACAATGGAAAATAGTTGATATTTATTCGCAAAAATACTATTGACTATGTAACACATTAATATATGGTTAGAAAGAATTCTATTATAATTTTTATGGATATTTTGCACATGCCTTGACACGCGACACGTGAGCTACCAAAACAGCCATTTCTATTGTAAAATTTTTCACTTTCTTACTCTCCCTTGTAACTGTCTAGAATTGAACTAGAAAATAGTAAAAATTAGGTTTTAATGCATCGGTTTTACTTTCGACTTACATAAGTCAAGTCGTCATGATATAAGTTTAAAAAAGCTTTATGAGTGTAAATAATGAAAAACGTAAATTATTAAAATTATACTCTTCAAGCTTTACAGAAAGCATAGTAGCGTAGTTTGTCTACACAACGAATCCTAATTCTAACTATAACAACCATTATTATAAAATACTAAAGTGAGTTTTTTTGTTTGTTGTACGCTTTCACGCCCTGATCGATCCGATCCCAACTCTGAGCTCAACCGATTGTCATGAAATTTTGCATACACTGCGTCAGGGTTACAGAATAGGACATAGGGTACTTTTTATCCTGAAAAAAAAAAAGATAACTGTGGGATCGCGGGTGAAACCGCGGGGCACAGCTACTCGTATTAAGTAAAGCGGGGCAAAATATTAAGCTGCATCCTAACTAATATTATAAATGCAAAAGTGAGTTTATTCGTTTGTTTGTTTGTAACGCTTTCACGTCTTAACTACTGAACCGATTATCATGAAATTTGGCAAATAGACTGTCAGAGGTGCAAAAAAGGACATAGGGTACTTTTTACCTTTACTAGGGTGCTATTCCAGAACTGCTGGTGAATCCGCGCGGTGCAGCTAGTACAGTATCCAAATCATAATTATAATTATGTACATAATTTGATTTCAAAAATAAGCCCAAAGCTTACGACATTCAAATATTTTGCACCTACTTAGTTGGAAACCTCTTTTGATAATGTTTTCTTTGGGCATCTCTCGGAATGTTAGCCGCCACTGTTTTAGCATTCAGGTGTATGTTTAGCATTAAAAAAGACATTACTTCACCGCCAGTTCTCACGAATGCTTCGATGTATTCGAGACACGTGCGGGTCGAGTCGAATGCCGAGCGAGACAATGCCGAATCGATAAGTAACTGTACTCGCCGCCTAATATCGATACAAGTTCGCGGCGAGGACTGGAAGGTCGCAATAATTTCAAATAACCAACATTATAACATTTAATGAATTATTCGAACTTTATTAAAAAAACGCTGCAAAATTGTATCTAATTTTCGAGAAATAAAGACAAATCGTCAGTCAGTGTCAGTCAACCCAGTGGAATCAAATGAAACATAAAAACAGTATTTTAAAATAAATTATTTTTAATTAAAATTCTGTGGAGCAAATTTCGAATGAAAGTATGAAACTCTTACCTTTTTTAAACAGAAGAATGGAGTACTTTGGAAATAACCCATACATTTTTCCTTCCGGGCATTTGGGTAAAAAGTAAAAACTTTGCGACATAGAGCATATTTTTTATTTCAAAACTTACATAATTCCCAAAAAAAATAATTAAGCAAGGTTCTTTGTATGGATTTTAGTTTAGTCTGTAAGTAAAAAAAAAGGTTTACATAATAATAAAACTGAAACAATAAAGATAAGTTAAGAACTGAGTAAACACAAAATTAGCTACTGGTATATTAATGTTGGGGTTATTTACATTACAAGCCTGCATAAGCGTACTCCATATTCTGCAATCTTATCTTTATCTCTTAATCTAGACATTTCATTATAAACCCAGCTAACTAGCAGCCGTTCGCTTAACTGCGGACCATAGAGCCAAATATCTAGAGAAGATCTGAATATATTATCCCAATATGTTTGGTACTTGTAAGTTGGTGCTTGCTATTGAAATCTCTACTAATAATAATTACGTAGCGTTGTAGCGTGTTTGTACATGCTAGATGTTTGTATGTGGCTTTTGGAATAGATGGTTAGTACTTTGCGATAGCTAAGTGTGCATCTGAATTCAGAAAGGTGTGAGTATGCAACATAATCATACATTTTAGCACCGTTAAATCAGTACTACTTATTTGAAATTGATACTTTAGCCCCGTCCTTGCGAAGTGATATAATAAGTCTATGCTACGGACAAACAAGCTGGCCTACTCGTAACTGTACCACACCTACGTACGAAAATAACGAGTATAAATAACTCAATTAAAATATTGAGTCACAATCCGCTGACGTCTTAACTAAGAGTAGGGTACGAGGGTGTGGGACGTTAATAGTTGAAGTTGAGATTTTGACGGCTCTAAAGCCATAACTTTAACGGAATAAATAACCAAGCTTTCCTTTATTTCAACTTCATTACTAACTTATTTATCATTAACTTAAAAAAAAAACTAACGTCAAAAGAAAAAAAAAGTGATCAATTTATTTACTTTCAAACATTTTTTTTTTCAATCTTTTTATAAATGACAGAGTTAGCACGAATATTATTAAAACAATACTGTCGAATTAATACCTCCTTTTTTCTTGAAAACTAACTCACGTCATAAAAACTGGATTTTGAAAAAAAATTGGTACCAGTTCATTTGTTCAAACAAAAAAAAAAATTTTCAAACCATACTAATGTCGGAGTTGCACGAACATAAAAAAAAAACAATCGAATTAAAACCTCCTCCTTTTTTGAAGGAATAATAATATGATTCTACTGAAACATACCTAGACGCTTTTCTGTACACGTGGAATTACTTACTGGTCTTGATACAGATCTGGAAAATTAAATTAATGTTATGAATCTGCTCAGAATGATCTAGAATAATGATGTTGAATATTACACTAACAGTATATGGTAGAGCTTTATTACGGCACTAGCGAACTAGTTCTTGCTAAGCTAGATTTGGAATCAAGATATCTGCTGGGTCTGTGATACAATCTGTACATACACTATTAGGGTCAACTGGGGCAAATGCGTCTGTGGGGCATTTGCGTCTTACAAAAATTACTGACAAACCCTTCGCAAATTAGGCGCCACCTAGATCTTTTTTCTATTTTTAGTTGTAATAATCTGTACGAGATGGCGTTAGTTGCCTAATTTGTGAAGGTTCGTCAGTAATTCTTGAAAGACGCATCTGCCCCAGTGAAACCTATATATGTACTAGCTGTCACCCCGCGACTTCGTTCGCGTTTATTATTTGTATATATATATATATATTTAAACTATCCTATCTCTCAAGTTGGATCGAACTGCACATGGTGTGCGAATTTTATTATAATCGGTTAAGTGGTCTAGGAGTTCATTGAGGACAAAAATTGTGACACGAGATTTATATATATTAAGATTAGTGGACTATTTTTAATTATAAAAAGCCTCTCGCACGATAAACCTAACTTTAAAAACCCATGTTTAATGATTTTTTTAAACACTCGCTGCGACCTACGGTTTCACCCGTGGTTAAAAAGTATCATATGTACTCGTACTAGGATGTAATCTAACCTGATCTAAAATTCCATCTACATCCATTCTGCTGTTCTAGCGAGATTGAGTGACAAACTTCCTTACCTACATCCACCAATCCATCCATTCAACCTTTCGCAAAAATGATATTAGTGAGATTTAAAAAAAAAGTTATCATAGAATAGATATTAAACGCGTAAGTGAGTTATTTCGTTTGCATAATTTTTTCTTACGTTTTCACGCCTTAACTACTCAACTGATCAATATGAACTTTTCATACAAGTTGTCATGAGTATAGTCAAATACAAATGGGACAAAATCTTCTGGTTTTTAATTGCGGATTTAGAAACCATATTAGGGCTTTGCTTTGGTTTTCTTATTATTTTCTTTAAAATGGTGTAAAGTTATTGTTTATTTTATTCACCTAATTTTTAAGAGAGTAAATAAATATTTTTTCGTCTTAAGAAAAAATATATTTATTACATTTATAATCTATAGTTATTAGCTCTGGTGCAAAAGTTGCTTGCGAGAAGTTTCTGACTCTAATGATCCCGAATAATATTTATAGTAAAATATTCAATAGATTATTAGATCCTAAAAGAGGCCAGGTAGTTTTTAGTGCCACATTAAAAATAAGACTTGCAGATAAACCAAATAACATTAAGTCAGGTTATGTAAATAATGAATACCTGGCCATTCTAATTTATTTTAAGGTAAAAAATCACCTGAATTGTTTTACAACTATTTCTTGACTCGATCATCACGTTTCTATATACGAGTACATGACACATACATATAATCACGCCTGTTGGAAGGAAGATACCACTTATACGATCCTGGCATACATCTTTCGCTTCTTCTACTATTATGAGTCTTTCCAAACACGCTCGCAGGTTACGGGTAGTTCTGACCTGGCTGTTCTTAAAATGTCTTCGACCTGGTCCAGATACGTTCGCCTAGGTCGACCCTTACCAATTTAGCGTTCACACTCACCTTGTAAATCTGTTTTGTCGAAATCCTTTCATCCATTCTCCAGTGTGTCAGAACCATCTAAGCATCCCTTTCTTAATCTTTAACACTAAATCATCTTTTACACCCCAACTTATCACGTATGTACTTATTAAAATTCTTTGTTTTTCATGCTCCAATAAAATCCAAGGATTTAAGACCTGTCTATTCTTAATAGATCATTACAGTTAATAATATGGTGTTATTTATTTGATTGAAGGTTCTATAGTTATATTTCGGTGATCACTGTAAGGCGAAGTCAAATTGTTATAAATAATTGTTAAAACGTTCTAGACCTTGTAGCGAAAAAAAGAAAAAGAACCTTGTAAAGAAACCATAACTACCATAACTATTAGGAGTGTACCTATCTTGCAACTTGCAAGACATGATAAATGTTCCTATACATTTCAATTAAATTTAATACAAATTAATTATTTCATCCTTCATCATGTTTTTATTTTTATTTCATCCTTAGAAATAATAACTCGTCGACTCAATCGCGGTATGCACACAAAAATTTTCTACATTGCCTCGATCCGACAAGTTCACAGATAAGTGTGTCAATTAGGTTTCAATTTATCTTTTCCGGTATAAAGTACCTTATTTTTTTTTGTCATGGCAAAAATTTGGTTTCGGTAGAGTAGCGGGTAAACCCGTGATTCTGTGCTACACCCAAATACAAAATTCCGTAGGGATTAGGTAGTTGAGCTTTTTTGGTTTTATGCTGTATTGTGTGTAACAGCATTATTGATTGTTTTAAGAGCAAAGTTATAACGTTGCTGTAACGACAGTCAGTATTCGTTAAAACAATATATGTTACTACCTGCGCCCCGCGATTTTACCCCCAGTCCCACAAGAATCGTATTTTTTTCGGGATGAAAGGTGCTCTATAGCCTTCTCTGTATCCCTAACAACGTGTAAGCAAAATTTCACGATGATCGGTTGAGCAGAAGCGTAACAAACAAAGAAACAAACGAACAAACTCACTTTCACATTTATAATTTTAGTTTAGATTAGAATTTGTGTTTCGGGCAATGTTTTAACATTGATTTAACAACAATCATGTGTAGGTACGAGCATCTATTTCTTTCTTACTTAATAGGAGCAATGTAGGTAGTGCGTGTCAAGAATACAACCATGAAAATTACCTTCCATCGGACATATGGCGCGAGGAAAACTCGCCGTTTTCCGCAAACTCTGATTGACTGTCCCGTTGGCAAACATCCCGCCGAGACTCAAAGCTGACCTGGAAACAAGACGTTAGAACAGTTATAAGGATAAAATGATTTAAAGAGCAGCTCATTTTAAGTATATAAATTAGTAGTTAGACACAGACAGGTGCAAATGCAAATGTTCTAATTAAAGCAAAAGCTTGTTTTATGATTTAATGATGTACTCGTAAATTCATTTCAGAGTTTTTAAGCTATCTGAAAGCATTTGTTATGGATTATCTGAGAAGATAACCATAAACATTTCGATTCCACACGCCTTTCATCACAAGCTGATGAATATTTTCTGAGAAATTCGACAAGGGTGTATGAAAATTTCACACCTCCCATTTAATTTTTTTTTCTCCGTGTGATAGTTGTTGCGCAATACGTCAAGAGTTTACATAGTATTCTTTATTCGTGTGCACAAACTGTAGCGGTTACTCATTCGGAATCTAACTGAATCGTCGGTTACAGAATACTCCAAAGGGTTCATTATTATCCTGTCATATAAGTCAATTTACTCACAAAATATCAATATATACGTCTATTAAACTAATTGTAGATTCATGTTACATGCTTACTAACTATGTACCTTTTTCAGTAATGTTCCTAAGTCGGCATTCAACAATCAATAAATTTAAAAAAAGATCAAATCTTCTTGTGTTTGACACAGTCTTTGTGTACACTTTTGCTCATCAAAATAACGACCTTGGCATTGCAAACAAAACGGCATAATATCTACAACGGCGTTATAACGCTAGGCCAAGGCCGGTGACATAACGCGTTACGAGTCGCTCCGTTATGCGGCGCGCCGCTTGCCGCTAGCTGATCGTGAACTTTCTTCGGGTTTCCGCTTCATATGAGAGCTGGTAGGTGATTGTATGTAGATCGATGCTGTAATACTGTAATGTGGATTATATAGTTTTGTTTGTAAACAAGACCTTGTAGCAAAACATTTTTTCAACGTTATGTTATGATAGAACGTTTAAAAATAAAATATCTACATTTATCTAAAGCTTTTCCGGCCAGTTTTTGAATCCATGCACTGTTTAGAGCAGTGGATATTTTTTTGTCTGTTCAATTAATGACAATCTAATTTTTTTAACCAACGTTTCATGAGTTAGACAATAATGAGGCATAAAAGATTAACATAAAAATATCTTGATTGCTCTAAAATCAGCTTGAAAATACCCAGTATAGCGTTACAAGACATGTTTCTAATTTTAATTATAAATGAGAACAACAGGACCACACTGAGATGTCTCGGTTGGGTTACTTTGTGTAGAGACATTCGTATATTCTTACCCAATAAATTACAATCAAGAATTGCAGATTCTCGTCAAACATTCGTCTAACCTCAAATAAGTCATCACTTCAACATGTTGCAATCGTGGCTCGTGATGCCAATTGCCGATCCTACGTAAACTGATTATTCATGGCAGTCCCAGACAGGCTTACGGTATTCACTTAATCACCGTATAGTTCTCATGCGTTGTCGGTTCATCAATTGACTGTCAATCCGTGTATTTATTAGCACACTGGCGTTTTCCGCACGACTTCGTCTCATACATATCATACATCAGGATGTCACACTCCAATAAAACGTGCAATTGTTGTGGGTAAACGTGGACTTGGTATAAGCGAGCCATACTTATTTGCCTTGCGTGAAAAAAAAATACTTATATCATCTTTACGAAAGTTTATCACACGAACGTACATGAATTACAACGTGTAATGTATACATGTTTATAATAATTGTCTTTTTAGCCGACTGTACAAGAAGGAGTTATGTTTTAAGAGTGTGTTTATGTGGGTATGTATGTATGAGGTTTCTTTGGCACGCCCTGCAGCCTAAACAGCTTGATGGATTTCAACATGTGAGGTGTCATTTGAATCGTCTTGATAGTGGAAACGACATAGAGTACAACATTTTGTAGGCGGGTTTTTTTGTTTTTCTTTGATAATATTTTCTTCGTAACTTTTCAGTTCAAACGATTTTGACTAAGTTCTAATAAAGATAATAATGAAATCTCGCATAGTCTATTTTTCTTCACAAATCAGACTTCGAAATACTAACTTAAGAATATTTGACTTCACCAAACCAAATCCATAAGAATGCGTTTAATGATTCAACCCGAAAAGACTCACAATAAGCTACTCAGCCCATGGTCGTGCATTGTGCGAAGTGTTTTGTCTAACACCTACGCTGTTCCAAGCCTAACAAATACAGACAGAATTGACAGATGGAGCTGACAAATTGCGGTCGCAGTGTGGACTTGCCTTTATCTCGTTTCAATGGGTCAGATAATGATAGTTGAGTATTTACGCCTAAACTATTTTAAATCTTAGTTCACTTAAGAGATTATGTTTGTACTAGCGACTCGCCCTGGCTTCGCATGGCTCGTAATTACGTGAAAAAAAATCTAGCTGTTGGTGAAAACCGCGTACAAAATCCGGTGATTTTTTTAGGATTATTGGTAGAATTATGATTAGCGGATATAAAAACAGAGAGACAGACAGATGCAAAAAGCAAATTTGTTTTTATACTTTGTAGAAAATAGAGAAGATATACAAATAATCTCTACCAAACATTGAGAAAAAAAAGTCTGGAATATGTGTTTACCAAAACCTTAACTCGTATTTCAACTTACGAATACATGCTCTATTCTTATAATACCAACGTAACAAACTGTAACTATCAGTTGAATTGTGCAACGTTACATTTATGATTAAACAATTTATCTTGGCCTGCGTGTATAACAATTGCAGAAAACGTAAAACACTGCACTGAATGTATACATGCACTGTAACGATTATGAAAAATCATGAAACATGCGTTGTGGATTAAGTGTGTGATAAAAATAAACGATATATGAGCTGGGGGCCGTGGGTTCGATTCCCACTTAGGGCAAACATTCATGTGATGAACATTTGTGTTTGTTCTATGTCTGGGTGTTAATATCTATTTAAGTATGTATTTAAAAGTATATGTGTATGTATATCAGTTTCTGGCCGCCATAGTACAAGCTTCGCTTAGTTTGGGGTCAGACGACCGTATGTTCAAATGTCCCGAATATACAGCATAAAGAACGAAAAACCTTCACGCCCTTCTTACCATACACTACAGCATGTTACAAATACCCTGTTGTATAATTGAAGGGCATGTACACACACTTATAAGTTTTAATACAAAAATACCAAAAAAAATGCACGTTAAAAATAGCCAGAGTCAGGTCAGTTTAAGAGCGCAAAAAAAAAGAAATTTGAAAGAAATGTTAACAAATCTTTATCATATTTTATTTTGGCGGCTTTTATTCTAAGAAAAAAGCGGCGAATACTTTACAAATAAAACCGAGGCGATTAGTATTTGTTTGGCGGAGCGCGATGTGTGTTCAAAATGTTCATAGTCGGTATTTAATTTAAAATAGCATAATTGCATCTTCCAGTCGATACTGGATGCGCACCTCACGGATAAAACGGGGTTTTTGGAACACCCTGTATATTGGTCGAAGCGCCGGGAAGAAAATAATAGAGAAGTCTGTAGCATCCTATAACTAACTACCTACCAAAAGTTTTTAAATCTTAGAAAAATCGAGTTATTTTTTTTAAATTAAAATGTATACCTACTGGTTTAAAACACAGTCCTGTTTGTTTCATTTTACCCATTCAAAGTTTCAAGTGTCAACATAACATTATTGATCAAACATCAGTTTATACAAAAGGGCAATCGATATCGAATAGGTCAGCCATTAACATCGCACAGGTGGTCGAGTTACACACGTGCCGGAAGTCTTATCGAGATGCAGTTGCAGCAATTTGCAATGTGACGAACGGAATATGTGTCATTTGAATAGGTAATTGTAAGTAACATTAAAAACATGTATAGTATAAATTTACAGTTTATTTTTCTTAAAGACTGGCATCTAAAACCTGAAATCTACCCAAAAACAATAATATACTATTTATGTAGAAAAAATTTATAATTATGCAAAACTAATAAGAGTAATATTTGTACAAAATGGCTAGGACAGGAATTTACGTAGTTATTTTAGGATATTAACTACCTACAATATATTGAACTTTTTAGTAAGATAGTAATTAAAGCAATTAGCACGAAATTTACGCATGTAGAAACTCTTCTATTCAACTTTTAAAGGCTAAATAATTTTCAGCTTTTCTAAATTTACTGTGTCGTCTAAATCTAACCAAATATAATTACTATGATGGCTAGTGGTGACAAAATATGTCCCGTCCAGTACCGTCTTGTCATTTTTTAGGTAAATGCCTGATTCAAAAAAACATAAATCATTTATACATGGATAGGTGGATGGAATCATTCAAAGTCAATATCAAAATGTCTTTATTCAATTTGGTACCGAAAATACACTAACAAACGTCTCAAAGTTATAAAAATGACTACCGCCACAGAATACTCCTTTTTACCAACATTATTATGTCCACCACCGAGTTCGTAAAAAGAGCCACTACTCAGATGAACAGGCAAATTTATTTACTGAAATACTCCTATGTTATACTCGATATGTCGTGAACATTTGCAAGCATTGATTTACTTGTACGTCCACTGCAGTTACTCGAGGCAGGCCTTGACCATGACTGTATTGTGTATGCAGGGGTCCGCTCCACTCCAGCGCTTACAACGCCCCGCCATTTGGCAAAGATAAGATAGAGCGTAGAGCGTAGTTCAAACAAGAGCGTTTATATAGAGGATTCTGAAGAATGATTTGGTATCATTTCTTGCTTTGCCAGTCATGTAGGTACAACAGAGAGTATGAGTAAAGTAGGAAATTAAGATAAAAGGCAATATTAATTATTAACTGACTCTCTCGGTGGCTCAGTATTGGTAACGAACCTGCCTGCCTTGTGAGCGTGGGTTCCATTTCCACCTAGGGCAAACATTCATGTGATGAACACTTGTAATTGCTTTATGGCTGGGTGAGACTTAACCTTATTATTTATGGAAATAATATTTAGTCTTGTTTCATTATTACCATCATCAAGGCAAATCATCAGCACTGCTGAAATTTTTCGATCCTCGTCATATTTAGCCCCAATATTCAAATTTCAATATCCCTTCATGTGTCGTCTTTTGTTCCGTAGTATGCATTCTAAAGTTAGGCAAAAAACCCGCGTTCTTTTCTGCATAAGCTATTCTCCTATTAATAAATAAGCAGCGTTTACGCCGCGCTTGGCCGCAATTCTTGCAAGAATTACCTACTTATCTTGTGTAACGTCACGCAACGATATATCGTTTATTACATAGCGACTGTGTCACGTACTTTATGATTAGATATTTGATTACACTGTCGTTGATAGTTAGATGGTTGGTTGGGTTTGGTTGATAGTTTGTGTTATCTCATACATTTTATATGAGAGGAAGAGAAAAGTACAATAAGGACGATGAACTATCACGTAAGGTAACTAAACTTATGAATGGTTATAGCGATAGGGGACGACAGAAGAAAGTACGGATAAAATGCTTGAAAGTAGTCCGGTCAAAACAGACATACTTCCAAGGTTACAATGATTCGCATAGAGCTGGAAATTGGTACGAATGTTGGGACCACTATTATAAATTAAACGTGCGAAAAGTCTTCTGCCAAAAATAATTCTGCCAAATTGAAATTCAAAGTTGAAAAATTGGAGTTTTTTGCATTTATCAGCCAAACGGTAAGTTTTATCATAAAAATAATTATGTTAAATAATGTGGTAGATCATGTCATTATCTACAAAAAATGTTCTAACACTCTTTCCCCTAAGATTCCTCATTTCTGAGGTATAGCGATTCCGAAAGTTTAAAAAGGGGATTACTCATAATATCCATTTTCCAAGGCACCTGTGAGGTAGTGGACTTGAAAGATAACGTGATGAAGTGATTAATTATAGAGACGTCATAAAGAAAACGTACATACTTTTAAGATTCCACTTACGTGGGAATATCAGAACTGCTAAAATATCAATATTATAATTCCAACCGATGATTGTTCAATCCAAAGGAGTTGGAGTTTAAGTTTTGTTATTTTAAATGAAAAAGCAAGTCTTCGTTTAAATTAGTGCCTAAGTTATAAAAAATACTGAAAAAAACAAAACTTAAATTTTTTGATTTGAAATAAAAGAAAAGATTTTCCAAACGGATTTCATCAAAATTAGAAACATAAAAAACCAATGGAAAATTCCTTTATTAAGCAGTGCCTAAGTAGCAGTTTGGGTAAAAACACTTTGTTAAAACTTAGAGTTTTTTTTTTAATTTATCCCATTTTAATAACCCATTAAATGTCGCACAAAAAACTTATTGCAAAACTTCTCGGCACCCGTCTCATTACGTTTTCTTACTATCGCCGTGTATGTTCACTGCTGATAACATTATGCAGGGTGGTTCTGAACACAAAAACATAATACATACAAAATATTTATATTGATTCATTGGCAAAGAATCTCTTCACTATACAGAGTATAAAACAAATACTCTACACAGTATAAAACAAAGTCACTTCCCGCGTCTGTCTGTGTTTCCGCTAAGTCCGCCTAATATAGTTTTAACCGATATTGTTCTTCTTTCATGTTTTGTGATTTCTGCTGTGAACAATAAATAGTTTATCTATCTGTATCTTTTTAGGCCGTTAGAAAACAAGTCTAAATAAAACAATCAAAAACTGATAATATCTGTCTGCAGAGGGCTGAAAGGTCCATACAAAATTGAAATAACCTTTTAATAACGTTTTAAAAAATGTCTGTTCCAAAGACGGGTCTGAGCAGTAGCGCACTTGTAGCGCCTCACTCAACTGCCGTCTTTGTACTTCTTCACTCTACAAAACTTCAAGGCTAGAGTGAATAAGTACCTTTTAGGTCGTCGTGCTCCATCTTAGACCACAACGTCGCTTAACATCAGGCGAGTTGGTGGTCAAACGCCGACCTATTCTACATTTAAAAAAAAACTTATTTCTTTATCACCACACACCTTAACTTCCTGAATCACCCAGAAGTTGAGACAGCTAAGTACACACGATACTGGTTACCCAACAATGTCGTGTTACCAGTAGAGGCAGGCATCGGGACAGCAGGATGCAGACCGGTCGGCCAGATCCCGCCTCCTGCAAAAACTGCACCCTGTATCGCCACTGCTTGCTGGATAAGTACGCGCCGTGTAAGGATGAGATACCACGGCAGATGTTGACTTAACTTAGATAATAATTAGGTAAAATAACGTACTAACTACCAGTAGTTTACTTTTCACGTTTTAGGTGAACGTTATTTTAGCGAACTTTTGGGTGTCTAATTTGGGAAATGATAAATAGCGCAGCCAGGCCCGGATCTAGAGAGGGGTAACTGAGGCTCTTGCTCCAGTTCATTCAGGGGGCATCAAAACCGTAATGTAACATCTATAATCTTTTTTTAACCTATGTTAAAAAAGTATTGACGTCGATATAGATTCTTGATGAGGGACCGTTTAAAAAGATTCTAGATCTGGGCCTGAGCGCAGTGGCTAAATACGCAGCCCTTATATTGCAAAGTATAGTATTTTATCAATAGGCAATAAGACATACATTTCGAGCCAAGATAAAACTTTCGAAAAGACAAAAACAAAATTGAGTGTCTGGTCAAACCTACACGTGGGCAAGACGCTGGCCTTGTATGTAAAGATGTTGTTTCACGTTGCAATGCGTCAAGCATTTCGAAATCATTTCCACTCACAAAAAAAGATGTTGACGAATCCATTCTGCTGCAAAAATAAAACTAAATGATCTACAAGTCACCTATTTAAACGAGGTTCTACACTAACTCGGATGACCAAATTACGCATCTCCCAACTAGGTACAAACATGTACAAATACAGAAATGTAACGCTCTAATGAGAAGGCAAAACGACAAATGTCTTCGACCTCCACGTCACGACAGCGATGTGCTAAATTCGTCGGACCAAGACAAACTTGACGTGACGAACCACTATGAAGTTGTTTGAACTGTGGTAGAGCAGAAGTAGGGTCTCCGTAGACTTCAAGCCCAGCGCCCGACCGCCTCGCAATGGTATAAATGAAAAATAAACGTAATATTTTGTGGCTTAAAGTCCTTTTTAGAACGAATCGCAGGCTGACAGCGGCGCAGACCGCGGGAGGCTTGCGTGTGGCCCGCTGTTGAAAATAAGATCTAGAAAGAACTTTAGATTACATTAAGGTTTTAAGTTCATTTTTAGGGTTCCATACCCTAAGGCTAACAGGACCCTATTACTAAAATTCCGCTGTCCGTTTGTCTGTCTATCTGTCCATGTATCACCAGGCTATATCTCATGACCCGTGGTAGTTAGACAGTTAAAATTTTCACAGATGATGTATTTTTGTTGCCGCTATAAAAAAAATACTAAAAAACAGAATGTAATAAATATTTAAGGGGGATCCCATACAACAAACATGATTTTCTCGCGTAAATATAAAGGTACGGAACCCTTCGTGCGCAACTCGACTCTCACTTGGCCGGTTTTCATGTATAACATTACAAGGCGGTCGGGCGCTGATCTTGTAAGTCGACGGAGACTCGTAGGCACATCCTCACCAAGACAAATATGTAGAGTCATCAGAAAAACTGGGCCGCGAAGAATAATAGTCGTGTTTGCTTTGTGTACGCTAAAATCTGAATGCTCTCGATAGGATGAGCTGTCGGTTGACTCAGTTTAAAGTTTTTGGAAGATTAGAAATCTTCCAAAAAAAAACAATCTAATAGAAACAGGACGAAACAGCAAGATCTCTTTCTTCCTTAGCATCCTAGTACACTATACTTTGCCACTAAACAATACTAAATGAACGATGAGTGACGCGACATAAAGATAGAAAGGGTAAAATATAGTAGAGTTAGGTACGAGTATACAGTACGTTGTTTTTTCTAATTTTTTTTTTACAATTCAGATTTATTGATTAAATTGAAGAAAAATTATATTTTAAAATAAAATAATTTTAAAAATATGTTAATTTTGTTGTGAAATAAAAGGCTTTTTTTATTATTTTTTATTTTATTATACAGTACGTAGCTTTTATTTAGGATATCACGTCGTGTCGGGAAAAGGCAAGAAAACCCAACTCAGTTAAATTTGGTGCTGTTTAGCGTTCGATACAAAATCGAAACCAACCGATTACCAGCACCCACTTTTGACGAACCAACTGAAAACTGCATACTATTGCTATTACATAATTTATTCGAACTGTTAAGGTGTATGGTAAGGTGTATGGTAAGTTGTATGGTGTATGGTAAGGTGTATGGAACTTGCCTCGTTCGCTCGCGACACTATTACATTAGACATACAATTATAGAATGTATTTTTGATAAATTTGCCTCTAACAATGCATTGAGAACGTATCACAAAGTATACAAAATAATTTTCATGTTGATATTTCTAGTTTTTATTACTTAGAAAAACGTGACCACGTAAAAAAATTACATGTTTACGTTTCACTCATTGTGATCAGAGAAATGTGGACGTAACGTAAACGTGAATGTAACGCCGTGCCTGATCATACACGTTAACAGGTCGGCCTAAAGTTATTTACTAGATACGTCAATCGCATTCTAATAGAAACTTGAAGCGTATTTTCATCACGGCCCGAAACTTACTTCTCAGTACTATCACAGTGGAAATACCCACTAAAGTCTACGATTTATATTCTTGAATGAGTAATTTTATACAGAACGAGTGGAGGTCATTAACTCCAGCTAAGTAGGCCACTGTCAGCCCTGCGTCGCGGAATAAAAAATGCAGACGGACAACTTCAACTTCAAAAGAAGAAAATTTCTGAAATTAAAAACAATATTTTTATTATACGTGACTACAGAGTCACGCGCTATCAAGGAATATGTAGTCAAAACACCTAGCCTTATAGACCAAAAAATTAATTTATCATGTAGTACAAAACATATGATACCAGCCCAGAAAAGCCATGTGGCATCCAGGAAACCTTGCAGTCGCACAGTCTGACAATGATGATTATAAAAAGAACAAATAAACGAAAAAATAATAGTTTCTGCTTTATTCCAATTCCCTCTTATTCTTCGATAGAGGGCTAATTCTTGAGATAGAAAAAAATCGTAAACTGGTAGGTACCCTAATCACCCTCTGTATCATTATAATCTTTGCCTGCGCGGAGTCTTACATCTACATAATGACCAGTGGGAACAAAAACTCGCGGATTATAATTAAATTAAATCCAAAAACTTTTGATTGTATCTCGGATAACTGTAAATTGCATCATGTGTTCAAATTGTGAGAAAACTCTCATGTTTGTTTTTGAATAAATATTAATTTGACGAGAAACATGTGACTTTTAACGGATTTGGACCAATAATTGTTAGAGATTTTAAAAAGCGTGTTAATAAGCTTTTGCCAGTAAAACCATAAAGTACGTTCATGAAAATTTAAACCTGCCCACAGTAAGTAAAAATAAAATGTAATTAAATATTTAGGTAGTAAGTAAGCCTCTTTGCGTACATAGATAATTATTTCAGAAAATAATTATCACTAACAGGAAAACTGTTGTTTTCCCTAACACACTAGCTATATGTAAATAAGCATTCACTAAATTCTCAGTTTCAATTAAGCTAAACAAAAGACATTTTAGCAACATAAATATATACATGTCATGTACTTTATTAAAAAAAGCATTGACACTGACATAAACAAACTATTGACAAACAATGATAATTTGAATTAAAACTCAAATATAAAATCACACATGATAAAATTTTTTTGACAAATTAAAATAGAACTTCAAAATATTCAACATAAAAATTAAGATCAGTCAAAATACAAAACCAACACAAAAACATACAACCAACCAAAATACCAACAATTTTATTCGACGAACATCCGCTTCCAAATCTCTTATACATTCAGTTGGTCCACCAAAATCCCCGATGGATTGGCATAAAAAATGGAGAATGTTCCACGATATTGAAGGTCAACAATCTGTCAGTGGGTCAGCATGAGCTGGCGGAGGCCCAGGAAGCGACTCCTGGCCGGTTTGGACAGATACTCGTAGGCATTAGCCATAGCATTGATTTATGGTAAACTGACCGGCAAACATCTAAGTAAAAACCAACGTGGTGGTGGAAAAGTTGGCGTTTGTGCACGTACGTTGAAATTACCTAAACTAGGCTATTACGCCGATGACGTCATTTCAAAGTTATTTGCCGGTTTTTGTGAGTTGACAAATATTTAGCTAAGGACAGTCTTATGATTGTCAACTGTGAGAACTAAGTCTTAATATTAAAGTACAATAATTTTAAAGCATCCCCTTTTGCATCATGATGAGAGGGTAACCAAAAAAGTTGCTTAATTTCCAGTTGATTAAAGTATTCCTTATATATTATATTTGCTTATTGATTATAGTATAGGCTTTGTGAGCTTTAGACCTCGTGGCCGACGTCCTCCTCTACAAGTTGCATTCGTCAACCGTATCTAGAGAATCGCTCTAGAAATGCGACGTGCAGAGGAAGACAGAGATTCGGAGAGAGATCTAGACAGAATTAGGACATACGACAGCATTTTTGTCAAAGCTGAAGCATAGACATTTCGCTTGCACGCTCGCTCGGTCTATAAAAAATAAATTAACATAACATACATATCGTCACGCCTTTCCCCCGAAGGGGCTGGCAGAGGTGTAATACAACACCCACACTTCGCCGGACGATATTCAGTCCCAATTGTGACAGGGGGTGAGCCTGTCGCCATACACCGGGCTCCATTCATATAGCAGATGACATACAATACGCACATAATATATGTACACAATAAACAAATTGGTGCGTGCCGTCGACTGGGTTCGAACCCGCTCCCTCTGGCTTGAGAGGCAGACCTTCTCCAACTAGGCTGTCATCGCTTAAAAATAAATTAACAAGTTCTAATTTATATAAGTACTTACGTAATTATGATTTAAAACACGGGAATTACTCACGTACGATTCAGTCGATTATTCCGACTATAGTTTCAACCGCATTCGGCGGTCTTCATCAGGGCGAGTGCGCGCGCGCGGCTGCGTCTCGCATAGCACAGACATACTTACGTAATATTTACTATGTAGTACATATTGTTGTAGTTATATATAGCAGCATAATTAGTAGTACCGCATTGTATTTTATTCTGTTAGACTAATTTTAACGCTAAAACCAGATTCCTTCAAACAGCTAGGTACATCAGAACATGTTTTATTCCATTTCTTGAAACATGAAATAAATCTTAGTGTCAAACGATTCACCTCTGGATCATCCAACATTATCATAGCGTTTTTGACTAAATTTGCTATTTGCGGTGTTATATTAACATCTCGAAACTGGTTATGAATTTACATAACATTCTTTAAAAATGTTCTGTGCATCAGTCTTCTCTGTAACAGTCGTTTTATAGGGTTTTTGACCTAAAAATGTATTAAACTATTAAGATAAATGTCATAGCATAAACACTGGGCAGCCATTAACTACCTATTTGATGGATTGTTAGTAAAGTTTATATTAATATAATTATAATAAAGTTAATAAAATTATGATACAATACAATAACAACGCAAACAATAAACATCACAAAAAGTAGCATTAATTTCTTTTTTGTTGTTTTCATATATTTGTTATTATTTTAAAAGCGATGACAGCCTAGTTGGGAGAAGGCCAGCCTCTCAAGCCAGAAGGAGCGGGCTCGAAGCCAGCCGACGGCACGCACCAATTTGTTCATTGTGTGAGCATATATGCGTATTGTATGTCATCTGCTACATGACTGGAGCCCGGTGTATGGCGACAGGCTCGCCTCCTGTCACATTTGGGACTAAAAATCGTCCGACGAAGTGTGGGTGTTGTATTACACCTCTGCCAGCCCCCTCGGAGGAAGGGCGTGACGATATGTTAATTATAACAAAGTTAATAAAATTATGATTCAATACAATAATAACGCAAGCGCTAAACAACACAAAAAGTATCATTAATTTATTTTTGATATTTTCTTTTCTACGAGTATGATATTATTTTAAGAAACTCACCTTACTTGCCTACTTTAACTACTTACTTCATAAAATTACAAACTAAGTAACACACTTATACAAGTAGGTAACATTAAATGTAATATGTATTTGCAATTATATTACACCACTATCTAATACTAATTATAATCACTACCATATTATAATCAAAATCACACTAATCCTACTAATATTATAAACGCGAATGTTTGTAAGAATGGATGGATGGATGTTTGTTTCTCTTTCACGCCAGAACAGCTGAACAGATCTGGATGAAATTTGGCACAGAGATAGATTATACTCTAGAATAGCAGATAGAATACTTTTAACCGCGGGCGAAACCGCGGGGCGCAGCTAGTAATATTATAAAGCGAAAGTTTATGAGAGTGTATGTTAGTATGTATGTTTGTGACTTCTTCACGCCCAAACTTATGAACGGATTCCGATGAAATTTGGTATGGATATAGTTTATATCCTGGATTAACATATAGGCAACTTTTTTACAGCAAGCAAAACCGCGGGGCGCAGCTAGTCACCTACAATTATTTTAAACTTCCCGTAACTTTGTGATCAAATTGTCTAAATTTAAGCAGTAAAATTGTAAAAGCAGGTAATATGCGCCTTCTGGCGTTTAAGTGCAAAGTATCGCAGTAAAGTAACAAAGTAAACAGGGGTCTTCAGCCAGAGGCCTCTGTGAGTGGAGTTATAGCTTAGAGGACAAGGGAGGACGTTCACCTTTCGCTACCAGCATTAGCTTATTGCGGACTTAACTTTAACTTAACTCACAAATTAAACGAAAATCCTAAAAATGTCGAAAATAGATCGAATAAGGTACTAGATAAACACACTTTTTGAACGAATCGACAATCTGTTACAAGGCGGCTCTATGTCTAACCTTTAACTTAACAACTTTTATTGCAGACTGTATATGATCATGGTATAATAATATACTCTTTAAGATAAAATAATAAGATCAACTGAATCATAAACACCTTGAAAAATATGAAGAAAAATCAGAATTATGGTAAAAAGGAAAAAAAAAAGATTCGGACAGGAGTTCGATTTATAGCGTGAAGTGGCCTTAAACTTTTTAAATATTATGATAATTTTAAACTTCTAATATAAAAATTACGTACCTACGTAAACGATAATGTCACAGGAAATTACAAATTGTTATTTGTTTTTTAGAAGACATAAAAAAACCTACTATTTAATTATTTATTCAGAAATACTTATCATACTAATACCAACTACTATTTATATTAATAATAATAACCTACTGTAAAAAAAAAAATCTAATTTGTTAAGGCTGACAACGTCCAGTGTCCTTTCAGCATTCTACAATATGCCGGCCGTTTATAAACGGACGAGTTATACAATTTTCCAGCGACGTAACACAATACATAACGAAATAAACATGCAGTTTTCTCGTTACAAAGCATATTTTCATTTATAAGCTACAATCATTAAGACTCGAGTTAAGCCTCGACTCGAACAGTCTTGAAGACTGTAGCTGGTAATTACGAGTATTAATATAAGCAGGCGCCGGTACTTTTGGTAGCCAACTGCCTGCTGTTTTAAAAATTACGTGTTAGGTATGTCTTGATAGCCATACCCCGCGGACCGACACCGCAGCGTCGACCCACGTGCCATCGAAGCGGCAAACACCCTTTTATTGACGAGAAGTTCGCGCGCTCGAAGCTCCCATGCCGGTCGCGAATGAAACGCATGCGAGTTCTAAGGCGCTACTAGCGCTATCTAGTGTTCCCTTTTTGCACCATATTTCATTCCTTTTATTTTTTGTAGTTTTTTGTTTGTTTGCGATAAGCTCGCCCCCGTCACGTTTGTGACTGAATATCGTGCGCCGAAATGTGGGTGTTGTAATACACCGCTCTGCCAGCCCCTTCGGGGGAAAGGCGTGACGATTTGTTATGTTATGTTATATTTTCTAGTGTAACTGTTGGTTCATAATTTTTAAACTTTGAAAAATAATTGCTTGTAGGACATTATTATTAAAAATACTAGCTACGCCCCGTGGTGTTACCGCTAAAAAGTACTTCATGTATTTATGAAGGCTATGAGCTACCAGCGGAAGCTTTTGATGAAATTCTATAAGTATGGAACTTATCAAATTTCAAAAAAAACCTGTCAATTCGCTCAAGCGTGAATGTGTATGTACAAGCAAACACACACACACACACACAAACCTTCGCCTTTATAATTTAAAAGTACAATTATTTAACTTTCGTAAAAGGATAATAATAATTATAATTTTTATTTCAGGCAATAATCCATACAATAAACATCTAAAAAACATGAAGTAAAAAAAGCTCTTAAAATTTTGCAAGTCTCTTACTCAACCGTTTTTTTTTTCTATTAGAAAGTAATATAATACCTATATATACCTACTAAAAACTCATTGATAACTTACAAAGAGATTTTTCTTAAAAGAGGAATTCCAAAGGGAGTATCTACATTAGTCTTTACACTGCACAGAGGCACCTGTTCGCTAGCAAAGGATAGAGCAAGCTCGCGGAAATAGTAGAGTTGGTACAAAAACACTGAATTAGCTCACCCTTATCTTGAGCGCGACGATCCAAATGTAGGCGGATCTATAGAGCTTTAATTGGGAAGCTAATTATACATATTATACATACAAGTTCAAAGTAGGTGACCAAACATTTTTTTTTCTATTATCCGATTAAATGACTGTAGATGAGAACATTTCGAATTCAAACTTATTGTGTTAGCAAACCAGACAAAAAAATGCAGTCTATGCTCCGCTGTGTAACGTTTTCCGAGCGAACTGTCAAAGGAATGTCAGTGGGGTAGCGCCTGAGTCGCTCGCCCCGCCAACCGACACTTTTCGCTAGAGCCCGGAAGAGGACGGATCTCGTTTTGTTTTTCTTTGGCGTCTTTCTGTAGTATTGATCTTGGTGTCCATTTGATTCATACTGAAATTACCCACTTATTGTACATGGTTTGGATTATTAAAAGTATTAGTGGTTCGTATTTACATTAAGGTGGTTTTCAATACCGTCCCTTCAGAAATAGTTTACAATTGTCATGGAATTCAAACACGTTTTTTTTTTCTGCACTCAACTTTTACTGAAAAGCCATGAGTAGATAGAAGTCAACAATTATAGAGACAATTATACCTAATGGCTCTATGGCGTCTATCCTCCTATACAGGTCGCATTCCTCAACCGATTCTCGTGAAATTTTGTGAGCAGATTCGGTACTTATACAGATTTTTTTCCGAATCATTTTTGGATTTTTTTTAAATTGCACTGATCACAAAATTTTAAGAGAATCGGTTAGGAGCCCGGCGACCACTTTAGTATTGGCTTAAGGTTTTCCATACCCATTTCGTCTAGAAGAAGATGACGAGCGAAGAGAGCAAGTAAAGATACTGACGAGCCTTTAAAGTTACCTACAGAGTAATACTTGAAGGATGTTTTTCTTCTCGTAAAAGTGAAGAAAACACAAGTTTTCAAAATTCGAAATAAAAATAATCGAGCCGTTCAAAATTAATTACGTGGGTAGTGATGTGGTACCGAGAGTCGAATAACTTTCTTTTGAATTTTGCGGAACTATGTTTTTTTTATTTGCGTTATTTTTATTTTCAAACTTTGACATAGCATGATGTAATTTAATTTTGTAATTTTTAGTTATTAATATTTTCGTTGATAATACATTCAATGTGTGTGAGATAAATATAACTGATGTATTCGTTTTTGTCTCAATAAATAAAAATATAGATATATATATATATATACTGAACTTAACTTAACTTAACTTTACTGAAGTGCTTGGATTACAATTTTTAATAAGTGGATTTGATATACCTACAAAGTGCTGCTTTTGGGTGTAGTGGAGTTGTGGTTATTCCCATCAAAGTTTAACAACTAACAAACTTTTAAAACATATATATATATGTTTTATATATATAGTTGTGGTTATTGTGGTTGTTTTAAAAGTTTGTTAGTTGTTAAACTTTGATGGGAATAACCACAACTATATATATAAAACATATATATATATGTTATATATATATATATATATATATATATATGTTTTAAAAGTTTGTTAGTTGTTAAACTTTGATGGGAATAACCACAACTCCACTACACCCAAAAGCAGCACTTTGTAGGTATATCAAATCCACTTATTAAAAATTGTAATCCAAGCACTTCAGTAAAGAAATATTTAACAGAGTTAGCATACACACAGAATTAAAGATACATAATACATACATAAACATATCGTCACGCCTTTCCCCCGAGAGGGCTGGCAGAGGTGTAATACAACACCCACACTTCGCCGGACTATATTCAGTCCCAAATGAGACAGGGGGCGCGCCTGTCGCCATACACCGGGCTCCAGTCATGTAGCAGACGACATACAAAATGCACATGTGCTCACACAATGAACAAATTGGTGCATGCCGTCGGCTGCGTTCGAACCCGCTCCCCCTGGCTTCAGAGGCGGGCCTTCTCCAACTAGGCTATCATCGCTTATAATAATAGATACATAATGTCTACATTATTTTAGTGATCAAACCAACCGCGGTCCCTAGCGCCAAAACACATTAAAATACGTACACACATATGTACGATACTACGTCGCCTCGAGCATCGTACCATGATACGACATCGAATCGTGAATTTTATGATGAGCCACGTCGTAGATTTTCACAACGCGACATCGCAACGTTACGTGACATAATGCGACGTATCGTGGGTATGTGTTTCGGCCCCTAGGCTACCGTATTGACAGAAACCATCAAGAGGAGGCTGACGGCCAAACATATCGCAAGACATGCTCGAGCCGGCTCCAAGTATTTGAACGGTAATTAAGGCTAAGCAAACATTTTAATCGGTCTTTCAACTTGACGTCAGAGTACTATTTACTTGTGTAAAACGCAAACATTTATTAATATAAAATTAAATCGAAGACTTAGCTGATCTAATCTAATTGTTCTAACGCGTTGTATGTTGTTCAACGTGTGCGCGTTGTGCGAAGTGTTGTTCAACTTTTGTTATTTTGTAATACTTTTGTTATCATGAATTGTAATAATTAAATGTTATTGTACTGTATAGTATTCGTTTTGTAATTGAGATTGACTAGGTAAAAAATCGATTAGCACTTGTGACTTGTCAAAACGCAAATTGATCGACCATTTGATCCCAATGAAATTAATTTCAATGGTTAGTTACTCTAATCTAATAATTAAGATTGACTGAGCAACATCGCCAGCAATAATAATAAGATTGCATAATGATTAAGAAACTTGCAGATGCAAAAGAAATGACAAGCATTGTAATAGATTGCTTGCAGCGAATCGGTTACTAGCTTGCATAAAAAATCTCAATAACTACTATTAATTATAACAGCTATCACATGCGCCTTCTGTATTGAAAAGAACTACATTTTATCCTTTTAATGTTTGTCACATTTACTTGACCAAATAAAAGGAAATAAGGATCGATCATCTCGCATTTGCGCGCGCGCACCTTGACTAGACATTTGCGCTATTTCATATGCAATGCAATGTGCGCTGTCAATTGCGAAACTATTCAAAATATGACGTAAATGACCGACGTAAAGGTCCAAATAAAAATAGATGAATGTTGTTGCACCTTGAAGGGAAAGTATAACGCAGTTCGTACAAAAAGCTATACTGTAGCCCTATGCGAGTTTACATAACGAAATGATGATAGCATGTCAAATTCATGTCGTTAAAATGATAATGATGTGAGATTTGACGCGATGAGTAGCAGACGAATTTGGCAGCGCACAATACTTTACATCTTCATTGCATACCAAAAATATAAAATAAAACAATCACAATGAAAAATTAACATCATTCTTTCATTATATTGCTTATTTTATTGGGATGTTACGAGTAAGTGTAAGCTTGTTAAAAATTACTCATAGCATGTAATGAAAACTGGCTCTCAACCCTCAAGAGCGGCTAACAAGTAAGTTTAACGATATATTTCTAACCTAAGCGTAGTAGCTAGCCTTGTTCTATAAAGTACTCATCGTCATGCAGTTTGGAACGCAAACGACAAAATATTAGCATCGTTCCATTTAACCACAAGAAAATATTTGTAAAGCTACGTGATTGGCCGACACGCGATTTGCCGACACCTTATGTACGAACGGCTAAAATTATAAGGAATCATCTGGCGACCGCGTAAAATGAGTGCAGTTGCGATGCCTCAAATCCATGCCATGCAATCTGCGCTTGTGGTTAGTACAATAGCTTCAGAATGGTGGCAAGTCATATGGTGTGCGCTTGCACAAACCCATTGACATACTAAGTAAAATTATCTTCGTAAGGACATAACATATCGTCACGCTTTTCCCCCAATGGGGGCTGGCAGAGGTGTAATACAACATCCACACTTCGCCGGACGATGTTCACACAATGAACAAATTGGTGCGTGCCGTCGGCTGGGTTCAAACCCGCTCCCTCTGGCTTGAGAGGTGGGCCTTCTTCCAACTAGGCTGCCATCGCCTATTTTCGTAAGGAATGGGTCAAATAAACTTTCAAATGAGATCAACTTAACGGTGCTCATAATCATACTGTTCGTTGACCGTGGTCACGGTCGATCCACGCTTGGGCACCGACCAAAAAATATGTCACGCCACTCCTGAAAGTTACTCATACACGCCCAGTTTATTAGGTAGTAATGTATTGGTTCGCTATATTTGAAACACCACCTCTAGTTGTTTACGTCAATGCACAAACCGCTCAAAGGGCTGCCGCCGGTCGGGTTTTGGGACAGCATAGTATAGCAACTACAAGACAACCACACACAACTGTCTGTCTGTCGGTATGGAGTGGTGTTATAATATTTACGTGATTGTTCATAAGTGGCTAGCTGTTACCTGTGACTCCGTTCGCGTGAACGTAATATAAAAAAATCTGTATATGACATACACATTTACATAGCTTATTAATGGTAATATGCTAAAGCGCAACACGCACGTAGTAACTCTTTTTTTTTTTTTTTTTTTTTTTTTTTTTTTTTTTTTTTTTACCCAGGGTAAACCTTTTATAGGTACCACCCCGCCTCGGGGGAGGCAAGGTGGTTATGTGGGGGTCTCCGCCCTAGTGGCGGCATACCCACTAAAAACCCTGGGGGGTTTCTTCTCGGCGCCCATGTCTCGGGACTACGGGAACACTCTTGCACTCGACCGCACAGCCCCGACGACGCTGGTCCCCTAGGACCCTTCCCGTATAGTTCATTCTTCGAGAGCACACGGAAGCACCGCGCGCGCCACCTCAGGGGTTACGCTTGTCGGGCGACGGACCCCCCCGGGTCCGCTGCCCAAGCCCCCTGTTATGGAGGTTGGAGGAAGATCTGACGTGTCCTCTCGTACGCGTTCCGCCGTTTCCTTCTGGAACATTACTTGTTCACAGAAGGAAACTGTCGCCTCCCACGATCTCTCGCAACCGAGCATTGATTTAACCAGTGCTGGTAGCGAGAGATCGCTTCCCACAATTGAGACGAGGACACGTCGCTCATTTGCCCAAGCTGGGCACTCCTCCACGGTGTGCTGCGCCGTGTCCTCGTCGCAGCTACAATGGTGGCACGCGGTCGTCGGTTCCCTTCCGGCTATACGGCACAAGTACTTTCCGAAGCATCCATGCCCGGAAAGCACCTGTACAAGCCGGAAGGTAAGCGAACCGTGTGTCCTGTCCAGCCAGTTCTCGAGGACAGGCCTGACAGCCTCGACGGTCCAGCTTCCAGCTCTAGGTTGGGCTAGTTGTTCCTTCCATTCTTCCAGCATGGACCGACGGGCGTGGATCTTCCACACTTCGACCTCCCTTGGTGCTGGACTTTGTCCACGGTGACGTAGCCCCGTGCGCCATGCGTACATATTTGCATGGACCTCCGCCTCCAAGTCCCAGGGAGGCGACCCAGCCAAAAGACACGCTGCCTCTGTGGATACTGTGCGGTATCCCCTTACCACCCCGATGGCCATAGCCCGCTGCGGTCGCCTTAGAAGGGCAACCGTTCGGTTATCCAGGGCGTCCGCCCATTTAGGCGCCCCGTACAGGGCCATGGACCGGACGACTCCGAGATAGAGGCAACGGCTGCTAGCCTTTGGTCCTCCCAGATTAGGCAGTAAACGCCTAAGTGCCCCAGCCGCGCCCATCAACTTGGGGACCAGCCGCGCGAAATGCTCCCTGAAGTTCCACCTGCCATCGAGGTAGAGTCCCAGGTACTTCATGCTGGAGTTCACATCAACACGCGTTCCCCTGATGGAAATGTGGGCACCTCTTGGAGGCGCCCGGCGGGGACCGTGGAAAACCAGGGCCTCCGACTTGTTAAGCGCCACCTTGAGTCCCAGCATCTCTATCCTTCCCACCACCTGCTCCACCGTAACTGTGGCAAGACGGGCAGCCTCCTCGAAGGTCTTGCCCCGGGCAGTCACAAGCGTATCATCTGCATAGCAGGTGACATTTGCGAACGGATTGAGAGCTACTCTCAACACCCAGTCGTATCCGATGTCCCACAAGACTGGCCCCAGTGCCGAGCCCTGTGGCACACCGCACGACATTTTCCACCGCAGAAGTCTTCCTTCTTTCCCTGTGGCCGAGACAAATCTCTCGGAAAAGTAAGCACCAACAATCCGACTGAGGTAGGGTGGCACTTCATGGTACTTTAGTGCCTCCGCTATACAAGCCCATGGCAATGTGTTGAAGGCATTAGCGATGTCAAGGGACACCGCCACCATCACGCCGCCTTGGCTCACCGCCTCGTCCGACAGGGACTTGACTCGGTTGATCGCGTCAATCGTGGACCGACCCGCTCGGAAACCATATTGTTCGTCCGACAGATTTGGACCAACCCTATCAAGGTGCCGGATGAGTCGAGCAGCTATAACGCGCTCAAACAACTTGTCCGCCTCATCCAGCAGAACAATAGGGCGGTACGCAGAGGGACATTCAGCGGGACGCCCGTCTTTCCTCAACAGCACCAGCCTGCCCGTCTTCCACAACTTTGGGAACCGACCCATCTCCAAACAGGTATCCAACAGTCTTTGGAACCGGCTCCCAAGTTCTGTCAGTGCCAGCACCCAGGCCCGACCCGGTATCCCATCTGGTCCCGGGGCTTTGTTCTTAACTTTGAGCTTAAGAACAGCCGCCCAAAGCTCTCCTTCGGAGACCGGTGGTACCTCTTCGACATCAACTTGAGGAGTGCCCTCCCGATGAGCCGCCATTACCGGAGCCTGAAAAGCCGCGCTGTTTGGAAACAGAGCGGTTACGACGTTCTCCAGCAAGCCCGGCTCGAGAGTCTCAGTCAAGGGGGGCGCCCAGGGTCGGATCTTCCGTCTGACTTCTTTATAAGGTCGTCCCCATGGGTCGAGGCTGAGCATCTCTAGCAGCTCGTTATGCGCCCTAGTCTTTGAGTTGCTGATAGCCAGTCGCAGGTCCCTCACCCGCTCCCGGTATACACCATATGACAAGGTCTCAGCAACTTCATCCCTGCGCTGCCGTCGTCGCTGCCTGGTGTACCGGCGTCTTGCTTCCACACAACTCCTTCGGAGATCCGCTATCTCCTGAGACCACCAGTATACCTGTCGCCGGGGAGGCCGTGGTTTAGCCCGGGCCATGCTGGCGTCACATATTTGCGACATAGCACTCCGGAACCACTCAGTTTCCTCGTCAACCTGCACTGACCCATCCGGTATGGCCATCCAGGCCTGGACAATAGAAGCCTCCACCAACGCTTCTTTGTCCATCGTCCTCAGGACCCACCTGGGAATTTTAGGGGAGTTCCTGCCCGAGCAGCAATTAGCCGTTGCGGCTGAATAACTGGAGACGTCGAACCGGATATACCGGTGGTCGGACGCTGTTTCCACTTCCTCCATCACCGTCCATCCATGCACCATATGTGCAATGGTAAAGGAAGCCAATGTGAGATCGACAATAGACCCCCCGTTCCACCGCACACACGTCTCAACTGACCCCTGGTTCAAAACCAGGAGGTCACTGTCCGCAACCCACTCCTCCAGAACCTCTCCTTTAGGTTCAGTTGCTGGGCACCCCCACGCCATAGACTTGGCGTTAAAGTCCCCCGCCACAAGCGCCCGACGAGGTAAGATTTGCCTAATGAGAGCGCCTACCTCGTCTAGGAAAGACTGAAACTCCGAGAGGCTCCTACTTGGAGAAAAGTATACCCCTACGAGGACGATACTTTCCCACTCGACAGCCACGTACCCTCTGCCCCTCGCAACAACTGGGAGAGGCGGATTGCCAGCCAAGGAGACGATGGTCACCACGCCATCCACGTCACCCACCCAGTTTTCCCGCGGAGGGACCGAATACGGCTCAGAGACAATCGCGACCTCTATCAACCATTGCGCCATGCTCTGGACAAGCAGGTCCTGCGCAGCAACACAGTGATTGATGTTCGCCTGTAAGAAGCGATGAGCCATGACTAATTAATCTTGGATCATCTCCTCCTCGTAACGCTCCTGAGCGGGGGCGGCGCTAGTAGTTGGAACGGCACTGGCCGTTGCGGCGGCAGGCTTGACCAACTTCTTCGGCTTGGGCGGGGAGCAAGCCTTGCTTCCCATCCTGTGTTCCGCTTGCCTGTTGGCCGCTGCGCACAGAGGACACCGAGCCTTTGCGGTGCACTGAGCCGCCTTGTGTCCAGGTTGACCACAACGGTAACAGTCTTCACTGCGGTCAACCTCACTCGAGGGACATTGAGCCCGCATATGCCCTCTTTGGAAGCACCGATAGCACTGCATCGGTCTTGCCTGCAGAACCTGCACACGTGCAGAAACCCAGCCGACCAGAAGACGGCCTCCCTCTTGCAACTTTTTTGCAGCTGGAACTGGGCAGCGTACCCAGGCGGAACCGGCACCCTGAGAGCCATGACGGATTTCTCCGACTTTAACAGCCTCCACTGAGCAACCCCCGCACTTGGCAACGACGCTTGCCAGTTCTTCCGCATTGATTGAGTCATCCAGGCCGGAGATGCGCATTTCTGCACATTTTGTAGGCCTGGTGACTTTAAGCAGCTCTGGGCTAATAATCTCGCGGATTTTTTGCGCGAGACAGTCCGCCTTTTCGGCACTCGTTGCGCCGGTCACTTCTAGCTTTCTAGCTCCAGTGGCAGCTCGTCTGCATTGCAGTCCCGTCCCTACTATGCCGCAACTGGTGAGGTCAATCTTTGATCTCAACTCTGTCAATACCTTCGGGTACGTCAATCCTCTCTCCTCAGCCCCCGGCTGCAGCGTAATCACCACCGCCGACGACCGAGGAGAGTGCAGTTTCACCTTCTGGCTCTTAGGGTCAGTAGTCTTCTGCTGGGCCCCTTTCGCCTTCTTCCGCCTTTTGACCACCGTCGACCAACCCTCCTCCATAGGTTCAGGAGGTGGTGGGAGAGTGGACTTAGCCTGCGTTAGAACCCCCTTCGCAGTGGGACGAGAGGGATCTCTCTGCGTAGGGTTTCCTTTTGCAGAAGAAGTAACCTTCTTTTTGCTCTTTACAGGGATTCCTGGGGTGGACTTTCCCTTTGACCCCTTCTGGGGTTCAGGGTTAGGCACCTTTTTGGAGCCACCAGGGCTAGGTTTTGGCTTCACAGCCACACCAGACGTCCCTTTTTGCCGGAGATCGGCAGCGATTGGTGGACGGAGTCGTGTTTCAGGCAATAAACGTTCCTCGAGAGCCTCCAGTCTTGCATTCACCATACCACCTACCTGCAACATAATAGAGCGCACCAGCTCCTCCTGCAAGTCGACGACTGACCGGGGCACACACAACGGCAGCTCCGTCTCTCCAGACGTTACTTGACGGGGAGGCGAAACCGGGGCAGTACGCAACCGAACCAACTCGTTTCGAAGGTCCGCCATCTCTTTCCGCAAGTTCGCCACTTCCCTCTCTAAGCGGGCATTGGCGCTCTGCAACTTGGCCGTTTCTTCCGTAGAAGTTCTTTTGCACAGAACTTCCACCACCGACTTGATAGAAGTTGCGGATTCCTTCAGTGCCTTCACGAATGTGCCCTTCAGATGGCTTGACTTCGTTGCCACCATATTTATAACTGTGAGGTCCTCCAGTGCTCTCTGACTGAGTGCTGCTACAAGTCGTTCGTCAACTTCTTCGCCGGTCTGCAGGTCCAGCGCGGCTCTACTTTTTTGAGATTCTAGAGCTCGTTTCTCCAGTTCAGTCTCAAGCTCAGCATCTAGCTGTTCCTGCCGCTGCTTGAGGTACTTCCTCCTCTGAATCTTTCCTGAGGTGTTCAGGGAAGCTGCTGGTATGGCAGGTGTCCTGAACTCCACAGAAAGGTCTTCTTCGTCAGTCAGCAGCTCGTTACAACGCTGTCGCTTCGCACCACTCTCCCAGAATCCGCCTTCAGTATCTGACCCGCGGGATTCCGGCATCTGAACGCTACCACTAGCGTCAGACTCCTCTCCTTCCGTCATCTGCGTCTGGAGAGAGGACAGAGACCGAGACTTGAGTCTTGAACTCTGTCTCGTCTTCCTCGTCTCTTCTCTGGCGACCTCCCTCCTCGTCTTCTCTCGCTCCTCTCTTACGTGCGAGCCGAGCTTCCCCTTCCAGCGCCCATGCGCCTCTCCTACGTTCTCGGGGCCAGGCCCCCTCCCTTCTCCATTGAAACTTTTAACTGAATCCATAAAGTTCCCACGAGTATGGGGGAAATAAACGGTCCACCCGGGCAGTGCCCCCTGTACCCGGGTAAGTCTAGGCGTATCCCGCACAGGGTTTCGACCGGACCCCTGCGGGGGTAGCAGTAGCAACCAACCATCCCGGTGGCCATGCAGGTGCTCGCGCTGCTCCGCCGCTTCACCTTCGGGGTAATTTTTTATAGAGGTTTTCTTCCTCGCGGCCCGGGCGGTTAAGCCAAGGCCCTCGGTCCCACGCCAATCGGCTAACGGGGTTACGATTTGCGACACATGGTCCGGCGGTGGTGTCAGCACACACCGGGTGTCCCTGTCTTCGTCCCTAAGGACGGCCCGCAGTCTGATACTTCCAGCAAGAACCTCTCCTAGGAGAGGTACGCACGAAAGCACTACCGCCTTCTACATTCGCTCCAGCTAAATGCTCTAGGGTGCGCGGAGAAGGCCACCTCGAGCCTGTCGACAAGAGCCTCTCCAACGAGAGGCATAGCGAAGGCTCCTTCGGGATCCCTTCTAGGTTTAAGAAGGTGGAACCCTGACTCGCGTCGCCGCTTCTCAGCATAGGGCCGAGACGCCGACCGAGCCCCGCAACCAATCAAGGTCGCCTAGGCTCGCACCGCCGCTACCCGGACTGTCCAGGGCGCCGGCCGAGCCTCCTCCTCGAATTCCTCTTGGTTTCACCGTGGCTAGGTAGCCACGGCTACTGAGCCCCCCCGCCACGGCAAGGCGGGAACTCTTCGGGGGGGTACGTAGTAACTCTTTAATTAATTAATTTTAACAAGACTTTTCATAGCTTAAAAAGTCTTGTTAAAATTAATTAAAGAGTCACGTAGTAACTCTTTAATTAATTTTAACAAGACTTTTTAAGCTATGAAAACGCTACAAATAGACAGACAGAGCTATTTTCGTTTTTTTATATTTTTACGACTAGTGTAGGCTCAACAAATACACTAATTCAACACCAAGACGATTTTAAAAGACAATGGGCAAAAATAGATGGACGTTGGTCCAAACGCCCATAGGATTGGCACTATAGCCAATTTGTAGGTAAGGTTTATGGGTTTTCGCATAATACATCTCGCTGAATTTGCGCCCACAATTTTGGAGATATTTTATATTGTAGTTGTGATTTGATAAACCTTGTGAAAGGAAAATTAAAAGTAAAATTTAAGCCATTTACATAATATTCACCCACTGCACCCACCATGCAGGTCACGTCATCGTGATTCGCGAAGTCACCATGGAGTGTTTGCTTAACATTTCTGATAATATATTTATATTTTACTATTTTCAAAAAATAAAATACGTCTTCTGTAGGTTGAATTTTACCAGTGCCTTACTTTTTTTAATGCATAAAATAATCTACCGAATGCGCTATATGCCAACCCTACGGAAAAACTTATATATTTTCGAACCAATTTGCCCATTGTCTTTTTAAAAATATTATAACATTTCAAATAATTTTATTTTTTGGTGAGGTTGAGTACCAACTTTACACATTGAACAACACTTTAGAAACCTTTTGTGCTGCACAAAGAGTAATTTTCCAAAAATGGTGGTTAAGAAAAGCAATTTTGCTTCGTGCCATCCGGCTTTCAAACACCAGATGTTATTAGCAATTTATTTAAAGACGTGTAAAAAAGAATTAGTTTATTTCGTAAAATAAAACATCATAAATTGTTAGTTGATTACTTACGTTGTGTTGTATTTTAGTGCAATGTCAGAAAATTCTAAGGGAGTGCGTTGATGTCTTTTGTTGGTAAAAGCTTTCTTCAATATTTATGTTCTAATTCTCCTGTGCAATTTTTTAAACTAGACTAATTTTCAAAGTTGTTACTTGAACTAATATTTAGTGTATTTCCGCTTTAGAAAAAAAAGCTTCATTTTCGGTTAAAGCGGAAACACATTAATTCAAGTAAAAATTTTGAAGATGTAACAGTTTTGAAGATTCAAAGTAACGCCTGGTTCAATCAACTATCTCTAGACTAATTTTAATAGTTTTAAAATTGTTTTTACCCTTTTCTTACATACTTCTGATGATAGAAGGGTATCAAAATAATTTAACAACTTATAATTTTTCACAGCGTCTATTTATATCAAAAGCGTAGGGCAGACAGCCCATGAAACATCTGATTTGTTTATTTTCACCAATACATACTAATATTTAAATAATCTATGGCGCAGGGCACTATTAATAGTAACTATAGACAATTCTGTGGCGCAGGGTGCTGTCACGGCCTTCCTGCCCTGGCTGCGCTATTAGTTATTTACACAATAAAATTAAATGTAGATAAATTTAGTGCTTAAAAGCTTGGTAGACCTATCAAGTAAGCTAAAGTGTTAAATTTTAAAATAAATTTTAGAATTTATAAGTTTAGTTTAGTTTAAAAACGGTACACTACAATCGACATTATTATGAACTAATCAACCACTTGAGACAAATACCTTAAAAAGGCCTAAGGAATTTTGGGATTTCAGAGCAGCTTACAAATTAGGCAAATTAACGCCCAAAAACACAAACCAAGGTAATTTGTTCAAAACTAAATTACCCTAACCAACCTCTTATTTATCAGTAACAGGTAAGACATCCTGATGTTTTCTGATGCTGTGATAGAGGCCAATCCTTTCGTGGGAATATCGACAGATGTGCTACTAGTCGCGGAGAGGTTTTTATGAAGCCTTAGTTATAGGGTGTCCATGTTTGAAGATCACTCTTTTTTTTATGTAAAATGGGTCTGCGTTTGACCACCAACTCGCCTGTGTTAAGCGCGTTGTGGTCTAAGATGGAGCACGTCGACCTACAAGGTACTTATTCACTCTAGCCTTAAAGTTTTGTATAGTGAAGAAGTACAAAGACGGCAGTTGAGTGAGGCGCTACAACTGCGCTACTGCTCAGACCCGTCTTACGGTTTCACCGGACTACATCCCGAAACACGACTAGGTCATTTCACGGCATGGCTTGGTCCGGTGGGTGGTAACTAGCCACGGCCGAAGCCTCCCACCAGAGTTTGCTACCCGGTTAGCACTACCCGGGGACCACGTGTAGGGAATCAGAATAGAGTACACTCCTACGGACGTGGGTAGCTCAGCCCCCACTCTTCTGAAATCTAAATTCTTGTGAGTTTGTTCATAGTTAAATTATGATATACTAGCTGTTACCCGCTACTTTGTACGCGTTCAGAAAATAGTATCTAAAAGCCTTCCTCGTGATACACTGTACGTAACTACATAATTATCAAATTTCACCAAGATCTGTTCATCCGTTTGTTCGTAAAAAGCCTACAAACAGACAGACAGACAAATATACAGGATTACTTTCAATTTTATAATAAATGAGGATTTTTGGAGTATCCAACTTGAAAATACGTTAGTAGTTTCGTGTAACATAAGACAAAGTAATTTAGATTAGGGTTTTTAAAATTACCAGTCTTTGCACAATTTTATTGGTTTTTAAATTGTCATTTCATTTTAACTAGTCATAAGAGCGAATTTAAACAGTGCCCTATATAGTAATTAAACAGTTTACATTTCTATACACTTAACCATTGCATATAGATGTATATGTAATGTAAAATTGTAAATTTTATAATTATTTATTTTAAAGGTTTTACACTAGAAAGTATTGATCTTAAAGTCAAAGTCAAAGTCAAAATGTTTTTATTCAATTTAGGTATCAAAGATACGCTTATGAACGTCAAAGTTATTTAAATAGACTCGACCGCCTTGTTCGGACAAAAAGCCCCTACTCAGAAGAACAGGCAAGAAACTGAGGGGCATTATTTTTTCAAATAATAAATAAATTACAGTCTCACAAATTTTGGCTTACAACTAGGTAATATCTATAAATACTAGTGGCTACTTGGCGGAAGTGGAAGGCTCCAGACATCTTTATCTTCTAAATAATTCTTAACCTTATAATATCCTCTTTTCATTAAAATTCTTGAAAGTTTATTTATGATAAAAACAGTCCTAGTTTTGACCAACTTATAGTCACACTAATCTATCAATCACATCGATGGGACAGGAAACAACGCGCTCTCTATTTGTTACTTTTTCGGAAAATATTCATTTATTGAATGAAATGCACTTTTTACGAGCAAGGGTTAGATTACATCCGGCGAACTTGATAGTTATGTGAAGTGTCAATGGGAATTCGCACAATGTTGCAAAAACTTTCATACGTGGGAAACGTATGCAAGTGCGCAAGTGAGATCGTATAGTCTACTCGTAAATAGCCCTGATTTCACAGTTTTTGACCGCTCGAAGGCCTCTGACACGGGTTGATGATTGTTGTTATAAAATAAACAAAGCAGAGCCTACAACTTAGCGTGTCATCCGGAGCTACGGTAGAGCTCAGGAAATACTATCCGCGATCACCCATCCGAAGACTAACCGTGTCGTCCGTTGCTTAACGTCGGCGATTGGTTACGAACATCTAGTCGAGCTACGCTGTGAGCGCTACGTATGCTAATATTGCAACATTTTATTTAATTGGACAATGCCGACAATTTTAATACAATCATGAATTTTCTTATCTACAAACCGATGAGATGCCACGATATCAAATAATTTGTTCTGCAGAAAGTAAAGGCTAGCGGCGCTTTTGATGCTGAAATTCCTTTCAAAGTTGTAAAAATATTTACCTTGACGCAAACAACTGCGTCCGAAGTGATCGTAAAACTTTCTTTGGTACTGTTTCTTGAAAGGATAAAGGAAAGGACTGCATTATGTTGTCGGCTTAATAAAGGAGTTTGCTTATTTGTCACGTCTTGTAGAGCTATTTCTTTCGATTGCAGGTAAAGATGTTCGTTTTAGATAACGTTGCCGTTGTCCGTCCGTAGAGTAAGTTAGCTATAGAGAAATTATGTCTATGGTGTACCATATACATATATGTGTGTTAAGTAGGTAAGCTGTAGCTTACCTACTTAACACATTATAAGTACCTATTTTCTTTTTAATATTTTTAACCCCGATGCAACAACGACGAGGTGTTATAAGTTTGGCGTGTCTCTGTGACATCGTAGCTCCCGAACGGTTGAAGCGATTTTGTTTTTTTTTTTTATTTAAGAAGAATTCTTCGGAAGTTTTCTTAGCTATGTTTCATGAAAATCGGTGTCAGGATTTCTTTTAATTTTAAGTGTATACTTGTTTATCTCTTTTCTTTCTTGTCGGTAAAAAAAAAACTATTTAAAATTTAGAATATCAGTTTAATAATTTAGCTGGAGTACATCGACTGATATTGATCTTACTCGTTTTCTTGGATTTCAGTTTTAAGGAAAATTAAATCTTGATCAAACTTGCTTAATTGGTGTCATAGTGTTTTTGTAACTACATAATATAAAAATAATAATAAATGCATTTTCGTGGCAATTTGGCTTTGATCGATTACTTGATTAACCCGTTTTTTTTTTCAAAGTTAAAGAATATCAATCGGTTTTAGTTTCGTGCGTAAAAATACAATATGCAAAACGTGAAAACAAGTGACCAAATATTTTGTGTCCGAGTCAGCAAGCCGTCGTGACGTGATGAGAAAATAATTTTAATCAATATTCATAGTCCAAAAAAAAAATTATAACTTCCTGCGCTTCATTTTTTACCGATCATTGAGAAGCGATAGTTATCAAAACGGCCACATCAATGTTCCACTTATAAACAAAATTAAATGTTCAACCGCAGCCATTCATAGATCCAAGAGGACTTCCGGTGAAATCCCGGCAAAGCAAAAAATCAAGAACAAACACATGACAATAGCAGATGGCGCCAAAGCGGAAATCGAAAGGGATTTTTTTGTGGGATTTTTACTAAATCGAAAGCAGAAAAAATCTATGAGAACATGTTTTATTAAATAAAAAATTAGTGAAAGCTCATCGATATTAGCGTGAGAAGGTAGGAAGGGGACTTATTACTTTTGAGCAAAAACGTTTTGCTTTTCGAGTATGAAAAGCAGAAAATTATTATTTAATTAATTACTTTTTACTGGAAACCTGACAGTAAAATGTTATAAAACAAAATCAAAACAGCCTTTTCATTACATTAAGAGTTGCGCTTTTCAGAGCGTCAGTGACGTCAAAAACTTTCGCACACGAAGCTTTCCTATCTATTAAAACAGCAAAAAATCACATTTGTTCTTAAATTTTTATTATACATCACCAGTGAAAATTTCAACTGTCTAACTATCACGGTTCATGAGATTTAGCCTGGTGACAGATGGACAGACAGACGGACGGACAGCGCAATCTTAGTAAGAGGGTCCCGTTTTACCCTTTGGGTACGACATCCTAAAAACGGAGAAATGCTGCTAGCATGCTCTAGAAGTAGAACAGAAAAGTAATTTGAACATCCTTTAATTCTTTAAATTTGTTTTCTTAAGTACTGTAGCCACTAACAAGGTGGTCTTAAAAGTCATAAAATTAAACAATCAAAGTGCGGGTTATCCAGATCTTCGAGTATAAATCTTAAAAAGGCTATCCTCGTCAAATACGGCTATTTATAATCCGAAAGAGTATAAATCCTTGTCATGATTTGTCACAAAGACGTACAGTTATTTATGCTAATTGATACAGCGCAAATTAGCAGTTAAATGTGCTAATATAAATTTCACGCTCGGAATTTCATTGAAGAATTCAACAATGCCTGACTAAAATCATAAGAATTACAATGGAAACTGTACAACGTTCAAGGTCTTATCGTTTCAAGCATGAAGAAAAGTTATGCAAAATTATGTTCGAAACGAATATGATAATTTATAAGTTGGAAATATATGCTAAAAACAATTAAAAGACTTTAGTTTGAAATGATACGAGGACAACACCAGTTTTTCCTCAAGATAAAAAGGGAAATTCCTAAGCTGCCGCTGTCTTTAATTGTGAGATAAAATGACATGTGATGAGGCCCGGAAAAAATAATGCATTCAGAGACCAAGTAACGTGCGTACAGTTCCTCACCTCGACTAACACAACGTTTAACAACTTGACTCTTATTGCCTTGGCTTAAAGTCTGATGTGATTTTTAGATGTGGTGGTTGTAACTTTTGTAGTTAGACGTTAGGAGTGCGAGTATGGTCGTGGGAGAGTGATGCAGGTGCGTGTATTTCCTATGCGATCCGCAGATGCACTTGCTTTATGGTTGTTCATCGTTTATAGACTAACTGGCTGTTTCCCGTGACTTCGTTAGCGTTTATTCAGAAAATAGTATTCAAAAACTTTCCTTATGATATACTAGAACTAATTATCAAATTTATCAGTTGTTAAGCTATGAAAAGCTAACAAACAGACAGAGTTATTTTTTTTTTTTGACTTTATAATCTTAGTGTGGATTTATTACGAAGGAGGCTTTTGCCATTGGATTCTGACACGCGAGTAGTCACTGAAGGGAAAATCATTTTTACCCGACTGCGTAAGAATGAGGGTTATGTTTTTCGAGTGTATGTATGTGTAGGGATGATGTTTCTTTGGCACGCTCTTTAGCCTAAACAGCTTCATGGATTTCGATTGTCACTTGAATGTGAATGTCATTTGAATCGATTTGATAGTGGAAGTGACATAGGGACCAACATTTTGCAGTCGGATTTTTTGTATTTGTTTTAATACTGTTTCTTGTTTAGAGCTTAAACTCTATTAGGTATAATTTTTGTCTTACAGAAATAAACAGTTTTTTTGGTTTGGAAAATATCTTTTACAACCACAAAACCTGCAGAAACCTATCCCCGACACCTGTTAACCCGTTTTTCAATAAAGCCGATGAGAAAATTCGATAACACAAGGTGCAAAACCTCGACACCGAACACCTTATTACAGTCATTTGCCCGAAGCGATTGTTCATTCCCAAAAATAAAGAAAATCCGTCGATAATAGCAGCCGAAATTATGGACTTAGTAACCCATTCCTGACCTACCATCAGCTGCCGACCCATATGTTACAAAATATAGGTCAATTAGACGTTTTCCCGTCATGGGATAAGAGCTTCTTTACATCTGCTTTTAAGACTCAGTTTCAAATGATAAATACTAACTTGATTTAGAATTCTAAGCATGAAATTGGACAGTGGTAATGAATCTTTTGAAACAAGGCATCTGATTTGTTAGAAGGGAATTGGTGACAGGTGCAGGTGTCTGTAGCCGGTCATTTGTTAGAGGTATCGAAATGGATCTTGTATTGAGTTATTATTTGTGTTGTGGAGAAAGTGATTTTTGTGTTGAATTTAGCAGGTGCCTTTGTTTTCTAAATCTGGCGACAGACTCGCCCCTGTCACATTTAAGACTGAATATCGTCCGGTGAAGTGTTTGTTTTGTAATACACCTTTGCCAGCCCTTTCGAGAGAAAGTCGTGATGATATGAAAGTTAATTCGATTAGATTGGGGGCTGAGCTACCCACGTCCGTAGGAGTGTACTCCATTTTGATTCCCTACACGTGGTCCCCGGGTAGTGCTAACCGGGTAGCAAACTCTGGTGGGAGGCTTCGGCCGTGGCTATTTACCACCCACCGGATCAAGCCATGCCGTGAAATGATCTAGTCATGTTTCGGGATGTAGTCCGGTGTAACCGTTCCGAAGACGGGTCTGAGCAGTGGCGCACTTATAGCGCCTCACTCAACTGCCGTCTTTGTACTTCTTCACTCTACAAAACTTCAAGGCTAGAGTGAATAAGTACCTTATAGGTCGTCGTGCTCCATCTTAGACCACAACGTCGCTTAACATCAGGCGAGTTGGTGGTCAAACGCCGACTTATTGTCCATAAAAAAAAGGGAGATTTTTTATTTATTTAGACTTGCGTTTGGCCGCCAACATGCCTGATGTTAAGAAGTGATGCGGCCTGATGATGCCTTGAGTATTCTGTTTCCGTAACGGACAAACAAGTTTGGATGGCATTTTGACATCGTACACAGATTTTTTATCCCGAAAAAATTTATCAATTCTGCAGGATAGTGTTGGGGTGCAACTAATCATTATTTAAAATTTCTCGAAATATATACAGTTGCTACAGTTGCTTCAGGATAAACGCCAAGGTTCTGTTAGTTCATAATCAATCTAATTAAAAAAATTGGCAAAAATACGTATTACCACTCTAATATTTTATGTTTTCCATATCGAGCACAGAACGATGTCAAAGCAAAATTAAATGTCGCGAAAACAAGTCAAATTACATTCGAAACACAAAAACACAAGCTTTAAAAATGGAATAAATTTGAATTTGGATGTCTTAACCAAACACCGGCTTTTAGAGATTAGAGTGGCCAGTTCTATAAAACATCAATTTCATTTGTTAGGACCTATTACTTGTGAAATACAAAACAAAAAACCTCCTAACAAACATAACACGATAAATATCTTTTTTTTTTTTTTTTGTTATATATTGTATTTTAAATAGGCACACAGTACTTCAACGGAACCTCAACTAGGTACTCTAGAAGTTAACGTTCGCATGAAGCCTTGCAAAGTGGTTCAAATTAACATTTTAAGAATGAGAAGTGCTATTTACCCGTAATTAAGTCGGTTGAACCTGAACAATCGACTTCCCACGTCATAACAGTGGTAATCAAGGTAATATGGGCTCGGGGCAAGTTCGTATTGGAATTTATGGATGGGGTTCCGAAGCATATATACTTTTTGGTTCTTTTTTTTCCAAAAAATTGCATATTTTCATCTTTTTATTAAGTTTATGACTGCACAAGTTAGAGCATAATTATAAGCCTATTTATTTCTTACATTTTTTTATTTTTTTTATTATTCAAGATTGAATAAAGAATCGATATAAACCATGTGATGAATTGTGATGTGTGTTGTTAGTAATTATTTCTTAAGATCGGTTATAGAAGCAAGAATCGCGACAGCAAATTATAACTTTCGCAGTCTGTAGGTGCACGAAAAAAAATTCAATAACATAACATAACATATCGTCACGCCTTTCCCCCGAAGGGACAGAGGTGTATGACACCCACACTTCACCGGACGATATACGCCGCATGAATCTAACGACAACCTCTTAATCCTAAACCGGCACATAAAATAGAAAAATAGAATCACATAAAAAACCTAATAACTTTAACTTTTATTATTCTAGAAACTCTGCTAAAAAGTCAACATAACCCCCTAATCCTGAGAGTCGGCTAAAAAAGGCATACCTAATTTATAAATTACTGTAAAAATTTGCATCAAACATTCAATTTTTCTCAAAATGCAAGATTGGCAGATATGACATGACAAGTTTAAGTCTAACGTTACTTGTAGAGCACTCGAGACATTTTGTTAAGTAAATAAAATGAAGTTGCAAAAATTAATGTTCGCTTTACCGCAAAATAACTGAAGACTCACATGCAGTTCTAGGATTACCGCGAAGAAGATTTTAAAATTACAGCAAGATTTCAAGATTTATAACAGAACCACAGAACCCAGAACACATTTGAATAATTTCCATGAAATAAAGATACTCACCGGATGTTTCTTCTAAGTAACCGTTGTTGGTTTTGAAGCTACTGTCAATGTGAATATCTTTGCAGTAGTTCGGGTTATCTTTTTAACTCGGAGTTAGAGCTGCTCATCAGAGTTTAAATATGCTCCGTGCGAAACAATGTGTGACCAACTATAGACAAAATTAATTCTTTATACGCGGTTACAACTTTAATGCTAACTATTCCGAGAACACTGACTTTTTCAATACGAGACAAAATTACTTTAAAAATTACAAATTATCAATTTTTTTTCTGCAATCATTATTTATTCTATACATTCTACACAACAACAACAACAACAACAACTCTTTATTAAAAACATAAAATAATTACCATAGTACTTAAATAAGGCTTAACTAAGTTTTTAATGGGCGGCCTTATCGCTCAAAGCGATCTCTTCCAGGCAACCTGAATGGACAGGAACATTTATATAAATAGAGGCCTTGAATGTCATAAAAACATAATTGTGCAATACCATATAAATAATATTTATTTAAATATTTATATATGATAAAAATAAAAATAATAAATAAATACTAAAAAGTAGACGAAATAAATATAATATAGATACTTTATAGATGTTTAAAATAAATGTCACTAATATATAAAAAATAAAGACATAGTGCGATTTTTGTGACATACAATTCTTACTATATTTCTACATATAAGTGTTACTATTTTTTTTCAATTGATATGGTACAGCTTTATTTTAGTCTTTTAAGGGTTTTATGTAGGTTTTCCACTATTTACGTTTTCATCTAGTTTATTTCCATTCATGTTATTTCGATATTTATGTAACACTTTCTTTCAATTTATTTATCTTACTCTATTAGTGAAAACTATCTAGGCTTATTTGTTTTATTTCGTTGTGAACTTACTTTACTGTTAACAGCTGTTTGTTTTCCTTTCAATAAACAAATAAATAAAATGATAATTCGTCTTGCACCACTACGATTTAGAAGCTAACCTTGAGTTAACACAATAGTACAGTCACACTTGTAATATTTTAACTCTGTGTTAATCAACCCTGTATCTAAAAATTAAACTCCGTATCTTCCGCAAGTGGGCGTTGAGCCCGCAGTTGTAGAATATACAGGGTAAATTCTTAGCGCTGGCAATTTAACCTTGAGTTAAACTGTTATAAACGTCATTCTAAAATTGTTAACTCAAGGTTAGCTTGTAACTCTTGATGCCGCAGAACTATTTATCATTTAACCACTGACGAGCAGTTAAAACCGGCAACTTGCAAAAGTTCGAGTTACCTTTTTAGGCAACTTGCAAAAGTTCGAGTTACCTTTTTAGGTAACTCGAACTTTTGCAAGTTGCCTTTTAACCCCTGTTTATTCTTTACCTTTGCAATTTAATTTACCTATTTTATTTAAACGAGGTATGACGCTTATCTGCCGGCATTTGCTTTGCATTTTTATTTATGATCAGGTCAAGTACCTGTATTGAATACATAAAATACTTTTATAAACAAGTAACATTTTACTAAAACAAAAACCAAAAACCCGGCTATAAAACGTTGTACCCTATGTCACTTCCACTATCAAGACGATTCTAATGACACCTCACATGTCGAATTCCATCAAGCTGTTTAGGTTGTAGGGCGTGGCAAAGAAACCTCATACATACATACATACCCACATACAAACATACATACACTCGAAACCCATTACCGTTCTTCTTGCACAGTCGGGTAAAAAAGAGCAGAATCGCTCTGAGTGTTAGAGCCACCAGTTGTTGCACCATTTTTTTAAGTGTTTTTTTTTTTCTTTTTATGTACCTGTTGTTATTTCTGGTGTGAACAAAATAGAGTTTATCTATCTATAGTATTTAAACAAAAGTAATCAACCTGCTTCTTTCTCGAGAAACAAGTAAGCATATGGTCTGCGTGATGGTAAGCTAACCGCCACTAATGAGTTATATGGACACAGCTGTAACACTGATGGTGTTGTCGATCTGTTGCTATCTAATCCTAAAATTATATTTTAAGATCTTTGCACCACACAGTTTAACTGTAAATGATTTTGATTCTGTTGCCAGCCTAGAGATATAGAAACTACCTTTTAAAGAGCGTCTTGGTAATCTCTTAATGAAAAATTACAAATAACCACCTTGAGAACCTTATTTTATAAATCCGATAGAATACGCATAGGTGTTGAAAATGCAAACATAATACCTACACATCGTGCTTAAGAGATTGACAAGCTGAATTATGGTATTACTTTGAAAGTTTAGTAACTACCAGACTACAAGCTGTGCCCCGCGGTTTCTTCCGTGGTTAAAAACTATCCTATGTGCGATTCCAGATCTACGAATACCTCATCTAGATCCGTTCAATTCATCTGGCGTGATTGAATAACAAACATCCTACCTTTCGCATTTATAATATTAGTGTGAAGTGCGATAGTGTGGTAAAATAATTGCAATTGAAGTGCACCCTTTAAAAACTATGTGAAAAATATTAAGAGAAGCTAAGCCTAGTATTAAAGGACCTAGATATCAAGGTACATTTCATTGTGTAGATAAAACCCGATGTAGCCGGGTGTAGCAATGATAGCGTAGTTGGAGAAGACTAGCCTCTCAAGCCAGAGAGAGCGGGTTCAAACCCAGCCGAAATCTTGCCCCAATTTGTTTATTGTGTGAACTTGACTGCATAATGTATGTCATTTGCTGCATGACTGGAGCCCAGTGTATGGCGATTGGCTTGCCTACTGTCACATTTGGTATTGAATATCATCCAGTGAAGTGTGGGTGTTATACAGCCAGCCCCTTCGGAGAAAAAGGCGTGACGATAAGTATGTATGTAGATAAAACCCCCCTTAACAATAAACGTAGTTATAGCCAAAAGTTATAGCCAAGAGAAATGCTATACACTGTTGAAATTATCCGAGCCCATAAAACGTTTTTTCCTCAGGGGGAGTAAGTAAAAAACAATTATGAGTTATCAATTCAGCGAGTTTCTGCCATAATCTCTGGGAACGTACCCTTTGGTGTGGCTGCAGTCAATCAATCACAATTCCCAGCGACGGGAGGTTCTATTATCTTGTCTCATAATTTTCTGTTGTGAGGTCTATGAGGTAATAACTTGTGATACTTGTTTTGCTGTCCCATTTCCGCCGGGCTGATGACAGTAGGGTCAACTGGGGCAAATGCGTCTGTTGGGCAATTGCGTCTTTCGAGAATTCCTGACAAATACTTCACAGATTAGGCAACTATCGCCATCTTGTACAGATTATTGCAACTAAAAATAAAAAATATGTACGCCAAATTTGTGAAGAGTTTGTCAGTAATTCTCGAAAGACGTAATTGCCCCATAGACGCATTTGCCCCAGTTGACTTTATAGGTTTTCGTCTCGTAGCAAAAATGAAAGATTTACCAAAGACTAATTATTTCAAAAACAAACAACAACAGTTGTTTCAACAGTTGTGGAAATATAGGTAATCTTAACTCTATACCAATTAAGATTACTCTGTGTTTAACATTAAATATTAACCGCCTTAGTAATAAACGTTGTATAGCCTCAAAATAATTAAACAGTGTTTTGTCGTTTTCAATAGAGTTCAAACAATTAAAAGAAAGGTTGTCTGGAAGAGATCGCTCTTAAGCGATAAGACCGCCCATTGCGCCTTTATTTTTGAGTGTTTAGTTTAGATTTATTTGTATTTGGTGTCAATAAAGAGTTTTTGTATTGTATTGTATTGAAAGGAAAAGACAAAACACTGAAAAACTATTCCGAGGCTATCCAACGTTTTTTGTTAAGGGGATTACAATGTAGGTATTCTTAATTTGGGCCATTAAACAAATATTGGTGGGTTGCCAATAGATAGACCTTTAAAGGCATGTAAGCAGTTGACGATCTGCAGAAAATCCAAAAGCTCAAACCACCCACTTGGCACAGACCCAACTTGCTGTCAGCATTATCAATTACATTCTTAAATACAAAACATTTAACATTTTGCGTCAATTTTACTGCTACAACATTATTGTGTTCATCTTGTGTAACATAGTCACAGTGGCATAATAGCACGGCGGCGTAACCGCGCCGTAATGGCGACGCGCAATCTTCCGTGGTAGTGAACTTGAGTTTTTTCGCCGCGCGCGCACCGTTAGCTTGAGCGCTTGCGCTACATTCCGCGGTTTGCGCGCACCGCCGCCTGATGGAGCCACCAGTCACTTAATAGCTTTGACTGGAATTGCGTCATTTAAAATTCTAACCAATATGTAGCGATCGTTCTGAAGCTTTATATAAATGAGTAGTTGTTATAGAGAGATCGTTTGACTAAGACATAATAAGAGATGGTTTGATGGTAAAGAATAGAATAGAAGAATATGTCTCTACCTTTAATTACCTAAACACATAATGTCGTTATTCAAAAGTAAAATTGTTTAAGAAAATCTTGTTATTCTAAGCAGTCATCTACACGAAAATTAGATAAGTAACTTAATACTAATACAATACAATAATTTTAAGTCGGTATTTAGGGCATCTTCTCTTTTAAATTTAATAATTGTAGCTATGTTTCCTTTAATGACCATTGTTACTAAAATTATTTATTAAACCGTCAGGTACATAATAATGTTCTCATTGCTTTTGAAACAACAAAAAATCCTCAAATCCACAACTATAAAGAAAAGTTTAGTATTTCAAAATCAAAATACCCGAAACAGTTCGGATATCCATTCAAATCGCCGAATTAAAGCTCAAAATACGGATACAAAAACTAGCTACAAAAAAATTGCTCGAACAAAACAATCCAATAATAAAAACATGGCGGAAAATAACAACCTCTCTAATGCTGGTTCTAAGCTCGAAGGCTGCGCGCGGGGTCGTTGACCCTCCATTGCCAATGTCAGCCATCTTGAGTTCCGCAGTCGCTTACGTTCCTCACGTAAGAGGCTGTAACCACAGAACGCAGTACAGACAGTATCGCAACTTTGTACCAAAAAGATTAGTGTGTAAAAAGAAGTCATGACACGCACACTCTTGAATCTCGATTTAATAATGGTTATACCATACATAAAAATAGTTTTAAATCGAGATTCATGACTGTTTTTGAAAACAGTTCTAAGATCTACAGTCTGTATTTAACAATTGTAATTATTTTAAATTATTATTATTGCCACATGCGTCGACACACTGGCGGCATCCCGTGTAACATTTTCCTTCAGGAGGGCGGGAGCGGCGGCAGCAACGGCGGAAACCCACAAGAGGCGGAAATATGAATACCTCAGTGATGAATACATATTTCTGCCTTTCGGTTGCGTTGGTTAGAAACTTTGGGCCCCAAGCGCATGGTTGCTCTTCAATGAGCTGTCAAAGCATCTGATAGAGAGCACAAACGACCAAAGGGCTGGTGCTTAAATCTCGGCCAGCGAATCAGCATTGCTATTCAGCGAGGTAACGTTGCCAGCCTTTTGGATACTTTACCCGGATACTGACTTGAACTCTGTTTATTATTTGTAATTTGTTATTTATGTTAGGTTTATTTTAGGCTTTTTTTGTTATATTTAATAAAATTGATCATCACCCAATCACGAAAACTGTTAATTATTAAATAAATAAAGCGGTATTTGAAATTCAGATTTGTTACTAAACTGTGCACCGAGCACATAATTATATTGTTATTTGTCGGTTAATTTTTGTTTCCTTTTATAGCTTATTGAAATAAAAATAATTACCTTGAAAGGCTTCATTTACGTCTAACAATAACTATTTTAGCAGTAAACTGATAAAAAAAAAACACTATTTAAAATTGCTTTACTGTCTTTAATTTTCCTAATGCTGTAACCATTCACGGGTGTGTGGGTGCATAATGTTCGTTTTTCTATGTCTCTACGTTTGTGTGTGTGATTAAAAATGAATGTGAACAGTCGTATTATGAGCCGGAGGTACGCATGTGTGTGTGTGCTGTTTGCGAGTAGGTGAGCGTGACGACCAAAATTTAAGTTCTTGAGAAAATTGTAGGTGGCAATAAGTTCTTCAGTTCATAGAAAGAATACAGTAATTTACAGACCTACAAGGATCTTTTGACACGTGGCCAAAATCGGAACTAACGATTGAAATTAAGAATTTGGGTGTATCCTCTAATATTGACATCAACAAAACCACACTGGCGCCCTCACTCAAGTCCAACAGATTCTTGTAGCTCTGTACGTGTTTGTTTAGTACTTAGGCCCGCATACTAAAACGACGAGCAATCATGAATCTCACTTAATCATGAACTACATATTTCTATGTATGGTAAAACCAGTTATCAATCGAGATTCAAGACTGAGCGTTGTTTTAGCATGTTTAAGTCAAAGTCAAAGTCAACATGTTTTTATTCAATTTGGGTATCAAAGATACACTTATGAACGTCAAGTGCAATGCAAGTTTGTGCATGTGGGCCTTAGTTTGGTAGAATTAAATTCTTCTCCTTCAAGAGACTACTAATATCATAAGACCTATGATAAAACAGACTTTTTTATTGGCTACAAGAAAACGTAGTAACGTAGCCACTTATTCCGAAAAATAGTGTTTTCTTAGTGTTAAGAATTACTTACTAAAGAATTAAGTCTCACATTTTGGTCTATTTCTGCTCTATCTCTACCTTAAGCTACAGCTCCTTTGCTGAAGAACTTACTTCCTTTCCTTTCCAGGCCCTTTGCAGGGCTGTACGTTTTCTTTTGGTCATTTAAAATAAAGAGCGATGATAGCCTAGTTGGAGATGGCCCGCCTCTCAAGCCAGAGCGAGTACAATCTCAGCCGACGGTACGCACCAATTTGTTCATTGTGTAAATATAATTATGTGCGTATTGTATGTTATCTGCTACATGACTGGAGCCCGGTGTATGCGGCGGCAATCTCCCCCCTGTCACATTTTTGATTGAATATTGTACGGTGAAGTGCGGGTGTCGTATTACACCTCTGCCATCCCTTTCGGTGGAAAGGCGTGACGATTTGATAATTAAAATAAATTGTTAGTTTTAAGCAAATTTTTGTTAGTATTTCTATGAGGTGATATTTTCTCGTGTTTTCTAGCGGTGAGCAAGTAACTAAGACGATATTTTACGATTATGTTACTAAATTAAATGTGTTAAGTACCTACAAAATAAATACACGTGTTCTTAAATATATTTAGCTGTGTAAGACTACATTTACTCGTATTTAAACAATCATGTACAATACAGTTTACAGTATTTCGTAGGCCAATGTATCTACCGAAGGTCGCAAATATGTCAAGCATAATTGGCATAAATTGGACAGAACAGTTGTCTAGGAACTGACACAAAACGAATAGTTACTAATACAATGGTCGTAATTCAAAAATTAGCATAAAGAAATAATCATTATACTCTATCTACTATATGACTGTTCAATGGATAGTCAAGAGAGAATCAGATAAAAGATGAGTCAGGAGACTCACTTGAGTTTAAGAGCCAATTCTTATTCCAAGGCGAAGTGTTAAAAATCTTTTAAGACAACGTCACTAGATAAGTCAAATTAATTGATTTTTTTACTTTACTGTACTTTAGTCAAATGTCTTTCAGGTCCGGTAATACAAAATATAAGTGGTGGTTATCTCTCAAACTAAACGTCAATCCAAATAAAAGCTTGAGCAATCTTGTGAAATTCTCAGTTGCCTAGACATCAAAGTTTCTGGAGTCACTTCATTCTTCCATATACTCGGGACGACCTAAAACCCACGTCAATAAAACACCTGTTTATCGCTTAAAGTTTTTAAACGACACGTTGACATTTCGGTGCTGTTGTCGTTGATAGACTTCACAAATTACCCGAATAAAGCCTAATAGCTATAGCCTATTAAAGAATAACCTTTAAGCACAGCATTTATCCCGTAATTACATCCTTTACCACCAACCGCCATAAGCTTAAACTTAACCAGCGATTAAGGTCCGTGTGCACCAAAATTTAACATGGCGAATATTTATTTAATCGCCAATGGTGGACATTTAACTTTTTGAAGAGTTAACAAAACAGTTGGTTATAAGTTAATCGGTCTGTCATGTTGCGGTGAATTTTGGCCTATGTTATCCTAACTAATATTATAAATGCGAACGTGAGTTTGTTTGTTTGTTTCGCTTTCACTCTTTGTCTTTGCCGATCATAGCAAAATGTTGCACTCATATTGTCACAGCTACAGAAAAGTACATAGGGTACCTTTCTCCACGTATAAAAGTTGTATCTGTGGGAGAGCGGGTGAACCCACGGAGCTTAGCTAGTTACAAGAATAGTCGCCATATTGCCGAGCAGTAAATATTAAATTGTAATATCGCTCCGGGATAAGTCATAAACTAACATTGCAGTAGGATGTACTGGCTCACCTCTGATCTTTGTTGCTGTATATTTAATCTTATTGAACGAGACTTTTTGCATATCTACCTACTTGTTTTGTATACTTATGTTTTAAAATAGAAAAAGTTTGCATGTTTTATAGCAAGATTTAATTGCGTATGTCAATTTTATGTTAATATAGCAACTTTTAATTAAGTAGATATTAATGAGTTAAGTTAATTAAAAAGTTTGAAGTGATCTTATAATTTTCCTCATGTAGATTTTAATTAGAAAAAAAAATTTCATAATAACAAATCGCAAAAGCCATTCTTAGGCAGGTAAGTTAATTTTAGTTAACTAAAAATGATTTTTACCTTTACATTTTCGTCTTTTGGTATTAGATGTGTATCTATAAAAGATATGTCTATGTATTAGGACAGTAAATAATAGGTAGGTAAGTGTTTACTGTGGACAATAAGGTAAGTAAGTGCTACAAATTTAATAAATACATATGTTATCTCACTAATATTTAAATTACGAAAGTTTGGATGGATGGATGTAATGATGTTTGTTACTCAATGACACCAGAACGGCTGAATGGATCTGGATGAAACTTGGCACAAGAATAGATTATAGTCTAGGAGTCAAAGTAGAGTTTTTAACCGCGGATTAAAACCGCAGGGCGCACCTCATAACATAATTTTATTATCATCACCATAGATTATAAATTTGATCAAATTAAATTGTTATTGATGTTATGTTGATTGTTGAAAAATAAAATTGTTAATCCTAAGAAGACTAACAAAACGACTCGTCCTATGCGAACCTACTATCTTGTAGCAATAAAAACCGATGACATCTCCCACCTAAGCACGCATTCCATCGTCTTGACCAGTCAATACCAAAATCGGCACCTCAAAATCGAATCATGAAATAAAATAGCTTCTAGGTGACCTCGAATCTAGGACCTTCACGAAATGTTACTGCAGTTCGATCACCCGACCATTGTTCGCGAATTATTCCATTTTATGTATAGCAATCACGAGCTTGCATGATTTCCGCATCATGGTCCCGTGTTTAATAATTAAAGTTTATGATACACATGAATTTATGGTGAGCTCTGCAACGTGGCACTTGCGGTGATTTATCGTGCGTAAACAGTTGGGCTTTTTAATAAGTAGGCGCAGAGTTGTGATTATAGATTTAATAGCTTCATACTCGAAATGCATGTTTAAGTCATAAAAGTTGTAAGCGTTCATGATTCACAGTCTTGGGTTAAATATTAAAAGCAATACTGACAAAAATCAAGTCTTTAGATCATATATGTTAGCGAATAAGTACGTTATAACTCTCTTACAAGATGTTGACAAGTTTGAAGGCATTTTAGCATTGAAACGTAATTTAACGGAGACGTAAATTTGATTGTTATTTTTATTAAAACGAAATAAACTAGAAGAAAGTTCGTTAATTGTATGGATACCAATTTCTTGTTTTTGTATGTTAACCCGTTTTCCTATTTTCTGATACCAATATTTTGTTTAAATCATGAGATTTAAACATAAACATTGTGATTCTCGCTTAATAATAATCCTGCCATACTATTTTCTGATGTTCGTTATCTATCAAATCTTTCTAAATTATGTACACACGCTATTTATAGTCCAGGATTTATTCCAGAACCTTCCAGAAAACCTTACCAATACATCTAGTTACCCAACCCCAAAAAACATCTCATAAATAATTTATTGAATTCTTAAAATCCAAACGGTTACTATGCATTTCAAAATCGGTTCTTGTTCATCAATCAAAATGATCCAAAACAAGGCTAAAATTGTATTACAAATTACTATATCGTTAGCGGGAAGCCGCTGGATGTGAGAAACGCAAGACCGGTAAGCAAACAAACAAGTTCGTAAAGGCCGAGTCGCTAGCCCTGATGTCAGAGTTTTTAGGCTGCCCGAAGATCACTGTTGTCATTTTACGATTGCTGTTATAGAACTAACAACCGGGGCCTACAATTGTGGAGATCATTGGGGGAGGCCTTTGTCCAGCAATAGACTTTTTTTTTACTCCGAAAATTACATAAATGGATATAATATAATATGTGTGTCTGTGTGTTTGTTGAGTGTGTGTGCGTCTTCGAGCTGAATTGCTGAAATGTTGATAATGATGATTAAATCGTAACTGGCTTGTGTGAATGAATCCTATTGTTTTGGAGGTCATTCTACACGTCACTTGTACTCCAAAAGGCTCCATAATGGTTGCCGCCGTTAGGTTCCCAACTTCCGTTTCCTTGCCCATTGTTTGTGAGACCATTATATTTCGGACAATCTGCCTTTCATAAGCGGCTGCGAGTTAGAACAGTAATGGTAAGTATAAATAAACAAAATACAAGTGAAATATTTGAAACTAAATTTTTTAGTTACTTCATTATTTAAAATTACAGTTTTAGTCATGACAGCTATATCACCGTCGTGCAATGGTAGTACCTACTGTACTCTGAGAAAATCTTAATAGAAAATGTGTTATTGTCTAACAAGCAATAGGTCTAATTATTAATAGAATTAATCTTAATTAATTAGTCTAATTAATTTCTATTATTATTAGAATCGCGACACAATTCTCAAAAACGTATTCCAAAATACAAACGAGTCACTTAATCCAAAAAATTAAATGGGTCAAAAAATTTGATACATAAAGTTTCCAAACATTACAAAAAGGCTTTCAAAGCAACTCATATCAATCGACACTACCTACCTATTGTCAAATAGAGCGAGATCAACGGTCGTAACGTATTTCCGAGCACCTTGTGAGCGCTACCTGTACAGATTCACCCCCTACCTTTGAAAGGCTCTATGGATTGCGGGGGATGCTCCCACAATGGAGGTTTTTATGATTATTTTATTATCCGACCGTGGGAACGACGGTTTGAATGAACGTACGCCACACCTGTGGTAACGTAAGGCACTGCTTAATGATTTTGCTTCGAGGTTGTGTAACTGGAAACGTAAAGTTTGATCGTTTTGTAGATAGGAAAATTATGAGTCAGGCTTGTTTTAACTTATGCAATTTATCGGACTTTGTCTTTATTTCATAAAAATGATGGTGTCAAATTAAATTAATATGAACAATTCACAGACTCCTAATCCTAGCTCTTAGCGAATATTACAAAAGCAAAAGTGAGTTTGTTTTTTCGCTTTCATGCACTCAATTCGCAAATAATCATCATGAAATTTTGCTTATACGTTGTCAGGCTTCAACCCGAAAAGAAAACTGTTTTTTTGGGAATTCGAGTGAAACCGCGTGACGCAGCTAGTTTAATATATTACAGCATCCGCAACAACCTTGGATTGCAACTAGATTTGATGTATCTAGGCCTTACAGCTGAATTTCAGTTCACGTGTTGCAATAGACTCTACAATTCAATGTGTTGCTTCCAATGATTCGTGTTGCAACACTGCGCATAACTAGCGCATCTGTGATCTACATAACATAAGTAGAGTCACGAAAATGTCTTTTTTTTTTTAAATAATTTATTCATGATCATGGATACAGTCATGTCCTTTAGTCGGAGTCTGTTACTCAAATGTTGCTAGGTCCTTGGTACATTAGATTCCTGGATGTTATTAAAAAATGTCACTGAACTGAAATGATAAGACATTTATTTCGAACAAAATTGTAAATTTTAAAATCTGTTATTGTCAGCGAATTTTAGTTAAACAATTTCACAAGAAAAATGTAGAAAAATTAAGTCGAACCTGTATTGTTGAATAAATCAAATCCAACACGTTTCTAGCCTAGTAATTTTGGTATTAAAATAAACTGAATTAGGTTAGTAATGCCTATATTAGCCGCAAGCAACCTTTCACGTGCTGAGATGGTAATTTTTTATGTAAAGGTATTTTTACTTCACTCAAAACATCACGTGCGCTACCAAGGATCAAGTTTACCATACATACCCGTTGACTTGTATTTAATTGAATTCAGAGACTTGCTTGCTTTAGCCACTACAGCTCTGTAGTGGCTAAAGCAAGCAAGCAAGTTCGTATAGGCCGAGTGGCTAGTCCTGATGTCATTGTCTAAAAAATGCCATATATATGCTATTGTTGGATCTAAACAAGAAACAGAGTATACCTACAGTTGGACAGAATGCTGATTTGTTTATTTCCGATTAAGACTTCGTCCCGATTGACTGACTATCAACAGACTGATTTAAAGTCGGGTATTAGGCAAACTCAATGTTGAGCAAGTGACGGTTGGTAGCAAACAAAATATGAATCACCCGCTCGTCGGCAAGCGATACAAACTGACAACGCACTACTTAGTACGCGTTGTTCGGACACACCATTTAAAATATAAAGAGTGACAACCAGGTGACCTACCATGACTATTATTGCCATATCGGTTGTATTTTTTTTTTCAACGCTGCGCAGCCGCGAATCGTATCGCCACGCAATAAGGTCCATGATTGCGCAGCGTCCAAAACAAAACGTAGCTATCGTGGCAATAAGATATCAAGGTAGGCCCCCTGGAAGCAAACAGTCAGCCGTTCACTGCTTGCTCAACTACGAAGTCTAACCTTAATCTGAAATTAAATAGTCAATTTTGTGTGAAAAAGTCGCCGTATCCTCCTACTCCTCTAGCGACTACGCTAATCATGATAAATTAAGCAAAAAATTAACAAAATTCATTTTTGTATTTGTAACAACAAATACAAAAATAAATTTTGAATTTTTTTTTTTATTTTGATTGTCCGAAAATGCGAGAACAATCAAAAATTAGGGTTGAAGCCCTGCGCTTTGCGTGACTACAAAGTTAAGAAAATAACCCGTAAAATAGATGTCTACAGGATACTTAATACGTTTGTCATAAATTGTCATCAGATAATATGTAAATGCTATTTTTGTCATAGCGTACTCTTAGATAAAGATTTTAGTAGAGGTAGAATCGCACATACATCATGTGGAGGGCAATTATATGACAAAAATAAGTCATTCTTTTGACCGCTCCGATGTAGAGGTTATCTATTTCTGTTGCATTTGTTAATATTGGACAATCGAATACTTCCGCTAAGTTACAAAATATGTTTATTAAAACTATAAGTAAAATGAAACTCACGAAAATGTCTTTAAAAAGAATCCTACTTTGGATTGTTCCTTACTCTCCCTGTTCATCTTATCCTTTTTTAGACTAAATGTAATTGATTAGTTAAAATTATGAGTAATTTATAAATTGTCACGCCTTTCCCTCGAAGGGGCTGGCAGAGGTGTCTACCACCCACATTTCGCTGGACGATATTCAGTCCCAAATGTGACTGGGAGCGAGCCTGTCGCCATACACCGGGCTCCGGTCATGTAGCAGATGACATAAAATACGCATATAATAATATGTACACACAATGAACAAATTGGTGTGTGCCTTCGGCTGGGTCCAAACCCACTCTGGCTTGAAAGTCGGCCTTCTCCGACTATGCTATCATCGCTTATTATTGTAATAATTAAATGTAAAGGGTATAATTTAGAATAAACAAAATATTGTGAAAAAATAATTTTCAGAGAATAATAGCCTGTCAAATTCGTGCGCTAACTAATTCTCACCTAACTTAGTGCGCTCCCCCATATGCCTGTGCGGATAAGCTTGTTATATTGCATCTTAAAAACGATAAAAAACAGGTTCTAACTCTAACTTTTATTACCAATAGTAAAATTAAATGGTTACCCTATAGTTTTTCTTGAAGTAACAAAATCAATAATACAACAGAGTTTGAATCTTTGATAGCGCTCGTCGTAGATGTTCCATCACCTACACCCCATTTTCACCTGTATGGTAATAGATTCAAGCTTCAGAATCGATTACGTAAAGATATTATTCAACAGATCGATCGAAGCATCCAATTTGCCAGCGGAAAAAATGATGTAACTAACTTAAACAGAGTGCGCTGAAAACGGTTTAAATAGTAGAGAGATAAAGTAGATTTCAGATTGCTAGAAGGAGGCTTTTAAGTTTTTTTTTGTTTGGAAGTAAGTATTGCGCGTAGAATATTGCGCAGAGGCCGCTAAGGGTCGATGCCTCCTCGAGACACGTGATCGGACCGTTAGCCTGCACACGCCGGAGCTCCAACACATGGAAAGGAAAATCTGTAAAACTGTACCGACAGAAAATTAAGCAAATGGGAAAATCAAAGCCTGAAAGTTTTTAAATACTGTTATTGTGATATTTTTTGCTTCCTCGTGATTTTGCTTAGCTAAAAATATGTTGCTTTATCGTGGGAAAAGCACTTTAATTATAATGCTTGAAACACATTATATATTATGATAAAAGACAAATACGAGCTCATAATGTACATAACATAGACCAAGAAAGATCATAGTTACAAAATGTATGTGTTTAAAAGATTTATTAGGATTCAGTTTAAAGAAATATAAAAAATATGACATTGAATAATTGTCTTGATTTACTAACTCTACTTCTACGAATTAATTGAGATTGAAGACAGAAAATAATTTCAACACTACACCCTTGAAATAAGGTCTGTTTCACGAAAACGTAAACTCGTGCTTGAGTGTGTGAAAAGACAAATTTTATTCGCAAAATTATTTTAGCAAGCTCTAAGTTGTTTATATCCTTTCTTGACCGCGATTTTTGGGGCCTCGATATTTTAGGGATTTATCAAATTTTTTTTCTTTCGAGGATTAAGTTTATTCATAACTTTGTATTTCCATTTATCCTGCTGATAAATAAAGTAAGTAGTGAAAGCAAATAGAAAAAGTTTGGATTTCAAAACGTCCAATTAACATTAAACATTACTTAGTTATAGAGAACTAAAATAACAATGTCTTGTAAAGCTTCTGATAATTTAATTAATTACGATCGAGCGCGTTGATGTCTTTTGTAGGGCGCGCGGGCGTACGGAGCAAAATGCAAAGCCAGGCTCAAGTTTTTACTGCTTACATTATGTATACAGTCTTTAATTTAATAAATATTTTATCGATAGTAGTAAGTACATATATTTTAGTTACTCAATTTTTAATTAGGTAAATTTCTATTATTATTATTATTTTATTTCGGTTTTTCTAAATTTGTACTAACAAATTTAGAGCTGACTCTAACAATATAATAATCTATCTTTAAATGAGCAATTCTTGTATATATATATATATATATAATTGGAATCTCGGAATCGGCTCCAACGATTTTCATACAATTTAGTATATAGGGGGTTTCGGGGGCGATAAATCGATCTAGCTAGGAATCATTTTTAGAAAATGTCATTTTATTCGTGTTTTATCGATAATCAACTTAAACATAAACTTGGAAGAAAAATAACAAAAATATGACTCTTCCTGACATCTATTGGCGAGTAATAATACTATTTTTTGTGAGCAACTAATTGCTTTAACGGCACAACAGCAGATGGCGTTGTTAAGTAACAAGAAGTCAATGAGTGTTTGCTTTGAGGTTAGACTAAAATCAATTGTTTATTTTCCAAAAAACACAATAAAAAAAAAATACCGAGCAAAGCTCGGACATCCAGGTACTATTATTATTATAGTACAAACTCAGTTATTATGTGTTGGATTTTTTGCAGCATAGCACGGGTCTAAAAACAGCATCCATAACTTATCTATTTATAACTGCATTAGCGTTTTAAATTAATGTACGCTTAATTTGTATTTTTTTAAATATAATAGATCTAACTATTCCCTCGCCTTATGATAGGAGAAGATTTATACTGAAGAAATAGCACGCCAATCACATCACGAAATTATGTCATATCACCTTTTTTAAATAGACTATGTATTGAAGGAAAAACAATATGTCAAACGAAACGTCACAAACCCCAAAGAGAGTTCGTTTACGAAAAACATACCACAAAAGTACTCACGTATGTTACTCATAAGTTTTTCCTACACTGATTCATTGTTCATCGAATTAACTCTGCAGATTGAGGTCGCCGCGTGGTCATCAATACGTAAAAATGACCTTAAAATATTTCACAACCTGTTCAGTGCGTCGCTATTATGACGCAATATGAGTAAATACCGTTTTAAACCAAAGCCTTGTTTATTTATATAGGTAAGAGCAAGTTTGTGAAGCATTTAATTAATTAACGGATCAGGTTGTTGCTTTCGTCTTCATCTCTTATTAACAGTAATTTTAAGAAAGAGTTTTTATTTTTATTTTATCTCTCGCAAGAAGCTCCCTGAAATTCTCCCTCCCTCAATTCTTGTTCCATGACATGATTTTCACTAAATTTAATAAATACAATCTTTACAATTCCATAAATGTAAACGAGAATAGAGAAAAACAATAAAAACAAGTACATAAAAATACAGTAAAAAATTTCTCATTCGCATGTGTTTTTCACAAAATGGGATGCTAGTAGTATCGCCTGATCCTTTAACATAAAGTTACATAGTTCTAGAACTAAAGGTTGAACAAAGTATTGAACCTAAAAATCTCCACGTCTTCTTGTAAATTTCCTCGGCCCTTGACTCCAGGAAATGAAGGTTTCTAGCGCGTGCTTGTTTACAATCTTGGGACGGTGCGCAATGTTTAGCATTCTGAATATGTTCTGAATACGCTTGAGGGGGTCGTTGCCGCAAAATTCAACAACATTGTACACGTAAATAGGTCGATACGGGAATAAATGACTTGTCAACTTGGACGTTTTGTTTTAGATTTTTGGTCGTGTTTTGTTTTTCGTATGTTGCTTTTGTTGTTTTGTTTTATCGTGGATTATCATGTGGCTGGTTTGTTTATTTGAGTATAATACGCATATACTATTCAATGGGATATATTATAATAAAAACTGTTGTTGGCTTCGCTAGTCGTAGTTTTGGGAAATGGCGTGCTAAGTATATGTTTATGAAACCCGCATTTGATAAAATTAATGGGAAAAAAGATCATTACTTTATTTAGACTAATGACGAAATAATGTTGTATGCTTGTGTCTATTCTATCAAATGCTAAAAACACAGTAAAAAGGAGTCTTTACCAATATTTGTGTCCACCAAAAAGTAGGTAACTATAACTTAGTGTCTACAAATCTAGAGCAAGGGATCTTCTATGATTTTCTCTAGAGCGCCTTTATATCACGTTAAATTTAAAAAAAAGGAAATGAAATAATCATGTTTAGCGTTATCAAAAACGCAATCATCGATAAAGTTTTTATATTTTATAATAAAACAAAAAGAACAGTTAATTCTTGCCCGCGGTAGGTGCTTTTTATGACGCCGAGTAATGGCTTAAATAAGTAAATTACTAAATAAATTGTATTGTTTTTTTCTCACGCTGATTCATAACCAACCAAAATAAGTAAGCTGGCCTCACTGTCCTCATTTTTGGCCACAAACAACTTCGGAGGGCATTACCCTCTGTCTTTCTCCCTCTTTCAATGCGAAAACATCTAGCTTGAGTCGTGTGCTCAATCTATTTCTATGCCTATTACAAAAAGCTTGTGACCTGAGTGTTCTTAATTTGGTTTTGAAAGAGTAAGTATAAGGTACCAGAAACCTACTGAACTGAGTGTAACATTACACTAGGAAGTTGACAAGGATTGGCAGACTCTATAGTGCTGTCAAACATAAGAACCTTTTGACTACGTACGAAATTTTTCAAAAGTTTCGTAAGTGGACTTTGGACTTCCCAAAACTATGACAGTAGAGCAGATTTCTCAATTTATTCGAATATTTATAATAAGCTTTGAGAAATTATGTTTTAAACTTAAATCAATGCTGATAACGGCCACTCACAAAAAGCGGAAATAGAAATACATAATTATAACGCTATCTTTCGTAAAATATATGAGAGTAAAAATGCTTAAGCACGAAGAAAACACGTGGCAGTAGCAAGTTAAAAAAGTAGTAGGCAGCTCAAAACCTGAAATTATGCAACCTCTTTTTGTATCGAAAAGCGAACCGTGTCGCACCGCCCACGGAAATGAGTGCTGGCCACTCCACTTTGGGTCCGAGGACCTTACCCTAGACATTGGTTCTGGCAAGCCGCATTAAGGCAGCCGTCGGTCATCGGCCGCCCCCCTCTCTCGCCTCCACGACCTCCTTCTGTGCCAAACCAGCCACTTCACGTCACCAGCATCCGCTTACTCCGATCACCAAACTAATAGACATCTTAAAACAGCAGGGTTACGTGGTAGGCTCGATTGAGCATTCACTCAACTACCAACAGCCAACTAACTACCAAAATGACGACAGCTATTGTTCCGGTTTGGTAAATAGATTAGCGATGTTACAAGTTGTATATGAGGCTCGTGGGTGTCTTTGAAATTATTATGTCCACCAGAGGAGAGAAAAAACTTGGAACAAAATATTGTCTTGATGCCAAACCCATAACTTGATTTATTATGTCCTTGAGCTGTCAACGACAAAGAACAGAAAAATAAAATAATTTTAATTTTAATGTGACCTTTTTTGCGTCTACGAAGGCTGGAGACTTTTCAGTATAATGAATCAATGCTTAGGTACATGCAGCTCAAAAATCAGGGTTTACCTACTGTCATGCACTTGATTGTACTCTTATGTACACTTGCTGCACTAAATAATGTCTTGCACAAACAACCAAAACAATACTTATATCTAAAACCTTAACAACCGTATTCATGTGTCATTGTACAAAATATCTGAGCAAATATCAAGACTTAAAAATTTGAAACACATGTTTTTACAGTATCTACCTTTGTTTTGGAGTGCTTTAGACGTTCGTGTCTCATCCTATCCTATATAATGTAACCCAAGCTGTTAATAAGCGTTTTGCAATTAGTTCGCTTGCCCGATTTGCTCCAGTTGTTACCGATTAAGTTTTTACTTCTTTCTTCTGGCTAAGTCGGGTTTACAGTTAGACTGTTGCCAAGTTATGGTCGGTTATGAACAATGAAATTGATTAAATTGTCTTAAATTGCTGTGGTGTTATTAACCTTTGGTTTATTGTTCAGTATAGAGAGTAGAGATGAGCAATATGGCTTTTACATAAAAACTTTTTTGTTTCGTATAAGCCAAGAAAAAACCTCTTTTTATAACTACGAGATAAAATTTTAAACTATATGCGAGTACAATCAGACCTAAAGCAAGCAAGAGAGTTGCAAAATATTGTTAAAATAAACCGACTTAAATCATTATCAACATATATGTTGTGTATATACAATATACACAATTTAAACGAAAGTTACCTATGTAATTTTAGGGCATGTAGTACCTTCCTAGGTATACGGACTGATTAGACTGGAGCAAAATACATTTTACAATACGTCACCAGTATCACCTACCAGAAGAAAAGTCTAATAAAAGAGGCAAGTTTAAACTATAATATAAGTTATCGATACTGCACATCTTAAAAAATATTTACTGCAAAGATCATTAACAAAATGAGAGCAAACTATTTATGCACCTTGTATACACCTGTCTACTCTTTAGCCCACAGAAGCAAAAATCACCCTTGTGGCTGAAATTGGCCAGTAAGACATCATCAGCGTAACTTCATAGCTTAAAAATCTAAGCCCTAAACACACGTAAACATAAGATCCTTTATTCCAATTACCATTCAGCTCACGTAAAGTTAACGCGGTAGGTGTATACTAATATGTGCATATTTGAATATAATCATTTCCGGCGTTTCGTGAGGGCGCCCGCATCGGTTTCACTTGCGATACTGTTTACGACAAGTGACAAGTGCAAGTTGTTATCTTGTCTTTGTTGAACTAAAAATGTAACTTAGCAAGGTTTTAAACAAATATTGCATAAAAACACTGAAAGAAGATCTATTCCCGTGATTTTAACGGTGACAGCAGTAGTTTGTTTTATTCGGTTTCGTTTTTTATTTTAGGTTATTCTTAACTACAAGAGACGAAATCGACAAATATATTACTATTATTTTCAGAATATTGTGGTGTAGAACTATAATTTCTATAATACTAGCTGTACCCGTGACTTCGTTCGCGTTTATTAAAAAATAGTCTCCAAAAACCTTCCTCGTGACATTTTTCACAAATGTCATAAAGATCCGTTTAGTCGCTTAACCGTGAAAAGCCTACAAACAGACATACAGACAGAGTTACTTTTAATTTTATAAATTAATATGGAGTATGGATAAATAATGCAGAATATATGCAGAATGAAATATTCTAAGAAGAACATAATACATGTTATACTGCACCCGCAACTATTGAAGTTCAAAAGCATAAAACGAGTACCTGTGTTAAATTACCGAATTGCTTGCAGGTCCCGAGTGTATAGACAGGTCAGATGCACCCACACGTCTCCAGCAAAGGCAGCGGAAACAGTGTCGCTTGCGCTCGCGTCCGGTGCCACCTGCTTAGAACAATGCCATGGCCTGAATCCTATTGTGTCACTCACAGACACGGATCTAGGATAAGGGGAGCGGGGCGGGAGAACCATCCCAACTTATTCCCCAGCAAGCTAGAAGAGCAGCAATTTCAAATAATAAACTAGTTTGTAGCCCGCCTAGCTTACAGGAAACGAATTACATTTTTCTGTTCAGAAATAAACATTAGGATATTTTCAGGATATTCTAATGTTAATTAAGATATTATCAGGATATTCTCAAACAAAGCAATAAGGATGAGGCTTTCCGGTTAGCTTTGGAATGAGAGTAGGTACATAAGTAGAAAATAAGAAGACAGCCAAAAGTGAACAATACGAGTAGATAATTATTATTGTTTGCAACGAAAACCTACCGCAGTGTTTCTTCGTAAACAACATTTTTTGGTTCATCTTTGGGTGCTAGAATCATCAGGCTATTTCGTGAGCTTACTCTAAACCAGGCCACATAAAACTAATGTGTGAAAAGCAGTTTTCTCTCAAGTTTACCTCTGCTAAATTAGAAGTTTGGCTTTGAGATTTATTTATGGTCATGGCAAAGTAAACTTTGAAGGGAAACTGCACTCTTTTCAACTTAAAGGCGTTAAACTTAATTAAATAGCGTTAGACGAATCCTTGGAATAAACACATACTCATGCGGGAACAGCCCGTCAGTATGGTGACCTTAAGTTCGTGTTTTTGAGGCTGAGGTACCTCGTATTGCAGGTTTTTTCCTCTAAATGCTAATACAAGTTTTCTCTTGTGACCAGACAATAACAATATTTCATCTGATAGTTGATCTATATAGACGGTAAGTCACTTGCCATTTGTATTCTTCTGATAGACTTAGATTTCATTTTTATATTTTTCCTTCACTAGGTATATAGGTTTAAAATCTGATAGAACGTCAGCATTACAGTGTTGAAGTATTGAAGAGCAATGTCGTAGTAAGAGCGTTATAGTTCGCGCATTATAAACAGGGATTCAAATAAGACTACTTCGTCTATGATAGAATCCCAATGATTGTCGTCCTCCAGCTAGCCACGTGTCATGCAAGCTATTTGAAAACTTGGATGGAGTCCGCCGTTGACGGTAAAAGTCGTCATATATAATAATAATAAAGTTTATTTTATTCCAAGTTTCAAAATACAAATACATACTTCTGGGGACTCTTTTTAAGCTAATAAAGCTTGTGCTAAGAGCCCCCGCTCTTTCTTATTACAGTACATTATCTATTTATTTAATATATAGGATGATGGGCCCTTAATCTTGTCCAATATTTCTCAATAATCTATCTCAATGTTTGAAGGTGAATGAAATATGTAGTAAGGCAATGGATTAAGCTAGCTAAGGACTAGAAAAAATAGGATTGGATTTATGAATGAATTTTTATACTGTCTATAAATATCTAACTACGCTTGCTACGTGCTCTAAAATTAGCAAAATAGTAATCATAATGTCGCTACACATTAGGCTACTTTCTCTAGTCCTTCGAAATAATCTTTGTTCATGCGGGAAGCGCAATGAATGCTGGCCCCATTACATTATGAATTTAAAACAGATTGATAAGGAAATGGGTAAAAACAATAGATGGAATGCTCAAATGGTTGCAATGTTACAACGATTTTGACCTAGTTTCATAAACAGGATATGTATTTTGAAGAAAATCTCTGAGTTACGTGTGCTTTTGTATAAGTATATGAGTTTTTCGGGAACAGAATGCAACTATTAAGGCAACTTTGACTGCCTCGGTGGCTCAGTTGGAAGTGAGCCTGCCTTCTGAGCTTGGGGCGTGGGTTCGATTCCCACTTAGGACAAACATTCATGTGATGAACATTTGTGTTTGTTCTATGTCTGGGTGGTAATATCTATTTAAGTATGTTTTTAAAAATATGTATGTATGTATATCAGTCTCTGGCAGCCATTGTACAAGCTTTGCTTAGTTTGGGGTCAGGCGACCGTGTGTGACAATGTCCCGAATGGTATTATTATTATTTATTAACTTGCTCAACTAGAACGGATCTAAGATTCATTTTTGATAGAGTAAGAGCCAACGTCATAATATTATGCTTTTGCCAACCGCTTCTTGTTGTAAAGGCTTCAAAGACCAACGGCATTAGTCATAAAATTTTTTTTTAGTAAAAAATCGTTTTCGTTGAAAAGTGTTTAAAAGAGCTAAAAATATAAAAACCAACATCAGATACGGAATTTAAACCGAGTTTACATCATCAATTAACGTGATGCGAACTCACCTCTAAGTAGTAGCCAATGATACAGAGATCGATACAAAGACGTCTTTCATGACTACCTCTTGTTCAAATATGATTAACCAAGACGTTTGTAATCGAATACAAAAATCATGGATGCACTATCTTTACTCACAGTTTTAGGACATATGTCAAGGGACAGTAGGGTAAAATGGACGAAAATCATAACAGAATGGCAACCACGTGACGGCAATAGAAAAGATGTAGACAAGACAAGATGGACAGATGATATGAGGAATGTTGAAGGGAATTTAAGGTCAAGAAAATCAAACATTCGTTAAGGAAGAGGCCTATGTGTCGCCTATGGAAGAGACCATAGGACACATTGGCTGGAAAATTAGATGTGTTAGAAATTAAAAACAAGATGTAATACTTTTAGTATCAGCATTAAAGGCTTAATAATAAAAATAAAATCTAACAGTAACCATTTTTATTCGTAAAAGATTTTTAGGTTTTAACGTCATATTATGGGTTGAACTATTTTCATGAGCAACTAAATTTTGAAGTTTTGTTTAAAATTGTTGCCGAATTTTTTTCGCCTTACTAAAATGGAATACGGTGTATGGCGACAGGATCGCTCTCTGTCACATTTGGGACTGATTATCGGTCGGCGAAGTGTGGGTGTTGAATTATCCCTCTACCAGCCCCTTCGGGGGAAAGGCGTGACGATATTTTATCTTATTAAAATGAAAAATAAAACCGATGATTTTAGCCCAGTCCGATTTCTCTAGTTAGTTTAGTTACCGCACAACAAAATAGATGCTTTAAAAATGCCATTTTGAATTACTAAAATTAGCACCAACACCTACAAAACTGTAAAGGACGAGTGACATCTTCTCAATCAAATAATATAAATATCTTGCGTATTTTTTTACCAAATCTACGACTAATAGTCTCCTTGCTACATTATCCAGCCTGACAGTTATTTGGCACTATAAAAATATAACAGAAACAAAGCTACGTTCATACACTTTTTTTACATACATAGGTAGGTTATACAACTGTGCATTACGGCATTTTACTATTTTACCTATAGCTTACAGAAACCTGTATTTGGCAGAAAGTTGTGTTGGAGTTGTTCCTCACTCATCCTTCGAAAACTCATCCTCATATACGGGCTACGGGCTAGGCCCGTCCATTTCAAGTTCAAAACAAATGAAAATATAAACACTGACTTCTGTAGTTAAAAATAACTACTGTGAAAATATGAAAATGTGATTGAAACGTAGTCATTAGCAAGAAACCCAAATAAAGGTACTTCAGTGGTCGGTGGCAACACCCTCGACCATTCATCACGCGTGCTCCCGACAGGTCGTTGCCTCAATAGCCAATGGCCGCACTGTCAAACATTTCCTGGCGGAATATTCTAGAAACAATAGCGTTAATTTTCCCTTCAAATTATGAGTTTAACTAAAGTTTAAACCTTCTCGGCTAAGACACGAAGACTAGATATGTCCTTAGGACATTATCTTAATATGTATTTATAAATCCGTGGCACGCAGGAATAACTGAACATCGCAAAAACGTCAATTTTTCAGGGCAGCCATTTTAAAGTTTGACATTTTCTGTTTAGTCGGTAAGTTAGTTAAACGATGATGTCAAAGTTATTTTGAGGGTTACTTGATGCCCTCTTTCGTATGGTTTCAAGAATTTAACGAAACAACTTATAGTTTACATAATAATAGACTTGTCAAACAGCTGAAATGCCTTGAATAAGTTGATAACTCGACTTGTAGACCAAGTTTTGGCTTTTAAGGACATTTATCCAGTTATTCACCATCTGAGTACGGATCATTTTTATCGGTTACCCTATTTATTTCAATGGAAAAAGCATTATTTCTCATTAGTAAACCAATGACAACTTCAAACAGATATAGTTTGTCAAGTAATTATTACTACTTTACAAGATATATCTTACTTTTCAGCATATAATGCAAAATATAAAAAAAGTCTTAGTATTTAAAATATATTTTTTTTAGAATTATACGCTCATTTACATAATCTAAAAACTGTTTTCACTAACTTATTAAAATTATTTTTTAAACATATGGGAAAAACACAATGGAAACGCATTTGTTTCTAATTAAAATGAATTATTTAGAGTATACACTAAATTAACACATAGGCTAGACTTATTATCCCGAGAAATCAACAGTTGGCAATCGTTGAGTTCTACAAATAAGAAAATATTAATCAAACACACTACAAGACATAAATACCTACTTATAAAAGGTCTTATTTAAAAAGCTTTTCTAATAATTATTTTAAACGACTTCAAAAAACCGTTTTAAAAAAATCTTTGAAAATTTTCGTAATCTTAAGTGGCTGTAAAAAATCTGTAAAAATGTCTGATGACACACATGCTTAATACATGTTTTGTTAGATTGCTTACACATTACTTCGATCAATAATAATACTAATGAATAATAATAAAACCCTTTATTCAGACCAACTTAGTATCTATTTACAAAGTATTAAGAACTAAAAACTATGAGTGTGGATTTACAAGTATATTTTGGTAGTAAATCTTAATCTATTCTAATACTTAATTATTTTTTGTAGGTGTGTTTGCCAATCGGCAAAGATCTCCTCCAACCTTTTTCATTCCTGTCTATCTTGGGCCACTCTATTCCAAGTTACTCCTGCTACCTGTCTAATGTCATCATCCCACCATTTCTGTGGTCTGCCCCTTTTCCTTCTCCTAGGGCACCATCGTGTCACAATTTTGCTCCATTTCTCTTGGCCTCTTATCATATGCCCTACCCAGTGCCATTTGAGTCTTCTGATTTTACATTAAAACAGGTAGTACGCAGGTGTTGAAAAGTTTTTTCTTTACATTAATGTGAAGAGTTTTATCTTCCATGGCTTCTCTCAGACTCCAGTATCTCTTTCAGCCATTTGTTATTCTTCTGTCAACTTCTTTGCGTATAGGGACCTCTTGTGTTATTAGCTGTCTCAGGTAGATATATTCATCAGTGTAATCAATTTGGTTATTTCCTAGATGTATGGTGGTTTTCTTCCCATTTGTCCTTACCTTTGTTTTCTCTGGGTTCAACTTTAAACCTTTCTTCTCACTTTCATCCGCTAGTTCAAGTATCATTTGCTACATGTTTTTAGGTGTTTCAGCAAATAACATTATATATATATCATCTGCGAACCTCGATTGTGTTAGGGAGACTCGGTCGACAGTGATTCCGATGTTTTCCCAGTTAAGTCTCCTAAAGATTGTTTCGACAACCGCTGAGAATAGTTTTGGAGGTAGAGGGTCTCCATGTCTGACACCCTTTCCTACTCTAAATGGTTTACCTTTCTTTTCTAGTTGGATTCTCGCGGTGCTATGACTATTATTTTAATTAAATAAAGTGAAAAAAAGGAACTTCTTATTCTGATTGGCCATCATTGGTGTTTTTCCCCAAAAACCTTAAAACACAGATTTAAAAAATTGTCAGACTTCGTCTTAGACAACCATGGCTCTAAAGGGTCTAAATGATCTATGCTAGCGTCTCTTTACTGCTTTGCACCCCGCTATCAATCAACCCTGTATTGATTTGAATCTTTTGTGTAAGTATGAATGTGGGTAGGTACATAGTACACCAATGATAGTAATAGTCACCAATAATGCACAGCATTATAATATATTTTTTATATTTACTTCACGTTGTTGCATGGCATGTTTGTTGGCGTTTAGGCTCCAGTAGGTACATAAAAAATATCCAGCTCGGGTAGATAACAACTTGATATCTTGCTATTGCAGATGAAAACTAAATCACCACGGCAAAGGTAAAAGTGAACATGTAATAATGTCACTTTTTAAACAAAAATATTTGGCTTGCCATAACTTGACATCTCGATTTGTCAATGGAGGCAGAAACAGGCTATGTGTATAAGTCGAGATATCCAGTATTTTGGATGTGAGTGTAAGTTGATAAATCAAGATGACAATTATTCATACACAAACTTATGCTTGACATCTCAATTTGTCAAGTTAAAATTAATTTTTGCAGAAAAGGCTTAGGTGTATAAGTCGAGATCTTCAATATTTTGAACATGTGTTGATGTTGATAATTCAAGATGTCAATATTAGTAAGCAAACACACACTTGATAAGTCGTTTTATCAAGTAAAACACCATAAAATGCAAGGGTGTCGAGATGTACAAAACGCGATTGCTCTAAAACTATTGTATATTTCGGGCTGATTTTTTTATACATAGTAAAGCGCATACGAAGGAAGCGTTTAAGCCAATAAAAAAAAAATCATGCAAGTCGAGTTGTTCAGTTATTCCTACGTGCCACGGAAATTACGTGTCACGTTGTTTGTCCGCTATAGACTCCTAAACTACTTAACCGATTTCAATCAAATTTGCACACCGTGTGCAGTTCGATCTAACTTAACAGATATGATAGCTCAAAACGCGAACAAAGTCGCGGGGTGACAGCTAGTATTTTATAATTTATAAGGACATTAGGACATTAGCAAATTATTTATTAGGACATATCTATAAGTAAGGACATATCTATAAGATATGAGATATAATACTAACATTATCTTTTTTCTCATATCTTATATTTCATTAGCTTATTATTGGACTGATAACGACAATAGCTCTTTACTATTCCATACTCTAGTGTACTATGTAGTAGGTAATTAATTATGCGATGTCACGATAATTAAAATAAAAGACAGACGTTTCTGACATTGCGCCGTTTGTTTAAATAGAATTTCAAAATTGCTTATTCATAAGTTATTGAATTCAGGTGGCAATGCCCCACTTGTCGGCAGTCTTGACCATAGTTCATTGTTGTTAGTAATGTGGCCTATTTACTGAAATACTGGAATTTTTGCGCAATGTGTCATTATTTTTTTTTTTGTCTGAAAGAAATAGGGAAATGAATTTTTTGGCTTAGGAAATTTAATTTTATAAAGATCTCTAATCATGACTGCATTTTTTTACTCTTTTAAAAATAGAATCTAGCAAGCATTAAAGATGCTATTTGTGTTTGTTGGCAAGACGAAATCTTCACAAGACACTGTGAGCTAAAATAGGGGAATGAATTTTTTGACTTAGGAAATTTAATTTTATAAAGATCTCTAATTATGACTGCATTTTTTTACTCTTTTAAAAATAGAAATTTGTGTTTGTTGGCAAGACGAAATCTTCACAAGACACTGTAAGCTGTATTGGATTGCAGGATGTTGTGTAAAAGAAAATCGTGGCCAGCCTCTGGACCTCCACAGCAGCGTATGTCACGCAGTAGTTTTATGATGTAATTATTTGCATCTTTGCAGTCTTATTTTAAACTTTTAAACTAGCTACGCTCCGCTATTTTACCTGTATTTATAAAGTACTTGTGTTAATCCAGGGTATAAGCTACCTCCATAAAAAATATCATCAAAATCTGTTTATCCGTTCGAGCGTGAAGAAGTTACAAGCATACACACTTAGACACTAACAAACTTTCGCCTTTATAATATTAGTGTGAAGTGTGTTGTTATGATTACCCTATGTATACCTACATCTTCAGTAAAACATAGCTACATTTATATTTTACGTATGTCATAATTTTATAAATGATCTACTTCCTGTCTACAAATTAGGGCTTCAAACATATAGTACCTGCCTACTTACCTTTTATATTTCATCGCACTATTTGCATCTGTTAAATCACCGAAATGTGAACCACAGAAAGTTCTTTGTTTACGGAAATTTTTGACTAACTAGGTATCTAGACTTTGGTGCAATCCGAATACTTACGACAGTTTCGAAATTAACGTTTATAAAAAACAATGCATTCAACTTTAACCTCCTGGTTAGAGGTTATCCAAATATACATACAAAATACACAATTGTTTAAAAATGAGACAGACGTAGTTCTACGTAGGTAAGTATGATTGTGTGAAAAGTATTTCCTTCTTGGACAATATATTGTATTGTTTTATTCTGACTTTTCCACAATAAGTACAGGTATATGCATGTACTTTTTTTTTATTCGAAAGCTTACAGTACAGGAAAAAATATATGACTAACCTAAAAAGTAATTTAACCGCTAAAATACTGATAAGTACTGCTAAAATGTCGAATTTGCTTTCAAGCTACTGTAAGTGAAGTGAAGATGCAATTTAATGAATATTTTTGAGGGTCTGGCTTAAAAATATTCAGTTAATCGCATCTTCAAGTAGTCAGGGAATCCCTTTCTCATTATCTAGTACAGTAGTTGGAAGACATAATTATACGTAGTTGTAGACCAGATTATAAATTAAAATAGCCCACCAGACGCAAGCCAATGATACAATTAAATTAAAAACTGATAAACAAACCGCAACTGCGACTTCATTTTTATGAGCAATCTTCATTAGGAATATAGCAAACAATGCATCTACGTAATGTTCTATTCCTTAGGTATACTAAAACCGTGTCACAGTCAACAGTAGCGACAGTTGTGGGACAAACATGAATATTCATGATATTCGTACCGTCTTTGTCAGGCCAACTGAGCTACCAATATTTGGTACACATCATTATGGATGGGAAATGAATTTTTACTGCTGCCTGTCTTTTGTTTTTATTTCGATGTTTATTCTTAGCAGCACTTTCACGTCGAAGATGACAACAATTACATTTAAGAGTCCGGCGACCACTTTAGACTAACTTCGCATTGGCTTAAGGTTTTCCATAGCCATTTCGTCTAGAAGAAGACTACGAGCGAAGAGAGCAAGTAATGATACTGACGAGCCTCTGAAGTTACCTACAGAGTGACGAAGTGCAATTTCATTTTTTTTATGACTTTTGTACTTCTGTAATCATTCTTAAATAAATGAGAATTTCTATGTTATGTTAAAACCAAGAACATAGGGGTGGAGAAATAGTTCATTTAATTGTACATTATTTACTGCTAAATTTCATCATAATCTGACTAATGGTTTCCAAGAAATTTGACAAGCGCGTTTGTATGGAAATTTCAGAGCGTCGCGAGACTCCTAATTACCACGTAAGTAGGTTTTGTAAAGTAACAAGATTGGTAAAAAAGAACAATGTACATTTATGATAGAAATGGAGAGCACTTGAATAAATAAAATATTAAATAAATTCAGGACATTTTTGCACACGAGCCTTACCCCAAGCTAAGCAAAGCTGCCAGAAACTGACATACACACATTTATGCTTACAAAACACATATGTTTTTAAATGCGTACTTTCTAACACCCAAATTTAGAACAAACCCACATGTTCATTACATTAATAGGGTTCGATGCCCTAGGTGGGAATCGAACCCACGGCCTTAGGGGCGTGAGAAAGCAGGTAATGCAAAATGCACAAAAAAAGTCTCAAAGATTCAAATAGTCCCAAGCATTTAATCGATATTACAGTGACAGACAGCACTTAACAAACTATTACAATATCTTCTAAATTAAACAAATTGCCAAACTTTTTTCTCTTCTTAAGAAGCACTTTTCATCACGAAAAACATCTGATCACCATCAAGAGACACCTGCGAAAGCAAACCTTACATGCCTCCAAGAAATTTGGTAAACATCACAAAAAATCCGTTTTTAGACTTTAAGTAAACCAAGATAAAGTTCAAAACAAAACGGCAGTTGCAAAACAAATTTTAGTTTATTATTAAGTTTTTTGCCGTACTTCGTGCCGTGAGTGTATGTCCAAAATTATAATTAGGCCATATAAAGACAGGTTTTTGGGCCTATATAAATATCTACAGACAGGTGATCATAAAGTAATCAAATTCTAATTCCACATTACATTTTTACAAGCCAATTCAGGATGGTCAAAACGATTGTTAAAATGTCCGACAAAAACAACGCTTAAAATATTTTGTTTTTGAAATTGCCAATTCGTGGGGGTCTTATTTAAGTTAAAGACAGTACAGCAGCTGGTCCTTAATTGAGAGTTTTTTAAATACTTAATTTTTTATAAATAAAACTACGTTTCACGTCAGCCCTGACGCACAATTCGCAAATTCGTCAACAATACAGAATATACAGATTACTTACATACTTTTGAAGTCATAACATTATCTTTTTCTCGGCAAATAGATAAGCTGCTTAGTTACTCATCAATTGTTGAAGTTTTACTTTTAAGTTTTACTAAATTTTACGGTTCAATTGACATTACATAATACCTGCTACTACTAGTACTACTACTACTAGGTCCTATAATAATAACATCAGCCTGCAATCCCCCCGGATTGCAAGCTTGGTTCGTGCAATTTACATAGCATCTAACTACGAACAGATGTAATGATTTTATAACTGCTGTTGTAAATTACTTAACGTACAGTTTTTTTTTAAATAAATAGTAGTTTCAAAGAAACAAAGAAAAGCTTTTTCGAGTTTTCGTACGTCAAATAAAATTCTCAGGAGAGAAAAATTGTCAAAAATATTTAGTTTGTACTTTAAACCAATAACATATCGTCACGCCTTTCCCTGAAAGGGGCTGGCAGAGGTGTAATACACCACCCATACTTCGCCGGACGATATTCAGTCCCAAATGTCACAGGGGGCGAGCCTGTCCCCATACACCGGGCTCCAGTCATGTAGCAGATGATAACAGATACGCACATATGCTTACACAATGAACAAATTGGTGCGTGCCGTCCGCTGAGTTCGAACCCGGTCCCTCTGGCTTGAGAGGCGGGCCTTCTCCCAACTAGGCTGCCATCGTTTTTTTTTAAGAATAAGTTATAATAAGATAGTTATAAATCTTGTGTTTAGTGTACACAAGTACGTCAAATGAAAACACAGCCTGTTAGGTAGGTACAAATCTTACTTATGTAGAAAACTCGTCAGCACTGCTACCTACCACTAACCCTATTTTTACAATAACACTATAACGAGGTGCCTAGAAACCTCTTCCCAAGCGTCGAATAAACATCCAGTCACATTCACCTGTCCAAATCATCAACAGAAACTGATATTTGGAATGTTAAGATCTCATAACTCCGTGGGTCTCTTCCAAACGAGCGTCCCAAATTCCCAAATTTGAACGCACGACTATAACACGGCGAGCTTCGGAACAAGTTTCGTGGATAGGCAATTTCGTAACATTTCGCCTCTCAGGCCTGTGTCTTGGTCAGGGCCAGACAGACTTGTTTGAGAGGAACCATGCTTCGGAATTTTGTTGGGTACCAGAGCTTTAAGGGTTTGAGAACATTTAAAATTAACTTAAATTTAAAATGTAGAGAATGACGAACAAAGACAGCAAAACAAGATACTGATGCGGGTCTAAAGTTATCTATAGAGTAACAAATTGCAACGACAAAAATTTCCTATGACTATTATAATTTTATAATTCTTTATTATTTTATTTTCAACTAACTAAGAATTTCTCTTTTATTAAGGATTAATTTTAGATCTAAACAAGTGTAGTTACATGACCACGTGATTTTTAGTTTCCTTGTATAAGTTTTGTCGTTAAAAATAGAGGTTGAAACAAAAACACCTTCGCATTTTTGATGAATATTATTGACCGGATCAGGAATGGAAGCGTGATTCTAGATCTCTGTCTAGTACTATTATTTATTCTGTGCTCATGCCTGCGGAGACATATTCAAAAAATCAAAGGTCACATCTGATCACATTTCGAAATGCTAAAGTTCTACAAACTTATTTATTTTCGTGAGAATAAATTTTAACATCACTCGAAACAATGACATTTAATACAGAACACTGTTTACAAGCGTTATTTTAAGACAAAGCAAAAAGCATTTCATTTCTAGGCTAGCCTGAATTTAATTATCTAGAAATTTTCGAAAGATGATTGGGAAACAAAGATCAGCGACAGAGGAAGGGAAGGAAAGATCATTCGAAATTGTTTTAGCTGCCTACAAAATAAGTCAATGTGTACCTACCAAAAACACTTTACGGCGCGGGCGTCATGGACTCCCTACTATATGAAAGGGGGGGGTAAGAAAGGCATGGGGTAAGCGGGGAGGGCTGCACACCGGCGTAAAGCGGAACGGCAGATCGTGCTGCACCGCCGAGCGCGACCGCAGCAGCCTCGCCACTTGAATTGCAACATACCATGCTTTGTAATAGGTTAGGTTAGATTTGATAACTATATCTCGTCTGCAAAGGAAGTAGAGGTACAGTTGGATGTTGATTTTTGGAGATTAGCGGTATCTACTGCACATGTCCTTGCTAGTTGCTACGCTTTAAGCGATTCAAGGTACCTAAGGACCTATCATGGCTTTAAAGGTTTGTTTTGGTTTGGGAAGTTATGAAGGACATTTGCTGGTTTTGTTTGAATTTTAAATTATCTAAATAAGCAATGAAATTGCAGCTAGGTCTGAAATGCCTGTAATACTGCAGAAAAGCCAAAGAAACTTACGGTTTATTTTACATTCACAAGATGCTTATCTCGATATGAAATTCGACACAATTCAATCAAGGGAATAAAACGGCATCAACCCAGTAACAAAACACTTAAAACCCAAACTAAAGCAAACTCCACTTAACTTCCCAGAAAATTAAGTCCAAAATTAGTATTAAAATAAAAGTAAGTACTTCCTCTTCAGATAATTCCAATAAGAACAGGAAAAACTGGAGCCCCAGAAAGATATAAAAGTAAAAATATGATCGGGACTGTGCAAAGTAGCGCGGAGGTAACCGGTCGTAAGCGTTACCTTACCAGTTGCCAGTTACCACCACTGATGTAAGACGCTCGCGGCCATAGAAAGCCTCTCACTGACCAGCTTTGCTTATAAATGTGGGGCCGTGAGCTTTAAATAACTTGGATAATGTTGAACAGCTTTAGAAGACTAGGGTTACTCGGAACAATTTCATAAAAAAACTCTCGTAATATCTTAGTCATTTAAACAAGGTGCTGGTTTTACTCGTAGGTGTAGTAATACTTAAGGATGTTGCTCTACTCGTAAATCGTAAAAAAAAAGTGAACTACTTTAAGGCCCGCATGCTAAAACGACGCTCAGCCATGAACCTGGATTTAGAGCGGTTTTTACGTCATCGTTATCGTAAAAAGTTAGTGTAGTAGTTAGTAATTGTAAATATGTAATCTAATGCAATAAATATTATTTGATTTAATTATGTATGGTAAAACCAGTTGAAAATTGAGATTCATGACAGAGTGTCGTTTTAACATGTGGGGCTTAGAACACAAATTTGCAAATTCGAAAAAAAATAAACCAAGTCATCATACCCATACTCTTTCATAAGTGTCCTCTCCATCCTAAGGTTGCCTGGAAGAGATCGCTCTTAGTGATAAGGCCGCCAGTTGTTACACTACAGTTTAAGTTTTTTCTGTTCTTATGTTTTGTTTTTCTGCGGTGAACAGTAAAGTGTTTTTCTATCTATCTATCTATCACACAAAATTGACCATGTAGAATGGAGACTCGATTATTTTTCTTCCGAATTCTGCAAACCTGTGTTCTAAATGTTGCATACTTTGAAAAACAACACCTTTAAGTATTACTACACCTTGTATATATCACAGTTTATGGTGTGATTTATTTGTCAATCTTACGCTAACAACCGTATAAGTAATATGTAGACGTCCCGTGAATGTCAGCACTTACACTCAAAAAGATCTAGTCACTCTCTTAAACGAAAATACAAATGTTCACAATCATCATTAGTCAGCAAATAGAATTTGCTACCAACCAACAGTACCTACAGCTATGATAGGTATAATGATTTTAATAAAGTTACTAAAAAAATGCACCTAATATGTATTGCAAGACGATAATGATTTCAGTTGATTTGACGCCTATTTCGTGTTCTTTTTAATAAAATAAATAGTTAAATTGATTTTGATGGACAGCAAAGAGCCATCATGCAACATAAGGAAAGACAAATTAACTATTCCAAAATAATACCTAAAAGCATGGGCGTACCCAGGGGAGGGGGGGCAGGGGAGGGCAGCTGCCCCCCCCTTGAAAATCTCGCAGAACATGTATGAACTCGCCTAATTACTAATTAAACTCGCCTAATTACTAGTAGGAGGACGAAGATTTGGAGATAACGGAATTAATCCAACAAGCAGAATGTTTTTATCCGAAAGTGAAAACAGCCCTAGAAATTTTTGCCTTTGCCATACACACTACACTACATACATCTAATGACTCATGTAGGTGTGTTTGTGTGCTGTTTTGTCTACAGCCGCGGACGATCCGACCTAAAAAATCTGACTTGCCCCCTCCTACGCCTGAAGCTGGGTACGCCCATGCCTAAAAGTCTGTGGAAAACCTACTGACATCTAATGCATACCAAACCAAACATATTTTAAAAGACTACTGTAGAGGCACATAGAGTATTATAGGCTAAATCAATATCCATAGAGTATAATTTTTTTTTTAATGTAAATAGGATGCCGGCAGTAGGGGCGGACCAGTCCGTATGCAGGCGACAATCCGCATAACAGGAAAAGATCCTTGACTATGCTTAGCAATAAACCCTTTGAAATTAATGTTACTTATTACTGAAACGTGAATATTATTAGCCCATAATTTAGTTTTTACTATTTGTCTGCTTTCCTATTAGACATCCATGGTAAAAAAAACCCTGGTACAAACCTATCTTTGAAGTCTTAAATCGACAAATACATCTGATTGTACTTTAGCATCATTATGACTAGTACTTTTTCCTCGAACTGAGACCATAAAATCTCTACAACCCTCGATCAGATTTAACTCATACTTAAACTTAAAAATTCTGTTTGCATGAATAACTTGCCAGCAAAATTTCGTGAAGATAAGATCAACGGTACTCATGCCATCGTCGGACAAACAAATACCGATTTGTCCCAGTAGACTCTGAGATCTCGCTTCAGTTCAGATATTTCATGTAGCCTATGTTAATCCAGATTACAATCTATTTCCATACCAAACTTCACCCTAATCGGTCCACCTGTTGCACCGTAAAGAAGTAGGTAAGAAGCTAACACACAAAACTCACAAGCTTTCACATTTATAATATCTACTATTAGTGTGATAAATAAATCAATTAATTATATTTACCTACTGTAATCGATAAGATTAAGTCAGATGGGGCAAGAAAATCACATTTCCATAAGTCAAACGGCGAGCGGAGTTCATCGATCTTACGACTAGTGGGACCGGATCGAGAAGGTACCCGTAGTTTTTATGTGACCAGAACGTGGTTACATGTTTACTGAAGGCAAGGCAAGTACCGCCACAGGGCTTATTATGTTGTATTTATATAATAAGCCATTTTTATATGGATAATTTTGTCGAACCGGGTTACTTGATCGTTGTTAACAGATTTCATTATTTAACTGCAAGTATTTTAAAATATGAAGAGTAATTTTTCCGTCATTGGTATAATGTCTAGTACCAATATTCCTGGCAATATTGATTCTACTTATTTTATATACCTATCTATAAATAGTATTTCTAATTAGTCATATCTATTATACAATGCTCTACCCCACCCTTAAACATACCTAATTAAACCCATTTTAAACTTTAGAAGAATGTTATATTGAAAGCTTGAGATAGAAATTATAGGCTTTAACACACTCTCCGCAATTATCTTTTAAGCTTTTAACTTTTTAAAGCATTTTTATTAACGTACCAGAATCATGTTTATTTTTTATGTAACCTTCTCACATCGTCAATCTTACATCTAAGATCCATATTACTGCTCTATGCCACAATGAATTATAGCAATCTACTTAAAAGTCATCATTCATAACCAAATTCAGATTTCAACAACCTCTAATTCAAAAATTATGACTTCAATTTCAATATTTTGATAAGCTCGCAGATGTAGACAGATCGGAATGCCTAGTATAGTATACCCGAAGCCTTTCCTATTTATAGTACCTTACACGTTTCTTGGTTGATGTTCCTTGTTCGATTCTTGTGCAATATTATTATGGCAATGTTTGTGTACCAAGTAGGTAGTTGACATCCAAATGACTTTTGTCACTTGACACTTCAGTCACACTGTAAATTGCTTCAACAGGATTCTGGCCAATTATCGCCTTGTCGAGTCGAGTTTTTAATAATGTTTGTCGACTGGTCGGAGTACCGGTTTGGTATTTGGTTTGGCAGAGACTTTTATTTGCTTGAAGATAAAAAACAAAACGCTGTATGAGTATAGTTAAGAGCCTGATGCCAAAAGACTGCTTTTAATGCAGAGGATATGCAATTTTCCCTTTGCAGTGACTAACTACATATTTTATGAACTAGTGAGCCTGTAAGCTGAAGACCGCGCGATTCTGTCTTTGCATAGTATGATAAATTCCATAGTATGCAATACGCTTACATTTATGTTTTTATTTATCATACTTATAAAATTATTACATTAATGTTATTACGTTTACAATCCCTATAACTTTGCCACTTAAAAAAAAACTGAATTAACTAAAAAAAAATTATTAATATTCAAACCTGCTCACAAAGTTTAACATGAATCAGTTGAAAAATCAGATGTGTAGAACAGCCGGACATCCGCCGCACATACATACGAAAGCATTTTTGCCCAAGCTGAAACCGAGACTCTTCGCGCTAGATGGGTAATAATATAGATCCCACAGGAAAACGCTGCCTGGATAGTGGAGACAGGTAGCGCAAGACTGACTATTAGGACGACCTTTGTCCAGCAGTGGACGTCTTCAGGCTGATATAATGATGATAATGATTAACTAAATTTCATTTTTTTTTTATTGAGGCAGTGGACGAGGCAGGCACAGACCAGAAAGGATGGTACGCTAAAAAAGAGACCTATTACAGCAGTGGAAGGGAAAAAGTTGATGTAGATGATCATTAATAATCAAGAAATTATCTAAGGTAATTTCTATCTATCCTGTCTATCCAAAGTTGCCTAGAAGAAATCGCATTAGGCGATAAAGCCGCCCTCGTACTGCCTAATACTTCTTTATGTTTGTTTATTTTTTATTTTTAGTGTGCATTTTATATTTATATTGTAATGTAATTAGATGTTGCTAAGAATCTTCTGAAAGCATCAAAACTAATACGTTAACATACAGACAGACATAAACACCCAATTTTTTTCATTTATGAGTCATCACACGTAATACAGTATATTAAATATGCCGTAATTTTGTTCATTAGATTCCTTGCATGCAATTAAGTCGAATAATTTGTTAAAAACTGACACTGAGGCCGCTAATTACCTTATTTTAATTAGTTAAGTGGTCATTCTGATGGTGGAGGTAATTACTTCACTAAATGTACGGTTTAAAACACGTAGCAAGAAGTCTACGTAATTGGTCTTTTCAGAGAGTGTTTGATGCCTGTAAGCTGGGATTTTATGAGTCGTACTTACTGAGGTAATAATGGGTTTCACTAACTTGGCACTTAATTTAAGAAAAGCTATTCATAGTCAGAGCTTTGTAAAGTTGAGTTATTTCTCAAGTTTTTCAGCATTGTTCTAGTATCTGTTTTGTACTCGTTAACATTTATGAAGATCCATTCCATTCTGCCATAGAGTCTATTAGTAATAATGCCTTCTGTGTTAGAGGTATGGCCAAATATTTAAACATAAGTACAAACATACATAAATAGTCACGCCCTCCTACTACCCTGCCTATCCCTATAGGAAACATCCCATAGGGGTAGGCAGGGAAGTATGAATTTAAAGGGGTAGGTAGGGTAGTAAGGGTTTAAAGTTCGGTAAAAATTTGATTAACCAAAATATTGGCGTTTAAGACCAGTTTTGTACCATTTTTAACGAACAAAATTTTACAAATCCAAAATCGTTGCTACTCGACTCAGACACATTTAGCGCTCTCAGATTAGTTTATTTTAGACAGTGTTACAACAGAACCAACGCCACTGAAGAACAAACTAATCGCATATGAAAATGTCAAAAATCCGTCAGACTCCCTTTCAATTTAATTTCACTGGCTAAACTCTGTGAATCCCGCTACATGACCCGTACGCATTAGGGCAGTGTGTGTTATACCGCCATACATAACTACACACACATATATAACTCGTATTATGCGCGAGCAATCGTACGGCATTCCTTCGGCCGGTTCGAAAGAGACGGAACGGTGATGGTCTCGTCTCGCTCGTCGCTCGCAATCCTTTCCTTTCTACCTGTTGCGTTACAAAAACCCGGTCCTTAGGGCCGCTACCTTACGTGAATTGAATCGAGGATTGCGAGAGGTACGGCCTGGCCCATATAAAGATAGGGCAAGGGATCTGCGACGCGAAGCTCTGCCCGCTCGGGACACTATTTACCGTGGGGAGAAGCCGCAAAAAACGTACCCGCTTTATGTGAGCTGATTGCATAATCCTTGCCCGTTTGGAAGGGTGCGTGATTGGTACTCCAATCCGGCCATAACGTATTCAGAGATGTCTTTTATTGTCGATGGCAAACTCAGTAACAAACAATGATTTATATTCAATAGCTTATTTATATCGAAGTCTCAAATAGATTTTGATTTCATAAATTGTAAGTGTTGTGAAATAAATGAATAAAAGAAAAATATTCAAACTGCGTCTGAATTAAACTGCGAAAAGTTATCTTGAATTTTCCACGGCTTTTCGGCGCCAAGGAAAGTGTTTTCATGAATACATCTGTACTAAACTTACGAAACCGGCGCCCAGACTCCGCATTCATGAATACATGTAATCATATCACGATGACATGCAACGTATCATCTTTTTGAGTACATCAATTTGAAATGATCGTGATTGCATTCGATTGAGGTTCTAAATTCAAACGATCCAATCGCGATAGCACGAAGCTCGATCGTGACGTGTCTGACATTCGCCGCGCATGCTCGGTCCGTGATCTTGGCAATGGTGGCTGCCGCAGCCAGCGCTATTGCGGTCGCTGTACCCGAGCCCGCCCCCCGCTCCCCTCCGCCGCGAGCCTCCCCCGCCGGCGCCTGCACACCGCAGCCTTTTGACAACCGGTATGTACATAGTTAGGTACGCGGCGTACATGAAGCTTGAGAATTTTCTGACGTTTAATTCACGTAACGAAGCGTCTCAAACCACCTCACAATTGAACTTTTAATGGAGCTTTAGAAGCGTGATGTAATTTAAACTTGAATTTGACTGAATAAAAGTAATCAACAAGCTTTTTTTTTATGGTCGATAAAATCTAATACGCAATGTACCTGCGAAATAGCTTTTAATTTAACATTTAGAAGAAGAAGAAACTATTTATTAAACGTAATTATCAACTGTCAATTCGTTTTACATTAAAAAATTGAGTTGGTATTTTCATTGGTAATTATAATTTTATACTTTAGAGAAACTAAGTTTCCATAGTTAGTAAAGGCATTATTGTGGTATAGTAAGTACTACGCATTTTATTACAATTCAATAAAGACTTTAAATTATAAGTTGCTCAAAGATGCAGTAGCCAAGTTTTAAGTATATGTAAGTATTGTAAGTACACAAACAAAAGCCTGACAAGAGCTTTTAAGATTGCTCCATTGAATATTCATTTCAGGCGTAAAAATTAACTGACCATTAATTAAATCGAACAACAACATTAAGTAAATTATTATTACCTGGAGATTCGTAACAAGCTAAGAAATCAAAGCTACCTCGGCCCCATTACAAAGTTAGAGAATTGTAGCGCTGAAGGTTTATTTTAAAATTTTAAATTGTATTCAAAATATTCATCTCAAGTTCCTGGAAATTGAACTCAAAAGTCTGTGCAATAATATTCACTTTTGATGTAAATGGGCAAAATACCCGAGACCTTCCGGCGCAGAATATACAGAATATTTTCCCGGTTTACAATAAATTAATGCGGAACCAACGATTACAAGTTACATAATCACATTTGACGAAGGAAGTACCGTTGGGCCGTTTAGCATTTTTAATTTTTAGGTCACAGGAATAACCAAGTATTGCGATATTACGCAAGGAAATGAGAATTTATCAGGGTCTCCGGTGTAGGGAACTAATTGTGCAATATGGGTTTATCAATGGATTTTCAGATTTTCTTTTCGCAGTCTTCTTTGATAACAAGTAACATTATTAGAAGAAAAACAAAAAACTCGACTGCAAAATGTTGTACCCTATGTCACTTCCACTATAAAGACGATTCAAACGACAACTTACATTTCGAAATCCATCAAGCTGTTTAGGCTGCGGGGCGTACCAAATAAACTTCATACAACAACAACAACAACAACAACTCTTTATTAAAAACATAAAATAATTACAGTAGTACTTAAATAAGGCTTAACTAAGTTTTTAATGGGCGGCCTAATTGCTCAAAGCGATCTCTTCCAGGCAACCTGAATGGACAGGAACATTTATATAAGTTGAGGCCTTGAAAGTTCTAATACTAATACAATAGTAATAATCTAATACATATTTTACAAGACGTAAAAAATAATAAGATAAAAATAATAAAAATACACAAATAAATACTAATAAGTAGACGAAATAACTATAATATAAATACTTTAAAAATGTTTAAAAATAAATGTCACTAATATATAAATAAATACATAGTGCGACTTTTGTGACATACATACGAGTATCTTACTATCTTTCAAAACGGCTATTGTTTTGAAAGATAGTGAGCCTTGACACGACTCTTTCATACATATATACATACCCACATACATGCATTCATACACTCGAAAAACATAAAATATAACCCTCCTTCTTGCGCAATCGGGTAAAAATATACCAAACTGTGACTCGCGATGCTTAAGGAGATTTTAAAGAAGTTTATGTGCTATTCCAGACTTTCAATGTCCTTGTTAAATTTTATCTAGATCTGTTCAACCGCGCTGGCGTAATTGAATGACACACATCCATCCATCCAATCTTTTCCATTTATAATTTACTAGCTGCGCCCCGCGGTTTCACCCGTGGTTAAAAAATCCTATGTGCTAGTCTAGACTATAATCAATCTGGGTGCCAAATTTCATCCAGATCTGTTCAGCCGTTCTGGCGTAAAAGAGTAACAAACATCCATCCATCCATCCATCCATTCTTACAAACTTTCGCGTTTATAATATTAGTAGGATTTGTGTGATGTGATAGCCGTCCTTATACAGTTCAGGAAGCACTTCAAAGTTTGTTCTCCACTGGGTACCGTTGGGGTCGAAACAGAAGAAACGATTCTGGATGCAGAAGTTCCTATAAAGCGTGTGATGGCAAAAGAGGTGACACAGGTGGTGAGGGACATGAAGAGAGGAAAATCCCCCGGTCATGATTCTTTAAGCATTGAACATCTGCAACATGCAGGTGTTCATCTCCCGAGGGTGCTCGCCATGTTTTTCACCTTTTGTGTCAGTCACTCCTATCTGCCTGAGGCAATGTTAAGGACGGTAGTTGTCCCGATAATGAAAAATAAAACTGGAGATTCTTCTAGCCAGAGCAACTATCGACCGATATCACTCGCCACTGTAATTGCCCAAGTGCTGGACGGTGTGCTTAACATTCAGTTACAAAAAAGTCTAAAGTTTCACGACGCTCAGTTCGGGTTTAGGCCTGGGCTGTCAACAGAAACAGCTATTCTGAATCTTAAGCATACTGTTCAGTACTACACTGATAGAAGCACGCCTGTCTACGCCTGTTTCTTAGACCTGTCAAAAGCGTTTGACCTGGTGGCGTATGAAAGGCTCTGGCAGAAGCTGGCGAGTGATACCGATCTTCCCGCGGAGTATGTTTCGATCCTGAAGTACTGGTACAGTAATCAGAATAACGTCGTGCGGTGGCCGGGGTCGCTTTCTGACGTGTACAGGTTGGAGTGTGGAGTGAGGCAGGGGGGGTTAACCTCGCCAAGCCTCTTCAACCTGTACACGGACAAACTGATCCGTGAGCTCAGCAGCGCTGGTGTCGGCTGCTCGATTGATGGTGTTTTTGTTAACAACATCAGTTACGCAGACGATATGGTGTTGCTGGGCCCATCAATCAGTGCTCTGAGGAAGCTTGTTAGCATTTGTGAGAGGTATGCGGTGGCACACGGGCTCAAATACAATGCGACTAAAAGTGAACTCATGGTGTTTAAAGCGGGTTCAAAAACTTACAACACTATCCCGCCAGTCCGGTTAAATGACAGTGAACTTAACAGAGTCTCGCAATTTAAGTATTTGGGCCATTGGGTCACCGAGACTCTCGCAGATGACGTTGACATGGAGAGGGAGCGCAGGGCGTTGTCGATCAGGGCTAATATGCTGGCTCGTAGGTTCGCACGATGTACTGCTCAAGTGAAGGCAACGCTGTTTAGAGCTTTTTGTCAATCATTTTACACGTGCAGCCTATGGTCCAAACATACAAAAAAGTCATACAACACCTTGCGCACCCAGTATAACAACGCTTTTAGGGCCCTGATGAGGTTGCCACCGTACTGTAGCGCATCGGGGATGTTTGCGGATGCGCATGTCGACAGCTTCGCTGCCATCATGCGCAAGCGTATCGCATCCCTGATGCGCCGCGTGCGGGGCAGCCCCAACAGATACCTGCAGCTATTTGCTGGGAGGATGGATCTGGACTGCCCAATAATGCAGTACTGGACGAGGGTACATGTTGAGCACTCCGGATTCAGACCCAAATTTAGGCTGAGATGAGAATGATAGTAGGATAAATAATAAACTGACTTGTATTGTATTGTGTTGTATTACTTGTAATGATTATGTTTTATTGTTTATTGATTTATTTATTGATTATTCGCATGTTTATAATTTTTAATTTAATTTTTATTTTTGTGTTTTGATTTTTAATTTAATTTACATTTTTGATGATTTTGTGTGTACATATGGAATGACTGTTCTGAAATAAACATTATTATTATTATTATTATTATTATACGACATCCGTATTTCTACCTACCGCAATAAATATATATTTTTTATGATTTTTATGCTTTGAAATATAATTTTTATGATAGATTTAGTGGTTTTGTCTTAAAAAGTAATCAAATAGACAAAAAAAGATAGACAAAACAACAGACCACCTTTTCCATTTGTTATAATATTATTTTTAATAGAGTGTGTGGTCTTTACGGGCACGTCCATTTTTTTACTTATACATGTAAAATCGAGGGAGTTCGAGAAATTTCAGTTAATATTTATGTGATTGTTATTCCGAGAAAATTTGCACACTACGAAGGAGACTTATTGAGCCATTTGGGCATGTGTGCGTTGCTTTACTACATATTTGAAAGCTTAATATCCTATCCAACTTCCTATCCTACTAATATTATAAACGCGAAAGTGATAAGAATGGATGGATGGATGTTTGTTACTCTTTCACGCCAGAACGGCTGGACAGATCTGGATAAAATTTGGCACAGAGATAGATTATAGCTTAGAATAGCACATAGGATACTTTTTAACCGCGGGTGAAACCTCGGGGCGCAGCTTGATTAACTTTTTTTTTTGTCGATTTTTAAAAACAGGAACGAACTTATGAGGTCCTATGAGGTTTTTTTTCAATAAACTGCTAGTACCTGGATGGCCGAGCTTTGCTCGGTATTTTTTTTTATTTTTTTATTGTGTTTTTTGGATAATAAACAATTGATTTTAGTCTAACCTCAAAGCAAACACTCATTGACTTCGTGTTACTTAACAACGCCATCTGCTGTTGTGTCGTTAAAGCAATTAGTTGCTCACAAAAAATAGTAGTATTATTATTCGCCAATAGATGTCAGGAAGAGTCATATTTTTCAGTTGAGATTGATTATCGATAAAACACGAATAAAATGATATTTTCTAAAAATGATTCCTAGCTAGATCGATTTATCGCCCCCGAAACCCCCTATATACTAATTTGTATGAAAATCGTTGGAGCCGATTCCGAGATTCCAATTATATATATATATATATATATATATATACAAGAATTGCTCATTTAAAGGTATAAGATTAATGATTGTTTATTCGAGAAATTAAAAAATGGTGAGAATTTAACCCTTAATTACTAGCACGATGTAAATCGTACAACTGCTCGCCCGGGGTGTCCGCTGAACCCAAATTATTTTGCAGATTTCTGATAAAATACTGAAGCAATTAATTAAAAGACTTCATTTCGTACAAAAAATGTATTTTAAACTATTCCAAAAATAGAAATTAAAATCTTCTCTGACATTAATTTTTTGACTAGGTCATTTTTGACTACCCATTTTTACCTACGAGACCAAAATCACGTTTTTTTTCCTTTTCTTGCAAACGAATTAAAGCAACTGTAATTGCAAGTTTCACAAAAACACTGCAGTAGTAAATAAATAAATAAATTTTATGCTTTTCGTGCATATTTGAATTTCAAGAACAAAAATTGTACTTATAAATATTGAATAAAATATACGTAATTACTCGCATGGGGTCACCGACTAAGAGTGCTGCGCTTCCTTCAATGTCCTATTGGTCATAAACTACTGTTAACTACTAACTAACTACTGTTACTACTGTTACTACTAATAAACTACTGTTGGTGGGAACTGGGAGCATGGGAGCATCCTACAATTGACTGAAGTTTGAATTTTTGCCACATAAAGAAGCGCTAACCCCAAGCGAGCAGTTAAGGGTTAAATTGGTGAAATTTACATAGGTAACATAATATCGTTACGCCTTCCCTCGAAAGGGCTATGTCATCTGCTACATGACTGGAACCCGATGTATGGCGACAGGCTCGCCCCCTGTCACATTTGGGACTGAATATCGTCCTGCGAAGTGTGGGTGTTCTATTACACCTCTGCCAGTCCCTTCGGGGGAAAGGCGTGACGATTTGAGATTAAATTGAATTTTGCTGCCGAAAAAAAATGTAGCTTCACAATTTAAATATTTTAGTAAAGTTTAACACAAGATTAAAAAACATACAGATACAGATTACAATATATGAAAATTCTGAACTTTTTGATACGTGTGTTTACCTTGATGGTTTTATTAAACTTTGTTATACTTTTTATATATTTTTACGAAGCATGAGCAGAGCTTAGCCTGGTTTTGGCACTGCGGGCGACAATCAAAACGTCCGTCCTTATAGGTAACGGTTGGTAATACAACTTTATGTAAAAATATATAGGATAACATTGTTTTTTACCTGACTACTAAGGTACAAAATATGTATATGTAGATATTTTATTGACCGAGCGAACGTGCGAAGCGTCTCTGCTTCGTCTACGGCAAAAATGCTTTCGTATATCCGGTTCCCAGTCTCAGGTTCGGCGTGTGTCCAGGTTCTCTACTCTATGGGTCACATTACTCAACCGATTTCCGTAAAATTTGGTGAGTGGGTTCGATAATCAATGAATGTTTTTTACCAATACAAATTTTTCAAATAGCGGTGATATGATTTATTTGAGCTTTCGCGAGGTCTTCAGCTCACAGGGCCAAATATTCAACTAAGTAATAATATAAACGCGAAAGTTTGTAAGAATGGATGGATGGATGTTTGTTACTCTTTCACGCCAGAACGGCTGAACAGATCTAAATAAAATTTGGCGCAGCGATATATTATAGTCTAGAATAGGACATAGGATACTTTTTAACTGCGGGTGAAACCGCGGGGCGCAGCTAGTAGTACATATAATACGAGTACAAAATATTATGTAATGTGTCTATATGGTGTACGCTATGGCACGCTCTACATGGCTAAGGTTATCTTAACTGCGAAGTGCGAGTGGCTGACTGTTTGCCTCCTTTTAAATGGCCTTTTAAATCGCGTATCCAAACAGCGCGTATTTTTTTTAATTCGGGATACTTGCACACACGGTCGCCTGACCCCAAACTAAGCAAAGCTTGTACTATGCCTGCCAGGGACTGTTATACATTCTTAGACATTTTTAAATACATACTTAAATAGATATTAACACCCAGACATAGAACAAACACAAATGTTCATCACATAAATGTTTGCCCTAGGTGGGAATCAAACCCACGCCCAGAGCTCAGAAGGCAGGTTCACTACCAACTGAGCCACAGAGGCAGTCAAATTGTATTATTTGTATTTAGTTTGTTTGGCAGAATTGTATGTAGTTTGCGGCGTATCGCTTGCCGTCTCATTCAGTGAGCGCCCGATTTGCTTTATGTATACTTCAGGTCGCCGCTTACTCAACATTGAGTTTGCCAAGTACGCGACACAGAGTCAGCCAGCTGACAGTCAGCTGCTCACAGTTTGCTTGAAGCCTGAAAACGCTTGACCGATTTAGAATTGCAACGTCTCGTTAGATTTGTCTTTGCATCCGGAGTGTCAGCTACATTTTGCAGTCGAGATTCTTATTTTAATAAAGATAACATAACATATCGTCACGCCTTTCCCCCAAAGGGGTTGGCAAAGGTGTAATACAACACCCACACTTCGCCAGACGATATTCAGTCCCAAATAAAGCTCCACCGTAAGCGCGCCGGGCTCCAGTCATATATCAGATGATATAAAATACGCACATATGTTCACACAATGAACAAATTGGTGCGTGCCGTCCGCTAAGTTCGAACGTGGTCCCTTTGGTTTTTGAGGCGGGCCTTCTCCAACTAGGCAATCATCGCATTTAATAAAGATACTCGTACATGATTAAAATTGTATTATGAACCTAACGTCGTGTGATATTATTTTACCGAATAGGTATTTACTTCTATTCCTAAACAGGCAAACTGGAAATGCAAAAAAGTTAAAATGGTACAAGAAAGGTCAAGGCTCTGAGTTTGTTGCACTTGAAAAATTCAAACTGGAAGTAAATGCCACTTATGTTTATGTAATTGCCCGCTCCTCGCACGGAATAACACTTAATGTTAATTTAATGTGAGTAAATGTCAAAAAGATAAATTAAGCTAGATGCTAATTACAGATCTTTCTACTAGCTAATATGCTCATATATTTTAGTTTGGAGCAATTTAAACTAGATGGCACTCTTAATCATTATCAATTCTTTAACTGTTTCATTTTCAAATCAAACTTAAAGATGGACTACTGTTTTTAGTCGATCGATAAACTGGTGTTTTAAATCGCAGGTCGCAGTTTCAAATGATACCTCATACTTCCTGAGTTGCTTTTTCTTAATTCTCTAACATTCCATCATCCTCTTGCTTGTCTTTAGGCGCATAACGGGCACCCACCGTAATAAGAACCCCCAGCTCGTATGTCGAATTGAAAAATGGTGTGTCCAGTAAAGTGGTAATCAGTAGACCGGTTCTTAACATTAATACTATTGCAATTTATTCCTGGGACGCCACACACTCGGCGGCAAGTAAATACTTAGATACAGTTTTACACAAAAATACTTTAAAAGTGTTAAATACTTTAAAAGACTTAACACCTAACTTGTTCAAGCGGTCATCGAATAAAATGAAACCTCCTGTTTTGTCGTATTTGTCATGAAATACATTAAATTTTACGTAAAGAGTAAGTTACAAGCAATATTCACTACGTAACTATACCAAAACCATTAGCCACTTCACTTGCAACTTTTTGCAATACGAGTATCAAAATTTTGGGTGAGATCGGGCTAAATGCATTGTTTGATGGTATTTTGAATTCGTGCTAACTACAATTTAAATCAAAAGCCGTATAGGTTTGTCTCAATCATGTCACCAACCCACTCTTCGGGCCACGGCCAATTTAGTGATGAAGTCACCATAAAACGCTTCACTTAAATCCCAATCCAACTTAATACGCACTAAACAATACCCAGTTACCACTAGTTTCCTATAAAGAGTTTTTCAAGACTGTACCATGTACGGAGATACCGTTGCAATCTTTATACGAGGTTGATGAAGAAGCAAGCTTGGCTGTTAGCTTCCTGAGCCTTGTTTTTGTTGGTAACCTGTAGCTCTGTTGGATAATGTTAGACTTACTGTTTATCCTGGATAAAATTTAGTAATTTGTGTATTTTAAACATATTTTATTGTCATAAATCTCAGTCAAATGGAAAACCATTAATAATAGTTTTGCAAATATTAAAACAAAGCTGCGTAATTATTATGTTAGATGTGTACCTAACTTCCAAAAATATTGTTTGATTTTTTACAGTGCGCTTGTTACATGGCCCGAAATTGAAATTTTACACAGTTTTTTTTTTTTGTTTTGGAGCTAGAACGGGTAAGAATTGTACGTGATGATGGAATTTGCAGTTTATTTGGACTAGGTATTCTTCTTGTTATTTTACAGATATTTTTGACAAATATGCACCTGTTTACCCATGGTAGCTAGACTCATCAGTTTTTAGTTTATTTTGCTTACTTGCCTATCTGATGTATTATTCGCATTACTGTCCAATATCTCTACAAAATACCGTAAGGTAAATTTAGTAAATATACTACGATGGCCGCAAATTCTATTCTTACTGAAGGTAACTACCCGGTCTAGCTCCAAAACCAAGAACTGTTTGAAATTTAAATTTCGCGGCATGAGCGAAACGTTGAGCCTTAAGCAACGATGTGTTCAATGCTACCGTACTTAGTCAACTTACCTAAGAGGAACTTATTTATTAGCTCTACATTTGAAGACACCTTTATTATACAGTTATTTGAAAAAGTTTTTATCATGAAGTTATTCAACGTTCGTAAGCACGTGGCAATCGCTGCTTTGTCATCCAAGCTCCAATGGTTAATATCGAGCGACGGACGTACGTATACTTGCCTCTAAGGAGGTTAACGTTGCCGAGAACTTGAGCCGGCCCAGCGGCGCGGAACCGGCGCGGGCGCTGGTTGCGCAACACGCACGCCGCACAGCGATGTATGAAGAATATTGACGAGAATGAGCTCGAACCTCAAAGAGTGGAACGAAAAAGTATGCCTCAGTTACTGAAGTAAGTTTGAAAGCTTTTGGGAATATGAAAAAGTAAGGGACTTCCAGTCTCAAAAGTACAGACTAAGATCTTTTGGTACGTGGCCAAAATCTGAACTAACGATTGAAATTCAGAATTTGTATGTATCCTATAATATTGACTTCAACTTGATCATATGTTATAATACTGACATTTACCTAATACTACCAAAACGATAATAACAAAGATAGAAAAAAGATTTAAAAGACGCTGACTGGTTTGCATCTTTACCAAAGTTATCTATTGTTTACTTCCAAATCGTCTTCGCTATAAAACTAAACCAAAGTAAAAAAAATACTAAAAAGTAAATATAGATTTCGTAAGAAAACTTCAATTAGATTAAAATGTACATCGACGTCTGATTCGATCTTAAACGTTAAGAAGTTGCACGACAACGATTCCAACGTTTTAAGAGCACGATTCCGAAACACGAACAAGTTTGGAAGGAAAGAAAGAACGTGAATAGTCAGACGAAGTTGAAGAGGAAGATAAAATCTGCGATGGCCTGTTTCTGACATTAAGTTTATCGAAATCAGGTTTGGAACCTTTTAAAATTAGTGGTAAAGAACTTGCCGGAAATATTATACAGTCATGTACACATTTTTATTGCGGCTTAGTTAAATTTGGAAAGATTTCAATTATTGTAGCGCTCACAGCGTAGCTCGATTAAGTGTTAACCGATCATCGATGGTAACGGACGACACTGGCAGTCTAAGGATGGGTGACCACGGGTGGTATTTGTAACTGAGTGCTGAGTGAGAGAAAATTCAAATCACATTTAAAAACTACATTAATGAAAAGAGGATATTTTAAGAATAAGAATTATTTAGAAAATAAAGATGTCTGGAGCCTTCCACTTCCGTCAAGTAGCGACTAGTATTTATAGATATTACCTAGTTGTAAGCCAAAATTTGTGAGACTGTAATTTATTTATTATTTGAAAAAATAATGCCTCTCAGTTTCTTGCCTGTTCTTCTGAGTAGAGGCTCTTTATCCGAGCAAGGCGGTCGAGTCTATTTAAAAAACTTTGACGTTCATAAGTGTATCTTTGATACCTAAATTGAATAAAAACATTTTGACTTTGACTTTGACTACCGTGGCTCGGATGACACGCTAAATTCTAGGCCCTGGTTGTTTGTTCTCTAACAAAAATCGTCAAGCCATGGACTACAGCCACTACTACTAGTGCTACTACTAGTACTAGCTACTACTAGCCACTCAAGCTTTACACGAACTTGCTTGCTGTAATCATTTTTAAAGTCAATTCTATTATTACAATGAATGTATTCTACTCGTAATCTAATCACCTAGCTTCTGTTGTTTATATATGACGTCTGTAAAAAAAAATGCCATAAAGGACAAAAATCGGTCAAGAAACCCAACAAAAGATGAGGTGTGAAAAAACACAAAGACACATAATTATTGGTATATTGCAAACAAAAGACTAGATCTTCTTGTTTTGGTAAAAAATACTTCTAAGCAAAAAAGTAGTTTAAAAAACTTTAAAATTGAATCCACTTTTTGACACAAAAAGTAAACAGGACCAATTCGGTAGCACGGCGCTGTTTTAGTTTGTTTGCGTCGGCTTGCCACTTTACGGTCTCGTTAGATGCAGTTTTTAGCTATAAAATGATTTATGATCTTCAAAATGAAGGCCTTAGTAACCATGAAACATTTTAATATTAACACACATGGTCGATTTCGACATATATCAAATCAAAATGTAAGCCTTGATGAGTAAGACTGTTTTTAAGTTATTAAGTTACTGTTTTCGTTTTTTTTTTTGGGATACCTATTTATGTATTCAATTTCAAAACCAATTCAATTTTCAATTTAAAATTCACCTAAGTTATTTATTGTTATCGTCTCTTAGATAAGTTCCTACATGTTAATCCTAACTAAAGTGGAAGATCTTTAACAATATTCCAAAAACTGGTCATAATCTTTTCGTGAACAAAGTATCTTCTCACGCGTCAACGTCTCAGGATAGACATAAAACAGCCTATTTTCTTGGGAATACAAATAAAGGGATCAAACGATTTAATCTTCACTTAGAAACCAATCATGCACAAAAAGATCTCCATTGTAAATTTGTCACTAAGGAACTATTTCACAGCTAGTTTATTTAAAAACGTTTTATGTTTGCAACATCATTTCAAATCTCTTGAAGAGCCGACGTAAGTGTTTATTTCTCAGTAAACCACATCCGCTGATATGAATACTACCGGAAAAGGTAATACTTGGAGAAGGAAGTCCATTATTTGAAAGTGTTTGTGAGTAAGAGAAATACTCAATATAATTTTTCAGGGTTTAAGCATCCGAGAGATGTGATTTGAATGAGCGACGAGCCGTTGTTGTGGAGATGGTAGAAGTAATAGGGAAATAACCACAGATCATACAAACAAGGGAAATAACTAACTATTAATTTTTTTTTTGTCTCCTCGGCGTCAGTATTCTTGCAAGCACGTGATACTAACTAAAAAGATGCCGACCATTCTACTAAATGTAACGAAACAAAGCTGTGGAACAAAGACTCGAACAATTGGAGCTGTAAACTTTATTGAAGTTATTTCCCTAGTCATATCTATTTCGGAAATATCTGTGCTATGGGTTTTTTTACAAAAATCCGTTTGGTTGGCCAGCGCCGGTCTGAGAACTCATTGTTTTGCTAATGTTCCCGTTGCCTAAAAGGCTGCCGCCGACATGCGGTCCTGTACCTGAAACGGACCCTATCTGAACTTATGAATATGCAAAAGTTAATCCCTGAACAATTCAAAAGAACCATAATACAATGTTATCAAAAGTCATTAATATACGGAGCAAGTCGGAACAACACAATAACTTAATGCTCACTATCGTTTCGTTAAAAGGAAAGGGTTTTATGATTTGCCTTGCAGGAAACGAAAAGCCCTCACACGTTACATATTATGGTCCTTTAATATTATGCAGTATTTACCTATAGATATCTGGCAGTGATTTACTTACATTAAGGAAACTGCCATTGATTAAACGCGGTTATTTGACATGTTAATATAAGATGGCTTTTTAATATTTATTTTTATTTTTTCTATTCCATTGGTGGCAAACAAACCAACCTTTAATAACAGAAACACCATAAATTTGTTGCCAACCTTTAAGGACTCTAACTCTAGCCCTTTTAAAGAACCCCATGATATTTTAATTTTAATTTAGAACTTAGTTATGCTTTTGTTAGTTGCTCTTTACTATTCACTTGCAAATAGCACATTAAAGAAACACATAATAATACCTACCAATAAGCTTTTATATTAGACAACGGTGTCCACCATAAAGAGCTCTCAATAAAATAATTACTAAAAGGGTAAATAAACAATGATAAGCAGGCATTCTTACAAAGGACATCTTCTATAGATAGACGAATAGCACTTTTACTGGAACCAGAGAATCGAGGCAGGCTGGCGGCACAACAGGGTGATGTGACATAGAATATGGAGTAGTTAGTGCGGTGGCGTGCGAAGGAGCGCGCGCGCAGCCGGTCGGGCGGGCGGCGCCGGCGCGCGGGGGCGGACCTGCTCGGGCAACGGTGCCGCAGCACCGCACACTAGCTCTCAGTCCTTTCGCAGCGGCCAACGGTATCGCATGTGCCGCTACATCCCACGCACAAACAAACATCAACAACGCGAGGAAACTTAAACGTGCAGTGCTATACGATGCTGACTTGTGAATTTTGAAAGACAAAGTGACAGACACGAACATAAGGAACTAGTGCAGTGTCCGACAGCGCCCGAAGATGCCGAAAATCTTCTTGATCAAGAAACGGCTGCATGAGCAGCAGCTCGGGCTTCAGGAGGGCCAGGAGCTGCTCGCCAGCAAGTCCGATGTCCTATGCCCCGGCTCTCCTCTCGACGATGGCCCCATCGCTCTCCTCTCCAAGAAGGACAAGGAATGTGAGTAACGCTTCACTTACAGATTCACAATACATCACTCATCTCTTTAACGATTTGTTTGAGTCCATCATCCTTTCAATTCAGATCGTTAACGAACCCATTCATTGCTTTTTCATGTTCAATGTCAACTTTATCTTTGGCAGACTTTATGCCAAAGTCATGTCCTTGCATATTCATATCACCCTTTTTGTTCATTTCTGCCATCTTTATATCTAAATAGTTTGTTTATTTTTTATCGCCATTTAAATCCTTACCGTTGTCGTTCGGACTGCGTGGTCTGTTTTTATTTATCGTTTCCTTCGTAACGGCCACTTGCTCTCAGCCGAAAAAAAAGGACACACGCACTTGAACAGAATCCAGTTCTCGGCTCCGTCCCGCTAAGAATGTCTACCTGGCTTTACTTGTATGTCTTGGTTGCCCGATCCTAATCTCTTTGATTTTGTCACAATCATTTTGAATTTTAACATTTTTGTAAATACACATATTTTTGCATAAACAGTTTTGTAAGCCTCTATCTTTTTCAATGTTGTAGCGGTTTATTGATTAATAAAGTTTATAAGCTCAAGTAGCTTAATGATCTAATTTTCATGCAATTATACGCAAATAATTAATTGCCCATTTATATTATTAGCAAACGTCATTCCAGATATATTAACGGTTTAAGGTAGTAACGAAGCGTGAATCATTGATATAACTGTCATGTTTTTGCGTTTTTCCAAGAAATGTTTACTCACATAGATGTGCTAAAATTTTGGCTTCGTGTCTCGCACTTAATGTGTTATCTTGCGAGCTAGTAATGAAATGTTGGTAATAAGAGACCTTTTGTGCGCGGATGATGCTATCGGTGGGTGTGTGCCTTGAATTCAAAATGTGGTATACCGTAAGCATGTCTCAAGGGCTTTGAGATCAAGATATTGCATACGTGTGGTAAGACTGTCCAAATAGGATCAAACTGACGACATTGTTTCTTGACTTATTGAGAATCGACAACGTGAGAAGGTTGAGGTCGGATAATGGGAAAACTCTGAATAATTCTAATGGTTCATTCCGTATGATGTGTTCATTGTACGGGACAGGAATTGACCGGATGATGTACTCGCAGGCACCGCGAGGTGTCAATGGTTGCGGCACAATGGCGCGACTTCCGCCCGCCAGCCATCGCCGCTCGCTTTGTATTTAGGTTAGTCACCGCAATCTCGACTGTCATTTCAATAATAATTAACTTCCATGACGTGTTCATGTCCCGTATTCACGTGAATTTTGACATCTGCTGATTGCGCTTCTTACTGTCAGACTCAGGCGTTTTAATGACGGCCAAAACTAAACTTAGACTGAACACTTTTAGATGACGACGTCTTGTTTCAAAATTATATGTACATACTTTTCGGCATACCATGTTGGCTGTTTTTTTTGCTTTCCAATAACTTTAAACAAATTATTATAAATCAAAATTTAAAAACCCATGTTTAGCAATGTAATGGCTCTAATAATTGAGAGTAGTCTAGTTCCGTTTATTTTAAATCTAACCAACTAGTAAAACAAAGCTATTGGCAAAAGCCGTTAATATAAAATCACTCCTCTTCGCCCGCATGGACTCATTTGTTTTTACGTTGTTGCTGTAGAACCTATAAAAAGACCCAACCTTTAGTACACATAAGACATAATTTTAATCGATTGCAAAAATAACTTCGTTTATTCGGCGTGCCTTCTATTTTATTTTCATCTCATCTCAACTCTAAAATAACCATTCCTTAACAATACAAGGATAACGAAGCATTAAAATTAAAATAAAATAAATAAAATTCTACAGGTGAGGACGCACCTGTGAAAAGGGCGCATATAACCTGCCTTGAAGGTCATACAGCCCTTATGAGTCGCAAAGTGCATTAAAAATAGGGTGTGCAAGTCCTTAACACGAGGGGAATTCCACTGCCCTATTATGCAATAAAATATAAAGAGCGCATCTACAATTAGGGGTTGATAACAATAGTCCTTTATTCTTATCACAGTTTAATTTCTTTAGGTGCCGATATTTATATACCTTTAAAAATACAAGATGAAGCCCGTTCATAATTAACATATTATACCGTGGTTAATAACCTCGGCGGTCCGTTAATAATGCATGACTACATTAAAATATTTAATCACATTTCCTGTCACATAAAAATGTAAAAATTGCAACGGTCGCATTCATAGCACAATGTGGCGTAACAAAGATCAAAACTAGTGTAATTAACGTGGCTAAAACGCAAATCTAATCAGATAATCCACTAACAACTAAACGAATTACATACGTCCCAATAATGAATAAAATTTTAGGTCAATGTTAAACGTATAGCTGTTGCCTATTTTTAGCATAACAATAACGTTATGTAATATTATAATTCACAACATTAACAATAAACTAATTAATTAATATACGAGTATATTTAAAAATGATTCATCCTATCCCTTTTCTTTCATACAAAAGACATCAACGGGTTGCGGTGCGCTATAACTTGGCTAATTTTACTTCCTGAATAAATTTTATGAAATAAACCGGTTACTGTGTACGGTAAAGTTGTTATTTATTAGATGCAAGTTCAATCAAGTGACCTTCGATAGCTGTCGATCACAGGCAGAAAGACCGTTAATTAATACGTAAATTTAGCAATTTGAATACTTAACAGTAAAGCCTACGTGCTCGAATACACTGAATACTTATTTTTGAATTGGTAAAACTATAGTTTCTTACTTGTTTCGACTCATGACTGAAATGTTTATTTTTATAAATTAAAAGGTCTAGATACCTTACATTATAGATAGTTGTTTATTTATAAAAAAGACGTAACTGTTTTGTTATTATCAAAAAACTATGTTTAGTTAGCTGTATTACAGTAGGACAAACAAAGTAATTGACCAGGCGAGCGCGAAGCGCTAGCAAAGCGTCTGCGTTTCAACTTGGGCAAAAAAGCTTTTGTTTGTCCGGATATCCGGCTGTTCTTCTCTACAGGCCTCTTTTCTCAACGGATGCATGAAATGTTGGGAGCGGGGTGGATATTTAAGCAGATTTTTCTTTAGATTCAGATTTTCACTTTTTTCAAATTGAAGAAAAACTAAATTTGCATTTTCGCGAGGTCTTCAGCTCACTGGGTAGATTTCTGATTGAAAAAGGACAAGTATTACTCCTTCAATGTTTCTTTGACATTATTTAAAGATACTTATATCAACAGTTTTACACTTGCCTTTTGGCTTGAATCCAATGCTATCTGTATATAGGTATATGTATCGAAGGTATACAAGGTGTTATTGTAACTAATGTAGGTATCAACAGAGTCAATCTATGTGCTTGGATTAAGAAATTAACTTGCGGTTAGCCGCTATACGCTATACGAGTTATTTTATATAACCGTATGGATAATAAGCACGTTTGACGTCATTACAACGGTAGCTACGTACCTAAAGATATAATTATATGAGTTATAAAACAAAAAAAATATTGCAAAACTTATATGAAATTAATGAACGAATTTTCCATTGATGAATACAGCAATTAAAATGTTTAATTAACTATTTATATTACGCAAATAATTAAATTACATAGTTTGTAGTTCTGTGTTATTAGTTCAAATTAAATTATTGTTAATGATTTGTATGTATGAAAATTAATATAGTTTTTGTTAATATGATATTGATATAATACTTTAAACACATTAGTTTCAATTTTGATGTAAGTAATAACTTATTTACTTATAATTATAATTACATGTTACAAAGTATAATTTTACGGTGCCAGTGATAGTTATAGTAACTATCAATGTTATCTCTCGTCATGAAAAAAGTCGTACAAGATTGCATATCCTGACCATATAAAGGAGGGTTGCGATTTGCATTCCAGCATCTTAAAGTACTTACGGGTCATGCCGTTAATAATATTTTCAACCGTATAATCATAGCTTTAAAGTTGAAAGTAGTTATTAGTAGCGAGTGTAGTAAGTAAATAGTAGTTAATTAACCGGTGCGTCTGCAGTCGTGCTTGTTATAAGATGCGCATACACTTGCTTAACGCATAATAATGTTTTAAAATCTTATTGAAGTACACAACGGCATTTTTTCTTAATAATTTTAGACATGTAATATGTCTAATATCTTGTGAGATAATCAGCTTTAAGTGAGAAAAAATATGTGAAATATTTTTATGAATGTTATATCATATCCAAACTTATTTTTCTTAGCATAAATTGCAGCTTGTCACGTCCCAAGTTAGACAGAGGCCTTCTCTTTCCTTCCGGTAGCAAAATTTATTTATAATGCATACTTTTAAAAATCAATTCGTAATAAAAAAAACACTGATCACTTTGTCAATAAAATAAAATAAATACTTTTTACAATCTTTTATATAGGTATGTATTTATTATTTATTTATTTCATTATACATTTGCATTTTCATTACAACACCTACACAAATTACAGTTGTTATTTTAAAATCTTTAGATAAAGCAATATAACTTTTTTAAGTTAAATATAACTGGTGCATTGTGCACGGACCCTAACCGTGTTCATGCGCTGCATTGTCGTCCACATTAGGGCCAAGGGTCCGGTCAGCTCTCGACTCACCTTTTCATCAGCGTCATACATAAATCTTCGTTTACTTGGTTAATCATCTTCATTTACCTTTTGAATATCTTTTACGTCCTTTTTATGTAGTTAAAACTTTTGAAAGTTTTCTGCATTATTTTCGTTTCATGAAAATTGTCGTTTTTTATTATTGTTTCTGACTGTTAGTAATTTTTTATATTAACAAAATAATAATGTATGATAAAAGTAATAATAATGCGGTATTATTATCAATATAACTTATACCCCTGACAGGTACGCAAAAGATCTTGTAATCATAAGAATTTGAAAAGATTAAAATTGACTTCTTCAAAATCACATAAATAAGACAATAACTAAAAAAAAATTATATTTCCAATCGTTCTGTCAAACGAAACTTTTACCTGACTTATCTGACAGCCAGGAATATCTAGAATCAATAGTATCAGAAGGTATCAGCTATTTTCCTGAATAAAACAAATCAAGTAGAACGCGTTATCGCTGCCATTGCCACGAACAGTAAAATCTGCATCTTTTACGAGTAACCGAAAAAGAAGAAAATCCGCCATGTGGCCGCCCATTGTATCCCAGCCCATTGTACCAGCATTTAAGACTTTGCCTTTTTAAAGATTGGCGATCATAAAAAGCCGATTACATTGAGACTAGGCACGGCAAATCTGTTCTCGGTACTCCTTTTTGTTTTTTGAAATAAAACATCAATGCTCAGTGACGCTTAAAAGCCTATTAAAGTAGATTGAGGTGTTAAATCGAATCCTTTGCTAGTAACAAAGTATTTTTTAACTTAGTTCAAAAATTTTAGTGGCACTATTACATTTGTAAACCTACTCGTACATGGCAACGTACAGCTTGCCATCAGCGGGCATGCTTGTCCCGTCCAACCTTTTTATAAAAAAATATCTTAAGTGCCAGTTAGTTGGGAGCTCGGATTGAGGTGTTAAATCGAATCCTTTGCTAGTAACAAAGTATTTTTTAACTTAGTTCAAAAATTTTAGTGGCACTATTACATTTGTAAACCTACTCGTACATGGCAACGTACAGCTTGCCATCAGCGGGCATGCTTGTCCCGTCCAACCTTTTTATAAAAAAATATCTTAAGTGCCAGTTAGTTGAGAGCTCGGATTGAGGTGTTAAATCGAATCCTTTGCTAGTAACAAAGTATTTTTTAACTTAGTTCAAAAATTTTAGTGGCACTATTACATTTTTAAACCTACATGGCAACGTACAGCTTGCCATCAGCGGGCATGCTTGTCCCGTCCAACCTTTTTATAAAAAAATATCTTAAGTGCCAGTTAGTTGGGAGCTCGCCATTTTTTGCGTGTTGCAAGATGTGGCACACGTGATGCCGGTACTTTGTTTTAGCGATATAATAATTTGGTTCTAAGAATGGTCCCGGTGTGTCCACACATGGCCTGCGATAGGCAAATGTCTCCTTCACGATACAAACGTCTTACCAGGCTTGACGCATGCGGGCGCATTCCTGTATTGCATTGTAGATGGGTAGTTAGTTTAATTTGGTCTGAGAACATCTGCTCAGGCTGTATATGTAACAAGACTTGTACTTTGGTAACTGATATTATAAACTCTTACGGAACTTTAATTAGTGCATTAAAACAGTGTTTCGATTTCATTCACGTATTTAAGGTACAGTTTTGGAAGAAGAAAAAACCATTACTTGCAAAATATCACAAACGGCATTTTACACAAATTGTTGTTGATAGCTTTTTTTTAAATGAGTGTCATGAAGAGACTGACGTTATCTTATCTTATACCTTTAAATGAGCAATTCTTGTATATATATATATATATAATTGGAATCTCGGAATCGGCTCCAACGATTTTCATACAAATTAGTATATAGGGGGTTTCGGGGGCGATAAATCGATCTAGCTAGGAATCATTTTTAGAAAATATCATTTTATTCGTGTTTTATCGATAATCAATCTCAACTGAAAAATATGACTCTTCCTGACATCTATTGGCGAATAATAATACTACTATTTTTTGTGAGCAACTAATTGCTTTAACGACACAACAGCAGATGGCGTTGTTAAGTAACACGAAGTCAATGAGTGTTTGCTTTGAGGTTAGACTAAAATCAATTGTTTATTATCCAAAAAACACAATTAAAAAATAAAAAAAAATACCGAGCAAAGCTCGGCCATCCAGGTACTGATAATTATGTAAGTTGTAAAGTTAACTATAATTTTCAGACCTCATACTCACTTGAAGGTTTCCAAATAAATAAGATAGAGTGTGTCACTAACCAAATAATAAAATAAACATCTACCTAATTACAGATCCTATCACACTATTTTATGCGATAAAATCGAGCTAAATTCCAATCGGAGCTAGCGGTGCACGAACCCCAAGCTTCTCGTAAGATAATTACCTATTTGCGGCCACAGTGCTGTCTGTATCCAATCGACTGTATTGCGGAAACAATAAAACGGTAAGATTGTTATTATAAAGTCTATCAGAACCGCCCGCCGCCAGACCACAGCGACTGCTTCAAGCACAGATTATCACCTATAAAAGGTACCTACTAAAACATCAGATATTTGCTTCAACAACGCACGAACAGTTGAATTACAAGTTGAAGGACAACGTCGGTAGTGAGGGTTGGAATATAGCGTTGGCTATCACGGTCACACCTAACATTGATCAGTAAGAGCGTATTTTTCTTGGGGTTTTATTTTGTGACCAATGCGTGGTGTGCTTTGATTTTGTTGAGTGTGGAATCTACAAAAGATAATCTATAACTTGAGTCATCAATTAACATCAATCTTCCACGCCGTATTACTAAGGTTACAAAGGAAGACACCTAAATGCCCGAAATGGAAACGTAACGATTCTCTTCTTTTATCTTTTAAATAAAAATAATCGTTATACATAATGAACAAAAAGTAATTAAATTTATTAATTAAATTCATTGATGATTGACATTTTTAAAACAACATAGGACTCAGCGATCGGTGATTGGTCAAATGATTTTAACATCAATATTGTTAACCCTACTTAAGATATAATTTAAGACATGTAGCTAACAGTTTTAAGGTTTCTGAAAAATTAAAAGTATTATTTTGTTATACGTATAAAACTATTTTAAGAATATAATGACTTTGATTCTATAATACCATTTTTTACTAAATATAAACAGACATAAATGCAATATTCAATCATTACTTATATTGTAACATCTGTTAAATTAATTTCGTTCACAAACTTCATTCTAATACGGCGGCGGCGATGCATAATGCAAGAATTAAATCTATTCTGGTGCCAAATAAGGCTGTTGAGGCGCCACCGAATATTTTACAGCGCACCTCTACTATTTTTGGATCCATTCATAAATAGGGTAGGTACGAAATTTAATTTTCCATTGTGAGTTTCATTCATAAGTGTCTTCTTCAATAACGTTTTAACGATTAATTGAATTTAACTTTTTTTTATAGTGGTTCAGTTTCCCCACTGTGCTTTACGTTTTACTCTCCTGATTTATTCTTCTTTTTTTAATTAACACTAGTAACATCAAGTAGGATATACTCAAGTTAACATATCCTTTAAAATAAAATAAAATAAAAAGTATTTTCAAAACCGGTTCATGAATAACCGAGTTATGTGGAAATTTTTTTTTTTTTATCCGCAAATTTTTTTTCATGCCAACAAACAAACCAAACAATTCTTTAACATGTATTAATAAAATAATAACGGCTCACGTCGCTTGACTTCGCAGTTCCAACAGATACATACGAGTACGTACAACAAATATGTACTAATAACAGACGTCATCACATCAATATTGATCATAGAGGATGCATGCACAAACACAGTTAGTTCCTGACCGCATCACTGCCCATTGCTAGGCCAAATTGCATGCACGTGCAAAAAATAACATTTTCGTCGGTGAGTTTGTGTTTGCTGCGTTAACGATTTGTTCCTGTGACATAACGGACGTAAATCGTTACAATCATTAGAGTTTAAAAATTAATTTACACTAATTTGCACAGATCTATATGCATAAATAACGTATTCGATTTCAAAAGAAAGTTTTCACAATGTTCAGGAAAGCAATCGTAATCAAATAAAATAATGATAATTTAAAATAAGAACATTAGATCCTACCAACATACATACCAACTTGTAGTACGTATAACAGAGTCGCCTTTAAGGAAATGTTTCCTAAGAAATTTTCTACTTGAACACTTCTCTTCACTCGCAGCGGTTAAAAAGGTGTTATCCATAATGACCACCATTCATCATCAAAAAGGACATACCATTTGCTTATCTAAAACATTAGGACCACCTACATTGAAAAACCATTGTTATCTTAAACAAAACGTAAATTTAAAAGCTTAGAAACGAGCTTATGATTGTAAGTTAAACTAAAAAATAAGCTTTATAAATTAAAGGATCAGAAGGGAACTCATTTAAATGCCACATAAAAATGTCGAGAGGATTATCGTAGGTAAATTAAATGGCGAGCCACGGACCAACCCATTTGTAACTTTAAACGGCCAAATGATGGAACTAAAAATTATTCGCTATACGGCAGTCAGCTTTGCTCAGAAAATGCGACAGTGACTCCCTCATTCAACTCTCATAGATATGTGAGTCGTACTATAAGGTTTTCATCTTGCAATCTTAAGGTCAGAACCATTGTTGTGTCATGCCGCAATAAAAGATAATCATTTCGTGTATTTTGGAGCAATTTTCTGTGGACCGCCCACGATTGTAGAGTCAAGATTGAGGACAATGTTTACCTCGCTTGTCTTGTATATAGAATCATTTAGGACGACTTTAAAATGTACTGAAATTTAAAATAGCAAATTATAAGCTCATTTTTATTCAAGGATTCTCTGACCAGATTCCTAAAATTCATCAAGTCAACGCCGCGCCACGTTGCGCGCTCAAAGACAAACTTACAGTTTCTTTGGCAGGTAATTTGTATAAATCACGTTACATTGTGTTGATAAAAAAAAAAAACATCTTTCACATGTTGTTAAAAAATCCTAATTTAAATAACGGTAAGCTTACTAATCTTACTCGAGTAAACCTGTTAAAATATTAAACAGCTCTATCTCAACCGACCATCGAAAACAAGCCAACCGATTGCCTTTTAGATACCGGATTTTTTTCTATTAGCCGCCGAATCAGTCGACACTAACTAGCCTTGAACACTTGGCTAAACATATTTAGGTCATTAACCCTCGACAAATCTGGTCGTGATTCACGGCGTGATCAAAATAATAATAAAGTTTCGAACAGTTTTTGCGACCGTTGCTTTAGAGGCGTATTAGTATCGGAGTTTTTAGTGCCTTTGAGCCTTTGAGAAACAGAAGGTTATACAATTACATTTGTAGGCGTAAAGTCGCGTAGGACGGTACTGCGCGGCTGATTTATCGGTACAGGTGGTCACATCAGGGAACTAAACACTTTCGTAAGTTTTGCTGAGAAAATAAGATAGTAGCTCCCTCTTTCAAGTGTTACAGTAAAGTTGGTCGCACGGTGGAGGCACTTGCGGAGCTCCGGTAATGTGTGAACGTAATAAAGGCTGCCGAGCAAACAATTGTGTTGTGAATTTAACAACCTTTTCTTTCGCGTTCAATGTCAGAAACAAAATTTGCGAGATTACACGAGCCAAACTTCTGAGCAAACATTATTCCTTATGGCAATTAGTATACAGCTCGAGGTCGGTAAAACGGTTACATGTGGTAGGAACAGTTTCCACATGCGGTCGATAAATAAATTTAAAGCAAAAAATGTCCTTCGCCGCGACCTTTCAACCGATCCACTGGCCGCTGTACCGCGATCGGTACGCTGGAAAAAAGGCTTCAACGGAATTATATGTGGTCCGTCGAAGCGGTTCTTCATAGCTGTCTTATTACGTTTTATAACGCGGTAAATGCTAACAGGGTCCGATAACCCCTGGGCGAGGACATGCTGGTTCGCTTGGCTAGTTTTTATTGACGCCTCAGGCGTGTTTTACTGCCGCCTCTTTGTTAGGCTGTACCTTGTTATTTATCACGTTTTAAGGTGTAGTTAAAAATATTAGTGTGGTAATTGATGAATTTTAAATAAACGTGTGACGTTAATATGCTGCAATACGTAAACCAAAGCCTACGTAATAAGCTTTAGAGATGGGATACATGGCAAGCAAAACAGGCGATTAATGAAGATATAATAATGTAGGTCATGGCGAATCCCAGGCCCACATAACACAAATAGTACATCAAAAGGAAATTACTTAATTCCTGCCAACAACAAAACTACAACCAAAAATGCATGATAAAAACTTTAATACACAACACATTCTACAAATAGTAACCATATATGTAGAAATATCATTTAGTTCAATTCACATTAGTAATATAGTTCCACTGTAAGTATTACTTAACCTTTAAAATAGACAAAGAAATTCTAAATACGTTAACGCAACAAGAACCACAATTACCTGTTGTTTTTGAAGGTTCCGTACATAATGGTTACGCACCTTAATTTGTATCGTGTAATCGTTTAGACAGGTTCCGATTAATCATTTCGGAATATTCGAATAACGTTCTGCCAGTTATTAATGTCTCGGTAATTACTAGCAACACTTGCATAATAGGGCAAACCGCAAATTATGTTGACATTTATACAAAAATGTTGTAGGTACCTAAATCGGTATCACCATACAAAATCTCATTGGACTAAAAGAGAAAAAATCGAAAATGATAAAATAAAGAAAAAATAATTTCTCAACAAAATGAATAACATTTAAATAAAATAGAAGACAGTATCAATTAATTATAATTTAGATAAAAATAGACAACAAAACGTGCAAGAAAAAGAAGGGTACTGGTAAATCGTCGAAGTAACTACTCAGATACCTATCGAAACAAATGACCACCAATTGACGCAAGATTGATTGACCTTAACTTATTCAGATCAAATGATCATAAAAACTCTAATCTACTCCCAAAGAGCACTATCATCGCCTCAAATAGCCCAAGAATCTCTAATTCGTAGTCCAATAAAAACCGTTCCACTCATTTCACTCGAAAATCACTAATTATTGCCAAAATTGAGCGGAGAAGGCATTCGTTAATGGTTAAATAATGACTGTTCGTATTCAAGGCTACCACACGGTTCCTCGACAGGAAACTACAACTAACTGAATAGTTATGGACATGGTAATTACCAGGCCTTGACTTACCGTTTTAGAATAAGACAACGCTATGTAAAGTCGCTCGTTTAGTCTGAAATTCTGCGAATGTTTGCCTATATCTGCTTTAATTGGTATATGTTAATTAGACCGACAATTACGAGCGTTTTACATAGAATGTTCTTTAACAGCAGCTGATTCATCCGTAATTTTAACCTTTATGTTTCCGGAACATTATTCAGTTATCTAACCTCTGTAAAACTGTTATTGCTTAAAATAAGTAGCAAATATTGATGTTATCGAATGTACATATGTATATTCATATTACATTAGATACTTATTTCTTCAACAAGTTGTATAAAGTTAGATGACGTATCGGTTTGCTTGTGACGCAAGCTGCGCCCGCGCCGCTCTAACGGTGCAGACTGCTGTAACCACGGTCACTGGGCCAGTGTCAGTCTTTATAACGATGTTACTGCATATAACAACATGTTATAGCTTATACTTGTTTTAAGACTATGGTTCTTCGCGTTTTCTGCAGAGTTTAAACTGATAAATCAAGAAACCTTTTTACCCGACTGCGCAAGCAGGGTTACGTTTTTCGAGTGTATGTATGTAAGTATGTATGTGGTTTCTTTGGCACGGCCTACAACCTAAACAGCTTGAAGTATTTCGACATGTGAGGTATCATTTGAATCGTCTTGAAAGTGGAAGTGACATTGGGTACAGCATTTTACAGCCGAGTTTTTTGATTTTCTTTTAATAATCTTACTTGTTTGGTAAACTAATTAAACTTACTCAACTCGTATAACTGAAAACTAATACAGAATTAATTGATCAGTATTTTAAAAAGCCATATCAGCTTTATTTTTATTCTCCGACATTGAAGAAGGATGGGTGTTACAAGTTTGACGTGAAATATTTGCCTGCAGCTTGGGATTTCCTGAACAAAGAAACTATTTAAAATAGAATCGGTTAATAATCTAAAATTATTATAATCCAAAAATACAAAAAAAAAAAAGGTTTTTTCTGAATGATTTTATGAACCAGATATTTTTCCACAATTTATCTTGTGTAAATTGGAGTTTAATTTTAATTTAATTTTATCCACATTTACTTCACTTGATAAAAAAAATGTTAAAATGTTATTTCCATACATTGCTTTAAAACAGAATAAATTAACTTTTTCCAAGAGACCATCTTATTAGTTTTCAACGAGAGTCAATATAACATGCGATCCTAAGAATATTTATAGCTGGTTTCCAAATGTCAAGCGAACCTTGCAAGGTAAAGGTGATACCTATGGCATATTTACTCGCACATTAAAGTATAGGTACGTACGAGTATGTATCTAAATAATCAATTGCAAACGTTGTTAAATTAACACAAGAAGTTTTTGTTTTATTATTTTAACACAAGATTTAAATTAAAGAATGTGAATTCTTGGTTTTAACAATTCGTTTTTATTTCTGAGTTTATTTGTTTTCGTAATAAAAAGGAGTCAACGAATAAATGATAATAATTTTGAATGACTTGGAAATAGGATTTTAAGGACTTCTTAGGTTTTGTTTTAGGTATTGCCTTTGACAATGGATTTTCATAACAGTAGAATAACGTGACATCTAGAATGTCTGAAGACTCCTAGATCAACTTTCCATAAATTCTTTGAAACATAATCTAGTATCATACATTACAAAAACATTAAGTTAAGAGTATTTTTGGTTTTAAACAATTGAATACTTAATCCAGCTTAATATTAGACAAAAGCAGAACAAAAGAACAATGAAAAGATAATAAATACTCAAGGGGTAGATTAACCTGTCAACACAACGGCAGCAATTTAATTCACGTTAGTCAAGCACACACAAATGACTCAGATCACAAAAAAACTTTTGAAACGATTCCAATTACCCATATCAAGATTAAACACAGTATATATAGAACTTATTACCTCCTACCACCTACCTTCTCTGTCTTAATACAGCCATAGAACTACGCACTAATGTTATAAATATTTTTGTAGAGAACAAAAGCGTTAGGCAATTTGTAAGTTAAATAAAAAAGGAATTGCGTTATGTAGAGCCAATTTTTCAACAAACTAATGAAGTGCGCATAGGTTTTACTGGACTGAAATTGCTAATCAGTTGTTAAATAAAAAACCAACTTCAAACGAAGTTATGAATATTGCGCCATACTTAATGATTTAAAGTCTAAGGTAGGCAATATATCTATGCCACACGTTTCTACTATCATTTACATCTGGCTTTTTATTGCATTCCATTCCATCTTGAGCTCGCTTTATTCCAAATTCGTGAGATATTTTAAAGGCGAGACCGAGTTTTTTTGCAAACTAAGCATTCCTATGAGATAGGATTGACAGAAGTATATCTTCGAAAAGCAGCAGTTTAAGAAGTAACATGTAAGTTTACAAAAAAAATTAACCAATTTTTAATCATAGTGTAGCTTTTCTTAAATCAAAATTAGGATAATGTTAAAGTATCAAGCTCGAAACAAGTTAAGCCAATGTTAAGCACACAGGGACTTAAAATACTTTGAATTTGAGATTTTAGTTCTCTCTCATGGCCTACTCAAAACTGCAATTCTAAGAAACTGTTGTACAAGACCATGGAACGTTATAGTAAACATAAAAATATTTACGCGAACATTTACCAACTTAAGTGCCGCTATAAACCTTGTAAACTTTAATATAACACATTTGGAAAAATTAACAAAACCGTACAAAATTGTGCTCTATGGTTAGAGAAATGAGAAGCGGTCGTCACGCCTGGCAGCGCAGACGCATACAATTACGAGCGCGGAAAAAAGAGCTTAACAATGGCAGGGCTCGTCCTTGAGTCCCGAACAAAAGCCGAGAAAGGGCAGAAGAACTCGTTTGGCCCTCGGGACTTTCACTGGCTACCTACGCACATTTGGCTATAATGTTCTCTAGAGCGTATCCGAGTTCCCTGATGTTTTTTATGCAATAGATGCAGGTTAAATTCACTTTTATTTATTTTTAGTCGTACATTGAGGTTTATTGAAATACACCATAATTATACGCTCAGAAACAATGCAGCTAATAAGCGTTTAAATTCATAGACCTAGAAAATTCTGTGCATTTATATAATGTACGATATGCTAGGTCTGTACTCTGTATGAATGGTTGTTAGATTTGGGTCGAGATTGAATTTGTCATTTTGTCCGCCAGCGCGCCAATTACAATAATGCACACTCACACACATTCAGTATTGTCATTGTGGGTGTGTGTGCGGAGGCGAGTATTACCGTTATGGAGGCACATACCAGTGACGTCAACGAGGCCTCATACCTCCGACGCTACGTGAATACGTTAATAACGAGCCGAGGACAGATGTACTATTCTACAACTTGTTTTAAAAGCATTTTACACCAGCAATCCCAGTGACCGTGATTCTAAACTTGTAACAAGTTTTGCAATAACTGTGAGCCGTAAACTTATTTTCGTTATTTCATTATTTCAGATCGTGAACAAGATATCTTCAATGAAAAGAATGGGAAATATGTACAAGATAAAAGCCCCAGAGAACCAAGACGGTTTAAATCATCGCTTCTTGGAGGAGATGTTCCATACGGCAGCCACAGAACCGTTCTCACACCGGCAGCACGAAAGCAGTATTCACCTGTTGTTGCACAAGAGAAAAAGAAAGCAGAAGAGAAGCCTCTTATCAAAGAAGAAAAAGACACTTTGGAGAGTGAACCTATTGTTCTTCCATCCAGAAATAGTCCATCTCCAGAAGCAATTCCTTCACCTGATAGTAATGTCATATGTCAAAAAGTTTCAGTTATACAAAGAACCCCTTCACAATCGCAATTTAACAAGAAAGATATAGAAGTAACTATTCCAGAAACTTTGCCTACAACCGAACCTGAACAAGATCAACCTATTGACTATGTAATTGCTAAAAAACGAGGTGAAACCGAAGATGAAGAAACTGAGAAGAAAATTAGAGAGCAGAGACGAACGAGTAGCTCCAAAATTGCCAATGGAATTTTGGCCAGACCCATTCTAGTCCTAAGAAACTGCCCTGCTAGTAAAATTCCTGGAATCTTAAGTGCGGCAGCTGGTCATGGGCGTTCAACTGGAGGCAATAGCTCTAACGGTGGTTCACAGACTAGTGGAGGGTCAAGCAGCTTCAGTTCTGGAGGTGGTGGTACAGCTCCTTCCTCAGGAGGGGGTGGTGCAATGGGAGGTGGCTCAGGAAGTGGTGGAAACGGTCGAGATGGTCGTTCCAACTACGGACCTAACAGCCCACCAACAGGCAGTCTTCCACCTTTCTATGAAACTCTAGGACCCTCCACCAAAGGCGGACAGAACTCATTCAACGCCAATAGTAATTTCTCTAGTGAATTCAACATTATGAACGGATTTAACATGGAGTGCGAAAATGGCGAAAACTCACCTAATTTCCCGGAGCAAACGAAGCAGTATTCGCTAATGCAAAATGCTCATTATGGTTTAGCACTTAAGGATGAAGATGTAGATTACGATAATAAAGTTGAGAACTTGGGATCTATCAGCTATGGCAACAATTTTGACGATAACATGGTCATGGACATTGATGCCAACTTTGCTACTACACTCACATTCCCCGATTCATCAGATGATATTGTTTCCTTACTTGGACAACCAGTAGACTCTATCCCGGATTCAGATTTACGTGAATCTTCATCAATTTCTCCAGACTCACACAACACTGTTGATATTGAATCGTTAGCAGAACAAGTTAACCTAAGTAGGCAGTATTATGAAAAAGCAAATTACTTAGCTTTTACGAGTCAAGACCAGAGTTCATCGTACAGTTTAAGAGAGCGCCCAGACCTACTAATGCAACTAAATCCTGCGCTTCTGCAGCACAATGAAGGCCAGATGCAGCAGTTACAGATACAAGTACAACTGCAGCACAACAGACAGCAGATCCTGACACCGGGCTTTCCGTTCAGCAATCACAACTTGGAGCTGGATTCTCCGACTGGCATCTCGCTACCATCACCTGGAGGCAACAACTCTCTCGACGGCAGCAGTCACATCGACAACGCATCACTCAGTCCCGCTGCCGCTGTAAGTCTCAAGAAAGGTGGCATCACCGATGGCAAAACGAACATTTTGCAACAAAGGGTAAGCATTTCTTGATTTTGAGGCGAAGCTTTGATTTTTTTTTCATTTTCTTTATCGTCTATGAAATAAATTACAATCTTTAAAAGAGACGACAAAGATATTCTATAATGAAAAAATACAATGTTACGCCGAGCCTGAATCAACTTATGCTTTAACTTTCAACATTCTTTTTAATAAAAGTCAGTGATATAATTAAGATTCAGTCTTATAATTCTAAAATGAATTAAAAGCTATTTCTTAAATAATTGTCACAAATTTAATTAACTCGTTAAACTGCTTTAAATGGTATATTTCTATCGTTACAGCTGGGGCTACCTGCAGAACTGCCATTAGAATTCATAAACGGTGGTCACGGTGTCAAGAATCCATTGGCGACAGAAGCCAACGCCAGGCAACGAGAAGAAGAAAAGAACAAACAAGTATTAGTAAGCGAAGATGACCCAACAAAGTTTGTCTGCCGTGTCTGCTCGAAAAACTTCACCTTGCAGAGGCTTCTGAACCGGCATATGAAATGCCATTCAGACGTGAAGCGATACCTTTGCACGTTCTGCGGCAAAGGTTTCAACGACACCTTTGACTTGAAGCGACACACGAGGACGCATACTGGAGTCAGACCATACAAGTGCAATCTCTGTGAGAAGTCTTTTACCCAAAGATGCTCTCTTGAATCACACTGCTTGAAAGTTCATGGAGTGCAACATAGTTACGCTTACAAGGAGAGGAGGACAAAGGTAACTTCATTTAAAAAATTTTTGAATGCACTTTCTTTAAACCACTTCAACTACAAAATTTGTAAAATTAGGTTTTAAAATTTTTGTAAACCGTATATTTATTTGAAAAAATAATAATAAATTCGGAACACTTCCACACACGGTCGCCTGACCCCAAACGAAGCAAAGCTTGTACTATGGGTGCCAGAGACTGATATACATACTTAGATATTTTTAAATACATACATAAATAGATATTTACACCCAGACATAGAACAAACACTAATGTTAATCACATAAATGTTTGCCCTAGGTGGGAATCGAACCCACGCCCCCAAGCTCAGAAGGCAGGTTCACTACCAACTGAGCCACCGAGGCAGTCAAAGTCAAAAAAAGTCATCTCTATTATAAATTATTACCTATAACCGCGAGAGTTTGGATGGAAAGATGTATGTTACTCAATAACGCCAGAACGTATCTAAATAAAATATGGCACAGAGATAGATTATAGTCTGGAATGGATAAAATAGAATATATATAGAGAAGATAGTTTTTAGCCGCGGTAGAAACCACAGGACGCAACTAGTAAAGAATACATTCTTATCGTCACTTTTATTATTTCAGATGTACGTCTGCGAAGAGTGTGGACACACTACCTGCGAACCAGAGGAACACTACATGCACCTTAAACAGAAGCACCCCTACTCCCCTGCTCTACTCAAGTTCTACGACAAGAGGCACTTTAAATTTACAAACGCCACATTTGCGAATCAACTACTGGGACAGCTGCCTATGCCAGTCCATAACTAACCAAGACTAAAATACTTTTCTGAACTTCCACTTCGCATGGCTAATCTCTTTTCGCAAAATGAATGCAAAGTATCCTTTATAGAAGCAAGCAAACAAAAAACAGTATTTTTTTGCGAAAGGAGACGTGCGAACAGAATACGTTTAGATGCATTTCTAATGTTCCATTAATAAGAACAATGGGTTTACTATACCAGTGGTTGAAATGAAAAAGTACTTAAAATACGAATTTATTCCGTCCGCTCTTAATTTTAGTTGAAAGGCAAGGAGTTTTATAAAAATCCAGTGGTTAATTTCAAATGTGGGTTCCGCCTGACTGCGAAATAATATTTTAAGAGGTGTATCCGACAAAGAAGACATTTAATTGCCTGTTCCTTTAGGGAGTCCGTCCACTTGCAAGCTCATCGCCGGATTGGGGCAGCACCCGGCCGGCACCCGTTCAGCGCCCGACCAGCGCCTGACTGGCACCTGACCAGCGCCTGATCAGCGCCCGACCCCGGAACTTCCTCACGGTCAACCCGGGGCCCGCGCGCGGTCAACCCGGCGTCAACCGTTCCTCACAAAGGTTTAAATGAAAAATCTAAGTGATACTTTGTGGTATAAAGTCCTTTTTAGGACAAATATGGAAAAGTTGTGGTCCGCGCGCGGGCCGCCTGCGGTCAACTCAGCGGCCGCGCGTAAGCCACCCCCCATCAGCCCGGCGTCCAAGCTCGGCTCACCCGCAGACACCTCTCCAGCAGCTCGACAAAAAGGACTTTATGCTACAAAGTATAAGTTCGTTTTTCATTTATACCATTGCGAGGCTATCGGGCGCTGAGCTTGCAAGTAGACGGAGACCTCAGCAATATTGTAATTGTTTTGATTGAGAGAGACAATAAAAATAGCAAATACAGTGGATTTCGGGTATAACGACAATGAAGGGACCACTCTATTTTCGTCGTTATATCCGGAAGTCGTTACAGGCATCGGTATCGGTAAATTCTTTAACAGTGAATGTGCGTCTAGCAGCCATACTTATTCAAAAGAATCAAAAGTTTACTAAACCCAGTTGCTACTCAGAATATCACTTTGTAACTGAACCATAAAAGCTCCGAAACGTACACGCTTCCCTACCTACTTAGTTGATATCTATAAACAAAAAGTAAAGGTCTCCACACTTGCTGACCATCTGTGTGCAATGGATGTAAACAAAAGATAAGAAATGTTTGTGAAAGAAAAAAATCTTTGTGTCTTTGGCGGCCGACTCCGGTCACAATATCTGCATGGGATTTCTAGGAATTTGTTACAAATGATTAATTAAAAACAGTCGCTACACCCGAACTCGGCGTTACATCCAAAGTCGCTATAGCCACATGAATTTTGTACTAAAGTATGCTTTAAATTCTAGGGACTTAGATTTAACGTCGCTATAGGTAAATGGTCGCTACAACCAAGGTCGTAATAAATGAAATCCACTGTACTCGTAATGTACACTCAAAGGCACTATTAAAAGCATTAACTATTATCTCTTTCAAACAGTCAGGGGAAAATAGTGGACACTATCAAATGAAATATTACATTGTGAAAATGCTACACTGTCTTCCAAACTTTAATATGTAGACTTTCCGAGTTATAAAACTACATAGGTAAATATTTTCAGTTTATATTAAACTACGGACAGATCCATCCTGTTCCATTTGAAATACCTTAATTTTTTAACAGTCAGTATGGAAATAAAGGGCCTGTATGGCAAGACTGCAATTAAAAAATCAAAGTATCGGGTATTATGTGCAATCTTTGGTGATGGTACGGGGTTAGTATAAGTTATAATTAAGTTAGATATAGCTTAGTTTTAAAACTAATTTTATTATAAAACGTACGTTTCATTTCAAGCCAGTTTGGTCAAGAGGGTCAGAATTAAACTACATGTAAAATGACACCGTACCGATTATAGTATTTTTTTAATTTTATTCAGGATTATCTAGCATTTAAAGTGACTGTCAGGTTCGCGGCATTCAAATTACGATGTTGAATTGCACTGTTTTAGCTGAATGTTTTAAATCTAAACCAAATTTTGAGAGACCCTCTCGAGATGAGATTATTTCGGAAGTTATATGAATTGGATGGTGCTAAGTGCAGATTCTGTTCCTGACTTGAAATGAAACAGGTATGAGTCGGATGACATTATTTGTCCGACTCATTGTCCACCCGGAATTTCCGGATAATAAACTCCATAATAAGGAATCTCTTTCCTCCTATTAGTGATACTAGCTCCTAATTTTTTTCTCAAAATATTAACACAAATTACGTCACAAGTTTTATATGTTTGTACCTACTACATATAGAAAATGTTATGTTTGTTTTTTTTGTTTGTACTTATTATTTTTTTAACTAAATTTTTTTTTAATCATACGTGACGACCGGCCACGGTCGCGCGATATGTCGTACCAAGTATAAATGCATTTCTAGAAATATTTATTATTTAAACTAAAAGTATTGATCGGACCGTCTGTGCTGTGAGTGTGTGTGAATATTGAATTGAATTGTGTAAATGTGTTATTTAATTGATCGATTGTTATTGTAGTAATTTTAAACGAATAACTTAGGTGTCAAAATGAGATGAGCTTCCGATTAAGTTAGATGAATAAAATGATGCTCAATACATTTTTGCGCTTTCACAGCGAAGCTTGTGGACAAAGTACTTAATGATATGTAAATATTGTCTAAATTTAGAAGATAGTAGTAAAATTTCTGAGAAAATAATATAACGTAATAATATTGATAGTGCGTACCTACTTAGCATTTATGAGATTTATAAAATTATTGTTAAAATACTTTTGTACAATTTGGTTAGGATTTGATAGATTTGAAGTTTTATATTGGCTTATCATCGGTCGACGAGATTCCATTAGTATGTGATAGCGCAATGCCTTCCTTATAATCCGTTGCATTTATTAGCATTTCAATTCCGATGTCGAACTGTAGTTTCATATTTTAAGAAAAGACGTTTTGTTACTCTGTATCGATAAGCAATATATAATGATTAAACATTTACTTGGTGTCTTATTTTCGTTTTAAATCCTTAAACTTTAAACAAGGTTACACGAACGGAACGATGGTCCTAAGCAGAGAGCAACTTATTTCACCTATCAATATAAACAATTGTGGAATCACACAATATAGATCATCTAGTAATGCTAAAGAAGCTTTAGATCATCTGGCAAAGCTAAAAAAAGCTAAAGATCATCAAGTAAAGCTAAAAAAGGTATTAAATCAATTTCGTTCTGTTTGAATATACTTTTTAGTAAAATAGGTACTTTTTCACTATTCGTGTAGTTCCATATTGAAACTCAGTTATACTTACCTACAATCATACTATGGCGATGGCAGCCTCGTTGGGAGAATGCCCACCTCTTAAGCCAGAGAGCGGGTTCGCACCCAGCCTACGGCATGCACCAATTTGTTCATTGTGTGACCAAATGTGCGTATTGTATGTCATCTGCTACATGACTGGAGCCCGGTGTATGTCGACAGGCTCGCCCCCTGTCACATTAGGGACTTAATATCAAAGTCAAAGTCAAAATGTTTTTATTCAATTTGGATATCAAAGATACACTTATGAACGTCAAAGTTTTTTTAAAATAGACTCGACCCGACCTCGGAATAATAACTTGCTTTAGTTATTATTCTAAGGACCCGACCGCCTTGTTCGGATAAAGAGCTTCTACTCAGAAGAACAGGCAAGAAACTGAGGGGCATTATTTTTTTAAAGAATAAATAAATTACAGTCTCACAAATTTTGGCTTTCAACTAGGCAATATCACACTACTACATACTAGTAGCTACTTGGCGGAAGTGGACGGCTCCAGACATATTTCTTTGTCTTCTAAATAATTCCTAACCTTATAATACCCTCTATTAATGTAGTTTTTACATGTGATTTGAATTTTCCTTCAGCCAGCCAGCTTATCGTCCAGCGAAGTGTGGGTGTTGTATTACACCTCTGCCAGCCCCCTCGGGGAAAAGGCTCTGACGATATGTATGTATGTACAATCATACTTAGGCATTCATAATTAAGCATTCCCTCAAATGAACAATATTTCACTGGCATACTTTATCAAGAAGTAGATTAGATAATACCTCCCTAGAGGGTCTTTTGGATATTAAAATTTATCGACTGTTTGTGGTTCAGTCAGCTATTAACCGTGCATGATAAGCAACAAAAATGGACGACCCCGCTAAAGACGCGTTAATAAAAGAATACGTGGATAAATTCAGAAAATTCGTGTACCGACCCTTAAAACTTACTGGGTTCTGCAGATTTGACATTGTTAACAACAGAATTGTGCAGCTGACGAGCACAACTATGCTTTACAACACCTTCATCATCATAGTCGCTGACTGTTGCGTCGCCTATCTCCTATACAGCTCGGTGTCTTTGGGAAACTACTTAAAAATTCCCGATGCTCTGTGTGTTTCACATTTTGCACTGTTCGCTAATATGATACTGCTAAATTTAACGTTCATTAACAGAAGAAGTGGCTTGGATTTAATTGAGCACTCTATAAAAATGGACTGTTACCTGGGGATCAAAGAAACTGCTTTCATAAGAGATGTCGCAATCAGGACTTTCCTGGCTATAATTAGTCTGATGATGGTGTGCAATATAGGCGTTGGACTATTCTTGTACCAAGTATACAAAGTCCCAATGTCTATACATATTGTGGGCTCCCTATACTTCTTTTGGTTATTCTACGCTTACGACGACTATGGATTTTCGCTGATGCTATTTACGGCTAACTGTTTAAGAATTCGATACTTGAACGTGGCTTTATTAAAACTCGGAGGTATGAACGAACAGTATGTACCGAGCCAATCGATTCTGAATTTACTATTTTGGAATAAAAAATTCAATAAACTGGTCACATTTCACCAACGAGCCAATGTTGAAGAGTTTAACAAAGCCTTCAGAATGTGCTTCGACATGATCAACCTTTTGGAACAAAACTATGCTTTTCCAGTAAGTACTTATCACAATTATATCATTGTCAATATACTCCGACAGGTATAGCATTCAGCAACACGTAGTGACGTCAATCAATGCCTAAGCAAGACCGAAATAAGTCATTTACAACAAGTTCGAAAGAGACGGATGACGATGACGCCATTACGTGTTTGCTGAATGCTAGACCTTGTTTTTTGAATCATGAACTACGTATTATATTGTGAGAGATTTTTACTGACACTGAATTTAGGCCTGGAACTAGCCTGTATTAATATTCGATACTTCATTCTAGGCTACCTCTAAATAACTCTACTGGAGCCTTTATAAAACTATCAGGAGATTGAAAGTAAATTCAAAATTCAAAATCATTTATTTGCAAAAATATAGGTACATGCGAGTAAAGCGAAAAATTTCAAATAAACGATAAGAAATCCTTCTTATCCGAATCCTAACTTAGCGAAATGGCGAAAGTGAGTTTGTTTCTTTCTTAGTTTGTTTTTTGTTACTCTGTCAAGCTCTAACTACTCAACTTATCATTTTTACCCGACTGCGCAAGAAGGATGGCTATATGTGTACCATTTTGCAGCTGAGTTTTTAATTTTTCTTTTAATAATGTTATTTGTTGCATATACTTTATCAGGGGTACAGAAAAAAACATTTGGTACCGCTTCCATCCCGAAAAATCACGGTTTCTGTGGGACCGCTGGTGAAACTACGGGGCACGACTAGTAAATTATTATAAACTGGCTGTGACCCGCGGTTTCACCCGCGGTCCCACAGAAACCGTTTATTTTTTCGGGAAAAAAGTACCCTATGTCTTTTTCTGTATCTCAGACGTGTGTGCAAAATTTCATGATGATCTGTTGATTAGTGAGGGCGTGAAAGCGTCACAAACAAACAAACAAACTCACTTTCACATCTTTTCTTACTAATATTATAAACGCGAAAGTTTGTATGTATGGATGGATGGATGGATGGATGTTTGTTACTCTTTCACGCCAGAACGGCTGAACAGATTTGAATGAAATTTGGCACAGAGATAGATTATAGTCTAGAATAGCACATAGGATACTTTTTAACCGCGGGTGAAACCGCGGGGCGCAGCTTGTTTATAATATTAGTTAGGATAGCATTACAGTAAGCACACATACATATCGTCACGCCTTTCCCTCGAGGGGGTTGACAGAGGTGTAATACAACACCCACAATTCGCCGGACGATATTCAGCCCCAAATGTGACAGGAGGCGAACCTGTCGCCATACACCGGGATCCAATCATGAAGCAGATGGCATACAATCCGCACGTATGTTCACACAATGAACAAACTGCTGCGTGCCGTCGCGCGTCGACTGGGTTTGAACCCGCTCCCTCTGGCTTCAGAGGCGGGTCAGGGCAGAACTAGGCTATCATCGCTATCATTACAGTAAGATGAATAGAAAATAGGCGTATACAACAACAACAACAACAACTCTTTATTAAAAACATAAAATAATTACAATAGTACTTAAATAAGGCTTAACTAAGTTTTTAATGGGCGGCCTTATCGCTTATTGATCCCAGTTCTCCTTATTTACAGATTTTAAATGCAGTTTGGACTGTTGCCGTGGGATCTTTTGTTGCAGTTCAGACATTTATAATGCGTGTTAAACATCCAACAGTAAGTTCAAGAGTTTATCCCAATTTTAAAGCAACTGCTGCTACGTATTTGTTGGTTCTTGTAGTCATCCGAGTTAAAGCAACTGCTGCTACGTATTTGTTGGTTCTTGTAGTCATCCGAGTTAAAGCAACTGCTGCTACGTATTTGTTGGTTCTTGTAGTCATCCGAGTTAAAGCAACTGCTGCTACGTATTTGTTGGTTCTTGTAGTCATCCGAGTTAAAGCAACTGCTGCTACGTATTTGTTGGTTCTTGTAGTCATCCGAGTTAAAGCAACTGCTGCTACGTATTTGTTGGTTCTTGTAGTCATCCGAGTTAAAGCAACTGCTGCTACGTATTTGTTGGTTCTTGTAGTCATCCGAGTTAAAGCAACTGCTGCTACGTATTTGTTGGTTCTTGTAGTCATCCGAGTTAAAGCAACTGCTGCTAATTATTTGTTGGTTCTTGTAGTCATCCGAGTTAAAGCAACTGCTGCTACGTATTTGTTGGTTCTTGTAGTCATCCGAGTTAAAGCAACTGCTGCTACGTATTTGTTGGTTCTTGTAGTCATCCGAGTTAAAGCAACTGCTGCTACGTATTTGTTGGTTCTTGTAGTCATCCGAGCTAAAGCAACTGCTGCTACGTATTTGTTGGTTCTTGTAGTCATCCGAGCTAAAGCAACTGCTGCTACGTATTTGTTGGTTCTTGTAGTCATCCGAATTATTGTACGCGATTTTCACTTGTTTGACAAATTCTCTCCATTCTAAAGTTAGCTACCTTTTTTTTTTTTTTTTTGTTGACGGGGGGGAAATCTTCAAAAAGATGCCCGGATGTATTTGGGGTGCATCCGGGTTATGTGGGGATTGACCCACTAAAACCCCCTCGGTGGCCATCCTCTGTGCATGGCAAGAGGGCACCGGGATCTCCATAGGACCGCACCGGTGCCCCCCTAGCACGTTGCTTGTAACAGCACCTCTCCCAGAGATTGGTCTCTTGTCACTCACCACAACGATGCAGGCCACGCCACACCGTTGTCTTCCCCGGGCTCGCTCGTTTGGTAGGGTGGTCAGATCCCCAAATCTGCCCACCTACGAGCCCAAATGTCCCCCTTTAGTCGGCTCTTACGACGGGCAGGAGATACCGAAGCCGTATTCTAAAACCCCGGCTCCAGGGTGAGGTAGCTACCTAGCTGGCTACCTATAATAACTAACCTAATGGCTACTATATAAGGCTACCAGTTTGGTAGCCAGGTGATATTTTTAAATATTATTATCCTTTTCTTTCGTGGTTTCTGGTGTGAACTATAAAGAGATCTTTATGAGTTTTATGATCTTTAGCGCCTAATAGTAACAGTTGCTTCTCTTGACGTCTCTTTTAAGCGCGTAAGTCTCTAAATTTCATTTTTATAACAGGCAATGGACAATGAACACACGTACGTCATAGTTGGATGGGTGATTCTAACGTGGGCTTTCTTCATTCTCATGACTACCATCGTAGACATGACTCCGCAACAGATTGAACAAACCAAACTGATCTGTTCTTATATTCAGCTGAAGCCTAATAAGTCAGGTAAGTTATTTGGTGTAGGGGGCCATAGCGGCAAGCCAGACAGAAATACAGACATCCAAATTTAGCACGCTAGCTCACCTAGCGTACTGCAAATTGGATAACTTAATGGGCGCTATAGAGAGAAGACGGGGCGCGGATCCGACGCTTCTCGTTTTGTATGAAGCCATAAGTGCGTGTTTAATGTCATCTGCTACATACCTGGAGCCCGGTGAATGACGACAGGCTCGCCCCCTGTCATATTTGGGACTGAATATCGTCCGGCGAAGTGTGGATGTTGTACACCTCTGCCAACCCGTTCGGGGGAAAAGCATGACGATATGTGTGTATGTATGGAGAATAATGTAGTAAAATTTGGAGGTATTTTGGCTTTAAGTAGTTTATCTTCATTAATATTTGCTGTCTTTGTGCTTATTGAAATATAAAAATCTACCAATGTTACATTTTTAAACTTCTATACATTTTTGTATAAACTTTTGCAAAGGAGCGTATTACGTAGAATAAATAATAATAATAATAAATTCGGGACACTTCCACACACGGTCGCCTGACCCCAAACTAAGCAAAGCTTGTACTATGGCTGCCAGGGACTGATATACATACTTAGATATTTTTAAATACATACTTAAATACATATTAACACCCAGACATAGAACAAACACAAATGTTGATCACATAAATGTTTGCCCTAGGTGGGAATCGAACCCACGCCCCCAAGCTCAGAAGGCAGGTTCACTACCAACTGAGCCACCGAGGCAGTTATCATAAGACGTATTTTTATGATAACTGATGAGAATTTACCTAGACCTGTGGCCCTATTCGGAGATTTGAGATTTTCATCTCACTTTTCTTCGTCTTTGTTGCTCTCATTTAAAACGTCATAGGTGTGAGAGTGATCAAGATAAAATCTCATCTCATCTCATCTCACGCGCAGGAATAGCCCCCCTGCCTTGCAAAGATTCGCCAGGAAGGGGCCTCGCACTGGCTAAGGCCGATATTCACAGACCGCACTTTGACTCTACTTTGATGGAAAGTTCAATTTGCCGAGCGAGATTCTTGAACTTTCCATCGTGCGGTCGAAGTGCGGTCTGCGAATCTCGCCCTAAGGCCGCCATTGTTGAAACACTGTTGGTTGGACAAGATATGCCAAATTGTAATGGATTAGTAAAATTAATTTACCTAATCTTGTTAAATCCCGTGTATCCTCATCTAATAGGCAGCAATAGCAAAAACAGCTTTATTTCAGTCAGTAAATAATAATACTACATAGGTACAACTATGAAAAAACTTTTAGGTTTAAGTAATTTTACGAATACAATTATGTGTGCATACTACAATAACTAGTCTGGCTATAAATATTGTTACAATACAAACTGCTTCGTTTTTTTTCTGCATTTAAATTTGGAATGCGTTTAATTTTTAATTTCAATTTCCCGCCATTTTCCATATATTTTTCGTGATTATTATTAAATTTACAACATGGAATGGGGTGTGAAAGAAAACAGGATTGCAGTGATTGCGTTGCACAAAGTGGATATGGAACCGTCGGTCATTTTCAAGACTCTTCAAAATCTTGGTATCAGCGGTATGTTCGTATATCGTAGTATCGAAGAGACCGTCTTAGATGGTGTTGTAAACCCCTTAGCAATACACTTTTTAAAAATCTACCGTGGAGTTTCGAACAAGACTCTGCACCTGGTCACAAGGCGCGAACTACCCAAACCTGGCTGGAAGCCAATGTTCCGGACTTTATAAGGCCTGAAGACTGGCACTCCTCTAGCCCAGATCTAAACCCCCTGGACTACAAATTATGGTCAGTTTTATAGGGCATGCTCTAAACGACACGCCGACATAGAGTCACTTAAGAAATCTTTGAAGCAAGCAGTGGCCAAATTTCCCATGGAAAAAGTCCGTAAATCCATAGATTCTTGGCCAGGCCGACTGAAGGCCTGTATCAAGATCAAAGGTGGTCATTTTGAATAAAATAATAGTTATATTTTTGTTAAGACTTCAATACATGTGTACACATAACTTTTATTAACATCACATCACTGTATGAAGAAATAAATGCATTTTCATTTGTAGCAGAACTTATGGCTAGACTAGGTATATACCTAGTACCTACACAAGTATAAATTAAAAATTAAAAAAAACCCGCGACACTGATTTTCATCAACACCGATTTTCATCAAACAAAGCTAAGAACACTCCCGACTAATTCACCTTTCAAGCAAAAAAACAAAATCAAAATCGGTTCATTCGTTCGGGAGCTACGATGACACACACACACACACACAAACAGACAAAACACTTTAAACTTATAACACCCCGTCGTTTTTGCGTCGGGGGTCAAAGTTGTGGTTTTTTTTTGCTTGACCGTAAAAGTTGAACTACATAACGCCTAGTGAAAACGCAATTGCAATGTGACTAAAGGTTCATTTTTTAACTGTAAGCGGTTAACTGTCTGCTGGCTGTCACGAGTATAAAACTAAAGGTAAAAAAAATATATACGCCTGGACTTGTAAACCTCCTCTGTTTTGTTGGTTAAAAATGACGTAACTTTTCTTTGTTTCAGCTAAAATCTACAAGCTTACGAAGACCGTGCTTGGAACAATCAAGATGCGTAACACTGTGCCGAACGTTTACAACCTTTTCTACTATGACACCGGCTTCTTGTTCAGGACAGCGGCATCGACTCTCGTTTACATAACTGTGCAGTTGCAGCTAGCATTCCCTAGGCTGCCATTGAATAGCGTAAGGTTGAATGAGACAAGTGTATAAGATGGCTGCTTTAAAAATCTCTTCGAATAAATTTACCTGTAATCCTAACTATCCTAATCTGAAAATAACTTTGGTACTTTGGTGGTATGGTAACTTTTAGTTTCACGCTTTACTCATCATGCATATGCATTGTATTATTTTGCATAGGTAAATTTTGTCAGAGAAGGGAAAAGAGTAAGTAATAAGTATCTTAGTAAATTAGTAACCTTTCATCCAGAAAAATATAACGGTTCATTTTATTACAGTACTGTGTACAAAGGTCTTAAAAAATTATAGTCTCAACAGTAGACCTAATTTTATTCAAAACTTAGTCAAGTTTAGACAAAACCAAAATGTTATGTAAAATTTTTGTCATCTGCTACATGACTGGAGCCCGGTGTATGGCGACAGGCTCACTCCCTGTTACATTTGGGACTGAATATCGTCCAGCGAAGTGTGGGTGTTGTATTACACCTCTGCCAGTCCCTTCGGGGAAAAGGCGTGACGAAATGTTATGTTTTGTTATGCACAATTTAGGTAGCATTGTGAAGTAAAATGTTGTGTAGATATTTACAAATAAACTTTTTATTTCATGTGAATGCGCCATTAATAGCCCCCGAGCCAGGAACAAATTGGTTAATCATTTCCTCCCTGTCGATGATCGAGGATAAAAAACATGGAACAGCTGTTCTTTTACTTTCCGGTTTTATTTTCTTAATATTTAGTTTTGTATGTATAAATAAATACATTTTTCAAAACAAGCTTTTCAGAGGTGTATCTACATCTGAATAATGATGATGATTAACTATCGATGAGCTCCTATGACCACCTTCCGCCTCCATCATCTGACCAGACACATGGTACCATTTTATTTACCAAATTTTACCATACCATTTACCGTACCAAATTTTAGTCAAATCGAACTTCAAGAAAGTGGTTCAAATTTGGTCCGTACAAACATCCATACATACTATAAATATACTAGCATGGCAGGTTAAAAATGATACTTGTAAAGCTAGCAGTATGGCGAGCAAGAACTCGTCAGTTGATGCATTTAAATAGGCGATAGAAGTTCCTGCGTGACTCCTACGTTGCCATCTTCAGAGCATTAGCTGACGATCTTTCCACCGCGATACATCAAACTAAGTTTTTTTTCTTTAAGGTTTTTAAGCTCTATCTTGACATTTTTTTTTTTATGTAGAATAGGTCGGCGTTTGACCACCAACTCGCCTGATGTTAAGCGACGTTGTGGTCTAAGATGGAGCACGACGACCTATAAGGTACTTATTCACTCTAGCCTTGACATTTGTAGAGTAAACAAGTACAAAGACGGCAGTTGAGTGAGGCGGCTACAAGTGCGCTACTGCTCAGACCCGTCTTCGGAACGGTTACACCGGACTACATCCCGAAACACGACTAGGTCATTTCACGGCATGGCTTGGTCCGGTGGGTGGTAACTAGCCACGGCCGAAGCCTCCCACCAGAGAAATTATTTTCAGTCAGGAGGTAATTACTGGTTTTTCTTTTCTGCGTGTTAGGGAGGTTATCGCTGCTAGATCCACCAACGGCTGGCCACCACTAGGCTTCACGATAAATCTATCTGAACCATTGTACAAGTTTTCGTCCGGGAGGAAATGATTGAGCAAATTTAATTTTGTTCCTGGTAGGTATACAAATTAAATTTGGGAAAACCTAAATAACACCTACTTCTATTTTTTATTTATGATACTTAAAAACTTATGAGCGCAGAATACTCTGTATTATATGTTTTTCTAAGTAATCTTAATATATTTAAATTACGTGTCACGTTGTTTGTCCGCTACAGACTCCTAACCGATTTCAATCAAATTTGCACACCGTGTGCAGTTCGACCTAACTTAACAGATAAGATAGCTCATATATAAATAATAAACGCGAACGAAGTCGCGGGGTGACAGCTAGTTAAGTATATAATTATACTAAGCAATTAATTTTTGATTTTAACAAATCTGCTACGGTAAAAAATTGTCTTGCATGTTACAATTTTTTACAGTTCAATGCACTTTTATCTTTGGTAATGTAAAAAAAATAATGCCATGGTCGACGGAGTGAGCGTTAGCATTTATAAAAAAACAATACTTTCCGTCATTTTAAAAAATTGTCTATTCCAAATTCAGAACAAATTTTCGCATAATCATAGACAACCCAAAATGCTATTTCGAGCACAGTGGTTTTATGGCAGGGAAATAGGTTTAAATCCTACTGATATTATAAAGAAAGTTTGTAAGAATGGATGGATGGATGAATGGATGGATGGATGAATGGACGTTTGTTACTTTTTCACGCCAGAGCGGCTGAACAGATTGGAATGATATTTGGCACAGATTAAATTATAGTCTAGAATAGCATATAGGATACTATTTAACCGCAGGCGAAACTGCGGTGCGCACCTAGTTATAAATATTGTCAAATAATAAATACTTATTACCTAAGTATAAGTATTTCCATTTAAGTACGAGTACCTATTGTGGTACCTGTACGTATGAATTAGGTGGTTTCTTCTAGCACATTTTACCATCACAATGTTACAGTTGTTATGTAAAATAGTAGTCTCCAGCTCAAAGAATAATTATATTTTGACAACCTCGCAAATTTGCTAATTTCATGCTTCAAGCTCAGGTAATGTGTAATTTAGAAGCTACAACATAACAAGAAAATAATAACTTAGGACAAATACCTAACGCTAGCTGCGCCATGCGGTTTTTGTTGGTCTGTGGCATAATAACTACCAAACGTAAATATTGATTTCATTTAAGTTAGTTTTAGTTAACTTTTTAGTTTACTTATTGACAACATTTTATTTTGAGAATTATAGTTTTCAAAACAAACAAGATACTTAAGGGTATCCCTATAAAACCTATATACCTAAAGTAACTTCCTGACAAAAATAAAACTTTTTTTAAACAATTAGGTAAAACATGTACTAGTTTTAGTGAGAGCAGAGGTTTGTAGTAGGACGTGTGCATGGTTTGACAAATAGTTTAGCAAAATTATACAATTATAAGGGGTATCTGCGAGGTCCGGGGCGCGGAATGGTGGAATGCAAAAAAAACACGGATATGTGACTTCACAAGTTTATTCAGTTAAACAAGGGGTCGTTGCCTTAGCAAAGGGCCGGGTGCCGTCCGCTTTGCCTTGGCTGAGTTGTAAGAGTGCCGGAGATCCTGAATCAAATATAATTTTGTACCTCCGCCGAGTCATGGTTTACACTGCACAAAACGCTTGCGAGTTTTAAGGAAACGATCACCCGACGACAGCGCCATCTAGTATGTTTTGGTGGAACTATCGTTATTGGTGTTACACAACTATGTTTGTCAATTAATATTTGATGTTTTAATTCTATTATGAACTAAGTTCAAATGCTGCTAAAGTTACCTCTATAATATCTACTTGGATTAATTATAATTATTTATAAATAATACGTGACGCAGCCATGGCGTAGGAGGAGAGAGAGAGAAAGCATAGAGATTATACAGGGTGTTACAAAAACCCTGTTGTATACGCGAGGTGTGCATACAGTATCGACTGAAGGGTGCAATTATAAATCAATTTAAAGTAGCATTTAAATTGAATGTTGACTATAAAAAATGTTAGCACATCACGCTCCGCACTGCTAAAAGCGCGAACGCAGCCACTAATCGCGTCGGTTTTATTTGTAAACTACTGTCGTCGTGCAGCTACTTTTTAAAATAAAAGCCGCCAACATATTATGATACAAGTTTGTTTTAATTTATGTAACATTTTCCTTTTTTTGCTATTTTTAACGTGTTTTTTTTTTCGTATTTTTGCATGAATGCGTAATTTCGTATTTTTACATGAATGCGAATTGCATGAAAATAAGTGTGTGTAGCTGCCTATCAATTATCGGGTTTCGTAACTTCCTGTACATCAAAATGAATTTACATGAACCATAGATTATAAACATACCATAACGAAATGTAATGCGTACTGTGAGCTCCAATTATTTCTAACACCATGAACTAAAAACGAATCCCTATTGGGTACAAAAATGCTACCTAAGTGGTTGCTTAAAAAGCTAAGGCGTCATGGTTTCCTAGAAATTTAGAACTCATGTTACCCCATGACAAAATTAGATTTGTTACACATTACACCAAATTTGAATGCGTCTTATCGTAGCAAATCACTACCAAAACGAACAGATCGTGCACATAATAGTCGTTTTGTAAAGTTTTACGGAGACTTATGGTTGGCAGTTGAAAAATAACATTTCACACCTATTTAATGCAAATGCGAATTCTACGTACGCAAGTTGGGAGACAATTGTTTTTCCTATTTCAAGATGGAATCCCTCAGTATAAATTCGAGGCAAAAATTTGTCTTAAATCAGTTTCCAGTTAGACGTCTTCTAATTCAGTTTCAAGTCAACAACAATAATTAAATATGAACAAGAAGATTCTTTGCCTTCTCGTCATCGCCGCGGTGTTCGCTTGCGTGGTAAGTTACTATTACTTATTGTTATTTTTACAATTTGTAGGGTTCCGTACCGTTTTCTTTTGAAAAAAACGAAACCCAGATATTAGGATCACTTTGTTGTCCGTCTGTCTGTTAAGACCCTTTTTCTCAGAAAGGCGTGGAGGTATGAAGCTGAAACTCATATCGAACACTCAAATCTACTGTCCCTTAGAGCTGTAAAAAAATTAAACTTCTAAGCTAACGCAATCAAAAGATCAGCCGTTTATGCTGCATATTTTCGACACTTGCAAGGGAATCACAACCTACGTGGTATTTCCCGTGAACTCAGAATCTTTAATATTTGGAACAAAGCAACGTCTTATAGCACAGATATAGAAAAAATTGCGAAAAGCATACATTTTTATTTACATCATGATTTATATGATAAAAACATTTTCAATAAATGTAAACTTACTACCCCTTTTCTCATGAATGCGTAGAGGTAATATATTGAAATTCAATATCAAATACTAAGGTCTATAATATCTTTAAGCTGTAACAAAATCAATTATATATCTACAGGTTTTTACGGAACCCTCGGTGTGCGAGTCCGACTCGCACTTGGCCAGTTTACATAGTTTGTTTCTTCAACAGCTTATTTTATGGTTGTCCAAATGTTTTCTGTTAGACGTAGCCATTTCCTAAGAAACGCCACATGGCACGATCTTCTAAATCCACTTGCCTCTATCTGTATAGCTACTTAACCTGTCGAGGGCACCATCGCGCGGTCTGCAAAAATCGACCTTCACTTACGCAATGCAGCGTTGCTTATCGAAAAATTACCTTAAATTTAACAAAGAAGTCAAAAAATATTGACCTTATTCATGCACGATAGAGTTGCTTTTCGCATGTCGTTTTATAAACACACCTGTGGTGCATAAGGCACTCAGCAGCCCAAATGTTGCTTCACCTGGCTGCAGGACTACAACTAGTTCATGTCTTAAAAAAAAACAATCATAACTTAAAATATACTTCATAGAATATCGTTTGAGTTCGTCTCAGATACTGCTTAACGTACAAAAAAAATTCAATTCCACCCTAATATCGGCTCTATGACTCTAAATTTTTTCCTTTACGTCTCCACGCTGGATCAAGGCTTTAATATTATCTGTAAATTTTGTGTGAGCTAGTGTTGCTATTTTAATGTCGTTTTAATTTCAGGCGGCCGACGAAGTAACGACTGGTACGCCAGCTGGTACTACCGCTGCCTCTGATGCTGGTACTCCGAAACCCGTTGGTAAGTGAAAATACGATTTTTAGACTAGCCGCGTTTTTCTGTTTAATCGCCTTTTTTGTACAATTTGGTAGAAGTCGCCATATCAAAAACATGCTCATGCTTTATGTAATGCTCTCTAACTAAATTCCCTTGCCTGTTCTTCTGAGATGCTTTCTGTACAAGGCGGTAGAGTCATTGTTAAAATCTAACTTCAACTATAACTTCAACCATCCCAATTAGGGCTATAGAACAAACCCCTTCTGGGACGCCAGGGCAGTTCAAATTCCCTCCCTCGACGACAGCCCAAGTCGAGGCCGTACCGTAGAGGTGCCCTAGAGTCAGTCGCACATAGCTATACGCCTTTTGCGTTTGTCAGATATAGCGTAGAGCGTTCGGACCATTAGGCCGGTATGCTGTAGAGGCCTCAGTGGTCAACAGCATTAAGTCATTCATAAAAAAAAAACAATTCCTGTGTAGCACGAGTCTTCGAACTATGTTACAATGGCTTGTCTTGTTCATTTGTAGTACCGGCACTTTAGGAAGCCCGAATGAGGCCAGTCACACTGCTATTATGTTGACTGCCTCGGTGGCTCAGTTGGCAGTGAACCTGTCTTCTCAGCTTGGGGTTATGGGTTCGATTCCCACCTAGGGCAAACATTTATGTGATGAGCTATCTATTTAAGTATGTATTTAAAATGATAAATGTATTTATATCAGTCTCCGGCAGCTATAGTAGAAGCTTTGCTTAGTTTGGGGTCAGGTGACCGTGTGTGAAAATGTCCCGAACTTATTGATTTATTTATTTATTGGAGTGGTTAAATTGTACAAAAATAGCGAAATAACTAGACCTTAAAGTATTCACAGCAATTCGATAGTCATCTACCCTGTTATACGAACGAATCTGCTACGCCCGGATACCAGCTGCTGCGCACCCTTATCAGAGGGTGGATAACATTTGGGAAAAAAAATATAGAAGTTTTTCGTTTCTAAATTTTGGGATAACATGGAATACAACAATAAAAACTTAGTTCACTGAAAAAACATTTCAGTGAAATTTATTCTATTTACCTACTAACTGCGTGCTAAAAAAATTGACTCTACAAAAAAAACCTTTTGTATAGAGCTGAAATGAGCTGACTGATCTGGTTAGCTGACTGATATTTTTTCTCGATTTCAGTATTGGTTCCGTAGTAAAAGTTTTCGTTTTTTCTATTCGGCTGATAACCGCAGTTATATTTCTACTTACCATAATTTTTTTTTACTTTTTTAGCTAAACGCAGTATTAAAGGTCAAGAACCTGGAATAATCAAATCTTCAATAGATGAATCTTCGAACTAAATTCAGTAAGTATCTTTGAAAATCGTACTCGTACCTATTTATAATTATAAAATTTAATATTCTTGTTAGTAGTCCAGTCGGGGCAGACATTTAAATAGGAAAAGTTCCTGGCACCGATTTATTTTTTTAAACGTCGTGGTTGGAAGTGGTAAAGGGTTCGCCGCCATCTTGTTTTAAAGTTCAATTTTTTCGTTTTTCTGAAATAACTCGTCTATTTAAAACTTTAGAGCAAAAATGGCAGTATCCAAAGCTGTTGGAAATTTAATTTCTCACAAGTTTGGTCTATTTCATTTTTACGCTGGGATCAATATTTGCAGAGTTATACTATCAAGTTTATCAAAAAAATCATAATGGGTGGAATTTTATTTTCTTCAATTTTGGTTGAAAATGACGCAAAATTCCCTTCCCCATTTTTTCAAATATCTCGTTTATTATCTAGTTTATTTATAAAAAAAAAATGTAATGTAGAATGGGGAAGGGAATTTTGCGTCATTTTCAACCAAAGTTGAAGAAAATAAAATTGTGGCGTAAATCTATGGCGACAGGCTTGCCCCCTGTCACATTTGGGTCTGAATATCGTCCGGCGAAGTGTGGGTGTTGTATTACACCTCTGCCAGCCCCCTCGGGGTAAAGGCGTGACGATATATCAAAAATGTTTAAGTATGTATATCAGTCTCTGGCAGCGATAGTACAAGCTTTGCTTAGTTTGGGGTCAGGCGACCGTGTGTGGAAGACACGTGAAATATTTATCTAAATAACACTGTGGAATTGAGAAAACTATTAGAAGAGAGGGAAGGAAACCAGTATTCTATCCCTCTCCCCTATTAGGTTTCTTCATCCTAGGTAGAGCTTGAAGTTCTCAACTTCTTTACGTATCCTAGATAACAACTGGGGGCCTACTAGTCATCTTATCGCCATGATAAGGCGACGTTACGTTTTGTTGTTGACGTTGAGTGACCGCGAATTGGTAGAAATTGGTAGAAATGGTAGAACGGTAGAATTGATAGAATTGGTAGAATTGGCGAAAGCGGCTTGGTAGACCCCTGTACGTCGTCTTACCCTGCCACAGGCAAAGCGTAACGCGACTTGCATGCTATAGCATGCAAGTCGCCGCATAAAAAAAAATTGAAATTACACCTTGTCACTCTGTAGGTAACTTTAGATGCTCGTCAGTATCATTACTCGCTCTCTTCGCTCGTCTTCTTTTTCTAGACGAAATGGCTATAGAATATCTTAAGACAATGCGAAAGTGGTCGCCGGACTCTTAACATCTTGAGTAGCACCGCTAGGGATTATTCATTTTTTTTTTTTTTATGTATAATAGGTCGGCGTTTGACCACCAACTCGCCTGGTGTTAAGCGACGTTGTGGTCTAAGATGGAGCACGACGACCTATAAGGTACTTATTCACTCTAGCCTTGAAGTTTACTAGAGTGAAGAAGTACAAAGTACTTCCACAGCATAATGTCATATGGCATTTTGCTGTGGGGATCAGCTGCTGAAGTAGAGGCCATTTTTATTTTGCAAAAGCGAGCGGTCCGCGCTATCTACGGAATGGGTCCCCGTGAATCATTGAGAGATTTATTTAAAGAAATAAATATATTAACTTTACCTTCTTTATATATCTTTGAAAATATTATGCACGTTCGCAAAAATCTACATAAATTTAAATTGAACAGTGACTATCACAATTATAACACTAGAAATAAGGATAGGATAGCTGTACAGAGATTTAGACTGACTAAGTCAAGAAAGTCATTTTTAGGCAACTGCGTTAATTTTTACAATAAAATCCCGAAAAATATAACAGGGCTCACCGAGGGAAAATTCAAATCACATGTAAAAACTACATTAATGAAAAGAGGATATTATAAGGTTAAGAATTATTTAGAAGATAAAGATGTCTGGAGCCTTCCACTTCCGCCAAGTAGCCACTAGTATTTATAGATATTACCTAGTTGTAAGCCAAAATTTGTGAGACTGTAATTTATTTATTCTTTGAAAAAATAATGCCCCTCAGTTTCTTGCCTGTTCTTCTGAGTAGAGGCTTTTTGTCCGAACAAGGCGGTCGAGTCAATTTAATTACCTTTGACGTTCATAAGTGTATCTTTGATACCTAAATTGAATAAAAACATTTTGACTTTGACTTTGACTTTGAACGATTTTTTTTTTATGTAGAATAGGTCGGCGTTTGACCACCAACTCGCCTGATGTTAAGCGACGTTGTGGTCTAAGATGGAGCACGACGACCTGTAGGGCACTTATTCACTCTAGCCTGAAGTTTTGTAGAGTGAAGAAGTACAAAGACGGCAGTTGAGTGAGGCGCTACAAGTGCGCTACTGCTCAGACCCGTCTTCGGAACGGTTACACCGGACTACATCACGAAACACGACTAGGTCATTTCACGGCACGGCTTGGTCCGGTGGGTGGTAACTAGCCACGATACCTGAATCTTGTTCCGATGGCTTATCAGTAATTTCTTCCTTCAATAAAGGAGCATTTGTAAGAATCGTTTGTGTCTCGGAAGGCTCTTGTTCGGTAAACTCGGAGGTTATGATATTTTGTTCATTTATTTCAGTTGTGGCCACATTTTCCTGTGTATCAGGTAAAACAGGATTCACAGAACTCTCTTCATGTTCATTTTAAGCCCATATCTTCTGGTAGTTCACTCAAGATGTTAGATTGTTGAATAATATTTATTTTGTGAATACGGATGAAGTATCTTTAAAAAAACTTGCCTGTTTAAACTTAAAAATTGATTAAACTTTTCTCTCCACAGATTTGATACCAGATGCCGGCAGCTAAATGTTCTACAGCTGCTACTTTCTAAAGAAACAAATCTATGTAGTGCACTGCTTGTCTCCCTTATGTCAATACTAACAAATACGTAACGTAATGAGTACCTACAGTTTGTACTCTTGTTGGTGGTTTTGTCGGTCGGGACGAGTTCCTGACCGGTTTCAGAACGACAGAACAAATACAAACTGATGTTTTATTGCGTTACAACGAAAACGCATGCCAATTACTAATTGCATGAAGTAGCTAACGAACATACCTAATAGCTTGCATTTGTAAAAGGAAATATTTTAGACGCCTATCTTTCAAAATAAATAATTGCATAATAACTGTATGATGAGTTTTATTAAAATACCCAAAAGGAAAATGTACTCGTATCTACTTACCTAACATGTTATGATTATCTTATAAGTTAGCGTACCCGCACGCGTAGGTTGGTATACCGCAGTAATAGATTGATTTACAAACTTAATCCCATCCCACTATATACTTTATATACTACATAATAATAATTATAAATGTGAAAGTATGGATGGATGGATGTCTGTTACACAATCACGCCAGAACGGCTGAACGGATCTAGATGAAATTTGGCACAGAGATAAATTATAGTCTAGAACAGCACATAGGATACTTTTTAACCGCTCGTGAAACGCGGGGCGCAAGCTTGTATTACATAAATTGATCATCATGCAATCTTCCACACATGTTGTCAGGGGTAACGTTGCCTGGAGTACAGAAAAAGGAAATAAGGTCTATATTATCCCGATACCTCAAAAAAAAACTGTTCCCAGCTCGGGAACAGATTTTTTGGTCTTGGTTTGGTTTAGACTCAATAAAATGATTATTACATTTAGCTACCTAATTCTGATTGCCGTTCACCACGCTAAGATACTATGGACATCTTCCAAAAAAATAATTTCGCATAACTTAGTTACAGATAACCGATGAAGATAATTGTCGATTGTCAATTTAGCTAGGATAAAACACGTTGCCAAAAAGAGCACGATAGGACACTGATGATAACACTCTCTTACATCTACGCGTTGCTTTGCTTATGCCAAATGCCAATTCATAAAAAAAGCCAGTGATCAAAATAGCCGCGTCCTACAATAATGCTCTATTATGTGCCCATAATTACAACAGTCAAGGACAAGTGGAGTTATTAGGAATGTTATTTTAATTAACTGCTGGTTAAATTAAAATGAGAACCTATGACCATACTTAATACACAAACTCCTTAACACATTTCTTAAATTACGCGAGCGAAGCCGCGGGTTAAAGCTAGTTATTCATATATCTGAAGTTGGTATTATAAAGCCAATTTATTTTGCATGTTCGAAGTTTTATTGTAAAAATTATTATGGATTTAGATAATTGTTGAAATTTAGACAATTTACCCAAATGCATATTTTTTTTTTCAGTCAGTAAAAATGCAGTCTCTATGTCTTTAGCTCAAGAACAATAAATAGTCCAGTCTATATAAGGTTCGTAGAGTGCATGATCAGATACCCGAGCGATAATAATAATTATAACTCCGACGTTTTAAAAAAAATCCAATCTCAACGTAAAAAACCTATATACTTAATCCTTGAATCTGTTCATAAATTTCAAGAGAATCGGTTGAGAAAAGCGACCTGCAGAGAAAGACAGCCGTCGGACAGTACGACGAACATACAAAAGGATTTACGGCGAAGCTGAAGCAGAGACGCTTCGCTTGCTTACGCTCGCTCGCTAACGCTCGGTCGGAAAATACATACTTACTCGTTTGATTTTACCATACTCATAACATAACATAACATATCGTCACGTGTTTCCCCCAAGGGGGCTAACAGAGGTGTAATACACAACACCCACCCTTCGCCATACATCGGGGTCCAGTCATGTAGCAAATGACATTAAATACGCACAATTAACAAATTGGTGCGTGCCGTCGGCTGGGTTTTATTTTAACCCGCTCCCCTTGGCTTGAGAAGCGGGCCTTTTCCAACTAGGCCATCAGCGCTTACTATACCCAAGAGCATATATAATGTATTTTTTTATTTTCGCCCATGATTATTGTAGTTTAAATGGGCAGAGGACAGTTAAGGTAAACATACATCCTGCCACAGCCTACATCGCGTCCGGCAACGACGTGCAGGATGCTAGGCATGCTGGTGTGTGAAATACATCCTGCTTCGCAGTCCTGCACGGCGGGCTGCAAGGCAGGATGGTGAATGGTGTGTATTTACTTTAACAAAAAATGTCAGGTCAGGTACCTTCTGGCGCGTAGAGGGAGAATCAGACGTCACGAGCTTGATGTAAATGGAGGTACAGATCGCCATATGAGAACAATAAAAAATAAAAATGGAGGAAATAAGTACGTGTGGATATGCATTCTACTATATTCTATTAGAGCTTTTTCAAATTTGAGTCATTGTTCTCATATCGCGATTTACACAACTAAGTATTTCGGAAATGTGACACTTTAGGGTAATATATTGACATTTTGTCTTTGAATAACTGTCCCCCATCCAATATACATACATACTTACTACTTTCATAGTTCGTGGAAACTTCGACATAGCAAAATGGTCGAACGCTTTTGACATGGGTTTTACGAAGAGAAAAATATCTTAACTTTTAAGTATTTCTTCAGAGTTTATGTACTTACTTTTAGAAAATACTTATGATTTTGTTTTCAAAACTTTGTCACCAGCTCATGTTTGGGGGCTGAGCTACCCACGTCCGTAGGAGTGTACTCTATTCTGATTCCCTACACGTGGTCCCCGGGTAGTGCTAACCGGGTAGCAAACTCTAGTGGCAGGATTCGGCCGTGGCTAGTTACCACCCACCGGGCCAAGCCATGCCGTGAAATGACCTAGTCGTGTTTCGGGATGTAGTCCGGTGTAACCGTTCCGAAGACGGGTGTAGCGCCTCACTCAACTGCCGTCTTTGTACTTCTTCACTCTAGTAAACTTCAAGGCTAGAGTGCATAAGAACCTTATGGGTCGTCGTGCTCCATCTTAGACCACAACGTTGCTTAACATCAGGCGAGTTGGTGGTCAAACGCCGACCTATTCTACATTAAAAAAAATGTCTCTACGGTTTAAGTTTTGAGCTGTTCTCAAATTGTCAATAAAATAATAAATATTCTAGTATTTTCGTTAACTTGGCATGTTACCACGGAACATAAAATATAACAATACTAATGCTACGTCAAACGCGCGACAATAAATGCAGTTTTGTTAGCGTGGCTAATTATAAACAAAATACATGTTTCTAGAATTTATCTTTAAGTTCTCCTTACTAGTATGAAAAATATTTAAAACAATCTGCTAGAGAAAATTGAGATTTTCTATTGAAAATGTTAGAGAATGATGCACCGGAGGTATTATAGACAATTGACATTGTCTGAAGCCCGCGAGTATATATTTAGTCGGAAATGTTTAGCTTGAACCAGTGTCCAGTTCGTTTTATTGTAATTCAGTTAGTAAGTCAGTTTCTGAAAAATTTAAAAATGAACATGATTCTTCATTTCGTTTTTGCTGTCTCGGTGTTAACGTTCATGGTAAGTTTACTGAGTTGGCTAATAAACCCATAGGTGTTTTTATCATCTTAACTTACCTTTTCTTCCGTAGCGAAAACCTTTTAAGAGTTCCGCCATCGCTCCGAGAGGCGGGCAGGGTGGATATGTGAGAATTTCGCCGCTGGCAGCTTAATACCCACTAAAAACCGTAGAGTGTTCCACCTCGGCGCAAAATGTCCGGGTTACGGGGACGCTTTCGCACCCTTTCACGGCCCTGAAAGCGCCAGCCCCTTCGGGCTCCTCCGTGAGCTTACGCTCTCTCCCTCACGATGACGATGTGTACTAGTAACAGACATATTGTCATTATCCACCTCTTTGACGATGAATTCAGCCAGTAGGCGCCACACACCACTCGTGCCTAAATGCTTATGATCCCCATGCGACAGGTCACATGTGTGGCCCCGCCGCCTGCCACTTCGTCTGCAGTGTCTCCCATACGACACTGCAGCCCGCCTTAGTTCTGGGGATGCCCAAACAGACCCTATTTAGGACGCCTCAAAATGGGCTGCTGAGATAAGCTCCAAGAAGCGGCCCCACCTCGGATTTCTTTTCGCTTCACCGTGGTAGGACTTTGAACTAGGTTACGGCTACTGAGCACAACCCCTCTCTCCCCCGCCATGACGAAGGCGGGAAACCCTCAGGGGAACCTTAACTTACATTAACTCAATCAGATCTTCAACTTACCCTTAATCTTTCCTTTAGCGGGCGATCCATTGGCGACCTAACAAGCTTACGGTATAAACTTTTGACTCATTGGGTTGTCCCAGTCGACTATCGACCGCAGTCATGGCGTGTTCCCAGACGGAGTTACTTTGTTTTTTAGGCATTGTACTTCAAGAACCAAAAAATCAAAGGTCGACACAAACTGTGGGTAAAAAAAAGCTGCAAAAAGGCAACGCTTGTCAAAAAAGTAGCAGAACTTATGGGTGAACCAAACGATTGCAGAAATTACTTGAGGATCACTAAGGAAGTGTTTATGTAGCTGCTAGGTTTAGTGTTTGCTTTAATAGAAATACAACAGACATTTTTTCGTGTACCGATTTCACTGATATCACATTATATAATTATATTTATATGATTTCGCTTTTATGCATGGAAAAAGCCAGTGGCGCGTCGGTTCAGCTGCTCCACTGGCGGTATTTTATATTGCGTTTTTTGATTGCACAAAGAGCCAGCTGTCTTGTAGGTGCTTCATTGACGGTTTATACCTTTGGCTCGCCGGCTCGTTGACGTTTCTACTCGCCAATGGATCACCCGCTTTAACTCAAAAGTAAAACCTAATTATACCTAATAACTCATTCATCTCAGTACATTTTTATGGTGATGATCATCCTTTCGCATTAAGCAGGGTACTATGGTAGAGCCAGCTATCATCATCCCCATCATACGCGTGTTTCCTCAGGTTGTTAACTTCTTGTTAACGACATTAGATATTTAAATTCCGTTTTTAATTCGTAACATAAATGATCTTCTGGGATGATCTTTGTAAAGTAATATTATAGTCAGTGGACAAGCATGTTTAAACATAAACTTCTTATTTCTATATTGTCGCTACTCCCTTTAGGGTATTCAAGGAATTATTTGTGACGTATTAATTTTGACAGTTTTGTCTAAATTTTTTTCTAAATTGTATGTTTAGACTGCTGATGTAACAACTGCCATCCCCGTTCCATTAAGTACTAATGGTAAGTAAACGAAGCACCATGCACCTAGCATATTTATAGCATTGTCAATGTAAGCAAAAAATATCTCAAAAAGGTTTGGTCCGGAAATGAAAACGATATTTACTCGTAAATAATATGACTATCAACATGATCAAAATACCAAGAAACGAGTACCTCAAAGCATTTAAATAAATATATATAATATAGATAAATACATACATATCGTCACGTTTTTCGAAGGGCTGGCGAGGCTGTCGCCATACACCAGGCTCCAGTTTTGTAGCACATGACATTAAATTCGCACATAATAATTATGTTCACACAGTCAATAATTTAGTGCTGCTTTCAGCTGGGGTCAACCCGCTCCTTCTCGCTTAAGAGGCAAGCCTTCTCCAACTAGGCTATCATTGCGATAGTAATCAGAAATCAGAAATCAGAATTTATTGATAACTCCAATAGTTACACGTCACAGTTCGATACGAGTAAGTGTCAAAAGTTTATACAAGAGTTTATACATGTCAAAACAGTAATTACATATGTCAAATGAAATAAATAATTAATGTCAACAAAATAAATTGCATACCTATTATTCTTAATAATATAACTATCATAGTAGATTACACACACATTAAACAAAAACTAGACAAAGTTTCTCGAGAATCGGTTGAGAAATGCAACCTGCAGGGAACAACAGATTCCGGTCACGAGGTCTTCAGCTCTCACAGAGCCATTAGTCATAAAGATTCACAATTCAAAATTCACGCCTCAAGTCCAAGTGTTAGCTAGCAAGTGAGGCTACCAGAATATACAGCTAGGCGCTTAGCGTCGGTCTTGAGTTTAACTGGGTTACGTATGTAATACATCTCGCCACCTCAACATCTTTGGATCATGGGCGAAATATACATTTTTAGGGTGTAATTCGGGTGTATTTGCCCGAAGCAGATTTTAAGGATAGACCAGTACTTAGCTAGCAGGTCATTTCACGCAATTTCGATGAACTAGTCTAGAACTAGGCTAGTCAGTACAGTAACGCATGAAGAAAATGTTGGAAATGTTATAATGTAGATAACTACATTATGAGTGACCAACAATGTCTACATTATGAGTAACCAACAATTTCTAATAACATTTCTAATTTTTAATTAAATTAAATTAAAAATTAGAAATGTTAGAATTAAATTTTCATTTTCTAATAATTAATGGTTAAAGAATTGGTCACTCATAATGTAGATAACTACATTATGAGTGACCAACAATGTCTACATTATGAGTGACCAATAATTTCTTCATGCGTTACTGTACTGACTAGCCTAGTTCTAGACTAGTTCATCGAAATTGATTTAAACTATTTAGTACAGAGGTAAAACCACAGACCTAAGATTTATTTTTGCTGGTAAAACGGTGTAAACAGTCAGCGAGACTAAGAGACAGCGAGATCACTTTGCATTTACAATTCACATTTTAAATAGTTTAAAATAGGTAGGTAGATGTTTTTACTTGACTGCTATAGAAGGAAACCCTCCCGTTGCTTTTCGAGTGTATGTATGTAAGTATGTGTAATTTATATGTATGAGGTTTCTTTGGCACGCCCTTCAGCCTATACAGCTTGATGGATTTCGACATGTGAGGTGTCATTTGAATCGTCTTGATAGTGGAAGTGACATAAAACGTTTTACAGCTGGGATTTATATATTTTTTTAATAATGTAACATGTTGTAATTCGTTTAATGTGTTGTTTTTCCAGAGGCATTAACTACGCCCTGCCCTAAAGACATGCATGGGGCCGATAAAACGCCGATAAAAGGTTAGTGAATTAAAGTAGAGTTTCTGCATCGAAAAATCGAATAACCCAATCAGCCCTAAAATCATGAAAAAAACAGCTGTTCGCTGTTCTATACACGTCGTCTGAAAAACTAGTTTCTGTCAGCTCTGATATTCCGTTCAGTTAGTTTTGGGCATAGGTTTCCGTCGTTCAACCACTAATCTTTTTTTTTGTGAATGACTAATGCTGTCGGCCATTCAAGACTCTACAGAGTATCGAACGTTAGGCAAGCGCATGTGGCCCCTTTAGGCCCTTATTCTTGTTTTTTTTTTTCCAAAAAGATCTCCAGAAAGAAGTAAAAGAAGTTAAAGCTCCAAAACAATCAAGCTTTAACTTTATTCACAGGTCCGCCTGCTGGGAATCCTGTAGACTCAAGTTTCGGCAAAGCTGCTGCTCCTTCAGCTCTAGCTAACAACGCGCGTAAGTGACTCTTCAAAAACGTAGTTTTATATCTACACGTGAACGTAGATATAAACGTAATATAACTTATAAACGAGTTAATTAAGTATAATTTAAAGAACTGGTTTGATGCGACTTAAACTGTATTGTAGGCCATTTCTTCTTTACTTTCTCTTGTTGACATCTCTTTTCAATTGCATTTTATTATTAGACAAAGTGTAAAATAGTTATCTATAAGCGGAAATGTGTAATTGGTGCTTAGTTATACAATTGTTAAATTTATTTAGTTTGTTCGCACTGTAACATTTCCCGAAAAATATTTTAGTTAAAATATTTTTCAAATGGCGCTCTACGCAAGATGTTGTTGAGATAGTATTAATTATGGCCGTAATCGCCGCGAACGGTCGCGAAAGTCGATTTCTATTGGTTATTAGTTGTCAACGGCTTTTTGACCAATAGAAAATATATAGGCAATAGTGTAGAGCCAGTGGTACTTATTTACTAAATAACTTGTTACTACAAGTAATTTTAAATTAGATCCATCAAATTTGCTATTGAACGAGGTATTCTACAACAGACGTTGAGATCTGCGCCAGATTTTGGCATTTTGTTTTAATCAATAATAGTTCTAGCCTACATGTAAATTCAGGTACTCCTTAAGTACACTTACAAGTTCAGCATCGAACCGATTATAAATAGAACAAGAACTTAATCACTATGTAGTGGCTTAAAGTCTTTTTTAGACAGACTTGCTGAGCTACGGGTGGCCTGTGCTCTTGTGCTCTTGCCGCTCTGAAAAGTACTATAAGACACAAAGTTTAAGTTCGTTTTTCCTTTATACCAGTGCGAGATGGTCTGGCTTGGAAGTGGACGGAAGATACAAGCGCTGAACAGCTTTGCTGAGTAGGCAAATACGTAGCACTTTAGCGATAAACGTAAAGCCTCAGAATAGTTAGTGTTTTGTCTTTTTCTTTCTTTTTCATTTTTGAACTTGATCGAGAAAGACAAAACACTGTATAACTATTCCGAGGCTATACAACGTTTATTGCTAAGGAGGTTAATGTGTAATTTTCTTGCAGCCGCTGATAACACGAAACCAAATGTTGAAACGAAACAGGCCCAAGCCATGAGCAATGGCTCTAGCAACACTGTGGCATCTCCAAATTAGATTTTAAATTAGGTAAGAAGCTCCTTTTTTAAAACTAACTCATATTATGTCCTATTTTACTTAACATCCTATATGTTAACGTTTCTATATTTCGGTATTTGTTACCCAATCGCGAAAAAACGGCAGAGCGGATGCAAATGTTTAGTAAGGAGGTAGCTAATAACACAAATATAGAAACTAAAACATCGTCTACTTATTATCTTTAAAAGTATCTACGTTTCCTGTAGCTGTGCCCCGCGGTATTACTCGCGTTTAAAAGGTAGCCTATATGTTATTCCGGTGCTATTCTATGTGTTATTTATTATCTACCAATAAGACAAATTGTATCTAGATCCGTTCAACCATTCTGACGTGATTGAGTAACAAACATCCATCCACCCATCCATCCATCCAACCCTTAGCATTTGTAATATGAATGTGATATTAGTGTGTAGTATGTGATGATTACTGCAAGAATCTACCTACCTATATTTTTATATCTTTCAGTTCTTTCATCCATAATTTTCTACCTGATCCAACTAAGGGGATCGTCACAACGTATTTTCATTTTCATTTAATATTCAATTCGCATTCAAAATTTCTACATTCAACACTATCTATATGTCTGTATATTTAGAAAACCCATGTAAACCTTATGAGATCTGCTCTTTCAGCTCACTCACTCTACTTACGATCTGAGGCACTCACTATTCTTGTTATTACGGTCTTCTTCTATCTTATTAGAATTGCATGAGAGTGAGAGTGACGGAGATAATCTCGAACGCTTAAAATAATTTCATTATCTATGTACCTATCTTAAAGACAGGACCCCACTGCAAACGGTCTACAGGGCCCATATACTTGACGTGCGTGATGTTTTTTTAGTCACTCTCACTCCCATGACATTTGAAACGAGAGAGACAGAGACAAAAAATGTCTCCACTTGTAAACCTTCCTGTTCTGAGTTCTGTGTTCTGCTCCGCGTTCCCTGTGAAGTATGCGTTCGCGGAACGCTGAACTCGCTTGCAGAGGGGCCGAGGCCTAACACAATACATTACAATACAATATAATATCGCTTTACTGCTACGGCTACATTAACGACCTTCGGCGACAATTTTGGCCACCTGGACAAGTGTGCCCGGTTAGTTCGTCACTCGGCAATGTATCAAGCGAATTATCGCTCACGTCAACTCCGTAGAAAAGCGACGAGTTGACCGCTAATGTAAACAAGAATAACGCGACACGAATTATCGCGTGCCAATGTAGCCGTAGCTTAATGCACACACACCAATAACTACAACTAAATCCTAAAAAAACGTTTCTTTTTACAGCAGAAACCTAAAAATATCCCGAACATACCTGACTGCCCGGAAGAACAATATTAAGTAGGGACCTACTTAAGTTAATAAAAATAACAATATTTTTGTTTATTTAACATTACGTAGGTTTAAGTATTATAATGATATCGTATGTATGTATTTACAATATAAATAAATAAGTTTCAAGATATTTGGTGTTTATTCTTTATCCCCATACTTATCGTTCCCTTTTGTCTTCCTGAACCTGCCTTCTCCTTCCTCTTAAAAAGGTTCGATTCCCACCTAGGACAAACATTCATGTGATTCATCCACCCAAGGATATAGGATATATTTTTTCATGTCGATGGATTCATCACATAAATGTATCAAACCCAGAGATAGACAGATCAAACACATGTGTTCATTTCTGTTTGTTACTATGTCTGAGTGTTAAAATCTATTTATGTATGTACTTATTTAAAAAAATAAGATGTATGTATGTATGTCTCTGGCAGCCACAGGTCAAGCCATGCACTGAGTATGAATATAAGAAAATGACTCCGCCCCTAAATGCATATAGAGTAGACGTGGGCGTTACGACTTACACCTACTATAAAGGCTCTAGCCAGACAGAAAAGGCGTAGGACGAAGACGAGACCCGGATGGAGCGGAAACATGTAACCTTCGTACAAAACGAGAAGCATCACGTCCGCGTCCGGCTTGGGCCAGTCTTCTCTGCGTCACGTCTCTTCTATGCATTTTGTATTAAAGTGCATTGAAGGGACGCTCCGTCTGCGTCCCGTCCGTGTCTCGTCAGCGTCCTACGTCATTTCTGTCTGGCTTGCCGCTTATTGCGCAGCTCTCATTATTGCTTCTCTTCAAAACATCTTGCTCTGGCAAGAGACAGATGTAGCGTTAGTAAGCGATAATCTTCTTGAGTACTTCAAATTTTAATCTTCGAATTACATAAATATCTAGGTATGTATATCAGTCTCTGATAGCCATAGTACAAGCTTTGCTTAGTTTGGGGTCAGGCGACCGTGTGTGGAAGTGTCCCGAATTTATTTATTTATTTTCTTCGAAGTGAGAAAAAGTGCAAATGACTGCGAATTTATATTAATTATGTCAGTGGAAAGCGAAATGCGCAGTTATACCTATTAGCTATTAGCTCCTTTATTCACAGAGCAACCTGATTTGCATACAGTCAACATTGTACTTTGAAATAGTAGGTACAGGTTTTTCAAACATCTGGGGGCAAGGTAGTGCCCCCGCCTTGTCTAGTTTACAAAGGCACAGCCGTACCATCCATTTCTCGAAGCCATTCAGGCCATTTTCAACCCCTGTAACTTCGTTGTGGATCTACTCGTATTTATCCAGAACTGGGACTGCTAAAATAATATATTATCCATACTAATTTATGAAAGCGAAAGGCTGTCAGTTTGCCGTAAAGACCCACTGTTACGGCTAAATGTCGAAAATAACAGCTAGTACGTAAACGTAAATATATACAGAAATTTAAAAAGAGAAAAGATTTGTATTTTTGTAACGAATAAAATCAAAAACTACTGGTCCGATTTCAAAAATTATTGCACCATTAGAAAGCTACATTATCCCCGAGTGACATATACTTTGAAACGCGAGTGAAGCCGCGGGCAAAAGTGCTAGCTATTAATAAATGTGATAGGTTACATGTTCATTACTCAATCATGCAAAAACGGCTGGACGGACTTAGGTGAAATTTGGTGTAACTAAAGCTTACGCACAAAATTAACACAGGCACAGCTAATCAATATTTAAAGGAACAAACATGTCAAGTAAGTACGGGCCTTGAGCCTAGTGTGGGACCGCAGGTATATCTGGGAATTGTCTTTTTATTGACAGGGATTTTATATTTTCTTGTTTAACTGTTAAAAAGTAAATAATTCGGATTTTTGGAAAAAATTATCGTATCAAGTAGTATCGTATCTATCTTATCTTAAGTAGGTACTTAGGAAAGTACCTATAAACATTAACTCATATAGCTAGTCTACGTATAACATACTGAACTAATTCGTTACACATAGGCTAAATATTCATTGATATATATAGAATAAAAATAGCCTACGTCACACGCTCTCAGCCAATGGTTAGCAACATGGTCACGTGTGTATGACCTATTTAACATTATGCTAATTAAGCTCAAAAACGTCTTTAATATAATTAAGGTTCTCCGAAAACAGAACAACTTACGTAAATTTATTGTTCAAACCTGTAGAAAACATCGCTAAGCCTATATTGACACTTTCATGCTTGTCTGTCGATTTGCTACGGAACATGACTACATCAAACACATCAGTTAAGAATTGAGCACGTCAAACTGCACAATAGACCAGTATAAAGTCAGTCTTCTACTACGAGCTAAGAAAACAAACTACATTATGCTTTAAAATTCATTCAAATCTGCTGGTATCGTAGAAATTATTATCCGAACGATTCGTTAAGTTGCTACGCTACGGCGTAGCACTAGCAGTCGTGGCGTAGCAAGTCGCGAAGTCGCTTCCTTTATCTCTCTGTGTCTCTGTTTTTATATCCGCTACTCCTCCTTAGTCACACAACGGCTTTTATTGCGGTTTTCACCATCAGGTAGATTTTTTTGCACGAAAGTTTTATGAGTACTGTGTGAAACCGGGGCGGATCGCTACTGTTTAATAAACTACAAATAAATACCTTTTTTTCTAGAAGTACACTGTTAACATCAATTTTCCTGAGTTTCAAGGCTGCAATATAAGATACTCCAACCTTATCCTGTCTTAGAATAAAACTTTTTAAAGAAACTTATGTGTTTACTTAATTATCTACAGCTACGAGTTATAGGTACAGCTTTAAAAGCAGACACCTTAGCATTAAACGTTCTATAGCCTTAGTTTAGTTTTTTTTATAACTTAATAGGCTTGCGTTTGGCCGCCAACATGCCTGATGATAAGCAGTGATGCGGCCTACGATGGCGCACGCTTGCCTAGAAGAAACCGATTCACTCGAGACTTGAAAACACCCAGATTATAAGTGTCAGGGAACACACACTCTGGCAGAGTGTTCCACACTCTAACGGTCCGTTTGAGAAATGAGGAACCAAAGCGTTTCGTGCGGGTTGTAGGTTAGTTACACAGTGTTTTGTCTTTTTCTTTCTTTTAAGCTTTAGAACTCGATTGAAAAAGACAAAACACTGTATGACAAATAGTTATACAACGAGGCTATACAACGTTTATTTCTAAGAGGAGTAGAATGTAGCTTTGAATTAAGCACTGATCGGCTCGAACAGACAAAAACAACATGCCTACTGCTAGATGAAGACTGTTTTAGTTACATTTAATTGTAGGTTGTCTACTATCAGGCATTGTATATGGTTGTGTCCAATGTTAGCGTTGTCTGGCAATAGCCAAAGACACTAATTGCTTCAGTGGAGTCTAAGCTTTACGGACCAATTTTTGTTTTTTGTCTTATTGCTAATTTCGAGAAAAATATGACGAGAATAGCAATGGTACTCCGTCAGCGTTCGAAAAACAATATTACCTACGGTCTATTGTTGGCATTTTACGTATTCATTGGCTCTTAGAATTCGCTGGATCTTCTGTGGCATGTTCTTAGTATATATTTGGATGGGAAATTTTGTTTGCAATCAGTCCCAAGTTTGATTCATAGTGAATCAGTTAAACGTCCAGTTAGTCTAAATTTAAGAGAACAAAAATATGGCGAGATTTGTCTGTTTAGTAGTACTTTGTGCTCTATTCGCGTACTCGGTAAGTAACTAATTAAGAGTCCGGCGACCACTTTAGACTAACTTCGCATTGGCTTAAGGTTTTCTATGGCCATTTCGTCTAGAAGAAGACTACGAGCGAAGAGAGCAAGTAATGATACTGACGAGCCTCTAAAGTTACATACAGTACATGCTAAATTTCATCATAATCTGACAAATGGTTTCCAAGAAATTTTACAAGCGGGTTCGTATGGAAATTTCAAAGCGTCGCGGTACCCGAAATATTTTCAGACAGAAATGTGGCCGATGGTCACAGGTTTCATTGCAGTCCCATTAGCAACCAGCCCTACAAGGCCTACTTACAATATACACGAAATTAAGTTCTAAAACGCAGGGTTAAATAACTCAGAATTAAAATGTCCCTTTAATATTGTGTAAACTCAAGGTTAGCTTTGAACTCTTGGTGGCGCAAGACGATTTAACAGTTTTAACTTTTGATGAGCAGTTAACTTCGAGAAAAAGAAAACTCGAGCTTCTGCAAGTGGCCGTAACTAACAATTAATGTTGTAGCTTCTATTCGGAATACATACATACGAGTATATACAGTGTTTTGTCTTTTTCTTTCCTATAATTTTTTTACTCGATCGAGAAAGACAAAGCATTTTACCTAATACTATTTCGTAGCTATACATTTACAACGCTTTTTAATGAAGAAAAATAAAACTAGCGAGTTAGAAAGAACGGGCTCTAATTCTTCTAATCAATCAGATTTAGTTACAAAAAAACCTTGTAAAACACTTGTGACATTGTTTTATACTATGTGGAGATTCCAAATAAACGAGGTGCGCGGGTTCTGGGTGTAGTACGAGTAATACATAAGGGTGTTATTTTACTCGCCTACTTTAACAACAAAAGTTTTCCAAATTCAAAGAAAAATCGAGTCTGCATACAAAATAACTAGTCACGTGATAAAACGATAGTGGCATTTTTAGGATTATACATTTATTAAATTTGTATTGCTCAAAATGTTTTTTGACGTGACAACGTCTAATAAATCGATGAACGCTGGCTGCACGCACGAAAAAGGATGTATCATTGTCCCGTTACGCTCATTATAACGTTCCAATCGGAGCAAGAGCGCTACACGAGCGAGCGAAAGGCACGGTCAGCTTGAGCGTTCGGTTTGCGCTTCCACTATTTTTTGGGTTATGACGTTGTCACGTTATACTATCGTCCGTAAACCGACTTTACAGACAACCAATTTTTTTAATGACTAAATAAGTTAGGTATAACGTTTGTAAATCTGAGCAACGTCTTTAAGTAAGCCCAACACGCGAAAGAGATAGCTGATGACCGTTTGTCTTCGCCTTATCTATATGTTCTTATTTTATCAGTCTGCCGACGACACTACGGCGGCGCCAGCCACCACTGCTTCTGCTACCACGGCGGCTGATGCTACTACGCCTTCAGGTACTACTTATTTAGACAAGTATAAGTGTACGATTACCGGCCACACACAGAGTGGCGCGGCATGGCGTCTCGCACTGATTGCCAAATCCATCCGGCCAAATTCCAGGTGTGAAGCATAAAATCTTCTTGTCTTGGTGGTCTTTATGCTAAACATATGTTTGACCGTTAGAATGCTAAGAATACTAGCATGCTATTCATCGAGGTAATAAGAAGGCCCTGGATGCGATTCCCGTCGGTCAGATGTCTGGGTGTTAGTTGTTCATGTGTGGGTGTGCTCCATGGCATCACCGACTCAGAGAAATTTAGTCGGGAGTTTTGTGGAGCGTTATTATTTATTTATTTATCGTTGTCCGCCTTTCGAGTTTACTTACATATATTATACAAATAATGTAGAGCTCTCCTAACACCTATACCTAGTTTAATCATAATGAACATCCTATATTCTATAAGAGAATGTAATTTAGAACACAACGTAACAGTTTTTTTGTTTAGGTGTATTGTAAATTATACTCTTAAGTTTTAATGTACTATTATGGTTAGACAATTGGCATGAAAACAAAATTGTATATTGATGAGTTAGATGATGCGTTGCGGCATCGCAGTTCCTGATCGTTGACCATAAGGTGATCTGATTCCAAGGTGACATACTTATTTTATGATTTAGGCAGTTCTACTCAAACCCACTAGTCAGACAGTTCAGCCAAATTGAGTCCAAAAGCATACCCCTTTGGAGTTGCCTGGGCAAATCGACTCCCCTCCAAATCGACAGCCCAAGCCGAGGTCCGTCCCGTAAAGATACCCTTGTACTAGTCACGCATAGTTTTAAAACAAACATTTTCAGGCCCTGCGCGACTTGCGCTTGCCTAACATCCGGTACGCTGTAGAGCCCTCAGTGGCATAAGTCATTCACAAAAAAAAACACTCGTACACACAAATAACTCGGTGCATTACTCTACTCTACCAACAGTAGAGTTGCAGGCAACGTGGCAAGGTGGACAGATCGCGCGTTCCAGAGCTCAAAACGCACTAGTTAGGATTCCCCATTTAATTATGTAGACATCTGCAAGTAAAATCTTATTTCCTTTGTTTGATTTCTCAAACCTGTGAAACTTATTCCAGGCCATCCCTTTTAATTTTTTTTAGTTTTTCATATCATTAAAACATCTGCGAGAATCATCTAAGAGAAGGCCCGGCCCGCCTCTTAAGCCAGAAGGAGCGGGTTCAAACCCAGCCAACGATACGCACCAATTTGTTCATTGTGTGAACAGATGTGCGTAATGTACATATTGTCATCTGTTATATGACTGGATCCCAGTGTATGGCGACGGGCTCGCCCCCTGTTACAATATATACAATACAATTACAATATCGTCCGGCGAAGTGTGGGTGTTGTATTACACCTCTGCCAGCCCCGTTGCGGAAAAGGCGTGACGATAAGTTATGGTTTGTTAAAACATCGGCCGTGAATCGAACTTAGGACCTCTTGCTCATTAAGAAGACGTGCTAGCCGTGTGAGCCTGATTCGTTACTCACTTCTAAAATGCAGTACAATAAATAACTTTTAATTGATTTTTCACACCACCTGCTCGACAATAACCAATTACATATCATGTAGTCTCAACGTAAAGCAAGGCATTGCCGCCATAGGGAGATATAGTTAAATGAAAATCCCAAGGGAGTTTTCGAGCACAAAGAGCTTTACATTGAATAAAAACTCAACTTACGGGCACTGTAAAAAGAGTTGACTCAAATCGAGCTGGTGCATGAGCGTCACAAAATTTAAAACAAAAGATGGTGTTTGGTGTTACCATGTAGTTCCTTTATATTGCCTCGCAGACGGTGTGAAAAGTAAAATATTCACCTCTAGGATAAAGCAGTGTCTTTGTCTTGGACAGCTTGAACCCCTCGCTTCACTCATGACTCTACATAACTCCCTCGCTTCACTCGGATGTTGAGTTATAACTCTCTCACTGCGCTCGGGTTTTAATTCAACAATCTGCCCGCGACGTAAGACACTGCTTTGTCCCCGTTGTGCATAATCTACTATTATTACATGTTGCCGGAAAAACAAAGAATACGGAGACTTCGGCATGATTTTTTGTAAATAATTACGTTGATTTTTTTGTTACAGCTTCCGGTACTACATCTAAAAATCCTGGTAAGTAATTTGATGTTTGCGTTGTACCATTTTATTGATTGACTAGCTGCGCCCCGGGGTTTCACCCGCGGTCCCACAGGAACTGTTATTTTTTCAGGATGGAAAGTGTCCTACATCTTTTTCTGTACCCCTGTATGCAACATTTCATGATGATTGGTTCAATAGTTAAGGCGTGAAAGAGTAACTAACAAACGAACAAACTCACTTTCGCAATTATAATAATTGTAGGATAGGATTAGCACCTTGTTGCTGCCTAACACACGCTGAATAAGTTACGCTTTGCACACACATACTTCATCAAGATCGGTCCAGCAAGCGCAAGCGACTTGTAAGGCGGACATAAGTGTATCTTTGATATCCAAATTGAATAAAAACATTTTGACTTTGACATGTTGTTTTTGGCGGAATTTCCATTTTACTGGTGCGCCTGGTACAATTATAAAAGAACGGTGATGGCTGGATCAGGTCGTGCAGTTCTTGTGCACACTCGCCGTAGTGTATTCTGTAGAATACCGACAGACTGGCCACGCCACGCCGGTGTGACAAGCTCTGAAGCTTAGATTCAACCAACGAGTCATTGTTAATGAGCCGTTTGGCGAGCTTTTCGATGGATTGTGGTTATTATTATGGTATTACCTAGTTGTAAGCCAAAAGTTGGGAGTTTTTTTTTTTAAATGCCCCTCACAGATTAGCAGCTCTTTTTCCGAATAAGGCGGTTGAGTCTATTATAAAACATTGACATTCGTAAGTGATCTTAGGATCACGTATTACGTTCGATACGTAATTTTCGATACACAATTGACTAAATATATTTTGACTTTAACTTTGACCTGACCTAGTGACACAAAGTAAAATCTACAGTTTTTTTTATGCTTTAATGGGCCCACGTTTGACCACAACTCACCTGATGGAAAGTGACGATGCGGTCTAAGATGGAGCAAATTCAAATTCAAATTCAAATTCAAAATTCATTTATTCCTTAGACATAATTATATGCACTTAGAATCGTCAGTTTGTACAATATATTTATAATCAAATTCCAAATCTATGCTTATATTTATTTTATACATTACTTAATTACGCGATACTTAAGCACGCGAGCCCATGAGGTGTCTAAACCTATTAGTTATTTATTTTTGATTTCAGTGTGGCAAATGATGAACCAACTTCACGATGGTGAAAAAACAATTGTCAAGAAAATGAACAATGACGCAGAAAAATTCGATGATACTGTGTTCCGTAAGTCAAATTTAGTCATTTGTGTGCAAAGTAATATTTAAAACTACGATACAGATTATAGTTATAAATCTTACGAGCTGTTTTTAACCCAAGCGAAATCCGTTTAAGCAACAGAACTAAAATTTTTGAAAACAAACTCATAAGCTCAGAAAGGGAGTGTTTATCAGTCGAATTCTGAGTGCAAAAGTGCATTTTATCCACTAGCGTGGAAAGAGTTTTTAAAACTCAAACCTTTCTCTTCAGTAATTTTCTAAGCTGCCAGTCCTCTGAAACTCAGTTTATATCAGTGCGTCAACCTCATTTTTAGAATAATCGTACTGGCCAGCATGACGATTGCATTAAAAAAACTTTAAAATCTTTTTATATTCTTTCTGGCACGAATTTTCTTCCCTGTGGTGAGGTGGAAAGTTGTGTGTTTCGCTCGGCAGCAAAGTAATTCTGTGTCTTATATGTACTTCTGAAACCCTCGCTACACTCGGCGACAAGTTGGCCTCCTTGTTACATTTGAGGCTGAATATCGTCCGGCGAAGTGTAGGTGTAGTGGAGGCGTAGCAATATGGCATACCTTAATAATCTAAGTGTGCTCGGGGTGTCATTTAATTCACGTCTCGATATATTTACGCGGATACTTCAACAAAAGACTCGTCCACATATCGAGCGTTTAGAAAGTGACCAAATGATATTGAGTAAGGTTAGTTTTTTTTTTTATTTAGAATAGGTCGGCGTTTGACCACCAACTCCCCTGATGTTAAGCGACGTTGTGGCCTAACATGGAGCACGACGACCTATAAGGTACTTATTCACTCTAGCCTTGAAGTTTTGTAGAGTGAACAAGTACAAAGACGGCAGTTGAGTGAGGCGCTACAAGTGCGCCACTACTCAGACCCTTAATAAAATAAAATTACCCTTAAATATTTTTTTAATAATTATAATATATTAAATTTATTAATAAAATTAAATCAAATCTAGTTAATTAGAATGGAGCATAGCGGGGCGAAAACTCTTGTACCTTTATTAGTAAATACCTAGCAGGTAACTGTAGCTCAATGGTAGATGATAAAGAATTTGGGTTTAAGAGTTTGGGTATACTATTGCTTTGAAATAAGGAAGTAGGTACCTACCTAACTTTTATTTTTATTTTTTCTTACAGGTGTTTTTACTGACTGGCTTGGTAAATAATCTATGAAAAACTGGCAAATCTAGAAGGTAAATCGTTCACCTACCAGAAACGTCTCAACGAAATGCAGCTAATTCATTTTACTTTTTCTACTCTATTAGCAAGTAAAGATATACCTAGCTGGGCCCGTACTGTGACATCTTATTTCCATGATGGCTATTACACTATCCAATTTCCAGCTGGGGCAAATGCGTCTGAGGGGCAATTGCGTTTTTCGAGAATTACTGACAAACCCTTCACAAATTAGGCGCCACCTACATGTTTTTTCTAACTTTAGTTGCAATAACCTGTACAAGATGTTAGGCGTTAGTTGTCTAATTTGTGAAGGGTTTATCAGTAATTCTCGAAAGACACAAATGCCCCACAGACGCATTTGCCCCAGTTGACCCTATGCTGACTTAGTGTGGCTAAGTCCGTGCAATATAAATAAACTGGATTGCTAACTGTCTAACAGCCAACTGTCTTGAACTATCCAATTTTAGCACGCCAGCTCATCTAGCGTACAGCAAATTGGAAAATGTAATGACCACTTTACATTGGTTACGTTTTGTGTCCGACGGTGCGCGACTGCGAATCGTATCGCCGCGCCTTAAGGTGCATGGTCGAAACAAAACGTAATTGTCATGGCAATAGGCCGACATTGTACGGGCTCTTTAAATAAAATAAAAACGGGCTCTTTACCTACTTAATAATATTGTACGTGACAGGTACCATTATTATATCATAGATGAATACATAATAAATGTTTGTTTAAAAATGTTTTTGTTTATTAATACATACGTATAAGTGCCATTAACAACCAAGAGGAACACTTTCGCGGGCGTCTCGGCAAGAGTGTAGTGTAATACGGCCATAACACTTGTGCCTACCAACTACCTATCTACCTGTGTGATAATGGCGGAAATGGAAGGCTCCTGACATCTTTGTCTTCTAAATAATTGTTAACCTTCTCTTTTCATTAATGTAGTTTTTACATGTGATTTGAATTTGCCTTCTGTGAGCCGTTATATTTTTCGGGATTTTATTGTAAAAACGAACGCAGTTGCCTAAAAAATGACTTAAGTATTTGACTTAGTCAGTCTAAATCTCGATACAACTAACCCCTAAACTATCTAAAAAATCCTAAAAAACCTGGCTAAATGATTCACTGAACCTGCGAACCTGAAATGACTACGAACTTTTTTGTTATTTTTTTAACCATTCTGGTTCAGTCGTTATAGTTTTCGACAGGGCCGAATTAGTTCCGCAGATGAAACCGTATCACAACTACTAATGCTATATATATATAATTAGCGACTCTCCCCGACTTCGCACGGTACCTATTTACACATTCAGTGAAAAATTATTTAACAGAAGGTAAAGACCACATCAATATGTGTTGCTTGATTTAGGAGGCGTTAGGGGATATCGATACAGACGCGGAAATATACTTTATTTTATACTATGTTTGTAGAGATAGAGAAGAGATAGAGATATATATTTTGTATTTAACTTTTATTTTAAAGAAGTAACATTTGTATGTATTGGATGTAAAAGATAATAATATCCGGAAGTACTGGTTCGATCTTAAAAATTTCTTCACTAAAGAAATTATGTGTGACACGTGAGAGAAACCACGGCCAGATGAGCTATAAAGTCGCTCATTAATATGGTATTGGCTCTCCCACGCCACGTTATCACACAGGTAGATAGGAAGTTGGTAGGCACAAGTGTTATGGCCGTCCTACACTACACTCTTGCCGAGACGCCCGCGAAAGCGTTCCTCTTGGTTGTTAACCCTACTATACCCGCGCCAATTTTTTTTGGACCTATTTTAACGATGTTGATGTCGCAGAGATGGGCGATGATAAGAACAAAACGCAGATTCTTTTAATACAAGCCACCGCCATAGTACTCCCATCTGGCACCTCCAATTGACAGTACAAACATATTAATTCTACCAGCATCTCTATATTATACAATGAGGAATATACATGACAGCATTCATGTTTATTATTGACGGCGACGGTAGCTGGAACTTGTAACACTATACCCGCGCACTAGGTACTGAAACTATATTAGGTCTAGAAACTTAAGGGTCCGGCGAACACTTCAGACTAACTTAGCATTGGCTAAATGCTAAAGTCAAAGGTTAAAGTGGCTATTGTCATTTCGTCTAGAAGAAGACAGCAAGAGAAGAGCGTAAGTATAGATTAGGTACTGATGAGCCTCCTCTAAAGTAGTCATAACACGTTATCTACAGAGTGACAAATTGCAATTTGAATATTTTTATGACTTTCGATTCAATCATTTTTAAATAATTGAGAATTTCCCTTGCATTATGAATTAATTTAAAAGCTAATGATGTAGCCAGCCTCCCTATGCATTGAGATTTCAGATTTGCTTTGTCTATCAATTGAATCAGTCAAAAGTGACCCTTTCCAAGTGAGGATATTTTTCGTAGCCGTTTTCTCTTGAGTACGTTTAAAAAAAAACATTGGGAATAAGATTTAGTTCCTTTAATTGTATCTACAATCACAATCTGACGAATAGTTTCCATAAAATTCGACAAGCGGCAAATTTAGAGCATCGCGGAACCTTAAATAACAATAAACATGAACCAAACAATAATATTTAGGAAAATTAAAAAGTTATCTCCATATACATTTCCGAACTGCTCAATGACGGGGGTACTGGGCGCCACTCTTGACTAGTATCTAAAAAAATCCTAGATCCGGGCCTGATGTATGTTTGCGTATAGTTAGCGGCACGAAAGTCTAGCGCTGACCGTTATTGCGCAGAAGTAAAAAATTAGGTATCACAGGGGGCTACAGGGACGAAGGTTGCGCGTGCGTAGCGCCGATTGGCTAGCCAGTCGTATTCCGTCCCCCGCCCCGATACGACGACTTCTGACTGTACAGTCGCGTTCTAAAGTGTATTGTTATTGCCGTTCATTGTTAGGTATTGTTTTTTTTAAGTAGTGACGATGACCGACTGACCCTGAGCCCGGGCCTTCAACGAGCAAAAGGCCCTGTCGAGAAAGTTCCATTGTAACACACGATGATTTGTGGAAGGCGTAACGCCATTATCTGATTCAGACTAAGAATGAGCAGCATAGACAAATGTGTTTAAATTGTTGCCTTGCCGATATAACTTGTGTTATCAAGTCTTAAATAAAAATTGTTAAATTCGATAATTTTTTTCTACCCCCATAAACTTAATCACTTTGTCGTATGATCAACTTGGTATCAAAGTCGTTTTTTTTTTTCATTTATTGACGATAAAAAAGAGGTTAATCTTGAATAGTCCACCTGTTACAAGCTATGCAAAACTTTAACACTAACTATTTATTATTGTTTGTGACAGTAATATCCTCCAGATTTTGCTTAGTGATAGACTTACTATTTATTCAAATGTGTTTTTTAATTAAAGTTATAATTGTATTATGTTCACGACTATACCCATGCGCAGATATCCCCTCCACATTACCCTCAGCGCTAAACTCTCGTGCCGCGACTTATATGAGGTTTCTTTAGCACGCCCTATAGCCTAACTAAACAGCTTTATGGATTTCGATATGTGAGGTGTCATTTGAATCATCTTGATATTGGCAGTGGCATGGGGTACAACATTCGCAGTCGGGTTGTTTTGTTGTTCTTTTAATAATTTTACATGTTTAATTTCTTACTAGAAAAACCTTTATATTTAGATTTTTTTTTTCCAAACACTAGAGGATAATATGAAAAAATAATACTTAATTGCTTTGACTTTACTGGCTATCGATTTTTGTTTAACATCCTTAAAAAATGACAAGTTCAAGATTTAGAAAACCGCTCTAATTTTTTCCCTTTTTATAAAAAAAAAATAAAATCTTTGAGGTATTGATGATAACGAAATGATACTTAGGTACCATGAAAATAAGTAAAAACTAAAATAATATGGTATGTATTGAAGAAAGTTGTATTAAAAGTAGGTACAAAATTGCACATATACCTACCAACGTCGCAAATCGGTCCGAGAGACCGATTTGCGACAAAAACACCAGTACACACTACTTGAACAAACGCGTGTTGCAAACTAAAATGGAGCTAATAACAAATCATGAAGCTAGAAAAAAGTCAAAACTCTTAGCTTTTCTGGAAAAATAAATAAATGAGAAAATGTTTTAGTCAGTCCCACAGACCAACGCGCGGGTATAGAAGGGTTAATGGCTTTTTGACCAATAGGAACGGCGAATCAGCGCTTCCGTGGTCGTTTGCGCCAATAATCAGTGCGAGCAAATGGAAATAACAGTACAAATACTTAAGTCGACCGTACTCCTTTGCAGATCACATCGATGTTATTACCGTCACCGTATTGTAAAGCAAGTATTTTTTTAAGTTATCCAAATCAATAATATTCCGCAGTAAAAATGACGTTTTTACGTAGCTTCCAATTTCTACTCGCATTGACCGCAGTTTTTGGATTTGTGGTAAGAATGTGTGTCCATTTAATTTGAATAGATTTGGCTCTATGGTAGGAATGTGTTATTTAGTGTGTAATTTTAAAGACGTTTCATTAAAAATATGATAATTGACCAAGCGAATGCAAAGTCATAGAGCCAGTCCCCAGTAGACTCTACGAGTGACTATGAACCAAGTCGGTCCTCCCGGAACTCCGGGACCCGGAGTTTGTAAAGTAAAATTTTATTGCTTAAAACTGTATAGGTACATATAAAGGTGAAGTAACTATACCTATGTTAAAGTAGTGGAGATAAGAGGGTTGTGAGGTCTTAATTCGAGCTAAACTAATATTTAATGCTTGTGTTACTTTCGGTAAGAACTTAAACAGTTTTTTACTCGCAATCTGGCTTAATAATATGATCTGTTTAGATCGAGATCATTATTTTGTAAAATATTCATAAAAGCTATATTCCCTATTTTTAGGATACTGCACCCCTGCCTCAATTTGATCCTGTTAGTAGCGGTAAGGATTCAATTGCTATAAATATAAGCTGCGCCTAGCGGGAGCCTTTTTTATGACCATATCGTCACGCCTTTCCCTCGAGGGAGTGGCAGAGGTTTAATACAAACCCTCACTTCGCCGGACGATATTCAGTCCCAAATGTGACAGGGGGCGAGCCTGTCGCCATACACCGGGCTCCAGTCATAGCAGATGACATACAATACACACATATGCTCACACAATGAACAAATTGGTGCGTGCCGTCGGCTGGGTTCGAAGAGAGACAACTTTTTTATGAATGAATGGGCCGACATTTGACCACAACGCTCCTGATTGAAAGTGACGATGTGGTCTAAGGTGGAGCACGCTGGCCCATTAGGTGCCTATTCACTCTTGTCTTGAAGAGACTCAGGTTGTAACTATTGCTGGGAAGCACCGAGGCAGGTAGTGCGTTCCACTCCTAGGCAGTTCAAATGTTCAATCCAGGGTATAAGCTACCTCCATAACCTGGCGAATTGTGGATGTGGCAATGCATCTCTTCCAGCCCCTTTGGGAGAAAGGCGTGACGATATTAATGTATGTATAGGTACATACCAAATTCTATCAAAGTCCATACACCCGTTTGAGCGAGAAGAAGTGACAAGCGCACACACACACACTTTTGCATTTATGATATACTTAAGTAGAAAGGAGGACAAACGCCTAAGTTTTGACTAATAAGCTCCTTTAAAGTCATATTTTCGCTGATATCCCTACATACTCAACTAACCATAGTTTCTTGTACTATTCAATTTTCAGTTTTCTCTGTTCTACGGTCATTCTAGATGGTTCGCATTGGCTTCTCGTTGTAAATACTCTAGCTAGATGAATCATTAGGCAACGCTTTTTGATAAAAAATAATAAACAAAACGTAGCAAGTAATTTATATTTGTACTTACATTTTAGCAACAAGTTTGCCTGCAGATTTAGTTAAAGGATTTTCAAACTCTGGTCTTATCAACGGTAGCAACGCAAGCAACATCGGTAAGCAATTACTTATTAATTTTAATTGTTGAATTTATTACTCAAAAATATTGTTTAGTACTAACAGTCCTAATTTCCGCTAGTCCACTATTGTCCTCTAGGTAACTACAGTCCTGACATCCTTGATACAAAAAGTTGTTGTTTTCAATTTGCTCGTCTAATTAACATGCAAATCGACAATGAAATCAAGTAATTAAGCCTCTGCCAGCCCCTTCGGGGAAAAGGCGTAACGATATACTTATTCCAAAGCAAGAGATGCATTACATAACATAACGTCACGCCTTTCCCCCGAGGGGGCTGGCAGAGGTGTAATACAACACCCACACTTCGCCGGACGATAATCAGTCCCAAATGTGACAGGGGGCGAGCCTGTCACCATACACCGAGCTCCAGTCATGTAGCAGATGACATACTATACCTATACCTACGCACATATTATGATCACACAATGAACAAATTGATGCGTGCCGTCGGCTGGGTTTGAATCTGCTCCCTCTGGCTTGAGAGGCGGGCTTAAAGAGATGCAATTTCAGGACAATTTCAGGAAATAACAGACAGCGTGATGCAACATACGCGATAGAATAATATGTATTATAAATAAAAATTGTTCAATTTGATAATTTAGATGTTTAAAAATAGGCACAGTTGCAGGTGCCTATATATATATATGTTGATGAAGAAAACCCGCTATAGCCACATGTTCACCACGCTTGACAAACATCTTAGCTCAAGCAATGGGGTAGGCTGAAAACCAGCTCTGCGTGGACCTCGTCTACTCAGAACAGTGCTGAGCCTACTCCAATTGCCAAAACAATTTATATAAATTTTTAAATTATACTTAGTTTAGGTGTAATGATATAAGTACTTTTCTTTAATGTGTTTTTAACTCATAGGTTTTGGCAATAAATACATTTTTTATTTTTTGTGTAGGACAGATATGCCGGAGTTTCACTACCGCGGTTCGCCGCGTGTCCGTGTGATAAAGGCGTAACTCCCTATATTATGAAATTTCCAGTCAGTATTCAACATAGATGTCAGATTTTACTCTATGGCTATTCTAGATGTTTTGCACTGGCTTTTCGCTGTAAATAGTTACTCTAGGTGACTCATGTAATGCTATTTTGATAAAAATAAATAAATGAAAAACAGTCATCTAAATTTGACAACTACCATTTCAGGAGTTGATTTGACTGCAGGCTTACTAAAAGGATAAGAATTATCAAGCTCTGGCTCTTATCAACTGCAGTGCAAGCAACAGGGGTAAGCAATTATCAAGCAATTAACAGTTGAAATGCTTAATTAGTTAATTAATCAGTTGGTAGTGAACCTGCCTTCTGAGCGTGGGGGCGTGGGTTCGATTCCCACCTAGGGCAAACATTCATGTGATGAACATTAGGGTTTATTCTATGTCTGGGTATTAATATCTATTTGAGTATGCCTCGGTGGCTCAGTCGGTAGTGAACCTGCCTTCTGAGCTTGGGGGTGTGGGTTCGATTCCCACCTAGGGCAAACATTCATGTGATGAACATTTCTGTTTGTTCTATGTCTGGGTGTTAATATCTATTTATGTATGTATTTAACATATATATGTACGTAGGTATATCAGTCTCTGGCAGCCATAGTACAAGCTTTGCTTAGTTTGGGGTCAGGCGACCGTGTGCGAAAATGTCCCGAATTTATTTATTCATTTATGTATTAAAAAATATCTAAGTATGTATATCAGTCTCTGGCAGCCATAGTACTAGCTTTGCTTAGTTTGGTGTTAGGCGACCGTGTGTGGAGGTGTTCCGAATTTATTTATTTTATGATTATTATTTTATTTATTCTAGATTCCAAGTTAGGCCCTCAGGTCTGTTAAGGGTGGTTCAGTAAACATCAGTATTACATGGACACATTCCAAAAAATGATACTAAAACACAAATACCTAGAGATGTTTTCAAAAACTATAATCAAATTGACGGTTTTCTCTCTCTATATGATAGCAGTTGAAACCACGGGGCGCAGCTAGTAATAAATATTCTTAGGTACCTACCCAATACATAGTAACACCGGATTTTTTTTAGGTAGAAGGTTCCTAGAAAAAAAAATGCTGTAAGTAATTACACTGTATTTGTATTTCAGGTGGCTAGCAACCCTGCTTTTTAATCCATGGAAAAAAAAACAATTTATCATAAAACGACTGGTACAGGGGAAAGTCAATTGTAGACATACCTAATTAATAACATAAATTAAGTCTAGAAATTATAATTGGAAGCTATTTAACATTGTTTAAAATGAAGATCATAGTATTTGTGTGTCATCATTATATTGAGGATTTTTCGTAACGCAAAAATGAAATGCAAGTAATTTTCATAAATGTTGTATTGACTCAACTGACATCATGCAATAAAAGTAGAACGTAATATCATTAATTCCTGTATGATCAACTGATTTCGATTTATATTTTAAAACTAATTTCGATATTTTTAATATTTATTTTACACTGTATCCTTGGTTGAACGTAATATACGTTAACAAACTAACAAAACATATTTTTACTTTCTGAATATTTTTACAACAATAAAAGTAATATTTGAAGGGATTTCTTTAATGTCTTTTTACTTTAAAGCTTTCTAAGGAACCCTGTGAACAAAGGCAATTATTCAATTAAATAAGCTCAATTTATTTATTTAGCATAAATACTACTTACATAAAAGGGTTTTGAATACAATTGATTATATCACATAACCTTTAGTTCAGATTTTAAGCTAAGTATCTGTTTATTGGATTTGTCTCGTCTTAAAGATGAACTGCTAAGTAAAATATTACGTGCAATACATCTTTTTTAACTCGCTAGTATAATATCCTTACATAAGGCATTTTTTTTTTTGTAAATGCATAAAATTTTATTCTAACACTACTTTTTTTCTCTTTTGAGTGCATTGAATATTTTAGCTACAGCAAGTGTACAATTTTATCGATAGCCAATGTATGTGATTTTTCCAAACCGCGGGCGCATGTAGTTGTTCATAATTTACAATAATTATGGATGTATTAAATATTGCCTAGGTCCTTGCTTAAGGCCTGATTTCACCAAACTAGAATAAGTCTTATTCGAAGTATAAAACAAATATTTACTCTCGGATTACCATGTTTTCGTCTCACCAACCACTTATCCTGAGAATGTCGTTAATCTAAGTTATACGAGAGTAACTCTTATCCCACCAATTTTGGAGGAATAAGAAGCTTATTCCTCGGATAAAATCAAAATGGCGTCTTTCTACTGGTCAGCTGTTGTTTGTCAGTGTTTGTCAGTGTTGATTGTTGAATGTGTAGATACCTATCTCAGATCAATCTAGAGAATAAGATGGCGCACGGCGTATGATATAGGTAAAGCCAACAACCATCCAAAAACTACGCTACTCGCTTGGTCATTCTCGACTCGACATTATGTACATTGGTGTATGGTAAAATTTCCTGTACTTAAATATACATAGTACATTATAAAAGGACTACATTTTGAGGTTATTTAAAAAAAACTGTGCAATTTTTTTACAAGTCAATTTTAACAAAGCCGTAACATTAAACTCTTACAAATATGTGCAGTTTTAGAATGTTAAATCTCCTAAGGTTGTATATTGAAACGGCTAACGTAGAGTAACGGCAATGGCTAACGTAGAGTTTGGGAATTAATATTAGTTTTCGTGCAATTGTAAATATTTTTCATGGAAACATTACCACGCACACACATTGAAAAGAAGTGGCTTCAGCGAGATATAACGCAGTGTTCCATCTTTTCCTCTAGACTGATCTGAGATACCGATGTATAAAATTAAGACAGCTTACTTTTTTATCGTTCCGGTCACGTAGGCAACAAACACGTAGTGACGTCAATCGATGCTTAAGCGAGACCGAAATAAGTCATTTGCAAATAGTTCGAAAGAGACTGATGACGATGACGAGTGACGTCATTACGTGTTTGCTCCCGGAATGCTAGACCTTCTTTGTTTGGATCATTCATTTACCTAGTTATTTAAAGTTGACAGCTAAATTAAAAAGGTCCTTCTGTATTACACGTACAGCCAAATTACATACCTATTTAATTTGGCAGCGTTCACTTTCACTCGTTCATGAGTTCACTGAATGTCAAGAAATGAACATGTTACAGAAAACAAAAAACACTACCCGAAGAATAGCTATACTAGGAATAACTTTGTACCGTCACAAAGTGGTGAAATGTAATAAGAGTTAATCTGAGATTAAATGCAGGGAGTAATTTTATACCTGGTATAGTTATTCTCAGATAATGATACCATTGGTGAAATCGGCTCTTAATCGTTTTAAACTACTCCTAGCGAAGTATCCGCTCATCGGCTCAACAACCTAGAGAATAAGATGTCGCACAGGGTATGATTTAGGTGAAGCTAAAAACCATCCAAAAACTACGCTTCTGTCGTATTTGTCCATAACACGCACACATTGCCGCAAAAAAAACTACGCTACTCGCTTGGTCATTCTTACCTCGACATTATGTGCATTGGTGTAAGGTATAATTTCGTGTCCATATATTCAAATTGTTTGATTTAAAAACTGTGCAGTTTTTTTACAAGTCAATTTTGAAAAAGCCGTAACGTTAAACTCTTACAAATATGTGCAGTTTTGGAATATGAAATCTACTAAGGTTGTATATTGGAACGGAAATGACTAACATAGAGTTTGGGAATTAATTTTAGTTTTCGTGCAATCGTAAATGTTTTTTCATGGCAACATTACCACACACACAAGTTTAATAAAGTAGCTTGAGCGAGATTTAACGCAGTGTTCCATCTTTTCCTCTAGCTTGATCTGAGCTCATCGGGCACATAAAGTTAACATTCTCCCAAGAATGGCTTAAGTTTGGTGTAAAAAAAAATGGTAAGAGCTAGCTTGGAGTGGATTAAACTAGTTAAGCAAAGACTTAGGCGATTCTTAGTGCAAGTGACCATAATTCTTGTAAATTATGAGCTTACTAGATGCGCCCGCGGTTTGACCCTCGGATAAAAAATAGCTTAAGTACTATTCCAGCTTAGGTACTATCTATATCTGTGCCAAATCTAATCCAGATACGTTTAGTGGCGTTCCTGGCGTGATTGTACTGAAACACATCACAAACATCCATCCAACCATCCATCCATTTTTCCAACCAAACTTTCGTATTAATGACATTAGTGAGAAGTGTGATTCTTAAACTCAAATAAGTACGCCTTTCCTAGCTTCATCGGGTCGAATAAAATTCACACTATTACCGGCACCTGACTTCTCTTGTTTGCTCTCCGAGGAGTTGCTCCGGCTCGGGCCGCGCTTGTCCTTGGTCATTTGTGCTACCTGAAAACAACGTTTGCACGATTACTATCTAGGATCCTGCGGTAATTTAAAACGTCAAAAGATATTGGATCCTCAAAAGAGTTGAAAGGTAAAAGCTGGCAAGTCTCCTTGCTGCCTGAAATTCGCAAAGCTTCTTCAAATGGTAATAATATGGTATCTTTTGTTACCATGCTTCATGCTTCACCCGAGATCCCGCTCCCTTTTTGTGCGCAAGAATTTAAAAAGTAGCGTAAACAGCATTAGGAAAAAAAAATGCAAATGGACCATGCTCAAGTAACCGGGAGAAGCTTATCGATCAGATTTACATACATGTCGTGTCTCAAAATCAGCGGTGCTATTCACAATCATTCGGATTCGTTTCCGATCGGATCCCAGAAATTTCAACTTTAAATTGTTCGTATCTCAGTCTACTTTTATACATTTTGGAATAGGGAATCAAGTATAAGTCCTATCGGAAGAATTAATCACGTTTAAAAACTTATGAATATAGACTGAGATTCGAACAATTTAGGTTTAATTTTTTTGAAATCCGAACGGTTTCCGAATGGTTGTGAATAGCAGGCTTCTATAGTGGCACCGTGGCCAAACTTGGCGTTCTATTAAAAATAATCAAATACATGTGACTTCATTTGAATCTAAAGGTATGATTCCGAACTCCGCTGCACGCAGAATTGCTGCCGCGACATTGCTGCGTAGCTCGGAATGTAATCTCATATATAAACTTACGGAGACTATATGGGGACCAGTAGTGCTGCTGCAGTACTGCTGCGTGCAGCGAAGTTCGGAATCATACCTTAAGCTTTGTCATTCCGCAAAAACATTGATGACATTTTTTTTGTGTACCATAGTCCGGCGTTTGACCACCAACTCGCCTGATGTTAAGCGACGTTGTGGTCTAAGATGGAGCACGACGACTTATTCTAGGTACTTATTCACTCTAGCCTTGAAGTTTTGTAGAGTGAAGAAGTACAAAGACGGCAGTTGAGTGAGGCGCTACAAGTACGCTACTGCTCAGACCCGTCTTCGGAACGGTTACACCGGACTACATCCCGAAACACGACTAGGTCATTTCACGGCATGGCTTGGTCCGGTGGGTGGTAACTAGCCACGGCCGAAGCCTCCCACCAGAGTTTCAAGAATCAAAATAGAGTACACTCCTACGGACGTGGGTAGCTCAGCCCCCAAAGTTTGCTAGTGTTTTAGCTCATTTAGACCTCGTGACACCGACGCGATCACAGAGCGACTGAGAACACAGAGCGCGAAACAAGGCTTGATCTAAGCCTCGATTCCAAAGTCCCATTTTTTTGTATTAAGACTTGACATCTATATGTAAGTACATCTGATCGAAGAAAAAAAGTGTTTTTTTACATATCGTAACGCCTTTCCCCCGAGAGGGCTGGCAGAAGTGTAATATAACACCCACACTTCGCAGGACGACATACAGTCCCAAATGTGACAGGGGGCGAGCCTGTCGCCATACACGGGGCCGGGTGTATTTTAGGTTTTTTTTTTTAATAACTTAAGCTTGCGTTTGGCCGCCAACATGCCTGATGCTAAGGAGTGATGCGGCCTACGATGGAGCACGCTTGCCTAGAAGAAACCGATTCACTCGAGACTTGAACACACCAAGATTACAAGTGTCAGAGAACATACTCTGGCAGAGTATTCCACACTCTAGCGGTCCATACAAGAAATGAGGGACCAAAGCGTTTCGTGCGTGTTATTGGTATGTCGACAATAAAACGATGCCGTTTTTTTGTACTCTTGGTTGTTTTATAAAAGAACGGGCTAGGTTAGGTCTGTAAAGAAAGCAGATAAACTGACAGCGTCGTCAATGGCTCTGAACTGCCAGTTCCAGTGCACCCGGTACAAGAAGGGCCGGTGGTCGAACCGGTTGTCGTCGGGGCTGTAGCTCTCGGCGTGGTACGACGGCGTCAGCACGGTCATCTTGTGTCGGTTGATCGCGTAACAGCGGAAGAAGTGCTTCACTTTCTCTGCCACCTAAAACAATTGTCTTTGTTAGGTAAATAAATAAATATTCGGGACTCTTGCACACACTATAGTCTGACCCCAAACTAAGCAAAGCTTGTGCTCTCACATGTTGAAATCTATCACGCTGTTTAGTCTGTAGGGCGTGCCAAAGAAACTTCATACATACATACATAACATAAATAAATAAATTCGGAGCATTTTCACAACCGGTCGCCTGACCCCAAACTAAGCAAAGTTTGTACTACGGCTGTCAGAGACTGATATACGTACAATACATACATATATATCTTTTTATTTTTAAGAGATGACAGCCTAGTGGGAGAAGGCCCGGCTCTCAAGCCAGAGGGAGCGGGTTCGAACCCAGCCGACGGCACGCACCAATTTGTTCATTGTGTGAACATATGTGCGTATTGTATGTCATCTGTTACATGACTAGAGCCCGGTGTATGGCGACAGGCTCGCCCCCTGTCACTGGGAATGAATATCGTCCGGCGAAGTACGATGTTGTATTACACCCTGCCAGCTCCCTCGGGGGAAAGGCGTGACGATCTGTGAATCACGTGAATGTTTGAGTTTCATTGGGAATCGAACCCACGCTCCCAAGCTCAGAATGCACCTCATACATACATACATATACTCGAAAAACATAACCCTCCTTCCTGCGCAGTCGGGAAAATAGAACGTACCTCTCTAGGCGTGCATTTCCCACTCCAAGTGTTGACGAGCTTCTGGAACATGCTGTACGGGCCGCAGTTGTTAGTCTTCCGCAGGCGGCCGAACTCAGACAGCTCCGCGTACGTCATGCCCATGTCCTGCTCGTCTGTCTGCGTGATCTGACCGCCGGACAGCGGCTCCAGTTCAGCCGTCGGCGGCGCCTGAAGGATCTCCGAGAGTGACGGTAGGAAGAACCTGTCACGAGAACAAGTGATGAGAACAAAAATTGGTTGTCTGTAAAGTCGATTTACGGACGATATAGTTTAACGTGACAACGTCATAACAATACATTGAAATTGAAATTGATGATGAAATGATTGCATACTTTTATGAATAAGTCGCTCGTGTAACGCTCTCGCTGCGATCGTAACGTTACAATGAGCGTAACGAGACAATGAGTCGTCTTTTTTCGTGCGTGCAGCCGGCGTTCATCGATTTATTAGACGTCACGTCAATAACATTTATTTAATTATTTATTTAATAAACATAATTATGTATAATAAATTTCATTACATAAACTACATAGTAAAGATAAAACTATCATGGAAACTGACGCGGTTTTCACAAATTATGATATTATGGAACGGGAATTACTCAAGTACGATTTAGTCGATTATTTCGCCTAGTTTCAACCGCACTCGGCTGCCGCACAAGGCGAGTGCGCGCGCGGCTGCGTCTCGCATAAAATCATAATAAAACTCGTTCCCGCTCCTCAAAATCATAATAAAACTCGTTCCCGTTCCACAAAATCATAATAAAACTCGTTACCGCTCCACAAAATCATAATAAAACTCGTTCCCGCTCCACAAAATCATAATAAAACTCGTCCCCGTTCCACAAAATCATAATAAAACTCGTCCCCGTTCCACAAAATCATAATAAAACTCGTTCCCGTTCCACAAAATCATAATAAAACGCGTTCCCGTTCCACAAAATCATAATAAAACTCGTTACCGCTCCACAAAATCATAATAAAACTCGTTCCCGCTCCACAAAATCATAATAAAACTCGTCCCCGTTCCACAAAATCATAATAAAACTCGTTCCCGTTCCACAAAATCATAATCCCGTTCCATAAAATCGTAATAAAACCCGTTCCCGTTCCTTAAAATCATAATAAAACTATCAGATTTTTAATTTTTCGTAACATTAACCAGATTTTGCTTCTGTATGATAACATTAAACGTGCAAGATTTATGTTTTTAAAGTGAAAGTTGGTTAAATTTTCTTAACCGACGAAAAGACGGAGGAGATTCTCAAATTGATGCGTATATATGTTTATAGGTAACTTACTAAAAACCTCACTGTATTCATCATCAACTATGGCGCGAACTCCGAAATCCGAAAAAATAAATCAGCTGTTCCATACAGTTCGTCTCAGGCCAATGAACTTTTTTTTGGAACAGCTGTTTTTTTTGCGCGATTTCAAGATTGGGTTCAGAGTAAAAGTTGTTTATGTTGATGATCGTATTCTCTACTTTTTTATTCAAATAAGTAACATGAATTTGAGACATTGAGCTTGGGGGTGTGGGTTCGATTCCCACCTAGGGCAAACATTCATGTGATGAACATTTCTGTTTGTTCTATGTCTGGGTGTTAATATCTATTTATGTATGTATTTAAAATATATATGTACGTATATCAGTCTCTGGCAGCCATAGTACAAGCTTTGCTTAGTTTGGGGGTCAGGCGACCGTGTGTGAAAATGTCCCGAATGTATTTATGTATTTATTTATTGAAAATTTTTACACATTCTAAATAGCAAATAATGCGCAATTGACAAAAAAATCCTAGCGCGATTGACAGTCGTAAAAAAAACTCGATCAAATAAAAACCGAAACAAACTATACTCACCTATTCTTAGCATACTGCAAGAAAGCTTTGAGATCGGTTTTCGATATGCCCCCTATGGGGTTGACGTCGGCGCTGGAGCAGTCGTACTTGGTCATGTACCCGCGTAGCGCCTCGTCCACATTGGACGAGCCGAGCACCAGCAGGCCGCCGGGCCGGCCGCGCACCCACAGGATCAGTTGCGCGAACAGGTACGACAGCACCATGCGGAGACGAGCCTGAAACGGTTAACGCGCCGTCATAATAAATCACACTAATATTATTAAGGTAAAAGTTTTTGAGTGTGTGTAAGTGTGTATGTTTGTTAGTTCTTCACGCTCAAACGGCTGGACCAATTTAAATGAAATTTGGCATGGAGGTAGCTCACACCCTGGATTGACACATAGGCCCTTTTATCCTTTGAAAATGTAATTTTACGCCTGTAATGTATACTTTTTACTAATTCGGGATACTTCCACACACGGTCTCCTGACCTCAAACTGAGCAAAGCTTGTACTATGGCTGCCAGAGACTGATATACATGCTTAGATATTTTTAAATACATACTTAAATAGATATTAACACCTAGACATAGAACAAACACAAATATTCATCACATGAATGTTTGCCCTGGGTGGAATCGAACGCCCCCACGCTCAGAAAGCAGGTTCACTACCAACTGAGCCATCGAGGCAGCCAAAGAGCCAAGAGGCCTGATCATAGCACGATATTCCACCCGCACACACGTTTCCTTAAGCCGCTTCATTCGGAGTTGAAAATCGTACATCATATTTGATGGTAAAATGAGATCAGCGCGTAAAATTACATTTTTTTGCCGTTTTAATGGTATTAATCGTAACAAGGACACAAATAAAAAATAAGTAAGTAATTAATTATTTTTTCTCCAAAATGAGAATGATTTTCAAAATTGTTCTGCGGTTAAACACAGGTTGTTTCTTCTACCAGCTCTATTTTTTGTAACAGATCATCATAATTTTTCGTATAATATAACTAGGCGGAAACAAAATACTTGTTTTTGGTCATTTCGTGTAATACTGGGCCTGAATTCTATGTTATGGTACTTAAACTGTATGTTGTGTTACTTTATGAATGAAAGGTAAAGCTTAAAAAACCGACTTCCTGTCAAGCAGATATCCATGTAAACAATATTTATGTTTTTGTCGATATTATAAAACTGCTTAACCGATTTCGATAAAATGTATATGTACCTCCAAAGTATGATCTACCAAGTGCAAGTCATAAACAATTATTGAAATTGCACTTTGTCACTCTGTGGATAACTTTAGAGGCTCGTCAGTATCTTTACTTACTCTATTCGCTCGTCGTCTACTTATAGACGAAATGGCAATAGAAAACCTTTAGCCAATGCGAAGTTATACAGCTTGACTGGTTGAACACTTTAGATATTCTAGGTTATCATAGTACTCATCATTATGAACAACTTTCATTATGGGACCAACGCGGAATTCGCGAAAAAAAAATCAGCTGTTCCATAGAAAAATGTCAATGACACTCGACAATATGTATGGAACAGCTGATTTTTTTTTCGCGAATTCTGGGTTGGTCCCATAACAAAAGTTGTTCATAATGATGAGTACTATGATAACCTAGAATATCTAAAGTGTTCAACCAGTCAAGCTGTATAGTCTAATAATAAAATGGTCGCCGGACCCTTGAGCAAGACCGAAACATATCATTTACAAATAGTTCGAAAGAGACGATAACGAGTAACGTCATTACGTGTTGGTTCCCGTAACACTAGACCTTGTCTGTTTAGATCGTGAGCTATTCCAACAGTGCTTAGGTACCTGTATATTTTGCAAAGCCAGGTTCTGCCTGGGACAGCCGCCCGCGCTCCTGAACTTGGGCACGAGGCCGGTGGCGGCCGTGAAGATGCCGAGCACGGCGCTCACCGCCGCGTCGATCACTATCGGGAAATGGTAGCTGCCTATCTGACTCGACAGCTGGAAACAAACACGTCATTTAGACCCGCATCTTAAAACGACGCTCAGTCAAGAATTTCGATTTAAAACTTGTTTTACCATACATATGTATACAACCCAAAGCGACGGCACGCACCAATTTGTTCATTGTTTGAATAAATGTGTGTATTTTTTTTTTTCAGGTTTGTTGAAATATTACATTGTATAACGTTTAAAATTAGATTCAAATATCAATTTGTATAATTTTCTAGTAAAATTCATTAAAATAGTTTTTTAAAAAATTTCAAAATTAGGATAAAAAATTCATGTTCCTCGATGTACTTAATGCGACGTTAAAGCGGAATTACACTAGATATTGTCCAAATAACAAGTTTGAAGATGAACTTCCGCAAAGTAACGCCTGATTCAATCAACTAGACTTGGTTGGTTTGGAGAGTACCTGTGCCGCTCTCTGCTTGGTGTCGAGGCTGGAGTTCTCGGAGGCCATGTAGCAGGTGACGAGCAGCCGGTTGCACAGCTCCATGGGCTCGCTCGGGGTGTAGTCGGACTGGCACAGGATCTTGCGCACGTCGTACAGCACTTGGCTTTCTGCGAATAATAGCCAAATCATTGCTACGGGGAGTTAAGCTAAATTAGTATCCTAACTAATATTATACTCGTAAATGCGAAAGTGAGTTTGCTTGTTCGTTTGTAACAGCCGATGTCAACCGATCGTCTTGAAATTTTGCATACATTTTGTCTGGGGTACAGAAAAGGACATTAGGTATTTTTTATCCCGAAAAAAATTACGGTTCCTGTGGGACCACGGGTGAAACCGCGGGGCGTAGCTAGTAAATACTATGAATTAGTTTTCTTTCTATTTAAACAATGAATTTATAAAATGTACCTAATCTGATTTGACTTAAATATTTTGAAATGATTTGGTTACAAGTGAAGTAGCTTTGAATTTATTACGTATTTTGAATTGCGGAGTATTTTTATATTATTATCCATAATGAATTGTATTGTTTTCTAAGTGTGTACATGTAATATTTTTTGTTATCAACAAATGACTATATATGACTACTAGCTTCTGCCCGCGGCTTCGCCCGCGTGGCTTACAGAAAATGTATGACGTTTTTAACTTCAGAAATAAATATTATAAGCGGTCACACTCGCTCTCAATTGAATACACAAACTGACAATATCCCAAGCAGAGCAATATGGACGAAGTTCTTTAGATCTCTGGAATGAGAAAAGTAGGTTTCTTTTTTAGAAAAACCAGGCTGCTCCTTGAGCTTACTCTGTAGCAGGCCACGTATAACTAACCTTGTGAAAAACATTTTAGTCAATTATGAGTTTGGCTTGAGATTTATTTATGGTCATGGCAAAGCAGACTTTGAGGGGAAACTGCACTCTTTTTAACTCGAAGGGGTAGTTCGGTGGTGTTAGAGATATTAGAGGAATCCTCAGCATAAACATAGACTCATTCGGAAACTACACCAGTCAGTGTGCTGGCAGACCATTAGTTAACACCTTCGAAGCAAAGACAACCCGTAGTAGGTTTTGTCTTCCTAATACTAAAGCAGCTTCTTCTATTGACTTCGTCTATTTTTGCTAAATACTGCTTCTAAGATCAGACATACATAATTATAAATTTCATCTCCTAGCTCATCTACCTGATCTTTATTGACAGAAAATCTCTTCACTTGCCGTTTGTAATCTTCTGACAGGCTTGGACTTAATTCTTGTATTTTTCCCTTACTGATTAAGTAAGTTTGAAATTCGATGGAATGTCAGCAATATAATTCACATATTTTACACGGAGATTCATATGAAAATTCAATGATAGCTTCGTATTTAATGTCATCTGCTACATGACTGGAGCCCGGTGTAAGTATGGCGATAGGCTCGCTACTTATTACATTTTGGACTGAATATCGTCCGGCGAAGTGAGGGTGTTGTAATACACCTCTTAGGGTAAAGGCGTGACGTTTTACCTACTATACGCAGCTACTACCGTTATCTAGATCTGTACCAAATTCCAAGTTGCTGGCTATTACAGTTTCCATGATAATCAGCTCACAGACATACAGACAGACAGACATCGGAGTTTCATGATAAGGTTCCTTTCACCATTTTAGTACGGAACCCTCAGAATGATAACAGCGTCGTTTGTAGTTTGTTGTCGTCGTTCTCAACAAAGTTTTCGGAGTAAAAAGAAGCCCTATTAGACTCTGTCGGTGGATGATGATGATGATGATGATTTTGGAAAAACTGTGATACACGTGTCTCATAATTTTAATTGAAGAGTATTTGTACCAATTTTTGAGTCAATCGACCCAGAGAATAAAAAGTTTCATAGAAATTTGAACCCCCCATTTCCCCCCCTTAGGGGTAGTATTTCGAAAAACCCTTTCTTAGTGGATGCCTACACTGTACAAAGAACATATCCTCTAAATTTCATGTTTCTAGGACCAGCGGTTTAGGCTGTGCGTTGATATATAAGTCAGTCAGTCAGTCAGTCAGTCAGTCAGTCAGTCAGTCAGGACTTTGAATTTTATATATATAGATATATGGATCAGCTTAGCGTCTGATTGTGTCGCAATGGTATAAATTAAAAAAGAACTTAATATCAACATAAAGTCCTTGTTATATGCTACTTATTAGATGAGGACGTCACTTCTTATAGCAAGTTTGGTTAATAATATGTCAATTAAAGAAATAAGATGCGTACGCGATAAGCGATGCGCATAAGCATCTCCATACAAAAGTGCTGTTTTCTATGGACTACAGCTAAATTAAACTAAATAAGTGTAGTTAGTCCCTAAGCCTTCAGAAGGGCTCAAATACAATTAGCTAATTCCAGAAGCGAACATGTCTAAAGACCTCATCATCTAGAATCGAAATTCTTACCTCCTTTCTGTATAGCATGTCTCAAATACAATTAACTAATGCTAATGTCAGAAGCGAGCACGTCTAAAGACCTCATCATCTAGAATCGAAATTCTTACCTCCTTTCTGTGTAGCATGTATGTCTCAAATACAATTAACAAAGCTAATGACAGAAGCGAGCACGTCTAAAGACCTCATTATCTAGAATCGAAATCCTTACCTCCTTTCTGTATAGCACATCTCAAGTACAATTAAGTAATGCTAATGCCAGAAGCGAGCACGTCTACAGAGCTGATCACCTAGGATCGACCTCCTACCTCCTTTCCGCACAGCGTCGCATATCTGCGTGCACATGGAAAAGACGACGCAGGCCGTGCTGGAGGAGTCCACGCCGCCGCTGAGCGGCAGGAAGAACCCACCCTGCCCCGAGCGCCGCAGGTAGTCCCACAGCCAGCACGCCGGGCCTGGGGTTGATGGAAAGGGCACCGCGATCAGAGTGATTCAATTATCAACGTGAGTGAGTGCATGAACGGATGAGTGGCAAAATGGAGTGAGTGAATGAACGGAGTGGCAAAATGAAGTATGTGCGTGAACGGAGTGAGTGACAAAATGAAGTAAGTGAGTGAACGGAGTGAGTGACAAACTAGAGTAAGTGAATTAACGGAGTGAGTGACAAAATGAAGTGAGTGAGTGACAAAATAGAGTGAGCGAATGACCGAAATGAGTAAAAGAAAGAACGCAGAGGACGAATGAACTGTGAATGAAAACTTGACTACAATACAATCGGCAAATATTAGTTATTATATATGTATATATATGTATATTAGTTACAATAATATTAGTTTTTAATGTAACATAGCAATGAAACATTAGTTTGGTCAGGGCAAATTTTCGTAGTTTATTGACCAATTTTATGTTCGGAATCACTGTAAAAGTAACTACGTATTGTCTACTAAACGTATAAAATTGTAAGTAGGAAATATTTAAAGGAAGTCGGTTCAAAATTAACGGAAATATTTACGCCTAAAGACAATTCCTCATTTTTGAAATCTTTGAAAGCATTTTAATTCCCTAATTTTTAAGAACTTTTATCCAATAGCCTACCCAATTCAATTTCCTCTTCGGGCGTCAAATACTGCCACTCCATCGGCGGGCTGGTTAACAGATTGACATCTTCATCGTCGGAGAGCGCGAAATCAACCGATATTCGAGGAAAAGAAACACTGGACGCGGCGAGATGTGACCGGGAGCGGTTCCTGGCACGGTATGAACGAATGTCTTCTAAGTCTATCGTCGCCGTTATGACCTCCTGTAACAAATACCGTAGTATGATAGCCTAGTTGGAGAGAGCTCACCTCTCAAGCCTTAGTTTGGTCTTAGTCAAGTCCAGGATTTGATCCCAGTTGGAGGCTTGCGCCAATCTAACAAAATATATTTCCAAACAAAAGATATATGTGAAATACAGGAATATTAACTTAATTCTTTTTGATTAAAAATTGGATTAACATGGCCGAAAAATACGACTTTAAAGTAAGAATCGAAAAGCTTCTAGGTGCACCTGTCTTGAAAAACAGTGAAGTAATATTCATAAATTTTATTTTTTTACTTATTTTAACTAACTTGCATTGGGTTTTAGTGAGTATGCATTAACCTTCTTAGCTCTTCATCAAAAACGCACGAAATGGCAAAGCCTCAATAGATAGCATAAACGATTGTAATGTAACCACATTAGCGGTCAAAATGTTAATTTAAAAAAAAGGTCTCATCCTTACCACATCATGCAAAGCAAACTGCAGCCCTCGACTGACGATCTCTCCGTTAACAGCAACACACGAACACCCGTTAAAGTAATACCTCTGTCCGTCACAACCCCTCAGGTTGCTGAACAGGTATGCACCACCGCTTTTGTAAACGGCACTTTTAACCAAGTCCACTGTAACGTAGGCCTTTCGAAGTTCCATGTAGCTACCGGAACCGTTGGATATGATTTCAACGCCGTCTAGACTTAGAGGAATGTGCCGGCTGAAAATAAATTATATAACTGTCATATAGTGAATTTGTCATAGGAAGTTACACATCAAGGTTACTCAAAGCCACCTGAGACCAGACACGCACCGCTACGCCTCGCGCGGTTGGTTATTTTTTATATGAACTACCATGGATATGCGCTCACTACATCAACTCCGGATCGCCTTGACGTAAACTCTCAATGCACAGACGGCGAGTGACCCACTCCTTGACCACCCGCCGCCCGCGAGTGGTTCACGCGAGGACAAGTGACAATCACTGAAAACTACTCGGAAATTCGTGGACCACGCGACGCTTACTCGTTGACCACGTGAGGTTCACTGGTTGCCCACGCGGCGTCCACGCGGCGTCCACCTGTGGGCCACCATTTGACCACCAGTCGAGGCGTTCCAGAGTCGCTCCAATGAATGATACGAGTAACCTTTAACCCCCTCACTAATAAACCCTCACAATAGTTTTAATGTTTTGTCTTTTATCTTTCTTTAAATTTTTTTAACTCAATCTAAAAAGACAAAACACTGCATAACTAATCAGAGGCTAACGTTTATTAGTCATGGGCTATAGTTTAGGAACATCGGAACATCAACAAAGTTGTAAGAGGTTTGTCTTGGTTTAGTCTCAAGGTCAGCGAACAATAGGTCGATTTTGCTCGGTAGAATCGTTCACCGAAAATCTTATGAATTTGGTAATAACTTCCAACTTTTCCAAGCGTTGCGATCAGCTCCGTAAGTTGATTTAGCATAATATTGCCACACAAACAAACAAGATCGGGGAGCACGACTTATTTTTGAAAAATGTTTAAATTATTTTTAAATAAATGTTTAAAATATTCATCTATTACAAAGGGGAGTTGAAGTATAACTAACTTAAATTTGTCCAAACTAAAAAAAAAACTAAGTATGTTTGTTTGTTTGTGTAAAACTAAGGCACGAAATCTCTTTTTCAGTATGCTCTCGAACGACCACCGTGGAGCTAGACGCTACCTCAACAGTTTACCCGGCTACGGTTGTGTGCGTATGGTCTCAATTCGCAGGCCTAGGTGCAAAACTTGCTATTACATACTACTAGCATTCATTTGTTTGTTTATTTTGTTTGTGTATTTGCTTTTGTTTTTTTGTTTATCTCCTAACCTTGAAAGAGAGCTTGCAAGTACGTATAGTACGTGCATATGACAAAAAAAACTGTACAATTATTGAACCTGCTCACAAAATTTCACGAGAATCGGTTCAGAAATGCGACCTGTAAAGAGAAAGAGATCCGGACAAAAATCCAGACAAAATGCGGATATACGAAAGCATTTTCTCGAAGCTGAAGCTCTAATACGTTCGGTCGCGTATCGCGGTCGGTCGGTAATGCAATAACATAATTATGTAAAATGACACTCTACTATAGAAACTGACGTGGTTTTCACACATTATGATTTATGAAACGGGAATTATTCACGTACGATTTAGTCGATTATTCCGACTATAGTTTCAACCGCATTCGGCGGTCTTCATCAAGGCGAGTGCGCGCGCGCGGCTGCGTCTCGTAAACTATAGTCTACATATATCTAGTCTATATAGTATAGACTCGTAAACTATAGTCGGAATAATCGACTAAATCGTACGTGAGTAATTCTCGTTTCATAAATCATAATGACACTGTACCTTTGTGGGTTCCACAATTCTTCGCAAATCTCGAAACCTATACACGTGTCTCTTGTAGAAATGACAGCGTCTCCAATAGGAACTGTGTCCTGTTCTGTTATAGCTGAGATCATGCGCGGCAAGAAATAGTCTTCCACTTGTCTATCCTAAAAAGTATTGACATGGAACATTATTTTCAACGAAAGATGTATGTTGTACTAGCGTATTCAAGCTACGAAAAAGCAGTATACAGTACAGCGAGAAATATAAACACTATCATAGTATACTAATATATTAAAACGGAATGTGTCTTTGTTTCTTTACACATTCTAAAACCATTATGTATCCGATTGAATTGAACTTTACACGGGAAGAACGAAGGCCATCGCGTGGTTCATTCCGAGCCCCAAACTTAGCACTGATTCCCAACTAAACATCAACTTTTCAACCACATACTACCCCTTAACTACCACTACGATGTCAACGGCGGTGAAACTTGACAGGTCAAAGTAGCTCGTAAAGAACTAAACTTTACAGGGAAGTGATACATATTACATATTAAATAAAAAGGCAAAGAAAGTAGGGAATCTCACTCACGACTTCCGTTTTCTACTGTAGGAGTCTGAAAGAAATATTCTATTAACGGATTTCACAGCAAAAATCAGCATCAGCTCGCAAACAAACGTTAGCTTACTTTGGTCCAACCTGAAAACCATCTCGATTCCCTGTAGTTTCCGTTTTCGCAAAGAGATATCTTCGGCCTGATGAGCAGTATCTTTTTGTTAAGGAACGCCACGCGGCAGTTGTACGATACGTTCCTATGCTGGACCGGCATGCCCACGTCTATCAGCATGTCTTTGCAGGTTGGCGACTTGAGGAGTTCTGCGAGAACTTGCCAGCTGTGGAGGAAAGTGTCTGGCTCGTGGAAGTGGTCTTCGCAGCTGTAGCCGCTGTGAAAATGAAATTGGTGACAGTGAGGAAGTGAAGAGAAGTTTTTTTTATCACAATACACACTGGAATATTGTAAAAAAACCGGCCAAGTGCGAGTCGAACTCTCGCACGAAGGGTTCCGTACCATTATCTATAAAAACGACAAAAAAAATCATGTTTGTTGTATGGGAAACCCTTAAATATTTATTTTATTGTTTTTTAGTATTATTAAGTAGTTATTTTTTAGTATTCGTTTTTATAACAGCAACGAAATACGTCATCTGGGTAAATTTCAACTGTCTAACTATCACGGTTCATGAGATTCAGCCTGGTGACAGACGAACAGACAGACGGACAGACAGACAAGCGGACGGACAGCGGAGCCTTAGTAATAGGATACCGTTTTACCCTTGCCTTTTTATCCTTGCCAGAATTTGGGTAGATCTGAACTCCTGACCTGGACGAGGTTTTAAAGCACTTGTTATCATACGCTTTCTTTAAAAAAATTTGGTTCGCATCAAACCTTTGAGATCCTTTGTCGATTTTTTTTACGAAACTAGTCCCTTTCAGATAAAAATATAACATTACCATATCTCCAACTCTGGACCAGTCCTGTACAGCGCTCCCATTTCTTTGGCCTCTTGTATGGACTGGAGTATCCTGTTCAGATTTCCTTCGAAGTCCAGCGCCCATTGGTTCAGCGTACACACAGCTACGGTCACCTTTCGACCCATGGTGTCTGAAACAAGATTCTTAGTCTAGATCTAGTATAATATAGATCTAGTATTTCTAACTAAAGAGCTATATTCGGAACAATTTGTTGGAACGTAAAAAGGTTCTAAATGTCAGTTAAGTACTCCGATGCTAATAATTCTGGCTGGGCTGGACTAGCTTGATGATGAGTTTAGTTGATAAAATTAAATACCCGCGAACGGATACACGTCGAAGATAAAGCTCGAAGGACCAACGCATCTCACAAGATAAACCTATAAATACATAGGCCCATATACTTTACACACATTTACTTACATCCTACTAATATTATAAACGCGAAAGTTTCTAAGAATGGATGGATGCCATCAAACATCCATCCAGAACGGTCAGAACGGCTGAACAGATCTGGATGACATTTGGCACAGAGATAGATTATAGTCTAGAATACCACATAGGATACTTTTTAACCGCGGGTGAAACCGCGGGGTGCAGCTAGTAGGCAATAAAAGCTATGACAGCTTAGTTAGAAAAGGACCGCCTCTCAAGCCAGAGGGAGCGAGTTTGAGCCCAGCCGACGGTACGCACCAATTTGTTCATAGTGAACATATGTGCGTATCGTATGTCATCTGCTACATGACTGGAGCCCGGTGTATGGCGACAGGCTCGCCCCCTGTCATATTTGGGACTGAATATCGTCCGGCGAAGTGTGGGTGTTGTACACCTCTGCCAGCCCCTTCGGGGGAAAGGCGTGACGATACATGGGCAATATACCTCGCAATGGCCTGGGAATAATGATGACACGAACATCGTTTTTTTTTACTTTACTCAGTATTTGATACTTTACATAAGTAAATGTAACTTTAATGCTAATAAAAAGTTAGCTTACTTTCTTTTATCAAGGACCGGGGGTATGCTTTTGTCTGATAACTTTTAATGCCGTATTGAAGGTAAAACTTGTGATAATAACAGCAATTCTTTATTGTTTAGACGACTTTTCCGCGGCAAAGTCAAGCCTTTACTATTTTCTAAATGTGTATGACAAGTTATGAAAAAATATTATAACTACGTGGAAACTGATTAGCAACGGTTGACTTAGTAACACCGTCAAATGAAAGGAAATCTTAGAACTTGTCAGTCAAACTAATTTTAACTTTTTGAATGAACATAATAATACGGTGAACATAATATAAGGAAGCACTTCAGCGCCTAATTTTCACACAACTTAGATTCACTTGAAAAGTTGTGAAAAGTTTTTTTATTGTTATCTTTTGTTTGGTTATTTTGTTTGCACACTCAGGAAGAAAATAACTAAAAACATATCCTACTAATATTGTAAACGCGAAAGTTTGTATGTATGGATGGATGTTTGTTACTCTTTCACGCCAGAACGGCTGAACAGATCTAGATGAAATTTGGCACAGAGATAGATTATAGTCTAGAATAGCACATAGGATACTTTTTAACCGCGGGTGAAACCGCGGAGCGCAGCTAGTAAATGTATATATTTTTCGCAAATATTTATTGTGAGTTTTTAAAAATAATCTGTTAACGGCATTACACTGGACAGGAACTGTGAAACGGATTACCCGCAGTAGGTCAAAAAGGGTAACGCAAAAAGTCATACATAAATAATAGGATAACAAAATAAAACACAACGTTTACTGCTGAAATCTAAAAGAATTTGAACGAAAATTAGGCACTCAGCTTGCCCTTAAGTGTAGTCTGGTAAGCTCGTTAAAAGTTACCAGTCTCATATAACTGAAATAGAACTCCAACCACTAGTTTTCATTGAAAGAACGAGTGACAAAAGACAATAAGCTTAAAATCGATCCGACCCGTACCGCCCCGTGCCTAGAACTGGCCAATCACCCCAAGTCTTTAATTTGACATACAATTCTACGCATATCGCCGTAATACTGGCATTTTGCGAAACACCCTGGCCGTAAACTGTAGGCTGTACTGTAACTGTAGTTATTGTTTTAAGGAAACAACATGTATCATGCTATTGTGACTGATTGTCATGACTTTATGTGACTGATTCATCATTTTATGATTAGGATTTATTGTTAACGGTGCCCTAACATGTAGCATTATGTTCGCACACTTCTAAAGCCTAGTTAGGGTAAAATTCACGAGCTTAGTAAGCAATTTTGAGCATCTAGCTTAGGAAATCCTTTATAGGAAGAAACATAAAATCATGATGAACCATTGACTTTCTTTTACAAAGTTTCTAACTAACCATTATACCTGCAACTTCAAGTATTTATTCGTGTACAAATCCAAGGAAGCAAGAGAAATGCATATAGTATTTTAAATTGTTTGTAATATACCCAAACTAGATAGGTAATTTCGCAAACCTCACACGCAAAGAGGACTAAACCGATTTTATTTTCAAACTATCATGGCTATTACAAAGTGAAGCAGATGTTTCGTTTTAGCGAAGTCAATTGAATTTATGACAGTCAATAGAAATAGAACCAGGCACCAGACAACTCAAATAAAACCATACTATTTCCTTGGACTATTATTTATTCTGCGACATTTCTTAGATATTGGCTTCAGGGATAAGTTATTACCTTTATTGCTCTGTATAATACAACGGAGGAGTTTCTAAATTTGCTGTCAGATTTATGAGTGATTGCGAATAAGTAGATATTTATTGTGCTGTATTTGTTTCACCCCTTCTTTTTTGTGTTTTTTTAAAAAGAAAAGTTACAAAGCTGAATAAATATTATTAAATATAAGCTAAGCAGGACTTAATTAAGGTCAGACAGATGTAATAAAGGCAGCTGAAGGACAGAACATCAAGCGGTGTCCAAGACAGGGTCCAAGTTGAGCAATAATGAGGTGAAACGACGAGATTAAGAAACGAAAGACTCTTTCGCACTGAACGTTTTAAATGCATGAGAGTGACATATGATCTCAAGCATGCCACAATAGGGTCTCCCAACAGAGATATAACAGAGATAGAAATGAAAAGGAATGCACTAAAAAATGACAGAAACAATGAGAGCCTATGCTAAGTAGTGGATGATTTAACACAGCGAGCATTAAAACAAGAGCTAGATGTAACTTACCAGTGGAATTCAGCAGCTAATATGACTTTTGATTGTGTAAGAGGTATCGATTCCACAGCATAGGTTACCTAGGTAACCTATACCGTCGACACAGTAGACAGTAAACATTTTGTTAGGTTATGGTTACTCTTGTATTTTAGTCTGATAAACACCTGAATTTATGTAGGTACGGTTTTATTGAAGTTGATAGAGATATTGATGTCAAATTGGCTCACTGATAACATCATGATGTAATTACATGAGATACGACTTAATTATTATGAGACGCATTTCGTGCGTACAATGTTTTTGGATAATAAAAATAGATTACTTTATCAAGCGTATACGCAAACGCATCCCAGGGAACATGAAACACCTATAAAATGTTATGTTGGTGTTAGTTGTAATCTATAACATTTTATGCGTAGAACCTTTGGTTCCATCGGCATGTTTTATTTTTGCGACACATTCGCAATTCGACCATTGTTAGCAAAACAGAAAAAGAAAAGTTGGATTTGTTTGCAAACAAATTACCTAATCATCTAATTGAAAACTCCTTCCTACCTGTATGTTGACTCTATGTATAGGTGTGCACAGTACACAGTAATTTCCTTTTCCTTGATGGACATTTCGAAGAGTTAGCACGGCTTTAGAAGTGGCTATTAGCCTGAGAGCCCAGGAAGTGTGTCATGTTACTTTGACGTAGAGACTGTTTGAGGAACATTTGATTATGGCAAAAGCTGATCTCAGAATTTAGGTGCAAGTCGTTAAGAGTGTTGAGATCTATTTACATTCTCGCTTTTAAACGTGTAATAATTCAGTTGCTGCTTACTTCAATACGAGCAGACCAGATTTACTTATGGTTTTAAATGTTTAATTGTCTTTATGCTTTTTTTCAGTGCTAACTCGTTTATGTTCAGAAACTTGATGATGTTATTGATGATAGTGCGATGCTCAGCACGCTCAGTAATATCAAAATCAACCCCTTCCTACAATACTAATACAGCCTTAAATAAAAACGGAACTTAAGACAGGTACAAATGGTAGTACAGTAAATATTATGAGGGCAATATTTCCTTCGCATTGAGTCACTTATTTCTTTATGAGGTCGCGAACTATGCGATCGATTCTGGTATTCAAACACCGTATCCGTATTTCACCGAAAATATGCTGACATAGCTCATACATTACTCAGGACTGTAATTTGTTAGCTTAGAACACAGAAATAAGTTCTAAAAGAATGTTGAAGTACATCGGCATTCATATTTGAGAAACCATGAAGTAGCGTTAGTTTATACTGTGTGCTCTAAATATAAGATAATAAATAAAATGTGGCAGCTCTATTGTTCTAAAGTCTACAAGGACATTAGAAGTTTACGGCCCTGATTGAGGCCAGTTGCTAAGTTTTATAACTTCCCACCGCCTCTTCGTGGAAGTGCAGTCACCTTTGGAACTTTCCTGTAATCGGTGATTCGATCCACGAAGCGATCAGAGTTAAGCTTTACTGAAAATGACTCAACCCCCATAACCGTAAAGCTCAGTGAGCTGCAAATAAAGTGATGTAACAAACACGTGGATTCGCGATAAGGTTTTTATAAACGAGTAGACGCTATTGAAACTATACACTAAGCTACATGCAGTCTAGGTTCTAGCCCAGACACAAGTGCCGAGGAGCGGAAGGGTTAAGCACCCCACTCAGGCACAAGCCAACGCAACAGACTGACGACAGTGCCTTTGGAACTTTTTTGAATGCGTAATGTAGTTTATGTAAATATGGAGAACGACATAAATAGTGAATTTAAAATGGATGATACGAGCTTTGATACTTTGGCAGCTGAAGAAACGGAAGACTCGCTTGATGTTAGTACAGGTACGATAGCACTTTCAGATATTTCATTTTCAATGCTAATATTTCATTTTTTTTTTCATTTAGTAGTATTTTCATTAAGTGGAAGCTTAAGAGTTATACATTATTATGTTGCGTAAAATACCAAGCCTACTTGAATACTCAAGTTTAGGTACTATCCTATGTCAAAATTATAGTCAGTCACGAATAATAGTCACTATTATTTACTACAAATCAGAATTCATGATTAACTGCGGACATGAAATTAGCAATCGTAAGCCTTGAGTATTGACCTCATAAATCGTTTAACCGATAAATGGAAAATTTAATACCCAACAGGGCTTTCCGCTAAACCATAATTCCATGTTCTTCGCATGTACTACCACTTGACGTCACCAAATCACCTGATAAAAACTTTATACGGTCGGAGCATGACATTACTAGGGCAATTGTCTTCCGATAACGAAGAATATGTACTCCTATTTTGGGTATCGTCAGTTTCACTCCGAACGTCGCGCCATCCGCCAGGTTTTCACGGATTTTAGGCTTTACTATATTAATCGTCAATTGTGTAGCCATGGTGACAGTAAACTCGGCGGCGACGGCACAATCGAGAGACAGGCGAATGATAACGTTCCATAGGTGCTAGCACGAATGTTGATACTGAGTGCTCCTAAAATGTTATGGTGGAAACAACTGGAGAGCGCGCAGGAAAACGTGATGATGTTTGAAATGGAAGAAGAGAGGAGAAGGGAGTATGTAGACAACACGACTGTTACGCTTACGCTGCCTGCCATCAATCCCGTTATGCAAGATAATTTATTTATAACAAATTACGAAAACGTAAAATCGCTTCAGGCTTCGTTGTTTCCGATATGCAATAAAGGTAAAATCGCCCTCATATTAATAATGCAATGCATTGTTAAAATATTTCAAACTGTTTAAAAAAATAATCTGAACTATAACTATGCAAACAATACTTTCAAGATCTACTTGTAGAGGTTTTGAAATAGCTCAAATAACGGCTCTAAATGAAATAGAGTATATTCTAATTCAATTACCGGCTCAATTAAACGGTTTCATAGAAACATCAAACTATTCGGCAAGAGTCTTGACCCGATCGAAACTTTACGTACTCGCGTGCTTGTTGATGTAATTTGTGAAGCATGAAATGCTCGAATGCCTCTAATACGGAAGCCACAAACATGACTAGGCATGCTTGCCAGCGGTTTTACTTTCCGATCGACCATTTAAAATCAGGTCATCGATGCATATCAATCAGGGTTACGAGATAATTTTGCCATGGCACGAATCCGTATTTGATTCCCTGAATACCATTTTTTCCGACAACAAACCAACAAGGTCGCTGTATCCGCGAAAGTCATTTAAGTTTTCGTAAACTTTTAATTCACTTCCAGGAACATTTATATCCAACTTCCTACAAAATAACATCAAAAGTAATCAGCTAGAAATAAACACAGACGCTAAAACTTTTAGAACAATAGCCAAACTTAAAGAGCCAAGAGATCTATTTGCGTTGCCGAAGGAACTAGATTGTCCCCAACAAGCTCCAAGATGGCCATCGGAATGTCAGGTGAGTCCTACAACCATTCTTTAGAAATATAACTTACATTCGAATCATGGTTCTTTCTCATAAAGGTTGTAGAAGAAAAGATTCAGCACTTGGTCTGGAGTACTGCGACGCCTGAGCCATATTATGTACAAAGTGGCAAAGAATTGAAACCTCAGCCAGTCGGGGAAGATGCCGGAACAGTAATTTATCAGTATTATCCAATGAGTGCTGTTAACTATGTAAGTTCATAAATTGCATCGTTGCATGTGCATTTGGAAAACTTTTAAATCATAGCATTAAACAATTAATTAATTAATTTCAGTTTAGTCGTTCAACGGTAGGAGGTTCTCGATTGTATATTTCTGCATGTGCGACTGCTAATGTCCCAGCTGAAGATGAACTGCGTTTTGAATCTCGATTCGAGAGCGGGAATCTTGCGAAAGCAATCCGCATTACATCTGCGTATTACGAACTTCATCTACGCACCGATCTCTACACAAACAGGCATATGCAGTGGTTTTACTTCAGAGTCACAAACACAAAGAAGCAAATGATGTACAGGTACAGACAAACTGTCACAATTTTAGTAATTTTTAGATTTTAAAACATTTATAATTAAGACGTGAAGCTTTTCAGGTTTTCCATTGTGAACTTATCTAAGGCTGAGAGCTTATATAACGAGGGCATGCGACCTTTGTTATACTCAACCAAGGACGCTCAGTTGCATTCGATCGGTTGGAGACGCTGTGGTGACAATATTGCTTACTACAAAAACGATTCCACGTAAGTTGTTATTTTACGTATAACCTAATGGCTTTACCTAAATTTGGATTACTAAATATAAGCTTGTGATTTCAGGACTGAAGAAGAAGAACAATTTCCAAGTTACACGCTAACATTTAACATAGAATTTCCACATACAGATGATACAGTTTACATAGCACACTGTTACCCATATACCTATTCAGATTTACAAGAATACTTATCCAGATTACAATCACACCCCGTGAAATCTACATTCGCAAAACTAAGACTTCTATGTCGAACTTTGGCTGGGAACAATGTCTACTATTTGACGATCACCGCTCCGCCAAATCTCAATGAAATGGAACCTAAGGTTAGTATCCTCCAAATTCCAGAGAAACTTAGTGAAGAGCTATGATTGTGAAAAAAGGTTGCTTAATTGTGATTGCTAAATTAGCGATGATATCAAAATTAGTACTCAGAACGTCATCATCCTCTCAATTGAGAGGGTAATGTCGTTCTGAGTATCCTTTTTTATGTTATAGAAAAAGAAAGCGGTTATAATAACAGCGCGGGTGCATCCAGGCGAGACCCCGTCCTCGTGGATGATGAAAGGCTTCATGGACTATTTAACCGGAGATTCTAATCAGGCTCGCGAATTGAGGGAAAAATTCATATTCAAATTAGTTCCGATGTTGAATCCGGATGGTGTGAGTTACGAAATATTTAAACAGTTCACACATGCAAGCTCCGATGTATTTAGTTTGATATTTTATGATTTTTATTATGGCAGGTGATTGTTGGTAACAATCGCTGCTCGCTGACCGGAAAAGACCTCAATAGGCAATATAGGACAGTCATAAGAGAAACATACCCACCAGTATGGCATACCAAAGTTATGATACGAAGGTATGTATTTTCCTAGAATACAATTGATTTTTAAGGAAACAATAATATTGACTCATGAGCTTTCAGACTTCAGGAAGAATGCGGCGTTGCTATGTACATAGATTTACATGCTCACTCTCGAAAACATAACGTGTTCATATATGGATGTGAAAGTAGGAAAAATTCAGATAAAAGGTTGCAAGAACAAGTATTTCCTTTGATGTTACATAAGAATGCTGCTGATAAGGTAATAAAAACAGATTTTGAGAGTACATGAAAATTGTTAAACTGATTGATTTATCAATGGTTTGGATTTTTTAGTTCTCTTTCGAAAACTGCAAGTTTAGGATTCAGAGAAGCAAAGAAGGAACCGGACGTGTGGTGGTCTGGATGCTAGGAGTAGCCAATAGTTACACAATGGAAGCTTCTTTCGGAGGATCGGAATTAGGCAGCAGAATGTCCACGCACTTCTCTGTGCAAGACTATGAGAGCATGGGCAAAACATTCTGTGAGACTCTTCTAGACTTCTACGACGAAGATCCAAGTAAAGAAAGATTGAGGAACAAAATTGTCACTAGGCTTCTGAAGGAAGGCTCCAATGCTGACGAGCCTACAAATATAGACCTTTCTGATTATTCTAGGTAAGACTATATGTTACAATTTCGTGTCATTTGATTTTGTTCTGATCTTTGGTCTTGACAACCGAACCTTGTCGGAGTTCGGCTGCTTTATAATCAAAAGGTCTCAAGTTCGATTCCTTACCGGGCAGATGTTTGAGTTTGAATGATGAGTATAAATACTCGTATCTGTTCTGGGTCTTTGAGTTAGTAGTCCAAGTGTTTGTGTGTTCCATGGCATTTCTGACACAAGGAGACCTAGTTGGGAGCTATGAGTGTGAAGCATTATTTATTTTACTAGCTGTGCCCCGCAGTTTCACGCGCGGTTAAAAAAGTATCCTATTTGCTATTCTAGAGTATAATCTATCCCTGTGCCAAATTTCATCCAGATCCGTTTACCCATGCTGGCGTGATTGAGTTACAAACATCCATTAATCCAGCCAAACTTTTGCATTTATAATATAAGTGATATTTAATATGAGTAAGTTGATCTGATATTTTCGATGTCGATGATATTTCAGTGACGAAGGGGATACCTCAAGCAGCAGTTCAGACGGAGGGGTCATGAGAGAAGTTGTTGATGTAATGCAACCGGCGCCACCTCCTTCACCAATTTTTCCAGATATAAACAAAAACGGCGACGATGTAAGCGTTTTTTATACTGAGTAGTAGTGAACTAATAAAAAAAAGCACAGATCCTCAAAAAATTACCATTATTACAGAAACCGAGAAAGCAAAGACCAAAATTAGAAAATACGAAGAGAATTGAAAAGAAGAAAACAAAGCGTGAGACACTACAGGTAAGACCAAAATCAACTCTCTACACCTCATGTACTTGTTTAAATGCTATTTCATTAACTATGAGAGTTTCCGGTTCAAAATTGGATTTATATTAGTGAGTGTTTTGTTGGACAGATCAGTCTTAGTGAATCTCTTAATTTATACTTACCATTCCAACATTTTTCAGTTAGATACGAAATAACAAGCTTTCGCTCTGTTTTTGGAAATGTCTAAGCTTTTATATTTCAGGTGTCAAGAGCGACGATAGATTTAACCTCGGATGCAATGACAGACGCTTCGTCAGATGGCGAATCTTTTGAGGGCTTGAGTCCAGTGCGAAGGGTTCACAAGTTACTGCATTCGAACTCTAAGTTAAAGCCGAGAAGGAAGAAGAAAATGCCGCCAGAATTAAGAGTTATACCAGCGACTCAGGTATCTTAATCTTTACTTTAATTCACACTTTGCATTGGGTAGAGGTTGTTGCCATTTCGTCTAGAAGAAGAGGACGAGCGAAGAGTCGAAGAGAGCAAGCCAAGATACCAATGAGCCTCTAAAGTTATCTACAGGGTGAGAAATTGCAATAGTATAATATTTTATATTTATGATTTTCCTTAATGATGTAGGCAACCTCCCATGAGGAAAGGGGTGTTTGATTCACTTTGTCTTTCTACTAAATAAATAGGTCCCAAATTGATCCCTTACAAATGCAGATTTTTTTATAGATCTACTAGCTGTCACCCCGCGACTTCGTTCGCGTTTATTATAATATTTATATATATATATATATATATTTAAACTATCCTATCTCTCAAGTTGGATCGAACTGCAGATGGTGTGCGAATTTTATTATAATCGGTTAAGTGGTTTAGGAGTTCATTGAGGACAAACATTGTGACACGAGATTTATATATATTAAGATTTTATCTTGAGGACGTTTTTTAAGAAAAACAAGACCAAATGGAACTAGATTTAGCCCATTTAATTGTACATGCCAAATTTCATCACAGTCCGACAAATCGTTTCCAAGAAATTCGATAAGCGCGTTTGTATGGAAAGTTCAGAGATTTCCGGGGAGAGGTTTCCCAGCAAGATTTACGAGATTTGTACGAAGAGCACTGATGCTTTAAGAAGGCCGCGACGCTCTGAAATTTCCATACAAACGCGCTGCTCAAATTTCTTGAAAACCATTTGTCAGATTATGATGAAATTTAGCATGTACAATTAAATTAACAATATCTCCGCCCCTATGTTCTTGATTTTTTTTTTAAAACGTTCTCAAGCGAAAATAGAGGTATGAAAAAATCCGCATTTTTAAGGGGTCACTTTAGACTGATTTATTCAATAAATAGACAAAGCAAATCAAAAATTCCAATACATAGGGAGGTTGTCTACGTCATTAGCTGTTAAATGAATCCATAATACAAGGGAAATTCTTAGTTACTTAAGAATGATTACAGAAGTGCAAAAGTCATCAAAAAAAAATGAAATTGCACTTTGTCACTCTGTGGGTAACTTTAGAGGCTCGTCAGTCTCATCACTCGCTCTCTTCGCTCGTCTTCTTCTACTAGACGAAATGGCTATAGAATACCATAAGCCAATGCGAAGTTAGTCTATAGGTCGCCTAGGTCGAAGTTAGTTAGGTCGCCGGACTCTTAAAGATGAAGCAGACCTTCGTCTTGTAATTGATCAAATTTTCAGACGTTCGAATAGTATAGGTAGAATTATTGATGTTATTATTAATTATGATTTTCTGTCGTTTTCAGACCAGCGATTCACCAAATCAGTCAGATCGCGAAAAGAGAATGTTACGAACGAGACGGCCACGCAGCGTGTCGTTGTTTAACGAACCATCAGAAAAACCAAGACTGAACCCAGCGTCGTGGCATCAATTTAGGCGGCTGCCTCCTCCAAAGTAAGCGTTTCTCACACTGAGAGCGGGCAGAAGCGACGTGCTCACGCGGCAAATAGCGCGTAGGTCCCGGGTTATGCGCCGCGCTGCTAACGCCTCGCTCCGGTTCTAGCCCGTACACGTACAAAATGCAATAATAAAGAACAATAAAAACCACGATACACAAAAGAAATGCATGAGCAGGACTTGCGTGTGGCAGGTCGCGCGTGGCTAACGTGACGCGCTGCTATCGGAACGCCCCATGTCTCTAAAATATATTATTAGGTCCTTACGTATGAAATTGGCGTTTTGTACGGGAGGAATAAAAAGTCGTTTTTTTTTTGTAAAATATATTTAATTAATCAAAGTATGCACCGTTGTTATCTATGCACTTTTGCCATCTTATGGGTAGTTCATTGATCCCTTTACTATAAAAACCATGGGGGCGAGAATCAATAAACTCTTTGAAGGCGGTTTGGACTGCTGCATCGGAGTGGAATTTTTTTCCTTGTAAGAAGTTGTCCAAATTCCGGAAGAAATGGTAATCTGTTGGAGCAAGGTCCGGGGAGTACGGTGGATGTCGCAGACATTCCAATTGTAGCTCAGCTAACTTAGTGGTTGTTTGTTATGCAGAGTGTGGTCTTGCGTTGACGTGAAGCAGCAGTGGCCTAGAGCGATTGACCAATCTCGGTTGTTTAACAGATAGTTCTTCCTTCATGGTTTGCAGTTGCTGACAATAGATATCTGCCGTAATCGTTTGGCCAGATTTAAGAAAGCTGTAGTGAACGACACCGGCGCTAGTCCACCAAACACTTACAAGTAACTTTTTCTGAGTCAATTTTCGTTTAGGGCAGGATTTGGCTGGGTCTCCAGGGTTCAGCCATTGCGATGAGCGCTTTCGATTATCGTACAATATCCACTTTTCATCACAAGTAATGATTCGATTTAAAATCCCTTCATTATTGTGTCGGTTGAGCAAAGTAACACAACAGGCGACCCGTGTTTGCAAGTTCAATTCACTCAATTCATGAGGTACCCATCGTTCTAGTTTTTTTACTTTCCCGATTTGCTTCAAGTGGATTAATACAGTTTTGTCACTTACCCCGAAGCCTGCTGCTATCTCTGAAGTGCTTTGTGATGGATCCTCTTCCACAATAGCCTTTAATTCTTCGTTTTTCACTTTGATCTCCGGCCGTCCACGGGGTTGGTTCTTAAGGTCGAAATTTCCAGAACGAAAACGTTGAAACCAAAAACGTACCATGCTATCTTTAGCGACACCAGCGCCGTACACATCATTAATTCTTCGAGCTGTTTCTTTCATTTTAAATATCGGTATATTTCATGGAAAACATGAAATATACCGATATTTCATGTTTTCCATTGCGCGGTAATAAGCGACACCAAAGAAAAAATAATGAGGAAAATAACAAATGAATGACTGTATTCCAAAGAAAAAAAAACCAGCTAAATGAATTTATTAATTTGAATTTCGAATTCTTAACCAAAGAGGAGATATTTCAGATCAAATTGATCAGTACGACAAAACGCCAATTTCATACGTAAGGACCTAATATTTATAGGCACTGTCGTAAAAGTATACCAACGACGACGCGACGCGTTATTTATGCGTATACTATGCGTGTTGTTTATGAGGTGTCCGATTTATTGGATTTTCCTTTATGCCATGTATCGACTGTAGACATGGACACTTTCAATTTTTCCATGCTTTATAGATTGATTTATATATGAGCTATAGCAACGCAACATAATGTTATAGAGACTTCATCATACTCGTATCTGTGTGACAGTTTAGGGTGGATCCGAATCTGATAACATGGTATACAAGAATGAGTGGGATAATTAGTGATACCCAGAAGTCTGTAAATGATGATCAATAATTTAAATTTAAATAAAATAATAAATAAATAATTTAAATTTGTGTTTGTTCTACGAGTATGTCTGGGTGTTAATATCTATTTATTTATGTATGTATATATTAGTCTCTGGCAGCCATAGTACAAGCTTTGCTTAGTTTGCGGTCAGACGACCGTGTGTGTAAGTACCCCGATATTTATTATTATTATTTATAAACTACCGAGCAAGCATTAGCGAGCGAAGCATCTATGTTTCAGCTTCGAAAAAAATTATTTCACATGTCCGGCGTCTATCCGGCTCCTGTCCGGCGGTCCTGTCCGGCCGCGAGGTATTCAGCTCACAGAGCCAATAGTGAATAATTCGTGTACATATTTTTTCAGGTGTTTGGCAGACATCAAGAATAGAAACACTCAACCAGCAGAGCTGCAAGTGAAGCTAAATTCTTTGAAAAGGAATGTATGGACTGGCGTTCAGAGTGAAGAAAAGGGACCATTGTCCTGGGGCATTTCTAGTTTTGCTATGAACTCGTATTTTACAGATAGTGAAGCATTACTTAGGTAAGTATCTACATATGATTTTAATATAGTTTTTTTACATAGATGTTGCATACATATTATGTGCGACGTGCGTATTTGCTACATAACTGGAGTCCGGTGTATGGCGACAGGCACACCCCCTGTCACATTTGAGGCTGAATATCGTCCAGCGAAGTGTGGGTGTTGTACACCTCTGCCAGCCTCTTCGGGGGAAAAGCGTGACGATATGTTTTTATCACATAGACAACTGTTAAACTAAGGTTCAATGTGTTGCTAATACTTGGAGATATTTATTGTCTGTAAACTTCATGTCTAAATTATGTGATGGTCAAGATTTTCAAATTGGTGAATATGATTTATTAGGTTGTCATAAAGGCTTAGTGGCCAAACGTTTTTAGGGCACTTAGAGGCTGCTTTTATTACAAAAACACAATCTTATGAAACTTAGCTGAACATTAAAATCATAGGAAATGGCAAATTCCACTCTGATCAAAAGGGGTCAGGTCTGATTTTTAATGTAATAGGTATTTGTTTCTTTGGCAGGTCTTGCTCAAAGAAACTAGAAGAACTTGAAGGGGAGCGCAAGAAAAACAAGGAGGAGAAAAAGAAGAAAAAGTCTAAAACCAAAAAACAGCTGTCTCAAAAAGTGCCAAACTCCGCAAATGAAACCCTAGAACCCATAAACAAAGTACAAAAGACTTGGAAGAAGAAAGGAAAGTAAGTCAATTGTAGCCCTTATAATGTAATGAGATGATGGATAAGTAATTCAACAGACTAATTTATGAGAAATCTTGTCTTTCCACCTAAATACAATCCGGGAGTATTTAAGAGTAAAGTGAATAGGTATCTCCTAGGCAAGCGTGTTACACCTTCGATCACATCAATGCTTCCCATCAGGCGAGACAGTGGTCAAATGTATGCTTATTCTGTCAAAAAATCATTGAACATACTAATTTATCTTACTTAATAATAAAAAAATTATAGCCTCAGAATAGAAAAGTAACTAAACATTTATGCTTTTCGCAAATTTGCAAATTTTCCCCATCTGTGCTATAAGACCTTGCGTCATACCTAATTTCAAGATTCTGAGTTTGTGGGAAGTACCCTGTAGGTTTCGATTCAGTTGCAAGTGTCAAAAGTTTGCAGCATAAACAGCTGTATCTTTTGATGATGATGATTGCATTGGCTTACAAGTTTGATTTTTCACAGCTCTCTACAATAGACCTGAGTATTTTATACGAATTTTAGCTTGATACCTTCATGTGTTTCTGAGGAAAAGGGTCATGACAGACAGACAACAAATGATCCTATATGGGTTCCGTTTTTTCCTTTTGAGTTATGGAACCCTAAAAAGTAAAAAAACTTTTAAAGTGTTTTGCCTTTTCTTTATTTTTAATTCAATTGAATAGCCAAATCATTATCAAATTATTCAGAGGCTAACATAACATTGCCATTCCCAAACTTAGTATTCAATGTATTTGAAAATTATGCACTGCTGATGAAACATGCAGTTTTGGTACCTACACTAAGAAAATATAATATGTTTCCTCTTTTCAGGTTAAAACATGCCAAATCTGAAGGATCTCCATACATGAATGCTCCTAGCTTTACAGATATCCCTCGTAACACTGCACCACAAAAGTTTAGTCCAGTTGATAGCCGCCAAAAAATACGCTTCAGGAAGACTGCCCTTGTAACAACCGCTGTCCAAAGTAAGAAGACAAATAAAACCAACAACCTCATATCAGATAATTCAGATTCTGATGATTCAATACAATCCATGAAGAAAGTCAAGAAGAAAAGTAAATCAACCAAAGGAAAACTAATGAAAGGAATGTCAGAAAATAAGTCTAAGAATTAACTTGAAGTTTTACTGCTAGGATTAGTTTTTTATTAAAAGTTTTTAAATGTTTTAGGAGATTTTATTTCTAAATTTTACTTTTACTAAAGAACAAAGCTTTAGAATTCTAGATAATGAAATAGGCAGTTACTTCTGCTATTTCTAGAACCAATAGTAATTTAATCAGCCGATACATTCATTAGTTAACGAAGCTAAGCTGTGCTAAGTAGCACAGAAATAGAACACACTACACCAACTGCTAAGACAATTATATAGACAGACACAGTGGTGATTTATAAAAGTTTTTACTAATCTTGAATACAAGATAAGGTCAGTATGTCAGAGTAACAAGTAGCTTACAGGTTATGTGCTTAGATCCGTTATGTTTTGACCAGACCGTTTGCCTGGTCAAAACAAAACACACAACAAAATTGTACTCTTATTAACCGCTCTATAAGAATGTTATTGTAGAAATAAATAATTTACATTACCAAATAGCCTTAGGTCGCTTAATTTTTCTAATGATTTGAGAGAAATAACTTGAACCTACTTACAAGTTTACTGGAATACTGCTCTTATGTCCTAGTCAATTTTCATGAAGCAGGAAAATATGTTACTAATTTTAGTAATTAAAACAGCGGCTAAAACTACAACAAACAAAATGAAGTGTGCGGTGAGCGGTCCGGGACCCAATAATGTACGACACAGATAATATACAGCATGATAATTGGTGTACACGTACATTAAATATCAGGCAGTGCAATATATTGCCGTACATTTTCATCTCAGTTCAAAAATGTACAAGCGATATTAAACAGATTAATAACTCATGTACATGTCCACTAATTATCATGCTGTGCATTATTCTGTCGTACTATATCATGCCATACGTTATTAGTAATAATACATAAACCGATATTGCACAGCATAATAATTGGTAACCATAACAAAATTCAGGCTGAAGCTTCGTATAAGCGTCGACATTCTACTTGCATGCTAGTTGTACTGCAAATGTAATATCGAAAAAATTAGTTTTTACAGACAGATCAGATTTAGAGACTATATCATACGAGCTCCAGGGTCGACTACTCGTTCAAAGCATAGAAACGATAAAGTTCATAGGCGCAACAGAGCAGCCAATTAGAGCAGAGACATTTCAACAAGCTTAGCCAATAGAGAGATGATACATTTTATCATGTTGTATTTATTTTATCATGTAGGGTCGTACATTATCGGAACGTCCCAATATTACACATCACGTATTGTACGACATGTTAAAACATGACACATAATGTTCAGCCTGATTAAACGTGAACTTTTCTCGTGTACATTGATTATCAGGCCGTACAATACTGACATGACTTTCCTTGCTATCTATCTATCTAAACGAGCCGTACGTAATTGCTAGCCAGTATTGTACGATATGGATTGTATTACACGATAATTTGTGTACATGTACATCTAATATCAAGCTGTGCATTCCTGCCTTTAAATTGTGGTGTCGGAAAATATCATGTTGTACACTAAAGACACCCAGCGGATCGGCATAAGACATTGACAGTAACAACAAAAAGTGACTGCCAACCCTACCAACAAACTCAATAAACCCAACAGATAATAATTAATCACTTAAAGCGAATGAACGATTTTTCAACTAGATTTCTGATTAGTAACATTAGAAAATTAATATATTATGTATTTGCATTTTCGGTTGTTTCTAAGAGGGTAATTTTACTCCCTTTTTTACATGATTTAAAAGATTGTTAATTTGAAAACATATTTCTGATTTAATAGATAATAATATCAATAAAGCCGTGATTCGTTCGCTAGAGACAAGCGATTATCAAGCTTAAAAATTGAATGTACAACAGTCGCTCGGTGAGTTGGCGACCATCGCCGAGCGAGTGTTATAAGTACTTACCTACATTCATTTTCTCGCTACTCGCTCATCGCCGATGGTTGGGAACATGTCTCAATTTAAATAATTATACTATGTTGTTTATTATATTTTTTAGAAACTAAAACTTACCATCAATAAGTGTGTTAATTATCTATTTAAGTATGTATTTAAAATATCTAAGTATGTATATCAGTCTCAGCCACAGTACAAGCTTTGCTTAGTTTGGGGTCAGGCGACCGTGTGTTGAAGTGTTCCGAATGTATTTATATATTTATAATAGTATAATACAAAAGATCTTTCAATTGAATATTATTGTTTATTATATAGACTTACTTCAGAATCATCTTACTATTACAAATTTCGTAGTTTTGTTCTCATTAAATATTCTGATATTTTAATAACTAATGTATAAAAAGGGCTATACCTAAGTAGCTGTCTACACACACATAGCGCAACAAACAATATTTTTCAGCAAACGTTTGTAAGCCAATTTGACTGTGTTAAATTACTAGATGACGAGCAAAATGAATTTGATACCGGCGTGTTCGCGGCAAAAGCTAGTATTCGGAGTTCGCCAGTTTCAGAAAATTGCAGAGCGTTGCTGGTTCTTGCACCAGATGCCAAATATCCAGGAATTTGGGTTTGTCCTGTAACTGGGTTATATGAACTGCATCGTGCTTTCGCTAATATACAAGAAGTAACATTGGTGTAAAAACGCACATTATCAGCGTCCAGTGTTATGTTGACACCAGTTCTTGCTTCCCGTGTACATTGTGTAATCTGTAATATATATTTTTTTTAACATAAGAATTTCACTTGAAAAAATTAAGCATTTAAAAATGAATATTTACCAAGTTAATCGAATTTGTTCTGCGTAAACAGCGAACAAAGTCACAATATCCCATGTAACAGCCTGATGTTTGTACGTTTAAAGCAGATGTCGAAAGAGCCTGCAACAATATTATTTTATAATAGTGCTTGTGTTAGCTAAGTACCTAGACAACATCCTTTTTTTACCATTAGCGCTGTGCCACAAGCTGCATAAGACGTATTGGCAAAATACTGTAAAGCACATGAACTCAATGCACTTAATTCTTGTGGACCCTGAAACGAAAAATAGAACAACATGTTTTACTTTTAATTGTTAATAATATTAAAGTACTAGAAGTAGTAACAAAAAGCGATAGCTCTACACTTCGATCAGATATACATCTGTCGGTACATGTATAAATGACTGATCGAAGGCTCTCTAATGTAATATTCCAAGCTACCAGAACACATTTTGTCTTCACAATCGGTCAATTTGCTTGATATATTAGGTTAGGTACATTCGATTATTAGAGTTATAAAATAAATAAATACAAACCTCCGGCATTGATGTTACTCGAGAGAAACAAGTTATACAACCATCTCGAAGTGTGACATTAGTAGGTTGTGCTGTGCTACATACGAGATTCAATAAGTTTTGCAGCTGTGCCCTGAAATAGAAAATAGTGTTAGAATGTACCTACATTTTTTTTGAATATGCTAAAAAATATTTATAAAATCATTTAAATTTATTAATTTTAATATATTTATTTATTCGTTATTTTCTAGTGGCTCTGTGAGCTACACAACCTCTTCACAATTCTTTATCCCCCAAATCACCAAGATTTTGAAAATTTCATTTTGAAGTTTCAGTGTAAGCTGAAACGGAAATGCTTCGCTCGATTATTTATCTCTTTGGGTGGAACGGAAACGTGATATGATAAAAATTATTATCTATTATTTTATGTTATGCTGAAGATGTAGCAACTTTCCCTGGGAAGACCGCCTGAAACCACTTTTTGTAACGATGCAAATGCGAAACAATTGAAAAACTGCTGTAAACGAACGCTCTTCAGTCGTAGGTATTTTACCATCAGCCACGAACATTGCGTTAGTAGCGCTGCTATCGCGCGTTTGTATCGCTACAAACGCGCGTTTGGAGCACTAGTAACGTGCGATTTTATGGGAATTTCAGAACTCTGGGAAATCTCTACAAGCACGTTGGTACAGTCGCGTGTTTGGAGCGATGTAAACGCGCGCTTGCATCAGCATAAACGCGTGTTGCAAACTTAACTAAAGCATGTTTGAAGCGCTGCAGACGCGTTTTCGAAAAAGCTGTTTCAAAAATGGTCATGGGCAATCTCCATTACCCGTTTGAAGGACATAATGCTGCTAGTTTTTGAGTTTTCCATTGAAGTATTTTATTCTTTACGTCACTGAAGTCAAACACACCGTTGGTTGCAACTCCAATCTGCGAAATATGGTGAGTGTGTTACTCGAATATTATCAAAAAAAACTTACTAAAATACAAAAAAAAAACATAGTCTGCAAATACTTATTAATAAGTATTAAATTATTCTGACCTCGCTACCATTAGGCAGGTAGAGATTTTTCCATTGTAAAACATTCTTTTGAACTTCATTAATGTCAATAAACGTGCTGTTAGCCACGATCTGAAGAACAATGTTATTATATACAATAAGAGAATTGAAACGAATCATCATCCGCACTTTAAGCACTTATATAAATATTATAATCATAAAATATGCAATTAAATGACACTTAATTTGTTTTTAGCATTGCAAAAAAATGTGTTCTTACATTATTAAATTAAGTAATAATTTAAAAAAAAACATTACGCAAGACTCTCAAGGCATAGAAAAAACTTACAAGGAACGCCAGTAAAATGCCATAATTCATATTCGGCATCACGTCGCATATCTAAATTCTCAATTTTTATTCCAACTAAAAATAATGTCAGCCATGCCTTGGTGTAGGCGTTCAACTAATGTGTGAAAAGCGCTTGCGACGTTTACAAAATTATTAACATTAAAAACGTAGGATAATATGTTTGTCCGTATGTAATAGGGCGTATTATGTGGTTTGTCCTTTTGTAGTAAATAAAACACAATGTAAATAATATTTTAACAATGGACGTCTGGATTTTATTTTGACAATGGAGCCAAGCCAATCTTACTTACAGGTTGGTCCTATTATCAAAATCCAGTAATTCAAGTAATTCAATCCCATACTTTGAAAAAACCACTCGACTGATTTCGATAACGTTTAGTTGTATTAAAAAAAAAACATATCGTTCTGCCTTTCCCCTGAAAAAGCTGGCAGAGGTGTAATACAACACCCACGCTTAGCCGGACGATATTTAGTCCGAACTGTGACAGGGGATGAGCCTATCGCCATACATCGGGTCCGGGCTCCAGTCATGTAGCAGATGATATACAAAACGCAAATTTGTTTACACAATGTATATATTGGTGCGTGCCGTCGGTTGGGTTCGAACCCGCTCCTTCTGGCTTGAGAGGCGGGCCTTTTTTTTCTCCTTGGGAAAATCCTTTATCTATACCACCAACAGCCCCGGGGCGGGCACAGAGTGGTTATGTGGGACTCCCACCACTAACAGCCTACCCACTAAAATCCCAAGGGTGTTTCATCTCAGCGCAGAATGTCGGGGCAACGGGAATGCTCTCGCACACGACAGCGGCCCCGACAGCGCCAGCCCTTTCGGGCACCTTCTCGAGCCTACGCTCTTCCTCACCATGACGAAGTGTCACCAGACACATCGTCATCATCCACCTCAGGGACCAAGCAGCCTCAAGCAGGCCACTCCAACGTGGTCCCTACTCTTCGGCTGCAGTGCCACCCAATCGACATAACAGCCCGCCTCAGTTACGGCAGTGCCGCAACCTACCTTGGCCGCATTATCTACATATACTTTGAGGGGAAAGTCCCGAGAAAAGCAGCCCCACCTCGGATTCCTCTTCGCTTCACCGTGGCTGATCAGGCCACGGCTTCTGATCCCCCGCCACGACAAGGCGGGTTCCCGCCTTCTCGGGGAGTTGAGAGGCGGGCCTTCTCCAACTAGGCTATCATCGCTTTTTTTAAGAAAAAATGTCATTTGGAAAAATGTTACCCCATAAAACAAAAAAAGAATTTTCCGAATTGGTTTAGTTTCATTCCATCCCTTGAGTAATCGCGTAACATACATACAAAAACATACAGTCTTATTGAGAACTTCATCCATTTTAGAAGACGGTTAAAAATATTCTTACTCAACAAAATTAAATGAAGTTGTTGAAAAATTTAACAACTAGGTAAGTACATATTGCAAAAAAGTAATAACAATATTAATTGAATAGCTACATAAACTCTTTATTGTTCAAACCAGTAATAGCGAAACATAAAAAGTAAAGTATAGATATAGATGTTAGTCTGTTATAGTTATGTAGGTGATTATTACATTTACTTACACTAAAATAAATAGGTTGGACAAACCTATGTGCTCAAAGTAGTTAAGGATGACGTGAAATAATATTTTCATTATGTACGTAGTTACCTATTATACAAAGGTAATGATGGTGCTATTGTCATAGGTCTTTACATATTTAACACTTTCCCGCGTGCTTAAATACCGTAAAGAGTATGTTGGTGCTTTACATGTTATGACTTTATTTATATTTTGCAAACCATTTTATCCAATGCGAAATATTAACTTATTACAAAGTACAAAAGTAGGTGCCTACAATGATAAAGTACCTCAAGATTCGATTGTGGAATTTGTTGATAGTCTGTGGGTTCGATATTTTCGCTCCTTGCGTTTCTTGTTCATTCATAATAATATACATCCCATCAATTCCCATCCCATGGTTCATTCATTCATGTGATTCGGCTGGGTTGGATTAGATTTTGGCGATTGATGATATTACAAAATAATTTTCACCGTCGCCGATTGCCGAATACCTTTGGTTTTATTTAACCATATTTTGTTTTATTTCTTTTATTTTGTCTTATAATGATTGAAGGGCGTGCAAATGTAAGTACTTATACATTTTCTTATTGATAACCCAATTTTAGCCGACATGGATTTTTTTCGTCTAACACCATTTACTTCTCTTTCAGGAATTACCCGATTTTGTGGTTTTTAGGACGGTAATAAAATATTGTCTTATTATCATATTTGTCCCTGTGGTATCTTTCTTCGCTGCAAAGGTAATATTATTCGACGCAGTGCTCCAACTGGCGCCTATGAACAGCAGTGTCTACTCTGCCGTAGTCGCTGTTATCGTCCTTCATTTCACTTTAGGACTTTACATTTACAAGGCGTACAACGAATCGGATACATCACCGCCTCCAAAACCAGTTAAGAAAGACTAAATTACTTCAATTCACATTCACAAAAAGAAAAAAAGAAAATGGATAACCTATATTTAAAAGGCGAAATGCTACAAATCCACACAAAAAATTATCAAGTCGTCGAAGGCCAGTTCTACGAAATGACCAAGGATAAGTCGAGGATCTCTCTGTGCAATGTTAAAGAGTCAACTCTTGACAACTCCAGTGATGGCATATTGCACTACTATGATTCAGAGATCCAAAACATTGTAAAACTGAAACCATCAAGTGATGAAACCCAAACCACTCTTAAATTGACCGAAAAAGAATATGAGGGTATCATAAAAACATCAAAAATGTATAAGTATATCAACCAGGTTGATAAAGCATTTCACGAAGCTGTAGAAGATTTACAAGAGTATAGCTATGTGGGGCTGAGTACTGATGGTGCGGACAAAGGTCGGAAAGTGAGAATGCCATTCCTCATCTTGTCTACGCCACATCAGATCTATATTTTTGACACTCATGTAATGCAGTACCATGCATTTGATGCTGGATTGAAGATGCTTCTTGAAGCAGAAAACCCTAAAAAGATAGTTCATGACAGCAGGTTACTGGCAGACTGTCTGTATCACAAACATAATGTCAAGCTTGCATCAGTGTTTGATACTCAGGTAGGTACTTAAAACAATATTTGCATGACCATTACTAATCTTCGCAGATTATATGTTTGATTACCTATGTAATCTTTTACAGGTAGGTGATTTAATCATCAAGAGAAACAAAAATGGAAGTTTGCCCAAGACAGTAAAGTCTCTGAATCAATGTTTAAGTGCATACCTTGGTTTGCAAAAAGATATCATTGTTGAGAAAGTAAGTTTTGACCCCTAAGTTTTTCATAGTTAAGTTGGTTAGAGAGTTAGAATTTTAATTTCTTGTCAGTCAGTACAAGTAAAGACGCAGGGTGCAGCTAGTGCTGCACCCTGCGGCTTTACCTGCAGTTCTAAAGGAACCATACATTTTTCATAATAAGAGGTTCCCTTTGCTTTTTTATACCCCTGGCAACATGTAAGCAAAATTTCATTATTATCCATTGGTAGTCAAGGTGTGAAAGTGTAACAAACTCACTTTCACATTTATAATTTAAGTTTGAATAGGGTTAGGATTGTAAATCTAAAACAATGGTTTCTTCTCTCATTTCAGCATGACATAGTCCAGTGTACCGAACGTCCATTAGCCACCAACATCAAAGATACCCTTGCTAAAAACATCGCATTTATACATCGCCTCTCTGAGGCAATAAATGACGAAATGCTTCTACCATTCGTGCGAGGTGTCGAGTGCTATGTGGAGAACATTCGCTCCTGTGATGAATTCAAAGCATGGGAGCTTTCTGGCAAACAAAACCTTATACCAAAGGATTTTAAAAGTGCAATTGAATACTAAAGTCACTTATCAGTCACATTCCATGAAAGATCTAGAAATTGTAGATGTTACTTGCAATTTTGACACTATGCATTGTTGGCAATATACAGATCAGCATGCGAGCAGTATTATTTATGACTGTAGAGTAAAAATGATATATAAAATGTAATTTTTCTAGGAATGTAATTCTGTTTCTTGTAACTTAAGCATAGTTTTTACACTTTGCAGCTTTAATAGATGCATAAGCAAGTGTCTATTTGTAGCTTTTTAAACTATAATTTTTAGTTTATTTTTGTACTTATAGGAGAGTAAGGGTTTTTGTTTTACATGGTATATCTATACATGTAGTAATCAACTTCATGATATTGCTTGAAAATAAAATAATCATATCTTGTTCTAGTTAAGTACTTATTGTAATCATTGTAAGAGTGAGTATATTTTGTGAGGATGTTTTTAACGGTCAAATTCGAAAGTTTAAAAATAATGTGCAATTTTTATGATCAAGCCAGCTTGTGTGAAGTTCTAAAGCCTTGCTTTTAATAAATCCTATTTGTGCTTCAAAATTTTGTTTTATTTTTCTTTCTATGCTACAAAAATTATTGAATAACTAGCTGCGCCCCGCGTTAATAAGTCATTATGTGCTATTCTGGACTACAATCTATCTATCTCTGAGCCAATTTTCATAATTCGTTCAGCGGTTCTGGCGTGATTGAGTAAGGGCGTTCCTAGACGGGCCAAATTTTCACTGCAATGCTGGGACCCTATTCGGAGATTTGAGATTTTCATCTCACTTTTTTTCGTCCTTGTTGCTCTCGTTTGAAACGTCATAGGTGTGAGAGTGACCAAGATAAAATCTTATCTCACGCGCATGAATAGCCCCCCTGGTCCGCCAATATTTTGAGTTTATTCATAATCATGCATTTCTAGCATGGCTAGAAGAGAGAGAGAGAGTTCATGAACGTAAAGTCACAGGCTAACTTTTAAATACTAGTGTGTGCGACAGGTGCGTCTAACTAGGGTTGCGTCAAACATTTAGTTCATTTAGAACTACTCCATCTGGACAAATGACTTAATATAGGGCTGAAGATTGCCCTCCCCCGAGGGTTCCCGCCTTGTCGTGGCGGGGGGGCTCAGTAGCCGTGGCTTCGGCAACCACGGTGAAGCCAAGAGGAATCCGAGGTGGGGCCGCTTCTTGGGGCTTTTAGCTCCAAAGCCCACATGGAAGCGGCCTAAGTAGGGTGTGCAGACCCACAACTGAGGCGGGGTGCAGTGTCGCATGTGCAACACTGCAACCGAAGGCTGGGGGCCGCGGCGGGAGAGGACTGTTGGTGTGTCGTTGCCACTTTCCCTGCCTTCCGCGGCCCAAACGGGGTCGCTACTGTTTGATGGCGGACGCGGTGGGGCCGCAGAGGAAGAGACGTGTTGGTGTATCGTTGCCGCTCTCCCTATCCTCTGCGGCCGAAGTGGCAGGCGGCGGGGCCACTCATCTGACCCGTCGCATGGGGACCATGGGCGCCTAGGCACGGGTGCTGTCTGGCACCCACGGGCAAATTGGTCCCCGAGGAGGTGGATGATGACGATGTGTCTGGTGTTCGATACATCGTCATCGAGGGGAAGAGAGCGTAAGCTCGAGGAGGTGCCCGAAAGGGCTAGCGCTGTCGGGGCCGCGGAAGAGTACGATAGTCCCCTTAGCCCCGACATTATGCGCCGAGGTGGAACACCCTTGGGTTTTTAGTGGGTAGGCCGTCAGTGGCGGGATTCCCACATAACCACTCTGTGCCCGCACCCGGGCTGTTGGTGGTATCCATAGAGGAATTTCCCAAGGTAAAAAAAAAAAAAAAGGGCTGAAGATGGCCGGGATACAGTCGAAAATGTTCAAAGAACGAAGTAGGTAATGTTTGTTTTTTCCAAAAACTGACTGCAAAAAAACTGTATAATCATCCAACCTGTATAATAGTTTAATAATCTGTATAATCATCACCTCACAAAATTTCTCGATAATCTGTTGAGGAATGCGACCAGGGAGCCTATTCGGAGATTTGAGATTTTCATCTCACCTATTCTCGTCCTTGTTGCTCTCGTTTCAAACGAGAGCAACAAAGACGAAGAAAAGTGAGATGAGAATCTCAAATCTCCGAATAGGGTCCCAGATAGCAGCGGCTTTCAAACTTTTATGACGACGCGACGGAGCCTTTTTGGAACACGAAATAGGTACTTGACGGATCACGGAACCCTAAAACAATAAAGGTTTACCTCTAACCCCCTGATGATAGGTACGGCTACATTAGCGGCCTTCGGCGATGAATTCGGCTTCGGCTTGAAATTCAGGCTGCTTGAAAACTTGCCGCGGCAAGTGTAGCCGGTAAGTTCGTCACTCGGCGATGTATCGGGAGAATTATTGCTCACGTCAACTCCGTAGAAAGGCAACGAGTTGACGAGGCGATGAGTTTGTTAATGTAGACCATGGTAGGTATAATAATATACTTTTTTGGATCATGATGTAGACAAGAACATCGCCGATAGCGATGATTTTAGCGCGACAACGCGGCACGAATTATCGCGCGCTGGTGTAGCCGTAGCATTACTTACTAGCTAGTACCTATATGCCTACTTATAGTACTAAAAGCTAGTGGTTCGCCTCAGAGATCGCGCATAACTCCTTGTCCGATGGAGCTCAAATTAGAACTTAAAAAATGTATTTGCACGAACTATTTATCATGTCATGAAAATCAAATCGAAAGTAGAGAACTTAATATAATGCATAATATAATACTTAATATAATGCCTCTGAGACCGCTTTTGCTATGTCGATAAAAGTGGAATAGCCTCGGAACTGTTATATTACCCGACTGCGAGACTAGAAGGAAGGTTATGTTTTTCGAGTGTATGTAGGTATTTATGAGGTTTCTTTGGCATGGCCTACAGCCTAAACAGCTTGATGGATTTCAGTGACTTCACATGTGAGGCGTCATTTAGATCGTCTTGATAGTAGAAGCGATTTAACTAGGGTACTTACAATATTATGCAGCCGGGTATTTTCTTTTTCTTTTAATGTTACTTGTTTTGAGTTGTCTTTTTCGATCAAATAAATATGTAGGGGAAAAAAAAGATAATCATCGTAGAGATACCAAAAAAACTACTAAATAGTGTAAAATAAAATATATTAGGTAACATTTATTCACAACAGCGTTATGTTATATCCTAGGCCTTATTCATAAATAGATTCGGGTAAAAAGCCAGTCCCTCAATAGATTCATCACGACACGCCATCCCAAGGCGTTCAGTTGTAAATAGCCTTTCACGTGCCAGCAGTACTGATACATTTGCGATTTGAGACAGCTTCTCTGGGGTCAATGAACCATTTTCGTCAAGCTGGAAATTAATAAAAAATGTTAGTGTAAGTAGGTAATTAAAAATGCAATTAAAGGTATCTAATCTAGGATATTGGTTTGACAGATGGCAACTATCAAGGTAAACACTTACTAAAACACTAACAAAGCATACAACATTTTGAATCATTGTTGACCAAGATTCTTTAGGGGGCTTGAGCCCCTGAGGGGGGCAGCCCACATAATCAAACCTCGCCTCGACTACCGAGTGAGATACGCGTCTTAGCCTCCCCCTGGATCTTTGCTGGCTATCATTGCATCATTATCATGCTGATTATTCTTTAAATCCCCAAAATTTGACAACCAGGGAAAACCATTAAAAATTAACGTACCTACTTATATACCTATGTTTATACACATGACTGTGATATATATCTAGAATCAAATTGTGCCAAACAAAATAAATATTTACCAAATCGCTAGTTGTTTTGGCAATTTCTTCATCTCTGTTACTGTTCAATTGTAAGACGCAAGCACCGCTAGGGAACTTTCTTAAAGACATCGGAGCATCAATGTTGTGTAGTAATCTGAAAAGAAAGAAGAATATGCTCTAGAATATTCTCTCACAGAATACTCAGATAATGTCTGAATATTCTATGGGTATTGGTAACTTACGCACAACCTTATAAGGGCAGCACTTATTACGTGAGGCGATTTTTAGACCGCCCTCCTTGGAGAGATGTCGCGAAATTTGGCTAGACCTAATATACCTATAATAAAATATGTATTTTTGTAAGTACGTTAATCTGTGTTTGATTTTTTGGAAAGATTTAAGTAATTTGGTTAATTCTTATTTACGACTAGTACTTTAGACTACTTTTTAGTCATAGGAGTTGAAGCACATGTCAGTTTTCTCGCTAGGTGTTACACACTGTTTTGCGAAGGAAAAAAAATCGTGAAATTTGTCGAGACTCCCGCTCGTGTAACGAATCTCACCAAATTTAGCGTGCGGCTCGCTATTAATGGACGACCCTTTAAGCGGCCAGTGCCCATGCGATACAAAAAAGAGAAAAGTAGATTGCTGTCTAACAGCCATTATACACTATCCAATTTTAGTAAGCTAGCTCACAAATTGGACAATGTAATGACCGCCTTAAAGGTAAAAGTTGTTTCGTCTTGATTTAGTAAAGAAGCCTAAAAGGTTTAAAAAGTTGTTTGTAAGTTACTAATAACCCTGTACCCCTGTTTATAAATTTTTCTAACGGTGATATTATGAACATTGGATCAATCTTAATCAAAGATAATTTTACAAGTAATGTTAATTAAAGTATCTTAATCGTCATTATCATATCAGCCCGGAAGACGTCCCTTGCTGGGTAAAGGGCTCCCTCAGTGATCTCCACCACGACCGGTCTTGAGTTGCCCGCATCCAGCGGCGAGACCCTCACCAGATCTTAATCTCCTTTTTTTTTTTTAATGGACAAATAAGTCGGCGTTTGACCACCAACTCGCCTGATGTTAAGCGACGTTGTGGTCTAAGATGGAGCACGACGACCTATAAGGTACTTATTCACTCTAGCCTTGAAGTTTTGTAGAGTGAAGAAGTACAAAGACGGCAGTTGAGTGAGGCGCTACAAGTGCGCTACTGCTCAGACCCGTCTTCGGAACGGTTACACCGGACTACATCCCGAAACATGACTAGGTCATTTCACGGCATGGCTTGGTCCGGTGGGTGGTAACTAGCCACGGCCGAAGCCTCCCACCAGAGTTTGCTACCCGGTTAGCACTGCCCGGGGACCACGTGTAGGGAATCAAAATGGAGTACACTCCTGCGGACGTGGGTAGCTCAGCCCCCAACTCAAACTCAGCTCAACCTTGCGGACTTTGCGTCATCCGGTACGTAGTGGCTCGAAATTTTTTCTTCCCTGTATCTTGGCATTTCTTGGGGTATATCGGTTACTTTGGTCCGTCTGCGGATTATGTCATTTCTAACTCGATCTTGCAGGGAAACTTATAGCATAGCCTTCTACATTGTTCTTCGGGTGACCAGCAGGGCTATTCACAACCATTCCAAAACGTTTCCGTTCGGATTTCAAAAATTTTAAACCTAAATAATTCGAATCTCAGTCTATGTTCATAAGTTTTTAAACGTCATTAATTCTTCCGATCGGATTTAAACTTGATTCCCTAATCCAAATTGTATAAAAGTAGACTGAGATTCGAACAATTTGACTTTGAAATTTCTGGGATCCGATCGGAAACGTTTCCGAATGATTGTGAATAGCACCGCTGGAGCCTTCAATAGACAAAACACAGAAGATATCCAAAATTGAAAGTAAGCTTTAAAAAAAAAAACAAATTTTAATAATTTCAGGCAATTACAAAATCACCAGTTACCATTATCACCAGATAAATGCAATATACTGTGTGAGCAGTGAGACTTACTTGCAAGCATTCAACAGATCTTCAGGTGAAATCAGTTCTAGCCCTCTTGCTCGGTTTACTCTGCACCATACATCCGCTAAAGACATGATTCCTCCACATTCCTAGAAACAAAATAAAATAATCTAACTTGAAATACACCCAGCAACAAGTCGGGGGTAGCCAACGTAAGGCAAGCAAGTTCGTATAGGCCGAGTGACCCTTGATGTCAGAGTTTCTAGGCCGCCTAATGGCCTCCGACATGGCTTGACGATTGCTTTCATAGAACAAACAACCGGAGCCTACAAGCCCACGTAAGCACGCGTCGAGGCTGGGGCGCGGAGGCAGCGCGGCACATACTCGTATATGGTTTGTTTATGAATAGGCCTAAAAATTTATCACACTACACTATCGTATGCGATGGATAGTCTGGCTATCTGGCTTCTATTCTTGCATGTAAGATTTTTTCTGGTGGTCTCCACTCATGCGTAAAATCATAGGAGTGAACCAGATAACAACGCGATACAATACCCGGCCCGTAGTAACTATCGATCTATCTCCTATAGATATCTTTAAATGAGCAATTCTTGTATATATATAATTGGAATCTTGGAATCGGCTCCAACGATTTTCATACAATTTAGTATATAGGGGGTTTCGGGGGCGATAAATCGATCTAGCTAGGAATCATTTTTAGAAAATATCAAGTGTAATAAGAGATAGATCGATAGTTAGCTATCTACTAAGTAGCATAGTGATGCTACCTAGTAGATAGCCAGACTACAGATCGCATGGTGTGATGAAGCCTGAAGTTGAAGCCTTTTACTAGAGCTGCAGCAGGTGCGCGGCGCCAAGGCTGCGTCGAGGCGGGTGCGCGGCGAATCGCATCAGGAATGCGCGCTTGTACCTTCTACTCCGCCGCCCCGCGCCTCGACTACGCAATAAGTGAGTAAACAAGTGCAAGTAAGCGAGCGCAAGCATCGACGCCGCCGCGACGCCACCTCGACTCCGATGTGAGCTACGCACTCACACTTAAGTGATAGTCAACAAAAATTTTAATCTCAATTTTGAAGAAATGCAACTTTGATATTATTTTCAGAGCACTTTAAAGTGTTTTTTAATTAGCAGATTATGATCCACAACGAAATTTGAAGTCTGAACTCACCAATAAAACAGCAACCATCATATCTGAAACCTGCTGCGCTAATCCAACATAGTAATCAGAGTCTGATCTAAAGGCATCCCTGGTGACTGGGTCATCTATACCCAAGCTCATCAGGTAAGACTTAAATCTCACTGTATCATCTTCTGAAATGTCGCCTTGCTTATCCTGTGAAGAAAAAAATATTGGTACATAATGTAATAGTCAGAATATCAAATATACTAGCGGCTGTAGACCTTGCGGCTGACATTTTTCCTCCTTGGCTTGTATTTAGGAAGATAAAGATCCAGACAGAGAACAAGGCAGAATTTGGACATATGAAACCATTTTTGTCAAAGCTGAAGCAGTAACACTTCACTCGCACATACCCGCTTGGTCGATAAAACTTCATGCTGATGGGGATTGTGCATATACATTGAATTACTGCTGAGATAACCTTTTAAAAACACAAAAACCAACTTCCAGTCATGAGAACTGGATTAAAAACTACGATTACTTTTTCAAATGTAACCCTATAGTATATGGTTACATTTGAAAAAAACCAAAGAGAACCTCTTTTTTTACTAAGTTTACAAAATAGAACATTAGTGAATTTTCATATCTAGAAAATTTACCTAGATCATAAAAATATTTACCCTTATTCTGTTAGAAATATTCTTCGATATTGCCACCATTTCCTTAGCTTTCTCCATTAATTTAGTCAAATCTTTAAATGCTACTGTGATACTTTCATCGGTTGCTCTGTGCTTTTCCTCTATACTCCTCTCGATTCCCACAATTCCTGAACGGATCTTAGAATTGATTAAAGCTATTGGTTTTGATGTTGTACTTGGGTTAGAACTGACAGGTGATATGACAGGTGTCTGTTGTTCCCAAGCTTTATTTGTAACAGCATCAGAAAATGCTTTGTAGAAAGCAGAGTCGATGCCATCTTTGAATGAGAACTTAATAAAGTGGTATGGGCTAACTACTGCTGGACCTGGCCTTTTTCCTGAAACAAAAGTATGGTGATACAATTTAAATGGATTGACTTCCTCTATATTTTTCATGAGAAATATTGTGATAGGTGCTCACTCATCGATGTGCTATCTTTTTTGTCTTAAGGCATTTGTTTTTCATTCCTAACTGGCCTAGCTGTTTTTACAGTGATTTTCTAGTTTTTTTAATTACCTGGAAGAGCAGGTCCTAGGTGTAATATTATCCTTTTCGGACCTCCCAAGCCGAATACACCGCTGCTTTCTTCTTCCATACAAAAAACATAATACAGATGTAGTGATAGACACACGTTTCCTTTAGGAATATCTCCTGGTTTGCCCCACAAAATCCTGTGGGTAGTTAGAATTACTTCACCATCTGTAAACTGGGTCTGCAAAGTAAAAATACAATTTAATTTTCTATGATGGCCAGTTTAGAACTTTAAATGTAGCATTATAAATCTTCTTTGGTAGGGTTACGATTGTGAATTCGAAGTATATTTGGTAAGCCGCACTTTTTGCCGTGCTTGTCATAGCAAGTTAATCAGCGTGTAGTAAAAAAATACATTTAATTATTTGTTTTACCTTGTCATCACCGTCGTATATTTTTACATTTTTGTCTCGTTTCAGATAATTTTCTCCATCAAATAAACGAGCATCTATGTATTCGAATCTGTCCATCGCTTTCCTAAATCATTAAATAGAAAAGAATAAAGATGTCCCTATGTTTTTGGGTGGAGTTCACAAACACGCACGAAATACTTTTACAGAAACTAAGAAATGAGAAAGAACAAAAACAGTGTTGCCACTGTTGTCAATGCCAGGTTGATAATGCCCTATTCGGAGCATTAAGATTTTTATCTCACCTTTTTTCGCCCATGTTGCTCTAGTTTGAAACGTCACAAGAGGGCTATTCCTACGCGTGAGATGAGATGAGATTTTATCTTGGTCACTCTCACACCTATTACGTTTCAAACGAGAGCAGCAAGGACGAAAAAAGGTGAGACGGAAATCTGAAATTTCCGAATCTGATCATTTTATGAACTTGTAATAGTATCTAGTCAAGTTCCTGTTGTAGACAACAAAGAAACATCCTGTTTTTTACGGTTAAGGCACCCTGGGGACTCATAAATCCCGTTTTCAAAAACCCCATTGCAGTACCGACTACTTTAACAATCATTCAAGCACTGAGATTTAGAACTATGCGCCTACTATGGTTAGATATATTTACCCTGGCAATAAGCAATTTGAAGTTTTTGACTTTTGAATTTTGACATTGAAAATGTTTTTGAATTTTGCGTTTCATAATATTTTCTGGTTTGTTTACACGATGCAAGTCTTTCAGTACGTCATAGACGTAAGCTTATGGCGTGGCGTCGGGCTGCAGATTTTATATCTGTGATGTGACACTGGCATTCTTGTCCAGATGTCATGGACGTCATAGTGGACCAGTTGTCAAATTGGAGAAATAACCTCAAAATCGTTGCATTTTGTTGCTGGTTTGCTATTTGCTGAGCTAAAATGAAAGGAACCAAATAAGCTGCAATTATTTCTAAGTACTTTTACCCGCAATTGCAGCCTTGACTTGAAGCTGGACACAGTCTTAGAGCGAGAACATTATAATTTAGCTCGTAAAACCATGGCTGATTCTCAAGAAACTTTACTTTTGAAAATTAAAGAGCAGGGAGACCTCGTTAGAAAACTAAAGGCTGCAAAGGAATCTAACGAAAAGGTTAGTAATAACTACACAATTCTAATACTAGAACACACTCCGCTATTACATGGTTACTTTTGCTTTAACATTGCATCATGCTGAAATAATTCCAACCTATTTAACATTTTATAGGGGAAAAGAGGCAATGACTCCTTAGATTTACTACAAATGGACAAGCATTTATCTCAGTATAGTTATATAGGCGGCTTCATGCCTAGTAAATGTGATATTTCAATGAGTAAAAAGTTGGAATCTTTAGACGTTAGAGAGTATTTACACGTAAAGCGGTGGTTGGACCATATGCGGAGTTTCAGTGATGATGAAAAAACCTTGTCCCGTGAGCCCACTCTCCTAGCAATACCAGAGTATTCTAATATTGACCAAAAGGTTTGTGTGTACTTACAGTATTTATATTTATACATTTATAGCATGGGTGTGTAGTTTTATTTTGCATTTGCCTTATTCATGTTGTGTACATAAATTTGGCCATAACACTGTATTTAAACATTGTGTAATTATTGTAAAGGTTTCAAATGAACCTCCTCATATGGTTGTTTCGTCACCACACATCTTCCTATGTTATTATGTTTCTTTATTTAAAAATAAACTAACACATTGAAAATGATTGATTTATTATCTTTTCCGGTGACTAAAGTAAGCTGTGGTTACGAGATATCCATATTGTACAAAAGGTAGAAGATAAAATCGATGAAGCATGTCTTACAAAGTGCTGAGACTTGTAAAAAACCATGCCAAAGTGGTGCGGTTATGCAACTTGAAACTGAACAACGGTTTCACCAAAAGTATTACGACATCATCTTGCAATAAGGTACTGGAAAGTTATTGAGACCATTGAGCATGCTTGTTAAATTATTACTATAATTGTTACTGCTTTTTCTATGTCTATGTCTATAGGTAATTGGCTTATATCTTTTAAACTAAGCTTTCACATTGTCCATACATTATGACATACACTTTAAGAATCATCTTAAGTTAAAACCTTCTTAAAAATCCAAAAAAATATTTTTCATTTTAATTTTAACTTAAAAAATATTCACTACATTATGATACTGGTCATGAATATTACCTGTCTCTAAAACATGAGTAATGCATAACTTTCTAAAATACTTATTAACTTAGATTACAGCAAAAAGTCTGTAATATTGTTTAAAGCAAAGAATCGATTTTGTCTACCTATACTATTACTTAAGGCGTAGCAATTAGTATGCACTTACCCAGTTATGATAATGATTCACTCATATTTGCAATTACTGACATTGAACTGCAAACCTGAATATGAAAGCATAACTGGTTTAGATTACTTTACTACGTTCATGTTATGTATGTTCATTCTTCTATTCAGTACGTAAACTTGTTTATGTAAGGAATGTATGTCATTGCCATATACAGCATTATTATACAACCAATATCTCTATCATGTACAAATACAATTATGCACTACTACTTTTCTATTCTGTTGTTTTAAGAAATCATTTAGTTATTAAAAGTTATGTAGTAAGTTTATGTCAAAGTATGTCATGTGTGTATGTTTGTCCTTACTTATCTCCAACTGTTAATAGTTCAAACAAAATGTTGCATTAACTAGTATTGAGATTAGATAAGCAATGTAAATCCCTTTGTCCAGATCGCATGTAATATTTCTCGGGTGTAGTAGGTATCATTTATATTTGTATTTGAATTTGACCTTCTACTGCCTTGATGTCTTCACTGACATTGGATTGCGAGATAGAGAAAGATAGACTTTTGTACTTGTATACAGATTGCCTTGACCTATATTTTAGAGTTGGGTTTTTGTTATTTTTTTGATAATATTACTTGTTACATTGATTAATGTTCCAATTCCGGTAAGATAGCCGTTAAAATGGTAGAGCATGTAGTAGCTAATCTGTTGTATTTATACACACAGTTAATAAATTATGATGTGATAGCTGATGATACTTTTATTATATTAAAACTTGATTTCAACTTATCTTGATTATAAATTATATCTATCCTGATTTCCTCATAAATGCTAGGACCTGTTTGGCACTTACTATACTTAGTATATTATTTATGAAGGCAGTTCGAAAAAATCTAGTTTAAAGGACATTGGATTAAACTAGGTTTAAAGGAGGAGACTGGATATTTTCGAAAAACTCTCATTTGAGAACATTACAGATTAAACGAAAAATATTATCTTATTTGCAGATACAAGAGGAAGTATCAAACTTACTTGCGCTCAAAAAGCAGCTAAGCCCTGAAGATGCAGCGCCACAGAAGTTCACCCTCAAAACCCCGAAGGGCACTAGAGATTACAACCCTCAGCAGATGTCAATCAGAAATGATGTGCTGCAGAAAATCATTGCTGTATTCAAGAGACACGGAGCGGAATGTATTGACACACCTGTGTTTGAATTAAAGGTACTTACAATAAGTAGCAGTAATGCCAAATACAAATAGGCAACTAAATGAATATACTTACACTGGTAGTAAAATCTTACAGCAAAATTTGTAGTTCCCAGTTTTGTCTGATCCTTTTAATTCATGGAAGCCAAAATAAAATTTTAGGTCAAATTTTAGGAACCACCTGTAGTAAAGAGAGGTGAAGCCAGTAGCATATTTGTATGTTAATTGGGGGTCAGACAATCATGTGTGCAATAATCCTAAATATTTGTATTGTAAAACCTTTATTAAAGTAAATGCTTAATTTTATATGAGGCTTATACAATATTAATAGTAATAGATGTGCATTTATATCTTAGAGTTAGGCAAATAATATTATAATTACTATAATTATTGTTATTAAGCCTTTATTGCCAACATTATTTCAATTTCAATACAATAATTTTAGATTTAGTGTAGTTGGGTGTAGCCTCCTAAAGCTCTCTCCAGTCAACTGTTTTTCGAGTCATTCTGTACCACAGTGGATCCGCAATCTTTTTAATGTCATCAGACCAACATTTTCTTTATCTTCCTTTTTTTTATCTTTGTTTGAAATCTAGGGGTCCATATAAATTACTATAATAATCATTAACACATATCTGAACAAGTGAACATGTTTGATAAGATATACTTTCATTTAAATACATCATCATTCACCATTCATGTTCCAGGAAGTCCTCACAGGCAAATATGGGGAAGACGCCAAACTCATCTACGATTTGAAGGATCAAGGCGGGGAGATCCTAGCACTCCGCTACGATCTCACTGTACCCTTGGCGAGGTATCTAGCGATGAACAAGATTAACACTTTGAAGAGATACCACATAGCGAAGGTCTATAGAAGGGATAATCCAGCTATGACAAGGGGGAGGTACAGAGAGTTTTATCAATGTGTAAGTTTATTGCTTAGTAAAGTATATTAAGTTTTAGTAAAGCAGCTTATATCAAATTTTTGTGAGAATCACAATACCAGATACCACAATGCGAAAGTAAATAATTAAAAGTTTGATACAGTAACTGATGCGTGCGATATTATCTCGGTCACTCTAATGAGTTTTCTAAAAGAAAGTGACAAATATAATATTGCATGTGCCAGTATAACAGCTCCAAGCGTAGTGTTCATCTCCCGTTTTCTGAGTGGGCGTAACCAATTAGCTGCTCCCTGCGGTGTTATCTGTGGTCCAAAACTAGCATATGTTCAGTGTGTGCGGGTTGCATTCTAAATTCAGAGAATTAACTACCACATAATTTTCTTTATCCAAATTCGTCCATCCGTTTGAGTGTGAAGAAGTAACAAAATTAAATAAATACACACACACAATAGATTTCGTCTCGAATATAAGTTTCGTCGGATATCGTCTAATATAAGTTCAATCACAGCCATAGGCCACCAATTTGTTTATTGTGCAATTGTGCATGTTAACAGAATATACTTAAGTGCATATTTAATGTCAGCTGCTACATAACTGGAGCCTGCTGCATGGCGACAGGCTCGCCCCCTGTCACATTTTAGATTGGTGATTTCACGTCCGGTGAAGCGTGGGTGTTTGTAGCACACCTTTACCAGCCGCTTCGGGGAAAGGCGTGATGATATGTTGTATAATAAAAGTAGGAAGTAGGATAAGTAGGATTCAACAGGCTACGCATGCACAACGCGACAACGTACGTTCTCACACGACAAAAAGTGACGAGAAGAATTTTATTGCACTCATGCTAAGCCTGCAGATCAATCAAAATAATTACACAGCAATAATTTCTTTCTATTTAAATTATTTCAGGATTTCGACATCGCCGGTGCGTACGACCCCATGGTTCCCGACGCGGAATGCCTGAAAGTCGTCACCGAAATATTGGACGCACTAAACATAGGCGAGTACGTCTTGAAGGTGAACCACAGACGGCTGCTGGATGGAATGTTCGAGGCGTGCGGGGTGCCGGTCGATAAGTTCAGAACAGCTTGTTCTACTGTCGATAAGCTGGATAAGGTATGCACAATGCATTGCACATGAAAATGTAGTATTAGCAACTTTGTAGCTGTTATAAGCTTACCACACGCACAAGCTTCACCACACTTTTAACTGCGCAGGCCGGTCTTGAACGTGAAGCACCGCGCGTGTGGTTGGTAAAACTTTACACAGCGCCAACCCCATAGCATGGTTTGCGCCATTTTTGATTTGCCCACGCAAGTCGAAAAAATCGTATCATTACCACACGGCTCGGTTAAGTACGCACAGTTAAAAGTGTGGTGAAGCTTTTGTGTGAGGTAAGCCTTTGAGGCTCAGCGCACAAAGGCGGGAGACGGGGATGAAATTTTAGATTTATCCATCAATATTCGTATAATTCGATTTAAATGGATTAAAAGAAAAAATACCATTTTTAAAATGAATATTATTGCAAAACTAATAAATGGTTTACAAACAAAGATCAGATGGTCTCAGGATCAATGAACTTTTGTCTCAATCTACAATAACGCCCCAAATCGGCCTTAATAAGGTGGAACAAAGATCAATTATCGCTTCCTTTAATCTCTACGAACAAATCTTAAAGAATTTAGCAAATGGATTGAGCCTTAAGGTAAGGTAAGGTACATAATACATAATAAAATGTAAAAAAAAACTGACTAAAATGAGATTTATTATTCTAACTTAGCATCAAGGCAACTTACTCCTCTTGTTGCTTATGAGCAAAAAATCTTTGCAAAAACAACCTTATTATGACAGAAAATTACATTAATAACATAATTAATACATATATAACATTTTTTTTTCTTGTATCGACCTACGATCAGTCATTCAGACTATAATCAGGTGAGTTACAATAGATATAACTATTTAATTTTTTTTTTGTCATTTTCCAGTCTCCATGGGAAGAAGTGCGTACAGAAATGATCAACGAAAAAGGCATAACTCCCGAAGCAGCGGACAGAATAGGCGAATACGTCCGTTTGAGCGGAGGCACAGAGCTTGCTGACAAACTACGCACTGACGATAAACTATCCAAAACTAAAGCGGCAATCGAAGGCTTAGAAGGAATCAAGCTACTGCTCGGTTATTGTGAACTCTTCGGCATTAAGGATAAGATCCTGTTTGATTTGAGCTTAGCGAGAGGACTGGATTACTATACGGGCGTTATTTATGAAGCTGTGCTTACAAGTAAGTTGGAACATTAATTTAGTACAGTACTCGATTGCCGAAGGAGGGTGTTTTCGAGCGTACGAGTATGTATGTATTTAAGTCTAATTCTTTGGCACGCTCTACACTCTAAAGGGATTGGTAGATTTTGGATTGCAAGCTGCTTTTATTAATTTTGTTTTTGCATCTGATATGTTAAAGACGAGATTTTGCAGTACTTTTATATTTCTTTTAAATTTGATAGTTTTTATAACATTGTAAATTGAGATCAGAACGGGCCTAGCATGCGGCCCGTTATGATCTCAATTTACAACGTTAAATATACAAAAGACACTCGGTCATGAATCTCGATTTAAGCTAAAACCAGTTTTAAAACAGATAGTAAAACCCAGTTTTAAATCGAGATTCATGACTGGGCGACGTTTTAGCATGTGGAACTAAACGATAGAGCTAGTAATCTAGTGCAAGTGTGAAATGTATGGCTCGTTATAATGCAATTTATCTTTTGGTGTGCGACTGTGCGTGTGTACTTACTAGAAGTAGCACACTAACAGAACCTCACACACTTTCACTACAAATTGAGAGAAAGGAATCGCTTGGTTTGGACTTTCTTATAACAATAGGTTCAGATTTATTTCTTAAGTAGTCAGTGACAATGATGGATAGTGTAAAATTGCCCTATTATTTTCCATGTGGTCGAAATCTAAAATAATGAATAGGATAACAATGCCTTTTAAATAAAACACAAAAACGCCACAATTGTCTTCATTCATATTCATACACAATCATTTAAGTGTTCTTAATTAAACAAAATGTGTGTTAATCGTTAAATTAGTTGTACGCGTTTCTCAAACCTTTAATCTTCAGAATCGAACTCATCATTCCGAAACTGTCCTAATTCGGAACAATTTTCTTCACTCAGACATAATGTCTTAATTACTCTACCTTATAACAACTCTCAAGGCATTAATAGTCTGTTGATTCGTATAAATCGGTATCGTAATTCAAAGTAATATTATAAATGCGAAAGTCGGTTTGTTCGTTTGTTTGTTACACTTTCATGCTGATCGGTTGACTAGTTAAGTACTCATTTGATGTGAAATATTGCATACCATTGTCAGAGGTACAGAAAAGGGCTTAGGGTACTTTTTGTCCTGAAAAAAATTAATAAGTAGTTTTTTTTTTGCTCCCCTATCTAGGGGACGCACGTCATGTGCATTTGCCAGTGTCAAGTTAAAATAGTTATTTACAAATGATGGAGTGAAGATGATGATGATGAATCCCTCCCCTTTCCCCATTTCAGTAAAGTGATGGATACTTTACTGAAACTTTAAGTGGAGTTTTGTAAAGAACACGAAAAGTCACATTTCGCAATATATGTATCATTTGCCCACCCGAACCGATAAAGGCTAATAATCCACCGTTATTACACTTTAAGAGGGCCGCGACGCTCTGAAATTTCCATACAAACGCGCTACTCAAATTTCTTGAAAACCATTTGTCAGATTATGATGAAATTTAGCATGTACAATTAAATTAACAATATCTCCGCCCCTATGTTCTTGTTTTTTTTTTAAAACGTTCTCAAGCGAAAATAGAGGTATGAAAAATATCCGAATTTTTTAAGGGGTCACTTTTGACTGATTTATTCAATAGATAAACAAAGCAAATCATAAATTCCATTACATAGGGAGGTTGTCTACATCATTAGCTGTTAAATGAATCCATATTACAAGGGAAATTCTTAGTTACTTAAGAATGATTACAGAAGTGCAAAGTCATTAAAAAAATGAAATTGCACTTTGTCACTCTGTAGGTAACGTTAGAGGCTCGTCAGTATCATTACTCGCTCTCTTCGCTCGTCTTCTTCTTCTAGACGAAATGGCTATAGAATACTTTAAGCCAATGCGAAGTTAGTCTAGGTCACCTAGGTCGAAGTTAGTTAGGTCGCCGGACTCTTAACACTCGAACAATCACAAGATTAAAATTAATACAAAATTACGACAATACCTATTTGGATCACGCCAAAAAACATAAGAACTTTTCATCCCAAGAAAATTGTCGTTTCCTGTGAAAACGCGGCTGAAACCGCGGCGCGTAGCTAGTTTATAAACAGATGTTGTTGATTGGTATAATGCATGAACCAGATTGCTGTTAAATGGTATAATGTGTAAATGGATTCGTGAATTGGTATGCTTAAGAAGATTGTCTGTTTCCTTCTAGAGCCCATTAAGATCGGCAACGAAGAGCAGACCGTTGGTTCGATCGCCGGCGGCGGCCGATACGACAACCTCGTTGGGATGTTCGACTCTAAGAACAAACAGGTACTTACTATCATACATATATGACATGGCATATCGTCACGCCTTTCCCCAGAGGTGTAATACAACACCCGCACTTCGCTGGACGATATTCAGTCCTAAATGTGACAGGGGGCGAGCCTGCCGCCATACACCGGGCTCCAGTCATGTAGCAGATGACGTACAATACGCACCGATGCCGACGGCACGCACCAATTTGTTCATTGTGTGAACATATATACAATGAACAAATTGGTGCGTGTCGTCGGCTGGGTTCGAACCCGCTCCCTCTAGCTTGAGAGGCGGGTCTTCTCCAACTAGGCTATCACTGCTAAGCTATTATACATGGTATAATATTGAAATCTGCCAGGTATACGAGTAGCATTCAGAGTCAAAAATGGTCACGTGGACAACACGTAGTGAAGTCAATCGGTGCTTAAGCAAGACCGAAATAAGTAATTTACATCAAGTTCGAAAGAGACGGATGACGATGACGAGTGACGTCATTAGGTGTTGGTTTCCGGAAAGACTCCCGGAATAGGATAAATAGAATAGGCTAGACCTTAGTCTAGCCAGTCTACATAAGTCTATTCATACATCTTATTTTTATATCATAAATGCAAAAGTTTGTTTGTTTCTGTGTTTATTTGTTATTTCTTCACGCTCAAACGGCTGAACAGATTTTCATGATATCTGGAATGGAGGTAGCTTTATATGCCCTGGATTAACTCATAGGCTACTATTTAACAGCGGGTGACACCGTGGAACACAGCCAGTAATAAAATATTTTACATCATTTTACATTAAACTAAATTTTAATTATTAAGTAGTTCATTCGTATGTACAGGGTTATCAGGAAAGGGTGCACTAAGCCGAAAGGCGGTCATTGTACTCATCGTTATAAACAACTTTTACTATGGGATCAACTCTGAAATAAAAAAAATAACAGCTGTTCCATACATTTTGTTGACAAACATTTAACTTTTTGGATGGAACAGCCGATATTTAACGAGATTTTGGGGTTGGCTGAGTTGGCTCCATAGAAAAAGTTGTTCATAATTTTTTTTTTTTTATGTACAATAAGTCGGCGTTTGACCACCAACTCGCCTGATGTTAAGCGACGTTGTGGTCTAAGATGGAGCACGACGACCTATAAGGTACTTATTCACTCTATAGCCTTGAAGTTTTGTAGAGTGAACAAGTACAAAGACGGCAGTTGAGTGAGGCGCTACAAGTGCGCTACTGCTCAGACCCGTCTTCGGAACGGTTACACCGGACTACATCCCGAAACACGACTAGGTCATTTCACGGCATGGCTTGGTCCGGTGGTATGACTATAATGACCCCCTTCTGGTTTAGTACGCCCTATACCGATAACCTGTACATATACGCGCCCTGGTTGTTTGTCCGTCCGTGAAGCGTTAGAGGCCTTTAAGTGGCCTAAAAACATTGACACCTATATAATAATAAAGCCACTCTAAACGAACTTAATTATTAACTTCAACTAAAATACATTAATTATTCATTTACATTGAACTACTACAATTATACAATACATTATTCATACTTTCGTGTGAATATGCGGCTAGTATGAAAAGTAACTCTATGCTTGTTTATATAAGAGTCATTTGTTTTGCGAAACGAAAAACACGAAAGAATAGTAGCGATGGTTTATGTAAGGCGTATACTAAGGCCATCAGACTTATCTAAGACTAGCTCTTTTGCCAGCGGCTTCGCTCGCGTTTCATAGCCTATGTCAGTCAGGGATAATGTAGCTTTCTAATGGAGAAATAATTTTTGGAATAGGACCATTAGTTTTTGAGTTAATTCGTTACAAATATACAAAAAAAATTCTTACCTCTTTTGATTGTTAGTTTAGAAGTGTAGATTTATTTAAGAATAGAATTGCCAGCGGTAAAAAGTGAAAAGCCTATGTAATACTTGTTTTTTTTTTTTTTTTTTTCAATTTATATAATAATTTTCCAGGTCCCCTGCGTAGGTGTGAGTGTGGGCGTTGAAAGAGTATTCTCAGTGCTGGAGGCGAAACTAGCGGCGGGAGACATCGTCGTGCGGAACAACGACGTCGACGTGTACGTCGCCTCGGCGCAGAAGAACTTCCTAGAGGAACGGATGAAGATCTGCGCTGAGCTCTGGGACGCCGGCATCAAGGTGGGAAGGAGATAGACTGTTTGATTTGGTATTAATGAGAGAGTAGAAAAGAGAGAAAACTGAGAGAGAAGCGGGAGGAAAGGGAGAGTGAATATCGTCCGGCGAAGTGTGGGTGTTGTACACTTCTGCCAACCCACTCGGGGGAAAGGCGTGACGATATGTATTAAAATGTATCTTGTTCTTTAAGGCGAGCCTGGCCAGAAAACGTCTAGCAAGAATCAACTTTTCTCTAAGATAAACCATGGTTTTTACTGTGTAAAAAAAAATATGTTATTCTTAAGCATATTTTTAAGTGGAATCATAAATCTGATACATGTAATGAATAACTTCACTCGATAGAAAAAAAATCCAAAGTCACCTCTATTTGGTATTTTAAACACGATTTGCGACTTAATTTTTACAAATCATATTGTTTTTTTATTTTTTTTACGAATTATAACGCAATAAAAAAATGGAATCATAAATAAAAATGTTAAAAAGTTAACATGGTAATTTTATATGATTTTTTATCACGAATTCATGGTAAAAAGGCACGTTTGCGTGACCGCCAGTCCGCCCGCAGACCCCGTCGACGCCGGACGTGTGCCAAATTTTTGTGATCTCCGCAGTGCCGCACACACCAACACCAACCAAGCATTTAGTTTTGCCATAATGGGTAACAAACATAATAAACGAAAAAAATGCTCAAGTCTGGCTTTTAGAAAATCGTACGAGTCAAGGAGCAAACGTCGGTAAGTAGATAAACTTCTACTAGATTAAATTGGTAATCATTGTTTTTATTTACTAGAATCGACATTTCTTGCATTGCTTTTTGTAGTCAGATGATGTATCAACAAATCTATTAGTACCTACTTATATTCGTTTTAGTGTTTTCAAATATCATACTCATCATCATAGATACTTTTTTGTCTCGTTACGTGTATTCACGATGTAAATACCCGGCCTAGTGGTATACCTACTAGTGATATTTATGTAGTTATACCTACCTACAGTTACAGTTTTTTTTGCAGAAGACTACTACGTAACAAAGTCCAATGACTTTGGAATTGACGAAACGTAAGTACCTATCTACCTTTTGTACCACGCAGGGAGGCGGGTGTTCTGCGAAGTTTTGACTATGTCGGTCACCATTTATTATTTCACCCAGACAACTTGTGAGATACGGATACGGAGCGACGTTCATACTTTCATTATTCCTGAGCATTCTAAACTGCACAACGAGTAAATACCCGCCCTAGTGGCATACCAGTGATATTTATATTTATAATTATAGTTATACCTACTTACACGAATACCTATCTTACAGTTTTGTTTTTTTTTTCAGAAGAGTACTACAACCAAATGTAATAAACTCCGATGACATTGGAATTGACGAAACGTAAGTACCTACCTACCTTTTGTAACATGCAGGGCGGCGGATCTTCGCTAAGTTTTAACTATACAGGATGTTAGGTAAGATACGGGACGACGTTCATACTTTCATTTTTACTGAGCAATCTGAACTGCACAACGAGTAAATACCCGGCCTAGTGGTATATCTAGTAGTGATATTTACGTAGTTATACTTACCTACATGAATACTTATCTTCGTTTTTTTTTTTGCAGAAGAGTACTTCAAGAGAATGTAATAAACTCTGATGACATTGCAATTGACGAAACGTAAGTACCTACCTTCTTTTTGTAACATGCAAGGTGGCGGAACTTCGCTAAGTTTTGACTATATATTATGTAGGATGTTAGGTGAGATACGGGACGACGTTCATACTTTCATTTTTACTGAGCAATCTGAACTGCACAACGAGTAAATACCCGACCTAGTGGCATACCAGTGATATTTATATTTATATAGTTATACCTACTTACACGAATACCTATCTTACAGTTTTGTTTTTTTTTCAGAAGAGTACTAAAACCAAATGTAATAAACTCCGATGACATTGGAATTGACGAAACGTAAGTACCTACCTACCTTTTGTACCATGCAGGGCGGCGGATCTTCGCTAAGTTTTAACTATACAGGATGTTAGGTAAGATACGGGACGACGTTCATACTTTCATTTTTACTGAGCAATCTGAACTGCACAACGAGTAAATACCCGGCCTAGTGGTATATCTAGTAGTGATTTTTACGTAGTTATACTTACCTACATGAATACTTATCTTCGTTTTTTTTTTTGCAGAAGAGTACTTCAAGAGAATGTAATAAACTCTGATGACATTGCAATTGACGAAACGTAAGTACCTACCTTCTTTTTGTAACATGCAAGGTGGCGGAACTTCGCTAAGTTTTGACTATATATTATGTAGGATGTTAGGTGAGATACGGGACGACGTTCATACTTTCATTTTTACTGAGCAATCTGAACTGCACAACGAGTAAATACCCGACCTAGTGGCATACCAGTGATATTTATATTTATATAGTTATACCTACTTACACGAATACCTATCTTACAGTTTTGTTTTTTTTTCAGAAGAGTACTACAACCAAATGTAATAAACTCCGATGACATTGGAATTGACGAAACGTAAGTACCTACCTACCTTTTGTACCATGCAGGGCGGCGGATCTTCGCTAAGTTTTAACTATACAGGATGTTAGGTAAGATACGGGACGACGTTCATACTTTCATTTTTACTGAGCAATCTGAACTGCACAACGAGTAAATACCCGGCCTAGTGGTATATCTAGTAGTGATATTTACGTAGTTATACTTACCTACATGAATACTTATCTTCGTTTTTTTTTTTTGCAGAAGAGTACTTCAAGAGAATGTAATAAACTCTGATGACATTGCAATTGACGAAACGTAAGTACCTACCTTCTTTTTGTAACATGCAAGGTAGCGGATCTTCGCTAAGTTTTGACTGTACTGTATGTATGTAATTTATATAGGGTTTTAGGTGAGATAGGGGACGTCGTTCATACTTTCATTTTTGACTAAGCAATCTGTACTACACGAGTGTTTGGTAGCGTTTGAGTTATAGCCGTATGATTTGAACACATCTAGGCCTGATTAGTACTGCAACGTGATTCTGGCTGTTTTGAAGAAAACTCGTAAAGTTGTATATTCGTTTTTAACGATTAGCGAAAATTGAGCATTTCGGTAAATCTTGTAAGTACGGCTTTTATAAACCTACGACTGGTATGGATGTGTTCGTCGTTGCCTTTGAAATTCGAAACTGCCGGTTGTAAGAAGCGATAGCGGGGACAGGCGAAGCTATGTATATACGTCACAAAGATGGCCGCCGACCGTTGTAGATTATTGCTTATATCTCGAGTTCTATCTCATCAAATCAGTTGTTTGAGGTGTCATTTGAAAGCTCATTTATTTATAATGTAGTTGTTATATAATTATGTACATACATACCAACAAGCTTAAACGACAGCTTCCGTGCGCGAGTCCGACTCGAACTTGGTCGGTTTTTTAGAATTTTTATATTTTGAACTTTTGGACATCATACTTATAAATATTTATTTTTATTTTGTTTTAGGCACGTGGATGACATTGACCCTGTTTCACTCAGCGTGGTCATCATCCTGCGTCAGTCATGGTTTGGTGGGGGGTATCCTATCACGGCGTCACAAAGCTTAGTTTTTGTGAAAAGGGGGTTAAAACTTCTGCCAAAGTGTATCAAGAGACCTTCTTATATGGTGTTGTACAACCCCTTAGCAATACACTTTTTAAAAATCTACCGTGGAGTTTCCAACTAGACTCTGCACATGGTCACAAGGCGCGAACTACCCAAGCCTGGCTGGAAGCCAATGTTCCGGACTTTATAAGGGCTGAAGACTGGCCCTCCTCTAGCCAGATCAAAACCCCCTGGACTACAAATTATGGTCAGGTTTAGAGGGCATGGCCTGCTCTAAACGACACGCCGACATAGAGTCACTTAAGAAATCTTTGAAGCAAGCAGTGGCTAAATTTCCCATGGAAACAGTCCGTAAATCCATAGATTCTTGGCCAGACCGACTAAAGGCCTCTATCAAGGCCAAATGTGGTAATTTTGAATAAAATAATAGTTATATTTTTGTTAAGACTTCAATACATATGTAAATATAACTTTTATTAACATTACATTACTGTATAAAAAAATAAATGCATTTTCATTTGTAACAGAACTTATGGCTAGACATGCATACATATCGTCACGCTTTTCCCCGAGGGGGCTGGCAGAGGTGTAATACAACACCCACATTTCGCCGGCCGATATTCAGTCCCAAATGTTACAGGGGGCGAGCCTGTCGCCATACACCGGGCTCCAGTTATGTAGCAGATGACACACAATACGCACATATGTTCACACAATGAACAAATTGGTGCGTGCCGTCGGCTGGGTTCGAACCCAGCAGAGCAAAATTGCCACTCCCAACTAGGCTGCCATCGATTCTACAACTATATCACAGAACAAATAATAATACTACGTACCTATAGCTCAATTGTATATATAAATGTAAATATTGTGAATGTATATTTTTGTATTGGATGTTTTGTTAGTACTAGCAGAATGTCCGCCACTTCGTACCCAGGGTATGTATATATCCGGTATAAGTTTACTCGATTCTTTCATAATTATTGTTTCAAAATTATATCTGAATCGTGTAGTTTTTTAACTTTAACAAACCATACAATATTATTAGTACGCACCTAATGGTAAATTAAGGTAATTAAAATTGTTATTACCATTGTTATACGATATACCCAAAAATAATGAAATTTACCATGTTGTATTATTTAAAGAATACCGGTAGTTACACAATCATTCCAACACCCTGTATAAATATTTGTCCTAATAAGGATAACAAGTAGCCTATGTGTCAATCCAGGGCAATAAGCTAACTCCGTTCCAAATATGATCCTCATCCGTCTAGCCGTTTAGGTGTGAATAAGTGAAATACGAGTAAGTACCTAACGTCCACACACAATCGCAATCTTTTGTATTTATGAGTGTGAAGTGTGATAAAATGGAAATATGACACTACCGGTAAAATGAAACTAATGCCACGACTGCTCACACATAAAAAATACAACAACTCGTGGACATGAGATTGGTTGTACCTACCTACCTATATTGGCTTGAACGGCATTTTTTAGATTTTTTTTTGGTTGGCATCAAATAAAAAATGTTCATAAAATGGATGAGTACAATGACGGACGGATTATTTTATCGATTTCCTAAAAATGGGTGTTTAGGTACTCGATACCATAACGTGACTGACGGGTGAAAGACGTGCGCGCGGCGCATCGCACACAACTTTTGTGTCGCGTGAATGAATACGTCGCGCTCCCAAAAAGTGCGGCCTGAGGTAGAGTAAAATACCTAAAGTTCTGGGAAAGCCTCGCCTTAAAGTTTTTCTTCGCCGACCCAACGTTTACGTCACTACTAAAAAAATACGAAGAAAATCTTTAAAGATCAAGATACATTTGAATACATATTCGACGGACGGGACGATATTCAGTCCCAAATGTGACAGGGGCGAGCCTGTCGCCATACACCGGGCTCCAATCATGTAGCAGATGACATACAGTACGCACATATGTTCACGCAATGAACAATGACCATAGAATAACTAAGTAGTTTTAGATCGCATTTAGTACCATTTCAAACATAAAACTATATTTTTTTAATTCTTAATTAAGTAAGTATTTATTTCAAAACACCATTTCGAAGTTTATTTTCATAAAAGTACAATTTCAGCATCTACTTTATTTTCGTCATCAATTTAAACACAACTTCATTAAATTCCAGACCGAGCACTCCTACAAGAAGAACCCCAAGATGCTGAATCAGCTGCAACACTGCGAGGAGAACGGCATCCCCCTCGCCGTCGTTCTCGGCGAGTCGGAACTGAAGCGCGGCGTCGTCAAGATACGAGGCATCACCTCGCGGTCTGAAGAGGAAGTGGCGAGGAAGGATCTCGTGCACGAGTTGAGGAAACGAATAGCTGCCTCGAGTGGGACGGTCGTTAACGGAGTGTAAAGTATTAGAGAGTGTACACTGTACAGGGTGTTGGGATAGATGATGGGTGTATGCTGGAAGAGCATTCAGCAGGGCGCTAGACAAGTTTCAATCGCTCCCAAGCGATTCTGTTTCTAGTATTTACCAATTGAACGTCAGCTCCTGATTGCACGAGTTGACAATGTGATCACGTGACATTTTTAAAGCTCGTATTTCGTTGTTACATTTTTTTAGGCTTCTAAACATAAAAATGTCAAAAATAAGATCTTAAGATTTTTGACTCTGCTGGCAGGTTTACTGGGCAAACCTGCTGTCAGTAAAGGACCTTTATTCTGGCGCGTGAAATATTTTCTCATTCGTTTTTGCTAATGTTAGAAAAGTCATGGGAGTAAAAGTGACCGAGATAAATACACACGCCCCAGATGTGATGGGTCAGTGACTCGGCTCGCAAAGCATCGCTTTGACCGCCTTTTTCCGCTCAATCGTGCGTGTCCTTATTTCCTTTATTTTAAATCCTTATTTTACTACTCCCAGTATAAAACTTTGATAACAATAAACATTTTGTTTTGTAAGTAAATATTTACCATTTTATACTTTACACACTTTTTTGACGTACAAAATATACCTAATTTATGACGTCACTAAATGTCCGTAGTCTATCCAAGCACCTTGTATAGAAAGTTTAGCAAATACTCCTATTCTACTTAGAGCTGGTTTCTAAATTGACAGTTGTCCAACTTTGAGGAAAATTGTAACAGAAGCATTTACATATTCACGACGAACGCACGAATTTTCACATTCTCTTTGCGATTCAGTTACAATACCTTAAAAACTCAGTGATAATGGCAAATGAGGGTAGTTTCATTTTGCTCCACCAAATGACCCCACCAACTGAAGAGGCATAGTGGGATGTTAAAAATGTTGCCACACTGAAATACCACCACTTGCCACTGCGTTCACTGAAACCTGACTGACACCTGTGAGTTCTGGTTTGAGTGTGGCATTGATTTTTGTGGGGCTTACTCCCAATGACCACCGCCAAAACAGCCACCAGTGGGGTTAGTTAGGACAAAGTTTTACTTTTTGTCCCAACTGCCGCCAGTGGGGCCATAAAAAAATATTGTTTCTAGTTTTTTGTCATTGTAATGTAATTAAATAGTTAATCTATGTTGCAGTGTTAAAATATATCAAAAATTGGTTTTCTATCGGTTTGACTGTAGTTTACACCAGTGGTGGCAGTTTGGTGGTGGTCGTTGGCACAAAACATTATGTTATTTCCCAACGAGCCCCAATGGCGACAGATAGGACAAAACTTAAAACTTTGTCGTAACGACCACCACTGGTGGCTGTTTTAATGGTGGTCGTTGGGAGTAAGCCGATTGTAACATGATTAGTGTGGCAAAGTCGCCTATAGAAATTTCAACACTTCCATTATACCCCATTGGAGGAGAACACTTGGTGGAAGTGGAATTACCGCAAATAGTATTGAACAAGCCGTGTTATGGATAAAACTAAGTATTAAAATAAAATGCACATTGAAGATTGTACTAAACTAATGTTTCACATCTGCTGTAGCCTGTAGCATTAGCCCTACCATGACAGGTTTGTTAATTTATGTTTACACAAATTTTTATTTATTCAGATATTAACTAGAATGTAACAAAATGCATTGTTTGTTTTAAGAGTTGTCTACAATCATGCATTTCTACTTCCTAACTAATTAACGTTTTATAGCCTCCGAAGTTAAACAGTGTTTTTTCCTTTTCCATCGAGTTGATAACTCAAAAAGGAAGATAAAGACAAACAATGTACAACTTCAGAGGCTATACATCGTTTACTAGTAAGGGAGTTAAAGTATAACTTAATTATTATATTATAACTTAATTATAAATAATATTTAAGCTTTGTGGTTTTTCTTCGTTAGTAATTTATTTAGTATCATCCTCATAAAAACTCGTTTTTTAGATTTTTATTTTCTATATTTTGGTTCACTAAACGGTAACAAACAGTGAGTTTAGAGTTAATTACCTAGATAGTAGATTCATACAGTTTGATGTATATGTGTGGAATATTTTGATTTTTTTAAAATAAACGGATATTATGATATATTTTATTATTTTGATCACTGGATTACAATCTTTGAACCTATTTAGTCTAGTTGCGGATCCTTGAGAACGTAGTCGCTGGTCGACTAGCAAGTTGGTGAAACGTAAACCTATCCTATCGATCTACCTAATTAGTTAGACGTATAACATATTTTTTTACAAAAAAAAAATAGCAATGTTGTGTTTAGTTATTTTTTTCTTTTTGAAAAGACTTCAGATATAGATGACTACCTCGGTGGCTCAGTTGGTAGTGAATCTGCCTTCTGAGCTTGGAGGCGTAGGTTCGATTCCCACCTAGGGCAAACATTTATGTGCTGAACATTTGTGTTTGTTCTGTCTGGGTGTTAAATTAAATATCTATTTAAGTATGTATTTAAAAATATATATGTATATCAGTCTCTGGCAGCCATAGTACAAGCTTTGCTTAGTTTGGGGTCAGGCGACCGTGTGTGGAAATGTCCCGAATTTAGTTATTATTTAGATACGCATTTACGTACAAATGAGAAGTAGCTTGAATCAGACTTAGTATACAAAAAGAAATATTGCAGTACGGAAGCATCGCGATGCCTAACGGTTATCCTTTACAGCCACCAATGACAAACTTCGATTAGTCTCCGAATCAATGACCTTGTAGTCATCGTCCCCGATCCGATACTATTGACCTCGATCGGCTGTACTCTGCTCGACAAAATATACCGAGTGCTGGCAACAGAATACAGAAGAGTGATTTCCAATAATGCGGTGTCACGGCCGAGTCGCCTAACCAGCCTCATTGTTCCCGCCAGCCTCCACGCTTCCTCCCATTGTGCCCTAATTCGCCGTGAACTCAAACACGATTTACGCCAATATAAAACTCTTTAACCTAACTGACTCCCGCTTATTATAGCTTCAAACGCTCCCTCGTAAGCACGCACCTCACAACGATCACCTGCAATGAGATGATTTGCCGTAAACTCTGTGTCGTACTCTTCTGTGTTTCTTTACTCACTGCGACCAGTGCATCGGTGCTGAAAGAAGCTTTAGAAGAACATCTCAAAGATGCAGCCCTCAAAGAAGCAGCGGAATCTATCAAACACGACAAGCACAAAGGTGAAAAAGTGCACGAAGAGGATAGCCAAATACATGACACGCATAAAAACCAATACACCAAATCCAGTGACGAAGGCAAATATGTGAAAAAAGATCACGATATTAAATCGGCGAACGAAGCTGACTCCTACAAGGGATACAATGCTAATCAAGATAAAGCGGAAGACAGTGAAACTACAGGATTTAAACGAGGTCATAAGAAAGGTCACCACAAGCAAGGGTTCCAAAACTCCTATCACAAAGACGAATCGTCCAACAAAAGCACCTTTTTCGATGATTTTAATGACGAAGGTGACAAAGCCGCTTACAATAGTAAATTAAACAGTCATGACAACCACGGCGGACGAGCCTACCAAGGCTCTCACAATAATGGGCAAGAATACGTCCGGGATAATTATCACGGAGGTGGGTACAACCGAAACGCAGATATTGGCAATAAGCAGCTAGGACATCAGGATCACGGCAGAAAATACCATCTAGATGATGCTGAGTACCACAATAAATACCACGATGATCGTAACAAATACAATAGAGACAAGGTTCACGACTACCACCAGTATCGTGCTCCGCATCACAGAGAGCCTGGCTGGGACTGGCAGAAGTGGGATGACCGACGAGGCTGGGACGATCGAAGAGGCTGGGATGACCGCGGTGGCTTGGACGATCGCCAAGCTTGGGATGATCGTCGAGGTTGGGATGATCGTAAGGGATGGGAGCAACCTGGATGGCAGAGAGACAACGCCTGGGCGACTAAAGACTACGGGGGTCCAGGCTACTATGACGATCACGGTTCTCGACACGAAGGAGGCTACGGGTACGGTCCTCACCACGGCTATGGTTATGGATACGACGAATCCCGCAACACGCCGATTGCTAAAATACCAACGGCTTCCGCTCAAATTCCGCAAAATGCCCCTGTAGTAGCCCACAGAAAGCAAACCATCACCATCTACGAGGATCCAAGATATAACGGCAAACAATCTGGGCAGCTTCGGAAGGAGGAGGGTGATTATTTACAGTTGGAATATAGGCCGAGCAATCAACGCTACGCGGAATATGATGACACGTATTACGCCCCGACCAGAGATGGGGGAGTGGAGACGAGTAAAATTAACAAATTAGTTTATAATTACAGGCGGCAGTGATGCGCATCGATTAGTTGTGGGGTGACGATCTTGTAACTGAAATCAACTCTACAAAACGGTATAACTATTATATACACAAGTACAAAAACGTCCATACAACTAGTTTAAAGTTGAAACGAGTTTCGATGGTTCTATGATGATTTCTTACAATTTCTTCACGCCAATGTCCTGTTATTATGATGTAACTTTAATTAATTAAAGTAGGTTTTGTGGATGCTTTCTACAGATACTCATAAAATTATTCTATTGTAAGTTAAGTCACTCTACTATTATTATTTATTGTAAGTCAGTTATCAACGAAGTTGGTATTGGGAAGCGGTGTCGGGTAAGATAAGTTTGTATAAACGGTTTCGAATTGAGTAAAATATATCTGGGTAGTACCTAACTGCTGGACATCGTATTTGATTTCGATATTGCATGCGATATTGGAAATTCCTGAGTATTAAAGACGTCTCCATATCACATTCAACGATTTGAAGTGAGGCGTGCAAAGGCAAATAGGTAGGGAAGATTCCTTGGGGCTACGTGACGAACAGACGGACGGCCGGCCGGGCCGGTGGACCGGCGTATTTCAATATGGTGCATCTGTCACACTTGAATGGGTCGTGCTTTGGACCGTGACCGGTTTTGGAGCGTGCAAAATCGGTGTCGGTGGTCCGGGGAAAGATGTGAGCGATAAATAGTCAAAGCGTTTACCGTCACTAGGCACAGGGATCTGAATAAAATGGCAAAATATGCTGATAAAGGCTCATAGCATGAATAGCATCATGGACTATGATGAACACACGTACCTAAGCGGGTAGGTTCTAGTAAGTAGTACCTACCTACCTACCTACCTACCTACATCTACAGAGATTTTAAAGAGCTCTCTATTTCATGAACAAAAATTACGTAGTTAGAAATGACAATGATATGAATGAGAAAGACAATTTTAGGAAACGTATGACAATAATAATTAGGGTAATAAATCTACGTTTACTTTCAATCAGGAAATTTTGGTGTTACCACCAACTCGCCTGTTGATAAGCGACGACGTGGTCGACACTCAGATACAATTAGGTACTTACCTAAAAATTATCATTTCTTTATAAACTCTGTTTCACTGTTTCCTATAAGCTCCACCCTAGTGACTTCAATCTCTTATTACCCAGACGTTTTAATTAAGAGACATCGTCATGGAGCCACTACCCACTCGTAGATATTTTTCAGTGCTTTTATTTGTAATTTAAATTTTGCAACCCCTTCGTTGTTTTCGCTGTAGGGGGATAAACTAATTTCACCGTTAAGCTCCCGACAAAGTCTCGTTTAAACGTATCTATAATAATATGTATGGTCTGGCCCTAGCCAACGTTTTAAAATTGGATTAGGCTAACATCCATTGAGAATAAAGAGGCTCGTTTTTATTTTTGCTTTGTAGGAGCTTTGGGAGCGTACAATGTTTTGTAACGTTTGCTAGACGTTTGGACGATATTTTCGCTAAGTTTACCTACTATGTTTTTGTAGAATGGGTGGTTTTCACTTCTTTCGTTTTTTTTTGTAATCTTACAAATTTTACTTACAAATTTATTTGTAAGTTTTTTTACTTATATCTCAAATACTTAACAGCAATTTTTTTAACGAAATTTAAAACAGGCTAAAATTCACCACCAGAACGCGATTTTAGGGGTTATGCTTGTCGTTGACTTTTGGAAGTCTCGGAATGTATAATTAGTGAGCGTTAGCGAGCGAAGCGTCTATGCTTCAGCTTCGACGAAAATGCTTTCGTGTGACCGGATCTCTGTCTTCCTCTATGTAGCATTTATTAACTGATTTTCTTGAAATTTTGTGAGTAGGTGCAATTTTGAAAAATGTCCTTAATCTGATTCGGCAAAAAAAATCTATAATTATCGAACCCGCTCACAAAATTTCATGAGAATCGGTTGGGAAATGCGACCTGTAGAGAGAACAGACGCGGGCCGCGAGGTATATATGTATGTCTCGATAATAATAGTTGATTTCTATCTACTTCTGGCTTTTGAGTAAAAGTTGAGTGCAGAAACAAAAAAAAACGTGTTTGAATTCCATAACAATAAGTTTGTAGGTATGCGAAATGTTCACAGCTGCAACCACTTAATCGAATTATCATAGGATTTTAAACACTAAAACTCTTTATAGTTAAAATTGTGTATATTTAAAATTATGTATTATGTATTATGTATGTATTATGTATTAATTATGTATGTTAAAATTGTGTATAGTTAAAATTGTGTAGTTGTTATGGTGCCTCTGTGCAATGTCTAGACTAATGTAGGTAGATACTTCCTTTGGAATTCCTCTTTTAGTGAAAATCTCTTTGTAAGTTTGATGAGTTTTTAATAGATATGGATAGGTATTATTTTACTTTCTTAGCAGAAAAAAAGGTTTAGTTTAGACTTACAAATCTTTAAGAGCTTCTTTTACGAAAGTTAAAATACCTAATCCTACTTTATTTATTTATTTCTTATAACATCTACATATTCTTACAGGGTTAACCTAATATAATTACCTAATGGCTCTGTGAGCTGTAAGACCTCGCGGCCGACGTCTGTCTCCCTTATAGGGCTATTTCCTAAACTGATTCTCGTGAAATTTTGCGAACAGGTTCGTTAATTATACAGAATTACTCGTATCATTGCCGAGGCATAGACGCTTCGCTCGCTACGCTCGCTCGGTCGATAAAGGCGAAAGTTTGTGTGTGTGTTTATTTGTTATATAATAATAATAAATAAATAAATATTCGGGACACTTGAACACACGGTCGTCTGAGCCCAAACTAAGCAAAGCTTGTACTATGGCGGCCAGAGACTTATATATTATATACTTTTAAATACATACTTAAATAGATATTAACACCCAGACATAGAACAAACACAAATATTCATCATATGAATGTTTGCCCTAGGTGGGAATCGAACCCACGCCCCCTAGATCAGAAGGCAGATTCACTACCGACTGAGCGACCGAGGCAGTCAAAGTCATCTTTTCATTCTTAATCGTTAACACTCTTGTCAGAGTCTTGTCGTGGTCATCGGTCTGGGTGGTGCTCGCTTCACAATTCGTCGCCACTCGTCACGTATAGCAGCCATATTTGTTACATATATTTGTTACATCTTTACGCTCAAATGAATGGACAGATTTTGTAGAAATTTGGTAAGTGGGGAGGTAGCTAAACACATGAGTTAACATATGAAGAACTTTTTTTACCGTGGGTTAATACCGCAGGGTGCAGCAGTTTTTAAATAATAATGTCCTACAATAATTAATCAATGTTCTTACAACATAAAAATTATACCTAAACTTACTTACCTACACTAGAAAATTTATCATAACAACATAATATCGTCACGCCTTTTCCCTGAACGGGCTAGCAGGGTGGTGTATTACAACACCCACACTTCGCCAGATGATATTCAGTACCAAACGTGATAGTGGGCGAGTCTGTCGCCAACAAAAAAAAAATACTAGAAAATAAAAAAGGAATAAAATATGGTGCAAAAAGGGAACACTAGATGGCGCTAGTAGCGCCTTAGAACTCGCAAGCGTTTCATTCGCGACCGGCATGGGAGTTTCGAGCGCGCGGACTTCTCCTCAATAAAAGGGTGTTTGCCGCTTCGATGGCACGCGGGTCGACGCTACGGTGTCGGTCCGCGGGGTATGGCTATCAAGACATACCTAACACGTAATTTTTAAAACAGCAGGCAGTTGGCTACCAAAAGTACCGGCGCCTGCTTATATTAATACTCGTAATTACCAGCTACAGTCTTAAAGACTGTTCGAGTCGAGGCTTAACTCGAGTCTTAATGATTGTAGCTTAGCTTATAAATGAAAAAATTATGCTCTGTAACGAGAAAACTGCATGTTTATCTCGTTATGTATTGGGTAACGTCGCAGGAAAATTGCATAACTCGTCCGTTTATAAACGGCCGGCATATTGTAGAATGCTGAAAGGACACTGGACGTTGTCAGCGTGAACAAATTAGAATTTAAAGAATTACAGTAGGTTATTAATTTACTCGTAAGTAGTAGTTACCTAGTATTATTGTGATAAGTATTTGTCAAAAAAATTATTTTTAATTATTAATTAAATCATTAATTAATTAATTAATTAATTATTTTTTCCATTTTTACCATTAATCTGTTTTTTATTTTTTACTTGATTCAGTAAGTTGATCCTATCCTAAATACTATATTATTACACCATGATCACATTTTGCAACAAAAGTTGTTAAGTTAGACGAAGAGCTGCCCTGTAAAAGATTTTCGATTCGTTTTTAAAGTCCGCTTACTGAATTATTCTATCCAATCTGTTTTTCGACATTTCTAAGATCATTGAATGCTACTAATATTATAAACGCGAAAGTTTGTAAGAATGGATGGATGGTTGTTTATTACTCTTTCACGCCAGAGCGGCTGAACAGATCTGGATGAAATTTGGCACAGAGATAGATTATAGTCTAGAATAGCACATAGGACTTTTTAACCGCAGGTAAAACCGCGGTGCGCAGCTAGTTTGTGATATAAATTGAAGCTAAACTTGCAATAATCTAATGCCGGTAGCGATAGGTGAACTTCCTCCCTTGTCCTCTAATCTATAACTTTACTCACAGATGCTTCTGTTTAACGATTGGTAAACAAGTTTTTTTCTCACCTTAAATACTGGCCAATTTTGAAACTAAATTAAAAGCCGTCTAAAAATCACCACCATAACGCAATTAGAAGGATTTTGCTTATGACTTTTAAAGTGTGAGAATATCTAATTAAAGTTAGAGTTAGACCAGCTATAGGTAGGAGTAGGTACGTGCATACCACAGATCTGGGATGGAAGTCCTTCCCGAACATAACTAAGTTCATGTATTCTTTTGTAGAAAGAAAAGTTAAAATCTGTCATTAAAGTTGGGGAGTTATGCATATTAATTAGAAGCCAATTTGCAATTTTAAATTTTTATTCACCACTCGTAGCGATGAAAGCGAGTAGTCGGTTAGTTTGATCCTTGTTGATTTAATCAAGTATAGTCTAATAGCACCCTGTATAATTCCTTTGTGGCGAAACACTCAACAAACTTTATGCACGGGAATATTTTGAATTGTTACTTGTGCTCGATTGTTACAAACTTATGCAAAACCACTCGATAAGTTAATCTATGCTATAAAATTATTTGTCGAGATCTCGCTGACGAGGAGTGATAGGTAGTTTCGCGTTACAAGTAAACATTTTAATTAAGGCTCGATATATCACGAATACAAATAGGTACATATTTTGTTTGCGCCTAGTTTGGTATGGAGAATTGTGATTATCACGTGCAAAAAAACAGCTAGTAGAAAAAACAATCAAAAACAGTTTGACCAAAGTAGAAAGAATATTTGGAAAAAAAAACAGAAAGTGCCATCTTAAAAAAACTGTTTGAGTGTAGTTCTCTAAATTTTTTAAGCGATTACAACACATTTTTTTCGATTATGAAATAGCCAGATTAGTTCACTAAAACTAAGAGTAATTTATTCTTACTTGTGTACTTATTACGATTATCAGTAAAACGGTAAGAAAATGTGATTCTAGGCGCCGCCGGTCTCATTTTACCATCAAATATGATCTACGATTTTCAACTCTAAATGAAGCATCCTATAGGATGCTTCATTCCCACTCGCACACACGTGGGAAATCGTGGTAATCGTGGAAATCGTGGTATGACTGTGCCATAAGAACAAATTACTTTACATAGTGTTTTTTCATAAAAGACGACTTCTAAAATAATTGCATAGTTTATTGCATGTGCGTTAATTAATTCTTGTGTGTCTTAATTAGCTCTCATTGATATTCTGAACACGTAGCCAGGTTGATTTACCACCTTTGACTGGCTATTACTTTCCTAGTAGGTATTGTTGGAAGTAGGTGCTGAATTAAAGGTTACTCTCTCTCTCTTGTTTTTTGTTATTTGTGGTGTGAACAATAAAGAGTTTATCTATCTATTTATCTTAACGTAAGATCAATTGAAATAGGTTAGAAACGTCAAATTCCTATTAACAAATTAGCAATAAGATAATAAGATATGCTGAAATATATTTTGGATAAGTACCTTTTACAGTTCCTAAAAGCAAACTTGATTGCTCGAGTCATTTTTCCGAGAACTCGTCAGACACTCAAAAACAAAGTTTCCTCAAACGCAATCACATCTGAGCTGGCTAATCACCGTGCCCTCTTTTTATTGTACTTCCTAACGACTTGTCTTAACACTGGTGCAATTTCAAAATGGCTCCCAAATAACACGCCAATAATCGTTAGCAGCGATTGGAAAACAAAACTGTGATTATAGGGTATTATCTAGGATTTACTGTCTCGTTTTAACTAGGGGTTGGAAGTGGTGTTGTCTCTGTTTTGTCGAGAGGGGATGGGAGATAGAGTGACATTACTTTAACGAACTTTCGATGGTCGGAAGATGGGGATTCGATTGGTCTTCTCTTGTCTAGTTGAACATTAAAGTAAAAAACTTAAGAGCAGTCCCAGAAAAAAAAAACTCAGGAGAAATTTCAGTAATTTTAGTATTGTCCACATTTATCTCTCTACACACAATATTGGTAAGTACCTATTTAAAGAACACACTAGAATATAATTCGTCACTGGAAAGGCAAAATTACTTAGTAGCCACGTTGGGCATTTAGGGGGTAACCACTAGCGGCAACATCATCGCTGAGTGCATTCTTAAAAAAAATATAAATCAAACTTATGGAGGCCAATTGGTCTATAAAAAATATGTAGTACGTCCTATCTATGAGACTGGAAACAATTGCGTAACAGATTTTTTAAATTATCTGTTGCAAAGTTTCATATTTTGCAAAGTTATATATGTGCCAAAAAAATTAAAAAGAAGACTGAACCTTATTTTTCACGACTAGGTAACTGAAAGAACAATATGTACCTATGACTATATTTTCAAAACTTATAAAGCTGTTCTCGAAAGCTGCCTTGCTACGAACAAACTTTTATCAATGCTATTGACTTCCAGTTCATCCACATAGACAGAAGGTAGGTAACTTATTTTCTAAGCGGTATCACTCCACAATAGAGTCGCCGACTCTCCTTATCTCCGAGTGTTATTGTCTGAAGTTACTCGTTGTTAGTTATGTTGCAGCTCTCCGCAAGTTAGACATGTCTTGTAGGGGCCGCTTTAAATAAACCGATCCGACTGACTATAAGTATATGCTGTATTAAAATCACGAAACCAGTGTTTGACAGGAGTCTAGATATTATTCGGACTAATATTCTAAAGTCTAATTTGAAATTATCAGTCATAATTACCAGGCAATATTTGTGAAATAAATAATCATCTTTCGTTCGATCGAAAATTCGTTAGGATTAAAACCAATGTCTAGAGTTGTTATCAGGTACTTATATTGCTTGAGTTGTTGATTTGAAAATGTATACCTATTGTTATAAATCAGACTAGGTAGCTAGGTACCTTACTCAAAAGTTAAATACTTACTTTGCTAAAGTTAGGTAACATGTACTCATCTTGAAGAAATTAGGTTGGTTACCCATTGCTTCTCTTCTGATACCTTCAACTCCAACCAAAGAAGTCTTGTCGTAGCATGTAAAACTCTTCCAAAGGGGTACTCATTCAGTCGTGACGAATCCGCTGCTGCAGCTAACTAATTGCTATAAAATGAACCGCCCTCGTGGGATTTGACGCCCCGATTTCGTTTAATCGAAATTTTCTGCACAGAATGTCGCCGGGATGAGTGTCGCGATTGTGCACTTCCAATTAACTTAATACATTTTTGATTGACGCCGGTTAGATTAACGTCGAAAATTAATATCTGATATTTTTGTTTAAAATTTGATAGCTTAGATGAACTGATGGTGTGGACTAAGTACATAATAACATTGATTGACTTTGCCTGCAGTTGAATTTGAAAGATTTGGTAGTTTCAATAGATGGGTAGGTATCACAGGAACTGAATCTTCTTCTTTATCATCACGGCCACATACTTACGTTACGGAAACATTAGACTTTAAGGCCCCGTATAATCGCGATTCGAATTTCATTTTCTACCTGCGCATACGCGGATAGAACTGGCGAAACGCACGGACGACGGGGCGCGTACGTAGTGCAACAGCTATCTGGAGACCTACCACGATATCTTATGCTTACGTTTTGTTGTCGACGCTGCGCGACCGCTAATCGTATCGCCGCGCAATAAGGTCCACACTTATACTCACATTTATTCACAAGGAACGTTGCATACAGTACATGTGAAACATGCAGATAAATCTTTTGATTGATTTCATAATCAATAACCGTTCTTGCAGGATAGAGGATAAAATGGGCCATTCCCGAATTCCTCACTACTTACTCCAATGGGGATTTCGGGAATTATCGTCACTAATATTTTTCATTATTTTACTTCAACCTAATATAGAATATGAAATAGATTTAGACACAGTTATAAATGTAGCAGAATAGAAAGTAAATTACCAATAATCAATGTATACGCTGATGAGAGTTGGAAGAACTCGACTTTATGTCATCATAATTATATAAATAAATAAATAAATGTATGTAGGAGATACAGATAGGAGTATAGATATGTATTATATAAAGCAAACTCACTCATTGCAGATAAGATTTGTAGGACCATCTGGGATTATCGAATTAACTATTTCAGGTGGGAGCTCGATGTTTACGCTACAAAAGTATAAAACATTGAGTTATTATTATTATTAAGCCAAACTATCCGACTACGCAAAGGTGTGCTTCATAAGTATTTACGCCTAGCATCCCTTAGCAAAAAAAAAGCATCCCTTAGCAGGTACTTGTACTGAGTATTCCTATTATGTGCAAGCATTTTTCTATAATCTGTTGTTTTGCATTTCCGCCAAATTTACAAAAGTAGGTGTACTTTATGTTGTACGAAGTCGCGTACGTACACAAGCAAAGTACAGCTGCAGCGGGCCGCGGCGGCTTCTTTGACTTCACAACAACGTAGTAGCTTCTTTGACGGGGCCGGCGCGCGTTTGATACATAGAGATGTGTACTGTCTTTTTGCAATTTCTAGTACTCTAATATAAATTGGTTAAATGGGAACTTTTAATTCAATATGTAAAACGTAAACTTACTTATTATTATTATAAGCAACAATTGGTTCCACTGACGTCATTTAACTTAAGTCTTGATTGCTTGACCTAAAATTATGTAAAAAGTTATTTTTTTGTTAAATGCGTGAGGTCTTAAGTCGTTGTAAATTTGAATCATTATAATTTAGTCCCAACAAAAAAAGGTAACTAAAGACGAACGAAAGAAATTCAGATACAAATTTTACGTTGCAGTGTGTCTCTATCTAGTTTATTTTACACAACTTTGAACATGCCCTAAAATGAATGATCAACGTATTATATTTTTGGCTTTATTTGAAAAATAACGATCGCACGATAAAAATGGTTAATAAAACTAAAGCTGTAGAAAGAATCAAATTTATAACAACTCAGTCCTGTTTTTTGTTGAAAACGATCCGATAAAAAAATATTTCCCATTAAATTCAAGATGGCGGCTACCGCACCGGCAGTCTTTGGTTGCCACTTTGAATGTAGACTACCAAGGATCACCCCTGAAGGTTAGATAAGCAAGCAATCAGAGCAATAACATTGCTGACAGGGATTATTTTCAAGGCTCATAAATGCTAGCCCGTCTGGGCTCATAGGTCTATACATTACATTGGTCTATACATTAATTCTTCTGAGGTACTTGGTTGGCTAATATCAGTATTTGGTACCGTCATTTTTCGCTTCTCCGTCGAGGTACATAACGTCATCATAATGTATCTGAAAGTGTAGCATATAAGGTACTGTCATACCGTATACTGTCGGCGCGGCGGCGGCGCTTGACCTGCTCAACGCGAGGGCTCATGCTTTTGAAACAATCAATGTGGACTCTATTTATAGCGTGTTAAAGTGCAAAGTCATTTTACCAGTATGAATATTTAAAATATTCATACTGGTAAAATGTATAATAAAGTCACTATTTACAACGACCTACAATCTGCTATATTCAAGTTATTTATAATTTTCTATTATAATTAATATACGATGTATAATTATGTGATCAAATTATACGCCGGATCGTGCCACAGAGCGGCCGGGAACGACCTTTCACGTCGAGCGCTGCTCGACGACTAAATCGGATGTCGTAGCCAATTTCTTACCTAAGCAGCTTCATTTAATGTTGAAAATCGCATATCATATTTATGGTAAAATGGAATCGGTGTCTAGAATTAAATTTTCTTGCCGTTTCTATTGGTATTTAATCGTAAAAAGAACACAAATGCGAAAAAGTTGCTCGGTTAAAATTTAGAGGACTAATCTGGTTATTTAATTATCGAAAAAAAAGGCGTTGTAATCGCTGAAAATTTGGAGAACTACGCGCAAACAGTTTTTTTTAGGAACATACTTTTTGTGATTTTTTTTTTCCAAAATGAGAATGATTTTCAAAATTGTTCTTCGGTTAAAATTTAGTTGGTTGTTTTTTCTACCAGCTGTATTTTTTTGCACCTGATCATCATAGTTCTTCATATCAAACTAGGTGCAAACATAATACTTGTTTTCCTTGATTTCGTGATCATACGGCGCCTTAATTGCGGTTGGCTGTTTTTAGATGAAGTGAAAAATTAGATGAAAATTTATTTATTGCCAAACTAAATACAATGGAGAATGGAAATACTAGAGCAATGGTCTACCAGGCTTGAATTAAGTTCGGTAGACATAATTCACCTAAAGAATTTCACCTGAGTGCATTAATTGGGTAGATCTTCACCTCTCCCTGTAGTTACCTACCTAGCAAGAGATTACAGTACAGGTACGAGTCTAACTTGGGTTTAACCGTGAATTATGCGAGTCGGTCTGGTGATGCGCGCCTGCCTCAGCAGTGCCTCACAGTTATGCTCCTCGCGTGGCGCTCACGAATATCTTAGCAAAGTTATTCCGCGTATGCTCTACTTAGCTGCCTGATACCCTACAATGAATAACTTTGGTATATTTACCCAACGCAGCGGCATAACATCACTTTGATCTTTTTGAAGGAGAGGTTAAACCCCACCCTTTATAGTTGAATTATTTAATCACGAATTAAATAATTTATGGCTAATTTATTAGATTAACAAAATGTCATTTTTTTATTTTTTTTACGTAGAATAGGTCGGCGTTTGACCACCAACTCGCCTGATGTTAAGCAACGTTGTGGTCTAGGATGGAGCACGACGACCTATAAGGTCCTTATTCACTCTAGCCTTGAAGTTTTGTAGAGTGAAGAAGTACAAAGACAGCAGTTGAGTGAGGCGCTACAAGTGCGTTACTGCTCAGACCCATCTTCGGAACGGAATTATGATATAGGTATTGTTAATGTCTCTTGCTTGCGCGAATCAAATTTAAAAAAGAACAAAAATAATCACGCTCATCAAGAATCGACATTAAGAAAGGATCAGTCTCATAATTATGCCTCTTACTGGCCTCTATTTACGCTTTTTGGCTAAGGGCGCTCCTAAGACGAGCCATAGTTTTACTGCAATACTGGCCCGGCAATACTGGCAATATTGCTGACTGTAGCCCGGCCATCATCAGCCATGCTACAAAGGTATAAATAAAAACCCGGACCACACTCAAAATATTGCCGGGCCAGAATTGTGGTAAACATATGGCCCATCTAGAGCGCCTTTATTACTAAAACCATCAACTTCATTATTACACATTATTATATCATTATTACATTATTATTCATTAATACATTTGTTATTTGTTCTGCTTAAAAGCAGAACAAATAACGAACATATTAACGTAACACAGTTACAGTAACAAATTAACAACGAACAAAATAACGAACACGAACACATTAACGTAACACAGTAACAGTAACACATTAACAACGAACGAATAACGAACAAGAACACATTAACAACGAACAAATAACGAACACGAGCACATTCGTTATTTGTTCAATAGATCATATTGTTTCAATGTGACAATATGATCTATTATAGATCGATATTGTCAAAACTGTTAAAAAAACACTTTCTAATTTAAACCGATGGTTACCTCACCAAATAATTTATTTCAGGTAGAGCAGTATCATAACAACAGCCCCTAGCACCAAGTGGCTAAACTCTACAAATGCCCCGAGGCGGTCTCAAGGCACGCATGCTAAGACAAACCGAAATCTTATCAAACGTCCGCCATGTTGGTCTTGTTAATAAGCAAAACTGCACACTGGGGCCTCACCTGAAGCGGTAGCCACAGAGGAAAACTGTGAGAATTATACTTACTAAGATTGCGGTAGATGAGGTTCTCTCTGAGGGTATTCTGAATGATGGTCAGATACGCCAGACTAGAACCTAAAACCCTAAAACGATTTAAAGTTTTTTAAAATAATTAAATATGAGCTTAAAAGTGTGTATCTTCTTTATCTTAGTAATTTGGAGTATTATAAGTATAAAAAAACGATTTACCTATCTTTTTAAAATACATCACCCAAATGACAGACAGACAGAAAGAAATACACCCCCTTTTTATAGTGTTTTGTCTTTTTCCTTCATTTAAATTTTGGTACTCGATCGAAAAAGACAAAAGACTATGTAACTATTTCAAGGGTATACAACGTTTATTGCTAAGAGTGTAGGTTTTCACAACTTTTTCTAAAAAGTAGTTAGGAATATATTTGTGTAATGTGGCCAACATTTTATTCGAAGCCAAAGAAGGTAGAAATGCTTACTGATGTTGGTTTTCTGTGCCCGGAAACATTGAATAGCCAATAGTTACCACCTTAAGGCTGTTTGAGGAACATATTGCGCCGCGCCATTTGCAAACACCCTGTACAACAGTTCCCAATAAGTTATGAGCGGTGGTGAGTTACGGTAACGGTCTTGTACGATCGAGGGACAAGCCCAAATACGCCATAGACATAAGTGCACCCTTATTACCTTTATTTATTATTACCTTATTACCCTTATTATTAGGGTAACTGGGGCAAATGCGTCTGTGGGGCAATTGCGTCTATCGAGAATTACTGACAAGCCCTTCACAAATTAGGCAACTAACGCCATCTAGTACAGATTATTGCAACTGCAGACACAAAAAGATGTACCTAGGTGGTGCCTAATTTGTGAAGGGTTTGTCAGTAATTCTCGAAAGGCGCAATTGCCCTACAGACGCATTTGCCCCAGTTGACTCTACCTATTAGTTTTAAAACACGATGTAAATTCACTGCAAAATACAAACGTGACCTAACTTTTTTAATGAAATACCCAATGATCTTCTATTCAAACTGGAAATACCTACCTGCTTGAATTATTGTACCTTTTTAGCAGTGACTAACAAAGCATGGAGTTAGTAAAACATTTTACGCTTGTAAAGAATTGGCTCTTACAAGGTTTCTTGATTTTTTGAGGATTCTTTTATTGTTCACTTTTCTTTGATTGAAAGAGAATTGAAAGAAAAGAAAATTGAGATTGAAAAAATTGCAGTTTGCTTTTGTGTTATTTAGGTAAGCACATAGTATTTTTTTAATAAAATTGAAATTGTTAATGAAACGTCAGTCTCTAATAATGTATGCCTTTGCTATCTTCTACCACTGTTACTTACTATCTTTGACCATAAAAAAATTTAAGGTATTATTTTTAGGAGCGATGGCAGCCTAGTTGGGAGAAGGCCCGGCTCTCAAGCCTGAGGGAGCGGGTTCGAACCCAACCGACGGCACGCACCAATTTGTTTATTGTGTGAACATATGTGCGTATTGTATGTCATCTGCTACATGACTGGGGCCCGGTGTATGGCGACAGGCTCGCCCCCGTCACATTTGGGACTGAATATCGTCCGGCGAAGTGTGGATATTGTTGTTGGATTACACCTCTTCCAACCCCCTCGGGGGAAAGGCGTGACGTTATGTTAATATTTTAGGAAACTAGGTAGGTATTTAACGCTACAATTCTAGCCAAAATATCACCAAACCTAGCTTAGCAACGTACAGCACTTCTTAGCAGGAGATCAAGGAATGAGAACACTCTGACCGCACTCCACAACTTATGTGCGAACGCCTTTTAAACTCTCACAAGTTAATTCCTTTACAAACTTGCTATTTAAATCATGACAGTATCTCTCCGCGAAACAAGTCCCACACAAGGCTCGTGTTTACCGTAAAGCCTCGGGCGCATATTTTGAACTTTGTAAAGACAGCACGGCTCTGCTAAGCCTCTCGAGCCTTGAGCCGACGTCTGGGCCTGCGCGTTTGAATAGCTAAGTGGCGTGTAATGTGTTTAGACACATTTCAGACGGCATTTCAATTGTTTTTGATAAACTTGATATAACCAAATTTTAAACTTGATATAACCAAATTAATACATGGCACAAATATTTCACAATTATAATCATATCCATATGTCCCACTCCCACACTTTTACACATCCACACATTCTCTTTCACACACACACACACACACACACACACACGACTGCACATATTATTTAATTCATTAATATAATACACATTCTTTATTGGCTGTAAGTTTAGTTTGTTACTGTTGTATTTTGTTTTTTAAGGGCTGTGAATGTTGTTCAGTAAATAAAATAAAAAATAATTAAATTAAATGTTGAAAATAAAAGTGACTCTTAGTTTTCTGTTTCTCTTAATAAACAAAATGTCTTAGTTTTCCAGCTAACTCTGAAGAAACAGAAAACAACATGCGCTTTACACTATTTTATATACCTACTCAGTGCCGGATTAACCACTTAACAAGATTAGCAAATGCTACGGGCCCCACGCAAAAGGGACCCCGCATTTTTAAACTCACATCTCTGCTTGAGTGTAATTTTCTTATATGAAACTTATTAAGATGTGGTATGAGTGCCGGATTAGCCACATAGCAGGACGCAGCAAATGCTACGGGTCCCGCGCGAAAAACTAAAACTAAAAAAGCCCTCTACTAATAACTATTCTCAAAGTGCATGCGGTAGTAGTAGACATAAGGCGCAAAATTTCTCAAAATTGGATGAAAAAAGTGCTGACCATACTTGGCTCAAGGGCCCCTTCACATTTGCTACGGGCCCCGCGCTCGCTTAATCCGGCACTGTACCTACTTATAATGTTAACATAACATATCATCACGCCTTTCCCCCGAGGGGGCTGGCAGAGGTGTAATACAACACCCACACTTCGCCGGACGATATTCAGTCCCAAATGTGAAACGGGTTGAGTCTGTCGCCATACACCGGGCTCCAGTCATGTATCAAATGACATACAATTACAATACGCCCAACTTGTGCGTATACTTATAATGTTACTTACTTTGTTACTTATAATGTAGGACATAGCTTAACTAATCCACTAGGCTCCATATTAGGTACTTAAACCCAGATCAGCATAGGTATTCACAATCAATGGGAAACGTTTACGTTCGGATTCCAAAAATTGTAAACTCATATAATTGGAATCGCAGACCGTATTCATAAGTTTTTAAACATGATTCATTCTTCAGATCGGATTTATTCTCGATTCCCAATTCCAAAATGTATAAAAATGGACTGAGATTCGAACAATTTGAGTTTGAAATTTTTAAGATCCGATCGAAAACGTTTCCGAATGATTGTGAATAGCACCGCAGATATTTAAATACATCATTTAAAATTTACTCGCTCAGAAATCGAACCCGGAACATGACTACTCTTAAAACAATCAGCCTTACTTACTCAGCCACATCGGTTGTCGTTGAGTTTCTAAGCCTTTTGGATAGGAAGTCTTAAGAGGGCCGCGACGCCCTGAAATTTCCATACGAACGCGCTACTCAAATTTCTTGAAAACCATTTGTCAGATTATGATGAAATTTAGCATGTACAATTAAATTAACAATATCTCCGACCCTATGTTCTTGTTTTTTTTTTTTAAAACGTTCTCAAGCGAAAATAGAGCTATGAAAAAATCCGCATTTTTAAGGGGTCACTTATGCCTGATTTATTCAATAGATAAACAAAGCAAATCATAAATTCCATTACATAGGGAGGTTGTCTACATCATTAGCTGTTAAATGAATCCATAATGCAAGGGAAATTCTTAGTTACTTAAGAATGATTACAGAAGTGCAAAAGTCATAAAAAAAAATTGAAATTGCACTTTGTCACTCTGTAGGTAAGTTTAGAGGCTCGTCAGTATCATTACTCGCTCTCTTCGCTCGTCTTCTTCTTCTAGACGAAATGGCTACAGAATACCTTAAGCCAATGCAAAGTTAGTCTAGGTCGCCTAGGTCGAAGTTAGTTAGGTCGCCGGACTCTCAATCGCATTCGATGCTATCACTGACAGATAGATAGGATAGAAAGGTTGTAATCGATAACGATTAGGGGCGGATGATTAGCTTCGATTTGTCTGCATCCTGCACTAATCTGTTCTAAGTTGCTATTTGTCTTTGCGGAGTTAGGTGGGGTGAGATGTACAAGCGTTTGGGGTGAATTTATGTATCGATTCAAGATAACTTTGTATCAGCGGATTTCTGTTATTGCAACACAGCGTAATCAAGATTTGAGTTTAATATTATTAGACATTCTTCAGTTTTGCTGATAAGTTTTAGGTTTCTTTAAATTTTTTTGTAAGAAAATTGTTCTTCAGTATTTTTGAATACTTTATTAGCAAATTTCAGTATGTTCGCTAGTTAACAAATATACCTACTACTCTAACGAAACCACACAATTTTCTCGTGAGTATAAATATTTACCTAACAAATCAGTTGTCACAGTTCACAATTTCATCACTGAATAAATGATTGTTCAATCCAATTCCTTTGTATTATTATAGACAAATACATACCAGAAGTATATTTGTCTATGACAATACAAAGGAAACCATAAAATTTTCATGTGAGGATAAATATTTACCTAACAAATCAATTTTCACAGTTCTCAATATCATCATTGAAAAAAATAATAAATAGTTCAACAACATCCTAAAATTTAACATCAACATCAACATCCTAAACTTAAATATTTTTTCCCAAATAGCGAACATACCGAAATTTTCTAAGGTGTTCAAAAATACTATGTAAATGTACATACATAAAACATATCGTCACGCCTTTCCCCCGAGGAGGCTGGCAGAGGTGTAATACAACACCCACACTTTGCCGGACGGTATTCAGTCCCAAATGTGACAGGGGGCGAGCCTGTCGTCATACACCGGGCTCCAGTCATGTAGCAAATGGCATACAATACGCACATTTGCTCATATAATGAACAAATTGGTGCGTGCCGTCGGCTGGGTTTGAACCCGCTCCCTCTAGCTTGATAGGCAGGCCTTCTCCAATTAAATAAATAAATAAATAAATTCGGGACACTTCCACACACGGTCGTCTGACCCCAAACTAAGCAAAGCTTGTGCTATGGCTGCCAGAGACTGATATACATGCTTAGATATTTTTAAATACATACTTAAATACATATTAACACCCAGACATAGAACAAACACAAATGTTCATCGCATAAATGTTTGCCCTAGGTGGGAATCGAACCCACGCCCCCAAGCTCAGAAGGCAGGTTCACTACCAACTGAGCCACCGAGGCAGTCGATTTAGTCGAGCAATTAGACTATCATCGCTATTATAATTTCAAAAATACTATGTAGAACATTTACTAGTACTAGTACCTACTATATTTGTCTATGGCGTTATAGATTATAATAACTTTTACATCTATTCTTCCGGTAACGAATTTTAACGCCGCCGCGGCGCGCCGCAATTAAATTAATTACCTTATAATGTAATCATCTGAAATTAAATTCCACCCTTTCGAAGATATCAAGTTGAGCATAGAATAAATGCTCTCATTTCTCATTTTAACTGAAGCAAAACTTAATAGTTGCAGGTCCGTATCCAAGGGCTACTTTTAGGGGGTCCGGTTTTCAGTTTCCTTTCAACATAAAATAACAACAAAGATAACAATACGTTCAACACTCATTCCTAAAAATGCTTTGCAAATGCCAGTGTTCACTCACAGACACATACACTCACACTCACACACACACACACACACACTCACACGCGTATTCTTTTGTTTAAACTTAATAGTAGTTAGTCCTCTTCACTCATTCATTATGTAATCGGCTTCAGTCTCCCGCGATACAGGCTGGCCCTAGTGCGGGGACTATTGCTAAACTTTATGTTGTATATTGTGTGATAAGGTTAATAAATATTTTTGTATTTTGTATTTTTTTTTTTTGTAGTGTTAATGTGACGTTTTTGGTTGGACCCCCTGTCAATCCTAGCTTTGTCCCTGCCGCAGTGGAAAGGCAATAATTACGAGCGCTCAGTGCGAGATTCGTGAAAATAAATGAGCGTCGTTAAGAGACTTGCGTTTAGATATTTCATCCCCCTGAACAAGACGTTAGCGGGGCAGAGTACGGCACCGTGTGGGATCTTCCCACGCGCTGGGGCAAAGATGAACTAGAGAAGAAAGAAGTGCTAAGTAACAAAACAACTAGTTTTGCTGTAACGATAAAAAAAGAAGAACTTCTGTTTTGTTGCTGATGCTGTAGTCCGTGTTGTGTTTTAAGATTATCTTTCACCTCTAATATGTTACTGTAAGGTTTTTTTATATTTCCGTAAGGTTTTGTGTTAGTTATTTAATTCCTTTTTTTATTTTATTTAACTCCTACCTACTACTGTATCTACCTACCTGACTGCTGGACAAAGAAAATTGAAAATGATGAGGTAGACCATCATTTTCAATTTTCATTTATGTCCTAGGCAAGCGCCTAAATAATCTTCTTCAAATTGATAAGTTCTCCAAATGGATGTAGGATCAACTGGTACAAATGCGTCTGTAGGACAATTGCGTCTTTAGACAACTGACAAACATTTCACAAATTAGGCGCCACCTACATTTTTTTTCTATCGTTAGTTACAATAATCTGTACTAGATGGTGTTAGTTGCCTAATTTGTAAAAGGTTTGTATGCATTCTTGAAAGACGCAATTGCCCCAAAGACGCATCTTTACCAGTAGACCCTACGTGTTTTAATGGAGAGTAAAACCGTACCTATTAGCGGGTTGATACATGTTGAAAATGATGATGACGTATTCAGTTGTTCAGTTCACACACCTAGTTACAACTTGCAAATTTAAAGTAAGTACCTATTTACTGTGTGGACGGATGACCTTGTCAAGACCGCAGGATCGCGCTGGATGCAGGCCGCTAGCAACCGGTTTTATTGGAGATCTATGGGGGAGGCCTAGCAGTGGACGTCCTATGGCTGATGGATGGATGGATGACCTATTTACTATAAGTACCTATAAATTTCAACTAAGTACAAAATAAATATACACAGGTAGGTAAGTGTAACTTCTAATTTTTTATTCTTTGACCGAGAGCAGACAAATGATCACCGTTCTAAGACACACCTCACGTGTGTTTTTGTCGAAATGTAGATGTTCTCGCGCGCGACTAATGCCCTCTTACTGCCATGCCAGAGTGCGGAGAGGACCATATTAATTGCCTACCTGCTTATAATGAGCAAGAGCAAGTGTTGTTAGAACCTTAGATTAAATGAATAGGGTGTATTCTATTTCTTACCTATTTCGAAAAAGAAATCTATATTTACAAATTCCTTCACTAAGTAAGTATATCTAAATAATTATGCATAGCTTTCAGTTTTGCTCTACAATTCAGCTCTACAATGGAGCTCTTTTTAGGGTTCCGTACCCAAAGGGACCCTATTACTAAGACTCCGCTGTCCGTCAACAAAAACTAAAAAACAGAATAAAATAAATATTTGAGAGGGCTCTCACAATTGGCTTCGCTGTAAGCACAGTAAGCATTTAAAATAAAATAAAATAAATAAAACAAGCGTGATTTTTTTGCTCGTTTTTATAGATAATGGTGCGGAACCCTTTGTGTGCGAGTCCGACTCGCACTTGGCTGTTTTTTTAATTCCTGACGCAAAACTAAGGGGTGTTATATCTTTGTGTCTGTCTGTACATCATAACACCTAACTAAACGGAAAAACGGATTTTGATTTGTCATTTTTTGTCTGTAAGGTGACTTAATCGAGTGTTCTTAATTAAAATCCCTACTAAGAAGTAGTATTTAGAATTAAGAATGTAGATTTGCTTCGTTTTTAGTTAAATATAAGAAAACTTTCCAGGCAAAAATTTAAGAAAAGTCAAAAGTGCGCTTATGAGTAAATGTTCACCAAATAAAAACTTGCTTATATTTCATTTTCTTGTTAGCATTCACTAAAATTCACCTTTTATCGATTCTATGTCAGAGCTCGCCAAACAATTTTATCTCCATTCGTGTATCCAAAAGTCATGGAACCATATTCGCTGGAAATGCAATCTCCGTGCGTAGGTGTCGATTTGATACGGCTTTGTGGAAAACCCGCGCTCTGTATTCTAAACGCACACGTCATGCGTGCCCTCAGCGAGAAAAAATCTATGAAAAAGGAACAATATGCCACCACAAGCGTCACTACCGCTTGTGCTGGTATGTTTTCATTTCGACCAAAACCGTTCTGTTCGTTGATAAAACGATTTTAATAAGTGTCCAAGATTCTATTAGCTACCAACGTATATACCTGCAGCCTCTAGGTAGCTCATATGTATGCAATGAAAAAGTAAGTAAATTCAATGATCTTGCTATAACCATAAAGTGATTAGGTACTATTATATCATAATAAGTATAGAAAACTTTGATAAATGAAACGTTTAAGTAATTGAGTGAAAAAACATTGCACGGACCAAAAAAAATAACAGCCAACGGTTAGGTTCTAAATGAACAAAATGTATGACGCAATCCTAGTAAAAGACGTACCTGTCACGCACACTAGTATAAAAATAATTGGCCTGACACTTTTCGTTCAAAAACAGTACGAAACTCTCTCTAGACATATAGGTACTCATAGCTATGAAAACAAAATGTAAGTATAGCTACACCAGAATATTCTGGACGGTGTACTATTTATAAATAGCTAACTAGCGATCCGCCCCGGCTTCGCACGGTTCCTATAAACCTTCCGTAAAAATATCTAACTGACACTGATTATAATTTATTTCGATGCTAACTGATGGTGAAAACCGCATCAAAATCCGTGGTGTGGTTTAGGAGGAGCTAGCGGATTTTTTTTTTTTCATGTAGGAAAGGTCGCCGTTTGACCACCAACTCGCCTGATGTTAAGCGACATTGTGGTCTAAGATGGAGCACGACGACCTATATGGTACTTATTCACTCTAGCCTTGAAGTTTTGTAGAGTGAACAAGTACAAAGACGGCAGTTGAGTGAGGCGCTACAAGTGCGCAACTGCTCAGACCCGTCTTCGGAACGGTTACACCGGACTACATCCCGAAACACGATACGGCATGGCTTGGTCCGGTGGGTGATAACTAGCCACGGCCGAAGCCTTCCACCAGAGTTTGCTACATAAATGTAGAGACAGACGCGAAATGTGACTTTGTTTTGTATTATGTACAGATAATGTAATACTTATCTCGCATAAGCTTATAATTGAACTCATTTGCGTTTAATAATGAAAACCTCGAGAGTAAAATCGTCTGATAAAATGCTACCTCATACAATGGTGACCGAAATTAGCGCTATTAGCCCTCTCATTCAAAATGTTCGGATTTATTGGAAGTAATTGATTTAATGGCCTTCTTTGTGCATGACTAATGTGCCAATTGCGGTTCGGATACGCGGAATGAAAAGGGTAATCCTCCGTTTGTAATATTTACAATTTGCACTTAACTTTTGACCGCAAAATGTGCTATTCATTTTGAACCGTTGTACCTAGAGAAAATAAGCGATGCTTTCAAAAAATAACACGTGAACACGACGTGGTCTGATAGCTTTTAATCGGTAGCTTGATAAAAATGTCTAGTTACTCGTATGTTAGCGTAGGGAGACAACGGCTGGGCTAATGCCTCCTCGCATAATTTTTCAGTTCTGATGTGACTCCTTATAGTTTATGTCAAAGAACAAGAAAAAAACAACAGTTTTTATGTAATATAATATCTTAAGATGAACAATTCAGTTTTATTCTATTTTACTAACTTAATTTAAAATGAATTTTGAGCCTATTATGAAAAAAATATTAATCACAGATATTAGTATAGTATGATATAATATAAAGCGATGATAGCCTAGTTGGAGAAGGCCCCGTTCGCAAGCCAGAGGGAGCGGGTTCAAACACAGCCGGCGGCACGCACCAATTTGTTTATTGTGTGAACATATGTGCGTATTGTATGTCATCTGCTACATGAGCGAAGCCTGGCGAAGTATGGCGACAGGCTCGCCCCTGTCACATTTGGGACTGAATATCGTCCGGCGATGTGTGGGTGTTGTATTACACCTCTGCTAGCCCCCTCAGTGGAAAGGCGTTACGATATGTTGTTAGTATAGTATTATGTTTGGTGGTGAAAAATTTAACTTACAACCATTTTTTATCAATTGTCCGTTGATTCCGCATTCTTTCCTAGCTTCAATTTGTTAAAGGTGGATCTAACTAAGTATCTAGAAAATACTCCAATTCATGTGATTTTTTTACAGCTCCACGCATTGCAATATCTGCGCAGTCACGTTTCAATCACATATCAAACGCGGTTTATTGTGTAGGCGCGAGGTCGCGAAAATAGAGGAAGAGCGTGAAACCGCGAACTAAATTATTCAAAGCAGGGATACGTGTTTATGCTTCCAACTATGTAGCAACATCTTCTTATAAATCGACCTGTGGCAAGTTTAGACTTCAGATTTCGATGTAGGTAAATGTAGACAAAAAGAAGGGTGGGGTGTGATTTTTTTCATTTAATTAATATCTACATAGCATTTTTTTTCTATAAAACAAAGGCTATTCCATCATTATTTGGCATAGATATTGTTAGTTATTTATGACTAGACTGGTTTTCTTAGGTACTATGAAGTTTTAAAAAATAAATAGATTAATAAGTAGTTACTACAAGAACTCCGAGTTACGAGTTTTCTACAGAAAAAATACAATTGTAGATCTCGTACAAACAAACCTGTGTACTCAGATTTCTCTCTAAGCAAACAAACTCAAACATCTACAGAGCAGCACAAAGAAGTCATACAAACGCAACCTTCGCAAACATTTTCTTAGCAAAGCATCAAAAGATAAACCAAATTCAAATGGCAAAATACCACAAGCGAGGCGACAAGCCGCGACGAACAACAATAGGGTTGTAAAAGCAGTTACATTTTATAGCTGCAATCGTGGCGAATAAACCCCGAGATTGTACTCCAGCCAACAATTAAAGGGAAGAGATAAAGCCAAAGGATTTTCAACGACTCCTTTACCTTTATAAATCTGAGGATATCCGGCTCGTTTCGGTTATTAATTTTATCTTGCGTTTGGTGGCAATGTGTAAGGACGGTGGGGCAGTTGGTATTCGTTCTATAGGTCAATGGTGCTGAAGTGGTGTGAAATCTGGCTTTTTTTTTGTTTGCTTTAACAACGTTTGTAAGTTTAAAATTTCTTTAAATTTTGATTGTATTAGTGTACTATATTTATAAAATCTGTACCTACTTGAAGAGAAGAATTATCACGACACGAACTGACAAGTAGGTATTAAAGGTTCTATTTAGGCCAGTTCTATTTAATAGGAACTAATATCGACCTTACTTATCGTAACGAGCCGTTGTAAACGTTGTCAACTCAGTCGAAAAATGTGTAACAATTAACCAGACACCTCAAGCGGGAAATCCTTTACCCACATTTCCCGATCCTCCCTAATGACTGATTTTCACGGATACACTGTTCCACAAGTATACCCTAGCGAGGAGACATGAATTTCCAATAGAATAACTCCATTGGCTTGAGAGAAAGGGTGAGTTTGAGGTCGATGACTCTTTGTTCTAATCCAATTAGTTAGTAAATAGAATGGAAAATAAAATTCTCATCAAAATTAGTATTAGAATCTATCGCTTCATTTAAAGTTTTTTGGTAAAACTTTTCAGTTGAATATATTATCTGTCTTACGTCTATGAAAAGAAATACCAACATGTAATTGAGTTTATTTAGTTTTGCTTAAGAAGCGATGGCAGCCTAGTTGGGAGAAGGCCCGCCTCTCAACCCAGAGGGAGCGGGTTCGAACCCAGCCGACGGCACGCACCAATTTGTTCATTGTGTGAGCACATGTGCGTATTGTTTGTCATCTGCTACATGACTGCAGCCCGGTGTATGACGACAGGCTCGCCCCCTGTCACATTTGGGACTGAATATCGTAAGGCCAAGTGTGGGTGTTGCCAGCCATCTTGGGGGAAAGGCGTGAAGATTATGTTTTGTTTAAGTAAGTACTTACCACTTACCAATACTTCCATGTGTAATAGTACTCACACAATTCTTACTAATACTACTGAGTTTGCATTCATGACCTTGTAAAATAAATGACGACAATGTTGAGTAGGCTGATCGCTATTTTAAAAAAGTTCGAAAATGCTTCAATTGTTTTTATATTGAAAGACTTTAATGGACAAAATTAAAACGTAATTCAGAAGGGTTACAAAATGTTGAAACGAACACTGGACCGGCCTCTTTGAAAGTGTGGAACGCTTTATGAAAAAACTCTATCAAAAATTTAATAGCATTCCCCACTAGCAGGTACGCAATGACTTTGATATTTTCGACGGCATTAATTAAAAAATTATAAAGCTTCCCTTCTCCCCGCGGCCATTGTTCTGAACAGAGCGTTTTTACAGCGATTTAGCAGTATGAGCTACCGTCTAGCACCAACATTTTTGTTTGATTCTCTCAGCTTATTCTTTTAGCAATTGTTTTTTGTTTCTTAGGGCCGATTTTTCAATGGGCAGATAAACAAACAAATAGTGTTTATTGAACTGATAGCTAATTATTCTGTTTTTCAATGGTCATCTGGTATCATTTACTAGACGAATAACTCATCTATCTGAGGTATAACTTTATTTGTCGGTGGAACGGCCAGATAGCAGTTTATTCTATGGAATAAATTGTTGAGACTGTTTAAATGATGGTCTTAAGGGTTGTCACTGTAAAAAAAGATTGATATTTCCGACACGCAGAAACTAAATTAATTTTAATAAAAAAAAAAAACTACCATGAACAAACTACATGAGTTATACTACCATAGCCAAACCAGCCGACGACTTTTGCACAGATTATTAATACAGTGACATTTAGACTAAAACGGACAAGACAGTGACATAAGCGAAAAGTGAAAATTCGAAGTCCTTTTCTAACGCGTGGATATTTTATAGTTTTGTTTCAACTGTCTGAAGTTAGCTTTTGTACACACTGAAGAAATGGTCAGATAGTTATTCTCAATTTAAAATTGTATTGAAAAACCGAACACCGTTTATGAGTCGAATAAACAGATTAATAAAATTATTGGCTCGGTAGTTATTAGGCGAATAAAGTAAGGATTGAAAAATCGGCCCTAAGTCAAATAGCCCAATTTCATGTAAACAGGAATCCAAATTCTGAAGGATAACTTTTTTCTGCAGAAATTAAAAATTAACAAGCAATGTGAATTTATGTTACTAGGTGGCAGAAGGAAAAAAATTTTCTGAATACTTTGTAATACTGTTCCCAAAGCACTGATAGAGGCAAATTTATCAAAAATATATTCTATAATTTTATAAACATATTATCGTCACGCCTCTCCCCCGAGGAGGCTGGTAGAGGTGTAATACAACACCCACACTTCGCCGGACGATATCCAGTCCCCAATGTGACAAGGGGCGAGCCTTCACCATACACCGGGCTCCAGTCATGTAGCAGATGACATACAATACAATACACACATTATGTTCACGCAATCAACAAATTGATGCGTGCCGTCGGCTGGGTTCGAACCCACTCACTTTGACTTAACAAGCGGGCCTTCTCCAAATAGGTTATCATCGCTTTTCCAACCAAACCTTTAGCATTTATAATATTAGTGTGAAGTGTGATTAGAATGAAATATAATGACCCTTATCGGCCTTATAATAAGTCCCTACTGTTATTATTGCGTTGACATTTCCACCGTGCAAAAAGATAAATAAGCCCACCGTAGGTAATAGCACCGCTTTTATTGAGCTGTTGTTTGATTTCAAAGGCTTTATCGTGCGCCTGTTTTATTAGCTATCGGTAAACGATTCTGTATAAACGTATGAGTATTTTGTAAATATGAAAAATGCGGGCTTGATAAATACGGAGTGTCCCGGATTGGTTGGGAAATTTTAAACGTGATTTTCAATTCATTCAATGGTTAGTTTTTGACATAAAGTTCTTGTCGCGTTTAAAGCAAACCAGTTCGTATCGCCTGAGTGGCTAGCCCATTTTTTTTTTCTTCACCTTGGGAAAATCCTTTATGGGTACCACGAACAGCCCCGGGTGCAGGCACAGAGTGGTTATGTGGGAATCCCGCCGCTGACGGCCTACCCACTAAAAACCCAAGGGTGTTCCACCTCGGCGCAAATGCGCCTGCCTTATGTCAGAGTTTCTAGGCCGAAAGCCCAAAGGCCTCCGACATGGTTTAACGATTGTTGCAATAGAAAGAACAACCGAGGCCTACAATTTGACGTATCATCCGCGCTACGGTAGCGCTCAGATTGCTCAGAACTACAACTATTTTGGATTCCGAACTTGGTTATTTCGAGATATTTTTGTGATAATAAATACATATTAAGTAGAATTATTAGTTTTCTTCGATCATAATTATCTAGTTTTAGAAGATTTTAGTTTTATTTTGCAAAAAGTTCTATAGGTCAATGGTAGATGTCTGAACACGCAGTAACTCACATTTGTTTTCTCCAATTCTTCATTATATGGATTATCTTTTAAAATTGAGTCACCACAATCGTACCTCTGACGTAGTTAACACTAAAACATACTACATACATAATTATAAATGGTATTACACTTTCTAGCACTACTACACTTTAAAGCTTACACTTTCATTTTTAATAACTTAAAATCAATGTCTCATAAAGCAAGCAAGCAAGCTCGTATAGGCCGAGTGGCTACCCCTGATGTCAAAGTTGCTAGCCCGAAAGCCTCATAATATGATAGGTATCATCATGTAACAAAAAAACCAAACTCACTTTAAAAATACAATTGGTAGTAGGTACTACACTACCATCAACATTGATTTGTGATTTTTGTGATTGATTTGGTGATTTGTATTAGGGCAGTAATACAAATCACCTACGTGATTTCAACGGACAAAAGTCCCTAGATTGAAAATACGATTTTCATCGCGACACCCGCTATTTCAATGAAACCTCAGAGGTAAATATTTTGGCGCGATAATAAAGCGAAAAGGTTCGACGATGATTCTCAGTAACAATGCTTCCCAGAGGAAGGTGGGTAATTATGATTGAGCACAAAATGGGTAAAAATAAGGCGGAGTATTGTTTCACAGGTAATTAGGGTTTGTGGTCCCGAAGGGGCTCACCTTTCAGAATGCAAGTCACACAAACTGTTTTATGGTAACGTTTTTTGTGGGTTTTTCAGTTGTCCGTGTTGTCTTTTAAGGTTCTAACTTTCTTTAAGGTTTTGTGATAGTCATTTTATTACTTTTTTATTTTATGTAACTCTATCTACCTAAGTGCCAAAGATCTCCCTCATCATTTTCAGTTATCATTTCTGTCCTGGACAAGCACTTAAAAAATCTTCACTGTATTGATAAGTTCTCCAAAACGATGTAATACTTACGTATCTGTTTTCTCTAAGCGGTAGTTATGCTAAAAATAGAATATTAACTATCTTGGCGACAGGCTCGCCCCCTGTCACATTTGGCACTGAATATCGTCCGGCGAAGTGTGGGTGTTGTATTACACCTCTGCCAGCCCATACGGGAGAAAAAAATCTGGTCCGTGAACTCGTCACCACGGGTATCTATGGTGGGCGTTAGACTTCAGGAACGTCACAATAAGGGAACTGCAGACTGTTGACTGTTGACTTTTCACTATTTTAATCATACAGACACTTAGATTACTTAATTATTAGTAGCACAAAAGTAGCACACACCTAAGTAAACTAAACTTAATTAAGTACATGTTAAGGCATACTGCCAGTGCTGCCTAGTTCGTCTCAGACTGCGGTAACGTAAACTCTCATGAAGGTTTGTCTACTCGAATCAACGTTAAACCTTAACCTGAGTGTCGACGACGACGTATTAATATTCATAATAAACGCTGCTGCGTCGCGAACGATGAAACCAGACGTGTCAGTTAATATCACAAGATTATGTTACACGACTCTAACATAATAGTATGTCTTCCTTTTAAAGGTCATTAAATTTAGAAAGGTAGATACGAGTAAATCTATTTTCAAGGTCATAAAAACCACTGCAACTTGAGAGATGTAGGTGGCATAGTGTGATCAGATAGAGTAGGTATAAAAGACATAGTGTAGGTACAAAGTTATACTCGTAAATACATACAACTCGTAGTATGCAATTTGCAAGACAAAAATATACTTAGCTGGTAAGCTAGTTAGACTCAGCTAGCTAAATTTGAGCTTATTTGACATAGTAAACTGTTATTACTAGTAGGGTCAACTGGAGCAAACATGTCTTTGGGCCAATTGCGTCTTTCGAGAAATACTGACAAACCCTTCACAAATTAGCCAACTAACGCTATCTAGTACAGACCATTGACTCTGAAGATAAAAAAAATTGTTGGCGCCTAATTTGTGAAGGGTTCGTCAGTAATTCTCGAAAGACGCAATTGCCCCACAGACACATTTGCCCCAGTTTACCTTACCCATTATTTACAGCATGCATGTTTAACGCAACATTTAAATTACTTATGCAAAAAAAAAAAATTGTTGAAAAGTACCTTTGGACCCTTTGGACTACGAGTAAGTCATGATAAATCTATTCACCTATTGGCTTAAACTCAAAAAGCCTAAAAAGTTTTCTTGCTCATCAAGTCATTCAACAGAACTTCCAAAAACTTTACAACAAACTTGTCTCTCTCGCTAATTCAAGTCAATTTAAATCCTCTCGCTTCGATCCCCGTTGCTTAAGATAAAGCCTTAATTAAGGGCCTTCTCGATCGATTAAGTTAAGCCGAGTTTAAATAGACGCTAACTCCGCGAGAAAGGTTTACTCCGCCGTGAAATGGCATTAGGTTTTCGCGCGTTTTATCTCTGGACACACCTAAGCGAACGCGAATGCAAGCTCACATAACTAATATTGGCTAACTTGACGGTACCTTATTACTGTGGCATTAGACGCGGTCATACCACGACTTTCCACCCACATACACGTTTACTTAAGCCGCTTCATTTAGAGTTGAAAATCATGTATCAAATTTAATAGTAAAATGAGATCGGCGCCTAGAATTAATTTTTTTTGCCATTTTTATTGGTATTAATCGTAACAAGGCCACAAATAAAAAAGTTACTCGGTTAAACTTTGGAGAACTAACCAGGCCATGTAATAATCGAAAAAAAGTGTGTTGCAATCGCTGAAAATTTAGAGAACCACGCTCAATACATTTTTTAAGTTGATTTTTTTTTTATTGTTTTTGTTATTGTGGTAATAGAGTCTTGTCAACCCGTTTTTAGTGTGGCTTGTGAATAAATAAAGTAATCAATACGGCGTAGTCATTGATAAGCCTGAAGACGAGTTTTGTAACGATTTCACGAATCGTTTTGTCATCGGTTATAAAAATAATACCTAATAGGTACATACTAATTAGGTTTTTTACCATATCTAGTAAAGTCAAAAAGTTTTGACTTACTTTTGACAGTCAAAACTTTTGACTGTCAAAAAGTAATAAGTATTATGTAAGTAAAAACAAAATATAAAAAATCTAGTAATTAATGAACACTTTGTTGAGTTAGTTCTTGAAATTCAAAATTTATAGCTGAAGTCAAAAAATGTAGCTGAAATCTCAATTTTTGCGCATTTAATTGTCGCAGTCACGTTCGTTTAGGTGTGTCTAGAGCATTCATTCGAGACGAAAGACGAGTCGCTAAGAAAGGAGATTTTATGGCGGATTGACTTAATTAGAGAACGTAGTTAAATTAGTGGAAATATTTTTGATTGATACGATTTGATGGATTTGTTAGACGTTCACAGTCGGATTACCAATTTTTTCTGCCAAGTGGTTTTAACAATTTTAGCGAGACTTAAGATTTATTTATTTCTCAATACATCTATTCTTACAGAATTAACCTACTTAAAACAAATAGCGTAGTCAACATTACATTAGGTACTTCCAAAACTTACTTACATTGATACTGATTACAAAAGTTATTAAAGATAAGATTTAAATTAAATTCAGTAAGTATTCAATTGCTTACAAATAAATCATGTCCATTTTTAATAATTAAATTACGTCAATAAATAATCATTAAATTATATAACTTGTACCTAGTCAAAGGAAAGTTACCAGTACTTTAACTTACTTTCCCTAAAAACAACTAAATTTAGCATTTTGTCACCTCTTTTTAATCGAAATAGAATCTGCAACGAAAAAAATATGTCAAGTGCAAGTAGTTGTCGAGTAAGATGTTAATTTCGGTAAAATTTACTGTTACGCAAGAATATACAGCAAGTCAACACCTCTCGTAACACTGCTACATACACACGTCACACACTAATATAATTTACAAAACGATTATGCTAGCTCACATATTTTACCTCTCTCCACGTGCCTTCGATAGCTCAGTTGGTAGAGCGGTGGACTGTAGTTGGTTCGAAGCTGGTATCCATAGGTCGCTGGTTCAAATCCGGCTCGAAGGAATCTTTTTAACCACTTCACTCACAATAAGAAATTATTGAATGACATTTCAATGTAATTACGAATGAAAAGCCTACTACAATGACTTAGAGCATAATTTTTAGGTACTAAATATCACCCTTTTACTTATAAACATTGTGTAGCTTTTGGAATAGTTATAACAGCGTTTTGTCATTCACTTTCTTTCTAATTTTAATTCTAACTAATTCGAGGCTATACAACGTTAATTTGTAAGGTGGTCAGTGTCTATTCGATGCATAAATAAATTACCCAAACATTTATTGCTTCAGTACAATAATACTGCGTTTCATTACGACTTATGAAAACGGGAATTACTTACGTACGATTTAGTCGATTATTCCGACTATAGTTTTAACCGCGCGTCTCGCATAGATATAGAAACTATAGTCAGAATAGTCGACTAAATTGTAAGTGAGTAATTCCCGTTTTCATAAATCATAATGTGTGAAAACCACGTCAGTTTCCATAATAAAACTGCGTTTCATGTCAAACAGTAGTTTGAGATTCCTGTTATAATTAAATCAAGTATTCTTTCACAAGTCGGGAATAAATAATTTAAGAAAGCCTTTGACAGGGCAATTCCCTTTGAGTACCGACCACCCTTCTGTTATGCTAAAAGGTAGGCAACTAGTGATGTGGAAGGTTCGAACGCGGTATCGAGTTATTTATTTGACGTCACCGTGGAGGGAAAAGTAGTAACATTATATTGTGAGAGTTTAGTTAGTATCTCAACTTTATAATATGCTAACTGATAATGTAAGTATTATAAAAATCAGACTATTTAAGTATGTACCTAACAAAAAAAAGAAGATTATAAGTAAGTAAGTTAACTCTTTGACTATAATTATTTTAATTCTAATTTTGTAATAATGTGACTACAAGAATTGATGAATAAATCAACGATTAATACTAACAGTACCTGGATGGCCGAGCTTTGCTCGGTATTTTTTTTATTTTTTAATTGTGTTTTTTGGATAATAAACAATTGATTTTAGTCTAACCTCAAAGCAAACACTCATTGACTTCGTGTTACTTAACAACGCCATCTGCTGTTGTGTCGTTAAAGCAATTACTCGTAGTTGCTTACAAAAAATTGTATTATTGTTCGCCAATAGATGTCAGGAAGAGTCATATTTTTCAGTTGAGATTGATTATCGATAAAACACGAATAATATTACATTTTCTAAAAATGATTCCTAGCTAGATCGATTTATCGCCCCCGAAACCCCCTATATACTAAATTGTATGAAAATCGTTGGAGCCGATTCCGAGATTCCAATTATATATATATATATATACAAGAATTGCTCATTTAAAGATATAAGATAACATAATTAAGTAAGTAATTAATAGATAGATTATTATAAAATGATACATACACAAGTAAGTTAGAAGTTAAGTGAGTTACTTGGAAATTATGGATGTTTCGTCTAATGGGTTCATGTTTTTGTCTACAATACTTTTGGATAATAATTAATAATAAAAAATAAATATCAGGACACTTGCACACACGATCGTCTGACCCCAAACTAAGCAAATCTTGTACTATGGCGGCCCGAGACTGATTTACATACATATTTATTTTTAAATACATACTTTAGATAATTAACACCCAGACATCGAACAAACGCAAATGTTCATCGTATAAATGTTTGCCCTGAGTGGGAATCGAACCCACGCCGCCAAGCTCAGAAGGCAGGTTCACTAACAACTGAACCACCGAGGCAGTCAAACTAATTAGGTACATAAACTACGCTAAAATAGTTGTTTCACCCATCACTAATGTTAACGTTGCGTGACACTTTATACATGCAGAAGTATTGGCTGTCGACGTGAATGTTCTACGAAATGTCAGGCTGACCTTTATATTTATGCTAAACGGCAGTCACTGAATTATTGGATAGGCTTGTTTGATCTTTGAAAGCCCTTTCGTATGTCGGCTGGCTTGGCAGGTAAATTGATAAATGGATCGGTGATATGACGTCATAATGATAGGTACGGTATTATGAATGAGGCAGGGTTGGACATTACCTACTTTGTAATGTCGTTTGTCATAATAGAAATTGACTTTTAGAGGACCACTGAAGTTTCGTCGTGAGTTATATGTTACAGTTTCATATTTGGCGCAGTCTTCCAAAATTATTAAAGTTTTCAACATGGAAAATACTGAGTAAGTTAATCTTCTTTTTCCTTTCATAAGTTATTCCAACGTTGTAAGAATCATTATGCCGCAGGTGCACATAACGAGCAGCTGTTTAAAATTCCTAAAATGAATTTTCCTTCGCGTCTTTTTTCAGTAACAACTATATCTCATACATTTAAACAGACTTAAGTAGGATCGATAAGTTTGGGTTGTAAGTCGTAAACGTGGTCATTTACGTGAGTAGACGATGTAACTCACAAGTTGGAATTCTTTGGAAACTCGTTAGGGGTTGTTCCATAATGAGGGTAGTACGATATGGACGGGTCGGAAGCGGCGCGACTATCGCACTGGCCGTCGCGACAGTTTCTATTCAAATTAGGAACGGCTCGACTGTAAAACTATGTAATGAAAACTTTATTTACGTGCCTATTGCTTGTCTTGAATGCTTCATTCCAGACTGCGAAGAGTAAACAGAGCAATGGTTTGCGTACAGCATTTTCCATCAAGATTGTTGTATATGATAGTACTGGGGAAGGTACGTTTCAGTACCAGACGACACGTCACTGTTTCCGGACGTTCGTCGGCGAAATGCGTGCAAAGGAACTGCTGTACAGTTGACGTGAATAATATGCTATCAATTTTACCATCTAATTAATTAGAAGTTGTAGTTTTTGTTAGATAAAAAGGCTAATAAAAAGTAATTATAAAACCCAGTACAAAAGTAAAAACTATTTGCTTGGGTCAAAGTCACACAAACTTAAGTTGATTTAAAAACAAACTTTAGACGTAGCGTAGCGTAGACGTATTTAAAAAAAAAATCTTAGATTTCAAAAGATTCCTTCGAGCCGGATTTGAACCAGCGACCTATGGATACCAATTTCTACCAACTACAGTCCACCGCTCTACCAACTGAGCTATCGAAGGCTTGTAGAGATAGCCTAAACTCTGGCGCACACGCATCGCCTGAGTACATTACGACGTGAATTATTTCGTAACATGTGTCCATATGCAGTTAGGTAACGTGTATAATTATAATTATAATATTAAAGAAGTGGAAGCCACATATTAAGAATAACTTAGTTTGTATAGTTTTGTATTATTTGGGAATCAAATATCTACCTGCTAAAACTGGGGCTGAGAGGGTAGTACGCAAGAATACATTTTGACATTGCAAGTGACTAATTAAAATACGAGCACCTTTTTAAAAATACTGTGACACGATTCAATTCCAAACCAGAATGTAGGTCTTAGGAATTTCACAAGAACAGAGGGTTTTTTTTAATTTTATTTTTTTAAAAAACGGTGAGAAAGTAAACGCTGTAGATGATGATGACATAACATGAAAACTAAAGCTTATGCACTTTTATCTATTTATTTAGTACACTCCATTTTTCTAGTAAAATATCTAACACCTACGTCCTACAGGTATATTTTATAACTCTATGCTATTCCTCTGAATATTTTGGTAAGTACAGATGTAAAAAAATCCTTCGAGCCGGATTTGAACCAGCGACCTATGGATACCAGCTTCGAACCAACTACAGTCCACCGCTCTACCAACTGAGCTATCGAAGGCACGTGGAGAGAGGTAAAACACCGACACACATGCGTCGACAGCCGTCGGACGCGTCGAGGTGAAAGGTGCCCCAGTTTTTATTGCGAAAGCAGATTACGTAACAGCGATATCTCATAATGTTAGCACGCATTTGTTGTCTTAACGACCTTGACTTTTAAATCGATTTAAAATTAATACTCTAAGATTTTATAGTTGTGTTGTTAAGTGTTCTGATTTATATAGGTGTAAAATTTTGTGACCTATACGGATCACGACATTTAAGTAGAGATTCGTAGATATTCAAATGATTGCATTTTGTCTGTTAAAAATAGAGCAAGATATTGCTAGATATACGGGCTGATTCTTTAAATGACGAACAAATTTAGGATTTCATTGTCTTCATAATTATGACCAACTTTTATAATAGGACCAACCCTGAAATCGAGAAAAAAACAGTTGTTCCATACAAAAGTGTGAAAGTGTGATTGTCAACAAAATGTATTTGCTAGCTCTTTTATTGTCAATTTCAGGGTTGGTTCCGTAGTAAAAGTTGATCACAATGATAAGTACAATGATAGGTATGTTGGCGGCCAAACGCAAGCTTATTAAGTAATAAAAAAAAAGGTTTCCTAGAATGTGTCCTTGCTAAAAATACACCCGATATAGAGGGTACGATACAGTAGTGGACAGCTAACTGAAACGGTAGCAAGAATGGGTAGCCGCGGGATGAAAAGCGACCAACGTTTAAGTAGGTACATTAATAATAATGTATAATGTTAATAATATGTACTTACATAAGTTTCTATTACATAGGTACAAGTATATGCAGATGTAACATCGCACTTCACTGGTCGTAGCCATTTTAGTGCGCGATTTCCCTTAATCTCAAGCCCCAGTCTAGGTTTTGCCACGACTAGCAGTGCACCAAATCCCTGTATTATTAACATATTAATTGAGTATTCAGAAGGAACGTCGGGAGCCTGGCAAAGCCGCTTTAACGACGACACGAGACATTCAGACATGAGACCCGAGATTTGGTTATGATTTAGGTTCTCAGAAATTGGTAATACCTGTAAAGGTTTCGTCTATGTGATATTTTAAACTTTACACCTGTCTGTGGATTAAAGTTGTCATTGTGACTGGTGATTGAAAACAACCATGATCATTAAACGTCGTTGTGTATGTTGTGTTAGTTCAGGTGTTCTTATCATATCGTCACGCCTTTCCCCCGAGGGGGCTGGCAGAGGTGTAATACAACACCCACACTTCGCCGGACGATATTCAGTCCCAAATGTGACAGGGGGCGAGCCTGTCGCCATACACCGGGCTCCATTCATGTAGCAGATGACATACAATACGCACATATGTCCACACAATGAACAGATTGGTGCCTACCGTCGACTGGGTTCGAACTCTGGCTCGAGAGGCAGGCCTTCTTCAACTAGGCTGTCATCGCTTATAAAAGAAAATATTGTTGTGTAACTTCAAGTTGGCACCTCGGGGCCTACCATGGAATCTTATTGCCATAATGGTTACGTTACGTTTTCACGGTGCGCGGCCATGGGTCTTATAGCGCGGCGATACGATTCGCGGTCGCGCCACGTCAGAAACAAAACGAAACCATTTTTATTTTTTTTATGTAGTCTGCGTTTGACCACCGTCTCGCCTGATGTTAAGCGACGTTGTGGTCTAAGATGGAGCACGACGACCTATGAGGTACTTATTCACTCTAGCCTTGACGTTTTGTAGAGTGAAGAAGTACAAAGACGGTAGTTGAGTGAGACACTACAAGTGCGCCACTGCTCAGACCGGTCTTCGGAACGATTACACCGGACTACATCCCGAAACACGACTAGGTCATTTCACGGCATGGCTTGGTCCGGTGGGTGGTAACTAGCCACGGCCGAAGCCTCCCACCAGTGTAAATATCATGGAAATAAGATGTCATGGTAGGCCCCCTGGCATGAACTTCCTCGAGACAGAGAAAAGCGGCGTTCCTTAGTATCGGACACCAAGACACGGCTTGGGTTGCTGCGCCCACAAAGTAAGTTGTGTATTCGAATAGCTGCAGTGTAAGCTGAAACCATTACTTGACTGATTTCAGTTTTGTGTAGACCACTATACAAAACTGGTAACAAAGAGTATTTCTTCCTTGATTCGGATAAGCTAACCATTTAAGTACGTGACCATAGAAATATAAAAGTAGTTACTGATCTCCCACTTGGTTGTCTAATAGTTACGTTCGTAAACCAAGCCCAGATATGTCCATGCGTTTGCAACCTCGTTTTGATGTGTTAGTTTATAATTTTTTCAATTCCTTTTTAAGTTTTTCTTTTTAATTTATAATTTAAATCAATCTTACACTTAATAATTCTACCAAGTCATACAAGTGCCTGTCACCATACACCCCAGACGTGAAGACTCAGAAGACAACTTTCGCGAGTTAATTCCCGCTAAATGAATTATTCCTTCCCGTCGCGCCCGACGTGGCGCCGCGTCTATTGACGAAGTCTCCCTTCGGTTGCCATACTTAGGGTTATAAGTAAGGCAATTCAATACAAAAACTTATTTTTAACACAAAGTAAGTGCAATCCACTTCAACCACGTCAAAGGTTCATTAGCTACAGCAAAATCATCATGAAACATCGAAAATACAAGTAATATTTTTGCAGTCGCATTTTTTTAAAATAATAGGCTTCAAATATGTGTAACTTCATAACTGTGTTCCGTTTTGAAGGGCATTATTGTCAGAAAAGTCATTTACTGGGTACAAAGAGATTTAAGGTCTACTATATCAGGATGACGAGCGGAGTTTCGCAGTGCATTGTTGCCCAGGAATTTAAATTCTATAGGCGGCACTAAAATGCTATGGGAAAATGTGTGGTTTACCTTCAGGGGGGCTATTCCTGCGCGTGAGATGAGATTTTATCTTGGTCACTCCACATTTAAGACGTTTCAAACGAGAGCAACAAGGACGAAAAAGTTGAGATGAAAATCTCAAATCTCCGAATAGGACCACAGTGACTTGTTGGTCTCGTCACTCAATCTCAATCTTTTTAGAGTACAATAACTGATATAAGGAACCATTGATACAGTGAGAAGACAGGTGCGTAGAGTAATGCACCACGGGCCACCATTGAAAGACATGCAGTCAACACACTTTCCCCTTAGCAATAAACGTAGTATAACCTCAGAATTATTAAAAAAAAAAACTTTTTCTTTGTTTTAAATTTTGGAACTCGATCGAAAAAGACAAAACACTGTCTAACTATTCTGAGGCTATACATTCGTTTATTGCTAAAGGGAATGATGTTTAACTCAAAATTATTAAAGCGTTAGTAGTTTTCTTCAGTTAAATCTAATGTGTATAAGATGAATTTGTGTTACTGCAGAGGAACATATTGTAGCTAAACAGTTTCGTTCCCACTGCTATTATTGTGAGGAGGTTTCAAACTGTCGCATAAGTTGGAAGTTCTGTCAGTGCTGACACAATAGTGGGGAGGTATTGTTTGCTAATGTCAAACTAAAGTTTAGTGTTCAAAGGAAAAATAGTTCGTGGAAATATTGCATGAAATGTTGTTAGTGTATTAGACAATATACAATCATTTATTTTGTGGCAAGAACGCATAAAAATTATAGATTAACAAAAAAGGAAACGAAATAAAAAAGGGAAAATTTGAGGCAAACCGGCCGCAAGTCTGCATGGTGCCGGTTGTGTCCAACCAGCTCTGGTCTTCCGTTGCGACCAGAATTCTACTCTTCTCTACTCTGTAAAGATTTTTTGGTTTTATTTTTAGAGAAAGGCCAGGTCAAGAGTACCTATAACCGACGAGCGTGTATGAAAAGACTCATGAAAGTGGAAGAAGCAAAAGATGTAAACCAGGATCATAGCAAGTGGAGAGAAGTGGTATCTGCCTACCCCTATGGGAAAGAGGTGTGATTATATGTATGTGTGTATGTACAAACAGCGGTTAAAATGGTTAAAATATATTAGTACCTATGTGGTTTTCCCTTCAATGTTTTCATCTTCGTTCGTTTATGAAAAAATAATGCGTATTGAGGTCCTGGATCCTGGCTTAAAAATCCGGCTAGTGTCTACTTTGAGAACTCTACTTATGCAAGCAAAGAAGTTCGTACAAGCCGAGTGGCTAGCCATGATGTCAGAGTTTCTAGGCCGCCCAAGGGCCTCTGACATGGCTTGACAATTGTTATTACAGAACAAACAACCGGGGCCTACAATTTAACGTGACTTCCGATTCACGGTAGCAAACAGTTGTAAATGCCAACCGTGGTCACCCATTCAAACACTGACCGTGTCGTCCGTTGTTTCACATCGGTGATCGCTTTCGAACACCTAGTCGAGCTACACTGTGAACGCTACAGAACATCTATACTACAATAACTATGCTTAAGACAATACAATGTATGACACAACATCCCATAATGTCCTGTACACACGTACCTACGTCATAATCTCGTTCGCCACAAGGGGCGCGCACTGACATTCACTTAATTACGTAGATTACAAGTTGACATTTTCGTTTGGCTGCTGCCGGCACGGTTTAAATTTGACGGATATGGATTAGCTCATCATACTGAGTCTATTGCTTTGTTTACGTCTCTGTGGTTAAGAAATTTTATTTCATTCAAATTTGATTCTTGCTAAATGAAATTTTAGTTAAGTTAAGGTTTCAAGTATCGTTTTTGCATGTTAGTTCGATTCATCTATCTTTCTTCTTAATATATATAAATTACGTGTCATGTAATTGTTTGTCCGCTATAGACTCCTAAACTACTTAACCAATTTCAATCAAATTTGCACACCGTGTGCAGTTCGATCTAACTTAACAGATAGGATAGCTCACATATACATATATAAATAATAAACGCGAACGAAGTCGCAGGGTAACAGCTAGTTTTGTTATAAAAAACTACGGATGAGCCCGTACTATCCGCTTGTAAGTCGTACGGATGTCTTTTATTAAAAAAAAGCGCTTGTCGTATTTCTCGGAAGCTAAAATTTTTATAAAATTCATGTTGATGATCAAATTAAAATGAAATTTTGATGATTTTGAAATTCTTGATGAAAATTTGATCAAATTTTAATGAAATTCGGTATGTAAGTCAAATGAGCTAAATCTTCCGTTTTGTTTTAAGTTTTATGAAACACCCTCAAAAGCTCTATGTTAGAGCTATGGATAATATCTGCATTTTTAAGGTCACTTTGGACTTACTTAATAGATGGATAGAATAAAGTTATACTTACTTGCTATAACTTTTGTATTTATACTGATTTGCATAGCCAGTAAATAAAAAAAAAATCAAGGACAATAAAACAAAGTTTCCGAGACTCGAAAATATTTTTAACCATAGGTAACCAGCAACTGATTAATGAATCGCAATGGTACGCCCAAAACATTTTCATTAGGAAGTTGATCTACGTAACTGTCATAGAAAAATTAATCAAAGTCAGGACAGACAGACATTCACGTGTGGGGTTTTTAATTAAACACGGGTAATGATCATTTTTCATTTCTAATTGCCGTTTTCATGCATTTTACCTAATCATCATTAGGAAGGTAAACATGAGGGTCTCGTTGATTAATACGTAGTCGTAGAAAAGCTTGTTATGCATAATGAAAATTTGAAAAAAGATGTCATGAAAATGATTTGAGTGAAAGCAAGGAAAATATTTTCGTGAAAAATATAATTATGGTTAGCGATTTAGTGTTGCTATTCAGGGAGGTAACGTTGCCAGCCTTTTGGGTACTTTACCCGCGGATACTGACTATAGCTCCGTTTATTATTTGTGGTTTGTTTTTTCTATTTTTGTTTGATTTTGGTGTTTTTTTTTACATTTCTTAGGTCAAGACTATTTTGGGCGCTAATTATTTTGTCGTAAAAAAAAGGATCGACTAAAATTATTGCTATAAATTCTGTACTTTGAGTCAATCAAAATAAACAAAAGTATATGAAGCATGGAACATAACATGTCCAATGTGACAGCCCGGTGTATGGTGAGCCTGTCACCATACACCGGGCTCAAGTCATGTAGCAGATGACATACAATAAGCACATATGTTCACACAATGAACAAATTGGTGCGTGCCGTCGGCTGGGTAACCCGCTCTCTCTGGCTTGAGAGGCAGGCCTTTTCCAACTAGGCTGTCATCGCTTCATGAAGCATGGAGATCAACAAAAATACTACGTTAATTTGATGTTAATGCCACAGGCTGACTTCTATCAATTTTTTCTTTTAAACGCACTATTTTTCAAACATTGTTGCAGTTTTTGAATGAATCTCTTCATTGCCTCAGTGGAGCTGGGACCCTATTCGGAGATTTGAGATTTTCATCTCATTTTTTTTCGTCCTTGTTGCTCTCATTTGAAACTTCATAGGTGTGAGAGTGGCCAAGATAAAATCTCATCTCATCTCACGCGCAGGAATAGACCCCCAGTAAACAAGGTTCCGGGCTCAGTTTCCAAACATGAATATTCCAACTTGCTTGTCATTCCACAGCGCTGTATCTAAGCATTCAGTGCAATAAAACTAAGCACACGACAATCCAACGAGCAATAAAAGCTGAACGTAGCTGCTGAGGGAAGAGTTGAGCTGTGACGTCAGTTCGCTTTCACGTCACGAGCCGGCCCTGCTTAGTGTATGTCTGAGACGGAACGTTGCTTTACATTTGAGGTAGTGATGTATTTGCGGCGAGTATGTACTTTAGATATCGATATCAGGTAGATACAATTAACATAAAAAAAATTTGACCCCCTTATCAATAAATGTTGTATAGCCTCCGAGCCTATACAACGTTTATTGCTATAGTTTTGTTATACTTAGTATGTTTTGTCTTTTTCGATAGAGTTCAAAAATTCAAAGAAAGAAAAAGACAAAACACTGTAGGTATATCTACTATTTATTATACGAACTACAATTTACGTACTATTTATTATACGTATATGCATAAGCGTATATGCATATACGCTAATATGCATATACGCTTATTGCTAAGGGAGTTAATGTTTAGTCAATGTGAATTAAAATTCCTAATCAATTTGTTATAATGAAGTATGAGGACTTATTATCAAGTATGAGATACAATTAGGTAGAAAAAAAATCGATATCGATAAAATCTTCCACCCGTGCCACATCCCTACAGACGCCTACAGTGAAGGTAAGACCCCTTAGAACAACAGCACCTGACACCGTTACGCTATTATAATATTTTGCTATCTCCCTGATGCGATCTTGACGACGCAGTGAATACCAAGTACGACGTACATTTCATAGCGAGGCTTTTGTTGGTTTGATTTCACGCCAAATTTATTGACGATCGAGATCGAATTAGAATTTGATATTGAAGTTACCATTTATATTGTCTTCATTTGTTTTGAGCAGAAAGTTACTTATATGTTTTGATAAGAGATTACTTAGGAATGGAAAGGGTGAGTGGTTTTATTTTAGCAATATTTAAGCTCAAATTATACGTACCTACACGTCTATACACGGACAAAACTGGGGGAGGCCTACGCCAAGGAGGCGACATCTACACATGACTGCATTATGTGACAATGGACATTTATAATTAATTGATTGAAATTAAGTGTAATTGAAATAAAGTCTTTTTTACTTTTACAAGTAATATGTTTAAAAAAAACCTTTATTTTTGAGTTTTGATTTTAAATTTAATTTGATTTTCGAAAATGTTACACATTTTCGAAAATACACACATAGTACATGCGCCTACTCTTTTTTTAAAAAAAATGAAGGAATGTAGTCACCTACACTACAAGAATATTTATGTTCTTAGTGGTGCTACAAGACAACTACTAATGTTACCCTTATATTTTTAAGATTTATCTATAAGTAAAATTTGTAAGCTTTTCATAAATAAAATAAATTTGAATTTGAATTTGAAATTGGTAGGTACTAAACTACTTGTAAAGGAACAGAAAGGTTCATAAATAAGAATGATAAGAAGAACCTGATGGAATGCTGTCGGTGGATTCCAGAACAATCGACATTAGAAAGACAAACATCACATGGATAGTGATCAAATTCGTATCAATATTGTTGTCAAAAATATTTGGCTGAATAAAAATCCCGCGCAAGTCCGTTTCGGCCACTATTTGGTGCGCATTTATTTTTTATTGCGAGGGTTCGAATCGCGCGGTCGGATTTTTGTTTAAAATTGCATTTTTATATTTGGAACGCGATCCGCGCGAGTACCGACACGCGGCGTGACAAATACGCGCGCTGCCGCCATGAATGACAATTGAAGAGATGTTTTTATAAAGACGGCCCCGATTTTTCGTTTTTATGCGAAAGGAATTGCGCCATAAAAATGGTGTTGAAATGATGAGTGTCATTTCTCACTGTCATCTGAATGCGCTTTTATGAGGCTATTGTGTTGGAATGATGACAGTTTTCTAACTAAGGGGGTGGTAAGCGAAAAAGGAGAAGACAAGATGTGAATTTATTTTTAAGCTAAAACTTGTTTAAGTAGGTCTCAGATCAACTAGAATATCAGATGGCGCACGGCGTATGATGTAGGTGAAGCCACTTCTTGTTACATGTGTGCTGTGGAAGTGTTGCCATGAAAAAAAAATTACCCTGAGTATTGTAGTTTTCCAACTTATGTATCCGCATTCCACTGAATTCATGTAATTAGTTCAAGTAATTAGTAATTAGTTCCCAGGTTAATTAATCAAATGTTTGCCAAATATCAATTGCCAAAAAATCATCATCATACCTTAATCATAATACCTAAACTGGACGACAGTTTTGAAATAAAGATTTTTTTAAATCATTCTACGGAAGGCAATATAGTAGACTTAGTATTAGGGTTCTGGTAGCACCCCTTGAGTATGGAACCATAATACGTAATCAGAAAAAAAAAATTATACGCGTTGAATTGAAAACAACTTTTCGTTGGTAAAAAATTAAAACTTCCCCAGGGGGGCTATTCTTGCGCGTGAGATGAGATGAGATTTTATCTTGGTCACTCTCACACTGATGTCGTTTCAAACGAGAGCAACAAGGAGGAAAAAAAGTGAGATGAAAATTTCAAATCTCCGAATAGACCCCCTGATGGGATACGCAGTCCTTTTCAGACGGCGAAGGCCAAGCTTGGTCAGGTAAAAGTCTCTTTCATTAAAATGGTCTGAAAAGACAACATCTCTTTTTGATGGTTGCCATTTTTGATCATTTCGACTTTTTTGTATGGTAACCACCCATTCTTTTAATGTCATTTTTTCAATCTTAATTGGGAACCTAAAAAAGTCTTAGGATTTAAAATAATATTTTGGAGAAAAAAATGCGATTATGACAACACTGCACGACATTCCACAAATTCATGTAATGTCATTGTCAAGTCCTAAAATGGCATTAAGGACTTTGTATCCAGTTGCCAATAAAATAAAAAAAAGCACTATGTAAATATAGGTATCCGAAATTATAACCTAAAACAATGCTGTTTACTAAATAATGAGATGTTATTAACAATACTTACACATTTCTTTTTCACTTTCGTGTAGTTAGTGCAGTGTTTCACAGCACATGACGGCATCGTTCCAGAATTTTTTTGTATGTTCTCAGCGTGACGTCCAGGTTAGTACTGACGAAGCGAGTAGCGTAGTTTTTTGCGTCAATGTGTGAGTGTTGTGTACATATACGACAGTAGCGTAGTTTTTGGATGGTTCTTGGCTTCACCTAAATCAAACGCCGTGCGCCATCTGATATTCTAGTTGATCTGAGAAGTAGGTATGTATTTTTTTTCAAGAACTGTTAATCTAAATACCATCTAATTACCATCAATAATCTAACCCTGTTAATTTGAATAAAACAAAACTATGTATAGCGAATGAAAATATGCAACTATCCTACTAATATTATAAACGCGAAAGTTTGTAAGAATGGATGGATGGATGGATGGATGGATGGATGCATGGATGGATGTTTGTTACTCTTTCACGCCGGGACGGCTAGACTGATCTGGATGAAAATTGGCACAGAGATAGATTATAGTCTAGAATAGCACTTAGGAGACTTTTTAACCGCGGGTGAAACCACGGGGCACATCTGGTATGGATATAAGTTATAATATGTTTACTTAAGTAATCAGTTTAATGAGCTGGATCTAAAAGTGACAAAAAGATGCGCTATTTGTCTCCACACGAAAATGAGCTTTAATAAACTGCCAATAAGAAAAATCATTTCCAATCGAGCATTGTTCATGAGCAATCGCGACTCGGTTCGCGCTTACCTGAAAATTCTGCTATAAAATCAGATACCTAAGGTTGAAATCTGTGTGATGGTAAATCGATGGTGTCTCACGACTTCCTACATCGAAATTTCACCTTTAAAATGATAGTTTTAAAAGCGTTTTTAGCTTAATTGTATCCTACACATGCTCCTAAGCCCCAGTGGCTACATTTGATTAACCCGACTAGACAGGCTTCATTGATTTACAGTTTGGCATCTACTTTAAGCCTAAGCGCAAATCCACCATTCTCGACACGGATTTATAGCTGATTGTAATATATTAGTATGAATTGTTGTGGTTAATAAAGATATAGGTAAGTAGGCACCTATAGATGAGTACCTATTTAAGTATTCTAAAGTATACAAATAATATGATACATTTTAGCAGCTATTTTACTTACATGTGCAAGTACCCGACTGCGCAAGAAGGAGAGGTAAGTTTTTCGAGTGTATGTATGTAAGTATGTATGTGGCTAAGTATGTATGTGTGAGGTTTCTTTGATACGCCCTACAGCCTAACGTTGACAGCTTGACGTGTATCGACTTGTGAGGTGTCAACTTCAACTTCAACTTTTCTTTATGGCTTCTGTGGTGTTGCCACAATTCTTGTGAGGTGTCATTTGAATCGTCTTGAGCCGTATAATATAATAATACTCTATGGTCTTGAGAGTGGAAGTGACATAGGGTGCAATATTTTGTAGCCGGGTTCTTTTTTTTTTCTTTTTTAAATTTGTGGCTCATGCCACTCGTGGACTTGCAGAAATTTTGCCATCAACAGTGAGGGAGGTGATTGTTTTTCTTTTAATAATGTTACCTGTTCATACTAAACTTTTTAGTTATTCCTGAGCTTTTTAATATTTTTTGTAGATTATTCAATAATATAAATTAATATGAAATAAAATAAATTAATAAATAAAAAAAGCTGTATTTATCGAAATTGCCTTGATTGTTTTATTTATCAGTGTTGTATGTATGTAATATTAATTATATGTATGTAGTGATATATGTATGTAATAATTAGTATATTTTATTAACTATAGGTATTTTAAGTACTAGAATGTATTATATTAGTATGATGTACTTTTATGTAAGTTATATGTAAATAGTTTATGTAGGTGTATAGGTACAATACTCGATGTTTTGTTGTTTCTTTGTATCAATCTTATGTTTGTTTTAGTTATTTTTGCACACCCTGTCCCAAACTCATTTGTCGTATCCTCTCCATCCTAAGGTTGCCTGGAAGAGATCGCTTTTAGTGATAAGGCCGCCAGTTGTTACACTATTTAATAAGTTTTATCATTATTTTCTCTTGTTGTTTTGTTATCTGTGGTGTGAACAATAAAGAGTTTATCTATCTATCTATCTATCTAAATAATTAATAAAATTAAATAAATTTATGAACAACTAGCTTCTGCCCGCGGCTTCGCCCGCGTGGCTTACAGGAAATGAATGACGTTTTTATCTTCAGAAATAAATATTATAAGCGGTCACACTCGCTATCAATTGAATACACTAACTGACAATATCCCAAACAGAGCAATAAGGACGAAGTTATTTAGCTAACTAAACTATCTCTGGAATGAGATTAGTAGTAGTAGTAAGGTATCAACAGAACTTAAAGCTTGTGTGAAAAAATAAAATTAAGAGATAACCAAATGTAGATAATTGATAATCAATATTGCTTACAGGGCAAATCTACTTCAGTAATTTTTGTAAACCACATCTTTTCTTTTTTAGAAACACCAGGCTGCTCTGTGAACTCACTCTGAGCAGGCCACGTATAACTAACTAACCGTGTGAAAAACATTTCAGTAAATTATGAGATTGGCTTCAGATTTATTTATGGTCATGGCAAAGCAGATTTTGAGGGGAAACTGCACTCTTTTTAACTCGAAGGAATAGTTCAGTGATGTTAAAGATATTAGAAGAATCCTCAGCATAAACACATAATCATTCGGAAACCACACCAATCAGTATGGTGGCAGACCTGTGGTTAAGACCTTTGAAGCAAAGGCAACCCGTATTGTAGGTTTTGTCTTCCTAATACTAAATCAGCTTCTTCTATCGACTTCGTCTAATCTTACTAAATACTTCTTCTAAGACCAGAAAGACACTAATAAAAATTTCATCTCTTGGTTACTTGATCTCTATTGACAGAAAATCTCTTCACTTGCCGTTTGTAATCTTCTGACAGGCTTGGACTCAATTCTTGTATTTTTCTTGTATGAAGTAGTTTGAAGTCTGATATAATGTCAGCAATGTAGTTCACACATTTCAAATGGAGGTTCATATGAAAAAAAACAATGATAGCCTAGTTGAAGAACGCTCGCTTCTCAGGGCAGAAGAAGTGGGTTCAATCCCAGGCAACACCAATTTAGTAATTGATTATATATGATAATATGTTCATTGTTCGTATTTAATGTCATCTGCTACATGACTGGAGCCCGGTGTATGGCGACAGGCTTGCCGTTTATTACACTTCGGGCTGAATATCATCCGATGAAGTGAGGGTGTTGTAATACTCCTCTTAGGGGGAAAGGTGTGACGATATGTTATGTTATTTACTTAAGGCTGCGTCCTATAAGATAGAATCGCAATATTTGTCGTCCATCAACAAACCACGTGTCATGAAAGCTAATTGAAAGTTTGAATGAACGCCGAAATACGCCGTTGACAGGGAAATCGTCGTAGGATGATAGGTCCCTAATCTTGTGCCGAAGTGAGAAAAGATGGTACTTAACACTCGGTTTCCCCTTCTTCTATTTTTTTTTTGCCATGCAAAGCACGAAAGGTCTTCGGAATATAAAATAGTTTTGGGAAAATCCTCTGTGTTACATTATTAAAATAATTACGCCAAAGTAGCAAGAACTCGGTCGTAACACTCTCATCACGGAACCGTAAAATGATTAAAAACACCGATACATGAAAAAAATACAGATACCTAGAGAATCTAGGTACCTATTGCTTAAATCCACAAAAACCTTGAAGTGAAAAATGTAGACCAAGAACATTTTAGAAGACTAAATAAAAAAAAAAACAATTAAGTACAGAAAATTGCATACACAAATGGTTCTCCACATGACTATATTGCAAGGGTTTCTTTTTGCAATCCCTTTTTCAGACCCCAACTACTTACAATACCTACGTACCCTTTTTTATACACATTGCACCTACTATACGTAGTTACTACCGTTCTCTAGATCTATACCAAATTTTAAGTCGCTAGCTATTATAATTTCTAAGATAATGAGCTCACAGACATACAGAAAGACATACTCCTTACACCATTTTAGTACGGAACCCTAAGAATAATAACAGCGTCGTTTGTAGTGGGTTAATAACTTTCTCAGCAAAGCTTTCAGACTCTGTTGGTGGATGATGATGATTTTGGAAAAACTGTGATACACGTGTCTCATGATTTTAATTGAAGAGTATTTGTACCAAATTTTCAGTCAATCGATCCAGAGAATAAAAAGTTTCATACAAATTTGAACCCCCCATTTCCCCCCTTTAGGGGTGGAATTTTGAAAAATCCTTTCTTAGTGGATGCCTACACTGTACAAAGAACACACCCTCCAAATTTCATATTTCTAGGACCAGCGGTTTAGGCTGTGCGTTGATATATCAGTCAGTCAGTCAGTCAGTCAGTCAGGACTTTGAATTTTATATATATAGATAAAACTTATTTATCTGGAACAATGTTTAAGGGTGATTCTGTAAAATAGTTTAATAATTTACATTTCATTTAATTTTCCACATCTACAAAAACTTTTACATTAAAAAGAAATTGATTAAGTATTTGATAAAGTATCTGATTCAGACATCCGACTGAGTTTCTCGGCCGCACAAGGGCTTCTGACACGGTTGACGATTGTTGTTACAGATTTACAGAACTAACAATCGGGGCTTACAATTTAACGTGTCGTCCAATCCACGGTAGCGCGGTAGGGTGGTGGTCCACCCGCGGTCACCCATCCAAAGACTGACCGTGTCGCCCGTTGTGTAACATTGGTGATCGGTTTTGAACACCTTTCGAGCTACCTGTGAACACTAGTAATCCTACTAATATTATAAACGCGAAAGTTTGTAAGAATGGATGGATGTTTGTTACTCTTTCACGCCAGAACGGCTGAACAGATCTAGATGAAATTTGGCACAGAGATAGATTATAGTCTAGAATAGCACACAGGATACTTTTTAACAGCGGGTGAAACCGCGGAGCGCAGCTAGTGTTTATATAATTTCAAGTTTGAGGAAACTACGAACAATGATTTCCCAATAGATAAATCATTTGGTCATATGATGTACCTACAGAATTTGTTAATGCTGTTTCAACAGTTAACCGCCTGCGATACGGGACGGTAAACGGCCGATCGACGGACGCTGGACATCGGACGTTAATCGCCCTTTAGCGGCGTATTATTCACCGGCACGCGTTGCATCGATACATCCACCCTGTATCACCACACACAACACTACTGCACAAACTATACACATCAAAAACGCAACTTTGACAGCTACTACAAAACCGTAAAGCTCAAAACTCCTTGCAACAAAGATGGCGCATAAGACAATTTCGCACGACGAAAATCGTTTAACTAATCCATGGCAATATATTCTCTATTTCCCAATGAATAAAATTAATACCTTTTTTAAACTCCCCGTATACGACCGTTCGGAAATCGGAACTACCGTCGTTTTGCGTAAAACTTTAAAGTGAGCTTTAATGTTGCGCGAAATAGGGTCTAATTTTGTTTTGATTAAGAGTTGAGATGCCTATTTATTCATGTTAATAAATATGGCAGGGCATTTATTACTGCAATATCAACAGCCGCATTGCACTGGACAATTAATTATTTGTAAACATTATCGGAGGCTGCATGCAGGCGTGCAGAGCCATAAACGGCTGTCCGTCTAGATCCTGATCCAATATTGATATTTAGTCAATAATTGCTAATGGCTCGTGAATTGTATCCGCAGTCTATTATGTCACTGTTAATAATACTTAGCGTAATTATAATGTACTAGCTGCGCCCCGCGGTTTCACACGCGGTTAAAAAGTATCCTATGTGCTATTCTAGACTATAATCTATCTCTGTGCCAAATTCCATCCAGATGTGTTCAGCCATTCTGGCGTGAAAGAGTAACAAACAAACATACATACAAACTTTCGCGTTTATAATGTTAGTAGGATAGTAGGATGTATGTGCTGTGCTCATGGATGTTACTTCCTACTTCCTACTAATATTTTAAACGCGAAAGTTCGTAAGAATGGATGGATGGACGTTTGTTACTCTTTCTCGCCAGAACAGATCTGGATGAAATTTGGCAAAGATAATAAATAGACTATAGTGTAAAATAGCATATACGATGCTTTTTAACCGCGGGTGAAACCGCGGGGCGCAGCTAGTATGTTATAAATGCGAAAGTTTGTAACAATGGATGGATGGATGGATGTTTGTTACTCTTTCTCGCCAGAACAGATCTGGATGAAATTTGGCAAAGATATAGACTATAGTCTAGAATAGCACATACGATACTTTTTAACCGCGGGTGAAACCGCAGGGCGCAGCTAGTATGTTATAAATGCGAAAGTTTGTAAGAATGGATGGATGGATGGATGGATGTTTGTTACTCTTTCTCGCCAGAACAGATCTGGATGAAATTTGGCAAAGAAATAGACTATAGTCTAAAATAGCACATACGATACTTTTTAACCGCGGGTGAAACCGCGGGGCGCAGCTAGTATGTTACAAATGCGAAAGTTTGTTTGTTACTTCTTTAAACTTAAACGGATATACGAATTAAGATGAAATTCGAAACAAATATAGCTTATGCCTTGGATAAGACATGCTACTTTTTAACCGCGGAGCTAGGTTTAAATCGTCACCTTAAAAACCAAGGTCTACCGTTCTGGGAACCAACACCTGATGACGTCACTCGTCATCGTCATCGTTTCTTTTGAGCTTGTTGTAAATGTCTTATTTTGGTCTTGTTTTTTTTTTTTTGTATGTTCAGCTTTTGTTCCACCGACATAAGTCGGAGACTTTGTTCAGCAAAACACAGTTGTATATCATCTTACGATTTTACACACCTTTGCTTTAGTGGACGACAATACTCACATTTCTGCTAAGTTTTGGTCTTGTTGAACGTCACTGCGTGTTGCCCACGTGACCATTTTTGGCTCGGAACACTATACCTGGCGAAGTATATTATTACCATGGTTTAAATAATTTATTGTTAAGCATTTGATTTTTTTCAATTAGGGTTTTTCATCTGCTACATGACTGGAGCCCTGTGAATGGCGACAGACTCGCCCCCTGTCACATTTGGGACTGAATATCGTCCGGCGAAGTGTGGGTGTTGTATTACACCTCTGCCAGCCCCCTCGTGGGAAAGGTGTGACGATATGTTTTTAATTTTTTTTTTCAACTATTCTGACTATACTAAGGCTTATACAACGTTTATTAGTAAGCTATTAGCAGCTAGTGCGTAGCGCAGTATCGCGGCGGCTGATCGGGCGGAACCTCGAGAACGCTTCGACTCGATCGAGCGTGAAGATGCGGCGATATCTCGCCTCACTTCACCATTGTGCGGCGCGCTGATAGTTTACACTGAGATTAGCCGGTGGAAATATGGAAAAAGTGGGAAAATAAAAGGGAAAATGAAAAAGGAAAAGGATTTGTTTTTGTTTTTTTTTTATATATATACTAGGTTTATTTATGTCCGGGATTTTGCTACGTTTCATAGTTTAAAGGCACTCTTTTTTTATCTTACATTATTTAAGGTTACCTGGAAGAGATCGCTTTTAGTGACAAGGCCGTCAGTTGTTACACTATAGAATAAGTATTTTTATAATTATTCTTTTGTTTTTTTTTTGTTATCTGTGGTTTGAACAATAAATAGTTTATCTATCTATCTATTAGTTGTCAGTTCCAATGTGTATATTCTGATATGACCTACTTCATAATGTTACACATGAATGGCATTCAATAATTGTATTGTTTTTATTACTCAATTACTTACTTATTTTTTTTTAATTGGACAAGGTGTTCCCTTATAATAGTGTAGAATGGAGATGGGTTTCGCGTACCAAGATGATTTTTTAAAATAAAACAAATTTAGGAAAAGTTTAAGACAAAAAAAAAACGCTTTCGAAGATTTCCTTCTAAAATTAATTGAAAGATCGAACATAGTGCTGCACTGCTGTTGTGCTGAGAGTGCCTACAATTTCCAATGATATAATATATAACTAATATTCTTGGAACATTAACATCAAACTTGTGGAGTTTGACGAGATGACAATGCAAATAGCCGTATATACCTACGGATTGCGTAAGACCTTCCTTCATAAATTCTCGCAATCCTTTAACTCATGATCTCAACACTTCAAAACAACCCCATTGTTCCAAACATCGCATCTGTCGCCAAACAAAACAAAACTGAAGCGGCTCGAGCATTATATTCCAAAATGAATATTTATAAAGGCGTCTGTTAATCCTGTATTGTCACAATTTTCACTGCTTGTGCTTGACTGATGGCAGGAAGACAATACCCTCTTAGTGAAAGGATACACTGCTTATGAAATACGTTACAGCGCAAATCTTTGAAGGTTTGTGCGTTTTCCACTAGATATCACAATTACATTTTATACCGCTTCAATCTTAGAAAACTTATTGATTTTTATGTAAATAGGTAAGTTTACGTTTATGTTTCTTTCTAGTTTACAAGAGATATCTAATTCTCAAACATACAAATTTGATATTTCTATTTCTATATTTCCCATGAGACATTCAATTCAATTAGAATGACAAATGCAGTAATTCTACTAGTTGGTTACTGATGCCGTGGACATTGGTTTTACCTAGGGTCCAAGCTTGGCTTCGATTTGAAATGGTCAATATTACACCTTATTACTGCGTGACAAATTGGCTTTAGTAACAACTTTGTATCTAATACACCAAGTGATGACTTGGCCCCAAGACCTACCTTGGTGAAATACGAGTATGACCAAAGTATAGCCTCCGCATATAGGTTACCATTACACTTACTTGGTACAAGTATTACACTAAACATATCGTCACGCCTTTCCTCCAAGGGGGCTGGCAGAGGTGTAATAACACCCATACTTCGCCGGACGATATTCAGTCCCAAATGTGACAGGGGGCGAGCCTGTCGCCATACACCGGGCTCCAGTCATGTAGCAGATGACATACAATACGCACAAATGCTCACACAATGAACAAATTGGTGCGTGCCGTCGGCTGGGTTCGAACTCGCTCCCTCTGGCTTGAGAGGCAGGCCTTCTCCAACTAGGCTGCCATCGCTTTAAAAATCCAATCCAATTAAAAGTAGGTCCTTCTGTTTTACGTACCTAGTGTAAGCAAACCAAGAAAGCGCAGCGTTCTATAGCATTAGCGAACAAAAGGCTCAAGTGAGCTAAGCCGCTCGGCTCCGTTTGAAAAGCTCGGCTTTTGACGCGTCGTTTGCAGATCAAAATCTTCTTAATCGCTTTGGAAGTGCGCGTCTATTATGTTATGTAAGATGGAGATTTACATTGTATCAAGTTGATACAGTTATCACAAATACAAGGAAGTATTAACTGTCACTGGGTCCAAACATGGAGCTAAATGTATTAAGAAAGGGTTGGAAGGACTTAGGTACCTATTTACTCTATTTACCCATTCTGGGATCAAAGAGAACAAGTGAGCAGCCTCACCCTCACCTTACCAATATGATCGAGGGTACCACTGTTAGATTTTTTTGATCTCAAAGACGACAGAGAAAAATCCGTGCAAACAATACATACATATTTTCACGTTTTTCCCCCGAAGAAAAAAAAGTTTAAAAAGTTAAAAACCCATGAAAAACATTAAAAAAGTTAAGCTCGAATTTTTTTTCAATAAAATCAACAGTTTCATTATTGATTTTTCAAAGAATCATGTAAACATAATAGCTGTTACGTAAAAATGTAGATAACCATAAATGTTACAGAGATGAACTTCACAATTTCAGTATGGAAGTATACCTATTAAAATCCCATCGAACAAAACAGCGACAATGTGAACGGACTACGTAAATCATGGCAACACTTGCAGTTAAGGAGATATTGCCCATTCGTGCTCATTCTGGCTGCGTCTTAATTACCAAGTCGTAAATATCTTGGACTATATCTGCAATGAGTTGTATACTTTCAGTATTAAATATACAACGCCAATAAGACTTGGGGTACTGACACGCATGCTCAAAAAGAAGCATGTTTGAAAGCAAATTAAGCATGCTTGAAAGTAGCAAATGGAACGAAATAAAAGAAGTAGTTACTTACCACCCACCGGACCAAGCCATGTCGTGAAATGACCTAGTCGTGTTTCGGGATGTAGTCCGGTGTAACCGTTCCGAAGACGGGTCTGAGCAGTAGCGCACTTGTAGCGCCTCACTCAACTGCCGTCTTTGTACTTCTTCACTCTAAACTTCAAGGCTAGAGTGAAAAAGTACCTTATAGGTCGTCGTGCTCCACCTTAGACCACAACGTCGCTTAACATCAGGCGAGTTGGTGGTCAAACGCCGACCTATTCTACATAAAAAAAAAAAGTTAAAAATAAGTAACATTTTTGAAACATAAACAAAAACCTCGACTGCAATATGTTTTTTTTATGATTGAATGGGCCCACGTTTGACCACAACACACCTGATGGAAAGTGACGATGCGGTCTAAGATGGAGCACGCTTGCCCATGAGGTGCCTATTCACTCTTGTCTTGAAGAGACCCAGGTTGTATCCATTGCTGGGGAATGAATAATGGAAGTGACATAGGGTAAAACCCTATGTCACTTCAACTACTATTAAGACGATTTTAATGACACTTGACATGTCGAAATCCATGAAGCTGTTAGGGCTTTAAGGCGTGCCAGAGAAACCTCATACATACATACATACATATACAGTTTACTTTTGAGCATGTTAATGAACTATCGCTCATTAATGGCATGCCTACCTACTATGCATGTGTTAGCACCTTAATTTACCACATTTTACCGAATAACTTGCTCGACCGGTGGTTATTTTTGTCAACGAACGTTATTTAACGATAAAAAAACTGCAATGCCTTAAAATATAGACATTACAGCTGATTTAGCACTAAATTTACTTTGTAATTACAACAAAATTACAACGAGAAATAACTGCGTGTTTTAATTATTTTTTTGTACCTATTAGGCCTTCTCCAACTCTTTGTATCTCAAGCCAGAGGGAGCGGGTTCGAACCCAGCCGACGGCACGCACTAATTTGTTCATTGTGTGAACATATTATGTGCGTATTGTATGTCATCTGCCGTCATTGTATGTCACCGCCATACACCGAGCTCCAGTCATGTACTGGAGCTCGGTGTATGGCGACAGGCTCGCCCCCTGTCACAATTGGGACTGAATATCGTCCGGCGAAGTGTGGGTGTTGTATTACACCTCTGCCAGCCCCCTCGGGGGAAAGGCATAACGATATGTACCTATAAGTAGGTATAGACACCTACCTACTATGTTTTTAATAATGTAGTGCAATAAAGTTGCTGACATTGCAGTTACGATTGTCGCGAATGTATAGCAGGTAGTAAAATGTTTACATCTTTTTGATTGCCATATTTGACTACGCAAGCCGGAAATGAAGGCCAGTTCGATTTTATTTCATATAATTAATTTTACTTCACATGTTTACGATAGAGCAGTGCAAATACAAAAATAGTCGGATGTAAACAATATGCGAGAGTTTAATTATGCCTGTTTACCAAATAAATGTAGACAGAATATTATGGACTGTTAATAATCAATTTTGAGCATAACATATTAAAAATGCTTAGCTGTACAAGAATCACTTGAAACGACTTTTAGATATAAGTATAAAACAGCAGTAGCAGCGGTCTGAGCAGTAGCGCACTTGTAGCGCCTCACTCAACTGCCGTCTTCGTACTTCTTCACTCTAGTAAACTTCAAGGTTAGAGTGAATAAGTACCTTCTAGGTCGTCGTGCTCCATCATAGACCACAACGTCGCTTAACATCAGGCGAGTTGGTGGTCAAACGCCGACCTATTTTACATAAAAATAAAAAAATAAACGAGTTTCAGAACTTATTATTAGGTCCTTACGTATGAAATTGGCGTTTTGTACGGGAGGAATAAAAAGTCGTTTTTTTTTTTGTAAAATATATTTAATTAATCAAAGTATGCACCGTTGTTATCTATGCACTTTTGCCATCTTATGGGTAGTTCATTGACCCCTTTACTATAAAAACCATGGGGGCGAGAATCAATAAACTCTTTGAAGGCGGTTTGGACTGCTGCATCGGAGTGGAATTTTTTTCCTTGTAAGAAGTTGTCCAAATTCCGGAAGAAATGGTAATCTGTTGGAGCAAGGTCCGGGGAGTACGGTGGATGTCGCAGACATTCCAATTGTAGCTCAGCTAACTTAGTGGTTGTTTGTTGTGCAGTGTGTGGTCTTGCGTTGTCGTGAAGCAGCAGTGGCCTAGAGCGATTGACCAATCTCGGTTGTTTAACAGCTAGTTCTACCTTCGTGGTTTGCAGTTGCTGATAATAGATATCTGCCGTAATCGTTTGGCCAGATTTAAGAAAGCTGTAGTGAACGACACCGGCGCTAGTCCACCAAACACTTACAAGTAACTTTTTCTGAGTCAATTTTCGTTTAGGGCAGGATTTGGCTGGGTCTCCAGGGTTCAGCCATTGCGATGAGCGCTTTCGATTATCGTACAATATCCACTTTTCATCACAAGTAATGATTCGATTTAAAATCCCTTCATTATTGTGTCGGTTGAGCAAAGTAACACAACAGGCGACCCGTGTTTGCAAGTTCGATTCACTCAATTCATGAGGTACCCATCGTTCGAGTTTTTTTACTTTCCCGATTTGCTTCAAGTGGATTAATACAGTTTTGTCACTTACCCCGAAGCCTGCTGCTATCTCTGAAGTGCTTTGTGATGGATCCGCTTCCACAATAGCCTTTAATTCATCGTTTTTCACTTTGATCTCCGGCCGTCCACGGGGTTGGTTCTTAAGGTCGAAATTTCCAGAACGAAAACGTTGAAACCAAAAACGTACCATGCTATCTTTAGCGACACCAGCGCCGTACACATCATTAATTCTTCGAGCTGTTTCTGCAGCACTGGTGCCACGGTAGAACTCGTACTCGTAAATATACCGATATTTCATGTTTTCCATTGCGCGGTAATAAGCGACGCCAAAGAAAAAATAATGAGGAAAATAACAAATGAATGACTGTATTCCAAAGAAAAAAAAAACCAGCTAAATGAATTTATTAATTTGAATTTCGAATTCTTAACCAAAGAGGAGATATTTCAGATCAAATTGATCAGGGGGCTTACCACAACCTCTTAAAACATCATTAATTAAGCCTTACTTCGTAATTTCGTACCATGACCACCCTAAAAGTATTCCTGTTAAGTTTTGATATCGCTTAGCAGTTTTGTTGACGTCACTCGATTTCGTTCATTCAATCCAAGGAACATTTGTTTATAAACCGTACCATGACCTCTAAAGTATTCCTGCCGAGCTGTCAAAATAGCAGGAATGATACAAATGACAACGATTGTTAAAAAGTTGCTCTCCGTGTAACTTTTTCTATTTTTAAGTGAGTTTTTGCTGTGTTTCTGAGGTTCTATTTGTAATATTTAGCAAGATGGCCGATGATTTGGAAACTTTCGAGTTTCTCGAAGCAGATAATGGAAGCTCCGTACTACGAAGGACGCCTTCGGACGGGCTCCAGAATAAATTTCAACCCATTTTCACATAGATTTTTTGTTGGCTAAGTCAGCTCCTTTTGATGCACTTGCTTCTTCTTAGAGTGAGCCTTCGCCTGCAGACTCCTATTAAAGCCCGCAGCGATTTCACTGTGGGTTTTTAAAAAGTCTCAGACTAAGACTCTGCGGCCGCTGTGACAAATTATTCTAAGCATTAAATTCTAGATATCACCAAAATAATTTTCACAAACTTTAATTGGATACAGCATTTGAATTTTAATTTTTAATTTTAATTTACCTTCATGATCGTATGTACATTTAATTTACGGTTTTGAGGGGAACCGAAAAGATGGTGTCATGATTTTGTATTATTTTCTAAAACGAAAACTCGCCTTTACTGAAAGAGGGAAAGAGGAGCGAGATTTATCTCATTTATCATCATCTTCATCAGAGATTTAATGAAAAATGTTATGACAAACATACGGAAGACTATGGTGGTATGGCTATGTTGCCTCTAGCCTGCCCTATGAGTCAAAACAAAAAAAAACGTTTTTGACATTGTTCATACAACCAAGTGTCGCCAGATGTTTCTTAGGAGAGATTGTACGCGAGTGAGGAAAATAAAAATTCTTAGGGAAGAAACTAATAATAAATCATAGTGTTTTTACTTGCAACTTGTAAAAACCGTAAGTGTAATTTCCCTGTATCGATAGGATATTGTAGGCACGATTTCGCTATGCGGTCGTACTATTGTACGACCCCGATTGTACGATTTTTACATGGCAAAAATCGTATAATTACGATTGACATCGTACATCTGGCAACACCACACTCCAAAATACGCAAAAGTACCACAGAGTGTATAAAAGCACTTGTATCGTACATTCTTTTGACATCACTGTAGCAGGAGTAATAACGTTTTAAAACATTATTGTTTTCAATGCTTGTGGTAGGGTACAAAACAATACTTATTAAGGAATGTAACAAAACGTTCCTGCGCAATGATGTTTTTGTAAAAGTTCATGGTAAGCCCCCAGTACGACAAAACGCCAACTTCATACGTAAGGACCTAATACTTACAATATATTTGCTAGATACCTCTTACTCTGTTTTTAAAATAGATTTCATCTCACATTAACATAGTTTCAATTAGGGCCGCATTCTAAAACGTCGCTCAGTCATGCTTGTTTTTTCTTAATTTAAAACCTATTTAAAAAAACAGTTTTAATTGAGATTCATGACTGAGCGTCGTCTCAGAATGCAGCTCTAAGTCACATATTCACGCGCGTAGAGCTGTAAGTTGCCAAACAAAACTCGTCGTCAGCATCTGAGGCCAAGGGATGACAATCAGTCACTTAGCTCAGGAGACCCGGGTGCGGTCACGGCATCGATCTACGTCAAGCACAGTTTGGAGTCAACAGTTGCACAGATGCTCCTTGGGAACCGCAAGATGTATCACCTATTTGGAAATGGGAGAAAACTGGTTGGAGTTGTCTGGAGCTTTGTCATGTATTTATCGTATCGTGACGCTTTTCCCCCGATGGGATTAGTAGAGATGTAATACTATACCCACACTTCACCGGATAATATTCAGTCCCAAATGTGACAGGGGGTGAGCCTGTCGTCGTACACCGGGCTCCAGTCATTTATCTGATGACATACAAAACGCACATAATTATGTTTACACGATGAACAAATTGGTGCGTGCCGTTGGCTGGGATCGAACCCGCTCCCTCCGGCTTGAAAGGTGGGCCTTCTCTAACTAGGGTATCAGCTATTCACTTCAACAGGTTGCATTTCTCAACAGATTCTGACAGGTTTCTTTCGTGAAATTTTACGAGCAAGTTCGATAATAATATATTTTTTTGGTTGAAATATTAACGTAGTAAAACTGTCGGTTCCTACGTACACATATCATAATAATCAGTGACGTTCATTTACGCAATCGATCCTTTGATGCATGCAGCTATTTTTAATAACAGACGCGTCAATCAAGTAATCCCCGAGCGAGTGCGTCGGCAGGTGACGGCGCGGGCCCAAGTGCCGTAAATAATTGATAAATTGCCGCCTCCCCCGACTGACCGCCCGCGCCCGAACTCTCAATTTACGGCCGTTTAATTGCAGCTAAATTCCCGAACTAGTCTTAGCGAGTGAAATATAGATCGCTCAGTTTGTTGGGTACGCGACTGATTCGGTCGCGTGATATTTGCGGTCCTACGAACGGTCCGGTGGGAATTTGCGGATGGAACGCTTGCGGGCTTATTGGTGAAAGTTAGCGGTCGGCTGTGTAACTGAAACTGTAGAACTGTATTTTATTTAGCTTATTGGCGTGGTCTGATATCGCATCATACTAATGTAAATGCGAAAATGTATTAGTAAAGTAATTGAGTGTATGTTTGTTCCCACTCAACTCAACTGAATACAATGCAAAAAGCTTGAAAGAAAGCTCGTTTGGAGCTGACAGGCTCAGATTAGGACTTACTTACCAGCATAGGTTTTCACAATCATTCGGAAACGTTTCCGTTCGTATTCTAAATAATTTAAACTCAAAATTATTTAAGTCTCAGTCTGTATTCATAAGTTTTTAAACGTGATTCATTTTTTCGACCGTATTTTTACTCGATCCCTATTCCAAAATGTATTAGACTGAGATTTGAACAACTTGAGTTTGAAGCTTGTGGGATCCGATCGGAAACGTTTCCGAATGAATGTGAATGGCACCGCTGAACTAAACTTATTCACCGGTACTAGTCATTGGTGTAAATATTGTATGAACACAATTATACACCACCATGTTTCTACCATCAATATTTTTTCCTTAACTAAGCCAGCACATGTAGGTAATTTAATATTAGCTTGCGAGAGAGTCCTATATATATAACATAAAGGTGCTGACTGTATCCAGCTTTTATTAAACTTGTAAAACATTGTTTGCGAACGTAACATCGACAGTTTACTGAATACCTGGAGGGTGAATTCGATACCGATATTAAACTACGCCGCTGTGTCCGGCTGCAGACTGGCAGCGCCCCCGGCTTGAGCTTTTTACATCGGTTTGTAAGTGAAATTCGCATTTCGGACGATTACATTCATGTTTGTGACTTGAAAAGCTGCATACGAATTGATTTGTTATTCGTGTATTACCAAGTTACCTATAATTATAGACAAGCTGCGCCACGCGGTTTCACTCATGGTAAAAAAGTATGCTACTCGTATGTGCTATTCTAGACTATAATCTATCTCTGTGCCAAATTTCATCCAGATTTGTTCAGCCGGTATGGCGTGAAAGAGTAACAAACATCCATCCATCCATCCATGCATCCATTCTTACAAACTTTCGCGTTCAAAATTTTAGCAGGATAGGATATAAAGATGTCTAACATAGATATTGCTAGGTCATTATTAATTGTTATTCCCTAACTAATAATGTAACAATTTAAGACAAAGTCACTGAATAGATGTTTCCTATAGACAGATACATAAGCTCACTTGCACTAAATATAAGAATTGCCTAAGTCGTAATTTTCAACTACTCCAAGCAAAATATTCGCTTAACTGGTATATGAAGTTCAAAATCCTAAAGAATGAGCAAAGGTTTGTGCAAGAAAATTTAGGCAGGACTAGTTTAAACTAGCTTAGGGCTAAGGCAAGTTCTATATATATTTAGCGCAAGTAGCTAATAGACATCTTAGCTAATATTTCGATTTGGTTGATTTGAAACGTCAGTTTAGATGCAGGTGCACACGCACACGCACCCCTGGTTTTACCTTCCAACCTTTTACGGTAGTTCGCGTTGCGAGACTTGCACTTTTTACAAGTGGAAGTCTTTTTTTTTTCTCGAAAACATTTATTTTGAGATATTAACAACAGCTAAACAGATAAACAATACGCAAATCGCGATACAAGTAAGTACCTACGAGTATCTACGTACACAGACAATGCAAAAGCAATAAACCAAACCCAGCTCGAACTCAAAGTTGGCTTTTAGTTCCGCCATACATTTTCATTCGGCAATAACAACGCCCTGGGACGTAATTAATAAGGCTAATATGATTAGTAGTTGCTCTCTTGCAAGTTCTGACTACTAATATTTGAGTTCTGCAGCTCCAGAGGGTTTGTTTGAGACATAATAATCTTGTTTACGTTTGGTATATAGTGTGTTGTAGGAATTAGGGATGTGACGAGATTTGGATAGGAAGAAAAGAACACAATGTATTCTCGCTTGACGTCTTTAAGAGTCGTGTCAAGTCTCACTATCTTTTGAAACAATAGCCGTTTCGAAAGATAGTAAGAATTGTATGTCACAAAAGTCGCACTATGTATTTATTTATATTAGTGATACTAGCTTTTACCCGCGGCTTCGCTCGCATCGAATCCATTATCAGAAGTTATTTTAATTACAAATATTACAATAGAAATTTATCGACATTATTTTTATTTTTGTAATTTTTAAATAAATAGTATGTTACTTCTAGTACCTCCCAAAATATGTGTACAAAGTTTTATGATGATTCGTCAAGTAGTTTTTGCGTGAAAGCGTAACAAACATCCACGCTTTCACATTTATAATATTTTTACTCTTAAACATTTTTAAAGTATAAAAAATTAATTAATTCATTTAATAATTAACGAAATAATTTGATGGATGCAAATCTGGTAAATAAACAATTTCAATTTCAATTTCATTTCATTTCATTTCATTTCATTTCATTTCATTTCATTTCATTTCATTTCATTTCATTTCATTTCATTTCATTTCATTTCATTTCATTTCATTTCATTTCATTTCATTTCATTTCATTTCATTTCAATATTTATATTATATTTATTTCGTCTACTCATAATAATATATTTTATTTTTATCTTGTTGTTTTTTTACGTCTTGTACAATTATGTTTTATGACTTTCAATGCCTCTATTTATATAAATGTTCCTGTCCATTCAGGTTGCCTGGTAGAGATCGCTTTGAGCGCTAAGGCCGCCCATTAAAAACTTAGTTAAGCCTTATTTAAGTACTATTGTAATTATTTTATGTTTTTAATAAAGAGTTGTTGTTGTTGTTATTTTTGGTTATTCATTTTCTTTTGTGGCTGTTTATTGTCTTTGATGGGTTAGTAGCTCTTTGTTAAAAACTAAACAGCTGTTTTACTTAGGCTACCTATTAAAGCCAGAGTTCACCAAAAATTTAAACTAATGATTAAATTCTGTTTCTGACAGCTCTTCAATTAGTTGAATGTCAATAATGGATGGTTAAAGTATTCGTCCAATTAAAGTTTTGTAAACTTGGGTCTGTAATAATAATTAGGCTTGTAATATGGCTTAGGTTTTGTAATAATTAGTTCATTGACACTCATCTGTCATCGCCACCGATGGACATCACTGTGAGTTTATAACGATTGTTCGTAAAACGTACGGGAAATACAATCTAGCATCTACCATTTTTTTTAAAACGCCGCAAATAATAATTTTAAAGCCGTAATGGATGTACAGTGTACGATGAGTCCATTGAGCAATTTTTTAGATAGGTATCGTATGACCATAGTGACTATTCAGAGATTTGAGATTTTCATCTCACTTTTATTTGTCTTTGTTGCTCTCGTTTAAAACGTCATAGGTGTGAGAGTGACCAAGATAAAATCTCATCTCATCTCACGCGTAGGAATAGCCCCCCAGGTCAGAGTTACCAGCCATTATTTTAAGGGTTTTAAAACTTTGATCAGATTTTACCTTAAAATACTCGTATATCTGATCGAAGGATTTTACACGATATTTTACAGCTTCAAAATTTTAATCCGCTTGGATATTCAATGTTATTTCGTCTACATTAATCTAGGTAGACATTTTCCAACAGAAAATGCAAATATCGAATTATTCCGTTGAACAAACTGGGGCTGTCCGCGACGAGTGGTCGGGAGCGGTTGGCCAAGGCAAGGCATGCGTGAACTCGAAGCGGGACGGACTTGGTTTTAGATCTGCTATTAATTAATTAAATGAGGTATACTCTGCCAGAGTGTGTGTTCCCTGACACTTATAATCTGGGTGTGTTCAAGTCTCGAGTGAATCGGTTTCTTCTAGGCAAGCGTGCTCCATCGTAGGCTGCATCACTGCTTATCATCAGGCATGTTGGCGGCCAAACGCAAGTCTATTATGTAATAAAAAAAAAACATGAGTTTTTAACCCATAAGCAAAAATTACGGGGATAAGTTTGACGTGTCTGTACATATGTGTGTGTGTCTACTGCCGATTTTGATTGTTTTTCTGTTTGAAAGGTGAATAGGTGTGCTAAATAATAATGTTTTATTCCATCCAAAGGTTGTCTGGAAGAGATCGCTCTTAAGCGATAAGACCGCTCATTGCGCCTTTATTTTTGAGTGTTTAGATTATTGTATTGTATTGTATTAGTCGGGAGTGTTTTTAGCTGCGTTTGATGAAAATTGGAGTCGGGTGTTTTTTTTTTTTTTTTTTGATGTACACTTAAATCTCTCTCATCTCGTATGGTGGATAACGTCTCAAACACCTTCGATGTAGGGTAGGTGGGTGTCCTTGCAGTGGGACGTAAAATATTTATGACGATAATGATCTCTTTATCATTTATTTATACGATCAAATACGCATGTATGTTTACTTCTAATGGTAGTGTTCCTGTGTTACGAGACTCGACCGTTCAATGACAATAGCAGTTAGAAGAAGATGTAAAAACAGAAGAACTTAGAAGAGCATTTTTGAAGTAAAATAAAGCTTATTATTTTCACCTTGGTGTTTGTAATCGATCACTGACGTTAGGCAATGGACGACACGACCAGACAATGGCGCCGCTGGCCTAAAAAATGTGATACGAGGCCAGCAGGCCTAGCATGCACAAGCCAAAAACGATATGTCGACTCTTCTTGTCGAGACAGACGTATGTTTACACATAGCCTCTTCACGTTCTCACACGGAAAAAAGTGACGAGAAGAATTTTCGCGCGCATGCCCGGCCCACACGAATTTAATACGTTTTTAGAAGAATAAATAATTTAGTATTGGTAGTGTCCTAGTTCGCCCCTGTGCGGACTGCCCGTGACGTCCCGTCCGCATGTTAATTCGCAACATCACTCGCACTCGCGGATGTTAATTGCACGGAAAACGTGCACCACGCTCCTTTACACCACTTACTTCGCCTCTGTTGAAGACTAGCTATCTCCCGTGGTTTTGATGGTCGCTTCCCGTTTTCTTAGCGGAAAAATCTGGTAATGACAGTAGTAAACCAAATTTAACGATTGTGTTGAAATAAATAAATAATTATTCGGGACACTTGCACACACGGTCGTGTGACTTCCAAACTAAGTAAAGCTTGTACTATGGCTGCCTAAGACTGATATACCGTCACGCCTTTCCCCCGAGGGGGCTGGCAGAGGTGTAATACAACACCCACACTTCGCCGGACGATATTCAGTCCCAAATGTGACAGGGGGCGAGCCTGTCGCCATACACCGGGCTCCAGTCGTGTAGCAGATGACGCAATGACTGATTCACCATCCATAAATAAGATATACACGGGTTAGGCGTTTTTTATTTATTATATTATGTACATGTTGCGCCCCGCGGTTTCGCCCGCGGTCTCACAGGAACGGTTAATTTTTTGGGGATAAAAAGTACCCTATGTTCTTTTCCGTACTCCGGACAACGTGTATGCAAAATTTCAAGATGATCGATTGAGTAGTTGAGACGTGAAAGCGTTATAAACAAACAAACTCACTTTCGCATTTTCTAATTAGGATAGGATTTTTTTTTATATATTTTTAACAAATAGTCGTCACGCATTTCTCTCGAAGGGGTCGGCAGAGCTGTACACAACCCACACTTTGTCCAGTGATATTTGGTCCCAAAGTATGTATTTTAAAAACATACTTAAATTTCAAAATCCAGATATCTTATCACATAAAATGTTTGCCCTAGAAGGGAACGAACCCACACCCCCAAGCTCAGAAGGCAGGTTCACTACCTACTGAGCTACCGAAGCAGCCAAAATACTTTAAGTGCACTTCAAGTATTTAAGTGTAGTAAAAATCATTGCTACTAACTTAAACTATTAGTAAATCGATCGTAGGGCTCGAAGATGGTGGGGCAGGTGTTATTTGGAACTTTACAGATAAATATTTTTCGTTTCAGTCTTTATCTAGCTTTTAAATCAAAAATGTCTGGAACAAAACTTTTAGTATGGCAAAACTGAAAGTATCCCAAAAACCATGATCCAAAAAAACAAGGTAGAGCACTCAGCAAATACGTGATTACGTCATCGTTATTCGTTTGTTGTAAATGACATATTTCGGTCATTCTTAAGCATCGATTGACGTCACTACGTATTACTGAATGCTATATACCTAGGCGGAGTATATTATGCATATTATGAGTATATTATGAGTATATACCTGGCGGAGTATATTATGCCAAAAACAAAAGACAAACGGCGATCTACGTTATCTCCCACAATAGAACAAACCCAAAACTAACGCCATCAAAAACCAATTAAAACCTAAAGTAATAGTTTTGTCCTCAAAATTATAAATTCAGCTGACACAGAGGGCTCGAGCCGATACGGAATAAATTTTCAACTTAATTTAACTAGACAAACATAGAGGGACGAAAGGGACAAACTTAATTTTCAGTATTGAGGTGGAAACCAATGATAAGGTAGTTTGTTCACTATTCACTTGAAAGGATAAATAGTTTGATGCGGTATCTACTAATTAGAAACAGAATTGCGTTGTAAAATGTGTAACTGTGATTTTATGTGAAGGTATAAAATAAAAATTGGAAATAACTATTTGTTTGATACTTATTTTGTATAGTCTTGTGGAGTTACTCGTATGTAAAGCCAACATAGTTATCTTACTTTAGAGTGCATTTAGGGGTGTAGATATGTACGGCGTAACGCTGTAACGGCCGTGACGCGTACTGCGGACCGAGGTAAGAAAATAAGAGGTACCAACGAGAGAAAATGAAACGAAAAAGTTTCTAGCTATTTTTAACCGCTGACGCAAAAACGAAAGGGTGTTAAAAGTTTGACGTGTTTGTGTGTGTCTGTCTGTGATGAACCGATTTATTGTTAAATTAGTCGGGAGGATTCTTAGTTATGTTGAATGAAAATCGATGTTGATGAATATCAGCGTCTGAGGTTTTTTAATTTTTAATTTGTACTTTGTTCGACTGTGTTCCAGTCGTATCATTTCCACGTCCGATAGGGCTTAAAAGTCTACTCGCTCACAGAATATTTTGGTTTTTTGCCACATCCGAATTTGCTAGAGTTTTGCTCTACTCGCGCTGCTCTCGCGATTTCGCGCTCGAGTGTACACCCGCATCTGTCGCTGCGTCCCGTTCCATCGCTAATCCACGCTTCAAGCCCTTTCGTATATTAATAAACGTTTTGGCAAAAAACATTGCCAAAAATACTGAATTGTTTTGCTTACAAAAATTGTACTAATAGGTATATGTGCGTTTTTAATGTAATTTGCTACATAACTGGAGCCCGGTGTATAGCAACAGGCTTTCCCCGTGTCTCATTTTGGACTGAATATCGTACGGCGAAGTATGGATGATTTAAAACACTTCTGCCAGTAACTTCGGAGGAAAGGCATGACAATATACTCCTATATTTCCATTTTTAACATAAAATCACATTTTTCTGAGGCAATCTCAATTCCGTTTTCCAGTGTCAAATTACGACGGATTTTGCCGGTCAAATTCTGATAAATCCTCACCATATGATCAATCAGGTGCGCGCACAGTCAAAGGTCATAATTAAATCAACTGAGAATCAGAGACAATACAGCAACCGATGAAAAACTGGTTCTGAAAAGACGCCAAAAATGCTTTACTTTTATACGACTAAACGTTGTACAAAAAAAAGTAGTGAGTGGAGTGGTGCGGAAGAAGTGAAACTGCTGTTTATCTTTCTTACTACGCGCATGCGTTCGAGTACCACGCATTCATTCTCGCTCTGTCTCTTTCTATTCCTCCTCCCCAGGAGCGTTAAACGTTTAACGCAACCATGTTGGAAGTCTCATTACAAGTTTTACTTCAAAAATTCTCTAGGAACAAAATACAAACAAAAATCTGTATAAAGTTATAGGCCTGCAAAAAAAAGCAAACTGTCCAAGAGTAGGTAATTTGGCATTAACAACACGCAGGTAACTTTACTTCACGTCGTGAGTTCTTTTTAGAATGAGGTAGAATATTTAACTACGACGAACATATGTTTGCTCGTGAAGATTTATGAATACATCTTCTTGAAATTTTGCATACGTGTTGTCTGGGGTACAGAAAAGGACATAGGGAACTTTTTATCCCAAAAAAATAAACGGTTCCTGTGGGACCGCGAGTGAAACCGCGGGGCGCAGCTAGTATAGATATATAGGTAGGTAAGTACTAATTTGTAAAAGTTAAGAAAATAAGGGTGTTAAAAGTTGTAAGGTTAAAAAGTAGTTTTATTTGTTAGAAAAATAGTAATATTTTATGTTTGCGGAAAGGAATTTCTCAGTGCGTTTAGCGATGAAAGTATTGGCACAAACGAATTAGTGTATATTTATTTTTATGCAAAACTGTACAATTTTTTAGAAATTAATTTAAAAAAAAGGTTTTCAGTTGTCACAACTCTACGGGAGCAAGCAGCGTTTAGTCTTTAGTTTAGTAAAAAACAATATCATTGTTCAATTTCGGCTTCGTGTAGAAAGCTGTACCTAAATTTCATTCATCCAGCATATGTACCTAAATTTCATTTATTCATTAAATAGCATCCAGTAATTCTCGCTTAATCTCGACGTGCCTCTGAAAAGCAACGTGTGTAAACTATTTCTGAAGGGAGAGTATTCAAAACATTCTCAATGCAAACCACTAATATCTCTAATAATCAAAACCATGTACAACACGTGGGCAATTTCAGTATGAATCGAATGGACACCAAGATCAATACGACAGAAAGACGCCCAAAAAGAAAAAACAATGCGAGATCCGTCTCCTTCCGCGCTCCAGCAAAAAGTGCCGATTGAGCGGGGCGGGCAACTCAGGCGCTACTCCACTGACATTCCTTTGCAGTTCGCTCGCAAAACGTCACACTGCAGAGCATAGACTGCATTTTTTTTATGTGTTGCTAACACGTCATGCAACTTACAATTTTGGCTCATAACGGAACTGTCCATTTATCCCTTTTTAGTCTGTGCTAGTGCACAGTTGTTCGCTCCAATATCGGGTAGTTCGAGTATTTTGAGTTATTAAACCGCAGACAAGCATGGCCGGTTTACAACGTAACATTCGGAACTACACTTAATTACGCATGCCTGCGCGAATCAAAGCGTATTTCGGTGGAAATATGACCAGAGTTGTTATTAAACTAGCTTCGCCCCGCGGTACTACCTGCGGGTGAAAAGTATACATTACTAGTGTAAAATTACATTTTTAAGGGATAAAAAGGCCTATGTGTTAATCCAGGGTGTGAGCTACCTCCATATCAAATTTTATCAAAATCCGATTACTCGTTTGAGCGTGAAGAAGTAACATACATACACACTTACACACTCACAAGCTTTCGCCTTTATAATATTAGTGTGGTTAAACATCATCGTCACATCGTCACGCCTTTCCCTCGAGGAGCCTAGCAGAGGTGTAATACAACACCCACACTTCGTCGTACAATATTCAGTCCCAAATATGACAGGGGGCGAACCTGTGATTAAACACAAGCTGCTCCCCACGGTTTCACCCGCGGTTAAAAAGTATCCTATGTGCTATTCTAGACTACAATCTATCTCTGTGCCAAATTTCATCCAGATCTGTTCAGCCGTTCTGGCGTGAAAGAGTAACAAACATCCATCCATCCATCCATTCTTGCAAACTTTCGCGCTTATTATATTAGTAGGATACGGAAACTTAAGGCCGATCCAAATGTTTTTAACTGATGTCTTTAATTCTGAAAGTAACCGAATCTGCATACCAACCCTATTGTTCAAAACAACTGGCTTCTTGGTCATTAATTCTGACAACGACGGCATAAATTAAGACCCCTTCAGGCCACGGCCCGGGGCAACCGAGATTAATGTTGGTATTAATCGAGTGACCAACGCACGGGCCGCTGTGACTCGTACCGGGTGGTTGTTGTCTCGATTTTTGTTTGGATAATTCATGGAAATTCAAATAATTCAAAGTGATAAAGTCTACAAGTGGGAGTAAAAAAAAAATCCTTTGAGTCTTACCCCGTCTCTTCACGGGTCTTCACAGCTTTTTCGACTTTTACCATTAAGGGTCCGGCAAACGCTTTAAACTAACTTCGCATTGGCTAAAGGTTTTCTATTGCCATTTCGTCTAGAAGGAGACGACGAGCGATGAGAGCAAGTAAAGCTCTTGACGTGCCTTTAAAGTTCCCACAGAGAGACAAATTGTAATTTCAATATTTTTTTGTGACTTTCGCACTTATCTAATCATTCTTAAATAACTAGCAATTTCCCTTGTATTTATGAATAAATTTAAAATTTAATGATGTTGAAATTAAAAATAATTTTATATTTGAAATTTTTTGACTAAACTTTTCAGTGTAGTCATTATTACATTATTAATATAACAGACGTCTGACGTGAGATGCGTTTTAGGTTAATTAATTTTGTAGACTAATAATATTGAAAAATTACTTCACATATTCTTTTATTATTTTAAGGTTTCTTAATCTAAACCTACAGTTTCAAAAATTCATAACAGCTAAGAGTATCTTTTCAGGACTCTACACATAGTTCATAGAGTCCTATGCGTAATAAATAAATCATAAACATCGGCTTAACTGAGAGGTCTAGAGGTCTCTATTTAGTTCTCTAAGCTAGCCAAGTCGCTGTAGTGTAAGCCGAGTCTCACGTCACGGTGGGTGGCTACACCGCTGACCGCCAATTAAAGTAGCAACGGACGTAGTGTGGTTACTTACACGCGTCTGCAACCGACGAGCTAGGAAGGCTTCATTTACTGGTTTAGGGAGATTAATTTTATTCTACTATGACTTTACCTGACATCTGTAAAAAAGTCACAGATAAATAAAAAAATAAATTCGCGACATTGTCACACACGGTCGCCTGACCCCAAACTAAGCAAAGCCTGTACTATGGCTGCCAGAGACTGATATACATACTTAGATATTTTGAAATACATACTTAAATAGATAATAACACCCAGACATAGAACAAACACAAATGTTCACCACATAAATGTTTGCCCTAGGTGGGAATCGAATCCACGCCCCAAGCTCAGAAGGCAGGTTCACTACCGACTGAGCCACCGAGGCAGTCTAGTTGTCTACTAAGTTAAGTAGGAACTATAACCTACTTATTACTTTTTCAAAACAGTTGACCATCGAATTGGAAACAACTGCGTCGAAAGTTGAGTCGGAATAATCGACTAAATCGTACGTGAGTAACAAATTTTTATGTGTGAAAACCACGTCAGTTTCAATAATAAAATTGAGCATGTAATTTTATGAAAAGCGATGGCAGCCTAGTTGGGAGAAGGTCCGCCTCTCAAGCCAGAGGGAGTGGGTTCGAACCCAGCCGACGGCATTTTTATTTTTATTTTATTTTATTTGAATTGGTTCGGTAACAGACTATAGGCTATAACACATGTAGGTACCAACTTAAATTAAATATATACAATTTGAACCTATAGTCCAATTATGACCGTACACAGCTTATAAAATGTACAATAAAATTAAAATTAAAAACTATAATTAACTTACTAATACATTACTTAATTTGTTCATTGTGTATATATATCATTGTGTTCATATGTGCGGGAGAAAGGCATGCACCAATTTGTTCATTATGTATATATATCATTGTGTTCATATGTGCGGGAGAAAGGTGTGACGATATGTTTTGTTATGTATGTAATTTTGTGTTCATAATACATTTACAAGCCTACCACCACTTGATTTCCACACGAAATCATAACTGATCTCTACAAAGGTTTTCTCAGAAAATTGCTATAACAAAAAATTGGGTTCATATGGACAGGGTATCGTGTTGAATTTTTTTGAACGAGCGCTGCTAATGACGAACCTTTCTTTCTTGCTCAGGACTAAGCCTTTACAAACTTTGCATACACCTACTAACGCCCAACAAATCTTTAATACCTCTTTCTACTCATTAACTTTTATCAATTACCCATACCATAACACGAGACCAAGCGAGTGAACCATAAAAGGTAACTCAGTAAAGGAAACCGCGCCTTATCAGGCCGCCGATCTCATTTCACCGTCGGCGCCCACCGACAATGACAATTTAATGTAATTTAATTTCCTAAACCCTATTTTATCGCTGGATTATTTGATCAAAGGACTAATCGGGCACATACCTACAGTTTAGCCGAAGATAAACTTGCGACATGCGGGCGGCTGTGCGTGTTTAACTAATGACCGACTCATGGGGGTAGCTTGGGGTGGGGGTCAGAAATTATGTAGAGAATTTGAAACAGTGACCTATCTTTTTACTATTTGTAACTGCTTTTCACACAAATGGTTCATGTAATAGTTATGTATGTATGTGTGGTGTGTATTTTATTTTACTACTAGCTGCGCCCCGCGGTTTCACCCACGGTTAAAAATATCCTATGTGCTATTCTAGACTATAATCTATCTATGTGCCAAATATTATCCAGATCTGTTGAGCCGCTCTGGCGTGAAAGAGTAACAAACATCCATACATCCATCCATCCATCCATCCATCCATTCTTACAAACTTTCGCGTTTATAATATTAGTAGGATTTATTGCTATTATTTGATTGCCTTCCTTCACTCTTAGGACCTTAATATAATTGAAAGAGTATGGAAATTATCATTGCTGTAGAAAATCTATTGGATAATTCGTCTTTGCAGCAATTAGGAACAGAGAACAGAACATGAAACCTGTGGCTAATAAAGATGGCGATGATGTAGAATATTATATTTCTTACACAAAACAAAGTTTTATTTACTGTCTTGATGACATTTACTAATATTTTCATCTCAAACACGTGACTGACAAGGCGAATGAAAGGCAGCACCTCCAAAACTTCTCGCCAAAAGACATCATACAACTCATGTATCTTTGTTACTGCACCCCCACACATCCACATGCACCCGGGGGCGCAGGGAGGCTAGGTCCAGCGATATCATTAGCCACAGATGCCGCTCCCGGTATAAATACATTAAGTCCGCCGTCAAACTGTTAAAACAAGCTTCGAACGTTTTGCAGATATCACGCCCGCAGAGATTTGTTCATAAATTGTTTTGAATTGTTTAAGTTTTAAATCGAATTTGCAGTGTCAATGGCTGTGTTTTCCTAATTTTAGAGCAGTTTGATTCTGGCAGTTTTATTCGAGTAAAAACACCATTGCGATTTGAACTCTACTATATTTACAGCGGTGCCCCTTCATATAACTACTAGCTGCGCTTTGGGGTTTTACCCCCTGTTTGACTGTTAATTTTGCTAGGATCAAAAATAGTTTGTAATCCAGGGTATAACATAATACAACATCAAATTTTATCAAAATCTCTCTAGCTGTTAGAGCGTGTTGAAGCTACAAATATGCATAATCCTTCATTTATATTCTTACAAACTTTAGCATTCATAATGTAAGTGTATTTAAAGTGTATGAGTATGATGAAATAAAATAAATGTTGAACAGAATTATATCTGTAGTGTGTTATACATTCTATTTAAGTACTCTTTTCAATAGGTTCACGAAGATTTTTTTTATACTGAAAACTATATCGGAAAACTCACTTGGACTGGAAAATACGGGCAATCATAATTCTATCGACGCTATCCCCTTTCGACAGTTTATCGAGAGCGCATCAAAATCAATAGACAATGAAAAACAGCGGCCACTGCATGGAATATGGGGCCATAAAATTCTATAAGCCCAATAAAATTCGTGCTCGGCGTTAGAACGTCCGCATAAAATCACAAAGTACATAAACATATCATAAGGCGGGATGTTGGAGTTATCCTTAGTATCCTCAGTTATCCTCACAAAGGTTTTTTTCCAGGGGATTCTCGTAGATGGTTATTTTATACAGTTGCGAGTTAACGGGCAGTTTTAGCGCTCGTAGCGGTTTCGTAGCGTTTTCCGTAGACCGGCGTAGCGTAGTAAGCTTACGTTATGAAAATGATACACACTCAGTATTATACTGGCAGTGCCTGGTATTTTAACAATGAAATAATAAAGTGTGCTCGACACAGTAGATTGACGTTATTGACCGAGTGAGCTTTAGCGAGCGAAGTGTCTATGCTTTAGCTTCGACAAATATGCTTTCGTATGTCCAAATTTTGTCCGGATGTCTGTTTTCCTTTACAGGTGGCATTTCTCAGCCGATTCTTATATTATTTCCAAAAATAATCACATCTCCGCAATTTTTAACAATTTGCAAAAACTGACTCGACAAAAAAATATTTTAAATTATTGAACCTACGACAAAATTTCAAAAGAATTAGTTGAGTAATGCGACCTACCTGTTATCTGAATTAGTCATCGGCCGCGAGCTCTACAGCTCATAAAGCCAATAGTAGTAAAAAAACGTGTAAGTAAAGTTGACGTTCAATCGAAATAGCAGGATTTGGTTTTTATTGACCATGGACAAAATAAACGAAAAATTGAATAACCTTAAAAATACCAACTTTATCGAAAAAGCAATATTTTTTTTCAAACCATGATAAAAAATACCAGAACAGTGTATAAGCATTTAATATTTGTGTTTATTTACGAGCTCCATTCCTCCTCGTTTATTGCGATATAAATCGGCGACTAGATATGATTTATCAGCACATCACTCCTGGTTACGTGTGAGAAATGGAACACCCTTTATTACAACATTATAAACGTCACTATATTTCTCTACCTTGTACGTTTCAATGCTATACAGGTAGGGTTAATCTAATTCTTTAAATAGGGTAAACTGGAGCAAATGCGTCTATGGGGCCATTGCGTCTTTTGAGAATTACTGACAATGCCATCTTGTACAGATTTTTGCAACTAAAGATTTAAAAAAAGATGTAGGTGGCACCCAATTTGTGAAGGGTTTGTCAGTAACAGTCTCGAAAGACGCAATTGCCCCACTGCACTGACGCATTTTCCCCAGTTGACCCTACTTACCTACAACGATATTTCTATTTTTTATCGACTAAAAATAGCGTTAGATATCACCGAAATAAGTAATTTGAATGATTTCTCTTTTTATTTAAAGTATTTTTTTTTACAACAGAATAAGCATGCGTTTGACCACTGACTCGCCTGATGGGAAGCATCGACGTGATCGAAGGTGTAACACGCTTGCCTAGGAGATAAACAGATACACTTTACTCTTAAACACCCTGGATTGTATTTAGGTGGAAATACAGACGCAGGCAACGAGTTCCGCACCTCTGCAGTTCTTACAAGGAAAGTTGACTTGAAACGCTTAGTGCGTTTTGGCGGAATTTCCACCATAAGAGGGTGTCTCTTACTGGTGCGCCTGGTACGAGTACAATTATAAAAGAACGGTGATGGCTGGATCAGGTCGTGCAGTACGTGTATCTTACGTACTGAAGGCTGTGACTCTAAAACCATGCGAGAAAAATAGATGTCGATTCCCACCTAGGGCAAACATTTACGTGATGAAAATTTATGTTTGTTATATATGTCTGGGTTATATTATATCTGGGTTATATTTAGTGCTTAAGTGAGTTTGTTTTTAATATAGTATATTTGCTTTTTTTGAGTCAGGCGACCGTGTGTGAAAATGTTCCGAATTTATTTATTTATTAAAACGTAATCCCATAGATTGATGCTTAGCTATTTCTATAAAGAAATCAAAATAAAATAATGGTCGTCACAAAACATATTACCATACTCGAGGGACACTCACCCTTTGTGGAGAGACGTTGAAATTGAAATGGATCGGATCCAAGTGGATCCAAGAGTCCATCCATCACGGCTGCCCCACACCTAATGGTTTTTTAATAATTCCACTTCGAACTCTATACGTCACCCCTCATTAGAAAAATCAGACGAGAACGAGGCGATCAATAAACTGAGAGTTCTGTATAAAAATCATACAAAATTTTAGAAATCAGTGAAATAACTTATAAAAGGTTGGATTTATTATGATTAACGGTAACATTTATTTTTGTTCGGTGTTGGTTGATGTAGTGCAGTGTTTAAAAGACTTGATAGAAAAAACTTCGCAATTACAAAAAAAAATGCGTTTACTTTTGGCTTGTCTAATGGCAAATAAAGCGCTATTTATCATCACACTGTTCTAGCCAAAGATACATTTATTTTGTGAAACTATCCGATATCATAGTTATCTTAGCTCCTAAATTCATAATGTAAACTACATCATCAGGCGAGTGAATTCCAAAACTCTTAAAATGAAACTTTCTACCAATCTGCAATTTACGGAACCCTAAAACCTGAGCGAGTGTATTCGAATCTTCATTGTTCCGAAATAATATTTCGAATATGACAGCCAATTGACAGTTCTCGATTATAATCGAACAATTAAATCGATTCTGGAGAGAAGATGTCATTCACATCCTAAATGGAGGGTAATAATGGGAGAGAAAAATATTTTATTATGTCTGATCCGTTCGTTTATTTTCGTCTGGCTAAAACGTCACGTGATAGTTGTAATACTTCCGGTTCAAATGAGTTTTTGCTTTTAGCTGTTTTTAGCCCCTGACGCAAAAACGATGGGGTTCTATAAGCTTGACGTGTTTGTGTGTATGTGTGTGAGTGTGTGCGTGTGTGTATGTATCTGTATGTGGCATCGTAGCTCCTGTACAGATGAACTGTTATTGAATTTTTTTCGTTTGAAAGGTGAATTAGTCGGGAATTAGTCCCTTACTTATGTTTGAAGAAAAATCGGTGTTGACGAAAACTGGTGTCGGGGGTAATTAAATTCTTAAATTTTATTTGTTTTTCGCGAACGCTTTGTTGGTTTTGCAATAAAAGTTGACCGTAATGATGAGTATAATGACGTTCTAAAATATGTCTATCGCTTGAAAACGCCTTAAACAATTTTTTTTCTTTATAACATTCAAAGCCAAATTAAATTCACTTAAAAATAGCCTAAACAAAGCCCTTCCAGCTATATGGATATTACTAAAACAAACTCATTACTGTCCTGCTATTGTCTACAGAATATATTATTCCGATGTCGCGAGCGGAAAGTAAGACAATAAAGGAACGAAGACAGGAATGCGAAGGGGAGTCGCGGCCACTGGCCGACCGTTATAAACAACGGGTAACTATGTGCGGCTGCTGGAGGCAAGATCGCACTAGGACGCGATTTTATTACGACGCCATAATATCGCATGATTATCGTCTTACGGTGACTCAACTAGAAGTAAATTTGACGTAGAGCAAATTAAGAAGAAGCGAGCTCAACGTGAAGTATATTTTATGTACCGCAGAGCAAGCTTAATGCAAAGCAAAGTCATTTGAACTCAGCATTATAGCTAATGCAATAAAACAATTACTTTAATTGGAATTAACACCAACTAAGTCAATGAAAACTACTTAACGCAAAATCAATTAAACGCAAAGAAAAATAAATGCGTCACAAAGTCGACGCAACTTCAGTTTTACACAAAATTGACGACTTGGACTATGTAGCAAATAATAAGATTTATTTATTTATTTATTTATTAGGGTACCAACATGTTATACATTAACACATTCTCATAAAATACATAGACAACAAAATCAAAAACTAAATGCTAACACAATTATAGGCACCGACTACATGGAAACCTATGTTACAGAGCAAAACAAAATTAAATTAAAATTAAAAATTAAAGATTAAAAAAAAAAAAAATTAAAATTAATCATACAGTCATTTTCTAGGCATTGCAATAACAATTATAAAGAGGAAAAATTACGAGGGATGTCAATAAAATGTAAGTAAAATGTCAAAAATTTAGATTTAAGGAATAATATGAATACTTAATTAATAATAATGTAAATTTAAATGTTATAATTTATTTGAAAAATCAATATTATAAATGTCATGCTTAAGCCTACCGACACTACCAGTAAATAAGTCCAATGAGTGATTATTATACAAACTATTGATTTCAATGATTAATCTGTTAAGAGGAGCGTTTTTTCCAAGATTGGAATAATGTTTACAAATTTTTAGTACATTAGGTCTCCTCGTGATCGTTCTCGGTGCGTTAAAGTTAATAAGCGATAGTAGTTCTGGGACATCTAATAACCCGTGGACCAACTTATATAGAAAAGTTACATCAAGCAGGCGTCTTCGATCTGACAGGGAGCTCATGTGGAAGTATTTTAGCCTCGCTTGATAACTACCAATAGTCTTAGCTATGTTGCAGGAAAAAGCAAGATGCCACATAAAACGCTTCTGTACGCTTTCGATTTTCTTTTTATAAACAGTATAAAATGGGTTCCAAGCTACACTGCAATACTCCAGACAACTTCGGACATAAGAATTGTAAAGTAGTATTTTCGTCTTCGGGTTTTTAAAGTCTTTACAGTTCCGTAATACAAAGCCTAGGGACTTGAATGCTTTCGAGCAAATGTTGTCAATATGTACGTGAAACCGCAATTCTTTGTCAATCTCTACACCAAGGTCCCTAATACTGTCAAGTTCTGTCAAATTGCTATTTTGTACTTAAAAGGGATTCTGGTTTTCTTTCTGGAGAAGTGAATGCAATAACATTTGGATTCATTGAGATCCATTCCGTTACAACTACACCAAGAAACAAGACGATTGATATCTTCCTGGAGAAGTGTCATATCATGCAAAGTATTCACTACTTTAAACATCTTTAGGTCGTCTGCAAAAAGGTAATGTTTACAGTTGTGAAAACAGTCGCTAACATCATTAATAAACACGGAAAAAAGTAAGGGACCGAGGTGGGAACCTTGCGGCACACCAGAAAGCGCCTGAAATCTGTCGGAAGAAAGAAAGAAACCAGAGGCCACAACTGTAGACTGTCTGTTGGAAAGGTAAGAAGAGCACCAACTTAGAAGCGGTTCTGCGATGCCATAAGCAGCAAGTTTCCGGAGAAGGACTTCGTGGTTTACGCGATCAAACGCCTTGCTAAAGTCTGTATAGATAGCATCGACTGCCGAGCGTCTATCCACTTCAATAGAAATTGCGTTGATAAAAGATATCAAGTTAGTTGTCGTGGATCTGGACTTCATAAAGCCGTGCTGATATGGACTAATCAAATTTTGAACATGCCAAGACAGAATAGGATGAAGAAGTTGCTCGAAAACTTTTGCGAATATGGGGAGGATAGAAATAGGTCTATAGTTTTTGATAGCATCTTTGGCACCATCCTTGTGAAGAGGAACAACCAGAGCCAGCTTCCAATCGGCTGGGAAAACACCGGTTATTAAAGAGCAGTTGTAAATAAGACGCAACGGATGTGCCAATGCTGTTGCGCACTTAGAGACAAATACCGCAGGCAGACCATCCGACCCGGCACCCTTACTCACATCCATTCTCTTTAACACTTTAAGCACATGATCATCGTTGAATTGTATCAAGGTTAAGTAATTGCTGGACAGCGACGTAATGACAGAATTTACACCAGATGGAAGATTGTTGTTGTAAACAGAAGAAAAGTTACGAGCGAAAAGATTACAGATATCCTTGCCATTTGAGGCGTACTCATTGCCCAGAGTCATTTTGGCAGGGTAGTGACTTTGGTTTTTTCTTTTACTTTTTATAAAAGACCAAAACAGTTTGGGATTAGATCTCAGACTAGATTCAAGACGAGAAATATAAGTTTTATAGTACGTGGCTGTAAGATGTTGGGCGCGCTTTTTAGCCAGTTCGTAGGAAAGCCTATCCAAAGGATTGTTATTATATTTTTTGAGCTTCTTCCGGTACTTCAGCTTTTCTTTAATTTTCTTTTATTTAATTTGAAACAACTTTTAAAATACACTTTCGCCAGTTCCTATGGCCACCTCCGACTGCATCATCAGACTAGCACCATGGTACCATATTATTGCATTGTCATCGAAGTTACGTAGATGTTTCAAATTTCAGCTCAGTGTACTGGTTGAGATATTGCTTGCAACACTACTACATATACATACATACGAAAGTAAAGTTAATAGAAAACTTGTAATTACAAAGAAAGTTTTTAAGGGCTTAGCTACCCACGTCCGTAGGAGTGTACTCTATTCTGATTTCCTACACGTAGTCCCCGGGTAGTGCTAACTGGGTAGCAAACTCTGGTGGGAGGCTTCGGCCATGGCTAGTTACCACCCACCGGACCAAGCTATGCCGTGAAATGACCTAGTCGTGTTTCGGGATGTAGTCCGGTGTAACCGTCCCGAAGACGGGTCTGAGCAGTAGCGCACTTGTAGCGCCGCACTCAACTGCCGTCTTTGTACTTCTTCACTCTACAAAACTTCAAGGCTAGACTGAATAAGTACCTTATAGGTCGTCGTGCTCCATCTTAGACCACAACGTCGCTTAACATCAGGCGAGTTGGTGGTCAAACGCCGACCTATTCTACATAAAAAAAAAAAAAAAAAGTGTTTTGTCGAATCGCAACGGGTTGCAGTTATATCCCAGTGCGTTAGCATCCTTATAACAACGAGCAACTATGTGCGGTCACCTTTATATTTCATGCAAATCGCCCACGGGAAACTGTTTTGTAAAATAATCGTATTGTATGATAAACGGTATAAGTTATTTAGCTTGTTGGGGAAGTTTTTGCGGTGGAAGTTGTACAATGTAACTGCGAGTAATACTGTAATGAAAATGTGTATTTTGTGTGATTTTACTTGACTGTTGAAAGATAGTATTTTGTGGAAATAGACACTAATACGCATACATCGATAGAGATTAGATGTTTGATTGGCTTCAGAAAAATCAATTATGAAACCAAATTAATTGTTTTAATAACCTACTTATCTGTTCAGCATTTACAAATCATAGTTTTTTTTTCACTGTTAAAAATTAAAAGTAATGTAAGAGTCGTCCCGTCCGTTACAGAATAGTGTAACACAGTAGTACAGTCAAGTACAAAATTAAAGCGATCGAAGAAATCGATGTTAATTTCTCTGACATAATTAGGTAGATATCACAATACGTGCTAGGCGTAAGCTGAATTAAAACAAGCTATAAGGTCCCCAATATCACATACCTTTTTATCTGCTTACTTATTTTGTTCGTACAAACGCAAAGTACCTAAATATTTCACTTACGCGCATAATAATGACATCACTTCTAACATAAAACCCCTTATCTAGAAACACATCAGCCTGTTCCCTCCATAAATGTTACAAATAACCGCGAAATGTCGCGTCATTAAATAATATAGCCGAGATAAAGTCGATTAATGTCGTTTTTATATCGAGAGATCGATACGACGCTTTCCAAACGACCCTAAAGCATTAAAAAACGAGTTTTGACGATGTATGCGATTTCAAACATCGATTAGTCTTATCTGTGAGTTAAAAAAATTATTTTGCTTAAAAAATGTATGAATGATTTTAGAGTGTGTATTGGAAAGCTGGAAGTTTGCGTCGCCACAGAAACATGAAACCAAGATCGGAGATCGAGTCGGAAGATCGAGACTATTTTTTTTAGGCTTTTGAGTAGTCTCGGTCTTGCACCTGAACTCTCGGTGAACGGAGTCTCGGTCTTGAGTCTCTGTCTTGAGACGAAATCCCACCAATAAGAAAAAACTTAAAGTATTTATGATTAGTGATTGTTGCATAAGTTTACAAGATCTTACAAGTTATGATATAAGTATCTCATAATGGACCCTATTAGGGTATTGCATTGAATTGCAAAGAAAGTAAAATTATGTTCAAGTCAATAAAAGGTTACGCATTCATATTTTGCTGAGGCTTATTCTATCGCGATCGACATTGTCGTGACTCCTGTTTATTAAATTTGAAATGTTATGAGAGTGAGAGTAACAAAAGCAACCAAACCTAAAGTAGAGGGGAGTGGTCAACAAACATAATACAAACTTTCTTAGATTTTACTTATTTATTTTATTTTTATTTTATTTCTTTAAACAAAATCCACAGCTCACAATAATGACATGAAATAAACTTAAACAAACATAATACTTATCAATATTAAAAGAAAAATATTTTTTTATGATGCTATCCATGAGTACATATAAAAATAAGAATTTTTGAACAATTTTTAATGCTTTATTTTATTTTATTATTTTCACAAATTAAATACATTACCTTCAATACCTATAGAGTCAAACAAAACATATTTTAAGCAACTAACATTACTACAAGAAAAACAAAAATTCTGCTGCAAAATTTTGTACCCTATGTCACTTCCACTTTCAAGACAATTCAAATGACACCTCACATGTCGTAATCCATCAAACTGTTTAGGTTGTAGGGCGTGCCAAGAAACCTCATACATCCATACACACAGTCGAAAAAAATAACCCTCCTTCTTGTGCAGTCGGGTAAAAAGCAGGTATCCAATAAAGCCAGCTCCATATTTTTATGTGACACTCATATTTCAGGGCTATGAAAAAGTTTGCCCCACCTTACATAATATTGGAAGGGCAAACATCTGTGCAGAAATCAGCCGGTCACTAGAATATTGTTTTCACTGTATTAGAAACGTGATCGCAATTTTTAAGAGCGAAAAAATTCTATATTCAACTTTAGTCTGACGTTTTGGCGTATTTGATTACACGACTGTACCCATTCACTGTGTTATGAAGTGAATGAAATTGAGTTCGCGTTTCCACTTTCGTTGGATATTGAAATATTGGAAGTTGAATTAACATTTTAGGTATCAATATGTTTTGGTTTGTAACAAATACTTACTTAATAAATAAATACTTACTCGTAGTAGAGATAATGAGGAGATAAGAAATTATTACGGCACAAATATGCGACTGTCAATTTTTAAATTTCTTGCGGGAAAATTGCGAGGGATGGCTTTTATGTATTAGTACGTATTGTACTAGTACATACGCCAACTTTTTTTCTATGCTTCTTTTTAACTAACTGCGCAAGAAGGAGGGTTATGTTTTTCGAGTGTATGTATGTGCGTATGTACGTATGAGGTTTCTTTGGCACGCCCAACAGTCTAAACAGCTTAATGTATTTCGACATGTGAAGTATCATTTAAATCGTCTTGATAGTGGAAGTGACATAGGGTACAATATTTTGCAGCAGAGTTTTTTTGTTTTTCTTTTAATAATGTTACTTGTTTCTTAACTTGTTTGACGGTCGCCATTCATAATCTTCACTTTCAATTACCTGTTAATCCATCTGCCTTCGATTAGCAAGAGGTAGCAATGTTAAATCATTCATGGGTAGTCCTTCATCAATGTTATGTATTCTAGACCCTGGCCGTCTTAGTTTGACTTTCATTAGTGAGATCACATATATGGGTTTCTTCAATTAAACAATCATAGCTGATTGAAACTTAACTCTGAAGGTTATAGTGTATTACGTACCTACTGTGAGTACGAGTATATGTTAGTTATATAACGAGAATGATTGCGTAAAAATAAACAATGTAAATTTAATAAAGTGGTTTTACTGATTATATTGTTTATTATTTTTGCGATAGCGATGATGGCCTAGTTGGATAAGGCCCGTCTCTCAAGCCAGAGGGAGCGGGTTCGAATCCAGCCGACGGCACGCACCAATTTGTTCATTGGGTGAACATATGTGCGTATTGTATGTCATCTGCTACATGACTGGAGCCCGGGGTATGGCGACAGGCTCGCCCCCTGTCACATTTGGGGCTGAATTTCGTTTGGCGAAATCTGGGTGTTGTATTACACCTCTGCCAGCCCCCTCGGGGGAAAGGCGTGACGATATGTTTATGTTTTACGTTTTGAACTATTGAACTCGTTCAAATAAGAAAGAACCGTTGATTGAATCAGGCGTTATTTTGCGGAAGTTCATCTTCAAACTTGTTATTTGGACAATATCTAGTGTAATTCCGCTTTAACGTCGCATTAAGTACATCGAGGAACATGATTTTTTTACTCTAATTTTGAAATTTTTTTAAAAAACTAATTTAATGAAATATACTAGAAAATTATACAAATTGATATTTGAATCTAATTTTAAACGTTATACAATGTAATATTTCAACAAACCTGGAAAAAAAAAAAATTAATGTACCTGAAAAAATTAAAATTTAAAAGAATTAAACAAACCTGAAAAAATAAAAAATTAATGAATGTACATGAAAAAATTAATTTTTAAAAGAATTAAACTAGCCTGAAAATATATTGTTTTTTAATTTTTTAAATTTTAATGTTTTCAGGTACATTCATTTTTAATTTTTTCAGGTACATTCATTAAATTTTTATTTTTTCAGGTTTGTTTAATTCTTTTAAATTTTAATTTTTTCAGGTACATTAATTTTTTTTTTCCAGGTTTGTTGAAATATTACATTGTATAACGTTTAAAATTAGATTCAAATATCAATTTGTATAATTTTCTAGTATATTTCATTAAATTAGTTTTTTTAAAAAATTTCAAAATTAGAGTAAAAAATTCATGTTCCTCGATGTACTTAATGCGACGTTAAAGAGGAATTACACTAGATATTGTCCAAATAACAAGTTTGAAGAAAGAACCGGCCAAGTGTGAGACAGACTCGCGCGCGAAGGGTTGTGTACCATTTTGTATATCAAAACGGGAAAAAAATCATGTCTGTTGCATGGGAGCCCCTCTAAAAATGTATTTTATTCTGTTTTTTAGTATGTGTTGTTATAGCGATAACCGAAATACATCATATGTAAGAAATTTTAACTGTCTAACTATCACCGTTCATAAGACTGGTGACAGACGGACAGAGAGACAGGCGGACGGACAGCGGAGTCTTAGTAATAGGGTCCCGTTTTACCCTTTGAGTACGTAATCCTAAAAAGTAGCAATGAATAAAAAGTAAAAAGCATGGAAATGAAATGGATGAATTAATGATTCGTTGTATTTACGACTATTAAACCAATTCTTTTTTTTTAATAAACTAGTGTACTAGTAGCTTAAAGTAGCGGTTGAATTAAAGTCTAAACATTTTGTGTCCTTACAAAACTTTTCTAGAAGTTATATTTAGTATTTTACTTTAATATATTTTCTACATGATAATAAAAGTTGTACGTTTAATAATGGGCATTATTAGAAGAAGCTACAGTTCTATTTTCGGCAGCACAGTGTATCAGCCGCTCAGCCTGTCAGGTCCACGTCTCGAGCTCAGTCGGCGAACTTGATCCCAGCGCCAGACTGGCTTCGGACTGGCTTCACTGCCAACTGAGATAACTCGATAGTTTATTCAACGTGTGTTGGTTTGATGGATATTGGATACGGTTTAGTATGTATCTACAGCATCGATATGAAAGCTGAAATATGGTATTCCATTTTGGTGACCTACAAAATGAATAAGAACTTAGGTATGAGTTTAACCTCTTTGAACGGATAGCCCACTAAAGGGAACCATATTCTTCATCTGGCATCAGATGCCTTGTGCATTTTCCCGGAGGACCGGTCACGAATTAGCAGCCTTTCGGCGCCCACGATATAGCAGCCTTGCGGCGCTCCACATGAATCCACAATTGCATATTTATTCCTCAAATAGCGTCATTGCTTCAACGATAGGGGTAGAATTTGAACGGTACTGACCCCCAATCACCGTCTTACTGTGTAGACACGGACTCCCCAAATCCAAAGGTATATCCATGGTATATCAACATACTCCACCAGATATAGCATTCCGAGTCAAAAATAGTCACATAGTGACGTCAACCGATGCTTAAGCAAGACCGAAATATGTCATTTACAAATAATTCGAAAGAGACAACGATGATAACGAGTGACGCCATTACGTGTTGGCTCCCAGAATGCTAGACATTGTTTTTTAGATCATTGGTATAAATAACGCAATTAATTTTGCAACGTAAATTAAAATCGAAATAAAATTAAAGGCTAAATTCTAAGGTTAAATTACAATTATTTTTTTGAGGTTAAAGTTATGAAACTTGTTATTTGGACAATATCTAGTGTAATTCCGCTTTAACGTCGCATTAAGTACATCGAAGAACATGAATTTATTATTCTAATTCTGAAAAAATTGAAATTTAAAAGAATTAAACAAACCTGAAAAAATAATAATAATAATGAATGTACCTGAAAAAATTAAATTTTAAAAAGTATTAAATAAACCTGAAAAAATAAAAAATTAATGAATGTACCTGAAAAAAAAAAAAAAAAAAAAAATTTAAAAGAATTTAAACAAATCTGAAAAAATGAAATAATAATAAAAAATTATGAATGTATCTGAAAACTTTAAAATTTAAAAAACAATAAAAAATCCCTGTTCTTCGAGCACTTCGTCGACACGTGTTTCGCCTCTCCACGAGGCATCCTCAGGACGTGTTGACTCTCCGAGCGCGTGGCCGAGAACTTGAAGATGAACTTCCGCAAAGTAACGCCTGATTCAATCAACTATGTTAAAGTTATGCTTAATTAGACAAGGTTAAAAAATAATTTCAATTAAGTAAATCTAAGTTTTTTTTAATTTTTGTTTTAAACTCATTTCGTCAAACTTTGATCAACAATAGCTCCCTACGGAAAGAGAAAATAAGAGTATTAGGAAGTGCCAGACTATTTTTATTTTCCAAAGACCTCAAACTTAATAAACGTTATGTAAATACCTACTAAATAATATATACAATAAAAATAGGGAAATTTTAGTAAAGTAAGCTTGCCAAAACATTGGTAATATTATAGTCAGGGATTCGTATCCGGCCGTGTCATAACTAGTGACGACTTCGCCCTCCATTGGCTTCTCAGGAAATTAATATAGAGATACAGGCATCACTGTTCCTTCATTGTTTTAGGCTCTGCCCTATTTATGTCGGCACTGAAACGAAACAATTGAATTGTGTCAGCTTTTCTGTTGAATATCTATTGGTTATAATAAAGCGTAGCGCGTAGAAGTCGTAGCGCGTAGCACACTGTCTACGAAAAATCCAAAAGCCCAAACCTTTTTTAAGATGTTTATTGCCAACAAAATCTTCACAATAAGTTGGAGGAGGCCACACGGAGGCCACCTGTAAAGTGATTGACGTACTTAACATTCTGTACCCATCTTGTTTGTATCGAACTGGCATTGCAATAAATTTACAAATAATCTTTTAAATCATCAGAATGTTATGTTATGTAATGTAAAAAACTACTCGATCGATTTCGATAAAATTTAAATGGGACCAGCTAAAAAGTATACTTAACCATAAAACAAAAAAAGAATTTTACTTATCGGTTCCAGGCACGTAACATAAATAATATACATTCACGTTACATACATACAAAAAAATACTCAGTCGAATTGAGAACCTCCTTTCTTGAAGTCGACTAAAGAAGTTTATAAGCAGGGTGTTTCGGTTGGACTTTCAATAATTCAATCATCATCAACCATTTTACACCCAATGCTAAGTATAAGACTTCTTTTTGGCGCGTCATTATTTTTGTTCCGTACCAGTCTCATCCAGCATTCCTGTCTCTTTCACAGCGCTGTCCGACCCGACACTAATTCAGGTAAAGAAAAACACGCACCTAAATCAAAGGTTACGTAATAATTACAACGCAACCCAAACGGCCGCGTCAGCTACTTTCAACCGCGTCCATAAATCCCTCCTGTCCGAACTCAAGACAAATTAGGGTCGATTACGTTGTTAGTTTAACTGAAACCAATATTGAGTCGGGTTTGTTTATACGCCGCTCGCTTGTTCACTCGCGCTAGTTCCGATACAGATTAGGTTGCTAACATCAGCGCTTTTCAAACTTCTGAAGTGCAAAGTCTTCTGAAGTGTTTTGTTATGGAACTAGAGAACTAAAGCTTATATAATTTGTTAGGGTTATACAGGCTGTTACAAAAACCCTGCTGTATCCGCGAGATGCGCATCCAGGATAATAAATAAATAAATAAATAAATTTGGGACATTTTTACACACCGTCGCCTGACCCCAAACTAAGCAAAGCTTGTACTATGGCTGCCAGATACTGATATACATAATATATTTTTAAATACATACTTAAATAGATATTTAACACCCAGACATAGAAAAAACACAAATGTTCACCACATAAATGTTTGCCCTAGGTGGGAATCGAACCCAGGCCCCAAGCTCAGAAGGCAGGTTCACAACCAACTGAGCCACCGAGGCAGTCATATCGACTGAAGGATGCAATAATGGTAGTTTAAATTAAATATTGACACTAAAATTTTTGAACACGCATCGCGCTCCACTCTTCTAAAAGCGGCAATACGGCAACTAATCGCGTGGGTTTTATTTGTGAACTATTCGCGTTATGCCGCTACTTTCTTAGAATAAAAGCCGCCAACTTATGATACAGATTTGTTAATGTTGTTAGGATAAGTGTGTATTTAAAAATATATATCCTACTAATATTATAAACGCGAAAGTTTGTATGTATGGATGGATGGATGGATGTTTGTTACTCTTTCACGCCAGAACAACAGAACAGATCTGGATGATATTTGGCACAGAGATAGATTATAGTCTAGAATAACACATAGGATACTTTTTAACCGCGGGTGAAACCGCGGGGAGCAGCTAGTATACATATAATAATTACAAATAGTCACGCGTTGCCCTCAAAAAAAAAGAAGGTGTAATACAACACCCACGTCTCACCGGACGATATTCAATGAATAAAATATGTCTGTATCAGTCTCTGGCCTCGGGCTGGCAGAAGTGTAATGCAACACCCACACTTTGCCGGACGCTATTCGAAAGATATAATATGTCTGTATCAGTCCCTGGTAGCCATAGTACAAGCTTTGCTAAGTTTGGGGTCAGACGACCGTGTGTGCAATCGAACAATATTAGAACAATATTTCTGCTACTAGTATAGTAAGCATGTGTTATCTTTCAGCACCCACACTAATGTAAAGTTTTACTAAACTTTAGCTTGAAGTTCTAGTTTAAATTACTGCTTAAAGTCGTACGTTGGAGGTAGATCCGATTAGCGCTAGCAATTGTTGGACGAACTGTACATTTTGGAGCTGTATGAAGTACTTACCTACGCAAAACTGTCTGTCCTAACTTATTAATAGTACCTGGATGGCCGAGCTTTGCTCGGTATTTTTTTTTTTTTTATTGTGTTTTTTGGATAATAAACAATTGATTTTAGTCTAACCTCAAAGCAAACACTCATTGACTTCGTGTTACTTAACAACGCCATCTGCTGTTGTGTCGTTAAAGCAATTAATCGTAGTTGCTCACAAAAAATTGTATTATTGTTCGCCAATAGATGTCAGGAAGAGTCATATTTTTCAGTTGAGATTGATTATCGATAAAACACGAATAAAATTACATTTTCTAAAAATGATTCCTAGCTAGATCGATTTATCGCCCCCGAAAACCCCTATATACTAAATTGTATGAAAATCGTTGGAGCCGATTCCGAGATTCCAATTATATATATTTATATACAAGAATTGCTCATTTAAAGATATAAGATAATAATTGCGAAAGTGAGTTTGTTCGATTTTTTGTTACGCTTTCACGCCTTAACTACTCAACCTAGATAATCGTGAAATTTTGCATACATGTTGTCAGGGATACTGAAAAGGTCATAGAGTATCTTTCATCGCAAAAAAATCAACAGACCTTTTGGGTCCGCGGGTGAAACCGCGGGTAGTAGTTTTTTTTTCAAAATAAAACTTCAAAGAGGAAAAGTATTATTGCCCACTTCTAGTAATTTCTAGCAAAAACAAAAACTTCTGTGTTTTAAAATAATAGTAAAGTCAAAAAAGCGATGGAAGCTCAGTTGGAGAAGGCCTGCCTCTCAAGCCAGAGGGAGCGGGTTCGAACCCAGCCAACGGCACGCACCAATTTGTTCATTGTGTGAACATATGTGCGTATTGTATGTCATCTGCTACATGATTGGAGCCCGGTGTATGGCGACAGGTTCGCCCCCTGTCACATTTGGGACTGAATATCGTCCGGCGAAGTGTGGGTGTTGTATTACACCTCTGCCAGCCCCCTCGGGGGAAAGGCGTGACGATTTGTAATGAAAAGTCGAAAAAAGTTGTCTAAATAAATGTACCACCACTTCCCTTACCACAGATTAGACAAAAGTACTAACGGAATTACTTAGCACAGTTCATTCTTAGATAGCCTGTGGTAGAAACAGAGCAGCGGAAGTCGTTTGCGGTTCCGCTCTCTTGTTTTGTTCGCAGGAAGCCCGCTACAAACTTGAGCTTTGAAAGAAATACTTCCCGAGAGTGGTCCGCGTCTATTATTAGCCTTGAGATTTGTTGTAACTCTTTCCTTTGATTCTAAAACGAAAAACGTTTTGATGGAAACATTTTTTAAAGTTTAATTTTGAGGTTTACAAATATTCTGTTAGCAACTTTCATTGGCTTCATTATGGGTTTAGAAGACATTTTTCGTAAAAATGATTTTGACTTAGGCATTTTTAAGCAAAGGATGTTGTTGTTAGAAACTTACAAAACTTTATTATCCTAAACCTAACTAATAATAGATGTGAAAGTAAGTTTGTTTGTCCGTTCGTTTGATTGTAACGTTTTCATGTCTTAACTACTCAACCGATCGTCGTGAAATTTTGAATACACGTAGTCAGGCGAGCTTACAAAAAATAATACTTTTTACAAGTGACTGCCTCGGTCGCTCAGTTGGTAGTGAACCTGCCTTCTGAGCTTGGGTTCGATTCCCACCTAGGGCAAACATTTATGTGATGAACATTTGTGTTGGTCCTATGTCTGGGTGTTAATATCTATTTAAGTATGTATTTAAAAATATCTAAGTATGTATATCAGTCTCTGAGAGCCATAGTAGGTACAAGCTTTGCTTAGTTTGGGGTCAGGCGACCGTGTGTGGAAGTGTCCCGAATTAAAAAAAAAAAAAAAAGTAGCACCGCGGTTGCAGCTAGTTTATTACAATCAATATTAAACAATAAAGATGTTAAGATAGTTTATTAGTTTTATTTATGTTAAGTTTAAATACTTTTTTTGGTGATGTTACATTTTGACTGGATTAATTGTACGCTAATATGTCAACACATCACGGATATCTTTTTGAACCAAAACCCCAGTATTACAATTTTTAAATCAAGTTACATTTTAAACCCTGCCATTTCAAAAACTTACTCGTATCATCTAACTAAAAGAAATACAGAGTACAAAATGTAAAGTACCAGTTAAGCTCAGCGCCGCTATCTGCAATAGCCATAGTCCGAATTCAGAAGGTTTAGTCGGGAACTAAAGCGTGATTTAATTTTAAACCCTCGCCGGCGGTCGGTGGCCTCTTAATAAATCTGGTACTTACCCGCGTCCGGGTTCGATTCCCGCCGGGCGCCGGAATTAACTTGTTAGCTTTGGACTGACAAGAGGAAGTTGCAGAGAAGTTTGTAATTGGCGGTAATTTATTACTGATATTTACAGAATAGCCCTCGACTATGGTCGCGTAAGATGTGTTAATATTAGACGTGCTTAATCACTTCACAGTTTTAAAACGCAGTTAAAGTGTTCTTCTTTTCCAAACTGGCTCATTATAAGTAGACTCGTTTCCTTTTTAATATTTGTCATATTTCAATGTAGTATTAGTATATTTATTGATGTAGGTACTTGTGTATGTTTATGACTGGGTAGTTTATTTGTATACCTATTTAGTAATTATTTATGTAGGTATTAGTATGTAAGGTTTTTATAATTCTCAAATTAGTAAATGTATTTAATATTTATTTAACCTTAATTGTTATTATTTTTCTTTAGCACGCACCACCGTCCATGCTTAATCATAATGTATTTATTCCATCCAAAGGTTGTCTGGAAGAGATCGCTCTTAAGCGATAAGACCGCCCATTGCGCCTTTATTTTTGAGTGTGTAGTTTAGATTTATTTGTATATGGTGTCAATAAAAAGTTTTTGTATTGTATTGATGTGGCAAGAATGACGCTTTTAGCAGTCTGATAAGAAAGCTGTATAATCTATTTGTGCTAGCTGCGCCCCGCGGTTTCACCCGCATTTAAAGAGTATCCTATCTGCTATTCTAGACTATAATCTATTCTTATGCCAAATTTCATCCAAATCCGTTCAGCCGTTCTGGCTTGGTTTGGTTCCATCCAAACTATTCTAAGTATTTTTAAGAGGGAAGTGAGATGCTTAAGGTTTTGGGATGACTCTATTTATCCGTACTATAATTCTGGTAGGTATGTGGTTTTAAAAATCATTTTAAACACTTTTTGTCATTAATCTATTAATAAATTTAAATTATTTTGTATTATTAAAGGTTCACTCTTTTAATTTAACTGCATCGGAAAGATTTAAAAAATCCACTAAGTACATAAATTAAAAATTTAATTCCGACACCGATTTTAATCAAACATAGATGAACATTCCCGACTAATTCACCTTTCAAACAAAAAAATACAAAATAAAAATCGGTTCATCCGTTCGGGAGCTACGATGTCACAGACACACACACACACACACAGACACACGTACACATACACGTCAAACTTATAAGACCCCGTCATTTTTGCGTCGGGGTTTAAAATTGTTTAATGTTTACTGTTTAATGGTTGAATGAGAAAAGGAGGTACTTAGTAAAAAATAGTTTTTTTCTGTTTTTTTTTTATTCGGTTTAGTTTTTTCAAATAAAAAGAATCAAGATAGCTATCACATCTCCGATTCTCCGCATTAGGAATCGCTTATCGAGAGCGCGCCAGCCACGTCTAGCCGCAGGCCCACGATACCGGTGGGTCGTCAAAGAGAACTAATCCTAACTATGATTAATTGAATTTCGGAGTGGCTCGTGCAATACCCGAGACTGGAATCTATTACTTCAGACAGTGGCGGATCCAGGATGTTGTAGGGGGGTTGATAGATGGGGGGGAGGGAGGGTTGATAGCTGGGGGTAGGCGTTATTAATCCAGGTAAACACTAAAGTGAGAACATAATAACATAAGTTTAGAACATTGTGGACAAACCTTTTGGAGAGGGGCAGCTTGTGCTACTTAAACACACCATTCACCATACTGCCTTGCAGTACTGCTTGCAGGACTACGAAACAGGATGTAGCTCCATCCTGCCTAGAATCCTGCATGTACATCTTGCACGTTGTTGTCGGACGCGATGCAGGCTGAGACTACATTCACCACCCTGCATGAAGCGACAATAAATGGTTGTCTTTAAATGTTATTCTCCTTTTTTTTATTTTATTTGGATGACCAAACAGCCTGGTTAAACGTAAAAACATACAAAAATACTCACAGATAGGCCAAATATAGGTCACCACTCACAAAAATAACAATAGTGCTAGCGCGCAAAGGAAACATATCATATACATGGGAAATTCAGAGAAAAAACAATAATAATACAAAAAAATACGAATTTGAAATAAATAAATAAATAAAAACCTACCACACAAACAAAGATTAAATAAATTTAAGTATTAATATAGACGAAAAGATAACAGTAATAAAAATAATAGTAGTAATGAAGAACCTGACAAACCCGAATTTTATGAATGACTTAATGCTATTGGCCACTAAGGCATCTACAGCGTACCGGGTATTAGGCAAGTGTAGATGGCGCAGGGCCTTAATAATGCTGGGACTTCCTTCTCCTGGATCCGCTACTGACTTCATAGTACAGCAAATCTGTTACTTCAGGATACGGCAAAGGTACGTTACTTTGGCCACAAGGGTGAAATACGTTCAAGTTTCGAAGTTGGATGTGCCTCAGCTTGACAGGTGCTTCGCCGTTTATAGAGGATGAGAATTATTGAACAGCTATTTGTTTGTTTATTTTGAGCGTGTGGGTTGAAGGTTTCTATTTGTTGAATATAGCGCAATGTCAGAAAATAAAGCTTTGGCAGATAATATTTTGTGATTTCTTTTTAGATTTATAACTAAACTAGCAGACCCGGCCACGCGTTGCTGTGGCTAAGGTTTTTATTATATTACATAGTAGTAAATTATTCTTTGTGAGCTATCCTATCTGTTAAGTTAGATCGAACTGCACACGGTGTGCAAATTTGGTTGAAATCGGTTAAGTAGTTTAGGAGTCTATAGCGGACAAACAACGTGACACGTAATTTATATCGATGGTATCCAGCCAAAAGGTGATAAGCGCCACTGTACAAACTTTACAGGAGAGTGATTTAAAGTTTAAAAAAAATTAAATATGGCCATAAAAAAAGTAGTATAGCTTCCGAAAAGCTGGAAATGTATCTATATTATAGTATTTAATGGTTCTATTGAATGGCATCATTACTTTTTTGAAATTCAGCCTGCAAACATTATTTTCTGTCGCTTATCCCAATAGGTCTTAATTTTACAAACAGCCAAAATTTCGTTAATCAATATACATGATTAGGCATTTCCAGCAAAACTTGCGTAACTGCATTTCATGTATCATTTACATTGAAGAAAAATGGCATGAGTTTAAGTTTTTGAGAAATAAAATTGGAGAAATATGGTACAACCAACTATTAAAAAAAAATTTACAAAGTGCAAAATTGTATTAAGTTCAATTTTGATTGACAATTAGTTTGTCTGCAGTGTATTTTCAATGTGTTAATTTAATTACGTGTTGAAACGATCTCAGGTTTGTCCCTGAGTAATTAAAGATTAAAACAACAGACTTTTAGGAATCGAACCAGTCTTTATTAATTGACGTTTGGCACATGCTAATAAAATCGAATATATTAATTACTAAAAATAACATTCGTAATAAAAGCTCTTATTACTATTTTAAATTATAACGTACAGCTACAGAGATCAAATCAGCATAGAACTGCGTACAACATTTTGAAATATCAAATTGAGTACAAATGTAAAATCTTTATTGAGTAAAATCTAAGCTTACAAAAGTACAAGCAAGTTAAAATGAAAAAATAAAAAAGTAATCTTAAAATTAGCGAACAGTTTATCACAATTAACGTCTTATATCTTTGACCTTTTAATAAATATTACGAAATGTCAACCACAGTATCATTGTAAGGACTTCTAAAATTACCACTTAATCTACATCAACATCTTCGACATCAGTCTCAGGAAGTGTATCCTTAACATTGTTGGAACCCGTAAGACTGTTGTTATATTCGTTATGAAAAATAGGAGGAATCACATTGGTTCGACAAAGTTTAAGAAAATCATCGTGTTTTGCTTTAACAGCATACTATTTCCGTGTGGAGTATTTAACACCTTTTGGAGATCGAAATTAGCACATAATGTACTAGGATCACTTTTTTGTATGTTTTGATGGGCTTTGAATCAGTTAAAACTTTCTTTTTTTTCTAAAGTGTGTTTCTTCTTTTCGTCTTCTATTCCGGGTTTATCTATATTTTGTTCAAAATTCAGGGATTTCAGGCATTTATCTTTTTTCGGCACATGAAAATCATTATTAAATTTCTCATTAAATATAGATCTAAATACTCTTTCGCTCACAATATCAATTCCTTCCTCTGTGTAAGTTTCCTTCTTACCTCATCAGACTCGGATGTGTCAAAATTTAGCTTTCTTCGCGAAAGAAACATGATATCGGAATTCTGTAGAGCTTTGTCAAGGCTATTCATTGTCCGATTTCGAGCACCCATGTTGACAACCTAAAATACAATAAAATACAATAATTAAATACCTATCGATTTTTAGTTACATGTGTCTATTCGTAAACAAGCTAATATTTTTGTAAGGAAATAAAATACTTCATTAAACAACTAACTTTCGTAAAAATGTATAAAAAAACATTAACTTCACTTACCTGATGAGAAATCTATCATAAAACAACAAAAAAATTACGCGTCAAAATGGCTCGCGAGAGCGCGTGGCGCTTGCTCACGTAGTTCCGAGAAACCGATGTAGGTACCCGACATTTTCAATTATTTTTGAATAGGTAAGCGACAAAAGCCGATACATTTTAGACCTACTTTTTTATCTAAGCGCCAAAATAATTTAAGTATCGTGAGGGAAAAAAGGGATAAGCGACAAACTATTGTGAAATATTTGTAGGTGCCATATGTAGTAACCGCCAATTGGCTAATTATTTATTATCGGGGAATAACACCCTAAACACCAAATGAAGGCTTAAAAATGCTGCCTAATAGCTATAAACGACAAATATAGTCTTCAAAATAACAGGCAAAAAGTACTAAACGGAATAATACAACAAATTATTGAGAGGCTAATAAACGTAAACGCAAATTTGTGAATATTTACTTCCAGCTAAAATTAGTTAAGGTACAAACAATAAAACGTAACAGAAAGCTCAAAAAGCGTAAGTTCCTTTTCTTTAAAAAAAATATTAGTGTAACCCCCAAAAAAGGAAAAACTGTAAAATTTCTGGCGTTTATAACGAAAAAAATTGCTAAAATCGCTGATTTTTCTACCGCCTAAGCGACATCAAAGTTGCTCGTAGAGACATGTCACCTAGACCATTCGACGCAGAAAAAAAAGACGATTCCAACCATATATATAAGTCCATTTGCCAAAAAATGTCGCTTATCACCTTTTGGCTGGAAACCATCGATATACATATACTAGCTGCGCTCCGCGGTTTCACACGCGGTTAAAAAGTATCCTATCTCTCAAGTTGGATCGAACTGCACATGGTGTGCGAATTTTATTATAATCGGTTAAGTGGTTTAGGAGTTCATTGAGGACAAACATTGTGACACGAGATTTATATATATTAAGATTAAGAAGATGTCTGCGCTAAGCTAGTTTTGGCACTCTTTTTAGCCGATTGTTTTTTTTTTGTTTTAATGTTGGTATCATTTGGTAAAATTTAAACATACTTCTCACAAGTGTTTATTAAAAAACTCCCGACACTGATATTTATCAACACCGATTTTCATCAAACACTCCCGACTTATTTACCTTTCGAAGAAAAAAAAAAAAACAAAATCGGTTCATTCGTTGGGGAGCTACGATGCCACAGACAGCCACACACACACACACACACACACACACACACATTTAATCACCCCGTCGTTTTTGTGTCGGGCGTTAAAAATCATTTGGTCTTATTCATTTATTATTTTGGTAATTTATTCAGTAGATACCTATTTAATATTAAGAGGGCCGCGACGCTCTGAAATTTCCATACAAACGCGCTACTTAAATTTCTTGAAAACTATTTGTCAGATTATGATTAAATTTAGCTTGTACAATTAAATTAACAATATCTCCGCCCCTATGTTCTTGGTTTTTTTTTAAAACGTTCTCAAGCAAAAATAGAGGTATGAAAAATATCCGCATTTTTAAGGGGTCATTTTGACTGATTTATTCAATAGATAGACAAAGCAAATCATAAATTCCATTACATAGGGAGGTTGTCTACATCATTAGCTGTTAAATGAATCCATAATACAAGGGAAATTTTTAGTTACTTAAGAATGATTACAGTAGTGCAAAAGTCATAAAAAAAATTGAAATTGCACTTTGTCACTCTGTAGGTAAGTTTAGAGGCTCGTCAGTATCATTACTCGCTCTCTTCGCTCGTCTTCTTCTTCTAGACGAAATAGCTATAGAATACCTTAAGCCAATGCGAAGTTAGTCTAGGTCGCCTAGGTCGAAGTTAGTTAGGTCGCCGGACTCTTAATATAATTTGATGGATGAAAATCTGGTTAATTTAATTTTATATTTTATACTTCACTGATGACGTAATCAACCAACGCCCGAAAGCCCACCAAAAAAACAATCGATCAATTAGCATCGTTAACCAACCGTTGGTTAAACTATGATTAAATTACCACTTACACGGAAAAGCCATATTAATTAATGGGAATAGCATAAACAGTACGCAGCTGGTCAGTTATTTCCGTTTAACGGGGGTCGGCCACAAGTGGGCTTAAGTTTTTGATAGTTTGAGCGACTTCAGTATTTACTGGTTAAGTTTGAGGGTCAGTTGGACCTCGGGGGAAAACAAGAAGTTAGTTGGATAATATTTAGGAATGCCTTGGAGACTACAGGGTTTTGTGTCGAGGTTTTCAAATAGCTGTATAGATGACTAGGCTACTTATAAGCCGTTATAATAATGTTTTTTTTTCTAGGTTTTGCACATTTGTACGAGTCAAAAAAACTCTGAATTTATTCAAAATACAGTAAGTAGGTTAATTGTTTAAAATGTTCTTGTTTTATGACCATTATCTCTACCACACACTACAAAATCAATTTCGAATTTTAACTCAAAAACTTTAATTACGTAAGTAAGTATTTTGTATGTACGAAATAGAAAACTCCCCATATCCAGCATAAACGGAAACTAAACTTTTTTTGCAATTTCTACCAAAAACATAACATAAATGTTTTCCACAGTATTTGTTTTATTGGCCTAACATTTATTTTCAACTAGCTGTGCCCCGCGGTTTCACCCGCGGTTAAAAAGTATCCTATGTGCTATTCTAGACTACAATCTATCTCTGTGCCAAATTTCATCCAGATCTGTTCAGCCGTTCTGCCGTGAAAGAGTAACAAACATCCATCCATCCATTCTTACAAACTTTCGCGTTTATAATATTAGTAGGATGAAATTCGTCTTTGCTCAACATACGTTCGACGTTTGTCCCGCAAGACCACGTATGTGCAATTCGTCATTCGAAATGAATTTCAGTCAGTGCAGTGCAGTGAACCAACACAGTTGCAGTCTTGTAACGTCCACTGCCGTCGTCGGTTCGAACACTTGGCGCATAGTAAACTGTTGTTTAGATCAGTGTGAATGTAATATTTCTATAAACTGGTTCAGTTTATAGGCATGTATATTGCAAAGTAAATAATGCCCTTCAGTTTCTTGCCTGTTCTTCTGAGTAGAGGCTCTTTATCCGAACAAGGCGGTCGAGTCTAAAAAAACTTTAACGTTCATAAGTGTATCATTGATACCCAATTTGAATAAAAACATTTTGACATTGACTTTGACTTTAAATTGAGTGTTTGAAAGACTCAATTTTCGAACGATAAAAAAAAAAACTAAACAAAGAAATGAATGTATACAATAATAATAAATAATTTATTTATCAAGTACCATAGACTCATATAAGTTTAGATTAAGTAATTAGAGTTAAGTTATTGTCATCGTCATACATTGCCCTACATTAATAATTAATAGATATGAACTGATGAATTGAATTAGTGAACTAGAATAGATGAAATTAAAATGTCAATAAGTACAAAATTGAATAAATAAACAATCAAATGAAAAAAATGTAAATGTCAATCAAATAATCAGATAACGTCATACAATAATGTTAGCACTGTCAAGATATTAAAATGTACAATTACAGCTACAGAAACAGCTGTAAACTTTACTATTTCGCCATTTTTTTTTTTTTTTTGGCTTAAGCTTTAGTAATGTCTATGTACAGTTTTTTCTACATTTAGCCAATTATCATATCAACATAAATTTGAGACTGCGAATTAGTAGACATATATTATGATACTTCAATAAACATCCACATAGCCCAGTCTGGCTCGATCACGTCCAGCCTCCGTAGTAATGGGTGTTTACTTAGGCCGCGTCCACACGAGCGCAAACACGCCTGTTTACACTCAGACATTAGCTAAAATCGACGTGACGCTTTGAATTTTGAACTTTGCGTGATTTGCGTATTAATGTGTGTGTATTATTTGGGTGTAGAAATTATAATAGCTGTGAAATAAATGTCAAACAAAATAATTTTAACTGGGATAAAATAATTTAGTTTGATTTAGATTATTTGAACCAGCAACGATCTTTATTAACTAATAAAGATCGTTGCTGGTTCAAATAATTTTCCAAAAAGTTTTTTTTTATTTGTCAATAATAGAAAACAATAAAGGAATAATTAAGTGCCATGTTGGTAGAAGTAACAATGTCAAATGGATTATTTAGAAAAAAAAAGTTAAATTAAATGATACACTTAATTTCAATTCGAGATAAAACAGTTAATTACTAATCAGATTAGGTACTTAAAAATTTTGCAAATAAGAAGAGCACATTTGCCAATTCTCAACCACCATTGCTATTGTTATAAAATATCTTTGTTTCTTATTACAATCATCAACACATTACAAAATAAAAGAAAATAAATTAACTTTCAAAGATAAAATCTTTTAAAATAATAACTCTATTCTAATAAAATTATTTCGTCAGGTTTAATTGTCAAATATAATATTATTTTAGATAAAAATATTTCACTTTTCTATTCTACTTATGCGTTGTCACGTAGAAGTATACTTGGGCAGAAAAGTGTTAAGTATTAAAAAAAAAATATAAGATAGATATACTATGTATGTCTTACGGTGCGTTTACTCCTAAAAATCGATGCATAGCAATTGCTTTAAAAATAGTGCGCTTCAATCGCAATGCGTTTAGCGCAACGAATCCTATCCTACTAATATTATAAACGCGAAAGTTTGTAAGAATGGATGGATGGATGGATGTTTATTACTCTTTCACGCCAGAACGGCTGAACAGATCTAGATGAAATTTGGCACAGAGATAGATTATAGTCTAGAATAGCACATAGGATACTTTTTAACAGCGGGTGAAACTGTGGGGCGCAACTAGTATCACATAAAGCGCATCACTTTTGTATATGAACAATTATTGCGACACTGTAACACCCTTATCACAGATCAAATTATTTTTCATGACTTTTGGTACTCAGCTAACAAATTTCAATGGCGGAAAATTGAAATTAGCCTAGATTTAGTACCAAATCTACGCAAAATGGCTGTAAGTTTTCCTACAAATCCTATTTCCTACTAATATTATAAACGTGAAAGTTTGTAATAATGGATGGATGGATGGATGTTTGTTACTCTTTCGCGCCAGAACGGCTGACCAGATCTGGATGAAATTAGGCACAGAGATAGATTATGGTCTGGAATAGCACATAGGATACTTTTTAACCGCGGGTGGAACCGCGGGGCGCAGCTAATATAAAATAAAGTAATTATATAATGTGCGTATTGTATGTCATCTGCTACATGACTGGAGCCCGGTGAATGGCGACTGGCTCACCCCTGTCACATTTGGGACTGAATATCGTCTGGCGATATGTGGGTGTTGTATTACACCTCTACCAGCTATTCGAGGGAATGGCGTGACGATATGTTAAAATAAATAATACAGATTTTTTAGAGTTTTGTTCACACCAATCCAGGCACCACTGAGTCAGCGTGCAGCGCCAGCCCGCCGTCCACCGCAGCGCTTGTTATTTTAGGCCTCTGCAAACAGGTGCAGCGTGACCGTTGCTAATACGGTGTTTGCTTTGGATATTTATGGCACTGGACATGCTCGCACCCGGAATAATTACCTCGTTAACGTATGAAGGTAATGTTTTGTGTGTGTCATATTTTGGTATTTCGCTTTTGGACGCGTCTGTACTGTGTGATAGGCGGGGTGCTTTGTGTCAGCGAATGTCCTGAATTAAGGAAATTTGGTGAGAACTTGAGTAAGTACTTGTAGGATGAAAAAGTGTTCTCGATTTCATATCTTTTTTTGTCATGGTTAACTTTATTTACGAATATTTTACTAAAAAATACCAAGTCATTTAAAACTTTTACTCTATCTATTATTGTTGTGTATTGTGTAATTATTATGAATAATGATTTTTCTGACCTTTACCTTTTTTGAATGAGGTAAAACAGTCTCTTGTGTTTAGTGTAAGGACTGTTGCCAAGTACCTATCAACATCGTACAAATTATTAAATAAAAAATACATTTAATAAGACATATTCGGGCGTAATGATTAAAACGTAAACGTAAAAACTTAAAGTTCTAAATATGAAGAGAAAGTAAAGCCCAATTTAAAAAAAAAATTGTACAGCTTGATGCAGCAGAACACATGCTCAACCATGTAAAATCAAATTGACCTAAAACGGCATCAAAGCGCAAGTCCAACCCGTACGAACGGTACGGTATCATCGTTACCGTACGTAGTCTACCGTATCACGGTAACATATTCACTTGATTACGGGAGCGGGCAGTTTGGTCCGGCCATCGGCACTTAGCCGGCGGTCACGGTAATCCGGTTATATGTCGTTTAATCGAACCACTCGCCATAAAGTCGGCGGCTGCCACTTTACCAGTATCAAATTACGGCTAACTTAATCCCGGTTACGGCGTAATTAAAAACGAGCGTGAATATGGATCAAAAATGAAAATGAGTAAGACATGTCTGCGTGCAAAATATACTCTATCCACCTTAAACACGTTGTCTCGTAATAGTTAAACAGTGTTTTGTCTTTTTCCATAGAGTTCACATTTTTAAGGAAAGAAAAAGATAAAACTCTGTCTACCTATTCCGTGACTATACAATGCTTATTAGTAAAGTATGGGAGCATGTGTTTGAGTTTCTTTGAGTTAAATATACGAGTTTAAGGTATTATTGAAAAGGTTAAAATAAATGGCTACGATTGGTGCTACGAAAGCGTAGACGTATGGTTTCGTAGTACCATTAGTAGCCATAATTAATTTGGTAGTACTTTCAAGGCTTTGTAATTTTGCGATGACATAATGAAAGACAGACAGTAACATTGTAAATAAACGGTTTTATTTAGCTTTCCCTGTTTTCTTATTTTGATAGGTAGAGATAATTATGGAGAACGGTCCCTTATTTTCTATAGAAACACAAAGAAATGTCGGATTTGAAAAAAAATTAAGAATCCTTTTCCTAACAGTTCAATAATCCCACAAGATTCCTTTGTTGCATTTTAGTTCATTTGATGAATAAAAATTACACGGGAATTATCTATCTATAATTCAATTATATAATTATCTAAATACTTACATTTTGTTGAGTCGCACAAATGCGATCGAAACGATAGCTCGAGTATTCGATTCAATATAACGTAAGTAATTCCCGTAAAATTAAAACCAAATGTGTCAAAATCAGATTAAATTTCCACTAAATTCGGTTTTCTTAATAAATCTATATATCTATAGAATTGGTTATTACAGATTGTTCTTAACACAACATCTTCTCTACATCCCACACATTTGCTATTCGTCTCTCGGGCAGATGTGATTAACTAAGGGTCTAATGACCTCCTCTAATTGGAGCCTAAGATTTGGAAGCCATTGTCTTACATATTCATAGAGGCACCGACAGGTACCTTTAATTTATTCAGGGAGGCAACGGTCATGCAAATTTATGGAATATCGGTCATGTATACGTCAGATTTGGGCGAAAATTATTGCGGATTGCCTCTCTGCTTGCTCTGATTGCTCTTTGAATTATTATTAAGTAATGGAGAGGTCTCGGCTATAATTTAGAGCTGTAAAATATACATTACACGGTATGCTGATTCGGGTCATGGTTTAGTCATGGTGGGTATCGATTGTAGGGCTTCTCAGATTTGCTGCGTAGTGGTAGTAACTGTTATGATAGACCATTTTGTACTTAGATTATTGCCCACTCTACTTATTAGGTAGATAGATACATTTGAATCCATCGAAGATTTTTTTTCAACATTATCCATAAAACAAGTAACATTATTAAAAGAAAAACTAAAAACACGGATGCAAAATGTTGTACCACTACAATGTGTGACTTCCACTATCAAAACGATTCAAATAACACCTCACATGCCGGAATCCATCAAGCTGTTTGGGCTGTAGGGTGTGCCAAAGAAACCTTCATACACACATACTATATACGCACATACATGCATACATACTTATACATACACTCGAAAAACATAACCCTCCTTGTGCAGTCGGGTTTTAAATTCATCACTATGATTTTGTTACTAAAAATTAAAAAAAGTTAAAAAGTCTTAAGAAAAGTTTGAGCACTTTCTTAATTCAAAACATTCCTAATTATTTCGGTCACATTTTTATCCTAAGATTAGGGAATCCATAGCTTCAATAGGTGACCATACTTTATTGCTATGACAGACCTTTTTTTTGTGCTTCTCCAACGCCATCTATTAAAATGACAAGAACTATTTAAAAAAAAAGTCTCATTAAAATAAAACATTCGTATCGTACGTCGTAAAGAAGGACTTAGGGCACCTTTTTTCCAAGAACCATGTAAAGAAAATGGGAAATTGCGTAAAACTTTGGATATAGCACACCTATATTAATATATATACATAGTTGGATATATCCACAAAAATAATATTCCAACACTCCAGACTCCATTAAAAATTCCCTTCTAAACAATCGTTAATCTCTCCAAAGAATAGATTACGAGTATGTTTCCTAACATCTCGTTCCTACACATGAAACGAATTTTAGCGAACATTGAATTATTAATGTGACGTTTACTTCCACACGTCTTGAGACCCTCTTTTGAGTTTGTTCTCGTTTACAAGTCACTGAAGTAATTAGAGGAGAATGAAATATTAAAGAGATCCTGTCTTGAGGCACTTACCTTGCTCACTCATCTTATGTACGGGGCATAAGTTTTAATTCAAAAATAATCTTATCCTACTAATATTATAAACGCGAAAGTTTGTATGTATGGATGGATGGATGGATGTTTGTTACTCTTTCACGCCAGAACGGCTGAACAGATCTGGATGAAATTTGGCACAGAGATAGATTATAGTCTAGAATAGCACATAGGATACTTTATAACCGTGGGTGAAACCGCGGGGCGTAGCTAGTAAATTATGTTGTTACAATCTCATAAGGTCGATGACATAATTATATTGGATCGTCTTCGAACTTATATGAGTATACTTTTCAGCTGAATCGGACGGCTGAAAAATCAGGAAGTGGTTGAAAAATTGTTTGCAAATTTTGTAACAATCTTACAACTTACATGCATCCAAACATTGCAAGTTAAATAAAAGCCTACCAAAAGGTAAAAAATAGAACAACTTTAAATCATCATTATCGTCACATATTGTCACGCCCTTCCCACGAAGAGGCTGGCAGAGATGTACAACACCCACACTTTGCCGGACAATATTCAGTCCCAAATGTGACGGGGGCGAGCCTGTCGCCACACACTGGGCACCATTTATGTAGCAGATGACATAAAATCACACATTGAACAAATTGGTTCGTGCCTTCGGCTGGGTCCGAACCCGCTTCCTCTGGATTGAGAGGCGGGCCTTTTTCGACTAGGCTATCATCATCATTATAAAGACATTATAAGAATAATTTATAAATCGGGTCAGTGAATATAAATCTTGTTGTCTTTGATACGTACCTACCAAACACAAAAGATTTATTTACCTAGCTTTTGTTAACATTGTGACATATTTCTGGTTAATCTACGGCTATATACAAACCCATTGTTACTCCATACAGGGTGGCCAAACTACCCTCGAGGCATCAACTTGATAGGCCCGAGATGTTAATAGCTCTTTGTTATCTTAGGCTAAGAAGATTTGGCGAACAACGCTTATCTTACAAGCAAAGGGGCAAGTCGGATGCTAAGTGAGATCCCACTTGAGTATTGTTGCCAAGATTGTGATGTATTGTTAAGGAGTGATTGCAATCTACCATGGCGTTTTAACTTAAGAATGTTTAAATCAAAAGGTTCGTGTATGGTTAACCATTTTAACTAATTTAGGTTTAGCTGATCACTACAACATTTTTACAACACTTTTACAAGACATTACAGTTTAAAATATTCCTACATTTATGAGATTTTACTATCCATCCTTCTGCCAAAAAGATCAGAAAAATGTTCAAACTAAACCACAACTGAGTAAGACTCGTTCAGTTATTAGATAAAACTGTATTTTTAATTTAAATAGGATATAAGTGTTACTGTCTTTACCAGATGATTTCCTTTGTCGTCTCAAAAGAAATTGGTTAAATATGTTACGTAAACAGAGTAGAAGCCCATGGCATTTAATTCATATGCTTATTTAAAAAACATCGAAGTTCTAATTATACGCACCCTGCTAAATGAGCATATTTTCAATGAGTTTGTAGCGTGATCTTATTCTTTAAAGCCGGCCGATTTTCGCCGTGCTGTTAAACGTGCCGTCGCCGTCATTGAATTTTTATTGAAGTGAAGCTTCTTATGCGACTTCCAACAAGGTTGCGTTAAACGTTTAACGCTCCTGGGGAGGGGGAATAGAAAGAGACAGAGCGAGAGTGAATGCGTGGCACTCGAACGCATGCGCGTAGTATATCTGTTACAAGCCAGCGCGAGTGTTAGCAACGAATAGCGTCCAATATTTCAACGCAAGAGGGAGAGAGAAAGAAAGATACACAGCAGTTCCACTTCTTCCGCGCGGAGGGACTCCACGCACTATTTTATTTTGCAGGCGCACGAGCCGCTCGCGCATCTCCGCCCGCCTACGCCCAGCACTCTCTACTGAACAAATATCCTCATGTATAGCTTCTATTTCATTTACACAACACACCGGTACACAGACACACAACACAGACGGTAAAAAAAAACAACTGATATAAAGAAAAAGAGTTATTTAACAACAAGCGCCTATTCAAACGAAAACGGCCCTCAAAGTTGAACCGAGTGCATATTTTCGGCTAGAGAAGCCAACGAGAGCTGAAAGTTAGTTGGTAACTTCTCAACGGTATTGTTTAGATCCGAAGTTAGACGTCAAAGGAAAAGTTTTGAACGGTTTGCAATTGAAACGTTTGTGTCAATGGTAGCTGTTATTCCGAAATTGTAATTAATTTCATTTAAGCAATTAAAAGTTGAACAAGGTTCTTTCAAGTTTCTTGGGAAACGGAATAGTCGGAAATGAGTCATTACAGTTTATTTATTCGTATTTCGTTTTTATACGGCTACCCATTATCCTAGTTTTATTTTTTTTTCACCACAGCCAAAAATAGACTTGGAAGAAAAAGAGAGTTGTAAACTTATTAAAATTGTCTATTTTGCTCCGTTATTTTGGTTCTTGTAACGCTTTCAAACTTGATTTGACCAATTCATAAACACAAAATTCTTCGCAGACGTCAAAATTGTTTTCTTAATTTTCCTCCGGTATAGTAACCTAGAGTTATAGATACTTAGTCAATTAAATCATAAGGAATAGCAATGCTTTATCAAATTTGGATTGAGCTCAATCAAATACTAATCTCGTCTGGCAAATGATTAGACATTCAATTCAATATCGCATCCAAACGGATTGTAAGCAAACAACTGGCAAACAGTAATACTCTTACTCGCACTAGGTAGTCATAGAGTCTGCTCCATCTATTGAGATAAACGTACTACGTACTAGAGAAGCTGTTCCAAACAAAAGACGTTACGCAACTTGATGACAGCGGGGCCTGCCTGTCTAGATTGACTACAAGTTTGCTGCACTGCTAAAACATACGTTATTTCATCCAATCTAACTATTAAACAATGCAGGGCTAGAGCGCAGTTTTCTCGCTTCGCACACAACCATACGACGAACTTGTCGAAGCCACACTGACGTAAGGTGTACGGATTGCAGTACAGTGCAGTACGAAACTCAATGTTCGTATGATGAAATCTAGTACGTAATAAATATACATCGATGGCTGCACCTGATCCGAAGTAACCTGCATTCCAGTCTCAAGTGCCCTCCGAGCGCAGTTTAGTTTGGTCTAACTTGACACAAAGGCGTGCCATTCCGTCTGGTTGGCAGAGTTGAAACTTGGTCTGATGCTGAAGTGGAGGCTGTCTAATTTAATAAGAAACTTTCGTTTAATCCCAATGTTCTTCATTACTGCTCGGCTTTTTGGTACCTTGTACCTTGGTGCCATGTAAGCTGATACAAAATTATAATTATAAAAAAAAAACTATAACTAGCTTAGAAATGCATAAATAGCGTTACGACATAGAATGTTCCAGAATGAACAAGATCTTCCTCCTAATAGAAGTACAAGACTACATCACTTTTGGCCACTTTCAACTAATCATAAGAATTGCGTAAGTCCTTGCTTATCTAGTTAATCTACTCCTAGTTAACTACTAGCAATATTTTTTTTACACTGACCTTAAGCCATTTCTTCGGAGAATCTTATTTTTATGAGACCCATAAGCGAATATTGCGCTAGGAGTAGGCTAAAACTAGTGAATAAAAAATGCAATACTTAAAGATAGATAGATAGATAAACTCTTTATTGTTCACACCACAGATAACAAAACAACAAGAGAAAAATAATGATAAAACTTATTAAATAGTGTAACAACTGGCGGCCTTATCACTAAAAGCGATCTCTTCCAGGCAACCTTAAATGTCCTAATTTTATTATTTATGACCTAGGCGGTTCTTATATTTAGTGAAAGTGGCAATGAGTGTTTTGGTTTTTGAAGGTTCGTATCTTATCGGTCGCGGAAAGGTAGGCGACGTATAAATAATTTTTTAAGCCTATTTATAACAGACTTAAAAAAATATGAGGTTCTCAATTTTGTGTGTTTGTTATTTGTATGTTCGTTACTCCATTACACTGCCAACTATGAATTGATTTTGATGGAGCTTTTTTTGTTTAACAGGCCATACTTACTTCAGAAGAGCGGTCCCATTTTGAAATTGAATTACTGCTCTTTGCAAAAATCAAGAAAACCTAAAAAAATATAAATATAAATGCATTTTATTGTTTTGTTGATTTTTGTTGTATTTTTATTTAATTTAGGCTCACATTTTATACATCTTTACACGCTTGGCACTTCTCAACTAGCACAGCACACATGTTCATCAAATCAACTTCACTCGATTCGTCGGCGCCGCAATTAATTCCTGATTGATTTACAAAGCTAGTTGGTATGCACCCCTCCCCCTCCCACCTCACCTGCCTCCCGAGGATCAGACAAAGATACCAAGTTTCCGTCAGCTCAGGTTTGTTGTACAAAATTTATATGAAACTTTGCTTTAGGACTGCGAGAGCAGTCTTGCTACGACGAATTTTCGATAGTGTACCTATTAATTTTATTATCCCTAGCGTCCATTAAGTCTGTTACGCTTACTCATATTTCTTTCACTAAATATTGTTATCTTTGAAATACATAATTATTATGTAGAGATGTTTAACTTGTGCTTGACAGGTAATTAAAAATATATGTAACAAAACGTGTTCTGTGAAAGTGAACAGTGTGTTTGTTCCGTGGCTGTGCCCGACATTTCTTGAGTTTCATTTAAGTTCAGAAATATTTTTATTTCAATTTCTGGAACAAGAATTCCTCCAGCTGTTATGGAATTGGGTAAGACCACAGGAACACTTAAAACTTTAGTGTTTAGAAATGTTCGTCGTTAGAAGACTTTGCTCGGCTTCCTGCCGAGATAACAGCGCAACTGCTAAGACATTCTGAGAAGCCGCCGCTGCTCCATTATGCAAGCTTTTTGCTTCTCTACCTTACGTGTGATGATTATATGAGATTTGGGTCCGTTTTCACCAACAACCCCTAAATTTAGAGAACACCTAGGTCCATGCATGTTGTATGGACCTAGGTGTACCCTTAAATTTAGGGGTTGTTGGTGAAAACAGGTGTCACTTTTTTATATTTGATTTCGTAGATGATTGCAACAAAGATTTTACTTGTAAATGTGTAAATGGTGTCTAGTGACTTTTATTGATAACTTTTTCTTGTTGTTAATATTGTAATTGTTTCCTAAACTTAATAAAAAACTCGTTATTGTTTCCACTAAAGTACAGTGTCATATCCATAACAAAGCAACTTCAAGGAACAACTAGCGACTTTTATGTTGTTTAAACCGATCTATTTCTGGCAATCTTTCAATGTAGAGCATTTTATGAAAAAAAAAAACTTCTTCTTCTTCTTCTTCTACATGTCTACAACATGTCTGGTTTTTCGTATTAATTCAAAAAGTTGTAATAAGTATTAACTAATAATAATTTCATAAAGTCTTACAAAACTCAACGATTTTAAGTTCCGACGAATTTTCCACGCACCTCTACCAACTTACTAATGCATAATCTTAGCTTAAAGTTAAAACACCGAGTTACCCTTTAACTTTAAAGCTTCCACTCTTGCGAATATTTTATAACAGTAAGCACGTTAACGTAACTTCATTAAGTACCACACGAGACTCGCGCCGTTCGTTCCGACCTTTTTAGCAACATTCAATTTTAATTTAACAGCGTTCACTCGATTTTACGTGGAATTTTTAAATGGTTAATCTTGTTACAGAAGGTATGCAGAGATATGTTACGAAAAATGGATACGTATGAGATATTATACGTATGTAGATTTATGTACCTACTTAGTGCTCTGTGGTGATTTTGGTAAAACTAATCGATGTAGCAAAACAAGCTAAAATCACTTTAAGAATAATGAACGGCTCAAAGTTGTGTATAAACTAAATAACTATACTTGATTTGAACATTTACCACGGGTTTTCAAGCCCAAGTACGTATTTCTCGAAGTATGCAGCGTTTCGTTCGCTTTTACTGCTTGATAGTCTATCAAGCATTCTAAAAGTAAAGTTTGAAAACCGATGCAATACCCGCAGACATCGTAAGTCACACAAAAAGAGTTCGCATAACACAGGTGCTTGAAAAACTCGAGTTTTGTGTAAATGAGCGGAGGGTAGCACGCATATGGCGGGAGGAAGCCACGGGCATAAATCTGTGCGACTGTGGCGCCGCGGCCGGAACAGGAAGCGCCGACGTCGTTTGCCGCATTGTGCTATCGGCCGGCGGGCCGCGCGGACGTCTGTTGTGTAGCCACTTTATGGCGGTCGTGGAGAGATACGCGCCCTATCGCTCCGAGGCGCCTTTGTCATGCCACCTTTATGGCGAGGCTATGCTCGGTTGCTTTTTATGCTACCTGATGGGTTGGAAATGTCAATGGGGAACGGGGACGGCAACTTTTATGTGAAAGGTTTGCTTATGACATTTTCTGATGGCTAAATCGAAAAAGACGTTGTTATTTTAAAAATACAGTACAATAACTACATATTTATGAAAATTTTTAACTCATTAAAAATTAAGAATTAGATACGAAGAAAATTTTGGGTGAAACGTTTAAGTTGATATTATAAAACACAGCTTACTAACTTAGATACTTATCTCGTTAAAACTGTAGGAAACAATAAAAATAACGGGTAAAATCATGCAGTACGCAGCTAGTTATCCATTTAATGTACCTTAAACGTGGCTAAAATGAATATTAAACTACCCTCATGACGCGCGGATTGCACGTTCGAATTAGGCGCGCCGCGCACCGGTAGTGGTCTAATCGTGGAACTATTTCACTACCAGCATACGTCCACAGCAGTTTCAGTGGCCGCTTGAATTTTAAACAGAAATACGGAACCCAACATGTACTATTATAGTAACGTTATATTTTCTAAAACTGTTTAGACTAGTACTACTGAGTACTCCTACTAGACTTAGTACTACTGAGCCATGAGTGCAAATGCCGTTACTCTTAACTGACACTGCTTAAATGTTCTGCAGAGATGTCTAGAGGCCTGTGAAGAAAAAAAAAACGAATTTTTAAACGTATGACCGACTATAATTATTAAAATAGATAAAGAACTGGACTGGACTTTAAAACATTTTACTGACACAGGCAACTCATATGACAAAGTTTTTTAACTCGCACATTTCTGCAGTTTTTCGTAGTATTTTCTCTGGCCTCAAATTAAGAGCAATGATGACGTCTATTTCTAATACTGTCTTAAAATGTATGTTGCAAAACCTTCGGTCAAAAAGTTTAAGCGAAGTAAATTTGAGCTATCAAGCTCAGTTTTTTACATTTTGTCCACAAAAACCACCAAAAATCCGCCGCCAACTGGCCAACAATAACGCTGAAATGTTTATGCAAATGTGCTCGTTGCGCGGGGGCGTCGCTTCCTGTTGATTGTTGATAGCGATATTTGTGGTGCGCCGTGTGCGATAGCCACCGACAATTGAAATAAAGCGGGCCTAAGTGCTGCCTGAACATTTTGAAGCGGATTTTTCATGAGTTTATTTAGACTTATTTGTTACGTAAAAGTAGATAATTGGTGTAATTGCAGCCTCAGTTTCTAAGGCTACTTAGTTTTACTTATTATCTTTTTCAAAATATATTTGTATGTATATCAGCCTCTGGCTGCCGTAGTACAAGCTTTGCTTAGTTTGGAGTCAGACGATAGTGTGTGCAAGTGTTCCAAATATTATATTAAAAAATATAAATAAATAAATAATAAAAATTAAATTATATTTGAATCTATATTTGCTAACAGGCACTAGCTATGAATCATTATCATCAATATTTTTTTACCCATTGCACTTGGGATTTAACGCTCTTTTTCCTAGTCATGGGTAAGTCTCATAAAGTTCTGAGAAATGTGACAGAATAAATAAAAATACTTACAAGACCACAGTTTTGAAGTTAGCTATAGTTGTAAAGTTTTCAAATTCACTGGAGAGTCCGTTTAAAATAGAAAACCAATTGCAATCTTTGTATCAAATACTATTCCAAAATTATATCTTCACTATCTTTTGTATTATTCAAGCCATTCAAACAAAATGCTTTATTCCAAATCGGCAAGAACTTCTGAAAACTATTTTCACAGCGTGAGTTCTCGCCTCAATATTTATGAAGCTCGCCTCAGTCGTCATCAATCACAAAGTTATAAATAAAACAATAAAAGGTAAGAACTTGCCGCAAGTTACCACAAGGGTCGGCTACTTCTCGCTCGAACGCAATATTGGAAGGAAAACAGCTACTTATTGGAATAATATGTAGATAAAGGTAATATTAGAAATACTGTGCGGGATCAGTCGATACTTTATTACGTGTTTGGGTCGAACTCTTTGTAACTTTTGTTACAGCTTCAGATACGCTTGCATAAAACATGCTTTTTTTTCGTAGTACATTTGATTAAAGTTTCACATTTACATTAAGGCCCCCTTGCGTAAGATACGGAGTTCATATTTTAAACGAAGGGTTAATTAACTCAGAGTCAAAGCGTTATAACATCACTCTGATGTTAACTCAAGGTTAGCTACTAACTCTTGGTGGCTCCAGACGATCTATCAGCTTTACATTTGATGAGCAGTTAGCTCCGAGCAGTTATCTTTAAGGGCTTAATCAAGTCCAAATGTCACTTTTAATTGCAGCTTCTTGCAGTTCCAAGCAATGTTTTAATTTTAAATTAGTTTTAAATTTACAAAAGAAAAAAAACAAAAAGAAAAGAAAGTGAGTTAGAAAAACGTCGTAACATAAAAAAAACAGGCATATTGAGAACCTTCTCCTTTTTGGCTAAAAGCTAACCTTTAATTCATAGATTTCTTTTACAACTTTCATGACTTAACAACTACCATTTTAGAAGTTTCACATTACTTATGGCAACACAATACAACAAATACAACGGGAGTAGTTGGAAAATGGATTCAAAATAACTTATTTATAATAAATCGTATAAATCATTTTCAGTAACGCGCCTCGAATACGATAAAAGTGGAGGAATAAACTTGTGTGCGATTCCGTAACGAGATATCTATACGGTAGAGTAACTGAGTGAACTTTGCCTTGCTTTCTTATGGGAAAGAAACTTATGGATTCACGAGTATTATTTGTATTTACATTTTTTTATCTCTCTTGGATTAAAAAAAAACAACAACTAGTGCTTAACATATCCTCACGCCTTTTCCCCGAGGGGGCTGGCAGAGGCGTAATACAACCACACTTCGCCGGACGATATTCAGTCTCAAATGTGACAGGGAGCGAGCCTGTCGCCATACAACGGGCTCAAGTCATGTAGCAGATGACATACAATACGCACAAATGTTCACCCAATTAACAAATTGGTGCGTGCCGTCGGCTGGGTTCGAACCCTTCCATCTGGCTTGATAGGCGGGCCTTCTCCCAACTAGGCTGCCATCGCTTATAATTAGTTTTTTAAACTTGATTATGGGTTTGCTTTTATTTTTCCGAAATAAAATTACCTTGTATTGTACAGATTTCATGATAAAACGATATTTTTTCTGAAATATTTTCTAGATTAGTTCAGCCTTGCCTAGACTTACCTAGACTTAGCCTAGATTTTTCGATGTATTTGGGTCGATAAATTAAATAAACGAGTGTATACATATAAATATACATATACATTGTCTTGCCGTCCCCCAAAGAGGCTGTCAGAGGTGTATTACAACACCCAAACTTCGCTGAACCACATTCAGTCCCAAATGGGACAAGAGGCGAGCCTGTCAAATGAACGATAGTAAATATTACTATCGTTCATTTGACAGGTTCATCTGCCAGTTATGGGTTATGGATCCATAATGAATACATTATGAATCCATAACCCATAACTGGCAGCTGCCATCAGTGTAATAGATGTCTAAGAACATTAGTATCCATACTATTATTTCTTAAGCAAACTAAGTGAACGTTTTTTCTGTACCTCATCTACGGCCTATACGCTACTTGTAATGCGTTTAATATTTCATGATATCGCCGCGAGCTCTATCGATATCTGGCGAGCCATAAATAACTAACAAAAACTGCGGACGAGGGGCGCTTACTTTGAAATCAAACCTATCAATATGATATTAGGTTTGAATTGTTGCTGTTGTATTTAGATTTTGGGCGTTGTTTTTGCTTTGATTGTGACTGCGTACCTGTAGAAATTGGGTATCCTAATCCTAACTAATATTATAAATGCGACAGTGAGTTTGTTCGTCTCAACGTCTCAACTACTCAACCAATCGTCTTGAAATTTTGCATACAGTCATGTTGTCTGGGGTAGAGAAAAGGACATAGGGTATTTTTTATCCCGTAAATATAAACGGTTCCTGTGGGACCGCGGGTCGCAGCTAGTAGATTATAATGTCTATAGATTTAAATGTCTCGGCGTTTTTGATATTTTTGAGTTTTGACGTGCCTATATTTGCAGTTTTTAATATCTTACTAAGAAACAGGTCCTTCTTAGCACTATACCGTGAATCAGAAAAATATCTTAAGATTCAAGGACTTAGAGTGCATTGATTAAAAAAAAATAGTAACATTAAATTCCAACCAAGCATAATATTATATTTAGCGTAAATACGCGATCGAAAAACTTAAGGTGGCATTCAATTCATTCATAGTATTTCCATAGCTAGCACTTAGTTGTACGATGTATTGTTATAGGCATGATCTAAATAACAAAGTCTAGCATTCCGGGAACCAACACGTAATGACGTCACTCGTCATCGACTCTTTCGAGCTATTTTTAAATGACATATTTAGCATCAATTGACGTCACTAAGTGTTGCCCACGTGACCATTTTGTACTCGAAATGCTATACCTGACGGAGTATTTTGTTATAGTTGGAGAAAGCCCGCCTCTCAAGCCAGAGGGAGCGGGTTCGAACCCAGCCGACGGCACGCACCAATTTGTTCATTGTGTGAACATACATATGTGCATATTGTATGTCATCTGCTACATGACTGGAGCCCGGTGTATGGCGACAGGCTCGCTCCCTGTCACATTTGGGACTGAATATCGTCCGGCGAAGTGTGGGTGTTGTTTTACACCTCTAACCAGCCCCTTCGGCGGAAAGGCGTGACGATATGTTAAGCACTAGTTGTTGTTTATGTATATGTATACTTTGCTACTGACTGCTTACCTATTCGTTAAATAACTTTCAACGAATTAATAAATTACCTATTCGTTAAATAACTTTTAACGAATTCATAAATTACCTATTCGTTAAATAACTTTTAAATTCCGTCGCTTTTACTTTAATCGAATCAGATCTTCGTAGAGATGACCATATCTCAAATGGCCCTCGAAATCAGCTACAATTTTGAAGTATAATACACCAATGTGCTGGTAGCGGTCGCCACAGTCGCATTCGCAAGCGCTAAACGTTGAATTTATCGCGTGTATCCGATTTAAATCGGCGAATTAACGACATTGCGCATCGCGTCGGCTGTTCGCTGGATTTATTCGTGCAACCGAGCCGCGAGCACCGCGCACCGTGCAACCTCTATATTATTTGTATACTCGCAGTAAGAGCAACATTAAAAAAATTTAATCATCACTTTAAATTTTTTAATGACGTGCTTTTTTAGTTTTTTTCGACTACTAAGTACGCCAAAACTTAAACAAATGATTAAAATTTTAACCGGCTGAAAAATTTTGACAGCTCTTTGACAGGTTACATGTCAAGAATTGACAGTTAAATATTTTAAAATATAATATAAACGTTCCCAAAATAAAAGTTCGGTTAACACGGGTGGGTTCTTTATTGCATTATTACAAGTGTAATACTTACTTACTTACATGATGTGTTTTGATTCTTGAGGCTTTTAGATGGGGAAAATATATTATTCATAAATAATATCGCGCTGGACACGTCTATAAACGTTATAAATGTCAACTTATTTTTTATGATTATTTTTTACATTCAGTAAAAAGTATTGATATAGACATTACTCTCGTTTCAAAGTAGATACAATGATTATGAATTTGAAGCTATTTATGTAAGAAAATAAGACTAAGACTTGTCCAAATTTGAGTTTCTGTCCTATCTTATATTGTGTTACAACTACCGACGACGTGAAAATTATACTGTGTAGGCTTGCCATGTATTACAGGTGCAGTTTAGCTGATAGTGGCCGTTTTTGTTTGTTCCTTAATTGTAGGGTGTCTGCTGCATTTGTGATTACGATCTTCAACTGCCTTTTGCTGAACAAAGCTTGGCTACTGAAAAATAATTTAGACAAATGTTACCCTTATATTACCTAAGGTTTATCTGTAAGTGAAACTGTCAGCATTTTCGTGAATAAATTTTATTTGATTTGACTTATTTACAGTTACTTCGAGTTACAATACCTTTCTTTTATGGCATTAATGAATGAATAAAACTGACAGCAATTAGTCGTTTTGACCATATGACTGGAGCCCGGTGTATGGCGACAGGCTCGTCCCCTGTCACATTTATGACTGAATATCGTCCGGCGAAGTGTGGGTGTTGTATTACACCTCTGCCAGCCCCCTCGGGGGATAGGCTAGACGATTTGACGATGACGCTTATAATAAAGCGTGCAATATTTTTGTGTACTTGTAATTTCAGCTAGAGTAGTTTCCAATAAAAATGATTATCACAAAAATTAACAAATTTATATAATAATAATAAATTCGGGACACTTTCACACTCGGTCGCCTGACCCCAAACTAAGCAAAGCTTGTACTATGGCTGCCAGAGACTGATATACATACTTAGATATTTTTAAATACATACTTAAATACATATTAACACCCAGACACAGAACAAACACAAATGTTCATCACATTAATGTTTGCCCTAGGTGGGAATCGAACCCACGCCCCCAAGCTCAGAAGGCAGGTTCACTACCAGCTAAGCCACCGAGGCAGTCAAAATAACGTAAGTAGAGATAAAAAATTATATCTTCTGGCCGACAAATAAGACTGACCGAGTAAAGTGGGGAATCGGAGTCTACAGAGACAGCTTAGTATTATATTTGTTTGCTTAACGATAACTTAAGTATCCATAATGCGGTCTTCATAAAATTTGTAGGCAAGTATTTTGCCTCAATAGAATTTTCAAGTTCTTATTTGAGCGAAATCGGACTACAGGTTGTAGAGATATGCGAGGTTTCCGTTCGAACTACTCGTACGAGTAGGTATATTACATTTCAATTAATTCCCTAGAAACAGAATAGACGGAATGGTACATAGAGCGAACTATATAAATTCGGCTTACTCCCAACGACCACCATAATATTGGTCGTTAGAACAATTTATTAATTTTTGTCCCAACTGTCGCAAGTGGGGCTCGTTGGGATATTTTTGTGCCAACAACAACCACCAAACTGCCACCACTGGTGAAAACTAATGTTAAACCGATAGAACTCTGACATGGAAAACCAATTTTTGACAATTTTTTTTTGCACTTTCACACGCGGTCGCCTGACCCAAACTAAGCAAAGCTATACTATGGCTGCCAGAGACTGATACATACTTAGATATTTTTAAATACATACATAAATACATATTATAAATAATAAATAAATTCGGGACACTTCCACACACGGTCGCCTGACCCCAAACTAAGCAAAGCTTTGTACTATGGCTGCCAGAGACTGATATACATACTTAGCTATTTTAAATACATATTAACACCTAGACATATAACAAACGCAAATGTTCATCACATAAAATGTTTGCCCTAGGTGGGAATCGAACCCACGCCCCCAAGCTCAGAAGGCAGGTTCACTACCAACCGAGCCACCGAGGCAGGCATGTTTACACTGCAACACAGCTTAACTCTTATATAGTTACATTATAACAACAAAACTTTAAAATAATAATATTTTTTTATGACTCAGTGAGCCCCACTAGCGGTAGTTGGGACAAAAATTAAAACTTTTCCTAATGACCACCACTGATGGCTGTTTTGGTGGTGGTCGTTGGGAGCCAGCCATAAATTCGTCATCCAAAATCTCCACATTCACCAGTCAACAGAGCTGTACGTTATCGTGCTCACACATTAGTAGCTACGAATGGAGCCGGCAGACCAAGTTTCGCTGTGTTTTGAGCTAAATTAAACTGCTAATTAAAGTTTGGTACTCGTAAATAATTGCAGTTGATTGCGAGTAGCCGCCCTGTTTTGATGTAAAGTTTGTAGATATGATTTTGTGTAGGAACACATAATTATGAACGAATATTAATTGACTTTTATGAAGTTAGTTGATTTAGGGCCGATTTTTCAATGGTCAGATAAACAAACAAATAGTGTTTATTGAACTGATAGCTAATTATTCTGTTTTTCAATGGTCAGGTATCATTTACTAGACGAATAACTCATCTATCTGAGGTATAACTTTATTTGTCGGTGGAACGGCCAGATAGCAGTTTATTCTATGGAATAAATTGTTGAGACTGTCTAAATGATGGTCTTATGGGTTGTCACTGTAAAAAAAGATTGATATTTCCGACACGCAGAAACTAAATTAATTTTAATAAAAAAAAAAACTACCATGAACAAACTACATGAGCTATACTACCATAGCCAAACCAGCCGACGACTTTTGCACAGATTATTAATACAGTGACATTTAGACTAAAACGGACAAGACAGTGACATAAGCGAAAAGTGAAAATTCGAAGTCCTTTTCTAACGCGTGGATATTTTATAGTTTTGTTTCAACTGTCTGAAGTTAGCTTTTGTACACACTGAATAAATGGTCAGATAGTTAATCTCAATTTAAAATTGTATTGAAAAACCGAACACCGTTTATGAGTCGAATAAACAGATTAATAAAATTATTGGCTCGGTAGTTATTAGGCGAATAAAGTAAGGATTGAAAAATCGGCCCTTACACAAATATACCAATTTTAGTATCCGTTTAAAAGTTTTGGAAATAAATGGGTATATTTATTAACTAGCTGTTGCCCGAACTTTGTTCGCGTTTATTCAGAAAAAAGTATACATATACCCTCCTCGTGAAACACTGTAACTAATTATAAAATTATGAATATTATTAATCCGTTACCAAAGAGATCAGAGTTCGACATAAAAAAAAATACTGGCTGGTTTTGAGCGGAGTTTTAATTTTAGTTGTCAGTTGTTTTTACCTACTACGTACTATTCTGTGATGTTGTCTGACGCATTTGGTAAGCGGTGCGTTATTTTTATTAAATTACAGAATTTCATGACAAAAAGATTTATTTGTCCAGAAAAAAATATAAAGGAACCTTCCTTGTGACATACAGCAACTATTTATCAAATTCATCAAGATGCGTTCAGCCGTTTGGGCGTGAAAAGCCTACAAACAGACAGACAGACAGAGTACTTTCGATTTTATTATTAGTAAGGATTGAAAGGTTAGATACTTGTTAGCTTTCTTTAGTAATCTTAATCCATATAATTAATTAGTACCTACTAAAAATAATTATGAACATTTTTTTTCTTTATGATTAACCCCAAAAACTATAAGTAATAAGTAAGCAAGTAAGTTCGTTTAGATCAAGCGGCTAGCGAGCAAAGCTAGCGAACGTCAGAGATTTCAAGCCGGCTTCAGGCCGGCTGAAGGTCTCTGAAATGTCATTGACACTCAATGTATTTGAAGAACTGTTAATTTTAAGTAGGTAGGTAAGTTCTACCCGACTGCGTAAGAAGGATGGTTATGTACTCCACAGGCAGAGAACGAATATACTAGAAGCAACCTTGAAATCGTGAAAAACAATTTTCAATTTTAAGCTTACCTCATAGTTATTCGTGCTTTGCTAGTGGAGTATAGCTACTCGTACCTCTACAAATTCGCCGAAAAGGCAAAGCAACGTGTTGTACGAGTATATTATGTTCTTTTTCAGACGAATAAGATATTCAAAATCATTTATGACCCAACAATTAAAGGCTTATGTTTTTCGTGTGAATGTATGTATGTTTGTGGGTGTGTGTGTATGAGGTTTCTTTGGCACGCTCTACAGCCTAAACAGCTTAATGGATTTCGACATGTGAAGTGTCATTTGAATCGTCTTGATAGTGGAAGTGACTTAAGATACGACATTTTGCAGCCAGGTTTTTTGTTTTTCTTTTACATTACTTGTTACAATTAAACAAATACCTACCCGCCTCACCCACAAATTCTTTCGCATTAGCACGTAAAAACGTCGCGGTTCAGCTGTGAACTGACAAACGCTCATCTCGATTTACGAGCGCAAATCAAACATTTAGTCGGAGGCTGTAAATCAGGATGCGGCGAATTTATGGCGAAAACACCGCCGTCGGGGCTGAGCACGTGCCAGTGGAAAATATGGAAGAAAATTTAACACTAGGTATCGCGATCGATTTTCTGACACTCTTTTACGTCATTATTTTACTGCATTTCAGCCAATTTACAACAATAATTAATTAATAAAAGGACCAAAATCAAAAACATCCGAAGACGGGTCTGAGCAGTAGCGCACTTGTAGCGCCTCACTCAACTGCCGTCTTTGTACTTCTTCACTCTGCAAAACTTCAAGGCTAGAGTGAATAAGTACCTTATAGGTCGTCGTGCTCCATCTTAGACCACAACGTCGCTTAACATCAGGCGAGTTGGTGGTCAAACGCCGGCTTATTGTCCATAAAAAAAAAAACCAAACAAATCTTTGATGTCAACAAGGTTGTTTTTTACGTAAAAGTTTTAAAATATGGTGTAAATAGGTTCATTAGAAAATGTAATGTAATGGTTTATTATTTGCTCCCCCATCCAGGGGAATTTGGCGTCGCAAGTCTTGTGCATTTGCCAGTGTCAAGTAAAGTAAAGTATTTAAAAATTTATTTAGCATTTACCAAAAAAATTTATTTAACATTGGACTAGTTTACATCAGATTAACAAGAAAAAAAAAAGACAAAAAGACGCTTAGATGTAGTATGCACCTGAGTATTTGTGTAGCGAGCCCTAAACTCGGCTGGGCCTGTCTCTTGGGGCCCAAATTCTAGTGTTACCAAAAAAAACATTTTGCTGCGCAAGTTAATATAGTATTTCACAGATGATGGAGTAATAATGAAAAGGTGCTGATGACGATGATGACCCCTTTCCCCATTACAGTAAAGTGATGGATACTTTACTGAAACTTTAAGTGGAGTTTTGTACATAACATAAACATATCGTCACGCCTTTCCCCCGAGGGGACTAGCAGAGGTGTAATACAACACCCACAATTCGCCGGATGATATTCAACCCAAATGTGACAGGGGGCGAGCCTGGCGCCATACACCGGGCCCAAATCTTATAGCAGATGACATACAATACGCATATAAATATGTTCACATAATGAACAAAATTGGTGCATGCCGTCGGCTGGGATCGAATCCGCTCTCTCTAGCTTGAGAGGCGGGCTTTCTCCAACTAGGCCATCATAGCTTTTTGGAGTTTTGTAGAGAACACGAAAAGTCACGTTTCGCAATGTTTGTATCAATTGCCCACACACTTTAACTAACCGATAAAGGTTAACAATCCACCGTTATTACACTTTAATACTCGATCAAACACAAGATCTAGAAAATAATACAAAATGACTACAACACCATTTCGGTTCCCGCCAAAAACTCCAGGTAATGGTTGATGATGCTTACCATGGCAAAAACCATAAAAACATTGACACACTGTCACACTGACATCAGAACTGTCATGTTGACACCTGCTACTTGATATTTAACATTGAACCCTTACTAGTATAATTTTTTAATTTGGATCTCTTCGCTGGCACCTTCATGTGCAAGTAGTATGAATGGAGACCGCTAGTACATAATTTTTTTTTAATAAGCGAGCCACAATAGCCCCTCCAGAAGGACACAAAACCCGTCGCAGAACATCCGCGCCTGGAATGTAGCAATTGTTGCCACTGGCTTTATCCTACTGTCGCTTCGTTCTATTTGCTCAACTCTACTTTAAATTCTTTCCCGCACTCGTGATGCTTTATTCGAGTTGTTCCCGTACAGTGCTAGGGTTGTAATCTCGAAAAAATATGAAATTACAAATTAATTTTAAAACAGTCTTCTCAGTTATTGAGATAAAATTTCACTTATTTCCTGAAAATTTTGCTGATTTTTTATAATCGTGGTCATTTTATTTTCTGTAATTCATTTCATAGTGAATAAAGTAATATGGTAGTGACAACCCTGGGTTTAGAGCTCTTTGCCGCACAGTAGCGCACTCTACCGCGAAAACGTTACGTAATGAAAACAACTTTTTGAATTAACGTCGCAGTAAGTAGCGTTTTTTTCTTTTTTCAAAGGTTTGTATCGCGCTTGAAGTTGAAAATTTAAAACTCGTTTTGAAATCGTTTATTAGCATGTTGCTCGTATGAGGGCGGTATTGTCTCATTTGCTGTTTGTATGAGCGCATGGAACGGTCTAGTTCACCGTTTGAAAATACTGTTTCTAACTTTTTGTGTAAAAGTAGAGTAGATGCGAAGTAGATGCTTTTTTCATCATATTTTGGAGTGGTTATTATTTATACTGGTTTTTTAATCGATTTCGAATTATTTATTGCAATGAAATCATTAAGTCGACCATTAAGTATTGTGAAGTGACATAAAACTGATATGAAAACAAATCAATTAATAATGAAGACGTTCAAAAATTATTCAAGCATAATTATTATTTTTCGATCTTAAATAATTAATTCAAGTTGTGTCCAAGTAGGTACATATTTAAAAAGACTATGGGGTCACATTCAGGAGCCCTATTCTTACCAGTTGAGATATCTTTGGTCACTGTCTCTCTCGTTTGAAAAGTCATAGGAGTAAAAGTGACCAAGAAACATCTCTGCGTCAAGAATAGCCAGGCGCGCGAAATGGCATCAGTGCCTTTAAAGGCCGCATCCTACACGAAATCACCAACAAGTTTTATTTGAGCCTAGTTTGATATGAAGAATTATGATGATCAGGTGCAAAAAAAGTATAGCTGGTAGAAGAAACAACGAACTAAGGAAACAAATTTGAAAGTCATTCTCATTTTGGAAAAAAAAATCCCATAAAGTATCTTCTTAAAAAACTATCGGCACGTAGTTCTCAAAATTTTCAGCGAATGGACCACATTTGTTTTCGACCATTAAATAGCCAGGATAGTTCTCAAAAGTTAAACCGAGGAACGTATTCTTATTACGATGAATACCAATAAAAACGGCAAAAAAATATAATTTTACGCGCTGATCTCATTTAACCATCAAATATGAAATACAATTTTCAACTCTAAATGAAGCAACTTAAGTAATCGTACTAGGACAGCCCTTCAACATTTTAATGACAACGACCAATATAATACCCATACATCAAAATACTACCCCTAATCTGTAACCTACGCTTAATTCCTCAAACATTCAACCGTAAAACCACAATCAAATCAACTGAAATAGGCGCCTATGAATTGAATATTTTTTCCAAAGCAAAACTGTCATCAATCCTACTCAAAACCGTCGTCGATTGTAAACGACACCTCCGATTCAACCGGTTCCCACCACAAGGCGGCCGATAAATCACCGCCAACTTCGAATAGAAACGTCATATTATTTCCACAAAAGATTTAACTCGAAAATAAATTACACTTTCCCCCTTTTCCGTGCTATTGTTCGGCGACGTGTGGAGCCAGCTCTTGGCGATATTTAAAAAACCATTAAGTGCACGCTTTGTGAGGAAACAGAGTATAAGGTAATAGGATAATGAGCTGTAATTGTTTACTTTTTGAATGGGTTTCGTGGTTAGGTGATTCAGTAGTAATAATTGTAGGAATAATACAAATGTTAACTGTTTTTGCGGGCTGGCAACGCATCAACAACACCGCTAGTTTTGCAGGTGTCCATAGGCGGTGGTTACGGTTGGTGGAGGGCTGGCTGCTTGAAAGTGACACTTTTCACAAGAAAATGTAATCTTACACTACGCATTTACATTAGATTTTTTTTAAAATTTAATTTGAAAAACCCCCAATTTCGGGGGACTTCACCAAAAATAGCTAAGAACACTCCCAACAAATTCACCATTCAAACAAACAAGAAAACAGAATCATAATCACACACACACACACACTCTCACACTCACACACCCACAAACATTCACACACAGACTTATAACACCGGCCACTAACACCGCCGGGGGTTAAAAATCACAGTCTTACTTTACATGCCCTTATTTACTCACAGCTACGAGTATCTACCATTTACTATTCGTACTTTATCTAGGTCGGTATAAGCTGTTAAAATTAAATTAAAACAAAAAGGTCGGCGCTCAAAAGAATATCTCATAATCAAATACGAGCTGAAACGAAAAACATAATGGAGCATGAAAATTAAATAAAACAACCGAACAAACATTCCAGTATGACATAAACATAAAATATGAAAACATTTTTTCTCAAAGCTCCTAAAACTGCAAGCGGACAGCGGCGGCGGGCGTCACGCAGCGGTGCCGAAAATTAAAGGATTCCGCCGTCCAAAACAAATACGAGAATATTTTTATATTTTATTTTTGTTAAATAAAAAACGCGACCGGATACGACAGGAGCTCTCGCAGGTGGGAATTTAAATAATCTGACACGGATTAAAAGGAGAAATATCAGCTTTTTGACCGTCGCGTCGCCCCGGTTACTCGGGCTTATCCACATTATTCTATATATGTCTGCTGTACTGGGCTTTTATAATTAAAATGAGTGCAATAATAATTTCCGGTATTGTTGTGATTTCGTCTCAATGTGCTTCGTGCTGTCGTCGCAAAATGCTTTTTACATCGGCATTAATTAAATGAATAATAGCGTTGAAAGCTCACTATTTTGCGTGCGGTTAGCATTTCATTGAACATAATTTTATGTTGTATTTAAAATTGATTTAAAACCCACGGATTTTATGTTGTTTGTTTTATGTTATGCTTAATTGAATTTCTTTTAAGTAATTAATGAGATTAATGGTTCATTAATTTGTAATGTATGCAACTGAGATAAAGAAGTTGTATATTTAAGCATAGATTGAGCGAGTGTAAGATAAGTTGTAGCTAAGTAACTACAGATGATTTTAACTTATGTGTTAACTGTAAGTGTAAATGATTGTATTGTTACTCACTGTTGCTGATTTTGGAGCATATATCCTCGTCAACTTCATACCCTCGTTAGGTATCGGAGTTAATGTTCATTGTCTAAGAATTAGCTCCTCGAATTAACATATTTCATTTATTTATCTTAGTTGTTGTCTTACAGAAACATAAATATAATCACACTAATAATTTGAACACGAAAGTTTGCTGATGTGTCTGTAGCAAATTTGTTACTTCGTCACGCTGAAAATTTAGCAATTTCAAGAGAAAATTGAAACTAAGAAAGTTAACCCCTTTGATCAACACAAAGGTAACTTTTTAGTCCTAACATTTTTTCAAAATATTTAACACTAGTTGCGCCCCGCGGTATCACCCGCACTAAAAAGTATCCTATGTGCTATTCTAGACTATAATCTATCTCTGTGCCAAATTTCATTCAAATCTGTTGAGCCGTTCTGGCGTGAAAGAGTAACAAACATCCATCCAATCTATCCATCCATTCCTACAAACTTTCGTGTTTATAATATTAGTAGTATTACTTGTAGAATAGCGGACGTAACCGCGGGGCGCAGCTAGTAAGCTGTAGTGGCAAAACTTAATTTTCCAAACCTCAAGCCGCGTCCAATGCATAAATTGCCAGCGGAGTACCCCACAGGTTGGCAGACGTCAAGTTGATTAATCACCTCTACCCTCGCTATTAACATGGAAATGGTCTGCGAATCGCTTTCTTAGCGATACTTAATGATACAGGATTTGCGGGATGATTGCCCTCAACGTAGCCGTAGATTAAGGCTCTCCGTCCACTTACAACCTGCCTGACAGCGTATTATTTATGCTGTTCGGAGCCGGTCGGGCGTAACGAATGAACGGCGAGTCAATCTAAAAAAGATTTTGTCACAAAGTATTAATTTAGATCGACTCGTGCGCTAACAGTGGGTTGCGCACCCGTTTTGATATAAATACGATCTGAACTAAAAATTTGTTAATTTTTCATTTATGTATACCACCTTTAAGGCTAGGTGGTTGGACGCTAAACTTGTAAGTGGATGGAGTACTTGAGGCTCTCGAGCGGCTTAGGGTTTATCTCTGGGCTACACTTGGTGGATTCATGATTGGTCTGAGTTGGCAAGTTTGGATTGCTCTTAAAATGTTAGTGAAATTACTGTCAGTCATGATGGTCCTAAACATCGAAAAAATCATAGAGCTAATAGGAAACCTAATGTTTTTATTTAGCAACTTGAACTTTGTTATTTTAATTCTTCTCTATGTACAGTACATTAAACAAATCCAAAAACAAAAATCTAAACATTTTACAAAAGTTGTATCAAAAGTCATCGTCCTACGTAGATACTCGTATCTTATACGCAATTATATTTTTGGCTAAATAAAACAAGCCAGTAGGTACACATGTAGATCCACCCTCTCTAACGTAATAATCCTTCACTTACGCCACATCACTAAAAGGTGCTCGGCAAGTTAAAATATTTGTTCACCTATCCACCGTCCCGTAGGACTGTTGTTTCTATGAATAAAATAACAATTATAAGTGATCCCTACGCGCCGGAGCGTGCTTAATTCCGTTTGAAACAATATTCATCTGGCGATTTACTTTTCTGACACACGGGCTATAATAATGACGAGTAATAGTGACAAGCTGAAACTACTACCACGTCTATAAGAAGTGCCAGTGCAAAGCGTGTAGCTTTAAAGCTTGTCTTTAGCAGTTTTTAAAGTATATTTTGAGTATAAGGAGAGCAATCTCGCATTCTCACACGCCTGTTGGCATTTCTTCGCTTGCAAAAATTTACTGCACTGCGATATAGTGAGAGCTTCTATTAATTTAATTGGCATGTCGGAGTAAGTCTTCTGTATTTTTTCTGTCATTTTGTTTCTGTGGTTAATTTGTACGACTACCAATAAACTATTTTTCCACTACTGTACGTTCCCACGTAAAATGCAAGCATCGTAATGCATCGTAATTGCATCGTAAATCGGATCTGTTAAATACAGATCCGATTTACGATTTGCTTGGATTGATCTGTTTTGATGTTAGAATTGTACAAAATAGGTTGGCTACAAAACTTGGCAGTGTGTCTCAAACTACAGTGGAGTTGTATAAAGTTTGTTCTGTTCGCCATTACTCCCATTATTTGATGTGGGATTGCGTCTCTGGTAGAATTTAGTTTTGATGACACACCACTGCCATAAACGACGGGCGACGGATTAATAATTGCCTGAGGGCTTAAATTGGTTCACTCCAACCTACTTTATATTTATGTTTGAATCATGGTGGTTTTACAATATTCCTATTGATTATTATTAAAGGGCTAAACACAACTCTGCTTTAGAATTGAACACAGAATTTATTTGTAATGAGTAAATAAACAAATTGTTGTGAGTATTATTTTCAATTTAGTTAGATTTAAAGTAAGTACATCTTTGCTGATAAAATAAAGCTTAAAACTTTATTTAGTAACTTTCTAACTAAGTTTTATTTTCGCCTTAGTGAAACTTAGTCGGAGTGGAGTTTACGGTTCTATGGGTTGTCAATACTCACCACAACTTCAGCTCAAAGACGTTATCAACATTCTTGGTTCTACCACAATTTAACTCACTATGATTAAATAGAAGTACCATAACTGGCAACGTTTAATAAATTACGATGGCCAATAAACCAATTACGGCTCTTATGATGATCCGTAATAGCAGTAAAATAACCGCGCAACATAAAAGATTGCGTAAAACGGCGGCTGTAAAGTTGTTTTTACTTAGAGTTGTTTTTATGGGGATATAACCGTAAAGGAAAGTTTGTCGAATGATAGGCGATATCGGTCGAAGTCCCATCTGCGTAGGCTTTATCAGAGGAAGTTAACTGCCAATCAGGGCTTGCCGAGGGGTATCGGAGAACTTGTGACGATTTTCTAGACAAAATCTATGTGAAAATGATAGTATGATATCTGAATAGTGTCATTTTATGTTTTGATTTTATACTTATTAGATTTTTAGTTAATCTAAAAAAACTTACTATTATTGACTTAGACCCTATTTAAAAAAAAATAGTGTAGCGTGGTATATCTGAATGATGAATCTTGTTAACTTCACTCTATCGTATATTCTGTTTCTTTAGCTGTACAGACTTTTGGACAGTTACAGAGATGCAGATCCAAATAAGTCTGTTCTTATTGTAACGCAAGTTCTAGTCAAACTACTGAAGACAAAGATGAAAATATGTATAATCCTAACATTTTATGTTATCCATACGTAAAGTGCTTTCAATTTTTTATTTTTTTTATGATTGAATGGGCCCAAGTTTGACCACGACACACCAGATGGAAAGTGACGATGCGGGTTAAGATAGAGCACGCTTGCCCATGACGTGACTGATTACGTCTTGAAGATACCCAGGTTGTACATATCTAGCTGGGAAACACCGAAGCAGGAAGTGCGTTCCACTTCTGTTTTCAATCTTTTATGTAACCCACCTAAGTATTACACACACGACTTTTTGTGTATTCAAAGAAAAACAGACTCGTAGTTTTAAACAAAAGACATGAGAGCATGGTATAGTCATTTTAGACCAAAAAACATATCATACAGTAGCTCTAGCCACCATTCTTAAACCGCAATACAGCTAATTCAATTCCCGTATCACACTCATCGATAAGCGACCACCATCGAGGGGTGTACTTTTTTCTCGTCAGCTTCCCCTCGCAAATGATCGAGCCGCTTATTATTTGGCGTGCGGCAAACATTCGGCGGTCTTATCGCTCCCATTAAAGATACGGCTTCATTACGAACCGGGCCCTTTATGCCCTTTGCTTTTTCTATATGTAACGTTTAAGGTTTTCTTTTCTTTTCTGATGAGGAAAACTCATTGTTTGTTGGTTAAATGTGGGTAATGTTGGTAAAAGTACAATGGATTGTTTTGTTTTGTTATAAAAACGCAAAGGTGTTAGAATTGCTATCGTTGAATATGTTTTTACAATAAAATCCCGAAAAATAGGGAAAGAGCTCACTGAGGGAAAATTCAAATCACATGTAAAAACTACAATAATGTAAAGAGGGTAATATAAGGTTAAGAATTATTTAGAAGACAAAGTGTCTGGAGCCTTCCACTTCCGCCAAGTAGCCACTAGTATTTATAGATATTACCTAGTTGTAAGCCAAAATTTGTGGGACTGTAATTTATTTATTCTTTGAAAAAATAATGCCCCTTAGTTTCTTGCCTGTTCTTCTGAGAGAGGCTCTTTATCCGAACAAGGCGGTCGAGTCTATTTAAAAAAACTTTGACGTTCATAAGTGTATCTTTGATACCCAAATTGAATAAGAACATTTTGATTTTGACTTTGACTTTAGTAAGTTTGGTTTTAATTCATCTTAAACAACTTGTCCATGATGCTAAAGCTGGGATTACTAAACTACTACCATTGAGTATATCATAGTTCTAATCCTAATCCTAACTAATATTATAAATGCGAAAAAAGTGAGTGTTCATTTGTTTGTAACGCTTTCACGTCTTAACTGCTCAACCAATCGACTTGAAATTTTGCATACATGTTGTCTGGGGTACAGAAAAGGACATAGGGTACTTTTTATCCCGAACAAATAGACGGTTTTTGCGGGACTGCGGGTAAAACCGCGGGGCGCAGTTAGTAACATATAAGAAGTTTCCACTAATATTTTCGTTTACGATTCCGTCATATCCTAGTTATTATTATACTCGTAATAGGTAAGGAAAGTATGTCGTGATCGTAATAAATACGTCCCTATTTCTATTTGTTGGTCATCAACAATAGAGTGAGTGAGAACACCATTTTGTTTCATTATTTAACGTCATTTTTCCTCCCCGTGCGACCATTTAGATAAAAGTGGTTACGTTCATTTCCTAAACGACTATCACTTTGGAGCCGCTGGCGTTTTTCAACTTTATACGAATATATGAAAACCGCGGGAGCTTAAAATTTAGACTCTAGGTTTATGTGCGGTTGTTCACATCATCATCAATTCATGCTTTCATTTTCATCAGTTTTTTAAATGAAAAATATGGTCTTAACTTTATAGAAAAACGGCAAAATGTGGTTTTATTAAAACAGACATCCTTATCATAATCCTAACTAATATTATAAATGCGAAAGTTAGTTTGTTCCTGTTTGTTTGTAACGATTTCAAGAGTCAACTCAACTGCTCTTGAAATTTTTCATACACGTTGTGTGGGGTACAGAAGGAGACATAGGGTACTTTTTATCCCCAAAAAATAAATCGTTCTTGTGGAACCGCAGGTGAAACCGCGGAGCGAAGCTAGTAAAGATATAGAAAGCTTGCTAGAAAGGTTCTCGAAACATATTTTGGGGCAAACTGAAAAATTCAGAGCGAAACTTCAGTTTGTCACTAGCGAATTATGTGTCAGTGTGAATTGTGCTAGGTACCAACAGCTAGCTGCGTTCTGTGGCTTCATTCACTGAGCTACAGGATCTGTTTATAAGAAGATACAGAAAACCTATGTAAATATATTTTCGAGATAAATATTTTCTTTCATATAAACTTTTCATCAAACCCGTTTTTCCATTTCAGCGTGATTGTTCACGAAGACAAATACCTTAAGTTCCAACATATTTTTCTTGGCATTTTAATACACTAAGTTTAGTGTACGTGAACAAGTAAAGCCAAATAGACTAAGCGCTAACAAACAAATTTTTGCATTTTATTATAACTTTAGTGTGTTACACCTACTTACCACATGCACGTATTTATGTATGTCATGACGAGCGGGTCGCGGGAAATGAAGCGGAATCTTACTGATAACGCACACATGCACACGCCCGTCCCGACGCACGCACACACGGCCAGTTGCTAGGGTTGACTGCACATTGTAATATAGGTGACACTTATAATTTGTTATAATGGAGTGTAGGTGCCAAATTGAATGTGTAACGCTCGAGGGTAGACGTGACCTACAAGATATGAAAATGTTTGAAGGAAATTGATGACACAAGCTTAATATAACATCAGACAGAGCTGAAAAAGAGTAGATATTAGAATGTAGTTGAGATTAAGTTCCTATGTATTATCACAATTCGATTATAAAGGTTTCACAAAAGTACTAGTTTAGATAATGTTTTTCATAAAATGAATGTTAAAACATTTTTACGGGCTGATTTGGAAAATATAATATTAGTATCCAGGCATGTACAGTACATAAATGTTTATGACATGAGTTAGGAAACTTCTTGCTGACGTTTTTTAATGCTTTGAATAATCATCTCTTATTTTATCTCTGTGTTTAGTGTTAAAATTAATTAAGAAAATTAAAAAGTAGCTATGTGTCTTATTTAACAAATAGTTTCTTTCCTACAAACCATACTGCAACTTACTTTTATTTACCCATGATAAAGTTGTCCAACCGTATCACTATTCACGAGTTCATCATGAGCATGAAAGGAAACTTTCTCCGTATTTTCCGTTATCTCTCATAAATGATGGCCATCTTTCATAAAGCTGGCGTCGAAAAGATTGATAGAGCGGCATAAATACTGTTTAGTATCGGCTGAAGAAATGAACTTCTGATGTGTAATGAATGTTTAGGTTTGATCGTGTTGACGTGAAGCTAGGGATTCAGTGTCCACTGAAATAACTCGGCGTATGTATGTAGTACGTATGTATGGCGGTGTATGTATGTAGGTAGGTATATTTATAACTTTAGTACTGTTGGTCCTCCTACTTAAATTTGGTGAAAGCACAAAATAGTTGAACACCAAAATATTTCTATTGAGCCACATAAGCATATGAAATACTCCTTCCTACCTGCAGTAAAATATGTGGATTCCTAATTGCATACTAGCCTATTAAATTTGGAATTAAAAAAATAAGCTCGAGTTAGTTATTGCTTTTATTTAAAAAAAAAAAAACTTATAAAGTTATTTAATGATCGATGCAATTACTAAAAAGTCGCATTATTGCGCGTGTTCTGTGTGTAATTTGGGTGTCTTTAAAACCCGCCATTCAGTATACGAGCTGCGAGCCTTACGCCGTGCCGTACGGATCAGTGGAAAAATCGCCCACACACTACACGAGCGCTCAGGCAGAGATAGCTCGGTGCGGCGCTCGTGTCTTCAACGGCGAGATTGGTTAGCATTCACACATACACTCGTCTGTGGAAGCGACAAATCTGGCGGACTGGTACGCGTATGAATAGTAACCTTAAGTCTCGAGTTGGATCAGTTTCGTCTGTGCAAGCTTCTTCTAAGGCGAGGTAGCGGCCAAACGCAAGCTTATTTAATATCTTCCAATAAAAGTCTGTAATTAAAACAAAACAATAAAAGCATTTTTATTAAGACACCGTAAAATTCCAAGTAACTGCCTACATTTTAACGGCTATTGTGCGAAATAATATTTATCTACTCAAAACAAAAAGCATCGAGACAAAAGAAATAAAAATTTATCTCAAGCAAAACACCCCATAAAACGGAATGGTCTCGGGAACTTTATAAACGCGATAACGACTAAAGTTGTTCCGAGGTTTGTTTCTACACTTACATAAACATGACCATTTACACTAGACCTTGGTTTTGTCAGCCTCTCTGTTAAGGCTTGAGAGGTGTTGGAGCTCTACTTGCTCTGGACGTCGCGTACCTAGTAACTCGATGAGGTAAAAAAGAGGATATCAAGGAGTGTCCGTCCTTAGCTCCGCCCTCTGAAAGGAACGCCCACAAAGATCCTCTCTAGAGTGAGACATTTCTTCAACTCAGTATATTATTAATGATTCTGTGAGCGTGAGTTTCGTACCTAGAATACAAACTCAGATATCTATGTGTGGGGCAATTTCATCGGCATACAAAGGAAAGCGAACTCACACATACAAAAACATCTAGAATTAGCTTCTATATATGTAAAGTCATGTATGCGAGCGATTAACCCGCACATGAAAAGCTATGTACTTTTATCCACTTTATGTAACGGTCGGGAGATAAGAGCGGAATATCTGGGGTACGATCAATAAGCTCGTCGTATTTACCTTGAGTTTCGTGTAATGAAAGCGACTGTAGTCTTGAACACCTATAAGTATTAGTACCTTAGTAGTGTTTACTCTCAAAAAACATATGTAGGTTGCAATTCACACATCTATTTCCATTCAAATATAGAATTTTTTGTCAATGATGTGAAACACTTTACTGAAGCGAGAGAGAGAGAGAGAGAGAGAGAGTTTAAGTAAATTTTCTAAAATGGACTTATTATACCGCATTATCATAATAAAATTAGGTGTGAATGTCATCGGCATATCTTTTTCAAGAGAATTCCGTGCAAAAGAAACATTAATGCACACATTCGTGTGAACGTTTTCATTTCTATTATGAGTATCCACTTATCGCACGTTAACGGCTATCCCCTGCATTAAAAAAACTTCAGCAGACAGACCGGTTTTATTTTTTAAATAAATGATATCAAAGATGAACAACTTTACAAGAAAAGTTATAAAAATAAAAACAGCAAAGCGTCACGTTATCCGGAAACGGATTCTCGTTTAATTTTTAATTCGACCGGTTGGTAGCGAAGCGATGTCGTCGGCGTCTTCCTGCCGTCGCTTCCGGTAGCGAGCGCGCTGTTTTTTTCAAGGGTTGTATTTCCGGTTTAGGATAGGACGCGAGCGATGTCATGGCGTATTGGACGATACGATTTTAAAATATTGTTTCATCGTTCGAGGTCAAAATATTGATGAGCAAAGTATCAAACTTGAAATATACATAAACAGTTATCCTCTCTTACTAATAAACGGTGTATATACGCTATAGCCTAGGAACAGTAAATACAGTCTTTTGTTTAAATCTTTCTTTTAAATTATTGTACTCGATTGAAAAAGACAAAACACTGTATTACTCTTGCGAGGCTATACAACGTTTATTGCTAAAGGGGTTAGTGTATGTATATCGAGTAAGAGTACTCTAATTTTGAATTTAAAGTAGATCAAATAGTAATTTGATCAAATAGTATTTTGATCTAGTCGTTTAGATTGAAAACTAGAGTGAATTGAAAAAAAAAGAAGGAAAAGAAAATAAGGAATCTTATAAAAATTGTTACTTGAACTAATATCTAGTGTAATTCCGAATCTTATTCGAATAGGAATCTTATTTCGACATTCGACTACGGAATATACGAGTTAGAAAAAACTATTTTTGTTACAAGAAACCATGCTGGTACTAATTAATCTAAAACATAATGCATACCCGCACGCTTATATAAACGGTTTGGCAAACTCAATTAAGAAGAATGAATAAATGTTGTCTGAAATACTTTTTCTGGCTAAACGTCATATCCACAGTGTTGTATCCAACATCATAAATGACTTAGGACTTTGCAGATTATTTTTCCGCCGACGGCTGCGTTTTTTCTCGCCGGTTGAAAAATCCGCCGGATATTATCATTAATTATGAATCCGCAGCTTCCACAACAGCTGGAGCTTTGACGTTTGTAAATTTAAAAAGACAACGTTAAGCATATCAGGCACCGGCTTTTCAAATGTATTTTCACTGGGCCGATGGCTAAATTCATATAGGATTCTATCAGTTTTTTATCGGATACATTTCGGGGAGTGTGCATCTGGCTTGCATGACCTTATTCTCCCTAGCCCGTTCTTCTATAAAACAAGCAAGGGTACATAAAAGCGGCATTGTTTTATGGTTGACATACCAACAACACGCACGAAACGCTTTAGGTAATCATTTCTTATACGGACCGCTAGAGTGTAGAATACTCTGCCAGAGTGTGTGTTCCCTGACACTTATAATTTGGGTGTCTTCAAGTCTCGAGTGAATCGGTTTCTTCTAGACAAGCGTGCTCCATCTTGGCCGCATCACTGCTTATCATTAGGCATGTTGGCGGCCAAACACAAGTCCATTAAGTTATGAAAAAATTAAAATAAAATATAGAATGTTGCAAGCATACCTACAGTCAGTAAAAAGCATTTTTCGAGTAGACGTCCTTTTTTATTTGCGATCCGCATTAGGATATCACCATAAGTGATTAATTTGAAACTGATCAACATTAAATCATTATTAGTTTCGCACAATTTTATCGCTGTCCTACAAATATCAAACTACAAGTACCTACTTCAAAGGCAAAAAAAAAACAATATTAAATGCCTCAAGCTCACTCGCTTACTCAATTAAGTCAAGAAACATGAAAAATTGCCCCATTAATCCAATAACCTTACAAAATAAACGTAAACAAATCACAAACAGAAAAATTCAATTTAATTTCCGAGACAAATATCTCAAAGGTCTGCCCTTAAGCGATTGATCGCTCGTCCACAAATCAAAGCAGCAAAGACAAGGGCTGGTTAATGCGAGGGCCGAGGGCGGAATGGCCCTTCAGAGGATGAGAATGAGCCCTCAGAGAGTTAACCACCTGGACAGTTGTAAATCTCCAATAGGTACGGAGTGGCACTGAGACTGAGCGGTTACCTAGATACAACTAATACGAGTATATTAAATTTATGACAAATATCTTTATAGAGTAACTCGTAGTTCAATAAATGAAAGCTTAAAATATTTAGCAAAAATAATGTATCCAAATGAAAATTAAACAATGCCTTTAATTTATCACTCCTAAGCCAAATTATGTGTAGGTACACTGTTTTTCTCTTGTCTGTAGAGCTATACGCAAATGGAGTAATTTTTTTCGGTCTTTATTGATAAACTTTTCAGATTTTTGTTTAATATTTTAGGAATGTGATTGATAACTTTAATTAATACAAAAAAAACCCTTGTCAATAAAAATATGTACAAAAATTCATAATAGAAGTCCTGAGGCTTCAAAAAATCTAACTTATTTCTTAAAACCATTGAATCGTCATAACGCAAACATCGCTTTTGCGCCATGTCTTTCCTAGCTTTTGAAATACTTGCCTCTGTCTCTGAAGCTAGTAATTTAGCCCAATGTTTGTACACTGGACAGCGAAATCCCGGCATAAATCCCGGAGTGCACCGCCCGGGGACCGCTCACAAATCATGACGTCTCAAGACAAACGGCGGCGTCCATGGGATAATCTTGCCCTTTGTAAAGAGACTGACATTTTGAAATAGAACATTAACATTATGGTTACACACTAAAGGACGTAGATATTATGGTTTCCACATGTGAAAACTACAAATTTCAAATATGACAAAAAATAAAGTATCAAAAGATAATACACAATTATTTTTCCTACAAAACATTCTTAAGATAAAGTTTAATTTTTAGCTTTAAAATGTTTTATAACATGTTTAAACGTATTTGTAGAGAGAATATGTATATCTGTAATACTGTAAAATATTCATAAAATGCTTAATTATCTCACCTCCACAAACAAAAGCCTCGGTCCGCCGTAACGGGGTCTCATTTAAAACCGTCCAAGCAATTTATTCTCCAACCCAGACGCATTAACAAAAACCGGCGGCGAACTCCAAAAAAATCGCGTAATCCAGGGCCGAACTAAGCCCAGGGGCTATCTAATAACATTTATTACTCGGCTTCCGGTCCCCAGCGTCCACTTCCGGCCGCTGATAAAGTGCGGCCATTTTTGCCGCCATATTTATTTATAGGTGTCGGTTTTGCGATAATGTCGATGTGGATCGTTCATTACGCGGTGAGCTGGTGCCCAGAACGCATAGGACAATGTGATCGATTATTCATCATACTTCATACTATCCTACTTTCTACTATCCTACTAATATTATAAACGCGAAAGTTTGTAAGAATGGATGGATGGATGGATGTTTGTTACTCTTTCACGCCAGAACGGCTGAACAGATCTAGATGAAATTTAGTACAAAGATAGATTGTAGTCTAGAATAGCACATAGGATACTTTTTAACCGCGACTGAAACCGCGGGGCGCAGCCAGTAGCTCATAATACTACTTTCTTCTTATTAATTACTCTTAATTTCGTCAAAACTATAAGTAAATATAGCAGATTAGATAACAGTGACATGGTCCATTTGTATCCGTGCTCGCAGTCATTAGGCGCCGTTTGCACGCGCGGCGCGCCTACCGATCGAACGCTCGCATAAATCTCGCCAACACTCGCTCGTTCCCATCGATGTGATTAATAGGTGAAATAGTTACGTAGTTCTGGGATATTCGTGTGATTGTTATGAAAACGTATGCTAGGTGAAAACGAATTTACTTTACTCAATTTTATCTTTATTAAGTAAGTGTGTCAAACGTTATAATAATTGAGAATAAATTCAGGTCACTAACAAAATAAAAATAGTCAAAAAATTAATCTAAATAAAATTTAAATTAACTTTTGGCTAAAATGTAACTAGTCTGGCCATAAATAATGTTACAATACAAACTCCTTCGTTTATTTTTTTTTCTGCATTTAAATTTGGAATGCGTTTATTATGTCGAAAACTACAATCAATTTCCCGCCATATCACATATCATTCTCTGGCCGCCATAGTACAAACTTTGCTTAGTTTGGGGTCAAACGACCGTGTGTGTAAGAGTCCCGAATATAGATTCTCTAAAGGCATTTTTAGCACTGTAAGTCCAATCACTTAATAAAGTTTAAGATTTGTGTTTAAATTTAAAACTAAGTACAAATCGAGTGAATGAATGAAAAATTGTTCATTTATTTAATTTTTAGAACATCAGATTCTCTATCTATAAAATAACTAGTCATGTTATCAATTTTGTATTGAGAATCGTTTTTTTTTTAACTTAGCAAATTATGTTCTTACCGTTATTCATTTTGACGGATACACAGTTACTCGTATATAGTTACAGTTTTTTTTTTGACGGATTTTATCACCCTTAAAATATTACTACACCCAAAACCAGCAGCTTGTATATTTCGGCTACGCTTTTTCACTTTTTTGCCTATTAAACGCTTCGTACAATGACTTTTTATTATTATTTTATTTTATAGAATAGATCGGCGTTTGACCACCAACTCGCCTGATGTTAAGTGACGTTGTGGTGTAAGATGGAGCACGACGACCTACGAGTATAAGGTACTTATTCATTCTAGTCTTTAACTTTAACTCTTGCATTATGAAACTGATACAAAAATAAACAAGAACCGTTTTATTTATTCCTCAAACTAAGTTTCAGTTAGCATCCGTGCAAAACGTCTAGATATTTGCAGTGTAGTTTAGCGAGCGGAACGATAGCGCAGTGTCAATACTGGCAACCCTCCAGCTATGAACTATCGGATATTTGCATGTGAATCCACTTGATACCGGCCGGCTTTGAATAATATAGCGATCGGTTTATGCTGTAAGAAAGTGTTGAATCACAAGCTGATGCTATGAGACTGATGCTTGAGGTTTTACATAACATCTATGTACAATGTCAACTAAGATTTTGAACTAAAATAGTGAAGGTAGAGAAGAAATTCATGGTAATGGTCCTATGACTACGACGAAGTAAGGCAAATTAAGAAAGTAAGAAGTATTTTTCGCGTAGCTACGCGAGGCGTAGACTACTTCTACAGAAAACGCTACGATGTTACGAATGGCTATGAACTTGCTACGCAACCCATACACGGTCAAATCAAAAATTCACACTTCGGTACCCTAGACCCTAAGCTCGTTACGACCGCCACTAATTACACCCACAATTCCGTAGCTTAAAATTTCAAATTGCAACCCTCTCGCACGCCTCCGTCTCTCTCGCACACGTTTAAAACAATACCAACTGTTGCGATGTGGGCACATGTGCGTGTGTGCGTGGGTAAACACCGGTTTAAGCCTAACTGGCCTTAATGAATCGTAATGGCCCCTATAATTCGCGGCGTAACTAACTGGCCATGTGGGGACGTACAGCCTCCCCCGCCGCCCGCCCTGCTTACCTCCGCCCGCCCGCCCTGTGTTTGGAAGCGAGCCATATCGCGCGTATGACAGTGGCGGTTCTCTTTTTGAAATTTTCAGCCGACCGCGTTTTGTGCCGCGATTTGCGGTTACGTGTTTAGATTGTGCCTGCCGCAAATTTGTCACGCGTCGATTTGTTCGTTTTTGTTTCATGCCCGATTTCTTTGGCAATTTGGCGATGTTGTCGACCTATTTGACCGTGGTTATTTTATCTACGGTAAATAATATTTTTTTAGCTAGTAACTGTTAAGGCAGAGTGGAGACCACTAATAGGCTGACTATACTATTTTAACTCGATGAATTATGAATTTATGGAAAGCAAATTGGTAACTGGTATGAGAAGCCAGAAAATAAATGTAGGTCAATTGCCATTTATTTTGTTTCACTATCTAATAGTGGAAAATGATGATACAATAGAAAAAAATTGTGATTTCGAGATTTTCCCAACTTATTAAAGGAAAGAGTTATGTTACGTAAGCTGCAACAGCCGGCGCCCCAACTTTAAACTAAAGCCCAAAGGAGGTCGTTATTCCTTCTGTAATTTATTTAATTGCCCTGTGGCGGTAATTATTCATGAAATTACGGCAATTACGAGTCGGAAACAATTATTTATTGTGCAAACTCGAGTTCTAACTCACATTTTATTCCATAATGCATCAACAGATAGCGGACGAAACAAGTCGCGGCTGTTTCTTGTGCTGTTTAATTTGTTTTTTGATTGCTAATTCCAGAAATGGGAAGATAACTTTGTTTTTGTACTTTTTATATAAGAATACGTACTTTATCCATAAAATATTATTTTGTACTTTCATTTCAGTAGACAAATAAATTTTCAATGTTTCATTAACTCTAACCCCTTTTCTGATAAACGTTGTATAGCCTCACAATAGTTTAACAACGTTTTATTTTTTTCCTACTTTAAAACTTTTTACTCGACAGAAAAAGACAAAACCCTGTATACAACGGCTATACGACGTTTATTAGTAACTGGGTACATTTTTACTTTCAAAAATCTACATGAGAATCCCATCCGATCTGTGGTCCAAAGGAAAACGAGCAAGAGTCCGACGTTGTCCAGCGCATATTAATCACTGGCGCCATCTGTCGCGAGGACCGGACTTCGCTTAAATTAAAACATTTGGGACTGTCCTCGACAACACTTGCTGCTAATAGCCGTATCCTTGCCTTGTCCGAAACGAAATTGTGTATTTACATTTTAAAGGCTTAAAATAATGTAGGTATTCTTGAATAATTCAACAATTATTGTTGGTTGCAAGTGTTGAAATGTCATACCAAAGTATAAAACAAGTATAAATTAAATATTCAATAAACCACCAACACAGATTTTTTCAAACATACATAAGAAAACTCCTAATTCACAATTCAAGCAAAAAAAAATCTATTCATTCGTTCCGGAGCTACGATTTCACAGACAGACACACACAGACACGTCAAACTTATAACACCCAGTCGTTTTTGAAGTAAAAAAATATTTGAAGCTGAAAAAACTTTAGAAATAATAATCTAGAAATCTAAAAATTAACATTTAAAAAGAAGTTTTGTGTTATAATGAGCAATATGCGCTTCAATCTATAGTTTCGGTTAAACCAACTTCGTGTATTTTGTAAGCAAAAAGAGATTTTATGAGCAACAAAATAAGGTAGGTTAATAGGCACCTACTGTAAGTGGCCATTCGCGTAAACAGTGGCCATACAAATAGTGCACCTGTTCACCCCGGTATACAGCAACCAACTTAACTGCTATGTTAAATTGGAGAGCCACCATCGTATTTACTGTACAAAACTAGCAACTAGCCTTGGTCATTTTTAGTTCCGTCTTTGGCCAACTCTACAAATAATTTTGTCGGTCTGTACGTGATAAATTCATTTTTGGGTAGGTTTAATTTGTTTGCCGGCGGCGCTATTTGCAAAGAGCCATTTCTCATCGAACAGATTACGGAGATTACGAATTCATTAGAACGATATTTCTCGAGGGTTAATTGATATTTTGTGCACATGTTGGGTTTAAAGGTAGGTATAGGTTGTAGATAACTGCTTGTCTGAGATAGTCGCATGTTTCAATTATGATTACATGATAGACATTGAAAGGAGCAAAGAATTATTAATCAAAATTCATAGTACGTATCTTTATTACACACTAGCTGTCACCCCGCGACTTCGTTTGCGTTATTATTTATATATGTATGTGAGCTATCCTATCTGTTAAGTTAGATCGAACTGCACACGGTGTGCAAATTTTATTGAAATCGGTTCAGTAGGTTAGGAGTCTATAGCGGACAAACAACGTGACACGTAATTTATATATATTTGGATAACTTGCACAACTTGCAATTCACTGATAGCGTTTTTATGGGCCTATTCTGTCTATCTCCTCCAATGTTTAGTCCGTAGGTATTTACCTCGGACGCAAAAATTACGGGGTTTTTTTAGTTAGTTTGAGGTGTCTGTGTGTGTGTGTGTGTGTGTGTGTGTGTGTGTGTGTCTGTTTGTGTGTCTGTTTGTGACATCGTAGCTCCCAAAGGGATGAACCGATTTTGATTTATTATTGTTTGCAAGGTAAATTAGTCGAGAGTGTTCTTGATAGGGGTTTTTAAATGTTTAATTTATCTTGTTTGACTTGTTGATGCTGAAATATTATTCCTCATTAATTGGCTTTTTATCAGCAAAACATATAAGCCTTAAAAATACGATATAATAGTATGCATAAAAGCGATGGCAGCCTAGTTGGGAGAAGGCCCGCCTCTCAAGCTAGAGGGAGCGGGTTCGAACCCAGCCGACGTCACGCACAAATTTGTTCATTGTGTGAACATATGTGCGTATTGTATGTCATCTGCTACATGAGCCCGGTGTATGGCGCCAGGCTCGCCCCCTGTCACATTTGGGACTGAATATCGTCGGCGAAATGTGGGTGTTGTATTACACCTCTGCTAGCCCTGTCGGGGGAAAGGCGTGACGATATGTTTATGTATAATAGCATGGTAAGTTACACAAGCTAAATGCCATGATCGGAGTCAATCAAGTGCGGCATTCCGGGATTGGCCCCGACAGCGCCACCGCACGCCGCGGCTCGGCCGGGAACTAATTGCGGCGGCGGCTGAGGTGACCCGTAATTATTGCGACATTGCTATCCTATCACGGGATACGCTACGTGTAATGAAATTTGCGGTTTACGAAGACTATTAATTCAATTTGGACCGAGTACTGATATCAAAAGTCTCTTCTATCTTGTTTGTAGCTCAGTGGTCGGGTCTCAATGTTTAGGTGCTAGGAAGGTAGTAGAATTTACTGGTACATACATATCGTCAGTAAGAATTAGATTTAATCAATTTAGTTTGTAAGTAGGCACGTATTAATTGTAAGAATACTAGGAGTGAAACAGCAATAAAGGTTATTTTATTTACATATCGTTACGCTCTTCCCCCGAAGGAGCTGCCAGAGGTGTAATACAACACCTACACTTCGCCGGACGATTTTCAGTTCCAAATGTGACAGGGGGCGAGCCTGTCGCCATACACCGGGCTCCAGTCATGTAGCAGATGACATACAATACGCACATATGCTCACACAATGAACAAATTGGTGCGTGCCGTCCGGTTGGGTTCGAACCCGCTCCCTCTGGCTTGAGAGGCGGACCATCTTCAAACTAGGCTGCCATCGCTTACATTATTACTGGTACATAACCGGAAAAGACGGCCCAGCTGAAGAAGATAATTTTACTCAGCAGTGGCGGAAAATAGTTAACGATAATGATGAGGTAGTAATGGAAGTAAGGTAAATATACCAACTAAGGAACACGAGTGGTAAAACCAACGAAGGTACTAAATGTGGGGGCTTACCGCAAGTTTCGAAAACTTTTTAGTGTTTTGTTGGCTCCATACATTTAGCCTAGTTTCCACCAGGTGCGCTTTATAGAAATGTATAGAGATTTTTTTTTTGTAATAATCAAATCGTGGTAAGGCCTTGATTCTTTTGAACAAACTTCAAAAAGTAGGAGGTTTAAATTAGTTTTTTTTTTTTAAGTTTGTTACCATAACTCCGTCATTCATAAACCGATTAAAAAAAATTATTTCAATTTGAAAGAATATACTAGATATGGATTGGTTCTGTTTTTTTTTACAAAATCCAATTCGGATAACGTAAAGACGGATTTTTTTTGTAAAGGATTATTTCTTCTGTAATTATGTATGTAAAATAATACTGAAATTTACATCAAAGGACGCCATAGTGTCGTTGTTTACTATCATATGCAAACATTCTTGACGTTCCCGGGACAGTGCCAAAGGAAGGTAGAACCCTAATTTTCTCTCACATGTTATTTCAAAGGAATGTCGGGTAAAGTAGCAGAGATTCTATAACGTGGGAAGAGGTATGGTTTCCAGTAAATACTTAATTATATACATTCATCAGCAGTTAAATGGCATATAAATTTATAATAACTAGGTTAACGTATAGGCCAGCCGTAGATTTAGGAGAACTTGCTTTATCTGAATTCTTTCGATGCGCATAAACCAAATTTAAACATTATAACAATAAATAATTGTTCAAGTACCAAATACAACGTACAATCACTAATATCCAATCACTAACAATTAAGTTACACGCGTTAGACATAATAGCTAGTTTTAAAAAACGTGTTTACTGACATAGACTTCTAGTATAAAAAAAACGCTAATATGTAAGCTATACATACACACATGTATGGATACCTAAGTGCGTCTTAACCGTATCTATTGAGTATGTAAAATACACCCGCTCATTGTAACAAATCCTTCCTATCTTTTGTTTCAGTAACCCGTCTGAATACGAAATCCATAATCCTCATAGAGATATTAAATAGACAATCTTGATAATTCTACACCTTTACCTGAATACTTAATAGGAAAGTGATCAGTATTCAGAGAGAGTTCTTCGGCACGGGGTAAAATGATAAGCCTTAGACACAGTAACCGAGAAACAGTAGAGTTTACGTGTCTTCAAAAATTAAATGTAACCTAAAATTGTATAACTAATAGCTTTCTTATCATTTTAAAAGTAGTGACTTCTTGAGGTTATAGCAATATTTTTTAATTAAAATAACTTTTAATAAAAAAAAAGAAAAGCTATTTATCTCACATTTATCTTCGGCATGAAAATATCCTTAAAATATCTAAAAAAATGTAAGTTGAAAAGGTGAAAACCTGTCCAAGAAGATTGATAAACGACTGACTAAATATATTAATATAAAGGATTACAGAAAATCATAATATATTTTTGCCAAATTACATGTAGCTAACACAACAGTTGTTGGTTTTATGTTAATTAACTGAAAATAAATATTCTTGGCATTAAACCATTGTATAGAACCGTGAAATTTAAATTACATTGCATTAAATTTTGAAACTTAATCACTAATTGAAAACTTAATCTACCTGTAAGGTTTCTTTTTGCAAACATTCTCCACTGCCTTCTCCATGTCCCATATCCCAGAATCCCGGGCTCGCGAGATATTTCTCCGGGATACTTGTGACTAATCGCCGGGATTCGCCGCCGTCTCGCGATAATCCCGGACAAATTATAGGGGTGCTTATTACCGCGGGGTTGTGATCATTATTTAACAGTCAGTTGAGGTAAGACTTTGGAGGCTCGAGGTTTTTCTCGTGTGGAAAGATTTTGTTTATACGTTCCTTGTGAGAGTGTTTTTTTTTCAATCTAGGTGACATACCGTGACATAGACTTTTAAAAGCTCAAATTTAACTAGCCATGTATATTTGTTCGGGTGGAATCATGAATTCAATTTTGAAGCAGATATCTTCAACCAGTTGGTCCAAAATGTTGTATAAATGTTTAATTTGGATGACAATGCATGGTTAGTTATGTGACGTCATTCTTAATCCAACATGGCGAAATTGAACACCCAAAATGGCGGACAAGTTATCTTTAATGCACTCCTATAATATGGACATCAAATGAAAGGGTTTGCTGAGAGTAGGTCGAAAAATATTATTTATAGTCCACTAAAAGCTTGTTTTGAAAAATACATTTTCAACAGCTTATTTTATTTCGTTTATTGTGATAATAATATTGTTTTGTAACATAGTTAATGTTAAATTACTGTTGTAATGACGATAAAAGTGTAGATTGGAGGAATCATTCAAATACATACGTACCTAAAATTGAGATAAACATTTCAGAGACATTGAAATTTTCAGTACAATATTTGAATGCGAAGTAACTTTATCAGTCAAAGAATAAAATACATTAGAAAACGATCGTAAACCACACAGTGTAAAAAAGTGTGATCTGCGGTGCTATTCACAATCATTCGGAAATGTTTCCGATCGGATCCCAGAACTTTCAACCTTAAATTGCTCGAATCTCAGTCTACTTTTATAAATTTTGGAATAGGGAATCAAGTATAATCCGATCGGAAGAATTAATCATGTTTAAAAACTTATAAATATAGACTGAGATTCGAATAATTTAGATTTGAAATTTTGGAATCCGAACGGAAATGTTTTCGAATGGTTGTGAATAGCGCTGAAGAGCTTGTGTGTAATTTAGCCTTATACCAAAACAATAAAAAAGACATCTCAAAATCCACAAACAAAACCAAACACAGTAAAAATGCAAAACAGTACCACAGAGCGTATAAAAGGAAAATAATGGCAGTTATAAAAGAGGACAGTTTTCGTCACAAAGCCGCTGCGGGCGCGGTATTGACAGTAAATTTCATTCATACGGCATTAGTGCCGCGCCATCACACGCAGCGGTATCTGCGCAGCGGGACAGAGCTTGGAAATATTGGAAAATGCGTCAACAATAGGACATACTATTACCTGTGTTACAGATACCAGACTGCGTTGAGTGACGTAGAAGAGAGGGCTATGCCCAGCATTGAGCGATAACTGTACGCACTACACACAAGTATAAAAAAGTTGGCCTGTCACTTTTGGTACATAAATGTCTAGAGAGAGTTCCGTACTGAACTCTCTCTAGACATTTAAGTACTCATAGTAAATGTTATGTGAATCAATTAATTCGCGACGTATTTGTACGCATGGTCGCCTTACTCCAAACTATGCAAAGCTTATACTATATACCAGAGACTAATAAACCTATATGTTTTTTTTAAACATACTTAAATCGATATTAACACCCAGACAGAACAAACACAAAACTTGAAGTTGAAGCAAACATGAATTTTAGCCCTAGGTGGGAATCGAACCCACGTCTCCAAGCTCAGAAGGCAGGTTTACTTATAGCAACTGAGTTACTCTGCCAGTTATGAATTATAAACAGATTCACAGACTCAATAGTGCAAGCGTGATATTTGATCCCGTCAGAAAATTCGTGACAGTAAGTCTAATAGTATGTAAAGCTAAAAAGTGTTGTCTATGCTGAATGAAAACGTCCAAAATAGTAAAATACTTTCCAAAACATCTTTGAGTACATCAACACAGTAAACAACACCCTGTCTTTTTATTCGTAGCTCTACACAGCGTTACAGCGTAGCAGCAGCGTAGCAAATTCTACGACAGCTACGCAACCGCACTCGAACAATTTAACCGGAACCGCAACAAAGAAAACAAACTCTTTGACAAATTTGTCGGTTTCCGGTTTCAAAGGTTGGCGATCTTCAAATGTGTAGCATTGCATAAAGTTTAAAAGCTATGGCGGTCAAGTTTTAATATGAATACTTATTTAAATATTCATATTAGTTTGACCACCACAGCTTTTTAACCGTACACCGTAACCGTAACCGTATGCAGTAGAAACCAGTTATAGTTTCGATTATAGACACGGAGTTTTTTTAATTTAATTATTCTCGTACCTATCATTGTCTTGATTACTACTGAGGCTAGCGAACCGGATTTTTTACCCGAATGCAAAAAGGAGGTTATACTTTTAGAGTGAATGTATGTATGTGGGTATGTTTGTTTATATGAGGCTTCATTAGCATGTCTTACCCCTAAACAGCTTGATGGATTTCGACATGTGAGGTGTCATTTGAAACGTCTTGATAGTGGAAGTGACGTAGAGTCCAATATTTTGCGGCCGGGATTATGTACTTTTTTTGATAAAGTTATATGTGCTCTTGAATGTTGTTTTTATTTACAGATATCGTGATTTAATCTTATAAAACAACCGAATTTAACTAGCAATATTTGCAGGATAAAAACATGTCCATAACATATGTTTAGTTTTATTTATTTGTCCGTTTGCTATTACTATTAAACCCCGGAACAAGGTCTGGCCGTTCCTCAAGTTAAGCCAATATTTGCCGGGAAGGTCAGTTTCCGCGAGTGACCCTGTAATTTATAGCCGAGGAAACTGAAGTTTATCGAAAGAACGAGAATAACTTTATTATATAGTGACCGGAAGCAGGGGACGGCTTCGCGAACGTTGGGTACTGTTGGACAGAAAAGTGTTGGAAAATGTTAACAGAAAGACATTTTTGTTTTGTTGTATTTTTCTTATTAGATATGATAATAATTTGTATGTCATCTACTACATGACTGGAGCCCGGTGTATGCAACGCCTCGCTCCCTGTCACATTAGGGACTGAATATCGTCCGGCGTAGTGTGGTATTACACCCCTTCGAGGGAAAGGCGTGACGATATGTAATTAAATAAGCTTATATTTCTAGACAAATAGTTTTGAATGATTTACTTTGTCGGTTTTTCCTCAAACAACGAAATAAAGTCTACTATCTCAAGTGACTACTCAGCATTTTTTTAACTTAATTAGACTTAATATGCAAACACATTTTATCACATGTTAATATCTATTTAAGTATGTATTTAAAAATATCTTAGCATGTATTTCAGTCTCTGGTAGTCATACTACAAGCTTTGCTTAGTTTGGGATCAGGCGGCCGTGTGTGGAAGTGTCCCGAATTTATTTAATTATTGATTATTATAATTTTCATGAGTACCTAAAAAATATTTTATGTCCATGTCCAATACCAACTAATAAAACCATTTGACCTGTTTTATCCACCTGTAAATAATATTGAATACATTTTTGTACGTGGATGTACCGTTTTGCGTCATCCTATTTTTACAGAGTCGGAGCATTTCTTGGCAATGATGAAATATGTCGTCCACTCGGTCCTCATTGTAAACACATTTCCCGAATGTCCTGTACGCGGCCTCTCGCGTTTCCCTTTGTAAGTATTCCAGATATGACTCGCAACTGTTTTGGAATGGAATGCGGCTGTTTCACTGTTTGCTGCTTGTAAGAAAAAGTTTGTGAGTGTTTTTATGCGGTTGTGTTGTTATGTTTTATAACTAAGCATTTAGCATTATGTAACCAATTAAAGTCTGCTCTGGGCATATGTTTAATTTTCAAAAATCAAAGAGAGAGAAAAATCAAGATCAAAATTATACCGATAATCTATATCTTTTAGTATCATCATAAATTTCATTGAAATATTTCTTTTTATCATACTTTTTTGCTTAAAAAAAGCCCAAAAACTTTCTCAATTTCTCACAAAATTTGCCAGAACCTGCGTCCATTCACTGTTAGAATGAATTTAGCGTGAGGGTTTCCAGATGAATGAAAAATGTCCAATAAAGTTTCATTTGGCGTCCACCTACAGATATGATACTGTCGCTCGGTTCCGCTCCATTGCGCTCACTCATGGCGACGTCTCTGCTGTTACTCCTCGGCCCGGGCTGTAGAACGTAAATAGGCGCGTTGTCATAAAGTTTTCGCTTAATTTATGTTGAAGGGTTGATAATTACTTTTGTGTGGTGAAATAAGATGTTTACTTATACTTTTTTAGGTCTTGCTACAAGAGTTTGAGGAGGATTATGCAGGAAGCCTTCACACAGATTTGGGTGCCCTAAAATAAACATAATTTTAACTAACAAATATATCTTTGATATATCTATTTTTTTTTTTTTACACTTGCACACCCGCTCGCCTGACCCCAAACTAAGCAAAGCTTGTACTATGGCTGCCAGGGACTGATATAGACTTAAATATTTTTAAATATACACTTAAACAGATTTTAACATCCAGACATAGAACAAACACAAATGTTCATCACATGAATGTTTGCCCTAGGTGGGAATCGAACCCACGCCCCCAGGCTCAGAAGGCAGGCTCAGTACCAACTGAGCCACCAGTTGGTAGTGTCGTCATTGTAAGGGTAATAATGGCTTTTTTATTTTATTTTATTTCATTATAGGAGCTTGAACTAGATTGTAAAGATCGCATATAGCGGCAGATGGCGATGGTAAGAAAAAAAAAATGTTTTAATTTTAGTTTTAATAAGGAGATCATTTTCTCGATGTTAAAGTTGCAGTGTATAGGATCATTTTACTGAAATACTAAGAACATTAACGATAACCTGTTTACGCCGCAAAGTCTCTGTTTTTAGACACATTTTACGTAAACACTCTATATTATATTAACTGTATTTTTTGGAAGTTTATTACTGCGGTGGAAAGCTAAGAATGAATACTTGAACCAATTTGGTAAACTTTCTGTAATCTTCTGAATTTTTTTAACTCCCAATAAGGTTTTCAAAATTGTATTATTCTACAACGCATAAAAACAATCCCTTAAAATTTACGTTCTACATCCGTCTGTCCAGTATAAAGTCCTTATTTCGATAAAGGCCCGTTTAGGCTACAAAGTGATCTGGAGTGAGGTCGCCGTCACCCGGAGCGACGGCTCTTTATACATTTTTGTCAAGAACTACAAAGAAATGAGAATTACCCTTTGTATCGTGCTCTTTATGTTAAGTGTAGTTAAGTTCTCTGTTTATTGCGAAATTTTGCTATTTGCTTCGGCCTCTATGTCCCTTATTTATCCTAAAGAAACTATAGGTTAGATAGATATTTTTCGACAGGAAAAAAGAATTTGTGAGTACAGTAAAATGGGATTATGTTATACTCGTACTATGTAATAGGATTTAAAAAGTAGACAGAGTTTAAGCTATCTTTGTTCCGAATTTCATTCAAATGCGTTTGAGCGTGAAGAAGGAAAAAACAACTCACAAACATTTGCATTTTTTTTAAATAATTTATTCATGACCATGGATACATGTCCTTCAATAGGAGTCTTAAATACCCTTTGCATTTATAATTTTAGTGTGGCCATTTGGCTTCCAAAGAAATAATTTACCCATAAACATTAATAATAAATTTGAATTTACCTAAACCAATATTTCAATTCAGAACCAAAAATAATATATTTAAACGTTTGGAATCCTAAAATTGTAAGCAGAAATTGTATTTATAACTCCATCCTCGGGTTTTCAATTATATTTAAAATTTAATTTAATTTTCAGCTTATGTTAAGTAGGTAAGTAATATTTTTTTGTTTTCAGAATGACAAACTAGGTAAATACATAAACCTTATTCTTTTTTCTGAAACTTTGTATCGTTCTATTTCACATAAAAATGGTTAAAAGAAGGGCAAAGTAAACAGTAACAATGTTTACTTAGATGACATAACATAACTTTGGTACCCTTTGCTCATATATTTCAACTTTTATTGACTCGCACTTTCTTTGGCTATTTTTTCACTAACCCTCAGCGCTCACACACAATATATAAAGCGAACACGTGTTAACAGCATCATAACCGAGCCAGTTAACGGCCTAACTTAGGGCACTTTGTAAAATATGACGCAGTGTGAAACGGCCCTTATCGCCTTGCTGATTTTGTTTTATGTTCTAACACGATGGACTTTTGTAAGGAACTTTTTATGGGTTTAAACTGTTCTGTGATGAAAATGTGCAAAATAAAGGAGAACAAATTTAATTACACGCTTCTTACGCTTTTGCACTAATCCTACTAATATTATAAACGCGAAAGTTTGTATGTATGGATGGATGAATGGATGGATGGATGTATGTTTGTTACTCTTTCACGTCAGAACGGCTGAACAGATCTGGATGAAATTTGGCACAGAGATAGATTTTAGTCTAGAATAACACATAGGACACTTTTTAACCGCGGGTGAAACCGCGGGGCGCAGCTAGTATCTAATATAACCGGCCAAAAAATTGTATGTTTATGAAATTGTTGTACGTGAACTTAAAATTTATTTTTAAAATAATTTTTTTAAAATTATTGACCGAGCGAGCGTTAGCGAGTGTAACGTCTATGTTTCAGTTTCTGCAAAAATGCTTTCGCATGTCCGAATTCGGGCCGGATCTCTGCCTTACTCTACAGGTCGCATTTCTTAACCGAATCACTAAAATCTAATTTAAATACCTACTAAAACCTAAGGTAAGGTCGTGTAAGGTAACGCAGATGCTTACAGTATATATATATATATTTATTTTATGTAGGATAGGTCGGCGTTTGACCACCAACTCGCCTGATGTTAAGCGACGTTGTGGTCTAAGATGGAGCACGACGACCTATAAGGTACTTATTCACTCTAACCTTGAAGTTTTGTAGAGTGAAGAAGTATAATTATAGAAGTATATTTTTACGGCATCTATAGAAAAGGGCTCTAAACGATAAACGTCACAAAATCCAAAGTTACTGTTTTACAGTTTTTTGGCTTCTACGTTAATTAAAAACATTGCTCATTTGATTCATAAACATATTTTTTTTTAAATACAACTCACAAAAAGTTTGAAACATAAATCCCTTGAAGCCTATCAAATTCCGTTTTAAACTTCAAGAAAAATTCACAGAACATTTTCACTTTGTTTTTTAAAAGGTGCTGGTTTTTATTGTCGTAATTATCCCGTCTACACAATGGCTTCCCGTTAACTTTGACCAAGGAATCCTTCTAACGTCCATTGTAATACGATCATTCCGAGCGTAGGAAATGTACCTGCAACTTACCTACAATCGATCGTAGCAACTATCCTGACAGGTTTCCCAACAAACCTTTATTACTTTAATAACTTAGGGGCATGTGTACGTAGCCAATAACCATAGCTCCACATAAATCGTGGCATTAATTTTACAAGTCAAATGTAACAATTTAGTAGTAGGCAAGTAAGCACTTAGTTATACGCCGGCGGCGCCCTGCCTCGCAACTTAAGCGGCCCTCCTTTACCGCTAAACAAATTTGACAGCTCCAAGTTAGCCTAAGTTTGTGCACACGTATGCAAAGTTCAACTTCACTCCTACTAATTGACGTACACTCATACTGCTCTAAGGATAAAGGCGAAAATTTCTTGCATGACACGTTTTGGAGGGTACGTTTAAGTTTGTGCTGGGTATTAAAGTTTCGTAGGACTAGTTAGCATTGTGCCCACGTTGAAACAAGTTGTCATGATTATTAAGGTGTTTAGAGTTAGAGCTGGCGTGTGATTACTTGGCGAGATTGCGCACGGCTGGCAAATGTGAATAGGGCCTTATCTCCGGCTTCTTCAACTAAAGATGGATAATGGCAGTGAGAGATTTAACTTTACGAAGTTTCCTATTTCTTAGGATATATTAATAGCACTTAGATTATAATATGAATGGATTTGAGTACCTACGTTCACTATAAAAGTAAATTTAAGAATAGTTTTCAAAGAAATGTTTTACTCTGTAGAATACGACATGATTAGGTAATTATTATAAAAATGACAACTACAATGTAATTTTTAAAAAAAAGTTTATTGTTAACACTACCTGCTCCCCACAGCTTCACCCGTGGTTAAAAAATATCCTATGTGCTATTCTAGACTATAATCTATCTCTGTGCCAAATTTCATCCAGATCAGCATGTTCAGCCGTTCTGACGTGAAAGAGTAACAAACATCCATCCATCCATACATTCTTACAATCTTTCGCGTTTATAATATTAGTAGGAAGTAGTATTAGTAGGATTCAAAACATTTCAGTAGGTACTTTACTTGCCGAGTGATTAGACACTAATTTACTAATTATCCTGCTGTTTCTACAAGTACTTGTAATTACAGTATCTAAATATATTAATTACCTAAATATTTCGAGAAACAATTTTTAAAGAATCTCCTCTTTTTTTAAAGTCGTTCAAATATTAAGCACTGCTGTTAATTTTATCTCACTAACAGACTCCACCGTTCAAGTTAGTTTTACTTCACCCCAGGGCGCGGATTACCTCGAAACAGCTAACTCGCGATAAGATTTGAGTTTCAAAGCATTTGCATACAATACATATATTCATACGCCGAGAGTTCCTGCCGCTCTTTAGTGGAACAGTCATTTGTTTCAGAGAGGTTGGTGACGTCATAGTTTCACACTTCACATCACAATTTAACTGAACACAATACTTACTAGTGGGCTCTTACTCACTACTATTACTCTTGCTAAAAGACCTGGCGGCCGGCGTCTGTCGTCATGTCCCTTACCATGAGTTTTGATCGGTACGAAAAAACTATTCGTTTTCGTTTGTCTCCACACATTTCAATAAAGCGCCTCTGGCGAAATGGTTTGGGAGGTTAAATATAACGAAAACGAAAAAAGTTTTTGTTAACTATCAAAACTTGGGTAAGCCGCCTTGTTCCGTACCACGACATCTTATTGTGATGATTTTTAGGTTCAGCCGCCGACATTGCGCAACCGCGAGTCGTATTGCTGCTCAATTAGGGTTCATTGTCGCTTAGCCTCGGCGGTTGAATCTAAAAATCATCGCAATATTTTATATCTCCCTGCGGGGAGAGCGCTATACGCCGAAACACAGGCGTAAAGCCTAGTTCGGCAACAGTAAACTTAAACCTAAAGTCGTTAAGCTAGCCTTATATTATACAATATTAATTGTACACTTTTTAAGAAATAAATATCAGGTACAAGCTGCGCCCCGCGGTTTCACCCGCGATTAAAAAGTATCCTATATGCTATTCTAGACAATAATCTATCTCTGTGCCAAATTTCATCCAGATCTGTTCAGCCGTTCTGGCGTGAAAGAGTAACCAACATCCATCCATCCATCCATTCTTACAAACTTTCGCGTTTATAATATTAGCAGGATTATTATTTTTATATGACATTATGATACGGGCCCTGTAGAGAAAGAGCCGGACAGATACAGCATACGAAAATACGAAAGCATTAAGCAGGAACATACGAAAGCATTTGTGCCGAAGCTGAAGCGAAAACGCTTCGTTCGCCAACGCTTGCTCAGTCGATTACAGTTGCATTGAAATTTAATCAAGTTAAATTCTATGAGATGGATTAAAATGCAATAACGTGATCTATTTACTACATATAGTAACGTTTTAGTTCTTAAATTAAACGTCAACAGGTACTTAATAATTTAATAATCAGCCGGTTTTGTTGACTGGTTGCGATAATCACCACTGTGTCTTGACCACATTTGGGTAAAAAAACACTGCTCAATATGAAAATGTTTTCTGTATTTGTACTTGTTTATAATGTATTGGACATTTTCATATTGACCAGTTTTTTCAGTCAGAAACAGGTAAAAAAACTGTTCAAAATGAAAATGTTTACTGTACTATAGTAGTTAACTTTCTGTACTATGTTACAGAAAACATTTTCATATTAAACAGTTTTTTTACCCAAATGTGGTCAAGACACAGTGGTGATTATCACATCCAGTCAACAAAACCGGCTGATTATTAAATAACGGCCATTAAATTTTCGACGGGGCCTTCAAAAACCGTCAGATTAATTCCCATTTAAGCTCTCCCAGTCGGAAGCTTTTAAATTCGCATAAATACAACATGTCATGGGCGAGGCCGCAGTGCCTTTATCAATTACAGCCCGCGTCAAAAAATGTGGACGGAAAAAAGCGTTACACGGACGATCGTTTAATATTTACTCCCCGTTTAAAACGAGATGTGCTTTACATGAGCAATCAAAGGGTTTCAATACCTTTATTTTTCATTCTTAGAGTCGTATTTTAATAGTACTGCAAAGGTAAATGTAAATAGAGAGCTTATTGCAAAATGTTTTTTTTTTCTCTTTCTTCACAATTCTCGACTCTTACTTACTTGACTTTAAACGACTCAGTCACGCACACACACACACACACACACACACAACACCTACACACGCACGCACGCACTAACTAGGATAATTGTATTTTAAACTTAAATTTAAACTTTAATAACTGTAGATATTCGCTAAGACACCTCTCTAATGTAATCAATTTTCGTCTTCTTGGTTTCCACGTTACGGGCCTTGAGCCTAGTGTGGGGGACTGCAGGTATATCTGGGAATTGTATTTTTATTTTCCGGGCTTTTTTTTTGTGAAACTGTTAAAATGTAAATAATTCTTATTTTTGGAAATAAATGATCTTATCTTAATTAAACAATTTTTGTGAAACAAAGTTTTAGGTTGTAGCAAATTGTTTAGCTTCTAGGTACCTACATGAGAATACAATTAAGTATTGTTCTTTCAAATATTTGTTGAGCTGTAGCTTTATATAACAACCAAGCACGTTGATTCTACTTATGATGTGCTGATCGCTAGTGTGGAATGCTCTACCAGAGTGTGTGTTCCCCGACACTTATCATCTGGGTGTCTTCAAGTGTTGAGTGAATCGGTTTCATCTCGGTAATCGTGGTCTATCGCAGATCACATCATTGCTTTGCTTATCATCAGGCGAGATGGGGACCAGACGCAAACGCAAGCTTATTGTAATTGAATTAAATACAAGCATTATTTTAATTTTGTTCAAACACAAAATATATTTATTATAATATATTTATTATTAAAATATATTTGTTCAAACATTGTGATTGTAATGTGTGATTTCACAGATCAGCTGTGAAATAGTTTTGCCATCAGAACTACTTATACTAACTACTTATACTTATAGGTAGGTACATACAAAGTTTCATTTCGATACGACAAATAGAAGTAGGTTAAAATTGTTTAGGTTAAGATTTTATTACGTTGTTTGTTAGTTAGGTAGTTACAGGTGCAACTAATAAAACGTTTTAAAAATAGGAATTCACAGAATTGATACGTAGCCAACATACCACTGCAGGTATGTCGCTAACAAGAACCGACGCTTTGACCAATTTAACGGACAGACCCGAATGACATGTAACATTCCGGGAATACGGATATTGAAGAGCGGAATATTGTAGTCGCGCACTTTTTATTACATTTTCCCTGGACTGTTTGTTGATGGGAACATGAGCCGATTCACGGAAAAAATCTGATCAAAAGTGCTTGTTGTTTCGTGCTATTGGATTTTTAGTTCGAGTTTTGGTAGCAGTTTGTTTACCAGTGCCACAGAAAAATAAATAAACCCGTGTAAGTAATATTATGAAAGGAAATGTAGTTCTGACTCTCTGTCTGTTTGTAGATTTTCTCGTCCGTTTGTAGATATACCCATTGGGTAGAACGGATTTTTACGACGGAAGATTTTTATAAAACTTTAGAAACAACGTAAAGCGTCATCTAGCTACATTTTCTTTGAACTAAAACATTAACATAGTTGGGGAATTACTCACCTTTGAAATAATTTCATTAAGTAATAATTGGCGAAGCGAGCCCGCAGCTTGAGCGAAGCGTCTCAGTTCAGTTTTGGTAAAAAATGCTTTCGTAGGAGTGTCTGTCCGGCTGTTCTCCTCTATCTCTATAGGTCGAATTTCTCAACCGATTCTCGTGAAATCTGGTTCGATAGTTGTACGATTTTTTTTGTCAATTTAGTTTTTTTTTATATTCAAATGGAGCAAATAAATAGTCCCCCATATCATCCTTGAAGACCTCGAGAGACTATCGAGAAATAGTTATTCAGCTCACAGACATTCTCGTATTAGTTTATTTGTCTATGGTAGTAAGTATACAAATAAAATCGTGAAATGACTATTGTACTTGTTTAATAATATCGTTTCCTCATATTACAGTCGCGTCACTTACATTAAAAATACCTAAACAGACTATTTGTGCTAATTTTCTGGGAAACATTATAAATTGAGTACAACCTGAAATGTGCGTTTTGCGGTGAGCCAATCCTGAATTTTTAAATCGCAGAGCAACAGTGGAAATTAAATTCACAGTCAAATAATCAGAAGGTACATTAAAAATGCAAAAATTGATTAATGGGCCGCTCTGCTGGGGCAATGTGTGCTGAATAACAACAGCTACTTCAATCTCTTTTTACGGACTCTTATTTTTTAGTTAAAATTTAATTGCAAAATAACTTTCTCTCGAGCCTAAATAGCCTTAGTTAACCTTATAGTTGGGAGTTTTGTCATATAATTACTACATTGGCTATAGCCGTTACATAGACGCCTAATTATTGGCTTGTTATTATCTAGGTATATTTATTTCAAGGTTCTACGAGTATATCTATATTATTTTTATTACCTATTTTTAAAGATGAAGTTGGATAGAAAATTACCAGAGAACATAATTTGTGTAAACTATATTATTTTAAAACAAACCTGTTGGTTTTTTGTTAGTAATATTAAATCAATGTAAAAGTAAATTAAACTAATGTCGATACTTTGGCGTAAATTTATTACGTACTGTTCCTATGTTTACACGTCGACATGCTCGTATGTGTTGTCGTTGATAGTCGATATTTGCCGACAAACACGCGTGTGCAGGAGCACCGTAATTGCAGCATTTAATGAAACGCCGTACCCTGCGGCGCCGCCCGCCCCTGGTCAGGGCGGAATTAACAACTTTCAGATTGTCGCCCGCTGTAAACTAATTGAACACTTGTGAAGCGATTTTACATGTCGGTTGCAATTATTGGATACTGCATGATTTTGCTGATGACGACGAGACTATAACGGTGCATAACTAAAAAACGAAAAAAAAGTTTGCTAGTAAAAAATGTGAGTAAGTAATATATCATCGAAATTCAAAATACCGATATCTAATTGAAATACCAACGTTTGACATAACGTTTAAAAATCAGAGATAAAACAATCAAAACAAATACAACTCATTTGATCAAATTTTAAAATACATAACAACTTAAGAATACTTTTCAATAAATAAAAACTAAAAAATGTAAACTCTGCAAACGACATATCGATAAATAAAGATAAAATGCACTACACATGTTTCCGTGCTTTAATCGAATTTCAAAAACAAAACCTATAAAAAATCTACATTCTTGTCTCTCTCTGTTTTTTGCTCTCTGGTCTTACCTCACACACACACACCTATCGTGTGTTGACGCGTTCTAACCCACAGTCTTTTCGACATCATGTCCACAACACTCCGGTTTCAACGGTCATCACTCAGGCTGGTTCAGAAAATCTCGGTATACGACGGAACCTCTCTGGCCAGTGCCAAGAATAAAGACATTGATAGGTAAAAGAAGCTTCAGTGTCAGAGGGAGTTACTTTTTTATCAAACTAAATAATTATACCGGCAAGCTAAACATACTCTACGACACTAGATTTAACTGCAAAAAGAAAGTGAAGCACTATTTGAGTAGCTTGAGTTATATCGGTAGTTGGACCACTGGATTTTGTCAGTGGCGCCACTGGCGCTATATGTTCCCGTGGTCTTAGTACCAATAGTCTCCGCCGCGCGCGCGCTGGTAGAAATATCTACCAGTGGTCCAACTACCGGTTATAAGGAAACCGAGGAATTACTAAAAACAGCGAACTAACACATGTTACCGGATAATTTATTGATTGGATTGTTATGTAAATATGTTACCGGAAATGTATGAAGTCTAGGAATTGGATACAAATCCTAGGAAATGTATGTAATTCCTGAAATGAGTAAAACAAATAATTATACTAGACACATTTCCTAGGAAATGTATACATTTTCTAAATAGCAATCGGAAATGTAAAATATTTGAGATATCAATGGGTCTTCATAATGCAGAGGATGTACCGAGTACGGAGATGGCACTACGGTCAGTTGCTAACCTACAATCCACTGGAACCGGTCAGGGATTTAAAAAGAAGCAAAGAAAAACCTTTGCAAGAAAAACTGTACTACAGTAAACAAAAACTGTATACAATGACGGATTACATACATTTCCGGTAACATATACATACGTACATACTCACATTGTTTCTCAACCATTACACTTTCTTATCCATCACTCTAATTACTAACAAAATGTTAAATTACGTTTGCAATCATTCTTTCTTGCGTTAATTATGTATACTAAGTGTAGAATAGTGTCCGAATTATGTAGAATTGTTAATATAATGCAAGCAACTGAAAGTGTACTAGCTATGAGTACCACTACACAGGGTATCCTTCCGTGGTAGAGGCTAGGGACTGTCAAGTACTGTGCAATTTTTCGTGGCAAATAATTTTTTCATTATTATTAATATTATGTTTGCATCATAGCTTCAAGCTTAATGACTACGACTTCATCTCGATAGGGCTGGTTAGTAGGTATGACTAGATCGTTTATAGATATTTTTTGTGTCATTGTCTCAAAGAAAAAGTAAATATTGATAAAAGTAATCGTATCAATCGAATCATATCGAGGGACAATCACGTGGAACGGGTTCCGCCTAGTCATTAAACAGGGAACAGCGGCCGTCTCGCGTGTCAAAGTCATATTAGATATCATAACGGACCCGCTGCAGCCAGTTTACCGCCGATACATGCTCGGATGGAATAGACGAATACTAAATTGCAAGCTTAGCAATTCAGACGTCCGCTGGGAAAAGGCCTGCCCAATGATCATCAAAACGATCGCTCTTGCCTTGCATTCAGCGGCTTCTCAGGCGGCTGTGCAGATCGTCGGTCCATCTTATGGGAGGCCTACCCACGCTGCGTCTTCTTAGCAGTTATTTGATAAAAAAAAGTAAACCACATAAAGTCATGAAATATAATGGCAAACAAAATATTGTCAAGATTTCAAATTTATTTTTAGTAGCTGTGAGAGTTAATGAAAGTTAGAGTATCGATTTTTATCAAAAAAACCTGATTCACTAGTTGAGACTGTGGTCACTACTTAGTACATAAAAGGATATATGCCTTTTATGTACTAAGTAGTGGTTCACTAGTTGAGACTGTGGTCACTACTTAGTACATAAAAGGATATAATATGCCTTTTATGTACTAAGTAGTGGTTCACTAGTTGAGACTGTGGTCACTACTTAGTACATAAAAGGATACATGCCTTTTATGTACTAAGTAGTTAATAGTTATTGATTCTCTTTAAATAATGCAACAAACTTAATACCATGTTATAATATTAAAGGAACGCGAGTGTTATAAACCGATACATACGTGGCTACTCGCCTAGTCTCATTGTGTATACAAGTATTTTGGATCAATGCCAAAACAGATAGGTTACGATCAAAGCATATTGTATCGTAATCCTCCACAATATCGATTTCGCGTTGAGGTTATGGGCTGTAAAGAGTTAACTGGCTCTACCCTATGCAGTCATAATAAGGTACATAAAATATGATGATACAATTTTAAGGGAGTTTAGGAAGGAAACACCCTTTTAGTACAAACCGATAATCAACACCGCAGGAATGCATATTTACTAGAACATACCTAGCGTTTCTGAACGTGGATTTAAGGAGTGTCCTAACTAAAAAACCGGCCAAATGCGAGTCAGACTCGCGCACCGAGGGTTCCGTACAAACCTGTAGGTATTCATGAGGGAAGGGGTAGTAAGTTTAAAATTAATAAAAATGTTTTTACTATATGATTTATCTACCTAAAAATGTATGATTTCGCAATTTTTCCTTTATCTGTGAGATAAAACGTTACTTCATACCAAATTTCAAGATTCTGAGTTCACAGCTCCAAGGGATAGTAGACCTAAGTTTTTTAATATTAATTTCAGCGTGACACCTCCCCTCCACGCGTTCCTGAGAAAAAAGGTTTTGACAGACAGAAAGACGGAAACCAAATATATCCCATCAAGGTTCGGTTTTTTTTGAGTTACGGAACTCTAAAAAGACGCGATCAATGACACACAATTCCACACTGTACCCCTTACTAATGGAAGTTGAATATCCTCGGAATAATTATACTCACACCCTCTTAGCAATATACGTGGAATAGTTACACAGTGTTTTGTCTTTTTCTTTCTTTTGAGTGTTTTTACTCTATCGACGCTACACAACGTTTATTAGTAAGTTTAAGTTCGGTTTAGCTTTAGTAAGTTCTTCTAAAAGCTACTCCAAAATCCGCGAACAAAAATTTTAGTTCGAGATGCCAGATCTAGTGCAAACATTAATTCTGTTGCGCCACGGAAGCATTAGCGGCATTTCGCCGAGATCGCCCGATAGCACACCATGCAACACCAGTGCACTAAGCGCCGTAAACTTGTAAATTATTAATCGCCTTATCGAAGCTCTAAACACGGCTCGCTTCATGAAAAATTTAATAAATCGCCAGTTAGATTTATGGCGGCGGGATTCCGGGCAAACTATGCCTAGGTTTGAATGCGAATGCCATTTGTGGAAAGCGCTATTCATAATTATTCTGGTTGTTTTGTTCGCGTTTCCATTTTGCGGGAAATAGTCGCTGTTTGTGTTCTGGTGAATTCAAATTTAAAGCTTGTTTAATTTGTTTTATTAGCATTCTTGAACACTATTTTAGAATTCTTAGTGGCCTCATATATGGATGTACATTATCCCATTGTTACATATTTATGTGAAATAAATATGACTGTTGAATAGACGAGTTTCTTTTTTTTATTGCATACAAAAAAAAAGTGAAATGCATTTTTTTTTTAAATTATTATTTTACCTAGGTATATGACTAAAGCAAGAATATGTGTTCCTTAAAAAAAAACGAAGTTTTTATCTTTGTTTTCTTAAATGAACATAAAAAGAAATTCTTCCAAAACATTTCACCATAAATCGCAATGAAAATTATTATCTGGCAACCCTTTATCCAAACAACGGAAAGGAGGGAAGCGGAGTCACAGTGAGCAAATTCGCAAATTTCTTTCGGTACTGAATAAAGATATATTAGAGGCCTGGACAGAGATAAACGAATAAATTGTGGCCGCCGTAAATCAGAGAATGGTTTTAATTACTCGTTTCGCGGTGTTTCTAGCTAGGGATGGCTGCAGTGAGATTTGATTTAGTTTGTAGGTACGTTCTAAAAGTTCGTCATAATAATTTTTGGCATAATCAACATACAATATACAATAGAGTAAGTTAGTAAGTAAGTAGTAAGTTGTACTAATCAAAACTCTAAAAATTATTAAGACGCAATCATCGAACTACTTTGCGCTCAAAGATGGTACGTTGGAAGCAGATATTTAAGAGTCAAATTTTTAGCGCAGAGATTTATGAACAGTTTTGCTACCGCACGTGTTTTCTCTATACATTTTATACAAAGTAATAAAATATCAAGTTCAAGAAAAAAGAAAGGTATATTAAGCCTAACAAAATAAGGGAGAATTAAAAAAAAAAAAACTTTTTCACCTCACAATTTTGGAAAGGTTTTGTTAATCATTCGAAACCTGAGTGCAGTTAATTTTATCAATGGTTTATAAATGGTTTTTAAAATTCGAACCTTAGAATAATCGTACTGGCCTGCACGATTGTATGAAAAAAAAACCACATAATTTTCCTCGCTGTAGTGAAGTGAAAAGTTGTGTTTCGCTCGGCAGCAAAGTTATTTGGTGTCTCATCATGGTACCTTTAAAACCCTCGCTTTGCTCATGATTTTATACCTGAATCACTCGCTTCGTTAGTGGTTCAACCCTAGAATTTTTTGCTCCCTCAGGTTTCAAAGCAAGTACTCGCACCAAAAACAGCTTTGCGCCTTACCCAGCAAATAACTATTACCTTACTAAACTAAAGTAACCCATCCTTTTTAATTTGTTACCCAAAACAAACTCGATCTTCACAGCTAGGCAATCACACTGTAGAATCATCTAGGCATACCAATACTAATCAAGATCAGTTAACAGTAGCATACCAAACCAGCCTGCCCTGATTTGAGCAGCATACCTGGCCTGAGCAAGCATGCGAGTACACTGAATGCAGACGGCCGAAGCTCTGTGCAGAGAATTTTAATTAACATTAGTCAATCAGTGGATACTCAGGTGCTTAGTGTGTGCTTAGTCGAGTGATTTCAACTGTTTCAGCCAGCGATCGGTAGATTTGTGTATACTCACTGCAACGTGAACTGCATAGCGAAGTGTTAATTAATCTAATAAAACGTTTAGTTTTAACTGTGTTTCCGAGTAGCAATTGTTAGTGCTTTTAAAAGCCTAATAGAAAGAAAAGCAGTCAATTACATTGCAGAATGCACATAATATCAAAATCTGACTGAAAGTTTCAGAAAAAATCCATTATACACACACGCACGCACATCACGCAAAAACAATATATCAAATTTACTTCGCTTGCAGTATACAATTTTGAAGCTCTGTTGAACTAACTCAATTTCTGGATTACATATCGAACGCATTCCCATTTTTTGATTCCCGCAATTCAAATACCGAACGTAAAAGATAGCGAGCTACTAAAAAAAGCTCACTCACAAAGTGAAGTGGTCGCATTACACGCTTCAAGTAATCGAAATCTCACTTTGATTCCGAGAATCCGAGCTTAGACGAGTGTTATTTTAATTATAAACATTATTTGCCTTAATTAGAAGTTTTTGCAGTGCTTTCGTGGCGCTAACGGGCGGTAAATCGAGCCACTTTGAGTGCGGGATAATTAGGATGCAGTTTTAGTGCAAAGCGTGGAGTGGGCTCACGTGTGCGCCAACTGTGCGTGTATGAGGCAGAAAGCACTCGGGGGCAATTAGCTCGCCGGGAATGTGACTCGTATTGAAGATGGGCTGGCTTGTAGGTTTGACGGCACGCCACGGCGCTGGCGGGAAAAGCTAATTAAGGATTTTGAGTATTGGGTTTCAACTGAAACGTTTGGTAAAACATCAAGCAGTACTATTACTTACCTATAAAATAAATTGAATTGAAGTCAGTACTGAAATAGATTTTCGTCATTTTGAAATCATCCTAACTAATATTATTAGTGAGTTTGTTCGTTTGTTTATTCGTTTGTTTATAACTCTTTCACGTCTCAACTATTCAACCAATCGTCTTGAATTTTGCATACATGTTGTCTGGGGTACAGAAAAGTTCATGAGGTGCTTTTTGTCCCAAAAAAATAAACGGTTCCTGTGGGACCACGGGTGAAACCGCGGGGTGCAGCTAGTAAAGAATAAAAGGCAAACAAAGAAATAGGTAAGTATTCTAGATCACTTTTGTGAATAAATGGTGCAAAATAAAACTTTTAAAGTTCAACCCCATTTTCCACACGTGAAGGGTTGGGAGCTCTGTAAATAAATTGACTGTTACTTTTGCAAGTTATAAATTATTTCAACTGAACTTTAAGTAAACACATTAATGAGGTTGCTCATTATTTTCAGCACATCGAGTGGTTGTAGACTGTTCTCGCAATATTTGAGGGCTAATTGAGTGCAGTCAAATTAGCGCAATGATGATTGAAGCAGATCTGCTGGATTGTGTCAATATTGTTGACCTGTTAAAGGTCAGCATACCATCAATTCGGCACTGAACTGATAAAGTCAAAGTGAACCCTATAGCGTGAATGGTAAAACAGAATTTCAAATAAAAAACTAAAGGTCGTTACATACGTGACGGGATAATATCTCGGACGGGACGGGGACGGAACGTGACAGTGTGAATGGCCGGACGGGATTGTAACGTATACGCACCGTGAGAATTCCGCAAAGCAAACGTAAACACGGAGCTCACTTCACTACACCACTCGCCGGAGCCAACGGGGGCCCGCACTGGCCGGGAAGTGGTAAACATAGTCCACGACGACATTTTTTCACGCTCCGTCCGGCGCGGGCGTCGTCTCGTCCGAGATCCCGTCGCGTATATTTTACTACTGTACTGTAAATAATAACGATGTTTAAAAATTGCTCCGTTCTATCCGGGCTGAGTAAAATCCCGTCATGTATGCAGCGACCTTTAGAATGGACGACGGGTTTGTTTCGGCGTAGGAATGTAGTCGTAGTTTGTAATTTGAAATCTGTACGTGACGCGGTATAGGGTTCAGGTTTTGGTGGTTTTTCAGTCGTCCCACTGTGGAATTAGGTTACCGTGTCGTGACGTAACTATTTTTAAAATGGGACTTTTATAGCAACTTAATACGTAAACTGCTTCTTACTGGGTTTTTTAATGAAAAGTACTAATGTTGTTGGTCATATTAGATGATAGCCTAGCTGGAGAAGGCCTGCCTCTCAAGCCAGAGGGAGCGAGTTCGAACCCAGCCGACGGCACGCACCATTCTCTAAACTACCAAAAATTGACTGACCGTACTAGACAAAGATATCAATGCTTGTAACTAGTGTAGATTTTTAGCAATGTAGCGTTCTGAATAGGGCCTACTGGTTTCACAAAAACAACATAGATTCTTAAAACGACAAGTTTTCGATAAGTAGTTTCTCGTAACACGTCGGCGGTGAGTTAACGTGCCCGATACTGGGTCGGTCAGGACCCACCTCTCTCATTCTTATCTCTCTATTGCCGATCGACGATTTAGATGCTTTCTATGGGTAATGTGAGAACTTGAGGGCGTTTTTGCTTTTGGCATTGTTTTTCTAAGATGTTCCTGTTGTAGGTAGGTAAGTAAATACGGGAAGTTGTTTTTTCGGTTTACTTTGAAAGAAAAGAAAGAAAGATCACCGTTGCCTATGGATAACTATACTTCCAAGGGCATCACAGATACGTTGCCGACCTTTCGTAGTGGTTCGGTCTTTTTGAGACATTTTCCTCCTTGGTCATTGAGCGCCTTGGACATTTTATTTCTTGGACATTTTGCTCTTTGGGCAATTTGCGACCGTTTAGTATATTGCTCTTTTAACATTGTGCGACTAAACCGTAGCGCCCTACAGTTGCATAAATTTTTTCGAGAAAAAAATTACACTGTCTATTTCTGTATCTCTGACAACGTGCACGCAAAAATGTATGATGATCGGTTGAGTAGTTAAGGCGTAAAAAACAAACAAACAAACGAACAAACTCGTTCGTATTTATAATATTAGGAAGCACTCAACCACTCAACCACTGTTGAATGCTAGAAAGAGTTAGCCTTAGTGTCAGACTTTAAAGGCCACTCGCTAGGAATTAGCATCAAATCCTATTTAACGACAAACAGCAGGTTGTGGTCATTTTCGAATATGACTTACAGTTTTTTTCTAAAGATTGCCTTAAAAAGTTGGCTCTTCTATTGAGACTGCTTACTGAAACTAAGTTAAGTTTCTAAGCGCTACGTGTATGACTCCAACAGCTTGAGTCTGATTACCTACAAGCCTTTTTAGCGGTGATTATACCTATTCCTATCATTCGGTTCTCCGTTATGATTCATGATGCTTACCTACTTAGATCCTGAAAATCTATATTACATTCTTTAGGAACTGTAAAGAACAAATTTCCACATCACTCATACAAAAGCAAACAATAACTTCAATTAAACAATTAAAAAACCCCCGTCACCGATTTTCATCAACACCAATTTTCATCAAACATAGCTAGGAACACTCTGGCTAATTCACCTTTTATATTAATTCATCAAATTAAAAAAAAAAACAAAATCAAAATCGGTTCATTAGTTCAGGATTTACAATGACACACACACACACACACACACACGCGCGCGCACACACACACACACACACACACACACACAGAGAGAGAGAGAGAGAGAGAGAGAGAGAGAGATAGAGAGAGAGAGACGTCAAACTTATACACCCTGTCGTATTTGCGTCGGGAGTTAAAACTGTTAATAAACGAGTTTTGAATTCCGGAAAACCATGCACGCATTAATGAACGCTGCATAAGTAGTAAACACCAACATTGACCCATCACTTAAGCACATTATACATTAATTAAGGTGTTAAAAAGGCCCATTATCAGGTTTATTCGCAAGGCAGTACAGTCGCGCTCGTAAATCAACCAGCGAGACAATGCAAATGCGGTGGAATTAAAAAATACTCGAGCCCGCACTGAAATAAAGGACTTAGCGCAATCTTCGCGGCGGTTAATGAATTACTTTTGCTAATTTTTCATTTAGGGATGTATTTAGAACTGGGAGTATTCTTTATTTATGCTTTTAAAAAATGAATGTACTGACGCCTAATAGTCATACCACACGCACACGCTTCACCACACTTTTAACTGTACGCAGGCCAGGCTTAAACACAACATCGCGCGTGTGGTTGGTAAAACTGTTTACGGCGCCAACCCCACGGCATAGCTAGCGCGATTTTCGACTCGCTTACGCAAGTGCCATTACCACACGACTCGGTTAAGTACGCACAGTTAAAAGTGTGGTGAAGCTTGTACGTGTGGTATACCTATTAGGTGGCAAACAAACATTCATAAATTATAGTCACGCTTTTCTTCCGTAGCGGTAGGCAGATAGGTACCACTTCTGTCCAATATAACAGATATATACATGCCATCGAGACATTGTTATCGATTCGGAATTTATTTACATAGGTTTTAAACAAATTATCGATATTCAAACATTAAAAAAACGTTTTATATTAAGAACTGCCATTGGATTTCCTATTCATCCACAAAATTGCCAATTGTATTTTTTTTATTTTATTCGAATTTTTGATATATAGAAAATCTGAAAAGAATAGTTTGCTGTTCGAAGTGCAATTGGATAAAACAAATTTTTGTACTGATGCAACATCTTTTCAGATGATTTAGTAGTCCTGAGTTCATCTCTGCATGCTAATAAAACATCTAAGACAATATTATGATGTATATTTTTGTGGCGTGCCCTTCGCGAGACGATAATGAATCATTGCAGATTAAACGTGAAATACGAGCACAGATAACAAATTAAAAAGAAATTTAAATTAAGTTTCCCACTGCTTTGTTTTGGCTAAATGATGTTGCGTTTAATTTCGCGGGTAATTAAAAATATACCGCAAACCTCAAACAGGGCGGTATTTGGTAAGTGACATTGGCTATATTGGTATTTACTTAATTTACTAAATTTATGAAAATATCAATGAACATACAATAAAAACATTGACAAAACGAACACATAACCAATCTCCTCTAGTTTTTGTGTTTTTAAAAATAAATAAATAAATTCGGGACACTTCCACACACGGTCGCCTGACACCAAACTAAGCAAAGCTTGTACTATCTGCCAGAGACTGATATACATACATAGATATTTTAAATACATACTTAAATATATATTAACACCCAGACATAGAACAAACACTAATGTTCATCACATTAATGTTTGTCCTAGGTGAGAATCGAACCCACGCCCCCACGCTCAGAAGGCAGGTTCACTACCAACTGGGCCACCGAGGCAGTCAAATGAAGAAAGAAATGAAAAGAATGCGAGAGAGATGTATTTTGCTTAATTAAGTTTTGTGAATATTCATTTAATCAATCTCTTAATAAACAATAACATTTTATACACAGCGTTTTATAATTTCTCAATTTTGGGTACACCTGCCTGATTTTACTATTCTTTTTGATTTTAATAAGAGAATTAGTCCCTCGGCAGATATGAAAACAAACTTTCTGCACTCCTCCACAGGTTCATTTAAATATTAAATACGCAAAAGATTTCAAAATTACGTTCAAAAGTTGCCTCGCGAGTCCCACAGAGTAATGAAATAATCGTTAGAGATAGCGGGGTTCGTTGAGTTTTCTTGTTAGAATATTTGAATAATTTTATACTGTGGTGTTGGTTCCTAGCTACGAGCATCCTAGTCTATGTTAAAATATTATTATATGTTAAAATATTATTACGGTTAAAACTTACTTTTCTTACCTAATATCTGTAGGTACATGATTGCGTAATATTTAGTTAAACCTAGTGTTGAATGTTTTCTTAAAGCGGCCTTTATACAATCCAATTTGCAGTATGCTTGTCCATACAATAAACATAAATTGGATTGCTAACTGCCTAACTGCCATTACACCATACAAATTTGGCACGTTAGTTAACCTAGCGTACTGCAAATTGGTGATGTGTTGACCGCTAAATATTTGCAAAGTGTGGTTTTCGTAAATTGTTTTATAAAAATGTACCTAGTATTTATTTTCTAAAAGAAAACGAAATCCTTAAATCTTCGTAACCCAACGTTACCTTGTAAGTATCTATGTGGAAAATGATTATTGATGTTAATCAATAAATGTATTTCAAGGGTAAAAACGATTAATTGGGTTTTTTATTGGGATAATCATTATAATTTATTTGTGTAGACTCATGTTTTCTTTAGTTTTGCATTTTTTTAAGCTTTCTCTTTTAGGGCACGCTCATTACGCCTTTGAAATTCCAAATACAGAAGTAAATTATTTTGTGAGAAGAATTAAAATCATTCCTCAAAAAACCAGCTAGTCTAAAAAGAAAACTGAGTGAATGCGCATCTCGGCGTTCCTCCGGCCTTTTGAATAGTGATTACTTGTCCGTGCTGAGACCGTGTGAGAGTGTCAGCCGTCGCCGAGCCGAGCTGGCGAGCGACTGAGCTATCAGCTCGTGGGCGTGGCCAGCGCACGCCCCCCAAGACCCCGCCCACCGCCGGCTCCGCCCACCGCCAACGAAAAACGCGTGACAGGTGGGAGGCGCTCAAACTAAAGCCTCGTTAAAGACACTTTATCAAGTAATTTGTTGGCTTCGATACGAATTTAAAATGTATTTGTCTGCCTGAACTGCTCTGGATGGTTTGGATGCTTGACAGATAGATTTGAGTAAGAAGACAAATTAGCTCTTACAATTTTTATAGCTAACCCAATCTATAAAATACTTAACTTAATTTTTCCTTACGTAGAAGAGACAATTTTGGTCTCAAACAAAGGATACGAAGTAAATTGTGACAATTTTATGAACACTTTCTAAGCTAAAATAAGCTGTCAGGTCTGCATCTACGTCATTTTACATTTCAATGTGCCAGAAAAAAATAGCATAGGTTTTGAAGCTGTTAAAATAAATTCAGGTCATATTTGCACACGCGGTTATTTGAGCCCAAACTAAGCAAAGCTTGTACTATAGCTGCCAGATACTGATATATGTATATGCATAATTATAACGTATATTGTTAAATAGGTACATAGATACTTAAATAGATATTAAAACCCAGACATAGAACAAACACATAAGTAGATGCTCATCACATGAATGTTTGCCCTAGATGGAAAATCGAACCCACGCTCCAAACCTCAGAATGCAGGTTCACTACCAACTGAGCAAGCGAAGCAGTCAATTTTAAAACTATTTTAAACAAAATTCGAGTTTAAAATAACAAAATGGAGATTAAAGCAGGCGCCATGAATATTTTGCCTAAGAATTTGATCAATCTTAAAGAGTTAACAAAGCGTTACTGAGCTTCCTTCACAGGAATGTCTTTGAGCAAATTGTTCGCATAAACGTGCCACCTTCCATACCTACTTAACAATAACGGTAGTTGGAGGGTAATTTTTGCTATTTCTATCTATCTCTCTTTAATTTCATAGATAGGACAAGTGTATAGCATAAAGAAAAACGGACCAACGTGACTTTTTTTGACGTGACAACGTCTAATAAATCGATGAACGCCGGCTGCACGCATGAAAAAGGATGACTCATTGTCCCGTTACGCTCATTGTAACGTTACGATCGGAGCGAGAGCGCTACACAAACGATTTATTTATAAAAGTATGCATTCATTTCATCCATGTTTTTTTTTTTAATGTACATTAAGGTCGGCGTTTGACCACTAACTCGCCTGATGTTAAGCGACGTTGTGGTCTAAGATGGAGCACGACGACCTATAAGGTGCTTACTCACTCTATCCTTGAAATTTTGTAGAGTGAAGAAGTACAAAGTTGAGTGAGGCGCTACAAGTGCGCTACTGCTCAGACCCGTCTTCGGAACGGTTACACCGGTACCGGTACCGGTGTTTCGGTACCTATCTTATAGAAACGGGCCCGATTAGTAAATAAAAAATAGAACTAGCTGTGTTACTTGCAAGTTTTTATTACAAGTTTAGATTTAACTTGCAATGTAAGAATGTTTGTTCGCGTGGAATCTTGCAACTCAATTTTGAAGCAGATATCTTTAACCGATTGAGCTGACATTTTTATACACGTTTAATCTGGATGACAATGCATGGTTAGTTGTGTGATGTTATTCTGAATCCAACATGGCGGAACACCCAAAATGGCGGACGAGTTAGTTTTAATGCACTCCTACAATATGGGTATCAAATGAAAGGGCTTGCTGAGAGTAACTTAAAGAATAAAGTGACGCAACTCTAAATCCAACATGGCAGAACACCCAAAATGGCGACTGAGTTATTTTTAATGCAATAATTAATTTGTTACTTAAATGCATTACAATTTCGAAACTAAGCACATACTCGTACGAGTAGATGCTTAAATCTCGCGACAAGATTTAAAATCACATAAATTGTGTAATGACGTTATAAGTTGATAGGTAGTAAAGTTATAAAGGAAAAGTTTATTTTATTCTTTGTAGCGTTTTGTTTTTAAAAAAGTCCTTAGCTTTAATTTCAGAGAGATAAAATAAGTTCAAATTTCATTAAAATTTGTTGAGTAAAAAAAGTAACACACACACACATCACACAAAACTAGTTAGAAACAACTTTCACATTTATAAGATAAGCTTGTTTATTAATAACCAAGCTATTTTTATAGCTTATGATTTATTTAGCAACATTTGATTGTTTATTAATTAAATTATTAACCTACATATGATACTGGCATACGAAGATGCACTCATGTCAAATTTAGCATATTATTTTAATATAGGCAAAGGAGTCGAAATAGAGAGCCTCCTAGCAAAGGGATAAACCGAAAGAGGGACGACAGAGGTGTCCTTTTGATGTAGTCAATGTTATTTAAATTATTTAACTGAGCCATTTCAACGAGGAATTTAACTGGGGGAAAATTAATTAATTTAAATATTTTACCTTATTTTATTTTAAATTTTTGACTGCGTAAAAGTTACGTGAATGAGAAGGGAGTAAATTCAGAGATCGTGATTTCGAATGTTCTGGAAAAACCCTGCAGGCGTGGACCGGCTCAGTGTCGGATCGGTTTAGGCCGCGCCGTGGTGATAAATCAGATGCCGCTCGTTTGGTTAATCGTTGTGACATGGATAGACTTGCTTCATTGTAGGACGGAGGCAAAATGTGTTTTCGTCCTACATACATATGGTCACGCCTTTCCCCCGAGGGGGCTGGCAGAGGTGTAATACAACACTCATTTCACCGGACGATATTCAGTACCAAATGTGACAGGGGGCGAGCCTGTCGCCATACACCGGGCTCCAGTCATGTAACAGATGATGAATACGCACATATGTTCACACAATGAACAAATTAGTGCGTGCCGTCGGCTGGGTTCGAACCCGCTCCCTCTGGCTTGAGAGGCGGACCTTCTATCAACTAGGCTGCCATCGCTTGCCATCGCTTAGTTGTTTTCGTCCTGGGGCAAGGAATATGAGAGATTGAACCTCTTAACAACTCTACTATGCTTAAAACGTCACATCGTAATTACAATTCTAGGAATGCTAGGAGTGCTGATGTATTAAAACAATTGTTCACTTTCATTTTAGGGCTTAATCTTAGCTAAGAAAACTATAAGCGGCTGACTGTTTGCGACCAGGTAGCTACCCTATACAACGTGTTGTTACAACGTGTTGGTTTTGGGTGTAGTAATAGTTCAGGGTATTGTACTACACGTGAAAGTAAACAAGTTTTAAAACATAAGTTTTTAAAATTCGAAAGATAAATAATCGAGTCTTCATACAAAATAACTAGTTACGTGATCAATTTTGTATGAAGACTTAGTTTTTTTTTCTCGAATTTTGCAAACTGATGTTCTAAAAATTGTTCACTTTGATTGGTAGAATATCACCTTAAGTATTACTACACCCAAAACCAGCACCCTGTATATAAATTCTAGCTGCGCCCCGCAGTTCCACCCGCGTTTTAAAAGTCTTCATCTTATGTGCTATTCTAGACTGTAATCTATCTCTGTGCCAAATTTCATCCAGATCTTTTCAGCCGTTCTGGCGTGAAAGAGTAACAAACATCCATCCATCCATCCATTCTTACAAACTTTCGCGTTTATAATATTAGTAGGATTTAATGAACTGGGGTCTTATTAACAGGGGTCCTATTCCTAAAATTCGAGATATTTTCTGGTCTTTGTCTCTCTCGTTTGAAAAGTCATAGGAGTGACAGTGACCAGATCTTATCTCACGTGTCAAGGATAGGGCCCCAGCACGCACTGTACGTAGTTTGCAGTGTTTCGCCTCCTGACTCATATAGTTAGCTGGCGATTCGCATTTTCAACCCCTGACGCAAAAACGACGGGTTGTTATCAGTTTGACGTGTCTGTGTGTGTGTGTCTGTGGCATCGTAGCTCTCGGGAGCTACAAACAGATGAATCGATTTTGATTTTGGTTAGAAAGGTGAATTAGTCAGGAATGTTCTTACCTTTAATGAAAATCGGTGTAGGAAGTTCTTTTTAAATTTTAATTTATACTTGTATTTGCTACAGTTCGCCGTTTACTCAACATTGAGTCTGCCCAATCGTCCTTACTCCGCCTGACTCCTGACAGCCCTGACTCAGCGTCAGCCAGCGGACAGTTAGCCACTCGAAGTTTGTTTAGTTAGGATGGAGCCATAGTCTCATCTCAATGTAGAGTCAACTGTTACAAATGCGTCTGTGGGGCAATTGCGTCTTTCAAGAATTGCTGACCAACCCTTCTAAAATTTGGCAACTAACGCCATCTTGTACAGACTATTGTAAAGAAAAAAGATGTAGGTGGCGTCTGCATTTGTGAAGGGCTTGTCAGTAAGTCTCGAAAGACGCAATTGCCCCACAGAGGCAATTGTACCAGTTGACCCTACATTGAGATGAGATATGGCTCCGTCCTAACTAAGTAAACTGTGAGCGGCTGACTGTCCACTGGCTGACGCTGAGTGGGGTATTGGGCATACTCAATGTTGAGTAAACGGTGAACTGTAGCAGGCTAAGAACACTCCCGACTAATTCATCTTTCAAACAATAAAGAGTGTGTTTACTTATGTACATGCGTTAGAAGTTTTACTTCTTTGGCGTATGAAAAAAAAAACTAAAATGCAGTAGTGGTTAACGATAAACATTAAAATTAATCAAAAAGATTTTATGTATTAATAAATAATATTTTATTAGTAAATACTATCACCGTCGTATATGAAATTGATTTAATAAAAACACCAAAATAATATTTATTTATTTACTGTTTAATTGTACTCTTACGAAACACGTGTTCTGAATATAAAAATACTAGAATATACAACTTGAACATAGTTATCAATTTTCAAGCCACCTAGAACTAACTTCACGATGTAGAATTTAGGTGTCGGTGTGCGCGCGCATCGTAAAAATTCACTCTCATCATTTTTCTCTATCGCGCAAAAAGAAGTACAACTTCAAAAATAAATACAAAATCAAAATCGAACGGATGAACCGATCCGTTCGGAAGCTACGATGCCACAGACACAGACACGTATTTGTACCAGTTGACTTTATTCATATACTAACAGTCTTTTCTCGGTATCAGTGTCTAATAGAGGTTTTGAAAAATATATATTTTTATTAACCTTAATACCTACCCAATAAAAAAACAGATCATCTGTCAGATTTTTATTAAAATCAGTCGTGCAAGAATTTTTACCAATTTTTTGATACTTTGACTGAAACCGTAAAATAAAGTCATAAAGAATACTTGTTGTACCTACAGCTTTTTCATAGGAGAGTTTCAAGCAAAATTGCATTATGCATCCCGTAATTGCACTTAAATAGGGCCCGCATCCGTTATCGTCGATCAGTTGGTTAATTACGCGTTAATTGTGGCTGAATTACACGCCGTGACGTCACGCAACGTCCTGTACATAATGCGATTTAGGACGATTAGTTCAGATAATGTGCCTACCTATTAGGTATATGTATACGTACATTGGGCTTATTAGAGAGAATTATGTCTCCAGTTATTGTTTACGAGCTTCTGTGGCTTTGCCCGCGTGGCTTACAGGAAAGCAATACGATTTTTTTTTCAGCATAACATAAAATATCGTCAAGCCTTTCCCCCGAGGGGGCTGGTAGAGGTATATTAGGCGATGACGGTATTCGGTCCCAAATGTGACGGAGGGAGAACCTGTCACCATACACCGGGCTCCAATCATGTAGCAAATGGCATACAATACGCACAAATGTTCACACAATGAACAAATTGGTGCGTGCCGTCGGCTGGGTTCGAACCCGCTCCCTCTGGCATGAGAGGCGGGCCTTCTCCAACTAGGCTACTATCGCTTCCATCATTCGCTTTTTATTTTCAGACACAAGCATTGTGAGCGCTCGCACTACCACTCAATTGAATTTAAAAACTGTCACTATCCAAACAAAGCAATAAACACGGAGCTCTCCGTAAAACCTAACTAACTTCTGTCAAAAAAGTCAAATTAGCAAAAGAAAATTGAATGTGTTAACTGGGCCGCAAAAATCGTTAGTCGTAGGAATCACGAGACAATTAACGATTTCTGCGTGAATATACTATTGCTAGCTGCGCCCCGCGGTTTCACCCGCGGTTAAAAAGTATCCTATGTGCTATTCTAGACTATAATCTATCTCTGTGCCAATTTTCATCCAGATCTATTCAGGCAGCCGTTCTGGCGTGAAAAAGTAACAAACATCCATCCATCCATCCATACATACAAATTTTCGAGTTTATAATATTAGTAGGATGTTGTGTAAATAGACTAGTCGCTCTGTGAGATGTAGACCTCGCGGCCGACGCCTGTCTTCCTCTACAGCTCGCATCCCTCAATCGATTCTCATGAAATTTTCTGAACAGGTTCGATAGTTATACAGATTTTTTTGCTGAGTCAGTTCTCGTAAATTTGAAAAATTACGGTCTCCGCTATTTGAAAAAACCTAAAAACTGGCTCGATAAAAAACTTGTATAATTTTGAACCTACTCACAAAATTAAAAAAAAATGGTTTGAAATGCGACCTGTAGACGAACAGAGATCTGGACATACGAAAGCATTCTTGTCGAAGCAGAAGCAGAGACGCTTCGCTCGTTGACGCTCGTTCGGTCGGTAAATACTATGAAATACTGATTATTTTTTAATATGACAGCAAACAATTTTGTCGCTATTTAATAAATTAACCTAATAAATTTAATATGATGGAATAAAATATGAATTTCTTAAACACTCATGAAAAGACAACTAGTATTATGCATGGGAGCGCGGACCACATGCTGCTCGTGTCCTCTTCAAGTGTTCGAACTGTAGAGAATTATGAAAAGTGCCATCTAGTTTCATTCGATTCGAACTAAAATGTTAATTTCTTACCAACGTGTTTCATAAACATGTCTTATAAACATTCAAATACAATACAAATACAAATAATTTTAATAACAAAAATTTACATTATCCAACACAAACAACTTATTCTTAAATATTTTCAAATTACCCGAAGATAAATTAGTGTTACTTGTGGTCCCTGCACTAGGTATGAATACCTGTACATGTACCTGTACATACATAAACATAGTCTTTGATTGATAAAAAACGGACTTGTCGTCACCTGAATTGGATTTTAGATTTTTTTTGATTTTTTAAAAAACGTTTGACTGATTTCGACAAAATGTATAAAACACACCTGGGAACCTCCTTCTTTTTTGAAGTTGGTTAAAATAAAACGCAATGCTTTGCAATGACCAAATATGAGTCAAAATGGTTAATCACGTCGAGATTTGGGGACAACAGATGGATTAGGACTCGACTGAGAATGGCGGAATTTGTTTATCTCCCGCCGGCAGCTAATGACGTCACACGGACCGCCGCACACGAGTCTTGGAACGGGTTATTATTGTGGGCCATATTAACAGCTAGCTTACTCATACAAATTTAATGTCTAGTAATGTCGAGGAGGCGGGATATTTAATCCTATCCTACTAATATTATAAACGCGAAAGTTTGTAAGAATGGATGGATGGATGTTTGTTACTCTTTTACACCAGAACGGCTTAACAGATCTGGATGAAATTTGGCATAGAGATAGATTATAGTCTAGAATAGCACATAGGAAATCGCTTAATAAATATACGTAGTATAACGCCTTCACGGAGATATGAAGGTTATACTTTTTGTACAGACCTCGTATGGACCATATAAATAGACGAGCTGCGCCCCGCGGTTTTACCCGCAGTTAAAAAGTATTCTATGTGCTATTCTAGACTATAATCTATCTCTGTACCAAATTTCATCCAGATCTGTTCAGCCGTTCTGGCGTGAAAGAGTAACAAACATCCATCCATCCATCCATTCTTATAAACTTTCACGTTTATAATATTAGTAGGATTTCCAAGTGGACTACACAAAAGAGTGCCACTACATGCTTAACGAACTTCTATGGAATCAAAGGTAATTAACAAGCATCCAGGCGAAATCAATCCGAAGCCCACCATTAATTACGGCTGATGGTCATTGAGCCCATCTCTACTACGCTATAAGTATAAGAAACAACATGAAGGCTTAACCTAATATTACTGTTGCCTATTGCATTGTAACATAGCTTTTAGCTAAGTATGAAAAAAGTCTAAAATACGTTTGAAAAAGTTTATATAAGCTATACTAGGTACTAGGTCAATGTACAAAACAAAGTCCAAATGCAAAATACGAGTAGCTTGAAAAAATCCTACTAATATTATAAACGCGAAAGTTTGTATGTATGGATGGATGGATGTTTGTTACTCTTTCACGCCAGAACGGCTGAATAGATCTGGATGAAATTTGGCACAGAGATAGAATATAGTCTAGAGTAGCACATAGGATACACTTTTAGGAGACACTTTTTAACCGCGGGTGAAACCGCGGGGCGCAGCTAGTTAAAAATAAATCTTCAACCTTATCAAATAGCAGCTTAATAAGTCTGTTTTTCTTGTAAAACAAAAATTAAAATTGTAATAAAAAAACTGTTAATGTACTTAAAAACTAGCCTAGTTATCGCTAGGGATTTCGTCTTAAACTAACATTCTATTATACCTACAAATACGAATGTGTTTGTGTTTGGACGATTTTTCAAACACATATAAGCTGCTTGTCAATTGCGATTGTAATATATTTTGGCGTAGTCTGAAAAGGCCTTAAGCTCCACAATGTAGCGGCTGTGTCCAGTGTCCGTGTCCATGCTAATTCATTAGTGTGACGTCACTCGCGTCACGCGATATGGCTCGTCATTTGTGTCGCAGTCGCTCGCGAGTGATTAGTGCGCTGTGATTGTGCATTGATCGCTCTACCTAGTAAACTGATTTGAACAGTAGCTTATGTCGTGCTAGTTGTAACGTCACCTGCGACACAGTTCGACGACTAGACGCAACGACAGTCTGACGCCGATAATTCTCATACATTTTGTTCTCGCAACGCAGACAGAAATACAATATGCGCGTACTGTTAGGGTAAAATTACTTTGTTGCGAATTTAGAAGTTTTCTCCATTAAGCAATGGTATGACGTATAATTCATAGGTGTGGTCGTCATGTAACAACATAGTCGAAAATAAAACTTAACCCTTGATCTGAATACAAAATGAAATACGAAATACTACAAAATATATAACAATATTGTAATACGATTCACGCAATAAAATGTTTATATTTATAAATTCATAAACATTTTATCTTTAGTTTCATTTTTAGTTCATATGAACTAAAAAAAAATATTTACAGGAATCACTGCCATCCATTGCATAGGAATGTTTGATCGGCGACGAGGCTACGGCGTAGATTAATTAGCGCTACGTAGAGCGGCGTAGCGCAAACAGACAATCATTGCTACGCAGGTCACGTAGCTCTCGCCCTGACATGTTTTACATCATTTCGTTTTTGGTCTTGATATCATAATTATTATTTTGATTTGAAATATGATTCTTCTTAATTTTTCTAGGCTCATCTGTGACAACAACTTACAAGAATTGTTATTGAAGCAGTGTGGTGGAAATTGAGCGCGTAACCTGATATCTAATAAGCTTTTAGGTGATGTTATCGAAGCATCTTAATTTCTTGTCTGTTCTTCTGAGTAGTGGCTCTGTTTTCGAACAAGGCTGTCGAGTCTATTATAAAACTTAGATATATAGTTCATAAGTGTATCTTTGATACATAATTTGGTAAAAATATTTTGACTTTGACTTTGAAGCCGTGGCAATCAGCAGTAAAAACAAATTCATTTCGAAAGTTAGTGAGTGAGTGCTTAGGCTTGTTTGTTACTTCCTCTACACGAGAGATGACCAATGGACCGATGTTGTTTGAAAAAGTGAAATAAACAACGTCATACGTAGAAATATAAAATTGCCCCCTTACCAATAATCGCTGTATAGCCTCGGAATACTTATACAGTATTTTGTCTTTATTTTCTCTTACATTTTAGAACGCAGTCAAAAAAGACAAAACACTGTTAACTATTCCAAGGCGATCTGACGTTTATTGCTAAAGAGAGAAATGTACCTATAGCTATGTGTAGCTAATGTATTAGTGTTTTTTCTACCCATTTAACGGGCCATTGTTCTATTTTAATCTCCACCTCTTAATACTTTAACGCTGTCAAAATATGAGGCAGTGCCGCCGTAAAAAATTGTCATAAACCCATAACAGAGGAGAACGTGTGAATAAACGGCGGATAACGGCGGGTAACGGCGCGCTGCTCGTAAACCTGTCGCGTTGAATGGACGGTGCAATTGACCCGCACCGTTCGATGCGTTTAACGGAAAATAGCGGTACAAGGCATGTTGCATTTTGGGAAATAATGATATAAATAACGCAGGAAGAAGTAAAGAAAAAAAAGTTTTTTCTTTTGAGAAACAAAATCTTATTCTTACTAATATTGTTTTAGTCTTGTGCCTATAAAAGTCATTTTTGTGCGGGTCACTTGTACTCCGACTTATCAAGACTTTAAATTTGACAAATAAAAATAGAACATCGTGAAAATATTAAAGGATTTTTTTAAATTAAAAAAACAATAAACATTAATATAAGAAAAACAAAAATCCGGCTGCAAAATTGTGTACCCTATGTCACATCCACTATCAAGACGATTCACATGACACTTCATATGTCGAAATCCATGAAGCTGTTTAGTCTGTAGGGCGTAAAGAAACCTCATACTCACATACATACACTCGAAAAACATAACCCGCTTTCCTGCGCAGTTGGGTAAAAATAAAACAAAAATATCGATCATACAGGTAAACAAATTATAAACTACCGGTGGAAGAATTTTATTGTTAGTAAACTCATTTTTATCTCCTCATTTTTTCCTACACAAAATAAAACTAAGTAAGTTCTAATTATTTTAGAAAATTAAAAGCTAATAGATAGCAATTACGAGTAGTATTTAGTAGTAGGTGTCATCCTAAGCCTACAAAATGACGGGCCATTAATCGATCCACACACGCGGGCCCCGTGAGGCAACGAGGCGATCAGCCGGCGGATCGCATTAATAATGATAAATTCGCGTCATTAATTCGCGCGGATTAGTCGCGAGGCGGAGCCGCGTGCGCTCGGACGATAACCAAATATTACCTCAATTAGTGCGAGACGGACGGATCTGCATCCAAATTGTGAGGCTGGTTAAGTCCGGTAAAGGAGATAACGTGTGAATATGTCTACAAGGGCTATAACTTGCTAAGACTCGAGGTTTCATCAGTTAGAGCTATTGGAGCTTTTCAAGTTTTAAAAAAAAGTCTAATGATAAACCAGCGTTATGATTTTAACGAATTATCAACTTTGTGCGTTTCTCTAATGCTATGTTATACTACGTTGCAACTTCTACTATTTTGTTCACTAGCTGCACCCCGCGGTTTCACCCGCAGTTAAAAAGTATCCTATGTGCTATTCTAGACTATAATCTATCAAATTTCAACCAGATCTGTTCAGCCGTTCTGGCGTGAAAGAGTAACACACATCCATCCATCCATCCATTTTTACAAACTTTCGCGTTTAAAGTATTAGTAGGATAGTATCGGGACACTTGCACACATGGTCGTCTGACACCAAACTAAGCAAAGCTTGTACTATAGTGGCCAGATACTAATATACATACATATAGATTTAAGACACAGGCCTTTGGTCTACTTTGGGGTTCACTGGCTTTGTAATATTGTAGATATAATTCTTTGGAAATAAACATATTATTATTATTATATATTAACATATTATAGATACATACATAGATAGATCATTTACACCCAAACATAGAACAAACCCCACGCCTCCTAGCTCAGAAGGCAGGTTCACTACCGACTGAGCCACCGAGGCAGTCAGTATAGATATATATATAGATAGCACAGAATTCTCTCTATTACATAGACACAGAAGGAAAGTCTTCATAAAATACTCATAAGCAAGATACGATTGTCAAACGAGTCCATTTTTGTTTCTGTGTACGACCTTTTTTTTAGTTTTAGATGAACTTGAACCACTAAAAAGTGGTTACCGGTGAGAAAATTATAATGATCAGAGTTACCGATTTACGGAAATCACGATGATTTAAAAAAAAGTATGTATGCAGTATACTGTGTCTGGAAATTTGAAGGCGGTCTATTTGTATGTTCTAATTTATGAAGGCAACTTTTAAATACTTTTATTATAGATTGTAGTCTAGAATATCACATAGGATACTTTGTAACTACGGGTGAAACTGCGGGGCGCAGCTTGTATATAAATAATTCCTCCAAGCTGCGTAGCAATTTGTGCACGCCTCATCGGGCATAGAGTGAAGCTTGTTTTAAAATGTATGTATAAACATATAAATTTAGCTTTACCTAAAATCAATATAGCTCTAACCAATACTATAATACAAGACTAAGCTAATTACTGACATTGATTTAATTAATGTCGACCGATTGTGACAAATGAGCGGACAACAATGACTGATGCGAACAGAGAGCCGCCTGACGCAGCTGACTCACTCTAATGCAGCCTGCTGGTGTGTGACGTCACACGTCACTCAAGCTGTCATTAAACTATTTGACGTGTTATAGGTATAGAGTGGTAAGTTGATCCTTTGATTAATTGATGAACCTATGCAGTTTTAAGAAAAAAAACACAACCCTTCTTTAGGCTTTGCTGTGGTCGGGTAAAAAAACCGGCCAAGAGCGAGTCGGACTCGCAGGGTTCCGTGTCATCATTTACAAAAACCTAAAACAAAATAATGTCTGTTGTATGAGACCCTCCTTAGAAATTAATTTTATTCTGTTTTTTAGTATTTGTTGTTATAGCGGCAACAGAAATATATCATCTGTGAAAAATTCTACTGTCTAACTCTCACGGTGAGATACAGCCTAGTGACAGACGGACAGACAGATGGACGGACAGTGGAGTCTTAGTAATAGGGTCCCGTTTTACCCTTTGGGTACGCAAACTAAACAGAAAGGCGCTCGAATTACGCAGGTTCATTTAACCCTATAACGTAAACTCTTTTCCTTTGAAACATTTCAACTCGATCAGTTCACTGGTAACTGGTTTAGTGTTAAAAAGTTTGGACAAAAGCATTTGGACAATAGTGTGATCAATGTTATATATTTAGCTGAGATTGTGTGTCAATTAAAACGCTGCACACACGGGCAATTAAATTAAATTTATTTAATTCAGAATCCAAGTCCATTTACATCAGTTACATTAGAATAAAATAATCCAAAATAAAAATTAATAAAATAATCTAAATTAAATAGTTAAAATGTCAAAAATATATAATCTAATCAAATTAATAGTACACTCACAAAATAATTATAATAGACATACAATAAAATATAAAAACAAAATTAAAAATTACAAATCAAGATTATCTTAACCTAAATTTTGGCTGGGACCCGGAATGCTCAATATGGATTTTGGTCCAATACTGCATAATTGGGCAGTCCAGGTCCATGCGCCAGGCGAACAGCTGTAGGTAGCTGTTGGAACTGCCCCGTACGCGGCGCATCAGAGACACTCTATTTGCGGTAAACCCTTCTATATGCGACTCCTCAAACATTCCCGATGTGCTACAGTACGGGGGCAGCCCCATCAGCGCCCTGAAGGCGTTATTGTACTGGGTGCGCAGGGCTACACCTCTATAAGAACTCTTGGTATGTTTGACCCATAGGCTGCACGTGTAAAATGACTGGCAAAATGCTCGAAACAGAGTCGTTTTTACTTCTGCAGTACATCGTGCGAACCTACGGGCCAACATGTTCGTCCTGACTGATAATGCCCAGGAGGGCATTATCAGTCAGTGAACATTGGATCAGGAGATGTTCTCCTGAATCATTCTAAACCACAAAATGCCTTCCAAACAAACATTACCAAAACGCAATTCATTCAAACTCATTTACCATTATTCCTCTCGAATTCTTAAAACAAACTTCAACTCAATCCAATCCGCGAGCGAGTAAAGACGTCGAGTTTAACAAATTATTTGACATAATATCGTTAATTAGAAACCCTCCTTTGTAGGCAGGGGTCGGGTAATTAGGTTCGAGCTCTGAATGGGTCCTTTTTCTGCTCGTTAACAGAAACAAAGGGTCTAAGAAATAAACACGCCGTATTCGAGGATTTGCCTTCGACAATGAGAGAAAGAGTTTGACTTTAATTTGGTTACGGAGAGGAATTTGTCCGATAGAGTTATTGAGGGTAGATGAGAAAGGAACAGAGTTTGTAATTAGTTAGTTTTGTTTTATAGAGTTAAACAAAATTCTCTAATAAAAATAATAATCATTTAATTTAGGCACAGGTTGTTATAAAACACCATTAAAGAATAACAAACATATAAAAATTAAATTAACATTTTTTTTCTGTGATTTTGCTACCTGTGCCGCCTCGCAGAAGCACCGGAACACAAGCTCCTTTATCCAGAACTCAGGTGAGACGCTCAAAGTCAAAGTCAAAGTCAAAATGTTTTTATTCAATTTAGGTATCAAAGATACACTTATGAACGTCAAAGTTATTTAAATAGACTCGACCGCCTAAAAGCCTCTACTCAGAAGAACAGGCAAGAAACTGAGGGGCATTATTTTTTCAAATAAGTAATAAATAAATTACAGTCTCACAAATTTTGGCTTACAACTAGGTAATATCTATAAATACTAGTGGCTACTTGGCGGAAGTGGAAGGCTCCAGACATCTTTATCTTCTAAATAATTCTTAACCTTATAATATCCTCTTTTCATTAATGTAGTTTTTACATGTGATTTGAATTTTCCCTCGGTGAGCCCTGACTTTTGCTTTGATTTGATTGTGATGTGGTTGGGGCCAGTTCTGTGACAATGTGCTTGTGTATTTTGTGTGTCTAATATGTGTCTTCCTCTTCTGTCTGTCTATGTACATTGTCACAATAAAGTATTCTGTATTCTGTTGATGAAAGCTGCAGTGAGCTCCAAAAAATTGCAGGAAAAAATAAATAACTTTTTAGGTATTGTTTTAGTAATATTGTTTGATTTATTAGCTGCAATTTAATACTTTGTCTAAAAAAACTTACTCTAAGAAAAGATGTTTGTATTTATATCTCTATGTTTATACCTTTTTGGGTAATAACAAATATGGATAAATAAACGCAAGTTGCACGATTTAATTTAGTTTCGCTTTTGGACTTTATATATACTCAACTCATCTATATTTTCATTGAGCTTTTGCAATTTCAATTGTAGCTATCATTCATCATTGATCAAGCCGTTCAATGGACTACCTATGTTTCTTTTGATAACAGTCTATTTAAATAACTTTGACGTTCATAAGTGTATCTTTGATACCTAAATTGAATAAAAACATTTTGACTTTGACTTTGACTTTGAAACAATAAGAAGTAAGTAGTTAGTATTTTAATGAAAGAAATGCTTCTTAACTCTTTCTGACGGGTTCTCGGTCCGCCGTGAGACACCCCTCGTGGTTTAATTGCACCGCCATTGTTTCGCCTGATTTGATCCGCTATCTCTCTATAGGGCAATCATTATAACGAGCTTAACGACTACGAACCACTGGTGTAGGGACCTATCTGCTATTTGGTGTTTTTTTTTAAATTATTTATCAAAAATAATCAACCTTTTTTAATAAGTAATTAAGTAATTATCAAAATAAATTGAATCAAGAAATAAGTACTAACGCAAAAATATTATTAAATACAATGAATTAACTAACTAAGCTACCCACGTCCGTAGGAGTGTACTCTATTCTGATTCCCTACACGTGGTCCCCGGGTAGTGCTAACCGGGTAGCAAACTCTGGTGGGAGGCTTCGGCCGTGGCTAGTACCACCCACTGGACCAAGCCATGCCGTGAAATGACGTAGTCGAGTTTCGGGATGTAGTCCGGTGTAACCGTTCCGAAGACGGGTCAGAGCAGTAGCGCACTTGTAGCGCCTCACTCAACTGCCGTTTTTGTACTTCTTCACTCTACAAAACTTCAAGGCTAGAGTGAATAAGTATCTTATAGATCGTCGTGCTCCATCTTAGACCACAACGTCGCTTAACATCAGGCGAGTTGGAGGTCAAACACCTATTCTACATAAAAAAAAAAACAAATTATTAAAAGATTTATCTTGAATACCTACAATCACAAATCTGAAACTAAGATACATAGAAATTCGCATTATCAGAATGCCAAAATTTTGATTGTCTTTAATTACAGAACATAACTGCATCATTCTTTTCACTAAATAAAATTGAACACACACCCAATACACGTGTATAAGTCCGATAAAACCGTCGGAACTATACACTCGCTACTCGCTCATCACCGGCGGTCGGTCAACTGCCTTAAAGTTTACAATAAATTAAAACATGTAGTCACGCCTTTCCCCCGAAGGGGCTGGCAGAGATGTAATACAACACCCACACTTCGCCGGACGATATTCAGTCCCAAATGTGACAGGGCGCGAGCCTGTCGCCACACACCAGGCTCCAATTATGTAGCAGATGACATACAATACGCACATATGCTCATACAATGAACAAATTGGTGCGTGCCATCGGCTGGGTTCGAACCCGCTCCCTCTGGCTTGAGAGGCGGGCCTTCTCCCAACTAGGCTGCCATCGCTTTCAAACAAATTATTTGTTTAAAATATTAAACAAATAATTATTTGTTTAAAATATTAAACAAATAATTTGTTTATTGATTTAAAATATTTAAATTATGACACAACTGAATTTTTTTGCATAATATCAGTTGTGTCATTATACGTGAAACGCGTCGCGTCACAGGCACTCTTTCTCTGACAATTTGTACAAACAACAACTTGCCCTTAATTGTGTTTGCGATTCCTTTAGAAAGCTCTTTTGACTTGGCTCCGATTGTGACTCGTTTGAAATGACGTTAAATACGACCGAATTTCTGATAATTAACTCAGATTACGGTCTTTGGGAAGCGTAGCGTAGAATGCGTTACGCTATGCTACACGATGCGATATATTATGAAAAGCATTGAATATTTACGTAAAGTAACTAATTAGCTAATCAACCTAGAGGAAAAGATGGAACACTGAATTATAGCTCGCTGAAGCCACTTCTTTTTAAAATTGTGTGTGTGGTATTGTGGTCATGAAAAACATTTACAATTGCACGAAAACTAATATTAATTCCCAAACTCTACATTAGCCATTTCCGTTCCAATAATCAACCTTAGTAGATTTAATATTCTAAACTGCATATATTTATAAGAGTTTAATATTACGGCTTTTTCAAAATTGACTTCAAAATGAAGTCCTGGCCACATTTTTATAATGCACTATGTATATTTATGTACACGAAATTGTACCATAAATCAATGTACATAATGTCGAGGTAAGAATGACCAAGCGAGTAGCGTAGTTTTTTGCGTCAATGTGTGCGTGCTGTGTACATATACGACAGTAGCGTAGTTTTTGGATGGTTTTTGGCTTCACCTAAATCATACGCCGTGCGCCATTTTATTCTCTAGGTTGATCTGAGGTAATTAGGAAAAGAAATATGTACTAAGAATTGGACTAAGAGCGAAAGGTTAAAAAAGTGTCCTATGTGCTATTCCAGACTATACAATCTATCCCTGTACCAAATTTAATCCAGATCCACTCAGCCATTATATCGTGAATGAGTAACAAACATCCATCGACTTATCCATCCATTCAAACTTTCGTATTTATATTAGTGTGTACTACCTTTAGGAAGCGATGATAGCCTAGCTGGAGAAGGCCTGCTCTCAAGCCAGAGGGAGCGGGTTAGAACCCAGCCGACGGCAAGCACCAATTTGTTTATTGTGTGGACATAATTATATGCGTATTGTATGTCATCTGCTACATGACTGGAGCCCGGTGTATGGCGACAGGCTCGCCCCCTGTCACATTTGGGACTGAATAACGTCAAGCAAAGTGTGGGTGTTGTGTAACACCTCTACCAGCCCCCTCGAGGGAAAGGCGTGACTATCTGATTTATACCTCACTCACAAAAGAACTTGATATTTAAAGCTATGAAATTAAAAATATTATGAAAACTCAATCAAATATCCAAAAAACCAACGGTAGGTAATTGAATCGGTTCCGTGCAGTCGACGAAACGGCACGAAAACAATAGTCCAACCACCACGCAAATATTGAATATCGAATACTTAAAGCCCATGCAAATTCGGTGAAACCTATTATAATCTGCATCGCACACCGCTGGACGCTCTTTTCATTCGATGCCTTTTGTCGGCGGATTCAATTAAGTTTACATCGGAGCCGAGGTCAGTTAATAAAAACCGAAGCCTACAAAAATTGGCGCGTAAATCAAGTTCAATAAAGTGCAGCACAATAGAACGGACGCCAACGGAAAATGACGCCCGACGGACGTCGCAAACAATGGCGCCTGACGTAATTGGCAAGCAATTGTAGGACAGAGATCGCGGCGCCGTTTGCTTGTACCGGGATTGGTTTGGATACTTTAAATTTTTTTAACCGACTGCGCAAGAATGAGGGAAATCTTTTTCAAGAAAGTGTTCGTATGTATGAGGTTTCTTTGGCACGGCCTACAGCCTAAACAGCTTGATGTAATTCGACATATGAGGTGTCATTTGAATCGTCTTAATAGTGGAAGTGACACAGGGTACAACATTTTGCAACCAGGTTTTTTGTTTTTCTATTAATAATGTTACATGTTCAAAGTCACACCTTTGTGGGTACACTCATACCTGTGTTATAGTTATATAAATTTTAGTTGTCACATCAATAATTTTACCTTGTTTCTTGCTTGTCTTGTGACATTGAGTGAGATGAGTGAGTCCTTTGCATCGAAGTTATTTGGTTGTCAATGGAAAGGCTACGGAGTTATTTGGTATGAACATTGTTCCACAATGGATTCATTTCACCTTGGAATTCGAACATAGGCAGGTACATTCCTTGAAAATTGACATGATTTTGAAATGTTTAAGTTTGGTTAATTTTTGGGTTTTTTTCATAAATCAGACTGAATTAGATATGCATATGTGGTTTCGTGCTAGTAAACAAATAGGGTCAACTAGAGCAAATGCGTCTGTTGGGCAATTGCGTCTTTCTAGAATTACTGACAAACCCTTCACAAATTAGGCGCCACCTAAATATTTTTTTTAATCTTTAGTTGTTATAATCTGTACAATATGGCGTTAGTTGCGAAATTTGTAAGGGGTTTCTCAATAATTTTCGAAAGACGCAATTGCTCCACAGACGTATTTGTTAAAATTCTACAAGGAACCTTAACTTTCACACATATCATTTTGCACCTATAGTCCTATAACCATGGCTGGAATAACAAAATCGATAGAAGAGTCACCCTTCCACTTTCACATTAAGAATTCCTGTCCATTGTCGCACGTCGTCGAATTAATCGTCCGAGAGTCTCTATTAAAGTTTCTTTGCAACTTGTTAAGAGGCTCAACTGCCTAAAACTCCGCAGATAATGTTAAACATTCATTTAAGTGCGCCCAAGTTCCGAATCGGGGAATAAATCTCGTAATTCTTGAAGCGTTTAATATTCATATCACCTCGCAGCGCACTTGGTTGGATTGGGGAAACTTCAGGCTCGGATTTTGGGAGCTTTAGCCATGAGAACGTTGAATATTGTCTACTTCTAATTTGCAACTTGCATTTCATACATTTAGGTTAATTTTGTTCCCAATTTGTGAGAACTTGGATGACAAAAAATCTTATTTTTTAGATTTAAGTTGATACTTACCGACATTTTTTTTAATTTGTAAATATTCTTTCACTTATGCAAGTTATCGTTTGCAAGTTATGCGTGGACATACATTTCGACGATTTATTTTTATTAAATAAAAATAAATTTCAAAGAGTTCAAATAAAAATAGATTCTTTCTCTTCAGACTTTATCATATCTAATAGTGCCAAAGATTGCGTAAATATTCTTTGCTTTTTTTTTATCTAAATTACTATTCGTAAGACATTACAATACCCTGAGTCAAGCCACATCGAAGGTTCCAGCCAATGTTCGTATTAAGCAGATAAAATAAAATTTGAATGGCAATGCAGCCATTACCGTTCGTTCGGATCGGTCCCGCGGGGCATATCGCTACCCCGTCTCTGCTGCCCTGGTACAAAACTCACTCATGTAAAGTGGAACTCATTTGTCTAACAAAATGTTAGTCTTGCCCTATACAGAATTGGGAACAAATTTTGTAAACTGGAGACTATAAGCTGAGAGGTTAATTACATAATTTTATATTTCCACAAAAGATTTTAACCAAAGATAAAGGTTTATATAGAGCTTTAAAACGACTTCGTCACAAAGCCCCATTCGATTCCAAATCATAGACTTAACGACTCTAGACTTACAGCGATGTGATTCCGTCAAGTTAGTGCCTACGAGTTTTACTTAGTAGCATTGCAACAAAAACCTCTTCGTTAAAAAGCTTTGCCAAAGTATCAGTAGAGCTTGAAACTAAAATATAGCCAAAAATTCTAATAGAATTGACTTTTACAGATATAGCTAACGACATAACTGCATCAATGAAACCTAGTGTACCGTGCAGTCACCAAAATTTTATGCTCCGACAAAACAATAAAACCGGACTCCGTAACGAATTGCCTATAAACATTGGTTCATCGCTCTTTTATAAAACAATGAAATAACAAATTGAATTAAAATGTTACTCCTATGCTATACACATCGACGTCTGAGGAAGCTTGTAAAGCAATTGAGGGAAGCCGCCAAAACACGTACTTCGTTCATTGGAGTCGTAATAACTGCGCCAATTCAAATAGACACTTGCAAACTGAAGCTTCGTGCCTTCGTCTGCTGTAAAGATGGACTTGTGGATAGTGCAGGGGGTCTAAGTTCACTGGACGTGTAATAACCGTCTGAGCAGTAGCTCTGATGTCGCCACATCAGCGGTTCGGCTACGACGTCCACGCTCATTTGTGGAGATATCACAATGTTAGTGTGTTCTAACAGCTTTTCAATGGTAGCTGCAACCAACTTTGAAGATAAAATAAGTTGTTAAATTACCAAAAAGAGAAAAGGCAATCGTATCGGAAAACTAAACTTTAAATTAGATTTAAATGTTCGTATGTTACTGTTTTTCTTACCTCGAAACTAGACGTAAAAGTTATTTTTTGTAGATCTACTGAACTTTTGTTTTCAAATTTTAACGTTGTACATTCCAAAAAAATTGTTCAGTTTTGTTCATGGTTTATTCAGCTTTGTTCAGTTTTTAAACAGGAAAGACGTATAGGGCGCGCTTGTCGCCGGCGCCCGCCCAAGCCGTGTTTCCGCCCGCCAGCGTTTAAAATAAACTGCATTTTTTATTTCTTATTCAGGCATTTCTGCAGAAACGCCGGGATGTTCATGCAAATAAGTGCCTAACTGACAATATTTAAAGGACAAACTTATTGATAAATACAATTCTATGACTTCTAGGTTTTTTTTAATAAATGCGCTGTTTTTTTAATTTGTGGTAAGTATTAAAAGTAACTCAGAGCTGTTCTTTAGAGATCTGTTCTTTACTTGATTTTAAAAGAGTACTTAGGATTAATTTTCTAAGATAATTCTTACAAACTTAAAATTAAAAAAAAAATTAACTGCGCTGTCATGTGTGAATATTTCTCGCTTTCGTAACTTTATCCGATTTTTAAAGTAAAAGTTGCCGCGGGCGTTAATACGCGCTCTTAGCCACCCCTAACATGAATAATTAGGTGTTCCCGGATTTACCCTTATCTGTAAAACACGCGTTTAAATTTGCGAAGTCATTCTTTCCTCTTTATTGAGGATAATACGTCTCAGATGGGATTCTGATTAATGCTTTTAACTCAAGCAACTTTGTCAAAGATAGCGGAGAAAAATAAAGGGACGTGACTTGACTAATTCGCGTTTTACGAAGATTTTACTGCGGGAATTACAAGAGTAATGGCACTTTACATAAAACCTTTTTATCGCTCGAACAGATTTGAAACTTCTTTCTGCTTAAGAAAAAAAACAGATTCTTCTTTTGAACACACAACTGACAGACGAATGCGGTTGACGCACGTTTGACGCTACGTCATTGAATTTTCGATTTTGTGTTTTAATCATTTAGAAAAATATGAAAATGAAATGTTATTTTCTTGTAATGCTGTATTTGGGTAAGATTTCGTGGTATTTAATTGTAAATCGTGTTAGTTGGTTGTGAATGTACAATGTTGAAATATTTTCCAGCATTGAATAGTTGCCAAGGAGTGTACGCAATCGACGACCGCGAAGTCAAGAGAGGCATGCACTCGTTTATGGTAAATCCATGGTTTAATGATGTACTCCACCAGGTATAGCATTCAGAAACACGTAGTGACGTCAATCGATGCTTAAGCAGGACTGAAATAAGTCATTTACAACAAGTTCGAAAGAGACTGATAACGATGACGTCATAATATGTTTGCTGAATGCTAGACCTTGTTTTTGTGAATTATGGGTAAGTCAAATCTTGTTAAAAACTTAAAATAAAATTCTTAACTGACAACCATGAAGTTCAAATGTTAGTGCAAATTAATGGTGACGTCAGACTGGAACTATCTTGAATATATAGAAGTGAATTTTGAAAACCACAAACTTAAGATTTTACAATGCAGTACAAAACAACAAAATGGGTATAAAAGTCGGTCTGTACGCTGAGAGTGATATCTTCCGGACAACCTTCGGATATGTAAGGAAACTTTATAATTATTATATAAGAACAGATTTTCATGTTCGCCTATACATAATTCCAATTATTTTACTAAAAGCAGCTGAAAAAATAATTATTAAGCACCATTTACGATTTACTTAGGTGCATAGGTAGTTGACTCATGCAACATTTCGTTACAGGCCATTGAGAAAATAAGTAATAATTGAGTTACTATCGAAAACACATTTTGTCTAACAGTGAATACTTTCTCTTTTTTTTTTCGCTAATCGAAAATTAATTATGAAAAGTGACTCTGTCTTTTAATTATTTTTCCTTTTTTATGATGACTCAATATTTAACACAAAGTACGTGTTATCTTTTCGAGTGCCTTACAAAGTGAGAGTGTGCTGGCTAGCATCCTCCCGGTGTACTATTATGAACGTTCAAGATGTCAAGTCTAGTATGATTTACATATTATGTCTATGTTACAGGCTTTCATTTACTTCTCTGACCCGTCGGTAGTGGACGTATCTAAGCAGCGTTTCGTCCGCTCAGCTGTGCTCATCCGAGCTGATTGGCTGGTGTCCACCGCCATCGGCCCGAGCCTCATGGACCCTCCTAACGGGTTCACGAAGAAAACTCTACTAGCTAGAGCTGGTGCCATCGCTATCGACTCCAAATTTACGCTAAACGAAGACGAAGATGAACAGGAACGAGAGGTTAGTTGCAAATAAAAGGTGTCCAGTTAATCGTTTGCTTCTGTCCGAGTCCACAGTAAGGGTAGGTCACATCATGGCATGATCACCAGAAGAGACAGCGTCCAAACGGCCGCGGTTCTACCATAACCGTATTTTTTCGGGATGAAAGTTACCCTATGTCTTTTTCTGGTCCCCGTGGCAACGTGTATGCAAATGAACTAACTCACTTTTGCAATAATAATATTCATTAGAATAGGCTTGCCTTTGACCGCTAATACGATGATAAGCCTGATAAGCAGTGAGCAGTGCAGTGATTCACTCGAGAATTGAAAACCGATCTATCGACGAATAAAGAGAAACACGGATTCCAAATTTCAAAACAATTTGTTGGGGATCTCTTCATCAGTTGTGACATTATGTACTAATGCCCTTATTTCACTTATAGATAATTCAGATCGTGCGGCCATACAATCACAGCGCGACGCAGTGGTGGACCACAGACATCAGTCTCATGAAGACCCTGCTCCCTTTCAAGATGACGTCAGCAGTCGGTGTTCAAGCCCTGACCTTTAAAAAGGCTGAACACATCGATCCCAAAACTTGCAGTATCCTTGTCTTTGCGGTATTTCAATTCTTGATTTGTTTATCATTATGATCGCGCGAACACATATGATCGCGCCTTTTCCCCGGAGGCAGAGGTGTACAACACCCACACTTCGTCAGACGATATTTAGTCCAAATCTGGCAGAGGGTGAGCCTTTTGCCACATACCGGTCTCCAGTTAAATAGCAGATGACATTAAAAACGCACATAATGCTCACAAATGGTGCATGCCTCCGGCTGGGATCGAACCCGCACCCTCTGGCTTCAGAGGGTGCGGGTGCCTTCTTCCAACTTCTTCTTTATTTTGCTTTTGTTCTATTATGTATTGCAGTTTTGTTTGTTACAATTTGCAATCTGGTTTTTGAGATTAGTTTCATTTAAAGACTTCTCCTGTAACCAAACTTAATTTACCATTGCTTTTTCAGAAAAGGTACGGAAATTCTACTGAAGACAAAAACCTGAAAGCGATATTAGTTGATCTCCTTCCACCCTCTGTGAGCAACTGTGGCAGTCACTTCTCGGCCAGGACCATGGCTTGCGCTGCAGACAGCGACGACAGCAAATATGACGTCTATGATCCACAGTTCTGTCAGGCGAGTATTTATCTTATTAATATGTATACCAAACCAATTTCAGATGCAAACCAAAAGTTGCACATTGAGTTAGTGTGTATTTTATTGCTGACTAGCACTTTTACCCACGGCCTTTCTCGTGTTTCATAATGTCACTCGGGGTTAAAGTAGAGTTTCTAATGGTGACATAATTTTTGAAATCGGACCTGTTGTTTGTACTAAATTAAATGCTTTCATTAACAGGGTAACAGCGGTGGACCTCTCATGTGCAGCAATGATGTGGTTGGTCTACAAACATACATCGGGAACAACTGTAAACAGCCTCACTTGTACCAGCTCTTCTTCCCTTGGGACAACTTCATAACCTGTGGCATTGAAGAGAAATGCCAAGAAGAACTTTGCGGAGCCATCTGTGACGCCATTGACAAAGACCCACCCAAGAAAGAAGTCCAAAACACCCTTCCAGTGACGCACGATATGGCGCGAGATATAATTTCCTACCTAAACGTCCCGCCAACCACAACAAAAAAACCGACTACAACCGAATCAATTTCAATGGTTTCGCTTGGCTCTCCTAAAACCACAACCCCGACGTTTGCCACTTTAACGGAACTCGTAAGAACGGACGATACGACCGTAAATCTACCAGATATAACTACAGAAAAAGAAATAAGACTGACGACACCTGACACAACTACAACTACAATTCTTGTTGAACTCGCGGTCACTGAACCTACGGAAAAGTTAACAGTAATTGACCGAACCAGCCAGTTGTTAGAGACAAAACAAGCGTTCACATCTTTGCCGAAACTGAAAAAGGACTTTGAAATTGTAAAAATTACATCAGAATCTTCAGCAATGGTGATAACAAACTTGAATAGTTGGCCCTCTGAGAAGCCAGAACGCCGTAATGATGATAGTCATATAGATGTTAAGAAAGTTGAAAGAAAGCCTCAAGTTGAAGCTCAGCTTGCAAAGCAACCCATCCGCATTGTAAGTCCAGCGAAGAGAAGTCGTCGCAACGGTGGCTCTTCGATCAGGAACTTAAGCGTTTTCCAAACTATGCTCTTTGGCTTTACAGTTAGTCTCACTGTGTTTGTAATTTGAGAAATTGATGTTTCAATATTATTAAACATTTACTTTTGCTACTTCCACCTTGTTTTTTTTTTATTTTGTAAAATTCTACCAATGCATATCAATAAAAATTCATCAAGACGCCATTTACTTTGTAAAGCCTCGGAATAATTAAACAGTGTTTAGTTAAAAATGGTGAATAATTATACAAAACAATAACTAGTTGATTGTATCAGGCGTTACTTTGCGGAAGTTCCATCTTCAAAATTGATCATCTTCAAAAAAAAACCAATAACTATTCCGAAGTTATACAGCGTTTATTAGTAAGAGACTAGTGTAGATCATGATAAAAAAAACAATACATTATTATACCATGGTGTAGACTGTAGACCATAATTTTATTATAGGATAGGTACTCGGTATTCTCGGATAATTCTCAGTAGATCCATTGTCCAGATCCATCGTGGATCCAATGAGACCTTTTTTCTCAGTAGATCCATTTCATGGCACTTTGGATCTATCAAGAAGTATTTTTCTCGCTAGATCAGATAACTAGATACAGATTTTAAAGTATGGACTTACTGAGGAGTTTCTTTCTGACTAGATCCATTAATGGATTCAATAAGAACTTTCTCAGCATAGATCTGTTTTAAAATAAACTGGATCTGATGATGTAAAATCTTAAAAACATTTTTACATGCATAAACCTGTAACCAAATTCTAATCTAAAAGCTCGTTGGCAGAGGGAAAGGTGCCCAGAATGCTAGCAGCATTGCCACGCTGGATGGCAATGCTCAATTTCTGGCCGAAATAAATGCCAGCATTCTGAACACCTGACGCCTCCACCAACCGTTAATTACCGATGAGTATGTTAATTTCTCACTGGAACATTTTTTGAAAAGATCATTGCGTAATGTTATACAAACTTGTCTCGCAAATTCCAGCCATACCGTAACAATGAAGGGAGAATTAGTTTTAAAAGATGCGACGGAGCGGTGCGGCGAAGTTTCTCGAATAAGTAGAACTAAGTAAGGTTGCAGCTTAACGCCTCGGCTGCTCTAATAGCATTAACAAGTTTCCAGACCGTATTGAACGAATATTTGTACGTGTACTTAAATTGCCAGCTTCATTTTAGGGTGGTTTATTAGACAGAAGAAAATGAATTTATTTAATGTGTACTAGTTGATGTACGTAACTTCGTAGAGTATGCTAAGTAGCGGATTCGCTGTAATTTTTCGCAGTGTTCACCTTGTTTTCAGGCTTTCATAATTATGATTTCAACTTGCTTGCTTTTTTAACCCTCGACACAAAAACGGGGTGTTACAAGTTTGACGTGCCTGGATGTGTGTGTGTGTGTGTATGTGTGTGAGAGTGTAAGTGCGTGTGTGTGAGTGTGTAAGTGTGTGTGTGTGTGTGTGAACGAGTGTGTGTGTGAACGTGTGTGGGTGTGTGAACGTTTGTGGGTGTGTATGTTTGTGCGTGTGTGTGTGTGTGCGCGCGCGTGTGTTTGTGTGTGTGTGTGGGTGTGTGCGCGCGTGCGTGTGTGTCTGTTGTTGCATCGTAGCTCACGAACGAATGTACCTTTTTTTTGTTTGAAAGGTTAATTAGTCGGGAGTGTTCTTATGTGTGTTTGGGTGTCGAAGGGTTTTTACATTTAAAATTTATATACTTGTTTATTAAGTATTTACGTACAAAATTAATTGTTAAAAGTACTTATAGTTTATTAACACTCTTATGTATCAGAAACATCAATAAATTGACTAAACATATTTACCAAGATTCACGCCTTCCAAACAAATTACAGCAGACTTGGAGTTAAGTGTACTTAATCGCGACTTGTGAAAATGCAAATAGGGTCCTCGCAAGACCCTTGAGCTTCAGAAGTTGGCGTGTCTGCCGCCCGATATGCTAATAGGCACAATTTTGAATTAGTAAGAGAACTGTTACAGATTTACTTTTTTGGTGCTTTTGTCCGACTTTTCTGTGATAAAAACTAATTATAAGAATATTTTTGTTTTAAGCGACTGCAGGAGGAGGTGCTCAATTCGTCGGAATCTTTTTTATGTTTCTCGATTACTGAAAAACTTAGGTTTTGTTTCTGTTTTAAAAGAAATGTTTATTTATCGAATTGGGTCGAGTGGTTTTTTACAAATTCAACAAAAAACTAAAAACTGTTTACAAAATCCAATACAATCAAAATTATACTTATCTTAATATATATAAATCTCGTGTCACAATGTTTGTCCTCAATGAACTCCTAAACCACTTAACCGATTATAATAAAATTCGCACACCATGTGCAGTTCGATCCAACTTGAGAGATAGGATAGTTTAAATATATATATATATATATATAAATATAATAAACGCGAACGAAGTCGCGGGGTGACAGCTAGTATTATATATATTTTATCACAAAATTATAGGCATATTGATTTCTCTACACGGAATCATGAACGAAGGAACAGCCCACAGTAGTAAATATTTGATTAGTTATGTATTGTCTTTCATTAGTGTATGGCAGCTACATGGAGTAAAAGCCTAGATTTCCAATAAGAAAGAAATTGGAAATTCTTAATTATTCTTAAAAAACTTTATCAAAAATTAGAAACTGATTCTGAGCCAGAACAATCAATTCCTTGAATAAATAAATAAAATTCCTACCTAAACTGAAATAAGTATCTACTTAGCATTTTAATACTTCACCGAAAGGACTACTCTTACCTTATAATATATATTTTAACGATAAAGAGTTCGATTTAGATTGAATAGAATTCCAACTTCCGAAGTGCACTGAATCGAAATGTATCTTAATACGACTAGATGTGTTTAAATTCCAAAAGGGGTGCGCTTCAGAAAACTGTTATGCATATTTTAAAGTTAAATTTACTTAAAATCATAGACTTTTAATATTACTTGGAATGGACCGGATCAGAGGGACTTTTCATTGGTCCAACACTCAGTCAAGCAGGTACATGAACCTGATCGAACGCCGATTTTGTTGATGGTCTGTCATTTAACTCGAAAGCGATGCTACTTAGTAGACTATGAAACGATAAAATTATTAATATTATTACCATAGTAGAAATGTTGACAAGTGATGAGATGTGAAGCATGATAGCCTAGTTGAAGAAGGCCCACCTCTAAAGCCAGACGGAGCGGGTACAAACCCAGCTGACGTCAAGCACCAATTTGTTCATTGCATACAATACATCCATATGTTCATGTGTGAACATATGGATGTATTGTATGTCATCTGCTACATGACTGGAGCCCGGTGTATGGCGACAGGCTCGCCCTTTGTCACATGTTGGACATTACATCGTCCGGCAAAGTGTAGGTGTTGTATTACACCTCTGCCAGCCCCATCGGAGGAAAAGCGTTACGATATGTTATGGAAATATGTTATGGAAATACGTAGATATATAGATTGCGCAAGTTATTCACATACTATACAAGACAGAGAGAGACAGAGATATATACAAGAGAGATACTGAGTGTACAATATTGGGATGAGCCAATCCTTACTTTTGATATCGTTGCTTAGAGCGAACTCGCGAAAGCGAATGAAGACTTCAAGAATATCGCTTTAGGAACTTTAAAATGTTTTATGATCTTCCACGGACGTGATAACGTAAATTTAAGTAAAACCTGGTTTTGCGGGTAGAATCACAAATGTTTCCTTTTGGATAAAAACATTTATCTGCGTTATGTACTTAGACCTACTTTTAATATTGGACTTTATATAATCCTACTCCCTACTAATCCTACTAATATTATAAACGCGAACGTTTGTAAGAATGGATGGATGGATGTTTGTTACTCTTTCACGCTAGAACGGCTGAACAGATTTGGATGAAATTTGGCACAGAAATAGATTATAATCTAGAATAGCACATAGGATACTTTTTTAACCGCGGGTGTAACCGTGGGGCGCAGCTAGTAAATTAATAATATCTGGCCATGCCCTGTATTTCACTTGTACTCGTAATATTCGTATTTTACTTCATTTTCCAGGTCATCAATTAAATCGTTTAATGCAAATTATTTCTTTTTATAATGCATCAAGATTGGTTCAGCTATTTCATTATGAAAAGGAAACTCATTTTCAAGTTGATGTAAGTAGAATAAAATTAAAAAAATTGATAAACATTTTGACAAAAAAAAACTAAACAAATCAATCTCTAATAAACTCTTAAAATGAAATCGCTGTGAAAATCCAAATTTTAATTATTCGTTTTACGCTCAAACTTTCGTCATCAGATGATTCTGTAAATGAGTTAACAAACAAAAGGAATTAATTCAACGATCTCATAAAAAGAAATAAGCAGTTCATAACTTTTAATAATTAAAACTGGAATAAAAATAGGAGCATCCTGGGCATTGCTGACCAGTGTTAGTAGACCTGCATTTAAGAACGGTTACTTTTTTTGGGTGGCCTCAGTTGTCTGGTTTTCCTGTAGGAGCTTCGTCTAAGTCCCTAGCCGGAGGGTAGAAGAAGTGCCAACTGTCGTTAACTCGCCCTGGCCGGTGTAACGAGTGTAAACAGGGGATGGCTCGTTAACATAATAGCGTGTCTATTAATCGAGATAAGTTTTTGAAGCTAAACATAACCTTAGCAAGAAAACGTTGTTTAGCCTCGGAATAGTTTTGCTGTGTTTTGTCTTCTTCTTTCTTCTACATTTTTGAACTCGATCGACAAAGACAAAAGACTGTGCTATTCCGACGCTATACAACGTTTATTGCTAGGGGGAATCTTATATCTTTAAATGAGCAATTCTTATATATGTATACTCGTAATTGGAATCTCGGAATCGGCTCCAACGATTTTCATACAATTTAGTATATAGGGGGTTTCGGGGGCGATAAATCGATCTAGCTAGGAATCATTTTCAGAAAATGTCATTTTATTCGTGTTTTATCGAAAATCAACTTAAACATAAACTTGGAAGAAAAATTACAAATTTTACTCTTCCTGACATCTATTGGCGCATAATAATACTATTTTTTGTGAGCAACTAATAAGGCTTAACTAAGTATTTAATGGGCGGCCTTATCGCTCAGAGCGATCTCTTCCAGGCAACCTGACTTTATAGTTGACTAGCTGTTTCCCGCGGTTTCACTCCTGTCCCACAGGAACCGTTAATTTCTTCAGAATAAAAAGTACCTTAAGTCCTTTTCCGTACCTTCGACAACGTGTATGCAAACTTTCAAGATAATCGGTTGAGCAGTTGAGACGTGAAAGCGTTACAAACAAACAAACAAACTCATTTTCGCATTTATAATATTAATTAGGATTAGGATTTACAACAGACTATCAGTTATATCAGTGATCAAACGCATGCCGTTTGATCACTAATTTAACGGACTAGGCATGCGTTTCATCACTGATTTGTCTGATGGGAAGCCCACTATCCTAAAGGCATATTCTCCTAAACGCTCTCTGAAATATAATCGGACTGGTTCCAAGTCTAACTAAGGGGGAATAGAACCCTCAAAGGCAGGCTACACACAGTTAGCTACAACGGTTTTGGATGTAGTAATACAAGGGTATTGTGCTTCCGTCAAATTGAACAACCTGTAGAACTTACGAGTATGTGACTGATTATTTTGTATGGAGACACGATTATTTTTCTTCCTAATTTTGCAAACTGATGTTCTTAAAGTTGTTCACTTTGACGGGCAAAACAACACCCATAAGACTTACATACTAGCTGCGCCCCGCGGTTTCACCCACGCTTAGAAAGTATCCTAGGTGCTATTCTAGACTATAATCTATCTCTGTGCCAAATTTTATCCAGATCTGTTCAGCCGTTCTGGTGTGAAAGAGTAACATACATCCATCCATACATTCTTACAAACTTTCGCGTTTATAATATTAGTAGGATTACACTTAAAACTAGCACTTTGAATAAAATCAGTAAAGTTTAAACTAACCTAACCTAATCTATTCAACAATGTGGCAAAAGCAACCAGCAATAATCGTGTAGCTTAAGTAGATACAAATCATCTTCTCACCATCAGCACTGGATTTGGACAATGGGACCGATCTGTGAGTATTCAAAAAACTTGCGAGAATTTTCTTTTTTAACCGACTTACTAAACGGAAGAGGTTGTTAATTTGTCTGCATGTTTTTTTAATGTATGTTACGCGATTACTTTGCCAATTATGAATTAATTGTAATGATTCATTTTTTGTTTGGTAGATCATACTTTAGAAATTGTTCCAAACACATTTTATCGAAATCGGTCCAACAATTTTTCAAATATCAACAAGAGTTCCGAAGACGGGTCTGAGCAGTAATGCACTTGTAGCGCCTCACTCAACTGCCGTCTTTGTACTTCTTCACTCTACAAAACTTCAAGGCTAGAGTGAATAAGTACCTTATAGGTCGTCGTGCTCCATCTTAGACCACAACGTCGCTTAACATCAGGCGTGTTGGTGGTCAAACGCTGACCTATTGTACATAAAAAAAGAGTCTAAAAATTGTGAACCTGGATAACGGGAAGTCGGTTTTCTACGCTTTGCTTTTTATATCCCATATAGTGGCTCCCAGAGCTCTGGGAGCTGTAGACCTCACGGCTGACGTTAGTCTTGCTCTACAAGTCACCTCTCTGAACCGATTTTCGTGAAATTTTGTGAGCAGTTCGAAAATTAGACAGATTTTTTCACCACAAAATTTCAAGAGAATCGTTTAAGAAATGCGACCTGTAGAGGAAGACAAAGATCCGGATAGAGATCTGGACAGAGATCTGTGGGGCTATTACTACGCGTGAGATGAGATGAGATTTTATCTTGGTCACTCTAACACCTATGACGTTTCAAACGAGAGCAACAAGGATGAAAAAAAGGTGAGATCAAATCTCAAATCTCCGAATAGGGCCCCTGGGCGGAGACATAAATCCAGACATAAATCGGACATACGAAAGCTTTTTTGTCGAAGCTGAAGCATAGACGTTTCGGTAGCTATCGCTCGCTCGGTCAATTATTGAAGTCTGTTAAAAATAAGCACAATAGAATAAATTCCAACAGCAAGTTCGGTAGCAAGATAAGTTTTAACAGCGAAGTAACTGAAACTAACAAGTTAATAAATCTCAGCTCGTCGTTATCTGGCCCGCGCTACAGTTATTTTTAAATGTTTCACTTGCTTCGGACTCGGACTGAAAGATAATTTATTTTCTACGCTATTACAGTTCCTTTATTTGTGAGATTCTTAGGTAGAGTAGATAATACAGAAAACAATAATTTAGAAAACAAAACAGAAAATGTGTGGTGTTTGTTTGTTAGTTTGTGTGTACACAAGCCAGAGTGGGTTTGGACCCAGCCGAAGGCACGCACCAATTTGTTCATTGTAAGTACATTATTTTATTTTTTTCTAAAGAAAAAAACATGTGTGTGCTTTAGCATACACCACCGTCCATGCTTAATCATGTTTTATTCCATCTAACGGTTGTATGGAAGAGATCGCTCTTAAGCGATAAGACAGCCCATTGCGCCTATATTTTTGAGTGTTTAGTTTAGATTTATTTTGTATTTGGTGTCAATAAAGAGTTTTTGTATTGTATTGTTTTGTATTGTAATATTGTTGGTGCAAAAGTAACTCGTATTTCGTCTAGTTATTTTATCTTCACAACTTTCAGTTCTAAAAAAGATAATCTAGAAACTTGAACACTTTACGATAATTCAGTTCATGTTCCTTGTAAACATTTCTACTTGCTCAATATTAGTAATTTTAATGTAACAAAAATTCCAATCAACCGTCACGCAGAATGGAACCGCTGAAAGAATAACAGGCCGAGTGATCATATCCGTTTTCACAGTCGTCTGGTAGGCAATTTTCAATCTCTTTCCTATTTGTAGCAGTAATAAAGCTGCCGGAGAAGCAACAATCAATTTTGTATTTCAATTTATTCCCAACCATCCTAGTTCGTGCGATGATAAGAAAAAGAAAACGCGCTCATTGAAAACGGAAATTATTGCAGAAGCCATCAGTGGTGTGGAGGCTTGCTAAGGGACTTATTTTTATGGCGGATTTCGGAGATTGTTTACCTTTTATGTGCTAAGACTACTTTGCAGGTTACTAATGTGGGAATGTTTTTTTTTTCAATGTGTTTAGTGTAGTTTGATTTATATTTAGCGATAACTAGGAAACCAAGTAAAACGAATGGATGGATAGTGAACTTTTTATAATTTTTTAATCATTCAATGCACGATTAGTTGCAGCTGTTGACGTACAAGTGTTGTGCTTATGAGAACAATATCTAGGTACAATAGTAGCAGTAGTAGTAGGTACAATATGTAGGTTACAGTAGTGGCTCTGTTAGCTCTGTGACTTCGCGGCCGACGTCTGTCTTCTTGTACAGGTCGCACCAAGAAAGAAATTAAATCATCGCAATTTCGCAGACTGATTCGGCAAAAAAAACCTGAATGATTATCGAACCTATTCATTAAATTTTAAGAGAATCAGTTTAGAAATGCGACCTGTAATGGAAGACAGAGATTCCGACAGAGATCTAGACAGAGATCTGTGGCCCTATTCGGAGATTCTCACCATTTTTCGTCCTTGTAGCTCTCGTTTGAAACGTCATAGGTGTGAGAGGGACCAAGATAAAATCTCATCTCATCTCACAAGTAGGAATAGCCCTCCTGGACAGAGATCCCGACAGAGATCCTGACCGAAATCCAGACAGAATTCGGACATACGAAAAAATTTTTTTTAGAAGCTGACGCATAGTCGCTTCGCTTATAAACAAAATTAGTTCAATTTGTCAAGTTTTGAAGTACCAGGATAAAGGGTATGCAAAATTTGCCACATAGTTTGCGTGTCTGCTTTTATTTTCTATTTGGTGTTTGATTTGTGAGGCCGTCGGTAGCTGGTGCCATTTTTCACGAGCCTCATTGTGTCGTTCACGCTCCGAAGACTGGCCGACTCCCGAGCACTGTGGAGCACAGATTAGAACGGAGAAGATGCAGAACTTCGGTAGAGAGACAACAAAATAACAGTAGAAATTTATAAACCCACTTTTTACGTATGAGAAAAGAGTTTGAAAGATCTATAAGATTTAATGTTTGTATTAACAATAGATCCTGATTAATAATTTGAGGCGAGGTTATTAAGCTAGCAATATAAAACATTGTAGAGATAGAAACAGTTTTAAGGTTGGTAAAGCATACATTTCCTAGGACCAACGCACATTACAGACTTTTAGTCGTTTTGGTTATTTTTTATAGAAATAAAATAAGATTAATTTTATTTCCAAAAATACGAATTATTTAACATAAATTCGTGCTTTAGACTCATCAAGACTCTTCTTCGAATTTGTCTGTTTTGTTGTTATGAATATTATAATATATTTTTTTTTAAATCATTTCCTCAATATTTTGCTTTTGCCAAATTTCCAACAACAGTTACCCTGTCAGTTGTTGAAAATTTTGCAAAAAAAGTTAGTACAATTTTTTTTATCTAGTCAGTTACCTATTATCGAACCTGCTCACAAAAATTCACGAGAATCGGTTCCGGAGAGTAACCTGTAGAGAAAGACAAACGTCAGCCGTGAGGTTTACACCTCACAGATCCACTAGTATAATGTCTCTCAAAAACAAAACATGAGATAACTAGACAAACGCGCAGTTTACGCGGCTTCTTCAGAGTTGTCTCTCTGTACTTTCCCTAGTTTGCGACCGGCTCCCAAGCACCGAAGGCTTGTTCAGGCGAAACACAACTCGCACCTCTATTTGCGAGCGTCCGATTTGAATATGCGTTGTTTATGCGACACGCTCGATTCGCTTCGGTCATTGTCTATGGCCAATTGTATTCTGTTTACGCTTTTTGTGGTGATCTATGACGGTGAAACCTTTGAATTGGACACTTTCTCTTCCAGAGCCGTTGAATTTGTAGAATTGAGGACGCGCTTACGAGTAAATAGACAGTTTGATTGCCATTAATCACGGAATACAGAACTCTCTATCCAGAGATCATTTGTTATTTCAATGGTTTTTCAAAGACAAATTCGTTTAAAATAAATTACCTCTAAATACTTAAAATAAAAGAAGAAAGTAAACAGATATTTTCTAGGCAAGCATGCTGAATTTTTGACCACATACATGGTGCCCTATTTTGACGTATGAGATGGTTTTTTTTAGTGGCTTCTGCCCTTTATGGTTTTGGGGCAATTTTGCCATCAACAGTGAGGGAGGTGATAATCATTGATATGAAAAGCCCGGAGAGAAATAATCCTGGTAGGGTAGATAACACTATAAGAGTAATAAGAGAAAATAGAAAGAAAAACTAAAGACGGATGTAATTGGACTGTATGAAATTAGGTATGAGATGTTATCTTGGTCACCCTCACTTCTATGACTTTTCATACGAGAGAGACAAAGACAAAAAAACTCACGTGCAAGAATAGACCCGTAGTCACTTCCTATTTCAAGTATGATTCTTGTCAGATGCGTGTCAGCTCGGCTGAAAAAAAAGTGCGTGAAGTCCCTCCGCGCGGAAGAAATGAAACTTATGTGTACCTTTCTTACTACGCCCATGCGTGCGATGAGCCATGCGAATGCATGTGTGAATACTCTCGCTCTGTCTCTTTCTATTCCCCCTCCCCAGGAGCGTTAAACGTTTAACGCAACCTTGTTGGAAGTCGCATTAGAAGTTTCACTTCAAAAAACTTCAGATAGTTTTCCTAAAAGCTTATTTATAGTGCACGTTTACCGATTTACTCTTCAGTTCTTACCTATACGACGTAATATCATACACTCGGTGCATGTTTGCCGTAGCGAAATTAAAGATGGCATCGATAACAGTTCTATCAGGGTGCTCCGCCGACAATGAGGGCGCACGCCGGGAAATTGGGGTGATTTTTCTCCTCTTTTCACGTCCGCTACTTTACTAGTAACGTCAGAAAAGTTGTTACTGTGCAATAGTTTAATTTCACAGTAACAACTTCTGACGATCGTGACGATCGTGATGGCACGTACCAATTTGTTCATTATGTGAACATATGTGCGTATTGTATAAGACTGGAGCCCGATGTATTGCGACAGGCTCGCCCCCTGTCACATTTGGGACTGAATATCGTCCTGCGAAGTGTGAGTGTTGTATTACACTCTGCCAGCCCTCTCGGGGAAAGGCGTGACGATATGTATGTAAAATTTGGTTAGAGCTATTATATCTGCCTTGCCGTGAAAATTGTAGCCTTTACCAAAAATTAAGAAAGGTAATATTAAGCAAGTAAGGAATAAAGGTAAGCATATCGCTCTGCCAAAGTTTTGCGTAAGAGTGTGCGAGTTTGTGATTTCAACTCCATAACGGCTCAGGTTTCTCTACCTTTTTTAACCCTCGACGCAAAAACGACGGGGTGTTATAAGTTTGACGTGTCTTTCTGTGTGTGTGTTTGTGTGTGCGAATGTGTGTGTGTTTGTGTGTGTGTGTGTGTGTGTGTGTGTGTGTGTGTATGTGTGTGCTCCCGAACGGATGAACCGTTTTTATTATTAGTTTATTTTTTTTGTTGGAAAGGTAAATTAGTCGGGAGGGTTCTTACGAGTATCTATGTTTCATGAAAATAGGTATGGGAGTTTATAAATTTTTAATTCACACTTGTAATCATTCTATCAACTTATTCTATTCATAGTTTTGAAACAGTTCTGTTTGCATTACACAAAAATTACTACTTACTTCTTGCTACTTTCCTTTGAGATCCGATCCGATCAGAGTTTGGTCAAATTACATCTTGCCTATTGTTCTGGTTAGTGGCTCTTTTTCCAAACAAGGTGGTAGTAATTTTTATTACTTTGACGTTCTTATGTGTGTATCTTTGAAACACAGACTTCCAATACTGTATTGGAAGTCTGTGCTTTGAAACCCTATTGAATGAAGAAATTTAATTTAATTTAATTCTTCTGTCAATCTTTTTTTTTTCTGCTCTCTATTTTGCTGTCTCTCCTTAATTTTCACCTTCACGCTGTAAGGTGGCAAGTGACAATGCTGCGGCCGCCGACATTTTTATGTCCCTGATATGAACTTTGGTCTCCATTTTCGTCCACTGAAAGCGTCTTCAAATTTCTGTTCACCTTTGGTAGCGCTTCTTTCATTGACTTCTTTATTGATGTTATAATGTAGTCAATAATAAATATTATGACAAAGCAATTTTTTTTTAATTTATAAATAGTAGGATTTATGCAACAACGTTGTTTTGTAATTTGTGTACATTCGTTTTTGTAGAGCACGCGTGCACTCAACTGTGCAAGTGCTTGCACAGTTGATTCAATATTTTATATTTGGCGTAAGAGCATTAAAAAAAATTAATATCATTTTTTCTGGCGCTACCAATTTAAATATTTTCGAATTATCATTTTATCACATCATGTCACACTAACGCAATGAAATGTAACTTCGTTCCTCGTATATAACGTATTCATGCTTAAATGGTACTGCCATTGTTTATCTAATTTACAAAGGAAATAGTATTCACCATAATTTTACTACTCTAGTACAGTTTTTGTTACTTCATTTTACTAACCCAGTACAAAAGTAAAGTACTTGGAAAATCGGGTAAACTTGCGGGTTGCAACCACTCTAAATATTTTTTAACCTACCTACCTATTGGGTACAGGAAGTAGATAACTAAAAAAACAAGTAAATTTGGAACAAGGCTTTAATGAGCTACATCTTTGGTCATATCATTGGTTAAATGGAAACCGACATAGAATAAACAATTACATCATTTTCACACAACTATGAAAGGGGCTCTCAAAGGTTGTAGATATGAGTACATTTGCAAATCAATATAAAACACTGATCTAACAGGGAATGTGTCAATTGCTCTACAGTCACCAACATTCATATAAGACTACCTACTTACATTATTAATATTTACAAAAACACCTGCGAAGTTCATATATTTAACTTACATCTAATAGGTTTACCACACGCACAAGTTTCTCGACACTTTTATCAGTGCGTACTTAACTGAGCTGAATGGTTACGATACGATTGAAAATCGCGTAAGCCATGCGTGGGGTTGGCGCGGTGAACAGTTTTACCAACCAAACGCGCGGTGTTCCGTGTTCAAGCCCGACCTGCGCAGTCAAAAGTGTGGAAAAGCTTGTGTGTGTAGCAGGCCTATGACGTTACAGTAGTGGAAGTAAGATTCTTGTCGATGAATAAACTGACGTTTAAAATCTACAAGTTTGTCAAGACTATATCAATTTACGATTTTGTCGAGTTACGTTAGAATATCGAACGACAAAGAACTGTACCTCCAACTTGACGGAGACATGATAAATAAATTGCATACTAGTACACAAATTCCACCAACGCGGATACAAATGTCGACGCGTTACGTTTACTATACAGATAAAATTTCAAAACAGTGACGGAAATAAAATATGCAAACAAAATATTCATACTAATTTGGACTACCTAAACCGTTTCGAAATTTAATATTGCACGATTCCACAGGCATTTATTTTCTTCGTTGGTGACTTAGAATACACAAATGCGTTGAAAATTATAAAACTTTTTTTTTGATTGTAATAAAAATACAGTAAAGTAATACCTATCTAAATTTCTGTGTCTTTTTGGCCCAAACTGTGAATAAAGAACTGATAATTATGAACGGTCAATGAAGTAATTCAAAATATGCTAATCACAGAGAAAATGGGGTCGATTTTTTTGCACAATTTACTAACTAATCTAAATTTGATAGCACTAAATTTTTTTGCTGCACTTTTCACAAATTAAATTTTAAAGAGATGCAGGAATGTTTAGTGCCGTCAAACTAGTTTAGTAAGTTGTACAGTAAAAATTGACACCATCATGTTAGCCAGTGATACTAAATGAACTAATTTGAACTACATTTTACTTTTACATTCATAATCAATACGTATTCACATTTACCTAATTTTATTTGAATAAGTCACGATTATTATAAATCAAAAAGATTAATTCCTACTTACGGAAATAGCTATTTACACAAATAATACAAACATTGGAACAATTATTTGAAACTTAACAGATATATTTTTATTTTATAATAGGTATACCCATATAGGTACAAAACGAAATAACAAGCACACACGGACTTGTGGTTAAAAAGGGAAATTTTTGAGAAAAAAATCGGCTAAGCCGATTTTCCGATACTTTTCTTTGATCGATAAGTATCTACATAATGCACTTACTCGTGTTTTTTTAACTAAATCAGACGAGTACAAATATTAATTATCGCGTACTTACTAAGAATATTGTTTTTAATTTACGCTTAGCAAGTATAATTATTAGAGGGAGATATTTTGTTGGACTTTCGCGAATCCGTGTTTCTGTTTTAGAAATTTCTTACAACACAGTAGTAGTATAGTATACACAAAGATAACCACAGACGAAGATACTAAAAATTTTGAAAAAAAAAATACCCGTAGGTTTTTTGTAATACAGGATTGTATATACAAGTCGTGAGTACTAATCATGAATTTAGACTTCACAAGGAATTTGCAATGAACGAAAATAGTCAACAAAACTCAAAATATCTATGAAATAATAAAGTAAAACACCTATTCAATTATTTAAGTATACAATGATCTAAAAATCAAGATCCTATAATTTAACTAAAATTATAAAGCAAACATTTAATTTTAATATTTACTTATCTATTCTACTTCAGCAAATAGCCATATCTGAGATCAAATTCTGAGATTAAACAAAACATTTTCTTTTTAATATCATTTTAACTTAAACATCATACGGCGACGAAACGAGTCCTTCCTAAATCAGACAACAGTTACACAGACATGTAATTAGATGTCTGTACTTTAACTACAGTTTGGCATTCACTTTGCTTTCAGTACATTACACAGTTTAAACACTGAATTTACAGTCAATTTTTAGGGATATTAATTTGATCACAATAACTTTGATCCACCTCCTAACAGGGCGAACGTATTTGATCGTGACACGTGAGCCATCACTAGCGGTCGTATGGGAACCCGTATAGTTCGCGCGATTAGTTTTGATACTTGGCGTACGGGTGGGCCGCGTCTCACGCGCGATAGTCTCAGCTAGACGCGGAGAGGCCAAGGGGCTTGAGGTGCGGTGGGGGAACGAACGGCGCGGGAGACGAGCCAGACATGTTGTTGTTCAGGTCGCCTGCGCGGCCCGAGCCATTCATCAAGCTGCTCATTGCGTTGCTTGTCTGCTGCAACATTGTTTCATATTAACATGCAATTTATAATGATGTGCTTTGATTGAACACATTAAATTAATAATTCAAAGGGAGACAAATATTTGCTTTAGGTAGGTACTTAGATAATAATTTAAGGAGCTTTAATTTTTTCATTAGAAATGAATTAATAAAAAAAAATTAACGTATAAAAGCTACCACAGTCGTAGTAACTACAATTGTACTATTAAAATAGTAGCAGAACTACGTATTAAAATAGTACCAGAACAACGAAGATAGTACAAGTACCAGAATTACCTGTGAGTTCCTTACACTTTAAAAGATCAAGTTTGTTTTTACACGGTATAATTTAGAGCTGAGATGGAAAAACTATTTCTTTTTAAACTCTTCAACAAACAAAAATACTAGATTGCGTTTTTTGCTTACCGGTGGGGGTGGCAGGTGAGTAGTCTGCCGCTTGAGGTGCGCCAGCGGTGGTGGGTTGTACGCCATGTTGGCGAACACCAGCCGCTCTTCGTAGTCGTACTCGCAGAGGATCTTGTTCTCACACAGGTAGAATCGGTCGCCGACACAAAATCTGTTAACAAACAAAATTAAGTAAACTCAAGTCCTTAAGAAAACTAACTGAAAACATGAGACAACTAGATGAAAATTTCAGAGAGCTTACAAGAAAGTTTTGATAGTGTTTACTGTTTATTCTGTTATCTAATTAATAATAAGCACATTTAATTAATACATTTAATGACTTTAACTCGGTCTTAGATCCAATTTGGATCCTAAAAATTGCCACGTGACCAGGTACTTGTTTACCTAGATTAGCTTAACTTTCATTTCAACCATATTGCGTGCAGTAACTTTTAAACCGAATTCCACAAAGGAAGAGGTCCTCATTTCGACTGTATTTTTTTTAGTTTATGCGATGTTTTAACTTCAACGTTTAAAATCGTGGTCATTAAGGACATATTTGCCATGAATGCTACTTATGAAACAGTCATCGAAAATAATTCAAAGCGTAATTCTCGAACGAGCTACTCAGCAGTGTTAGCCAAATGCATTTATACGTTGAGTAGGCAGCGCAGTACACAGGAAGATCCAATTAGTGATTCCGTGGACGAGCAACGCCACCTACGCGCTATTAAGGCTTCCAAGTAAATCTAATTATAACTTAGCTCTATTTTTATACGACGCGCTCGATGCTATCTGTAAAAGGAGCCGGCGTAAAATGTCCAAGAAACAAAATTTACTATCAAAAGTGGAAAGGTCATCGCCAGTAAGGAGGCGCGATAACGTCACGCAAGCGAGCATCCCTCAATGTGGCAAAACAAAAGGTATCGCCTTCGACTCGCCAGTGGCCGCCCGGAACCGGCGATGATAAGACCGACTTTATCTCCCCTCGCCGCCCCGCGCGTCTTCCCTCACCACCCCTCGTCTACCAACTCTTTTGTTTCACTTGTCACAAAAATTAAGCGCAATAGCTCTGCTACAAATGTCTCTTTTTTAAGGGGCCAATTTCCACCGCAACTCAGTCGATTTCGCCGCTCTTAATTAACTTTATTTCCTGTTCTCTTCGTTCCCGACTTTTGTTTTGGGCTTGTCGTTTTTTATTTCGCTATTTTTTGTCTGCAGCTGCGTAATGGAAAAGATGGAAAACGAAATTTTAATGAGTGGGTGCAAGTTAAGCTTTGTGCGACGCGGCATTGTGTCGCGCTGTTGACACCAACTTTGACGTTTTAGGAGCGGACGCTCTATTGACTGTTCCCTCGGCGTAAGACAATGCCGCCGCGCCTACTGTTCAGATTACGAAGTGGTGATACGAGAAATTAACAAAGTCTGTAGACGTTTCATTATTTTTTCCATGTTCACACATCATTTCATTTACACACAAACTTCTGTGGGTGTTTTTTGCTGCACGCAAAAATAATAATCTAAAACTATTCGTATAAAACACCAAGTGACAATTACATGGACTAAATTTCGTGTACTGGGCAGTGCGTGAAACACGTCTGAAATGTTAATCAAGCTCATATAGGAGTTGCAGTGCACCGTGAAGATGTGACAGACGGCGGCGGGCGACAGCGCGACTGTCGTGCGACGGCGGAGCGGCGCGACTTCCGCGGCCTCGTCGGATACTGTGTCGTGGGACTAGGGCTGCCACACTGGCTAGCGGTGTTTACTGTTTTAGTGAACTTCAAAGTCGAAAGTTATTTATTGATAAACATTGATTTACACGTCAATTTGCATGGAAAACCCTGTCGTAGACGTTTGAATCTACTAGTAGTATAAACAATCAAAACAATGTTCTATATTGTCTGAGAAAATAATAACATAAATATGTTATCCATTGAATAGAGACATATTGAATACAAATTATAAAAATACAATGTCAGAGCGTCAAAACCTTATAAATAATCCTACTAATATTATAAACGCGAAAGTTTCTAAGAATGGATGGATGTTTGTTACTCTTTCGCGCCAGAGCGGCTGAACAAATCTGGATGAAATTTGGCACAAAGATAGATTATAGCCTAGAAAAGCACAGAGGATACTTTTTTAATCGCGAGTGAAACCGCGGGGCGCATCTAGTATCAACCATAATTGATTACTTACTTCTAATAATTATTACATCATTAACTTCTACATGTAAAAAAAATAGGTTTTATTACTAAGTTATATGTTTTTTTCAGGTATTTTATTTATTCTCAGGAGTGTTGTTCGAAACAAGTACTTAGTTCTAAAAAATCGTTAAGTAGATACTCGTAAACTACGAAAGTTAAATGAACGTAAAAATGGGGTAAACGAAGGAATGGTCAAATTTTTATTAATTAAAAAAGAATGCTACTGAAAACTTTGGGAAATAATTGATAGCATTTTAAAATCAATTATTAATGTTAGATATGAGTGCCCAACAAATAAATGAGTCTGCTACTTTCTAAATAGTTACTTATGCAGTTGAAGGGCAACCCTGCGAGCGCCGCTAAATAATTTAGCCGTTTAGCGATATTCGGCTGTGCTGTGATACCGGACCGGCGATCGGACAGCCCGCAAATTGGATTCAGATTCCTGCCGCCCGTCGAAATTGATTTCAACGTGATATTTAATAGTCAGCCTGCCGTATTGTTTGGTAAACACGCACGGTAACTTGAAGTCTTTAATCAAGTTGTTTTCATGATGTTTGACTTTAATTATTTTTTTTACAAATAATGACTGAAATTTTGCAGGATACTTACGCTGTAAGCAATTAATTAGTGCACACTGTAGGATAGATTTATGTACGAATTGATTTCATTAACTATTGGAGTTTTCAGTTAAACACTTTTATTTCAATTAAGGTGTTTGAGAAGTTAATATTTTTCAACCACCTAAGCTGGTAAACTTTGTAGGCCAGGTTTTCCATTTGGTAGGTCAATACATTTAGGTAGGTAGGGTCAACTGGGGCAAATGCGTCTCTGGGGCAATTACGTCTTTCGAGAATTACTGACATACCCTTCACAAATTAGGCGCCACCTACATCTTTTTCTATCTTTAGTTGCAATAATCTGTACAAGATGGCGTTAGTTGCCTAATTTGTGAAGGGTTTGTCATGAAAGACGCGATTGCCCCACAGATGCATTTGCCCCATTTGACCCTACATATTATTAGCAATACCACCACTAGTAACAATAATCGACTTAGACTGACGTCAGTGCTATATTTTTTTAACTTTGTCATGTAACAGTTACGAAAAAACTAGCCTACTGAACCTAATCGGACAATGAACACGCGATGTTCCTCAAAATTTCAGCACGCAGAGGTCCCAGCTCCCAACTGTTGAGTCCAGGCACTTTAATGAATATATAATTCGGCGAGATTGTCGCCGAGACATACTAACGCAAAGGTTCACAAGTGACGTATAAACCATTCAGGGCGACTCCAATCTTCGCGAGCTTTTTATTATTTAAACGGACACAGACTTGGAAATTGTTGTTTTCACAACTTGCTGTTCTTACCCCACTGACAAAAAAGAGCGTGATGTTTTTGGATGTATTCTATTTATTGTTTTTTAGAACTCTGACAAGATATTTTTGAACGTTACGTAACCACTTAGTAATCGATTATTCGTCTTTAAGAGTCTAAGCCTAAGTTATAAAAATAGATTAATAATTAATAGATTACTGATATTTATTTATAAAATTGTGTAAGTATTTATATTACATGTATTTCATGTACTTAGAAGTTTTTATTTATTTATTAATAATATTTTTTATTTTGTTTTTGTCTTGTAAATCTATTTTTGTTTACTTTTAAGGCCTCTATGCTATTTATTAATATTTTCCGGTCCTTACAGGTTTCCTGGAAGAGATTGCTTTAAGCGATAAGGCCGCCCATTACGAAGTGTTTATGGTTTCGTTGTTTTTTGATGTCAGTACAATGCACAATTAAATTAATAGAGCGAATAATTATTTGTTGTAATGCATTGAAGAATTTATGTAGGAAATTGTATCCCGTAACTTCATGACACACAAAGGAAATCAAATACACAACAAATGGTAATTAAATATAAATTGCAAATGACATAGTATTAAATCGATAACTTCGTCGGAAACTACAAAGACAATATTTACTATTTACGGAGAATTCAACTGCAAAAACCCAACTATAATTGAATGGCTGACTTTTTGTTTATTTGTTTGTTTGGAGATTCCCCCTGGCTGGGAGGAATCTCCACAAAATGCCCAGCTGCACTGAGGTCAATGAGATTACGTGGAATTAGCCCTCTGCAGCTCTAACGTTGGTGCTTAACGAAGAGCCTCGGACTCTACAAAGTAACACACGAAGCTGTTTCATAATATACGGGACCTCTTAATACTTCTGCTTTGAATAGCTTTTGAATAGCAACTAAATTGAATCGCGTGCTGAAAACATGCCCTTTTTACTATTGAGAAGTAGGCTTATCAATGCACACCTGATTTTAAATGATAGTGTGGTTGAAGATGCTTATATCTACACTTCTTCACTAATATCATAAATAGGAAAGATTTGTATTTTTGTATGTTAATAAACACAAAAACAACTGGTCCGATTTCAAAAATTCTGTCTCCATTAGAAAGCTACATTATCCCTGAGTGACATAGGCTATGAAACGTGTGCGGAGTCGCCTTCAAAGAAGTAGTATATTGTTCTCAACGGACACGACTGATATCGGTACTAAGTACTGACCTGTGATTGCACTGCTGGCAAGCGAAACATTCCAAGTGGTAGACGTTGCTCCGCGCTCGCATCACCATCTCAAACGCGGGGATCACCTTGTTGCAGGCAGCACAGTATCCAGTGTTGCCGAATAACCTGAACAAGAATAATCGACTGAACAACTAAAGATTGAAAGATATGATGTGCCTACTCGATTTTAGGAAACAAAGAGAAAAAGAGAAAAACGTATTTTAGGTCGTGGATTTTCAAAATTCTAAAATTTTTAACTGATCAATCTATACTTTCTTAAAAACTCTACTACTACTGTTGCAGTTTAAAAAGTCAAATAAGCTTTCAGAATTGGGCATAATGTAACTCAATCACAGAACAATTTCCATTACAGGGCTGCCTAATTTAAAAAAATCTCCTTTCCTGACTCATTTTTGATTGATTTCTACCAGTTTCCTTACCTCAGGTAATCCCTCTTGCACAGGATTAAATTAGCCCGTGTATAGAGAGTGTGGCCGACTTCCCCAAGCCGGCAATCGCAGCAGCCACACTTGAGGCAGTCCTCGTGCCATAGCTGATCCAAAGCCTTCAGGAGATACCGTTCTGTGATCACTTTACTGCAACCGGCACAGATCTGTGGAAATTAGTACAGTTGAAATGACTGCTTAAAAATTGGTAGACACTAACATGGTCTGCGGGTGTTCCATCTCTACTTTTGTTCGTAGGTTAGTATTTTTGATTTATATAAAACTGAAAATGGTTCTACCGGCGTTAACGATCATCTCATACCATGTAGCGTGTGGCTACTTCATTTTAATGCTGTATCGGAGTTATCAAATACCAAGACCCAACTCGTAAGTTTTGTCATTGGGCAGGTTACTCGTATAAGGCAGAAGCTGGTAGAATGAGGATCATGTGTCGAAATGACGTAGCTTATGAAAGGCCAATATTCAGCCCTGGACTAATATAAGCAGAGGATGGTGTAATGTGATTAGTTACTTCTTAGGTACCGCACCAGACACTGCTCCAGTGTGCGGTGATGAGGATTTTAACTTTGACTGTAAAATCTGGATTTTTATGCAAAAACTGCAGGGTATACATACTCACACCGTGCCTCAGTGCGGAGAACGGTGGATGTCACGACGTCGTCATGCGAATTTCCTCGCTTCACACATCGCAGCGAGATGCGATGGGAGTGTGTGATCCGCCTTACCTGTGGCGGTGGCGGTTGCTGTTGTGAACCGTTGGCCGGTTGCTGCGCGCCCGCTGGCAGCGGAGAAGCACGCGCTTCCTTGGTCACCTCCATGCCGAGCATATGCGAGCCCAGCGTAGGACTGCCGCCGCTCGCCTGCTGCGGCGTTCGCCTCTCGCACTGTTAACAAAGAAAAAAAGTTTATTCCAGGATTCACGTAGGACAAATGTGGGACGCTGAGGGCAGCAGGAAGCTAAGCCTGGCGTATGCTCAGTGCTGATATGAACCGGCAATTATTGGGGACTACCTTCGTGGCAAGAGATGTAACGAAAGCCATACAGCTTATTTCGAAAGGTAAGTCTCCTGGACATGATGGACTCAGCATTGAGCACTTGCAGCACGCTGGTCCTCATATAGCGAGAGTGTTGGCTATGTTCTACACGCTGTGCGTGAGCCATTCGTACTTGCCAGCTGACTTTATGGAAACAGTAGTAGTGCCAGTAGTGAAAAATAAAACTGGTGACCTTGCCGATAAGAGTAACTACAGGCCTATATCTCTAGCTACAGTTATAGCCAAAGTGTTTGACGGTTTGCTTAACACACAGTTGCACAAATACGTAGCACTACACGATAACCAGTTCGGGTTTCGGCCTCGGCTGTCCACTGAGAGTGCCATACTGTGTCTTAAGCATACCGTGAAATACTATACTAAGCGCAGAACGCCAGTATATGCTTGCTTCCTCGACCTGTCGAAAGCCTTTGATCTTGTGTCGTATGACCTGCTGTGGAAGAAACTAGATGACATTAGCTTGCCACAGGAACTTGTCAGTATGTTTCAATTTTGGTATGCGCACCAGTCTAACAGCGTTAGGTGGGCGGGGGCAATGTCGGATCCGTACAGGCTCGAATGTGGCGTCAGGCAGGGCGGGTTGACATCTCCAACTCTATTTAACTTGTACGTAAACGGGCTGATCGTAGCGCTCAGCAGCCAACATGTCGGCTGCCACATTGACGGTGTTTGTGTAAATAACTTAAGTTACGCAGACGACATGGTACTGCTGAGTGCCTCTATCTGCGGATTGAGGACCCTGATACGTATATGTGAAGAGTACGCTTGTGGCCACGGTTTACAATATAATGTAGGGAAGAGCCAGTGGATGGTTTTTGAGGCCGGTAGTAAGAGCTCCTTGAACTTGCCTCCAGTTTTTCTTAACAGTGTTCCCCTGGAAAGGGTTGATCGGTTCAAATACCTGGGGCATGTTGTTACTACCGACCTTAAGGACAACGAAGACATTGAGCGGGAGCGGAGGTCTCTTTCAGTCAGAGCGAATATGATAGCCCGCCGGTTTGCACGATGTTCAGCAGAGGTCAAAGTAACGCTCTTCCGAGCGTTCTGTACATCCCTCTACACGTGCAGCTTGTGGGCTGACTATTCTAAAAGGAAATATAGTGACCTCCGGGTCCTTTATAACAATGCATTTAGGGTGTTGTTGGGGTTGCCCCGATTTTGTAGCGCTTCAGGCATGTTCGCCGATGCACACATGGCTTGTTTTCACGCGACCATGAGGTCGCGAGCCGCGTCCTTGATGCGCAGAGTACGGGCCAGCACCAACACCGTCCTAAACATGATCGCGAACAGATTAGACTGTGCTTATCTCCGGCACTGTGGCGAGAGACATTTACCGGTACCGTTGCCGGAGAGAAAGTACTAGTAATTAATAAGAGTATAGTTTATGTAATTACTAATTTCTTTCTTCCTTGACTTCATTTTGAATTTTTAATGTACTTACTATTTTATTTGACATTTAATTTATTTATTTTTAATTTTTAATTTTAATTGACATGTTTATATAATTATTGATTGTTTTTAATGTTATTCATAATTATTCAGTTGTTATAAATAAGTTCAGTTTTTAATCTTACGCATTACCTATACTTTTATTAAATCGAATGTAATTTAAAATGTGTGCTGTTATGGGTGTCAAGCCTGAAATAAATTAATTTTGAATTTTGAATTTGAATTTGTAGGCTACAACGGATGATGAGCGAAAAGATACCTTAGTCGAGCAGTTTAGCTAAGTGTAGCTAATGGTTGATAATAGCAAGGGTAAGTATAAGTAACATCCTAATCCTAATCTTAACTAATATCATAAATACGAAAGTGAGTTTGTTTGTTTGTTTATTTGTTTGCTTGTAACTCTATCACGTCTTAACTACTCAACCGATCATCTTCAAATTATGCTTACACGTTGTCGGGGGTACGGAAAGGATATAAGGTACTTTTTACCCCGAAACAACGATTCCTTGGGACCACGGGTAAAGTCAAGGGGCGCAGCATACTTCTGAAGATGACTTTATCTAAGTTGCTAACGCTGAAGGAGCGTTATCAGATTTTTTTTCTGTTTTAATCCTAACTACTAACATCACTATTTAATTAGCCGAAAACATGCCTCACATGAACTCTACTTTACTTAATTTAATACAAATACTACGATACAAATAACTCATTTCCACGAATACTGCTAGCATAGCTTTGTGAGAAGGAATTTGCACAGTAAGTGCAAAACAATCCGTATCGATTTCCGCTCATTATTAAATCCATAAGTCACACCAATCAACTCCGAACAGTGCAAACTCACGGATACCATTTTATGTTACAGCATTAAATCCAAAACCATGAAATTTATCGCCTGTAATATTTCTCGAAAAAATTAGCACAACTACTCAAGCGATTAATGAGAACGTGAAACACGACTCGCAGTTTCTGAACTATAACAAATTATGGACCTTTAAATATCGAATAAATAACAAATAAAAAACCCGATAATTGAGATCGTGTCGGTGAAAAAAGTAGCTGTGAGCAATAAAGTCAAGCACGGAGCGGCGGCGTCACGGTTAATTAATATTTTAAATACGATTCAATTTGGCAAGAGCCTCGCACTATTCCGCGCCGGATCGAGCGACCTTTCAGCGTTTTTTCTCGCGTGCCATTTAGTTTTCTGGTACAACGGAGCCGAATTAGGAGGCAACGTGCCTGAAACAATGCCCGGTATTGTGAGGCCGTGACGAATGGCCGCAGCTCCTTATTTTTGTGTTTTGGAGAATACGTCCGACCGATCGGCTTCCACAAATAATGGCGTGCGGATATCGGGCGGAAGTATGCACGGTGCGCACCTGCAAATTGTATCAACTACTGTTTTTAATGAGCAGAGGAAGCTAGTCGACGGCGAGACTTTACTGTAGGTAGGGGGACACCGATGCTGTCCCAATGTTCTTCGTCAGAGCACAGAGACGGGTCACCGATGAGGTTTACAGTTTGTACCCAAAACAATCGAGTACCTTTTTCTCTGGAACCAAGAAAAAAAGACCTACTGAGATTGCAGTATAACTGCCATAACTAACAGTGACGAATCGTTTAATTGCACTTATAATAACAATACTTTATTGCTCGCTTCGGTTTTAATGAAAATAAGGTATTTGCATCAGGGCTCGCGTTTTACTGCGCCGCGTGCATGAAACTACTAATTAGTGGTCATATCCACACACATATACACATAATGAACGATAATAAATCACTGCAATACCACTTCAGTTAAAAGTTCTAGGAATATGGGAAACATAAAACAGCAATACGGCAATTATCCCGAACTAAAGTTAAAACACTCTTTCATACTTGGCATGCAAAAGTTTGCGTATTTAAATTGAAGTCAGGTGGGAAAATGAACTGATTTCGAACGTCATTTCTGTTCATTAATTTGCAGATAAAAGAGTTATGAAATTTAAGCGCTGACGTTAACTTAATTTTGGGCGGGTAATTGTGGATGCGGCTGCTCTGTGTGAAATCTCTGTTCAGTGAGTTTATAGGTATATTTATAGGTATATTATAGGTATATTTATAGGTGGGTTTGTTGTTTAAAAAAAAAGTGTATATTTCTTTTATTCTCTGTTTTACTTTGTATCTAAATTGGTTGTAGTTGAAGTTAGTTAATCTTATAATTATAATCACTTATTTCATTAAGCCAATTTACATGTCAGAATACAAAAAAAATATTACAATACATATAATAATAAATTAAAATTCACAAAAAGTGATCAAATTCATAATCATTCGTGATCATGTAAAGCTTCATTCGTTTTTTTTAAATAATTTTGCGCTTATTTTAGACATCCTACTAATATTATAAACGCGAAAGTTTGTAAAAATTTATGGATGGATGGATGTTTGTTACTCTTTCACGCCAGAACGGCTAAACAGATCTGAATGAAATTTGGCACAGAGATAGATTATAGTCTAGAATAGCACATAGGATACTTTTTAACCGCGGGTAAAACCGCGGAGCGCAGCTAGTACTTAATAAAAAAAAGATCTTCATAACTATGACGTTCAATTAAACAACTTAAACCGGAACTTCAACTCAAAATGCAATTACACGCAAGCTCGCTACCCAATACGCGTCGCAGTACATTTAGTCGCCTAACGACTTGTACAGTTTTTTTCATCCACCGAGCTGTTCGTGAATAATTACCGATCGGTGACAGCAACACGCCACGCCACTGGACTGACCGTGGCAAATGCAACCAGAGATTAGACGCAGGCGTCGCGGGTAAAGCAAAAAAGTGAGCTTTGCCTGCCTTCCATTAGCGTGACTTTCGAAACGTCATCGTGGTGAACTCGTAAACAGTATCGCGGATTTGTGTAAATTGTCTCTGCGAACCAGATACTAAGTACTAGCCTAAAATTAACAGCCTCATCCTAAGACGCTCAGTCAAGAATCTCGATTTAAATCTAGTTTTACTATACTTAAAACTAATTATAAGCCTTGAAAGTATGTATTCGTATGTCTGTATAATAAAATATTGTGACTCTATTCTATGTTAATTATCATTCATCGTTACAGTCTCTTACGTCCCACTGCAGGGACACCGACCTACCCTAACTCGAGGGTGATTGAGACGTTATCCACCTTTCGAATCTTTCGAATTTTTAATTGTTGCACGGCCAGAATCGAACCCACGATCTCCGGGTCGGAAGGTGCGGTCCATACCACTCAGCCAACACATCTTACTACATTTGGTGCGTCATAATTTTTTTAATTGATGACATAAAGAAAACGAAAATAAAATTAATCCAAAAAACGACACCTTACCTAATATTTACGCGTCTCCCATTCCAATTGGTGTTCAAGTTGGAATAAGTATTTCGTCCAATAAATATCTATTATTTTGTATTCCTTTCAATATAACTTTAAGTACTGTCTACAAAGTACTGTATCAATACGCATGAATTAGAATTGAAGCAAACGTCCGAAAAGCGGGCAGTGGCGAAATGCGAGAACTCGCGAAAGTGCATTAACTTGTTTGGATGAAAAACTGGTGGCGTAAAAACCGATGGAAACCGACCGTGAGCCTAAATTATAAATCATGCGTGAAGGCGAAAGGTTTGCCATTATCTACGAGTATTTTGATCTCGCATTTTGACATTCCATAACTGATTCGGGAAAAATGGCCTGGAATAAACTCTTGTTAAATAAATTGACCTATCTAATCGGATTTCATCTGTTAAATCTAAGTCTAGATTGAGTTTCGCTCGATGTACTACTTTAAGGGCCGGCGCAAACTAAAATGACGCACAGTCATGAATCTCTATTTAAAACTGTTTTTATGTATGCTAAAAAAAGTTTTAAATCGAAATTGAGATGATGATGGCAAGCCGAATGAAAAAGCGATGGCAGCCTAGTTGGGAGCAGGTCCGCCTCTCAAGCCAGAGGGAGTGGGTTCGAAACCAGCCGACGGCACGCACCAATTTGTTTATTGTGTGAACGTATGTGCGTAATGTATGTCATCTGCTACATGACTGGAGCCCGGTGTATGGCGACAGGCTCGCCCCCTGTCACATTTGGGACTGAATATCGTCCGGCGAAGTGTGGGTGTTGTATTACACCTCTGCCTGCCCCCTCGGGGGAAAGGCGTGACGATGTTATATGTTATGTCATCTGTCTGACCATGATCGGGTAGGTATTGACCATGTCGTCGGCTCTCGTTTCACGAAAACCACTTGATCTATTTATTGAAATCCCACCTAATTGCGTTCTGCTGTCTCCAAATTCAGTGAAATGATACTTCAGTTTCAGCTCAACTTGTAACTTAATTCCCAAGCTGCATAACCCCAGCGGGAGAGTGAAACTATGCAACAATATTCTCACGTCACGTTAGTGCTTAATTGGCCAGTTATTAAACGGGATAAAACAGCGCGGAACCGCAACGGGCTGGATTAAAATTGAAGGATGCTTGCGGGCCATCGGGGACCGCATCCGGTGCTTCAGCGTTAATCATTAACACAGACGTCCGAGCCCAATTATAAGCCGCCACATACCAAATTAGAAACTATTTTCGCCCATTAGCGGCCAACTTCATAATCAATTACACGTTAAAATTTCACAGAGCTGTTTCGGGAGCTCTATGTTTGGGTAATCGGAGTTTGTGGTCCCACGGCGTGCTATTATACGCCACGCGAACTCATAAAGGTTTTTTGGACGGCTTTAATGTTGCATTTTCTGTTCAGGTGCATTAATGGAAATTACTTTTGTGGCACATTTTTGTGGGCGTTCAATGTTTTGATGGCGCACAGAAATTAAGCGCTGTAATTGTTAATGTTGCACGTTGATGGTTCAGAATTTCGGTGGCGGGCTTAAACCTGCAAACTAGTTTTAACTATTTGTACTACATTTAAGATCTCAAATATTTGAAAACAAAAAAAACACTTTGCGAATGTTTTAAATAAAATTTAATTAAATTTAATTAAATTGAATCAAGCAAGGTAGAGCTTTAGCTGTAGAGCTTTTTTTATCTTATTGTACAATATTAATGTTGTCCGAGTTGTCAATGAAATAATTATTAAAATTAAATGTGTAAATTCGGACACGGTGTCCGAATATTTTGCGTCCGAATCGTCAGCGACGTGTTTGCTTGCGGATTGTTAGTGCAACTTTTTTTAAACATTTTTCTTGCGAAATCACAAAAAGAAAAGTCCAAAAAGTTTTTTTTCTAAATTTTTCTCTCCGTGGCAACATGCATACGCCAAACTAAACTCAACCACTGACATAATCAAAAGCAATGAAAGCAGACAGTGTAATGGGATTGAGTGCACTCTGCTAATCATAATTCATCAGCGAGATTAAAGAATAAGCGTCGCGAGGGAGCGAGGGAGTGAGGGGAGCGAGGGAGTGAGGAGTGAGAGAGAAGAGTTAGAGGAGTGAGAGGAAGACAATGTGATCGCCACACCTGCGGAAACGGCGGCAAAGTAACGAGACGAGAAGCTAAATAATTCAACCAACTAACGACGCACGGAATGTTGCTCTACTTCAATAAAGTTTTGGGGTTCGCTAAATGTATCTGCTTAGTTTTTCTTTTCTTTTTTTAATGTAAGAAAGCAAAATTTGATTCATAGACAAACGTATAAAAATAATACCTACATTAATTTGGAAAATAATTATTGTTAATTAATATTTTCAATATCCAAAATTAGAAAGACAAACATTTTCCATGCATAAACCTATAACTATATTCTAGTCTAAAAGCCCGTTGGCAGAAGGAAAGGTGCCCAGAATGCTAGCAGCATTGCCACGCTGGATGGCAATGCTCAATTTCTGTCCGAAATAAATGCCAGCATTCTGAACACCTGACGCCTCCACCAACCGTTTAGCCAGGTCAATGATTGATTAAATCTTGATGTCCATGATTTCGTTTGAAAATTTAAGTGGCTCTGTGAGCTGTAGACCTCGCGGCCCGCGTCTGACCTTCTCTGCAGCTTCAACCGATTCTCGTGAAATATATATATATTTTTTTATAACAAACTAAGCATGCGTTTGACCACTGACTCGCCTGATGGGAAGCGTTGACGTGATCGAAGGTGTAACACGCTTGCCTAGGAAATACCTATTCACTTTACTCTTAAACACCCCCGGATTGTATTTAGGTGGAAAGACAGACGCAGGCAACGAGTTCCACACTTCTGCAGTTCTTACAAGAAAAGTTGTAAGAAACAACACAAACAAGAAGTGTAAGCAGGTTCGATAATTGCAGACAGATAAATACAGTTTTTTTTTTGCCGAGCCAGCTTTTCAAGAGAATTGGTTAAGGAATGCGAATGTAGACGAAGACAGAGATCCGAAAAGAATTCGGACAGAAATCCGGACATCCAAAAGCATTTTTGTCGAAGCTGGAGCAGAGACGCTTCGCAAGCTAACGCTCGCTCGATCTATAAAAGCTATTGAAAATGATGATGTGAATCCCTAAGCTATACCTACATAATTTTTCATCTAACCTAATCTAACCTGTATTAGTAAGTACAGCTAGCCTTATCAAATCTAATTAAAACAAAAATCTTGAAATACTTAACCCCTTATTGAGTTAATTATTGAAAATTACCGCAAAGTAATACACGGATAGAAAGGTATTTTATTCTAATTAGTTTAATGACTGTTAGTTAAATAGCCAGTGGCGGATCTAGGATTTTAATTTGGGCCGGGCTTGACAACTGGGGGTTTGACAACAAGCTTTTACTAGGTAAAGACTAAAAAACTAAAAACACGTTTTGGACAATTTTGGTACTTACTTTTATTTTTCTTTATTTTTATGTAATGTCCAGAAATACAATTATGTAGGTTTATGTAATAAGTAATAAATTTTATTTTATTTTTCAAACACTGCACTAACTGTCTTATACTCATTCGACATATCCGATCTATCGGCAGATTCCCTGGAAGAGATCATTGGTGTTAAGGCCTCCAATTACATTACACAATAGTGTTAAGTGATTTTTGCTTCTTCTGGTGACCAACAAAGAGTTAATCTATCTCTGTACCTATATCCATATATACTTTGGGGGTGGAAGGAGGGGAGGGGGGGGGGGCTTGAACCTTTTACCCAACTCCTTGGATCCGCTACTGTAAATAGCGTTCAACTGCGCAATTACGCGTAATTGTCTCAAATGACTAATGCCTAATTAGACGATGCAGCGTGGGGGGTCTAAGTTATTCGCAATTAAAAACGTTAATTGCTAGGCATATCGTATATGCGCTTAATAACCAATCAATGGGTAAGTGGAAGAAGTAAAAGTAGAAAATGGATCGCAAAAATATTTTTGTTGCATTTTGTTTTTGGTTTTGCGTTTTGCGCCGGGTTTTGCAATTTGTTCTTTTTTTTGGGAGCTTTAGACATTTTGCTAATTGGGCATCGTTACTACGTTTCCTGACAAATGAGATAATAGAGAGCTATTATAGTTCCCGTTTTAATCACGTCCGTTCAAAGCTTTCTAGTATTGTTTTAACTATTAATGAGTAACTTTTTTAAACTTTGTGTCAGATGTTAAAATAATGTTTTGAACGTGTCACGTTTATTTTTTGACCAAGTTTTTAAGTTCAAGGTTAATGTAATTATCACAGGGATCGTAATTTTTATAACTTTCGTGATTCACGTCACTTATATTTCATTAACGAATATATTTATGTGGTTAATAACTTTAGCTAGCTTTGTTAATTTTTACAGGTCAAAAATATTCAAACTTGAATTAAAACGCGCTATGTACGTCTAGGATTTAATGTAAGTACTAAGTAGTATAGTATATCTACTATATTCTATACTCTATAAATATAAAAATTCAATATCATTAAAATTAGATGGAATCTCACTCGGTTTAAAAACCAAAGTTATTATAACAATTCAATATTAGTTCAATTATCATACTACATACTTTTATTAAAAGTCATTATCAACTCTTTACGAAAAAATACTGTTTTCGACAAAGGAAATCACTATTAATATTCATATTGCAAAAAACACTGACTCAAACAAAAAACTAAAAAAAAAACCTATGCTTGAAAATCGGTATTTTAGGGCACGTGAAGTAGAGCACCATCCCGTGCGACGCGGCGGGCCTTATTTAGCAGATTGCTTTCCTTTAAGTTGTTCTAACGGCGTGTCGCTGCACTTCCGACGATGATCTTTACAAACGCTCGTAATTACACGCACTTGCATCAAGTGCTGGCTTATTTTTGATGTCGGATGAGATGGGGTCTATAGTGTTCTAGAGTGTATTGTGATAGGCATGGAATCTTTCAGATGTTGCCATGTACGACTCTACATGGCAACAGCTAAAAGATTCCATGTCTATCAACGTATTTCGATTTTATATTTCTTTTTTTTTAGTGTTTAATGCAGTGCAATCAATACTTAATAATTATAAATATTTGGGGCATTAGCACACACTGTCACCTGACCCCAAATTAAGCAAAGCTTGTACTATGGCGGCCAGAGACTGACATACCTACAATCTACATACATATCTATATTATATATTCTTAAATACATTCTCAAATACATATTAACATCACATAAATGTTTGCCTTAAGTAGGTAGGAACCAACGCCCCCAGGCTCAGAAGGCAGGTTCCCTACCAACTGAGCCACCGAGGCAGTCAAATTCGTTTTTGTTAAATGGTAAACAACTTTAAAAGCTTATTTTATCCAAGTATTATATTTCTTAAACGTATATTATATAATTAGTAAATAAGTAAATTAGTAAATAATTTGTTTTTTTTTTCTCTCACTCTTCTTGTTGGCAAGTAGTTGATTAATAATTTCATAGATAAGTGCATTATTTTTTAAACGTATTTGTTATATTAAATTAATTTAAATTAGATAGATAGGTTTTTACAAGTTCTTATAAGTTCACTTGTCAGTTTTTACTATCATTATTTTATTAATTTTAGGTTGTGTAATTTGTTTTATCAAACTAATAAAATAAATAAATCTAAGATACGAAATCAATGCTTTTCCAAGTTCATGAAATAACTTTCCTAAATAAATTAATGTATTTTTTAATAAACAAATTTATTTACCTTTCCTAAATTAAATAATAACTAAATTAATTAAAATGTAGGCTCCATACATTCAAAAAAAAGGCATTTCAAATAAAAGTGCAAAATTCAGTAACAAATCTAGAAACATTAACTCAGACAGTAGTATTTAGTATTTTTTTTAATTTAAAAACCTGCTACTCGCGTCCAAGTGAATGTAACGTCATATTGCTAATGAATTCCGTTAAAAAGAGTTAACAACTTCATTTACATTTCACTGTGAAATCTTGCGTATGTTAAACATTTTTACCTACCTGTAACCCAGAAACAAGCAGATAACAGCACTCGAGATATGTTAATTAACCATTGCGGTGTACAATAGCAAGCCGGTAGACGATAGCTAATTACCGCCGCAATGGACAGGAATGTCAGTAACATTATCAGAATGGTAGCACCGGGGCTTGTTCATTCTAGAGATGGGATTAATTTATAATTATTTGCATTTCTTGGTTCATTTACAACCTACATATAAAAAAAGTCGGTAAAAGTCAAATTTAATTTCATAGAGACTTAACTAGCTGGTCTGAAATTGTTAATACTTGAAAAAATTATTATGAGGGATAAAAGCCGTCTGTCGCATATTTAATTTTGTTTAATATTGTTTTTATAAAGGCAACCTGATGGTTAATACATTTTAACAAGGTTTTTTACCTATGCTTAGTCACTTAATATGTATATTTGCTCACACCACAAACTAAGATCGATATCAATTTCAACTTCATATTTTATAACGATTAAGTTTAAGTGGATCGAGTCTATTCACATTTTTTACCGACCAGTGTATTGAGTCGAAAGTGAGCTCGAACGTTTAGCTAAGCCGGATATACGATCCGGCAGGTTCACCTCTAGTTAATACCGCACCCATATTGGATTACCACCGCACCACAATAATATAACGAAATTCAAACATTAATACGCTCAAACACAATCACGGATGGCCGCATAATTGAGTTAGCTGCTATTCGGTTAAGCCCCTATCACGTAATCTGGCCCATTGTCTGACAGCCGTTCCGCCGATCATAAGGGCCGATTATTGTGGCAATTTCGAGCATATTGTTTTGAGGTGTCTGCTGTCACCCGACGCTCTACGAAGCTCCTTCGAGCACAATACCTCTACAATACAGCCTTATCTCGCTTACTACAACCTCATAAAATGTTACAGACTATGTTTACTCGATATAAACAAATTAATGTTTCAACTCGGTCCCAAATAATCCGACGATATAAAACCCAGCGATGGATAAACAACGTCGGAAAACAGTCGAAGTAAGTGATACTCAGGTGGAATATACGTCGGGAAGTTAAAAGTTTCACCTCGGTTAGATGCAGCTAAAGGAACAAATAAGTAGATAGAAGCAGTGTCAAAACTGCCAAAAACAAAACTATAAAGTTTGCTTTATAACGGGTAGATATCGCTTTATCTATTTGAAACGTCCAACTCAATTTGGATCGAAGTTATTTTACAAGTTCCATCCGCGCGAGCGATCTTCTCCTCGTAACATGCCGTATCTTACGGCATCGCTTTCTAATCTGATGGAGTTTTAAAACATCTAATTAAGGCAATGTGTTTTAATTATAGCTGACCACTTAATGGAATAGCAATTACTTAAACATTCATAGACGTATTCATTAAAAGTTGTCTCTTAATAGCTTTGACCAAGTTACAATTTCAAATTAATGTGTAATTCTATTAGCGGGCGAGTATCGGAGCGGCCGGTTAAGGTTGAACCTCTTATCGAGATCTAATAAAATCGAAAGCGTTTTACGATTAGTAAAACACGTAATGTGTACTGTCGCGTTACGTTCACATTACGATGACGATGTAACATTACCGACCGATACTGCTGATGTTTTATTACATTATAAAAACAAACGTCTCGTATTAATTATGAGACTCGATCCAGTCACATCCCCATTGATCGTAAAGAATCTTTGATGGCTGTTGTAAAATGTTCCAAATCGTTGTCGTCATAATTTATGAACCATGTTTATGGATGAATTTATGATATCTGTCCCTGTTACACGACTGTCGTATTGTCACCGTAGCCAACTCTGTATAATTTTAGAAACAATTTCCGAGATAATTTTGCAATTAAAAACTACAACCACATAGCAGTAAACAAGCATCAAAGCAAAAGTTGACGCATACGTCTGTCCGCTCAAGCCATAATAAAGATTGCACTAACAGGGCTTCATAGATTAGCTGACGAAAACGTCCGTTGTTTTTAACACGATAAGTAAAGGCAAATTAGTAAACGAGTCGCGCCAGGAGGGTAAAGTGAATTAAAGCAACTTGGAGCCTATTACGTGAAGTGAGTTATAAAATAAAGCCGCGGCGAGCAACTTCATACATTACAAGCCGATAACCAGACGAGACTTCTGAGACAAACCAGTCCCTTTTAGTAAAATTGAAAACTTTTTCTGTTACTCATACCGCGGCCGCGACACCGCTCCTTTTAAATCAATTGCCTTTTATAATTAACTTACTCGGTTATTGAAGTGCACTCGCTCGTTGACTCAATTAAAATTCAATCGAGATGTAAATCTATCTAATTGAAGAACGAGTTTTTCTGGCTCATATAATTGTTTGGTCGATAAATGCAGATTGCTAGCACTCGTTTCAAGGTACTGAAATGCTTATTAGCTATTCATAATTCTAGTTCTAGACGATTGAGTTGTCAGCTAGTTTTCTAAATAGCATTAGTATCACCTGTCGTGTGAGTTTCCATTTCTGACTAATAGTTTACTTACTTGTTAATGGTATATACTGATATTAATGATTTGTGTTTTATGTTTAGGTGTTTTAATGAAAGAGTGTTTCTTCTTTATTTTTTTCCACTTTAGTGACAAAATATTAAGGACTAAAGTAGCATACGGTACATACGGTATTACCGTATTTTTACCGTATTACGGTATTACCGTATGTACAATTAAATAGGGTAATATATTTGAAAATATTTTACTAATGCGAAAGGAACGCATAAAAATATAATCACCCTGAAGTCACGACAAAAAACCCTGAAAACTTGAAAACGTCACGGAAAAATCATCAGTTCCATGATGTTGAGTTGAGTGTGTTGTTTTTAATAATGTGTACCGTCCGACACTCGTAGTGACCTATGAATCTAATTGCTCTGTTTTGTTTGACCCTGTAAGCCAAAACGTAAACACAAAACAACACCAGAAAAAAAATTCAAGACATTGAAGTCCATGTCCCCGATACTGTGTAGTCTCTGTACTAAGAAAAGAAGGTCTCAAAATAATTCAATGCACTTTATGATAATTATAGTAAGTAGGCCCAATTTTGATAGTGAGCAAGTCCTCTATCTAATGCAATGAGTGTCCCCTCAAGGAGAGCCACTTATACTACTCTTATTAAACATTTATTAGATTAGACAAAAGCTATCGGAAGGTATCGGCTGATGTTTTATTTATTACCTTTTATTGGATTGCTATTTTCTCCGTGTAATATTTTAAGCAACCTCCTGATAGTCTGTGATATTATTGGAGAGGAACGGCTGAGTGCTGGGTATTCTTGAATCGAAGGTTGTTTATTTGTGCTCAAGAATAGCATGCAATTTCTTGATGAAAGTTCTAGATCTTACGTCCGAATGTTTATCTCTATCGAGCGAGTTCTTGTAGATTTAGCTACTTTTCACAAGTAGCTTTTCTATCTTTTTAGAGGTACATACAAATTATTCTATAACTTAAAAAAAGTTTCAAGAGAAATGCAGAAACGTTCCACAACAGATTCAAATGCATTTATTGTACACTGAGCAGACTAACGGAAAGCGAGTTACACGTAGGTAGGTATATATATGATGTGAAAAATTAACTTCTTAGCCTGGTTTGAATGAAAAATAGTACAGAGTACTATTTAAATAGTCATCGTCATATCGTCACGCCTTTCCTCCGAGGGGGCTGACAGAGGTGTAATACAACACCCACACTTCGCCGGACGATTTTTAGTCCCAAATGTGACAGGGTGCGAGCCTGTCGCCATACAGCGGGCTCCAGTCATGTAGCAGATGACATACAATACGCACATATGCTCACACAACGAACAAATTGGTGCGTGCCGTCGGCTGGGTTCGAACCCGCTCCCTCTGGCTTGAGAGGCGGGCCTTCTCCCGCCAGCCTAGTTGGCTGTCATCGCTTTTTATTTAAATAGTACAGTAAAAAATAAAGTAAAAAACAGTACAGAGTACATACTATTACTATTACATTGAATTACTATTTCGAGGCTACATAGCGTTTGTTAGTAAGGCGTGCGAGTACCCACATCTTTTCACAAGGTACTGTTCATTATTGTAACAGTGCGTTCATTTAAGTTTTATATCAAATTCGTACCTAACATTTTTTTTATATCACTGCACCGACGCGTCGAGTCAAGCCTCTAGCGCTAGCATACACGACAACAGCTACGTAAAGCAAGCCATGCAATATAGAAGTTCCCGTACTGCTAATGCACCCTCACCTAATCAAGCAGCTTCAAGATGCCATTCGCCTAATTATATTCGGCATTGTCTAATCAGAGCTATGCTTCCATTAATTTAATTAAGCCCACCCTGTGGTGGCTATGAGAAAATTGCTTTTATTTGTGGGGCGGAGTCATTCATTAGCCATGGTATCCATTACATTTTAATCATTTTTAGCCTCTTACATAATTGAATATTTGAGTGATAAAAATAATGTACCTTCCTACATTAAAATAAATAAAATTCAAAGTCGAGGTTAGGATCACAACAATGCCATTATGGGATAGTAGTCTGCCTATTCCACTGATTCTTTATTGGTATTTTACGATTAAATTGTAAAACAAAACTTAACGTTTGACGGAATATCATATATGTTTATTATCTTTTCTCTTAATCTGCACTATTGTTAGATCATAGTAATAAAGAAATTATGTAGTCATATTTTGGTTCTGAAAAGTTTTAACATAAATAATGTAGTTTACAGATTAGGCTGAGTTTTTGCATCCAAAAGTAAAAAAACATGACTCTCCTTCTTGCGCAGTCGGGTAAAAAACAATGCCTGATAATAGTTTCAAGATTCAAGATTCAAGATTCATTTATTTGTGTTTCAATAGACGCGTATAGATATTTATCTAAAGCTTAAATTTAATTATAAACTTGCATTTGCATTTGAACACGGTATACTCACAAAAAAACTACAGCAAAACAAAAATATTGACAGAAACGTTAAGTATCAATAATGTGATAAAGTTATTTTATGTGATCGTTACATAATTAACAAAAAAAATAGTAAAATCTTACCGGCAAAGTTAAATCCATCATATCTAAATTTCCGCACTTTTAATTTTATTTACTTCAAAAACACCCAAACATAGTCATTAAAGTTACACAAACACAATATTACACACAATGCGCGGCATCGAGTCAACAGCGCACTATTATTAAATTAATTATTAATTAAGCATGGAGACGTGTTTACGTCTGGAGCTCCGTTCAAAAACTGAATGAACGGAGCTTTGGCGGCTTCCTGGCGGTACTGATAACAACCTCCGGTATGAGATAGCACCCACTGCGACTCACAACTTATTCATGTGCCTGATAAATTTGTGAATGAATTTTTAGGTACCTACAGTTAATACGTACGATACCTAATTATCATTTCATTAATATAAAGGTGGCTCTGAAAAAGTTACCGCATACTGCGCATACTTTTGCTACGCAAGTGGCCAGGGCTGCCCAGAAAGTTTACCTAACAAACTAAATCAATGTTATCGAAATATCAAAAACGAATGAAACCTTTTGCCACGATTTTTTAAGTTGTTTGTCATTTTGAAATTTTAAATGCAACCAAATCAAAAAGACTAGTTTTAATCATAGGTCAATTAAGTTCGGACTAAGACGAAAATATTATTACCGCAATATCCTTTTCTTTTCCTCCATCCTAAGGTTGCCTGGAAGAGATCGCTTTTTGTGATAAGGCCGCCAGTTGTATTGTAGTTGCTATTTAATAAGTTTTATCATTATTTTTCTCTTGTTGTTTTGTTATCTGTGGTGTGAACAATAAGGAGTTTATCTATCTATATATCTGTCTTCTTTCCCATCGTTTTTTTTTATGGTAGGTAGTATGAGAAAAAAAAAGATCGACAAAGATAACATTTTTATTGCCTAAGATTATAATAATTAAATAGTAACTTACTAATTTTTAATGATTTAGCATAAAATAATGTAAATAACATAACTATTATTTATGAATCATCCCATTATCATAAACTCTTTGTTTTGTCAAAGCAACTGACCGAATAAACCTCTAATAAAATAACAAATCTCTAACATCTTCATGTACCCACCGAAAGTAGCTCTTTACAAAAGAAACTCAACAAAGACCCCTAAACAGTATTGTTTCACAAAGATTTATCGAATCACCAATACAATCTATCCCAGCCCCAATCGAATGTAACCGACAGGTCATTTTAGTTTTAAATTGTCTAGAAAATTGTTAAATTAGAACAGATGAAGGATCACAGTTTTATTTTCGAGATTGGTCACGTCCACATGACGAGCTGGCTCATAAACACTTGGAATATAGGTGTAGTAGGTAACTGGCTGTTGTCACGCTCAAACTAGTAGCTACCGTGGATTAAATTCCTGTCTAAGTATATAGAAAATACTACCTATTATAAAGCAGTATGATTTTCATTTTTCATTTAAACGATAGCGCGAAATTTACATTGGTTTTATACTAAACTCGATTTAAAAAAAGGAATTTACTTAGCTAGATTTTACAAAATGTTGAACACCCCTGAGTTCGTCCGCCACACACCACAAACCTGAGGTAAGAGATCGTAATACTGGGACTGAGTTATCTATTGGCAGGGATGGCAATTTGATAGTTTCGGTTCAAAATTTGCTGTGATACAGTCCTTGAAAAATTAAGATTGACCCGGCGCTTGAGTCATTAAATACTTACAGTAGTGGCTAAATACCTAACTAGATACCTACTTTATAGGTCACATTCCTCGAACGATCCATCGAACCTACTGACAAAATTTCAGAATCGGTTAAGAAATGCAATCTATAGAGGAAGACAAAGATCCGGACAGAATTCGGACATACGAAAGCTTTTTTTCGAAGCTGAAGCATAGAAGCTTCGCTCACTCGGTCGGTTACTTACAAACTAACTTGTCCGAATTCCATGAAACTTGGTAGATTTATTAATTAGTAGAATTAATTTTAAACATATTTTTGTATTCATAAAATATTAAAAATATTTAACTACTTTTGAGCTGTAAGCACATTGTTTAGTGTTGTGTAATGTACTGTTGTGTTTCTCGAAAAAGAAATCCTGACAGAATTTCATTCAAACTTCCAATTAATTGCATAGTTTGTTTTAAAGATTTTTCACGTTCCAAGTGGTATTTTAGTGTTATAGCTGATAGTAAAAAGTGTAATATTATTTTTCAATTCTCGTACAAAGGTGGTCGGCGCGCTCCGGGGGTGCCACAGGGTGCTACGGGGTGCTCTACCAAATTGGTTGTATTGTCAATTTGGGCAGTGCGTGCCGGCGCAGATGAAATGTTTATTTTCAATTTCCGCCATTCTGCCGCCGCGTCCGCCACAGAATTAGGATGAGAGCTGCGTACACTATCACGTAGTTTTTCATCTTTACATAAGTGTGTCTTTTTACAGTATGTTTTTTAATACTTTGATGCGAGTACCTGATGATGAAAGTGGCGATCGCGCGGAATGAGATGGGAGAGACCATTGCCCTGGAGTGACGAAATACATCACCAAAAAGTTGAAACTCAAATTATTCGAATCTCAGTCCGCATTTATAAGTTTTTAAGCGTGATTCACTCTTCCGAACGGATTTATATTCGAAATCCTATTCTCTTTTTGGAATCCGATCGAACACGTTTCCGAATGAATGTGAATATTGACAAAAATTGCAAAAATTGCAGGTTGACAAAGTGCAAGTATCGATACTCTTGAAGAGATCACTCTATTTGCCTTAGAGGCCTTTTTTAGCGATCGGGATAAGCCCTTTTGTATCTAGTGTAGTCTAGTGTGTATTTAGTGTTTGTACTTTTTTTGTGCAATAAAATTGCATTGTAAAAGCTACAGCTTGGTTTTATGTCACGGTTGTTGAATGATACATTCATTAGACATGATTGTTGGTTGCGAATAAATACATGCCATGCAACCTTCTCATGCTCCGTCATGCGTTTACTTGATTATTAGCTAATGACAGTGCGATTTCAAGACATGCTTCCACCTATGTCGCTTATTTACTGGATATAAAGTAGGTAAGTAGGATAGGTAGGTAAAGTACTTACTTGTCCAGAGCACCAAGAAAATTATTAACCATACTATTTTTAACTTATTATCAAACTTTTACTAAGTTTATTTTTACACCGCAATTGAGGCAGTAAGTATCACCAACCCAATGTACAAAATTCGTAGTATGATAGAGTAAGAAGATTAACTAGTTTTCCAAAACATCAAATTCTAAAAAGCAACCTTCCTGTCTCTATATATTAGTTTACCTGTACACTATAAGTCTATTACAAGCAAGTAGCTTTTACAGCCTTAATTGTGGGTTCAAAGTATCCAACGTTGGTGGCATGGAAGTCAAATATTAGCACATTTTATTACCCGTGTTTGCCGTGCTTCCTTTGAACGGGACAGTGCCGGCGGCAGTCTCGTAGATAAAGGGCTAGTTCGGTTAATGACTTAATGCTTTGTGATCTTTGCTGACATAGGACATAATAAACTTTGAAAGCTATTTAGCTACTGTATTGTTGGTGGCAACTTACGGACATCCTTGTATGTTTTACTTCAAGTTTTAAATGCACGTTCGTCTGCTTCGTAGAGTAGATGGCATCATACCTGAAACAATGTTAAAATATATTATTTTCATTTGTATGTAATTGCTTAACATTTCAATTGATTTGTTGAAGTCTGACTGTTTGCTATGTCAACCTATTTATGAAAAAAAAGAAACATTAACTTGACTTATTTTGAATTTTAAATTAGTTTGATTAATGTACTCTTAAGTGACCAGTTTACAAATAAATTGCCCGAGAAATTGAAACGTCAACGGCTACTACGCCCCCCTCCAATGTCATTTGCTAGTACACTGCCTTAATATTAGAAGATTACCCGGCAATTTGCCTGGCATTTGTCCACAAAGGACTATACAATTGCCGTCATTTTAAAAGAGAAGGCAGCACGTAAACTGTCTATGCTGCACTTTAGTGTGCAATTTGCCTTACTACCGGTAATGACTAATGAGGACAAATTGCTGGTTTGGCCCACTGAGGTTAGTCTACTCATTGTGAGAAGGGTTTGCTGCTACGGAAGCATACATATAAGTACTTAGAATGCAAATTGATAAAATACAGTCACAAACCCAGCACGCTTATTTATTTGTGGTTTAATATTTATGTTAAATAACAAACTATTGTTTTACCATTTAATCTCTTGCTACTAGTAACATCTTACTTCTAGCAACTAGTAGTCTTACTAACTATGGGCAGACTGAAACCGTATTCTTTAATCTCTTACTACTAGGAATGTCTTATTTCTATTAACGTCTTGCTTTTAGTAACTTGTAATTTTACTTACTAGGGGCAGACTGAAACCGTATTCTTAGTCTCTTACTACTAGAACCGACCTACTTTTATTAACGTCTTACTTCTATTAACATGTAGTCTTACTAACTAGGGGCAGACTGAAACCGTATTCCTTAATCTCTTACTACTAGTAACGTCTTACTTCTAGCAACTAGTAGTCTTACTAACTACGGGCAGACTGAAGCCGTATTCTGAACCCAAGCTCCAAGCTCGCGTCGATTATACCTAGGTTCGACATAGTCGACACGAGCGAAGCATACATATCGCGTTTAGGCATTCCCGTGACAAATTAAATTGTCTCCAACAACGCGAGCACGTGCAAACGTCGACGCGTTACAGGAATACCGACGGGACGGCCGCGGCCTTATTAACTCCCAGTAATTAAATTATTAGAAATCTCGAGCCGGACTAATTAATGAAGAATTCCAACATTTCGGTCCACCTATCGAGCTTAATTAAAATTGATAAAGCCGCCGGCGTGCGAGCTCGCCAAATATCGCCTCTATTAATGGAATGATCACTCGAACTAATTAAATCATTGAGGTAATGGTGCGTGCAAGTGATACCAGCTAGTTAGTAGTTACGTGTGTTAACTCAACTTTTGCGGAGTTCAATTACTCTTCGGTCTATTGAAATAATTCTCGTTTTCACGCCTGTTGAAGAGATCGGCTTCTACTCTGTGAGAGAGAAATTTTACGCATCTTGCGAGTGGATCCGGAACCAATTTTATCATTAGATTCGTTGTAATCAAGCCAATATGACCACACAAAAACTCGATTTTTCTGATGTAATATCAAAATTCGATTAAGTACTTTATATTTAGGTATAGGCATACACTCATCTATGAACTTAGTATTATCTCAAACAGTAGGTGAGATATATTTTTTGTTCCATTTGGTTTTCTGGTTTTTCCCACTGATAACCAAGGTCAATCGCAAAGTTTCCCACATATTTCTGGCCTGAGTCATCACCGTCAAACTCCACTCGTGTCAGACGTCTCTTGTAAGTCGAGAAAGCTATAATAAGTGAGATAAATAACAATAGTATAATAGTTCCGAAGACGGGTCTGAGCAGTAGCGCACTTGTAGCGCCTCACTCAACTGTTGTCTTTGTACTTCTTCACCCTACAAAACTTCAAGGCTAGAGTGAATAAGTACCATGAAGGTCGTCGTGCTCCATCTTAGACCACAACGTCGCTTAACATCAGGCGAGTTAGGGGTCAAACGCCGACCTATTATACATTAAAAAAAAAGTATGATGTTACATGCATGCAACATCATACTTTTTTTTGTTGTTTCAAATTCTTAGTTAAAGAAAAAAAAGGAAGAAATTGAGAAAGGTTTTATAACTGCTCTTTAATTTTTTTTACAAGTGTGACATTGTTCGCTTTGCGCCCGCCCTTAGGGACATTAAAATGAGTAATTATAATAAAGCTGATACGTCTCATAATTAACTAAGTTGATGAAGAGTGCTTTGACGAGCCGTGAGCCACTCAGCCGCTGGAAGCGCTTTTATAACATATTTTGTGGCTTACCTGGCTCAGTCCTCGGTGTTTCAAAACAATGAAATTTGTTTAGATAGGCATTAAGATGAGGCAAAAGAAGGCCACACAACGTTCATTAGAAAGGGTCTTAAATTTTTCAATCAATTTAATAAAATATCAATTTTATTCATAATGGATATTTTATTAAATTGATTGAAAAATTTAAAACCCTTACTAATGATCGTTGTTTAGCCTCGGTAAGTCGGTATAGTTCAAGGTCAGTTCAAGGTAAGTCAAACAATAAAAGAAAAAAAAGTCAAAACGCTGTATTACTATTCCGAGGCTATACGATGTTTAATAGTTAAGAGGACTTTTTTTTATTATTAACATCATATTTTTATGCTCTACAATTTTAGGTCAGTTTTGGCGTTTTTATGCGTTACTATCCTTTCGTACTAAAGCGATGATAGCCTAGTTGGAGAAGGCCCGCCTCTCAAGCCAGAGGGAGCGGATTCGAAACCAGCCGACGGCACTCACCAATTTGTTCATTGTATGAACATTTGTGCGTATTGTATGTCATCTGCTACATGACTGGAGCCCGCTGTATGGCGACAGGCTCGCCCCCTGTCATATTTGGGACTGAATATCGTCCGACAAAGTGTGGGTGTTGTATTACACCTCTGCCAGCTCCTTTGGAGGAAAAGCATGACGATATGTATTACCTTATATTACGTTTATGATTTTTGAGTAAATTTCAAGGTTGTACTAACCTACATGCAATTGGAATAAAAACTATTGAGTTGTAATAATCTACTTGCCTGTTCTTCTGAGTGAGGCTCTTTATCCGAACAAGGCGGTTGAGTCTATTTAAAAAAACTTTGACATCCACAAGTGTATATTTGATACCCAAATTGAATAAAAACATTTTGACTTTGACTTGGATTGTTTTCCAAGCAATTTCAGAATGTAAAATGTTCCTCAGAATTCTGCATGCAATATAAAAATGTCAAAGACTTTGAAATTTTGGTCTTTGAAATTTTGGTCTTTGAAATTTTTTATATAAAAATGTCAAAGACCTAGGTTTGAAATTTTTATATTCACGTGTCACGTTAAGCGCTGTCCCGCTTTCCGTCAGGCAGTAGCACTAGCGCTAATTAGCCCCCGTGACAACCCACTCCCGCCATAAAGTGGTGGAGATTTATCACCACAGATTATTTATATTATGTTTATTAGGCGCCGCCCTCCGCCCTGCTTTCCCGCTAATTGAATTGCCCGGATTTTTATATGTAACAACACCTGAGCTCACATGTCATGTGGAGCAAAAGATGTGCTTAGATTCTGGCAGCCTGAGTTGAGTGCCAGCTCTCATTCTATATTAGATATCTACCTCCAATGAAAAGACTGCCGCTCGACTCGTGAGCTGTGGTCAAATGTCTATACTGATAAAAATCATTCTGCGCTCTGCGCATCTTCAATTTCAAATCTTCAACCCCATCCGCACGTTATTGTATTGATAGCTATTTTTGTATCTATTTATATGTGTATTGTGTGGATAGAAATGTGAAATCCAAAGTCATTGGTTGTTTGGAACGTTGGACGGAAAATCAGATTGAATCAATTCAATTGGCAATCAAATTTTCGGTATCGTGTGGAAGGGGTTTAAAATTTATCACACAATCAAATGACACCTTATTTTATATCATACTTTCCTAAAATTTATAAGATGAGATAGAAAATCGATGGTGAGTGCATGATTACTATAGATTTAGGCTAGATAAAAAATAGGATCGACTGGGGCAAATATGTCTGTGGGGCAATTGCGTCTTTCGAGAATAACTGACAAATCCTTCACAAATTAGGCGCCACCTACATCTTTTTTGTATCTTTAGTTGCAATAATCTATATAAGATAGCGTTAGTTGCCTTATTTGTGAAGGGTTTGTCAATAATTCTCGAAAGACGCAATTGCCCCACAGATACATTTGCCCCAGTTGACCATTTCGTATATTTATGGCAAAATAGAAGCGACAACATTTTACTTATAAAATTCAGTGAAATACAAACTACCAGTTTAAGATGTATACATGCATGTAGCAATCAAACAAGTAATGAGTAATGACTTTGGGAACTTAATTCATTATAATTATGCTATTATAATAATTGTCTGGTAGGTATCGATCTAGTTCAAACGGGGTATTTTTAATTAAGTATTCGTTTCTAGAAATAATCATGTTCTAAGACACGGCAATTAGCCTAATTATACGACTATTAAACAATAAAAAATATAATTACTAACAATTATTTCTGTCTATAAATATACAAAACTATAATTCAATTTAATTGTAACAACAACAATAAATAACCATCGAGTCGGACACGATAGAACAACCGTTCTAATTAACATGCGTCTTCATAAATCACGGTTACAAGGAATACAAGTTATTTTGGCAATCGCTCCGGTTATGATTAACTACGTCCCCACCCGTAGTGCTTTAATGAATAGATGCTAATAATAACTGCTATTTTATAACACTGACAGACATCTCTAAATGCTATTGAGTTTGAACTGCAAAGACAGAGGCTAGCTGATTGGCTGGACTGATGTCACAGACCCACTGAACGCCTACACACGTCTGACATAGCGTCATGATCGCATCTTGGCTGGAAGACGTCCACTGCTGGATAAAACCCCCCAACTATCTTCACAATGACCGGTCTTGCGCTGCTCTCATCCAGCGAATACCCGTGATTCTCAACAGATCATCAGTTCACCTTTTTATAGCTCTATGCAGATAAAAATATATAAAGGGTTAACTGGGGCAAATGCGTCTATAAGGCAATTACAATTACTGACAAACTCTTCACAAATTAGGCGCCACCTACATCTTTTTCTATCTTTAGTTGCAATAATCTGTACAAGATGACGTTAGTTGCCTAATTTGTGAAGGGTTAGTCACTAATTCTCGAAAGACGCAATTTCCCCACAGGTGCATTTGCCCCAGTTAACCTTACACCGTGTATCTTGAAAAGACGGACATACTTGTATTCTAAGCTATCATTGTACTCATCATAATGACTAACCTTTACTATGAGACCGACCCCGAAATCGAGGAAAAAATTAGCTGTTTAATTTTGTAGGCGATCAATTAATTATTTTTTTATAGGTTAGTCATAGTTATCAGTATAATGAAATTGAGAATTCGTCCGTCGTTAAAAGATCCACCCTATACACAAGAACGTCACATCAAAAGCCGTCATACAAAAATCTAACTGAATCTGAAAATTAGGGATGTTCCGTCTAAAGTTACAACGGCTTTTGTTAATTCCGTGACCGCGAGCCAGCGAGTCCTTATCCTCACCCATCTGAGTTCTGAAGTACGTGTATCTTTGTTGATTTGTTGCGCAGTGTGTTCGGGGGCTAATTAATTTTAATTGGACTGGATGCAACGTCTATTATATGTTCGAGGCTTCGGCCAATTCGCTTGAGAAACTAAGCTTCGTGCAATATGTAAGCGTGGCGAATTTAGACAACCCTAATTAGAGGTGTACTGAATATGTATCTTCGCGGAAGTTCGATGGGTACTCGTGTTTCTAGGTATTCGTACGTGGTAAGAAAGGTTTGCAGTTTACAAATTATAGAGCTTGTTCTCCTGGGTTACGTATGAACATTGTACACGTATCGTCATTATCCTAATCCTAACCTAACTAATATTCTAAATCTGAACGTGAATTTGTTACGATTTCGTGCCTTACTCATCATCCAATTATCACGACGAAATTTTGCACACATGTCGTCAGGGGTACAAAGTAAGGGCATGGGACCTTTCATCCCGAAAAATATAATAGTTATTAGAATGACTATACAACAGTCACTGTATCCTACAGGACAGGGGTTGAAACCGCGGGATGCAGTAAGTTTATTATAAAACATACTAACGATTAGTTGGGGTTGTCTGTAGTGTCTGTTCTAACGATTCTTCAAAAAGCAACTGAGCTAGGTTGCTTATTTACAACTTCATCATCATCATCATCATCTTTATCAGCCCGTAATGGCCCACTGCCGAGTAGCTGTCGTCGTAGAATTCACCAATCATCTCTTAACAGTTTTCATGTAAGGCATTAGGATTTCATTTAACTTTAATAGACTTGGTCCACACGTTTAAATGCATTGGCAATTTTAATTATGTTGATTTGCTTAAACATAGTACGAGTAAGTACCTACTTACCTCTTCCAGTATTGAACGTTATATTTTAACGTTTGAATAAGTCCAACAGAGGTATGGCCTATATGCATAGAATATAATGGAGTTTAAAACTGTTCTGAAACAGATTTGAAGACGAACTTCCGGAAAGTAACGCCTGATTCGATCAACTAAAATGGGGTTGTATACAATGACAACTTCAAACAACAACTTCACTGACAACAACCTTCACTGACAACGCCAAAACAGACAAAGGGGATCATACGACACGTGTGATACAGTGTGAGAAAAAGTACATCATCCAAAATAGTAGTACTATTTAGTCAAAATACCTTCAATTTATTTGTCAATGATTAAAATCAAGTAGGTAAGTTATTCAGCGAGGTAACGCTGCCAGCGTTTTGGATACTTTACCCGCGGATACTGACTTGAGCTCTGTTTTTTATTTGTAATTTGTTATTTTTGCTTTTGGCCTAAATTGTTATTTTTGAATAGATTTTGAGTAGGTAAGTACGTAATAAAAAACAAAATTCGTCACACTACCCAAATTAGATCAATGAGATTGTTCACTGATCCCTACAACGCCACGCGCAGGGTTGCCACCTCTCACGAAACTCACACTTGCATCAATCGTACTTAATTTTATGCTCGTGTGCCTTTACAACGTATCGGCTCTATGATGAAATCCCGTGCAGAGCTTGCTTAAATTAATTAAAGGCTTAACAGCTCATGCAACTTTATTTAAAGTAATGGAGACGTGAACGAACGGCTCGAAGTAATCTGATACAGAAAACTTCATTAGAGCAGAAATACTGGGTATTGAATAAACTTGTATGAGGATGGAGAGGATATCAGATTTTACTGATTGCCTCGGTGGCTCAGTTGGTAGTGAACCTGTCTTCTAAACTATGGGGGTGTTTTTCGATTCCGAACTAGGACAAGCATTCATGTGATAACCATTTGTGTTTATGACATGAATGTATGTTAAAATCTATTTGAATATGAATTTAAAAAAATATATAAAAGAGGCGTTCGGGATGGGAATTGAAGTTTTAGTTACTAGCGTATTTAAAAAAATGTTTTAAGTTAATTGGACGAATTTTTGTGTAATATGAAGTCTGAATTGAATTAAAATAAAGACACTAAAAAAATATTTATGTATTTATTTACTCAATTATTTCAGTTTCTGGTAGCCACAGTACAAGGTTTGATTGGTTTGGAGTTACAAGACCAAAAATTTTATAGCATAAATGTATCGAATATTGATTTATTTATTTTACTGCGTCGTATAGCAACGTAGGTTCATAAAGCCGTATACCTTTTTTTATGATTCTATCATATTGTAGTTAATTTATTATTAAAAATCACATACGAACACACATATCACATACATATTTAACGATACGAATTACATATGAAAAAAGTGACATACGAGTAACTAGCAAATTCACCAATGTAAGGAAGTACAGTGTAAGTTGGAAAACTCTCATAAAAGCTGAAAACATAGAACAAGTCTTGCCAAAACTACGAAAATCCAAAAGAAGCAACAAGTGCCGTCCATAACATGGTATAGCATCTCGACTCCTAGCCCTTCACCCACAAGTCTCGGGCCCCTATTCTTACGCACCGGAGATTATCTTGCTATGTGTAGACATTTTTAAATAGGAAAACTGACCGAGATATCTCAAAACCACAAGAATACCCTGATACAGGCCACGTGCTTAGTTTGGGACTCACTGTCAAACTAATTGAAATGCTGACCTAAATTAAGTTAATTTAGTAAGACTGTCTGTCAATCTAAGTCTATCATTCCTTTTGCTAATAAATATTTTTCATGTTCTTGATTTTCTTAGCCCCCGACACAAAACGGCGGGGTGTTATAAGTTTGACGTGTCTTTGTGTTTGTGTGTGTGCGTGTGTAGACACACACATGGCATCGTAGCTCCCGAACGGATGAACCGATGTTTTTTTTTTTTGTTTGAAAGGTGAATTAGTTGGAAGTGTACTAAGCTACGTTTGATGTAAATCGGATGTGTGTTGTGTTTCGATGATTTTTTTTATGATCATTATATCGGGGCTCATTATAGTGTTCCGGGGCTACTGAGATCAGCAAGCAAATGTTAGTCTGTATGGTATTTGTTAATATGAGTCTACGTGCCTGAAATAAATAATTTATTACTAAGTAATATTAAAAGTCAAAGTCAAAATGTTTTTATTCAATTTGAGTATCAAAGATACACTTATGAACGTCAATTTTTTTTTTTTAATAGACTCAACCGCCTTGTTCGGATAAGGAGCCTCTACTCAGAAGAACAGGCAAGAAACTGAGGAGCATTATTTTTCAAAGAATAAATAAATTATTGTCTCACAAATTTTGGCTTGCAATTAGGTAATATCTTTACATACTAGTGGCTACTTGGCGGAAGTGGAAGGTTCCAGACATCTTTGTCTTTTAAATAAGTCTTAACCTTATAATACCCTCTTTTCATTAATGTAGTTTTGTGCATGTGATTTGAATTTTCCTTCAGCAGTAGTTCAATAATTATTATATACACTAACCTAGTTGCAATCTCTATTTCAACCCACTCACACTCGTAGCAAAACACGCGTTAGTCATGTGAACTCATTGTCTGTCCGTTACTCTGCTGTCATCTATCATAGCTCGAGGGCTGCAACTGATGTCATGAAAAAATCTGGCAAACATGCTCTTGTTTAATCTCATGAGAAGGCTAATTGTCCGACGCAGTGACAATGGCCGGGAGGAGGAGGGGGCACGTGACCTGTCACTGACAGGGAAATTAAAACATTCCGCTATTATTTTCATTTTGCAGATGCGAGGGCTGCATAGGGCCGTAAAATATTCATATTGCAATATGAATAGAGATATGATAGGATTTTTGGGAGAGGATTCTTTGTTTTGGATGATTAAAAATGTAATTAAATTCATATGTAAATTATGTAGTGTATTGTGTAGTATGTTATTAATCAATCTTGAAAAGTTTAGAATCTCTCTAGTATTGTCTGAGTTAGTTATTTCTTGCATTAGTTGAGAATCTCTCTATGTAGGTACCTCCTTTCGTCTAAATAAGTAAAGGTGATGATAATTTTAGTTAGTCGAATAACATCTCTATATTAAGTTATTATTTTTAAATTTTAAATGTTTAGCTTTTCGTTTTGATTCGCGATGTTGCTTTTATTGATATTCACAGTAGGTAGATACAAAATATAGATACATAACACACCCATGCACTTATTTTAATTTACACAATTATTTTCCATATTTCAATTAAATATCAACGTAACAGGTACCTAAGTAAAACTTTATACTAATAAAACAAAGAAATAGCTAGTTCTAATGCATGCCTGACATCTTCGTCGGGTTTCAGAAGTCATCGTTTTGAGCGTCATCTCCTCTTTCATCATTTCACATTTGCACAAGCCTTTAACTAATATTTACTCATATTTACTTTCAGTAAAGACAAAATATCAGGGGGCTACCATCACATGTTATCGCCATGATGGTTCGTCGTTTTGTTGACGACGCTGAGCGACCGCGAATCGTATCGCCGCGCAACAAGGTCCATGGTCGTGCAGCGTCAAAATCAAAACGTAACCATAACATAACACATAGTTACGCCTTTCTCCCGAAGGGGCTGGCAGAGGCTGAATGCATACAACACCCACACTTCGCCGGACGATATTTAGTCCAAAACGTAACCATCATGGTAATAAGTATCATGGTAATATGGTAGGCCCTCTGTTCCCAGTAAAAGTTGGGCATATGCGACTAAGATAGCCTTATTTAATAAATTTATTAATTTAATATAATGTGCGCAATCCGCCATATCATATCAAAGTATCGGCGGGCGCCGGCGGCGTAGAAATTTAATAATTAAAAATCACCCTCAGTGCAGGGCGGATATCCATGTAAGGGTTGTCTACTGCACATTACACGTTACCATTTTTAATTAAATTTTCTCTTGCCGCCACTGCGTGTAATTACGAAATATTTGACCATTTTATCCGTTTCGTATTTGCTAAGATTTTAATGGGAAAAATCGTTAAGGTATTTGATTTGATGGAAAATGTAGCTCATATTAATATTAATAAGTATTCTGCAAATACGAATTAAAATTTAAAAAATCGTAACAGATTTCGGAAAAGAACTCGTTCCTTTTAAAACGGCGTAGCCAATTTTCATGAAACATAGCTAACAACTATCGTAATAAAACTTTCTTTAATAATTCAAAAACCGTACTAAAATCAGCCAGCTTGCAGGTCCAGGTATCTTAATGACAAATAGTAACATATTCACACAAACAACAACAACCTCTTAACATATGGTGTAAGGTTAAGGCACGGCAGCTGTTTCGCTCGCTCCCGAAACTATTATTTTTTAGATATAAAATTATAGAATGGATTTCTGACAAATTTGCCTGTATCAATGCATATTAAACAGTATTGCAAATAATTCAGAATAATTTTCATGATTTCCTATCCTACTAATATTATAAACGTGAAAGTTTGTAAGAATGGATGGATGGATGGATGTTTGTTACTCTTTTACGCCAGAACGGCTGAACAGATCTGGATGAAATTTGGCACAGAGATACATAGAGTATAGTCTAGAATAGCATATAGGATACTTTTTAACCGCGGGTGAAACCACGGGGCGCAGCTTGTTATTCACAATTACATAATAAGTTACAGTATATCACGAGGAGGGTTCATGGATACTATTTATAAACAAACGCAGACGAAGTTGCGGGCAATAGCTACTATAAAGATATGATACAGACGTTATTAAAATCCTAACTAGTATTATAAATGCGAAAGTGAGTTTGTTCGTTTGTTTGTAACGTTTTCACGCCATAACTAATCAACCGATCACCATGAAATTTTGCATACATATGTTTTCTGGGGTACAGAAAAGGACATAGGGGACTTTTTATTCGGAAAAATATAACTGTTCCTGTGAGACCGCGGGTGAAACCGCGGGGCGCAGCTAGTTAAAAATATTTATTAAAATAGCTATCAAAATTAAACTCGCTAACGCAAGTCTTCGGGCCACAATAAAATGTAATCCCCTCGCTGTACATACGACATCATTGAACGCGCCGTTTCAAAGCACGTTTAATTAAAATCCTCATACACTTGATATAGAAAAAAATAGCAAACATTCAGAGAGCTATTCCAATAGGCTAATCGTAAGTTATTAAACCTTCCAAGCAACCCACCTGATCGCCTGCCGGCTATAATAGAAATACCGGGGACTTATTATTAAAATTGCTGGTAAATTGTTCCCCTCGCCCCTTGGATTTCGCCGGTCGGAGGTAGGGATGGTACGAGGTATCGTACGATACTAATACGATTGGCTACTTCAGCGGATGGGTATTACGATCATTTTTTTAATCGTAGATACACGTTGGTTGTTATGAAACCTCTTCAAGACGACGGAGAAGTAAAGTAGAAGTATGTGTGTGTGTGTGATCCCACCAGAATTGCTGTCGCTCGGCTTATACTTTACTAGTTTCTATTTTAAGTGATTTTGTAAACGAACAAAATCACCGTTAATTTAACTTTTACATCTATGTCTCACCTTAATTTTATGAATTTCTAGTTCATAAACTACCTTTCCAACACAACACGCAAAAAAATTGAAACATCACAGATGTTCGTATGGTTAGGTGTGGGGTATCGTAAGCATCGTTACCATAGTATCGAGTATCGATACTCTGCAAGTACAGCGTCCGACCAGCCCTATTCTTAGGTGACTTATTGACGTTATGATATTACTCTCGTAATAATATTAATCCCCCGTTGTAACGCGTACCCGAAAACGAATTCAATTGGTATTAATTAAATCGGTTTTAGTAATATAACGTCATTTCGATTGCCGTAATTAGCGACAGCGATGATAGCTTAGTTGGAGAAGGCTCGCCTCTCAAGCCAGAGGGAGCGGGTTCAATCCCAGCCAAAGGCACGTACCAATTTGTTTATTATGTAAACATAAGTGCATTTTTAATGTCATCTGTCACATTTGGGACTGAATATCGTCCGGCGAAGTGTGAGTGTTGTAATACACCTCTGCCGCCCCTTAGGGGGAAAGGCGTGACGAAATGTCACGTTATTGTAGATTGTTACGTGAAAAGTAGAATGTGTGGGGTTTGTGTGATAGTGATTTGAATAAACATAAAAATTATTAGTAGTAGTGACTCAATAAAACATATTTTTATACAATTCCTTTTTATACAAGAAACAAGTAAACATTATTAAAAGAAATACAAAAACCCGGCTGCAAAATGTTGTACCTTAAGTCACTTTCACTATCAAGACGATTCAAATGACATCTCACATGTCGAAATACATCAAGCTGTTTACGCTGCAGGGCGTGCTAAAGAAACCTCATACATACATATATACATACATACAAGACATACATACATAAATATTTAAATATTTACACACATAAACTCGGAAAACATAACCCTCCTTCTTGCGCAGTCGGGTAATAATAAAGACGGAAGATTTACTACAGTTCAAATGGTACTTACTGCACCAATGCAACAGTATCCAAGATTTGAGTTCCTACGTCAAACTCACAGGCATGATAGTACGCAATATTTTGCTTCACTAAAATGGTAGCTGGGCTAGCTTCGTAGCAAGCCACGCGTCTCAAATGTGGCTAGTTACGGGATAGCTTTCAGTTTTCAGACCACGTCATGTTGCCTTAACAGGCATCAGTATAACGTCGGTTATTCACTGAAGCCTTTACGTCACGTAAAGACTCTTCTTCGTACATCACAAACTCGACACCGGAGAATCAACTCCTCGTTACCTACGCTGTAGGTAATTTAATAACGCATGGAGAATCTCTATTGTTTGCGAGTAGAGAAACCAATAAGCTAAGTCTAGATTTAGCTAAACTTACAGAAACCCTGTTTTCTGCTACGGAAGGTAGAGAAAGGTGACTTATGAGTCGAGAAATAAGAATCACTTTGGCTTGGCTTACTGTTGCGACAATGTACTTTTTAAACGGGTTAGTTATAATAAACATGCTAGCTCTGTTTACAAAAAGGTTGTATTTAGAGAAACAATGGTTTTCCAAAACGTCTCACACTAGGTGGCAGCACTGAGACGTCAGGTCCAATAAACTGTCTTAACATAAGTTAAAAAAACTTCCCAGAGAATTCGGTACAACTTGACAGTTTTGACAGTGTAGAGTGTACAGACCTGAAGTTTACCTAGCGACAGAAAAGAAAACCGGTCAAGAGCGACCCAGACTCGCGACGAAGTATTCTGTACCATTTTCTATCAAAATTACAAAAAAGCACATATTAAAGTTAATATTTTTTTGTATTTGTTGTTATAGCGGCAACAGAAATACATCATCTGTGAAAATTTCAACTGTCTTACTATCACGGTTCATGAGATACAGCCATAGATACAGGTGCCTGACGAACTTACAGCGGAGTCTTAGTAATACGGTCTCTTTTTACCCTAAGGGTACGGAACCCTAAAAACGAAACCCAATTGCAGCTATTGTATTAGTCTAGCATAGGTCCCTAACCCAATCACCGCCAGCCGCGGTAACAATAACCATGTTATTGTACGGTTCTGTGACATTAATTAGGTAAGTACGTACACGTCAGCCTGTTCGCTAATTAATTGAGCGTATTATTGATGCAATACCGATGCGGTTTCAACGTCGACTCACTCACTCACTCACTGGCGTAGATATGCGTGATTCATGGAAATTGTGCCTTATTAACTTGTTAATACTTGTTTAAATGTCGCAGCCAACTTGCGTAATCAGCCTAGCCATTTTACTAATTGACGCTGTTCAACTAGCTTGCTGAAAAATATTTAGCCGTAGCGTCTAATACAACATTTAATGGCTGATTCTTAGGCCAATCATAGAATAGGGTGATTATTTACCAAAATTAATATTTTGGACTGAAGAAATGTGTTTTTAATTAATTATAATAACAAATAAAATCCGTAAATCGGGAAAACGAACCGCTATTCTGATGGTCATCATATTCTACCTCTCTTGTCCGACTCCTTTATCAGAGCAAATTCAACTTGGATTGGTTAGTCTAGAAGACTAGGGCGGGAGCTCCGCTTCATTTCGCTCCCGTTTAGCCTTCGTGGTTACTTTTTGCATAACGACCCATAACCTCCCCTACTTAGATGACTTGACTAGGTAGTCATCGTTGTCGATCCAAGCTGTTTTGCCTAGCCGTTCGATTGAATGGCTGAATATCTTAAGGAATCTAGTTAATCGGCGCCGTTTAGTAAAAATGCTAGGCTGTTAATTGAACGGCGAATTAAAGTAGTTTCCTGCGACATACACATTGTTATTGCTTGGGGCTTGGTATTAGAATTATTGATAGCAAATGAACTATGAAGACATGTCTTTTGTTAAGTTGCGTGCTATTGCTGGGACAACTTAATACGAGTGATTAATAACACGTTACTGGTTTGAGTAAGGACATAATTAAAATAGTCATAGGCTGACAAAGATCGTGACCGAGTCGTACTGACCTTATAAAATAAAATGTGTAAGCATAAGGTTGTATTGTACACGGCTTTATCAGAATCTTTATTACTACTATTAATTTTAGGTATTAATAGGTATAGACGAAAAGATAGATAATAGCATTGACATATCGTCACGCCTATTCCCGAGCGGGCTGGCAGAGGTGTAATATAACACCCACATTTCGCCGGACGATATTCAGTCCCAAATAAGACAAGGGGCGAGCCTGTCGTCATACACCGGGCTCCAGTCATGTGGCAGATGACATACAATACGCACATATGTTCACACAATGAAAAATTGGTGCGTGCCGTCGGCTGGGTTCGAACCCGCTCTCTCTGGCTTGACAGGCGGACCTTCTCAAAACTAGGCTGCCATCGTTTGTATCGCTTTTAAATTAGGACATATTCTATAGGTTCAATAATATGTAGAGTTGTCATTTTATCCCGGAAATAATATAATGATGGACAAGTCATTGTGGTGAGTAGGTATTTAACATTTGGCTGTGTATTTAAAAAAAATACTATTTATATTTGTCCTTTAGTCAGTTTGAAATAAACCTGTGCTTCTCAGGTCATAGGATAGAAAAAATCCCGCATTTAATTAATAACACAAAGGAGTTTAACTAAGAATAAAAAAATAAGATGTATTATTCTATAATGTTTAATGATTCATAATTTTATACACTCCGATTATGGACATAGCTCGCGGGTCAGTTTGCACAGATCGATGAACGCCGGTTTAGGCGTGTTGCATACGGTCGCTTTATCGGCTGATTAGCGGCGCCGCGTCGTCGGTGTGTCGGTGCGGTAGTGGCACGTGTTATGCACTCAATTAATTAGGCGGGTAAACCTGAGAGAGGCTCAAGGGACGCCCGCAAGTGAATGATCCAAATAGATTTATACAAAAATATCGGATAAGGGCATTCTATATAATTCGAATAAGAATCTACAAATGAATAGAGTGGTTCGATGTAAAATTGCGTATGAATAAATTCTGAACCGTTTTCCGAGCAGACATTACGTAGGTCCGCTTTCAGTGATCAATGAACGTCAGTTAAGCGTGTTGCATACGATCGCATTACAGACTGATTAGCGGCACCGGTCGCAGTGGCCGAGTGTTATGCACTCAATTAATTGCCCGAATTAGCTGTACCGTGCGCGACTGTACTGTGAGGCTCAAGGGATGCTGGACGCGACTGTACTGTGAGGCTCAAGGGACGCCGGACGCGACTGTACTGTGAGCCTCAAGGGATGCCGGGCGCGACTGTACTGTGAGGCTCAAGGGACGCCGGGCGCGACTGTACCGTGAGGCTCAAGGGACGCCGGGCGCGACTGTACTGTGAGACTCAAGGGATACCGGGCGTGACTGTACTGTGAGGCTCAAGGTATGCACCGGGCGCGACTGTACTGTGAGGTGAGGTTCAAGGGACGCCGGGTGCGACTGTACTGTGAGGCTCAAGGGAGGCTGGACGCGACTGTACTGTGAGGTGAGGTTCAAGGGACGCCGGGTGCGACTGTACTGTGAGGCTCAAGGGATGCTGGACGCGACTGTACTGCGAGGCTCAAGGGATGCTGGACGCGACTATACTGTGAGGTTCAAGGGACGCCGGGCGCAACTGTACTGTGAGGCTCAAGGGATGCTGGATGCGACTGTACTGTGAGGCTCAAGGGATACCTACCGGGCGTGACTATACTGTGAGGCTCAAGGAACGCCGGGCTCGACTGTACTGTGAGGCTCAAGGGATGCCAGGAAACGGATCATGCAGAAGGGTTTGTAGCAGGATTGACGTTAGCGGAATTAAGGTACCCTAAAGTTCCTGAGATCTATACAAACCAAATTTTATGAAAACTTGGTAGTTCTTGATCAATGTTGTGTCTGTCCCAGTAAATTTTATTCACTTAGGTACTTACCCATATTGATTGAGGATTTTTTAACATTAAGATCATACATATAGAGATTTACATAAAATAAATAGGAATCTGTAAATTACCTTTCCAAAAAAATACTTTTATCTACAAAAATTAAGTAAAAGTAGAATAAAGTTATAGATTGGCTAATTTTATCAATTACGGAATCCATTGGATGGGCGTCAATTTGCATCGATTGTTCGTTCATGGGATCAATTTATCAACACGTATTCACGTCATGATCCAGATGCGTACTAAGGTAAATGAACATAATCAACCTCATATTCTACTGAATGAACTAATCAACATTTCCCGATTTAAGCTGATCACATTTCGATTCAAAACCTTTTTGAAGCTCCAATCTCAATACAAGTAATCTAATTTCTTTTTTTTTTCTACAAACCAACTACAAAGCTTGAAAAAAGTTGTATTTAATTAGCCGTTTATTTTGTAAAGGAGCTCTCACAATGGCTTTTTGTGCGACTATTGCATTATTGGCTGAATGTGAATGGGCCCCCGTCATAGAGTAGAATATAGCCAAGCTATTTTCAGTCGTAGCACTGTAGAATAAAGCGTAAAGTTGAATGTGGTTTAGAAAGAAACCGTCATCGTGGAGTGATGTGTAAATATCCGAAGTGCATTCAGCTGAGATTCGTTGTGGTTGTACTTGGAACTCGATAGCTTCATCAGTAAGCAAATTTAGAACACGAGTTTGCTTTTTATACCTACAGCAGTTACCTTTAGGTAAGCAAAATTTTTGCACTGTGACATTTACTTGGTATTTTTATTGCTGTAGAGGAGAAATAAGACCTCCTGCATTTGAATACGAAGAAACTTTAATTAGAATAGGTGTCCATTACAACATTTTGCAAATCAACGATTACGCTTTAACACTTGTCATAAGTATAGGTAGGTACTTACTCGTACCTATTTGTTTTGAATAAGAATGTAATGTTGCATTTCGAAGAATTAAATTGTGTTGTATACTAAATTTAAAGAACAAGAGTGCGATGTAGGTATGTACATTACTTCGAAAGTATGAATTTGTAATGTATGCTATAAGTAGGAAGTTACATAAAAAACATTCTACATACATTACCTACTGTATATTTTTTAAGAATAAATGAAATACTCAACTAATTTGGTTTAAAAAAAAAATAAATTAATTACTTCTTATTAATAGCTTACATTTCTCTTTTTTATGTCTGAACTTTTTTTTTACTTGTCTTTCTTTGTATATGTTTTAAACGACACAGGGATCTTAGTGAAGAGGTGGAGAGAATGAAATGTAGTAATTTTTTTTATTTTTAACCCCCTACAAAAAAACGACAGGGTTTTATAAGTTTGACGTGTCTGTGTGTGTGCGTGCGTGTGTGTATGTATGTATTATATTTTATTTTTACATTTCAGGTCAACCAACGACCTTACAATAACAGAATAGTAAATTTAATATATTTACTAAAAAAGTCATTTAAAGGGAGACACTTCTAAGAAATAAAGTAGAAAAAAAGGAATTGACACACAAATAGAATGATTAAATAAATAGAATTGAAGTATGTGTGTGTGTGTGTTAGTGTGTGTGTGTGTGTGTGCGCGTGTGTGTGCGTGTGTGGGTCTGTCTGTGGCATCGTAGCTCCGAAACGGATGAACCGATTTTGATTTTGTTTTTTTTGTGTGAAAGGTGAATTGAATTAGTCGGAAGTGTTCTTAGTTATGTTTGAGGAAATCGGTGTCAGAGGATTTTTAATTTTTTAATTTATTCTTGCCAATATCCAAATAGCTACTGAAAACAGCAATTCGTTAGGCTAGATGATACCTCATACATTATTTAGTACTTTAAATACCCACATATCGCAATGCAGCTAATAAATATTTCAAACACTCGCATGTTCCACTGAGTATTGATTTTCATAAAACATTACCAATTGATAATCATATTTAATTAGCTCGCTTATTGGAGCAGTTAATTATGTAGCAATTAGAGTAACAAATCAACTGTGTAATTTGAAAAGTACCCATTTTGAACGTTTAAACGTTTATTAATAACTACTAACTAAAAACTAGATGGAGTGACGGAGGGCGTCCGAAAACAAGATGGAGTGACGATATCCGCCTAACCCTAGGCCCATACTGGACCAGAGTTGCAGATGATCGAGATCAATGGAGAGAGCTGAAGGAGGCCTATGCCAGGAGGCACGCCGAACTGCGAGATTTACTATGAGAAAAACTCATAAAAGCAAAAACTTTACATTGTAAATAGTTCGGAATAAAAGGGCTTTATTATTATTTAACTAAAAACTTGATGCGCGCCGCCTGGTTTGTGTTTTAACAAAAAACGCGCGTTTTAAAAAAATTAAGAACACAAGCTTTCCACTTCTTGCCTGGCTACATCACCGTAGCCTGCTCAGTATATCAATCAGCTCTGAAATACTAAATTATCTAGTTCTGTTATGCAAACTACATACAAAAGTATAGTTTCATTTCGATACGACAATTAGAATAAGGTGAAATTGACTTCTAAGATTTTATTAAGGACCCACATGTTTTGTTGTTACTTACCAGTGAAGCTAATAAAAGCGTGTCAAATAGTGACATACGTCACTGAGAGCGAAGGAATAATAAAAATATGTAACTGATTTTTTAACTAAATATCAGTAATCATACAAAAAAAAAATATATATATATACGTGTCTACTTGTAAACTTCCTCTGTTTCGTCGGTTAAAAACTGCAATTAATAGATTTCCATTCAAAAACGTGTCTATTATTCAGGCAGTTTATTTCGTCAGTCGTCAACTTGTCGTACGATCAACTTTAGAGGCACTATAAAAGCTAGACCCAATAAACTTTCATTTGCACCTGAAGCCTTATTCTGGCACACGCGATATTGCCTCGCTCACTCTCATTCTCACGACTTTTTTAACGAGAGGGACAATGACAGCGATACTATCACGAGCACCAGAAAATAAACCAGAGATAAGCATGGCAAGCTCTCCTAAACCACACGAAACAAAACCAAAAACTAAAATTAAGTCTTAAATCTAACGACAGAGCTGATCTAAAAAAGGATTTATTTTGCTTCACTCTTAGGTATGTTTATGACTTATCTCAAATCTTGCAACAGTTTTTCAACTACTTCTACTAATCAGGGGCTCGACCATTTTTCTACGAAAATTGGCATCGCCATTAATTTATTTTCAAAATTTCCGTGAAAATTTGAAAACGGGTAGACAGCACTTAAACAACTAAAACTGTAAAAATATTTGGCATCCTAAATGGTCCCATTCCTGAAATATAAAACCCAAGGAAAATAGAGATTTTGATTCATAATTTAATAGTGAATTAGCTTGTCGCTGTACTTGTAGGTGCTAATGACCAATTAAATGACACATTGGTGGCATGCTTTTATGCTAGAAAGAGCATGTTAGTTAACTATGTTAGCTTAAGACTACAGGTAGATAATTTTATCCGTACGCAGCCTTACTCTAGCTCCAGGGGTAAGCAGAGGGCAACCAAGCTCGAGTTCCATTGAGGCGTTGAGTTTCAAAGCTGCCTCCCTAAGTGGATTAATTACGTAGATGATCTTCTACGTAAATTAGTCTCGCAACAGTATTCTGTTACGGGCTTCGGGAGGTGCTTGCGGATGGAGCAGCCACTTTGAAACTGAACACGGCTATTATGTGGTGAGGTAGTGATGTTGTTTGTCTGTGGTACAGATGGTATTGACGTTGACTCTGTTGGTTAGCTTTGGGATTTTGATTGGGTACTAGTTTTAGTATTAGTCTACAAATACACTTTTAAAATTAAGATGGTTTTGCAAAATTGACGCAGACATTGACGGTTTCTTGCAGACATACCCCCTTAGCAATTAACGTTGTACAGCCTCGAAATAGTTATACAGTGTTTTGTCTTTTTTTTCTGTAACATTTTTTGAGTCGATAAATAAAGACAAAAGACAGTGTAACTATTCCGAGGCTATGCTAAGGGGGTAATCATTTTTTTTTTTTAATTTAGAAGTGAAACTTCTAATCCGACTTCCGACGAGGTTGCGTTAAACGTTTAACGCTCCTGGGGAAGGGGAATAGTAGAATAATAAAGAGACAGAGCGAGAGTGAATGTGAGGCACTCGAACGTATGCGCGTATAGTAAGAAAGACACACAAAAGTTTCACTACTTCCGCGCGGAGAGACTCCACGCACTATTATTATTTTTTTAATGGTTTTTTTACACGCAAAAGAAGTTGGTAATTATTATTGTGAAGTAGCACGAAAATACAAAAAACATTGTGTGACTTACACAATGTGTTTTTTTTTTTAAATTTTTTTCTTCTCAAAATTACCTAAATACCCCACGTTTACGTCCTAGTCCTAATCAGCATAGTAAATTTTACTACTTTCTAAACTGGTCACCGCGGAATGAGCCATTAGATCTCCAAACAAACATCTGGATCCACAGCTGGCCAAATACATTCAGTGGGCCGTAATTTTTAAACGTTCTAATCAAATATTGGCCCGCCGAACATATTTGTGCTCAATTGGTCGGAAAAACGGGGGCCTTACACAACATAGGGTACTGTTAGTGAAAAGTTAAAAAGAATGGCGGTTAGGGCAGTAAACATTTAAAATACTGTTTACTGGATAAGTATTATGATGCCACATTTAATTCAATTTTTTCAATTTCTAAAGATCTTTATTAGTTTAAAATAATTAAATTAGTACAAATGCCAGTGTTTAGACAATCCTTAGAAGTACATAAACAATGCGTTCTATATTCCGTTTTTCAAGTAGGTACGCACGTTTACTCGTTCAAAACATCTCTAATAACACTCATAAATATAATAATAAACATAAGCTATACTTATTATATACGATTATTCAATCGGAAAACCTAACATTGTAATCAATACATTATATTAACGTTAATAAGATTAGCATTACATTAAAGTGATCTCGTTAAATTATTTTACAATAAGGCCACATTTAATTGCAAATGTTGTAAATCAAATTGTTACGATTAGATTCCTTTGACCGTGGCTATTCTTTCACACTGACAGTACCTTTTAATCCCTTTTAATTACGTTGTAACATAAAAATATCTATACAACAAAATCTCTACAATAATATCTATCATCAGACTAATATTGTAGATGCGAATGTTTGGATGGATGTTTGGATAGTTGGATGTATGAACGTTTGCTACGTTAGAGCCGCTTAACGGATCTGGATGAAATTTGGCATAGAGATAGACTATAGTCTGAAAAAGCACATAGGATACTTTGTAACCTCGGAAACTTCGGGATGCAGCTAGTATTTCTATTTTTTTTTAACATTCTAAGCTTTCCATAACATCACAAGGTAAGCATATCAAATCAATCAGTCAGTAACATAATGTTAACTTGTAAACCTATAAGTAGGTAGATTAAGTTCTATTGTTTGTATTTGTCATGGACAGTCAAGTGCAGGGGTGTCAAACCTAGGGTTTTCCGGGGCGCAATAAGCTCGCATATTGATTACACCTGTCGGTCACGATTAATAGAATATTGTGATTGAAATTGAATCAGTCGTCCATTCCGCCATTGTCGAGTGTATCGCTGTGAATATTTAGTGGGCAATTTAGATCGTGTCGCCCGTTCTGTTTCGGTTGATAAGGACTGGATTTGTGTAATTGGGAGATAAGTTGATTTTGGATAACGGGCCTCTTGTATTTGCTTAGCTCGGTTATGGGCAAGCTTTTCTAAATCTACCTCTACTTATGTACATAATTAATTAATTATCATTTTTAACATATATTAATTTATTATCATATCAATTAATCTTTTTTTTTTAATAGAAACATGAAATAATTTGTGGATCAGCTGATATAGTATATTTAATGTGATCAGATAAGTTTTGTGGATTTTAAATGATTTCGATAGGAGCTGCCTATCATAAAATAAGGTACACGTAAATATTTTTAAAATTAATAATTAAAAAAAAACAAGGTTTTCTTTTATTCTATTGAAGCGCCAGATTTAAGGGTAAGAAATTTTTATGAAAACCAGTAGACATGTTTTTAATAAAACACAATATGTTGTCGATATAGTTGAATAGCCTCTGTATTATCTAATCACAGAATAAATAATAGGATGGTTTAATGTCCATCTCTCATCGAAAAACATACACAACAGAAATTGCATAAAACTAACTCCCCACAGAATAAGGATGTTCAAAATTCATCGACCCTCACATATAGTAAACAATATGTTTCAGAGCTCCTCTTAAAAATGCTCTGAAATAACTATAAAAGTACTTATAACCCAACGTCTCTCAGCTTACTGCAGCTGTCACAAACACCGCTAATGAATAAATAAACCAAACAAACAGATAACAAGAGATGCCAATTAAACAATACACTAATTAATTCCAAACATTGGTGTAGTGGACTTAATTAGAGTAGCTAACATTATCACTGGACACACACACAGCTAAAACACAATGGGGAATTTAATATTTCATAACAATGATTCATGTTCGTCCATATCGATTAGCGGGAGACAAGTTCGTGTTGAGAGACAATCGACAGAGTAATCGAGAGTAGGTATTTGATAACATTGTGGGTGGCTGTTTTTGTACAAAGCGTACCTAAGTATCTGAAGTGAACGAGAAGACAACATTTTGTCTTTGTACAGGAAAATTTTGAATCAATCAAAAACCTCTCGCTAGCTACACTAATATTATAAATGAAAGATAAGATTTTGTATTTTTGTAACCGATAAACTCAAAAATTACTGGTCCGAGTTCAAAAGTTCTTACGCCATTAGAAAGTTACTACATTATTCTTGAGTGACATAGGCAATGAAACGCGAGCGAAGCCGCGGGAAAAAGAGCTGCTAGTATTTAATAAATAATTGTGCAACAATAATTGTATTTTTTTTATATTGTTAAACGTCTCTCTGTTAGAACGTTACCTATGTCACTAAAAATCGCATTAAATTAGAAGATGTCTACGTATTCGTATGGCTAAGTTTCATCCCACTATCGGGATGCTCTATTAGGCGAGAGAGCGGACAGAAATCCTGTGCAAAACATTAGTCTCGAGCGACACATCGAGCCCTCGCAAACATAAACTACTTTACGACAATCTCATAAAAGAAGCCGCACTAAGTCGACTGCGGCTTTTTAATATCAGAGGCGAGAGCCGGCCGCACTGTCCCACGAAACATTTTCCATTAATAAAACGCGAAAAAGGAATATTACATATGAAAAAGACATATATCCGTATCGCCGGACCCGCCGCTATCTCCTTGGAAGGTAATAACTTCTTTACAAGTCCAAAGTCCGAGGGATTGAAAAGCAATTTCAGCAGGACACCCCGCCCTCGAGCGGGGCCGGACTCGCCATATTTCTTTTTCGCCGCTACTGTAATTCGCCTTTGATTTAATCTCAAGAAACAAATCTTTGAATGTGAAAGTTTAGTGATAGGCATCAGTAGAGCTAGTTTCGTTGATTGGATTCCGACCCGGCGTGCGCTCGCTCCTGCCGCCCGCCGGCCACTGGCTCGCTAGATACCGCGGCTATTTGTCTGATTCTACAACAAGATTGCATTTCTCATTTTCTGAACCGAATTTTTGTCTCGGAGTGTTCTATTATTCGAGACCTAACTCGGATCTCGATCTGGAATTTTGCATGCACATCTCTCCACGCCATGGAATATAAAGCGACGCTTTATTCGGATGAGGCAGCTCAAATTAGGCAATCATATTTCTAAGAAAACAAGTACTGCGTGGGCTGTTTCTTGGAACTAGCTCACCGTAAGATGATACTGCGTGTCCTCGTATTAATTTGTAACGTATCAGTGGGTAAGCTTGAAACGGGAGTAGGTAGTTATCAAGTCGTGGGCGGCCGCGCGTCTCGACGCTATCGCCTTACGACTGCCTACGAGAACTAACCAAACCGCAAAATATACGTGACACTGGCTGTTAAAAATATCTATATGCTTTGCTAATGTTATTAGGCTGTATTCTTTTTCAAAAGTGTCTCTCTATTCAAGACACTGAACACATTTCTATGCTTGTCAGACTTTATCGCAAAAAAGCTCAAGCTCACATCCATTTTTCTCAGCTCCGCGTCCAATCTTGTTACCAAATATAAAATTGTGAGTGCTTTATTCTAGATCACGAAGATTGTCCATATTGGACTCCTTTTATATTTGCGTAATATAATGATGCTAGTAAAAAATCTACGTAAAACCGAGTCAATTTGAGTTTGGGCCGTAGCCGGAGAGCGGCCGAGTGGGCCGCGCTGGGCTACTAGGGGCCGGGAATACCCGGATTCCGGCCGCAGATCGCTATCGGACACTATTCCGACCGCCTTATTTATATAATCTAACTTGTGAGGGACAGACACCCTTTGCCGTGTTTCCTTTCGTTTTCCTTTTGTATTGTTTAGAAGAAATATATTTTGTTTTAGAATGTTGGATGTTAGAGAAGTTGAAAATTGATAGCGTAGCTTTAGTAGTAGGGTGGTTTGTAATTAAAAATGTAAACTAGTTATCATTTGAGTTTTTAATCAAAGCTAATCTTGCACTTTGTACGTTGATTATTTGGACAAATAGTATAAACCTACTTCATTAAAAAAAATTATCAACATAAGGTACCACTGTTCAGTCGTGCAAAAGTTAGAAGATAAAGATAGTAGATACTTAGCTAATTATTTTTCACTATGATAATCCTACTAATATTATAAACGTGAAAGTTTGTAAGAATGGATGGATGGATGGATGGATGTTTGTTACTCTTTCACGTCAGAACCGCTGAACAGATCTGGATGAAATTTGGCACAGAGATAGATTGTAGTCTAGTATAGCACATAGGATACTTTTTAACTGCGGGTGAAACCGCGGGGCGCAGCTAGTAGCTACTATAGCTATTTGTAATTCAAACGCATTTACCTCAACAAATCTCTCTCTAAAACTTTACACTAAAAGTTCCAAAATCTAAAGTTTTAAAGTAAAAGCCAGTAAACTTGAATTCACGTGTATCAATTCAATATCCCATACAAATCGCGTTTAATTCTAAAAGAGGCCGCGAGCACATTTGTGTTCAATTCCGAGGGTGAGTTAGGGCGCGCTCACGCGTCCCACAAACCATTTTCTGCGCGAACGGAACTCTATATTGAATACGATTGTAGGTGGAAACACTTTGCAAACAGTACGTTTTTAAAACGTGTTTTATATTAGCTATAGAAGTGTGGAGAGCTGTGAAGCAGCCCTCGAAAATAAGAATTGCTTTAGCGCTGTTTAATAGTAGTGGAACCGGAAGAAGAAGCTGGGAAACCAGCTAACATGTTTTGTTAGTTTATTATCACGAAACTACTTACGTTTTAGCAAATCGGATACTTTGACTACTATACACGCCTATAGTTTAAATTTGCCAATGAACTCGTGGTCCGATATCTTAGTCCCCTTGATCGGACGACAAGGATTCTTCTCTATTAGGTAGTATTTTTATATTTTCTGTGCCATTAGTCCTATTCATTGGACAAAGATGTGACAAAACTTTATCACTCTATCTATACATACATGCTAGCCGGTTTAATTTTTTTAAGCTTTCAGAAATAAGATTCATTTGATTACAAAACCCCATAAAGTCTTATACGGTTAATAAACTCGGAACAAATGCAGATAGAACAGGTTTTTTTATATTTTTTCTTTCTTTTACATTTTTAACTCGATCGAAAAAAAAAAAACAAAACACTGTATAATTATTATGACCAGACCAACAACCGACCTTAAGGATAGTGGAAGTAGAATAAAAACTCTACTTTCACGTCACCACCGATTAACCTAACCAGCCATGACCACCTCAAAACACTTTGACATTTCCCAACCATTATGTATTCCACTAAACCAATACATTCAGTAATACTTACCGAGAAACAGAAGTGAAATGCACGACAGTTCTCGGAACCTGACTTTTTGCTAAAATAGACCTATCAAGTAAATTGAAATATCATGGATGGTAAATGTTCATAAGTTGGAGTGAAAATACCGCATTTGCTTTTGTCATAGTGAATACTTTAATTAAGACACTTCCTTATAGTTGTAGAGAGCGAAATGGTATTTTTATTTCGTAAAATAAAACCATTTCCTGTAAGAAGCCATAAATATCATCATTTTTCTTAGAAATCGTGATAACAGTGTAGAGTAAAAATTTTAAGTCGTAGATGTATCAATCACTAGCTACGTCCTGCTGCTTCATGGTTTGAAGTGTATCGATTTTAATACAGTGCGGTTGAAGAAAGTCAATGTTGGTCAATACATGACATCTAGTAGGTACGTAGTACATTATACAGTGTGTATATAATGTACACTGTACCTACCTATCGAAGGTACCTACTCAACCCATATTAAATAACTATGTCCAGCCTTTTCGACCACACAAGCGAGCCGTTTTTTTTTTTTTTTATGGTCGGCGTTTGACCACCAACTCGCCTGATGTTAAGCGACGTTGTGGTCTAAGATGGAGCACGACGACCTATAAGGTACTTATTCACTCTAGCCTTGAAGTTTTGTAGAGTGAAGAAGTACAAAGACGGCAGTTGAGTGAGGCGCTACAAGTGCGCCACTGCTCAGACCCGTCTTCGGAACGGTTACACCGGACTACATCCCGAAACACGACTAGCCGTTCTCAACGCTTAACTTGTCAGGCATAACATATCATAATAAACAAGGAACATTATTTAAAACAAGAAACCCGACTGTAAAATGTTGTACCCTATGAATCAAGACGATTCAAATGGCACCTCACATGTCGAAATCCATGAAGCTGTTTAGGCTGTAGGGCGTGTCAAAGAAACCTCATACATACATACATACATACATACACACATTCCTATTCTCGAAAAACCTAACCCTCCTTCCGCAGTCGTGTAAAAAGCTGTGTCGTGGATAGCAATTTTGAAAACCGAACAGTTAGTTAATGACAAGAGTTACCAACATACAAAACATGAACTGCTGTTTGAAATCCGTTGAAACTGTAAAAAGAAGATTCGTATTCGAGTGAAGTGGTCAGGTGGCGCGATGAATGCGGCGACCGTTCGTCAAACATAGACCGATCCAATTAGAGAGCTAAGCTAAGCGTAGTGGTAGTTACTCGGAGCTCTACGTAACTCGTGCATCGTGCACTAGACCTGACCAATACCTACAAATCAATTCGTAACGGTAATTAAAACTGACATATTGACCTAACTAAATTGCATTTTATGGAATTTATCAAAATAAATTGGTACAAACCATTGGTACCAGGTTACCGCGTTGAAGATCATAAAAATAGCAGATAAAACCTGAAAGAAATTAGCACGGGGCATCTATTCTGACGCGTCAAAATCGTCATCTTGGTCTTTGTCTCTTTCGTTTGAAAAGTCATACTAGTAAGAGTGACCTAGATAAATCTTACGCGTAGGAATAGGGCCCCAGGCCCCCTATTCTTGACGCGTGAGATGTTCTAGGTCACTCTTACTCCTTCCTATGACTTTTAAAACAAGAGAGACAATGACAAAAAATATCTCGACTTGTGAGAATAACCCTCCAGCTCCCTATTCTTAACGCGTGAGATGAGAACAGGTCACTTTCACTCCTATGACTTTTCAAACGAGAGAGACAAGGACCAGAAAATATCTCACATTGTACGATGTGGTTTGGGCCGAGATAATTGGCGTACGAGAGAGGTCTTAAGACTAAGTAAGTAGTGGGGTAATTATGTGTTAAAAATTATGATGATCAATGAAACTTAACCTTTAGTGTTTAAGAAAGACAACGCCATCTAGTACAAGTGCACTGTAAACTTGTTAACTTGTACAAAACATGTGCAATTTTCTGCTAATTGGTCTTGTGGAGGATGCTTTTCATGGAACGATGATTCCCACTCAAGTAATAAGATGCGCGTGGGAGGCTATCGATATGAATTTATTTGTTATTGCGGACCAATTAGATTTAATACCTAGTAACAGTGGATTATGGAGTCCTACGATGCAGCTCATTAGTTTAATTGGCTGTTTACAAGACGGCTATTGATGTATAAATAGAGAAGGACGCTGGGCGAAGCAAGATGAGGTATCATGCTTTGGTTATACTGAACTAGCTGTTTCTCGCGACTTCGTTCGCGTTTATTCAGCAAATAAAATCCAAAAGCTTTCCTCGTGATATAATGTAACTAATTATCAATTTTCGTCAAGATCTGTTCAGCAGTTTAGCCGTAAAAAGACTACAAACAGACAAAGAGAGAGAGAATTACTTTCGATTTTATAAAATTAGTATTAAAGTATGGATTACACGGAACGGGAGGCTAAGCCGAAAAGAGCTCGTCAAACTCATCAAATGTGAATGACTAATACATTATACCATGAGAAGACAAACTCTGAAATTGTATTAAAATCAGCTTTTTAGTTCTTGATGCTAATTTTATTTACTATTTGAATGTTATCAAAATATTATGTAAGTATAATATTTTGCTAGAAATTTGCTGTCACATCAAATCACAGGAAAACATAATTTAATAAATTTACAGGATGTTATAAGAATACCTTCTTAGTTGGTAGCACGAAGTGCTATATATGTATATATGTCTATGCACATATATAGGCCAACTTCATCAGCTTAACATCCATTATGGGTCTAGCAACCATCTGGATATATCAACACGGCCGGTCTCAAAGCGTCGAAAGACCAGCCATCTAGACCCCTTATGAAGTATCGAGCTTGTTAGACTCCGAGAAGTACGGAATGAGGAGAAGGGTCGAGTTTTACTGGTCGATGCGTAGTTGTAGTGAGGACATAAGTGCCCAATTAGGCCGTTTTATTTGCTCGCCGAAAGCACAGGACAGCTTAGCTTTCGCAAATAAATGACCTGCATCCATAGACTTTCCTTTAACGACGTAAGGACGAGGCGTTTGAACACTTGGTATTGGTATACTGGTATTTGGTATTTGGCTGTCAGTGGGGCTAACAAGTTTTTTTTTTTATGTAGAATAGGTCGGCGTTTGACCACCAACTCGCCTGATGTTGAGCGACGTTGTGGTCTAAGATGGAGCACGACAACCTGTAAGATACTTATTCACTCTAGCTGGAGTTTTGTAGAGTGAACAAGTACAAAGACGGCAGTTGAGTGAGGCGCTACAAGTGCGCTGCTGCTCAGACCCGTCTTCGGAACGGTTACACCGGACTACATTCCGAAACACGACTAGGTCATTTCACGGCATGGCTTGGTAAGTAAATCGTAACACCATTTGTGTGGGTGGATAGCACGTATAATTGAGGGCTACCGTGGCTCGGATGACACGTTAAATTTGAGGCCCCGGTTGTTCTAATGACAACAATCGTCAAGCCGTGCCAGAGACCTTCAGGCAGCCTAGTAACTCTGACATCAGGGCTAGTCATTCGGCCTATACAAACTTGCTCGCTTGCTTGCTATTGTCGCACGCCGATTTTATTGACGCCCGTACATCGCGTGATGCGTCAATCAAATGCTCACGCGCATATGCATATCTCACACTTATTTGGATATAAATATTTACACTGTGGTCACGCAATGTAATTAGTAGGTATATATTTATTCAAAAAGCGATGATAGCCTAGTTGGAAGAAGGTCCGTCTCTCAAGCCAGAGGTAGCGGGTTCGAACCCAGCCGCACCACTTTGTTCATTGTGTGAACATACAATGAACAAAGACATACAATACGCACATGCGTATTGTATGTCGTCTGCTACATGAATGGAGCCCGGTGTATGGCGACAGGTTCGCCCCCTGTCACATTAGGGACTGAATATCGTCCGAAGAAGTGTGGGTGTTGTATGACACCTCTGCCAGCCCCTTGGGGGGAAAGGCGTGACGATATGTAATGTAAATTTAATTAAACACCGCTCATTTTACAAGTCATAATACAGTAAAGAATAAATCCAAAACATAATTAGTAATAATTAAGCCGCAATCTTTGGTGTCATTCTCGCCCCGTCCTCTCTTGTAAATATTTAGCTCTATGCCTGTAGCCTTTCTACGTTCGGAGGTAGTGGTCGATCCATTCAGTCAGCCCGATGTATCACAGTCGCAACCAAGTTTTTGCAACTATTTGTTTTATTAAATTTCGTTCCCGGAAATGGTTGTTCGGTATTTATTAACGATGTAGGTTCCGATTACACTGTACTGGAAATTCGTAGAACCTTGTTAATTAATAATTGTTTGAATGTGTGTACTGGCATAGTTTTTCAAACTCATGATATTGATGAAAGAATAAGCTCGTTTCTTGACTTTTATGTATTTATTTTTGGAAACTTTCGTTCTAAAAGTTGTTTACTTTGACAGGTAGTAGACCAACAATCTTAAGTATTTCTACAGCCAAAAGCAACACCTTGTATACTTGTATATATACTTATACTAGTGACCCGCCCCGGCTTCGCACGGGTGCAATGCTGATACTAAATACACTACAGAAAAACTGTGAACGTTGTATATAAAAACATAGCGGCCCGCTCTGGCTTCGCACGGGTATAAACAAAAAAATGTTATTGTGGGATATCCATAAGAGATAAACATATACCATCGCGGAGTTTTCTGTAGACCTTTTCAATGTGTACAAATAATTAGTACATTATTTTGATAAATCTCGTAGGGTTCAGCCTGCGTTTGCAATGTAAGCGAAAAAAAATTATAATTAATGACATCACATTAGAAACCTCAAAAATAACAGTATTTCTCCACTAATCTCTCTCTCTCTTTAATGGGTGTTATTATACATATAAACCTTCCTCTTGAATCACTCTATCTATTTAAAAAAGCAGCATCAAAATCTGTTGCGTAGTTTTAAAGATTTAAGCATACAAAGGGACATAGGGACAGAGAAAGCGATTTTGTTTTATACTATGTAGTGATACCGCCAAGTAGCCTAGTATTTTTAAATATAACCTAGTTGTAAGCCAAAATTTGTGAGACAATATTTATTCTTTAAAAAAATAATGCCCCTCAGTTTCTTGCCTGTTCTTCTGAGAGGCTCTTTATCCGAACAAGGCGGTCGAGTCTATTTAAATAACTTTGACGTTCATAAGTGTATCTTTGATGCCTAAATTGAATGAAAACATTTTGAATTTGACTTTGACTTTGTATCAATCTGACTGCTCATATAACTGTAGCTATTTAATTAGCAGCGTAGTTAGGGGAACGATACCCGTGCCGGCCGCAGGTTACACAGCAGTGTGTGCCAGGGCCCCAGTACTTCGGACACGGCAATCTGGACGGCCATTGGGCGAACACTAACAATGCTTGAAATCACCACTCAATTACCGAGTGCTGTGCCACTGGAAATAAGAACTCTGGGGTCAGAGTTCTCGTCTCACGCGTCAAGAATAGGGATATTCTTGGCGCATGAGATATGATATTCATAATCGTTCGGAAACGTTTCCGTTCGGCTTTGAAAAAGTTTTTAAACGTGATACATCCTTCCGGTTAGATTTATACTCGATATCCGATACCAAAAGAATTAAAAGAAGACTGAGATTCGAAAAATTTGAGTTTGAAATTTGTGGAATATGATCGGAAACGTTTCCGAATAATTGTAAATAGTACCGCTGGTCACTTTCACTCCTATGACCTTTTAAACGAGAGAGAAAAAGACCAGAAAGTATCTCGAATTGTATATGAATAGGGCCCGATTAACATTTTTTTTAGATAAAAATAAATCTTTATTTATGCGATATTCTAAAAGATTTCGTTGACTCATCTTAACTTTACTAAAATATAATCTTAACGTATTTGTTTTTGCTGCGTTTTGGGAATTGGACGTAAAGAATTTTAGAGGTCTAGATAAGCCAACCAAGCCTTCAAAATTGAGCTTATTGTTTATACAGCTAATATATCAACTTAGAGTGGTCTCTCCAGGGCAACTTCAGGATTGAGAGGATTCATAGAATAGGTATAAAATATTATACTAACTACATTTTTAAGTGTTACCAAGTTAAAGGCACTTAAAATACGAAGTCTTAGGAAACTGTACACATTATACAAAATTTCGGAAGCTGATCTCAGAAAGAACCCAATTCGATGGAAGAGCCAACTTATTTGTACAATAATTAACAATTTGTTAAACGCTACTCACAAAACACACATCTACCAAAAACATCTCTCTAACTTTGCTTTTTTATACCATACAAAATGTTAAAAATATAAAAGTAAAGTAATAAAAAAGGACACAGTTTGTTACTCCACTTAATGCCATCGTGTGATTTGCATAAAATCTGTTCGAGGGCTCGCCCAGCCTAACTTCGACCACTTGAGACGCACTAAAAATCAAAATGAGCTATAAATGAACACCCCAATTTTTTACTGAACTTTGAACGGGTCTTTGGTAAATGTTAACTTATAATGAAACTTTGAAGAGCATAGAAAAATAGAGAAGCAAATTTTTGGTCAATTTTTAATTTTTGGCGGAACTTAGAAATGTTGAAAATCGTAGTAGTACTGCTATCGCAATAAATTGTCAAGTTGGAGATATTGAGAGATAAAGCATTAACCCCCCACTAATAAAAAAATCCGAATTCCCCATCTTTTCTTCAAACCATTATTAAGTATTGGTTTAATCTATCCGAACGTGTCATTGTATGGATCTTATACATAATATTATGCGACAAATTTAAGTAAGTAAATAAAGAACCAAAATAATGTAACATTGATCAACAATGTTAAAACACTGAATTAACAAAACAATGGAAATTTTAAACACAATCATTTTAATTTAACTTCAGCTCAACACATCCATAATTTAAATATTTGAAACATGTTTCTCATAACTTCATTAAAATATGAAACCCTGTTTGTCTTTTACGAGATCCTAAAAAGGTCAAACTTTTTTCATTTCGGTTTCGAATTATTTTCACAAAAAATCGAGGGGCGCAGTCGAAAGCACTCGAAACTTAATATTTTCGATAAGATAAGATGTCAATGGGTACACATTAAGATAGCTTAATGACAGATTTATGACTTGGCTTTTTAATGAAAAAGAAATATCTATTTAATCAAGTTGTACTTACCTTTAAGTAGGATTCCTAGTTATAAAGTTTAAGATATCATTCGACAACTTTACTAAAGATGCTAATACTAGCATCTTTAGTAAAGTTGCCAATGTCATACGATATTAATGAAAGATGAACAGTGCACAGTAATTTGGTATCTCTACGATTGAACAAATTAAGTCAGTTATTAAAAACTAGAAATAATTAAATGCAAACTAAAAATTAGTTATCGCGCACCAAAATAATCACTTTACAGGATAAAATCTATTTAAGTATCTAAGCTAGTCCAAATTGTTTTTGGTATTAGATTTTGTTCGACCCATAATCCAAAAAATAAGGACCAGCATTCCGGGAGCAAACACATAATGACGTCACTCGTCATTGTCATCCATCTCTTTCGAACTTTTTGTAAATTACTTGATTCGGTCTTGCTTAAGCATCGATTGACGTCACTACGTGTTGCCCACGTGACCGGAATGCTATATCTGGCAGAGTATATTATTATACCATGGTTCGACCTATGTACTCGTAGCTACTAACACAGACGTTTTTGAATGCATGTGCATAATTTACGGACGGCGATATTTTAAGTTCTACTAATAATGTATGTATGTATAAATGCTATTTATTATTAATGAATTAATAAAAGAAGTACGCACTCATTAAAATATATTTCATTCATAGTAGTCAATACTTTTATTTGAATCGGCTTACACGTGTTTACTCATATTTTTACGAAGGAATAACAGTTTTAACGAAAATAAGGGGCTAAGGTTATCGAGCGGTAATTAAAACTGTTGATGTTAAGAATTTGTTATTTTACTAACTAATTAAAATAATAATAATTATGCTGTTGCTGAATTTTGTTGTTTGTAAACTAAATAGTAAGTAGTTATTTGGTAAAACCAATTTGAATGTAACTTTAGAATAAGTGTTAAGTGAATAATATCAATGAAGGCGTCTTCAGACAACGCAACAGTGTCGTTTGCACTGTCATGCTGGGTAGTTGATACAGACCAAGCCAAAGAATACGCTGCGTCCCGTTTCGTTTCAATAAAATGAAACGAGACGCAGCATCGTTGGCCTTCGGTTGCTTTGGTCTATACACAGCGTAACACAGTACACCAAGCTTCAAAGTCAAAAGTCAAAGTCAAAATGTTTTTATTCAATTTAGGTATCAAAGATATACTTATGAACGTCAAAGTTATTTAAATAGACTCGACCGCCTTGTTCGGATAGAGAGCCTCTACTCAGAAGAACAGGCAAGAAACTGAGAGCTTGTTACACACTTGTCATTGCGATACTGATAGAGAACATAATATTATGGATCATATTTTATCATTATTTTTCACATCCGCTCTACTTTTTTTAAATATTATCATAGAAAAATATTAGTAATATATAATTTGTCTATGGTTTTATTAGCTAGCTTGGCGACATTGCGTACACAAACTTTTTTGAACACAGTGTCAAAAACGACACTTTTGAATTTTAACACCATTTCTATTGTCATTTCGGACACATGCACCAAAGGTGGATGGTTCCATTGGTGTTTAACCACCAACTTGCCAGGTGGTAATTGACGATGGCCCAGAATGGAACAGAGACCTCTACATCTCTGTTTTTTTTTTAAAAAAAACCTCTTCAATCTAACAAGCCTCCCTTAAACAGATCTTTAAGTTTAAGGCTGGAGTTAAAGACTTGTCTCTAGATCGGATCGAAATACAGAGCAACAAACTACAAAGTTTCTGACGCAAACAGAACCTAATTGAGTTAATGAATGAAGCGTCTTAATTAGAAGTATTTCGAACGAGTCATACTTAGACACCATGCAGTGTTCCAAGTCGGGGTAATTACCGCAATAAGGCTGTATTCACCAGAGCTGTGCGAGAAATATTTATCGGGTTGTGAGGAAAACAAGTAACATTATTAAAAGAAAAACAAAAACCCGGCCGCAAAAATGTGTACCCTATGTTACTTCCACTATCAAGACGTTTCAAAAGACACCTCACATGCTGAAATCCATCAAGCTGTTTAGGCTGCAGGTCGTGCCAAAGGAACCTCATGGATACATACATTACGTAAACGTTTACGAAAGTAAAGCTTCCGTTAGTAAAGTCCGCTTTTGCCAGACGTTTTAGTAATTTTGCTCTTCCATTTCTATACAGGCGCGTAATAAAGCTCTGTAATCTTGGCGGTAGCTCAATTTATGGCGCTAAAGAGAAGGTGAAGAAATGGCTCCTCACGTTAGACTACGATGCTACAGAGGCCCTGTTTGTCATTCAGGCGTGAAGTATCTTCATTACCAACTTTTAATAAATAAAATCAGCACGTATACCCATTCGCACACTTTTTGCTTTATGTAAATTTATAAATACACCCTCACTCACAGACACATACTCTCACACACACATACATACACACACACACACACACACACACACACACAAACACACACACACACACGCGCGCGCGCGCGCGTATTCTTTTGTTTAAACTTAATAGTACGTAGTCCTCTTCACTCATTCATTATGTAATCGGCTACAGTCTCCCACGATACAGGCTGGCCCTAGTGCGGGGACTATTGCTAAACTTTATGTTGTATATTGTGTGATAAGGTTAATAAATACTTTTGTATTTTTGTATTTTGTATTACAATTACATACACATACTCAAAAAAACCCTCTTTTTTGCGCAGTCGGGTAAAAATTTTCCAATAAGATCTTCACATGTCGTCACTATGTAAATGAAGTGATCGTTTTGATGTTTTTTTTTTTCTCGCACACAGATCATCTTCCTCGCATATCTCCAGTGGAAACGCACCTTAACTCTTTAATTAACCTACCTCATACTAGAGTTTGCATTCAACATTTCAAGCTAATTAGGCAGTCATCGAGATCGATAGAAAATATTATTTATTTACTCGCACCAACTTCTATTTTCGACGTTTCCAAGAAGGTGTTGGAAAATAATGGTAAAATAATTCATTAACATCCATTTTAAATAAAATAATTATGGATGTTAATGAACGGCTCTACGGATTTCAAGCTGATTTGCAATACAGCGGTACTTACATAACTTGATAATACAAACTTGTACCTATTCAAACGGTAACGAGTTTTACTGGTTTCCGGTCGTTTTTTCAGTAGAATTGCATTTGGTGTGGGTAATTCAAAATACAGGCATTTCTAACTCAATGGCTCTTGGCCTAATGACTCTTGGGTCAAAGGTACTTAGAGACCTCCAGATACTTTGAGAAAAACCAGCGAAAGTAAATAAAGAGATAAATATATTAGTCATAAGTAATTCATCACCCACAACTGTTAACATTAATGTTTTTTTTTTAATATCCTATCCCATGGATCTACGAAGAGTAGGTCGGTCCATGTTTGTCAGAAAGCTCTTCTCTTTTGTATCTCTTCTCCTACCTTCTTCTACATAGTATAAAACAAAGTCACTTTACGCGGCTGTCTGTCTGTATATCCGCTAACTCCTTATGAGCCACACAACGGATTTTTATACGTTTTTCACCATCAGTTAGATAATTTTTCACGGAAAGTTTAGCTACCGTCAACCGTACGAAGCCAGAGCGGGTCGCTAATTAGAAATATTAACAATTTGTATCTTTTAGCTTTTTTTTTAATCTGTCAATTCTCATGTCGCTTTCTATACTCGATTTACTCAACTCTAAAATGATAACTTAGTTAAGTACAGTTTTTACTGCGTCCAAGTTTTTGCAGTAAACGTATCTTGCAAATGACTGGTGGTAATTTACCGGTCATGGTGAGTTTCAATACTTTATTAACATGGTTAAGTTGTTAAAACCATGCATGGTTATGGCAAGCGGATGTTTCCCTTTTGAAGCGTACATTTGTACCTAATGGCATTTTTTACATGCGTAGTTTAAAAACCTTAATTAAGTCCCAGACCTTAATAGTAAGAGATCATGACATAGGCAACATGTGGCAAAAAAGGTTAATTAAACATACAACATATTTACAATGTTTTATTTCAAACATTATGTTATTATGGGCTTTAATAGAATTGTTTGCATAATACGGAACCCTGAAAAGGGGTTTTAACAATAACCAATAAATCGCTGACACACTTCGGAACTTACATCCGTAGGCGTTCGTCGGTAAGCTGCTATAAGCTTTAACTTTTATCGAGATAGATAAAAGCAAATTGTGAACAGAACTCGAAATAAATTAATACAGTTACGAAAACCCTGTTGGATTATTAATGGGCAGGTACACACTTATAAGTACTCATAAAAATACCCAGAATACACCTTAAAAATAGTAAGAGTTATGACCGGTTTAAAAACGCAAAAAAAAGGAAATTTTACAGAAATGTTAACAAACCTGTAGCAAATGTTGGCGGCTTTTATTATAAGAAAGTAGAGGCACGACGCGAATAGTTTACAAATAAAACTCACGCGATTAGTGGCTGCGCTGTGTGTTGAACATTTTAATAGCCAATATTTAATTTAAAGTAGCATAACTTCATCCGCCAGTCGATATGCACACATCTCAGATACAACAGGGTTTTTGTAACAGCCTGTATATTAGCTAATAATCAGTCATTGTGCCTTATTTATCCTTTAATAGTAACAAAAGACTCAATTGTTTAGTCGTTCTCCAACCTATTTCTGGAAGCAATCAACTTCCCATACAATTAACTGCCGCTGCTACTCTAAAATCGATAATACCTAAATAATCGATGACTTGGCTAATTCTGAACAATCAAACACAATTATATTGTGCTTAATTAGTTTAAAAGACAACACGATTCTCGCTGGCTAGTGCGACAAGTGACAACCATATGATAGCCTTACACATCTTGTAACGCTCTCTCCTCGCGATGTGGTTACATGTATAATATCAGTAACGGATCCAGGATTTTTGTTTGGGAAGAGCCTGACATTGATTGCTAAGATAAGGTTCATCAAGGTAGATAAACAAAAAAGCATTAAAAAACCAGACATTTTAGACCATTGTGGTTTGTTTTGTTCATTAACTTCCGACGCAGAAACGACGGGGTGTTATAAGCTTGACGTGTCTATGTGTGTGTGTTTGTCTGTCTGTTGTGTATTTTTTTTAATGTAGAATAGTTCGGCGTTTGACCACCAACTCGCCTGATGTTAAGCGACGTTCTGGTCTAAGATGGAGCACGACGACCTATAAGGTACTTATTCACTCTAGCCTTGAAGTTATGTAGAGTGAAGAAGTACAAAGACGGCGGTTGAGTGAGGCGCTACAAGTGCGCTACTGCTCAGACCCGTTTTCGGAACGGTTACACCGGACTACATCCCGAAACACGACTAGGTCATTTCACGGCATGGCTTGTAGCTCCCGAACGGTTTAACCAATTTTGATTCTGTTTCTTTGTTCGAAAGGTGAATTAGTCGGGAGTGTTCTTAGCTAATGTATGATGAGAATTGGTGTTGATGAAAATCACTATCGGGATTTTTTTAAATTATTAATTTGTATGTTGGAATGGGCAATTAGATGCTTTTGGGTCTTTTAACAATTTAAGCGATTAAACTTGGCTTAAACTCCTTAACCCCCAGATTCGTTACTGTATGATGTAGGCATTATTTTGACCTAACCAGCAAAAGTTGAAAGTTTCTAGAAATGTCTACAGAGTTAGTTGAAAGTCACGTTGTGTTGGGCGCGTATCGTCTGTGTACAAACAGTGCGTACGTCAGTGTCACGCCACCCGGGTTATCTCAGGCCACGCAGGATGCCCTGACGACTCAGTTCGATTACTTTCTAATTAGTGGCAGGACGTTGAAAGTAGATAGTCTAGAGCCCGATAATTTTTGAGTTTCAATTAAGTGCAAATACTAACTAATTAGTTAATTATGTGGGTACTTATGTAGAGTTTTGTTTTCATTAGTAGGCTTGCGCTAGGCCACCATCTTGTCTGGTGGTTAAAAGCTTAAGTTATCTCTTTAGTCAAGAGCTAAACTAAAGCATTTTTTGAAATGGATTTCTTAAACACAAGGTATATTTAGGAATCAATTTTGGTAGATATTACCTCATCATACTTTACAAAGATTTTTTTCATAAATGTAGGTAAGTATAACAGTTTAAATTCTAAAAAAATATCTTTGGTAGGAATACAATACAACTCTGTATTAAAAATCATAGGTAGATAGGTTCATAAAATGATTAAAATTAAACTTAACTAAGCTTTTAATGGGCGGCCTTATCGCTCAAAGCGATTTCTTCCAGGCAACCTCTTCCAGGTATCGGTGAATAGCATATTTAGAATTATGTAGCTACGTTTGAAATCTAGAAAGCTAGTGGGTATCTAAAACCCGCTGTGTTGATAAGTTTTCAGTATAAGCCTACCCCACGATAAGTTTATATAAGTCCATAGGTAAATATTTATATATACTTAGATGGGTTTATACGTGTCGTATCGAGGCGTTGTTTATCATTTAGTTATTAAGTACCTAGACTACGCAAGTATTACAAAGTAGGTACTAATTAAATAGCAACTAATGAATGTTTGTGACGAGCCACTGACGTCTTGTGACACACTGATCATAAATAAGTATCTACCAATGATCATTTTATCAACATTCATAACTTTAGGTTAATTAGAAACTATTAAAAATGTCGAATTATGAACTTCTTATCGATGACGGTGGCCGGGAAATGTTTACATAATTAAACGATTTAATGTAGCGCCTGTTATACGTCATAATTTTAATTGTATGCATGTTTTAGCTACCACGTGCTTGTCAACAAGACTATGTTTTCTGTATAATTAATATAATAATATTAAAAGCAAAGCTTAAAAACTGGCTTCCCGTCATCCATTTAATCAATGTTTAGACTTTTGTTGATATTCAAAAACTGCTTGACTGATTTCGATACAATTGTTATGGGAACAATTGATGGGAATTGATATTGACCTCTAAAGTATGATCTACCAAAAAAAAGAATTATAAAAATCGATTCCTAATTGGAGGAGTAATCGCGTAACATAAATACAATTTTTGTTTTAAACTTACAGTCGTATTAAGAACCTTCTCTTTTTTTAAGTCGGGTAGAAACCATTGTTATCGTAGACTGAGAATATTGATATGAATTAATTATGTATTTTGGGCCTATCATCAATATGGTTTTTTTAATTTTATGAAATTATGATGTATGTATTTTTATATTATTGATATTTATTTATAAAATTATGTAAGAATTATATTCTACTTATTTCGTGTTTCTTAACATTCTAGTCCTCTGTGTTATTTATTTATATATTCCTGTCCGTACAGGTTGCCTGGAGTGTTCGCTTTCACCGATGAGGCCGCCAATGAAAAACTTGTTTAATTTGTATTATTGTATTTTTTATTATTTTATGTTTTTTTAATAAAGAGTAATGTTAGAGTATTCTACTGCAATAGGGAGATTACACACATTCACACAGCTAAGATATATTGATGGAAAAGCAGTTAATTCAATTTGCTACGATACCTATGTCTTATTATCTCTAGTTAAAGTTAAAAATAATGATCAGGTCATAAATGTGATTATAGATCTACATATCGGAACTTTTACATTTATACCAACGTCTATTTTTATGTATTATTCATTTACAAACGTAAATACAAACAACAGATACATCATTTCAACTTAATTATTTTACTTTAAATGGCGTAGTAAATGATAATTACGTTAACAAACATGAGAGCCAAAAACTGTAAGCCTTGCGAAGTAGTCCTCAGGTTGACCCGTGTCGAGAACTACCTACTGCAGTTCGCCTATCTCACAGAATAAAACTATATCTCCATAAATCTAATTTTGATAAACCTTGATAAGTTCAATATTAAAAATTGAGAGTATTAATAAATAGTACATTTTTTTACAAAAGCTAAAATGACCCATAATTTCCGAGGTAGTTTTACTCCCGAGCTTTCGCGAGGGAGTAAAACTAGCCCCGTTTTAGCCCCGTGTTACACTTTACTTTTCACTTCGATTCGATCGAGAAAATAAAATAATCGAATCCAATAATAAAAACAAATTACGGTCACCAATTCAATTTGTAATTAGAAGAAAAAAAAAATTCGCGCTAATGTTTTTTTTTATTCTTCTGTAGTCGCAACTCATTACTCGCATTTTAACGAAGAGGTCGCCTTTAGTACCATTTTCAGAAGAAAATTTATGTATATATCCCCTATAGCGAAATATGCTATTTTGTGTTCGCTCTGGTAAGCTACAATGAGGGACTTTTTGAGCTATTGAAGTGAAAACTTTTAATTTTTTTTTAAAACTAAAAACGCACATTTCAAATTGTTTTTATTTTTAAATTGAGCTTTAGAAAATCAAAAATCGTTTGATTCGGAGTCGCATCTCGGGTTTATTAATTTTTAAACTGATTTTACACAAATCCTTTTCTAACATACCTAGGTACAATACATGTACATTGTTCAAGTCGTGAGCAAGCAAAATGCTGCTTCAACCAACAACACAAAATGCACGAGGCGACAACGTCTAATTAAATATGCAACAAGAGGAAGTTGCGTCGCTGAAAAACATAAACCTCGTGAACAACCTAATTACTGGTGACCTTCTAGCGTGTAGGGTTGTCGATAAGAAAAATAATTCTATCGACATATCGATAAAACATTATCGATTTTATTTTCGTATCAAGATGCCTTCTCAGAACAACTACCTGAAGGGCTATTTCTTATTTCGTAGAATACCTATAATTACAGTGAGAAAATCTCTACCATTTCCGTTCGTTTGCGTAGGTGCTTAATATTTTGCAGATACCTACAAAACTTCTTAGTATTTATTGTTATTTCATTCTTTTTGTAGCAAAATTCTAGATACTGACTTTAAAGAGAAAGAGCCCAACATGTCCGGCCTTGGTCTCACATTGAAATGTGAGCTCTATATTGTAAACGGTAAAGAATAATTTCTAGTGTCAAGCATGTAAAACAAATGAAAAATTTGAAAAGCTACGTTCGACTTTTGATAACAATAATTCTTCTGTACGCACCAATTGGCGGTCTAATCCAAGCGGAATCCAGTTTATTATTAATCAAGCTTCACCCATTTCCAATTTGTAAGCTAGAGAAAAGAACCGTTACAAACGAACTATAACTAAAAAACTCGTCAAAAAATAACGTCATCAAAATTCAATAGATTCCACTGACAGGTACGTTATTGGAAACAAATTGGATTTGCAAATTAAGCCGTTTCGGTTAGTGATACACATTTTAAAACTTTTTTATTTGGGTATCACTCCAACTGCAAACCGCAAACCGCAGACCTGTAGATCTGAACTGCAGATCGTAAAAATGCTGAAGGCAAATGTAAATTGTAAATTTTGTGGTTTTCTTTAATTATTAATTAGCTTTGCTTAGTTTGGGGTTAGACGACCGTGTGTGTGTGTGTGTGTGAGAGAGAGAGTGTGTGTGTGTGTGTGTGAAAACCATAATTGATTGCTTCAAAAGTGTGCTTGTTAAGAATCTAGTATTAATCAAAATTAGCTAATAACTAATAATGTAAGTAAGTATGCAATATTCAGAACGTTAAATTGCGAAATATAAACTACCTAAAAGTATTGATGTCCTTGTTTAATACACAACAAGACTGGTAAATTTTAGCTAGTTTAGATTTAGCAATTTAGCGCTTTGTAAAAGATCCATTAATACCCCAAATTATAATTTAAGGTACATCCACTTTACCTCCTAGTGGAGCATAGTGATGCTAAAAAAATTAGGAGTAAATATTTAGTAAATATATTTATACCAAGGTATGTTCAATGCTGATGTCTTCTGTGGTCTGCAGTCTGAAGTCTGCAGCTGTCTGAATAAGAGCACCTTAAGCTGTTTCAGTGAGCGATAGATATTTCAATTATTTTTTTGTTTTTCAGAGAGTTACAATATCCGAGGCATATCCGCTGACGTCCGGTATTAATTGGATTAGTATCGGAACGAACGGTTATCAATTAAAGAGTAATTTGGTGATCGATACCACTCTGACGGATGAAAAACACGGAATATTGGAATTTTATGCTTTAAACGGTTATTAGAGAGATTTTTTTATTAAACCGGATTAGCTGTTATAGGGGTGAAATGTCTGTGTTCACGTTATAATATTATTGGAGATTTCTCTTTGTTCTTATTACAAGTTTTTGTGAGAATTGTTATGTAAATTGGCCATAATATTTATGGTTCCATAGCACTGTGAATAGCGCATAGAGGCACCGAATTAGGTGATTGTATTGAAAAACATATCTAGTGACATAAATGTAAAGAAATGGTTATTAAGATCACTGTTGTACTATTAGGCAGAGGATATAAGGAAAAATAATCCGTCGTGAGGTGTATAGATTTTTACTTTTAGACAGAAAAGGCTAGTAAAGATCCTAGGACTAGTGCCTACTTACATGAACTTTATAATTGAACTAGTATTTTGTGCGCGGGCGCGGACGGCATACGAACCGCAAAACGTTATGACTATAGAGAATTTTGAAAAGCGCCATCTAGTTTTATTCCCTGCAAACTAAACAAAAAGCTGAATGATCTCACCAACCAGATATATAAATATTAATTTGAAAATGGAAATAGCCCGCGTCGCAGCCCTGTTTCACCAACATCCGTTTCCCCACTAATTTGTTTGTAGTAGGTACGTAGAGCGCAGTGCTCGGAGAGAAGGCTACGGGCCAATTAGTGGCCCCGCGTCCCGCTCCCACTAATGACGGCCCTGTACTCACATGTCACTTCATTATATTTTTAACTAACTGCGCCCCACGGCTTTGCCCGCTGTCCTAAAGAAACCTTTTTTTTTCGAGATGAAAATTAGCTTATGTGCTAATTTGTGCTAATCCAGGATATAAGCTAAAGGATATCTTCAAACAAAATTTATTTCACATTCTTTCAGTCGTTCGAGCGTAAAGATATAAACACGAACTCACAAGCTTTCACATTTACAATGTTAGTATGATACGCCAACAACCGCAAATTAAAAACAAATGAAAACATGTTTGTAAAGTTGAGTTCAAATTAACATACAGCACATTATACGACATGTGTCTGCGACAGCTCTCCGTCGCATCTCGAACGTCAAGTGTCAACGTCTTCATACAAAAATAACAATTATCGTCACGCCTTTTCCACAAACAACACCCACACTTCGCCGCTGAATACTCAAATCGTAATGTGACAGGGCCTGTGGCCATACGCGAAGCTTTACTTATATAGTAGAGGTTGACATTAAATACGCACAGTTGTTCGCAAATGAACAAATTGGTGCGTGCTGTCGACTAGGATTGAACCCGCATTCTCTGGTTTGATAGATAAGCCACTTACCACCTACTTATCACCTACTTTAAACAAAATGTATGAGAATTATCGGCTGCAGTCTGTCGTTGCCTCTAGCCGTCTATCTCTCGCAGACACATGTCGTACAGTGTGCGCTGACACTTATTCAAAGTTTGTATGACACTTACGAAAACGATGTTTTAAGAAAAAAGTAAACAAGCATTAAAGTTCGTGTGAAAAAAGCGATGACAGCCGAGCCAGAGAAGGCCCGCCTCTTAAGCCAGAGGGAGCGGGTTCAAACCCAGCCGACGGCACGCATCAATTTATTCATTGTGTGAACATAATGTGCGTATTGTATGTCATCTGCTTCATCATAGGTACATTTTTAACTAAACCGACAAATACAAAACACTGTAGTTATACAGTGTTTTTAATCAGAGGCTACACAACACTTTTTATATTAAGGAGGTACATGTTTCATTGACTTTATAAATAAATCTATTGTTATCAATTTACCGTACGATAAAAGATCAATGACATTTAACTAGGTGCACCAAAAGCGTATGAAGTTTTAGGTTCGTGTTCGAATTAAGGCGACATTTTCAAAAAATCTGCCAGTTTATCATCTCCACAAAAACAGTACCTACAATGTTACAGCAGCGTATTATTACTTAAGCAGCATTATCAAGAAATCTCTTCCAGAATCTCTCCGCTACTAAATATGCTTACATAATATGGTTATTTTAATAATTAATATCAAGAGAATCCTAATATTATTGAGTGGAGCTTTTGCGGGCGCGCAATCAACTGATTAATTCGTGTAACGCCCTCAATAATCAGCCGGGGGCTGAGCTACCCACGTCCGTAGGAGTGCACTCTATTCTGATTCCCTACACGTGGTCCCCGGGTAGTGCTAACCGGGTAGCAAACTCTGGTGGGAGGCTTCGGCCGTGGCTAGTTACCACCCACCGGACCAAGCCGTGCCGTGAAATGACCTAGTCGTGTTTCGGGATGTGGTCCGGTGTGGCCGTTCCGAGGACGGGTCTGAGCAGTGGCGCACTTGTAGCGCCTCACTCAACTGCCGTCTTTGTACTTCTTCACTCTAGTAAACTTCAAGGCTAGAGTGAATGAGTACTTTATAGGTCGTCGTGCTCCATCTTAGACCACAACGTCGCTTAACATCAGGCGAGTTGGTGGTCAAACGCCGACCTATTCTAAATAAAAAAAAAAAAAAAAAAAAAAAAATAAAGCCTGTTATTAATTAGTCAAAGTTAATTAATGAGAATGCACTATGCCATTGTGCTAAAATATAATTTCCCGATATGTTTGAATACGATACGGGACCCTTTGTTGTGGGTTCTGTTACTTAATAATATCGATGATGTTATTAATTTTTAATGTAACAGTACCGCATGCATTCAGGATTTTGTTTGCAATGTTGTAACAAAGTAGGTAAGTGTAGTTTGTATGCAAGCCCGTGTAAAATGTACAACATTACCGATGTTACAGATGTCCGGAACATCGATGACAATTTTTTTGCGGTTAATCAGAGACAAATAAAAGACTGCCTCGGTGGCTCAGTCGGTAGTGAACCTGCCTTTTGAGCTAGGGGGCGTGGGTTCGATTCCCACCTAGGGCAAACATTCATATGATGAACATTTGAGTTTGTTCTGTCTGGGTGATAATATCTATTTGAGTATGTATTTAAAAGTATAAATATATGTTATTATCAGTCTCTGGCCACCATAGTACAAGCTTTGCTTAGTTTGGAGTCAGAAGACCGTGTGTTCAAGGGTCCCGACAATTTTATTTATTATTTAAATAAACGGTCTTTTCGACCAGGTCCCTATTCTTACGCGCGAGATGTTATCTTAGTCACTCTCACTCCTATGACTTATCAAACGTGAGAGCCCAATGCGCTACGACACCAAATCTCGTTAAAATCTTTGTCAACAGAAATAGCTCCGTACATTGTCAAGATGTTCGATGCCAACGCACTACATCATTTCCTTCGTTAATTAGAAAACAGAAGAAGCAATGTTCATAATTAAAACGAATGAACCATTGCTGTAGTAGTGATGTAGCTTTAATGAACCACTTGCTAATTAGTGAATAAACACGCCGGATACGGGATTCTAATTGGCTTTTGGGACAAGCCAAGTTTCTGGTGTCTTTTTAGATACAAAAAATGCCGGCTTAATTGGCTATTCTCATTATTAGACGCAAATGTTTGCTTGTATAGTATACTAGCTATACCTACCTATGAAAAAGTAAGTAATTGGTACAATGTAAAAATAGATTGATTATTTTGGCTATTCTGCCTACAATTTATTTGACTGGTAGGTAAAACTTGTTTAGTTTTTTATGTTAATAAACTTATATTTAAATTGTTATTAGTTATTTGTATAATGATCTAAATCACTTTAAATTGCCTTTTACAGCTTAAAATACAGTGTTAATAGTCTGATAGCATATTTAATTTTAATACAAAATTTTACGGGACTATACAATCATTTCTTTACGTCCTGATAAGTAATGCTAATGATAAACATTTTGTACGCGGACGTAAAAAATTAGCCGCAAAACTTCGACTAGACTACGCTTACTGTACCGACTAGAACAAGGTTCTTAAATTTTGATAATGATTGATTGATTAGCAAAAGTAATACAAAGAGGAGGTTCTCAATTCGACTGTAATTTTTTTTGGAAGTATATTACGCGATTACTCCGCCAATTCTGAATCGAATTTAATGATGTTTTTTTTTGTTTAATAGATTATACTTTAGACATGGTCCCATAATTTTTTTTAAAGAAATTGGTCAATCAGTTTTTAAAATATCAACAAAAATCTACTAACTGTTTACTTGGATGATGGGCCTGACGGGAAGTCGGGCTTGTAAGCTTTGCTTTTTACGAGTATATAGAGCGATGATAGTGTAGTTGGAGTACCTCTCAAGCCAGAGGGAGTGGGTTCAAGTCCAGCCGACGGTATGCACCAATTTGTTCATTCTATAAACATATTATGTGCGTATTGTATGTCATCTGCTACATGACTGGAGCCCGGTGTATAGCGACAGGCTCGCCCCCTGTCACATTTGGGACTGAATTACGTCCGGCAAAGTGTGGGTGTAGTATTACACCTCTGCCAGCCTCCTTGGGGGAAAGACGTGACGATATATTATGTTTTTGTATTATTTATACCCTTTAACAGAAACATATATTCATTCATTCTAAACGTAAACTTTATTTACATTTAGAAAATTAATCAGTTAAAATACCATTTTTCTCAAAAATTGCTACAAAAAACCAACTTGTTAAATTATTAGAACGTATTAGATTTATTATTATTAGACGAATTAGGTAGAAATAATATCGTTAGCAAAAAGTTTGATTTTTTGGGCAGAAGACAAAAAACTTGGCATTCTTAAAACTTTTGTATGTAAGTACCTAAATTCCGAAAAAGAAACACGACGAGAAATGACTGATGGTAAACGCCACGCTTGTCTTTAACAATTATAAAATATCTGCTTTAAAACATTTCTATTTTTTAATGAAACCAGCTAATTAGCGAATCATGATACGGTTGAAGTCTAATTGGCTTTAAAGCAAGTCGCCCTTTGCTAGTTTATTTTTAAATGGAACACAAATCTTAGTGCAGCCGTCATTAGCCTATAATTATTTACGGTAACCTAATTGCTTTTTATTCAAGTACCTTTTACAGTTCTGTTTAAAAATGGTCTCAAAGAGAAATGCATAAAATGGCAAGTGAAATTAGTGGGTTTACTCTCTTAAGAAATCTTTTTATTTTTGTGTTGTCTCGGAATGTTAGTAAAAAGTTGCAAAATGTGGTAAGTAACATGTGTATAACGTGTTCAATTTTATTATTTTGTAGAGATTTTTATAACACAACTAGCTGTCACCCCGCGACTTCGTTCGCGTTTTGAGCTATCCTATCTCTCAAGTTGGATCGAACTGCACATGGTGTGCGAATTTTATTATAATCGGTTAAGTAGTTTAGGAGTTCATTGAGGACAAACATTGTGACACGAGATTTATATATATTAAGATTTATATTTCTTACTAGCTGTTCCCCGCGAATTCGTTCGCGTTTATTTAGTTAATAGTACCCAAAAACCTTTCTCGTGATATACTGTAACTAATTATCAAATTTCATCAAGATACATACAGCCGTTTAGCCTTTAAAAGATGGACAAACAGTTATAGATACTTTCGAACTTAAAATAAGTAAGGACGATAGGAGACAATGAAACACTTTGGATCTTTAATACACTGTTTAAAAAATGAGATGGTAGGTTAGAGACTGAATTAGTAATTACTGGCCGACTTTCTTTTGTCCGATGGAGAAGAGACATTTATTCACAACTATATGTTCAAACACTCACTATGTATCGTATCGAGGGCTTATAGAAAAGGCACTGAAAACGCACATACGTGTTTTTAGAAGTGAAAGCAGCATAATTTTTAGGCACGTAAAAATAGAAAATTGATTAATTTAAGGGAAACGGAAATCAATAATTTTTAAAGATAACTTTACCGTGAAAACTCTCCGTTAACACTTCTTTGCGTTTTATTTATGAAAACGTCGTAGTTATTGTTGACTAAACTGATACTTAACACGGATAAGTATTACTTATACCTAATTATATTTATTACACGATTCTAACACAGTACTGTCTCACACTTGGAACAAAAGTGTTAAGAATAAATTTTAAAAAGTTACACAATGTCTTAAAACACACTGAAAATCGAAATGATATATGTAGGTTTTTTTTATATTTAAATTAGCAATAAGAAAAAAAAATACATTGCTGTTACTTTAATAAAAAATAAAACTCAATAAAATATTAATAAACGTAAACATGATTATTTATAATATTACATTATAGTTTTTTTTTAAACAAAGAATGTAAAATACATATTATTTATTTTAATGTCAAATTAAAATACAATTTCAGGTACAAATTCAAATTCATTATAAGTTGTAGAATAAAATATGACATTTATTATTATATTGTAATTTCATAGAAAATAATTTGTTCCGCATTATTGATTTAAAATAAATATATTTTATGTGTTCATATTTGTCGCTGATTTAAATTTACAATACTGTCTTATTTATGGATAAATATAATTTTTGGTTTGTATTTGCAAAAAATGCAGAAATAAATAAATTTCGAATAACAAATTAAATTTTCTATTACCTCTGATAAATACTTAAATTTAGTTATTTATCCATTATTAATGCACATTTGAGTCAAAAACATTTTGTTATCAATGTTATGATTGAAAAAAAAACTTTTTGCCACGATATAATTATAATCACCTCACGTGTTCTTTGCAGTCCTTATCTGAAACCTTTTTTTTACTGGAGAGATAACATTCATGAAGTATGTCAAAAGTCATCGTAAATGCACTCCAAAAAAATTATCAAAATATGTAAACATAACCAAGGACAGAATACCGGCTTTTATAAGAAAAATCGCAAACCGTAACACTGCTTATGATTTCAACTGTTGCTTCTACGAACGGCTAAGTAGTTTTCAAAGAAAATTGGAGATCATTAAAGCTTCTCCAGACCTGTCACCGCAATACACTAATTGACGCAATTAGAGGGATTGTCGAACGGAAATAAAAGTCGACTCACCTTCATGAAACGCCGGCCCCACCAATTAGCCTAGCAACTCGTAATTACCCTCTTCAAAGCACTCGCAGAGAAGATTAGTCCTCTTTACACAGAAAAAATAACACAGCACTGAAAATGTTTGTACATTTTTGAACAGAGATTTTTTAAAATGTTTTTGAGAACACTGAAAAGTTTTTCGCGATCGCGTGCGGACGCCGGATTTGAGGTACGAGTACGTGCGCTCGGTTCGGGCGCTGGTGAGCGAATGCGCGGCTTGAGCGGGAGGACGGAGGAGGCTCGCGGTTCTATGAGGGAGAGAGATGCCCTTCCTTTTCCCGTACGAAAGCTTTGCATGCGGAGCTTTTCGCACAGCGAGCGGAGTGCTTACCACCTTTTGTGTCTGGAGCGATGTTTAATGTAAGTGGGCAGATTTTCTGCGGCGCTACGTTTAGGCCTAAAATTAAAATTATGATTATACACAAGTTCTGATGACTTAATTTGCTTGCGTTTTAAGGCAATTATTGCCTAAGTACTTAACGAAGGTTCTAGTGCCTACCTATTCTATTTCAAAACACAAAACAATACTTAAAGTTAATTTTAAAACGCATTCTTTAACTTACGAGTAGTAATAGTAAACCATTGTGTAGGTAAACACACAGCTACATTAACACTTACATTAACATTTTATGAAAAAATATTAGCCTAAGACCACTTAAATCAAAACCGGCTGTATTTCTAGTTGATTCATTGTATAATTATGAATGATATGGCAAGGGTTGCCAGAGTTGTCTACCCATTCATCATTGATAAAACTAGTCGGTGACGCCTCATTCATTGCTTTGTGCAACCCTGAGTTACTGTAAAGCAAGTGGACGGTTTTAAAGCATCTTTGATTTTTTGCAAATAAATTACCAGAATTGAAGGTAAAGCGTTTAGAAATCATTGCATTAATATCTTAACAACCTTAACAACTTAATATTTTACTTTAATAACCGTAACTATCCAAATATTATCGACTAAGTTATGTCATCTTATATCATACCAGCACCTATGGATGTCGTGTCATGTTTTTTTTTTAATTATTTTTAAGAAATCAATTTTATGTAAGTAAAGCAAACATTTTACTTTTTGTTTTTCAAAATAAAGGGCTTTTCTTACTTTTGCAAGACTACCCGTATCATCAGAACATGTTTTATTCATACATTGAAATAGTTATTAGATCTATTGTTAATTTAAGCTGTTCATAGAAACAGAATCACAAAATTCAAACTTGCAAGCTGCATAAACCTGAAACCGGTTATCCAGCCCTACTTAAGGCGACTGTCTCAGATGGGCTTGTTATAATTTTTATGGTGGCACTCCTGTATTGAATCAATTAAGCCAAGTATAAAGGGTGCAATAAAGAGTGATTGATGGCGTACACCATAATAGTTTTTAATTATTTTTTCAAGTGGGTATAGTATAGAGTAAATAGAATTTTATTACAATCGGCAGGTAGATTTGAATTAATTTTGTGAATGGATGTAGTTTTTCTTGTACTCGTATAATGTGTATAAATTAATGGGATTACATAAATATCCATCGTTATGCCTATTCTAAAATGATAAGAAAATGTGTCATCTCATTATTGCTTACATTATATTCATCATAATTCTATTGGCATTCATTTTCCTAATATTGCATTACATCTGTTCTACGGATAAATCTAAATTCATTAACGATAAAATAATTAAATACAACTCATTTAGAAGTACTATTCTATTATAGGCTCTGTTAGCTGTATACATCGCGGTCGTAGTCTGTCTTACTCTATAGGTCGCATTTACAACCTTTTTCCGTGGGATTTTCTTTCGCGATAAATGTTTTTTGATCCAAAAACTTCTTGTTTCCGCCATTTTGAAAAAAATCCAAAAACTGGCTTGAATTTTTTTTTAAATCGGTTTATTAATCTGACCTGTAAAGAAAAACAGAGAGACATAATCTGGACCGATATCCGGACAGAATTCGGACATACGTACTTAAGCATTTTTGTCAAAGCTGAAACATAGACGCTTCGCTCGCTGACGCTCGCGCAGTCGATTAATGTTTTTTTGTACAACAGACTAGGCATGCGTCTGATAACTGACTCGCCTGATGGGAAGCGTCGACGTGATCGAAGGTGTAATACGCTTGCCTTGTTGAATCATTGTTTAAAGTATTTAATCATTGTTTTTTAATGTTTTGATCTCAGCTTGTTGGTGTCAAAGTAGTTTTAAGTCAATTGGAAACTACATAAGCGATGAGAGATGAGGAGCGATGGCAGCCTAGTTGGGAGAAGGCCCGCCTCTCAAGCCAGAGGGAGCGGGTTCGAACCCAGCCGACGGCACTCACCAATTTGTTTATTGTGTGATCATATGTGCGTATTGTATGTCATCTGCTACATGACTGGAGCCCGGTGTATAGCAACAGGCTCGCCCCTGTCACATTTGGGATAGCATATCGTCCGGCGAAGCGTGGGTATTGTATTACACCTCTGCCAGCCCCCTCGGGGGAAAGGCGTGACGATATCAAAGTAGATAAGTAAAAAAGAGCACCTAGGACACCTGTACTCTGATAGCACTAGGTGTAATCAAAGCCTCTGTAGCGGTTATAGGTATTATACTCCGTTTATAATGATTCTTGACTCTACAAAGCCCCCATAGGACTAACTTGTCTGCCGCTTGCCCTGAATACAGTCAATTTGTGTAATAAACAAATGGGAGCGAACGCCTTGCGTTTTATTCCAATTTGGAGCCATTCAAAACGCACCCCACAAAAGGGTTGCATAAATGAACACTTTTCAAATATACTAGTATATCGATGATTTTTGACAAAAAAATCGACGTTTTTGTCAAATTAGGCGTAACGTATTTTTAAAATGAACTTTCCACACATATTGATAAATATGACACTTAGAATAATAAATAAATAAGACTGCCGCGGTGGCTCAGTTGGTAGTGAACCTGCTTCCTGAGCTTGGGGCCGTGGGTTCGATTCCCACCTAGGGCAAACATTTATGTGATGAATATTTGTGTTTGTTCTATGTCTAGGTGTTAATATATAATATTTAAGCATGTATTTTAAAATAACTAAGCATGTATATCAGTCTCTGGCAGCCATAGTACAAGCTTAGCTTAGTTTGGGGTCAGGTGACCTTGTGTGGAAGTTTCCCTAATTTATTTTTTTATTTTTTATTTAGAATGTTCATTTTGTTGTAAAAAATCTTCTTATATGTACTACGGAGTATTTCACACGTAGGTACTTATAAGAATCCCAGTATGCTTTAACTGTGTTAATTAAGTTCAAACCTTGTGTAACTGTACAGTTACCTGTTTTGCAATAAAAATACTTAATAACAATAAATACTAAAAGGCATGTTCATTAAAATGAATTACAGAGTAACATGGCCGTGCCTGTGAGATCGTTAGTTGGAGCTACCTAAAATAACATGTACTTCAACAATAAACATATGTAAAAGGACTATGTCTCAATATAAAACGGTTCATTAAATTCTTTATATGTACAACCATTTTGGCTAAAGAAAATGGGTTGCAACCTTATTTTGACATGGTTCATTCGTGTAAAATATTTCTTTAGCTGTACTTCACTCTGCAATCCATAAGCTAGTTAATTAGTAGGCATTTTCTTGGTACTGTTAATTATGTGGTACAAAAGCCGTGTAAGTTTTAGTGTTGATTGTTGCCCTTGTAATTACAGCTCGGGCTGATATGTAGCCAATGCTTGCCTATTAATTCGTCGTAATGAGGGAAATACCGAAAACAGAAATTATTATGCTACTTGTATAGGTCAAAGGCTATCAGACCAGTCAAAATTAATACTAGAAATTCAATAGAATATTCTTAACGTTAAGAATAGACAGTATCTATTAAGAGTTTATTTTATTACACCACCAACTAGTATGGTTATTTGATATTTGTGACTTAAAGTTATAGGTAGCTGCGCCCGGTAATGGGTTTCACTCGCGGTTAAAAAGTATCCTATGTGCTATTCTAGACTACAATCTATCTTTGTGCCAAATTTCATCCAGATCTGTTCAGTCGTTCTGGCGTGAAAGAGTAACAAACATCCATCCATCCATTCATCCATTCTTACAAACTTTCGCCTTTATAATATTAGTAGGAAGTAGGATAATTATGACATGCTATGTTGCTCACTTAGTTGCTCCTGCCAACATAATTGGATTGCCGATATATGTAAATGTACTTCTGGCACTCTTTAAATAAACACTTTGAATCATTATAATAAAAACATTCTATAGAAATGCTAACGTCAATAATTACATCTCATATGCATCAAACTCGCATGTCAAACAAGAAACTAGTATGTCGATAGTGTATTCGAGGATTCGTAGATTAGTCGATAAATCAAGTTGTACATCACTAGTCGGCAGTGTTGCGATCCGTACGAGTTAGGGCGGCTCATATTGACGCATTCATTTCTATACGCGTTTAATTTATTGCCGAGTAACTCGAGACTTCGCTCACAAATCAAAGCTTTTACGCATTTTGAAAACGCTTTTGTCGATTGCTTGTTAGCTCTACTTCTACTAAGGGATTATGAACAGACCGTATGTGTCGACCAACTTGACTCGTCGAGCCCTATTTAGGTAGATACATCTAGAATGAGGTCTTTATTGCGAAATTCGTAAATATGAATACGTGGACTATTGTATCATTTCAATAGATGTTTATTATACAGCTCTTTAAGTCGACGACTAACTATACAAAAGTCTGTTTTCTTGAAATACGAGTATGCGGAACCAGTTCTTTCATATTTACGCGTCTTTTAACTACAGCTTTCGGGCCTATAGTGTTTGGTATAACGGATCTAGTCAAGCCAACCTACAAGTATCTACCCCTTATTCGTCTGGAATCTTGAATATAAACATGTTGTTTGTCTTGTAGGGTTTGGTAGCATTGCAATACAGTTAGCTACTTACCTACCTACTTACTTGAAATCATTCTTCCCTTGCAACCAAGTCTTAAATGAGTATTTGTATTTTTAAACAAAAAAAAAATTGGTTGCCTGTAAAGTCGGTATACGGGCGAAAGTTTTACGTGACAACGACTTGGAGTGGAAGGGACGCGTGCCTTTCACTTTTTATGTCTGTCTCACTCGCTCTCATTGTGAGCGCATAACGTGAGCGGAGCGTAACGCAGTTTCTTGAAGTGTCACCCGGCAAACCAATTTATAAGACGTTGTCACGTCAAAAACAGGTAACAGCATGTTTGCACCAGTAGTAAGTTTAATACACCAAACAAACGAACTTACCCAAAAATATAATCACCTTAAAAGATTTAAGACTGCCTTATCCGAAAGTAAAGAAAAAATTGGCTCAGCGTTTCCGACGCGGCTTTCATTGAATTCGACTTAAATCAATTAATCACTCTTATCGGGTTGTTTCCTTGGAGTTTTTCAACTGAGGGCTGACCATTTAAACCGTAGACTCGATAGCCTAGGGACCGAAAGCGGTTAAAAATATCGTTTTTTTTATAAATTGACATTAACAATAAATTGTCAATAAATTCGAATATCAGATTAAAACCCGATTTTTTTTAAGTAAAATTATATTAAACAGCCACCAGTCATAAGTAGATACATAAAAAACTTTTACTAAATATAGTGTTAGTGCCTACTCGAAGTACATATTTTACCCAAATGCACGTTTACATATAAATAGTTTATCACAGCGAAAACAACACTAAAATACTAGCCTACCTAATAACTAAATTGTTTAATTTCTAATAAACTTGCTTATAATAAAATTACACAATAATTATAATAATAACTTTATTTGAGCAAAAAATGTTACAGAGCTTAAATGTGAACCCTGAGTCCCACACTAGGAGGTCCTGTGCTGTGGAACTCAGTCCTTTCCCATTTTGGCTACTTAGTTTAGCCGAGTTATAGGTAGACATTATAATAGTTACTAAACCTTATTTAGAGTTATACTAGAGACTATACTTCGGTATCATAACAACGATTATGAGTTTGAAAGCTGACAATTTAAAGACGCGTGTACCGTTTTCTGGCTATTCGGTCTCGTAGACGGCGTTGTGGGGTAAGCGAGGCATTGTAGACCGTTTGTCCCGAGCACTATTGTGAGACGTTCACCCATTGTTGGGACCCATTGTGGCGTGAACTGATGACGCCTCCCCAAACTGACGATTAGTCTTGCAGAATAGGTCCCAAGATTTGGCGATTCAACGCTAAATTGGTTGATCGATGCTCCTTGTCAGCTCAACGCTTTGACTCCTTACATCCTAGACGGGTGTTAACATTTTTTTATAAGAATATAACGTGTATGGATATTTACAGATTTAATTTGTCACACTAAAAAATTATAGGAATTTATATTTACCGTTTTGATTTGTTACAGTTAAGCTAGGGTTTTTTTTTATCTTTGGCAGTGTTGATGGATTATGACGATTGATTTATTTTCCAGATTAGAACGTATTACGTAAGAAAACTGAATTACCAAGCAAGTTCAAATTAGGACAAAATTAAGCGACCACTACACTATCCAATTTGCAGTAAGCTAAGTTAGCGTGGCAATGCCCGTGCAATAGAAAAAAATTGGATTGCTAACTGTCTATATTGCTAATTTGATAATGTAATGACGCTTAACGGTTTAAGGCCTTATTAAGATATGGGTAAACAAAATGAAATGCGACCGAGTGGCAAGTAATTTAACGAGCGCCCCACACACCCTCCGCCCACCGCTTAGCAACTCTTAGTAAAGAAAACAACGAAACTGGTATTTGCATAAATTAAGGAGGCACCTTTTGCCAGTTTACGGAGTGTGCTAATGACGACTTAAGGCTCTCACGCGAACCAATTCGGCGTCACGTGACGCGCGCCTGCTTGCTTCAGAGACGGGGAGTTTTAAACTGATTTAAGTATTTTTTGGGGAATTATTTCGTGAAAGTCTTTCAGTAAGCATAATAAGGATTAATTTGGCATTTTAGGGCTCCGTACCAAAATGGTTAAATAGGACCCTTATGGTGAGACTTCGATGTCTGTCTGTCTGTATGGCACCGCCTATAATAATTTTTTTGTAAGAAGCATTATTACCAAACTTTTGGATCTTGATTTTTAGTTTGAAATAAATATCGTAGAGTAGGTATTTTTTATTAGAAAATTACTTCGACTTCGAAAAATACTTTGATAGAGCTGTTTTGCAAAGATGTATTTTTGCGGTTTACTGGCCTGGCAATTTTTGAAAAGAAAATGGTAATAAGTTCCTGACACGAACGAATTCTAAGATTTTTACTATTTTGTTACATTTAAAGACTAAATCACTAAATGTCCGAACTGATTGATGTCCATGAAAATTGGCAGAGAACACATAAGTACCTACTACATGAATAAAAAGTCATTTTTATTTCGAAAACAGTGGACAATTGGCTAGTAATGCACAGCAATAGCATTTTAAAGAACAACATTATTATGTTAAATACAACAACAACAACAACTCTTTATTAAAAACATAAAATAATTACAATAGTACTAAAATAAGGCTTAACTAAGTTTTTAATGGGCGGCCTTATTGCTCAATGCGATCTCTTCCAGGCAACCTGAATGGACAGGAACATTTACATAATGGAGGCCTTGAAAGTTATAAAACATAATTTTACAAGACGTAAAAAATTATAAGATAAAAATAATAAATGCATATAAATATATTTAAATAATAAAAATAAATAAATAAATATCAATAGGTAGACGAAATAAATATAATATAAATACTTTACAAATGTTTATTGAAATCTAAAGAGCACGAAACCTCTACCAATGTTTATGGTTTCTAAAAAGAAAATAAAATGAAGTGGGTAGGTAATGTTATGCGGAACATTACCCCGACTGAAGTTGGCTGCTTATTTGAATATTGTTTGCTTGAATTATTTCGACAACACGCTTCCGCCTCCGCGACTTCGCCGGATTTCCAAATAATAACCTTTTACTTCAAAGTTTAGGTGTTATTATGAAATTAAGCTTTGCTTAGTGACTGTTATTTTAAGTCCCGGGAATTAAGTAGGCCATATTTTATCTGTGTAATATTTTTAATAAATACTAGGTACGCCTCTCGGTGCTACTTGCGGTTAAAAAGTAGCCTTTGTGTTAATTCAGGATGTCTACCTCCATACCAAATTTTATCAATGTCCGTCCATCCGTCCCGAGTGAAAAAAAGTAACTAACAAACACACACACAAACTTTTGCTTTTATAATAGGATATATAAGTAGGATCAAGTACCTATAGGATTGTTGTTGATGAAATATACGTACTTATACCTGAAAACGATTAAAATAAGCTTACCCAAAAATACTATTTTTTAAGTATTAGGAACACCCACAGATAATAAATAGAAACACACATAATTCCACAAACAAAAATTATTTCCAATATTTCCATTATCCTAATCTACTAATTAACTTAGCAATAAATACTAAACGACTAAAAAACTGTTTAGCATTGTTAACTGTAGCGTTGCACCAATTATTATTACGTAAATAAATACAAAAACAGATTGTCAATTGAACAAGATTCCATGGCCTAGGGTCACAACACAAATATGGCAAAAAATATAATTATCGAACAAAAACTTACGTTGCGGTACAGTCAATAAAAACCGTTTACCTACTTTTTCAAATGCAGCCACCGTGAACTTATTAGGTATGCCTAATCTAGTAACAGTGTTACGAAATAGTAAACGAGTAAGTACCTACAAATAAAAAACTTATAAAAAATATTAATTCCCATTTCAGGAATATTTTTTTAAACTACATATATCGTCACGCCTTTCCCCTGAGGGGCTGGCAGAGGTGTAACACAACACCCACACTTCGCCGGACGATATTCAGTCCCAAATGTGACAGGGGGCGAGCCTGTCGCCATACACCGGGCTCCAGTCATGTAGCAGATGACATACAATACGCACAAACTCGTATATTCACACAATGAACAAATTGGTGCGTGCCGTCGGCTGGGTTCGAGCCCGCTCCCTCTGGCTTAAGAGGCGGACCTTCTCCCAACTAGGCTGCCATATAGGCTTATTAGGTATGCCTAATCCAGTAACAGTATTTCGAAATAGTAAACAAGTATGTACCTACAAATAAAAAACTCATAGTTAATTCCCATTACAGGAATATTTATTTTTAACCAGCTTAAAAAACCATTAAGAATCCGAAGAGTATCGAATTGTCCATACAAGAGTAATACCAAAATAATTTTAGAACTTGTACATATTTTCACCATGTTTTATATTATTCTGAATCGGATAGTGATTATCTAACTCCCTAAATTAGTTTTCTTTCAAAATACTTACTTTTATCGAAATGTAAGCCAATCGCGTTTTACGTATTTTAACCTCATTTAGGACATGTTTTCACCTTGTTTGTTTCTTAATAAAAACAAAGAAATATTCAATCATATAATTATAGGGCCGTAGCTTATATTATCAAATAACGGAATAACAACAAGATATGCATAAAACGTTAACTTTTCATTCATGCTTTTTGGTATTACGAATGACAAGAACAATTCAAACAAATTCTGAACGAATACTCGCGCTATCGCACGCTACCGCGCCCTACACACACAAAGACAGTGCTGATGTGCGTGCGTGTGAGCGCGGCCGCCTCCGTACAATTTGGACAACTTCAGTGATTTCTATGAGGACCACTATGTCAAACGTAGCCAAGCAACTTAGCTGCTAGGATTTTTGGTTCAACTTAAATATTTAAAAAAGGTATACTAGGTGCGCCCGCAGTTTTACCCTTTATTTTACAGAGGAGCTAAAACCGGGTGAAAAAGTAATTAGGCTATGTATTAATCAAGGGTATAAGTTATTTCTATTCCATTCATAATATTACAGTGTGATTACTGATTAAACCTTTTTATTTGTAATTTTATCCATGTAATAGATTTCCACAAGATAAAGATAAATAGATCTAAAGATAGCTATGGAGGAAGCCATCACAAGAAGTAACGGAAAATATGGGCCTGTAAACTGAATACCTAGGTACCTACACAAAGCAGACGTAACCCTCGAACTTATAAAATCCCTCTATTACGTCGAGTGTTGATTAAAAAACCAGGTAAAAATTTTTTTATGCTCCGTTAACGATTATGAACCGTTTCAATAAATCAATAAAAATATGACTTAGTACGTTTTTTAAATCATTGATACAGCTACAAAATCTCATCCAATTATTTGCTTTGCACCTTTTGAATAAAACCTCCCGGTGGCGCGACGACGATAGCAAGAGAGAGACAAAGTTCATAGGACCTGTAATATCACTCGGATAAATACAACCCAATCTCTTTGGAATAAGGTTCACTTTAATATTTGATAGACATTAACAGATCGAACAAGGGCCGATGTCCGAATACTTCCGAGTACCTAGTTCCGGCTTTCGATGAAGCGGGAGTTTTTTCGGATCTTAGTGTCAAGAGTCACATGCACTAGCGCTTGTGTCAATTCACTTGAAGAAATACATACTTCCTTGATTTAATCGTTTACCGCAAGTACAGTTTGTCTTTGGTCCCGAAATCAGAAATGGACCTTGAACGGTGGGATGTGTCGCACAGTAAGTACCTAGTAGTACCTACCTACATAGTAACTTGATAATGATAGCTATCTACCTATCTCCCTAGATACCTTTGTTACCCGTTACAGATTGTTGTTATTACATTAATAATAATAAGACTCTACCTACTTATTGCATATTTTAAAATAATTAATAATCTCATTAATAGCTTGGTAGGTTCAAACTACCTAGACAAGCACGGGTACATACCTACCTACTGTTACTCTTTCACGCCAGAACGGCTAAACAGATCTGGATGAAATTTAGCACAGGGATAGGTTATAGTCTAGAATAACACATAGGATACTTTTTAACGGCAGGTGAAACCGCGGGGCGCAGCTAGTATGAAATAAGGTAGACTGACTGATCTGATAGGCATTTATAGCTCAAACAAGAGCCGATATCCGAGTGGCGAGTCCGTTCCTACTTCCGATGAACCGAGAGTTTTTTTCGGAACTTTGTGTGACTTCAAGTCACATACCTACATACCTACATACCTACACCTACACCTACATACCTACACCTACACCTACATACCTACACCTACATACCTACCTACTGTCGTATGTATTTATTTGTGTTTAAAGGTTTGTGTGAGTGTATAAAAAAAGGGGTAATGATTTTAGTGTTATGTATAAAAAGACTTTAACTTTAGTGTAGCTAATAAAAGGTGTAACTAATCTACGACAAGTATTTTAAATTGAGATAAATTAGGAAAAGAAGGATGCCGGATGCTACGCGGATAAGCCGCTGAACTTTTGGAGTACAAGGTCCTCTTGTGGTGGATCTTAGCCTATGGGCAAGGTCGTTACGTATCCATTGATTAAAAACTACAGAATTTAGGTACTGGAATGTATTTCTTTAAAGGTACACATACAAACATAATACACGGGGGTTGTTGCCCCAAAAGAACAGTTCTTAATTATTTAACAGTAGCTAAACCTACGTTACATTCGAACACGCAATGACTGCGCTTAAGGACAAAGAGATAAGGGGGTCGTTGCCCCGAAAGGAATAGATGTACCTTACGTCGGTACTTAAAGTTAGAACATTCCTTAGTTTAAATGTACAAGGAAGTAAAATAAAAACTAATACGAGTTTAAAAGTCCATCACAAAAAACTGCGCGCACTGGGACACGGGGACGAAGGATACCTTATTCCTTGAGGAGGCGCGGGACTCCACTGCCACCGCAATCCTGCTTCATGTCCGCATCTCCATTCTCCACCGCGTGGGTCGTTCGCGCCATCAGTTTCGCGTGGTTCTTAAAATGGCGGCGCGGAGGGCGCGCCCGCCGTGAGGAAGATTAACGGCGCTGTCGCATGCTACTCAACAGCTACAACAGCGTGTACGTGTTTTTTTAACGCGGTGAACTCCGCCGGGCCGTACTGTGCACGTTTGTGCCTCCGCCCTGTCTTCAGGACATCTTCAAAAAAAAACTTCTTCGCTGTGCTCCAAGCGCTATGAGGTGCGTGCGGTCGCTCTCGCAGCTGTATCGGCACTCCTGCGTCGCGGCCGCTCTCGCATTTCGCCGCCTGCGCTGCCCTCCTCAGTCTTCATGCACCCCCCCGTGTCCGTGGATGAATTTGCGCGTTCCCAAACGTGATAACTCGTCTAAACTTACTTAAATCTACCTAGTTTTTTAAGGTTTTACTTTGAATTATATAAAATTAGATCTATGATCTCTCTAGCGTAATCTATAAATTACATACTTAACACAAAATAAGGTGCCTTTCCACGGCAAATGATGCGTGTGACCCTTGTTTACATCAAAATTAGGAAGATTACACGACAATATCCCTCTTTTTGAACAGTAAAACGCAGTTTTACCCACGAACGTCCAACGCATAGAAAATATGTGTCTACTCAAGTCTTATTCAAAACATGATAGATTGACATTAATACACTACCACTCTCTTGACCATCCATCCCTTAGTTCCTAATTCATACCTCAACCATCTATCCTATCCGCATTCATACCTACCCTTAAATCCTGCCGGTACTTAAAAGTATTACATCACGCTAGCACCCATGTCTACCCCTTCCTTTCTTACCATCAATCTTCAAATCTTCTTTTATAAAAACATTCATTATTAACTCTCTGTCACTAATTTCTGTCAGAGTATCTACAACGTTCCCATGACTACAAAGTAACAACAAGATCAATCCGTGCTATTGTTGGTGTTGATGAGGTGTATTCAGTGTAATTTTATTAAGTAGGGTAATCAAGACCATATTTAAGAATATCGTTTGAAACCTATCCATAAAAATATTTAGGCAAAAACTTTTGCTTAGAAAAGGTACTAACATGTTACATGTTGTGGCTACCTTTGCTTAAGCCGTTCCGCAGAAAAATTAGACATGTGGTAGCGGCTTTTAACCGAACCATTTCTACTAAGATCCAATGCCTTGTGGCATTGAACAAACAACAATGTCAATTGATCCTTATCGTAAAAACCTAATAACTAATTGTGATGCAGTACATCATATATCATGCACACCTTAGTAAGTAAAGTATAATAATAATAAGTAAATAACCTTTTGGTCATTAACTATGAACTCAATAAAAAGATCATGAAAAAGAGAACTTGTGTTTGAATTTATCTCAAACTGAAAATTTCCAAAAATTGTAACCATTTGAGTTGAATAAGCTAAAATTCTGCCTATAACTCTAATCTGATTTGTGACAAAGTAAGTAGTTAAGTGTAATTTATGAAATACCTGCTGATGGAAAAGAATATGCATTTGGTTTGCATTTTGACGTATCAGTAAAGTTTAACAAAAACAGGTAGAACGGAACTGTTCCAAAGTACCAAGCAAGTAGGTATTATAGTGAACCAAAAAAATGTTGAATTAAGTCGACCTTCTTAACAGAGGTGTTAAATATGAACGCAATGCAAGTAATTGCATTGTTTCTTATCTTTACTAACCTGTTTACAAACAAAAACTATGTTTGAAAAATTAATTTGTTCAAAAATTTCCGAATGACAACTTAAGATTCCTTATTAAAAAAATATTAATAGTTCAAATTTCAAAATACTAATTTGGGCCCATGGCCAGGTATGTATAGGTACGATTTAACGAGTTACATAACCATAAGTTTATTAGTTTGGTTTTTATTTGAGTTACAAAGTGCCGCCATTTCCCTTAAAAATGGTTCAGATTTAAAAATTGTTAATTTCATTATTTCTTCAAAACTACTTGGCCAAAATTTAAAATTTAAAGAGAGCTATGCTCGCTTAGTCGTCCAGTTTCAAAAATTAGTGAAATCTCAAAAAAAATTTTGCCGCCATTTTAAAAAAAAATACATTAAATTTTTCGAAATTCTTTAAAAAACAATTGTTTGAAACGAAAATGTTATGTTATAGTAATGATTCGACGTGAAAAATATGTCTAACCAATATTACTAATTGAAGGGTATAATGGGGTACTGTGGTATATCGGCCACCTAGAAAATTCTTTTAAAAACAAAATATTTTCAACAAAAACAAAATTTTAGATATTATTACATTTAAGTACCTTGTTTCACCATATCTTTTACATGGTACTTGCCTAAGCTACCTGATTCTAAATCTTCTAGCATGTAGGCCACATCAGAAAGTTTTCTTGAAATCTTACATTTCACGAAACGCGGAGCTAGTTTGCTGGAGAAAAAATTAGCTGCACTAGATTGGACGAAATTCCTACGCCACACTATGTCACCTGTGTCGAACGTCACGTGTTTTCGTCTCCTATTATACCTAGCTGCACTACGCTGATACGCATCCGTCAGTGCTTCCTGAACTTGCTCAAAGATGTCGGAGAGCTCGGTCAGGGCTGTCGCGGACTTTTCCCTATCAGCTACTTGTAAGGCTATCAAATCTTTTGGTGGTTTCGTGTGTAGAGAGTGTAGACTGCCGTCTACCATAATCTCCCTTCCTGTCATCAAAAAGTAGGGCGTGTAGCCCGTAGCAATATTCACGGAGCTATTAAGAGCTAGTTGAATGCGTGGCAAATGCTTCGACCAAGTACGGTGGTCGTTACCGACTAAAATTGATAAACAAGTCTCAACTGTTTGGTTATATCGTTCCACAGTATTAGACTGTGGAGTGTAATAACAATTATAAAAGATTTTGGCGATGTTAAATCTTTTAGAAAATTTAGTGAAATCTCTACTCTTAAAAACAGTAGCGTTATCGCATATTAAAATCGAGGGAGTTCCGTGCTTCATAATAATTTCGGATTCTAGAAAAGAAGTAATAGTTTTTGTAGTTGCCGTTCGCAGCGGGTGCAACCAACAATACTTTGTGAAAATATCAACAACTGATAAAATATATATGTGCCCAGAATGGGCTTTTGGGAATGGGCCTATCAAATCGATTGAAATCGTGTGTAGAGGGTAATGAACTGCTTTTTGCGTGGTCATCAAACCTTGCGGTGCCGCGTTATTGTGCTTGCACGCTTTACACGTATGGCATTTTTCAACGTATTTAACTACATCGGCGTGCATATTCCTCCAGTAATACAGACTCTTAAGTTTATAGTACGTCTTGACAATACCTGGGTGTACTGCGTCGAGGTTATCATGGGCTTCGTTTATACACGATTCAATTAATTCGGAAGGAATTACAATTTTCCAATTATGTTTGTCTAAACTCGATTTTGGATTATTATAACGATATAAAATGTTCTTTTCTATGAAAAAATTTTTGTAACTTTGCGGTTGAGTTTGACAGCCCTTAAAAATTTTCAAATACCAAGTGTCAGATGTCTTATCTGCTCCTTCAGCGTAAGTAATTAGATCTACCGACATTCGTGACAAAAAATCGGGTACGACGTGTAATTTGCCTTGCTTATGGCGGATATCGAAATTATATTGAGAAATTTGCATTGCCCAACGGGCTAAACGTCCGGATGGGTTGTTTAAAGATCTGAGCCACTTGAGACTCATATGGTCAGTCACGATTGTGAAACGAAACCCATCCAAATAAGACCTAAAATGGTTTATGGAGTCTACGACTGCAAGTAATTCTCTCTCAGTAGTGCTATAATTGCGTTCCGGACGAGATAACAGACGTGAATGATAGGCTACTGGGTGTTCGGTACCATCGAATTCCTGTGTTAGAACACCTCCAAGACCTACTGATGATGCGTCGCAATGCAACACAAACGGTTTTGAGAAGTCAGGGCAGGCTAAAACTGGAGCTGTTAGCAGAGCTTGTTTGAGAGCGTCAAACGACTTATTTGCTTCATCAGTCCATTCTACTTTGTCCTTCCCTTTTCTTTTACCTATCAAGGCTGTCATCGGAGCTATGATCGTGGAAAAATCTTTAACAAAACGCCTGTAGTATGAACACAAACCTATAAAACCCCGCAACTGCTTGGCAGTGGTTGGCAGAGGAAAGTTACGTATACTGGTTAATTTATCAGGGTCGGTTTGTAAGCCGTGGGCGTTTACAACATAGCCTAGGTATTTTAACTCTGGCATGCAAAATTTACACTTCTCTAAGTTTAATGTTAAGCCTGATTGTTTAAGGGCTTCAAAAACTTTATCTAATATCTCGATATGTTGATTATAAGTGGGTGTTGCGATAAGCAAGTCATCCAAAAATGCAAATACCTTTTCGCCAAATTGGTGTGAAAATAGCTTATCAACTAATCGTTGCATCTCGGCTCCCGCATTTGAGAGACCGAATGGCATGCGCTTAAATTCGAAAAGACCCCTATTCGGGACTATAAAAGCAGTTTTTTGACAAGAAGTGCTCGGATCTTCTTGTTTTGATAAATCTCGATTCGACCTTGACGCTATACCGTCGGAATCGTCTAACAAAATTTGCCAAAAAGAACTAGAAAGGTCAAGAGAGGTCAAATATCGTGACCCCTTAAGGTTATCTAAGATTGAACTAATGTAAGGTATCGGATACGAGTCCTTAACTGTGACATCGTTAAGTTTCCTAGCGTCTAAACAAAATCGCAATGAACCGTCCTTCTTAGATGCCATTACAACTGGATTCGCCCAAGGAGAGCGTGAAGGCGCGATTACTCCTAATGCTAACATCCTATCCACCTCTTCATTCAACGCCTTAAGTTTAACTGGCGACAATGGGTAATAACGTTGCTTGATTGGTGGGCCTTCGGTCACAATACGGTGTGTAACCAGGTTAGTTTTACCTAAGCCAGCCTTTTCTGAAGAAATACTCGTAAACTTCTGTACTATCCGAGAAAGTTGTGACTCCTGGTCACTGGACAGTTGTTCGCGAGGAACTATTGCCTTAACTTCATCTATTTGCATTAAAGAATCACTCGGGATATATGATCCCGTCGTTGGTTTAGTAGCAAGACAGTTTTTGTCAAAATTAAAAATGTTCATAATTTGAAATGCATAAACAAAATCCATACCTAGAATTATATTATTGCGTATATTCGGCATTGCAATAAAATCAAACGACTTCGAAATTTTACGAAAAGTAGTTAGCAACGAAAGTGTGCCAGCTATTTTTATCGGTGACCCATCAGCAGTTCGAGCATTAATAAAAGTACTCTTCATGCTCGCTTTATTTAAAAATTCTTTGTGAAAGTTATTTCCAAACACTGAAAAATTCGCACCAGTGTCCAATAAACCAACAAAATTATTGTTATTAATCTTAAATTTAAGAAATAACCTATTATCATCTTCAATAGTTAATACTTCAGGAGAAATCAAATCGCATTGTGTGGGTGGTGTACGATGCTGACCAACTTCCCCTTTACTTAGTTTTTTTGTTTAAAAAAATTTTGGTTGTTGTTACCTGACCTTCCCCTATTTACTGGGGTGGTAGAATTATTACAATCTGGACAAGATACTGTCGTTACGTCGTGCTTACCACACTTAAAACAAATCACGCCTGGGACACTCCGGCAGACTTTGTAAGAATGACCAGAACGCTTACACTTTCTACAAAATTCAGGTTCAAGATTGGGCCTAACAGCTGGGCTTATCTGCTTGCGATATGTTTGTGTTATGTTTTGAGCCGGAGAACTCTGCCCTGTATTCTGTACCATGCCCACCCTGTAATTTTTGTTGCCTAACAGGCTAGAGTAAGCCTCATAGTTTTTACTTAAAGAAACCAAACTTTCAAAAGAGCTAACCGCATTATTAGCTAACAGCTGTGCATAAGCTGGCAATAAGTTGTGCTTCACGATTTCAATCAGAGAGTCATCAGGTATAGGCCTACTTAATTTGTGGTTAAGATCCTTGATATCTATAACAAAATTCAACACGGATTGACCCTGCTTTTGTTTGAGATCTCTAATGGTCTTCTCAGTACAATACTCATAGTCAATAGCCAGGAAATTTTGTTTAAAAACTTCACACAGTTCCTGCCAGGTATTAATTTTACTTCGAACAGACCTATAAAGTTTCAACGCTGTACCCTGAAGTAGTTCGGAGAAACCTCTAAGAAGTATAGACACTTCGACATTTCTCGCAACCCTAATTTCTTCCACACGGTTTAAAAATTCATTCACACATGTCAAACCATCATATTTTAAGTTCCACGACTTTAAGTTATGGTTACTATTATTCACCGCAGCGTAGATGACTTGTGGTTCTTGTATATTTGGCAATTCAACTTTATCACAATAATTATACATTGTTGAGTGTTTATTATTCATAGGAGGGATAAAGTGGTTACCTTCATGAAGTGCAGGCTGTGGAATTTCGAAGTTGTTAGAGTAGGTCACCGCTGTGCTTATTTTTGTTGAAACATGGTCACAGGCAGCATTCCCTCGAGGACTCGTATTGACAAAATTGAGATGCTCCGTGATCGGCTGATCAAGGAAGCTTGATGTTGTCGCAATAGGAGACATTAGTGGTTCTTGGTACATGGATGGTTGAATTCTAGTTCTCTCCATCATAGTTGAAAACACTAAAACTGACAAAGTACTGTTAAACACAATATTTGTCTAAGCAAAAAAAATTTATATAATGCTGTGAAGCCGCATTCATCTAGATGAGCTACCAAATGAAAAGAGAATAAACATTCAAGTCCTGTAAAAATAGACAGGACATCAATTTGTAGGTTAGCTGTTCTGTACATATACTTACAAAGCAGTACACAAAATCTTTTTATTCTTTGAAATTCGAATGCTTTACGTTTCAATTCAATGGATAGGCAACCCTTGCCTGTCTTCGTGATGCAAAAAAAATATAAAAAAACTTGTGTGAAAATAATAATTAAAGGAGCTAAGATTCCATAAATATGCTAATGATTAAAAACTATATAGTTCGGGCGCCATTGTCGTATGTATTTATTTGTGTTTAAAGGTTTGTGTGAGTGTATAAAAAAAGGGGTAATGATTTTAGTGTTATGTATAAAAAGACTTTAACTTTAGTGTAGCTAATAAAAGGTGTAACTAATCTACGACAAGTATTTTAAATTGAGATAAATTAGGAAAAGAAGGATGCCGGATGCTACGCGGATAAGCCGCTGAACTTTTGGAGTACAAGGTCCTCTTGTGGTGGATCTTAGCCTATGGGCAAGGTCGTTACGTATCCATTGATTAAAAACTACAGAATTTAGGTACTGGAATGTATTTCTTTAAAGGTACACATACAAACATAATACACGGGGGTTGTTGCCCCAAAAGAACAGTTCTTAATTATTTAACAGTAGCTAAACCTACGTTACATTCGAACACGCAATGACTGCGCTTAAGGACAAAGAGATAAGGGGGTCGTTGCCCCGAAAGGAATAGATGTACCTTACGTCGGTACTTAAAGTTAGAACATTCCTTAGTTTAAATGTACAAGGAAGTAAAATAAAAACTAATACGAGTTTAAAAGTCCATCACAAAAAACTGCGCGCACTGGGACACGGGGACGAAGGATACCTTATTCCTTGAGGAGGCGCGGGACTCCACTGCCACCGCAATCCTGCTTCATGTCCGCATCTCCATTCTCCACCGCGTGGGTCGTTCGCGCCATCAGTTTCGCGTGGTTCTTAAAATGGCGGCGCGGAGGGCGCGCCCGCCGTGAGGAAGATTAACGGCGCTGTCGCATGCTACTCAACAGCTACAACAGCGTGTACGTGTTTTTTTAACGCGGTGAACTCCGCCGGGCCGTACTGTGCACGTTTGTGCCTCCGCCCTGTCTTCAGGACATCTTCAAAAAAAAACTTCTTCGCTGTGCTCCAAGCGCTATGAGGTGCGTGCGGTCGCTCTCGCAGCTGTATCGGCACTCCTGCGTCGCGGCCGCTCTCGCATTTCGCCGCCTGCGCTGCCCTCCTCAGTCTTCATGCACCCCCCCGTGTCCGTGGATGAATTTGCGCGTTCCCAAACGTGATAACTCGTCTAAACTTACTTAAATCTACCTAGTTTTTTAAGGTTTTACTTTGAATTATATAAAATTAGATCTATGATCTCTCTAGCGTAATCTATAAATTACATACTTAACACAAAATAAGGTGCCTTTCCACGGCAAATGATGCGTGTGACCCTTGTTTACATCAAAATTAGGAAGATTACACGACACTACTTCTATGTTTTTATCGTTCACCGCTTATACTGCTGTGTGCCTGTGTTTGAATAAGTACCTATTTCTTTTTAGTTTGGTTTCCGAAATTTTGGATAATTAAATTTTTGTTGTACTTACCTACGTAAGTAATTATTGTAATATACGGCGGCGCCGTAGAGATAGTGATAGGTGATAGTGATAGGCGCCGTAGATTGTGAAGACGGGTTGAGATCCCGGTGCTGTTTGTCAAGCACAGAGGCTGGCCAGTGAGAAGTTTCGTGGGTCAACCCCCACGTAACCCGGATGCACCCCACCCCAATGCAGCGGGGCATCTATTCAAATATTTCACCCCTGTCACTAAAAAAAGGACCAAATTAAAATCTGTTTATCCGTTTGGGAGTTATGATGGCCTAGACAGACACACCATGTTCTGGGGGTCTACCATGACATCTTATTGCCATTATTGTTACGTTTTGTGTTCGATGCTACTCGACCGCGAACCTTATTGCGCAGCGATATGACTCACAGGCGCTCAGCGTCGGCAACAAAACGTAACCAAAACCATCATGGTAGACCCCTGTACTACCTACGAAAGCCGTGTAACAGATTACTACCTAGTTAGTTCACGCGGCGGGCGGCACGGTGCGAAACTCACTTTACGCTATTATTACTTGTTCTATGCTTTACGGTCGTAGGTTAGCTTTCTTTTTGGTTCACAGCGTCTAGTGATTCAAAAGAATAGGCTATTACAGCAATAGGTATTGACAATTTCTGACGAAGTGATTTATCTCTTACGTAGAAACTTTAGTAATTTAATCCGTGGTAGGTACCTACTACTCGGCGTACTGACATAAAAAAATGATGTTTTAAAATAAACGATGTTCATCAGTAAAACTCTGATCGCGAGTGCGAAAAAAAAAACGGAGTACCTAGGTAGGTACAACACGGCACTTAGCTCATTATCAAAAATTTATAAGTAATAGGTACCTACCTATATAATTTACATATGCTTGGACTTGTAAACCTCCTCCGTTTCGTCGGTTTCCGTTCAACCGTTTTGGCCTTGGAAACGCTACAAATAGAATAGAGAGATAGAAGTTAGGTACTTACCTACTATTGTTTTTAATACTTTTTAGGGTTAGGTACCCACCCAGTACCCTTGCCAAAAGGATTGGAAGGAGGACTGATCAATTCGCGATGTTGGTCAGCAACATCGCGAATTGATTAGTATTTTTGAATACCTAGATTGTGTCAATTTGTGTCAATAGTCAATTTTTTACCTTATGATAACAGGTAAATATGTACATACCTACTAGGTAGGTATTTGCTTTGAAAGCCCTATTTCTACGTGTGCTAAAATTATAAGTAACTAGCTGCGCCCCGCGGTTTCACCCGCGGTTAAAAAGTAACCTGTGTGCTATTCTAGACTATAATCTATCTCTGTGCCAAATTTCATTTAGTTCTGTTCAGCCGTTCTGGCGTGATAGAGTAACAAACATCCATACATCCATAATATTAGTAGGATACATTGTAGATTAGATACCTACCTATAAGATATCTTGAGATGTAGGCCTTAGAGATAAATATCCTAAAAACGCATTACTAATCTGTACATTTCCTCCTCATTCAAAAACAAAAAAAAATAAAATACGCGAAAAATGCGAGATATCCTTCTACGCTCACACGTAGGTAAGTATAGGTATTTCGCAATTGATGACTATATCTGTATAGCGGCGCGTATACGTTATTTATACGTATTGCGTTATCGTCAGACAGCAAAGAAAGTCGACCGAGCCAGCGTTAGCGAGCGAAGCGTCTGTGCTTCGTATGTCCAGATCTGTCGAATATAGGTACCTACAGGTCGCATTTCACGAGATTCGGTTGAGAAATGTAACCAGTAGAAGGAGGACAGACGCCGGCCGCAAAGTCTTAGCTCACAGAGCCACTAGCTAAGTAGGTGTAGGTAGTTATAAAAAGCCGATTCATCTAAGTTTATTGAGAGACCGCTTCGCTTGGTCAGTTAGATGGTTTAGTACCTACTTACCTACTTTAGTACTAAAATAGTACCGAACGGAAAAATGCTCGAGAATTTTTTTACTTCATTGACAAATGACTATGCAACTATAGCATAAAATACGAGTACAAAATAGGTAGTAGGTATATTTTCAACAGAGAAATCGGCGATTAAACAGAGAGGCGCCTCGATATTATACGATATTGGATTTTAGAATATGGTGATATGGTTCATTTTTCAATGACGTCAAAAGTTGCTCGGGCATTTTTCTTTTCCTAGTAGTATTTTTCTGTTTCTAGTAGTTGCTACTGACTGAAGTCATAAAATTATGTTTTAAAGTATAGTATACTTAGTACCTATGTCCTCTTCCAAATATGTATTGCAAAGATCCGTTCAGCCGTTTGGCCGTGAAAATGCTACAAGGGGACACAGAGATAGACTTTAGCGTCTTATATTTAGGAGTTATATTTCGCTATGAATGACTGTACTGTATGTATAGGGGCGCACGCACACCACCGCACCTCTTCACACTAGGCTGCGTGTGATGCGTATCCATATACGCAACAGAGACGGCAATATCTAGGTACATTTTTGCAGTCGGCTCGAATCGGAGTTGCTAGTTCACTCCGCCGGCCCGTTAAGTTAAATGGAAGGACTGTATCAACTATTCGCTAATTCAAAACAAAATAAAACTTAATCCCAAAGTACAACGAAAAATTCTCAACGACGTAGATCATTGTTGCCCATTTGTTATGACAAAAAACTTCAAAAAGTCGGGCAAATCGAATCAAAGCTACCAACGTGACAAATCGAGTCATTTTCTACGGGGATTGCAATAATGAGATGATCGACCGCCGCTCCCCACATTAAAAGCGGTAATCCGGTATTTTTGTACCGCATGGGAAATGTAAACAGTGCCCTGCCGCCGGCACTGTGCTGCGCATCATACTTAATCCTCAAATTAGCTGATAAATAGCCAAACAATAAGAATAAAACGCACACTACATATAGGGTCAACTGGGGCAAATGCGTCTGTGGGGCAATTGCGTCTTTCGAGAATTCCTGACAAACTCTTTACAAATTAGGCGCCACCTACATCTTTTTTCTATCTTTAGTTGCAATAATCTGTACAAGATGGCGTTAGTTGCCTAATTTGTGAAGGGTTTGTCAGTAATTCTCTCGAAAGACGCAATTGCCCCACAGACGCATTTGCCCCAGTTGACTTATAAATTAATATACTTATGGATTTTCCAATGTTTATTCCAATCAGCAGTAGATCCGTCAGATGACACTAATATTAGATCATACCAAGTCTCTCTGTCTAAATGGCCAATTTTAAATTAATAAAATTTTTTTAACTAAGTTTACTATCAACATGATACGAGTAAAATCATATTGAGTTACGTATCACCATTATTTTATCTAATACATATCGTCATGCCTATCCCCCGAAGGGGCTGGCAGAGGTGTAATACAACACCCACACTTCGCCGGACGATATTCAGTCCTAAATGTGACAGGGGGCGAGCCTGTCGTCATACACCGGGCTCCAGTCATGTAGCAGATGACATACAATACGCACACACGCATACATTTTATCTAATGCCCCTCAGTTTCTTGCCTCTTCTTCTGAGTAGAGGCTCTTTATACGAACAAGGCGGTCGAGTCTATTTAAATAACTTTGACGTTCATAAGTGTATTTTTGAAACCTAAATTGAATAAAAACATTTTGACTTTGACTTTGACTTTGACTTTGACTAATAACGATGGATAAATGAGCTTTATTCAACGAAATTCATAAAACCGAATAAGAAAATCAATACGTGGGACACTGTTACTTATAATAACTATAAAGAGAGCAAAAGTTTAAGAAATAATCTGCATTCATAGCCATATAACTAATTTAGATAATAAATAGGAACCCGCCACAGGTCATCGAGGCAGACATTCCATCGATATGTCGTCAGCTTTAATAAAGCCCGCACGAAGCGCTTTCAAAACTCCTTCCTAATCAGAAGGAGTGGAACGCACTTCCTGCCTCGGATCCATCTTAGACCGCATCGTCACTTTCCATCAGGTGTGTTGTGGTCAAACGTGGGACCATTCAATCATAAAAAAAAACGCGTTTTCTATTGCCGTCAAAAAGCAAACTTACTCGTAATCTAGAAATACGGCAAAACCGTTAGAAACAATGCTTTGACCCAACAACAGCCTGACATTGATTAAGTCCCTTTAACATCAGTGACCGCAACAAATGGCCAACAGAAGTAAGTTCGGACTCAGTTTCTCTCGGCGCCCATTTCCTAAACAGCCGTAATAGCAAACAAAGAAGTAAAAAGAACCGAGTGAGCCCTCGCGTCACTATTAAATCGTCTATAAGTAGACGCAGTACTTGAGCTTACACTTTTCACAATTCAATTCAATTGATCTAACTGAAAAATAAAAGTTACTTTTGACGTTTCGAATTTTGAAATTTGTAGAAAAACTTGTTGCCAGGTTAGATTACAGATTTTGGAATAAATGACAGCGAATACCTACAGCTTTATTTTACTAACTTCATCGGTTTAATGAAATAATAAATTTCGATTAATCGATTTGATTCGACATTTTGATAAGTAGACAATTTTTATTGTTCATACCAGACAAGGAAACACGTGTAGGTAGGTACATATGACTACTGGCGGCCTAATCGCTGAGAGCGATCCCTTCAGGAATTAAAAAAAAATATTATTAGACTTTTGACTAGTAAACCAAAAAGTCTGAGCAACTTCAAGCAGCCATAACACTAACCTATTTCCAGTATGCTAACTTAGCGTGTTTAAGCCTTTGCAATAGAAATTGGATTGGTAACAATCTAACACTTTACGAGATCGCTTTAGTAAATGTAATGCCAATCTTATTAACGCTTTCATAATGCATTGATTGCAATGTTGGGTTTCCGATTGAATAATCGTTTTATAATTAAGTATAGCTTATGTTTATTATTATGTTTATGAATTTTACTATAGATGTTTTATACGAGTAATTGTACGTACTTGAAAAACGGACTAAAGAACCCATTGTTTATGTACTGCTAAGGATAGCCTAAACACTGGCATTTGTACTAATTTTATGATTTTAATCTAATAAAGATCTTTTAAAATTGAAATTAAATAGAAAATTGGATTGATAACAATTCAACAGGCATTACGCTATTTAATTTTAGCACGCTAGCTCAGGTATGTGACATTGCCTTGTTTTATTTCTTTTAAAATTGTCTAGTTTCGGCACTAATTGATAGCAAAATTCACCAAATTTACTTACTTATTTTCTTGAAGACGTAGCCGCCATTCGTTGACATCAAAGTATGTCGTCTACTCCACTGAATTGGTCAACTGTCAAAGATTTAGTACTTATTTAAACCTACTTTTTTGGTATTCTTTTTTATACGTTATAATATTTGAATTTAAAATCATGTCATTAACAAAACAAAAAAGTCAAAAAAAAATAATCTAAATAAAATTTAAACATCAAACAACCCACCCCTAACCGCTCCTGGTGCAAAGGTGCCTATAACGCAAGTTATTTTATTGACTGATTATTAGAGAGTCTATTTCTAGTATTAAAACCTTTTTTTTAGATAGAAACAAAAGTCAAAAGTCAAAGTCAAAATGTTTTTATTAAATTTAGGTACACTTATGAACGTCAAAGTTTTTTTTAAATAGTTAGTTCTAAATACTTAGTAACATACTTTAAACCTTACCAACTGTTTTACACCACATCAACGTTGCCCAATCGTCCATTCAGCACGCGGCGGGGCCATAAAATTAAATAAATCCGTTATTTTTCAGGCTGAGAAATGCGTGGTCGGGTGCCCCGCGCCGGTCAATCGGCCGGCACGATAACGACACACATTTGTAAAGATTTTGCGGCCCAGCCCGCCCAAGACTGCTCGCTGGAGTAGTGGCCATACGTTGGACTTTGGGGTTAAAAACGAATAGAAATGGCAATTTATTTTTTATGTAAAAGCCCCCGATGCCGATTTTCATCAAACCTAACTAAGAACACTCCCGACTAATTTCAACTTTATAAAAAACAAAATCGGTTTATCCGTTCGGGAGCTACGATGCCACAGACAGACACACACACACACACACACGCTAAACTTATAACACACCGTCGTTTTTGCGTCGGGGGTTGAAAAGCCAGAGGAAGCAGGTTCGATCCCAGCCGACGGCACGCACCAATTTGTGCATTGTGAACAAATGTGCGTTTTATATGTCATCTGCTACATGACCGGAGCCCGGTGTATGGCGACAGGCTCGCCCCCTGTCACGTTTGGGACTAAATATAGTCCGGCGAAGTGTGGGTGTTGTATTACACGATATATATATATATTAAAGAAATTACCTATTATCTCAGATCAACGTAGAGGAAAAGATGGAACACTGCGTTATATTTCTAGCTGAAGCCACTTCTTTTTAATCGTGTGCGCGTGGTAATGTTGCCATGAAAAACATTTACAATTGCACGAAAACAAATGTTAATTCTCAAACTCTACGTTAGCCATTTTTGTTCCAATATACAACCTTAGTAGATTTGATATTCTAAAACTGCACATATTTGTAAGAGTTTAATGTTACAGCTTTTTCAAAATTGACTTTTAAAAAAACTGCACAGTTTTTAAAAAGAACCTCAAAATGTAGTCTTGGCCACATTTTTAATCATGCACTATGTATATTTATGTACACTAAATTATACCATAAACCAATGTACATAATGTCGAGGTAAGAATGACCAAGCGAGTAGCGTAGTTTTTTAATTGGTTTTTGGCTTCACGTAAGTCATACGCCGTGCGCCATCTTATTCTCTAGGTTGATCTGAGCCTATTACTGCTTTTGATTAACAACAGCTTTGCTTTTGACCCCGTCATGACTACAAAAACATTTTATACTTAAAATATATCTGGCTATAATGACTACGACTACCTATGGTGGCATACAAACTAGATCGGGTGCCTAAAGCGGACCAATTTGCTGACTTGAAGTTTTGAACCTAAATACCAACCTTTACGCCTCTGAACAGTTCTAGCTCTACATCATATAATCCAACCAGTAGCCATGGAGGCTGAGCTGCGAATAAATGAAAATTGATTTTAAGATTGCGCCGCGAGCGGGCGACACGTTGACAAATACGGAGGCCTTACGTTACAGCCGCAAACACCCTGTAGTGTGATTGTTGTTTACACATGGCCAGTATTATTACATAGAACAAGTAAGAAGGAACCATGGTATAATAATATACTCCGCCAGGTATAGCATTCCGGTCACGTGGGCAACACGGAGTGACGTCAATCGATGCTGGAGTTTTGGCGGGAACCGAAAAGATGGTGTCGTGATTTTGTTTTATTTTCTAAAACTTGTGATTCTTCGAGTGTTAAAGTGTAATAATGGTGGATTATTAACATTTACCGGTTCGTCAACGTGCACGAGTGTGGGCAAATGATACAAACATTGCGAAACGCGACTTTTCGTGTTCTCTACAAAACTTCACTTAAAGTTTCAGTAAAGTATCCATAACTTTACCGGAATGGGGAAAGGGGTGGGATTCATCATCTTCATCATCACCTCATCATCATCATCCCATCATATATTATGTGAAAACAAATGAATGAGAAATATTAATTACTAAGTTAGGCATTAAGGACTTTGTATCCAGTTGCCAATAAATTAAAAAAAAAAAAACAATCGATGCTTAAGTAGGACCGAAATAAGTCATTTACAAACAGTGCGAAAGAGACGGATGACGATGATGAGTGACTAGTGACTTCATACGTGTTTGCTCCCGGAATGCTAGACCTTGTTAGAAGCTGCTAGAAGTTGCTAGAAGGTACTTACTGTCGGAAACTTGAGAAACTTGAGTGGTTGGAACACTTTTCATATTTTTAACCCCCTACACAAGAACGACTGGGTGTTATAATTTTGACGTGTCTGTTTGTGTGTAAAAACGAACGAAACATGAACCGATTATGATTTAGTTTTTTTTTTGTTTGATAGGTGAATTAGGCGAGAGTGTTCATAGCCGAGTGATGAATATCGGTGTCGGGGTTTTCTTAAAATTTAAAATGTTATTATTCAAGGACCAGTTACAAAACTTAAGTTGGTATTAACCTGTACAGTGTTCTATATGAAAGAATATACTATGAACGTTCCTTTCACACTTATATTATAAATGCGAAAATTAGGATGGATGTATGGATACATATCGATACATCCATGGCTGTTTGGAACTCAGTAAACTTAGTCCATGCTTAATCATAATGTTTTTATTCTATCTCAAGGTTGTCTGGAAGAGATCGCTCTTAAGCGATAAGATCGCCCATTGCGCCTTTTTTTTTAGTGTTTAGTTTAGATTTATTTGTATTTGGTGTCAATAAAGAGTTTTTGTATTGTATTGTATTGTAAACTGAACTAATCTGAATGAAATTTGGCACAGAGCATGGTATAATAATATACGCCGACATATATTTTGTCATTCAGCAACACATAGTGACGTAAATCGATGCTTAAGCAAGACCAAAATATGTATAATAAAACAAGTTCGAAAGAGACGGGTGACGATGACGTCATTACGTGTTTGCTGAATCCAAAACTTTGTTTTTTTTTAGCACAGAGATAGATTATACTTACGGAATAGCACATAGGCTAGTTTTGCCAGTACTCTATAGTACCAATTCTCAACCGTCTCTGGTTTGATTCGTAACCGATTCATGAACTTGAAATTTCGTGTTTGAAGAATTGAATGACTAAAAACCAAGTATGTAAGTAAAAGCATTTGCCGCCGCTCAATTCATCTCACGTACCTACAGCACGGCTTCAAAATATCCGAATAGATAAATTAAATACGCGTTAAATCTTTTGTAGTCCGGACGCAAACTTGAATGGGGTTCATTCATTCGATTTCAAAAATGGAACAGAATGAATGACTTCGAAATTATGCAGCGTGAACGCATTACGTCACAAAACTAATTGTAAAAATAAAGTGAAAAAATACGTGGGAATGAACGGTGTAATGAGTTGGAAGAAAAAAATCAGCTGTTTAATAAAGAAGAGGGATGCGATTAAAGTTTGGGGCTTAATATCCGGCGGGGATGCGCGAGACATAATGTAATGCACTTAGGGTAGCTGTCAGGGCTGACTGCTTTTGTAAATGCTAATGACTTTTTTTTAAGTATGTACCAGACTGGATAAAAGACTTTAGATCAATTCCATATCTCCATTTCCATTATGGATGTCTTCTATGGATCAATTTATATACGTAGGGTAAACTGGGGCAAATGTGTCTTTCGAGAATTACATAACATATTTTGTAGAGTTAAATCACGCTAAAATTATGAACTTAGACATTGAAATAATATAATGTTCGAAGGACTTAGGTAGCTACTCGTACTTAGAAGGTAGCTGGGAAGTTTACTTATTACTGATTTAGCTGGCTAATTGCAAACGACATACAACATTATTTGAATATTTTAAAGTTCTGCGCAATCACATCTTCTGACAACCCTACTAATTTGCCACATCGAACTGGGCAGTAGCGAAGAAAATACAGTAGCATTAGGGCATATGATACAGCACAACTGCGATCTGACCGCAAATTTAAGCACCAAATTTGAACCTTACGCGCTCGTCATAACGAATGTTAACAGCATTTTGAATTGAATTTGTAATCTTGCAGTGTTTAAGAGGGAGATATGTGTGTATGACGTTGTGAAGTAAAATTGAAGCCGCAAGGACTCTCCAGGCGGATCTAATTAAATGATAAGTGTGATCTTAGATTAATGTCCTCTGAGGGATAGAGAAGAAAAATGCTTTACATCACAAACTAGGTCTGAACGTTTGACCGAAGTTAATTAAGAACGAGCGGATGAATGCAATATAGTACGTTTATCAAGACAGACTTGGAACTCCATTTCTGTAAGCAAAGTTCCGGGAAATAATAACGCGAGACAGATAACATAAATAGAAACAAATAGCTGGGTGGCATTATAGAAATACATACAAACTGATTTAACAGAAACTACCTAATTTATTATTAATATAATATACATATTCGGGACACTTGCACACACGGTCGTCTGACCCCAAACTAAGCAAAGCTTGTACTATGGCGGCCAGAGACTGATATACTCGTACATACAAATATATTTTTATATACATAATTTTTAAATGAATAGATAATTAACACCCAGACAGAACAAACACAAATGTTCATCACATGAATGTTTGTCCTAAGTGGGAATCGCACCCACGCCCCCTAGCTCAGAAGGCAGGTTCACTACCGACTGAGCCATCGAGGCAGTCAACTAATTAACTATTTCTTACAGGTCTTTTCTTTAAGCACATAGTACATCCACAGGAAACACATGTTTGTAGCCAATTGTAATTTTATAATGCTCTTACTTTTACTAAATTGATCGTTTACACGTGCTTAATTACATGAAAAAGCTAGAGTATTAGAAAGAAACATTCAAACATAGCATGGGATTAATGAGGTAGGGTCAACTGGGGCCAATGCGTCTGTGGGGCAATTGTGTCTTTCGAGACTGACAAACCCTTCACAAATTAGGCAACTAACGCCATCTTGTACAGATTATTGGGACTAAAGACAGAAAAAAGATGTAGGTGGCACCTAATTTGTAAAGGGCTTGTCAGTAATTCTCGAAAGACGTAATTGCCCCACAGTAGCATGTGACCCTATATACTCACCTACTAAAATATAGTTTGGCTCATGATCCTAAAAACAAAGTCCAGCGTTCCGAGAGTTGACACCCGACTACATCACTCGTCATCGTCACTGTCTCTTTCGAACTTATAGTAAATTACTTATTCGGTCTTGCTTATGCAGCGATTGACGTCACTGCGTGACACCCACGTAACGTTTTTTTTTATTTTTGTCATGGTTTAGCTTAACACAGCTTGTCATTAAAGTGATAAGCGATGAAAAATGGGGTATTGCGTTAAATAATCCGACATAACCCTCCCAAAACAATCACGAATAAATAAATACTAGCTGTTACCCGCGACTTCGTTCGCGATTATTCAGAAAATAGTATCCAAATATCTTCCTCGATTTATAACTAATTAAGTTGACTATCGATAAAACACGAATAAAATGACATTTTCTAAAAATGATTCCTAGCTAGATCGATTTATCGCCCCCGAAACCCCCTATATACTAAATTGTATGAAAATCGTTGGAGCCGATTCCGAGATTCCAATTATATATATATATATACAAGAATTGCTCATTTAAAGATATTAGATTCTATTCTAACAAAATCGCAATTTAGGGTCGAAACTCGACAGACTTCTAATATAGGTACTAACAACCTAACGATAATATCTGCCGACATCTTTATACACTCACGATTGGTCTTATTACCCGACTGCACAAGAAGGAGGGTTATGTTTTTCGGGTGTATGTAAGTATGTATGTATATATGAGGTTTCTTTGGCACGCCCTACAGCCTAAATAGGTTGATAGATTTCGACATGTGAGGTGTCATTAAAATCGTCTTGATAGTGGAAATGACATAGGTACAACATTTTGTAGCTGGGTTTTTTGTTTTTATTTTAAAAATGTTACTTGTTTACGTAACTATATTTGCTAAACAAAAACGTAGATGAATCTTTGTGTTGGAAACATAAGTAGGTTCGCTAAATTTGATACTTTTTACAGCTGAAAAGGCCAACACTAGAGATCTATGCACTTGCGCGTTCTATAGAATAAAGAAGATAAATGTAAGAGTAACTCTAAAAAACTGTGATTGCACGAGAAATAACAAGACAAACATGATGTTTGCATGGTCAATATCTATCATATTGTTGTCTCGTCTAGATCTTGCCTCGTCTCCCGTCTAGATATCGGCTCGTTCTAGAACATTGTTAAGTCAAGAGGTTTTCAAGCGTAGCAAGTTTCGACGTCAAACTCGTGCTTCCTCTGTTCTCACGACACTTATTCCTATTAAATTAATCTTTATTTATTCTGCGGTTTAGTCAGTGACGCCAAACTTAATGGCGTGTAATCCTCGAGTCGTATTAACAGGAAATTTGGGGTTGGAACCGCTGTGTCACGATCACGTCATATTAGTACGGAAAGCCCCATTGGTTTGATGGTTTCAATGCATTTGAAAGGTTTTGAATGCAAATGACGAAGTTGGTCTTGAATGAGAAGAGTGGATTTCTTTAATTTGTGCCTACCTAAGTTTGCTACGCTGCATTTTTGAATGAACACTGACTATAGTAGTAGCACTATAGCACAGAATTATTAATGATGAAGGATTCTATAACAAGAACGTCTAAAGTTTATCTTTAAGCGACTGTAAATAATTTCAATCTGCTTTAACTTTAACTTGTAATCAATTTTCTAGTGATAAAAAAAAGTACAAAAAAATGTTGCTTGTGTTGGTTCTGTAAGCTCTAAGCTCTAAATAAGTAAGTACAACGCAAACTTGTGTCAATATCCCGTATAAAAACTCAATATTGCACACATATTTGCACAGCACTCGATCACAGCTGCAATAGTTAACCCGCGGTCGTTCATTACCGTATTAAGAGCATCGGGCTCGGTTGCGGGACGATTGCGCCCGCAGATTGGAGATAAGGAGCGCGTGCGAAATGATCGCGTTCTGACATTCGCGATCACAGTACGCAGTGAGGTTAGGGAAAGAGCTAGAAATGTATAGAGGCGTTAATATTCGCTAAATATTTGAAAATACTATTAATGGTAGTCGCTTATTTTTCGATATTAACACATGTAAGTGTATTATTACAGTATAGAAGTGTTTTATTTGATTATTATTTTAAATACAATAATCACTTAAGTAAATTACAGAGCAATTAGCAATCTTGCCTTTATTAAAAGTTCATCAAAAAATGTGTACGATGTTGTTGAATGACGAGATGATAAAGTCACATAAGTAGGTAATCAATAGAAATTAAGAGGTTCTGCACCTAAATAAGTTGCGTAAAAACTTTTAAAACCAGAACTAAAACCTACACTGAACACAGCTCCGAGAATTTTATAATGGAAACTGACGTGGTTTTCACACATTATGATTATAACACGGGAATCACTCGCGTACAATTTAGTCGATTATTCCGACTATAGTTTCAACCGCATTCGACGATCTTCATCGAAGCGAGTGCGCGCGCGCGGCTGCGTCTCGCATAGCACTGCGGGCCGCCGCCCGCGCGGCGCGCACGTGATGACAGTTGCTCGAGTACGAGGGTGGGGGCGCGTAGAGTAATGTTTTACTCTAATCACACACATAATCTACATAATCATAAAGCTCCTAGAACATTAATGTCAAATTTTGGTTTAAAGTACTATACGTCTAGTGTGGCTAATAGTAGTAGTAGCTCTGTGAGCGGTAGACCTCGCGCCTGACGTCTGTCATTCTCTACAGGTTGTATTACTCAATCGTTTCTCTTGAAATTTAGTGAGCAGGTTCGATAATAATTATTTTTTTCGTGTTAGTTTTTGAAAGTTTTTCAAAATTAATTGAAAAATGCGACTTGTCGGGGAAGACAGAGATCCGGACATCCGAAAGCATTTTTGTCGATACTGAAACATAGACACTAATTGCTTACTGTCGCCTCTACCGCAACATTGCTCAGCAGCTCTACGCCCCGCGCCGGGCATGAAATGACAGCACGCGCACTGCACACTCCACGCGCGGTTATCTACTTGCGTGCGTGTGACATTCGACTGGGGTCATAATGACCACAGCTTCCGACGCGTTGCACAACGCCCGGTTCAAGTGTTATTTTTTATGCTGATCAAAAGTAGCTACAATACGGAATATGGTTCAGAAGTAGTTTACTTACAGTTACGAACGTTAGCAAAATCCGATGGTGATCGATCGGATGAACTGCATCCTCTAGATTAGACCGTTTAAGATTATGCTCATAGAGGTCTAATTGATCCAAATTATCAAGCCTAACAACACTAGATACCAGTTGGCAGCACACGCAGTATAATTTTGATGTCATTGCCCAGAAAAGAAGCATCATTGTTAGATGTTTATGTAAAACCTGTCAAATCCTCTTAGCCTTTTATGTCCCTAAAACTCATAACATTCACATATCCAACAAAACATTTCCAAAATAAAGATATGCTCGTAATTACATTACGAACGCAATAATCGAATCGAAGCGAATAAAGACAGATAACCCGTACCGTAGGTAAATACCTGCATAGCTGGCGCGCCCGCCCCGCTCATTTGCTCAGCCGACATTTTAATAATCGCATATTTTTCATGTTACCGGCAGAATGAGAATCATGACTGTTGCCAATTCTATTAAAAGTATTTTTTAACAAGTAGTAAAAAGGATTTTTTATTTGCATTTTATGCTCTACGTGGCTCTACGTTCAGCTAGACGCGCAGCGTGTGCAGGAGCAGCTTGTTTGTCATAAGTCCTAAGCAGGTATAGTAAAATGCCCTATTATGGACGCTAAATTTCCAAATCCAAACTAGCTAAAAGTATTGCTGTCCTTGTACGAGTATATTACAGCTTGTTAAGATTTAACAATCTCTAAATATGTAGGTCATAAAGTAAGCATTAAAGTCAGCCCTCTTAGCAATAAACGATGCATGGGTTCGGAATAATTGTACAGGGTTTTGTTTTTGTCTTTATTCTAGATTTTTGAACTCGATCGAGAAAGACAAAACACTGTAAAACTATTTCGAGGTTATTTAATGTTTATTGCTCAGGGGGCAGGTGTTTAATCCAAAAGCAAATAAAAAGACAAATGTTGAGTATATGGAATTAGACACATACCTACATCTTTATTCACAAAATAGACAAGACAAAAACTGGTTCACAATTAGAAATAAAAACACTCTTTGGCGTTGTGTCCGACTACGCTAGCTATCAAGCCAATATCACTGAAAAGATAAATTACCAAGATTTGTAAACATGTATTATAATTGTGTGTGGATGTGTCAAGAATTAAAAAAAAAAAAAATTAAGTACTCCGTACTTTAAACAGGGTACCACGTTATTAACACTTAATCCTTGTCTCATGCAGTGGATGAGTCTGTATAGGCAGAGCCTAGGTATATACCTCACCGACCCACTAACACCCGTTTGCACTGTACATAAGAATTGCCTAAGTCCTTGCTTAACTAGTTTAAACTACTCCTAGCTAGCTTCTACCTCAATTTTCTTGCAAAAACTCTTAACTTAATGTGACCGATAAGCGAATATTTCGCTAGGATTAGATCAAACTAAGTAAACAAGGATTTACACAATTCTTTTATTCAGTGCAAACTGGTATAAGTCTCCTAAGTACTAACTTCAATCATAAGCATTGGAAAATTATTAAAAAGTCCACAATTCCACACCGCCCAGCGACACACGTACAGCGCATCCCACGATCCGCGCTTCGTGTCTTCAGAATTTTAATTAAATTGTTCATTGGCTCAATTAAATCGATTATTGAAACCGACGCTGAATAGCGGGAAATATTGTGATTGATGCTTTTATGTAAAACCGCTTTTATTTATGTTACTATTGTAAAGTAAACGTGTTCCTACCTACGAGTAGGTAATGAGGTTTACCTCTTTACTTGCAGCTTTCTGTGAGTTAGTACTTGTTGGATTACTCTAAGCGCTAGTTCAGACACTAGGTAGTAGTATTGTTGTCCTTGTCGAATGCGCAGTAATAACAAGGACAACAATACTACTTCCGCGCGGTTCCCGCCGTGTCTGATCTAGCGCTAAGGGTAGGTAAGTAAACAAATACGATTACGTGTTAGGAACTATTTACAACATATAGTAAGCAAATCCCAGATAAATACCATTCAGACTCTTCAAACGCCTCTATTCCGTTGAGTTAAGGCCCGGTCATACCACGATTTCCCACTCACATATCATATTTGATGGTACAATGGAAACGGCGCATAGATTTTTTTTTTCTGTTTTCATTTCATTGGTATCAATCGTAATAAGAACACAAATAGGAATAAGTTATGATTTATGACACGGGAATTACTCACGTATGATTTAGTCGATTATTCCGACTATATTATGTAGTTTCAACCGCAAAGAATAAATAAATAAAAATAAATAGATAATCAAAGAATAAGTTACTCGGTTAAACTTTAGAGAACTAATCGAACTATTTAAAAATCGAAAAAAAAAATGTGTTGCAATCGCTGAAAATTTAGAGAATCACGCTTAGTTTTTTTAAGAAGATACACTTTGTAATTTTTTTTCCAAAATCAGATTATTTTTCAAAATTCTACTCCGGTTGAACTGTTCTTGGTAACTTTTTCTACCAGCTGTATTTTTTGCACCTGATAATCACAATTCCTCATATCAAACTAGGCGTAAACAAAATACTTTTTTCGTTGATTTCGTGATAATACCGGGCCTTAAAACATGGAGCCTCGGGAAATCATACCAACAGCAGTAGTGTGCCTACTCATAAAATTGGAAACCTGGACAGCTAGACATAACGTGCCACGCTAATAGATTGCTCCTCTAATAGAAATCATTAAGGGCCACTCTACTAACGAACTTAGACAGTTATTTCAGGAAATTACGTTACTTCACCTTAGGCACTACATTTAGGCATAGTCTGTATATGCCTAAATGTGGTGCCTAAGGTGAAGTAACGTAATTTCCTGGAAGTGGGTGACGTCTTTTGACGCCAAATAGCGTCCCTTTCACAAAAAAAAATTCGCCTGTGGTTTCACCATCCTATTGTACCTATGTATAATCTTTGTTTGTTCCTACTTACTTCTTAGCTCTATGTACTTACCTAGTAACTCAGTGGCTGGATGTATATCAAGTTTGGTACAAAAGTGGGTGAATTTAAATCAAATAGGTTTAACTTAGTGTTTATTAACTTTTTTACTAATTAATTAGCTGAGCCCCCCAAATAAATAGCAGCCAATCTGCTATTTCGGACTATAATGTACCTCTGAGCGTTTCACCCAGATCCGTTCAGCCGTTCTGGTGTGGTTGAGTAACAAACATTCATCCATCCATCAATGGAAACTTTCGCATTTAAAATAAGTATTAGTGAGATAATAGGTAAGTACCTACTTGTCAACAATTTTTTCTTGAAATTTAAAGTGTACTTACTAGTATTCAGATCGAGAACTACTACGAATCTGCCAGGATAACGAGTTGAGAAATGCGACCTGTAGAAAAAGTCACCCGGACAGGCGACGGACAGACGCTGGACATACGACAGCATTTTTGTCGAAGCTGCAGCATAGACGCTTTGTCGATTACAGTAAGTAGGTATAAATATTTATTTGTAAAAGAAATCTAAACTAGTCTTGTACTAGGTATAATCTATTCTCTGCTGATAGTTAGTTTTGCCCAGTCAAGCTAACGTCCGGTACAAATTGAGGGCAATTAGCTGAGACTATAAACTGCCATCAATGACGTCATGCTGGCTCCCGGGGGCGTCTTCGGTTGTTAATTTATCGTTCTTATGTTTGTTGTTTATGGTGTGTCGATTAAAGGTACAATTAGGTAGGTGTCTACATATAGGCTTAGGATACCCCAAACTTAGAAAAATGTAGAAGACGAAAATGTCTGGAGCCTTCCACTTCCGCCAAGTAGCCACTAGTACAATAGATATTACCTAGTTGTCAGCAAACATATGTGAGACAGTAATTTATTTATTTTTTTGAAAACAATAATTTCTCTGTTTCTTGCCTGTTCTTCTGATTAGTGGCTCTTTTTCCGAACAAGGCGGTCGAGTCTATTATAAAACTTTGACGTTTATAAGTGTATCTTTGATACCCGAATTGAATAAAAACATTTTTAATTTGAAAACTCCATTGTGGTGTTGACATTCTGGCATGCTGCATCATGAAAGTATAGCTATAAGATAAAATAAAGTACAAGGTTTAATGATTAGGGCTATAGACTCTAAGTATAATCCTACCTAGCTAAATCATCTAACCCAGTAAGTAGGTCCTTTTTTCTTTCATGTAAGCCATATATTGGCCGGTAGCTATCATCAGCAGATACTTATTTATTTGCGGCTTTTTAGACGAGCAAATCATCAGCTAAGTGGCAATAGCGCCACGCTTGGCCTGAACAAATTAATTCCACACAATTTACCTACTAATTTTACTTCGGTAACCTTATCTTCAAAAACGTTTAGAACTTGCGTTTGTGCTTACGTAAAACTTTGTACCAACTTACTGCTTTGAACTCACTTCTCCTATTTCGCAATAGGTCGTCTACTAGGTATTAATTGGCACTAGGTACAATGTTTGATGTGACACTAAGGCACTAATTGGCAACATTGCTTCACCTGTAAACACTTAATTTTGTCGAACAATTATACCTTTTCCTTCATATTGAATTGAGCTAAATTAAAAACAAAAACACTTTAAATAATCATTTGGTACATAAATTCGAATAGCTAACGACAGAATAAAACAAAGCGTTACTCAAAAAGCTCACAACTCAGTAACACATGTTCTAAAACTTCAAGTATGGGAAGTGCGATCAATCACTGAGCGAAACTCGCACCCCGAGGAAAAAACTTCTGCAGGGAAGCAGATTTATTGACGTAGTTAGAATTATCGCCATTTGCAATTCTTGCCAAGAGTTTAAGCAAACAACCGTGATAACGACTTGTGGGTTGCATTGTAGGCGGGTTGTGCACGCATTCTTTGTAACTAACTGTATGTTTCAAGTTGGAAATGTTTCAAGCTTTGTAATTGATTGTTTGGATAAAGAAATTACTGCTGTAGAACACAATTAAGTCAAGATCAGAGAGATAAGCATTTTTATCAAAGTAGAAGACGTACGTCTCCAATTTTACTTGACGACTCTCCTACTCTACTACCTACTCTCCGAAGTACGACTGCTTTATAAAGCTTTAGAAGGTTTGACTGGTTCTGCGTTCGGTTCCCAGCCAGACAGATGTTTAAATATGAATTTAAATATCTGTTCTGGCCCTGGGTGTAAGTAATTCATGTCTTTGTGAGTTTTCCATGAGATTCCCGACACAGGGAAATCTAGTGGGGAGTCATGAGTGTGAAACGCTATTTATTTAACAAACAATAAAACTTAAGTAGTAAGTACTTACTCATAATACTCATAATATAAACCTGGACCACAGTTTTGGAGGGTTAAGAGTTACCAATATCAAGTGTGTTTAAGTTATAAGCGGTTTTTTGCTCCAATTTCACGTTTTATCTTAGATGATAAAACGTCATAGGTAGACTTGGAGTGGAGTTGCATTATTATATCTCTAGCGGAACTTCATAATAATATTATTAAAAATGAATGCGTGAGAAGGGAAGTGTACACTTTGATAACCGCAGAATCTCATAACAAACTATCCAACTATAAACTAAAATAACGCAATGAAAATAATTCGACGGCGCTGGAAAAGAGTAACTTTTGTTTGAGTTATCTCTACTCTCACCGGTCGGACCCCGAATGCTGAAGGCATCGATAGGCACTCTGGGTACTACTTAATGCGTTGCTTCCGTGAGCAAGACTGCCACAGTTTTGCCAATCTTATTAATAAACTTTTCGAAACACATGAGGCTGCTATATTATAGACTCATTAAGTATACTCGTACATATTAAAACATACCGACCGTTAATTACGTTCTTTTTTAATATTAAATAGCATTTGAATTTTTTTTAAAAAGCGATGTTAGCCAAGTCAGAGAAGATTCGTCTCTCAAGCCAGAGGGAGCGGGTTCGGACCCAGCCAAAAGCACGTACTAATTTGTTCATTGTGTGAACATAATGATATGTCCGTATTTAATGTCATCTGCTACATAGCTGGAGCCCGGTGTATGGCGAGCCCCCTCTCTATTTAGGACTAAATATCGTCTGGAAAAGTGTGAGTGTAGTACACCTCTGCCAGCCCCTTCTGGGGAAAAGGCGTGACGATATATTATGTTTATGTTTAGAATTCGAGAACAACGGACTTTCGATATTTTTTACATGACGCTAGATCGCTAGAATAATATTAGTTATTGAAATTGATCGATGGAATCAGTCAAGTACCAAACGAAGCGTGCGTTGAGACGAATTGTTCTCTGCAATGTAAAATAACCAAATAATGAAAAATCAAAGTAGGTCATTTGAAAAACCGTACATTATATTACTAGATACACGTTATTATCACCATGTGTTTCCTAATTCTGCTATGTATCGCACATGTTCTTCACCCCTTGATACATCTCGGTTTATCAGCGGCACAGCAGCGTTCAAGAGATAAGATTCGTAGTCACTCATTGGAAAATCATAGCACGTATGTACAATTCCATTAGGTCCGATACTTGTAGGACCCGAGAAAAATCTGGTACCGAAATGAGGGTTGACGGTGAAACAATTTAGGGTCGATTCATTTCCGCATACAGCATCTATAAGTCCATCAACGAATTCATGAATGGACCAGGCTACTGCCAAAACAGCAGCATTTGAGCCTTGTTTCTGAATTATTACTTCTGTGCCAGCTTTCCTCACCAGCCGCGTTAAGGTGTCAGCATGGCACGGATTCACAGAGTGGCAGCTAGGATTTATATTCGAGAATAATGGTATAATAGTCTCATCTGAATGGCCTCCGATGACTGGTACGCTTATCTGTCGCGGGTTAACTTGGAGAGCGACACCCGCGAGAGAACGACTCCTAGCCGTGTCAATATGTGTGATGCCCAAGACTTTGCAAGGATTATACCGCTTATATTTACAAAGCAACGCACTTACAAAAGGTATCATAGAGTTGATTGGATTGGTAGAGATCGCTAAGAAAGCGTCAGGGTTGTTTTCCACCATGGATCGGCATAATTGTTGAACTGCTAGCGCGTTGTCCGCCATCATTTCGTCTCTGGTACGTCCAGGTCTGCGAGCGGTTCTGGTAGTCATCAGAATGATTTGCGATCCTCGCAGTGATGCGCCTAAATGTCGGTGTCCTGCAAAAGTCCCGATGGAGGCGCCTCCTACCACGTGAGCCAGTTCCATCCCGACGCCTTTAACTCTAACGTCGTCATCATACAAGTGTAGACGTCTCACTTTGCTATTTAGGTTTAGTAACAGGGCAACATTGGACCCGATATCAGTTGCTGCACCTATTACTGATATTTGAACATTCCTGGCAGACACTACACATTTCCGAAGTTTGTATTGGTTAAATAAGGTTATATTGACAAGCCGTAAGCTGCGAGCAAGCATCATCTGAACGGAGAGTTTTGGTTCTTACTTTTTATATTGTACAGAATTTCAAGTTTTATAGATAAAAATAAAATAAATAAAAAGCTTATTTACTAGACATTTTGTAGATATAATGACATTTGTTTGGCAGAAGCATGATCCAAAAAAACAAGGTCTAACATTCAGCAAACACGTAATGACGTCATCGTCATCCGTCTCTTTCGAACTTGTTGTAAATTACTAATTTCGGTCTCGCTTAAGCATTGATTCACGTCACTTCGTGTTGTTGAATGCTATACCTGGTGGAGTATATTGTTACACCCTATTTAATAGGGCGTATTCTGTGGTTACACCATGGGCAGAAGAATTCGAAACACCAAGTTTGAGTTGGAATAAATACAAATTTTGTAGTAGTATCATTAGTCTATGATTTAGGCTAGGAACAAGGATTTAGGATAAGGTTTCATAGATATAGTGAATCTAACAGAAACGAGTATGGGCAAATGGTACAAACATTGCGAAGCGCGACTTTTAGTGTTCCCTTCAAAATTCCATTTGATAGGAGAGTAATTTATCTTGCAATCACTTTGTTACCATTACAACTAAGAAATACGTAACTTACTAGAAAAAATGCACACGAAGTGTGGCGCCAAAAATGAGAAGAAAAAAACAGCGTTTTTTTTTAATTTCAAGCAATGTTCTTTTTTTTGTGGTGTCCAGTTAGAATTCGTCCTTTTGCTGTAATTACTCAATTTTAACGTCTTTGCTCCAAAACTCCCTTGGGAGTTTCATACAACAAAAGGTATGTCCACACTGTGACTTTTTTTGTTTATTAAGGGCATGCGTCATAGCGCAGTCAACAGCGGCATGCCCCTAACGCATGCGCGATGACAGTTGAAAGCGAAGCGCGCGCTGTGATACACGTTTTCCCGCGTTGAGTGGATTTCTATGCCACAAAGCGTTCAACAACAAGATGGCGAACGAAGAAAAAGATTGAAGTTTATTGAAGACTGAAGATTCCCACAACTTTGGTATCCTAATAATAAATCACGTTACTTCGATTACTATAATAACCTCGTATCCAAAACTTTCTCTTGGTCCTCTTTTTTCTGGAATTTCTTATGACCAAGTAAGCCGCACTTATTCCACCAAGTAAAATATTCTCATCACACATGTTTCCTAAAGCTGACAGAAACTACGACTGAACTAAATGACCATATCGACGTTGCGTTCGTTTACGCATTCAACTATTGAAAGCGCCAAACGGAAGATGAATAGAAAGATGAAGACGAAAATGAAGATGAAAAGGCACAGTGTGGACATAGCTATTATCTCTTTTTGTTATGCCTTGCTTCTACGTGATATGTACTTGGTAATTGTCGAGCAGGTGGTGTGAAAAAATGATTCTGTGAGAACGGTTTAAAAGTTTAAAGTGTTTACTCAGTTACAAGAACAGAATCTCTTAACAAACTATCCGACTATTTACCAAAGTAACGCAATGAGAAATCATTCGACGGCGCTAGTGTAGAGTAATTTTGTTTGAGTTTCCTTCACGCTATCTCTACTCTCACCGGTCAGAGCCCGACTGCTGAAGGCATCGACAGATGGCACCCTGGGGACTACTTAACGCGCTGCCTCCGTGAGCAAGACTGCCACAGTTTTGCCAATCTTTCTTCCAAACTTTTAGGAACAAACGCGGCTACTATGTAGTTACGTAGCTTAGCTACTATTTTTGTGCAGTAAAACGGATAATTTAGAGTATTTACGATTTCTATTTAAAGAAAAAAAAAACCTACTTAATCACTTACCTTTAACTTACTTAACTAATTTATTTACGAACCAGAATATAATTAGAACTTACCGGTATTTTTATATAACCTTTTTAGGGTTCCGTACCCAAAGGGTAAAACGGGACCCTATTATTAAGACTCCGCTGTCCGTTCGTCTATCTGTCTATCCGTCTGTCACCAAGCTGTATCTCATGAAACGCGGTAGTTTGACAGTTGATTTTTAACAGATTATGTATTTCTGTGGTCGCTATAACAACAAATACTAAAACACAGAATAAAATAAATATTCCATATAACAGACATGATTGTTTTGCTCTTTTTATAGATAACTAGCTGCGCCCTGCAGTTTCACCCGCGGTCCCACAGGAACTGTTAACTTTTTCGGAATAAAAAGTACTCCATGTCCTCTTCTGTAACCCAGACAAAGCGCATGCAAAATTTCATGACGATCGGTTGAGTAGTCGGTCGGGATCGGTCAGGTGTGAAAGCGTTACAAACAAACGAACAAACTCACTTTCACATTTATAATATTAGTTAGGATTAGGATGGTACGGAACCCTTCGTGAGCCAGTCCAACTCGCACTTTTCCGTTTTTTTTTTATAGTTATCCAAGTCTGAAGCTACTTCAAGTCTTCTGAAACGTATAGAGCCCTCAAGTAAAGACAATGTAACCAGGGTGTAGCCAAAATATTAATATGTAGATAATAAACAATTACAATGGGGAGTATGGTATATCTCAGAAATATGACACCTTATCTATACTGAAGTTTATGTTCGCTATGAATGGATTTCAAATCACACATCCTCATCTTAGCACCTAACAGCTAATCACCAAGCACACAATCACAAACAGTTACGGCCATAGAGCCATTTCGATGGCTATTCCCGTTCCCATTACTGGTCTCCCCGGCCCCAACCCTCGAAGTTAGCCGTCAGGTCTTTAGGACCGAAAGACATTAAACCGAACGTACGGCGTAGTGCGATTATCTTAGAGTTAACCCGCTCGTTACGATCCTTATTTGCGGTCTCGTGGACCGTACAATGTTGAGGTATAAGGCGTGATCACACGAGATTTTAGTAACGAGAGTACGTAATAATTAAATTAACCCGAAATGCATACACATTTCGGGTTAATTTCGGGTTTTAGAACTTACTGTGTAATAAGAAAGAAAGAAAGAAACCATTTATTTCACCGCACAAAACACTACAACAACAACAAACAAAATACACAATAAAACATTAACAGACAAAAAATTATAAAAAGTATTTTAGAAGTTATTCTTCTACATTTACTTACATTAAGACATAAACAAATATTTAGATGATTAAGTTTCAGTAAAGTTGTCGCTGTAGTGTCCAATGCGACAAAAAAGGTTAGTGCTCAGCATGGTGCTGCTAATTTCTTAGCAGCGCTGGTTTTCAGCACTAACCTTCTGAGACGCATTCTGAGATAAGCATTTTGAGAGATCGAGAGCTTTCGTCTAAAAGAGATTTATGTATTAAACTGGTTGTAGCTTATATTAGATGTTAAGAGTAGAGATACAAGACCAAAAGCTCGGCGATTGAAAAATTATTAAATAAGATTAAATCTGGATGGATGTGATAATAATACAATTGGATATATTATAGGTCCAAACAAGATAAAATAAATCAATGGAAGAAAAGCTCATACAATTTAAACTAAGCGTGAAAACACCTTAAAACAAGTAACATCACAAAAAACCCAGCTGCAAAATGTTGAACCCCATGTCACTTCCACTATCAAGACGATTCAAATGACACTTTGTCGAAATCCATGAAGCTGTTCAAGCTGTAGGGCGTGCCAAAGAAACCTCATACATACATCCTACCCTCATACATAAAAACTTACATACTTACATACACTTGAAAACATAACCCTCATTCTTGCGCAGTCGGGCAATAAAAGTATTTTTGGGAGCAATTTCACATTCTTACCTTCTGGATAGCTGCTATAGGATTGTATTCTATGTAGTCACTGGCTTTTGTTTCCAGATCCGGAACGAGGCGTCTCGTACGACTGCTTTGCGTCCAGCCATTCAGGGAAATTGCAGTTACCTTCACGATTGCATTGAACACGTCAGCTAAAACACTTTTATAAATACAACATAACATATCATCACGCCTTTCCCCCGAGGGGGTTGGCAGAGGTGTGTCGCCGGACGATATTCAGTCCCAAATGTGACAGGTGGCGAGCCTGTCGTCATACACCGGGCTCCAGTCATGTAGCAGATGACACACAATATGTTCACACAATGAACAAATTGGTGCGTGCCGTCGGCGTCGGCTGGTTTCGAACCCGCTCCTAAGACCTGCCTCTCAAACTCTGGCTTGAGAGGCAGGTCTTCTCCCAACTAGGCTGCCATCGCATTATAAAAACAAATGAAACAAAAAGCAAAGCCGACGCTCTGAATTTTCCATACAAACGCGCTTTTCAAATTTCTTAGAAACCATTTGTCAGTTCTTGTTTTTTTTTTAAATGTGCTCAAGAGACTTTGACTTTGATCTTAAAGAAAGAAAGAGTTAGCTTGCTGCATTGCGGTGGGAAGATCGTCAGCTGATGCCCTAAAGATCGCAGGAGCTTCTATCGCCTATTTAAATACATCAACTGACGTATTTTTTCCGCGGCAATCTGCTAGCTTTTTACAAGCTCTCATTTGACCTGTCTTGTGTGTATATATGTATGTACGTAAGGATCAAATTTGAACCACTTCCTGAAGTTGAATTGCACTCAAATTCGGTACACTCCCGTATCTTTGGTACCGTACCGTAATTTTAGTAATATGGTACCATGGAGCTGGTCTGATGAAGGAATCGAAAGGTGATCCCAACTCTTTGATAGTTAATAGTAGACTAGCCGTGTTTGAGCTCCTTATGATCAGCTCACTGTTCTGCTGCTAGTTTTATCATCATCGTCATCATCATTAGTCAGATGTCCTACACCTCTGAAAAGCTTATTTAACAACAAAAATAAACATTAAGAGAAATAAAATCGGGAGAAAAAAGAACAGCTGCTCCATACATTTCGTCGACGATCAATGAAGTTTTAAAATAAAACAGCGTTTTTTTTCTCGGTTTTTGGGTAGGCCCCATAAAAAGGTGGTCACAATGATAAGTACAATAATCCTCTTTTGGCTTTGTACACCCTTTCCGGAAAACCCTGTAATATTTTTCAAAAAAAAATTAATCATTTCTTCCCGATTGAAAATAATTAGTATATTTATAATATTAAAATAAATCTTATTGGGTAAGCTTTATTTTGATACTATGTTCAATCGGGAGGAAATGACTGAATTTTTTTAATTTTTTTTTTTTGTGTTTTGGATGCTACTGCTGCTAAATCCACTAACGGATTCGCAACTGACGACCGCTAGGCTTCATGATAAATCTATCTTAACTATTGTACAAGTTTTCGTCCGGGAGGAAATGATTGACCAAATTCGTTCCTGGCTTGGAGACTACTATAAAATTTGAAAGGCGTAAATAAAAGTCAATTTCATCGACAAACCACGCCTAATTACAGACCAAGCCAAGAAATGCCAAAGAATGCGCTGTGTCTCGTTTCGTTTCAATAAAATAAAACGAGACACAGCATATCCTTGGCCTTCGTTTGCTTTGATCTGTATGCAGCGTAAGAATCACGCCCATATCAAGGTCATTCAAAATAGCACCACTGCCTGCATTGTTATGTTGTCCTTGTAGCTCTGAAAAACCGTCGGTGCGAGTTAAGGTTGCCTATCCGTGCTGCCACCTATCGCGAATCCGGCTAACTAACTCTCCATTAGTTCAAAGTAGCAACACTGCCTGCATTGTTGTCTTAGTAGCTTTGAAACCCATCGGTGCGAGTTAAGGATGCTGCCTATCCGTGCTGCCACCTTTCGCGAATCCGGGTAGCTAACTCTCCCTTAGTTCAAAGTAGCATCACTGCCTGCGTTGTTATGTTGTCCTAGTAGCTCTGAAACCCATCGGTGCGAGTTAAGGGTGCTGCCTATCCGTGCTGCCACCTATTGCGAATCCCGGTAGCTAACTCCCATTAGTTCAAAGCAGCACCACTGCCTGCGTTGTTATGTTGTCCTAGTAGCTCTGAAACCCATCGGTGCGAGTTAAGGATGCTGCCTACCCGTGCTGCCACCTATCGCGAATCCGCGTTCGAAATCGAATCTCTCCATTCGTTCAAAGTACTGCCTGCATTGTTAAGTTGCCCTTGGTCTGAAACTCGCCGGTGCGAGTTAAGATTATCTATCCGTGCTGCCACCTTTCGCAAATCCGAGTAACTAACTCTCCTCTAGATCAAAGTAGCACCACTGCCTGCAGTGTTAAAGTTGATTGAATCAGGCGTTATTTTGCGGCTCGCCTGCATTTTAGAGATTGCCAAGATATCAGACAACCTTAAAGGCGAGTTGTTGTTTGAGATGATGTTTTAGACACTTAGGTAGGAGTGAGGCCGAAGAAACGCGGCGTCTTAGATGCGAGAACTGCCGTCTTTTAGAGGTTGAATCGTATAAGGCGGAAGTAAAGTCGCTGCGTCGTGGGTTCACCAAAGCCAGAACGGAGGCTGCCGCTGCTGCTACTGCTATCGCTGCCCCACAGCTACAGGCACCCCTTGCTAACTTACGGGGGCTGCTGAATTAATGGAGGAGCTGAAGCGGTTATTGACCGACACATTCCGGCAAATGCTAAATGCCCGACTTGCGGTCATCGAGGACAGGCTGCCGCCTGCCCCGATAGTCCGTCCGCCTTTAAGAGCAGACGGCAAGAAGGCTACGACACCCAAGCAGACTCCTGAGCCGCCACGTAACCCATTGGCACCGGTTGCGGGCCCCTCCACTGGCCAACGCACCGCCGGCGAAGCTGCCCTCCCCACTGCTCCTCAGACAGGAACCGGGGCAACGGTAGTGAGAAAGGGTAAAGACAAGGGCAAAGGGAAAGGAAAATCCTCTGTCCCTTCTGCTGCCCCTGCAATTGTACTTGCGGCTGGTGCCCCCGCTGCTGCTTAGCCTAAGCCGGTGGCCTCTGGTGACTCCAAGCGTAAAGCAGTTGCGTTTAAATTTCCGAGATCTGCGGCTGTTGTGCTGTCGTTACGGCTCGAAGCCGCGGAGGGAGGAATCACATATAGCGCCGTCCTCGAAATGGCGCAGGAGGTCAACCTCCATCCATACATACAAACTTTCGCGTTTATAATATTAGTAGGATTTGTAATTTGGAATATTTTGAAGTAATTTAATGAAATACAAAGCCATAAGAGGATCATTGTACTTATCATTGTGACCACCTTTTTTATTTGGCCTAATCAAAAACCAAGAAAAAAACGCTGTTTCATTTTAAAACTTCATTGATCGTCGACGAAATGTATGGAGCAGCTGTTCTTTTTTCTCCCGATTTTATTTAAGTATCTAGATGTTTATTTTTGTTGTTGAATATTTTTTCCGAAATAAACTTTTCATAGGTGTACATCAGACTAATGATGATGATGATGATGAAATTAGCAGCAGAACCGTGAGCTGATCATAAGAAGCTCAAACACGGCTAGTCTACTATTAACTATCAAAGAGTTCCTGTGCTCACCTTTTGATTACTTCATCAGACCAGCTCCATGGTACCATATTACTAAAATTGGCACCAGAGATACGGGAGTGTACCGAATTTGAGTACAATCCAACTTCAGGAAGTGGTTCAAATTTGATCCTTACGTACATACGAATACACTCACAAGACAGGTCAAATGAGAGCTTGTAATAAGCTAGCAGATTGCCGCAGAAAAAATACGTCAGTCGATGCATTTAAATAGGCGATAGAAGCTCCTGCGTGGCACCTGCGTTGCCATCCTAAGGGCATAAGGGCAGCTGACGATCTTGCCACTGCGATACAGCAAGCTAACTTTTTCTTTCTTTAAGATTTTGGGTAAGTTTTATCTTGACACTATTTTCAATCGGAGGTGAATGACTGAAAAAAAATATTTTTTACGTGTTTGGGAGGCAACCGCTGCTAGACCCACAACTCTAGAGCCAACTGACTTTTCGTTTTCTGCAAGTTATTGGGTAATCTTTATTTTGACACTATTTTCAATTAAGAGCCGGTGTATGGTGACAGCCTCGCCCCCTGTCACATTTTGGACTGAATATCGTCCGACGAAGTGTGGGTGTTGTATTACACCTCTGCCAGCCCCCTCGGGGGAAAGGCGTGACTATTCAAACGGGAGGAAATAACTGAAACAAAAAAAAATTACTTGAGGCTACTGCTGCTAAACCCATCAATGGATCTATCTGCAGCTGACGACCACTAGGCTTCATGATAAATCTATCTTAACCATTGTACAAGTTTTCGGCCGGGAGGAAATGATTGACCAAATTTGTTCCTGGCTCGAGGGCTACTAGTTCCAGTGTTCTAATGCTGCATACAGACCAAAGCAAACAAAGGCCAACAATATGCTCGTTTTATTTTATTGAAACGAAACGGGACGCAGCTCATTCTTTGCTCATTCGTTGGCTTGGTGAGTACCATAGTAATAGAGCATATTCTGTGGTGAGTACCCAGCACTAGACTTAGCGAAATGCCAAATCACCATTGACAGTAGGTATATGAAATCACAAAGAGGATCTAAGTGTCAAATCACAGACCAAGTTTCAGAATTCAGACATGTTTTAGGCCAAACCGGTAGAAATGTTTGCTAAATTCTTAGTAAAAAGATGAAAAAGTATTACTATTTAATAAGGACAGACTGTTAACAACATTACAATTAAACGATTGTTGAAACCAAAATTCCAGTGTCGTTATCGTTGATCTCACAGAATGCTATGTACCAGAAAAATCTTTACTCCCTTGATTTCATTCATTAGAGATTTTCAAGTAACCGTATTAGGAGCTGCAACCGAGATCGGGCAAACTGTTACTTTGCTGTTACGAGCCCAACCCGCGATCACCAAACTTGTGACTCACGACTTCCAGGCGCACAGCCCCGGGGTTCTTCTGGACGTGTCTCACGTACCTGCCGAGTCCTCCCTTGAAGGCTACTCCGGCGAAGACACCTTGTATAGAGCCCTTAAAGGCGCCGACTTGGTCATCGCAGCCGGCGGTTCCTCCTCCGCACCAGGCTGGTCAAAAAAGGCATCCATCAATGCAAATGCGGCTTTTATCAAAAACGTATCGGCGAAATTGGCTAGAACATCGCCGATGCCTTTTGTTGGCATCGCAGCTGAGCCGATCAACAGTATGGTACCGATGGCCGCTGAAATCATGAGAAATCACGGCTATTACGATGCTAGAAGAATGTTCGGGATCACGAGTATCGATTTACTACGCGCTCAGTCTTTGTACGCCATGGAGAATCGATTGAACCCACGGTGTTGTTACGTACCGGTGATCGGTGGCCACTCGCCGAAAACCATGATTCCGCTGTTTTCACGCGCGACTCCTCGTGTAAAGATGGACGACAGACGGATACAAGAGCTAACGGAGAAAATTCGAAGAGGTGAAGAATTAATAACAAGAGCCAAAATGGGCCGATCGCCGACTTTGTCTATAGCGTACAGCATTTTAGTCTTCGTTCGTGGAATCTTAAATGCTTTAGATGGAAATCCGACTAAAATACAAGCTTACATCGAAAACAACGAATTTGGAACATCTTTCTTTTCTGGGGTAGTTGATGTGACGAAAGATGGAACAGGTGCGATGCAGAAATACACCAATTTGTCAAACTATGAATGCCATTTGCTGGAGCAAAGCCTTAGTGAATTGAGAAAAGACATTGCTAAAGGAACAAAGATTTTGGAAACTGGATCAGTCGACATAGATTGAAACTACTGTATCGTACCCATGATCCAAAAAACAAGGTCTCTAGCAATCAGCAAACACATAATGACGTCATCGACATCCACCTTGTACCTATACAGGGTTATAGGTAATTCGCCAAAAACCTCTTAAGGGTTTATTGCACTCTTCAATATTAACAACTTTTACTATGGAGCCAATTCTGAAATCGCGAAATAAAAAACAGCTGTTCCATACAAAAAGTTTATTGGCCTGAGACGAAATGTATGGAACAGCTGATATTTTTTTCGCGATTTCAGAGTTCGCCCCATAGTAAAAGTTGTTCATATTGATGAATACAATGAACCCTTATAAGGTTTTTGGTGAGTTATATCTATGCGAGCCATATAAATGCCACGTGATCTTGTTTTCATAACGTAACTCGTCCAATCAGCAGCTTAAGTTCGGGCGTTGCGATTTTTATTTACAAAAATAAACAATTAATCAATTTATAAGTTGCTAAATTGAATCGTTTGAAAATGATTGCAACTTGTCTAGGTCTACTTTTTAATAGGTTTCATGTTCAAACAAAAATGTCATAAGAGCGTTATCGGTTGTTTGTCTCGCAATAAAAAATTGCATTTTTAATCAAAAAAAATTACAGATTGTGCAATTGAAAAATGTTCTCTTTACACTTATAATATTACGGTTATAATAAACTAGCTCACAATTTAACGGTTATTTTAAACTCATTTTAGTTTTCATACGTCTCTTAGACGGAGTAAGCAAAAACAACCGATAAGGCCCGCATGCCAAAACGAAGCTGTCTTGAATCTCTATTTAAAACTACATAAAAACAGTATTAAATAGCGATTCACGATCGAGCGTCGTTTTTGAATACGCCCCGCCCCTAAAGTCTTCTTGCTCGTTGCACACAACTTTTTCCTGTAGTTTCCTCTCTAACCTAAAAACATCAGAATCACTTCATGACTCTTGATCTGTGCTTCTATGTTTTTCTGCTTTGGAAGAATTTGGCTATGAATAATTAAAAATACATTTTATGAATTTACGAATATTTATTTTACAGAAAATCCTGGTTATAATAGTTACAGTACATTTATTTTGTACTGGTCAACAACCTAGGAAAAACTATATCACAGTGAACAAGAATTGATTGAACTTGACTAACATAGTTTAACCATAACTTAAAATTAGGAGACAAGTTAGCTAGCGCTATAAAGTCACGCAACTATGCTCATGACAGCAACGAATTTATGAAAACTTAACCTTTTTTCCGTTAATTTCACCAACACCTACTTGACAAACGCTACCAAGCCCTGAACGCCAACAACGCCGCGACGTCAATAGTTGACGACAAAAAACGCACCGTCTCAAAATATTCACTAAAACAAAAGCTTGCTTGCAAATCATTGAAATAAACATTGATTATATTATTGTTCTGCTTTTATGGCCTAGCGTACAGGGCCTGGAAATGCATTTTTTGATGTGACGCTCAAAAGGTTAAACAGGTTTGAATGAAGAATCATTGTAGGTACAGAAACAATCATTATTAGGTATAGTAACTGTTATCCCATGAGATCAACACTACAAAACAAAATAATTACTGATTAGTAAAATTTGTAGTTCAGAAGTTACAAGTTAAGTTTAGATTCAGGTATACAGGCCGATTCAAACTTAATGACGGCTGTGAAGTTAGGCGCAAAACGCTGCGCAGTAGCGAAAACGAGGGTATGCGCGGGCGTCAGAGAGGCAAGACGCCGCAGTCTCGCTTGCGACGCACTTCACAGCCGTCATTAAGTTTGAATCAGTCTAAACCATTCTATATAAGGATAAAAACTCACTGTGCGGTTTTCGGTCGCGCCCGCCGTGGCTGCGGACTCACGGCTTCCAAAAAATGCCGAAATGTATGTAAAAAGTTGGATCAGAACTCACGACACGATTTTCGCTCGCAACGGGTGTGATTGTCGCAGTACCCGCTGAGACTACCGCGCGGTACGCGATCAACAGTCTGTTTGGAGACAACAGCCCACGAGCTGTCGCTTCGCGAGGCCGTTCCGGACCATCGCTAATCGATATCGCTAAATCTGCGGTGTCGTGAGTTTTGAATAATCTAAAAAGCAAAACTTAAAAATCCTGTAATTTTGACTTTCATCCTGTAATTCGTCATCCATGTAAACAATTTTTAGACTTTTGGTGATATTTTAAAAACTGCTGGACCGATTTCAATAAAATTCATATGGGACCACCTCTAAAGTATGATCTCTCAAACAAAAAAATAGTCATCAAAGTCGATTCACCCAGTCAAAAGTTATAAGGTAACAAACATAAAAAAAACATACAGTCGAATTGAGTCCCTCCTCCTTTTATGAAGTCGGTTAATAAGGAAACGGGCGCGGGCGAAAACCGCACAGTAAGTTCTTAGCGTTACTGAACAGTCAAAGACAAAACCCGCCAATCAGAAATAACTTGATTAATGACGTTGCATTAGAGAATGGGTGACTCTCGTATTAATGAACATTAAAATTGAAAATTTGGAAATCAAATTAATTTTAAAATTTGATTTATAAAACGGGATTACTCAAGTACGATTTAGTCGATTATTCCGACTATATGTAGTTTCAACCGCATTCGGCTTTGCGAGATATGATATTCAGTGCTATGCGAGACGCAGCCGCGCGCGCGCACTCGCCTTGATGAAGATCGCCGAATGCGGTTGAAACTACATATAGTCGGAATAATCGACTAAATCGTACGTGAGTAATTCCTGTATTATAAATCATAATATGTGAAAACCACGTCAGTTTCCATAATAAAATTAAAATTTGACTTTAGTTAACACATTTGATTTTATAATCAATCAATTAATCTTGACGTAAATATAATTATTGCTTTAGACCATTTATTTAAAAAAACATACACGTCAGGTCAGCGCTTAAAAATCAATAAACCAAATAAAACTGTAGGAAACGCCTTTATCGTGAATTTTGTACAAGACCCAACATTCGTGTGTCGGTAAACCCTTGGCTTACACACTAATTGATTAATTACACACATAACATTTTAAAAAACATCAATTATTTAATGTAATACTACTACTACACTTAACTAGGAATCAAATACTGAACACTTCTCTTTTGGCTAGATTAATTTGATTAAAAAATTGATTAAAAATGTTCCCAATCATTATTAACCTAATACTTGAAATTAGGACTAAATCAACAAGGCAACTTCACATGACATAACGCAATTAATTAAATAACTAGTTTAGTACAATTTTATCATCAAAATCATTTTCAGGCCTTACTACCAGTACTAAGTATAGGCATTTCTTAAGCGCCCCTCTACACACATCGTGAGATAGTGACGACATTCTATCCCGCTCGCACGTAGATTCAAGTAAGTTGGAACGAGCGGGATGGCACGTGGATCACGAATGGATATCCTCATAACTTCAGATCAACCTAGAGGAAAAGATGGAACACTGCGTTATATCTCGCTGAAGCCACTTCTTTTTAAGCGTGTGCGCGTGGTAATGTTGCCATGAAAACTAATTGCACGAAAACTAATATTAATTCCCAAACTCTACGTTAGCCATTTCCGTTCCAATATACAACCTTGGTAGATTTAATATTCTAAAACTGTACATATTTGTAAAAGTTTAATGTGTTAGTTTTTCAAAATTTACTTGCAAAATAGTAGGTACAGTTTTAAAAAAGAACCTCAAAATGTACTCCTAGCCACACTTTTATAATGCACTATGTATATTTATGTACACGAAATTATACCATAAACGAATGCACATGATGTCGAGGTCAGAATGACTAAGCGAGTAGCTTAGTTTTTTTGCGTCAATGTGTGCGTGTTGTGTACATATTCGATAGTAGCGTAGTTTTTGGATGGTTTTTGGCTTCACCTAAATCATACGCCGTGCGCCGTCTGATTCTCTAGGTTGATCAGAGCTTATAACAAGGCGCCTGTTCTGAGTGAATCATTGCAATAGTCATCACGAGCCAACCCGCTCGCGCCAACTTACTTGTGTCATACGAGCGAGCGAGTGGGCACACAATTGCTATCGCACCATGCCTACTTATACAATTGAAGCCTCAGGTTTAACCAGCGATGTATACAACATCATCCACTAAACGAATCAATGGACGTACAACCAATGGTCTAAAAAAGGCACAGGGAACCTGCCATGACATCTTATCCAGTGCCGGATTAACCACGCAGCAAGAGTAGTAATTGCTACGGGCCCCGCGCGAAAAGGGGCCCCACAAATGTAAGCTCTCTCATCTCCGCCTAAGCGTAATCTTTCCAGTGTAACTTATTAAGATGTGGTATCAGTGCCGGATTAGCCACATAGCAAGACACAGCAAATGCTACGGGTTCCGCGCGAAAAACTAAAACTAAAAAAGGCGTACACCCAATAACTTTTCTCAAAATAGACATGCGGCGTCCAATTGCTCAAAATAGTGGGGAAAGCGCTTACCATACTTGGCAACACCACAATACTTTCAGGGAAAATGAGGTGTTTTGGTAAGAAACCAACTACTCAAGGGCCCCTTCACATTTGCTACGGGCCCCGCGCTTGCTTAACCTTTTGACTGCTGCAAACACATAAGTTGTGTTTTGTCAAGCGCAACGCTAGTGCGGCTAAACACGCGAGGCGCGTTCAGCCCAAATTCAATACAACCGTGCGGCAAAACACATACGTGTGTGTTTATCTCCGACGTAACGCCAGTGTAGCCGTACACGCATCGCGTGTTTGCCTACATTTTTTAAAACGAGCTAGACACTATCCTGATGGTAGGGGACAATGCCTCTTCACTGCTGCAGTAACATACAATTTTTTTTTAATCCGTTATTAGGCTCAATTCTGGCGTCACACTTAAATTTCCTAAGCCACTTAAATCTGCTAAAAATCCTAAAAAACGTAAATTAGCTAAATGCTATTCTGCGGGCAACATTTTAACTAATTTAGAAATGTCAAATTCAAATTTTTAAATAGAATGAACAAAATCTCGTAAAATTACTCAATTTAGAAAATTTAGCTGAAATTGCTATTCTTGCGCCCACATTTTAGATGATTTTAACTTGTTTAGATCGAATTTGAGGTTAATTTTAGAGGGCACCATTTTGGAATCCTGTTAAAAAAACTAAAATTTCAAAGTGAAAAAAATCTCTGTATTTTGTTGATTTTACTTAAACTAAGTAAACCTTTGCAAAGTTAACGATTCAGAAAAATGTATAAAATGCATAATTTGCCTCATAATCATTTCAGTTCGGCACGATATGTGATCAAAGTACGCACTGTTACAGGATTAAAAAGTCAAAATCTGGAAGTGTACTTAGCTCTCATCTCATTAATAATCTCAGCAAGAACCTATATTATAGAACATGCATGCAACAATAGCGATGGATGTGCATCAAAACCCACCCCAAGAGAAATTAATACAAAATCGATCATAATTTCATAACAAAATCAAAAGAGAGAGTGCTTAATTTCCATTATTCCATTGTTATTTCGTATGTATTACATGTATGGAGGCTTTCTATCCTCCATAATTACAGGATAATCAATTGAGGTGACTTGAGTTGTTAAGATCTCTGGGTGCATCGCAGCTGGCCTGTTTTAGCGTAATGCTGTGTCAGAAAGTTTATACCTACTGTGACAGACTCGCCAAGCCTCACTATACTTACCCCTCTCATAACAGTTTACCAGTCATTGAACCCTGAAGCATTAATTGGTGTCTTCATAAAGTATAATTCTGTAGCGAACTGAAGGTATCAGCAGTGACATGTAGACACTACTGGTTTCTAAATAGGTATCTATGAAACAGCTTGAAAGCAATTCCCGGTGAGGATGCTATTTAAATGATGGATTTAAATAAATCTAGATCTAGGGCTAGGTGTCGTTATCCATGGCTTTATGTATTACATGGCATCCCTGACATGGAAACTTAGTAGGGAGCTGCAAGTGTAATTATAAATTTACTTTCAGATGCGAGGTCATTTGATTAAGTACTGGCAAGAGGTTTCATGGAAGAACCTGTGTGCTAGCCCAAGCACTCTCTGATACTCACATTATATCAACAAGCTCAAAGGACAACACAAATAATACAAATTACAGTTTATAAATTCAATTTTAAATAATAAAAAATTATTGTACTTAAATTAAATGTTTGCTATCAATAACCTTCATCTTTTTCTGTACATACTTGAAATACTATTATTGAATATTTATTACTTTACAATTTCCATATTTTACAACTTGGGCATGAACAAAAGCAGATACCAGAGAAGAGTAAATAAAAAAACAATCAGTAGGATTTCATTATTTACAGATCTCTGGTTATTTTTTAAAATGTAATTTATTGCAGGCACTGTTTATTATGACATATAACACAGGCCCATGTTTAAAAAATCTTGCAAAGTAACATACACTTTTCATATAAAACAATGGTCTCTGGGACTTTTCTGGCTGTTACTTCCTAGTATGTCACTTGCGTGCTAGTGTGTCACTTCCCTTTCTAGGCCAAATGGCTGGTGTACCAGTGCTACTAGGAAGTAACTCTTGTTATTTACGGAAACCCAGAGCAAATAGGGCTTTAATCTTCAGCACATTTATCTCATAGCCTTTTCTGCACAAACATAGCTTTTTCAGTTCCCACTGTACTTGCACCACTCGTGATAGATACAACAGACTGGAAAGTCGTCATCACAGTTTTCAAGTCTGTTTATTTTACGCTTTTAGGCTGGTTGTGTTTCTGGTAGCATTCCTCATAACACTGAAAATTAAAACCAAATTTTAGTGCCTAGGCAAGATACAATTAAATTATCATTACCAAGTATTACAAGTTGACTTTCTGTAAATACAATATTTTAGACTAGCTATCTGCCCACAACTTCTCTCACGTTGCATAGCCTGTAGCACTCAGTGAGTGTGTAGCTTTCTATTATGGACAGAACTTCTAAAATCGAATGGGTATTTCGGATTTTAGGTTAGTTTATTATTTACCTTTACAGCGTTTGCGTAGTTTTTGTAGAAACATAGGCACAGTCACACGAACGTAAAATAATTCAGAATTTCATCAGCACATCATCGTTTAGCTTTATTTTTGGGCACAATAATTTAAAACTCTTGATACCGAAATTGTAAACAAAGACTTGTAAAACTCCATAGTGAATTGCCAGTATTAAAAACCAAAAGTACTTGAGATTTTTGAAATATCACGATTTATTTTGTTAGCAAATAATTAGTGCTCTGTAATTAATGGATAATTACAGAGCACTAATTATTTGCTAACATGTGTTTCTTAAAAATTTGCGTATTAATTAAGCGTAGGTTATTCAGTAAAACATGACACACCCGTCAAATAATTCCACGAATTTATGTTAGTGGCATAAAACTGCAACACTAACAACTTGATGCATGGACGAAGCTACAGATACAAAATTTTTTTGAATGAATCGATGAAAATATCGTTCTAATACGCCAGTGTACGGGACGCTTTTACATTCTTTTTTGAAGGTTTATTTTATCTGTGAATTCAACTTAAGTGAACAAGAAATAGGATAATTCCGTTCAATATTTTAGCTCTAGGTTGCCCCCTGAATTGCGATTTTAAGTTCTGTCACTTAAATTTAGAATTTTTATAAAATTTACGAATTTTAAGATGTGACGCCAGAATTGAGCCTATTATACAATTACGATTTTAAAATTAGAAATAAACTGATTTCGTAAAATTAATAGTCGTAGTTCTTATTAACTTAATAACACACAAGCTATTTATATACTATTACAACAAACATCGAGTAACAACCGTGTGTAATCCACCGGCGCGGCCCGAGCAACGGCAGTGCGGCGATACACGCTAGGCGTGTAATTAGTATTGTTTTAGCATTTTCTGAAAAACACCTCAGCAGCCAAAGGGTTAATCCGGTACTGATCTTATCGCTGTGCAATAAGGTTCATTGTCGCACAGCGTCGTAAACAAAACGTAACTATTAAAGATAATAAGATGTTATGATAGGCCCCCAAAACTAATACAACTTAGTTTCTTCGATTAAATTACTAAATTAATTTATAAGTATCATTTCCAATTAGGTTCGGTGATATGTGCAATCGATTTAGAAGAATTTAGCTTTTCTCTTATACAAAATAAGAATTAATCGAAATAAAAGTAAAGTAAGTATGTAAAATAGTTCTAAGTAAGGTATCATAAACTAATTTAAAATACCATTGAGCGACATTGTCATACTACACACAGAGAATCACTACTTTGACAGAACTAAAACTATATGCGTCTCTTTTCATTTCAATTTGTAAGAAGAGGATGGCACCAATTTTAAATGATGTATCAAAATTAGTTGAGAATATAGTACAACAGAATCAGAAATCATCTTTGAAAACTTTTCGCTAGTTGCAATAGTAGCAAAAAACTAAAATTTGAACATAAAACTCTTTAATGAAAAGGGAGACTCGAGACCTATTCTTAACGTAGCCCGACTATACCGAGTCTAGCGACCCAGTTCGCTTCATGCTGTCTTGCTCGCCCGAATAATTTGGCATATCACGCTATCCTTGTCATCCGTGATGAGCAAATTGGAGTCAAATGTGTGATAGAAAACTTGGAAGATCACTTTTCTTCCTATCTTTAATTGTTATTGACACAGAACAGCTTTGAATAACCAAACAGACCTTTTTTTATCTAACATCAAAGAATTCGAAAACTGCTCAACGTATTGTGAAGCGATTTTTGGCAGCTTAGATTTTCTCCTCTAAACTAAAAACAGTTTTGATCAAACTGTAAACACAAAATACTCAATAACCTTGCAAAATTAAAAAGCTCTTTAAAACAACAATTGCAGACAAAATGTCAATGAACATACCTATTTGGCTTTACAAAAATATTTATAGAAGATCTTCAGTCTTTGAAGTAGGTACGTGGTTTTCCTAATTAATACTAAAAATACGAAAGTGTGGCATTGATGGGCCTCCCACAATTAGTGCGACGCGTTCCGGCTTGTATTAACGGCTTATTCCCAACGACCACCACCAAAACAACCACCACTGGTGGTCGTTGGAAAAATATTTTAATTTTTGTCCTAACTGTCGCCAATGGGTCTTGTTGAGAAATCTAATATTTTTTTTTGCCAACGACCACCACCAAACTGCCACCAATGGTGAAAACTAAAGTCAAACCGATAGAACTCCAACATGGAAAACCAATTTTTGATATTTTTTTACACTGTTACACAGCTTAACTATATAATTACATAAATAATAATACATTATATATAACTGCCTTGGTGGCTCAATCGGTAGTGCACCAGCTTGGAGGCGTGGGTTCGATTCCCACCTAGGACAATCATTTATGTGATGAACATTTGTGTTTGTTCTATGTCTGGGTGTTAATTATCTTAAAGGATGTATTTATAAATATATATGTATGTATATCAGTCTCTGGCTGTACAAGCTTTGCTTATTTTAGGGTCAGACGACCGTGTGTGCAAGTGTCTCGAATTTAATAATAATAATGACAAAACGCTATACATAATATATTTTTATAAACCAACAATCCCCACTGGCGGCAGTTGGGATTAATTAATGCAAAGTACTAATTATGGTTGATTGTGGTCATTGGGAGCAAGCCGTATTAACACGTTCAACGCCACCAAAATTTTTCTGGACAAGATTTGTGGACGGCGCCGGCGGCGCCGCCACCAAAACGCCGACGCGATAATCACTCTGACCACATCGTGTGACCGGCACTATAATCTTTTTTTTTACAACAAACTAGGCATGCGTTTGACCACTGACTCGCCTGACGGGAAGCGTCGATGTGATCGAAGGTGTAACACGCTTGCCTAGGAGATACCTATTCACTTTACTATTGAACACCCCCGGATTGGGTCTAGGTGGAAAGACAGACGCAGGCATCAAGTTCCAAACCTCTGCAGTTCTTACAAGTTGACTTGAAACGCTTAGTGCGTTTTGATAATTTCCACCATAAGAGGGTGGCTCTTACTGGTAATCTTTACAAAAAACATGCAGGTGTCGGGCATCGTCATCTGTTTATACGTCACAAGCATTAAAGCTTTCGCAATCAATTGTCGCTTTCTATCATCCGATTTTGCTGCGTATTCTAACATTGGCAATTTGTCTGCAATGACCTTCTGATCGAAAAATCTAACCTACAAAACGAACTTCAAAGTTTATTTAATCTTCTAGGACTTTACAAATTCATTAACTAACTTCTAACATAACAGTATGCCGGGACATGCCCACGACAACAATCAACGAACTACTCACAAAATGACCGTCGACGACTTAATTGATTATGTACAGATCTGTGAAACATGTTCCCTGAAACAAAGAAAAATACCGTTTAACTTCTTGTAAAAAAGCACGATTCCTTGCTGTCCTATTGCAAAATAAGGTAGCAAACTAGCTGCGTGCCGCGGTTTCACCCGCTGTCCTACTGGAACTGTTAACTTTTTCGAGATAAAAACCCAAATCTTTTTATCCAAATCCTTTCATCAGATTGATTGTTAAGAAACGAAAAAGTAATACACAAACTTTCACATTTTTGATATTAGTGTGTTCATAATTTTGCAAGCATTAATACACAATGGTACACTACTTATTAAGTCTCTTACTCACCACTTCATTCTTCATTGCTTTTACTAATCTCGCTCCCCGACTCACTGATGGAAGTCGACGATCGTATGCTTATCGACGTCTCTTTAAACTGGCTGATGAAGTCTAGAAGCTTCTGGAGGTTTCTCTGAGTCTTAATTTGGTCGGCTAATAGTTGCCTCTTCTCGGCGTTGTGGTCTTTCAGGTTAGCCTTGAGAGTGGCGGCACGAGTCTCCAGCTTACGTAGCTCTATGCACAGCTTGATGTTTTTCTCTTGTAGAGCTTTGCGTTCGAGGAGCTTATCTGGAATTGAAATGTTGAGTTTGAGTATGGGTGGTTTGACGTGGTGGGAGGTAGTGTTTCAGATTATGGAATGGAGTCCATTTTCCAGGTTGTTTGTTTAAATATTTGTGACAGTAAGATCATGTTGACGATCAAAGAAAGGTAAAGGATGAAGCTAGCTGGTCACTGCCGCTAAAAGGTAAAAGAAAATGGACACAAAGAATAATGTGGAGGATATAGGAGAGAAAGAGGTTGTTTAGGGTTATGTTTGATGAGTGTTCGCAGAGCGTGTGTAAAGAGTACATAGAGTGCCGCTGTTGCGCGTGGTGTGAGTCCCGCAGCCTGTGTGTTGGTACGCGCAGTAATGATACTTGTGTAGTTACCTCTGTAGTGCGTGGTGTGCGAGTGTGTGTGCGCGGGCGGGTCGGGCGCGGGCGGCGGCAGCGGCGCGCGGCAGTAATGATACTTGTGTAGTTACCTCTGTAGTGCGTGGTGTGCGAGTGTGTGTGCGCGGGCGGGTCGGGCGCGGGCGGCGGCAGCGGCGCGCGGCAGTAATGATACTTGTGTAGTTACCTCTGTAGTGCGTGGTGTGCGAGTGTGTGTGCGCGGGCGGGTCGGGCGCGGGCGGCGGCAACGGCGCGCGGCAGTAATGATACTTGTGTAGCAATGACTATGAAACCTGTTGACTTATGACACAGTTTCCCCTCGTGCGAAAATGAATAGTTGAAATCCACTGTTTGCTACTGCGAGTACGTCAGTTTGGTTTTGGCTTTCGGCGGAGAAGTTGCGGAAGAAAACAAGCAAAAAAAAAATCTAAAAATGAGTTACTGTGCAATCAAACTTTTTGGAAAGCATAGTAAGACACCCGGCTGTGGAAAGGAAGGCATATCGTTCCACAAGGAAGTTATTTTCGTACAGTAATTAAAGAAAACTTAGTAAATTATTTTCGGAATTTGAAACGAACATTAAAAAAAAAAAGGAACGCGTTGATGTCTTTCGTTCCATCCTGTTCTGTCATGTGTTCTCTTGCATCACTCTGTCTCGTTTTACCCCTCCAGTTTATCGCTCGCGAGGAATTAGTGTTGTACCCTCAGACTACCGATGTACGAGTATATCGGTATAACTTATCGAGATTCAATTTTGATTCCAAAAAATATTATGTATGTAAATGTATTAAATGCCGTGGTTTTCTCACATTATGATTTAATGATGTTAAATGATATAATACGGGAATTACTTACGTACGTATTAAGTCAGTTATTCCGACTATATTAATTCCGGGAATTATTTACGTACGTATTAAGTCAGTTATTCCGACTATAGTTTCACCGCATTCGGCGGTCTTTTTTAAGCCGAGTGCTAAGCGAGAGGTAGCCGCGCGCGCACTCTATAACTCTCACGTATATATTGTAGCTGGTCTTTAAGATTATTTCATTTCTTAACAGATCAGACAAAGTAAATACTTAAATTGTATTGTCTAGGTTTTTCATCTTACTATTTGTTATTAATTTGATGTCGTAAATTATGAACACGAAAGGAGGTATTCAATTTTATCGATATATTATTTTGTTTGTTAGTCGTCGTGTCAATCACTATATTCATAGCTCAGATTGCGTCATCCAAACGATTGGCCAATCGCAACTGTGCAGTGCTACCTCGCCCCCTGCCCGCGCTGGTGAGTCGTGTTTTAGGAGCAATTTTATTTATTTATTTATTTATTTATTAGGGTACCAACATGTTATACATTATCACATTCTCATAAAATACATAGACAACAAAATCAAAAACTAAATGCTAACACAATTATAGGCACCAACTACATGGAAACCTATGTTACAGAGCAAAACAAAAATTTAATTAGAATTAAAGATTAAAAAAAAATATATATTAAATTAATCATACAGTCATTTTTTTATTTTTTGTTTATCATCCATCATTACCTCTGTAGTGCGTGGTGTGCGAGTGTGTGTGCGCGGGCGGGTCGGGCGCGGGCGGCGGCAGCGGCGCGCGGCAGTAATGATACTTGTGTAGTTACCTCTGTAGTGCGTGGTGTGCGAGTGTGTGTGCGCGGGCGGGTCGGGCGCGGGCGGCGGCAGCGGCGCGCGGCAGTAATGATACTTGTGTAGTTACCTCTGTAGTGCGTGGTGTGCGAGTGTGTGTGCGCGGGCGGGTCGGGCGCGGGCGGCGGCAGCGGCGCGCGGCAGTAATGATACTTGTGTAGTTACCTCTGTAGGGCGTGGTGTGCGAGTGTGTGTGCGCGGGCGGGTCGGGCGCGGACGGTGGCAGCGGCGCGCGGCAGTAATGATACTTGTGTAGTTACCTCTGTAGTGCGTGGTGTGCGAGTGTGTGTGCGCGGGCGGGTCGGGCGCGGGCGGCGGCAGCGGCGCGCGGCAGTAATGATACTTGTGTAGTTACCTCTGTAGTGCGTGGTGTGCGAGTGTGTGTGCGCGGGCGGGTCGGGCGCGGGCGGCGGCAGCGGCGCGCGGCAGTAATGATACTTGTGTAGTTACCTCTGTAGTGCGTGGTGTGCGAGTGTGTGTGCGCGGGCGGGTCGGGCGCGGGCGGCGGCAGCGGCGCGCGGCAGTAATGATACTTGTGTAGTTACCTCTGTAGTGCGTGGTGTGCGAGTGTGTGTGCGCGGGCGGGTCGGGCGCGGGCGGCGGCAGCGGCGCGCGGCAGTAATGATACTTGTGTAGTTACCTCTGTAGTGCGTGGTGTGCGAGTGTGTGTGCGCGGGCGGGTCGGGCGCGGGCGGCGGCAGCGGCGCGCGGCAGTAATGATACTTGTGTAGTTACCTCTGTAGTGCGTGGTGTGCGAGTGTGTGTGCGCGGGCGGGTCGGGCGCGGGCGGCGGCAGCGGCGCGCGGCAGTAATGATACTTGTGTAGTTACCTCTGTAGTGCGTGGTGTGCGAGTGTGTGTGCGCGGGCGGGTCGGGCGCGGGCGGCGGCAGCGGCGCGCGGCAGGCGGCGCAGCGCGCGTCCGCCCCGCAGCTCGTGTGTTGCCACGCGCAGCACGCACTGCACCACACTAGCAGAGACGCCACGTCTGCGAACAAGCGAGATTGGTTAGTTAGTTGTAGATTAGTATGAAGAGTGGTTAACCACGTATCGACATGCAAGCGCGAGCGCAGTCAGCAGCTCAGCTCGCATGTCGATACGTCTACTCAAGTCGAGCGGCTCGTTGCGCGGCTCAGCCTCAAGTCGCTTGTTATCGGTTTTTGGCACTCCTCAAAAGACGCTCAGTCTGAGCCGCGCAGATTGTGGAGACGCACGTACGCGCAGCTCGTGAGCAAGATGGAAAAACGCGAAAAAACGTAAACTCGTGAACGGCGGCGGCTCGCGCGCACACTTTGAGCCGCTCAATGAAATTGATGTACCTATTTCAATTCAGTACTACATAAGCACTCGAACGGGGTACACGTATTGTGTTCTTCCCGGTTTCTCATATACCGTAAACCGCTTCCACGACGGTGTACAGTGTAGTGCTTGCAATAAGCACCTCGACTTCGGGTGTGCCCAAGTTGCTGAGTCCACGCTGAGAATGGAACCGGAAAGAAAAGCAGCCTGGAAGTACTCCTCCTGTAAGGCTGGATCTTCTGTCCCGGCGCCTGCGCCAAGTGCGTCACTTGCAGAAGTCCTCAGAGAGATTCGAGCTATAAAAAGCCAACTGGGCGCTATGCTTTTAGAGGATGTGAAGACGATCAAAACCGAATTACAGGATCTTTAGTCATGCTGCACATTTTTACTCGTATTAGTAGTCGCCTGGACAGCTTCGCCACTAGGATCAAGAAACTACCCAAAAATGATCAAGTGCCCGCGACCATCATCTGCTTTGAGAAGGATATGTCTAACCTGAAGACGGAGGTGTCTGCCGCTGAGCAACGCTCACGGCTTAACAATATTGAGAATAAAGGAGTCCCTCTAAAAAAAGATGAAAACCTATCCTCTATTGCCGACGCCATAGGGAAATAAATTAGATGCAGTGTGCCAAAAGCTCAAATTACTATTTACACAGAGTTCCACTTCACGGATCTAAAGATAAGGCCATCATGGTGAGCTACGAGTACACCAACCGCTACTCAAAGGAAGAGTTCGTAGCGGTGGCGCGATCACGTAAAGACCTTGCTGCCTCTGATTTCGGGTATCGTGCCTCGGTCCGGCGCGTCTACATAAATGATCACCTCAACGTGAAGAATAAAATTCTTCAAACAAGGAGAAAGACTTCAAACTTCAGACTTTACGTGGGTAAAGTTTGGAAAAATGTATGCTCGAAAAAAATTACACTTCTCCTTCCTCCAATCTCGTTCTCTTTAATGATTTCCTCACTGAAGCCATGGACAAAGGCTCCTAGGTCGATATAATCTATTCAGACTATGGGAAACCGTTTGACAGAATCGATCCCCGGCTGGTTTTGTCCAAGCTACATCTCTCTGGTACAAGCAAGACTCCCTTAAGTTCTTGCTTAGGTGGTTCTCGTCTTATTTAACCGTTCTCAGGCCATTGTTATAAACAAATATTTATCCAGTTGGGTCTCCGTCCCCAAACGTATTCCCCAGGGATCGCTGCTATGTCCCCTCCTCTTTTTAATATTCGCTTGATATGTCCCAATGCTTTCTTAATAGCCAATTGCTTTTGCTGACAATATGAAAATATTTAGGGTCATCAAGTCACCGGAGGATGTCTCTAAACTTCAGGCTGACCTCTCTAGATTGTATAGTTACTGCAAAGTCAATAAACTAGACCTCAACCCATCTAAATTGTCAGATTATTAATGTCAGATTATGATGAAATTTGGCATGTACAGTTAAATGAACTAAATCTCCGCTCCTGTTTTATTCGATTTGAAAAAAAACGTCAAGAGAAAATAGAGCTATGAAAAATATCCGCATTTGTAAGAGGTCACTTTTGACTGATTTATTTAATAGATATACAAAACAAATCAAAATCCCTTTACATAGGGAGGTTGTCCACATCATTAGCTTTTAAATTAAGCCAAAATTAAAAAAAAATTAATTCAAAATTAAATCAAAATTAATTTAAAGGAAACTTTTAGTTATATCAGAATGATTAAAGAAGTGCAAAAGTCATAAAAAATATTGAAATTGTACTTTGTCACTCTGTAGGTAACTTCAGAGGCTCGTCAGTATCGTTACTTGCTCTCATCGCTCGTCGTCTTCTTCTAGACGAAATGGCAATAGAAAACCTTTAGCCAATGCTAAGTTAGTCTAAAGTGGTCGCCGGACCCTTAAGCATTTATTTTATTGTTTTTTAATATTTGTTGTTAGAGCTGTTTCATAAATAGATCATCTGTGAATATTTCAACTGTATTACTATCACGATTCACGAGTTTCAGCTTGGTGGCAGACGGATGGACAAGCAGATATACAGACGGACGGACAGCGGACTCTTAGTAATAGGGTCTCGTTTTACCCTTTGGGTACAGAACCCTAAAAAACAGCTACATATTTTCGCACTTGTACAATAATTAGTGTCTTACCACTTCCATCGCACACTTGGCAGACTTTCTTCTGCGCTGGGTAGACGGGCTCTACGCTCAGGCTGGCCGGGAGAGCTGCGGCCCACGACGGCTTCGAGCTGTTCCAATTTGTACCTGTGCAAGGAGTCGAAGTCAAACTCAAAATGTTCTTATTGAATTGGGTATCAAAGATACACTTATGAACGTCAAAGTTCAACTCGACCGCCTTGTTCGGAAAAAGAGCCACTACTTAGAAGAACAGGCAAGAAACTGAGGGGCATAATTTTTTTTAAGCAATAAATAAATTCTCACAAATTTTGGGTTACAACTAGGTAATATCTATGTGGCTACTTGGCGGAAGTGGAAGGCTCCAGACATCTTTGTCTTCTAAATAATTCTTAACCTTATAATATCCTCTTTTTATAAATGTAGGTTTTACATGTGATTTGAATTTTCCTTCAGTGAGCCCTGTTATATGTTTGGAGATTTTATTATTAAAACGAACACAGGTGCCTAAAAATGATGATATTGCTATCCTAGGCCCGACTTTTACAGGCCATACGTAAGACGAAGATGCAGCGCGGACAACGTTCAGAGGGCCTACCATGACATCTTATTGCCATATAAATATAAAGTACCTGGATGACCGAGCTTTGCTCGGTATTTTTTTTTTTTTTAATTGTGTTTTTGGAAAATAAACAATTGATTTTATTTTCATCCATCCATCCATCCATCAGCCATAGGACGTCCACTGCTGGACATAGGCCTCCCCCATAGACCTCCAATAAGACCGGTTGGTAGCAGCCTGCATCCAGCGCGATCCTGCGGTCTTGATAAGGTCATCTGTCCACCTTGTGGGTGGACGTCCTACGCTGCGCTTGCCGGAACGTGGTCTCCATTCGAGGACCTTATTATTTTATTTTAGTCTAACCTCAAAGCAAACACTCATTGACTTCGTGTTACTTAACAACGCCATCTGCTGTTGTGTCGATAAAGCAATTAGTTGCTCACAAAAATAGTATTATTATTCGCCAATAGATGTCAGGAAGAGTCATATTTTTCAGTTGAGACTACTCAAACGCCTCCTTTTTGTTATTTTTCTTCCAAGTTTATGTTTAAGTTGATTATCGATAAAACACGATTAAAATGACATTTTCTAAAAATGATTCCTAGCTAGATCGATTTATCGCCCCCGAAACCCCCTATATATTAGGTCCTTACGTATGAAATTGGCGTTTTGTACGGGAGGAATAAAAAGTCGATTTTTTTTGTAAAATATATTTAATTAATAAAAGTATGCACCGTTGTTATCTATGCACTTTTGCCATCTTATGGGTAGTTCATTGATCCCTTTACTATAAAAACCATGGGGGCGAGAATCAATAAACTCTTTGAAGGCGGTTTGGACTGCTGCATCGGAGTGGAATTTTTTTCCTTGTAAGAAGTTGTCCAAATTCCGGAAGAAATGGTAATCTGTTGGAGCAAGGTCCGGGGAGTACGGTGGATGTCGCAGACATTCCAATTGTAGCTCAGCTAACTTAGTGGTTGTTTGTTATGCAGTATGTGGTCTTGCGTTGTCGTGAAGCAGCAGTGGCCTAGAGCGATTGACCAGTCTCGGTTGTTTAACAGCTAGTTCTTCCTTCATGGTTTGCAGTTGCTGACAATAGATATCTGCCGTAATCGTTTGGCCAGATTTAAGAAAGCTGTAGTGAACGACACCGGCGCTAGTCCACCAAACACTTACAAGTAACTTTTTCTGAGTCAATTTTCGTTTAGGGCAGGATTTGGCTGGGTCTCCAGGGTTCAGCCATTGTGATGAGCGCTTTCGATTATCGTACAATATCCACTTTTCATCACAAGTAATGATTCGATTTAAAATCCCTTCATTATTGTGTCGGTTGAGCAAAGTAACACAGCAGGCGACCCGTGTTTGCAAGTTCGATTCACTCAATTCATGAGGTACCCATCGTTCGAGTTTTTTTACTTTCCCGATTTGCTTCAAGTGGATTAATACAGTTTTGTCACTTACCCCGAAGCCTGCTGCTATCTCTGAAGTGCTTTGTGATGGATCCGCTTCCACAATAGCCTTTAATTCTTCGTTTTTCACTTTGATCTCCGGCCGTCCACGGGGTTGGTTCTTAAGGTCGAAATTTCCAGAACGAAAACGTTGAAACCAAAAACGTACCATGCTGTCTTTAGCGACACCAGCGCCGTACACATCATTAATTCTTCGAGCTGTTTCTGCAGCACTGGTGCCACGGTAGAACTCGTACTCGTAAATATACCGATATTTCATGTTTTCCATTGCGCGGTAATAAGCGACGCCAAAGAAAAAATAATGAGGAAAATAACAAATGAATGACTGTATTCCAAAGAAAAAAAAACCAGCTAAATGAATTTATTAATTTGAATTTCGAATTCTTAACCAAAGAGGAGATATTTCAGATCAAATTGATCAGTACGACAAAACGCTAATTTCATACGTAAGGACCTAATACTAAATTGTATGAAAATCGTTGGAGCCGATTCCGAGATTATATATATACAAGAATTGCTCATTTAAAGATATAAGATAAATAAATACTCAGTAAATACTCAAATATCAATAAATACTCAGTCTGACCCCAAACTAAACAAAGCTTGTACCAGACGTATATACACACATATGTATCATATACAGGATTATAGGTACCAAAAACCTCTTAAGGGTTCATTGTACTCATCAATATGAACAACTTTTACTATGGGGCGAATTCTGAAATCGCGCAAATAAAATCAGCTATTCCATACATTTTGTCTCAGGTGATTGAACTTTTTGTATGGAAGGAGGATTATGTTTTTCGAGTGTCTGTAAGTATGTGGGTATGTAAGTATGCATGTATGAGGTTTTGGCGCGCGCTACAACCCCAACAGCTTGATGTATTTCGACATGTGAGGTGTCATTTGAATCGTCTTGATAGTGGAAGTGATATTGGGTACAACATTTTGTAGCCGGGTTTATTTATTTCTTTTAATAATGTTATGTTATTTTTTTTTTGCCAATATAGAATGTTACTTAGAAACCAATTTTATTATTACAAGTATAAAGACCCTGATACTTGTAGCATTTTGATAACAAACGATTGAATTCAATTTTTTTTTTTGCATTATTTTAGTTTATTAGTTAATGTTACCTTTATTTTCTGTTGAAGACCCAGATGGCGATCCTTCCCGGGAAGACTTATGTTGAGTCTGAAAAAAATTAAATTAAGAAAATATAAGTAAAATTACGAGACATTTCCAGTGTTTAAGGGTTCTGCGAAGCTCCGAATTTTCCATACAAACGAGCTTGTTAAATTTCTTTGGAAACTAGTCTTCTTGGAAACTGAACTCGTCAGATTATTGTGATGAAATTTGGCCTTTGAAATTAAATAAATAATACTCCGCCCCTACGTTCCTGTTTTTTTTTTAAACTCCCTTAAGATAAAATATAGCTATGAAAAATATCCGCATTTGTAAGGGGTCACTTTTGACTAATTTATTTAATACGAGTAGATAGACAAAGCAAATCAAAAATCCCTTTACATAGGGAGGTTGTCTAAATCATTAGCTTTTAAATTAATCCATAATACAAGGAAAAAACTTAGTTATTTAAGAATGATTAGAGAAGTGCGAAAGTCATAGAAAATTATTTAAATTGCAGTTTGTCACTCTGTAGATAACTTACGAGGCTCATTAGTATCTTTACTTGCTCTCTTCGCTCGTCGTCTCTTTTTAGACGAAATGGCAATAGAAACCTTTAGCCAATGCGAAGTTAGTCTAAAGTGGTCGCCGGACCCTTAAGTAAACTCATTACAGCAACTATTTAGATGGTCGTTTTTGTACATTGGACTAGGCGTACGTTCGACCACTGACTCGCTTGATGGTAAACGACGACGTGATTGCAGATACATGATGTAACGTTTAGCTAGGAGCTACCTATTCACTCTTCTCTTAAACATCTCTGGATTGTTTGGATATATCTTCATCAAGAGAATATACAATACAAAAACTCTTTATTGACACCAAATACAAATAAATCTTAACTAAACACTCAAAAATAAAGGCGCAATGGGCGGTCTTATCGCTTAAGAGCGATCTCTTCCAGACAACCTTTGGATGGAATAAAAACATTATGATTAAGCATGGCCTAAGTGTGAGTTTGAGTAAGTGTAAATGACTGTGAGTTAGTACTGCGCTAAGTTTAAATAAGTAAAAATTCGGAACATTTCTGCACACACCGTCGTCTGACCCCAAACTAAACAAAGCTTGTACTATGCCAGCCAGAAACTGATATAAGTACTTACAAGTACATAATATTTTTAAATACATACATCTCGACCAAATCGAAGACGTATTAAAGAAAGGCCAGGTCCAGAGTACCCGTAACCGACGAGCGTGTATGAAAAGACTCATGGAAGTGGAAGAAGTGAAAGATGTGTACCAGGATTGTAGCAAGTAGAGAGGACTGGTCTCGGCCTACCCTTATGGGAGAGAGGCGTGATTCAATGTTTCTATATGTATGTATGCATAAATAGATATCAACACTCAGACATAGAACCAGCACAAATGTTCATCACATTAATTTTTGCCATAGGTGGGTATCGAACCAAAGTCAAATAGTAAGTGACATACATACCTGTTGCTTACGGAGTTTTGCCGATCTTGTTTGTGGCGGATCACTTGTTGATTGCAAGTAAGGGAAATTGTTGTACTTTTTCCGCTTCTGAAAACATTAACACAGATATCATTATTGCTACTCTGCTGTTCACGCAAATCGCTACTATGCTTTTCCTTGCACTATATAGGGTGTATCTCTAATCGATGGACGACTGATATCCATTGTACTCACCATTATGACCAATTTTTACTAAGGGGCCTACCCTGAAATCGCGTTTTTTTTTTTTAATTTAACAGAAATGAAATTTGGTTTGACAAAAAATAAATTGGCAAACAAACGTGTTAATATTTAAAAAAAAATGGTAAATATTAGTAAGTATGTATTTTCAGAGGGTTTTTTACTTGCAAAACATGTTAATAATAAAAAAAAGTTTTAGTATTTGTACAAGGTATTTAATTAAGTATGTATTTTCAGACGATTTTTTACTTGCAAAATGTGTTAATAATAATAAATAATTTTGTAAATTTTAGTATTTGTATCAGGTATTTAATTAAGTATCTATTTTGAGAGAGTTTTTTAATTGCAACTATTTAAGTGTTTAAAAGTGAAAACTTCTTTCGCTTATGTGTTTTTTCCTATCGTCTATCTACTGTTTAAAAAAGCAGCCGTCTTTTTTCTATATACAATAAAAAAAATATAAAAAAAAAACTTACATACAAAAAGTTAATGAATTAAATTATTGAAAAAATTAAAATTAATGAATTAAAAAATTAATAATAATAATCATCGACACAATGTATGAAACACCTGTTTTTTTTCTCGACTTCAAGTTTGGCCTCATATTATATGCTGATCACAATTATGAGAATGATATCTTAAAATACGTAAGTCGTTTAAAAATACTCGCCGTATATTCAATTTGAATAAAAAAATTGAAAGGCACATGAATATTTCAACAATTTGCACTTACAGGCAGCATATCATAGTTTCCGTATAAAAAATCATTCCTGTTAGTGTTTGTAGACGACCTTTTGCGGCGGTCATTTCGTTTTTTCTCTATTGCTTCTTTCTGGGATGGAGTCACGAGACCAATTAGTCTGGAATCAATATAATACAGTGCTATATTAACGAATTGTCAAATAAGTGCGTATTGTATGTCATATGCATATTGCACATACATGATTGGAGCCCAGTGTATTGCGACAGGCTCGCCCCCTGTCACATTTGGGACTGAATATCTGTCCGGCGAAATGTGGGTGTTGTGCTACACCTCTGCCAGCCCCCTCGGGGGAAAAAGGCGTGATGATATGTTAATTTAAAATATTATTTCTTATTTATTACCAGCTGCGCCCCACGGTGTTATCGGCTGTTAAAAAGTAGGTACTTGTTTTGAGCCTTCCGTGAATCAAAACAAGTACTTTTTAACCGCCGCTCAGCTTCGCTTCAGTGGAACCGGTGCGGTTCCACTGAAGCGAAGCTGAGCGGAGTGGTGCATAATTGGCCAATCACATTGCGTCCACTGAAGTGGAGCGGAGTGGAGATTTCGAGCGTTGTAATTAGTCAGCCAGGCACCGCTCCGCTCAGCTCCGCTTCAGTGGAACCGCAGCCTTAAGCTATCTCCACACAAAACTTCATCAAAGTCCGCAAAAACACAAACTTTCACTTTTTTAATGTTAGTTTGTACTATTGTTTTTTTGTGTGTCCATTTATTATTTGATTGAAATGTATTTACCTCATGAACGTTTCCTGTGTGACGGTGAATCCGGGCGTCGGGAGCGGCGGCGGAGATGGCGTCGGCGACATGTCCACATCTGCTCCGTGACTCGATTCCGAATCTGACCGGTTTTGCCATTGTGAACTACGCTGCTTGTTGCCACTATGAGCCAATAGAAAATAAAAATAAATCATCTAAACATATCATTTATTTGAATTAATGGTTTCTCAAAAATATAAACCAATTGACAAATTTTAATAATAATGATGTAAGTAGATAATTCATAATACAATACATTTTTACTGTTATTAAATAACACAACATACATTCATAATATAATATGCCTAATACAATTCTAATTTCTAATATAATATTCACACAGACAATGTATAATCCGATTCTCAGGGTGGATATTGTGTATTAATTTGCACACCTGACAGCTGTTAATGGATGGACGTAATACCTAAGACCATGTACCACTAACATGCAAATAAAGATTTTAACTTTGAAAACCAACTTCATTTATATAAAGTATAATAAACACATTATCAAAATACACAGAAAATACATTATCAAATTGAAACTAAATGGTGTTAGCATTTAGTTTCAATTTGATAATGTATTTTCTTTTTAATTTTTTTTTAATTTTTCAGGTTTGTCTAACTCTTTTAATTTCTTAATTTTTCAGGTTTGTCTAATTCTTATAATTTTTTAATTTTTCAGGTAAATTCGTTAGTTGAAATATCATCAAATAGTTGAAATATCAATTTAAAAAAAACTAATTTAATGAAATTTACTACAAAAATTATACAAATTGATATTTGAATCTAATTTTAAATGTTTTACACATTTAAAATTAGAACAAATTAGAACAAAAATTATACAAATTGATATTTGAATCTAATTTTAAATGTTTTACACATTTAAAATTAGATTCAAATATCAATTTGTATAATTTTATAAATATGCATATATCTATGCATATATATATATATGCATATAAATATCAATATGCATATGCATATGATATTATGTTTTACACATTTAAAATTAGATTCAAATATCAATTTGTATAATTTTTGTAGTAAATTTCATTAAATTAGTTTTTTTTTAATTTCAAAATTAAAAATAGAATAAAAAATCATATTCCTTGATGTACTTAATGCGACGTTAAAGCGGAATTACACTAGATATGGTCCAAGTAACAAATTTTAAAATGGGGGCTTTTTTGACCAACTTGTATTTTTTAAATGGGTCACCAAACGCCCTGATTCTGTTTGTCGGACCCTATATCAAACTCCCTGTATGTATAAGTACAAAAAGTCAAGTTATTGTCAGGGAATATAAATGGAATGTACTCAATAAAAAGTTAAGCATTATAGTTTTTACAAGTTAAAAATTGCACTAAGCAAATAACTCCAAATAATTGGCCTGATAGATGGAATTTCCAGATAGCACATAAAATAGCATTTCTTGTGTATGTAGAAAAAATATCAGCTTGAAAACTAGTTTATACTTACATTAATGCTTCTTTGACTTTATTTAGTGCATTGGTCAAGTTAGCTCTGCTATCATGTACTGAATTTGGCAACTGTGAGTAATTCCTCAGATATCTACTTCTTTCTTCACTCTCACTGTGATTGGAGTTCTCCTTTTCACTCAACTTTGTTTCATTGTCTGAATCTGATAAGGTTGGTTTTGCACTGTCATTGTTTTCAGTTTTTATCTGTATTTCATTAAGAACAGAGGGCTTAAGGAGTGATGCATTGCGAGCTCTATTGCGATATTGTAACTGATGATCTCTGAGCTGTTGTGCTACAAAATGGTTGTCATTTTCAATGTTGATTGGCTTGTTCTTTGCTTTAAGACGTTGTTGGTATAACTCAAGCTCTCTGCGAAGGCGCTCAAGCACAACTTTCTGTAATGTAATTTTAAATTTACAAAATTGGATAATAAAGGAAGGAAGATTCTAAATTGAAGTTTACTGGTAAATTGTTGAAACTTACTTGGGTTTGTCCAATAGCAATAATCTCTTTTTCAGCTTCTTGAACTTTTGTTTGTAAGTGTATATTCTGAAAGAAAGAAGTTGTAATAAGTAAACTTAACAATTTATTCTAACTAAAGATATTTTATTTTGTCTCTCAAGCAAGCTTAAAAACAAAAAGCGTTTGGTAAGAACTTACATTTTCGTCTTCCTGAAGGCGTGTAACCCAAACCTGGCAAAATAAAAATAAATTACACACAGGAAGGACAGATAAAACTTAATCAAACAAGAAAATATGATCCAATATTATCTGTACGAACCTGGTGAAGTCGAATCGCGTTTTTCAAGTCCGACTGAGTCTTCCGAATGTCTTCTTTGATTTCGTTAGACACTTCCATATTTTTAAACTTTGGAAGTAAAATGATTCACTGTTGTTTTTATCTAGGCATTAGAACAGTTTCTAAAATATTTTACAGGTGTAATTATTCAAAAAGATAAGTTCACAATGAGAATATAACAGATAAAGTATTTTCTTCCAAAGACATTAATTAGGCAATATTTTGTTCTTTTCTTTCTAAACCTAACATAACACTCAACAATGCTAGCATTATCACTTTCCGAAACTTCACATAATTTTATTGAGATAAACTTATGTACATAACTATCGCAAAATAATTAATTTATACAGTAATTTTTCGACTTTTTACTTTATTTTTTTACTTTAATAATTGCTTGGTACTTTGCTTTGCTTGCAGTTTGCACCAGTGCTGCCAACTTTTTTTTAAATGGATTACGTACGTTATTATCGTATCGTAATAGATTGCCTTTGTCTTTGCTGCCTGCCGGAGCCGACCACGGTAGGGACGGCTGCCGGTATAAAGGTCCGTTCATATCTACCGACATCGAGCGAGCCCGACACGTACCGGCACCGACAAAATAGTATTCTTTTTTAGTTTTGTGTGTGCGTTTTCACATCTACCGTAACGTGTCCGCACAGACACGTAGCGTGCCCGGACAGACAGTTACATTCATATCTACCGACATCGAGCGTGCCCGACACGTACCGGCGCGGCACAGGCAAAGTAGTATTCTTTCGTACATTTTGTATGAGCGTTTTCACACCTACCGTAACGTGCCCGTACAGACACTTACAGACATCGACCGGCACCGACCATGCTTTGCTAGTATTCTCGCAAAGAATATTTTGATGGCGCGGTGCCTTTTTTTCTTTATTTTAGTTAATTATTGTGCCGTTTGACGCTGCAGTTTCAATTTTAACACATGGTACAGCTATAGAGTTTTAGAGCTAAATATGAAATAGGTACATACATACATATTTTAAGTAGCTCTAATCACAGAATAAAGAAGGTATCTTTGTCTTAGCCTAGTGATTTGCAGGGAGATAAAATAAAAAATTGCGAGTCGATATCGATAGCTACTGTGATGCCTTTATTTTGATAATCGGCACCGTTGATAATTACGTAATTCCTGTACTTACGTACGTTGATATTTCCTAACTAAACATTTTTTTTACTTTTCAACATGTTAGCAACACATACAAAAGAATGCAGTCTATGGTCTGCTGTGTGACGTTTTGCGAGCGAACTGTCAAAGGCAAACCGCCTGAGTCGATGGCACTTTTGGCTGGACCACGGAAGAGGACGGACCTCGTTATGTTTTTTTATCGGTGTCCATTCGATTCATACTGAAATTGCCTACATATTGTACATGGTTGGGATTATTAGAAGTATTAGTTGTTTACATTTACATTAAGGTGGTTATGAATACCGTCCCTTCAGAAATAGTTTACAAACATTTATTTGTTAACTTTTCCGTAGCCTAAAGCTAATAATATACTATTTATTTTATACTAAGGCGTATATTGCCATAATTTGTGAGACTGTAATTTATTTATTATTTGAAAAAATAATACCCCTCAGTTTCTTGCCTGTTCTTCTGAGTAGAGGCTCTTTATCCGAACAAGGCGGTCGAGTCTATTTAAATAACTTTGACGTTCAATATGTGTATCTTTGATACCTAGATTGAATAAAAACATTTTGACTATTGTTTTAAGACAACAACCATGTCTTAAACAGTAACAATAAGCTTTCAATCTGGTACCTACTAAACAAATATCATTAACTTTAAAAACTTTTTAACAAAAAATTAAACCGCCGAAAAACTGAAAAGCGAATAATAATAAAATTAATAACCAAGTTCTTAAACGAATGTATAGACTTGGGTATATCTAAGTAATTTTGAGTACATCTGTATTTAGAAAATTTATATTTGTATTTAACAAAGTCAAAGTCAAAATGTTTTTATTCAATTTAGGTATCAAAGATACACTTATGAACGTCAAAGTTATTTGAATAGACTCCACCGCCTTGTTCGGACAAAAAGCCTCTACTCAGAAGAACAGACAAAACACTGAGGGGCATTATTTTTTCAAATAATAAATAAATTACAGTCTCACAAATTTGGCTTACAACTAGGTAATATCTATAAATACTAGTGGCTACTTGGCGGAAGTGGAAGGCTCCAGACATCTTTATCTTCTAAATAATTCTTAACCTTATAATATCCTCTTTTCATTAATGTAGTTTTTACATGTGATTTGAATTTTCCCTCGGTGAGCCCTGTTATATTTTTCGGGATTTTATTGTAAAAATTAGCGCAGTTGCCTAAAAATGACTTTTTTGACTTAGTCAGTCTAAATCTAACCTGTTTCAAGTAGCTAGGTAAATAATTTTAGAAAATAAAAAAAATCGGCTACTAATAGACAAACATTCACGAACATTTTGCGAAAACAATAAGTAGTTGGTTAAAAATAAAATGTTTGTGAAATCTGAAGTTAGGGTAAATGCGTCACATACTCTCCCCCGAGGGTTCCCGCCTTGTCGTGGCGGGGGGGCTCAGTAGCCGTGGCCTCGGCAACCACGGTGAAGCCAAGAGGAATCCGAGGTGGGGCCGCTTCTTGGGGCTTTTAGCCCAAAGCCCATATGGAAGCAGCCTAAGTAGGGTGTGGGTCTGTATTGCTCATACAGACCCACAACTGAGGCGGGGTGCAGTGCCGCAGCCGCATGGGCTAGACTGCAGCCGAAGGCTGTGGGCCACGGCAGGAGAGGATTGTTGGTGTATCGTTGCCACTTTCCCTAACTTCCGCGGCCCGAACGGGATCGCTTCGGTTCGATGGCGGACGCGGTATGGCAGCAGAGGAAGAGGCATGTTGGTGTATCGTTGCCGTTCTCCCTATCCTCTGCGGCCGAAGTGGCAGGCGGCGGGGCCACTCATCTGACCCGTCGCATGGGGACCATGGGCGCCTAGGCACGGGTGCTGTCTGGCGCCCACGGGCAAATTGGTTCCCGAGGAGGTGTCTGGTGTTCGGCACGTCGTCATCGAGAGGGAAACAGCGTAATCGGGGAGATGCCCGAAAGGGCTAGCGCTGTTGGGGCCCCGGAAGCGTACGAAAGCGTCCCCTTAGCCCCGACATTATGCGCGGAGGTGGAACACCCTAGGGTTTTTAGTGGGTAGGCCGTCAGTGGCGGGATTCCCACATAACCACTCTGTGCTCGCACCCGGGCTGTTGGTGATATCCATTAAGGATTTTCCCAAGGTAAAAAATAATGCGTCACATAGACGCAATTGCCCCATGGTAGCAGATGTAATTGCCCCAACAGAAAATACAACATCTCTAAATTTTAAACTCTGATTTTGTTAAAAAATAACTTTATTCCAAGAGCAAATATTTACGTCTACGTGTTAAGTTATACATATTTTGTGTACTTGAACGCTTGAATTAAAACCAAATGTTTAGGCACATGCGCTCGGATCACAAAAATGTATATTTTTTAAAATTTCAGTTTGCTTCGCCCTTTTACATTATATGGCGCCATCTATATTTTTATTTTATCTTTTTTTACAATACAGACAGCGTTAGTTGTCTAATTTGTGAAGATATTTTTTTAGGTAGTAATTCTCAAAAGTCACACACACAGAATAATAACTAAAGCAACTTAGTTTAGTTATTATTCTGAGGTCACACACATTTCACACATTTTGGCATTACAGTGACAAACGGTGCCATCTAGGTGCACACATCCAATGATCCCAGTTGTAAAATTGTTCCGGTGCCGGTGCCGGTGCATCGAGGTATGGGTCCGGGCAGCCTGTAGTTACTATAAAAATAAAATTACTTTCTAAATACTACAACTCAAAAAAATGGAAATAAAAAAATCAAGATCAGATCATACACAACCAGCCAAAAACTTCTGAGAGAGACAGAAACTCAAAACACTCTCTCTCAAATCAAAATTTTGCTAAGTAGAAGTTTTACGAAAATAAGTTTATGGTAAAACAAAATTTTACACCGTACGTCTCGCGGGAACGAGGCAGATAACTTTTAATCTAGTCAACATTTCTTCCGACAGACGTCCTAACGGGGTCGGGTATTTGTTTTTTAACCAGACGAAATCTTATCCCAACTAAACCGCAAAAACGTACCATTAGGCGCTGGAAATATATTTATATTTATATATTTCCTTTCCAAAAAACTACTCGCCCCGTATCCCTAAATCCGTAATTTGAAATATCGCGATACCTATTTATCGTGCAACATTCGCGTTTGAAGTGAATTTGATCCAGATTGCGACGCCATCTATTTTGAACTAAAAAAATAAAAATAAAATAATGCTGCTCAAAATCATTGTAGCCGGCTGGCGGCTACGGCACTAAGGCAGTGCCTAAAACAAAACATTCGTCCGTCCGGAATTTCTTTTTAATATAACGTGCGACGCCAAAATACATCTAGTAGAAGAAAAAAAAAAGCGAAAATTGCAAAATTATTTTTCATTTTTTCGTTGTACAGAGAATACGCGTGTATTTAAAGTGATCAGTATTGATTGTGCTATTGATATCGTAAATTTCACAGTCTATTGTACATCGTTTTTGCAACACAAGTTATCAAATTGAATAATAATTTAAGTCTTAAGTTTGTTACCTTCTGTTTGCGGTTATATCCTCGAAAGTGCTATGATTCCTCGGATCTGCTAACGCCACGCACTACAACGTGAAGATTTATTTGAAATATTCTCAATAGATTGCCTATAAAGAGTCAAGTGGAAACTACAACAAAATGTCTATAAAGCGACAAGCCCCCTCGGAGCTTAACCACCAGAACTGGGATGCAGAGGACCCAGAAGATGAAAAGCAAATGGGCCAATTTAAAGCAGCGTCCAAGGATGTCCTTGAAAAACGTGTTATCAGGACAGCTAAGAGAAAAATTCCGGTCTCGAGTGAGGCAAGTGTTTATCTAATTTTTTTCCTAAAAATTTAACTTAGGCTAGAACTAAAACAATGCAACTAATTTGAGTCTTTCGCGCACCGCACTTTCCCACAGTTTTTGTTAAATACTGTTGCAGTTGCAGCCAGAATTTAACTTCAACAGTTGCAAATCCCAGTTCCAATAGTTCATTTAAAAATAACCTGAGAAAGCTATCAGTTGTCTAACTTTTCCCTATATGATTCACTAGGAAAGCATTATAAAGCTTGTTAGTTCATGTGATAAATGTGAGTTAGGTCTATTAAAAGAGTTCCTTTTATCACCCCAAAAAGCATTGATGGATGATGGTATAAGAGAAAGTTAAGTGTTGAATTAATTTACACTTTTGTTTCAGGTTGGTAAAAGTCTATTCAGTGGCTTTGGAGGTTTCAAAGCACAGTCATCATCATTTGACTTTTTAGCCAATTTAACAAACGGAAATAAGAGCACTAATGGATCAACAGGTACAAGCGGTTCTGAAACATTAGTGACACCTGGCCTATTCACAAGCAAGCCAGCAGCCTCTAGTAGTGGTCTATTTGGTACCCAAACTTCAACTACGCCCTTGTCCACTCAGCCTACATTGACGTCACCATTTGGAACATCAGTCAAGACTTCTCCGTCAACACTATTCACTGCTACAAAAGTTGATTCAACCAAAGAGTCTACATCTAATATGCAGCCAATATCCAGTTCAACTAAGATAGATTCAGTAAAATCTACAGTGCAGGCCACACCCAGTGTGTTTGGTGTTTCATCAACCTCAGCCAAAGATAACAAACCATTATTTTCGAGTTCAACACCTTTTAAGGCACAACTTACTTCAAATACTAATACTGCTATGGTACAAACATCTTTTGGCATGACTACAACACCAGCAGTAACTTCAGTTACTCCAGAAAAAAAATCTGATGATAGTGAAAAGCCTAATGATAAGAAAATTAAATATTTCTCCAAATTGAAGGGGCTCAATGAATCAGTATCAGACTGGATCAACAAACATGTTGCACAAAGTCCTCTCTGCATTCTTTCTCCGATTTTCAAAGATTATGAAAAATACTTGAAAGAAATCACTGTTGAATATCAAAGTGTTGACAAACAAGAAATGGATGTTGAAATACCTGCAGCTAAAACTGAAAATGTTCAGAGTACCAAAACACCTTCACCCTTTGCTCTGAATAATACTGGTCCATCTCCATTCTCCAGGAATGTATCAAGCACAACACCTTTTGGGAATAGTAACTTAGGTGCATCTCCCTCAAAGATAGACACTAGCACTTCAAATCAGGATGTTAAAACACCTACACCTTTTGGTTTAAATAACACTGGTTCATCTTTGACCAGTCATAGCACAAAAATGTCTGTACCATTTGCTACAAACAACACTGTTTCAGCTCCTTTTAATAGCCGGGATACAAAAACACCTTCACCATTTGCTTTTAACAATACTGGTTCTCCACCAATGACCAGTCAAGGTACAAAAACATCTACACCTTTTGGCATTAATAATACAAATTCTTCTCCTTTGAAGAGCCAAGACATAAAAACTTCTTCACCTTTTGGCAATAATAATGCAGGAGCATCACCTTTGAAGAGTCAAGACGCGCAAACATCTTTGGGAAAACCTTTTGGGATTAACAATAATGATTTAAACCGTTTCAACAGTAGTCCTTCAGGTACTACATCTAAGCCTTCTGGTACTACATCTAAGCCTTCTTTATTTGGCACTCAGAATGACCCTGCATCTTCACCTGAAAACAAGCAGCCAAGTTTTTCATTTGGCATAAAGACATCACCCACCAATGCTTCTAGTATATCCACTACAACCACTGGATTTTCATTTGTTGTAACACCTTCAGCTACCAGTGCAAGCACCTCGCCTTTTTCACTTGCCACCAACACATCTACAAATCAAACTAGCACAGCTCCATTTTCGTTTGGTACGGGAAAACCATTCAGCTTTAGTCCTAGTACAGTGAAGCAACCCAGTTCAGAATCAGCAGCCACTGAAAATGAAGAAGATGAACCCCCAAAAGTAGAATACACACCGGTGAAAGAAGACAACAGTATCTATGAAAAGAAATGCAAGATATTTGTCAAAAAAGATGGCAACTTTGCTGACAAAGGTGTTGGAACACTTTACATAAAAAAAATTGAAGGAAATGTCAAACATCAGTTGCTAGTCCGCGCTAATACAAATCTAGGAACCGTGTTGCTTAATTTTGTTTTAGCTGAAGCTATACCAACTCAGAGGATGGGTAAAAATAATGTTATGTTAGTCTGCATCCCAACACCAGATGCTAAGCCACCACCTACCCCTATTCTAATTAGAGTCAAGACCGGAGAGGAAGCAGATGAATTGTTACAGACATTGGACAAATACAAGGCATGAAATGAACATAATATTATAAATAAAAACTTTAGCCAGTGTAGTTATTTTATATTGTGTAACATGGTTAATTACTATATACTACTATTCCATTTGAATTCTTGTAATTACAATCATTATATTGTTTTAAAGTAAATTTGATTAATAAATGATTAAATACTTTGTTGTTTTTCATTTCCGACATCCAAATAAGTCAGGACTCTTTGGGAAGTCATAGAGTAGTGTAAAATTAATACAAAAATACATTTGAGTACAATTTTTATTGAATCAAAAGAATTGTAGGTATTCCCTTGCAGTTAATATTATTGCGGCATGGCACTGAACATCGAAAAATCCTTTAATATAGATAGGTACATACAGGCAGTACTTTTTGTGAATAATTTTATTATGGATAATTTATAATAAAAAATATAGATATTTACATATAAAATAAGGCTAACCAATCCAAAATACATAGTAAAAAAAGTAATACCTTTAGAGCCAAATACATTACAATTTCATGAATTTGTAATCTATGAGCTTATTAACTAATTACACTATAAATAATCAAGTTCCCAAAGGAAAATAATAGAAAATATATTGCACAGACGAGTGATTCTATTATATTATTTAAGTTTAATGTGTAATTTCTTGAATTATATACTTGAAAAAAAAAACATTGGTTTTTGTTAGCCCAAGTCCCATCTTGAGTTAAATACTTGAAAACATGTTGGTTTTTGTAAGGCCAAGGCCTATCTGTATTCTATGCATATGTGTCTCAATATGGTTTTGGAATAACTTCTTGTGTTTTGGGTCTAGTTTTATTTTTATTTGGTCCATTGTGCCCTGCAATACACTTAACTCATATGCATTCTGGTCTGAATCTGATAGACTCCTAACCTGCAACAAAAGAGCTGTAAGATCTGTTATGAGGTTTATTAATTTTTCATCTTTAAGAGCTCCGGTATTGTTTCTCTCAACTATAATATTAGCATCCTCTAGACATTTCTCTCTGAGATGTGACGGAGCCAACATAGCAGCTAAACTGGGCCCTGGAGCAATCTGTTGACAAAACTCTTGTATTTCATTTATATATCCTTGAAGGTCTATGTTCATTTTCTCCAAGTCTATTACACAAGCAGCATATTTCCTTTCAAAGTCTTCAGGCATTTTTTGACCAAAAGATTTCCTTTTTTCGGCTTCACAGTTGTAGTCTTTTAGCCTGTTTATTTCAATCTTTTTTGCATTTAGTATCTTCTTCAATTTCACTACAAGCTTGAGGAAAGCAAAAGGATATATCCCCACGGATTGGTCTGCTTTTGCTATATCAGAGCACCCAATCATGGGATCTCCTTGCAATCTGTTATGATCTGAATCCAGACCTGTTTGACACCAGCTCATCATTTCTTGTACAACATTCCGAGGCCTGAATTTCTGTGTCATGCTAGCCAGGTTGATAGTATCAGGGGGATCATTAGACAACACTTCAAAATCAGGCACTGAATGTGTTCCTAGTTTTGGTCGCTCAAATGTTATCCGGTAAGTGTTGTTGGATGTATCCACAGCATCTATACACCCCGTGAAGAGCCCATCTTGTGGTTTACGAAGCCTTGCTGTCACTTTTGTACCTACCACTAACTGCATTGGTATTTCATTAGGCAAATCTTTTACATTAATGTCAGCCATTTTTCTCTGTTGCATATATCGAATCAGTTTTCGTTTTCTTTCTAACTCTTTCCGTTCTTCTTCAAAGAAGGCTTGTGAACATCTACGAGGTTTACCCATCATTCTTCTGATTTTAGACCATTGTGTCTGTGTTAATTTCCGGTTTGACAGTTGAGGGAAAGATTCTTTAAGGCATATCATAAAATCATTTTCTCCATCAAATAAGGCTTTGTCAATATTGCTGTAGAAATATTCAAAACATACCCATTTATGTGCTTTCGGCAGTTTTAATAGATTTCTGAGTCTCATGCCGATTCTATGGCCAGATTTTTGATCAGAATTGGAAGAACCACCACTTTCACTTTTATCATTACTCTTTTCACTGTCCCTTTGAATTTTAGAGGGAGATTTTTGTTTCTTAGCACTTGGTGGTTTAATAGGAGTCTTGGCCAATATTTTTGGAGTCTTTTTAGGAGACTGTCGTGGAGGCGACGTGTTAACAAAGTCGTCTACAAAAATAAATCTGTTTTTCTTCCGGATTCTAGCAGGCATCCCTCTAGCGTTGAGTTTTTGGACGGGTTCACTAGGCGCTGGTTTTGGCGGCAACTTGGTGCCTACCCTGTGAAGCCCAAGGGCGGCCGGCCCGAAAGCTGGAGGTTCATCTTCTTCTTCGTGACATTCCATATCCATAGGCTCATCTTTGACTCTATAATGAGACCTTGAAGACGTATTTTCTGCATCTTGTTCTCCTGAGAAACAAAATTTACAGAATTCTGTTAGCTATTTTCCAACAAGACTATCGTTATTTTGTAGAAAAACACAAAAAATTATAACTGTAACTTAGACCTGTGTTAAAATTACAAATTTCGAGCAAATACTGTGCGCGATATCGTATTAAAATTTGAATTTTTTTCAAATTTTGAATACAGCGAACATTTTTGCATTCGAAATTTTATGTGGCACAAAACAAGTCAGTCGAAGAAATGATACTCACTATTAAAGTTCGAATATAGTAGAAGGTAATAAGAGAAATAGGTAAGACATTTTGTATTCTATTAGAAAAAAATAATTCATTGAAACTTACTTTCTGATTTATCCGCCATGTTGATGTACAAAAATTGAAAATTGTACAATCGTTGTTGAATAGATAGCGCCAAGCCAGACCGAAAACTTTCACAGAGGACAGTCAATCAATTACGTTCCAGTACAAGCCAGTCATCAAGCTAGTGTCTTTATCAGTTTTTACCTAATCAACGCTTACTTGAATTTATGAAGAAAATTACTTTTTCGTACAAAAATAATAGATATTTATCATAACTTTACTTTGTTATTGGAGTTTAATTACCGTTAGACACAATTTATGAAAATGTTGTTCTAGCTACTTGTGTAGTGTGTAAAACCCTTTAAAGCAGCTTATCTGTGGATTTATGTCAAACTTTATAGGTTCAGTCTTTCTCTGTGTTATCTATGCTATCACTTTTGTTCATCCGTTCATCCACGGCACGTTCCGATTCCGAATTATACTGACACTGACAGCACTTAGTGTTTAGCGCGCCAAGATAGATTAATTTTTTGGTAAGTACAGTGAATTGCGAATAAATTTTCCTTTGTACAAGACTGTGATGAGTTGATGATACTGTCAGCCTTCTGTCAGCGTCCTTAATGCGAACGACCGGGTCATTCCGGGATATCATGCAATGAGAGCGCGGATTCCTGTAATAAGGCCGCATCCCAAATAGGGGCTCTAGATAATTATAAAATTTTTGCTCATGATCTCTGCTTCCTACCTGAAATTCACTTAGATCTAACATGGTCCAGACCCTGGAAAACTTCACAAAAAATTAAAGGTAGGTATTATAGCGATATCCAACCTGATTTCCCTAAAACTCCATGGTTTATTAAATTCCGTTACGCCAACAAAACAACCACCTCTACAATTTGTCGCCTGCGTCTGGGACATTCTTGCACCCCAGGGGGGCTATTCCTGCGCGTGAGATGAGATGAGATTTTATCTTGGTCACTCTCACGCCTATGACGTTTCAAACGGGAGCAACAAGAACGAAAAATGGTGAGATGAAAATCTCAAATCGCCGAATATCATAGGATCATTCTATGTGTGAGTGCGGTCTAGACGAAGGAAACGTGGACCACATATTCTTCGATTGTCCTAAATTGAAATGCTCCCTAAAAGATATCCTCCCTGCTAGCATCCCTCGTCCTGCTTCATTTAAATGCTTATTATCCCTAACCTTTTGCCCACTAATTGACTGGATATTATGTAAATTTATAAATATCATATTTGTACTAACAATTTAATAAATAATTATACATTCTACTAATACTTGTGATTGTCATAATTGTGTAGTCTCTCTTGTTGTAGGTTTAGAATAATCAACACACTACTGAAGCTTCGTGAACAGAACACCGAGCATTATTCTTAACTCACTTATATAATACCGTTTACAAAGCTGCCACGAAACGGACATTGGCAGAATTTAACATTGTAGTCACAGAAAACATTAACCCAAAAACTGAACAGGGACCCTATTCGGAGATTTGAGATTTTCATCTCACCTTCTTTCGTCCTTGTTGCTCTCGTTCGAAACGTCATAGGTGTGAAAGTGACCGAGATAAAATCTCATCTCATCTCACGCATAGGAATAGCCCCACAGGGGCCCTATTCGGAGATTTGAAATTTTCATCTCACCATTTTTCGTCCTTGTTGCTCTCGTTTGAAACGTCATAGGTGTGAGAGTGACGAAGATAAAATCTCATCCCATCTCACGTGCAGGAATAGCCCCCCTGAATACGAACGACGCTGTTGCTGTCATTCGAAACCCATCTGATTAAGTTCTTTCTTTTCTGTTGTGACGTCATGGTAGTGAATGACATGACGTTTGTAATGGAGCTGCCAGGTTAAGGTTTATGTAGCCAAATGTAGCACCCTAATATAATTCTTACGAATGTATTTCTTGCGAGTGATGGTGTAAAATGTGTTATGGTGGAAATTTGGATCGAGACCAAGATAAAAACGCTCTATTAGTCCGAGACAACTCTATTAGTTATGGATTTTGACATGTTTTGTCCACGATCGGTGTGAATTCCCAGCTAACTATTAAATGGGACATCTTTCAATGTAGATACTGTGATTTGATGTCTCTTTCTATTTACTGTAGCATAGTGTGGGTGACAGTGATATTCATTTCATTAATTCATAATTTACTTCAGTTTTTGATGACTCTGTATTTTAGTGTACCCAGTGATTATAAAGTGTTGCTGAAGTTTTAGTGCTGGTTTATATAAGTCATAATTTGTAAATAAATCATTTGCACCATCCGTGTGAAGAAAAAAGAAAATAATATTTTAACACAACATTAATATTCAAACGTAATTTAAGCTTATATGTATTTAAACAAATTAAAATATAATATTCCTCTTGTTGTCAATTCGTTATGTTTTTATCCACAAAAAAAAAAGTCAATTCGTACCTACGCCATTAGATGTAGCTCGGGATGTCAAAATTCTGTTTTGCGTCTGTTGAGTCTTTAGGCAGGCAGTAGGCAGGTAATAAGTTGGCAACATAGGGTAGACTTGTTAGACTAGATCTCACTCACGTCACGTCACTTGACTCACTTGCGCTACGATTTCGTCGACTATTCGAAAAGTTACAAAGTTTTAAAAGTGATTGTAAAAGTTTTTTTCTAATATCAATCTTTGTGTAATGATTCAAAATGAACTACCAAATATTATTTATAGTTCCTTTGTTGATGTTATTGTTGTTGGAGAAAGCTAACTGTAAGTAAATTTAAGTTATAACGTTTCAAGGTAAAGTGAGAGTTGCTTGTATAGTTTTTGCTTCCGTCTTAATCTTAACATAACATGCTAATTATTTGTTATTCCACAAAACAAATTTCAAACATTAGAATCATTTAAAATTATTGCTGTAGCTTTAATAAACCAACTTGTTTATTATTTCGAAAGTTTTTGGCAAATAAAAAAATACCTACAGTCAACCTTCTATCTGTGACAAATCAGAAAACAATGCAGCTAGGATGTAAATGCCAAAGGTTCATTTGTAAAGTTATAGTAAATAAAAATAAATTAAAAGCTTTCCAACTGCCCATTAGGTAAGAACATGTACTAGTACATACCTTTGCTAAGAATTATGATGCACCATTAATTAGTTAAAAATAAAAAATATATCTACTAATGTAAATTTGGATGTATTATTAAGTAGGTACATACTTAATAAATACCAAATTATAATTTCCAGGTTTACACAAGAGATGCATGAGATGTCGATCAAGAGGGGAGCTGGGCAGCTGCGGAGACCCATTCCCTTTCAATGTGACTGAACCAGATGCTATAGCTGGTATTCATGTGGTGGCCTGCCCTTCTGGGTGGTGTGGGAAACTCTCAGAAGGAAACTCTCGGGCTTTCAAAGCCGATGGTAAGGGCACATAGAATGTCTCCGCTTGTCAGATTACCATCCTAACAGGCTAACACTGGTAATACTAGCCAGGGTAATATTACCAGGGGTTGATAACCTGTGTTCTTGCAAAGCCACAAGTTGTAAAGTGAAAGTTTTTACTTTTTCCTGTACTCTTACTAGTTATTCCTGTCAACTGCAACCTCACAAGCCCAAGGCCTACAGGAATTAATTAACTATGGAAATTCCTATCAGTCAGAAATATTGTATTTGCTTTACTTTAGGCTTGCAATTTTTTTTTTGTTAATTTTATTCAATCATACAAAATGCAGATTTGTTCTGGTATACATATTCTAAAATTAATCTTAGTTAGCTAAGTGCTTGGACCCCGTACAAAAGCAGACACTACCATGGCTATACTAATCATCAGTCCATGATAATTGATTGAAACAGGTGTTCATTTGCAGAATTTCATCTTCACAACCGTTTCTTTCGTGAATCTCTACTGTATTTCTACTTATAAGGCAAAGTCTTTATTGGACTTAATGCAATGTTAAGGAGGGAAGTATTCTAGAGATTCATCAAAGAAGCAGTATCAATATGTGACTATTAAATGACTATTTTCAGATTATGGAGCAGCAACGGAAAGGATGTGTCTCCAACGAGCCCCGTCTGACTATGAGGAGCGTTGTGCATACACCATGTGGAACCACAGAAAGGTATACATGTGTTTTTGCAATGGCGACCTTTGCAATTCTGCATTTAGCGTCTCATCATTACCGTCCACAATTTTAATAACTATTTTAGTTACTGTTTACAATATTTTGTAGGTGAATAGGAGGAAATCATGTTGTGATATTTTATAGAATTTTTTACAATTACTGTATATTATGAATTTTTATATTTTTAGTCTTAACTGTATATTTTAATTCTGTCAGTTTATTTGAAATTGTCAAGGTCTGATTTTTAGTGAATGTAAGGACGATTATCTACAACTACGAGTATGTATTTAAGCACTCAAAATGAAATAAGTACTTTAAACAAGTTTTCAAAGTTCACTAAAAAAACAAAGATACTCATATTTTTGTTAACTTTGGACTTTGTGACTCATTTCTCTCATATCCTATGTGATAAACCAATTGTTATTTAATTGCTTTTAAAGTTAACTTTAAACAGTTAATTTGGTTTTTGTAACTGTATTTTAGATGTTAATTGCTACAACAATTATACACATATTAGTCAAATGTAATCTTAATGATGGCTTCACTTTAGATTTAGATTTTCTAATAATATTATAACTATCCAAAAGTAAATGAAACAACTGTTTTGATTGTTAGTTTCTTAGTTTTTAAAATTCAAGGAATAAAGTGCAGCCAATTAAAAATCTAACTAGAAAGAAGAGGAAGACATATTTTTCTCTTAGTTTATTTTGTTAAAAAGCGATGACAGCCTAGTTGGGAGAAGGTCCGCCTCTCAAGCCAGAGGGAGCGGGTTCGAAACCCAGCCGACGGCACGCACCAATTTGTTCATTGTGTGATCACAATATGAGCGTATTGTATGTCATCTACTACACGACTTGAGCCCGGTGTATGGTGACAGGCTTGCCCCCTGTCACATTTGGGACTGAATATCGTCCGGCGAAGTGTGGGTGTTGTACACCTCTGCCAGCCCCTTCGAGGAAAAGGCGTGACGATATGTTATATGTTTATATTGTATTTAACCAAACTGCTTCACACACTTAATAATAGATATCTTAGCATTATATTTTGTAAGCTATAGTAAAAGATGAGACTCAATTGTATCCGTCCTATAAACAATTATACTGTTGTCTGTTAGTTTGTGTAAGTTATGAAGTTGTGTTCATACAAATGTATATTTTTTTATCACAAAATGTATTAAATATAAAAAAAATTTTTACTCACTTATTTTACAAGATTTCGAGGATTTTTCTATTTTTACTTAGAATTATAGTCTTGTTTTTAAAATAAATAATACTACTTTTTATTACGTTATACCTCGTAGAAAATATGCATAATTATCATTATATCATATCATATATTATATCATATCATTACAGGATTTTTAAGCACACTCTTACCTATGCGCCGCAGTAAACTTTTCGACATCAAAATTAACAATGTCGCTGTATTTTATTTATTCTACAAAGACTCGATGTCCTAATTATCCGGCAAATGCAAAGTATACTTTGCAGCTACCAGCGTTTACCAAAGGAAATCGAGTATTTGTAGAATAAAGAAAATATGGCGACATGCTTAATTTTTGATGTCGAGAAGTTTACTGTACGCATAGGTAAGAGTGTGCTTAAAAAAATCCTACTTTATTGACCGAGCGAGCGTTGGCGAGCGAAGGGTCTACGCTTCAGCTTCGACGAAAATGCTTTCTTATGAGTCCGGCGACCTAACTAATTTCGACCTAGACGACCTGGACTAACTTCGCATTGGCTTAAGGTATTCTATAGCCATTCCGTCTAGAAGAAGAAGACGAGCGAAGAGAGCGAGTGATGATACTGACGAGCCTCTAAACTTACCTACAGAGTGACAAAGTGCAATTTCAATTTTTTTTTATGACTTTTGCACTTCTGTAATCATTCTTAAGTAACTAATAATTTCCCTTGTATTATGGATTCATTTAAAAGCTTATGATGTAGACAACCTCCCTATGTAATGGAATTTATGATTTGTTTTGTCTATCTATTGAATAAATCAGTCAAAAGTGACCCCTTAGAATTGCGGAGTTTTTCATACTTTAGTTTCGCTTGAGAACGATTAAAAAAAAAAAAAACAAGAACATAGTGGCGGAGATATTGTTAATTGACGCCTGCGCATACCTTCGTTTTCGCTACTGCGCAGCGTTTCGCGCCTAACTTCACAGCTGCCATTAAGATTGAATCGGCCTGTACATCATACTACATCAATACAATAAAACAAAGCACAATATTTACAGTAGGTAAGAATATATTTTACATGACTTCGAGTATTTTACATAGAATTAAATTCTCGTTTGTACAATAAATAGTATTATTAGGCTACGCTCTGTAGAATTGCCACGTGTGACGTATGCTGCCGAGGGTGTGAGGCCTCAGCCGGTTCTTCACTCGTAGCTTTTGGTTCGCGAGCAGGGACTCTGTCGAAATAAGAATGCATTTAGTAATGTTTAACGGTTTGGTTTTGTTCTCTAAACCTTTTACCGCCTGAGACGGATTACCGACAAGGATTTTTCGAGCGTTTCCTCGTGGCCTAACTAGGTTGCCAAACTGATTAGGCTACAAGGAAAGAAATTTTCTCGTAGCCTAACTGCTTGTCAATTATATATTGACTCAACCTAGTCACGCTGACATGGGCTAAGCTCCTTACCAAAATCACAGTTTGGTATAAAGTATTTGTCTATAACCTATACTAATATTATTATTTGTGCTTATAGGTTGGCAATGTATCTGTGATGCCCCAGAGGTATTCCAGGTTCATAGGCAACGGTGATCGCTTACCATCAGGCCCGTTGGCTTGATTGCCACCACTATCATAAAAAAATGTACCACTGATCACTCTTACCAACTGAGAGTTGGGGGGCTATTCCTGCGCGTGAGATGAGATGAGATTTCATCTTGGTAACTCTCACACCTATGACGTTTCAAACGAGAGCAACAAAGACGAAAAAAAGTGAGATGAAAATCTTAAATCTCCGAATAGGGCCCTTGGTCCGATTTTCCCTACGGACCAATAACTAGTCGGTCTGTAGGTCAGGCATGTTTCGAGCCGATTCTTATTAGTCCTAGGCGGCAAAACCGTGGTAAATCTGTCTCGGGCAATTATAGGATAGGTAAGTCATTTTTAAGTCAGTTTTTTTAAAAGTCATTTTTAAGTCTCAAAAATGTATCTATATTTTTTATACCTAAATAAATGACCCAAATCATCATTCTTTTAGTTAAATTTAATTTAATGTGTGGACTTCAGAAATCAATTCAAGTTCGTGCTCTTCACATTGAGGGTATAAACGGTGCAACGCTCTTTTTACCCGACTAAGTAAGGAGGGTGTTGTTTTTACAAACACTATTTATGCAAATATTGATTGGAAGTTGGATGTAGGAAGTCATTGGCGGTTGACTCCTTTTCATTGAATTTGTGGTACAATTACTTTATTTAACCAACCTATGTGTGGGATGTCGTGAAAGAACAGCTGGCCGTGGTCTTTCGCTCTTACGACTGCTGCGATGGCCTCGGAACCTTCTAGAAGGTAAGGATCGTCAGGATCTCCCTCTGAAATGTAAAGTTTATTGCTCGAACTGAGAAACTGAGAGCAAGATTGGCGGCTAAAAGTTTTCAAGTACCTGTTTTCATAGTTGTTTAGGCGAAACTGACTACGGATAGAGAGTCCAATTTATATAGGGTCAACTGGGGCAAATGCGTTAGTGGGGCAATTGCGTCTTTCGAGAATTCCTGTCAAACCACAAATTAGGCAAGTAAGGCCATCTTGTACAGATTATTGCAACTAAAGATAGAAAAAGATGTAGACAGGTGGCGCCTAATTTCAGTAAAATCAGTAATTCTCGAAAGACGCAATTGCCCCACAGACGCATTTGCCCCAGTTGACCCTACCTTCATTACATATTATTACATTATATGGTGTATGGTAACAGGCTCACCCCCTGTCACATTTGGGACTGAATATCGTCCGGCGAAATGTGGGTGTTGTATTACACCTCTGCCAGCCCCCTCGGGGGAAAGGCGTGACGATATGTATGTTAGGTACATTTAGATAAATATTACGCTTCACAGTCATAGCCTCCTACTAGATTTCTCTGTGCTGGGGACGCCAAAGACATGTACAACTAACACCCAGACCCAAAACCGATTTAAACTCACCATTCGAACATTTCCCCGCCCGGGAGCAGAAATAATGTCTCCCAGCAGGGCTATGTCTTTCCACCGTTTTGTAAATCCGTGCTTAGATGCGACAAAGCTAGAATACGGATATGTTTGTCTCTTTCTCGCGGGATAAAAACGGTGGGAAGACAATTTGTCTCCGACCCGTGCTAGCCCTGTTGCAAATATAAATAAAAAATTGATACATTTTTTGCACTGATATTTGCCTTACAAAAGCCCCAAACTAAGTAAAGCTTGTACTAAGTAAACATAACTACTTACATTTATTTTCTTATTTTACTTACAAATCCATAATAATTAGCATCCATATTAGCACCCAGTTTGTTAAAGTTTATTCTACGCGGTAATCGAACCCACGCTTTCAAGCTGAATTAAGGCAGGTTCATTACTGAGCCACCGAGGCAATCAAGTCTTATAACAGTCGCACTACCAACCAAGCTAAGAGTGACGCCAAAAGAAAGTAGCGAAATAGAGAAATATAGTACCAGCGTCAGATCGACGGCTCCCGAACCGCGGCGGCGTGATCGGCGGCACGAATAGACCTTCGGGCCAGAGGGACTCCGGGTCGGGCGAGTCCACTTGGTACGGCGACGGAGGAAGCAAGGGTATAGTGTCTGAAAAGAAGTAATAAGCAGAGGTTTAATAACTTGGTATTTAAGTAAGTATATGAAGGTACGCATGAATGAGGTGAATTGTTCGTGATACAAGTACAAATTTAAAAACCAATGACATCGATTTTTATCAAACAGCTAAGAACACTCCCGACTAATTCACCTTTCAAACAAAAAAAAAAAACAAAATCAAAATCGGTTCATTCGTTCGGAAGCTACGATGCCACAGACATATACACACACACACACACGTCAAACTTATAATACTCCGTAGTTTCGCTTCGGGGTTTAAAAAAAATGCGAACATAACTGAACAGACTTCTAATCGGTTACCGGGTGCTTTGATAAATTGATTCACGTTAAATTGTAATTACGTAAGTATCTTCATAGGTAGGTATGTACTTATACTTAATTTATTGCCGCGTTTTCCTACTTCTGATTACTGAGTTAAATACGTACCAAGAAATAGCGATTAGATTTAGAAGAACCTTTTTTATTTAATTCAAAAGTTAATTGGGGACTTTTGGCCTAATGATTACACAAAAGCGACTGATGTAAAGGTGCGTCTGTACTGACCGAGTTTTCCGCTTCCATCTCGATCAGGGGGCCTACCACGACATACGCTCAGAAATTTCCATACAAACGCGCTACCTAAATTTCTTGAAAATCATTTGTCAGATCATGATGAAATTTAGCATGTACATTAAATTAACAATATCTCCGCCCCTATGTTCTTGGTTTTTTTTAAAACGTTCTCAAGCTAAAATAGAGCTATGAAAAATATCCACATTTCAAGGGGCCACTTTTGACTGATTTATTCAATAGGTAGACAAAGCAAATCAAAGAAGTGAGATGAAAATCTCAAATCTCCGAATAGGGCCACTGCCCCGGCTTCGCCCAGAACCTACAAACCTTCTGTGAACAAGTATCTAGTTAATGGTGAAGACTGCATCAAAATCTTTTGTGTGGTACACAAGGCGGAGTTTAAGGATGTACAGAAGGGTCAGACAGACGCGGAAAGCGACTTCAATGTATACCATGGCATAATAAAATACTCCGCTAGGTATTTCATTCAGAAACACGTAGTGACGTCAATCGATGCTTAAGCAAGACCGAAATAAGTCATTTACAACAAGTTGAAAAGAGACGGATGACGATGACGTCATTAAGTGTTTGATGAATGCTAGACCTTGTTTTTTTGGATCATGATTTATACTAAGTAGATAAGAGATAAAATAAGCAAGTTTTGAAGCATCACCGTGTCTTGCCTTTCGTAGCTGCTTTATAAATAATTCAGGTCGAATGCTATGTTGTATAATGCAAAGAAGTTAATAGGTACCAGCCTACCACCTACCAATATATCTATTACGATTGCTCTGCCACGGCGGGGAAGTGTTGACTGAGCTTCCCCGAGGGTAGTCTTCGTGCGTGAACGGTATGGCGGGCCTGAAGCGAGGGTAGCCACCACCGCTAGGTGGTGACGTCACGGGGGGATCTGAAAAGAATAGCGAAGAAACTTTAAATCAACTTTTGGAGGTAGCTTTTGCTTGAATGTACGCGCTACAATACTTAATGCCCGATGCAAAGTATGATGACTTTGGACAGGTTCTTCAGTATGAGTGCAATGTTACAGAGTAATGGCAATAATATAAGCTAGTCATGCATTCAGTCAGGGTTCTTCCTCCTGCCTTTCGGTTTCAGCTCCAAGGGCTCTCTCTGCCGATGCTGGGCGCTGGGGGACGCTGGCCTCAGGGAAGTTGGAGGGTGAGAGTATCTACCAGCCAGGCTCGCGCCGGCGGTCTGTCTACTGTGCCATAGGTGTTACATACAATACTTTCTTCGTTGCACGACTCTTGAACCTTAACAAATTCATTCGTTTTGAATTTTTATTTGACATTTAATTCAAAAACATTAAATAACAAATACTTCAACTCTTGGTTTATGGCATTTGTGAAGATACATAACAACTCTTCCAATGTCACGTAGGATAGACCATCAAACACAGACAATTTGTATGGTGAGTATAGAAATGCCCATGCAGTGATTGAATACAAGTTGCAGAGTTTTTGCTTCTTTATTTCCCAACCTCGTTTTTTTGTTTTAAAATTTCATACATTTGCTCTTGGGTGAAAGGCCTCTGCCCCGTAACCCCGGTGGGTCACCTTACCCTATGAATCTTGGTTCACACTATGTCAAATAATCACTAAAACTCTTAGAAAAACAAAAAATAAAAATGTTCTCTTCTTGACAAGTTTGCTGCTAATTGTCAACACACAAACTTTTATATTTCAAAAATCAGTTGTCTTTTTGATATCTCAAATATATTTAAAATACCTAAATATATTTTGTAAAAAAAAAGGTCTTACGCCTAAAACTCGTAAACGCCTTCTGCGGCCTATACATCCTCCTGCCAGACTGAGGCAAGGGGTCCCCGACTCCGTGAGTGAAGCTCCGCGCTGGTGTGTTCACGCTCACGTGGGACGCGAACTGCGTGGCCGCCAGCACCTGTGTCGCCAACTGTACCAGGTATAGGCAGAGAGCCCCTTGGAGTGCTCTGGATGGTGATACCTAAAAAGAAAATGGAGATTGTAGGCATTACTTTATAGCAAATTAGCTGTACCGGTTGTACTCGCGGTAGGTCCTACAAGTACAATTATTTTTGTCGGTATGAAAAGAACCCTACTTCTTTATTTTTATTTAAACCCGATAGTAACGTGTATGCAAAACTTCAAGATGATCGGTTGAGGAGGTATATACTCTATCTAACCGACTATCTTAAAATTTTGAAAGCGTAAACAACTAACTCACAGTCGCATTAATAATATTAAATTAATCGAAATAATATAAAGAAGAAGTGGCACGATTCAATTTCTAGTACACAGCGCGTGGACACAATATAACTACAAGCAAGTAGACCCTACATACCTCCGTTGACAGTATTAGGTTACTTGTATCAAAAACAAAGATAGAAAGACGTACAAGGGACTATAGCGGACACAAGGCAACTAATTATCACTTTTGCGACTGGTTGCGTTTGCTTGTGACTACAGTGAATTGTGTGCAGCACCTAATTTATGCGGTCCATTTTTAGGTTCTCTTATCGTCTCTCCCTTATATTTGATCGAAGATTAAATTAGCATAGTCTGTCTAAAAGTAAGTAGTCATATCTACCTACTCGTAAAGTTATCAACTTATTATATCGAAAGATTGCGGGAAAAAAGTGTAGGTAGAAGGCTAGTAAGTATATGTATAAGTTTGAAGTAAGTACCTATTTAAGTTCCTAGTAGGCAGGATTCCCCGTAGTGATTAGGATTTGATATAAAACTATTAGTCAACTCTAGCTGAGCCGGAAGTCAGGTTCTGGGAAAGTACCTACCCACCTAATAACATTAGGTAAAATATAGATGGGTAGGTACGAGTAAGTATCTATAAGGAGGTAAGTATGTAGCAATAAACATGTAGGTACTAAAAAGAAGAATTAAGGCTGGCTATTGAGCCTGTACACGAATTTACGTAGATTACCTATAATTAATTGTATTTAAAGTCGCCGAATGACTGAAGCCGAACCTCTTGACGTATCGTGTACGCGTATCGTTTTGCCGTAACTGTTCGACGTATCAATTCAACGGGCCGATCACTCGCCGCGAACACGTAAACTATATATGTACATAGTCGGCTTTTTCGACTATATATGTTCATACGCGCGCTCACTGCGAGCTCACTCATCTTAACATCGTAGCATATCAAGTTTTTTTTTTAAATTACACTCCACGGACTCCGAGGACCGTGACTTTTGTTAACTGGTATGTTAATTATTATTATTTAACGGGAATACAGGTAGAGAGGGGCTCGAAATGTACCCACAATTTCTATAAACATTCCAAATTATTACAATTTTAACCTACTATCGTCACATCATGGCCTCCTCCCGTCCCAGAGCCTCCATCATCGTAAGCGTATCAAAGCTTGCCGAGACTGAACTGGGGGGCTATTCCTGCACGTGAGATGAGATGAGATTTTATCTTGGTCACTCTCACACCTATGACGTTTTAAATGAGAGCAACAAGGACGAAAGAAGGTGAGATGAGAATTTCAAATCTCCGAATAGGGTCCCTGTGCGCTTACACGATAGGTACGCGAACACGCTACGTTACGACGAAATGTTATCAGTCAGTCGCCGCCTTAACCTAGGTACTGCTCTATGAATAATGATTATTTGTTACTGAGTAGCAGAGCTAATCGTACTCTAGATTTAGTTCATAACCATTATTGTTAATCTTATTGTTGGAGGCTTTTACAATAAAATTCATGATCCAAAACGAACGTTATGAACTCAACCATCTCTAATATCTATCCATGTAATACATACCTTTGGTATTTAACGTAGGTTACCTACCGTTATTGCCGTAGCCAAACATATTTAGATGCCCATACTTAAGGTTAAGGCACAAGGGCACCTTTACCGTCATTGAATTTTATTCGATCTCATGCTACATCAAAGATAATCGAAGCAGTAGATCGCGGATGTGGACTTTTTTTAGCGTGGTGCTAAAAAAGTCCACATACAGTAGTAGCGTGGTGGTATCTTTATTATTAGCGCTTCCAATTGAGCAAAATTCATGGCATTATATAATACATTATAATAAATATACAGAGGCCTTTGCCGACCAATAGAACATTTCAGGCAGAATAATTAAATAAATAATTAATACAGCCCATTTACGATCTATATAGTTATAGCCGGCTCCGGTGACCAAACTTGCGTCTTTAGACTAATTTTAACGTACCTACCTACTATTTTCGTGAACGTGTTATTGGTAAGGCTCATCCACTGGTTATATGGTCTATGTGATACATTAACAATAATAGGTAAGTATTTATTGGGTTTTATAGCAATTTGTACTAATGCAGGTGTATTCACACCGTTCGTGTGTCGTTATTATGATGCTACTTGAGAAATAATGATGCATTTAATATGAGATTTGCGTGTTGTCACGGATCCGTTGATGATGTTAGGATATAGGAAGTTCCTATGTAGCTACATAATTGGATCAGTAGTGCTATTTATAATCATTCAGAAACGTTTCCGATCAGATCCCAAAAAATGTTTACTCAATTTTTTCGAATCTCAGCCTACTTTTATACATTTCGGAATAGAGATTCAAGTTTAAATCCGATCGGAAGAATGAATCACGTTTAAAAACTCATGAATACGGACTGATTTGAATAATTTTAGTTTAAAATTTTTGGAATCCGAACGGAAACTTTTCCGAATGATTGTGAATACTAATATGCAGTGGGGCTATTCCTACGCGTGAGATGAGATGAGATTTTATCTTAGTCACTTTCACACCTATGACGTTTCAAACGAGAGCAACAAGGACGAAAAAAGGTGAGAAGAAAATCTCAGATCTCCGAATGGGCCTATTCGGAGATCTGAATAAATAGGAAGGTTTAGGGAGATATAGGATAGGTATAGTGACATCAGATAAAGAGACAACGAATCGTCACGCCTTTCCACCGAACGGACTGGCACTTCGCCGGAGGATAGTAGAGGATAAGTGAACAAGATGTGTTTTGGTCCAGCCTATATCTTTAACTGGAGGCGAAAATAATAGATGGATAGAAAAATGTAGAGCTAAAAGATATGAGACAGTGTAGTTTGCAGAAGACGATATCAACGATGATGATCGAGCTTAGTAGAGGAGAAAAATAAAGAAGGCTGGTCTCACCAGCAAGTGAGATAGATAGTTGAGAAAAGGAAAAAAGATAATACCTAGGTATTATTTCTTGTATTTGTTGTGTGCGTTTTTAGGAACGAAAAAACGTTACCAGCGGCCATGACATAATTATTTCCACAAAATTCTTCTAGATCTGGTATTTTTTCCAAGGTAATACAAAAGAAAGAAAGAAAAGGAATACTTACTTTTTAGTTTTAGCTTTTGATTGAATAAAGTACCTACTTAGGAACTTAATTTTATTACTCCACTCCCATTTCGTACAGTACAGTTGTATCAATGGAAATGATAAAAATGTTCTGGCTACATAACTGCATCAAAAAAAGGTAAGCACGACTATGAATTAATTTTTCTATTTCACCAAAATTAAACTATTTGAATTTCTTGAAATTTACACATATTAAACTAAGGTAGCAGGTAGGTGACTATGCGTTCTAATTTTACGGTCCCATAGAATTAGAAAAGTCTGGAATCCCACGTATAAAATTGAACTCCTAGTTTCGCCACAGCAGGCCCAGTTGTGATGAGAACTTGTGCAATACCGCGTGAGAGCACGCCAGAATTAATGCACTGCCTCTAGGCTACAACAATCTCGCTTTCAGTTACAAAGCTTAACTTCTATAGGTAAGATTCGGTATATCCTTTTCATCCTGAGGTTGCTTGGCAGAGATAGCTTCTACCGATACGGGCAACAAGTTTTTGTTGCAGTAGTTGTGTCGCGTTGTTATTTCTGGTGTGAAGAACAATAGAATTTACGTGAAATTATATGCCACGGTTGTTTGTCCTATATTAACAAATAACAAAACATGTAAGAAGCTTTCGGGCGGCTTAAGGACTTAGTAAGAACAGCAGTAGCCAGTAGACTAAAACGTACTTCGACACTCCCAAACACACGCCATCAGTCAAAATAATTCTCAGACGCATTCACTCCTAATGGTCCATTACGTGATGCACCTGGGCGTGGTCGTGAGCTAGCCTAAAGATATAAAAGACCCTTCATAACTACCTAATAGGGAATTCTTTGAGTTGCAAAGCTTTTTTACTGTCCCCGCATTTCATATCTCTTTCAAATTCTGGTGCGTGTTAGTCTGAACAAAGATCTCGTAATGCGGTATCTACAGAGGTTATCTGTGGTTCAGTGTTAAAATCCTCGCTACCTAGAAATGGATTAGTCAGGGAAGTCAAGGCTATCACATGATGATGGACTAGTTTAATGTGTGATGCGCATCGTGAGGGAAGGTTTATCTGCTGTTGTTCATTTACTAATTAGAATGGCATTTGAAAGTGAGCGTCTACAGTAGGATAGGAACCTTTCTTGTACAACCTTGGTACTTGACAATCAATTAGGTAGGTAAATACCTCCATAAACCTTAAAGATAAACCGTGGTCTAGGTATCTGTCTAAATATAGATAGGTAGGTAATTACAAATGCATCGGCATTTAGGAGTAAACGTTGTTTTTTACGATAAGTAAATCAAGATAGAGAATACATTATACAACACATACAATACGCGCCTTTCTCCCGTAGGGGGGAGACTACTTCTTTCTCTCTTCTGGTCTCGTTTAGACTTGTGACCAATAGAAGTTAATGATAGTCGCTGGGAGCAAAGGGCGTCATTGTGACTAATAGAGTCCTAGTCATATGAAACATGGTGGCAAAGAAAACCAGCATGTCTTGGACTGGAAACTGATTCTTAGAGAGGGTATGAATTACTATGGAGCCCCAACAATGGAATTCAAATTCAGCTCTTAGGCTTTTTAAACATTAATAGCAATAAAGTCAGATTCATTACCAAAACGCAGTTTATTTAACTAATAGTTAACTACTTGACAAACCATTGAAACCAATCCAGCTAATAAATCAATCGCGACATCTTCAACTAAAAAACAAAACCGTTAACGCCGTAGGTATATTCCTTTGCACAGCAGATAATTATTAAACGCTAATTGTTATTTATCTACCAGAATAGGTCTCGAAATGTTTCAAAACCGTATCCGTGACCTTAGTACGAATATAACAAATAGGCGTTTGTAATGACTTGCATGATCATGTGGATGGAACATTATGTGATCGGACCAAGGTGAACGCACTGCTATTATATCAAATGTAGTAGACAAAGGAAACGCGGATGCTCCTGATTGATACTATTTGATTAAAAAATCGATGGGCTCGAATGGTATCACGATCGCGGAAATATGCATTTATCATGAAAGGCTTTAGTAGGCTGACAGGTAAATAATAAGGTGTTGAGGTGCGGTACATTCACAAGGAGAAGATTTTGATCTCCGCTTGGAGTTATTGTATTCTAAGGGCTACATTCAAAAAGACGCTCAGTTATGAGTCTCGATTTAAAACCAGTTTCAAATCGAGATTCTTGACTGAGCGTCGTTTTAGAATACGGCCCTAAGAAATTATTAGTGGGAAGTTAAATATCGGTAGATATGAATGTTAGAAGAATTAAACGGATAATTTATTTCCTCTTTTATACTGTGACTAATACTTACAGATTCTTTTAGGATTATTTGTAGACGAATTTCCGCAAATTAACGCTCGATTATATCAATTATCCACGATAATCTGTCTGAGGAAATGCCACGATTTTGCCATTTAATTTTGTTTTTAATTGTAGCAATCTGCAAACAATAATATTCAAGTTTAAAGAGCAATATTTCTAGTAAAATTACATTAAATGTGATAAAAAGGAAGTAAGTAATTAAAATATATCTTAATTTATAGGTAAGTATGTAGTCTTAGTAGTGTAGTGTAGCCGGTTTTTAACATTTGAAACATACGTACAAAATTCAGAATAGTGATAGCCACTTGCACTGAACATAAGAATTGCCTAAATCCTTGCTTAACTATTTTAAACTACTCCTAGCGAAATATTAGCTTATCGAGCACATTAAGTTGAGAGTCTCCTAAGGAATGGCTAAAGGCTCATGCAAGCAAATTTAGGTAGCAGATAGCTAGGACTAGTTTTAACTAGATAAGCAGAACTTGAGCAGTTATTAGGTATATTCAGTGCAAGTAGGCATGAGGGAGAAAACTTTGGAGCAGCATTATTAATTGAATTTAGAAAAAAAGTTTATGAACTGTAAGAAAACAAGGTAACATTGAAGTGGTACTCTCCACAAAAACGGTTGATGTTGACTTTCCAAACTGGCTCATTATAAGTAGACTCGATTCCTTTTTACTATCTGTCATATTTCAATGTATATGTTAGTATATTTATTGATGTAGGTACTTGTGTATGTTTATGACTGGGTAGTTTATTTGTATATTTAGTAATAATTATTTATGTCGGTATTAGTATGTAAGTTTATTATAATTCTCAAATTTGTAAGTACATTACTTAATTTTTTTTTTCTTTAGCACACACCACCGTCCATGCTTAATCATAATGTTTTTATTCCATCCAAAGGTTGTTTGGAAGAGATCGCTCTAAGCGATAAGACCGCCCATTGCGCCTATATTTTTGAGTTAAACACTCTTTGGTTTAGATTTATTTTGTATTTGGTGTCAATAAAGAGTTTTTGTATTGTACTGTATGACCATCGTCTTCTAGAGATTGTCTTAGATCATTGTACGAAAGGATTTAGAAAGGAAGAAGGTAGTTGTAGATGGTACGAGTAGCTATGGTAAGTAGGTCCAAGCTAGTTATACCAATCAATCGATCAGCTTGTCAAACCTGAGCTTAGCAAACTCCCACAAAACGTGACTGTAGACAAAGCCGTGCATTATCGATCCACTGGCGTTTTAGCATTACAAAATTTTAATGCTCAATTTAATGTTGTCTTCATTGGTACAGTGCAGTACTGCACTAATGTAGATTAGTTGTTGTCCTTCTACATTCGAAATTGGTAAAAGGGATATTTAGGTAACGGAATCTTCATCATCGATATTTAGGTATGTTCACAGAGCCACTAAAATTTTTACGACTTCTGCTGTATGTATAGAGCAAATTGGTAAGTAGTCTTTGTTATTTTTCAGAAAACTATATATACTATATAAATCAATAAACAATTGCCTTTTTCTCTCTTTAAAATTATGAGCACGATCGAGAAAGACAAAAGACGAAGTAAGTAACTATTCTGAGGATATATGTACTACTCTAAGTTTATTAATAAGTCCGATGAAGTATTCGAATTTCTCATAACTATTCTGTCCTTCGTACCTTCCTAAGACTGAGCTAAGAGCGTATGAATACAAACCACACGACTCAAGTACCTACAATCCCTTTGCGGAAGAGCCATTCATGTCTCACGCATATTATTATCATCCTTTCCTTATCAATTTTAATCCGCGCTACTCTAGCAACACACCGCTGCAATCTCGTGTAATACAAAGTTACAGTAATTGTAACAAAGCGTTTGCTCGAATTTGTCACGAGGTATCACGTCGCTCGCAGATCAAGAGCAGTCACGAATTAAGTTGCTCGGTGTATCAAGGACAGCGCTACGATTTACGAGTCTGCCATCGGATGGATGCCTGATATGGTTTGGATTGTGACGGATGTTAATCAGACGACAAAAAGTGTGTAAACGGAGCTTTGTCGGCACGAGCCGCACGAAGTGGTGGAAGATAGTTCTTGTTGGATTTGAAGACTGCGTTTAGTCGATGTACGGGTACCTAGTACTGATGTCCCACTTGGGATGTATTATGCATTCCATGTAGAGCTATTAACCCACCCGAGCTATCAAAGCTTTTTGAAATACATCGGAGCGAAGCTTTGGTATTTGGCTTCAGTGACGTAAGGCGGAGATGAAGCAGATAGTGAGAAAAGTTGAGAAGAAAAAGTCAGAGAATAATTCTGTAGGGGTAAATCGAGATATTACGGCTCTCTCTCGTAAGAAAAATCATAAGAGTGGAAGTAACCAAGTGGTATGTTTGCCAGTTCTTACCATATAGCTAGAACAACAGCAATTTTAGGCGAGTAAGTCAGACAGCGAAATATATTTCATCGTCTGAACTTGACCGATTTAAATGGTTAGCGCAATAAATGCAGGTGACAAAGTGTCTTCGTTATGTGAAGCGAAAATCAACAATATTTGGCCCACGTTCGACCCACGCTATCATTAACAAGTTCAAATGAAACTGTCAAAGACACTACTGTTCGTTGCATGTGCCTCACGTCTATGGATTAGCTTGAAAATCAAGCTAATCCATAGACGTGACAATCAAGCTAGTCTTCTTTCTTTGACATGGAGACACTAGCAATATATCACTTCTCTAACTTGCATTTTACTGCAACGCTACTGATTTCTAACATTTATATAATTCGTTCTACCATGATGAAATGTGAAAATGATACCTCCTACGGAATATTAGGAAGTCATGGTGTATTACGAGCAATATACCAAGAAGGGCAAGAGAGAGCGGTTATTGTAAATTGCTTTTAGATGTATCTAAGTGTTAAGTAAACATGCCCCTTGAAATTGAAAATCGATCGCAGTTTTGCGGTCAGGAAAGAATTCGTCATCGGGTCTAGTCATGATTATATAAATAGGTATGCGATAGATAAAAATAATCTTGAAGATATTTGCCAAGGTACGAGTAGCTTCTTAGCTGTAACCATCGGCGTCTTTTTCACATAATTTCTACATAGATACTACAACGTGGCGTGTTGACAGCTTTGAGCCATTGTATTGATAACACTGGTCAACAGTGATTTTGTTGCTCTTGATGTTAGAGTGGTTTCGAATACTTCTACGTCAACAATGTAAGAAAATATGGGTCGTTTTGGAATATTATTTTTAGTTTTTAAAAAATCTTCATTTTCACATTGCACCATAACAATAGTACGGTGAGCCAAAGCAGAGGGAGAGCGAGAGCAGTAGTAAACATTTTATTGAGCCAATCCAGTACTTTCATGAATATATTCGAAAACTGGCCACTTGAAAAGATAGAAATCCGCAAAGTTGTGTAATCTGTCATGGGTCTTACTAGATAGGTCCATGGGTTAGCAAGAGGAAAAAATCCTGCCTGACCGAAACCAAAGTCCGGAAGATCGGAAACTAACATATCGCCTCTCTCCTGAAGAGGCTGGCAGAAGTGTAATACAACACCCACACTTCGCCGGTCGATATTCAGTTCCAAGTGTAACAGGGAGCGAGCTTACAGACTGGAAACTAGAAATTAAATGTCATTTGAGATCAGAGTTATAGTCGATTTTTAGAGAAACCAAAATAACGTCTGTAGTGTAATAATAATAATAAATTCGGGACACTTGCACACACGGTCGCCTGACCCCAAACTAAGCAAAGCGTGTACCATGGCTGCCAGAGACTGATATACATACTTAGATATTTTTAAATACACACTTAAAGAGATATTAACACCCAGACATAGAACAAACAGAAATGTTCATCACATAAATGTTGGCCCTAGGTGGGAATCGAACCACGCCCCCAAGCTCAGAAGGCAGGTTCACTATCAACTGAGCCACCGAGGCAGTCAAGGTGTGTCTTTGTAAATGCGTTTGTAGCTAAAATAACTTGACTTAAACAAACATTATTTTAACCATTATTTTATTAAACATTATTTTACATTTCAAACCAACATTTAATACTAGAAAGAGTAGATTTGCGTCTATTAAAATACCTGCTTGTATATACCGTCCGGAGTAGCTTGGCTAACAATTGGTATTAAGTATTTTGTTTTGTTCATCGGCCACAGTACCTACTTGGACAAATCGGTGCAATTTGGCAACAATGTGGTCAGGTTCAAGCTATTGTTTGTCTATGATCACACACCTATTATATCATTCATTAACTATTCAGTACATACGTAGACAGTAGACACTATAAGAACTTCGTTAGCTGTGTATCTAGCGATTTCTACTTTGTTGATTTGGGAGGCGATGTTCACTCCTAAATAAGTTATCTTCCAAAGTTCGACAAGCTAGGTATGGACCAAAATCGTTTTCGGTCATTATTTATTATTCGTCCTTGTTGCTCTCGTTAAAAGCGTCCTAGGTGTGAGAGTGGCCAAGATAAAATTTCATCTCATCTCACGCGCAGGAATAGCCACCCTGTACTTACGAGTATGTAGACAGTAGACACTATAGGAACTTCGTACGCGGTGTACCTAGCGATTTCTTTTTTTCGATTTGGGAGGCGATGTTCACTCCAAAATAAATTATCTTCCAAAGTTCGACAAGCTAGGTAGGGACCAAAATCGTTTTCGGTCATTATATAAATTTCTTTCAGCGAGATCTAGACATTTAAAATATTTTTTTACCATTTCTGCGCCTTTGGTGGTCCTATTTTCAATTGCTTATCTTTTTGTTGGTCAAGGTTGTCAACCGTGAAATAAGATTTTTTTTTTCAAAATTCTACGGCGATACATGTAAGTAATATTCTAGCGACCTCCACAGAAGAAAGCTTTTATTACGTGCTCAAAAGCCAAGGATAAATAAATTTACTCTAAGCCAGACTAGTAAATCCAGTTCCTTGTGACCCTCCCGACCTCGGACCAGCTAAGCTTTCTGCCTTGTGAGTTCTGACAAGTACCATTATGCGTATCATGTGACAGATCCAACTAGTTTTGATAACAATCAATGAATCCGGAACCAAGTTCCCATTAATGCCGTTCTACCTTTAGCCTACGTCCTGGTTGAGCAAACTGTGAGCGGCTGACTGTCCGCTGGCTTACTGAGTCGCTTATTGGGCAAACTCAATGTCGAGCAAGCGGCGAACTGTAGCAAAGAAAAATCTCGCATTTTTTTTTTATGTAGAATAGTTCGGCGTTTGACCACCAACTCGCCTGATGTTCAGCGACGTTGTGGTCTAAGATGGAGCACGACGACCTATAAGGTACTTATTCACTCAAGCCTTGAAGTTTACTAGAGTGAAGAAGTACAAAGACGGTAGTTGAGTGAGGCGCTACAAGTGCGCTACTGCTCAGACCCGTCTTCGGAGCGGTTACACCGGCTGCATCCCGAAACACGACTAGGTTATTTCACGGCATAGCTTGGTCCGGTGGGTGGTAACTAGCCACGGCCGAAGCCTCCCACCAGAGAATTTCATTTCAGCATTTTCATTTTTGCTACAGTTTGCAGCTTGCTCAACATTGAGTTTGCCCAATACGTGACTCAGAGTCGCTCATAGTCAGGCGCTCATTGAATGAGGCAGCAAGCGATACGCCACAAACTTCGTAGGTACAATACGCGCTATTCGGACACTTTTAAGACAAAGATGTCTGGAGCCTTCCACTTCCGCCAAGTAGCCACTAGTATGTATAGATATTACCTAGTTGTAAGCCAAAATTTGTGAGACAGTAATTTATTTATTATTTGAAAAAATAATGCCCCTCAGTTTCTTGCCTGTTCTTCTGAGTAGAGGCTCTTTATCCGAACAAGGCGGTCGAGTCTATTTAAAAAAAAACTTTGACGTTCATAAGTGTATCTCTGATACCCAAATTGAATAAAAACATTTTGACTTTTGACTTGACTTTTGAGTCCATGTAAAATATATAAGGTACTATAACTAGAGGCAAACATCCAGCCGTTTACGATTTACTTAGTTAGGACAAAGCCTTAAAGCCTAGACATAGCACAAGCGGTCGTTTTCTTTTCACTGATTATGACACAGCTCAAGTTTAGAACCTCGATCAAGGTTCTTAGGTAATATACAAAACGTACGATACGTAAGTAGAAATGCCAAATCGGAGCCAAAGTATCTAACAAGCCACAATTGGATCTTTTGCGATTTTTATTTCTGAAATCCTACTGAAAAGAGTTCAAATGGATGTGTAAAAAGTGGATCATGTCATGTGGCGATTTTAGAATAGAATTAGGTAAGTACCTCCAGCTGACAAACATTACACTGATCGATGATGAAAACCGTTTGTCAGATTATGATGAAATTTAGCATGTACAATTAAATTAACAATATCTTCGCCCCTATGTTCTTGGTTATTTTTAAAAACGTTCTCAAGCGAAAATGAAAAAAAGAGCTATGAAAAATATCCGCATTTTAAGGGGTCACTTTTGCGTGATTTATTCAATAGGTAGACAAAGCAAATCAAAAATTCCATTACATAGGGAGGTTATCTACATCATTAGCTGTTAAATGAATCAATAATACAAGGGAAATTATTAGTCACTTAAGAATGATTACAATAGTGCAAAAGTCATAAAAAAAATAGAAATTGCACTTTGTCACTCTGTAGGTAAGTTTAGAGGCTCGTCAGTATCATTACTCGCTCTCTTCACTTGTCTTCTTCTTCTAGTCGAAATGGCGATAGAATACCTTAAGGCAATTCGAAGTCTAGGTCGCCTAGGTCGAAATTAGTTGGGTCGCCGGACTCCTAAGGTGAAAGGTATGTCGCGCTCGCTCGCGATACTATTCTAATAGAAATAAAATTATATTTTTTTTTAATTAAAAAATTGCACTCCACGGACTCCGGGGACAGTGACTTTTGTTAACATAAATCATTAATCATGAATTTATTTTTGATAAATTTGCCTCTATCAATGCATTGAAAACAGTATTACAAGGTACTCAGAATATCTTTCATGTTAATTATAGTTTTGCTAGCGACCCGCCCCGGCTTCTCACGGGTGCAATGCTGAATACTAAATACACTACAAAAAAACTTATTTGTCGTAAAAAGTAAATGACAAAAAAATGTTATTGTGGGATATCGATAAGAGATAGACATATACCATCGCGGAGTTTTCTGTAGACATTTTCAATGTGTACAAATAATTAGTACATTATTTTGATAAATCTCATAGGATTCAGCCTGCGTTTGCAATGTAAGCGAAAAAAAAATTGATAATTAACGACATCACATTAAAAACCTCAAAAATAACAGTATTTCTCCACTATTTAATGGATGTTATTGTACATATAAACCTTTCTCTTGAATCACTCTATTTATTAAAAAAACCGCATCAAAATCCGTTGCGTAGTTTTAAAGATTTAAGCATACAAAGGGACATAGGGACAGAGAAAGCGACTTTGTTTTATACTATGTAGTGATTTAAAAAAACATAAGCACGTAAAAAAAATACGTGTTTACGTTTCTCTGAGCACTCATTATACATTATACATAAGTACCTTGCAATTTGCCAAGCTCAAACAGGTAGGTATTTGATATTATTCTTAGACAACCGTAACTAGAAGATGCAGCATAAAATCTGTAATTTGTTTTTCGCTCTTCGCTTACAATGAAACGCAAATGACATGTTTATGAACGGTACCACCTAATGTGAATGGCTGAATTTATCTTCGTTGGTCTCCGTTTTGGCAAGAATGAGTGATGTTAATGTCCTAAAAGGGCAAAGAGGTAGCACAGATTGCTGTAGCAATTTTAAGATGGATTGGGTCTTGTCCGATCACCGTATCCAAAGATCGAGTCCTTGAAACTGAAACTGCTAGCCTCCGAAGTTGTTACAAAATCCTACTTATATTGACTCACTGCCTCGGTGGCTCAGTTGGTAGTGAACCTGGCTTCTGAGCTTGGATTCCCACCTAGGGCAAACATTCATGTGATGAACATTTGTGTTTGTTCTATGTCTAGGTGTTAATATCTATTTAAGTATGTATTTAAAAAATGTCTAAGTATGTATATCAGTCTCTGGCAGCCATAGTACAAGCTTTGCTTAGTTTGGGGTCAGGCGACCGTGTGTGGAAGTGATCCAAATTTATTAAATTTATTTATTATTATGAAGGCGAAAGTATTTGTGTAAATGTTTGGTTGTTCGGAACTTCTTCATTCTTCTTCTCAAACGGATGAATGGATTTTTATGAAATTCGGTTTGGAGGTAGCTTATAACCTGGATTAACACATTTGAAAACTTTTGAACCGTGAGTAAAACCACAGGGTAGCAGGTAGCTAGTATGGTAGGTATATATTTTTTGCAGTTTGTGACTGAGAATAAGTTCTATTCAAACAGGAGGATCTTTGAGTAAAGTATAGTATTCGAATAAATTAACTGAAGTCCGTTATCGCGCTAACGTATATTTCTGATAACAAATTAATTAATTATTAGGCACATAGTGCAATGGAAAATTAAGCCTGAAAATGATAATTGATCCGGCAGTTATCTTAGGAATACCGGTTGAATTTTTAGCGTCTCGAGAATAATATGGTGTGTTGTGTAAAAGGAATTCACGAGAACACATTTACTTAGTGGAGAGTGCGAGGCGCATGTGGACAAGGATACGCTAGCAGCTTGGAAAGGATATCAAAGAGGCCGACGGCACGTGCGGCGATCCTACCTTTTGGCTGGCTCCAAATTACACATTTTACTATAGGTAATCAACCGGTATTCGAGTCAACGAACTAGGTAAATAAGTGCCTAAGGTATATCTCTAACTTATTAGGCGCTCGTCACGACCTGATAACCGATATTACCTACACATAATTTTGTTGAGAAATACTAATACGGTTACACGATTCCAGCTAACATAAGGATATCTTAGGTTTCCAGTTACATTAAATTCGATAAAGCCTACTTAACTTAGAAATCTTAGAATTCAGTGCAGATTTGATCGTTGGAACGTACTTAGATTTCAATTACCAATACGATGGGTAAATTACTGGTTAAGTTAGTAATAAGTACTTAAGGCGCCGTCATAGCACGATTTTTCACCCACACACACGTTTACCTAAGCTGGCTTCATTTAGAGTTGAAAATCGTATATCATATTTGATGGTAAAATGAGATCGACGCGTAAAATTATTTTTTTTGTATTTTTTTTAATGGTATTAATCGTAACAAGGACACAAATAAGAATAAGTTGCTCGGTTAAACTTTAGAGAACTAATCTGGTTATTTAATAATAAAAAAAAATGTAACCGCTGAAGATTTAGAGAACTACGTTCCGATAGTTTTTTTAAGAAGATACTTTATGTGGTTTTCTTTTACCAAAATGAGAATGATTTTCAAAATTGTTTTTCGGTAAAACTGAAGTCGGTTTCTTCTACCAGCTGTGTTTTTTTTTTGTACCTGATCATCATAATTCTTCATATTAAACTAGGCGTAAACAAAATACTTGATTTAGGTGATTTCGTGTAATACGAGGTCTTAAACGTAGCCGAAAATGTAATCCTACTTAGAAACAAGTGCAAGTCTTTATTGCTCAAGCGATGTGTGAGAATCCAGTACAGAAAGCGAATGGGATACAATCTTTAAATCCTTTAGTAAGTATGAAGAAATGATTACATACATACTTTAATAAATACAAGTTAAACAAAGCAAACAGAAAAGTTAAGCTATTTCATAACTTAAGTAGTTACTTGTCTGATCTTATCTGAATAGTTAAGTTAGTTCAGTTTAAAAGTCACAGTGAACTTACTTACCTGATTAAGTTAATGCAAAATTAGCGCTATAGATATGTATTGTTTTGATTAAAAAATACAGTTACTTACTCTACTCTCTACTTGTCGTAGAGTCGAAATATGCTTTTTGCCAATGTTAATGCAATATTTTAGTATGGAAACTGACGTGGTTTTGACACATTATGATTAATAAAACGGGAATTACTTAGGTACCATAGTCGGAATAATCGCCTAAATCGTACGTGATTAATTTCCGTTTTAAAAATCATAATGCAATATTTTAGGGGCGGACCCTGGACATTGGTTTGGGGGGAGGTAGGCCTTTATTTACCTAGGACAATCCTTTTTGGATACCACCACCAGCCGCAGGAGCGGGCGGGTGGTGAGGTGGGAATCCCGCCACTGGCGACCTACCCACTAAAACGTTAGGGAGTTCCACTTTAGGCGCTGCATGTTGGGGCTATCCGGGGACGCTTTCGGACACTTCGCGCGGCCCCGACAGCGTTAGCCTCTTCGGGCTCCCTCACTCTCAAGCCTGACCTCCTCCTCTTGATGAAGATGTGTACGGACACAAGACTTATCGTCACCAACCATCTCCACCTCGAGGACCAATCAAGGCAAAGACACTAAAAGCAGACATTTTCGACTATTGTAGAGTGCGAATTAGATAGGTACTTTTTGGAGAGACCCTCATAACTGCTAGTGAGTTATTCGTACGTACTTATTCGTACTGGGTACAATATTTTAATCAAAACTGAACAATCCTATTAGATATTTTAACCGTTTTGACCTTTGTCTTTTTCTTTATTGACTTTTAAATACCTGCTTATTAACGAACAAATAGTTATTTTGTTTTGATGTGTACCTAATGTACACGTGCCCCAGTCAGCTACATTTCGTGCGGATTAAATCATCCAAATCGAAAAATGATGAATCGTATGATAAAATTGTACATAAAAAGACACTCCGCCGCTGAATATGGCATTTTATGGGATTGTTTATGTGACGTGATATGTCGTGACATGACACAGATTGGAACAAATCCATTCACTATGAATGTAACATTGGTTGCCAATAAGGCTATCATGGAGTCTCTAGAACACCCTTATCCAAGGCTCGCCTGTTATTTATTGGACGTATTAACGTATCTGAACTAACTGAGAAGGCAATATTATTTAACTGGCAAAAACTCTTATTTTATTGGAAGCAGCATTTTATGTTTTTAATGAAATAGTCCTTATTTCAACACTCTTTTATTGATTAGTGTCACTGTTCTATATAGTGAACTTTAATCTAATTCTAGAAGTCGTATCGAAATTAAACTTTGTGTGTGCTTATATATGTACCTACCTATATGTATAGTTCTTATAACAAAACCACGATTTAGAATTTCGGGTCTTCTAAAAAAAGGCATGCGTTTGATCGCTACATCGCCTAGTGCTGATTAGATGATGGAGCCTGGAAGTGGACTTTAGGCTCTATCTTCAAATCAACGTGTTGTTTAGTTTTTTAAAATTACATAAGTACATAATAATTTCATATATTGTTATGTAAATAACCACATTATAAGGAGCAAAACTAAAATACCGGACGTAACAGAAAGAATAAGGTTACTCAAATGAAAATGAACAGGACATAACTGTAGACTTGAAAATTCCAGATGGACAAAACAAGTCACAGAATGGACTCCACGAGACGGGAAAACGAGCCAGGGATGACAAAGGAAAAGATGGAGAGACAAATTTTCAAAGAAATGCGGCCCAAACTGGCTGACCGCAGCTAGAGGGAAAGAAGAGTGGAGAAAATTAGGGGAGGCCTACGCCGCAGAGGCGACTTCTGCAGCTGCAGATGCAGTAGAAATAAAGGCTTTTTTATTTTATTTTATTTATCGACTCCTGTCTAACAGCACAGTGTAAAAAGTTCTAGGCTGTGCTAATTGTGGTGCTAATAGGTAATTATAATACGGCTTCTTCTCGCTTGTGCTATAATGTCTTGTCACGGGCTAATTTTGGCCAAGGTTTCTTATTAAAGAATTGAAATAGTAATACAGGGTTAAAAGCTTAAGGTGTACTCACTGATCTAGAATTTCGGAACAACTTTTACTTTGAGACCAAACCAAAAATAAAAAATAAAAAATTACAACATCACGAAGAATGCTACCATTTAGTATGTCCTGTTTTTTTTTTTAATTTATTAATGGTATGGTTTATGGTTCATTACAAGCTTAAGTAAATACATGATGATTATGTAATTCGTTTGGTCCTTTAAGTCCCAACAAGATTTCTGAACGACGCATATTCAGTTAAATGGTGTTATTACTGGTAGACAATTTTACATCTGCTTATAGTCTTCTACTAAAAGGAAACCTAATTCCGAGCTAAGCTTTATCTATTTGCATCATCAGCATCATTTGAAGAAGCTATTTATATGCAACAAGCCATAGACTGGATGAAATAACAACTCCTCGACGACATAGGTACTCGAGACAGCAATTCTGAGGTCATACATGCAAGGATCGGCGATTGAAATGGAAATTGAACTTTCACATCAAACTACACTATTTTCGTTGTAGGATGGTGCGAATGTTATTAGACATTTCATTCTTCACCCATAAAAGTTCCTGCGATTACTAATCATGACTTAAAACTTTACCAGGACCCTTAATATTACAACATTAAAAGACGGGATCATAATTAACTGTAGCTGAGCTACCCACGTCCGTAGGAGTGTACTCTATTCTGATTCCCTACACGTGGTCCCCGGGTAGTGCTAACCGGGTAGCAAACTCTGGTGGGAGGCTTCGCCGTGGCTAGTTACCACCCACCGGACCAAGCCATGCCGTGAAATGACCTAGTCGTGTTTCGGGATGTAGTCCGGTGTAACCGTTCCGAAGACGGGTCTGAGCAGTAGCGCACTTGTAGCGCCTCACTCAACTGCCGTCTTTGTACTTGTTCACTCTACAAAACTTCAAGGCTAGAGTGAATGGGTACCTTGTGGGTCGTCGTGCTCCATCTTAGACCACAACGTCGCTCAACATCAGGCGAGTTGGTGGTCAAACGGCGACCTATTTTACATAAAAAAAAAAAAAAAAAAAAGCTGTAAATTATTAAATAAAATTACAAATTTATTAATTAAATTAATACATTAGATTGTTAAATCAATTAATAAAATACAAATAAATAAATTATATAAATGTATTAATTGATTAGTAATAATTACTGTAACTGTAAATTAAGTATAACACAAAAATGGGGTGTCGCTCGCACCATGCTACAATAAATAGAGTATAATTCAGTTACATAACCTTATCTGGAATCTGGATGACTCACAGAAAAACTCTCTAGTCTATACAATCAGGATTTTGTATACAGCCTCTCTGGTGTACAATAACTATAAAAATAACTACATTTTGGAGGATATGACGAAAATGATTGTTATGCGTATAGAATTGGTTTATGTAACGTCGATGTGTGGTCTTGAGAATGTGAACCGTTACGAAATGACCACATAAAATACTTTTGGATGAAATTTGAGCTGATTTTGCACAATTTAAAACTATATAGGTAAGTAATAAGTATTTTTGATTGAAAAGTGAAATGGTAAAGTCTATAAATGAGGATTGGCGGGATCGAGTTACAAATAAAATGTCTTTTTTGTGGTTTAATTAAATAAATTGAAGTAGGTACGTACCTACTTTATACCACGCAATCTTTCCGCCTCATTGCGATTCAAATAATCAAAGCAAGTATACACTGCCAATGACAGCGAAAGTAACATAAAAGCAAATGTATACGATTGACGAAGACGTGTCTAAAATAAACAAACAGAAGGTAAGGTTGATTAGCATTACGATTTTATTAGAATTAAATTTGAGGTTGGGTCGAGTTAGTAGGCACATTATTTTTGCCTGTACCATTGCGTTAGTCGTGTTTTGTTAATATTAAAACTTACGTAAAAAATTAAGGAAAGGATAGGTACAAAGGTATGGTAAGCAACAGGATTTGTTAAATAAATTTGAAAGAAATGAAATATTCAAAGTCAAAGTCAAAGTATTAGTAGTAAGGATTCATGTATATTTATAATAAGTAAATAAATATATTTATGTAATTCCATAATATATAGTTATCGCAGAGTTTCTAAGTTTCTTTTTAATTCTTAAGTTTGTACAAAATACTCGTACCATCCTTAAACAAAGGTATACAAATTATTTAATGTCATTTTAATAATTACTGGTTTGTAATACCACCCAATACCTCAATATACCAAGTTTTAATAAGACCTTGTTGTATCCATACATATGTGTTTTGTGTAAATGTCTCTGTGTGTGTGTGTAAATAACATACATGCATAGGTTCACATAAAGCATACTCGATTACTAATTACGAATATTTTCGAAATCGATTCCATGTTTTAACACTGAAACAACTTATTCATGTAAGTTCCTACAGCAAAATAAGCGTTCAAAGATTCAGCTCACAAAGAAATTAAAAGCCGCGCTAGGCCACGATTAATTTAATTACATTTGGCGTGAGACTCAATCAATTCGTGATGCCTTTGACAGACAGACTCAGGAATGTCTGGAGGTCTTTTACACCATTAGGCGGTAAAAGGGACCTCGTTCATAAATTTTAACTAATGGTGCCATTTCGAAATCAACCGCAGACAGCATTGCTGACGGTGACAGACCGCAGCCATGGTATAAAAACCAATGCCACGGTGTAATACTCAGCCAGGTTTGTCAGCCAGGGTGAGACGCACTTACGTCAAGGGATGCACAAGCAAGACCGGAATAAGAAATTTACAACAAGTTAGAGAGAGACGATAACGTTGACGAGTGACGTAGTTGGGTGTCAACTCCCGAAACGCTAGACTTTGTTTCTTTGGATTACGACCGCAACAACGCTACATCCCCGGACTGCCTCGGTGGCTCAGTTGGTAGTGAACCTGCCTTCTGAGCTTGGGGGCGTGGGTTCGATTCCCACCTAGGGCAAACATTTATGTGATGGACATTTGTGTTTGTTCTATGTCTGGGTGTTAATATCTATTTAAGTATGTTTTTAAAAATATCTAAGTATGTATTTCAGTCTCTGGCAGCCATAGTACAAGCTTTGCTTAGTTTGGGGTCAGGCGACCGTTAGTGGAAGTGTCCCGAATTTATTTATTTATTATTATTTATCCCCTGTAGCTAACTTGCATTTGCTTTGGAGCAACTATTGTACAGCTATTGTGCTATTTGTACAGTCGCTATCGCTCGAACGTTGTATAGGACTCATATCGAAATGACACGTGATCAACTGAGCAAATGAACAGTTTACTAATATTAGCTGCATTACTGAATGCAAATCAAATCTGTTAAGCGTCTCCCAGACAGGCGCAGCCTGTAGTGGCTTTCAATAGGCCGCCAGTGGCCACTAATTTTCATAAATTCATAAATAAATAATTTTGAATTTGAATTCAAAAATCCATTGACCGCCACCGCAGGCCACGTCTGTTTGAAAATTAGGCATTGTCGCCACATTTGGAATTCAACCAACGGCAATGACACTGCGGTCGACCGCATACACCTACTAATGTAGTCTGCTGTCAGCCTCGGAATGGCACCTTCAGTATTAAGATTAACATATCCGAGGAAGTAGAGCAATTGCAATAGTGGGTCGTGATTCACGTCACAGATCCACCTATACAATGATCTACTTATATTGCCAGATGCGGTTCAATCCATTGCGAAATTCGACCTTCACACCGTCCATTCCCGTTCTATATTGGGTATTGTATGCATTTCTTCAAGAAGTGCAGTGATGCAGCGCGTTCTATTGTAAATTACACCTACGCTCACGACGTTTCTATTAGTACATCTATTTAATTCCGTTCACTTTGCAATTACGGTTTTGTCTTTTAACACCTGTTGTGTATTAAACGAGTACATTAGAGATTAATCATTATTAATCATGATTAATTTAATGTGCATATTTAATGTACAATAGTTTGAATCCTTATATGATGGATACCATTGAATTAGAAGAAATTAAGCTAATGATAGTGACCGTAAACGCGTTAAAGTCTTTTGTACATGCGATATGTTACACATTAATTTATTGGTAAAAGTAGGCTAATAACAGCATAATTAACTAATTTATCAAAGCAAATAATAATAGTTTTTTTTGTTAATAATATAACATGACATTAAACTCGACAAAATGTTATAAACATGATGGGCGGTGGACGTGTACGAGCGAGTTGATGTCTTTTGTATGAGCAAAAAGTTAAAACTAATTTCACACACAAATTTAAGTAAATTGAACTACTGTTAGATATCGCTTTATTACTATAATATATCACCGTTGTTATTACGCTATTAGTTACAGTGAGTGTGAGCAGTCATCATTATTATCTGCTTAGCTTAGGACTAGGCTAACTTAGCTTATCTCAAATCATGTAATGGATCTTAATTATATTAAACCTTCTAAAAACCAAATAGTGGGTACTACTGTGTATTTATAATATTATGTATATAATTGCTCATCTATAGAAAAAGACGTGACGTGTTATTATATTTTATGTGCTGTAAAAACCTCTTGATTAGTTCTCCTTCAATTACGATTACCGATATTTATTCATTAATCATTTAATTGGCACTACATAAGTACGGAAGACACTTTTGATAGCCAATTAAAGATGTCCTTATTCTCATACATTCGGATTTCGAATGATGAATGTGTCAGATTCATAGATTCATAAACGGATGGAGGTCTAGGTGGTACAATATTGTCGAACTTACTACTGTACTTTACATAGTCCATGTTTATCTAGTATTGAAATTTAGATGCATTACAAAAACAAAATGAAAATATTCACTAATGAATTTAGCTTAACTTTAGTCATAAGCACGACTGTATATTTTAGCTTGCAAAAATGTTGCATGAACAATTTATTAAATACCTACAGTAGCAGTAAATTTATAGTTAGGACAGTTTTGTTTTATTTCAGATTGAAATATTTCATGCGCTGACCCAAAATCCATGGTTAAAAAAATCTTCGGCTAGATCCCTTAACTCAATGGTCTAATAAAAACGAGATGATTGATAGTTACGTTACATGCATCAAGTTGTGGTTGTTCATCAATAAAAATAATGGGAATGACAAGGTTAAGATGTAATTGGTACGAGATATGGAGTATTTGAAGAGCTTGAAGGACGGCGAGGTCGTGCGGGCCGCAGAAAATCGGCAGTTACCTACTTGTTAGATATCATCACTAATTACTCTAAAATAGTAGGCTGGTACATATTTTATTAGCAGCTCAAGGTCGCCCGTCATGCAGTGATGAGCTAGTCTAAGTACGCCCAACCCCGCAGGCTCGTGGGCCGCAAAGTGGTTCACCCGCCAGCATGATCAAAATGGCCTGTCTACTTTATTTTGACGCTTGTAGCTGTTAACGAAAACTGTATTCAAGTTCACCGAAATTTGATAAGGTGATGTGTGATCTTGATAAGTGATAATCAACTGTTTTTCAGCTTTTAGAAAAGCTCAATGTCATCAATAGAGAGATTAGACATGTAACATTTTGATGGAAGTTTCGATGTGTCATTGAAGTTTTCGTTCCAAATAAACTACTTTGAGGACCTATGTGTGAAATTAATTATTTAAAGTTTTGTTGAACTAAAATTTAAAAACTACTGACCTATCTACCGAATTACAGGCAAAATTACGATCCTTAAGTAGTAAGTAATAAACTAAAAAATTACGGACCACTTTCAAAATTGATTGGGCAGCCTTGGAACTAGACTATCAAATTAATGGGTCTGGGATCTGTAGATCCGATCAGAGATTAGATCGTGAATTCTTCGATATTAATGGAATGGTAGCGATTTAAGAGGCAGCTTCTTAACGAAAGCTCGTATCTTAATTACGTTCTTTGTAATCCCAAGTACAATAATAATAGCTCGTGAGCTAAAAACAATCAATTTAATTGTATCTACGCTACGTTCTGTTCGCTACTTTATTCCTAATTAGGTATGTACTTTTTTGATAAAGAAATCTTCACAAGAAACCTAACCTACTCTTCATGTGGAAAGATTTTTTGAACTAGAAATGCGCGCACTACGCTCCATTGAAAATCTAGTATCTAGTTGGTTTATAGGTACCTAGTAGGTATAGGGGCGCGCAGTTTTAATTTAGGGTTTCATCGTTAATTTTCATCGGCATATACCTAGTAGGTAGAGACTCAGTATAATTTATGTAGATCTTAGTTATTTAAGAATGATAAGTGAAGATCAAAAGTTATAAAAAAAAATTAAATTGCACTTTGTCACTCTGTAGGCAACTTGAAAGGCTCGTCAGTATCTTTACTTGCTCTCTTTGCTCGTCATCTTCTTCTAGACGAAATGGCTATAAGCCAATGTGAAGTTAGTCTAAAGTGGTCGCCGGACTCTTATCTTATATATCTTCGATACCCCATTGAATAAAGACATTTGGCTTGATTTGAGGTACATTCTGTAGGTGGTTAAATATATTCGAGGCTTCTATTTAGACACGCCTCAGTAATCGATAAGAAGGGCAAGTAAACTTGACTAATCAAACCGATTAGGAATAAAGTAAACCGTCTACTTACCTAATAGATGCGCCTACTCAGTATTGTGGTACTGCAGTAAACAGCTGACCGACCTTACATTGTTTGATGTGGTCCAGTCAGGGTGGTCCAATTACTTTGTTTATCGAAGAGGTCGTCGGCTATTGATCGACGTTAAGGACGAGTACGTGAGAAAACAATAGATTTTAGTTTTTATATTATCTTACCTTATTTTAGACATAAGCATGGTATAATAATTTAAGTACTCCGCCAGGCACCATACAAAAAGGCACTTTTAACGTTCCGAGACAAAAAAAGGTCACGTGCGTGGGTGACGCGCACTTATGTCAATCGATGCTTAAGGATGACTGGAAAAGTAATTTACAACACGTTTGAGAGATGCTGGGTACACAACAAACGAACGAATGCCAAAGAATTCGCTGCGTCCCGTTTTATTTTATTGAAACAAAACGGGATGCAGCGCAATCACAGAGATTCACAGAGACCCAGCACAAGACGATGATGACGAATGACGTAGTTGGTTGTCAACTCCTGGAACGCTAAACTTAGTGTTTTTTTTTATCATGGATTGGATTTACGAGTACTAACTATAATTTGCAAGGTTTAGCGTGCAAATATAGTAAATTACGAGTGCGGAGCAGAGTTCTGTGGGGCTATTCCTACGCGTAAGATGCATCTATGAGATGGGATTTTACCTTGGTCACTTTCACACCTATGACGTTTCAAACGAGAGCAACAAGGACGAAAAAAAGTGAGGTGAAAATCTCAAATCTCCGAATGGGTCCCTGGGGGGCTATTCCTACGCGTGAGATGAGATGAGATTTTATCTTGGTCACTCTCACCTATGAATATTCAAACGGGATCAACAAGGACGAAAAATGGTGAGATTAAATCTCACTCCGTAAGAATAGCCCGTCTGGTCTGGTGAAATCATCAATACTTTTTTCATGCTGATGGTTGAGTTTGAATTCCTGAATAGCAGTTTTTAGCGAGCGCGTTTGACTCCAGTACCCACTCATCATCAGGCTAGCGTAAAGCCACCAGCCACTACCGCTACCTATTTCTTAGCCACATTGAAAAAAAAAATGAAGTACTTAACAAGATTTTTTGAAATTCAAAAGAATTTAAACAAAATAAAATGTTTGGTCTAAAAAGTCCAAACACTTTAAACATTGACCAAATGAATAACAAAGGGTTATTCTGTAAAATTACATAAGCTAAATACTGTAAAAAGGGGCTACTTAGTAGAAACGATATGACTATTTTTATCGTTCAAGATCCAATACAAAAATTGTGAAAAATGAAAATCGTAGTTATTTTAGACATAAGTAATAAATTAAACAATTAAAAATCCTAACACCGATTTGAAACATAGCTTTTCAAACGTAGCTAAGTACACTCCCGACTAAATCACCTATCAAACAAAAAAAAAACAAAATCAGTTCATCCGTTCGGGAGCTACGATGCCACAGACAGACACACACACACATACACGTCAAACTTAAAACACCCCGTCGTTTTAGCGTCGGGGGTTAAAAATATATTTGTATTTCAAAAATCTAGAAATTTAACGATAAATATACGTTAGTTTCGTCTCTAAACACCCCGCTGTTTTTATTCACCCCATTTTACCCGGTACCTGGTTAAACAAAATATTTTTTTATCAGGCATGCTTAACATACGTATTTATTTTTTACTCTGTGATGTCTCTATGCCAAATTGACACAATCATGTTATTCACGCGTTCGAAATTCTAATTTTGTCTCTTAATTTGTTAACACCAAACTGCTCTTGACTTGGCCACAAGTACGCACTCAGGGCTGTCACTGTCAGTCTCTTCTAACGATGAAGTTCAAGTACCTACTCATTACATTCCCTTAGTAACTATCATTTCTGACTGTAGGCTTAAAATATACCTGACGAGTCATAGCGGGCTTGTACCGCATAAGTGGGTTTTATTAAGTAATTTATCAATTTGACAGTTACTCCAAAGAAAAGAGTAGGTTAATTTTTTCAGATATATTTTTTTAAATATTTGGTACCTACCGATTTGGAAAAACATTTTTTATATTAAAGGATTATACTTAGGTTTGCACCTAAGAGTTCTTTTATAATAATATTTATTTCTATTTACGTAAATTGTTTTTTTTTAACTTTAGTTTTATTAAGTATGTATTTAAAAATATCTAAGTATGTATATCAGTCTCTGGCAGCCATAGTACAAGCTTTGCTTAGTTTGGGGTCAGGCGACCGTGTGTGAAAGTGTCCCGAATTTATTTATTATTTATTATCTTACGTATACTGGAGTAATCAAAACTCTTCACGAATATTTTTTTAATTTGTGAATAGAAATAATTTTGGAAAAAAATTAACAAAACCACACAAACGAACTTGTAAAGTAAGTAAATAAAAATTAGTTAAATTAATAAATTGTAAAAATAATAGTTTAAGTAATAAGATGTAAACAAATTATTTTGTCTAATTGAAAAAGTACGAACATGTTAACTACAACCCTATTTACACTTACCATCTTAATTTGTTCCGTAGTTCCGACTCGTAGAACCTCACTAAAAACTAAAACTTAACTTTTATAAAAACAAAAAAGTTCGAAATTCGAAATCGATGTTTCCCGCCAAAACGTAGGCGTTCGGTACGCATGCGCAGCGTCGAGGCGCGTCTTGTTCTGGCAGCTTTGGAGGCTTTGCGCGACCACCGGGCGCGGAGTTGCCGAGCTCTGGCCACGGCACCATTCACCATCTCTCCCGGGAGATGCACTTGCGCACGTGGTCTCCTTATGAAAGCACTGGCCGTGGCCGGCTAGAACTTTAATTGTCAGTAGATAATTTAACCCGCTTAGATTTGTATCTCTGTGCTATAGGCGAGTTCCGTAGTTAAGGTACACTCTCAAAATAATGCTCTTTTGCTTTCTTATAATTATGCAAATTTTGGATGTAGGTAGGAAGAACAACGTACCTACCTACTCTAAGCAAAATTTATGATGATCGCTTAAGTAGTTAAAACTTGAGAGCGTAACAAATAATTGAACAAGATCATTTTCGCATTTTTAATATGAGTTAGGATTTAAGCATTAACTTTATGTTGTTTGTTTGAAATTTTGTAAAATCTCCGGATGAAGGCGTTCACACCTGATATTCAGTTTAATGCTTTTGCAGGTGTCATCGATATTCAACGTTTGCTAATGTACTTACGTAAGGTAGCTGTAGCAAAATACCTTGTGTTGTTATTTCTAAGAAACAGATTGTTAGTAAGTATTATTCACGTATTGCTAGGAGTGTAGGTAGTAAGTAGGTGGGCAGGTAGGCAGGGCTGGATTTAGAGGAGGGCGGGGCTACAGCCCCGGGGTCTCCACAATAGGGATTAAAAAAATAAATTAAAAATGTTAGCAGGTCAACCACTTTTCCGTTTAATTTTTTTTTACTTTGAATACCAACTTGTACACATGATAAGTTATAAAATAAATTATTTCTCGCAATACATAAAATTGCAATACATTTTTCACTGATTTTTTATTTCACTTTATTCGAGAAATAATTAGAGGCCTTCACTCTTTTGTTGCTCTAGGGCCGCCTTTAAATACGGCCCTGTAGGTAGGTATATTCATTAAATCGTGTTTGAAATATTTGTAGAGAATAAGTTAATCTTAACTGTATTGAAAAACATTACCTTTTCCTGTGCCGTCGGGTATGTGCAATGGAGTTATTTTGTTAATACATAGTAGGTACCTCCATTGCACTTGAATTGCACTTGCAATGTAGTTACTATGTTAGTACATAGTACCTCCATTGCACAGAAAAAGATAGTGTTTTTAATAATAATGAATAGGAACTTACATAAACAAAAATATTTTTCAATTCTTTTGCTGACAAAGTCCGTCATTGTAGCTTAGATACCAGAGCAAAGATAAAATAGCATATTTCGCTCTAGGGGAAAAAAAGTTTTTTTTCTCCTGAAAATTGAACTAAAAGCTCGACCTCTTCGGTAGAATCGTAAGTAGTGCGTTACAAATACAAATAAAATTAAAAAAAAAAGAATAGTTTCAAAATAAATTGGTAACCGCGATTCATTTTTTTAAATTGGATTGGATTGATTATTTCCTCGCAATCGAAGTAAAAAGTAGAGTAAAACACAGGGGCTAAGAACCCATTATAACTCGGTTTCTATTTACTCCCTCGCTAAAGTTCGTAAGTAAAACTACGTCGTATATAATGGGTTATTTTAGCCCCTTGTATAACAATCAACTTTTAGTTTTTGTGATGTTTTTTTTAAAGTTTTATTATTTAGGTACTTATTTCAATAATATAAACGTACACAAATCTTTAATATCCTAGTAGAGTATATATCTACTTAAGTAGGTACACAAAATCTATCTCGTTGAATAGCACCAGTCCTTCTTACCCGACTTCCGATTCGACTGCTTTTTTTTGTATGTACATAAGTTACGCAATCATTTCGCCAAATAAGATATACTAGCTACGCCCTGCGGTTTCACCCGCGGTTAAAAAGTATTCTATGTTCTATTCTAGACTATAATCTATTTCTGTGCCAAATTTCATCCAGATCTGTTCAGCCGTTCTGGCGTGAAAGAGTAACAAGCATCCATCCATCCATCCATCCATTCTTATAAACTTTCGCGTTTATAATATTAGTAGGAAGTAGGATAATAGAACAAACTCGGTAATGTACATACAACTTTGTCGAATTAGTCCGATTGAAACATCAGTTTAAAAGTTCGTGCTCGCACCCTCGCTCGGTTCGTTAGCGTGCATGACTATGGGTAAACAATACAAACATAACTTATAGTTAAGTACAGTAAAATATCCATGGATTTATTGAAATGAGGAAAGGGGAGGGATTCATTTTCACTTATCATCACCCTCTCATCTTTCTTTGGTGGTAGGCTTCGGCCGTGGCTAGTTACCACCCACCGGACCAAGCCATGCCGTGAAATGACCTAGTCGTGTTTCGGGATGTAGTCCGGTGTAACCGTTCCGAAGACGGGTCTGAGCAGTAGCGCACTTGTAGCGCCTCACTCAACTGCCGTCTTTGTACTTTTTCACTCTACAAAACTTCAAGGCTAGAGTGAATAAGTACCTTATAGGTTGACGTTCTCCATCTTAGACCACAACGTCGCTGAACATCAGGCGAGTTGGTGGTCACACGCCTATCTTATCCTATCTTAATATATATAAATCTCGTGTCACAATGTTTGTCCTCAATGAACTCCTAAACCACTTAACCGATTATAATAAAATTCGCACACCATGTGCAGTTCGATCCAACTTGAGAGATAGGATAGCTTAAATATATATATAATAAACGCGAACGAAGTCGCGAGGTGACAGCTAGTTTTATATTTAAAAAAAGTCGCCTCATCATATTCATTCGGATGACTAGCAGTATGGTCTCTGGCTTTAGCGTGCCCGATGGGTAAATTTTAGAAAAAAAAACAAGTTAGCGAGTTAAGTTTTTTGCCGGGAATCGAAAAGGTGTTGTCGTATTGTGTATTATTTTCTATATCTTGCGATTCTTCGAGTGATAAAGTGCAATAATGGTGGTTATTAGCCTTTATCGGTTTGTTAACATGCACGAGTGTGAGCAATTTTCTATATCTTGCGATTCTTCAAGTGATAAAGTGCAATAATGGTGGTTATTAGCCTTTATCGGTTTGTTAACATGCACGAGTGTGAGCAAACATTGCGTAACGTGATATTTCGTGTTGTTTTAGTAAAGTATCCATCAAAGAGTATGTAATATAGATAGTATCCATCACTTTACTGTAATGAGGAAAAGGGAGGGATTCATCATTGTCATTGTCACTCCATCAAGGGTAAAAAAAATCTATATTTACTTGACATTGGCAAATGCACAAGACGTGCGACGCCAAATTATCCTGGATAGGAAACAAAAAAAAAGTGGACTGTCAACTTCAACATCGCATCGAACTTCAAATTCAAAATCACAAAAGCAAAACATTAAACATTTGCATTTGCATGTTTGGGTTGCAGCTTGCCGGATGTGAATTATTAAAATAGTAATCTGCCTTTTGTATCAAACAATACCTTTAAGATGAAGACGGTTTTAGTATTGGCTATTATTCTATACACTTCTGGTACAAGTAAGTATAAGTATATATTTAAAAAAATATATTTATATGATGCCATTGGGTGTGGCTATCAAGTTTCTGTACCTTAACGGATTATATGTTTGTATTCAAGCGACTGCCGGTTTGCTATTGTACATTTTACTGTAAGTATTATCTATTATATCAAAATAGTGTGGTATGACTCATTGATCAATACAGTGTATACAATTTTCTAAGGACAGGTTACAAAATATAACTAACAAACTTACTGAATATTCGCAATTAGCTATTCTACTTGGCTTAGTCCGTACTGTTAGTAAAATACAGCTTGTTCTTCAGAGTAACTGTGTAAATATTTTCGAAATAAGTTTAGTGGCAAAAAGCTTAATCCTTGGTAACACTCTGACACTATTGAGAATGGTAGATAGTGGGCCTATTAATGCTAATAAGAACCTTATCTTACTTCCATATGGGACATCTAATCACCAAGGAATTGGCATTTTTTATATAAAGTACTATGAACCTATCTGGAAGGTTGTACCTAATACAAAATCATATTTGACTTCCAGGTTTAGCAATATGGTGTTATCAATGTACTGCAGCAACCCCAGGCTGTCAGGAGCCATTCAATTGGAGAGGTGTGGGATATCTCGGTAACCCATGTCCAGATAATGAAGACATTTGTGTGAAACTCATAGAAAGGAAAGGAGGTATGTAATCCTACTTATACATTAAAAAAATTATAAATGTGAAAGTTTGTGTGTGTGTGTGTCAGTTTGTTACTACTTCACACTCAAAGAGATAAACACTAGAATTAAATTTGGAATAGAGATCGAGGGTGACCTGAATGAACACATAGGCTTCTTTTTTCATAGTAGGTAACATTGTGGGGCGCATCTAGTTTTACAGTTAAATCTGACATGGTTTTGACATATTTGAATGTACATAATCTCATATTATATATTATAGCCTTCATTCAGACATGACAATATTTCTTTATTATTCGTAAATTGTTCTTTTGTTCCACTTTTTCTTGTCCGTTTGCCAGGTGGCAAAGGCCTCCCTCAATCTTCTCCATTCTGGCTTTTCTATGGCCACTCTACCTCATGTTATTCCCGCAAGTTGTCTTATGACATCATCCCATTTCCTTTGTAGTCTACCACTCTTTTGCTTTCCATTTCTCGGGTACCATTGCATGATTTTTTAGTCCATTTATCCTTTCCCCTGATCATGTGGTCTGCCCATTTTTAAAGTTATGTCCTGAACCTTAGTCTTGCTTCTGATGATGCTACTCTTTGTCTTTTCTTTTGATCCCAGTCATACTTCTTTCCATGGCATGTTGACATATGCCGAGCTTATTGGTTATGTTTTTTGTTAATGCCCATGTTTTGTTCCCATATGCCAACACAGGTAGGATGCATGTGTTAAATAATTTGCTTTTCTTTGAGATGTGTAGGTTCTTGTCTTTCATTACTTCTTTTAGGTCTTTACGTCTTTCATTACTTCTTTCTTCTTTATATTTTTTCCAGCTATTTGCAACTCTGTTTTCAACTTCTTTTTTTTTCCTTGTTCTCTGGAGACATCAGTTGACCGAGGTATATGTACTCTTCAACATAGTAGAGTTGATTCTTTTACACTGTTACATAATTTCATGTAAGCAGGGACCAATACCTAGTACCATGATCCAAAAAAGGCAAGGTTCTGGGAGCCAACACCTGATGACGTCACTTGTCATTGTCATTTGTCTCTTTTGAACTGATTGTAAATGACTTATTTTGGTCTTGCTTATGCATCAATTGACATAAGTGCAAGTTGCCCACATGACCATTTTTGACTCTGAATTCTATACCATAAATAATTATACCAAGCCCAATACTTACTCTACTAAGACCTTATTTGGTTAATATTTTGTAAATACTTCAATTTTTACAGCTCAAGAAGTGATAACAAGGGACTGCCTGAGCAATTTCAGGCCTTTCCGTACAGATATTCCTGCAGACACATATGAAGGCTGCAGACCAGCTGCCAAAGATGTGAACCTGGCTCACTATGTCAACAATAGCATCAAAGAGCTGGATATTAGAAGGTCAGCTACATATCATTAACATCCGATGCAAAACAGAGAGGTGTCATATTAGGTTTAATGTTTTGTGTCTATCTATTCTATGAATTGGAAATTCTGTGTAATGCATGTTTCGCAACTGCTGGACATTTCGAATTGAAGATTATGCGTCTAAATGGTCTTTGGCTTTATGCCTCCCAAACAGATAAACCAATTTGATTTAGTTGTTATTTCTCTGAAAGGTGATGTTATCAAGAGTGATCTAAGCTTTAATTGTTGGGTTTTTAACCATTGTTAAGTCAGCTCTACTGCCTGCTGCCTCATGTCTTAACTATTGCAGTTTTGCTAACATTATAAATAGTCTAAACAGCATTGCAAAAATAGGAAAAAAAACCTTTAGACGCATTTTTAACGAAACTGCGCGTTCCATTTACGCTGAGTATGACATGTATTGCACATGTATTTAACTTCCTTTATTATTGCACTATATACTCACTTATTTTTATGCCATTCAAAATGCTGTTTTGTATTCAATGTTCCTATAACAATGGTCGCATCATCGGTCTGTGTGGGAAATAAGTGTCATTCAAATAAAGGCTTCCAAGGTCACAATACTTGGTAGCATGCATGATCCAAAAACAAGGTCTAGAATTCCGGGAGCGAATGATGAATGTAATGAGTAATGACTCGTCATCGTCGCCCGTCTCCTTCCAACTATTTGCAAATGTCTTATTTCGGTCTTGCTTAGGCATCAAAGTCAAAGTCAAAGTCAAAATGTTTTTATTCAATTTAGGTATCAAAGATACACTTATGAACGTCAAAGTTATTTAAATAGACTCGACCGCCTTGTTCGGATAAAATGCCTCTACTCAGAAGAACAGGCAAGAAACTGAGGGGCATTATTTTTTCAAATAATAAATAAATTACAGTCTCACAAATTTTGGCTTACAACTAGGTAATATCTATAAATACTAGTGGCTACTTGGCGGAAGTGGAAGGCTCCAGACATCTTTATGTTCTAAATAATTCTTAACCTTATAATATCCTCTTTTCGGCGCAGTGACATCGATTGACGTCACTGCGCCTGTTGCCTACGTGACCGGAATGCTGTGCGTGGCGGAGTATATTATTATGCCATGGTAGCATGCAAATATTAAAATCCCTTACTTTTGCCTCAGCTTGCCACAGTCTATGGTTAGAGCAGGGGTAAACAATTCACGACAAAACGCCAATGCCTAAAGACTTGCACTATATAAGAATTGTCCTTGCTTGACTAGTTTAATCTACTCCTAGCTAGCTCCTACCTACATTTTTTTACACAAACGTTAAGCCATTCCTTAGGAGAATCTTAAGTTTATGTGCCCGACAAGTGAATATTTCGCTAGGAGTCATTTAAAACTAGTACTAAACTAGTACTAGATAAGCAAGTACTTAAGTGATTCTTATGTTTCGTGGCCAAGTGCAAGTGGCCATAAGACTTTATAAGTACATAACATAGGTTAGGTATACAAATCGCATTATTATTATGTCTATGATTGCCTGGAAGACATCACTCTCAGTGATAACGTCGCCAGTTGTTACACCATAGTTTCAAGAACAATGAGGAGTTAATCTATCTATTTTATGATTCCAGGGACTGGTACGACGAGACTCTGTGGTGTTTCTGCTTCCTCGACCACCGGTGTAATGGCGCTTCCACACTGGCGACGACTACGGCGATGGTGATAGCGTCCAGTTTGCTGGTATTAGCTAAAACTGTTTTTTGATGACCATAAATTATGACATGTCGTAACTGGTAGATAGCATTTAGTCAAGTGCAAGCACTGTCGAACCCCATAAAAGTTTGTACTAGTACTCTGATATAGACAAATAATAGTTGGGCTACAGACATTAGAGTTACAGGCAAGCAGTGTTAGATACATTCCAAGGTATTTTTGAGGTTTTAGATTTTTTAAAATAGGTACAGTCGCGAGCAAATTGAATTGTGACACATCAGATATTGCTTAAAAACATCCATACATTGAGCACAAAATGCTCTGAAACACATTTGGTTGACTTTTGTTTATCAAATCGACACATCACACTGGTGTTCGGACCAACCCTGATTTTTTGTTGCTTAGTGAAAATGCATTCCATATTCACATTACCATCCGGTTTAGATAACACTTTACATGTGCTAAAAAGGCTGTCTGATTTATGTAAGCATTTTCCGGTTTTGTATGAGATTCGATACAAGATAATTTTTAGTACCTAAAAACTTCTTGTAGATAGCTTGCTTACAAAATACTCATAAACTTGTTTCGCGCTGTAACGTTATTTTAAGGCTTCGTCCTAACTGAGCAAGCTGAGCGGCTGTTTCTCTGTCTCCAGTTCGCAACCCTATATATTATTAATGGAGTGTCCAAACTATGCGTACTGAGTACCGCGCGTACCCCGTTTGTGACGTATGTCTTGTTGACAAGCGGCCCGATTCGCATTTTGCTATAGTATAGGATCCCGATGTAAAACGACCTCCACCGAGATGCTTAATTGATGAAATGTATTTTACATTTCATTTAATATGTCAATAAATATATTGCATGTAGGTTGTCTAACAAATTTCAGTCCATGATATGATTTATTAATAATAATTTAAAAAAAAACATTTCACCGGTTTGATTATTAGACAAATTCTATACCAATCGAAAGTCTGACGCCCATAGAATGTGCAAACGTTGGGTTGCCTATTCTTTTCCGGTCACAACTCTCGGGTATAAACAGGTAAATCGATACTAGTTTTATTATTATTCGTTCGCGTTTATTTATTTACATATATGTGAGCTATCCTATCTGTTAAGTTAGATCGAACTGCACACGGTGTGCAAATTTGATTGAAATCGGTTAAGTAGTTTAGGAGTCTATAGCGGACAAACAACGTGACACGTAATTTATAAATATTAAGATTTATTAACATTAAATTAAATTAAATATAAAATACGTTTCATCAAATAAACATCTCGGTGAAGGTCCTTCTATTTCGGGATCTTAGACTATTAGCTACAGTTCGCAGCTGACTTAACATTGACTTTGCCCAATACGCTTGACTACGACTACGACTCAGCGTCAGTCAGCGGACAGTCAGTCGCTCAATTTAACTTAACCAGGACGAGGCCTACCAGCAGGCCTAGCATGCACAACGCGACAACGGTATGTCGACTCTTTTTATCGAGACAGACGCATGTTTACACATAGCCTTGTCACGTTCTCACACGACAAAAAGTGACGAGGAATTTTATTGCGCGCATGTTATGCCTGGTCGTAACAAAACAATAAAACCAAAACAAACTGAAAAACAGTATAAAATATTGAGTAGGGAAATGTATCACAATGTATAACTCAATTCAATTCAATTATTCAGACCATAGATTATTAACAGCCCTTGGTAACGTCACATTTTACAATAGGTAATAAAAATACAATTTGAATTAGTAGCGGCTTCAATGCCTTGTCAATTTGAAGATGCTGTAAACTTAAGCTAAAACTTCTTATGAATAGACATGACTTCTTTTACACCCACTAGATAGTTATAGGTTCCAATAGAGTGAAAATAATTAGTTTTAGTAAATACTTCCATTCCAAGGAGATGAGCCAAAATATTATATGAAGGGAAAGAAATAGCTCTGTCAAAAATGCCTCTCTATACATTTTGGATCGAAACCCATTCATCATGCTAAGAATCTCAATTCATTCTACACAAAAATATCCTTAGCAATAAACGTTGTAGAGCCTTGAAGTAGGTAAGCACAGTGTTTTGTCTTTTTCGATTGAATTACAAAAAAAAATAAAAAACAAAACACTGCCTCTCTTAGCAATACAAAAACTCTAAATTGACACCAAATACAAAATAAATCCAAATAGACACTCAAAAATTTAGACGCAATGGGCAGTCTTATCGCTTATGAGCGATCTCTTCTAGACAACCTTTGGACGGAATAAAAACATAACTATAAACGTTTTATAGCCTTGGAGTAGTTACGAGTAATACAGTGAATTGTCTTTTTCGAGAGTTCAAAAATTAAAAAAAAAACAGACTATTCCGAAGCTATATAACGTTTATTGCTAGAGGGGTGAGTTATTCTATTAGTGTTAATATATGTAGGTATCTAATGCAAACTAGAATCTCGGATATCATCCAAAAATTTGCGGCTCTTTTTTTAAAATCTTACACAATTATTTTAGATCTGAGTTGTGATAGGTAGTCATTAGGATTTATTTGGTTTATCATATATAGCCCCGGAATAGGCATACAGTGTTTTAAGTAATAAATAAATTCGGGACACTTCCACACACGGTCGCCTGACCCCAAACCAAGCAAAGCTTGTACTATGGCTGCCAGAGACTGATATACATACTTAGATATTTTTTAAAACATACTTAAATAGATATTAACACCTAGACATAGAACAAATACTAATGTTCATCACATGAATGTTTGCCCTAGGTGGGAATCAAACCCACGCCCCACGCTCAAAAGGCATGTTCACTACGAACTGAGCCACCGAAGCAGTTTTGTATTTTAATTTGTTAATTGATCAATAAAGACAAAACATTGTATAACTATTCTGAGGCTATATAACGTTTATTAGTAAGGGGTAAGAGACTACCATAGATGACTAGTTTCATGTTTTAGTACATAATCTATGAAGCTATATTCTTATTATCATATAGTTTATAAGTGATTATTCCAAAAAAGAAAATCATCCGTCCAACACATAAGTTAATATATTTGTTAAAATAGATTTAAGACAAACTCTAGAGCTTATAATTAAGTGCCTGAAATCGTGTTTTTTCATAGATTTAACATTTTTATTGTGCAAGACACTATTTTGTATTTATCAGAATGATTATTAAACTTAATTATATTTCTTAAAACAATTATAAACGTATTTTTATCACACACTTAAACCTAGCTAGAATTTAGTGAAACTCGCCTCCGCTTCTAACAGTACATGTAAACCTTCCGTGAAGTAAATTTATACTGATTATGAAATTCCGCAATGCATTGCGTGGGCCACGACGCTCTGAAATTTCCATACAAACGCGCTACTCAAATTTCTTGAAAACCATTTGTCAGATTATGATGAAATTTAGCATGTACAATTAAATTAACAATATCTACGCCCCTATATTCTTGGTTTTTTTAAAAACGTTCTCAAGCTAAAATAGAGCTATGAAAAATATCCGCATTTGTAAGGGGTCACTTTTGACTGATTTATTCAATAGGTAGACAAAGCAAATCAAAAATTCCATTACATAGGGAGGTTGTCTACATCATTAGCTGTTAAATGAATCCATAATACAAGGGAAATTATTAGTTATTTGAGAATGATTACAGAAGTGCAAAAGTCATAAAAAAACTGAAATTGCACTTTGTCACTCTGTAGGTAACTTCAGAGGCTCGTCAGTATCATTACTCGCTCTCTTCGCTTGTCTTCTTCTTCTAGACGAAATGGCTATAGAATACCTTAAGCCAATGCGAAGTTAGTCTAAAGTGGTCGCCGGACTCTTAAGAGGAGTTAGCGGATAAACAGACAAAGACACAAACCCGAAAAAGGACTTCGTTAAATAGGGTCGACTGGGGCAATTACGTCTTTCGAGAATTACTGACAAACCCTACTAACGCCATCTAGTACGGAGTATTGTAACTAAAGATAGAAAAAAGACGTAGGTGGCGCCTAATTTGTGAAGGGTTTGTCAGTGATTCTCGAAAGACGCTATTGCCCTACAGACGCATTTGCCCCAGTTGACCCTACTATTTAATGTGGAGATAGAGAAGAGAACAGATAATTGGAAAATTTAGAGAAAAGCGAATTGCAACAAGGTGACGATGAGGCTGGTTATGAGGCCGAATATCGAGAGGAATATCCCGGCGTCCATGTCGTACATATCGTATATGGATAGCTTGGGAGGAGTTTCGTCTGACATCTTCAACATTTTCCTCGCCTTCTCCCGCAGTTTTCCTAAAAATTAAATGCTACTTCTACATTGTGGTTAAACGTAGTGTTCCAAACAACGGACTTATTCTAGGGTATCATTGTATCACTATGACCAACTTTAAATATAGACTACAAGCTGCGCCCCGCGGTTTCACCCGCGGTTAAAAAGTATCCTATGTGCTATTCTAGACTATAATCTATCTCTGTACCAAATTTCATCCAGATCTGTTCAGCCGTTCTGGCGTGAAAGAGTAACAAACATCCATCCATCCATCCATTCTTACAAACATTCGCGTTTATAATTTATTTATATTTATATATATGTCGGGGAAATGTAGGGAAGGAGGAGCCACGCCGTCGCATCTGATCCTACTGATGTCGGAGAAACATAGGAAAGGCCGCCGCGCTGTGACCTTCCACTTTTGATGACGGGGAAAATCTAGTAGGCCGAGGTGTTGTATCTGATTTCTGATCCGTGAACTCGCTATCACGGGCATTTAAGGTTGGCGTCAAACATCAGGAACGTTGAAATGAGGGGACAGCAATGTAGGCTTTTCACTATTTTAATTATACAGTCACTTAGACTACTTGGTTAATGAATGATCACAAAGATAATTGGCGATTTATAGTAATGGGTTTACGAATGACCATTGCGTGCGACCGCTTTCAGCCCAGTCCTGTCAACCACTGACTGACAGACATGACGTTCGCCCGAAATCCCAAACGCAACTCCATTCGGTGTTAACCGCTCTAAATGACCATAAACAAATCGATTAATCGTCAAAAACCACAGATTAAAACTATCGATTAACAACTCTCAAACTGATTTTCTTTATCCAATGATATCTCGCGCCGTCATATATATATGTATATGATATTTAAACTATCCTATCTCTCAAGTTGGATCGAACTGCACATGGTGTGCGAATTTTATTATAATCGGTTTAGTGGTTTAGGAGTTCATTGAGGACAAACATTGTGACACGAGATTTATATGTATATATTAAGATTGATTTCAAAAAAGGAGGGGTTCTTAATTTATCTGTTTTTTTTTTGTATGTATGTATAAGGCCTATAGGTCAATTGAGATTAAAACAACGTGACTCAGTAGCACTTACAACTTTTACTTCAATTTGACTAATCTATTGATAATAATTGTACACTTCGTTCCTCGTCTAAAGCTCTAACCAGTATGCCCGCGTTTCCAAAGGCATCGCCGGATCACCCCACCCAGCTGAAGTGAGTTGTGATTGGCCGATGCCTGTGGCGCGACGAAACACAATCTCTTAGTCAACACACTATCTCTTAACCGAAGAAATAATTGCTAGGTGAAAATCAAAGTTACTATTTATACAATTGAAGTACTAGAAATTAGTAGTTGTTATACTTAATACTTATGCTAATTTCAATGGCAGTACTAATAATACCTAACAGCGCTCGGCCATCCTACCTAAAGCGAGTCCCATCGCTTTTAAACTGATACAAAATCTGAATTCAAACAATCATGACTGGCAGAATAATTAAAAATAAGATCTTAAATAGTGCATAATTTAATTGTTACTAATCAAATAATAATGAAATTAGGCAACATTAAACATTATTTAATAACAGCTTTTCTTCTAACTTATATAATTTTCATTGTAAGTAATTTAACTATATCATAATTATAATTTAAAAAAAAAACACAATTAGACTTAACACACTAAGTTCAACTTAGCAATAGGAACTATAATTAAAAATAAGATCTTAAATAGTGCATAATTTAATTGTTACTAATCAAGTAATAATGAAATTAGGCAACATTAAACATTATTTAATAACAGCTTTTCTTCTAACTTATATAATTTTCATTGTAAGTAATTTAACTATATCATAATTATAATTTAAAAAAACACAATTAGACTTAACACACTAAGTTCAACTTAGCAATAGGAACTACTTTTAATTTTAATTTATGTACATCACGTTTCAATTTATTTCCTTTCTTAGATAGGAATGATTGAAGAGACAACTAGGCATTAATTTTAATCTTCTTTTTCGGTGTCATTTCCAGAACATTCGGAATCAAAACTCCTAGTAAAGTTCATCCATGGTTGAATTTTATCTATAGCTACGACAGATTCATATTTTCGACCATGTTTTCGAGTCAAAGGCGTGTCTTCAATCAAAAATCTGTCATTTTCGAGCAATTTTACTACGCGATAAGGTCCCTGATATTTTACAATGAGTTTTTGTGATTTACCATCGTGAGGCATTTGTCGTTCTACTCGCACTAGATCTCCCTCCTTGTATTGTGTCGCCATCTTTCTGTGTTTATTATAATTAGCAGCATCTCTTACCTGTTGCTTTTTTATTTTCTCTCCAGCCTCCTGTCTTAGATCGTCCAACTCTTCTACCGGAATTCTATTTAATGTATTGTTAATGACTTCACTTAACTTACCTTCTGTTCTGCTGATAATATTGAACCCAAAGAGTAGTCCTGAAGGGCTTTTCTGTGTCGCTTTGTGTTTTGTAGTATTTATACCTACTTGTTTATCTGAAATATGCTCATCCCAGGACCTTTCGTCATCGCCATGGCTAGATGTAGACAGTGCATCTAAAATTGTTCTATTGAACCTTTCGATCTGACCGTTCGCTCTGGGAGTAGCGACGGCATTCTAAAATACGTTTTATACTATATGATTTGACAAAGTCTTGAAACGTTTTGCTCGTAAAGCTCGTGCCTTTATCTGTAATTAAGCGCGTTGGTACCCCGAAATAGCTTACGTACTGTTTCATAATTTGCACCGAAGTAGCAGACTTCGTATTCCTATTACGTGTGCCTGCCCTAAACCGGCTGAATGAGGCTACTACCGCCATCGTCTCTAATCCGTAGGAATGCAACTTACGTTCGTCGATTGTGGTCTTGCGATTATGATACCGGTTGCAGTACCCTTCAATGAAATGTCAACGAAGCCATAAATACCAAGAAACTGCCGTACTTCTTGTTGGTTGGTGGGCTGCGGAAACTTGAAGATGGCTTCGCTCTTTCTACTACCGGGCCGAAAGTCCTCGGCGCTAACATCAAACTCACTAAAAACTACAGAATCAAGAAATAAGTGGCACTTAATCAACTTCAGGGTTAACCCGCCTTCTTTCAGCATGCGACATATTGTATGGACAGTATACAATCGGGTCACCGTCAATGAGTTCAATGGTTATGTCAGTGACCGTTGTAAACCCTAAGTTATGCAGTTCACTAGAAAAACAATCATCGTACCTTTCTAGTAAATATTTTAACGATGCTTACGAGTTTTGACGCGACATTGTAAATTATGATCGCGCCACGACCGTTCATTGATCTCGTATTAAAGTAAATAATAATAATCGGCTGGGAAGTAAATAATACTTCTTACCTTCTGAACCACGTAGTAAACCTTTTACACGCACCTCGCCGTTCGATAATTGAGAATCTTTAGAAACCTGTACTGCTCGTCGCGTTTTGCAGGGAACCTTGCAATCGTATGTAGCCACTAAGCTTACTTTACTTACTTGCTTTAGGGTGCATCCGACACCCTTTGAAAGACGACCGCGTCTGGGATTTTAATTACTAAGATAATATCAGATCTCTCCTTAAAGAAATGACCCAAATAGGCAGGATGCGTCAGGACAATTTCCCACTACATATAACTCGATTGTCTCCGATATACCTTGAACCTTCACGGAAACGATAGCTGCTCCAATTGTACTTACCAAATTGACCCAATACCCTTTAGTGTCGGCAGGTTTGCTCGAAAATTCTTTGGAAGGCCCAGCGACTTAACATCACTAATTCTAATGAGAGAACATTGGCTCCCTTGATCAACACGACATGAAATGGTAGCTCCGTTTATCCTAAATGTTCATTATATACTTATCAAGTACAGCGTCTTCAGTCATTACTTCAGATACCTGTTTGTTTTGGATCGGTACCTGTAGTTGAGCTCTTTCCAGTCTCAGTGGTAGACCTTCCGGTATTCTTGTAACAGTTGGATGTGAGATGACCGACTCTATCACATATTGTGCATTTAGAGAGAGATTTCTCACACCTATAACTGCGGTGCCCTATCTCGTTGCAGTTATGGCATTTTACCGACGATGTTGACTTATCGCATCTATAACTGGGGTGGCCTATTTCGTTACAATTATAACACTGTACTAATGGGTTGCCTACGTTACCTGATTTAGATGAGTCCGTTCGATTTAAGTTGTTTCCGAATCTACCTCTTCGCATGGTGTCCTGGTTATCTCTGCTCTGTCCTGTTTTAACAGTTTTAAAATATTTAAGTACCTGTTCTGGTTCTCGGAACTGAGCTGCTTGTGCACCAACCTTGACAGCTCGGTCTTCGATGCCGTACAGAAGGCAATCAACCGCCTGTTTTTCCAGTGATCCTACATCGATTTAGCAAGTTAACCTTCGCATAATAATAATGCTCTAATGACTCGCCATATTTTGCGTTTTTGGCTAACAATTCTGTAAGAAGCTCCGCGTAATCTTCTCTGCATGGAAAAGATTCCAACAGTTTCTTTTTCCATTCGGACCAAGTATGTAGTACCGAGGTTAGTCCCTGATACCATGTCTTAGCTACACCACATAGTTTTGGTAGAGAATAGTGAATGATTTCTCTTTCTTCCCACCCATAGATCTCGGCACATTCTTCTACTTTAGTGATCCATGTCAGAATACTTTGATCTTTTGATAAAGGGTCGAACTCCGGTACCACATTCGCGTTAAACGCTAATTTAGGTCTAGGCCACTTAATAGTATCTAAAATAGATAGAAACTTATCCATTAGCCCAGCATCCTGTTCCCTTTCCCTGTATGCTGTTTCTTTTACTTTTTTCGGAGATGGTGACTCGTCCCTGCTTTCGAATGAAGTGCCACGATGTCTTCTTTTCTTACCACCACCAGGTCTTTCTCTTGTTCGTGAATATCTGTTCGTTTCAGGACGTGAAGAAGACAGTTGATCTCCAGAGTCAGACGATATGGAACTTCTCTGCCTTCGTAACTTTGGTCGGGATGTACGCTGTCCCCTTCCACGTAGTCTTTTTCTGTCACCACCTTGTTCAAGCTCTTGCCTTGAGTACCTTTGATATCCAACTTCATCAGATATATTCCCTGGATGATCCTTATTCTCAGGTTCATTTCCATACACTAATCTTAACCCACCACCTTGGGTTCTCTTCCTTTGATCTGACCCTCCACCTAGGGTACATTTATTTAGATCCGACCCTCCACCTAGGGTACTTTTCCTTGGATCCGACCCTCCACCTAGGGTACCTTTCCTTGGACCAGGCCCTCCACCTAGGGTACCTGTCCTTGAATCCAACCCACCACCTAGGGTTTTCTTCAATTCTGACCCTCCACCTAGGGTACATTTCTTTAGATCCGACCCTCCACCTAGGGTAATATTCCTTGAATCCAACCCACCACCTAGGGTTTTCATCAATTCAGACCCTCCACCTCGGGTCTCATCTTCTTCCATTGTTCGCCTGAAACTTTCAGATGTCAAAGCTTAATAGAATGTAATACCACAAAAACCAAACCATCGTACTCGTATCCGAACTGTACTACTCCTCCTTCAACGTTAAAAGGAAAACTATTCAATTTAGATATGCCAAAATTAAACCCACCAGTTACAATTACAATGTATCATTACATTAAATAAATATTTCTTAATCACCACTATTTTACTACCAGTAGTATTTATTATCATTAGTATTATCATTAGTACCACCAGTAGCACTACCACCCCTGCACTACTAGTCGTATCATTCCATTGTACCACCAGTAGTACCATTCCACTACAACACCAGTAGTACCACCCCATTGTACCACCAGTAGTACCATCCCATTGCACCACCAGTAGTACCATCAGTCATTACACCACCAGTAGTACGACCATTAATATCCCCCAGTAGTACTACCAGCAATTGTACCACCAGTAACTGCACTACCAGTAGCACCACCATCAACGTACTACTAGTAGTATCACCCGCATTGTACCGTCAGTGGTACCACTATCATTGCACTACCAGCAATACCACCTCTATCAACCTACTACTAGTAGTACCACCCACATTGTACTGTCAGTAGTGCCACCATCATTGCACTACCAGCAATACCGCCGTTAATGCGCTACCAGTAGTACCACCACCATGGTAGCACTGCCATGCCACATCGATACCACTCTCGATTTAACACTACCAGCAATAAGAGAATAAAAAAATAAACCTATTCAACTCAATGTTTAAAACACTTCCGATGTAGAAACAAAAGATTAAATGAAATTTGAACCATTTTCCGTTAAATCATATCAAATGTCAAATCATGTCCAATTAATAAAATTTATAAAATAAATTCCATCCGCCAGTAGGCAAGCTCATAAGTATCAGATGACTATTGCGAAAAAAAACTAGATTTTCTTAGTACCATCAAACATTATCATTATTAATTTTATTTTTAAAGCTTTGTGCACCCACGCGCAAAGCCAAAAACCAAGAAGAGAAAAAAAACAAGCTAGTTTATTTTTGTCTGTTTAGGTCCGTCCGTTTAACAAAACCAAAACAATTTAGATCGTACAGTTAGGAAATGAAATCAATTACCGTTTAAAACCAAAAGTGAAACCTCTTATTCCTACCTAAACATCTATGGTACGATATAAAGAATCCACCTTTCACTATTGTTCAAGTAAATAGGAACGAATGCAATTTTTGACATTCGACTAGAAATCAAAATAAGTGTTGTAAAAGTTAATTGTTCAAATTACATGTAGGTATGTCCAAAGACTAAATGAATTCAACTTGAATTGGATTTCCAAGAATCATGCTTAAATGTAAATCGTTACTTACGTTTTCTTTCCGAGCAGCGGGCGTAGCAAGAAAATGTGAGATTTTCTCGGTAATCCCACTTCTGACCTATAAGGCCTATAGGTCAATTGAGATTAAAACAACGTGACTCAGTAGCACTTACAACTTTTACTTCAATTTGACTAATCTATTGATAATAATTGTACACTTCGTTCCTCGTCTAAAGCTCTAACCAGTATGCCCGCGTTTCCAAAGGCATCGCCGGATCACCCCACCCAGCTGAAGTGAGTTGTGATTGGCCGATGCCTGTGGCGCGACGAAACACAATCTCTTAGTCAACACACTATCTCTTAACCGAAGAAATAATTGCTAGGTGAAAATCAAAGTTACTATTTATACAATTGAAGTACTAGAAATTAGTAGTTGTTATACTTAATACTTATGCTAATTTCAATGGCAGTACTAATAATACCTAACATATGTTACGCGATTATACCGCCAATTATAATTTGTTTTTAATAATATTTTTTGTTTGGTAGATCATACTTTAGAGGTGGTCCCATATAATTTTTATAGAAATAGGTCAAGCAGTTGACTGCCTCGGTGGCTCAGTTGGTAGTGGCCTTCTGAGCTTGGGGGCGTGGGTTCGATTCCCACCTAGGGCAAACATTTATGTGATGAACATTTGTGTTTGTTCTATGTCTGGGTGATAATATCTATTTAAGTATGTATTTAAAAATATCTAAGTAGGTATGTATATCAGTCTCTGGCAGCCATAGTACAAGCTTTGCTTAGTTTGGGGTCAGACGACCGTGTGTGAAGGTGTCCCGAATTTATTAAATTTTTATTTAGTTTTTTTTAGTCAAAAAATTGTTTACATGGATGACGGGAAATCGTTTTTTAAGCCTTTGCTTTTTATTATTTCAAGGTCGGTCCTATATTGAAAGTTGACATTAATGATAAGTATCATGAATCCTAGAATATCTCCGTCGTCAAGAGATACACTCTATATTTTTTCTGTTGTTTCAAACACGTACAAAAAAATTATACAGTAATTTTTATTTAACATTGCAAAAAAATTGAGGACATTTAATTTGTAGAAGACAGAAAATTGTGTAGTAAAAATATGAAAAAGCATTTTGGTATCTTGCTTAAGGCGTTTTCGACCTCGACAGTCAGCAGAACGAGTGCTGTGCTGCTCTAAATCATCGATTTTTAAATGGTTTGATGTTGGATCAAATTTAGCATAAAGTTAACGAAAAGCGCTATTGAACGAAACACTGTCACACGGTGTGAAAAAACCAAGAACATACTGACATCCTAGATACAAATATTAGGTCCTTATACGTATGAAATTGGCGTTTTGTACGGGAGGAATAAAAAGTCGTTTTTTTTTTGTAAAATATATTTAATTAATCAAAGTATGCACCGTTGTTATCTATGCACTTTTGCCATCTTATGGGTAGTTCATTGATCCCTTTACTATAAAAACCATGGGGGCGAGAATCAATAAACTCTTTGAAGGCGGTTTGGACTGCTGCATCGGAGTGGAATTTTTTTCCTTGTAAGAAGTTGTCCAAATTCCGGAAGAAATGGTAATCTGTTGGAGCAAGGTCCGGGGAGTACGGTGGATGTCGCAGACATTCCAATTGTAGCTCAGCTAACTTAGTGGTTGTTTGTTGTGCAGTGTGTGGTCTTGCGTTGTCGTGAAGCAGCAGTGGCCTAGAGCGATTGACCAATCTCGGTTGTTTAACAGCTAGTTCTTCCTTCATGGTTTGCAGTTGCTGACAATAGATATCTGCCGTAATCGTTTGGCCAGATTTAAGAAAGCTGTAGTGAACGACACCGGCGCTAGTCCACCAAACACTTACAAGTAACTTTCTCTGAGTCAATTTTCGTTTAGGGCAGGATTTGGCTGGGTCTCCAGGGTTCAGCCATTGCGATGAGCGCTTTCGATTATCGTACAATATCCACTTTTCATCACAAGTAATGATTCGATTTAAAATCCCTTCATTATTGTGTCGGTTGAGCAAAGTAACACAACAGGCGACCCGTGTTTGCAAGTTCGATTCACTCAATTCATGAGGTACCCATCGTTCGAGTTTTTTTACTTTCCCGATTTGCTTCAAGTGGATTAATACAGTTTTGTCACTTACCCCGAAGCCTGCTGCTATCTCTGAAGTGCTTTGTGATGGATCCGCTTCCACAATAGCCTTTAATTCTTCGTTTTTCACTTTGATCTCCGGCCGTCCACGGGGTTGGTTCTTAAGGTCGACATTTCCAGAACGAAAACGTTGAAACCAAAAACGTACCATGCTATCTTTAGCGACACCAGCGCCGTACACATCATTAATTCTTCGAGCTGTTTCTGCAGCACTGGTGCCACGGTAGAACTCGTACTCGTAAATATACCGATATTTCATGTTTTCCATTGCGCGGTAATAAGCGACGCCAAAGAAAAAATAATGAGGAAAATAACAAATGAATGACTGTATTCCAAAGAAAAAAAAACCAGCTAAATGAATTCATTAATTTGAATTTCGAATTCTTAACCAAAGAGGAGATATTTCAGATCAAATTGATCAGTACGACAAAACGCCAATTTCATACGTAAGGACCTAATATTATAAACGCGAAAGTTTGTAAGAATGGATGGATGGAAGTTGTTACTCTTTTACGCCAGAACGGCTGAACAGAACTGGATGAAACTTGGCACAGAGATAGATTATAGTCTAGAATAGCACGTAGGATACTTTTTATCCGCGGGTGAACCGCGGGGCGCAGCTAGTACTCAATAGTGTTAATTTCCATCCTATGTCGTCACAACAATGTCTAATTTTGTTTGCATCAGTTTTTCCTTAGTGCGTTATCAAAACAAATTTTATTTTTATTTTTTATTTTATTTATTAAACAACATTCACAGCCCTTAAAAAACAAAATACAACAGTAACAAACTAAACTTACAGCCAATAAAGAATGTATACTTATTATATTAATGAATTAAATAATATGTGAAGTCGTGTGTGTGTGTGTGTGTGAGAGAGAGTGTGTTTGTGTGGATGTGTAAAAGTGTGAGAGTGGGATTTAAGAATATGATTATAATTATGAAATATCTGTGCCATGGATTAATTTGGTTATATCAAGTTTAAAAGCTCCTTTTTTTAAGTGAAAGATATCGGTATACCTAGTTACAAAATTTTAGGTTATAGGTTCTATGTAGACGATTAATTATTGAATTTTGTGCATAGTTGGTATGAGTTTGTGCGACAGCAAATAATTTTATATTTCTAGTTCGTTTTTGAGGTGCACGAAAGCTGAGAATACTACTGATCAGGGCAGGGCAAATTGTGAACATTGAAGAAAACTTCCATTAGTTTTTGGCTCGTCGTCATCGTGTACTTACCGGTAGGATATTTAGCCATCACCGCGATAGATATCCGTTTCGTCTCCTTTACTTCCGAAAAGAAAAATTGCAGTCTAAAGCCCATAAATATGGCTATGAATATGTCGATGATAGTAAATATAACCATAGTTGTAGTCTCCATGAAGTCAACCGACTGCAATGAAAGAGATCTTACATAAGTAGAGATAAGTAGGTACACATTTCTTGTAACATATATATCGTCACGCTTTTCCCCCGAGGGGGCTGGCAGAAGTGTAATACAACACCCACACTTCGCCGGACGATATTCAGTCCCAAATGTGACAGGGGGACGAGCCTGTTGCCAACAACAATAGTAGTTTGAAATAATAGTAAATAATTAAAAGTGTTATTTGACTCGTTCAAAACTTAATTCTTCTTTTAAGTAATCATATTTAATTTAAATGGGGTGACGAATGGAAGACAGGCAAATCAAATGAGATGTCTTTAATCAATTAAGTATCGAAGATATACTTAGGAACGTCAATGCTATACCTTGTTCGGCAAAAGAGGCACTTAGAAGAACAGACAAGAAACTAAGCGCTCGATTCATGAACGGCTAGATCTTCGCCCCGGCCGCTGCCGCCCTAAGTAAGGCCGTGTCTACGCTAATATACGCTACTACGCTTGGATCATTAATGAAGGAGAGACGGTACGAGAATCTAAAAATGGACCGCATAAATTAGGTGCTGCACACAATTCACCGTAGTCACAAACAAACGCAGCCAGTCGCAACAGTGATAATTATTTTTGTCTCTTTCTAGCTATAGTCTCTTGTACGTCTCTCTGTCTTTGTTATTGATACACGTAACGTAATAATGTCAACGGAGATGTGTATTGTCCGTTTGCTTTTAGTTATATTGGCTCCACGCGCTGCATACTAGAAATTAGACTCGTGCCGCTTCTTCCTTACATTATTTCGATGCTACTACGTCGAAGTATGAACTTTATAATAAACATCGCCCAAAACAGTTAAAAGAGATTACACCACGACCCTTGATTGAAAGACTAGTTTCTAACGCATCGCGTATAGATACAAATAGAAAGTTATACTCACAGTTCTCTGTATGGAAAATAAAATAATCCCGAAAGCACATAAGCTTCCAAAGACCAGTTTTAAACAGAAAATGAACAGCTGAAATGAAATAGAAAATGTTAGTAGCTTAAAACTAGTAGACTGAACGAGCAGGATGATTGTTTTGTTTGTAATGCACTGCACAGATTGCTTACGGGGCGTTTGCGTTTCCTCATACTCAACAATTTATTGCTTCCATTATGGTAAAATAATCTTTTGTGGACTGTATTAAAAAAATGTTCTTCGTTGTTAAGTTTTCTTCATCAGTGCTTTTAGTTTAAGCGGCAAGTCACTGATGTAAAATGATGATAAAGGGAACAGTTCTTAAAGGCAAATCACATAAAATTGTATCACATAATGACCCTGATAGGGCTAGGCAGCATTGTTCGGACTGAATTTATTCTATTAAATATTTGTCGGTTAAGAATTCGTCTAGCTAGACTATATTTTTTTGATCAATATAATTATTAGCGTTTTAATAACTTAGATTTCATCTTCTATGTTTTTTAACTGTTTAGGTAATATCTTCTAACTACATTTTAAAAGCCGTTGGGTTTGGGCCGGAACCATGTTCCAAGAACCTAGAAATACAAACAAACATCTGAAACTCACCTGAAATCTGTACAAGTTCTGAAACATCGCAAACAAATCGAACAGCTCTTTCAAATAAACATGAGTGTCGCAGGTCTCGAAGCTATGTGTCGTCTTGACCATCCTCTTAATGCTTTTGTAGCTTAATGAACTATCGACTTGCTTTTCATTCTTATTTTTGTCTTTGGACAAATGGTTTTTTATAATGCAGTTTATGAATCGTACTCTTATGACAAAGTATATGATGTGATTCGAACAGTAAATGAGTTCCACCATTACTGTTAACTGCGCGTACGCGGCGCCCACACAAGTAACGTACCAAAGCTTCATGTTAAAACACGATAAGAGAAACATTACAGAAAAGACAAATAGCAGAATAAACAGCGACATATCGTTAACTTTTTTTAACAGCAAATCTACACCTTTAACTTTATCCATTCCCATGAGACGATCGACCTTTTGCATTTGTACGAAAAAATCTGCGTTCTCCTGCCCATTGAAAAATCGCGCGTTGATGACTACGCAAAGACAAGCTGCATAACCGTGCCATATAATAAATGCGTTTAAATAGAAAATGACCGCATCTTGCACTTCGTTATCGGACAGGTCGAGCGATATCACGTTTGATACTAGTGCCAAGAAAAGTAGAACGATCGTGTAAACCTTCTGGTAGCGAGTGGGAGATGTCACAAACTGGTCTTTGGCTTCCACGCGGCAACAGCCAAAAAAATATTGGAACATGTGAATAATTTTGAAAACACCCGCGAAATCTTGGTCTAATATGTCTTCGGAAAGGTACTCCGGGGAGTCGCCAACCTTTGTTTCTTTCATTGACGCTGTAAAATCAAATAAACAAGATAAAAAATATCTGTAAACATTTTCTAACAATTAGAAAGTCAAAACAAAACTAAATGATTGAAAAGTAAAATAATCTTTTGTGGACTGTATTAAAAAATTGTTCTTCGTTGTTAAGTTTTCTTCATCAGTGCTTTTAGTTTAAGCGGCAAGTCACTGATGTAAAATGATGATAAAGGGAACTGAACAACGAAGAACCTCTTTTAATACAGTCCACAAAAGCTGGTTCTTAAATATTTTGCTAAACTAAAGAGATAACTATAACTATTTTATATTTTGCTAGCGTAATTGCAACATGAAATAAAATAATTATGATAAATCAAATTATAATTAACACATACGAGTTTGTATCACGACTGTTTTTTGAGTCTTTGATTTCTTCATAATGTCACGTACCTACTGCGAATTCTTTTAAAACTGAAAATTACTTTCAATTAAATTCTGCAATTAAGAAAAAGGACAATGTAGATGCAAGTGTAAAGTAGTTATAGTGTAGTAAACTGTAAAAGCACGTGTAGCTAGCAGTACCAGAGAGGAGGTGGAGTGTTCAGGGAGAAAATGACGAACACAGTGGCCTGGCGTCGACGCCCTTATAACAAGACTGTTATGCGCTTGGTGTTGTCTCTGGACTCACCTGTTGAAATTAACTTTATTCAACGCGCTCAGCACTGAATCTCGATTTAAAACTAGTTTTATCCTACTAATATTATAAACGCGAAAGTTTGTATGTATGGATGGATGGATGGATGGATGGATAAGTGTTTATTACTCTTTCACGCCAGAACAGCTGAACAGATCTGGATGAAATTTGGCACAGAGATAGATTATAGTCCCGAATAGCACATAGGATACTTTTTAACCGCGGGTGAAACTGCAGGGCGTAGCTAGTCATACATAAAAACAACTTAAAATCGAGATTCATGACTGAGCGGCGTTTTAGCATACGGGTCTTATACTTGTTTTTATTTCATGTTTTCATAATTCAATGTATTCCAAAAGTAATGGAAATATTTTCGGGTTATGTAGGTAGGTTACTTAAGTAAGTGTCTGTAGTTATCTGTTTCTATGATCTTACTTGACGGATTTTGTATTGTAAGGTGTCGCTTGATTCATTGTTGTGCCTGGACTGTTATGGTTGTACCTCATAAAAAAGGTTTTTTTTGTCTAACAATATTTTTTATAATTAAATTGAATCAGTTACAGATTGAGATCGTGGTATAGGTTCGATTGAAAAAAAAATGAAATGAAGAGACAATCACACATACCTATTTAATTCTTACAGTATTGTCTTAGTACTTAATTCTGTTTCATAGACAATAACATAAATTTAGTAGAAATGATAATGACTCATTTTTCGTGTACCTAAGATACCATTATGAAAATTAAAGTTTTTGATCTATTCATTTGTAGTTCATCGGATGTACTTTCTCGTCAATTTGATGATAGATAAGCTAAACTGATAGGCGTTACGACAAAAATAAATGTGTTTTTTTTTGTTTTGACCATAGGATTTATGTAATGTAATTTAGATAAGTAGGTATTAACTGTACCGACCTGTATATCAAACCTCTCTCTCTTTCTTCTAGACTATGTATACTATATGGTCGTGGGTTCGCCTATCAAGTCTTAGGGGTCGTAGTAGTGGGTACTTAAGCTCACTATGGGTACCTACATGTTTTACACTTATATAAACTCGGTTTTCGAGCTAGTAAGATTTGCCGAGACCACTTCCGCCTAATCCCTAGGCGCCTTATGAAGTAATGGACGACCTTTTTTTTTTGTTGACGGGGGGGGGGGGGGGGAAATCTTCAAAAAGATGCCCGTATGTATTGGGGTGCATCCGGGTTATGTGGGGATTGACCCACTAAAACCCCCTCGGTGGCCATTGGCCATCCTCTGTGCATGGCAAGAGGCCACCGGGATCTCCATTGGACCGCACCGGTGCCCCCCTAGCACGTTGCTTGTAACAGCACCTTTCCCAGAGATTGGTCTCTTGTCTCTCACCACAATGAGCCCAAATGTCCCCCTTTAGTCGGCTCTTACGACGGGCAGGGGATACCGAAACCGTATTCTAAAACCCCGGCTCCAGGGTGAAATGGACGACCCCTTACCTATAATTTAAGACGAGTATAATGATGCCAATGTCATATAAAGTACTTACTTACTAAAATAGAGTGTTAGGTACTATTTTAAGAAGAGTATTTACTGTTTCACTTTGGCTTAGCAAGAACAGAATGCAAAATTTTCAGAGTTTAGAATTCCTCCTTGTGTCGATTCCCCAATACCTACTGAGGTATGAGCGTGACCCATCATGGAAACAAGTTTTCTTTAATTATTTCTACGACATCTGTTCCGGCTCTCCGCAGCGTGAACTACCTATAGAATTTGAGCAAAAATAAAACATGTTAGTGTGGCTTGTTAAGGAAATGTATTTTTTTAACGTGAATAAGTTCGCGGTCGACCACCAACTCGCCTGTTGGTAAGCGACAATATGGTCAAAGATGAAGCACGCAGACTTGGAAGTTACCTGTTCACTCTGGCCTTAAACATGCCTAGATAATAATGATAATAATTGTTAGATTATAATTATTAGAAGGCCTGAAACTTGTCATGCAAAACTCGTGATCGGGTGCTGCTTGCGGGTCGCTGGTCTGCTCGTGGTGTACTCACAATGCAATAAGTAAATCTGAAAACCTTTAACCTAACCTTAGATTAAGACTTAATAACTAACCCCCCTCTACCTGTATTCCCCCTAAATAATAATTAATGACTTATGTTAACAAAACTCACGGTCCCCGGAGTCCGTGGAGTGTAAGTTTCAAATAATTAAAAAAAAACTTGTCATGCATGTAGCTTTTGTATGTCACCAAATCATTTTTCCTAAATCGAGCTTTTAGTGTTGGTAGCTTTCGTATGTCACCAAATGATGTCTCCTAAGTTCGAGCTTTTTATGAACTTAACCACAATTATTAGAAGAAAAAATTTAATGCTTCGCCGGTCGCTGCCATGGCACGCTCGCTTTTCGCTCGGCTCGCGCCTTGTTGTCAGTTCTTTAACCCAACCTGGGTTAGGTTAGACTAACACTATAGTGTTAGGGTCCAAATTGTGCCAATTACTCTATCTCTTCTATCGATAATCAGGCATATATCTAGCCAATTGTAATCAAGGTGATTGATTTTGGTAGTTATAGCGCATTAATTTGCGGCTCTGATTTGGATGATCCTACACACTAGGTACTTTTACCCCCTTAGCAATAAACTTTGTATGTATGTGTAAAGCCTCGGAAAAGCTACACAGTCTGTTGTCTTTTTCGATCAAATTTATAAATTTAACACAAAGCACAATATGACTAGTATTCCGAGGCCATACAACGTTAATTGCTAAGGGTATATGTGTTTAGTAGGTATATTTTTTTGGGTAAGAGAGGTTTGGATTTAAAAGTATTTTTGGTTGTCATTTTAATTCCGATATTTCATACTTTTTGTAAAGAAGTAAGCAAATTCTTATTATCAGTTCATATAGGTATTTCAGGTGATTATTCCAAAAAGAAAATCATTCGTCCAACACATTAGTTAATTTATTTGTTAAAATAGATATACTTAGGGCAGACCAGCTAACTACCAACTAACTAGAGCTTACAAATAAACAAGTGCCTAAAATAATGTTTTTTCATACATTTTACATTTTCAGAAATCAGAAATATTTATTGACCATGATAAACATTCAATGTCACTGGCAAGTCATTTTTACAAAAATATCCTAAAATTAGGAAAACAGTTAAAAATAAAAAGTAACATACTATTAATTGTTCGTAAAAGAAGAAAGTAAATAAATTATTATGTCAAAATTTGCTCCGTTCAATTTCGGTACAAAAATGAGGATTCCGAGAACTCAAAATAAATGTTTCAAATAAATGTTTTAGCGTCTATCTAAATTGGTTATTATCTAGTTCGGTTATACGATTTGGTAATTTATATAACTAACCTAGTACACGGAACAATTTACCATAATTACAAATTACCATTAGTACTAATTGATCATAATTATACTGCGAAAACAACGACAATTCTATTTTATAACACACTTATACCTAATTAAAATTTAGTGATAGAAAAAAATAGTCAAGGGGTGGGCAATAAAAACCCTAACAACATTTAAATTAAGAAGGGTCAACTGGGGCGAATGCGTCTGTGGGGCAATTGCGTCTTTCGAGAATCACTGACAAACTCCTCACAAATTAGGCGCTACCTACATCTTTATTTGCAATTATCTGTACAAGATGGCGTTAGTTGCCTAAACTGTGAAGGGTTTGTCAGTAATTCTCGAAAGACGCAATTGCCCCACAGTCGAATTTGCCCCAATTGACCCTAAGTATATAGATGTCTATTCTGTTGTACGATTCTCTAATCTAAATTTAACAGTACTATAAACGGTACCACTATATTTTCACACAAATATATTTTCTGTCGTCAAAAATCTAGCTCCATCGATATACCTATTTCAGTGATTTTAGAGCTAAGCGATGATAGCCTAGTTGGAGAAAACCCGCCTCTCAAGCCAGAGGGAGCGGGTTCCAATCCAGCCGACGGCACGCACAAATTTGTTTATTGTGTGAACATAACTGCGTATTGTATGTCATCTGCTACATGACTGGAGCCCGGTGTATGGAGACAGGCTCGCCCCCTCTCACATTTTGGACTGAATATCGTCCGACGAAGCGTGGGTGTTGTATTACACCTCTGCCAGCTCCCTCGGGGGAAAGGCGTGACGATATGTGAATTTAGAGAAAAGCTAATTGCAACAAGGTGACGATAAGGCTGGTTATGAGGCTAAATATCGAGAGGAATATCCCGGCGTCCATGTCGTACATATCGTATATGGATAGCTTGGGAGGAGTTTCATCGGCCATTTTCAACATTTTCCTCGCCTTCTCTCGCAGTTGTCCTAAAAATTTAAACTTATTCAAAAACATGATTGATATTGTCATTCATACTTGTCCTCCCTGATATCTAGCACTCAGCAAACACGTAATGACGTCATCGTCTTCAGTCTCATCCGAACTTTTTTTTAAATGTAGAATAGGTCGGCGTTTGACCACCAACTCGCCTGATGTTAAGCGACGTTGTGGTCTAAGATGGAGCACGACGACCTATAAGGTGCTAATTCACTCTAGCCTTGAAGTTTTGCAGAGTGAAGAAGTACAAAGACGGCAGTTGAGTGAGGCGCTACAAGTGCGCTACTGCTCAGACCCGTCTTCGGAACGGTTACACCGAACTACATCTTATATTATTTATCGGAAGATTTTATCTTGGTCACTCTCACACTTATGACGTTTCAAACGAGAGCAACAAGGACAAAAAAAGGGGAGATGGAAATCTCAAATCTCCGAATAGGGCCGAACAGCTCTGCCAACATTGACATGAAAAATTTACTTTCTCACAGTGAGTTTACGCGAATCGAGTGACAAGCTCGATCGGCACTCACACTCGCTCGTTTTCGATTGTCGATCCGTTTGACGTAAACTCGTTTACGCTGTAGTAAAGTAATTATTCGATTTACTTTGAGCAACTCACACTAAGCACTCAGACCCGTCTTCGGAACTTGTTGTAAATGACTTATTTCGGTCTTGCTTAAGCATCGATTGACGTCACTACGTGTTTCTGAACGCTGTACCTAAGTATATTATTATACCATGCTTACCAGTAGAATATTCGGCCATCACCGCAATAGATACTCGTTTCGTCTCCTTTACTTCCGAAAAAAAAAGTTGCAGTCTAAAGCCAATAAATATCGCTATGAATATGTCGACGATAGTAAACAATACCATAGTAATAGTCTCTATGATGTCAGCCGTCTGCAAAAAAAAAAATGCTCTAATCTAATAGGCAGGTTACAAAAGTGTACCTATAAGGCACTTATTTATATTTATAGGTTCGATTCCCACCTAGGGCAAACATTTATAAATAAATAAAATAAATAAATTCGGGACACTTCCACACACGGTCGCCTGACACCAAACTAAGCAAAGCTTGTACTATGGCTGCCAGAGACTTATTTACATACTTAGATATTTTTAAATACATACTTAAATAGATATTAACACCCAGACATAGAACAAACACCAATGTTCATCACATAAATGTTTGCCCTAGGTGGGAATCGAACCCACGCCTCCAAGCTCAGAAAGCAGGTTCACTACCAACTGAGCCACCGAGGCAGTTTATGTGATGAACATTTGTGTTTGTCCTGTCTGAGTGTTAATATCTATTTATGTAGGTATGTATTTAAAAATATCTAAGTATGTATATCAGTCTCTGGCAGCCATAGTATAAGCTTTGCTTAGTTTGGGGTCAGACGACCGTGTGTGGAAGTGTCCCGATTTTATTTATTTATTTATTTATTTGATGTAAGACGTAAATGTTGTGTTTCAACGCGATTAAAAGTTGAGTAGGTAGCGGTATTTTACCCGACTGCGCAAGGAGGGTTATGTTTTTCGAGTTTAAGTATGTATTTTTTTTTAATGTATAATAAGTCGACGTTTGACCACCAACTCGAATGATGTTAAGTGACGTTGTGGTCTAAGATGGAGCACGACGACCTATAAGGTACTTATTCACTCTAGCCTTGAAGTTTTGTAGAGTGAAGAAGTACAAAGACGGCAGTTGAGTGAGGCGCTACAAGTGCGCTACTGCTCAGACCCGTCTTCGGAACGGTTACACCGGACTACATCCCGAAACACGACTAGGTCATTTCACGGCATGGCTTGGTCCGGTGGTATGTATGAGGTTTCTTTCGCACGACCTACAGCCTAAACAGCTTGATGGATTTCGACATGTGATGTGTCATTTGTATCGTCTTGATAGTGGAAGTTACTTAAGGTACAAAATTTTCCAGTCGGGTTTTTTGTTTTTCTTTTAATAAAGTTTATTTGTTATATCTACGAGTTTTTTTGGCCGAATGTTATTTTCAACTTAATTGTGCTGGCATAGAAAATAAGACGAAGCCTAGTCAATACCTCGGAAGACTTTCCGTCACGCTATGCTCCTGAAAGATACACCTCCGATTCTGCTAACCAATTCTTAACAAGTTGCTACTTTTCGTATGCAAGAAGTGTCAAAAGAAGGCAATTAATTAACAATTTAAAAACAATTGCTTAGTAGAGTCAAGGCCCGGGTCTACTAATCTTTCCTGCCACGCTACCCTACTGCGTCGAAGTATACATTTTATGAAGAAGAACAACTAACTCCCAAAAAAGGTCTAGGCTCAATACCATAACAATCGATTTAAAAAAAACAATAAAAAAAGATACATCATAAGTTTGATTAGAAACAGTTTTAAACAAGTATTACTTTTTAAGCAAATATACTCACATTTTTCTGTATGGAGAATAAAATTATCCCAAAAGCACATAAGCATCCAAATACAAGTTTTAAACAAAATATGAAGAGCTGAAATGAAATAGCAAATATTAGTAAAGTCAAGCCGGGGTCAAGTCAACTTACAATCGGTGCATATGTTACCCGCAATCTGTATAATCCGATATTCTATACAATACCTAGGGAATGTGTAGAATACCTAAAACGTTAAGGTAATGTATGAAATATTATTTATTTTATACCTTGCCTAGGTATTCTATAAAGTACCTACCCAATGCGCAGCCGGTAATGTGAGAAAAAGACGAGAACGGGGAAGGGGAACATTTGAGTAGGGGAGGTTTCGGGTATTATATAAAAAATAACCACGAACTAACTTAGCCAATTTGAGTCGGATTTGCTGTGATAGAACTTTTACAACGTAGCCGCGAATGCAAGAGCAGGATGTAGGTATACTTGCACCGCTGCTGTTTTAATTTAAATTACTAATAAACTCAAACATTTGAAACTCACCTGAAATCTGTACAAGTTTTGAAACAACGCAAACAAATCGAACAGCTCTTTCAAATAGACATGGGTATCGCTGGTCTCGAAGTTATGTGTCGCCATGGCCATTCTCTTAATATTTTTGTTGCCAAATAAATTATGTACTCGTACTTGCTTTTTAGTCTTTTTTTTGTCCTTGGACAAATGGTTTTTTATAATGCAATTTATGAATCTTACTCTTATGACGAAGTAAATGATGTGATTCGAACAGTAAATGAGTTCCACCATTCCTGTTAGCTGAGCGTAAGCGGCGCCCACATAACAAATATATATAGGGTTCATGTTAACACACGCTAAGACAAGCATCACAAGAAAGACGAATAGCAGAGTAAACAGTGAAGAAGAATTAACTCTTTTTAACATCAAATTCACGCCTTTAACTTTATCCATTCCCATGAGACGATCGACCTTTTGCATTTGTACAAAAAAATCTGCGTTCTCCTGTCCATTGAAAAATCGCGCGTTGATGACTACGCATAGACAAGTTGCGTATCCGTACCATATAATAAATATGCTTAAATGGAAAATGTTCGAATCTCGCACTTCATACAGGTCGAGCAATAGCACATTTGATACTAGTGCTAAGAAAAGTAGGAAGATCGTGTAAGCCCTCTGGTAGCGAGTGGGAGATGTCACAAACTGGTCTTTGGCTTCCACGCGGCAGCAGCCCAAAAAATATTGGAACATGTGAATAATTTTGAATACACCCGCGAAATCTTGGTCTAATATGTCTTTGGAAAGGTACTCCGGGGAGTCGCCAACCTTTGTTTCTTTCATTGACGCTGTAAAATCAAATAAACAAGATAACAAAACATCTGTAAACATTTTCTAATAATTAGGAAGTCAAAATAAAACTATACAGTTTTAGAATCCATGTAACGTAGCGACGCGCTGGTCCTTTTAAACTGATTAAAATAAATATCAAATCGCAACATACAAGCATAAATAATATATAGTAATAGTAAATACATACGAGTTTGTATCATGACCGATTTTTGAGTATTTGATCCCTTCATGTCGCGCTACTGTGACTTTTCAAAATTGACTAAGTAAGTAATTATTTTTACCAAAACTAAGAAAAAGGCAAATGTAGATTTAAGTGTTAAGTAGTTATAGTGCAGCAAACTGTAAAAGCACGATGGTATAGCTAGCAGTAACAGAGAGGAGGTGGAGTGGCAGTTGAATGTTCAGGGTGAAAATGTCGAACACAGTGGCCTGGCGACGCCCTTTTAACAATACTATTATCCGCTTGGCATTTTCTCTGGACTCGCCTGTAAAAAAAAACTTTATTTAAAGCGCACTAAGATTTGTTTTTATTTAATGTATTATTTTATGAAACTATGTATTAGGAAGTCTGAAACAAGCGCCAGTGACGGAAAAGTTGAAAAGTCATCGTCTCTCGTGGTACGGGCATGTTAAGCGAAGAGAAGAGGACCACATTACAAAAAGAACGGTGTACTTGAGTGTAGTGGTAATAGCGGAAGAGGGCGATAGAAGAAAATATGGATGAACTGCGTGAAAGAGGACATGAATGAGACGGGAGCTAATTCTGAGATGACGAGTGATAGAGACGAATTGAGAGAGCCTACATACTCTACCAACCCCACTTTAGTAGGATAAGGGTAGGAAGATGATGATTTTATGATACTGTGTATCTGAAAAGGACAACACATGCTTTTAGATGTTTATACCTGTATTACCTATATTATGTGTTTGTTTCCATGTGATTTATTTTCTGGATTATTAAGTGGCTTTAGGATTCGTCTTTATGATAGAGTGCCATAGGCTGTACAGTTTATGTTTTGGGTTTTTCGTCTAATAATAAACTAAACTAAAAATAAAGTCAAAACGATGACGATCAGACAAACTTACCTACTTAATTCTTACGGCAAGATTTTCATAATCCGATTTATTTTCTGGATTATTAAGTGTCTTTAGGATTCGTCTTTATGATAGAGTGCCATAGGCTGTACAGTTTATGTTTTGGGTTTTTCGTCTAATAATAAACTAAACTAAAAATAAAGTCAAAACGATGACGATCAGACAAACTTACCTACTTAATTCTTACGGCAAGATTTACATAATCCTATTTCATAGACAATAATAACATAAATTGAGTAGACAAAATGATTACTTATTTTTCGTGTACTTAGGCTGGGTACCAACCATTAAGAAAATTGAAGTTTTTGATCTATAAATTTGTATATCGGGAGTACTTGTACAATTGATGATAGATAAACTGATAGGCGTTCTAATAAAGTTGATGTAATATTTTATTGCGTTTATGGTTTACCTATTAAATTTAGATGAGTAAATGCCATGAAAAGTTGTTATTACTTACTGAAATAGAGTGTGACAGTTTTTTAAAGAAGGGTCTTCACTGTTTCCTATTTTTTTTCTTTACTCCAACAGAAAGTTTCCAACAGAATTTCCAAAATTTAAAAATTTCTACATAATTTACAGTTTTAGCAAAAAGAAACATATATTTAAAAGTACTTATTTGAAGCGTTTTATTCTACTAATTTAGTATACGTAAAAGTACATTACAACAAAATACAATTGATGATGTTCTTTATTTCGCACATACTGAGAGTGTGTGGTTTTCAACTTTCGCACGTAACCGAGATTTATCTGAATATCTATTCTAAAGATCATGATTGCTTAGACGGAGTAACAGAGATTTATTTCAATTTCAAAGATCATGATTGCTGACCTCAGACGGAGTAACTGAGATTTATTATTATTCATTCCAAAGATCATGATTGCTTAGACGGACTACCAGAGATTTATCATTATCTATTCCAAAGATCACGATTGCTGAGCTTAGACGGAGTAACTGAGATAAATTGTTATCTATTCCAAAGATCATGATTGCTTAGACGGACTACCAGAGATTTATTGTTAGCTATTCCAAAGATCATGATTGCTTAGACGGAGGAACAAGAATTTTCTGAAAGACAGTACCAGACCATGAAGGCAAGTGGAGCTAAAGCATAGAGTCAAAACCAGTGTTTAATGCGTAACACATATGCGTCATACAATATGTAACGCATTAAGTGCATTTGTTATGTATTTCTATGTGTAATTATTACATTATGCAATCTATGTACGTACCTTCATCGAGTGTAGATATCATAGTAGTGCAAAGCTCTTGGCTCGCCTCAAGTCTGTTCGTCAGCGCTTGTGACGTGAAGCAAAGCATAAGCATTAGGCTCATGCAAACCATGGAAGTTGGGAGCGTGCACAGAAACGATGCTACGTTCACAGACATCTGAAATGTGGAAAACGTTAGATTTAGAATACAATAATTAGATCAGGTGAGAAGGAATATCTGCATTGATCTTACATTATGAAATCCATCGTTTTAAATAGAAACATGGTTTTTAGGAAAGGGTGTACTAAGCCGAAAGAGGGTCATTGTACTCATCATTATGAACAACTTTTAATATGGGGTCAACTAGGAAATCGAGAGAAAAAAACAGCTGTTCCATACATTTTGTCGACGGTCAATGAACTTTTTGTATGGAAAAGCTGATTTTTTACGAGATTTACTGTTGACCCCATATTAAAAGTTGTTCATAATTATGAGTACAATGACCCACTTTTGGCTTAGTACCGATAACTCTGTAGGGTCAACTGGGGCAAATGCGTCTGTAGAGCAATTGCGTCTTTCGAGAATGACTGACAAACCCTTCACAAATTAGGCGCCACTTACATATTTTTTTTATCTTTAGTTGCAATAATCTGTAGAAGACGCAATTGCCCTTTATACTTCTTTAAATAAAAATGTATTGGCTCTTTATTTATTTTTTGGTCTCGAAAATGGTTTGTAAAAGTTAGAAAAAGGTATTTATGTTCACCTGCTTTTTGAACGTAACTACCAAATTCTGCGTTGTTATTAGCTGCCACGCCACCATTTGGAATGTGAAGAAGAATATCTGTGAAAAGTTTTGGTTAGTAGAACAGTTTATATTACTTGGAACCAGTAACATCACTACTACCGCTTACCGCATGCTGAAATACATCCATGGTATCAGCAAAGCTATCCAAAATACAGGACATTCCGTGAACTAGCTCTTTCCCGATTTTAACGTTAGTTGCCACTCCAGAATTAGCAGTGGAATACACAATTTCCTTTTTTGGACCGCTTCCTTGTGCAAGTGCATCATTCACATACTCCACTCGTAGGATAACAATATTTAAAACAATGTAAACATGGAAAATCATCACGAAGCTTGCGGAACTGGCGACTGAGGCCACGAACCCGGTTGGGCAGAAACCTTTCATCAGATATTTATTCGACGTAACCAGCCACAAAATGTAGATTATAGCTGCCACGATAGCCCAGAACATCGACATTATGTAAATCTTCCTGTTTAAGTGCTTTGCATTCTTCATTTTCAGGATCCGTTCAATTCTTTGCAGTTTGACGTAGAGTTGGCTCTTCAAGTGTCCGCTGAAGAAACTGCTCTTCCAAGCGAGGCCTGCGTTGATGACACCGCTGATGAGTATTCCTATCTTCAGCGGTATATCAATCGATAGAGGATCAAACAGACTGCTACAGTATATCACGGTATACAAAATGCATATCAAGTTAAAGAACCAAATGACCAAACTGTAAGCTTTGTACAAGTTCGTCGGAGGCGTAATAAATTTATATTTAAGATTTACTCCAAGCATCCCAAACACGCGTTGTATGCTAAAATTAACGTGTAAAGCGTTCACAAAATCATCTTCTAGAAGGTCTTCAAAAACTTTGTTTGATTTTTTTAATTTCTCCATTGTGGCGTCATGTGATCAGACCTGTTTGTGTTAGACGACTAATGTTCAATCAGAATTTTAGATAATGTATTTATTCCTTAGGGAATTCCTATCTATCCAATATGGCAAGTATTTTTTACATTCTATATAAAATTGACGAGGTATAGATAGTTTCTATATCGTCTATCAGAAATTTCAATCAAATTGCTACCGATAATGTCTAATTTTCTAATTCTGATGAATTTTTGATGCGACGTTTAAAAGCGATTAAAATTCTAATGTTGTTAGTACTTACTAAGTTCTATCTAGCTGACTAATGTTCTAGCGTACAGATTGGCTCGAAAATGTCTGAGCAAGTGGTCATTAAAGATGATTCTTTTATTGAAGACAACTTGATAAAAAGTTTAGGAACGCCATATTTCGTGCAAACTGTTTTTGCTGCTAGTCGTATCAAGATAAAAAACAATGCAGTTATCGACATCTCAACTCGGCAAGCCGCATATTCGTTCCTTTGGATAGTCCTTGTGATGTTTTCTTGCTATGTTTACCAGGAGTTTTTCTTCAATGCATACTTCCATAAAGATCTGATAATGTATCTGTCATGCTTCATTAGCAACGTTATGCAGGTTTTTTCCTACATTCTAACTATTTTTATAAACAGATTTTCACAAAGAGATAACAATCTTAAAATTTATGCGATGCTACAAAAAGTGGATCGAGCACTCGGATTGGACAAAACAAATTATTATACAGATTTTCAGTATCGATGGAACGTGATTATAATAATTTTGATTACTTTAGGATTCTTCACAGGTTTCGCCGCTAACGCCATTATTTTACTCGACAAGCCTTTACACACGGTGTTTTTTGCATTTGGTCTGCTATCTATGTTCATGGACAATTATTTGGGAATAGCTATGATTTATTTCTTGGCCCTACGTGCAAAGATATTCAATGCGATGATTAAAAATCGCATCGAAGAATACAAAGGAAAATTGGAGAAGAAACCCAAAGAAAAGACATTGAAAAGGTTTCTATTTTCACTTGCTGTTCCGAAGGTACAAGTCTCAAGCACATTAGACTTCCCTCGTGAGAAATGGCTGGAATGTCTTCAAGATATGCTGAAAAGCTATAAGACAATTGTTAAGCTTTTTAGTTTCACGGTAAGTAGGGTATAATTAGTTTCCAGGGCCTGATTATTGTTACTTAGTACTACATAATTTAGTAACTTACGTGTTTTCAGATATTCAACTTATCTCTAACGGTGCTAATTTGGACCTTCATCGTTATAGCCGCTATGGTGATCGGATATCGCAGTGGAGTAAATACCTTACTATACTATTTTGTTTTCAATTGGTTTAATTCATGATCCAAAAAAACAAGGTCTAGCATTGCGGGAGCAAACACATAATGACGTCACTCGTCATCGTCATCCGTCTCTTTCGAACTAGTTGTAAATGAATTAATTCGGTCTTGCTTAAGCATCGATTAGACGATCGATAAGACGTCACTACGTGTTGCTCACGTGACCGGAATGCCATACCTGGCGGAGTATATTATAATACTTGGGTTAATTCAATTTTCAATTGTCGATTATTCAAGTTATAATAATATAATAATAAATATTATATATACGATATTTTTTTTCTAAAATACAATCCAATGACTTGCGCCTGTTTTAGTTTTTTTAAGTAATAGTAATAACTACCTAATTCTAATTTTTATTAATTGAATAATTTATATTTAGTATAATTGATGAATTGTATTAATAAATGGCTTGCTGTGCGCGTTGGCTTCGCTGTAAGCACAGTAAGCATTTAAAATAAAATAGTGAACTTTCCAAAGTACCTTGGTAGGGATTTGGATTCAAAATTATATTATTTGTATTTTTTTCAGTTGTATCCTTTATCTGCAACCATTACCATTGCTCTATGGGCTACTTTCTACTACGTGCAGCTAATCGCGTCCGCTATTATTAATGATTGGTTCCTATTGGAGATAAAGAAAATGAAACTGCTCTGCATAAGGCTCATCTCTTACAGTTATGATGGTAAGTTAGCATTACAGATTCTACAGTCAACCATGTTAGGTTATTACAGACAAATTAGTTAGCAATATGTAGTAATAATTGCCTTGTTTTATGTAAGTATTCTCAATCATCCTAATTTAGTAAGTAAACTAGATAAAAGTTACGCGCTTCTGCCATTTCTGCGCCTGTGTGTGTCTCGAAACGTGTGCGTTACGCACGTATAGCACACCAGCGTATCACTGCTAACCGCCGTTCTCTAATACCTAGGTAATCATGACCAACTTGCCCCCTCAGTTTCTTGCCTGTTCTTCTGAAGGCTCTTTATTATCTTTATTCTGAGTAGAGGCTTTTTTGAGGCCTTGTTCGGAACAAGGCAGTCGAGTCTATTTAAATAACTTTGACGTTCATAAGTGTATCTTAGATACCTAAATTGATTAAAAACTTTTTGACTTTGACCTTGACTTTGACTTGATCTCGCGGGAACGCTCTTAACCTTTTCAGCGCTAGGTGCAACAAAAATATTTTTTTGTGCCCTGTAGGTAGGCGATGGTAAATATATTGATTTTCAAGAAATTTAAATATTGTATTTGGCCACTTTTTTCACAGTTATAGAGGTAATTAGCCTTCAGGTATGATTCCGAACTCCGCTGCACGCAGCAGTGCTGCAGCAGCACAACTGGTCCCCATATAGTCTCTATAGGTTTATATGGGATTACATTCCGAGCTACGCAGCAATGTCGCGGCAGCACTGCAGTGACAGTGTCGCCCCACCGGCGCGACAGACCAGTAGTGTCGCATCTACTGCCGCAGCGATCGCACTCCTACCTAGGTACGTGACAAAGATGAATTTCTCTTCTAACAATAAAAATAAAAGTTGGTCATCAATCGACATCTTGTCAACTCAAAGCAAATGAATGAATACACAACAGCGCAACAATGCTGCCCAACTCGGAAATAGCACGGCAGGCAGCACTGCTGCGCAGCACCACAGTAGCAGCACTGCTGCATGGAGTGGAGTTCGGAATCATACCTTAAGGTCCGCTAGCACTTGTCAAGGATCTACTGGTGACATTAACGGTCTAAAGCATAACCATTCTGACTGCTTCAGTGGCATAGTCGGTAGTGAACCTGCCTTCTGAGTTTGGGGGCGTGGGTTCGATTCCCACCTAGGGCAAACATTTATGTGATGAGCATTGGTGTTTATTCTACGTCTGGGTGTTAATATATATTTAAGTATGTATTTAAAAATATATATGTACTAGCTGCGCCTCGCGGTTCAAAAGTATCCTATGTGCTATTTTAGACTATAATCTATCTCTGTGCCAAATTTCATCCAGATCTGTTCAGCCGTTCTGGCGTGAAAGAGTAACAAACATCCATCCATCCATCCATTCTTACAAACTTTCGCGTTTATAATATTAGTAAGATGTGTAGGACAAGCTTTGCTTAGTTTGGTGTCAGATCGTGAGTGCAAGTGTCCTGGATATCTATTTATTTATTCTATTCTATGCCTTTTTCAGGTCCGTACCAGAAAACAGCAAGTGAAATGATCAATATGATCCACTACGATACGCCTATTTTCCTCGTTTATGGAATATTTGTATTGGATAAACATCTTGCTTTAGAAATAATCGGAGTTATTGCTAGCAATGTGTTAGTTTTAGTGCAATTCCTAATTTAGATGATAATTACGAGCTTCACTAGCTGGTAATGGCACGAGTTATTGTATATTGTATAAACCGCATTACATAGGTGGGTACAAAATCAATGTTTGAAGTCGGTGTGTGTTGTGAGGGTTAAGAACAAGTTTATTTTTATTTTTTATGTAGAATAGGTCGGCGTTTGACCATCAACTCGCCTGATGTTAAGCGACGTTGTGGTCTAAGATGCAGTACGACGACCTATAAGGTACTTATTCACTCTAGCCTTGAAGTTTTGCAGAGTGAAGAAGTACAAAGATGGCAGTTGAGTGAGGCGCTACAAGTGCGCTACTGCTCAGACCCGTCTTCGGAACGGTTACACCGGACTACATCCCGAAACACGACTAGGTCATTTCACGGCATGGCTTGGTCCGGTGGGTGGTGACTAGCCACGGCCGAAGCCTCCCACAAGAGTTTTATTATTAAAAGATAATTACATATTATTAAAAGAAATCACTATAACTCGACTGCAAAATGTTGTACCCTATGTCACTTCCACTATCAAGACGATTCAAATGACACCTCACATGTCGAAATACATAAGCTGTTTAGGCTGTAGGTCGTGCCAAAGAAACCTTATACATACATACATACACTCGAAAAACATAACCCTCCTTCTTGCGCAGTCGGGTAAAAAGCGTTTTAATTAGCTGCCCTAAGGTTAACGCCTAACCGCGTCATTGCAGACCAATGTGTTTTAAGAGTCATATCACTATAATTATGTGTGTGAATCCTTACTAGGTAATTATAAAATTGAAAGTAACTCTGTCTGTCTGTCTGTTTGTAGGCTTTTCACGGCTGAACGTATCTAGATGAAATTTGATAAATAGTTGCAGTGTGTCATAAAAGGAAGGTTTTTGGATACTTTTACTGAATAAATAAATCTTTTTGTCATGAAATTCTGTAAGTTAATAAAAAAAACGCGCCGCTTACAAAATGCGTCAGACAGCATCACAGAATAGTAATTGGTATTAAAATTACAACTGACAAGTAAAATTAAAACTCCGCTCAAAACCAGCCAGTATTATTTTTTCATATTGAACTCTTAATCTCTTTGGTAACGGATTGTTATTCATAATTTTGATAATTAGTTACAGTATATCACGAGGAGGGTTCATGGATACTATTTTCTGAATAAACGCGAACGAAGTTGCGGGCAACAGCTAGTATACATATCTTATCTTATATCTTTAAATGAGCAATTCTTGTATATATATATATATAATTGGAATCTCGGAATCGGCTCCAACGATTTTCATACAATTTAGTATATAGGGGGTTTCGGGGGCGATAAATCGATCTAGCTAGGAATAATTTTTAGAAAATGTCATTTTATTCGTGTTTTATCGATAATCAACTTAAGCATAAACTTGGAAGAAAAATAACAAAAAGTCAACTAAAAAATATGACTCTTCCTGACATCTATTGGCGAATAATAATACAATTTTTTGTGAGCAACTAATTGCTTTAACGACACAACAGCAGATGGCGTTGTTAAGTAACACGAAGTCAATGAGTGTTTGCTTTGAGGTTAGACTAAAATCAATTGTTTATTTTCCAAAAAACACAATTTAAAAAAAAAAAATACCGAGCCAAGCTCGGTAATCCAGGTACTATAATATATAAGAGTCATATCACTGAATGTGCGTGAATATAATATACTTAATTAATAAAAAATACAAGAATAATATAACAAATTTTATTACCTACAATTCCAACTACACATTACTTAATTGTATTAAAATAAATATGGTACACCTATCTTCTAGGTAAATATAATAAATACAAAATTGTAAAAATCTGCAACAAAGCAAAAAATGTAACAAAGCTATATTTAGAAATATCTAGACTATTTGGTAAATTCTGGAACGTTTTTGTGTAGGAAAAATCTGTCGTATTGTCTTTTCATCGCAAGTACTAGAACATTTTTTTTGTGCATTGGCTTCTGTTTGATAATAATAAATGCTTGTTCAAAATAGCTTAGAAATAGTAGTTAGAAATGAAGATGTACATACAGGGTGTTACAAAAACCCTGTTGTATGCGCTAAGTGCGCATTCCGTATCGACTGGAGGATGAAATTATGCTAGTTTAAATTAAATATTGACTATAAAACATTTGCACAGACATCGCGCTCAGCCCTCCAAAAAGCGCGAACGCAGCCACTAATCGCGACATAAATCACTTTATCAGAATAAAAGCCGCCAAAATATGATACAGATTTGTTTGTATTTTTGTCAAATTTCCTTTCTTTCTTGCGTTCTTAAACAGGTCATAACTCTTGCTAACGTGTTTTTTTTTGGGTTGCTTTTGCAAGTACTTTTACTTTTGCTTATAAGTGCCCTTCAATTATATTACAGGGTTTTTGTAACATGCTGTATATTACTTAGAAATAATATTATAAATGCCGTTAAAATTAGGTCTCTAATAGAAATAATAGACTCAAAGTTTATTAAGAGAATGTGAAACTGAGAACCGTTATCTATATTTAAGTATTAAGTCAAGCCCACTGGTTTTGTATATATATTAATATTTTCTATACATATATTATCATTATTATAAATATACACACAAAGCAACACCTACGATATATTTACTCAATAACAACAAAACTTTTTCAGTTCTAATATTTCTCAGTGTGCTTGCAGAGAATACTAACACATCTATTATTACATTTACCAGGCACTAACAACAATCTTAATAATTATAACCTACCAATTAATAAGACACTTTAACTTCGATATTTTGTGACATCACAGCACAATAATCTAATTTTTTTGTCATAACTTTGCAAACATTTGTAAACAATAAATTTGCAAAACGAACAAAGCTTTTCGTAGACTGAACATCTGCTTTTGTTACACCAATTCAACCACTAGATGGCGCAAATCACAACGTTTATAGTTTTCTACAGGAAAACGCTGAAACTACATCAAGTACAGTTTGACAAAGACTAACTAAATACAGAATCTGTTTGTTTTAAATAATCTGTTAAAGCCAACAAGTTATCTTACGTTTTATACCGCTAGGAGCCCTTCTATAATGTTTCGCCTTTGCGTATCCGTTATAGCATCATAACTTCTACATTCATTATATTTGCTTAGCGCCAATAATGCCAATATTCTGCACGAAATTAATAACGTAAACAGGTACATTTTAGTGTAACGAACAATGTTACTTATACATTAGAAGATTGCGCAAACCATTGTAAGGAGTTAGAGGACAGCAGATTGAATGGGCTGAATTTAATTGTCTATTATTTAGGGTTGAAAAGAGACGGACACATCAAGTTTGAATACCGGTGCGTTCATTTCATATCAATACATTTTTTTTTTAAATTTTAGATCTTTGTCAAACTGTACCTTGTAATATTAATAAAAACGTCTAGTTTAATAGGCGAACCGGCGTTCTTCACTGAAGCCCAACTTTTCAAGCGCGGGGTTGCAAGCGAAGTTGATCATGGGCGGCGGGCCGCACATGAGAGTGAGTGTGTCTTGGCTGTGAGGGAACAGGTGCTCTTTTATCATGTCCTCGTTTATGAAGCCTGAACTGTATTTCCAGCCTGAAAATAATAATAAATATATTAGGTATATCATAATTTATGTACTTACATAAAGCGAAGACAGCTTAGAGAAGGCCTGCCTCTCAAGCCAGAGGGAGTGGGTTCGAACCCAGCCGACGGCACGCACCAATTTGTTCATTGTATAAACATATGTGCGTATTGTATGTCATCTGCTACATGACTGGAGCCCGGTGTATGGCGACAGGCTCGCCCCCTGTCACATTTGGGACTGAATATCGTCCGGCGAAGTGTGGGTGTAGTATTACACCCATACGTCACCGGATGTCTGCCACCCCCTCGGGGGAAAGGCGTGACGATATGTTATACATATAATGGGATATAATTTATGCATGGCAATGTGAACAAAAAATTGAAGCTTATAAATAAGTATTATTTATTTTTCCTTTCATAGACAAGTCAAAACCATGGAAAAGATAGACTGTATAAAAAAACTTATGTCAATATGATTAATTTAAATATTCCATCCAGTCTTCAAGTGTTTTATTTCATATTAGTAGCAGAACCGTGAGCAGTTCCAAATGAGCCCAAAACACGACCAGTCTACTATTAACAATCAAGGAGTTTCTGTCCACCCACATCACAGCCACTGTCCAACTCACATCATTAGGCCAGTTCCATGGTAACATATTATTGTATTGTAACCGAAGATACCTACGCAAGCAGGCCCGGATCTAGAGGAAGCGCTAACCGGGGGCTGAGCTACCCACGTCCGTAGGAGTGTACTCTATTTTAATTCCCTACACGTGGTCCCCGGGTAGTGCTAACCGGGTAGCAAACTCTGGTGGAAGACTTCGGCCGTGGCTAGTTACCAACCACCGGACCAAGCCATGCCGTGAAATGACCTAGTCGTGTTTCGGGATGTAGTCCGGTGTAACCGTTCCGAAGACGGGTCTGAGCAGTAGCGCACTTGTAGCGCCTCACTCAACTGCCGTCTTTGTACTTCTTCACTCTAGTAAACTTCAAGGCTAGAGTGAATAAGTACCTTATAGGTCGTCGTGCTCCATCTTAGACCACAACGTCGCTTAACATCAGGCGAGTTGGTGGTCAAACGCCGACCTATTCTACATAAAAAATAAAAAAAAACCGGGGCACTTGCCCCGGGCGGCAGGTTCAGGGGGTGCCAAAACCATAATGAAACATCTTTATATTATTATGTAAAAAATTCCACTCTTTTTCCCCTTTTAGTATTTGTGACTTATAAATGACCGGGGGAGGGGAGATGCTGGGCGCCACTCTTAACTTTCTGCCCCGGTTCAACAAAACCCTAGATCTGGGCCTGTACGCAAGTATACCAATTTTAAGCCCAATCAAATGTCAGGAAATGGTTTTAATTTAGCTTCCAAGATTTGACCCAAACATACTACCCTATAGTATAAGTACTTAATTCACCTGAGTTTAATCTCCTGGGTGCATTAGGAGCACTTTTAGTAAACTTTGTTCACCCGAATCACCCATGTGATCAGGGGTGCATTAAGTATACTAAAAAAGTGTATTTAATGCACCTGAGATAAATAAATTCGGGACACTTCCACACACGGTCGCCTGACACCAAATTAAGCAAAGCTTGTACTATGGCTGCCAGAGAGATAAATATACTTAGATATTTTTAAATACATAGATTTTAACACCCAGACATAGAACAAACACTAATGTTCATCACATGAATGTTTGCCCTAGGTGGGAATCGAACCCACGCCCCCACGCTCAGAAGGCAGGTTCACTACCAACTGAGCCACTGAGGCAGTCAAGATATTGGCTACAACCAAAACATTTTGGAGTGTTTCGGAAGAGCGACACCACAGCAAGTTCGATAAATGCTTGTAAAATAGATTTTTTGTATCTGTAAGCTTACCTTCCGTAGGTCTGTCAATAGTGTACCACAGCTTGAACTGCTCGGGGTGCTCTCTCTCGTACTTCTCCAGTTCATTTCTTAGCAGGATATCTTCCTCGGTCTGGTTCGCGAACAGCAGTCGCAGTTCCGTGCGATCGCCGGCGGTGCTGCAGATGTGGCGCACGAGTTGAAGCATTGGGGTGATGCCAGTTCCGCCTGGAAATTGATCATACTATAGCGGTACTGCTTAAATTAGTCTTCGTCTGCGCGGTATAGGGACACGAGAGTAAAGCGTCAAAGGGGAGCGAGGGAGAAGGGAGGGGGCAGATCCTGCCGTCCGCTCCTACCTAAATCGACCCTGCTCTCGAAGACCTGCTTTTACATCTAATCTAACAAGAGAGAAGCGATGATAGCCTAGTTGGAGAAGGCCCGTCTCTCAAGCCAGAGGGAGCGAGTTCGAACCCAGCTGATGGCACGCACTAATTTATTAATTGTGTGAACATATGTGCGTATTGTATGTTCTGCTACATGAATGGAGCTCGGCAGGATCGGACTGGCTATATAGTCAGGGTGGCATTTGCCAGCCGGCCCCCAGCAGGCGCGGGCCCCCCTCGGACTTGGCTTGCGAGGCTTGCCGCAAGCGAGACGGTAGATAGGTTGGAGGCTATACACCCCCTTTCGGGTCCTGGCTTGTGGAGAGCTATCCGAGCCTTTACAGCTCAGTCCGACCCTGGGGCCCGGTGTAAGGGGACAGGCTCGTCCCCTGTCACATTTGGGACTGAATATCGTCCGGTGAAGAGTAGGTTTTGTATAAGACCTCTGCCAGCGCCTTCGGGGGAGAGGCGTGACGATATGCTGACGATAACAAGAGAGAAAGTGACAAAGTGATTCAGTAACGGTTACAGCTAAAAAGAGCCCCCGCGCGCATTCCATTTGTCACTCTCTGAGTCACCTGCAAACGCTACCTGCTGCACATTCGTACATCTGGTGTGCATGCTAATTTAGAACGTCGATGGATTTAGAACTCCGCATAAAATTAATCCTTATTTCCTAGACTTTAAAGTTCAGTTTCTAATGCTGTAATAGCCATAAATCGTTTTAACTGTTTGAAAACAGAGAACAGTTCTGACGCGATTTATCTTTTAATATATTTTACTGTTCTGCATTACAGATTAAACTAAACACGCGCGTAGGAAAAAGCACCTTAGTGACATTGTATAACAAGATTCAATTCAGTTGAAACTATAAACTGTTCAGAAATACATACAATTTAGAGATCTAAACAATAAGATCTAAAATAGCATGATATTTAAATAAAGTCGCAAATAAATTCCGACACCTGTTGCGGCTTAACGCATTAACAGAACTGGCAGCGAGGTATGTACCTGTCTGAGCAAAGGTGAACTGTAAATTAATAATTAAGTATAGAAATGTCTAATTGGTTACATTTTCTTGTGGTGTTGGGTTCATTCTAGAAACTATTTATTGTTCTACAAATGAAGTGTTATAGTTTAAGCGCTTACCACACCATGCGATCTGTCGTGCGCGATTGATAGTCTGGCTATATGACCCCTATTCTTGCGCGTAAGATATTTTCTTTTATCATCGTCTCTCTCGTTTGAAAAGTCATAGGAGTGAGATTGACATCTCACGAGTAAGAATATGGGGCCATTCGTTGGTAGGTATTTTTATATGTGGTTTCTTTTTGTTTTCTTCAATTTTATTTGTAGTAAGTGTAACTTATCCTTACTTTCGTTATGGTATTTTGGATTGCCCTGGATAGGAGGGCAATCAAAAATACCGTTGTATGTCATCTACGCTACATAACTGGAGCCCGGTGTATAGCGACAGGATCGCCCCCTGTCACATTTGGGACTGAATATCGTCCGGCGAAGTGTGGGTGTTGTATTACACCTCTGCCAGCCCCCTCGGGGAAAAGGCGTATAAGACGATATGTATAAATGAATAGGAGGCCAAGATTTCTAAAAAAAAAATCCCCCAAACGGGACAGTGGGAGACAAAAATATGGACCAGATACCTATTTATTACCTACCTCTGAAAAAGATTGACTTTCTTGAGAGTTTTTTTAAATGAAAATTAAGTAAATTTTTGAAAACATAAATTCCGAGCATAACTAGTTCTTTCTCACCGTCTCGCGGTTATGTGACATAAGACAAATATAATTCGGTTATCTAGAAAACACGGATAAATAACATAACGTGCCGACACACACATATGACGTGTCTGATAACTACTGATAAGAATTCGTCGCTAAGTCGATAGCAAATCATGCTCAAACAAAATCAAGATTTTGGTTAAGATTATTCCAGTTTAATCGTCTGATAACGTCAATCACTATTATGAATAAATATTGGTACTTAGGTAAGTAATGTTTAATCGTTGTGTTATGCAAGCTCACTAATCACATATTGCAATGATATTTGTCCTAAGTTTTAGCGCAATGTCGCGACGTCTTGTCTTATATCTTTAAATGAGCAATTCTTGTATACATATATATATAATTGGAATCTCGGAATCGGCTTCAACGATTTTCATACAATTTAGTATATAGGGGGTTTAGGGGGCGATAAATCGATCTAGCTAGGAATCATTTTTAGAAAATGTCATTTTATTCGTGTTTTATCGATAATCAACTTAAACATAAACTTGGAAGAAAAATAACAAGAAGGAGGCGTTTGAGTAGTCTCAACTGAAAAATATGACTCTTCCTGACATCTATTGGCGAATAATAATACTATTTTTTGTGAGCAACTAATTGCTTTAACGACACAACAGCAGATGGCGTTGTTAAGTAACACGAAGTCAATGACTGTTTGCTTTGAGGTTAGACTAAAATCAATTGTTTATTTTCCAAAAAACACAATATAAAAAAAAAAAACCGAGCAAAGCTCGGCCATCCAGGTACTAGAATATAGTCGTAGATATTCGCTTTAGAAGCACTTTGGACTATCACCGTAGTATTATTATACTAGCTGCGCCTCACGGTTTCACCCGCAGTTAAAAAGTATCCTATGTGCTATTCTAGAGTATAATCTACCTCTGTGCCAAATTTCATCCAGATCTGTTCAGCCGTTCTGACGTGAAAAAGTAACAAACATCCATCCATCCATTCTTACAAACTTTAGCGATTATAATATTAGTTGAATATAGAATATATTAATATTTTAAAAGTTCATTAATATTTCAAAATGCCGGTCGCCATCAGTGCCGCCGTCAGTGGTGACAATAGTGAAAATTTTCTGGCGAAGAGACTCAGAATATATGATTTCAAACTAAACTTTAAAATGTATGTCATACGGTTGAAAATAATATGCCAAAAATAAATTGTAGATAGCGCATAGCGCTGTGGGACGGGCTGTCAACCTGCGTTGAGAGCCGGCGTTTTCAACTGTAGGTATGAATATTGTAGTTTAGTTTAAAATTGACGTCGTTCTCAGTATCACCGCCGTGCCGCCCGGATTGCTTTGGGACTAATACGTAATGTTTTTATGAACTTTCCCTAAGAGCGTTATATAATCATAAAACCGTTATATTATTAGCTAGTAAGTGTATAGAAGACATTTTTCAATTGCACTCCCGGTCATATTTTATTTTTAAAATCCTGCATTGTATGAGCGAAGAACCAAATACAACCGATAACGCTCTTATACAATATGGACCCATAATAATATGTCAAAACAAAAACCTAACTCTTACCATGATCCAAAAAAACAAGGTGGCATTCTGGGTGCAAACACATAATGACGTCACTCGTCATCCGTCCCTTTCGAACTATTAATAAATGACTTTCTTCGGTCTTGCTTATGCATCGATTGACGTCACTACGTGTTGCCCACGTGAGCGGAATGCTATAACTGGCAGAGTATTATTATACCATGAATCTTACCAGCAATCATGTTCAGTTTCTTAGCCATGACCGTGACAGGCGGGTCTTTACGCAGTTTCTTGATGAGGAACTTCCCGTTTTCAGCGTACTGCAGTCTGCCAGACGGGCCTCGGACGTCGATCTTGTCGTTTAGTTTCATGTTCTCCAGGTATTGGGACATCTTGCCGCCGTCTGGGAACTTGGGGTGAACATTCTTGAAGTACACCTGGAATTTATAAATTGATGCTTGATTATGACTTGCAAACATAACATATCGTCACGCCTTCAACCCGAAGGGGCTGGCAAAGGTGTAATACAACATCCACGCTTCGCCGTCAATATTCAGTTCCAAATGTGACAGGGGGCGAGCCTGTCGCCATACATCGGGCTCCAGTCATGTAGCAGATGACCTACAATACGCACATATGTTCACACAATGATTATATTGGTGTTTGCCGTCTGCTGGGTTTGAACCCGCTCCCTCTGGCTTAAGGCGGGCCTTCTCCAACTAGGCTATTATCACTTTTGATTTGCAAACATACACAGCAAAATGTTGGCAATTGGCATACATTGAAAAGGTGTTAGGTAGATGGAGATTAGGTAGTTAATTTTGTTCCACTGTTGGCTCTCTTCCCCCCGTCCGAGTCTGGCATGTTCTTTACTACAGTGGGCACATTCTTTCCATGACTATTGAGATCTTTTAACAAGTGACATTATTTAAAAAAAAAAAAAAAACCCGGCTGCAAAATGTTGTACCCTATATCCCTTCCACTTTCAAGACGATTCAAATGACACCTCACATGTCGAAATACATTACGCTGTTTAGGATGCTAAAGAATCCTCATATATACATACATACATACAGTCAAAAACATAACCCTCCTTCTTTCGCAGTCGGGTAAATTAAGTGTTATCTTCCAAATTCTATCATCAAGCACTTGTCATAATTTGTAGCAAGTATATAATTTTAAGATATTCACCTGTCACTTGTAACTAAAGCGGTCATTAAATTTTCCAATGTGCAGTACGCTATGTGAGCTAGCGTGCTAAATTTGGATGGTGTAATGGCAGTTAGACAGTTAGCAATCAAATTTATTTTTATCGCATGGGCACTGACACACTAAAAGCATACTGCAAATTGGATAATGTAATGCCTGCTTAAAGATTCGGCTGGAAAAAGTAGACTAACACTCCGGATACAAAGACGAATCTAACAACCTTACAATCTAATATTAGTCAAGCCATTTAAGGTAAGTAGGTACCTACTTACTGTTTAAATAGTAATATTTAATTATTTGTCTGTTTTAGATATTTTGTCAATTTCTGTATGTTAATACTAACAAACAAACAATACTTAAATAAACCTTGAGAACTATATCACACTAATTAGTTGCTTAGTCGAAGCAAGCCATTGATCGCCACTTGCTCGTTGCGAAATCGCTCACAAATCGCCAGTGTGACAGAGCTCCGGTAAGTTGGCCTCCTTTGGTGAGTTTGATAAAAAATACATTTTACCATTACAACCAAAATATATAACATGAAGCGAATTTGTAAGTAAATCCATACCTTAATAACCAGATCGACGTAACCTTTCTCTTCATCGCTGGAGACTGGAGTGTACGCCCTGATGACCAGGTCATCGTCAATTTTGGCAGACAAGTGAATGTGCTGGCCTATTGGTAGACCTGTAACAAAACATTACAAGATTTACTTTCATTTGAATTTATTAGGGTTCCATACCCAAAGGGTAAAACGAGACCGTATTACTAAGACTCTGCTGTCCGTCCGTCTGTCTGTCTGTCCGTCTGTCACCAGGCTGTATCTCATAAACCATGATATACCTACAGAGATTAGACAGTTGACATTTTTACAGATTATGTATTTCTGTTTTCGTTATAACAACAAATACTAAAAAACAGAATTAAAATAAATATTTAAGGGTTTTACAAAACGTGATTTTTTTGCCGTTTTTGTGGATAATGGTATGCTTCGTGCGCGAGTCCGACTCGCACTTGGCCGGTTTTTTGTTTTATTTTTTGGCATTTCACACTCAACAAACAGGTCCAAGTGTTTCTGTCCACACATCTAACATGTCTGATTATATATTCATTCACATATATTGACTGATGTATCCACTAATCCACTTCTCTGGATTCATGGGACAATCTTTGCCAGTGGGTTAGTCTTATCAAATCACCAACATCTATGATCAATAAAGCTATACTCTGTCCAACGAAACGAGCTAATATGGCGCCCTCTCCCTTGCACAATCGTATGAAAGTGATAAGGACGCAGCATCGACTTAAATTGCCAGGATTGGTCAGTGGGCGTGACTAATTCTTAAAAATGTAAGGCTGCGTTTACATTGCCGTCTACTAAATCTAACTAAATCGTTCACTAATTTTTTTAATTTTTTTTTATGTAACCTTAATTGTCCCACTGCTAGGAAATTCTATCATCTAAAAATAATATTTTTACTTAAATAATCTTCAATTGAAACAAAAAAATGGAATATAATAATTTTTATTTTGTTTCGTTGTGTACAAAACGAATATAGACATAATAAACATAAAATCATTTATGAACAAGGTTATATGCTAGTATTTAATAAATTAAACAAAAATATTTTCCTTTATTCGCTTTCTGATGAATCACTTGACTCACTTGAGTCATCCTCCAAGTTTATTAAGAATTTTTCTTGCATTGTTTCCATATTTCTATCCATGACATCCATTCTGGGTTCTACAACTTCTACCACATGTCGGATGCAGTTCTGCCAGTTGCTGCTGTCAACTTTTGTAATAGCTTCGTTTAAAAATTTTTTGATTTCATTTAGTTTAAAACTGGTATTTTTTTGTGCCACGTACCCCTTAACTTGAGCCCAAATTAATTCTATTGGGTTAAGTTCACAGTGGTAGGGCGGTAAGCGTAGTAATTTTTTGTTTTTCAGCTTAGCCATTTTTAAGGAGACCGCAGAACACCTCCGGTATTCTTTTCTTTCACAATTTTGTACACTGATGTCCAATGAACTCCCATGCTTGATGCAACAGTTTTTAAAATATCATTATTTGATGCGTTGAGTGTAGCCTCAAGAAAAGTATTGAACATGTTCGATATCATCGTTTTTTCGGTGGATGAAAAAGGGCGCCGCTGCCTTTTAACAACAGCTGGACTGGTTTGTGTAGAGGCCATTGTATGAAATAATCAGTCCAAAAACACGCCAAGTCAACAGGTAAGTAGGAATCAGTCCAGTAAACAAGCAGGGTCAACGTAAAACCGAACACTGTGAACACACTGAGAAGAGCACCAAACAAGACGTCCGCACCGCACGAGATACAGAATCGGACTGATATTTGGTCGCAATGTAAACGCGCCCTAAGTTCCTTATCTCCAACCAATGATGTTCCGCGCTTGATTTCCCTATTAGCTCGTTTCGTTGGACAGACTATAGTCATGAAAAAACCGATGAAATTTTAACTTTAAAGTACAAACCTAGAACATGCTCTGATGATGGTAATCCAAATCGGAACCTTCTGGTGTCGTGGCTGATCTCTTCCCTCTCTATCAAAGGCAGCTGATATTTCACATTAGGGTCAACTAGTGCGACTAGCTTCTTCTCTTTCTTCCCACTTTTCCTGCCCCAGAGGCAGTTTGCGACCACTGTGGTAAGCACTACCACTGAGCCGACACCAATTATGATTGGTAATACCTGTAAATAAGATTCATTTTCATCTTTAAAATTAGCTAACAATGTGAGTTTTTTGTAAGCTGTAAAGTTAAACGCAAATTCTTTTTTTCCTTTAGGCAGGAGTACCTAAAAGAAAAAAAGTGTTGTATCACTGTGACTACAGAGGAATTAATATTCTAGTCTCATAAATCAAGCTATGACATCATGCCAATAATTCTTATGCCTGTATTAACTGCATGTTAATGACTAAATGACTGTATGTTAATAAATAATGGAAATCATTATTTGCAAAATAATTTATCCTAATAACTATATTCATAACAGCGAAAGTAAGTTTGTTTGTTACGATTTCAGACTCTTAACTACTTAACCGATCATTATGAAATTTTGCATACGCATTGTCGAAGGTACAAAAAAGACATAGGATACCTTTAATGCCGAATAAATAAACTGTTCCTGTGGGACTGCACATGAAACTACAGGGCATAGTTAGTTAATTCTGTGTGCTAGGCACACTGCACACCTTATTTACTTAGTGGGTTGATTTCCTTGATAAGAAGAGCAAACTTGAGCAAGTAAGTACACAAGTTTTTAACTCGAGTAAAACAAATTGTTAGCTGCAAAATTACTTTTAGGTTATTCAAGGTGAACACCATCGGTGACCTACAATTTGTTTACAAGGTAAAAATACAGAATTTGCTCTGTTACATGTTACAGAGGGAAATATTATCACAGGAAATACATACCGATGTGTTCTCCAGCACATCTGTGACTGCTGCTTTCAAATTACTCATGGTCTTAACAACAAAATGAATGAAAAGCGAACAACACAACACGCCGCGATAAGATTTCAATTGGTAATGACCAAAATGCTGCCCTCACAATGACAAGCTGTTTTTGAACCTTGAACTTCTCTTATCATATAAAACTTAGTTTAGTGACGTTAACTAACGCGTAATCACATAAAGCCGGAACATTTCAAGATGCAAGACAGGTTCATTCGCCCAGAAAGGAAAATACGCACAGAGAAAATACCTACTAACCACACTTTCCGACTCGCTCATCGTGTCACACGTTTACGAATGCTGGTTATTGAATAAAATGAATAATATTATCTGAAGTGCTCCGGCTTTATCGTTTCCATTATCGTATCGTATCAGCTTATCAATGGGAATTGAAATTCCCAGTCGTTTGATCGAAATCTAACCTCGGTTTTAATCAAATAAAATAATATAGGTACTTACGAGCTTGGAGTTAATCGATAGAGACATTTTTGACACGGTACACCGTACAATAAACGTAGCTGAGACACTAAAGAATGGAACAGCTGTTGTACTATTACATAAGCTTTTGCGTGATGTTTACAGGATTTAAGATTTACGAAATAGCTGTTTGGGTACTGGAACTGGCACACCAGTGACTGCTAACTGTTAGCTACTCTACTACACTGTCTACACTACACACACGAGGCGGCCCGGCCGTTTTCTAAGATTTATTTTCGTCAGTTTATGATAAATGTTAGGTCGTTGCCTTTGGATGTTTTCAGTGATGACAATGAACTCAAAATAACTTTTCCACAGTGTACATCTACACAGTACTTAAAATCGATTGTTACGGTGCCGAAAATAAAGAAATTGTATCTTCGAATGTTTGAAGTAGGTAGGGCAATTTTCTTGTAGTTAGATCCATGCTTTCTGTAACTGACTTCTGAGGTTTGATGTAAAATTATAGTACATCTAGGAATTGCATTTAAAAGTTAAACTAAATGAAGAATCAAATTTTTAACAAGCTTTTTCCTTGATTTCTGGTAAAATGTCTATACTTTAAACGTACATAATAAGAAACAAAGTACATGATTTTTTGAATAATTCGCGCGTTTATTTCGATGGAATTGGAAATGACATTGTCGTCTTGAAACCTAGTGACAGGAAATGCGAAGTGACAGTGATAATTTTTCTGTGTATTTTTTTTCACTTTGTCGTGCTCGAGTCAATTTGACTATACAGCCTCATGTAACTCACACTCGCAGGTTTAAAACACGAAAATTACAAGTTACAAACTCGTAAAAATATTTTGTTGGGAAACGCATTTTTTATATCTGTCTTTCGTTCTATTCATTCTTGTTGTTTTTCTTTTGTTTTTGTTTTATTCATTCTCGTCAATCTCATGAAAACATATTTGGATACGAATGGGATACGATTTAGTTTAGAGGTAGCTATTGGTAAATTGTAGTTAACCTGTATTGGGATTTCTAAGATGGGAGAACTTAAAACTTTGTTATATTTTCATGTCTCACACCTTTTATTCTTTACATGTACAACACACCATTTTTCACACATGCCGCCATCTTGACTTGTAGTAGTGATGACCTACTCGTCTAGAGATGTTCATATTCCAACACCCTGGATTTATTTATACGGGCTTTCTTATCTGTTTATTATTTTGGAAGACTGAACTGTTCTTACGGGTGAAACCAAGGTGAAACAACAGGTTACTGGTCCCATGATCCAAAAAAACAAGGTCTAGCATTCCGGGAGCAAACACATAATGACGTCACTCGTCATCGTCATCCGTCTCTTTCGAACTATTCATTAATGACTGCCTCGGTGGCTCAGTCGGTAGTGAACCTGCCTTCTGAGCTAGGGGGCATGGGTTCGATTCCCATCTAGGGCAAACATTCATGTGATGAACATTTGTGTTGGTTTGTTCTATGTCTGGGTGTTAATATCAATTTAAGTATGTATTTAAAAGTATTTATGTAAATACATATATCAGTCTCTGGCCGCCATAGTACAAGCTTTGCTTAGTTTGGGGTCAGACGACCGTGTGTTCAAGTGTCCCGAATATTTATTTATTTATGACTTATTTCGATCTCGTTTAAGCATCGATTGACGTCACTACGTGTTACGTGACCGGAATGCTATACCTGGCGGAGTACTTATATTACTTATACCATGACTAGTCCAACATAAATAAAAATACCTTTACAAACCAATAATTTTAATATTAATCTAATTAATAATTATGTTACCTACTCCTAATCACTTAATCAACCTACTTTGTAGGCAAATACTTAATCTAATCGAGTTATTCCCAATGTGCTATCAAATACCCGTTACTGTAGTATTTAGTTCCCCAAAAGCTGTAACAGTAGTATTATGTACAACACTCGAATCATTATTATTAGTTTCAATAATCTGTCTTAAACTTTGAGTCACACCAGCTACGAGCACAAAGGTGCCAAACACAATGAGGACCACATCTTTGTACAGGATCCATTTGAATTTTCCCAAGCCGCGCTCCCATTTAAAGAGAAGGTCCAGGATGGAGGGTGCTATGAGTCCGAGGAAGGAGTAGAAGAACGCTCCTTCGAGGCCTATCACTTGTTCTAACTGCGGGAAAGCTGCAGCTGCTATCACTGTAAGTAAAGCATAAAAAAACGTTAAAACTTTGGTGTTATGAACAAGTATTTTTGACAAAGAAGGAAACGTAAAGTTTAGACAGGCAAGCAGACTAGAAACAGACTATGTAGGTAGATAATATCTCAGGGTTTAAGACGGCGTAAAATCCCCCAGATAGCCATTTAAATTTTTTTTTACACTAGGTATATCTAAAGAAAATTTGATTATTTATGCAAGCAAAAAGAACCACTTGCACAAATCTTATCGTAAAACCCTCGTCCTGAAAGTAGGTGCGGACACTCCTACACGGACCATTTTTTTTGCAATAGGTACTGGCCTGGCAATACTGCCTCTTGCCATATCGGTAAATGTACCTAATATTTGATTGCCTCGGTGGCTCAGTTGCCAGGCCAGTATTGCAGTGAAAATATGGCCCGTCTAGGAGCACCCTAGTGAACAAAATAGAATGGTAGGAACCAATTGAAAAATATTTTATATATTCGATAGAAAATGTTTGAAAAATTAAGCAACGCCGTATCGGGCGTAAACGGAAACTTAATTTCCATTTTCAATCGTAGTACTTACTTAGGTTACAAAAAAATATTTGATAGTGCTTGTACAGGCCGATTCAAACTTAATGGCGTCTGTAAAGTTAGGCGCGAAACTCTGCGCAGTAGCGAAGGTATGTGAAGGTAAGCGAAACGAAGGTATGTGCGGGCGTCAGAAAGACAAGACACCGCAAAGTCTTGCTTGCGGCGCGCTTCACAGCCGCCATTAAGTTTGAATCAGCTAATACTTCAGATAACAGCTAGCCTAAAACAGGTACACATACCAGTAAGTGTGGCGAAGATGGCCCTCATGGCAGCCTGCGCGTGGTTGTGGAACCGCTGAGCGACGCGCGCCTTTATGTTCCGCCAGACAATCTCCATGGGTACGTAGAACTGCAGCGTGTACGTGAAGAATATGGCCAAGATGATGAACACCTTCGCCAGGATTCCGAGACTGAAATTGACAATTTCGAATTGGTAAAAGAAATTGAGAACTTAATTGAGAACTGAAAACGCCTAACATTTACATGTTAGGCGTTTCAAGTTCTCATTATGTGTGGAAAGAATTAATATTATAGATGGTTTCAGGGTATATAAGGCAAATTTAGTAGGTACATACCTAGATAGGTTTATGTCTATTTCTTATAATTATTAATTTTGTAGATCGTAAAGTATAACTAGCAGATAATTTCCTTTGAGCGCTTATTAATTAGAACCAGATTATCATGTTTAATTACATGATGATAGTAAAATGGGTGAATAGGGCAAAAGATAATGTTCTGCTGAACGTACATTTCATCAGAAGGCAAGTTAAGTGTGATGCTCCCAGCGGCGTCGTCGCCATATTTCACGTAACCCAGGAAACCCATGACCATGTACAGTAGGACCACTACCGTCATGGTGATGTTCAGAACTCCAGGGCAGCCGAGGAAATGTTGAGGCTTCTCCATCGTATTTTCAACTGGCAGAACCACGCCGATGCCCTCCATGGCGAATATAACTGTACTGGAATGAACGGTGGTCAGGTTAGAGAATGGTTACTATCTTCTACGGAGCAGATTTGGTACACGACAGACAGGACCCAGATTTTTTAGGGGTGGGGCAGAAGTAAATATACTGGATAAATACATAGGTAGTAGGAATTAAAAAATGCTCTTTCCTTTAGATTTACTCAATGATCTTTATATTTAATGAATTAATAAGCTGTACGGGTTCCGTCTAAATCTAGCTAAAATTGGGTTTTAAATTTATTTTGTGTCTCCTAAACCCTTTTTCTATGTACACTCATCATGCAGAGGCCGACAAGCCGTTTTCTGTTATTGTTGACCCTAACAATTTTTTTTTCTTGGAAAACTTAAATTTTGAGCTTCCGAAAACGGCTTGTCGGCACAAGCCGTTTTTTGTTATTGTTGACCGTAACAATATTTTTTTTCTTGGAAAACTTACATTTTGAGTTTCGGGTGGGGCCGACGCCCCATCTTGGCTCACCGTGGGTAAGCCCATGCGACAGACAGACACCGGAATGCTTAGCCGATAAAAATCTTCGAGAGCGAGCGAGTGTGCCAAATAAAAGTGCAATGACCAAGTCGTGCAAAAGTCTTACCCGATAAATAGAGGCAGTTTCCCAATTTCTACCGCCATTGGTCTTGAGTCAATACTAGGGAAGTCGTGGCTAATATAATACAAGCAGATCAGGAATGTAAGAACCAGTAGAATATTTGCGAATCCAGAAAACGGCGCCAGATACTTGAGGGCTTTTATTTGTGTGAATATGAGGATGGGCACCCAGAACATCAGACAGTACACCGATATTGAGATTGACTGCGGGGAAAAATGGTCCACAATCTGGAACAACAGAAAAATATATTATGAATGCAGTTTCGTTCACAAGTACTTAGGTACCGATATAAGGAATAAAAATAAATGATCCTGTTCTACAATACTTGTGGATAATGTCTGTTAGTCATTCAATTGGCAACTCATCTTCCATCTATATGTACATAGTTATGAGTACCTTATAGATAAATAAATAGTAAATAGCTCGTGTATTTCCCAGCACTGAGAGATGCAGTGTTAATGCACTTTGTCCCAAGTCTAGACGCAACGTCATCAGAGCACAGTCTAAAATAGCCAGTGCAAAATTTTCAAGAAACATATTAAAACCGTGCATTCCAATGGTGTATTTTGTCAAGTGTCCAACATACCTGCCTTACGGAGTGGGCGAGTAGAATGACATACACAGCACAAGCGCCAAGAATGGTTAACGCCATCGCCCAGTCTATAAATATTCTGGAACACGTGGAAATGTTTGTCATCAGCATGGACAGTGTCAGTTCCTGGCTTAGAAATAGAAAAACTGTAAGGTTCCAGGTAATTAGGAAGTGGGAACTGTAGGTGATCGATGCTCACGTAGCTTGTGTAGAAATTATGCGAGTAGTTTTGGGATCTGGAAGACGCAGCGTGGGAAGGCCGTTGGGCCCAGGGTCACGGAAAGCCGCAGAATGCGCGAACAGCGCAAGACCAGGGACCCTATTCGGAGATTTGAGATTCTCATCTCACCTTTTTTCATCCTTGTTGCTCTCATTTAAAACGTTATAGGTGTGAGAGTGACCAAGATAAAATCTCATCTCATCTCACGCGTAGGAATAGCCCCCCAGTGGTTGTGTAAATCATTGTGGAGGCCTTTGTACAGCAGTGGACGTCTTCCGGCTGAGATGATGGTGATAAATTTTGGGATCTAGGTTTAGAGTTCTGGCTTTGGGTTTACTCAATTGGCATGTCGTGATCTCACACTGTCAACGAGAATTAAAATTTATTTCTAGTGGATGTTCTTATCGGATAGGTGGAATTAGATGGAAATACGAGTAGGGACCTACACTCTTACATTAATAAAGCAAAAATTTGATTTCACGGGTTTTATTCGACTTTTTATAGAGCTCCTTCTAACTACTTGTAAGCTCAGTTTGCGAGTACAAATACGTAGTAGGTACGTTGCGCTGTGATGTGAGGAAAACGCGTGACAGTCAGCTCCAAAGATCATGTGTCCTGAACCTCTAGTATTATTCTACCTAACTTAGACTATAGTACGCATATTTTATCATATTTGTTAGTCGTTTCATTGTTAGAGCAAGCGATAATACCACAATACTGATATTCATCTGTTTCTACATAGTCTAAAGGCTAAAGAGACCAATAACAAATATTATAACACTATGCCTACATATCTTTGTGTTTATAACATATCACATATCGTCACACCGTTTCCCCAAGGGGGCTTTTTTTTTTTTTTTTTTTGGGTGGGAAATCATCAGATGACTTCTCCCGCTCTGGGCTGAGCGGGAGGGCATGTCAGACTTCTACTGACTAAAACCCACCTGTGTTCCTTCCATTGCCTGTGCCAGGGCCCCGATATCCCTTTCAAACAACTCGCAACCCTGGCAGGCATTGGCCCCAGCGGACCCCGTCAGTTGGTGCTGACGTCTCTTTGAGGCGCGCGTGGAACACAACGCGCCGTTGACCCGGGCCTGGTCCTTGTCGGACGGCGAGCTACCCATCGCTCACCGTCCGCAGGCCCGCGCCTACGGTGGCCGGAAGTCACTTTGTGACTCCCGACGCCCGGGGCGTCTCCTGCGGCGACTAAGGGCGTGACGGCGTGAACCCTGCCTCACCCACACACGTTCCGCCTCCTCCTTAGCGAGCATTACTGCTTCGCAGAAGGAGGTGACGGCCTCCCATGCACTCTCGCTCCGAACCATGGCCTGAACCAGGGCCGGACGCGAGAGGTCGCTGCTGCCGATCGCCTCCGTGAGGACACGGCGGTGCTCCGCCCAGGCCGGGCAGACCTCCACCGTATGTTCCACCGTGTCCTCCGGGCGATCCACGCAGTGGTGACACCCGGGCGTTTCCTCCCGCTTTATCCTGAACCTCCGAAACAACCATGTCCGGTGAGGACCTGCGTCAGGCGGAATCCCCAAGGGGGCTGGCAGAAGTGTACAACACCCACACTTCGCCGGACGATATTTAGTCCCAAACGTGACAGGGGGCGAGCCTGTTGCCATACACCGGGCTCCAGTTACGTAGCAGATGACATACAAAACGCACATATGTTCACGCAATGAACAAATTGGTGCGTGCCTTCGGCTGGGTCCGAATCTGCTCTCCCTGGCTTGAGAGGCTCGATTAGGCTATCATCGCTTCATAATTTATTTATGTGTTTAATGTACGATCATGAATATCATGATGTACAACATGACATTTGAATTTATCAAAGTAATTACTTAGGTATTTCATTAGATTGCACGTGTAGGTAAAGGTATTAGGATTAATCTTTCATGCATGATAAGTCTAATTCATCTGCTTTTTGGTGTTCTATGGTATGGTAAAGCCTTGATAATCTGTACAGATTTACTGTTTGCGCACATCTCTAAGAGCTGGGGGCCTACTCTAAGATCAATCTAGAGGAAAAGATGGAACACTGCGTTATATCTCGCTGAAGCCACTTCTTTTTGAATGTGTGTGCGTGATAATGTTGCCATGAAAAACATTTACAATTGCACGAAAAGTAATATTAATTCCCAAACTCTACGTTAGCCATTTCCGTTCCAATATACAACCTTAGAAGATTTATTTTAAAACTGCACATATTTGTAAGAGTTTAATGTTACGGCTTTTCAAAATCGACTTCTAAAAAAACTGCAGTTTTTAAAAAGAACCTCAAAACGTAGTCACAATAACAGGAAAGGTAGTGACAATAAAAAAATATAAGATTTAAAAAAAAATCCAGCCAAGTGCGAGCCGGACTCGCGCACGAAGGGTTCATTACTTACCATAAAAACGTATCTATAAAAACGGCAAAAAATCTCATGTCTGTTGTATGGGAGCCCCCTCAAATATTTATTTTATTCCGTTTTTTAGTATTTGATGTCATTGTGGCAACAGACATATTTAAATCATCTGTAAAAATTGAACTGCCTAACTATCACGGTTCATGAGATGCAACCTGGTGAGAGACGGACAGACAGACGGACAGCGGAGTCTTAGTAATAGAGTGCCGTTTTACCTACCCTTTGGGTACGGCCTTAACACGGCTTAACTTAACAAGTTTTTTCAAGTGATATTTGTTAGTTCTTCGATGTCAGAAGGACACTGAGTCCACGCAGTACCTACCTACAGTTTACGCCACATTCATAGAAAAATTTGCGCATGCCAATTGTTACTTCGATTTGGTACTTGCCTAGAAGCTCTTGACAGCTTTCTCAGAGGTTTTGGCCCTGTTGCAAAGACAGCCTCCACGGTTTCAGCGTATCCTAATGATGGCACTTTAGTCACCCTTGACACGTCTTGTGATGTTTTTACCTGAAATTTATTGAATATTAGGGACTTGAATAATCACATGTACGTAAACAAGTAACATTTTAAAAAGAAAAACACAAAACCCGGCTGCAAAATGTTACTAACCTATGTCTCTTCCAACGTCAAAATGATTCAAATGATATCTCATATGTCGAAATCCATGAAGCTGTATAGGCTGTAGGGCGTGTCAAAAAACCTCATACATTTCCACACCCACACCCACCACACACCACACCTATACCAACATACATACATACACTCGAAAAACATAACACTTGCGTAGTCGGGTAAGAACAGGTAGTGCTTGTGGTAAGGTACGAGTATACTAATTGACTAAAGATCAAGTTGCAGATCAAAGATGAGCGAGCGTTATCGAGCGAAGCGTCTATGTTTCAATTTCGACAAAAATGCTTTCGTATGTCTGGACTCTGCTCGGATCTTCGTCTTCATCCACAGGTCGCATTTCTTAGAAATAATCATATTCATATAATCATATCTCCGCTGTTTTGAAGAATTTTCAAAAACTGACTTGGCAAACAAATCTATATAATTTTTGAACCTACCCTCAAAATTTAAAGAGAACTGGTTGAGAAATGCAATCTGTAAAGGAGGACAGACATCGGCCGCGAGGCCTCCAGCTGACTAATGATAAAAGAGACAGCTCAGCAAGTTGATAGTTGGTAGATAATAAGCTTGAGCTGCCGTCAAACTAAATTTCATGAACTGCCATCCAGAGGCAAATTTGTCGCTATGAGCCATGTCACGGCTATCAGACCAATTTCTTTTGTACCAAATTAGACTGGTCTAAATTAAAAACCATCATTCTGCTTATTTACAGAAAATCTCATCATTTATAAACTACGTCATGTAACGGATATTACCAGCCTAATAAAATTTAAACGATGTAAGTAATCGAGGTTAATTTACCAATAAATAAACGCAGTGTGTGCAAATGTAGCCCAAGATAATGGTGCCGAAGATTCCGACGATTGTCCCGGCATTCTTGAACGCAGACGGCATAGCCAAAATACCGGAACCCAGCGACGATTTAAGAAGATTCGCGAAAGATCTGACATCCCTGAAAAGGAAAAATACGTTGGATACAAACTTAGATAATTAGATTACCTAGTACAAACATACATTTAATCACGCCTCTTCCTCATAGGGGTAGGCAGAGGCCACTTCTCTCTCACTTGCTACGATCCTGGCATACAACTTTCGCTTCTTACACTTTCGTGAGTCTTTTCATACACGCTCGTCGGTTACGGGTACCCTTGACCTGGCCTTTCTTTAAGACGTCTTCAATTTGGTCGAGATACGTGCGCCTAGGTCGATTCTGACCGACTTGCCCATCCACACTCGCCATGTAAACCTGTTTCGTCAATCTCCTTACATTCATTAGTATGTAGTTTCATTAGATTAGTAATATTAGAAATTTACGGCTAGTCATAAAGAGTAAGAAAACTAAAAAAAATGCACTTTTCACCAGTAATCACTTCTGCGATAAATACCAGTAACAAGCTCTAATTTCGGTAACAGTTTCATTCTACATAATATTGTTTCATTCAGAGTTTTTCTTTTAATTTTAGAGTGGCTCTAATTATAGAAGTTCTTACTTGAGTGAGAGTAGACTTTCTGGTTAACCTATCAGTTTGCAGGAGGAGGTATGTGCTTTCGATTGCTCGACCATTAGCCACTAGGGTCAGATCGCAAGTCAAATCTGGACGAGACTGTCAGTGTCACAAAACCGGCATGAGTGGCATACAAGAAGAAAGGTATACCTATTGGCTCATCAAGGAACGATCACTAAAAATGATCATGGTACTTACGAATTAGGATGCTCCAGCTTCCTGTTGGCGAAAGGGTCATAGTTGCTCTTCTCGACGTCATCCTTACACTTCGTATTGATGGTGCTTATGGATATCGTCGAAGGATACAGCACATTGTCTGTTATCACGGCTCTGTTGACAAATATGAATGACAATTAGCATTATCTGGTAGGTGATTAGTGATCGCTTTAAGTGATTTATAATAGTTTTATACTTTTCACTGTATTCTAATTGCGGTAGTTACCTACTTTACTCGAATTGGTTTATCACAAAGCAAGGCGGGTTTTGTATTCTAGTCTGTCCAGAAAGTGAACAAACGTGCCGAAAACTGGAACTAACGTTTCAAAGAAACAAAATGAATTCCCGTCGAACAAAATAAGGGATTTAGCACAACGGCGCCTTCAAGTCCCACAGCAGTTCTCTTTCCAAACAGACTCTGACCGAGGGATAAGACGAGTAGGTCATTCGGCTGATGGTATAGTTGTTGCAGATCAAGATATCAGTATCAATAAAATAATATATAGTAACATCCTGTATAAAATTAAACTACTTATCAGTAAGTATTTGTATTAAGTATATAATATCAGCTGTAGGTAACTAAGTACCACAATGAAATCGATTCAAAGTCAATTGATGTTTTTGTTTAAGCAATTCCTGGGCAAAAAGAATTAAAACCTGGCTTAGAAGTACCAAGCATTTGTACAGACAACATTATTAGTTTGTTGAATTAAAACAAGGTAAAACTAATAAAGACAAAGCAAGGTAAAACAGAACAAATAAAGTGGTCGATATAAAATATACGCTGCGCAATAAAAAGATTTTTTGATAAAAACACGAGACAAAATGTTGTAAAATCATAAAACTTTGCTTGAGCAAACTGTCATCCGGTGTATCATACGTTTTGTTCTTTGATATATACCTACCTCCATACAACGGCACATAGTTGTGAAACTGCTTCATCACCACACTGTTATTTTATTTGAGTGCCATTAATTTGTCTTCTGATAAGAATGGATGTGACACGTTCGCAAAAATACCAGAGGTTGTTTAACAAATGCAACTTTGCAATCACTTACATAGAAGTTAGTTTCATAGAGACCGTAGAGGTATAAGGATAAATAAATGAATCATTTATTTCAGGCACTGGATGCTATGAAATTAAACCAACGGGTCGGGAACGGGTCCATATTATACTAGGTAAGTACCTAACATACTAGGTAATCCTAATCTTGTAACAAACTCTACTCACTTTTGCATTTATTTACTATTAATAGGATTAGAATCTTTAAAACTAACGGTGTTTTTTTGTCTACTAAAATTATAAGTATTACTCGTACTATACTTAGATGATGGTATAGGGGAATGGTGTGATTATTTATACTAAAAAAAAAAGTCCAATCTTTCAGTGTAGAGTAGATCCTTAGGTGCGAAACATACAGATTGGACGTAAGGCAAGGATGCGGTGCAGACGGTTCGGGCCATGGGCATACCCACGATGGGGCAAGGTAGGCCATCGCTCTACCGTGGTCCCTAGCTCGAAGCTCAAAATTAGGATTTAAAAAAAAAGTAGGTAAGTACTAATTGTGATTGACCCACAGTGTGATGTAGGCACATCAGCCCTAAGCTGCTCGCTTATAATTAAATTTAAAAAAAATAACTGCCCACATGTAAAAAATCTTGACACATAACAAAAGTCTGAGTACGCGTATGCTTCAGACCTTAAAACCAAACTAAACTCTATGAATGGCCTAAGCATCAGCTAGCCAGTTTATTAAATGTTACATTAGACGGTTGATGCTACGGCTGAATATCATCAGAGAGCTAGTTGAACGGCGCCGTTTCGTAAAAAGGCTAGGCTGTTAATTGAATGGTGAATTATTGGTTGAATTAAAACACGCGAAAGTTTGTAAGAATGGATGGATGTTTGTTACTCTTTCACGCCAGAACGGCACTAACTAACGGCTGAATGAAATTTGGCACAGAGGTAGATTATGTCTAGAATAGCACATAGGATACATTTTAACCGCGGGTGAAACCGCGGGGCTCAGCTAGTTTACATTTAAAAGCGGCATCGCGTCTGAACCTTGTCCACACTGCATCCTAGCGTTCCATCGTTACGTCTTGTATAATTAGCACCGTAAAAGAAAACGCTCCACAGCTGCTTTATCTAGTAAATAATTAGCGAAATACATTGCGTTCATTAGCCACGTACCTAACTAACTCGTCAACCTTTCGCAGGTTTCACGCCTGAATACGCCGGCGAGGAAATCGGTTTCACACATTCCTGAATGCAAAATGTAAAAGTCTAAGTTGCTTGAGGATAAATGATTATTAAATAATTATTATGAAATGATTTACTAAACTACTCTAGTTTTGATTTCGTAGTTTAAACCTGCTTCTTTTTAGAATTATCAAGTGTATTTTAGTTTTCGATTACAAAAAAAAAATCCTAACTAATATTATAAATGCGAAAATGAGTTTGTTCGTTTGTTTGTTTGTAACGCTTTCACGTCTAAACTAAGTAACTCAAAGTTTTTTTTAAATAGACTCGATCGCCTTGTTCGGATGAAGAGCCTCTACTCAGAAGAACAGGCAAGAAACTGAGGGGCATGTTTCGCTAATTATTTACTAAGCAAAGCAGCTCTGGAGCGTTTTCTATTTACGGTGCTAATTATACAGGACGTAAAGCGAGGATGCAGTGCGGACAAGGTTCAGACGCGATGCAGCTTTAAAATTACGCTTTAAAATGTATATTTTATGAGTGATGTTTAATGAATAAAGAATTTCACGAGGAAGAGTTTTGGATACTATTTTCTGAATAAACGCGAATGAAGTCGCGAATAACAGCTAGTAATAATACGAGTATAAACTAAGTTTTAGTGTACTGGAACACTCTAATCAGGTTATACGAGTACATGCGGTTCCGCTATTACAACTTGAGTAAATGCCACTGATGCGATCTTGATGAAATTCAGCAAGCAAGTAGTACATTTAAATACAGTTTCGAAATTAAAATATGAGCATAATCGGTTAAGGGGTTGTGAAGAAATAGGAGGTGTATATAGGCATAGGCAAAGATTCTAAAATTCTTTACGAGAATGTTTGACAAATTCGCGGAGGTGTACTAGCTTTTTTTTGGATTGGCGTTGGTTGTTAGAATGTAGCGCAGTTGTCGATTATACTTGGTTTTCATAAAACAAAAATATCTTACTCTATTTCACTGAACTATTTGATACATCTACATACCATGTGGAGTAATGTAGATTTTTTTTCCAACCCCTCAACTTGGACTAACGTCATTCTTAAATAGTATTGTTATAATGTATGACGGACCGACGATACCATAATCAAAATAATAAATTATGTGCCCATTGTTTTACTATCATATAGGTGTGTATTATTCATGTAGGTGTGTATTATTTTTGAAAATGTTTAAAGATTAAATTTTGCATCCAGAAAAAGAGGGAACATTATTAAAAGAAAATAAATAAGCAAAATGTAGCTAATTATTAGGGGTGTAGAGAAGCTACACAGGAAAGGTTGCTCTATAACTACCCATTATCGTAAAGATATTCACCCATGATAAAAGAAGAGAAGAAACCCATACCAGGAGAAGAGAAACAAACGTATACCCACAAAAACATTATTCTCTAAATCCTGGATATAAAATGGATACAGTTAAGCATAGTTAGTCCAAGCGCCATTTTCGTTTTTTTGGGAAATTACATAAACGCGTTTTTATTGGCAGGAGGTTTGCATTTGTATCGTCTGAAAGTAAATCTATTTATATCGAAGCTTCTATTTGTAATTTAACATATTACAAGAAAAAAACACAAAATAAGTATTTATTTTGGAAGATATAGCTAAAATGCACTTGGACTCTCAATAAATATCATGTTCTCATTTTGCAAAACGAGTCCAAGGGCCATAAATAGCTAAAAATGCACGTGGACTCGCAATAATATGCTGTTCTCATTTTGCAAAACGAGTCCAAGGGACATTAATGTCCATTTCCTATCGATTAAATAAAAATATATATTTTTCCATACTTGCTTAGCATCATAAATTGGTAGATGATAATGAGAACTGAGAAAAATAAATGAAAAGCTATGAAAATGGCATGTCTGCAATATTACAGACAGGATAATATTAACTTAGACGGACAGATGTTTGATGATAAGACAGATGTTTGATGAGAACATATCGAGTAAGATAGAGTAGGTAGATACTAAATCTACTCTAGACATGATCTGGATCAAAATCTAAATGACCATTAAAACCTTCAATATAATCATCAATCGTGTCGTCTGAAATCATTTTTTTTATAAAATGACATAGCGTCGTTTGGAATATAGGGGAACGGTGATTTTTAAATCTTCCAATTTTTTTCTGAAACAGGCTTTCCTGTAGCCCAAAGCGTTACCATTTATTTAAAACATTTGTGTCCTCTTCTACCTTTTTTCTCTCTCTACATCAATTTCTACGCTTTCTTCCTCTTCTACACTTGTCTCGACATTTATTTTTAATGCATGATCTTTTTTTAGGCCTCCATCAGGTCACTTAGAGAGCAGCTTTTGTGGCACTGAGGGCAGGACATTGGATGTCCCATGGTTTGTGTTGCGTCGCAGCCACACTCGTGAGAACCCGTGTCAGAGAACCCCCACTTGCTCATGTTGAACTTGCAGCGAAGTCTGTTTAGCGAGTTCCACGTGGGCTACGTTAAGTCGTTGCCTGGGGGGAGTTCCTCTGCCGGTTTTACGAACTCTTGTGATGGTGCGCACCTTTCAAGCCACAGTTTGTAGCAGGACTCTCGGGGATGGGTGGGTAACGCCTTTGTGGAACTGAGAAAACCTTTGCGACTCTTGAGGCGGTTGACCGGGGGATAAAAAACTGTAGAGTGGGTGTCTTGGATTTTGTTCTTGCTTATATTTTTAGTAGAGCAATCGACAGCTCTGCGGAATTTTCGGGGAACAATGCCGGCAAGAGGGTAAAAAGATTTTAGGGGGTGGGTTTCAAGCAGCCAGTTATTTTCTGCATGTTTCATTGAGTGCAACATCTACTTCCTTAGCATGGGTGGAACGGTGTCACACTGGACACGCGTATTTCCCAGCTGAGAAACAGAGTGCTAGCCTGGATGTGCGCAGTACTTGAGGTGAGGTGCCTCATGAGGTGGAAATGAGGCGGGAGAGTAAATTGTTCCTGGTAACTTTTAGTTTTGTTTTCATACAGTGCTGTTTGTAAGTCAGTGGCCTGTCATGTTTTACTCTTAGGTTGGTTGGGCTGTAACAGTGCTTTATAGCGATGTCTCGCCAGGATATGTAGAGTGAGCGTCCGCCTTGACGGTTTCGGAGATGGAAGGCGCATGACTGGATCTTGGACGGATTTGGTCGTTAGCTATTCTCGTCGTAGTATTTCCTGATGTCTTCCAGGGGGCTCCTGTGAGTATCATCTCATCTTATTCTTATTATTATTCGAGGTGAGGGCGTTAAGTCCTGCACTGATTGCAGTCCCACTTGGGGTGTTTTGTGCATTTCCCCCTGCCAGCACTTACCCTTTTTTTTTTTTTTTTTTTCACCTTGGGAAAATCTTTTATGGATACCACCAACAGCTCCGGGTGCGGTCACAGAGTGGTTATGTGGGAATCCCGCCACTGACGGCCTACCCACTAAAAACCCAAGGGTGTTCCACCTCGGCGAAAAATATCGGGGCAACGGGTACGCTTTCGGACTCCTCCGCAGCCCCGACAGCGCCAGCCCCTTCGGGCACCACCCCGAGCTTGCGCTCTCTCCCTCTCGATGACGATGTGTCGAACACCAGACACATCGTCGTGGGCGCCAGACAGCACCCATGTCTAGGCGCCCATGATCCCCATGCGACGGGTCAGATGAGTGGCCCCGCCGCCTGCCACTTCGGCCGCAGAGGGTAGGGAGAGCGGCAACGATACACCGACACGCCTCTTCCTCGGCGGCCCCACCGCGTCCGCCATCGAACGGTAGCGACCCCGTTTGGGCCGCGGAAGGTAGGGAAAGTGGCAACGACACACCAACAGTCCTCTCCCGCCGCGGCCCCCAGCCTTCGGTTGCAGTGTCGCCCATGCGACACTGCACCCCACCTCAGTTGTGGGTCTGTATGTGCAATACAGACCCACACCCTACTTAGGCCGCTTCCAAATGGGCTTTGGGCTAAAAGCCCCAAGAAGCGGCCCCACCTCGAATTCCTCTTGGCTTCACCGTGGTTGCCGAAGCCACGGCTACTGAGCCCCCCCGCCACGACAAGGCGGGAACCCTCGCACTTACCCGAGCCAACCCAACTCCTTAAAATATCGGAGTGAAGCTCTGGGGCGCTGGCATAGTTGCTCCAGTGGCGTAGATAGTAATCAAATAATATACCTTTGCCGCTGCCGAGTCATTTCTAATTGTGGCGGCCGGCAGGGAGAGAAGGAAGTGAGTAGTTAACTTCAACTATTTTTATGCATCACAAACCTATGCGACAAATGCTTGGATTATTGGGTTACGTTTGGAATCAAACTTACGTTTCTAGTTCTGCAAAACTAGTCCAAGTAACAAACAATTGTCGCGTGGACTACTTATGCATAACACTACGTCGTTTGGGGTTTGTAATGTATAAATGGAAATGTGTTTTCTTATTATACAATTTGGTTGTTATTTTTAAATTGGTTATTGGACTTGTGTTGCGTATCGAAATATACCATTTGCTATAGAAGGCGCTTGGACGGGGTATCAAAAAATAGCACTTAAGAGTTCAACTGCTACAAGAGTGCTTTTTCTATGGCTAAATTATGCCCTAAGGATTACAAAAATGCAAAAAAATCAAAAAATGGAATTTGGCGCTTGGACTCATTATGCTTAACTGTATCCAAATGTAAGTCCGTTATTAGCTGTAAGTTTATTTGAAAGTTTATTAATGTTTTATTGAGAGCTGTGGATTTTGTTCAAATAAATAAATCCTCCTTCCGGATATATTTGTAAAAATACTGATCTTCGTCAAATATTCGCATGGAGATGACCCAGTTAGATTCGTTCTGAATGTCCTAGAAAATACTCCCACGTCACGAGAGTAGTTCAATGTATTAGGGTCGATTTAAAAATAAACGGTTTGTGTATCCATGGGTCCTTGAAAATTTGTTGACCAGAATTCAGACGTATTTCGTAATTTGGCACCGGTTCTTAGGGTTCCGCAGCGATGTTTTGTTTGCACATTGTAGATCTCCGAACTGCCCCGAACTAGTCTCTTTAGTAATTCCGTGTGATAAATATAAATCACTGTGAGTGTGAATTTGGTCGTTGGACATGTTTTCTGCGTAGGAACATTGCAGTTTGTTTATTTTTAATAGCTGTAAACTATGCTTTTCAATCATGCGGAACCATCATTAATATGTGATAGAATTAACTTCGCTTTAACATAACCGGTTTTAAAGATGCTACTAACATGCGGTGAATGATGATCCACATCCTCGAGTATATTAAGTTTTCCTCAAGTAAAATGATAAAAAACATCCTCTAGCCTATTCTTAGTGTCCATACAAGTAACGGTTTATACACGCACGTCACTCCCAAAAACGTTATCTATTGTATGGGATATCTATTTTAAGGGATTTTTTTGTATGGGATAAAAAATAATTTACTACATCACATAATATTACATGTCGTCACGCCTTTTAGTCCGATGGGGTTGGCAGAGTTGCAACTGTATTACAACATCCACACTTCGCCGGACGATATTCCGTCTCAAATATGACAAAGGACGAGCCGCAAGATACTGATCTAATATTAAAAGTACTTTTTGCGACACATACCCACTTAGAACATAATACTTTATCTGTTTTTATAACTCTTCATTCCATTTCACATAATATCTAAAACATTTCTCATTTCACTGCTTACAATGTAATACATAAAACTAAAACTTACGTCGAGCTAAAGTCCTTCATATTGTAACAATTCGACATTATCACAGATTGAAATTTACTGTAAAAATAGCTAGGAATTATTTATAACCACTGGATGATTAATTTTTATATCACTTCAGGTATTTGTTTGTTTATAATCGCGGTTTTAGCTTGATGTGGTTGCGTGCTCGCGACATCTTGGTTAGAACGAGACTCAGTCGAGGATTGCTTCCCACTGCGATCTCTACACTAAATATAAGATACTGCGTTGATAGTTGGTGAGTTTGGCAAAGGTTGCCGTGTAAGTGCAGATTTTTTTAGATGTAAGTAGAGTTTGCAGAACACCTTGTCATCATTCAATCAGAGAAATGTAATGTTCGTCAATATCACGTGATTTTTTGTACTTTCTTTTACCAAATATGGCATTTTGCATTAACCAACTCAGAAAAATGTTGGGTATGAGAATATTAAGATTTAATACACCCGGAACGCTCAACACTTTTTTTTGCGCTACGAATACTTAACTAACATAGTTTGTAGAGTGTTTTTACCGTTTTTAAAGTCATGCTTCATTAAGATAAGCACTTGTATTTATAATTCTGCTCACCCTCAACCAAATATATGTAGGAACAAGGTTTTTTTTGTTAATTTAATATACATAGATAGATGAGATTTAGGTAGGCTTACCTGAATACTAAGCTATTTAAAAGCTAGATGAGGTGAGCTATCATGTGACACCTCCAATGCGTTATTTTTACACAAGACTTGTTCCATGCTCGTTTAAAAATAAATTTACTTGATTGCGTTTGTATGTTTTTGCCTGCTGATAAAAATGATGCCAAGTTCAATTGCTTCTTTCTCCTTGAAGTTACAGTGAAACAACGTATCGCTGTATTTTTTTCATAATAAATATGATTTATAATATTAATTAAATTTTGATTAATTTTCTAACAGTGGCTTGTATTGGTGTCATATTAGGTACAGTGAATGTACCTAGTACTTAGATACCGGTTTGAGTACCAGTTAAGTACTATTTCTATGCTAGAAACAGGTAATATTGCTGCAACACGCTGCAACAGGTAAATGTTGGTGTTTATTTTTATTCTTCGTAAGTATACAAAGTGGAAAAACCTTAACTCCTAAGCAAGAATAAGTAAATGTAGTTAAGTACTTATTAAACATAGTAATGTATAGTAGTACTCGTATATACTTTAGTTGACTTACTTAATAGACTTATTTATTACGTAACAAGGAGTTTGGTGTCTAAGCCGGAAATCAGTTATAAATAAAAGAGTAATCAATGATGTAATCATGTTCGCGTAACTTCTAGGAATATTAAGGTAAGTAAATAATCATGCAGGCAATATTTTGTTGAGGCGCAAGATGTTGGCTTAGAAATATCATTAACTAGCTTTTCGCCTACGGCTTCTCTCACATTTCATGGCCTATGACAATCAGGGATAATGTAGCCGTGTAGTAGTGAAAATATTTTTAGAAATGGTTCTGTAGTTTCGAAGATTACCCCCGAAAAACAAACTTACAAACTCACAAATGATGATAACTCTTTATAATATTAGCAAGTATGTTTGGAAGTAAAAGATTAAGATTAATTAAATATGTATGCTACTTTACTCACATCATCGTTCTGAACCTATTTGGATCAATCAATAAGGTATCTTTTCCACCGTCTTTCCTGAGATCAACCTAGAGGAAAATATGGAATACTGCTTTATATCTCGCTGAAGCCACTTCTTTTAAACTTGTGTGCGTGGTAATATTGCCATTAAAAACATTTACAATTGCACGAAAATTAATACTAATTCTCAAACTCTACGTTAGCCATTTCCGTTCCAATATACAACCTTGGTGGATTTAATATTCTAAAACTGCACATATTTTGTAAGAGTTTTATTTTACGGCTTTTTCAAAATGTAGTCCTGGCCACACTTTTATAATGCACTACGTATATTTAAGTACATGAAATTATACCATAAATTAATGCCCATAATGTCGAGGTAAGAATGACCAAGCGAGTAGCGTAGTTTTTTTGCGTCAATGTGTGCTTGTTGGGTACGTTTAGGACTGTAGCGTAGTTTTTGGATGGTTTTTGGCTTCACCTAAATCATACGCCGTGCGCCATCTTATTCTCTAGGTTGATCTGAGCGTCTATCAGCAACTGCAATTCCTAAATTTAGTATAAAACGTCAAGTAAAACCAAAATTAACCAAGAACCCCTATTGCTGTTAACAAAAAAAAGGACAAAAAACGGTAAAATAGTGAAAAATAGGGTTTAGACTACGTTCATTTCAGTCGTTGCTGAGTTGAGTTGGTGGATATTTAACTTTCGTATTTAAAATTAGTGTGATAGATGACAAAATAGGATCAACAAAAAAAAGTCGACATGTAGTTCTAAGTAGGTGTTGTTGATAAATTAGATCGTTCGTTAGGTACTGTAAGCAATTTCTTGGGCAATATCTTATTTTACGTTTTGGCAACGTCTCTCCATTAATTTATTAATAGTTAGAGATTACGCATGACTATCCTATTTGGCATAAGAGAACAACAGAAGGTTTTTTTTAAGTAAGCAGATACCTCAAAATAGTAAACCTAAAAACTTGTTACTTTAAATATATTTAACCTCTCCCACACGGATGTTTTTAAAAAAGTTGCCAAGTTTTTTGTAAAAAAAAAAGTATTTTGTCACTTGTTTTTCATCTTCAACTTTCATCAGTTACGAACCAGAAACGTTGAATGGCAATTTACAAGCGACGTTATCTTTAAGCGTGTCAGACAAGGTTTTTCACACCACATTACAGTAGGGAAAAATAGTAGGTACATAGGTAGGTGTAGAGCCGAAAATAGGCCCTCCCTCCACTTGAATCCACAGCTCGGCTCCACATGTAGATCCGCGGATTTCTTTATCTACTCTTATATACACCGGTGGATCCATGGATACTTTTTTTCCCTCTTAAATCCACCGGTGGATTCATGGATACTACTTTTTAGGAGATTTAAAAAAAAATTGCTTAAACTAACTCAAGCTGCTATTCAGTTCATTTTAGTTAGCTCGTTTAATACTGGCGACTCGCTCCGGCTTCGCAAAACAGGGTCAACTGGGGCAAGCACGTCTGTGGGACAATTGCGTCTTTCAAGAATTACTGACAAACCCTTCACAAATTAGGCAACTAACGCCATCTTGTACAAATGATTGAAAATATAGATTTTTAAAAAGGTAGGTGACGCCTAAGGTTTGTCAGTAATTCTCGAAAGTGCCCTACAGACGCATTTGTCCCAGTTGACCCTACCTTAAAACCATACGGAAAAAAATATCTAATGAAAGTGAGAAAACTATACACAGGGACAGGGAACAGAGAAAGCCTTTTTTTTGAATTGAATAGAATAGAATATTTTTATTGCACAATAGTGCAATAATGTTTATATTAGGTACTTATATAACATTATTATTATTTTTATAATATTCAAAGATTTAGTGTAGCACTAGTTACTTTGTTACATATCATACTAGCTGCACCATAAATACTTACTTAGTTGCAGAACCTAATTTGTAACAAAACTACGCGCTTGGCTAAGATTTGCCTCGATAGTAAATTTTCTCAATGAATTAATGCGGCGTGTCCGCTCACAGAAGCGGAAAGTCGTCCATCACGCTATAATGCTTAAACATATTTTCACTGGAAGCGCAATAAAATATATCACGAGTCTGAGTATTTTCATAAAATATGGTTATTAGCAATTTTTAGGACAGTATCGTCGAAGTATTTGGACTAACAACTTTATTTACGCCAAATGTCGTCCTTCAGGTGACAAATGTTTGTAACACAAACACGATGTTTTTTTTGAAAGAAAAAAATTAAAATGTGTAGGCTATATTTTTATAGTCTTCTTTAATTTTCTCTTTCTTGCTTAGTATGTTTTGAAGAGGCCCACGAGACAAGTCACCTTAGTGTGAGATCCAGTGCTCACGGTAGCATAACATTTTTTTGTTTTATTTTTTCTGACATTTTAAAAATCGGTGTTGTATATAGTACTTACTAAGGTTATGTCAATAAATAAAAAAAATATTTACACTAGCAGCACTAACACTTGCACTATTTAGCAGTAAGTAAAGATAAAGACAAAGATAAAGATAATTTTATTGACGAAAGATACTTACACAGGCACTTAAATACAAAAAAAATTACAATGTACAAGTACATGTGACAACAAAACAATAGTGACTGTGTAAGCCACGGAATTGCAGTTACGGTGAGCCCCAAACTAAGCTCGAGGCTTATAACTTGGGGCTCGGGTGCGAGACAAAATGGGTTTCTATGCGTGTTCCGTCGTTAACACTAGTAAGAAAAATGTGTGTGTGTGTGAAAGTTATGGTGTGTGATGTGTATGTGTGTGTGTGTGTGTGTGAGTGTGAGTGTGAGTGTGAGTGTGTGTGCGTGCGTGACTTGATTGCTTGTGCCGCACTCTTACTTGCAACAACAGCTATTTTAATCGACGAAACGGAGGAGGTTTGCAAGTCGATGCGTTTTTTTTAATTTTTTTTTTGTATCATATGATTTTGATAAATCTTTTTTTTATTGGAAAGAGTGGTATTACCTCGAGGTGGTTCCATATAAAATATAAATATTAATATTCCATATAAAAAAATGTTCCAACCCTAAGTAGGAAAACAAGGGATAATTCATTGCTTGTTATGCGCCGCCGACTCAAAATTACTAAGGTACATCAGTTTAAGAACTAAGTTAACTTTTTGCTTTTCAGTTTTTCAGCGGTTTAATCTGTTAGGTACTAAAAAAAATTCACAACATTAAAAATCACACGACATTTTTTTGATGATCGACTAGCCGTGTCATTGCTGTATTGAAAGGTGACTAACACAGTATATCAATAATATATACTCTTTAATAATAATCTCTGCAAACGGTAATACTTAGATGTAGCTGCACACCTACCTATAGGCAAAAAGTAAATGCATCCGAAGAAACTAAAACATTAGAATTGAGCTTTAAAAACGATTTTCTTGATTGAATACTTACGCCCACCCCCACATTCTGTGTCTAATTCCCAACTGTACTCTAGCTAGGTGATAGAATCACGCTATCAGCCCACTCGCCGCTCCCAAATGCGCAAATCCAACAAAGTTTCAAACACTAATAATAACACGGGTCTTTTTATAGATCTATAAACTACAAAGCTGGTACAGAAAGTCGTTACAACATTACACTGTCTCTAAAAGTATTTTTAAAATTCGTTTTAGTTTAAATTACTAGTCTTGTGTCTTTATCGACTGAAACTCAAGTACTGTTAGATTGATCACGTCTCTTTCAGATGTCTGACCGAATAAAGGCGAGCTTCAGAGATTGCCACAAATATAAGGTCAATGGCGACAATCAATACCAATTTGTTGAAATATCTCTCGTCTCGTGAAGTTTTGAAGCTGCTTATTAAGATGTTCTTGTGTTTAACTCTAGGTCAGTCAGCAGAGAAATCTGGGGAGAGTACTTTCTCTAATTTTATTTTATGGTCCAAATAACGAATCATTGCAATTTACCAATTTGATTATCCGAGATAATGATGGGTAGTACATACTTGCCTATATAATATACGATTTAGCTCTACACTAAACACAGATAGCTTTTTTTTACTTTTTACTGACCAAATCTATAGGTATTTATCAGTGCCGTCTTAAGTCTATTCGGCTCCGGGGTGCGGGGCTCAGCCTGCGCTCTCGTTTTCTTCTACACTGCAGCGTAGCCCGCGACCGACGACACACTGCAGTATGAAAGGGGTCCTAGTCAATCAAGAAAACACAAAACACGTATTTTGAAAATAATTTATTTACTTCTCTAAAATACAATACTAAAATTCAACTTAAATTATGCAAATGAAACCCAATAATTATACAAATAAAAAACAAAACTATTCTCCATTCGAGACATTATGTCCATTTTCTAGAATTAACACTCTAGAAAAGGTACGTTCTTCAAAAAAGGGAAGATTTTTCGAGGAACCTTCTAAAAATCAGACTTTTATTTTAACATGTAAAAAAACGTGATGCAAAAACAAACAAAAAAGGAACATATTACATAGTTGAGAAATCAATAGAATTATGAGTTAATTACAATTAACAGTGATTGTAATGGCGAAAAACACCAGCAATCCAACTCTCGTTTATACTATTAAGTTTTTACATACATCAAAAAACTCAATTTTTCTTGCTTTTGAGTTGGCAAAGATTTTAATTAAATCATTTATTTTTATATCAATTTTGGATTCAATACTTATTATAGCTAAGTTTGTCAGTCAAAATATCTTCGGTCATGGTTGACCGGAGATATTTTTTATTAATTTTAATTTTAAAAAGGATCGTTCACCTTCATGTACTGTAACAGGCAGTGTTAAATATATACGTAGAGATGTTGAGATATTAGGAAATGAGGAGATTAAATTATTAGAATAAATATAGCTTAAAATATCAGTGGGAGTACTTGTTGATAAATTGGGAAAAAATAGTGGCAACAATTCTAATTCATTATATGATCCTCCCGTCAATTTCAAATCTATTTTTAAATGTTAGTTTTTCTTGGAGCCGAGAACATTGAGATTTTTTTTCATGCATCTCTAATTTCCTCCAGCATTCAATGTTTTGAAAGAGTGAAAAAACTGAACTGTGTTCCGTCAGCAAATCGAATCTCTCTTTACACAAGTCCCTTTCGGTTTAACATACCTTTTCAAATTATCCCTACAAAAGCCCCTTTCGGTTTAACATACCCTTTCAAATTAGCCCTACACAAGCTCCTTTCGGATTAGCATACCCTTTCAAATTATCCCTACACAAGCCCCTTTCGGATAGATTACCCTTTCAAATTAGCCCTACACAAGCCCCTTTCGGTTTACCATACCCTTTCAAATTAGCCCTACACAAGCTCCTTTCGGATTAGCATACCCTTTCAAATTAGTCCTACACAAGCCCCTTTCGGATTAACATACCCTTTCAAATGAGCCCTACACAAGCCCCTTTCGGTTTACCATACCCTTTCAAATTATCCCTACACAAGCCCCTTTCGGATTAGCATACCCTTTCAAATTAGCCCTACACAAGCCCCTTTCGGATTAACGTACCCTTTCAAATTAGCCTTACATAAACCCCTTTCGGTTTAACATACCCTTTCAAATTAGCCCTACACAAGCCCCTTTCGGTTTAACATACCCTTTCAAATCATCCCTACAAAAGCCCCTTTCGGTTTAGCATACCCTTTCAAATTAGCCCTACACAAGCTCCTTTCGGATTAGCATACCCTTTCAAATTTTCCCTACACAAGCCCCTTTCGGTTTAGCATACCCTTTCAAATTAGCCCTACACAAGCCCCTTTCGGTTTAACATACCCTTTCAAATCATCCCTACAAAAGCCCCTTTCGGTTTAGCATACCCGTTCAAATTAGCCCTACACAAGCTCCTTTCGGATTAGCATACCCTTTCAAATTAGCCCTACACAAGCCCCTTTCGGATTAACATACCCTTTCAAATTAGCCCTACACAAGCCCCTTTCGGTTTAACATACCCTTTCAAATTATCCCTACACAAGCCCCTTTCGGATTAGCATACCCTTTCAAATTAGCCCTACACAAGCCCCTTTCGGATTAACATACCCTTTCAAATTAGCCCTACACAAGCCCCTTTCGGATTAACATACCCTTTCAAATTAGACCTACACAAGCCCCTTTCGGTTTAACATACCCTTTCAAATGAGCCCTACACAAGCCCCTTTCGGTTTAATATACCCTTTCAAATTAGCCCTACACAAGCCCCTTTCGGTTTTACATACCCTTTCAAATTAGCCCTACACAAGCCTTACACTTTATTGTCTTTGGTCTTAGAAATCATTTTGCTTCGAGTGTGGGTGAACGGGAGGCAATGTGTCAAAGGAAGTCTTTGGATTAGAGAATTGCCGCGCGAAAAAAAATTGTTATTGACGTAGTAATAACCACAGATCTAGGATGTAAAAGATCGACACTGACAGTTCGATAGTGATACAAAAAAACATTTGCGCATGCGTGAGTAAATTAGTGTTGCGAAAAGTACTTATTAATTTATCGATTGACCAAAAATGGTCCTCCGGGTGCTTGTCGATAAACATAATCTTTCACATACCAATTGAGTTGTTTTTTTATCCAAGTAACACCGCTGCTGAGCTAAAATGAATATTAATCACTAAACGGGTGTTAAGCTAGGTGGAAGAGTTAGATATCAGTGTCACCATGTATCTAAATTAACATAAGAAAAGTAAATAATAAGATCAATATAATACTATCCTAGTAATTCGCTTCGAATTGTGACCCTTGACCAATTTTACTCGTATACGGATTAGGATAAGTAATGATACTTATCTCATTGGTTTTGTACATTTATTTATAATTTACATAATTATATTATTTAATTTAATTAAATATAATTAAATTAACTTGGATGTAAGACACCCAAAATGTGTAAATTGAATTAAAAATGATGATCAGAAATTGAAGGTACATACTTATATTTAATACAAAAATGTTTTACGCCTCATCATTCAGTACAAACTCGGAAGAATGTCAATTTGCTTTTGATGGCATTGATTCAAAAATGTATGCTTTGTTTATGTATTGCACCCATCGCCTACCTAATGAACTTTGGGAAAAACTATCGATAATAATGACGCCATCTTTTTATCCATCTCTAGTGAAAATCGAGCGTAAACTAACTAATATTTTAATGCTGAATTTCATCACCAATTCTGCTTTCATCTAGGAATTAAAGATGTTACGAAGAAACGACAACAACATACCGCTGGTAAATCGGTTTTTGGAACCAATTTATGTTATGTTTTAGACAAAATTTAGACAAAAACATCAAAATGGAATTTTCATATTTACCCATGAAACGACAAATTTTGTGGGTTACATCTTGGATTCACATCACAATTTTATTGCTAAACTCACAAGATGACATAACTGCATTTAGTTACAATTGCTCTCTTTTGAGTCTATCTACAATTATTTTAGTAAAAATATAAATCATAGGAATTTTCGCGTGTTCCCAGGTGGCTCGCTGTCATTAATGACAAAAGAATTATTGACTAACATTTTATTTGTAGGCGACCTCTTTCTCTCTTGTGGAGTTTACATTTCGATGGAGACTTCTCTGTCCCACGCTTCGTTGGTCTTTTGCGAAGCAAAAAAAATCTTAGGTCTGTGGTAATAACAGTCATTTTAACTTGCACATCATGAGCGGTATGACAAGCGCCGAAAGCGTAATAAAGTAAAACAATGATTATTGTCGATTACTAGTTTTTTTATATTTAATTTTGCGCAAACGTATTTGTCGTAACCTGTATATAAAACTGTGCAATGGCGTTAAGTTCAATGAAATATCTAAATATTCAGCGCCCGGAAGGTGCCCCCGGGCACCCTGCGCCCGGGTGCACCGCACCCCTTGCACCCCGGGGTAAAGACGGCCCTGGTATTTATCGTAGCAAATTACTTCTATTGCTCATACTAGCTGACTCCGCGAACTTCGTACCGCCTAACAGTCGATGCTTTATTTTTTTATTGTCATGCCATTTTTCAATTTTTCTCTGCGTAATACCATCCTCGTAGTTAAAAGGTTATAAAAAAAAAAAATTAGCGAAATCGATTCAGCTGTTTTCGAGACACACATAGCAACACATTCAACGATTCATTTTTATTTACTAGAATATTTAATTTGTTATTTATTAAGTACCTAAATACAGCCAAGCCAACTGTTCTTACGTTTCCGACATGTAGATAGATAAATCCTCAAAGAAATGCCGGAGTTTTCCCCTCAAGTACGTAGGTACTTATAGATGTATGAGTACAATTATTGTACAGTGTTACTATGCATTGTTCTGCTTAATTTTATCTTTCAAATCTTATTTACTTAGTTTATACCTTTTAAATCATCATTTGCGTGGATTTCCAAGCATGGGAAGATAAATTGGCTAATATCATTACACACTTGCAACAAAATCGAGAAAACGAAACGACTAAATACAATAGACTAGTTAGCTAGTTCGTATACATACTTGGTAATACTGTTTTCATATTTACCTATTTAGTCTAAAATGACACTTGCATTTTTCCAAAACTGATATCGTAATCTGCATCATTCCTAAACGTACAAACGCAAGACTACAATTAAAATAAAAGAGTCTTAAAAATAAAGTCAGTAAACATTGTTAAATTAATAATTTATTACACAGTATTTTTACGCAGTTTTTCTAAAATATCCAAAACAGTGACTGCCATTCCTGATATAAGGCAGGTGAACCCAAACAGCACAAGGAGACTATTCTTCCAGAGCACCCAGTTGTACTTCCCCAGGTCTTGCCATCGGAAAACGGTTTCAATGATCCCGGGAATGATAAGACCAAGCAAGGAGTAGAACAGTGCACCGACTATGTTGATAATCTGTTCCAACATAGGAAGAGCTATACCGATTCCGCCTGAAAAATGTTAAATACTGTTTAAAAACTCCTGAAGATTATCCGATTTTACAATCATAAATACTGGGGCAAATGCGTCTGTGGGGCATTTGCGTCTTTCGACAATTACAGACAAACCCTTCGCAAATTAGGCGCCACCTACAATTATGTCTTTAGTTGCAATAATCTGTACTAGATGGCGTTAGTTGCCTAATTTGTGAAGGGTTTGTCAGTAATTCTCGAAAGACGCAATTGCCCCACAAACACATTTACCCCAGTTGACCCTACATTATTATCAATCACACCCATTCAGAGATTTTCTCTGATGCGGAATTGATCAGTGCTGTGCATAGACTTCTATCATGGACATAGAAAATATGGTATTCTGTGGCTTCCAATAACTTTTCAACTCTCCTCAGTCCCTTACAAGCCGCATATACCTACACGAGTTGCTTTGACCGTTTTTGGTGAACAAACTCTTGCATTAAGCTGTGGTAGCTGAGCAAAATTACACCCGTGTAGTTTTCGGTTGAACAGTAACAAGCGAACATTAGATTTATGCTGGAATGTGCATTTGTTGTGATATTTTGGTTGTAAACGAGCTGAACATATGAGCATCTCAATGGCTCTGAGCCAAAATGCTTTGATAAAACTACTGAATGCTAAAACTACAGAAAGAAAACATAAAAACAGGAAATCATTAGAGACACAAAGATGTAGTATTTTAAGGGAGATATCGTCGTATGAGTAGGCAAAACAACTTATTTATGAAATTGAGACGGTAATTTAATTATTGAAAGAAAGGAAAAAACCTGACTGCAAAAAGTCGCATCCTTTGTCACTTCCACTATCAAGACGATTCAAATGACACCTCACATGTCGAAATCCTTCAAGCTGTTTAGGCTGTAGGGCGTGCCAAAGAAATCTCATAAATACATACCCACATACACATACACTCGCAAACAAAAAGCTTCTTCTTGCGCAGTCGGGTGAAAAAAGGGAAATTAACTTTAGTAAAATTTACACTTTGTAAAATAATATTAATATTCTTTGTGATAAAGATAGCACTCCAAATTAGACTAATAGGTATTTAAATACTACAGTTTCCCGATTATCGACGGAACGGACTGGTTTGCAATAATTTGGCAGAGACACAGTGAGCTATGAACAGGGGTATAACATACATTTATAACCACCCTAAAAGCCTGAAAATAAAGTCGATTTTACGAATTCTACTTACCGCAGAACAAAACTAGAGCTATCCTCATGAAGATCTGCGTAACGTTGTGGTATCTGTCTGAAACGTAAGGCTGCAGAAACCTCGTCAGCGTGTCCACCACCACGTAGAAATGAAGCGGGTAAGTGAAGAAAATCGAAATGGCGATGAAAAACTTCGCGCACACTGCAGGTCTGAAAACATAATGAATGTGATAATTCGAATTCGATGATAAAAGGTTTTAACGAGGATAATATTTCTAAACGATAGTGGTAGATGGAAATTATACTAGGGAATGGATTTTTTTTATTGAGTAGGGTCAGCTGAAACAAATGCGTTTGTAGGGCAATTGCGACTTTCGATAGTTACTGACAAGCCTTTAACAAATTAGGCAACTAACGTCATCTAGTACAGATTATTGCAACTAAAGATAGAAATAAGATGAAGATGGCGCCTAATTTGTGAAGGGTTTGTCAGTGATTCTCGAAAGACGCAACTGCCCTACAGACGCATTTGCCCCAATTGACGGGTCAACTAGTACATGCGTCTGGTGAAATGCGTTTGTGAAGGGTTAGTCAGTAACTATGGAAAGACGCAATTACCCTACAGACGTATTTGTACCAGTTGACCCTAAGTGTTTTATGCACTTCTAATCATAGTCCTTTTTGTGTACTCAACCCAGGAGGGCTATTCTTACGGAGCGAGATTCAACCTCACCCTTTTTAGTCCTTGTTGCTCTCATTTGAAACGTCATAGGTGTGAGAATCTCACGCGTAGGAATAGCCCCCCAGTCCTGTGACAATCTCGTTTATGTCGTCTAACTCCATTCAATCTTAAATCCAAAATTAGTCGACAAATATATTACAAGTCATCAATAGGCAGGTTCAAAGTGATGGATCCTCTCAGCGCGTCTCCGTATCTGAAGTACCCAAACAGGCCCAGCACGGTGTAGAGCACCATGATCAGCGTCATGGCCACCACGAGGATGCTGGGGCAGCCGAGGAAGTGCTGCGGCTTCTTCATGGAATTCTCCACCGGCATCACCACGCCTATACCTTCCATCGCGAATATCACAGTGCTGAAATTTCGAAAAATAATGTAAATTGACTATCGAAGAAATAAGGGCGAAAAACGACATCGTTTTATAATTTACATTTATTCATTAATGTGCAATAACCAGCATAGAACGCTCTGGACTGCAAAAAGTCTTTGCCATTTTGCTTTTAAGTTAGCTAGATTTGAATTAGCTACCGGCTACGCTGCCGACCGTCCCATCTAGGATGGTTGCCGACGAGGGGTCCTGGAGGGGAATGGTCTCTTTCCGTGAGGAGGTGATGTCACAGAGAAAGATCGAGGAGCGGGAGAGAGAAAGAGAACCTCTTTCTCTCCCGCTCCGGAGGGCGCGGACACGGAGACGAGCCAGCCGGGCTCGCACCCCGTCTCCGCTAGGAGGCCCAGGGGCGCCAGACACGGGGGTGTCTAGTGCTCTCAATTAGGAAGGTCTCTTGAGGAGTCGATGCCATGGTGTCCAAGGCATCGCTTCAGCGGTGAGGAGGGGGACAAGCCTCCTCCTGAGGTGGGTCCGGCTGCGGACAGCGGCATGGTGGGGTTACGGAGAGTTCGAGAGCGGCCCCGGGACCCCGCCTTTGCTGATGAGGATGAACACCGTGGGGGTTTAGTCGGTATGGGTGCCCTTCTGGCACCGAGTTCGACATACCCCGCACCGCCTCCACCGGGGCGTAGCGGGGATGTATGAATGCATTCCCCCTCGTAACAAAAAAAAAGGTACCGGGTCAAAGACATTAGACTACAATTAAAAAAAAGCCTTGCTTCAGTTATTTAAATTTTGGAAGAAATCTTAACTTACTAAAAATCTTTGTGAGATAACATAGCATAGTAACCGCAGTATCTAATAAGCTGTGAGTATGATTAACAAATATGTGACTATAGATAATAATCATATTAAAATATTTATTTTCTCATGTATTACCTTTGATACTTTTTTGATTAGGTAAGTACCTACCAAATCGAAAAAGTATCAAAACTGAAGATGACAATGCACTCTTTGGGACCAAAAAGATTCCACCCAACCATAATATCCCACATTTTATTAGAATCACCAATATTGCTATTCAAGAGCAAGCAGATTTCTCTCACGTTCCTATTCAAAAGTTGAATAAACTATTCTACCAATAGGTACAATCTATTATTTATTCGATTTAATGACAATTTCTATACTTACGACAAGTAAGCAGGAAATCTCGCTGGATCTCCCACCATTCGCTTGTTGTTAAACTCAATCTTGTCCCCAAAAATATAATACAAGCATATCCCGAACGTTGCTATCAGCAAAACGTTGGCGATCAGTGAGAATGGCGCCAGCCACTTCAAGTGCCTGATCTGAACCATCAAGCAAAGTGGCACGAGAATGACAAGGCAGTAGTACTCAACGGGAACACTGGTTGACAGAACGTATCTGTCAAACGGCTGAAAGAGATGCAAAAATATGTATTCAAATTTAAAATTTACGTTTACTTATATTCATTTTTTTTTATATCAATTCAATTTGTTAATTGTGTTAACATACTCGTATGTGCGTATTGTATGTCATCTGTTACATGACTAGAGCCCGGTGTATGGCGAAAGGCTCGCCCTCTGTCACACTTGGGACTGAATATCATCCGGCGAAGTGCGGGTTTTGTATTACACCTCTGCCAGCCCCTTAGAGGTAAAGGCGTGTCTATATGTGTCTACGTCAATACATTTTTTAAATTAAATACAATTAATCAGTCATTTAGGTAAAAACACAAAAAAAAAAAAAAAAATAACCTACTCCTAATCCCTTTCAGTGCGATAGTGCCCATCACACTCTAATTATTCAAATTAAAATTCAATTTATTTACACACAAAATATAATACGAAAACAAATCTAAAGTACTGTGTCTGTTACGAATACTAACATGTGAAAATGGTATAAGTACTGACATAAATACAATTAGGTACCTATTGAGTGAAATATAAGTCTTTGTGTCTTGTATTCAGTTTTTATGTCAATCTTATGATTTTTTATGCTTCAAAGTAAAGTCATTTAAATAGGTAATTGAGTGTTTTTCGGCGAACACTTACCTAACTATGGTTGACAATTTGCTGCCTTTGGCTTAACACGGCAGTTTTCCAGTTTTGCCTAATTTTTAGAGAAGTCTTTAATTTGCTAGTTTTCATATATTTATTTGCCAAAATTTATTACAATCGTAATGTAGAAAGGTTAATAGGTACTTATACAAAATAAGTTCTTTTTTAAATTCCATGTAGCGACAATGACATAGAGGCATAGACAGATGTACTGGAGTAGATACATAGACTTAGGGGTATGTAGTGACTTTCCTGACATGGTTTTGTGTGATTAATTCACAAGTTACTCAAAATACAGCTACACAACAAACAAAAAATAATTACCTGTTTTAAGGAATCTGCTATTAGGACGGTGAAAATACAAGCAACACCGATGTAGGTGAAGGCTAATGAGAACTCAGCAAATACACTGAAAGTTTCATAAAAAAAAAACAAATGTAGGTACAATAGTAAAAGTGAGCGTAGAAAATGCATAAAGTTTACATGGTAGGATAAATTTGATACGAAAATATTGACCATTTCCACATGCACAGATCTTGTACCGCTATATACATGTATCTATGTATCGCTATCTGTATCTGTATATGTAGATACCTATCTTTATCACGAAATAAAATAAATAAACAAATGTTTAAACTTAAAAAAAGTAAATATTTTAAGTAAAGAAATCTGTGAATTTTTAATAATATTTGAATAATATCAAATTTAAACCAACAGTCAACAATAAAGGTCGCAATCGCAAAAATCAGACATGTAATGAGATCACTGGAAACTTACTAGGCTGCTGTCGCTAGAGGTCGTAAACGTTTCGGTCCGTGTAAAAATGTCACCCTGCATGTTTCTGCGTAACCCAGCAATGGTTTCTTTATAAGCTTACAACATCCTCTTGAAGTAGTTACCTAAAACATAAGATAGGTAAATACCTAAGTATATGTTTCTTAAATCTATGACTGACTAACTAGCTTCTTTAATTCCAAGGTTAAATACTTCATTTATGTACTATCTATTTTATGTTTCCTTTGTTCTAACATTTTAGGTTTCCTATACTTACTATTTTTAAGTGATGAAAAATTAAGAGGAGTGGGTTCGATCCCAGCCAAAGTCACGCATAAATTTGTTAATTCTCAATTAAATTGTGTAAAATGTAATTGTGGGAACATTCTAAGGCTTTCCCACGGTTATTAGTGAGAAGGTTATAATAAAGGTTAAAAACCATAATAATAAGCAATATATGTCATATTGCTTTACTTATCATTTACTTACAAATATATGAACGCAGTGGCCACAAATAAAGGCTATTATAATAGTTCCAATGATCCCAATCAGCCAGCCAGAGTTAGCAAAGGCTAAAGGCATAGCCAGAATGCCTGAACCGAGAGACGCCTTAATAAGATTTGCTAGTGACCTTAAATCTCTGAAATATTAGAAAAAAAACAATCATTACTTTTCGGAATAAATGCCTATTATTTTAATAAGCGTTGAACACAGATATACATATAGTAATAAGTAAGAATATTATTTAGAGGAAATCATTGCTTCATAAAGACGAATGTGATTCTAATCTCTCCAAAGTCAGTAAAGCCTTTTCGAAAGAATATTGAAAAGATAAACACTCATACATTTAAAAATCCTTACGTAATCTCTTGTAGCCTGTGTCTTTTGCAAAACATAAGCATCTTTATTGTTAAATTATTTATTATACTTTATTATTTATTGTTAAACAAGCCGACGCCGACGCTAAACGTAAATAAAAATAATAACAACACAAATGAAGCTTGAAGGCAATTGAGGTAGAGCAAAATCAATGAATACTGTGTAGCTCTATGTACCTAATCTCATTGAACAAAACATTTTATTAACAATATAAACCTACATAAACATAAATAATAAATTACAAATAATCAACAGTGCTCAAGTTGAATGGTGTTCGCGGATAAAGTACTCGAAAGGCTGGCAACGGTACGAGCATAGAAATAGATACCTACCCAGATTATTTTATTGGGTTGAAATTTAAAAGCTATTAAAATGTTTGTACTTACGAGGTTGGTTTTTCAATTTGCCGATGCTCAAATGGATTGTACTCATGATTTTCACTTTTAACAGTTCCGTTCTCTTCAATTTTCATCGTACCTTTTTCTCCTATTTTCACTGCGCCTTGTTCCTTATCCATTTTTGAAAACTGGTTGTTAACCTTCTTTAATTTAGATATTGCGTTTGTTTCTTGTTTATTTTAACTGTAGGTTATATTTCTTCACAATAATTAACACGTGTTAGTCTGTTAACTGGAACTGCATCTATATTCTGTGATAGTTTTGCATTGTCATTTATCTATGTAACAAATGTAGTTTATCACATAGGCTATTCTTGGCATGATATATCCTTAGTAAAGAATTGTAATGCCGTCACTTGAGTGAAATATGAACACTGTCCGAGAATAACTATTTTACTTTCAGTGATGCAGAGTCTCGTCTCATCTCGTTTTGTTTTATGATCATAATCTCTTTTATCATTAAGGTAACTAATGTAGATATGAAGAAGATGTTTGTTCTTTAAAAATATGTAAGCAGGTAGGTAGTACATATACATTAACAGGTTATCATCATCGTCATACCGTCACGCCTTCCCCAGAAGGGGTTGGCAGTGGTATTATACTCGTAACAATTACACTTCGCCGGATGATATTTAAGCCTGAATTCGACAGGGAGAGCCTGTTGCAATACAACGGGCACAAGTTGTACGTTATATTGCACATGACATTAAAATTAATTGTATGTCATCTACCGGTGCCCGGTGTATAGCGACAGGCTCGCCCCCTGTCACATTTGGGACTGAATATCGTCCGGCGAAGTGTGGGTGTTGTATTACACTCATCTGCCAGCCCCCTCGGGGGAAAGGCGTGACGATATGATATTAAATTACGTGCATAATTTATGTTCACAAATGAACAAATTGGTGCGTACCTGGGTTCGAACCCGCACCTCCTGACTTGAGAGGCGAGTCTACATTCAACTGGGTCGTTCCTAGGCTATCATGGCAGGATACTATCATACAGGTTATACGTTGATATGTAACATTCTGAGATAAAGAAAATGCTTTTGTCGTGAAATGATATTTTTTATTTCATAATTTAGTATTACTTAAAATTATATTTACATATTAAAACATAAATTAATTAATTCAATTTAAACTACGTTTGTTACCCGTCATACATTGAAACTTATAAATAGAAGGACTTTTATTTAATTTTACGCTCTGTATTTTAAATGTTAGAAACATTAAATTCGGTTTGTCATAAAATCAGTTTGAGAATTTTAATGACGTACAAATTTTGTGACGCAATAAATTATACAACATAAAATCTCAACAAACCTCTATCTGAACTTCCATTTAGTAAATGATTGACTGAAGTATTCTCGGTGTAAAACCACTAGGTGTGTTGACAAACATAAATAAATTCTATACTATTAGTAATTTTGTAGATAAGTCGGTAGAACCCTAAATTAAGCCTGAGATAAATCTCAGGTCTAAAAGAATAAAGTCATCATAAAGCAAACGTCATTGTTATATATTTTTTTAATTAGGACATATTTTTTCACAAAACTACGGGTGATGTTTATATTTTAGTTTACATCACACTGCAAAATTTTCTTTACGACATGCGGACCCACTGTTTGGATACTTTAAATACTCTAAGATAATAATAATAATCCATGATCACATATAACGTATTCTATTTTTATTAAAATAAAATGCAAAAACCTGTGTGTTTGTTACTTCTGCACGAATTTTAAACATACTCATAGGCTGTATTTCCCAAACGAAGTTGCGGGCGAATTTGGGTGGGCACTGAGCAATCATCTTCACATTGCCCACGTATATTATTATATCCTTCTCATTGACTGCCTCGGTGGCTCAGTTGGTAGTGAACCTGTCTTCTGAGATTGGGGGCGTGGGTTCGATTTCCACCTAGGGCAAACATTCATGTGATGAACATTTGTGTTTGTTCTATGTCTGGGTGTTAATATCTATTTATGTATGTACTCGTATTTAAAAAATATCTAAGTACGAGTATGTATATAGTCTCTGGCAGCCATAGTAGCTTTGCTTAGTTTGGAGTCAGGCGACCGTGTGTGGAAGTGTCCCAAATATATTTATTTATTTATTGAACAATAGTATTCTTCGCAGTCCTTGTCATTGAGCCTTGAATTTTGAAGTTTTTACTAAGTACCCTATATTACTACTATAGACCCTATATTAGTTTATCTCACAAAAGTGGCAAACAGAGAGATTCGACAACATTCATGAAAAATTTATATTCGGCCTCAAGGTTTTGTAATTACTGCAGATTCTTTTGTTTGTGTAAAATCTCGATTATATCCATGATTGTTACTGTACATCCGGAAATCAAGGCTGTGAAGCCAAATGCAATAATCAGGAGATTTTTCCAAAGAATCCAACGGAATCTTCCAAGGTCTTCCCAGCGGAAGACAGTTTCTATGACGCAGGGGATGACGAGGCCGAGGATGGAGTAGAAGCAGGCTCCGACGATGTTGATGATTTGCTCGAGGAGGGGTAGAGCTACGCCGATGCCAACTGGAAATTAAAGGGTATCATTAGGATATCACATTATCATCTCTTGTAGCGTATTTTCTTGGTTACTCTGTGCTGTGCACTGTTTATTAATTTTAAATCGTTATCACACTAATATTATAAGTGCGAATAGTTTGGATGGATGTTTGTTACTCAGTCACGCCGGAACGGTAGAACGGATCTGGATGAAATTTAGCAGATAGATATAGTCTGAAATAGCACACATGCTACTTTTTAACCGTGGGTAACATCGTGGGGAGCATATTAAAGTAAGTACACAAAGTTGACTATATGAAACTAACATTCAATTGTTGAATATACACACCCATTTTTAGCTAACCCCTAAAACCTTTCGCTGACGCAGCATACATACAACGTTAGGTTTCCAATTTTCCAATACAATTTTACAACCAAAATTTATGCTCTGGCCAAAATAATTGTACTTATTGAAAAACTATAGCCTTGTTTTCTTTTCAAGTAAGAAAGTAAACAGTGTTATAAAAGAAACAATGATTAATTCATCCATCTATCCATCAGCCATAGGACGTCCACTGCTGGAAATAGGCCTCCCCCATAGATCTCCAATAAGACCGGTTGGTAGCGGCCTGCATCCAGCGCGATCCTGCGGTCTCGACAAGGTCATCCGTCCACCTTGTGGGTGGACGTCCCACGCTGCACTTTTCGGTACGTGTTTAATTATTATGATTAATAATTTAAAAGTAAATAATTGAAGTAAAGTTTTCAGGTGTGAAAAGCTAAAAGGTGTTTTTTGAATAAAAAAATAAACCCTATACAGCAAGAAAATTAGATATAATTACCACAACAACAAACTCCAATAGTTCTTGCTGCCACTTGCGTGATGCGCTGATACTTCTCCTTGATATGTGGCTGAGTATACTTCGTAAATATATCTATGACTACGTAGAACTGAAGAGGGTACGTAAAGAATATAGACAGAGCTACGCACACCTTTGCACATATTGCTGGCCTGAAAAGAACATTACAATTTGACATAATGATGATTTATGGTAATTTCATTTAAAACGGTGTCATTAACATTTGCGTGTCGTATACACTATTTGTATTTTTATAAAAGAATATTTAAAATGACACGAGTAGGTACCTATTTAAAATATTTTCCGGAGCGTGTCAAAGTTTTTTTGTTGCAATTTGTAAGCCTTTATTTTATTCTAAAATTACAGCTTTTAAACTCCTAATGAATTAAGAAGTTAGAAGAAGTCAGAATAAACCACAGTCAGAATACTTCCCAGTAATCGTGCGTTTTTTTTTGTTGAACTAGGCATGCGTTTGTCCACTGACTCGCCTGATGGGAAGCTACGTGATCGAAGGTGCAACACGCTTGCCTAGGAGATATCTATTCACTTTGTCCGCGAAAACTAGATTTCTAAAACTTTATTTTCCAAATTAGTAAATATATCTATGTAGTTTACCAAGCTATAAACCTAGGTGTCACTTCGAGGCTTGTTTTTCTGTCAGTACCTGCGTACATTATAATAGGTTACCTACCTAATAATAATAAATAGGTATTATTATGTTTAATCAAAAAGTAAGTAATTCAAAGTAAATCAATCATTTTATCAAATCAGCCTCTACATTTCTTTATTGCTAAATTCACTCAACGTTTCAAGAAACAATCAATTCAATTTACTTCTCTGGATTATGAATAAATAAGTTGGATATTGTATTTATAAGTGCATTACTACTTTAAATTTATTTACACGTGTTCTCGAAGGTCTACGTCTACTCATAAACTGCCAAGGCTATCTACAATTGTTTGCAATTGACACCTTTTAGTTAATTGCCGTAATTTGTAAGTGGTAATAATTAGAGTTTTTATTGTCAAATTTCACCGACCTCCATTTTCAAAGATACACCAACTTGTAACGCGCTCCTAATACGAGTACATAGTTTCAACTGTATTTCTAGTGCAATACAGTTGCAACTATACAACTGACAGGAGGCATTGTTAGGCGTTTTCCAAGTGAAGCTCTCGATTCTACTAACCAACTGTTTTTAAATTGTAATTGAATTCTCTACTTTAGATATTCTGTCATACAAAAACTGTCAATTTGAGGCAATTCATAATAAATTTAAAGACAATTAGAATCGGGGTCAGTAGTATAGCCTGATTTGCCCAATTTAGTTCATTGAGTTTTCTTTTATACAGGCGGTCAAGATTCCGGAACTCTATTCTGACGTGTGAGATATAATCTTGACATCTTTATGATGACTATCAAACAAGAAAGACAATGAACAAGGTAATATCTCACACGTCATAATACCTGGATCCTGGACCGCTGACACTAAAAAAACATTCTTCTTAGCACTAGGGCAATGAACCTTGTTAAGCAATTTCAAGAGTACTCCAAAAGCTTACCAGTCATCTATGGGCAGGTTGAGTGTTATGGATCCTCTTAACACATCTCCATATCTGAAGTATCCGAACAGTCCCAGGGTACTGTATAAGAAGACAATGGCTCCCATAGCTACCACTAAAACGCTGGGGCATCCGAGGAAGTTCTGTGGCTTCTTCATGGCGTTTTCTACCGGCATCACCACCCCAACGCCTTCCATGGCAAATATTACAGTGCTGGAATGAGAACATGATCAGAATAAGGCACAAATACAAATAAACAAATGGCACTATTGTATAGTAGTGCCATTTGTTTACGCTCGGAGTTGTACAGCGTTGGCTCTGTTAAGCATATTATTTTTACAGCAGTTTTACTAATTTACAGTACTTTTGTAGTGGGTCAATCTTGTAACTACGAGATTGAAATAAATAGTATGCACGTTTCTAAACCAGTGGCTGTAGACCTCGTAGCCGACGTTTGTCCTCCTTTACAGATCGCATTCTTCAACCGATTCTCGTGAAATTTTGTGAGCAGGTTCGATAATTATACAGATTATTTTTTCCGAGTCAGTTTTTAGAAACTTTTCATAGTGGAGGAGATTTTTTTTTCCAAAAAAAAAAAATCATATCTCAGCAATTTCAATCCAAACCATTTTTTTTAAGTAAAATTATCGAACCTACCTACTTACAAAATATCAAGAGAATCGAATACAAAATGCGACCTGTAGACGAAGACAAAGATCCAGACAGAGATCCGGACAGAAATCCACCCATCCGAAAGCATTTTTGTCGAAACTGAAGCAGAGACGCTTCGTTCACTAACGCTCGCTCAGTCGATAAGAAAGATATATTCTTTATTATTATATATGTATAATATTATATAATACTATTATATATACCTATATAATTTATTATTATATATAATAATAAAGATACTTACGATATGAATGCAGGATATCTCGCCGGGTCTCCGACAACAATTTTGTCAGTAAATTTTATTTCTTCTCCAAATATGTAATACAGGCATACCAGGTAAACAGTGAAGAGTAGAACATTCGCCAGTACAGAGAATATGGCCAGAAATTTTAGGTATCTGAACTGACACAGTATAATCAGAGGTATTAGAAATATAAGGCAGTAATACTCTACTGCTATGTCGAATGTAGGCACATATCGATCGACCAGCTGAAAATTCAAAAAAAAATTACGAGTAGCTCTGTGAGCTGGAGAGCTTGCGACTGGCGTCTGTCTTCTGCTACAGATCACATTCCTCAACCGATTTTCATGAAGTTTTGTGAGCATGTTCGATAATTATACAGAATTTCAAGATAATCTGTTAAGAGTCCGGCGACCACTTTAGACTAACTTCGCATTGGCTAAAGGTTTTCTATAGCCATTTCATCTAGAAGAAGACTACGAGCGAAAAGAGCAAATAATGATACTGACGAGCCTCTAAAGTTACCTACAGAGTGACAAAGTGCAATTTTAGTTTTTTTTATGACTTTTGCACTTCTGTAATCATTCTTAATTAACTAAGAGTTTCTCTTGTTTTATAAATTAATTTTTAAGCTAATGATGTAGACAACCTCCCTATGTTAAGAAATTTTTAATTTGCTTTATCGATCTATTAAATATATCAGTCAAAAGTAACCCCTTACAAATGCAGATATTTTTCATAGCTCTATTTTCTCTTGAGGACGTTTTAAAAAAAAACCAAGAACATAAGGGCAGAGAAATAGTTCATTTAATTGTGCTAAAAACATGCTAAATTTCATCATAATCTGACAAATAGTTTCCAAGAAATTTAACAAGCGCGTTTGTATGGAAATTTCAGAGCGTCGCGGGAGTCTTAAGAAATGCGACCTGCAGACGAAGACAAAGATCCAAGCAGAATTCGGAAATACGAAAATGACTATCTTCTGAGCTTGGGTCGTGGGTTCGATTCCCACCTAGAGCAAACATTAATGTGATGAACATTTGTGTTTGTTCTATGTCTGGGTGTTAATATGTATTTATGTATGTATTTAAAAATATCTAAGTATGCATATCAGTATCTGGCAGCCATAGTACAAGCTTTGCTTAGTTTGGGGTCAGGCGACCGTGTGTGGAAGTGTCCTGAATTTATTTATTTATTATTTATTTCTGGACTTGGTTTGTAGTTAAAAACTACAAACTTTTTGTAGGTATACGTAATCTGTTATCTTTACCCCAATGTAATACCTTTGTCCAAGCTAAAACTCGGAAACTGTATAATTTGATCGAATTAAGAACACAATTGGAATGTAGTGGCCAGAAGTAAGGCCAAAACAAGCCTGCAGTTATAAAACCTCGTTCGGTAATTTTTAAATATCCTTATCATAAATCGAAAGTAACTCTGTCTCTCTGTTTGTAGGCTTTTCACGGCTAAACGACTGAACGTATCTTGATGTTTTTTTTTTATAAATAGTTGCAGTATGTTACATGAGTGGTTTTTGGATACCTTTTTTCTTAATAAATAAATCTTTTTGTCATGGAATTCTATGGTAATAAAAAATAACGCGGCGCTTACCAAATGCGTCAGACAACATCACTGAATAGTACGTAGTTGGTACCAAAATAACAACTGACAACTAACATTAAAACTCTGCTCAAAACCAGTCAGTTTTTTTTAATGTTGGACTCTGATCGCTTTGGTAACAGATTATTAATATAATTTGATAATTAGTTACAGTATTTCACGAGGAGGGTTTTTGGATACTATTTTCTGAATAAAAGCGAACGAAGTTGCAGGCAACAGCTAGTATTTAATTACACTATAATATACAAAACTAGTTTATTTTTCAAAAAATACAAACCTGTTTGATTGAATCTGCAATAAGTATTGAATATATACAACATACTCCCACGTACGTACACAGTAACGCAAACTCTGCAAAAATACTGAAACAAACACAAAACGTTGTCTTATTAGGGTGCTTGTAGACGGGCCATATTTTTTACTGCAAGATTGGCCCGGCAATACTTCCTAATCCTAATCTTAATCCTAATCCTAACTAAAATTATAAACAAACTCACTTTGAGTTTGTTCATTTGTTTGTAACGCTTTCACGCCCTAACTACTCAACCGATCATCATATAATTTTGCATACACGTTTTCAGGGGTACAGAAAAGGACATAGAGTACCTAGTTTTTATCTCGAAAAAAATAACGTTTCCTGTGGGACCGCAGATAAAACCGCGGGGAAAAGCTAGTAATAAACAAATTTAAACTTTGCTATCATTATCTTACAAAAAATGTTGCAAATAAAGCTAACAAAAACTTGATTCCCTTGCAGTTTGAATTGCTTTGTTATTAATTAATCCATCAAACGAAATGAATTATTTTTATTGGACTAGCAACGGCTATGCCAGAATTCGAACAGAATATCAAGGATAGCAGACTCAGTTAACCTATTAGGTACTTAATAACCGCACTAAACTCCGTTCTTTCTAGTAAAGTAACTAAAGGAAAAAATAAGGACAAGACAACACTAGTTTAAAAAAAAAATCGAGTCTGATCGTATGAACATAGTTTACTAATAGTAGCATGAAAGATGAAGAACCTCAAATAATATCAACTTTTCTTGTGATTGTGAGATACGAGCTCAGATGAACCTAGAGGAAAAGATGGAACACTGCGTTACATCTCGCTGAAGCCACTTCTTTTTCAATGTGTGTGCGTGGTAATGTTGCCATGAAAAACATTTACAATTGCCCGAAAACTAATATTAATTCCTAAACTCTACGTTAGCCATTTTCGTTCCAATATACAACCTTTAGTAGATTTAATATTTTAAAACTGCACATACTCGTATTTGTAAGAGTTTAATGTTACGGCTTTTTCAAAATTGACTTGTATAAAAAAATCTGCACAGTTTTTAAAAAGAACCTCAAAATGTAGTCCTGGCCACACTTTTATAAAGCACTATGCATATTTATGTACACGAAATTATACCATAAACCAATGCTATCTGCATTAATTGCATATCGAGGTAAGAATGAACAAGCGAGTAGCGTAGTTTTTTTGCGTCAATGTGTGCGTGTTTTGTGCATATACGACAGTAGCGTAGTTTTTCAATGGTTTTTGGCTTCGCTTACATCATACGCCGTGCGCAATCATATTCTCTAGGTTGATCTGAGGATACGAGTCAGTTTTGGCATAAGGCAACTTTAGTTTTTTATACATAGGTAACCTTTTGCTCTATGAGATCATCATCCGAAGCTTTCCATTATTCTATTTTAACGTAAAACGACGGGATGCTATTAGTTTGACATGTCTGTGTGTGTGTGTGTGTGTGTGTGTGTGTTTATGTTTGATTACATTTTTTTTTAGGTTTGCCCGTAGGGCAGGCTAAAGCCAGCAAGGCCTTACCGCCTTGTTATCCGTTTGATTTTTTCATACAAGTTGTATTTTTCATAGTAGTTTTTTCATACAATGTGTTATTAAATCTAAGATGAAGATGATAAAGGAGAGGGTGATGAAAGATGAAATGAATCCTTCCCCTTTTCCAATTTCAGTAAAGCCGTGGATACTTTACTGAAACTTTAGGTCAAGTTTTGTAGAGACCACGAAAAGTAGCATTTCCTAATGTTTGTATCATTTGCCCACACTCGTGCACGTTAACGAACCGGCAAATGTTAATAATCCACAATTATTACACTTTAACACTCGAAGAATCACAAGTTTTAGAAAATAATACAAAATCACGACACCATCTTTTCGGTTCCCGCCAAAAAACCTCTGTGTATGTTTGATGAAAATTGGTGTCAGGGTTTTTTTTTTAAATTTTGATGTTAAGTAAGTTATTTTTATTTTTCATTGTACCAACCTGGCAGCATTCGCTAGTGGTCGAAGGCATTTCGGTCCATTGGAAAATGCCGACTTACACGTCTCAGCATAGCCAAGGGAAGGTTTCTGTTCTATTTTACAGCATCCTCGTGACGTTTGCACCTGTGAAACAAAAATAATTGACCATACAAACGCGTCGAATTTCTTGGATACCATTTAATATCAGATTGTGATGAGCATTTGGATGACTGATGACGAATATTGGCATGTGCAATTAAATGGACTATATCTCCTTCCGCAGGTCGCATGCAAAAACGACGCTCAGTCTCGATTTAAAACTGCTTTTTAAGTATGGTAAAACCAGTTTTAAATTGAGGTTCAAGACTAAAAACTAAAGACTAGCTAAAAACTCTTAGTTATTTAAAAACAATTAGAAAAGTACGAACGTCATAAAAATGGTTGAAATTACAATTTGTTATAACATATCATATCATCACGCCTTACCCCCGAGAAGGCTAGCAGAGGTGTAATACAACACCCACACTTCGCCGGAGGATATTCAGTCCCAAATGTAACAGGGGGCGAGCCTGTCGCCATACACCGGGCTCCAGTCATGTAGCAGATGACATACAATACGCACATAATTTATGGTCACACAACGAAAAAATTGGTGCGTGCCGTCGTCGGCTGGGTTTCGCTCTCTCTGGCTTGAAAGGTGGGCCTTCTAGAAATAGGCTATCATTGCATTTTTAATTTGTCACTCTATAGATAATTTTGAGTCTCATCAGTAATTTGTCTTGCTCTGTTCGCTCGTCGTCGTTTCTTTCAAGGTGAAATGATAATAGTCAATGCGAAGTTCGTTTTAAGTTTTGGTTCGCAGGAGCCTTAAGGTGGGTAACGTATATTTCCATAAATAACTGCGAAACGTCGTATTGATACGTACGAACGAAGGAATAAAGCAACATCATGAAAAACAATTTTTTTAACACCATTAGAGTAGACAATAAACTTTTCAAGGCTGTTTTTCTTTTATTACTTCTGCCATTCAAAATTTTTGTCACTTTAAAGTTTTATTCTTATGTTGAGTTTTCGTAATGAATTTGCACGGAGCGTTTTGAGATGTTGTTATGTTACTATATTTTAAAGTCCGCATAATTTGTGTATGTATTTTTTATTATTATCATCATCGTGGACCATTTTCCACCCATTGGTAAGTCTTCTATAGGTACCACCATACGGTAACTTTTTTTGTAGTGATTAAATTAGTTTCAGACTGTGATTGGGTCAGTGATCCGCTCCCGGCGGTACGCAAATGACGTACGTACGCGTGCGCAGCTCCTTTCTACGCAATTATCGGAATCTACTCAAAGGATTATTTTGGATTTTATAAACACTAAAAGCAAACAGCGTCTATCTGCCGTAGTACAATCCCGAATACTCACGTTCTTCGGACACGTTTCTAGGCAAGACAGCCAGTCTATAGAGCGACTTGTCGTCCAGGGTGAGGTTGAAGGCATTAGACCGCGCGGCAGGTCACCTATGTGATGGACGGATCAGGTCAAATAGGTATGCTGTGGGCGGTCCCATGTGCGGTGCATGAGTGCACAAGAATGACCTCGAGCAGAGAGACATGGCGAGATATTGTGAGGTGCATTAGATCAGCCCCTGCCAATAACAATACTGCATGATGACCACGACCGCTCTGTCAAGAAGAAGAAGAAGAAAAAAGAAGAAGATAAAAGTTTGTCCAAAACTAAGCAAGTGGCAACGATGGCCCCCGACATTTCTGCCGTAGACAAAAGGCCGCTCGTATGTAAGCAGCCTTAGATTTTCATGATCAAAGATTTTACATATTTTTGGGCATTCAAAACATTATTGTTACTTAAGTTTTTTATAAGTGCTTAGCAGTTTTTCATTTCAGTGTAATAGGTTTACTTGTTTAAAAATATCTAGCAAAAAATCTGCGCTATTATGCTTGCAAAAAATAGGAAACATTATCTTTAAATTAATAGTAACTAGTTTTTAGAGGCTACATAGATAAATACTAACAATGTATATACATAGTTATAATACTTTTCACACTAATTAAATAATCATTTCCATCAGGAGTCGGCTAATAAGCACAAGTTATCATAATAGTATAGAATGCGCTTTGAAATAAGCATTTTTGTATTTCAACTCAAATCCTTTTATCACACTGTAATATTATAAATGCAAAACTTATGATGGATAGATATATTGCAAACGAGATCATCAAAATTAGTACGATCGATATCACTACGATTCTAGAAGTTATTTATTTTACTTTATTTATTACCTGCTTACTTTAGGTTTACATCACATTATTTTTTTATCTAATTACAATTTTGCTTGATGTTGTGCATGAGGTTAAACATACTTAAAATTTGCAAGTTCCTGAATCGTGTTTTTTTTCTTTTTGTGTCTTGACCCGGTCTAGTCATAGGTTTGTCTTGGTGAGCGAGATACATTGCTCATAGAAACGATGGTTGATGTAAGAAAAAGGTTCTTGAACAGTGACCTCAAGTCGGACGACGCAGCGTATGAAGGCCACCTACAAGAAGGAACGAGTTGGTGAATTGCGGCGAGCTGCTAGTTGTGGGCAACCTATGACTGGTCATTGTGAAGATCATTGGGAGTCTCCATGGTCTGTGCTTACCTATCGCCCGATATGGTGTATAGGCGGGCCCCAGTGGTTAACAGCATTAATTAGTAACAGTATTAGTAGTTTAAAAAAAAGGAGACCTATGTAAAGCCGTTGACGTCTTCATGCTAATTAGTTTTTGTCTTACCAATATATGAATGCAGTGTCCACACAGAATGCCAATGAGAATAGTGCCAATGATGCCTACTCCCCATCCTGAGTTAGCGAACGCTAGTGGCCCTGCTAGCAACCCGGAGCCAAGAGATGCTTTTATGATATTGGCTGTAGCCCTGATATCTCTGAAATAATGAAATAACAATTGAAAAAAGAAGAATCATCATTTTTCTATCATTATCCTACCGGTAAGGGACGTAAGATGATGACGACACAAGGACGAGATGCAGACGCGGCGACCCTTCAATGAACATTCATACAAAATGTATAGAAGAGATGTGACGCAACACATACAGAGAAGACGGGATGCGGACTCGACGCTTCTCGTTATGAAGGTCACGTCTCTGCTCCATCCGTGGCTCGTCCTCGTTCGTCTTTTCTCCAAAATTAAAATTAGAAGTAATGACATTATATGTGCAGTTTGTCTTGGTACTTAGTATCTTCTTTAAGTTCGTAGTCATATTGATAAGGTTGCGCAGATTAATTGATTTTCTTTGAATAAAGGAAACATAGAAATTAACCCGAGACCCCTAAAGTGTTCGTTGAATAGTATTACGAAGTAAAATCAAACTGTGTCAGCGATAATAAAGAAGGAATTATAGAACATAATTATTTTTGACAATGCTCAGTGGCCCGTAAACCATTATTCAAATTGTTGTGACGTACGTACCTACCTTCCTTGCTTTATTGAAACGAAATAAATCTATTTAAAGTATAATAATAAATCTAATCAGATTTCTTTCGAAAGGATTATTGTTACAAATATTCAAGCTAAGTAAAGTTAAAAAAGTACTTACGAATTGGGTTTTTCAACTTTCCGATGTGCAAATGGGTCATAGTCGGTTTTATTTAACGTTATGGTTGCTATTTTAGGTTCTTTCATTTCGATGTTCATCTCACACGAGGTTTCATTAACCACTGACCGCTAATCACTTCACCACGACTTGAAAACAACTTAATTGACAACGCACACACTAAATTCTGATCTGTATTTTCGAAAACAGATTTTTTTCGCAATTTTTCTAGTTTCAATTGCAGTTAATGAAATGGTTTAATCACGTTCCGAGTCCAATAAAATCGAGATTCAGTCCTACCACATTCGTGATAAGACTTTGGATTGACAGTACGTTAAATTACCGAGAAGTTTATTTCGAGCATAACATTTTACGAGGCAATTCAAGAGTAAATTCTTTGTAAATAAAGCAAACTCACGTTTGCTGTGCGATAACGAAACGTTTCTGTTTAAACCATTTAACAGCACAGCCTTTAGCATACTGACTAGCTGCTTGTGTGTGAAGCCTTGTCTGGCCTATATTATGCAGGCGCTGAATAATTTGCAAAACTAATTTATTACTTCTTTTGTGTTAGGAAATATTTTGACCTTGTTTCCAAGGCAGCTGTTTCCAAGCTGCATTTTGGCAAAGCGCGGCCAAGTTATCTGTACAAGTGGCTAAACTACAAAACCGAAATATTCGACGCCTGGCTAGCAATTTTTGTTAGAAAGTTCGATGGTAGCTCCCTCATCAAACTCCGCCTATAAACATTGTCCTGTACTCTAACGTAGCACTTGTGTTCTTAGTTACGGGTAGATTTTCTATTATATTTTTACGTACTTAAGTATAATGATTCGCCTGTACTATTCGTGTAACTTTAGTTTTTGTTATTAAAATTATATGTAGGTAGGTAAACGTACTCCACTAAGGTGCCATAGTAATAAAACACTTTTTATGAATAGTTTTTTTAATCATCAATAACAAAGTACAAATAACAGTTCTCAAGTTTTACACATTATCTTTCATGCAGGTACCAAATTCATTACACATAAAAACGAATAAATACAATTAACATTTCAATACTTAGTACCCTTGTGAGAAAATAATCTAGTTCCTGATTGTATAGCTAGGTAGATATACAAACTCATACACAGACACACAGCATAATAAAATTAATACACATTCTTTCTAGATCCACAAATATTATGACAGAATTTATAATAAAAATATTTCTTATTACACAAAACAATCATCTTCTCAAATCAAAGATACAAGATGCTATTGTCAAATAGCCCAGGTACTATAGATTGAGAGTTTTCTTGCTCCATTTATCTATCTCTCTATTCTACAAAGATCTGAATAATTTTAAATCCACGCATACTTAAAACATTAAAGTATTTATAAATGTGTGTCGTATATACAAAAGTTTTATTTTATTTGATTTTCTTTGATGATCTCTGTTTCAAGGTTGAATACGATAATATTAGCCACGGTTTATGTTTAACGTATTAAGGTTATCTTATAATTATTTTGTCCTTATTCACTCATTTCGTATTTATTTACCCTACTGAGGATTCGTATATTTGATAGTTTGCGTTCGGCCACCAAGGAGTTCTGGCGGTAGTCTTGGGTTTCTGTATGCGACTGGGGACGAATGAAACAGTACTCTGTCTAGGGAATGACAATGTTGAGTAGCTCTGTACTTTAGGTGCATTGTTCTTGTAGAGCTGCTGTCTAAGTGCGCTAACGATCTCTGGTCTAGGTGATGAGTACAGAGGGGACGACTGAGTATAACGAGACGATGTTGGAGTATATAGAGTTGGGAGTGAAGGTAAAGGACCGGCAGAAATCAGGTTGCCGAACGCTTGGTCGCTCAAGACCAACGTTTGAGGAACTTGTTTACGAAGAGTCACTGGAGCAGGCTGCTGCACATATTGCGCGGGCTCGCACACGGTTCCTTGCAACAAAGTTTGGAGAGGAGCTGTATAAACTCTGAAGTTGATGTCACTGTAATCCAATTCAGCCTCTAGGAACACTGCCATACGGTCGGACATCACCCACACGTTTTGCTGATCGTCAATCTTCACATCACTGGGGAACACCAATCCTACATCATCCTTATCCACCAATCCAACGTTCTGTGGTTTCATAGGAAGGGCAGTATTCCAGCAGCCGATTGCATTTTGGTCAATCAAAGAATACAGCTGAACGCCAGACTCGTCCATGACTTTCGCGGTCGTATGAGTGTCAGGACCACGTACTCCTAAAACTTGGAAGTCCTTGTAAGACCCTTTGACTTTAGTTTCATCTCGGAGGATCCGAGTTGATACAGCAAATTCTGTGTAACTGGATAGGGGTGAAAAGAAGAGGGTTCTGTATCCGTCAGCACCGATTGGGCCTGCGCTGATTCCGAAGATGCCCTCGGCTCCCCATTGGAAGTTGAGGCCAGCGATGTTGAAGTCACCGACGAGAGGGTCTGGGAAGAAGTAGCTGTGACTGAATCGCCAGGACTTGTTTTGTTCCCAGGAATAGGCGATGAGACCGTAGCCAAGCTCATCGGAGAAGTATGCGAACGTGTCATCGCAGCTGGAGCCGACGTCGAGGGCGATGTTGGCTATGAAGGTAGTGGACACGATGTCCTCTGGACGGAACACGTAGCGGCGGATGCGCTGATCAGTGTTCAAATCGTAGACGTTGAGGGAGTAGGGGCACAAGTTCGTTACGTTGGGATCTGAAATCAGTAAAAAGTCAAAATTATAATAATTTCATCATTATCATAATAGTATTTTATGTCCCACTGCTGAGACTCTGACCTTCCCTATATCGTGGGTAATTGAGCCGAAATCCGCCTGACTCAGTACGGGTTGGTGTGGATGTCACACACACACGAAATAAATTAATAAAATAATTTACATTACAAAGACATTCAATAAATAAGATTTTCATCAAAAAATTCAAAGTAAGGAGTAGAAAATCCAGTTTTTCTAGTATTATTTTAGCTTTTATCCCTTAACACCCTAAATCATATAAAATCTTGATAGAAATCAAAGTGCTTATTGAGTCAGCTGTTTGAGTTCTAAGCCAGTACATTAAATAGGCTATCTTATGAAGGATAACAATCAAATAGATAGATGCTAATCGGTTATCTTCGTATGTCTATTTTGTTAATTCTATCATCCAATGTAACTCACCGTATCCGTAAGTGCCTGTGTCCATAACCCACAGTCTATCACACTTGTCCACTTTGGCTCGGTACACGGTGTTGAGACCGGACTCACAGTTCCCGATCTCATTGCCCTCGAAGCTTGGGTACGGGGTCAGTTTTGGCGAGGGGTCGTATGGGGCGTCTAAAGGAATGTAGTTTAGTGTAGCTGGGATACCTGGAAATAATAAATAAAGATAATGTTAAAATTTGGCGAATACTTGGCAAATTGTAGATGAAATCCTTACAAAGACCATTAAGACAAGGTATTAACAATTATTAGGCATATAACCATAGCCAAACGCTGAAGGCCACTCGCCCATCGCTAGCTTCTGCCTAATTATATGTATATTTTGATTGTCTACCACAATGAGTGCCAATGTAATTTTACGCTAAGACTTACTGTTTTCGTTTATACATTACAAATTGTAAATCTGTCAAAAACACAAAAATTATAAATATGTACTTAAATATTTTATCACACAAATACATCATTTTTATATTCCACAGCTTTTTACTTAATGAAATAAAATACTAGCAATTTCCTATACATTCATCCGCTATCCTAAACGAGCCGTTATTTATTCGGAAATAAACATAAGATATCGTCACGCCTTACCCTCGAAGGGGCTGGCAGATATACAAGACCCACACATCACCTGATTAAGTGATTCAAGTTATAGTATGTAGTTTGTTTTTAGTTAGAGTGGAACCTATGTCTTAATTCAAGGTTTAAGCCGCCTCCATACCAAGCTACATTCGTCATTGCCTCGGCATTCGACTGCCTCAGTGGCTCAGTTGGTAGTGGCCTTCTGAGCTTGGGGGCGTGGGTTCGATTCCCACCTAGGGCAAACATTTATGTGATGAACATTTGTGTTTGTTCTATGTCTGGGTGTTGATATGTATTTAAGTATGCATTTAAAAATATCTAAGTATGTATATCAGTCCCTGGCAGCCATAGTACAAGCTTTGCTTAGTTTGGGGTCAGGCGACCGTGTGTGTAAAAAAAACCCATTGCTGAAAGCGCTCATACATACATTGTAAAGTAATAACACACACATACACACAATCGTTTTCGTGTTTATTTTAGTGTGACACTGCAGTGCACGAGCTATTTAATTAAGCTACAACATGATTGAGTGATCAAGATTATGACGCGAAGTACACGAGAACGACATGACGATTAACTATCACTGACACATGTTCCTGCATATCATTATGACATTGAATACTAATAAACTCTACGAATTATACGACAGCATAGAAAAATAGACGACCGTCTAATGAAATACACACATTGAAATATCAGTTCTACGTATTAGAGAAGTTGTTCCAAACAAAAAACGTTACTCAACTTGATGGCAGCGGTGCCTGCTTTCGTGAATTGACTACAGATTTGTTGCAGCGCTGAAACATTCTTTACGTCATCTAACTAAACCATTGAAACATGCAGCGTAGCAGTTTTCTCGCATCGTACACAACCACACAGCGTGAGTGTCAAAGCCACACTGATGTAGGGTGCACGTATTGCAGTGCAGTTCAGTGGACGAAAGTCAATGTTCGGATGATGAAATCTAGAACCTTGGTTTTTTCTGTTACGGGTTGGGTGACTTGGTAAAAATGCGTCTTCAACAAACCCTTCATCCACCTTCATCTTTTTCCTATCCTTAGTTATAATAATCTGTACTAGATGGCGTTAGCTGTCTTGTTTGCGAAGGGTTTGTCAGTAATTCTTGAAAGACGCAATTGCCTCACAGACGTATTTGTACCAGTTGGCCCTACATTTAATATCGATGGATACAAACAATTCCTAGTTGGTACCGCGTCTGCACAAGTAGGAGGTGTCGGGTTCGATTCCTAGCCGGGTTGATGTTTTTTTTCTGGTTCTAGTTCTGGGTGTTAGTTGTATATGTCTATGTGTGTTCCATGGAATCTCAGATACAGGAAATCCTAGTTTAAAATTTATGAGTGTGAACAGTTATTTATTCATCAATAGTCTAGTCGTCTGGTCAAAAACCTTAAAACCTGATTTCTAAATGGATAGGCCACTTTCTTAACTTTGCATAAACATATCGGCCTAAAATGATAAGTAAACTAGCTGCGCCCCGCGGTTTCGACCACGGTCCAACAGAAACTTTTTTTTGGGAACAAGAACGATATCTTTTTTGTACCCCTTACAACATTTTACATGCAAAATGTCATGATGATTGATTGAGTAGTAAAGGCGTGAAAGCGTAACAAACAAGCAAACGAACAAATATTATTTTCGCATTTGTAAGTTTAAGATTAGGATTCAAATTAATTGATGTTTCAGTTGTGATTAATTTCCTACATTACTACTGTTAAGTATTTTACGTTTTTTACAACAGATTCCGTGTATGTAAATAGTGACTGTTAATAACTCTTGTTATTACTATTTATTTCTTTTATGGAAACTCGAAGTGTTTTGCTACGAATATAGCAGGGGTCTTTTCTGGCGTATATGATAATGCTTCGGTCTCACTAATTCTTACAACTTTTCTAAGGAGAGAGACAGTGACAGACGATGGACGAGATAAATAAAGCAGGTGCCAGAATAGTAGCTCAGGCATGTTATCATTGTATATCAATACAGAATACACGTAACGTAATAACGTGATGTACAAATAATTATTTTACATTTCGATGTTAAAGAATTTCAGAGTATTTTTTGGCAGTATTTTTTTTTTATTTTAACTGAAGTAGTTTTTGTTAAAAAGTAAACCGTTTTTTAATAAAGCTGAAATAGTAGCAATTTATGTTGTGTTGACGCATACATCTAGTAAATTAAAGTAATTTGTTATGACCGTAATCATGAGTCATTTAACTATTCTAGTTGTCCTATTACAGTAATGTTACATTGGTGGAAACTGCACTGCTGGCACGCAATGTCATTATGTACATACATACAAGGTTCTAGCGTTATTGTGCCTTGTATAATACCAATCACACTATTTCTTTATGTTAGTTGCGCAGCGAATCGTGGTTCCAGCCGCGGTGCCCCAGGAACCTTTTTTTTCGGGATTTTTTATGTTCTGTAGGTATTCTTTACGGAAATGTGTATTCAAAATTAAAAAAAAAGCGATGATAGCCTAGTCGGAGAAGGCCCGCCTCTCAAGACAGAGGGAGCGGGCTCAGACCTAGCCGATGGCATGCACTAATTTGCTCATTGTGTGAACATTATGTGCGTATTTTAGGTCATCTGCTACATGACTGGAGCCCGGTGTATGGTGACAGGCTCGCCCCCTGTCACATTTGGGACTGAATATCGTTCGGCGAAGGGTGGGTTTTGTATCACACCTGTGTCAGCCCTCTCGGGGGAAAGGCGTGACGATATGCTATTCAAAATTTCATTATTTTATGATGATCGGTTGAGTAGTTAAGGCGTGAAAGTGTAACAAACAAACAAGCTTACTTTCGCATTTTCAATAATAGAATTATTATTAGGACGCGAAAGTTTGTGAGTGTATGTGTGTACTTGTGTATGTTACTTCACGCTACTACAGCCTTGAATGACATTTGGTTAGATTTTTTTTTCTAGAAGACATTATGGGCACCGTTCCCGCGGAATAGGGAGTGAAACCGCAGGGCGCAACTAAAATGAAACTCAAAAATTGGTAAATGAGTTTGTAGATTATATTAAGATTTAAAGTTGAAGTTAAATAACGTAGCAAGTCTAGCAAGACTGTATTGCTCTACCGTTTAGATTTAGAAGCTACGTCGTGCAGTGAAACGAAACTCTTGTTCATATTTTTGTCAGGCGCCAAACACGATCCATTCTAACTCAGTACTGTTCAGTTAATTTAAAGAAATTCAAATTGTATAAAGTACTAGCCGCGCCCCGCGGTTTCACCCGCGGTTAAAAGTATCCTATGTGCTATTATAGACTATAATCTATCTGTGCCGAATTTCATCCAGATCTGTTCAGCCGTTCTGGCGTGAAAGAGTAATAAACATCCATCCATCCATTCTTACAAACTTTCACGTTTATAATATTAGTAGGACTTTATCAAGTGGTTTTATAGTTATGCCTATAAATATTTAAAAAAAAAAATTAAGTACGAGTACGCATACAAACTTCATTAAAAATAAAAAAGTAAACATAAAAATTCTTAGAAACGTAACTTTCAACATGTCCATAAAATATAATTCATAAGTTGTTTTGCAAAATTACGTGCACAGTGACATGCATTTCAATTTTTGAAATTAAATACTTAACTCGACCTGCTTAAATATATTAGCAAATTATCTTAATTCGAGCATAATATTATTGTTACTGCCAAATGAATAATTTGATTTTAATCTTAATGTTATATTAAATAATAGTGCATCTTTCTATGACCTTATTTGATTCATTATAATATTATCGTAACACTGATGCAATTTTTTTTAATGGCAATGATTAGTTTTCTACTATTTCATTTTGTATTGTCTTCGTGAATTTTATTATTTTTTTCTAACTTTGGAACGAATGTAATTTTCATTATTTTTAGCCAAATGTGTGCAAATATAAGATTATTATAAATCTTGCAATCGATTCCTATATTAATGTATGGTCATTCATCAAATTGTATCTAACTTAGAAACTACTATAATATCCATGATCCTAAACGACATGTGTCAAAATGTAATAATAATGAAAGATTAATCGAACCCCAAAAAAAATCAATCATCAATCCCGAAATCGATTACGTCGTAATCATTTTGAGCATGTCATTAATTTAACATCACGTACTTATAGGAAGGCTCACTGGTCTAGAGGCATTTTAATGAGCAAGAAAATATATATCACTACTTCGAATCAACTTATACATCTGATTTAAACATTTCATATGTAACTGTGTCAAATTCGTAGGTATTGAGTAGGCCTATCCGAATTTCACGTGGCGTAAAACACGTTATGTGCATTGCATAAATTATGGTTCCATATATGACGTAATCAGTGATATCTGAAGAAGAACTCGCTACGCACCGATTGACGTTTATCTACTTAAGATTACAAACATTTGCCATGGTAACAAGCAATGGAAAAGAACCAACGAGGTTTTGAAGAAACTGCTATGAAACTAGGATTGGAAAGGAAAAAAATATGGTGAAATTTCCAACATTTGGTCCAGCACAAAATATTTATGAGTATTAAGTACCTACATATTTGATTTACGAACGCATATCCATGGCATCCATCCATATGATTTTGCAATACGGTAGGTGTTTGTTTTTTGACATACATTTATGTATTTTCAACGCTGTAAAATTCTACTTAACTAGGCCTAACTTACGAATTGCAATCTTTGCTTTACGTATATAATAAATGTAAGATAATTGAGTTGTAAACACTAGTTTGCACCTACGCTAAAGATATCTGATAACAAATTTGACGCAGGGCTTTAATCTTTACATTTCACAGTGATTTATGTGAAAAAATCAAGTAGGAAGACTATCTTCTTAACTCTATTGGTATACATTTATTATGTCAGCTTAGCTTTAAAAACAAAAGTCGTTAACTAATTCATCTATTGTGTCAAAACATTAACGTTGCAAAATGAATGGCAACAAAGATCCGCAATGCAGTGATACAATTATAAAATTACACAATTAAATACAATTATACTCGTATTTGTTTGTTTGCCAAATAAATTTCACATATTTAAATAGTTGGTTTTGGAAATCTTAGCTGCTAAATTGCTATTAATTATGTAAATTTATTGTGGGCACTTTTTTGATTCATAATAGGGTTACGTTTGAGCACGTCACGTTTGATGTTAGGAAAGAGGCCTTAGATTACATGCTTACCTAGAAGGTACCTGTTTACTCTAGATTTGGTGGCACTTCGCTTAAATTAGGCTTTTACTATCTTTGAATTACAATGTAAATGCATGCTTTGCATTTTTATGTGTTTTTTTTTGTCTGCTTATCTTTGCTTAAAATGATAGGAGGTTTGAGTTAAAGATAAAGATTTTTTTTTCAATTTTCGAAATGGCATATTCTGCTCTTACTATGTAGTGTCGATACATAGATGTATTCTTTGTATGTTCGTCTCTAAACCACCGTCATCTCGGCATTCACACCTTTCTTTTTGATATCGTCTTTAACACAGTCTATCCATTTTATCGTTTTGGTCTTTCCTATCGACAACTTGACAATATAACTCTTATACGTTCCTAATACACTTGCAACTATAACAACTGACTAACCAACCTACGACTAGAGCGGCCGAGAATTTTAAATCTTGTGATGGAATATAATATTTTTATTGCTAAACCTATGTACATAAAGTTTTCTTAATTTGATGTGATGCTATGACTTAGATAGTTTTAATCATTAGGCTTAGTTTTAAGAGGATAACCATTACCCCTGACACGCCCCTGACATTAATAATCAATCTCTACGCCACTCTCTTTAATAGAAACAAACAAGCAATTTCAGATTAGTTACGTAACCATTGCGTAGTTAAATTGTCGGTGATAAATCTGATGGTACGGAAGGCGCGGCGTGGTTCATTAATGAACATTTTTTATTAACCAGTACTCATGACTTTGACCTAGTTTTTTTTATAATAGTGCTGGTTGATCTACAGTTTTTATTTTTCACTTCGTCAGATCTAAAGGAAGCTTTTTAGAGTTTAAAAATGCAAAGGCTAGAAGGTAATTTAAAACGAACCACCACTAAATGAATTTTGATGATGATCGTATCAGTTAGAAAAGGTAAGCAAGCAAGTTGGTACAGGCCGAGTAGCTAGCTCGATGTCAAAGTTCCTAGGCCGCCCAAAGGCCTCTGACATGGCTTGACGATTGTTGAGAACAAACAACCAGGGCCTACAATTTATCGGTAGCACCCGGCTATAAACGTTTACTCCCACCAGTTCTGTTGACAGAACTACTGGGATTTTTCCCCCATTAGTTCTGTGACTTAAAAGACTCTGCTTTACACCTGACTTATCTCTACTATTCCCACCTGTTCTATTGAGTAATTCTGTTGACAGAACTACTGATAATTTCTCCGCATTAGTTCTGTGATTTAAAAAACTATACACCGGACATAAAACTCAACTGTATCCCCGCCTGTTTGTTACCAATCTGTCTTTTCGACGAACAGTACATTGACGAACCGGTCATCGATGAACGGTTGCGGAATCTTTGCAAAATGGTGGAGTTATGGGGGTTAGAAATTAAAAACATACAAAAATTCAAATTCGTAATCAGAAATCAGAAAATTTACTGACCATAAATAACATTAAATGTTAAAAGTAAGTCAGTTTTACAAAAAATACACGGTTAAAAATACCGTGTATTTAATAATACGAAAAAAGTTAAATTATAACGGGAAAAAAAATGGTTGTTACTGATTTAAAAAAAAATCATTTTACAATATTAATATTTTGGCATAACGGCTTTGTTTCACAACCTTAACTAACCTAGTCCGCGGCTGATACAGTTTTTCCAACTGTTCCTGGTTTCGCAATATAGGAGCACTTTACCTTAGTTTCTCTAAAAACAAAGGTATGTCTATGTTACCGTTAATCAATTGCATTTGGTACACTCTTATCATAGCATCGTTTTCAATCTGTTTACTTGTCCTTCGTTTAACTGATTTCAATTGGCAGGCTTTAACAGAAGAAAACGATGAACTGGAAAATAGTAGCTGGCCTGGTTTTGAATGTGCCGTTAATGGCGCGATGCCAGCCTTCAACAACATTAGTTGTTCGATGGCGCCGACCAAAGGCAGTCCATGACTTGATGCGCCTGGGGTTCATCCAGAAACTCATATACTTTATAAACTTATCCAAGTCGCACCTTTCGCTAAAATCCAGCACTTGGGATTTTACATACTCCCATCCTTCCGTAATACGTTCTTCGGGCAATAGTGGAAGAACGCTACACAAACTTACGATTCTTTTCTTGCGTTTGTTTTTAATGCCCAATTGCTTTGATTTTCTCCACAGTTTGTTAGAGAAATGATAGTAGCAGCCCTGATGCTCGGCATTAGGGAAAACATCAGCAATGGCTTGAATGGCGGCTTCCTCGAAATCAGTGATGAAAATGGAAGGATTCCAATCAGGAATCTGTGATTTTATGAGACTGAATAGTGTGGTATAGGTTATTTTTTTTTTGTGACTAAGAAGTGCATATATTACGGGGATCACATTGATAGTATCTTCCGAGCTACCGAATAGTTTGAATCACAACAGAACTACTCAACAGAACAGGTGGGAATTATATTCCCATATGTTTTGTGGATAGAACTAATGGGAAAAAAATCCCAGTAGTTCCGTCAACAGAACTACTCAACAGAACAGGTGGGAATTATATTCCCATATGTTTTGTGGATAGAACTAATGGGAAAAAAAATCCCAGTAGTTCTGTCAACAGAACTACTCAACAGAACAGGTGGGAGTAAACGGCTATAAATGCCACCCGTGGTCACCCATCCTAAGACTGACCGTGTCGTTCGTTGCTTGACATCGGTGATCGGTTACGAGCACCTATAGCCGAGCTACGCTGTGAACGCTACGCTAGACAGTACATATAAATGTAGCAGTTTGAATAACATAAATATTGAATAATTATGGTCATTGATGACATGGAAGTGTAGTGATGTGTGGAAATATGAAAGGAGACAGGCCTAGAAGTTAAATGATAGCGTCGGCGGAAATTTCAAAATTTTGATGTAGAGCTACACGATCCATGTGTTTAAATAATTTAACACCTAAAGTAATTATAATAAGTAGAGGTTTGGAAGTATTAATAGACGTAGGTGCGCTGATGCATAGTTAATACTTAGTATTAGAGTAAGTAAGTATGTTTGTAATAAGCTTATCTACGCCTTAGCTTTAACCTACTTACTGTTTGAAGGTTAATTCGGATTAGATTTATTCCTTTTTTATTTTCCCGTCTGTGCAAGATGGAGTATTATGTTTTTCGAGTGTTTGTATGTATGAGTATCACGTTCTACAGCCTAAACAGCTTGATGGATTTCGACATGTCTTGATAGTGGAAGAGACATAGGGTACAATATTTTGCAGCCAGGTGCCGGTAATATGTTTCTCATTTGTTATTCCTTTTATTTCATTTTTATTATTAATTTCTATTGTGAATTTAAAAGTGCCTTTCATTGAGTTTGTTCAAGTAGTGGGTTTTTCTCAGAATGCAAATAAATAGCTGCCTTAAAATATCCTGTGGTTTTTTGTTGGAGGAAAATGACTCATGTCTTAAGATATTATCGGACATGTTTTCGTCATAAAAAGGCAGTATTAACATGATCAGCTGTCCGACAAGCTTTTATACAAGGATCGTAATTTTTTTTCGGAGAAAATGTGACGTTTGCATTACATATAGAAAAAGTGGTAGGTATGATACCGTCTTATTGACCTCGTATTTAAACTGACTTTACTGATTTTATTTGCCGTGACTTCACATTGATCTTGGATTCAAGCTTTGCTTCAATTTAAAATGGACAATAATGAAACTTATTACTGTGTGATACATTGGCTTCAATATCAACTATGTACCCAAAGACTGATAGACACATTTGCGTCCTGGCCCCGAGAACTAGATTGGAGCAAATAATTATGACTAAGTAGTATGTGGCAGTGGTGTGAGCAAAAAACTATATGAGTCTAAAAAGAAAAGACCAGATTTTCTGCTTACTTACATTTGACCTTACGTCAAATTCAATGTAGCATGATCGTGTTAAGTCATATTACGTAAAATCTTGTACTTTATACTCGTAGTACTCATTGTCAGTATCGATCGAGCGTGAAAACCAAACGTGTTGATCGACTTAATAACTTGTTCATTTTTACATCGTTTAACAAAAGTCTTAAAGAGTCTGTTCGGAAAGTGAACCGTTGCGGGACTTGAGGGCGCCACTGTGCTTAATCCCTTTTTTTTGTTCAACAAGAATTTATTTTGTTTTATTTGAGACGTTAGTTCGCGTTTTCGCCACGATAGTTCTCTTTCCGAACAGACTCTACTCTAAATCAAGAAGACAAATGTGCGGCTAACGAAGTACTTTCTTGACTCATTACTAGAGACTGAAAATTCAGATTGGTACATAATATTTACCTAAACTTCACGGGTTGAGTAGTATGGAGAGCACTTCTGTCATAAAAAAAAACGATTCCTGGATCGACAGATTTAGTGTGCTGTCGTTGAAAATCGGATTTACCTTATATTAAAAAAAATTAAAATCAAATAAATTTGGGAGCCGCTTTCATAATTTTTGGGCTATGACAGTAAAATTGAATTTTAGTTAAACATCTAACCGAATACCAGATCTCTAGTTATAACTTTTGGTACATTAAATATAAATATGTTTAAATACAGATAGTTATAGTTCTAGATATAAATACAAAGATAGTTCTCTCTCTCTCTCTCTAGGTACAAGATACTTTCGATATACTATCTATACTATCGAGAATGCCACGTAAATTAGAATAAGGTCTCGAGATCGATAAAATTTTAGAAGAGTAGAAATTACTATTTCTTTTTCTATTACTATTTCTTTGAACAGATATTCAAATTTTCAGCTCGATCGAAAAATGCAAAACACTGTGTAACTATTTCGAGGCTATACAACGTTTATTAGTAAAGATGTTCAAACTCATTCCAAACTAGAAGGTAATGGTAATAAAAATCAACTAAGTACTTATTACCATAGATAAACAAGGTCAAACGTCTGGTTTTCACAAATACTGTAGTTATCGTGGGAAATCAGGCATTATCTACAAATATTATTTCATATACTTACCTCTGTTATAATAACATGCTATAATTTTATAAATAATAAGATGTTACCGTGGCTAACCATTGTGTTCAATTTAGGTCAATGTAAACATAAATTTTGACTAAGATTATTACAAAACTAAGGATATTTGATTATATTGAAAACAGTAGAAACCCATATTTTATTCGAATTCGATTGGAACTATTCTATCTGTTTTTTTTAACATTATGAAATACGAAAGCTGGAAAAACATTCGTTAATCGATTACATACAGTAATGAGTGTTAATAATTATAGTAATGATTAATTATTCGGATCTTTATCTAATAAGCTGTCTTGTAAATTATAGGCTTAGGAGAGCCACTTTACATAAATATTTATTAGCATAAATACGTGTAAATCTTTTTTGTAGATCACAAATCACTTTTAGTTGAATTGTTTGTTTAGAACAAACATAAAAACTGGTTTTTGACATAACATAAATTGTTTTTCTGTATTATTTTTTTTGGTAATTTACAGTTAATACGATAATTATTATAACTGGTATTTACCTACCTAGATATTTGTAATAACTATTAAAGATGTTATGTCTTACAAATTATTGATTTTCTGATATTCGTAAAATATCATATTGTCAAATTAAAAGCAAATTATACGCGTGTTCTTGCTTTGCCATTATTACCTAGATCACAACAAAATATTATGACACAAATATCAAATAAAATAAAGAATAAATATTGTGAATAAACATTAAGTAGTATGTATGTAGTTTCTGACTAAAATAGTAGATAAGTACAACTTCAGACTTACCATTACGCCATCTAGGCACGGTGACGAAGAGTTTGTTCTTCCACCGCTCGATGCCCACCGGCAGCGCGTTTTCTGGAACTAGGGCTCCTGTGAGGATGGCCTGCTGACGCGAGTACGAGTCAGGGTAGTTCCAGTCCATGGCATTCCACGAGAACAGCTCTTGCAGCTTGACTGAGGCTGATGCAATCGACACCAGTCCGAGGAAGATAAGAGCTTTCATCGCCATTTTGGATCTGGTGACGAAGAAGTAAGGTCTGTTAGAAAACTTGGGTATGCTGACTTTTGTACTTAAGTTTAAGTAGATTTTTATTTTTGTTAGAAGATTTTATTAACCTCAATGATATGATTTTATTCTAATGTTTGAAGTAGGTACATATATAGTAGGTCATATGAGTAAACAAAGTGTAGTTCGATAATCAGCTCAGAAATAAAAAATAATTTAAATAATCAAAACTTAACACCAAGATCTGCATTACTTTTTAAATCAGTTAGGTTAGGATTTGTGTTTAAAATTTTGAATATTTTGCATCGAATTTTTTGTCATTATAACTTTCCACTTTAATAATTGAATAATAATTTATTGCTTAGTTGTGAGCGAAAAAAATAACAGCTTTTTCTTTTAAGGCCGAACACTAAATCTATTTTTTTTTCTTAGAATAAAGCTCAGATGTATAAGCCTATAAGGGTAAAAAATAATATCCACGTACTTGCAACCAAAGTGGCCAGTGTTCGCGACAGATCGGGTTAGACTGAAACTCACGGAGCCACCCCTACTTTATAACACTATCGTTTTCACACTCCTACCCAAGTCTCTTTGGCATAGAGCGCAAGAAAAAATGGGCGGAGACCCCACTACCGGAAACTCAAAAGTCGCGGGCATAATTTATTTAAACTAATATTATAATTTCGATCCATTATTTCGGATTTAAATATTTCTAAATTTTAACGGCCTACTGATTTTGAATTCTTGTATTATTGTTTGCGTAATAGGCTTTCTGATCTGTTTAACAAATTAGATAGGTATTTCGTACGATTTCAAAAATGTCAATTCAAAGGTAAGTTGTCACGGATTAGGTAATAATCAGGTTTAGGTACCTTATCATGAAGTTTTAACAAGTTGTAATATGACAGATTTATACAATATTAAAAAGTATCATTATTTAAAAAAAAAAAACGAAATGTAGCACATAACACTCGCGTAATAAAGACGAATTTAACGACAAATCATTGATTAAAACCGATTCAACAGTTTCGTAGTTACGGGGGAACATAGATACGGACATACATAGATAAAGGTCAAACACATAACCCTTTTTTTGTCTTCGCTGTAGTCGGGTAGAAATAACTTCCAAGTACAAATTATTTAAACAAAAAAACATTATTTTTACAGCAAAGTTAATCAACCAAAAGCTTTCCTTTCCTCTTAAGTTACGTAGAGAGTGTTCTTCTGTCCCTTAAGGCTCCACACGACGTCGCGCGTGTCTCGGTGGCATATTCTCGACCTAATCAACCGCGTCTGTCCGCGTTTGATGACCCATGCCTTCAATCTGAGGGCTGCCGTGCGCTCAAACACGGTATGTGGACTGTAGTAAAATATTAATCACATGCAATAAATGACGTAAAATTAATATTTTACTGAAGAACGACAGAAGAATGCAATTCTGTAATTGGTCACTGTGAGAAATTTTCAATTGACCATTCTCTCTTTTTATATTGGGTTAAATTGCTTAACTGTGGACAAGAAACTGTAATACAGCAAATAATTTACTACAGTTAAAAAAAAAAGTTTACAAGAAACTGTAGTAAAATATTAATTTTACATCGTATGAAATATATGACGTAAATTAATATTTTAATTCAGTTTCTAGTAAACTTTTTTTTGTTAAGCAATTTAACCCAATACAAATAAGCGAGGATGGTCAATGGACAATTCCTCACTGCTACAATGACCAATTACAGAATAATTTTAAACAAAAGAGCAGCCAAATATCTACAGACAGGTTGTTGCGTTTAGCAGGATACAAACAAAAATAAATATTGCTTACCACAGACTCTGCAATATCCTTCTAATTATCACACTAAAAGTTATTAAAATGCAAGAATGGGCGAGTATGTGTGATAGTTTATTACTTGTCTACACTCAACGAACGGACGGACGGACGAATTTGAACAAAATTCAGCACAGAGTTTGCTTGTATCCGGGATTAACACATAAGCTACTTTTTTTGGTAGTATGTAATAAAAAAAACAGTTCCAATAGGAAATGGGTATTGAAGTTTAACTATTAAAAACGTTTATTAAAGAATATAATGTAAAACCGCGGTGCGCAGTTAACATTTAAAACTAAAGCAAGCTTAAAACTAATTTAACAAACAAAGTACACTCACCTACAAAGTTTAAACCGTTTAATAAGTGGTTGTTAATTTCAACTCACTTATACTAATGAACGTTTAATAGCCTCCAATTAGATTTGTGTTTTGTCTTTTTAGGTTGATTTCAAAAATTCAAAGAAAGAAAAGACAAAACACTCTAACTATTCCGAGGCTACACAACGTTTATTAATAAGGGGGTAACTTTCATGAGTAAGAAGAATCATTACGACTTGCTACGTTTTATTCGGATCAGTGAGCTTAATCAATTCACGGTAACATTGATTTTCATAAGCGTTTAAATTAACGTGGGAACAAATAGTGTCATGCTGAAAAGTAATTTGCTTGTTATGTTAACAATAAAATAAAATTTCACAGTAATAATTAGAATTTAAAAATATTAAAAAAAAACTTTAAAAGGAAGAGAAAAATGTGTTTGTACACTATGTTTTTTGCATCTTCTGTATTGTATGTATGTACGAGTATGTGAAATCTTTGGGTGAGTTAAATTGTATACATAATCGATTCATAGCGATTTGTATGAAAAATAACAGTATAATGACTATGGATGTGTATCATCATAGCATTATCTATTTACGTACTATAATTATTTATTCATTACTTCATGTAGCGTCATGTATGTCAGCGCCTCATGGATTTACTCGCAATTTTCCAGTTTTCTATATTTCGAAATGAAAAGTAGGGAAGCAGATAAATCTTCTAAGTAAAATCGTAAGTACAACCATTAGCATAATTTGTATGTATAAAAAATTATAAATCAAAATAATTACTAATCATGTATTTTTAAGCTTCATGCAAACATGCATACAAACTGCCACAATCAAAATTATAGTGTTATTTGATTACCTTAAGTATGGAAATTATCGATTTTGAAATTTAATCATTTAATTATTGGTAGCGCCGGAAGCTGAAATAATAGTTGCTACGGCTAAACGGTTGGATGTTAGGTTAGAGCTGTCGACTACCGAGGTATCATTAGGAAAATTGAGGATATTCTATTCGTCTACTTAGGAAACTTAATCATTTTGTTTTATGCTTCAAATAGGATCTAATTAGCATTATTGCTAACATTAAATAATTTAGACCGTTTTTCCAAACTGATCTTAACAAAAAATGACTCTTAAGCTCTAAACCTCGCGACAACTCGCGAGTCTGTAAACCCCATAAATCCGCCATTTTGAAAAAAAAAAAGTAAATTGACAAAAAATAAAATTAACTGATTTAACATGAAGACAAATTTTCACGAAAATCGGTTGAGAAATGCAACCTATTGAGTAGGGCAACCGGACAGACGCCGGACGTACCAAAGCATTTTTGATGAAGCTGAAGCAGAGAAGCTTCGCTCGCTGACACTCGCACGGTCAAAAACTAATTCTTTTAAATTAGACAGTAATCCCTTCACTAATAAACGTCGTCATTTTAGCCTCGGAATAGATATACAGAGGTTTGCCCTTTTCTAATAAAAATTCTATTAAAAAAATTAACTGTACAACTATTCCATAGGTATTTAAAATCTCCTAGCTTTTTCAATTACCTTGGCGAGTTTGTTTGGTTATAGCCTACAGAAGATGAGCACATTTTTTTCCCATGTTTCCATCATTAATTCACCTCATTACAAAAATAAACTTTCCCACCAGCTTTACCAACCACACGCGCGGTATCCCATGTTCAAGTCTGGCTTGTGCAGTAAAAAGTGTGGTAAAGCTTGTGCGTGTGGTAGGCATATAACGGAGTATCAGAACCAAAAATGTACACTCATAAAATTTCGTTTTCATAAAATTAGTGAAATGAGAAAATGTCAGTTTCGTCGTTACTCCCTACCTTAGCAGCGTAATGTAACACAGGAATGTGACCGCAAATATTTGTCGATCTAATAACTCACTCATATGCAAAATTAATTTAACCTTCGTGTGTGAAGAATGCAGAAGGCTTCACCTAAATTCTTCTTGTTATGGGTTATTGAGTGATTTCAATTATCATCTCTAATTATTAATAATTAAAGCACAATTCTTTGTTTTAATGATTTCTTCTTTCTAGTCTTTTCTTATTCCTTTATTTAAGAAAGTTTATATTAACCAAAAGTTCTCACAAAAAAAAAACAACAACCTCTATTTTCAGCTTCAATTGTTTAGCTATTTTAATCATACAAATACTTTCATAGTTCACTTGAGGATTGTTTAACTTTTAAAAATCATGTATCGTATGGAGGATGAATGAATTTGATGTGAATTTTCTTCTTTTTATAAAATAAATTGTTTATTTTATAAAAATAAAGAAATTTCAATTAAAAAAAAGATAAAAAATTGTATGACGTCGACCATGCTAAAGTCAATATTATTTATAGTCTAGTAACCTATAGAATTGGATATTATCCTAAGTCACACCTAACTTTCCGTTTCGTTAAAAAAGTCATCGCTTAAAAAGCGTTTATCTGCAAATTTTAAGCTTATGCGAGACCGGATATTTGTTTTACAATCATTATAACAATCTCCTACTGTTGTAGTTTCTATATCAACCATTTCTTTTAATGGTCTTTAACAGGTCCTAGAGTAAAAAAAAACATTAAGACCATCAAGTCTGGTATTTAAGCGAATTTGTCCTTTATTCTGTCTGCAACTACCTACGAGTAACTAGAAACCCATATCCATATTATTAATAATGGCGTCGATACTATAATCGAACATACTTCAAATTTTATTAATGACTAATAAAACTCGTTACCGGATTTCCGCAGGCATAAGTTTGCCACATTCAAAAATAAAGGAGTCATGTGTATTGCAGTAGGTAGCTAGTGTGAAGGCCAATATCATTTGTTGTAAAGTTTTACTGCAAAGATTGATCGACAAGCGCTGATTTGGATTCATTGTGTTATTTAATTGTAACAACGTGCTATACTTATCTACTAACTCTACTTTATGATACAAATGCAAAAGTTTATGTTTGTGTGTGTTTGTTACTCTTTCACGCTTTCCGTCCACCAAAACTGTTCATTAAAATTCGTCCATCCGTTTGGAAAGGTCTAAATTTTGGTATAGAAGTAGCATGAATCCTGGATTAAGACATAGGCTACTTTTTAGGCAATAAGGCAGGGCGCTGCTAGTCTCTTCTCTATAGTATACTAGCTGACCCGACAGACGTTGTCCTGTCTTAACTTTGAATATTGAATGTTTCTAATGTTCCAACGAACTTTCTTAATCTTTTCATTCCTAAGAATCTTCTCATAAAAATAATAAACAACAAAAAAATAATTGGCAAAAATGTTCCATCCGTTCACGCGCGATGCGATGACCAAGTGAAAAAAAATAATTTGAGACACTTCAACACACGGTCGCCTGACCCCAAACTAAGCAAACCTTGTACTATGGCTGCCAGAGGCTGATATACATACTTAGATATTTTTAAATACATATTAACACCCAGACCATATTATATTATTATATTATTAGTATAAATAGAGATTCATTTACACATTATTAAAAATAAACATTATACAAATGATTATAAATATAAACTAGCTGTCCCTGTGAACTTCGTACAGCCTAACAGTTGATTCTTTTATGTTTTATTCAGGCAATTTTTTAAAATTTTCTCTGCGTAAGAACCATCCTGGTACTTCAAGGAATATTCTAGAAACAGAATTAGCGAAAGAGGTTCCGCGTCTGTCCTACTGTCTGTCTGTATAACCGCTAACTCGTCCTTAACCACGCAACGAATAAATAAAATAAATGTATAAATAAATTTGCAACACTTCCACACACGGTCGCCTGACCCCAAACTAAGCAAAGCTTGTACTATGGCTGCCAGAGACTGATATACATACTTAGATATTTTAAAATACATACTTAAACAGATTATTAACACCCAGACATAGAACAAACACAAATGTTCACCACATGAATGTTTGCCCTAGGTGGGAATCGAATCCACGCCCCCAAGCTCAGAAGGCAGGTTCACTACCAACTGAGCCACGGAGGCAGTCTAGTTGAGAATATTGATGCGGGTGTTACCATCAGTTACAATATTTTTTCACGGAAGCTTTTCAAGTACCATGCGAAGCCGGGGCGGGTCGCTAGTCTTAATATATATAAATCTCGTGTCACAATGTTTGTCCTCAATGAACTCCTAAACCACTTAACCGATTATAATAAAATTCGCACACCATGTGCAGTTCGATCCAACTTGAGAGATAGGATAGTTTAAATATATATATATAAATAAATAATAAACGCGAACGAAGTCGCGGGGTGACAGCTAGTTTAATATAAGTAAGAGGTAGCTGTTAAGTATCTTACTGTAACGTTATTAGTGCAATTTGAATCTAGTGCTTATCTTACTTCAACGATAGTAGTGCAATTTGAATCTAGTGCGTTATTTTTAATGACTTTGCTGTTGGCCACTGAGGCCTCGACAGCGTACCGGGCATTAGGCAAGCGCAGATAGCGCAGAGCCTTAAACTAGTGCATTTTGTGCATTTCTAATTAAATTTATGGAATACTTAATCACGGTTTAAAAGTAGCCTATGAGCTAATCCAGGGCATAAGCTGCCTTCAGATTCATTTTATTAACATCGGTTTCTCCGTTTGAGCGTGAAGAAGGAACACACACACACACACACACTTTTGCCTTCTAATAAAAGTAGGAAAATAGTGCGCGTCAGTCGCCATGCGTTTAAATGAACGTATGCCGAATGAACCAAAGGAGCGTTTTTAGTATCGTGTAAAAGTTCACAGTGGATTTAAATGTTCATAAAACTCAACAATATTATTCGGTCTTTACCTTCCTGTATTAATCCAAATAATTAATTTTGATGTGGGGTCGATTTGAAGGTAAAAGGCCTCTCTTGCGGTTTTTTCCCGAACGAAATCATTGTTGCCTTTTTTTCTCTCCAGTAAAAACTTTAAGGAAAATAAACCTTTGGAAGTTTTGGTTTGTAACAAGTTCCAGTTGATAGTTTAGATAACACTCTGGCATTTCTGACGCCCTAACCGACCTCGGATCCTTTTCTCGTGCGTTAGATATTATCTCAGTCGCTTTCAGTCTCATATTTTTTCTAATGAACCATCATAATACTCGTAGGTAGGACGCATTAGATTATGTGACATAGCCCACGACGCCTTTTTGCAGGGCGTTACAGCGCGCGTCTGCTGCATCGCGTTTGCATCGCTATACTTCTTCTTTTGATTACATCAGTTTTCGCGTTTCCTTGCACTTTCCGCGTTTGTTTTTCGTTTCGCGTCTGCATTGCTAGAAAAACGCCGCCGTGGGCTAGCTCTCCAAGGCCTCTCCGAACGTAACTAGTCTAAACCGCGGTGTCATACACGAGACTGAAAGTAAGAAAATGTATGTCTATAATTATGTAATTATGTATGTATGACCGAGAAAAACTCAACAATGTATAAAAAAAGGAAAAATCCAATAAAAACCTTAACAATGTAAAAACAAGTAACGTAATTGAAAGAAAAACAAAAACCTGGTTGCAAAATTTTGTACCCTATACGACTTCTACTATCAAGACGATTGAAATGACACCTCACATGTCAAAATCATCAAGCTAATTACATTGTAGGGCGTGCCAAAGATACCTCATATATACATACATACATGCACTTGAAACACATAACCCATCTCCTTGAGCAGTCGTATAAAAAAGAAGTCAAAAAAAAAGTTCCTACTCCATACTGAAACATTATATTTTAACACACTAAAACAATTTACGTGTGTTCCGTTAATTAAGGTTTTATTGACGAATTAATTAGGAATATAATTTCAGAAAATATATCACAAACCTAATCATGACGTAAGTTATCAGCAAGACAGCGTGTACACCCGTTTAAGTTAATTGACTTTACATTGACAGTTATTAATTACAGCCACATAACATATTGTCCCCAGATGTTTATCGAACTCAACATGGAAAATATTGTTAAGGCCACAATGAAAAAAACATTCAACGTATTGTAGAAAAATAAATCAAAAAATCACGTACCTATATACGCTTATGTGTTTTTTTATCATACATTAGCTGTGCCCCGTGATCTAATCCGTGGTTAAAAAGTGTTCTATGTGCTATTCTAGATTATAATCTATCCTTGTGTCAACTTGTATCCAGATCCGTTCGGCCGTTCCGGTAGATTGAGTAAGAAACATCCATACATACATACATCCCTCCATATTTTCGCAAATATACTCGTAATACTAGCTGTTATCCGCGACTTCGTTTAATAAGGAAATAGTATCTGAAAACCTATACGGGAACTATTTATCAATTTTTATTAAGATTCGTTCAGCCGTTTATCTGTAAATAGCCTAACAGACAGACAGATTTATAATTTCTTTATTTTTATCTTATATTTTATAATATTAGTATGGATAAGTAAGATTTAGGAAATATGCTAAATATCTGAATAATGTATGTATGTATGTCCAAAAAACACAAATCGCCAATTGCGAATTAAAATTTTGAGAAATATTATTTTAATTATCGAAGCGAATGAATAGTTCGTTAACCTAGTAAATAGGTGAAGGCGTACTAGCAAAATATGTTGTACGTCCAATCAAGGTTGCTTTTTTAATTTGATTTTGATATACATTCAAAAATGAAAGTCTTAGTTAGGCTTTGAAGGTCTATGCGGTCATTTTGTAGCTGGTTTAGGCCTACGGCGACATTTTGATTTAACGAAGGTTATTTCGTAAGTAGGAATTATGACTTGATCATAATCAAAATTAGAGCAATTACGTGGATATTCTATAGGTTTTTACCTAAGTCATACTACTTTAAAAGTAACATAAAGACTGGTGAAGATCTAACTCATTTTCTTAGCGCAGCTAACTGTGTTTAAGTTCTCGACTAAGAAGCGTTACTTCTCTCTGTCTGAAGCTATAGACAGATTTCCTATCCTAAATATTGAAAAAAGGCAAAAAACTGTGTGTGTATGTGTGTGTTTGTCGGTTACTTCTTCACGCTCAAACAGATGTATGGATTTCGGTTTTGGTTTGGAGATAGCTTATACCCTGGATTAACACAACACATAAACTACTTTTTAATTGCGGGTAACTCTGTGGGCGCAGCTAGAAATCCATAATGCTCAAGTCCACCAACAGTCTGGGCTTGGTTTGGGGGCTGAGCTACCCACGTCCGTAGGAGTGTACTCTATTCTGATTCCCTACATGTGGTCCCCGGGTAGTGCTAACCAGGTAGCAAACTCTGGTGGGAGGCTTCGGCCGTGGCTAGTTACCACCCACCGGACCAAGCCATGCCGTGAAATGACCTAGTCGTGTTTCGGGATGTAGTCCAGTGTAACCGTTCCGAAGACGGGTTTGAGCAGTAGCGCACTTGTAGCGCCTCACTCAACTGCCGTCTTTGTACTTCCTCACTCTACAAACCTTCAAGGCTAGAGTGAATAAGTACCTTATAGGTCGTCGTGCTCCATCTTAGACCACAACGTCGCTTAACATCAGGCGAGTTGGTGGTCAAACGCCGACCTATTCTACATTAAAAAAAAAAAGTCGCCCATTGTTGACTGTAAGCACACCCAGCACGCCGGCAGTTTCACAGCATAGACATATATCGCCATGCCTTTTCCCCGAAAGGGTTGGCAGAGGTGTACACCACCCATACTTCGCCGAAAGATATTCAGTTCCAAATGTGACAGGGGGCGAGTCTGTCGCCGTACACCAGACTCCAGTTATGTAGCAGTAGCACTTATGTTCACACAATGAATAAATTGGTGCATGCCTTCGACTGTGTTCGAACCCGCTTCCTCTGGCTTGAGAGGCGGGCCTTCTCGGACTAGGCTATCATTGCTTACACTGACAGCATCGACATGCATGCTAAATGTCAGTAACGTAGAGCAATCAGGATATATCACAGGAGATAAGTCAGTTGACATTTTGAAGTGCAATCTGACAAATAATTTCATTTAAATTATTTTGTTAAGGGTATACGAGTATATCTAATCAATACAATATTTCAAAGCTTAAGTTCAATTCCATTAATGATTAACATTATAAAAACCAGACATTCAAATATCAAATGCTGGATGCTTTAAATGACGAGGTTTTATAATTAGAAGCAAACAAAAGTAGTTGATATTAAACTCAATGTCAAAGTAAACTATCAATTGCATGAGTGCATTGAGTGCATTGTTAACCGATCGATGAAGGTAAGCATACCTATAATTATGCATCATAAAAAATTTGAATAGAAATCCGTTTCAAATTTTACGTAATTGTTATTTATTTCGATCTATTAAACGTCCATTGTCAGTTGTGGAGAAATCGTGATTGGTTTTCAGTACTCTGATTAGGGTCCGAAATTTCGTCATACGTCGACCTTGCACTTGGTATGTCATGACCTCAGCACTCAGAACATTCCTATCATTTCACTTCTAGCACAGGCTCAAAGATATCAAAAAATATCACAACCGTCGTTAGGTAAGTGCTAAATGATATTTGGTTTTGCAAAAAATAAAAATGTTGAATCACTATCAATAAAATTAATTATGTTATAACGAATGGTCTGTTACCTTTGCATCTATTAGACATTACAAGGAGTAATAAACTAATTTTTAAGCTTGTAATTAATATACCACAAACTCTTGCGTGAGCCTACCGTAATGTTGTGTCAGTCAAGTGTAGGTGTTTCCAGTAATTAGACTACTTCAAATGAGCCAGAACTGAGGGAGTTATTTTGCAATTACATGAAACTGACCTACTCTACAATATTACCTTTCCGTTTTAGGAATCTTACTAACTGTAGTCAGCCTTGAAACGTCTTTGTCTATGGGCTTAACATCTTGTTTATGACACATTCTTTTATTTGACAAGTACGGTGAACGCTAGAAAACGTAGCTTAGCTGACGAATAGACAGCTTCACAAGGTATTTGCTGTAGCTAAAATGTTATTATTTTTTTAACCTTACAATTTTTAAATTCATGATTTTTTTATTATAATACAATATAGTAATACTTTATTGATATCACTGGCATAAAAAAAAAATAAGAAACAGGCAGTTTTATGGTAACGAGCGATCTTTTGCATCAAATTTGTTTTTTTCGTTCTTATTCTATTTTGCTGCCATTCCGCCGACTCAAAAACTTAACGTAAACGCTCAGTACATTGTAAAGTGAGAATGTTGTTCTAATACTGTTTTTTTGCCATACATGTAAACGCTTTGATTTAGCGTACGTACTTTACAGGTTGTTATTTATGTAACTCTTGTAATTGGTGAAAACTCGTAAATCTACCGTTAGGTAACTGTTGCGTTCTTATCATTTGATAACAGAATTTAATAGAGTGAGACGCATCCACACGCGTAATCAGCGTGGCATTCGTTCACGTGTTTACTCTTATGGGCATGAAACAATAAACTGTTAAAAACGCTTTTTAAATTTGCATACAAAATATATTTTAACAGAAAAGTGCGCTCGAGATAATCATGGTATGAGTAGACATGGTGACAGTAATTTCGTACGCGTCAGAAACCACTCTAATGTTTCGATTTTGCTTGACATTTCGTCTAGTTACTAAGCCAGTCCAAAACTACTTAGCTTAGCTAGCTAGCTACTCAGCTCATACAAACTTACTAATAAATCTTTGAGGATTAAGCATGCACAATTAGGAGGTTAGTTTTTGTTTTTTTACAGAGCTAGGTCAAAACAGTCAGTGTAAATTTTTATGTGATCAATCAGCTATCATAGATTCTGACGCAATGTTTAGGAAGCGAGTCACTCCAGGTCAAAATTTTATAATACTACGTGTCGCCATACCTAATTAAAATTCACATCTAGAATTTTGAAAGGCGTTCAGTATGGTCAGACTCAAAAAAATTTCGAAACGTATGTCGTTTAGAAACAAAACTGGACCGTTCGAAAATCTTGCACAAGTTGACGTGCATGGTGGGGGTGATGTCATCAATGATTCTATTAGATAATTTCTACGAGAGTTAAGATTTTTAGGAAAAATAACACAAAAACCGATGACAGAGAATTTGCATCAACGCCACGACAAACAATAACAACAACAATGACAATCTGGGTTGTACGAGTATGTATAACATTATTTAAAAGTTTTAAGTTTCTGGGCGATAGTGTGTAGAGCATTCGTTTTCGACATAAAAACTTATACATGAGTTACAGTTACAACCTCTCTAAGATCAATTATAATGTAGTAGTTGTGTTACTTCACCCAGTTTTCCCAGTTTTCTCATATTCGTATGGAAGGAAAAAGTATTCATTATCCATCTTTAAGATACACACTACCACTTAGCCATAGTAATTTAAAAATTTGATCATTTTGATTTATTCAGTCGTTTAGTTTATTTATACAAAGACAACAAACACATTATCACAACAAATACATTATTGCATCATTTTACTCAGAGATTCATACGTCAAATGGATCTACCTATGTATAAACATGGATTTTAATAATCCAGGTGACAGATGTAAACTCATTAAACGTATTCTCCGGAAACAGTTGCCAAAAGTAATAAGTTATTCGCGTATTATATGACGTTGCGGTCGTGTTACTTCTGAGCAATATTTCGAAATGGTACAGGTAAATATTTATTTGGCTACTATCTGATCCGGAATTTCGGCTGAACGCTTTGGCTGTCAAAATTATATTATCTTGTATTAATGATATATTTAATATGCTTTGTCAATATTTCAATTTAAAGTCACGAAAATAATGATACTTCATTTTCCTTGCTCTACACAAGTAAGTAATTATGAAAATATATTTATATATCTGTGTAAACATATTGTACTGAGCAATTAAAAAGTCGTAACTTTTATAGGCAGATCAGCCTTGTTCAATTAAATCAGCGATACAAGTTGAACAAGATATGAATGATATGTACAGTTTCCGGCTGGTAGGCTGCCCTTGCTCAGCTTTTTGAGTAGGCCCATAAGCAGCCGAAGCAGTAGGCATTTTGATAATCGCCTCTTGCACCATTTGAATAGTAATAGCTTTATAACAAGTGGAATTTTACACCTTACCTTCACTAGTTTCTCAACAACTAGGGTGGGATCATGTGTGCTCTTTCATAAAAACTTTTTAAACGGCAGTCAAATTTGAATTATGGTACTTAATAAATAGATAGGATACAGATATGTAGTAACACGAATAACTCTTGAACTGAAATTGTGTCACAGTCTATTTTTTCGTTTCGCTGGTTGACGGCACATGCGAAGACAATAAAATTTATAAATTTCAAAATTAAATCCATTTTTTACCTGACTGCGCAAGAAGGCGGGTTTTGTTTTTCAAATGTATGTATTCATGTAAGTATTATGTATGATGATGTATCTTTGGCACGCCCTGCAGCATAAACAGCTCGATGTAATTCGACATGTGAGATATCATTCGAATTGTCTTGATGGTAGAAGTGATCTGTGGTACAACATTTTGCAGCCGGGTTTTTGTTTTAATAATGTCACTTGATAATCCGTATGTTTACAGTAACCTCTCAGAACGGATATCTGCGACAGGTGTAGAAATGGTAAGGTAACTATTCCAACGCGTTAGTCAATATACTTACAGCAGAGGTTGTATTATCAGAAACCACTGTTGTCCAACGGAACTAGCGATGAGCGAGCAGCGAGGAAATAAATGAGTGTAAATACTCGTAAATGTATGCATTAAAAGTGCTTAAAAGTGGTATGCTTTTGACATGATTTTTGTCTATTGTCTTTAGGATTCAAACAGTCGTGTCAAGTAGTTATACTGGTACTTGCAGCTACTTAGTACTTATACTGAAGCTCTGATTGATGCAGCAGAAATGAGTTATTGTGTTTACGCCAATAATTGGATTACAATTGGATTTATTAGTTAAATGCAGTCTGACAGCATCGATTAAAGCGTGTATAGGTAAATCCTTAGATAATAATTGTAGCTAGTACGTTGTGTGTGAAACACTGGCATCGGTGAATGTTATTATAAATAATAAATAAATTCGAGACACTTACACACACGGTCGCCTGACCACAAACTAAGCAAAGCTTGTACTATGGCTGCCAGAGACTGATATACATCCTTAGATATTTTTGAATACATACTTAAATACAAATTAACACCCAGACATCGAACAAACACAAATGTTCATCACATAAGTGCCTTTACTATTAGTAGATGTTATAAAATAATAAACTTTATTCACTTCGAACTCAAAAATGTGTTGAAAATGCAGTGTCGATTTAATAAGGGCGAGAATCCACAGGATCTGTAGGGCTATTCTGAAGTAGTGAGATTCAATCTTACCGTTTTTTTTTCTGTTTTTGTTGTCGTTCGAATGGTCATAGATAGAGATATAGATTTTATCTTGGTCACTGTCACACCAATGACGTTCTAAACGAGAGCAACAAGGACGAAAAAAGGTGAGATGCAAATCTCAAATCTCCGAATAAGTCCCCTGGAGCCCTGTACCTACCAGTCAAGAATTTTTTTTTTTGGTAACTGTCTCTCTGGTTTAAAAAGTCATAGGAGTGAAAGTGACCAGAAACGTCTCGAGCGTAAGAATAGGGGGCCTGGGTAGAGTTCGATTAGGTTGGATTTTTTTTCTAACTTTTTTTTCTAACAAGTTTCTATTTCCACGGCTTCAATTTGGATTATCCAAATTGAAGCCATGGAAATAGAAACTTGGACCCGAAGTAAATCCAAATTGGATTTACTTTGGGTCCAAGTTTGGGTTCGATATTAAATGGCCAATATTGAAACTTATAACTGCTTGACACATTATATCAATATCAACTTTTTGTCCAACATACATATCGTCACGCCTTTCCCCCGAGAGGGCTCGCAGAGGTGTAATACAATACCCACACTTCGCCTGTCGATATTCAGTCCCAAATGTGACAGGGGGCGAGCCTGTCGCCATACACCGGGCTCCATTCATGTAGCAGATGACATACAATACGCACAAATAATCACACAATTAACAAATTGGTGCGTGCCGTCGGCTGGGTTCGAACCCGCTCCCTCTGGCTTGAGAAGCAGGCCTTCTCCAACTAGGCTGTCATCGCTTCTTTTTGTCCAAACACTATACACGTTAGTACTATAATACTTACACACATTGGTGTCTTGAGTTCAAGGCCAAGATAAAACCAAATATGACCAATATGACCAATGTGTGCCCGCAGCATAAGACAATAATAATTTACGTCAATATATTTTTTTAATAAGTTAATAGCACCCTATCAGAAAAGTGCAAAGCTTTAAAAGCCTGTGTCATAAATAATTTGTACATGTTGAATGTATGTTTCCTATGTGTAAATGCATCAATTATTATTAAGTATACCCATAATATTTATTGAAGGTCAAAATAACACGTCTGTACAATTCATTATCACTGATCAAAAGAATGCTAGGTCACATATTGAGCTAGGTCAGGATTGCAACAAAGAACCTGTTAGTGACACACCAACTATACCAATCATGCCTCTGACAGCATTCACCTTGTTAAAAACTCTTTTCCCTGATTTTCCCTGATATGTATTGTTTACTTTGTCTCTGATCTCCGATCGATTTCCTACTAGTAGACCAATGACAATTAATACATGATCATCTACATAATTTTGGTATAAAAAGAAAGTTGGATAAATTTTAAAAAATCTGACCTTATTCGTGCAGAAGGCGGGCCGTAGCTGTGGACTGCAATCAGTGCTACATAATTTACATATTTAATATTTAAATAAAATTAAGAACTCTATAGTTATTTTTAACTTTTTTTTATGTGGTTGAGCTGTTAAAGTACATTCTCGTTCATTTAGTTAAATCATATTGCAAACAAAAAGTGGGTCAGGTAAAATCTAGTGCCTTGCTCTAAGGCCATACTTTTGATTAATTTGGATAGCATTCTTAAACCAGTTTCAAATTTTGATTTTGGATTGTCCAAGGATATTTAGTTACGTAGTTTATTTTGCATTTTATCTCAATAAAAGCAAACCAGAGAGCGGTCTCGCTCGGTTTTGGATTACTATTACTAAAATGTAAATCGATTTTTTCAAAATAATAATTAATGCAGTTCATATTGATTGTATCATCTGCGTGATTACATAAATGCAAAATAACGTTATGTGTGTTTTGTTTAAATTACGTTTTTTAAAACTTATTAGCATAGTTCAGTGTGATTCACTCTCGGGATTTTCTGTTGGGTCTTTTAGTAGGCATTAGATAATATTATTACTACATATTTTTTTAAAAACCAGTAATTTTCGATAGGTAATTAAGAAATGGTTTTAAAATATCATAGATTAATTTTATTAGTCTTGACATACATTTTATTTGAATTTAATTTGGGTTGTTCCTTACTCATACCTCATAAACTTATCCTCTCTAAAAAAAAACTCAATTCATCCTGAATCTGTATTCTTAACTCATCCCACTGTTTTTCTTTGTGTATGAATCAAGTTTACAATTAACTCTATGTACTTACTAACTTTATCATTTTGGTAGGTACAACTCCGTACTACTAAATCCAACGTCATATTGCGATAACAATCATCTAAAACTTGGTAACCGGTGGTGAAACTGATGCAAATTACGGAACGTTAGCGGTTTCCAGTGAAATTGGCGTTCCTACATGGTAATGTTAATCTAATTTCTGATGTAGCCACTTATTAAGCGAATTCACGCGGAAGTTAGTGATTTGAAGTCACTAGAACCTAATTCGCTAGAGAACTAGTTACCGACATGGCACGTATTAGTCGTAGTAAGGTAATATGTAAGAGTAGCATCAAGAATAATAATTCTGATCCGATAACCATTGGAATTCGGAATTTGGATTGGCAATCCATTATTTAATTATGTAGTAAGAATGGAGATCACGATTTGGCAAGTGTAGCGTAGGACGCGCCCGGATGCGATGAAGTGTCGTCAGTAGAGACTTGTTTTTTTGTTATTTAAGATTTAACTTCGAGATTAAGTAAGGTAAATATTAAAGAAAAAATATTGAGAAAATATTAAAAACATGCCAGTTCGTATAGACTGAGTGGCTAGCCCTGATGTCAGAGTTTCTAGGCCGCCCGAAGGCCTCTGACATGGCTTGACGATTGTTGTTATAGAACAAATAAAAAGGGCCTACAATTTAGCGTAACTTCCGGGCCACGGTAGCGCTTAGTTATAAATACTACCCACGGTCACCCATCCTAGGACTGACCGTATCATCCGTTGCTTAACATCGAACACCTAATTGAAATATTGTATTGCACAGATTCTTAAAAAATGACTTGGGTTGTGCAACTTCATGTTTAGCTGCTGTGGACTTAAAGTTTCTTGATGAAAAATATTCTAGAGTTAAAAGATCTTTTAAAACTAAATTTAGGGATAAGAAGCCATTTTTTAATTTAATTAGTTTAAACCAGAACACAGATATGGAGAACGTGTTCGTTTTAACCTTCATTAATTTAAAAGAAAACAATTAATTTATGCGATAACACTGATAGAAGCAGTGCCGGATTAACCATATAGCAAGAGTAGCAATTGCTACGGGCCCCGTACGAAAGGCACCCCGCATATTTAAACCCACTCATCCCTGCCTCAGCGAAGTTTTTTTAAATGAAACTTATTAAGATGTGGTATCAGTGCCGGATAAGCCGCATAGCAGGACGCAGCAAATACTACAAGGCCCTCGCGAAAAACGAATTCTAAAAAAGCCCTACACCAAATTACTAATATTACTATTTTCAAAGTAGACACCCGGCGCCAAATTTCCTGAAATAGAGGGGAAAAGGCGCTGACCATACTTGGTAACACCAAAATTGAAATGATGAGAAATGGGGTATTTTGGTGGGAAACCAACGACTCAGAGGCCCCTTCACTCGCGCTCGCTTAATCCGGCACTGTATAGAATCACTTAAATTATTGCACTTTATAATAATGATGTCCTTGAATCAGTTTTTAATTTTATTAACGCGTCACGAAAAAGTAAGTAAGACACATTTTCTGTTCCGGAAACACGATGAAAATATTGGGTCCTATAAATTATTGGAGACTTGGTTAAACCCAAATTTCAACATGACAGTTAAGAATAATTCTGACTACTTAGGTGGCTCAGTTGGCAGTGAATCTGCCTTCTGAGCTTGAGGGTGTGGGTTCGATTTCCACCTAGTGCAAACATATGTGATGAATATTTGTGTTTATTCTATGTCTGGGTGTTTAATATCTATTTAAGTATGTATTTAAAAATATATATGTAAGTACATATGTAAATCAGTTTCTGGCAGCCATAGGCTTTGCTTAGTTTGGGGTTCTGACCTCAAGCTAAATTGACCGAGTGTGAAAAATGTCCCGATTTATTTATTTTATTTATTTATGACTATGATATCTAGAGACTATGACTCGTCGTCTAGAGTCTAAGTACGTAGTACGTACCAACATACTCTTCATATTTTTCTACCTTTATCCCACTTGTCTGGGGTCGGTACAATACTGTACAGTCATTTTCTCCATCATCTCCATCTCTCGTCAACTAACATACTCTTTTACTCCTCCGGGCTGTGTATCCCACATCGCATCGTGGTGGAGTCAGTCTTCCTCTTCTTCTCCATTTCGCTCTATCCTTGATATTGTTTCTGCGGCCCCACTCTCTCTCTCTCTCTCTCTCTCTCTCGCTCTCTCATATCTTTTTGCACTAAATTCAAGGGATGCCTGGATGAGATCGCTTTTATGCGATAAGACCGCCCCTATGTTTAAATGTTTAGTTTATTTTGTTTTTTATTTGGCGTCAATAAAGAGTTTTGTATTGTATTCGCACTGTACAATAGTACATATGTCGTTGCTAATTTACATACATTTCGCTTTTTCGTTCCATCATCCATACTAATCCAAACTAGTATTATAAAATCGAAAGTAACTCTGTCTGTCTGGCTGTCTGTTGTAGGGTTTCATGGCTAAACGGTTTAACGGATCTAAATGATATTAGTTACAGTATTTCACGAGTAAGGTTTTTGGATACTTTGTTCTAAATAAACGTGAACGCAGTCGCTGGTAACTACTAATCTTTAAATTTTACAATGACTGAGCAGGCATAGAATTTTGACACACCTCTGCTAGTTTGTTTGGTACGCATCATTAGGCGTTACGTAAGCTTTTCGAAAACAGGCCGAACATTAAGACACATCTGCTTTCTACTCGTAATCAACAAATATTTTGTGTTTGTGTTACGATTATTCAATAAAATGTTCAACTGGATTAATAAAAAGTTGTTGTCATACCAGTTTTCGAGTTTAACAAGATGTTGATAATGATAGCATTCTTATAACATTGATAAGGTTGTTGATTGAATCAGGCGTTACTTTGCGGAAGTTCATCTTCAAAATTGTTACTTGAACTAATATCTAGTGTACTTAGTTAAAGCGGAATTACACTAGATATTAGTTCAAGTAACAATATTGATAAGGTTGACCATCGAATAGGGCGAGCGATATGGTAGTGGTCCGGATGATTCTTAAGATTATGATTTATTTATTTATTCTTATGATTCTAAACCTTTTGTTAAAGTCACGCTTTTCATCATCGACCGAGTGAGCTTTAGCGAGCGAAGCGTCTATGCTTCAGCTTTGACAAAAATGCTTTCTTAGGTCCGAATTCTTTCTGGATCTCTGTCTTACTCTACAGGTTGCATTTCTTAACCGATTCTCTTGAAATTTTGTGAGTAGCTTCAATATTTATATTATTTTATAAGTATAATAAAATTATTTATTATGAAAAACTTACAACTTTCGTTTGATTTAGTTTAAAATTAATTATGTAGGTAACCTTTATAAGGAAAGAGATTTTTGATGTGCTTTGTCTATCTATTAAATAAATTAATCCAAAGTGACTCTTTACAAATGCGGATATTTTTCGTTGTTCAATTTTCTCTTGAGAACGTTTGGAAAAACATATAGCTACTTAATTGCACATGCCATATTCCATCACAATCTGACGAACAGTTTCCGAGAAATCAGACAAGCGATCTTGTATAGAAAATTTTGAGCTTACGGGAGACCCTTAAGGCCCGGTTAAACTACGATTTTCCATCCGCACACACGTTTAATTAACTCGCTTTTATTTAGAGTTGAAAATCGTAAATCGTATTTGATGCTAAAATGAGATGATAGTCATTAGTATTCATATTTTCGTAAAAAGAACATGGTGTTTCTATTTGCTTCCTTATTTATTTATTGTCATTTCGCTCGCACGAGCAGTCGTAATACAACCTTGCAAGTGACAGTACGTTTCTCATTTTACCCGATCACCTACAAAATCAATATAGACCTTAAGTACACCATCATATGGTCGAATTCGAACCGGATTGCTACCTGTGCAAATGCCGGCCGGCATGGCCGACCGCTGACTCCGCCGACAATTAAACAAAAAGACGATCGAATTTACAACAAACAATAGTGGACATCGAGTGATAAAGTGATAAAAACTAGAACTGTGAACGATTAACTATTTTTGTGAACTTTGTGAGTACTCATATACAATGGCTACGACAATTACGGCAGCGCAACAAGAAATTGTGGCTTCATTGGAAAATTGTGCCGAATTACTTAAAAAGACGCTTTCGAATTGGAAGAAAACCCCAAAATCAAGACTTACAAAAGGGTATGTAGAAACTCGAATAGAAATCGTTAATGGATATTGGAATTGTTTTAAAAAATCGCACGATGAGTTAGTAAAATTAACGCCCAAAGCGCAAAAAGCCGTATTGCCATATTTCACAGAAGACGAATTTTTTGTGTATGAAGATTTATACAATGTGCTACAAGGTGAGCTGAAAGATGTGTGCGAAGCGTTTACAAGTACAACCATTTCATCACAAAATTCCACATCGACCAACATTGGACCCAAAATTGGCTCATTCAATCAAAATGGATTTGTACACTTACCAAAAATTGAATTGCCTACATTTGCCAGTACTTATGAAGGATGGCCCGCGTTCAAAGACCTGTTTACTTCCCTCGTGCACGATAATGCTGGATTGAGCGATGTACAAAAACTTCATTATTTAAAAACAAGTCTCACGGGAGAATCTGAAGGGCTATTGAAACATATACAAGCTACTCCCAGCAACTACAAAGTGGCATGGGACATATTAAACACCAGGTATGGAAACAAACGTTTGATTATTAACAACTTTATGAAAAAATTGTTCAACCAGAAGAAATTGACCACCCAATCAGCTGTTCAAATCAAATCTCTGATCGACACAACTGTAGAATGTCTGAAAAACTTGGAAAACTTGAAGGTGTCTACTAGCTCATGGGATTTAATTATCATACACCTCCTCGTTCAGAAGTTGGATCCAGAGACACACAAAAACTGGGAAGAGCATGTGAGTGGTCAAAATAAAGAGGAAGACAGTGAAGAAATACCGACGTGGGACCAGTTTCGCAAGTTTATGGAGTCTAAATTTCGTACATTAGAATTGGTCACTGCAAGCACTTCACAGACTAAACAAATCAGAGAACGTACATGCCATGTTGCCACACCTATAACAGAAAAAGTATGTGTCCTTTGTAACGAAAACCACACATTATGTCATTGCAAGGGATTTATCAAGATGGAACCTAACGAGAGAATAGAGTACGTCAAGAACAAACATTTATGTTTCAACTGTCTAGCACCAGGGCACTCAGTAGCGAGATGTAAAGTACCAGTGTTCTGTCGAATATGCCGAAAACGCCATCATTCCCTTCTACATGCAAAGCAGACTACAGAACCAGCAGATCTTACTGGAACTTCACAAGCACAATCGCTGGCTTCACAACATGTAGTAGACGAAGAGGAAATACAAGTAAACACAATGATTGCGTCACACCTTACAACTAGACAAGGAGTAGCACTACTAGCGACAGCGATAGTGGAAGCAACAAGCGAACACGGACATACCATTCCACTACGTGCGTTAATAGACCAAGGTTCCCAAGCAACTTTCATTAGCGAAAAGGCGACTCAGCTATTGAAACTCAAACGACAGCCTATCAAGGGAAGTGTCGTGGGGGTAGGATCTACGAGAACAGAACTCAAGCATGTGGTTCAGCTACAAATAAGATCACGATGGGACCGAAACTTCAGCTTACCTATACAAGCCTACGTGATGTCGAAACAACTGACCACTAAGATACCTAACAAAACGATACCGACACAACAATGGCCTCATATCAAAGGACTGAACCTCGCCGATCCCACTTATCTTACAGCAGGTTCCATAGACATACTCTTGGGAGTCAGAGAATATGCTCAAATTCTGCAACAAGAACTGATTAAAGGACCACCAGGCACACCATGTGCACAGAATACTAGCCTAGGTTGGATTCTTTTCGGAGACATTTACGGGAAACCAGCAGAAGCTACGTACCTTGTCATGCATCACCAAGTTGACGTCGATGAGATGTTGAAGTCAATCTGGGAACTGGAACCTGATGACAAGAGAAACCTTACTAAGGAAGAAAAGATTTGTGAAAAAATCTATGAAAGTACAACAAAAAGAAATGAAGAAGGAAGATACATTGTAAAATTACCGTTTAATACATACAGTCCACAAACACCGCAAGGAAACACGAGAGATATAGCTATCAGCAGATTTCTTCAACTGGAACGGAAGTTTCGAAGAGCACCGGATCTGAAAAAAGAATACACAAAAGTTATAAATGATTATATAGAACAAAAACACATGGAAGAAATACCAAAAGAAGAGAGAGAAACAAAAGAATCGGTGTACTTACCTCACCACGCTGTAGTTCGCAACGACAAAGAAACTTCCCGCACACGTGTAGTCTTCGACGCTTCCTGTAAGGGCACTAGTAACATTTCACTCAACGATGAACTACACGTTGGTCCACAGCTACAAGATGACCTGAGAAATCTATTGATAAGATGGCGCATGAAACGTGTCTGCTTCATGGCTGACATACGACAGATGTACCGCCAAGTGTTGGTGAGCAAAGAAGACACAGACTACCAGAGAATTGTTTGGCGTGAACATGAATCAAGCAACCTACACGAATACAGACTACTTCGAGTAACATTTGGTACAGCACCCGCACCGTATCTGGCGGTTAGAACGCTCCACCAAGTAGCAAACGATGAAGGAGCCGATGAACCTTTGGCTGTCAAAAGTATCAAAACTAACTTCTATATGGACGACTGGCTAGATGGCGCTGATGAGACAAGAGCCGCGATATCATTAGCAACAAATGTTGGCTTTGAACTCACCAAATGGTCTTCAAACAATGTCGAGTTTATGAAATTCATCGATCAAGCCAAACGATCAACCAAGGCGCATGTAGACATGAATCTTGATGGAACAATCAAAGCACTGGGAATTGTTTGGAACCTCAGCAACGACAGTTTCCAATACAACCTGAGCCTTCTTTCAACCGACGAAATCATGACCAAGCGAAAAGTCTTATCAGACATACAAAAACTGTTTGACCCATTGGGATGGATCGCTCCAAGTACTGTGCTAGCCAAACTGCTCATGCAAAAGATGTGGCTAGAAAAATTGTCGTGGAACGAGCCCATTGGCGAAGAACTAAGAAAAGAATGGTTACGAATTAGAACAGACTTCAATAATCTTAACAACATACTGATACCGAGATGGTTTGGCACAACAGATGAAAACAATTCTGAAATCCAGATTCATGGATTCAGCGACGCATCGATGCGCGCTTACGTAGCAACGGTCTACGTCAGAACAAAAACTCAGAAAGTTGAGACGCATCTGATTGCTGCTAGAACTAGAGTAGCACCTTTGAAAACAATTTCATTACCGCGGTTAGAACTACTTGGTTTATTACTTCTGTCAAGGCTGATGAAACAAGTTAGCCAAGCTATGAACATACCTACCCAGAACATGTATGCGTGGACAGATTCTTCAATTGTAGTCGCATGGATGGCCGGAGAACCTAATAGATGGAAACCTTTCGTTGCCAATCGCGTTGTAGAAATAGCTGAAAATTTAAACAACAAGCAAGTTTATCACGTTGAATCTTCTGACAACCCAGCTGACTTAGCTTCACGTGGAATACTGCTATCCGAGCTGAAGACGTCTGACCTGTGGTGGAAGGGCCCGAGTTGGTTATCTGAAACAGAAATAAAGTTTAGTAAACAAGAAGTAATAAATACAGAAATGGAAATGAAAACAATAAAAGTGAATACTTACCTGAACACAGAAGAAGAAGAACATTTAACAAATAAATTTGAAACTTTTGATAATTTGACAGAACTACTCAAGACTATTACTTACTGCAGGAGATTTTTGCGTTTCCAGAAAACCACAAATACTAACGATGACATTACTACACAGGAATTGGAAGAAGCATTGACTATATGCATTAAAAAGATTCAAGAAGAAGAATATAAAGAAGAAATCGACAGATTAGAGGAGAAGAAAGAAGTGAAAAGAACAAGCCCGTTGCGATTTCTCAACCCTTATCTTGATGAAAAGCAACTCCTCAGGGTGGGTGGTCGCCTCAGACATGCAAACTTACCTGATGATAAAAAACACCCTATTATTATTGGGAACAAGAATAAGCTAGCTCCATTAATAGTAGCTGACGCCCATATCAGAACGTTGCACGGTGGCGTTCAGCTAATGTTGAGTTACTTACGATCTAAATACTGGATCATTCGAGCAAAGTCCATGGTAAAGAAGTATACTCATAGATGCCTTATTTGTGCCAAACTAAGGGCAACTGCAAAGACGCAATTAATGGGCGACTTACCAGTTCAAAGAGTAACTCCAGCAAGACCGTTTTTGAACAGCGGTGTAGATTTTGCAGGACCTTATCAAATTCTACTATCCAAAGGCCGAGGCAACAGAACTGTTAAATCATATGTGGCAATTTTCGTCGATATGGCCACAACTGCCATACACATTGAATTAGTCGGAGATTTAACATCTGAGAGTTTTATTGGTGCGTTCAGACGTTTCGTATCCAGAAGAGGCAAATGCAGCCATTTGTGGAGCGACCAAGGTAGAAACTTTGTAGGTGCCAACAAAGAACTTCGCGATGCATTTAACGAAGCAAAATTACAGTTTACTGGAGAAATTGCACAAACATTGGCCACTGACGGTACACAATGGCATTTTATTCCCGCTTACAGTCCATCTTATGGAGGGTTATGGGAGACAGGTGTCAAATCCATCAAGCATCACCTTCGACGAATAATAACTACTCACTTAACATACGAAGAGATGACAACTTTACTTTGTCAAGTGGAAGCTTGCTTAAATTCACGGCCATTATGTCCAATTGATGACACAAATCCCGATAATACGGACCCATTAACAGCAGGACACTTTTTGATTGGCGAAGCACCGATTGTGGTTCCATCACCTGACACTAAAGACGTTAGAATATCTAGCCTGTCCCGCTGGCAGCACTCACAGAAACTTTTGAACGATTTTTGGCGACGATGGCAAGACGAATATCTATCCAGACTCCAACAGCGCCCTAAATGGCTAAAGAAAGAGGAAGAATTTAAGAACGGAGATATAGTCTTGATTAAAACTGATAATTTGCCACCAGGGAAATGGTCGCTTGGACGTATCGTCGAAAAACATCCAGGCACGGACGGCCTGACTAGAGTTCAGTACAGCGTCAAAAGTGGTGACACAGTGACGAAAAGGACAGTAACTAAGTTGTGTGCACTACCTATAGATACTTCATAAACAATAAAATATAAATGCAGTGAAAGTGTAAAAATTTTAAGATTTAATTATTAAGTTGTTTCGTAAAAATGTATGCATTACTCATATACGACTTTTTTCTTGAGAGTCCACGGATTAAAATATTTTTCGTAAGCAAACTCAATAATTTGTTTGTTGTGGTTGTTTAATGCATGTATTTTTAATTTACGGTTTTTTTTTTGTCACCACATGTTGAAATATTTAGATAACAACACATGTTTTTTTTGTTAACTTTTTATTTTCTACCTACCTACATTTTTTGTTAAGTTTGATGCAAATTGTAAACAAATCGTAAGATTACCTAAGTTGAAATGTAACTTATTTAAGTTGTTTAAAAAGGCCTACAGCCCTTTTTGGTGGGCGGTATGGTGTTTCTATTTGCTTCCTTATTTATTTATTGTCATTTCGCTCGCACGAGCAGTCGTAATACAACCTTGCAAGTGACAGTACGTTTCTCATTTTACCCGATCACCTACAAAATCAATATAGACCTTAAGTACACCACCAAACAAAAAAATAAAATAAAAAAAAAATTCTACGTCGACTTGTGAACCTCCTCTGTTTCGTCGGTTAATATTATACTAACTACTCGATTAAAGTCAATTTCTAAAATCGAAAAAAATATGTGTTGTGATCGTTGGAAATTTCGAGAACCACGATCAAACAGTTATTTTAGAAAGATACGTTTTGTGATTTTTTTTCCAAAATCAGAACGGTTTCCAAAATTCTTTCAAATTTTTTTCTACCACCTGTAGTTTTTGCACCTGATCATCACAATTCTTCATAATAGCAAACTTAGGCGCAAACAAAATACTTGTTTTCATTGATTTCGTAATAATACCGGGCCTTAAATACTTTAAAATAACGTAATGTCAATTTTGAAACATTGTTTGCAGACAAAAATCTGTTAAACACAAGTACCTAATGTACTAAAACACTAATGCCCTGTGAATATGTATGGTAATAAATAAAATTTTATGTTCGATTAATTAGCATTCATTTTAAATACATAATAGGTATTTGAACTCTTTGGTAATCTCCAATTTATTCGAGACATTAATTTCCTTCTCGCCGATCTAGTCAGATCTGGTTTGTGCAAATTTCCAGACGAATCCGATTGCGAGAGCCACTGTCGATCGAGTTCGAACCAGTAAAAAAATAATTTAAAATTTAGATTAGCTACCGGTACGAGATAACGTATCAATGAAACGCTGATGGAGATGATAACGATCTTTATCGATTGATAAGTACATAGTTAATATTCTAAGCCACATTTCAAGCGCCCAATTAAGAAAATAATAAATCATGTTGATGGAATTAATTTAAGCTTGGCAGTTTTTGGGGAATGAAGGGAAACGACATTGTTTTGGTTGCTATGGTATTTTGAACACTAAAACAATACTATTATGTGCTTCATCTGTTGTAACTAACTTATTAACCATGTAACATAATGTAATAAATAATAATAAACCTAACTAATATTACAAATGCGAAAGGGAGTTTGTTTGTTTGTTTGTAACGCTTTGACGTCTCAACTACTCAACCAATCGTCTTGAAATTTTGCATACATGTTGTCTGGGTACAGAATAGGACATAGGGTACTTTTAATTCCGAAAAAATAAACGGTTCTTGTGGGACTATCAGTGAAACCGCGGGGCGCAGCTGTAATATAATCAATTTCATAAACAAATTTATGAAATTGAATTTAACCAACTCCTCTCTGTAGTATCGATTTAAAATTTGTTTGCATTCAAAGTTCGCTAGATTGGCCTCTGTATCCGGATTATTATGGGGTAGGTACTATTATCATTATCAGGTAGCTTCTGTTAAAAATAATAAAATTAATGCTTGTTACGTTGTTATCACATTACTATGACAAGGTCTTTCTTGTGCTTTTAGTGGTTAAAGATTATTCGCTCCCATTGAACAAGGTTATTCAAAAGCAATTGTTAGCTTCCATTAATTAATTAAAATAACCATTAAATTAATCAATGGTTTCAAGCAATTTTAATGCCTCGATTCTGAGATTAAAGCAGGGCCCTTCTCACAGAACAATGGCAATACTGTTTTTATTTGCCTATTATAATATTTGTTAAGGTCCATTTACAATCTTTATTCGTGTTGATTGGATTAATAAAGGTAAGATTTACTGTTCCCGTTCAAAAATAGACTATGATCTTAACAATGGTTTTATTAAAACAATAGTAGCTCCCTCCTTTATCATGTTTTTAAATGCAATTTATGGTTTTTACAAATGACTAACTACGATTTATGTAAACGTTTCTTTAGCTGCAGTAAGCTGATACTTTTAAAGGTGATCAATGTTGGACTCGAAATCAAAAAGTTCATCGCCGTATTAACATTGATCCTTCATTGCTGTCTCCGGACAGTATGCTTGGGATAAAAGGTGCTAGCATTAGGTACTCTGCCAGCATCTTAGCAAACGCACAGAGCAGAACTGACTCGTCAGTTGGTATGGAAGCCAAATTACGATTCACCTTCAAAGCCACTCGAGCAGATAGCCTGATGATAGCCAACATGCCTGATGATAAGCAGTGATGCGGCCTACTATGAGGCACACTTGCCTAGAAGAAACCGATTCACTCGAGACTTGAAGGCACACAGATTATAAGTATCAGGGAACACACACTCTGGCAGAGTATTCCACACTCTTTAAGTGTTTCTATATTGAATTATACAAGGTACTGGTTTTAGGTGTAGGAATCCTTAAGGGTGTTGATTACAGATTATAGAAATGATGTTGATCTACCCGTCAAAGAGAACTACTTTAAGATCACAACTCACAAGCTTGCAAAATTCAAAAGAAAAACAATCGAGTTTTCTTACAAAATAACTAGTCACTTGATCAATTTCTATATGAATACTTGATTTATTTTTTCTCGTATTTTGCAAACTTGTGTTCCTTAAGTTGTTTACTTTAACAGATAGAACAACACTCTTTAGTCAAAATCAAAGTCGAAATGTTTTTATTCAATAGGGGATCAAAGATAAACGTCAAAGTTTTTTAATCGTCCGCCTTTTTCGGAAAAAGAGCCACTACTCAGAAGGACAGACACGAAACTGAAGGGCATTATTATTTTTTAAATAAATTAATTACTGTCTCACAAATTTTAGCTTTTAATTAGGTAATATTGTATAATGTACTAGTGGCTACTTGGCGGAAGTGGAAGGCTCTAGATATCTTTTCTTCCCTTAAGTATTACAACTCCAGAAACCAGCACCTTGTATATTTCTAGATTTAATTAAAATTAAAACCATTAGAGTTAATGTGACGTACGTGTGCCTTTATTTAATTATATTTGCTCATATTAAATACCTTTTAGACGGAGCCTAACTAAATTTATACCAAGACAAGCCCATCAGGATTCTATTATTCTTTTTACTTTTAGTTCCATTCGATTCTCTAGGGTTGCCTATTTAGGAAACCTGTCAATACGTCAAGTCTAGGGTCAGTCACGTGCCTAGGTATGTGGACACCAACATTGGCTTTTTATATAAATTCATGAGCATTCCTGACGTACGTTTAATGGTAAATAGTAGCTCAGTAGGGAAGTTCAAGGCATATAGCGTAAGAATTTTTAATAGCAATACTGTTACAATGTCTTACAGTTGTTTACTAGGTTAAAGTAAGTATCTATTTATTGACAACCGTTTTTACCTCCTTTTCTTGAACCTATTTAATTTTATAGACAGTTTAATTAGTACCCTAATTATAATAGCAGCAATTCTTCCAGTACTGTTGGTTCTTTTGTTTGTTGTAACGCCTGATGTAGTTCTTGCCGTGGTTCCCAGATTACTGAGTTGCGATGGAAGTCCCGTGTGGCATTACTCTACTTCTTCATTTGCTCTACTTCTTTTAGAGCAATGGTAATCGTGTTTTAGTTGCTACCTTGGTATCAGATTCAGATTCTTTAATGCTTTAACCATACTGTACACATGATGTTTTAGTACACAATAATGCGTTAGGTACAAAAGTCCAACGGACCGCGTCGGGCACAGCAAGTAGAAGAGAGGAGGACGGGTATTATTCATGATTAATTTACATGAATGATTTTTTAGAGTTTTCATTGATTTACTAGCGCCACCACGCGGTTTCACCCGCGGTCCCACAGGAACCATTATTTTTTATCGGGATAAAAAGTACCCTATGTCCTTTTCTGTATCCCAGACAACGTGTATGCAAAATTTCATGATGATCGATTGAGTAGTTAGGGCGTGAAAGCGTTACAAACAAACAAACATTAAACTCACTTTCGCATTTATAATATTAGTTAGAATAGGATGTTGGGAATAGTAATTTACTCAGGAGTCAAATAGATAGTTTTTTTCTAAAATTATTGTGTGTTGTTTTCGTATAAATACTCGTTAATTGTATAGTAAGCTTTGTCAGCGAGAAACTGTTTTAATTTAGATGTAAACTTAATGTCATTCTATATATTTTGTTTCTTTGTATTTTTATGTTTATCTGAACTAATGTGACGACGTCTTTTCTGTAACCTAAACGTATTGGCTGATTATGTTAAATGAGGGGAGGGAGCAAAACGCGTAAATATAGAAAAAGAAAAAGTTAATGCTCGCAGATTGAAAATCTAAGAGCAATGTTTGTATTTTTATACTTGACAATTAAGATTTATATTTCCATATTGTGCTAAAATATAAGTTCTAAGTTTTTTAAAGGTAGGTAAGTACTTACTTAGATTTCGTTTCTCCTTTTATTTTTGAGGTGAATTATATTAGGCATGTATTAACATTAGAAAAACTTCGAATATTACATTCAGACATGCTTTTATAGACACTATGTAAGTACTTATATCTATCAAAATCAAATGAATTGTTTGTGGCCAATCAGTTTTTGATGAGACTAGTCTATCTAGTGGTACCTACATGCATTTAAATTGGATTTTAACTCGGTATGCTCGTTTAATAATAGATTCTAATTATTGCCAATGGCAATCTCTGGGGATATTTTATGGCCAATCTATTTACTCAAAGGATAAGCTTGAAATACCTATAAAAGGAAAGAAAGTATTTAATTTCAACACCATAATTGTAAGTCTGTATGCAAAGTAAATTAAGTGTCGATGGTAAAGTATTCAATTTTTAATGCTAGATGTTTTCATGCACGCTACGATGCGTTGCTATGTAGTTACCCCGAGGCGATGTTATAGAGCTGTTTCCCATGACTTCGTTCGCGGTTATTTAGAAATTAAAAAACCTTCCTTATGATTTATTATAACTAATTATCAAATTTCATCAAGTTTTGTTCAGCCGTTTAGCCATGAAAAGCAATAATAAACAATAAATAACAAACAATAAACGAATAGACTATACAATTAAAGGTCTCGTATTGCGTCTTTCTGGGACAGAATACGGGGATCTAATAATGTTATACTGCAGTGCCTGTCTGAGGACTTGTGCAGTCCTATCTACCGGGCCTGGATTTCTGTTCACCAGAGCGTAAACAAAAATGACTAGGTAGGTACTACTTACCTATGTATTTTATTAATTGTTTTACTATTTTTACCTTATCATTAACTATTCTAACTACCTAATTACGGAATTTTATTGTTATTACAATTAGTAGTTAATTCATACTGGGTTATTGTGGCCTGAAATAAAGAAATATTATTATTATTTATTATAGAGTAAGGAAGTATGGTTTGGTGTGGGGGGGGGGGGGGGACTTATGTAGAAAAACAGTCTACGTTTTTAAGGCCCAAAAAATCAACGATGATAAGTATTTTGCGCCTAGTTTGACATGAAGAATTCTGATGACCTGATGCAACCAAATACAGCTGGTAGAAAAAATAACCAGAATCTTGAATCTAAAATTTTGAAAACCATTTTGATTTTGAAAAACAAAAATCACCAAAAGTTTCTCCTTAAAAAAACTGTTGTGGTTCTCTGAATTTTCAGCGATTTCAACACATCTTTTTTCTAGCCTCTAAATAGCCAGATTAGTTCTCTAAAATGTAACCGAGTACCTTATTTTTATTTGTGCTCTCATTACGAATAATACGAATAAAAACGGCAAAAAAAATCTAGGCGCCTATCTCATTTTTCCATCATATATGATATCCGATTTTCAACTCTTAATAAGTAAATGTGCGTGAGGGTAGAAAACATTGTATGACCAGATATGCTTAACCTTTACCAGCTGTGCAGTTTCACCCACAGCCATAAAGTAGTCTTTGCGTTAATTCAGGGCTATAAACTACCTACACATCAAATTGTAATCCGTCCGAATCAATCCGTTTGACTGAAAAAGTAATAAACAGACTCACACAAATCCAAACTTTATAATACGAGTAAGTAGCAAGTAGTACCAGCTTACTCACGCGGTTTACTCGCGTTTTATGCCTAGTCTATGGCACTGCGTAATTTATTATAAGTATATAGCTTCCTATAGAGAAATATTTATTACATTTCATGAGGTATTTTTTTTATGTAGAATAGGTCGGCGTTTGACCACCAACTCGCCTGATGTTAAGCGCCGTTGTGGTCTAAGATGGAGCACGACGACCTATAAGGTACTTATTCACTCTAGCCTTGAAGTTTTGTAGAGTGAAGAAGTACAAAGACGGCAGTTGAGTGAGGCGCTACAAGTGCGCCACTGCTCAGACCCGTCTTCGGAACGGTTACACCGGACTACATCCCGAAACACGACTAGGTAATTTTACGGCATGGCTTGGTCCGGTGGGTGGTAACGAGCCACGGCCGAAGCCTCCCACCAGAAAAAGTTACCCCCTAATAATACAAACTTACAAATGTACATACTTAACTTCTTAAAATATTACTAGCTGCGCCCCGCGGTTTTATTCGCTTTCTCAGAGGATTTTTTACTTTTTCGGGTTTAAAAGTACCCTATGTCCCTTTATGTACCCTTGACAAAGCATGTGCAAAATTTCATGAAAAGCAGTTGAGGCGTTAAAGCATGACAAACAAACACAAATCTAAATGACTTAACTCACTTTCGCATTTATAATATTAGTTAGGATTATAAATATTGTCACATAGATGGCGCACAGTCTCCAGCACAGGCGACGCCGCGACGTGTAGCTAGTTTGTCAATTTTTTACCGCCTCCATTTTGCAGAATGTGCACAGGAACTATACGAGCTGATTCCATCATCTGACTTCCGCCAGAGGTCATCGAGGCAGACATTCCATCGATATGTCGTCAGCTTTAATAAAGCCCGCACGAAGCGCTTTCAAAACTCCTTCCTAATCAGAACTGCCAAGGAGTGGAACGCACTTCCTGCCTCGGTGTTCCCCAGTAATAGATACAACCTGAGTCTCTTCAAGACAAGAGTGAATAGGCACCTCATGGGCAAGCGTGCTCCATCTTAAACCGCATCGTCACTTTCTATCAGGTGTGTTGTGGTCAAAAGAGGGCCCGTTCAATCATAAAAAAAAAACATATTATTTAACATTACTGTTTACATAGACGAGCAGACACTAGTATTAAAAACTACAATATTTTAAGCCGATAACATCTTATTTCTGTGGCTAATACATTCGCTACCTTTTGAGTACAAAAAGGAAACAAGTTTCGAGTTTCAGCTGGCTTCAACGATTTTAATGAGGCACGTTTATTGTAACTCACATTCAGTCATTTGACGTTTTGTAACAATTTTGTATAAGTCAACTATATTTAATAGATACAAAACTTGTATACCATAGAATAAATAAATGAATAAATATTAGGGACACTTGAACACGCGGTCGTCTGACCCCAAACTATGAAAAAGCTTGTACTATGCCGGCCAGAGACTGATATATATACTTATATACTTTTTTTTAAATACAAACTTAAATAGATATTAACACCCAGACATAGAAAAAACACAAATATTCATTATATGAATGTTTGCCCTAGGTGAGAATCGAACCCACGCCCCCTAGATCAGAAGGCAGGTTCACTACCGACTGAGCCACCGAGGCAGGAATAGAATACTTTCTAATGTTGTATACGAGTACATGTATGTAATTAATAGACTGTTCTCGACAAACGAAACAAAATATGTGTTATTCAATCTGCAAATTGTGATTATTTGAGTACAATTATACGTATATCATATCAATTTTATATTCAAAATCGTTTAATAAGCATAATTATGCCACCTCTTCGAGGGAAACTCTGCTATTTACATAATTATTTCATCAAGGTGAATTTCTGTGTTTATATTGATGTTTCGTGTTTTCTTTAGCACACACCACCGTCCATGCTCAATCGTAGTGTTTTTATTCTCTCCTAAGGTTGTCTGGAAGGGAAAGCGATAAGACCACGCATTGCAGTTGATGTTAGTCGTCACTTGTTTTATAGAGCATTAATTGGTTTTATTTAATTAAAAATCTTTTTTCAATATTTGTTTACAAGAGTTTTATTATATTTGTTAAAAAATGTCCGTTATTAATTTACATAAAAAGCGCCTGTTTTCGTTAATAAAAAATGTCAGTTGAGAAGATTTTCTTCAGCTACCACATAAATATCACTAACGCAACCATTGTAAGTGATCCAATTTTGTTTTCGATACCTTAAGTCTCTTCAAGATTTTGGTTACCTATAAAATCGAAATCGATCGAACATTTCTTCGTAGTTATCGGTTTTTGGTCACAATATTTTACAAATTTTTGACTCTGAGTGAGTTTTTAATATTTCCCAACAGTAATTTAAACTAATGAGTTTTTGGCACCGAAAAAGGGTTTTGGAGATCGTGGTGTCGTTTTAGTAACATTAATACGCTAGCGGTGTCTCGCGATCGCACCCGCTTTATACTTCAGGAGCTGCTAATATTTTGCCCAGATAAAATTTAGTAAAGTGATACAGCTAACGACAAACAAACACATAAGTGAGTATTTAGGGACAAACTTGTACAAAACTGAAAACAATTTATAATGAATAAATATCCTAAGGTACTCGTACCTACTCAATTTTTTCATAATTTTACTCGCTTTCCAATTTAACCACTAAGAAAATAGCAAGGAAACCCCTTTCGATTTTCTTTGTTTCCTTCCTTAAACAAGGCACTACTTTTTCTCTGCACTTTTTATCCCTTGGAGCCTTCGAGAAATGCAAATCAGCCTGGATTTAATTATTACAGGATACGAGAGGGGTTCTTCGGCTTTTTCCTTCGGCTGTTAGAAGAGGTCGCTTTATAGGGTTGAGACACGTGCCAGTCTGGGGGCCAGCAGATGTGTCCTGACACCTGCCCTTGCCACTACGCCCGTCACACTCTAACCTACACCAATCAATATACATCCATCCTTTTCTGGATGTGCTTATTTTTATGTAATTTATACAAAGTGACGGTAACTAGAATGGACCTCGAACGGTTGTAATGACCAGTGCCTTCTATAGCTGGTTATTAATTGTGGTGTACATAGGTCGGCTATGCGAGTGTGGAAGACAAAGAAAGTTTTCATTCTAGTAGTTGAAACAAAGAAGCTTTCATTGTACGAGAAATACTTAACCTTTTTACATAATCCGTGCAAAAATAAGTTAGTGCGAATGCCTTTGTATTTGCAATTTCAGTATAGGTATACTGAATCTTATAATTTTGCAAAGCTTTGCGTTTTTTATATTGTGGTTATACTTTTAAATAAGAGTTTAGAATATTAATGCATTGTTTAAATCAGTTTCTTTTGCTTCGATGGCACCGATCGAAAAGCGCGTTGATGTCTTTTGCTAGACAACATGTGAGCGACGAGAGCATCGCGTAATCTTAACTTACTAACATTTTCCTACTACTTTTACCTTATCGACTTGTTAATCCACACTCGACTCACAATCGACTTGTTAAATCACATTAAATATCATATTTAATGTGTTTTTCGAACGAACGAGCGTTAGAAATTTGTTAGTAGGTTCGAAAATTAAATAGATTTTTTTATCAAATCAGGTTTTGGAAAGTTACCAAAATGGTGGAGAAATTATTAGAACAAAAAATCATATCAACGCAATTTTGAAAAATTTACACAGACATACGGAATCATTCTTGTCGAAACTGAAGCATAGACGCTTCGCTCGTTGACGCTCGCTCGGACAAAAACACATAATATCCTAATATGATTACAAAAGCCAGGGTATAAAAAATCAAATCTCCGCTATTTCGAAAAAAAAAAATCCAAAAACTGACTCGGCTAAAAATTAATTTATGATTATCGAACATGCTCATAAACCTGCGATATTAAAAAGGTAGCAGGAACGGCTTGCACGAGGAAAGCAAAAGATAGACCGCTATAAAGAACACTTGGGGAGGCCTATGCTGGAAAGAAAGACAATCACAAAACCGGTGTCTCACATTATTTATATTTAAATTATATTTATAATATAAGTATTAACAATTGTTATTGGCAATACTGTGTAGAAATAAGAGGAAATGTAAGCAATAAAATGTAAATATGATTGTTAAAGGCTATTATTCTTTATTATATTATTATTATTATTATCGAACCTGCTCACAAAATCTCACGAGAATCGGTTGAGGAATGCGACCTGTGGAGGAAGACAGATGTCAGCCACTGGTCTACACCTCACAGAGCAACTAGTATTAGTTGTGATACCTATGCAATTTTCTACCTACGAGTATCTCTTGCCGTGAAAAGGACAAAATACCTTCCTATAAATATGTACAAATGAGACAAGTGTTTATTCACTTAAAACAAATTTAAAATTCGAACGTGTACCCAGTAATCGTAAACATGTAATTACAACGTCCACACTTAATTTCATCAGTTCCTCCAAATCTAAATGGGTGAACAGGAATCCCCTTCAGTATTTGCTAACGTTTCCATAATTAGATTCATTTAGCAGATTCCAGGCGAGCGAGTGATCGACTTGGCTTCAAACTCGATCTTAAGACCGCGCAAGCGCAGGTGCAACTGATATTCCATTAAAGTTTAATACAGATGTCGCGTGCACCGCCTTTTTCCTTCACAACGCTCCATTATAATTAAAGAATATTATTTTGTCGTAAAACCGAGCTCTACTGCGTCTGCGCACGCCTGACACGCGCCGCGGATGCACCAACGGGACTTTTCGGATATCACGATTATTTCTTTAACAGAAGCTTAATGAATATCGAAACGAGTACCCAGTGATTGTTAGTATGATAATATTATTATGTTAAAAGGGAATGCGAGTAATCTCCATGTACATAAGTTAGCAATTTTACCGCGTTGATAAATTAAGTAAGAAGGACGCAAGGAAAGCTGCAAAATGTTTTCAGAAAAGTAGCTGTACTTTCATACCGAGTTTCGTAATCGGTACGCGTACAACGTACGTCTCAATTATTTCACGAATGTCGTATAGGAATCGCCTCGATTATTGGACCTGATAAATTCTCATTATGAGTAAAAGAAGATGACCCATTGAATTAACAGAACACGCTTTTTGCATTGACACAAACGTGGGTGGGCTGGAGTTGAATGGCTTCGTTAATGTAAATTAGTGTGTGGAAGTTTGCGAATATTGATAGGTCAATTTAAAAAGACATCTCTTTTTTTTCTCCTAGTCTTTTACGGTGTAAGTTAGTTTGTAAACAATAACATAACATATCGTCACCCCCGAGGGGGCTGGCAGAGGTGTAATACAACACCCACATTTCGCCGGACGATATTCAGTCCCAAATGTGACAGGGGGCGAGCCTGTCGCCATACACCGGGCTACAGTCATGTAGCAGATGACATACAATACGCACATAATTATGTTCACACAATGAACAAATTGGTGCGTGCCGCGTCGGCTGGGTTCGAACCCGCTCCCTCTGGCTTGAGAGGCGGACCTTCTCCCAACTAGGCTGCCATCGTTAAACAATAATCAACACTTATAGCGACGCTTTAAGTCTATAAATAGAAAATATTGGTTTGACAATAGAAGCTTGTTCATTCTGTTTTTCATGAGTACTTAAAAATAAATGCATGATTTTTTTCAATTCTGAACAAAAAAGATGATTAATTGCAATTTTTGTCGTCTGAATCGTTATCAGCAGCAATGGGGTATTTTATAATGCGAACTGTTATCTATGGAAAGTCCGTGTGAACTGTCATTGATTTAAACGTAAGAGTGAGCGGCGTTTTCGTCCGTTTGCTGGGCGCCGCGGGCCGCCCCGCCCTCCATTGTAGCTCCACAGCTACAATGCCTCGTACTTCACGCTAACGAGCGCTCCGAGCGAACCAGACACATTTGTAAAAACCGCAATAAGCGTTCCATTTCGGCATATTGTTTTGACATATAATAAATATTTGTAAGATTACGCCGCGCGGAGATTGAGGCTGATTGTAATATCGATCGTGGTCTGATTTACAATCGACGATAGCGGTTAGAAGTCGTGACGCTGTTTCAACGGTAAGTGAAAATATGAATAAAAATTAATAATCTGTTATGTTGCATACATTTACAGTCCTTTAAAAATTGTCGTTAAGACATAGTACCTACATGTCTTCATAAGAGTTCTGTAAAGTAATTAATAAATCAATGGATTTTGATTGCCACATAGAGAGATGCAATTGTAATTATAATGTATTTCATTACTGGATCTTTTATTTAATTTGATGTTTTTTACCTTCTACTTTTTATTCAAATAAACCTTAAAGTTTGACGGGATAGATGGTGAAAATGTACAGATGGAAGTAATAGTCTATTTTAGTAGAATATAACAATCATTCAAATATGACAATAGTGCATATGATAATCATAGTAATATATGACTCAATAATCAAATATTTATTGCTCATATTAATTATGTAGTCATGCAGGTCTTATAAACATATAATTAGTACGTAAACATAATAATATGATCCTGTTAGGGTATGGTAATTCATTTGTACGGAACGATTTTTTGTATGTCATCAAAATTATCTGCAAAAAATGGTCAAGATTACAACCATTCAGTGATAAACATGCAGACGCGACTAGTAGTCGTGTCGGTCGCCATCGCCGGTCGCTGTCGTTTGTCGTATCGTATCGATACCCTGTCGCTGCTTGTGAATTAGCCAGCAGGCTTGCTCCTATTGTTTCGATTCGGTAGGCGTCCGGCCCGGTGCCCACTATGCATCCGACCTGTATTACACACGGCAGCGTTCGGCAGCTCTCTGATCGAAGCTTTACAGAGATTTTATCTTGAGACCGACTTGAGGGAAGATATATTGAGTTGCTTTGATTAAGTTGAGATAACATTTTTGATTCCACTACAAAAGTATCTTAGCTATAACAATGCAGTATTTTTTGGATTTAGTTAACAGAACTGCAATATATTAAATAGATAGATACACAGTGAAACATAGCAATCTTTGTTTTTGCTACGAGTAATTAAGGCTGATTCACACGTCAATAAGTACAGTACAGTACAGTTCAGTGGCGAGTTAACTTGCCGTGCTGGTGAGTTTAGTTGTTAAGTGCGTTTGGATTCTTTAAGTGAGTTAAGTAGTAAGTGATTGATTTAGTTTAATAGCATAGAGTACGATGTAAAGTAGCCCTTAAGATAAGGACATCAATAATTTTAGCAATGTACAAAGTCGTTAATCCTACAATTTATTGTATTACTTTATTGTCTTTTCCAAATAACTATATTATTCTACGACGGATTATTAATTGTTTTTTTTTTCGACTTTAATCTAAAGTAGTCATGAATAGTGTCACTATTAATACTCGAATAAATACTGTACCCGGTAGCGTAGAATCGACATAATAGCAATTACCTACGTGATTTACACCTCGAATGCGGTTACGACTTTGATATATGAGTGTAAATTAGAGCTCTATCGCAGTAGCGCATTTAACAAAAATAATTATACTGTACACAAAGTTGAACAACATAACTTTGTTACAAAATAATGTAGGCTACACCAGCGACTAATTACAAGTCTTGATAAGATTCTAATAAGTCTAATATCTTGATAAGATTAGAATGTTAACTAATCACTAAATCACTGTTAATATTGCCTTCTTTAGTTTACTTTACCAAAGTATTTCAAGTTTTATAATTTTCATTTTCTAAAAAACATGTACTTATTTTGGCAAGACGTGAGCCGAAGTATTACGTAAAGTGCCTCCCAAAGGGATAAAGAATATCTGTGGACGTTCTCTGCTCCATACGCAGATGATTTAGAATCACAAGTCAAATAATGATGATGATCTTATGAATCTCATCATCTAATAAATATCATCATCATTGTCAAACCATCTTTAGCCCCTCCTGAGTTGAGGTCTTGAGCACATCAGTTTTTCCAGTCATGCCAGACCAAACACATCCACTTATTCTATTATTACTCGTACCAATGTGAAAACCAAAACGTTTTCTGCGAACTTGAAAGGAATTGAAGAGTAAATCCCAGCCCGCATCCCCAATTGCCGTGTTCCCGCAACCGGCAAGTGCACGTCCGGCAAATTGCTGGGTAGCGCCCAGTTAGCGCCTTCGAGGTGTCAAGATTGCAGTAATTTGCGACCGCTGACACTGGCCCGCAGCCACTGTCGTCACGTGTTACCGTCTAACCGCGCCGTTGGACAGTGGCGAAGCTTCAAACAAACGTTAGTACGAGTAGTATCAGTGAAAAGATCTATAACATTTCATACTACATAAACAGTTTATTGACTTGGTAACTCAATTGCTGAATTTGTCAATAATTTTCACTGCTGATAGAAGGCTGAAAGAAGGTGGAGTCCTTAAGAGTCGGCAACGTATCATAACGTAACGTTTACCATCAAGTTTAGTGGCCCGTTAGCTTGTTTGCTAATAAAAAAAGGTGGTTAAAAATAGCGTGGACTTGAGGTATTTTTCAGTCAAAGCTTCAGTTCAGTCTTAATTTTTTTTCCAAATATCTATTAATACTCGTATGTCTAAACTTAAAATAATTGTTGGTGTAGGTATTTTGGTTTGGTCCTATTAAAGTTACAAACCAAAAGTTTGGGAGCTGATTCTCTTTTCTTAAATATATTGTGATCTAAACTCTTTTATTACCACGTTTAAAGCATTAAAATAAAAACGCGTGAACGTCATACCAGATATGGTACCGCCGAAGGTAGGATTAAGTAAAATAAGTAAAAAATGTGTTTCAAATTCGAAATTTCATTGCTAAAAATTAAACGCATGTTATTAAATTGAGAATGCAAATATTTTGTCTTTTTTTGTTTGATTTAGAGTCTATATTAGATTATACGTAAGAAAGATACATTAAGCCTTGAATATTCGCCAAATGCGTCTATTCAACTCGTCGTTGTGAAGAAGCTACGGACCCTACCGATATGAAAAAAATATCACCAATAAGATCATTCTGTTACCTATTAATTAGTCTGATTAAAATATTATATTACTTACTAGATTGCGAGTAGAAAAATATTAAATGAACGTTGTTTTCGTTCTCATGGCGTGCAATACCGTGCTTACGGAGATTACGTTACCATATATTTTTACACCTTCGGATAGGAAATTAAAAATATGATTGATCGTCCTTTTACCATATTTTTAGAGCTAAAATTGAGTTAGTTTAGTAATATTTTGTGTTATTTTGAAGTATTTCGTCAGATCACGTGACCACTGACACCCGCGAGCTCCTTTGCGGGGGACGGGCCAGTCGGCGCCAGCGCCTCACGAAGGAGGGACGTACTCGCCTTGCCGAAAAATATTTTCGCATTTTTTTTCTATTTGTACGTAAATCATCAATTAAACAGTGCTTAATTATCCAGAGACAATCAAAAAAAGTAGCTTTTCAAGACATTTGATAAGTTTTTAGTGACTTTACTACTAGTGAAATTATTTGGACAATAATTGATCGCGTTGTGAGTAGAGGGTACAGAAGGTTGATCCGATGAAAATGGGAGATGTCACCAAGGCAGCTAGACGTAAGAAAAAAATTGGACTCCAACTAGCTAAGTGGTAAGTACCTACCTACCTATTAATATTTAATTACCACATAAATATTTTTACCCGTTTGTTCTTATTGTGTAGACTGAAGTGACTAACCCTAGTGTCTGAGTTTTTAGTGGCATATGATTCGGTCTGACGTTTGTTTTCCTGATAAAAATAATAGAAAACTACAGACGTGTCCTCCGACCTATGTTAACTCTCAGGGCTTCACCGTCCACAACACCCTTATTGCGATGATTGTTGGATTTACCCGCCGACGCTGTGCGACCATGAACCTTATTTTGCTGTGATACGAGCCGCGGTCGCGTAGCGTCGTGCTGTACTACAATCATCACGCCACGGCACGGGCCCCATTGTACATGTTGCTCATGATAATTATCCAAGTGCAAGACTTGTCAGAACTGTGTTTTTGTTTTGTTATGTACAATTAATGTACCTTTATGTGTCATATTTGTACATTGCACAGGGTTATCGGTATAGGGTGTACTAAGCCAAACGGGGGTCATTGTACTCTTCATTATAAACAACGATTACTTTTTAAACTTTTTTATTTGTAAATTAAATCGGAGAAAAAAGCATCTGCTTACATTTTGTCGACGATCGATGAGCTTTTTGTATGAAACAGCTGTTTTTTTTCTCTTGATTTCATTTGATTCAATTATTCACAAAAATTATACTAAGGTCAATATAAGCCATTTCAAATTGAAGCTGTGGCATACTTGCTGATGCCCCAACACCTAGTTAATAACATAGAAATGGGGAGTATTCTATAGTTAATAATAATAAATAATCCTTCTTGAACAATCGGGTAAAAATAAAAAATGATAATTATTATGTCTACTTACGATGTCAATATAGGAAAGCGGTCGTTGCGTGCGAACGGTGTAAATGACTAATACTAATTTTTGTTTTTGGTATAGCACATTTCCTAAACTAAACTACCTAAACTAGAAACAATCATATTTTTATGTTATAGCTGACCAACCACGGTCCGCAATACATTATTATTTTTAGCAGTGTATTGAGCATATTTTTCTAACTTATCCTGGTTTGTTAACCGACTTCAAAAATTAGGACGCACTCAATTACATTGTATAAATTTTACTAAATGTTTGTTGCAGCATACCTTCGTTATTTACTCATTTATTTTTTATTTGAAAGAATATGCTTACTAACACTCTGATCAGTCACTTTGATCAAAATAAAGTATTTTTTAGTAAAAAATAGTATTTAATACAAAAAGTCAAGCATTTGCATTCAGAAAGTAGTGTTCCGAGTCATGGCCATTGAATTCGATAGAAAAGTTATTACATTTTCTTACAACAATAACCGAGCGAGAGATCGTTAGCGAGCGAAGCGTCTATGCTTCAGATTCGACGAAAATGCTTTCGTATGTCCGAATTCCGTCTGGATTTCTGTCCGGATCTCTGTCCAGACCTGTCTTAATCTACAGGTCGCATTTCTTAACCTATTCTCTTGAAACTTTGTGAGTAAGTCCGATATTTAAAAAGAATTTTCATGTCTAGGCGGCTATTGGAAATTTTTCAATATGGCAGAGATGTGATTTAAAAAAATATATATCTCCGCATAATTGGAAAATTTTCAAAAAACCTTTTTGACGAGATCACCAGCTCACAGAGTCACTATTGTATGTATTGTTATTTATTTATATTTATTATATACAACAATTTCTTTGGTAACTGATACTAACCTGCATCTAGTCTTAATAGTTATTTTAACTTAGTCTCTATTGCATGAAGACTAGATTACGAGTAATAATATATTTTAAACTGGGATTATAGATTGGTAATTGTTTTATATTTTATGGTATCATGGAAAGAGACAAACGAGACGCTTTGAGTAATATGAATATTGTGTAATTAATATCTTTAAATTGCTCTATTTCATTTTTTCAGAAACAGAGATCAACGAAATTATCAAATTTTAAACACAAGCGTTCAGCCAACAACAAATGCGAGTACTGAACTAAGGTGAGTTAAAAGACATTTAACATCTTATATTATTAGGGTGACAAGCATAGTGCATAGTCAGAGCTATGCCAAATGAAAATGCTATTGCTGAAGTTGTCGTATGTCCAGCGTCCAGCGTCTGATTGCACGGATGTCCGATTGTTTTCCTCTACAGATCGCATTTCTCAACCGATATTTGTGATATTTTGTAAATTTAGGTTTTATTTAAAATAGCGGAGATATGTAATTTGTGAGACGTTGCTCATAGAGCCACTACTTGTAATCAGAGTGGCGCTGAACTGCTATGGGCATGCGTGACGCCAGTACAACCATTCACTCAGCGAGCGCGAAGCGCGAGTGAAGAACTTCCGTTTCAGTTAATAAAAATACTAAAAACTTATCCTATATTTTTATCTACAGATGCCTAGTTCAAAATCAGCCGAAGGGTATCAGAGCATCCGAGGAACAGGGACTTTTTCACCTTCGAATAAACTGGTAATCTTTTTTTATTTTTTTGTGTACACAATGTACATAAATAAATTATTGATACGAGCGTTGGGACTTAGTATGGTTGCAAATTAATTATCATTTAATATTGTTTTTAGGAACAACAATATCAGTCTTCATTGCCGAATCTCATCGTCGAAGAAGAAGCAGAACAAGAACAGAAAGACAAAAGTTATTGGCGTATTATAACATTAGCTTCTTCTTCGTAAAATTGAAGGAAATATCAAGACACAATGGATTTGGTTGCGACAAACAATCGATAGACTTGATTGGAGAAAAGCAAACAGGTCTTGCTTCTAAATTCACCTTTTTGTGAATAAAGAGTAACAATAGTAGATTATGTACCGAGGGCACAAAGCAGTGCCTTACGTCGCGGGCGGCTTATTGTACCCTGAGCGTAACGAGGGAATCTAGAGTTAACTCCCGAATGCAGCAAGGGAAGATGAGTCCTGAGGGCAGCGAGGGCTTCAAGCCGCCCAAGACAAAAACACTACTTTAGCGAATCCTCTTCTAAAATACTGTCTAATATTATACTCTCTCATAAGTAATAAAAAGGTACTAGTAAGGTACAGTCTTTTATTTTAAATTTCGTGCAGCTCGTGGAGCACGTGCTCGTATTTTTTTCTTGGTAGCTAGTTCAATTTTCAAATAAACTCTTCTTACAGTGCTTATTCTGAGTTTTCATTCAATGTTAACCTCTTTGCTCGGAAACTCCCAACTACAAGCTTCGCTCGAATTTATGTTTCATCTATAAAACCAACATTTGAGTTTCATGTGTTAGATTAAGGATGTGCTAATCTGAGCGATTACTGCCTTCAAAGCATTTGATTTATTGATATTTTTTGAATCTCGGTTTATTTTGATTATTTTTTTGGTGTTTGCTAAAATCTAAGCACTATACATGTATTTCAGCTACAAAAGGTTTTTCAATATGCAATCTAAGACCCCTTTAGTCCAGCTATAGAGGATTTTTTTTCTATATTAACTACTAGCTGTTGCTCACGATTTCGTACGCGTAGATAAAAAAAAGCTCGTTCCGTTAGTTTCTTGTATGTCTCATTCACTCGAGGAGGTATTATAGCGTGGGCCGTATGCGAGCCCACTAATGGAGCCAATAGTGTAATTATTAACGCACACGCGTTTCATGTGACGTTTTTCATCACACTTGCGAGGGGAAAAAACACAGACTTATTATTAAATTAGTCATTAGCATTAGTCAATACATTTTTCTGAAAATGTATACGCATTTTGCTGCTTTTCCTTTTTCATATCACTTATCAAAATTTATTTATCCTAGGCAAAATAATAGCGAATACTTTGTTTAAATTTTCATACCTAATTAATTGTCAATATTTTGATAAAAAAATAATGTTTATTTACTGTTATTACGTAGTTATGATACTTGAAGTCAATAATTTAAGAAAAGGAAAAAAATAAACTTCTGTTGATTTATTTTTAAAAAAGTCTAGTTTAGTTACTAGTGCGATAATAGTAAAGTAACAGCACACGTGCTTAATAGCTCGGATTATGAGCTAAAACTGATGTAATAAAGTCCTTTTTACGAGCGAGAGTGATGAAAAAGATATTAAACACAAACGCGTTTTTAACTTCAAGTAGGAACATTTCAGCAAAATCAGGCAAGAAACTATCGAGATAATAATGAGGTTGTAAGTTCTAGGTCCACTATATTTTCAATTTTAGTCATTTTTATACTACCTACTGATTATCTAAAACAGATTAGTACTACCAACTCGTAGAATACATTTTTAAAGCGGGCCGTCGATTGAACAGCTCTGCTAGTCCTGGTCAATATGTTTTTTGTTATGAGATTTTTGAAATGTTGTAAGCATTGGTTTAGGATAGGTTGAGTGATTTATCCCTGGTACCGGAGTTCTTAGGATGCCCATCAGGAGCCCTATTCTTACGAAAGATATTTTCTGATCAATGTCTCTCTCGTTTTAAAAGTCATAGTGAGAGTGACCAAGAAACATCTCACGCGTCAAGAATAGCCCTCCAGGGCTATTCTTACGATATTATATTATTCCCCGTATTCCTACGCACGAGATATTTTTTGGTCAATGTCTCTCTCGTTTGAAAAATCATGAAAGTGAGAAGGACCAAGATAATATCTCACACTTCAGAGAGTCCGTGGTCTACGATTGTTTTTTTAGATTTTACACGCACGACCAAAGGGAATCAAAACCTTTAGATGCAGGATATTTGTGAGTACATACTTAATCTACCTATACTTATAAACAAACTACCGCACTCATGTTGCTTAAAAGGCTCAAGTCTTTAAAACGCCGTTGGCTTCAAATAATTTAGTAACAAAACATTACAATAAAGCATAACATCACAGAGGGCATTCATTTTTAGGCAAAAATATTTTTTTCACGGTGTTTCGTCTGAATTTGTTTAGTCTTTGAGAAATGCTAGCTCAATGTTCAAAAGCTTCGAGCGTTGATCACTAGAGGCGCTAAAACCAACTGAGCGTCGAATGCCAAATGTCATTGGCGCATCTTAACCTCTTAAGATTATGAGAAATGTCTACTCCACAAAAAGTCGAAAGTAGACATTTTCGATTGGCTTAGTTACAACTTCATCTGGCTCAAAAATGTACTAACAATAAAATAAATAACAATGTAAAATGCTACTGCAATTGTAATGTTTTGTTATTGTTAATGTAATAATAACAAGTGCCACTTAAAAAAAGGTTCATAAATAAATTGGTTTTAATCGTATAATATTTATACAGGGTGACTGGTTGAACACTTTAGATATTCTAGGCTATCATAGTACTCATCATTATGAACAACTTTTATTATGGCACAAACGCGGAATTCGCGAAAAAAAAATCTGCTGTTCCATAGAAAAATGTCAATGACACTCGACAAAATGTATGGAACAGCTGATTATTTTTTCGCGAATTCTGGGTTAGTCCCATAATAAAAGTTGTTCATAATGATGAGTACTATGATAATCTAAAATATCTAAAGTGTTCAACCAGTCACTCTGTATATGTATAATAGATACCACGTGAACTAAATTTGTGTAGAGAGTTTCTTAAGTATCAGTTCAGTAGTAGTGGAAAAAAATATGTCACAAGAATTGAAATAACAAGTAAAGCTAAAACCATTAAAAATCAGATTTTTTTTTAATATTAAAGATCATTATTCAAGCACTTTTGAACGAACATGTGCCAGTAAATTATTCAACGATTAAGAAATTCTCTGAGAGTCAGAGATTTCGGATCGCAAACGAAAATAGATTAAATCTCGTTCAATGATGGAACGTGCTCAAAGAGCGAATGTCTCTTGATTGTTATCAGATTTAAAAGATTTTGAGTAAAATAAATATTGTTTGAAGAATATAAAATTACAAAGATCATTTTGTGCAAGTACATAATAGATGACTATAGTTATAGGTAGTAATTATTTTGAATCGGTAAAAATCTAAAAAAAATATCTTATAATTATCATAAGTTTATTACATTCAATTAAATACTTAAAAAAAATTAAATTAAAGTATCCTTTGTAATGTCTATCTATGATTTTTATGTTTCATCCCAGCTATTGTACTTGAGCTCCACATTCATACTTCTTTTAAAGAAACATGAGTTACATTTATACTGGAAGTTACAGTGTGTCTGCGAACGTCCCTTTTTGCCGTTCGTCCAACGAACACACATCAAAAATATTCAAAATTACAAAACATAAGTCATATTAAAATTATGACTTATGTTTTTGACGTTCACATTCAATTGTATTCCGTTTGATAACGAAATATCTCACTAACGAGCACGGCGGGGGTTTATAAAAATATGTCTCTAGAATATTGTTTCAGAGGAGGTGCGCCTCTTCACACATTAATAAGCCTTTTTGACTTTATGATTTCTCTAAACATCGGCCATAAATTGTGGACGCATCAATACATAAATGTCGTATAATGTATATCGAGATTAATGCCCTTGTTTGGCGGACCATTAGGCTGGTATAAATGGTATAATCCTATTGTGTTTTTATGAGGCTTTGAGTTTGGTTGAATGCCGCCAAATTGACGTCAACTGACCTAAGAAATTATTAAAAAGCGATGAATTTATTTATGCCCGTATTGAATTTCAAATTATTCCAATGCTTTTCCAATGATTACTTTGTCTTCAATCTATTTGCTTATTTTATTCATAAGCTCATATCAATCCAACAGACTTGGGACAAGCTTAGATAAACCCGACGTCACTTAAGTTTCTCGGCGCACAAAGACCAGCAATTGATCAATACTTACGCACATACCTTCACTGTTGAAATGCAGTTTATCCTCAGATATCGATGTAGCGAGTCAGCCCAGTCAGAGGCTTTCATATTTCAATACATACATCGGCAGTTGTCAAAACGCCCGTTAAAGGCCTTGGTCGGTGCTTTGGCCGACCATCCTTCATACAGAGGCCATTCAAGTGGGAAAAGGTTGCCAGGATACCAAGTTTGAAGATCTGCTTAAACTCCAGGAGATATTTTATGATTTGGTATATTTTTAAACACGTGCCCATAACTTCGAGTGTTTTAAAATGTTTAAATTGTTTGCAAACAGTTATAAAGACACTTTTGAGACACTTAAAGCTATCTTATGAAAGTGACTGATATGAGTACAATAATTGACATTAGACCAAGCTACTTAGCCAAAGTACAAAAAAAAATCAATTAAAACTAATAAATTGACGTAACTAAATAAATAATAAATAAATTCGGGACATTTCCGCACACGGTGGCCTGATCTCAAACTAAGTAGAGCTTGTACTATGGCTGCCGAAGACTGATATTCATACATGTAAAATAAATAAAGACAAAAAAATTCAAGCGTTTGTAAATTTCGTAAGAAAAAGTCTCTGGGTAATTTTCAGACTACATCAATCCTAGCAATACCGAAACCTCCACGACATCGATGACTCTCTTAGATTTATGTCCTCACTGTCTTGGCTTCTGTAGCAGAACCGACGAGTTCTCACCAGCGGTCGGTCAATCCTTTGAATTTATTAGTACCTACTCGATACACTGACTTATGTAAGATCCTTTTAACGCACCGAAGCATTGTCTGATTACTGATTTATGGATATTGTGGATCGGGTTTTGTGGTGCAAGTCGATATTGTTTTATGTCAAATAGTGAATTTAGATTAAAATGCTATGAATGTGATCTTTATTAAATACCGAGATTAGGTTTGTTTTCATAGTCTTTAGCGGAACGCAGTTTTAAGTAATCTTGAAATAAGTGGACACGCGATCTTGTATAGATGGTTACCACCAATGGAGTTATGTAGATGGCTTTACTTAGTTTTTGAAAGCAGTAAAATTGTTTGTATTATTTAATGGGAGCTATTAAGCTCTTAATTAAATTCAAAGTGTTAATAGAATATCAAAATTGAATTTATTTGGAAGTTCCTTTCTGAGCGTGGTTAATAGATTTCTTGCCCCTACACTATAATTATAACCAAGGCCGTCACCGTTCCTTTTATCACGGCATGAATTACGGTACAAGTTACATTTTATTAAGCCATAATTTTGGGCGGAACGAAACGTAATTTTATTTTATTTGGAGTCCTAACATTCTTAATTACATAATAAGCATTGCTGCCAACAGCGCAGGCGCATATTTAAGCACCTTCGTCTTCACCTTCAGAGAGCTCAATAAACATTAAATTCCTAGATAATAATTTGGATAACCATTTTTATGATCATTCTTCGTAACTGTACAAGTACGCTCGGTAGTTCAGAGACTATCAATTACTCGCCTTTTAAAATACCTTTAATACGCTGACACATCGCTTACGACTTTTTAATGCCCTGATCTTTGTTGCGATTCAATTTATTTAAATAACGAATGAATAAACCTCGAGTTCGGTTATTCCACAATCGAATCATAAATTGAGGCGGGCGAAAGGGCTACATGCAAGTTTGTTTCTTTCTTGATAAATGCTGTCCGTTGTAGACAAATAGCTGATGCTTCTTAACAAATTGCGGGGAACGCGGTGAGTTCCTCAAGGATGTTGGTAGAGGGAAGAATGTAAACGAGCTGCTTCATGTAATGAATATTAATAGACGGTGAGCCAGAACTTGTCGCGCAAAAAATGGTTAGCTATCTCGAGCACTGGTATTTAATTCATTTCCCCGTAATGATGGCCGCTGTGTAGAATTCTGTAGATTGACACGTCGATAGTGCAGTCCAGCGTTTTATTTTACAACGGTTATAAAATTTCATGTACTTAAATAAAAAATATTAGTTCTAGATATTTTTAAGATTGATAAGATTTTAAGATTCTATATTTACGTGAATTTTATGGTCGATATGAGCGAGTTCAAACAACTGACTGAAAGTACTTCACAGTGTACGGACCACCGACCAAAATTTTTTTTTGCTCTGATACAGGCCATGTCATTGTGCAAAGTCACATACGAGTAATAGTACCACAAAATCACGCTAACTTTGTTTTCAATTTCTTATTTTGGCTTTGGTAACATTGAAGCATTGTTTTACTAGAGTATTCGAAATAGTCCAAGTCAAAATAATCTAGTCAAAATTCTAGTCATGATTGTGGTGCTTGATGAAAAGAAACTATTCATTCAGAATCGTACTTTTATGTCTAGCTTTATTTGGAACTAGCAATAATTCCTATCAAAGTTATTTGTGTATAGTAAAATTCTGTTCAAGTTCTTTGACTCTACTCGCTGGGTGTTAAAGCATGTACTCTTGCGAAGATTGAAAGTGTTCCGTGCGATATGCCGAAGACTGACGCGGCTGCCGGCGGCTTGACGTTGAGCTGAAGGTTTATTTAATCAAGGAGCAGTATGGTACTGCCAGAACCCCGCGGCAGCAGCGCAATGCCTGCCGTCTCAATCTCGACTGCCTCTGTACAATTGCATTACACAATGTACGAGCGTTACAGAAGGTTTAAGAAGAGATTAAATTTACTCGTCATCATTAGTCTTTGTCGTCCACACCACCTACCACGGTGTCCACTGCAGGGACACCGACCTACTCCACGTCAAGGGTGATTGAGCCGTCATCCACCACGCTAGCTCAGTGCGGGCTGGTGGATGTCACATATCTTTCGATTTATTCTTCTAGGACACGACATTATTATGTTTATAGGAAATTTACTTATGTTATTTTATTACGCTAATATCTTGACACGAGCTTAACCCTGTAATTTTTCTGAAGACCAACATGATGTCACTTAAAATTAAGAGTTTATGATCCATTTCGGCACGGAATCTAAAAAATGACACTACTTTAGCTGACTGGTTAAACTGTTGTAAACTATCAAGTCAGTTCAATGCGTACTTTGAATGTGAGACAGTTATTTTTTTTTCATCAAAGATAGCAAAACGCGTCAACGTAGTTATGGAATGCTAACATGCAACTTGAACAAGACATCCGTTACGACCGAGTGGTTTATACAGAGTTTATGTACTGTTTATTATTATTATTATTCAGCCTTTATTGCCAACATTATTTCAATTTCAAAACAATACTATAATTTATTGATTTAGTGTTTTGGGGTGTCGGCGTGTCCTTGCGACACGAAGGCCTCCTCCAGCTCTCTCCAGTCCACTCGTTTTTGAGTTGTTCTGTACCACAGCGGACCCGCAATCTTTTTGATGTCATCAGACCAACGTTTTCTTTGTCTGAAATGTCGCTGAAAATGAAAAGTAAAATTAACAGAGAAGGAACAAGGAGACAGCCAATTTTAAAGTTTATGTACTGCAATGTACTGCAATAAACTGTGATTGTATTGTCCTCGGGTGATAGTAGTTTTAATGAAATTTCTTCACGGCTCTCATCGCATTACAACATTGCATGTTTGCTTCAGTAGTTGTTTTACTGTTTGCATTCGCAATCACAGTTCCTATAAGTAATTTAAATGTAATTTTGTGTGTCTTTTTCTTGTAATATTAAGCTTTTATTAAATGAATAATCGTAAGTTTTCGCTGTGGCATGAAGAATTATCATACAAAAATTGTTTAGTAGCTGTTCCCCAAGGTTTTACCCGCTATCGCACTGGAACTGTTAATTTTATCGAGAAGAAAGGTAACCTATGTCCTTTTCTGTACTGCCGACAACTTGAATGCAAAATTTCGCTAGCTAACTAGCCTTACTACTAACTACTTACTTAGTCAACTGATCACTTGACTAGTTAGGCGCGAAATCGTAACAAACAAACGAACAGTAATTAAAATTAATAAAACTAAATAATTGTGCGTCCCGTTGTTTGTCTTATTACAACAACCGCCAAACTATGTCTGATCTCTGATGCCTTCAGGTTGGCTGCTTACGAACCCTACTACGGAAGCTATAGGCACTTGTCATATGTATACTTACTTACCTCGAAACATGTCTACCTACTCGTGTTACATAAAAGCGTTTTTCACGCAGTAACGTAGTGCAAGCTAAATTTAGCCATAAAATCGCCTCCGTCTTAGATAAGTCACGCTAAAGTCATACCTCCCATTGTTCTTTTTCCCAGTTTTCGAGGACTCACGGTGGTTTCGCTCGGAGGGTAGTATAAAATTTGTATAACAAATGAGGGGCGTGGTGGGATCCGTCACAGTGGCGGAGTCCTGTGTGGTGCTAGATGGGTGGCCTTTATAAGCTTCTGCGAGATTCGCTTTGCGAGATGAAATGGACAGGAGACATGTTACTTTTGACTTATGATGGGGAGGTCTTTCTGCAAATGACAAAGCTGATTTTGACATACTGATCGTTTGGCTAGTTGACATAAAAGTTGAACTTGAAGCGTAATTATCGTTTTTGATATCAAATGAAGTACTTTGTTACCCGACTGCGCAAGAAGGAGGGTTATGTTTTTCGAGTGTTTGAATGCATGTGTGTATGTATGTTTGTATGTATGTATGTAAGTATGTTTGTGTGCATGGGGTTTCTTTGTCACGCCCTACAGCCTAAACAGCGTAATGGATTTTGACATGTGAGATGTCATTTGAATCGTCTTGATAGTGGAAGTGACATAGGGTGTACCATTTTGCAGCTGGGTTTTTTGTTTTTCTTTTAATAATGTTACTTGTTTACCTACTTTTTACCCGATTTTCAGGACGGGTTTTATTTTTCACGCGTATATTATTTGTGTGAAAATTTCTTTATTAACTTTTATCTGGATTTCGACATTAAAGTTAAGGTATCTTTAAATTCGTCTTAAAAACCCACGTGTCCTTAAAAATATTTGCAGATTCTTTTTATCATATTTAGTTTTTTGTCTAACTTGCTTAACATTGTTCTACATAAATATAAGTTCAATAATAGTGAAAGTAATACTGATTAAAAAGCTGCAGTAACTTGCAAGTTTGGGGGCTGAGCTACCCACGTCCGTAGGAGTGTACTCTATTCTGATTCCCTACACGTGGTCCCCGGGTAGTGCTAACCGGGTAGCAAACTCTGGTGGGAGGCTTCGGCCGTGGCTAGTTACCACCCACTGGACACAGCCATGCCGTGAAATGACCTAGTCGTGTTTCGGGATCTAGTCCGGTGTAACCGTTCCGAAGACGGGTCTGAGCAGTAGCGCACTCTCAACTGCCGTCTTTGTGCTTCTTTACTCTACAAATATTTAAAGCTAGAGTGAATAAGTACCTTATGGGTCGTCGTGCTCCATCTTAGACCACAACGTCGCTTAACATCAGGCGAGTTAGTGGTCAAACGCCGACTTATTCTACATAAAAAAAAAAAAAAAAAAAAAAGATACTGGTGAACTTTAACCTATGTGAATGGTGAACATTTGTGTTTGTTCTATGTCTGGGTGATATTATCTATTTAAGTATGTATTTAAAAATATCTAAGTATGTACTCGTATATCAGTCTCTGACAACTTGTACTATGACAAGCACACACAGTCGCCTGACCGACTGTGTGTGACAATGTTCTTTCAATAACTGCTTGTTGCAATAAATGTTTGTTGTCTCATCAATATGTTTGTTGCTAATAATGTTATAATTGCAGCGGAACCAGTTTTAAAGCTCTCTTTGCTAAAAATCTTTCCACCAAAATGAAATTCAAGTTCATCGAACGCAGTAGTTACACTTATCCATCGGTTTATTTACTCGGATTTCGCTAATAACATGCGTTTTGCTAAACGATCGTTCTCTTTCAGACGGCTCAGCCGAGAATCCAGCCACCTTAGCTAAAGAAACAGCCACTTTTGAGCTCGCAACGTAGAATTAAGCTATTACTTATCCTGCCAATTCTCTCGATTTTGGTGAACAAATAAACTAAGACTAAACTGTTGCTGTTGTGAAAATGGTCTTGATACTTTACGATTTCTTGCAACTTTCTTGAGCTTACGTGATTTATGACAAATTTTATGAAGGTTGAAGATTTTGGAAACTGTCGTGGAATCCAATTGTTTAGGAGCGATGTACTTAGATATCTCCGTTTTTTATGTATTTACTATTATAATGTCATGAGTATGGCATTTAGATACATAGAGTATAATACATTACATTACTCACATCTTATACATTTTTAGGGTTCCGTACCCAAAGTGTAAAACGGGCCCTAAGACTTCGCTGTCCGTCGTCTATCTGTCCGTCTGCCACCAGACTGTTTCTCATGAACCGTGATAGTTAGACAGTAAAATTTTTCATAAATGATGTATTTCTGTCCCCGCTATAATAACCAATACTAAAAACCTATTAGTATTGTATATTGTATAGTATTGTATGTCATCTGCTACATGACTGGAGCCCGGTGTATGGCGACAGGCTCGCCCCCTGTCACATTTGGGACTGAATATCGTCCGGCAAAGTGTGGGTGTTGTATTACACCTCTGCCAGCCCCCTCGGAGGAAAGGCGTGACGGTATAGTATGTGTTAAACTTTAATATAATTATATAAAGTATTAAACTTGTTTCAACTGACTGCCATAGAGATCAGGAGCCATCGATCCAGATATGAGAAATCTGTTTGTTTTATCGAACCAAAAGAGTATTAATTTGGTATCCGATTCGAGAGATGATCGTATGGAATGGATACATCATTTGCTATTCAAATAGCTCCGGGGCCTGTAGATAAAATCCAGGAATTACAGAGAGGCTTGTTTTCTTTTTAACCTCCAGCTGAAGCATATTGGGCTTACTTTCTTCGGGAACAACATTGGTTTTGGTTTTTACAACATTTTGACAAATACATCACACTATACTAATACTATTCTAACTCATATTACTAGTAACTCTGTAAGCTGTAGATCTTACGGCCGACGTTTCTCCTCGTCTGCATGTAGCATTCCTCGACCGATTTTCGTGAAATTTTGTGAGCAGGTTCGATTATAATACAGATATATTTTTATGACAAGTCAGTTTTTGGAAACAGTTCACTTGCGGATTTAAAAAAAATATATCTCCTCCTGTTTCGACATGTAGAGGAAGACGAAGATCCGGACAGAGATCCAGACAGAATACGGACATACGAAAGCATTTTTGTCAAAGCTCAAGCATAGACGCTTCGCTCGCTAAAGCTGGGTCGGTCGATAAATTTGAAAGCGAGTTTGTTCCTTTTTACACTTTCACGCCTTAACTACTCATCATGAAATTTCGTTCATGTGCAAGTTGCCAAGTGTACAGAAAACGATAGGATACCTTTCATCTTGAAATAATAAACGGTTCCTGTGTGGCCGCGGAAGAAACTGCAGAGCGCAGCTTGTAAATGCGAAAGATTGGGTGGATGGATAAGATTGATGTTTGTCACTCAATCACGGCTGAACGGATCTGGTCAAAATTTGACATGAAATAGATTATAGTCTGGGATTAGCACCTAGACTACTTTTTAGCCACGAGTAGCACCGCGGGTCGCAGCTAGTATTTTACAATTCCTAATCCCAAGAAGTAAAGATCGATACTATAATTTGTTTTATTAAAAAAAAACATAAATCATTTGTTTGAAGTGCTATTTTTGATTTAAAGCCAATTATGTTCAAGTACAAATATTGGGATTTATAATAAATGTTTGAAGTAAAATTGTCCATAAAATCGAGATTCGTTATTAATCCTTCTTTAATAAAGATGGAAATCTGCTGGATACTGAGACTGTAGGCTGTCTATCATGTCCTACTTTCTACGGAGAGAGAGTATTATTGGGTAGGGATTGCTTAGATATATTCTGTTGTTGATGCTAATTTAAAAATATTTTGGAAAAGAAATACGTTATATAAATTCTTAATTTTAAATACAGGTGCGAACATCTCGGTCCCAGTACCTACTTTTTTCTTAAATTATCAAAATCTACTAGTGTCAAATTTTGTATTGATTGGGGGTATTTAATATTGGTCATGTGAATGTTTTTTCCTATTTACTACTTAAAATAAAATAATTTCATACTACGAGTTTTTGTTTAATTTATTTTAATTCATTAGTCTTCTCTATTAAAATTGAAATATTTTATTTGGATATCAAGGGTTAAATAAGATGACAAGTAACATTATTAGAAGAAAAACAAAAAATCTGGCTGCAGAAGGTTGTATCCTATGTCACTTTCACGATTCAAATGACACAACATACATACACACATACTTACATACATTCGCGCAGTCGGGTAAAAAGTTTTAGTTGCCTATGATGCCATAGCACAAAATTGAAACAAGTATGATCATGATAAACTTTCATTACAGTATTTTGTAACGTACATTGTCTGATATTATTTTAAGGGAAAAACGAAACTAACTGACTGCACAGGTCAGATTTTTGTTAATGCAATGTTTTTGACGTGACAACGTCTTATAATTCGATAGAGCCGGCTGCACGCACGAAAAAATGCGGCGTTACCTCGCTCTGAGGCGTTCCATGTAAGGCTTGAAGTGCAAGCGAGAGCGCGGAACGAGCGACAAAGAAGCACAACCGGCCTTTGCGTTCGGCAGCGTTCGATATCCGTCTCTCTCCTGCTTGAGTGAGCACGTTGTCACGTTCAACTATCGTCAGTAAACCGACTTTACAGACAACCAATTTTTTTGGTATGAACATTTTTCCACATTTTCCCGCGAAGCCAGCCACTCATTGGCAACCCACGGAGCGAACGTAATTAGTCCCGATCGTATTTCCGACAATTGCTCCAACTCGAACATATTTTAATTAAGATCTGAGCAACTACTCTCGTTGATTTATATTTGTGGTAGCATAATTGTGGGTTCTTTAAAGCGCGGGTAGTTAACATCCTCGAATATTAAAATATAATTTGTACACTCGCACTAAAACAAATGCAAAAAATTCAACCATTTAGTTCCTCCGCTAATTAGCTCCTCGTTTTTGATTTGTTAATGTTCTTTGAAATTTCAAATGAAGCTCAGAGGATGTGGGAATCGTAAGAATTTAGTATGGGAAGAAGCTGTTGTATATTCAACCGTTTACAAGGCAATAATTAAAATTCATTAGACGAATAGCTGTAACTATAATCGGTGCTTGTTAACATTGCGAGGGATTTCTTTGTCACATTCGAGAGTCAAGTTAGCTGTAGAACCACGTTAGAACTGACTTAGGTGGAAATTAATTCTTATCATACACAAATTATTACAAAACAAAACATATCATCACAACTTTTCTGCGAAGGAACTGACAGAGGTATAATACTCACACTTCAACGGACGATATTCTATCCAGGGACAGGGGGCCAGCCTGTCGCCATGCACCGGGCTCCAGTTAAATTATATGTGATGTATGTATGTCCAATTTCTACATCTCTAAAGGTATTTTTAATTATGTCTCTTAATTTTCGATAAGTCACCCGTTCCAAACTCACCCTAGCCTCAATTTACAGGCGTTTATCTTTTCTGATCAAATAGTAATTTCCGTCGTTTTCTTTTATTTTGTAGAAGTCGTAATCGACCAACATTCTTTTAAAATTATTATTGTACGTTTGTTCGTGTGAATAAAATGTTAGATTTAATTCATATTAAATAATAATTAATATTAATATTTAATATAATATTATAAACGCGAAAGTTTGTAAGAATGGATGGATGGATGTTTGTTACTCTTTCACGCCAGAACGGCTGAACAGATCTGGATGAAATTTGGCACAGAGATAGATTATAGTCTATAATAGCACATAAGATACTTTATAGCCGCGGGAGAAACCGCGGGGCGCAGCTAGTATTTAATAATAACTAGCTGCGCCCTGCGGTCTTAAAGGAAGCGTTATTATTTTCGGGAGGAAAAGTAAGTATTGTTTGTCATATTCTGTACCCCAGCCACCCGATTCTACTAACCAATTGTTTTTAAATTGCTAATGAATTGGCTCAAATTGACACTTTTTGTATGACAGAAGTGTCAGAAATAGACAATTCATTGACAATTGGTTAGTAGAATCGAAGCCCTGATAACGTGTATGCAAAATTCCATGACGTACGGTTCAGTAAGCGTAACATTTTTTATTCGCTTTTAGAATTTTAAATGCGATTTAAAAAAATAGAGTGTTACAAATCTTTCCATTATCGAGTAGCCATAAATCTTAACGTTTTCCAGTGTAATAAATGATTTGTGGATACAAGCAATTCACGAAATTACCACTATCAGTATCCAGTGCTGATTTACACGGTGTGAACACAGCTCGAGCGTGTGAATTTTGACACCTTAATTATTTGTTGTTTGGATAAGTCAATATAGTTGTTTCGGTTGTTTTGACGTGATTAATTGGTTGTATGTATGTTTGTTTTTATTGATGATCTTGTTAATTCTTTGTGCGGAAATATTAACTTTATTTTTTTTTATATTTACTCTATTGGTATATGGTAAAAGTACAAAATTAAATCTGTAATATAGAAATGAAACGCTGAATGTGTTGCTAAGCGCAAATCTCGAGAATAGCTGAACCGATTTCGCTAATACTTTTTTTGAATATTCCTTGAAGCGTGAGGATGGTTCTCACGGAAGTTTAAAAAATTGCCTGAAAAAGACATTAAAGAATCAACTGTTAGGTGGTACGAAGTTCGCGGGGTCAGCTAGTTAAATAAATATAAAATAATAAATAAATATTCGGGACATTTCCACACACGGTCGCCTGACCCCAAACTAAGCAAAGCTTGTACTATGGCCAGAGACTGATATACATACTGAAATATTTTTAAATACATACTTAAATAGATATTAACACCCAGACATAGAGCAAACACAAATGTTCATCACATAAAATGTTTGCCCTAGGTGGGAATTGAACCCACGCCCCCCAGCTCAGAATGCAGGTTCACTACCAACTGAGCCACCGAGGCAGTCAAGTAGTCGTTCGGGTAGTTTTTCATAAATATGAAACTATAGCTACGCCCCGCGATTTTACCTGCGTTAAACGTAGCCTATGTGGTAATCCATGGCTTATGCTACCTCCATACCAAATTTTATTAAATCCGTCCATCTTTATGAGTGTCCAAGAAGAACAATCATAACTGTTAAGTACCTACATCACATAATTAAATTTATTTACATTTTAAATGAAAATTGTGTCACACACACAATTTTAATCTTTAAAATGTAAAAAAATTTAACACAAGCACGTGCCTATTGATATGCCGTGTTGTGAGTATGTGATGTAGGTACTTAACAGTTATGATTATAACTACTTTCTCTATGGTTTAAAAGGTCGAAAAATGCTTAGCATAGCTATAGTAGCTATAGTAACTGATTATAAGTAAGAAAACTTTTGAAAAAAAGGATCAAAAAAGTGTATAAAATATTTTAAGTCCGCACGAAAAGCACAAAAAGGCTTAGATCCGATAAATTAGGCAGCGCCGCACACCTCTTGATCCTTTGACATAAGATCTTAAGTATTGAGTGTCGTAAGAGCATTTAACATCTTTATAAGAAGGTAGAATGGATAAAAAATGAAGAGAGAAGTGTCGTATGACTTGACAAGGGATGGGCGCTACCATTCATTTGTTGAGGACTTAATAACTACGTGACTTTTATTAAAAAGAGATTTATTAAAGAAGTACGGGTGTTTTAAGTCTTTGTACCATGCTGCTTTGTGAAACTGTACGTTGTTTTGAACAGTTTTTCAGTTTTTATTTTATAATGCACCTTATGACAGTGGACATATAAACGTGTTATGAGAAATAGTCTAGTAATTGTATGTCATCTGCTACATAACTGGAGGCGGGTATATGACGACAAGCTCGATACCCGTCACATTTGAGACTGAATATCGGCCGGCGAAGTGTGGGTGTTATATTACACCTCTGTCAGTCCCTCGGAGGAAAGGCGTGACGAAATGATATGAAACGCTACAGAAACTTAATACTGGCTTGATGATTATAGAGCTAACCCTAATATGTAAAATTTCCCATGCTCAGGACCATTCAAAAATAAATTAAAGTTCTGATGAAGATCTTCATTCATTCCTTTAAATTTTCACGGTACATCATAGTTTACGACTCTCCTACTGTTCCAGTAAACGTGACCTTTAACGGAACGATTACCGACGCCTCATATTTCACGAATTATAACGGACAGGTCAAAGCAGACCACCCTGTAGATGGAATCTATTGGTTAACCAGTAACCACATTTGAATTAATAACGCGTTGAGACCAATTAGGTGAAGAGTATTCACATATCCATAATTCCATAAACATCTTAAATGTAAGCTTATGTTCGGTCAAATTTACTGCGCTGGTGGTCCTTGATTAAGAAGTGCTATTTTCAACTTGAGAGAGATTTAGAGATGTCTACTAATTTAATTTACATACACAATTAGTACAGCTTAAGTTACGGTTACTTATTAAGTCGCTCGAAACAGTTTTATTGTACAGTAATTGAAGATCTTGGCTAGCAATTATATGACCGTTTCAATAAATTTGAAAATGTAGTCTTACTTCCATTAAAATTTGCTTCGGTCACAGTGTAGCTGAATACCATGTACTTATTTCTCATGATTGTTAAATACCTAAAATTAAAGTTTTACGCGTTAATAAAAGATGCCGCAAAGCAGGTTGTCCGAGTCTCCCATGTGTTTGTTACCATTTCAGCCTAATATTACCTCATGATTTAAATGCTTCGTGTCAGTAGCGGGGCCAATCACTCATTATAGCAATTATCGTAAAATTTTAGTGCAAGGGTGGAGTCGGCGCAAGCTAGCAATTTTAACTTTAGTCAAAAATAAGCTCATCAGTTAGCAAATAAGGTGATTCTCGGTAATGCAACCGTGTAAAGTATAATTGGAATCTAAAAATATATTTAAGGGGTGTGGTAAGGCTTGGCAGCTCTCTCGCTCACTCGCGACACTATTGTATATTAGATATAAAATTATAGAATGTATTTTTGATACATTTTCTTGTATTGATGACTTTAAAACCGTGTTACAATGTATTGAGAACCTTTTTTTTTTTTTTTGATGACTCTATGCTGTTGGCCACTGAGGCCTCGACAGCGTACCGGGCATTAGGCAAGCGCAGATGGCGCAGGGCCTCAAAAATGCTTACAAACTATGGGCGACGAGCGCAAGGGCACCTTTGAGGTACGGCCTCGGCTTGGGCTGTCGCCGAGGGAGAGGCGTCGAATTGCCCTGGCAGCCCAGAAGGGGCTTGCTCTAGGGCCCTAACGGGGACGGTTGAAGTTAAGGTTAAAAAACAAAATAAATTATTATTAACAATGACTCGACCGCCTTGTTCGGAAAGGGAACCTCACCTCAGAAGAACAGGCAAGAAACTGAGGGGCGTAAAATAAGCGAACACTACGAGCTAACTAACCGATCTTCTAACAGACCTTGTAGGCAGTCTTCGACCTCGCCGGCGAGGTCGGTGTATGACAGTGTACCTTTGGTAACCGACGCCTATACCAAAAACTGAATACTTCCTGTTGCAAGGAGCTGCCGGGTCGGACGACCCCAGCGCCGGCGACGTGACGACGGCGATAGGGTCGTCCGGGTCGCCTAGGATGTTCCTAGGGCGCCTACGGAGAGGGGGAGGGTCTGTGGGATCTACGGAGTAGTCCACGGTGCGAGTGACAAGAGGGTTGGGGTGGTGAGGGGCTCTATCAAAGTAGCGCCGGGAGAGAAACTTGATGTACTGACGGATGGTATTGAGAACCATTTTCATTTTGATATTTATAATGTGTGCTCAGAGAAACGTGAACACGTAATTTTTTGACGGGTTTAGGTTTTTCTAAGTTAAAAACTGTAAGCATCAACATGAAAATTATTCTGAATACTTTGTAACACTGTTTTCAATCATCAATACAAGAAAATTTATCAAAAATACATTCTATAATTTTATATCAAATATAATAGAGTCATAAGCGAGTGAGACAGCTGCCAAGCCTTTCCATACCTCTTAAGAGCTGTCGATAGCGATAACTTTATTAAGCTCGTAAAAAGTTATTTTCAAACGTTTATCGACGTAAGTACTCGTATGTACTCGTATCTACGAGTATGAGACGCTGTAATGCAAATTCATTTTATGTAATTTATCGGTTTCAGAATGCAGAATAATGTTGTAGCGATGCTTGTACTGTGTTTATAGTGTGTCGAATCAAACTTCAAATCAGTATTAATTTACTGGAATGTTGGACGACCCTTTACAAGACTGGCGTAAGTAAGCGTAAAAGAAGAGAGGCCTACATTTATGCAGTGGTCGTATCTATTCTAACATTCATTTTTGAATCTGAATTTATCGCGAGGTCTTAAAAGAAGAGAGGCCTATATTTATGAAGTGAACGCACTGAGAGGCCTATTTTTATGTAGTGCGAGCGCTGCATAAATATAGGGCCTCTCTTCTTTTCTGACATTTCATCTCATCTATTCTGACATATATTATGCAATCTAAATTTATCGTGTAGCCATAAAAGAAGAGAGGCCTATATTTATGCAGTGGTCGCACTGAGAGGCCTATTTTTATGCAGTGCGACCACTGCATAAATATAGGCCTCTCTTCTTTTCTGACATCTCATCTATTCTGACATATATTATGGAATCTAAATTTATCGTGTGGCCTTAAAAGAAGAGAGGCCTATTTTTATGCAGTGGTCGCATCTATTCTGTCTTCCTCTAAAAGTCACATTCCTTTTCAACCGATTCCGGTGAAATTATGTGACAAGGTTAAAAAAAAAATCTGAGTGAAAAATTACCAATAATTAGGTCGGCGATGTAAGCATAATTATTGAATCTGCTCACAAAATTTCACGATAATCTGGCGATCTGTACAGAAACATTTAGATCCGGACAGAAATCCAGACAGAATTCGGACATTTGAACGCATTTTTAAACATACTACTCTTCTTCTCATATTATAAAATCGAAAGTAGCTCTGTCTATCTGTCTGTCTGTTTGTAGGCTTTTCACAGCTAAACGTCTGAACGTACCTTGATTAAATCTGATAATTAGTTACAATATTATAATGTTAACAATAATAGAATGTTTTTAGATTCTATTTTCTGAATAAACGCGAACGAAGTCGCCGGTAACAGCTAGTAATTTACATATGAGGTATGTATGTTTGACTGAAATAAAAATGTAGTCCTTCCTAGCTTTAATTTGTGAATGAAAACGATGAGTTTAATTTTTATCAAGCGGGATTTTTAAATAGCTCTTGTAACCAGATTCTTTTTAGGGAAAAATCTCCCAAATGACTCTCCTAATGGCCGAAATGGCTTATTATGACTGTGGCGCATCTTTAATAACAGTCCTTTAACACTGAGTTATGTTCAACAGTTTATTTTCATTAGGAACAATTAACCGTTGCCCATAGATTATGTTACTTCGTAAGGACCGGGCCCAGCGGTGCTATTCACAATCATTCGGAAATGCTTCCGATCGGATCCTACAAAAATGTCAAACTCAAATTGTTTGAAACTCAGTCTACTTTTACAAAATTTGGAATAGGGAATCGAGTATAAATCCAATCGGAAGAATTAATCACGTTCAAAAAACTTATGAATACGGTCTCAGATTCATTATTTTTAATTTTTAGAATCCGAACGGAAACCTTTCCGAATGATTGTGAATAATTAAGAAGGTATCTTGTTCAAGTGTAATTGTTTAATTGTTTAATAACTATAACGGCAACATGCCAATTACACCCGTTAATTTAAAATAAGTGAATATCACAACAAGTCAAGACATGTCAAATGTACTAAGTCACCACAAGCTTATTTAGCTTCAGTAAAAACTGAGTTGCGTGCAACCTTGTTCGACAGGTTATCTGTTTATCATACTTCAGAGAGTTGCAGTGAAATTAGTAGATAGCAATGAAACTAAATTAGGGGAGATTTGAAAGTTGGCGCTAACGCTTCAAATAAGTACGAGACGTGACACATTCTGAGGAGCATATCCTTTTTTTGAGGTTCATGGCATTGTCTTTCTACTCACCTCCCAGTGCTAGCATTTGGTTTAGGCGTCGTCCTGATTAAGCACACTGTGAGCAGCTGACTATCCACTGGCTGACTCTATGTCGCGTATTGGGCAAACTCAAAGTTGAGAATCGGCGAACTGTAGCAAATAAAATGCGAAACAGTCAGCAGGTACGCCGCAAACTGAATACGCGCGTACTCAATTTAAAACACACAAGGTGCGAACTGGAGGTAAACAATCCGCCACTCACAGCTTGCTTAGTTAGGACGAAGCTTTATGCGTTTATAGTTTCTTAATTGGATTTAGATTTGCGTCTCTCTGCGGGACGCGCCGCGGATCGTGGGACATTGATAATGTTTTAAACATCATTATTTTAACGTCGCCTCAAAACTTTCCAAATTCTAATTGAAATAAAATTCCAGAATCACAGCAAGGATAATAAAATTATGGTATGTTGGCGCGAGCCGTTCAGTTATTTTGAAAAGGTACATTGACCTATTAAAATCAAGGTAGAGGTCAATGGATATTATGGTAAACGATTGTTGCTTTACTTAACAAATACAAAAAATGTATTTATTAATTTGAATGTATTTTTTTTGTATTTCTAAATTTCTTACATATTGTACAGACGCATATTATTGTAGTTACGAGCATGTACCGCCAACCAGACAAAGCTCTTAAATGTCCTAAATCTTAACTAAAATTACAAAATGTGACAGTAAGTAAAGTTATCTTATAAAGCAGAACAACTCGGAAAACTCATAAACTATCGTTCCTACTTGGTCGATACACCATCTACTAGTACTAAGCGGTTTGCCTCCACCTTCTTAATACGAATCCCTAGGGTATGGGGAATAGTTTGCCACTATGTATCTGTATTCCTGACTAACTGCGACCTAGGTATCTTTAAGGCCTGAGTGAATAAGTACCTTCTAGGTCTTTCTGCTTCATCTAAAGCCACAATATCGCTTGACATCAAGTTAGTTGGTTGTCAAACGTTGCACTATTGTATAAAAAAAAATTAAGTTTGTTTGTTTGTCTCAACTTTCTGACCTATCATTTTTTTTTTTTACACGTTGTCTCCCGACAACGCTAGCTAGCACAGGAAAGAATACTGGGCTTGTCTAGCCGTAGGTAGCACCACGGGGCGCAGCTAGTATATTATATGGCTAAAATCTTAAGTAAATAATACTTAAGATTTTAGCCTGCCTAAAATCTAAAGGTTGCCTGGAAGAAATCGCTTTAGGCGATAAGGCCGCCCTTGTACTGCCGAATGATATTTTATTGTTTATTTTTTTCTTTATGTTTGTTTTCCTTTGTATTTTTGGTGTGCAATAAAGATGTATTGTATTGTATTGTATCATAGTTAACCATGGAAAAAATAAATGTATACCAAAGTAAATACTGTCCATCAGAGCATTATCTACGTGACATCGTCTTAATGCCACCTTAATAGAGGGACAAAACTGCTCAAGTAGGTAACTTTAGTCCACGTGTGGTTTGGGTAACCATAAACATACGTTCACAATAGGATGGCCCACTAAAAAGCTAATATGTCAATAGGGGACATAATGTTGCACAACAATGCCTATTCTTGGCGCACTGCCATGCGTGTAACTTTATTAAATAGAGATGCCCCCGTATAGGATTGATAGCCCTGACGGCAGGGGCTTTGCAAAAAATCCAAGTAATTCGTTTTTAGGTGGACCCAAATCGATATGCAAACTTTAACTTTACATTTTTCTCTTATTTTTGTTTTATACGTCTTGAAAGAGCACTGACCGTAATCAATACGCACAAAAGGCAAGTCCTCATTCTGCGATATACAAACTTTATAGAAAGGGTAACATCCGCCGTGGATGCACATCCGGAAAGGTGCTATTTCAAATAAAAGCTCAGACATAATTCGTCATATTATTCATAAATAAAAATCAGTGCAAGATCGGGCAGATGTGAAAGGATTGCACACATGGTGGAAAGGTGCGCCATGCTTGCGGACCATGACTTGTGCCAAAGTACCACTTCTCTGCGCAAACAATTCTTAGTAATATAAGTTTGCATCTGTTGCGTTACGCATCAATATTTCACCCTTTATCTATTTGCAAAAGTTTGACTTCATGGAATCTTTAAAAAACCGCTTCCATGACTTTATTTTGCATAGCTAAATTCACATCTAATCAAAAACTTGGTTGAAATTGGCTCTAATTCCCTTACTAATAAAAACGTTAATAATAGTGTTTTGTCTTTTTCGATCGAGTTTAAATTTTAACGAAAAAAAAAAAACAAAACACTGTACAACCACTTCGAGGCATACAATGTGTTTTATATATATTTAGATAGATATTTTATTGATCTTCACTTAAGTCTACACGTTCATTAAAATCTGTGTCTGAAAAACGTTCAATTTAAACCCATAGTTGTCGTTCTCCATCAAACAAAAACAAAATCGCAAATGAGACCAGAAAAAGCTTGTACTCGATAAAGTTGCGACATAACCGAAGATGTTCAGGGGGGCAATGTAGCTTACCTTGGCCGGTAATTAATCGTTGACGTTGCGTAAACCTTAAAAAACGGACGAAGAACGGCTCAGCATTACTAAAGTTTCGCAAACGTGTCACTGGTAGTCCAGGGGGACAATTCAGTTAACCTTAGCCGATGCTTAATTGAGCCGTTGATGTTGTTTTTTTTGGCACATTATACGGGGAACGACTCAGTATCGCTAGTGTCCTACAAACGTACCAGCTAGACTACCAGTGACACGTTTGTGAAACGTTAGTGCTTCTGAGCCGTTGCTTGACTGTTTTTTTTATGACAAACGCAACACCAACTGCCCAGTTAGGCATCGGCTAACAAAAATTGCCGCGCTGCTAGCAAGCTTATAACATGTTCGAGATACTCAGCCGTTTCTCGGCCATTTTTATGGCTAACGCATCGTGAATGGTTCAGTAAAGTATCGGCTATGGTTAGCTAAATTGGCCCCAGTTGAAAGCGCGTGGCGCGGTGCCTCTCAAAGCAATCCAGTTTAGCAATTAGAGTTACAACTTTATCAAAGATATCCCAATACGAAGGACCACCGAGGCTCATATCTGCTAAGAGCCTTTATAAATATTAGCTAGGTTCAACTTGAAAACGTAATGGGACTGTCAGCTGATTGCACTGGACTATAATCCCTAGAATGAGTTTATTACAAATACTGGTCCAATTATGCGTTTACTTGTATATGCAAATTGCTGAATGGGACGAACAAATAGAAGCGAATTTTGCATTTTACATGAACACGTCTAAGCTTACATGGAATTTAAGATCGGTCGATACTTTGGTGGCAAATTGAAAATGAAGCAGCAAAATTGCAACGAGCCTGGTAAGTGTAATTTGTTATACTTTATTCAGGGATTACCGTAAAATATTTTTGAACGATTATCGAGCGACGCTCAATCAAAAAGTATTTCCATTCCAATTTTTACAATGGGATCCTTTCAGCTCTTTGTTAGTTTCGTTTTAAAATCGCAAAATATGCGAGTGACAAAGGTTGTAATTATCGGTTTTGGTTCCGTTGGCTCCTCCATAAGGCTTTGTGAGACTGGATGTCTCTATTTTGCGATTTTCTAAGGTGTGGGCTGGCTAAATGTTATTTGACGAGAGTATTGTGAGCACGCCCGCGGCGTTATTGTGCACGGAGCTTTATTCCTGAATATATCACTCCCACAATTTTATAATAGCTTGCGAATTCACTTGCAGGAAGAATATGATGGATGGGATGTGTGCAGCGTCTAGGGATTCTATTGTTCATATGTGAGAAGTTATACGACTCTTGGGAGACATTAAAATATACCTATGCGAAATATTATTGCAATATTTGCGAATCCAAGTCGATACTTAATCGTTTTATTAGTCACTGTCAAACATTTAAATTTATTTACATACCATACTCGTATATAACATAACATTGCCACGCCTTTTACCAGAAGGAGCTGGCAGAGGTGTAATACAACACCTAAACTTCGCCGGACGATATTCGTCTAAAGTATTTTAAAACTTTCATAGATGATACGAAAGATTTTGAGTTACAAAATCAGATATTCAATCCGTTTTTCAAATGAGTTAAAAAAAACTTAATTAAATTCTTAAATGAAAAGTTTGATTTGCTTTAACAGATTTCGTAAAGTAACTCTAGAAATATTAATATGGCTATACTTTGTATTACTGTTTTTAAATTGCATTCAGTTAATATTCCACATATCTTCGTACGGGCTGGATGTCAAATAAACACACGAGCATTCATTTACACTTTTTACAAAGAATCTAAAAGCAGGTACCACTTAAAACTGAATGGCACAAAATTAAATACGAATTGCTTCTCGGAGGCGACACCGAGTCTATTAAAATTGAGTTTAGCGCCTTCTTCAATGGATGATTGAAGGCATCTAAACAATTCTGTCCTTTCCCAGTCAATGGCATGGCCCACATAACTTTTTTTAGCACAATACCAGGGACAATGGTGATTCCATTGCCTTTGAATACCGTGTAAAATGAAGTTCTTCGTTCTACATTAATGTAACTTTTTCAGTTATTCACTGAAGGCAATGCCGCCCAGTGTGCGGGTTGCAAAGTTGACCATGCTCTATTGCTTTGAAGATTTTATGAGTTATGCTGTCCAGAGAAAAATCATCTTTACTGTCTGTCAAATAAAATCCATATCAGACGGTTTGTTACGTTTATTTTGTTGTAGGTATTTCTTTGGGCATGGTCTCTGTTGGAGAGTCAAATACAATAAAACTTGTCGTTTAATTTTCACTTTACAGACCGTAATAAATTTTGAATATTGGATTTAAAAGGAACCATAGGGATGCTACTTGTCTCTGTGATATTGTAATGAAAGTTGCATTGTTCAATTTGATATTCTGTAGAAACTTTGGCGCCGGTATTGTTTCTCTTGTAATCTTAGGCTTATAGCCAGAAGAGAACGAACCTTACACTAATTAACAAAAAGTCGAAAATTCGCATTACTATTGTTGTTATTAATATGCACGCGGATGTAACTAATTCGCTCATACTCTGTATGTGTGTGTGTTTTTGATTTTCAATTTAATATTCGTTGAAATTTAATATCTTGTGCCTTGTGTTATACAAGACATGGAGACGGAAATATTATTGTTTATTTCTTAACATTATTATTAAAAATATATATTTATATAAGTAACTATAAGGAACAGGTAGGATAAATACCAATTAATCTTCAATACTTTTTAGAAGCATAACTTATTTGTTTTGTATAACATTTTCAATATAAATTAAGTTTGTATGAGTACTTCAATATCACATTGAAAATATTGATCATCGCATCTAAACAAATTCATTGGCACGTGTATAAAAGGTCCGCATCCACAACCTCTATTTGAAAGCATATTCCAGGTAGGGGTCGAAAAAAATTGATTTGTGGCGAGGCGGGGGGAGCGTTGGGTCCCTATCCAAATTTTTTTAGGCAAGGTGCGCTCATAAAAGCGGCGCGGGAGAACACCGAGCTCATTCATAACATAGCCGCAGAGAAAGACGAAGCTCTCACAAATCCTAAACATATTACGTGACCGCAATGTTACAAGGAATTCAACACAAGCCTGTCGAGTACGTGTACTCTCCAAGGATGGTCCCGATCGCTCCTGCGCCGGAACGAAAACACTTAACGCTCGATTTGCAAGACAAGAAGTACATCTATAAGAATACTGGCAGCACTGGCGCTCAAGCTGCTTCGATCGCGAGGAGGAACGCTCGCGAAAGGAACCGGGTGAAACAAGTGAACGACGGATTCAGCGCTCTGAGGAAACGACTTCCCGCTTCAGTCATCGCGGCTTTGTCGGGCGGATCGCGACGAGGTTCCGGGAAAAAGCTGAGCAAAGTTGACACGCTACGTATGGTAGTCGAATACATCAGATATTTGGAAAGCTTGATCGATGAAAGCGACACCGCTCTTGGTGTCACGAAGCCACAAGCCATTGAAGCTCCTCACGAAATGGATGAAGGAATTTATGGAGGCTCACCTTTTTCCTCTCCGCTACCTTCGCCATCTTCTGATTGCTCTTCGGGAGTGTCATCAGGCCATTCTGCAGTGTTCGTGCCCAGTTACCAACATCACGAGGAACAACCGAGTCCGATGTATGAAGACGACTTGCTCGACGCCATATCGTGGTGGCAGCAAAAGTGAATTATAGACAAAAGTTCGTGGATATTTTCTAGTCATTTGTGCCTTTCAGCTCTAGAAGAATTATTGTGTAGTAAAATATTTTTTGTAAATAGTTTCTGCAAGTTTACAATTTTGTATGTATTATAAGTAGGGTTTAAATTGTATAAAATAGAGGCTGTGAAGCAATATATTGCAATTTGTAGATAAGACTGGATCTGAAATAAAAGAATAATGAAATATAAAATGGCGTTTAATCCTTTATTTTACTTTTTAATTTTCAAGATTAAACATTTTTTCAATTATTTCTACAAAAATGAGTAGGTATACTGCTGAAATGTTAGGCAACTTACCTTAATGATTTAAATGCAAAACTGTTACACAATATCAATTTAGGAAAAGGTAAATATCTTATACAATAAGTAATACATTCTACTAATATTATAAACGCGAAAGTTTTTAAGAATGGATGAAAACATGGATGGATGGATGTTTGTTACTCTTTCACGCCAGAACGGCTTAACAGATCTGAATGAAATTTGGCACAGAAATAGATTATATTCCAGAATAGCACATAGGATACTTTTTAACCGCGAGTGAAACCGCGGGGCGCAGCTAGTAATACATATAGTATAAATATTTAGGTACCTAGGTAAGTAAGTCTAAGGCTCGCATGCTCTCATGACGCTCAGGAATATATCTCGATCATTCATGACTGAGATTCAAGACTGAGCGTCGCTTAAGCGTGCAAAGCTCATCATAAAAATTACTATGATATTTTTCAGTTCTAAAATAATATTTATCGAGATATTTGTTACCATAGCGAAGCATTTTCACTACAACGAAAATAAAAGAGTGTCATCGATAGCCAACCGCAGGCTGCAGGGCCTGATTAAGGCATCGAAGCACCGAAGCTCAGTCGCGCAGTACATTGTTATACGAGATTAATAGTGTTCGCCGAGATAAGAGGTGGGAGCTAAATGCATTTACATGTGCGAATGCAAAAAGACTGATAAAGCGACAATGAAGATCGTGGCCTATAAGAATTGTAACGCTCACGGTTGAGACACACTGCTTTGTAGGGAAGCTTAGCAAAGAATATTTCAAGCTTATAAAATTGAAATTGAGTCCGTTTTAAAACAATAATTGTTTACTTAAAAATGTAGCACGATTGCCCTCGTACTTACCTACATATTATATTACACGCAAGTAGTACTTTAAAAAAATCCATACGTTTATTATGAAAACTGACGTATTGAGACATTTCTCAACTTTTAGTGGTTTTTTTCAATTTATATTCTACTATAGTTACCCACTTAATTGATATTTAAATTGAAAGATTTGAAAGCATTTAGACGTAATTGAATGATTAACAATACCCGGAACTTACAAATATGATACCAAAGTTTTAAATTACTTTCTGTCAGATTTGGTACTGAATATCGTCTGGCGAAATGTGGGTGTTGCAATACACCTCTGCCAGGCCCTTCAAAGAAAAGGCGTGACGATATGCTACGTAAATTTACTCAACTACGCACCCGTGTGTAGAACAAACAAATTTATTTCAACCAGATATAACAGTAGATTGCAGTTTACGATTATTGAAAACGCTGATAGAAAGGGACACTAACGAATGTAATTAAACCTAACTCAAGTATAAAGTCACCTAATTGCAACGCATATTTTTGCAACCAAGCAACAGACGTGGGAAAGAGCCCGATTAGAATTCCGTGTTATTTCATTCAACTGTAGGGATTACCTTTTTAATCTACGATTACTTTTCATTTTTGCCTTTTTGCTTCCGTTTCCAAACTTTTTTCAAGATTCGATACTTTTAAAGGTTTTTTTGTTCCGGAACCATTAAATCGAATCGGATACTGAGTATTGTGTTCGTAATCTCGTTTCACGGGGCACGTGAGCTTTGTTCGATTCGTGATTTTTGCAAAATCTGAACGATAAGGAAAAAAGTGCGTTCTAAGCTGTTGAATAACGATGTAGACAAAATTATAATTGTGTATTTGATTCGTTTTTAGTTTTTGTGGAACATTAGGCCGGCGTAAGTTACTTGCAAAACAAATTTAATATTCTAAAAGTACTTAGCTTAATTAAAAAAAAACTTACTTGTGTAAATCTACATTTTGGTTTGTTATATTACTGTCATTCTTCTTTTCACTTATTGCAATTTTTGCCATTATAAACCGACTATAAATGTACGTAATATTGAGAATAGTTAATAGTTACGCAGTATTTAGTCTTTTCCTTTCTTTAAAATTTTAGCTCTATCGAAAGAGACAAAACGTTATAGTTACAGTTAAAGTTGTACTTAAAACTAATTCGAAACAATACCACGTTTATTTTTATACTACGTTTATTATTATTTAGCTCTACTAAAATATTTTAAGCTTTAAAAATTTGTTTGCCACAGAATCAGATAAACAGATCAAGCAATGATACAAATCTCTATAGTTTCTGTTACCGATCACCCCTACTGTGGACCATTGTCTACGCATTTCACTCGACTTACCTCTCTAACAAGCATAATGCGATTGTTTTTGTTAATTTCTATCATCTCTTCCACCATTGAACGGATGCATTCATCCGTCATACTTTAATTAATCTTTGACTTTCACTCTTATTGTTTTGTGATAAATCTCTTAGTTTGTAAAGATGCGTTGAAATGTTATTAATGGAATTAATTGGTGTTATTTATTATTTACTGTTATCACGCTGAGTTGTACTTTTATAAGGTCAACTGGGGCTAATGCGTCTTTGGGGCAATTGCGTCTTTCGAGAACTACTGACAAACCCTTAACAAATTAGGCAACTAACGCCATCTAGTACAGATTATTGCAACTAAAGATAGCAAAATGATTTAAGTGGTGCCTATATAATATGTAGTTGTGGAGTATTATTATTCTTGTGGCTCCTTAATAATAATCATTGTGTAGCTTCAGAAAGCTCGGAATTTGGTTTTACAGTGTTTCTTTTTTTAAAATTAAAACTTGATTGAAAAGACAAAACAGTTTATGTCTATTTCAAGGCTTTAAGGCTTACTTTACATTTTACTAAGGAGGATAGTGAATGAGTACAAAAATTAATTTTATGCACGGTTTATGAATATTTAAATAAACGACCATAATTAATTTACTCATGAGGTCATTACGTGCTATCACTTATGCAAACAGCTGATTTATTTCGTTTTAAGTTCACATGTTTTGCGCCAATTAATTATTAATCATCAATAGTACATTTATTTTATTTACGTTGAAATTGTTTTTTTTTTAAATTATTTGGCAATTTCTTTCCTTTCTAGCTTACTTCAATAGGATAGACAATGAGAATTATCGCATAATATCTGTCTATATAAAACGTTTATAAATAAATGTAAATATAGAGGTATACCTATTCTATGTACTGTACTGTACTGTGTTTAACTAACTAACCTTAGCTTACTGGTAATACGACACACAACAGTTTGGATATTTTTTAAACAAAAAAGTGCAAATACATCTGTCAATCATGTAAAGTCTATTCAATGGAAACCAATTTCTTATTTCTAATTAGTAGCATCACGACCAAAATGTGACCACTTGACCGCAAACTCAGAATATCTAGTTGCGTTAATGTAAATATGAATGGTGAAATCTGACACTGCGAAGCTTTCAACGAATAATTTTTGTCCAAGTAAAAAATTAATATTTGAACCAATTTATTTTCCCCTACACTCAAAGTTAGACGTAAAAAATATTGCTACTTCATTTTACCCAAACGAAATCGGAAGATGCACTTTGGATGTGCAATTTGAGATTGATTTCCGCATGAAATGCATCAAATGACTAACACTCATCTTTCGCTACATTTTTTTCATTATTTCCTCCAAAGTTTTACAAAACCACCGAGTTTTTGTTCCGCGGGCTTTTTCTCTAGATGTGGGTGTTTTGTGCAATTTCTGCTCGAAAATGATTGCTCAATGATGTTAACCACGTAATCCAGCGGTTTTTATCTCTCGATTCAATAAAACATCTTTGAAAGTAACCGACGTACGTTTATTACGGTTTGATGGCACTCAAGTTCAATTTAATGCTTAGAAAATCGGTTCCCGTAATGTTCAACTGTTCAAATAAATATTACTAGATCACCGTGAGTTTATAGACTGTTGTATTTTATTAACGAACACGTTTACAAATGGTAATACTTGGGCATATTCGTAAAGATGTCTTTGAGCGTGAGCGTGCATGAAGTTATTAGTTCGAAATTTTTGAAGCACTGAGTTTTTGAACCTTAGTTCTTTAGCCGTAAAGTTTACAATGATAGCATATTTTTTCAAAACGTGTATTAGCATAAGAGATGCAGTTGTTGTTTAGAAGGACAGTAGCAAGTCAGTGATTTACTAAGAACACCGCTGCGCTTACTATATAAAGTGACCTTTGTGTAATAAGTTACTCCCTATAGATATTCATTGATTATTGCATTGTACATGTACATACATTATTGGAAGATAATAAAATTGGAAATGAGGGTTAGTTATTGATATGAGAGAACACGGCTAAGGTTAAAAACTAACATGTTTCAGTAGAAAAGGCTGTTGTTTATAGACAATAAAAAACAACAACAGTACATAACGTACACAGTAAAACAATGATAAGTGTGTGAAAACAATTTAATATGTTTTTCTTTACTTAACAACATTAATAATCTTATAATATAATAGTATTTTGTATTCGAGTGTAACGAAAGTTTAGTTTATTTTTTTTGTTTTCGATGAACATCTCATTCAAATTTCCAACAAAACTTTTTGCTAGATGCACCTTGCTTCATATTTTGGTGACAAAAAATTAATTTAAATGAAAATAAAAACGAGATGCTTAAAACGTCGGCGTGAATATCATAAAGAGGATTATAGGTTGGAAAGGCTTAATGCTCTAGGATTCAATTAGACGAAATAAGCTTAAGTGGGGAATATCCGCTGTTTTGACAGCACTTAAATTAGGAGAGGGTTGCTTCCGTCAAATTAGAGGCGGTAACATGGAGGTGACAGCCCGCGGGCCCTAGACACGTTGCAATCACTTCCAAACGATTCTATTTCTCTAATTGGTTGCGCTCAAACGTTAGCTGCTAAAAGATTATAATTATGTTTGGGGCATTTTTTAGAAGATTTGAAGAAACACATTATTATTATTTATTTGCTTTATTTATTACATTAATATTAATTATTATTAGCGATAGCAGCGGAGTTGGGAGAAGGCCCGCCTCTTAAGTCAGAGGGAGCGGGTTCGAACTCAGCCGATGGCACGCACCAATATGTTCATTGTGTGAGCATAATATGTGCGCATTTTATGTCATCTGCTACATGACTGGAGCCCGGTGTATGACGACAGGCTCACCCCCTGTCACATTTGGGACTGAATATCGTCCGGCGAAGTGTAGGTGTTGTATTACACCTCTGCCAGCCCCATTGGGGGAAAGGCGTGACGACAAGTTATTAATTATTCATTACTTACTTATTTTTTCATTATAAACCTAATGTGTGTTTCAAAATAAATTTAGTTTCTTTCATTGTTCTTTCTTCTTTCTAATTGTATGTATGGACAATTAGATCACGTTTTTGTTCAATCAGTAGCTGACCTTTTATTGTTAGCGTTTGTAGAAATAGAATGGTTTGAAAGCGAATGCATCTTGTCTAGGGCCGTCATTTTAAAGGGTAATCACTGTATATTACTGTACACTTATACAGTACATATTATTGTATACTTATACTGTACTGTTACCTGCAGTAAAAACATCTCAATCAGTTAAATGACTCAAATCAACAGGACAAACGTTCAGCAACAAAATAATGTTGATCCAAAAAAGTTTTCATTACACTAAAATGGGGAAAACAGAACCTTGTTGTGTAACTTAGCTAAGGTGTTCCTAGGAAATGAGTAAATGTAGAGATACGTTTGTTGCCGGATACAGTAATTTCTAAAATGCGTTTATTTTTATCTGGAAAAGACAAAGCACTTGGCGTACTAAAACAAGTGTACCAAGTCAACGATAGCTTTATCTGCTAGTTATCTTCTATGCATTGGCGCGTATACCATGCGGGCTGCTCATTAAAAGCACCTTATTTCGATGGGTAAAGGTGTATTTTTGTTGTTCTATTTGCTGCTTGGTCTGTTGTTTCATTGTTAAGAGTATTCAGAACGTGACAGGCAGTTACTCTAAGTATTTAACTTCGAAGGACTAACTAGAACTCTTATGGGTTTTAAACTTTTTATTGATTAAACATAAAGTACCTTGTTGTAATTAATGAACGTAAGAAATAGTTTCTCAATCTTCAATCCTAGTTTGGCGTGCTTAATTTGAGAACCAGTTCTCAGTCCATTTTTAGCAAGACAGAGTGTGGCAAAAGCCCTAGTTTATGTTTCAGATAAATTTATGACATGTTTTAATAACGACAGTAATGCTATTAACGCGAACGATTGATTTGTTTTGATGTTTTTACAAAACAATCAATTTTAAATTAAATTCAGTTAAGTTAGACGTAAAATAAGATATGAAGCCTTTTTAAAAAAGCGTGAGGCGTCCCAAACAAATTACGAACGAAATTGCAAGCCATCGCCAGTGATAAACTTACCAAGTGATAGTTAATTTTATGATAGTCATATATTATTATTATGAGTACCTATGGATTTTGAGCGTGAGAACAATACCAAAGGTAAACGACAAGCGCTTCAAAACAATAATAATTTCGATTAATTAAATTAATGCATGTCTCCTGGTGACAATTAAAATTAATTAACAAGTTACCATAATAATTAATTAGTGGCGTTTTAAGTCAGGTCAGATCACAACTGATACGTAATATGAAATTGGCTCAACTCGGGAGTATTTTAAACCTGGCATTTAAAGACCTTGAAGACTCCATTTGACCCAAATAAGATGTACTAATTACTTACATAAATAGTACTTGTGGATGCATTATAGATTTAAAAAGAGTAAGCTACATGCCCCATGCTTAGAGTAAAATTCCATCATATTAAATGTTGGAAGCAACCCAAAGTTCTAAATTGGTATTTACGTTAAAAAAGTTTTCTAGTGTAGCAAATAAACGTTTCTGATTTCTGATTTCTAGAAAGTGTCTCTTTGGTATATTTACCCGTAACTTTGTTCGCGTTAGTTTAGAAAATAGTATCCATAAACCTCCTCGCAATATACTGTAGCTAATTAGCAAATTTATCAAATGTAATGAATAATAATCCGTTACCAAAGAGATCAGAGTCCAACATTAAAAAAAACTGTCTGGTTTTGAGCGGAGTTCCAATTTTAGTTGTCAGTTGTTATTTTAGTACCAACTACGTACTATTCTGTGATGTTGTCTGACGCATTTGGTAGGCGGCGCGCTATTTTTTATTAATTCACAGAATTTCATGACAAAAAGATTTATTTATTCAGTGGTACGTATCCAAAAACCTTCCTTGTGATATACTGTAACTATTTCTCTAATTTTATTAAGATACCTGCAGCCGTTTAGCTGTGAAAAGCCTACAAACAGACAGACAGACAGAGTTAATTTCGATTTTATAATTGGTAAAGATGAACTTATATAAAAACCATTTACCATTAAAACTTATTTTACTTATTTAAAAAACCATTACGTACTCCTACGAGTACTTATATGGTTTTAGTTTTTGCTCAAGAGCAACTACGAAAAAGTCCCAAACATTCAGCTCTATACAAGGTGATCGATTTATTTATGAAACGACAATTCAGAGTTCCCACGTACGTTGTGTGCGAAAACTTCCGCGTCAGGTGCCTTCACGAAAGGGTTCACGAGCCTCAAAGGGTTCCCACTATTATTATTCTCTATTATTCCTCTCAAGTGTCAGTATTTTTTCTAGCTATAAAACTAATATTGGTAAGGTCCCATCCTCTTCCGCTACCTTTTTTGTCCGTGCAGTGCAATGCATTTAATTTTAGGAAAAAAGTCACTTTATTTGGACTGCTTTTAGACTTTTTACAATGTCACATAATATCAAGTTTATAGTGAAGGCACAAAAAGTTGATATTACGATGCTAGTTATAAATGTTACTTCATTACTATGGCTCTTGAAAGTTTATTAAGACCTTTCCATTTATTTGGAACTATACTTAAATTCAATCTAAAGTTATACTGTAAGAAACATAGAATATTAATTTAAACTAAAACTGATAGTCCAGATTAAATAAAAAGAGTTGACAACAATACCCTCGATAACACGTGAAATGCTGTACCACCCAAAGGCGAGAAATAATCTAATTAAATTATAATATTTATCTAATTAGATACAGCGTACACCATAATGCTTGCATCTTCGTTCATTTCCTTAAATTATGCATTTTGTCAGCATTGAATTTAAAGTCTTATTGATGTGATGAAGAGTGTACTTTTGTTTGAGCTTAAATGTAAATTCATATTGTTTGTTTCGTACAGAAGTGTCGTCCAAGTGATGAATGGACAGGCGTTGATTTAAGAGGGTACAACTTGAATGAACGAAACCTTGATATTTTGTTGCTTTGCATTCTAGCGTCAATGCAATAAAACTATAAAACTGGAACTATATCACTCCAGCTTTTAATGTCGCGCTATTACCACAGCACCTTAGTTTGAAATTCTTAGGAATCAGAAAAAAGAAATATGTCGAACTAATTGAGATATAGGTCGAAAAAAGAGATCAGATGTGTAAGATCGGATCGTGAACATATAAGACAAATCGCTTCCAAGTTTGTCAACCTTCGGGTGCTCTAAAGAACACGCTTGTACCCCATTCATCCATTTTTTAGCTCGAGGTACAAATTAACAAAGGCCGCGGTCACGTTGCACACAAAAAATTAAGAAACAAGTTTTTCCCAAAATTCCTCCTTCTTTAACATGAAGGTTTTATAGCATTTAGTACTTTGTTCATATCTGTATTTTATGAGCTTGATTCGGGACAGCTTAGCGGCATATAAAAGGTTAGATTTACATCGGTGCCTTTGTTCGTGCTGTGGGTGATCTACTTTGACAAAAGTGTTAACATATAAAGCCATAAAATATTTTGACTTCTCTTTTAGTGGACATAAGCGGACAGCCCCATTTTTTATGAAGTTTAAAACTCGTATTTTAAGGGCTATTTTTGTTCACTTCGATATAAGATAAGTTGTCCGTTTTTGATCTTGCATTGCGACGGTTGATCAAAGTTAAGTTTAGTATAAATCATGTTTATTTCATATTTATAATAGCTTCTTAAATAAATAAATAAATTAAAAAATTCGGGACACTTCCACACACGGTCGCCCGACCTCAAACTAAGCAAAGATACTGATATAGGTACATACTTAGATATTTTTAAATACATATTAACACCCAGACATAGCACAAACACAAATGTTTATTAAATAAATGTTTGCCCTAGGTAGGAATCGAACCCGCACCTCCAAGTTCAGAAGGCAGGTTGACATCCAACTGAGCCACCTAGGCAGTCAAAAAAATAAAACGTCATTGTTTAAATCAAAATTCTACATACTTTTTTTTTATAACTTAGCAAAAAAAAAGGGTGATGTACTTTTTGTATGGAAAGGCCTATTTCACACGATTTTTTTGATTTCATAAAGCCTATTTTATTGGAATGGTAATAAAATAAGCTTTAGAAAAGCCTTAGAATTTGTAACAGCAGATAATCTTAGTAAAAGCTTTTGAACTATTTTCTATTGATTTAATTACAGGTTGTCCATCTCTAATGAAAGCAGGTATTTAAAACTATTAGAATATTTTATATCGAGGGTGGTATTTACCCTTTACCTACCCCTGTCAGGCTCGAAGCGTTAATTTAGCTAAAAGTATGATTGCTGGCCATTTAACAAAACAAAATTAATTATATTACGCTGCAGGCAAAAGCATTCTTTAAGGGATCTATTATGTTCAACAATTAAAAAACGACCCGGTAAACATTAAAAATTATTATGATTTCATAAAACTGGAACAGTTTTAATCTTTCTCTACATCGTTTTCAATTCACAATTGACAAACAATGATAAAATCGCACCGCGGACCGCTGTCAAAAGTTATATTTATTTTCTTTATAAATTCATAGAATCTGTGCGAATTGAATATCGAGATGTTTGCGGGCAGCGAGCATTGTTCGGGCTGCGTTTGTTCGCACAAAGGCAACCCTTTGGCGACACAATGCGCGTCACTAATCTAGATCATGTGCGCTTTTGTACAGCTTTGTGCGTACGTCATCCGCCGCCGCTCCCTTGGATATCTCACTCGATGTCGATTTATAAAATATTACTGCCCAGGTAGCAACTCTCACGGCAACACCGCAAAAACTCCCAATCTTCAAATAACCAAACAGGAAATGAAAATCACTATCCCGCTTCCTAAATATCTTTCTCTACATTGTGTATAATGTATATCATTGCAGGATTAATATGTTTCATTTAAAACTGCTCCTGGTTATTTGTACTTTTAACTTTCTCAGTAATCGTAAATTACTCCAATCAGCGGCGTCCAGAAGATGCTGATTAGAGTGGCGAAGGGTCATTAATGCATGTGCAACAATTTTGTCAATAATTATGTAAAGTGTTGGCGGCTTCGCATGTGTGTTTTTGTTTATTGCTTATTACTTTGTAACCTCCGGCTCGGACTAACGGGGCTAGCTTCGACATCCGACAGGATGCATTAGAGTCGTTATGAATGTCTACTACGATCCTGCGATGACAAGATTGACTTGCTTTTATAAGTTACTAGCTGTCACCCCGCGACTTCGTTCGCGTTTATTATTTATATATATATATGTGAGCTATCCTATCTGTTAAGTTAGATCGAACTGCACACGGTGTGCAAATTTGATTGAAATAGGAGTCTATAGCGGACAAACAACGTGACACGTAATTTATAAATATTAAGAAGAAGATTTGATAAATATTTCTAATAAAAAACACTGATGAATTTTTTTGTAATGAGTGTTTTTATTAGAAATATTCTTAAAAGGGATATTAATTCTTAAATAAGATAATCTTAAATTTCTTAAGTAATTTTTTTTTCGTTTAGAAATGATTGCAAATACATAAACTAATCTACCAGCATATTAATATAACACTAATTTTAAGTAATATGACTAAGAAAGGTTTTATCATGCTGCTATTTTCTTTTACTTTAGCGATGGTTTATTAAGATACATTTTCAACCATAATATTATCCTAACTGGTTCCGAAATTTTTCTTTTTAAAAACATGTTAAGTAATAAAAAAAAACTAAACAAGTGAGTGTGAATGGTTATAAGAAATAGAGAAGAAACGAGAAATATATACGCAGAGCGTGAAAAACTCGTGTATAAAAAGGGAGTAATCTCAGAAATGACGAATGAAATATAGAGACGGAATACATACCTACATATTTTATCGACTCCATATAAGTGAGAAAAGGATGGACAGATGATAATGAATGTCCATGAAACTGACGTCTCTACTCCATTCGCAGTTCTAATTTGCAATCCGTGCTGCATGTGCTCAAAGGACATCATCCAGTGTCATCCCGTACTGGCCGCGGTTTAATTGGTACGAAAAAATCGATGTCCTCCCCTTAACTACCGGCTTCATAACAGGATACCAAAATAAAATGATCGGCCACTTTATAAAACGTATGGTTAGTTTAATTTCGGTGAATTTTAATGACGATGTACTTGTAGCAGAGTGAAGGTATTATAAGCGATTTTTGTAAGACAATCCGTCGTGCGAGAGAATTTAAGCAAAACACCTGAACTACAGTTTTGTAACAACGCGGATGTCAGGACAATTTTAATAGAACTTGATTTTTAAAATTACGATTCTATTTTAACGTTTGTGTCAATTTAAATGTTTGTTTCGTATTCGTGACAAATTTTCAAACCAACATTTTGAACATTGGTTTGAAAATTTGTCTACTACCTACTTCCAAAATGTACAAGAAAACCAATTTGTCTGGGAACGTTTGTAACATAGATTACTAGGAGGTCAACTCTAGAGGTCCAAAACTGACAGACCGATGGTTATCTCGCGATGTAAGACAAATCGCTTCCACTTCAACCTTTTTCACTGGACATCTTACACTGGCATTCAGATCTGAATCGAAATTTAATTGGCTTGTTTTGGCTTCGATGTTTAAAGATGGGCCGAAAACTTGGTCCAAACCAGGAAAATATCGAAGCAAAATTGCATTTTTAATCGTTATAATTCAAAGGGGATATGAGTATCCATCTAGTTATACGTTTTTCAGGCATTATGTGCCTCGAAGCAACTAATCACACAATCCTAGTAAACTCATACCTATACAATGAATTACCAATTATTCTACTAAATAGAGTCAACTGGGGCAAATGCGTCTTTCGAGAATTACTGACAAACCTTTCACAAATTAGGCGCCATCTATATTTTTTTCTCTTTAGTTGCAATAATCTGTACAAGGTGGCGTTAGTTGCCTTATTTGTGAAGTATTTGTCAGAAATTCTCGAAAGACGTAATTGCCCACAGACGCATTTACCCCAGTTGAAAACAACAGACACAGTTAACGACGCGGTAGTCGTAAATTCAGTTAGAGGTTATTCTCACACACATTCATTATACTCATACACCCAACCTCGATGAAAATAACTTCATTACCTATATCAAAAATTTACAAGCTTGTTGAAACTCTGTTATAATTATTCAATTACGCGCCGAGCTATAAATGCAGCCATAAAACGATCGATATCCCCTTATCCCGAATAACAAAACTGTAAAGTCAATATAAAAAAATATGCACTGGCAACACGGTAACAATTGGATTTGCACTTATAAAGTATATATATATAAGGGGGTATATGATGTGTTGCTGAAAGTATAGGTGTGTTGCTTAAAACAGAGGGAGTAAAGAATTCACCGCAATCCGCGGATTAACGAATGCTCCCGGCTGCTTGCAGTAAAGATACTCACGAGTTATCGAAATGTAGAGCAATTTTCACAGCATTTTGTACTAAAAAGATTTTCGCTTCATATCTGCCATTGAATAAGCTTAGAAACAGGTAGTAGTCTGACTCAGGGTTGGACTGAGCTGGAAGGGCTCGAGTGGCTCCCCGCAAGTCAGGGGAGACCTACCTCGTACCTTCCAACCTACCTTCCGTCTGCAGGTCAGACGTTAGGTAGATTGGAAGGTACACCTACCTGACGTCTAAGTCTGAGGGGGGCCCGCGCCGGCTAGATTAATCGATAAAATAGTCGATAAAAGTAAAATCCATTTTTAAATTTTGAGGTTATTAGAAATGGTAATGCATAGCGTAGTTTAGCCTGGGTTATTGAAATACACCACTATCTTGTCAACAGATTTCGGAACTTGAAGATAGTGTTTTTAGTGTTAAAATATTTACTGTTAAAACGTCCTTTTGAAATTAAAAAAGTAGAATACGTACTTAATAAAAAGCCACAATAATTACCAATACCAAAAACATACGAGAACTTATCAGTTACAATCTTTTATGTCCCATAACAGGGACACCGACCTTCCCTACATCGAGGGTAATTGAGCCGTTATCCATCAAAATATACAAACTAGTGGCTCTGACAGCTGAAAACCTCGCGGCCAACGTCTGTCCTCACTACAGATCGCATTTCGCAACCGATTCTCATGAAATTTTGTCAGCCTTTGTCAAGTAAAATTTAGTATTTTTTTTGAAATGGCGGAGATATGATATTTTTATACTTACTCACAAAATTTTAAGAGAATTGGTTAAAAATGCTACCTGTAGAGGAAGACAGAGATTCGGTGATACAAAAGTATTTTCGTCAAAGTAGAAGGAAGTATAGACGCTTTGCTCACTAAAGCTCGCTCGGACGATAAAGTATAACAGACAAAAAACAGACTGCAACTAACGAGTAAATCACCCAAAAGGCTATGATAAACTTTTTACAGGATTTCGTTTGATCATGTTGGCTGGTTTTCTCGTCCAAGTGTCCGTTCTACAGCCAGAGGCTACCGCGAACCGCCCAGGAAGCGAGACTCAACGCGAGAATACGAAATAAATTCCCTGGCAAGCGTAACAAAGGTGAAGTAAAAAGGAAGTGCAGCCCCCGGGCGAGACGCAGTAACGCACTGCGACGAGATTTATTCTCGCGAGAAACGAGAAAAATGACGCGAATGAGAAAAACAAGTTGTCAGCTTCAGATGGTGCGTTATGGTGGTTGTTTACATTTGGCATGTAATGAGATTTTGAACAGAGGTAATAAATGTGCGGACGCTTTCTTATTCTTGCACTGATATTTTAACTTGGAAGCAGTTTTGAATTTAGATCCGTTGCAAGGATTTTATTTTTGTCTCAGTAAGCAGTTTTTATAACTGCTAAAAATCTAGCTGATAAAAATCTAGGTTTCAATGCTGCGTGAAACAAATTAAGAAAATAAGTAAGAAGTCATTTTCATTGGGTTTTAAAAGTGTACCTACTTTATTTTGTAATTGTGAATGTACTCGTAATATTTAGGCATTATGTTAATTGTATAAATGTTAATTATTCACCTTCACATAAAACATGTACTTAACCTTTTTCAAATCAAAAATGTACAATAGGCTTAAAAATTTACTCCCTTTTGTATCGAATGTGAATTATTCACTCACTCACGTAATTTACACGAAACCGTGTGAAAAATTCACGTGCGTGAATTATTTCCATGTATCCACTGTTTGTGAATATGTCACAGTGTGTGAATTTTTAAACGTGTGTGACTTACTATGGAAAATTCACACAAAGCGAATACATGTGAAAATTACGTGTGTGAATATTTCACACATGAAATTTTGACATGTTTTCAGTGTGTGTGAGTGTTCTATAGTAATTCTACTCATAATAATTCTTTCTAATACTATGAAAAATTTACACACAGAGAAAACATGTGAAAATACACGTGTGAATGATTCACCCATGTGTGAAATATTTATACACGTGTGAAATATTCACACACGTGTAAAAAAATGCACACACTGTGACAAACTCACACACAGTGGATACATAGAAATAATTCGCACACGTGAATTTTTCACACGTTTTCGTGTAAATTACGTGTAATATACGTATGAAATATCTCACATGTTTTACTGTGTGTGAATATTACTAATTCACACACTTTAATTTATCACCTGTTTTCACTGTGTGTGAATTTTTCATATACATATGTGTATTTTGTATGTAAAATACACACCACGTACATTTTATTCACCCGTGTTTTTATTAACGCGTATTTATACATACACGTACGTTTATGTATCATATTATGTAGTACATACAAAACTCAGTAAATTTATAAACTTATTGTACATTTTCGATTTCTAAAACGTTTCTTACATGTAAAATTAATTTTATGGAATTTCCGTTTTATATCAACGACATAGTTTTGTGGTTTGGTTCATACAATTTTAATTGAAAACAGTGATCTTTTAATCACCGAACAAATGATAATTAATGGTTTAACTGTGTCCATAGTGGCTGATAAATCGAAAGCCATTGTGATATAACCGGCACTTTTACCGTGGGATCCTTTCCTTACCTTGACTGTATCCGCTCATTCCGCTCACTTCGCTGTACGTTCGCTCTTTTTGCTTTTATGCATGTTAATGTATGTTAACTATCGCTTTTGCAGGGAGGTGGTGGGCTAACTGTGAGACCACCATCGTATATGGGTGTTGGAGGCGCTTAATTGACTAGTTCTATCGTTTATGGTAAATAAATGGCATCTTACGATCGCAGTTTGCTTGTATATAGCGGTGAAATGAAAGCGTAGAAGTTGAAAATTCTCAACTGAAAAAGAGTGCAAAATATGTACGGTGTCTAAATTTTTTTTTACAACAGTCTAGGCATGCGTTTGACCACTGACTCGCTTGGTGGGAAGCGTCGACGTGAACGAAGGTGTAACACTAAAAATAAAATAAATAGAGACAAAACAAAATTACAAAAAGTCGAGTAGGTATATGGGTGATAATAAAAGATTTTTTATTACTTTTTTTAAAACTACTCTTTCATTTCAGAGTTATTTTTGAAATCTCCTTTGTATGGACGTCGATACGGTAAAATACCCAAATTCTCCTAATTAGATGCAAATCTATCTTGAATACTAACAAGCGGTGATCGGTGCTTTACCGGACTTTAAACGGCAGTAAATCAACTGAACGAGATCTTATGGATAGGGCCTTCTTTATGAACGTAAACCAAAAAAAAATTAACTCTACGAGTTATGTGAGTATAGTAAAAAGGAATTAGTGTAGAAAATTTTGGTAAAAGTACATTTAGTTTTGATCTCGTAACAAGTTATTAGAAGCTGTGCTATTTTTTAAAATTAAACAAATTGGTTGAAAAACTAAAGGTAGGTACGAGTAGGTACTGTGACATACAAATAGATGAACAAACAGATTGAACTGACATCCTACTAATATTATAAACGCGAAAGTTTGTAATAATGGATGGATGGATGGATGGATGGTATAGGATGTTTGTTACTCTTTCACGCCGCAACGGCTGAACAGATCTGGATGAAATTTGGCACAGAGATAGACTATAGTCTAGAATAGCACATAGTATACTATTTAACCGTGGGTGAAACCGCGGGGCGCAGCTAGTACAATATAATTATCATAAAGCTTTTTTGTACATTTTGCAATCAATAAAAATGTTAATAATCATTCATGTTGCTACAAATAAGCTAAAGTTAATAAAAAAAGTCCCTTAAAAAGTATTTAAGTGCTAATAGAATAAAAACATACCTAAGTACGTATCAATTTAGAAATATACAAATATTAAGAAAGCCAAAAAGTCTGGTAAACTGCGGTTTTTACTAGTATATAATATAGTATAGTATTTAAACCTTATATTTCTAAACGCATAGCAAACAGTGGCCCTCCACCGCGTACCCTCCGGCGAAAGATTTTCATCTTCATTCGATTTTTTCCTTTACCTTTCTTTAATTGCCATAATATTTCAAAAATATTACTAAGCGTGAAATATGGGTATAGCTAAAAAACTTTAATCAGTTTGTTACGTAGCTAAAAGTAACAAAAAGTGAAAACAACTAATTATAAGTGGAGTAGTTCTTAAAAGTTTATATCTATAATTTTGACATGTTCACTAAAATATTTGTGAAAATTGACAGAACTTTTTATGTTGATTGAATCAGGCGTTACTTTGCGGAAGTTTTCGACAGGTGGGTATAATTCATATTTGACTTAGTTTAAGTTAATAGTAATAGTAAACTAATGGAAATTGGATTCACATTTTTCTTGACGACGCGTCGATATTGTTCGTTGTTGTCGAATATTAACCTAACAATATTGATAATGAGACCAGTGGTCTCAATATTTTTGTTGTAAAATTTGTTTTTACATAACATAACATATCGTCACGCCTTTCTCCGAGGGGGCTGGCAGAGGTGTAATACAACACCCGCACTTCGCCGGACGATATTCAGTCCCAAATGTGACAGGGCGCGAGCATGTCGCCATACACCGGGCTCCAATCATGTAGTAGATGACATACAATACGCACATATGTTCACACAATAAACAAATTGGTGCGTGCAGTCGGCTGGGTTTGAACCCGCTCCTGCTAGCTTGAGAGGCGGGCCTTCTCCAAGTAGGCTATCATCGCTTTAAAATCATCGGTTTTAGTTGATGTTTGTTTTTTTTCTTTCAAATTAATAAATGATTGATTCATTGAATTTATTACTTAGTTTTTTTCTTCAAAAACATCAAAAGCCACAAACCATTTCGAGAATGTTAGCAGAACTCCCAATACAGTTTTACAGAGACAATTTATAAACAATTTAAAAAAAAAGTTTAATAAAATCGAGGAGCCCCTCGATTTTATTGTTTATAAATTGTCTCAAATAGACACTTTTCATATTCCAAAAGTGTCAAAAGTCTCTTTAACAATTTAAAAACAATTGGTTTAGTAAATTCGAGGTCCAGATACCTTCACATGCTAAATAACGCAAATGCAAAATCCCAAATTATACAGTAATAATTATCATTAGCCGTTTAAGGCCAATAAATCTCGTGTTAGCAATGATTTATGTTCGGGCCTTATGGCGATCGCTGCCGTAGACGTTCCCACGTCAAGCCGGCAATAATTATACGGGCTTTATCTTGAGGACAGTATTAAAATGCAGTAAGTGTCAGTTGATTGTGATAGCTTATTTTGAATGCTTAAGATTAAGAAAGTTATGGATTCTGACACGTTAGTAATAATGTCTTTGAAAATGTTACATTTTAAAAGATAGTCTACAAATTTTGAACAGTTCACGTTGTGTAAAAAAGAGCGATCACATTAATTTAGTAGATTTATTTTTGTAATTGAAAAATAGGTAGTCAAGGCATATTCTATAAATAAAATCGAAATAAATGCTCAAGATTTTGGTAAAGTTATTTTGGAAACCTCGCAAATAATTAAGTACTTTTAAACTGAAATCAAATTATCTAGGCCAAAACTCAAAAGTCAAAATGTTTTTATTCAATTTAGGTATCAAAGATACACTTATGAACGTCAAAGTTATTTAAATAGCCTCGACCGCCTTGTTCGGATAAAGAGCCTCTACTCAGAAGAACAGGCAAGAAATTGAGGGGCATTATTTTTTCAAAAAATAAATAAATAACAGTCTCACAAATTAACTAGGTAATATCTATAAATACTAGTGGTTACTTGGCGGAAGTGGAAGGCTCCAGACATTTTTATCTTCTAAATAATTCTTAACTTTATAATATCCTCTTCTCATTAATGTAGTTTTTACATGTGATTTGAATTTTCCCTCGGTGAACCCTGTTAGCTCAGGCATAAGTAAACGCATTTACGAAGTAAAAATGATGCATCTATAGATATAAACAGGAAATACATACATACATTAATACCTACATATGTAGTTACGTAACTACTATACACATAGGGGTGATATCTGTCAAATTTAAAAGTTACCATCCAAACAGGGGTGGTCCAAAAATTTAAATTTATTTCTCCCAAAACCGTTCATTAACGAACCTATAGATTTTTTGCACAACCCATTCCCGCTCTATACGAGTAGATACTTGGATACGTCCCGAGGCCATACTTGATAAAGCCGTCGGACCTTCTTATCAAGGGGTGAATTCTTTTTACATTTGGCGCCATACAGATTAAGATATAGTCCTCTTAATGTGTTAATTAAAAAAAAATAACTTTTCGTTCGAGCTGCCTTATCGACCACTTAAGTAAATGACGATAGGTACCGCCTTATCGCGGTTTTTACACTTGGAGAGCGTTAAATTAAATCATCGATGTGGTGTTCATATTTCATGAATTTTAGCATTGGCTTGTTAGATGTGCCTAACGCTGAATTGGTAGCGAACTTTCTGTCTGTTTTAATTGCCTTTAAAAAAAAATTGTTATAATTGAGAACATGAATTTCCGTCATTGTTTTTTTCCGCTTGGTTAATAGGATTAATCTCACTGACTGCCACTTAAAAATACTTTTACTAACAGTAAATAAGATATTTAATAAAATTTTGAAAGAGTTTATTAAAGTAAAAAAGCGCTTAAAGTTACAATATTTTTTTATGACAACACTGAAACCAAGTAAATTGCCAATTCTAAGAATATTTCAAATTTATTGACTGGTCAAAAAAAAAAACCGATTTGAACACTCTACAACATCAAAAACTCATTAAATCTCCACCGCGAACGATAACGACACAGATAACCGAATAGACATAAATGCCAAAGGTAAGATACGGAATCCCTTAGAATCAATTGAAGACACAAAAAAATATTACTCGTGAGTAAATCACAGATAATATGGCGTCCGGAGACTTTTCCGACGCTTATAAACATTTTACAGCTTAATAATAATATTTCATTAATACAAAATATTTATACGTTTGCATTGAGATGTCTCCATCTAGTTAGACTCACAGAGATTTATATTCAAAGAAGATATTTTTATAGAGGGATGGCTCGTTAACACTTGTGTAAACGCGTCATATAATAATATATTATATCTACAAATAATATATTTTTGTAGTTGCCGCTGTTTACTTTACGACTGGCTCATTGTCATACAAATTCTAGCGACTTAATAGGATATACTTATACAAGATAATAAACGTTATAAATAATATTTTATGAGAAATATTTTAATAATTTAACTAGTAATAACAAATCAATGAAACAGAAGTTGTTTGTTTTTACTGAAGCTAGTGTGAATAGTTTTTCGTAGCTCATGGTTTTCGGTTAATAACCGTTTTTAATTGATATCCAATTGAGTTGAGAAACAGCTCCGATGTAGATGTTGTACGGCTCATATCGACAATAAAATTGGAATTGGACGAACGAAAGTTATAAATTTTCGTATAATTGGAGCATTCTGCGTTTGAGAGTTTTTCGTAATTATAACTTAAGTACCTAGAAGACAAAATAATGAATTAAAAAAAAAATACAAAACACTTGTACGAGCGACGCGCTATTTTAAAAAGTAAATCACACACAAAACTTTAAAATTGCATTTAATTGCAACTTAAAAATTTGTTTTTTTTAGCAAATTTCACCATTTCACCAGTGGAGCCGTAGTATAAATTAATATGCATTACCATTTTACTTCATTTTTGGCATTTTTTTTAATGTAACAAGAAGCTGTCAATCGGCCCACATTGTCAACAGTTCTCTATTAATAACTTTAACAATTGAAATTTCTACTTGTGTAAGTACACCTGGGCGTAGCATGCGTCCACGCACGTTGCACATAACGCGGAAAGTTGCGTATTTCACAAAAGGAAAGGGTAGGTTAGAAAGTTTTTGCGCAAACTGATTGACCGTGAATTGTGAAGGGTTTATTTGCAGCTTTGATGTATCTATGTATTATGATCTATTGGGCAATGACATGAGTGCAACCAACAGCTGCTTGGCGCATGCTTTGAAAGAGTTGGAGTTGTATGCTTTTTCAATACAGAAATGTTTCCGTTAAAAGATTTAAGAGATAGTTAAATCCATCAAAAAAGTTAGTAAGTTAGATACCCAACTAATAGTTACGAGTAGCAATGTTATGCTAGATAGCAATGATGCGTAGTATGTATTTTTTAACCGACTTCAAAAAAAGAGGAGGTTCTCAATTCGTCTGTCTGTGTTTATTAACCGATTACTCCGCCAACTATGAATCGATTTTAAAGATTTTGTTTTGTTTGGTAGATCATGCCTTAGAAGTGGTCCCGTATAAATTTTATCGAAATCAATCAAGCGGCTTTAAAAATATGAACAAAAGTCTAAAAATTGTATACATGGATGGATGGATGCTTTTTTTTGACAAACATTCAAATTTGTCATTAAGCATTTTTTACCTATAATTTTTCCCCAAACCTACCCACGACTCCAAAAATAACTATGCTTAAAGCCTTTGCTCTACCCAATTTAATAAGGGTGATTTTGACATGTGCAGTTGTCCAAGAAATTAAAGAAATTTTTACCCCGAATCACATATTTGGCTCAGAATAATATCATATTTATGATGAGTTTAATTGTCTCGTGCTACTTTCCCGCATTCCGCACTTTGTAGACCGGATGTCGAAAAAAATATGCCTGCGACGATTTTGGATAGTCGAGAACAAAGTGCTTTAAGTAATCGGAATGTCAAAGTGATAAAATAACCATTATCACTATGACACATTGACAACTTTGTAATTTACCTTGAAACAATCAAACGAGTACAATACATAATCAAATAAATGAAGAACAGAAAAGTTTTATTGCTTTTGGTAGGTAAGAGTTTGATTGTATTAAGATTTCTGATATATTTTTCTTAAATAAAAGATTAAAGATGAGTGGCGCGCTTTCTCCATGAGCCTATAAAATTGCTGAGTAAAAAAATAAAAACAACACAAAAATTTAGCTTTCCAGCTAGTTTTAATTTTTTCAGCATTTTACAAGGCGTAAAACACACACACGCACAATTACACACTACATTCTCAATATATTTAAATTACGCCTGTAACGTACCTAATATTGTCTGACGAAGTTTGGGTGTTGCCTCCCTCTGCCAGCCCCTTCAAGGGAAAGGCGTGACGATATGTTATGTATTAAAACGTACCTACTTATATTTTGTCCTAACAAGTTTTGTGTCCGACAGTACATCGATGACAAAGCTATGGCTTGTGCCAGCGACCGGCACCTGAGGGACACCTTGCCCGCAATCCTTTAACATCTGCCCGCGCTACTTATCGACTACTAGGTACTTTTAATTGAACGCATTACTTTCAAACACGTATCAAGTTTCCATAATCATGGCTTTTTGTTGATGGTCTTACATACCGTTTTGGTATTTTGACAATTACCAAGTAAATCGATGTAGCCAGCAGATGTGGTCAGCAGCGTTCTAAAACAAAAGAGGATGAAACTTGATATTAGGTAAAACTAACAACTAACTAATCCAGTACAAACACACTACACATACTACATAATTATAATGATAGGATAAAAAAAAAACTTACCAAGCACTTACAAATCCATATAAATAAAAATTGAACGATTTAATTTTTTATTTACAGAATCAAATATAGTTACTATAACCAGAGCCCGGTGTACGGCGACAGGCTCGTCCCTTGTCACATTTGGGACGGAATATAGTCCGGCGATGTGTAGGTGTTGTACACCTCTGCCAGCCTTTTCGGGGGAAAAGGCGTGAACATTTCTGTGTTGATATACTTAGAGATTTAAGTATCAATGGTAATAATGGTAATAAAATTATAATCACGTAGGTAACGTGATTCTATCGCAGAACTCGTAATATCAGCGAGCCCAAGTTTAGCGATTCCGAGTAAGTGGAATCAATTTCATGGTAGAAAACACTATTTAATACAATTCTCCAAGAATGACATGTTTTGTAAACAAATGTAGACTTACGCATGATGAATGCAAACAGTGTGTCTGTTCGACTCTGAATTTTGATCTTATCAGGGCTATTGTGGTTTACTTCGGATATAGATTACTTTAACCGCATTGACAGTTTACTTTTTGGTGTAATTGTTTGTCTGTTTGTGGTCGAGATTGGTATCTCTTGTACGTGGGTGTTACGATGTAGTTGTGGTAAATGTTTTTTCATAGACTTTAAACTGTGAAACTCTTTTCTTTGTGTGGTACTGTGAAGCTGACATTAACTGAATGCTACCATATTATATTACTTGATCGTTATTAAGAATCGATGTTTTGTAAGAATATTTTAACTATGTATTTCCACTCTGCGGAAAACTGTGGAAATGTCTATTTTCTTTTCACACTTTAAGGGAATGATAAAAACTGTAAAAATAACAATTTTGAAGAAGAACAAGCAAACAAGAAAAAGAAGACTAAAATTATTATTTTACAATAGGTATTACTTTTGCCCTTTTCAATATTTTGTACGATAGTGTTAAAAATTACACTAACTCCTTATATACTTTCCATTTATTTTAATTTACATCTGCAAATTAAAAACATATTTTGTAATGTACTGCTACTAATATTCAATGAGAGTCATCTCGGGCGTCTTATTTCAAAGCATGTACCATTGTACCCAAAAAATCATTAGAAATTTTCGCAAATCAAGCACTGGAATAAATTTTAGGAAATCTTCGTATTGTATGATTTGCTGCGCCTGCGCACAAAAGGACAACCCTTTGGTGACACAATGCAATGTTTTTTTTTAATAATCTAGATCAAGCTTTGTGCATCGTCATGTGCGCTATTGTGCTCTCCGATGGCTATTGTACGAGTAAGTCGGACAATGCAGGTTCCTCGATATCTCACTCGATGTCGATTTGAAAGAAATTACTGTTACGATACTTTCGTTCAATGAAAGATCGTAGATTCTGTAGTTCTAAAAGATCGATTCGGTTGGATTTGTTGAGTTTGTCTCCTTAAAGAATATGTTTTTTTTTTGAGTTTTGTATTCATGATTAGTTGTTTTCACAGATAGACTGAAACGCAAGGAACTAAAATTGCACTAGCACACATTTTCCCATCGGTCATTTTTCGTTCTCTTTCTACTTTCCTTAGGGAAAACGGTAGGATCCTTTTCTCTCTATCACCGGCTTCATTAGTCTGTCACACATGACGTAGCAAGTGGCTAAGCACAGAAAACACGATCGTCAAAATATTTGATTCAGAAAATGGAGGTATCAAACGCAATGGCAGGTACCTACTCTGCCAAAATAGTTATGTATGCTATTTTTAATTAATTTTATAGGCCGTAATTGAATGGTAGATTAGTAACAAACATGGTACATTAGTACATTAGTAAGCACCTGACTAGACAAACTGTATTAGGAATTTTCTTTTAGTTGAGGCGAGTGGTGGATGTGAGCACCAAGACAAACCATTTGGTTTTTTGGTGCAACACTTAAATATTATTTTGTACAAAATTTTTAAGGGACAGTAAATAAATAAATATTTATACGTGTCGTTATCGGGTATCGGCGATGTTCTTGTCTACATTGGGTCAACTCGTTGCACACCGTTGAGTGATGAACTAACCGGCTGCACTAGTCGCGATAGCCCTAATTATCGCCGAAAGCTGCTAATTTAGCCGTTCCATAAGAGTTGTAAGGACTCAAAGTCAGCAGGCCGCAGACACAGCCCGCCAACATGATGTGTGGGTCTCAATTTCTTTTGAAATATGACCACTGGTGTCTAGAAACGTAGCCGCCGACATCATGTCGGCGCGGTGACTTTCGTGTGTATATTCCTTAACTTTTTCAGGCTTAGTCACTTGGCCTGTACGAACTTGCAAATAGCTTTTAAATAACTTTTTTGTTTTTAGTATTAAACGCGTAGGCGTTAATCCTTGTCGACAATCGTTATCCTAAACATGCTTATTTATAATCGTAGCGTATCTTCGCCTGAAGGCAGCGGCGTCCGATCCTTTGTGTGCGGTCATACATCATGGCTCCTAAGTAGACAGTATATCAACCAAGTGGTCTATATGGCTTTAACTGGCTTTTGGTAGCGGGTTTACTTGCACTGTGTGGTGGTAAAGTCGCTATAAGTGCCATTGTTAAGTTAGTATCATTCTCGCTCTATCGTACCTACCTTTTATTTAATAATTACATTGACCTGCCGTGACAATAGGTTATGTTGTTATGTACGTAACATATTGCCACGTCTTTACCCTTGAAGGAGTTGCCAGAAGTGTTTTCAGAGAAAGATATTCAGTCCCAAGTGTGGGGGCGAGACTGTCGGCATACACTGGGCTCATGTACATAAGTGCGTATTTAGTACGTACAAAAAAAACTATATTCTTACCAACATTGATTTTGAAAACAGTTGAAGTTATAGTCACGATAATTAGTTTTATTGCATCAAACTAGATTCACGACATAATTATTCAATCACTAGTTATAAACCTATTCGATGTTACTTAATTGAAAAACACCCATATTAAATTTCATACAAACAAACTGACAAACTTTTCATTGTGTATGTTATTAGTATAGTTATATATTTCAGAGTAATTAGCCCCGTGGCGACGGACCTCCTCGATTTATTGTGGTAGGCCGGTAATGCGTCGGACAGCCGTGTTGCCGGCTTTTGTTCTCCACTAAATATTCAATTGGGTTATTTAGGACAGCGGGGGGCTATTATAATATTTTAGGGGGTGATTTGGAGGTAATTGTCGCTTCTGTCGATGGAGATGAAGCGACGTGCTAAGGAGTACTACAATACTCATTGTTAATACCCACGTGATACTTCATGTGAGTATTAGATTGTTACAAAGAAGTTTGCAAATATTTTTAGTAAGACAATTTATGTTCATGAAACGCCACTTGAAAAGTCGCTTAAGTCATCTCTTTTGTCATCTGTCTGTTAATTACAATTTTACGATATACTCGTATATATGTTGGACTTGAAACCGATACAATTATTGTTAATTATAGAAATGCTGATGTTAAATTGCAATAACAAAAAAAAAAAATGCTAAAATGTATTAACATTAACAACTGCTTAAAAAGTCGATTTAAATATTTGATTAGTAATTTTGGTTTCTATATTACATGTAAATTAATGCTATCACTAAGATAAGTACTAAGACAAAAGACTGACAAAAGAGTTATCAGCAAGCTACCGCAATCCGTCAATTAATTAAGCTACCTCTTAGATATGAGAGGCGGCGAAACGATAGACGAGAAAACTCTTTAAACTTGCTACTAGCACTAACTAAAATCAACTTTAATGTTTAGAAAATAAGGAATACTGAAGTGTTTTTAGACATAGGAGTAGCATTAGCTACCGTAGGCGACAGCACGCGATAACGCTACTATGGCTTCATCGTAAAACATCATTAGCAAGATAAAAACCCTAAAAGTAGCTTTTACTAAACCGTCAGCACAGGAAATCACCCAGATATCAATGCATCATTATTAATGGTTCATAAAAATCAGAATTTTGACGCCACTAAAAGCAACAAAAGAATACAAAACTTTTTTAGCAAATTAGAGCGTTGGCCTCGTTAATCCAATTATAGAGAAAGATGTAGCTGAAAATAGCAATTTGTGTCGATTTTTGAAACAAACAACAACAATGCAGTGTTGTCGGGAAGTGTGACATGAAAAAATGAACAATCGGATGAACAAAGGGGGGTCTATGTTAGAGAACTTAATTTTACACCCGAATCAAAACTTCATCCCGCATTGTGTAGCGTGGTGCTAACAAATTCCTCTTTGTTGTGACCCCGCCCACGCCTATTATCAGATGTTTGTATGGCATGTCATTTTTTATGAAAACAATAAGGTTTTTTATCGACACATTCAGCTTCGGTTGCTCTCCCACGTAAAGTAAAATATAATTTGTCAAACATCTAAACGATCTAACCGGTAGAGCAAACATAATTTACGTGGACGCATAAATTAGAGCTTTCGAGTAAGGTAATGAAAATAATGGTTCTAAACACAAATTAACAGGCGGTGAACTATTGAATAAGACAGTCGCAAACGGTACTCAAACTCTATAGAAAAGATATGGCTTTTATGTAAGTACGTTAAAATATCATATATGTGGACTTTTAGGTTAAAATATCGTATTCTAGGTAAGTTTGTTTCGTAAACCGCATCATAGCTTAATATTCGCAAATTAAGCTATGATGCGGAATTTAACCTATCAAGTTAAAAAAGGTTTTAAAATCTTATGGAAATTAACTTACAGCAGTTAGGAACCAAGTGATGTATTCCTGACTAACTAATTATTGGAGCAACAAGACTAATTGTGCTGGCTTTCGATGCTTAGAAGCTGCATTTTCCTCTACTTTACTGATCCCTACTTATCAGTAGTAATAGTTCATACCATGCATACTTAAGCAATGATATGAATAACAAAATAACAGCAAGTTTATAATCCCGAACGATACCTCATTTCAACTGAGATATCAACAAATTAAAACTGCATTAATAAAACAATAATTTCAACTCTATCCAACATCTCAATAAAACAGCACCAAATTACAGTGATTTTATGCGACCAAATTCAGCTCAAATACTAATGCCAGCATATCCACCCACATTGGTTATAAATTAATAGAATCTGCCCTTATCCCTGTGTCATATAATAATGTTTGATTGGGCTCGTGTGAGGTATTTTTTTATTATTTTAGGGAATATCGTCGCGATGGCATCGCATCTCGTGGTGGGTAACGCTAATTCTGTGCATCTGGGTTCAGATGATTTATGACATTGAAAGGGTAATAAAACTAGTGACGTATAATTATTTATCTATACTGATAACATACAAAAGAGGTAAGAATATAAACAAGTTCATAGGTTGGCAAACCAGACTTTAAGGACAATTTTCGGATGCATTAAAGCATTAATTCGTTTATTAACATTATTACATTATTAATGAATAGGTAGTCGCAGAATCCAGTTGGTAAGGCAGATGCACGTACAAAATGTTACAAGAAGTTCGCATAAAGTATGCTACTTCTTAATGATATTTATTAAATACTTACTGGCACTTACTGGCTAAATGCGTAAATTGAGTTGAGGTAGAAATAGAAAAATAAGTATAGTAAGTAAGACTTCTCAATAATGTATGTTCCTTGATTTTCATTTGGATAATTAGGCATAATGGCAGTGGTTTAAATATAAGGTACCATACCTTAAATATAACCATAGACATATGCACTTTAACCCCCCTCCTAATAAACGATGTATATACCCTCGGAATGTTATAATGTGTTTTGTCTTCTTCTTTCAATTTTTTTTAATCGATAGACGTACAAAACACTATATTATAGATATTCCGAAGCTAGGCAACGTTATTAGTGAGATGGATAAACTTTAAGCCCCTTAGCATTATGTATATCGTTATACATATAGCCTTGGAATAGTTATACAGTGATTTGTCTTTAAAAATTTAGAACTTCGTAAAATACAAAAGACTGTATAATTATACCGAGGGCATACCTACAACGTTCATTACTAAAGAGGTAATTATTTAAGAAATCAACCAGTTTCTAAAGTTTCCCTAAAATGTTATTTAATAAGAGATTAGGTTTAAAGGGGTTTTAAGGAAATAAAGCAAGGTTTTCAGTTCAATAAATAATTGTATTTCTTATTCTAATAACTACCTACTTACATCTAAGCTATTTACAAAAGTCGACTGGCTCGAAACCTATAGGTAATCGCAATCTTAAAAGCTTATTTACTAGCAGGTAACAATGTACAGTTTACATTTATCTTAATACGTGAATAAGTTTTAGATTTTCAGTCGAAGTTTTTAGAACATTTGCTTTAAATTTAATCGCAATAAAACCAACTTAAATAAAATATAACACAACCAAAATTGGAGCAATTAAATCAGTCATCTGTTTAGTTTTTGAAATCATTAGTTAAAATAAAGTTAGTCTTAAAAGAGCATAAAAGTATTTCAATAAAAATAAATTTCAATAAAAGTTAAAGTTGGTTTATGTTTGCGACAAACTGCATGTCAAAGTTCCAGGATCTCAAAAGTATGCACATACCGTAAGTCTTACTGTGTTTAAAGTCTAAATGCAAGGCACTAGCGGTTCTGACTAGATATACAAGAGTCTTTTCGTACTTATTCACACTTAAATGCATAGATAAAAATAATGCACTTTTTCGGAGGGACTCGTCCAATTTGATTCTGGTTGACCTGCAGACAAAAGAAAGAAAACGTTAGTAAATAGGTACATCAAACTTATGGCATAATTCGTAATATATTCTAGGTAAAATATATGCTAAAGTACTTAATGCATGTGTAAACTTCTTTGTAAAGTGTTTCAAAGAAAAATGATAAAAATAAGTAACCAAATTTTAGGATCATACAAAAGATACGCTAAGAACCAATTGCAACAATAAATGATAAACTTTTTAGAATGTGAATTCAACAGTTGCAAATACTTACAAATACTATTTTTGCTGCCACCACGAAATGACGTCTAAAAGTTCGTCTTCATCCATCGAACCCAGGTGCGGCTGCGTCGTGACTTCATATCGATGCTCGTTCGAGTACGCCGACGACACTCCCGAGGAACATTCTGATGGTGCCGGAGAATCAGGCTTCTCAGAACAAGGGGAACCGCTGCCGTAGAAAAACCCATCATCCATATCCATTGAGGTCATCGGCTGAGCGCTGCTATTGCTAGGAATATTTTCCCTATTTTCTTGATCCCGTGTTATTCCTAATGCGGCGTCACTTTCGTCTAATAATTGCTGTAAGTATCTAATGTATTCAACGACCATTCTCAATGTGTCTACTTTACTGAGCTTCTTCCCCGAGCCCCGGCGCGCGCCACCTGATAGCGCGGCGACTACTGAAGCCGGCAGGTGACGGCGGAGCGCGTTGAATCCGTCATTCACTTGCTTCACACGGTTCCGTTCACGAGCGTTACGTCGGGCGATCGACACGGCCTGCGGTCCGGTGTAAGGGTTCGTCCTGAAGTGCACCTTCTTCCGGTACTGAAGGTTTGGCGGCGTATCGTGCGTTACGTAATTTTTTTCAGGAGCGGGGGCGATAGGAACATTTCTCTTCTCGATGGGTTTTGTTATGTTTGAAGTGTAGCCGGGCGAGACGACGACGTAGTTCGTCTGCCCTTGAACGATTTGTAATTCTTGGAGCATTTTACGTGTGTGTTTACGCGGAGGAGCGCACGCGAGCGATCAACGCGGCAGTCGGGGGCGCACTACGCGGGAAGGCTTCGCGGGAGCTTCGAGCGACGAGCGCGGGCGGCGGAGCTTCGCGTACAAGTGAGCCGCGGGCGCACGCGCTCGCGTTATATCACCTGCGCCGGCTGCAAAAAATATAAGTTTTAAAATTCTCTTCCCCTATTATTTTCGATCATCCCTTCCCCTTTGTACGTGCGGGTCCGTACCTGGCGTAGTGGTTAGGGGTCTGCGGGGAGGCGGGGGCGAGGGTAGCTAACGCGTGCCCGTTTTTTCCCGCTGACCACTGAACGGCTGAACGCTGCAACATAAAACTTGAAATTAATAGCATGCCTAGAGTTGTACGACAAGGACGTGTTTGCATAATTAGCGATGCTTATTTTTACAAAAAGCTCAATTCAACTGGCATTTGTTTTTTTTTATGCGGCCACTGTTTCGTTTACAAAGTAGGTAGGTATAGGTTTAATTATATTGAACAAAAGAAGAAAAAGTAAAACAATAACTAAATATGACAATACTTTTCCTACATAGGAAATATGACAATACTTTTCCTACATAGGAAAAGTATTGTCATATTATTTGTACATTAGTACAAATAATGTGACATAGTAGTACATTATTTGTTAAAAAAACATTTAACATCATATAAAACTTTACATAATTATAAATCGTACATTATTATAAGCTGATAGTGGTAGGCATTTTGTTATTTCGAACCAGTAGGTACTATTTCCACACCATTTCTCTAGATAGAAACAAAACATTCCCAGCTAATAAAATTCTTTAAATTAATATAATACAATTTATGTTAGTATCGATTCAGTCGTACTCGTAGTTACAAATACCGTCGCAGGGCCCGCTTAAAATTGTTCACATATTTATCAGATAATTTTCAACAACCTTACACATATTTAAACTTTCCAATCTTGTAATTTATTGACATTTTTTCAATAAAATTAATGTAATTGGAAACGTTTTTCGTGTGAGCTTTACCGCTTGCTTACATTTCAAGTTTCGTACTACTTACCATCATAATTAATCGAAAAGAAAATCTTTCTGCGTCACGAAAATACATTTTAGAACTATTACCAAGTAACCTTTTACAAAAACTCGTTAATTGACAAAAAAATTGATAATTTATTTTAGCTTGACAAGGTTCTAACTTGCCATAGCATTTTCGAAGTACTTTTTCCAATTATCCTTTGGTTTGATCAAAGCGGCCGCCAGATCTGAAATGTATTACGAATAGCTCGAATTCTATTTGTTCAGATCTAATTGAATCAAAATGGTGTTTAAGCGATCGGTATTTGTTTTCATTAGCCGATTTAATGTTATTTATTTCATTTCATTACAGGTAATATGGCTGAGATTGAGAGCCGTTTATACGTACCTGTAATGCTATTTTGTGGAGACATGTGTTACTGACTTTATTCATTAAATTACTGTACGCAGTAAATACGACAGTGAGTATTTTAAATAAGTCTTCTTGAAAAAATGGTTTCATACTCTTTTAAATGCTTTATTGTAAAACAGCTAATTAATTTAGCAAATTTTTCTTTGTAACTATTAATCTGCTGGGGTTTGCTGTTTGGTCGAAATTTTATTTTTTCTGTGAATGTTCTATCTTCTTATCATTTTGGCAATGTGACTTTTACTATGTAGTTATAAAAATATTTTAAAAAAAATTACATTCGTAGATACATATATTTTATATTTTATTAATTAAAGTAAGTAGAATAAGAATGGACTAATAATTAAAATTTTGGTAAAATGTAGAAATAAAAACCAATGTATGTAAAATGACGAGTACATGACAGGAGCATTCCTAATACATTGTAATAAATTATTATGAGTTTGACTTTATGACAATAAACTATTCTATTCTCTTCGATTCTACATTGGTTTGATGTTAATTTAAAGTAGGCACTCTAAAGTAAAAAAAATCATATCGGCTTATCACACATTAGATTTAAATTGACTTTGAAGTAGCAAGACAGTACTTTGGCCAGTCATCTTTAGGGCGAAACCTTAGGGTAGAACCCTGATTTTATACCGGATATAACCTGAGGGCAGGCGCTAATGGGTTCCGTAAATAACCGTTTTTTATTCGATTATTATAAATGTTACGATTATTACTGGTAATCGATAAATCGGTACCGTTAGGGTAGTGTTAGTTGGGGTAGTGTGTGACAGGGAGAGGGCAAATATTGGTAATGCGTTTTATTAAATACAACAAGTGATTGTAACAAATTGAATGCATTTCTCAGTCAAATGCGTTTAAGCAAATTTATTGCGTAAATATTTTGTAAATAGATTAACTTGCTAAGTCACGTGAATTTAGTTAGTAGGGTCAACTGGGGCAAATACGTCTGTGGAGCAATTGTGTCTTTCGAGAATTACTGAAAAACCCTTCACAATCAGGCATCTAACGCCATCTTGTATAGATTAATGTCACTGAAGATAAAAAAAAGATTTAAGTGGCGCCTAATTTATGAAGGGCTTATGAGTAACTCTCGCTAGACGTAATTGCATTATAGACGCATTTTCCCCAGTTGACCCTATATGGACATTGCAATGACATGACAAAATTTAGTTGTGCCTTCATGAAAGTAGAGTAGTTGATCGTAGAACTCTCACCAATGTCATTTTGTCTCATTGTTTTTTTAGCTTTAGACAAGTAGTAGGCTAATAGTTAGCTGTGTTAAATCTTGTTCTAAATAGATACATATAATTGTATACTATATACTTTTAACAAACGTCGAAAGTTTACAGTATTTAACACAGTTGCGTGTGTTCCTTCACTACATTGTTAGCTACAAACGCTTATATTTACCAGTTTGTCTCGCTTTTGAACAAGATAATTTCGCCTGGTAGCGAGATGTCACTTTAAAATGTCAGCAATTTGCCCTCTTGTCACGGTTTATTTTAACCCTTGTTTTCACTCTTGTTAAGCGATTAAAATAATTGTTTGACGTGTAGGTTTAGGGCGTTTTTGAGTAATACATTGTTGACAATTCTTAACGTGTACTTGCCAATGACGAAGAATAAGAGAAGTAGAAGTTTTCCTGCTTGGGTAATTACAATTATATTATTAGCTCAATCTTTAATAATGTAGAGTAATGCAGTAGCCAAAGATAGTCGGGATATAAATACGTATTATTCAAAATGTTGCTTCATTCTTAAATTTCTATTCATCAAATGATATAATGACAGTACTCATGTTATCATTTTTTTTTTTGGGGCTGAGCTACTCACGTCCGTAGGAGTGTACTCTATTCTGATTCCCTACACGTTTCCCCCGGGTAGTGATAATCGGCTAGCAAACTCTGGTGGTAGGCTTCGGCCGTGGCTTGTTACCTCCCACCGGACCAAGCCATGCCGTGAAATGACCTAGTCGTGTTTCGGGATGTAGTCCGATGTAACCGTTGCGAAGACGGGTCTGAGCAGTAGCGCACTTGTAGCGCCTCACTCAACTGCCGTCTTTGTACTTCTTCATTCTACAAAACTTCAAGGCTAGCGTGAATAAGTACCTTATAGGTGGTTGTGCTCCATCTTAGACCACAATGTCACTTAACATCAGGCGAGTTGGTGGTCAAACATCAACCTATTCTACACAAAAAAAAAAAAAACAAAATCAAAAGCAAACAATAGTTTACCCATCTTTAGGACTAGTATTTATTCTGTGGCTGGACGTATATCTCAATTTTTAATGTATAGGTACATTACCCAGCCCAATTTTCTGTAGTCACTTATCCGTTACGTTTTCATGTCTAACCAACTCGTATTAAGCACTTACAAGGGTTATTTTCCTATGCGATTCCAACATCTGTTACACATTAATTCCTTCCACTATTTTTCCTGACTACCGTGTTTGTTTTGCCGGAAATTGTTTGACATTCATCAGGCGAGCAATTACTCGCAAATAAAACAATTAGGTAGAACAAATGATGAGATGACCAACGTGGGAGCTTGGGGTGAGCCACGGGCATGGCTCTGATGCGATGATTATGGGAAATGTGTCATCTGCCAAGTCACGGTACACTGGTTTGACGGAATAGTTTCATAACAAATTAAACAATCAAATTGATTATTTTAGTTGAACAATTGCTTACTGGTCAAATTTTTGTTTCCTTTTTTAAAAATATTATGTATATTTCATTTACCAAAAGGTCCCACTGACTCCCTTCGAAACTATTTTTAAAAAATCGGAGAAACTAAAAATAAATGTGCTAAGTACAGAGATTTGATTTCATAACAAACATACGTCATAATCATTCAATGTTAAATCTACTAATCTTATAATTTTTTCACACGAAACGCTGGTATAAAATAGCGTGTATCGTTGTCTTTTAACCATAATAATGTGCACTATGTATGAAATGATGTTCATGTTTCTTGATTGTATTAACGAGTTGTAAGTAGCAATTCTGTGTTGTCACGCTATGACCGACTAACCTATATTACGATGTGGTAGCCCTCGTCCGATTGAAGATCCCACTTATCAATCCATATTGATCCCACACTTAAGAATTACATCAGTCAATAAATCATACATAGTCATAGACATGCCGACATCGATAGCACAATAGAACTACCTGATACGTTTCCAATAGGCCTCATTTGATTAACGATTTGTTGAGTGAGTCCCATTCATCGCAACGTCAAAGACTGATCGCATTAAGAATTAATAAAGAGAATGTATCATTTCACCTCCGCCGCAGTTTGATACAATGAAAGCCGAAGGCATTCCTGAACCAACGAGCTGTAATTTATGAACACGATGATTCGCGGTTTTATGTTAATATTTCTGTTAATATCGCTCTTAATCTTGTTTACATATTCATATGCAACTAGAATATAAATAGAGCAACAAAACCCATGTCATTCTCGCTCCCTAGAAACGAAGTCATCGAGCGTTTACATATTAATAAACTCGTTCTAAAAACTCTATTCATTGCAGAAAAGTATTTATAAAATGCAGTAAAATATACTTGTCCTCCCACTTGCATCTTAGATCTGATAAACCGCGTCTTTAGGCCGTCCGAAATGCAAATACGCCGTCTGGCTGGCTTGTAAAGCAGAGAGTTATCGGACAACACATCGCGTTCGGTGTGTCTTTGCCACCTACGACTGACACAGTCACTGACGTGGCTGCTGACGTTGGATGCTGGTCAGTGACGTGACGTGCGGACGTCACCGACGTGGCTGACTCGTCGGGGATGCCGACGTCGCGGCGACACCGATTGTGGTCGAGATACGAAGTGCTGTGATTGTGCATTGTGAGCTTCGTGAACATTGTGGCGATCGATCGACAGTCGAATTAAAGATAAAAGTACAATGAGACATTACAGTAAATGCAGAGAAAGGTGCGTTTAATTTTGTTTGTTATTGTTTTATTGCATGTGAATTTGATATAGTATCTGCTTCCCGTCTTGGGTCTGTTGCTGTCAAAGACTTTTATAAAACAATTTACGTTCAAATTTCTTTTGTGCATGTCGTGTGATAGTCAGTACGGTGGATTGGAGTGTACTGCGACTGCTCTTTGCCTTTCATATCAGTGTCAGCTTTCTTGTTTTCTTTCAAACTTGTATCAACTCTTTTTTTATCGTTTAACAATTTATCATTAGCATTGAATAAAGTGCTGTCTGATTTAAGAGTTGGTGGAATAAAAATGTTCTTCAGTTTGATTTGACAACATGCAAACTTTGTTAAGAGGAAACGTGTAACGTTTAGTAGGTTATATTTCACGTAGCTTCAACGGCAATAAATAAGGCTAGTTGAGGAAATTTGGATCGTTTGCCGACAAACAAGGCTGGAGGAATTCGTTTATTGGTTTACGACACCTCGTTAGGTGCGGTGATAAGATGGCCCTTAAATAGGTCATTACTATTGTTCACGATGTAAAATGGAACTGTTGCTATATTTTTTATTATCAAACTTCGGTTAGAGCCGAAAAAATTGGTCGAAAATAGTGAACTCGTAAATGACACATAGAATTTCGATTGCTGTAACATACTAATTAGATACACATATCTACCTTTTTTGTAGCTTGGTTATATATGTTCAGTTTTTTAATTAATTATTAGCCGTTAGACTTATTCTTTTGCATATTAAAAAGGAAGTAGAAAATAAATATTCATAAATATGAGATTACTTCAAAGTGGTTGGATTGGACTATAAAGTCTGCTTCGAAGGGACAGCTTTCGATCTCAATTAGTTACTTTACACGTGTGACAAGCTGCTCCAGTTGCAGTGTGCCGTAATAAATTAATCAAGAGTGTTCCGTTTTGTACCTACTACGTACTACTAACTGCAGTAAATTGGTCGAATCGCTTGTAAATTAGGTAGTTTAGATTTTATCGAAGCTAAAATACGTGACAATTTTATTTACTTTAATAATTATGACACTGACGTACTCGTGGGTCCTTACAGCATTGATCGTTGGATTTGATCACTTCAGATATGGGTGAAACGAAAATAAACCCGTAAAGAAAAGACGTAAGACGGGGACCGGACACGGATGGGACGCAGACTCGGCTTCCTTACAATGTACTTTCATACAAAATGAGACGGAGAGAAGACTCTCCGTCTCATTTTGTATGAAACAGAGTTGAAAAACGGTACGCAGACGGGGCGTGGACATTACACTTCTTGTTTGGTATGAAGTTGAAGGTGTCATTCCTGGTCTCGTCCTTATGCTGCGTCGTCGCCCTTCTTTTCTGTCTGTCCAGCACCTAAGACGAACAATATGGTCATCCCAGCACCCCTAGCACATTGAACGCAGTGGTGGTCACCGGTGTCCACCACTATACTTTCCTTATGGGCTGACGCCTATTCACGGTTTCGACCAATTTTACTCATTACGTTTTATTGGCTCATACGGTTCAAAATAGTCGAAAACCCCACTCTAAATAATTATTTCATATATTTATTCAATTAATTATCAAAATAATTGCTGTCGTTCACCGGTGACCACCACGGCGCAAGTCTTTGGAAATCTGCATTTCGTTCGCGCGGGGCCGCGGGGGTCACGGTGCCGGCCACACTCCGCGCCCTTCCGGTAACCCCGGAAGCGATGCGCTTGACACGCGCCAGTGCTGAAACGTATTGTATTATTTGTTGCTGAGACTGATTTCATTTATGCGGAAAATAATCGACAAAGTTTGAATTCGATGCAATTTTTTGAGTTATTTTAGTTTTTTTTAAGTTTGTTTACTTAATTTTTTACTAAATCCAAAAATATGTGATTACCTAACGTATTTTAAAACGTTTTTATATATTTTCTAATAAAACATATATTTTGTAAACCTTCTTTTCTTTTTAAAACCATTTCTTGTTTACACGGGCAAAAATCATCTGTCTTTTTTTTTACACTTAGTGTCGAAACGAGCTAGTATGCGTAAACTGTTCTCCAGGGCCGCGCCGGCCACGCTCAGTATAGTTTTGTACTGGCACTACGTCCTCCAGCGAGAAAATTGAGTTCAAACACGAGTCCGTCGCGCGGTCACCGGTGAGCCCCACGGCCGGAACGGGTACAATTGCTGTCGCTCACCGGTGTACCCCACGGCCCAAACGGAATAACCACAAAATTTGAATCGGCGTTTATCGTGCTAGACAGCATTTGCGCTCGACAAAGTTCTTCTGTCATTCGACAAAAGGTGACGAGAAGAATTTTGTCGGGGCTATGTGTTTGATATGTCTGTCTCGAAAAAAAGAGTCGACATACTTTTGTCCTGTTGCGCGTGCTAGGCGGGTGGATTCAGCTCGAAAATCTTTGTCGTATTTATAAATCTAATTCGAGCTTTAAATGTTAAAATTGCTATTTAGAGATCTATTTACTCCTCAACTCTGAACAAACTAGTGTTTCACACCTGTATCCCATAGAATGCAAGTCAAACAATCTATAGTGCTTTACTCCCACAGTTTTAATTGTCACGAATACTACTTTAATTACTACAACTGGCTAGTAATTACCAGTACTTGTCGCGCACTGTCATTCTTCAGTTAAATGATTAATAGGTAAAAACTTGCGATGCGAGATCAAGTTGGAAATGCCAGTTGAAAAATTATCAACATAAATAAAATGTCAAATACAGATTGGCAATAAACAAACTTGTTGCGTGTTTGATATTTTGTACCGTTCAATGTAGCAGCTGGTGAAATTTTTGCGATGATTTTAATAGAAATATTATCTGGAGTTATTGGTGGGCGGTTTTAGCTGCGCGCCGGAAGACAAATTTTGAGTTTGTCGGGTTGGTAGCTGAAGGTCGAATTATGGAAGATGTTTTGATTCGCTACCTAATACTTACGAACTTATGTGTACGAGTATGTTATTAAAATACACCTTCAAAAAGTTTTAAATTCTGAGATAATAAGAGAGACTACTTCATCAAACAACTTTTTAAAACTATTTATCTTAACTTGGACAAAAAAATAGCTAAAAAGAACTTGCATTAAACTTACTTGCACTTATTTCCATTTCGACCACTGTAACTAAGCACACGACTTTCACCTCTTTTAAATCATATATTATTATGAATCCTGGCTTTATATCTTTAATATTTTAATAATTATGTTCGCATTGTGTTGCCCATAAAACACACAAGAATAAACAGAGTGCCGGTAAAAGTTGGACCCTTGATAACAGTCTTTAATCCGCAGTGGGCAGTTAATCTGATGAAGCCAAAAATATTGATGGAAACGAATTTCTCGTTAAACGTTCGAGTACCGTTGAGCCGACGACTTTCTACTCATAGACATTTGGCATAAACTGAATACTTTCAGTCAATGTATTAGCACAAGTTGTGCTTATAAAAATGCAATGCGTACAATGGTATGTTACTATCTTGAGAGGTGGAAAGCGTTTAGCTTCCTACTGTTGCGATCCATAATTCAATTTTTTTATTGTATTGCGAATAGCTATGTAATATCTAAAAGGTATCAAGTCGTTGGCCGAGGCGCGTGGCGGGCGTGCGCCGCGACTTGCGCCCGCGCAGTGCGGCAAGTGCGCTCAGATAAGGGCGGCTATTGACGGCGCTACTTTACTTACAGGCTATATATAGCATATTTTATGCTACAACTTACTGTACTAAGTTTAATAATTGGAAGTAGAGTTTTAAAGAAAAATTGGGCTGTTATGAAAAATTTACTTATTTTTAGATACCATCCATTTTAGTTTAGAAATGAATTATATTTTATTTTTAAGTACAAAATTGTTGTGATTCGCAACACAAATATTCTGCAATTTCGTAACTGCGATATACCACCATAATAGCTACTCAAAAAAACATTGAAAACTAAACTCATACAAATTACTTTTAAACCGCAGCCATAATTCCAAAACCAATAAGTAACTAAGATCCTTTACACAGGCTACGCATCGCATCTTAAGCAAAATAATCGCGTCGTCAACAGCCACCCTAAACCGGCCCTTAATTACGACGAGGCGTTATCGAGTAAGAATGTGCACACGCGACATCGGTATTAATTTTAATGAAAGAAGTGTGCGCCCGCGCAGGCTCGCCGGACGGCAGCACCTGCCCAAGTCATCGTCTCACTGAAAACCGCGTCACAGCACAGCTGTGGAGACGGTGCTGGACTTTTTGTTTTGACACAATAACATTAAAATAAAACATTTTAAAACCTTTGTTTACTGCATTAATTGAATGCAAAAATTAAATAATTGTACTAGGTAAATATACCCATTATGTTATTGACTGGTTTTTGATCCTAGTATTGACTGATATAACTTAAATATTTTGATTATAATTATATTAACTTTACATTACCATATTCACATGTCAGGTTATCTGACAAATAGATAGAACTAAATTATATATTGAAGAACTGTATGTACTTACCCTATTTAAGTAAATAAATATTTTGAATTTGACTTTGACTTTGGTAGGTATAGATTTTATCAGTATAAAGATGTTTACATACCAATCACCCACCCATCTACCTGATATTTAATAGATACGAGATCAAAAATATGACTAAATCTTGTGGATTTGTTGCAACAGCGTCGATTCGAAAAAAAAATCTTTTTTTGTAATGCGAGCTAAGCTTATTGGTCATTAAAATTGTACAGAACAATTCAGACAATCAACGTAAATCATAACTACGACAACAAAACTACTCCATGTGTTCAGAAACTAAAACTGTATGAGAAAAATGCTGTACCTCAAAGACATATGCATCATTCCTACTTCATATTAAAGTTACGTTCGGTCCAAATGAATAAAATAATTATTGCTTAACGATACTCGTACCTACAAAGTATTCTTTATTTTTGATTTTACCGCAAATAAATATGAAAATTTGGAGTTATCTTTAGTAATTAAAGGTGCACCTGCCTTATTTTATGTAGTCAAATATACGGGTCTATAATGTGGAAAGTCAAAAAGGGCTTTTGTACGGGAAATAATCATACAATAAATAAGCTGCCGCTACTTTCTCTAAATAGGTAGTTAATTTGGTCCGTTGTCAATCAAAACCTTGTAGGAAAGCTTGGCGTTAAAAATACGAGCATGAAGCTATGTATTGCTACAACATACCTATTATATTGATACAGCATAATAATTAATCTTATCCTAATCCTTACTTCCTACTCTATTCCATCCAAATTATCCTACCTATTAATTACTAACAAATTAATTACTCCTAACTAATATGATAAATGCGAAAGTCAGTTACTTCGTTTCTTGGTTTGTTTGTAACGCTTTCACGCCCGAACTACTTAACCAACCGTCATGAAATTTTGCATACACGTTGTCTGGGATACAGAGAAGGACATAGGGTAGTTTTTATTCCGAAAAAAAATAACATTTCTAGTGGGAGCGCGGATGAAACCACGGGGCGCAGTTAGATAAATTTCTGTATGGCAATGATGATTACAACAACCTAGTTTAAGATTTGCTCTGGGTAATATAATTGGCTTAGTAAAACGAGGCCTAAGAGTCTTCTAAGAAAAATCGGGTATTGTTTGGCAGACGATAATTTAAGTACTGTCGATCCGATCTTTATCAAATTTGGCAGGCATCCCTTTCATACAAACACATTTTTTAAATTAGAACTTGTGCCAAATTTAAAAAATAAATCTAGTTGTTGTGGAAGTATAGGATTGGCAAGGTTCGCCTCACGAATAGTTCGCCTCAAACTTGAGTCGAACTATTTGTTTGCTTGACGGTAACATAAGTACCGTTGATCTGATGTTCCTGAAATTTTGCAAAGAAATTGTTATTCAAAACAGTTATGAAGTTTGAGTGAGCGAAATTGGTCGACGGTTTCTGGAATATGGAGATCGTGAAGTGTTTAAGTACGAGACCAACTAGTGTTAATGATGGGAAAGTTAGCCGTTACATTTTTAACCGACTCGTAGTTAGAATACAAATCACTATAACGACGATTATGAATAAGGAATGTATAGTGTAAATTGTGCAGGGCAGGTGCGACAGTACATCTGCGCGTGCGTCGCCCAGAAAATGACCCCCACCACGTTTCCTAGAACCAATATTACTTGATTATTTTAATAAACACTTTATCATACTTCACCATCAATAGAGAAAGTTTGGATGGATGGATGATTGTAACTCAATCACGCCAGAACGGCTGAATCGATCTGGATGAAGATGGCATAGCGATAGATTATAGTACAATAGCACATAGGTTACTTTTAACTGCGTGTAACATCACGGAGTGCAGCTAGTATAGTAAAAAAGCAAAGGTTTGTTTATGTGTTTGTTTGTTTGTTCATGTTCTAACAGACGCAGGATTTGGATGAAGTGTGGTATAGAGGTAGCTGATACCCTGGATTAATACAAAAGCTATTTTCTAACAGCTGGTAAAACGGGGAGACATAGCTAGTAACTTTAGGTATCAATCAAATCAGTATGAATTAACGGAAAAGGTAGGTAAGTATGATAGTTTTAATTATAACTATGTTTCCTAATAAACAAGGGCCAATTTTTATGATCGGGTTAAAATTGTAAAGCAGAAATTAGATGTATTATTACTTATAAATTTTTATATGACGGGGAAGTAGGGAAGGCCGAAGTGTTGCATCTGATTTCTGATCCGTGAACTCGTCATTAGGGTATCTACGGTGGGTGGGAAGTGGAGAAAGAACGTTAAAATAAGAGGACAGCAGTGTTGACTTTTCACTATTTTAATTATACAGTCACTTAGATTATTTAATTAGTGAAGGATTGCAACAATAATTAGCGGCTTTCGGGTTTGCGAATGACCATTGCGTGCGGCTGCCTTCAACCAAGTCATATGAGTCAATGACTGATAGACATGACGTTAGCCCGCCATACTTTTTTTTTTTTTTTCACCTTGGGAAAATCCTTTATATCCATAAAGGATTTTCCCACCAACACCCACCACCAACAGCCCCGGGTGCGGGCACAGAGTGGTTATGTGGGAATCCCGCCACTGACGGCCTACCCACTAAAAATCCAAGGGTGTTCCACCTCAGCGCAAAATGTCGGGGCAACGGGTACGCTTTCGGACTCCTCCGCAGCCCCGACAGCGCCAGCTCCTTCGAGCACCTCCTCGAGCTTGCGCTCTCTCCCTCTCGATGACGATGTGCCGAACACCAGACACATCGTCATCATCCACCACCTCGGGGACCAATTTGCCCGTGGGTGCCAGACAGCACCCATGTCTAGGTGCCCATGATCCCCATGCGACGGGTCAGATGAGTGGCCCCGCCGCCTGCCACTTCGGCCGCAGAGGATAGGGAGAGCGGCAACGATACACCGACACGCCTCTTCCTCTGCGGCCCCACCGCGTCCGCCATCGAACGGTAGCGACCCCGTTTAGGCCGCGGAAGGTAGGGAAAGTGGCAACGACACACCAACAGTCCTCTCCCGCTGCGGCCCCCAGCCTTCGGTTGCAGTCTCGCCTATGCGGCACTGCACCCCGCCTCAGTTGTGGGTCTGCAGACAAGTCATACAGACCCACACCCTACTTTGGGCCGCTTCCAAATGGGCTTTGGGCTAAAAGCCCCAAGAATCGGCCCCACCTCGGATTCCTCTTGGCTTCACCGTGGTTGCCGAGGCCACGGCTACTGAGCCCCCCCGCCACGACAAGGCGGGAACGCCTAATCCATTCGGTGTTAACCGCTCTATATTACTATAAACAAATCAAATGATCGTCAAAAACAACAGAACAATAATAACATTGATTAATAACTCTCAAAATACTCTGATCATAGATTCCGTCATAGATTACACTTTCAGGTAGATACTTGTACTCGTATGTACTGAATCGTCAAATCATATACAAATAAAATTAAAACAAATCATTTTTCTTTTTTTCTTCCAAAGTAATGTGTAAAGTAAATTACTTTCGAGTTGGAATTTTGACCATCATCGAAAAAAAAAGAAATTGAATGTTTTCCATTTCGTTCGATCGAGTTACCAAAATGGATCCACCCAACCAATGACTTGATTTGCAGTAAGCACACATAAAAGCAATTAGGACCTCCGTTAATGATGTTGAATTTCCATAAAACCTTGAGATAACATCTTCTTTTTCTTGTTCACGTAATTTTGTGAATGTCTAACCACGCTGTGGAAAAAATCCGCTCATTTTATAATCAACTTAGGCTAAGTTCACATGACATTGTACAGCACGTTGTTTTTGCAGTAAACGTCGTCACATAGAGTACGCAGTGGCTCACCTGCATACATAAAACCGTTTGAACAGCCTTTCATGCCACAAAAAGACGAACGCCACTGTTTTTCTCTCACCGTAACGTCCAGTACAATGTCGTGTGAACATAGCCTTATAAGTCTTATTTCTTCATTCTCTGATAAGCATGCAGTCAAAATTCATGTCGTCTCGTGGACCGTTGCCCACGCCCAGTGGGCAGCTGTGTCCCCATCCTGGCTCGCTAAACCTCTATTATGGTCACTCGCGTAAACGACACACTGACCATGGAATTGGTTCGTGGAAGATGTATTTTGATAAACTGATTGATAAACTGTTCCATTGTTATTCGTCATCTAGGGTCAGCACAGTATGTGCACTTGCTCTATTAATCTCTGTCACCTTCTCATCTAACAATTAACTCTATTCTCTTTCATGTCTTCATTCCACTTCATCCCATTTCACTGTGATTCCTTGTCTATATTGAAACAAGTTGGATTAAGGTGGTTATATATCAACTATGACATAAGATATCGTCACGCCTTTCCCCCAAAGGGGCTGGCAAAGGTGTCCAACACCCACACTTCACCGGAAAAAAAATCAGTCGCAAATGTGACATGGAGAGAGCCTATCGCCATACACTGGGCTCCAGTTATGTAGCAGATGGCATTAAATACTATCTATGACCCCCTTAGCAATAAAGATTGTATTTTAGCCTCAGAATAGTTGGATAGTGTTTTGTCTTTTTCTTTCTTTTAAATATTTGAACTCGATAGAAAAAGACAAAACACTGTATTACTACTCCGATGCTATACAACGTTTATTGCTATTGAAATACAGATTTTGACTGTTAGAACTAGAGATAGAAATTTTGAATAAGATGTGATAGTCGTCATACGCCAAGTAAAAAATCAAGAAAAACTACAAAATAAAAGTTGACCATTCCATTTATTTTTTTAGGGTAAAAAGTTTTTAGAGATTTAGTATTTTTCGCCTTACTATACAAGCCTATGTACCAAAAATGACTTAAAGTTTTTATTCAAATAATCACAACCATTCTACCAAAAACTAATTCATTCCATCGCCCGTGCATATAGATGACCGCGGCTGGCGTCAATTTATTCTTGAAATTAACCTGTCCCGTGCACTTAACGCAACAGGACACGTTTCAAATAAGCCTGGACGTTTTGATACGTACATGTTATTTTGTCGATGAGAGCAATATCTTAATGGTTGAGGCAAACCTGGCCAGAATTCCTGAGTGCCAATTAACCGAGACAAACTGTAATTGCCTTAAAAAGTTTGAGTTTCAAATGCACACAATTCGTGAGGACTATGTATTTGGTTTACTTTGTTAATCCGAAATACATACGTGTTTTAACAAAATTGGTTTGTTAATTGTACAAAGATACCATTTATACTATCAGTAACAGTAAAAGCTATCAGGAAAAATGGCAATCATAAATAGTTAACAAATATGTGTGGTTTGCGATTACCGTAAAACTTAGCGGCAGATTCAATCCAGATAGTACGACAAAAGTTTCAACATGCACCCCAACAAATTAAAATTTACACTTGCATTGAACTTACCTTCAAAGAACAGTAATCCTTATTCCTATAAAACTAGAGAAGAAAATAACTTTAAAAGTTTATTTTTTATCTTGGATTAAAAATTGTCGAAGGTAAAGAAATAGGTTCGATACGAATCTCGACTAGCGTGGTTAAACTCAACACATCTGAACATGACTGTAACTACTGATTTTATTTGTAGTAAATGTTAATTATTTTCTTTGGAGCTAAATGTTACAATAAGTTACAGCGTACAGCGATGACCTTAAGTACAACTACTGATATGAATTTTGGCATGCATTATATTCCAGAGAGAAGCGATGATAGCCTAGTTGAGAAGGCCCGCCTATCAAGCCAGAAGGAGCGGGTTCGAACCCAGCCGACGGCGCTCACCAATTCGTTGATTTTTTGAACATATGTGCATATTGTATGTCACCTGCTACATGACTGGAGTCTCGTTTATGGCGACAGGTTCACCCCTGTCACATTTGGGACTGAATATCGTCCAGTGAAGTGTGGGTGTTTTATTACAACCAGCCCCTCGGGGGAAAGGCGTGACAATGTGTTATATTCCAGTATCTACGTTTTGCAACGTGCATAATATATAGCCGTACGAAGTATCAATACAATTTTTAAAAATATCCAAATTTTGTCTCTGTTATTTACTTGAAAGCATTCAACTCATTCAACACAAGCTGAATCTTATGTGAAAACATTCAGCTCATGTCGCATTCGTATCGTTTATGTCTTTATTTATCAGATTTCTTGATTCAACATCAACATGATTGTCTTCAATAAAAGCAAATTTTATGTCAATCCCGTAAACACGTGTTTGTTGTCAATATCAGTAGGCGCCAGGCAGAGGATACTGTTGAATTTTAAATTTTTATTAGTATACAGCAAATGTATTTATTACATTTAAATCGCAGCTGTAGCATCCAAGGTTCTGTTTATCAGATTTTGGATCGATACTATTATCTTTTAATCTTTATTTTTAAATTCAGACTTGAATCAGGGTTCGTAGAGCTATGTAGAGCTTGCTGTTCAACCTTCATTACGATTATAAGGTGATTTTATGACAGATCCAAAAATTAGAGGAGATCCTTGTTCAGATTTTGAAGAGCTTATTTGTTTAATCTTGAAAAGAAACTATTGTTTCTCATCAAATTTAATCTTTTCATTATAATAACTAGCTATTACTCATGACTTAATTCGCGTTTATTCAGAAAATAGTACTAATCCAAAAAACTTTCCTCGTAAAATATTGTAACTCATTATCAAATTTTATCAAGATCCGTTCAGCCGTTTTAACTCTGAAAAGACTTCAAACAAACAGCCAGAGAAAATGAGTTATTTTCGATTTTCTAAAATTTGTATGGATTATAATATTTTCACTGGGTAACCAAATCAACCAACAATTTATATACGTTTAACTGTTAAAATGTTCATTGTTCGGATACACCTTATTTTGTTAGGTACTTCGAGTTTTGTAATAATATAAATCACTTTGAATTAATGAATTCTACTTATTTATAATGGTGAAAGGTTTTATGTTGTTATGTGATATTTTGCGACTATACCATTTCTAATTAAAAAAAAAACGAATTTAAATTTCAAACTCTATACTCTAAGCTCTATAAAAAATACTAGCTGCGCCCCACGGGTTTACCCACAGTTAAAAAGTATCCTATGTGCTATTCTAGACTATAATCTATATCTATACCAAATTTCATCCAGAACTGTTCAGCCGTTCGGGCGTGAAAGAGTAACAAACATTCATCCATCCATCCATCCATCCATTCTTACAAACTTTCGCGTTTATAATATTAGTAGGATAGGATTTGTTACCTTTTTACGCTCACACGGATCAACGGAATTTCATGAAATCTGGTATGGAGATAGCTTATGCCCTGGATTAATACATACGCTACTTTTAACTGAGAGTATCACCATGAAGTGCAGCTAGTAGATGATAAAAAATAGAACACAAACTATGATACAAAATCTAGATAGTTTTGCTAAGTAATTGATTTCTCAAGAACACCGTCCACGCACATTGTTCACACTCCTTGTTGGACAAAGCTAAGCAAAGCCCTTCAGGTCCTGATGAATCTCCGGCCAGCATAAATCAGAGCAGGCGGTATCGATGGCTGCGCCTGCGCTTCACAACGGATATGCAATTAATGCTCTTAAACAAAAACAATTTATTTTCACTTAGCTTCTCAGATCATGCTAGTTTGTTTCTTTATACTCTTTGCACTGAGTGATAATTAAAGCTTAGGTTTTGATATGTTAATTTTTTTTTAATCTTAGTATGGTATCTGCATAAACCAAACAACCCAAAACATCTATTCAATCAAAATAAAATTTTACTTCATTTTTAACTTATCCAGATAATTTTTTAAAGTGCCATCAAAATTCATAACCCAAACTACAACACTTGTACTATTATGTATTCTGTGCTACAAACAGTAACACGATATAGCAGTTCAAGTTCGGCCATTCCATTGATAAACAAAAGAACCCTATTCAAGTAAACATCATTCATTAATTTCCCTCACAAACAGACTAACAAGGTTCTCATTGAAGTATATCCCATGTGGCTGCACTTACCATTACGTAGATTAGAGATAACACCCGTAACTGAGCCACGAGTAAATATTCTCTGGCAACTGTAAAATAAATCGAGAGGTGCTGAATGTAGTTAAGCTAAGATAACGTCGATGATAGCGATGGTACCTACGGATAGTGTGCCAATACGAGAAACAATTCTATTTTATGCGATGCGTAATGAAAATTGAGAATTCTGTTCACTGTGCTGCTGTAAGAAATGTAACTAATACGTTGATGTTATGCAAAATGATACAACCATGATACCAGAAGCTAAGTTTTATTCAAAATAGACTTGCTTTCGATTACTAAAGTACGAGAGAGACACATTTGCATATTTAAAAATAGACATATCGTCATGCCTTTCTCCCGAGGGGGTTGGTAGAGGTGTACAACACCCACACTTCGCCGGACGACATTCAGTCCCAAATGTGTCAAGGGGCGAGCCTGTCGCTATACTCCGGGCTCCGGTTGCGTAGCAGATGACATACAATACGCACATATGTTCACACAATGAACAAATTGATGTGTGTCGTCGGCTGGATACGAACCCGCTCCCTCTGACTTGAGAGGCGGGCCTTCTGCGACTAGTCTATCATCGCTATCTTTTACGTTTTTACGTCTTTTACAACAACGTAAAGTAATAAGTTTTTGAAATCAATTGAAAATACTGTGAAATCGAGTGTACTTTCTTATTCATTATTTAACTGTGATCTCAAAAGAGTTATCTTAATTTTAATGCCAAAATTTGCATTGCCCTGATAGTGATATATGACTTCTCAGTCTCTGAAGTACAACGTACGGACTTAGTCCATAGTAGCCCAAGGCAGCTAAGCGTTAAGCACAAAGCTACAAAACAAACACAGGCATCACCGTGGGATCGAATCGCGGATTTTGATATCTCAATCTGTGGGTCAGAGACGCCGCGATCACGACACCCCTCGGTGGTCACGACGGCGAATTAATTGTTAACGGACGTACGACTTACCTGCGTAGAGGATGTGAACAGCTCGATCTATAGGGAGGCGTCCATAACGATACAACAGCAAAGCGATCGGTATATTTCACTTTGTATTTCCCTTTACTTTAAGAACTGTGAAAATGGTCCTGTGAAAATATACGGTTTATCAATTTTTGATTTGTACATTGGCTTAGAGGAAAATTTTATTTTACTGTTTTTTTTTTTCGCGCCAATTGTAATAATCCTGTTGTTTTATTATATTCGTGGCTAGAGTTATATTATTGCAATATGAATGTAAATTTGATCGTTTTTTTCATTCTGTAAAATATTCGTGTCATGAAAAGCTTTGCGTAGAGTGTGTTCAGCTTGTTCGTCCAGCAATTTTTACTTTTCCTGCATCGATTAATTTCCAAATTCATAATTAATTACCATTCGTTCCTACTACGTACTATAAATAAGGCAAACTCACACGCACGGGGCAAAAGGTCCCGGATCAGAGTCGATAGGCCGCCAAAATTAAATACTGGACACACTCGCTCAGGGCTTCATGCAATAAATCTGCTGCAAAGCGATTTCTGACTTGAAAATTGTGCAACCAGATAACTGATCGAGATTGAAACACTTTAGAGATTGGAAGGCACATCATTACCATAAATCATTATTGAAAACCTGATACAGGGTTCAAACCATCATCATCATCATCTTATTTTCTTTATTTTCACTGCTGGACAAAGGCCTCCACAATGATCTCCACAACCAAACTATCAAAACCATACTAAAACCGTAATCAAACCAAATCATTGGTTCAAACCATACTGGACCCTAAAAATTCTCTTATGTCAGGTTAAATTACTTAAGAACTGCTATTTCTTTATCATAATTTTTATACTGCCAGTAGTTTTTAATTGTTTGGCAAAAAAAACAAAACGGTGCTGACGGTTGATGAACTTGGGTGCAGAGAGCGACTTACTTACTGAGCTCATTGACCAATCTAAACACTTACTCCCATCCTAATACCTCATAGCCTTGAAATAGTAAGTCGTACACACCTTTAGCAATAAGCGTTGTACGTAAAATTTAACAGTGTTTTGTCTTTTTTATTTCTTTAATTTTTTTGAACTCGATAAAAAAAGACAAAACACTTACACCAAGGGTGTGTTGTAAGGAAGTGAATTTCATTGAGAGACCTAGTGTAATTTCTCAATATTATTTTTTAAGTGGTTTCGTCTGGTTGACCGTACTTTTTATCACTAGGTAGTTTAACCAAAGGTCATTGCATAAAAAACAAATAAAACTAGTCCGACTTAATGAGTGTGTAATTACGTTAGGCTCGGAGGGTGGTTCTCTGCCGGCGGTCCAACCCTTACCTGCGAGGGTGCATCCATCATTAGAATGAGGACACTGTATTAATCAAGGCTCGTGAGGTCATTAAAAAGCTGGTTTGATGCTTGCGCAGGAGCACGCAATTACAGCCTGGGAGCTAACGCTATTTGTCCTTTGGTTATGATAGATGGATGAATTAGTGAAGAGTAAGTAAAATAAATTAAAAACAAGATCAGGTGCAGAGTACCTTTAAGTCCGGGAGATGAGTCATAAAAGAAAAGAGGTTTATGTTCAGCAGCAATACCTTTTTTTTATTTCTTTTTTTTGTATAATAGGCTTATGTTTGGCCGCCAACCTTCCTGATGATAAGCAGTGATGTGGCCTACGATGGAGCACGCTTGCCTAGAAGAAAACGATTCACTCGAGACTTGAAGACACCCAGATTATAAGTTTACCTAGAAGTGTACTAAATTTCTGCTACAGCGGATGTTCCGTGTTGCCCGAAGATTAAAATAAGTCAACTATGTAACACAACAAATTTTGTATGACATAACAAAAAAACTTTGATATCTTGATGATCTCATTTTATTTTTTCTCTATCCTAAACCAAATTAGCTGATTTTCAATTGTTCGAGTAAATCGTTTATTTTGTTAATAACCGATCGGTATCATCCCTAGCCTTTATATACCTATAAGTTACTAACCTTAACTACCTCAGCACTTTTTTCTTTTAATTTTAATATAATAAGTACCTACATAGTAGTAATAGTCCTAGTATAAGTTTTTCTGTATAACTTTTTACGAAGTTAGTTATCTTATTTATCTAAAAAATATTTTGTAACATGTTTCTTAACCTAAACGTGTAAGGAAAAATAAAGCTATTTTTATTTTATTTTATTTTTTATTATCCCTAACGCAATATTAAAGAGCTGTTAGTAATTTACAATGAATTTACCTTTTAACTTTGTTACATCGAAGGGGTAGGAAACATGTGGCTGTGATTCATCAAACTCACCCTTGTCGGTAAATAACCCTAAAGGTATAAAGTTCATTAGTAGTATTGTTCCTAATAGTTTCTGGTGCTATATCATTTAGCAGGGGTCGTGATTGTATAAGAGTGGTACTTTCCATCGCTAAATTAAAAAAATCGAAAAAGTCTCATACTTAGTCTAAATTTGTAAGTAAATTACTGCTTACTGTTAAATTACTTGTTTTGTTTTTGATGTGTGTCTCGAAATTTACATTATTACAAGCTTTTATTTGACTTGCTATATATGTACATACGTATGTAACTATGTTTGTTCGGGTGGAATCCTGCAACTCAATTTTGAAGTGGATATGTTCAACGTATTGAGCTGAAACTTTGTTTACACGTTTAGTTTGGATGACAATGCTTAGTTGATGTGTGACGTCATTCTAAATCGAACATGGTGGAACACCCAAAATGGCGGACAAGTTATTTTTATGCACTCCTACAATATGGGTATCAAATGAAAGGGCTTGCTGAGTGTAGCTCGAAAACTATTATCATTAGTGCAATAAAAACTTGTTTTGAAAAATATATTTATCAACAAAAAACTTATTTTAGCTGAGATCACATCAACGATTCAATCTTGTTTGGTCAAATCTTTTACTAAAACATTTTTAAAGAGACCAAGTATTATGTTTGCGATTTACTGCTTGATGATATAATAAATAGCAAAGATGTGGATTAATGAATCCGATGTACAAAAGCTTACCAAGGAAAGTTTTAGGGTATGTAGTTAATGTAGGGTGACCCGGTTTTAAATAGTTACAGACTACTTACATAACCCCTGTTTACTTACAAAATTATAGTAAGTTGGTTCAACTATCAACTTTTGTACCTTGTCACTTTATAACCGGCTCTTTTTTTAAAATCTAGCTCTATAACTTAGACTTGGCAGTAGACGATGTCTTAAGAAATATTACAATGACATAGTACTTAAGTGTATGTAAAGATTGGTAAATAAGGAAGTGGTTTGGCGCGTGCCATATTCAGGGGTGACCAACAAAGGGCGCATTGAGATCAGTTCATTGGCAACTCGGTCCACCCACGCAAGTCAGATAACAAGTGAACACATCTGCCTGTTTGATTTCGTTTGATAGGATTATACCTGCAGTAGTTCCTTGGTCTGACTGCCCCCGTTTGGTGTTGCTTTGTAAACAAGCGATAGCGGACTGGGCGGATTGGCACGCGTCTGTTCGGCGATTTTCTTTAGAGATTGTCTGATTGTAATGTTTGAAGTTTGTTTGTTTTTCGCATAGATTTTTTTTTTTGCGTTAAAGGTTTAATAACTTTTTTTTGTTATTGCTATTCTGGTTTGCTTGTGATATCATAGAAAATTACAATTAAAAAAAAAACAACATAACACTAAGGTTAGCTAGATTATTGTCAAAATTAGGATAAATAAAAGTCCAAAAAAATAGAAACACGTTAACATCTTCTATGCTGACTAAATTTATTTGCAATTTGCAGCTACTAATTTATACAGACAAGTTAAATAAATTGACTGGATCTACGAGTTCTTATAGAATGGTACTTCAATAAAAACATAACAAACATATCGTTACGCCTTTCCCCAGAAGGGGCTGGCAGAGGTGTAATACAACCCCCACACTTTGCCCGACGATATTCAGTCCCAAATGTGACAGGGGGCGAGCCTGTCGCTATACACTTGACTGGGCTCCAGCCATGTAGCAGATGACATACAATACGCACATAAATGCTCACACAATGAACAAATTGGTGCGTGCCGTCGGCTGGGTTCGAACCCGCTCCCTCTGGCTTGAGAGGCGAGCCTTCTCCAACTAGGCTGTCATTGCTTTTAATAAAAACAACGACCTAAGTTGTTTGTTTTAGAGATTCCTCTAAATGAAAGAGCAGGGAACCATTTCAAAGGGTTCCGGTGTCATTTACGATGTTGATCTCGCTAACCACACGCAATTACTTGGGATTTCAATTTACTTTATTATTTATTTATATATGCGTTATCATGGAATTATGACCGATGGCTGAGAGCATTACAGGACAGGGTCGTAGAGACTTATTAGCCTTGAAATTTTTTATGATTATTTCTTAAGTTCTGTATTTTTATTCGTTAGGAAAAGGAGAAATGAAATGTACAACATTTTGAACTGTTACATCGCTTAAATGTTAAAGTTTTCTGACAGATTATAATAAAGTTAGTTCTGGTTTCTGATTTAGGTAACTTTCGAAGTACGTTAAATTTATTGGATGATGACCAGAAAGTACTTTCAAAAAAGTATACGTAAACTTTTTTTTATCGAATTAACTTTTAGAGTTAATAGGAAATAAACTACAAGAAAATGCAAAGAATATTGAAAGTATTTCAAATCTTGAACGTTCCCATACCATAATAATGTGACTAATCCATGCATTTTCTGTTCAGCGTTGAAGAAATTATCGTAGCCTATCCACTATCTATGATTAAGAACATTATGTTTATAGTCCCGAATCGCTCCAGCATTAAATGGGTCTAATAGGAAACGTTTATCTTAATTCTAGTCTCCATCAAACGTTTGACGCAACCTTAATAGCACTTTGACTCTACTATGACGGTATTTGACAAAAAAGTTTCTCGAAGAAGGTTGTATTATAGAACTTTAAATTGCACCTTTATAAGCCTATGATAGGCTGATAGGCTTTTAAATTCGCGGAACTTCGAAACAAAATTTAACCATTAAATCATAAATGTTACAATTAGGCACGTTTAGTCAGAAACGAAACAAAATTATAGGCCTCGTAAAATAGGCAAAGTTTAAAATGTTAGTGCTATTTTTCACCACTTGGCGTATAAATGAGGTGCCTCCTGCAAAAAAAAGAATTCAATTCCCAAAACAAACATTAAGGAGATAAAACAAAAAGCTTGTTTTCATATTCTAAATTAAATTTAGGCGTGATTAACTCACTCGAGGCGTTTTCTCTGTTCATCAATCAAAATATGGTCATGAAGAGTGGAAGCAACATTTACTTCCTAACAACTATCTCTTTTTCTTCATGCCATTCTTTTGTGAGGGAGACAGGGATGAAAGAATCTTGATTAGACGGTATTCAATTATGATTTTTCAGAGTTCACACGGAGCCCCGACGGTGAGCTTCTGAAGCCTCTGGGTAATCAATTTTGTACACAAACTGGGGTTATTAATTGTTTTTTCCGTCTAATGACTAAAAATAACATCTGCCAAAATTGACTGGTCGTTAACGTACGTGCCAAAAGTGTATTTTGTTTTTCGTTTTAATTTTAAACTTATTTATGGAAGCTAGTAGCCACGTGCTTGAGTAAATAAATAATATTATATTTATAGGTACTAAACATCATTAGTATCTCATCATCTATATGTTTACATGGTAATATGTGGTTTTTATCAAAACATAAGTAAGGTAATTGATAAAATAACTTACTGTAAAAGCTAGCCTTATGTTTCTTCATATACAGATGCAATTCATAAATTGTAAAAAAGGTTAACTGTAGTAAACAGTAAAAGTTACTTAGGTTCTTCATTGAATAACTACAGTGATAATTTTAACTTACTGAACTATCGTGCTTGTACAAATATTTAACACTGCGAAATATTAAAGTTAGGGAGGTAGTACAACTAATTTTTTACCACCTATCAAATGTACAATTTTGTAGGTGAGTAGATACTTCTTTTGTTCTTTAATAAAATATATGTAGAAAAAAAGAATCTCTCCTTTATCCCACAACTCCACACCTACACAATGCTAATTTGCATGGTGGTGTCCCAGTGAGTCTACTACAGTGATAATTTTAACTTACTGAACCATCGTGCTTGTACAAATATTTAAAACTGCGGAATATTAAAATTAGGGAGCTAGTACAACTCATTTTTTTACCACCTATCAGATGTACAATTTTGTAGGTGAGTAGATACTTCTTTTGTTCTTTAATATAATATAATATGTAGAAAAAAAGAATCTCTCCTTTATCCCACAACTCCACACCTACACAATGCTAATTTGCATGGTGGTGTCCCAGTGAGTCTACTACAGTGATAATTTTAACTTACTGAACTATCGTGCTTGTACAAATATTTAACACTGCGAAATATTAAAATTAGGGAGCTAGTACAACTCATTTTTTTACCACCAATCAGATGTACAATTTTGTAGGTGAGTAGATACTTCTTTTGTTCTTTAATAAAATATATGTAGAAAAAAAGAATCTCTCCTTTATCCCACAACTCCACACCTACACAATGCTAATTTGCATGGTGGTGTCCCAGTGAGTCGGCGTTCTTGTTTGCATTGTATCTCTATAAATCGATCTGACACATTCCTAAACTGCGGCTCGAGATATTTATTAGCCGAGAATCTCCCCTCTAATATGATAAATACTCGCCACGGGTGCTAGACCAACTTTAATTAGATTAATCGATTTGTAATTCAACGGTTTTAGAGACAATAAATTACTGTTGTTTGTTTTGTTTTTTATTGACTTTCTTTCTTCCTAATTTTATCTCTTTTATAAATAATAATAATACATTCGGGAAACTTCCACACACGGTCGCCTGACCCCAAACTGAGCAAAGCTTGTACTATGACTGCCAGAGACTGATATACATACTTAGATATTTTTAAATACATACATACTCGTAAATACATATTAACACCCAGACATTGAACAAACACAAATGTTCATCACATTAATGTTTGCTCTAGGTGGGAATCGAACCCACGCCCCCAAGCTCAGAAGGTAGGTTCACTACCAACTCGGCCACCGAGGCAGTCAAACTTTACTACTTTACTTAACTTTATTATTTTATAGGTTTAACTAGTACAAGCTGCTCATACACTACTAGTAGCTCTGTGAGCTGTAGACCTCGCGGCCGACGTTTGCTCTTATCTACAGGATGCATTCCTCAACTGATTCTCGTGAAATTTTGTGAGCAGGTTCGATAATTATACAGATTTTTTTACTCTACCTACTAGAATCTACATACAAAATTTCAAGAGAATCGGTTAAGAAATGCGAGCTGTAGAGGAAGACAAAGATTTGGACAGAGATTGTCAGAGATACAGACAGAAATTGAACATACGAAAGCATTTTTGTCGAAGCTGAAGCAGAGACGTTCACTTGCTAACACTCGCTCGCTCGAATAGTCAGCAATTATTTATTGTTTATCAAAAAGTCAAAGTCCTTCGCTGACCTTGTAAAGTTTGTAGAACTACAACTTCATCCATATTTAAATTAGCCCACAAAATCGATGTGATCGATCTGCATGTTAAGCTACCGATTGTACTAAACAATCACGATCACAATCGCAAATGCAAACTTCGATATTCGATTCATACGATGGTTGCGATTTTCTTAAATCAAAGAGTCCCATGCGATCCCGTTTTGCATCCGTCCGCATGTCAAGATGGCTATCGAGATTTACAAGCGCCGTCTGTGGGAGCCCTGTTTCCGATTGGTTCGAATATATTTATTTCGAATGTTCGAGTTGTTGATCGGTGTGTTAATTTCGACTTGCTTGTTGTTGACACCTGAAATCAGCAAAGTTCAGTTTGAGCACAATTTATAAACAACAACCAAATATCATTTCTTACTTTTACTAGTAATTATTCTTACAATATTAATTATTCTTACTACATAATTACAGCATTATTTGACTGCTCGGTGGCTCAGTTGGTAGTGAACCTGCCTTCTGATGTTAGGGGCGTGGGTTCCATACCCACCTAGAGCAAACATTTATGTGGCGAACATTTGTGTTTGTTCTATGTCTCGTTGTTCAATATCTATTCAAGTATGTATTTAAAAATATATATGTATGTGTATCAGTCTCTGGCAGACATAGTACAAGCTTCGCTTAGTTTTGGGTCAGGCGACGTGTGTGGAAAAGTCCCAAATGATTTATTTAATTTATTTATTTACTGAGTTTTCGATTCCACACACTAACATAAATAAGATTGAAGTAATAATCAAATAAAATTGAAGTTGGTTAACATCAAAGCTTCAAATTCTAATTAAAATGTTCAATCATTTTATAACTGACGAAACAGAAGAGGATTACAAGTCGACGCACTTTTTTTTTTCATTAGTCTGATACCCCTTTAACAAAATGAAATAAAGCCCAATCTCCAGTTTGCACTTCCAGTTGCTTTTTATTGCTCTACGTACATTGTCACTACATAGAGTTGTTAGTATCCAAGTCTTCGTTTGCTGATTGCTTTAATACTATGAAACACCTACCCAAGCTTCCCTATCTGTCGTTCTACGTTATAAGTGCCCCAACCGATCTTAATATCCGAATCCATCAAACATTGAATCCATCCATAAAATTCCGAATCAATTTCACTGTTAACGCTATTCACAAAGGGAAAGTACAATCATGAAAACATTTCGTATTAATAATGTTCATAGAAGCATAAAATGTGGATCTCCTCACCCTTTCGTTTCGGATATGTACAAAGACGTTTCCGGGTTGCGAACGCGTCTCAATCGCACAGGAAGTTGGCATGCTTCATTAGATGTATTAAAAGTTCGTACTATGAACCAAAGTTTGCATTATAATAGGGGATTTCTTGTGCCGACGGCGCTGGTCTTTGATCTTAGATATACAATTTACAAATACTAAATAGGTTTATGAAGTGCAAAAATAAAGTAAAAGTCAATATGTTTTTATTCAATTAGGTATTGATGATACACTTATGGACGTCTAAGTTATAAAATATGCTAAACCGCCTTGCTTGGAAAAAGAGCCACTACTAAGAAGAAGACAAAAAATAATAATAAATAACAACAAATATCGGCTGTAACGTATCAATCATATGTTCATTAAATTTGTGTAGGCGTTGCAATACACTTCTGCCAGATCCTTCGAGGGAAAGACGTGACGATATATTTATGTTTTTGTTGTTTATTGTTATTTTTTAAACAACAACAACAACATAACAACTGAAATTGTACATAAGAATGTACAATACGCGGATTTTCAGTTGTCACATTCGTTGGTGTTGGCAGCAAGCTAGAGGTACGCGGTTAATTTTGCTGAGTTTTCATAGCGTTGTACACAAAATCGAAATTAACTAACGTCGTCTAACTTGTTCCGATGTGCCAAATCAAAATACTACTATAGTTATGTACTATAGATTTGTATCACTAGCTGCAGCCTGCGGTTTTTCCTTTGGCCCAACGGAAACTTTTTTCGGGATGAAAGTTTCCTTACGTTCTTTTATATACCCCTGACCACGTGCAATTATTCCAAAATCATGATAACTGGTTGAGTAGTTAAAGCGCAAAAGCGTAACAAACGAACAACGTATAAACTCACTTTCGCATCAATATTATTAGTTAGGATTAGGCTTGACATCAATCAATCCAAACTAAATTTAAAAATCAACACACGGCCCGCAATCCTTCGAACATAAACATCAAACCGACAGGCGAGCTATAAGACTAATCACTTCTTCCGCAGGACGTTTCAATCGCAGCTCTCATCGTTAATTAAAACGCGAAGGAACATCGTTCATCTAGTTCTGACTGTCCTGAATAGGGTTACCAGATGTCAAACTGAAAAGTCCCTAAGCCTGACTTTTCTGTTAAAGTTCGGTTGTTTGAAATTAGAAACGTGTCGTACAGCGTAAAGCAACATACTCGTAGTTACAAAGCATGCAACTGCTAGTTTTCAGTGACATGTCCATGTTAGTTCAGTTATTATGTAAAAACTAAACGCCTAGACACTTTCACAAGCTAGAGTTCAGTTGTTCAAAAAACCAAACACGCACTGTGGGAGGGGGCTGGCAGAGGTGTAATACAACACCCACACTTCGCCGGACGGTATTCAGTCCCAAATGTGACAGGGGGCGAACTTGTCGCCATACACGGGGCTCCAGTCATGTAGCTGAAGACATACAATACGCACATATGTTCTCACAATGAACAAATTGGTGCGTGCCGTTGGCAGGGCTTGAACCACTCCTTCTGGCTTAAGAGGCGGGCCTTCTCCAACTAGGCTATCTTCACTCTTATTAATAAACTTGGTATAACCTCGGAATATAATTAATAATAGCTATAAAGTGATTTGTCTATTTCGATTGAGTTAAAAATTTAAAAAAGAGACAAAAAACTGGATAACTATTCCGAGTCTATTGTATAGCATTACGTTTATTAGTAAAGTGGGCTTAAAATTAGCGACACACATTTTTTGTCTGACAGGAAAAATCTTATTTGGACAAAAGATGTCAATGCCAAATCAAGACTAAAGACCGGACGTCTGGTAGCCCTAGTCCTGACCGACTTGGCTGTCCGCAGCTGACTAAATTATGTCTTTATAGTGACGGTGGTGTTATCTCTGACCACCATCTCGGGTGATCGAGTCGCGACGTTGGTAATTTGTACCTGCCCTTATGTTAGTCGATTTGATCGGGATCGGGACATTGGGATTTGACATCATGTTTGTTTGTAAGACGTACGAGCCATTGTTTTATGTTCGTACAAGCTGTTACCCGTGACTTCGCTCGCATGGACATAATAATGCATAGCCCACAACCACGCGTTCTGTACATAACGTTTCGGTTAAAACTTAACTTGTAAGTAATCTTTTTTCCTCTGTTTTAGTCCAAAGGCTAAAACGACGCTCAGTCATGGATCTCGATTTGAATCGAGCGTCGTTTCAGAATACGGCCCTATGCTAGTTCAATCAGATGCGATGACTGTTACGGATTTTGATATGTTTTTCATTCTGTAAAGTTGATTTCTTGGCAAAACCTCGTAATTTTTTTTATAGTACATACAGCATTATGGTTCTGTCCATACAGAACCATAATGCTGTATGTACTATGTACATTAATTTAGTTATTATTTTAGTTATGTACCCATGTACATTATTTTAGTTATTAAAGATTAATTACTGTTCGTGAAAAAATACGGACAACTTTTAGTAATAATAACAATAATATTCGGGACACTGGCACACACGGTCGTCTGACCCCAAACTAAGCTTTGCTTAGTCCACGTTTTCCACGGGTTTCACGACCGTAAAAACTATGGCGGCCAGAGACTGAGATGTACATACATGCATATTTTTAAATACATACTTACTCGTAAGTAGATAATTAGCACCGACGTGGAACAAACACAAATGTTTATGACATGTTTGTTTGCCCTAGGTGGGAACGAACCCATGTCCCCTAGCTCAGAAGGCAGGTTCGCTACCGGCTAAGCCACCGAGGCAGTCAAGTTCTCGAAGTAGACAATCCAGCTGTACTCATAGCATGTATCTACATTTACTCGTAGCTAGCTATACGTGAACTTACTTCAGTAAATGCAAAACTTGTAAATACGAGAGACATGCTTCCTTGTTTCCACAAAAGCCCTGTTATTAAAACACGGATCAAGTTACAGGCGCCGGTGGGCAAACTGCAATATTTGTTTAGGGCAGGAGCTTTTGCAATATTGTGTGTTCTGCTCTATATCTACAAAAAGCTAGCCAACATTGGCTTTACCTTAGTGACCATGCAATGATTGTTGAAATCAACATCAATTTCATCTTGGTCTCATCAAAAACTTAAAAGAAAAAAATAACACATAATAACAATAACCTTATAAAAAACAAACTACATTTTGTATGTAAACATTTTGATTCAGTTTGAACCATAAATAAATAAATAAATTCAGACATTTGCAAACACGGACGCCTGACCCCAAACTGAGCAAAGCTTGTACTATGGCTGCCAGAGACTGATGTACATACATATTCTAAAAAACATACTTAAATAAATATTAACACCCAAAAATAGAAAAAAACACAAATGTTTGCCCTAGGTGGGAATCGAACCCACGCCGCCAAGCTCACTAAAGCCCACTAAGAACCGAAGGCAGGTTCACTACCAACTGAGCCACCGAGACAGTCAACAAATAATACTTAAATAGTGATTCAAAAATTTCAAAACCCTATTCAATTCAATTCAACTAGAGAAGCTAAGAACACTACCGACTAATTTTCCTTTCAAACAAAAAAATCAAAATCAATTTCGGTTCATCCATTCGTAAGCTACGATGCTACAGACAGACACACACACACACACAGAGAGAGAGAGAGAGAGAGAGAGAGAGAGAGAGAGAGAGAGAGAGACGTCAAACTTATAACACCACGTCGTTTTTGCGTCGGGGGTTAAAAACAAGTCAGAGGCAGCACATTTTCGAGTTTAAACGTACTTACAGCATCTATCGTTTGCCAAAATAATTAATCAATCTTTGTCAAACGGCAAATCTATCATCAAACAAGAATAAAGTCGAGTACACACGTGCTGAAAAGGGTTTTTTGCAAAGTATCACATTACACGTCCTGATCGTGAAGTGCCCCTATGAATTGCATCGCAATGCACTCCACCCTTTCATTCTTTCGCATTGTGCAATCGATACGTCATCTGTGATGATAACCCTTTGAGTATTTGCCGACAGTGTGTAACTGGTCTAAATCATTACTATTTTCTCTAACACGTTTTGACATTAAGTGCTTTCCGTATAAGTACGAGTACAAAGCTCTATATTTTGCTTTCTTTATCTAAAATGTCGTGAAAATAGTAACTTTCCGATTTGTGAATAGACAGATAATCGTAACATCAGCGCATGCCAGAAAAAGCCGGTACACACCTTGCCATTTCTATTCAAATCATAACAAAAATATTAATACAACCCTTGCATCTGCTAGAGATAGGTGCCCCCATTTGTACAGAAAGTAATAAGAATGGTATTATTGAACTAGGCCAAGGTGCAATCGGATCGATAAGAGTCCCTAACGAGGAACGTGCCAAATTTGGACACCTTTTCCTTCGAAGTGTATCGCGTTACGCACATTTCAGCCAGTCAGTGCTCCCGATGCCACCACCTTGCTCATTCACAATTGTTTGCAATAGGATTATATTACAATTATCTTCATACGTGCTCCATAATTAAAGGCCCACATCGAGACAGTCCTCTGTGAAGCTCGAACAAAAAACGCACTGGGATCAGCAGATGCGAACTGCAAACAGCGCACCTCCAAATCAATTTTAAAATTTAAAGTAATTCAATAACATAATGTCGATCGGTGAGTAAAAATATTGCTTCCTTCCACCTTGAAGTTTGTATTGATCTCTCGGGTTAAATGAAGGGATGTGATACAGTTACGTCTAAAACTGTAACATTTTTTGTTAATCATAACGGTGCAGTGCAACACCGTTCTCTAATATCAAATAATAGAAAAAGTAGCGGTCTATCGTTTTATAAAGACGTCTTATGAAAGGATGGTAAGGTGTTCATACAGAGTAGCGTTTGTTCCGTTATGTCAATAGAGATTAGAGGCACGCGTCTGTGCGTCGCTGAAGAGATCCGGCCGCGCTGGCGGTGTGTTTTGATGTGGCTGCAAAAGACGCGGACAAAGCTCTAGGGATAATTTGGCGAGGAAACATTCAGGTGTAAATCCGGCACTTGAAGTGACCGCAAATATAAAAAAGTCAGAGAAAAAGTTACTGTTATAAAATTGTTCCATACTCTACGTATCGTCGGTAAGATTAAAAAATGTTTCAAATTTCAAATTTCAAATTTATTTCAAATAAGCACCGATAAAACGAATTACACTAATGATAAACGAATAGTAATAATCAATGTCAATTAAATGTCAGATTATGTTAGTTTTTAAAATTCGAATTCGTTCGTCTTGAGTGACTATTGTAATTGTATTTTTTTTTATTTGAGAAAAAAAATCTTTATACCAAAGATTCAATTTCATGCCTACTAATACTTGTGATATAAATCAATTCAAATAGTGTGAACTAAAATAAATATTATGAGTAAGATAGTGAGAGAAACTGAATCGGAGTTCGAATGGAAATTAATGTGATCCATCAGTATCGACAGCCAGCAAAGAGTTCCGACCGACTTGATCCAATTACCACCGACCTTATTAATTGAATATGAGATTTCCGAAGGACAAACCAATTAAATGGAATTTTTTGATCACACAGTACAACGTCACTTAACGTGCCTCGATAGGGAAGTAATTCGGTTCATTAAATAAATTTTGAAGATAGTCAAGCTGTTTTATTAAAACTGAAACCGCTTCGATAGGAACTTATCGTAGTTTAGTCATAAAACTAATATCAGCTTTTAACATTTCGAAACGTAATATGGTACGTAATTAAAATTAAAATTTCTAGAAGTAAAGATAGTTATTTTAAAACGTCATTGGTCACAGCATAATGTAGTATTTTTCAATTTAATCTTTATCATCATGGCATGAGACTACATGTCTAATGTTTATTGCACAGAAAAGGTCACATACTCGTAAGATCACAAAAAGTGCACTTAAAATTAGGATTCTCTTGACATAAAAATTCATCTAAAGAAGAACCAAAAACTTAAGTATTTCCATCAGTCGGTCGGCTAAGCTGAATCACAGATGCCTTGTCAAGTTAAAAGCTGTTACATCAGTAAGTAGCTCTAGAATGCGTTATCTATTCTCACGTACACCAGCGGCAATCATTCATAGTATTAATTTCGATAACTCTGACGCCTCGCCTCAGATACAGAAGCTGATGCTTTTAGCTTCTATCACACAGCTTAATTTATACAGCTTGAAAGTTATTGACAAATGAATCGAGTCGTCGATATGTCCAATCGCAAAGGTGTTACTTTTAGTTAATATTTTTTTGGTTCTCGTTTTTTAGTTGGTCCGTTGTTTCTGGACCTGTCGTATATTTTGATAAGATCTTTGAACTAATTTCTAAGGTGTGGTTTCATAAATAGTTAGCTTGTTTATATTGTTAACAAGGGGGTGGTAGAACCGTTATTTTACTGATCTCGTTTGACCAGCAAGATTTTTTGCATTGTGATTTCAATCTTTCTTCTATCAGTCGTTAATCAAACAGTAAAGTTTAATAAAGAAGCTCGTTAAAATTTACACCTGAAATTTATATAACATTGTAAAGATTGAATTAAATTTAGCATACCTGCCTAAGGCAACCTTTTAAAGCGTTTAAGAATCCACAAATTTCTAACTTAAGCCGTCAAACCGAACCGATCGATACAATAGAATTACGGCAAAGAAAACAAACAAAAACAGGATTTCTGTGTAATCCTCGATTCTGAGCGGCTTAGGTAAGGGCTGTACGTTTCATATTTGTTTAAAATCAGCCGATAAAACTTGAAAACTTCCGGTTGGGTGCTCCTTGAATAATTGATACGCCATTTATTTCCTTCTGGTGGAATTGTGTTTAAAATTGTAAAGTCGGATGCGAATTTACGATTCTTATTGTGTTACGATATAAATCTTTCTAATGGCACGAGCGTTATAGAGGCGTGAGCGATTTGTACTAATTTCTTTATGGTAAGAAGTGCTCTCTGTCACCAGTGTTGTGGAATCCAATATCAAAAGATTATTTATTGAGGTTGACCGTCATTGTTTACCTACGCCGAAATAGCATGTCCGAGTATACGCTGTTCAGTAATTCATGTTACGATTTCAAAAGATTGTGCAAATCGTATACAAAGAATGTGTTAGCACAATTCCCTTATGAGGTATTTCCGATAGCACTTCAAATAGATAATATTGTATCAAAAAACTCAGTGGGGGACTCTAACATCCGCTTCCTTAAAATGTGCTACCAACATTTTGCGGTGCAAAAAATATTCTACGATACAAAAAGCTAATGAGACTAACGTCTGCGATTTTAATCTTTTGTAAAAATCAATTTTTCACAATAGGCGTTAAAATGGGATATAGAGAGTTTTGCAAAAAAGCCATTCATCAATTTTACACTGTTTTAATCTTTGTTCGTTGGTTGTAATCAGGTTTTTGCTGTAAGCGGGGGTGTGAGCAATGACCACGCCAAAATTAACTACCAAAAGAAATATGTAAACAATTGTTTATGTACGTAATTGTTAAACTTGAGGTTAAAGTCATTTAAACAAAATTTTTACACATTTTAAAATCATCTTTTGATCCAAAATAAAGATATACTAATTCTATTAACCAAGAAAATAAAGATTTTTGGAAAGAACTTACTTTTAACATTTCGAAGATCTCCTTACAAATCTAATGTAAAAGCTTTAAGCCGATAATCTATTTTACTCCTTTGGCGCCAAATAAATTAGGAACGCTAAACTTTGAAACGGGTTCAGTTAAATCCCAAAAAAGAAAAAATGTGCACAAAAACTCACCGAGTTCTATTGACCATGACGCAACAATTGTTTAGCAGTTTGCCGAGACCCTCGAGTCCATCTTGTTGACTTCAAAATTAAACACGAGAAAAAAATCCAAAGGTCCTTAAGTAGATCGAAGGGTTCTATTGTGAATATTGTGTAATGTAGCGAGACGACACCATACGGAGCTCCAAAAAGTTTCTCAATCGCTTCCAACGTCTACAAAACAAACTGTGTCAAAACTTCAGGGCAAACCGTACGTGCTTGCAGGTAGAACCCTTTTGCACAATTCCCGTAAGCAAACGACAAAGAGCGACGACAAAGAACATCTTAGCTGTTGTCGCAACACTTGTTGGCGAAGTATCAAAAATTGTCCAATTTCACGTTTGGTTGACCTGTGAATGGTAAGCACATATAACTAATTTCGGCTATCAATACACATCAGTAGATGAATTACTTTATGACACGCAACCGTTTTAAGAAATTTGGCATGAAATAGGCGGTTTACTAGTCGCTGAAGTAACAAAGAAGTCGGTAAAGGCTTAGAGAAAAACGAATTCTGATCTTAAGAGTTCGGCGACCACTTTAGACCAACGTCGCATTGGCTAAAGGTTTTCTATTACCATGTCGTCTAGAAGAAGATAACGAGCGAAGAGAGCAAGTAAAGATACTGACGAGCGTTTAAGTGTTATCTACAGAGTGACATAGTACAATTTCAATCATTTTTATGACTTTTGCACTTCACTAATCATTCCTAAATAACAAAAAAAAAATTGTATTATATATTAATTTAAAATGAAATGAAATGGATGATGATATGAATGAAAGGGATTTTTGATTTGCTTCATCTATCTATCTATCTATGCTTTATCTATCTATTAAATAAATTAGTCAAAAGTGACCCCTGTGACAAATGCGGATATTTTTCATAGCTATATTTTTATGTTTTAAGCTATAATTTAACGCTCTTTATGACGTTTTAAAAAAACCAAGAACAAAGGGGCGGAGACATAGTTCATATATGTAATTGTACATGCCAAATTTCATTATATTCATATTGTATTGATATTTCAGATCGCCGCGGAACCCTTAATTTTTTTTCGTTGTTTCAAACAGGAAGAATTCGATTTGAATCCAAATAAACTATTTACAGCAATGTTCAACTATTTCCAATAAGAGTAAAACTAAATGTTATTCGTTCATTGTTAATATTCATAATCGATGAAATTACGTTGCTTTCAAATAAAAATAAACTCGATTGTCCAAAATCGAAGCTGTCTATCGATTCTGGAGCGCAGCTAATCGAATCACAATAGTGTTAATATCATCATTACGGATAAATAGGCTATTTAAGGTCTTTAGAAATGATTGAGTTTCATTTTATCTATTTTTATTACAAGTATCAAAGCTGGTTATAGCTAACAGAGTAAAGTTGTTTGAAAAAATAAAGAAAAAAAAATAGAAAATAGGGGTCTGAATTACTTTGTAAACTGTATCCTTTTTTATACCTCTGACAACGTGTGTATAAAATTTCATGATGAGAATTCAGTTGAGCAGTTGAGGCGTGAACGCGTAACAACAAACGAACAAACTCAATTTCGCATTTGCATTATTGCTAGTTGCACCCCGCGGTTTCACTCGCGATTCCACAGAACCAATTAATTATATCGGGATGAAACCTATGTCCTTTTTTGCAACCCCGACAATGTGTATGCAAAATTTCATGATGATCGGTTCAGTAGTAAAGGCGTGAAGGCGTTGCAAACAAACAATCGAACGTACAAACTCATTTTCGCTTAATATCTACATATATATCGTATAATATTAGTTAGGAAGGATATCATTAGGATAAGATCTACATCTAAGATTGGGAGTAGCTAGGATAATAGGTATAGGTATATTGAATGACCATAATTGGTAAACAGGTTTTTTTTATCAACACTTGATACATTGATTTATTTATTTATTCAATTCAATGCATTCACCACTGATACCACGTATTGGTTGATACCGGTAATCTTGATTGCTACGTCATCGTCTCATAATTGAAAGTAAAAATTGTTTGTTACAGTACCTCGGATCGTTTATAACAATTCAAACGATCTTGATACAGGAACAAAGAGAGCAAAAGTGAAAAGAGCGGAAGTTTAATACTTGTTTTATCGCTCATTGATATTTGATCAACTATTTTTAAGTGTAGATACTTGTGTCTAAGATTTCTTTTCACTTCCGGACAGAGTGAATAGTTTAAATGTTGGGGTGTTTGTCTCATAATAACTAAAACAATAGTACTTAATCAAATTATTCTTAACTTATTTATCACCATCAACCCTTTATCGAAATTAAGAACCATATTTCATTTGTAGAAATTGTAATAATAATGTACTTACTTGTATGATTATAAACAATTGGTTTTAAAACATCAAGTCCAAACAAAATCAATATTTCCACAAAACCGGAAGCCGAGGATTAAACCCAATATTACTTTCACACGATTGCTAGCGATTTTGTATCTGATCGTCCAATTTCGAAGCATCGGTTGCAGCCACAAATCATTAAAAAAAATTGAGTTTGAAATTTTCGGTTTGGGTAAAAAGTCGGCTTTCTTTAAGAAGAGGCGGGGCGCACATCTCGTTCTTAAATTATGGCAATTTTGACACCTAACAAGTGCTAAGTTTTCACATTTACCCTGTAATTTGACACGAACGTGTGCTGACGACCTCAAGGGGTAAAATTGAGTATAGCTAACCAATACGTGCACATCGATAAGGCTCCCAGATCGTATTACGCTTGGCTATCCAAGTCTCATGATTTATAATAATATCCACGTTCTGCATAGTCATTCAATTTTAATGATGCATCCAATCTTATCTGAGTTTCTCCCGATCTAGCGCTCTGTAATTTTTGTAAAAAGGTGCTGATTATTTTTGTGATAGGCAATATGTACTTACGTTGAGGAAAATAGGTTAAATCTACTGGGTATTTTGATTGGGCGAGAAAACTTATCTCAAACAGGTTGACTATAACTTTTCAAAAGGATTTGAAACTCGATGGAAACTCAAACAATCCTCTCGGTACACAACAAGTACATATTATAGTTATGTACTTAGGTACTGTAGGTACAACATACCTACTTATTCGCAGATTCGCAGAGTTCTAACTACCAACCTCACACTTCACTTCTTTCCAAATACCGACGGTTAACACCAAAAATCACTTTACTCATAAACGACAAGAGGAAAAAAAATCACGAAACATTTTGGATATCGGAAGGAGCTTACATTCAGGGGCAGATATCTTTTTTGCTAGCATCCACAAAAAAAACAGTAGCAAAAATGAAGAATTGCTGATTGCTTGGTAGCCATTATCCTACCATATAATTTAAAGGTAAGCCTATGATTAAAGCTCTGCCTACCTGTTAAATTAAATTAGGCTTTTTAAGGGTGGCGCTCGCGCATTCCGCTAGCTATTACATCGAATTAAAAAAAGTAAAGTTAAAAAAGAACGAAAGTATTAATTTACGGACTCATCGATTATTAAAGCTCCCACGTGTTAATGGTTTTTTTTTAATTATTTTATTTTTTAATGCAAAGGCGGAGATTGTGATTGCATCAATACTTTGTGGTTTAAAGATATTTGCTATTTTAGTAGCCTGTAATTATGTCCCATGGTGGCTTTGTAAATATGTATATGGAAGGAAGTTCTTAATTTTTTTAACGCCATTTGTTGCAAAACCAAAATACTAATACAGACCAACAAAGCTGTTAAAATATTACGCACAATAGTAAGACAAAAGCCTGTTTTAACAAGGTAGTTTGAGGGCACTAAACTGAGGACTGAAGACTGTACTGAGGACAGTGATCTGAATTTATAAAGACTACTTCTAGTATTCATTTTCAAGCTCGTACGTCATTTTTGTTTTATAATTATAACATAACTGTTTACCAGGAAATATACAATTTGAGATTACATCGATCAGGATAATAAAGCCTATGCTACACGCACTAGCACAGGAAACTACTAGCCTACCGTAAAGAAATATACTCGATACACTGGAGCTAGAGAAATCACGGGCGCAATCTGTGCGCCCGCGCCGGTAATCTTGCAAATATTTATCGTGTGTCAATACAATATGCCAAAAGCGTACGCTTATTACGGTTTTTACAAATGTGAATCTGCTACAGGCTTTGAAGTGGATCAAGTTACAAGATTTTGGAGTTTAATGTTTTGATTTTAACCCTATAAATTTGTTAAATCGTGGTTAACTAAAAATGTTTACGTAGCAAGCCAATTTAATAACTCGCCCGTTCACAAACAGCCCTCATATTATAAACTGGTGAAGTTAGGTAATTAGGTTTTGTAAATTATTTACAGTACGTTATTTGTTTTTTATTTTTTAATGTAAGTAACAGCAACTTTGTAACTAGATCGCGCGTTGATATCTACGAGTACTAGGCACGTTTAAGTCTTTCCTAGTACACGCAGTTATGTATTTTCTACTAGAACACGCGTTGATGTCTTTTATACCAAATACACTCGTTGACTTCTTTACTACTAGTACACACGATGGTGGCTTTCCTATCATATACGCGGTTATGTATCTCCTACTAGAACACGCATTGATGTATTTCCTATTAGAACACGCGTTGATGTCTTTTCTACCAAGTACACGCGTTGATGTAATTTCTACAGGTTTACGCGTTGCTGCTTTTTCTAGTTTCAACATTGATTTTTTTGAGTGCTGAACTTATATTGTGATGCAATATAATTTCAGCAAAATGAAAACATTAATGAAATTTAAAAAAAAATAAACAGAGCTTCGTTTGCGAGCATAACTGTTGATCCCTCAAATTCAAACAGATTGTACGTAATTTCTTCGTGTCACCTGTAACTTGTAACCCTACTTAGGTCTTGTTAGTAAGGAGTTACAACGCATTGTCCGACACAATGGGAGGAGGTTCCGACCCGGGGCATCCTTGTTGTTCGAAACACCGTAAAGTTACGTATTCTGATGACATGCGTGCAATTTTTGGAAATTGAAAGAACTGAGTTCTCGAAATCTGAGCAGATGAATGTTTCAGCAAATGGTTTACTTGAATATGCAGTATGAGGTGTAATTTCATTGTTTGTATGTAAGAAGTATTTTCCGGAACTGCTAACAGGTCCAATTTTTTTTCTAGTTTGTTAGATAATAATCACCGAGTACCATTATACCAGCAAAACCGTAGGCATTTGACTGCCTCGGTGGCTCAGTTGTTAGAGAACCTGCTTTCTGATTTGATCTGGTTGGGGTCGTGGATTCGATTCGCACCTAGGGCAACATTTATGCGATGAACATTTGTGTTTGTTCTATGTCTGGGTGTTAATATGTATTTAAGTATGTATTTAAAAATTTCTAAGTATGTATATCAGTCTCTGGCAACCATAGTACAAGCTTTGCTTAGTTTGGGGTCAGGCGACCGTGTGTGGAAGTGTCCCGAATTTATTAATTAATTAATTTATTATTATGAACTTCGAGTAATCCATATAACTCATTCAGATTCATAATCAAATTAAAAATAGAACTTGATTCACATAAACAAACAAAGTTATGATCATCTCACGTATCACAATGGTAATTACAATAATTGTAGCGATACTAGTATTTAAAGCGTTTGCTCGGAATGCGTGCCAGTAACCGATATGCATGTGACCATGGTATCAAATGCGCATGATCTCTGCGTATCTTTTTATATGCGCATGATCTTGGCTTCGTATCTCTTTGTGTGCACATGATCTCCATAGCATATCTCTTTGTATCTGCGCGAGTCGCTCACGAATCCTATACGATCTCGGCATGAGATCGATCGAGTTCGACTGTATGTAAATAATAAACTATAATTAACATATCGAGTGTGCAATTACTGGTTTTTGTTTCGATTTAGTTGTTGTCATAATTTGGATTGTAGGCTTTTGGATAGAAATACTCATACGTAGAGGTAGCTGTAGCTTAATAAGCCAAAAGAAGCTCATTGTTGGTACCTATATCAATTTATTTAATTTATTACAGAGGAGTCTTGAGAAACCACGTAAAAAATAACAGTTTCTGTTGTTAAATCGATTCTTTGTTTGTAAGCTTCGAGTTGATTCTATCGTAAAAAATATTCATGATGAACTCCTTTCGGCGTAGCAGCACCGTTTTGTGTCATCCCGTATTTTAACAAGTTTTTTACCCACCCAAGAATGTAACGTAGACATGCTGGACTTTTTAGTAACAAAATCGTATGAAAATAAACAGGGTTTGCTGAACGAGAATGGTTCGAAGCAGCTATCTAGGTAATATCAAATAGCAGCTACCGAGAAAAACAATATCTGAAAGTCACTTTGATCGAACATTGGATTGCCGTACATGGCATGACGGCTAGCCCGGGCGGATCGTCATATGCCTCGGCCATCCGTTTAAATGGTCATAATTGGTTAAGCCGGCTTTAAAGCCCAGCACTTGGTCATTAGAAAATATCTTCGAGAGCTTTTAAGCGATCTGAACGCAGCCGACATCTTGCGGTCTTCCTTGAAACGGCACTAATTGTATCGTCGCGTAAGCTGTCACTTTTTCTGATATAACATACGACTTTATTTATAAATATGTCGTGATCGTTCGACGAAAAATAATAAAAACACGCACCAGCGCAGCGGCGAGCGTGTTGAGATGTGCGTGACTGAATATTCAGGACTTATAATGTGTGTGCAGGTCCCTAGTTGTTTAAGTCCGCGCGTTGTCAGAGGCGATGAAGTGATAAAGTTGTTTATTGATGATCTTTGGTTACATTAATTGCCAGCAGCGGCGGTGCTTGTGTTACCGCGGTGTCGGTTCACGTCGGATCGCGCGCGAATGACAAAGATCTCAGCGATACGCGCGAGCGCAAACCGGCAGCCTTTGATCTCCCGCATTGACGAGTTCGACGACCAATCAAAATATTCGTGGGAAAATTATAATACGTGGCTGAGTTCTACATCCATAAATTTCTTCAAAATACGTAATATCATGCAACCATCAATGCATTTTTCAGTATTCGAATAAATTTAAGTAAGTAATAATTAATAAACTCAAGCCAAAAAACCCAGTCTTAAACTTTAGACTAGTTTCTCCCGGTTCTGCGATGATATTTTTTGTCCCGATATTAAATGTTGTCTTTGCAGTATAAGGCAGTGGTATTCGGCCACCCTAGGATTTTTATTTTTACGATATGTTTCGAATAGTATGTGGGATCGTACCGAAAAAGGATGTGGCCGCGAGAACGTGCCACTTGTACGTTATAAAATAGCTTGTCAGAGTCGATTGGCATCTTTATCCAGGTTATCGCACACCTCGCTTGCTTCTGAAAAAACCTAGAAAATGTGTGCAAGACTCTACTGGAACTTTAGCTTTTCACACTAGACTTCTACGTAAGCCTAGTATAAGTAGGAACTTAATACTTACTCCCAGTGCCTTATCCTACTAATATTATAAACGCGAAAGTTTTTAAGGATGGATGGATGGATGGATGGATGTTTGTTACTCTTTCATGCCAGAACGGCTAAACAGATCAGGATGAAATTTGGCACAGAGATAGATTATAGTCTTGAATACCACATAGGATACTTTTTAGCCGCGGGTGAAACCGCGGGGCGCAACTACTGTTATAAACATAGATATGTGAATAGTACATACGTAACTTTCTGACCGTAAAGTTTGTCACATCAATGTACCTTGACATTGGATTGCAGAATTAAAATATTAAATCATTTTAAGATCATCTTATTTGTTTATGACAGGTATGCTCCGAGTAGGCGCCCATTTATACGGATAACTCAGTTTTTGTTTCAACTTAAGCCTGATATTAAAGGCTTTTAATTAAAAATCCCCAGTACAAACCCTAAATGTAAATAATCGTTCTTATTGGCTGTAATTAACAAGGCGTGCGCGCGCACCCGCGGTCGTTCACTCCGCCACGCGACCTTCCAAGGACATCCATTGAGACTTTACTATGCCATTCGTCATATAAATATAAACATAGAATGTCATTTAATAATAATTTGTGAAGAGTTGTGGTTTGGATGGCCGTCGTAATGCGATTACGGGTTTTTAACGTAATCTGATTTACTAGATTTGAATGGATTTTTAGATAATTAAGACTATCTGATAAATAATTATAGAAATTGGGATAGTGTTTGAGTAAATAAATTATTTGAATAATTGTTTTGACTGCCTCAGTGGCTCAGTTGGTAGTGAACCTGCCTTCTGAGCTTGGGGGCGTGGGTTCGATTCCCACCTAGGGCAAACATTTATGCGATGAACATTTGTGTTTGTTCTATGTCTGGGTGTAAATATCTATTTAAGTATGTATTTAAAGATATATATGTATTTATATCAGTCTCTGGCAGTCATAGTACAAGATTTGCTTAGTTTGGGGTCAGGCGACCGTGTGTGTAAGTGTCCTGATATTTATTTATTTTATTTAATTTAAATTTCTCCATATTCTATGATTTCCCCGTATTTGATCTTACCAATCTTTATTAGCCACGTTTATGGATACGGATAACAATTTTGTATTGATCCCTAGTTTTGTTGCTACTAGTAATAAAAACTACATATTCCATGAACCAGTTTGATCAACAATTAGAGTAATTATTAAGGTTTAGCAGGTGCAACTCCTTATGCCGACTAATTGTGAGTGTAGAACTCACAGAAGCAATGCTTGCATATTAAAGCGTAGGGAAAAACCTCGACAATATAAGGAGTTAATGATAGTCTATTCTATTTGGACCTGTTTTTATTCTAACTAATCTTAATAAGACCGACGGACGGACGTGCATAATTGCAACTGGCTGACTATTAATATTGTTGCTTATTAGTGGATTCAATAGGATGTGTCAATTGAACTGCGTGATTATTGAAAGGATGTGGAGAGATCTGGTTTGTGGCTTGTTAAAACAATCATAGTTGCTGTTACTCAGGGTTTATATTATAAACTAGGACTTTAAGGGGTTGTGTAAATAGTGATGTAGTGATAATAGCCTAGTTGAAAAAGGCTCGCTTTTCAAGCCAGATGGAGCGGGTTCTATCCCAGCTAAAGGCATGCATCAATTTGTTCATGGTGTGAACAGAATGTGCGTTTTTAAAGTCATCTGCTACATAACTGGAGCCCGGTATATGGCAACAGGCGGTGAAGTGTGGGTGTTGTAATACATGTCTGTCAGCCTCTTCGGAGGAAAGGCTAATGTCATACGTTCATATGTAATGTTTTGTTACGTCCAAATATTTTTTATTATGAGCGCAAGTCGTACTACACAGTGCCCCGTCTCCCTCTGAGACCTCTCTCACTGTCTCACTGAAATTAAATTGCATATATTGTAGTCACATGTGCTAACATTATAGAGCACAAAAAAAACTAAGTACTAAAACCGTTGAATTTAAATTATCCTTGTCTTTCATTCTCTACTTATTTCATTGTAAAACAGTTTACGTCTGCGCTATTATACGTCTACTTATGAAATATGTATTGTCGACACAATCTGAAAAACTAATTGGACTCAAACAAGTTAATCAACCGATCCCTGTCAAACTCATAAGAAATTGAATTGTTATTTATTATGTTGACAAGATCATAAAACAAATAGACATCGAGATTATCATCGAACTGTAACGACTTCGATTTCAATTTTAATTAAAAAAAAGTTGACATGCGCAGTCATATCTAATTATTCAAAGTGACTGGTTTCACGATACATTAATCCTAACGCCTTCATAAACTGCGTAGGAGGAGAAACAATTTCCATGTAGATGGCGCCTTCACTATTACATGTCTAGGAGTCAGCTGCTCTGCTGGTTCAGTTTTGCATACAACCGATCACAGTGACCACTAATTTCTATCTATCAAATAAACAGGACTAGGAAAGGAACTGAGACGTTGTGGAGATGGCAGGATGGTGCCAATTAACACTACTAAAATCTTACTAAATACTTTACCGTGTTAGATTCATACTTAACTTATTCTTATGAGATAGATAAGCGTCAAAAGTAGCACTTGTGGTAAAGTCCTAAAAATCGAACTAGATGTGCAACTGTGAACAAAAATTACACATAAGTCGATTAAGCGCTGTCCTGCTTATTTGCAATTAGCAACTATAATACGAGTATTTATTAAGTATTTATTTGCATTTATATTTCAAGTATACACTATAATTTCTTTTTACACTATTTTAGTCCCTATACGTTACTGTAACCAGTTAAATATCGCACAACATAAATATTTATATTTGCATAATCTTCACTCTGTCGACTCTACTTCTCTCCCTGATCTGTCTCAGGACTACATCCTAACATTGCAGCTTCTATTTTTTACGTCAAATGAGAATACGGGCAACGGGTCTGTAGGTGAGCGATATAAGTGGCTTGCGGAATCCTAATGCATGCAGGTAGGCTCTTGCCTGATAGACCGGACTAGCTCCTTCATAGTAGATTACAGTGACTTAACTCTATATAGGTGACGTATTGTTCAATACCTCTTATTCAGATATATACAGATGGGTGATTTTGAACAGATTGGCATGCTTCCAGATTTTGATCATTATGAAATTACTTCTACTATTAGAGTTAACTATGGTATCACGAGAAAAAAAAATAGCTGTTCCAAAAATGTTATCTCGGGTGAATGACATTTTTCTATGGAAGAGCTGATTTTTTTTACGGTAATAGAGCTGACCCATAGTGAAAGTTACTTAACAATGAAAATCTGGAAGAACGCCATTGAATTCAAAATCACCCTGTTTTTATACTAATAGATGTATGTCCCTTCCAATGTACGTTACTGGTCAGAATAATCCTTATCCTTACTTTTTATAAAATCGAAAGTAACTCTGTCTATCTGTTTGTAGCCTTTTCACAGCTGAACGGATATTGATGAAATTTGATAATTAGTAACAGCATATCACTAGAAAGGTTTTTGAATTCTATTTTCTGAATAAACGTGAACGAAGTTACGGGTAACAGCTAGTAAAATAAATAGAAATAAATTTGAAATCAGTTGAAAACGTTGTATTAAAAATCTGCCTTTAGGTTTTCACATAATAGTTTCTCTAACATTTTCGTTTTTCTCATAACATTCTGTCGTTTGCAGTAAATTGGCCTCATCAATATAATTTATAAATTTACGTAGTGAGACAGTTATTTAAATTACATCACACTAATGTATATTACATGTGAAAGTTTGGATGCATGGATGAATGGATGTTTGTGACTCAATCACGCTAAAACGGTTGAACGGATTTGAATGATATTTGACGCAGATATAGGTTATAGTCTGGAATAACACTTAGGTTACATTTAACGGCGGATAACATCGCGGGGCACATCTAGTGTAAAATAAATCACACTGCCGTACTTAAAGGAGATGTAGCTGAAGCGTCTGATTATATTATGGAGAATTATGATAATTTGCTTTATTTATTGGCATGAATAGTTATTTCTATAGGTGAGTGTGTATAAAACGGTTTTCTTAAAAAATCCAGACCTCATTCTAACCATTTTGGAACATTCACAGAAATTCTAACCATTTTGGATAACTGCAACAATTTAACAATAGACGAAAAACTTATGTACTGTTTCAAAATTATACTGTTTGAACGTCAAGAAACCCGCATTTTTAATGTCATTTCAAATGCTCTTGAGGCCATTAAACACATCGAGTAATTTCGAAGAAAAACTTATTAGAATTTTTATGTAAAATTACTATAGAGACCTGCTGAGTACCTTTTTAATTAGACACCGTTAATGTAATTACATATTTTAGTACACTCCAAATATAATAAAATGTGTTAAATATAGCTTTTTAATATTCACAAGAAGTAAGATTTAAAATGAAAAGCAATTACTGCTTCTCTACAGTTTTGTAATCAAGAAGAATGGTGTGAAATTTCATGTCTCATAATAAGGAATTTAATAAGCACCATTACGATATCACAATTTAATTTAAAATTAGTCCATTTTTCTATGAAACGTTCGTACAATGTTGCTGGTGCTGTAAATAAAATTGGTGCCCATAACAGCAAATATGCACGAACAACTTTGTTAAGCGAAAGTGACTACAATCTTCATTCCAGCGCCGTCTAAGGCGCGCGCGCACCTGTTTAGCTGTCCATCGGTCACTCAGCCCACTGTTTATACCAGATATTTGCATATGCATGCCAGATAACACACCTAGATCATAGGCAAAATATGCATGACTAATCTAAACTCGATTTGGTTTTATTTTCAACCCATCTAAGTGATGTTAATGCCATCCGTTTTATGCTCCTATGTTTTGTCAGATGTTCATTAATTTATCGCTCTGGCATCAAATAAAAAAACCCATCAATATATCAAACAATGAAACGGGATATATCTCTTTTATTCACTAAAAATTAAGTTAGCCCCCATAAAGGAGGTTTGTTTAAAACATTAGATGTTTTAAGATGTTATCGGCTCTGTTTGGTGTCAAAATTCTCGCATCATGCCGAACGCATTTAGTTGTCGCGATACGGATCTCGACGCTTTGTGTTCGGCGATCACTTCGTAAACAAGAATAGCGGGAGTCCACATAAATCATTTTTTACCAAAAAAACTGAAATCGAAAAAATCTGGGAGGCCGCGGGAAGGGAAGTCTTAAGTAACTGTGAAAGTCAGATTCCTGAACCCGAGAACGGGTTCGCTTTAGACATATTTAAAAAGCACAATTATACGTATTTGTGTCGTGTGTTTTACATAATCTCGCACACGGCATCTTCAACGGCGACATGCAAAGTTGGAACACGAGCCCACCGCACAATTATGTTATTACGTTCTGTAGCTTCACCGAGTTAATTACTAATTGAACGGCTTTGTTTGCTTTGCGGTAGCTGCGAGGATGTCATGCGTACACAGCATGGTGTATCATTTTCTTTAAAAATGCATATTATTTCGCTGACACACGTTTTAATACGAACTATCTTTAGCGAGTGATAACTGGTTCTGTTGGTGAAGATTGAAAAATGTCATGCGAATGATTTGCCTCTGGCTGGTTGTTACTAAATTAACGATAGGTAAGTGCCTGCAAGGAACCAAAGTGCAGTGTACGGCGTTATTTAAACACCACTTAATGTCAATGATTTCATGTTTGCGACTTAACAATATCTCGTTATGTTCAAAACATTGTAGACTTGTATAGTTTGTAAAGTACTCCTTACACGTATTTAAATAAATTTTGCTATTTGTGACAGTTAGTAGCTAAACTATTTTTAGATGGTAGGTATTTAAGACAGCTTAATTATTATTATGAAAAAAAATGTAAGTAATAAATATAAGTTTTTGTGCTGAAGTGTTTGTTGAAATATGAACACCCAAAGAGACATAGAGTCAAATCAGTTTCGAAAATTACTATTTCAAACTGTGCAATTGAAAGTTCACAGAAATAGAAACCTGCGCCATTAAAATCGAGCTCAGTATTTTATCCGTCATATAATAATTCGATCAATTAATATTCCGAGGAAGTTTTCATTACTTTTTAATGGAACAGGAGCTCGTATCTTGCCATCGCTAATTTTATGTTTTAATTTACGCCCACGCATGGTATCTACGCGACATTCATCTTTGTAACGGGATTAACAATATTTTTTAAATTGCAGAATAGATTTATATTGATAAAAAATGCAATTTTCTGTACTTGGATTCAACGATTCATTCGAGTGAGTCTGAGATTCTTAAAATCTAGCTATATTTGTTGATTTAGTGACATACTTACATTAAAAAATCGCATCATAAAATTATTAATGATGATTTTTGAAATTTCAACAATCAACACAAACAACTTACGTTAGTGTTTTTTCCTTTTTTTAAATGGTTCTATTAACTAATAATTTAAAGTATAAATAAATTATTTAGCCTACTACACAAAGCAGTAGGATTAAAGCTCAATTCCGTCATTGGCATCAGTGTCGTCGGCGACAGTGCAGCCGCGTTACTAATGGTCCTTATACATTTTCACTGAATTGACTGAAGCCAATGTTGAAATGTTAGCCTTGATGTTAAAAAACAATTCAAATGTGGTCCAGCGTACAGTTTAGACTAACTTTGCATTGGCTAAAGGTTTTCCACTGCCATTTCATCTAAGAAAGAGACGATGAGCCAAGAGAGCTAGTAAAGGTACTGACAAGCCTCTAAAGTTATCTACAGAGTGACAAATTGCAATTTCATTTTTTTAAATGACTTTCGCTCTTAACTAATTATTATTGAAGAACTATTAATTTCCCTAGTATTATGGATTAACTTAAAAGCGAATGATGTAGACAACCTCCCTATGTAAAGGGATTTTTTAATTGCTTTGTCTATCCATTAAATAAATCAGTCAAAAGTGACACCTTACAAATGCGGAAATTTGTCATATGTCTATTTTCTCTTGAGGCGTTTTTTTTAAAACAAGAGTAAAGCTAAATGCATTTCATGACAATCTGACAAATAGTTTCCAAGATTCAACAAGCGCGTTTGTATGGGAAATTCAGACCCTTAAACTAAGTGAGCAGTGTATCCAGCATTACTGCGGCATTACCATATCGAATAGCTATACTCATTACGCTTACGTTTATTTTATAAATGTCAGCATTTTGGACATACTCCGCATCAACCACGTACTTTTTTAAAGATTTTAGTATTTTTTTTATTTTATCTTTTTCCCACAGAAAAGTTGATAGAAATTTTAGACAGATAGTTTACATAGTTTCCTAAAGTACCTATAAAGATAATGTTCGTGTTGTGTATAGGCCAGGCTATTGCGTAGTTCAATGTCAGTGCGCTATCTATGACATGGTAGGATTAAAAATACTCCCGTAGTAAATACTGGCGAGCTGTAATGGATAACTGAGGGTAGAATTATGATTAAACATTTAATTTTATGTTACACGGTAAATAGCTATTTGGATAATAAGCTGCTTATATATGAACGCTGTTCTGTCTCGTCTGATATTTAAGCTTTGTTTTTAGAATTCATTAATTTTAATGACATACAAAGATAAACTGATAGAGTTGTTGCAATCTAATACTGTTAAGATTTTAAGCGTGTGATTAAGCGTTTTTAGAGTGTGTGGTATATCCAAGTCAGGGTTGGCCCAAATAGCCAAAATCTCGACCACCTGGTAAACAGATGCTACTGACCATCAAACAATAATAATTACTTAAAATGACCCTCAAAAACTTTGAATCTAAATTGATTATGCTTCTGAAACGTATTTGCCTTAGGCATGCGTGTGAATATAGGGTTAACTTTTGATTTCATTGTGTCTCGCTCAAACTTGTAGTGAGCATGGCAGAGAAAAAGAGATAGTTGCTAGAGATTGACGACGTTGCACGCCGCTATCCCTGATTGATGAAGTAAGAATTGCCCGCGAGTGAATGTAAATTGAATTCTACAAATGATATATTCTGGATCATTAGAAACGTTTTGTTTACAGAGGCGGTTATAGTATCATAAAGGGTTGTTTTTAACTCTTTGGAAAAGGGCGTTTGGACAAAATATCTACGAGAAGGTAATTTCAGAATAAATACTTGGAACTAGAACGCATTTTCAGAATGACAGAATAGATTGTCATGAAGCAGTGTACATAGAAAAAAAAATAGTGCGTAGAGTCCCTCCGCGCGGAAGAAGTGAAACTTCTGTGTATCTTTCATTCTCTCTCCCTCTTGCGTCGGAATATTGGATGCTACACGTTGCTATAGCTCGCGCTGGCCTGTAACAGGTATACTACGCGCATGCGTTCGAGCGCCACGCATTCACTCTCGCTCTGTCTCTTTCTATTCCCCCTCCCCAGGAGCGTTAAGTGTTTAACGCAAACCTGGTTGAAAGTCGCATTACAAGTTTCACTTCAAAAGTGTTTTGAAATAACTATTATTAATTTTGACCATTTAGCTTTGCCACAACAAGCCATTACTGTGGCTGATGTTGAATCCATCTGAATTTGGCTCTACAACTTGGCAAGATTCTTCTCAACTAAAAGCCTCACTTCGTCCTAGCTTAAAGTTAAGAAAACAGTTATAATAAGATACTACTATGCCCTGAGGTTTCACCCGCAGACTCACAGGAACCGTCAATCGTTTCAGGACAAAAAGTGAAACATGTCCTCTTCTGAAACCCAGACAAAGTGTATGCAAAATTTAATGACGATCGATTGAGTAGTTAGGACGTGAAAGCGTTGCAAACAAACAAACGAACAAACTCACTTTCGCAATTATAATATTAGTTAGAATTATCCTTAATTGTATTGATCTATGAATAATTGAATTTCTATCAAAAAGGAAAACCCTAAAATCTGTATTTTAGCCAAGCACTAATTACCTATAGTTGGTACTTAGTTGATTTAAAAGTACTCGTAATATTTTTGAGATTGCATAACCTGAGGAATTTTTTCATCAAACATTTTAAATTAATAAAACGTAAGCCCATGGAAATCGTAGCATTAGTTTCGGATCAAAATTACTATGCCTTTTTTTGTTCATGAGAGACATTTTTTATACAAATACCGTTTCAGCCTAAATTTGGTTTTAATAAAAGTTATAGGTATGCGTAATCTTAACCACCATAATGATAGTTTGCTCTATCATTTTATTCATTTTTTACTATATTCAGTTTAACCTTTTTTTTTTCGAGGTTTTGATTTGACTGAGATTCTTTTCGTTCAGAAAGGTTAAAGATTTAAATTTTAAGAAACAGCATACAAAAACGATTGTTGTTTATAAAAATGCGCGAGTATTTTTCATTGATATAGGTTTAAATAATGTTGGTAAAGACTTCGACATAACTATCATCTTATTAATCTATTGATTATAACACCTAGCTCATTAATAGAAAAGGATTAGCACGAAATTACGAGCTATTTTCAGTGATCCTGTTCATCAGACATCATATTTTCGAAGTGGGCCGGCCTGTAACATCCGTGGCTTCACCTGCATCCGGCTTAATTGACCCACAGTATGACTGTTGATTATCGTAAATATAAATAGACGAACAGGTATCTTCTTCGTTTAGCAGACATTTTTTTTTTCTGATTTGGATCAAAACCAATAGTGATAAAACCGATGTATTACCTACTGGATGAAATTAAACATCCCCAAGGCATTTTTTGCAAACTTGCCTAGGTCTATATGAGCCTATTTTAATGAATAGAAAACTATTTATAATTTTTAGTATTATGGCAATCAAATGTTAAAGATAACACTTGTGAATTTTTTTAAAGAATATTTTCCTTGTCTAACTTTAATCTCTAGATTAAGCAATTAGAAGAAAAAGAAATGCAATTTGCAAATCTCTAGCAATTGGTACCAAAATAAACTTCATCCCGTAGGATACACCTGCACTCGATTGACAACAGCTGATTTATTCCAAGTAAAACAATACCAGGACTTCCCTTGCCTTGGTCAGGATGTTAAAACTTAAAAAGAGGAGTTAAAATAGGCCGGGGGTTGAATCTTTGTCTTATTGGGCGATCCATCAAACGTAGAACACATTAGTTAGAATCTCGAGTTTTGACTTCATAAAAGTAAAATTGAAAATGTGATGACAATGATAGATTTGCTTTGTTGTTAAGATTAGGTTTTTCGGGTAAAGTTGGAATGTACACATTTTTAGAGTTTTTTGTTTGATCTGATGGATTTTATGTAAGAAAAACTCTACCTCTACTACTCTAGTTCGGGACCCAGTGCCACTGATTGAAAATAATCATCACAATGATAGTTTTAGTTATAACATTTACAAAACCCGTTGTATTTTTTGCGACTGTAATCTTATCTAGCCTTACTTATAAATAACTAGCTGCGCTCCACGGTTTCACCGTTTATTTTTTCGGGATAAAAAGTGCCCTATGTCCTTTTCTGTACCCCAGACAACATGTATGCAAAATTTCAAGACGACTGGTTGAGTAGTTGAGACGTGAAAGCGTTACAAATAAACAAAGAAACGAACAAGCTCACTTTCGCATTTGTAATATTAGTAAGGATTAATTAACAGAATGTGATATAGTAAGAGCAGTCATGAAATAATATAATTTTAAGTATTTCAGTCTAACTGATGGTAATGTTTTCCTAGCAGATTTTGGCCACGGCGATTTTACCTTCTGGTAGCTAATAGGTACTTATGTAGAAGCCTTTCGTGAGCCTAGATAGTGTGCTCTCACATGGCGTATGTAGCCTATCTTTGCAGTGAAAGAGCGAAAACAGGAAGTCACTGCCAGTCAAGACGCCGTTGACGTAAATGTATTCTAAACTATAGCTTCAAAACAATACTATAACTTCAATGAAATAAAAAGAAAATTATTAAAAATCAAACTCACAACTTTTATTTCAAACAGTACTTACGCTAAGTAGGTCTGTAACCACAGCGTTTAACATGTAACAGCCCAGTTGTATAAATTATTGAGTACAAATTCCATACATCGCGGAGAACAGAGGTGGTGAAGCCGCTTGTATGGGCGGCGCGGGGCTACGTTCAAAAACTTACATCAATTAAATCAAGAGGAACTGTAAGTATTCCAGAGCAGGGTGAGCATATAAAAGCTAAGTAGTTTTAGTATTAATTTGGCTTGTTTTCGTCGTACTTGAGAGCGTATTCTAGTCTAGGGCAATAGAGACGGCCCTCTCACGGTTACTCTTGAACTCAGAGTGGATTATAGGCAATTGGACAATTATTGGTTGGGATTGATGTTAGCATATGGTATAGAGACGGAAATAATGTCGTTTGCTTGAGTTAGAATCCGGTCCTTATTTATTTCAATAAAAGCACTATATTAGTGCATGAAATATCCTACTAATATTATAAAAGCGAAAGTTTGTAAGAATGGATGGATGGATGGATGTTTGTTACTCTTTCACGCCAAAACGGCTGGACAAATCTGGATGAAATTTGGCACAGAGATAGATTATAGTCTAGAATAGCACATATGATACTTTTTAACCGCGAATGAAACTGCGGGGAGCAGTTAGTACATAATAAACTGACTATAATGATAGAAGTAACATTTTCTATATTAAATCTCATCACAGAGTTCAGGCGTCAAAAACAGTGAAACAGAGTACCTAATGCCCACAATTCCGATGAAACTGTTGGCAGTTAAGTATCGTGTATAAATAAGGGACTTTTTCTTCCATGCATTAACCGTATCCGTGAAAAATTATGACAAATGGACACCCTCTACACAATGAGTGTCGAACTGCGGCACTTTGATCGCGTATGTTGGCGCTTAAACCAGCACCGATGCCGTGGAAAACAGTTATGAAGTTTTATGAAGCTGGAACACACATTGTTGACTCAACACACTTTGTTGAGCTCAATTGAGACATCCATCGACTTATAAAGTTTTGTATTATTGGTCAAAGTCTCTTATTTACACATACGAGTAAAAAAGCCAATCATATTTACACATAAAAAAACACGCACAATGAATAAAATTATATCGTATCCAGGCCTTATATCGTATTTCGCCAGGCTTCGGCGAAAGTATCGGTATATATCGTCACTCCTTTCCCTCGAAGAGGCTAGCAGAACTGTAATACAACACTAACAATTCGCCGGGCGATACTCAGTCCCAATAGTGACTCGGGGCGAGCCTATAGCCATACACCGAACTCCAGTCATGTAGCAGATGACATACAACACATTTGTTCACACAATGCACAAATTGGTGCGTGCCTTCGTCGGCTGGGTTTAAACCCGCTCCCTCTGGCTTGAGAAGTAGGCTATCATCGCTCTTATTTTCTTTACCTATAAAAGTTAATAACCCGTTTTATACGGAATATGAATACGGAATACCTTATCTTAGGATAGGATCTTATGTAAAGGAAAAGTTGCAGTGAATATAACAAAATCCCGTGAGCTTTGTAACTGTGTAAAAATTGTGCTCTACGTATACCGGTACCCGTTACCCACAAAGCGCATAAAAATCTCATAAAACGATAAACGATAACTACTTTGGAAATTTCGATTTATATCCTTACATCTCAATAGGAGATCCACTCTTTATACAACTCCAGATCGTAACAGTTACTTTATGTTTACAATTTCCTCCGGCGAGAATTAAAGAGATTACGTTCTGTTAACTCAATATTTTTCAAAGCGAACCGTATCTTTTATTGATAGAAATGTGTTCTAATTGAAATACATTAACTACACTATGTTATAGCTACGTAATTGTGGTCGACATCAGTGTCACATTCACCACGAATATTTAGGTGAAACTAGCAATTTAGGACGTTATTTTTTAATTATATCTTTGTTAATCTGAGATGAGCCGGTGTGCAACGACGCCGAAACGGCTTTACGTCTCATAAGAAAAGTTATGCTTACTTATTTTTTTAATGCGTAATCCAATTCGGATTTGGAATGTTTAATTGTACAATTCGATCCGATGAGATCCGAGGGTAGAGATTATAGGAGACTAAGTATCGTATTTTAGCTTAATGGTTGTTATCTTTGAGCGAGCAGAAATATTGGGTTGGTATACAACTATGTAGTATAGTTTTACATTGTCAGAAATATACGTTGTTTTAGTAAGGATAACATCGAATTAAAAAAAAAAATTGCCGTTTTAATATTTTTTACCTATTGATTAATGAGTGTTACATTTATTATGTAACACTTATCAATCAATATTTATTTATATACAAATTAGTAAATAAACATACAATGTCATAGACGCAGTTTAGTAATTAAGCACATAGTGTTTTATAAATTTAATGCGAAAGTAGTTTGTTTGTTGCGCTTTCACGCCTCAACTTTTAAACCAATCCTCATGAAATTTTGAAAACAGGTTGTCAAGGGTACAAGGTACCGAAAAATCAGAAACTAATAATAGGATACTTTTTAACCACGCAGCTAGTTAAGTAATATATTTTGTAAATATGAGATACTCTACAAAATTAAATTTACAAAAAAAAGACAATAATAATTTTATTTATCCTAAATGGCACTGTTTCATGAGATAAATGTAGAATTATAGTTAATTATAGTAATTAATACTAACTTTTCTTTTCTGTTTTAATTTAAAAAGGCAGCTTTTAAAGTCGACCCATAACAGGTTAATTAAAAGTGTCATTTATAGAGCATTTGCGATCGTTATCTAGAAACGTGATTGTGAGGTTCCGCAGCGGAAAGAGATAAATATCTTTAGTCGGTAATTTCAGTGAGTTATCATAATAATAAATTTGAAAGAATCCAATTCAAAAATAGCTACAAATCTTACCATAAAGAGGTAGGAAGGATTAAACACTGTTGAAGTTAGACATCGTTTTACTGAGTCTGATTTAAAAAAAAAAAAGCGAAAACCCAACTGCTCAGTTGCACACCTTTAGAAGGACAGTTTAGTTTTTAAGGCAAACATACCAATATGTTTACTGTTGAAATGAAACCCATCTAGCTTGGAAGATGCAGAATACTTTTATTGTGACAATGTACATAGAAGAGGGAGACAATTATTAAATACACAAAATACAAATTCAAGTACATTGTCACAGAACCCTTTTTTTTTTTTTACCTTGGGAAAATCCTTTATGAATACCACCAACAGCCCGGGTGCGGGCACAGAGTGGTTATGTGGGAATCCCGCCACTGACGGCCTACCCACTAAAAACCCAAGGGTGTTCCACCTCGGCGCATAATGTAGGGGCTAAGGGGACTATCGTACTCTTCCGCGGCCCCGACAGCGCTAGCCCTTTCGGGCACCTCCTCGAGCTTACGCTCTCTTCCCTTCGATGACGATATAGAACCCGCCCCAACTTAACATGTTGCTGATACCTTAAGCTACAAGGCAATAAATTTCTTTTCAAACATACAAAATAGACTCGAAATTACTAAATCCAACCTACTTTTTTTTTTTACAGTGGATTCTTAATTTTTTTAAATACCATCTAAACGCAAATCTCTACGCTGCTTGTTTTTAACCACACGTAAAATCACATTAAAAAAACTAACATGTTGAGGCTGAACAAAGTAAAACCTTAGGCGATAAGTTAATTACACTTTCATTAAACCTGCATCTCTCTTTTGCAGCGCCGCTTGTATATGAATCACTTATTTTATGAACCCTGCACTAGCTCCCATATTTAACGCGCCTACAAGTATTCTCCTACGTAGATTGTCAACAGAACCATAATATTAAATAACGAGAGCTGTAAAAATTACGCCCAAAGGACAAGAGTTGTAATTTTTATTTACCTTTAATTAAATGTCTAGCAGCAAAACTATAATTAAGTTTAATGAAGTCGCGTATATCAGGGAGAAGGTAATATAACATACCTAACGGGCTATTAAGACAAGAGTAAGTTCGCTAGATGAGAATAGTAATGGAAAATGTCATCATCATAAACCTTGCATTGAAATTCCTATAGATATCTTTCAAAGCACCTTCAGCAATAAGCCCATTGCAATCTTCAGTTTTTTCTTCTAGTCACAAGCAATGTTCACGTAAAATACAATCACTATTTTGATACCAAATGTTGTGTTGAACTAAGCTCTCAATCTCAACCTCTTTCAATAATGATATTATAAGATTTTAAAGGATTTAAGTAATAACATTAATCCTCTCTAAGAAAGTACAGAAACAATTTATTGACAATTACCAGACAGCGGTACAATTGGAACTTTTGGCGTAACTTTGCTATATAGCAACTAACGTCAGTATTTTTAAAATTCTTGCCATCAAACAAACTTGCAAACTCAATGGGAATAAAGACGTTTGTGTTTTGTTTTTGAAGCACCTGTCGAAATTGCGGCATTATGAGTGCAATTATTAATTTAGTATGCCTCAAATCCAATATGGAGTCGGAGTATACTTTAACAGGATTAGGGACGCTCGTTGTGGTGATGATGTTGTTAGCAACATCGGTTTTTACGACTTGTTTGATTTGAATGCGCTTATTTCATTCGCGAGTGTAATTTAAAGTGACGAATGTGTTAGTGGTGTCGTTCATTTTGAAAACTTTTTTTTTCATATTTTTTTTCAATAATTTGTATATAAGCGGCTATCTAGCTTTGTGTAAAGGAATAAATCTGGAATAATCTATCTGCAGTCCGTTGAGGTCTTTTTATGCATTCCAAAAAGTACATCAACTACTCCCAAAAGTAATCTACGTAATACTATATATTTTATGGAGTTACTGTTTCATTTTAAGGAGTTAAGTATATAGATAGTTATTATTATTTTATAGTTATTTTGGAGTTATTTTATAGAGTTTTTAAATTATAGAGTTTTATTTTATTCGATATGCAAGCAATCATTTATGATAGAAATAAAGAGTTCCTCATTACCTTTACACAACATATCGTAACGCCTTTCCCCCGAAGGGGCTGGCAGAGGTGTACTACAACACTCACACTTCGCCGGACGATATGCAGCCCAAATGTGACAGGGGGCGAGCCTGTCGCCATACACCGGGCTCCAGTCATGTAGCAGAAGACATACAATACGCACATATGCTCACACAATGAACAAATTGGTGCGTGCTGTCGGCTGGGTTCGAACCCGCTCCCTCTGGTTTGAGAGGCGGGCCTTCTCCAAACTAGGCTGCCATCGCTTATCTGCCTCATTACCTTTACATGTTACAAAATTTAATATGCAGTCAAATATACAGTAATCAGTTTGCTGCAAGTATTACCTAAGCAAGTGGAACCTAAGCATTGCAAGTATGCGTTGACATGCAAAAGAAAAAAAATGGGGAAGCTATAAAATGTTCAAGCTAACTTGGTAGTTACTTTCTCTCAAAATAAAAAAGTAACAAGTTACTGATAATCTTTATCACATCTTACAATTTAATCTGTTAAAACATCGATAAACATAAAAATTTGTAGATCATTGTAGCAGATAAGAAAAGATCACTTTGAACACTGTAGAACTTGTAGTCAAGGAATTAACGAGAATCGTAAAAAAATGTATCAAACGAAGTAAGTATGGTTTATGGTTTAAACTCTTCACTTATTCTTGAACACTTATTCTTACTTATTCTTGTTGGGACAGTGAACATGAGTAAATATGGTGTCGTCACTTTCCCACGAGTAATGGATCGACTGATCTGCATCCTCGCATTCTGTGCAATAGAGATGGGTTAACTGGCATTCGAGTACCTTTTTAACTCTGAGGTGTAAGCTGAATAATCGAGTAGTAAAGTTAAAACAAATAATAACTGTACTTTTTATTTGTTTTAACTTTCTAACTATCTAAATAATCTAACTATTTTAATGACAAAACTCTGTACAAAATCTTTGAAGCTAATAATAAATCATTTTAGTGTATTTCCCAGCCATAGAGTTTGCAAAACTAAAACCTTCATCATTTTGTCATCCCGTTCCAATTACAGAATACGAGCTGTGCCATGCGGCTTCACCTGTGGTCCCATAGGAACCGTTATTTTTTTCGGGATTAATAGTACCCTATGTCCTTTTCTGTACCCCAGACAACGTGTATGCAAAATTTCATGATGATCAGTTTATTAGATAAGGCGTGAAAGCGTTACAAACAAACTAGCTTTCGCATTTATAATATTAGTGAGGATTTTTCGATGTTCTGTACGAAAAAACATTTTTTCAGAAATCCAATGGCCCATCTCTACTCACTGCGTCTTAACTCGCAATCTACCCGCAAAATCGCAGCTTCAAAATCAATGAACCATAAGCGCAAATGCGACAACTATCCCTGTTAATGTAAACGGACGCGATCCATAAACAGCTATCTGGTATCGGACGTTGAGATATTACAAGCATATACGCAAAAGGTGCACCGACACGACGGAAGGAGTGGGTGAAGTTACGTAAAGCTCAGTTTTATCATATTTTCCTTCATCATATTAATCTGTGCAGCCAATCTAATTGGATACATAATTTGTAAACCAACCTAGGTTACTTCCGCCACTTTTTTTTGCAGTTCATATTTTCAGGGGTTTCAAATGTTTTGGCGATTTTAGTTGCAGGGAAATTGTAGGTGGGTAAGTAGGTAGGCTGTTGTAGAAAGTCACTCAAATGATTTCAAATCACACTAATTACACTAATCAAGCAAGTTACATAATTATATAAGCGAAAGCTTGTGTGGGTGATGTAAGTGTGTGTGTTCGTTACTTCTTCATGCTCAAACAGATAGAGGGATTTTGATGAAATTTGGCATGGAGGTAGGTTATACCCTGGAATAAAACAGGCTGCTTTCTAACTGTGGCAAAAACCACTGGCTGCAGCTATTATAATTAAAAATGCCGACGATAAGTGAGTAATTATTTGTAATTTTTTTAACTCTGAAGCGCCTAAACGAATTTGAGCGAAGTTTGGAATAGAGCTTACTTTTTATCACGGTGAACAGTTCACAGTAAGATAGCGGCTGCAATTGCAAACCGAAATATTTGCAAACCGAGACTGTCACATTCTAACTCTACATAGTATAAAAAGCCGTGTTCCGCATCTGTCTGTCTCTCTGTCTATGTATCCGCTAACTCCTCCTGAACGCCGAAACAGATTTTGATGTAAAGATAGGTAGGTATCGCACCTACCATGCTAATAATAATAATAATAATAAAGTCGTTTATTGCAGGTATAAAAACCCATAGGCAAACAATTGAATGAGCTTAAAATTATTTTACATAGAAAAATTAACACTTAAAATAGTTACACCTGTAAAAGGGGTGCAACCACGTCCGTAAAAATATCGCCATACAGTATATGTTGTCACTTTTTGTTCTTGTCCATGTGGATAGATATCCAGCTAAGCCGAAGTTTTGAATAAACCTAAAATGTCTAGTAAAATGTCAACACGATGTAAAGTATGACCAATATTATAATTCGAATGTTCCGTGGGTATAGCATGGATCTACAATCTCAGGATCAGTGCCATCGCTCACCATCAACCACAGAATAAATAATACTCGTAGCTTATCCATAACAGAGTGTCGACACGCCATCGATACGACTGACGAATCGCCTCGGCGACTCTTTGTACGTCACGAATTACAATATTCATAAGACAAGATAAGATGATTTTGACAAATTAGTGGTGATTTGAATCGGTTAAGGATCTTTTATTTTTTGGATGAAAATAGTGTTAAAAATTGGTTGTGAGACACAGGCCTATACCCAGCAGTGGGTTGAAGAAAAATGCGAATGATGATGATGATCTGAAATGTTAGAAAAAGCTTTTAAACTGACTCAATAACAACTTGTATTTATTCTTTTCATACATTCTACTTCTTCTACTTCTTATAATACTGACAACTGACTTCTTATATATTTTGACAAATTAGTGGTGATTTGAATCGGTTAAGGATCTTTTATTTTTTGGATGGAAATAGTGTTAAAAATTGGTTGTGAGACACAAGCCTATACCCAGCACTGGGTTGAAGAAAAATGCGAACGATGATGATGATCTTAAATGTTAGAAAAAGCTTTGAAAACTAACTAAATAACAACTTGTATTTATAGTTACCACCCACCGGACCAAGCCATGCCGTGAAATGACCTAGTCGTGTTTCGGGATGTAGTCCGGTGTAACCGTTCCGAAGACGGGTCTGAGCAGTGGCGCACTTGTAGCGCCTCACTCAACTGCCGTCTTTGTACTTCTTCACTCTACAAAACTTCAATGCTAGAGTGAATAAGTACCTTATAGGTCGTCGTGCTCCATCTTAGACCACAACGTCGCTTAGCATCAGGCGAGTTGGTGGTCAAACGCCGACTTGTTCTACATTAAAAAAAAATCTTTTTATACATATACCTACTTCTTATATAACTACTACTACTCTACTCTAGCTAGTATAGTTCTGACTAGCTGTGCCCCGCGGCTTCACTCATGGTCTCGGTTTTTAGCAATAAAAGGTCGGTTTATCCTGTTCTATACCAGACAACGTGTATGCAAAATTTCATGATGATCAGTCGAATTGTTAAGATGTACAATACGATACAAAAACTCTTTATTGACACCAATTACAAATAAATCTAAACTAAACACTCAAAAATAAAGGCGCAATGGGCGGTCTTATCGCTTAAGAGCGATCTCTTCCAGACAACCTTTGGATGGAATAAAAACATTATGGTTAAGCATGGACGGTGGTGTGTGCTAAAGAAAAATAATAATAATTAAGGTTAAATAAACTTACTAATTTGAGAATTATAATAAACTACATACTAATACCAACATAAATAATTACTAAATAGGTATACAAATAAACTACCCAGTCATAAACATACACAAGTACCTACATCAATAAATATACTAATACATATACTCGTACATTGAAATATGACAAATATTAAAAAGGAAACGAGTCAACTTATAATGAGCCAGTTTGGAAAAGTAGAACACTTTGAGCTGCGTTTTAAAACTATGAAGAGATTGAGCACATCTAATATTAACTGGGAGTGAGTTCCAGAGACGCACGGCTTCAGTAGTGAAGGACGATGCATAAAAGCCAGAACTATGCACCGGATTCATTAGCAGTCTGTTTTCTGACGACCTAAGAGAAAGGGAATGGGAGGAGTGCAAGTATTGAAAACGTTCTTTCAGATAATTGGGAGTGGCAGGGTTAAATAAAATAGTAAAGAGAAACGAGAGGATACGGCTATTCCGACGCATTACATACGAATGAGAAGCCATTGAAGCTTAGAGCGATACTGATAAATTTCTAAATCACTCTCATCCTTACAGTACTTATATATGTACTTATATATACTTGTAATTATGTTTTAAATTGATAAAACATACGTATTGTCTCGCCTTTTCGCTGAGGGGGCTGCCAGAGGTGTAATTCAACACCCACACTTCGCCAGACGATATTCAGTCCCAATTGTGACAAGGGGCGAGCCTGTCGCCATACACCGGGCTCCAGTCATGTAGCAGATGACATACAATACGCACATATGTTCACACAATGAACAAATTGGTGCGTGCCGTCGCGGTCGGCTGGGTCCGAATCCACTCCCTCTGGCTTGAGAGGCGGGCTCTCTTTAATTAGGCTATCATCGCTTTTTTTAAATTGACATAGCTTTAACAAAATCTGTAATACGACAAGTTTAGATTTTAAATGAAGATTGTTTCCCTTACCTGCGCAGAAGTAACAGAAAACACCTTATAGAAGTGGATAACCTGGAATGTCGCATTTAACATCTGATTAATTTTTTCAAGCCAAGAAGCGAAGTTGATTATTTATCTGCACTTTGATCGTAAATTAAAACTGGTTCATTAATGATCATAACTTTTAATTTATTTCTCGTTTGCGAACGTGTCGATGCAAATATTGTGGGTATAGCTACGTGTGAAGTGGATATATTGCATAGATTACAATCTACTTATTAAAATATGTTTCAATACAGAATTTGGATCTCAAACAACAGAAATAGTTCAACGGTCGTACGCACCAATATAAGTTATATTAGCGGTACAAACTCAATAAAACGATTTAGGTAGTGTACGTTAATTGGACCTAATTCTACTTAACATTGCCCAGACGGCTTGTTCGAGCTTTATACGATACACGATTCGCTCTCGTGTATAGCGACGTCGAACCGCGATTAAACAATGTTGTAGTAAAAATCCACTCGATTACAACGCAATTTACCGAAGATGGCAAAGTGGTTCTATAAATATTTATTGGTACACTATATTCCCTTGTACGAAATTATACAGCTCATCGCTAAGACTTTTTTCGCTATATCTTTGACTACAATACAACGTGCTACTGTTGCAAACGCCGATCAAGCTAGCTACTTTATTATAAAAACTACAAGCCTACGTGTTCTTGCCCTGTCAGAGTAATAAATTTCGTGCGTGACATCTCAAAATGATAGGATACATGTTGCTGTATTACGTACTATAAATCAGTCCGCTGATATCTTTTCATAAATGAAATATTTATGCGGTTGGGCACTTGAAATTTTATTTTAGTAAATTCTATTTTTACAACGTAATTGAACATGGGTTTTTCTTGTTTACACGCTGCTCTAGCCGGATTAATTCACTTAATCTGATGAAAAATGGTGTTGAAACAAATATCTAAGGCTGTTTAACAAATGTTTATAGCCCACGCAATACATTTGGAGTTTTAATCTGGTGATAGCGGGAGGCCGGCGCCCACCCAGAGGTGTGGACATCTCTGACCAAATCGAATTATAACACTAACCAAAAACATTACCAATATTTTCAAAACGGTACACCTTTAATCCCCGGCAATAAGAACGAAAGTCGCAGCAACACCTTTATGAAATAAGCAAACATTTTGTGGTGAATAAATAGCTAAACCAAAGCAGATTAGTGGCATTGGAAGTCCATAAAACATATTTGTATAATTTCTTTGATGAGGTCATTAATTTTGGAATTAGAAGAAAAGTATCCCACGATCCTATGATATGAAAATTTGTTTCCATAATTTTAATTCTTACTAGAGTTATGTAACTTCAAAATATAGTAATAGGTTTAATAAAAATTACATTACAATGAAACTCAATGGATTTAGTTAAAGGTAAAGTAATACCGGTACATAGCAACGGCTCAATGTAGAAAAATATTTAACAATACCTGGATTCTGTTTGATAAAAAAATCGGACATTGTATTCCACAGGGCTACATAGATAGGCTGTACTAAGCCGAAAGGAGCCAATATACTCTCTTTATGAACAACTTTTGCAATAGGTAAATTTCTCCATCCCATTTCTACTACAAGACGAGTAGGAAATCTGTCCACTACCATCCATACATTGTTTATTTTCCCCGAAAACGTACCAAACGCTTCCGTTCTACGTTTCTAATCCGTACGGCCAAGGATTGAAACAATCTGTCGGCTTTCGAGTTTCCTAAGAACTAAATTAACTTTATAATCTGGACCTATTCAAAGCCAGAGTGAATAGGTCTCTTCTAAGTCTGCGTGCTTACCAACAGGCGAGTAATCAAAAGCGGGCCTGAAATGCGAAATGAGTCTGATGTTTCTTACATTTTAGTTGAATGACATTTGTCCATGAAACGGTTGATTTTACTTCGCGATTTCACGGTTGTGTGTAAAAGTTGTTTATAGTGCTAAGTGCAATGATCTCCTTTCGGCTTAGTACAGCCGTTTCTTGTAACCCTGTATACATGTGACATTAAACTGCACAGTATGGTGACAAAAACCGATCGATTTGTATCGCCTACTGTTTCACCGTCCCTATACGGTCATCTTTTTTCTTTACAAAGGGCCTTGCGACACACGTTAATCATTTTTATAGTTTGCTTGGCGTGTACACTTGTAGAATCACGCGGCGCCTGGAATCCATTCATTCGATATTATTTATTGTGATTTAAAACAAATAAGATCAAAATTCCCGCTGCGACTTATTATTTATAGATTTGAAAAGAGGAAAGTGAGTTATTTTTGGAAGATATTCATCGATTTGCCTACTAAAAGGTTTACTTGTCATATCGATATCTCAAAGAAAATAAATTCAGATTCATATTCATGGAGCGCAATAAATCTAAATTTGATTGCAAAGTTAATATTTTTAACCTTAATTGTAAGTACCTACCAAACGACTCATAATAATGACCAATTAATACAGTGTGGTAAATTTCAACATACTCGTATCTACGCAAAGGGAAAATTCAACGTAGCAGACAGCGCATTGGCCTATCAGGAATATTGTTAGCGCGGAAAGAGCGGAATTTGCATGTGCTTGTTAACGCATTGCGAGCTGAATGACACGCGTCCAGCGCCCTGATTGTCCACCACTCAGGGAATCTACCTCCAGCTAAATTTGAAGTATCACAAGTACCGTATTTTACAAATTAAGTGCTGGCGGCTGACGCGCCATTTGCAGACTTTTTCTTTTGGCACTTATCAAGGAATGGACAGGACAGTATCTTAATCTGCGCTCCGGTCTAGTTTTAGAGGGAAATTATCTCTGGGTTCTGAGTTTAATGCCAGGATGTACGTTATCGAGCTTCTCGTCAGAGACTGCGCAAAGTGAACAAGACTCTATGAGAGCGTCTATTATAGCGTTTTGACACATGTCGTTTAATTCATAAACTTATTTGGATCACATCCGAAGATTAGCAAAAAAAAATACTGACATGATGCTTATCCTACATGGTCTTTATCCTGCTTTGCAAACTAGAACTCAAATTCCCATATATCTTATTTAAAACATTGACAATTTTTCACTCAAATGATGTAAATTTATCAAATCTGTGCACCGAAAAGAAAAACGAGTAACAACCTCTTAACAACCCACCTTATACGTTTTGCATCGAAAGCGTCTTAACCAATCAGTTGGGCAATCAATCGTCCAATCAAACTTTTGATTGGAAGTGCGTAAACGTCATTCAATGATCGTTAACTACGGTCGAGGCGCGAACACGAACGAACTGGCTGTATCGGCGACCTATAAACTTTTCACTGCTCTTTTTTACACGATTACCTAAATGAAAGGGAAGGTTTTTCGGGTGTATGTTAAAGTTTGTATCCGACTTTCCAATCGTCAAAGGGCTTGATTTTGGATTGCGAATTGTTGTTAATTTTTGTTCTACAAACTGAAAAGTGGAGACACTTCAGGTGTTTGTATTTTCCAGTTGTTTTTTGTTTTTATATCAGCGTTAAACTTCGATGTGGTAAAAACGGGGGAAAAAACAATTGATCATATATTATAATGTTTTAGCTGCAACGATATGTAAAAATTAAACTAACATTTTGTAAATGTTTGGCAAAACTTTAAAAAAATTACAAAATTTTGTGTAACTAAAATAATATTTTTTGAAGCGGCACGGTATTAGTTTCGATTAGATAAACTAATGAGCATTATCTGCACCTATCACTGGAAACTAAAAGCTCTTTCGTCAAAAAGAGCCGAAAATTAATTTTATGAGGAAGAAATCAATTATATCGGCTAAATAGCGCCGGTGAAAGGTTAATGTGGTCTTTTTACAGCCGTTTTACGATCTTCTTTATAGACATCTTCGAATCACTAAATTAAAAGTGAGATACGGGTGATACAGATTTTAAACTCATCGTAGAAAAGTTTCATTCAGTCGTTTTAGTACCTACTAATTTTTTATTCGTCAAGAAAGTTTTTATACCATGTAATATAATATAGGAAGCTGCATAGAATTCTAATCAGATGTCTATTAGTTTTTACCAAAATCTGACCAGAATATTAATTTCCTGCGCTCTCACGTCGGACCGCCTACATAGAGGCGCTCTAACAGAATTACACACTCATTAGTTCTACGGAACGTTTGTTTGTTTTTTACGACAGCCGGCGCCAAAGAACTAACAGAATTAGTCACAGTCAAAACCGACCTGATTGGACCTTATTGGGTCAAAGGATATTGAGAGGAAACCGAAAGTTTTTTTTAAATTTTCTTGTGCTTACAGTGGCTGGAACTGACGTCGGCTTTCGATACTGACAATTGGGGTAATTAAACATGTAATTAAATAATTTCTCAAGGTAAGACGCCCGACATGGCGGATGGGACATCCACAGACGTTGACAGATGAATAAGTGTGTGTAAGTGTGTGTTGATTGGAATTTTAATGGCGTTAATGGGCGGGACAATAATGGAATCGTTGAAGACGGAGATTTTATCGATGCTATCCACAGACAAGCATGATGGCCGGCAGTATCAAAGGCAAATCGCTGTTAGTTATATACCAGAGTAAACGAACTTAGTAGATCGCACATGCAAAAAGTTACTTTTGAGAACGGGACCAGATTATTTCCGAAACGCCCGCGAAAGGGTTCTTTTTGGTTGTTAAAAGCTTTTTGACTAATAGAAACGGCGTATCGGCGCTTTCGCAGGCGTACGCGGCCATAGTCTGGTTTAAGCTTAAAAATACACCTCACAGCGTCAGACTTAAGACGAGATACGAAGCCGCATCTACGATTGAGCACTGTGGTAGCTTGAATTAACTCATTCAATCAGCTACAATGATTGGTAGGGCATAAACAACCTAGTTAATAAATAGCCTCTTTTGAGCATATTTTAAACGTGACAGTGGAGTAGGCACGATCTGTTTATTGGTTTCATGGTCTATGGCCTGTACATATTGCAAGGGTGGTCTTTAGCAAATATGTTGCAGAATATATCTAAACCAAGCACGTAAATGTTGGGTAATTTTAAATTTTAACTGTGGCCGGCTTCGTCAAAAGATCATACTATGTTGTAGATCTAATCTGACAAATAAAACGATGTGCGTCAGCTGAGTTTGTCGCGTGCTAAAATTATTGAAGAAACTGTCTATTAATAACGGCTATTAAGTGTATCATAAAAATACAAAAACGATAGTCAGCTGGAATATAAGCTCTACGCCTTAAATAAAACTCTAGCTATACCAACATAGCAAATACTTTTTTAAAACTTTTTAAACGTGTTTTGATTGCAACCAAATCTAAATAGCACGATACGTGTGAATTTACCCACGGATGTATCGCTATTAGCCCTTAATTGTGGGTACTACACCACCCCTGTATCAACACGTAACTATAAAAACGTTACAACTGCGTGGTTAATTGTGTCCAAACATCCGGCGAGCTGATAATGACTAAACGCTTTATCAGATTCGTAAATCACCATGTGACAAGGTTTTTGCGCGTGAGAATTGAGAACTATGTTTAAAAAAAGGTTCCTAGTTTATCATTTTGAGAATACTTTCTTAAATCTTTATGCTTCTTATTTTGAAGTCCTATTTCGCCTTTTGTTTTTTCCTGTACGCGTTATGGGGTTTTATACAGATGATGATTTTATTGACTAATATTATGCCAACAATTTAAGAGGACCGCGACGTTCTGAAATTTCCATACAAACGCACTACTCAAATTTCTTGAAAACCGTTTGTCAGATTATGATGAAATTTAGCATGTACAATTAAATTAACAATATCTTCGCCCCTATGTTGTTGTTTTTTTTTTTAAAAAAAACGTTCTCAAGCGAAAATAGAGCTATGAAAAATATCCGCATTTTTAAGGGGTCACTTTTGACTGATTTATTCAATAGGTAGACAAAGCAAATCAAAAATTCCATTAGATAGGGAGGTTGTCTACATCATTAGCTGTTAAATGAATCAATGATACAAGGGAAATTCTTAGTTACTTAAGAATGATTACAGTAGTGCAAAAGTCATAAAAAAAAATTGAAATTGCACTTTGTCACTCTGTAGGTAAGTTTAGAGGCTCGTCAGTATCATTACTCGCTCTCTTCACTCGTCTTCTTCTTCTAGACGAAATGGCGATAAAATAACTTAAGCCAATGCGAAGTTAGTCTAGGTCGCCTAGGTCGAAATTAGTTAGGTCGCCGGACTCTTAATACCTATAGATAGTTGATACGCCTTTAATAAGAAAAAATTGACAACAAATTATGATTATCGTAGTTTTAAGAAAAAGGGAGCTACCTGCTATGTATATATTATGCTATGTATATATTTATAAAACTGCTATGTTAAGAATTACAGTTTTCTTTAAGGTTTTAGTATCATGACCTGTTTCAGCCCGTTACCTCGTACTGCTTAGCATATTTGTCTATTTTTTGTCCTCTTAAGGTTTAGCTAAGGGCTGGTTTAAGTAATAGTAATAATAGTAATACCTCTATTTTTTAATCTATTAATCCCTTATAGTATGAGTTAGTAACAATTCTAGAAGGGATATTGTCGTAGATATTTAAGTAAAAGGTTTGTAGGCAAAAAAATTACATTTTAAGTAACGTCGATACATAATCATAGTACCAGCAACACCAGCTAATTGTTTCTGGAAATCAACGTCCGTTGCTGCCTTTTGACATCGCACCGCGTTTACGTGTGACAAATCACTTCACATCATTGTTGTAATGACTACCAATTTAGCATCGTGAGAATTTGTCACAGCTACTCGTACTTCCTCTTTACCAAAGAAGTACGATGAATGTTCTGTTTATAGCATTTTTAACTCATAAACGTCAGATTCTGCTATTTATTCTCATTGTTTACCAAATTTACATACTTCCTGGTGATTTTAAATGAATTTTAATACAATGTCGATTGCCTATTCGTCTCACGGGGTACTTAACAATACAAAAAAGTGATAAGTCTCTTCTACTGCACGTCCAATGCATACGAATCGTCTTTTTGTGTTGTATCTTCCAATATTGTTAAATATATTCTTTTTATTTGAACCATTTATGTGTCTGGTGAATTTTATTGCAAACACGCGTATACTTAAAAAGCGGAAAATATTGCGTCGGTTTTTGTAACTGTGAGCAATGGATCTGTCAAGATGCAAGACGGGAACACACGTAAGATATGGTCATGAAAACATCAGCTGTTGTATTGGATACTTAATTAAAATATGAAGGAGACTTTCATTGCATTAAGCATCAAAATAAATTAAAGTCGGAACAGGCACAAGTTATTCTAATTAGTTGGTACGAAGTTCCAATTAGTTCGATTCCGTATCGATGCGCCCGCGCGTCGCGCTCTCGGTGGTTAACATAAACTGCGCTGATAAAATTTAAACCCTTTAATGAACTCCTGGATTGCTTTATTTACAGGGAGATAAATAAATTTTCGGCTTTCCGTTTGCTCTGTGGCTGCGTCCGAGTGATTTATACGCGTGTTCTAATACAGATTTGATCTGGAATTTTTTCGATACTAAAATATTACAGCGAGAATTGTACCGCAGTGTTTACATTTTTATGTTGGAGCTTGTAAATGTTTTAACTGGCTTGTTTTTACTAAAGTTCTCAGTAGGTATATTCAGTTCTTTCGTATTATCTGCCTTAATGTCATTACCAAAATCGAATTCTTCTGAGCCCTTCATCGTTTTGGGATCGAATTCAAACCAGAGTGATGAGAGGACGATGCGATGGCAGTAATAAGCCTAATGATACCCTTAAAGAAAAGGTGTTAAATCGTTTATTGGAATACGTCTAAAACATTATTAATAGCTTTTTAACAAGCCGACGTTTCATTTTAGGTGTTAACCTAAAGGTTTTTTGCCCATTGATTTTTTTATAGCAATCCAATTTTTTTCACATTCGGGGAGAAATAATTAGTGATCAAATGAACTTACCCAAGTATGTGAAGTTCGATCACTATTATATGAAGAACTTCATTCGACGCGATTTTTCTTTCTTCTATTATTAACTTACTGTAGCTGAGTCCCAGGCTGCGGCTCCACACACAGATATTTGAGAGTATTTAAGCAGTAAACAGAAAAAACGAAGTGGCAACACTAAGGTAGCCAACTTCATACGTCTCACTCCGCAGTACTTCATTATATTTAGAGCAGGTTCAACCTAATCCCTAGCGAAAAAACCAATTTATTTATTTATTCATTTTTTTTTTTTTTTTTTTTGGGTCATTGGGTAATTTTATGGGAGGGTTATTATATTAAATCGCGTCGAATGAAGTTCTTCATATAATAGTGATCGAACTTCACATACTTGGGTAAGTTCATTTGATCACTAATTATATTCGACTTCATTCGACGCGATTTTTCTTTCTTCTATTATTAACTTACTGTAGGATGTTCAGAGTAAAAAAGAAAATTAATAAAATAAAAAATTGGTAACCTTAATTAAGTAGTTTATATAATTTGAGTATTGTAATAATAATCGTAACAACTACTTAAGAAATATATAATTCTTACCACTAGGTAAGTTTCTATTATTTAAATATGTACTTAACACTATTTTGACTTTGACAATATGGTGTTGCCGTATTGGTTATGTTCAATCAACTTTTTGTTATAAAATTTTGCGAAAACCTTGGATGATTCGGACCAGCCTGCAGAAAGAAAATAAATAGATTATTCTAATTGCGCAGCGATTTTGTTTTATTTGAATATTCGACTAGGAATCTAGCCGGACAAATTTCAGATTTGATGTTGTAAAATGGTGTTTCTAGTAAGGGCTGTAATGCTGTCACTCGTGAAGTCTTAATAAAGTCAGATATTTCAATAATAACCTAATATCTTTATGTTGATCACTTTAATAAGTGAAAAAATTTGGGCACGATGCGCAGTTACTAATGCCATAAGCATTAGTGTCTTTTTTGTTAGTCTAAGTTCATCGTTAGGCTATTTATTTTCTAAATAGTTTAACACTATACTTGGATCCCAAGTACTATTACTACTATAGGTGCAGGCGGCAGTACTCTAAAACTACCTTTAATGAATCGTTTGATATTATCGTCATCCAAAATTTTTGGAAAAATGAAGGCTAAAGCTGATTTATGTGAGTTTAATGTTCCGTATTTTGCTCCTTTTCAGCAAGCATTCAGAAGCATTCAGTTAGAAAATCAATTACAATAGAACATGAATCGTTGTTGTAATCATAACCGTTTTGTTTATAATATTTGATCCATAACTTTATAGAACTATCGTACTGTTTTTAAGTGTTGTTAGATAACGACGCTAAAACTATATGTATTAATTGAATTATCTGACAATGATTTCTTTAGTAAGTAACATTTGCCGGTCAATCTGGCGGCAATTTATCCCCATGTCCGCTGCAGATTGTGGGAATTTCTGAAAGGGGATTTCAAAAGGTGATATTTTAGTTTTAAATATAAAAGGTCTGAGGCAATAAGTCTTTTAAAAATAGGTAATAGCAATAATATAATTTTAACCAAGGCTGTGTTGGCCAATTAGGCACAACAACTAAACCTTCAGATTTGACCAAGCTACTGTGAAGGCGTCTATTGCAAAGGCGTCAGGATCGCTCTGCCAAGAAATTATAAAGGAAATTATTAAGAATAAAGGACATTTTGAATTACTGCGGCTTGTAAACAAGTCGATTTTTGGAAAACCGAATTTCCTTACTATTTTACTATCACACACTATATTATCACATTATACTATTTGTATCACACAACTCCCATTTAGTGACAGAAAACTTTTTCATTGAAAAACTATCTGCTTCATAGTTTCCAAAAACCATACGATTTTTTAGCGTTGCAAACAGAGCTGGGAATGTGTACAGTTTGATTATAATCAGGGTTATCTAGTAAACACAAGTACTTATAATGCCACTTGTTTTGTATACAGCCATGCGTATTGTATGGCTGGAGCAGCTGACACTAAACGACCGATCAGAAGCGCAAATTCTTTGAGTTTACGTGTATTATTTTACAATTATAAAACCTAGTTTTTCTAGTATTTCAATCGTAATTTGGACATTATCTTCATTTTCTCTATATGAACGACCTACATGACATACAACATATGTATGTCACCTCAATAACTAGCCGAAATCATAATCATAGTTCCAGTCAAACCAAACGGTAAACAGTTAAATTCATATAACTCACTGTTATATTGAAATTTTAGGTATTTTCTATGAGAATCATGATCAGCTTTGAGTAATCAACTTTGACACTATCCTGTAATCTTTAAAAGCGCTTCAATTTCTACATCAAAGTCTACACGTACTTGATTTGTTTTAGTATTAAAACAAGGTTTAGTACAGTCTATCGGTTCCGAATAAAAAGGGATTTTGTAACCTTGGATCCATGAAAACACTACAGGATCAGTTGTAATCTCGAACCTGTTCCGGACGAATTGTTGTAAACGACCAGCATAGCGTACCTCATCGTGTAGCGGCTGTTTGCGCGCTGGCGTGGCGGCGACGCGCTGAACGTCGCAAGCTAGCGCCGCGGCGTGGAAACGGGTGCGGGCGCGGCGGCGGCGACCGCTGCCGATATTGAGCTCCGCTTCTCGTGGAGCCGACGGCTGCGGCGCCACTGCTGCGTGGCTGGTTCTGGGCGGTCTGGAACCCTGCATTCGCTGCACCCGTTGTTTTTTGTTGCAGGGACTTCCAGTTTGGCTGGTCACGGTTTTGGTTGTACTTTATAAAATTGTTATTTCGAAATTTCTGATTCTGAAACGTGGGGCCAATTTTATTCATTTTTAATTCAGTCCCTGTCTTCTTAATAGAATTAGCCGATTTCAATTTTTCAGCGACATTCTCTCCGAATAGATACTTATCTCTGTTGGCATCTGCCATCATTTCTTTCATATTGTGGTTAATATTGGACAATACGAAATGTCTCCGAGTTTTGGTTTCCGTATAGTGGCTATCGCATAAAATACGGCATGCATCGCTTAAAGGTTTGAGCAACTTTTGATGCGAGTAATCTTTCGCTAACACACTATCAAGCGCTTGCGATAATGCCGCTAGTGCGGTACCTATTTGGTTTTGTTTAGCTGTCAATACGCTATCCCTTTTGCAGATATTTTCTGCAACAGCTGCTTTTACTTCAGCGTTTATTTTTGGGGCCATTAACATTTCGCAATTTGAAGGTATGACGTATTCCTTCAACAGTTTATCTTTTGTCTCCTTCGTTAAACCTTTCAATAGAATTTCGTTCCACCTGATTGCAATATCTTTATGTGTAGGCTTACCCAAAACAGTGTCATCCTTGGGCGTGTCACCCAATAAAGAAAGAATTTCATCATCTAAATTAGTCTCTTCAGCGTTTGGAGGTACTTCTACAACATTCGAGCTTGAGTCAGAGGTAGGCATAACGTGGGTGCTTACTGAAGTATCATCGATACTGGAACCTTAAAACATAAACGTCTTGTGTAGGTATAGAAATTTGCATGCATAGTAGGTAGATATAATACAAGCGTGACGAACAAACCGTCGCTGGATTTGGCGCAACTTGTAGTTGGGTATACAAGGGCCACGGGCTCACGAGCGTAACAGATCAAACCCCGCTGGTTCATCGCATTACTGTAACGTGCCACTGCCTTCCCACATTTATGCAGTAATTTTGGGTTTACGTAGTCCTCGCTGGACTACGTGCCTTATGACGTAATAGACACAACCCCGCTAGTTGTTCGTATTACGATGTTTTACCTATTTCATATTTAGAAAGTATTTATGCTTTGATGGACGGAATCCCCGCTGGATAACGCGCCTTCAAGCATAATTCGTTATGGATACAGCCCCGCTGGCTGTTCGCATTACGATAATATAGGTATTTTTTCATAAAGTAATGTGGGTAGGCTTCAAAAAACAAAAAACACTTACGTGTCGGTAAATCGTCCTCTGACGATGATGAAGATATTATTCGCCGTCGCTTTGCAGCTATATCCGATTCCAATCGCCTTCTCTTTCCCATCTTCAACTCGTAGGCCTAATTTTTTCTAACACACTGATGAATAGTTAGTTGTGAGACGAAAGATGCGGAGCCTAGGCACAGAAAACACAGAATGAAGTACTGCGGAGTGAGACGTATGAAGTTGGCTACCTTAGTGTTGCCACTTCGTTTTTTCTGTTTACTGCTTAAATACTCTCAAATATCTGTGTGTGGAGCCGCAGCCTGGGACTCAGCTACAGTAAGTTAATAATAGAAGAAAGAAAAATCGCGTCGAATGAAGTCGAATATAATAATCTATAACAGTATAATGATAAGCCTTGCATACTAATAAGTTGCGCGTAAAACGTGTCAAAAATAAAGTATCCTCAAATTCTTGCCGATTATGAAATAATTTTCAATTACAAGACTAAATGACGTATCGCAATAAATGTCCTAAAGCTTTCGAATTAAAATAAAGTACATTGGCGTTAAAAGTCATTAATTAAGGAAATTTCCGTATATTTTCTTCGGGCACGGTAGCATGTAATCAATTAAGGGTTAATGCTATTTAATAACAATTTTATGTTTTCGCTGTGGGCACTATTGGGTATGGTATTGGGCAAAGAGCATTACTGTCTCTTCTGGCTTAAATGAACCTTTCTGTTACGACGAAATGGATCAAAATGCACCTTTGTAATCATAGAAAATCTAAAAAACGATGCTTTTAGCGATAAACCTGTCAGTGTTGCATAAATTTTGATCACTATTCATTTTTTGTTTGGAATTTCAGGTGTAATAAAGAGTATTTAGGCCCTATTCAGCAGGCCTGCATGCATGCCGCGACACATTTTTGTCGACTCTTTTTAGACGTATATTTACACGTAGCCTTGTCACGTTCTAAAACGACAAAACTTGATGAGAAGATTTTGTCACAGCGCGCTTGTTACGTCTGCGGAACGCTAGAAAGCCAAATTTGAACTAACAGAATTAATAGTATTGATGTCCTTGTCTAATAACAAAGACATGTAAGCTTAGCGTGTTTTAAGCAATTTAGCGTATTGTATAGGGTCTAGTATCTATTTATAGTACATGTAAACGCTACTGGTAGATAATTGGCGGAAAATGTCGACTTTGATCTCAGCTTCCTCAAACGAAAAAATCACATTACATCGCCACATAATTATAACATAATTCGTAATAACTGTAAACGGTAACTTAATAGAATAAAACCACGTTACATTGAGTTCAGACCACAGAAGCATGTTTAAGTACAGTACTGCACGGAACTATTATAAGAAACCGAAGAACCGTAAGAATCTTACATGAAATTCAGTTATTGAGGTAAAAACGTACATTCACTTATTATCTGGAATAGCTTAAATTTATGTTATGGGTGTAGAAAAGATGCCGACGGAATTTTATTAAACGTTTAAAAAATGAGACGAGTTAAAATGTGCGCGTAAGGGTTCCGCGCTACGGACTGAATTTTCCATACAAAGGTGTTTTCCAAATTTCTTCGAAATAGATGACTTTAGAGGCTCGTCAGTATTTATACTTGCTCTCTTCGCTGGTCGTCTTCTTCTAGACGAAATGGCAATAGAAATCCTTTAGCCAATGCGAAGTGAGTCTAAAATGGTCGCCACGCTCTTAATAGTAAACATCATACAAGGTTGTAAAGGCTACAAACATACTACACAGATTATAGCTTTGTACAAAGCTCTGGTTTTGTACAATTATAGAAAAAATAGCTGCACCCCGCGGTTTTATCTGCGGTCATGTTACAGAAACTGTTACATTTTTCGAGATGTAAAGTATTCTACGTCCTTTTCAGTTAGTGTGTGCAAAATATCATCGTGATCGGTTCATTAGTTAAGGCGTGAAAGCATCACAAACAAACAAACTCACTTATGCTTTGAAAATTATCAGTTAAAATTGAGATAAGCATTAGGATAAGATAGCTTTAGGAAATTAGAATTAAGATAAATAAATTGATAAACAACGGTAAGCTATCTTTAGAACCACTGAAATCACAGGCAGTTTACACTCGTATCAACTAGGAAATAGTGCCCTATCTCACTTCCTTGTCTGACTTTTTCTTTAAGGTGAGGACAACGAAAACATAATGAGAGTCTAAAAATAATTCCACTAATTACCAGTAAGCAGGCCCGGATATAGGGAAAGGCAAGCGAGCTACAGCTCCTCCACAAAAGAAGGGACCCCATTAGGGACATTAGAGATTTTTAAGAAAAAAAAATGTGACGAACCGTCAACTCTTCCGTTTATTTTAAATCATTTTGACCTATAAAATCCTATCATAAGAAGTGAACGTTACCGAGGTATTCATTTTATTCGGAAAATAACTAAGGGTCTCCACTCTTTTGTTGCCTTAGGGCCAGAGCTAGACCAAGGGCGTTACACGGGTGCCGTTTCGCACCCATTGGCTGAGTTGGTTCCCGAGGTGGATGATGACGATGTGTTTAGTGTTCGATACATCGTCATGGTGAGGAAGAGCGTAGGCTCGAGGAGGTGCCCGCAGGGGCTGGCGCTGTCGGGGCCGCGGTCGTGTGTGAGAGTGTTCCCGTTGTCCCGACATTCTGCGTCGAGGTGGAACACCCTTGGGTTTTTAGTGGGTAGGCCGTCAGTGGCGGGATTCCCTCATAACCACTCTGTGCCCGCCCCGATTACATGCAGGGTCGGATTTAGAGGTAGACCTCTAAATCCGACCCTGCATGTAATCTAAGATACTTTGCGTGACCTGTAGATACAGGTAATCGCGTGGGCAAAGATACAAGACGTGGTAATAACCCCCTAATCGAACATCCTGCTACCGCTATAAAAATTCCGCGCGCCCTCAGAAACCGTTGGGCCCGCCCATTACATCTTGTGGCAATGTCGATAATTCTGGGCTAGGGCTTCGGACAAACGCTGTCCACTGGTGAATTGTGAAGGCATCAATTTATTATTGAAATCAGGCACGCGTTGCCTTCCTGCTCGCGAAATTGGTTATAAAATTGGCGACCGCTCGTGCCACGTGTGTGGAACATAATGACACCCAAAAAATGTGTACATGTCTTTAGTATAAATTTATGAGTCAAGATTGACGTACGGGAGCAATTTGTCTTTAAGCTCGAACTATTAATTAAATTTACTTCCAGGGTATGGTCGCCAATAATTAAGTTCTTGTCAGAAATTTGGACGTTATTTAGTTTAACTTTTTTAAGAAGCAAAGGCGACTATCACACTTCACATTACAATATTATAAAAGCGAAAGTTTGAATGGATGTATGGATGTTTGGTACTTTATGACGGCAGAACGACTGAATGGATCTGAATGAAATTTGGCACAGAGATAGATTTTAGTCTGGAATAGTACTTATGCTACTTCTTAATCGCGGGTAACACTGGTACTGCTAATATAATTAAATTGCAAAATTATATAAAAAAAAAGTAAGTACATTCCTATTTCATTGTCAAGTTAAAATAATCAGTATGGTGGGAAGGTCACCAATATTTAAACAAACTTATGGAAGGAGCTACCCATATCATTTCACTCGCATTTTTTGAGTAAAACCATAACCACAATTGAATCAATTGCACCTAACAAGTACGAAAAATATTTTGGAGGTTAAGTAGAGAAGTAGGCAGTCCTCAGATTACCTGCTTTCTTACTGAAAGCTCGCTGGAAGCGCACGTGCCGGTCAGTGCGCAAGCGCAGATGTACCGCGACACCTGCCTCAACAGCCACTCTTCTCCTTCACACAACACCACAACCATAACTCCATCTCGTTCCTTCCGAACGTATTTTGATTCGGACAAAGTAAACGCTCGCCAGATCAGAGCCACTTGACTGTATTTTACATTATGTGACCTGTTTGTTAAGAGTATGTTCTTAAATAGCTCTCCTCTCATTAGTATTCTAATGGAAGCTCCTACCCTGGGCTCTATGACCATGTTTAAGCTGTTGACTCGTTTGGGAACTTGTTCTAGGTTGCAAGCGGCATTTCTTCAATATAGGTGCCTAAGTACGAGTAGGTTAGTCGTTTATGTATGTCGGATGACTTAAATGAGACGTTTTTGTGAGGCGTAAATAAACACGTCTTGATCTTGGCACTTCTGGAACGCAAGTAAAGACGCCTTTAGCATACAGAAAATGCTATTAGTAAGTAAATACATCACACATACATTTATTGAACTGTGACGTGTAGGTTACTTGAAGTCTAATTATTATTAGTCTATCTATACTCTAAACGTCAGTAAAATGTTTTTTTAGAATTACCCGTTTGTCATTTATTTTGTTATCATTTTGTTTCCAATCATCAAGTCCTGTACCCAAAGGGAGCCAGCGATACACTATTGCTAAATACATTACTGTACGTTTATGCCAAAATGTTTAAAAAATAAATGTCCACCCGTGCGAAGCCGGGACGGGCGCTAGTTATTAATAAATTCTGATTTCTGATTTTATCATGAATGTCAGATACGTGAAAACTTTGCTGCTTACGAAATAGGTAGAGAATTTCGTTACGTCATGTCACAACAATGCAACCTTTAGCCTATGCAAAGTTAGCCTAAAGTGGTCGCCGCATCCTTAACCCTATTTGATTTGTTAAACCAGTTTGCAATAAGCAACGGTTCGTTAGAATTCTTCATTTGGCACCGCATCAAATGCACGTTAGATTAGTCTTATTTCAGCGGATCAAATGATAACGAAACGAGGTAGGACGATAACTTGAACTTGATTAATGGCTTCGGATTGACAAAAGCTCAGCACGAGAGGGCTCTCGCTGTGATAATTAGGCATGAGGTAGCTCCGAACGGAGGCACTGTGTAATACTGAAATATCATTGTTGAGGACGTGGCGAAACATATTTGGGTTGTTGGGTGCTTTTTATCATTATTTACTTAACTTTTGATCATTACTTACTTGCTACTTATTTATTAGTAATATAATTGTAATAAGTAGTATAAAATGTGTGTGTGTGTGCGTGTGTGCAGATGTATGCGTGAGAATGGTTGTTATCATCCAATTCTATATCAGTGCTATTCACAATCTATCGGAAACGTTTAAGATTGGCTCCCACAAATTTCAAACTCAAATTGTTTGAGTCACAGTTTACCTTTATAAATTTTGAATTAAGAAATCGAGTATAATTCCGATTGGAAGAATGAACATAAACATATCGTCACGCCTTTCCCCCGAAGGGCCTGGCAGAGCTGTGATACAACACCCACACTTCGCCGGATGATTTTCAGTCTCAAATGTGACAGAGGGCGAGTCTGTCGTCATACACCGGGCTACACTCATGTATCATGATCGGATGAATGAATCACGCTTGAAACTTATGAATACGGACTAAGATTCGAATAATTTGAGTTCAAATTTTTTGGAATCTGTTCGGATACGTTTCCGAAGGTTTGTTAGCTCGTATGTAGGAGCTGCTTTAAACTGACATTGGTGTAAAGGTAGTATAATTCCAGAATATTATATTTGCAAACTTTCCAAAGTGTTATCCACATTAAGTAAATAAAGTTGGGCTTCAATGAGTATCCAGTTTGCAAAAAAAATATATTCTACATTTAAAAAAATAAGTTTTACATTGTAAAAACCATTCACAATGACACACCAAAACTGAACAGTAAGCCTACCTTTATTAGTAAAGCTTCTGAATTCCATTATTTCCGTGGTTAGATCCACCCGAACCCATTGTGTTTTTTCGATACCCAGTGTTATTAGCTCTTGCCCTTTATAGCATGAAAATTCGTTAATTAAACAAAACTCGATCTATGCGGTTAACGCCTTTTTCATAAAAGAATATTGCCGCTCATCAATTTAATAACTTCTTGATGTTTAATAATCTTTTCTTTGGTCGTAGATTTGGACTATGACTTTATTACGGTAGTAAAAAAATAATTGAGGCGTTAGTGTTCTTGTGCCACCCTAACAATTAACAAACTTTAAAAGCGCCATAGATGTTGTTGGCAACGAAACAAGATTTAAGTATAAGGATATTATAGTTAAATACAGTCTATCTTTCTTACATTCTGTATAACCTTGTGACAGATTTTTTTAACGTACATACGTACGTTTTATATACATACGTATCGTCACGCCTTTCCCCCGAGGGGGCTGGCAGAGGTGTAATATAACACCCACACTTCGCCGAACGATATTCAGTCCCAAATGTGACGGGGGCGAGCCTGTCGCCATACACCGGGCCCCAATGATGCAGATAACATACAATACACACATATGCTCACACAATGAACAAATTGGTGCGTGCCGTCGGCTGGGTTTCGAACCCACTCCGTCTGGCTTGAGAGGCGGGCCTTCTCCAACTAGGCTTTCATCGCTTATTTTTACAAGGTATGGCTACTTTTTAGGTAAATTTATCTAACCATAGATATGTAAGTAGGTCTATTAATTAATACCCAGTTTTCAGCTAAGTAGCGTAAATTCTACTTAAAAATTCTACCAATAATTGTATCTTATCAATTGAGAACGCATATAAGTCACTTACTGTAATAAAATTCCACTAAAATCTTCTGACCGATCAATTACGTTTTGTGAGAATATAAATAGTCGCACGTACTTTAGGCGTAATTTCGTCTTATTTTATAAGTTTAACGAGCTTTTTTAGTGGCTTAGTCCATAAGCAAATTGCAGTTTAATTGGTATTATCGTTAAAAATCTACGTTTACTGCAGCCTCGTAAAGCTCTAAGCATTACCTGAAGACCACCGCGATAAGTAGCCAATAACCGGCCTAAGTAATGTAATAGATGGCTAGGACAAAATTAGTTTCAGGAACCCCGTTCTTGTACAAACTATCTTATCTAGGCCACTGTCTTTCTCGATAGAAGAACTATTAAAGTGAGAGGGACTGAGGTAATAATTCACGCGTAAGAATATTGGTCCTGGATCCATTATTTAGAGACAATACTTTTTTTTCGGGTATCCTATATTTTCTTTACCCTAATCGAACAAGAAAAGATACAGAATTCGCTGAGACGTCTCAATTTAATTAAGAGATGTCTTCTAATTAAAGGATGACTGTCGAACGTGTTTAACGTTGGTGGTTTACACGAGTGATCGAACATCGGCGTGTTAGGGTTTTGGTGACAAATCCTTTCGAATTATCCGTGCCACTAGAGCAAAATGTTTTAAAGGCAATGAGTCAAAATTAAATGTAAGTGACAGGTAAATTTTTAGATTTAGAATTATTCTGTCAATAAAAAAATCTGTCTACAAATTTTAATTCATTTTTATGAACTTTTCAACATCTAAGCGCACTAAATTTTTATCTGTCGCACAGAAAAAAAAAACAATTCTGTTAGATGCTGTTAAAACATTAAAGAACCAGTAAAGTTTCTTCCCAATTTAAATACTTACCATTTATTACGGGATCACAATACAAACGGACTAGTTTTATTTCGTTCATTTCAAAGCTCGATAAATGACTGACTGTTTATCTGCGCCGATCTCCCCAGCCACCGGGTAACTGATGTCTTAATAATGACATGAGGCCTAAATTATCGTGGGACACATCACGTACCGAACCTCACAAAGGAACAAGCCTCGAGTATTTTGTCACTGTTTAACTGATTCAATCAGTATTTGTAGAGCCACAAAAAACATACCGCCCCAAAGGGTTAATACAAATTTTTAAGGAAAACAAAAAATGGGTCGGTAATCAGATTTCTATAATTTGATAGTCGGTAGAGCAATATTAATTTGTACTGTCACGAAAACGATCACTGTTAATAGGACATTTGATTGGTACTACCACACGCGTGTTCTAGTTAATAAGTTCAAAACAAAAGAAAAGCTGAGACATATAATTTAAAAGATTTCAGAAATAAGACGTCAAGGCAATTGTTTTGGAAAGGGTTTTTATTGAAACTAATAATCATGGAGCTATTATTTTTAATTGAGGTCGTAACATCTGCTTTTCTGTTCTTAAAAAATGTAGTAGCACAAACGTGCAGTAGCAAAATATGAAAACATATTCGTGCAAATTGAATAAACCATTACAAGTATTGTAAAAATATGTAAAAGCACGTTCGATTTACATAAACAGAAAAGTCGGCGAGTCTTCGTTGGTGTCACATTCATTATTGTTACTTTTACGTCTCGCCACCCAACGAGTAAAACCGTTGAATGAAATATCAATTAGAGCACTTTTTGGATTATTAAAAAAAATCTCTTTATTTCTCAATTTCGCTAAGTGAACTCGTGGACCGTATATTGGCGTATGTCATTTGCCGTTTTTGCATACAAGTCGTCGGTTTGGGCGGTAAGGTAATGAGGAAGTTGAAGTATTTATTACTACGTATATCTCTGTTAAGATGCAGCATTTTTTGGAGTTACAAGAAACGTTCTGTCTTTCAAATTTAAGATATTAACGCTTTTTAAATCTACTGTGACATGTGAAGATATATTTAATTAAAGAGATAATTGTAATGAATCTTGTTTTTTGATTGCGAAATTTTGTTCTGCAATGTGTTGGTGAATTACGTCGCCTTAAGGTTTCGTGGTTTCACTGTTTTAAAGCCAGCGACAATGTCGATGTGTAAACAACGGACCTCAGTAACACGTATTTTTTGTACTTTGATTTATTGTTTCACGTTTCAGAAGTATGTTTTTACGCCGCGCCACACGCAGTTTGCGGTTCGGATATGTAAATTATCGTAAGATTGGAATATTTTTAGTAAGATTTGACTTCTCACCTTAACTGTACTTAGGTAGTCTGGGATGGGATAATTTGTTTTGTATTCTTAGCATATGTTGGACAAAGACTGCACGACGTTTGTACCAAAATATTGTTTACAAATTATGCAGATAAAAATCATACCATCAAAATATACTTTCTTTGAAGTCTAAAAATGTATTTATAGGGATTCCAATAAAGTGATCCAAAGTTTTACTGCCTATTCCAGCTTTAATATACGAAATGGAATTGCCAATACTAAGATTTTTATTATAAAGCTGTAAATGTCGTCGGTTTAATGTCGATCACGTAAAGTTATTAAAAGACATTATTGCAATATCAGCACACTCGCTCCTTCTAATTGGCACCTTATTTAAATTCCTGCTGGCGATTATTTCGGTACAAGACTCACACAAGTTGCATATCTGGTTTCTGTGTAAAATCTACTTCTTTATTAAGTGAGCAGCTTTTATATTCGCGTAATGGTAAGCATATTCGCTAAGCGATCCGGTAATTTCATTGGCACTTTATTTCGTTAGCTGTACTGTACTTACCGGCTCGGCGTATCAAAAAAGAACTTCTACAACCTTCCATAAGTGCGTTCTCTTGTCGGTAAATTCAGCGTTTTATGACAGGAAAGTGGAATTTCTCTAAAAAAAATCTATTATCGTTTAATTTCGATATTAGCATGACTTCATTTTCAACGGAATTTCATCGACACAAAGTAAGCTAGATTGCAAAAATGTTAATGAAGCTTTCAACTTAAAAAAATTGAAATTTTATCGTTGAATAGAAAATTGACACTAGTGTATGGAACGCCCCGCTGACCGCCGTCGACGTCACGGGGCGATCGAGTCGGATCAGTTTCTAACTTTTTACCGTATAACCCGACCATTTGTAAATTAAAGGAAATGTGTTATTTATTCATCGCTGCAGAGGCACACCCGCCGCGGCTTCATGTTAATTGGCCGGCATTTCATTAATACCCTCATTGTTGTGATGCTCTGTTTGAGGTTTTTTCTCCGGCCTCCCGTAGTCGATCACGAAATTAACCGGCTAATTATGATCTAAAATATCAGTCGCTCGATCATTCAGAAGGTGCCAGGATTTCTTGTCATTAGATCGGCGAGACGTTCGCTTCTTAAACGGATCAAAATAAGAGCTTGTCTCTTGGTAATACGACTCAAAATGTTTTGATCTTGAAAACCGCCATTGGTTTTGCATCTTAAAAGATGCCGTAACAGAAGTATTCGGTATTTGTGATACTTTCGAGGCTAATCCGATTCATAAATATGGATACGTTACGCGTTCTAAGTAACATAAAAGTTTTAATTAGTCAAGATGTCTTCATCGGGCTGTGGAACAAAAACCGACGGCGAAACTCATGTGAACGCTTTCGGGACCCGTTTTATTTATTTACTGCGTCGTAAAACCTTAGATTGCTAATTAGTTTTATGGGTATTTTATTTCAGTGACAAGATAGCGCTGATCTTCGACTGCTCGACTTTACCAGACGAGCCGGACTAATTATTTGCTTATAAAAACTATTTAAGTTTATTTTAAGCTTTATAAAGTAGACAGTGGATTAATGCATTGAGCTAACTGTAATCTACGTCGTAGAGGAGACACCACCGTTCATGGCTATAAAAAAACCTTCTTACAAAAACATACGTAGTCATATAAAACAGTCGTCTCGTAGTATTGATCCGGCGTATTTATACAAATAAAACAATACAACAGTGTCATCACAGCAAACTCTTGCAAATACCTAGTGAAGTATGACAAAAAATGGCAAAGTTAATGAATGTGACTCCGGAATTTGGTTGTTTGGTTTGGTTTGGTACTTAGTACATAGTAGCTCAATGGATAAATGTGGCGATACCTGTTCGATGTGGGTGGCGTAAAGTACAATCATACTCTCAATATCATGTTTATGCATACGCCGTTTTGGTTTGTCGATATTATTACTTATCTTGATGATGGCTGGTGTAAATTTATTTGTAAATTGTATGAACAAGTAAGTGTACAATCTCATTTGCATAATACATCTATTTGAATTGCTATTTTTTCATAAATAAATGGGTTTGGAAACGAAGTAAATTTGTCTATATTTCGGCCTTGCTTAAGATTTATAAGTACCTTTAATTTACTTAGTAGAAGTTTTAGTTTTAAAATGTAGACATTTGTTGTGCTAATTTTCATTCTATTTAAAACACAAGTAAAATTAAACTCATTAAAAATAGTTACTAAGTTAAATACATATAACCAAAACATTTTTAAGTTAAACGAGTTCAATCTTATAATGTTTTTAATTTCATTTTTTTTTTCATCCCTGGGGGATGATTACGTCAATATCATTCGGCCGGATCCCGCCGGCAGGTTCCTGGGCAACGCTGTCATCACCACCTACCAGCTCTGCAGCCATAATAACGCCACCAAGTTCTACGATGTTACGATCACTCCAGTTTAGATTGTAGAGCTGTGTTGTTATCAATAAAAAATATTTAACCAGCATATGAAATGAAATGAAATGAAAATGAAATGAAATGAAATGAAATGAAATGAAATGAAATGAAATGAAATGAAATGAAATGAAATGAAATGAAATGAAATGAAATGAAATGAAATGAAAATGAAATGAAATCATCTTATAATCCTATATTAGCACGGGAACTAAACACGTGAGCACATATTTCATAATAATAGGTTAAAAAACGGTTGCAAGATATGAAACAAACAATTGAATTTTCTAAACTTCAAATACAATTAAAGTTAAGTAAAACCGTTTAATAAGCGAGTTATAGGACGAGAAGTTGCAGGACAAAGATGGATCAACCCAATTACACTTTCTTACACCAGCTTTGTCTTCAAATACTTACTTATTATTCCAACCCCGACTCGAAAGAAAGTAATCGCTTTGAATGTTTTAATGATATTTAAAAAGCCCTTTACAAATGACCAGTAATCATTTCAAATTACACGTATCTCCTTAGTACTCGTGGTTTTTGCAGTACAATGAATAAAGTCACGTGACTTTTGTCAATCGCCAAATTGCTTCTTGGGGCGTTTTATTGCGACAAGTAATTATGGGTCCATCGCTTGATATCTGTAGATGCAGTTGTTATTTGCTTCGTCTCATATTGAGCTCAACACATTATTGCCAGCTTGAGAACTTTTTGCTTCAGGCGCTTTACTGTACTTTTTTGGGTTGGCAATCAAAATCAACAGGAAAGTGTTGTAGTGCTTATGAAATACTACAAGACTTTTCTGTTGGTTTCAATTGGATTATGGTACTAGCTGCGTCCCACGTTTTCACCCGCGGTTAAATTATCCTATGTAGATCCTATCCTAAAGTATGAGCTATTCTTGACTATAATCTATCTCTGTGCCAAATTTCATCCAGATCTGTTCAGCCGTTCTGGCGTGAAAGAGTAACAAACATCCATCCATCCATCCATTTTTACAAACTTTCACGTTTATAATATTAGGAAGAAGTAGAATTGTTTTATTTTCAAATTTCGAAAAAGATTCTTTTTTTAAATCCCAAAATAATATTTATGTCGGTGCGCGTTTATATCTTTTCTATGTGACCGATAATAATGCAGACGCGTTGAAATCCTTACAATGTAAGAAGTTGTATTTGCTCAAAAATATAAAGAGTAAATATTTATCTAAATAATCCAATAAAAACGATCTACTTTTAAATTTCACGGGATATTATTCAGTCATAAATTGAATCTAAGTACCTAAGTACACTATGCAAAAAATACGCGCCCGAACTTCAGCGTCATTGCGCTCGCAACCCTTTTTTAATTACCTACTAGCTACAAATTTGCTGAAATTACGTTGTTTTGACATAAAACCGAATTTTAGTCATGTCATATCAGCCAAATACGTCGGAATGTAAAATTAGCCGCCGAGCTTCGGTCGCGTATCTTCGGCATAGTGTGGTTAGACGCTAAGAAATGCTACCAGAAACAAAAATAAGGTAAAATAAAAAAATAAAATAAAACAAGTTTTATTTTACAAATATATATTTATAAATTGTTGCTACATGGAAGCAACCTACATTATAATAATTAGGTACAACTGCAACATTTATGAAAGACAAATGAGTTCGGGTATAAGGAAAAGGTAGATTTTTTATGAAGCTCAACTGTACCGCACGTGCGTTCTAACTACCAGGGAACAATAAAATTCTGGCGCCAACAGGCTCGCCACAGATTATAACACGTTCACATAATAAAGGAGGATTGTCGCGACGTGATAATGCGTGACGAAACTCTTTTGTTTTCTTTTTTGTTAAAAGTAAAAGTTTGGGCCTCCTCTCCATAGTCGTGCGTATTCGGAAGCTCAAATTGCTTCCGTGACTTGAATTTGAAATGATAATGCGATCGTTTTATGAATGAAAACGAGACTTGAATGGTTTAGTTTAGTTTTTTATTAGTATCGCCGTGTAAGAATTTTATAATCATATTTACATCACAGATCACTGGCGGACCCAGGAGTGGGGCTAAGGGACCCACCCTTACCCCCCCCCCCCCCATACTAATATACATTTAATTCACATTCTACAATACTTTTATGAAAATTACCCTTGTCTAACCTACCAATATAAATCTTACTTTCAACCATGTCAAGATCCCCCAACCAAAACCCTGGATCCACCACGGTCAGATTAATTTTTATTTAGGCAAACTTAAACACTTATATGGAACCCTAAACCAGATGAAAGTTTTTTTCAAATAAGTGAACAAGATTTTCGTAAATATTCCAATGCATTGGCAAAAAATATTATTTTGAAATACAAAATTTGAAGTACAACATCAGCTTAAAGTACTCGTATAGCTGAGTCCAACTAACTATACAAAGCATACCGGTGCAAATCTAGCTAGGCATAGAAACCTTCTCTTCCGTGATTGGATGAAAGTTTTCCTAGAGGCCAAATTACGGCCAATAGCAGCCTACAAAGCAACAATGGGCACGGTTTGCTACGCCTGTAACGGCACTTGCATAGAATACACATAGGAAGTAGACAGTGGAGCCGAAGCCTAACACTGTAGTGCTCGACCATTTTTCGTGGAAGTTAAAGGATTAAGAATTTTAAATCTACGAACGTGGGTTTACATTTTTATGTTTTTTTAACAAGAGCTTAATAGTACATTAGTCAAATTTGGTTTACCTACCAAAACTGATAAAATTCTCAACTGTAAAAATGTAATCTATTTTTATGAAAAAGTTTTTTTTTCTCTTAATAGAGTTTGGCGCCACAAGAATTGTGAATTTGTTTAAAGATATCTATATTTCAGACGCTTTTCTAACTCGTGCAACTAGGAAAAAGAATATTCATGCTTATTTGTTCGTAGTCGTGCATTATATGTATATCCTGACATCGTTCAGATATTTAAATGTATGAGAAACACCCGTCAATTAGATTATGTTTTTTCCCACTAGCAATTCAGTTAGAGCTGCTAATTGAGAATAAGTTACGCAAATTGGAAAATTATTGCTAGAATTTGTAATAGCATCAGAATATTTTCCATTTAAAACCTCTTATTGGAGTAATATTAGAAATATTTCTACCAGTTTATGAGGTGTAAAGTGTGGAGTACAATAGAGCAATACTCATCCAATAACATCCAATAAGACTTTAGGGATTATGCAAATATTATTATGATACTTTATTGTTGATTGCATTGCTTTGTGCAGTGCCGTTAGTGGCCTAGATGGAACTATCATTTGAAATAGAAAAACTCTTTTTTTGTTGGTTGAATTGGTTTTTAGACTAAGAATGAAGATAGCTAGAAATATTTTAAGATAAATGTTTAGTTGCATATCATGAATACTTAATGTTTATATATTTTTTCCTTTAATGCGTTTTCATAAAAAAGTCAGGTAGGTTCAGTTTGCAAGTTTTCTATTTCATTTTTACCTTAGCTTTGTTAATAAGGTTTTTTTTAATTGGAAATGTTTAATGTACCTCTGTTCCAGTTATTTGTTTATTTTTTTTTTTGTATATCTACAGTTATTTTTTATGAGCCAAATAAGATGACAAAAATGATATTTAATGCTCCATTAAATAGTATACATATTTAATTGTAATAATGAGAATGCCAAAGAAAGCCGACAATAAGACGATTGACCTTCATTAAGAAGAATGTAGTTGTTTTAATTCCATTAAAAGTTTCAGTGTTTTATAAGATCGCCCATCGGCACCTCGGCTACGCCTACATTTTTAATAAATAAAACGCACGACACTACTTTAAAGATCCGAAAGATATTCGTTTGATGAAGCTCCGCCATTTGTTTGATAAATGAATAATCACCAGAGATGATCGTAAAATAAAATAAAATCCCAACACTATGGTGTGCGAACTTTATACCGTGGAAATAAATAAATAAAAACCAGCTTGTTTAAATACTGCGCTCGCAGCTCAGTCGGTACAGTCGCCGTTCAAAATTTATTACAATATTAATATTATTAAAATGACATTTATTGTGTGCCAACCATTGCGGGCACTTAATAAGAAAGCTCACGTATTTTCCTCGGGCATTTATTAAGCGACGGTAGCTTGGATGCCGCTAAATTGCAGACTATTTCTTTAGCATAGACCGAACCGAACCGAGGCTAATGTTGTAGTGGAACTACTGCATTACGAAAAGAGTAAAAGGTGCCTATTATTTTAACTACCACCCGAGCTTAGAAGTAACGTGGAGCTATCAGGGGTATTTTAATCAAACGCTCGAAGCATGCGCACGGGTGTACGCAATGCGTCTGTCGCGTGGCAACTCGCTATTAACCGCGCCTGAATCGCTACTAGTACAACGTACCCAATAAATTACACGAATTATACAGTGTGGCGGCATACGCGGCCACGTGATATATTGTGGAATCGCAACCGCGTAGAAGAGGCTTCGTGTCAGCGGTCGCAAAATTATACACCCAGCCGCGATGTTTGCGCCTAACCGCCGCCCGCGCCGCGCTAATGCCCGCCACGAATGCATCGCATTTTATTTGCGATTGTTATTTCGTAAATGATAGGCCTCACATGGCTAGAGAAGTTATTGCTAGCAACCTAGCGTTATTTACAGGGAGAGCGTCGGCCGACGTTTGTTTCGATGACAATCGGAATCTGTCTGTGTCCGAGGACGTGGTATTATCATTTATATTGCATGTAACCGCCGCTAAACCCCGATGTAACTTTAACCGACTGCATAATTTATTTAGTGACGCTTTAAAAACTATTTACACAATTTTATTTTTAGATGACGAAAATCTTTATTTATTATCCGAGCTTTTCTGATGTAGCGGTGAATTAATTCTTGTAACCGATCAAAATATCGATAAATTTGCAAAATGACAGCGTAATTACATTGTCGGTAGGCAGATTGAAAATATATCGGGTTGGTAAATCTCTAGGTTCCGATAAGAGTGGGGCGGCCGCTTTCAATCCATTAAGTCAAAAAGCTTTGTAATCGAGTTACTCACATTCGATTCGATTAAGTATCATATCGATTAAGTTCTCAAGTGAATAATTGCCAAGTTGTGATTGAGCCGTCGCTGTTGGCTTTGTACTTGCGGTAAATAAAAGAGCGCTCGTCAATCAAAATTAATCGACCCAATTCTTGATCATTGAAAAATACTAGGGATTTGAGACTTTACTGCACGGGAAACTTGCAGGCAAAAACTAGTTTACTACAATATTGCACCAAGTTAACTAATAAAGTTGATTCAGTTCCACCTTTTTCTAAACGAATATTAAACAGCTTTAAAAAAATCATTTTTGACAGAATTTTGGTGTAAAAAAAGACGCAAGTAATTTTAGTCCTGTCAGATAGGTTTGGTCAGAGTGAACGGTACAATATAAAAGAAATGTCATTATTGGTCAACGCCTCAACGGAATTAATAATGACATTTCTTGTGTAACTTAATCTTATCAGACAACAATAAAGTAATCTGTTTCTCTTTCCATTTCCATGTTTGAAAAATGTAGCAAAAATTTCACACCTGCCAAATTCAGTTTAGTTTTAAAAAAGGGATGCCAGAATCGACACAGTAGCCGTCTTCGTTAGTCAATCAAATTGTTCCCACGGGTATCAAAATGGGATGAAATTTTAATTAAGTTACAAATTAATACAAGTAATTAATTGTTAGTAACAATTAATAATACAAGTTCAAATCAATGTTACATGTAGTCCTCATTTATAACTTCAATTACTGCGCCACACATCATAAACCACCAATAGGTAGCTGTTCTCATAATTGTACTTATTTTAATGACATGAAACTATTTTCTTAGTTAATTTGTTAATTAGTCGCCGTCATTAAAACCAGGCGTGAAAATTGTAACGTATTAACCAATATGTTAATTGGCATTTTTAACCAATGCATCTAATATTATTTATCTTCTCACGGTTGAACTTATTAACATCTCTATTCCTTTATTGGATTTTAGAGTAGACCCGATGCAGTAAAAAAATATAATTATATTAATACTAGCTGCACCCACGGTATTACCCGCGGTCAAAAAGTAGGCTATATGTTATTCCGCGTTATAATCTATATCTTTGCCAAATTTCATCCGGATCCGTTTAGCCGCTCCAGCGTAATTGAGTAACAAACAACCATCCATACATTTAGTATCCAAACTTTCGCAATTATAATATTAGTGTGCTAATAAAAAAAACAGTAATGCGCCATCTATCGGAACTGTATAGTACTTAGATTGTTTTAGAAAATCATCCCCTAAAACTACCCTATTGCAATCGTTAGGTGGAATACAGCGCCATCTACAAAACTTGGGTGAAAGTACAATGGGGTGGCGAATAAAATGAGTCGATTGTATCGATTTTAGTTCATGCGTTTTAAGGGTTGGTTACAGATGGCGTAGTAATAGTGCTTAAGGATGCAAAATCTACCATAGCTTTGAGCTTGTACATATTTCTAAAACTTAGTAACTATGTTTTGCTAGACATACACCAAATAAATATACACACTTAATTTTTTAGTAAAATTTTAATAAATACACTTTATTAAAGAATATTATTTTGTATCTTTAAACGGTTTGCTACTATTTTAATTCATTATTTATTTTCCATTTTTGAAGAAATTTACAGCCTATCTCTATTTATAAAAATGAATCTCTAATTCCCTTAGTCATCGCATCACGCGTGAACAGATGGAACATTTTCGCAATTTTTTTAATTGTGTTTACTATTGCTAGGAGAAGGATCTTATAAAAGAAAAAATTAAGAATTTATCCCGAAAAAAATAACGGTTCCTGTGGGACGCGGGTGAAACCGTGGGGCACAGCTAGTTGAAATAAAAAAATAGTATAGTACCTAGTTCACAAGGACAATTAAAAATTCCCGCCATTAAAACTAAACTTAGAAAATAACATAGCTGCAGTAGCACTAGCATTATGCTGGGTGGGTATAGGTATGTTAGAAAAAAATATTAAATATAATTTTTTGTTAAGTCTGAAAATCGTTTTTTTTTTTTTTGTGGCTAAGCACGAACGTGCACAAGGTCAGAGAATACATCAATATTATTGTTTAGTAAACATTTATTCATAAATGCCCATATTCATAAGTCCTGTGTAGAAACGATTTAACCAAGTCCTCGCATAGTGAAAAAAATCAGTTAATGATTTTTGATTATACGTCAATCAAGGAAATACAGCGAAAAATATATTATCAATCCATAAGCTAGATTCACCTAATATAGATGTGATTTATGATAATACGTAAATCAAGAAATAAAGCGAAAAAAATAATAACAATCAATAAGCTAGATTCACCTAATATCGATCACACCTGCAATGCCCCAGCAAGCCGAGTTCTCCCGAGCACAGGTGACGAGGTGACACGAGACAGCATCATTGGGTCCACCTGTCTTTACCTGCGCCGCTCACTGATGCAGATTGCAGAGGGGTCAAGTGGAAAAATTAACCTGTTGCTTGTTCAAAATTATTAATGACTTTGCTAATTTTACATAATAAAAGTTATTATTATTTGGCAAAGTATTTAAATAAATAAATAAATAAATTCGGGACACTTCCACACACGGTCGCCTGACACCAAACTAAGCAAAGCTTTGTTTTATTTCTTTGTAATATTTTTACTTGTATAATTTTGTAAATATTATGGTGTTAATTTTTGATTGGATTAGTAATTTAATATCCATTATACATTTTATTACTTTTAGATAGTCAACTAAAAGATTTTTACTGCTGTATATTGAATATTAGGTTTGAGAGAATACTCGTATTTTAATTTAATTTAATTTGTTTGAAATTAATAGCTCTGCATTGTCACATAAAAATGTCTATACGGGTATAAACGCCACTAACGCAAAAGTATTTAAAGATAATCTAAGCTCCGAAGCTTTAACATCTGCTCCATAAACTGGAAATAAAAAGTGAAACCTATAAAATATCTAATGTCTTACGTGCTACGGTAACAGTGAAGTCATCAAATAAAGTGCCAATGGCGACCCGCAGTACTCCGCGGCCTGGATTACGCATTGACGGTGCTCCCGGCACCTGCTGTTAAAGGCTATCGACTCTTATACCAGCTGGCTCTGCCACCGATTAAATAAAATAAGAAATCACTAGATTACAAGTTCTCTAGCCGTTTATAAGAATCGCTAATTGCTACGACCGTAGCCGCTCTACGTGTGCGACCAAACTACGGACCCTGCTCTACAAGCCAATTACAATGCTGTTGTTATAATTAGTGATCAAATGAACTTACCCAAGTATGTGAAGTTCGATCACTATTATATGAAGAACTTCATTCGACGCGATTTTTCTTTCTTCTATTATTAACTTACTGTAGCTGAGTCCCAGGCTGCGGCTCCACACACAGATATTTGAGAGTATTTAAGCAGTAAACAGAAAAAACGAAGTGGCAACACTAAGGTAGCCAACTTCATACGTCTCACTCCGCAGTACTTCATTATATTTAGAGCAGGTTCAACCTAATCCCTAGCGAAAAAACCAATTTATTTATTTATTCATTTTTTTTTTTTTTTTTTTTTTTTTTTTTGGGTCATTGGGTAATTTTATGGGAGGGTTATTATATTAAATCGCGTCGAATGAAGTTCTTCATATAATAGTGATCGAACTTCACATACTTGGGTAAGTTCATTTGATCACTAATTATATTCGACTTCATTCGACGCGATTTTTCTTTCTTCTATTATTAACTTACTGTAGGATGTTCAGAGTAAAAAAGAAAATTAATAAAATAAAAAATTGGTAACCTTAATTAAGTAGTTTATATAATTTGAGTATTGTAATAATAATCGTAACAACTACTTAAGAAATATATAATTCTTACCACTAGGTAAGTTTCTATTATTTAAATATGTACTTAACACTATTTTGACTTTGACAATATGGTGTTGCCGTATTGGTTATGTTCAATCAACTTTTTGTTATAAAATTTTGCGAAAACCTTGGATGATTCGGACCAGCCTGCAGAAAGAAAATAAATAGATTATTCTAATTGCGCAGCGATTTTGTTTTATTTGAATATTCGACTAGGAATCTAGCCGGACAAATTTCAGATTTGATGTTGTAAAATGGTGTTTCTAGTAAGGGCTGTAATGCTGTCACTCGTGAAGTCTTAATAAAGTCAGATATTTCAATAATAACCTAATATCTTTATGTTGATCACTTTAATAAGTGAAAAAATTTGGGCACGATGCGCAGTTACTAATGCCATAAGCATTAGTGTCTTTTTTGTTAGTCTAAGTTCATCGTTAGGCTATTTATTTTCTAAATAGTTTAACACTATACTTGGATCCCAAGTACTATTACTACTATAGGTGCAGGCGGCAGTACTCTAAAACTACCTTTAATGAATCGTTTGATATTATCGTCATCCAAAATTTTTGGAAAAATGAAGGCTAAAGCTGATTTATGTGAGTTTAATGTTCCGTATTTTGCTCCTTTTCAGCAAGCATTCAGAAGCATTCAGTTAGAAAATCAATTACAATAGAACATGAATCGTTGTTGTAATCATAACCGTTTTGTTTATAATATTTGATCCATAACTTTATAGAACTATCGTACTGTTTTTAAGTGTTGTTAGATAACGACGCTAAAACTATATGTATTAATTGAATTATCTGACAATGATTTCTTTAGTAAGTAACATTTGCCGGTCAATCTGGCGGCAATTTATCCCCATGTCCGCTGCAGATTGTGGGAATTTCTGAAAGGGGATTTCAAAAGGTGATATTTTAGTTTTAAATATAAAAGGTCTGAGGCAATAAGTCTTTTAAAAATAGGTAATAGCAATAATATAATTTTAACCAAGGCTGTGTTGGCCAATTAGGCACAACAACTAAACCTTCAGATTTGACCAAGCTACTGTGAAGGCGTCTATTGCAAAGGCGTCAGGATCGCTCTGCCAAGAAATTATAAAGGAAATTATTAAGAATAAAGGACATTTTGAATTACTGCGGCTTGTAAACAAGTCGATTTTTGGAAAACCGAATTTCCTTACTATTTTACTATCACACACTATATTATCACATTATACTATTTGTATCACACAACTCCCATTTAGTGACAGAAAACTTTTTCATTGAAAAACTATCTGCTTCATAGTTTCCAAAAACCATACGATTTTTTAGCGTTGCAAACAGAGCTGGGAATGTGTACAGTTTGATTATAATCAGGGTTATCTAGTAAACACAAGTACTTATAATGCCACTTGTTTTGTATACAGCCATGCGTATTGTATGGCTGGAGCAGCTGACACTAAACGACCGATCAGAAGCGCAAATTCTTTGAGTTTACGTGTATTATTTTACAATTATAAAACCTAGTTTTTCTAGTATTTCAATCGTAATTTGGACATTATCTTCATTTTCTCTATATGAACGACCTACATGACATACAACATATGTATGTCACCTCAATAACTAGCCGAAATCATAATCATAGTTCCAGTCAAACCAAACGGTAAACAGTTAAATTCATATAACTCACTGTTATATTGAAATTTTAGGTATTTTCTATGAGAATCATGATCAGCTTTGAGTAATCAACTTTGACACTATCCTGTAATCTTTAAAAGCGCTTCAATTTCTACATCAAAGTCTACACGTACTTGATTTGTTTTAGTATTAAAACAAGGTTTAGTACAGTCTATCGGTTCCGAATAAAAAGGGATTTTGTAACCTTGGATCCATGAAAACACTACAGGATCAGTTGTAATCTCGAACCTGTTCCGGACGAATTGTTGTAAACGACCAGCATAGCGTACCTCATCGTGTAGCGGCTGTTTGCGCGCTGGCGTGGCGGCGACGCGCTGAACGTCGCAAGCTAGCGCCGGCGTGGAAACGGGTGCGGGCGCGGCGGCGGCGACCGCTGCCGATATTGAGCTCCGCTTCTCGTGGAGCCGACGGCTGCGGCGCCACTGCTGCGTGGCTGGTTCTGGGCGGTCTGGAACCCTGCATTCGCTGCACCCGTTGTTTTTTGTTGCAGGGACTTCCAGTTTGGCTGGTCACGGTTTTGGTTGTACTTTATAAAATTGTTATTTCGAAATTTCTGATTCTGAAACGTGGGGCCAATTTTATTCATTTTTAATTCAGTCCCTGTCTTCTTAATAGAATTAGCCGATTTCAATTTTTCAGCGACATTCTCTCCGAATAGATACTTATCTCTGTTGGCATCTGCCATCATTTCTTTCATATTGTGGTTAATATTGGACAATACGAAATGTCTCCGAGTTTTGGTTTCCGTATAGTGGCTATCGCATAAAATACGGCATGCATCGCTTAAAGGTTTGAGCAACTTTTGATGCGAGTAATCTTTCGCTAACACACTATCAAGCGCTTGCGATAATGCCGCTAGTGCGGTACCTATTTGGTTTTGTTTAGCTGTCAATACGCTATCCCTTTTGCAGATATTTTCTGCAACAGCTGCTTTTACTTCAGCGTTTATTTTTGGGGCCATTAACATTTCGCAATTTGAAGGTATGACGTATTCCTTCAACAGTTTATCTTTTGTCTCCTTCGTTAAACCTTTCAATAGAATTTCGTTCCACCTGATTGCAATATCTTTATGTGTAGGCTTACCCAAAACAGTGTCATCCTTGGGCGTGTCACCCAATAAAGAAAGAATTTCATCATCTAAATTAGTCTCTTCAGCGTTTGGAGGTACTTCTACAACATTCGAGCTTGAGTCAGAGGTAGGCATAACGTGGGTGCTTACTGAAGTATCATCGATACTGGAACCTTAAAACATAAACGTCTTGTGTAGGTATAGAAATTTGCATGCATAGTAGGTAGATATAATACAAGCGTGACGAACAAACCGTCGCTGGATTTGGCGCAACTTGTAGTTGGGTATACAAGGGCCACGGGCTCACGAGCGTAACAGATCAAACCCCGCTGGTTCATCGCATTACTGTAACGTGCCACTGCCTTCCCACATTTATGCAGTAATTTTGGGTTTACGTAGTCCTCGCTGGACTACGTGCCTTATGACGTAATAGACACAACCCCGCTAGTTGTTCGTATTACGATGTTTTACCTATTTCATATTTAGAAAGTATTTATGCTTTGATGGACGGAATCCCCGCTGGATAACGCGCCTTCAAGCATAATTCGTTATGGATACAGCCCCGCTGGCTGTTCGCATTACGATAATATAGGTATTTTTTCATAAAGTAATGTGGGTAGGCTTCAAAAAACAAAAAACACTTACGTGTCGGTAAATCGTCCTCTGACGATGATGAAGATATTATTCGCCGTCGCTTTGCAGCTATATCCGATTCCAATCGCCTTCTCTTTCCCATCTTCAACTCGTAGGCCTAATTTTTTCTAACACACTGATGAATAGTTAGTTGTGAGACGAAAGATGCGGAGCCTAGGCACAGAAAACACAGAATGAAGTACTGCGGAGTGAGACGTATGAAGTTGGCTACCTTAGTGTTGCCACTTCGTTTTTTCTGTTTACTGCTTAAATACTCTCAAATATCTGTGTGTGGAGCCGCAGCCTGGGACTCAGCTACAGTAAGTTAATAATAGAAGAAAGAAAAATCGCGTCGAATGAAGTCGAATATAATCATCTACAGAAATGAACAGCGGCTTTTATCCAATATCTTTGTTATACTTGTAAATTATCACAAAAAGTTAACAAAGCCTCTTTTGAAACAAAAGCTACGAGACATTAATAACGCAATATCGTCCCCGATCGGTTTACAGCGCCTATTCTCGCTAACGACTTCTAAATAGACGACGCGAGCGGATCTCGTCTTCCGAACATGGTAATGGACGGGATAATTACGCTACGACGTGCAACAATAGCGGCGCGAGCTTACCGCTCTATGGCATAATAAGCGCGCGCCGGCGTATTTTGATCAGCGCGTCGAGTGGCGAGCGAGCGCGCGGCGGCGGTCGGCGCGGGCGCAGGGAGCGTGCGCGCAGCCGCTGCCGGCCGGCGCGGCGCGCACAGACGCGCGCCCGGCACGCGCCCCACTCCCGCGCCGCCCGCCGCCACCGCCGCGCGCGCTACTTAGCGTCGGGGGTGCGCGCCACCTCCGCCAATCCACCGGCAACCTCCGCGGCACACACACGTGCGTTCTCGATCTCTACACTCGACTCAATAACTCGCGATGCCCATGGCTACTATTCACAGTTATCAAAATATCAACGTTGACCAGAAGCTGGTGCATCTGCAAAATGCTGCACCTCGCAGGCTGGCTCCGGCTCCTGTCGACCCGGCTCGTTGTAAGAAGAAAGCTTATCTGCACCAGCCTTATCAGACTCAGCCGGCTTCCGTGGCCCGCAGGAATGCCCGCGAGCGGAACCGAGTGAAGCAAGTAAACAATGGATTCGCGGCGCTCCGTCAGCACATCCCATCGGCCGTCAGCGCCGCTCTGGCTGGCGGAAGAGGAGCTTCGAGGAAGTTGAGCAAAGTGGATACATTGAGACTTGCTGTGGAATACATCAGAAGCCTTAAACGACTTTTGGAAGAAAGTGAGGATGGTTGTTCAGACTCGCAGATGAGCCTGAGTTTGTCTAACGGGCCTCAAACTCCCCCATCCTCTGAAGAGTCTCATTCACCAGCTCCCTCCCTCGTGTCCGAGAGTTCACCGAGGCCGAACTGTCAAGACGCCTACGATGCCTATGAGCCCATGAGTCCTGAAGATGAAGAGCTTTTAGATGTCATATCCTGGTGGCAGCAACAGTGATCAAAGGTAAGCTTTTCTAACACATTTTTATTTGGTTTCATAGTAAACTTAATGATTCTCAAACATTTTTTCAGAATTATTTATTTTAAAGCAAACTTTTAATCACTTTAGAACTTTGATAGTGAACTTCTTATCAGAATGTTTGTTTTCATTTGAAACGATGTTTATTCAAGATTTCGTTACTATCATTTTCTTTAATATCTTTTGAGTTTTAAGCTATAAAGATTATATGATGTGATTTTTTTATATTTTTATCACGACGTATTGTTTACATACCAAAATAATTCAGGTAGTCGCTGCCATATTTTTTCGGGAGGATCCTTTTAGACACGGTTACCTACAGGTATCTTTTATTTTGCACAATCCGAAAGATCCACGCTCTATGATGCAAAAAGTAAGCTCGCATGCCATTGTCAATAAGCATTGAACCTTAACGATACACTTTATCTATTCTTTGGGCATTCGGAACATAAAAGCGCATGTGCAACAATGGAAATCTTAAAATATGTCGCTTTTATAAAAACTCATCCAGCTAGGTAAGATTTTTTTATCGTCGTAGGTTGTCTTCTATGCGCAGTTAAAAATATAAGCAAGGACCCGCATTCCCTCGTCTTCACTACAATAGAAAGGCAATTATTTCTAACAATCTTGCGGTTTGCCCGCATCTAGTAAGAAAATTGCACGTAAAACAGATCTATTCTAATAACATAGTCTCAGGAGACAGTGACTGTCTTGAAGTGGAAACATGTTTCTTTTGTTTTTTATTCATTCTTAAATCTACTCATCCGGTCAGTGGGGACTTGCACATTTCGCCATATGGTCCAATTTCACGGATCAGCAAAACTGGTAGCGCCGCTTCTAAAAACTAAATCAAATCCGCAAAAAATACAGCCGCCTCTTAGGCTATTAATTTATTGTACCGGAAGACGAAATCTCGAGAGGAAATAGAAGGGCGAGGAGCTCGGCACACGTGTTACAATATTTGCTAAGCTCTAAGCAAACATCTGGTGATATCAGTTTAGTGTTCATGGGATTTCTTTACTCAATGTATAGCAGCGGACAAGTTCTTAGGGTTTCCTTATGCTATCAGACCCGATAAATGCCTTCGATGATTCAAATACCGAACGATTAAATAAAATGTTGTTTCCTTTTTCCCAGGAACCGCGTACTGCGGTGATCAAAGTGCGGCCAGAGCGGCTTGGTGATTATGGAAAAAACGAGTATTCCTCAGGAGTGATCTGAACGAGAGCGGGAGGACTCGAGAGAACCTCTAATTAAGCGCAATCAGTATATTCCTAATGAGAGAAGATAATGGTGGACTGTAACGATCCCATCGAAGCATTCCCGGCGACTGAACACCGAATACCCACTGCATTTCGTGCGTCGACGGAACAACACTTCAAAGACTGAATCGATCATTTAATTGTTCCATTTTAGCATTTATAAAAGTGATCAGACGACCGCTGTGCCTTAGAGTAAAGCCTTTATAGTATATAATTAAATAATAAGCGTTATCTAGTCATTATGTTTAAAAAATATTTAGTACTAAGCGTTTACATAGTTCGAAACTCTTTGAATAGTAAGTTTCGTTACCTACATAAAAAGACATGCTTCGCAAAGTCCATGTCGCTGTTTATATAAAATATATTGAGACAAAGACTTCTAGTGTATAAAGATAGTATTTAGTACCCTAAGACAGATTCCTAATAAATGTTAATAGACATTATGCAAATAATAAGTACGACGAACACCATCTTTTCTGATGGATTTGTAAATAAACCAATTCAAAAATATTTTCTTGTATTACTATCCTGCAAATAAGACCATCCATTGACCCATAAGTAATATTCCTCATAATAATAATTATAATAGTTTTACCTGTTAATTAATTAACATTATCATTGGTAACACTGGACATAGTAGTTTTTTTTTACATCCATTTTGTAAATAAAAACTATTCAGATGAAAATTATGTACTTAAAGATAAAAAATATATATACACGCCCTAACTAGTAAAGGGTCTGTGCGAATCTCTAAATTTTCCATACAAACGCGCTTGTCGAATTTCCTGGAAACTATTGTCAGATTGTGATGAAATTTGGCATGTACAATTAAATTAACTATTTCTCTGTCCCTATATTCTTGTTTTTTTTTTTTAATTTATTTAATAGATAGACAAAGCAAATCACACGTCCCTTTCTGTGAGGAATTAGCTTTAAAATTAATCCATAAACATAGGAAATTCTTAGTTATTTAAGAATGATTAGATGTGCAAATTAGATGGGTAGATGAGATAAAGGCGGTTGCAGGCAGCAGTTGGACAACAACAGCCAACGAAAGAATCAAATGGAGACAGTTGGAGGAGGCCTTTGCCAAGATATGGCATACAGACATGGGTGTCAAGCAAAATAAAATTAAATAACTATGTTCTTTTCTATTGTGATGTCTGATTAAAGGCTACTATTATTATTATATTATTATTATTATAGATGTGCAAAAGTCATAAAAAAATATTAAAATTGCAATTTGTTACTCTGTAGATAACTTTAGATGTTTGTCAGTACCTTTACTGGCTCGTCGTTTCCTTCTACACGAGATGGCAATGGAAAACCTTTAGCCAATGCGAAGTTAGTCTAAAGTGGACGCCGGATCCTTAATATACGTTATATAGCCTATATATAACGTATATTAAGGATATACGAAATACGTCATTTAGTGTTTTTCTCCTTCTTTCTTTAAAATTTTTAACTTGATCGAAATGACAAAATACTGTACCTGTACCTAATATTACGCTGTAGGTACCTATGTATGCCGAAGCCACACAACGTTTATTAATAAGAGGGACAGGAACCAATTAGATCCTTAATATTGAACTACAGCTGATTCGAATATAGAAATATTTAATGTGATCTATTTTTACTGCTAATTGCTAGAAAAACTCAAATTAAAAATGTTTTAATGCAGTAAAGCAAAGTAACCAAAATAGGATTCATCTAAGTTAAATACGCTACTGAACTTGGTCATTATGATTCATTGCCATAAAAATGCCTTTGTCAATTTATCGGGATAAAAATATGTACAACGAGTAACATCATCAAATAAAAACAAATACCTAGTTGCAAAATGTTGTACCCTATGTCACTTCCACTATCAAAACTATTCAAATGACACACGAATGATGACATGTATTGTGTGGATGACATGATTCACATGTCGAAATCTATCAAGCTGTTTAGGCTGTAGGGCGTGTCAAAGAAACCAAATAAATACACTCGAAAAACATAACCCTCCCCACTGCGCAGTCGGGTAAAAATATTATTTGCCTAAATTTCAAATACTAAATATTATGTTCTTCAATTTTAATACCCATGTAAGGACAATAACAACCACACAACTTTTAGACAGATCTTCTATTTTAAGGTATTGCCCAATAAATACCACACAAAGTTCCAAAAAGAACAGGACGTTGCAAAATTATAACAAAAGGTTACCCCACGTGCCTCAGCTCACGTTACATTTTGCGAAGAAAACATAATAGCATATGCGAAGCGAAATGGGGGCCTAAACATACATTTAATTTGAAAAAGACAATTGGAATTGCAACTAACATATGAATTAAAAAAAACTGGATCACGTTCCTACCCCACCCACCGAAATCAAGTTGCAATAACAATTTTGGTAACGAAAAAGAAGAAACAAGGACAACTCGGAGTCCTTATGGGTGGATATTTCCGTTCAGATCCCTAATTGTTGAAAAATGTCTTTCTTTAAAAAAAGTATTGCTGATTATCCAGACTAGACTGAAAAAAATTAACTTAGGATGCATCTTTTTGCACGCTTTTAGTGTTATGCTGCAAATTAATGCTCAATTCGTTTTTTTTTAATAACTGTTCTGTTGACCACTGAGGCCTCGACAGCGTACCGAGCATTAGGCAAGCGCAGATGGCGCAGGGCCTTGCAAATTGATGCTCTAGTTTTAAACCTTCTTTTTGATATTTTTTTTTGTGTTTTCTATTCGTTTATTTCGTTAAATCCAATTGCAAAATGTATTTTTTTTTTAAATTCTATAATTACTTGCCACAAGCTTTTACAAGACTACGGATTCAATTAATTGGATGTCAATGTCAATCAACATTACTAAATTTATTCGATGGTGATTTATTTACTTAATTTTTTTACGGTTGTGTACAACAGCAAATTTGATTAAGCTCCCAAGGAAGCTGAAAGATTTCTCATATTATCTCAATCTGGGATCGTTAATAAGTGAATCATTTTGCCAGCCATCTAGTTAATGCCTTTAGTTTTAATTGTCGGTTACTATGCTCGGATGCATCCGTTTGCTCGGAACCTGTTCCTCATTATCTTGTCTGTCTTCGTGCTAGTTATCTGCCAACTTTGGCAGTACTTATTGTTTTGGTGCTTATTTCACATGCATTGACCAGATCAAATTCAAATTCAAAATCATTTATTTGCAGAAATATAGGTACATACAGGATAGTTGGTCATAAATTATAAGAGTCTCACTATATTCAACCCCTACGGAGCGTGCAAATTTAGGAAATAGTATGTGGAAATAGTGTGTGGATCAGGCCCGTATTCTTGGTGCGTGAGATGAGATATGATCACTTTCACTCCTATGACTTTTCAAACGAGAGAAACAGAGACCATTTTGAATTGTAGGAATAGTGCCCCTGACTCAAGTTGGCATTTTTTTTAACAGTTCACGTTATGTACCTAGGAAGATTTTGTGTGAAAACTGTATAATAGATACTTACGAATAGTTTACTCTAATTAACAACCCGCCTCGTTCTCGCCAAAGTACCTATAACCAATTACTTAGCTGATGGCTAAAACTGCTGTTAATGCCCGGTACGCTGTCGAGGCCTCAGTGGCCAACAGCATAGAGTCATCCAAAAAAAAAAAATGGTGAAAACTGCATAAAAATCCGTTGCGTGGTTTAGGTGGTGTTAATGATATTATACAGACTGAGAGACATACACGGAAATTACTTTCTTTCATACTACGAGTATATCATGTAGAGATATATATTTATAAAGTAAATCTTCATTCAGATAAATCATGGCACTAATAACGCGCGTTTGTTTCAAAACACACACAAGTAAAAGCAAAACATTGTTGATAGGCTAGACAGCGAAATCAAAATGAGTTGTTGAAAAGTAGAGCAATCTCATCAATCTTGTCTTATAAATGAGTCTTCGTTTGACAGCTAACGCGCCTTCCATGTTTTTCACAATTTAGAAACCCTATTAATTTCTAGTGAAGGTGATTGTTCTTCGCACTTTCGATTAAGGTAGAAAAAGGTTCCGATGAAATATGCATTCTTGAATCTTTTGATCCTAGGTACGAGTAGTAGTTTTTTTTTTTTGGCAATGGTAATAATTAGTATGCAGCCTTCAAGTCCTGCCAGCTTCGGTTAACTTCGTGTAATCTCGGCACCACTCGTGCGTCGGCACGCGACCGTCGCGCGCCTGCAGCTGCGCGGTGACCACTTGCGCAGAACCGATTGTTCTAAATTGAAAATGGTTACCCGTTACCTGTTAAATTACTCTTCTTTCTTCTAAATTTGTGTTTGCAGCCAGTGAGCTGTTCATTTTCAAAATAGGAATCGAACTGGCAGTAAAAAAAGCTGATTCTCTTCAACTTTAACAGACATAACTATAGTGTTTTACATTTTAAGACCATTACCTAAGTGTAAATTTAATCAACACGGAGTTATTATCTTTCTTGTTTCCTTGTTTAAATTCACTCAAGCCTTAGGCAATGGTAATGAAAAGTAAGCAACTGTCATTATTTATTATTATATTTTATTGTTACACAACATGCTAATTGGTTATAACGATGCAATTTTCTTTGATTATTGGATAGCGTTTGCAACCTGGCAGTCATTTTTATGAGTTAGTACAGTTAAATCGACATTTTAAATTTGGAATCAATGAATTCTTGAATGAACGGCGTTTATAACATGGATTCGATCAAAACGTTTTTTTTTTATAATTTCATTATGATGAAAATTTCCAAGTTTCTTAGTAACTATTTAGTGTTAGATTTTCCATTTCTAAGTACTTTTAGAAGAAAAAAAAGACAATTAATTACTGAGAGCAAAAATTACGTGTATTTTCTACTTCCTGAACTTAAATCAAGGTCAAATTCTTAAAATAACCAGAAAAAAGAGACCATTATTCTTAAAATAACCAAAAGAAAAAAAAAACAGCTAAGCACGCTCCAGTCCCATAAATCCACGATTGCCATAAAAACGCACAAGTGCCCCAAGGGCCGGTGTCCTTGGCGCGGGTGTAGCGTTTCTGGCAATGAGCGTGTGACCCAAATCCCCCGAGCATGTGCGCAAGCGCATATGGCGCACCGCTATTTTTGAATATTGAACAAGTTCAAGTGCTGGGTCGTGTTTTGGAAAAATGAAAACAAGTGCTTTTTTGTTTGCGGTCAGGCACGTTTTGTGTCAAACTTTGATTGATCTCGGGATTTGTGTTGCGCTTAAGAGAATAGTAGTTCCCCAAGGCACAAATGGATCGCTTGGTTGTGTCAATGTGTATTTTTTTTTTTTTTAGCTTTGGTACCAGCAGGGATTTTCACAATCATTCGGAAACGATAGAGCGGCTGTGCCAAAAGCACAGCCGCTCTATCGTTTCCGAATGAATCACCGAATGGAAGTCACGGTAAGAAATTTAATGGATTAACTCTAAAATCATTGCCTGTTGAATGGTAAGTAATTAGTGTATCTATGGATCGATCGCAGAAATCAGAATTTATTGATAACAGAAATAAGAATTTACTGATAACTCCTATCACAGTTGAATATTTATAATTAAAAACGAATGCCAGAACAATAATAATTGAAAATTATTTAAAAAAATAAAAATAATTCAATAATGTCATTATACAGCTAAGTAACTCCAATAGTTACACGTCACAGTTCGATAAATGTCAAAACCACAAGAGTTTATAAATGTAAAACAGTACTTATGTCAAATGAAATAAAATTAATGTCACCAACCTGGCTTATTACCGTGTTATTTTAATAATTAAAGAAATAAGTTTTCAAACTAATTGAGTTTCATCAAACTTGTCTTTACTTATTTTTGAGACAAACTTTTATTTTATGTTTTTGACAAAACATTTTAAAACCATCAAAGACAGTATTTGATACTCTAAGACAGTTATGAATGACAATTATAATAAAGTTATTGAAAGACAGTATTTTGAAATATAAAAGAAAGAACTACACTCCCATTTATCAATAAAAGTAATGTAGCACGAACCTAAGCCAGTCACACCTAAATTACAACACGCACTAGTAAAAAAAGAATTTTCAAATTCGGACTACTCTGTAAAGAGTTATGCGTGGTCCTGGTCATACATAAATAAAAACCGGCTAAGTTTTGGGCTCGCGCTCAAAGGGTTCTTTACCATTATCTATAAAAACGGCAAAAAAAAATCATGTCTGTTGCATGAGAACTCCCTTAAATATTTATTTTATTCTGTTTTTTAAATTTGTTGTTATATCAGCAACGAAAGTACATCACCTGTGAAAATTTGACTGTCTAATTATTACGGTTCATGAGATACAACCTGGCGACAGGCGGACGGACAGCGCAGTCTTAATAATAGGGTCCCTTTTTACTCTTTGGGTACGGAACCCTAAAAAAAAATATTATATTTACGTGTCGGCTAGAGAATCTCCTCCGTTTTTTCGTCGGTTAAAAATACGGAATCTCAAATAAAGCTCGCCGTAACGTAGGTAGCGAACGTTTCTGGATAATGTCCCATTCATTGACTATTTAATTAATCAGTCGGCACAGCCGTAATATAAATTTAAGGTCACAATAAACCTCTTTAATGACCGTTAATGAATTGGAGCTCTGAAACAGGTAGTTCTTTTTATTTTATTGAGGAATATTTTAAATTCCGGTAAAATAGTTCTGTCACCGGAGGGTGCTACTAGATCTGCCGATCAGCTACCCTTATTAAAGCTGAGGGTCCCGTAAAGTTACGAAATTATTTCTGAGCTCAAAATGTTGCGTGAAACGTTTTAAATTCTTTGATAGTCGTTAGGTTGGCAGGTAGAAGTAGGAGAAATGTCACTCTGAGAAAAGAAATGAAAGATAATTTTTTTAAATGAGAATTTTGTAAGTAATTTACTAGTTACAAAATTTTTGTAGATTGTTGTCAGAAGTTACAGTTATTAAATTTGTTTATTAGTTCACCAAAATTTAACTCTGTAAGTTTTACCTCCAGACAGTACAAAGTTAAATTTTCAAATAAACTCAGAGTCAAAATGGTATAAATAAATGTTTCTCTATTATCGTGTTAACACTGTTAGCTCAAGGTTAGCTTTTAACTCCTGGAGTAAGACAATTTATCAGTTTAATCTTTGATGTAAAGTTGAAGTAAAGCCACCTCAATGAAAGCACTAATACATCAACAAAAAAAAAACAATATTTATAGCTTTGTATAGTCTTTGTCTGCATGTTATAACTTTGATTACAATTGCAATGTAAAAAAATGAAAACAATTTTAAAACATGCTAATACCCGTAGAGTTGCTTGCTAAGTATATTTATTTGAAAAGGTGAAATACATACGAGTATTTTCAAAAAATATTTATCATAATAAAAATATTTTCAGTCATTTTAAGTATTTCAAATGACTGATTAAATTAACACGGTCCCCATAAACCTGAGCACAAATATTTTTTCACGATTTTTTTTTTAGTTAGTCTGATAAGTGATGTTCACCAGCTAGGATATATAGCCAGAAATAAAGGAATAAAGGAATTTGACTGCCTCGGTGGCTCAGTTGGTAGTGAACCTGCCTTCTGAGCTTGGGGACGTGGGTTCGATTCCCACCTAGGGCAAACATTATGTGATGAACATTTGTATTTGTTCTATGTCTGGGTGTTAACATCTATTTAAGTACGTATTTAAAAATAGCTAAGTATATATATCAGTCTCTGGCAGCTATAGTACAAGCTTTGCTTAGTTTGGGGTCAGGCGACCGTATGTGGAAGTGACCCGATTTTTTTTAAAATAGGTTAGATATGAGTATCCCTTTAAATGCTCGATAGGCTAATCTATGTTTTAATGTCATACAAAAGAAAGCAAGCCAAAGTATATTTCACTAAAATAGGAACTAAACGTTCCTTTACATCGGTAGAACAAAAATCAAAATTACGACTCCACACATTTCACTGTTCAAGCACGTCACCAGCTTTTCTCAAAGGGGGCGTTCGTGTCGCGCTATTCAAATAATTAGAGTCTAGTTCGCTACTAGTAAATATCGAATTAAACCACATAAAATCGAAGTCTCGCATTTAACCACAAAAAACGTTCGCCATCAGTGATATATCGAGCACTGAGTGAACATTTATATCTACATTGTGTAAAAAAGCAGCAAATTTATCTGCAGAATGGAAAAATTATAGAACTAAAAAACCTAAGACAGGTCAGTTAATCTTGTTAAAGAATGCAGTGGTGGCTCCCTCAACCTACTGCACTAATAACATTGAAATATTGGTCGCGCGTTATGTACTTATTTCTTAGCTACAATTTTTACAGCAAAGCTAAAAGTGAGTTATGGTATAGTTCATCGGGTCCTTCATTGAGTTAACTAGTTGACCGATATGAACTAACGAAGTGTAATTGGATTGGCTTTAACTGTCAGTGTCATGGATTTTATGGTTTGGTTTGATGAGGCTAGATAAAATCGTTGGACGGTAAAGCTATTTCTACGTTTTTTTTTGAAAACTAGCTTTTCTGCCCATGGATTTGCTCGCATTTTATAGTGTACTAGTTGCGCCCCGCGGTTTCACCTGCGGTAAAAAAGTATCCTATGTGCTATTCTAGACTATAATCTATCTCAGTGCCAAATTTCATTCAGATCCGTTCAGCCGTTCTGGCGTGAAAGAGTAACAAATATCCATCCATCCATCCATCCATTCTTACAAACTTTCGCGTTTATAATTTTAGTAGGATGGCATTCAAGGATAATGTAGCTTTCTGATAGTAAAAGGGTTTTTAGAATCGGTTCCGTAGTTTTGGATATTACCTCCTACAAAACCTCAAAAAATAAATGTTTTCTCATTATAACATTAGCATTATACTTATATTATATAGATTTGTTTGTTAGCGATGGCAGCCTAGTTGGGAGAAGGCCCGCCTCTCAAGCCAGAGGGAGTGAGCTCGAACCCAGCCGACGGCATGCACCAATTTGTTCATTGTGTGAGCATACTCTTATGTGCGTATTGTATGTCATCTGCTACATGACTGGAGCCCGGTGTGTGGCGACAGGCTCGCCCCCTGTCACATTTGGGACTGAATATAGCCCGACGAAGTGTGGGTGCCTCTGCCAGCCCTCTCGGGGAAAGGCGTGACGATTTGTTAAGTTATGTTGTATGTTTTTTTTTCTTATCTGTTAGTTTTGCTTGCAAATTTTTTACAAGTACATTTTGTTGAAAAATTCTGGCCCAATTTTGGGTGAAAACCATACGTCTTAACCCAAATAAAAAAAAGAAAATAAACTGAATCTCTCTCGCAAGCTCCCTTTATTTAATCCCATATACATAAATTAATTTTGTACTTTTCACAGTTTTTACACGACCACTAAATGCCTTATACGTCACTGACACGTTCAATAAAGCCATAAAAGTTAAAATACACTTCAGTTAAATGTTTCTCATAATTGTGGAACATCGATTTCATGTACTCTGACCAAATTTGGTAGGCACTGAATCGAAGATGAATGGAACCTGATTACGATTACAATTGAGACCGGAGCGATGACCCGTCCAGTCCAGGTGTTGAGTGACAGTAAATATTAACTTATCAAGGGAAGTCGAAGAAATTATAGTTAATGCTCTTGAAGAATGGGCGACACTCGCCAGGTTTTAATAATACTTACATGAAACAAAAAGTGATTTATGTAGATACATTTAAGATAACAAATACATCAACTTTGAAACCGACAAACTCAAGTCCGTTATCAGCTCGTAGGACTTTTAGCTTTTGCACAAACCGTCCTACTTATTATTTTTCTTTTTTTCAAAAAAAAAAACATTCATTTACAATTACAATCATGACCATATTTATTTTTATTATTTATTTATTGAAACACATTATTATATATTTATTTATTTTAAATATTTTGGCCATAGTTACAATAGTTAATTAGAATTAAATACCTAATATTTGACTGCCTCGGTGGCTCAGTTGGTAGTGAACCTGCCTTCTGAGCTTGGGGGCGTGGGATCGATTCCCACCTAGGGCAAACATTTATGTGATGAACATTTGTGTTTGTTCTATGTCTGGGTGTAAATATCTATTTATGTATGTATTAAAAATATTTAAGTATGTATTTCAGTCTCTGGCACCCATAGTACAAGATTTGCTTAGTTTGGGGTCAGGCGACCGTGTGTGTAAAAAAAAAAAGATACACAAGGTACTTTTAAAGAAAATCAATCAACAACTTTTTCAGAAATAAAGTTAATAAAAAGCTGAAAAGCTGAAGCTTAGTACTAGCTTAATACTGGTTACTGCCTAGTATTAGCGAGTAAACTAATACGTTACTGGTACATTGGTGTCGGTCAATAACGCTGACCTACGATTATGTGATTTAGATTGCGTTCAACTTCAATGAACGCGGCTTTATAAATTGAATTACATAATTCTGTATGAGCCCTATATTTATCTATAGACGGAAATTCTATTTGTTCGATAAGATACAAAAAGATCAATCATTGCAGCGGGCTTATATTCTGGTGCCACGTGTATCGATTCCTAAAAAATAACATAACAACTGAAAATATTGTTGTACATTTTTTATCTCTATTAGTCTTCGCGAATAATTTTCAAAACATTTGCATGCAATCGAAGCATGCAATGTATTTTTGTTTTAATTATTTTGTCATTTATTCTTTTTATTTCTGGACAGTGCTAACCCAGGACAGGTAAACTGCAAAACGACAAAATTGTGGAACAATAAAGGTTAAATTAAAAAAAAAACTTTACAAAATCTCTTGTGAAAGTACGATATTTTTGTGTTGATGACTGTTTTGTGGTTGTAAAAGAAATAGGATAATATTTCTACGTCGTATACTGATCCAAGCTTTGTTTAACAATTATGGGAAAATCTTGGGTAGCAAGCAACAGCAGAAGCAGCATGTCATCCACTATCTTGACTCTAACGAAGGCGCGTTCAAAAAACCTTCGCCTCCGGTGGTCTGCTGTCAATGCGACCGTCAGTCGCGCGACAGGCGTCGTTGTTATGCAGAATTAGATAACTTACAATTACTAGAACAATTGAATACTGAAAAACTACTGCAGTTTGGTAGTGAAAAGCAAACGCGGATTTCAAGCGTGCTTACTAGTTGATATGCAAAGATCGGTGAGTTTTACGCGGGTTTTAGAGAAATATGACGTTGATTTGGCCGCAAGTTTTCATTCAGAATAATCAATACGGAAAATGAGAAAACAAAGAAATTATATTTAATTTGATTTACTCAAATTTTCAATAAATACAAAGTATGAAATGCACGCATTCTCATACCTAATTTCATGTTTTACGGCTATTAGTCAAAAGCGATTCGAAATTGAGCTACACTATCATTTGGTACATTGCAGTTTCGAGCCGCTACGGTACTTAAAGCGTATTAAAACGCTAACGTGTTGGTAGTGGAAGCTACTCATTACCATCGACGCCGCCCAGAAGTGTGGTGTTCGATGGAATCACCGATTATAATGCATCTGATACGAGGTAATCGTAGTGGAGCTTTTCCGCAATCACGCAATCGGTCTCAACATCTTGAGGATATTAAGACGAGGCAAGCAACAACGGTAATTTGACATAGCAAATAATGATCAAATTTTAGTTTAGCGGCAAACGTATTTATTTGTTTTTACACCAAATTTTCTGCTAAAGACGCTTCTGGTAGGATTTCCTACCGCGATCAGATAACTGTTAATTCGCTCAGTAAAAATTCTCAGTACGAATAAATAAGAGTAAAAGACATTCTCACAGTATTAATATGAGCTCTCATCTTGATTAACTGCTTTATAATCGTGAAGCAATCGGATCGCATTTATCAGCGGCTAACGAGTCGATAAATTGATCACCATAGATAGACCCATTCACAAACAAGTAACATTACAAAAATATCGGTCCAAAAGCAATTTGTTAATGGCTATTTCTAAAAGGTAGCGCCTCATCACTTTAATAATCATCGGTATTCGTTATAAATTCTCCTTGGATCTTTTCGATAAAGAAGCCACATTTAACAAAGTGTGGAGATAACATACAGGATATACTAATTCAAATCCAGTTTCATATATCTTTCTCTTCAAACTCAGATAACGCTATCTGGATCGACGTTCCCATAAAGCTTAATAATATTTTACGACATGTTTCTTAATTCATCAACTTTAATACGTTCGAGTGAGTCGTAGCGCCAGACATTAATTTATTTGGAATTTTATTTAGAAGTTTTTTGTTATTAAAGTTTTTGTGTATGTTGCAATATGATTGTGACAATTTGTCAATTTTCCGCTCCAAGACATTCTGGCATTTCCGACCGCACCATCCTGGTCCATATACCACAGAAAGTCATTGACACTCAAATCTATCATGACAGGTCATTGTCTAAGGATAACCGCATCAATTTTCTGTTCCACTAGGCAAGGTAAGGCACGAGCTGTATTCGTTGAACTGCGACGGAGCGTTTGACTTTGTTTCATCAAAATGGTAAATCGGGTTTAAAATTCCGATGGTCTATTACGAGAGCAATAAAATTTTCGATGTTGGAGGGGACCACCGGTGGAGGTGTTGGACTTGGCTTGGAAGCATCAATAATTAAGGGTTAAGAGCAAATTGTTTCATGGTTCCGGTATCGAGGGCCATTGCGGAGTATTTGATTGATGTTCTGCTACTGGATATTGAAGATCAATTTTGTATGCGGTAGAGCTACCTAGTACTTAACTGTTGTGAAAGGTTAATTTGGAGTATTAAAATCGAACTAACTCATTCAGAATGCCTCGTGTTTATTACTCACTAAGATGTTCCATACGTAATTCATATCCATGTGTCCATCGGCACTGGTTCTGACCCGTACACGTTCGGTTGAAACTCAAACGATGTGGCTTTTAAAAACAAAACTTCTATCTTTTTCAAAAGAAAATGATGGTGGTCTGTGACATAAAAAGCGACAAAAACAACGGCTTAGATATCTTAATTATCAAATTGAGCATGACCAATGCTAATGATTATAATTGTCGTTAAGGCAACAACAGATGCGGCTAGGTGGTAAACCGTAGAAAATTGAGTGATATAAATAGAAGTTCAAAAGTAGTGCGGAGAGTAGGTTAGTAAAACTCATAGCCTCTATAATGAAAAACTGAGAAGGCCAATGGAACGCTGGTACGACTTCGGTAAAGAACCGGACAGGTTAGACCTGGCAGAAAACTGTACAATGTATAACAGACATATGAAACTAGGAAGATTTTAGCATCAGATTTTCGATACTGCCACTTTTGTCACAGCGGAATAGAAAAGGTTAAAATATGTTTCTCGTAGGCGTACAGAGTATTTTTACAGAATTTCTTCTTTTACCAATTCAGTATGTTTTATAGGGTCAAAGCTATATTTCCTAGACTAATATAAACGAATAGTTTTTTTTCGATGTTTCTACAATCAGAAAGAAAATTTTATCCTTTTCGACAGTAGCGCGACAACCAGTAGCAGCATCTAATAGGCAGACGCATAACGAATGAGATGATGCGGAACTAGTAGACTAATACGGAACTAATTATCACAGAAGAGAAATTCTCCAAGGTTCTCCGAGGAAAACCTTGGACAATAAAGCTTTTGACGTAAATACTACCCCTTCAATAAACGATGTATAGCCTTGAGTTAGTTATCCAGTGTTTTGTTATTTCTTTCTTTCTTTTTTATGCCATAGGTGGCAAATAAGCTAACGGGCCGCTTAATTGTAAGCAATCACCGTTACCTATGAATGCTTGTACGAGTAATACCAGGAGCATCACAGATACGTTGCCAAAATTTGATTTTTCAGTCGAGTTCAAAAATTTAAAAGAAAAAATAAAATATAAACATTGTATATCTATAGGATTTAGATTAGAAACAATGTTAAAAGAAAACCAGGGATCTACGAGTATCTTATGTTTTTATAAGTACGTGAGTCTATGTGTGCGTGTGTGTGTATGTTATTTCTTCACGCTTCAACGGGTGGAGGGATTTAGATGAAATTAGGTATGGAGGTAGCTTTTGATATACCCTGGATAAACACATAGGCTACGTTTTGACCGCGAATAACACCACGAGGTGCAGCTAGCATTTACGAAAATTGTTGTGATAGCTCTTCATTACTTTGCTTTACAACACGTGAATAGTTTTTCTGTAAGTACATTCAAATGATCTTCATTTCTTTCTAATCTACTTAAGTACTTATTATTCATAATTAGTTTGTAATTCCCAGCTCATAAAACAAATATTAAAAGCCTTTTAAAATTGAACGATAAAATTAGCAGCTTCAATTAATCAATTCAAGAATCAGAACATAAATTCGGGATTATTACTTTACGCAGGGGCAGTATGAGTCTTAATTGTACCATTACTTTTAATTCAGCTCAGTCTTTGATAATTTTTTCTTCATACTGCATCCATGAAGCCGGTTCACACTGTGTCGGATTTGAAAAATGTTAATGACAAAATATGAAAAGATAGCAGGCCATGTTGGGAAAACTAGATTTTTTTACTTTAGACATGATATTATTATTTTTAACCGACTTCCAAAAAGGAGGAGGTTCTCAATTCGAGTGTGTGTACATATATATTTTGTATGTTACTCCGCCAATTGTGAATCGATTTTAAAGGTATTTTTTTTATTTGGTAGACCATACTTTAGAAATGATCCCATATAAATTTTATCGACATATTCGGTCAAGTAATTTTTAAGATATCAACAACAATCTAAAAATTGTTTACATGGATGACAAGAAATCGGTTTTTAGGCTTTGTTTTTATATTATTTTTTTCAGCCTGATGTATCCCACTGCTGGGCAAATACCTTCCCTTTCCTCCTGTCTATGCTGTTTATTAGCCTAAACAAATAAGTACAAACGTACTATGTACTTTTTTATTATTTTTGTTCACCAAAAGTTTGTTTTGTTAAAACTGTTGTAACATTATGCTAATCAAAAATTACTTCCTATTACTCTCCTATTTACTCTTTGATGCCAATACACTAGTAAATAAGTATAAGTATAAAATAAGTTAGTGCACTGATTCTAGAGTATCCGACATTGATTATTTCTCTCGTTACAATCATGCCCATCGCAATGTAAGTTACAGGTAATAACAGAAACAATGTCTATTGCCTGATAATCTCGCAGAATAGAGGAATGTGAGGACGATACAAAACCTGACGTAGTGGAAACTAGCTCTGATGCGAATGGTAGCAGTCACGCATGCGCCGGCGATTAATTCAAACCAATCAGGGGCTGATTACACGCATTACGTGCTTACAAAGTAACACGTACTGTCTTCCCCGTCTCTAATCCCAACCGCTTAAAGTTCATTTTATGTCACGTTGCCAATTTTCTTTTAGTTGGTTTGAGAAGCGGGTTGGCTCAAAGTAGATTTTACAAGCATTTCACGCAATGTCACTCGACGTCAAGAGAGGCGTAACGGCGAAACTTATCCTGCGGCGAATAGTTACTGATTAGACATAAATCTATACCATTAAGCCTTATTACCCAGGACTTTGACTCTACTCTGCCCGGGACAGTTTTAATTTGAATTTGCATAGTGAATATGATTACGTTTAAAAGTACTATGTACAACATTGTGATTTCATTTTCAAGACTAGTTGTATATTGTTGTATATAATATAATAAATAATCATCGAATAACTAAAAACTAATCATCTGGAAATAGCTACTAAATTAAAATGTATTTAGAGACATTAAAGTCATTGCCACACCTTTCTAAAATGACCCATTATTATGCGACTTCTTGTCAGCTATAATTTCTGAGGACACCCACGTTTCCATAAATTACTTCCGATCACGAGACCATTGGCACGACATCGATCAACCCATAAATTGGAGAATTTGAAATAATTTGTATCTATTTGGCAAATCTTATTATTCGTAACAATGGACCTCCTGTAAGTAACCGTCACCGTGAGGTCTCAATTTGTCACATATCAACCCTTATGGCTGAAAGTAAATGAGACGTCACCCTGTGTGGTCATTTTCTCTTGGAATCACCTTCCTGTATCACGCAGAGCGCTGGACATAAGTTTTGACACTGTTAAGAGATATAGTAGAGATAAAAATAATCAGGCTGACCACAGTATGCGTCCAAGTAATATTTCGGAAGCAAATACGTATATGTTTATGCTACCTTTAACTTTGTATAGACGTGTTTAAGAGCGATTTAAGAATAGGAGAGTTAAAATCTATTTGCAACAAAAACAATTTATCATCCCGTACCCAAACACCTTTGTACTATCTGATCTACTTACTTTTGCCACTTTTTGCTGCTTTGTCTTCCCAAAAATAATGGTATTTGACTTTTTGTTTTAGAACCCGAGATGTGAGTGCAAATAAATTTAGCAGAAACACACATAGTGGCTTAGGCTTATCTTGACGTGGGATGGCGTCAGCTAGATTACGAGTGTTAAATCTGCCTGATACATGTTTTTGGTGTTACGAGATTAAAATGCTCGAGAGGACTTTAACGGAACTGCAAAACAATAACTACAAAAAGCGTGCTTGGCTTTTGTGTGATTTCCTTTCGATTTCAATCGCGATTAAATTTTTCGATATCATTAACGAAATCGAAACCTACGATGCGTTGAATGTCCTGGGCACAATGAGCGAGCACAAAGCCCGGCGACCGCGCAATAAAGGCTCGCTTATTCCCATCCAATAAAAAGTAAAATCTGGAGGAAGTGCACGGCGAGCGGAAATGCAAACTGGCATTGTGCGAACTTGCACGTGTTCCGGAGCGTTTTGTGCACGGCCCGGCCGGCGAGCGCCTGCGCCGCACCGCCGTGAAAGCCTTTACCAAATTAACTTAAGTACTATTTTCAGAACGTTGTTCTTACAACGAGAATGAAAGTAAATGTTGTGTGTACCACAGAACTACATTTATTTTAAGCAAACTCATTTCAATTATAACAACAATCGTCATCGTCAATCAAATTATTTTATACTTTAAACTTTCTTTGCATTAAATTATTTTAACCTTATAAAAATAATACTGAAAACTTTTTTTAATATACCGACTAAAACTTAGATGATTTAAAAATTCAAAATACATAATATGGAGTATTTACTAACCGACATATTTTAAAACTGTCAATATAATCTAAGACTGAATTGACCACAAAACTCCGCCACATAAAAAAATCTACCTAGCAGTCGATATATCATGTGCATCTTCTATTAAAGTTTTTCTATAGATACAAGGAACAGTACCTACTATTCCTCCAAGCAAATTTCAATGAGCGAAATAAAATACCAAATTTAAGCAAAAAATCTGTCGGTCGCTCAGCAGGGTATGTTTGTGGCTTTGTCGCGCCCACAACTTGACAAAAGGCAAATAAGAGAACAGTGCACGTATCTTGTAAAAAAAATATCATCTAAATACCGTCCTATTGAAGTTTAAAAGCCGTAGAGAAACGCACATTGTTCGAAGGTCGAATGCGGTGGCGATATTAGACTCGTATTATTTCGCAATACCAAGTCCACCAACGCAGGAGAAACCGTTAAAATCGATGAACATTCCTTTGTAACGAATAGCCATTACTGATTTTCAGATGTCGCGTCGATAATTTTATTTATGCCTTCCTAAATACAATATTGGATGACCGCAACGTCGGCGAATCAAAGTGCTTTAATCCATCAGGGTGCAGGGTACTTGTTTGTAGAGCGTTGAGGGAACATCATACTGGACTTTCAGAGCAAAAACTGCAAGTAAGTTCCTCATAAACAGTGAGTTGTTTACTTCATGGCGGCGGTCGTTTCGTTTTTTTTTTTTCGGGTTTTTTCGTCCACCGCGGCCTCAGGCCCGTGGCCGAATGTAATTCGACCTGATCGTATCTGGACTGTTTTTGTCCTGTGGTCAGAGACAGCTGTCCTATAAAGAGCCATGGTTTAAGCATTGTTTATAGACAAACGCCATTATTGGACATTGGCAATTGGAGAGCTTTTATCTTAATTTACACGTGATTATTTTTTTACTGATCCAACAAAAAAATTAAAGATCATCTCTAAAAATGCTAAAAATCTTTTATCAGCAAACTTTTTAAATTGATTTAGACTTTTTCATAACTTACGATAAACTTTAAAAGCTTTAGTAGATTAAAAATCATGTTAATCACTATACACTTTTGGCCAAACATTTTTTGTTTCGAAAAACCAACATTGGTTTCGCTAAAAAACGAAGAGCTATGAATAAAATCTTAATCAGCGGTCAAAGATAAAGGGATAAAAGGGCAAAGCCATTGATTAAAATTAACATGGTCCTAAAAATAGGCGGGCTGATTAATTTTGTGGGAGAAACCGGCTACCCCTGGCTTGTGGAATTGAATTGGCGAAGAGCATAGCTAAAATTGACGCGATCATCTGAATTTGTAGTGTGACCACAATGTCCTGACTTTATTGTATAACAAAAAGCCCATGATGTACCTAGTATTACCTTGTTTAGTACAGACATATGTGAGAGCGAGGCGTGCGAGCGATTGTAGCCTGTTTAATAATGAAACCAGTATGCTTTAATATGAACCTACCCTTTTTTAAAGAATTTACTTTGTACTTACATTGTAGTTAACATCGAGATCAGTATATTATGGAAACGAATCCCAAAGTAGTTTCGAACGTGAGGTAAATATTAAGATAATAAATGTTTTCTTGGCAACTGATAAAATATACAAAGCTTCAGTCTGTCATGATTCATTATCATTTTCTGATTTAGAGATCCATTACAAATTATTAAAAACAATAGTATAAAATAATCGTGGAAGACGAAAATTCCTATAAAAATCCTGGGATTAATATTTCGCAAAATATCCATATATGGTCAACCTACACTGGCGTTTAACGGTTTAGAAACGCGTTATTAATATTTATGGAAACACATAAACGATTGTTTTTTTTTTCTTATTTGTTTAACAGCATGAAGGTTACAGGTGCCGTCTTTGATATCTGCCGAAAGTGTATCAAAAATTTTAAAACATGTTGAACTGCACACCGTGAAATTGAAATTTATAGAGTTCAAGCCATTAGGGTTGGTTTAAAACTTAATCCAGCCAGAAAGCTCGTAAATTACAAAACAAATAAAACTCGTAAATTTTGAAATTTTGGGCAATGACTTACTTACAATATAATTGTTAACGTGCAATGGGCCTTAGATCTATGTAAGTGAAAATAGTTCGATCACATCTACGTATCTATCGTCACGCCTTTCCCTCGAGGGGGCTGGCAGAGGTGTGATACAACATCCACACTTCGCCGGACGATATTCAGTCCCAAATGTGACAGGGGGTGAGCCTGTCGCCATACACCGGGCTCCAGTCATGTAGCAGATGACATACAACACATCTACTTATATAATATAGTTGATGCGCCCCGCGGTTTCACCCGCGGTCACATTTTTTTTGGGGATGCAAGGTACTCTATGTCCTTTTCTGTAATCCTGACTTGGTGTAAGCAAAATTTCATTATGCTTAATTAAGTAAAAGTAAGTAAAAAAGTAAAGTAAGAGTAAGTAGTGTAAGTAGTGCTTAGTTAAGTAGTGGAGGCGTGAAAGCGTAACAAACAAACAAACTTACTTACTTTGACTGCTTCGATGGCTTAGTCGGTAGTGAACCTGCCTTCTGAGCTAGGGGGTGTGGGTTCGATTCCCACCTAGGGCAAACATTCATTTGATAAAGATTTATGTTTGTTCTATGTCTGGGTATTGAAAATCTATTTAAGTATGTATTTAATAATAAATATGTATAAATATCAGTAATAGTTTGAGGTCAGACGACCGTGTGTGCAAGTGTCCCGAATATTATATTATTATTATTATTGAACAAACAAACCATTTTCGCATTAATAATACCTATTAGTTAGGATTAGCTAAAAAGAAAGTCAACCGAAATATGACCAAACATTTTTTTCATCAACTATTTTTGATAATTTAACACCTTTTTTACTTATTTATTACGTATTTTAGATTGAGCTGTGTTAAAATCATTGAAAAATGGTCCTCAAAAAGTTATTTTGATCAGATTTACTTACCAAGTTTTCCCAAACAACAATTCCTAAACGAAAGTAAGTAAATTTATAACTTCATAAAATTCATATTATTATTAATAGCTGTATTTATAAATACAGCTTTTAATAAAGCCGCAATTATTTAATAAAGTAATTTTTACCTATTAATTAAGACTTCGAAGCTCAAGTAAGAGTTTTTTTCTTTATGATAGCTTTGTGCTCCTTAAAGCGACTATTAGCAGCAATTGTGATAATTAAAATCTGTATATATTTATAATAAAATATGTCTTAGTAAACTGTCACATTTTACTGAGAATTTAAATTTTGTAACAAGGACTGCAAAACGTAATAAGGGCAGTATGGTATGAATGGATACACTGTAGAGTCAATACACTATCTATAGAGTTACTTAAATCTGTTTGAAAATACACAAACTAATAGATACGATTCATAAAAAAAAAATGCAAATATTACAATCATTACCAAAATTAAAAGCCAATAACCAATCATATTATAAACACGGAAGTTTGTAAGAATGGATGGATGGATGGATGGATGGATGGATGGATGTTTGTTACTCTTTCACGGCAGAACAAATTTGGGTGAAATTGGGCACAGAGATAGATTATAGTCTAGGATAGCACATATGATACTTTTAAACCGCGGGTGAAACCGCGGGGCGCAGCTAGTAACCGATAAGACTTTCTTTCAATTCACAAAAAAACGCGTCGAAGTTTGTCTACTCGTTTGCTACTAAACAACAGACAGATTTATAAGTAGACGTATTTAAGAGTAAGTAACAAACTCAGAACACTAAGTACGCCTAAAAACATCGAGGTCTAAACAGCTTTGACCAGCATAAATCCAGTTGAAAGTATGAATAAATACCTAGCATCAGCTTGATCTCAGTGAACTCCAAATTCAAGTTCTTGCCCTCCCGATTTTATGACGCCAATCAAGCCATTAGTCCTATTAAAGACCATTATGTCTATTATTATGTACGAGAACCCGTAGGACCATCTCATAAGCGATGCCGAGAAATATAATCAACTCGAAACAGTATGTGTAACATTATTTTATATGGCCCATAATATCTGATTGGATTTCATTGACTATGAGAAAGTGGCTCCTGATAAAGAATCAATTGCGCTCTTGATGACTGTAGTTGATGAATTTTTATGGCTAAATATGTGACTAGTTTTACCAACTATATGAATTTATAACTTGTTTTCTATGATATGGCCAGGCGGTATGCGGCGACTTCATTCGGTGTTTCGGTCTATTTTTAGTATGAATTCAACTTTTTTCTATGAAGTAGAAGGTGAGTTCAAAATTACTTACTTATCTATTTATTTTGTACTAGATGTGCCCCGCGGTTTCACCCGCGGTTAAAAAGTATCCTATGTGCTATTCTAGACTATAATCTATCTCTGTGCCAAATTTCATCCAGATCTGTTCAGCCGTTCTGGCGTGAAAGAGTAACAAACATCCATCCATCCATTCTTGCAAACTTTCGCGTTTATGAAATTAGTAGGACTAGCTACGTCCCGCGGTCTTACAGAAACCGTCAATTTTTTGGGATAATAATTACTCTATGTCCTTTACTGTTCCCTTGACATAAATGCAAAATTGCATAATGATCAGTTGAGTAGTAAAAGAGGGAAAGAGTAACAAGCAAACAAGCAAATAAACGCACGGACGAACAAAATCACTTTTGCATTTATAATATTAGTTAGGAAGTTAGGATAAGGATTTATTTCTAACTAGCTGCGCCCTGCGGTTTCACCCGCGGTTATAAAGTATCCTACGTGCTATTCTAGACTATAATCTATCTCTGTGCCAAATTTCATCCAAATCTGTTCAGCAGTTCTAGCGTGAAAGAGTAACAAACATCCATCCATCCATCCATCCATCCGTCCATCCATACATCCATTCTTACAAACTTTCGCGTTTATAATATTAGTAGGATTGTACCTACTTGTCAATAACATAATAAAATTATCTATCAGCAGTTTACATTATGCATGAGACCTTAGTTATTCACAACACATTTTTTTTTAATGTATTTAATTTTTTTATTAATTTTATTTTTACTAACTGATTAAATGCTCACTTTAAATCGTTAATAAACACGCCTCAACATCTGTTCTCGTCCAGTTTTGTAAATTTGTAAGGCTTCATACTGTTCGTAAACTCCTGGCATGTCATTGTTTCCTAGTACTTTTATTTTAATACCATGAACCACCTGTTACAATAATTTGTAACGAGCTTGTTCTTGGCTCAGAATTTGCCATAGTATCGGTTAAGAGTCAGAAACAGAATCAGTTATTGTTAACTGTTTGTGTTACAAAGATCTTAAAATATGTTAGAATTCAACAGCTTCGTCCATATTTTTATAGGTTTTATGAAATGTTAAATATTTGTCAAAAATAAACAATGTCAAAAGTACTTAATTCATTTGTTAAAAATATGTATAGCTTATTTATCATAGAGAAATTCGCCTTAGGAGTTTTTTGGCGGGAACCGAAAAAGTGTAGTCGTAATTTTGTATTACATATTTTCTAAATCTTTTTATTCTTCGAGTGTTAAAGTGTAATAACGGTGGATCTTTTTCGACTTTAATCGGTTCGTTAACGTGCACAAGTGTAGGCAAATTATACAAACATTGCGAAACTTAGTTTTCGTGTTCGCTACAAAACTCAACTTAAAGTTTCAGTAAAGTATCCATCATGTCATCTCACTGTCACTCCATCATCTGTAAAATACTATATTAACTTGACAGTAGCGCACCAAGACGTGCGACGCCAAATTCCAATGGGGGAGCAAAAAAAAATTTGTCTACATTAATAATAACTTTGACTTTAACTTTCTACATTAATATTAATAATACATTAATAATAACGTCTAATAACTTTGCTCTAAAATATTCACCCCACCACGTTCATATTAGCTAAAGTTCTCACGTTAGGTTCTTATTAATTTTTATAATCATAAAATGTTTCAGTAGCTTCATAACTAAGCTAGCCAGACTACTAACAGAGCCGCCACACGTCAAGATTTTAATTTCGCGATAGTAATCGAATAACCGCCACATAATAACATCAGATACATAATTGGAAGTCTCATTGATTTGTTAATGGCTCGTTAAGTTTTATTTGGATTATATGTAATCATTGGAATAGCTATCGGAGTGAATCGAATCCCGCCTTCGTCGATTCGCAAATGCAATTTTGTGATAAAACGAATGTAAGTTATTTTGTGTGTAAACCTAATGGTTACTAAATGTAAGTCTAAGCTTAAAAAACTTGGTTAATTTTACAGGAAAATCTGAATCGAGCGATGGCAGCCTAGTTGGGAGAAGGCCCGCCTCTCAAGCCAGAGGGAGCGAATCTGAACCCAGTCGACGGCACGCACCAATTTTTTCATTGTGTGAGCATATGTGCGTAATGTATGTCATCTGCTACATGACTGGAGCCCAGTGTATGGCGACAGGCTCGCCATACAGGCCCCTGTCATATTTGGGACTAAAAATCGTCCGGCGAAGTGTGGGTGTTGTATTACACCTTTGCCAGCCCCCTTGGAGGAAAGGCGTGACGATTTGAAATATGAAAATCTGAGTTTTTTAGAGTAGTTTTGTAATAATCACGGCGAAGAACGCTTTTTTTAAATACTTATCTACTATATAAGTTACAGATTTAACTTGTAATCATTTGTTCTTCATCAACGAGCTGGGTCATGTCACGAGCCATGTTTAGTAGTACTTATAAATTTAAAATGTGAAAGTTAAATAGTCTGGGACGTTTTTAATTGAGTCTGTGAGGGCGAGCAATATTTTACACCATAAAAGCCTTTACCCTTAATTAAGACGTTTGTGTTAGTATAAAAAAGCTGTCGACTTCGGACCTACGACCAGAATATACGATTACTCTGCCCTCTAACACAAAGCGGCCGAACTAATAGCCGTCTCTATTTCAACCAAAACTTATTGGATATTTTCTAAAACAGGCCATTTATAGATGTTGATTGGTTCTAGTGAAAGAATGAGAATGCTTAACCATGCTCACTCGAATTTGCATTTTGTTGTATCACTGGACTCTAATGAGGTGTTAGGGAATTAATTCGAGAGATCTCCGAATAGATAAAGAGATGGTAACGATAAAACAGTGATACAGAACTTTTCATTTGACGTTTAACTTGTGACTTCCGATAACGGATTTTCAAACGTTAACCATTTTAATTGGCCGAGTTTCTCAACTCTAACTTAAGAGCTTCCGTAGAGATACTTCAGATAATCTGTGTCGAATTTGAGAGTCAAATGTCTGCAGTTATTACAGAACTATTATGTTCTATGGAAGCCATAAATCTAATCGCCACGTCGGATACAGAATCAATCGTTTGTAATAATGGCCGCTGATCATCGCTAACAAGCGGCACGTGGTCATTACAGTCGTCGAATACAAAGCTAGGAGCGGAGTATCAGCCGCTGATCTATATGGCTATCTTGCCTAATGGCTCCACGATGACTTTCTATAAATTAATAACAACAAGCATTCGGCCGCCGATGATTGGACCGGCTTAATGAGGAAGCACATCTTCATCTCTGCTTCATAACAATGTGTTCGTGTTTTTATTAACTCCTTTTATTTTATAGATTGTAACTTCTGGTTGCGTCCGGGGTTGATACGATCTTAAATCATAAGTGCGTTATTAAAAGCGCCGAGCGTCTTCGATGAGAATGTTAACTGCTATTGTTTTGGACCGTTACTTAATAAATTGATTTCAGCTACTGCCGCATCTGCATTAAATCACGGTTGTAAAGAGCTTTGTTACGGCAATCTGTTATGTTTAATACGTCAATTTTTGTATGCAGTGTACCATAAATATTTTACAGCTGCGATGGTTTTACAGCGGTGTTACTTCCTTCGCGGTGGCTGGCGGCGGATTCGATGCGACCGGAAAGAATTCGTTATGTCATAATTGCAATGTATGTCGGACTACATTTCGTTGAAATTAGATTTATGATGCACTGGTTTTTCTCTGTTGCTACTTTTCCTATATCCTGTATATTTAGGTAACTTGAAACGTAAAACAAAACTAACTAAGCTGACTAAAAGCTACAAGCGTCGACAACATTGTAACAAATGGCGTATTGTCCGCAACCATTATCAGTAGAAAGCTGTCTCATTCCAAAACTCCACATCATTAAACTGAATACTTTAGAAAGTCAATGAATATCGCACTTAAATATAATTTAGTATCTAATTCAATTAAAGATGGTGGTGTCTCTTTTGTACTTCGGTCAGCTGTTTAAGAACAGTAGAACAAGTCCAGTGGTTTTTTCAAAGGATTGCACCGAAATCAAAGCGTGCCCAGCAGTCCCATTTTTCACACATCTGGTGGCGTCATTGATGTTTATTTAGAATGTTGGCAACAATGAGTTAGTCATTGTTACCAACATCATAGGTACACTCGAAGTGCAAATTGTTATCTAGTGAAGCACTTCTGTTGACAATGGTCACGCCTCGAAATTTCCGTGTAATTCTTCTTTTTATCTTTTCTTAGCATTGTGGTGTCAAGTTGGCCATTTTGTCCATTATTGTTTCTTCAGCGGGGGACAGCGAGCGCCTGGCAAGGCGTTGTGCTTGCTTTGATACCGATTTGAATGTAAGTGATTGTAGAATACAATTAGGTAGCTATACAATTTGGAGCTTTAAGTCATGAGCAGGACAGTCAATTATTTTTAAAATGTATTGGAGGTACATGCAGCCTTTTAAAAATGTAGCACAGGTGCTAAATTGTGAATGAATAGGTTTTGTCGCGTGACAAGTGGAGCACTTAAAAAAAATGACTGTTAGGTACTTTTCAAACTACAGTTACTAAAAATAATTATCCTGAATATATTTTAAATGCATACATTTGTTTTTAAACGATGTTATCCAAGAACCATCCCAAAGGTCCAATTTTTGAAAATTTTACATAACTTGAAATCATTATCCGTAATTAAAAATTTCGCGTAAAACAATTACTTTACCTTGATTGCGGTGATAATTTTAAGTAACAAACTGTATCAGATGAGGAAAGAATTGTACCGACTGACTCTATAGCAATTCTTTTTTTTTAAATAGTTGGAACTCATAAAAAATTATAAAATAATTTAAAATTTTAGAAGTGTGGCTAGGTGATGCATTTTGGGGTCTACCTTAGTATTTTCTTAACTAATACTGAAATTAAATAGATCATCAAAAGATTTGTTTTATATTAGGATCTCGAGTAAAAAAGAGAAAAATGAAAAATTTTAAATTTAAAAAACGTAAGTACCCTTACATTTAGCTAATCTATAAGTAGATGTTCGCCCAGGGGCCTACCATGACGTCTTTCTGCCCTGATAGTTACATTTTGTTGTTGACGCGGTGCGACCACGAACCGTATCGCCGTGCAATAAGGTTCATGGTCGCGCAGCGTCGAAAACATACCTAGGCCCCCTAATGCCGGCACACAGAAATACGAGCCTACGTAAGAGCCTACTAAAAAGGGAAATCTGGGCTTGGGAGTGGTTGGAGATGATGCTCTAACCACCAACTCAAACGAGCCCGTGAGGGCTACAGCGTACAGTGGCCTTTTTGCTGTCGTACGTGCAGGCTTAACGGAACAGCATGTAGCTGTCCGTGTCTCGAGATGAACTAAAACATAGTGCTGCGGCTGCGATGTGTTCCTGAAAAAGATCTCTGGTGCGGAGATATTATTATTATAATTTTTTGAATAATAAAATCTTTTTTTTGAAATATTTGTTCATAAAATTTCAAGACAATCGTTTGAGGAATAGGACCTGCAGAGGAGAACAGACGTTGGCCGTGATGTCTACAGCTCCCAGAGTCACTAGTAAAATTATGTAGTTATGATGTAAGTAGAGAAAATTAAAAACGTATAGACATAAATAAATAATTTGTTTTTGTGCTAATCGTCTAGTTTTCTCCTACAAACAAGTAGAAATGTTTAAAATCCCAGCCGTGATGAATGGGCAATTGAAAGCTTACAATTTCAAATGTTGGCACACGCGAGAAATCGTGGAATCAATTTCAATTAATATCAAGCTTTCAATGATTACCAGAAAGTAACAAAGAAGCAATTGGTAGACAATGCAACTGTGCAACGGAATGTGGTCATTATTTTCAAGCTCACAATGTGCTGGATCAAGTGAATAATCCTTTGTATGTACTAGTGTGATAAGGGAAAATTAAAAAGTGAATGAAGAGTATTTCTCAGTAATATTTGTAAGAGCTCAACCCTTTTTATCTTTGAAAGAAAAGAAAAATACATTTTATTGTTACCGTCTTTTTCTAATATAAAACTCTAGTTCTAGTTTCTAGTAGTCTTACTAGAAAGACGGTAACACTACATAAAACCTTAGCATAAGAAATTACGCAGATAAAAATATCCTGAGCTATCGTTCCAGTCCAGTGCGTCACAAAAGATTGGGGCTTAGTTATTTTACTTGGATTTACATAACATATGATATAAATCATTTGAAAAAGTGCTTACTTTTTGTTTTTATTAGGATTTAAAGTTTTTTTATTGTTTTAACATTATTTTAAAATGTTTAAATGGATTCTTTTTTAAATGTTGTTTGTATAAATTGTTAATATTTCACCTTTTAATAATGGTTGTACATTCGATATATTTGTATTCTAGTAGGTAGTAGTATATTTAGATACGTTTAGGTCCGCTGTAGAGTAGCCTAGAAGAATTTGAAGTGGAACACATCGTTTAGCCTTACCCCCAAAGAAGCTGGCATATGTGTATTACAACCACCTCACTTCATCTGACAATACTCAGAATACTACTAACACATACTCACTACTAACTAATACTCAGTTCCAATGTGAAATGTGACAGGGGGCGAGCCTGTCGGATTCCTTAGATTTGCACATGTGATTTTTTTTTATTCTGATGGGATAGTGGGTAGAGCCGTAGGTAGTTTACATTTAATTAGCCTGGACCATACTTTTTATCTTCTTGTTTTCTTCTTCAATCCTACAGGAACTCAATTGGTTGGTAGGTTAGCTCTAACTACCTTATACCTACCAATTGAGCAACGGACTAAGTTGTTCAGTTGGTATGAACTCTGTTGAATAGAAATAAACACACTCTTCCACACAAATCTTCATGTAAGTAACGGCTAAGGACTTACTACTTACATCAATAATTTATCAACTGAAGCACCAAGTAAAATAATATTCTATTCGTATTACGCAGTCATTAAAGCCACACAATATTCTTTAATATCGCTGTGCGGTAGAGAGGTACGTAGCATTCAACACTATAAAGCAATAATCGAATTTAACGATTTGTTATCAGTACAAACTTCTAAGTAACACTTCCTTGGTCGCCTCAGTGTCCCATCATCGTATCTCGAGTCAATATTTACTGAGCGTGGGTTGGTATCGATTTAAAAGTAATCAGTATCGTACCGTATCAATACTACAGAAAAGTGCTTATTCAAAGCGAGCGGAGAGCTCGGACAAATTGCGATGGCTACCATACTAGTATAGCTACCTATAAGGATACATAATAATATAGCCTAGCTATAGCTGTGGCTATACATATAGTATCTTCATACAGTCGGAGCAACATGAATTTTAATGGAAAAAATAGACTGATAAAAAAAATCTTTAAAAGTAGTTCATAAGCAAAAAAAAAATAATGAAAAGAGATACTTACTATAGTTGTTATCTATCTAACTTTTGACCTTGACCTGACTTGAGATGGCCATGACCTTTTTACCGAACGTTATCTTGTCTACCTCGCGGTAATCTATAAGATTGAACCTACTTAGATTTTGTAGAGCGATAGAACTACTTTATGAAACCTAATACTCACCATACTTACCTTAATGCGTTATTTTAATATAATTAATGGTTAGAGAGAACAAACGACCAAAGAGCTGGTGCTTACCTCGGTCAGCGAATTAGCATTGCTATTCAGCGAGGTAACGTTACCAGCCATTTGGGTACTTTACCCGCGAATACTGACTTTTTTTTAAAATGTATAATAAGTCGTCATTTGACCACCAACTCGCCTGATGTTAAGTGACGTTGTGGTCTAAGATGGAGCACGACGATCTATAAGGTACTTATTCACTCTAGCCTTGAAGTTTTGTAGAGTGAAGAAGTACAAAGGCGGCAGTTGAGTGAGGCGCTACAAGTGCGCTACTGCTCAGACCAGTATTCGGAACGGTTACACCGGACTACATCATCCGACTTGAGCTCTGTTTATTATTTGTGATTTGTTATTTTTGTTACGTTTATTTTAGGCTTATATTGTTATTTAAGTGATTGAATAAATATGTTATAAATACTTCACTACTTCAATATTTCAGTCACGCCCCGTTACATAACATTTTAGTGAGCAAGTTTTAAGCTGAACGTTTGCGTGTCTACTTTAAAATTTTAAATACCAAACCACTAGTAATAAGGACGTGTCTTTATCAACACGACAAAATTACACTCGTATCAAACAAATAAACCACACAGTAATTAACACGAACATTGTAAGCGAAATCAGACATCATTCCATTTAGCCAGTCGCTAAGGTTCCAGGTAAATTGTCTTCAACAAAGTAAGGGAATTAAGATGACAGGAGCTCAGCACTACCCCGACGGCAAATTCATATAATCAAATACCTCCAGATACTATCTGCTTTTGCCTGCCCAATGTTTACCCACTTACAAAACCAACAACGCAATTTAAGAAAGAATACGTCTTTTTATCTGCACAATACGTGACCGTAACAAAAGAATTGTTTGCTAAAATTGATGGCAGTCAACAAAGAATTTTTAAGAGCAACTAAAGCCTATAAATAGCTGCAGGCCAGGACATGGAGGTTAAATGGTAGAGTTGCGCAACAGTAACTATTAACGGTCGAGGATGTTCAATAGAAAGTTCTTAATTGTCAAGGGTTAAAGCTTATAATTGCGTGTAAACGATGATTAAGGATTGTGTTGCTATCTTCAACAATTTTACCGAAAATCGCCAAAACAACAATAAAAAAATTATTCTTACTTATCCGTAATTAGAACGCTAAAATGGACCGTCAACTAAGATTCAGTAGTGATTCGTATAGCAAACTATTGGGCAATTCACTGTTGTCTTTTATTTATACTCTAGCAATAGGTAGAAACAAAATCAAAGATAGCAAATGAAAATTAAGTAATAGTAGTAGTAGTAGTAGTAGTAGTAGTAGTAGTAGTAGTAGTAGTCCTGCCAAAAAATAAACAAATTAGATTGAACAATAAATACAGGTACATGTTTTTTTTTTAAATTACACTCCACGGACTTCGGGGACCGTGACTTTTGTTAACATGAATCTTTAATTATTATTTAAGGGGAATACAGGTAGAGGGGGGTTAGTTATTAAGTATTAATCTTATAGTTAGGTTAAAGGTTATAATAGGTATAAGTATTCATCTCCCCCGAGGGTTCCCGCCTTGTCGTGGCGGGGGGGCTCAGTAGCCGTGGCCTGATCAGCCACGGTGAAGCCAAGAGGAATCCGAGGTGGGGCCGCTTTTCTCGGGGCTTTCTCCTGAAAGCCTTTGTAGAAAAAGCGGCCAAGGTAGGTTGCGGCACTGCCGTAACTGAGGCGGGGTGCAGTGTGGATTGGGTGGCACTGCAGCCGAGGGGTGGAGACCGCGGGAGGAAGGGCGTTTTTCTCTGCCTGCCGCGGCCTCGACGGGATGGGGCTGCTGAGGAAGAAGAGCACGGTGTGGTGTTACACCACTCTTACTGTCCTCCGTGGCCGGTGTGAGAGGCGGACGAGGCGTGGCCGTTCCTGCATTCCGCGTAGGACTCTGGAGGACCTCGTTGGGGACCACGTTGGAGTGGCCTGCTTGAGGCTGCTAGCTGAGGAGGGCCCCGGTGTGTCACCCGCTGGAGTGGCCTAGGACCGCTAGCTGTGGGAGACATCCTTTGGGTCGGGAAGTCTCTGCTGGAGTGGCTTAGGACTGCTAGCTGTGGGGTGGCACCTCCCGGTGTCCCCGCTGGAGTGGCTGAGGGCCGCTAGCTGGGTGGGATCCTTCGTAGGTTTTAAAGGAGGCTACGTGAATGTGGTGCGGTCGAGGTGGGGCAGCGGGGGAACTCGAATGTGGTGCAACGGCGCTCCATTCTGAGTGCCCTCTGCAGCCAAAGTGGCAGGCGGCGGGGCCACTTACCTGACCCGTCGCATAGGGACCAAGGGCGTTAGACACGGGTGCTGTTTCACGCCCATAGGCTGAGTTGGTCCCCGAGGTGGATGATGACGATGTGTTTAGTGTTCGATACATCGTCATGGTGAGGAAGAGCGTAGGCTCGAGGAGGTGCCCGCAGGGGCTGGCGCTGTCGGGGCCGCGGTCGTGTCTGAGAGTAGTTCCCGTTGTCCCGACATTCTGCGTCGAGGTGGAACACCCTTGGGTTTTTAGTGGGTAGGCCGTCAGTGGCGGGATTCCCACATAACCACTCTGTGCCCGCACCCGGGCTGTTGGTGGTATCCATAAAGGATTTTCCCAAGGTGAAAAAAAAAAAAAAAAAAAAGGTATAAGTATTCATACTTACCGACTTGTTAATTTAACAAATAAGATGAACAAGTAACGTTATTAAAAGAAAAACAAAAAACCCGGCTGCAAACAAAATGTTGTACCCTATGTCACTTCCACTATCAAGACGATTAAAATGACACCTCACATGCTGATATCCATGAAGCTGTTTTGGCTGTAGAGCATGCCAAAGAAACCTCATACATACATACACACATACTTAAATACTTACATACTCAAAAACCATAACCTTCCTTTCTGCGCAGTCGGGTAAATATACCATTATCATGCAGTTTCAATACCATATTTAAATATTTTAAATTTCACGGAGCTTCGAGCCATGTAGCAGGCAACACCGCTTAAGAACCGTCGTGAGTCCTGAATTAATCTCAATTTGCGCTCGCGTCTTGTCACGGTGTTTGTGTAATGAACTGGAGCAAGTCTGTATCATTCATTAGAGTCGGACACTTCTATACAGTTAATTGTTTGAACTTGCCCAGAGAGTTAACATCGTCTCGACTAATCAAGGCCCGGTTAACAACGTCCGGTGGCGGCCGATGACTCGGAGATGATGCAATTGTCCTGAAGAACTCTGCTTCAATTGATACTGCTTCCGATTAGGTGTCAAGGGTATTGGATGTAAACGCGCTGAATTGATAGTATGAGTAAACTTATGAATGAGTTTGTCGTGCGTGTTTGCAAGTCAGAATTATGCGGATGGATTAAGAGTAGCGTTTTTATGAGATCGTTTTTGCAGTATTTTTCCAGTAGAGCCCGCGTATGACGCCTATGAGCATAATTATTTTCGCTTCCTCTGACCGGAGGGTGTCAAACGTGGGATACTGTCTAAATGTTTTGATTTGGAAAGACAATTCACACCTTGAACTCGTGTCAAAAAATGAACTAACTTATGCTGGGTACAGACCAAGCCAACGAATGCCAAAGAATACGCTGCGTCCCGTTTTGTTTCAATAAAGTAAAACGAGACGCAGCATATCGTTGGCCTTCGTTTGTTTTGGTCTGTACGCAGCATTAAACCATAGTATAATAAGTAATGTACTCCGCCTTAGACTTAAAAATAGTACTGAGCCTAACGATTTCTGAAATAAAAATGTTTACATTGTTAAATATTGTTGCCATTTTTTTTAATGGATTTAATGTTCATTGGTTCAATGGACTTAACGTTTTTCTAAGTAATGAAATCATTTTAATTTTTGTTTTTCAATAGTCAAAAAGCTTTTGCTGTATAAAAAGCAGACGGAAATATTCATGTTTTATGATCGTAAATTTTTACTCATGAAGTGAAATCTTTAACATTTTACAACCTCTGAAATTGTATAACGACCGTAAAGTGATAAAAATCGTCTTTCTGAAGGTACATCATTATAATCTGATTTTCTGTAGGTAATGTAGATTAATGTGGTTGTATAATGCGATGCGAAGATTGTCGATAAGCTGACATCCCTAGCTCGATGACAAGCACTCCGCGGGCATCAATTAAAATGGCTGCTATTACAATTCTTTCACGCTGAACGCAGTTTAACGTCATTGACGAAACTTTGTATGCATACCAACGTGTTTCTGCAGTTTTTGGATTTTTTAGCTGTTTTATGAATAACTTGAAAAACTCGAACTCTCTAGAATTCCATACGCTTAATGAATAGAAAAAGAGCAGAGTTGGTTTGGAATAGCGTACTCTATTTGCACTGCCGAGATTCAGACCATTTTGAATCGATGAACTAACAAAGTACAATACAATACAATACATCTTCATTGCACACCAAAAATACAAAGTAAAACAAACATAAAGAGAATATTAAACTAAAATATCATTCGGCAGTACAAGGGCGGCCTTATCGCCTAAAGCGGTTTCTTCCAGGCAATCTTTGGATCAAATAAGTTCCGTTCCGAAGACGGGTCTGAGCAGTAGAGCAGTAGCGCCTCACTCAACTGCCGTCTTTGTACTTCTTCACTCTACAAAACTTCAAGGCTAGAGTAAATAAGTACCTTATAGGTCGTCGTGCTCCATCTTAGACCACAACGTCGCTTAACATCAGGCGAGTTGGTTGTCAAACGACGACTTATTGTACATATTTTTTTTTTTTAAAGTTAAATAATTAAATAAAGTATAGGAGGAAATAAGTTACTTATGTTGACATTACTATATTAATCACATTTTTTTACTAAATCATCATTTTTTTTCATTGTATAATATTTTCTATATTTTTAAACATAGATCAATATTTCACGTTCATCTGTTTATTTCTGTTCTGTTCTGTTTAGCGATTCATTCATGTCAATTCTCTCGTTGCCCGACGCTGCTAACGTCAGCGCGACGCGCAATCCTATAACCGGTTTTTATTTTCCACGAATTTCTTCTTTTCATATCGATAAATTAAGCTTTTTCTGAAAGAACTGTCGTAATATTAACATTGTAGCTTTTGAGACTGAATGTACTTGAACATATATACTGATCATGATCGATATTTTCATTATGTATTTACAAAAAAACGATCAATATTTTTTCCAAAAACTGACTATTTTCTTAAAGAGCTATATGTTTAAAATGAGTCCATACTTCGAACAATAATTAATCTTGAATGCAATGTTGTGATGATATCAATGTGTGTTATGTAAGTAAATATAAATAATCTTAGGTAAGTTTATTTTTATTTTTTATTTTAAATATACACTTCACGAACTCCCGAGACTGTGACTTATGTTAACTGTTATCTTATATAATTTTTATTTAAGGGGAACATTTTATTTAAGAGTCCGGCGACCACTTTAGACTAACTTCGCATTGGCTTGAGGTATTCTATAGCCATTTCGTCTAGAAGAAGACTTCGTAGTCTTCTTCTACTTACTTCTTACTTAGTCTTCTTCTTTTACTTGCTCTCTTCGCTCGTGCGAAGAGAGCAAGTAATGATACTGACGAGCCTCTAAAGTTACCTACAAAGTGAGAAGAGAGTGACAAAGTACAATTTCAGTTTTTTTTATGACTTTTGTACTTCTGTATTTATTCTTAAATAACTAAGAATTTCCCCTGTATTATGGATTCATTTAAAAGCTAACGATGTAGAAAAGCTCCCTATGTAAAGGGTTTTTTGATTTGCTCAGTCTATCTATTGAATAAATCAGTCAAAAGTGACCCCTTAAAAATGCGGATATTTTCATAGCTCTATTTTCTCTTGAGGACATTAAAAAAATCAAGAATATAGGGGTGGAGATATACTTCATTTAATTATACATGCTAAATTTCATCATAATCTGGTTTCCAAGAAATTTAACAAGCGCGTTTGTATGGAAATTTCAGAGCGTCGCGGGACCCTTAAGTATTCAAAAGTCAACGTTTAGAACTTCAACGTACCGTACCAATTTAGTTCCTACTGTAACCAACTCAGATCTTAAAATAATTAAACACAAAAGAGTGCTCCTATAAAATGTTAAGAATGTAGTTGAACAGAAAAAAGCATGTGACAGGAAAACACCACTTTGCCACTGGAAATACTTACTCTGGGACATCCTTGAGACGGCTCTAAAGTTTATTATATTTCCCGTAATTACTGTAACAGTATCCCGTCCGTTTTAATTGTGGCTAGTCACTAAGTTATTGCTCTCAGTACATTTCTACTCCCATTCGAAGTATATTTAAGTATGCACTTACCAGGTTGTTACTTGTCGAATGAGTTTCAATCTCAGAGGACATAATTAAATTATCTCTCCGGAATAGCGATCGTTGGTGAACTTAGTGACAGCATAAGTACCTTCAATGCTTGTTTTTATAAATGTGTGGTGGTCACACAATAGTTAGGGTCAACTGGGGTAAATGCGTCTGTGGGACAAATTAGGCGCCATCTACACCTTTTTTCTATCTTTAGTTGTAATCATCTGTACAAGATGGCGTTAGTTGCCTAATTTGTGAAAGGCTTGTCAGTAATACTCAAAAGACGCAACTGCTCCAACTGGGGCATTTGCCCCAGTTGACCCTATTTTGCCGCGGTCTCACTTTGTTTTAAGTTTGGGTCCAAGCTTGGCTGTAATTAAAAATGGCCAATATTAAACCAAATTCTTGCAAAACACTTTGGCTTCAACATCAACTTTGTGCCCAAAGACTAATCCAAACATTGATGACCTAGTTGGTTGCAAATATGATCGCCGCAGTATTAGTGTAAATCCAATATGTAAGTAAGTAAATAACTGATAGGTATTTTTACTTGACTTTGCAAGAAGGAGAGTTATGTTTTTCAAGTGTATGGATGTTTGAAATTTCATTAGCACGCCCTACAGCCAAACAGCTAAATGTATTTCGACATGTGAGGTATCATTTGAATCACCTTGATAGTGGAAGTGACATAGGGTACAATATTTCGCAGGCGGGTTTTAGTTTTTCTTTTAATAATGTTACTTGTTGCTCAACAACAGCAAAACCAAAAATAATGTTTGTATTTTTCGTGGATGTATTATACCCGAATGTTTGTTATTGCTTATCACCTATAGCCTTGATAGCCCAGCCGAAGAAGGCCCGCCTGTCAAGCCAGAGGGAGCGGGTTCGAGCTCAGCCGAAGGCACACACCAATTTGTTCGTTGTGTGAACATATATGCGGATTGTATGTCATCTGCTACACGACTAGAGCCCGGTGTATGGCGAGAGGCTCGCCCCCGTCTTATTAGGGATTGAATATCGTCCGGCGAAGTGTGAGTGTTGTACACATCTGCCAGCCTCCTCGGGAAAGGCATGACGATGTTTTAATCTACAACAGCAAAACTGTGACTTCAATAGGTACAAATTTTACATTTTTCTTCGCGCTTTGATAACTTCAAACTTTAATCTCTAAGTTAACTTTATTTCAATTTTAAATTAAATACCTCAAACTATTTAGTCCATGAATGCAGCGGATGAACAAAAACATTAAACTGCTTTGTGTCGCTATTTTTGTGACAATTACAGCGTTTATGAGATACCTATACCATAAACTATTTTAATCGAATTACCTGAATTATTCCGGAATAGCCGGAAAATTTATGACGATTAAATTGATTAAAACGTTTATAGCCTACTCCTTTATGAAAGGTAAATAAATACCTAAAATAATGAAGCTAATTTTAGTCAGTTACGTATCTACACTCACATTGTAAAGGGCTTATAAAGAACTAATTATTTGTGCTTCAAACAAGGTAGGCTGATCAAAAATTATAATCGTAATACGTTCCTTAAGTGCAACTCAAAAACTTTTAATAAGCAACAAACGAGATCCATCAAAAATCAAAAATAAGGCGCTTGTTAAAAGCTCATATTTTGAGGTAAGTATAGGCTTCCGTGAAAAGGCGGGCTTAGTTGAAGCTTTGGGGAAAAACATCATTTTGCATTGCAACTTTTAATTTTTCGAAACGTTTACTTTCTTCTGCAGCCGAAATTAATTTCGTGCGATAATGAAACGCATTGTTGCTCTCGAAAAGACGTTGACTTTTTACCCGACTGACTGACTTTTACCGACTGCATATAAAGGAGGGTTATGTTTTTCCATGTTTGTGTATGTATGTAAGTATTGTTGTATGAGGTTTCTTTGGCACGCCTTGAGGTTTACAGCCTAAACAGCTTGATGGATTTCGACATGTGAGGTATCATTTGAATCGTCTTGATAGTGGAAGTGACATAGAGCACAAAATTTTGCAGCTGGGTTTTTGTTTTTTTTAAATAATGCTACTTGTTCATTAAAATCTTTTGAGTCCAGTTTGAGTTCTAATCGCTAAAATACTCTTCGCTGTTGGTTCTTGAAGTTTTATGACGCATCTATTGATTATAAAACAATAAATTTGCCTTAAGTATCTAACGTTGAAAGGCTAATAATACGAATCCCGTCTAATGCATCGCTGACCTATTTATTAAAAAATATCTGCACTCTATATCTTCACAAAATAACTGTTTGGTTTTTTGCGTTTTCGTAAAAGACACCGAAGTTGTTTGATAAAATTACCTGCTTTTGTCGAAATTTTCTTGAAAGGAACGCAACGTCGGAGTTTTGTTAGAGACAGTTACAATTTTGGCCGTTATAATTGTATACAATTTCAGTGTGCTTCGGAAGAATCGAATGAAACAGTGTAAGCCATAGAGCAGTTTGGTGCTAAAAACTTTTGGATCTCAAAGAAAAGTAACGCATTTAAAAACACCTATCGCATTACAGCGTAACTCTAATCTCTCTTTTTATAACTTAAAAATAGGTACAAGTATTATTTGACACAAAGTACTAGATTATTGTTACTGTTAATTTTTGTCATATTGTTTATTAAAGAAGACACTAAATTTGTATTTTTTTGAGTAAGAATGTCAAGTAAAGTATCTTGACATACTCGAAAAATTAGAAGGTTAACTACAAATGAACTAACCACCAGCTCTATACACCTCTGTTTGAGACATACCTACCTGCCTACCTTCACACGGACGCACTGAGAAAATCCGAAAACATAATCTATAATCCATCGACAACACGTGCACAGGCCTATTATTGATTCTGCCGTTTTTTGTCGGGAATTGCACGGCCGTCTTGAGATTTGACATTGAAAAAATACAGGGGTGCTGTGTGAATAGACCTTATTATTAGATTGCGCAATGACATACGAGTTTTTGTTGGACCTATTCGCGTGGCGATGTACAGAGTTTTAAAGGTCAGAAAGGTTATACAACAAACTTTTAAAGTACTCATGTTTAAATATTTGCAATATGTGAAATTTGTGAACTAGTTCCGTCCCGCGGTATTACACGCGGCTTAAAATTGCCTATGTGATAATCCATGATATAAGCTACCTTCATACCAAAATTCACTAAAATTGGTCCAGCCGTTTGACCGTGAAGAAGTAACAAACATGCAACACTTACACACATTCACAAACTTTCGCTGTTATGATATTATAGTATGATGGGATAGTGTAATTATCTTTAAGATTAATTAGATAAAGAATGGCCGCTAATAAAACAAGGTTTCAGAACGAAAATCATTAACAAGATTAATAGAAGATTAGCCGGGTTTGGCGTTACAATTTTGCTGACTGGGATGAAATGCGACACTTCTTTGCCTCCTTCCCATGGCAGCGGGTTTGTTTCCAGTCTGAAGACCCCTCATCATGCGCAGATTCTGTAGCAGAAGTGGTACGTCTGGGGATGGAATATTTTATTCCTTTCTCCGATATCCCACTCGGCTCTAAAGCCCGTCCTTGGTTTAACAGCGACTGTGCTCTCGCAGAGACTGTCAAGGAAAAAGCTTACCAGGCATGGGCCGAAGCGCGTGCTCGTAAACATCAAAATTTAGGGGATTTGAAAAGGATTTTTAACCGCGCTGCTAAAGCATATAAAAGAACTTTGCGGGGTGCTCGACTAGACAGGATTAGCCTGATTGGGGAAAAGTTGTCTGCTCACCCTTCCGGTAGTAAGGCTTTCTGGTCCCTGGCCAAGTCTATTGAAAGCAACTTCTGTCGCCCCACGCTACCACCGTTGGTTAAACCTGATGGCTCACTGGCTCACACAGCTATTGACAAGGCTAATCTTTTTGCGACTCTTTTTGCAGGCAACTCACATCTGGATCCTGGATCCAATCAGCCACTAAGTTTACCTCACTGTGGTTATTCCATGCCTAATATATCTATTAAACAAAAAGATGTCCTAAAAGTATTGCGTAGCCTAGATGTCAATAAAGCCAGTAGGCCTGACGGGATACCTGCTATGGTACTTAAAAAATGCGCACCAGAGCTCTGTCCTATAATGACGCGTCTCTATCGTCTTTCTCTAAAAACCAGTACTGTGCCAAAATCCTGGAAGCTTGCAAATGTGCAACCTGTCCCAAAAAAAGGTAGTCGGGCTGATCCCACAAACTATAGACCAATTGCTATCACCTCCATATTCTGCAAGGTTATGGAGCGTGTTCTTAATGAAAGGCTGCTCAGGTATCTAGAAAGCAATGACATCCTCAGTGACCGGCAATATGGCTTCCGCCGAAACCGGTCCACAGGGGACCTTCTAGCATACGTGACGCATGTGTGGGGTCAGGCTATCGACCAACATGGGGAAGGATTAGGGGTTTCATTAGACATATCGAAAGCCTTTGACAGAGTTTGGCATGAAAGTCTTTTGAACAAGCTTCCTTCCTACGGCGTTTCTCCTGGCTTGTGCAGCTGGATTACAGATTTTCTGAGGGATAGGTCAATTCGGGTAGTTATTGATGGCTGCTCATCCGACCTAATGGCTATCAATGCCGGTGTCCCTCAGGGATCAGTTCTCTCAGCAACATTGTTTCTTCTGCATATCAATGACTTGCTTGTACCAGGCGTTCACGGATATGCAGATGATAGCACTATTGTAGAGAGATACCTGTCCAGTGCGCGAGCTGGGACCTTTGAAACTGAGGTACAAAGAGAGGCGATGATTTGTCGTACGAACTTGACTCTTGAGGCAGTGTCTCAATGGGGCGCCGCTAATTTAGTTAAATTTAATGCGACAAAGACTCAGGCTTGTGCTTTCTCCGCTAAACGGACCTCTATCCTGGCCACCCCATCATTCCAGGGCGTGCCAGTCCCATTTAGCGATCAGCTTGAACTCCTTGGACTGCAAATATCTTCTTCACTCAACTTCGGTCGCTTTATTGAGTCCAGAGCCAAAACAGCAGCAAAAAAACTTGGTATTTTATCTAAGGTCAGGCAGTTTTTTACACCCGCTCAACTGCTTAACCTGTACCAAGCACAGGTGCGGTCCTGCTTGGAATACTGCAGCCACTTGTGGGACGGCTCTGCAAAATACCAGCTGCAAGCATTGGACTCAATTGAGCGACGCGCCATTAAATTAATTAATGACCAGGCGCTTGTAAAGAGGAAGATGGCGCACAGTCTCCAACACAGGAGGCGTGTGGCTAGTTTGTCAATTTTTTACCGCCTCCATTTTGGAGAATGTGCACAGGAACTATATGAGCTGATTCCGTCATCTGACTTCCGCCATAGGTCATCGAGGCAGACATTCCATCGATATGTCGTCGGCTTTAATAAAGCCCGCACGAAGCGCTTTCAAAACTCCTTCCTAATCAGAACTGCCAAGGAGTGGAACGCGCTTCCTGCCTCGGTGTTCCCCAGCAATGGATACAACCTGGGTCTCTTCAAGACAAGAGTGAATAGGCACCTCATGGGCAAGCGTGCTCCATCTTAGACCGCATCCTCACTTTCCATCAGGTGTGTTGCGGTCAAACGTGGGCCCATTCAATCATAAAAAAAAAAAAAAAAAAAAAAGCCAATCAAAAAATGTATGGAATTTTAGCATCTATCACATAATGAATAACAGTTACAGTAGACTTGTTAAAATATAATTAGTTGTTAAGATATAATGATGAGATGACGTAAATTAGTCACAAATAAAATTTTCATTAATCTCAAAAAAGAGCTGCTCTCTCTCAGACTCACGTTACATAGTAAACAGAACGGACTATTCTACAAACATCCATATTAGTTTCAAAAATTCCAGTAGCAGTAAAAAATACTTATATAGTAAACGTTTGGACGGATGTCAACAGACCTTTCCACCCTTCGACCCCGGAAAAAGAGTTTAAAGTTACAAGTGAAGGTATGTTTGTTACCCTTTCATAGGAAAATAAATATTTAAATTAACTTGTTCGGATGTCATTTCACTTTCAACGTGGCTCTAGTGAGAGAGACAAAATCCACAAGTTTGTATAGGCTTACTTCTGTATAGTTTTAGTAGGCTCGATAGAGTACGTAAAGTGGAGAAAGTAAACGTAGACTTACGATTAATAAGATTTCATTTATTTTTTAATTATATTTCCATAATTGATATGAATTTTATACGACAAATAAGTACTTGAACCCACTAAAACTAACAATAAGGTAAAACATAAGAAAATCTTTAAGTTACAGAGTTGGAAGAAATCCGAATTGAACGGAATGTTTTTCAGGGTAGATTTAATAGATATATTGAAAGGAAATATAGATGTAAAACTTAAAAACCGTAAAAATAGGTTAATGATAAGCCATCAGATAGGTATATCTCTTGATCTATCCTTATCAAATTGATTCCAAAACATCTCTATCTCCAAATTATTTGTCCAAATTACCAGCATAATATCATTCAAATTGAGATGCGATAAGATGAACTCTAAAAAAATTAAATGACAAGACTCTAAAGAATTAGAGATAAGATAGAAAGATGAGTCTTCTCGAAGAACAAGATTAGTTTGACGTTTATTATTCCATCAAAGATTATTAGACGAACCAAGATAAGGTCAAACAAGAAGTCTAGAGAGGAACGACGTCAAAATATTTATTTTGAACTACAAATTAAAAAGGTAAAATGACTTTTTTTAGTTCATTTACGGACCACGTGAAAGTTTTTGAAAGTTGTAAGTACGGAAAATATCGATATCGATTCATCGATCAGATAGTTCAAGAACTCAAAAGGAGTCAAAAATTACCAAAAAAAAAACCTAGTAATCTTCAATTTTATTGACGACACGTTATGCAACAGAGAGAAGTTTGGAATAAAAAAAATATTTATTGATTTGAGTAGTATGTTTGACGATCACGCAATAAAATCCGTTGATTTTTATAGCCTGAAAATTTTATGAGGTTTGACCTCTTAAACCTTTAGACCTTTTTGACCTTTGAATTGAAAAAAAAACTTTCCTACCTGTTTTTATTTACTACAAAAATATGACTTAATAAATTCGATGAAAATCTCAAAAACCCGACTGCACACCTATCTAAAGACTTGTGCGTTTTTAAGACGAATATTACCTGGACTGTCGAAATCCATCCAGTCGATTCGAAAATACGATGTTATTAAGAAATTTAGAAACATACAAGATACGCGCGAAAAACAACCCTTCCTGGTAGTCGGGTAAAAAACCTCACACGAGTTCATTTTCATATTTGAAAAGAACTCACACGATTTGTCCACTGGGAGAGTGATTCAACAAGCCGCTCTACAAGATTGATGGCATAATAAAGTCAAGTTTTTATAACTCTTATTATTACTTTATAATCTCAAAATTTGACTTTTATCTTTCGAAAACTTGTATTTTAGATAAACAGCATCTAGCGACACGATCATCTTGATTAAACTCAACTTAAACAAGCGAAGAACTAATTAAGAGTTCAAAATTAAATTTTTATTGCTCGTTCATTTTGATGATAAATTATTTTTTGAATTTAATGTGTGCATTATCATGTTCCTACGTCGTAATGTTTGTTAATATAAAATTTTGACATTTTTATGCTCATGAAAGTTTATTTGGGGTGTGAGTTAAATATGTTGACTTACAAATCAAAGAAAAAGTAAAATAATGAGAACCAACACGAGAACTATAGTTTTTTGCGCTATTTTTCTTCAATTCTATAACAGATAAATAATTTTACCAACCTTAATTGTAATCTCACTTAGCTATAAATTAGCTGACCCTGCGAACTTCGTACCGCCTAGCAGTCAATTATTTAATTCGATTTTTTCAAACAATTTTTTAAATTTTTCTCTGCGTAAGAACCATCCTCATACTTCAAGGAATAATAAAATAATAATTAGCGAAATCGGTTCAGATGTTCTCAAGATTTGCGCTTAGCAATACATTCAACGATTCATTTTTCAAAGTCACCAAGAACTTTGAAAAATTAAGCCTTACGCTTAACTTGTTAACTTATGTAAGCCTAGCGTTAGTAAGTAAGTATATTATATAATGATATAGGTTTAGGTTTAAAGATTTCTATTATCAACACAGACAATTATTGTCGCTTATGTGATAACATGGTTAAGTAAAAATGGGTTCGTAGTCGCATCCATTAATGTATAAATAAATAAATTTATATTAGTACAAAAATTAAAATACATATTTAAAAATTCTTAAGATTCTAGAGTCATTTTACGCATTTCCTTATTTGAGATAGGGATCTGTCTTTGATAATATGTCGATCTATAGATATATACATTCCCATCAAGTTTGAGAACATCCGCTTCACACCGATAGTTTCCGATGTGAATGGATCGAAGGTATGGGACCGCTCCAGTGTTCCGCGGCGGGAATCAAACTAGTGCGGTACCAGTTTTTGCAGTCATAACGTCGCGGCAGCTACATGCGCTCTTACATGCCTATTCGTCATTTTTATGACGTAATATGATTGCTGTGCGTGCTGAATTAATATTTGGAACTAAGATGATGGGTAGACCTTCCAATTTTTTTGGATTTTTTACTATCATAATTTTGCTAGCTGAATCTGGAGTCTCGTGCGCGTTAACACCTTTTGCAGTTACAATTATCTGTTTCCATTTCTTACACATAATATTGTATATCACTTATTTGCATGCACATTTTAACCTCCGCCTCGCCCTCAAAACTGTTTATTGCGAACCATGTTACGTTGTTCAATGTTAAAATAATCTTATTAACAGTCCGTTACTGTTTCGCAGTGTAAGCTAGTCTATATATCTACGCTAAAATACGACAGAAATATTTTATTGTGACAGCTCTAACCGTTTCCAAGTCTGCAGCGCACCCATATTGCAAAGCAATGTCATTCAAAGATTTCTCGAGCGAAACGTCTCAGCTCGTACTCTTTTTGTATGAATGGGGAATCTTTTCCTGGTCGACGAGATGACGAGCTCAAGAATCTTACCGGCTCTCCGCACATACCGCATCGTCATAAAATGTAAATGTCTTCAGTATCACTCATTGAAAATCGTTAAACAATTACAAATAACGCCGCTTTACAAAAGAAACAACATTTTAATAAACCTGTCGTCGAAATAAAACAGCAATTTTTATGTAAGAACAAGACAATATGAATCAATCATAACGGTAATCGATGTTAACAACGATTCGGTAAACATTGTACTGTAATTCCGATTGGTAGAAAAAATATTTAATGTTCCACGTGTCACCGCTTCCAGTTGTGACATCTGCAAAAATCGATGTTCGCCATTTTCACCTGTTCCGCTCGCGAATAAATTTTGTCCGTTATAAAAGTGGAAAACAGGTGGTCAAAGTACTCGATTAAAAATATGGCAGATTTACTTTACTGTAATTAAACCACAAAAATCTGTATCGAGATGCAGACCAAATGTAAATGCATCCCTAATAAATAGAACTATAGGTACTATAATTATTAAAAAAAGAAATACATAGATAAGTATCTACAAATTACCGCCTGTCCATTTGTTGTCTTATTACATTGATATCTCTCCTTCTACTCCCTAAGTCTCTCTTCGTAGATTTTACTAAGAATGTCTATTGATGTAAAAGATTCCTAAAGATAATTTGCAAAGTATCCATTACAAAAGCGTACATCGGTGTCAATATCAGCTTTTACTTTCACAATAACTCGATGGGATCACTAACGCTAAATTTAACTCGAGACATGGTTGCTAACGCGTCGGCAAAGTTACTGACATTCAAGGAACCGATATACCCCATTGTTACGCCTGTTACAAGGAGTTTTTAAGTCTGGGTGTACTGTTACAGTTTTACACGGTATGTTACTCGTACTTGTGTTCCTTTTGGGTGCTTTGAATGTAGAAGTACATAAAGCTTACGTAAGTTGTTGAGCATAACAAAAAAACATAATTTATTTCAATCACTGATTGTTATAAAACAACCAGTGACAATGTAACGTTTCTCTTTTGGGTTAAACAGGAATTGTGAATTAGATAAAACTGACAGGACAGTCATTATCTACAATCCCTAGAAGTAAGTTTTTTCATGTCAAAATTTTCAACTACACCTTAACAACTTAGACTTTAAAAATTGACTCGACAGCTCCTGTGAATTTTAAGTTACTCTGGGCCCCAAATTTCATTATGATATTAAACTGAACTAAATCGACGTTTTTGAGTCAATGTTTTCTTTAATTTCAATGAATCAAAATAAACTTTTTAATCTGTGAGTAAGACATTTGACCAAATGCCATTGCTTCTCCGATCTTCAGTCAATCGGGACCACCACGTAGAAAATAAGACATCAGGCAAATTGAAACGGATCAAAAGGGAATGAAAGCTCGTGCATTAGAATCGAACGTTCTGCGATTCAAATAAATAATACCAAATACATGCATCTTCCGATATTGCCAACATTCGAGGGAAAACTGTACAGGATGTTCTAACATTTGGTATCATTATAGAAGTGTTTTTGAAGTCACAAAACGGTCGCTCTAATTTAAACTTACTAAAAATCAACAAAATTCTTTAAATTTGCAAGATCAACGTGTGCATTTCCATATACGAAATTTCATTATTTTCTTACTTATTTATTCGTTTCAAGATAAACGATTCGATAAGATTAAATCACAAAAAAATTATTGAAACTCCTCTTGCAAAGCAGCTAAACGCATTTAAAAAAAAATACAAAAGACAATTTTAAAACTTCGCAATTTACGTAAAATACGAAGCAATCCAAACATTCTCAAAATTGGCCCAAAGCAGGCTTAGTACGAAAATCGATAAGCAATCGATAAAATAAATCACTCCTTACGTAAACTGTCTTCAAAGTTCAATCGCGAATCGTCGGGCCACCCGTTACATGGCTTTCCCCGGTGGTCCAATCTTCAAGATGATTAAATTAGGATACAAACAGATATAACATGCGAAATGATATACAATGAACCGAGTCCAATCCGCATAATGAAGCAATCAAATAGTTTCCATTGTGCCTCCGCCAGTATCGGTTGCAGTGGGAACGTGAAATTCATCTCTCAATTTAACGTGTAAGCTTCAACTTCCTTTTTCGAAGTCCTGTGTTTAGGGTAAGTATATTTTGTTTAACTTGCTCTAATCGAAAACACGAACTTAAGTACTCGTATTAAGCAAGTGCATGACGCATAATGATCTGTAATTCTATATAGTACACAATAAGGATTCAAGTCTAGAATTATTTTTTTAAATCACACATTCTGTTTTATTAATGCATAACTGCAAAGTTTGCGTTTAGTAACAGTCATGGTTGCGCTTGGTAATGCAAAGGGCATGCTCGCGATTTCATTGCATACGTTAATCCTGTTGAGATGCTCTACACAAAAACACGTTGCATTTTAAAATCCTTTCCGAAAGCAAACATTTGACGTTTCGAAGGAAATTGAGCGGAAGACAGTTTTGTGATTCTTTTTGGAGGCACGAGCGTACTTACGCTAAGCTGACGTACAGTAGCGAGCCGCGACGAATCGAGCCAGCTCGTCCGGCGGTCCGGTCTCGCGGGAGATGACTTAAATCATCATTATTGATTTACTTCGATCTCAGATCGATATATTTTAATATCGCCGTCGGTCCGTTGCATTATTCCGGGACATTGTCAATACAGGCGCCTTTGTTCGCACTAAAATTTATAAGTTAGACGTGTGTCCATTGTGAGGACGGACGTCGTAAAGGAAGACTACAAAGCAAGGTATTTTATACCGATCATAATCCTGACGTGTGGTCAAAATGTGTCGAAGCGTTAAAGATTTATATCAACGGTCGCGCTTTTAGGCCAGTGGGTCATATTTTAGCGCGATCTACCTGATCATCGAAAATATTGAAAATATCTGTATTTTGTGAGAGATAAAAGCATTTTTTTTTGCATACAAATTTCGTATCAATTTGTGAATATTATTTTGCGTTTAGCATCTTTAAGAACATATGTTACAGCTAATGTTGATCAAATCAGCAGTTTATGCTTGTCTTTAGGCACTAAAATCTTCTTGTCAGTCAACTTGTAGTGCAACCAATGATTACTGATTACTAAAACCGTTTCCAGTAACAATCAAGAGAAGAAGCACTTACTACTCTATAGACCTTCAATTTTATGCACCAAATAACTTGCATGAATGTCTTCTACTCAATTGATTTTCAAATAAAAATCATCATGGCTAATCATACGGCCAATAAATAATACACAAAACGTTTTATGACCCCACGTACGTATCTTTGCTCTAAACCTTTGAAGAATTTTTGATCCGTCCTAAGGTAGTGCGGCATCTTTTTCCTTTTTGAAAGTCGATACGCGATGGGGACGTTACTAATTTTATTTATTAACGTAGTTTACGACTTGTCAAATTGCGGAGTACTGCCGCAAAAGATAATGGGTAAGATAATCAAAAAAATTGCAAATACTTTGACCTTGTCACAGTAAGCTTTTAAAAGATTCTGTCAACTGCAGAGATGAATAAATGATTTTCTTACTGCGGTAAAGTGTCCCACCGCTGTCGGTATTGTTACTTTTAGATATAAGTTATAACTCTAGCAAAGATTTGTTACCGATGATGGGCGGTGCGCTTTTGTTATGTCGGTGTGCCAAAATTTGTTATCTTGTGTCTAAGTTCTTATTCTTTATTTATAAGATAAATATAATCCATATAAAACTACCTATGTAGTAAGTAGTACCTAACGAGTTAAGTTTGTTGTTTCAATTAAACGTAAAATACATGTATTCTAAATGTACTGTGAAAACAAAAAAATATACAAAGCTTTTATAAAATGACTAACTGGTGAAAATTTGTGAATTACGAGGAATGTTTCTTTCAAGTGTAAAAATAAGTTCAAAATCCACTATCCACTAATCCACTATTTCAATACTAGATATTCGATTTATTTCTTGATAATGAGATAAATCTAAATTTTTAACTAAACCCCTTTACATTTTTAAGCACATATGTATATTTGAAGAAAGCTATGTTTAACTAATTCAACAAACACAAGCTGCATGGCTTGTGCCGCTAACAAGCTGACCGCTATCAATAATTCAACAGTAAAGAGTTATCATCATTTCACCATCATTGTTATATCGACTCCGACCTCTTAACACCTTGTAGACGGTCAATACGGCGATAATGTACGCACCCCATTAAATGTATCGGTATTGGTTAGTGACTGGCGACTTAAACCGCCCTTATATTGGGAGACACACTGCTTTAGAGTTTATTGAGCAAATGTTATAGTCAAGAAATGTAATATTTGGTATCCTTCGTGTTTAGATAGATGATGGATTTAGATGATGAGGTGATAGATGATTCTTAAAGATGAAATTTCGAGTAAATAATAGACAATGGTGACAGTGCTGAGATGGATTCCGAAACTGCAGCCAATGTGCATTGGATCTGAGAATTATACCGTACGTTGAATGAGAGGAATGAAACGAACTTCCTGCCTCGGTGTTCCCCAGCAATAGATACAACCTGGGTCAAGACAAGAGTGAATAGGCATCTCATGGGCAAGCGTGCTCCATCTAGTACCTAGTATCTAGTATCTAGTAGTAGTAGTAGTAGTGTACACATTACACATTAAAATGTGTAATGTGTACACATTTTAATGTGTAATGTGTACTAGCTGTAAACTTAGAAAATAATAATAATGTTTTGTAAATCTTAGACGGGATCGTCACTTTCCATCAGGTGTGTTGTGGTCAAACGTGGGCGTTCAACGTACAAACGTTCAATCATAAAAAAAAAACGTTAAATCGTTTTTACCGATCGATTGTTTTAGATCTAAACTTCTAAAAAAACCACCGTTCAGGCCTTTTAGAATTCTTCAGGGCATTGAAAAGTCTGACACTGAAGCTGTTCAATCTTTACACAGCCTATATCCATTTACTTAGTTTTAGAAACAAACTCACGGGCATATTTATCGATTATAGCTGTATATAAGCTCGTTTGTCAATCTCTATGGCAGTATATCACGCTCCTAACATCTGTCTAACCCGTGCATGCGTAATCAAAATAAAAATATTATTTTAGTAGATTTATTCGATAGCAAGGGCAGATGCGTCGGTTCCTTACTCTTTTTCTTCGACCTTCATTGTGTCTGGGCGAAGCTCGAGGGTCAATATCACGGCTTCCGTTCACTGTTCTTGTTTTGTCTGTAAACATATTAAATGTCTGACACCAACAACTTTTGTCGATAATTAGATTTTCTAATTAAATCAATTTAAACAACATTTACAGACAAAAACAGAAGACATTTTCCTGGCTTAAAATAGCTATAACTCCAATTGGGTTTATGTTTACTGAACTTCAACTGATAGGTTATTTATGTACCTCTAACTATACATTATTACTTATTGAAGAGCTGTCAAAAACAGTCGGTTAAAAAATAGTTTTGGTAAACTTTGGACTTAGATAAACTATTTCTACACTACATTTCATTCAAATTGCAACTTCCTACAACTTTGCGTTTAAGAAGGTATTGAAAATCAAACACTTATACTTTTTTGAAGATGTATGGTATTGATCAGTTCTTACATCTAATAGTCTTGACTTGGCGTCTTTTACACAAATTTCTCAACTTAAATGACTTCGCAGTCAATCGAAACCTATACAATAGACACGAGGTGCATGCTAGAGTCCAATAGTAACAATGTTAATGTTATTTACTTCTTACACCGCTCCACTTACTCTTTTTAATGTGTAAATTAATTTAAGCCGACCTTTGAAGCACGAAATTCCCAATCCATTACTCGAAGGACAGTTTAATGCGCTCTCCGAGATTCTCACTTCAATAGACACAGTTTTGCAGCAAAATCCACGTATTCCAAACATACTGAACATAGGTGGTAAATTCTTGAAAAAGAAAAATCGCTTTCACGTCTCTTCAAGCACATTTTTTCATATCATTACTGTCTGCTTCATGTCTTTCTATTTTTGTTCACGCTTAATTAAACGAAATTGAAAGTCGGCGGTTATCTCATGTCTAGGTGTTGAGGACTAATTGATAATTGAAATGAATGGATACCTTTCGGTCGATGGAATAGTTGTATGTAGCAGCTTAATCAGAAGCTACATTTCAAACGTCATTCTCAGCGATAATTCCCTAAGGAATTATCTGGCTGGTGGTGGTTCATACACGATCTGCGTATGCATACTAGTACGCTCTAGATTGCGTTGGTCACCGTCCCTCTCATTAAAAGTGTTCATAAGAGTAAGTGTAACAGAAATTGTATCGAGCGCACAAGAATTAGGGCACTTCAGCTTACTAACGAAAGTAGAGATTACACCACAATCCCATTACTGTCAGGCTTCCACGGTATTTAATGCTGAGGATAAACAGAAATAATAACGATTGATTTTTCGCGTCTGCGCTCATTAATATGCCACTCAAATGGCCTTATGTTAAGCCGCAACTCAGCCATTAATTAGTTTAATTCAATCAATAAACTAAAATTAATTTTGATTCACAACTCTAATAAATTTTCGAAGTTATAAGGAGCCGGTTTTAAGACGCCCCCTTGAGATTAGCAATTCAACAAACACGTATACTTGATGGAAGCTGTTACTTTAAATAATTAAAACAGTATTATTTTACGAGTATGCCAATTTATAACGAAGCTGATGATTTTAATGTGTTAAAATAAAAGAAATAAACTGCGCCGGAACATGAATGAGATCGCGTTGAAGTCTTTTGTACTGAATTTTTATGTTGCATTACTTACTTGCTTTCGTTCACAACGTTAATATTCCAATTGTGACTTTGAAGTTTTTGTTCTCGGGTTTTATACATTGCAGTTTTATTGAGTTTTGATTTTAAATTGAATGTAGTCGCTTAAGAGTCCATTGAGCGTCGTGCAGGCGTCTGAATTACTGTCAACTCCATCGTATTAATAAAAAATACTGCCCCTTAAGAGTGTTAAATAACGCAAAAGGACGGCAATATTTTCAAAATAATTACGTCAATAATTGGCACGAAAGAGTTTGCTCGTAGGAGTTCGTCTCATTATTCCCGTGAAAGATTTTACCACCTACCGAGCCAGATTAATCGTTTTAAGTTTATCATGGTTTTATATTCCTGCGAATGGCATCCCAGCGTCAATTATGAAGCAAAAATACTATCTATTATTCATAAGAAGGTTCATTGCCGCTTAAGTGAAAACCATATTGCATTCGTGGGAATAGAAACAGAAAATGCGGGCTCGCTGCTTTGACATCAAACTAATGGCAAAGATAGAAGTAATACTACTTAATCTTGTTCTCTTAAGAAACTTTTTTTTTCTTGTTAATTTTTTTATAATAATTAAAAGTTTTTTATAATAATTAATAATTAAAAGTTAGTTTAAATTCAAAGCAAAAATTACAACAAAAAATGTGAATCCATTAACAAGTTTGTGACAATCAGTGTTCTTGTATAGGATGGCGTAAAGGTATTTAAAAAATCGCATTCAAAGCTTCACACAATAACTTTGAAACATTACAATGCTATCGTTTATCCAATCACTGACACTTACTCTACCAAGTTGCGGAAGACAGTTGGCAAAATCATGCTTCTTACAAAAACGTATAGTCTCATAGCGTCGTCTAACTGCACGGGTAAGTTGGTAGCAGTAATACTACAGGATATCTCTTAGATGTCAAATAAGAATGCTTGTGTCACAGATATCATCAAGAAGTGACAATAGTATCATCGTCTGTGTTGACACCTATGAATGGTTTGTGGTCAAAATAGCCAAACATGATCGCTATTGAAGATAATTTTAATCGCAACGATCATTATCGCTAGAAGGCTGTGAATTATAAACCAAATGCGTAAGAAAAGTAACGATTTCTTTGAAGAAGTGAACACATTGAAATCTGATTTATCTATTCTTCAGTGTCTTGGTCTGTTTCCCTCTCTGTCTATTTAATTCCTTTTCACGACGATTATTGATATTATTTTTATTTTAAATATAAATATAAAAGATATATATAGATAGATATAAATAAGAGATACACGAAGAGATGTAGGTTAGTTTGAATCCTAGAAACTACGGATAAAACCGCGAAGCAAAACTATATTATGTAATGATTTCCAGCCATGTACTTAATAGTGATCTTGTCTGAATCTTGTGATTCGTTAACTGAAAATCTAACATTTTTATTATGTAATTACGAAATAATTTCAGAGCACAGCGACTGCTTCTAGCTCAGGTATAAGTAGATATTTATAAGCATTCCTGTTCCAAAGGGTGCCTTTATTTATACAAAGTACACTTATTTGCATTAAGGGAGAGTAACGTGCTTTTACTATCTTTGAGTGTATTAACTGTTTACGTAGTGACCATGCTCTACGTTGATATTAAAGGAATCTTTTTAGGAAGACTTTTAAAATTGTCATCTAAACTAATTAGTTGTCTGACACAAAAATAAATTTAAAAAGAACTGATGATAATTCAAGAAAAATCTGATACAAAAATACTTTTGTTAATTTTGTGTGGTGGATTTGAATAGAAAATAAATTATAAAAGTTGCTTAATAGTGCAACAAAAAATAAGTAATTATAAAGTATGTTTTTTTTAATTGGTTCTTATTTCAGTGAAAATTTAATCAATCATACCAATAGCAACTAACATTATTATGTCATTATAAATCCATTTGGCAAAACGGATCCCATTTAGAACATAGCAAATTAGTAAAAAAAACAGTAACACAATGTCACCCTACGCTATCAAACGCCAGTGTAGTTATGTTGTGGTCTTAAATTCCCTCAAATAAGGGGTGTCGCACACCTGTCCCGCACCCTCGCTGACACGCGACGAACGCAAGCTAGGCTTAAAAACCAGTATAAGTTGATCCGTGACAGTTTGACAGCGACAGGACAATGAAGGAATTTTTCAGTATCGCACGTCATATTTTGTATTGTTGGGAAGTATTATTTAATCACTGAATATTTATCATTGGCACTATCCACAAAGTTGTTGGACAATAGCATGGTTAGCAAGCTAGGTACTCAGATTAATTTATGCCATAATTAATGTACGACAGCAGCCGACGGCACGCACCAATTTGTTCATTGTGTGATCATATGTGCGTGTTGTATGTAATCTGCTACATGACTGGAGCCCGGTGTATGGCGACAGCCTCGCCTCCTGTCACATTTGTGACTGAAGTGTCCGGCGAAGTGTGGGTGTTGTATTACACCTCTGTCAGCCCCCTCGGGGGAAAGGCGTGACAATATGTATGTAATTAGTGTAAATGGTGGTACAAGAACAAAAACTATAAAAAGTTAGCACAGTATAGTAAATATTAAAGGCGGTTTAGTTCATATCAAAATAATTTGCAAGCACATAGATTTCTCCTTCTTTTGGCAAACATTTCAGTCAAATTATTAAACTAAATAATTGTACATTTGGCTAACAAAAAAACTGCATCCTACCTAAATGCGGTTCAATTTACACTGGTCGGTTTAACTAGGCTACCCTTTCAACCATGCTCTAAAATCTGAATACGTGTAGACTTGCAAAGCAATGTGCATTGTTATGGATATGGTGCACGAATCTAAATTAAGTTAGGGTGTATTATTCATATTATTATTACTAACCTTATTTTATTTATTAAACTGGTTTGGTTGCTGGGTTCGTAACGAGGCTATTAAATGACAACAACTGGTAAAATTTTGGCAATTCATGATTTACCAAGTGTTAAGTTACACGGTGGCCACATTTAGATTTTTGCATGACGTGTATTTTATTGTTATACTCGTAGCATTAATTCAACGTCAAGTTAGAAATACACATTTAAAGCAAACGTGGGGTCAACTGGGGCAAATGCGTCTGTGGGGCAATTTCGAGAATTACTGACAAACATATACATATTGGCACGCCTTTCCCCGAGGGGTCTGGCAGAGGTGTAATACACCACCCACACTTCGCCGGACGATATTCAGTCCCAAATGTAACAGGGGGCGAGCCTGTCGCCAAACACCGGGCTCCAGTCATGCAGCAGATGACATACAATACGCACATAAATGTTCACACAATTAACAAATTGTTGCGTGCCGTCGGCTGCATTTGAACCCGCTCCCTCTGGCTTGAGAGGCACGCCTTCTCCAACTAGGCTAGCATCGCTTCCCGAATTAGGCAACTAGCGCCATTTCGTACAGATTAATGCTAGTAAAGATCGAAAAAAGAAGTAGGTGGCACCTAATTTGTGAAGGGTTTCAATAATTCTTAATAAAATAAGGGTCAATAATTCTCGAAAAACGCAATTTCCCCATAGACGCATTTGCCCCAGTTGACCCTTGATAATTATATTTATTTATAGTAATTAGCTTATCAGCCCGCGGTTGCACTTGCGTTTCCATGACTCTCAGTAATTTCGTAGCTATGTATTAATGAAAGATTTTTACAATCTGATCCGGAGAACCGGGGATTACCCTAACATACAATCTTACTAACATTATAATATTACAGTATAAATTTGGAATAAAGCATTCTCCACACATCCACCCATACTTCTTTCAACATTTTAATGCGCTATATTTTGTTTAACACTACAAAAGACAGCCGATATATTCACCATCGCTCTATAAATGTTTCATTGTTTTATGCGTTGCCAAAGTGACGGTGATCCATCGACCATTGTGTACGGTCTAGAATTGGCGAAAATGTCGCTGGAACCTATTTTATTGTGCTCAAGACACCTCTAGCTCGATTCGAATCTACATGAAGTGTTACAAGTTGTGCTAAGAATTGTTGGAGCCTATTTTGGAGTATGTTTTGCATGTGGGTGACTGACGGCATGAATATCCTTTGCTTATGTTTTCGTACTTGTGAAATGGAAGTTTTACGTTGTAGCTAGATGTAAATGTCTTTGAAAGAGATTTCCTACTACAATGTGCAAGTAATCTGGTAGAGTTATATTTCTTTTACCTAGAAGGGTGAGGATAAGATTTTACCTACTACAATAAGTGTGAGGTTAGGCTTACCTTTGCAGGGGTGTATAAAACTTTATTTATGGTTTATAGGTGCGCCCCGCGGTTTCACCCGCGGTTAGAAAGTATCCTATATGCTATTCTAGACTGTAATCTATCTCTGTGCCAAATTTCATCCAGATCTGTTTAGCCGTTCTTGCGTGAAAGAGTAACAAACATCCATACATCCATTCTTACAAACTTTCGCCTTTATAATATTAGTAGGATAGGATGATGGCAACATCGCTTAGGTATATTGATCTAAAACACATGTGTTTTAGAATTTGAGTGTTAAATTATTTGGGTTTTAAAATAACTTTTATTTTTGTTAAATCAATCTATAAGTATCTACAAAATTTTTAAAGAAATCTGTTTATTTATTTTTACTTAATGTTAAAAATCTGAATCAGCCCAAATGAAATCATACAAATTCGTTTACATTTGTGTGAATGGATAAAGGATCTACTTTATTAGTTTTATTCTTGCATTCTTATACAAATTGTCACAAAAATGTTGATTACAGCATTGTCCGCTCTACCAAAACGCGAGGGGTTGCTCAGAATTGTTATTTCATGGTCACTAGACACACGTGCTAAATAAAAAATGCCGTTGCATAAAATAATGATAATTTTCTACACAATCATTTGAAATAACAATAATTTTGGAGGGAATCGCGACAGGCGCGTGGCGTGCGCATGCGCATGTGTAGTAAACACAATACACATTAAAACAGTGTCTGAACTCTAACGAACTTAAATTATCCACTACAATTTGCCGACTTATTTCCAAACACCACCACCAAAACAGCTACAAGTGGTGGTCGTTAGGAAAAAGTTTAAATTTTTGTACCAACTGCCGCCAGTGGGTCTCGTCCGGTCATAGAAAATTATTATTATTTTTAGCATTTTATTATTATAATGTAATTATATATTGAAGCTGTGTTACAGTGTAAAAAATGATCAAAAAACTGGTTTTCCATGTTACATTTATATCGGTTTGACTGTGTTTTTATCAGTGGTAGCAGTTTGGTGGTGATCGTTATCACAAAAAATAATTGTATGTCCCAACACGCCCCACTGGCGACAGTTGGGACAAAAAATAAAAATATCTTTCTAACGACTCTAACCACCAAACCGGCCACCAGTGGTAGTCGTTTGATCGTTGGGAGTAAGCCCAATTTTCCTTCTGTGCAATTTTAAATAGTGAGTAGCAATTTTTCTTGCTTCTCGCGTTTTTTGGCTCCAACATTTTGTAAATAATATCAATAACGTTAGAAGAAAATAATACGTGTTTCATGCCCTCCAAACACGTCTTTTGTTTTTAAGGAGCAAATAAATCCTAACTCATGTTATATGTAAATGCGAAAGTGAGTTTGTTTGTTTGTTTGTAACGCTATCACGCCTCAATTACTCAACCGAACATCTTAAAATTTTGCATACAAGTTGTCTCGGATAAAAGGACATAAGGTAATTTTATCCCGAAAAAAATAACGGTTCCTGTTGAATCGCGGGTGAAACTGCGGGGCGCAGCTAGTGCACGATAAAAAAACAACTTTGTAAAAATTGTCTCTTTTCTAACTCTCTTTTGCAACAAATTTATATTTTTATGTAAGTTTATACTTATTCATAGAAATTTTAAGTACTGTTTCATAATATACTATGGGACAGGTGTGAGGACAACCCTTACTGTGAAGGGAGAGGTCTGTGAGGGTCGTGCATAGCAATTTTCAGTAGATTATAACGCGTATTTACGCAATGCACATTGTGCAATTGTGCGCATTGATTTAAGGGTTAAACCAGCAACCAAATTAAAGAGCCTTTTCTGCACCCAGCAATAAAAATAACCAGAAAAAATTATCTGTTGGTATTTATTTGCATCTGGATAGTCTGTTCTGTGCAAGCAGAACAATAAAAAATTAAAGATATGGAGTTTTTGTCTTGCAGTTTAACATTATATTATGTAGGGCAGCAATCCCTCTTTTTGTATTGAACCGTAATTACAGTGAAATCAGATTTTCCGAAAACGACAATCCTCTTACGCCACGAGCCCTAAGGTCGAACAGAATCCGCCTTTCTATCCGCTCATTAGCCAAAACGATTCTGCAAGTATGTACTGTACCACAAACTTATTATAAAGTTGAATGGGGAGCCACTATAGTAATTTCTGAATGACATTGACAGAGATCTGTAAAACATTTTTAGTTCTAGCAATTTGCCAGCGCTTTGCTTAAGTTGGTCGTTCTGTACGGTGCCGGAGGAGTACAAAAAGCTGTTTATGCGTCCGCCCTACGCAAGTCCACCGGAACACCGCAGGCGAACACCAAGAATAGGCCAAGGATTTGTTGGTACACGCTGTTTTTTACTTTGCAGGCTTTTATATGTTTCTCAAAAACCTATTTGAGCAACAATAATTTGTCTAATTTACGTTGAAGCAAATGTAACACAACCTTCTTGATGTATGCCCGGTCAAAGATCCTGAGACAGACCTAGTAAAAAAATTGAAAATAAGTGCAAAGGACGTGAGACAGTGTGTGGTTTTAGAAGACAATGTTGAAATAAAGCGAAGTGGAACAGAAAATTAAGGGAGCTTGACTCTATCGTCTGGAAAACAGAGAGTTAGATTAGGAGTAAAGCCGGGAATATTACAAGCCTGTAAATGGCATGCGCAGGTGTTAGTAATCTAGCATGCCGGTTATCAGTACACCGTTTGACGTTTGACCGTTTGACCGTTTGACGGAAAAAAATCAAACGATCTGCAATCTCCATACCTTGTCCTGGCGCATGAGCTACGGGCAATACACGTGCCATTAGCTCGTTGTTACCAGTAACTGACATGCTTTTGAGCGAGCATCAAGCATGTGTTCCCGGCTTAAAGTATATCTCATCCCATTAGAAGCCTTACATACTCGTAGTGAAGCTGTGTGACTGCGTGTGTTCCTTCGGTCCCCACAGTAAGTTCCAGTGACTTGTTTGCGTGGTAAAGTCGGTAGCGAGCCCGCGGCAGACTAATTTTGCAGTTAATATATTCGCACTGATTGCTGGGATGAGACACTTGTATTTATTTGTATTGGGACTCTTCAATGATGTATGGAACTCACTTTAAAAACTGGCTTCTGCCTGCGGGTTTCCTTACTTAAACAAAATAAATGTTTAATGTAAAATCGTCACGCCTTTCCCCCCAGGGGGCTGGCAGAGGTGTAATACAACACCCACACTTCACCGGACGATATTCAGTCCCATATATGACAGGGGGCGAGCCTTTAGTAGTTATAGAGTACTCTAAATTTATTAAACTAAATTTAAAGCAAATTTAATACATAATCTCTAATAACAATTAAATGCCGTTCGTTGGCTAGGAAAGTGACTGGACCGATTCCCAAGTTACTAGCTGTCGTTTTCTTATACTTACCTACTCAAACAACAACGGAGACCATTTACTTGCAGTTTCAATAGTAGATATTATAATTACAATGTTTCTTTAATTAAAATGCAGCCACTTACAAGATTGCAAGCGTCTCGGTCGCCGAAAGGGAAAAGCGTTTCGTAATGATACAGTGAGAGTTTGTAATTAATTGCAAGAAGTGAATATTATTTAGCAATGTCTATTGAGTAACTCAGAACACATAAAAACCATTAAGAATACGTTCCGATTTAATTTCGTTTATAAGAAAGGAATTTTGCTTTGCCTATGTTGCAAAACGCTAATTCACACAAAATTACAAACGTAATAATGACGGAAAACCCCCGTACTTTAATAGTAACCAAAACAAGTATCTATTATGAAATAGATGTTCTGAATTAAATAAAGTTAAGAAAGTATGTCGTAAATCTAATGTAGATAAAAATGGAGCAACCTTTAAAGCCATTTTAAAAGTAATAAAAACACATTATGAGGGTAACATGCATCTCTACTCTTTATGCGAGTGCATGGCACGCAAATCATTGATAGCCTCTTCAGACAATGCTATATTATATCGTATCATTTCATCATTCATAGATTTTTTGCACTACCCATTACTTACCATTATTTCTGGTCGGAGGCTTCGGCCGTTGCTAGTTACCACCCACCGGACCAAGCCATGCCGTGAAATGACATAGTCGTGTTTCGGGATGTAGTCCGGTGTAACCGTTCCGAAGACGGGTCTGAGCAGTAGCGCACTTGTAGCGCCTCACTCAACTGCCGTCTTTCTGCTTCTTCACTCTACAAAACTTCAAGGCTAGAGTGAATAAGTACCTTATAGGTCGTCGTGCTCCATCTTAGACCACAACGTCGCTTAACATCAGGCGAGTTGGTGGTCAAACGCCGACCTATTCTACATTAATTTAAAAAAAAATTACTTACAAATATAATGAAACCATAGACGAAAAAAGATAGAAACTGCTCAAAGAACACAAAAAGTAGGGCAACTAAAGTAAACTAGCGGGTCTGTAAATGTACATAACATATCATCACGCTTTTTCTTTCAAGAGGTGTGCAGAGGTGTAATACAATACCACACTTCGCCAGACGATATTCAGTCCCATAAGTGATGGGGGCGAGCCTGTGGCCATACACTAGGTCAAGTTATATTAATTGAAACTATAAACATTCAATATGCACTTACATCATTGTAAACAATTAACAAATTGTTACGTACCCACCTTAGACTGGGATCACTCTGACTCTAGAAGGCGAGCCTTCTTCCAAGCAGGTTATCATCGCTTTCGCAAATATACTACACAATTATACAATTGTATTTAGTTATATACTTTTGAAGCACTTGATTTGGAGGTTTTTTTTTAAGAACCGTTAGAGAACTATAAACTCTTACTTCTAAAACACAACCAAAAGTTTGCAAAATGTAGTGTTCCGTTTAAGTTGACCACAACATGCGTAATTATAGATGCGTCAATAAAGAGATGAAGGTTAGATGCTTAATCTGAAGAGGCCTTACTCCGTATGCGCGCACGCGGCACGCAAATCATTTACGATTAAGTTATCAACTTACGATTTATTATGAATATTACGACCAATAAATGTCTGTCGATGGTCGTATAATAACTTCAGCCGCTAAATTAAACGCCTCCTGGTTTCACGGAAAATTGTTTATTAAGTCCCGTTAATTAATTAGCAATAAACTTTCTTTTATGAATCAGTTTTCGTGTCGAAATCTGAAAAAAAATTACAACACATTCAATAATTTTTGGTACATAAAATCCATTTTAAATCCATGTTTCAAATCTAACTGCAATTAATACTAAGGCAATACTTTACAATGTAAAAATGCATTTTTCTACTTGCTAGCCTACTGTGAATGGTTCCTAAAAAAAATGTAGGTAAGTAAGTACATAAAATACATAACATTCATGCAAAAATTTGTTCGTCTATGCCCCGAGACCTTTAATTTGCATGGTAAACTAAATCATTAACAGTCTGAATATTGCATACTTACACTGTGGACGACTGGAAGAAATTAATCCCCTAACTAAATGCATCCAACGGGAAGCCGTTGGATGCAGGCAGTGCTGGACCGGTCGTTGTGGAGATCATTGGCGAAGGCCTTTGTCAAACAGTGGACGTCGTACGGGCTGACATGATGACCAATAAACTTTGTATAGCCTAGGAATATTTGTACAGTGTTTTGTCTGTTGTAATCGTGCTAGAAAATTAAAAGAAAGAAAAATATCAATCACTGAATAACTGCCTAATAAACTAATAATGCCTAATCCTACTAATATTATAAACGCGAAAGTTTGTAAGAATGAATGGAGAGATGGATGGATGTTTGTTACTCTTTCACGCCTGAACGGCTAGACAGATCTGGATGAAATTTGGCACAGAGATAGATTATACTCTAGAATAGCACATTGGATATTTTTTTACCGCGGGTGAAACCGCAGGGCGCAGCTAGTAAAATAATAAACCGACTCGGTGGCTCAGTTGGTAGTGAACCTGCCTTCTGAGCTAGAGGGGGTGGGATCGATTCCCACCTAGGACAAACATTCATGTGATGAACATTTGTGTTTGTTCTATGTCTGGGTGTTAGTTATCTATTTATGTATGTATTTAAAATATATATGTATGTATATCGGTCTCTGGCCACCATAGTACAAGCTTTGCTTAGTTTAGGGTCAGACGACCGTATGTGTAAGCGTCCCGAATATTAATTAATTAATTAAAAAACTATTCCGAGGCTATCCAATAATAATGTAATGTTTTTTAATAAAATAAATCCAACGTTTATGAGTAAGGGGTTAAAAGTGCAGCGCATCTTCGTAAAATTAACAGAGTATAGAAATGTAGGTACAATTTATCTGATAGGTTCAATCTCCGTCCATTCCCAATCAAATCGATATAATACGTGTAAAAAATTCGAATTCAACGACCGATCGTGGGAAGTGGCAGTAAAAAGGGCTGCCATCTCATTGTTTCCTCATCAAGATTGATGGCGGAAGCCGCATATCCAGCATTTTCGTTTTATTTGTCATTTCCGTCCAAATTCGACTCAAAAATATGAAAATCATATTTAACGATCGACGATTAATGTGTATTTAATAATATGATACAAACGTACTTTTTGTGTTCTAAATATAATTAATTCGCAATCGAGTCATTAATCATGCACGTGTTAGTTAACTAGGAAGTGACAAAAAAAGTGGTGTCGTGGGTGTAGCTGAAGCATCGTTAGTGTTGTCTGTGCGAAAAATAGGTGGGTCGGAGGCGGGCAAGGCTTCTTGCGCTTTGGAACTCGCTAATGAACTGAAAATTTACGAGTTTTTTAACGCCATCCCAGGTACCATTATATACCAGGTTTTTGCACAAAGCCGGTACGGCGCCAGCATTTACAATGTGATCGTGGTTCACACGAAAGCGGCATTCCTCGATACCGTTTCGAAATCGAAGAAATTCACATTGAAGCTTACATATAGATAACCTTATCTTCTTAAACACTTCGTAATGATCTCAAGGCCCCGACACACGGCCAAAGCAATGCAACAGACAGCTGGGGACACCCCGTTCCAAACTCGACCACTCAATCTGGTTCCGAGAGAGCTCAACAAAAAGCAGCCGATGAAAAAGCCGCAGCTCAGCCCAGTGGTAGCCGAGACAGAGGGGAAGGCCACATAGCGGCTTTTGTTACAGCATTCGGCGCGGCGGCACAGAGCTTATTCCGAATCACACCTAAAGTACCATCACCTCAAACAGCAGAGACCCCAAGAGCAGCTCCAAACCCAAAAGTAGCCCGGACGAGAGCCGACAGGGGACAGGTCGATTCGCCCCGTTACATCTCGGCATCGGGGCCACAGGGCCACGCGAGAAACGCCTTCCTCGAATTCCAAGCAACAGTGATAGCTACAAAACAAGTCAATCTTAGGAACTGCGATAACATCCTGCAGTCCTATAGACTAGGAAGTGACAAATTGTTAGCAGAACAGCTTGAGGAGGCGGAAGCAGCCATATACAACAACATAACTTCCCAGATCATCAAGGGAACCATGAAAGAACGATATATGGCTGCTTACAACGCAGAAAGTGGTTTTGTGGCGCTGGACGAGACAGAGACGAGGCGAATAGGAAGACCAAAATACGCGATACCATCGAATGACCCGATAGTAGTCACCGCAAAGTGTACCAAAATACTGCTGGAAGACAGGATTCTCGAGATGGCTAAAACCATCGAAGGAAGCTCAGACGTTGAAGCAAGTTGGGAGAACTGGGCGGTGCCGAAAATGCATTGGGTCAACGGGGTTCCAGGAAGTGGCAAGACAACTTGGGTGACTAGGCACTTCGATGTGGACAAAGACGCAATCATCACTACGACAAAAGAAGCAGCAAAAGAGTTGAGGGAGATGCTATCGCACCGCATCGGAAATCTGGTTAAAACCAGAGTGCGAACCATGGCCTCTTCTCTTGTAAACGGTTTCCGAAGGAAGAGCTTTAACCGCCTCTTGGTGGACGAGGCTCTCATGAACCATTTTGGAGCCGTCGTAATGGTTGCACGGCTGTCTGGTGCCAGTGAAATTGTCCTCATCGGAGACCTCAATCAACTACCTTATATCGACAGGGAAAACCTTTTCGGAATGAGGTATCATCGCCCGAACCTGGTTACGAACATCAGCCAGGAGTTGTTGTGCACTCATCGGAGCCCCATGGACGTCGCGTATGCTCTGAGGGAAATATACTCCGGTATATACTCCTCAGCTTCCCGTGTTAGGTCCCTCGAGCAGAGAAGGTTCAAGGGAGCGCAAATACCCAGTACCCTCCCCAACACCCTTTTCTTGGTACACACGCAAGAAGAAAAGGAGACCCTCATCAGCCAGGGTTATGGTGGAGGTGCGGGGTCACGCACTCTTACCATCCATGAAGCTCAGGGACTAACATACGAGTCGGTAATCGCACTAAAGACTAAGGCCAGGATGAAGCTGCACAAGAGCGTTCCACACGCGGTCGTGGCGGTATCTCGGCACACAGGGACCTTCGTCTACTACGCAGACGACATCGAAGACGACGCCATCAGCAAGTTCGTCCGGCGAGCATCGGCTGCGTCGCCGACGGCCATCAAAGAATACAACCTTCAGATGGCCATAAAAGATCGTAACGAGGCGGTGATGGAGGCCCTGAGTCGGGAGGAGGCAATTGACGAATGAAAGACGATGTGAAAGTGATCACTAATGAAACACTTTATTAGTGATCGGTTCCACAGAAAATTGTTATGAATAATGTTAAATAGTGTGTATAAAATCAAATATGTAAAAGCGTTATAATTGTATATAGGTTTGTGCGTATGCCTTGAGCACTCATGCTCACCATCGGAGGCACCTTCTTGCGGCGGCGTCGTGTGTCGGGTCGTTCTCTTCCCTCAAATATGGTTGAGGAGGGCGATGGCTGGCACATGCGTCATACTCGTGATCGGGTGCTGCTTGCGGGTCGCTGGTCTGCTTGCGTCATACGCATAAATGTACAGCTAAGTTCAAAGTTTATCTTTAAATTATTCTCTTTAAGTACTGCAACTGTATAAATATATTTAAATTAGTTAATAATATAAGAAACCATTGTAACAAAAATCACGGACCACAGAGTCTGTGGAGAAGTAGTTTAAATAATAAAAAAAAAAAAAAAAAAAAAAAAAAAAACACTTCGTAATGTTTTTATTCATCGTCCAAAACACAAATCTGCCAACAATCTGACACCAACGAGGTGCCTTTAATAACATAACATATCGTCACGCCTTTCGCCCGAGGGGGCTGGCAAAGATGTACAACAACCACACTTCGCCGGACGATATTCAGTCCCAAATGTGACAGGGAGCGAGCCTGTCGCCATACACCGGGCTCCAATCATGTAGCAGAGGACATACAATACGCACATAATATATGTTCACACAATGAACAAATTGGTGCGTGCCTTCGGCTGGGTCCGAACCCGCTCCCTCTGGCTTGAGAGGCGGGCCTTCTCTGGCTATGCTATCATCGCTTGCCTTTAATAAGCAACACAAACCTACAAACAAGACTTGGATGTAATGATAAACCGCATCTTAAAATGTTACTGAACTTGGATCTTAAAGAAGTAAAAAGCTAGTACGTGGTTTTATCTTAATAATTAAGGGTTTATCTCGAGGTGGAAGCGACGTCAGGACTTTATCGGAGCGCGTCCACCCCGTGTTATCTTCATTACGAGTCCGCTGCGTTTAATTCACGTGACCATTAATTTTAAAAGCTGCCGCGTGCGTTTGTTAAACCAATAATTATCTTTACGGTAATACGGCATTAAGCTTCCAGTGATGCGATAAATCATGGGCAAATCAAACGATGTTGGATGAGGTGGAATCAGGACTTCGTCTAGGGGGCAAGTTGTAATGGACCGTGGGCATCGTTTAACCTATTGCGCTTCGCCGCCGATATTTTTCATGTCAATGTGCTTCGCAGATTCCGTTTGGTAACCGTTGTTTGAAATTTTAGTTTTAGTTTTTTTTAATTATTTAAAAATTACACTCCACAGACTCCGAGGACTGTGAGTTTTTATCACTTATATCTTAACAATTACTTAAGGGGATTACAGGTAGAGTGGGGTTAGTATGAAATGAAATAAAATGAAATGAAATTGTTTTTATTCCGCGGATTGTTACACCCATATTAAATACAAAATAGATAAAATAATTAATAAAATAGAAAAATAATGATAATATAATATAATAAAAAAATAATGATAGTATATTTATTAATTTAGTTTTAGTTTAAAGCTTTTGTATCAATCAACTTTGACTATGGCTATTTTTTTATATTTTGACTGGATACAGTAGTTATATTGTAAAGTAAGAATCAAGAAGTACATTTGAATTTAAACACTCAATTTAATATGGGCAAATTGGCCGTCAAGGGGCGATTGCCCCACTTTGCCTCATCCTGGTTACGTTCATATCTAACGGGGATAATCTTCAGGTATGTTGATATGGCAGATTTAAGGCCCTGCACTTATATTGCCTACTCGGTAATTGTCGGTTCGCGTTACCAAGCACTTGGGTAATTATCTCTGTTGCACTATACAGTTATTGAATGTTAGAAGAAAACTAATTACAGAAAAGCTATCCATCAAATAATGTACACTTAAACATAGTTCTTTGTTACAAAATGTATCAGTTTTTAGTTTGAATCGTTAAAAATAAATATTACCTTGAATGAACTAATGGAACCGAGTTATGTGACATTATGCGTAGCATTAAAAAAAAAATTAACTTTCCTGTAACGAAGTATGTATAGCTTAGTAGGTATAGCTGGTAGGTATAGCTGGTAGGTATAGCTGGTAGGTATAGCTGGTAGTCGGTCGGTTTTTTGCAAGGTACGACTACGTGGATACCACCGCAGTGCCAGATATTCTGCCGCCAAATAGCTATGCGTAAGCGTTACTCTGTTCCGGTTTAAAGGGCACTGTAGCTAGTGAAATTACTGGGCACAAGATGACAAGACTCAAGAACTGACGTCTCACAGTGATGAGCGCAATGCAGTGCAACCAATGACTTTGTAACTCAAAGCAATGGGTAGCACTACAACTGTTATGGGCTGGCATGACGCTTAATGTCCAGCTCGTCTCATCAATTGTTTACATTAAAAAAATAGGGTTTTTAGCTGACCAAAGGGGCAACGGTTTAACGTCATTTTTGCATAAGTATAGTTAAAAGACCGGTGACTGACACAGGCTACTTTTTATCGCGATGAATTGCACGGTTTCTTTGTGAGCCGCGGTTTCGCTCACACGTATTATGTGGTTAAATGCGCAGGACGCAAAAAGTACATTAATAAATTAGATACATTGTTGATGAATTACACTAGATTAGAGTAAAATATAATCTTGTTAAAGTCTGTGTCTGGTATCTAATTTTTTATTTGATTTGGCAAACCGAATTTGCAAAATACAAAAACACCGTTTTTCCAATAAATAAATAAATAAGTTTGGGACATTTCCACACACGGTCGCCTGACCCCAAACTAAGCAAAGCTTGTACTATGGCTGCCAGAAACTGATTTACATACTTAGATATTTTTAAATACGTACTTAAATAGATATTAACACCCAGACATAGAACAAACACAAATGTTCATCACATGAATGCTTGCCCTAGGTGGGAATTGAACCCACGCCCCCAGTCTAAGAAGGCAGGTTCACTACCAACTGAGCCACCGAGGCACTCTGTAAAATATCAAATAAGTACAATATTCTCTATCTGTGAATTAAAATTTTAATAAAAGAACTGAATGCAACCAAAAAAAAATTGCGATAATCGAATTTGGTTAGTGCCATTTTTACGGGGTTTCATTGCGAGAAAATTAATTTTTACTCAGTAAAAACGATTAACTTTGCCGACGCTATTATAATTACATTTAATCTGGGCCAGTTTTACTGTCACTAAAACTGGTAAAACAATCGCTCCTTACAGTAATAATACGTATTTAATCCTCATTCTTGGGCACTCGTGCCAAAATCGCCACTTTTATTGGGCTTCAACGTATGTTCAGACACGTAGCCTGCCATCTATATACAAGCATTGAACATTAAAAACACGTAACGATTTTTATTGTAATAAGTGGGTTAGAGGAATGAGAAGTAATAACTGGCAGTGTAAGGATTATAATTTATAAAATTGGATACCTAGAGGGTTTGTTTGCATTCTTCTCGATATTTCATACTAAAGAAACAAGCACTGGCTTGGCAAAAGCTTGGATTATTTTTATGGTCAGATATAAAACCTACTTTTTTTTTAAATTTAAACGGTGGTAGTGTCAAATTGATTATACTGGTCAAACTGTTTATAAAGGTGTCTGGAATATTTTGGAAGAGTTTGTGTGAACATTTTGGCGATTAAGTTGCTAGTTATAGCGCTAGTAAATAAATGGTGTCGTTCTTGTAGAGTTCCGCAGTTTACTGGACTTCTACTATCTACTTATCTACTTATTTATAAGGGACATTTATATGTACTCGTTAGTTATATCACGTTGGCCTGGAAGTACCTACTTATGTAAACGTTTTCTGGAGTAAACAATAAAAAATAATAACTATGTATCTAGCTGCGCTCTACGGTGTTACCCGCGGTTATAAAAGTAGCATGTGTGTTATTGTAAGGTATAAGCTTCTGCACCTCCATATCCAAATTTCATCAACACCAGTCCGTCCACCCGTTCGAGTAAAGAAGTAACAAACAAACACAAACACACACACAAATCAAAATAATAATTTTTAAAATACACTATTCTCGTGTATCTCTATGTGTATCGTCTCGTCTTCTCGTTTTTTCTGTTTTTATCAAAAATACCGCTTTTTTTATTCAACAATATTTCATTGCAGCGCCAATGCTCGTCCAATAAACAGCTCCAATATGATCACAAGAAAACAAGCACCGTTCTCAGTTAAACCGTCAAGCCATCATTGTTTTTACTTTAATAATATAATAACTCCAATCAATGACTTTTACCGAAGAATTCAATCATTAAAAAAATGAGCGAGAGAATTTGGTCCCTTGCTACGTTTTGAAGCACTCGTAGTCTTTAATTGCTTGTCAACAAATTCTTGAATGGACAGCTTCGTTGCACAAACGGGATACTTCTTTTTACCCACTAGAAATACTTGATAAACAAGTCGTAACACTGGAACCTTTTCGGTGCCACTTTGCTATACGCTGGTGTAAAAATTAATGCTCTGGTGGTCCAGCAACTTATCAATGACATAGTTGCACGTTGTTAGAGCTAAATTATGGTTCAAATAATAATGAGCAAAAGTACTATGCTTGTTCCCATCAATCGTTTACTATTTAAAAGATACGTTTTTATATTACTGCAATAGTTAGGTAAATGAACTCGACTTAAAAGTAGCGATATTATTTACAGAAATCGTTAAAAGATAATTAGTTATGCAAATTGTAAATTAAGAATTTATTTATCAACACAAATATATCGATACAAGCTGCGCCCTGCGGTTTCACCCGCGGTTAAAAAGGGTGGTTAAAAATATCCTATGTGGTATTCTAGACTATAATCTACCTCTGTGCCAAATTTCATCCAGATCTGTTCAGCCGTTCTTGCTTGAAAGAGTAACAAACATCCATCCATCCATCCATTCTTACAAACTTTCGCGTTTATAATATTAGTAGGATTAATGCGAATAAATTAAAGATATATTAACATTAATTAAAATACAAATATACCTCCTCGGAGACCGCTCACTGTTTCCTAGTTCTTAATTAAACCGAGTATCCCGTTTCGCTTATAAAGAAATAAAAGGAACGTACGCCTTATTCGAGAGGATAGGGAAAAATAAAAATTACAGATTAATCCGTACATATACGAGAATTCTCGCCAGTTAAAACTGGTAGAGGATTTTAATATTAATGAATTCAAGGAGAGTTTATTTTGAAGCATGATATCAGTCATCGGGTAAGTCGTGTTTGTTTGTGTTCGAGTGATATCGGCAAATATCGGTCTGTATCGGCACCTCGGGACCGGTCGCGTCGCGCGGCGGGTGCGCTGTCGTGCCACGCGCCACGACAACATGTCGCGCGTCGCTTTACATACAATATGACTAGCCATGCGCTTGCTCCTACTTGCAACTATCTAGGAAAAGTAGTAATCTTTTTGCTAATTTAGTAGGAATTCCCCGTGAAGTGCTACTTTTTTTTAGTATTTAAAACACGTTAACTGTTATGATTTTTGCAGTGTTTTCCTATAAGACCTCACAAATCTTACTAGATATTCGATATTGGTCATCTGATCAGTTCTAAAAAAATTAAGGTCTTCACCAGCTTATATGGACGGAGAATATAAAATCTCCTATTCATATTCCTTAAAAGAGGTTGTTAATAAAAATAGAATGATAGAAATAACTCTTGATTCAGTGCTCGTCCCTATTGTGAAAGCCTATGAGGGTTGAAACAATCATTCCATCAATCACACTTAGACGTTTTCCACACAGACCCACTTTAAGCTGTGGTCAACTAAGGCTCTAACAGCACAATTAAAAATTCCAATCCCTATTTCGGATCATCTTTTTGTCCGGAGCAATTTTACGGCAATTGTTTTTGTCGTCCGTGTGGCAGACAGAAATAGATCGCAAGGAGCATGCATTTACTACTCGTACTAGAGAGAATCTTGATCGACCTTCGATTATTCGCCGATGTCCATCGGTACAATAACCAGCAGTCAATAACCACGTCCAATTAAGTTCGGTAGCGCCTCTGAAACGCACTCGGACAAGTTTTTGTCACGAGCCATGCGCGGACGCAGCTTAATTGGCGGATACTCGTCATTAGGTATGTGCTGTGCGACTTTATGCGGTTAGATTGACTTTTTAAATGATAATACGCATTTTATATTTGCTTATTCGAACGTGCCAATGTTTCGTTGCGAAAAAATCAATGATGCCGCTCAATAAATATTTCGCATTAAAGCGGCTATCAACATGTGCATATCTTATATGTCATACTTTGAGATACGCTGCAAAATTGGCACTTATCGTTACTGGGGATGATAAAAACAAAATTTTTGCTGGGATTGCTCGCGGCGGCATCTATTTTTGTAATTTGCCTACTGAAACCGCAATCAATGGTCGTAAAATATACACGCACAGCGAGGTGTTAAAACTAATGTTTTTCACGTTTTGTTACACGATTCTACGAGTGCAAACATTGCTGATCGATGTGGAAGCGCATCCAATTACTTCTCATGTCATTGAAACGTTATTTACTGTCGGGGTGTGTATTTATCACGAGATAAGGATAAGTTATTGTAATATGCAGTTGAAAATGCATCTGCAAAGGCTATAATTACATCGATTAACACCTCGGCGTACTTTATCTGAGACAAATGCCAAATAAGGTTCCCGCCCGCGACCGACTTCCATTGCTTATTATATTATTTTTAAGCTTTCATAAACCGACTTTTAATACTCCTAAATCTTTAGGTATGACGAAAATAACTGGAGCAGGTAATTCAGTTCTCAACGGCTTTAACTAGACATGAATTTGTGGTGTGCTTTTTAAAAATAGACGGAGGTAAGTGTTCGAAAAATAGCTTCAAGCACTCACGTGCTGATCGTGGTATTCGTATCATCATTAACAGCAATTAAGCCTCATATCGAGCTTCACCTACATAAACAACAAAGCTGCACAGGCTCGCGTGAATAGCACAACAAATTACCGCATCCAACGAGACGGCAGCTTGAATAACGTGGTTTACGTCCAACACGTCCAGCTTTAGGGCATTTGGAAGAAGCCGTAACGCAAACGCGCGTGTTTGTCGCAGCCACGAGCATTAGCCTGTAATGGATACGATCGAAACCGGCTGCGGTTACATATTATGTCCATAGCTCCCCGAACTGGTCCCAATATCGCTTATTATGTATCGCTTTGTGTTAATCATATCTTTCGCTGCGTATGGCGACCGTGGCGGCTACCGGTCGTCGATCTATTAATAAAAGCCTGGCTTCGATCCGACGGAATGCTCGCAACCTGCTATTGTGCTCTAGTGGTTAAGGAATTTGTCTTTTTAATCGCGCTGCCTTCACTATGCCCGGAGCCTATTATTAGGGTTAATTGGAATTATTAAAGTTTTTTTTCACAGCAGCTAGGAGTTTTAGCAGATCGTAGTGATGCATGTGAGATAGCTTTGAGAGTGAAGCGAGCTTTTAGATTAATATACGGTTAGAGCGCATGTTATGGAAATTTTAATAGAGTTAGCACTAACCACAGCTCTTGAGATGAGCGCATCTTTCACTTACTTGTATCTGTATGTGGCCGGCTAAATTTAACTCAGGCTAATTTAGATACCGTGTGGTTTATGTTCATAAAAGACAGTGTTTATTGCTTTACGTAAAGTAACAAAAAAAAAAATTAGCAATTAACACGCAGTTTATTATTTACAACTTCATGGGTACTTATGTCTTTATGAAATTTTGAAGTTAAAAATCATCTCCATTTATTTCAGGTGAGGAGTTTAACTTTTATCTAGAGATGGTGCCCCAAGCATTGCCTAATTGTAAATTAATGATATATATTCCTCATAGATATACTCGTATAATGACCATTCTACTTCTACTAAAATTATAAACGCGAAAGTTTGAAAGAATGGATGGATGGATGGATGGACGGATGGATGGATGGATGGACGGATGGATGGATGGATGGATGGATGTTTGTTACTCTTTCACGCCAGAACGGCTGAACAGATCGGGATGAAATTTGGCACATAGATAGATTATAGTGTAGAACTTACTTTTAACTTTTACGGGTGAAACCGCGGGGCGCAGGTAGTACATATATATATGCATAGTGCAACGCATCGCTAGATGATCGTGCCCCAACAAAAATAGACTGCGCAAAAGTTCCTAATAAAGCAATGTAATAACATAACACTATTGGGCCTTGACATTGACCATTGACCTTTTTAAACGTCCATATTCCCTACATTTTTTTATTTCAAAGCAATGTATTAAGTTTTTGCTTCTTACTCTATCCTGTACTTGAAGCTGTTCTCAAACATGAATACAGCTGTTTTATTGCATAGTTGCCGCTTGTCATTTAATTTTCGGTTATTTCTTATTGGAAACCAATTGCGACAAGTCGGCGGATCGCCGACGCATCCTCGGCGTATCATTTACATAATAAAGGGTAATTAATCGAGACCGTGACGGTGAGTGTGTCGTAAAGTGCTTTTACACTAAAAGAGAAGCGATGCGAGGATGTGTAGTGAAAGAAACTACCAAGCACATCGCAATTGCACATCGCAAGCAAAATGAGCGGAGCGCGAAGAAAAAATCCACCAATGAGATTACTTCCCAGTAGAAATGAAGTACTCCTATTGGCGGGATTTTTAACGCGATTTGCTCAGTTTCCTCGCTCATCTCTGGTGGATACGCAGCGTTACTGAAGTCGACGTTTATCGACAAATTGCTGGATTCACACCACAATTAACTTGCTGCTTGCTGAGTACGAGACGATTTAATGTCGCCGATTTTAATCAAGGCGTTCGGAGTCAAAATCGAATTGAAATTACATTTTTAACGAAGAATATTTTTTTTCGTATTTACCGATATTATTAAATGGATAGTTAAAGCACAAAACTTTTCTAACTACAAATATGTATTTGTACGAATCAATAATTAGTCGTGCTTACTTACTTAATACGTAATTTTTAAACTTACTTAGTTCTTTTTGTAAGTAACAATTTTATTGAGTTGCAAAGGCCTGCGTTATTAATTAAACAAATTATGAATATTCAGTAGTATGTTGATTAAGATATAAATATTTATATCTATATTAAACGACTGCGGAGATAAAAACTATCATAACCTTTCCAAAATAAACATAGCATACATAGTAAGAGAACAATTAAGTGGTAAAGAAATAAAAAAACCTGTATTTAAGATAGGGTTTTATCCGTACAAGTAACTTCTGGATGGAGTCCTTCTCGAATTTTTAATCACACTTACTTATAGAAGTGTAATCTGATCAACCAAATTAATAACGAAAAATATATATTATTAACAATCATTTTGTAACTAAAAGTTTGAACCAATTAACCAGTCAAGTTTTATATTACTTAACTAGCTGCGCCCCGCAGTTTCACCCGCGCCGCGGATAAAAAGTATCCTAGGTGCTATTCTAGACCATATTCTATCTCTATTCTATCTCTGTGCCAAATTTCATCCAGATCTGTTCTGGCGTGAATGAGTAACAAGCATCCATCCATCCATGTATCCATTCTTACAAACTTTCGCGTTTATAATATTAGGAGGATTAATCTACATAATCATTTTCCTTAATATTCTTTTGCAACTACGTACAAAATTTTAGTACGTAATTACGTACAAATTGAGATGATTCCTATCCCTTCTCATTCTTAGAAACTTCTTTCACTGCCCTATTTTTGTACTGTGTAATATAAGAAAAGTAAGCTTATTGGAGCATGAAAGGCTGCTTACAAATTCATTAATATATCTCTATATGGATTAGATTTTAAGCAGTGCATTAGATACGGGATGTATAAGGCCCGAGGCGACGGGGCGTAACATGTTATCTATTAAAATCTCGAATACGCTCTTTGTCATTAACACAATATAAATATTTATTTATCGATGACCCGATATGATACTTAATCCAGAAGCGATTATATTTAAGGCTCCGTTGCTGTTAATTTGAAGCCAAAAACACTTTGTAACATTTTCACACGGTCGCCTGACACTCAAACTAAGCAAAGCTTGTATGTACTAATAACTGTTGTTGTGCTGTGTTGTAAATGGTGTCCGACTCTCTGTTTAGGTACGACTCAAAGCTATACAACTAATAGGACACACGTTGTGTTGTAATTTACGAAATCGAAGTACTTATACATACAAGCTATATACAAGTACAGGTATTTGACATAAGTATGTGACAAATCATTTTTTACCCGTAATAACAGTTCAATTACTTTTCACCCGACTGCGCAAGAAGGAGGGTTATGTGTTTCAAGTGCATGCATGTTAGTATGTATGTATGTGTGTGTGTATGTATGTGGGTGTGTATGTATGTGGGTATGTACCTAGTAATTAGTATGTACCTTAGTTATATTTGTATGAGGTTTCTTTGCCACGCTCTACAGCCTAAACTGCTTGATGGATTTCGACATGTGAGGTGTCATTTCAATCGTCTTGATAGTAGACGTAAAATATTTAGCAGCCGAGTTTTCTTTTTTTTTATAATGTTGTTTTGTTTGTAATTTTAGCATTTTCAAAAGTCCAAGAATAAACAAAATTTCGATGTGTTTTGTAAGTAGCGAAAGATTCTTGACCACGCATCATGAACATGGTTGCTATATATTTTTAGCGAGCTCTCATTCTTACTTATCACTTAGCAGTTTAAAAGATTGATATCAAAAATAAATACGTTCGTTTTCACCTTAAATCCCCTTCCCAATTAAATCCTAACATACGTCAGTTGCCTGCAGCGATGACCAAACACCCTTAAACAAACATCTCTATTAATTCACCTCTCCTTAAGAGGAATCCACCCGGTATTAGTATGCTAACACCGGTTTCCATCATTCCAAACGTCAAGTCGATAATCGATATGGTTTTGAATATTAAAATCGATAAGTAACTGACGTTACTTGAATCGATTTAGAAGTTAATTAAAATAAATAGCTGTGTGAGAACTGACACGGGAGCCCAGTAATCAATATTGAATTTTAGACAAAATAATCAAACTCAAAGATAACGAATTGAATTCCGCTTTTTAATGACGTGCCTATAAAAATACTAAACGAGTAAGTACCTTTTTTAACAGAGAATTCAGGGACGTGACAGGAACACGTATTAAGTAAAAAAATCACAGTTTTGTTTTACAGGGTTTTCAGTTTTCAAAATTATAGCTGCTAATGAAATATTACCACCATGCTCCATAACTACCTAAATGATTTTCATAAACATAAAAAGTGCACTGGTTTTTGAACTATTCCTCAAGCTTCAACGCCCTGGTATGTCAAATCAGAAAGTTTCAATTTCATAAAAAGTCACGCAATACAGAGAAACATGCTCAAAAATGCAGGAAAACTGAATACCAAACGAGTCCTTGTCCGAAGAAGTTGTATCCAAAGAAACCTTTCCACTTGGCAAAAATCTTTTTTACTTCTCACAGCTCATAAAGTACTTTTATGTCAACTCTCTTTTCAACAACTCTTATAAAAGGGTCTCATTAGAAGCCAAAATTATTAGGCTTAGCCTACAGCAGAAAAATCCGCCGCTTTAAAAACTGATATACTTTATAGTCTACTTAGCTTCAATCCCATATTGTTGGTATTTGAAATCGGTACTTTGGCAAACAGATTTCGAACGAAAAATTATGTTGTAAAAAGAGATAAAACTTTATTAAAATGCGTTTAGTGTCGGATCAAAACTCAATAAGCTTGACATATCGAAACCCGACGCTTGATACCTACTCCACACCAAAGTATACTAATTTACTCTGATTCATTACAACACGTCTTTTTTCATCTTTAACGAAAATGAGTTTTTATAGAACAATAAAATATTTACATACAAAAGAAAGCCTGCCGGCGGATGATAAACGCATCGCGAGGGCCCTAGAGGCATCTTACTCGATATCTGTTACTTACAAATCACTGCTTTATCGTTACTTCGATCGTAAAAAATATTGATATCAACACAAAAAGCGGCGTAAAAACAATAGAGTGGATCGATTGAAAGGATTCTCGCGTCAGATAACGAGGTGGTTAGAAAAAGATATGTATTAATAATAGCTTTATAGTGACCGTCTGTGAACCGCTGGTCACTGTCGGCCGTGTCATTAGGGTTGAAAGGGTTACATTTACGAAAATATCAGTTACACCGCAGGGAGATAGCTTTTACTACGTGAGTGTAATAACGATAATACATACAAGCAGGGCCACTAAACAACGAGAAGCCTAAAAGTACAAAGAAATCTAAAGATTACAATTCAATCAAATTGAAGTTTATTAAAATTATGTGAGACCTAAATGACGTTATATTTTGTCGGGCAAAATGTTGACAAGATTAGATAATTAAGCATCAATTTGACTCTTTCTCTCTGATTGAAATATTTAGCTAAGTAGGTATATTAGGTATATATGTAATGATTTTAATGAGTATAATGTATCGGTATTGGTATTTATTCAACTGAGGTTATACTTATTATTTTCCTGATACCGAGACAATAAATATAAACTTTAAATAAAATCACCCATCGCTTATTTACACATTATCTTGCCCCAATATATTAAACATTAATTGTCATATTTATACCTGACCTACCTTAATTTGTCGAATGTTAATTATAAGACACATTATAGAACTATGCCAATGAAGCTATAATTTACCAAAATATTAAAAGACTATCTTTTTGTAATCTAATAACTAATTTACTTGATTGGATTAAGACGTCAAAGCGCGCTCCGAGTTTTACGGTCGGCAAAACAGATACGATTACAAACTACTATGTAAACGATACTTCTAAGATTTTTATCCCAAGTTTTTTATTTATTCAGATATGATGCGTCGATTCAATTATTTGTTTATGATGAATACATTAACCGATAACGTACCTATAAAAAAGCAAGTAGGTACTTTTTTCAACTTGTTAAATATGAAACTATGTTCTAAACTTTCCTTACCCTTTCTCTTATCTCTGTGGAAGTTTATTTCATGATACTAACTTTGTTTTCATGATTATGATTTTTTGCGTCTTGGCACTTATTTTGTGTTTCAGGTGAGATGCATTCTAGAAATAAATCTTTCGTAACTCAAAAACAATCAAAAAATTAACAAAGTATGCAGCGGCGAGTCTTTTGGTTGAGCTATACTAACCTACTCAAAATATGCGGTCCAAGACCGCAACTTTTTCTGAACACTACTCAGTTTTGCTAGTATTAAATTGATGTTATTAAAGTTAATTTATGATACCTAAGTGTAGTGTGTATTTGCAAAGAGGCCGCAGCCTATTTTAAAAAGAAGATGTTAGTCTTTTGTTTTTTCGTTTTTTGACAGTTGTCGAGTTTGCATTTTAGAATAATGTGATCATAATTTTTAAAAGAATGCATTTTAATTCTACTAACATAATACTATGTTATCAGCACAAACTTTTTAGAATTGACGTTGTATTTTGCAATTAAGGAATTGTAAATTAAAACTGATCTGTGTCTGCTAACCTTACCCAAATAATAAAGGAAATTCCATTCATAAACAGAATTGACATGCCAAAGATCCAAAACAAAGGCAAAAGAAAGAGAAAAAACAATTTCTAAGCGACTAAATAATGGACTATATTCACAGAAACAATCACGACAATCGTCAATTCGTATGCAGTTTGTGACATTAAAAACGAAATTAGCTGTGAAATATTCATTCATTAGATCTCGTTAAATATTTAAAACAGCAATGTAGCTATTGCAAAATGACTCAATTAATATTAAAAACATAATCTTTTGTCTTTATAGAAATTCTAACATCGGTCTTTTTTTTCTTTAACCTATTTAAGTTTTTATTTTCTAAAAATTGTCTGCTGACAAACGTTTTTTACCGCATATTTTTTAAAGCCAATAATATTTACCGATGAAATCTCCGTGTTAATTTTTTTTTTGCATTTTCGGCAGAATGACCAAAGAGCGTTATCGCAAAACCACGTTCTTATCAGCGTTCCTCTTGTTTTACGTCAGCAATAAATTCATTAAATAAAAATATGCCATAACTCTTAGCTCCCTCAGATCAGTCGATAAGTGTCATTAGAACACGGGTGGTAGAACTTACAAAAACAGGTGGTTGACACAAACCGCCGAAGGTTTTGGCAAATCTTAAAAAGCGTCCCGATTCTTTGAGTTGGTTTCTTATCTCGATTTGGTGTGTAAATAATGAGTGGTCGCGAACTTGTTAACAGCGCTTTGATATTGTTTAAACATTTAAATCAACGTAGAGTTAAAGGTAAAAACATGCTTTTATTTTGTTGAGCTATTCAAAATTAGAATGTTACTTAACTACTCATTTTGCCATTGCAATTAATTAATTAATGATTTCGGGACACTTGAACTCACGGTCGCTTGACCCCAACCTAAGCAAAGCTTGTACTATGACTGCCAGAGACTGATATACATACTTAAATATTTTTAAATACATACGTAAATAGATATTAACACCCACACATATAACAAACACAAATATTCATCACATGAATGATTGCCCTAGGCGGGAATCGAACCCACGCCCCATACCTCAGAAGGCAGGTTCACTACTAACTGAGCCACCTAGGCAGTCAAGTGGTAGAACATTGTATTATACTTTGTTAAGTTATGAATTGACGTAAATAACATACATTTATAAACTACTAGCTGCGCCCCGCGGTTTCACCCGAGGTTAAAAAGTATCCTATGTGCTAAATTTCATCCAGATCTGTTCAGCCGTTCAGGCGTGAAAGAGTAACAAACATACATCCATCCATCCATCCATCCATTCTTACCAACTTTCGCGTTTATAATATTAGTAGGACTAGCTGCGCCCCGCAGTTTCACCCGGGGTTAAAAAGTGCCATGTGCTATTCTAGACTATAATCTATCTCTGTGTCAAATTTCATCCAGATCTGTTCAGCCGTTCTGGCGTGAAAGAGTAACAAACATCCATCCATCCCTTCTTACAAACTTTCGCGTTTATAATATTAGTAGGAAGTAGGATTTAGCCAAATATTCGAATAGCTCTAAACTTGAATACTTACGCGTAAGTTATGAATATGAAAACTCAACTACATACGAGTACGAACGACCATAATATTGATTACTTCAAAAAGTCCTGTAGAAACGCCCACATTTTGTGTTCGATGGCTGTATTAAAAGCAAGTTGTCAGATATTGCAAGTATTTGCATAAGCAATTGGCGGTTCAAAGCGGCGTGTGTGGCATGCTCCCGTACCGACAATAATTATAAACGTGATATAAGAGACATACGTTGTAATAAAGCTTTTGTCATCACTGGACCTAATTGACTGCCTCGGTGGCTCAGTTTTTGGGGGCTGAGCTACCCACGTCCGTAGGAGTGTACTCTAATCTGATTCCCTACACGTAGTCCCCGGGTAGTGCTAACCGGGTAGCGAACTCTGGTGGCAAGCTTCGGCCGTGGCTAGTTACTCGTACCACCCACTGGACCAAGCCATGCCGTGAAATGACCTAGTCGTGTTTCGGGATGTAGTCCGGTGTAACCGTTCCGAAGACGGGTCTGAGCAGTAGCGCACTTGTAGCGCCTCACTCAACTGCCGTCTTTGTACTTCTTCACTCTACAAAACTTCAAGGCTAGGGTGAATAAGTACCTTATAAGTCGTCGTGCTCCATCTTAGACCACAACGTCGTTTAACATCAGGCGAGTTGGTGGTCAAACGCCGACCTATTCTACATAAAAAAATAAAATTAAAAAAAGTTGGTAGTGAACCTGCCTTTTGAGCTTGGGGGCGTGGGTTCGATTCCCACCTAGGGCAAACATTTATGTGGTGAACATTTGTGTTTGGTCTATGTCTGGGTGTTATTATCTATTTAAGTATGCATTTAAAAATATATATCTAAGTATGTATATCAGTCTCTGCGGCCATAGTACAAGCTTTGCTTAGTTTAGGGTCAGGCGACCGTGTGTGGAAGTGTCCCGAATTTATTTATTTAATTGAGGTTTCGGGAACGGTCGTTAAGAACAAATACGGCTTTGAGTGAACGCTTCGTCTGTTTTGGGACGATTACTGAATCCATCATTCTGATGTTGCATTTAGCGTCTGATGAATGTTAGCTCATGTAGGAGCCAATTTAATGACAGCTGTTTTCGCTAAATAAACAATTCAGCTTGTGTCCTAATAAGTTTCTTGCCATAGCTTTTGTTTATTTTATATTTTTGCTCTTGACTGATATTATAATTATTATTCGTTAGCGAGCGAAGCGAACACATTTATGAAAACAATGCTTTAGTGAATCCGAAATCGTTTTTTTTTTTAATAATTATCTTTATTTCAATTAAACATTAATACATTGCACACCTCTAGTGTAATTTAGTCCTAGAGGTGCCAAGAAATATTATAAATACATTGTTTCCAAGCTAAATACACTTCTATAAACTTTCAGCTGGTGATTATAAAACTTGATTAAATATACTTCAATGATAGGTATTTTGTTTGAGATTAACAATATTATGCAAACTTTAGTAAGAGTGTTACATTTTTAAAATTGGATAAATTTATTACCGAATTCGGTCTAGATTTCTGTCCGGATATTTATCTTCTATTGCGGAGGTATGTTATTTTTTTTTTAAAGTCACATCTCCACAATTTTGAAAAAAATCTAAAAATGTACTTAGCAAAAACATTGTGTATAATAATCAAGGAGAGTGAGGAAGACAGACATCGGGCGTGAGGTCTATAGCTCACAAAGCCACTAGAATACAATATTTTTGTATTATTACATACATTAGCTAGAAAAAATGTATAGGGTGTAAACTCAACGAGCGACGACAGAACAACTCAAAATTAATCCAAAAGTACGTAAAACCGAAATCTTTATGCATACAAACCTTAAATTTTCTCATGTCACAGTTGGCGAACAAGTTCCCAATACCGCTAACTCCAATCCTTTTTTTGGACAAATGACATAATTAACTCGTGAATGAATTACGACCGATATCGAGTAGTAAATTAACGATGCAGATCGACGCATCCCACGGAGATTATTTATGGGATAAATTTGTCTCCGGCGAGCGGTGGGTGTCTCATTATACAGCCGCCGACAAAGACACCAGCGCCCAGCATTTGTCACCCGAACAGTTGCAAATAGCGAAATTCTTTATTAGTCTCAGCTCTGCAGCGTACCATTTTTATCTGCGCCGCAAGTATGGTAATTATCGATCGACAAATTTGACATTTAGCAGGTACGAACACTGATTGGTTCAGAATTAAAAGTAAATACGAAGGATGGTAAACCCCATTAATGATTTTTTTTATTAAAGTATCTAAATTTTCCCTCCTGTTTGTTTGTTTTTTAAAGTTGTATTGTAATTTTCCCTCTTCCATATTTCTTTCTCTCATTACACGAATAAGGCGTATAATAATATTGTATACGCCTAGTTACATTTTCTTTTGTTTTTTGTTTTTGATACATAATAATATTTTTATATTATATTATACTTACTTAAATTTTAATATTACTTCATTACTTTTATTAATTGTATAATTGCCGTTTAGCACTCTATGATATAAATGTATTACTAGCTGCGCCCTGCGGTTTCACCTGGTTCAATAGTATCCTATGTGCTATTCTAGGCTATAACCTATGCCTGTGCCAAATTTCATTCAGATCTATTCAGCCGTTCTGGCGTGAAAGAGTAACAAACATCCATGCATCCATCCATCCATCGATTCTTTCGAAACTTTCGAATTTGTTATATTAGTGGGATTATTTTTGTAACGAACTAAGATATATGTAAACGAACAACTGCCCTCTGAGATACAGTTTTTACTAGTTCCGAGGGCAGGGTTAATACTATTACTGTGCTTACTTGTATTAATATTGCAGTTCAAATTTGTAAAACCAAATAAATGTACTTAGGTACTTATTATTATTATTTTTAGCTCAAATTTTTTGAACAATAAAGTTATTTGTTATTTGTATAAATAACGAAACTAAAACACAAATGCTTCTCCGTAGTCTGGTCAAAAAATTACATTCATTTTCAGCAGAGCTCTTGTATTAAAATGACGCTCGCGTTTTTAAGCTTCAGTTTGGAATGGTGACTAAAATTTTTAAGCTTTTCATTTTGATATCTGTCCACCTTAGTCACTTTTTCGTTTAACATTCTGCAAGCGAGCAAGCGACTCCGTCGGCGCGTGCTCTTCCGCGACGTCTCATTACGGAGATGGGTATCGATGACAGCATGTTTTACTTTTCCATGAAAACTAATTTGTGATTATGATGACATCGTTATGTTAGTCGCGATCGATCTTTAATAATTACTTTTAATTAAATATTATAATAAAGGGACGAGTTTAAAGAACATGCTTCTTTTGCAGCCTAGAAGGTGAGGTTTTGAATTACGGATTATTATGGTAGTCTTACTAGTCTAATTAAGCAGTTGCTCTTTTTCTTCTTATTGTTAATAAGATAATAAAGTGTTATCGTATTCTATTAAAAAAAAATTCAGTCATTCACAAATTTGGTAACTACAGTTTAAAAAAAGTACTCCTCGTTTTTTTTTTTACAAAAGTTGGTGAGATACGAGTAGTCCAATTGGACATTTGCTTGTATTAAAATAGTTTTTGAGAAACGCTTAAAAGGATTTAAAAACTATAGCTAGTGCATTCAAGCAAACATTCAGGCGTTTCGAATTATTCGCACGACGTGGCACTAAACGAAAATGCGCAGGTACTCGTACTGTCCATACATCAAGAATTGAAACCGAATTTAACCATCAATGGTTCTTCCTGTTCGAAAATGTTCGTGAGACTAAATAAAGACCTGTATTAAGACGCAGCCAGTAAGCACCCCCGCGGGCCACGCGCGTGTTCCGTGTGCTCTCGCCTTAATTATTTATTTAAGGCAACGGGACACTCATTTATGTCTGTTTGCCAACAATGTTGCTAATTGCAAAACCAACTTTTCCACTTCTGGCTGTCACTACTTTAACACTTTTTCGTGCGATTTGGAAAGTTTTTGATGTAGTATCTCTACTTTTGATGTTAGATTCACAATTATTATAAGTATACTAGCTGCGCCCTGCGGTTACACCTGCGGTTAAAAAGTGACCTATGTGCTATTCCAGACTGTTATATAGTATGAAATTTCGCACAAAGATCAATTTCTGTGCGAAATTTTATATTTTCGGGTTTAAAAAGTACCTGACATAGGTACTTTTTAAACCCGAAAATATAAAATTTCGCCTCTTTTCTGCCGAAATTTTGCCGACTGCATCTTTTCTGTACCCCAGACAACGTTCATGCAAAATTTCAAGACGATCAGTTCAGTGGTTGAGACGAGATAGTGTTACAAACAAACAAACTCACTTTCGCATTTATCATATTAGTTAGGAAGGATTATCGACATTTTAATATCTATCTCTATATACTCTACTCTATATATGTAAAATTCTCGTGACACGATGTTAGTTACCACACTCCTCCGAAACGGCTTGACAGATTTTTATGAACTTGTATACTCATTCAGTAGGTCTGAAAATCGGCTAATATCTATTTTTCATACCCCTAAGTGATAAGGGTTGTTACTTTTTAACCACAGGTGAAACCGCGGGACGCAGCTGTTACAGGCAAACAAACAAACTCTCTTTCGCATTTATCATATTAGTTAGGTTGGATTATTGACATTTTAATACATTTATAAGATTTTATTGGGTTTACCTGGATTTATCGTTTGCTGCTAGATACAGTGGGAGTTAAATTCAGTACCTTTCTTTTTAATCACCAGTCGTTATACCAGATCACAATGGGCCCATGCAACATTACAGTACAGTTCAGATGTGAAACGTTCCCTGGGTGCACTGCGGCCACTTACCGAGGATTCCCGTAGCAGAGACCAGTAAATAAGCCAAGTTTACGACCGCGCCGGTGCGAAGGCGGTATGCCATTGTAGACCATCGACGGCCGCACTTTATTGGCTAATTTTATTCAATTAAATTGTTCAGCAGCTTTATTTTAACGCCTTGGAAATTACCGCAATAGATAAAGTGATACACGTTCGAAGGGAACTGATTTACATGGTGCTTTCCCAGTTGGTTTAGTCTGCAATTCCAGTGGAGTGCTAGCTTTATGCTTTTGCTCCATAAACGATCCTTTTCCTGTACTAAAATTAATGTAGGAGTTGTTACGTGGAAGACTTTAGTCAAGGATTTGGTTGTCGAGTGAAAAATGTTGTTAAGTTAAATAAGTTTAGAAGAAGGTATAATTGTATTGTAATTGTAATTTAATTGTATTGTAATTGTATAATTGTATTATATTGTAATTGTAAGACCGCCCATTGCGCCTATATTTTTGAATGTTTAGTTTAGATTTATTTTGTATTTGGTGTCAATAAAGAGTTTTTGTATTGTATTGTATAAATGTATGTAGGTACCTCAAAGAATAGAGACAGAACCCAGTAGGTACTGCAGCTGTTTTATTATTTGGATACTAAATTCAATTCAAGTCAAGGTCTACCAAAGGGAAAAATATGGATTTCAAAAACGTGAATATAGGTCCAAACATTTTTTTCATGAAAATATTTGTGTCATAAAGTTGCGAGCTATCTTCACTGGACTCAAGCTTAAACTCTTACAATTTATAGGCTCGGCATGACATGGCCGCTTCTATTTAATCCATAAACATAAACTAATACGATCTTGCTTCTCTTAACCGTCCACCGACAGCGACTTAATGCGAAGGGTAAAAATGAACGTTATATGTTAATTTCGAAGAATATTACCGCGGGTGGTGGCTTCCAATCGGTGAACGGGTCACACGCTGGGAGATTTCATCACAATATTGTTCATCGGGACAAAACTATCAACCACCCTTTTGATAAAAAGTTGATTTTACTGAGTTCGCGTCATGCTGACAAGACGTTTCACGAATCGTTTATAATGGTATTTTGTTGATAGAATTTTATTTTTGTATTTTAGCCGGCATCTGTATGCGTGATAACATCACGCTTTTATGGATGTTGACATGATTTCCAAAGGGTTGTATTGTGGAGTTGTCGGCAATTAATCGGCATGATGCCGGCTATTGTTGGACATTTATTCTGATCCTCCCATCAAGTTATTAACGACTCGACGTGGTGTCTGTTTAAATGTATTAGGTAGGACTATTATCAATTATTTTTATGGCATAAGTGAAAGTACCTATCTATTTGTTGTATGAATAAAAACGCATGTACTTAAAAATGCGACTAATTAAAAAACGAACGTTCTAAACATACATATTGACATATTACGATATTTAATCGATTTCACTTACATAGGTACAAAGTTGTCATTTTAAATACATAATTTCTTACAAAAAAATAAAGTTTGTTTTTAAAATGTTTAAGGTTCAAGTTTTGCAATTTCCTAATCTGCCTGACTTAGTACCAACATTTTACTATTAAGATTTTTATCATCCAAAACAGTAAACATTGTTTATTATGATAACAAGCCCACAGTAAAATTTACCACGTCCTAAATCAGTAGATAAAAAAACCATCATAGAACAACACAAAATGTCAAATTTCGCAAACAAGCCGAACAACCCGTAAATTAAAACAAAGCAAATAAAATTATTTTTAATAGGCCTGTGAGAACTGTCGATGTCGCCAACCACCCACTGTGGGGTTTCTTAAATATTTTAATTGCACCACTAAGACGACCCCAAAGTTTTATTCCCCATAAATCAATGGGCTGTCCACGGTAGTCCGGGATGGTTTTTTGACTGAGAAATATGATAAAAAACACGTACAAATACTATCTGAAAATCTTGAGTAATTATTTTATTAGATAAAATTATTGCCTTTATAGAAGATAACGCTGGATTTATAAGACCAACGACTGTTTCACAGAGTAATCTGATCGAGTTTGGTAAGTATGTTTTCTTAGGATAGGTGATGATTAGGTAATTTCCTAATTAACATTTGTTATTTATAGTTTTTTATTGTTACTACAAACTAAAATCGCTCTCACGATAAATAAAAAGGGGTAAATTTTGGTCACCACTTTTTTCAGCAGATAAACAATAATAAGTTTTTAAAATAGCTGCATCAATGACATTTACAATACCTAATGACAAACACAACCGAATGTAGACTGAATACAGGGTGACAGGAGAAATCGCGTGACATTACGCGATTTCTCGAACCCTGCCCCCAAAGACAGGGTAGTTTACTAAGACACAGCCTAGGGAGTCAAGGTCCCCAATGCGGACGACCGAGTTGTTGCTTCATACAGTGATACGATAGACAGGGCCGAGAAATCGCGTAATGTGTAAGCACTTATTAAATAAATAAATATTTTATTGATCTCACCAGAAATAACAAACAAAAGGATAAAACTAAACTAATTCCTTTAACATTTTGTAGCGTTATCTCTAAGTGCGAACACTACCTTTCTCTCTCCCGTTTCCGTCTTTCTCTTTCTGCCTTCTCCTCAAAGCTTCCAGGCACAAACAAAAATATAATAAATATCTCAGATACCTAACACAACTTCAGCTGGCTTAATTTATCCATCACCAGCGGATCGTGAAACGTTTTCGTACAGCATAACGGTGATTGGGATCGCTGCCTGCGCATGCGCACCGTCGACTCGATGCTCACGCTTCCAGGGTTACCTGAAACTGATATGTTACCACAATAATACATGTTTATGTTAACCACAAAGAAATGGGGTGAACAATTAGATATCCAAAGCCCAATAGGTATACTTCAGGCATTGTGTTCACAAAGCTAAATTCTCTACACAATAAATATCATTATTCTTTTTAGCCGACTGCGCAAGGAGGGTAATGTTTTTCAACTGTGTGTGTATATTTGTATGAGGTTTCTTTGACACGGCCTACAGCCTAAACAGCATAATGTATTTCGACATGTAAGGTGTCATTTGAATCGTCTTGAATGTGGAATGTGGCCTGCCTCTCAAGCCAGAGGGAGTGGGTTGAAACCCAGCCAACGGCACGCACCAATTTGTTTATTGTGTGAACATATGTGCGTATTGTATGTCATCTGCTATACACGACTGGAGCCCGGTGTATGGCGACAGGCTCGCCCCCTGTCACATTTAGGACTGAATATCGTCCGGCGAAGTGTGAGTGTTGTATTACACCTCTACCAGCCCCCTGGGGGGAAAGGCGTGACAATATATGTAGATAGTCTTGTTAAATTGCAATAGTTCAAAATCTAAACAATATTCCACATCATCGTTTTCAACTCTTTTTAACGTGATCAATCCATCGTCGAACACAAGCATCATTCTAGTAATAATATCTTGCCATCAAAAATCGGAAGCTCCATTCCATCACAGCCCGAAAGTCATTCGGAATCCATCATTCACTCAAAACGAGACATTTAAAAACTAAAATTTCCGAGTCAATAAACGTGACTGTTTGTTTTTCTAACAGGAAATCTATTTAGCTTCGTAAAAAGATGTTAAAAAACAAAAAGGAGCACGTGGGTGGCGGCTGACGACAGTTTAAGTAGTTGTAATATGATCCTCGTCCAGTAGTTTGTTTTTCTTGCGCACTCCAAATTGTCAGGAGCCAGTGAGATGATGATATTATTTCGCTGAAGGGCCAGTGCGGTGCGGCAAAATGCTTTATAGTTGCTAATGTTTACGGAAGTCGGGTTTAGCCACTTAACTTTTTCAGCTTGTGCATTTTAACAGTTCTATGACTCGGAAATGGTTGGGAATATCGTATAAGTAGCTTTACGGGCTCATTTTGATTTCTAAGTTTTTTTGGCCGCTAGGGTTTTTAAAGGCGATTCTCCAACTTTCTCAAAGTTTAAAATTATTATTATGGAATATGGAAAATTACTGCTATGATAGTCAATAACAATAATTGAACTGAATTGAAGCTTATTTTGTTAAGTAGCATATTTTCTAAGGAATTGCAGTGTTTGTTTATTTTGACTGTAAGTTATCTTTGAATGATATTTTAGTACGGAGTTTTTGATGTTGCTTTGGCAAGATTAATCGTTTTTAACATAAACCATTTAGCTAGAACCCCATTAATGTGCTACACTGGTCTATAGATACATAAGTCAAATAAATATAATTACCTATAGATTTATACAAACAAGAGTGCTTTGAATTTTTCTAAATAATGATATTTACTAGATAAGTGTTGAGTATGATAGATATAATATTGTGTAAGATTTTAAGTTATACTATTTGTAAGAATTTAAATACTTTAACCTATTTTGCAGCGCCCTTACAGGGTCTTTGTACTTATTAGTCTAAGCACTAAGCAGCGCTGTATATTGGCAATAAATAAATAAATAAATAGCTATAACTATAATTGTAAAGATTTCACTTTAGATCAATGGCAATCGAAATGCTTCCTATTTCTGTGTGTTGGTGCATAACACTAGATCTCGTGATTAAACCCTCGATCCAACCCCTATTTATATTTTTTGTCCTGTTCGCACATACCCCAAAATTAAAATTTTAGAAAGAGACAGTAGTAAGGTTGTGTGTGTAAGCGGGCGCGAGCGTGAACATCTGCCAGATTCAGATTTTTTTGGTCGGTTAATTTCAAACGGAGTTGGAAATAATAATATCACATTTCTTGATAAATGTAGTTTTACGCACGCTCTTATATGTGTACAACTGTACAAGATCTAACAATTTTGAATGTGTTTAATGCTTAATAGAAATTGCATGTAGATATTTAAGAGTGCATGACCATAATTGCATACATATAAAAAATATGTTTGTTGTCTTTGACAGTGCATTTACAATTGATAAATATTTATACCCACAAATAATTTAGGGATCAAAACACAACTTGGAGAAATGAAAACAAGTTTTTAATAAACAAACACTAACGGCATGTAACGGTCTTTCCATTGAGATCCAGAAATCAAATTGTACAGAGCAGTCCAAAAAGGACTTGATCTTGCACTTCACAAACAAACGCAATGCTCCTCATAAAAATTCAAATAATCTTTAACTGTTCAGCAATAAGGAATATTACAGAACGAGAAAAAGTTTTGCTGGTGTAACAAATAAATGTGTACTTTTTTATTTTTTAAGAAGTTTGCAAGGAGCTCATTGAAAACGAATGCAGTCCGGAGTTTAGGAAGAAAGGGCAAGTTCTCTCAGCTCTCACTTGTAGTGAGACAAAGGAATTGAAAGGAGTATTGTGTCTGGACCTTGGTTTATGAATGACTGGGAACTTTATTCGGTCCAGATACGAAGGGGATGCAACTTTCATTTGTTGCCAAGGAATGTACAACGAGCTTATATTAAAAAGTAAGTTAGTACGCAGTATTATTTCGTGTGGCTACCCCGTGTGAAAGTTTTCAGACGGCCTAAAGCATTAACAACAACGGCTACTTACTTACTTAAATGACTTAACTTACCTAATCTAATTAGCCTCTAAAAACTGATCTCAATGTAATTTATAAGGCATTTTTAGATTATTTTACATAATAATTAATATTAAGCAAATGTAATAAATTAAGTGTTAGTACTGTTTGTTCGTTAAATTGTTTTGTTTGATGTTTATTTTTATTGATGTGTGAATTAGATGTAAATATCTAGTTTAGTAAAATATTACATAATTTTCTAATGTTAACATTGCATGTCCGCTAGGACAAACTGTTGAGACTAGGTACTTTAACATACTTACTTAACCTTTATGTACACAGTTTTAAGCAATAAATTTTACTTTACTTTACTACGCCATGTTTAGCCATTCCTGTTATTTTACAAACCGTTAGGGCTAATTTAACGTGTCATCCGAAGCCGAATCACGATATATTTTACACATATTTTGTTCTGAACTCCTTTTCCAACTAGTCTATCATCGGAAGCGATGATAACCTAGTTGGAGAAGGCCCGCCTCTCAAGCCAGAGAGAGTGGGTTCGAACCCAGCCGACGGCACGCACCAGTTTGTTCATTGTATGAACATATGTGCGGATTGTATGTCATCTGTTACATGACTGGAGCCCGGTGTATAGCGACGGGCTCGCCCCCTGTCACATTTGGGACTAAATACCGTCCGGCGAAGTGTGGGTGTTCTACACCTTTGCCAGCCTCCTCGGGGGAAAAGCGTGACGTATATTTTGTTCTACAAAAAAATAGTGATGCAGCACCATTGCATTTTTGACTGTCTTGGTGGCTCAGTTAGTAGTGAACTTGCCTACTGGGCCTAGGGGCGTGAGTTCGATTCCCACCTGGGGCAAACATCCATGTGATGAGCATTTGTGTTTGTTCTATGTTTGTGTGTTTATATGTCTATATAAGAATGGATTTAAAAATATATTTGTACATATATTATGTATATCAGTCTCTACCCATCTCTCTCCATCTGTCTCTGGTCTCTACCCATAGTACAATCTTTGATTAGTTTGAGGCCAGGCGAACATGTGTGTAAAAATGTCCCAATGTCTCCAATTTTTATTGCAGATAAATTTATAGGGAAAGATGCTTCATAAAAAAACATTCCAAATTGACTCCTTTTTTTATTCATTTCTAATACATTTTTATACTTACTTATATATTATGGACAAAACGTCTTTGAAAGACTTCAAAGTCATCGAATAAAAACCCAATTCAACAGTTGAGTCGACATTCATACCTCCCCTTTTATTAATTATTCAATAGCTTGTCTAGCTGTCTAGATGCAGCCTAAAGGAGTCAGACGGCGTCTTTGTGAAATGACCTTAGCTTATAATTTTCAAGTTGAAGGTTCTCCATTGTGTACGTTCTACTTCTAAGGCATAATACCCGGGCTGGTCGGGAAAGCCCTCAATAGACTAGTTTACCTTGACTGCAGTTCAAAATAATTCAGTAGCGCATGTTAACGTTCTACTTTTCATCAATAAAAGCAAAATAGAATTTTCTCGCACCATCTGCTCGATGATGACCAATAATATATCACGTAGTCTAAACGTAAAGCAAGGTCTCCCTATGGAGATAAAGTTGTGTGAAAATCCCAAGGGAGTTTTCGAGGAAAGAGGTAAGATTGAATGAAAACTCAGCATAAGGGCACTGTAAGAAGAGTTTATTCTCGCAACGCAAAAAAAACGCAGCTTGGCCATGAGCTCCACGAAATTTAAATCAAAAGACTTTGTTTGGTGTCATATTTTCACGGTTCCTTTTTATTTCCTCGCAGAAGGTGTGAAAAGTAGAGTATTCATCTCTGGGATAAAGCAGTGTCTTTGGCCTGGAGGGCTTGAACCCCTCGCTTCACTCAGGACTCTAAATAACTCTAGAGTCCCTCGTTACGCTCATAGTTCAATAAGTCGCCCGCGACGTAAGACACTGCTTTTACCATCGGTACACAATCTACTATTGTTACACTTGAATCAGATAACTTTTGCTTTCCCACTCTTGAGCAAAGATCTCCCCTACCTGTCTTATTCCACACTGTGCATTTATATAGGAACTAAGCAGGTTGTTTATGGTTGCTATGCATTGTATCGTGTCTTTATTGCACCTTGTTTTTTGATGATGATAACCTAGCCGGAAAAGGCCCGCCTCTCAAGCCAGAGGGAGCGGGTTTAGACCCAGCCGAAGGCACGCTAATTTGTTCGTGGTGTGAACATTTGTATGTCATCAGTGTATGTCATCTGCTACATGACTGGAGTCCGGTGTATGGCGACAGGCTCGCCATATCACATCACATTTGGGACTGAATATTGTCCAGCAAAGTGTGGGTGTTGTATTACACCTCTGCCAGCCCCCTCGGGGTAAAGGCGTGACGATATATTTTTAGGAACTATATTTTTGAATTATACTGAGAATACTCATGTGTTTTGAGAATTTATTTTAGCTTTCTGGAATCGTCTTTCTGTGAGAATCTATTCACTGTGACTTTGCCCTACATTGAGATAGGTTAGGTTAGCATAGTGACTCGGGGCCGGCCATTCAAAACACAGATGTGAAGGAAGTGAATGGTGGCACAGGTTATTAGGTTTTGTTTTGTTTGCATTCGTCTAGACAGAAGCGCTTTATGTATTGTGTATAAACAAAATAAACTTTAGCAAAGCTTCGGCTTTGAATTCGCGTTGAAGAACTTTGCATTGCTATCTCAATATTTGAAGGAATTCTTCAACAAAATAGAATTAGTTTAAGAAGTCAATTAAAATGAACATAACATATCGTCACGCTTTTCCCCCGAAAGGGCTGGCAGAGGTGTAATACAACACCCACACTTCGCCGGACGATATCCAGTCCCAAATGTGACAGGGGGGCAGCCTGTCGCCATACACCGGGTTCTAGTCATGTAGCAGATGACATACAATACGCACATAATTATGTTTCCACATTTTTTTTTAAATTAAAGTACAATAAGTTACGATCCTATGGTAACAGTTAATTTTTGCGAAATGCAAACTATCCTATGTAATGTCACTCGCCGCCTTTTCAACTTTGACATCTGTTAAATTGATCCATCGCTTTGCATAGTATAGATAGAGCCTACATAAACAGACTGATTCAAACTTAATGACGGCTGTGAAGTGCGCCGCAAGCGAGACTTTGAAAGAAAGAAAGAAGAAAGAAAAATATTTATTTGGCTTACACCACACACACTTATACAATAGATACGAGTACATTTTGAGAAAAATGATGAATATTAAAGATATACAATATACATAATTATAAAAAAAAAATTAAATTAACTTAACTAATAGGTAATAAATTTACTTGCGTGTGCGGTAAAGCCAAAAAGGACAACACTCAGCCTATTGCCACAGATTACTGTGACGCTGACTTTGCGTTGCGACTTCTTGCCTCTCTGACGCCCGCGCATACTACTACTGCGCAGCGTTTTGCTTCTAACTTCACAGCCGTCATTAAGTTGGAATTGGCCTGTATATAAATCAAACTTACAGCTGTAATATATAGATGCTTAGAGCACTCGATTTTATGTTTTTACAAGCTGCGCCCCGCGGAGTTATCCGTGGTTAAAATAGCCGATGTGCTATTCTAGACTATAGGTAATATTTGTATATGTCAAATTACATTAAATTTAAGTCCGTTCAGCCATTCTGACGTGATTGAGGAGTAAACATCCATCCATCTTCAAGGCTAGAGTAAGGCTAGGTCGTCGTGCTCCATCTTCGATCACAACGTCCCTTAACATCAGGCGTGTTGGTGGTCAAACGCCGACCTATTCTACATAAAAAAAAACCTAATATAATTTGTTATAAATTTTTACAAATTTTGTGATTATCTCATTTCTATTTTGCTAATATTGCACACACTGTCCTATATTTATTAATTATTTTCTCTCTATCCTAAGGATGCCTGAAAGAGATCGGTTTTAGTGATGAGACTGCTAGTTTTTTTTTTTTTTATCGTGACACTTCCACACACGGCCGCCTGACCCCAAACTAAGCAAAGCTTGTACTATGGCTGCCAGATACTGATTTACATACATACTTAGATATTTTTAAATAGTAATAGTAGTTAATATTTTCAGTTGCTACACTATAGTTTTAAATTATATTATTTTCATGTATTTTTATTTTTGGTGTAAACAATAAAGTGTATCTATCTATCTGCAGTTGAAAGAAGAACAAATAAACCAATATAGTCCCATACTCATTTGTCGCATCCTCTCCATCCCAAGGTTGTCTGGAAGAGATCGCTTTTAGTGATAAGGCCGCTAGTTGTTACACTATAGAATACGTATCATTATAATTATTCTCTTGTTTTTTTTTTATATTTGCTATTTGTGGTGTCAACAATAAAGAGTTTATCTATCTATCTATCTATTAAAGCAGCAACAAATTTTCACATTATTACTAGTTGGTGTAACAAGAAAAGCGATGGCAGCCTAGTTGGGAGAAGGCGCGCCTCTCAAGCCAGAGGCAGTGGGTCGAACCCAGCCGACGGCACGCAACAATTTGTTCATTGTGTGAACATATTTATCCACCTAGGGCAAACATTTGTGTTTGTTCTATGTCTGAGTGTTCAATATCTATGTTTTAAAGTAGGTATGTATTTTTTTTTAAATTTATTTATAAAGGAACAACAGAAAACATATATGGACAATTGGACATATATCAGTCTCTGGCAGCCATAGTTTGTACTATGGCTGCCAGAGACTATGGCTTTGCTTAGTTTGGGGTCAGGCGGCCGTGTGTGGACAAGTCCCGAATTTATTAATGTTAATATTATTAAATGTGCATATTGTATGTCATCTGCTACATGCCTGGACACCGGTGTATGGCGACAGGCTCGCCCCCTGTCAGATTTTGGGACTGAATATCGTCTGGCGAAGTGTGGGTGTTGTATTACACATCTGCCAGCCCCCTCGGGGGAAAGGCGTGACGATATGGCATGACAGTTGACTTTTTTTGTATAACTGGCTCAATCAAAAGACATAGTCAAAACCGCAGCCTCTCAAGCTAACAACCACTGTGCGGAAGGGTTCTTCCCTATGTTTTGACATATAAATCCACCACATGTTCACATGCTCTTCATTCAGATTGCTACACTTTCCCCCATCGAATCAACATATGGCTGGCAGGCTAAATATAGGAGCTGGGTACAGTCCTTCGAAAGCTACGTTTCCATCACCTTATTGCCAAAGAAATAAGACACATTTTAAGTTTCTGACTGCGTGGAAGGCTGTTCATTGATGGCCCGATATCCACATGTTCGCAAGATGCTGTACCTTACCTTACGGATAGAGTTGTAAAAAAATCCAGCGACATCTTGTATTACAGGATGCACTGAGCTTTGGGGAATAATCCCCAATGCGCAGGCAGTGTAAAATTACTTTTATTTTTAGCGTTCGCTTTGGCCATCTGAGGTATAAATTCAGTCAAAACTGAGTGTCTTACTTTGGTACTTATTTGCTTGGGACTGATAATTAATTTTCCAAAAAAATGTTTGAGGGTTTGTTGTATCCTAGTAAAATATGCAAAGCAAAGACTTTTCATGAAATATTGAAAGCGTGAGTGCCTTTGTTGATGAACAAGAAATGAAGCGCAACGTTATCTGCTCGTGGAAAGACAAAGGCGTTTGGAAGATTTCAAAGACACCAAAAAACAATTTTAAAAAATATACATTTGGAATTCCCGAGCAGGAACATTAGATTTTTTTTTGGTGTCAGATTATTGTTCGGCTGCCCACAAAGAAGTTTTCGAGGGTAGTAGGCAGGCATGTATGTATGTTTATCGCATGATCCAAAAAAAACAAGGTCTAGCATTTAGCAAACACAAGATGACGTCATTATCATCCGACTCTTTCGAACTTGTAGCGTATTTCGGTCTTGCTTAAACATTGATTGACGTCACTACGTGTTTCTGGCAGACCATGGTTTATCTGTTTCTATATGACTTTCTGCCGCAGTGGATTGCAAGGTCTTGTTAAATTTGTCTTATGTATCCCAAGTGATTGCTACATGACTGCCTCGGTGGCTCAGTTGGTAGTGAACCTGCCTTCTGAGTTTGAGGGTGTCGAACCTACACCCTCAAACTGTATGATGTGATGAAGTTTGAGGGTGATGTGATGATGATCCATGTGATGAAGTTTGAAGGTGGTGATCCATGTGATGAAGTTTGAGGGTGTAGGTTCGAATGTTTACATGAATGTTTGCTCTAGCAAACATTCATGTGATGAACATTTGTGTTTGTTCTATGTCTGGGGTGTTATTATCTATCTATTTAAGTATGTATTTTAAAATATATTATATTTAAAAATATAAATAGAGTAGCTGCGCCCCACGGTTTCACCCGCGGTTAAAAAGTATTAATAGTAATCCTATGTGCTATTCTAGACTATAATCTTTCTCTGTGCCAAATTTCATCTAGATCTGTTCAGCCGTTCTGTCGTGAAAGAGTAACAAACATCCATCCATCCATCCATACATCCATCCATTCATTCTTATAAACTTTCGCGTTTATAATATTAGTAGGATAGGATGTCTAACAGTCTCTGGCAGCCATAGCTACAAGCTTTGCTTAGTTTTAGTTTCGATTATGAAAAAAGTGTCTCGAATATTTATTCATTTATATTTATTTAGTAGGTTGTCGCCTTTTTACATATTTAATGGAATTGTCCAACCCGGCTTTTAGTTAACGTTACAACTAATTACCCCCTAACTATTATTTTTTTGCATACAGCCTCGTAATCGTTTACAGTGTTTTGTCGGTCGAAACCGAGTTAAAAATGTAATGGAAAAAAGACTAAGCACTATTTAATAATCCGGGACCTATACAACATTTATTATTAAGGAGATTGAAGTCTATTATAGTTCTAAAATTCTTAGATGGAAGTAAAAAACATTTTTTTGTACTCACACAGCAAAAAACATTTATTTAGAGATTTTTTTAGTAAAATGAAAAACGAAGGCAATTTAGCCAGTCCTTTCTTTGATAGTTGAATAGGACGGCGCGTGCCAACGTGGTACAAAAACCAAAGGGCAGCAGCTGGTGTGTGGGTGTCTATACACACATGCGCGTGAGCAAAATATCTGTTGGAATTGAAAAAAAGAATGTCACTGTAAGCTAAAATTAAATGAATCAGATAGGTAACGAGTTTTAGCGAAAACTTGAACTAGTATGTTCGTAATGAATAAGTTACCTACGTGTACTAGTAGGTGTTCATCATCGTCAAGATCATCATATCTGCTCTCGAGGCCTGATATGATGATTACAAGGATTGATATGATATTACGATGATTTTTTTGTCAACTAATGTAGTTGGTTAAAACAAAAACTACTTCACGGATTTTAACGACATAAAATATTTTTTACTTATAACTTATTTCTTTTAGATTAACCGATAGTTTAGGTTAGGTTAAAGTAAGACTCTACATACTCGTAGTATAAATTATGTAGAATTTTGTGTTCAATGAATTATACCATACACTAATTTATTTTCAAAAAATATACGGAAGTCATATTTTATAACAAGTTTTGCTCTAAAGATTTGCTAACAACGGCTTAGATATTATATTTCAATTCAGAGAGTCCTAAATTAAATGTATATTTCTACACACGCACACATATCGACATTATAACTGTATCAAACAGTTTCTACTCGGTCAGATACGTACCTGGGCGCGTTAGTAGTGGGGTGAACACATTGTGTACGTGAATGAAAACGGCTCCCCATTCCGCCCTTTGAGAGAGCATGTGTGTGCAACTAGTAAATGTAAGTACCCCTGTTGATCCCCCCGCGATATCCACCCCAGGTGCGTCCGCGTGGCACGCGCCATTCCCGCCGCGACCGGCGCTCTGACGCCATCTAAGCTTAACTTCACTCATACCTTCTCAATATACAGCTAGTCCAACCCTACGTGACCCAATCACTCTCCAACCCCGCGACTAACACAGTTCAAATAAGTCTAACATGTGAAAACGGCAACTCATTCCGGCGAAATGAGTTCTATCGACCTCGTAGTCTTCCGCAACTCGCAGCTCGTAAAGCAGGTACTCGCGAACGCCGTGAATAATTCCGTGAACATCTCGAACAATGACGCCAATCAGAACGTGAGACGCGAAATCATAATAGTGCGCAAGAAAAAGTTGGAAACTCCGACGACGGTTTCAGTGACTTCGCTTGTACGTGCTACAGAACCAGTGAATATTGTCGCGAAGAAACCGCGACTTCAGGAGAATAGTGTCGACGACTCTGCGCGATCACCTACTCCTCTAGCGGTGGCTCGGCGAAATGCGCGGGAACGGAACCGAGTCCGTCAAGTCAATGACGGTTTTGCCGCGCTGCGACGACACATACCCGAAGAAGTTGCGGCTGAGTTTGAAAGTGCAAATTCTAACAGAGGAGCAAATAAGAAATTGAGCAAAGTAGAAACGCTTCGAATGGCTGTGGAATACATCAGGAATTTGGAAAGTTTACTGAACATCGGCCATGCTGACAAAGAAAACGCTAACCGTACGTCAATGGAATCATTCCCATCTCCAGCTTCCTCGTCACCGAGAGACAACAGTCAAGAAAGACATTATTATTTGAACTCTCCAGCTGTTGATGATGAAGACATGGACGAAGATGAACTTAATGGCTCCATGCATCAGATTCCTCAACAGCAGTACATCGAACTTCCATCAGTTGACACTTTTCAACTGGTATCAACACCTCATCTATACGAAGAAGACGATGGCGCTGGGCAGCCTTTGACACCGTGTTCAGATTTACTTGGCCATGAAGAAGTTAATTCTCAGTTGTTAGAGACCCATTTTCCTTTCCCTAATTCAGCAGAACAGTTTTCAGTGATACCGGATCAAAGCTATATCAGTGAATCAGAAGTACAATTGAGTGATGGTGATTTTGAAGTAAAATACGCTGATATCATACATCAACAGATTCCTTCATACGAAGAATGTGCAACAGTGCCATTAGAAGCTCTAAACCCTGATCTTGTGATGACTCATGAACAGTACAAATATGCTGATGAAGAGTCTTTCAAAGATCAAGAGTATAGCGACGTGGAACTGAAAAAAGAACTACCAGATATTCATGTAACACCTGAAGATAGAGAACAATTTGAGGAGACCTTGAAATGGTGGCAGGAAAAAACGAGACAAGTACGTGCTGTCTCAAAATCAAACAAAGAAAACCATTAAAATGTGGTTATTAAGCTTATGTAGTTAAATTATTATAGTGTATATCTTACGTTAATTATGATAATGTCTGTAGATATAACGTGTAAAACATACAGCTGTAAGTGCCAAAGCCAAGTTGCGCCCGCGCAAGGTGTTCTGTAACGGTTCCAAGCAAATGCCTGTGCACTTTCAACGCTTCTTCATGTAACCAGCTGTAACTAGCATTATTAGCAAGTTATTCTAGACCTAGACTAAGTGCTTGCCTAGAAAGTTATGTTCCTACATTGTCTATAGTTTTAAATCTCAATTTATCAATAAGTTTAGTATGTTTTTTAAATAAACTGTAAATAAATTCGAGTTAAAAAAATATGATAATAAAATTGTGACTGAAAAGTGAAATCGTAGAATTAGCTTAGATTATAATTTATTCAAATAGGGCACCATAAGCTACAAATTAATTTTACTTACCTTTAGTGCCTTAGTGTCTTTAGTGTAATTTAACTTACCTTTAGAAATAATTATAATTATTTGTGATCATAGATAATTTTATTGTAAAAATTGTAACTTAAATAAATTTAATTTTAACATTTACCATTCATTACACTTTTTTTTCACATCCAAAAGATTTTTTTCGTTTGAGATTTTTAGTTGCTATCTTAAATTTTTTTACACTTTTTTTGTCATTCCTAATCGCCCTATTATCGACACATTCCGCTAATTTCAACCCCCATGAGACAAAAGCCTTTATGCTAATGAAACTAAATTCAAAACTAAATGACCTACTTAAAACCTCTTGTTGTCGTCTGGTTTTGCCGCTAAGTCTGGTTTCACAAATCTGGTAACTGATGGTTAAGTAGCAGTAGTTAACTCCGATATTTCGTTTATTGCACATTTTTTTAAATAGAAACATTACATGTTTTTTTAAACTAAAATATATTGAATTGCGAAAAATCAGACATGGCTAAGTCTTTATTTTAAAAAGAAATGATCATCTCATGATGATTTCTTTCAAAGCTCTTTGAAGCAACGTGTGTACGTATGCAGTCTTAACACCCCTTTTTCTCTTCTACTTATCTAAGTTTTCATTCGATTTAAAAACGTTCCTCCTGTTGGTAGAGTCAATTTTTAAGCCTATAAACATTTTGACTCACAATAAATTCCTAAAATAAAAGTTAACTGTCGATTTGTAGTCAGTGCAACCGGTCCCAAAGCGGCGGCCGTTAACGGTAAGCCGATATCGCTATTATGATTGTAATGCGCCGCCGTTACTCGAGGTAAAAAACCCCTCGATTTCAAGGGAGCTCAACGGGGCGATTAGGATTTTGGGGTCGCTTTTAAAATTTTGATTTTTATGTGATGGACCGTGAGGACTGCTTAATAGGGAACAATAGATGATGATGACTGTTGGAGACTGATTGATGTAAAACTTAATGCTAAGACGTAATAATTTAAATAGGATTTTTTTATTTATTAATATTTAAACAGCATATTATCTTAGTTCTATGTGAAAACCAATTTGTAAAATAAAGTAATTTCTAAATGTGCTTTTAGTGTAGTGTATGGAAGATTTTTGCGATCACTTCAATTTAAATGGCACTGGAAGTGGTCGGCTTTTAGCGTTCTAATCCGTTCTATAAATATTTAGAATATGTTTTCAAAAGTCTACGTTTTTGTTTTGCTGACAGGTTGTATGAATAGGTGTTTAAATTAAAACCAAAATCGTTACCTTCGATATATTTTTTTGAAATATCACGAGTAAGTATTTTATGAACGACAGCTGAATTATGGAAATTAATTTGTATTTATTTTTTTGAAAGAGACAAGCAACAAGTTTTTGCATTTCATACTCTACTAAAAATATCAACATTACTTAATATGCATTAGCATTAACGGAACATAAAAACAAAACACATTTAACATTTTAAACAACTTTAGTGCTTACATGCTAATAAATCACTAATTAGAGACCTGACTTATAAAAAAGTAACTTAAGAAGATTTTCGACAAAATAAAACACATTTCTATTATTTTTGTAGTTTTATCTACATATATTATTATCGTAATTTCACTATAGAATATATGGGGTCACTAACTTCTGAACTGGATCAGTAAATAGATAAAAAGCATTAAAAAAACTGAAACAAGATTGTCGTGAATTTTATTTACTGTTGATGGTTTAGCAACAGTAGATTTACCACCAACTTTAAAACTTTAGTGCCTATTGTTAATCTAAGGTGGTATACTCGAAAGTATATAGTAGTATTTAAATTATACATGTCAAATTTTTCCTATTTTATGCAAGTTTTGGCAGACTCACTAGAAAGGTCTAGACTTTCAAGTGAGTGACAGACTCAGACTCAGAATTTTCAAGTAATTGTGTCTTGAAAACTTCGGTGCCTACAATCGAAAATGGTGCATTCGAAAGAAAATAGTATCATGTTATGGTGGTAGTGTACATATGTACAGTAGTACATTTCCAATTATCCCCATTTTAGGCACACAAAAACTTTGAAGTGAGTCTGTCATCACTTACTGTTATGATTTTACGAAAAATTTTAAACTAGAACACCGTAGCTAACCATCCAAATAGTACTTAGCATAATTTTCGTCTTAGATAATATACAAAGTACCCTGATATGTTAAAAGCATACAATTTTGCGTTTCATTCGATGAGTATACTCGTAAGAAAGTTACACGTGTGTCGCTGGTTTTTGCATGACAAAGCCACGGAAGCAATGTCCCCAAGCACGCCAACTATTTCAAAGTTGGTAAACTTTATATAAGTTCTTCGTTACGCACGTTCCCACGTTTCCGGGGTGGTAAGAATTTTAATTTCTTATATTTTTTACTTGAAAATATTGCCATAATTTACGGTGAGCGGGGGCCCGCTGCACGCTATTTTGACTTCCATTTAACTATTTTCCGCTCCATTCGTCAGGCCCTCTTTCGGATGATTTAAATTTTTGATATTGATGAGGTTATATTTTTACTTAAAGTAGTCATAAAATGTATTATTAATCATTCTTATATTATCGATATTTTACACATAATCCAAACATAACAAAGCTAAAAATGAAATTTACCTATTATTTGAAATAAGTAAGAATACTTTTAATAATTTATACTTACTGTGAACTAAAATTCTGCATGTTTAAAAATGACATTACTTTTTAGATGTTATTCAAATTCAACCATGACTAGGCTATCTTCTTAATATTATATACTAGCTGTCACCCCGCGACTTCGTTCGCGTTTAATTAGCAATAAATTAAAATTGCGACTATAATTTGAGATTTAAACTATCCTATCTCTCAAGTTGGATCGAACTGCACATGGTGTGCGAATTTTATTATAATCGGTTAAGTGGTTTAGGAGTTCATTGAGGACAAACATTGTGACACGAGATTTATATATATTAAGATTTAAATTACGTGTCACGTTGTTTGTCCTCTATAGACTCCTAATCTACGTAACCGATTTCAATCAAATTTGCACACAGTGTGCAGTTCGATCTAACTTCACAGATAGGATAGCTCACATATATATGCAAATATATAAATAACGCGAACGAAGTCACGGGGTGACTGCTAGTAAATCTATAAAATACAGTTAACATATAAACATATCGTCACGCCTTTCCCCTGAGAGGGCTGGCAGAAGTGTAATACAAGACCCACACACACATTTTATTTTATTTTTAGATGTGACTAAATTCACATGCCGAATAACGGCAAAATAGGAGAACGTAATTATTTTAAATAACTAAGACCATTGTAATACCCTATTTTTAGTGATTAAATTTCATTTCTTTTCACACTTCGCCGGACGATATTCAGTCCCAAAATATAGGGGGCGAGCCTGTCGCCATTCACCGGGCTCCAGTCATGTAGCAGGTGACACATAATACGCACATTTGTTCACACAATGAACAAATTGATGCGTGACGTCGGCTGGGTTCGAACCCGCTCTCTCTGGCTTGAGAGGCAGGCCTTCTCCCAACTATGCTGCCATCTTATTCAAAATAAAGTTAACACACATTATTATAGTTTTCACTGAAACGAAACTGTACAAATACTTATTTTACACACACAATATTGAAAACTGACTAGTAAGTATATAAATACTATTACATGCATTTTTAAGTTTAATTATTTTAGATATAATTTATATTAATCTATATAATCTATATAATCTGTAATTTATATTATAAATTAGATATAATAATATTACATGCATTTTTAAGTTTAATTATTTTAGATCTGTTTAATCTACCTATTATATTAAAATTATAATAGGTAGATTAGGAGTAGGTATTAATAACACGTTAAAATAAGAAATGAGGAAATAAGATTATACCACATTATACCGAACAATATCTTATTGCAACAATGTTAATAGGATTGTTTGTTTGGCTTTAAGGTGACATTTAAAATACATATTATTAAAAAACGATTTATAAATAAATGCCATTTATAATCTCTAATATAATATGTAAAAAATATCTTTTGTGAGATCTAAAGTATAATTATTTACGATAATAAATGTATATAGTTTAACGTAAATAACATTTCTATAACATTAGCATTGTTTTTCGAAACAAATACATATTTATTTTTGAGTTGAAAGTACATGGTAAAATAATTTTAAAAAAAAACTTTTGTAAAAACATTGTCTTTTTTTTGTGTTAAAACAACTTGTGGAAAAACATTTCAACAAGACAAGAGTCTACTATACAAGACTATCTATTTTAATCTTTTTTCTTTAGGGTTATAAGTGCAAAACTACTTTTTGAAGAACGCAACAAGAGTTTTCAAGATACTTTGCTACTGCATGTAAAACACTTGAGATGAGCCTTGTTGCTAGTTGGCTTTTGGTTTTGTGATGTTAGCTTGACTAGTAATAACTTTTTGCAGGTTTTAAAAGTACCTACTATTTTTTGTAACCAAGCATCCAAAGTTCACTGCTAGGCAAAAGCTTCCAGCAGGGCTATTCACAACCATTCGGAAACGTTTCCGTTCGGATTTCAAAAATTTTAAGCCTAAATTATTTGAATCTCAGTCTTTATTCATAAGTTTTTAAACGTGATTAGTTCTTCCGATCAGGGGCCCTATTCGGAGATTTGAGATTTTCATCTCACCTTTTTTCATCCTTGTTGCTCTCGTTTGAAACGTCATAGGCGTGAGCGTGACGAATATAAAATCTCATCTCACGCGCAGGAATAGCCCCCCAGATTTATACTCGATACCCTATTCCAAAATGTATAAAAGTAAACTGAGATTAGAACAATTTGAGTTTGAAATTTCTGGGATCCGATCGAAAACGTTTCCGAATGATTGTGAATAGCCCTGCTGGGCTCCAAAGCACACAAATTTGGCCTATATTTGGCTGAAACAACAAACGAGACGTGCTACTTAGTCTACTTACAAGCACCGTACCGTACAACTATTGTCGACTTTGTGAGTTAAGCGTCATTAAATAACATCAAAGTTTCAGAACGTCATATGTTGCGTTTACCAATTAGTGTACTCCTAGAACATCTCATTGTCTTCACTAACGATGTTTATTACAAACTAGGTTTTTAACCTTATCTGAAATGACAAATAATTTATAAATTTGACTATAACGACAGGCTTAAGATAATTATATCTAACTAGCTGCGCCCCACGGTTTCACCCGTGGTTAAAAAGTAGCCGTGCTATTCTAGACTATAATCTATCTCTAAACCAACTTTCATCCAGATCTGTTCAGCCGTTCTGGCGTGAAAGAGTAACAAACATCCATCCATCCATCCATACATACAAACTTTCGCGTTTATAATATTAGTAGGACTAGCGGCGCTTTGCGGTTTCACCCGCGGCCCCACTGGAACCGTTAATTTTTTCAAGGTAAAAAGGACTCTATGCCCTTTTTTGTACCCCTTACAACATGTATCCAAAATTTCATAATGATCGGTTGAGTGGTAAGGCGTGATAGCGTAACAAAAACAAAAGAGCAAACACACGTTCACATGTTAAAAATTAGTTATGAAGTTAGCATATGTACGAGTATAATTTCTAATGTAACCTAGATGATGTATATCTACAGCAGGGAAGTACCCATTACTGTATCAGCGCATATTTGCCCACGAATTAATCTTTTTTGTTCTTTATGTAAGACTAGCTGCGCCCCCAGGTTTCACCCGCGGTTAAAAAGTATCCTATGTGCTATTCTAGACTGTAATCTATCTCTGTACCAAATTTCATCCAGATCTGTTCGGCCGTTCTGGCGTGAGAGAGTAACAAACATCCATCGATCCATCCACTCTTACAAACTTTCGCGTTTATAATATTAGTAGGATACTGAAAGTCTGAATACTAGTTAGGAGCAAAACTCCACTGCAGGAAGTACCTACAAGTGTTTAATATTTTTGAAGTGTGGAACCTACGTTTAGTATAGTAGAGGTACGAGTATAGAGTCTTGAGGTTTATTATGTTGTCCATACCGACCACATGACCATATTGTAAGGGGATTTGAATTTATTTTTTTAAACTAAGTAAGTAAAATAAAAATAATGCTACAATGTGGTGCAATTTAATGCAACCCTTGAGACTTGCCAAAACTTTCTATACGCGAGAAGGCCAAGTAGCACCGCACTGGGCCCCTATTCCTGACGCGCGAGATGTTTATGATGTTTGAAGCGAGAGAGATAATGACAAAAACTATATCTCAACTTGTAAGAATAGCCTTATTGGATACGAAGTTCGGGCATCAGCTAAGTAGTTTGTAAATGACCCACCACCTACCCTTTTCGTATTTCCATAAGTTCCTGTCCATGCAAAGCTTACCTGGAAGAAATTGCTTTAGGCGATAAGGTCGCCCTTGTACTGCCGAAAAACGTATTTTAGTTTTTATGATTTTCATGTAGTTTTTGGTGTTCAGTAAAGTAATATTGTGTTGTATTGTAACATATGGGGGTGGCAGAGGTGTACAGCACCCACACTTCGCCGGACGATATTCAGTCCCAAATGTGACAGGGGGCGAGCCTGTCGCCATACACCGGGTATGTAGCAGATGACATACAATACGCACATATGTTCACACAATGACCAAATTGGTGCGTGCCCTCGACTGGGTTTGAACCCGCTCCCTCTGGCTTGAGAGGCGGGCTTTCTCCAACTAGGCAATCATCGCTTAGTATTAAAATAATCTGAAATATCTGTCTTGGTTCAGCTGCTTGATTACAAGCAAATCGATATGGAATCGATAAAAGAAAAGCAGATACTTGTAAATAGAATGTATTGATGTTTATATTGCATGACTTTGTTGCAACGCCACGTGGTGATAAAGGTCGTGATGACGATCTGAGTTCATTACCCTCGAGCAACATAATTACAACATTATGTAATACTGTATTTTTAATTTAAGTTTTATGTTAGAAAATATTCTCTTTCTTGTACTGTGTTTAAGTAAATTGATAAACTCCATCTCCAAAAAACATAATCATTTTATACATAGAAAAATTACAGTACCATGTGCAGCCATGGCCACCAAACTACCTAGGTGTATTGACACTTGTCTTGTATTTTGGTGGATAGCCTTCTATCGTGTTATCATTGTATTTTACATCTCATTTTAAAAAGAACATGTCACATAAAAAATTGGATTACTCTAACATAAAATTGTCTCAATATTCAGTCTAGTACATTTAGCTTATTTTAATTAGCTATCAGTTTATACATGTAAGTACATAAAATACATTTATTTACTACACTGTGTATCTACATAAGATCTTAAATATGTGTAAGGCCGCACGGTGGTCCTACGTCGGGCGTGTAATATTTGATTAAACTCTTACATATTCATCAAATATTTAGTACACAATCGAATACCGTATTAAACATATTTTTCTTGCTAACCGAGAGAACAAATGTGAGAGTCTAAGGGTCGTATTCAGAAACGGCACTTGGTCATGAATTTCGATTTAAAACTGTTTTTATCTGACTGCGCAAGAAGGAGGGTTATGTTTTTCGAATGTATGTATGAAGTTTTTTTCGCACGCCCTACAGCCTAAACATCTTCATGGATTTCGACATGTGAGGTGTCATATAATTCGTCTTGGTAGTGGAAGTGACATGGGGTACAACATTTTGCAGCCGGGTTTTTTGTTTTTCTTTTAATAATATTAGTTGTTATCCTACTAATATTATAATCGCGAAAGTTTGTATGGATGGATGGATGGATGTTTGTTACTCTTTCACGCCAGAACGGCTGAACAGATCTGGATGAAATTTGGCACAGAGATAGATTATAGTCTAGAATAGCACATAGGATACTTTTTAACCGTGGGTGAAACCGCGGGGAGCAGCTAGTGTATAATAAAACCAGTTTCAAATCGAGAATGTCTCATTAAAAATGAGAATTTCTCGTTAAAACTCAGCATGGTTTTAGCATGCGGGCCTTAGTGTCTATTCGCTGTAAAAAAAAAAACTAGTTCTAGTAATTATGTAAGTCAGTCAGACCTACTTGCTTAATGCCTATGCGTGGGAATGATCCTGTGGCTTTACAAGACCTCCAATATAAGTATAGACAATTCGGCTCAAAAAGTCCGTTACCGTACGACGTACGATGTCTTCGACCCGCTATCCTTTTGTTGGTTGGGGTGTATACGGCGACCAAAACAGTTTGATCGTTGAATTTAAATTTGTTTTTCTTTTGACGTGACAACTACTCTTAAATCGATGAACGCCGGCTGCACGCACTAAAAAAAATGACTCATTGTCCCATTACGCGAGAGCGTGAGCACTACACGAGCGAGCGAAAGGCACGATCGGCTTGAGCGTTCGGCTTGCGCCGCATCTATCTCTCATCCACTCAATTGGCCTATGCGTCCGAGGAGAAGATTTCATCAATGTTTTGTTATGTTGTCGCGTTAAACTATCGTCTATAAACAGGCTTTCCAGACAACCTTTTTTTTTTATTGAAGTAGGTGAGTGATGAAGTAATTATTTTGATTAATAAGTTCATGATAAATACATACTGCTATAGTAGCCGAGTAATGTTATGTTATGTATTTTTAATGAGCTTTAACCACAAACCGATTTTTTCAGATTGCCATTTCATAATTTTGCTACATATTAGGAACTTAATTGTAAAAAGTTACGAATCAAGCTTAGACAAGCTCGAATCTGTTGAAGAGAAGAAAAACATTTTGCTTGTTATCAAAGTATCAAAACGAGTCACCGTCCAAGACAGCCAGTCAAAGTCAAAGGAGCGCATTCCCATTGTTGCGCAATATTTATTCTTGCGAGGATCCCCGACTTCTTTCAGCGAGGTCGCTTCCATTGTCACTGGGTTCATGGGAACCAGCAAAAAAGGATCTTAGATCTACCTTTAGGGACCCAACGGATAATACTGAATAAGCACTTTTTCAACGCAAGCTTCGCGAACCACGTGTGCCTGCGATGACGTATATTTTTGGACTTATAATCTGATGCTTGTATGCAGTAGTGTGTTAGTAAAAAAGTTTGTTTGGTTATGTAATTAACAAAGAATGTCATTCAGTTGCTACCTTTGTTGCTGAGCGGGGTTTTTTCAAGCAACCATCAAGATGGTTGTCAAAGGAATAATATTTAAGGTTCAATTTTTTAGGCATAGGTTAGTGTAGAGGTATAGCTACAGCAAGCATGTACGACGTTATATCAGTCTCACAAATTTTAGTTATAGTTACAGCCATTGTAATAACATATAACATTGTCAAAACTTAACTGTTACTAACTACAACGAAAACAATTAACAAACTAATTCAACCAGACGTGAATTTATTTACTTAACAGACAGTTTTTTTATCAAACAAGTATCTCATTGCTATACGCTTAAACTATAATATGTATCTATAACGTATATCAAAATGTCAGACACAGACATATTTTATTTAATTGTTATAATCCTTTCCAAATACTTAATTGTAACTATCTACAATACTGCTTTTAACTCGTAAAGATACCGGCTTTTTGTGAGTTCCTACACATATGAGGCCAGATTGTATGAGATAGGAGACAGAGAAATTGCGCCAAGATCCTGTGTTCACCATAAGGCGTGCTCCAGAGCCAGCCTGGCATCTGGCGCTGCACAAAAACTAAATTAACTACAGTGTACGGCAAAGCCAAAACTTCACCGTCACGGTGGCATATGCTTTTGTTTATCTGTATAGGTAATTACTTTAATTCGATTCGAATCGTTGGTAGCGTAATCCATATGTTCGGTTCAACACGGAATCATTTGAAAGTGGGAAAATGGTAATGATAGTCCTTGTCTCGACCTCTCGTTTGCAACTGCATCTTTCATTAAACTACTTAAAAACCATCGCAATATAATTTTTGTGTGTCAGCAACAGCATAGTTACTCTATTACTAATGAGGAATGTCAAAAGACTCATCACCAAACAAATAGTGAATAAGTACAATAATGTGGTAATAAATATTTCTTTCTTTAGTAAGTGCTTGCTTTCATGTGCTCGAATCACGGTCTTATCTCTATTAAGTATATTATTTAGAAGATAAACTCTGGCACTGAATCACAGATTAGCACGACGCTATTGAGTAAATTCTCCGAAAATATAAAGTTACCCAACTAGAGAGTTCTAAGAGTTTACTAAGTATAGTGAAATTCTAACTTAACCAGCCAAAAACTCTAAATTCAAATAAATTCGGGGCACTATTAACACACGGTCGTCTGATCATCTCCGAATTAAGCAATGCTTGTATTATGGCTGCCAGGGACTAATATACACATACAAACATAGACTTAAATGCAAATTTAGATAGATATATTAACACCCAGACATAGAACAAATACAAATGTTCTTCACATAGGTGTTTGCCCTAGGTGAAAATCGAACCCACGCCCCCAAGCTTAGCAGGCAGATTCTCTACCAACTGAGCCGCTCGATTGACGTCACTACGTGTTGCCCACATGACCAGAATGCTATACCTGGCGGAGTATATTATTATATCATGCAGAGAAGCGCCTTGTGAATTTCATCACTCCACACACCGCAGCGGGATGCGACGGCAGTGTGATACCGCCTAATACTTTGAAATAAACTGACCTGAATTAATTATATTTTAAAAATGTGATACTTTTCAACTAACAACGAATTTCTTATTCAAGTTCCTAAGTGGTGACTCAAATTGGAAATTTCAGAATTACATTAGAAATTGTTCACTTAACTACTGATAAACATAAAACTGCTGAAAACTACTCGTATTAAACTCGTAGTTGTATTCTGGCTGTTTTTGCGTAAATGTCCCTTAATTATAGAAAAACAATTCCCACAAAATAAGTTGTAACTGATAAACCGTGCGAACATTAGTGAACTCTTTCAATTCCTGATATCGCCCATTTGCTAATAGTAATTAATAATTTTATTTAGTTCGTAGAGATTGTGGTTAATTCAGATCTGTTTGAAGGCTTTCACGGCTAAACGGCTGGACGGATCTTGTTAAAATTTGTTTTTTTTTTTGTGTATGGTGACAGGCTCGCCCCCTGTCACATTTGGGACTGAATATCGTCCGGAGAAGTGTGGGAGTTGTACACCTCTGCCAGCCCCTTCTTGGGAATGGCGTGACGATATATGGCGTGATGTATGTCATTAGTTACGTATATCACGAGGAATCCAAAAACCTGAAAACATTTTATGAATAAATGAAAAGAAATCTCGGGTAACAGCTACTTTCATATACTCGTATGTTTTAAAATATTTTTTACTAAACAACTTTAACTGTCAACAACTTAAAAAACATATACAATTTAATATTAATTGTGAAATATAATTTTAAAAATATACTCATAATATCATTCTAATTATTCATTGTCTCAGATTTTATTAATGTAATTTAGACAAATAAAGAAATAAAAATAATTTAACATTCATGAATAATAACAATAATTTTAGGAATACAAAAATGTAGTTATAGATACAGCATTTTGTGTAAAGCATCAACGACGAACTATTGCCAATTACCTATATACCTACTTATTTTTATCTCTTGACCTTTTATTTGTTGTTATTATTTTTGTCTGTTTTTATTTTTTACTTTAATTTTAAATATTTTGTTAGTAATTTTAATTACCTAGTTACCTTTAATTTGTTTAATAATTTGTATTCTTAAGTAAGTTAGTTTAAATTTATATTTAGTTAAGTTAGAATAAGTTGTAAATTAAATTCTGTAATGTTATATTTTGATGTATGTAAATAAATAAATAAATAAATCTGTATACCACTTGTCTCTACGATTTGGTCATACTAACGCACACACAAAATTTATCAAGTCAGTAGCACTAAATTAAAACTTCCAAAGGTATTTTTTTAACTGTTTTTGTACACAGTTTAGTGTTGTTCCCTTTGCAACTTTGAATGTACCTCTAGCTAAATAAGCGAAAAAAAATAGTAAGTATTGAAAGGATATTTTATATAAACAACGAAAAAATAAATGAAGGGTCCGGCGAAAAGTTTAGGCTAACTTCGCATTGGCTAAAGGTTTTCTATTGCCATTTCGTCTAATAGAAAACGACGAGCGAAGAGAGCAACTAAAGATACTGACGAGCGTTTAAAGTTATCTACAGAGTGACTAATTGCAATTTCAATATTTTTTTATGACTTTCGCACTTCTCTTATCATCCTTAAATAACTAAGAAAATACCTTGTATTATGAATTAATTTATAAGCTAATGATGTGGACAACCTCCCATGTACAGGGATTTTTTTATTTGCTTTGTCTATCTATTAAATAAATCAGTCAAAAGTGACCCCTTACAAATAATGCAAATACTTTTCATAGCCCTATTTTCTCTAGAAGATGTTTTTTTAAAAGCCATACATACAAGCCATAAGTACATAGGGGCGAAGATAAAGTTCATTTAATTGTACAAACATGCCAAATTTCATTACAATCTGACGAATAGTTTCCAAAAAAATTGACAAGCGCGTGTGTACGGAAAAACATTTTTGAGTAATACGGAATAATGTCATACATTTAAAAATCTTATCTAGCAACATATAAGATTGCATCATAACGTAATCCCTAATCTTGGTTCTATCTTGATTTAAAATATAGAGGTGGCGAACGAGCGTTCATATATTCCTAGCTGTTACCCGCGACTCCGTTCGCGTTTACCCAGAAAATATTATCCAAAAACCTCCCTCGTGATATATTATAACTATTTATCAAATTTCATCAAGATCCGTTCAGCCGTTTAACTGTGAAAAGCCTACATACAGACAGACAGACAGAGTTACTTTCGATTCTAAGATAAATCTATGGATTATATTCTCAAATATTATGGCTATCATAATTTTAGTAAGAGGATTATTTATAACTTCCTGGCCAAACCAGGTCATAAATCCATTGACAACAAAGAGATGAAGCTAGATACTAATTAAATTTAATATAGAACTAGCTACACTCCGCGGATTCACCCGCGGGCCCAGTACAAAAGTACTTCATGTCCTTTTTTGTACCCTTTACAACGTATATGCAAAATTTCATGATGTTCGGTTGAGTATAGTTAAGAGGTGAGAGCGTAACAAACATACAAGTAAAAAAACCAAACGAACAAACTCACTTTCACAATTATATTATTAGTTAGGATGGTTTAAAACAACTGGTAGTTCCTAACATCCAACTAAACAATATTTTAAATTGCTTCAAAAATTATTATCAAATTTGTGTATCAACATTATGTAGTTGCGCAGATTCTATAAATTATTGAAAAAGATAAGGTAGATTCCATTTACTAAAGAAAACCACAACGACAAGACAGCGCAGCGGGAATTTCCGAAGTTGATCTACCATAAAAATATAGAATATATAGAAATTCCAGAGCTTGTTGACAGTTCACGTAATCTATAACAATGTAAAAGAAGATTTTTATTGATGGCTATGAGACCTGCATTATCTACCCGCTGCATTACGGAGCCTAATATCGAGTACTTCATGTTGATAATGTTAGCTTACAAAAATCAACTCAGGGCGTATATCTTACTCGCTTGTTGCTCCACTGGCGTAAATGTAGATACGAGTATTATAAATGACGACGAGAGCACAAATTCAGAGCACAGTTTCAAGCTATAGGTAGTCATGACATGACAACCCTTACTAATTTATACTATTAGTACCTGGATGACCGAGCTTTGCTCGGTATTTTTTTTTTTAATTGTGTTTTTTGGAAAATAAACAATTGATTTTAGTCTAACCTCAAAGCAAACACTCATTGACTTCGTGTTACTTAACAACGCCATCTGTTGTTGTGTCGTTAAAGCAATTAGTTGCTCACAAAAAATAGTATTATTATTCGCCAATAGATGTCAGGAAGAGTCATATTTTTCAGTTGAGACTACTCAAACGCCTCCTTTTTGTTATTTTTCTTCCAAGTTTATGTTTAAGTTGATTATCGATAAAACACGAATAAAATGACATTTTCTAAAAATGATTCCTAGCTAGATCGATTTATCGCCCCCGAAACCCCCTATATACTAAATTGTATGAAAATCGTTGGAGCCGATTCCGAGATTCCAATTATGTATATATATACAAGAATTGCTCATTTAAAGATATAAGATAAGATAAATGAGAAAGCGTGGATGTTTGTTACCCTTTCACGCAAAAACGACTTGACGAATCATCATGAAACTTTGTACACATATTCTGGGAGGTACTAGAAGTAACATAGGGTACTTTTTATATAGAAAAAAAAGATTAACCGCGGGTGAAACCGCGGAGCGCAGCTAGTAACAGTATAAAGCAATGTAGCTACCAAAAAATCTACGATTTTACTAACAGCTAGGCACAAACCTCTTTCGCTATTCCAAAACCTCCAGTCCCGAACATTATTGGATCCAGGTTTAACTGGAATTAAAGCTTTATAGCGACAAATCGTATTTATCATATTTAAACACAAATAAGTTCATAAACTAAGCCTTAATAGTTACTTATAAATTATTTAAAAGTATTTCAACCCCTAAACCGGAATCACGGACAGTCATAATGCGCATACGCACATGTGCACGTTACGCCAGCCTGTTTCCTTTTAAACAATATGTCGCATACAATTTTGAATCCATGCATAAAAGACACGCAAGCGACGCAATAAAAATTTACCTATTTTTAAAATTTTGAAAATCCTGCTTTCTACTTTTTAAAGTATAAAGGCGAAAGTTTTTGGTTTGTATCTGTTTGTTTGTTACTTCGTCTCTTTTAAACGAATCAACGGTTTTTTTTGATTTTGATTTGTATTTTTAGTCAAAATTCGGCATAGACTACATATTTTATGTAGAGTTAGTTTGTTATAGCCTGGATTTACACGTAGTCTTTTTTTAACTGCAGGTAACACCGCGGACCGCAGCTTGTGATTGGATAATGTAAAGAAGATTAAGCCAGGAATTTATTTTTAAATAATCGACCGAGCAAGCGTTAGCTAGCAAAGCGTCTATGCTTTAGCTTCGATAAAATACTTTCTTGTGTCTGAGTTCTGTCTGGATTTATCTCCGGATCTCTCTGTCTTCCTCAGCAAGTCGCATTCCTTAACTTTTCTTGAAATTTCGCTCACAAAATTTCACGAGAATCAATAGTATCACCAATCACTAAAAAATTGATGCATTATATTCAACCTGACTTTTGTAAAATACTTTGACATGAAATACCTTTAACTCAATTATTCATTATTATTATATTCATTAGCTCTGACATTTTAAATTATTATTTGTATGCCGCACCAGGCCAGGACATGTGTACTACCATATTTTAAGATCTGTATGCTATCCTGTATGTTGTATACTAAACCATGTTCGCACAAATAAATGAATCTTGCATCACTAGTTACGAAGCCACTAGTAACTATAATAGTTCAAAAATTACGTTACATTTTTTCCATATTTGGAACACGTTGGCTACAAAATCATATAGATGATTTCAGTCACGCATTGTTATCACTGTCGTTCACGTTATCAAGATACGAGAACGCAGACAATTAATGGTATCTAGAGCCGTGTTTCAAGGATCGCTTAGGTTCATGGTCAACTCATTGAACTCTTGAGGTTTTTGGTGTGTTCTGAGTCTAGCTGCTAGTTGTCCATTGTCATTATTGTGTTGTGAGGCATCATCAATACAGAGAAATGTGATGGGTAGCTATGAGTGTAAAACGTTATAATTATTGTGATTGTTATTAACTATAAATTAAAATCAGTATGCCATAAGTACCAGGTATTGTTTAAATATAATATTATTATGTTAACACCTTGCCATCATCTGTATTCCCAACTAACTACAACCTGGGTATCTTCAGGGCTAGAGTGAATAATTTATAGGTCGTCGTGCTCCATCTTAGACCACAACGTCGCTTAACATCATGCGAGTGTGTGATCAAACGTCAACCTATTCTACATAAAAAAAATATTTATAAAATAGTCTTCCACACTTAAGTCAGATTTTATTCATTTTTCTAATATTAAACAGCTGACTCCACAATTTGTGTGTGTGTGTGTGTGTGAATTTGTGTAAGACCCTATCGGTTTCGGTTGGTCTTAAAGTGTTAAGGTCACCTAGCTACTAGGATATAATAGAGTGTACTAGGTTCCTAAATAAAACAAAAATAATCCTTAAGATTTATTTAACATAACCCTCAAACTAATGCAACGATAGTTAGTTAGTTCCACGACTTTGTATCATCCAACTCCACCCACTTTGAAAAGGCAGCATTATAAATTCCTGGACACGGTTTTTTAAGCTATTTCTCTACCTAATTGATAGCACGTGCATCGTTTCCTCTCTGGCACGTGGCCTATCCTATTGAATAATTATTAGAATATTCGTTCCGCCCTTGGCCTCAATAATGTAAAGCACAATGCGTAGAGTACAAACAAACAGGACTGCGTGATCTCTTTGACAGTTAAATGAAGGCAATTTGATAATGCACTCTTCAGGTTTCGACGGAAACCTGAATAAGATATTAGCCGTTGTTTGGATGCAAATTAAAATATCTATGGAAATCATTATAATGCTAGTTGATTACCAGTTCTCAGCTCAAGCATGAAGAACTTGCATGCCAATGCATTACATAAATTTTATAACATACCTCCATTATTTTTATGTAACATTTTAAAATGAACTTTAGTATCACTATTAAAAATAGCAGATCCATTTCATGAAATGCCATAATAATATAAGTTTTCGATTTTCAATTGCTGCTTCTATAATTCTAAATTCTTAATTATTTATTCTGGTCCTTCAAATGATTAAAGTTTTTACGACACTGATGAACGGTCTTGATATTACATGAATCTAAAATAAGACGATATTTTTGATTATTCATTAACATAGGACAATTTGAGAGGATCCATAGGCCTCGTTTACCATGACATAAGGTCAAATATTACCAATAGGCCTAGAAATGTTACACAACAATCAATTCATAAAATCGATACATAATTAGGTCAGCCATCTGTTACGTTTATAACTTCCTAGCATCATAATATATACTTATATATAACTATATACACTTCTAAAATTAAACTCTCAGCTCCAGATGGTAAGTGTGCCTTTTTTTGAAGTCGCGCACCAACGTGGGAAACTTAGGAGCAGATTTAAGAAAAAGTTGAGGAAAAAAACACTGCATATGCCAGCGAATGGGGCCCACGTGGCAAGACAGGAAGAACTTTAGACGCGTGCCACTTGTGTGTGTAACTGACTGTGAAATAGACTCACTTGTTAACTTAAGTTTACAAGTGAGTCCACTTCATAGTCCGTAACTTATAAGCTTACAAGTAACTTAGTTCTCTTGCTCAACGAAGGAGAACACCCCATGCTTCTGTAAGCACTACCGAATAGGGTTAGAAATGTAATAAAATGCAAATGACAGTTATTACATTGTTTAATTTTCTAAATTATTTTCTGATATTTTTACATATTATATTCCTAAATGCTTATAAATATTTTTTCAAACCATTTTTTTTCATCAAAAACACTAAATGGTTTACTCTGTCCAAATTTTTATTTTCTTGTTAGTACGACAATTATTTTATAACAGATAAGTTTCCAAATTTGTATTTATTATTATATACCTACTTATAACTACTAGAGCTTCGAATATTCATATAATGTTACAATGTTGTGTAATGAGTGTGTGTTTAATTTATTAGATTCTACCTAGAGACATACTCTCCTACTAACAAACGGTTTGTAGTCACGGAATAATTGTACAATGTTTTGTCTTTTTCGAACGAGTTACAAATTTATAAGAAAGAAAAAGACAACACTAAAACTATTTCGAGGATAAACAACGTTTATTAGTAAGGATTGAAGTATATTCACGTTTTTTAAATTTACCTGTACAATAGATCAAAACACAAATACCTACCTAAACTAAAACGTATTATAGCTATTACACGTTGATAAATAATCTCATTTCCAATAACTTCTTAATCTTAGTCATTACATATAATCTAAGTCATAATAAGTATTTACCTAATTAAGACTATTTTGTAAGATGAAAACAAGAAAATGGCACTTTTTAATTGCTTAAAGACAGACATCTATTTTCTATCACCGTTTATACTCGTACTAATAAAGGTCACGGAATATATAGTTATACCTACAGTGTTTTGTCTTTTTCATTCTTTTAAATTTTCAAGTCTAACGAAAAGGACAAAATACTAAAACTATTCTGAGGCTACACAAGATTTATAAGTTAGGGGGACAGTGATTAGCTGATTAGTTGATTAGCTGATAGCAAACATCAGATACTGTAAAACCAAACTTAAAATATTGATGACTATTTTCTTACAAACTATTGAATTTCTAAAACCTATTATTAAAGTATCACAAGTCATTGTTTGCGCCTGTAAGCTCATTTTCAAGCAATCGGTCGTTGTTGTCACTCTTGTCACTCTCATTGAATTTGTTACTGTAGTGACGGGGACAGAATCAATGTCGATTGCTCCAGAAACAGTCCGCTGACATCTAAATCTTATCTAGATAACGCAAACGTATGTAAATAAGTCGGCCTATTTGTATAAAAGTGACAAAGAGATGACAGAGTGTCTCCATTGTTAAGATAAATTTAATTTACTTAGCATAGTCATAAGCTCATTCTGGGTTACACAAAACGGTGGTACTAAACCGAGAGGAGCTCATTGAACTCATCAAAATGAACAACATTCATCATGGAATCAAGCCGGGATAAATCTAGAAATCGCGAAAAAAAAAATGTTATTTACAGCTGCTTTGTGTGAATTACAATATTATGTATAAAACAGATATTTCCATAACCAATAAGGTCGATCATTTAGAAAATAATTGTTCAAAAAATGAATTTAGTGAACTCCTATCAACATAACACTATCCTTTTGTATAACCTTCTACATTGTCACGCATTAGCATAATTTAGTAAGATTTAGGCTATTTAATTTTATTGAGCCTATAATAGGGCAATGAAATAAGTAATAATTATAAATTAAAAGCATCAACGCCATATTATCATAATAACGATCAATTTGAAACATATAAATTATTTCGTAATTGGATCAGACGCAATAAAGATAGGTCTAACGTGGCCTTACACTGACCAATAGGTTTTAATCAATTGCTCTATCTATCTATCTTACTAGGTTAAACAAATCATAACACTTTGTTTCATCGACGCTTTTAACTAATATTATCACTTCAAATAAGTACTTATAAAATTTACCTACTATAACTAATGACATACTTAGATCTTGAAATATTTTAAAATTTACTACGACGAGTGTTTTTTGTATTTTATCTGCACATAAATAATTTACAATTCCTCCCAAAATTGTATAAAACAGCTCTCTGAACATGTTATTACTTGAATTTAAATCCATAAAATGTCAAGTCCGGTCAATCCTCTGCACCCACATCATAACAAATCCCCAAAGAAAAATAATCGACACTTGAGACTTGGTCAAACAAAGGACTCTATACTGACTCTCTAACCTTCAAACAAGCCATAATGTGCAGAAAAACATCATACGTCATTCAAAATATTCTTGCTTTCTTTTAATTCTAATTCAGCTTTAGGTGCTCCTTTCTTTCCATATCTAAAGTGTTCCTCAATTTGCAATAAAGTTTTCTCTTTTGTTTCAGGTAAGCAGAAATACAAAAATATTGTTCCTAGTAATGTAGAAACACCGTAGAATAGATAGGTTCCATGGTGCCCGATACTTTCGAACATACCTGGGGCGGTTTTAACTGTGGTGAAAAATGCAATGGAAGTCATCATCACACTGATGCCCGAACCCAGGCCTTTAGTTTGTACCGCGAACAGCTCACCGACCATGTTCCATGGCAGAGGACCAATACCCATGCTAGACACGACAATATAAAATGCTATCAAGCCTAATGAAACAAAAGGTGACAAATGACGTATATAGTCAACTTTGACTAGATATAAGTACAACGCTAGCGCTATTAATGATGCTGAAGTAAATATACCACTAAAAATTGCCATTGGTCTTCTGCCAGATTTCCTCAGCAGAATACAAGCAATTACTAAAGATACACAACGTAATACGTCTATACTTATCATAGCCGCATCTGCGTGACGTTTGCTAGAATGATTTCCAATCAGAACCTTCATCATGTCTGTAGTGTAAGCGCAAATAACATTGACTCCTGATAACTGAGTGATAATGAAGAATATTGTCATAATGCCCAAAGGTTTCCAGAATTCTGGTTTTTTGATATTTTCTCTGAGTTTTTCAAACTTCCCTTTTGTGTTATCTCTCTTAGTTTGCTCTGCAATCATTTTGTCAAGTTCCGATTTCATTGCAGGGCTTTTGCCTCTGTACCATTGGAATGATATGACACAGTCATCAATCCTATTCTTAGAAGCAAGCCATGCTGGTGATTCTGGGGCATAGAAGATTGTAATTCCACCAACCATTGGAAACAGCCCGCACAACATTGCAGCGTAGCTCCAATGAAGGAACGTTCCAAATAGGTGTGACAAAAGCACTCCAAATGCTATTCCTAAAGACAACGCAGCTAAAAAGAGTCCTCTGTAAGATGGTGAACTAATTTCTCCCACAAAGACTGGGCCGAGCGGGCCTAGCCAGCCTTGACAAAATCCTGTGATGAATCTTCCAAACAGGATTAAGCCCATTATATTATTTGAAAATCCAATGATTAGCCATCCCGTTACAAAACACGTCGATAGCATTATTTGGGCCTTTCTTCTTCCAAATCTTTCCATGAGGTATCCTGATGTTAGGTTCCCAAAAAGCAGAGCCAGGGATGATATTGCAGCTGAAAATAAACATATCTGGTTATTTGGAGTTCAGGAGATTATAGCAGCTTTAAAATTGCGATACTAGAAACGAAATACATACCTACCCATGATACCATTTCAGTGGAAAACTTGTGTTTTCCTTTGCCATGTTGGAGTTGTGGTATGAGGATAGCAGAAATACCAGCTGTAGCGCCCGCACCCAGGTTCAACATAAACACTCCAAATGATATTAAAGCCTGAAATAAAATACAATCTTTTATATTTTTCTAATCTAACGCTGTAACTAAGTCATAAATGTCTTATTTGCGTTTAATGAGCACTTCAAGTCGGTATCTTTAGGCATTAATTTATTATTATAGAAATACGGTATAAATGTTTTATCTATCTCAATGGGTCAAGATAGCGAGTAAGTTTTTATCAACATAAGCGAAATACGAGTAGGTATATAAAACCTTAACAATAAATTTATATTATAACTTCATATTTTACTGACTTTACGTAAAAGTTTTTTTAAAACCGTTGCTTTAGATTTCGTCACATATTCATAACATACTCTACTATCACGATAAAATGAACCGGTTCACAGTTCACAGTCCATTATACTTATTTAACTTTAAACATCAAAATATCCAGTACAGTAATTATCGTTATTATTGTACTATCTACCAGTATACATACTATGAATATACTAATTTGTTTCCAGATAAAAAAAAAACTAAAAATCCTTGCATTTTGCACCACAACGATAAGCAAAATAAATTTCTTGACAGTTTTAAAACTGCTTGATAGCTTTAAATTTTCGAAAAATTCGCATTCGAACAGGCGTTCGTTTGTAATATCGTTGTTTATATTCGTTTGTATAGTGTTTGTACTGTTATCAAATTGATAATGAATGGTATGGTTCGTAAAGTGAATGTTAACGCAGAGTTCAGTAGACCAGAAGCACGTGTAGAATGACGTAATCAAAGAGCAAATGATGAATTATGATCTAGTCCTAACTGCCTGAATGGTAGTTAATTATCGAGATAATATACATATGTTGCATGCACAAATCATGTTTACTCTAATATCTTAAAGAGGTAGAGATAGTAAGTTAATATGCATTACGGAGTAATCTCTAAAATTCCTAGTCCTAGTAAATAATCTTTCTTTTTAATTAACTAAATAGCGTACTTGACCGTAGATTATAAAATATGAGTAAAGTCGTGAGTAGATGATCTAGTTTAGTCTGTTATTTATCCAATTTGTAATATTTTTTAGCACTGAAATACTCTTTCAAGTATTAAGTATAATTATAAGGACAATTAAAATGTTATAGTATGTAATTAATTGTCGGAAATTGTTACTTATCGCAAAAATATCAATTGTGTAACGATAACATGGTACCCAATTTAATATATATTGAAAAGCAAGGTTAAAAAAGTCTACATAATCAAACTACTGCAAATAATTTGGTGTAGCACGTCCTTCATATTTTTTATTCGTAGGTACAAATAAGATTAATTGAAGCAAAGTTAGACCCAAAATTAAAATATTAAATACTTAACATGAGAGATCTAACCAGTTATGGTAAGTTTAATGCAGTATGATTTGAGTACCTGATTCCACTAGTATTAGTAACATTATATTTTGCTAAATTATTATGGTTTTTTTTACGGTTTTCCAACGGATTTATCCAACTACCATCATGTTCATCACTATGATTACAAAAAATGGACAGGACTATTATTCTTCTATGAGTGTATCAATAAACAATTATCAGCTTCCGATTCGTTAGCGTACTAATTATAAAAAAATAGTTTCAGGTTAACAATTAGCGGGTCTTATTTCCACTGTAATGTACACGGTTTTTTTATTATATTTTAGCATGTTCCAAGGTTTGTTATTTTTTTTATCACACAAAAACAGCACTGAAGTACACACCTGTCTCTTAAACGGAGACTGTTGCCTGTTATTATATTCGTTTTTTGTTTCACTAATATCTTTTCCCGCGTCATTTATGTTGATTTTCTCTAACTCGGCCAGCGGCTGGTTGTCCATGTCGGGAGGTCTGAGTTACACTGCACTACACATAACCAAATTGTCTACACCACGTCTTGCCGGATCACTCCTTATCTTATCATTAATACTTGTACACAGTAAATACGGCAAAAGTGTCTTCGCCGCACGCATTTATTGTATTCCGGCTTAGCAATGAATGCTTCTAAATTGCCTGTAGACTGGTCAGTTTCTCAAACCAGTTATGTAAATGTCTCCAATACTAATTCTTAATTTGACCCTGATTTTGAAAAAGGTTGTGGTAAACTTTCCGATGTAGCAGCTTATGGGATACTTGGGGGCAATGCCCGAGTTCCATTCGCGGGTTTTGAATATGACAATTTCTTAGGAATGCGCCAAAACAGTTCTCTTGCCTTTGGGTTGTTCTTTGGTTAATTAACTAAGAAAGAAAATAAATAAATAAGAATGAAAAAATTACTACTTTCCACGTTTATTGTTATCAGTCTTAGTTTTAGCAATTAAGTTATTTTGCTATTTGAAAATGGCGGATAACTATTTACATCTGTTTTTTATTTTAACTTATTACTAAGCAACTTCTTTGGAAAAAACCTAAGTTTAAAATTCGAGCCGGTGCACAAAAACATTTTTTTTAAATAAATGTATTCAACAGGCCTGTTTGTTGTTATTTCCTGTCTGCATCGTAAAGTTGTCTTGATACATGTCTAGTATTATCTTTATAGGCTTTTTAGATCATACGAAAGATATGTACTAAAATAATCATATTTACATAATATTATGCCTGAAATATTACACCTATATGTTACTGTATATTATATGCATGTCTATATGGTGTGTTATAGTAGTCAACTTAATATTAATGGACTAAAAACTTCCTCGTTCATGATTTAAATTCGGTTTATAAAATTGCAATAACTCATCTTTAAAATAGATACTCACTCATGCATTATCGGTTGATATACGACTATCAATAATGGCATGAGTATAGTAAGTATGCATGTATGCATAACTTCGATACCGCTATTTTTGAGCCGAGTTTGAATTTCCATTAAACAATGGAAATAGATTCATGATTGATAAAATTGTTTATACAATTACAAGTATGATTTGAGGTCGAGCAATTAACTTTGTTCTTGGATTGAACTAGTCTGTTAGTATAATTTTATATGAACGTCAGTGGAAACAAGGACTTGATCCTTATTGTTTGTGTCCTAAGCTTAATTAAAAGCAGAAGGAAAGTTTATTGCCAAGTTTTAAGGTCATAGATCACTCTCGCTTTTTATTTATGTCTAAAATTTGTAAAATTAACACATTTACATTTATTATTATGTTAAAACTTGTAAATTATTTATTATTTCGTTTTACGTGAAAGCTATAGTCTATGGAAGCATGTTATGGTTTGTAAAGACACCCAAAATTACTATCATTATTACTAGCCGATATCTTCCAAGCCAAAAAAACAAAATAAAAAAAACCCTTGTAAAATTACTATAACTATCAACTTTTACTAATAATATTTCAGAAAATTGACAGCAATGACCGACTTCATCGCATTCATATCGCAACATTTGTTTTACATTCTTCTGTTCTTCGGCACAAGCTTGTGGCTACTATACAGATGGCAGAAGAATTCTAGGTTGTACAGACTTGGAAACAAACTCCCAGGGCCATATGCATATCCTATATTTGGAAATACACTAGAAGCTGTGGGATTAGACCCCGTCAGTAAGTTAACTACGATTTAGAAACTCCTGATCGAAATTTGAATAAATTCAAACTACGGTTAAAGGTTATCATTTATTGGATCGACTCGGGATGGTCTCTACTGGTGGTCAACTGCTGGCCAACGGGTGGTCCACGGGTGGACGCTGCGGTCAACCAGTGTACCTCGCGTGGTTAACGAATTTCTAAGTAGTCTGTCCGCGATTGTCATTTTGTTCTCGCGTGAGCCACTCGCCGCCGCCGTCGTAGCTCACGCTGAGGCGATCCGGAGTTGATGTAGTGAGCGCCTATCCATAGAAGTTCATATAAAGAATACCTAACCGTACGACGCAAGGCGGTGCGTGTCGTATCGCGGGTGGCTGTAATGAGTGATAATCTTTAATGCTATGTTACTTTTTGCAGAAATTGTTGATATAGCATTAGCATATGAGAAGCAGTACGGGACCGTGATCCGTGCTTGGCTTGGGCCGAAACTCGTTGTTTTCCTACAAGACTCTGTTGATATAGAAGTCATCTTGAACAGTCAAGTTCATATTAACAAATCAGATGAATACAGATTCTTCAAACCTTGGCTTGGAGAAGGTCTACTAATTAGTTCTGGTAATTTATTGTTTTTAGTTAGAAAATAAGTTAAAATCAACTATACATCAACTCAGTTATATCAACTGGGGCAAATGCGTATGTGGGGTAATTGCCCCAAAGACGAATTTGCCCCAGTTAGCCCTACATCATTTATTACAGGTAAAAAATGGCGATCACATAGAAAAATGATAGCACCAACGTTCCACATAAATATATTAAAGTCATTTATGGATGTGTTCAACAAAAACAGCAGAAATGTTGTTAAGAAGATGAAGTCCGAAGTTGGAAAAACGTTTGATGTCCACGATTACATGGGTGGCGTTACTGTGGACATACTGTTAGGTATGTTTGAAGTGGATTTTAATTATCTATCTTCTTTTTAAATAGTACCAAAGTATAATGCGTTGATGTTCCTGAGAGTCAATCAGTTTTTCCTAATTACAAACCGTGCCAAATTCGGGAATTTTCTACAACGTGACAATAATAAATGAGACACTATCCTGTATTGTAGTCGTATAAAAAAAACAATACAAAGGCGTCGTTAGGAAGCATGAGGAACTTGCAAGCTGCAGCTTTTTGCGTATTGACACCATTTATTTGATCGTAGTTTCGCTTGTAAAATCTCTTCTTACCTTTACGAAATTGCAAATGGTAATCAATTAACAAACGTGTTGATTTTCTTTCAAGCCAATGAGGTAATGGATGTGACGGCTACACTTACCTAAGCTTGTGTATTGGATAAGGGCAGCCGTATTAAAATTGTGTATTAAAATAAGTAATGGTTTGATATTAATCTGATACTGTATTGTTTTAGAAACAGCGATGGGTATAACTAGGACAACACAGGATGAGTCTGGATTTGACTATGCAATGGCTGTAATGAAGTAAATGAATAGTTATTACTAACCTCACATTACTGTATCTTATCTGTATACTACTATATACTGTATCTTATTTTATATTTCAATAGAACTTTCCGACGCTTTTCAGAATGTGTGATATCATCCATCAGAGGACTTACAAATTTTGGTTGCGACCAGACTTTCTTTTTAAGTTTACTTCGTTTTTCAAGAAACAAATTAAACTTTTGAGTATTATCCATGGACTTACCAATGAGGTAAATAAATAAATAATTAACAATAATGCCGTTTAAAATATGGCAACAAAAGCGTTGCTGCAGTGCTGCAAGAACCATAATAATAATATTTATTATTTTGAAGGTAATCACTAGCAAGAAGAAAACTTACATTGAGAATAAAGCACGTGGAATCATTCCTGCAACTTTAGAAGAGTTGACTCGCACTGAAAGTGATGATAATGATTCTGTAGCATCAAAAACGGTTTCTGACGCCGTGTTCCAGGGATATCGTGATGACTTAGACTTCAACGACGAAAATGATATAGGCATGTGCTTTAAATTAATAATTTAAAGTTATGTATACTTATTAAAACACAGGGAATTAATAAGTTGCAAAAAAACCTAATAAGTTTAATAGATTTACAAAAAAATAGTCAAATTTCTGGGTACTCTTAGCTAAGTAGATTTTATATTGCAGGTGTGAAAAAACGATTGGCATTTTTGGACCTACTGATCGAATCCTCACAGAATGGTTCAATTGATTTGAGTGATCGAGAAATAAAGGAAGAAGTGGACACGATTATGTTTGAGGTAGGAAATTAGTTACTCAAAAGTATTATTAACCTGGAATATTACATACAGCCAAAAAGAGTACTTACTAGTTCATCTCATTTTTATAGCTATCATTATATAAAAGTAAAAAACACTATTATTTCAAATTAGCTGATCCTTAGAAAATATTGAAAAAACGAGTATATGGAATAGACAAAAAAATAAGCGTGGCTTCAAAAAACTTTACGAATTCATAGTCATTTATTTGATGACGCACTATACTCGTGAGTCTAGTAATTCCACTTTCTGCAGACTAGGTTAAACGAAATAAAATTGGGGTTGTGAAATAGAAACAACAAAATCTTCTTAGGATTTGCGCATCACACAGAGGACAAACGAGTTTTGTTTGGGGAAACAAGTTTTAGAGTATATTCTGCGTATCAAGAGTTTTGAGGTTAAAATAAAGGTTCTCCTTGTCACGTCGTAGGTGGCAAGTAAATGCGCAAAATCAAAGATTATTTTTCTAAATGTAAGTATTTCTATAGGTAAGTATTTTGTATAGCTAAACATAAACAAACATTACACATTATTATGATAGGAAACTAGCGACAAGGTAAATATTTTTTTCAGGGTCATGACACCACAGCAGCTGGGTCCAGCTTCGTTCTCAGCCTCCTGGGAGTCCATCAGGACGTCCAAGCGAAGGTCTATGACGAGATTTACGAGATCTTTGGAGATTCTAACAGACCAGCTACTTTCGCTGATACCCTGCGTATGAAATATTTAGAAAGAGTGATATTGGAGACCTTGAGACTGTTTCCACCAGTACCAATAATCGCTAGGGAATTGAAAGAAGATGTCAGAATTGGTAAGTGTATTGTTACAATTTTTCAAGGAAGTACCAACCTAACTTAAGTAAAGTTATAGCTCAGTTTAAAACTATTTAGTTTTGCTATTTATTGAAGGTTGTATATTTTATAAAGAGATGACTATAATTGCTTTGTGACACATTTGTTTTTAACAAGATTGTTTCAATATTATGAAATGTGTTACTAATCAAAGTACGAATTCGAATAAACAAAATGACTAACGGAACCTAATTAATTATGCAGAATGCTGCGTTACATGACCCTTTGTCTCCACTCATTTAACAGGAAGCGAAAATGAATCACTCATCGTAGTAAACTGAATCATTTCATTATTGAAGGAAGTTTTAGTAGGACACTAAAAAATTACGTTATTGCAAACCTTTTAAATTACTAAGCAAAAATTAAATATCCTACGACTGAGTGAGATCCCACTCGAACGCTGGATCTCTGTCTCCGACCTATGAGACACCGTTGTTTCTGATTTTTTGTAATTGAGGTAATGAAAAAATATGTATGGCGTACAGGTTCACCGCCTTTCACTTTTAGGACTAAATATGGTCTGGCGAAGTGTGGGTATTGTAATACACCCCAACCAGCCCCTTTGGCGGAAAGCTATGAAGTAAAGTTATGAGGTACTGACCATTTTTGACACGTTTTAGTGACCAATAACTACTTGCTGCCAGCTGGTACCACTGTAGCCCTGGGTATATACTGCATTCATCGCAGCCCCAAACACTACAAGGATCCTGAAGAGTTCAACCCTGACAACTTCCTGCCAGAGAACGCTGCAGCCAGGCACTACTACAGCTTCATACCGTTCAGCGCCGGGCCCAGGAGCTGTGTTGGTAAGTATTGCTGATTCATAATTATAAACATGTTCATAGAAAAGTAATTATTCTAGTACTAACTGCGCCCTGCGGTTTAACCTGCAGGGGGCCTACCATGATATTTTATTGCAATAATAATAACAATAAAATTCTTTATTTCAGGTCACAATAACCCAGTATGAATTAACTAAGTACTTAATTGTAATAACAACAAAATTCCGTAATAAGGTAGTTAAAATAGTTAAAGATAAGAAAAAAAAAATGGTGATTACGTTTTTTATTCGACGCTGCGCGACCATGGACCTTATTGCGCGGCGATACGATCGCGCAGCGTCGGAAACAAAACGCAACGTCATAAAAAGTTATGCGTAAAAAACTGCGCTCTGATTTTTTTTTTCATAGGGGGCAAACAAGCTAGCGTGCCGCCTGATGGTAAGCAGTCACCGTCGTCTATAGATAACTGTATTATGTTATACATATGCCAGTATCTGTGACTATGGCCGCAACTTCGTATGCAGTGCTGCTCACCTTTTGTCATTTTCTTTCTTAATTTCGCAATTTATTTCTCTACAGCATTTTGTCTCAACTTACAATTTACACTTTCTTTTCCCTGATTGCATTATTATTAATTATTATTATTACAATTGTATGCCCAGTGGGGCTATTCCTACGCGTGAGATGAGATGAGATTTTATCTTGGCCACTTTCACTCCTATGACGTTTCAAAGGACAAGGACGAAAAAAAGTGAGATGAAAATCTCAAATCTCCGAATAGGGTCCCTGGTTGTTTGTTCTACAACAACAATTGTCAAGCCATGCCAGAGGCCTTCGGGCGGCCTAGAAACTCTGACGTCAGGACTATACGGCCCATTTGGTCCATATTAACTGGCTTGTTTTTACCCGACTGCCCAAGAAGTAGGGGTCATGTTTTTCGAGTGTATGTATGTATTTAAGTATGTATGTATGTATGTATGTATATAAATATTTGAGGTTTGTTTGGCACGCCCTACAGCCTAAACAGCTTGATTGGTTTCGACATGTGAGGTGTCATTTGAATCGTCTTGATAGTGGAAGTGACATAGGGTACCGTATTAATTAAATGCAGCCGGGTTTTTTGTTTTTCTTTAAATAATGTTACTTACTTATTAACAATTCAGCCATTTAGTGAATAGAAAGGCATAAAGCCACTTTCGCATTTGCAATAATTCAAGTCTGACATAATCTTTAATTTAATTTAAAAAAATAGAAATAATATTAATATCTTAATTTCTCAGGCTTATTGTTAACTCGTTTGATTTCAGGTCGTAAGTACGCTCTCCTAAAGCTGAAAGTTCTACTCTCAACAATACTCAGGAGCTACAAGTGTGTGTCCGACGTACCAGAGCATCAGTACAAGCTCTTAGCCGATATCATTCTTAAAAGGAGCGACGGATTCAAAATAACTTTAGAGCCTAGAGAAAGAATACCATCTTATGGTACTTCATAGATTTTTATAAGGATGAGTAGTATAAAATCTCTTTTGTTTTTCTAAAACACTAAAAGATTTTTAAGGAAATTTTGTTGTTGACGATGTTTGCTTTCCGTAATGAAATGGACAAATAGTCATGTGTCATGCTATTTAAAGGAAATGGAATGTATTTACGTGCTAACTTAAATATATACTTGCTTACTCGTCAAAGAAGGCTAACTGCTAAGATACGGGTTCATATTTGATCCTATATATGTAGTTTAGGGAGAACCCAGATATGACACTTTTACAATAGCATCTACTCGTATTTAGTAAAATAAATAATTAATTTGAATTAGAATTTACGTCATTTACTTGAATACAATAATTCAGTAGTTAAATGTGTTAATAATTAAATAATGCCTCGTTTTATTTTATTATTATACCTAGTTCCAATAAGATACTTCTCAACAAAAAATTTCTTACTAAAAAAACAATACTTTTAGGAATTATTTCGATTTATTAAAAAAAGTCTTATTTGCAAAACTGTGTCAAAGTAAGTATTATTGATAGTATCAGGTTATTTTATATTTAATCAGTTGTATTGAAATGGAATTAAACAATGTAAATGAGTGTGAAACAGGCTGTATTACAATTCTTATAGGTAGGGTCAACTAGGGTCAACTGCGCCAATGCGACAATTGCGTCTATCGAGAATTACTGACAAACCCTTCACAAATTAGGCGCCACCTACATCTTTTTTCTATTTTTGGTTGCAATAATCTGTACTAGATGGCGTTAGTTGCCTAACTTGTGAAGGATTTGTCAATGATTCTCGAAAGACGCAATTGCCCCTCAGACGCATTTGCCCCTGTTGACCCTATAAAGGAAAAGTAAATTGACCACTAACAGTTTTGAAAAAAAATAGCTGTTCAAGTGTATACTATATAAAACTGAGTATATATAAAACGAACATAACGTCGGCTATTTTTCAATACCACAGGTGTCAAAAAAGCTAACAAACGCCTGATGGTAAACGATCACTGTCGCGTAGGATGCCTGTAATACCTGGTAATTGATCAGGTGCCTAGTTACTTTGTAGGGAGACTGAATTTTTTTTTTCGAAATTTGCAATCTGATGTTCAAAAAGTTGTTGATTATGACAGATAGAACGCCACCCTTAAATTAGGAACCATTACTACAACCAAAACAACGAAAAATTTAATTTATTTCAAATACGGTTTATCTACTCGTATATACAAGTAGACGTCACGAATATTTTTTGGCTGAGGAGGTATTTTAGTTGTGTCGTCGTGTTCATCTGTCCAATTGTGTGTCACTGTACGTTATCTCATAACATATCGTCCCGCCTTTCCCCCGAGGGGGCTGGCAGAGGTGTAATACAACACCTACACTTTGCCGGACGATATTCAGTGCCAAATGTGATAGAGGGCGAGCCTGTCGCCATACACCAGGCTCCAGTCATGTAGCAGATGACAAACAATACGCACATATGTTCACAAGATTAACAAATTGCGTGCCGTCGGCTGAGTTTGAACCGGCTGCCTCTATCTCGAGTGGCGGGCCTTTTCCAACTAGGCTAACATCGCGTACACTTACGTTATATGTATATCTCATTTTATTATTTATTTACACACGCAATACAAACAAAAGATCCAAAACTTTAACCTAAACACTAATTTCATTGACCATGATTAGCCATAAATGCGACATTCGATTTTTAGAATGAATTCACTATTAACATCAGCCTGTACACCACTTGTTTGTTGAGAAACGAATACGATTAATTTCCGCAGTGCATATTTATTACTTAGGTACACAATTGATATATAAGCGAATTCATCAAAATAATTATGTGACTACCTACAATCGACCGGAAACTATGTGAGTAGGTGCAACGACAAGCCAACGCACGTGTAAAAGTGTTCATTTTAAATTATGATGTTGCTATTTTTACTGTGAATTTAAATACAAAATTTACTATACTATAATTGCAATTAGTATAAAATTTAAAAGTGCTAAAAAAAGATTTTGCTGTAAGTAATGGTTTTGTTACTAGATAAACCTCCTTCCTGCCCTCTCCATTGCTCTTTGGGTGATATAAGACCCATCGTAAACGACCGCGTCTCACATCTGTATACCTACTTTGACAATAATTGTTCTAAAGTATACATTTCATGTTCAAAAGTTTTGTACCAATTTATTTCTCAGAAAAATGGCAACAGTCGTCGACACGAGTCCAGGCTACTATATTGACACGCGGTTCTTTTTCTACCCTCTTCTACTGCTAGCTTCGATTCTCTGGTTGCTGCATCGACGACAGCAGAATTCCAAACTGTACAGACTTGGGAACAAGCTTCCGGGTCCACGTGCTCTACCGTTTTTCGGAAACGCCCTGTTACTGCTTGGAAAAAAACCTGATCGTAAGTTACATAGATATGTAGTAAGTAGGCAATGATAGCAATAGCAATAGCAAGTAGCTAGTTATAAAGTAAAATACAAAAAAATAACCAACTTCAAAACAACCACAAAGGAATTACAATGTAGAGATAAATGAATATCTTACAAGCGCTCCATTTCCTCTTTTGAAGTGGGTGTCAGATAAATTCGACCTCCTCCTGAAGGCGGTTGAAAATACAATTTGAAGTAAGTACGAGTAATACTATCACAAAAACCAATAAGTAAAAAATAAAAATATTAATGAAAAATATAAATTATTTTAAACGTTAAAATACACAGCCCCTAATTAACAGGTGTTTAACACAATAAATAGAGCTACACGTAACATTTGATTCAAATAATGACAATGTTTTTGTGTACTTACATAACATTAAAAATCAACAGAAAACTTTATAAAAATAGAGTTTATTGATAGCTCCCATAGTTATACTTTACAGTTCAATTAATAATAAATTCTTTAAAAAAGGTTATTTTGTGCGTAATAGACTCAGTTGTGGACCAATTGGAATATTTATGGTTTTGAATCATTTTAATAGAAAGAGAGGTATTTTTTTATAGGCTACTGTTACAGACTATTAAAATCCATACTCAAACTATATAATTTAATGTAACTGTTATAGGCTTTTCACGGCTACACGGGTCTTGATGAAATTTGATAATTAGGTACAATATTTCACGAGGAAGGTTTTGGATACTATTTACTGAATAAATGCAAACGAAGTCGCAAGTAACAGCTAGTAACGTTTACAAATTAGTCAGTGTGTAATTGAAACTAACGGCTGATATATCGATATCTTTCAAGTATTACATAAAACAGTAATTTTAATACCTATATATAATAGCTACCACCACTGAGGGTATCCTACCGCGGTGGCTAGTGACCCTAATTAAAATTTCCTTTTTATTTGTAATTTTTTTTAAATGATTGTAATGTGTATATAATGTAGCCAGAAATAAATTATCTTATCTTAACTCATCAAAGGGACGAGTTATTCGACCACCACAAAAAAAAGAACGCAAACGCATTAAAATTTTTAAAACAATAAATAATAATATTTGGGACACTTGCACACACGGTCGTCTGACCCCAAACTAAGCAAAGCTTGTGCCATGGTTATCATATATTTTTTAAATACATACTTATTCAGATAATTAGCACACATACATAGAACAAACACAAATGTTCATCACATGAATGTTTGCCCTAGGTGGGAATTGAACCCACGCCCTGTAGCTCAAAAGGCAGGTTCAATACCGACTGAGCCACCGAGGTAGTCAAACCAAGAACATATAATTTTATTCTTTCATTAAAAATTTAAGAGCGTTGCTCTTGAATTTATTCTGTTATATCTATTTCAGTAGAGTAATGCCTGGCAGTCCTCTGCTTGTGTTTTCATCTCCTTATACGACAATACTTCTTCCTTTTCCTTTTTGTCTATAAATGTTCATCTCGGACTTCCTCGTCCTCTCCCTTCTTCTATAATGGTTTTCATTAGTCTGTCATGTCGTACAAAAGGTCAGTGTGTATTTTAGGGCCTGCGGTCTATAACCGTTTACCAACCGTTCGGCATGCGCCTTCTACCGCGTGCTTCAAAACCAAGCTGAGAGCTTGGTTACTAGAACATATTTTGTTTTAAGGCGAGGCTTTCCCAGAACTTTAGGTATTTTACTCTACCTCAGGCCGCACTTTTTGGGAGCGCGACGTATCCATTCACGCGACACAAAAGTTGTGTGCGATGCGCCGCGCGCACGTCTTTCACCCGTCAGTCACGTTATGGTATCGAGTACCTAAACACCCATTTTTAGGAAATCGATAAAAAAATCCGTCCGTCATTGTACTCATCCATTTTATGAACATTTTTTATTTGATGCCAAACAAAAAAAAATCTAAAAAATGCCGTTCAAGCCAATATAGGTACAACCAATCTTATGTCCACGAGTTTTTGTATTTTTTATGTGTGAGCAGTCGTGGCATTAGTTTCATTTTACCGGTAGTGTCATATTTCCATTTTATCACACTTCACACTCATAAATACAAAAGATTGCGATTGTGTGTGGAAGTTAGGTACTTACTCGTATTTCACTTATTCACACCTAAACGGCTAGACGGATGAGGATCATATTTGGAACGGAGTTAGCTTATGCCCTGGATTGACACATTGGCTACTTGTTATCCTTATTAGGACAAATATTTATACAGGGTGTTGGAATGATTGTGTAACTACCGGTAATCATTAAATAATACAACATAGTAAATTTCATTATTTTTGGGTATATTGTATAACAATGGTAATAACAATTTTAATTAACTTACTTTACCATTAGGTGCGTACTAATAATATTGTATGGTTTGTTAAATGTTACAAAGTTAAAAAACTAAGCGATTCAGATATAATTTTGAACAATAATTATGAAAGAATCGAGTAAACTTATACCGGATATATAGGTATACATACCCTGGGTACGAAGTGGCGGACATTCTGCTAGTACTAACAAAACATCCAATACAAAAATATACATTCACAATATTTACATTTATATATACAATTGAGCTATAGGTACGTAGTATTATTATTTGTTCTGTGATATAGTTGTAGAATCGATGGCAGCCTAGTTGGGAGTGGCAATTTTGCTCTGCTGGGTTCTGGGTTCGAACCCAGCCGACGGCACGCACCAATTTGTTCATTGTGTGAACATATGTGCGTATTGTGTGTCATCTGCTACATAACTGGAGCCCGGTGTATGGCGACAGGCTCGCCCCCTGTCACATTTGGGACTGAATATCGTCCGGCGAAATGTGGGTGTTGTATTACACCTCTGCCAGCCCCCTCGGGGAAAAGCGTGACGATATGTATGCATGTCTAGCCATAAGTTCTGTTACAAATGAAAATGCATTTATTTTTTTATACAGTAATGTAATGTTAATAAAAGTTATATTTACATATTGTGTATTGAAGTCTTAACAAAAATATAACTATTATTTTATTCAAAATTACCACATTTGGCCTTGATAGAGGCCTTTAGTCGGTCTGGCCAAGGATCTATGGATTTACGGACTGTTTACATAGGAAATTTAGCCACTGCTTGCTTCAAAGATTTCTTAAGTGACTCTATGTCGGCGTGTCGTTTAGAGCAGGCCATGCCCTCTAAACCTGACCATAATTTGTAGTCCAGGGGGTTTTGATCTGGGCTAGAGGAGGGCCAGTCTTCAGCCCTTATAAAGTCCGGAACATTGGCTTCCAGCCAGGCTTGGGTAGTTCGCGCCTTGTGACCATGTGCAGAGTCTAGTTGGAAACTCCACGGTAGATTTTTAAAAAGTGTATTGCTAAGGGGTTGTACAACACCATATAAGACGGTCTCTTGATACACTTTGGCAGAAGTTTTAACCCCCTTTTCACAAAAACTAAGCTTTGTGACGCCGTGATAGGATACCCCCCACCAAACCATGACTGACGCAGGATGATGACCACGCTGAGTGAAACAGGGTCAATGTCATCCACGTGCCTAAAACAAAATAAAAATAAATATTTATAAGTATGATGTCCAAAAGTTCAAAATATAAAAATTCTAAAAAACCGACCAAGTTCGAGTCGGACTCGCGCACGGAAGCTGTCGTTCAAGCTTGTTGATATGTATGTACATAATTATATAACAACTACATTATAAATAAATGAGCTTTCAAATGACACCTCAAACAACTGATTTGATGAGATAGAACTCGAGATATAAGCAATAATCTACAACGGTCGGCGGCCATCTTTGTGACGTATATACATAGCTTCGCCTGTCCCCGCTATCGCTTCTTAAAACCGGCAGTTTCGAATTTCAAAGGCAACGACGAACACATCCATACCAGTCGTAGGTTTATAAAAGCCGTACTTACAAGATTTACCGAAATGCTCGATTTTCGCTAATCGTTAAAAACGAATATACAACTTTACGAGTTTTCTTCAAAACAGCCAAAATCACGTTGCAGTACTAATCAGGCCTAGATGTGTTCAAATCATACGGCTATAACTCAAACGCTACCAAACACTCGTGTAGTACAGATTGTTCAGTCAAAAATGAAAGTATGAACGACGTCCCCTATCTCGCCTAACACCCTATATAATTTACATACATACAGTACAGTCAAAACTTAGCGAAGATCCGCCACCTTGCATGTTACAAAAAGAAGGTAGGTACTTACGTTTCGTCAATTGCAATGTCATCAGAGTTTATTACATTCTCTTGAAGTACTCTTCTGCAAAAAAAAAAAAAACGAAGATAAGTATTCATGTAGGTAAGTATAACTACGTAAATATCACTACTAGATATACCACTAGGCCGGGTATTTACTCGTTGTGCAGTTCAGATTGCTCAGTAAAAATGAAAGTATGAACGTCGTCCCGTATCTTACCTAACATCCTGTATAGTTAAAACTTAGCGAAGATCCGCCGCCCTGCATGTTACAAAAGGTAGGTAGGTACTTACGTTTCGTCAATTCCAATGTCATCGGAGTTTATTACATTTAGTTGTAGTACTCTTCTGAAAAAAAAAACAAAACTGTAAGATAGGTATTCGTGTAAGTAGGTATTAAACTACTATAAAGTTAAACTACCACTGACTCACTGACTGACTGACTCACTGACATAGAGAAACCTAAAGGGTATAAGGAGGGGTGGTGGGGGAAAACTAAATATAGGGTCGTGTAGGGGTTGGTCCAGAGGGCCCGGGAAAAATCCGAAATTGGCGAAAAGTCAAACCCTGATGGTGGTATGCCCTCGTATCTCGGAAACCAAAAAATTTTTTTCGAAAGCACTTGAACTAATATTTCAGCAAACCTTTGGAACTTTCACGAGAAATCAAAAAAAACATGGCCGCCATACAAAAAAAAAAATTCCATACAAAATTGAAACGTGAATAACTCGGAAACGGTTAAAGTTTTAGATAGTCTGCTTGAACAAATGTTATAGGGAATCTAAGGGGCTACCTGGTGAGTGTCATAAAAATTCAAGATGGCGGATTCAAAATGGCGGCCAAATTTCAAAATGGTCCGGGAGATCTGATTTTTTGCATCCGGGGGTTTTTGGGGTGTCCAATTCCATTTCTGAAATAAAATTTCGAAAAAGTGTTTTTTTAATATAGCTGCCATACATTCGAATTTTTCCATACACGGCGAAACCTAAAGGGAACAAGGGGGGGTGAGGAGTGGAAAGTGAATACAGGGTAGTATAAGGGGTGTTCCACAATTTTCGAAGAAAATCCGAAATTGGAACATTTACCTACTCTGATGGTGGTATGCCCTGGCATCTCGGAAACGGTGCATATTTTTGCCACAGAACTTAAACTAATGTTTTAGCGAACCTTGGGAACTTTCAGATGAATTAAAAAAAAACATGGCTCCTATACAAAAAAAAAATCTCCATACAAAATTGATACGTGAATAACTCGGAAACGTTAAGTTTTTTAGGGAGTGAGATTGAACAAATGTCATAGAGAATTAGAAGGTCTACCTGGTGGAGGTAAAAAAAAATCCAAGATGGCGGATTCAAGATGGCGACCAAATTTTAAAATGGTCGGAGAGGTCTGATTTTTTGTATCTGGGGGTTTTTGGGAACCCCGATTCCAATTATAAAAATAAATTTTGAAAAAAAAAATGAACATAGCTGCCATACATTCGATTTTTTTCATACATTTTGGGGGTCGCTTCCGAGCGAATTGGGCGAGGCCGTAGGCCTCGCATCACACCCGCGAGGCCGAAGGCCGAGCCTCAGCTGCGAGGCCGAAGGCCGAGCAGCAGTACTCGAACGGTGCAAGGCGAGGCCGAAGGCCGAGCCTTGCAGCGTTCGAGTACAACTATATTTGAAGTCGGACAGGTCACATTAGCGAGGCCGAAGGCCGAGCCCCCAATCGCGAGGCTGCAGGCCGAGTCCACGATGCGAGGCCGTAGGCCGAACCCCAGCTGCGAGGCCGAAGGCCAAGCAGCAGCACTTGAACGGTGCAAGGCGAGGCCGAAGGCCGAGCCTTGCAGCGGCCGAGTACAATTACACATTATCAAAGTGGGATAGATCACATTAGCGAGGCCGAAGGCCGAGCTTACGACCGCGAGGCCGAAGGCCGAGCCGCACCGGGGCGAGGCCGTCAGGCCGAGCCACAGTGCGTACAAGACTACTCGACGTACGAAAGTACGTAGAGTACGAAAACTGCGAAATAAACAGACTGCTTGACCGAATAAACTGCGCAATCGAAACGTAGGGCACCACAAAATCAGGGCAGCCCGACTACAGGGCACCGCGGGCCGCTTGCGGCCCGCGCACCGCCCAAAATACTAGTAACTATATAAATATAAATATCACTGGTATGCCACTAGGTCGGGTATTTACTCGTTGTGCAGTTCAGATTGCTCAGTAAAAATGAAAGTATGAACGTCGTCCCGTATCTTACCTAACATCCTGTATAGTCAAAACTTAGCGAAGATCCGCAGCCCTGCATGTTACAAAAGGTAGGTAGGTACTTACGTTTCGTCAATTCCAATGTCATCGGAGTTTATTAAATTTGGTTGTAGTACTCTTCTGAAAAAAAAAAAACAAAACTATAAGATAGGTATTCGTGTAAGTAGGTATAACTATATAAATATAAATATCACTGGTATGCCACTAGGGCGGGTATTTACTCGTTGTGCAGTTTAGAATGCTCAGGAAAAATGAAAGTATGAACGTCGCTCCGTATCCGTATCTCACAAGTTGTCTGGGTGAAATAATAAATGGTGACCGACATAGTCAAAACTTCGCAGAACACCCGCCTCCCTGCGTGGTACAAAAGGTAGGTAGGTACTTACGTTTCGTCAATTCCAAAGTCATTGGAGTTTGTTACGTAGTAGTCTTCTGCAAAACAAAACTGTAACTGTAGGTAGGTATAACTACATAAATATCACTAGTAGGTATACCACTAGGCCGGGTTTTACATCGTGAATACACGTAACGAGACAAAAAAGTATCTATGATGATGAGTATGATATTTGAAAACACTAAAACGAATATAAGTAGGTACTAATAGATTTGTTGATACATCATCTGACTACAAAAAGCAATGCAAGAAATGTCGATTCTAGTAAATAAAAACAATGATTACCAATTTAATCTAGTAGAAGTTTATCTACTTACCGACGTTTGCTCCTTGACTCGTACGATTTTCTAAAAGTCAGACTTGAGCATTTTTTTCGTTTATTATGTTTGTTACCCATTATGGCAAAACTAAATGCTTGGTTGGTGTTGGTGTGTGCGGCACTGCGGAGATCACAAAAATTTGGCACACGTCCGGCGTCGACGGGGTCTGCGGGCGGACTGGCGGTCACGCAAACGTGCCTTTTTACCATGAATTCGTGATAAAAAAATCATATAAAATTACCATGTTAACTTTTTAACATTTTTATTTATGATTCCATTTTTTTATTGCATTGTAATTCGTAAAAAAAATAAAAAAGCAATATGATTTGTAAAAATTAAGTCGCAAATCGTGTTTAAAATACCAAATAGAGGTGACTTTGGATTTTTTTTCTATCGAGTGAAGTTATTCATTACATGTATCAGATTTATGATTCCACTTAAAAACATGCTTAAGAATAACATATTTTTTTTTACACAGTAAAAACCATGGTTTATCTTAGAGGAAAGTTGATTCTTGCTAGACGTTTTCTGGCCAGGCTCGCCTTAAGACATTGAAGCTTATTTTAAAATAATAGATTTTTGAACTATTATTATTTTGTATAATAATAGGCTATATATAATTATTTTTTACTATACTTACCTGTATAATGACATTAATGAATATTTTTTTTATTTTTGACATAATTATCAATTATTATTGTTTTCATTTTGTTCTGACATTCATTTTTAATTATAAATATTCAACTGTGACGTGTTACTATAGGAATTATCAATAAATTCTGATTTCTGATTTTAAGCTGGCCAAACAACTGCCCCCTGTAATTATTACAATAAGAAGTCATAATTAACTTACAATACATACAATTCAACTATTTAAATAAATCAATTCATTATTATTGAAATCCGCTGGCGTACCGAGTTAAAGGTCAGATTATTTCGGGGACCAAAATATTTACATGAGCCTACTGTATTCAACATAATAAGTACTTTTGCTTCATAAATTTTCACTACGACGAAAACATTATTTATAACGTCAGTGCTCCGCGGTTTTATTTGCTGCAGTACCCGTTTATATAATACTAGCTGCGTTCTGCGGTTTCACCCGCGGTTAAAAAGTATCTTAAGTGCTATTCGAGACTATAATCTATCTCTGTGCCAAATTTCATCCAGATCTGTTCAGCCGTTCTGGCGTGAAAGAGTTTAACTAAGTGTAATACGCGATTTAACGTGAAATAGATTTTTTCTAGACTAACGTGCCGCACCACTCAATGCATCGCGTTGCTTACCATCAGCGAGCTGTTTGAGATCTATTCCCTCTAGGAAAGAAAGCTTACATTTGGGACCGTATGAAAAAATAATTGTCAATTTTTTTTTAATACAATTTTTTTTGTTAAAAAATTCTCTTTTCTCAATTCAATTAATTTTCTTTTCTATTGCAGAGGTAGTAGAGTTTGCATTAAAATATGCCGAAATCTATGGAAACGTAGCTCGTGGTTGGATCGGCTGGAAGCTCGTAGTTTTCCTATCTGAACCAGAAGACGTTGAGGTCATTCTAAATAGCCAAGTTCACATTGATAAAGCTTCGGAATACAGATTTTTCAAGCCATGGCTCGGTGAAGGTCTTCTTATTAGTTCTGGTGGGTAAAAATGGGTTACTTTCATACATTAAAATATGGAGCCTTTTTGGAACACAGAAATTTATACAGCATTTCAGCACCATAGATATTTGATACTCAAGCCTAAGGTTTTGATTCTACGGCATTATGAAAATGTTTGACTAGGAAAAAGTATATTTTTTGGAAAACCGTAACAAATCGGTCAGGAGGGTACACCTATTATTATATTTACATTTATTTATTATATTTATATTTACATTAAATTGTGACTGACTAATAGACAACATTCATTTTCAAAACTCTTGGGTTTTGACACAAAGCATTGAGATAAAATTGTGCGTACGAGTTGCTTATTATTTTTAATATTATTATTTTTTTTTTTTTTGTTTAACTTAGATCGATATTCGATGTTTGATAGATTGGAGCTTCTAATAAAGGAAAAAAAAATCATATGAAATAATATTCACTTAATTTTTTTTGCTCCTACTTTTCAGGACACAAATGGAGATCGCATCGTAAAATGATCGCACCAACGTTCCACATAAATATTTTGAAATCTTTCATGGACGTGTTCAACAATAACAGCATCAATGTCGTTAACAAAATGAAATCAGAAGTTGGGAAAACTTTCGACGTTCACGATTACATGAGCGGTGTTACTGTGGATATTTTACTTGGTAAGGAAACTCATCTTTGCAAATTTTTCTACCTGTTTGATTACAATTAACTCTATTAAGGTTAAATATCGTGTGATGGAGACGCCTGACTTGAAAAATAAACTGACTCGTAAGAAAACCTGCCTTAACACACCGTAAGGCGCTTGGCGGCAGAATTGATCGACCGAGCAAGCGTTAGGATAGAAAGCGTCTATGCTTCAGTTCAACAAAAATGCTTTCGTATGTCCGAATTCCGGATCTTTGTATTAATCTACAGGTTGCATTTGTTCAGCGATTCTCTTGAAATTTTGTGAGTAGATTCGATAATTATGTAGAATGTTTTAGCGACGCAGTTCTTGGAAAAAGTCAAAATATTTTTATTCAATTTAGGTATCAAAGATACACATACATAAATATGTTTATAGAACGTCAAAGTTTTTTTAAATAGACTCGATCGCCTTGTTCGGATAAAGAGCCTCTACTCAGAAGAACAGGCAAGAAACTGAGAACGAAATGACTAATGAAATATGATTAAATAAATAGTAATACATAATAGAAAAAGAATTACTACGTATTCTGTTTACTTATGATTTGCTTTATACCATTTTTGTAGAAACTGCTATGGGTATTACTCGGGAAACTCAAGATGCATCGGGGTATGATTACGCTATGGCAGTTATGAAGTAAGCACTATCTGTTTTACAAATTAAATTTACATATTTTACGCCTATAGCTTGATTTGCATTCTAATTTCAAACAAAATATTATCTTAATTTGATGAAAATGGCTTCATTCTAAACATGCACCTAGTTTGGTTTTAGGAATTTAGTAAAATAAGGATCCCTGGTTTATTGCAAATTCTGCTATACCCAACGCTTTCAGCTATTTTTTGTACGATGCTTTTCAAATTTTAATAACCTGGGGGTGGACGTAAGTTTGACTTATGTTTTAAAATGCTTTACTAACCAACAACACAGTTATAAGTGACTATCTTTTCCAGAATGTGTGACATAATTCACCAAAGGCACTACAAGTTCTGGTTGCGGTTTGATGCTATTTTTAAAGTCACTTCATTTTTCAAGAAACAAATCGAACTTTTGGGAATTATTCATGGTCTAACGAATAAAGTGAGTTGACTTTGAGAATTTATTTCGGATGGTAATTTAATCAATTTAATTTTGGAGAATTTGTTTTAAGATTTATTTTGGATAGTACTTACCTAACAATGAAATGACTCTCCTTCATTTGTTCAGGTTATAAAAAGTAAAAAAGAAATTTATCTGAAAAACAAAGCTAAAGGTTATATTCCACCTACAATAGATGAACTTACAAAATCTACAGGAGAAGACGAAGCCAATGATACAAAAACACTTTCAGACACTGTATTTAAAGGGTACAGAGATGATCTTGACTTCAACGATGAGAACGATGTAGGCAAGTATATAAATATTTACTTAAAACCATGGTACAATAGTATACTACGTAAGGTATAGCATTCTAGTCACGTGGGCAACATGTAGTAACGTTATATAATGTTTAAGCAAGATCGAAATATGGAATTTACAACTAGTTCGAAAGAGACGGATGACGATGACGAGTGACGTCATTACGTGTATGCTCCCGGAATGCTACACCTTGTTTTTTTTAGATCATGCTTAAACCCAAAGTTAAAGGCAGAGTATGTTGTTCAGTGAAAATAAAATATGCTTTTAAAATATTTGCAGGAGTGAAGAAGAGATTAGCATTTTTAGATTTGATGATCGAATCTGCTCAAAATGGAATAAATGATATCAGTGATCATGAAATAAAAGAAGAAGTTGATACCATCATGTTCGAGGTATGGTTACCTCTCACTTTAACCATCCAAATAAGATTTTCACTATCTACTTTTTGTAACTAACAAAAACATTCTAACCTAAATAGTGAAACAAAAGAATACCGACCCATTCGTTAAATCAACAAAACGTTATTATCAAAGATACGTATGAAACAATCGCATAGCCTGTCAACATCCTAATTATTCAATTATAAATGCGAAAGTTAATTTATTAGTTTGTTTGTTACATTTTCACGTCTTAACTACTCAACCTGTCATCGTGAAATTTTATAAATACGTTTTCAGGGATCCAGAAAACAACATAAACCTTTCACTCTGAAAAAGTTAAGGGTTCCCGTGGGAATGCCGTGCACAGCTATTCCTGCTAACGTTATAAATGCTAAAGTTTGTGCGTGCGTGTGTGTGTTTGTTTTTTTGTTACTTCTTCACATTCAAACAGATGGATGAAAGTTGATGAAATTTGTTTTTGAGGTGGGCCCTGGGTTAAAATAAGCTACTTATGAACCGTATGTAACGCCGCTGGGCACGGCTAATGATCTAAATATTTTCAGGGCCATGATACAACAGCAGCTGGGTCCAGTTTCGTCCTTTGTCTTCTAGGTGTCCATCAGGACGTACAAGCTCGAGTATATGACGAGATTCACGAGATATTCGGCGATTCCGACAGACCAGTCACATTCACAGACACGCTCCAGATGAAGTACCTCGAGAGAGTCATCCTCGAAACGTTGAGGATGTATCCGCCTGTCCCCATCATTGCGAGGAAATTAACCAAAGATGTGAAAATCGGTTGGTTTTACTTATTTTTATCAAAGTTTTTGCAAATGACGTGTTGCATTAAAATATGTTTTTTATTTTTTATCAAAACAAAGCATCCAAAGATTTGTTTGATGTAAAAAGAAATTGAAATTTATGTTCCATCTCAAGAATAACGCACCTACTTCCACCTACCAAATAAAGAAATAATAAAATATAAAAATATGGTAAAGATATAAAATAATGATTTGTTGGTTGGTTACATAATGATATCATAATACCAAACATTTCAAAATGCCATGATCTGATCATAGTGATTAACTTGTATGTATAATAAATATAAATATAAACTCTTCATTTTGTTGATTGTTGATCTCTTCATCTTCAATTGTTACACTAGCTAGAAAGTATAAAATCATAATGTAATGCCGTAGAAAACAAGAAATGTAATCATTATTATTGTAATTGCTAGCTTTTCGTTTGCTTTAGGTGACCCCATAAAATGAATATCTACTAAATCCATCTAAATCTTTCTCATTTTCACTTTTGTCAATTCCACTACTATACTCATTATAATCACTGATATTCCACGTTTCAGCAACAAAAGGCTATGTGCTACCGGCTGGTTCAACTGTCGTAGTTGGCACGTACAAGATACACCGTAACCCGAAACACTACAACGATCCTGAAGTATTCAACCCCGACAACTTCCTGCCAGAGAACGCTGCAGCCAGGCACTATTACAGCTATGTACCGTTCAGCGCCGGGCCTAGGAGCTGTGTTGGTAAATATATTTACAACAATTTTGGCTATATTTATCATAAAATTTACTTACTTATCATATTTTTATCGATAAAAAGTATTTTATGTCCATCCTCTCGATTCATACTTTTTTTAGTTGCTAAACGACCCCTCGCGTAAAAAACATAAAAAATCATAGCTATCTTCGCCATTTTGAAAAATCCAAAAACTGAATCGACAAAAAAATCTTTATAATTTTCGAACCTGACCTATAGAGTTCTCGGTCGATTGATCAATTATAATGAGGCAAAGTTTGTATGTATAGATGTTGGTAGGGATTATCTCCAGAACTGTCTAGTCCAATTTTTAGTCTCTCATTGAATATCAACACAATCACTGAATGTTAAAAGCTCGAAGAAACCTGCATAATTATGTAGTCTTAATCAGTTTATTAACTTTATTAAAACTATAACTATCTATTTATCATAACTTTATTAAATTTTAAGAAATTTCCAGTCGTGGTATGTACCTAAGCATTTCATGATTTCATGCTGCGTTGTATTTGTCGACGACAAAGTGGTCGTTGCTGAGATAATCTTAACTCGTTATATAAAATAACATATCTTATACTCACCCAGCATACAGCCTATTTCACTTCGCCTCTTGTTTAGTGGTTGTATATAATTTGTACATTTTATTGACAGGTCGCAAATACGCTCTCCTGAAACTGAAAGTGCTGATATCAACAGTCCTGAGAAACTTCAAGTGTATCTCAGATGTCACTGAAGATCAGTTCAAGCTTCAAGGAGACATCATCTTAAAAAGAAGTGATGGATTTAGACTAAGGATTGAGCCTAGAGTACGAACCCCTACGATTTGAAGATTACGATTATTCATGTTTTGATGAAAGGTGTTGTTTTCTGTTAGCAAAGTAAGTATATAGTGAATCTGAACTCGCTACAGCGGAATCTGAACTGCGTATTTGTACGAGGTGACGAAATAAAAAGACAACACTGAAATATGCACACTTGTTTCTATACTTATTGGACTTTTATAGGATCACATTGATACAGATGGATTGGATTACATTATTGAAATATGAACTAGGCGGAGATTAATTGGAGCATTTAGGTTACTAGCCAAGCTTTTAGGTGCCTCTCAAGCCAGAAGGAGCGGGATCGAACCCAGCCGACGGAACGAACCAATTTGTTCATTGTGTGAGCATATGTGCGTATTGTATGTTATCTGCTACATGACTGGAGCCCGGTGTATGGCGACAGGCTCGCCCCTGTCACATTTGTGACTGAATATCGTCCGGTGAAGTGTGGGTGTTGTATTACACCTCTGCCAGCTCCGTCGAGGGAAAGGCGTGACGAAATGTATGTGTTAGGTTACATCACGACTAGGCGGCTAGGATGCAAGTCACATTACAACGTGACATAAGAGCACACGGACACAATTTAATAGACAAAAAATTTTCAAACATAATCTGCGATTCTATTAAATCTATTAAACGGGGTATCGATATTATTGTCAACTTTTTCTGTATAATACATAGGTGATTATGCACCGAGGGGATAAAGCAGTGTCTTACAGTACTATACGACTACTCTATGGTGGCAATAAAAAGAAACTGTGAAAATATGTTTAACCAAACAAGCGCATCGTGTTACCGTCTTTTGTTCTATATTTCATGCAGTTGCGTTCTTTTTTTTGTGTTACCAAGTTCTATTTTTGAATAAACTCTTATTACACTGCCTGTATGCTAAGTTTTGACTAATTTTTAACCTCTTTGCTCGGAAATTACCTCAAGTTTTGTTCAACTTACTCTCCCAACAATTTTAGATGCTTAATGCGATGCTTAGCTTTATGATGAGACTATGTTGGTAATTTGTCATAATTGAGTAGGTGGTGTGAAACGGGTATTATGAATTAAAAAGTTATGGAAACAATATTTTGACGTGAATATCATGTACAACTAGACAATTTTGAAATATGTAGTTGTTTTATTACCTTAACAAACGTTACCTCACCTAATAATTTAATATGTGTAATTTAATTTTTATACTTATATAATCAAATATCATCAGCGGGGCAATGCTGCTAGCATTCTGGGCACCTTTCCCTCTGCCAACGGGCTTTTAGATTAGTTCTAGTTTGTAGTTAATATTTTAAGTTTTTATTTTTATTTTTTTTATTTTAGTACGAATTACTAATAAAATATATTAATACATATACTTATTACTCTCAAAAAAAAATATAATCAAATTATTTTATCAGGTAATTAAGCATACATAATGTTAATAAACTTACATGTCATGCACAATTATACGTTTTATGTACTCTAAAAACATGTGTTAAAACGCCTGTAAATATGTTGTTAGCAATTACCTTAAAAGATTTTGCTATAAAAAGTAAGATTTAGAATTCTAAATTTTAGAATGCTTAGCTATTTCTAAACTTGGAGCTAATAGTACTACTACGCCATACTACACAATATTGTTAAGTTGGTTGGTATATTCTAGAATTCGAAAGTGAACAATTTTGTCCTACTACCTGCGCAAACTGTTAGCGGCTGACTGTCGCCAGTTCACCGCTTCGATTTTAGTTAATATTTTTTCGTTTTGTAGATTTTATTTTTATTATTTATTTTATTTATGTTGTGTAGATCATAGTTTAGAGGTCCCATTTAAATTTTGTCGAAATCAGTCAAGCAGTTTTTAAAATATCAACAAAAGTCTAACAAAAATTGTTTACGTGGATGACGAATTACCTACAGGATGGAAGTCGGTTTTCTTTTTAGTTTATTTTAAATGGAGTATCCGAATAGCGCGTATTGAGTACGCGCACTCAGTTTGCGGTATATCGCTTGCTGACGTGCTGATTCGCATTTTCTTTGCTAGGTCTGATCGCCGCTTGCTCAATATTGAGTTTGCCCAATGCGCACCCCAGAGTCAGCCAGCGGACAGTCAGACGCTCGCAGTTTGCTTAACCTGGACGAAGCCTTAAAACACAATTTTGCTAAAATCAAAAACCTCAATACAAAAATCATATAAAATTAACTGGACACTTGTCTTGATTACTTACTTTGTATGTACCTTTTTTTTCTCGAATTTTGCAATAATTATAATGACCTAGGTATAGGTTATTCCTTAAACGTTAGGTACTTTGACGGATAGAGCCGCAGCCACACTACCTACTAAGGTAGCTGCGCCCCGCGGTTTCACCTGCGGTAAAAAGTATCCTATGTGTTATTCTAGACTATAATCTATCTCTGTGCCAAATTTCATCCAGATCTGTTCAGCCGTTCGTGAACGGCTGAACGTGGCGTGAAAGAGTAACAAACATCCATCCATCCATCCATACATACAGTGAAAGAGTAACAAATATCCATCCATCCATCCATACATACAAACTTTCGCGTTTATAATATTAGTAGGACTATAAGTTATACTACTATGTTATTGTGGTTTCTGTGAGCTGTAGACCTCGCGGCCGACGTTTGTCCTCCTCTATAGGTCGCATTCCTGTACCGATTCTCTTGCAGTTTTGTAAGCAGCTTCGATAATAATACAGAATTTCTTTGCCGAGTCAGTTTTTGGAAATTTTTCAAAATAGATGAAGTGTGATTTTTTTCCAAAAAAATAATGCTTTCGGCGACTGTAACTGCGACGGTGGCGGTTTCATGAAAACAGTATTTTCAGAATTTGTAGAGGTATAGGTACTCCATTAGCAGAGCACGAATAAACTATGGGGCAACCTAGAAAACGAAAAAAACAACAGCTTCTCATGGTTGGCTTACTGTACACATTGTAGAGACTTTTTTGGCAGCTTTCTGTATGTTGCAGGAGATTTTTTATAAATCTAGATTTTATACTCTATAGTCTCATAATACCTAGCTAGGTTATCTAAATTGCACTGCAATTATTTATCGTGGTGTTTAAGAATTATCTTTGCAGTTATAAATAAATAAATATAAATAAAATTTGACTGCCTCGGTGGCTCAGTTGGTAGTGAACCTGCCTCCTGAGCTTGGGGGTGTGGGTTCGATTCCCACCTAGGACAAACATTTATGTGATTAACATTTGTGTTTCTTCTATGTCTGGGCGTTAATGTCTATTTAAGTGTGTATTTAAAAATATCTAAGTATGTATATCAGTCTCTGGCAGCCATAGTACAAGCTTAGCTTAGTTTGGGGTCAGGCGACCGTGTGTGGAAGTGTCCTGAATTTATTTATTTAAATTCGGGATACTTTTCACACACGGTCGAAAGACGTAGAAGCAGTTAACGTGTGTACGGGTGGAAAATCGTGCTATGACCGTGTCTTAAGTTTAGGCTTGTTGTTATGTTTATGTTAAACCGACTGAAACCGACCGACCGATTCACGCTAAATAAATTCTTGCGAATCATTATGACAAACATGATGAGTAAATCAAAGTTATTTGTGAAATAGCACATGAATTTTATTATTGTACCGTTGTACGAAATTTTCTAAAGCATACAATTATTTCTGAGGTTCTTTCTCAATTCGAGAAAACTAATTTTTTGTAAGTCGAATTCAACTCCAGAATTACAGATTTGAAAATGACGTTGAGATGCCGCGATATGTCGTGCAGTCCTTCTTTTTCTACCTCATTTACAAGCCTAGCTCATATGATGGATTCGTTTCCAGTCTTTTCGATCCTCTGCTAGGCTCTTTTTGGCATTTTACTTATCGATATTTTCACATTTCATTCTTAATTAAGTATGCAAGTATACGAGTATTTCGTTATTCAGCTTTTGTCTGGTCTGTTTGCTTGTTGAGTTCTTCGATTTGGTTTGTTAGTCTTCTTTCTTAGTTCTTGCTTTGTTGTTTGCTGAATCTACCAGTATCAATATAACTCTTTACATTTTAGACGTGACAACGTCTAATAAATCGATGAACGCAAACTGCACGCACGAATAATGATGACTCATTGTCCCGTTACGCTCATTGTCCCGGTACGCTCGTTGTAACGTTACGATAGAAGCGAGAGCGCTACACGAGCTACACATCTATCTTTCTTCCACTCGATTGGCACGCGTCCGAGGAGTTCATCAATGTTTTGTTATGACGTTGTCACGTTAAACTATCGTCCGTAAACCAACTTTACAGACAACAAATGTTTTTAATTTAATGATAGACTTGCGATTGACCGCCATCTTGCCTGCTATTATGCGGCGAATGGGCCTACAATGGAGCACGCTTGCCTAGGAAAAACCGATTCACTCAAGACTTACCAAAATAAAAATAATACCAAAATACCAAATTTATAGAGAATTTCAAATTTTACCCAGTAGCCACGTTACAAATCGACCAAAAGAAAAGTACAAACTACTACGTCATACTAGGAAGAAAATCACTAATTCAATTATTTTAATTCACGTAACACATTATTTCAGAGTCACTGTATAAACATGACTTTGATTAATTAAAAGTTAAAGGTTGAAGCAATTACTGTTCATACGCAATTATTGCTTTGGAAGCAGCGGACGAGAATCAGCTGGACAGGGATTACAAATTGAAAGGTAATTAACAATACCATATAAAACCACCCATAACTAGTTACGCCCCATTGTTTCACTCGCGATTAAAAAGTATCCTACGTGCTATTCCAGACTCATTAGATATCTATCTCTGTGCCGAGTTTCATCCAGATCCCTTTAGCCGTGGTTCAGTCGTTCTGACGTAATTGAGTAACAAACATCCATCTATCCATCCATACATCCATCCAATTTTTCGCATTCGTAATATTAGTGTAATTTTCTGAGTGATATCATTTCGTTTCTTGAATATCACCATAATTAACGTTTATGCGTGCAATCGGTCTAACGTTTATCACGCATATTAAAAAAACGAATCTTAACGAAAACTTAAAATACTCGCCAACTAAAAACTAAAGTTTAAAATAACAAAATAAAAACTAAATGATTTTTTTTTTATTAGCAAATTCCACTTACATAGCAAGTAATAGCTATTAAAGTATTTTTTCTTCATCTTTTTATTAACTTAGAGTGACATCTTGTCTGCCTGTGTAATTGACAAAAATAAAGCAGATTTTAGAAAATAAAAACTAGGCATATGTTATAACAAAGTCAAAGCTAAAGTATTTTGTTATTTTTTTATTAGTGAGTGAGAAGACTTGCTAAATAATTATCATGTCGCATTAGGATGGTACACGACTCAAAACCTTATTCTTCCCACGGTCAAGGTTAAAAATTCTGCGACTCGGTCTGTCACCCCAAAGTATTATTGACTGACCCCTGACATCCCTGTATTTAAATATCAACATATATATTATATTCCTTTTGCCATTGATATTCTCAATAGCAAGCCAAATTAAGAATCACACGTCACATTTGTAAAAATCGGTAGTTTACAATCAAATTAATTAATAAAAACCACAAGGGATTAAAAACAATGTAATTATAATAAATTATGTAAATGATTTAACTTAATTAGTTAAATTGTAACTTTGTAATAGACATTGTATTCACTCATCCTACTTACAACTTATTCAATACATAAAGCAACAACATCAGTTTACAGCAGGCGAGCTGGTGGCCAAACGTTGGCCCAATCTGTATTTAAAAAAAAACATACAGTTAGGTACTAAGTACTTTTTTTTGTCTTAGGGAAAACCTTTTATGGGTACCACCATGCTTACCCCTGTTCATTGGTTTTATTTTTTAGCAATATGACGTCGTTAGTAGACGACTCGCAGGGCTACCACATTAATGCGCGGTTCATATTCTATCCGCTGTTGTTACTCGCGTCCGGACTCTGGGTATACCACAGATGGCAGCAAAAGTCGCGCATGTTCAAGATGGGAGAGAAGATTCCGGGACCTGAAGGTTTACCGTTCTTCGGAAACGCGCTGCTCGTGCTCATGAAGAAACCTAGCGGTGAGAAACATATCGTCACGCCTTTCCCCCTGAAGGGGCTGGCAGAGATTACGATGCACACTTCGCCGGATGTTCCATGATATAGTATTTAGAGAAGTGGTAGCTGCTCCCTGCGATGTTGCCGTGATTAAAAAGCCAGCGTAAATACTTCACTATTCGTGATAAAAGTTAGCTTATGTGTTAATCCAGGGTGTCAGCTACCTCCATACTTAATTTCATCAGAATTGGTTCAGCTGTTTGGACATGAAAAAATAGCATACACGTGTATTTTTACACGACTACGCAAGAAGGAGGGTTATGTTTCTCGAGTGTATGAATGTAAGTGTGCATGTATGTATGTACGCATGTATGTATGAGATTTCTTTGGCCCGCTCTACAGCATAAACAGCTTGATGTCCTATACTATTCAAAATATGTGCCGTGCTTGACTTTTTTCCGTCAAGGAGCACCAAAAGCTACTTTTGATCAAGTAAATTCTTTCGAAATATAAGGTCTGCTTCTAAAGTTTCAGCATCACTCTAGCACAATCTAATTTCGTTATTTTTGTAAGCTTTTCAAGTCTTTACATTCCAGTCCTTTATAATACATATTTATTTTTCTCCCTTATAGAACTCGTGGAATTCGGTTTACAATACGCCGAAAAGTTCGGAAGTGTCATCCGCATATGGATCGGCACAAAGCTTATCATCTTCTTAACCGAGCCCGAGGACGTGGAGGTGATTCTCAACAGTCAAGTGCATATCGATAAGGCTACGGAATACAAGTTCTTTAAGCCTTGGCTTGGAGAGGGACTGCTTATCAGCTCAGGTGATTTGTAATTTTTGCATTCATACGCAACCAGAACCAAAACATAACATAGCATATCGTCACGCCTTTCCCTAAAGGGGACTGGCAGAGGTGTAATACAACACCTACACTTCGCCGGACGATATGCAGTCCCAAATGTGACAGAGGGCGAGACTGCCGCCATATATCGGGCTCCAGTCATGTAGCAGATGACATACATACAATATGCACATCATATGTTCACACAATGAACAAATTAGTGCGTGCCGTCGGCTGGGTTTGAACCCGCTCCCTCTGGCTTGAGAGGCGGGCCTTCTCCATCTAGGTTATCATCGCTTAGGAAAAAAAACAGTGAAATTCTCTTCAGCGTTACTTAATATTTTAAGGGCAAGTGGGAGACAGTGAAATTAGAATTCTTAAGATATATAATTATGTATTTTAAGAAGTAGGTTAAGTATTATTTTTTATCCCCAACAATGAACGGTTTCTGTAGAATATCGACAAAAACCGCAAGGCACAGTAAATTAATATGTAATCGTTTATACAGGACTAGCCACTCGGCTTAAACGAACTTGCTTGCTTTTACAGGAGACAAATGGCGTTCCCATCGCAAAATGATCGCTCCCACCTTCCACATCAACATCCTGAAGTCATTCGTGGACGTCTTTAACCAGAACAGCAACAACGTCGTGGAGAAGATGAGGCCAGAAATTGGCAAGACATTTGATGTCCATGACTATATGAGCGGTGTTACTGTTGACATCTTACTTGGTAAGTTAATTTGATTAGGCTCTACCTTGCCTTTAGTAAAAGTAAATACGTTTGTATCTTTATCATAAATAGATTATTTGATCCACTAAATGCTAGACGAAAGCTTCCGCTGAAGAACGCCACAAGGTTATGATCATCTGCGTTATACGCATGAACTTCCCAACAGCTATGGACCTTTGGCAGTGGTTGCAGTGCAAAGTGCCCTTTACGTTACTTTATCCGCGGTTTCATTCCTATATTCTTATTCTACTTCCTTAAACTTTTTTTTTAGATCAGAGATTGGTTTTTAGGACGTTTCTTTCAAATATGATTGATGGAATAAACAGAATCTCTTTTTGACTATTTTTTTTTTATTGATACTTATGGTTTTTCTCATACACTATTCTACACAACACACATTTATCTACGAGTATGTTATACATTGACTAATTGACAGCTTCCAAGTCACAATATTAGCATACACAATTTATTACATGTAAGGTATGTTGCAACAATACCAATTTGTATTATTTTTGATCATTTCAATTTGGTTTTAACTAGATCTATCTTCTATAATGGGTAAATTTATTGCGACACGTGAACACAATAATATAATACAGAAGGAAAACTTGTTATAGTACTTATCTGCCAGCGTTGTGGTAGATACAGTATGATATGAGTCTTTCTACTAAAAATCATAATTTTTCAGTCATGTTTTTAGTACGAGTAATTGTTTTTTTATGGACTTTGACCTGTAAGTGATTAACAAACAGCACAAACAATCAACACGTATCCAGTGATGACTTAGTATTTCGTATCATTGAACCAGCTCATTTGTAAACCATCATATTAGCATAATTAATTATTAAACCTACGTTGTTCACCTTTGTTTAAGGGCTTCACACTTTCAATTGCTAGGTCAAACTAATTTGCAACATGTAATACTATGTAGCATAAAAACATGAATATTTTCAAAATACTTAAGTACTTATCTAAAATATCTACATGATATTACTAACGACTATAGTTGCCTACCGGTATCATTTAGAAAATTTTAAATTTCTTCGACGCAGTGCCGGATTAGCTACGTAGCAGGAGGCAGCAATGACTACGGACCCCGTGCCAAAACCAAAAACTTAATTATCTACATCTATACATAGTATCTATTCTCAAATTAGACATGCAACAGACATAGTCAATGACCATACTTGGCAACACCACAATATTTTTTGAGAGTTTTGTGAGTTGAGTTTCGAGTTTCGGCGGAAAACTTTGGCTTCCTCAACTTGATAGCTTTTAAAATCTAAAACTATCAAGTTGAGGCTTTCAAATTTTCAAAGCTAAGCTATCTGTCTGCTTGTAAAATAACCAGCTCTGTCGATAAGGAGGGCTATTGACAGCAAATTAATTGGTCCTAGATAACTCATCCAAATTCCGTTTTTAAATTAATTAACGTCCCATTTGCAGAGACGGCTATGGGAATAACGAGGAAAACTCAAGATGCTTCCGGATTCGATTACGCGATGGCTGTCATGAAGTAAGTAAATTGAACAAACAACAAAAATGAGTAACACAATCTAGGTTAATTTAGGCCAAGTTTTTGCATTAGAGAACTAAATACTTAGTTAGGTACTTTCGTCAAAATATATTTAACCTATCTTCAATTTAATTGACACTTATGTCGTATAGAGTATTTTATAACCCTCGCCGATTTCGGCTACGGCGACCATTAACTATTTTTAGAGATAGTTGCTGATGTATTCTTGTAGATTTACATCTAAATATAGACTTAACCAAGCGGAACCTTTGCTTTTAGTGGCCACTTTGTCAATACGATCGTTATTTTTCGCAGGATGTGTGACATCATCCACCAGAGACATTACAAGTTCTGGTTGAGGTTTGATGCCATGTTCAAGCTGTCTCCATTCTTCAAGAACCAAGTCAATCTTTTAAGCATCATCCATGGGCTTACTAACAAGGTAAATTTATAAACTATTTCAATTAGAAACCTTTTTTCAAACATTCCTATTAAATTTATATTCTAAATATGCTTTAATCCGGAATAAAATACAGACCCTATAACATAATTGGTTAAATTATAACTTACGGCTACAAATAGCTAATCATAGACGAGTTCTTTGAAAAATCTATTTTAAATGGAAAAATATTATTGAAACTCAACTTGCAGGTAATCAAAAGCAAGAAGCAGATCTATCTCGAGAACAAGGCGAGGGGTTTCATCCCTCCTACAATCGAAGAACTAACCAAAACAGATAACACTGATAGCGTTCTTGCAAACAACGCCAAGACGCTGTCGGACACCGTGTTCAAAGGATACCGAGATGATCTCGACTTCAACGATGAAAACGACATTGGTAAGGAAAAAAAGCTTGCAACTTTACTACTAATACGAGAAATTATACTTTTTTTTTTGCTGACAATAAGAAAATTAGCCTAGACGCAGGGCTAAGGGCAAGATTCACAGACCGCACTTCGACTTCACTTTCATGCAAAGTTCAAGAATCCCGCTGGAAAGTTGAGCTTTCCATTGAAGTAAAATCGAATTGCGATCTGTAAAATCCGAAGTTTAACAACGTCGCTAGCTAGTTCGCACAGAACGAGCAGGCCACAAATACATACATTTTCTTTGGGTCAATTGTACATGTGGTCAATAAAATACTGGTGTACCTAGTAAAAAAAAGTATTAGGTAACAATGTTAGTGCAATATTATTAATTAAATCAACAAAGTCTAACGAGCTAAAACAAACTCGTACAATGATAAAATTTAATATGTTGCTAGAACTTTACATATTCATTAATTAGGTACACTACAACATCTTATTGTTAAGAAAACATGGGACCAAAACTACCGAAATAACTAAAATGAACATTTTAAACTGATAACGTAACTCAATCAAAACACATTTGTACTAACACGAGTGTGTCTTGTAGATTTTGAAAAATTACAATTTACAAGTATTATTTTGAAATAACGGAAAAAAAATTAGAGGTGTGTCTTTAAAACAGGAGGCAAAAACCTGTTCTATATAAAAAACACGGCCTATGAGTTTTGCATACATTAAAAATAATCCTTTGTAAGTTTAACTATTCAAAGTTCAAAACTTTTTGATAACCAGTACGAATTTGGTAATAAACTAGTAATAGGTGGTAGTAACTAGTTCGAATTGTATTAGTAATCCACATTTAATGATTAATTTATTAGATTTTTATGCAAGTCCTTGGGATTTTATACCTAAAATACCATAAATTTTGTTCATCCGTACAATTAAATTCTCAACAGTTAATATCAGCATTTTTTGTATTCATAAAGTCATAAAATAACAAAAGAAGATAAAAAGCTTTTAGGAGCCGTCAACTTTATCGATCATTCGACTTTATTGATTAAAAATTTTACACAACTTTATACAATATACCTATTTATTATTTTACAACAATTTTGTTAATCATTAAATATGTTGAATAAAATTGTGTAAAATTGTAAAGTTGTGTTTACAACAATTTTACACAACTTTACACAATTTAATATAAATTTATCGATCGTCTTAATTTTCAGGTGAAAAGAAACGCTTAGCATTCTTGGATCTGATGCTTGAGTCTGCTCAAAACGGAACAAATAACATTAGCGATCACGAAATCAAGGAGGAAGTTGACACCATTATGTTTGAGGTAAGTTAATCGGCCGAGCTAACTTTAGTGAGCGAAGAGTCTCCGCTCCAGCTTCGGCAAAACTGCTTTCGCATGTTCGAATTTCACGAGAATCGGTTGAGAAATGCGACCAGTAGATGAGGACAGACACCGACCGGGCGGACATATACGAAAGCATTTTCGCAAAGTCTTTAGCTTACAGAGCCTTATTTAGTACCTTAATATCTACGAGCAAACTATATAAAAATAAAAATATTCATAGAAATAGGTATATACAGTTGCTCAAAGTAACCAAATATTAGAATAACTACTCTTTAATGAATCTTTGTGCCCATGACAAGTCAAAAAAACTCAGCTTGAGTAAGCTGAGTTTTCATCCAAAAAAGCGTATTTTCTCGCTAGAGTCACTCACTGTAGTTATCAGTTTATAGTTTGCATAAACTATAAACATATAATATATTAGTATCTATCCTCCATGTGACATAATATTGTATTTAATTTAATTAATTGTTTTCAAAGTTTGACATTGTAACATGACATGATATTTCATGACCATTCAAATGTAACCATCCACCTACTATTTCCTAATTTTTGCACGCTCCTTAGGGGTTGAATATAGTGAGACTCTTATTTATCACCAACTATCCTGTATGTACCTATATTTCTGCAAATAAATGATTTTGAATTTGAATTTGAATTTGAATTTGAATCTGGGCGTAGTATAGATATACTATTTCTACCTAAACGCGGTTTCACTCTAGTTCCCTAAAAAGCTTTCTATTAAGATAATCCAATGCCTTTTTTATTTTCAGGGACATGACACCACAGCAGCTGGGTCCAGCTTTGTCCTCTGCCTGTTGGGCATTCATCATGAGATCCAAGCTAAAGTATACGACGAGCTGTACGAAATCTTCGGCGACTCCGACCGTCCTTGCTCCTTCGCTGACACTCTTCGCATGAAGTACCTGGAGAGGGTCATCCTTGAATCGCTGAGAATGTACCCACCAGTGCCAATTATTGCCAGGAAACTAAATCGTGATGTGAAGATTGGTAAGCATACCTGCGCTTAAATATTTCTGCTGCCTTTCAGCGCAAACGGAAAATATTGATTGGAGATCTGTCTTATTGATCCAAGATTGATCGTACATAACTAAGAAGTAAAGTGTATACTGAATTTTGAATTTAAACTTCAAGTCGGATTCAGAATACGGTGTCTGGTTTCTGAAATTGCGTGATCATAAGTTATTTTTTAAATTTGTAAACGGTTGACCAGACATGGTTTTACCTGATAATGTTATTTTAGAGTCATATGTAAACGTATCATTTTTTCTTTACGAGTTATGCTCTAACTGTGATCCTCCCAATTCCAGCCACCAAGAACTACGTGCTTCCCGCTGGCTCCACTGTGGTGGTCGCCACGTACAAGGTGCATCGCAACCCGAAGCACTTCACTGACCCAGAGAAGTTCAATCCCGATAACTTCCTTCCCGAGAACGCCGCCGCCAGACACTACTACAGCTACATTCCTTTCAGTGCTGGCCCTAGGAGCTGCGTGGGTAAGTTCCAAATCATCTTTACAAGTATTTTAAAACAACAACAAGTGAGAAACAAAGTGTTAGTTTGCTGCACTTCTCTTGAGTAATAGGTACGAGTACTTATTAATTATTTGACTGCCTCGGAGGCTCAGTGGTGGTAAACCTGCCTTCTGAGCTTGGGGGCGTGGGTTCGATTCCCACCTAGGGCAAACATTTATGTGGTGAACAATTCTGTTTGTTCTATGTCTGGGTGTTAATTATCTATTTATGCATGTATTTAAAAATATATACGAGTACTCGTATGTATGTACGAGATATCAGTCTCTGGCAGCCATAGATAGTACAAGCTTTGCTTAGTTTGAGGTCAGGCGTGTGTGGAAATGTCCCGAAATTATTTATTGTTTCCGAAGTTTTAGATAGATTTCTTTTTTTTAATTTTAAAACTCATTAGCGTAATTTAAAATTTTCAGGTCGCAAGTACGCCATCCTTAAGCTCAAGGTCCTCCTTTCGACCATCTTGAGGAATTACAAGGCAGTGTCCGAAGTTCCTGAGAAAGAATTCCAGCTTCAAGCCGACATCATCTTGAAGAGGGCTGACGGATTCAGGCTCAAGATCGAACCCAGAAAGAGGGTTCCGTCGACTGCTGCTTAAGTTACGAATTAGATTTTTAAAATCTGATGAGGTGCTAACAGACATGCTCAAAAAGAAACATGCATCCAAGCATGCTTAAAACCAGACGACATAGAACCTAAAAAACATATAAATAAGATCTTAAATCAAGTGACAGTTGTTTGTTGAGCATGATTTAAAAACCTTGCTCGTTACTAGCAATAGTTTCGACACATGACATGAGCAATTGCTTTTTAGTAGCGTGCCATTACACGAATGCACTAATGAGTAAGTAATTGTTCATTAGAGCCATGAGCATTTCTGTCAGTAGCTTCATGCCATGTTTTACTTTATAGTCTGATAGGTGTAAGGAACCAGAAGTTTAGAACTACAACGGTTAAGGTGATATCGTTTCATTGTTGAGCTTATTGTACCTTTTTTTATATAAACCAACTAGCTCTATATATCGTGAACAATAATATTATCACATGCATTTAGATTGAAGCCATTTATTTATTGTGTTTTTACGATAGGTAATGTTTTTAATTTTTCTGTGTATAATATCAAGCGAAGATTCAAACGCCTGTACGATTGCTTATAACTGTATTTCTGGCCAAGCCTAAAGTTAATAAACGACTTATTACTTTTTTGAAAATATGATTACGTTTTATTTCTTGAATTTCTTAATATCCTATCTAAACTAATATTATAAATAGAAAAAAATTGTATGTAAGTATGTTTGTAACGAATTAACTCAAAACCTACTGGTCCGATTTCAAAAATTCTTTCACCATTACAAAGCTACATTATTCCTGATTGACATAGGCGTGAGCGAAGCCGCGGGTAAAACAACTAGTAACTCAACCGATCATCATAAAATTTGGTATGCAAGTTGTCAGGGCTACAGAAAAGGCTAAAACAATACCTCTCACCGCCAAAAAATATGACGGTTCCTGTGGGACAGCAGGGGCTTACCATGAGTTTATATCGTTACGAAAACTATTTTCGTTTTCGTTTAGCACCACACATTTTAATAATGCGCACCTGGCGGTAACGTTAAGGAACTAGGCTAAATGTATGGAGCCAAACGAAAACGAAAAAGGTTTTCCTTAACTAGTAAATAGTCAATTTTCTGATAAAACTCGCTGCCCCACAGGTAATCCATCCCGCTATCGCCATTGCTATTCGGAAGCTATCGTTCAATTCCATTTATCTGTTTGGGTATGAAGAAATAACCATGCACACGGCACACAAACTAACTTACAAACTTTCCCATTTTTTTTTCACATTAGTGTGATTCGTGAGATATTAATCACTTGATTATGGTTAGTGTTTGAGGATTTTTGCCAATGATTACTTAGTATTACTTATAAAAAAAATTTTACTGTACTTAAATAAAATAGAATAACAAAAAATAATAATGCAAACTAAAATTTTAACTGAAATAGAGTACAAAAATAATTTTGGAGATATGAAACAACTCGGAATACCTATTATATTTACAGCACACAAGATTATTTTTACACAGTAGAGTCCGCCTTAGCGGGTGGCAAGATGAGCAACAAATCGGGGCCACTAAAACTAAAACTAAACTACCCATGGACACACGCCCTTGTGCCTTAGTATTTTTCGTCTTTGTGCTTAGGGATATTTTTATTAAAATCTTCTAATTTAAAATTTTAAAGCTCTTCTTTTCATTTATTATTAACTTTTGAATATAAACGTAATGTATGCGTACGAGTATGTAGAAGGAAGTTTTTTGTGACGACGGATGAGAACATCGATCATTTCATCATAAAAATGATTCCTTTGAATTTACATTAATTACATGAAAAAAAAGAACCTCACAAAGATCTTTCGTTCCGGGGCCTTGCAAAGATCTGCCGCCTGGGGCCTCGTAATGGCTAAAGGTAGCTCAGTTACACGATCCCGCTCCAACGCCGCTCCCGCACAACACCACCTAAAACGGAGATGACTATCACTGTCCACGCGCCGACAGCTAGCAGGCCACCAGCTATCTACGCGCTTACAGCAGTCAGTCAACTAGCTGTCTCCGCGCTTACAGCTGTCTCCGCGTGCTGGTGCACGCGTTGCTACGTTGCTAGCTTGTTGGTACAAGCTAGCAACGTAGCAACGTGCTACAACGTGATTCCTCGCTTGAAGCGAGGAATCTGCGTGCGCTCATCGCGCGGTCCGCCCGCTGGAAGCGGTGGTAAGCATGTGGTAAGCGAAACGTTAACTACAGAGTGACACAAAGGCGGTAAGCTCGCTTACAGCGAGCTGCCTGCTATATTTATGTTATCAAAATATAGTTTACATATGTATAGTACGCCCTAAAGCTCAAATTTCAATGAACATTATTTTGCAATGTGGGAACGGTGTATAAATCGGCTATAACACCTTAAAGCCGCTCCTACTACACAGATTTATATGCAACTAGCTGCGCCTCTCGATGTTATCTGCGATTAATCAAAGTAGTGTATGTGTTACTTGTTCCTTCATGTTAAATCATCTAAATCTCTCTATCCGTTTCAGAATGAAGAAACGACAAACATATGTATCGACAGGCTCGCCCCTTGTCACATTTGGGACTGAATATCGTCCGACGAAGTGTGGGTGTTGTATTATACCTCTGCCAGCTCTCTTGGGGGAAAGGCGTGACGATATGTTATGTTTCTAATATTCTATACATATATACCAACCCTACCCTACCAACGTAAAATAATTTTGAAAACACTCTTTATATTATAACTAGGAAAAAGAATTAGTGCAAAAATAACCTTACTGTGACCTGTGTATAATTTGACACTGATGCGTTTTTGCATATTCATTGAAATAAAAGAATGGGATCGTATAATGCAATTAATTAAAAGTAAGCAGTCCATTTGGTGGCATTGCTCTTTTAAACAACACTTTGGTGAAAAATTTAAATTATGTTTTGTCTCTTTATTTTGTTAATAAAGACACAAATTTTAAACAAATGCATAATACCCTATTAATAAAAATTGTGCAGTAAGAGAACAGAATCTTACCTATATACATACACCTACGACGTACCTACTGAGGTTGTACTCACAGCCACAAAAACTTAAATCAGCCGTAAATCACGTAAGTTTGTATTAATTCATACTCATTTACTATTACTTACTTACTATAACTGAGCAGTCACTTAAAACTAACTTAAAATATACCTATACAGCAAAGACTTTAAAACATGCCTTTTCATTAGATGCCAGCATTATTGTCTGAAACAAATTTAATACCGTTTCAGCATCATGGTACACCCTGATGAGCACACACTGCCCTCAAACGCCACGTCATTTATCTTCTACACGGTGTTGTTGCTAGTAATATCACTGTGGGTGTTACATCGTAGACATAAAGAAAGCAGGCAGTATAAATATGGGAACAGACTCCCCGGACCGCCCGCATTGCCAATACTTGGCAATGCTCTTATGGCTATTGGCAAGAAACCTGATGGTGAGTAAAAGAGGTTTAATCTTTCTCTATCTCTCCCAAATATCGTTCTTAATTGTAATATTATCCTACTAATATTATAAACGCGAAAGTTTGTAAGAATGGATGGATGGATGGATGTTTGTTACTCTTTCACGCCAGAACGGCTGAACAGATCTGAATGAAATTTGGCACAGAGATAGATTAAAGTCTAGAGTAGCACACAGGATACTTTTTAATCGCGGGTCTAACCACGGGGCGCAACTAAAATGCTATATATTTATGTACTTACAAAAAAGAGTGACGAAACCTGGGTTGAAATCCGTTATCGATGACTAAAAATTTTAAAAACAAAACACTGGCCAATTTCTTTGCAAAAATAGAAATTTTCAACCCAGTCTAGCAACGCTTGCCTATGACTGGCTATCTTTACTTATTTTTATTTCTTACAGAATTCGTAAAACTAGCCTTTTCCTATCGATCTGTATACGGTAACGTAGCTCGAGGCTGGATCGGCCAGAAGCTGCTCATCTTCCTAGCTGACGCTGAGGACGTGGAGGTCATCCTGAATAGTCGCGTTCACATCAAAAAGGCAGCGGAGTACCAGCTGTTCCGGCCCTGGCTTGGAGATGGGTTGCTTATCAGCTCAGGTAACTGAATCTTGAGACATCGTTCAATTTAAATCATGATTATCACAACCGGAACACGTCCACTGGCACACGAACAGGCCTCTATATAAGGGTTATAAATACAATAGATTGTCCTTTTCTTTCTACTGTAAGTGTAACTATCCTGAGGCTAGACAACAATTAATTAAACTTATGAGGGATACATTTCAAACCATTATTTTTATGAAAAGAACAGTTTGAGAATTAACACTTTTAACTAGTAACAACCACAAATAAACGTCTAAAAATATAGTCCAACAGATTATTATAAATTTGCATTTTATTTTTAATCTTAATCTACCATAAAGCCTATGAATTAATTAAGTACTATAAAAACTAACTGGTTCTTGTACATAATAAAATTACACAATTTAGACAAGTTTAATAAAAACGAACACTACGCATCCAAAATGTTCTTCATGACAAGGAGAACCTCTTATTTTAATTTTAAATATACACACATACATACATACATATTTCCGCGCCTTTCCCCCGAGGGGGCTGGCAAAGGTATAACACAACACCCATACTTCGCCGGATGATATTCAGTCCCAAATGTGACAGGAGGTGAACCTGTCGCCAAACACCGGGCTCCAGCCATGTAGCAGATGACAAACAATACGCACATATTATGTTTACACAATGAACATTGGTGCTTGCCGTCGGCTGGGTTTGAACCTGCTCCTTCTGGCTTGAGAGGCAGGCTTTCTCCAACTAGGCTAGATTTATATACGAAACTAAATAAGGTCTAATGATGTTTTGATACATACTTTCATTTTCACGTACTTTTTTTTCAGGCGAAAGGTGGAAATCTCATCGGAAAATCATTGCTCCAACATTTCATATTAACATATTAAAAACTTTCGTGGATGTATTCAATGAAAACAGTAAGCAAGTTATCAAGAAAATGCGAGCCGAGACAGGGAAGGTATTTGATGTGCACGATTACATGAGCGAAGCTACTGTGGATATTTTACTGGGTAAGAAACGACTTCTAAACTTGATAAAGAATTAAAGAAACAGTCCGACTTTGACCAAAAGGTAGCAGATAGACTACGTTAAGGGTTTTTTCCACTTAAGATGAGCGGTGTGAGGATGTGTAGCGAGCACGAGTCTAAGTTCTAGTACACAGCACGTAGACCCAATACAACGAACTACAATCAAACGGACACCACACAGCTCCGTTGAAAGTAATATGTTACGTGTATCACTAACAAAGATAGAGAGACGTACAAGAGACTACAGCGAGAACGATACAACAATAATTATCACTGTTGCGTGTAACTACGGTGTACACCTAATTTTTGCGGTCCTTTTTTAAGTTTTCGTACCGTTTCTCCCTTATATTTAACCGAAGGTAGCGAAGTATAAAATCAGCAATAAGGTCACTGAAGTTTGTTAATAAAATAAACAAATGAAGTAATCTTATTGGTTGAATGTTCTCACATCTTTTGGTGGAAAATCACGTTTAAGAGTACCTAAATATTTTTTTTAAAGTTTGAATTATTTATTCATTAAACACAATCTATACAATTAACAAAACTGTATTTACGTCGTTAAACTAAAGTAAACGTAAGTTCGTAAATCGGTTGGAGTAGTAAGACATTATGCTGCGTTTCCACTAGAAATATACAAAGATGCGTAGCGAGGGATGTGTATCACCGAGACTCCACCAGAGCGGAGACAAGACGAGCAGAGAGGAGATGTTTTTAAATATCCAACAGAATTGTGTTATTGAGACATCTCCTCTCCGCTCAGCTTCAGTGGAGATCGCTGTGCGGAGATATTTAATATTTTTATGGCGCGGTGGAAACGGAGATGTAAGCTGTGCGCGGACGACGCCCGGCGGAGACAAGAGATGTGAGCGGCGTGCAGTGATCGATGTCAGACTGTAGTTCTTCTTCTCCTTCAAATAAAAGAAGATACTTTGTTTGTAATAATAACGACATCGTCTACCTTTCATGTCAGAATCTGTACTCGCACACTCGCAAGGCTAGACAGCACATAGCACATCTCCAGTGGAAACGCAGCCTTATTTTTGCATAATGTATTAATTTGGCATACTTAATAAAAAGCATTTTTTAACACATATAGTTAGTCTCGCCAGGAGGCTGGCAGAGGTGTAATACAAAACCCACACTTGTATTAAGTCACAAATGTGACAAGAGGCGAGCCTGTTGCAATCATGTAGATGATAATATACACTTTTTTTTAATTCTCACAAAAATAGTTCTATCCAATTCATTGTTTTAGAGACTGCAATGGGAACTACCAAAACATCTCACGGGGGTTCAGGATACGATTATGCAATGGCTGTCATGAAGTAAGGACTTTACTATTTTTTTCTTCACCAAGCTCTATCATTTGCAAGCTATTAATTAACTTGCCTTTTTAGTTAGTAAATATGATGGACTCGTAGATACATTGTAGGCTAGTACATATTTGGGTCAAATCTTAGAACCACTAACGATGGATTAGTCTCTTTCGTATACTTACGTATCTTAGATGACAATAATTATGATAACATGGAGCTGGTCTAACGATGAAGTGTAAAGGTCATAGGAACTTTTCGATAATTGATAGTAGACTTGCCGGTTTTGGGCTCATTTTGATCAAGTTACAGTTCTGCTACTACCTTTATCATTGGTCAGATCTACACTTCTTTAAAGTTTGATTTAAAAATAACATTTTCAACAACAAAAAAACTTATTTTCGATCGAGCGAGAGTCAGCGAGCGAAGCGTCTATGCTTCAGCTTCGACAAAAGAGCTTTCGTATGTCCGAACTCTGTCTGGATTCCTGTCCGTGCCTCTGTCTGTCTTTCTCTTGTTTGTTATGAAACAGTTTAAGGATTTTGACGTGACAACGTCTTATAATTCGATAGAGCCGGCTGCACGCACGAAAAAATACGGCGTTACCTCGCTCTGAGGCGTTCCATGTAAGGCTTGAAGTGCAAGTGAGAGCGCGGAACGAGCGACAAAGAAGCACAATCGGCCTTTGCGTTCGGCAGCATTCGACATCCGTCTCTCTCCTACTTGAGTGAGCACGTTCAACTATCGTCAGTAAACCGACTTTACAGACAACCAATTTTTTTTTTAATGGCAAAGTTTATTTTAAAGCATATCTCCGCAATTTTGATAAAACGACTAAATCACAAAAAAAAAATCTAAATATTGAACCTACTCGTACTTACAAAATAACAAGTAAATTGGTCAAAAAAGCCCTTTTGAGGGGAAAGACGTCGGCCGCGAGGTCTACAGCTCACAGAGCTAATTACATACATACATACATATCTTCACGCCTTTCCCCCGAGGGGGCTGGCAGAGATGTAACACAACACCCACACTTCGCCGGACGATATTCAGTCCCAAGGCACTAATTAATAGAATAAATATGTTTACGTTACATTAAATAATTTTAGCTGGAGAGAAAGAAATAAGAAATAATAAATTAAGCTCCAATAAAACCGTGCATAATAGGTATAGCTACAAATGTACGTAAAGTAGAGATTGTGGATGTTTGGTTTACAATTACAGAATGTGTGATATCTTACACCAACGCCACTACAAGTTCTGGCTTCGTCCAGAGTTTCTCTTCAAGCTGTCTTCTTTGTTTTCACTGCAAAACAAACTGCTGAACGTTATCCACGGACTCACAAATAAGGTACACATAGAATATAATATACGAAATGATATGATAATTTTATGAGGTGCATTTATTATAACAATTATTACAAATTCAAAATCCATAGAATGAAAGAAAATCTTTTAGAAAAAGTCACAAAAAACATGTCGTTTATGTCAGCCAAAAATAACTTGAATTGGACACCTCTCAAAATAATCTATTTTTATTACTTAAAAATACTAGATTGATTTACCCCTTCACTAACATTTTTTGTTAAGCCTGTTGGTGTTTTGAGTTTTTTTTTTTTTTTTTTTTTTTTTATGTATAATAGGTCGGCGTTTGACCACCAACTCACCTGATGTTAAGCGACGTTGTGGTCTAAGATGGAGCACGACGACCTATAAGGTACTTATTCACGCTATAGCCTTGAAGTTTAGTAGAGTGAAGAAGTACAAAGACGGCAGTTGAGTGAGGCGCTACAAGCGCGCCACTGCTCAGACCCGTCTTCGGAACGTATAGTATAGCATAGAGTGCTTTGACTTTTTCGAACAAGTATTTTTTTATTCTACACTAATATTTTGAAGAGAAAAGATTTGTATTTTTTTCTTGGTCCGATTTCAAAAATTATTTTACCATTACAAAACTACATTATCGTTGAGTGACATAGGCTATCAAAGTACGAGAGCGAAGCCGCGGGCAAATACAACATTTATAATTTAGAATTTTGACAGTCTTTTTTTGTTTAGTTTTTTTTTGTTTCATATTAATGTTGATTATGTCCGGATTTAGGTTATTCAAATAAAGAAAAAATCTTACCTGGACAATAAGAGCAAAGGAATTACCAAAAACACATTAGAAGATCTGATGCAATCATCAACGACCAAAGATATAAGAGATAGTAATTCACTCTCAGACAACATGTTCAAAGGTTTTAAGGATGATCTAGATTACAATGATGAGAACGATGTTGGTGAGTAAATGTTATACTATGGTTTTTTTGCTCTACGTACCTTAGAGGTAATTATTAGAAGTTTTTAGATGTCTGTTAGTCAAAAGTAGAACTCAGTAATAGTATCATCATTACAGTATTTTACGTCCCACAGCAGAGACACCTACCTACCCTTTTTTTTTACCTTGGGAAAATCCTTTATGGATACCACCAACAGCCCGGGTGCGGGCACAGAGTGGTTATGTGGGAATTCCGCCACTGACGGCCTACCCACTAAAAACCAAAGGGTGTTTCACCTCGCGCAAAATGTCGGGGCTACGGGGCCGCTGTCGTACTCTTCCGCAGCCCCGACCTCCTCCGACCTCCTCGAGCTTGCGCTCTCTCCCTTTCGATGACGATGAGCCGAACACCAGACACATCGTCATCATCCACCACCTCGTGGACCAATTTGCCCGTGGGCGCTAGACAGCACCCATGTCTAGGTGCCCATGATCCCCATGCGACGGGTCAGATGAGTGGCCCCGCCGCCTGCCACTTCGGCCGCAGAGGATAGGGAGAGCGGCAACGATACACCGACGCGCCTCTTCCTCTGCGGCTTAACCGCGTCCGCCATCGAACGGTAGCGACCCCGTTTGGGCCGCGGAAGGTAGAGAAAGTGGCAACGACACACCAACAGTCCTCTCCCGCCGCGGCCCCCAGCCTTCGGCTGCAGTCTCGCCTATGCGGCACTGCACCCCGCCTGAGTTGTGGGTCTGCAGACAAGTCATACAGACCCACACCCTACTTTGGGCCACTTCCATATGGGCTTTGGGCTAAAAGCCCCAAGAAACGGCCCCACCTCGGATTCCTATTGGCTTCATCGTGGTTGCCGAGGCCACGGCTACTGAGCCCCCCCGCCACGACAAGGCGGGAACCCGCGGGGGAGATACCTACCTACCTTATGTCAAGGGTAATTGAGTTATCCATCACTCTGGCTCAGTGCGGGTTGGTGGATGTCACAAGACCGAGAATTATTAATTCTTAGCGACATATACGAGTATAATAGTTTTATCTCACGATATACTCCATTTTATTTCCAGGAGAAAAGAGACGCTTAGCTCTTTTGGACCTCTTGATAGAGTCTGCTCAGAATGGAACTGCTAATATTACTGACCAGGATATCAAAGAAGAAGTTGATACTATCATGTTTGAGGTAACTCCAGTCCTGATCATTAAATGTACCGGCCAATTAAAAAGTAGATTCATTATTTTTATTATCAACAAATTTCCACCCCACATAAGTCTCTTTTTCACGTCTTCTCTTCCGATCATATGCTGTCTCGTTCCTCCAGTTTCAGTTTAAGCTCTTTTTTTTTTTGAGAAATTACACTCCACGGACTCCGGGGACCGTGACTTTTGCTAACTGGTATCTTAATTGTTATTATTATTATTTGAGGGGAATACAGGTAGAGGGGGGTTAGTTGTAGTTTAAACTCTTTGTATGTTTTTCTACTAAGAAATTGTTACCTAATTTTGTTTCTAACAGTTATTCCTGTTCTTGTTCTAAAGAGGGAAAAGATTGAAAATCAAAAATAAGTAAATAGGTATTTTTATATTTATTTTCTTATGGTTATATTTTTATAATACTTCAGGGTCACGATACCACAGCAGCTGGATCCAGCTTCGTCCTTTGCCTGCTAGGAGTTCACCAGGATGTCCAAGCCAGGGTTCACGATGAGCTGTACGAGATTTTCGGCGACTCTGACCGACCAGCCACCTTCTTTGACACTCTTCAAATGAAATATCTGGAGAGAGTCATCCTTGAGACCCTGAGACTATACTCTCCGGTGCCTATCATTGCCAGAGAGCTAACTGAAGATGTCAAGATAGGTAAGCATTATAATGTCCATGTCGCAGCCAACTTAAAAACATAACATATCGTCACTCATTTCCCCCGTGGGGCTGGCAGAGGTGTAATATAACACCCACACTTCGCCGGACGATGTTCAGTCCCAAATGTGACAGGGGGCGAGCTTGTCGCCATACACCGGGCTCCAGTCATTTAGCAGATGACATACAATTTAATCAATTTAATCAAACGGCTAGGCAAAAGGCCTTGAATTGACAAGGTTGACTATTTTCCTAGACAAGTCATTTAAGTACTAGAGGTTACAGGTGGTTATATAAAAAAATAACCACGACTAACTAACCTAACCAATCCAAGTCAGATTTGCCCTGATAAAGGAGTCAGGCTGGATTCAGGAAGCTAGTTGAACGGCGCAATATAGTGAAATGGCTAGGCTGTTAAATAATTGAACATCTATTTTAAGTAACTAACTACGTATGTAAGTGTTAATGCTATTTTTTAATTAAACGGTTATAATTAGCTTTACTCCGTTTATTCGTTTGTTATTAATGACTGCCTCGGTGGCTCAGTTGATGGTAAACTTCCCTTCTGAGCGTGGCGGCGTGGGTTCAATTCCCACCTAGGGCAAACATTCATACGATGAACATTTGTTCTATGTCTGGGTGTTAATATCTATTTAAGTTTGTATTTAAAAATAACTAAGTATGTATACCAGTCTCTGGCAGCCGTAGTACAAGCTTTGCTTAGTTTGGGGTCAGGCGACGGTGTATGAAAGTGTCCAAATTTGATTAAATTAATGTATGTGTCATTCCATACGACAGCTTTTTCAAAAAGTAATTCTACCAAGCCAATTCTTATAAATCACACATACATTGACTTCCGGTAACAATGCAACATTATAGTACTTAACTGTTTGTGGTTATAACCGTTTAACTTAAAAGTATAAGTCGTTATTCAACTCGATCGCGAGGAATCGTTGAGTTGCCACCTCTTATTATTAAAACTTCACTTCACAATTATTTAAGTGAAGCTTTAATGCGACTTCCAACAGGGTTGCGTTAAACGTTTAACGCTCCTGGGGAGGGGGAAAAGAAAGAGACAGAGATGAAAGAGATTTAATGCGTGGCACACGTAGTATACCTGTTACAGGCCAGCGCAAGCGTTATTTTAATATTATTAACTAATTTTCTATTTTACTTTTGAATTTTGATTTTTAGTTTCATTCTATCTGCATTAGTCATCTCCCAGTTCTGACCTTGCAGTATTAGAAATGCAAATTAAATACTTCAGTTTAAGAATTTACATTACAAGAGATTCTGGTTCTCAAAAGATAGATTTTGTAGTCATAGAGACACGACACGTGCCTAATCAGATAGAATGTCAGAAAATGGAGCTCACGTTTTGTAAATTTACACTGCTACTAATTTCCAATGAATTCCAGCACAACACTAAAATTTAAGTTAATAAACACTCCTAAAATTAAATCAAATACTTTTAAAATTTTAGTTAATATATTTTTAATCATTCTAATACTAACGTCGGATTTTTTTTAAATTTATTCTTTTTTCTAATTCAAACATTAAACAAATAAGTTTTTTTCGATTCGGGACACTTGCACACACGTTCGTCTGACCCCAAACTAAGCAAAGTTTGTACTATGGCTGCCAGAGACTGATATACATACAAAATTATATTTTTTTAAACATTTTCAAATAGATGTTTATACCCAGACACATGTAACAAACACCAATGCTCATCACTTGAATGTTTGCCCTAAGTGGGAATCAAACGCACGCCCCCAAGCTCAGAAGACAGGCTCACTACCAACTCAGCCACCGAGGCAGTCAATAACTAATAAATATATTTACTATTTTTATTACGTATGGGGCAACAGCTGGGATGGTATATTACGGATACTTTCACAGTGTGATGTCCTACGGTATATTGTTGTGAGGATCCGCCGTAGATGTTGAATGCATCTTTATCGCGCAAAAAAGAGCAATCCGTGCTGTATATAACTTACCAGCGAGAGAATCACTGAAAGAGGTATTTAATACTATAAATATTCTCACGGTACCATCCCTGTACATTTACGAGTGCATGTATGCTAGAAAAAAAATTGTTAACTTTAGGAAGAGGTCCGATATTAGCGCCTAGCGCTAATATCGGACCTCTTCCCGACCCGACATGTACATAAGCTCGCATTCGCTCAATGTAGGCTGCGGAAAACATATTCCTCATTTATCGGCAATTGTGTGCGTTATTATAATATAATTCCAAAATAGATAGTAGGTCTCAAGGAAAAATCTTTTAAAAATTTAGTTAAGAAATATCTAATGACTAATGCCTATTATAATAGAGAAGATTATATTAAAGACAAGAAGCAACGGGAAAGAGCTGTAGTGGCGTCTAAACTTTATGAATTATTTTTATTACTTATGACATTTTAGAATTTAGTTAATTATTATTTCATTATTATAAATTTAATAATTGAATTAAGCAATATTTTATTCTTGTGACAAGGCCCCTTTACATCTTCTTCAAATTGATAAGGCATTGTAGCCTCAACTAATTTTAATTGAACTTTTATTACCTATTGTTAAATGTGAAGTTACCAATTGTTTTAAAAAATCTATGGTCTGAATAAATGAATTCAATTTATGGCTTGGTGTGTGTATTTCGGACAGAAGATTTTGAGACACTGTATCATATATCTTCTTTTATGACATATTTATTATAACGTAAATAGTCCCGTAATATTTTAACACAATGTGTCAAAATTATTAGATTTCCTAATAAAACATTTTAGTCTTCCGTTAGCCCTGACCTAAACTTGTCCTTGTGCCTTGTTGTTTCATCTATGATACATTGATCCTCAATTTTTAATAGAGTACATTGATCCATCATCAATTACCTATGTCAATATATTTCGATTGGCGTCAATCGTGTAAAATATTGTGTAATATTGTAGATAGGTACCTACCAACTCTGCCGTGCTAACAATAACATCTCTGAAGATCTCTAAGAATCTGAGTAACAAAATCTACGACTTTGTCTTTGACAGTTTTTAGAATAAAAAAAAATTTAAAAAAAATATTCGGGACACTTTGACACACGGTCACATCCTGACCCCAAACTAAGCAAAGCTTGTACTATGGCTGCCAGATACTGATATACATACTTAGATATTTTTTTAAATACGTACTTAAATACATATTAACACCCAGACATAGAACAAACACAAATGTTCATCGCATAAATGTTTGCCCTAGGTGGGAATCGAACCCACGCCCCCAAGTTCAGAAGGCAGGTTCACTACCAACTGAGCCACCGAGGCAGTCAAGCTATAAATTCAAAGCCTCTAAGAGTTATTTCTTTTAAGGTATAAGCGCGATAACTAAATTTTTTTTCTTCTGTTCCTTCAAAAATCTGCCGTAAGCGCCTATACTGCTGTTATCTCTCAATGCTCTAAATATTCCATACACTATTTATACAAATAACAGCGGTAAGTTCATAGGATGCTTTTAAAATAAAGAAATTTCTATATTCAGGTACCAACTTCCAAATAATAAGCGCTCTAACTACCGTCTACAGCGGTTACATCAAGGAACTAAATTGATCTATTTCAATTGACAGCAAATATAAGAGCCGTGTCAGCCGTAAACGACGCTGATGATAAGTTATTTAACTCTTTTTGACTAAAATAAATTAAAAAAAGAGTTATCATTGTCAATTGGGGCGTTCATAAATGAGTTTCTTTGCCTATAGTTATATCGTATTAGTCTTATAAGACTCATATTGTAAGCCATTAGAACCTAAATTACGCGAACACGGGTGTTACGCGCGGTGTCTGGCGAATGTTTTCTGAGAAGTGCGGCATGCGGAGGGTGAGGGGAAGTCGCGAGTGCACGAACGGTGCGCAAGAGTGAGTCGTTAGCTCAGTCAGTAGCCAGTCGAAAGACCGAAGAGTTTGACGTTAGAACAGCTGCGCGCGCTCAATTACGCGGCGGCTATTCAGTGCGGTTGGCAGCAAAATATTTTTTATTTTGTAAGTACATACTTAAATAGTTTGCACAAAAAATAAAGTTTCTATTTCTTATTGCACTTTTATGTAAACTTAAGCTCGTAGTCCACTTTTCAACTCCACCAATGCTGCCTCGACTTACAGTCGTGTGAATAAGAAAATAACTAAACTCTGTGCGAGAAAATATTTTAGATTCATAAGTATACTTATATAAGTATATTAGTACGTACTTAATTTTATAAATATTTTGTGTCTCATTGATTGCAGGAGTGTATGGCATCTGGAGCTAGACGTAATAAAATATTGGCTATGGCAGCAAGTTTTGAAGCCAGCAACATAAACCTAATACCTACTAGTGAAATATGCCTAAATCCTAAACCAAAAACTATAATAGCAGAACCTAAAATTACCACCAAGCCAACTGATAAAAGTAAAATATTTCAAAGATCATTGGATTTTAATGATTTTAAAGTTATTTTTGACTACAGCAATGAATATGAAAATTCATGTTTCACTTGTCACGAAAAAGACGGAAAGAATGATTCAGTAGATTTATTTTTTTTCAAAGCATTTCTATGTCATAAAAGAGACCAAAAGCAGGTCATGTTCTGGCTTGACAATTGCTCTGCGCAAAATAAGAACTAGGTAATCCTCTGCTTCATGGTAGAGATGGTCAATTGTTCAGAAATAGAAGCTGAGAGCATAAAAATACTTCGAACCTGTGGCCCTATTCGGAGATTTGAGATTTTCATCTCATTTTTCTTTGTCTTTGTTGCTCTCGTTTGAAACGTCATAGGTGTGAGAGTGACCAAGATAAAATCTCATCTCATCTCACGCGCAGGAATAGCCCCTCTGGACACACATTTATGTCTGCCGACAATTTTCACTACGAAGTGAAAAAATCGATGACAAAAGCAAGAAATATATACGACTTCAAGATGTCAAACAAAGGAAAAAACACATCAAAAAGTCATGAATGTCGAAGATTTCGTGTCACATGAAGACGTATCTTCGCAACATAAACTAAAGAAAAACGAGTTCTTCTGAGTGAAGTCTTTATACGAACAAGGCGGTCGAGTCTATTTTTAAAACTTTGACGTTCATAAGTGTATCTTTGACACCAAAATTCAATAAAAACATTTTGACTTTGACTTTGACACTTAATTGTTTTAGTTCCTACCTATTTTTTAAGTGCAACTGTTACCAATTTTAAAAATGATATGGAATTCAGAGACTGAGTAGCACAACTGAGAATAAAAGAAACTGAAATTATAGAATAATTACAGGTGTTGTGATTTTGACTTTTTTTTTATTGTGACAGTGATTTTAAATGAAATTAATAATTTAACTAAAAAGCATGAATGACTTGAGGATGTTTCATTTATTATCGTCATATTTTAGTTAGTTTGTTTTAATTACATAAGTACATCAAATTTTATTTTCAATTAAATTTGAAATGTACGAGAATATAGGTACATTGTACGACTTCCTAAATATAAGAGCTCTAAAGAACATTGTTACGGCTGTTATCGTTATTAACAAATATTAGAATACATGATGTTATTCTTTGTCAATAGCGCATTTACATAATTAGCTTATTATAAGCGCTGTAACTGTGCCGGTTACTGCACTAATTTTAAGTATTTATCTTTCAAAATACATCTTAGTTCTCTAGCACATAAATATTTTGTAATTTATTTACAAAAATATTGATATGCCAAGAATTTCTTTTTCACTATTACAAACTACAACAGTTGTTCTACAGTAACATTTACACATTTATCAAAAGTGAAAAATTTAACAAAGAAATTCAATCCCAAAGTTTAGGCGCCATTTTCTCTAAACTTGCTAGTATACACATAGCGCTCTTATAATTAGCACGGCAGATTACTATTCGTTAGTGATAGGATAGTTTTGACAGTAAAAACAACACTAGCTTGGTTGATAAAAAATTGTTGAATATCCTGAAGCTTTGATTTATAATCCAAACTTCCACTATTATTAAATCGAAATTACTTTCGATCAGACGGTTTTTCACTGCTAAACGGCCGAACGCATCTTGATCAAATTTGATGATTACTTACTCACGAAGACTGTTTTTGGATACTATTTTCTAAATAAACGCAAACGAAGTCGCGGATAACAGCTAGTAACTTATATTTCTTTAAACAGTAACAAACGGCTATCTCTTGCCGGCGGGGGCGACCGTGGTCATCAGTCCCCTAGGAGTACATCGCAACCCGAAGTACTACAAGGATCCTGACGTGTTCAACCCCGACAACTTCCTGCCAGAGAACGCTGCAGCCAGGCACTACTACAGCTTCATACCGTTCAGCGCCGGCCCTAGGAGCTGCGTTGGTAAGTCTACAATTTGAGCAAGTGACTCTGTGAGCTCTAGTCCTCGTGGCTGACTTCTGACTCCTAAAGGTCGCCTTCCTCAATCGTGAAATTTTCTTACCAGGTTTGATAAAACTCTAAAGAATTATTATCGAACCTCCTGACTAAATCTTAAGAGAATCAGTTGCGACCTAAGTACTCGTATTTATACGACATGTAGTGGATGACAGAGATCCAAACAAAATTCGGACACACGAAAGCTTTTTTGTCGAAGCTGAAGAATAGACGCTTCTGTCACTAACGCTCGCTTGGTCGGTTTGTTAATGAAATTATATAGCCTGTCGCGTATCCGAACTTCGCAACGAGCGAAGAATGTATCCAAACGTGTAAAATGACAGTTGAGAAAAAAATATAAATAACACACTATCATAGCATCTAACAGTCGTTGTTTTCTTTGAAGATTTTTCTGAAATTATTTATCTTTGCATTATCTTTTTTTAACAAAGTCTGTATCAATCATGCAGTCAATAACTCAGTAAGTCACTATAAATTATGTCTAAAACCTGTTAACGAAGATAGCATTTACTTGACTATAACTAATTCATCGAAATGATTCATCAATTGATGACCTATTGACATTGTCATCTATTAGCTCACTCACATCGGACACTAAGTCAGCCACATAAACTATCTCCACAAGGAGTCCTGTCTCGAATTTCTTTAAGATCGGTTCAGCAATTAAGTACGGATTTGCTTCACAGCTCATATTTTGAGACTTCATATTTTTGAGCTGTGGGTCCGTAGACGATGTGGGACAGACGTAAATAGGTACAGATAACTTTTGCATAGATTATGTATCACTACGATTTTAACATATTTATAAAAAAATCCATTTCTGAAGATAATAGAATCTCTAAAAACAATAAAAAAAAAATGATAACTGTATGTGAATAATTATACCTATAATTAAAATATCTTAATATAAACAAAATTCAAATTCTATATTGATATTGATATCAAGTTTTAATATAGAAGTTAATATAGGTAAACTAACCAGGTCTAATACAATTATTAGACCTGGTTAGTTTAATAACATAAGATATATTATCTTTCTCAGGTCGAAAATACGCTTTTTTGAAACTAAAAATGCTGCTGTCTGCAATACTGCGTGAGTTCAGAGTGGTCTCAGATGTTCCTGAAGAAGACTTCGTTCTGAAAGCTGACATTATACTGAAAAGGGCAGACGGCTTTAAGATTCGTCTAGAACCAAGAAAATAATCATTCTTTTTAAAGAAACTCGTTAAACCATTTGTTTTTACGATGATTACTTACTTAGTTTAATAACCTTCTTACTTTATTGATTAATTTTAAAAAAAGTTATGTGTTTTTCTTGATGTAGAATATTAATCAAGTACTATCAATGTTATCATATTAATTTTCAGTAACAGAAATTAAAAAGATATATAAAGCGAGAACTGTCGGCAAACTGTTGTCTTCAAAAAAAAAATGTTTTGCTTGTAATATTATTATAAAGTGCCTAATATTTTATTCACATATTTATTATTATAATTTAATCAGGCACGATCAAGGCTAGCAAATTTGATATTGAATTTTATTATTCGTTTAAATGTTAATAATATGGCCTATAACTTTATATACGGTTCGTATCAAACAAATTATATACTTTAGTACCTAATTTATAATGGATGATGAATAAAGCTATTTGTTAATGAAAATACGCATTTTAATTAATATGTTGCGGTTTGATTGATTAAATACCTCTAACTATTAAACTTTACGTGGCGTCAGAATCGTTATTTCGTGTTTTGTCTTTTCAATAGAATTGTCGCTCAAGCATTTTTCGCACTTCCATTAAGAGTCCGGCGACCACTTTAGACTAATTTCGCATTGGCTTAAGGTTTTCCATAGCCATTTCGTCTAGAAGAAGATGACGAGCGAAGAGAGCGAGTAAAGATACTGACGAGCCTTTAAAGTTACCTACAGAGTGACAAAGTGCAATTTAATTTTTTTTTATGACTTTTGCGCTTCTCTAATCATTCATAAATAACTAATAATTTCACTTGTATTATGGATTCATTTAAAAGATAATGATGTAGACAATCTCCCCATGTAAAGGGATTTTTGATTTGCTTTGTCTATCAATTGAATAAATCAGTCAAAAATGACCCCTTAGAAATGCGGAAATTTTTCATAGCTCGATTTTCGCTTGAGAACGTTTTTTAAAAAACCAAGAACATAGGGGCGGAGATATTGTTAATTTAATTATACATGCTAAATTTCATCATAATCTGACAAATGTTTTCCAAGAAATTTGACATTCGCGTTTGTGTGGAAATTTCAGAGTGTCGCGGTACTCTTAAGTGTCCGAAATTGGAGTGAAAATAGTTTTAAAACTCAAAAAACCCATTTCGGACACAGTGTCCTAAAATTTTGTGTCGAAACGGGACAAAGTCAACAGATATCAGAATAAATTCAACACTATATAAATAATTTATTTCAAGTCCATACAACGTTTTTATGTAAGGCGGATAAAATATTACCTATTTGAGTAAAATGTATGCATGCCTTTTGTCTACAAAGATGATTTTACAACTAAAGACGTAACGGTTCTCGTTATCATAATTTAATTAAAAACAAATAAAACACGATAAAAGAAATTCACTATTGCTTACTTTATTAAAGTGTATACACAAAGAAACATTTTCAGTGTTTTTATGATAACATCCTTCTTCTCATTTCTTACATAAATAAATTACTAACTTTGTTACTTGTTAACTTTGAAATAGCAGCGTTTTACCTGAAATAAAACGCATATTAAAATACTTACCTAACTGGAAGCTATATATATGAGAGTGCATTTCCGTTTCCGTCGAAAGTACCAGCGTTTTCGTACTTTTAATGCCTTCTAACCGGAAGTCCTAGGTGGCGCCACCTCTGCATTCGCGCTTTGTGAAAATATCGCGCGCCATTTTTTATCATTGGCTTAATTTTCCGAATTTCCACCAGGCAGAAATTAAAGTGATAGCTTCCAGTTAGGTAAGTATTTTAATATGCGTTTTATTTCAGGTAAAACGCTGCTATTAAATAACTTGACCGTAACTGGAAGCTATATATATGAGAGCCTGTTTGGTATTGCCTGGTGGTGCCACCTATAGTCGGGCTATTAAAACTTATTGTTAAAAGAAACGCCAATGTGAGCTGTAAATAATATTAAAAATTATTTCAAATCTTCAAAAATGTTGTTGGAAAAACAACTTAAATAAAAGGGTTTACATAATAATAATGAAACCGGAAACAAGGCATTATGTTTTTTCTCTATTGGTCTGAAACAATTACGTATATTACCATTAAATAGTACATTTTCCATCTGTAAAATGTATGTCACCAGCATCTGTATAATGCCGTATTGTATAGAATACTTTGGGAATACGTTCCATAGAATGTCTGACACGTTCAGGCAATGTATAAATAATTATTTATGTCATACTTTCCCTTTGCATTAAGTTTGTATACAGAACCATACATAATATGTTGGTGGTTAAAATTGTTTTAAAAATCAACAACAGGTCGTTGATCCAAAAGATTTTGTAGTCTACTATCGCAGGTGACCAACAAACAACTTCTTGGACAAGCAGTGATACCATTTTTTCTGTAGATAGTGTTTAAATAGTCAACCATAACTAAGTGGTGTGACAATTTAAGTGACAGGTTAATGTCCAGATCGATAGAAATATTTTTCAACCAGACCGACTCTGGTAATCGGCAATTGTTTTAAAATGGCAACAACAACAATCGTAAATCATGTGAGTAAAAGATGAATCCGTAAAGCCAGTTCAATATATGTATTTCAACAGTTCAGTAAATTTAACGAAAACCAAGAATATTTATAATTCTAAAAACTTTACTGACTTGACAAATCAGTTACACGTGGGAGACAGCTAATATTAAATAATATACTAAAAATCAATTACATCAAGTTTAAGGCAGCTTATGCCAATATTAATGTTTATAGCGAAAATTAGGTTTACTTTCACATCTCTTAACTTCAATAGGCATGTACTAAATTTTTGATAGTGAGTTTCCAAGTCAATGCATTAATCATCAGTGTTTGTGATGATTTTGTAAAATATATGTAAAACATGAAAATCACGCTAGACTTTCAAGGATAACGTAATTTTATCATGAGCGTAGTCTCATAAATAATCTATCACTTTAATAACACTATTTCGTTTATTATATAATTACCGTTATCAAATGCAATATAGGAAGGATTTCGGCTCCGATACCTATTGCCCTAAGAAAATTGTTGGTAGTTTAGTTAAGCAACTTACGATAAGCCAGTAATCAGGATTTATTTATAACTAACAGTTACACGTCACAGTTCGTAGTGCAAGTCTTTACATTGTAAGATAAGATAAGAAACACCTTTGGAAGAAGGTAGGTAATTAAAAAGAATGGGCGATGGTAGTTGCGAGCTACTATCTTAACTTACTGCAAACACATTATATCTTATAGCGGTAGGTAGCTTTTATGGCAATTTGAAACATACAATTTTCTAATGATTAAGTCACAGTCGTGCGAAAAATAATTGATATAAGCACCCACGCCCTACTATTTTTTCTCTCAGAGTCGTAAAAATATTTAACTAATTTCATATTTTAAATTATAATTGTGTAATTCAAATCGTTCATTGTGAACGAGAGGTTGCTAGTGTCAATGCGATAGCGCACTGAGTATGACAGACAATAGGCCACACATTCAGGTATTACGAGGCTGTTCCAAACAAAATTATTTAAGTAATTAAAAAATAAATAAATATATAAGTATATAATTATGTACTTATATTCATATGAAAAAGGGGACACGCGTGTGACCTTACTTTGCCTCGAGTTAAATGAGAAAATGAAATTTAAACATAATTAGTACAACATTCGTTCTCGTCACATTATCCGTAACATAATGTCGTTTTAAAAACGACCTAAATTGCAAGAATCGACAAGATAAGACATCGTTTTAAACCAAATAGCAGGTATCTCCGTTGTGATTGGAGTCGCAGGAAATACTGCACGAACTCTTAAGGTTATTGTGCTCATCGAGCACTTTTGTTCAATAAATAATCAAGTAAGGGGTAAGACTCACTTCGAAATTTTGAAAGAACATGTTTCACTTTGCAGTTGATTCAATACTATGCAACCCACCTCGAGGTGGTGACTTACTTCTAATTAAATTAACGTTACACAGGGAACATAATAAGTTCATATCGAAAACTTCTTGATCAGACTGCAACAAACTGGCCTGAAGCCTCGCTTTGAGCGTTTAATTTATCAGTTTCTAAAAACTTAAAAGATTGAATCTGGATTCAGCAGTAATAGTAAAAAACTACGTTTAAGACTGTCTAGCTGTAACATAGAATATTTTCACGGTCTGTTAATTTATTGATTTGGAACCTGTTTCATTACAATTTTATTCTTATATAAGACATTCCCGCGAGGGTAGTTTTTGCAAAGGATTTTTATTTTACCTTGAAAAGGTAGTTTATTACAAGCAAGCTAGAGTATCTATGTTAATAGTTTCATAAATAATAAAAGACAGATTAGGCATTACAACAACAATAAAATACGTTTGAAATATTTGATCCAGCATAAAACTAGGTTTTGTTATGAACATACAACATTATTAAGATCAAAAAATCACCCTGTTAGGATGGTTTGTAATAAGCCTACGATACTTACTTGATACAATGAAATATTGTATTTTTCAAAGAGATGCTCATCGGGTGAAGATGGTTTGTTACAACCAAACAAGTTTGTACTATGTTTATCATGAAATTGATATTTTGCAAATACATTTGCACAACTATAGAGTTTTGCTTTATTTATTACAAGCATACATTGTCTGTTGTATTAACTGCTTAATACTATGAAATATGATATTTGCAAAAAAGGTACTCACCTGCAATGGTGGTTTATTATAACCATAAAAAATATTAAAATACGTTCTGTTAAACGCTTATAGCAATGTAATATCTGTCAAGAGATTCACCCTGCGATGGCGTATCGTTACAAGCGTACTAAAGAATAGTGTATGTATGGATCGCTTGATTCAATTGCAAATAGGTAGCCTCCCTGCGAGGGTGGCTTTTGCAAAGATTACCTACCCTGCGAGGGTGGTTTATTACAAGCATACAATGATGTATGATGTATTGATTGCTTAAAGCAATGATTCAATTGCAAATAGGTAGCCTCCCTGCGAGGGTGGCTTTTGCAAAAGATTACCTACCCTGCGAGGGTGGTTTATTACAAGCATACAATGATGTATGATGTATTGATTGCTTAAGGCAATGTAATATGATATTTGTAAAGAGATTCACCCTGCGAGGGCGTATCGTTTCAAGCATTTCAGAGTATTTTGTATTGATTGCATAATTCAATGTAAGGAGGTACAAAAACGGTACTCCTGTATCTCCCTATTATAACCATGCGAATGCACGTTGAACTGATTGTTTGCATAACAATATAGTAAAAAGGAATAAATTCAAAATGAAATACTTGTTCCTCTAAACTTAAACGCAATGTCAAAAGATCAAGTGACATTTTGAGTAATATATCCACAAAAGAAAATTAATTTAGAAATAATTTCAAAAAAAAAAAGGTTAAGAAAGCCTTTATATGCATTTATTTAATGAAAAGTTTTCAGCATACGGCTAGGTGACGTAAGATATTTTCTCCCCCACTATTGTTTGTTCCTAGGTCTGTGATACCTAGATTATGATTATTTCTTGCGTCCAAAATAATAGGCATTACCTAGCCTCTAAAATACATGTGTTCAAATAATTTGCCATGATGTATCAAAAATTTATAGTAACTAAAGCTATAAAGTGAACGAACTTATAGATCGCTAGATATGGTCGAGTCGTTTGTATGACTCGTAGTTAAGCAATTGATACACTGTTGCAACATTTGAAAACCATTATTTTTATAAAAAGGATTTTTTCACTCACCAAGTTTCTTCAATTATCGGCCAGCACGTCAACCAATACCGATGAATTAGTAGAATCGTAAAAGCACGCTGTTACGCACCTTTCACTGAACCACCGCCACGGCCCGTGCTCTGTAGCTTGGGCGTTTGGGCGGCAAACATTTATACGTTTCTGGAAGCAAAACTATGTTAAAAACTGGTGATAATCTTAAAGGCGATGACAGCCTAGTTGGAGAAGGCCTGCCTCTCAAGCCAGAGGGAGCGGGGTCGAACCCAGCCGACGGCACGCACCAATTTGTTCGTTGTGTGAACATTTGTGCGTATTGTATGTCATCTGCTACATGACTGGAGCCCGGTGTATGGTGACAGGCTCATTTGGGACCGAATATCGTTCGGCGATGTGGGTGTTGTATAACACGTCTGCCAGCCCCCTCGGGGGAAAAGCGTGACGATATGATGAATAATCTTAAATATTACCTAAAAACACTTCAATAATGACAAAACACTGGTATGAGGCATCGTTTGACCCCCATATTGTAAGCCACATATGGTTAAAAACATTTAGGCACACAAAAAATTTTAAATATCAAATTAATCGAACGGTAAAACCGTTAAAACAAATTCTACCCACTCATTTTGAACAAATGAAATGAAGAAATGAAATATAATGTGGGTAGGTACTTACTGCGTAAAATGTATACTTAACACCGAGTTATTTTAGGAAAATAACTACATTTCAGTATTTTACCACATAATTATTAACAAATTATCACTTTGTATTAACTAATTATGCAACACGACGCAAGCTGCTAGGGCTGCGGCGATGTTACTTCGACGAAACTTAAAACGCCAATGATAAAAAATGGCGCGCGATATTTTCACAAAGCGCGAATGCAGAGGTGGCGCCACCTAGGACTTCCGGTTAGAAGGCATTAAAAGTACGAAAACGCTGGTACTTTCGACGGAAACGGAAATGCACTCTCATATATATAGCTTCCAGTTACGGTCAAGTTATTTAATATAATATTTTTCTAAGCACGTAAAACCCTTAAAACAAATAGGACAAAACCAAATAAAATATCAGTTCGGTGGTGGTGCAATATAACTTTTTTTTAAATATCTAACAGCGTATTTATTCAAACGATATAAAGAACGATGCCTTGATATTATTTAATAGTTAAAATGTATATTTTAATTATTACTACTTGTGGCCCACGGTTACACCTGCTAATCTACAGGAACTGTTAATTTTATCGGCATAAAAATTAGCCTATGTGTTAACCAGGTGTCTAAAAGCTCAGTTCAAAATTCTACTCAAACGTATCTAGTTTTCATTTTACTAATATTACCTATCTAGTATCTTTAAAATTCGTTCGTAGAAATAAACATAATACAGCGTGTTGCTATGCATTCCCGCGGAATTTGTATTACCAATTTGTATTATGTGATTTCAAGGTTGCTCCGTAGCTTATTCGTGCTCTGCTGGTGGAGTATAACTACCTCTACAAAATTCCGCGGGAATGCCAAACAACACGTTGTAAATGAAGAAAGTTAAGTATTTATTCAAAACAAAATGATTTATTACAGAATCTTTGATTGGCAAATTTATTTATTTTACGTTAACATTATCAATCACGCATTATCTTCAGACGTGATTAGGGTCAACTGTTTGTCAGTAATTCTCGAAAGACGCAATTGCCTCACAGACGCATTTACCCCAGTTGACCCTCATACCAACATAAATTTCCATTTATAATAGAGACAAAAAAACTACTGGTTGAGTGCAGTCAGCATTCAGCCAGTCATTTTCTTTTTTTTGTTGCTGAAATGGTATTGAGTCTATTTAGGTACCAATATTTTATCTTCAACCGCTTCCATGTCAACTGTCTAGCACTAACAATTGCTTTGTTCATAAATATTAAAACAAGTTGGTGAAACATTTAAAAGTGAGTATTTACTCTTTAGACGTGGTCTAGCCTGAATAATTTTGCATAATTAACTTTTAGAAACAATAATAATAAAGTTCAAGATGTTCGACACTAGGCTAAAAATATTAAGACCTTGCAACTTTGTACCATAGACTAAGGGCCGATAACTACTTTCTCATTCACTCAGTTTTCCAAAAAATAAATTATAATTAGGTATCTACTTATCGCTTCCTAATTAGTTTGATATACGAAATGTAAATTCCAGAAAACATCTGTTACTATTAACATTAGTTTTTATAAAGACAGAAATCCTTTGTGGAAAACATATTTTTTAATAAAATTAATGGCAACGACATTACAAAGCACTATCAGTCGTAGTTACCTCCTACGTATATTCGTTAATTCAGGGTGTTCTATTCTTTCTATATACGATATATTCTATAGTCCACAACACTACACAAACAAGACAACAGAAGCTCATCGCCAAGAAGCAGTAGGTGTAACTCCCGGTACCTTCGTAAATGACACCTGCAACAAAATTGAGTTAAGTTAACAATTAAAAGACAAGCTAACACAAACAACCCCTATCCTGGAAACACCAGCAGGTATCATAAAACCTTAGAAGTTGCAATACACGATCAGAACTTACAATAGATTGGTCGGACGACGTAAGTTTCGACGTAAGTGACCAATCAATAGATCACATTACATGATATTTATGTCTGATGAAGTCTGACAAGCTTATGCCCTCTCTTCACAATCGGCGAAGTCGTGGGATTTGCCTGTTATCGCACGATCATCATGCGAGCATCCACATGTTCCCTCTCCCTTCTCCCTTTCTTGCTTTCCTTTTCCTATTTCTTTTTTTGAAATCCACTCGCGGATCCACGAGATCAAAAATGCAAGCATAGACGATGGGGCGATTATAGACGAGTAAGCCCTCCACACAATCGTGCTCGGATCGGATGATCGCCTATGACCTGTGACTGTGACTGACTGTGAAGAGGAGCCATTATACTAAAAAAAATAATTGATACCAAACATCGCGAACGACATCACTGAATCGTTTAGCGCTTTTAAAATTCCACTAAACGATTATTGATATAACATAACTTCAGGTTTCTTCATCACTACTGTTATTTTTATTACTGTTATTTTTTTCGTCTAAATTAATACTTAAATTTATAGAATCTTTGTTTTTGTGGTAGGTTTTTATCATTGTTTTTATTTAATTCGTATTTTTTGTTTTATTATTATTTTTTCTCTGATCTTCCAGTGTAAATGTTATGTTTCCTTTGCGCGCTAGCACTATTGTTGTTCTTATAAGTGGTGACCTGTATTTGGCCTATCTGTTAATATCTTTGTATGTTTTTACGTTTAACCAGGCTGTTTGGTCATTCAAATATAATAAAATAACAAATAAATAATTTCTATATTATGTAACATTGATGTCGTTTGTCGCTTCAAAATGTCTTGAAGTGCTAATTCCTGCTTCTAAGTATCAGGTAGGATCAATACACTTTACCATGTTCTTGTGTCTTTAAAAAACTAGTTTATAAACAAGATACTTTTATTAAGTTCTGTGTCTGTAGCTGGTTACTAGCCGCGACTAGGTAATTATGCACGTGTATGATTACTTAGATACCTATCTATTTTCGATAAATTTGCGAATATTTTATTCAGGTTTGCGTCTAGTATAAACTACTACTTTAATATAAATTCAAATTTACAAATACAAAATGGCTATCATTCTGATCGATATTTAAAAACCTCATCTGAATTTCAAAACCAAATGAGCCTATCTGCATTCACAATCTTCTAAATCTGCCGATCTGGCCAATGAATAAATATGTCAAGAACCAGACTTTGTTTTGCGTGCCTATAATCTATTTTAATATTATAAAAAAAAAAACAGACTTGTCTAAGACTTAACTATCCAAACAATTCGTTTATCAGCACCCGATACGGCAAACGCTGTATCTGATACAACTAGTAAAGTTTTAGTCAAACACAGTCGTAAAATCTGAGACTAATTCAGTCATAAACGTAACGCGTCGAAAGTACGCAGACATGATGATTGGCGTTGATTGTGTTTCACCATTTTCAATTGATATTAACGATGAAATTGTTGGCTACTGGTATGCTTATTATACCTAACTTACTTACTTCAACCTACAGTTGACAAACTCTAGTAGTCGTATACTTTGGATTAGAGTCACGTTTGATCTTCAGTCACGTTTTGACTTTAACCTAAAATAAAACGACTTAAATGATTTTGAACAATCTTACATTGCATTCCTATTTCGATTGATGCCATTGCATATTAAAGAAGATAACTGAGGGTTCTGAATAACACAGATACTTAAAGGCAACGACGATGTTCTAATATGTTCTAAAGAAAACTAAACTAATGTTATTACGACGTTGGTTGTCCCCGAGACGTAGTCATAGTAAGTGAACGTAGTCTCACCTATCAAAGGATCAGCCAGCAGCATCAGGATGCCGGAGAAGAGGATGTGCAGCGCCAGGGCCGCGGGGAACCGGTCCGGGGCCGCCGTGACCAGCACGAGCGGGAACAACACCTGAACGGAGCACCGCACCAGGCCGGAGATGGCCGTCACGGCAAACACGAACCAGATCTCACTAGACGTTACTAGAGCTGCAACAATTATAGTACACGTTAGCTGGAGTTCTTTAACCCTTTCACCGCCTTAAACAGATTTACCCGACAGTGTTCTCGCTGCGTAGGACGACGGCGACGTATCAACGTCGTCCTAGGCGGAATGAGCACAATAATCTTTGTCAGATGAGTTAGTCTCTGGTGATTAAAGATTTCATTGTTTTATGATTAGCTATCTCCATCTAATTGGTCTATCTCAATCAACCACTTGGGTTAATCTTAAGCCTCATCTGCTTCACGTCATATTTGCTAATCGAGCAATCGTGTCTCATCTACGGCCGTAAATAAATTAGACAAAAGTTTAATTATTTTCGGAAAAAAAGTGTAAATGTTAGGAAATTACGAAAGACTACGAGTTTTAGGGAAGTTTTCGATATTACGGATTAAATTTCTTTTTATTTTAATTTCTAAGCAATGATAGAACAACAAACTGACAGACTGTGACTGTTTCTTCTTCAATGATAGGTAGACAAAATAATAGACACACATTTTTGACTTACGGTTTGGAAACTAATAGAATATTAAAATGAACAGCAGACGTTGCACTAAATATTATAAAATCGTCCTTGACCTTTGCTTTAGATATTTCTTTTGCATTTTGCTCTGTTACATCATACCCGAAATGAATAAAATAAACTACTACAATAATCACGTACGCTATCGTCATGCCTTCTGGCAAATTATAGTTTTTTGTGTCATCACTGACATTTTAGTATCAGTATTAAATTAAATTTCTAAAATTTTTTTTTTTTTATTAAAATTAAAAATACTGTTTAAATCTAGTTTTTATATAAATCTTTCAAAGTCAAAGTCAAAGTCAAAATGTTTTTATTCAATTTAGGTATCAAAGATACACTTATGAACGTCAAGAACAACAAGAACGTCAAGTCGTCTTTAAATAATGCAAGGTCCTCTACACGTGTCACTTTTCCTCTTTTGCTCTACTAATGTTTCGAAGGCCAACATGTTTAAGGTAGGCATATTTTATATGTTAAATATTTCTAAAAACAAATACTTGAAAAATATTTATGTTTACGATTGTTTCCGCATAGCTATGATTATTTTATCGAACTTATCAACACAGTTTTTTTTTTTTTTTTTTTCATTTTAATCATCTCAGATATAAGCTTAAACAAACCCAATTTATTTTTTATTTTTGACAGATGTACTTTAAATTGTTGTCTGGAAACTTTGCCTACAAATATTTTTTGGCTAATTAGGACCTATGACGAGGAAATTTTAGAAGCGAAATGGATAGATGAAACATTGAAGTATATTTTATATTATGATAGATATGTTTGAAGATGTCAATAAATACGGTACGAGTCCTGGGTATTGAGAGTAAGGGTTAGCCAAAAAAAAAAGTGAAAGTACGTAGTGTAAGTTCAGCTGGGGCAAATGCGTCCGTGGGGCAACTGCATCTTTAGAAAATTACTGACAAACCCTTCAACAATTAGGCAACTAACGCCATCTAGTACAGAATATTGTAACTAAAGATAGAAAAAAGATGTAGGTGGCGCCTAATTCAGTATTTATGGCAGTAATTCTTGAAAGACGCAATTGCCCCACAGACGCATTTGCTCCAGTTGACCACTACTCATCATTTGGAAAAACTTTTACTATGGAACTAATACGAAAATCGCGAAAATAAATCAGCTGTTAGGTAAATACATTTTGAAAAGTTTTGATAACATTTTTCTATGGAACAGCAATTTTTCAAAATTTCAGGGTTGTTCCCATGCTAAAAGTTATTTAGAATGATCAGTACTTACACCTATTATTGACTGAGTACCCTTACTTCCCGTAACCCTGTATAAACAAAACAGTAACTTACCTATTCTTAGTACTATCGTGACACAGGTCCCAATGAAGAAGATCAGTCGACTGTCAACTACGTAGAAGTAAGTAAATACTGCCAGAGAAAATCTTGCTAAAAGATCCGATATGGCACCCACCATCACACAAGTTGCCACTTCCATCTAAAACAATTCACGGTTTTAAAGGGTGACCAGAAAAAAACTGTAAAAAATATAGAATAACATGAACATTATTGAGTATTTATTATTAGTTTATTATGAGTATATTATTAGTTTATCATAAGTTCATTATGAGTTTATTAAGAGTATTATTGAGGCCCATTATCATACTTTATGTGACAATAATTAATTTGAGTGTTGGTCTTGGCAGTGCGACTGCGACGTGACTGCGATTTCATAAAACAAACTCATACAAACTTATGTCATTGGCCTCACTGCCAGAAGCGACAAGCGAATAGTCGTTGTCGTGTCGCTGTCGCCTTATCAGTGAGACCGCTGCCTAATGTTTACGCTAGGCGGTTTACTGCTGGAAAATTTATAGTAATTAAAAAACAAAAACAGATTCGTACTTGGCTGAATCCATATGAGAACAGAAGCATGGGTTCCATTGCTAGGTACGTTACGTCGGAGACAAACGCAAACCCAAGACCGACCAATGTGCTGACAAATCTTGGGTCTTTTAAAAGATCCAGCTCTACATTTTCATAGATGGTTTTTCTGAAAGAAAAATGGGAGTGAGTGTAAAATTAATTAGTCTGAGGCTGGGTGGCCACATAGGCTTTTAATATTTCAGACCTATATAAAAACGGTTACAAATGATAAAACTTTCCAAAACAAACTACGTCAATTCTTATTAGCAAAGTGCTATTACAATATAAACGATTTTTTTGATGACTAAACTTATTAATAGTTTAAATATTATTTATAGGTATATAGAATAGATTAGTTATTTTGAACTTGATGAACAAATTGATCTCTTAGGTTTGTAAGTCTAGATTAGTTATATTATAGATATTGATCTCTTAGGTTTGTAAGTCAGTTAAATATATTATCTCTCACACCCGATGTAACAATTTAAAAGTAACTTTATATTTAAAATGTATAGAATCTATAGTAGGTACTTACCTACACAACATTTGTTTCGCTTTTTTATTTTTACAACATTTACCTATAATATGCCTATGATTATATTTTATGTAACTTGACTGTGTCTAGTTACGAGTACACACTAGCACGTCACACTTGCAACGCCCTATGCACAGGGTATATTACATAATGTAACTTAAACTAGTACTTTAAGTGAAGAATATGTAATATCAGCAATTAATAATAAATAAATAAATAATTAATCAATTTTTCATAATATACACTTAAATGAAAGCACATTTAGAAGCTGCTTAATTGATTTTTTTCTGTTATAATTCTGGTCTTAGGAATATACGTTTTAAATAATAATTGGTGCGACGGCACGCACCAATTTGTTCATTGTGTGAACATAATATATGTGCGTATTGTATATCATCTGCTAAATGACTGGAGCCCGGTGTATGGCGACAGGCTCGCCCCCTGTCACATTTGGGACTGAATATCGTCCGGCGAAGTGTGGGTATGGTGGTGGGTGGTGTGGTATTACACCTCTGCCTGCCCCCTCGGGGGAAAGGCGTGACGATATGTTATGTTATGTTAAGTAAATTGAGTAAAAAATTGAGTAATTATAAGTACTTTGGCATACTTTTAACATTGGCAGCAAAAAACTAAATCTTTGGGTATTCTTATTTATTTTATTAAAACCCTGAAAGATTTTAAATTTATTTGAATTAAAGCACTTAATAGAATAATACTCACATAATACTTTTCTGAATAGATTCAGTCCGTTTCTGGCTTTTGTCTTTTACTTCAATGTCGATTTCGTCACCTGGTAACATTTTCACTGTTGATTCATCATAGTTATTATATGTGAGCTTTTTCACATCACATGGTGACATTAGTTCTGAAAATGTGTGTAACATACAGACAAACACAAACATAAAAATTATGGAAACGTCACAAAATGATATTAAAACACTCCGTGAAATATGATGCCTAAGCACATAAAATAGCAATAAAATAGTAATAAAATAACAGCTTAACATGAGATTAGTTAAGTTAACGCGTTATAATTCTATTCTTATAGGTACATTTATGCATAAATTATACGCCACTTTTGAGGATGGCAAGCAAGCTCTTTAACTTGTCAATTGAACTCGTTGAATCAAACATTTACCAATTATATTGAGTAGTATTAGGTATACGTTGAAAAAAACAAAGGTGTATCGGCGCTGAGAGGTCAAATATGAACATTATTCAAACACCCAATAGTAACCATTATTTAACCCCTTACTAAAAACGACATAACCTCGGAATTGTTAGACCGTGTTTTGTCCTTTTTTAGTATTTAACATTTCTGACATTCCACTTTTTTTTTTTTTAATTGGTTTAAAGTCTTTACAAGGTTATTTATACATTCTAAGTACAATCTTATTTTTTCAATCAGTACGCCAAGACAAAACCCTCAAGAGCGAAAGTTAACAATAACCCTGTAAAATATAGAGTTGGATAAAACGTAATAATACAAAAATAAGTTTAAAAAAACCTATAAGTAAGAATACTTAGTCTAAAATATAGTTTTCATTGAAGCGCTCTACATACCTTTATCAGTGACCTCAGTCGATTGAATCAAATGCCATTCCACAGGATGCATGACTATCATCGCGAAGACCAGGTGCAGGTCCACTGCCATTATCAGAGCCAGGGTCCAGCGGAAGCCGTACTGGTTGAGGAGAAAGGTTACCAGCATTGGGAAAGTTATGGACGCCATGCTGCTGAGGGTCTGGTTGGCGCTCATCATGGCGGTCCTCTTCTTGGTGAAGTAACAGTTAAAGGCTGTGAAGCTGACTGGTATCATAACTCCAAATCCTGCTCCTGCAAAAGAAGTCACAGGTTCTCTATTATTAGGAAAAAAAACTGCTTTTCTGTACCGCCTCAATTTTGTTACCTTTTTATGACTACGCAGCTAAACTGGCTTAAGTAAAATTTGATGAAAACATTTTATTATGTATTAATGAGGATGGATATATAAACGTATTTATTATTCGAACAAGAGACAGAAAAGTGGATAACCACTGGTTAAACCGCAAAGCGCAACTGTTACTTACTTACTTTAAATTGGCATTAACTTTATATATTTATTTTTAAAAATATACGAAGTCTTTAAAAAAGCTTTATTGTCAACTGTGCAGCTGGTTTGGTAATCTTCCAAAAGAATCCGACCAATTACGGTAGGTCAGACTTTTTCTTTAATTAATCTGGCTGTGATTGAAAAGTATGTAGTTCAAGGTCTCAGCATTTAAACAGATTAGCAATAAACCAGTTACAATTATTACCATTTCTAGCTAACGTCCACTACTCTAGTTTTACCTTTTCGTGACCAACAAATTCGATCGAATTGTAGATTAAATACCTGGTACTATCCATAATTAAAAAGTGGATCAACTATTTCGCTTAATATTATTGGTTACAATAATAAGTAAGTAGGTACACAATAAATGTGTTACTATATTTTCAGGATAACAAACGATCAAGTCAGTTCTCGCTTACCTCTAACCACTCCAAAAGTGAAGACCAGCTGGTAAGTTTTTTCGACGAAAATAGTCAAAATATCTCCTAGGACGAAAAGGCCAGCTCCAACCAAGCCCACTTGTCGAAAGGAGTATTTCTTCAACGCTATTCCTGCCAAGAACCCTGAAACCGAAAACACTACGTAGGTAGGACTTTCGTGCATTTATATTCCATCAAATTTTCCTGTACAGGTAAATGCATGCAATGCAACCACTTCACCATTTACTATTGAACTATGTTAGGACACCTTCTCCTCTTGAGTCAGCACTTGAGGGTCAAGTAAAATAATATTTCCTCTTTAAATAAAAATTCTCCCTGAATTCATAAAACCTCTCTGCATGATTTCGATAAGTAAATTTGGCTCATGACTGTGTACATCAGTTTTGTTATCAAGCGCTCAAGATGAAGAGAATCAGAAAAATAATAAGAGTTACTTTGAATATTGTTTATTGAATTATACTACTTGTATAGTCAATGCTCTCAAGATCGGTAAAGGATACAATTACGTTATGTAAAGACTGGTCAGTATCACAACTTTTACTTTCTCATCTTACAGTGTTAGGTTGCGGTTTTAATGGTCAGCAGCAGTTCCAGCTCTCTCTCGCCTTAGTAAGAACTAGATCTTATGCTAATTCGATGATCTAGCGCGTCAATATTTTGAAGTCTGCGGGTTGTTTGTTGAATGGAAAAGTTATGAATTAATTTTTTTAGAAAAAAATATAACTATTGATCTGAAGCTCACTCAACACAAAACCTAAAAAAACTAGTTCAAACCTTCCAAATGTGTCTTTGCTTATATTAAAATGGATTAAAAAAAAAATTCAACGTTTTCAACCCCTATAATTATCTCCGCGTTTTGAAAAGTTTCCAAAATCTGAATCGACAAAAAAAAAATATTATCGAACCTGCTCATAAAATTTCACAAAATCGGCTGAAAAATGCCAGCTCTGGAACAGAACAGCAGGAAATCTGCTGGACATGCCCATCATACGAAAGCATTTTACCGAAACTGAAACAAAGACACTTCGATCGCACTTCGTGCCCACTCGATCAATGAGTAAAGTAGCATTTAAGAACGATATTGCTCTGCTCGTCTGTTTTAACCCCCGACGCTAAAAGGACGGGATGTTATAAGTTTGACGTGTCTTTGTGTGTGTGTGTGTGTCTGTGGCATCGTAGTTCCTGAATGGATAAACCGATTTTGATTGAAAATAATAAATACGGGACACTTCCACACACGGTCGCCTGACCCCAAACTAAGCAAAGCTTATACTATGGCTGCCAGGGACTGATATACATACTTAGATATTTTTAAATACATACTTAAATACATATTAACACCCAGACATAGAACAAACACAAATGTTCATCACATAAATGTTTGCCCTAGATGGGAATCGAACCCACGCCCCCAAGCTCAGAAGGCAGGTTCACTACCAACTGAGCCACCGAGGCAGTCAAAAAAAGTAAAAAAAAGGTGAATTAGTCGAGAGTGTTCTTAGTTTGTTTGATGAAAATCAGTGTCGGGGTTTCTTAAATTTGTAATTCTAGGACGTGATATGCAACGGTTGATGCCACAGGCAGTAATTTAAAAGTTAAAGACGTCATTATTTTGCTTATTTGCTGATTTTAATATCGCAACTTGTAATTTAAAAACCCAGCTAATAGTCAAATCAGTTAGCACAGTTCAACGACATCAGCTTGTTTAATTTATATTAAGTTACAAGGCACATTTTCCCAATACCATTTTTTTTTATGGGAGGTAAATCTTTTTAGAATTGAGTGAGTGAATTAGAGAGTCAGCGTGTTAGTGAGTAGGTAGATATGTTTGTTACTTTCGCTACTGCCTTCCTTCCTTCTTTATACGCTGAAGCAGGATTTGAATCAGATTTGAGAAATAGATAACAAGACTGGATCAACACATAGGGACTATTATAAGACTATTATAGTATTTTCTCGGGATAATAAGTAGCTAGGCTACCTATGTGTTGATCCAGTCTTGTTATCTATTTCTCAAATCTAACTCAAATCCGTTCAACTGATTCAGCGTATAAAGTAATAAGAAGTAAGTGTAATAAGTAGCCTAGCTACTTATTATCCCGAGAATAAATATACTTATTATCCCGAGAAAATAAGTATATTTATAGAGGAAATAACAGTCCCTATTCAATATCACTTTATAACCGTGGGCAGCTGTGACGGTAGTGATCTTAATTTGGATTATTCGCTGATCAGCAATGTAAGCTCTTGCGAAACCAATAGAGCATCGGCCTCTTTACCCAATCAGCGGTTTTGATTAAGCGATTTGTGCCATAGTTTATTAATTAGGGGCAGCAACGTAACTTGAGACTCCTTGATCGATAGAAGTAGCTGTAACATGATGCTACCATGCGTCAGTGGCCGAAATTGACTTAGGTGCCGATCGCTGTTGAACCGTACTGTATCAAGTATCAGTTGATTGTAATAAGAGAAAAAGTCAATAATTAGAATGTTCCAGCAAGTACTTACGCACTAAATGAGATTGAAATGTACGTATGAGAAAATTAGAAGCGAACTAGGTGGTCGTTCTAGAAAGAGGTTGTGTTTCATTTTATTGACTTGTCAGCACTTGCTGGCAATCTCCTATCATTAAATCAATAAAATGAAACACAACCTCTCTCTAGAACGACCACCTAATTCGCTTCTAATTTTCTCATACGCACATTTCAATCTCATTTAGTGCGTAAGTACGTGCGTAAGTTTCTTTTACAAATTATACATGTTCATTAATAATTTGTAAAAAACACTTCATGTCTTGGTATTTGAAGTCATAATTTTATGATAGACCGGCATTTAACCTTGCATTTAGTAATCAATTCAAATCATTATTCGTCGGTTCATTGTTACAAAACAAATCAATCGGGGAAAAAATTCAATGGTTGAGAATAACCTTGATATTGAAGGTGGGGGGCTATTTAATTACGATATCATTGTTTGTATTTGAATTGATAGGAAATATTTTAAAATATAGGATGAAAATGTGAAAGCCTTATTAAAGACCTACAATGCTTATTGTTTGTAAAACCAAATTGGTGTTAAGCAAAGTCGGATAAATAGAGTCGGTAATGACCAAATTGGTCCAAAAAACTTGAGAAAAAAAAGACGTCCCCAGGTTTACCACTTCGTACGTTTGAAAGCGTAATTCAAGTAGAGTATTTTTTTCTATGAAACCGTAAAAATATGTCCCACAGAAACGCTGGTATTCAGCTAAGTTTAATAACTTCATTATCAAGCGTAATTCACTTTCCATTCTTTCCAATAACTCTAACTCTAAGAATTTGAAAGGCTTTAACACACATAGTCGGTATGGCACTAGAAGTCAATAGTTCTAATTCTGGGGACAGCACCTAAATTCTTGGACCAGAGCCCATACGAATTTGGTAACTCTCCGTACCATTTTGTACAAAAAATCTGAACGTATATTTTATACTCATGTCATTAATTATGAGATAAACCAATGGCCTATTTAATAATGAAAACGTGTCAAAGATTTCCAGGTCGAGCAGAGGTCTCCAATTATTCGAACGATAAACTGTCCCAGGACTATCCGAATATGACTAGATATTATTTAAAAGGTCAAAATACTTATCTCTATCATCTCGCCTGTATTTTTCCTTTTCAGGACAAAACACTGACAAGTGTGGGTGCAAGTTGTTTAACCCTTTTATTTACTGAGTCGCAGAAATATCAGACAGAAATTTACGAGGCGATTCTTATCTTAAATTTATGAGGAACGATTATTTGTCTGGGGCAGCATTTGTTTATCTTCTTTAACGGCGAAAATCAGGGTGGAATCAAATCAAATGGCATTATCCAATTCGGTATCGAAAGTACACTTATGAACGTCAAAGTTATAACAAGTACAATTACTAAAAAGTAAAACAATAAACTCGGCTGCAAAATGTTGTACCCTATGTCACTTCCACTATCAAGACGATTCAAATGACACCTCACATGTCAAAATCCATCAAGCTGTTTTGTAGGGCGTACCAAAGAAACCTCATACATACATACATCCACTTGAAAAGCATAACCCTCCTTCTTGTGCAGTCGGGTAAAAATTACTCTACCACCTTGAGTGCTAGCACCTAAATTTAGTCGCACCACAGAAAAAAAAACGACGATTTTGTCCATTTGTAACGTCAGCACTCAAGCTTCGGAAAAAATACCACTACCCAGAAGAACAGGCAAGAAACTGAGTCAAGAATGTAGTTAATGAGAAAAATAATAAGAATCATTTTATTTCACGTAACGAGGCCCACATCTGTAAAAAATTGTGTGAACATCTCTCACCTGCTATTGAAAGAGCTCCGTTGTAAACACCTATAACCAGGGGCAGTCCACTACCGCTGTCTTGCTCTACGAAAAAATCGTGGAACAGTATCCCGAAGGCGTTTGAGGAACCGAAACCTAACATCTGAAACAAGTGAAAGAATTGGTCAGTGGAATAAGCTTAGCGTTAACTTCAGAGCATAGCTTCATTTGGAAAATAAAACTCAACAAGACTGGATCCAAGTGGGTCCAATAAAAAAATCAAAAACCCGACTAAAACCTAAAGTCACTTGGTCTTAAGACATTATCATAACGATAAGATACTTTAACTGTCTCAATTGTTTGGAAGATACGAGAGACGATACGAAAAATAAAAAATAAATTACCTTATAATAATTTAATTTGAGCAATAAACAGATGCTAATGTTCAGTACTGTCGAGCAAAGAGTCTCTGCTTAAGCTTCGACAAATATACTTTCTTATGTCCGAATTCTGTCTGGATCTTTGACTTCCTCTACATGTCGACCATGTATGACATGTAGAGGAAGACCGATCTTAACCGATTCCCCTGAAGTTATGTGAGTAGGTTCGATAATTATTTAGATATTTTTTTCGAGCTACTTTATGCTTCTTTTTCAAAATGATGGAGATATGATTTTTGTTTTCCAAAAAAAAAATTCTCCGCAAACAATCTAATAACTAATCTATTTAAATAATAACTAATTTATCATGTGAACCTCTTAGCATAATATACAGGATGTTACAAATAACCCTGTTGTATGATTGAAGGGCATGTACACACACTTTTAAGTATTCATGTAAAAATACCAAAAAAATGCACGTTAAAAAATAGCAAGAGTTATGGCCGGCATGGCAAGAAAAAGGAAATTTTACAAAAATGTCAACAAATCTGCACCATATGCTGGCGGATTTTACGAGAATACTAAGAAAATGGCGGCACGACGCGAAAAGTTTACAAATAAAACCGACGCGGTTAGTGGTGCGTTCGCGCTTTTTTAAGAAGGAGAAGCGGGATGTGTTTTCAAAATTTTTATAGTTATTATTTAATTTAAAGTAGCATAATTGCATCCTACAGTCGATACTGGTTGCGCACCTCGCGGATATAATAGGGTTTTTGTAACACCCTGTATGTATATACCCTAAGGTTAAATAAGTAATATATAATAAAATGCATTTACCAATGTAGGTATATCTCCATTACATAACGATAATTTCAATTCAATATACAAAGTAGACTCGGAAGTGTTAACATTAACATATTACTTTCTAGTAAGACTAGAAGTATCTAGATAAACACTTCCTATTTCAAATATTAATTAGGATTCATTTGTTTCATTATTTTTTAAAAATGCTGAACATATATCAATGAACAGCTGCTTGCAGTTTGGACATTTTGCAAATCTAAATGAACCAACACAAATAGGTACTTATTCATAATGTAAAAATAAATATGAAGACTTATCAATGCGCAAAAACATCCGTTGTTTATGTTTAAATTATTCAGTATTGTTATATTGTCTTTAAAAGGGCAGGAAGTCAACAGTTATTGTCTTTCTCTAAGATAAAAAGTTAATTTTATTCTTAATTGAAAAACTGGTTTTGCCTATAGGGTTAAAGTTATGATGGTGCTAAACTGAATTGTATAAATAAAAAAGGTCAGAAGGTGCACATCATTTTAAATGACGCTTACTATGATAATATGGTAACAATCCTGAAATCCAAAAAAAAAGCGCGACCATTATGATGATGATGGTTTGTATTTTATGTTATGCTGACCTATATGAGTCTGGAAACTTAAAATAAATGTTTTTTTTCAATTAACTTAGATATCATTTGACTCAACGAAATGGAAAGAACAGCGCTTTCAATCTTCTTATATTTGTGTTTTTTTGTAAAAGTGTGTGTGACGTGTGTGTGATAAATATACAGCTAGGCAAATACTACATTTGCTTAAAAAATTTAATGTGTAGTAAGAGTAGAGTAAGGCAGAAATCTATTCTATTTAATGGCCATATAATTCAAACATATTTAGTAATCATATAATACATAACATATCGTCACGCCTTCCCCGAGGAAGCTGGCAGAGGAATCATACAACACCCACACTTCGCCGAACGATATTCAGTCCCAAATGTAGCAGGGAGCGAGCCTGTCGCCATACACCGGGCTCCAGTCATGTAGCAGATGACATACAATTCGCACTTATGTTCACACAATGAACAAATTGGTGCGTGCCGTCGGCTGGGTTTGAACCCGCTTCCTCTGGCTTAAGGCCAGTAGCGGGCCTTCTCCAACTAGGCTATCATCGCTATATAATGTAATAAGTAATCGATCTTCTTAATTGCGTTTGTCATGAATTGTGTTTTTTGTGATAGTCGTTAATTAGTGTAGGTAAGTACCTAAGTTATTTTTTATTACTTATAGGTAAGTACGTATGTCAATTATATTCATACTTAAGGTCCTATTAGTAGGTTATGTACAAATGTTGACTTTGTATTCTGAACTAGCTGTGTCTCGGGGTTTTACTCGCTATTCTATAGATACCGTTTATTAAATTTATTCTTAGTAAAAAGTAGCATGCATAAATTCAGCGTACCTACCTATAAACATTTCTATACTAGATTTCATAAAAATCTGTCAAGCCGTTACAACATTACGAAGAAGTTACAAACATACAAAGGTAGGTAGCATTTTATGTTGCCACGAGCTCCAGAAAATTGAATTTGAATTTTTTACAGTAACCTAGGCCTGCATGCTAAAACGACACTCAGTCATGAATCTCGATTCAAAACTGGTTTTACCATACATAAAAACAGCTTTAAATCAAGATTCATGACTGAGTGTCGTTTTAACATGCGGCCTTACTATCACAGAGTTAGATTACTTTCAAAGCATAGGAAACGTTTACTAAATGTTCCATAGCTATATTCTACTACGGGTACTTTGAACCAAAACACAAAAGTCAAAGGCCACCGTCATAAAAAAATTACCACAACACAACAATTTTTGGTCAAGAATAACCAGTCAGAGATCGTATCATTACAATAAACAAGGTAAAAATCAACGCAAATACGAGCTAAGTATGTGGTCCCTTAACAGTTGAGCGTATAGAACGTCGTGCGTGCCATAACCTACCACTTGAGACAAATTGTTGCTTGAATTACTTGTTCACTGACCCACCACACCAGTCATTGGCGTGATTGATGTACATTATATATTTATACTCGTCTATAAGACTTATGAAGCTATTAATTAAAATTTTCCGTTTCGATCTATTCAAAAAACGAATACCAATGGTATTTGTCTATTGTCGTAATAAATTTTCTATTCCTTACGAATTTTCACGGACTATGCTGCCCTACATAAAAAAAAAATAGATATTAGTAGAAATATAAATATTTGGGACATTTTTGCACATCGCTCTTCTGAGCCCAAACTAAGCAAAGCTTGTATCTACGATGGCTGCCAGAGATTGAAATAGGTAAGTACATTTTTTTTAAATAGATATCAACACCTAGACATAGCAAAAACACAAATGTTCATCACATGAATATTTGCACTTGTTAGGTACGTGGGAATCGAACCCACACCCCCAAGCGCAGAAGGCAAGTTAATTATCAACTGAGCAGTCTGCGCTGTACGTTTTATGTAGGTAGCCTATAAAAGTAGTTTCAATTATAATTTGAGCATATTATATTCAAAGTACATTAATATCAGCTTCTTTCGTTGAATACGAAGTTGATTGGCAACAAACACACCCACCTTTTAAAGTAGCGCTAAAAAGAAGTTTTGGCTTATTTTCAAAGTACTCCATTCTTTTGTTTAAAAAAGATAAGATTTTCATACTTTCATTCGCAAATTGCTCCACAGAATTATTACTAAAAATATTTTATTTTAAAATGCTGTTTTCATGTTTCGTTTTACTCCACGGCTATCTGGGATCATTTTTAAGTACTTCAGGGTCTATCCTCAAACTGCTCCATCGAAAACAATAGACATTTTATTTTAATAAAAAAAGGTTTCATTCGACTCCACGAGATGTCGAGGGGTACAGTCAGTCACAGTATTAGCTAGTAATTAAGAAATACTGAGTAACAAAATTATAACTAACACTATCCTACTTATCATACATTTACTGGGAACATAGAAAGAATGCACGCAGCTGCAGTTTTTAGAATTTTCGGCAATGTTAACGTTGTTAGTAGTGTTAGTAATTTTGAACGCTACCGTTCCACCGGAAACAGAAGCCGACGGTCTATTAACGAAATTAAGACTGATTGTCAAACAATTCAAAGAAAAAAAAATACCTCTGCGTCAAGCCTTACGTGAAATAGCCACTTTTTAAATTTTTGTGTTTTTGATAGTTAGTTTAGTAAGATTAGTTATGATCTAATATCAGATGATTTATACATGATACTCTGACTAATAGGTAGAAGGTTAGAAAGGGCTAGCTGATTTTATTATTTGTTATTTTTTAGTGTTTCAGGTTAGGTTTGTAAGTTAATGATGATGATGTATGATTTTTATTTGTTTATGATGATTGTTAAAGTTTAATTTTTAATTATCACGTTTGATTTACATATTTTATCAATATTTGTTTTTAATTATAAGGGGGTTTAAAGTTTATAAATCCAGAGTCTGATTTTTACAATTATTTACTATTCTAGTCTAATAATTTACGTTTTTAAATGGTTTAAATTTTTTTTAGGTCCTAAATCTTATTATTAAAAAATTTATATTTAATTTTTATTTAATTTTTAAGATTTTCCTCATAGTTAAACAGAGTTTTATTGCAAATAAAAAAAAGACATTTTGCATCTGACTGTACGGCAGATTTTTGGAGTCAAACGAAACCTAAAAACAGTATTTCTAAATGAAATAAAAAATGCGTGGAGTTGATTGAGAATGAATGTATGGCTTATTTAATTTTACGAAACCAGTAGCGTGTAGTACTTTGAGAATGCCATGGAGCAAAATGAAACCAAAATTATTATTAATTATTTTCATATTTTTTTCGTGGATTAAATTGAAACCTTTTCTTGGAGTAATCTGAAAATAAGCCTATATTTTATATATTATTACAAAACAGTCAATGTAAAAACGATTAAAAATATTTCTAATTTACCTACTTAGAAAACAAAACTCGGTGACGAAATAAAATAAAAACTGGTAGCTATTTTAGGCCTAATTCAAAGTTATTTATCCTAACATAATAGTTTAGTAATTCTTATTTTATTATAAGCTAAAAATCATCAATGTTTTTCTTGAGATATCATGCAAATTCATGCATAACACTATTTTGATTGAGGAGAATGCGGAACCAGCTCACATACCTACTTAATAGCATTTAGAAGGTTTTTGTCTCTTGAAATAAGTTGCTTAAGAACCTCTACTATATATATTATTTTGTTTCATCTAGCTAGACTAGCTAGCTTCAGTAGTGTTTTTACCTGACTGTGCAAGAAAGAGGGTTATGTTTTACGAGCGTTTGTATGTAAACAGCTTGATGGATTTCGGCATGTGAGATGTAATTTGAATTGTCTTTATAGCTGAAGTGACATAGGACAACATTTTGCAGCCGCGCGTTTTTTGTTTAATGTTACTTGTTTAATACTGTTAAATTTAATATGTACATAGGTATATCACTATCACACTAATATCATAAATTTATGCGAAAGTTTGGAGGGATGTATGTATGGATGTTTGTTACTCAATCACGCCAGAATGACTGAACAGATCTGGATACATTTTGACACAGAGATACATTATAATCTGGAATAGTATATAGGCTTATAACCGCGAGTACTTAACATCGCGAAGCGCAGCTAGTTCTTAATAATCTAGGACATCAATTATCAATTTGACATCCAACATAGAATTATTTTGCTATTGATCTGAGCAATACTCTAAATAAGGTAAATCGAAAACTAAAGCCTATTTTCGGTCAACTATCCAGCTATTGCATAACATTATGGCACTCTATGAAGTCGGTTCTACATAACTTTAGGAATATTTTTTGTAGATACATTCTTAAGAATATTTACTCATTTAACATCACACACACAAACTCGTTTCAGAAAACGTTACAAATCGTTTTCCAACCTCTTTTGCCAGTAGAGGTTCGTGATACAGAACTCGACCTACCTACTGAAAACCATTTCAATGGAAATCACACGATATTAGAAAAAATCCACTTACAAAAGTAAATCCAACTCCAAGTCCGACCACGTACCCCCAGCCACCATCAGGTGGTATCAGTCCTTTTTTGATTCCCTTTTTGGGATTGCCTTCGATATGCGCGAAAGCTTCGTCCATTTTCACTAATTTTATTTCCTAATGCGTATTTTAAATAACTTTGTGCTGTATATTAATTTGTATTCACCATTTTTTCTATATTTATTTTACTGTGGGATCACGAAATCGGTCGCATTTTCTTAGTTGCGCTAGACCGCGCACGTCCTCCCGATAGGTTTCAACTTCATCAACTGTCTAGTATGAGTCTACTCTAAAATGATAGCGTAATCGTAATGCAAGGCTTGATCAGACGAGGCTTAATTCTATTTAATATTTGTTTTAATATATTAGGTAGCTTAGTGTGCGCGATATGGGAGTTTTTTATTTTCTCTAGATATCTGCATAGCGAGGCAGAATCTATCTCTGTGTACCTAGATAACGTGTTGCTCTTGCTAGAAAGAGGTTCTCCTTTATTTTGCCTACGCAGATTTTTTAAAGCAATGCTATTGTTTTATTTGCTGATTTTTTTTACAAAAACTACGCTTCCAAACATAAGGAAGCACCGTTTGCTTTTTTTATTAGTGTTAAAAATATTCTGCCAGCTATGCCAGCCTTGATAACTCTAAAATGAATATCTTTTGGTTCTTGGTAGAGCAAGTGTGTAGTAGGTGCTTTGGGGGTGAAAAGCACTCTTACAAACTATAGTACTTATACAACAAGGTTTTCCATGCCATGTGACGTGTAAATGAATATTAATCAACAAATAACTTTGACGTTGACTACAGGTATGTAGAACTTAAATACGGTACTATTAGGATACTTTCCTTGATCACACATAAATTCAAAGTATGTTTCGTAGTATCTAGTTACTCGAAACTGGAGTAGGCAGTACTCTGCCCGTGGAGCGTGAAGTGGGAAACCCTTGAAATAAGTTAAGCCGGCCAAATATAAACGTGTCATGTCCTCACTTCCTCATCGTACCCAAAATATTATGAAAACATATAAGGTAAGATAATAGAACCAATATTAAAAGAAAAATAACCAGTTAAGTCAAGTTATGTGTCAAGTCAATTAAGTTAGGTCAAGTTAATGACCTGCTATCTTCATAAAAAGGTCTTAGCCAAAATCTGTTAGAATTATTAAGTACTAGCTGTACCCCGCGGTTTAACTCGCGGTTAAAAAGTATCCTATGTGCTATTCTAGACTATAATCTATCTCTGTGCCAAATTTTATCCAGATATGTTCCGACGTTCTGGCGTGAAAGAGTAACAAACATCCATCCATCCATCTATCCATCCATCCATTCTTACACGCTTTCGCGTTTATAATATTAACTAGCTGCGCCCCGCGGTTTCACCCGCGGTTAAAAAGTATCCTATGTGCTATTCTAGGCTATAATCTATCCCTGTGCCAAATTTCATCCAGATCTGTTCAGCCGTTCTGGCGTGAAAAAGTAACAAACATCCATCCATCCATCCATCCATACATACAAACTTTCGCGTTTATAATATTAGTAGGAAGTAGGATAGGATAGGATAGTTGGATATTAAGTCGGAAATATTATCGACCGAGCGAGCGTGAGCAAGCGAAACGTCGATGCTTCAAATTCAGAAAAATTCAGCTTTCGTATGTCCGAGTTCTGTCCGGATCTCTGTCTTCTTTTACATGTCGCATTTCTTTACCAATTCTTTTGAAATTTTCGATAATAATTAAACAGAATATTTTTGTTGAGTCAGGGAGCCTATTCGGAGATTTGAAATTCTCACTTTTTTTCGTCCTTGTTGCTCTCGTTTGAAACGTCATAGGTGTGAGAGTGACCAAGATAAAATCTCATCTCATCTCACGCGCAGGAATAGCAATAGTTTTCGAAAATTTTCAATTTTTTGGGCGGATACGATTTTTAACCTTTCTCATAGTAAAATCTGTAAGTAGATCTAATCATTGAACCTGCTCACAAAATTTAACGAGAATTGGTTGAGAAATACGACCTGTAGAGGAGGACAGATTCCGGCCGCGAGGTCTCCAGTTCACAGAGCCAGTTACACTGGCCCACACTCATTTTGGTGCCTAAGATTTTAGACCTGTGGCCCTATTCGGAGATTTGAGATTTTCATCTCACCATTTTTCGTCCTTGTTGCTCACAAAATATACCCAAAATCAGGAGGGCTATTCCTGCGCGTGAGATGAGATGAGGTTTTATCTTGGTCACTCTTACACCTATGACGTTTCAAACGAGAGCAGCAATGTAGTTCATACTACCTACTTTACCGACTTCAGATGCAAACAGAGCTGCACCAAAACAAAAAAAAAATTGTAGGCCAGTGTTATTGTTCTATCTATCAAGTAGACAGCCTTGACGTTTGACCACAAATATTTATTATTTACGTGATGGTGTGGTCGAAGATACCAGTCTAACCATTTTAGATGTAGGCCTATGATTATACGTCTAAGTCAACTTAAGGCCCGGCCGGACGAAAAGCGAGGATACGGTGCAGACACGATTCAGGCGTGAAAACTGTGAAGCGCCGTAACGGGGCACTGCGTCGCTTGTGTACCTACCTATAATCATAATGATATACTAATGATAAATGCTATAATTTAAAACATGTCGCTTTCATACATTTTATATGAACAAGTTTTGAGGCGGCACTGTGCCTGAAACTTGTCCGCGCCGCATCTTCGCTTTACGTCCTCCTGCATAAAATAAATAAAAAGCCTTTATTGCTGCTATTGATTAACATACTATGTAAGCTTACATTAACGTTTATGCCTGAATTGTATTGTACTAATTTTCATTTCTTAAATATAAATCGGCAAACGGTCAATTATCTGGTACAGCTTGTCCTCCGACAAAGGCCTCCTCTAAAGATTTCCATTCTGTCCTATCCTTTGCTGTACGACGTCCTCCTGCATAATTCAGACCTAATATTACAATATTATGCCTGAATTATACAGGACGTGAAGCGTATAAGGAACCTGGCCTTAATTTGGCTTAGACGGATAATAAAATTAAAAGTAGATAAAGATTTGTAAACCTATATAGCTGGAACTGATTAAGCTGGTTAATATGCTAGCCGATTTTATGTTGACCTAAAATACTAGAAGGTTAAATCACTTACCTAAAACCACCTGAAACAAAAATCAACAAATTTTGTTAATCTACTTGTTTAAATAAATACTTACGCAAACACTTGTCTGGAGAAATGTACCTGGTACAGAACCTTGCAGCCTGAACAGATCTTCGTAGTATGCAAACAGCTATATGAGTAGAAGCCTCGTTGTAATAGCACATAGACTTTGCTCCGGTCTCATGCCACTCAAACACTTTGAGCATCTGATGGGCAGAGCCGAGTCGCCTGCCTTGCGCCTCCTCACTCTGCGTTAGCTTAGAAGATGTCTCACATCTCCCGATCGAGTGTGAACGGAGCGAATCTATGAGAGTACGCGTTACGCAAATATGGCATAAACCACGTTGGCATGTTCCAAGGCATTGCCATGGTCTCGGGAGTATATTGGCTCAACGTAAAAACTTCAGTCTGGTTTGATTGATTATCATAATTAGGACGTTAAATGGACTGGCATAATAAACCCGAAAAATAATTAGAGTTTTAAAAATTACTTACCTACAAGATTAAAAAAAACTTGTTCAGCAAGAGGGCAAAGACGGTAGGTCTTTGGCATTTTGCTAAACTACTACTGACCTACTACATCTACCTCTTATTATCATTCAGCCTTACGACATTTTTTATTTATTTACAGAGGGCAGAAGTAATACGCCTAGTATTGTCATTCTTGATCTGCTGAATAATGCTGGACCGATAGTCAAGAGCCAAATTCGCCTACAAAAGCAAAACCAGGCCAATTTTTCAAGCTGTTCAAAACCAACAATAAATACGTAGTTCTTAACTCCTCCTGTATTAATATATTAATGGGCTCCTGTACGTTCATTACGTACAGGAGCCCATTACCAGACGTAAACTAAACTCATTTCCTATGCTACATGTAGACCATCCGTAGGTATATTAATAGATATTTCCTGAATGTTTTTGGCACAAAATAGTGAGCGAGAGAGCAAAACGAAAATCTATAAAATATGATTTAGGGACGAGGCAAGCCAAGCAAACTGGCAGTTAAGTTAGCACTAAGTAAATGTTTATTTTTACCTATATATCTATACTACCACACCTCGTTAACATGACCGCGTTCAAGTGGCAAGGGGTGTCAATGTCAAGTTATACCTCGATTCGGAAACATCGTTATTCCGAGCTTGTTAGATAGGTAGGAAGGTACCTTCTTGTGCGTACCTAGTCTATGTATGTAATAAGTGCTAGTTACCGACTGATATATAGTTATCCCACCGAATGCTCTAAGTGAAGGCTGTGGAGCCTCTGCATCTGGTGCAATAATTCGTCGTAGGAACCTATACCTAACTGTACCGAAACCAGTATCTCCTCAGCGTCATTCTAAATCGATTAACTATTAAATTTGGGATTGAATTAAGTAGGTACCTACATAATTACTCACTATACACACATAGATAGGTAAGTTAGATTAGATCTAGATATTCGTGCCATATCAAGTTTTTGAGTCGAATTTTTGGCCTTTTACGGAACCGGTTTTATGACGTTAGTAGAGAAGTTAACTATACTAACTGTAGACTTGTTATACTAAGCTATGTCTTTTTCTAAAGGCGTTAATGGGAATCATTTCATAGTTTACCATTTACTTACATCCAGTCGACTTGGTCTACTTCGTACTGCATCTACTTTTACAACGTCATTTTCCTTAGTTGTCATCTTTCAAATCCTAATTCGTCCTTCTTATACAGCGTGGGCATATATGAGAAAGAAATGATAAAACGTGGAGTGATATTTTCAGTGGAGAAAGCATATTCACAGCATTAAAAAACCAGTTAATATTTTGATTCGGAGGATTTATGTAAATTTATTCTAGTGATAGGTTAGTCACCGGCATCAGGCCACAATCTTGTTAAGCCAGTTTTGTTTTTTTTTTTGTAAATTTCTTGCAGTGGGATACTTAGGATTACTTTGCTGTAGACTCACTTGATCTCAAATCAACTGCAATCGAAATTAGCTGATTACCAAATGACGGCAATACTGCCATGTAGGCAATAAAGTATACCTTTAGGGGCGTCAACAGTCTTTCTTATGCCGCGGCCAAATTTATGAAAAACGCCGATAACTAGGGCGATCATGGACGTTAGTGTGGCCATGACTTGTCGCGTTAATTTTACAACTGAATTAACATTGCCGTTTGACAATAATGTGCATTGACGAAGGTCTTTCAAGTGTGGCCACCCAATTTATATCGTTAAAATTAACGCGTTAATTACCGGAATAATTCACGCGATCATGGACCAATGCCCCATATGCCCATATCATCGCGTGAATTCGTAGGGCCATAACATTATATTATGTACTATCGATTCATGACTACCTAGTTCATTCAGGGTTAATGTACTTTCATCGAGCTAGCCGTCGCTATCTTAGCAAAACAAACAACACAAAAATAAAAATAACCATATCAGTATTTAAACTGTATTTACTACAATAACTACGACATTTTGCCGTCAATATAATAATTTACAGATTAATATAAAAATAACATGTATAATGATACTAAAATACATCTAGCGTCGGTCATTCGAAGTAAACAATCATTAAAATGCAATATTACTCAGAAATCACATTCATTACTCCCGTTCCTTGTACTTCATTTCAATTATTGGCACAGTTCAAAAGATTTAACAACAAGCAAACAATCAACAGGTGGCTAATAACTCGAACAGTATATCTGTTCGAAAATAATAAATAAAAAACGTTACAGGAGATATTCAAATCGTACTGAACGTAATCATTGTTATCGAATTTCCCATACAGACATTACAACGTGGCGTTATTCGATATTGAGCTCTAATTACAGTCCGAGTATTCTCTACCATAATTACATCAAAATAAGAGTTATTTAAGGCCTTTAGAATTAACAATAAGTACTTTTTTGAAATGCTTTATAGTACATTTCGCCGCTATAACGTTATACATATACGTCTTTAGCGTTTTATTCTATACGTCAATATGTTATACAACGTAATAGAACAAAGGTTCAAATAGCGTTAAGTACTACTTTACTAAACGTACAACATTTTTATAAAATGTTAGTAAGTACCCGATAGGTATAATTAAGTATTATTTGGTCAATAAAATCACACATCAAAAAGCACGACACAGCATTTGGAAGACGGAAATCACATACAACATAGGATTATTTGCCGAAACGCCAACATTTAAGGTCCAAAATCCTTTGCTCGACCTCAATCGTATAGAAATATTTATATATTTGCTTAGAAAAATCAAAATTTCTAAAAAAATCGTTTGAAATAGTACTAGGCCACCCACATTAGATAATTTTCAAGATCAGTTTGAAGGTTTTGTTCTTCAACATCTTCAATCATTTTAGAACATCCTACAAACCAAAAATAATTAAAATTCGTTTGAGCTACGTTAATCCAAATAAACATAGACAACGTAAGTTAGTACTTACTTGTAGCCGCCAGATATGACGCCGTCGGTTAGGTATACATACATGTTATATATACAAGTAAGCACATGAGAGAGATATTCATCATATATAGAGAGTTTTCCTGCCCTCCTAGCAAATAAAAGCATTATCAACATTGTTTACATCTACCCTGATCGGTACCTTTAAAAACTAGAGAGATAAGTACACCTTTTGTGATACAGAATAATTTTGAAAAAAAAAATGTTTGTCTGTTAAGTCGGTTTACGGACGATAGTTTAACGTGACAACGTCATAACAAAACATTGATGAAATTATTGCATACTTTTTTGAATAAATCGCTCGTGTAGCGATCTCGCTCTGATCGTAACGTTATAATGAGCGTATGAGCGTAACGGGACAATGAGTCATCCTTTTTCGTGCGTGTGCGTGCAGCCGGCGTTCATCGATTAATAATAATTAGACGTTGTAAAAAAAAAGTTAGATGTATCTTTTCTCGCTACGAAGCTAAAGGCAGTATTGTTGTCAGTTATATAAAAATGTTGAAAAAGCCTGGAGCGATTGTCATGGATCCGATTTTGCGATTCGAAGAATCATTGTCGAAGCGAATAATTATAAGACCATGGTATACATCCTCCGCCACGTTCCGAGACAAAAATGTCACGTGGGTGACACACAGTGACGTCAATCGATGCATAAGCAAGACCAGAACATGTAATTTACAACAAGTTCGAGAGAGACGATGACGAGTGACGTAGTCAGGTGTCAACTTCCGGAACGCTAGGCCTTGTTTTTTTTTGGATCATGAATAAGCCGAATGCAGAACACTCAATACTCTTTGCAATGGTATAGATAGAGAGATGTAGAGAGACAGAAAGATATATCGACAGAGACAGAGAGACCAAAGACTGGGGCATGCATCGCAATGAATATTGAAGCTTCTATCAGAGAGCCTAGAGTTTATAATTTCGTTTCAGAGCTTTTAGATCGACATAAGCATCCCATCATAAACATTGCATCTGTATTGCATTGTATTGCCTCTGAATAGTTGGACAGTGTTTTGTCTTTTTCAAATAAGTTTAAAAATATTTAAGTAAGAAAAAGACGTAACATTGTATAACTATTCTGACACTATACATTGTTTATTGCTAAGAGGATATATCTATAATTAGATGTCATAACAAGACATCATAGTTACATAAGTCATATTAGGTATAAGCCAAGGTAGCCACAGCAAAACTGGCTTATACATTTCCGTTAAGTATACAACATGATTGATTTAACATTATCACCAATTGATCAACTATAACATTAACAAGGGGTTAAGTATTCTAAAAAAAAAGAATAAGTAACCGAAAATTAAAGTGGCACTATAAATATTGGCTCTTTTAAATTACTTGTAGCAACTTAAAAATAGTAACGCCGTGTTTTGTCTTTTTCAAGCGAATCTAAAAATGTTAAAGGCAGAGAGTGACAAAACACGATGTCAGTATTGGGGATGCTACTACGAGTTTATAAATTGAGGGTAGATTCATACTATTGGTGCCACTTTTAATGCATTCTAAATTCCAATCATTCAATTAAAATTCGAATTACTAGATCTAATTCTATGTAAACATTCTAAAAGTGTTGAAGTCCCGATTTAATAGGTGGACTAAATATTTCAAGGGCTCGAATCGACTGATGACTACACAAGAAAATAACTGTAAAATGAGTCAAGTAAATACCAACTACAAACCACTACAAAACATAATAAGCTAATCAAGCCCCTTTAGATCCTTTTTCATAACGTCGCATTTGTTTTATTTAACTTTCTTTCACTTTTGTTTCTATGTATTAAATACTTTTTTGTAATCTTTAAATAATTATTGTTTTTTTTTACCACTGAATAATTCAAATGCTGTATACGCCTATAAAGGGTGTTCATATCAGCTCCATGTGTTAAGAAATTTAATTTTGAAAGTGTAATATGTTCACTGTTGGCGAATCTTTTTAATGAATAGGCTGTCAGTTTTTCTTGCAATTTTTCCTAGCACGAATTATATTTAATTTAATTAATAAAATTGTATGTACGAAAGAAACCGAAAATGCTGCATCTCTTTCATATCAATTGAAATGAAACGAGACGCAGTGCATTCGCTTAGTTTGAAAACTGCAAAAAGGAACGCGAATGTAAACGATTAAACGAGTTTTTATTATTATTCGAAAAAGTAATCACCAGTCGATTCCAGCCTAATGAATCTAAAAATACGTCTACAAACCTTCCGATACAACAGCCATCTAAAAATATCGTATTGAAAATCAACGTCTAAAAGGTTTACGAACTAATGTAACTATAGAACTATAAAATATACACGTTCTATATTACCCAGTCACTGGTGAGAAATAGTAGAGAATAGTTAGGGAGCACGCTCTACGAAATGTCGCTACGGCGAAAAACGAGCATTGAAATATCGACCTTAAGCCACTTTATGCATACAGAAGATTTTCTAATGACAAATTTTGACGCAGAACAAACACAAGAGCGAACATTTAAATTTCTACTGTAAAAAAACCGAAATAAGGCTAACATTTCTTTGTTCTTTTTCCGCCGCTGTGACTTCGTGTATGAACGTAATTCCTTTGACACATAGAAATGGAAGATCTCGTTAAAAATAGTCAGTGCTGTATAATTTTATGTCATGATTAAAAATTTAAGCCTACATCAACTTAGCCACGCTTTGGAGATACAATCCTGGGAAATATGAATGTCCTATATTATTGGATCAATTTTGTTTGATATGATTTTGATATGAAATTCTTTATGCAAAGTACAGTGTAGCATTAAGCATAATTCACAATTCAACGCCCGTTTTAAGGTTGGAGTCTGTAATGTGAATTAAGCTTTTTTTAAAAGAAATTGGACGATTTAATATACTTAGTATTTTGATATTTTGTTTTAGTTAAAATTATTTTTAAAACACGCAAGAATTTATCTCCAAAGCAGACAAATAAGCTAAACGTAGCTTTAAAACATGCCTAAACATTGATACAACAGGTAAAATTACATTTGCATCGCACATACAGAACCCGCCTATAAAAATTACACATCGACTTTTGGAAAGAGACTCGGCTTCGTAGAGTTCTTTCGTACGTTTAGTTTAGTGTGCGACAGAGATAACGCTCTACGAAGGTGAAGTCTCTTTCCAAAGGTCGATGTGCAATATACATCGCCGAGTACTTTAGATTGCAAGGTTGACATTACACAAAAAGTACGCGTTCACTGTAAAGCCCGCACATTATCACTGTGAACGCACGAGAAAGCCGTTTCCGGCATTTAGGAACGGCGAATAAACGCTTTCGCGGGCGTCCGCGGCAAGAGTGAAGTGCCGGTGTAAAATAGACCCAATTCCTTGTTGAGAAACACGCATTTTCCTTTGTCAAACGCCCTAAAACAACAACACAGCGCGCTGATTGCGCCTTCAGCTATATTTGGACAACTTTCCTCCTGCGAGTGAAGGCGAGCGCGTACTCTATTCCCCAAACAAGTACGCACGACATTATCATCGCGTTCTGTACGTGGATGCACGTTGAGAAGCTGTTCGTGTAGTCTCGCACGTAGCCTTGAAAAAGAGAACAAAATTGTTGAGCTTGCATAGTTATTATACACTTTACAATGAATTACAGCTATGGTCAGAGAGTCACAAGTCATTGTAACAAGGATAGCAATGGCAAGGAAAACCAAAAATAGATGCACTTATCATGCTTAGAGAAAATTGCTATCTTTATATATTTATGTTGGTTTTGAGTGTATACTTAAGGGTGTTGTTCTACCCGTCAACGTGAAATTATAGGGATGCATGCTTAAACGATGCTCAGTCTGGAATCTCGATTTTAAACAGATTTTTTTTTAAACCAGTTTTAAATCGAGATTCATGACTGCGGGTCGTTTTAGCATGTGGCCGGCATTTAGAACACAAGTACGTAAAATTCGAGAAAAAAAATCAAGTCTTCATACAAAACTGATCGCGTGCTTTGTATGGATACTCAATTATTTTTCTTTCCAATTTTAAAAATGTATGTATTTAAGTATTACTACACCATTTACTAAAACCAGCACGTAATTCTTATATACTTAACCAGAATAGCAATGGTAGGCAGGATTTGAAAGTCAAAACTAGATGCGTTCAGCTCAGCATCCCCACGTGGTCAGGGACATTAGATTTATGTGTATGTTCTGTGGTATATACTTTTTTTTTCTATTCGATAACTGACTCTCTCATTGTCATGACTTTTCTAATGGGAGATACAGTACAGCAGCAACGACAACTACAACAAGCAACAAATTTTCTCCTGGACCTGTTGTGGCAACAAAGTTGTAGTGATCAAACATCATCAACATCGCCGTCGGAAGACGTCCACTGAACATAGACCTTCCCTGATGGACTCCACGACGACCGGGCTTGCGGTTCTTGGTCGCCACTTGACTCTTCTTACAGGCTGATTCAAACTTCTTGTCTTGCTTGCGGCGCACGCGCATAGCCTCCATTCAGTTTGAATTAGTCTGTAGTAATCGGCTGTTGGTTTTACGAGGGATGTGCCCTGCCCACTGCCTCTTCAGCAGGTCTAGCACGGGCCGCAGACAAATTGTCCTTCCACCGTTTTTATCTGCGCTTATTTGTGACAAAGCTAGAATACAGCTAGTACAAGCTAGTATATGTCTGTCTCTTTTCAGCGAGATAAAGTTGAAAGACAATGTATCTCCGTCCCGTACCAGCCCGGCAGTTTAGCAGCTTTTTAGGTACAAACTGATTAGTTTTTCAATGCTTTGCTTTCTTGTTGTTTCGTAAAAAATGCATATTTTTTACGAAACAGAAAAAAAGGGTCTAGGTAGTACGCCAGCGACGACTTGACTCACCAATGATAGGTCCAATGAGCACGACCAGCACCCCCTTGCTGACCATGTGCAGGCCGAAGGCGGCCGGCAGCTTCTCGAGCGGGCAGTACTCCGAGATGGTGAGCGTGAAGTTGCTGAGGCACATGCCGCGGAAGAAGCCGCAGATCGACAGCCAGATCATCAGCGGGACCCACTCGGTCTGCTCCGCCAGTACTGGGGGTGAGTGGCCAAGTGTGAAACGAGGTTTACTGAGCCGTTGTGGAATGGCATAGTGGGTGATGGTTTATGTCATACATTGAGGGAAAGGTAATGTATGTAATATGAGTAATGTACGTAGAAATATAACGTACTAGCTGCGCCCCGCGGTTTCACCTGCGGTTAAAAAGTATCCTATGTGCTATTCTAGACTATAATCTATCTCTGTGCCAAATTTCATCCAGATCTGTTAGGCCGTTCTGGCGTGAAAGAGTAACAAACATCCATCCATTCTTACAAACTTTCGCGTTTATAATATTAGTAGGATGTGCGTGTGTAATTCATTTGTCATAATGATTGCAATAAATCATTGCAATATAAAAGTTACAAAGTAAACACAATGGTTAAATTTAAAATTAAATAAGAAACTGGCTGGTATCGTCTCGTGTCATTCCCAATTGCGTGCATGTAATTCCCATTTCATAAAATCATAATGATTGACTTAAAATCATAATGATTGACATTATGATTTTATGATATGGAAATAACACACGTACGATGATGTGTAAAAACCGCACCAGTTTCTTATTCAAATTTAGATTTAACCACTGTCATTACTTTGTAACTTTTGCAATGATTATATGATATACTCACATATATGGTAATTTTAAAAGTTTTCACAGATAGCTCGAATAAGAGGGAATTCATTGCGCCGAGTGCCCAATGCCAATTTTCCTACTTCGACTTGATTATCAATATTTCCCATTTGCTCGCGTTAACGTTACGCTAACTACAATTTGTGTGAAATAAAATCTTACTAAAAACTTTCATTTCTGTTCACTCCGACTAGAGCGAAGCAAAAAGGATTGTTATATTTTGGAGTGACAGGTAACAGCTGACTGAGTTTACTTTATTGCCAGCACTGGGTAACGAACTTAATTAGTGAATTATGAAAACGGTGCGTGTTTCATAGCAAGGTTACTCGGTGCCTAGCAACCAAGGGATACCGAGCCAAAACGTGCCCGCCAATATATTTTAATTGGCACGTCAACATCAATTGTCATGTCATGACGCGGTGACAAGATTAATAACGCAACATGGTTATGAACTGTTATAAGACCAAATTAACATTTTTGCGCTCACTTAGTTCGCATACTTTTACAATCTAGCCTATTGTAAAACTGATCTAGGCACGTAATTAGTCTGACATCTCTAATTACGCGTAATGAACGGGGCGGCATAAATATTTACCGGGTAGCAAAGTCCACCTTATGTTGCCGCCGCATCAAAACTATTTCAAGGATCTTGTTGATTTAATTTCTATTCAAATCTGAGGCGTTTTCATTCTGACAACAGCCTTCTGACAAACAAACCAATTGACTGAACAACCTTCTGACAAACTTAAGCATTTATAATATTACTAGGTGCGACCCGCGGTGTTCCCCGCGGGAATACTTTACTTTTCGGGATAAGTAACCCTCTAGTGTAGTGTGTAGTGTGTTAATCCAGGGTGTCAGCTACCTCCACAAAAAATTTCATGAAAATTGGTCGAGCCGTAAGAGCGTGAAGAAGTAACAAACATGCACACTCAGAAACTTTCGCCTTGTCTACATGCTTTTATTTTAACTTGCAATGTATGTACGTATGTATGTAGGTATGTACGTTTTTTAGTGTGATGCGATGTGGATACAATAAGACTGAAGAATGAATAAGGTGGACTGCCTCGGTGGCTCAGTTGGTAGTGAACCTGCCTTCTGAGCTTAGGGGCGTGGGTTCGATTCCCACCTAGGGCAAACATTTATGTGATGAACATTTGTGTTTGTTCTATGTCTGGGTGTTAATATGTATTTAAAAATATCTAAGTATGTATATCAGTCTCTGGCAGCCATAGTACAAGCTTTGCTTAGTTTGGGGTCAGGCAACCGAGTGTGGAAGTCTCCCGAATTTATTATTATTATTAACAATAATAAAAACATCATCACCATCACGTTAGTGTGCTAAACTCACCAGATCTCGTCGCCGCCAGAAAGAAAGCCGACACGAAGAAAATCATCTTCTTCGATATGGACGTCCTGTCGAATATGGGCGGCAGTATCAGCCGGACCAGTATGTCCGTGATCGCAGTCATCGACAAGCAAAACGCAGTGTCGTTCATATTATAGCCCAAACTCCTTATAAAGAATGGCGTCAACATCCTAAATTGCAGCTCGCCGCTCCAAAACAACGACAAGCCGAGTAAAAGGTTTAAAAACGACCAGTCTTTCAGTAAATCTAAGTCCATGAGATCTATAAACTTCCTAAAGAATCCCTTCTCTTTCGTTTTCTCTTTTTCCGGTTCGGATTTCTTGATGGCTTTCATCTGTAAGGCGCCGTCGTCTAATTTCTGTAAAGAAACAAATATTTTTTTATAAGTATAGTCATAGTATTGACATGGAATTAACATAAAAGGGAAAATTCAAATCACATGTAAAAACTACATTAACGAAAAGAGGGTATTTATAAGGTTAAGAATTATTTAGAAGATAAAGATGTCTGGAGCCTTCTACTTCCGCCAAGTAGCCACTAGTATTTATAAATATTACTTAGTTGTAAGCCAAAATCTGTGAGACTGTAATTTATTTATTATTTGAAAAAATAATGCCCCTCAGTTTCTTGCCTGTTCTTCTGAGTAGATGCTCTTTATCCGAACAAGGCGGTCGAGTCTATTTAAATAACTTTGACGTTCATAAGTGTATCTTTGATACCTAAAGTAAATAAAAACATTTTGACTTTGACTTTGACATAAGTCTAATTTCAGTTCAAGCGCATACTAGCAGTTGGCTGAAAAATGGTTTGCAAAATTTTGAAATATGATGACTTGTTCATATTTCAAAATTTTGATGTTGAAATTCTGATTGAAAGAAGCTATTACAATGAAACTAAATGACATGACAATATGATTTATTTATATTTTATGTTATTGACATTTTCTTTTTTATTTATTTGACATATATTTTTGTAACATTGTGACATTGTGAATTATTATTATTAATTGCAGCAAAAAATAAACCAAACAAAAATAACAAATTACAAATAATAAACAGAGCTCAAGTCAGTATCCGCGGGTAAAGTACCCAAAAGGCTGGCAACGTTACCTCGCTCAATAGCAATGCTAATTCGCTGACCGAGGTAAGCACCAGCCCTTTGGTCGTTTGTTCTCTCTATCAGACGCTTTGACAGCTCATTGAAGAGCAACCATGCGCTTGGACCCCAAGGGCCCAAAGTTTCTACCCCAAAAGGCAGAAATATGTATCCATCACCGAGGGATTCATATTTCCGCCTCTTGTGGGTTTCCGCCGATGTTGCCGCCGCTCCCGCCGTCCTGGAGGTAGATGATACATGGGATGCCGCTAGTGTGTCGACGCATGTGGCATCCCACACCAGTGGCTTACCATGACTCCAGGGAATCAATGTCATTCCGTCAGGTCTCTTACCATCGTCGCGTGCGATACCGTTCGGCTCAAGTATGGCCGGCACGTTGACGGTGGTAAGAGCCCTCCGAATGCCATTGTTCAGAGAGGCGTGTCGGGACTGGCGGCTAGCGCTTTGGCGGCAAGAAAGACCGTGATGTCCCTGACGGTCCACGGATGCTCCACAATGGCAATGATGGGGCTCGTTTGTATTAGCCCCAATTCGCAGGCTGACAGAGAGAGCAAACGTACTGTTATCCAGTAGCGTCCCAATGTTTCTGGATGGTAAAGTTTGAAGCCAGAACCCCGATTCCCGCTTTGCAGAGGCTAGAAGACGAGCACGATCGAATGGTGAAGTAGTTAAACTTATAAGGTCGTTTTGAATTTTTTTGTTTAAGGGCTCGTCCCAAAGCTTCTGCAAATGAGGTTTTTCGGGGAGGCTTTCTCCAGGGCAAGCTGTTGTCCAAGCGTTCGTAGCCTCGGTCATAAGATTGGTGTCACTGTGCCCTAAAGATTTAACCAATATTTTTGTAAGCAATTTTCTGGTGCTGTAGACCGAAGATAAAAAAGCCGGGAGAGAAACACTCGAAATTTTGCGGATACCCAAACCACCAAACCGGATAGGAAGGGAAGCTTGGGTCCAGGAAGATTCAGACATTGGACAATTTAGAATTTTTATAAGAATATTTTTCAAAGAATTGTCAAGAGTTGACAAAAGATCACTAAATGTCCACAAAGGGCTGCATCTTAATACATAAGTTAATTTATTATTTATTATTATTATTATTATTTATTTTTTTATTTATTATTATTTAATTTTATTAATTATGATGACATTCAAGTAACTAGAAATTTTATATAAATGTAACAGTAAAGTTGCCATCTCCATAATTTTGCACGCCTCTTCAGGCATAACATTGCAGGACATATCTCAAATTGTATACCACCAAACGCATGCTATACCATTGTTATTGCAAATAAAAATATCTTTATCTTTATCTTTATCTTTGTTTAGACAAGGTACTGGTTCTGGGTGTAATAATACTTTAGAGGATGTTATTCTACCCGTCAAGGTGAACAACTGTTAGAACACAAGATTGCAAAATTCGAGAAAAAAAATCGAGTCTCCATACGAAATTGATCACGTGACTAGTTTATTTTGTATAGAGACTTGATAATTTTTCGCAATTTCGCAATTTGATGCACTCATGCATGAATTAAGAATTAAAACCTTGTTTATACATAGTAAGTCAAGGGTCCGGCGACCACTTAAGACTAACTTCGCATTGGCTAAAGGTTTTCTATTGCCATTTCGTCTAAAAGGAGACGACGAGCGAAAAGACCAAGCAAAGATAATGAGCCTATAAAGATATCTATAGAGTGATTAATTGAGTTTAAATCATTTTTATGACTTTCGCACTTCTCTAATCATTTTTACGTAAATAAAGAATGTATTTGTAAATTGAATTAATTTAAAAGCTAATGATGTAAACAACCTCTCTGTGTATAAGGATTTTTGATTTGCTTTGTCTTCTATTTAATAAATCAGTCAAAAGTGACCGAAGTGACAATGTTTTTAGAATAAATTTACATGTTGATATTTATAGTTTACACTTAGAAAAACGTAGTCACGTAAAAATTACGTCTTTACGCTTCTCTGAGCACTCACTATAAATATCAACATGAAAATCATTGTTTACTTCGTAATACTATTTTCAATGCATTGAAAGCAATAATAGCAAACATCAAAAATACATTCTATAATTTTATATCTCATACAATAGTGGTGCGAGCGAGTGAGACATCTACCGTGCCTTACCATAAATAAAACCTTATAATAAGTAACATGACAGATCGTCACGCCTTTCCCCCGAAGGGGCAGGCAGAAGTGTACAACACCCACACTTCGCCGGACGATATTCAGTACTAAATGTGACAGGGGCCGAGCCTGTCGCCATACACCGGGCTCCAGCAGATGACATTAAACAATTATAAGCTTGTAATAAGTAACAAACAAAAGCTTGTAATAAGTAACAAATAAAATCTTGTAATAAGTAACAAATAAAAGCTTGTAACAAGTCACAAATAAAATCTTGTAATAAGTAACAAATAAAAGCTTGTAACAAGTCACAAATAAAATCTTGTAATAAGTAACAAATAAAATCTTGTAAGTAATAAGTTACAAATAAAATCTTGTAATAAGTAACAAATAAAATCTTGTAAGTAATAAGTTACAAATAAAATCTTGTAACAAGTCACAAATAAAATCTTGCAGCAAGTGTACTTACGACGTCCAGATAGAGCTGCAGGTAGCTGCCGGTGAAGTCCATGTTGGATATGTTGGAGATGACGGACACCTTGCGGCGGCGCGCCGCCTCGCTCATGCTGCCGCTGGAGGGCACGCGCGGCATCACGCCCACGGACGCGGCGGACGTGAGCCCGGGGAACAGCTTGGCGGCGGCGGCGCGCTCGAACTCCTGCAGGGGCTTGTCACACGTCTTCGCGCGGGGCAGCCCTGCAGGTTACGAGGAAAAGATGTTGATACCATATAGTACCATATTGCAAGGCATTGTAGCCGCTACCAATTCAAATTGTATTTTTATTACCTACTAGATGAGCCCCGCGGTTTCACCCGCGGTTAAAAAGTATCCTATGTGCTATTCTAGACTATAATCTATGTCTGTGCCAAATTTCATTCAGATCTGTTCAGCCGTTCTGGCGTGAAAGAGTAACAAACATCCATCCATCCATCCATCCATCCATCCATTCTTACAAACTTTCGCGTTTATAATATTAGTAGGATAGTAGGATTGTGACGTGTGAATGTGACGTTACCAAGTGTTGTGAATAACCTATGGTCTGAATAAATGAATTTTCCAATAACCTTCCTCGTTAAATACTGTAACTAATTATCAAATTTCATTTCAACATTCCTCAGCCGTCTAGCAGTGAAAAGTCTACAAACAGACAGACAGACAGGCAAAGTTCCCTTCGATTTTATAATACTAGTAAACTAGTACTAGTATAGATTAGTAACAGATCTGGCTTCAGGTTGCGGGTAGCGCGAGACTGATTGCTGTGGAGATCGTTGGGGAGGCCTTTGTTCAGCAATGAACGTTTTTAGGCTGAGATGACAATGAATCTCTTTCCAACTACTTTACTGAACTTATTGTTCTCAATACATACATACAGCTCAAAAAATTTAGTGAATCGATCCACTATGAACAATGCTATATCCCATCAGGGTCACTATGTACTATCTACCTTCAACGTGTTAACGCACGCAAATCTTACGTGTGATTAACAAATATGTATTGGTTATTTCAAGTTTTTGCACTGTATAAGTTGCGTCTTCAGTTTAGTGAACTTTTCTCGACCAAGTCAAAATGTCGCTCAAAGCTGGCAATGCATCTAATTCATCCGCGTATAATGTTGAAGTCGTTATACTCGTATTACAATACTAACAATATTTAAATATACCATATATTTAAATATTGTTAGTATTGTCCTTATAGTTGTACTTGTGGTATAGATTCATAAATAGAGTCTTAGTCATAGACTACCTCAGTGGCTCAGTTGTTAGTGAACCTGCCTTCTGAGCTTGGGGGCGTGGGTTCGATTCCCACCTAGGGCAAACATGCATGCACAACATGGATGAACATTTGTATTTGTTGTCTGGGCGTTAATTTCTATTTAAGTAGGTATTTAAAATAATATATGTATGTATATCAGTCTCTGGCAGCCATAGTACAAGCTTTGCTTAGTTTGGGGTCAGACGACCGTGTGTGCAAATGTCCCGGATATTTATTTATTTATTTATAGACATTTTTTTCTAATAAGTAACTGTATAAACATTACAGGATAGTAAATATCTGTGAGGAAATCTCACCTACAGTCCTCACTGAAGGATGATTCACAGCTGTAAAGGACCGCTGCGTCGTCAGCTTGGGCAGCTTATTCGGATGGGTGACCAGCGGGTTTATCTCAAACTTGTCTTCATTCTCTTCATCGCTCTCTAATATACACTCCATTTCCTGAAAAAAAAAGTGACCGTTATAAATCTATGTGTTCAACGTAATTATATGGTTTTACTTTAAGAACAACAGTCAAAGAAAATTTACATTGTTTGCACATTTTTTTTTCTGTTTTATGCCAACTTAGCAAATAAGGTTTCAAGCATTTACTACGCAGTAGGTGACAATCAAAACAACCTGCAAATTATGATGCAAAAACAAATCCTACGCAGTATTTCTACATTCAAAATCTAGCTTGAAAAAATATGCTTACATAAGCAAAAATTAAAAAAAAGATCAGCCATTTTATACGTGAAACTCAGCAAAGCAATCGAAGACATAGTCACGAATGAAATTTTAAATCACACGTTACAAGAAACTATGAACCAAGTTGACCGTCACCTCGGAAGCCTTACAATTTCTCAGCGAGTTTTGCAAAGCAGTTCGTGGAAGACGAGAATCTATTTAAGCCTCAGATCAACCTAGAGGAAAAGATGGAACACTGCGTTATATCTTGCTGAAGCCACTTCTTTTGAACTTGTATGCGTGGTAATGTTGCCATGAAAAACATTTACAATTGCACGAAAACTAATATTAATTCCCAAACTCTACGTTAGCCATTTCCGTTCCAATATACAACCTTAGTAGACTTAATATTCTAAAACTGCACATATTTGTAAGAGATTAATGTTACGGCTTTTTCAAAATTGACTTGTAAAAAAACTGCACTGCGTAAAAAAGTATAGGTTCATTTTCCTCTTCATTTATAATTTTTTAACGTTATACGCTTAAAAAGGTTTACAAGTGTTTTAACCTACAAAGCGATCTATAAAAATAATTTTCACTGCATCATTGAACTGTAAATGCGACAATGTGATTTTCTAGACTTGCCGATTACAATAAAAAAAAATATTGTGATTATCTCAGTGACGATCAAAACGAAATGTTTTGTCTTTGTTTTTAAAATAAAAACGTATGGCCCCAGAATAATTACGCTTTGATTTACAATCGAGTTTAAAAAAAAAATTAGTAAGAAAAATTCAAAACACTGTATAACTATTTTAAGGCTATACAACGTTTATTTCTGAGTGATAGATAGCTAGACTCTTTATTGTTCAAACCACAAGTAACAAAAAAAAACAAGAAAATAATTAAAATAATACTTATTCAATAGTGTAACAACTGGCGCCTTATGACTAAAAGCGATCTCTTCCAGGCAACCTTAGGATGGAGAGGGCACGACAAATGAGTATGGGACAGGGTGTGCAAAATTTACAAAAATAAACAAATGATTGATAATTTAGTGAGAAATTATTTAAGATTTCATACGCCAATTTGTGGATTGTTGCACCAGAAACTAAATCCATATACATCATATCACATGTTTATTAATTTTATTTTCGTGTTTTAAACCAGTTAGCCATTAATGCCACAATGTAATTAGTAATTAGTATACAGTCTATTTTAATACACATTAATATGAAAATTACAGCTGTACAATAAAATGTTAAGAATGAATTCTAAAATCAGGTTTATTCCGATTATGATTAGCGTTTATTTCAAAAAACTTGTTTAACGTTATGCAATTGACAAATCTTTATACTCAGCGGTTTAAAAACTTGAAAAACAAAAATAGAAACTTAATATCCAACACACACTCGTAAAATATCAAGTGTTCTGAATGTCCCAAATTTTCCATTTGCAGTAGAAAAAGCTTACTGGCTAGCACCTATATGACTTGGTAATAGGAACGAACTAAACCTGTCTTTATTTACCTACAACTAACTATTAACCTTTACTTTAAGAATCAAATTACGTTCTCACCTTCACAGTTTGCATCTCGCAATCCACCGGCACCTCGATCAGATGCCTCTTCACCGGCTGCAGCAGAGTGGATCCTAGCACCGCATGGAAGGCCAGCGCTCCCAGTATCACCACCGTCCATCTGAACCCGTACTCCCAGAGCAGCAGGTTGACTAGTTGAGGCATCACCATCAGGCCGAAGCCTGTTCCGGCCATAGAGAGGCCCACGGCTTGGCCGCGCTTCTTAGAGAAGTAGTGGTTGAGGGAGACGAACGATGACGCTGAGGCTAGACCTACGCCGAAACCTGGAATTGAGAAAGTGGTACTGTTATTTACGTGAAGGCTTCACACGATTGCCACTCAGGTCCCCTTTAGGTTTGCGTGTCGAGGATGCTATAGAACACACACAAAAACATGGACTAAAACTACCCGGACCCAGACCTAGCACCCTTACCATGAGTTTTCATAGTAACGAATTTTTTTTTCGTTTTTGTATGGCTTCATACATTTCAATAAAGCGCACCTGGCGGAAACGTTAAGAAACTCGGTTAGATGTATGGAGCCAAGAAGCTCGTGATAATCCCTCAGAATTTACTTAGGAATATCTGCCCATAATCATTATACATCGTTGTTGGTGTTTGTTAGTTTTCATATTTAGGACGTGTAAACTGTCTGTATTAATCTTGTAGATTTGACTGGTGAGAAATAACACATAACATAACATATCGTCACGCCTTTCCCCCGAGGGGGCTGGCAGAGGTGTAAAACAACACCCACACTTCGCCGGACGATATTCAGTCCTAAATGTGACAGGGGGCGAGCCTGTCGCCATACACCGGGCTTCAATCATGTAACAGATGATGTACAAAAAATTACATATTGGTGAGAAATAATATATACATATATGTCAAATCATGCAAGGGAGGATAAACTGAATATGCTAGTTTGGCCTGACCGAATATGCGCTAATTAATTCGATTCGCTTCAGTCTTCCGGCCACCGTCGACGTTCTGGCGTGGACCTTGCGATGCATGCCGTAATATCCTCATGCGGTACCTACAGGTTAAAATCAGATGAGGTGGAACCGAAAGTTTAGGTAACCCTTAGTCGTAACATTTTAAAGATCATTATTAAACAATTAGGAAAAATGAAATTGCACATTATTTACGTTACTTACATATTTACTTGAAAAAAAAAAACGCCTTATGGGTTTGTAATGCTTGCAAAAAAACTCTTGTTATAAATTATGACTAATGCAATACTATTAACGCAATTATTACGAGTAATTTACTTGTATATTCGTACATGTAGCTATTGTACGACATTGTGGTGTCTTGGTGTCTCGGCTGTAAACCATTTTGTATATAATTAAATAAATAGTACGTTGTAGGAGTTAACTAAAGGCGTTAAGTTTTACGAGCAATCATTGTGATAAGTTACCCGCATAGTTTTCTTGAGGTTACAAGGAATCTATAGAAACAAGGATACACGTATTATAAGGAACTTATGTGCATAATTTCGTAATTATAGACCCACCGTTCAAGGGTAATTGTGTCTCAGTTAATTGTTAAATTAGATTTACTTAAATAACACAATAAGGGCCACTTGCAGAAGCTCAGGTTGACTTTTAACTCGAGTTAACTGCTCATCAGATGTTGAACTGATAAATCGTCTTGCGCCACCTTTAGAAGCTAACCTTGAGTTAACATAACATTTATAACATTTTAACTCTGAATTAATTAACTCTTCGTTTAAGAATGATGGCTAGTTATCACCCACCGGACCAAGCCATGCCGTGAAATGACCTAGTCGTGTTTCGGGATGTAGTCCGGTGTAACCGTTCCGAAGACGGGTCTGAGCAGTAGCGCACTTGTAGCGCCTCACTCAACTGCCGTATTTGTACTTTTTCACTCTACAAAACTTCAATGCTAGAGTGAATAAGTACCTTATAGGTCGTCGTGCTCCATCTTAGACCACAACGTCGCTTAAATTCAAGCGAGTTGGTGGTCAAACGCCGACCTATTCTACATTAAAAAAAAACTCTGTATCTTCTTCAAGTGGGTCTAAAGATCGTTAATGGCTCACCGAGGTGTGGCTCGCGGTTTTACCTACTATCCTACAGGAACTGTCAATTTTATTAAAAAAAATCGCTGTGTTAGTCCAGAGTAGACGACATTTTATCAATACGATACGATACTCATACGAGCGATGATAGCCTAGTCGGAGAAGACTCGCCTCTCAAGCGAAAAGGGAGGTAGTTTGGAACCAGCCGAAGGCTCGCACCAATTTGTTCATTGTGTGAACGTATGTGCGTATTTACAGTCATCTGCTTCGCAACTGGAGCCCGGTGTATGGCGACAGGCTCGCCTCCTGTCACGTTTGGAACTGAATATCGCCTGGCGAAGTGCGGGTGTTGTACATCTCTGTCAGCCCCTTCGGGGGAAAGGCGTGACGATTTGTTAAATTTCATCCAATCCGGCAATGAGTTTGAGCGCGAAGAAGTAAGAAACCAATATACGAACTCACAAACTTTCGTTTTTAATATTCATGTGATTCTTTAGTACTATGCTTACTTCGAATACCTAATAACCTAAAGGAAAACCATAACTAGTTTCCATAAAATAATTAATGGACTTAAACAAATACTTCATAAACGTTACTTAAAATAATACATGAATCATTCTTTTCAGAACCTATATCTATACTTTATGCATGCAGTTGCAATGAACCGATGAGCAATATACATAAATGAAAATATATGTATTTAATAAAGTAGGTACACAAGTACATATAGTAACGTGAGTACATGTTATAACAATAAATAGCAGACGTCAGATCATGCAAGATGTAAGCCTGCATTTTATTTTAAGCCCAAACACATTGTTATTGTAAATGACAAATCTGGTCATTCACATAAAGATAAATGATAACATATATTTGTACACTGTACATTTATATTATGTAGACTGAAATCATAAACACTTTGTGTACTTGTGTTTGTGTTTCCACTCAAATCCGTAACGACTAAAGGTATTTGGACGAAGTTTGGTAGGTAGGTACAATACAATACAATACAATATATCTTTATTGCACACCAAAAACTACATGAAAATCTTAAAAACTAAAATACATTTTTCGGCAGTACAAGGGCGACCTTATCGCCTAAAGCGATTTCTTCAAGGTAACCTTTGGATGGACAGGAACTTACAGAAATACGAAAAGGGTAGGTAGGTACCTATTTGAAGATAATATCTTACAAAAAATATATTATATTTTTTTCTTTTACCTTATGTTCAAAACACATGCGCTACGTTTTAAAATAACGCGTCCTGTAGAATAGCGAATGAAATCAATGTACCTACCGATTGTTTTTGTCGTTTTAAAATGTAATTGAAACAATTATGATATTACTGAAGAAATGAATGTCATTTTATCACTGCATAAGTGCATATTGTAAAATAAATTATTGCTACAGCACTTCATTATTATTGTATGATAAATAATAATAAGTAAAGCTTTTACACAGTGGGTTTGATAAATGTATTATGACGGTATTTAAAACAAATCAGCATCGGATTAACCCAGATTTACAATGAAACTGCTGTTACATCACACCAAACTCTTACCTACGTAAGTATTTACGTTAACTTACTCAGAATTCACCATATGTGACCTACAATCCCTCGTGAAAGTTAATGCCTTGTAAGATCGTTATAGTCACGAATTAGTATTCACAGAAAGGAAAATATCGCGAAGACCTTGCCCCTGACGAGAAGACTACGTGACCAACCGAGCATAACGTGGAACATGCTGGAAGTGTGCGTGTACCACTGAGCCGCTCAGTTTATATTCCAATATGTTTTGTCGACATTGGCTGGCTATCAACGAAACTTTTGTCATTCAAATGCGCGTAGCTAACGTGCATTATGTAAATGTGTAAATAAATATGAATACGAACAAATTGTGGGACCTCATACAGAATTTGTTCGAAAATTAGTAGATATTCTAAACGCCAAACGGTATTTACCGAACAAGCACTAGCCAGTGTCTGGTATTTGCTTGGTAATTGTCTTGTTTGAGTATTTGACAATAGCCTTTTTCGATGCAATGCATTCTTCATAAGTAAACAAAACCAAAACTAGTTTTGTCAAAACGCAAGCATTCAGAATTCAGAACGCATTCACTTAACAAGTAACATTTTCAAATGAGAAATAAAAAACCCGGCTCAAAAATGTTGTATCCTACGTCCATTCCACTATCAAGACGAATCAAATGACTCGCATGTCGCAATGCATGAAGCTGTTTAGGCTGTTAGGCGTGCCAAAGAAACCTCATACATACATACCTACATACTTACTTACATACATACACTCGAAAAACATAACATTGACTGCCTCGGTGGCTCAGTTGGTAGTGAACCTGCCTGAGCTTGGGGGCGTGGGTTCGATTCCCACCTAGGGCAAACATTTATGTATTGAACATTAGTGTTTGTTCTATGTCTGGGTGTTAATATCTATTTAAGTATGTATTTAAAAATATCTAAGTATGTATATCGGTATCTGGCAGCCATAGTACAAGCTTTGCTTAGTTTGGGGTCAGGCAACCGTGTGTGACAGTGTCCCGAATTTATTTATTTATTATTTATTTATAACCCTCCTTCTTGCGCAGTCGGGTGAAAACACACATTTTTGAAAGAAGAAAAAATTCATAAAACAAATTTGAGAAGGAAAAAAAGGCTTACCTCCTAAAATACTGTAAGTGGCCAATATGTGGGCCATGCTGTTCGCTGGCGCGGTAAATAGTAAACCGAGGGCACATATCGTAGAGCCCACGACGCACACCTTGCGATACGAAAAAGTCTTTATGACAGGTCCCACGAAGAACCCGGAGAAATTGACGACAGAGTCCAGAGTACTAGCTATCACAGACGCGCCGGTTGTCTTCACACCTAAATCGTCCAATAAGTCTTTGAACAGCAGACCAAACGACGGCTCCAAGGACCGCGTTGAAAACTGAAAGAGAAAATTTCATTATTAGTTTTACTGCTAAGAAGAAAGTATGAAGCTTGATTTTGGCTCGTTCATTTAATTTCATTAATCGTTTTTAATGGTCTGATTTTCGACAACGTCAACAGATGACAAACCTTACTCTTGCCTTTTTGTTTCAGTATGTTTTGTCATCTAAATACATAATGATTTTTGAATAATTTTCATCCATACCTACATGGCACCGTAACCACATACATATGGGGCGTGGGTTCGATTCCCACCTAGGGCAAACATTTATGTGATGAACATTTGTGTTTGTCCTATGTCTGGGTGTCAATATCTATTTAAGTATGTATTTAAAAATATTTAAGTATGTATATCAGTCTCTGACAGCCATAGTACAAGCTTTGCTTAGTTTGGGGTCAGGCGACCGTGTGTGGAAGTGTCCCAAATTTATTTATTTATTATATGTATTTTTACTAGATCCCAAACCAAAAATGTATAAAAATCATACTTTTTCCTTTAAATTAGCTGGACAACTTAATTTGCGAACCTGTTTCCATGTTATGTTTCCGTAATTACTCGTACCTATTGTAGAAATAAGGATATTATGACCATTTATGTATAATATGATATCGCAGTCAGCACAGTTCTACCAGCATAACGGTAGTACAATTCCCTAGCAGTAATTACCAGTAGCCGTCGACCAAGTATCGCTCTGAGCGTTCCATCAAAGGAATAGATGGCATTGATTGTACCTATTATACAAACATGTTCTGGTATCGTGAACTTTTTAGGAGCGACGGAACAGATGCCGGGCATACGGACAAATACGGGAGCTCACATGCTTCCAATACATTTAATGCTAGAGTAATAAAATATTTAGATGACTACAGTAACGGATCCAGGATTTCGGTTTGGTGGGGGCTTGAGTTAGACGACGGTCAGATTTTTTTTTTTTTCTTTTTTTTACAACAGACTAGGCATGCGTTTGACCACTGACTCGCCTGATGGGAAGCGTAAACGTGATCAAAGGTGTAACACGCTTGCCTAGGAGATACCTATTCACTTTACTCCTTAACACCCCCGGATTGTATTTATCAAGGTAGGTATACATAACATATAACATAACGTCACGGCTTTCCCCCGAAAGGGCTGGCAGAGGTGTAATACAACACCCACATTTCGCCGGACGATATTCAGTCCCAAATGTGACAGGGGGCGAGCCTGTCGCCATACACCGGGCTCCAGTCATTTAGCAGATGACATACAATACGCACATATGTTCACACAATGAACAAATTAGTGCGTGCCGTCGGCTGGGTTCGAACCCGCACCCTCTGGCTTGAGAGGCGGATCTTCTTCTAACTAGGCTGCCATCGCTTTCAGGATGGCATTGCAGGTATACACAAAGACACTAAAAACCGTCATCTTCCACTATTGTGGATTGTATTTATGTTTGCAACCGACCGTTTGTCATATTTCGTTCTGTCCTGTCCATCCAAAGGTTGCCTGGAAGAAATCGCTTATATAAGGTCGACCTTGTACTGCCGAATGTTTTTTTTTTCTTCATGTTTGTTTTATGTTGTATTTTTGGTGTGCAATGTAGATGTATTGTATTGTAATATTGTGTGAATTCGATAATTTTGGAGGGAGCTGAAGCCCCTTACCTCCCCCGCTGGATCCGCTAGTGAATGACTTTAAATTAAAGTATTCTAAGAAATTTGCATACACAGCTCTCTGAACTTTGTAAGTACAATTTCCTTCGGAAAAGCCTATCTAAACATGAAAGGCTTATGATAATGGAAATGATCAAAGAGAAAAACTTAATAATAACTTGGAACTTGTTGTCAAGCCAAAATAAAATGTTTCGTAAAATCAACATCATGAACTCTGACGATAACCTGCTATTGTTTGTTTTATACTAAACTCTCTTTTTATCACCAATTTGTTCATTGTATGAACATAATTATGTGCGTATTGTATGTCATCTGCTACATGACTGGAGCCCGGTGTATGGCGACAGGCTCGCCCCCCCCGTCACATTTGGGACTAAATATCGTCCGGCGAAGTGTGGGTGTTGTATTACACCTCTGCCAGCCCCCTCGGGGGAAAGGCGTGACGACATGCTTATGCTCTTCTTAAATATTTTATTCATGTGGCAATCGCAAGCTTTGTTCCTTGGCAACGCTTTAATCTAGAGTCAAGATAAAGTAAAGTGTTCATTACAGGTCGTGATACAAACTAAGTATCACTTGGACATTATAAGGTCGTTTGGTTAAAAGGAACATCCGAGGCAACAAAAGAACCGATTTAAACATGCAATGAGATAGCACGCGATCGTGCCAAAGAAGGAATTAGATTCTCAACATTAGACTCAATACATCCTGAAAATAAAAACAATAATGGATAAAATACTACAGAAGCAAATTCTTTCAATGCAAATTTAGTAAAAAAAAGGTGACATATCCAGCAGTGGATAAAGAATGGCTGAGACGTTGATAAAATAAATGTACATTTCAAAAGATACCTAAATTAATGGCCAAATAGTTCACCCTGTTACTATTAAAAAGACGATAACGTCGTGGTTTTATCGAAGAAATGTAAAACAACTAAAAACGCGAGTGAAACGCAAGTGTGTGTGCTATTGCGGTAAAAAATCCTTTTCCTTTGTTTATATAAAACCACAGCTGCGCTAGACCTGTTTCAGTTAGTCGAGGAATTACGTAATTGTGTCAATCGGGAACATGTGATCGCTTGAGCAATCATTGTAATTGTTAATGTCGAACGTGAAGACCCAGAGTGTGAGTACAGACAATGGGACAAAATGTACGCTTATCATATTCTACAATGTAAGCAATTATTCAAGAAAGTTATTTACGACAGCTAATTTGCTACTATCAAATTTTGAATGATGCCAAGGTGAGCTATTTTATATATTCCTACTAGTACCAGCAAATTCTTCGAAAACACGACTTGGTCAGTTGACTATTGACGAGTTTGTTACATTTACCAAGATAAAATAAATGCTCGAGTTCACCCAATTATTTTAATAAGTAATATACGAGTATAAGATACAGGCCGAATGGCTGAACCTTGTGTCAGATTTTTAGACAGCCTCCAGGTTTCAACAGCAACTGCAGGTGCAACAAGCACTTGAAGCACGTGCAAATCACTAAAGAATACTTGTTGAACGACGTACTGTCGTAACCTACTTTAAAAGTTCATAAATACATAAATTATACAACCACTTCGCATCAAATAAGTCGAATATAATCTACATTATTTACAAATCGCCGCGCTCTAAGGTTCTCATAATACAAATAAATATCAGTGACTAGTCTTTGTAAGAAAGTCTGAAGAAACCCTGCAACTGTTTACATCTTGCAAACTACTTGCATGACGTGTTAATAATGTCAATCGGTACAATTACCCTATTTGTACTATTATTTATTCAATGATATTATCACAATACTAACATTTGTGTTGTATAGAGCAGTTCAATGTCTTATTAGCCGAATAGATTACAAACGATAAATGAAACACCTTGCTATTGTAAAACGTTGCTAAGAAATAAATTTACAAAGTTGCTTCTTGATATCCTAATGAATGCTATACTAGTCCATGCACAGCTGTTAGCGTGCAAAGAACAATCAAACCATCTTAAGCTGTATAAGTGAGCCATTAATTATAAATCAAGGTCGATTACATAGGATTGGCTTTTTTATGTGACCGGTCTAACATCGCGGCCCACCTAAATCACTATTTATGGACTAACTTTACTAGCAACAAATTAAAGTGTATTTTTAAACATTGTATCAAATTGATCGAACCAGTGTTAGTAAGTTATAAATTGTACTAAGTTATAAGCTATTGAAATAGGCAGACGACGTTACTAAGGAAAACTATGAATGCAAGACGAGTGTTACGGTGGAGCACCTTGAGGAGGTCAAGATTATGGACTTTATGAATAATAAAGGTTGTTTTTGTTTTCATGTACCCATAGAGATAAAATCAAAGAACAGCAAGAATGGTGCCGAACGTTCCTATTTTACATAGTAAAGAGAGAAGCTTTACAACAAGGTCGCTCATGTAATCCTTCAACTCGAGTCTTCAGCTCAATGTCATGGTAAACGTTTCGATGTGAATGACGTCACATTTACGTCACGGAATAAATAATCACTTTACGTCAACGATTAAATCAATTTCTTTTTCTCATAACTCAATACGGTGTATCTATATACATCGTGATTCAAATCACAGAATCGCGACACGTGCAAGATAATATAACTACTAACTAAGTAAGCACTGTAAACTCTTTATAACTTTTTGACGAGCGTAAAATTAATGTATGTCATTCAGTATAGCACGATCAATCTTTCGAGAACATGGCACATCCATGATCAAAGTCCAGTTAAGAAGTACGCGTGAGTTGTCGAGTAATGCTAGTGTAGCTAATGATGAACATAGAATGCACTATGCTATATGGAACTTAAATTGACGTGACAGAAGCGATTTATGTTACTAAGACCGAAATGGCTTGATGGAGGAACATCGAATAAGTTAAGATGTTAAGATAGTTAAGAAGTTAACGCGGCACGCGGTACGACTTTGGGAAAACTACGAAAAGAGAAGGAGAGCAGCAATTCTTGCTATAGTGTCTACAGAATAGAAATGAAATATGAAAGAGACAAAAAAGTACTTACATTTACTAAACTAACTCCCAAGCACACCATCCAGGCCCAGCCGCCGTCTGGAGCGACTTTCTTTGTGGCCGGTGGTAGCTTCCCATCACCTTTACTCTTCTCCACCGTCATTTTCAGCCTTTGTCACCTAAGTGCCTGGAAGAAAGATTATTATGTATTTAACAGTGTCACAGTGTATGTCGTAAGAAAACAAAAAGACACAAAAAAAAATTGAGCGAACTTTACAGCTGCACATAAACACAAATAAGTAAATAAACAGTTTACTTAGTAAGTAACCATACTTTAACTCTAGAACTCTAGATGTAGCCCCAGTTTAGATCGAAACGTTTAATTAACTACGTATTTCTATACATAGATATAAAGTTAGACGTTATAAATAGACAACCGTACTTTAAATTTTTCTTAAACTTAATTTAATAGCCAACAAAGTTCTTGTAGCCATTTCAGAGCTTGCTGTATTCTGGACAATTAAATTCATCAAAAATCCAGAACCGACATGTTTGACTAACAAAACGAGGTCCGAAGTGCTTGGCTTACGCTGTTTACTTAAACAATCATTCAGGCGTGACTAATAGCTTTCATCCTGCAACATTAAATCGATAACGCTACATAATCATTTTATTATAATCTGTGTGTGTAATCACGAGCTCGCCACTTTGTTTAGGCGACCATCCCGAGCTATTGGCACCCGTTATCAAATGTTTTGATCCAGCATGCTGCCCACCGACTTGTGAAATAACTGCTTCGTGAGAGAGGGACGAAGCTACAAGTATACAGTATGTTCTTTATGTAACATGTATGTATCACGTGCCCTGTTACATGCAGACACCACGTGCTCGCTCCGAATGTTTTGTTTTTGTTGCGGTCTGTAGGCTGGGACTTTTAATAAATTTGATTGTGTTGAATTTTTTGCAGACCACCCGTAACGGCAGCTATTTTAGTCTATTTGTATAGAGCTTCCACTGTTTCTAAGTTATTTACGTATCCGTATTAGATCGAAATGCTAACAAAAGCAAATGTATAGTATAGCAAGCTAGAAAAAGATTTTTCTGCGATGCTGCGTTCGTTCTAAGAGATTGGCAGTGCAGTTCAGGGCACTATTGCTTGATGTCGTACCGTCATTCCATTATTTACGTCATGTACATCTTCGTCTTTAGAACCTACGTAAAATATAAATCCTCCCAAAGTATCTAATATACTATATTTTGTCATCCTCTTTTATTAAACTGACTACAATGAACATGAATCGTAAACTACCCAGAGTGTAATTGACATTATTTTTTACTTGACAGAGAGTACAGAGACGTGGTTGGGGACCGGTTTCAAGCGAATGTACATATAAAAAAAACAACAAAGACCTGTACGAGGATATTGAGGATGGCAACAAGTAGTGAGCATGCAAAAAGCGAATCGAGCGTAACTAAAAATAAATCTAATGAGATTTTAGTAGAAGTTTTTTAAAGGTAGGTACTCGTAAGTACCTACTGAGATAGCATACAATACGCGGAAAGTTTTATTTTTAACTTACATCACATTTTTACACCGTAAATCGGACTTGTAAGTTTAACCATAACAGTAACACGAAAAACGAAAACCCGGCTGCAAAATGTTGTACCCTATAATATCACTTCCACTATCAAGACGATTCAAATGACACATCACTAAATATTAACGTATTGCATAAACTTTAAATACTGTTTTTAAGCAGACAGCAACCGAATTTAAAAAAACCATCGTTTAGAAGAAACGCCTGCAAATTATTCACCGCTACCACGGTTTTACCCGCGTTTAAAAAATATCCTATGTGCTATTCTAGACTTTAATCTATCTCTGTGGCAAATCTATTCAGCCGTTCTGGCGTTGAAGAGTAACATCCATCCATCCATTTATTCTTACAAACTTTCGCGTTTATAATATTAGTAGGAAGGATACTACCCAAATTACACGCATATAACCAAACAATGCTAAAAACACCTACTTGGTAAGTTTAATTCTATTCAATAGAAACTATCGAAGGCCGGGTATATAATTAGCATTTCAAACACATCGATTCCTACTCCTTCACCTACTCATGTTGTCAAATTTTGGCACTGAGTCACTTGTGAATACAAAATTAGGAAAGGCTGTCTGCAACCGACGTGATTTGGAATCGGTATCTGGTTTGATATCAAACTTAACTGAGGAAACTGTACACTCTAGCGTTTTTATATTCACGTGAATGATCCTCCGAAAGGAATAAGCAGTGGATCCTACTAGAGATACTAGAGATCCTACTAGTAGGTTTAATAACAATTTACACAATTTAGTTAATAATTCGAGAATAGTTCTTAAGTATGAATTTTGTTTAAGAATTATGATAGTATTAGTTGTCCTTTTTATTGAGTTAGTATGTAATAGAATTATGAATTATTATGTATTAATTACTTAAATTATTAATTTTGATGTATTAATTATTATGTTGTTATTCGAGAATAATTGCGATAAAGAGAAATGTTATTCCACAATTCAAGGAATAAATTGCCAGATATGTTAGGATGACTACGACATAACACATCGTCACCCCTTACTTGGCCGGAGGATATTCAGTCCCAAATGTGACAGGAAGAGAGCCTGTCTCCACACCACCGAACTCAAATCGACCGAGCGAGAGGTAGCGAGCGAAGCGTCTAAGCTTCAGCTTCGACAAAAATGCTTTTATATGTCCGAATTCTGTCCGGATACCGCTCATATTTCTATCATCCTCTACAGCCCAACAAAATTCTATATAATTATCGAACATGCCTACAAAATTTCAGGAGAATCGGTTAAGAAATGCGACCTGTAGAGGAGGCCAGACCTCTCAGAGCCACTAGTGTACAATTACTATAGAGGTCACAATTTTCTACAGTATTACATATCTTAGTGAGGTAATTACCGTAGCGCAGGACTGCAGTAAATTACGTCAGCAAAATACGCATGGATTCTTTTAGATAACAGATAGGTCGAGATTGCAGGATTAGTAATAAGTAATCAATTGACTTGATAGATAAATAATTAATAGGTGGGACATTTCAAGAAGATAAGACCGATCAATAAATATTCATGCTCGTGACAATGCGAGAAATGTACGGTTTGTATTACAGAACCAATTAATGATTACAGAATTGTGCAACCAACGTATCAATACAGTTGAGTAGCGAAGCCGTTTTCGTACGAGAGCTCCTTACGAGAGATGTTTAGGGGAGGTAGGGGGTCGAGCTATCCAATCTTACGTGGGGAAAAGAGGGGGTCTCAGCAAATATCATAATTTTTTTTGTGGCAGACTCGACTAAACTATAACTAAAGGCGCTGGCCGACCGCGGCGCATGCTTGACACCGCCGCGCGGCGCATTTTAGCTGCGTGTCTTCGTTTGTTAGACAACGTGGGTCTACGTGTCCACTGCAGCACACGCTATACACGAAATATGAATCCACGACTATGTACAACTGTAGCGCAGCACAGTTTTAAATCATATGCCAGGCGTCGCTTCCCCGCCCGTCCAACTTCCCGCAGTGAAGCTACGCCGCTTTCGTGTACCGCGTGCGTAGCGTGGACAGCGTTGAGCTGCGTGGGCGCCATATTCGAACAAGCCACGCGTGTAGCAATGACGTCACTTATCTCATATTCACGTAGCATGTCCGTGGGTTGCGGTGGATATTATGACATACATTTTCTTGCAAAGCGAAGATAGACACACGTGCGTAGCCGAGCCACCGTGGCCACCTACCCACCGGGACCAGCGCCCTAACACAAACTACAACTAAAATTGTATACTGTACAAAACAGTTATAAATTTAGTTATATACGAGAAAACTAAGTTAACAGATAAATAAACAACACCCAACACCTTTCAGCAGTTTAACGTAAATTACAATTTCAAACTAAAACTACGTATTTTAGAAAAATTTACGTGAGATTAGAGGCCTCGACTTCTCACCAAGTAAAGGAGAAAAATTGACAAAAACTTGTCGATATTGTCGAAAAATTGCTATAATTGCCTTACGTATTTTGACCGATCGCGATTAGAACATATGTGAATTTGACCATTCGCAATATGGAAGCGATGATAGCCTAGTTGGAAAAGGCCTGCCTCTCAAGCCAGAGAAAGCAGGTTCGAACCAAACCGACGGCACGCACCAATTTGTTCATTCTATGAACATATGTACGTATTGTGTGTCATCTGCTACATGACTGGAGCCCGGTGTATGGCGACAGGCTCGCTCCCTGTCACATGGGACTGAATATCGTCCGACGAAGTGTGGGTGTTGTATTACACCTCTGCCAGCTCGTTCGGGGGAAAGGCGTGACGATATGTTTTGTTATGCGATATGGATCAATCGCTATTTTGACCGATTGCGAATTTGACCATTCGCGACGAAACGCTCACGTACAGCCCCTAATTCAGAACAAAGCTGACAACCACGCTATCGAAAATGTTAAATTCATTTGGCTACCTCCACTGAGAGACCACTGACACCTAGAGAGTGTAAGTAATCCTAATTATGTTTTATTTATTTATTATTAACATAAATGTAATTACAGTTTAAACTAAACATGCCCTTAAAACCAATGCGATAAAAAAATAAAATTGTATGAAAATACAACCAATGCAATCTATTATTAACTGAAAAGAATGTGTGAAGATTCGGAGAGCGACCATTACAATTTGATTAAAGGTCTAAAGTCCAAACTCCAATACGAAAATAGGTACAAAGAGTTTCCCTACACTTAGGAAATGTGGTTCTAAAAATACAACTGGGCAATCTCACGAGAGGCGTGACCTCGCTCCTCGTGTTGTATGTCACCATGTGCAAACAGTTTAGGAATATTAAACCAGTATTTTTGTTCCTTACTACAAACTACCAATACAGTTAAGTATTTAAAAGAAAGTTTTGAAAGTTTTTTTTGTTTTTTCGTTTTGAAAGATAGTAAGATACTCGTATGTATGTCACAAAAGTCGCACTATGTATTTATTTATATATTAGTGACATTTATTTTTAAACATTTTAAAAGTATTTATATTATATTTATTTCGTCTACTTATTAGTATTTATTTTGTGTATTTTTATTATTTTTATCTTATTATTTTTTATGTCTTGTAAAATTATGTATTAGATTATTACTATTGTATTAGTATTAGAATTTTCAAGGCCTCAACTTATATAAATGTTTCTGTCCATTCAGGTTGCCTGGAAGAGATCGCTTTGAGCGATAAGGCCGCCCATTAAAAACTTAGTTAAGCCTTATTTAAGTACTATTGTAATTATTTTATGTTTTTAATAAAGAGTTGTTGTTGTTGTATAAACATAAAAGATGAGGTCAAATTTATCAAAACGCTAAAAGATATATTGATCAAAAAATGTTCTTATACTCTAAACGAATTCCTAACCGACAAATCCTACTATTATAATTATAATAATAATTATTATAAACGTGAAAGTTTGTAAGAAAGGATGGATGGATGGATGTTTGTTACTCTTTCACACCAGAACAGCTGAACAAATCTGAATTAAATTTGGCACAGAGATAGATTATAGTCTAGAATAGCACATATAATACTTTTTAACCGCGGGTAAAACCGCGGGGCGCCGCTTGTAATATTATAAACGCAAAAGTTTGTAAGAAAGGATGGCTGGACGAATGTTTGTTACTTGTACTTGTTCACACCAGAACGCCTGAACAGATCTGAATTAAATTTGGCACAGATATAGATTATAGCCTAGAATAGCACATAGAAAACTTTTTAACAGCGGGGCGCAGCTTATATTTAATAGAATAAATCCAGTCCACACAATGCTGCCATACCCCATCAGGGCCACTAAGTGATACAATTTTAAGTGTTTTACCTTTACGGACTGCTCGCACTATAATGAATTTTATTATGGAGTAATGAGCTTTCCGAAGATTAAGCTATACTTTTTTTACTCTACTTAGCATTGGAAATACCTAGATATCAATTTTCTATCTGCAAATTGATTAGAACTAGGTAAGCAAGTACTTATTTTGTTTGCTGTTAGATTTTTATTTTGCTGCTTTGCCTCCACCAAGCAGTTATCGTTGAATGATCACCTTCTGTACCATAAATAGATGGTACCGAATTTTAATAGCCTTATTTTTAAATTTGTAAAGTTTAACGGTTTAATGCGTGAAAATTGAAAATGTTACCGTTTACAACATTTTCTGGCTTGTGACTTTATTATTGGGTAAAGTCATGCATAACATTTTATCAAAAGTGAAAAAACACATTGTAATGGTCGTAATACATTATGAGTGTATGAGATACGTTTTAGTGACTGTTTTCATAAAATAAAGGGTAGACTGGAGAAGAATATGTACGCGGAAAAGTTTGAACGAAAGAGGCTGGTTGAAGTGACTTATAAATATGGATAAAAACTTTAGGAGACGAGCAGCTGAGTCGGAAAGACACGGTACTTACTAAAAAATAGGTACTTACTTATGTCACAAAAAAATCAACAAGAAAACTTTTTTAGTCCTGTCTAACGGGCCTCGTTAATCAATTTGCAGCATAAATAAAGCAAAGATGACAAATAACTTAATTAGCTCGATAATAAGCAGATAGATAGAAGGGATACTTCTAAAAATATTTTTAACTGTGTAGGTAGTAGTTATCTTCTGGCGTTCGAACAAGCAAAAACACCGAGCGTACTGCTCACCATTAGGACGATAACCCAGAATGACGTCAGATTCAACAAAAACTGCACGCAATGTTCTCTTTAAAAAAATACTAAGTACTGCCACGATAAAATAAGTTACTGTATACATATTATAAAGAGTCATGCGGCGTGCCTTAGAGCGCGCCATGATTCTGTCTATTACCGAATAGTAGTATATCGTAATATTCGTATAGTTAAGTTAAGTTTTAGCTAAGTTAGTTAGAGCATATTGAGCCAGTGAAATTTTGAATCTAACAATAACTCACTAAAAAATAAGTTACTGTATACATATTATAAAGAGTCATGCGGCGTGCCATAGAGCGCGCCATGATTCTGTCTATTACCTACCGAATAGTAGTATGTATATCGTAATATTCGTATAGTTAAGTTAAGTTTTAGCTAAGTTAGATAGAGCATATTGAGCCAGTGAAATTTTGAATCTAACAACAACTCACTAAAAAATAAGTTACTGTATACATTTTATAAAAAGTCATGCGGCGTGCCATAGAGCGCGCCGTGATTCTGTCTATTACCGAATAGTAGTATATCATATAGTTAAGTTTTAGCTAAGTTAGTTAGATAGAGCATATTGAGCCTGTGAAATTTTGAATCTAACAACAACTCACTAAAAAATAAGTTACTGTATACATTTTATAAAGAGTCATGCGGCGTGCCATAGAGCGCGCCGTGATTCTGTCTATAACCGAATAGTAGTATATCATATATGTAGTTAAGTTTTAGCTAAGTTAGTTAGATAGAGCATAGTGAGCCAGTGAAATTTTGAATCTAACAACAACTCACTAAAAACATTAATATTTGTATTTTATGTATAATTTCCATCCATGATAGTACGCCAATCAATCTACTTTACCTAAGTAGGTAAATTATAAATGCGAAATCCTTAATTCACTCACTGACTAAACAGTAAATAGGAAATCTCGAAAACTATTTGATTACTGAAGCTGAAACTTAGTTGGCAGTTAAGTAATTGAAATGTAGGAGACGTCTGCTAAGAACGGATTTTGGGGTTGGGCTGAATTTAGGGTCCGGCAGCTACTATATACTAACTTCTAATTGGCTTAAGATTTTATATTGCTATTTCGTCTAGGAGCCGACGAACGAAGAGAGCAAGTAAAGATATTGATGAGCCTCTAAAGTTATATACAGAGTGACAAATTGCAATTTTAATAATTTTTATGACTTTCGCACTTTTCTAATCATTCTTAAATAACTATTCTACTTTACTAACTATTCTTTTTTTTTTTATGTAGAATAGGTCGGCGTTTGACCACCAACTCGCCTGATGTTAAACGACGTTGTGGTCTAAGGTGGAGCACGACGACCTATAAGGTACTTTTTCACTCTAGACTTGAAGTTTAGAGTGAAGAAGTACAAAGACGCCAGTTGATTGAGGCGCTACAAGTGCACTACTGCTCAGACCCGTCTTCGGAACGGTTACACCGGACTACATCCCGAAACACGACTAGGTCATTTCACGGCTTGTAGGTATTATGGATTTATTTAAAAGCTAATGATGTATAGAACTTCTCAATGCAAAGGGATTTTTAATGTGTTTTGTCAATCAATAAAAAAAAACAGTCAAAAGTAACCCCTTACAAATGCGGATATTTTTCATAGCTTCTTTTTTACGTTTTGAAACAAAAAAAAAACATAGTTAAGAAGATAATTATAGTTAATTTAATGAAACGTGCCAGATTTTATCACAATCTGACGAATAGTTTCCAAAATATTCGACAAGCGCGTTAATTTGTATTTATGTTTATTTGTATTTACGTAATTACGTTGAAAATTCAGAGCGTCGCGGAACCCTTTAGGGTTTGCGGGTAAAATTACGGGGCGTAGCTCGTAGTTAATTTTTTTTTTAATTTAATAAATATTGATTTCAATGCACAATATCGACAGTTTATTGCATTGTTTGTTCGTCACTGCGGTGTCGCATTGTTAAACGCGGTCAAGAAGCCACTCAAAAACATTTATACCTACGAGTACCGCGTTGAAAATAAACGTATTCACTATCAAATCAATATCATTATTGAATATCATTGCACAAGAAACAGGTAAAACAATAGGTACATCATTATCTTTATCACGTGAACTCGGGCAGCTATTTGAAGTGATTTCTGATATGGTGACATTGGTGTTAAAGTAGGTTGATGTGCAGATAATGCCAAAGATAATGTGACAAGAACAGCGATTTCGCAGCGATTGGACTCTGATCTTTATCTCGAGAGCTAAATAAACAAGTGGGCTGTATAAAAATCTCGCTGCTTCAACTCTTCTGACTGTGCTATAATAATACATGGCATTAGCATAGGCATTTCACGCTCTTCGGGGGAGGGAGGGGGCAGATGTAAAGATTTTTTTTACTTTGACCTTCGAGTAAGGGGGCAGGCAGGTGGGGCAGATGCCCCAGATTGCTCCTACGCTACGTTGGTACTACGCTCATGCATAATAAGCACAATAAGTAAGTTTATCGGATCATTTATGTAGATTTTCAACCGACCGAGCGAAAGAAATCTCAAAAATCATACCTACTTAATCATAATCAAAGTAAAACGAAATAATGGTTAACGAACCTATAAAATATTGGGAGAAACTACCAACTACCAAACGTGTTATAATTATACCGTAGTCCGAAAAGGCCTGTTGACATTTTTTACCAGGATATAGGTACACACCTACTTAATGTGTATAACTATTTGCGGCACTATGATTTTCAATATTTATCGAATTTTAAAGGTCAGTTGACAATTTTATTACACACGTCGCCAACCGGTATAAGACAAATCATTACGCTATTGAACTTCTCTTATCTGGGTTACGTCAATTTTGCTTGTATAATAAAATTAATTACTGCGTTTAGTTAGTGCTTATCATAGGCAGGGCAAAAATAAATACATAGGCTATGTGTCACACATTCACACTACAGGATGTGACAGTGGGAATAACTGATATGTTACGAAACTAGCTGTTACCCTGCGACTTCGTTCGCGTTTATTCAGAAAATACTATTCATAAATCTACCTCTTGATTTACTGTAACTAATTTTCAAATTTCATCAAGCTCCACCCAGGAATGGGAACCTCTGCTCTAGACTCTGAGCATGTCTCGAACATGCCTCGGACATGCAAGCTTTTGTTGTTCTCCTTGTAGGCAAGTATGTCATTTTCCATGTAAACAATACACAATTTATCTATCATCACTATCAGCTTATTGGAATCGTGCATTGTAAGTCCTGACTTTTCTTGAGATTTTATAGCTTCTCATTACCTCAGTTAAGTAAAGGTGTTCTGTGATCTATTGTTTTCATGTCATAAGACACCTAGGTATCCTATACTCTATAGATAAATAGGTATTCTTATGGTAATGATGGCACGTAACTGAATGCCATAAACACATCGCTACTGTCAACTTATCATATTTACACCTATGCCCATATAGCGTTTGACGTTTATGTAAACAAAAGTGTCTGCTAACTTTGGCCATAACAGTAAAATGAGCCGCAAAACAATTTACTGCCTCGTATAGAGAAATAACGACATACGCCGGGGAAATTGGAGTAGTCATCTCCATAATGTGTTCAGTGGAAGCAGCTAACGCTATAAATGTAATTATACGTACATATGTATGTACGAAAAAGTTTATATTTCTCCATACACAGCCACAATTCCAGGTATCAACGTTTCAAGGGAAGAAAATGCTCCCAGCATTTCTTGAGTGTTGCATCAGGGAACTTGCAAGAGGATGCCGGTGTGTTCCTACGTAAATCATGGTGCCCGCAAAGGCGACTCACCGAAAGGTGTTTTAGATCTAATCCTACATAACCCAGCTATACTCCTCTCCAATACAGCCTGATATCTTTAGAAGACTTCCCTCGTTACCATAGGTAACAGCTATACTTTTTTGACTTTACAAAGTTTTATCTGTAAAAGGCTTCAATCATAATTATACAAAGGAGATCCGGTACGTGAACCTAAACCGCATAAATTAGGTGCTGCACACAATTCACCGTAGTCACAAACAAACGCAACCAATCGCAATATACTGTCAATGGACCTGTGTAGTATCCGTTTGCTTGTACCTTGTGCTTTGTACCTGGTTGGGTCCACGCGCTGTGTACTAGAAATTAGACTCGTACCGTTTCTTCCTTATATTATTTCGATGGTAATATGTAATCAAGATCTATGCGGCGTGAGTATGACATCCGCTGAAATCTGGGACTCGTCAGGTTTCTAGGCGACTTTCTCTCGAGTCTCGACACTTCGCTGATTCCGAGAACACGGAACATCTGCATGGGTTTATATTTAAACATATAGGTAGATATGTATGAGTACTCTATGTCAATCCGAGGTTGTTGGCACGTTTCCATGCTGTAAGACAGTTTGGTTAACTAGACTTTTAACACCAATTTTTCGTCGGGGGCAATGAAATGGAATGGAATGGTTCTTTTATCAGGAATTGGCCTATGTTTGACCGCCATTTCATCGAATGTGAATAAAAGTACCTACCACATACTCGTTATGTATGTTGATAGTACCTACTTACCTCGCCTTTTTCATCTACGTAAAGTTTTGCTAGCGTAATTTACGTTTAGCTCCAAAATACTTCGCGATATTGAAAGTGAAGGTGTGATTTTATTAAGTTTTGGGGAAAACCAAGTGCTGAGCAGTTCATTGGGAACTTCTCTTAGGCAGGAACCTACCTAGATCGTCTCATATAGAACAGCTACTGAATAAATGCGTCTGTAAGACGAATTGATTTGACAAACTCTACAGCTCTAGAATCTACACATCAATAACGTGCGAATGTGCACGTATACGAAACACAGGGTTAACGTGAAAACAAAACTCATAAATTCGCTCGTAGTTTCATATGTTGGCGATATCACAATGCAAAATTAAATGCACGCACGCATTTATTAATGCGGACTTTAGAGATAACAAAGTTAGATTTTGCATTGCACCTAGGAATTTGGAGAGAGCAAAAATTCAACAATGCGCCCAAGAAATTTTAGAGAAAAAACGTTTAACTTTTTTTCACAATAGGGTATTAAAAGACCAGTAAATTAATCAAAATATGTTTTTATGCTGATGACTGGGCTATATTCTGGCGCGAAGTTATTATATTTTGGGCGATAGTTTAAAATAAATGTTTGTCATGAAAATAAACATAGTATTTTACCTATATGTATACCTATTTGTTAACTGCCTAGTGCCTAGTCAAAGTTTGAAACTTTGACTATTAAAGGGTCAATTCAATACTTAGTATATTCAGAATGGAATAAAGCGGCCATTACACTTTCTGATTTGCAGTATGCTAACTTGGCATGGCCAAGCCATTTACATAAAACAAGAAAAAAAATGGATTGCTAATTATCTAAAAGCCATTATCCTATCAAATTTTAGGACGCTAGCTCAGCTAGCCTACTGTAAATTCGATAATGTATTGACCGCCTAAATAAAACTCAGATAACATTTGACTGTTAGAAACAAAAAGGGCAGAAATTAGTCATGAATGTTATCAAACAGCACGTGTTTCACTCAAAATATTATTGAAGTTGTTAACTCATTTTTACCACTGACCATTGGAAAAACAATACCATAAGCTGAGTAATAATAATTGGTACTTAGAATTTACCACAACACATAATTAGTTTCAATCAGCTAAATGAATATTTCCTTCTTTGCAATATAATGTAAACAAGTGAATGACATGATGACAATGTGGGCTTTGAGTAATTAAGACCTGGTAATTACTTTTGCACCTCATGACCTGAAAAAATGATGCTCATACCTCATCGTAAAATGATTGTGGTGATTTCTGAAGTAGGTAGTATGGGAAAACCGCGTGACGGTTAGCAACACGGCCTAACATGCGCGCGCGACAAAAAAAATCTCGTTGCTTTTTGTCGTGTGAGAACGTGACAAGGCTACGTGTAAACATACGTCTGTCTCGATCGTCGTCAGAACTCACGACGCGGTTGGTTGTCGCCCGCGGCGGGCGGGGTCGCTCGCGGCATGTGGCATCCGCCGCGGCTACCGCGCGACACGCGATCAACCGCGTGCTTGGTGGTCGGTTCGCGCTAGTGGTCATATAGTGCGTGCGGGGGACCGTCATTTGGGAATGTACCTTTCCCGACGCAGCTGCGGGACCGCACAAATCTGTGGTATCGTGAGAGTATCGAAATAAAACTGCGGTTCCGCAGTCGCGGCGGACGCGGGCGAAAACCGCTCTGTGAGTTATTAACCAACGAATGAGAAGGGACTGAATTCTGAGATGAACATGAATGAATTAAGTATGTATAGCTACATACTTTTTTTTTTTTTTTTCGTGGGGGAATGCGCTTACACATCCCCGCTACGCCCCGGGGGAGGCGCAGCGGGGTATGTCGGACTCGGTGCCAGAAGGGCACCCCTACCGACTAAACCTCCACGGTGTCCATCCTCGTCGGCAATGGCGGGGTCACGGGGCCTCTCTCAGATTCTCCGCAACAATGTATAGCTACATACTGTACCGACCCCACTTAAGTGGGATCAGGGTAGAAAGTGACTTGTAAAGAAGAAAATATTATATTTTCCAACTTTTTAATAATCAAGGTGAAATTTTGTGTTTGTTTGTTCCATCTTCACACTTCATGTGTTTGTTTGTTGTTTCAGACACATTTTGATGGAATTTGGTACAGAGATAGTTGGCTTCTACTCTGGATTAACACAAGAGTACTTTTTAACAGTGGTATCACCAGCTGGTAAAATATCCTTATATATGTATGTAATTATATATATATAAAAAATCGAAAGTAAATTTGTCTGTCTGTCTGTTTGTAGGCTTTTCACGGCTGAACATATCTTGATAAAATTTGATAAATAGTTGCAGTATGACACAAGGAAGGTTTTGGGATACTTTTTTCTGAATATCAAAACCAGCCAGTATTTTTTTTTTAACGTTGGACTCTTTGGTTTATTAATTTGATAATAAGTTACAGTATACATATCAGGAGGAGGGTTTAGAGATACTATTTTCTGAATAAACGCGAGCGAAGTTGCGGACAACAGCTAGTACCTACACTATAAAACATATCAAATCACACTAGTATCTGGCATATACATACATTTTAGTGTAACAAACTCAGCACGTCTGTTTCATCACTGCGTAAAACTTTCCTAAGAAGCCATGTGTGTTGTTAGGGCTGACATCAAATACTTTTATTCCAAGAAAATGTATGAAACAGGAAGGTTGGGAGCTACAAACTAGGTTCATAAAACTGGCAGGTTGATGCCAACTGTTGTTTGATGAAATGTTAGGTAGGTACAGTCAAAAATTAAACTCATGGAGATTAGTTTAACAGAAAATAAGTTTTACGCTTTCAACAAATTGATACTTGACATTTAATGAGCTGTGGTTAATTGCATAGCATGTTAGCCATGAATATAATTCAAATTAAAATAACATACTGTCACGCCTTTCTCTCCTTTCACATGTTACAACACCCTGCCAGTTGGCCAACCACTTCACCGGAAGATATTCAGTCCCAAAACCGAGAGGAGGCAAGCCTGTAGCCGACCACTGGGCTCCAGTTATGTAGCAGATTACATTAAAATTAGGTAATATACATTAAAAACAAAATAGTGTGACCAAAATTATTAATTTCTAACATCTGCGGACAGACCAAATACTGGTGCCAGAATTTTTTTTTTGTTCGTCACATCATCATTTTGAAGACTGGAAACAATAGCTATTCTATTTTTAAATAACATTTTAATATGTCCAAAGGTGAACAAAGAACTCCTTGTTTGCATTGTTAGTATGTTTTGGTTTATTTCAGTTAGTAGGTACATACTTTTTGTAGGTGCTATTAATTGTGTAGATTACTATGAATTCATAGACATACCTATCTGTTTGGTTCACTAATAAGGTTGTTTTAATGGTAGAAGTCTAACTCGTAAATACCTGGCTTTTGTTTTGATAAATTTATTGAAGTGGTTCAGTTGAATAGTAGGTAGCTTTCCAATTCTAGGGAAAAAAAATGTAAAGTTGTACTGACGTAAATTAAATAAGGTAGGTACTACTACTTAGATACAGTAAAAAGATAATTTCATGTCAAAAATATTGTTGGTACCTTATTTTTGTACAAACTAAAGTTTTAGTAAGCACGAGTCAAGCATTTTTTTGCAAAAGGTCAAGGACCTTACCGTCTAGAACTTAAGAATTATAATCCACTTACGTCTTCGAGAGTGTTTCCCATAAAGTTCTGATATCACAGGTGCATCACACTTTCTTTATGGTTCCGAGTGTAAGAAACAGTAAATTCTTTCACTTTGGTTTAGAAAAAGTAAATTTAACCACTCCGTCTCCGAGCTGCACGCAGTCGTAAAGTTTATAGTTCCGTCCGATCGACTTTCACAAAAAATATACTCAGGAAAAGCGCAAAAACAATAAGTAATAAAGAAAACTGTTTTAGCGAGCAAATAAAAGTTCAAATAAACAAAAGGCCGTGTTTCTCTGATAGAAACAGGTACGGCAGACACAACGCACGGAATGAATGACAATGAATGACAATGACAGCATGAAATGAATTTGAATTAAAAAAAAGGAGATCAGTGCTGCCAGAGCCCGCTGGTGAAAAGTAACGCTAGTTAACTAGAGTTGAGTTAAGGTACTAACTGTGGCTAGGTTTAAGGGTAACCATTCACCATTCTGCCTTGTAGTCCGCTGTGCAGGACTGCGAAGTAGGTTACAGCTCGCACACCATCCTGTGGCCCTATTCGGAGATTTGAAATTTTCATCTCACCTTTTTTCATCCTTGTTGCTCTCGTTTGAAACTTCATAGGTGTGAGAGTGACGAAGATAAAATCTCATCTCATCTCACGCGCAGGAATAGCCCCCCTGCACGTCGTTGCTGGACGCGATGCAGCTGCGACAACTTACATTCACCATCCGGCATAAAACGGCACGTCATGCGGCAGTCCTAACTGCACGGCGGACTGCAAATCAGGATGGTGAATGGTTGCCGACTCCACGTTTCGCTTATGGCACAAAATTTAAATTTTATACAATTTATTTTTATTTTTGGTACTCATCAAATTGAACCACTTATACTATGAACGCTGAAATCGCGGAAAAAATCAGCTGTTTCATATAATATTTTATCTCAGGCCAATGAACTTTTTGTAAGGAAAAGCTGTTTTTTTTCTTCGCGATTTCAGGATTGGCTTCATAGTGAAAGTAAATGACGAGTACAATAAACCTTTAAGATGTTTTGATGAGTTACCAATAAACCTGTCTATTAGGTGATGAAAATATTTTTTGAAAATTTGGGTATTTGTTTTTTGGAAAAAGACTTCTAAGTAGTGGTTCTTTTTTCGAACAAGGCGGTGCGGTGCGGTAGAGTCATTTTTATAACTTTGATTTTAATAAGTGTACTTATGTGTATGTTCGATACCCAATTTACTAGCGACAATTTGACTTGACCGAACTTGAATATTTGACCATATAAAACGCACTTGGTTACTCAAGTCGTATGTCATAAATCGTCAGTTTATCGGTTAATTTGCTTTTTATTGTCTGGCGCGTTACTGTTTAATATGTGAACAAAATATCGTAAGGTAAAAATTGTACATATTAGTTTACGCCATTGTTTAATTTGGTTACCCAGTCTAGCTCCAAAAACAAACAAACGCAATTAAAATATAAATTTTGCGCCATGAGCACAATGATAGATTAGGTTACGATAGAACCACAGAGTAGGTACTTTTCTTTATAAGGAAAGTTAGAACTGCTATTGCGACTGCGACTAAAGAGTGACGCTGTCACCACGGGTCCATGGGACCGTGATCCCACAGGAACCGTTATTTTTTCGGGATAAAAGCTACTAGGTAAAGGTACAAAGAATGTCCTTTTCTGTACCCCTGGTACAGAAAAACCTAAAATGAAGTAAAAACGTAAGGTTTACGCAAGGTTTTGCGATGATCGGTTGATTAGTTAAGGCGCGACAGCGTTAAAAACAAAAAAAAACCACTTTCATTCTACATTTATTACAATATTGTACAAGAAAGATTTAACAGTATTCATAAGTTGCTAAGTATTTTAAAATTCGATCAAATAAGTTGTTTTGTGTTGATTTTTGACCTATGATGAACCTTAGTATTTCTGTTAAATATCGAGATTTAGTTTTGATGATAATAATAAAATTACTCACAAAAATAAAAAAATGGAACACCAAGAAAAGTAACGTTAAACAATTTTTTTGACTTAACTGGCAAATAACCAGATTTACAGAAGTCAATGCCAGTTGACAGTGACAATGATATAATAAAATATGTGACATTGGCACGTAAATTTTATTTTTTTGCCCAGTAGGGCAGGCTAGAGTTAACATAAACATACTGCCATATCATCCGTATGATATCCGTACGTTAGAGTTGTTTAATCTATGATGAAGATAATAAAGGAGAGGGTGATCCCTCTCCTTTTCTCATTTCAGTAAAGCCGTGGATACTTTCTTAAATAAATACTTAATTGAAGAGGATCGGTTAAGAAATAAAATCGGTTATGAAAGAAATACAGACCTGTAGCTAACGACAGAGATTTGGACAAAATTAGGATAGGTACACGAAAGCATTTTTATCGGAGCTGAAGCATGGACGCTTCGGTCACTAACGCTCGCTCGGTCGATGATTTGACTTTTTTGATGATTTGTTGATTTTTTTAAAAAAATCATATCTTTTGGACTAATTTAAAAAAACAGCCTTGTCAAAAATTCTATGTAATTATCGAACCTGCTCACAACAATCGGTTGAGGAATGTTTTGGCTAACTTGGCCGGGCTAAAATAAGCTATATTTTAAGATAAAAAAACAAAAAATAAAACATGCCGAAATTTTGGTTTCAAGTGTTCACTTCCGGTTTGTTCTTAATTTTTTTTTAAATTTAATTAGAATTTTAAACAGTTTTTTTTTTGTTTGTTTTTGTAGCTACTAACTATTGAATATAATAATAAAATTTGCGGTTATCTTAAACTATTTCTCTCATTATTTTACAAAATTAACTGATCACTCATAAAGGTCAATAAATATGTACTTCAATCGTCAGTTTGTCGGATAATCTACCTATTAGAGCAATCTGGTGCATTCTGTTTCCTATTTCTGCAAAATATCGTAAGGAATCATCTACGATTGGCTTAAATTCCATCATTACATAATATAGGTTATCCGGTCTAGCGCCAAAAACAAAAAAATCGTTTTGAAATTTATATTTCCCGTCTTTTCGAAACTTTTCACCTTGAAAAGAATAGAAAATTCTCTATCCAAATCGCTAACATATATTTTAGTGTAATTTTATTCATTAGAAAAGACTACTTCCAAAAAATTCTAATTTCACTAATTACCTTTTTTTAAAGAAGCCCATAATATTACAATAAAATAATAATAATAATGTATTGTGTCACGTTTATACTTATTAGATTAGAATAAAATGAACAAATTTCAAGACCTCATTTTACGCTGTCCGCCTCGCGTGAAATGCCTAACACCCACAATGAATAGGTATATGAACAGACATTGAAAGCCAACACTTAGACAAAAAAGTTTTATTCTAAAACTATTTACATTTATTGAGGCTGTCAAGAATTATTTTTATGATATGCGGCATATTTCTACCGTTAGTCCGTAATAAAATAATGAAACGAGATACCTAGATAAACAAGTAGGTAATACGCAACACACTTTAGCCTACTTACAGGAAGCACGACCGCCGAGCGTGTCTGTCACACCAGTAAACTCTGTGAGTAAGCTCTGTTCACGCAATTTTTAGAATTCCTTAGAAAATTGTGGGAATACTGTTTTTGATGTAAATGCGATTTTTAAAAAGCTCGCAGGCAACTTACCTAGTGCCTTCTGTTTTGTCTCGTCTTTAAAGAGCCCCCGAGAAGGTCAAACGGTTTGAGTCACACACTTCGATTTTTTTTAGTCAAACCAATTTGATCGTTTACACGGTTGGTTTGAGAAGTTTGTCAAACATTCACGAGTTTGAAGTTTGTTAGATGCAATTATATATACCTATTATTCTGGTTGTTTGACGCGCCGTTTGATCATCTACCGACGCGTTTCATCAAACTCCTGACCGTCTCGGGGGCCCTTGACAACTTTAGTTTGATTATACTTTCTTTCAAATAAGTAGGTAAGCAAGTAGGTAGTACCAACAAAATCATATATGTAAGTACCTATATTTTAGCTAAAATAAACTTTGCGGTTAACGCGACATAATTAAGAACAATTTTATAATGTAAGTACCTACTTGCCTACTGCACTAAAATGAGTACTTACATACTCTTTACTTACTTCTAGTTGTTATGCTATTTAAAAAGTCATGAAATAAAGTTGATAAATAAGCTGCCTGCGAGAAGTTTGTGGTTCGTTAAAACTAACCCTGTATTGGATAAGTTAGAATTTTAAAGAACCAGTTTAAATTATAGTGAAAAACCTTCGAAAAACCTTCTTAAACTTTAGAGCGGGTGATCCATTAGCAAGTAAAACTGTTTGTACGTCAGCGAGCCGGCGAGCCAAAGGTTTCAAAGTGGATCAGCCGAGCTGACGAGCCGACAGTCTTTTCCATGCAAATAAACGTTCATATTATGGTGAAATCTGGACACGAAAATCTGTCTGTTGTCATTCTATTATAGGAGACACCAAACCCAGCAGTTCCGTAAACACTACCTCGGACATCCTCAAGTAATTTTGGTAATCGTTTCGTTCAATAATAAGTTCTGCCATTAAAACATGGGGCAACCGTTGTATTTATTCCAACCAGTTATTTACCCACACTTTGTGACGTCTTTTCTTTTTTTTGGTTCTTGAACTACTATGCCCAGAAGACCAAGTAACTGCAACTGGGAACACGCCATGACTGTGGTCGACAGTCGACTATACACGTCGTTACATCGTCTATACTTTACCAATGAATCTCCCCGAGCCTCGTCGAGCCGACAGCCCAACAACTAACAGTTTTTATCGTTAGCTTGTCAGCTTGCCAATGGATCACCCGCTTAATGGTAGGTAGGTATAGGGCCTCTCATCGAATCATCAAAATCATTATCATGATGATAGATCATTTCAAAAAGATGTCATGGTAACCCCCCTCATGAAAGAAGACATAGTATGATGATCAAAGGTATAAAGCCTCTCATCGATCTCATGAAATCTTGTTGAAATGTCCGCCACGGTGTTCTGGACGTTTTTCGCGGGTATTTTCTTGCAGTTGGAAATATGGCTTAATTATTTCGATACAAGCTGCGCCCCGTGGTTTCACCCGCGGTTAAAAAATATCCTATGTGCTATTCTAGACTATATTCTATCTCTGTACCAAATTTCATCCAGATCTGTTCAGCCGTTCTGGCGTGTAAGAGTAACACACATCCATCCATCCATTCATCCATTCTTACAAACTTTCGCGTTTATATTAGTAGGATAATAGGATTTTCGATAACATCCAGCTGTTTTGTGTACGGATTCTTTATAGAGCCAAAAAAAAACGAAAGAGTTTACGTAATTATTAAAACTCATGTAATGGGTAGAGCTCCCCTAATTTTACAAACCAATTGTTTTTAGGTATATTGGTAATAAATAGCCTCAAATCGACAGTTCATTCATACTAGAAGTGTCAAAATAGACAAGTCATTAACTATTTAAAAACAATTGCATACTAGAATCGAGGTCACTTTTTTTCGTCCTTGTTGCTCTCGTTTGAAACGTCATAGATGTGAGTGTGACCAAGATAAAATCTCATCTCATCTTACGCGCAGGAATAGCCCTCCAGGTGTAGACCTACCTAACTGCGAGTATGATATTCATAAGTTCTAACTTGCTGACTTTCTAACGAAAAACAGGTGGTTATTTTCCAAATCGATGCTACATTCTTATCCACAACCCATGGTGTTTTCCATTGATAAAACCATATCAGTCTAAGATAAAACGAAGACGAAGTTTTGTTTATCTCCAATGTCAAATTTGACCTCAATATCCATGATGTTACAAGACATCACGTGGAAAGTCGTTTTCATTGGTCGTTGTCATGTAGCCGTTCAACATTTTCAACAATCAATACGCTGAGATAAACTTTGACTCCTGTTGTACCCGTAATTAATACTCGTAGCACTACGATAGCAATCTTTCCTGCTTAACACACTTACTTAATTAGTTACTTACTAGCTGCGCCCTGCGGTTTCACCCGCGGTTAAAAAGTATCCTATGTGCTATTCTAGACTATAATCTATCTCTGTGCCAAATTTCATCCAGATCTGTTCAGCCGTTCTGGCGTGAAAGAGTAACAAACATCTATCCATCCATTCATCCATCCATCCATACATACAAACTTTCGCGTTTATAATATTAGTAGGATTTTATTTTAAAAATAAATACTCGGTACTTATTCAATTAGTTGGGACCTACGTTAAATACCTACTTGCGATAGATGTTTTTTTTATCACTTTTTTATTTTTTTATTATAATTAGAATGTAATTTGATTTAATAAAATAAGCAAGTAAGTTTCCTAAACTCTTAATCAACAAAGCAAAAACCTGTTTTTCACTTAAATGAAGGTTACACCTTTGACAAACCGATGGTTATTAAAGCTAAGGAGATAAGTGACAAATAGAGCCAGTCATTATTAGTCATCGGAAGCGTGATCTATAGTCAGCTTCGATCATATTTATGAGGAAGATCCGGTACGAAAACCTAAAACTGGACCGCATAAATTAGGTGCAGCACACAATTCATTGTAGTCATAAACAAACGCAAACAGTCGCAACAGTGTAAATTATTGTCGTCTCGTTCTCGCTATAGTCTCTTGTATGTCTCTCTATCTTTGTTTTTGATTAACGTAAGATAATACTGTTAACGGAGCTGTGTAGTGTCGGTTTGCTACGAGTAAGTATATTGGGTCCACGCGCTATGTATTAGAAATTAGACTCGTGCTACTTCTTCTTCAAATTGTTTCGACGATAATCAGGCATAAAATTAGGCTATATGATTATAACAGCAGTAATTCTTTTAGTCTCGCTTTACACATAGCCGTAGACTGTAGTGATTGCTGCAAGAAGTGAAGTACTTAGTTAGATACTATTTGTTTTTATTTAAATATATAAATAAGGTATTTTGTTTTTTTAGAGAATGGCAAAAGATAAAAGTAGTAGAAAGATAAAGTCTAAAGTGAAAGAAGATGGTGAGTTCATCCCCCCAGACGGTGGTTGGGGGTGGGCGATTGTGGTTGCTGCCGGATTTTCAAATGTAAGTTTTTTAATCCCTTTTGCTAATATTGTTAGGCCTTACTACATTAAACGGTTTTACCTTTTAAGTTAACCACCTTTGGAAAACTGTTTTTATACATGCTACCGCTGAAAATATTTAAATGCTGAAATAAAAATTTCAGAAGTGGCTATACCTACTCTTCATGATAAATGGGGATGCAAAACATTTTTACCTACTTATTATCCTATGGAGGGCTATTGTTTAAAATGAAATTAAAATCGTTGTTAGTTTACGAAATATTTTTTATCTAGTCAACCATTCTAATGTTTTTAACGAGTGAAAGTATTTTTAACTCCCGACGCAAAAACAACAAACGACGGGGTGTTATAAGTTTGACGTGTCATTGTGTGTATGTGTGTGTGTGTCTGTCTGTCTTTGGCTTCGTAGCTCCCGAACGAATGAGCAGATTTTGATTTTTTTTTTTGTTCGTAAGATGAATTAGTCGGGAGTGTTTACTTTTTTTTATATAAACTTCTTTAACAAAAGTACGAGTAAGTACGAGTAGCTAAAGTAGAAGTTAAAGTTTAAAAATCTTAAAGTTTTATAAAGCTAAAGTATTTAGTACAAGCTGCGCCCCGCGGTTTCACCTGCTGTTAAAAAGTATCCTGTGTGCTATTCTAGATTATATATTCTATATTATAATCTATCTCTGTGCCAAATTTCATCCAGATCTGTTCAGCCGTTCTGGCGTGAAAGAGTAACAAACACCCATCCATTCATTCTTACAAACTTTCGCGTTTATAATGTTAGTAGGAAGTACCTAAAAAATAACGTTGATATATTTATTAGGTGCTTATTTACTACCCTCAAAATTGTAGACTGGGTGTAAAAGAACTGCAATCGAAGCCGAATCGCCGTTATTGACCTAAGTACTTATATGTAAATGATCTGAAACCAATAACTATTGGTCATAATGTATTTTAAAATTTTCCGCGCGGTTTGTTGACCTCTAGCAAGTGACTAATGTGTACCTATTAGATTGAGCGAAGAAAGACAGGTTTTTTTTTTGTAGTAATTCTTTGGCTAACTACATAAAGCTAAAATCTATGAAATTCTGTGAGTAGGTTCGATAAATACAAAGATTTGTTTCATCGAAACAGTTTTTGGAAATGTTATAGGTACACATAAAACGGACTAGATTCCTGATTGTCAAAGTATTCTTCGATTGGAAATTTCGCATGCTAGTTTGTACGTTCAGAATTCCGCACGTAAACCTTGTTATTCAACAAGGGCGGTATAGTCATTTTTAGAACATTGACATTCATAAATGTATCTATTCGATACCCCATTGAATAAAGACATTTTAACTTTGACTTTGATTCCAAACTAAAATCAACGTACGTGTGCGTGTATTTATGGAATGCCGATAATTATATCGGCAAAATTTCGAAACGACATTCTAAATCTATGTGGTGCCCTTTGCGGTACCCATAAATGCAGGAGTCCGAAAAAAAAAAATGTAAGTTGCGGACCATTATAATCTCTTTTTCATCAAACATTCCGAGGATTCCGAAGCAAAAAAAAATATAGCTCTATGGTGAACTACTATAACCTCTTTAACATTTCGTTCCAGCTGTCAGTGCTGCCCTTAATGCAGCAGTTCGGGCTGCTGTTCCGTGACAAGTTTGAGCGGCTCGGCATCTCCAGCTCGCAGACAACCACCATCATCAACATGAACGCGGCGCTGAGCTCTTGCGTCGGTGCGTGACGCGTGGCACGGTAACTTTCTGATACCATTCATTTCATTCATTTAGGCATTATAAATATATAGAGAGTCGTAAAACTTTTCAATCAAGAGAAAACTTTAGGAGAAAACCTCGCCTTTGAATTCTGATGCGCGATTCTGATGATGGAATTTACCTGAATAGTAATAATATTTTTTATGAGGTGAAACAGTGTCAGGGAGCCTCGAGCCTAGATAAGCAGTTCAATACCTACAAGTGCAATAAAAAATATAACCAAAATGTAGCAATGTCTGGCTCTGGACTGTAATCCACTTATGTCTGCTTTTATCAATAGGTTATCTAATGCAAAGATAAAACAATATTAAATATTCCGGTCAAATAGTAGGCCGCAAGGCCTAATTACCTCAACGTCATCAATAATGGTATCACCAGAGATAAACATGCATAAAGGTTTCAGAAATAGCACGCAATTAACTTGTGTTTTCCTATTTACAGGTCTTGCTAATGGTCCAGTATTCAAGACGTTCACTTATCGTCAAGTTTCACTGACTGGAGCCATTCTGATCTTCATATCCTTAATGCTGACGACCTTCTCGTACAACTTCGTAACGTACCTAATATCTTTTTCCATACTTTACGGTACGTTCATTTGAAAAAATATACATGATTTTTTTTTCTTCTTTTTATCACGGCCATGTTCCTAAAAATAACAGATTCTGTTCTTATGAATTTTTCAGGAGCAAGCTACGGCTTAAGCAGTTCAGCAAACTCTCTAGCTTTAAACACATATTGGAAGGACAGAAGAAGAATAGCAACAGGCTTGTCATGGACGACGACAGGACTTGGGCCCATCTTGTGGCCTCACATTATTACAGCTCTATTTTACAGCTTTGGCGAGACGGGAGCCATACTTATCATTAGTGGCATTTCACTCCATTCGATTGCTTGTGCATTATTGCTACAGCCAGTGGAATGGCATTCCAAGAAATCCCAACTGAATGTATCCCAACCGAAGATATCAGAAGGAAAGAAACTAATAAAATCAGATAAAATAACAAATGATAAAGATCAACTTTCTGACAAGAAAGCGGAGAGTGGTTATTTTAGTTCAAAGTTAAAAAATTTGAGTGCATTTTCGAGTCAATATTTGTATAACGAAGACGACCCCATAAATACGGGTTATGAAATAACAGATCCTGGTATTCCAATGATGTTACGAGCAAACGATGGTTATTTTAGTCAATCGAGACAATCTAGAAGTAGAGTATCATCAACTGACGGCTCAACTAGAACGTCTAGGTTAAATTCTAAAAAACCGTCGATGACTAATTTGTTAGAAAATCGGTCTCGTAAGTCTTCGACGTTATACTTAAATGAATCGAAGAAAAATTCATCCGCTAATCTCGGTGCATTAGCAGTATTAGCGCAGGAGCGTGAGACGATTAAACCAAAACGGAAAACATCAATCACGCTCGAAACACAGATTCCTGAATCAGAAATAGAAGATTGTCCAACACTTAAAGCTCCACAAGATTTAAAAGCAGATGAAAAAGCAGTGGTTGAAAAAATTGATCCCACGATAGTAAAGAATATTGATGAAAGAGCCGAAAAGCATACTACCGCTGGTAAAACGAGTAGAAGTATGAAATCTTTTAAAATGGACGGACAATACAGCGAAAAGCATAATAGAGATAATGATTCCCTGAAAAATCAGTATGGAGATAAATATCAAAAAGACAATCATAGCAACATTTCTCTTAAAAATCATCAATACAATGACAAATACAATAAAGATAATCACAGTAACGTATCCATTAAAAATGCTGAAGATCCTGATGAAAAGAAGTATTTAAAAGATAATCATAGCAACCAATCGGTTAGGACGAAACAAAGAAGAAAATCAAATAACTTCAACTATGAAAGTGAAGTCTTAAAGCAGGCTTCTTTGAAATTAGAACAATACTTAAAAGAAAATGAAGATGATCAAAATGAGAAGATCAAATTACTTCTTAAGAAAATAAACGACACAGATGAAGATGATGACGTTTTTGAAGGAAAGAAAAAACCTAACGAAGTCAAAGAACAGGAGGAAGAAGAAAAACTGACATTTTGTCAAAAAGTTGCGCTGTTTTTTGATTTGGATTTATTGAAAGACTTTACTTTTATCAATCTCATGCTGGGAGTTACATTAGCCAGTTTCAGCGAATTAAACTTCTCAATTTTAACTCCATTCATTCTCGGGGACTATGGGAAAACGAAGCCTGAAGTGGCATTATTCATGTCGCTGTTAGCTGGAATAGATATTTGCGTCCGATTCTGTGTTCCTTTCGTTGCCGGCAAAATTGGTTGGGACAACAATTCCTTCTTTTTATTCGGAGTGATGTCGATGGCAACGGGAAGAGTAGGTAAAATCCTTAAATAATTTTATTGATTTTATACTTGGCTTTATTATTACCAAAGGTTACAAATTAATTAAGTTTCAGATTTTAATGTAATTCTTAACTTTATGTGTTGTTCTACCGTATTTTTTCTTTTCTTTTCTCAGTGTTGGCATACAGTCAGGAACCGTGGGTAGTGATTATAGTAGCCGTGGTGATTGGTTTTGGGAAAGGACTCCGAACTGTGTTCATGGTATTAGTAATCCCGACCCATGTCCCGCTTCACAAACTGCCAGGAGCTTCAGGAATACAACTGCTCACTGCAGGCATTGTGTATTTGTCTCTTGGGCCTGTAGTTGGTAAGTTCTCAACAAGAATCTACTCAATATGGGTTTTTTAAATGTTTTTTATTGGTTTTGACTGCCTCGGTGGCTCAGTTGGTAGTAAAACCTGCTTTCTGAGCCTGGAGCGTGGGTTCGATTCCCACCTAGGGCAATACACATAATTAATAATTCCCACATTCAATATTTGTGTTTGTCCTATGATAATATCTAAAGTATTTATTTAAACATTTATGTGATTAACATTTGTGTTTGTCCTATGTCTGGGTGTTAATATCTATTTAAGTATGTATTTAAAAATATATAAGTATGTTTATCAGTCTCTGACAGCCATAGTACAAGCTTTGCTTAGTTTGGGGTCAGGCGACCGTGTGTGAAAGTGTCCCGAATTTATTATTATTATTATTATTAAATAAATCTGACGGAGCGTGACACCATTAGATAAAGAAAATCAGTTTTGAGAGTTGTTAATCGATGATATTATTGTTCTGTAATTTTTGACGATTAATCGATTAATCGTCGTAAATCGATGGTAATTTAGAACGGTTAACACCGAATAATGTTGCGTTTGGGATGGCGGGCGAACGTCATGTCTGTCAGTCAGTGTTTGACTTGACTTGGCTGTAGACAGTCGCACGCAATGATCATTCGCAAACCCATTACTCTAAATCGCCAATTATTGATGCAATCCTACACTAATTAAGTACCTAGTCTAAATGTCTGCATTATTAAAATAATGTAAAGTCAACACTGCAGCCCACTTATTTCAATGTTCCTGAAGTCTAACGCTCACATAGATACCCGTGATGACGAGTTCGCGGGTCAGAAGTCAGACACAACACCTCGGCCTTCCCTATTTTCCCCGTCATCATAATATAAATACAATTATGGATGTATGTCAGAGTCTGGCAGCCATAGTACAATCTTTGATCAGTTTGAAGTCTGGCGACCGTGTGTGAATAATGTCCGAAATTTATTTATTTATCTATTTGAGTTTTAAATTTCAAATGTCAGACCTCAGAGTTTTGGGTAAGGACGCTTTTTACGTCTCATTCCAGTGACCTAAAGATTTAATGCCATGGATTATAAATGTAACTAGTCAACTCCTATCTGCTTTTAGTAGTTTATCAAATTCCCCAAAAGGTACCTGGTTAACTTTCGTTAAACAAACATTAAAGATGTTAACTTTCCACAGGTTGGATCAAAGGCAATGCATCAACAGCAGTAACTCTACATTGCCTAAACATTTTTACCTGGCTGACGGCAATATCATGGGGACTAGAGAAGTTCATTAGATCCCGAAGACGAGGCAAATCTGAAGAAGAGCTTGTCAAGGCTTGACCTAACCTAGATCTAAGTAAAAATTATTGTATTGTTAATATTGTTACCTACTATCGTAAATGGTTTATTAGAAAAAGACGCCAATTTTAATTCGTTTTATTTTATTGGCCCCCTGTCGACTATTAATATAATATTTGTAGACTTCGAACTTTATCTTTACTGTTCTGTGATAAATTGATTAGCAAAGTAACAAGTAATTTAACTGATCTTGTTTTGGTATACATATACCTACTTCATAAGCATCCATAGTTCTGATTTTGAAGTCCTTGGTAGGTACGTGACAATTTGAAGACAATACAATAGATACTGTATGAACCATAAAATCAAGAAAAAATAATACCAGGGAACGAGAACTTGCGTGTCTGGGGTTCCGTACTCGTAACATTTCAACACGGAATTGTAAAATGATTAAATTATACCTATGAATATTTTGCAGTGCAGACTTCGAAATAATCTAATAATCGAAATATCTGATATAATCGCAGTGTAACAGACTTCAGAATCCTAAGCACTTAACCTATTTTATCACACAGATCGACCAGTAGGCCTAGTATGACAAAATACCTCGCGTCACTTTTTGTTGTGTGAGAACGTGACAAGGCTATGTGTAAACATACGTCTGTCTCGATTAAAAGAGTCGACATACCGTTGTCATGTTGCGCATGCTAGGCCTGCAGGCGTAATTTACTAACGAAACGTGCCCGTCATTAAGAATAAGTCTGTTAATAACGATATGTTGCGCAGCCACGGTCAAGCTAAGAGGAATTCCGGGACGGGCCTCTCCCCTGGGCTCTAGAAGGAAGCCCTCATTGTAGTGTCCAAACGTGGGTTGCGGGGCTGTATCGCACCCCAACTGAGGGGAGCTGCAGTATCGTCGTTCGGACATCGCATTCGCATCGTCGGCGTCGTGCAGATGAGCGACGGGGGCCACAGGGGAAGAGGAGCGCTGGTATAGCAAGGCATCGGTCAGATCGCTTTCCCTATCCTCAGCGGCCGAAGTGACAGGTGGCGCGGCCATTTATCTGACCTGTCATCCATGGGCATCCAACCATGGCTGTCTGGTGCCCACTGATGAAGAGGAGGAGAGGAGGTGGACGATGACGATGCGTCTGGTGTCCCGACACATCCTCATCGCAAGGTGAAGCGTAAGCTCGGGCCGGAGCCCGAGAGCGCTGTCGGAGCCACAGATCTAGGATGTAAAAGATCGACAGTGACAATTCGATAGTGATACAAAAAAACATTTGCGCATGCGTGAGTAAATTAGTGTTGTGAAAAGTACTTATTAATTTATCGATTGACCAAAAATGGTCCTCCGGTTGCTTGTCGATAAATATAATCTTTCGCATACCAATTGAGTTGTTTTTTGTTCCAAGTATAAAACCGCTGCTGAGCTAAAATGAATATTAATCACTAAACGGGTGTTAAGCTAGGCGGAAGAGTTAGATATCAGTGTCACCATGTATCTAAATTAACATAAGAAAAGTAAATAATAAGATCAACATAATACTATCCTAGTAATTCGCTTCGAATTGTGACCCTTGACCAAATTTACTCGTATACGGATTAGGATAAGTAATGATACTTATCTTATGGTATATGATATGGTATATGATATGGTTTTGTACATTTATTTATAATTTACATGTATATTATTTATTTTAATTAAATATAATTAAATTAGACTTGGATGTAAGACACCCAAAATGTGTAAATTGAATTTAAAATGATGATCAGAAATTGAAGGTACATACTTATATTTAATACAAAAATGTTTTACGCCTCATCATTCAGTACAAACTCGGAAGAATGTCAATTTACTTTTGATGGCATTGATTCAAAAATGTATGCTTTGTTTATGTATTGCACCCATCGCCTACCTAATGAACTTTGATAAAAACTATCGATAATTATGACGTCATCTTTTTATCCATCTCTAGTGAAAATCGAGCGTAAACTAACTAATATTTTAATGCTGAATTTCATCACCAATTCTGCTTTCATCTAGGAAATATAGATGTTACGCAGAAACGACAACAACATACCGCTGGTAAATCGGTTTTTGGAATCAATTTATGTTATGTTTTAGACAAAATTTAGACAAAAACATCACAATGGAATTTTCATATTTACCCATGAAACGACAAATTTTGTGGGTTACTTCTTGGATTCACATCACAATTGCTAAACTCACACGATGACATAACTGCATTTAGTTACAATTGCTCTCTTTTGAGTCTATTTATAATTATTTTACTAGAAATATAAATCATAGGAATTTTCGCGTGTTCCCAGGTGGCGCGCTGTCATTAATGACAAAAGAATTATTGACTAACATTTTATTTGTAGGCGACCTCTTTCTCTCTTGTGGAGTTTACATTTCGATGGAGACTTCTCTGTCCCACGCTTCGTTGGTCTTTTGCGAAGCAAAAAAAAATCTTAGGTCTGTGGTCGGAGCCGTGGAAGCGTGTGAAAGCCTCCCTGTAGCCTCAAAATTTAGCACCGAGGTTGGAGCCCTTAGAGTTTTTAGTGGGTAGCCTATGTCGGCATATAACCGGATCGGAGGAGGAGTCCTTTTAGGATTTTTCCTAGGCGAAAAAAAATAACTATATAAACCAAAACCAAAGTTAAAACCTAGTTAAAAAAGTACTTGATATTAAATAACAACAGACATTTGATTTCACGTTAAGCGTAAAGCCAACACTCAAACGAACAGTTTTATTAACTAAAGCCATTTATTGAAGTTGTCAGGAATTACTTTTATGATGTGCGGCATAATCTTACCGTTTAGTAATAAAATAATTAAATGAGATAGATAAGCAAGTAGTTACCTACCTTTAGGTACGCAACACTAGCCATTTTTAGGAAGCACGCCCGCCGATCGTGTCTTTCACATCAATAGAATCTAAAGGAAAAATTAATACACAAAATAAATTTTGGTTTTGTTTTAAAGTTTTCTTTATCAATAAAATTATCGCGCGGTTGCCCGCGCTTTTCAAAACATAAAGGTGCTCCTAGATCTTTTTTACTGTAATACTGGCCCGACAATGCTGGCCCGGCAATATTTTGAGTGTATTTCATTCACACATTTCTAGCATGGCTGATGATGGACGGGCTACAAGTCTGCAATATTGCCAGTATTGCAAGAAGAGTGGTAAAAAAATAGACGGCCCGCCTGATGGTAAGCGGTAACCACGGCCTATGTTTTTTTTTAAATTTTTGACTAGCTTCGCTGTTAAGGGTCCGGCGAACACTATAGACTAACTTCGCATTGGCTAAAGATTTTCTATTGCCATTTCGTCTAGATCTTCATAGAAGGAGGCGACGAGCAAAGAGAGCAAGTAAAGATACTGATGAGCCTCTAAAGTTATCTACAGAGTGACAAATTGCAATATAAATCTTTATTATGCCTTGCATTTCTCAAATTCTTCTTAAATAACTAAGAATTTCCCTTGTATTATGGATTATTTTAAAAGCTAATGATGTAGACAATAATTGTCAAAAGTGACCTCTTACAAATGCGGATATTTTACATAGCCATTGTTTGCTCTACAGAAAGTTTTTTTAAAAAACAAGAATATAGGCAAACAGAATTCATTCATTCATTCATTGAATTAGACATGCCAAATTTCATCACTATCTGACGAAAAGTTTCAAAAATTTTTACATAAGCGATTGTATGGAAAATTCAGAGCATCGCGAAACCCTTAATGCTCTACCAACCTGGAATTTAATTTTTAGACACCCTTTTTAAAACGCTTCATGTCGTACCTCGGTGGAAAGACATTCGGGGGAAGGTCTTTCTACATTCTGGGAACGCGGACTAAGAAGGAACGGCGAAAGAGGATAATGTAGGAGGTCCATATTGCCGGATGTGAGAATCAGCTCTAAGACGGCCTATAATACCTAAAACTCGCAGATAGCTTACCTACTACACCTATCGTTCCTAATAACTTTACTTTGATTAAACTTTGAAATACTTTCTTTCAATTCATTCGTCTTTTTAGGGTTCCAGACCCAAAGGTTAAAACGGGACCCTATGACTAAGACTCCGCTGTCCGTCCGTCTGTCTGTCTGTACGTCTGTCACCAGGCTGTATCTCATTAACCGTGATATACCTCATCTGTGAAAATTCCACAGATGAGGTATTTCTGTTGCCACAACATTTATACTAAATAACATATTTAAACCGTCACGCCTTTCCTCGAAGAGGCTGGCAGAGGCGTAATATGTATTGGGATTTTCAGTCCCAAATAAGACAGGGGGCGAACCTGTCGCCATACACCGGGCTCCAGTCATGTAGCAGATACTAAATAATAAAATATGATAAATATTTAAGGGGGCTCCCATACAACAAACGTGATTTTATGGGTAGAACATTAGGTCTACAAGCTTAAATATTTTGGAACGTCAATGCGATAATCATTCAAATACATTATCTAGACATGCTAGCATCCCATAGTCTGATATCGGGCCACACATTTCACACGAGAATCCTACGAGATAGGTACAGTACTAGAATAATTTAGGATCATTAGGATCATTTTAGCCCAAACAACCACTCAGCCACTATTGCTGTTCTTAAATCGACGATTTTAAGTCACAGCACACGTATCAACTCGTAAAGGGAACGTCACCGTATCAAGTCGAGCTGTGCAGTATTATTTGTATGAAACTCTCTACTTCAACGCACGCTAATCGGGATCGTAACGTAATCGCCTCGTCTCGGGACAAGCTCTCGGACCACGGTTTGGTGCGTGGTCAATTTACGCACTTACGGCTCGTCGTCTCCGAGTCACGTCCCTTCGTGCCCTCAGTCTCTCCCGTTTTTGACGTTCATAATACCCAAATTGAATAAAAACATTTTGACTTTGACTTCCCCTCCCTGGCCAGCCTGCAGCACATACACACTACTGCCGTAAGCACGGCGTTGTCTAGCAGCCCAGAAAGAAGTTTCCAAATCTTAGCCGTCTTCGAGTAATAGGGATACCAATTTTTTTTACTTTTTTTTTAAACTTCCTGAAGTAAGTTAAAAACGTAAAATGTGAAATGTAATAACGTTAAATGTGAAATTTGAAAGGTGTAATGTAAAGTATTACATAATAGTAATAGTAACGTAATAACATTACTTAACTTAATTTATTTAGTAAACTTTAAATAACATAATTATAACGGAAAAAGTAAAACGTTAAAGTTAAAATCTTTTAATTAATAGGTATAAAAAAAACTGACTTCCCATCATCTGATTGGACGTTGTAAAAAAACCGCTCGGCCGTTTTCTATAAAATTTTATTGGAAAGATTTTTTTTTACTTTGAAATATATAAATAATTTTCCAAATCGGTTCAGGCGTCTTCGAGTGATCGGTGAACATGCTTAAAAAAAGATTCCGAAGAATTGAGAACCACCTCCTTTTTTAAAATCAATTAAAAATTAAATAATGTAGAAAATACATTATAGAATTTAAAAGTATCAACGAAAGAGCGGTCGATAGTTATTAGTTCACCAGGTGAGGTCAAAACCATTTACATTACAACTAGCTGCGCCCCGCGGTTTCACTCGCGGTCCCACAGGAACCGTTTATTTTTCGGGATAAAAAGTACCTTATGTCCTTTTCTAAGAGCGATGATAACCTAGTTGGAGAAGGCCTGCCTTTCAAGCCAAAGGGAGCGGGTTCGAACCCAGCCGACGGCACGCACTAATTTGTTCATTGTATGAAGATATGTATGTGCGCATTGTATGTCATGTGCTACATACTGGAGCCCGGTGTATAGCGATAGGCTCGCCCCCTGTCACATTTGGGACTGAATATCGTCCGGCGAAGTGTGGGTGTTGTATTACACCTCTGCCAGCTCCTTCGGGGGAAGGCGTGACGATATGTATGTATATCCTTTTCTGTACCCCAGACAACGTGTATGCAAAATTTCATGATGATCGGTTGATTATTTAGGTCGTGAAAGCGTTACAAACAAACAAACAAACGAACAAACTCACTTTCGCATTTATAATATTAGTTTGGATTAGGACTAGTGCATTACGTGGCTGTACCGCGTATGTACCGCGGCTGTGGTAGTCCAGGCGAAGTAGGCTTGTTGTTTTAAAAATTAACGTAATTTAAAATACAACTTTTGGCAATCTTTGCAAACTGGCATCTTTCTCTTCTTTGACTTTCATGAGTTCCTTCATTCGGATTCGGATTTTCATTGCTTCAAAACTGTAATTTTAACTTTCGACGCAAAAAAAGGGTGTTATAACTTTGATGACATTGTACCTGTGTCATCATAACTCCCAATCTTGTTCGATTGGTGTGTGATGTGTGATTGATGAGTGATTTTAAGATTTTTTTTGTCCATTTCCAGTGAAACTTTTGACCTCAATAATTATGATATTACAAGACATCACGTGGAAAATCGTCGATAAATCGTCACTAAAGGGCGTTGCTCAACATTCTCAACAATCAATAAATACGATTAGATAAACTTCGACTCCTGCTGCAATTAATTGCATTTCGTTATCAATCTTTCCTACTTAACATACTTATTTTGTTTTAAAAATACTAAACACTGCTGTACTTACCGAGTAATAACTACATCGTGAAAGACTTGCTGTAGGTATTTTATTTCAAAAAATATCATCTAGGCTTATTTTTTATTCAATTTAAATTACGAGTGTTAATTTTCGTGAAAAAATGAGCAAGAAAGTGTTTCATTTAAGTGCTTAGGTAAAGAAAGCTGAAAATGGTTTTCCAGTCAGCTGAATGTTACACCTTTGACTATTCGTTGGTAATTAAAGCTATGGAGATAAGTGACGAGTAGAGTCAGTCATTATTAGTCATCAGAGACGTGATCTGTAAACATGCATTAGTTTGTTCCATAATGTTTTGTCATTGCACTTAATAGACATATTTACCAACAGTAATTCTGCCAGTCTCGTTTCGTACATAGCCGAAGACTGTAGTGATTCCCGCAAGGAGTCCTTACATATTATTGTTATTGTTTAAGAACGCATAAGGTGTTTTGTTTTTGCAGAAAATGGCAAAACCTAAAGAGATAAAGTCAAAAGTGAAAAGAGATGGTGAGTTCATCCCCCCAGACGGTGGTTGGGGGTGGGCGATTGTGTTTGCTGCCGGATTTTCAAATGTAAGTTAATCCTCTTTCCTAATATTCTAAGTTTTACTTTAGTAAACGGTTTTACTAAAACTTTTTTTATGGTTTTACTAATTTAAATGGTATTCTGAATGCTGGCATTTATTTTGGCCAGAAATTTAGCATTGTCATCCAGAGTGGCAATGCTGCTAGCATTTTGGGCACCTTTCTCTCTGCCAACGGCCTTCTAGATTAAAAAATAGTTGTATTTTTAAACGGTGAAAAATAAAATTTTTAGAGGTGGCTATCCTCTACGTGCTTTATGGGGATGAAAAATAATTTTACCTAGCATAATATGGAATTTAAAGAAAATTGAAAGTCGTTGTAAGTTTACGAAATATATCCGACCATTCTAATGCTTTCAATGAGTCAAACAACATGTTCTGAACGAGTCTAGAGAGAACTCTATATAGGAATTCAATAAGAGTCTGGCGTCCATTTTAGACTAATTTCGCATTGATTTGGCTAAAAGTTTTCTATTGCCATTTCGTCTAGAAGACGACGGTTTCATCATAATCTGACAAAAATAATTTCCAAGAAATTTGTATGGAAAATTCAAAGCGTCGCGGAACCCCAAAACCACGCACTTGACCGATTCTTAATGAACTAGCTGCGCCCCGCGATGTTATCCGCGGTCAAAATGTAGCCAAGTTTAGCCGTTCTGACGTGATTGCTAAGGGCGCTTCTAGACGAGCAATATTTTTACTGCAATAATAGCCCGGCAATATTGGCAATAGTGATGACTGCAGCCAGGCCATCATCAGCCATGTTAGAAATGTATGAATGGGTATCTATGTATGGCTGGGCCATGTACACTCAAAATATTGTCGCAATATTGCCGGGCTAGAGTTGCAATAAAATATGGCCCGGCTTGGGCCGATTTAATCTATCATCATCTATCTATCCATCCAAACTTTCGCATCCATAATATTAGTGTGATTCATTAAAACTTAGTCCTAAATAACGTTGGTAGATATATTCCTCTGAATAACGTTTATATTCCTCTGAATAAATAACGTTGATAGAGATATTTCTCTGAATAACGTTTATATTCCTCTGAATAAATAACGTTGATAGATATATTCCTCTGAATATCTACCAACGTTAGTAAGACTACCTCACCTAATCTTGCTTCAAAATGTTGGCTTGGTTTCATCTGGCCAGGTGGTCTGGCCCCGTTACCTTGCAGATGACTTGGTGACAAAATCGGGCCACTGGGCAAGATAAAACGAATTATAACTGCCGTAATTATGTAGCAAGTATGACTTTTATTGTCGGAACTAGGCACTTCCTGATTAAATATAAGTCTTGGAAGGCATTAAATAGAAGAAGACAATCGATTTTAAAGGTATAATTCCGCGCCCGAGCGCATACGGTAGTAGCAGATGACACTTCTTGTTTGTATGTATTTGTATGAGATACGTTTCGTAGTGAGCGACATGAAGCCAGCGGCCGTCTGCGGTGAGGTGCAGAATGGTTCCTTAATGATCAACTAATTTTCCCAAATTTGTTTAAGCCGTCTCCTTTATCTTAGTTCTACTTTACTTTACTTTACTTTACCTACTATCGCTGTTTACTTTAAGCTGTCAGCTCCGTCCATCCAGCAGCAGTCCTAGCGAATTAACGTGATTAATTTGTCCAATATTTTGGCCCTGCTCATTCTGCAATAATACAGGCTGATGGTAAATTCTTAAATGCGTCCTCACCCGTTTGTCACGCTCATTTTTGATGTCTTACATCCACGCCCTTGTACTCGTACCATGCGGGTAAGGGCGGCCACAGACATAAGGAATTCCTATTTGAAAAACCGTTTCGGAATATCAATTCGAACGAACGCAGTAAAATTCATCCAAATTACAAGACTATTCCATGAGTACCTACAGTAGTTTTCCGTTTTAAGTTTTCACCGGTTTAAAAAGCCGCATTGTAAGCTGTATGTTCGGAATCACACCCTGAAAACATGTCAACGTGTGTTAGTTATAAAAATTAGCACACTTGTTATTGCAAACGGATCTCAGGTGATGAATTTAGGGAATCCCAATTCGACATCGAATTAAAATTTCTAAACAGAATTATGTGAGGTCCGGAATTTTGTGCGGTACTACGACTACTATAATCTCCTTAACATCCCATTCCAGCTATCAGCACTACCCGTCCTGCAGCAGTTCGGGCTGCTCTTTCGCGACAAGTTCGAGCGGCTCGGCATCTCCAGCTCGCAGACCACCACCATCATCAACATGAACTCGGCGCTGACCTCTTGCGTCGGTGCGTGACGCGTTGCACGGTAACTCTCTGATACCATACCAGCACTGTATTTAGGCACATAGAATCGTAAAATTTCTCTCTTCTCAGGGTTAAGGTTGAGGTTCTGAGGGTTCTCAGAAGATCTTGTTAGTAAATATAATCACACAGCACAAACTAGAGACAGAAGCGGGAGGGGATTCTGATGCGCATGATTTTATATAAATGACTCTCGCGGTCATGACATTTTTTATAACAGAGACGAAGAAAATCTTGAGCGCACCTAAATCTTCCTTTCCCCAAGAACAAGTTTAGTATCTAGATGAGTAGTACATAAACACTACATAAATATAATGGAGCAATGTCTAGACTGTAAACCACTTATGGCTGCTTTTATCAATGGGTTATCTAATACATAGATAAGCAATATAAGTCACTCCGGTCAAGTAGTTAGGCCTCCAGCGCTGGAATATCTTTGTTACCTCCCACGAAAATAAACATGTAAAAAAGTAACATATTAGGAATTAGGGATTTCTTTAGTTTCTTTCGATGTCTTGCTCTGTTGCACTTTCTATCAACTTATCACGTCTGTTACGTCAAATTTATGATATTATGTTAATCAAATTGGTAGATTAATTACCTTAAGGTCTTAATAATGGTATCACTAGAGATAAACATGCTTAACAGAGTTAACAGTTTCAGGAATAGCGTACAATTATCGTGTGTTTTCCTATTTGCAGGTCTTGCTAATGGTCCAGTATTCAAGACATTTACTTATCGTCAAGTTTCACTGACTGGAGCCACTCTGGTCTTCATATCCTTGATGCTGACAACCTTTTCATACAACTTCGCAACGTATCTAATATCTTTTTCCATACTTTATGGTACGTTCATTAAAAAAAAAATTACAATAATTTTTACTATAACTTCACTAGCACGCCCGTCTTTCCAAAAATAACCTGATCTGTTCTTATGGAATTTTTAGGAGCTGGCTACGGCATAAGCAGTTCAGCAAACGCTCTAGCTTTAAACACATTTTGGAAAAACAGAAGAAGACTAGCAACAGGCTTGTCATGGACGACGACAGGACTTGGGCCCATCTTGTGGCCTCACATTATTACAGCTCTATTCTACACCTTTGGCGAGACGGGAGCCATACTTATCATTAGTGGCATTTCACTCCATTCGATTGCTTGTGCATTATTGCTACAGCCAGTGGAATGGCACTCCAAGAAAGCCCAACCGATGGTATTAGAAGAAGAAAAACTAATAAAGTCAGATTTAATAACAAACGACAAAAAACAATTTTCTGACAAAAAAGCAGAGAGTGGTTATTTTAGTTCAAAGTTAAAAAATTTGAGTGCATTTTCGAGTCAATATTTGTACAACGAAGATGACCCTATAAATACGGGTTATGAAATTACTGATCCTGGTATTCCGATGATGTTGCGAGCAAACGATGGTTATTTCAGTCAATCGAGACAATCTAGAAGTAGAGTATCATCAAGAGACGGCTCAACCAAAACGTCTAGGCTAAATTCCAAAAAACCGTCAATGACAAATTTGTTAGAAAGTCGGTCTCGTAAGTCTTCAACGTTATACTTAAATGAATCGAAGAAAAATTCATCCGCTAACCTGGGAGCGTTAGCGCAGGAGCGTGAGACATTTAAGCCAAAACGAAAAACATCAATCACACTCGATACACAAATTCCTGAATCAGAAATAGAAGATTGTCCAACACTTAAAGCTCCACAAGATTTGAAAGCAGATGAAAAAGCAGTGGTTGAAAAAATTGATCCCACGATAGTAAAGAATATTGACGAAAGAGCCGAAAAGCATACTATCGCTGGTAAAACGAGTAGAAGTATGAAATCTTTTAAAATGGACGGACAATACAGCGAAAAATATAATAGAGACAATCATAGTAATATTTCCCTTAAAAATCAGTATGGAGATAAATATCAGAAAGACAATCATAGCAACATTTCTCTTAAAAATCATCAATATGGTGACAAATACAATAAAGATAATCACAGTAACATATCTTTAAAAAATTTTGAAGATCCTGATGATAAGAAGTATTTGAAAGATAATCATAGCAATCAATCGGTTAGGACGAAACAAAGAAGAAAATCGAATAACTTCAACTATGAAAGTGAAGTCTTAAAGCAGGCTTCGTTAAAATTAGAACAATACCTAAAAGAAAAAGAAGATAACCGAAATGAGAAGATGAAATTACTTCTTGAGAAAATAAACGACACAGATGAAGATGATGATGTTTTCGAAGGAAAGAAAAATCATGACGAAGTCAAAGAACAGGAAGAAGAAGAAAAACTAACATTTTGTCAAAAAGTTGCCCTGTTTTTTGATTTGGACTTGTTGAAAGACTTTACTTTTATCAATCTCATGCTGGGAATCACATTAGCTAATTTCAATGAATTAAACTTCTCAATTTTAACTCCATTCATTCTCGGGGACTATGGGAAAACCAAGCCTGAAGTAGCATTATTCATGTCACTGCTAGCTGGAATAGACATCTGCGTTCGATTTTGCATTCCATTCGTTGCTGGTAAAATTGGTTGGGACAACGATTCCTTCTTTTTATTCGGAGTGATGTCGATGGCAATGGGAAGAGTAGGTAAAGACCTTTACCAATTGGTTCTATTATTACCTAAGGTTTTTAAACATTAATAGAGTTAGATTTTTGTTTCATATGTTGTTCTACGTATTTTTTCTTTTTTTTCACAGTATTAGCGTATAGTCAGGAATCGTGGGTAGTGATAATGGTAGCCGTGATGATTGGTTTTGGGAAAGGACTCCGAACTGTGTTCATGGCATTAGTAATCCCGACCCATGTCCCTCTTCACAAACTGCCAGGAGCTTCAGGAATACAACTGCTCACAGCAGGCATTGCGTATTTGTCTCTTGGACCTGTAGTTGGTAAGTTCCAAGATTCTACCTACTTAGAATCGTAAGCAGTTTATTAAATAAATATCAAAACATCAAATTAGTCAGACCTCAGAGTCTTGGGTCTCCAGTCTGTTTCTAGTGACTTAAATATTCAATGTCTACTATTTTATCCGAAGTTACCGAAAGTCTTACAACTGGGCCCATCGGTATTAACACGAGAAACTACGATTGCCTGCGTTACTACGACGCCATATTAGTTTATTAGTGACATGAGAGAAAATAATTTCCTGCAGTACTTCTCGTCGGTAGTAACACGAGCAAGAATTTTTGCCCGTATCACTACTAGTAAAACATCCAGTAGCAACACAGGCTATAAACGATTTCTTCACAGGTTGGGTAAAAGGCAATGCATCAACAGCAGTAACTCTTCATTGCCTAAACATTTTCACCTGGCTAACGGCGATATCATGGGGGCTGGAGAAGTTCATTAGATCCCGGAGGCGAGGCAAATCTGAAGAAGAGCTTGTCAAGGCTTGACTTACTCGTAACTTAGGTCTAAGTAAAATTTATTGTATTGTTATTGTAGTTACTATCGTCAATAGTTAATTAGTAAAAGACACTGGTTTTTAATTTGGTTTTATTGGCTCTCCTCCCATTCATAATTATAATATTTTATGGACTTCGAAGTTTAACTAATTAGACATTAGTTTAAGCAAAGTAACTAGTAATTTAACCGGTATTATTTGGTAAAAATGTACCTACTTCTCAAGCATCTATAGCTCTATCGTCCTAAGCAGATAAAAGAACATTTGAAATCAATGCTGTAAGTACTATAATTATATGTTTACAGGTTAACATCCTGCCACTCACTCTAGATTACAATAGCAAATCACAACAACCTGTACAATACTTAATTGTCTACGAATTCCATTTAGTCTCATCGTAATTTCGGTCGTTGTATTAATGTAAGCATCCGACCATTGAATGACATTAATCGAATTAAAATCGAGTTTGTCAGTAAGTGGATATCCTCCACTGTGTAGTCATTACCCAATGATGCTAGTAGTGTAGTAGTTAGTCGACTGCCACTGAGGTCGCCGAGTAGGGTCAAATTGTCAAACAGTTTTCGTCAGCTCGCGCGCTCGTCAATAGTTTTGAATACCAAGTCTTCTAAGTTTCGTGAAATTCGTGGTACAAAGTTCGTAAAGACTGGATGCGTACATTTTCGTAAAAAGACTGTATGTGCACAGATTTCATTTGTACTCCTATAGTGCAACGCACACTTTTATGGTCAATGTGTTTTATTTATAAGTAGTGTGTGTGGTTGATTTTGCGAATATTTTGGTGTGGTACAATTTTTTCGTGTTAATTTGAAATTAGGCTGAAATTAAAAAGAAAATTGTGTTACTGAAAGTGGTTTGCGACCCTGGTGTGATTGTATAATATAGTTGCAATGTTTTGGCACCTGATCGACAATGTCAATCATCATAATTGGTTATGATGCTTCATATCATCATTTCAATAAGAACTACATTTGACTAATCTACAAAAGCGTTATTACAAATTACAATCTCATAATCAATATTTATACGCTACAAAAGACCTGAGGGGCTATTCCTGCGCGTGAGATAAGATGAGATTTTATCTTGGTCACTCTCACACCTATGACGTTTCAAACGAGAGTAACAAAGACGAAAAAAGGTGAGATGAGCATCTCAAATCTCCGAATAGGGCTATTGGTTATAAAAATAAAGCCTGAAATTGTACACACAGCAACGCTGTAGCTGCCACAAGGGAAGTAAGTTTAGGCACCAATATTGAAGAAAAAGTATAAATCATAAAATTTACAAGTCAAAAGATATATTTATGTACTGACCTCTCTATACAGGTAGAATAAGTACATAGGATAATTTAAAAGGCATTTTTTACATATTCGCAATATGAGTAAAATATTTTTTAGGTAGGATACGACGCCTTTATAAGGTTTAAGGTTTAAAGACATTTATTCTCAATAAAGACATTGCATATCACTCACTTGAGAACAATACTAAACATCAACAAAATTACAATGTCGTAACTAGCAAGGCTACCAACCCTCTCAACGTATTCATTTGCTTAGAAGACTGTGATCGGCTATCAGGTATTGAGCAAGTTGTTTTTTGAATACGTTTTTTTTTTTTTTTATGTAGAATAGGTCGGCGTTTGACCACCAACTCGCCTGATGTTAAGCGACGTTGTGGTCTAAGATGGAAGATACGTTGAAAGAATTCACATTTTTTATCTTATTATAAAGTTGTGCTCCTTCAAAAGTGTTTTTTTGCCGTAGTTAGTTCTAGCTTTTGGCAAAACTAAAAGGCTAGCTCGTCGGATACTTCGCTTTGTAGTTTGTTTGATTTTTGTAAAAGTAATGTTAGTGTGAATTCTTATATTAAGTGATTTCCGGATTAAATACATACATACGTTATAAATATATAATTGCTTGACATTCATTATTTTAGTCTCTTTAAATATTTTTGAAGTGGATGTTAAAAAAGGATAGTTAAAAAGCATTTTTATTATTTTATTTTGTGCAACTTGTAGATCAGCTAATTTTGTTTTTGAGGCGCAACCCCAAATTTCAATTGAGTTTAATAGGTGTGATTTAACCAATGCGTTGTAGATTGTTTATCGAAGTGTGTGTGGAATACAACGAACTATATTACGGAGTGAACCGAGGAGGGAGGATAGTTTCTTTTTATGGTAATCAATGTGAGAGTTCCAAGTCAGGTAACTGTCCATCCATAATCCTAGATATTTTGCATTGGTTTTTTGTAATAAAGGTATGTCATTAATTGTTAGCGGTTTGTGTGATGGAATAATGATGTCAGATGACCACGCAGTCCAATCTCGTGAATGTTATTGATACAAACCAAGAATAGCAGAGGTCCTAGGATAGATCCCTGTGGGACTCCACATGTTACAGCTAAAGCATCACTTTTGGAGTGGTTATCCAGCCTAACTACTTGTGATCTATTATTTAAATATGATTGAAACATTTTTAGAGCATTAGCCGAGATATTTATGGCTTCTAATTTTTTTTAAGAGCAGGTCGTGGCTTACGGTGTCGAATGCTTTTTTTAGGTCTATGAAGATTCCAAGGACTATATTTCTACTATCTATGTTACGTTTAATTGTAGTGATTAAGTCGGCTGTAGCTGTTAGAGTGTTGCTTTTTGTCCTAAAACCATATTGCCTATCCGAGATGAAGTTAATTGAGTTAAGGTACTCGTAGTTTTCTAATCGGTTATGTAGTATTTTTTCTAAAATTTTTGACAAAACAGGCAATACTGAAATCGGTCGGTAATTACCGGGGTCCACTGTTGGTCCTGATTTGTGAATAGGAGTGACCTTCGCTACTTTTAGCTCGTCGGGAAATCGATCATCTTTTATTTATTTCTTTCACAATTCCTTTATTTTTCACATAGGTACCTACATTTAGTTTTTTACAACATTAAACAACTCATATCAGGCGAAAGGTTATTCTTTTACACTTTTCATTTAGGTAAATGTATAGGAACACACTAACCTACCTAGGTACCTACTAATACGTGCTTTTCTTCGAATTAATCGAATTAATTTGATAATAAAGCGAAAGTTCACTAAAACTTAGATAAACATTTTAGATTACATTTTTGACAGCTCTTCATTAAGTTAAATGTCAATCACATACAGTTAAATAAGTAAGTTCAGTGAACAATTGAAGACAGGCTTAAGACTACCTACCTACTATCATAAGGATGACATTTGTATGCTACTGTGTTTTGTCACCTTACAGAAACTTTATCCAAGTTAATTACTCATCAATGGTAAACAGTCCTTGGATAACATCAATGACGATTCGTTATCATCATCATCAGATTGATTTTCGTAATCCGCTTTTAATGTTATCTCTCTAATACTCTGCGTGACCGATTTATCCGCGATAAATTAAAACATTAACGCTATTATCTTACACTAATTAATCACTATGTGCCATGTGCATTGAAATAATAGTCTAATATTACTTGGAACTGTTGTCAGGTCTGGCTTTGCCCTAGATATCGTTATCTATTCATTGTTTTAACTTAAATAGTAAGTCATTTACTTACTCTACTAGAATAGAGGCTAGAGCATATTAGGTAATATGTAGTTATAAATAGGTGGGTAATAAATGTTTTATAATTCGTGAAATTTATGAATATTTCGTGTAAGCGTAGAATACAAGAATCTGGTAGCATCGGCGACTATTGAAAGGTCTTAAGGTCTAATTTTACAAAGGTCCTAAAATTAAACAATTGGTAAGGAAAAGAAAGTGAAACACGTAGCTGGAACCTGGTGATCGTACAAGGTAACGATCGAGTTGAATTTCTATCGAAACTCTAGTGAAAAGTTTTCCATTACTATTTTAAATATGTTTTTTTTTCCAGTAGAAAATCGTTTGAAGTGCCTAACAAACAATTCACAGTGTGTGCGGACACTTCACTTGACAGCACATTCTGCGTCCAAGTTTAGGCGTTTTGCTTCTGTGTCAACCCTTTTAACTTTTTGAGTCTGATGATTGAACATTTCATCATTACCAGTCCACTTTACTTCCCTATTGGACATTGCCATTTTCTAGGAAATGCGACTCGACTCAATTTTTGGATTTTCGCCTCCAGCCTTGGCAAGGCTACCTTACTTCTTACTCGTATATAGCCTCGTGGTGTTGATTTGGTTGGAACAAAAGCTTTCGTAGAGTTCCATTCTGTACAACTAGTTGGTCAGTTCGGTTGGTCGAAGTGGAATGACAGATACTACGGAGCACACTACGTTCTCCGATTCGTGGTCTCCACCGAGATGGTCATCGTTTCTGCTACTGTTTTAATTACATGAAACTGCAATACTTTTAATACTATAATTTATAATTGGATCAGTAAATCTCAACCTAATCAAATATTTATAAAATACCAGTTCCTTTTAATTTTTCTACTTTGCCAAGAACAGTTGTCCAACTTCATGTGTTAATAAAGTATAAAGTTTTTTTATAGCATGCTTTGTTATATAACTTCTTAATACTTATATTATTATCATATCATGCCACTACAAAAATACATCAGATAGTATTTACCTACTGGAATGGAACAGGTTTATTTGAAGTTTCCATACATATTAATTTTATATATTTAAGATTCAAAACATTCAAAAACAGAAAGCCGGTATACTCGTAATATAATATTTACCTGCCTAGTATTAAATTATCGCGTTGGACTAAGTAACGATGTTATTTTAGTATTTTGTGGGAACAATTAATTATTATTAAGACTTAATTTACTTTTTCTGTCGAAAATTGTCCTAGATTCATTGTTAAAGTAACTAATAAATAAAGTGTGCAATAAAACTTTGGTCGTTTGATAACAGGGCATATTACTAAAGTCAAAGCGATAACGGTGTTGGAATATTTGTCCTACTGTTCATTGCGTACTTACACTGCCGAGCTTGTACATGTCTCGCGCCACAGTGTAACAAATAAACATACTTGTGAGGTCAATAGTCCTTCTAGTGACAATTGTAACAATAGGGAAGAAGGTGACGGTGCTCAAAATGTGGATAAACTGTGACTGGACTTCGATTTGGACTTTGTTGACATAAATATTGATAGACAAAGTGATGTGAGTTTTGATAGAAGAAGCAAAATGTCGAACAAAGTGAACGATGTGCCCAAAGTGCCGCCGGATGGAGGTTACGGATGGGTTGTAGTGTGTGCCTACGCTTTGAATAATGTGAGTTGAATTTTTATTCTTAAAATTAAAAAGAAGGCTAATATTTAAGTAGAAGACGTTTAAATTCAACAGAAATGATATAGATCAACTTTACATTATAACATCAGACAAAATCATATCACTCGAAGACAATCAAATATATTTATGGTATCAATACTGCAGTACTAAGACTTTCAAAGATAGCTATATTTTTTTAGTAAAAATTTTCCTCTTACTATTTAGGTAACTTTGCATTTGTACCGGTTGAAGAGTAGCTTGTAACTGGGTTATCATTAACTTGGAAGACTTAACTAATCTCAATGCATTCAGACAAGTTAATTTATGAAGCAAAATATTGTAGAGTAATAAATTCAAACAAGTCAAATGTCATTGAAAGTAGGTAAATTTCAATGTTGGTACAATTTCGTAAATATGCTTATCAATGTATGTAGAATGTGTAATTTATTTAACAAATGAGATAAGATAAAGTGAATGAAAATGATCTCAGTCGCGCGAAGAGACAACTTAATAAAATATAATGAGGCTCTTTTACGTTATGATACACTTAGCTACTTTTATAAATACCAATTAAGTGATCCGTCATAAAAAAATACTCACAGTATCTTAACGAAAGAAAAGATGATCAAATAGATAGTCTGCTACAGCTGTTGTACATAGGTACGAGTATATCGATCTGTCTCAATATATTTAAATTTGGTTTCTGTTTCCTTGTACATTTTGCTGTTAGCTACTTCTTTTTTTTTCATAATTTTAAAATTTTACAGGTGGTCGTTTTACCTCTCATCGCCGGGTTTGGGCTGGTATTTCAAGAAGCATTTGATGACACCGGGCTTTCAGCAACGCAAGGAACTCTAGTTATTATATTGAATCATAGTATAGGCATGCTACTCTCTTTCTTTGGAGGTCCTTTACTCAGACGATTTGGGTACAGAAAAGTGGCAATATGTGGAGCCTTTTGTATAACAGCTGGCCTGATATTGACGGCTTTATCGTCATGTTTTTGGATGTTCATATTGTCTTACAGTATTATCAACTGTAAGTATGATTTCAGTTTTCTCCAACAAATGAACACTTAATTTAGTTAAAAATGTATTAATAAAACGCAAATGTTTCTTACTTTACTATTTTCTTTTCAGCAATGGGTATCGCTGCAGTGATGGCAGCTTTCACCTTAGCAATTAATTCATTTTTCAAGGAAAAGAGAAGTAGAGCTATAGGTGTGGGTATGTCCCTAACAGGATTGGGAGCAATTTGTATGCCTTTAGTTATGAGCGCTCTCATGTATGCATACGGATGGAGGTACGCGGTGTTGATTCTGGGTGCCATCTGCCTTCATTCGTTGCTGGCTGCTTGTTTACTCAGGCCAGCAAAATGGTACCTAAAAACACCAGCTACTGCAGAAGAAGTTGTGCCATTAAACAACGAGAATGATGTACAGTTAGTAAATGGAAGTGTCACCAGTTCATCAAAAGCCGGTAAATATTTTATAATTACTTAACTTCCGATGTTAAATTATAAAGTCCTTCTAAAAAAGTAAATTTTATTTTACAGGTCTAACATCATTGTCAGAAATAGAAAGTCCTAAAACTAATGGAATCCATCCTGTCAAAAGTCTTTCAATGAGATCCTTGACGAGTAATTCCAGCCTTCAAACAAGAAATGCCATATCACACCCTGATATACGCAACAGAAATACCGAATCACTCATAGCGGAGACTCGGTACAAATGGTGGGAGTCCCAGGAAATCAACTTAGGAAGTTCAATAAACATTTTCAACGATTCTGAAGTTACGAAAAAAGTAAAAGAAGTTGAATTTGTAAACGAAAAACAGGAGAAGAAGAAAAGTTACTCGGAAAAGTTAATTGATTTCTTTGATCTGACTCTTTTGAGTGATCCAATATTTGTGAACATATTGTTTGGTTTATCTATAGCAGCGTGTGTAGAGACCAATTTTTCGCTGCTGCTGCCGATTATTCTAAAAGATATGATGAAGTTTGAGACTAGTGATATAGCAAAGTTAATGGCAATCATAGGACTATCAGACACTCTGTTCAGATTTGTGGCTCCGTTCATTGGAGAATGGTGTCATAAACCTCCGAGAGTCATGTACATGGTCAGCTTGCTGATGGTCGTGTTTATAAGGAGCAGTAAGTATTTACTCTCCATTGATAGCGTTATCGGCTACTACTATCAGTCATTGGTTCCTTGCATATTTGCCAATGCTAAGTTAGGACTCAGCAAAGTTGTTTGAATACTTTTATTTCACATACACTTTCCTAAAACTGCTGTAACATATTAATATTCATATTATCTCGAAAACGGTTCAACTCTAGACAATTTAGAAATCTCTGAAATACGCACTTTGTAGACAATGTTAAATAACCTACACTACACGTGACTATCTCAGTGGAACCTTAACTGAACTCAAGAACCGTAGTTATACATTGTCTACAAAGTACGAGTATGTATTTCAGAGATTTATATATTATCTAGAGTTGAACCGTTCTCGAGATGAGGTTTCGAGTTTCAAATTTAAATACGAGTAATTAGGTAGGTATGACATGTTATACCAATCAGGTCGGTAATCTAATTAAATACGCTTACGTGCGAGGTTACGAGACATCGAGACTGTGGACGTGGGTAATTAACAACTATCAAGATAAAGAGATCGTTGAATCAGCTGTTGAACTTTTATCAGTGGCTTGTAGTGTTCTTCCTGGTACTATTTACTATAGTACATCCGTTTTTTATTCCGTCTTCTTGGTCTATTAGTAATTTTGTAAAATTACCTTTTCCAGTAATGCTGTTCACTAACACTTTCCTCGGCATGTGCTTCGTGGCTCTTGCTATGGGAATCACCAAGGGCGTTCGCACTGTTTACATGAACGTGGTCATCCCTACCTACGTTCCTATTGAGAGGCTGGCTTTCGCTTCTGGCATTCAGATGTTCTGTAACGGCATCACTATTATTACTATTGGATCTCTATTAGGTAAGCTGCTAAATGTCTGATCACATTAACAATTTTGTGTTTGATAAACTTAGCTGTTGATACCGTCTTCTAACTACATATTTATATTTTAATACATAATTTATTTCGTAAATTTGTAAATTTATTTAGTCTTTTTTTCAACTTTGATCAGTATTTTTGATGGAACGTGCTAAGAGTAATTTGCTTCGATAAGTTTTATTTTTCGAAGTAATTATTAGTTTACTTTTTAAATGATTACTTTGCAGATTGCATCATATCATTTTAAATTAGTCTTTGTCTTTTGAACATAAAATTATAATTTTTATGCACTTTTCAAACATATGATCCATCAAAAGATTTTATCCATTATCTTAATAAATTCTTGATAATTTCACATTTTCAGGTCGTATACGTGAAGCGTCTGGATCGTACGAGGTGCCTATAATTGTACTAAACTTTGTCACTTTGATAACTGTTCTTATTTGGAGCGCAGAGTTCTTGTACTTCAAGGTAAAGAACAGAAGTAAGCTTGAAGAAAATGAAAATGCATAAATGTATAGATTTGGCTTAGATCTTTTAACCGACTTCAAAAAAGGAGGAGGTTCTCAATTTGTCTGAATGTTTTTTGTGCAAGTATGTTAAGCGATTGTGAATCGATTTGGATGATTCTTTTTTGTTTGGTAGATCATACTTTAGAGGTAGTCCCTTAATTTTTTATCAAAATCGGTCAAGCGTTTTTAAAATATTAACAATTCTCTAAAATTGTTTACATGTATGACGGGAAGTCGGTTTTTTAAGCGTAGTTTTTTTAATTAAAATATCATATAATTTAATGCCAACCTTTCGTATAGCTGGATAGCTGTTTTTGTTATTGCTGCCTATTTTAATAGTCCGTGTCTGCAAGAACATTATTAATTTAAGCTCACAAAATCTTGAGAATTTGCCCAACTTTCAAAAATAAAAATGAAAGCCCATATTTTGTGTATTGAAATGTAATACTTCAACCTAATGCAGATTATAGTAAAATATCAACGTGTAGGTACTTATTATATAATTCTATACCTAATCTGGCTATTCCTATAGCATTATGTCAACAAAATTAAAATAATCACCTGTGATGATTGATCAAAGTTAACTCTTGCGCAATATTCATTATCTTATCTGTGCCATCTGTGGGTTGATAAAATTAATTATTATGCATTTAACTTGAACGAAATTAATCGTCGCTGTCACTCATTGCCAACTAGATTTTCTAGGATTCTGTCCGCCGTCCTCAGAGAAGTTAAGGATTACTTAAACTTTCAGTAAGAACAACATTTTCATGGGCTATCTTTAATAAGTGATAGTTTAAGTTTAATTATCATTAACTTCTCTGAGTGTAGCGGTATAATTATAATTTAATTAGTCATTAATAACTAATAAAATGCAATGTCTACACCACTTAGTGTTTTTGGAACTTGTTTATTTTTAATGGCTTTTATAAAAAAGGTGTTGTAAAAATTTTTCAATAGGTATTAGAAACAGCTCATATAACCAAACTTGGTCTCATTTTTGGCTTTTTCAGTAAAGCGTTAGTTGAACCATTAATTTTGGAATTTGCAAAAGATGCTCAATAGTTAGAGAAAAAAAAAACATATTTAAAATAAGTATTTATCATACACACATCTAAATTTACCGTTTGAATTCGTTTATTTACATGATAATATTTACAAACATAAACTTAACTAAGTACATAAAAAATTGTAAAAAAAAGTCTCGTAGTCATTGCGTTAACTAAAAAATTTAATACAATCAGATTAACTAATTATGTAGTTAAGTACTACAGATAGTAGTACTTAAATATCTATCTACAATATAAGAAATCTATTTTTACTCATTATAGGTACATACGTATATAATTTGTATATACTTAACCTTAAAATTCTACTTTATATTTGTAAAAAGTCCTGCTTTGGTTTTCTTAAACTATTATAGTTGTATATAATTGTTATAAACTTACGTGTAAGCTTATGAATATGTTTATTATTAACTGTTGATCAAATTAAAAAGAGCACGAGCTATGAAGGTATTCTTTCTAATTTGCTCGTTGAGCTTAACATTATGTTCTGACAGTTTTGGTGAACCATGGCTCATAAAAACCGCGTAAGATCTCAAAATATATGAGAAGACGAAAACAGTCATTTCTTACTCGCCGGAGCCAAAACTGTTCTCTGCTCCTTATCATAACACTTATACTGTCTACAAATACGACAATTATTGTTATGTACCTACTTTCAGCACTATACATTCACTTCACACAATTTTATGTTCGTTTAGTTCACTTTAAGTCTGCGTGTCTTTAACCACTAGGAAGAAATTATTCACTAACAATAGAGTTAACTTGCACTGTGTCATTTTTAACCATCACTTGTTCATTAGTATTTATGTCGATTTGTTATCGTTGTACCCTGAAACAGAAAAATGTGTGTTAAATTTCGATTTTAATTTTTTTTTTTTTAAATGAATAGTAAATTGGTCTATCTTAAATATATTTCACAATGTTTGATTCTTACGTGGATCTTAAAAGTGCATGTGTTTCTATGAAAGTTAAGAGTAAACGTGTATAGTTTATAATATATATAGAAAACACGTGATTTAAGGAATAAGTTAGCATAAACATAGATATATTTATATAAGCATGTACATATTTTATTGTTGAATATAGTTTTTGTGGGAAAAAAGAAAAATTGTGATTTTGAATACATTTGCGAAGAATGTTCTTAATAAAATATATTTTATTTGAGTTCCATTCATTTATTTTTTACTGATTTTTAAATCTGAAAGTTTATTGTGTAGTGATTTATACATAAGGTACAAAGAAGATAGTGCAAACTTACTTGAAGGTGCTAGTAGAGAGCAAAGATAAACTTTGGTCAAGGAAATTAAGTAAGTATAGATAGAGGCCTCAAAGTTGGTTATTAATAGAAATGAACCTCATCCGAATTAGTAGCAACTCTCTGTACGGAATCTTCTGTTGACGTATTGTTACGCTTTGTCTCCAGTTCGTTTACTGAAACAGGGTAAATGAGTAAGTCTTATGTATAATATTAATTAAATTTAGTTTCTGTGCTGAAATCCGGTGGATAAGCTAGAAATTAAAAAGGTTTTATTTAAACTTACTGCTTTGGTACCAGCTTCTTGAAAACCCATAAGATGAGTCCGATTTTACAGACTCGACCTTTCCTCCAGACGTAAAGCCGAATGACGGTCGATGCATAAACCTGGGAGGCTTGTACGGCACATTCTCTGATGACGTAGTGTCAGCATCGACGTGTGTCTTCTTCGACTCAAAGGACTCCAACTCGTACCAGTCTTTGGTTACATTTGGAGTGCCCCGCCATGGCTTCGACGTGACCACGTATACTTTTTCTTTGGTTAATGGAGATATTGATGTTTGTATTTTACCCCACGGTGCGGGAGTTGTTGTGGTTGTACTGCTCGTAGTTGTACTCGTTCGGAATGATGATGCAGCAGTATATATATGAAGCTTATCGATTTCGTCCGCTTCCTCATTCTTGGCACTGCTAAATCTGCTCTTTGTTCTCTCTATATTATTGTACTCTTTACGAGGCTTAAATGACTTTTCGGTTTCTGTTATAGTATGTTGATTACTACTGGAACCTTCATGATCGTAAAAGTCATAGTAATTACTTGTTTCTGTCACGTAGTTTGCGGGTTGTGTGGTTGTAAAATATTCATCTGGAATTTTTTTGGCGTGCTTATCACTGTTACGAGGTTTTTGTGGAGGCTTGTATTTAGAATACTCTTTTTCTGTCCAATCATCTATTGTATGTTGCAGTTTAACGATATCAAATGGTGGCTCTTTGACATCATACAGATCGTTTAAGATAGCAGCTGAATGGATACGCTCGGATTCAGAATCGTAGCTCTCTGTTGGGTTAGGATCATCAGTAGTGGTTGCAAGAGTGCTATAATTGTCTACCAATGTAGAATATGGTGACTCAGAGTTTGATGGAACTTTTCTTCCTATGTGTGTTTCATCAGAAGTGTCAGACCATTCTTGCTGGTTTTGATTTTCGTCACTAGCACTGTGTTCCTCTTTTTTAATAGTCGTGTAAGGAACTATTATTTGAACGATTTTCGGCTGATATTTGTTTACTGGTGGTGGTTGTATACTTTCACTATAATCATTTCTGCTTTCATCCCAAGCACTAGGTAGAGTTGGTGGCACAGGAGTACTTGGTATATCATCGTACATTTCATATTCATTTTCATTAATTGGAGTGGATACAGCGAAAACAAAATTCCCATAATTTTTATGAGGTGCGCTTGGCTTTAAATACAAAAGTGGCGAATCAATATTTTGTAAGTTACTTTCGGTCCTGTATTTATCGACATCTTCGTCTTTTACCCCTCTCAAGTCCCCAAAATTGGCTTTGTGATTTAAGGGAACATTGGAATTCAGTTTTAATTCTGTAGCCATTCCATTATCGTAAATATCGTTCCCAACTTCTGGTCCAGTACTTTCGAAGCTTGAATCAGGAATGGATTTCGTAGCAGATACGTGGTCTTCAGAAGCTTGAGAAGAAATGTCCCGTATTTCATCTATGACAAAATGATTCGGAATATTTCTAAAGGCCTTTGTTTGGTTATATATTTTCAAAGCGTCAATATCAATAACTGGTGACTGGATATATGTAGCTGGATAGTCAATCGAATGAGTGAATTCAACCAGTGGCACACTTTGTTCTATATCAACAGTGTTCGGTTTTTGCTGCATTTGGTTTATTCCTTGTAATATCCTCGAGGGAACTGGTGATGGAATTGGTCTAAAAGGACGAGCGTTGAATATTGGTGGCAAAGGTGATACACTCAAATTTGGTAACGCTACCGGCTGTAATGTGTGTATGTTTCTACCTTTATTCAATGTAAATGGTGCAGGATTTGCAAGTGCCATTGACATATTTGGTGCTTCTGGTTTTGGATTACCATTTGGCAAGACTTCAGTCTTGATTTTAGTTGATTCTGCAGCTGTAGCTGACACTGGGTACGGAATATCTAAAGCATAAGTATTTGTTATTATTTCACCATAAGAATTTCTAAACTCTGTTGGTTGTGACACATTCGGTAATTGCTGTTCTGTTGATGGATTATGATCGCTTAATATTTCAACATCGCTTTGTGGTTGTAAGTCATTGTTTAAAACTCCTGGATCATAATTCGATACTGGTGGTCCGTAGGTTGTCACTGGTAGAGGAACGTTATATGAGGGTGAGGGAGTTGTATATAGTGTTGTAGGTGGTCCATAAGTAGATGATGGAACATTATACGATGTAACCGATACTCCTTGCGAAAAGTTAGGCAAAAACGAAGAACTCGGTTGTCTCTGTGATGAACTCGGTAATCCATATGTGGAACTTGGTATCGAGCTATAGCTTGAGGCAGTATATGTAGAGCTTATGGGGCTTTGAGATGCAATTCCAATTGTATGAGTAGGGCTAGGTGGCCCGTATGTAGAGCTTATGACGCCAACAGAGTTACTATTGAACGCTTGATTAGGTGGGCCATATACCGCGTGAGGTACGCCAGGCCGCAATTGTGGTATACTAATTTGTTCATTATTCTGATATTGAAATGGCTGGGGTTGGAACTGGGCAACGTGCTGTGGTTGAGCTGTTGGGCTCGGTGGCCCATAGGTAGGATTATTGTTTTGTTGCATATTTTTGGCTCCTAAATTATATCTAAGTACTGGTATCCATGGCACTAAATTGCAAGGGTTGCAATCTTTTTTTATGGGAGCGCTACTGCTAAACGCAGATCCTGCATCATAGCTGGTCTGCTGGGAAGGAAAAAGCCATGTCGAGACTTTTTGAAACAAAGACGGCGTTGGAGTTGTAAAAGGCTGGGGAGGAGGTACAAAATTAAAGTTATATTGCTTGTAGAACGGGGCTGGGAATTTAAAATCTGATGGAAGAGAGTACTGAGGTATTTGAGTAAGAGGTGGTGATGGCGGTGGTGGAGGCGGTTGATAGTGGTAGCCAACATCGACATTCTGTCGTTGTGCTCTTCCTGCTCCTCCGTGGAATGGCACAGGCAAAATAGGTGATAATGGTGGTGGAGGTGGTTTCAAGAGCTCGCCAAAATGCGACGCGTCAGCGCCGTTCATGTTGTTGCTGTATGCAGTGGTGGGATTGCATCGACATCTTGTTACTGCCCCGACTAGGAGAACCAGGCATATCTGAAAAATACAAAGTTATCAGGTCAGTTTACATTTTTCTTATACAATGAAACACATTTTTTTTTTCTAAAAAAAAAACTTTTACTTTAAAATTCTGACCGGCGAGTACCAAACTAGGCGTAAAACCTGTGTCTTAGGGCTCTGAGATGCGAATGTACTAGATTTATTTGCTAAAAGCTGATTTGAATTGCTTGTAATGGTTTAAAACGCAATTTTGCTGTTATTATTGTTTACTGATAAATGTTCATTTTGCAACGAATTTTATAATTAGTTAGAAAATACAGAGAAACATAGCGTGGCATACCGTAGCTATTGTAGACACTTCCCACGAGAAGCTATTCTTTGCTCTTTTCTCTTTTCTCATAATATGCCGTCGATGGTTGCGATCGGAAGACGAAATGCTTTGAATTGGAATTACGATCTACTTTGATTCGTATTAGAAATTTGTAAACGATTTGTAACCTACATAAGAAAAAGTTATTCTAGAATTCTATATTTAACTAAATATATTAATTTAATTTATATCTAAGTGATATCCGTTTGAAATAATATATTTATTTCGTAAACCAGTTTGTTTTGCACAATCTTTTGTGTCAATATTGAGAATTGCATAAGATTACGCCCGTTGACAAACAGCAGATAAATCGACAGTTATACTTGATAGTGAGACAAGCATATAAACCAATGTTTTGGCATTCAGTACAGCAATTATTGGTACAACCATCGACTCGAAAGCGACCGATTTTGGCAATGTTCTTGGTTTAATTCTGTTCACACACGCTCGTATGCATTTGGTTTGGACCAATCTTTTTTGTGATGAAACGCGTAGAAAAGTGAAATTTATTTGACCACGTCCCAGTCACGCATTCTCCTTGGGACGTCAATGGTTATAAAACTATAAAGCCTGTAATTGCTTGTAACTAGCCACATTATCAATCTCTAACCTAACGTTTACAACCTTATAGAATTTCTCTCTGACCAGAACGAAGCAACTGCAATTTGTATACTCTTTTAATTTACTATTATGTCTACCAAGGCAACAGCCTTACTCAATAACAGCTAAGGTCATCAAGTCAAAGAGTTAGCCACTGTCAGTTCGCACGCTCTTCAGAAATAACTTTTACTTAATTGTTGGTTAAGAGTTAACAATGCTTTCTTCGTAGGTCTGACATAAGGTAGCATGCTGTTTTGTTTCACATCATTTCAAAATTGTACGAAAGTGAAAACTAGGTGAATTTTTGTGTGATAAGTACCTAAAAATTACCTGTTATCAGTTGCCGTAACATTAAGCGCAGAATTTTCCTCGAATATAACTGCTAGTGATTTTGCTCGAGTTATTTAAGTATTTTTGTTTGGAATGAAGACAGTTTGGAGTCGATCGATATCCTATTCTCAGTACTCGCTTTGATTGAGGTGTCAGAAAGTGTCTTTCGAACGTTGGCACTCGTGACTTTCTTTACAAACAGAGCATCTTCGTGATTCGAGCTTTCAAGTGTATTTTTGTTACCTACTAAACATTTTTCACATCAGTATCTATATTTTATCAAAATATATTCTGTTGCTATTACTGTTAGTAGGTAATGTAGGTAGGCAGGCTATTTGACCAAGTCAATATTTTGCTTTGTCATAATCAAGTATGAGTATCAATTACAATTCACATGCAATTTTAATCTATCTAATCTAACTATAGATTTGATAATACGTTCTTATTATTATGACTTACATTTTGTAGGTACCTACTGAATCCAAAAATATTATTCGCAGCGTTTACCTTAATGAAACAAATAAAACAAATGAGGATGACACACGATGTTGGAGGCAGTTTGAAGGTGAAAGTTCCCAATTCTGACAAAGTCATGCTACAGTGTCCAGGCGAGCAATGAGATCGAAAGTATATAAATAAAGCTCTTCATGAATAATTCATGAGGTTTTCTAAGCAAGACGTGTGTTTAGCATTTACACGACATTGCTTCTAGGTAGGGCCAGACAATGACGTCGTTTGGTTCTTAAGGGCTGAACTGCAATTGGCTAATGTGATTCGTATTGTTATGCAACATCGTGTCACTTACGCAAGTACATATTTAAAAGGCGTTCTTTTTTTTTCATTTTTCGTTAAAAGAAAATATGAGACAATTAAATATATTTTTAGGAAAAGACAAAACTACTTGCCTAAGTTCTCAAAACCCAAAGCTTAGGATTTTCTTACAATGATACGAAAACAAAAAAATTACATTACCTTTTCATGATTCCTTTAATTCTTTTAATAGAATAGGATTGCTAAGCTTAAAAGGCAAGGTAACGATACCATAAAGGTAAGACGAGTGGTTGGCCCCAGATGGTATGATAAGGCGAGTTTCCCTAGCATAGGGCAAAGGGCTAAAAGCAAAGATACCCATTCACGGAGCGCATTGAACCCACCGTTTACTTACACCGGTACTTAAACTTTTTAAAATTGGATTTTCCACGTTCCAGTTTTCACAGATTTTTAGATATTCCGGATTTCCGTATCCGTACCGAAATTATCGCAACTTGTTTACTTTAAGTCTTATAATACTCTTTACTTCCGACAATAATCTACTTACTAGTTACATAAGGTGTTTAATAGATCTAGTTATTGATTCATAAAATTTTCCTCTATATTTTCACGTGACCCTCACTCTGGGACAAGTCAAGTATTCGTCTCTACTAGACTTTTATACCGTAAGATTAAGCTCTATGTATGAGGGTAGGTAAAGGTATAGGTCAGTATAAGCCAGTCTAGATTTTTAAAAGTTCGCTGACCTACCCACCAACTCAAGAATAAACAGATAGCAGCGCGATAAATCATGAAATTCTACAAAAGCTAGCATTACATCTAACCCATACTTGCATAATCCAAGATAGGTACGAGTAAACCCCTCGTTTTGGCTAACAAATGACAGTGCATTATACATGACTCAACCCACACTTGCCGATCACGACTTCGCCTACCTGGGCAATCAATAAAGCCGTTTATACACGACACCTCAGACGTCGTCCTTTGTCAACAATGCTCTATCAACAATGACTGATCTACGGAGCCCGCGTGTAGCTCGATGAGAACAGCCAGAGAAAGTGACGCTCGTGACTCTGCGGACGAACTTTACTTTTGAACGAACTTTACACTGTGAACTTTACTTTAAAGATACAGATCGGATTCGAGAGAATTACTTTCGAGCTGTTAAGGTATATTTTTTTACTAAAGGTGTGTAGGCTTTTTAAATTGAGCAATTCTTATCCATATTATGTCCTCTGATTTTATTAACGCATAGTTAATTTTGTAGCATGAAAAAGGTAAAATAGAGTCGTACCAGCTTTAATGTGCATCTTCAAGAGATAAATACATGTCCATTGTCCACCTTTCCTCTTGACCTCAAAAGTAAGTACCTAATGTTTAACTAGAGATTAAACTTGTCTTTATGTGCCTATAGATAATTAGTTGTCCACAGATACATTGATTAAATAGCATCAATCAAGTTTTCGTAATTTAACTTCTGTACTCTCCCACTTACAAAGAATATACAACGTCGCCCTACAGTACACAACCTACTCGATGCAAAGGACATACACTGTGAATAGTTGAAAACAGTCTGTGTACAGAAGGCTGATTAAATTCCCTTTAATATTGACCCACGCAACTAATTAATTCTCATTTCAAGGAAGGTAGTAAATAAGCCGTCGCTTTCAGTTTGTACAGGTGTCAGGTTGAGATGTTGTGCTTGTGTTGGTGTCAGTATCTCGGCAGGTTAAGTCCACAAAAATAGTAAAGACTCTGTAGCATAACAAAATACGTAAATTAAAGTGCTAATAATCCAAATATTTTCTTCTTTAATTTTAATTTCAAAAACATGCAAATAGCTCTACTGTTTACACAGTCCTACTATGTGGGTTAGCCCTACGATACGAATGCTTTGTAAGCTGCGGGGAATGATGGATGGATCGATTTTGATTATGATCGATGATATCGTTTCATTCTTGGAATGAACAAAATGGAGCATCGGAATTTCAAACTGGTTGAGGATCAAACACTTATACTTTAATACTAAAAACGACTTAAAAACATACAATGTGAAGAAATACAAAGTTAAATGCAAGTCACGGATGTAAAGTCTAGATTTGAAAATATTTACTACTAACGTTCAAGACAACGTTCAACCTTCAAGAATCAGTTTATTTTTGGACATATAATATCTTCCTTATGTGTAAAGCCCAAACAGTGGACCCATGTCGGGCGTGCAACATTTAGTGGGTTAAACTCTTTTTATATCACGAAAATTAGCCCAACATATCACAAAAAAATATGCCAAAATTTTATTGAGTCTTAGGCCAAAACTTTAGGCTAAACCGCGACATTAATTAAAGAAAAACAAATTTGGGCCTTATTAAAAGTCCTTAATTTGAGGTGAAACTACGAGACACTAAAGATGCGAGCTGACTATAAGTTGTAACATGCCCGCAGGCAAACAGAAAGCAGAAAGTTGCACATAATCATAAATATAATGTGATCATACACAAACACAATAAAGAATCAAACAAATGACCTCAATTATTAAAAGTAATGGGCGACATTACGCATCGTGCTTGGGAAATTTTGGGAACGATCATCGCGTCGCTTAGGGTGAAAGGTTATGACATGTGTAAAATTACGCATGGCATTACATAACCATACAAGAACCGACCATAGACTAGTGTTTTGTATCTATTAATTTTGAATCATAGCATTTAATTCATTGAATAAATCACAAACAAAGTAGGACGTAGAGTGATTACCGACAAGCATTTTGTGCTTGTTGTTAAATACTGTAGTGTGAATGGTTTCGATTGCTCTTGCGTCTGTAAAGCTGAGTTTTCACTACGTATCTTTAACTTCAGCAAGAAAAAGTAACTAAAAACTCACGCATCGCGGACGCTTAGAAAAGTTGAAGATCGTAGCAATTGCGCAAGACTTTGCTTAGACCAATTTCGCTAGTGAAAACGTAGCTTTAGAGTGATTGAGTTACCTACATATCAGCCAATGATATAGCGTGTTGATTAAAGCCCTTGTGTAACAGCAATTCGCAAATTGCTTTCCGGCCATCGATAAAACATAAATAAAACAGGAACGTGGACAATCGTCGACAATCATGAATGAAATGACGGAAGCAACATCGCAGAACGTGCGTGATCATATCTCTCAGGCACATTACTAGCGAGTCTTCAAGTCATTGTAATGCGAGGGAATCTAGAAAATTGTGTAAGTGCCTTAGGATTTAATGTCTTATTTATACCTTTGAGATTGTATTTTACAATTTTGTAATATCATGCAGGACCACAAAATTGGGTAGGCCGTCAGTGACGGCGGGAGTCCCACATAACCATTCTGTGCCTGCCCCGGGGCTGTTGGTTGTATCCGTAAAGGATTTTCCCAAGGTGAAAAAGAGATAAGATTTGAAGAAACACAAAAATATGACGCAAGAACATGAACATATTGAAAAGGTTAACAAAAATATAAACTGTTCCATTATCACTTTCGCGATATATCGATTTTGCTAATTTGGGCTACGGGCGAAAGCGACTTAATCTCTACTTTATGTGTAGTAAGTATAAGACGTACCTACTTAGGAGAAACAATTCTGATATTAAATTAACTTTTCACAGTGTTTTTTTAAGTATTTAAGTCTGAATACAAGAGTTGTATAGGTCTAAAGTCAAAGTCAAAGTCAAAATGTTTTTATTCAATTTAGGTATCAAAGATACACTTATGAACGTCAAAGGGGACATTATTTATTTTGTACTTAGACATGACGCTCTCCTATTTGCACTCTTTGGGTAATATCAATATACAACTATAATAAGTCGGGCCGCGGTGGTAGGTAAATTGAACTCGAGTTCAAAACTATACCTTAAGACCTTTTTAGTGTGGTACGCATTAAACCTGTCTGTTGAAAAACTGTACTGTGTCTTCATTCTGACATCTCACTGATTGCAACGCGCGGTAAACCGTTCCAACGCCTACCAGTTAATCATGAATCTATTAACGCTCATTAACCAGTTATTATTTACGCCGTTTCGTGCGTTGTTGCTGTTGTTATGTCGCATTATGTAAACTGCTCAATGGAATCAGGAAAGTGTAATTAAACTTGGCATTTTGCTACTAGCACGTGGTTTCCTCACTGGCTTATGAATGTTTTGATTGATGCCGTACTTACTAGTAGGTTTTCACAAAAAAAAACAATGAAGAAATGGATCAGTGAAGCGTCGCGCCACCGATTATACGTTAAGTTCAGTAAGGAAAAGAAGAATTGAAATTTTGTGAAAATAAGACGACATAGTATGTGTAAAATATTGACAGGATACTTTTTTTTTACTGTTTTGATTTGGTAAAACAGTGCTTATTGTTTTTCATTTCAATTTATTACTTGAATTTCATTTGAATTTACCACAAATCCGACCACAATAACTAAGAAAAAATGAGAGATTTTTACGCTAGCTAAGATTTGAATTTGGCAATGCTTAGATTAATATTTCCACTACGAAACCTATATAGGTGTTCAAATCAATTTCTAATATTTTTTCTTCGTTCCTTCAGTTGGACAACATAATTTCCTACCTCTTAAACCATCAGCACAAAGTCAAAAGGAGAGTCAAAAGGAAGTACAAGAAAACATAGGTAAGGGAACAAAGAAAATAAGACATAAAAGAAAAAGAAAATAAGAGAATAACCTTTCGAGACAAGATGTTTAGCCACTGACTCAGAATTTATTATTAATCGATAGCGTCTAGACCACTTCGGAATGAATACAAACAAGATTGTTAGGTTCCGGAATGTGTGAAATCAGCAAAATTTCTGTCAAACCGTCTGTGGTTTATTACAAAACACATACGGGAAATTAACTCCACCACACTTTAACTATGAAATATTAAGAAAATTTAAAAACGCGAAAGTGAGTATAGCCACGTGAAAATATCAGCGTGATGAAATGACGTAACAAAGCATAACATTAGCATAGGCGCAGACCTCAATCAGATGACGTAGACAACTCTACAAAACGTTCTTTGACGTCGCGCAAGTAACCATTCGGTAACAGAAAACAAAGATATCTAACAATTATATAAAATTACCACCTTTATCCATGAGAATGGGGCATTTTTTCGAAATGAACACTCGGCATTGAGCGCCGTATCGTTGGCTATGTGAAATGCGCTTTCACGGGGATTCTCACACACAGAAGAACAATGATCCGAGACATCAAGAGCACTGACATTATCAAGTATATGCCTTCACAAGGTGCTTTATTACGCCTGTCTGAACTAAGTAACAACGCGGCGGAAGTATGAACGAATTTAGCATTTTACCTAATTGGATTTTTTTTCTTTTACAACGGTTATAGCGCCCCCAGTGCTCGCGATGGTTCTGTATTCAGACAGAATGCGTGGTTAACGTGGAACGTTTATGACTCTATTTGTTGAGTGTAACTTTGTATGCTATTGTGTATATGAATGGCTGCTGACGTTACACAGGTCCTATAATTTTATTGTTCACTCTACTAAGCAGATACATATGTATAGTCAACTGGGGAAAATGCGTCTGTGGGGCAATTGCGTCTTTCGGGAATTACTTACAAACCCCTGACAAATTAGGCAACTAACGCCATCTTGTACAGATTATTGCAACTAAAAGATAAAAAAATATGTAGGTGGCGCCTAATTTGTGAAGGGTTTGTCAGTAATTCTCGAATGACGCAATTGCCCCACAGACGCATTTGCCCCAGTTGACCCTACAGGTTTTCTGTGTCGTTTAACATGCTTGCTTTAATTAAATTTGCTGTAGAGTTATTTTGTATTGACCCTGCCCAAACCTGTGCCAAACACAAAAAAAAACTCTTAAAACTTATTTATGCCCCGTGACCTAAAGCCAATATAAAATATTAGTAGTTTATAGCGAAAAAGGTTCAGCCAATTCTTTGTCAGACTTTTAAGTTTTGGCTTTCAGAAAACTTTTTGAAACCTACCTGGTTTCAAAAAGTTTATACCTTTTTGAAACCAGGTAGGTTTCAAAAAGTTTTCTGTAGTAGGTACAAAGAAAAACTATAAATGAATTCTGGAAACTAAAATATTTATTTATTTATTCATTGCAGATATTACATATATATCTAGACATATCTAGATATATCTATAGATATCTATATATCTTTAAGTGTTATGTATAGAAAAACAGACTCGCCAAGGTTGTGGCTAGGGCATGCTAAATATTCTATTTCATGAGTCTAGTCTAGCCGCTCGCTTCAATATTCATGTCAATGGGCTACGCGAGCAATAACAGATTCTTGGCCGATAATATTGCCGCATTATAGAAATATCTTAGTCGAAAAAACTCGTAGAAATGGAAAGTGAAGCACGCCACATGTCGGATGTGCCGCACGCACCGATACTTTAATTAACATAGCTGCTCATGTGTGGAGAGGTTGACATAAGTTTACTGAATGAGAAATGTCATTATCATGACATAACATAGCATATTAGTGGTTGTGTACAATCAGCAACACGCTGAGTTGGGGCCGGTTCTGTGACAATGTGCATGTGTATTTTGTGTGTCTAATATGTGTCTTCCTCTTCTGTCTGTCTATCCACATTGTCACAATAAAATTTTCTGTATTCTGTATTCTGTATATCGTCACGCCTTTCCCCCGAAGGGGCTGGCAGAGGTGTAACACAACACCCTCACTTCGCCGGACGATATTCAGTCTCAAATGTGACAGGGGGTGAGCCTGTTACTATGGTACATGACTGGAGCCCGGTGTGCTCCGGGCTCCAGTCATGTAGCAGATGTTATACAACACGCACATGTGTTCACACAATGAACAAATTGGTGCGTGTCGTCGGATGGGTTCGAACGCGCTCTCTCTGGATTGAGAAGCGGGCCATATCCAACTAGGCTATTTACTTTAGGCTACCTTAAATTATTTAAGCAGCGTCTGTTATGAGTTACAGAGGCACTTTCGCTGGTGGCTGAAAACTAACACGGGATCCACAGTTGTGTCCTCACCAGGCCGCACCCTGTCTAAGAAAGCGTTTTGATCAGACTTTTGTTTTAATTGTTCCTTCCTTTCTATTATATGACGCAGAGGTATTTCTACAGAACAAAATGAGTAGTTTAAAAAAATAAAATTGATTAAGTTTGCAAAAGCAATAAAATATGCAACCTCGAATTTTTTATAACAATTTTAAAATTGTATCAGCTTATAACTCTCTAATGGTTAATGTGTTACACTGCTATAACCAAAGTTATAACATAAATAAATAAATACGGGACATTTTCACACACGGTCGCCTGACCCTAAACTAAGCAAAGCTTGTACTACGGCTGCCAGGGACTGATAGACGTACATACATATTTTTAAGTACATACATAAATATATAGTACTTTACATAGGTAGTACTTTACCACTAACTAGGTTTTATCACCCGAACTGTTTCAAGAACTATGCGTCACATTGAATATTATATACTAGGTATTAAATATTTTACGGCCTATTTAATCAGCTCTGTAAATAAAAAAAGATAGCAAAAGAGTTTTAAAGCTCTAAAGTCTCATTTTCTAGACAAAAATATTTTTAATAGACTATCTTTAAAAGGTTTTATTTATTTACTCGTAATTACGGTAATTTCGTGTAAATGAATTTTGCTAAAAATAAGGGTTGGTGTCAGGTAAGCCGGCCGTAAAACCTGAACTAAATATTTTAGAGTGGGTTTGATGTGAACGAGTGAACTTAAGGCGAGGCTTTCCCAGAACTTTAGGTATTTTACTCAACCTCAGGCCGCACTTTTTGGGAGCGCGACGTATTCATTCACGCGACACAAAAGTTGTGTGCGATGCGCCGCGCGCACGTCTTTCACCCGTCAGTCACGTTATGGTATCGAGTACCTAAACCTAAACACCCATTTTTTAGAAAATCGAAATTTCGCTTGAAATGCCGTTCGAGCCAATATACAACAAATCTCATGTCCACGAGTTGTTGTATTTTTGATGTGTAAGCAGTCGTGGCATTAGTTTCATTTTACCTGTAGTGTCATTATTTCCATTTTATCACACTTCATACTCATAAAAAAAAAAGATAAAAAGATTGCGATTGTGTGTGGAAGTTAGGTATGCACCTACTCGTATTTTACTTATTCATACCTAAACGGCTAGACGGATGAGGATGATATTTGGAACGGAGTTAGCTTATGCCCTGGATTGACACATAGGTTACTTGTTATCCTTATTAGGACAAATACAGGGTGTTGGAATGATTGTGTAACTACCGGTATTCATTAAATAATACAACATGGTAAATTTCATTATTTTTGGGTATATTGTATAACAATGGTAATAACAATTCTAATTACCTTAATTTACCATTAGGTGCGTACTAATAATATTGTATGGTTTGTTAAATGTTACAAAGTTAAAAAACTACACGATTCAGATATAATATTGAACAATAATTATGGAAGAATCGAGTAAATTTATACCGGATACATACACTGGGTACGTAGCGGCGGACATTCTTCTAGTACTAACAAAACATCCAATACAAATACATATGCATATATATATCTATTATAATTGTTTATACAAGTTTAGACAACTATAATAGATATTTTTGATACAATTGAGCTATAGGTACGTAGTATTATTATTTTGTTCTTTGCAATAGTTGTAGAAGCGATGGCAGCCTAGTTGGGAGAAGGTCCGCCTCTCAAGCCAGAGGGAGCGGGTTTGAACCCAGCCGACGGCACGCACCAATTTGTTCATTGTGTGAACATATGTGCGTATTGTATGTCATCTGCTCCATAACACGAGCCTGGTGTATGGCGACAGGCTCGCCCCCTGTCACATTTGGGACTGAATATCGTCCGGCGAAATGTGGGTGTTGTATTACACCTCTGCCAGTCCCCTCGGGGGATAGGCGTGACGATATGTATGTATGTCTAGCCATAAGTTCTGTTACAAATGAAAATGCATTTATTATTTTATACAGTAATGTAATGTTAATAAAAGTTATATGTACACATGTATTGAAGTCTTAACAAAAATATAACTATTATTTCATTCAAAATGACCACCTTTGGCCTTGATACAGGCCTTTAGTCGGTCTTGCCAAGAATCTATAGATTTATGGACTGTTTCCATGGGAAATTTAGCCACTGCTTGCTTCAAAGATTTCTTAAGTGACTCGACGTCGGCGTGTCTTTTAGAGCAGGCCATGCCCTCTAAAACTGACTATAATTTGTAGTCCAGGGAGTTTTGATCTGGACTAGAGGAGGGTCAGCCTTCAGCCCTTATAAAGTCCGGAACATTGGCTTCCAGCCAGGCTTGGGTAGTGCGCGCCTTGTGACCAGGTGCAGAGTCTTGTTGGAAACTCCACTATAGTTTAAAACATTTTTAAAAAGTGTATTAATATAAAAAGTGTATTAATATAAAAGTGTATAAAAGCGGGTTTTGTAACACCATCTAAGACGGTCTCTTGATACACTTTGACTGAATCAATTCCAATGTCATCAGAGTTTATTATATTCTCTTGAAGTACTCTCCTGCAAAAAAAAAAAAACGAAGATAAGTATTCATGTAGGTAGGTATTACTACTTTATACTATACGTAAATCACTACTAGATATACCACTAGGCCGGGTATTTACTCGATGTGTAGTTCAGATTGTTCAGTAAAAATGAAAGTATGAACGTCGTCCCGTATCTTACCTAACATCCTGTATAGTTAAAACTTAGCGAAGATTCGCCACCCTGCATGTTACAAAAGGTAGGTAGGTACTTACGTTTCGTCAATTCTAATGTCATCGGAGTTTATTACATTTTGTTATAGTACTCTTCTGAAAAAAAAACTGTAAGATAGGTATTCGTGCAGGTAGGTATAACCATATAAATATAAATATCACTGGTATGCCACTAGGTCGGGTATTTACTCGTGCAGTTCAGATTGCTCAGTAAAAATGAAAGTATGAACGTCGTCCCGTATCTTACCTAACATCCTGTACAGTCAAAACTTAGCGAAGATCCGCCACCCTGCATGTTACAAAAGCTAGGTAGGTACTTACGTTTCGTCAATTCCAATTTCATTGGAGTTCTTTACATTTTCATGTAGTAATCTGCAAAAAAAAAACTGTAACTGTAGGTAGGTATAACTACATAAATATCACTAGTAGGTATACCACTAGGCCGGGTATTTACATCCTGAATACACGTAACGAGACAAAAAGTGTCTATGATGATGAGTATGATATTTGAAAGCACTAAAACGAATATAAGTAGGTACTCATCGATTTGTTGTTCATCATCTGACTACAAAAAGCAATGCAAGAAATGTCGATTCTAGTAAATAAAAACAATGATTACCAACTTAGTCTAGTAGAAGTTTATCTACTTACCGACGCGACGTTTGCTCCTTGACTCGTACGATTTTCTAAAAGCCAGACTTGACCATTTTTTTTCTTTTATTGTGTTTGTTACCCATTATGGTAAAACTAAAAGCTTGGTTGGTGTTGGTGTGTGCGGCACTGCGGAGACACAAAAATTTGGCACACGTCCGGCGTCGACGGGGTCTGCGAGCGGACTGGCGGTCACGTAAACGCGCCTTTTTACTATGAATTCATGATAAAAAAATCATATAAAATTACCATATTAACTTTTTAACATTTTCATTAATGATTCCACTTTTTTATTGCGTTGTAATTCGTAAAAAAAATTAAAAAAGCAATATGATTTGTAAAAATGAAGTCGCAAATCGTGTTTAAAATACCAAATAGAGGTGACTTTGGATTTTTTTTCTATCGAGTGAAGTTATTCATAACATGTATCAGATTTATGATTCCACTTATAAACATGCTTGAGAATAACATATATTTTTTTACACAGTAAAAACCATGGTTTATCTTAGAGGAAAGTTCATTCTTGCTAGACGTTTTCTGGCCAGGATCGCCTTAATTAAAAAATTAACACACTGGTAAGGTACGTGCTATGCCGACCCTGCCTGAGCGGGATCAGGGTAGGAAGAAAATTCTAATAAAACTTTGCACACGAATATATTATGACATCCATGACAATACAACAATTAGTTAAAAATCGTGTAACTTAAAACTTTTTAAAAGTGACGTGATGCCTACTTATTATGATTTTATGGAACGGTAATTTTACACGTACGATTTAGTCGATTATTACCTAATACCGTTAATGATAATGTAATGTTAATAATAATTAATGTTATTATTAACATTACATTATCATATTATCTTAATGTTTATTTTTACCCCAACGTCGATGACGTCTGTATTGTTTCGTCATATCGAGTGATAAGAATTCGTGAATTTTTATAAATCCGGAACCGGTTCAGAATTTCTCTCGAAAACTAATGTTGAACACGAACTTGAACTATTAAATTCGGCGGCTCGTTTAAAACAGCTTTTGCTTGAAAACGTAATATTTTTTATCACCCACGTTGATTCGAGTTTACATGTTAATTCTGATGGTGCATCATGGTAGTATTTTGGTAGTAAACAAGTAATCTTAATATATATAAATTTTACGTGTCACGTTGTTTGTCCGCTATAGACTCCTAAACTACTTAACTTGTGCAGTTCGATCTCACTAAACAGATAGGATAGCTCACATATATATATATTTATATAAATAATAAACGCGAACGAAGTCGCGGGGTGACAGCTAGTAAAATTATATGGTAAACAAGTAGCAAAGATGACTGAAAATGATATGACTACTAAGAGTACTACTTTGGGCCCCTGAATAAAAGCGAGAAAACCAAACATTCACTAAACTCTAGCTATTTCGTAAGGTTAGGTATTCGGAGTAGGCACCCTAAAAAAAGGATCGACGTGGTGGGATTACGCAGCAAGCAAGGAGAGGGGTGGCGGGACTGAATGTATGGAATTTCATGGAGCGGTGTGACGGGACACAGCGGTGTCGTGGTTGTTGACGTTCTGGGATCAATTCTCTGGTTTTTGGAGTTTCTACTATATTATACTGATACTATTTAAACTATTGTGTTTTAGAGACACTTGCAGAGGCTTTAAGAAGAGTTAAGTTGCTCATCATAAGTTAAAGTGGAAATTGATCATGCGCCGCTTAGAATTAGAACCTTGGCTTATGACAATGTCTACTAGAGTGACATTTATAACATTTCAACTCTGAGTTTACCAACCCTGCGTATAAAATTTTCACGGCGCAAGTATTTTCTGCACGTGGACAAGTAAAACTTTGTCTTAATTAGACAAATTTAATTCTTAAGTCTTAATTAGCCGAGTGCAAAAGCCTTCAATTGCTAATCTGTTGCACAAACATATTGTTTTCGCATTCACGCATGACACTTTTTGAAGAGTGACCTCAAGAAGAAAACATTAAAAGAAACAAGTGGGCCTGACAAAAAAAGAACAAAAGCCCGACTGCACACCTAATGCCACTTGGGTTTTTTGAGATGAATCCTACCAACATTATAAACGCGAAAGTTTGTAAGAATGGATGAAAGGATGGACGGATGTTACTCTTTCACGCCAGAACGGCTGAACAGATCTGGATAAAATTTGGTACAGAGATAGATTATAGTGTAGAATAGTACATAGGGTACTTTTTAACCGCGGGTGAAACCGCAAGGCGCAGCTAGTATACGATAACTGTCCAAATTCGTTTGGATAATACGAGGTAATAAATAAATTTACAAACATACACGATGCGCGCAATAGACATAAGCCTTTCTGGCAGTTGGATAAAAAAACAACACAAGATACACCACAAGACTTGGCACGTATAAAACAAACGGGTAGTTAGGAAATAGAGGAGCTTATAATCTGTAGAGTTAGTTTAATACCTATCGAACCGCACAGTAAACATTTTGAAATCCGAAATACATACCTATCTATATACTAAAAGTACAATTAAGATAAGCTACTTTTATTTTCTCACAATAAAATTGTAGGAGCAATTCGTCCGAAGCAGTAAAAGTGATCCATTAGCTTTTAATAGTACAGCTCTTCGTGCGTGTTAACTTTGACGATAAACCGAGCTTATCTCTTCCTTTCAAAATTCTTTTCCGAATTCTCTTGAGTCACAAAAAGTTGAGTAAATATCCTTTAACGTGCGTCGTGCACTATTGAATAAAACTTTAACTAACTATATTTGGCTATAGAATGAAGAAGAATGTATAATAAAATAATTTATTTTGAACTACGTGTGCTTGCGCGGCGTTATTCTCCCTGATTTTGCAGCTATGCTACAATTTGCCAGCAAGGTCCCATGGCAACTCTTCTATCCATATATTTATATATTAATTCACTCTTTTTCTTGCAATCAACCCTTTAGTAATCATCAAACCTTTTTGTAATAAATATCTATCCATTTCATGCAATGAGCTTAGCTTGACTGCAAAGACGGACCACTTGTTGATGACCACAAATAGCAAATAGATCGCCCACGACGCGACGTTTATACTGACGCCCTGTTACTTCTAACAGCTACTTGTAAAAAGCCTTCTGGAGATAAGACAAAGAACGTTGTTGTTAATGCATACACTATCCTTTATCATGCCATCGTAAAAAGCGACACCAAAAGCACCCAAAAGTAGTGACTTAAATTCTAAAATAACAGGATAATTAACAAATACTTTCATTACAATTACTGTCTAAAAAAAAATTCGTGTCTAAATAATGTTTAAAAAGTTTTTAAGGTAGGTACTTAGTAAGAATTGTTAGTAAATTAAAAACCTTCCTATTTGTATATTGCGTTTAGGTTGAGTACAGCTTCCCTGAACCAAATTAAGTAGAATAGAACCGAAGTAGAGCACGAATGTTTATCTTCCAATAACTTGCCTACTACCGACATAATTAGGTACGCATAGTAATAATTCCGGTTACTTACATAATAATTATTGCGATTAAAATTGCACACAGAGGCTACTTATTAAGTTGTGGGTAGCTTTAAGGAAGTTAGAGATAATATCTGAAGATAATAGTTACTTCGAAGCTTTGCAATTCGCGATAGACATAAAAACGCAAATTGAATAACAAGGCGAATAAAACTTTCTAATAAGGACAAGCTATTTAACTACACACGGCAATTCAAAGTATTATATAAACATTAGAAACACGTTCCTTGGTTTTTATTATGTCTAATTCATTTATACCCGCCCGGCTCAATTATCTTACCGCCTATGAAACTTGCGTCCGAGATTTATGTATTTTGAAATGAGCTTTCAACTCGACGGATAATAATCGAAGTTGAAATCTCATACTCCAAGTTTATAGCTTTTAATTCACATAGAACGTTCCAATCTGACAAAATAATTAGTCTTAAACGCAACTTGGGTTAAATCGTTTTCAAATTTATTTCTAACAGCAGAAGAACTGTGTACTTAACTGAAGAACTGTGTGTGTTTAGTGTGGAAAACTTGATGTGTCGGAATTGACACTAAAGCATCATTAAAAGGTCTATCTAATCGATAAAATAAAGGAGATGGATCACTCACCGAGGCGGCTGCCATGTCTCCGCTTATCTTACAGGATCCAATCACAGTATCTATTCGATCATCACTCAACTTTTGTCACCTAATTCACCTTACATGCCGGCAATCCTCAGTCATGTCACTATATCGATAACACAGGTCACTCGGATCGACGCATCGTGCGCGCGTCTCGATAGCAAATGATGAATAAGTTGTAGGTAAAGCACGAAAGAGCTGGTTCCCACGTGAGAGAAATGCGCGTTCGACAATGGTGGAGGCTGCGCGCGCGTCGAAAGGTGGGCAAAAAGCGAATGAGCGCGGGTGATGCGCGCGCCACGCTCCCCGCCGAGCTATACCTGCTGACCCATTTTAGATGGACGATATTGGAATTTCAACCCCCATTCGATTTTGGGTTCGCCCGTTTGTGGTCAATCGTGGTTAAAGATACCGACTCAGTACAGGGTGTTTTATTTTTATTTTTACGAAGCACTTTCATGACGCTTTCAACTAAACAGGGAAAGGAACCAAAAAGTTTCATCATTGCATGTTAATACTTAGTTCAATTTACAGGTAAAAGTTAAGCAATTAGGTGAACCCATTTGACCACAAACTAACAACTTATCATAACGATTTGCAATACGATGTACTTTACGTACGTTAAGCTTGTTGTGGTCAAAGGTTGACTTTCCATTACCATTAGCTATTTTAATCATCTCTTGTCAGTTCATTTGAAAGGCGAGTCGTTTTGCCGATGATTGTGTTGTTGTATCTGCTTGCCGTGCAATTTCTAAATGCTTAGATAATCTATAAAGTTTGTGCAATCTTTAAACACACTTTTTTATTTTCACATCGAACTTTCCATAACATAACACAAAAGTTATTATAAAACTTTACATTTTCCATGTTTTGAAACCTAAAGTGGAAGCTATTTTTTATTATGGATGTGCAAACCAAATGTTTATTGTGTGTGTAAAAAGGGTCGTGACGTGACTGGACGCTATAAGATACCATAGTGGGAATGTGCCCTACGTAAATTTTTACTTTTATTTTTAAGGATATAGAATCTCTAAAAATAAAAGTGTATATTGAGTACCCGTTTAGGTGTAGCGTAGCATGGCATTGAAATAATCGATAATCTTCAAATCACCGGTGTTAAGTAATGATTCGGTTGACCTTCGGATAGGTTACTGTGACTGCATTTTGACTGACCGCTATCGTATTACGAATAACAACGTAACTTGTAAGTTCTGATAAGTTTTTTTTACCAACAAAATCATGTCAAAATCTTTGGGCAGTCAGGGTCAGACTTTAGGCACATTTATATCCAAAGTTAATAAAAGGAAGTCATTTATGGACACTAGAAATGTTTATCATCGTCAAATGTCTTTACTTTTTGTATAATGTATGTGATTCTTAATGAACCATAGTTTCCGTAACAGTCGCGGAAGAAAAGAGTTCAACGCGTGCGCATGTTGAGTGCGCTACGTAGTACGATAGTCGTAATGTATGTCCAGCATGCGAGGCTCACATTCAGTTTAAGTATCGGTTATTATGTTTTTACGAGAATGTTATATTTTAACAGTAAAGTGTGTCAAACATATTTGTGAGCAAATTTTATTCAAAATATGTGAGCATACGGGTTTTACGTAGACTTCGCAAAGTTACCCCAAAAAGTTTTAGTTTAGGTACTAATAATCAAATTATTATTTGCTATTTGTATCTGGTTTAGTTTACCAATTTTGAGTTTAATACACTTTCTTTTTTTTACAACAAACTAGGCATGACCACTGACTCGCTTGACGGGAAGCGTCGACGTGATCGAAGGTGTACACGCTTGCCTAGGAGATACCTATTCACTTTACTCTTAAACACCCCCGGATTGTATTTAGATTGAAAGGCAACGAGTTATTAATATTCTTCTGTAAATATTTTTAGGAAAAGTCTATGTTTAAATTTAAAATATTGATTCAGCGTAACAAATATGTAATTAACAGATAACAAGGAATAAGTTGTATCCTTCCTCATTTGAAATAAATAATCTAAAATGATGACATAGAGAAATGATATTTTCTCGATCTCATCAATATTATTTTCTATTTTTTTTTTTCAACAATAATTTCTGTGGATATGAAACAAGATATCTATGGATATGAAAACATGACGTTCCTTCTTACTTTAACTCAAAAAATCGGAGTCAAAAGAAGATATTGTAGTCAAAGGTTGTATGGAAGAGATCGCTCGCTTAAGCGATAAGACCGCCCATTGCGCCTATATTTTTGAGTGTTTAGTTTAGATTTATTTTGTATTTGGTGTCAATAAAGAGTTTTTGTATTGTATTGTATTGTATATTGTGGTGTAAAGGCTAGTAGTGTAGTGCTCTATTGTTTTGTTCTTTCAAAAATCAAACGCACAAACTAATCGCAACGTTCAAAATAACTCAGGCTCTCCGGATGTTGCACACCAAAAACACTTTACTTTTGCCAATTTTCCACCAACATCAATTTCGCAAATAATTGCCAGTCCGTGCGCAAGTATTTTATTATTCCATCTGTTTCTGCTCTACAGTGAAAATGTTCAATTTCAATGCAACGAGTATTATTTGCTAAAGAGGTGACTTTCGCAAGTATTGGGTGCTATTCTCCTCACGTGGCCGATATGAGCCGACTTTTACTTGGACGACATGCGCGTGCGCATTTTGAAGTACCTCCTTGTAGAAAGTTGCGTAATCGAGCTTCAACGGATTGCGGGAATATGGTAATAGGAAGTTTTCGTAATTGAGAACATCGAAAAAAATAAGTTTAATACAATTGACAAATTATTACAATCTCTAATTAGTTAATGTAAGACTAAAATTAATAACATTTCCTTATATTTTGAAATACAAAAAGGAAAATTTACGTAAGATTAAGAAGTCCTATCTGATTAGTTCAGTAAATGTATACTATTCCGTAGCCAACTGCATACAGGACCAGCAAGCGACGTGTTACTGCAATTGTCGACATCGAACGTACTACTGGTGTGCAGTCGGGGTACGTGTCACTTGCTTGTGTCACTTGCTGGAGTCGCTAGCTAAGATATGTATTTACTAAAATTTATAGAAACGTTAAACGTAGTGGCGCAGCGACACATCGCCTGATTCTACCGCCTGCAGTTGGCTGTCAGCTACGAAATCATACCTTAAGTGGTACAATAGAATCAACACCATTGTATGTCTAGTCCAAATACAACAGTATCTGAACTAGGGCAAATAAACAACAACAAAATTCATCGTGCAAATTGCAATAACGTAAGATGCAACTGGGTCCAAGAGTTACGCAAAAACTACATTTGCTGCATCTTTAGCTTGACCCCATCTTACGTGACAGCATCAGTAATCAGGGAGCTTGCACCAGCAAATATATAGCTTTGATGTTCAAATTCCTTTTATATTACAACATCGGTTTCTCGTGACCAAAATAAATTTCAACCAAAGATGTAGACGATAAGATTTTAGTTCAAGATGTTAACTATTTAAATGTAATTTATCTATTTTCATTAAAATATGTGGTTTCACATTTTAAGGAGGTATATTAACTTGTTGTTTTAGAGAAAATCAAATCGAAATAACGAAAAACCTGTAATGTGAACGATGGCGCTAAAAGATTCCTTTTATTACTTTATAAACTACTTAGGTACTTAGTTACTTATATTATGTTACTTATGTACATTTTAATTCATCTATTATATGCTTATTGTTTAAGTTTAAATGTTTAGTTAAACCTACTGACCCTAGTTTTACCACTACGTTTACTATATGAAAGGATGAGTCAGTTCACATTCTTCTGCCGCACTATCACGGTGGCACGTAGCTAAGCTGGCTATTAATCTTGCATAAGATAAGGCTGCGTATCCACCGGAGATCTGGGTGGAAGATGAGCGGTGAGCATTCATTGGAGCGGAGTGACGAGAAGCGCAGTAGAGCTGTGCCAATATTGACCAATAGAATTGCATATCTCTGCTCCCTTCGTATATTCAAATCTATTAATAAGACTGCATTATCACCCAGGTGAAGCTGAGCAAAGGCGTAATTGACCAATCACAACGCTTGAAATCTTCCTCCACTTTAGTGAAAGCATTGTGATTGGTCAATACACCACTCCGCTCAGGTCCACCTCAATGGAAACGCAGCATTAATGTCGGCACAGTTCCGCTCCACTCTTTTCCGATCCAGTTGACTGACAGCTTTAGGATAACTTCATTTTCATAGCAAAGTGTTCCTGTTTTTTTTTTTCTACGCGCACCGTTAATGTTTCTCGTACATCTCCGGTGGATACTGAGCCTAAGATTAAGCTCAGCGGGGCCCTGTCGACCGGCAGCGACGTTTACTACTGTGACGTCCACCTCGAAAGTTGTTATTTTGAGTGAAATGTTAGGTGCGATGACTTTGAGATAACTTTTAACATGTTTACAACTTACTTGAAGTGGTAGTTAAACGCTCTAATGATAAAGTTCAAATGCGGAAATAGCTAGAGTGTATTACAGTTGAAACAAAAAAATACTTGATGAGTTTCTGATTCAGGAAGAAAATTTAGAAGGCCGTATTTAATTTTCGTTTTATGTGATAGTTAGACTTTGATTATTCAATGGTTTAGATGGCACAGGTACTCCATCAATAGTGAATGTAATTCTACATAGATATACTTTAAGAAAAAAAAACCATTACAAAAAAAAAACATAACCACAGTAAGAAAACTAAAAATCTAATGTTACTCAACCAAGCGATAGAGATATCCAATGCATTGCTTCATCAAGCCAATGCTATTATTTCCGTAGCTTTCTTAAATGATTCCGGAAACGGCAAGTTAAGAAGCGTGTACTCGGTGGCAATGAAAACAATAATACCATCGGGAGCAGTCTCAGACTCTTACCTTGAGACCACCATATGAGCCAGAATCATAATTAAATCAAAATGAATGTTAAAACACAATGCCTAGAGTTTGATTTGCTGTGAGGTGATAGTACAGATGCAAAGCGTGTTTAAGATGATTTGCCAGACAAATTCGACCTTGATTCTGAAGTGTGGGAGCTACTCTCGACGGCTATTGTCTGATTTTCATTCACTTTTTACTGAGTGTTGGGGCAACATCGCGCTACGCTGAGTTAAATTGTCTGTAAATCTCTCTTGTAAATTCGATGATATTACAAACTTCGTAGTCGCGTAGATCGTAATCGAGACCTAAAAATTAAGATTAAAGGTTTGGAAATTTAATAACATGGGCATGAAGACATCGTGATGGGATAGTTGTAAATTTGTAAGTAACGTATTGAGCACAATAGAGAAAAAGTTTTCGTAAGCCATTTGAAACTTACAGCTCATTATAAACTGTAGAATTGCGCGTAGACCTTACAAACACCATACCCTTTTTTACAGTATTACTCTATCCACTATCTCCTGCCATAGAATGAAACTCAATTCATCATCATCATCCGCTATTTTTTATTCTCTTCTGAGTAAACATAGATCTTCTCCACAGAATACTGCCTATTTTCTATGTCTATGGTCCATGTCTATGGTCATGTCTATGTCTATGGTCCTCGTGGTAATAATATACTCCGCCAGCTATAGCGTTCAGGGGCCCTATTCGGAGATTTGAGATTTTCATCTCACCATTTTTCGTCCTTGTTGCTCTCGTTTGAAACGTCGTAGATGTGAGAGTGACCAAGATAAAATCTCATCTCATCTCACGTGTAGGAATAGCCGCACAGACCCGAAAATGGTCACGTTGGTAACACGCAGTGACGTCCATCGATGCATAAACAAGACCGGCCCCCCATTTCTACTGTTTTTTTTTTTAATTCTTAATGAATTGTTTCAAATTGACACTTTTCGTGTGACAGTTTTTGTCTAAAATAGACAACTCATTGTGCTTAGTAGAATCGAGGTCTGGGATTAGTAATTTACTTACAACAAGTTCGAGAGAGATAATGACGAGTGACGTAGTCGGGTGTCAACTCCCGGAATGCTAGCCTTTGTTTTTTTTTTGGATCATGCACATGCACCGGGGTCATGGGTCACCTCATCACTGCGCCATCTTTTTCGATCTTGTGCCAATCTCGGACAGTACTTGCTTCCGTCCAACGAGCTAGCTGGTTTGTCAGTGGTTGCTTTCCATTACTTAGGTATGATTCTGAAGTCCACATATTTACACTTAAATAATCGACCGAACGAGCGATAGCGACCGGAACATCTATGCTTCAACTTCGCCAAAAATGCTTTCGTATGTCCGATTTCGGTCTGGATCTCCGACCGGATCTCTGTCCTGGGACCTTATTCGGAGATTTGAGATTTTCATCTCACCTTTTTTCGTCCTTGTTGCTCTCGTTTGAAACGTCATAGGTGTGAGAGTGACCAAGATAAAATCTCATCTCATCTCACGCGCAGGAATAGCCCCCCAGATCTCTGTACGAATCTTTGTCTTCCTCTACTCTTGTGATTTTTTCTTTAAATCATATCTCCGCCATTTTGAAAAATTCCAAAAACTGGCTCGGCAAAAAAAATTATAATTATCGAAGCAGTTCACAAAATTTAACGAGAATCAGTTAAGAAATTCGACCTGTAGAGGAAGACAAACGTTAGCCGCGATGTCTTCAGCTCATAGAGCCACTAGTTTCTAAAGAGGATACCCACTAGCAAGCAAGCAAATTCGTATAGGCCGAGTGGCTAACCCTGCTGTCAGACATTCTAGGCCGTCCAAGTGCTTCTGTCTATTGTTGTCGTAGAACAAATGGCTCGGGACTACAATTTGACAATCATATCGTGACGCCTTTCCCTTGAAGGAGCTGGCAGAGGTGTAACCCACAACACCCACACTTCGCTGCACAATATTCAGTTTCAAATGTGACAGGGGGCGAGCCTGTCGCCATACACCGGGCTCCAGTCATGTAGCAGATGACATACAATACGCACATAATATATGTTCACACAATGAACAAATTGGTGCGTGCCACCGGGTGGATTCGAACCCGCTCCCTCTGGTTTGAGAGGTGGGCCTTCTCCAACTAGGCTATCATCGCTTCATTTAACGATCGACTACAACAAATTAAGAAGAAAGAAAAATATAAAACACTGTCTATGTATTCCGAAGCTATGCAAAGTTAATTGCTAAGGGGGTTTAAAAATTGGTGCTAAAAGTCTTCTTGCACAAAACCGATTACGGACTTTGCCTTCAAGTTTACTCTATGTCCCAAAGTTTGATTGAAATTTAAACGTCAAAAGCCAAAAACGACTAAAAAGTCATGCCTAAAGTCAAATCAAAAACTCCCGCATGATTGCATCAAATATTTATATTTATTTTTCCACGTATATATTTTTACTGAGTTTCTTTGCACCAGTGTCTTCTTTGAAAACTTACCAAGTTCGTCGGGTAAATAACTCCACATATCTTGTTACAAGTTTACCATACTTCGACATCAATGACGTAACATTTAGTAAAAAAAACGTTAAAAAATCTGATATATACATAGGTAACAAAAACGTACCAGTAGTATATTTAAATAACAAAAAGAAGTCCATAAAAGGACTTGTAACATCCTTATCAAGTACTAGAAATAGTCAAGACGCTTTGAAAAAGAAAATTCCATCTGCAGAAATCAAAAAGGCACGGGAGAACTATTTCAGCACATTCTATCCGTCTACGGCGAAAGCTAAAGTTATCAAACATCAAGCTACTGAAAATACAGACAACCATAACATTATTCCCAAGAGATCGACGGTACCTGAAGCACTTGCTAGTAACCTGGAAATGGCTAGAACTATAGCAAATATTTTACTTAATCACGCCCACGAGTTTCAGAAGAAACAAGCAAGAAGAAGAAGATTTGTTAAAAAATCCAGGCAAAATAAAAGAAGAGGTAGTAATTGAAATTTTATTACAAGTTATTAGTACACATAACATTATTCCCAAGAGATCGACGGTACCTGAAGCACTTGCTAGTAACCTGGAAATGGCTAGAACTATAGCAAATATTTTACTTAATCACGCCCACGAGTTTCAGAAGAAACAAGCAAGAAGAAGAAGATTTGTTAAAAAATCCAGGCAAAATAAAAGAAGAGGTAGTAATTGAAATTTTATTACAAGTTATTAGTACAAAATAATTCAATTAAATTTTAAATTAATTTATTTAAATCATAGGTTTTTACAAGTATACACTTGGTAACGTCACATTTTACAGTAATAAAAAAATATAATTTGAATTACTCAGCGGCTATAAACTATTTTGGCAATGTTAATTATTGAAAATGTAGAATAATTAATTTCTGAAATCGAACTAACGCTTATAATTTCAAATAGATTATACACCATATTTTCTCACGGTTGTTGTTTTTCATAGTTTATCGCATAGCTTTAAATCATTATTGTTAGCTCTTATTGTATTGATTCGAAGACAATCTGCGAACCTTGTACGCCACAGACAAAAATTTTAGAGGAACATTTTCATTATGTACACTTACTATCATGTTTGTCTACTGTTAACAGACATTGTTGTACAACACAACAAATATTGTCCCAACTATTTTCATTATTCTGCCAATCAACAAAGATTCTAACAACTTGCTTGATTACACTACATACAAATCCATAGTCCACGCCAAGGTTAAAATATGTCCTAGCCGATGTCACATCGATGTTAAGAAGTTGTACAAGTATAACTTGTTGTACAGACACTAGAAGTTGGGCTGAAGACTGACGTGGTTGGGCAAGTATACTCGTATGAAGTAAATGTCCCATTAGTTGCCAAAACGCACAGGTAATACGTCTGGCAAGTAGTATCAGCCGTGTTCGCGAATCTACCCGCTGCAGTGCAAGTAAATGTCGTCGTTGTGGTGCAGTTGTAATCTGATTCACACAAGGTCGTGTTCGGATTGTAGAAAGTATTATCAGGGCACTCGTAGGTGGTCTCTGTATAGGTGCCGTTGATTTCAACGCATTCGATGTAGCTAGTGCAGTTGGTAGAGCTAGGGTCCGCGACGTAGCCGTCAGCAGTGCAGACCGAAGATGTGCTGTTGGTCGTGGTCGTGACGTTGCAGACGTAGTTGGATGAAGCGGTGCACTGAGCGCTGTTGGGGTTGAAGACGGACGTGGTTGGGCAGACGTAGTTGTAGGAGAGGTAGCTAGCGGTGGAGCTATCGTAGACACAAAGCGTGTAGTTCTGGCAGGTGGTGTCGTCGGGATCTGCGAACCGTCCTGCAGCGGTGCAGTTTACGGCCGCCTGTGCTTGCCATGCTATGCATATAACCTGTAAGATCAGTATTTTATTTGGTTAGTAAATAAAAATTAATATTTAAAGGATTAAATGTATTTAGAAATAACTAGCTGCATACCGCGATTGAAAAGTAGCCTACATGTTACTCTCTTACTCTAGAGTACCTCCAGCTAATTCCATACCAAATTTCATCCAAACCGTCCATTCGTTTGACCGTGAAGACGTAAGAAACAAAAACACACACACGCACACAAACTTGCGCATGTATAATATATGTTGGATTGTCTAGTTTCTTTGAAGAAGATAGGGATTAGACTATAATCAGGATATAATTTCATATTCATTAACAACAATTAACCAATGTGAAATTATATTCCGAAACTAATAGAAAAAAAAGCGGGCATAGAAGGCTGCTCTCCGTTCACTGTAGATCATCATCATATCCCGCCTTTCCCCCGAGGGGGCTAGCAGGGGTGTAATACAACACCTACACTTCGCTGGACGATATTCAGTCCCAAAGGGGACAGGGGGCGAGCCTGTCGCCATACACCGGGCTCCAGTCATATAGCAGATGACATACATAACGCACATACTCGTATGTTCACACAATGAACAAATTGGTGCGTACCGTTGCCGTTGGCTGGGTTTGAACCCGCTCCCTCTGGCTTGAGAGGCGGGCTTTTTCCAACTAGGCTATCGTTATAATCTATTATGAAGTACTTAAATAATATTTTTTACACTCACCAGAACAACTATGACACTTGCTTTGCCCTCCATTTTCGGAATGTGCATAACTTTTCCATCGAGTATGGGTTTTATACCAAAAGCAACAATTAACTTTATGCTACGCTATCCCATCGTAATCAGATTAATTCGTTTGCTTCGATAACAATATGGTGTTACATAAACGGATAGATCAAGTGATGTCATTCTTAGAAATTCTGTTTTAATTTATCAGTTTATCATACCAATTATCCTGTTAAGCCTGTTCTGCATTAGTCTTTTCAGCGTTTAGAGAAATGAAATCATTTTCTTTTGACCCGTGATTCAAGGAAGTGAATTAAAAACTCAACAAATATAGTAAAAGCAAGTATTAACTCAAGTGATAGAAATTTAGAGAATCAATCATCCTGGACATGTATGTCAAAAGCAATTAAATAAATTTGAAATATAGGTAAATTGATTCTGAAGAGAAGCCAAGATAAAACAAACGAGCCAATATTTTCGGTAAAATGCATTTCCATAAAATTGTCAGGTTCTCGTCTATTTATTCGTTTATCTATTATCTATATCTATTTAGTTTAGTCTGTCTTTAAAAAAAAAAAAAAATTTTTTTGTAAACAAGTTTCTACTAACGATTTTTATTTTTTAAATTTAAAAATTACATCCACGGACTCCGGGGACCGTGACCTTTGTTAACATAAATCTTTATTATTATTTAAGGGGAATACTACTAACGTTTTCAATGTTTATTGATTTGTGTAATACAAACCTGTTTTAGATTTGCACTTCAATCAAGGACCACGCTGTATTTCTACGGTAGATTTAGATTAATAGGTACTTAGATTTAAATCTTGGAAATCTTCCGCGGTAAAACATTTAGGTACTTAAATTAGCTACGCCATACTTCACTTCATTTATTTGTTAAAGGGTTCGCAGTTTCAATTTACACTATGCACAATTGCACTATTGTGTAGATTAACCCTACTAACATCGCATAGTTCTGTGTAAGTAAAGCTTAGCAAGCTGTTGACTTTGCTGCGATAATCCATAGAGATAATCTGATCTGAGTAATTTGTCAATACTCAAGTTTTCCGATGCGCATTCTTTGACTTTTCAGTTCTGAAACCTTTCAGTTACTTTTTATTGTATTTTCTTTAATTTAAATATTTATCTGACTCGTGATATCGATTTCGTTTTCTGAACAGTAATAACGTAGGTATATCTAAATTCAAGCCCCTTATTCAATAAATGTTGTACAGCCTCGGAATAATTAAACAGTGTTTTGACTTTTTCTATCATTTATATTTTTAACTAGATCGAAAAAGACAAAAGACTGTGAAACTATTCTGAGGCTATACAACGCTTATTGCTAAGGGGGTAATGGTGCAGCTGCAGGCTTATAAGTAGCCTATAAGTTATCTGCCTAAAGCCTATATAGGCTGCTACGTATAAGCCTGGAGCTACGTACACAATAGCCAGCAGCAAACCTGCAGCAGGCCTAGTATTAGCGCGACAAAATTCCTCTCGTCACTTTTTGTCGCGTGAGAACGTGACAAGGCTACGTGTAAACATACATATGTCTGTCTCTATAAAAAGAGTTGACATACCGTTGTCGCGTTGCACATACTAGGCCTGCTGGTGTGAACACAGTTTTGTATCGTTTCGTAACTGTGACGACACTGCGATCCAAATTAATTGTATGCGGATGTTTTGAAAGGGCTGAAAATAATGAAGTACTCATAAGAATGATAAGGTCTCTAGTGATAATACACCTGCAAGATCATCAAATCATTTCTCACTTTTGGTAGCCAACTATTTCAATTTTTTTGCTAAAGATTAAGAAAGCTTAATCTTAAGCAAAAAAAAAACATAGTAATAAATAATTATCATAATATCTATCATATGCTTGTCTATAAGTATACTAGTAAGAGGAATAGTATACTTTTATATAGACTTTTATGTGTCTGTAGGCACTAAGATAAACTAGGTAATTTTTACCTAGAAACGCAATATACGATCATGTGAAACAATAAGGTATTTGTATAAAAAGCTAAGCCATCACTCAAAAACCTAGCTCAGTAAAGATGATTCATAAATACTCACCTACGATATGATATCACAATTAATTGTTTTGTGTTCGAAGAAAGAAAAATTCCTTAAGCAACGTTGGAGAGAAATCTAGGCAAAGCTAGAGTTGTGTTCAAACAGAGTTATCATTTTATCTTAGGCAAACATAGTGATGTCTCTTTTTCAGTGGATATTATTGCTCTTTTGTCTGTTTAGTGGTCCGAACCGTCTACTACATTATGTAGACTCGAGCTGGAGGGCTATTCTTACGGAGTGAGATTCATTCTCACCATTTTTCGTCCTTGTTGCTCTCGTTTAAACAGTCATGGTGTGAGACTAACCAAGATAAAATCTCATCTCATCTCACGCGTAGGTAGCCTCCCTGGTCTGATTCACTGGTGCGGGATTACGAACCAGCTTTTGTTGATAAAAACGCATAGCTCTATTATGCAGATAGGTACCTTTTTTTCCTAATGGTGATACTTACCTACCTCTATTAGGTAGGAACCCATGAGTTATTATACGTCTAGAGAGAGTTCCATACTGTTTATGAACGAAAAGTGACAGGCCAACTTTTTATAGTAGTGTGCGTGACAGATACGTTTTTACTAGGGTTGCGTCATACATTTTGTTCATTTAGAACCTAACAGTTGGCTTCTATTTTTTTGGCTCGTGCAATGTTTTTTCAGTCCATATGTAATCACTCGTCAGAGGTAGTTCCTTACTTGCCTATTTTTTTCCTAAAGTGACGTATGACTGATACTTTTTTTCATTAAAAATGTGCATGTATCCTATAACTTTTCCAACAGGGTAATAAAACAATTGTTAAAAAAACGGAAAACTCTACCTTACTAGGCAGAGTCTTTTTTCAGAGAAAAAAGAGAGAACAGTGTAAACATTTATACGATCAGCTTTCAAATTTTAGACATGGACATAGGTACTACAATTACCAAATAGTAGTTATTTAGGTACATAAGATACCAATATTTTGGATCAAGTCGTGAACCAAAGGATTAATTATGAAATGGCAAAACGCGTATTTAGAATAAATTAAGCCCGCTGAACACAAATAGTCTTAGTCTAAGGGCCCAACACTAACTCAGTCTTCACAATCGCAGGCATCCCTCAGTTTCCGCTTTTATCTCTACAGATACGAGAGACAATAAAATACTTACGTTTAAAAAACAAAACGTCGCCATAAAACAAGTAGCCTTACCGTAACACGGATAATTTTGATAATAAATACAGTGCTTCAAGTTGTTCATCGCAGTTTTCAGTTGTGAAATACCATTAAGATGAGGCTAGTGTGTTTTATTATGTTTTTCACTGTAAGTATACCTATTGCTACACAAGTTTTTTTTCAATTTTAATGTAAAAGTAGAGTAACGCACACCATATTTAGGCGATTATCTTAGTGCAACACCTTTATACTATCGTCATTATTCACTTTTTTTCAGTGTAAGGAAAGAGATCTCTCTCTCCTAAACCTTCTTTCTCTAAGCTTCTTCTAAGCTCCTGAGCTGATAGAGTGGCAATTCTTCTAAGCACAATGGCTCGTGCATACTCATCATACCTATATTTTTATCTTTGTACTGCTTTAAGTTTAATAGAGCATTGAATGATTCGGACAACTTAAGTGAAGAGTGACAAATGCCGTATGTTTAAAATGATGATGAGTTCTTCTAAATCTACTTCTTTTGGAAACACTAACAAAAGTTTTTAACATAGGTAGGTACTTAGAGTAGGTAAAATCATAACCTGTGTAGCCAGTAACAAGTAAGTTGAATTGTACCTATTAATATTAGGTCCGTGGCATTAATGTAATCTTGTTCTTCTTCATCTACCATATTTACAAGAGTTAATAGGCACAGCCTGAATTTGACCAAACTAATATCTGACCTAGTTGTTTATTCATGCATCACATCAGAGTCATACACAAGGCTCAAGCAGCCTAAACCCCTCATTAAGATATGACGCAGTTACCATTATACCTGTGCAAACTTTGGAATGTTTTTTTTACCACAGGGCTTATGCCACGGTGCGAGCAAGGCCACAGAGTGCACGGCTCGAGGCAGGTTCCCCAACGAAGAAGCAGGAGACTGTCGCGGGTACACCATGTGCCTGCTCGGCGGAGCCAGCGGCTTCACACAATACAAGCTCACTTGCCCTGCTTCCTTCGCCTTCAGCCATTTAGAACTACAATGCACCAATGCTACCAATTACAAATGCTTGCCCAGTTACGTATGCAACACAACAGGCAATTTTGAGAACCCCTTGAGCGAAAATTGCTCGTCATACGTCGCCTGCCCTAAAGGTATAAGTGGAATAGTGATGGCGAGGCAAGTCGAGTGCCCTTCTGGTTTAGTGTTCAGCCCATTAGAAGGCGTCTGTGTCAGCACAGGGTACGAGTGTAGCGTTGGTGTTACAACTGAGTCAGCCACTGAAGTGCCGGTGACGGAGTTTATGCTTCACAATACCACGTCCAATGTTCAAGTGTCGAGTGAAAACGAATTTCAACTTTCAAGTAGTGTTTCTCTGAATAGTGCTGTCGATGTCAGTAGTAAGCATGCTGTGTTATTTGCTCTGCTGGTTTTTGTAAATGTCAATAATTAAATAGTTTTATCTAAGTTGTTATTTTATTTTAGTTTCTTCACAGAACCTAAATGATCAATGCTCTACCTATTTTACATCTTTTAAAATAAAATAATACCGACTTCCCGTTATCCGAATTAGATTTTGTAAAAATGGGACAAATCTGTAAGTATGCTTTCAAATAAGTTAAAAAAAAATCTTGATATCGGTAATTATAAATAACGGCTATTCGATAACAATTTTTTTCTATATAATAAGTACAACTGAATTGATAATCTAGTTCTTTTTGAAGTCGTTTAAAAATAGGTAGAACTTTGGGCATTGCACATTTTACGATGTAAAATGCAGTTGAAACGTAGTGAAACTACTGCGTCAGGTTTATTTTTTTATTATGCAAAAATTCTTATCTTAAGTAGGTAAGTACCTACCTTAATATGCGTGATATAAGTAGGTAATAAAGGTGCACTATAATTATTAGATAATTACTTACTTACCTACTTTACAATGCAACAGACAACATAAGTAAATCCAGCTCATAATTATGTCAATGACGTAATTTAATATAACAATTAACTCTAAGTAAAGAGAAAAATCTCAACAAATATATAAAGATGTAACCTATTAATTATTTTTAAAAAATCCTCCCCCAACCAGCAGAGTCCTTTTCCACCAAAATACATTTAGCGATGAAAAAAATTTAATATTAAAAAATGAAATAAAAAATAAAAATAAATGTTCGGGTCATTTTTGCCCACATGGTCGCCTGACCCCAAACTAAGCAAAGCTTGCACCATCGCTGTCAAAGATTGATTTACATTAGTGCATTTCTAAACACGTATACATATAGATATAAACACCCAGCCATAGAACAAACACAAATAAATGTTTGCCTTAAGTGAGAATCGAATCCATGCCTCCAGGCTAAGAAGGCAGGCAGGCAGGCAGGCTAAATTTCTTTCTTAACGACCAAGCCAGCGTTAGAGAACGAAGCGTCTCTGCTACAGCTTCGAAAAAATGCTTTTGTATGTCCGAATGGAATCTTTATCCGGATATTTGTCATCCTCTACAGTGGCCCTATTCGGAGATTTGATATTTTCATCTCATCTTTTTTCGTACTTGTTGCTCTCGTTTGAAACGTCATAGGTGTGAGAGTGACCAAGATAAAATCTCATCTCATTTCACGCGCAGGAATAGCCCCCCACGTCGTATTTCTTAGCCGATTCTCTTAAAATGTTGTAAGTAGGGTCGATAATTATACAGATTTTTTTTGTCGATTCAGGTTTTGTTTTTTTTTAATGGAGATAAATTTTGCGGATATTATTAAAAAAACATATCTCCATGTTTTTTTAAATAATATCCGAAAAATTGCTCTACTCACAAAATTTCACGAAAATCGGTTGAAGAATGCTACCTGTAGTGGAGGATTAACATCGGCCGCGATATCTACAGCTCACAGAGCCAATATTTTTATCTTTTGGTTGATTTTTTCCCTGCTACACAATATCGTCGCACCGCTCAGCTTTTGTTGGAAAAGCACCTTTAGAGTAGGTACCCCACACCACATGCTGTATTTGTAATACTAAATAGTACTTAGACTATCCTGTAGTAGGGCAAGTATAGTTAGTAGTACATTGTGCTAAGTTAGGGTTGAACACGGACGTCGTGGGACAGACGTAGTTGTACGAGACATAAGTAGCATTGGATGACACGTAGATGCAGAGAGTGTAGTTCTGGCAGGTGGTGTCTGCGGTGTTGGGGTGCCGGCCCGCGCCCTGCGTTGCGCAGTTCACTTGGGTATGGACTTGCCACGCGATGCACAACACCTGAACGAAAGAGAAATTTAAAATTAAAGTAAGATTAGTTAGCTACTTTTAGGCAGGCAGGCAGGCAAGTAAAAATAATTTATGATGATACTTGCATAGGTATATTTACAGTTAAAATTTAAACTTACCAAAAGCACTGCGAAAACGATCTTGTTTGTAGTAGTACCCTCATTTCAGATTCTTAAGTAATGTTTGGACTAAAACCCGAACTACCCGCTTTTATACTAAGCACTCTTTATCCATGAAGAGCCATCAATTTTATTGTTATGGCCCAATTGATGCTATAATCGTAAATATGAACGAATAATTATGTTTGCCTGACCTCGTTTTTAAGTATTCCAGTCGCGAAAATTTTTAGGAAAATTTTAGTGGGTACGTAGATACCTACTTCCTAAACTTAATTAACGGTTTTCGATAAAGGCTCGCCTCTCAAAGCAGAGGGAGCGGGTCCGATCCCACCCGAAGGCACCAATTTGTTCATTGTATGAACCTAAATAATACGTGCGTATTTAATGTCATCTGTATGGCGTGTGTATAGCGACAGGCTCGCGGGTACGAATCTGTCGCCAGGGCCACATTTAGGCCTGAATATCTTCCGGCAAAGTGTGGGTGTTGTAATACATCAATTTCGGGACTAAAGGCGTGACGATATGTTATGTCGTTTTTGCATAAGCCATGTAGAATCGTCATAAAAAAACTTACTTTTTTTTAAAGTTCTGACAACACATTAGTAACTTTGAAGTTGACATGATTTTAAGGTCTAATGCCATATTTTGACAGATAGTGAAACAAAATTACAGATGGACAGACGACAGTGAGAGAGGTTAGAATTTTGAAAAACAAATAAATTAATTTATGAACTTTTCAATTAAAAACTCTGTGAAAGACAGATAGAAACTAAAAACACTCTGCATTGTGGTATATTAAGCCTTAATAATGTATTCAAACATTGTAATACCAAGGTAATTAAAATATTTACATTCGATAGGTTATGTTTACAACAGTGATTTGATTAATAAATAATCTTTCTTTACATAGACAATGGCAAAGACTCCAGTACCTTTGTAGAAAGCTTGCTACCTTAGAAGGCCAGAAACTTCCGCAGGCGACTGCCTCTAGTGATGGGATATCGCCGCCACCGAGGATTCCTAGAGGCCCCACTGACATCTTGCAAGCATTAGCAGCGACTGTAGGTCCCGATCCTACTGCTGCACACTACAAGTAAGACATAATTCACATAATAGTGAACCTGCCTTCTGAGCTTGGGTGGGTTTGATTTTCACCTATGGAAAACATTTACTTAAAAAATCCTATGACTATAATTGTGTGTGAAAATTATAGTAGTAATAGAAAGCTATATTCGAATAATTTTATATTTCAATATTAATTTGTAAAATTCCAGGTACCATGATGATCCATACCTCATACCGCTGTCTAACTTCCGAAAGCGAGCATATGCACTATCAGCTGAAGCTGGTAGAAAAGCAGCGGCGTGGATCAGAGATGAACACGCAGACTGGTTCACCACTAGAGAATGGGACCCTCCCGGCAAGAAAATCACACCTTACGTCAATGCCGATCCTAAGATTGAGGCTTACAATCCCAAGCCTATTTATACTGATGAAAGCAAGGTACTCAAAACCTGCCTACTAATAACAATAATGTTATTGTACCTATCTAGTTATGTAAATACAAGCTGCGCCCTGCAGTTTCACCCGCAGTTGAAAATATCCTATGTGCTATTCTAGAGTATAATCTATCTCTGTGCCAAATTTCATCCGGATCTGTCCAGCCGTTCTGGTGTGAAAGAGTATCAAACATCCATCCATCCATTCCTACAAACTTTCACGTTTACAATAGTAGTAGGAGTAGGATAGTCTTGTTAGATGTATACATAAGTTCTTCTGTTCCCTTAAACAATAATGAAAACATTATAAAAAAATATGGTCTTGCAAAACATGCAAGTGTAAAAAAATTAAGGACTTCTCTAAAATAGCAGTTAAAGTTATGAGGCAAAGATTATATGATATTTTTTTTCCTGACCATTAAAAATTTTTTCAATCCACTTAATTCCTTGATATTTTATAAAAATGCTTTTGATACAGGTAACTGAAGAAGATCTCAAATATACCGTCCAAAATGTTTTACTTGAGGACTCAATTAAGGTGTTCCAACTGCTCGGTGGTGTAGACGGTGTCAATGACGAACTGAAGCTGCAGTTCCTGCAGTTGTTATGCTTCTACAATGAAAAAGAGCCTGATTCTCTGGAGTGGCTTGAAGAGAGATGGTTCGCTGCATCCACCAGGGAACGGCATGCCATGACTTGGAAGTATGCTGCTTGTTTTAATTTAAATAAATAAATAATAAAATACGGATTTCGTGTAGTGATATTTAGGGAGCTGCTGAAGTTTAGAAGAAGAAGTGCTGTTTCAAGACTTGATTTGTAGATCGCAACAATTTTTAATGGTAAAAAAGGACAATTTGTCTAATGTTATCTGCATCCTAAAATGAAAATAGTACTTCTTTTTTTGTATGTAGTGTATAGGTCTCTGTCTCTCTCTTGCTTGTTAGATGACAAATGAACTAAATGAAATATTTTGTTTTTAGATTGGGTGGTTTAGCTGATAAAATCTTCACATCAATAGAGCCTAAGACATCGGAAGCATACTGTGCCATCATACAAGGCATGGCAAAATACTATCAAGTATGTGACAAAAATTCTATGATCACTAAAAAAATATAATTCACAAAAAATCAGTGGCCTTGGTATACAGAGTTATCAGCAAAGGGTTTTCTAAGCCGAAGCATTGTACTCATTCTTATTAACAACTTTCACTTTGGAGACAACCCTAAAATAACAAAAAAAAAACAGTTTTAACATTTAGAAAGTTAATGGATTGTCGACAAAATGTACGGAAACAGCCTTCAATCACACATAATGGAGATATGGTAGGAAAACGCAAACATGGATGGCATAAATGAGGTGCTGCACACAATTCACCGTAGGTACAAACAAATGCAACCAGTTGCAACACAACAGTGATAATTATTGTTGTCTCATTCTCGCAATAGCCTTTTATCTTTTTCTAAATGTCTCTCTATCTTTATTATTGATACTCGTAACATAATACTGTCAACGGACGGAGCTGTTTGGTGTCCATTTGCTAAAGATAAAGAATATTTATTTGCATACAACATGGTCTTACAAAAGATGTTGGAATCACAAAAAGGCTCAAGCAAGGTGTCAAGCTTGTTGTGCTTGTACTTATATTTGATCCACGCGCTGTGTATTAGAAATTCGACTGGTGCCGCTTCTTCCTTCTATTAATTTGTTGAAAACAGCAGAGAGACAAATAATCTCGATTATTTAAGTCTATAGTAAAAGTTGTTCATAAAGATTTTTGGCCTAGTACACCCTTTCTTGATAACCCTGTAGATAGGTTATGGGCATGATCCAAAAAAAAATTGTCTAGGTCAAAACAAGGTCTAGCATTCCGGGAGCAAACACATAATGACGTCACTCGTCATCGTCATCCGTCTCTTTCGAACTAGTTGTAAATGAATGAATTCGGTCTTGCTTAAGCATCGATTGATTTTTTTTTTTTTTAAATTATTCATGACCATGGATACTCGTCCTTCAGTCGGATTCTTAGTAATATTTTTTCCTTCAGTAACAGATGATGGGATGATTATGATGAGGTGATGATGAAGACGATGAATCCCTCCCCTTTCCCCATTCCAGTAAAGTTATGGATACTTTACTGAAACTTTAAGTGAAGTTTTGTAGAGAACACGAAAAATCGCGTTTCGCGATGTTTGTATCATTTGCCCACACTCGTGCACGTTGACGAACCGGTAAACGTTAATAATCCACCATTATTACACTTTAACACTCGAAGAATCACAAGTTTTAGAAAATAATACAAAAACACGACACCATCTTTTCGGTTCCCGCCAAAACTCCCCAGCATCGATTGACGTCACTATGTGTTGCCCACGTGACCGGAATGCTATACTTGGCGGAGTATATTATTATACTATGATTATGGGTACATCTTTTGTGGGTTTGGTTTTGACTGTTAAACAGTTATTTCTAAATAGACTGGCACCATTAGGTAGTATTTAAAAAACTTGAAGAATTTGTTTTATTTTAGGCTGAGCGAGCTCATCAGTTATCTCAGGAAGCTATTGAACAAGGCATCCCACTGTCCACTGGAGTGTACAACTCTCTGTTGGGCTGCGTTGGCTTCCTGAAGGAAGGCATCACATTACGTACTGAAGCTCTCAAACAACTGCTTGGTGAAATGAATCAACAGGTATGGTGTACACCCTGAACTCTGACCTTGTGGTCATAACGCCTTTGCTAATGTTGCGTAAAATCAATATCTATTTTAATGTTATAAAATTGAAAGTAACTCTGTCTGTCTGTCTGGTAGGCTTTTCGCGGCTAAACGACTGAACAGATCTTAATGAAATTTGATAATTAGATATAGTAAATCACGAGAAAGGTTTTGGATACAATTTTCTGAATAAACGCGAACGAAGTCGCGGGTAACAGCTAGTAGAATATAAAACTCATATTTTCATAAAAACTTCTTGCATAGAAATGATGAGTAAATCAACAGTACTGAAATTATATACAGATATAAAAAACATTGCAATGCTGATTTTGTTCTTGCTATCTATAAAACTGGTCTGATACCTTCGTTTTGCACAGTCAATTAATATCAAATCTAACTAATATTATAAAAACGAAAGTTTTTGAGTGTGTATTGTACACTCACACATGTATGTATGTATGTTACTACTTCACGCTCAAACGGCTATACCAATTTCAATTAATTTGAATGGTGGTAACTGACACTCTGGTTTAACACATAGGCTAACTTTAATACCGAAAAGTGAAGTTTTTCCGCAAGAATTTAAACTGCGGGTTAAACCGCTGGACGCAGCTAGGAAAAAAAAAAACAAATGAAATAGTCATCACCTCTCTATACCACTGTTGTTCTCTAAGTAATGCCTTAAAGGAACAAAAGTGGTATGGCGAGGTCATCATCACTATCCTACTTCATACTTGTATCATAAAAATGCGAAAGTTTCTTGTGTGTTGTTTGTTAAATGTATCGGCGGATTTGAATGGATTTCATTCAAATCCGCCGATACATTTACGGAATTTATTTTACGGAACAGAGTTAGTTAGGACATAATCCTAGATTTACACACCCGCGCCTCACGGGGTTTTGACCAGCGGTTAAAACGTACCCTATACGTTTTAACGTTATACGTTTTAATTAACCGCTGGTCAAAACACCGCGAGGCGCATTATCCCATTTTTTGTGCCGTATACAAGTTGAAAACAGCACCCCTAGCATGCGAGAACGTGACGAGGCTACGTGTAAACATATGTCTGTCTCGATAAAAAAAAGTCGACATACCGTAGTCGCGTTGCGCATGCTAGGCCGCGCGCCGGTTTGCCCGCGCTTATCCACTTACACTACACAAAGCAAATAAAGTAGCAAATGGCGTGGCAGCCCACTGGCACTGATCGGGGCAGGTCACTTCTCAGCACAGGTCGGCGTGGGTTCGCGCTGGTTCGGCACAAAGTATATATGTTTATGCCTGCGTCGGCTACTTGCCCACGCCGATAAGCGCAGTTACACCAGACCGGGCTGCCTGGTTTCCACTTGTATATTCTTCTTCAATTCTTTCTTTCAATACATCCCAGGGTCTATCCCCGAACGAGGAGACTCTAAACGCGTGCCTCCGGTCCATATCGGCGTGGGGCGGCGGCAAGCCGCTGCAGGAGCTGGCGCTGGGCGTCGTGACCGAGATGAAGCGTCTCGGCATAAGGCCCGGCCTCGCGGCGTACTACTACCTGCTGTGCCTGTTCTGTAAAGAGAGTGAGTATTATTATCTTAAGCTTTCACGCCTCAACTACTTAAGCGATCGTCATGAAATTTTGCATGTATACATTTTGGCGGGGTTACAGAAAAGGACTTAAAGTACCTTTATTTATTTTTTTGACATTCGTAAGTGTATATTACCAATTATTGTAACTATACCCATTTGAAACAATAAACTGAAACTTTCATCCCGAAAATAATAACGGTTCCTATGGGCCCGAGTGTAAAACCACTGGGCGCAGCTAGTCCTACTTCCTACTTATTTTATAAAAATTCGCAAGTAAATATGTGTTTGCTTGTTACTTCTGTAAACAGATTTGAATGAAATTCGAATGTCTGTTTTCTACTACAGGTCGCTAAAAGAGATATTTTCAAGGAGCTTTCCCCTTGAAAGTATCAGATATGAGAATATAAAATAATATGAGAATTTTTGACAACAAAAACTGAGTTTCCAAAATAACTGGATAGAACCTGTTCACAAATTTTCACGAGAATCGGTCGTAAAATGCTACCTGAAGAGGAGGACAGACGCCGGCCGCGAGGTCTTCACATTCTCACATCACGTTCTCACAAAGCCATTAGTGTTTTGGCGCAGTCCGAAATAGGCCAAAGGAGCCAATGACAAAAAAAAAAACAAACCAATGACCCAAAAAAAAATTACTACCGACGTTAATTAATTAATATACATGGTTATATGTAACTCACCAAGAAACCTCGGGCGAACTCTGTAATCGCGAAAAGAAAATCAGCTGTTCCATACATTTTGTCTCAGGCCAATGAACTGTTTGTATGGAACAGCTGTTTTTTTTTTTTTCGCGATTTCAGGATTGAAATCGCGAAAAAAAAAAAACAGCTGTTTTTTTGTTGTTCATATTGATGAGTACAATGAACCCTTAAGAGGTTTCTGGTTAGTTACCTAAAACCCTGTATAATTTGTTGTAATCTTTCAGGAGGGCCTCGTGTTGACATACTGAGCTCCATCCTAGCTGACCTGGAGAGTAGAGAGAGTCTTATCCCAAATGAAGCAGCCGACACAAACTTTTTCATCACAGCTATGGGAATTTGTAGCGATCACTTGCAGGTACAAAATTAACATAGTAATGAGCTGGCCTCGACGCGTGAGATGCTATCTTGCTCACTCTTACTCCTATGATTTTTCCAACGTGCGAGACAATGACCAGGAAATATCTCACGCGTAAGAATAGGGCTCCAGCAGGGCTATTCACAACCATTCGGAAACGTTTCCGATCGGACCCCACAAATTTTAAACTCAAATTGTTCGAATCTCAGTCTACTTTTATACATTTTAAAATAGGGAATCAAGTATAAATCCGATCGGAATAATTAATCACGTTTAAAAACTTATGAATATAGACTGAAATTCGAATAATTTAGGCTTAAAATGTTTGAAATCCGAACGAGAACGTTTCCGAATGGTTGTGAATAGCCCTGCTGGTTCTTTGGCTAATAACAAGCATCACTACATTTATTTTTTCAGGATATCAACATGGCGGAGCGCGTTCACGCTTTACTAATGAAAGGCGACAATTACAAGCTTGCCGGCGACGCGTACAAAGAGAGCATATACTACAGGCATTTGATTACAGTCGCTTGCAGGTACATACTTACTCAACTTTTAAATATTTGTAATTTGACGTTCATAAGTGTATCTTTGATACCTAAATTGAATAAAAACATTTTGACTTTGACTTTGACTTTGAAGCGATGAAAGCCTAATTGCAGAAGGTTCGCTTCTCAAGCCAGAGGGAGCGGGTTCGGACCCAGCCGAAGGCATGCACCAATTTGTTCGTTGTGTGAACATTTGTGCGTATTTAATGGCATCTACTATATGACTGGAGCCCGGTGTATGGCGACAGGCTCGCCCGGCCCGGCTCGGCTGTCACATTTGGACTCCCAAATGTGACAGCCGAGCCGGGCCGGGCGAGCCTATAGAGCTCGCCCGGCCTCGGCGAGGCGAATATCGTCCGGCGATGTGTGGGTGTAGTATATCTCTGCCAGCCATAGCAGATGACATACAATACGCACATATGTTCACACAATGAACAACTTGGTGCGTGCCGTCGGCTGGGTCTGAACCCGCTCCCTCTGGCTTGAGAGGCGGGCCTTCTCCAACTAGGCTATCATTGCATTGCAAAAAATAAAATAATCAGTCTCTGGCAGCCTTAGTACAAGTACTTCGTTTGGGGTCAGGCGGCCGTGTGTGACAATGTCTCGAATTTATTTATTTATAAGGGCATTAAAATAATAGTATTAACATTTTAATTTTTTTTAGGCACGCGCCGTTCGCGAAAACAGCAGAGTATTTGGACACATTGATACCAAACATCTACGTACCGGAACCCTCGGTTATGGAAGAGGTTAGTAACATTTCTTGAATTCGATGTCTTGGGGCGCCCCTAGTCTGGCCATATTTTTAAATAATGACTTACAAATACATTTTTTTTTCTTACTTTTTGACATTTGATATTTTGACTTGTACTATTATGACATTCACATTATTATTATTATTTTCATGTTGATGTCATTTGTTTGTTATATTTTATTGAATTCTCTTTTTATTACCATGACATGTTTTTATTTTTATTTGATAATTTGATTTATGAGATTAATTTAATTTGTTGTTTATTGAATTTATTGTAATTAATTATTATTATCATTAGCGTAAGTCGGGTAACTGGTGCTACTTGAATAAATAAATAAATAAATAAATATTTTTACTACAAAACTGGCCTGACAATACTCGCAATATTTTCTGACTTCTGAGTTCTGGCCAAAAGGGCTGGTGTTCCGGCGCTACTGGGAGGCCGCACAGGGAGCAAAAGCCCAGAAGATTTAGTTAATTTTATTGATGTTATTTAATCAATTATCTTATATCTTTAAATGAGCAATTCTTGTATATATATATATATAATTGGAATCTCGGAATCGGCTCCAACGATTTTCATACAATTTAGTATATAGGGGGTTTCGGGGGCGATAAATTTTAGAAAATGTCATTTTATTCGTGTTTTATCGATAATCAACTTAAACATAAACTTGGAAGAAAAATAACAAAAATAAAAAAAACAAAAAAAGGCGTTTGAGTAGTCTCAGCTGAAAAATATGACTCTTCTTGACATCTATTGGCGAATAATAATACTATTTTTTGTGAGCAACTAATTGCTTTAACGACACAACAGCAGATGGCGTTGTTAAGTAACACGAAGTCAATGAGTGTTTGGTTTGAGGTTAGGCTAAAATCAATTGTTTATTTATGTTATTTGTGTCTTCTTAATGCACGTGTTCACTTAAAAAATTGTTTCTAATATAAGATTAAACTAATTGCACTCATGATTTTTTTCTTTAAATAACCAGTTCATATTTTTTTATTATTCATTCGGTAAGATCGATAAATATTATTCATATTTCATCATTTTATTAGTAATTCGTACTTAAGTAAATATAATTTCCAAAAAACACAATTTAAAAAAAAAAAACCGAGCAAAGCTCGGTCATCCAGGTACTTAATAATTAATTGTTATTTAATTAATCATGTTAATCTGTAAGGTATTTATTTTCTATGGGTCTCTGTAACTTGCATTGTATGCAAGTTATATTGCCTGAAATAAATGGATTATTATCATTGTTATTATATTGCCCACTGTAGCCCGGCTATCATCAGCTATGCTAGAAATGTATTAGGATATGGACGGGCCTTACTCAGAGTATTGTCGCAATATTGCCAGGCCAGAATTGTCGGGCCAGTATTGCAGTACAAATATTTCCAGTCTACAAGCGCCCTTACTTACTGGTGGGCCGCGAGCTAATATTGATTGGGTCCTGAATAAATTGTCCTCACATCCATGCAGCCATGCATGCATCCTTTTCACTGAAAAATAACATATCGTCACGCCTTTCCCCCGAGGGGGCTGGCAGAGGTGTAATACAACACCCACACTTCGCCGGACGATATTCAGTGCCAAATGTGACAGGGGGCAAGCCTGTCGCCATACACCGGGCTCCAGTCATGTAGCAGATGACATACAATACGCACATATGTTCACACAATGAACAATTTGGTGCGTGCCGTCGGATGGGTTCGAACCCGCTTCATCTGGCTTGAGAGGCGGGCCTTCTCCCAACTAGGCTGCCATGGCATGCGTGGCTTAAATAGAACGATATTTAGTAGAATTTGAAAGGTATTTAGGTTAGAAGGATATTAAAAACTTGTCAGATGGGGAATCATTTCACTGGAAAAATGCTTGTTTCGAATCACTGCACATTTTAAAAAGTGTTTGAGGTGGCCCGCGGATCAGTCTACTTTTGGACCCATTGATTTAATTATTTTTACGATCCATTTGTGTTTAGGTTTAATTTCATTTTCATTTTCTTTACATAAATGCCATATTATACAGGGTTATCCGGATAGGGTGTACTAAGCCAAAAGGGGGTCATTGATACTCATCATTAAAAACAACTTTTACTAAGGATCCACCCGAAAATCAGCTGTTCCATACAAATAGTTCATTAATCGTCGACAAAATGTATGAAATAGTTGTTATTTTACGATTTCAGGGTTATCATCTATTTATGTCATCTGCTACGCCCCCTGTCACATTTGAGACTGAATATCGTCCGGCGAAGTGTGGGTGTTGTATTACACCTCTGCCAGCCCCCTCGGGGGAAAGGCGTGAGGATTCAGGATTATCCCCATAGTAAAAGTTGGTCATAATGATGAGTACAATGGCCCCTTTTGGCTTAATACACCCTTTCCTGATAGCCCAGGATATACTTCTACTTATTTGTTTTTAAATTTTACAGATTATCAAAGTATTGGAGCTGAACGGATCTGGCGATAGACTGGCGCAGGCGTGGTCACAGCTCGTCATATTCGGACACGCGAAGAAAAACAGACTCATCGAGAAGTTACTGGACGCCATGTGCAGTTGTTATCAGCTGCAGGGTGCGTATTAACTTTTATGATCACCTTGAAAGAAAGCAAATTATGAGTTTTCTTGATCATTCTTATCCACAGCGATTGAAGCGATGGCAGGCTAGTTGGGAGAAGGTCCGCCTCTCAAGCCAGAGGGAGCGGGTTCGAACCCAGCCGACGGCACGCACCAATTTGTTTATTGTGTGAGCATATGTGCGTATTGTTTGTTATCTGCTACATGACTGAAGCCCGGTGTATGGCGACAGGCTCGCCCCCGTCATATTGGGACTGAATATCGTCCGGCGAAATGTGGGTGTTGTATTACACTTCCAGCCAGCCCTCTCGGGAGAAAGGCGTGACGATATGTTATGTTTTGTCTTATCCACATCTCACATATTCTCACGACTAGCAAAGGGTCTTTCTGGGCCTCGTTTCAACTAGACCAATAGTTTTTAAATTTCAATGAGTTACTTCTAAATAGAACGGATGAGTCGAATTTTGATTTAGGTGAATTAGTCTGAAGTGTTCTTAGATTGTTGAGGGTTTTTAATTTTTTAAATTTATCTTGTATTTATAGAACCGGACGTGCAAGCGAAAATGCGCACGGCTGCTGCAGACGTCATGACACACGATGTGGCCGCTGTCACAGAAGAGGAATCCAAAGACCTTAGATCACCAACTTCGCAAAAGTAAGTTCGTTAGTGTAGCGTACTGTTACACGCCACCCTTGCAAAACCAGAAGAAAAAAAAATGTTTTGCTATTGTCTTTTTTTTATTTAAATATTACACTCCACGGACTCCGGGGACCGTGACTTTTGTAAACATAAATCATTAATCTTATATCTTTAAATGAGCAATTCTTGTACCTATATATACAACGTGCTGGTTTTGGGTGTAGTAATACTGAAACGGCACATGCCGAGACTGATTTAGAATTAAACCTGGAAGGTCTCCTTATCGTAAGCACGATAGATTTTAAGTTATCACAACTTAAACTTTTACGTAAATTTGACTTGCAGCAACCCTAATAAGCTCACAAACAGCTGTTCGGTTGATGACCGGTCTTGCCGACAAAGACTACTAAGTGCGCAGAAAGAATATTATCTTTACCTACAAAACACAGAACGGAGTAAATGTCCCTTTATACATTTTAAGAACTATTTTAAACAGAAACAAAAGCAAGATATCTTTTAGATACTTAAATTGTTACATATCTAGTCAACGACATGAATAAAGTGAACGTAAACTCGCCGAAAACGAAACGAAAACCCTGGGTTTAGCAGCCATATCATGATGGAGTTTAGAACAGGCTATTACCATTCAATGCATTAGCAAAATTTTGAGTCCGTGCTGTTCCCCGTTGAAGAGTTCCCTTGCCGGAGGTCATCCCTGGGTGTAGCAGCTGTGTCATGATGGCGTTGAGAACAGGCTATTACAATTAAATAGATTTACAAAATTTCGAGTCTGTGCTGTTCACCGTTGAAGAGTTCCTCTACCCATCTCCTGACTCCATCATCTCCATCAGATCATCTCGGTGGCACCAGGTTGTTGCATAGTCACTCAACTTACATAAGTATACATAAAACATTTAAGTTCAATCGGAAACCAAAGAGTAGGCATTTAACGTGAAAGATTTGATTACTGACAGACACCGTAGGTACATGCGAAAATAAAAATAAAAGCTCGTCAAAAGATAAATTGTGCATATTGCATAATAAAATTATTCTTTGCCATTTCGCGAAAACATCAAAACATTTGTCGGCAAAAGTAAAAGAGCTCACAGAGAGCCGCCAAAGCGTACCGCGGGACAATTGGCAACAAGCGGTGCTCTAAACAAAATAGGCAAGGAACTACCATGAGTTCGGTATTAAAGTGTATTTATGCAAAATTCTTCTCGTCACTTTTTGTCAAGCGAGAACGTAAGAAGACTATGTGTAAACATAATATGTCTGTCTCGATAATAAGAGGCGACATACCTTTGGCGCGTTGCGCATGGTAGGCCAGCAAGACACTTGTTGTATTACGAGTTATTATTGTAATTTTAGTTTTTTTTTATTATCATGGCACACATTTTCCAACGCTCACATGCTTAGAAAACCGGGTTCGTCACTTCGCTGTTAGCAAAATTCTTTATTTGGTTTAAGATTTTGACATTTCAAGCACGTTGTGAGTATTAAAAAGTTAAGCCGATTCCGATTTATCAGTCAATATGGCGATGATTGTCCGTTGTTTAACTTTGATGATCATTACGGTTTTCGAAACTCTTTAAACAGAGAGATTTGATTTTTAGAACCAAGACTTTTGATACTTTCCTCCGACGGTCGAAAATAAAACGAAAATGAGAAAAGGTTTCGTTACTATGCAAACTCATGGTTACCCCTACAAGCCACAAAAAATAATTTTATAAAATTTTTAAAGTTTCGTCTAGTTGCTCTCTATCCATCCCGGTGTGAAGTCATAAAATTCCTTCTTTATTGTTTGATTGCGTAGATTATAATACGATGTCATAATTATTCAAATGCTGAATATTACGAGATGATATTTTAATGTGTTGGTGCTGCGGAAGGAAACTGCCTTGCGGCGCGTGAGATCTACCGTAAACGTTTTGTGGACGGAAGGTCGCCTCTGCAACAGTCATTTGCCTCCTCGATCTCCGGACCTGACGCCTTTGGACTTTTTTCTGTGGGGTTTCGTCAAAAATGCCGTGTATGCCGTGCTATGAAATACCACGGAGGAAATGGTTGCGCGTATTACACCGGCATTCATCACGATTGCTCCCGAAATGCTCCGGAATGTCATGGCTTCAGTGTCTCGTCGAGTGGGGTTGTGCATTGAGAGGGGAGGACAGCACTTCGAACCTCTTCTGTGATCTGTGCGATAAGTGTGTTGTGTTGAGGTAGTTCTTGGATTGTTGTGAATGTTGTAAAACACGCAACTTCGTGTTACCTATGTGAAAAAGTGACTCCAAAAGAGCAGTAATCACAATGTTATCTCACGGACAAGGAAGAATAATAATTAGGTAAGATAAGAACCTACTACGTAGGTACATTTTTGTATACTTAGTACTAATATGTGGTTATTAGCAAAGTAATTAGTAAAACACTAGCGAAATACAAAAAAAACCTTAATACCTATCTAACATCTTATAAATCTACCTACTTCCACTGTAACGTAAACAATAAACATTGTTTCATAGCGAATTAAGTTTAAGCCGTGTGCGCCGCCGTCGGCGGCGGGGCGCGGGCTGAAGAACGGGGAAGACGATCGCATGCGTGTTGAGTGTTGTTTGACAAACGCCGCGGTCAGCGATCGCTCTAAGGGCTGTCCAAAATAATTGTAAAAAATAGTTTTTTAAACTTTATTGTTCCATACAAAGTTTAAAAAACTATTTTTTACAATTATTTTGGACAGCCCTTACAGCGATCGCTGACCGCGGCGTTTGTCAAACAACACTCAACACGCATGCGATCGTCTTCCCCGTTCTTCAGCCCGCGCCCCGCCGCCGACGGCGGCGCACACGGCTTAAACTTAATTCGATGTTTATTGTTTACGTTACAGTGGAAGTAGGTAGATTTATAAGATGTTAGATAGGTATTAAGGTTTTTTTTTGTATTTCGCTAGTGTTTCACTAATTACTTTGCTAATAACCTCATATTAGTACTACACAAAAATGTACGTAGTAGGTTCTTATCTTACCAAATTATTATCCTTCCTTGTCCGTGAGATAACATTGTGATTACTGCTCTTTTGGGGTCACTTTTTCACTTAAGTAACACGAAGTTGCGTGTTTTACAACATTCACAACAATCCAAGAACTACCTCAACACACACTTATCGCACAGATCACAGAAGAGGTTCGAAGTGCTGTCCTCCCCTCTCAATGCACAACCCCACTCGACGAGACACTGAAGCCATGACATTCCGGAGCATTTCGGGAGCAATCGTGATGAATGCCGGTGTAATACGCGCAACCATTTCCTCCGTGGTATTGCATAGCACGGCATACACGGCATTTTTGACGAAACCCCACAGAAAAAAGTCCAAAGGCGTCAGGTCCGGAGATGGAGGCGGCAAACGACTGTTGCAGAGGCGACCTTCCATCCACAAAACGTTTACGGTAGATCTCACGCGCCGCAAGGCAGTTTTCGTCCGCAGCACCATCACATTAAAATATCATCTCGTAATATTCAGCATTTGAATACCTAAGACATCGTATTATAATCTACGCAATGAAACAATAAAGAAGGAATTTTATGACTTCACACCGGGATAGATGGAGAGCAACTAGACGAAACTTTAAAAAAATTATGAAATTATTTTTTTGCGGCTAGTAGGGGTAACCATGAGTTTACATAGTAACGAAACCTTTTCTCATTTTCGTTTTATTTTCAACCGTCGGAGGAAAGTATCAAAAGTCTTGATTCTAAAAATCAAATCTCTCTGTTTAAAGAGTTCCGAAAACCGTAATGATCATCAAAGTTAAACAACGGACAATCATCGCCATATTGGCTGATAAATCGGAATCGGCTTAACTTTTTAATACTCACAACAGTCACAACGTGCTTGAAATGTCAAAATCTTAAACCAAATAAAGAATTTTGCTAACAGCGAAGTGACGAACCCGGTTTTCTAAGCATGAGAGCGTTGAAAAATGTGAGCCATGATATTTAAAAAAAACTGAAATTACAAAAATAACTCATAATACAACAAGTGTCTTGCTGGCCTACCATGCGCAACGCGCCAAAGTTATGTCGCCTCTTATTATCGAGACAGACATATTATGTTTACACATACCTAGTCTTCTCACGTTCTCGCTTGACAAAAAGTGACGAGAACAATTTTGTCGAACTTTCATAAATACACTTTAATACCGAACTCATGGTAGTTCCTTGCCTATTTTGTTTAGAGCACCGCTTGTTGCCAATTGTCCCGCGGTACGCTTTGGCGGCTCTCTCTGAGCTCTTTGTCTTTTGCCGACAAATATTTTGATGTTTTCGCGAAATGGCAAAGAATAATTTTATTATGCAGTATCTTTTGACGAGCTTTTATTTTTATTTTCGCATGTACCTATGGTGTCTGTCAGTAATCAAATCTTTCACGTTAAATGCCTACTCTTTGGTTTCCGATTGAACTTAAATGTTTTATGTATACTTATGTAAGTTGAGTGACTATGCAACAACCTGGTGCCACCGAGATGATCTGATGGAGATGATGGAGTCAGGAGGTGGGTAGAGGAACTCTTCAACGGTGAACAGCACAGATTCGAAATTTTGTAAATCTATTTAATTGTAATAGCCTAATCTCAACGCCATCATGGCACAGCTGCTACACCCAGGGATGACTTCCGGCAAGGGGACTCTTCAACTGGGAACAGCACGGACTCAAAATTTGCTAACGCATTTAATGGTAATAGCCTGTTCTAAACTCCATCATGATATGGCTGCTAAACCCAGGGTCTTCGTTTCGTTTTCGGCGAGTTTACGTTCACTTTATTCATGTCGTTGACTAGATATGTAACCATTTAAGTATTTAAAAGATATCTTGCTTTTGTTTCTGTTTAAAATAGTTCTTAAAATGTATAAAGGGACATTTACTCCATTCTGTGTTTTGTAGGTAAAGATAATATTCTTTCTGCGCACTTAGTAGTCTTTGTCGGCAAGAACGGTCGTCAACCGAACAGCTGTTTGTGAGCTTATTAGGGTTGCTCCGAGTCAAATTTACGTAAAAGTTTAAGTTGTGATAACTTAAAATCTATCGTGTTTACGATAAGAAGACCTTGCAGGTATAATTCTAAATCAGTCTCGGCATGTGCCGTTTCAGTATTACTACACCCAAAACCAGCACGTTGTATAATTGGAATCTCGGAATCGGCTCCAACGATTTTCATACAATTTAGTATATAGGGGGTTTCGGGGGCGATAAATCGATCTAGCTAGGAATCATTTTTAGAAAATGTCATTTTATTCGTGTTTTATCGATAATCAACTTAAGCATAAACTTGGAAGAAAAATAACAAAAAGGAGGCGTTTGAGTAGTCTCAACTGAAAAATATGACTCTTCCTGACATCTATTGGCGAACAATAATACTATTTTTTGTGAGCAACTAATTGCTTTAACGACACAACAGCAGATGGCGTTGTTAAGTAAAGCGAAGTCAATGAGTGTTTGCTTTGAGGTTAGACCAAAATCAAAGGTACTACATATAATATGAAAAAGTGAGTCTTTGTTCATTTTCTTTGTTTCTTTGTAACGCTTTCACGTCTGAACTACTCAACCGATCGTCTTAAAATTTTGCATACATGTTGTTTAGGGTACAGAAAAGGATATAGGGTACTTTTTATCCCGGAAAAATCAACGGTTCCTGTGGGACCGTGGGTTAAACCACGGGTCGCAGCTAGTTATTATTTAATAGGAATACAGGTAGAGGGGGGTTAGTTATTAATTTCTATTGTCTTCGTCCCTTGCTTTTGTACCACACGCTATAAGCTGGTTTTGCAAAGTCGTGCGTACTAACTACGCACGACACTGTGGCGCACCGGGCGGCGCTGCGAGCGACAGACATTCGGATCGTTCTCTGCTGTATCGTATTTCTTTCGTGTTTATTTGTAACTAGCTGCGCCCAGCAGTTTCACCTGCGGTTAAAAAGTATCCTATGTGCTATTCTAGACTATAATCTAGCTCTGTGTCAAATTTCATCCAGATCTGTGCAGCCGTTCTGGCGTGAAAGAGTAACATCCATCCATCCATCCATCCATCCATTCATACAAACTTTCGCATTTAAAATATTAGTAGGATTTAGTTAGGATTAGTGTGATTAATCTTTCACCTTATTACCTTTCAGGCTTTCAGCAGTGGCTCTGTCGAACATAATCGAGATATGTTCAGACAGCAAAGACAAGGCAGATCCGGTTTGGGAGAGCGTAGACGTGGCGATACAACGACTCAAGAACGAGGAGGCGGCCGGCGTCCCCACCCGACCACAGGCCTTAGTAGATGCAGCTGAGAAGGCGGCCACTGTTGGAAAACAAGGCATTGCTGCGGTAAGATAATATGTGCCTTATGCTGTTGCAATAAGAATTGGAATCATTGAGCGCTGAGAATTGAGAAATGCCGTCCAGCTTTGCAATGCTGCTAGCATTCTGGTTACTTTTCCGTCTGCCAACAGACGAAAAGGTGACCAGAAATTATTTATTTATTTAATTATAGGCGAGCAGCCTAGGGCTGATGTGCCTACATCACACTGTGTTGAATTAAAATTGTCCAAATTCACTAAAAGGTCGCACAAATATTGTTTTATCCACATGCAAATGTCTGTCAGAGACATTGGCTTTTGGTGCAACCAGCCATCAAGCCGGTTCTTAAATGCGTTGATGGAATACTAGGTTTTTTAGATTAGGTTTTTAATTTTTAAGTATTAGATTTAGTTGAGATTTATGTTTCGTTTATTATAAGTAGTTATTTTGAATGTTTTCATGTTTTTAAAGTTCTTAGTAAAAAAATATTACCTAATGTCAAAGTCAAAGTCAAAGTCAAAATGTTTTTATTCAATTTAGGTATCAAAGATACACTTATGAACGTCAAAGTTATTTATATAGACTCGACCGCCTTGTTCGGACAAAAAGCCTCTACTCAGAAGAACAGGCAATGAAAAACGTAGAGAGACGCGGAAATCTATTTTGATTGTGGCCGTGACCGTATCAGTGGTGCCATCTAGTTTTACGATGTAAAACATTTAAGATATCGTTAGGGCTATGTGATATGTGGTTCTTGGGAAGATTGCCCACGATCGCTTTTTGAAACGCGTTTTGCGAGCACACGTCTGCATCGCTATTTTTCTTTGATTTTTCGCGTTGATTTCGCGACTGTGTTTGGTTTGTTTTGCGTGAGAAAGCGGGTTCGGACCCAGCCGACGGCACGCACCAATGTGTTCATTTTGTGAACATATGTGCGTATTTAATGTCATCTGCTACATGACTGGAGCCCGGTGTATGGCGACAGGCTCGTCCCCTGTCACATTTGGGACTGAATATCGTCCGGCGAAGTGTGGGTGTTGTACATCTCTGCCAGCCCCTTCAGGGGAAAGGCGTGGCGATATGCTGATAAAAAATAGCATTATTTATTTTAAATTCAATACTATCTGTTACCCTCGACTTCGTTCGCGTTTATTCAGAAAGTAGTATAAAAACCTTCCTCGTGATATACTGTAACTGATTATCAAATTTCATCAAGATCCGTTCAGCCGTTTAGCCGTGAAAAGCCTACAAACAGACAAACAGACAGAGTTACTTTCGACTTTTATAATTTTAAGTATTTATTATCTACAGGCGGCAGTATCGTACCTAGCGGAATGTGGTTTCGAAGAGGCAGTGTCAGCCAGCCAGCGAGTGCTGGGCGTCATGCTGAACCGACCGCCCGAAGAAGTGCAGGCGGTTCTCGACAAGGACCCCGCGAGTGTGGCCAGCTCGCTGCACCCCGCGGCTCTGGCTGTCTCCCAGGCTTATCACTTGTAAGTTTTTTTCCTGCCTCGGTGGCTCAGTTGGTAGTGAACCTGCCTTCTGTGCTTGTGACGTGAAGACGTGGGTTCGATTTCTACCTAGGGCAAACATTGATGTGAAGAACGTTTGTGTTTGTTCAGGTCTGGGTGTTGAAAACTATTAAAGCACGTATTTAAAGATATTTAAATATGTATGTATATCAGTCTCTGGCAGCCATAGTACAAGCTTTGTTGCTTAATTTGGGGTCGAGCGACCGTGTGGAAAATGGCCCGAATTGGTTTATATTTTAAAGAGACTGACTACGCTTCACGATTTCTACAAAAAAATTACTCTGGAGGCTTCGGCCGTGGCTAGTTACCACCCACCGGACCAAGCCGTGCCGTGAATGACCTAGTCGTGTTCCGGGATGTAGTCCGGTGTAACCGTTCCGAAGACGGGTCTTAGCAGTAGCGCACTTGTAGCGCCTCACTCAACTGCCGTCTTTGTACTTCTTCACTCTAGTAAACTTCAAGGCTAGAGTGAATAAGTACCTAATAATAGGTCGTCGTGCTCCATCTTAGACCACAACGTCACTTAACATCAGGCGAGTTGGTGGTCAAACGTCGACCTATTCTACATAAAAAAAAATAAAAAATTACATAGTATTGTAATTTTTTTCTGAAAATAAACTGAAAGTTTTAGTAATCCATGCTTGCCGAATTTCATCCAAATCTTTTGAACCGTTACGGCGTCGAATTTATTTTCTTTATGTGAAGTTTAAGTTCTCTGCGCCAAATTTCATTCAGCAGGGCGAGCACGGGCCGGAGACTAATTGTCCTTACACCGTTTTTATCCCGCGAGGAAGTGACAAACATATCCGTATTTTAGCTTTGTCGCATCTAAGTACAGATACTAGCATATTAAAAAAAAAAACCCCGACACCGATTTTCATCAAAGACAGCTGAGAACACTCCTGAGTAATTCACATAACATATCGTCACGCCTTTCCCTCGAGGGGACTGGCAGAGGTGTACAACACCCACACTTCGCCGGATGATATTCAGTCCCTAATGTGACAGGGGGCGAGCCTGTTGCCATACACCGGGCCCCAGTCATGTAGCAGATGGCATACAATACGCACAAATGTTCACATAATGAACAAATTGGTGCGGCCTTCGGCTGGAACCCGCTCCCTCTGGCTTGAGAGGCGGGCCTTCTCCGGCTAGGCTATCATCGCTCTAATTCACATTCCAAACAAATGAAACAAAATCAAAATCTATTCATCCGTTCGGGAGCTACGATACCACACATACACACACACACACACACACACATACACACACACGGACATACACACACACTCACACACACATACACTCACACTCACGGACACACGGACACGGCAAACTTATAACACCAAATCGTTTTCGCGGCGGGGGTTAAAAACCGGTAAAAAGACAATTATTCCCCGGCTCGTACTAGCGCTGCAGATCCGTTCTGGCGTGTTTGGGTAAAAAACATCCATACATGCATCCGAACTCGGTAATAGAATACGTCATGTTCCATAGAACAAATGGGACCTACCGTCCAAACTTTAGCATTAAAAAAAAATCGGGACTTTTCTACACACGGTCGCCTGACCCCAAACTAAGCAAAACTTGTACTATGGCTGCCAGAGACTAATATACGTACATATATATTTTTAAATACATACTTAAATACGAGTAGATATTGAAAACCCAGACATAGAACAAACACAAATGTTCACCACATAAATGTTTGCCCTAGGTGGGAATCCAATCCACGCCCCGAAGCTCAGAAGGCAGGTTCACTACCAACCGAGCAGTCAAATTTATAATATTATTGCGATTAGGCCTTTAGCTGACAAGATTTTTTTTATTCTTTAGAGCGAAGACCGGTGGCAGTTTGCCCGTACGAGACGTGAGTTCCTCCGGGACTTCTAGCAGCAGTTCGGACAGCGACTCCTCATCGGATGAAGAGTAACGTACAACGCATCAGTGACTCTGTATTAATACTGTTAGATGTACCTATGATAATGTTATAGTCAATAAATGAATTTAGGCTTACTCGTTACGGAATTGTTTGTATTTATGGTTGGTTGATGTAGTATGGAAGTGACCGAATGGATTTGATATGTAAAATCGCCATCGCAACAGTAGCTTGAGAAATGCGAGCTGAAGAGGAAGGTAGCCGGATAGACGCCGGAGATGCGAAAGCATTTTTGGCAAAGATGAAGCATAGACGCTTCGCTCGGTCGTTACGGGAACAAACTGAGCCCTAAAAATAATACTACCCGTATTATTTTTTTTAAAACGTACTATGATAACAACTTCATTAAACAGTGTCCAATATACAACTTCTATTATCATTGTGTAGAAAGAACTTACTTGTGTAGATCAGATCAGATAGTTGTGTAGATCATTTATAAGAGAGATCCGGTACGAGAACCTAAAAATGGACCGCATAATTAGGTGCTGCACACAATTCACCGTAGGCACGAACAAACGCTACCAGTCGCAACGGTGTTCAATCTTGTTGTCTCATTCTCGCTATAGCCTCTTGTATGTCTCTCTATCTTTGTTATTGATACTAGTAACATAATACGGTCAACGGAGCTGTGTAGTGTCCGTTAGCTTGTAGTTATATTGGATCTACGCGAGTCTGATTTCTGGTACACACAAGAAATCAGACTTGTGCCGCTTCCTTATATTATTTCGATGCCAATCATATTTCTGAAATTTATAAACAGACAAATTGAATACGACTACCTATATACTAGCACATTGTGGGCAGATTTTGTAAACTATTTCTGAAGGGACGGTATTCAAAACGACCTTAATGTAAATGTAAACAACTAAAATTTCTAATAATCCAAACCATGAACAATATGTAGGTAATTTAAGTATGAACCAAATGGACACCCAGATCAGTACGACAGAAAGACGCCCAAGAAAAACAATACGAGATCCGTCCTCTTCCGTGCTCCAGCGCAAAGTGGCGGGGCGGGCGACTCGGGCGCTATCCCACTGACATTCCTTTGACAGTTCGCTCGGACAACGTCACACAGCCGAGCATAGACTGCATTTTTTTGTATGTGTTTCTAACAATTACCAGTGTTTGAAATACAATACATTCAAAACATGCAATAATAATACCGTGTAATAATTTATGAATACGTAACAAACAAATGCGTTGTAACAACGGCCGAAACTCAAGGTTCATTGCACCCACCAAAACGCATTTGCCCATAAAACAATGAACATTTCGCGGTGAGGTAGCGAGACCGATTTGGTGCGCATTCAATTTGGTCCGCAATAATAATGTTTAGTCATGTTACCAAAATTATTGTTATGCTTTTTCGGAAACAAAGGATGAATAACAGAATTAGTGCCAGTAAAACAGTACGTTCGAAAGGCCTAATAAAAAGTCCAAAATTAAACCGAGTTTTTAGAAGTTCTTTAGCATAATATTATCAGGATTTCATTTATTCGCATATCGTCACGTCTTTCCCCCGAGGGGCCTTCACCATACACCGGGCTTCAGATTTCTTTTATTCGTCAGAAATTCTTGACCAAACGCTAATTGCTCCGATTTTTTATTTACACACTTATTAGTTTTCAGAAGAAAATGTGTCTGATTTATTAACAACTAGCTGCACCCAGCGGTTTCACTCGCAGCAGCAAAAAGCCTATGTGCTATTCCATACTATAGTCTATCTCTGTGCCAAATTTCATCTAGATCCGTTCAGCCGTTCTGGCGTGATTGAGTGACAAACATCCGTCCATCCATCCCTCCAAACTTTGGAATTTAAAATATTTGTGTGATGATGCATGACTTCTTTGAACTCACATAGTAAGTCGTCCAATTTGCGTTTACTCTCGTTGACCCTATTAGCAGTGTTAGTGCGTACTCTTTGCGTGACCCAGTAGACTAATGTGAACGACACACACTGACTCGTCTTTCACGATCATTACTCACTCATGCGTAAGGCCTTGTAGCCATTATTTATCCTTTTTGGAATGGAAAGTTAGGTTTCACTTTTCTTAAACGGGTTCAATTATTTTCTTCATCTTGCTGTAATAGGCAGTTGTTACTTTGTCAGAGACTTAAGTCTCTTAAGATAGATTATCAGGACATTCATCACTGGGCGATCGTTTATCTGAACTCAAAAATTGTCGTTTACGTATTGTCAAAATGACCCAAGGCTTGGTCAAATTTAAAAATAAAGTCATGACATAATAGATTTTAGAAACTAGGTCCGGGTTATTTGTCAACAACAATTAATCGTATAGCGATTAGGCGGTCTGCAGGCGGCTAAGCAGTAGTATCTACTCCTAATCACCCGCTTATAGTCAAAGCTTTTCAAAAGTGTTAAAAATTCCAGACAGCTCTTGGAATCTGTAAGCAAACAAGACTTCTGCAAACTCTAAAAACAAATCGCAACTATAGATTTACCGTTACCATACATTTGCTTACAAAGAATCTGTGACAGTATAGATGTGGTCTCATTTCTCCATATTGTCGCCGGGAGGTGTTAAAAACTATAATTGCTGTCCAAATGCTTTGAAGAAAGCTGGTGTACTCCGTTAGTTGCATTTTGGCAGTCTTCTTAGGAACTACAAAAAAGTGAGCTTTTCGAAAAATGTTGACCAATTTTTGTTCTGCATTGGTGCTATTGACGGTAAGTTAACTATGTCGTTCATTGATTAATTAGCATAATTAGGCGCTCATTTATTTTTTATTTGATGACAATTAGAAAATAAATATCTAAAATATAGCGAAGCGAATGTTCTCTGAAATATCTGAATTATTTCAAAACTTGGAGCAATAGTTGAAAATGCTTCTAAATCAGTTGTTCATAAATGCTTCACTTGATTTTTATGCAGCCACATAAATGTTTCACTCATGTTTATTTAATATTTAAATAACCACCTGTGTGTCACCTGTTGTGGAAAATTATTCATTATTGTCAAATATTTAAAGATAATATTTAAGATAAGGAATGCTATTTATAATTAGGAAAGTATTTAGCACTCTAACATCATCCTCGCAAATTATGTTTAATTTTACTTAGATGAGTAAAATTAAACATAATTTGAATCCTTTGAGGATTCCATAGTAATTTATTTTTTCCTATATTGTTACAGATTTTGACGTCTGAGGCAACAGCCATTGGCTACAATACTAGATATCTAGATTGTGGTCCGTACGGCTTTAACTGCGAAAGGCACAACAAAGTCAGACTTTGCGAGGGCGAAAATCTATTCGGACCAGCATTCCTTTGCCCTCCTAACACTGTATGCAACGAAGACTCTAGCGACGTGTGCGAAAACACCGTAAACTACGTCGACTCAACGTACACCAGAACTATTCGATGCCACAGAAACGAAAGGATAGCCGACCCAAATGTACCAGACTGCAAAGGATATATCCTGTGCATCCCAAACAAAAACCGCTTCCAAGGAATCAAGTTCAAGTGTTCGGGAAATACCATCTTCAACGGCTTTACGCGAACCTGCTCTGCTCCTAATAAGTACAGATGTCCTGTCGCGAACAATACTCGGTCCACTCTGGATCTCTTCGAAAATGATCGCAGAAGAATGGATGCTAATCGAGGAGATGTAAGGATAACTACTGGGAATAGCGACCGCCGCGCTATAGAATGCAAGAATTACAAATTCTCTGTAACGCAAGATCAAACTCCAGCTAAAGCAACATATTTCTGCCCTTCGCGTCCTATTAGAGGAGAAGACTCTGTTCGATGTACGATCTTTTCCAACCAATTCTGTATAACATTGGAGAAAGATAACGAAGACCAGTTCATTCAAGAAAACGCTGCTGCTTTTCGAAGACCACGGACGAACGAGCTAGTTAACGAGTGAACGAAAGACAGTAGAGTATTTTTGGAGCATTTAAAGACTGATAGGTCATGGTTGATTATGGATAGTGTAAAAATAAAACAATTATGAAAGAACATACAATTTTATTCTAAACAACAAGAACGCGGATATCTAGAACACATAAGTAGATCAGTACAGTATTATAGGCGAGTTTCTTTATCAATTTACTACATAATAACACCTAATAACTATTTAACAACTAACAAAAACGACATGTGTTAATACTGTATCTTAGATATCGTAAAAAAGTTATTTAATAAAATGGAATTATACACTGGCTCAAAATAGGTATGTGCGAGATATGATAATGAAGATTATCGTGTTGACTACAGACTAACACTCGGTGCACATAAACACACATGTATACATACTACGTATAACACTCGTAACTATCAGAGTCTACACATTTTTTCTTATCTTTGTGGAAGGTTTCGTCGCTATCGCACTTTTTCCTTTTTTGGCGATACGTCGAATCAATTTTGGTGCATTCAAAATATTTATTGCAATTTGATGGATCGGGGAAAACGCCTTCCTTTTTACATTTGAACTTCTTTTCTGATTTCTCTGTAGTATCTTGAGTGGTCAACGACGAGCTCTGTTCACTGGCTCCACCCTTAGACTCGCTCATGGAAGTCAATTCCGTATTCAAAGCACATCGAACGGAAGTTTTGTTGATGTGGTACCCATTCTGGCACTGTAATTTAAATCTAATAAAATGGCTAAGATTATTCTTGACGCATATGTAATAAATATTATTATTCAGAAAGTCACTAAAGCGACCTTCGGTTACGCATCGAAATTGGTTATTTCTAACGCAATGCGACAAATTCTTGGTGCATTGCTTGTTAATTTCACTAAATACTGTGTTAACTGGGCAAGTTCCTTCTATGATGTGGCTTGACTTGTTGCCGGGACATATGTAGAATTTCCTGCAGTCTAGCTCATCGGCATATCTGCCTCGTTTTTTTTGTTTGCAAGAGAATTTGTTTGGTTCTTTATGAGTAGTTGTTTCTAACGCCGGAAATCCAGTTGTTTGCGTATCAGCCGCAGCTGTTGATTTTGTTTGTGGCACGTAACGGGATGTACTACTTTGATCATTAAAGATAACAGATTTATTATGTGCTTGGGGAATACTCATGTTTTGATCTTGTGATTTACTGTTTGATGTATGACTGTCGTTTGTTGGCGGTATTGTTTTCTCATGTGTAGGCGTTTCCTTTTTGTAACCGCTGACTGTGGTATTTGTGCCATTGAGGATATATTCAATCGTGATATTTTTCGTGGCAACACGTTGTTCGGTTCTGGTTCCATTTGTCGTTTTATAATCAATATTTTTAATTTTTATCAACAGTTCTTCTTTATTACTAATATCCCTTTGTGCTTTACTCCCATTTCCTATTTGAGCTGCTGTTGGGATTTTCGTCGGTAAAGTTAATGTATCTTGTAGAGATACCAGTTCTACATTGATTGGACGTTCTTGTTGTTCTTCAGCCTCGGTTTTTTTCTTTTCAGTATTTTCTTTTTTCTCTTTAGATGCACGGAATTCCGGAGGTGGTGTTATAAATGAAATAATGCCAGAATGTGTTTTTTCTCTCTCGATCTTGCTGTTTACTATAACGTCTGCTGTTGTTATAGCTTCTGTAGGAACACCATAATCTGTTAAACTTACAGACAATGTAGATTTATCGTTATCTTTATTACTCTTCATGTTTTGTACACCCGATGCTGTGATCTGTACTGTGGAATCTCTCGTAGTTTCCGGTTTCGTCGCCGTTTCTGTGTTATGTGTAATGTAATCATTTGTTTTAATTTTTAAAGAGTCTGTTGACTTTCCTGTACTAATTTCCGTAGCAGCCGTTAAGATTTTGTTTTGTTCTGTTTTTTTGTCATCTATAAATAAGAGTGTGTCATCTACAGTTATCAAGTCTCTTCTAGCTGGTCTAATTGTTGGCTCTATATTCGCTACATGGTATGTAGTTTTCAGACGCACTTCACGGTTTGTGTCTAAAGACGCAGTAGTACTTATAACTGATTTAGTAATCTGGCTTGAAGGGGTTTGAGGCACTTGATCATTGTTATTAGAGCTTTCTGGTGATTCAGTTTGACTCAATGCCGATTGGGCAATAGTGCTTAGTCCTACATTATTTGTAGGTGGTATAATTGCCGCTCCAGATACTGTTGTTCCACCTCGTTTAAATGAAATGTCTAATTCAATTGGTAAAGATGGGATTGGATTTGTTACAGAATAAGAGCTTGCAGTTGCTGGTAATGTAATAGATAAAGATCCATTATCCACTGTTGATATAATTTCCTCGTTTTTCGCATCGTGATTAACATTTACGTGAGTAATTTTAGTCATGCCAGGAACATCTTTCTTGATAGATTTTGTTACAAATTGGCTTACAATGTTAGGATTAACAATATCCAAATTGTTGCTTGTAGGCGTCTGCAGACTATTACTATTTTGTACATTTAAATCGTCACTTGGAGGCAATGTAGTGGTTTGTAATGGAGATGTCACAGATATAACTAAACCAGAAGGTCTTAATATAGTAGTCCGAGGCGCTAAATAATCGATTAATTGCTGATTATGTTCTTTATTCAGATTTGAAGTAGTCACACTGTAACTACCCTCGCTACTTAATTTAGTTTCTGACGTAGAAGTTTGAGAAGAATTTTTCTTACTATTTGTAGCAGAAGTTTTTCTTATGTTCTTAACCGGTGTCAAAGAATTCACAGATGTAGAACTTTCATTATCACTTTTTCCAATTGTGATTATAGTTTCATGTAAATCGCTGTGGGTTAGAGATGCTGGTTCTCGATTACTCGCCGCTACTAAAGTTAAGTTAAGCGTAATATTTTCTAAAGGATTTGTTTGCTGTATTAGTTTGTTTTGATTTAAATGTATGTCCGCTGGTTCCTCTTTCAGGCTGACTTTTATAGTTGAGTTTTGGTAATTCACGGTGTTTACTATCACCGGTGTTTCTGTTGTAGCTGCTGAGACTGATTCTTGAATAAATGCTTGTGCTGTTGTTGGGGTGTTGATATCTCTTTGTATATATGTATTTAATGTAACTGTGTTTTGATTTATGAATATGGAATCAGGTTCAAAGTTCAAAGCAATATTTTCTGGAAGACTGGTTTCTATTGTTGGTCCGTTACTCACGATTGTGTCTTCTTTCAATGTAGAAATAGGATTGATTTCTATGCCAGGTACAGCTGTCGTTACTCTTATGATATTTTCGCCTGATACAGTTACTACATCATTTCGTGATGTAGATGATTGCGTACTCAAGTCAGGTTTTCTATTTGTAGTAGATAAAATTGATTCTTGATATTTTGTAGGTGGATCAGATGAAGTAGATAAATTAGTACTCAAAGAATCCTTGAGATTTTGTAAATACGTATCAGTCTTCAAAGAAGCTGGCATTGTGGATTCATCTGCATTAAATGTACGATCAGTGCTTACCGTTAAATATGTAACTGCAGCAGATTGTACATTTACGTTAGAGCTGATATTATTTGGAATTTTTGGGGATTCTGTTGCTATAATATCCTGAGCAGAAATAAGGATTTGATCAACATTACTTTGATTTAATTCCGAAGCTAAAGTAGGTGTCTCTTGCAAATTACTTGCAGTGGTTGATGGTACATTGATTAAAACGTCATGTGAAGATGATGAATAACCATTGTCTTTTACTGTTGTTGCGGTTAACTCGGCTGTATTGGCCATAGTGATGCCTTCAACAATGCCGGGTGTTATCATTGATTCAAAAGCAGGATCCGTGCTTGAAGGCATTTCTGAGAGTGTATGACTAGCAACAGTTGCGTGTTGCTTGGTTGTATCATATGTCATTAGCTGTGCTGTGGTAAATAGATGTAAGTCATGTGTATTTTTTTCAATATTTAAAAGAACTTCACTTTTTATGCCAAACTCGTCAATATTTTTAACATACTTCTTATGTGAATCAGCGCTCTGTGTATCTGTTTGTATTTCTGTTTGATCTATTATGCTGTTAGTAGTCGGCTCGTCTTGGAAACTGCTTCTCTCCTCGTAGTTGTAATCGAGTGACACATAAGCAGCTTCGGTGGTTGCTATAGTAGTTGAGAACAACGGTGTAGAAGTATTAATTGATGTACTCGTACCAGTTTGTTGTAATGTATTGGTTTGTTCTGAAGATACATTCTTGTTTTGATCTACAATCGTAATTGATGGAGATAATGTTGTTATCTCAGTTGTTGTGACAGTTGCCTTATAATATTGGTCTGTTGAACTGGCGTTGGCTTTATGATCCTTCACGGGTGATAGACTATCAACTATGTGTACACTATCAGTTTCATTGCGTGTTGATGTTCTGTCCGTTACTGTTTTAATTTTTCCATCTAAAAGAATATCACCACTTTTATCATACAAAACTGTGCTAGTAACATAATTTATCTCATATGTATCGTTTTTAGATATACTATTTTCATTGACAACCGGTTGAAATAAAAACGATTCCGTGGGCAGTATAGTTGATTCAGTCGATAGTTCATATCCAGTCTCATTGTATATATTCATCTCTACTTTTGGATTGTCTTCGTTTATTAAAAGCTCGAGCATACTAGTAGGGGATTCATTTGGTAATGCACTGAAAGCTGAGCGTTCAGTTTTGTTGCTCGTGTCCATATTGTGAGCTTGAGTCGATGGTTTAAAATCTGAATCATTAGTAGATAAAACTTTTTCATTTTGAGTGATTCTGCTCGTTGCATTTCCCACTTTATTATTGAAATCATTTCCAATGCTTTCTGCGTCGCCCTGTAGCTCCATAGCGTTCTTTTCCGTAGTTATAGAAGTGGTTGGTGTGGTTATTTTATTCGTAACTATTTCCAAATTATTAAATGAAATAGTTGTCACTTCTATTCCGGCAGTTGATTTAGTGGTTGAATTGGTTAAATAGTCTGAAGTTTTTGGTATTTCCGTGTTGAAAGATTCCCCGATAATAGTCCTTACAGTAGCAGCTTCAATGGCAATTGAACCGTTTTCTAAATTGCTATTAGTTTTAAATTGAGGTTTTATAATTAACTCTGGCACGGTAACGTATGTTGTAAAAGAACCTTGATTATCATCGGTTGCGTTGCTTTGAATAATATTATCCTGTTTGATTTGTACGTCACTATTACTAAAGTTATCTATACTTTTATTTAGACGATCAGTTACTTCTGTATCTGCAGTTACAACAGAGTCAGCTGTTATTGAGAGGTCCAATATTCTGACGTCGTCGGATACTGAAACGTTGGTAACCTCCCTGATATCTTCTTTTGCTGGTATAGTTGGCATTACAAGTTCTGGATCTAATGATGAATTACTTAATATAATTTGTGTTGGTGTGGTGATGGTTGGTAGTTGTGGTTGGTGCGTTTGAGGAAACTCTTGATAGTTTGGATTATCTGTTGTACTCACGGTGCTTGCCTTAGCTGTAGTTGGTACTGCTGACGTCATATTTCCTAAATGGTTTTCAACAGGCAAATCAGTTGCAAGAGTGTTGTATTCGGGAATAGTTACAACTAAATTAGTTGTAGTATTTCTGCTTACGTTTAGTCCAGAAAAACCAGTAGGTCCAATATCAATAATATCGTTGACTAGCTTTGATGTATTTATGATGTCTGCGTGTGGCTTGTCCACAGTTGAAATTATATTCGGTACGGCTGAGAAATTATTTAAATGTAAAGGCTCTTCCAAAACTTTTATCAAGATTTGTTCTTTTGTTACTGTTTGTTCGGTGACAGTACTTGTGAAATCAAGTGACATAGTATTTACTGTTGCTTCTGTGTTGATGAAAGTAATTTCAGTAGCATTTACTAAACCTTCCATTAAATCTTTTGTTGATGTTGGTTCAATAGTTCTTGTTGTTTCACTTATCGCGATGATTTCCGGAAGGGAATCGTGGGGAATCCCAGGAGTGGTTGAGTTAGTATTTAATGTAGAAGATCCCGTTAAACGTGTATCTAATTGATCAATATCAGAAGGTACAATTTTAGTTGTACCTTCCTGTGTTATACTCACGTCACTATAGTTATCAGTTACATTATTATTCGTATCTCTTGATGATTGCGAGGCGTTTACTTTCTTTACGTCTCTAGTTGAGTCAGAAGGTGCAGTTATATTGGATAGTGTTAAAAAATTATCTGGTAAGGTTGCATTTACGGTGACCTCTTGAAAATTGTTTGTGAAGTTTTGTTCTATATTGACTGTTGTTTCAGGTAAAACACTCGTGACGTCAGTTGAAGATGAATTTACTAATATTTCACTTACATAGTTGAAGTTACCTTCTGCAGTATTTGCTATATCTGTTACTGACTGCAATTCGATTATTTGTGTGGCAGTCTGAGTTGTTTCCGGAGTTATACTGGTTTCAAGTAGCGCTGTAGTAGTATGTAAAGTACTTGCAGGGGTGGCGTCCTGAAAGCTTTTTACGAAGTTTTGTTCAGTAGTTACCGTTTGTTCAGTCACAGCACTCGAAGTTTGGGTAGTAGATATATTGAGTGTTTCTTCATTTATACCACTTACAATATTAGTTTCTGTTATGTTTTCCAATGTGGCTCCAAAGTCTGTTGTAATAATATTTTCCGTATTTAATTGTACACTTCTAGTACTGGTAAAATCACTAGATGTTGAGTTGTCTAAACCGTTGTGTTCAGTGTTAAATTTCAATAACTCAGTTTCTTGCGCCTGAGTCTGAGCTTGACTGTTGTTTACAGAAATTACGTCTTTTGGAATTACGTCTAAGTTCAAAGTATTATTACTTTCAATATCAATAACGTTATTATCACTTAGTGTCACATTATTATTAAGGTTTCCGACAGTGACAGTAGTATTTACGTCGCTTAAAATAGATTTTCCTGTGATAACTTTTTCTGTTGTAAACAAGATCGCGGTATCCGGTCCTTCAGTAATAGGTTTTACTGACAAAAGATTATCCGTTGGTGATGTTTGCAATTCAATTTGAGATATCGTAGTTGTACTTACAGTATTAAAATATTCTTCAAATGGAATTGAATTAGTAGGTAATGGAGCAAATGTGGTTACTTCACTTTCAGCAGTGACAGTGGTCGGTAGTTCGGTAGTCGCTGCGGTGGTACTTGGTACAGTAGGCAGAGGAAACTCGCATTCGAACCGATTGGTTCTCCTGCAAACAGTGGGCGATGGACACGGAATGATGACATCGTCAATCGTAGTAGAAGTTCCTCTTCCAAGATCCACACAAATCATAAAGTGGGTCGAATTCACACAGTGAAATGCTTTGCCATAGCACTCGAGGTTCGTCGCTTGTGACGTAACAGTCAAAAGCATCTGCAATGAAAATGAAACTCAGTGACGAACTAAAGTACAAGGGCCTCATTGTAGGCAAAATCAATTAGATTTAAAAGACTTACCAATATTAAAATTCCTTTTAGGTCGATTATTCCTTTTATCATGAAAGCCATATCCGCATTTTATGTCGAACTTTTGCAACTTTCAGTCGTTTGAACACTTTCTTCGTGTTTGTCGTTTATCTCGCGTAGTTTTCATTCGAATGTAGGCAGTGTGAGTCCCGCAGTTAATTTTAATGATAGATATGAACCTTTGTTAGCATAAGTCGAGTCATTTGCTTTGCACAGTAGATTAGGTCGACGTTAGACAAATAATGTTGACATCTTATTTCCTGCGGCCTTATTATTCCTCTCTGCTTTAAACTGCAGGAGTTCTTCTAACTTTACCACATTTATCTATTATTCTATGACCATCATTCATATCTATCTAGAAGTAACTGGCACAGTTAATTGTTGAGTTAATTTTTACAGATATTCGACGTAGTAATAAATATATCAATCAGTTAACTTTGTCTTTTATCTCGTTGGTTAAATATTTGTGCCTTGCGTAATTGTTTGCGTGAAGCGTAGTGAACGATATCTTTGCAAATTTAATGAATATTCTGTAAGTTTGTTGACACTCGTTTCCAAGAAAATTTGTCAAAATAATATTTCAATTATAGGCTTTTAGCGCAATCGCAATAGCACGCACGACTGCAAATAAAGCGTTTAAATAAACATCACTTGTATTTTAGCAAAATGGGAATACCTGATATGAATACATATCTATAATAATAATAATAATAATAAATTCGGGACACTTCCACACACGGTCGCCTGACCCCAAACTAAGCAAAGCTTGTACTATGGCTGCCAGGGACTGATATGCATACTTAGATATTTTTAAATACATATTAACACCCAGACATAGAACAAACACAAATGTTCATCACATAAATGTTTGCCCTAGGTGGGAATCGAACCCACGCCCCCAAGCTCAGTAGGCAGGTTCACTACCAACTGAGCCACCGAGGCAGTCAGTACTATCTGCAGTACTAATAGGTTTGTCTTGTAAATATTAAATTGGCTAAATTTATTAAAAGGTTTTTGTACTTTCTTAAAACCTTTAGTAAATTGAATAGGTTTAACAGAAAGGGTATTCCATTAAAAAGTGTTGAAAATCTACTATTTTTTTTAAACTAGCAATATGACCAATCCTGCCTGCAACGCAAAAAAGTAAACTGTTCCATAAGTACTTGACTTCTATGAAACATCTAATTGTTTTTTGCGATTTCAGGTTTAGTGTCCAGTTGGACTTAATTAACAACTAACACTAACTTACTTTGTGTAACCCTGTAGTTGTTTTTCGACCGAGCGAAGCGTCTATGCTTCAGCTTGTACAAAAATGCCTTCGTATGTCCGAATTCTGTCTGGATTCCTGTCCGGATCTCTGTCTTCCTAAAGGTCGCATTTCCTAACCGATTTTCTTGACATTTTGTGAGTAGGTTCAATGTAGAAGTTTTTGCCGAGTCAGTTTTTAGAATTTTTTCCAAATTGCGAAGATGTGATTTTTTCCAAAAACTGACTTTGCAAAAAAAGTATAACTATCGAATATGCTCACAAAATGTCAGGAGAATCGGTTGAGAATTGCGACCTACCTGTAGAGGAGATCAGACGCCGGCCGCAAAGTCTCCAGATCACAGTAGCAAAAAGGGACCGATCCATTACTACACGTGATATAGATAATAGTATGATATTGCAATGGCATTGAATTTTATTACGTATTTCATAAACATCATGCGACACAGAGTTATTGAACTCTGCAAATGTTAAAAAACATACATACGAGAAACTTATACCTACCTACAAATAACTCTTATCAAAAAGAAAATACGCAGAAAGTAAGGCGTCAAATGTTTTGTAATACAAGAGGCAGGTACTCATGTTGTAGGTATCCGGAAATTGTGTTTGCTTATAAATGCGAAACGGATGCGCCTTTGACATAATGACATTCCAGAAGCTGTGATACATACAAATATTATCATCAAAGAAAACTGTGATATGTAAATAATCATAAGAGTTAGGTACTTCTGTTCTGGGTCACATTTTTATGTGACTACGCAAAGAAGAAATTAAATCTAATTAAAACAAAACCTTAATCCTTCAGCCCAATTCTAAAGCATTTAGTTGACTATGTTTATCTACTAAAATATAGCAGTCTTTGTTATTAGTAATTGTTAGATAGGGACATTTTAGATAAATCAATTAAGCCTTCAGAATTAGACCTTATCTTGGTTAATAAACTTAAAACTTTGTAGGTACAAAAATTGTTTATTTTTAAGTATTTACATTAATAATTTATTTCACAATAAATATCACTGGAATAATAATATGAGTTAACGCTATCGTCCATATAATATCTTATCTAAGCCAACGCCTGCCAAGTCTCATAGATCTCACTTTTGTTACGTATATCGAAACCGCCACTAACACTGTCCATACAATCGTTATTCCAAATAACGTCACGCCCAAAATGAACATCACTAACTGAAGCCCTCCTTCTGTACCAACCACAAAAGAAATTCCAACCACGAATGACGTCAAAAGGCATCCAGTTAGAGTTTCTAGAGTACTGTGAAGTTTGGGCCATTTCCTGGCACCCACGAAGTCTTGAATGGTTGTCTCCCAACAAGACGTGATCGCGCCGTAACCAAAGCCAGCCACGACAATTCCAATAGAGAACATGTCGTGGTTGTTCGCTTCTGCCAAAACTGCAAAAAAACAACTCATAAACTTACTTGTAAATACAACTTCACTTGAGTTGAACAAGTAACATTATCAAAACAAATCCGGCTGCAAAGTATTGTACCTTATGTCACTTCCACTATCAAGACGATTCAAATGACACCTCACATGTCGATATCCATCAATCTGTTAAGGCTGTAGGGCGTGCCAAAGAAACCTCTGACATACATACATACCCACATTTTTTCACATTATATACTTACATACATACATGTACCTACTCGAAAAACATAACTCTCCTTCATGCGCACTCAGGTAAAAACAAGAGCCAGTGTCTTACTTACTAAAACATGCGGCAGTAGAAATCATCAGGCCGATAAGCGCAATGTACTTGAAATTCCTCTTCCGCGTTTGTACCAACCACGGCGTGCACAACAAGAAGCATATCCAAGAGAAAGCATACAACGACATTAGGAAATTCGTTTCTAGCGTCGAAATTTTCGGATGCATTCCAGAAGCCATCAAGGGCAGCAGTGGCAAAAATATCGCTGTCAGACCCAGCTTCGTAAAAGCCAACAGCAATGATGGATAAAATCTCCAGTTGGATATAGACCTTGTCAACGGCTTTATGAAAGTGTCATTTACATTGTACATTAAATATACCATCCTGCGTCTAATTCTGTAAACTTTATATGAAGGCATCCATATTCTCCGCCTCATGCTGGCATAAGCCGATTGGCATCTAAAGCTGAAAGAATTAAAGATCTTTTCTCTTTGTACGTCAGTGACTGGCGATACAGTATCGTAGGTTACTGTTACTTCTGAATATTCTCTATTCTCACTACCTCCATCGCTTTGTGAATCTCTTCTAGATTGATTCGATATACAATCATCAAGATTGTCGCCTAAAGTACTCAGTCTTTTAATTGCCAAGCTGAAATGCTTTATATTGTTGCTCTTGCCTTTGTCAGCTAAGGAATAATCATCTTCGTCGCTATCTTCAATCTCCTCTGGTATTTCAGGCAGTATTTCAACTCCGAATATGTTTCTCCTTTTATCTTCTGGACTAGGGGGCGGAGTTATTGTAGCACTAATCTCATTTTCGTATGCTGCGTCTCCATCCTTACTATCATGATCTCTGTGTAAATTGTCATCTGAAGGACTCTTCCAGCATTTCTTACTCATATCGTGCAATTGTAATTGCGCTGTGTAAAAGTTGTTATCAGGGTTTTCATTGCTAAATATTGCATATGTTTTAGCTAAGTCACTGTATCTTGAAAATGACACAGGCCTCCTGATAGTGTCATCGACTTTAAGTAACAATATAGCCGGTAGAGTTTGCAGCATTAAACCGCTTATGACGATATAGGCGTACGAATAATCATAATAATCTATCAAGGCCGATAGAATGTGCGGAAACAATGATTGCCCGATAGCTTGCGCCGCGAAGCAGAATCCTCGAACTAGTCCCAGCCGAAGGTCGTACGTGTCGAAGACTACTGCGTCTACTTGAGCTGATATCAGAGACGATCCGAATCCTGTAACAAGAACAATATTTAATAAGCTTTACCTACGTATATAACAATTATATTTGATATTGAGACACGTTGAATAGACAAATAATTCAATTAGAATATGCTTTGTCTCGTCCCCTGTTCCGGGTGCCATTTTCACCTGCGCGAAGTTGACAAAGTTTGACTGTCTAAAGTTTGTGTATTTGTGTGATTAAAGGCTTCCAGCTTCATTCATCTTGCTATTCAAACTTACCGCCAAGTATGCCATAAACGTAAGGCTGCCAATGATAAGGCACGAGAGCGCAGATGAACAGGCCCGCCACCACGGCTGCTAGCCCAATGGTGGCCATCACGCGATACCCCACCGGACCTCCCCACGAGTCCGCTGCTTCTCTGCACCAGCATTCTAAAAAGAGACAGAGTTTAAGTGGTATAATGATAGTCTTTATAATTAATTATAATGTTTGTATAAAAGTGGATTTTTATGTATGAGTCCTATTTTCAAAGTGACTCCTAATACTTATTTCTCGTTAGACCGGGTCTAATTAGACCAGGGTAGCCCGTTAGTTTGATACTTAACTATGAAATAATTGTCTCTGGGTGAGGTGATGCCGTAAGAAGTACTATGTGAGAAGTCAACCAAACAAAAAAAATAACACAAGAAGACTCTATAGATGTTAGATCTGATATTCTACTTGAGCTTAACTATATCCCAATGCTTGCTAGAATTTCAATAGCGAAAAAAGTTAAATTGAAATGAACCTTACGTGTGAGGCTGTATGTTAAAATCAAGATGGTCGGCGTGGATAGTCCGAGCCATATCGGGACGTTGTATTCCACTAGGTGGACCAGCAACACTCCATACGCCAACACTAGGCTTGGCAAGCAGATCTGAAAAGTAAAATGATGCACCTTGTAGTTACCCTAACAAAGTATAGAAAATCCATCAGGATCACACTAAGAAATCACTGTTTGTAATCAGTTTGGCTTTCTCTGATCTTCGTACTGGCAAAAGAAAAAGAAAATAGGTAGATTGTTCAAATGAACACCTTGTTCATACTCGGCTCTAAACCTCTATTACAAATATTTGATACTAGCTGCGCCCCGCGGTTACACTCGCGGTTAATCTTATATGCTTTTCTAGACTATAATCTATCTCTGTGCCAAATTTCATCCAGATCTGTTCAGCCGTTCTGACGTGAAAGAGTAACAAACATCCATCCATCCATTCTTACAAACTTTTGCGTTTATAATATTAGTAAGTAGGATAACATATTGTATGATATTTACACATTTTATTTACTGGATATAGGTAAATGAAAAGTTCGAAAGTCGATCATGATCTAGGTAATATAGATATTTGCTTTAGGGTTCTTATAACTTGAAATTATCGAAGGTACTGTAAAGCTGTTTGACGAATAAAATTTGCAGTCATGAAACATGCCTAATTAAAATATTATTTACGATTTAATAGCAGTTGTTGTCAACCATCAAACATCATTTACATAATGCAAATGGCTGAACTTTAACTTGTGATACTTTCGACCCTTATAAATTGCGCAGTTGGTTGAGTAGAGTGACAATAATACATTTAAATAAGTAGGTAACTAAAGCTACATAAATTAATATCATTTTTAGCACTGACTACAGTCTACTCTTGGACATAGTCTTGGTTGGTCTCTTAGAAAGCACTTAACTATCTGAAGGTATGGAAGTGGACAAATAAACAAATTCAAAATTTTCCTTTTCTTTCTTTTTGTTGCGAAAATAGTTGGGGCGCCGTGGCAGATAATTTGCTATCCTCTTGATTTCATAGCAGTAAACCGTAATAGCAGTAGAGTCAGTAGACAGTTCGTAGACATTTCTAGTCCTCTACCTATTCCATTCAACTCATTTGATGCTTACGTAGTGCGGTAGTACTTGGGTGGCACATATTTTTACTCAGTAAGGTAGGTACCTACTGCAATAAGTAGCCAATACATCAATATCGTATCATGATCGATTTAACTATCATATCAATAACATTAACACGTTGAGATTTGTGGATAGGTGTAATGATAAATTAAGGCATGTGACTTTTGCGCGCATTCTCGGCTTTATTATGGTCTTACGCACGTATTTCGGTTCGATTTAATGAATTGCATATTCCTTAAAGATAAGAAGTAGAAAGTTTGTTTTTAAAATCATACATCTAAATGTAAGCTATGACTTATGCAGTGACCGGATACAGAGACGAATCTAACGACCCCTCCACCCCTCCAATTTAATTAACTAGTAAGCCAGGGCTGAAGATTGAAGGAAAGGGGTGACTAAAGAAGTTTGCCCCTTATGTCATGAAGTACTTCCGCGGTCCCTGGACCACTCGGAATCTACAATCGGTCAAGTAGATACCTAGTTAATATGACACTAGAAGGTCCCTTAGAACTTCTTAAATTGCCCTCATTGCCCCATTGCTAAAAACATTGCCCTTCTGGACAGTAGAATAAAAATACTCTATTATCATCGACACCTTCGAGTCTGATACGAACACTTAAACATCACATCTTTGCGTAACCCTCAGGTTATGACGTCACCGCGGTTGAGTTGATAAGATAAAGTACTTACTCTTAAAATAGTAAAGTACCTAGGTACCTAATGTACTTTTATGCTACCGTAACTACAACGCACTCCCAAAAAAGGAACAGTCACATATTGCTACAGATTTTCTATGCTAACAATGCGACAACAGCGCTTCAAATAAACTCACCAACCTGATTTTGAATATTATGCTACAATATGTAGGGGTGTAGAAATGAGAAATCCGAGATGTGACTGCTTCTTGGGGCTTTTCCCTAGGAGCCTATTTGGAAGCGGCTAAAGTAGGGTGTGATGCTGTATAGGCGAGCACCACAACTGAGGCGGGCTGCAGTTTCATATGGGAGGAACTAAAGCCGAAGGGTGGGAGCCGCGACGGGAGAGGATTGCCATTGTGCTACGTATTGTGCTACGTTGGCACTTTCCCTACCTTCCGCGGCCCGAACAGGGTTGCCACCGTAAGATGACAGACGCGGTGGGGTCGCAGGGGAAGAGGCGTTACCGTCTAACATTGCAGCTTTCCATAACCTTTGCGGCCGAAGTGGCAGGCGGCGGGGCCACTCACTTGACCCATGGGACTATGGGCGTTAGACACGGGTGCTTCTAGCGCCCACCGGCCGAGTTAATCCACAAGATGAATGATGATATGTCTGATGTTCGACACATCGTCATAGAGATAAAGAGCGCTTGAGGTGTCCGAAGGTGCTGGCACTGTCAGAGGCACGGTTGTGAGCAAGAGCGTTCCCGTAGCCCCGACCTATTGCGCCGAGGTGACATACCCTTGGGTTTTTAGCGGGTAGGTCGTCAGTGGCGGGATTCCCACATACTCTGCCTACCCCCGGCTTGCCTGTTGGTAGAGTTTTCCTAAGGTAAAAGAAAGGGTTAGCTTCTAACTCTTGACGGTTCAAGACGATTTTGCAGCTTAACTTGGAGTTAATAGACTGTTTTCTTTAACACCCCATTCCATGTTGTAAATTTAGTAATAATTACGAAAAATATATGTGAAATGGCGGGAAATTGATTGTTATTTTCGACATAATAAACGCATTCCAAATTTAAATGCAGAAAAAAAAACGAAGGAGTTTGTATTGTAACATTATTTATGGCCAGACTAGTTATAGAAGCAAATGATACTACAGTGAGACTAAAAACTATTGCATCCTTCCAACTGCTCCTACTTCATATTTAGGTACGTACTTAGTGACCGCTAATGCTTAGTAGGTATTAATTTATTTTACGGCTGTCAGGCTAACCGTTTGACTACCGCAGGTCGACGATCCATACCTATACTAACTTGTCTATGGAACTGGATCTTAAGTTAGGATGCCCCTAGCAAAGAGAATTGGCCCCTAGTCAACTTTACAAAAAAAATTGATGCTATGTATTATCTTGAGACCTTCCTTGACTCTAACCTGCCTAACAAAACGTTTGTAATATCACAGAATAAATAATAGTAGTAGTATCAAACTAAAAAGCGCATACATATGTATCTGCATATTGCATGCAGGCATACGCTTATCTTTTCGCTTGTGTTCACCTCAATCACATAAAACAAAGCCAGCTTGACTTAGACAAATCCTAGAGTAAGTATTCTATTATTTATTGTGTTGTGGTCGTACCAATTATCGACAAATCTGTGAAACAGTCTTCAATCCTGAAAACGCTTTTCCAAACATTTACTGATATATTAGGTAAATGTGCGTAAGATGCATGTTGCGTGTATTAATTAAACTTATTATTTAGTCGGATCTACCATAGCTAAGCTTTTAAATTAGGGTTTAAATTGAGAACTTAAATCTCCCGACTATTCCTTAAAAAAATACATGGGTAAGAACTTACATTCAAAAGCACGACGGAAATAAGAAGAGGCCAGCGCCACGACGCGCCTTTTACTGGATCATCTATCTCCATCTAGGCTTTCTTCCTAGATTTACCAGTCATTGTCACAATTATATCCAGTTTCACTTCACGCACACATTAACATTCCGTTATTTACAAAAGGTGCACTCGTTTGGATTAAAAAACTAGTACTCAGAGAGCATACCGTCGTATTGACAGGATAGTATTCTATACTTCGACCGCGTTATCAGTCCTCAGCGCGTAGGTTACTTTGTCTTATCTTATCGTGCCAGAGAAAGAACTCAATACAAACTAATTGATGTTATTGCTGATGATTTAGAAGTTTTACTTGTAGGTACGGCTGCATGTTTAGGTAGAAACAAGGTGATTTCATGATCTTATTGATACCTATTGCTATGATTATAGGTCTACTTGGACACTACCTACCTATTCTAGATTGGTTTAGAAACTTTACTTGAGTAAGTATAATATCAATTACTCACGAGTATAACTAGGTAGGTACCTACTTACCTAAACTTAATATACCTAGTGCATTTAAACGGATAAGGATGTCTAATGAAATCTAACGACATATTAAAGGTTTGTTCATGTACCTAGTGTCATGTATGTATTGTACGGGTAGGGTAAGGATACATAATTGCGGTATCTATTTTTTTTTAATTCATCGATGCAGTGGTAGTATGGCTGGCAATTAGACGTTATCAAATATTTTTTTAAACTAACTAGGTATACGCGGGTAACGCGGAAATCAAATCAGTGGGTAGCTACCTACCGACTAGGCACAGAATACTCCTTTACTATTATCATTATATAACTACGATGATCATCCGTCAATTTCTGCAACTTCCGTATTCTCCATTACTTTTATTAGGACCACCTACTTTCCTAGCCACCGCCACCAATTTCATTTGAAAAATACTTAGGGCACCATGTTCTTAATGGCTCAAGCGTGCCCTTAAGGCGAATAAAAAGGTAACATTGACATGCAATCAAACACAATTCAAACAACAAGACATTGACATAATGTAATGTTATTTTGATTTCATTTTGACGTCAAGTTTTTGAAGTTGTTGTTTGGATTTTAATTTTCGCATAATTTTCTAGGAAGGAATGATTTAAATAATAGAAGATTATTGGGAATAAAAGCCTTAAATGATGATAAATCAGGAAGTGCTTGAGGAATATTCGAACTCTGTCAGAAGGCTTAAAAAGCAATGGCTTGAAGCTGGAATGTCTGAAGAAGAATTCAAAAAGTTATACTTTGAGACTTTGCAGTCTACAGAAAGACCAAAAACTACACAGGAGCTTAGATATAATCAGTTAAAAAGATATGCTATTTTCTTACTAACTGCAATACTTTTAATAACATTGATTTTAAATTATAAAAGTTTGTATAGCTGTGCGGCCTGTAACCTACAAGACTATATTTACCCAGGCCTTAAATTACTTAGAAAGATTTCAATACCTATTATATCTTTGTTTCCTTCATTAACTGGTAAGTTATGATTTCTAAAAATGCCATTTAGTACATTCCATCTAGAAGGATAGACTTATTTTGATAGTTTTTATTTGCAGCATTTTACCATGAAACTTGCCTCATCCAAAATCCATTTTTCACTGTAGTGGATATGGATTGCTGGCCTTGTAGTGCTGTCAATAGTGTTCGAGAAGTATATGACCCGAAACCAATTAGTGAACAACAAAACCCACCTTTTTATTATGAGGTAAGAATGCGGCCAATAGGCTTTTGATGGTATTCTTAGAATTAACTTTTGTAATATAAGTTTTGTAATAATGACTAGGTGACACTAAGATTATAAAAATGAAAAAATCTACTTACTAACTTTTTAGACTGAGCAAAATGTAATAAGCATGGAATCTTTGAGGAAACTGTACCTGAGTAATAAGGATTTATTTGATAATGAAGCACCAAAAATACAAAAACAAATGAAATCATACATTCTTCCCAATGAAATGTTTCTTGAACATCAATCTGGAGAGAAAAACTTCTACATTTGGTAAGAATATACTTATTCAATATTATAAAGCAAAGATGTTAAAAATGAAGAAAATTTTAACAATTAAATTTTCCAGGAAATTTAACAATATGAATGTGGCAAAGGTGCTCCGGCAGGTAATTCCAAGACCAAAAGTAGTACCAAAATTTGGCCAAAGCACAGAAAGGTTTATAATTCTAGACTCCAGCCAGGAATCATTCCAAATGCCTGACACTGAGTGCAGCTTCTCATTTCTTTTGTCTTTGAGTGGATCCAGGACAATCAAACTAGTTCCTGCCGATGAATGCCAAAATCAATGCAAATCTTTGAAAGTGGATTTAAAGGAGTCATATTTAAGTAATATTTTTTACTACAAGCTAACTGGGAATTTATTATTTACTTTTTTATTCCACTAATGATTTTCGAACCTTGTCCATTTACAGTATGGTACAACTGGTGGTACTGGCGACCAGTGGTTCAACCATCAAGTGGAAATGAAACATTCATTGCACACATCGGGTCATACTGCTAGAGAAACTCAACATAAATCTAAAAGTGTACCAAAACATTGAAACTCTGTTATGGAATGTACAAATACTAATTTATTAACAAAATAAAATTAACTACAAATTAACTAGAAAGTTATTCAAACTTTTGTTCAAGCTTATCCTTCAAAATTACAGGAACTAGAGAAACTAATGCAAAGATGGTGAGAACAGTCATAGATGTCCATGACCAGGCATCATTTGTTGAAGTCAATGTGTGCAATGTCTGTCCAGCTTGGATAGCCACAAATGAAGGTGGAGCCACACCTAAAACCATAAGAACAAGATTAATCATTCATCATTGTACAAAAATTACTTTAATGCATTGCAATGGTCATTTTAAGCTCTTAAATCTGAGCCCTGCTGATAACTATAGTGTACAAAGAATTCATTTTGACAAGTTTAAGCAATTAATTATTAGATTAAAAATTTTATCACAAGAACTCACCAATAAAAGTTCCCAAAGCAAATGGAACCAAGGGCACGCCAATCACCGGTGCTGACATGTTGATGAACCAATTTGGTAAAAATGGTGTCACCCTCAAAAATATAATGTAGTTTAACAAATTATCCTTGTGCTTTTTAACCGAAACTGACCATTGCGCTGCTCTTTCTGGAAAGAATTTCTTCACCAGCTTCTTTCCAAGGAGATTGGATAGGAAGAAACATAGACTTGCTCCAATGGCAGAGCAGCAACATACTAATATTAAAGCTAAATAAAAGGGGAATAGAAACCCAGAGAGGATGCTCAGAAATATAGATCCAGGTATTGCAAATGTTTGCAAACTGAAATGTTTGGGTTAATGAAATTATGTCATTTTTCTAAATTACTATGTACTACTTAAATATATTGTTATAGGCTACACTGTGGCATCCCACTTCTGAGCGAAGACTCCCCTAAAATTGTCCAGTTTTTAGGCAACTCCTGCCAGCAAAATTACAGCAACACTACAGAAACCGTGAAGTGATTATTTATTGTAGCTGGTCCTTTGTAAAAAATATACATATAATTCGATTTTTTGTCAGGATTTATAAAAGGATACAAAATATAAATCAAAAATACTCCAGATAGAACTTCATAAAAATACTTTTCTTTGTAGCGGGCTAATACTAGACCCAAATGTTTGGCATCTTCGAGGTCCCATGGTAGATGTAGATGCTGTTTTTCATCCCTAAAATAAACACACAATATGATGGAGTGGTCTTTTAATTGCAAAGATAATATAGAACAATGAATTCTATTTAATTTACAAAACAAATTAGTGGATTTTCTTACTCTTCTAAATCTGGGAACTGTTTGTAAAGCAATCCCAAAGCTATTAGAGATGATGCGAAGATAATTGCTACAAGAACTAATGCCCTAGATGTTGATAAACTGCCATCAGTTTGTGGTACCCTCACAATGTCTGCAATGGAAATATTAGACACAAAAATCAACAAAAACTAAGAAAACCAGGAAGTAATACCGGCTAGGCTAGGTAGCTCTTACTAGTCTATGTGATTGTATTATTTCAAAAAAATGCAATCACAGTTCAAAGTCTATAATTATTTTATCCTGTCAAGACTTAATAACTGAACTGTCCATAGAGATAAGTTAGTGGGCATCATGAGGTAGGTAGGTTTTACTGAAATAAATTAGGGAAAACATAAAATCATGCAAGGAGCTAGGAGTTTATAAAACTGGAAGGAAGACAGGATAGTGAATGAGGTAGGAAAAAGTGTGATAGGTACTTGGGTTAGGATGATACAATCCAACACAGTGTGGTCTGATGTCCCGTATTCTTCGTGTCATATTGGTAGTGTGGACTGTCGAGGATACTGAGGGATCTTGAACGTCACCTTGAGGTTCCACAGGCGTGTCCATCCTTCTTTGTTGTGTTCTTCGTGTGCTCATTATTGTGACCTATTGTAGTAAAAATATAAGTGCTATTTGGTAAATGAATTATCTCATTAAATATTACTCAAATCATTTTCCACCTACAATATTTAAAACACTTATGTTAAAGTTAGCCCTGATCAGTAAAACATGAAATAAAATTAATTGAAATACAAAATTAGTATTACAAAATAATCCAATTCATTCAATTCAAAAATGACATGAGTGAGCTAGCTATACAACTTTTTTTGTTTTACCCGTAGGGCAGGCTAGAGGCAACGTGGCTCTAGCCACAACAAAAAACATACAACCTAGGTTACCGCCTAGTCATCCGTCCGTATGATTATGAGTTATACATGAGTTGTTTAATCTATGATAATGAAGAGAATGATGAAAGATGAGATGAAATGAATCCCTCCCCTTTTCTCATTTCAGTAACCTGTGTACTTTACTGAAGTTAAAGTTGAGTTTTGTAGAGAACACGAAAAGTAGCATTTCATAATGTTTCTATTGTAATGCCCACACTCGTTCACTTTAACGAACCGGTATAAGGTAATAATCCAACATTATTACATTGTAACACTTGAAAAATCACTAGTTTTGGGAAAAAGACGCCATTTTTTCGGTTCCCGCCGAAAACTCCCTGTGAGCTTGACAATAAATAATTTTGTTTGAAAGTGACGCAACATTATTTTACGGCTTAGACACGCGTGGATACCTACTATATTGCTAGGAATACAAAAAAACGCGATTTGTAATGCTTGTACCATTTGCCCACACGTGAACTACGCACTAATCTTGTACTATACGTGTGGACAAATGGTATACAAAAGTAAAGGTAAGGTGCCACATTTTTGATTTCCGTGAAACGCGCGAAATGTTAAACTGATACTTTATATGAGCTTGACCATAACCGTTTTTCATTTAACGCTCTAAAAATAAAATAAAAAACTATTTGAAATTTAAATTTCGTGCCATGAGCGAAACGAATAACTTAAACTTGATTTCCGATTCAGACTGAGAGGTTAAATGATGACGGTAGACGAATTCAGTTTCATCTAATTGTCCAACCGTCGGCGATGAGCGAGTGGCGAGTAAATTAATGTACTAACTTTTGTACGACGAGTATCGCCGAGTGAATGTTTAATGCTGCGTTCAGACGCGCGGCGCGCAGGCCAGCGTGCAGAATGGCGCGCGCGGCGCTGAAAACCCGACTGTATCGAAAAACCGACTTTTCACATGCTTGCGCCCGTGCCTGCGCCCGTTGAATGTCGCTTTGAACGCGAGCGTCTGAACGCAGCATTACGCACATTTATTTACAGCCGACAGATGCCACGTGGGCGCTGCCGCTGCGTTGCGACGTCGCAACGCTGTGTTTTCAACGCAATGAGCGCCACACGAGCGCTGCGACGATGCAACGCAACGTAGCTTTTTCCGACGTCGCAACGTTCGACGTAGAAGTAGACCTATACGTAGACCTCTATACACCTGTGTATAGGTAAATATAGTGTGTGTAGTCTTTAAACGACAATGTTGTCGGAAAAACGTGTTCTGTTGCTGCTTTTATTACGCCACCGCCGAACGCCGAACACGACGCAGCGGAGCGGCAGCGCCCGTGTGGCATCTCTCAAGGACGAGTGCCTATGGACGGGTTGCTTCAAATGGGTGGGTTAACGTAACATCTGTACATCACTTAATAACCTTTAGAAGATTTAACGTCGAATAAACGAATTGACGACTGTTTGAGAATAAAATGTCGCTAACCATAGTTCGGCGTCGGCTACTGACGTAGGTAACTGATTTTTAGAACTTTAATTAAGTAAGTAAAACTATAAGATGAGTATCGTTTTTACTTCTGTTTAGAAAATGCTCTGGTGTGATTAAATCCTTAAATTATTCAGATACCAAGAGAGTCTAAGAGAGTATATATCCTATACAGTGGCGGATCCAGGCTTTTATTTCGGGGGGAGGCTTGACTTAGCTGAATAGTAACCTCTTTAAAGGTAGGCAAACTCCAAAAAACAGACATTTCGATTATGCAGAGGGTGAATTGTGTGCATGTGTCCCGAATATTTATTTATATACTTTTTTACCCCCTAACCTCCCCTAGATCCGCTAATGTAGATGCCGAACGATAACGTACTTAAATTGTTACGCCAGTCGCAGCCGAAGAAGAATAAAGTGAATCTTCGGATACATCGACGTTTCATTAATTTTAACCCTACCCAGCCCGTAACAGTTTAATGCCATGGGGTGAGTTCTGTGTATACGTGTATCATTTCTAATAACTTCTCTAATTTCCAATTAGTACTTCCCAGCTTTCTCTGACACATGAACCTGTCATTTACATAACGCCTACCATTAACTTAATAGCTAAATTTCGAAACTTTAAAACTAGTTTATTCTACAAGATTATTTAGGTTCTTACTGAGTAAAATATGATAGTTTGAGAAAGTTCAACAAAGAAGTTTGAGAAAGTTCAAAGTGTTAATAATACCTAATACTTTTATGCTCCTATTTTTTATTGAAATTCGACGAAAACAATTCCTATTCACACAATACGGCTTTTTTCTGCGCCTTCGACGCAAGACAGAGTTGCGCGAGCGCACTTCCTGCGTAGGAGGGATCGGGATCGCATGGCATCAGTAATAATTCTCGCGCAGACCAAAGCACCCGCGTCCTCTCACAACCGGCGCCGCGCTTTCTTACCACAGCCAACGAAATTCCCACCAAAACACAGTGAACATAGAACGATTTCATGGATTCAACCAAGTTCGTCGACTGGATTTTAAAAAGAACTTCGAAGTCAAATGTGAAATGAGTGAAAGTGCCTTTCTAATACTTCATTGAGATGAGGTCCTTAGTGAACACTTAGCCTACATACACGCGAGTAGTAAGGTAAATATAAATAAATTTATTTTATTATGTAGCCGATAGTTTTACTATATTCTTCTTTTTTTTTAGGTAAGTAACTATGTGTTTACCTGAAGAATCTAAAAATATTTCTGTTTGCGTCCTGCAGTTTGAACCGTTACAGAATTAAGCGGAGCCAACAGGTTACAGAATATTACTTTTTGATACTTATTACTTACCTAGCGGAGAGCACAGCTATAGCTATGGATATAAGTAATATCGAATAAGTACCTAATAAGTATTGTTTATTAAATTTTTCGTAATAAAAATGAAACCTTAGTACCAGCCATGCTCATCCTAACTTTGTGGCCGCACTCCGAATAAGCATGCAACAACTCCAACAAGATGCATGGCTGCAGCAAACCCATTACGACCCCTGACCCTAAAAAAATTAGCCCAATATGTTCTCTCCTACGAGCCACAACGTAAGAGTAACCATGATCGTCGGTGGCAGGTGATGCGAGAGATACCGTGGGTGTGCGTGGCGCTCGCGCTGGTGGCGGGCGGCTCGGCGCCGTGTGCGCGCGGGCGCAGCTGGTGGGACCGGCAGCGCGGCGAGTGCGCGCCCTGCACGCGCTGCGAGCCGCGCCGCCAGGCCGTGCACCTGCCCTGCGAGCTGCACCGCGACACGGTCTGCCAGCCGCTCCGGGACATCCGCATCTGGCCCTTCCACCGGGACCCGCCCGCGCAGGACCCTGTCGAGTACTATGACGACGTCTACTACGATAGTGAAGTGACGGACGCTGACGATGACCAGTGGAACTTGGAGACTTCGAGCCTCACTCTGGCCGCGAGTGGCTGTGTTGTGTTCTTTGTCGTAGTGCTAGTGCTGTCGCTTTACCATGCGAAGCAGTGGAAGGTTCTCAAGCAAGCGCTGAAGTCAGGTGAGAAATATTTTGCCTGCTTTACCTTTTTTCCGATTAACTCTTAAGTGAATAAGCTCTTGTATAGCGTCCGACACTTTACGACAAGGTGATGACTGGAGTCACAGATGACTACTGCATAGAGGCTGGCAGCAGCTGGATGCAGAATTGCAGATAGAAACCGCCGGGAGCTCGGTAACATAACGTGTAGCAGTGCAGAGGACAGAAATCCTGATGATGAAGCTCGTGTTGGTGCACCATGTTTAAACTTACACTAGTGGCTCTGTTAGCTGTAGACCTCGCGGCTGAAGTTTGTCTTTCTCTAAAGGTCGCATTCCTGAACTGATACTCGTGAATTTTTGTGAGCAGTTTCGATAATTATACAAAACCTCCGCAATTTTGAAAAAAAAAACAAAAACTGAATCGGTAAAAACGACTGTATAATTATCGAACCTGTTCACAAAATTTCAAGAGACTCGGTTAAGAAATGCGACCTGTAGACGAAGACAAAGATCGGGACAGAGATCCGGACGGAGATCCGCGGTGCTATTCACAATCTGTTGAGTTTGAAATTTCTGGGATCCGAATGGAAACGTTTCCGAATGGTTGTGAATAGCCTTGCCGGACAGAAATCGGACATAGGTACGAAAGCATTTTTATCGAAGCTGAAGGAAGCATAGACGCTTCACTCGCTCGGTCGATAAAGCAGCAGGTGGAGCTACACACAATACAATTAATAGCACTATCAATAGAACACAATACAACTAATAACGCTATACAATAGAAAACCCATCATACACAAAAAAAAAACAGATTGTGTGTACTTATGTACACGCGTTAGAAGTTATACTTCTTAACCTCAAATCTATAAATGCACTCAAAACAGTTTTTTCAAATCAGTTTTATCACTAATATTCAATATAAATAGATTTACTAATAAATTATTAGTAAATACTATTACCGTCGTATTTAAAATTGATTTAATAAAAACACCAAAATAATATTTATTTATTAACTGTTTAATTGTACTCTTACGAAACACGTGTTCTAAATAAAAAAATACTAGAATATACAACTTGAACATAGTTATCAATTTTCATGCCACCTAGAACTAACTTCACGATGTAGAATTTAGGTGGTGCGCGCGCATCGTAAAAATTCACTCATAGAATTTTTCTCTATCGCGCCAAAAGAAGTATAACTTCAAAAACAAAGTACCCACCTACCTCGATGCTTTACGATGGTGTAACGGATTACATAAAACGCTACATGCAAACTGGCATTAAACACAGAAGTTTAAAAGAAATATATTTCGCGTTGTGTAAACAAGTCGTGGACACGCATAAATTACGGTTTACATATTCAGGACGACTACTCAGATCATGCGACCTCCATGTAGTGGCGTTTTTATAATCCAGACGAACGCTCGTGGAATATCAACCAACCAGAGATTAGAGGAATTGGTTCCTTCATAAAAAAAAAAATATTTTTAACCGACTTCAAAAAGGAGAAGGTTCTAGATACGGTTGTTTTTTAATTTTAAACCATATAAATTCGTTATTTATTAATCGACTAGCTGCGCCCCACGGTTTCATTTCACCCGCGGTCCCACTGGAACCGTTGATTTTTCCGGGATAAAAAGTCTAACCTTATGTCCTTTTCTGTACCCCAGACATGTTATGCAAAATTTCATGATGATCGGTTGATTAATTAGGGCGTGAAAGCGTTCCAAACAAACGAACAAACTCACTTTCGCATTAATAGTATTAGTTAGGAATTCAAAAAATGTTTAATAGATATGCTAACATCTATTAAACATTTGGTCACTTTTTGTACAAATCCAATTCAGATGACGGGGACGGAACGGGTTTTTCATGAACCGAACGAGCGTTAGCGAGCGAAGCGTCTCTGCTTCAGCTTCGACAAAAATGCTTTCGTATGTCCGAATTCTGTCCGGATCTTCCTCTACGAGTCGCATTTCTTAACCGATTCTCTTGAAGTAGGTTTGATAAATAGGTTTATCGAATTTTATGTTTTTTTTAAATTGTGCATAGCATAACGTCACGCCTTTCCCCCCAGGGGGCTGGCAGAGGTGTAATACAACATCCGCACTTCGCGGGATGATATTCAGTCCCAAATGTGACAGGGGGCGAGCCTGTCGCCAATTCGCCATACACCGTAAAAATTGTGGAGATGAAAAAATCATAGCCGCAATTTTAAAGCAATTCCTAAGGCTGACTTCGCAAAATAAAATTGTATGAATGGGGGGCTATTCCTGCGCGTGAGATGAGATGAGATTTTATCTTGGTCACTCTCACACCAATGACGTTTTAAATGAGAGCAATAAGGTACGTAAGTAGGTGAGATGAGAATTTCAAATCTCCGAATAGGGTCCCTGCCCAAAAAATTTCACGAGAATCGGTTGAGGAATACGACCTAGAGAAGGGAACAAACGTTAGCCGGGAGATCCACTAATTTTAAAATATTTTATTCTGACCAATCTTTTTCGCGGGAAAAGCTTGCAAGAGAAGAATGAAGGCTAAAGTTGCGCTAAAAATATATTTTGGTAATCAAAATAAACATTGCTACAACTATTATGGACTGGAGAAAGACGGGAGCATGCCCGAGGCACCCGAGTCAGTTAAACAATGCTAGTTTGTTTGTACATGTGCGCTACTAATTCTGAGCCGGGTCGCGGTCCGCCCGGCAACAATAGCTAACGGTTTTGTTTTGTTGCATTCGACTTTCCAAAATTAGAGCTATTAGCTGTTCGATGTAATAAAATAACCATTATCTTGTGGCTGGCTTTAAAGCTGCCATAACCCGGCACTGTATTAGAAACTAGTTTCTCGAGTTTCAGAGCCATCGATCACGGAGAAGTTTGTTTGAAAATCATCTTGTGCTCTAGACCAGCGGTCGGCAACCTTTTGGCAGGCAAGGGCCGCACAGTGCCAAAATAAGCAAGTGACGGGCCGCACTTGTTCAAAAACTTTACTATAGGTTTTATATACATACATATTTTACCATAAGTATCTATTTATTTATGTAGGTGTTATCTGATCTCTAAAAATCAATGTTTATCTGTCTCTGGCAGCTATAGTAAAAGCCTTGCTTAGTTTGAGGCCAGACGACCGTGTGATCAAATTGTCAATTTTTTTATTTACTTACAAAACACTCCGCGGGCCGCATGGAGGGGGGGGCTGAGGGCCGCATGTGTCCCGCGGGCCGCGGGTTGCCGACCGCTGCTCTAGACCAACGCATGTGTATATTTTAAAATGACACTTAAATGTATGAAAAATGCAACTCTCCTCCAACTCCTCGAACAGACTTCCAAGTTTGGTTTAGTTTGGCAGATCAAAATACCATGAGTGTTTTAATTACAGATGTGCAAGATCTGACGGCGAAGCTAAAATTAATGGAAGCTGGGGGCGAAACTGCGGCAGAGCCGGTCGTGCCCACCGACCATCACGTCTATTGCAACATACACGTCGGCAAGGAGGCTTTACTTGGTAAGCATCGATTTCAACTTAGGTCTTATACAACTTAAACTTTGTAAATACAAAAATCTGGTCCGATATCTACAAAAATATATTCACAGAGAACAGCAGATATTAACTGGCTTACAACCTCAAGCACAACATAGCTATTTTAGTCGCATAGTAAAGTCTTTATACGCAATTCTGAAAAAGGAATAATGACGGGATCGGTCATACTCTCATTAGCGAGTGGAACAAGTCTGAGCACCCTCGAGGTGGCGCCGTGCTATGCACCGGCGAGATGCAGCAAGAATACACACACTAAAATACGTTATGAACTGTCTAGTGGCCGACGCCAGTGTAGGCGGGAATTCGCTTCGCTTGTATTGCTCAAACCAACTCCGTCTGGCGTGCCGCCGCCGCCGCCGGCCTCTTATTTATTTTTGATCCAATCGTCCTCTAGGTCAGACTGCGGATAAACATTGAACGATATCTAAATTGAAAAATGGCTGTCAGATACGAGTGATGTTCCACATCACAAAAGGCGCGCTGTATTGATGAGTGTTGTGACTTCGAAACAAATTAATCGATTTATTATGCCACTAATAATAATACTGTTAGATTATGATTCGATTATTTATTGTGTTGTCAGTATGGTCTCGTGACTATGGACTTGATAGGGACGCAGATGCATCGCTATCGCAATGATCGAGGCCAAGATGCCATCACGTACGCGTGCTCATTGTCGAACCAATTTTAATGTTTCTATCGATCATTAATTCTTGTCGATACTCTGACATGGACAACAATGTCGCAAGACGCTTTCTAAATTGCAAAACATACAAGGAACCTAGCGGTCCTATGCAAATAGAGCTTGTAAATTCAGACTTTGATTTATCGACGGCTCTTATTTAGCCGTAAACAATTTCCATTATTTACGACCTCGATAAAAGTACAAAAGTTTACTCTAGCAAATCGCTGTGGAATATCTGTCAGCGTTCGAACAAGAAATAAGGCCGGCCGAATGAACTGGATAATCTCTGCGAGCAGGTAGGTAATCGACCCAATGAGGTGGTGAGCAGCGGGCGTAGTGTGGGCACGCACGTGTGTTCATTATCGGGCTATTTGTAATGTACGCCCGTCGCCGAGGACCGCCCGAGCTTCCGGAGGGCTTCACTGGAGCCGCCGGGAAGGTCCCTACTTCCTGCTCGCACCGATTTTTGACAACAATCATTTTTAATTAACAATAAATAGGCATCGATTGAGGATTTATACGGCTATTGAACCGTGAATTGCCGTCCCTAGCAATCTATGAACTGTTACTCCCTGAACATGAGAAAAAGATTTCCTTAATTAAAATTTAAAATTATGCCCTTTTGTCCGTCAGAACTCCCCTAACAAACACACCTCAACTAAACAAAGTAAACGCGTGAGCTAAGACGGTTTGTTCATTGAACCCTTTTGAACCCAAAACTTATTATTCAACTGCAGCACGCATGGGATAAGACTGTAGATTTCCAGTTAAAAATCAATGGTAAGCAGTGAGCAGGACTACATTTTACAAGTCCATAAAGAGATTTTATGATCTTCAGTCGAGACATGCGGTCGTACGTCTAGAGGGCATTCATGAAAAAAATACATTGGAATTTATAAGAACTTTTGTAAAGTGTGAAGTAGGTTAATTATACCAATTTAGGTATTTACCTACCCGACTGACTACCTACCTACCTACCTACTTTTATCTACTTACTTCAAATTCCCTATAGCTACTTGTTTTAGAACTTTTAGGCTGCGCCCCGCGGTTTCACCCGCGGTTAAAAAGTAGCCTAAGTGCTATTCTAGACTATACTCTATCTCTGTGCCAAATTTCATTCAGATCTGTTCAGCTGTTCTGGCGTGAAAGAGTAACAAACATCCATTCTTACAAACTTTCGCGTTTATAATATTTTAGTAGGATAACATTACATTTTCTCGTAGAAGAAACCCTGTCCATTTGACAGAGTCCTCAGATAATAAACTAAGAATAAAAAATTACACATAAAACGTTGATGTAGCCCTCCCTTCAACTACCTTGTCGTGTCACGCTGGGAAAGTCGTGATCACGAGTAGACACTTTCGATGTTAATTAATAATTACCTACTTACATTGAAATTAACATGAGCTCGAACCCATAGGTTTATGGCAAGTGATATTTATGTAATTCCCACGCATTTCTGTAAGGGCGCTCTTAGACGCCCAATATTTTTACAGCAATACAGTGCCAGTATTTTAAACGGTATCTCTCCAAACTTTTTTGTACTTCCCGCTAGGCTAGGCGGAAGATACGAAAAAAATTTTGGAGCTCGAAGACAGGAATGTTATAAAAACTATGTTATAATTAAATGCGGATATGGAGCCCTATTTCTACCAGCCGAGATTGTTTAGGTCATTGTCTCTCTCGTTTGAAAAGGCATAGGAGTAAGAGTGACCAAGAAACATCTCAAGCGTCAAGAATGGAGTTGAAACGTGCGTCACAGCCGCGGTCGCCCTATTTCTCTAGCTTGCAGGAAGCCATGAGCTTTCGACCCATGTTCGCGAGTCGATAAATAGAATCCATCCGAACTGTTTGGTTTATCGATCATAACACGAGAGCGATCATGACGTCCGTCGATGTTTGAGGATTGTATATTTCGGGGCCGGTGTTCACGGGAGCTAAAAATATCATGTGCCTTTTGGATTCGGTGCCTTGGTTTGAAAAATACGGCGCTCGAATTCACATCCAAATAGGTAGTCATACGAGTACATGTTTGCAGAAAATGAGTTGCTTACGCCAATTTGCCCGGGCTACGATATTTATGAAAAATTATTTACGATGACCTAGGATGCGAGGACGGACATTCAAACTGACGTTTTAAATCGATTAAATCGAAAAATTTCTACGGAAATCACAGATTTTATCGATTTGAAACGTTAGTTTAAATGTCAGCTCACACCCCATCCTAGCTTAATCGAAGTTGGATATATTTACTATACTTTATACTGCTTATAAAGGTTTGAAAAAAGGTCCCGGGTTCGATTCTCAGCCGTGCAGATGTTTGAATGATGATTGTAAATAAGTACCGACTGCCTCGGTGGCCGAGTTGGTAGTGAACCTACCTTCTGAGCTTGGGGGCGTCGGTTCGATTCCCACCTAGAGCAAACATTAATGTGATGAACATTTGTGTTTGTTCTATGTCTGGGTGTTAATATGTATTTATGTATGTATTTAAAAATATCTAAGTATGTATATCAGTCTCTGGCAGCTATAGTACAAGCTTTGCTTAGTTTGGGGTCAGGCGACCGTGTGTGGAAGTGTCCCGAATTTATTTAGTATCTGTTTTGGGTCTGGATGTTAGTTGTCCTTATCTTTGTGTGTGTTCCATGGCATACCCGACATAAGGAATCCTACTGGGTAGCTATGAGTGTGAAACGTTATTTATTTACTTACTTACCTTTTTATCAAAAAAAAATGTGGTAGGTACTTCCATTTCACAAGTAAACTTTAGAAAAATAACAATTGCTATGATATCCGGTGCCGGCTATCGTAAATTTACTTACAACCGTCACGATTGCAATTTCCGAATCGTCGTAGTGTCTTATTTGCATTTAATACGATACCAAACAAGATAACCGCATGGGAACAGAAACTGACAGACAGTATCGCGTCTGTGCGCGGAATTGCAAATCACGGAGTGAATTTCCTTTCCTTTTGGGGCTCCGGAAGTTGCTTCGATAGTTCTTTATGGCCATTCGATGCTTCTTTAGCATGCAAAGCTGCCGCGATGTCAATAACTCACGGGTATTGATACTGACTTCAAGTTTAACAAAGTTTGTAGTCAAAGCTTTGCAGGACCCTAAAATGTAATCAGTAATAAACATAGTTTTGGAACTTATATCAATACGTTTTTAGAACAAGTGAACATTAGTTAAACACTACACTAAGTTTAACAAAGTTTCTAGTCAAAGCTTTGCAGGACCCTAAAATGTAATCAGTAATTAACATAGTTTTGGAACTTATATCAATACGTTTTTAGAACAAGTGAACATTAGTTAAACACTACACTAAGTTTAACAAAGTTTCTAGTCAAAGCTTTGCGGGACCCTAAAATGTAATCAGTAATTAACATCGTTTTAGGAACTTATACCAATAAGTTTTTAAGAAGAAGTGAACATTAGTTAAACACTACACTAAGTTTAACAACATTTCTAGTTAAAGCTTTGCAGGACCCTAAAATGTAATCAGTAATTAACATCGTTTTAGGAACTTATACCAATAAGTTTTTAGAACAAGTGAACATTAGTTAAACACTAGACTAAGTATTGACGCAAGCGACTGGTTTTCCCAAGAAGTTTATTATTTTGCATGATTATTTAGTAATTCTACATACCTATACCTAGTAAGTATGAAATTCTGAAATCTCTAGCGCATTACATCATCCCTAATTTTTTTTCATAGAATTAGTTGGTAATGGTTTAATTTAGACGCGTTTCGCCGCAGTCGGCTAAAAAAACTTGGCGTCGGTTGTCGTAATAAAACTACACATAATCTAGCCACGCTAATTCGCTATAGTGACCTATCCTCGTGATGTCATCTAAATTGATGCCAGTCCACGGTCGGCTAATGTATTGCGATCTTCTCGTTATTGCGCACGCGCGTGATTCGCGTACCGATTGCATTGAATGCATTAGATAACTACTAAACCACCTGCAGAAATAGATAGTATCGTTGGCAATGCCATAATCTCATCTGTAGCATAAGTACGTGGAATTAGCTGCATACCGATTTTGCAGTTTTCTAGATGTTTTCGGAATAAAAAGTATCACTATTACTCTAGAATCTAGAGTATGGATTTAGGGATACCTAAGGAAGCATATCTAGAGTCTCGATATTTTATGGATTCTTTGTCAAGATCGGTTCAGCCAAGTAAGAGAATCAAAGTACTCGCATTTGTGATGCCTATTTGTTTTTTTTCTTACAAAGACCAATCGCACGAATATTATAAATGCGAAAGTTTGGATGACCGGATGGATGTTTTTATTCAATCACGCCAGAAAGGAATTTGACGTACCTATCTAGATACGTCAAATAGAACAAAGGTTTCTTTTTACTTTGGGTAACACCGCAAGGCGCAGCTAATACATAGATTATCTTTTTATTCAAAGTTAGTCGCAAAATGTTTTTATTCAATTAGGTATCAAAAATACATATAGAACGTCAAAGTTTTTTAATAGACTCGACCACCTTGTTCCGAAAAACAGGGGCATTATTTATTTTTTTAATAAATAACTGTATCACAAATTTTTGCTTACATCTATGTAAGATTTGTGTACTAGTGGAACCTAGTAACCCACTGTGTTCAGCAAACAATCATGTAGGCAGCGACTGACGCATCGCAAACATCTAAATGATGTGCAAAATATCAGCATTGAGAGAGAGATGATTAAAACTGTCAAAAACAGCTTTAACTACATGTGACTCCACTTGCATTCTACGGTCAGCCCTTATCGTTCTCTAAATACATCATCGCGTACGACAGTTGCGGCGGTGAATGATTTACTGTATTTATGCACCACGCAACTAAGATAAATAGCACGTCTCGCCCTCAGCCGCTTTGGTGAGATTGGCAAGTGTTCCAGGGCTCTCAGACTACGGCACGAAGTAACTATACTAAGCTAGTTGCTCTGTATGTGGCTGTACAGTAGACCTCGCGGCCGACGTTTGTTCTCGTCTGCAGATCGCATTCTTCGACAGATTCTTGCGAAATTTTGTGAGCAGGTTATTAATGGTTAGGTTAGCATGCATTATGCAGATAATTACCCATCCTACTGAAGAACAAACTGTCTCCCATAGCACAGGATCACCCTAGTTTGGGAGACAGGAAATCTCATGAAATTGTATAACTATTTTTATAAGCGATTATTATTATGATCAAACCTAGTCACAAAATTTTAAGGAGAATCGGTTAAGAAATGCGACCTGTAGAGGAAGACCCAAGATCCGGACAGAGATTCGGACAGAATTCGGACATACGAAAACATTTTGAAGCACAGACGCTTTGCTCGCTAACGGTAATCTGTGCTACGGCATTTTATCCCATCCCGCAGGACCTGCACTATGACCCAACTTTGTGATTCTCATTAACAGGCGACCAGGGGGGCTATTCCTGCGCGTGAGATGAGATGAGATTTTATCTTGATCACTCTCACACCTATGACGTTTAGAACAAAAGCAACAAGGACGAAAAAAAGTGAGATGAAAATCTCAAATCTCCGAATAGGGTCCCAGGGGGGCTATTCCTGCGCGTGAGATGAGATGAGATTTTATCTTGATCACTCCCACACCTATGACGTTTAGAACAAAAGCAACAAGGACGAAAAAAAGTGAGATGAAAATCTCAAATCTCCGAATAGGGTCCCAGGGGGGCTATTCCTGCGCGTGAGATGAGATGAGATTTTATCTTGATCACTCTCACACCTATGACGTTTCAAACGAGAGCAACAAGGACGAAAAATGGTGAGATGAAAATCTCAAATCTCCGAATAGCGGTGCTATTCACAATCATTAGAAAACGTTTCCAATCGGAGCCCACAAATTTTAAACTCAAATTGTTTGAATCCAAAGCGCCAAACTAATCTACTATCATACAATTTGGAATAGGGAATCGAGTATAAATCCGATCGGATGAATGAATCACGTTTAAAAACGTATAAATACGGACTGAGATTCGAATAATTCGAGTTTAATTTTTTTGGAAACCGAACGAAAACGTTTCCGAATGATGGTGAATTGAATAGATAGATAGATAAACTCTTTAGTGTTCACACCACAAATAACAAAACAACAAGAGAAAAATTATAATAAAACTTATTATATAGTGTAACAACTGGCGGCCTTATCACTAAAAGCGATCTCTTCCAGGCCTCTTCTTGAATACCTATGCAGAAAGGTGACATTGTTACAACTAACGGGAGTAGGCTAAAAAAAAATACCTTTTGCATACATTTTGCTGTAAGTAATAACTTTTTTTGTTTTCTATTTTGATCTTATTGAAAAAAAAGGACACAATGACAAGTTAAATAAACCACTTGCAGCTTAACATAACTTTTTTCAAAGCTTTTAGCGCATTCTGAAGAGATCTTGAAGGTTAAATCTGTAAACGTGTGCTAGTATACGGCAACTGATTTCCTGGAAGCGAGCGAACAGACTCCGTGTTCGACGATGGCGCGTGTTTATGTTTAAACCTAGCTGAAAACAAACTAAAATTGTACCAAATCGTGTTTGTATAAACGAGGAAAATGTGTAATGTGTGGAAAATGTACGTGATAAAACTTGGTTTTGTAAAATTACCTACGTTTTCTGAGTAAGAATTCTAGTAGGAAAACTTTCGAACAAGTATTATTACAGTAGTATAAATATGTAATGTATCTTATTTTTGTTTTTGGAAAGTCTATTTTTATTCTCTTTTTATTATGGTGATCACGATCAGCTTTAATCCTTTTTAAATTTCCATTTACCAGATCGGTTTCATTCTGTAGCCCATTCATCACCATCAGTTAAAGGTGCTTCTTAAACGTAAAAGATGCTTCTTTTCATTCTATCCTCTGTAGTACCTATATCGGAGAAAAAACCCACATAGAACCTTGTTTGTAAAACATAACAAGGATCATCTTCCGAAGTAGGCACCTATAAATTTTATTTCCGCAATTTTAATGCCGGGTAGCTAAGAATAATAACTGCAGCTGGCAATTTAGAATTCTATGCGCACGCGCACGTCGTAAACTCAAATATGGCGGCTACTAACCGCAATTAGCATCGCATCCATACAGATGAACTTTTTATACCGCAAACGTACAGTTAAGTAATACATTGCAAAGTTTCGAACTGTTATCATTACTAGGAGTTCGCCTCGAACAGAGACCAAGCACATCTCCACAACCCTCGTTCGATTAAGCTCAAAAAACAAACTTAAATTATATTAACGTAAGCTTTTATGAAACTTATGTTAATCTAATTTAATTTCAACTAACTCACTGCAAAGGAAATTGAGGTGGGCAGGACATATGGCTAGGTACAAAGATGACAGGTGGACCCCAAGATCATTAAAATGGGCCGGACCACAAGGTACTAGAGCCAGAGGCCGGCCTTGAGCTAGATGGACAGACGAGATAATAGCAACAGCAGGAAAAAACTGGTTAGCTACAGCAACAGAGAGAGACACCTGGAATTCCTTGGAAGAGGCCGTATCTAAGGGGGTCCGTACACTGAATTTAAAAAAAAAAATTTTTTCATCAAGTCACTGTAATTAGTATTAAGTTTCTTAAACTCATTAATCATATCAGTCAATTATCATTGTATGGAATCAAATAAAACTCATTATTATTATTTTTATAATCTTTTATGAAGTATCATCGATACATTACGATGTAAATCGGATCATCGATATCTCAAAAGTTATCGTCGGACAAATAAATTTTGAGTTATCCCAGTGCTCTGAGATCTCGCTTCGCTTGGTTAATTAAATGAACTGACAGCGCCCCGCAGTTTTACCACAAATTTCAAATCTAACGTTTTTCTGATAATATTTGATGCCTGTCCAAATGATTTTCGATAATTCCTTTAATTGGTCACCTATTTAATCGTGAAAAAGGGTCAATTAATATAAATATTTACAAACACCTGTTCTTTTCATGCAACCTGTGTAACGGTCGAACTGTTACGATTTTTGTACGAAAGTAACTTATACCTACTTCGCGTTAACGCTTAGGCCCATATGTTTACTGAACTTAATTGCGCGATTATTTTATTTAACTATCTATTGCTGACTCATAGAATAGTTGTCAAAAACGGTTAAAAAATAATAATAAGTTTTTGGTGATTAGGATTGTCCCACTATAGGATAAAACGTGAAACCAACAGGCCTAGCATGCGCAACGCGACAACTGTATGTCGGACTCTATTAAAATCGAGACAGACGTACGTTTACACATAGCCTTGTCACGTTCTCGCACAACAAAAAGTAACGCGAAAAGAATTTTGTCGCGCGCGCACGCTACGCCTGTAGGAAGCGCAGCTATCTTTTTATATTTCCGCTACCTTGTTAATTAGTATTTAATTATTGTTAAATCGTCATTTCTGATTGTTACAGGGCCGAACTCCAGCAAGAAAGGACTGGGCAACGTGTACACCCAAGAGAAGCATCCTACCTGACACCGCCGAACTCAGAAGTACAAACTATGAGAAACATGAGCTGACCTCGCACCTATGAAATAGTAATAAGGAAAATATATTTTCATTACACAAATTGGAATATTTTTGTTTGTGCCCAGTCTGTAAAAACATTTCTTTAGGCATAAAATATACATTATAATATACAAATATATAAATACAAATTATAAATGCGAATGAAGATATATCTACGTATAATTCGGTAATACTTTAGAAGCGGTTGTCTCTACATAGTTTAAAAAGTCAGTTTCAGCGTCTGTACCTCTTCCTGTCAGTATTTCTCTGCTAACTCTTCTTATACCAAGCAACCGATTTTGATGCGGTTTTCACCATCAGTTTTCACAGAAGGTTCATAGGTAACGTGAGAAACCGGGGCAGGTCGCTAGTGTGCTATAAAACCAGTACTACTCTATGTATAAAATGGTCTGTAAATTTTTCGCTGACGAGAAATGTCACGTGTGTAAGCGAGACATTTTTCTAAAACAAACAAACAAACATTTATTACCTTTTCTAGATTGTCATTCTATCATGACTAGGTATATGAAATGAATGTGGTATGTCTCCATAAAAAGCAATTAATATGGACAAAAAAAAATTTAGAATTATCTTTCTATGAAAGAAAAATATTTCTAGAATCTCTACAATAAACACATTACATTTCAGAATTTAATGTGCGCTTACATTACGACCAACTAAACTCTGAAGTTAAACCAGGGAGCCACTAACACATTTTCTGAAGGAAACTGATCGTCATCTATATAAAAAGTTAAACTCCGTTATTTGGCCAACTCTGTAGATAAGTTTGTCGGTCTGTACATTCTGGGCCGAACGAGTGACGCGCGGGCGTTCTCCAAATAGATTTGACCGTAGCTCGTCTAGCGCGTATATTATAAGAGGCTAATGCATACAGAACTCTATTTTAAAAACTGTAAGATCCATATTAGAACGAGCGCCGGATATCGGCAGGAAGGAAGCGATTCCTTAGCGTCAACATCTACTCTCGCACCTGGTTAGCTGAAATACCAGCTTTGAAGACATGCCTGTGGAACATTTCTTAGAACATCAGAACTACGAACATATTATTAAAACGATCTTGATAAAATTTGGCAAATAGTGAAATAATCATATCATATTTACAATCGTAAACTATGTTGTTGTTGCATTGAAACATGTGGAATTTTCTGGAAAATTATAGAGAAACCCGTGGATCATAAGGTCTTAAATTGGCATAAATAAGTTGCTTAACTAAAGGTAGTTTTTAATCTAGTGAAATAAAATACTTGGAACTATTTTATCAATATTATATTACCGTCGTTCACCTCTCCCATTGCAAACAAGGAGGAAAATAATTATCAATTATTTATTAAGTATATTAAAATTACGTTATAAACTACTTAGCAACATTAAAAACATACCTTAAATCTCAAAAAATAATTTACTAACAAACTTTGAATGTTGCAATGAACATAAAACATTCACTGCATTGCTCAACGAAGACTTCCCATAGTGTTCATGTAAGATTTTTTTGTCTATTCTTTCAGAGGTAGATTAAGTAATTAATTCTTCAGTAAATGCCCTAATTTAGATTATATCACTAATTAATTACTAAAAATATTCAGAATCGCGTTATTGGTCCCGGAATTATATCCACTTATAGTAAACCTTAAAATAGTGTATTGAAAATGTATGTAGTCACCGAAAATAGTTTGAAAAGTTATCATTATAAATATATGAACACAGATAGGGTCTTAATATAAAATAAAATACATAATATAATACTTAAATGGTTACATTATTATTTGTACAGTTCAGCAAGATAATGCTTGGTCGAACATATAAATAAGTAAAAGTGTTTTAGAGTAACCTAACTAACACGGCTGCAACTTTTACATGAAAACGTCAAGCAAATTGAGCTGTATAAGTGTATATATACTTACCTATTAGACCGTTCGCGCACAATGCGCCTATAATATCGTGTAATCGTCGACTTAAATGGTATAGTGAGTGAACACTGATTTGGATAGATACGCACACATCGATAAAATATCGACAGTGCGTGCCATTCGAAACGATACATATGCGCACGAGTCGCGATGCTACAGGAGTCTTCGATTATCCGATACTAACGTCGCCTCATGTACGACCGGCCCCAGTCTTGTCGATACGAAGGTAACAACCGTGTTCACAAGCAATACAAATACACAAACTAGAAGTCGATGTTATTTAATTTCCGTAGGAAACTGTTAAATATAAAACTAGCGTAACAAATCACTTACTTTAGTACGATGAAAATTATTATCGACACATATTCCAACATAATAAATGCTACAAATGTATTTTGTTTATTCTAGTGAGTTTCGTTGTTTAGGACTTTCGTTTTTTTTTCTGGCACTTCACATTACATTTATCAGCCTTCTGTGATAATTCTTGCCCATAAATTCTACTGACCACGTATTTTTTAAGTTAATAATATTCGGACACTATTATTTGTCTTAAGACAAGTAAATTTTTAAAATACATATTTTCAGGGCATTACATTTACTAAAAATCGAGATGACATTAGTATAGGGTAGTAACTGCACTTGGGTTTTCATTAATGTAGACGCACACAAATTTAGGTATAGAATTTGACAATAGCGACCAAATTCAAATATCTCATGACAGTAAAGTTGTTAAGATCAATTATATCAATAATTACCAACTCTCATCCTTACAATTCACTATAAGCTGACCATCACCACATGAACAATGTCAGTCAGGCACTTAATCTTTCCATCTTTTTTTCAGACCATATTCCGTTTAGAACTTGTTTAAAAAAACGAAGTAGTCTTGGAATAGTTGCTAAAAGTTTTATCTTTTTCGATAGAGAGCAGAAGACAAAACAGAGTAGATATACTAAAAGGCTACACCCCTTATTCAGCACCAGTATAACGATCAAATGCGATTTTATTGTATCTTACTATTGACAAATATTTTAAATTTGACTGAGCACTCTCTCTAAATAGTCGCTATCCTAGACCACATTAACGGTTATCAAATCGCATCTAACATCAGGCACAGTGTGGTCAAAAACTAAAAACGCGCATGTATTCAGCACGCGCTGTTATGTAATCAAAGAGAATTTATGTAATTTACGTTGATTATTGGCATTAATAGCGAACCCTCTGAAGCGGGCTCGCTGCGAGCCTCGAGACAAGGTCGCGTGAGAGGCTCGGTGAATTGATCGGACGAACTGTTACGGCAAAACGATACGCTACTTTGATACGTTACGAAGATCGGCTTCAGTACTGACCGACTTCGTCCAAAGACTGTCAATCTGTACTGAGCTAGTGTAAGAATCAACAAGCCTGGTGGATAACTGGTCAATCACCCCAAATGATAGGTCGGTGTTCCTGCAATGGGAACATACGAGACTGTGATGATGTTTGACAGATTACAGGAGATAGTTTAACTGATAGTTAACGAGGGTAGTCCGCAGGGAATCATCAGCAGAAAAACATGTGATATCTACCAACACTAAGTCACCGTAGCAACGATTTAATCACCCTCGAATGTCAGATTGGTGTCCCTGCAGTGCGAACGTATAAGACTGATGATGTCAATGAGTGTAGTCCGCAGGGTCTCATCAGCAGAAAGATATGTGACATCCACCAACCTGCACTGCGGCAGCGTAACAATCACTAAGCATGGCAGATAACAGTCAATCACCCTCGACCGCTAGGTCGGCGTCCCTGCAGTGTGAAGGTGCGAGAGTGGTGTGTGTCGGTGTGCAGCGGCGGGTTGTTGCGAGGCGCGAGGTGCGCGGCGGCGTCAGGCGCGCGCGGGCGGCGCGGCGCGCGCGGGCGGCGCGGGCGTGAAGGCGCGCACGGGGAACATGGCGCGCGGCTCCACGCTCGACACGCCGTCGAACCTGCGCACACACATCACACTTTACGTGCTGCACATTACACAGCGTCCCGCCTGCCCTCGAGGGGCTGGCACAGACTGCCTCGGTGGCTCAGTTGGTAGTGAACCTGCCTTCTGAGCTTGGGGGCGTGGGTTCGATTCCCACCTAGGACAAACATTTATGTGATGAACATTTGTGTTTGTTCTATGTCTGGGTGTTAATATGTATTTAAGTATGGATTTAAAAATATCTAAGTATGTATATCAGTCCCTGGCAGCCATAGTACAAGCTTTGCTTAGTTTGGGGTCAGGCGACAAATTGGTGCGCTCCCTCTGGTTTGAGAGGCGGGCTTTCCCCGACTAGGCTATCATCACTTTTTCTATGGTTGTTATGTGCTCCAACCTTTTTCAAATAGCACAGCTATCTACCCAACTAACAAAATTTGATCGTATAGTTTTCGGGACAACGTTTTCGTCACAACTTTAGGTCGGACCATTTTGGTTATATAGCTGTCGTATTAACGTATATATGACGCGAAATAGGCGGAAATTATAAAACTTTTATTTGTATAGCGATCGTGTCAAGGTCGTATTAGTGGCTACTAGTAAGGTAACAGTCATATTAATATCAGATATACGATAAATATTCGTATAGCAGTCGTGAAAGTGGTTAGTATTATAACTATCTTGTCGTGTAGTGATCCCATAGACGTCGTATAACTTAATAAACATTGAGAAGTAGTCATTAGCATAGCCTTTACGCGGATGCTTGTTATTAAATCACAGTTTAGTAGAAGTGAGAGTAAGAAATGATACAACAAAAACAAACGATATCAATTTTCACCATCAGGTAAGAGTTATGTCTGCCATATTTATTACTGTATGTTATTGACTATAATGTAGTTGGCGTTAGTGGGTAACAGTATCTACTTTTCTAAGGGAAATTAAATTTCTTGACGATTGTATATACAATTTTTCACAAATTTTTAATGCCCCCTTCGAATTATTGCAAAATAATATTATTTAATTTCATTTTATTTAAGATTTCTAGTACTTTTACAATTATACGATTTTAGGTAGTGATGATACCTATTATATGATATCTTATGACTATAAGTCATATACTACGATTTAATTATTTTGTCGTCCACCATTTTCAGGGTACCGTAAAGAAGTGAAAACCCGTGGGATAAACAAGTGGGAGAATCGTATTTATGATGCTGGCCATATTTTTTTAAGCGGAAGTCTTCGTCAGTTCTCTTTGGGCAATCCGTTTTGAGAAACGTTACAGTGTGTGAAGTTAGAGAGTATTCACCGACAACTGTGCACTTCAAACACCCATGCTTCCCATTAAAATTGCATGTACCTGGATGAATAGAAACATTATTAAACAATAAAGAGTTAGCAGATTTAGACAATAAGCTAATATTGTAAGTTTAAGTAAGAACATTCAAATGCGTAATCAAAATACCTGCCTTTAATTAGAGCTCTAGCTGGCGAGTCACAAATAAAAGCACGGACATTCACTGTAATATGTTTTTCTTCTTTTTCATTTGTTATGATTGGTAATCGATTTTCCATGAGATCTTTTATTTCTGTCACACACGGCCGTAAAAAAGAACCTAAATTAGCCGGTTTTCCTTGACCTTCAAAAATACCAACTACCAATGGTGGTACAGAAGGAATCTCAGAAATGTTACATAAAATGGGACACAATTGATGTCTTGAACTTTTATAGATAGGAAATCCATCAATGTTCACGTTTAAGGAGATATGTTGTAGATCATTACTAATATTTTTGTCCAACATGGTTTTTAATGACTTCTTAAGCCCGTTATGCCAATAACTTCCATTTTCCATGGGATCAATAGAAATCTCAATATCATTTGTACGGAGAAGTGTTCTAGGGTCTTTTGGTAATAAAGTAGGTAATAGTTCATTTAATATAGTCAATAGTTTGTTTAAAGCTGTATGAGAAATATTAAATTCTAGAGCCCATTTCTTTAACTTGTCAGGAAACTCGTATTTTCTTGTTGTAAAATTCTCATTTTCACTACTGTTTTCATCATCATCTTCCTGGCTTTCAAACAAATGTTCATCATTTTCATCATCATTTTGCAAATCTGCGATGATTATTTGTGGATTACTTCTCGAACTTGCTAAATTTTAAGAGAAAAATATACATGATAATTGACAGGTGTTAGATATTATTATATTATGATAAGCTAATACCTAGTTAACATTAAGTTCAATTCGTATAAATACAAACCTAAATAAAAATATGTACTTACAAGAACATACTTTTTCACAATTACTATTTCTTACTACGGAACCATCTTTCGATTCTTTGACACTGCCTTGTCTAAAACTTTTGTTGAGTTCTAAGTAGATTTTTCTTACTTTGCGCCTGAAATTACCGCTGGATTTAAATTTCTACCACTGTTCCATTATTTCAACTGTTGTGATGATAAAAGCCAAGATTAACAGAAACCGAGAAAAATCGAGCCATTTAACAAAAAGCTTGTATAGTCAAAGTCACAACAACGGAAAATATACAAGTTCAGTCCGTAAAAGAGTACCACGTGAAGTCATTAAATAATCAAAATGTTTATAACAGTAACTTATATAAGCATTTCAAACCAATAAGTTATTTAAGGCATATACATCTGAATATTGGGTTTTTAAACATTATATAAAAGTCGTGTAAATATAGTCAAAAAATCTTATAAGAAACGTGTATGTTTTATACACTGTAGCTGTACGTTTTATAAGAGTTAAATTTATGGACTTTATATGATTGTCATGTCGAAACCTTATTATTCACAAAAAGCAGTGTTATGGTCGTCAATATGACCAGATTATGATAGTCATATAAATTACTTTTATACTACATCAAGAAGTCGTAAAGTGGTCGTAAACGAGACTAATAAACGAGCGAAGGCTTTTAAACATTATATAAAAGTCGTGTGAACATAATCAAAAAATCATATAAGAAACGTGTATACAGCTGTACGTTTTATAAGACTTAAATTTATGGACTTTATATGATTATCATGTAGAAATCTTATTACTCACAAAAAATAGTGTTATGGTCGTCAATATAACCAGAATATGATTGTCATATAAATTACTTTTATATTACATCAAGAAGTCGTAAAGTGGTCTTAAACGAGACAAATAAACGTGCGAATGTATTTTAAAGGTCACAGCTATGACCTTTATAAGATGGTCATATAATTTGGTCGTGTAAACGTTGACAGGACTAATTTAAAAGACTAAAATATTATACGACTAATCGTTCGTATAATATATTGTAACACGATTAAGGGTAATTTGAGTTACAACTATATGACCTCTATATGACCAAATGCTATATAGGCTTCATATTATAAGACAATTTTGCTAGTTGGGTATGACACTTTTCAGTCCAATAAAACGTAACATGTTTGCAAAACGTAGAAACATCCTCCATCCATCCATGCTTAAACATCCTAACTTATTTTATAATTACAAATGTGAAAGTGAGTTAGTACATTTGGTCAGAAATACAGTAAAGGACATAGGGTACATTTTCCTGTTCCTTTGGGACCGCGAGGCGCGATTTTCTGATTGTACATGTTTAAATTAATTTGAAATAGAGGTTTATTTAAGATGGCTTGCAAACCACCCATAAAAAAATCTGTTTCAGTTCAGTTTTGTTCTTTCAAGCATAACACATTACAGTAAGCAGCTAGCTGTCCACTCACTTGTTGTTCTTGTACTTGTCGGGTATGGCCTGGTAGGGCTGCAGCGCGACGTGCGCGTGCGTGCGCGCCAGCTCGCGCAGCACCGGCTCCAGCTCCGAGAACGAGTAGCCCGAGCACGCCGCCAGAGCCTGCGGGTGACAACAGGATTTATTGACCACTCCAATAATTACATGTTACAGTTTAATACTAATTACCGCATGATAATTTACTTAGTTGTCACCTAACTGTAGTATTCTTTTTACTGTCATACAATAGAGAAATCCCGATTAATCTATAACCTTCAATATTCAAATTACAGATGACTGATGGTGACTCTCAATAAATTTTTAGCCTAATTAACTAAAACAATCACTCTAACATGCCAAACAACCAACAAACACACCCAAATCCCCAGAAACGTAGTACACTTTGTCTTTCACACACACTCACTCGATTGACATAAAACTTAGTAATTTTTCATAAAACAAGTATTGTTTTAATTTTTTGATAAATACCTTTAATTAATTTTGTTCATATAAAAAAATTCAACTTGGCAGGGAAAATGATCATGCCCAATGTTGAAAACTGTGACCTCACACAGGTTAACCTAGTGTGGGGGGACAGGGTTCCACTAAGGTACATAATTGTGTTTTTTATACTTCAAACATTTTACAATTTTAAAATGTAAATTTTCGTATTATCCTACTAATATTTTAAACGCGAAAGTTTGTATGTGTGGATGTTTGTTACTCTTTCACGCCAGAACGGCTGAACAGATCTGGATGAAATTTGGCACAGAGATAGACTATAGTCTAGAATAGCAAATAGGATACTTTTTAACCGCGGGTGAAACCGCGGGGCGCAGCTAGTAATATTATACTTAAGATCTCTGTACCTATAAGCCTAACAGATACCTAGCAATAAATATTATTTTTATTATACCATGGCATAATACCAGCAGGGTCACCAGCAGTCACCAGCAGGGCTAGCATGGGCCGTTGCCTTTACAGTGTTTATCCCTCGAGAAAGAGACAAACATATCCATATTCTAGCTCTTTATATCTGTGTGTGGATAAAAACGGTGGAAAGATAATTTGTCTTTTACATCAATAATAAGTAATCTACAGCAAGTTTTAGAGAGACGATGACGAGTGACGTACTTGGGTGTCAACTTCCGGAATGCAAACCCTTGTATTTTGGATCATGACTTATACATGTCAGAACAATAACCTCACCTGAGGCCAGGCTACAGCGATGCAGTGCGGGTGCGCAGGTGTGTCCTTATCCGCACCGTCCCTGGCGTCTGTTTCTTCAGGTGCCTTGTTGTCGTTCCGCGCGCAGCGCTCGCAGAGCAGGCAGTGTCTCGTGGTGGCGAGCGCGCCCGCCGCGATCACCGACGGCTTGAACTGCAGGTACGGGTCGGCCTCCAGCAGGCACAGCTCGGCGATGTACTACAACCGGACCACAGCAATGTTTAATCCAGCGTAGGCTAGGTATAGTCCATTAAAAAACTTTGACGTACATAAGCGTAGCTATGATAGAGAGATAGATAGATAAACTCTATATTGTTCTCGCCACAAATAACAAGAGAAAAATTATAATAAAACTTATTATATAGTGTAACAACTGGCGGCCTTATCACTAAAAGCGATCTCTTCCAGGCAACCCAATTGAATAAAACATTTTGACTTTAACTTTGAGTTCAATTCATGTCTTTGTTGAATTTCAAGGTGTTCTGATATGATAATGATGTATCATTTGATGATGTGCTTGCATTTGTGTCCTATCTCGCTGGTTATTGAGCAACGATGAGGCCTACAATGGAGCATTCGCTCTATGCATGTGTTTTAGTTTTGCAGAGCCAGACAGGGTCCATTGGACTATGTACTCATATTTTTTGACATCTTGTACTGTATGATTGCAAATAAAATATCTTGAATCTTGAAAGTTTCAGGTGTGGGTACTGGACAGGACTACTATACCTTCTCTAGGTATCAAAGCTCAACATTTTTTATTCCACTGTTAAATCAGGCTCTTTCATTTTTTTATCATCTTTTGCCTTCTTCTTGTTAAGCCCGGTACACATCCTTGCCGCTAACGCGCGTATCCACAGGAAACGGCTTTTGCGAGCGTTCACGTTGTAACATTTAAGTTTGCTATCACCTAATTACTTAATCCTTGTTGTTACGCTTTCACGTTTTAACTTCTCTTCAGACCATCAAGAAATTTTGCATTTACGTTGTCAAGGTCACAGAAAAGGACATAAAGTACCTTTCATTCCGAAAAAACTAAAAGTTCCTGTGGAACCGCGAGTGAAACCGTGGACCGCAACTAGTCTATTATTTTAAAGAGGAAGAATTTATATTTTGTATGTTTGTAACGAATAAACTCCAAAATACAGGTCTGATTTAAAAAAATATTTTACCAATAGAAAGCTAAGTACATTATCCCAATCACTTATGGGCCTAAGTACTAATATACTAATAAGTTGGAGCGTATGGACGCTCCAACTTCCCCACACTTTTAACTGCGCAGGCCAGTGAACTGCTTGAACACGGAACACCGCGCGTGTGGTTGATACTGTACACTGTTGGTACTGTAACTGTACACCGCGCCAACCCCACCGCATGGCGGCCGCGATATCGACTTGAATGCGTAAGTCCGGCCTGCGCGTTCTTGTTTGTGCGTTCAGTGTTCAAGAAAACGCAGTCAGTCTCCAGATTGGGGATTTTTTCCCAATTTTGGGGAAAAATATCAAGGAGAAAATTTTGGTAAAGCTTGTAGGTATATCTTTTGTAATATAAATTGTTTTATTGTACTGATAAAATGTGATTATTTCAGTTATGTGTTGCTTTAATATAGCATACATAAATCACAATTAGTAGTGTAAATAAATAAAAAGTAAAAAGAAAATGTTGCCAAAAGTAGTAAGTACTTTTCATTTCGAAGAACTTTTTTGGCCGCATTGGGAAAATAACTAAATAACTGGATCATTTCTTAAATCTTTGAGTAGATTAGTATGTGAATGTATTTATCAGCAACTTTTTGTCAGCTAGATTCTTTTCCACTTAGACTTTTATGTTTTCTTTTTTTTCAGAAACAAACAGTTGAAAGATAATTCTTCCTTGGGCAACATTGTTTCTATGCCGACGAATTCGACAATAATGAGGCCTGCGCATACTTAACAGAGCCAATCGACTCGTTACCACACTGTTCAGTTAAGTATGCACAGTTATCAGTGTGGGGAAGTTGTAGTGTATGATAGGCCTATTGGGTTATAAAACGCAAGCGAAGCCGCGGGCAAAGGAGCTAGTTATAAATAAAATAAAATGAATATACAATTTAAAAAAATTCAAACTGAGACTTACAGCAGCCAGATGGAAAGTCTTCTTGGACAGGCCATTAGATATGCAGTAGTGCGAGAGGAAGGCCAGCGAGGTGGGCGTGGAGAGGTCGAACGACAGCACCTTCAGTATGAGGTGCTCCATGCGCAGCACCTCGCGCTTCGTGTATGTGTCATCGGTTATGTACACAAACTCTGACACCTCGGGTGGGTACACTTCTTCGTATTTGCTGGAAAATAAATTTTTGAAGAATTTCAACATTGTTTACTATTCTTTCTGTAATATAAAAACAATTACACTCTACTTAAAACCATGATACCAAAAATCACGGTTACTTGTCAATTGTTTACTATTTAAATGGTTTTATTTCATTCACTTGTATGTTGTTTCAAACATGAAACCATTATTTTTTTTGTGAAAACTTTGTACACACACTTAGTTCCCATGACAATACAACATTATAAACATTAAGAAACAAACTATTTATCTTAAAAGTTTTTTGCTCATAGAGACAACTTGCCAGATATTTTGTAACATGCCAGATTTCATGTTTCCTTTTATGTTTTTACAGTATTTTTGAAAAAAATGTTATTTTTCTGCTTATTTTCGATCATTTGATGAACAACTGTTGCAACTAATTGATGTCAGGCATTTTTGTCAAATAAGCATCAAAATGCGAAATGCAAATGAGGTAATGAGGTCATGACACAGTCAAGTGAATTCAAGTATGTAATAATAATCTTAAGTTAAGTTAAGTATAAACAGATCAGCTGATTCATCATGCACCTACAAGATAGATACAAAGTTAAAAATTCATTGAAATTTACGTTTTCGCGGGAAACGGACTTTAATTAGTTCGTGAGGTCACAACAAGTCTCTATGGCAACACTTTGTTTAAAAATAATGATCCCTACGGCCACGCAATGTTATCGCTTATCATCGATATCGGGGTTGGCGGCGGCAGCGTTCTGGTGTGAAAGCATTTGGTAGTAAATGAGTAAGATTATCTGTCCATCAATATTTTATATTGGTGTTATTTGTTATTGTGTTATATTTTACAAAATAATAACCATCTCGAATAAGAATGAGCAGTTGGGCAAAAATACTCTTGACTATGACTAAGTAAATAGGCTGTACATAAATCGGACACAAATACAGCTCAAAACAAAATTCTTATTACTTAAGTTATCTCAAATAAAGTTTAGTTTACTCTATTTTACTGTAGCATGATTCTGTTCACACCTGCTGTTACTTCATATTACCTACATAACTCCGTATTCTAGACATGTGATATTTAGGGTGCTACAGAAGTTATAGTCATAATTTATAAATTGTGGCAACTTCCAAGGACAATGAAGGAATGAAGGAATGATTTTAATTGTCTAATATCACCTTCACCATCCTACAATGATAATGGATGATATATTATATTTATATAGTATGAAAACTCACGAAGCAATGTATGTAGCAGCAGTGCCAACCAGCTGCAGTTTAGTCCGCACAACACTCATGTATGACAGAAAGCGGTCCACATAAGATACAGCCAGATGCAGCGTCTCGCTCTGCTGGTTGTACTCATCACACACTTCCACCAGCCAGTCCACTAGGATGGAGCGCATGACATGGGTGATGTCGGGCTGCTTGCGCATGTAGCGAGGATTAGCACGGTTCTTTATCTATACAAAATAAATATGTTTGATTAAGCTTTGATTGGTTTGGGATCAGATGATCCCAATTAACACATTAATTAATAATTGAAACATTTACAAAAATGGTAATTACCTCAATCTCTCTCATATATTCATAGATATCCTGCCGGTATTCTACAACATGGAAGAACATCTCCCGGTCAGTCTGAGCAGTTGTGGTGTCCTCTTCATCATCATCAATCAACTGACTTTCATTCTTTGATATTGACATGGAGAGGACACTGGAGTCTCCAATGGACATGGGTGACTCCACCACATCTTTTTTCTCCTGTAGTGGTTGTCTGAGAATGCAAAAACAACTTTGTTACCTGTGATCGCATGAGTTAGAGGCAAAGCCTTAGTTTTAGCAAAATGAGGGTAAACTTAGCTGTACAAGCGATTTAGCAATCAGTAAAAAACTGAGTCATAGGAATTGTTATAAAGGTCAATTGTGAATGAGGTTATTGAAACTCACCGCAAAGGAAGTACTTCTTTTTGCTGTTCTGGTTGCTTTTCAGCCTTAGCAAATAGAACTTTGGCATTTTCAGCATTTATGAACAGACTGTCTTTTCTGGTTTCTTTGGCAATGAAGGGCTTGAACGTGGGCTCGCGCTTTTTTACCTCCACCTCTGTCTGCTTATCCTCGTAGACGCTGAAGGCGCGAAACTGCGCCACGGGAGGTACGATGTTCTTCTCATTCTTTATCTGCCGCATGGTCCTATTCTCATCTTGTACTTTGCAAGTTACATTCGTCAAACCGGGCTAAAATAACAATCGGAAAAGATACACAACATTCGAATCAAATCAACAACCAACAACTGAAATATGTTCTAACTTACCAGTTTACTATTCCGATTCTGGTTGCATGCGAACTGGCTGAGGTCACCCAGAGCGCGACGCTGGTTTGCCGAAAATATATCTGCTCCGTCTTTTCGAAGCGCCAAGGCTGTATTTTCTTGATCTTCGTGAATTCTGAATGCCATTGTCCCCGCTTCTTCCGTAAACAACTAACTTTTCAACAGAACAGCAAAAAGCGCGGGCCACGAGTTCACAGTATGGCAACCGAAGTTGAATTATAAATTACCAATTGTTCTGAATACACATTTTCATCCAAAATTGAGAGTAGTTTTGAAAAATGTGATCGAAGAAATCCAAAATCACCCTCAGACGCTATTGTGACCTCAACGGAAAACAGACATTTTGGAAAAATTCAGCTGTTCAGTCTACAGTCTATGGTAATTCAAATTCAAGCCAATAACGTAGCTTTGCTGATTTTTGTGTCTATGGCTAGAGGGAAACAAACTAGGGATGTGCGAAATGAATTGTTGTTCGAGTAGAAAGGTTTTTCTTTCTTCGAATATTTCAATGATCAGGAAAAAACATTGCGATTTGTTTTCTTTTTTGATGTGTGCACATGTGGTGGAGCAGCACGATGGTTCCTACTAACTGCTCATAGGATATTACATGGTGGATACTTTGCGCCAGCGGCATCAGCCCGCATAGTGGCACGGCAGCAATCCCTCTTAAGCCGAGCGCCACAACACCTAAATGCTCTCAGTGTCTGTCACCCACAAGTACCTAGACATAACCGCCGACGAACTAAAATTGATTGCAAAAAAGTCATTGCCACATTGCGAGTACGTACATTTTTATAGTACGATTTTGATATTGTTTTGTTTGTTTTTTCTTTGATTTTATTGCTCGTTTTTTTTTTGTATGGATACTTTATTTCATTTTCTGTGTTAGTATGAACCTATATTGTTAATCTTGTTAGTAATTACTAAATTTCTTTTTAGACATAAGATTTAAATAATGTAATGTAACATTTTAATTAAATAAATAAATTATTGCTCTATACAAATTATGACTTGTTCTCCTCCTGTTGCTATCTCGTCAGGTGTAGAGTTGGTGTTGAGAAAAATCCCAGCTTACTTTTCAACGTCCGATTGTTTTGGACTATGAATACGGAGAACGGAATATCACTGTATCGACATCATTCGTTTCTTCCCGAAGCCATAGAAGCAGGATGTCGAGTAATGGATGAAATGGAAAAGCTCTAGTTTCAAAGAGGATTTTGAAGATGTGAATGGAAAGTGCCGGTCGGTGTCTGTGCCGGTACGTGTCGGGCACGCTCGATGTCGGTAGATATGAACAGTCCCTAAAGTACGCAAAACGTAGGGATGACTAGGCGGTATGGCCATGTTGGCTCTAGTCGCCCTCCGATGCTAAACAAAAAAAAAACAACGTCAAAGTCAAATTACTGCCAGCCAGCCGCCAGCCCAACCCAGCCAGCAATCAAATCAACATCAACAAGGGCAATTGTGTTTTGAAATTGTCAAAAGCTAATTTAAACTAAAATACTTTTTTACAAGTTTGTGTGGAGCATTAATATGTACAAACTACTATTAGCCATCTGTGTAGCGATATTGATCTACAGCAGCAATACATGTTATGCAGTTCGAGTTTATAAAAAAGCCGATATTTTGAAACTAAGGTAGGTGGTGAGATTTAATACCTCGTAAGATTCTCACTTTCCCTACTTACAGTTTTTAAAATTAAAATAATCTCTTTACACAGACGTTATACTTTTAAATTACGAAGTGACTATTTGTACGGGTACTGGACGAATAAATATAATTTATTCGTCTAGTACCCATTGGTCAATGATCAATTATTTTTTTTTACATGTTCACTCTTAGTAAAATTATTCGTCCGACTTCTGTACGAATAATAATAAATTGTTCGTCCAGTACCCGTATTAATAATTATAAATTGTTCGTACAGTACCCGTGTTGATAGACCCAGTCTTTAAATTATTTATTTTTATTAAAAACAAGTGTTGGAAAGAAAGACCTCTTCACAGTAAAACTGAATAATAGTTTTGTTTTGAGTATTCTAATTTTTATTTTTTTAGAGAGGAGGTTCGTGAAATGTTTCAACATGCCTATGACAGTTACCTCCAATATGCATACCCTTACGACGAGCTGCGCCCCCTCAGTTGTGACGGAATGGACACATGGGGTAGCTATTCGCTCACACTCATAGATGCATTAGACACTCTAGCTATTATGGGAAACTACACAGAGTTTAACAGAGTTGTAGATATTGTACTACAGAAGAAGGATTTTGATGCAGACATCAATGTGTCTGTGTTTGAAACAAATATAAGGATTATAGGAGGTTTACTGAGCGCACATCTCTTGTCACACAAGTAAGCTATTTGTTGATCTTTGTTGATTTTATTTCCTTTGCTTTTAGATACACCAACTGTATTTTCTTGATTGCTAAAATAAGTTACCCTAAAGTAGCATGGCTCCATGAGCATGCCATGTTTCATAAAATCAGTTGACCTGTTTAATTGTAAAAACATTGTCAAAAGAGAGAGAGACAGCTATATTTACATTTATAATAGTAGTATGATTACAGGACAGGTATGAAACTGGAACCAGGCTGGCCATGCAATGGGCCTCTCCTACGGCTTGCAGAGGATGTAGCTCAAAGGTTGTTAGCAGCATTTGACACAACTACGGGTATGCCGTATGGCACTATCAACTTGCGATCAGGAGTGCCAAACGGGGAGACTAGTGTTACTTGCACGGCTGGAGTTGGCACATTTATCATTGAGTTTGGCACTTTAAGTAGACTCACTGGAGATCCTTTGTATGAAGAGGTATACTTAGTACATTTTTGACCAATACAATGTATGTTGCCAATAGCTGAATTAGCCATTCAATTAACAGCCTAGCCTTTTTAGTTGAATGGCACTGTTTACGGTGCCATTATTAATTTAAAACTTCAGTCTTCTTCAGATTCTTCAGACAAAAATAGTAATTTTGGCAAATAATCACCCTATTGTATGAATGAACGCTAAGGGTGAATATCATTCAGGAAGATATTTGAAAGGCACCATTTTAATAAAAAGGCTAAGCTGTTAAATGTACCGCAAATTAAGCTGGTTTGCTGCAACATATACATGTAATAATCGTAAAAAAAAGGGGTGTTATCACTGAAAATTTAGAGGACCACACTCAAACAGTGTTTTTAAGAATATATTTTTTGTGAATTTCTTTTCCAAAACCTGAATGATTTTCAAAATTCTACTCTGGTTAAACTGTTTTTGGTTGTTTTTTCTACTAGCTGTATTTTTTATTTCAAGCTGTATTTCAAACTAGGCGCATACAAAATTACTTATTTTCATTGATTTGTGATTTCGTGATTATACCAAGCGTTACAAACTGTTTTGTTTTTAGTGTAAACTAGATACGGAAGATGGCACTCGCGGCGAGTTAGATCGCGCAAGCGTTTGGTTCGCGGCGCCCCTGTACATTCACTTCACGTTTGTTATGATCTATACGCGTTGTCATACATTACAGATCTGTGCATTGCAATACTGCACTTTAACTATTCTTTGGAGGTTCATGCTTTTAAATGCATGGCCAAATTAGATAAATCAACCTGAGTGTCCTATAGATTCAGTCTTTTAATATGTATAGCATTTCTGCTTTATTTTCAGGTTGCGTTAAATGCCCTAAAAGCGCTATACGCCCGCAAATCAACTATAGGCCTTGTAGGAAACCACATTGATGTTATGACTGGCCGGTGGACAGCATTAGACGCTGGCATTGGCGGTGGAGTCGATTCATACTACGAATATTTGGTTAAAGGTAGGAACAATTTAGTAAAGATAAAATATAAGATAAAAAAGGGTTAACCAATTAGTTTAAATATCGGTGTTGGTCAGTTTTAGAACTAACTAGAATTAATTCAGTCTAGTTTCTCTCGTGAAGTCAAAGATAGATAGGTAAACTGTTAGGGCGTCTCCCAGGGCGTCTCCCAGATAGACGCGGCCTGCGGTTGAGTTCATAGGCCGCTCATTGGCCGCCACCGCAGGCCGCGTCAGTCTAGGAGCCCTTAATAGTATTTAATGTTCACACCAAAAATCACAAAACATTAAAAGAATATTGCTTAATATATAGTGTAACAATTGGCGGCCTTATCGCAGTAGGTACCTATTCAAAGTTTAGTATGCTCGGTTTTTATACAACTTGACGCGATTGTGGCTATTTAACTAGATAAAAGTATGTGATCCATCCTTATCGCATGACAATTAACATAACGTTAATAACGCGACGCGACGGCTCGCGCCAACACTGGAATGTTACCGTTACATCAAGTTACATCAGGATTTTTATATACTGCATGCAGGGAAGCCAATTATCGCGAGTGAGATCAATTGATGAATGAAAAATCCTTATGTGGCTATTCCATGCCCTTTTTTTTTAAACTTAATAGTCTTGCGTTTGGTCGTCCACATGCCTGATGAGCATAGCAGCATAAGCAGTGATGCGGCCTACGATGGAGCACGCTTGCCTAGAAGAAACCGATTCACTCGAGACTTGAAGACACCCAGATTATAAGTGTCAGGGAACACACACTCTGGCAGAGTATTCCACACTCTAGCGGTCCGTATAAGAAAAGAAGAACCAAAGCGTTTTGTGCGTGTTGTTGGTATGTCGACCATAAAACGATGCCGCTTTTTCGTACTCTTGGTTGTTTTACACAAAAGAACGGGCTAGGGAGAATAAGGTCATGCAAAGCAGATGCACAGTCACCGAAACCTAAACTCACCTAAACGGCATTTCTGCATTTTTGGTTTCACCGGTTAATGTAATCATGAACTTTCAGGAGCCATCCTCCTCGAGCGGCCGGAGTTGATGTCAATGTTCAACGAAGGGCGCGTGTCGATTGAAAAGTACCTGAAGAAAGATGACTGGTTTGTTTGGGCCACCATGCTCAGAGGGCATGTCACACTGCCGGTGTTTCAATCTTTGGAGTCGTACTGGCCGGGAGTACTAAGCCTCATCGGTAAGACTGTAAAACATGTTCGTGATACAAACATTCTATTCTACCAGATTATACAGCATGTTAAAAAACCCTGTTTTATAATTGAAGGGCATGTACACACACTTATAAGTATTCATGCAAAAATACAAAAAAAAAAATGCATGTTACATTACAAATAGCAAGAGTTATGACCGGTTTAGGAACTCACGAAAAAAAGGAAACTTTACAAAAATGTTAACAAATCTGCATCGTATGTTGGCGGCTTTTATTCTATGAAAGTAGCGGCACAACGCGCATAGTTTGCAAATAAATAAAACCGACGCGATTAGTGGCTGCGTTCGCACTTTTTGGAGGGTGGAGCGCAATGTGCGTTCATCATTTTTAGAGTCAATATTTATTTTAAACTAGCATAATTGCATCCTCCAGTCGATACTGGATGCTCACCTCGAAGATATAACAGGGTTTTTGTAACTGCCTGTATAAATTAGATAAAAGTAATGTGGCTGTAAGCTTGCTTCGTAGTCATAGCTTAAGTTTAAAATAAATAGTACTCTGTACCTAAGGTACAAGGCTTAAGCTCGCTTTGTATAGTTAAATATAGCTGCGTTCTGCGCCCTACGGTTAAAAAGTAGCCTATGTTTTAATTGAAAAGCGATGACAGTCTAGTTGGGAGAAGTCCAGCCTCTCAAGCTAGAGGGAGCGGGTTCGAATCCAGCCGACAGCACGCATCAATTTGTTCATTGTGTGATCATATGTGCGTATTGTATGTCATCTGCTACATGACTGGAACCCGGTGTATGGCGACAGGCTCGCGACATTCATCGAGACGGCTCGAGACATTTGGGACTGAATATCGTCCGGCGAAGTGTGGGTATTGTACACCTCTGCCAGCCCCCTCGGGGGAAAGGCGTGACGATATATTATGTTATATTTTAATTGAATTTCATCCAAATCTGTCTATCTGTTTGAGCGTAAAGAAATGACAAACAAAACTGTCTGTTTGTAGGCTTTTCACGGCTAAACGGCTGAAGGGATCTTGATGAAATATGATGGTTATTAGTTACAGTACTCACAATATATCACAAGGAAGGCTTTTGGATACTTTTTTCTGAATAAACACGAACGAAGTCGCGTGTAACAGCTAGTTTATAAGGATAGGGATGTACCAAAATCGTAGTCGATATTATCATACCTGTAAAATCTGACACACCATTTCCCTCCTTCCACTTGGATCCACAGCTCGGCTCCACATGTGGATCCACCGACACCTTTTTCTCCTCTTAAATCCACAGGTGGATCCATGGATACTTCTGTTTCCTCTTAAATTCATCGGTGGGATTAATGGATACTTTTTTTCCCTCTTAAATCCACCGGTGGATTCATGGATACTTCTTTTTCCACCTAAATCCACAGGTGGATTCAGGTTTACTTCTTTTTCCTCTTCGATCTATCAATTGGATCTGTGGGTATTTTTATTCCTTTTATTTATCTATGTACACATACATAGCACATACTTTGGCACCTAGTAATATTATCGCGATCGTTGTCCCCCAGGCGAAAGCGACACAGCCATGCGTATAATCCACAACTACCACAGCGTGTGGCGTCAGTACGGCTTCACGCCTGAAGTGTACAACCTCGGGACCGGAGAAGCCTCCACCTCCAGGGAGAGCTACCCGCTGAGACCCGAGCTGATCGAGTCCATAATGTACCTGTACAGAGACACCAGGGACCCCGTACTGCTGCAGATGGGAGAGGATATATTGAGGAGTATACAGCATAGTGCTTGGACGCCGTGCGGGTATGCCACCGTAAGTATTGCCGTTAACATAATCTTCTTTAACTGGTTGAATTAGCTTCGTTATGCATTACCCTACGACCTTACGCGAAGTAAATTTTGCCTGAAAGAAATCGGTCACAGGGCCGCATGGTAAAACGTCTTTCAGCCATACATGATCATGAATGAAGCCATGATAGCCTAGTCGAAGAAGGCCCGCCTCTCAAGCCATCAAGCCAGAGGAAGCGGGTTCAAACTCAGCCGACGGCACGCACCAATTTGTCCATTGTGTGAATATACATAATTATGTGCGTATTGTATGTCATCTGCTAAAGGCTCGCCCCCTGTCACATTTGGGACTAAATATCGTCCGGCGAAGTGTGAGTGTTGTACACCTCTGCCAGCCCCTTCGGGGGAAAGGCGTGACGATGTGTATGTATGTTTACCATACATAAAACCAGTGATAAATGGAGATTTAGGATTAAGCGTAGACATGCATGATTTATTGTATTACATTTCTTAAATTGAGATTATGACACACACACACACACACGCACACACACACACATGTTTTATTTTTGTAAGAAAATTACACTTTATTTAATCCGGAGGTGGGCGTTGTTACCCACGACACAGTTTTTTAACTACTGCGGGTAGCATCGATACACTTTTATTAATGTACCTTTATCATAGTTCCAAATAAAGAATATCCATCTATTTATTACGTTACTAGTCTATCTTGTTTTAATCGACCGAGCGAGCGAAGCGCCTATGCTTCAGCCTCGGCAAAACCTGCTTTCGTATGTCCGGACATCTGTCCGGTTGTCTTCCTTTACAGGTCTCATTTCTTAACCGGTTCTTAAAATTTTGTATAATTATCGAACCTGCTCAGAAAATTTCAAGAGAATCTGTTGAGAAATGCGACCTGTAGCGGAGCACAGACGCCGACCGGCTCACAGAGCTACTAGTTTTAAATTATACGATGTAGCATAACACTAAAAAGGAACGAATTAAAAGGCATTTTTTTAAATAATTTTTCCTCTCTCCAGATCAAAGACGTACGCGACCACCGCAAAGAAGACCGGATGGAGTCATTCTTCCTCTCTGAAACTACAAAATATCTCTACCTCTTGTTCGACCCGGATAATTTTATCCACAACCCTGGAGTGCACGGAAAAATAATCGACACTCCGAACGGGGAATGTATCGTGGACATGGGAGGGTACATCTTTAATACTGAGGCGCATCCGATTGACCCGACGATGTTGTATTGCTGCCACGAAGCTAGACAAGGGTAAGTTATACAGCAACAGACAAAATAGCACAAGTAGACAAAAAATATGTCATATATATACTACATGACTGGAGCCCAGTGTATGGCGACAGGCTCGCCCCCTGTCACATTTGGGACTGAATATCGTCCGGCGAAATGTGGGTGTTGTATTACACCTCTGCCAGCCCCCTCGGGGGAAAGGCGATATGTTACGAGTATGTATCAGACAAAAAATCCTGTGCTCAACATTACAGTGGGCCTTTGTGGACTGGTGATGAAGATGAAGATCAGAAAAACCGATGTAATCGATTTAAAAAATCGTGAATCTAACGGCAAAACGCGTGTTAACTAGTTGTTTGGAGTATTTTAGAACAGTTCTTAGGCCCGCATGCTGAAAAGACGCTCTGTCATGAATCTAGATTTAAAGCTGTTTTTATTAAATTAAATTAAATTCATTTATTTCAAATTACAAAGATTCATATTAAAGTAAAATAAAACAGTCGGTCACGTTACTGAATATTATAAAAGTCATTTACTAAAAATTGAGCCCACTGCTGAAAATGACACGGGATGCACAGCGACAACGTGTAGCTTGCAACAGTGAGCTGTGTACGAACAGGCTCTTTATCCGAACAAGGCGGTCGAGTCTATTTAAATAACTTTGACGTTCATAAGTGTATCTTTGATACCTAAATTGAATAAAAACATTTTGACTTTGACAGTCCAGTCCCTCGGCGCGCGGCAGCATGCTGCTAGGGCTCCCCCGCACCCGCCGCACGAGAGTTTTAATACCAGTAAAACCAATTTTAAATCGAGATTCATGACAGCGCCTTTTTTCATTATAGACTTGGGTTGGTTGGCTAATTTTAACCTATTTAAAACTAGTGATTCTGTGAGCTGACGATCTTGCAAGTCTGTCTTTGCATATTTCGAAATTGCTGAATTTTTTTTTTGTAATGTTTTCAACCCCTTATCTCCGGCACCTAAAAAAAAATCCTAAAACTGAACCGACAAATAAAAAACCATATAATTATCGAACCTGCTCACAAAATTTTGCGAGAATCGGTTAAGAAATGCAACCTATAGAGGAGAACAGCCGGACATACAATAGCATTTTTGCCTAAACTGATACGAAGATGAATAATTAAACGCAGCCGTAGAGAGTATTGCAGGGCCGGATTTAGGGGAGGGCCGGCGGGGCTACAGATAGAGTTTTGAAAAAAAAAACACTAAGATTTTTACTTTAACACCTACTTGTACAAATATTATTAGTAAAATAATTTAATTTGCTTCTTGCAATAACTAAAATACATGTTTTTTTTTTTCGAGTAATAATTAGAAGCCTCCACTTTCATGTTGCCCTAGGGCCTCCACATCTCTAAATCTGGCCCTGGAGTCCTGCGATACTGTTTCGCCTAATGCAGTACTCTCAAGCACTCTGCTGACCTTATGAATATTTTCTAAATATAGTTATTTTTTTTACTTATAAGAATTGTTTTTAAGGTTCTTTGGTCTTAATGTTCTGAGGTTTTTTTGGTAAAATAAACTATTTCTAATTGTTTCTTTTTTGCAGCATCAACATAAGCGAAGTTCACGCAGTGTACCAGATCTTGGAAGAAGAGGAAAACATCAAATTCATGACGATGATCGATGCGTCCACGCACAATAATGAAACTAACCACACTGAAGTTAAGGCTGAAAATCAACCAGAAGTAAATCACATTAGTGGCCCCTCTTCAGGAGATAGAAAACAAGATCAAAATCAAGTTCTAATAAAAACCGAAACAAGGACAGGATACGTAAATATAGACGGGAGTGAAAGAGAGAAAGTGAACAACGAGTCTATTCTCAAAGAAATTGTAAAGGAACCAATCACGTCGAATGGTACTGGCAAAGCAGAGCTAATAGAAAATAACGTTTCCAAAGAAACTCAATCGACCAACGTTGAAGTAGACGATATAATAATACCACAAGCGCCCGAAGATGTAGATCTGCAGTTGCCAAGTACATCAAAAACTAGAGAAACATTCAAATTATTACCAAAGGTCATCCAAGACTTTTTAAATAGTGACTGGAAATCGAAACCAAAATGTGAGCCGCAGAGACTGTTGGAAAAAATTCGTAAAGAAAAGATGTATCCTGATCACCCCGATGTAGGGAAATATGAGCTTTTGTTGACTCCTGCGCCGTCTTTCATGCAAAGGATATCGTTAGCTGGCGAGTTCTTGAACAAGAAACAACTAGAACTGTAAGTGTTGACTGATTCTTTTGTACATTAGTAATTGTGTTGTTACTTAAGTTATTAGAGTTTACGTTAAGTTTGAAAGGAATAAAAGACATTTTCGAATTACAGTTCGTCTTTTTTTATAGTGTTACAAAAATCTCCTGGTTGCTCTTGCTCGGCAATATGTATTTTTTTAAAGAAAAAACGTAGATATCTTGAATAAAACTACGCCATATGAATGTAGAATAGTTGCGCACAAAGTTTTTCCCGTGAATATGGAGCTTTACATTCGTATGGAGCCACATTCAGTGCCGACGTCTTAAATTTCGTTCATGTGCCGGCGACTCGCCTGGCGAGTCAATGTTTTTCGCCAATATTTCCAAAATGCGTCCATATTTTCTACTGAAAATCAAAATTTACACTAAATAAACGCTAAAATGAACATTTACACTGTGGCTCGTATATATGACTAGTTTTATAATTTAAGAAAAAATGCATTCAACAATGCCTTGAACTCGCTAGGCGAGTTCACTGACTCAGGTCATCAAACCTTTCTTTCAAAACTCAAAAAAGTCAATAGAAGTTGAAGGATCAAAGTTGTAGGAAATGTAAGATCTACAACTTTAGTTTTAGAATAACTAGAATTTTATCCAACGATTTACAATCCCTGCATAAATTACGCAAAATACTTACCTCTTTTTTTATTTGATGGGTTTTCAGCCATTTTTATACGTGAAAATACACTTGTCAAACTATTTTGATACCAATATAAACGTTGTAGAGACTGCGACGGCCACAATATAAACAAATCATTAAGTTTACTTATATATTATGTCAGTGAACTCGTCTAGCGAGTCCATAAATCGCCTAGCAAGTCCATTTACGAGTAAATTAGTATGCAGTGCCGGTGACTCGCCTGGCGAGTCCAAAATAAATAATTGGTGGCACCTCAGAAGGAATCCTACTAATATTATAAAGGCGAAAGTTTGTAAGAATGGATGTATGGATGTTTGTTACTCTTTCACGCAAGAACGGCTGAACAGATCTGGATGAAATTTGGCACAGAGATAGATTACAGTCTAGAATAGCATATAGGATACTTTTTAATCGCGGGTGAAACCGCGGGGCGCAGCTAGTTAAGAATAAAAATAAAATCATAGTGGCAGTCAATGAGTTAATCTTCTTATTCGAGATGAGGGCGTGAGGTATTTTAAAGTGGTTTGTAATCAGACCCGTGGTTTTCCACTGATCGTAGATTTGATCCTTAGTGCTGACGCCATCGCTTCCTGTTGTATGTGCAGTGGAGTCAGACCCAGGAATACCTATTTCCAATGCAGCTGAGGGTGTCTTTTTCATGCACCCGCTGATTAGGGAGCAAGCCAGTCTTTAGGTTTGTTGCAATTTCGCAATGACGGTTGCTAGAACTTCGAGGCTACCAGACCACGCAGCCGAAGAGGAGAACAGCGGTGCTATTCACAATCATTCGAAAACGTTTCCGATCGGATCCCACAACAAACTCAAATTATTCAAATCTCAGTCTACTTTTATATGTACACTTTGGAATAGGGAATGAAGTATAAATCCGATCAGAAGAATTAATCTTGTTTAAAAACTTATGAATATGGACTGAGATTCGAATAATATAGGTTTGAAATTTTTGAAATCCGAACGGAAACGTTTCCGAATGGTTGTGAATAGCCCTGCAGTTCGCACTATCATATCAAGGAGCTTAATCTTATTCATAGAGTATTTTACTGAAGACTAAACTTTTTGAAAGTGACATGGACAGTTAGTCAGCGAGACAGAAGTTGCGTAGTCAGGGTTCTGCTCTACGTCATTGACAGATGGTTCTGTTTTGTAAAAGTTTTGTGGTTCTGTCACCAACCTCTTATCATTCTGTCAAGATGTGTAAATAAATTTTAGTGATATAAATTCAAAGGAAACCACAAAAAATGCCTGTTCCCCCTGGGGACGCGAGCCCGCCAACCGATTGTCTGCTGGGAAGCTTATGCATGACCGCTTCTCTCAGATGTCCGTGGTATCATGACCGAACTGAAAACCACTCCATCGGAGGAAAATACGTTGTCTTCGAAAGGCTATAAACTCATAGAATTTGTTGGTGAAGGAGCTTACGCTAAGGTGATGAAGAAACGAGCTGTGCTCCGTGGTGTTAACCGCGATTTAAATTCCTTACTAACTACTTAACTTTTCGTGATAAAAGTTAGCCTATCTGTTAATCCAGAGTTTCAGCTACCTCCATACCAAATTTCATCAAAATAGGTCCAGCCGTTTGAGCGTGAAGAAGTGAAAATAATACATACTTACAAACTGTTGCCTTTATTTATTTATTTATTTGCCAATATACATACATTGCTGCATAGTGCTTAGACTAACTACAAGAACAAAGGCCCTGTAAAGGCGCTGCAAAATAGGTTTAAGTATTTATAATCTTACAAATAGTATTCATCAAATCTTACCCAGTATTATATCTATCATACTCAACACTTATCTAGTACTTATATAACATTATTTAGAAAAATACAACGTATTCTTGTTTATATAAATCCATACTATAACTATATTTATTTAACTTATGTATCTGTATTTAAACATAGTTTGTGTTATATTTATTTACTTACCATTTATCTAGCATGAATCTCCTTTATTCTAGATATATTTAGCACATAAAATATTGTCACGCCTTTCCCCCGATGGGGCCTGGCAGAGGTGTAGAATACCCACCTATACACCGGCCTCCAGTTATAGTATAGCAGATGACATTAAATACGCACATACACATTATTATGTTCACACAATTAATATATTGGGGCATGCCTTCGGCCGGTATCGAACCTGCTCCCTCTGGCTCGACCTTCTGGCTGGCTTCTTGGGCTGGAGATAACCTTTTCCAACTAAGCTATTATTTGACCGTTATGATTTTAGTGTGAAGTGTGATTTTCTTAATTAAGTACATTATTTTATAACCATGTGCATATATTACGTAGGTTCCGATTGTTTGTCCTCTAACGGCTGGTAAGACATGTCAGAGCCCTGAAAACTAACACTAAGACTGGCCACTCAGCCTTGAACTTACTTTTTAGTAGATAATGTTCAGCAGCTTTGTAGTAAATTATTTTTAAATCCAGGTTTACTTAACCGAATATACATCGAAAGATGACCACAAGGTGTCCCTCGCTTGCAAGATTATCGAGACCTCGAAGGCACCTAAGGATTTCGTCATCAAGTTTCTCCCGAGAGAGATAGACGTACTCATCCGTCTCAACCATCCCCACTTGATTCACATACACAGCATCTTTCAAAGAAAAACGAAATACTACATATTTATGAGATACACTGAAAATGGGGATCTATTGGGGTACATTCTGAAGAACGGATGCGTATCCGAGAATCAGTCTAGGGTGTGGATGAGACAGCTCGCGCTCGGTTTGCAATACTTGCACGAGCTGGAGATAACCCACCGTGATATCAAATGCGAGAACATTTTGTTGACGGCTAATTACAATGTGAAGATATCAGATTTTGGTTTTGCACGTTTCTGCATAGATGAGGCTGACCAGCAAGTTCTGAGTGAGACTTATTGCGGGTCTATGTCGTATGCCGCGCCGGAGATCCTTCGTGGAAAGCCTTACTTGCCCAAGCCGACAGACCTGTGGTCGCTCGGGGTCGTGCTATTTGTAATGCTGAACAAGTCAATGCCTTTTGATGACACCAGAATGCGCAAGTTATATGAGCAGCAGATGGGCAAGAAGTATCGGTTCAGATCTCGCGTGGCGAGCATCCTCTCCATTGAGTGTAAGGCGGTCGTGAAGCATCTCCTAGAACCCGATCCTGGTTTAAGACATAATTCTCAGCAAGTCCTCAGTTCCGAATGGATAGCTATGGACAGCAGACTCACCAGTAAGTTACCTTCATTTTTATCTCTGTATGACCGAAAATGGCATTAAAAGATATTATTTTTGTAGCGTTGAATACTGTAGAAGCCGCTGCACTGAAACGGGCGAAAGAAGAAAGAAGACGGTTGTCAGATTTGCATAAAAATCCACCGAAAAGACAAGGAGATATTTTGGAGGGACCGCGCTCCGTTTATAGGGTGCGTGTTACACAAAATACCGATGCAATTTTAGTAAATACGTACAGATTGCTGCAGTATTTAATATTAAATTTCCAGGCTAGTGAAATGATGAAGTCTTTAGCTAACGTGACAGCGAAGCAAAACACATGAGTCATTGATGAGTAGATGGAGGGTAAATCCAAGGTACAGTTGACATTTTGAGTAAGACAGACATGACTTGAAAACTTTTAAAGTGGAGGTTAAAATAAGTCAAAAAAAGTTACAGTTTCACCATGTTGAGGAAGAGTTGAAACTTTCCGGCTCTGAACAATTAACTCTCGCGACACGCGGCTACAAGATAATAAAGAAAGTAAACGAGGGATCATATGCAAAGGTAAACCACCAACATTTAAAAACCCAATTCTTAAAAATGTTAAAATAAATCCTTTCAGGTAATTCCAGGAGTTTTTCACAGGTATATCTAGCGGAGTACAGAAACCCAAATAAAAACGATAAGCTGTCGATATTAGCGTGCAAAGTGATAGATACGAATACGGCCCCAAAAGATTTCGTCAAGAAATTCCTCCCCAGGGAAATTGAGATGCTAATCAAACTGAATCATCCACATCTGGTGCACACACACAGTATTTTTCAACGGAGATACAAGTATTTTATATTTATGCGTTATATGGAACACGGCGACCTATTGGAACATATTTTACAGAAGGGCGCTGTGCAAGAAGACCAAGCGCGAATATGGACCCGGCAATTGGCCCTCGCGATTCAATACATGCACGAATTAGAAATAGCCCATAGGGACATTAAATGTGAAAACGTACTTTTGACAGCTAATCAAAACGCAAAACTATCTGATTACGGTTTCTCACGGATCTGCGTAGACAAAAAGTTCAAAGACGTTCAAAGCGAGACATTTTGCGGTTCTCTCTCATATACGGCCCCAGAAATATTACAAGGAGCGCCGTATTTCCCGAAACCATCAGACGTGTGGTCGCTGGGAGTAGTCCTCTACGTGATGTTAAACCGAGCCATGCCCTTTGAAGATAAACATATAAAACAACTGTACCTAGCGCAGACGAATAAGAACTGGAAGTTCCGAACTCGTTACATCGACGCTCTCTCCGATAATTGCAAGCGCTTGGTCACGCTCATGTTGGACCCGAACTTTCAGACTAGAGTTAAAATAGATCAAATAATAAACAGCGAATGGATTTCCATGGATTCTAGATTATTAGGTAATGCAATTAAAGCTTTGTTTACCGAGTAATTTCGAATAAGTACAGTAGTTTTGACTTAGATAATGTTTATTTTAGAGTGGACAGCTCAAGAAACCATGGCATTCAAAAAGGCTCGTGAAGAAAGAAGCCAGCTCCAGAAAGTGATCGATGACGCCAGTACAGCAAAATCGGAGAAAGAAGTTTTGCCCAACACTTCCGTCGTTAAGAACCATACTGATATGGCAGCTTCATCATCTTCATGGTAAAATGAAGGTCATCTTCCTGGTACCTACTTTAATGTTGACCCTAATTATCAAATAGGTAGGTACCTTCTGCGGTTGTATCCGCGATATCCAGTTTTCTATATCTACAACCAATTTCCAAAAAGCTCCTCCTCTTTTTGTATGTTCTATGTTCGTCTGTATCTTTTTTTAATATAAAAACCGTTTTCGTATTTTTTTGGTACAAATAGTTTATAAGTTAAAATGTCGTAACTTTTTGGTATCAAACTTTTTATAGATTATTTATTGTAATGCCAAACAGATTGAAAATATCACGTCAAAATTGTCCAGATGCTCTCCACGGATATAAATTGTTTGTAATAAAATTAAACAAACCATGATACTTCATAAATAAACGCAAAACCATGCCAATATGTTCTCTATCCGAGTAAAATTAAAGAAATTATGTGGTAAAGCGGTATCTCAATGGGTGCCACGGAGAAAGACCTCATCACAACACAGTCCGATATCGCTGTGCTACATGAAAGGGGCTTTATTTTGGAGAAAGTAATCGGAGAGGGTTCCTACGCTAAGGTAACAGACGATCGAGTGCGTAAATCGAGTCGAAATAAGTAAAATAGAGTAACGTATAGTATACTTGCAGGTTTACAAGTCGGTTCACATGATAGACGAGACCCACCACTCGGTGATGGCATGCAAAGTGATCGACACGACCTCGGCTCCCCGCGACTACCTCACTAAGTTCCTCCCCCGCGAGCTGGACGTCCTCATCCGCGTCAACCATCCCCACATTGTCCACGTCTCCAACATTTTCCAGCGGAGAGCAAAGTACTTCATCTTCCTCCGTTTCGCCGAAAATGGGGACCTCTTAGATTTCTTGACCCAAAACGGCGCAGTGCCCGAAAACCAGTCTAGACTGTGGATGAGGCAGATAGTTTCGGGGGTGCTCTACATACACACAATGAACATCGCTCATAGGGATCTGAAGTGCGAGAACATATTGATTACGGCAAATTATAACGTTAAGATAACTGATTTCGGTTTCGCTCGGAACGTTCGGCAGAGAGACCGGGACTTGCTGAGCGAGACGTACTGCGGCTCGCTGTCGTACGCCGCGCCCGAGGTGCTGAAGGGCGTGCCCTACCTGCCCAAGCAGGCCGACATGTGGTCCGTCGGCGTCATCTTCTACACCATGCTCAACAAGGCTCTGCCATTCAACGACACTTCCGTCAAAAAATTGTATGAAAAACAGGTAACATGTATCTTTCACATCCACACTACTCACATCCACATTACTTAGTTACTCTACTATAGTAAGCACTATCCACGAAAACGCTCCCCACACTTCCTAACTGCTTGCAGTACAGTGCGTAATCGCCCAGCGGTCGGCAACCTTTTGGCAGGCAAGGGCCGCACAGTGCCAAAATAAGCAAGTGACGGGCCGCAGTGGTTCAAAAATTTGACTATAGGTTTCTAAATATACATATTTTACCTTAAGTATATATTTATTTGTTTACAAAACACTCGCGGGCCGCAAGGAGGGGGGCCGAGGGCCGCATGTGGCCTGCGGGCCGCGGGGTGTCGACCGCTAAGCGATTAGGAGGGGTGGGCGCGTCTTTGTGGATGGCACGGACTATAGGTACGTGTATTTTCGCTACCTCTGCTACCTACCTATTCTACTATGCTTACGGACTCGGTCACTATAGCCTACTTATTGTTGACCCCTTTTTTACTTGCCTACTAGGTACTTCCCTATTTGTCTTACTTCCCGATTCGTCTCTTCTCATTCGTTTACAGTCACATTCTAATCAATTGTACCAGCACAAGATATGTCCACCCCTGCCTTATCGAGGAATGAGGATAAAACATTAAAAGACAAACAGCATCACCAAAAATAGACGGATGTGACCGGCATAAATTAAGGAAGCCCATGTAAAGCTGAAACAAAATATGTATGGTGCAGGCATTGACACATAGACTTCTCTATGCTAAATTATCATCATCTCAGTCGAAAGACCTTTGTGCGGATTGCAATAACAACATACAATAACCCTCCCTCTAACAGTGCGCTTTGATACACCGCGGCAGATACACACGCGAGTGGGATCGTCAACTTTAACCGTGGATATTGACACGGCTTATCCAAATGTTCTCCACAACGACCAGTCCTGCGCTGCTCGCATGACTCTCATCCAGCAGTTTCCCGCGACATGTCACCCCAACGATGCGCGCGCGACAAAAAATTCTCATCGCTTTTTGTCATGTGAAACTGTGACAAAGCTATGTGTATACTTATTGACCTACATACGTCTGGTTCGATAAATAGTCAACATAACTTTGTCGCGTTGCGCATGCTAGGCTGATCTCTCTAAAATGAGGTTTGGTGTTCTGTCTCTATTCTGATTCCCTACACGTGGTCCCGGGGTAGTGCTATACGGGTAGCAAACTCTGGTGGGAGGCTTCGGCCGTGGCTAGTTACCACCCACCGGACCAAGCCATGCCGTGAAATGACCTAGTCGTGTTTCGGGATGTAGTCCGGTGTAACCGTTCCGAAGACGGGTCTGAGCAGTAGCGCACTTGTAGCGCCTCACTCAACTGCCGTCTTTGTACTTCTTCACTCTACAAAACTCCAAGGCTAGAGTGAATAAGTACCTTATAGGTCGTCGTGCTCCATCTTAGACCACAACGTCGCTTAACATCAGGCGAGTTGGTGGTCAAACGCCGATCTATTCTACATTAAAAAAAAAAACGTGGTCGCAAAAGTTGAGACGAACAATACCGTTTTGGGGGCAGGTGATGCGCAAGTGGCGATTCCGCACGAGCGTGGTGAACTCTCTGTCGACGGAGTGCAAGCAGCAAGTGACGGCGCTCATGGAGCCCGAGGCCAAGGTGCGCCCCACGGCCGGGCAGCTCTTCTTGGGGGCCTGGATCAACATGGACCCTAGGGTCGCCAGTCAGTCTCTCTTTCAAACCGATTATAAAAAATGAAGTTTTCGAATTCGGTTGTTTTTTTTTCAAATGTTTGTTACCGACCCTGTCATTTATAACTCGATTAGGAAAATTCTTTAGTTTCATTTGAAGGGATACTTACTTACAGATTGGTCCTAGGGTAAAATTGAGGGGACGAGACCACGCGGCAGATCACCATTACGGTGGACTGATCAAATAAGGGCTGCACTTAACGGCTCCATAAACACGTGCACAAGAAAGGCTGCTATACGTGACGAATGGCGACGACTTGTGAAGCGAGCCACCACCCTGACCGATGACCACGACCACTCTGACAAAAGTGTTAACGACTAAGAAGAAGATTAGTCCTATTTTTTTCAAAATCCAATGCTGGTGATGAGAAGTTGGATTTTTAATCGACCGAGCGATCGTCTATGCTTCAGCTTAGCAAAAAATGCTTTTGTATGTCCGGCTGTCTTTGAACCAGGGGGGCTATTCCTGCGCGTGAGATGAGATGAGATTTTATCTTGGTCACTCTCACACCTATGACGTTTCAAACGAGAGCAACAAGGACGAGAAAAAGTGAGATGAAAATCTCAAATCTCCGAATAGGGCCACTGCTCACAAAGTTTCACGAGAATCACGTATAAATTATTGTCTATTCTATTGTCTATAGAATCGGCTGAGAAGTTTAGTGATAAGGACGCCAGTTGTTACACTATTTAATAAGTTTTATTACAATTTTTCTCTTGTTGTTTTCTTATTTGTGGTGTGAACAATAAAGAGTTTATCTATCTATCTGTTAGACTAAATATGAGAAAGGAGGATATAAAACGGATTGCACCAAAAACCAAAAGCTCGTAGTTATTTTTTGTGTTTGTAAACATTTTCAGAGTTAACTTTCATTGAAGATTCGCTCCTGAAACAAGCTCAAGAAGAAGCGTACAAGAGAGAAAGGGATACGGAAGGTGAGACCGAAGTCGAGAGAATTGCCGAACTACGGAGAAAAGGTCGAGGGAAAGGTGAGATAATATTAATTTGAAAACAGGTTAATATAATGTCTACATTTAGTTGATGACATAGTTTTTAATCAATGATACAAAATGGGATGTACATAGCAATTATTATATTGACTATCCAATGGAGTTCTCAGAATAGGTAAGTACATACCGAGTCTACAAGATATAAAATGATTTAGCCCATATATAATTTTATACTTGTACATTCGTTTTGTCATCAGGATAAAAAAAACCCTATGTTTGCCCGATCACAGTATTCTAAAAATCAGTAGCGAATATACAGAGTCGCAATAATACAGCACCTCCATAAACTCAGAGGACACTATTTATTGTTTCCCTAAAGGTCATTTCTAAAGGTCCCTAAAGGTCCCTAAAAACCATTCTCCCTCACAGCCCGCCTTGCAATCCGCCGCTTCATGCAGGATAGTGAATGTTTTTATTTTATTTTATTTATTTGAACAAAATCCACAGCTCTCAATAATAAATGAAATAAACTTACAGCTACTTGCGAATGTTGTCGCAAACTACATCGCGTCCGGAAACGACCTGCAGGATGTACGTGCAGGAGGCCTGGCTTACGCGCCGCGAAAAAAATGTTCTCATTAATTTTTGTGATATGAGAACGTGACAAGGTTACGACGTGTGCATGCTAGGCCTGCAGGATACTAGGCAGGATGGTGTGTGAGCTACATCCTGCTTCAGTCTTGCACAGCGGACTGCAAGACAGGATGGTGAATGGTTACCTTTACTTTCAAATGTATAATATAAACTATTTAAAATTGTTTTAGCTTGTTTGTCATGTTACATAATCTGCTACAGTTTATTTTTTATTTGTTTTCACAGAGGGACTAAAAATATTAAAAGAAGTCGAAAATGCGGTCGCCAAATCCCAACAGTTGTTTGAAAAGGACTAATTGAAATGAAAATCAGTGGTAGCGTTCATCCAGTATTTAATAACATTTACATTTTTATTTCAAAGTATTGTAAAACTTGTTTAAATACATTATTGTACAAAGGTTTTTGTTGTTTTATTGATACTTATTTTCTGATGGCAATATTTATCCATCCTTGTAGACTCTCATTAATTATTGTCGGTCGGGTCGGTACAGATTCTGTATCGAGTCCTTTTATTTCAATGAGCGCTTCTTTGAGGTGAACGCGCATCTCGACGCGCCGCTAGAGCCTGAAGCTTCATAGTCATCCAATACCTATAGTTTATTTCAAATACCAAATCTCCTATGCAATATAACGTAAAAACACACGATAAGTACCTAAAATCGATACAAATCGGTGGTAACAAATCGTATACAGGTGCGACACATCATTAAAACTGACTGCCTCGCGCCTAATTAGTAGTTTTATTGACAGACTCAAGTGACTAGCTGTTTGAACTAGACTACAGTATTTTGCGAGACGCTGCGTATGACTTTAGAAAAAGATTTTCAAAAGTCAATAACTGAGGCTCCTATGGCGCATCTATAGGTGCGCGTTCACCTTTAAACTCTGTATGATCGAAGCGGGATGAAATTAGAAGGAGATAATCCATACAAATACGCTGTCCCGGACCCACACCGACAAATAATATAACAGCCTTATTACGCAACTATGGAAGACAGGGAATATTAAGGTATACAATAGTTAAACGTTGGCACAATGTGTTAGGAACAGGATTGTGAATTAATCTAGTAAACTAAATGGTTAAAAATGTGTAAAATGCATCAAAAACGTGTGAAACAATTCCTCTAGTTGTGCGAAATTAATGATCGTAGTAGGATCTACAAGAAACAAAGTTGCTCAGTGCTTATAATTATTTCTATAAACATTTGATTGTAAAAATACTTAGCCACCGCGTGTCTAGTAGATAGTGGTCACGAAAATGTTTCTTACTGAGATTTCAGTTTATTTTTTGTCTGTCTATTCTAGTCATTTATAATCAATTATAATTTGGATAGATTAGGGAGACCTTTGCCCAAGAGCGGAAAAGGTTAAGATTTTAGTCGTAGAAGATAACAGAAAGTTTCATATAAGTACATTTTTAAAAATTTAGAAGTGGCTCAATATTTTCCAAAAAAGTACATTTAGTATTAATTAACTTAATAAATACTTTCTTCAATATCTAACAATGAAACCTTAACATCGTTAGCATCAACCATCCTTACCTAATTCAGATAAAAGTTTAATAATACAACTGTATAACTCTTAATCTATGAAAATTACTTGTAGCAATAGAAATGAGACCAGAATAATATTGTCGCCAGTCAGTCGATTCCTACTAAGCTATAAAATGCTATAAGTACTGTTAAAATTGCAAGGTACTACATAAATGGTGTGACGTGTTTGAAACTGGTTTCTTTCGTAGCTTAGTCCATTAGCGTGTTGGTAATTAGATGGGTCGATGATAGATAATTGTCAAAATCGCAGATTAAAACTTTGTAGTTAACGAAAGTCTAGCAGATAGGTTCCACCGGAAGATCAGCGCTGTTGATTAAACAGCTTTTGCTGAGGTGGAGCCTTTTTTGGAACACATACATAATTGTAATTATTGTTTATTATTTATATTAGTATCTACTTTGTTTTATTGCTTTTATTTGTCGTTTATATTGTTAATTGTATGTATGGTTTCAAAATAAATTTCTTTCTTTCTAGATAAGATGGCATCACATTAGGTGAATGCTTATGACGAAATCAATAGACATATCGTCACGCCTTTCCCCCGAGGGTCTGGCAGAGGTGTAATACAACACCCACACTTCGCCGGACGATATTCAGTCCCAAATGAGACAGGGGGTGAGCCTGTCGCCATACACCGGGCTCCAGTTATGTAGCAGATGACATACAATACGCACATATGCTCACACAATGAACAAATTGGTGCGTACCGTCGGCTGGGTTTGAACCCGCTGGCTACCGGGAACCTCTGGCTTAGTAATAGCTAATTAGGTTAATAAATAGACTAGAAAAAGAAATAGGATAGACTAATAGAATTTCTTTCCTATTTTATTTGTTTCATGTATGACATGAAATAAAGTTTAAATTAAAGTTTGGTAAATTTTATACCACGCGAAGAAAAACGCCCTTAATTTTAGACAATTAATAAGGTTCGCAAAGCGCGCTTGCAATCTGTTAAGTATTGTAAACCCTATTATTGCACACGAGAGCTTATTTTGTTCTAGCCGACGCAGAATCTTTTTCTATTTTGCACGCATTAGATACTTATGTACTGTACTGCCGAAAAATGTATTTTCGTTTTTAAGATTTTCATGTAGTTTTTTGGTGTGCAATAAAGTTGTATTGTATTGTCTATCCCAGCTTAAAACGGAGGCGGAATCTAAAAAGAATACCCAGAGTCCTGGCTCTTGGACTGAACATTAAAAACGAAGCTTAAAGCCAGTTACAAACGCGTCACATAAAATATGAAGGACCTAAGTCGTAACAACTTACGAATAATTCATAATATAATAATTAACGCGGTTGAATTAATCTGAATCTATAAAATATAAACGTTTATTGAAGAAAATCTTACTTAAACATTTTGATGGAATGCCTACTGCTTGTTCTGAAATTTTGGCAAATTCTAGTCTTAAAACACACGACACGACATCCTCTCAATCCAAAACACACTTTAAAAAATATTTTTAGTCAAATAAAATTACAAATTAATGATAATTTAAATAGATACCTTTGTTTTAAATACTTCAACCTTTTAGAGTTTACTTTAAAATCTACTAACAACCAACAATCATACTTTTGGCAGTTAAGTTTTGATTAGTACAATTTATTGTATTCTTTGTTTATGATTACTTTATAGATTAGAAACTAAGTTGCCTTGGACATTATTATGTGTATTGATATTCTGAGATATAGTCTTACGATATTGCAAATTTTCAGGATAGCACCAATGTTTACAATAATCGATTTTGCGTTAAAAAGCTGTCATTTTTAAGTTGGTTTAATGTTTTTTACAAAAGCACTTTACATATTCACTTTTCAATACATCAAGAATTTCGTTAAAAAGTAAACGAATTCAGAAATTTGATAGATTGGTAATTAAGTATTATTACCCGTTACTTAACAACGTTGTGTAGCCTCGGAGTAGTTATTCAGTGTTTTGTCCTTTTCTTTCTTTTACATTTTTTAAATCTATCGAAAAAGACAAGACTACTCTATTCAGAGACACGGTTATTGGTAAAGGAATTAGTGATAAGTACGAGAGTTTAGTCGAATCAAATTTACCGACTAATAAATAAAAATTTCATCAGTTGTCCAAAAATTTCATCGTTTGTCGTCCTTAAAAAATGTCCAAGGCTTTTTGTGCGTCCGTGGAAATAAGCTATCGATCCACGGAATCGAATGTGTTTTTAGACAAACACATGCGTACACCGTGTCTGTACGCGAGCTGTTTGTAGAACGTTGGTTACACCAAGACGCACCGTGTACACACACAGACAGCGCGGCGCTAGTGTGCGCGCGTGTCGTCACGCGGGGGAGAGGCAGCCGACGCGACGGCCGCCGCTACTGATTTTACTCTCATCGTCTGTGGATGTCAAAAAAAGTATTAATAAGTACACAATTTTTTTTAATGTTAAAAAAAAACATAACTCCTAACTAAATGTACTCTTATGGGTAGACCAAGCCGACAAATGCCAAAGGATACGCTGCGTCCCGTTTCGTTTCAATAAAATGAAACGAGACGCAGCATATCGTTGTCCTTCGTTGGCTTTTGGTCTGTGTACGCAGAATTAGATCTGTATCCGTTTTCTAGCGAGCTAGCTAGTTCTTTATCTTTAGTAGGAATTTTTATTAACTTTTTAAAATTAAATTTAGTTCGGCACATAATTTATATGATATTTGATTTATTTTGTCTTGGCCACCTGATATCAATAATTCCGTTTGTAAGTAGCACATGTACTAATGAAATATAACAAACCGATTAATTTACTTTTTCACCTCACAATCTCAGAAAGCTTATGTTTATCATTCGAAATCTGAGAGCACGCTAGCGAGCTTGGAAAAAGTTTTTTAAATTCGATCGTTTCTCATCAGTTATTTTCTAAACTGCCAGTCTACTTAAAATGCATTTAGTGTCAGCGCGCTAACCTAGTTTTTAGAATAATCTTACTGGCATGCATGACGACTGCATTTAAAAAAACTATTAATCTTTTTAATTTATTTTGGCACCTATGATTTTCCTCGCTGTAGTGAGGTGAAAAGTTGTTTTTCGCTCGGAAGAAAAGTTATTCGGCGTCTCGTACTTTTAAAACATACAAGTACTCGCGCTAAAAAACAACTTTGCAGCTTTGTCTAACAAATAACTATTTTTTCGCACATTATATTTTTTAAATAAAAATGATTCAATCAAAAAAAATATACTTACTCTCACTGGAAGGCCCTAAATAAAGATGTTTTTACCATAAACCAAAAAAAGGCACAACACCAAAAGGCCAAGTAAGAATAGTACCAAAACCCGTCCATTGTTAAATTTGTTAAATAACACACACCAATATATATGTATCTACGATTGTGCTTGAGCTAGCGAAATAACACTGTGCAACATAACTATGTACAACATTAAACTAAATACTTGCAAAGATCCAAACGAACGAGCGTCAAAGTTTAAACACGTGTTAATTTGAATCTTTTCTATACCGTATACACAGCATAAAGGCCAAATTCGAATACTTCCAGAGCAGAGACGATTTCAAGTCGGTACTGCCGAGTCGTATCGTCTTTTCCAAAACCTACACCATCCAAAGATCCAAACAAAAAATACACCCGTACTACTAGATCCAAAGGAAAAGTAAAGTATGCTTAACAATTTTAAGTTTTCACAAAAAAATACCCGTTATTTATTCCAAAGTGGGAAAATTTAACTTCATAGGTTGATTGCTACCTTAGATGATACCTGAGATAGCCAATGGGAACGTTTTGCCTAATCTAAGCAAACCCCGTTTTAATCGTAATTTAGTTGGGTTTGCTGGCAACAATACAATACAAAAACTCTTGATACCTGAGATAGCCAATGGGAACGTTTTGCCTAATCTAAGCAAACCCCGTTTTAATCGTAATTTAGTTGGGTTTGCTGGCAACAATACAATACAAAAACTCTTTATTGACACTAAATACAAAATAAATCTAAACTTAACACTCAAAAATATAGGCGCAATGGGCGGTCTTATCGCTTAAGAGCGATTTCTTCCAGACACCCTTTGGATCATACCCACTGTAAAAGATTTGGCACTGGTTTTACGGCCGGCCACGCCACCTGCCTCACACCAACCCTCTTTGGTAATGCATTTGTTGATAGGATACGTGAGACAGTGTGATTCTATTCTAGGCCAGAATAGCACGGCACTTTTTTAAAGCAACGACAGGACAGGACGAACAAAAAAGCTTTGAGCTTATGTCTAGAGATAGTTCAGTACTATGAACAAAAAGTGACAGGCCAACTTTTTTATACTAGTGTGCCTGACAGGTACCTCTTTTACTAGGGTTGCGTCATTTTGTTCCTACCCTACAGTTGGCTGTTATTTTTCTGGCCCGTGCAATGTTTTTCCAGTCCATTTGTACATATGATTTATCAAATCAAAAAAAGCTAGAAAATACTCAATTCCATGGCGTACGATACGATAGTTTTCCTTCGAAGTGTACTGGAGCCATATTAGTGTGTTAGTGCACTTACAGGCGAGGCGGGCACGTCACCTGAGCCGTCGTCGTGCAGCGGACACACGAGGTCGCCGAGGTCCAGCTCGTCTTTGCTCTTCTTGCGTTTCAGAGAGAACTGGTTCTTCTTTGGTACCTGATTTGGGTAATTATTTATTTATTTGCCAAAATATAGTGCTGCATGGTGCTTAGACTAAGTGCAAGTACAAAGACCCTGTAAGGGCGCTGCAAAATAGGTTAAGTATTAAAATCTTACAAATAGTAAAACATCATTCTAACACAGTATTATACCTATCATATTTAACATATACTCAACATTACTATATTTTTCAATCTCAAAGTCCTGACTGACTGAAATATTTGCCGTGTATAATATCAGTCCCCCCGTTCCTTGTTTTCATTGTGGTTGAAGCTAAAAAAAACTATGTAGGATGTACGTTCAAACGACAGACATATTCTAGGATATCATTGTTTACTATGGTGCCAACCCTGAAATCGAGGAAACCTACCAAGTGCGAGTCGGAATCGAGCACGAAGGGTCCCGTACCATTATCTATAAAAATCACGTTTGTTGTATGGGAGCCCCCTTTTATTCTGTTTTTTAGTGTTTTTTGTTATAGCGGCAACAGAAATACATCATCTGTGAAAATTTCAACTGTCTGACTATCACGGTTCATTAGTTACAGCCTGGTGACAGACGGACAGATAGACAGACAGATATGGAACCCTAAAAATTAGCTGTTCCATACATTTTGTCAGCGATCAATGAACTTTTTGTATGCATGGAACAGCTGAGTTGTTTTTCGATATTTCAGGGTTGGCCCCACGGTAAAAATTGTTCAGAATTATGAGTGCAATGACCCTCTTTTAGCTTATTCCACCCTATCCGGATAACTCTGTATGGTTTTTTTAGCACACTATTAATTATACTTATTCATGCGAATGTGATAGTCTTTTTGACTGTGTCTTTATGCTTCGCACTTTTTATTGACAAAAGAAGTCAACCGATCTAATCTAAGTGTAGTTTTTTTTCGATTTATACAATACTAGCTGCACCCCGCGGTTTCACCCGCGGTTAAAAAGTATCCTATGTGCTATTCTAGACTTTAATCTATCTCTGTGCCAAATTTCACCCAGATCTGTTCAGCCGTTCTGGCGTGAAAGAGTAACAAACATCCATCCATCCATCCATCCATCCATCCATCCATCCATCCATCCATCCATTCTTACAATCTTTTGCGTTTATAATATTAAGTAGGATAATAGGATTAATCTTAGTAAAAAAGGATAAGTTCACCATTCGGTTTTATTAAACCAATGATGAAAGACGTAAGATATTTGTTATACCAAACTTTTATAGGTATACTAGCTACTAGGTCAAAAAGTAGCATAATTATGTGTTGTTTCAGACTAAAATCTATCTTCGTTACAAATTTCATTCAGATCCGTTCAACCGTTCTGGCGTGATTGAGTGAGAAACATCCATCCATTCAGATATCCAACCAAACTTTCGCACTTATAATATTAGTGAGATGTTGAAAATGATTGTTAAAATCGCGAGGTTGTTATACCTTATATTTGGTAGTTGCCGTGAGAGGTTGGTAGCCGAGCGTCTGTTCCGCGTTTCTCTTCTGCTGAATCACATCTCTTCCTAGTAAGTCGTTGAATCTGCAATTTTTTAAATTATTTATTTAATTGGTGGTTAGGAGAAACCAAAATCGATTTGTCAATAAATATAAACAATACATGTTTTCAATCCATTTTGTAGGTCAAGTAGTAGTATACAAACATCGTTGTATAGAGACATAAATAAAAATACAAAAATAATTTTCAAATAATTTGGGGTTTTCTTAGTGTTTTGTACTCCTTTTAGGGTTGTTATGTTGATATGAAAAAAAAATCATCTTCTTTTATTTTTAAGTTCTATTAAGAGTTCTATATTAACAACACGACTCTTGACCAATCCAGTAAGATTGACGTAAGTAAGAATCTTCTTGACGTTGACTTTTGTGAAATTAAGTTTTATCTTTATTATTTAGTTATTAATTAAGATGGGTAAGATTTTGGCCCCCAACGTAGCTTGCAACGGCAATTTGCAACGGGCTTGACGTAGCTGAAGGTAACCTTTATAAAGGTGGGTAACTACAAAAGCACTTGGACATTTTAGACTATTGTAGAGTGCCCGCCTCTCAAACCAGAGGGAGCGGGTTCGAACCTAGCGGACGGCACGCACCAATTTGTTCATTGTGTGAGCATCTGTGCGTATTGTATGTCATTTGCTTCAAGACTGGAGCCCGGTGTATGGCGACAGGCTCGCCCCCTGTCACATTTGGGACTGAATATCGTCCGGCGAAGTGTGAGTGTTGTATTCCACCTCTGCCAGCCCCCTCGGGGGAATGGCGTGACGATATGTATGTATTCTCTTAGATTGCACCCCACGAACTGTCCGCCCCTGGATCCGCTAGTGCATGTGAGCTCAACCCAACTCAACGTTGAGCGTGAGCAAGTTACGTCCTTTCACCACCCAAAACACCCAAAACAGGTGTACTGCGCAGCCTATCGCGGTAACGTTGGGCCCTCAAACACATATCTGCGAGCTCACCTCTGCGTGAGATGCCTCCGGAGCAGCGTCTTGTTGGCGGGTATGTTGAGCAGCGCCGCCAGCAGCTCGGCCGTGAACCGCGGCTCCAGCAGCATCAGCCCGCCGTGCACGCCTGCGGACACCGCGGCTGTACTGCCTCGTACTCACATCCACACTACGCAGGGCGTATCTTTATACGACGGACAAATTCTAGGATATTGTACTCATCATTATGACCAACTTTTACTATGGAGCCTACAATGAAAAGGAGAAAAAGCTGTTCCATCTGTTTTGTTGACGAGCAATGAACTCTGGATCTGTTTTTTTTATTTTGCGCCAGCTCGGGCGGGTCGGCGCCTCTGTCCCAGTGCAGTACCTGCGCCGCGCAGGTTGGGCGCGTACTCCGCCAGGTCGATGGCCTTCAGCCACTGCATGACGCGGTGCGAGGACCAGCGCGCCAGCTCGGCCGCGCCCGCGCGCCCCGCCTCCTCGCCCTCCGCCGCGCGCCGCACCATCGTGTCCGGGTTGAACAGGTTGTCGCGCAGCACCTGGATACCTGCAACCGACGGAACACACTTTACTGACTCGCTGTGTCTGAGCTTCGTTTGTAGACTAGAGACAGCAGTGTGTGTGTGTAGTGTCGTACCCCTCCTGAGCGCGAGCGCGTGCAGCGCGTGCGCGACGCGCAGGTGGTGGCCGAGGTCGTGGTGCGTGAGGCGGTGCAGCGCGCGGCGTGTGTAGACTAGAGACAGCAGTGTGTGTGTAGTGTCGTACCTCTCCTGAGCGCGAGCGCGTGCAGCGCGTGCGCGACGCGCAGGTGGTGGCCGAGGTCGTGGTGCGTGAGGCGGTGCAGCGCGCGGCGTGTGTAGACTAGAGACAGCAGTGTGTGTGTAGTGTCGTACCTCTCCTGAGCGCGAGCGCGTGCAGCGCGTGCGCGACGCGCAGGTGGTGGCCGAGGTCGTGGTGCGTGAGGCGGTGCAGCGCGCGGCGTGTGTAGACTAGAGACAGCAGTGTGTGTGTAGTGTCGTACCTCTCCTGAGCGCGAGCGCGTGCAGCGCGTGCGCGACGCGCAGGTGGTGGCCGAGGTCGTGGTGCGTGAGGCGGTGCAGCGCGCGGCGTGTGTAGACTAGAGACAGCAGTGTGTGTGTAGTGTCGTACCTCTCCTGAGCGCGAGCGCGTGCAGCGCGTGCGCGACGCGCAGGTGGTGGCCGAGGTCGTGGTGCGTGAGGCGGTGCAGCGCGCGGCCGTCCAGCGCTGCGTCGGCGGCGGGCGCGCGCGCGCCGCACACGCCCACGTCCTCGAGCCAGCGCAGCGCCCACGCCGTGTCCAGCCGCCCGGCCAGCGAGAGCAGCGGGTCGCCGTGGCCGCCCTGTGCACAAACACACGTTACGTCAACATAAGCTTCTTCTTCTCAGTCGTCAGCACTTTTGTCAGAGTGGTCGTAGTCGTCGGTCTGAGTGGTGGCTCGCTCCACAATTCGTCGCCATTCGTCACATAGGGTAGCCTTTCTTGTGCACATGTTGACGGGACGGTTAAATGCAGCCCTTACTTGGTGGGTTCACCGTAATGGTGATCCGCCGCGTGGTATTGTCTCCTCAATTTTACCCTGCTATGCAAGTGTCTTGCTGAAGAAAAGCGGTGAGGAAGCGAGGCGCGAACACGAGAGCACGAGTGGCAAAGTGAACTTAGATATAAAAAGTGGCAAGATGAGCTGAAAGCATCGTTGTGTTAGGTCGGTGTTGAATGGATAATTATAATAGACGATGGTTTATTGTGACGCGAGATATCTAGACAACACAACACAGAAGTAGCGACACCGGCATCTCGGCAAGAAGCCAAGTTCAAGCAAGGCCAATGTACTCATTAACATTACCATCTAAATCGAATCAATTCGGTCACCACCAAGGTCACGTGAGAAACCTTCTAAGAAGCGATCTATAACACTGCTAGGTCTAACCATGGAGCCGAGGTCTTGGAATACGTCTTCAGTACATCGAGGGAATGGCCACTGAAAGGGTTTTGGTAAATATAAAGTAAACCCCACATAACCCCAAAGCAGCCGTGTTTATCAAAAAAGGCTACCGACACAACTGACACGACAAGCAATAACTTACCAATAAATCAGTCAGCGCTAGAACGATCTTCTTCTTGTGCATCGGATGTTTGATGGCCAGTTCCTTCTCGATGAGCTGGTGCGAGGCAGCCGCTATAACGCCTTTAGCTTCAGGAGACGCGCCGAGCCAGGTCCGTGCCGGCCCGACGTATATCTCTAAGCCGAGGCTTTCGAGCCAGCCGCAAGTGGTCTCGCAGTCCCATTGACGGACGTCTGTTGTTTGCCTAAAAAGTTTTGGACCTCTTATGATCTTTCAAAGCTGCGTGAAAATGTGAATGCTTGCAGAAAACAGAGAAGAATGAAATTCATCAAAAAAGGATGACGAAGATGGACCCATGAATTAAATTTGTCATTTTATCATTGCCATCAAATAAAGTTTGTCTCTGGGACGGCTTGTGTAAAAATCGAAATCACAAGATAGGGTGTAAAGAGCCTATACTGCTTTGTAAGAATGTGAGACTCTATCAGAATCTGAAGGTGCAAACTTAAATCTCAGAAGTAGGATACAATCATCTCTTTCTTGTTCAATTAGCAATCCATTTTTTTTCTATTGCACGGGCATAACCACGCTTAGTTCTCTTCTTCTCAATCGGGCACTCTTGGCAGAGTGGTCGTGATCAATAAGATGGCGATACATGGTGGGTTCTCATCGTTGTCAGTCTTCTCGGCGGCTGCTCCATTTTAGCCGGTTCGTCACATTACGATAGCACTCCGTCATGGACGCCTTAGTTGCTATCTTGATGAGATCCGTCCAGCGTGTGAGATCTGCCTCTACCTCTCTTTCCTGCTACGCTAAGTTATCATACTGCAAATTGGATGGTGTAAAGGTCCGGTATTACATGAAATCAACGAAAACAAGTTTTTTTTTCGCGCCTAGTTTGATATGAAGCATTGTGATGATCAGGTGCAAAAAATACAGCTGGTAGAAAAACAATCAAAATCAGTTTAATCGAAGTAGAATTTTGAAAATCAAACTGGAAAAAAAAACACACACAAAGTATCGTCCTAAAAGAACTCTTTGATCGTAGTTCTCTAAATTTTCAGCGATTACAACACATTTTTTTAGATTATTATTATATAGCCATAATAGTTCTCTAAAGTTATTCTTAAGGAAACTGACGTTGTTTTTGCACACATTATGATTTGAAAACACGGGAATTACTCACGTACGATTCAGTCGATTATTCCGACTATAGTTTCAACCGCATTCGGCGGTCTTCATCAGGGCGAGTAGGTACGCGCGCGCGGCTGCGTCTCGCATAGTCGGAATAATCGACTGAATCGTACGTGAGTAATTCCCGTGTTTTAAATCATAAAGTTATTCTTAAACTTATTCTTATTTGTGTTCATATTACGATTAATACCAATTCAAAATTATTTCTACGCGCCGATCTCATTTTACCATCAAACATGATATCCGATTTTCAACTTTCAATGAAGCGGCTTAAGTAAATGTGTGTGGATAGAAAATCGTGGTATGACCGAGCCTTAACTTACCAAGGCATAGTGATAGGTCTGGGTACGCGCGGCGTGCTGGCTCTCAGCGACGAGCGCGACAGTTCGTCTCCCTCTAGCCTGACGCCGCCGCCGCTGCCGAGTCTCGCTCGCACTTCCCTCAGCGACGGGGATGGGCTGCCGCGGGAAACTACTTCTTCCTTCTCGGCTAGAATACGCAAGGTGATGATACGATGGTTTAAAATTTACGAAGTTTTGATGAGTAACTAAAAGAAAGTCTTGTTAAAGGCTTTGTTATTGGTTGAAATATTTCTTTGCGTGCGTTTTTATAACGTACTAGTATCTACGTTTTTTTTAAAAATAAAATTGAATGCATTAAATTTGATAGGTTTTCTGTTTTACATTTCTGATATTAAGGTATTGAATTTTTGGGCTGATTAATGAATAAAGGAGACCTCAATGCTTAAAACATTTTACTTGTTTTGGGCTTTAAAATGTAGGTACAAGAACACAAGACACTATATTACACATATAGACAACATCGATAAAGCAAAGCCGGGCCGGGACAGTTCAGTCTCGATTGAGTTTGGATTGCTAGTTAAAAGGATAAGGAGTGAATAAATAGTTAGGTATAAAGTACATTATAATATAAGTACAACTAGTTTATTATTCGTCACACACCGCACCGACTAGACAGACTTTTACACTAGGAAATATGAATTTTGAGTTCATGTTGTGTTACCATCATGTGGTACAAATTTAGTATAGACTATAGACTGTGATAAAACCAAGTTCGTAAACGGCACTGAGTTGCGTATTTCATCGTCTGCATTTTTGCCCCACGAAATTCAACATACATATAACCGACATCAAATGTTTTGTTTGAAACGGTCTAAGCCACAAATTTAAATGGACTGGCGGATCCAGATTTAAGGTTTGAGGGAGCTTGATTTAGCTAAGGGTGACTTTTATAAAGGTAGGCAAAACAAAAACAGTAAAAATAAAAACCGGCCAAGTGCGACTCGGGCTCGCGCACGAAGGGTTCCGCATCTATAAAAAACGTCAAAAAAATCATGTCTGTTTTATGAGAGCCCCTTTAAATATTTTTTTGACTGTGTTTTTCAGTATTTGTTATTATAGCGGCAACAGAAATACACCATCTGTGAAAATTTCAACTGTCTAACTATCACGTTTCATGAGATACAGCCCGGTGACAGACGGACGGACAGTTTACCCTTTTTAGGTACAGAACTCTAAAAACAGTAATTTTCGACAATTGTAGAGTGTGAATGTGATACCTTCTTTTAAAGCCTCTAATCCCCTAACCCTAGATCCGCTAGTGCATGGAGCATCGACGGTCGAGTCGAGTCGATGCGGTGTGCGAAGGTACAAGTCGATAGAGAAGCAGGGGTGGGATCCGCAGCATGCGGCAAGCGTCCGTCACCCCAGAGACCTAGGTTGGGCACCGAGTGTCCGCGGCCGCGCGCCACCACCATGTTGTTTGGTTTACCGAACGCGACCCGCGCCTCCGTCGCCAGCACCGACGACCGCGGCAGCGACGAGTACATGTGGGTGTTACGCTCGATCTGGCGACCGTAGTTCGCTGGCGGAGTCTGGAAGAAGGTAATCTCCGCGTCAAGCTTCATATCAGATCGATTGAGGTCTGATAGAAGATTGTGTGTGCCTCCTTGGCACACACAAACAATTGGCTGTCGCAAAAATTGTGTCACATATTCTTATAGGCCTACCATATACGCTCTAATTTCCCCACACTTTTAACTGTGCGTACTTCTTCGTTTGCTGAGGCGTGGGCGTACTTAACGGAGCCGTATGGTAAAGAAACGATAGGCTCAGTTAAGGACGCGCAGGTCTCATTCTGGTTGAAATCGTCAGCGTCTATCGCAAACTGGACGCCCAACCACACGCACAAACAAGTACGTGCAGGCCGGACTTGGGCAGGCAAGTCGAAATCGCGGCCGCCATGCCGTGGGGCTGGCGCGGTGTACAGTTTTACCAACCACACGCGCGGTGTTCCGTGTTCATGCCTGGCCAGAGCAGTTAAAAATGTGCGGAAGTCGTCGACGATTTTGACAAGAATGAGACCTGCGCGTACTTAACAGACTGAGCCTATCGTTTCGCCTGCGCAGTTAAAGTGTGGTGAAATTGGAGCGTGTGGTAGTCAACTATTCGTAGTATATTAGAAGAAAAGGTGTTGTACTCGTATATAGTACTAAGTTTATGTCAATAAAAAATATTTTTCCATCAATAATTTACTTCTATTCGCGTCTGCGAACCAATCAGGGTTATCATACAGAATCGTTGTGCAACTTCACTTAAAGTAAACCACCAAATAAGGCTGCAAACATTATCATTCTTTGAAAAGGACCAAATTACAGAGCGTTAAAAGATTTCTGAGACAGCTAACAATATGTTTTGACAATGAGACACAATACAATACTTCTTTACTTCACACCAAAAACACAAAATTAAAAAAAAAAACATTCGGCAGCACAAGGGCGGCCTTGTCGCTTAAAGCGACAGCTTTTTTTCAGGCAACCTTAGAAGAGAAATGATGAGTAGAGCAGTATCAGTACCGTGCTGAGTTTTCAACTGTTACAGTTTAAAATTCTAGATCATACTGTGACTACTCGTTTGCTAGAGATCTGTCGAACGTTCACTCAATTAATATCAACAACAATAGGGACCTAAGTGATGAGCTGTACCACCTGTAGCGATATAGGACCACCCCAGCGCATAAACATTAACATTTCTGGCACGTCTCTGCGGCGCCAAATCATATTGATAAATAATTAATGGTTCGATGCGGCATTAGGGTACGGTATTGATGAATAGGTTTTAATATAAATAGACTGCCTAACCGTAGTCTAACCTCGATAGTAATTACGTCATATGTTATGAGGTACAGAGCAAACAATTTCGAATTATGAAACAGAGGAACTAAAATTTTAACACTGTTTGACATTGAAAAGAAGCAGCAAGCTTAAAAAAATTGGTATGTAATTTAAGACTTTATTTATGACTGATTTAAGACTATATTTGACTTATAGTCAAAACCATATAACTGTTATATCCATATGATCGAAGTTATATAACAAAAATATATGGAGTGTTAGCTTGTTTTTCTTCTTTTTATACCCACCAAGTGCCTTAAGCGCCGCACAGGTCTGCGTAAGGAATGACATGCGAAAAGCATCTCTATACTGCATACATATGGTCGATCTTTTTTGATTTTTGAAATTCAAGGTCATATTTGGAGACATGCAATAAGCAACGCTGTATTGCATAGCGAAGGTCGACTTTCGCAAATTCGATATTCGCTGACCGCTATCGTGACGCCCCACGGGTTGATATGAACCTTCTAAGAAGCGAGCGATATTAGGTACGTCAGGTATCTTAAATTCATAGAAGACGTGACGATCAGTCGATACTTCGCTCTGTCATTCTCAGCCATACCTTGATCAGTTGCGATAACTCTATATAATTAATTTACTATAGGATCGTGCGGGTGACACTTGTCAGTAGTTGTCAATATTACGAGTACATACTTAACCAGGAAAGTGATATTGTGCATTTCAATTTTATCGATAATGAATGATGATAATTTATTTTATACACGATGTCGATGTCGCAAAAGTGTCGATGGTAAAATAAATCAGTATGGCTTCAGTTATTTTTCTTTACCTAAGTAAATAATCTATATTTGTTACCATTTTATTAAATTCGGCTCAGTTATTAGAGCATACTTAATACTCTACCTACATTACACCGTAATTTGAGTAAGCCATACAAAACTTGACTACGTTAGACTGCAGGACAGGGAAGTTTTGAGTGGTCACGTTATACCAAGATTTGCTTACAATTTATGTGTGAGAAAATCAGCGTCATAGTTAAAACTTTCAATTTTCGCGGTGTATATCACATTTTTGTTACAACAACGAAAAATTAAAATACTATTATTATAAACTTCCTTTCCTATAAAAATATCGACTATCGATCATAACAATACATTCCATAAATCATAAATCAATAGCGTTACGTTACATGCAGAATATTTAATACATATATATGGTGCAGCTAAAATTAAAAACAAAATCTTAATTCCCGCCAATTTTAAAGAGTGAAAAGGAACTGTTTGTCTTATGTCACCCGTACAATTCTATAATGAACGGACTCTATCTTCTATTTTTTGTCACCGTTGTGCACGTATCAAAGTAATATTAAGGCGGGGCGGCGGCGACTGATTTGCAAACGTTTCGTGCTATCGTAACGTATCGGTTCGCAAGTCACTGCGAGGTTTAAAATGGAACGACGATACGCCAGTCGCGGTGAGCGGTTCGCCACGAGCATCTTAACTCGAGGCTTGCAGCAAGCGCGATTCAAAGAATGCTCAAACTGCTCGGTTACGCAAACTCTACAGTTTACGATGTCACGCTCAAGTCAGTCTCCGCTTTTTTTTTTATGACACTATGCTGTTGGCCACTGAGGTCTCGACAGCGTACCGGGCATTAGGCAAGCGCAGATAGCGCAGGGCCTCAGTCAGTCTCCGCCTTTAAAGCGACTTACTCTAGGTGGAGCCGGCCTGGTGAGCGGCACCGCCGTGACGACGACCCCGTCCGGAGGCGGCGACCGCTCCAGGATGCCCCGCTCCGCCACTCTCAGCCGCACCTCGCTCAGTTTCGATAGGAGCTCCAACTTCTGCGTTTCTAGGGACGACCTTTGTAGCATTTCCTGTTAAATGAGATAGGATGTCTCGTACATTATTCATCACACGCTATTGATGCGATTTCGCTTTACAAAGATAAAGTTTACAATGAAATACAATACAAAATTGTGTCTTGAACCAATGTCTAGTGTATTTCCGTTCTAACGTCGCATTAAGTACGTCAAAGAATATTAATTTGTGAAATGTAACTCTTCGAGTACTTCTTCGACACGTGTTTCGCCTCTCCACGAGGCATCCTCAAGACGGGTTGACTCTCCGAGCGCGTGGCCGAGCATTCTCGGCCATTTTGAAGATGAACTTCCGCAAAGTAATTGATTCAATCATACAATACACTTTACAGTATAACTTTACTGCACACTAAAAACTACAATGGAAAACTTAAAAAACTAAATACATTCGGCAGTGCTATCTTATCGTCTATAAAGCTATTTCTTCCAGGTAACTTTTAGATGGACGAACCAAAAACCAAGAGTACTACGAAAAGTTTACATGCTAGATTTGGGCTGAACTTTTGTGGTTTATCTACCATTTTTTTTCACATCATTACAGTTCACGGGCGATAACTGACAAAATTCGAGGTTGAGTTAGTGCATATCATTTTTCATTAGTACCTACTTATAGGTCTGACTATAAAACAATACATATAAAGGGTTATTAGGAAAGGATGTACTAAGCCGAAAGGGGTCATTGTACCCATCATTATGAACAATAAGTATTAACAGAACATATAATAATACTCTATAGGGTAAAGCCTGATATGGAAACAAAAAAATAACAGCTGCTCCATACATTTTGTCGACGATAATTAACTTTTTGGATGGAACAGCTGGTTTTTGTTTTTACGAGATTTTGTGTTGGCTCCATAGTAAAAGTTGTTCATAATAATAAGTACAATGACCCATTTTTGGCTTCGTACACACTATACCGATAACTCTGTAGAAGTTATAAAACTGTCATCGTTTTTCTTTCAACTAAATCATAGCATTTCAATGAATATTTACTACCTCACTAGCAAAACGTTGTGGTTTTGTAAATAAATATTTTACCATGACTAAACAACTCATTCAAGTTGCCTTTGGCTTGCTCCCAACGACCACCACCAAAACAGCCAAAAATCAGTGGTGGTCGTTACGACAAAGTTGTAATTTTTGTCCCAACTGCCGCCAGTGGGGCTCGTTGAGTCATAAAAAAATAATATATTTTGTAGCGTTTTGTCATAATAATGTAATTATATTTAGTATAATATTTTTGATTATTAAATACAATTCAATATGTGTGCCATTTAACACATTTATGTTTATATAAAAAAAAAGCTTAAAATATTAACTAAAAACTAGAACTAATCTAAAAGCCCGTTGGCAGAGGGAAAGGTGCCCAGAATGCTAGCAGCATTGCCCCGCTGGATGGCAATGCTCAATTTCTGGCCGAAATAAATGCCAGCATTTTGAACACCTGACGCCTCCACCAACCGTTTAGCCAGGTCCCTGTAGAGAGATAGGACCGCTGGGCCCCACGGACCTAAAGTTTCCACCGCAAACGGCACAAACATGTAGTTAAGCTGTGTTACAGTGTAAAAATGTATCAAAAATTGGTGTTCCATGTTGGAGTTCTATCAGATTAACTGCAGTTTTCACCAGTGATGGTCGTTAGCACCAAAAATATTTTTATGTCCCAACAAGCCCCTCTGGCGACAGTTGGGACAAAAATTAAAATATTGCTCTAACGACCACTACTTTGAGCCGTTTTGGTGGTGGTCGTTGGGAGTAAGCCGTTGCTTTGGCTCTACGCATACCTACTCATTTATATTTGTATCAGGAAAACATTAATGTGAATAAATTGGCACATTTTTTCATCGATCGAATATTTCGTAAGTCGTCAGTTAGCCAACTATAAATAAACAAACACGGGTTTTAAAAAAGCTTTTAGGAATATCAGAGAGACGTTGTAAACACTGGCTTTCACACTCGGGCCGCGTTTGATGGCGTCTGTCTTTACTTCATCCGATTTTATCTCGATGTTTAGAACACGTGAGCATCTGGCTATGGCGGGCTAGTTAATAGGTACAGACGAAAGAAAAACTAAATCGTCGCTTAAGAGTTGGAGTTAGAGTTAGAGAGATGGAGTTACAATTTTTTTTAAGCATTCAACTAACACAAAAATAAGTGTCATCTACCGTAGGATTATTTCTCTCCGGGCTTTTCATATCAATGACTATAGCCTCCCTAACTGTTGATGGTAAAATTGCCCCAAAACCGCATAAGGGCCAGAAGCCACTAAAAAAAACACACAATCTAGCAGGTACTTAATAAAAAAAACACTAAAATAATAAATTCTAGCAGGTACTTACTGCTAGAAGACAAATGAGTATTTATGTACTTTCTTACATAAATACTCATTTAGCTTTTAGCTTATCGTAAAAGTATTAAACATTTTTTTAACTGTAAATTTTCTAACGTAGCTGACTGTACTAGAGCGTGTGTACGTACAGCGCACAATGTAAATTAACAACGGAATTGGAACAATTTAAACGGCACGTTTATAGATTATCGAACTACGCAAAAAAGGGGTTATTTTTTTTTCAAACCGTTTTGGTATTCACATGAAAAGTAAAACCTTTTCCTTTGCAATGTTTAGCATCCGGACAATGATAAAAGTAGAGTAAGGTACAAAATAGTTGCCATAGCAAGGAAAAAATTGCGGATCGAACGGACCAGGACAGATGTGGGTTGTTAAGGTGTTATTATTATTATTATATTTCTTGCACTAAAACCGCAACACGTAAAGACCTTATGATGAAAATTTTTTATCTCTGATGTATTAATATCCCAAAGTTTTACTGACACATTAAATTAATAAGGCGACCGAGTACCGTTGCCGGGCCATGTGTAGGTGAGGTAACACATTCAATAGGGCAACTGTTTTATTAGTTACCAGCGGTAGAAGTGAATCATCATTATTTCGAGCATTCCATTACGTTCGTTGTATGCGGATAAGGGGATAGAAACCAGAACACGATAAAAGCAAAATAAAACCCGACACGAATAGTTGTGGCGGCGCAGTCGAGGAAATAAATTTACAAAGGCATCAAATCTAAATTGAATGTCAGTCACGGGAAGAAAGAGATTTGGGAAAGAAAATATTCAGCTAATACGACATAGTTTGGATGACATGTCTTTGGAATGAAACAAATAGTTGTTCGGTCGTCGCTCCGTATCGTCTCTACAATTGGGCATCTAAATCTACATCTACACTAATATTATAAAGGGGAAAAATTTGTATTTTTATATGTTTGTAACGAATAAACTCCGATGGTATAAATGGTCCGATTTCAAAAATTATTTCTCCATTAGAAAGATACATTATACCTGAGTGGCATAAGCTATGAAACGCAAGCGAAGCCACGGGCAAAAGAGCTAGAGTTGAATAAAGTAGATATTATAAAATATGATACTTTCTAACAGGCTCAGTAAAAGCATACCATTATAACAATTTAATAATGATCTGGATTTCTATCCGGATCATTATTAAATTGTCAGCTAAAATATATCCTCTAAATTTGATCAGGGGCAAAGTAAATTAGAACCTCATTCCTTAGCAAAGTTCGGTTAAGCAGCGGCGTTATTAAACCTCAACGAGTGGTTTCATTAGGTTAGCACTCGTAACTCGACAAGGAGACGGGACGCGGAGGCGAGGGCTTGCGGCCCACAGCGATCATGATTATTCAATGGCCCCATTCCTGCCATCTGGGACGTGCTGAATGCTAAGCAGTTTACGTTTACCACCTTCACTGAGTCGCTGTTTTGCGACAGGTAACTTTACAACTGATGGAATCGGAACTGATACACGACTTGAGATAGAGACACGCGTCTGCCCGAGTTGTGGACAAGTTTGTTGGAAGTAGTGATCGTATCTATGTGGCACAGTTAAAGACTATAGACTTACTCAACACCTGCAAATCATTGAAAAAATAAAGCATTGAAATGTATACTCTATATCGAGCGTGGATAAACGTACTTCGGATACAACGATGGAACATTTGCTGTGCGTTTAAAAAATGTATGGTCTTAGAGAACCTACCTTTTGCAACCTTTGGTCAGCGTCGTCCAGCCTTTGCCTGGTGTCGAGCAGTGCTCGCTCCAAGTCAGCCATCTTCTCACTCTGCGCAGCGATCTGTTCTGATAGCACTTGCACTTGTAACTGCAGACTTTCCTTGTCTGCCTCGAGTCTCCGTACTCTTTCTTCTGCATCGTTCTGTGGGGAAAAGAGGCTGTGAGACGCTTTACGCATCAGAATTTCAATTTCGTATTTTCTATGCAACGAAGTTTTCGCTCACATAATTAAACTTAACTCCCCAAACTCTTTACTCTTTTTTTACTCTTTAAAACCTAAAACATTGTCAGTCACACTGATAAACATATAAAATGTGTTATAAACGATATCTATGTCAGTCAGTCAGGCCAGTCGGTGTGGATTTACGGTAGGCCGCATTTCAATGAATGCTAAATAAGGCGAATAAATTTTACTGTAACAAGTTTTTCCCTTGGCAAAGTTGCGCAAAACAAGAGTGAGATCACTCATTTTTGGGTCGCTGTGATTTTTTTTGCTGAGATTCGTCCTTGTTTCGTATGATGACGCCTATGAATGAAATTGGTATTTATGAGCCTATTACATTGATTGAGATAAATGTTTGTCAAGGTTATTTTAGTGTATTCACAGTTATTTCTTTTTTTCATCAAAAGATAATGTGTTTAGAATTTGTTAAAGGCGTAATTGAGAAACATCTTGAGTTCCAATGTTACATCACTTTAAAAATGTCATAGGCAGTTCTTCACATGATAATCTTATCGTAAGTATCCATAAATAGCAATAAACGTTATATAGCCTTGGAATAGTTAGTGTTTTGATTTTTCTTTCTTTGATTTTTTTTAAATCGATCGAAATAGACATAACACTGTATAACTATTCCGAGGTTATACAACTTTTATTGCTAAGGGAGATAGAGGCAACATTTTTCAACAAATTAAAATATTAGTAAACACCAATCAACAACACCAACGCTGATCTAAGTAGTGTAGATCATAAGTATTAGGTATCACAAAACAGCTCAAATAAATACAGAACCAATACAATCATAACGAACAAGGGAGTTTCCACTGAGCCTGTTAAGAATCGTGGAACAATATATATTATGTCAAAGATGGTCAAGTAGGCTTAGTTTATATTACAGGATTAGATTCATGAGCATAAGAGTAAGTAAACAAAGTTGCAGTCTAGTGCAGCGGCGGCGAGCTTTAACACGTCCGGGATATAGTTCACAATGCACGTAAACCGCATGTAGACCGCTGCCGATGTTGACGAGTTGAACATGAGTCGTACCTTGTATCTATCAGTGCGGGGTGCAGGTGCGGGCGGCAGCGAGGGGTGGGAGGGCCACGAGCGGTCGTGCATGCAGCAGGGCGGCGGCCCCGGCGGTCCGTGGCACCAGCACATTGGGGGCCACCATCCACCTTCCGGCCATCGAAAGTGCTCATACGAGTTCCAGCGCCTCTGCAACTCCGGAGGGGTTTCCTCGTTGCGAGAGCGCCGTGGTCGAGGCGATGCGCGGACGCTTGATTGCACGCTTGACGGATGTTGCGGTGGCTTAGATGTCAAAGAGGACCTAGTTTTGCGGTCGCGGTCGCTGCGATCGGACGGCCGACGCCGTCTATCGAGGCTCGCTGCCGAAAACTCTTCTGGCCTCGCGTCCATCGACGTTGGTTCCACGTCTTCGTTGTCATCGACTATGTTCCCGGTAGGCAACCATTTGAAGTCATCATCGCGACGGGTGGAGTTGTCGAGACGTCGGCTGGGGGTTAAGGTGTGGTAGTCGTTTTCCCGAGGTTCATATCCGTGCTCGTCAGATTCTTCGCTCGAGGAGCTGGACTCTGTCCCGGAGGAGTTTACGCGGTTCGCGGCGACCGCGCCCTCCGACCACGCCGTGCACTTCACTGTGGCTTCATCGGGACTGTCCGAGTCACCGCCTGTTACGAGATAATCGAGTGTAAGAGCGCGTTAAACTCGCGGGAGCCTCAAGTACGGTGCGAACTCACCCATCGGCGAGTAGAGGTAGGAGCGCACGGCGGGGTGCGCGTAGCCCGCCGCCGTCCGCTCCTGCTGCTCCTCGTCGAAAGGCTCCGTCAGGTACTCGCAGTCGGACATGAGGCTCTGCAAACGCGACACTGCGCGACAAGCTCTCGGTACGAGTCACCTACGTGTCGCTATTTACAGTTTGGCTTTGTTCCAGTATTACGCTACGTCAGTGACTCGTCCGCGAACGCGAATTACGTACTCTCGTGAGGGGGCGGCTCTTCGCTTGACTGAACGGAGGCAGAGTCTCGTTCCGAGGCTTCCGACGCCGTGGACAGGGGACGCTCGCTGTACGCGGAGGCGCGACGCGATCGTTCTTCGTTAAAGGTTTCTTCCCTTATAGTGGGCACGTTTCTGTTCTGCACGGAAGACGCGCGCGATTTGACCGGGCGCGGCTTGTCCTCGGCGCCGGACCGATGGTTGAGCGCTGCGATGGTGGCGGCCACGAGTGAGCCCCCGCGGCTGTGTTCGCGCATGTTTTCGTTCAGAATGAGCTGAGCTCACACGATTAGGGCCGACGCCCGCGCCCGGAAATAGATCGCGGTATATGCGCCCGATGCATTCCGGACACCCTTCCCGCTTTGATGTAATAGTAAAGCGAGGTTTAAAAAAGCTCATCACGTAAACATACCCATTCCTCCGTATTGCGTATGCGTAGTGAGAAATGGTCGAGTTAATGACATCACAATCGGTTTGTTTATTGTTAGACACACGTAATGAAACCAACGGTAGCGTGCGATGCGAGGCACATAGGCTGGCGCACTCACCGGCAACAGCGACGGTACATTGACGCCCTCGTACAAGGATCGCCGCGGCCGCCCCCACCCGCTGTACTCATCACACGCGAGCGCCTTCTCCGCGTAAAACTCATTATCCCTGCTCCAGGAATACGCAGCCCTCAGATTCTCTGATATAATAGCGTGTGGCTCGATAAAATTAGGATTGTAGGGCAGCTGAGGCGGGTAGTAGGGGGGCGCACTCGGTTCTCCCGACTCGAACTCGTTTGATCCTCTTTTAGGAACTAAGCAATTCATCTTGAACGACTTTTCTTAAAAGTAATTGCTGTTTACGTAGTTTAATTTAGCATTTTGTTTGAATGCCATCTGAAACGAAGAGACAGACGCAAACGCAAATCAGAACATTTTTGAGAGAGTTCATAAAACACCATAATGAGAACATATTTACGAGTTATTTTTGTAGTTATAACCGGCAGATGATATAGAAAGTCATCTTCAATAAAGTCCCCTAAGTTTCGGAAATAGCTGACAGCTGTTCCGTCGAGAATATCCGCTGGAGACGTTTAATACTCAACAAAGAGTGGGGGAGCACGTGTCGGGGAGCTTTCTAAAAATAGTGACGAATGCTTAGACAATAGGCGTTTGAGAGGCTCCGAACTTTTGCTTGCAGATGTGTGCAACAGGCACAGTTGAAAGCGCTTGTTGTGCGCAAGCAACTACACAAATAACAACAACCACCGGAGAGAAATAGACAAAAATTTAGACACAATTTCGGACTCAATGGGTTCACACTTTAAGCGAGACTTTTTGATTAAACTCTAATTTAAGATTTTATGAATCCTAATATCATCGAAATAATACTAGATCGGATGTTAAAATTGATGAACTCTAACTTCTAACAACGATCAAGAGAATTTGAGTTCAATGACTTTATCTAGCATTACCAACGTATAATTTATTTGGCAAAAACTAGCCACTGTGCCACACGCTATTTGATTTAGTTTCTATTCTAGCTGAGTGTCAAGAATGATAATAGCATGGTTGCAAGCAAAACTGTTTGCATCGCATGATCGGCGAACGGTGTAATTGAAACTGGTCGCATCCATATTCATAAATCTGTAATGCTACACCGTGAGTGGTTTATTGATGGTCATTATCATCAATTACGAGTATGTTACGTGGTATAATCAAGTTGTTTTGTAGCATACTATTATGAAAGGTACAAACTTAGACAAGAAATGTTAAGAGAAGTTCGTGTTTGGGAGAATAAAGGTGGTAGAGTTAATGTGCATTGTGTACAATATCGTATTGTACAAAATGCACATTAACTCTACCACCTTTATTACCGCTTATTGTTCACAGGTTTTATAAATATGAAGAAATAATTGCCCCAATTGTTTAAAATTTCTCATAATAAACACTTCCTTTTAAGCTGTTAGGCGATATTAGATTAACGCTGCGTTTAGTTAACGAATTAATGATAGAGAAAAGTATGCAGAAGCATTTAGCAACACATTATTCAACATAAACAACCCAAACGAAAAGTGAATAACTGCGCCAAACGAGGAGATTACAAAAATTGCTCCGAGCAAGCGAGCGGTAAGTGGGAAAACTCCGTCACATGTGCACGAAGGAAATAAACCACAGCATAGGCCTGAAGATGACAGGGAGTGACTGCCGCGTAGGAGGCTAGACGCAACTGTGTTGCTTTTACAAAACTTTACCGAGGGAATCGATTTGTCTAGCTAGCTTGTTCAAAACAGATAACGCCTTCGCTACTTTGACAGTAATAGCGTCTACTGCAAAATCTTTTCCAAATATTAGAACATTTGCTTAGTTAAAGATACTAATCCTATTAAAGCTATATATATCTAACGAAATATAAAAGCTTAACTGACAGGTTGGTTAGAAACGAGAAAAGAATACGTTCTTATACTTATTGATAAATCATGAATACAATAACTTTTGAAACACATTAGATCGATTCATATCTGTCTAATCTAATGGTTTATTTGTTTTCTAATGGTTTTTGTGTTTACCGAAATGGGACATTTTGAATGAAACACTGCTCAGTGCTCAGCAAAGTCTTGGGTATTCATGAGTACATTAAAAAAGAGTACGACACTTACTTGGTATTGGAACACAGTTTTGAACCAACTTATCTTTAGTGCGAAGAGGCAGAAAACTAACCGCGTTTATAACAAGTTGTGTTCTATACACACGGTGTTGTTATGGAGACGACAAAAGCAGCTGTACTCACTATACGAGTAAAAGTTTCAAACTGCTAGAGAATTGGTCACATCGCGCGTCGCTTCGGAGTGGACTATTAGTGGAACAAGAAAATCCTCTCGTATAAAAACAAAGCGGACACAATTAGATATAACTGTCGCGCCGTATTCATAGCTTGATTAAAAACTGTAGTAAAAACCACAAAAGAATGCAAAGCTGCCTGAGAGAAACTCATCAGCCGAAACGTGGACTGCTTGTGAAGCTAAGGGCTCGTCAAAGTAATAGCCTCACAGAACAATACAAACTTTTTGACGACAAAACATTTTTTTCATAATACAAGTATATTGTGCAAAATGTCGGGTCGACACCCTACGACCCGGTGGGCGGCAAATGGACTCGGGGCGGGCGGGACTATAAATATATCTAACTTGTTAACGATAATAATACACTGCTCTATTTAATTATCGCCTGTTGAAATAGGGAAGCCGTAACGTTTCCGAGACGATAATGTGGGTTACATTTTATTTATGGCAAGAATAAAAATTTCGTAAGGCGCATTGTTATAGCACATCATCAGAATGCGTAAAACTATTTTCACAACGGAAGCAGAATAACTTTTGATGTAGTAAAATAAAAATGAAATATCGCATTAACCCAGTTATACAAAGTTCTGGTTAGGGTGTAGTAATAATTAAGGGTGTTGTACACCTAAGTATTACTACCTCCAAAATCACCTCGTATCCACAAAAGGGTTTACAAAGCACAAAACAAGTAAGGTTTGAAGTGGAGTTCTCCCTGGTTGTAATAAGACTGACAGATCTTTCAATCGACATCGTTTATGGTTTGTGGTGTTACAGTTTGTTTCTTTATTAAAAAAGTTATACAAATTGACTTCTCTCTCGAACAATAAGGAACAAAGTACCCTTTACAGCGAGTTTACAATGACACCCTTAATTTTAAGTATAAAGTTTCATCTTCTTTATGAATTCTTGTGCTATTTAATTAACTTAAGTTGTGCAAAGTAGGGTAAGTCATAATTTTGTTTAGAAAATGTTTTTCGTAATTTCCTTTATGCTCTTCACAATTCAAAAACTCACATAATTAAAACTCAAACTTGCTTTAGATACTTTATTAAAATAAGCACAATGATTCGAACAGAATGTATAAAATGGTACATTGCAATCAGAATTAGATAGAAGGACCTGCCGCAAACTTTGTAGACCCTTTTGACTCCGATGTTCCGAAGTAAGAGGAGTATCCTTACTCATTCACCGTTTAATTAATAAGACAAAGAGCCTCATAGTATTGTAATCGAAAATAGGCGAATCTACCTAGTGTCGGGCATACCAAATGTGTCTTTGCCTTATTATTCTAGCAGTGATCCCAAACAAACAAACATAGGTGTGTAGGTAGGTGTATTCTATGACTAGCGATGTATGAATAGGTAAGCTACCTTCATAAAACAGCCCCTACCTCTGAGCATTAAAATCAACACAGTAGTCAGGAAGATTTAGAGATTGTTTGATTTGTTATCAGCGTAAGGCTTTATGCTGGCTCAACGCAAAATTTTATCACAATCTAGGTGAAAGGAATTAACGCATCAGAGCCAGGCAGCACAGATGCTTCGAAGCCTATAGCAAAAACAAGTAAATAATAATTTACAAGCGACCTACAAAACAACAATATGGCAATAATGAACGGACCGCGCTGGAGCGTCCTGAATTTTAAATTACTCTTTGCACAAGCGAGTCGCTGAGCCAGCATGCAAACACGGCAGATGCTGATGTGCACATACATATACATTACTCAGAGCTGGGGGTCACCAGAGTCCCATAATAAAATTATGGAGAAGTCGATACAAAAACTATCGCATTTTTCAAAAGCAGCGCTCAAAAACGTCTTTATCGAAATATTACAACAAAATGTTTAACGCTTCCGTCATACTTCTCAAGTTAATTAACGTGTCCATAAAATCTTGCCGACTAGCGACTCAGCGTCCTCAGCGAGGACCATTTAAACTTGCAATTTAATTTAAGAGAGCGAAATTCTCTGAAAATTCTCTGGCTATGCCCCGGAACAGCGAAGAGCTTCAAATATTGACTCTATGGACTTGCTCCATGAAATCGGACTTTAACGATGTTGAAATAAGATGCCGCTGTTACTGAATGACAAAGTTTCAGTTTAACTTGCCAGACTATTGCAATATTGTAAATTCGTGGCGCTTGAAAACTACTTCTGCACCAGCGTTAATCGTAAATTGTATGTTTGCGTATTTCTTTTAAAACAAGCAGGGATGTCGATTTTCAATTCAGTTATATTATATGGAGGATATTTTTATTTTCGATGCGGAAATGGAACACGTATGCCGAGAGTTAAGTGTCGATATGCAATAACAATTCACATTCAATTTCTTTTCGTCGGATTGGTTCGATCCAGGGCAGCCGCATGTTTCGCAAACACGGATTTATTCCTGCTGACGTGTTTGCTCTTAACCTGTAGAGTTACGAACGTGGATTCAGATATCGAAGCTTGCATAACGTTTAAAACCTTAGTAGGTATATTAAAGTATATTACAGTATATATTATTATTTATATATATATATATATTATTATTATTATTATTTAAGTATAGTACAGTATATTACAGTATATTAAACGAAAATCAGTTCGGTTTCACGAAAAGTAGATCAACAACAGATGCGGGAGTTCGATTAGTTACGCATGTGATGGAAGCTTGGGAGAGTTCACAGGATGCCATCGGTGTCTTTTGTGATCTTTCCAAAGCGTTTGATTGTGTAGAACACCGCACCTTGATCCGTAAATTACACCACTACGGAATTCGTGGAATCGCTCTAGATCTTGTCGAGTCATATTTAACTGATAGACAACAAAAAGTGGGAATTAATGGCGTCACATCTTCCGGATCTTTAGTTACAATGGGAGTACCACAAGGTTCTATCTTAGGCCCGTTCTTATTTTTGGCGTATATAAATGATTTGCCGTATATGGTTAAGGACCTTACAGACATAGTTCTATTTGCTGATGATACATCTCTTATTTTTAGAACAGATAGGAAAGATAGTGAACTTGTGCATGTGAACAACGTACTGACTATTATTTCGAGATGGTTCGCTGCGAACAATTTGTTACTAAATGCAAAAAAAACTAAGTGTTTAAAGTTTTCCATGCCTAATGTTAGATATATAGAACCAAACGTAATGCTTGAGGGCGATAAACTTAACATAGACAAGGCGACGGTGTTCCTGGGTATAAGCATTGATTCCAAACTGCAATGGGGTCCACATATTAGTGCTCTGTCTGGGAGACTTAGTTCTGCTGCTTATGCGGTTCGCAAGATTAGGCAACTGACGGATATAGCTACAGCTCGGATGGTTTACTTTGCTTACTTCCACAGCATAATGTCATATGGCATTTTGCTGTGGGGATCAGCTGCTGAAGTGGAGGCCATTTTTATTTTGCAAAAGCGAGCGGTCCGCGCTATCTACGGAATGGGTCCCCGTGAATCATTGAGAGATTTATTTATAGAAATAAATATTTTAACTTTACCTTCTTTATATATCTTTGAAAATATTATGCACGTTCGCAAAAATCTACATAAATTTAAATTGAACAGTGACTATCACAATTATAACACTAGAAATAAGGATAGGATAGCTGTACAGAGATTTAGACTGACTAAGTCAAGAAAGTCATTTTTAGGCAACTGCGTTAGTTTTTACAATAAAATCCCGAAAAATATAACAGGGCTCACCGAGGGAAAATTCAAATCACATGTAAAAACTACATTAATGAAAAGAGGATATTATAAGGTTAAGAATTATTTAGAAGATAAAGATGTCTGGAGCCTTCCACTTCCGCCAAGTAGCCACTAATATTTATAGATATTACCTAGTTGTAAGCCAAAATTTGTGAGACTAATTTATTTATTATTTGAAAAAATAATGCCCCTCAGTTTCTTGCCTGTTCTTCTGAGTGGAGGCTTTTTATCCGAACAAGGCGGTCGAGTCTATTTAAATAACTTTGACGTTCATAAGTGTATCTTTGATACCTAAATTGAATAAAAACATTTTGACTTTGACTTTGACTTTAGGAGGAACATTTTCACATCGTATTTAAAGGAAAATTTAAAGGAAACATTTTCTATTCATTTGTGTCTACGTCTTACGACTATATTTTTAAGAAAGAAATAGGACGGATCTATGCCGCAAAAAAGTAAATGAACAAATGCTTTCAGTCAGCATAACTGAGATCACTAGAATCAGATAAGTTGAATGTCTCCCGAAACTCACCAAACATTTTATCTGATTTGTGAAGTTTCCATCAAAGGTCACCTTATTCAATAATGCCTTTCAATTATGAATCATTCAAGTGGAAGGTATGCCGAGGAAATTCTTCAGAGGAAACGGGTGGCAGGGAGCGGAAGCAAGCGGGAGCCTATTTTCACGCCTGTCTCGTTGATGAGGCCGCTGTCGAGGGGCGCGCAAAAATGACCTTTAGCTGAGTGCTACTTTACCTTAACTACTTCCTCTTTCAAAAATGTTTTATGTACCGCTGAACTGTGACGCTTATTACCGCACTTTTGGCTAATCTATCTATTGGCTATACTACTAATTAGCGAAGTTTGCTATCCAAATGCAAGCTTTGATTGATTTGTATTATTGGCCGCATATCCTGTATCGCGAATTCATAGAGGCGAGAGCATCGGATACCGATGGATACCGCAGAACGGGATTGCGGTTCGATGAGCGCCGACTGTCCGATATTATACCATCGCTGTCCCGGCGGCAGTGCAAAATCAAATTGCATTCAGATGCCGAACATTATTCAATCAACATTTCTCTTGTGGTTTAACTGTTTATTTTCTTTACTTCAACGAACTAAAATTTTTTTCGTGACGAAGAAATAGGGGTTCAATCCATTCGAACGTCTGCGACGGTAACATGCTAGCATATTACTACACAGCTAGTATAGAAACTATTTCTATATATAATGCTAGAGTGCAAGAGAATATAATGATCATTGGCTGTGTATAGCCCTGCTGCAATTTCAAATATAACTAAAATATTGTGTGTTATTTGGGTTATTTGGCTAAATTTTCTTCTAATGAAGAATTTTCGTAACCTAACTATTTCCTCACAGTAATTTTACAGTGGCAGGCTACAGCTAACGATTGTATACTTACGCAGAAACCAGGTATTCAGAGATATAAATGGTGGATCAACGACACAAATGAAGTCCCTGTAAGGATGTTTAATTCAGTGCATGATTAATGAGTTCTCGTATTTCTTCGAAAAGTTACTACTGAAAATTTACTCGCAGACGCTTGGGGACCTCTTCAAACTTTTAAGCTTCGAGCAAATTGAGAATAATTATAGTAACGAGCAATGTCATTTTGTAAGAATTTCTTCAAGAACGCGGTACCTAGGATATTTGCCATCGAAAAGATCTCGCATCTTTTTCTTCTTCATCATCTTTTTATCATCTATCAATCTATCTATTTGGAATATATCAAGAAAATAAGAGTAACAACAACCAGCTTGTTTCACAACGGTTTACTGTGAATGGTAAACTATACAACAGACAGACTACGTACGTTGAACAACTGCAATGGACCAAAACAGTACACAGTCCAACCAAAATCGGCGTTCACAAAAAAAGTATCTGTTTCATTCACCTGGAAACTAGACATTGTTCCCGCTACAAATCTGCAGTATGCAATTCAGACGATGGAATGTTCAGTTAAGCTAAAGCTGTAGAGATATTTGTAATATCGCTGTGCAATAACCGTGCAAATTTCAGGTGGAAGCTAAAGGGGGAAATTCTAATTAACACTAATGGAACATGTTGGTTGGTCTGACCTGGAACTAGGCTGAGGCCTGTAAAATTAATTACCTATCTACCTACAAGTTTCTCGTTACACTATAGCGACGGCAGATTTTGTAGAAGACTATAATGTTTACTACGTTTAGATTGAAGAAATCCAATAATAAATAGTAATAATAAATAAATTCGGGACACTTCCACACACGGTCGCCTGACCCCAAACTAAGCAAGACTTGTACTATGGCTGCCAGAGACTAATATACATACTTAGATATTTTTTAATACATACTTAAATACGATTACATATTAACACCCAGACATAGAACAAACACAAATGTTCATCGCATAAATGTTTGCCCTAGGTGGGAATCGAACCCACGCCCCCAAGCTCAGAAGGCAGGTTCACTACCAACTGAGCCACCGAGGCAATCAACCAATGCAGAGAGAAAAGAAGAGATTTCATTCCGAACGTTTTCCACAAATTAGAATAGAAATAGATATTTCAAAATATGATTACGATAGTACAAAGATGTGAAATTGACCGTAACACCTAACTGTTATAGCTTCAAATCGCTCGTACATCGAAACGATTAACGATTGCTGGACTTATAGGATATCTCAATAATCGTACGTAATAAGATGCATTGTAAAAACCACGAGCTGTACGCTATCTTCTATAACACGTAATTTTGTATGCAATAACATTTTACTTTTGATGACTTTATTCCATACGGAGCTCTGTGGCGTAATGCGAGCCTTATATCATCCATATCGCAATTACTGCAATTTACGGTTATGGTCTTACTGCAAAGGTGAAATATTCTTGCCAAGTTCTTGAACTCATTCCGGCGTAAAGAAAAGTTTTCTTAGATTACTGTCGCAGCACCACAAAACTTTATCTAAATAAATCTCCAAGTTTCTGCCCCTCGTGTAAAATAATAAGCGCCGCATGCTTCATCCTTTTTCGACCGTTCTCGCCTAAACACTAAATTAAATCTCGGGACCAGTTTTACCGCTGAATCGTGGACGGGAATTTAATTTAACATTTATAGGTCAGTAAATAATTCGCTATCGCATCGGCAGGCGCCAACCAATCGATTGAAAGCGACTCGCTAAACATTAAGTGCTTTGGCTATTTCAAATCGCAAGGAGTTTCGGAACTCGTGTGTATATAGAAGCTATACTCTCTAAAAGCTATTATTTATTCTGTGCTTCTAGCAGGAGCGTTTGTTTGTAGTGAGCGTACTGAAGCTTAATAGGGCATTCACGGAGAGGTTAGTTACCCCGCCGGGGGAGGCAGCCGTCAGTGCGGCAGTGAATGCCTAAGTGATGCATATTGCACACAGCCACATCCTTTCATTCAGCGGTATCCTGGTCAGTGAAAGCCTTTTCATCACATACGTGTCACCTGGTACCCCAGTGCGCACCTGAATATCAACAGAAAAAGCCTTTCAGCTCATTTTAACAGAAGAATATTCAGCTGTTGTTTTGGGCAATCTAAGTTAGGTTTTTTACTGGACAAGCGAACAGCTTATCAGGGTTTTCAATTTCCTGCCCTCGACTTCGTAAACACTATAAATTGGTTAGGTAAAGTGTTTCACTACATTAAATATTCTGGCAGCTCTATTAATTTAGTGCTATAAAATGTCTACAAGATTTTTTTACTTGGAAAAAAACTGTCATTACAGGGACATTTAGGGCTGGGAATGGGTCGTGATAAACGCCGACGACGTCTCGAACGGGATGTCGGAAGCACATCCGCTTTTAGGGTGACGAGCGTTGTTCAGGCTTCTTGAAAATGTAACATAAAATATTATAGATGCGGTGGTCCGAAGATTGTATCCTACTTATGTTCAGTACTTGTAATTTGGTGCCATCCGTTGACATGTCAAGAGATACTAAACTACGGCGCGTCGTAACGTTCCTACACTTGTTTTGCAAGCCGTATGTGTGTATGCAAATATATCACGAAATAAGTAGACATATTTTACAAACTCTGAAATTTTGCAACTTCAAATTGAATTGTTTTTATTTATTTAAAAAAATGAATTACCAAAACGAACCAAACGCATAAAAACTAAGTTTATCTACTTCATCTAAAGCATCTGTTGTATTATTCATTCAGACGTGTGTAGTAGACAAACAGCGACAAACTAAACGGTACAAGTAGAGTACTCGCCTACGTCGGAACTGCGGATGTCAGAGATAAATCCGCCGTTTGGACAACCGCCGTTTACGCTCGTTTATGAACGGTATCTTCATATCTTGACAACCGAGTGATGACTGTGTTATATCTAGCAGAACATTATATCTACGTTACTTTCAATAAAAATCTCTAACTGGTTCCTGATCATTGTCATTAATATATTTCGATGCTTTCGTGGAATATTCGTCTAAATAAATTTAAAACCAACAAACACGCACCCGCAAAGCAGTTCAGCGGCAAACCAATTACCATACAAATCGTTCCGAGCGACAAACAAGTGAAATTCCATTAATCGAATCGGTGGTGCCGAACTTCGCTCCAGACTTCCACTTGAAAGGTATCCTGAATCCTGACAGACAATAGATAGCCTATATATAGCTCGCTCGAATCGAGCGTCGAGTCACTATGAATATTCCAACCCTTCAGTGCAGCAACAGAGCAAACTTAATCGTTTTTGACAGAAAAAATATTGACTGTAAACATTTCGGGCGTAGCAAATATTGGCTAGAAAATAGCAAATTGTTTGAATCACAATCGCTATCCGTTTAATTCAGTAGATTGCTACTGAAATTCATAGGCAGTAAACATGTCGTCTGCTGTGTGATCAATCACGTCCAGTTTAATCCGTCTGTCCGGGCGGACGGCGGACACGTCTCAATCTATAAAAAAATATATTAGCGAGAATTGATTACACCTTGTTTATGTTTACAAAGCGGATTGGGTTTTTGTTTGTTCTGATTTTACGTTACAAAAGTTGATGGTTGTTCAGTTGGACACGCATTCCCAAGGCTGAGGGTGGAAAGTTGAAAACCATCAATATAGAATGTATACGCCGTGTATTTAATATTTTCGATCAAATCTAATCAAATATGTTTATCGAATAGGGGGAACAGAGGATTTCGTTTGCGACCAAATGTCGTGCTCGGACAATGTGTACGAAATTATAGGCATATGGGCAGGCGTAGTTTATAGGTATTCAAAGTTTTTTTAAAAAGTTAATATTTCATACAAATATTAGCATTTGAAAGTAAAATACAAGAAATCTTAAAAGCAGCTTACAATAATTTGTCCGAGCAAAGGCAAACGGCAATATCGTTCTCGGCAAAATTTACGAGTTCCGTCGGGAGAGGCTCGTCGCGAATGAATTCACGTCAGCGAGCAGGGCTGAGAGGGTGGTGCAATTAGAACCCTTCCGCACAAAGCCTCCAAAGGCTTTCACAGCCCGCGGAGTTTTTAGCGTAAGCCGCGCAATGGCTTGCGTGAACACCTGGGGCTCGCTTTAATGTTTCAAGCTGTTTACAGCACGCTAGACATCATTCTTATTTTTAAGCAGAAACTTATTATTAGAATCCAAACCATTCATAATACTAATACCATCAGCTGCTGATGTAGAGTCCATTATTATTTTGCAAAAGCGAGCGGTCCGCGCTATCTACGAGATCCTCGCGAATCACTGAGAGATTTATTTAAAGAAATAAATTATATTCACTTTACCTTCTCTGTTTTTCTTTCAAAATATTATGAACGTTGATAAAAATCTACATAAATTTAAATTTAACTGTGACTATCATAACAATAACACTAGAAATAAGGATAGGATAGCTGTACCTAGATTTAGACTGAATAAGTCAAAAAAGTCCTATTTAGGCAACTGCGTTCGTTTTTATAATAAAATCCCGAAACTACACTACACTAAAAACTACACTAATGAAAAGAGGATATTATAAGGTTAACAATTATTTAGAAAGATGTCTGGAGCCCTCCACTTCTGCCAAGTAGCCACTAGCACATAGATATAATATGATATTACCTAGTTGTAAGCCAAAATTTGTGAGTCAGTTATCTAATATTTTTTTTTAAAACAATAATGCTCCTCAGTTTCTTGCCTGTTCTTCTGAGTAGTGGCTCTCTTTTTCCGAACAAGGCGGTCGAGTCTATTGTAAAACTTTGACGTTCATAAGTGTATCTTTGATACCCAAATTGAATAAAAACATTGACTTTTGACTTTGACTTTATGACTTAAAATGTATATTAGTGTCTGTTTTTATCAATATTTCATCAGTCCTAACAAGATAAAACTCCTGAGTATGTCTTCGCAAGTAAATATACCTTTATGTGGGACAAGGAAACCAGTGCAATGCTCTACTCAAACACGACTAAACACTGAGTAACTTTGAATACACATGGTCTTTGTGAATTGTTGGAGTTTGGAAGTACCAGGACTGTGGCGTGACATACCGAGTCTGACGTTATGAAAAATCATAGACATAAAGGTAAAGACACCTAGTCGGTCAAAAATAATGATTCCAAAAAAAGTACGCCAAACCATTGAAAGTCAGCTAGTTCAGTAGTCAGTCTTGAGTCAGTCTTCGATGTCATTCAGTAGCGGTTACGTCTCCCTTCTAACCAATAAGTATGGTGAACTGTGTGGTCAATTCATGCCGAAATTTCAGAATATCCAAAACAGTAAAAAAAGGCAACGTCACATATCACCGGGAAGTCCTACATATATTTTTACTAGCTGTCACCCCGCGACTTCGTTATTATTATTTATATATATATATACATGTGAGCTATCCTATCTGTTAAGTTAGATCGAACTGCACACGGTGTGCAAATTTGATTGAAATCGGTTAAGTAGTTTAGGAGTCTATAGCGGACAAACAACGTGACACGTAATTTATATATTTTAAGATGTGCTCTAAAAAGCTAACAATTGTAATTCATTATTAATGTCAACAGAGCAAAAATATTCTTTTAGGTATTGTAGGATTTTTAGGGATGTCGGTACTAGGTCGAATGGGTACTCGGTAAATCGATGTTTGGGGCAAAAATTACTTTTGAGTTTGCGGGTGAAGGGTAGGAATAAATTCCCAAGAACACAGTATGGGCCGACCTATGTAATAGAGCGTATTCTGAGGGTTTAAAATAAAAACAGTTACTGCAGTAACCGTGATTAAAATCGAAATTTTCAGAAAAGAGAAAATAAAAATGCCTGCCGATGCCGTAGACTATTTCCCGGATTAATACACAAAACTAAACAGTTAAGCGTCTGCATTTATAGCACTCATGATAGCACTATTTCCTTTCCACTCCTGAAAACTTTTCTTATCAAAATTACTAATATCTAACAGTAACCCGCTCCACGCTATTTCATTTGACAATACGAATTACAGTTTGTTTTGTTACTAAATTCTTATCTCTTCTTTCTTATCTCGGAAGTATCCATACTATCCACAAATGATCCGTGAAGCCCTTATGTTTTTGTAGAAGAACCATTTATCTCGTTAAATAGATTAGTATTTATCACAAAAACACAACAATTTCTTCTTTAGAAACACATTTCTGAGAACAAGAAACGAAAACAGGCCTCCTGGCAGTTTCTTGGTTGTTCCGTAGTAAATTCGAGATTGTTCAACAAAAGGATCGACCTTTCAGATGTAAGTTTGCTTAAACAGCACAATTTTTTAGACAATAAGCTTATTAATTGGAAGTTTGATTCAAAGATAGTTCTTAATAATAGATTATTCATAGAAAACGTAATCACTAATTACACACATATGTATACCTAGAAAAATCATGAATAGGTAGGTAGTAGGGTTAAATTTAGAGTTCACTCTTCCCTATATAATATATCATCAGTTACGTAGTTTCTCTGTGAACTGAAGACCTCGCAGCCGATGTCTGTCCGGTGTCTCCTCCACTGGTCGCATTTCTTAACTGATTTTCGTGAAACTTTGTGAGCTGGTTCGATAATTTGATATACATATAAGTAATTAAGCACTTACCTAATTATAGTACCTACTCACAAAATAGGACCTGTGGGGGTGAGAGCCGGACAGACGCCGGACAGACCGCGGACATATGTATACCATTTTTACCAAGTATAGACGCTCTGCTCGCTAACGCTTGCTCGTTCGACAAGTTCCCCACTTAGATACATTGTTTCCACCTGGGCATCCAAATTGATAGGTTCTCGAACTTTGCCGGCTTGATAAATGGTAACGATATGGCGTTTACCTACTCAGAATACAGAAAGAGGGCGTACCTATAATAATGTACTCGTATGATGTATGTCTTACTTGCTTGCTGATTCTGTACTTTTTTCTGTTATCTTTTTGAATAGATATCGTAGTTTTGCATTTGTATTTACTCGTGTGTACGTTTATCAGTGCATTTTTTTCCGAGAAAAGCTGAAAAATTAATTCCAGGCACGATTAAGTAATTTTGAAATTTTAAAGGAACTTTCTGAGCCCCACGGTTAAAAAGTAGCCAATGTTTGAAATCCTGGGCATAATTAAGCTACTTCCATACCAAATTTCACCAAAATTCGTCCACCCGTTTGTGCGTGAAAAAGTAACAACACATACACACTCACAAACTTTCGCCTGTATAATTTTAATGTGATGCTTACCGTAGTGTTGTTCCCTAGGGAGTTGTTGTTCTGCTGCAGCCAGCGCAGTATCGCGCTGGCGGTGGTGAAGTCTGGGCGCGGGGGCGGCGGCACCGAGTGCTGCAGCGCCGACGCCAGCTGCTGAGCCAGCTCCAGCGCCCGCGCCCGCGCCGCCCGCCCCGTGCCACTCGTCGTCGTGCCGGTGCCCGTGCCTCCTGCTTCTGCAACATATATAACGACTAGCTGTTACCCGCGACCTCGTACGCGTTTATTTAGAAAATAGCATCCAAAACCGTCTTCGTTAAATACTGTCTGAGAAATGTTTTGTATAAAACACTACAACATTACGCATACACATTACATCTCCCTTAAACCATGAGTCAATGAGGAGATGTGTGGGTAATGAGTTGCTTTATTATAATAATAATAATAACAATAAAATAAGTACACTATATTGGGAGAGGTCTCTGGTTTCCGTAGCACAGTTTTTTACTAGTTCGGAAACCAGTGGCTTCAATATTTTTTGTTGTAAAATTTGTTTTTACCTACATAATTATGTCAAATAAATAAATTATTGATTGATTGACTGTAAATGTTTATCAAATTTCATGAAGATTCGTTCAGCTGTTTAGCCATGAAAAGCCTACAGACAGACAGACTTAAGTACTTTCGGTTTTATAATATCAGTATGGATGAATACTACTATTTATTAAGCAGCCCCACGGAGTTACCCGTGCTTAAAAAGTATTAGCCTGTCTTCCAAGTTCAAATTTCCAAGTCACAAGCTATCTGGGTTCCGAATTTCAATCAAATCCGTCGATCTGTATAAGTGTGAAGAGAAATCAATGTTGTATGTAGGATATTGGTTTTGCAGGTCAAAAGTACCCGTAACCGACGAGCATGGATGAAAGACTCATGCGGAACTAGAAGAAACGAAAGATGTGTGCCAGGATCATAGCAAATGGAGAGAAGTGATCTCTACCAACCCCTATAGGAAAGAGACGTTATTATATACACTTATGTATTTACATTTTGCTAAATAGTGCTCTATGAGAAAGGACAGACAGTTTTTTTTTCAAGAAACACGAACAGGATAATTCACTACAAAATAAACCTACATGTGAACTTTATTAGGACAATGCAAAGTAAACCCTCCCATGAAGGGCTATACAGTACACACTGCTTCAATATTTTTAACAAGGTTAACTAAGATGATCAATTAAACCATGCACTTGTACTATCAAAACTACGACATAACTGCGAAATACTGTTTCCCGAACGACCCAGCAGTATCGACTGAATGCAGCCGAAGCGCGTATGTGTAACTAATGAGTTTCGATATCAATATCAGGGTGTTAATTTACGGAAGCAATGGCTGCTATTCGATCTGGTGAAATGCTTCAATGAGCAATGAGCTTCGGTGGGTTTGGTTACATCACATTATACTTATGAGAAACTGGCGTAAGGTCAGAATAGTTAGTTGTTCTTGTAAGGGAGACGTAATCAACGTGAGAACAAGTTCAAAAGGCTAGAAATCTGCTTGGTTTATCATTTTCGTCGTGATTTTCTTCCACTGTTGATACCCAAAGTATTTTCTTTGACCCGCGGTATATTTCGACTAGTGTCATCTACAAACTTCTTGGTACAAAAAATGTTATCGCATTTGCAAACAGTAGTCTTAACTAAGTACTGAAGCTAAATTAAGTAGTCTAACTTTGAGGAGTCGTCATTTAGCAGAAAAACTATGTGGCGTTCATTCATTATCATAAAGAATGCGCGCGTAGGTATAAGGACCACGACACAAATCTCTTCGAAATTACTCCACTCGCGCAAATTGCGCGGAGACCGAGTGAATTGCATCCGCCTAGGAACAATGACGCTTTTGCTTCGAGCACAAAGAGAAAAAATCTTCCATCATTTCAGCCTTCGTTATAATACTTCATAGATATCGTGAAACCGCTGTGCAATATTGATACTAAGTTATGGTATGGCATTGTTATGTCAGAAAAGTTTGGAAATTCTTGTTACAACTTCATTCGTGCATGTTTTGGCAGCGTACAGTACTGGGTAATAATATCTCTTAACTTGGCTCTGTTTGGTTTGGCGAGGCGTAAAATCAATATCCTGAGTACCCCTTGTTATAGATCATATCACAAGAACAATTTCACATTTGGGGATATTTGAAAAGTGTTTGTTTCGTAAATGTTTTTAAAACTCTAGAGACTGGCTGGCTACATGTTTTACCAGAGCTCGCCAGATGTTGCGTAAGGAAAAACATATTTGGTGTATTCGACTTCAACCGAGGAATCAATAAAGGTGAAATGGTTCTAAAAGAGAAAGCACTATGCTACGTTAACTTTCCTAGTAAGACAAGTAGACGTACGTGGTGGTATCTGCGAATCCGCAGCATCATCGCTGAAGATCCGATGGGTGCAGACGTCGAGCAACCACCAGCGGGTGACGTGCTCCGGCAAGTGCCAGCAGCCAGGCATGATGCACGATCACATTTCACAGCACAACACAACACAATAAAGTCGTTCCTCCCTAAACTCTACTCTTCCTCACTGTACAAAACTAAACATTATAGACACAATTGTACTAACTCAGTAACTTATTAGTAAGTAAATTGGTAACTATGTATAACAAAAATACTGCTAAATATCCTTATCTCCAAAAATATCCTAAAGAAAAAGCACAAATTATTTCAGTCCAGTCGGATTTGTCTCGTTTATAAAATGGTTCCTCTACAACAGAATCCACGGCAGTACGACCTTTTTAGCGAAGAAATCGAACCACAAATTTGTTTGAAATTTTGAGGGTAACAAGAAAATGGGAGCAAATGCGACCGTCTCTAGAGCAAAAAGTCTTGACAATATATCTGTGAATAATATGTCCTCCCGTTGAGAAATATCTCAGGATTCAGACACCTAAATTACGCTATTGTACGACTACAATATAACGGGGAATGTATACGCATAAAGGATCATTCTCATCCGCTTCCTAATAGTGGAATCCGATGGTAGAGTTCGGATGAGGGCTGTCATACGCCTTATTTTTCACAGGATTCAACCGTATATTTACGATTTATTGTTTATACTTCCTTTCAGTAAACTTATCAGCTTGTTCAACCTATATCTACATATATGACATTGAAATCTCTCACTGTGTAAAGAGAACAAGATAAAACATTGACTTTGTTAAATAACTGTAAGAGAATTTTACTAGTTTATTTTAACTTAACTGAACATAACTAATTACAAGCTTGCATGATGATTGATTATTAGTGCTGAATAAAACTAATGCACTGGCTCTCAGAATAATAACTCGAACCGCACTTATTAGTGCGGCTTTACTTGTTATTTTCATTTTTGATAACCAACCAACACCCACTTAACCTCTAATACGAAATAAATCAGTAAATAGTTAGAAAATATAGATAACTAGAAAAATAACTTAAACTTAATTTCAAGATTCCACTCAATTCACCTAACTTGGTAATGTTATTTCAACGAACACGTTAGAGTACGTGAGCTCCCGCGGGATTTTCACATTTCAGTATTCTTATCGGTCATTCTATTTCATACCATCCTCCTTTCATCTTAGTCTCTCTCTACACATAATATTTATGTACACTAGGGAAAGTTACACAACATCATGTACTTTGTGTACATTGAGGGATCTCAGTTATTTGTTTATTGAATCTCTGAGTCGCGAATGTCGCTCAGTTTTCCGTATTTACGCAGATACTCTGGAGTTATTATTTGAACGAGCGTATCTCTAATGTCCTTTTTATCAATCTCGACTTAGCTTAATGCTGAATTTAAATTCAAGTTATCGATTATGTATTTAAAAAAAATGCTCATGCAGACTTTCCAGTTTGCAGACTTCCAGACGGAAATTCCACTAAATTGCATATAAAAAGGACAGCCCTGTTAAGAATAGAGTCGAGGACAGTGCTGATGAGAATACCTATATCTATATAACGTATAGGTACCTGTTGAACAAAGCCCGGCTTGGCTAGTAGTTAGAGCTCGGAGTGGACACCGCAACGCAACTGGAATGCTAATTACGGAACTTTCTTCCCACCCTCGCCTCCCGTCTGCCAGCAAAAATAATGAAGCCTGTCGCAGGCTCAACTCACCCGTTAGGGAATATAGAGCCGAGGCTGGATATATTTCGTTGAGCTTAGATTAAAGTTTCGACTTATTGATACATGAGTGAAGGAAATAATTAAAAAAATATGAGCATTTCTACAGAAATTTGCTTGTGAAATTCCGAGCTCTATTGAAAGAAGAAACCACGAAGGGGCGTTAATATTAATGGCAGAGATAGGATTTTCGTAATTTACTCTCTCTCTCTCTCTCTCTCTTCTCTCTCTCTATCTTTGCAGGATATGGTCAGGAATCTACAAATAAATCTAATCAGTTGTTCGATGATGAACTTTGAAAACATTTTTGGAGAACTCATGTACCTACTTAGAATTTAGATGTACTTAGTCAATCTTTAAATAAGACTGTTTGTAATCATATTTTAGAGAGAACTACAAAATCATTATTTTAAATCAAAATGCCAAAGAACACGAGACACAAAAAGCTCCATGCAAATATTTGTAGAATGAGAATGCCAGATAAGAGGAGCCTAAAAATGTAATCTCGGCACCATCTCTCCGAGATTAAAATTTCCTTGTTTATTTACGTAAATAAATGTTGAGGAGCCTTTTGAGGCTTTACCATAATTAATTTAATGGACAGCTACTCTGTTTGAAGTAGAAGAGTGGTGTAAATGGAGCAAGGATGTTGTGAGGTGTTTCAATGGTGTTTGATGGGGAATTAATGTTAATGGTAATAGGGGGAGCTTGAATTCTGATGATACCTGCGAATACGGACGCGGCTACGGTTAATCTGTTTATCTTTTTGCTGAGGTGACCCAGAAACGGGTTAATTTCAATGTTATTATGGAGTTAAAGCCGAATATCGCCTACCATGAGAACAGTTTGATACCTTTACAAATAGTAGAATATAAAAATTTACCTATGTACCTACTTAATATTATTTATATACGTTTATGAATCGGTGAATATATCCTACGTATAATGCCTACGAGTAAAACGTGGATGCAACCGTAAATAGTATTTATGACAATGGAATCTAAGCAGCTATTTCTTTCTATGTACTAGAACAAGGATGTTATACTAAAACGATGTGTTGTTTCCTACCAAAAACAACAAAAACGTATTTCCATACAATTATGGAAATACGTTTTTGTGGTTGCTTAGTGAGAATATGTCGCAGTTTCCTATCTTACCACTAAAACCAAACAATGCGCAGGACTACTACGTAGCCTACATTATTTTCCACAAAATCTGCTTGTTGAGAGAGAATTCAAATTTAACCCTTCATCTCATGAATATAAAGAGCAGTTTCCCCGAAATGTAGATACATTTAACGGTCTCAAGATGCAATGGGGGAAAATGTAATCCAGAAACTTTGCTATATTCTCTGAGCCTGTTAAGAGTGTCTGAGTAAGAGCCTTATTCTGGCGCATTAAGGCGGAGACAGACTGGAGGGCTGTTCTTACAAATCTAAAAATGTTTTGTCATTGTCTCTCTCGTTTCAAAAATTATAGGAGTAAGAGTGACCAAGAAACATCTCAAACGTCGCAACGTACCGTGTTCGCTTATCAATTCAACAAGCCTGTCGACTTTTTCACGAACCTTTTAAAGCGCGTTTGCTGCGCGTCTCGAGTCAAGGTAGCGACAGGCTCTCATGCTTACCTCGAACGGCTCGGCTCGTTGAATTAGTACAGCGTACTGTTACGGCAAAACGATACGCGTACTCGATACGTTACTAGGTCCAGCTTCAGTCAATTTACGAAAGTCAGTCTTTGGAAATAACAATAGTCCTAGTCTCTATCATTAGAACTCCCATAAGAGTGACTGAAATAATCTCGAACGTGCCAGAATAGACCCCAGTACTGCACAGTTCATTCATTATGACTCTGGCACAGTTAATTAGACCGAGCTCGGCTTCTGGGATTCCGTAAATATTTAACCCCGTAACAAATATTATTTTACACAGGAAGCTTGCGTTGACGCATTTTAGTCCCACGGGATATTAGGCGTGCTTACGTCCTACGCTTTGACTTGTTCTAATCTAATGAAATGGACCATTTTGTGGATAAATATTTTGTGCACGAAAATAGTAAAGAACAACCGACTGCGATCATATTAATTTTTGACCTTTAAGGCGAGCCTGGCCAGAAAACGTCTAGCAAGAATCAACTTTCCTCTAAGATAAACCATGGTTTTTACTGTGTGAAAAAAAATATGTTATTCTTAAGCATGTTTTTAAGTGGAATCATAAATCTGATACATGTAATGAATAACTTCACTCGATAGAAAAAAAATCCAAAGTCACCTCTATTTGGTATTTTAAACACGATTTGCGACTTAATTTTTACAAATCATATTGCTTTTTTATTTTTTTTACGAATTACAATGCAATAAAAAAATGGAATCATAAATAAAAATGTTAAAAAGTTAACATGGTAATTTTATATGATTTTTTATCACGAATTCATGGTAAAAAGGCACGTTTGCGTGACCGCCAGTCCGCCCGCAGACCCCGTCGACGCCGGACGTGTGCCAAATTTTTGTGATCTCCGCAGTGCCGCACACACCAACACCAACCAAGCATTTAGTTTTGCCATAATGGGTAACAAACATAATAAACGAAAAAAAAGCTCAAGTCTGACTTTTAGAACATCGTACGAGTCAAGGAGCAAACGTCGGTAAGTAGATAAACTTCTACTAGATTAAATTGGTAATCATTGTTTTTATTTACTAGAATCGACATTTCTTGCATTGCTTTTTGTAGTCAGATGATGTATCAACAAATCTATTAGTACCTACTTATATTCGTTTTAGTGTTTTCAAATATCATACTCATTATCATAGATATTTTTTTGTCTCGTTACGTGTATTCACGATGTAAATACCCGGCCTAGTGGTATACCTACTAGTGATATTTATGTAGTTATACCTACCTACAGTTACAGTTTTTTTTTGCAGAAGACTACTACGTAACAAACTCCAATGACTTTGGAATTGACGAAACGTAAGTACCTACCTACCTTTTGTACCACGCAGGGAGGCGGGTGTTCTGCGAAGTTTTGACTATGTCGGTCACCATTTATTATTTCACCCAGACAACTTGTGAGATACGGATACGGAGCGACGTTCATACTTTCATTTTTCCTGAGCATTCTAAACTGCACAACGAGTAAATACCCGCCCTAGTGGCATACCAGTGATATTTATATTTATATAGTTATACCTACTTACACGAATACCTATCTTACAGTTTTGTTTTTTTTTTCAGAAGAGTACTACAACTAAATGTAATAAACTCCGATGACATTGGAATTGACGAAACGTAAGTACCTACCTACCTTTTGTAACATGCAGGGCGGCGGATCTTCGCTAAGTTTTAACTATACAGGATGTTAGGTAAGATACGGGACGACGTTCATACTTTCATTTTTACTGAGCAATCTGAACTGCACAACGAGTAAATACCCGGCCTAGTGGTATATCTAGTAGTGATATTTACGTAGTTATACTTACCTACATGAATACTTATCTTCGTTTTTTTTTTGCAAAAGAGTACTTCAAGAGAATGTAATAAACTCTGATGACATTGCAATTGACGAAACGTAAGTACCTACCTTCTTTTTGTAACATGTAAGGTGGCGGATCTTCGCTAAGTTTTGACTATACAGGATGTTAGGTAAGATACGGGACGACGTTCATACTTTCATTTTTACTGAGCAATCTGAACTGCACAACGAGTAAATACCCGGCCTAGTGGTATATCTAGTAGTGATATTTACGTAGTTATACTTACCTACATGAATACTTATCTTCGTTTTTTTTTTTTGCAGAAGAGTACTTCAAGAGAATGTAATAAACTCTGATGACATTGCAATTGACGAAACGTAAGTACCTACCTTCTTTTTGTAACATGCAAGGTGGCGGATCTTCGCTAAGTTTTGACTGTACTGTATGTATGTAAATTATATAGGGTGTTAGGTGAGATAGGGGACGTCGTTCATACTTTCATTTTTGACTGAACAATCTGTACTACACGAGTGTTTGGTAGCGTTTGAGTTATGGCTATTATGGTATGATTTGAACACATCTAGGCCTGATTAGTACTGCAACGTGATTTTGGCTGTTTTGAAGAAAACTCGTAAAGTTGTATATTCGTTTTTAACGATTAGCGAAAATCGAGCATTTCGGTAAATCTTGTAAGTACGGCTTTTATAAACCTACGACTGGTATGGATGTGTTCGTCGTTGCCTTTGAAATTCGAAACTGCCGGTTGTAAGAAGCGATAGCGGGGACAGGCGAAGCTATGTATATACGTCACAAAGATGGCTGCCGACCATTGTAGATTATTGCTTATATCTCGAGTTCTATCTCATCAAATCAGTTGTTTGAGGTGTCATTTGAAAGCTCATTTATTTATAATGTAGTTGTTATATAATTATGTACATACATATCAACAAGCTTGAACGACAGCTTCCGTGCGCGAGTCCGACTCGAACTTGGTCGGTTTTTTAGAATTTTTATATTTTGAACTTTTGGACATCATACTTATAAATATTTATTTTTATTTTGTTTTAGGCACGTGGATGACATTGACCCTGTTTCACTCAGCGTGGTCATCATCCTGCGTCAGTCATGGTTTGGTGGGGGGTATCCTATCACGGCGTCACAAAGCTTAGTTTTTGTGAAAAGGGGGTTAAAACTTCTGCCAAAGTGTATCAAGAGACCGTCTTATATGGTGTTGTACAAGCCCTTAGCAATACACTTTTTAAAAATCTACCGTGGAGTTTCCAACTAGACTCTGCACATGGTCACAAGGCGCGAACTACCCAAGCCTGGCTGGAAGCCAATGTTCCGGACTTTATAAGGGCTGAAGACTGGCCCTCCTCTAGCCCAGATCAAAACCCCCTGGACTACAAATTATGGTCAGGTTTAGAGGGCATGGGCTGCTCTAAACGACACGCCGACATAGAGTCACTTAAGAAATCTTTGAAGCAAGCAGTGGCTATATTTCCCATGGAAACAGTCCGTAACTCCATAGATTCTTGGCCAGACCGACTAAAGGCCTCTATCAAGGCCAAATGTGGTAATTTTGAATAAAATAATAGTTATATTTTTGTTAAGACTTCAATACATATGTAAATATAACTTTTATTAACATTACATTACTGTATAAAAAAATAAATGCATTTTCATTTGTAACAGAACTTATGGCTAGACATGCATACATATCGTCACGCTTTTCCCCGAGAGGGCTGGCAGAGGTGGCTAATACAACACCCACATTTCGCTGGACGATATTCAGTCCCAAATGTGACAGGGGGCGAGCCTGTCGCCATACACCGGGCTCCAGTTATGTAGCAGATGACACACAATACGCACATATGTTCACACAATGAACAAATTGGTGCGTGCCGTCGGCTGGGTTCGAACCCAGCAGAGCAAAATTGCCACTCCCAACTAGGCTGCCATCGATTCTACAACTATATCACAGAACAAATAATAATACTACGTACCTATAGCTCAATTGTATATATAAATGTAAATATTGTGAATGTATATTTTTGTATTGGATGTTTTGTTAGTACTAGCAGAATGTCCGCCACTTCGTACCCAGGGTATGTATACCTATATATCCGGTATAAGTTTACTCGATTCTTTCATAATTATTGTTCAAAATTATATCTGAATCGTGTAGTTTTTTAACTTTGTAACATTTAACAAACCATACAATATTATTAGTACGCACCTAATGGTAAAGTAAGGTAATTAAAATTGTTATTACCATTGTTATACAATATACCCAAAAATAATGAAATTTACTATGTTGTATTATTTAATGAATACCGGTAGATACACAATCATTCCAACACCCTGTATAAATATTTGTCCTAATAAGGATAACAAGTAGCCTATGTGTCAATCCAGGGCATAAGCTAACTCCGTTCCAAATATGATCCTCATCCGTCTAGCCGTTTAGGTGTGAATAAGTGAAATACGAGTAAGTACCTAACTTCCACACACAATCGCAACCTTTTGTATTTATGAGTGTGAAGTGTGATAAAATGGAAATATGACACTACCGGTAAAATGAAACTAATGCCACGACTGCTCACACATCAAAAATACAACAACTCGTGGACATGAGATTGGTTGTACCTATATTGGCTTGAACGGCATTTTTTAGATTTTTTTTGTTTGTCATCAAATAAAAAATGTTCATAAAATGGATGAGTACAATGACCGACGGATTATTTTATAGATTTCCTAAAAATGGGTGTTTAGGTACTCGATACCATAACGTGACTGACGGGTGAAAGACGTGCGCGCGGCGCATCGCACACAACTTTTGTGTCGCGTGAATGAATACGTCGCGCTCCCAAAAAGTGCGGCCTGAGGTAGAGTAAAATACCTAAAGTTCTGGGAAAGCCTCGCCTTAAGATATGGAGATTATGTGAATAGAGTCAGAGTACTCAGAGTAGATACTTCGCAGTTTATGATGATACTATTCAGGAATTATAGAGAATACCATATGTTTATCACAACGCAATGAGGATAAGCGAGCAAATCGTGAGTGAAACTGCGAGACGCAGCTGTTAGGTCACACGTAAACTACCATTTCTATTTGTTATAATGTATTTCTCCGCATTTCCAGATTACTGAACCGCAGACTAACGTGTGATTGGCAAGCGACAGCTCAATCGCACACGGATCATGTTCTTACTACGAGCTGACAACGGAGTGGAATATAATATGGTTTGATGTAGACAGGTGGTTAGAGGGTCGCAGGTTCTCCTAGTTCATTGCCGACACCTATCAAATGCTGAGGGTTTACCACAAACAGTTACTGAGTTACTGAGCTCAGTAAGTAGCTACTGACCAGTACCAGCCTCCATATTCTCAAACATTCGAAAACTTTTCCGATCGGATTCCAAAACTCGAAACTCAAATTCTCCGTCCACATTCATAATATTTCGGTCGGATTTGTACTTGATTTCTTTTACAAAAATTTATGAACGTGCACTGGGATTCGAAGAATTTGAGTTACAATTTCCGAATCCAATCGGAAACGTAGGTATCTGGATGATAGAAAATATAGACGCTAATCTGAAGTCCGTACATTTGCAAAAATTTGACCGCTGACACGTAAAGAAGACCCCTTATAAAGTATTTCATAACATTATGATTTCCATCTCATTCGTAACTTGCTTTTTATCTAAATAAAGTTTTGTATAAGATTGAAATAAGTAAGCTATTAGAGGCGTGTGTGCTAACTCTCGCTCTCTGTCTCTACAGGAAGAATGCGTATGACCGTTCATTGCTAGATTGAAAGAAGAATGCTGCAAAAATGCTGCTGTGGTATGGTAGACTATAGTAGACCCCCTAGTAAGGAGAATGCTGCTGTAGTAGGCTATTAGACTCCCTAGTACCGGTAACTGGTCGACAAGAAATGTTTTGTTGTTTACTCCTAGCAGTCATAGTCAAGGACCCTTGCTAACGAGACAGACGGAACAAGTCGTTTTACCGAGTTAACTACGCGGTCACCACAGAATATTGTACTCCGTTCTTTTGGAATTATTAAGTTTTATTTTGTTTTGTGGTGTTCTGTTTGTTTGGTCGTATATTGTTTGTATTTTTATGTTTGTGTTAGTAATTTGTAATGTTTTTGGTTTCACTATTTTGACATTTTAAATTATTATTATTACTCTTTTTCTTAATTTATATTAATATGGATCTAAAGTTATCTGAAATAAATGATTTTTTTTTTGCGTTTATTTTTGCGAAAAAAAACCTTGTAATTTTTTTATCTGCTTTTTATAGCTACATACCTACTTATACCTACTCGACTGGTGGTAGCTAGAAATTATACTAAGCTGAGGAACTGCGAAATTCTGACTGTTGACTTAAGTATGAATAACTGAATAATAATGCCAAATTCTATTTCGTACATAGACGCGGGTACATGATTTAACTTTCGTAAGAAGCTTTATAATACAGACTACGGTTACGGTACCCAGAGATATAATCGTTACTACGGAAGTATCTACGTACGAAGCCCGTAGCACGTGGCTACTAAGGTGTGTATTACAACAACGCTCGCAATAATGTCGCGTGCGATAAGCCACGTGTGACCGCGATCGCGTTTTCCCGCGAAACGCAGGACGAGCGGTCCGGGCGAAGCGCGGCGGCTAACTGGCGTCTTTCCACCCCCTGTTCAACAGTTTGCACCCTCTCGCGACCACCCCTATTAGCTACACAATCGCTACGTGGAGTATGTAGTCGCCACCAGCCGCCTTTTGTGCGCAAATCTACAACTTTATGAGTCACGCGATTTTATTACGACACAGTCGCTGGGAGGGAGCAGGACAATAATCAGGCATGCAATATCTGACTCCTACCTACTTATTTCAAGTAGGTAAGGATTTGAGTAAGCTATTTAAATTAAATCTCCAATTATATGATCTACTTTCACTTAACTATATCAGATAAAATAATGATAATAGATTAACAATGCAAAAAAAACTCTCAGTTCCCAAAGTAATAATTAATCGTTTTTTTTCAGTGAGCTAAGGATTATTTATTTCCCAGGCTGCATTTAAGAAACAAGAGTAGGTATTAGGTATTACCTAGCCTGCATAGCATTTGTATGAAAAACCTTACAATGCAAATAAATTTTCCAGGCTAACTCAGGTTACACTACTCCATTTGTTCAAACGGAAAGTGCAAAGTTGCAGACATCAATATTGAAGACGAGTGGGACAAAAGAACACTCAATTAAAAATTAATTAATTAGCCAATTTTGAACAGTTAAATAGCTTTAGAGTACAGAGCTTCCAATGGTAGAAAATCAAATTGCTGTTTTCGAGATGTGTGTTTAAAGTTAATTTATAGATCATTGACTCAGCTATATTTTAGTATAGTGTAAATAAATCAATGAGTAACCATTTTAGTAAGTCTAGTGCTCATCTAAAGAAATCTAGCTCTTTATTAGAAAGTACATTCTACTCTAAACATACTATAACTGGTTTTCTAATTTATGCCAAACAAATTGGATAAGTGGTTATTAAACTAAGAATTAAAACCAAGAGAGGTTTTAAAAACCTGATGTTTTTACCTTCTCTTGGGATACATCACCAACATTACTGCTAAGGAAAACTAAGTATATTTGCACCTGAAAAATTTGTAGGGCAAAGACATTTTCACCTTGAGAGATAACTCAAGATAAGAACCACAGAAATAAAGTTGGCATTTATATTCTGGTGAGTCAAACATTTACTAAATAGGAGGCATCCATTAGATTTTGCATATAAGGAATAGCTTCAGATTGATTTAAATAAAGCTTAAGCGGAATGTATGTATAACCAAATGAGGAAATGGAGACCCCAATAACCATCAGACCATGAAATCACCATACATGTATGAATTTAGGTCTTTTACTTAAAGCTTTTAGTTACAATGCAAAATTTGGATTTATTCATACCTGCGAACTGTACTTACCGGCTATAATGCCATCCATTTGCAGCAAAGCAGCCTCCAATAGCTTTGCTGGGTCAGAGTCAGACAAAGTTGGGTTATTATCGCCATCAACCTCAGTAGACTTTCCCATCACACTGCCGCAATTTGTACTACTTCTAGTCCAATATTTAACTTACGATACACTAAAACACTGTTGTATTAAACTAAGAAATATTAAGTAAACTTTTGAGAAAAAGTTTACTTTTTGTCAACAAAACTTTATCTGACAGTAAAAGTGAAAATGACATTGACAATTTAAAAAATGGACAGACATAATTTTTGTACTTTATACTGTACGGTTAAGCATTTAGCCCTGCCAAGCAAGAAAAATGTTTAAGTTTGTGATTTAGCCAGTGTTGTGTTTACAAATATTCTGGCAGTCAAGTGCGATCTAGTTAGTGTCTAGAGTAGACTATAAAGAAAAGGCCCAGCAGGCCGGGGTATCTAGGGGCAAATTCAATTATGAATGTAGATGAATGAATGTTCGGAAAAAATGCCGCAGAAAAGGATGTTCGGCTCTACCGTGTAATCACTGTGTACCGGCGCCCCTTTCATTCTTATGCTATTTTAGAGGGTAGGTAGAAACTCAAATCAAGGCGTGATTCTGCAAGTAATGTAACTGTTGATGTACTTAGTGGGTTTCAACTTCTGAGACAATTCAAAATACGTGGCAAAATCAATAATAAGTTAAACTCCTATAGTACTTACTTTACTCTTTGGTACTTTAATTTGCAACCTTCAACCAAGAATGGATGGATGGTATTAGAATAATAACTCCATAAATTTACACTGCTAATAACTCTCATAAAATGTTTGTTAATTATATAAAGACAGAAAATATGTACCTAGTTTCCATTATATTGGGTAATGCTCTAAACGACGTACAATATTCTAGGATATCATTAGGATTAACTTTTTAAAGTTATTTATATATCGAGTGGTATACTCGTTTATGTAGGATACGTTATCATTTATGTAGGAAAAACAAAACTTTACAAAATAAAACCTTTGATAAATTAAGTGTTTAGATGGACTCAAGAGTCCGGCGACCTAACTAACTTCGACCTAAGCGACCTAGACTAACTTAGCGTTGGCTTAAGTTATTCTATAGCCATTTCGTCTAGAAGAAGAAGACGAGCGAAGAGAGCGAGTAATGATACTGACGAGCCTCTAAACTTACCTACAGAGTGACAAAGTGCAATTTCATTTTTTTTTATGACTTTTGCACTTCTGTAATCATTCTTAAGTAACTAAGAATTTCCCTTGTATTATGGATTCATTTCACAGCTAATGATGTAGACAACCTCCCTATGTAATGGAATTTTTGATTTGCTTTGTCTACCTATTGAATAAATCAGTCAAAAGTGACCCCTTAAAAATGCGGATATTTTTCATAGCTCTATTTTCGCTTCAGAACGTTTTTAAAAAAAAACCAAGAACATAGGGGCGGAGATATTGTTAATTTAATTGTAAGTACATGCTAAATTTCATTATAATCTGACAAACGGTTTTCAAGAAATTTAAGTAGTGCGTTTGTATGAAAATTTCAGAACGTCGCGGCCCTCTTAATAACATTGTATGGGCCAAAAAAAATTACAGCCAACTGTTAGGTTCTAAATGAAAACATGTATGACACAATAGACGTATCTGTCACGCACACTAGTAAAGTTGGCCTGTCGTTCGAAAACAGAACAGTACGAAACTCTCTCTATAGACATAATTATGTACTCAAAGGAAATAGCATATCGTCACGCCTTTCCCCCGAAGGGGCTGGCAGAGATTTAGAGCACCCAGATTTCGCCGGACGATATTCGGGTCGATTTTACGAAATAAATAATACAAAATAGTGTGTGTCATAGTTTATTATTCATTAGACCCTTTACCAAATTAACATAAAGTAAATAAATAGAACTACATATTCGGTAGTAAGTACCATTTTTATAATTCTAATCATCTCAATGACAACATGAGAAGAATAATATAATTATATCAACTGCAAATAAACTTTTCTTTATATAAAACAAGCAAACAGCCATGTTGTAAAATATTTTTCTCTCTATTTATAAATACTTTCATTATTTTCATATATAAATGTGTATAATTTAACTATGATGTGCCAATTTGATATGATCGAAAATACACACTTCTAAATTAATTCCAAAACCTTTTTTACTCAATACATATTTTTATTACTGATCTAAGGCACAACAATTACATAAAATATTTGATATAGTAACTAACACTCGGCAATCAATAAATATTTATAATAATTAATAAGTATATTTTAAGTAAATAGGTATTCCTTGTAATTTATACAATAAAGTATTTAGTTATTGTTATTATAATCTCACGATAATAATAACATAATGAAGTTCAACAGTAATATATCAACGATTCTCTCAATACTCAATATTATTACAAATTGCTTTCAACCATGTTAATTTGTCTACCTTAAAATTACATACATAACAACTTATAACATAAACAAAAAATGTTGGTAAGCTGTGTTTTGGTATTAAGGTGAGGATCGCTATTCTAAAATGACGTTAATTATTTATTATACACATGTGGAAAATTGAGATGGTCTTTAAACTATACAGGGTTACACGGAAAGGGTGCACTAAACCGAACGGAAAACATTGCTCTCAAAATTATGATAATTTTTAAACAATGGGACCTACTTTATTAGAAAAAACTAAGTCCTTTACTGACAAAAACGACACACAAAATGTACGGAACAGCTTATTTTGAAGTTGGTTCTACAATAATGTTATAAAGTCATGAATCGAGTGTGTTCTTTTCGGTATAGTCCACCTTTTTCGTATCACCTTGTAGATATAGTTCAATCCACGAAAACGCTTCACCTTTCCTTCTAATCATGTATGCAATGTTTTGCTAGTGTGAGTTCTACCGTCACAAATAAATTTAACTACGTGGGCACACGCACACTGCGATAAATTGAGAAACCACGAGCTGAAAATTGCACATTTATTTGGTATGTGATCACAAAAAAAGGTGATGAGCTTTTACGTAGATTAGACTATCTCTTAACGTGGTCTCTTTCTTGGCATAGTGGCACAGTGCAGTCGTGATATGATAAGGGACAATGAATCTAAAATTCCTTTTCACAAGGTGCAATTTCAATGGCTGTTTTGTATGTATTCTATGGTAAAATATATTAATACCACTAGAAAAGGTCACGAGAAACAAAGCTGAAAACTAGGTATTGGTTAGGTTTTCGAAATTCTTAATACCTTTTCATATCGCCAAAATCACAGACCACGTTCCAGAAAGTTAGGTTTCAAAAGTGTTGATAAAAACATTAAAGTTAAAACCTGTGCATTTTTTAAACTTGTACATTAATGTACATGGAATCCAATAAAATCAGAACATAACATTCTTATTAACATTTCTCAATACTGCTTGCTTACTATTTTGAAAATATAATTCATCTTTCATACAGGGTGTATTTTGAGAGGTGGATAGATGGTGGTTTAGTGATGGAAGACCAAATAATTTACCTATTTTAACTGTCACTAATTCTGTCTTAGAGTTTGATGAACAAAACACATACCCCCTTAGCAATAAACGTTGTATAGTCTCGGAGTAGTTACACAGTGTTTTGTCGTTTTCTTTCTTAAACATTTTTGAACTCGATCAAAAAAGACAAAAGACTGTGTAACTATTCCGAGGTTATACAACGTTTATTGCTAATCTATGGGCACGCCTTTCTCGAAGGCATTAACGTATTACTACACCCAGATGAATACAAAATACCTTTATTTTTAAAATTTCATGGTTAACAATTTAAAAAACTGATAGATATTGAAATCCTAGACAACTCTCCACCTTTCTAAATACATCCTGAATATGTAATAATCTAGAACAACATCCAATACTTGCAAGTATAACATTCGTATTTATCACCATAAAAATAATTTATTTTATTAAAACTGCATTTTACAACGAATCACGATTAGGGTGTAAACAGACTCCCAATTAAAATCGTATTTGTCTATCGAATAATTAACTTTTTGAAATTTTCATAAAAATAGTGTACTCACTCTACACACAAAGATCTATCTTTTCTGTAAAATTAAGGTATTCAACATGAATTTTAATATTTATATAGAGTGGTTGAGTGCTGTACATTTAATTGATTGATATTGAAAAATAATTGGTGAAAATTTGATTTGTCGTTCACACCCTAGTATAATCAAGTCACATGTGTCACTGTGTCCGCTTAGGATGTAATAACTACGTAACTAAGCTACATTTGGACTTGGAGCACATACTTTCTCAGCACATAATCTATTCTTTGAATTTGTGTGATAGAGAATTTCTTATACCTTTGTGAAATCTGACAAAGCAATTGAGCAGAGAGAAGAACTGTCATACAAGGCCGGTATTAAACTCGGTTAGTAAAAAGTGTTCACAGCAAAATAGACTTTATTCTAAAATGTTAAATTCTCTTGAATAAACCGCTTTTACTCTACACTTTCTCTTCAATATTTGCAAAAGATACTCGAGAGTAAGGACTTTGAAATTCATTGCCTATGGGGCTCAGGGCACAGACAAAGGTCTTGAATGTAGAAAAACATTCATAAATTTTAAAATAACTTTTCAACTTCAGCTTCTTTCCAGGAAGATTTCTCTCCTGCTCAATACCTTTGACACTATTTATAATTTAATTGCACAGTTTTAGCAAACATCTATCATTTGACCTCATCAATTCTTGAAACATTGTTTACTCTTAAGATCCATTCTAAGTTACACCTAAAATCTATAAAATATATTACTCTATTAAATATTAAAGGCAATATCTATCATTAGATGGACGGATTAAGTAAAGGCGCCCATTCGGGTTACCGATTAGTAATTAATAGCTCGTAATTCTACACTTAGAAATAATCGCGGCACTACGCAAGGACCAATAATATTAAACTCCAACTAAAACCAACAACGAAACGTATAGGATCTCTATAAATAAATAAAATGTTGCTCGTTTAGGTAACTCACTAGGTCCGAGTGCAGGACGGACTGCCGCCTTCTTACCTAAATACCAATTCAGTAACAAAACAAAAATATATATACTTCGTTGGTAAACATAATTTCAGTTCCATCTAAGTCAATTTCGTAAACTTATCAGGCAAGACCACAACCGATATTAAGTACTTATTAACTAAAGGAATGCAAATCTCAAAACGAATGGAATGAACTGACCGATTTAACTTCAGATAAGGAATGTAATATACAAATACTTAATAAAACACCTAAAAGATACCGCTATCGCTAATTTACATAAATGGGATGTTAGTTTGAATTCCCATTTGTCGAAATATAATTTATATTTCGATTAAAACACACGTGCTAATAAGTGGCTGCTACACATGTAAACCGAATGCCAGCTGCCATGGTTTAGATCCGCCAGTTATCGTAAATGAAGGCAGTAGTTTAAAGTTTCCATTAGTTTCCAAGCTCGTAAAACATTAAACGTACGTACACCTTGACCCGATTACGCATTTCCTGAACACAATAAGATTTTATTGCGATTTGACTCTGCAATAGATTTGGTCGGATAGTCTCTTTATAAGTAGAAGGCAATTTCTCAGCTCGCTAATAACCGAGCCACTGCGTAGCGCGTGTATCCCAATCATTTCAACATAGTTACTAATCAATCAAGTTTAATCATTAACCGCAAGGTTGAGCACGTAATTCCTTCTATAGTTATATACTATACAATTACCCGATTGTTTCACGCCTGAACTCTAAACGAGATCCGAATTATTTCAATACATTTTCGAACTGTTTCTCCACAGATTCGTTATGTAATGCGTTGTAAAGGCACCAATAAGCACATGCATCTTTATGCAAACTGCGAATATTACATGGAAGTGTTATTCTGCCTTTGTGCGAAAATCACACACAGCACGCTCTATAGCACTTGAGCTTCTTTGAGCAGTGTGTTTAAACTACGTTTACCTCGTCACAATAACGTTATTTTTATTTACACATAAACTTTTAACTAAACCCCTCACATCAGAGTGTAATCTATCAACAATAGCTTTAAGTACATCGTGATTTAAGTTTAATGTATACAGGCGTACACTTTTAGAAAAAATAAATAATAAAATAAACAACATAATAAAAATTTAACTTGTACATAAACTAGTCGTGGACTCGCATTAGATGCAATATAAAAGAAAATAAAAACGGAATGTAGAATTTATAATTCCTGTCTGTACACGATCACAATAATAAACAATCACGGATATGCAGGCTTTGCCCCTCAACTTGTCAACAGCGAAATGTAAAAATATATTAATTTGTACACTCTTCACCATAAGTTAATAAACATTTTGTAAAATTCACTATCGCACCAAAATACTCTAATATAGATTTTTAAAATCACGGTAATCTTGTATACAGTTAAGTACTATAAGGCAAAATAAATAAATATATCTTTTTCTTTTAAGATTACTTTAAGTAGGTAGCCACCTCATTCCCCACCAAAGACCCGAGTAGTCAATTTTTAAATCATGGAATGTATGTAATTAATTTTGGAATGTATCTATAATTTCCGCCGAACTAACCTCATCCTTCGTTAACTTATAATTTAATTTAACAAAACAATTACACGACATCAATTTAGTTATAAATTAGCGACACATCGCACCCAATAAGTACTAAAATATCCGTATAAATATCCTCGCACATTACCTATCATTACCGCTAAATAAACCTCAAAATAATTTGCACTTTCAATAACAGCTTCGGGGGGACGTTCAGCGTATAGCATATTCGAAGCACTTCAACAAACACCGGTGACTTACAAATAGAACAATAGAACAGACGAAATAATAAATAGGTGAAGTACCTTCGAAGTGCTAACGTGGTATGCCGCGCCTTCAACCGATAAACCACTGGACCCTAACACTCTCACTCAGAAACATTTCAAGTTTACTTCAGCTAGAATATGCCTTGTCTCGTTTTCGCACACCTAAGTTCTCGTATGCAAGAAATCGACATAGCACATTCAGCAGTACGCAGACGTTTATGAACAAGGCGGTAATCTCTAAAACGCATTAAAACCCTACTTCTTTCTCCAAAGATTAAAACTTAATATAGTAACACCAAAACGCTTTAGAAGGATTACCCTCGGTAGTTGATTATCGGAGATCAGAATAGAGTATGTTTATCTGTAGGTAGAGCAAGTAAGCAACATAGCGTATAATACTTTTCGGAAATCCAGGCATTTATGACTTCGTCACTCACTTGCTCGAAGTGTAGGTATATTCCACTATTCCCGTCTCCAGTATGGTAGTATTCTAGTGGATACCTATCAGTCCAGTGGTCCACAATCGAGAACGGCATACGAAAAGTGCATCATCAAACGTAACGTCAGTGATCGAACGGCCCCCCTGCAAACAGTCATTGGTGGCTCTTGCTGAGCAGGTGCGAGTTGAACTCGTAGACGTTGCAGCACTGCTCGCCGCAGATGTTGCACTTCCAGGGGTTGGAGTCGCAGTGGCAGCCCTTGTGCAGGAAGTACAGCGTCGAGTCGGGGAACGTGATGGAGCAGAACGAGCACACCAGCGACGCCGGGGCCAGCGCCTCGCCGTGCGTCGACGTGATCACGCCGCCTTCCGACGGGGACGCGCGGGACGCCTGTTGGAGAGATTTACTCGTTACAACAAATATAAACAGCAAACTAGACATACTGGTACATTTATATAGTTTGCTCGCACTTTTGTTTCCCGTACAAAATAAAATAAATAAAGCATAAAATAACCGACTTCCCCTCATCCATGTTAACAATTTTTTGACTTTAGTGATCTTAAAAAACTTCTAGATCGATTTCGTTATAAACTTTATGGGACCACCTCTAATGTATGATTTACCTAACAAAAAAAGAATCATTAAAATCAATTCACAATTGGCGGAGTAGTCGCGTAACATACATATAAAAAAAAACATACAGACGAATTGAGAAACTTCTCCTTTTTTGAAGTTGGCTAAATACAGAAAGAAATTTCCGCTTAAGGCTTCGTGCACACAGGCGAGCGACTTTCATCAGTCTTCAAACAACTTAAGTGAGCTCTTGCCATGATCTGTGAAGGTAAGGCGTTAAAGGGGAGCGAGGTAGAAACTGGCGCTCCTACCTCGATATCCCATCACGTTTTAACTTCACGCCCAAGTACCCAGTACGCAGGCGAAGGCTAGTATCACTATGGAATTAGGTCAGTTTACAGTTATTAGCTCACATAACTGTTAACTGACCTAGCATAAGTCGAAATACGTAATGCAGCTCTTTAATACAGTTACTTTTCGTGTAGCGTTAATTTTTAGAAACTTAGATTTTTTTAAACATAATATTGCTCTACAAAAAGTAACTACAGTATGGATGTTGGATGTCCATACTTTCGTTTTAAGTATGTAAAGACAAGCATAGAAACGAAAGCATTAATAAGTGTTTCAAACAGAAACGGTATTATCCAAAATGGCGTCAATAAAATCTGGAGACAAAAAAAAACTGAATTTTAAAGTCACATCTAAAAATAGCTGTCCTTGGTTACGATAGCAGCAACCGCGAAAAATATCTTGTCAAAGCAACGCGACCACAAAGCTGATAAATGGATGACTCAGAAATAAACACGATAATTGTGTGGACAAACAGGATGATATGGACTTTTTACTTAACACTAGAAATGTTACACGAAGAGAGCGTCAGTTTCCATTAATTGTTACAGTTTGGAAGGTCAATAAGGCCCAAGTACTAAGTGTTGCGATGCGTTTCAACAATGGTTCCGAGCGTAATCGAGGTTGGTGCATATCTTATCTGTTCAAGGTCAATGTGCCTCCTTATTTTTATACAGGGTTACATTGACGCAAAAACAGTTACTCCGTTGAAAAGACTGTCACACTGAAGAGTGGATCAGCTGGTATATGGTTACAGCTACTCCATTAAAAAGACTGTCACACTGAAGTGTGGATCAGCTGATGGTTACAGCTACTCCGTTAAAAAGTCTGTCACACTGAAGAGTGGATCAGCTGGTATATGGTTACAGCTACTCCGTTAAAAAGACTGTCACACTGAAGTGTGGATCAGCTGATGGTTACAGCTACTCCGTTAAAAAGTCGGTCACACTGAAGTGTGGATCAGCTGGAATATGGTTACAGCTACTCCGTTGAAAAAACTGTCACACTGAAGAGTGGATCAGCTGGTATATGGTTACAGCTACTCAGTTGAAAAGACTGTCACACTGAAGTGTGGATCGGCTGGTATATGTAACATAATATATAGGCCTGCCTTTCTCCCGAAGGGGTGACAGAGGTGTATTACACACCCACACTTCACCGGACGATATTCAGTCCCAATTGTGACAGAAGGCGATCCTATTCATAATGATGAGCGTAATAAGCTCCTTTCGGCTTTGCCTCAGTAAGCCTAAATACTACTAAATACCGAAACGACATTTCCATCGTGAATAGACAGGATAAAGCTATGAGACTCAAATTGACAACTAGTTTGAAATGCGTCGCATCGTGCATCCTCGGCTTTTTAATTAGAAGTAGCGTGAGTTAGTACCGACTAGTTTGCGAATAAATGATTTTAAATCAAGTGTTATTGACGTAATAACTGCGACGCTTAAACAGTCGATAAAGTCGATAATATTGAGCAGGAAAAATAGAGCATGACAGACTCCCGTGAAACTCGGCATGATTTTCAAAATAACACCGCAGAAGTTCTAGCCACTAAAAACAATGATGTATGAAAGTTAGGGCTACTACCACAAGTTATTATTTCTTTGAGGATTCGATAACTGTTAGAACTGTTACATTAGAAACATTCTTTCGTCAAGTCCGTCGATTAGTTTACAGTTAATAATGTGAATAAATTTTCTTGCAAAACTGCAGTGAGCATCAATCAAAGTTACAAATAAAAGTGACGCTCTAAAACTGAACGACCCATCGTAACCTTTTTCGCGACTCATCTTGGTAAATGGTAACGCTTTTCGAAATTTGAAACGCAACTGTTCTCGGAAGACCTCCTTCGAGAGAAGAAGCTAATCGAATGTACATCGACAGAATAAAAGTTAAAAGGCCGTGATCATGGATGGTAGACAGCTGCATGAGATGGCGGCGCAAGCCTGTTAATGAATTAAAAAAAAGATGTAATGGTGAAAGGAGATGTCCGAGGCTGGTCGCGGCTGCGAGCGGTAGCGGTACAAGAGACGTACGTGGGAGGCGCGGGCGCGGCCGCGCGCCGATATGCGCCGGCGCAGGTCTTCCCGCAATAAGCTCTTAAGCGGCGACACCTTGATCAGTGAAGACAGGCTCGACGACACGCCGCGCTTGTCGCCGTTCGTCTCGCCGTCGCGGGACTCGCCGCCGCCGCAATCGTCCGCGTTGCTTGGCTCCTGGAAACGACGTCCGACAGGCTTAGATGTTGAAAAAAAAATTCAGCGAATTGATAACCTCCTCCCGAAATCGGTAAAAAGGTAAGTATAGTGAAAAGAAAAATCTAGGCAAGTTTTTTTTTCTTATTATTTTCAGGACCACGGCAATCTGTTTTAGAACAATAAGTCACTGTGTTGACTGACTTTTGTATTTTATTTTTAAGAGAGACTTTATAAAATAAATTATAAATCTAGGTCAGTATTTACTTTGGTCTGTCGTATAGGTTCTCAACGTGGGCAATAACGCCCCCTTGTGGGCGTTTGGGACTTTTGGGGGATCAGTAGAAGACCCCAGGGAAATAAGGGGGCGTTGAGATAGCACAGAGGTTAAAAAAATATTATCAAAAAACACAAAGAAAACACGCTAATCACGTAGGTACTAGAATCAAGTAAACTTTTATTATTGTAATCGGGAAGTTGATAACAAAAGAGCTGAAAGATTCCATTACATTGAAATCTAGTGTAACTGTACCTTTACTTAATTAATAGATGACTTTCATCCCTTGTTTTACAATCTACCATTTCTAAAATTCGTTACAAAATGGTTATACTTTTTTTTTTGTTAATATTTCACTTTACTTCAACTTCCAAAAAAATTTACAATGCGATATAGGTAATTTAATCTAATTTTGATAAGCATTTAAAAGTGCATGTTGTTGAAAATTGGGAGGTTCTAGAAAAAAATATCAATGAAGAGGGCAAAATAAAGTTGAGAACCTATTGTCTGAACAGTATCTACTTTAGGCTGGTCAGTTGTTAGTGGCTTCCAAGTGTGACTGTGTTATAGGTATAATGGATATAACATGTTGAGATAAGTTTGATATGATGATGATTACCTGTTTGACAGGATAGACCCTGCAGAGCTAGCACGGGCCGGAGACAAATTGTCTTTTCACCATTTTTAACCGACTTCAAAAAAGGAGGAGGTTCTCAATTCGACTGTTTTTTTTTAATGTTTGTTACTTCATAACTTTTGACTGGGTGAATAGATTTTTATGATTATTTTTTTATTAGAAAGCTGACGCTTCCCGTGTGGTCTCATATTCATCTTATCGAAATCGGTTAAGCAGTAAAATTTCAACAGAAGTCTAAAAATTGTTTACAAGGATGACGAGAAGTCGGTTTTTAACATTTTATATTATCCATGCTAGAATACGGATTTTTTATCTCTTTCTCGCGGGTCAAAAACTTTGAAAAAACAATTCGTTCACGGCCCGTTTTAGCCTTGTTGTTATATTTACCTGTTTGATAGGTATAAGCGTGATGGAAGGCGTGATGGTGGCGGGAAGGGACGCTGACAATGAGCTGCTGGCCACAGCGCTGTCGCCCGACTGCGGAGAGCTGCCTCCTTCGCCATTCATACGGGAATCTGTACAACGAATATACGTTTGGAGTAGTTCATTCATGTGTTATAGACAATTTATAGGGGAGAGACATTTTATCCTATTTTTCACATAAGTACATCAACAAAAAAAACCCAAATTATGAACTTTAGCTAAAAGAAACTCTACGTAATAAATGAACAACCCTGTACTAGATACTTTCATGGCATATGGTAAGTCTTAATTTTATATCTCCGATCTGCCACAAATTTCAATGGGAACTAACTATAATTTAATTGACGTCAAAATTAAAGAAAAAAAAAAATTTAAGTGTGGCTTAGATTTTGATTCTAATTAACTATATTTAAATACACTTTTTAGGGTTTTGTACCCAAAGGGTAAAAAGGGACCCAATTACTAAGACTCCGCTGTCCATCCGTCTGTATGTCACCAGGCTGTATCTCACGAACCGTGCTAGTTAGACAAAGTTAGAAATTTTAACAGATTATGTATTTCTGTTGCCGCTATAACAACAAATACTAAAAAACAGAATAAAATAAATATTTAAGAGGGCTCCATGCAATAAAACAAACGTGATTTCTTTACCGTTTTTATAGATACTGGTACGGAACCCTTCGTGCGCGAGTCCGACTCGCACTTGGCCGGTTTTTATGTATATCTTTCAGGTACTAAGGACGGCGGCAAAAAGTGTCATACAAAATCGCAAAGTACGCAATTTTGAGCGGTACTGAAATCTTCTATCTTATTATCTTTACTTATATACCTACTTAACAAAAGCGGAGGCAAATGTCGCGTCGTCGGGAGGAAAAAGTTTAGATTGCATAACAACTGCTAATGTACAAACACGGTCAGCATCGAACAGCATAACATAAGAGGAAATTTTACTGAGAAATTAACTTCTAATAAAGAAGAGTACTAGTGAGATGCAAATGAGTTACAAAGGCACGGGCACCAAGGTTAGAGAGCTCAAAACACTTCAATGTTATACAAGCTTCCATTATATTCGTCTCTTACATTCACGTTTTAAGATATTCCAAATTTCGTTGCGGATCCTTGTCAAATAACACATAATATTTACATGATAATTATGTTAATGAAGTCTAGGATAAAACAAAAATTAAGTCTGGGTTAGGAGCAGGTAAATCTAGTTAATATTCATAAGGAATGCAAAAACAATTAGAGGTCAACCAAATCCCAAATATAAAACCGCGTCAGCTGAGACAAAGGAAGATATTTTTTATCAAGATCTATATTTTAATTAAATGAGATTTTTGTATTTAGATATATTTTTAGTAAGCAACGATCCAGTGGTTGAATTATTTGTGACTTGACACTGAGTTTACAACTTTTACGACTCAAGACAATGGGATAGTATGACGGCATCAGACTCTGCTATTCGTTACGTATTCTTAGCTAAATAAATAAACAATAATTATTATTAAATTAAATAAAACTCGAATGCAAAATATGCATACAGGGTTACGGGTATTAAAAGTACTAAAACGAAAACAGGTGTAAGTACTTGTTGTCATTCTGAATAACTTCTACTATGGTACCAACACTAAAATCGCGTAAAAAAAAAAGCAGTTCATAGAAAAATCTCATTAAAAATGTATAGAACAGCTGATTTTTTTTAACCTATTTTCAGGTTAGTAGCCTTAATATCCATAACCCTGTGAAGCTTTGGCACTCGTGGTAAAACCAGAATTACTGTTTCCATCAAAACAAATCTAAGCATCAAGTTATAATGGAAATAAAAAAAACACATACATACATACATTAACCCTAAATCATAACAGTACTTTTTTTGGGTAGGTGTGTAATTTAATTACATACATGGATTCTGGATCCACATAATCCACATTGATAGATGGACATAACATTATATTTTTAAGAAGTCATGTAAGAACTAGCTGCGCTTTACGATTTTGTGGTTAGTATTCTATGTTCCTCATGATAGTCATCTTTCTTTGTTAAATTTATCCTATCTGTTAACAGCTTACCTAAAGTTTAGAGACTGTGGTATAGACATGTATAACTCTCATTAAAACATAGCTGAACATGGAGCCTATTTTGAAATTCAAAACACCCACCTGAGTTGCCTAAATGGTTCTGCCCCGGTGAGAAGGTTTCGTTGTTGTCAGCCATAGATATCTCTACATGAGGCGTTAGGTAGTGCATTGGAGGCGTCGCGTTGTCCACAGATCGGTCGCCGTTGCTGTCGCCGCTGTCTGAGTAGGCCGCTGCCACGGACACGGAGAGGCCTGAGCCGAGCGCTCCGAGCGCGTTTATAGCTGCAGGGTCCATGGTGCCGTCGGCGTAGGCCGCGTTGGCGATGCCAGCTGCCAGGAGGGAAACCGAGTTGTTGCCCGGCCCGGGGTTGTCTAAATCTATGCCGTGTCTGTTGAACATATAACATGGTGTCTATTCTGTTGTTACACTCGCTTAAATAAAATAATCTGATAGGTCTAAAATTATCTGCCACTCTTTTCGTTATTTCATTATTTGCAATAACCCATTTTACAAGCTTTTAATTTATTTTTATTAATTTTACCATACCATAAATAGGACCCCACATATGGTAATGTAATATTTATGTATGTATATGTATAGGATATATGGTACCATACCATAAAAAGGACCTATTTTGTGGTATGGTAAAAGTTAATATTATAATGGCCCTCGGGCCTTCTTGCACAGTTGTGTAAAAGAGGCAACAATTTGAAACAAGAATCTGAGGCAATAATCTGTGACTTTGGATTAGGTTTATGTGTGCTGCTTCTCCAGGTGGTCGCGTTCGCTTGTATGTTTAATATTTATCGAGAGATCGACCATGATATCGGAAGTTATTAATCTAACTCAATTGTTTTAATGAGATTAGTTCAAGCTGTCAAACTTTATCTACTATCCGAACACGCGAAGAATAGGGCGAGAGGGTCGCGTGTGAATTTTTTACGTTACTGTATTGTTATATGAAAATCTATTTCATTTAAAAAAATTTGACTGCGAAAAAAAGAGCGCGAAAACCGTAAAAACAACGAAAATAACACATAATAGTGGTTATCATATACCTGTTGAAAAAGTGTACTCGAAGACTCTTCATGGTAGGCGCACGGTAGCTGCATAGAGGGCAAGTTTTAACGAGGTCGTGTTGGCCAACGTGTTCGTTCTGGAAGTGCGCACGCATGGCAATCTGGCGCTGGAATCCTCGATTACATATGGGGCAATGGTACGGCAAACTCTTAGTATGTGTCGTGAAATGTTCCGCCAAGTGATCCTTTCTAAAGAATCTTTTCTGGCAGACGCGACATTCATAAGGCTTGACGCCGGTGTGTCGCATCTTGTGGCGGCGCATGTTAGCTCCATTAGAAAACTTCATGTTACAAACGTCGCATTCGAATAGTTTTCTGTGCGGTCGAGTGTCGGCGTTCTGCGCACCGGCAACATTGTTGTTGTCCGGCGAGCATTGTGCCATGTGAGTGGTCAGCGCTCGACTGCTGAGAGTGCTGAAGCTGTTGCATGTCGTACATTTCAGGAGAGTGCTGCCCCGTTTTGGAGTTTCCTTACTGACTGTTGGTGCCTGAAATTAGTTCATACATCTCAAATTTTAGGGATGATTTTTTGTTACACATTCTTGATTTATAATTTGACAGCAATTAGTTGTGAGACAGAATTCCCAATACACTAGCAATTTTTCCTCTTGTGTAACAATCATTACTAATCAGGCCGAAAAACCACATAATTACTGCTAAAGTACATCAATTAGATAACGATTTTTTAAGACCATTAACCTATCCCAATATGGCACACAGGAATTTTAAAAACTGCTTATGTTTCAAATCACTATTAATAATTAGTCACTATTCCTAATTAGTCTATTTATGTATCCACTCTATTTATATTTTATAATACGGCTGTCTGTTGTTCCTTTATAAATAAAAAAAAAAAAAAAAAATCACCAATGTTTCATAAAAAATATTGGAAGTGAGTTAATGTAAATTTTGGCATATAATCTTGCTGCATCAACATTAACCTAGTTACTAAACTGCATTGTATTGGTTTTTGCTTTACATTTTTTGCAGTACTCATTTTACTGCTAGTAACTATGCCAGCAAGCTCAAGACATTGATATGGGAGGCAATCATTGTGAATGCTCTGATTCAAAATGAGACCAACTCATTGGAACTCATAGAATTGGACATTGGTTGAACACCAACAAGATTTGACTATGAATAGGTAAATGTGGTTGTTGATGATGATAATATATTATTAAGAATGCTATTTTTTCATTTTAAGAGCCTATGTTTTTCAAGGTAAGAATGATAAGTTCAATAATTGAACAAGTACTAATTCCAAGTCTAAAAGTTGAATGATAATAATTGCATAAAAGAATATTATGAAAATGTTGCTGGAGGATATCCAATTGGCCATGTCCTTATAACATTTATATCAATGGAGAACCCTCATGACTGAGTAAAGTATGAATGAAAGTTGATTCCAAAATGTGAACCTAAAAAACTCTATGCAAGATACATTCCAGGCAGCAAAGGTAACAGATGTCATCCCACCTGACAGTACTATATAATATGATAAGATAAATTCATAAGTAGGAGATGAGTGCATACAAGGTATACAAACATTACTATGTTTTAATATTTGTCTCTACATAGAAGAATAAATATACAGCTGTTTAAGCTCCTAACTTAGTGCAATAGGGCAAAGACGTTATGCAAAACTGTGTCCTATCATTGAAGTCAGTAAACAATATGCAATTATAGCTCACCTGAGTCATTAATAAAGCACCTATGTAGAGGTACCTAATCATAGGTGGCAATAGAGTTCAAAACTATGTAGGTTACAGTAATCTTGACTTGAAGGCACAAATAGGTCACAGAGAAGAAAACAACCAAACTGTTAGTAAATAGTGAATGATTGAAAGCATATTTACCGGTTCATTTTTGACTACTGCCAAATTAGGCGACACTGTGCCGGAGTCGGCCTCCGTATCTCCTTTAGATGACATCACATTACCAGGTCGTGGACTTTCTGAACATCACTCTCCCGCCCTCCAAAACTACGAAAACACAAACACAACATACATTGAAGCTGATACACAGCAAATTAACAACGCAACTCAACTAAACCCACTTAATGACGCCGAGATTACGGTAAATTCACTAAATAACTTGTTTCTCGAAGAATGGCGAGGTGACCCATTTACGAAAACATACGAATTATCGACTCGCGCTAAACTTGTACAAATGCCATAACTATCGCATCTGATATTTATCCCATAATATACAATCAGTGCGCTCAAATTGATTAGCAATAAATGAAGTAGTAAATAAAAACTCACGCGAAGTTGATACGTCGACAGCCAGAACAGCGGTATTTTAGGGAGAGATCGCTATGTGGCCTAATTCAATGCTCGAGCTCAATGCACAAAATACGTGTTACGCGTATAACTGTAAATGCACAATTGGATGGATAATAACTTGAATGGTGTTAATTTGTACTGTGAAATTTAAACCTGCTTAAAACTATGCCTTGAATTAGGATTTTTGATGAAATTATAAAGTTTTAACCCAAACCATTTTTGATAAAAACTCACACACCTGTGAAGTGTGAACATATTTTTATGCACTCATTTTAAGCACTGGCAACTTTTTATTCATGACGTCAGATAATTATGTTCTGTCTCTTTTATTTATGGTCCTTGTTCATGTTCTTACTCTTTTACTCTATCATAAGTCGATTAAAATCGAATTTGATAAAATATTAGTAGTGATGTGCTCACGAAGATTACTGTGCATAGACAATCTGCACGTCTACAAAAGTTACATTCTACGTCTTTTATAGAACAGTCTGTGGATCTTTTGACGTTGACATTTTTGGCAGCACTTTGTTCTTGCGTTCTTCGTTCATTTCATACATTCATCACCTGCTGAACGTGAAGGAGTAAACAATTGTGACGAGATTATAATTTATTTATTTGTGATATTTGATTTCAGTTCGTATTGTTCTCGGATATTTAATAATAAATTACGATTCTACTCGTAATTAGTGGTATAGTGTATTAAAAAAATCGGTGTCTCATACAGGAGTGTGTCATGTACATAAAATAGAAATCATTGCCTTTCTCTCATCTATAGCGTTTTAGATATGTGTTCTGAGGCAGCCAAGAGATTCTTCAGCCAATGGAGGCTCTGGATAAGGCCTCTTTTAATTGCACTTTACGTTATATTGATAATAGTATTAGTACCAATATTAATAGCTCATTCCATAAACAATGGATTTAATAAGACCGATCAGGGGGCTTTGGTCGGAGGTGGCTTCGTGCTGCTCGCCCTCCCGATCTCTATATGGCAGATCACACAACATGTAGTACATTACACGAAACCCTTTCTTCAGAAACACATTATCAGGTAAGAAACACCTACTAACATTCTTTAATTTAATTAGTTGCCTAGTCTTTTAGGCAAGTGTAAACAGACAGTATTATTTTATAGCTGCTCTACTTGGACTAAGATTGGGTTAGAAAAATATTCAAGATTCTGGTTGTTATTGCTTGAGTAGATGCTGTCGGAAAAGTACTTTTCTATGAGTTTCATCATGTTATATTATTAACAATTTAACTGAGCTTTATTGGTCACTGACCTTTGAACAACTATTTTAAGGAGATGTAAATTTCTTATGAGATACCATTCTAGCTATAATTTAATTCAAGGTCATATTGAGTGAATAGGTATATTCTTGGGTGTTTATGAAAATATCATTTCCATTAAAGTAAACATCTCCATTAAGTACTTGGGTATTTTGATCACAATGTCATGCAGATTTGTGACTCAATCACTTTGTTTATATACCAGATAAAAAGCTCAAGTAGTTTTTACAGTTAATTTCTCTGTTTACTTATTTACTAATTAGTAACAGTTAACAAATTACTTTGGAAATTTTAAGGAATCAGTAATTTTGAGAAATTACAAAATAAATACTATGAATAGTAAATAATAGTAAATGAATACTAGCTAAGTGCTTACTAATACTCCAACTAATGTATTAATTTCAAAAAATATATATATGTATTAATTTCTTACTCATTAATGTAATAAATTAGGATGAAATGTAGTAAGCATTCCTCATAAGTTATTGTTGTGAAATATTAAGTCACATTCAAAAATGTAATTACAGAATCCTATGGATGGTGCCTATTTATGCACTGAATGCGTGGATAGGACTAGAATTCCCTGAACAGTCTATTTATGTAGACTCACTGAGAGAATGCTACGAAGCATATGTAATATACAACTTCATGAAGTTCTTGTTGAACTACCTGAATGAAGAGCACGATTTAGAAGCGGTGCTGGAGATGAAACCGCAAGTTTATCATATATTCCCGCTGTGCTGTTTGACTCCTTGGGAAATGGGAAGGTGAGAACTATAACATCTTACTCTATTTTCATTGTAAGATGATGCAGGTAACTTTAGACAAGTCTTTTCACCCCTGAAAGATGCCACAATGTACAAGTAACAACTTAGTAGCACCCTAAATACCACTACTCTAAAATTTGGAATTGTCAATATCTGTAGTAAAATAAGCAATGAATAAAATACATATGCAGGTGTCACCCACACCATGCTATAGTAGTAAATATGTTATAGTAGTGTATAACAGCTTCTGGTTTTCCTTTTGTCATTTAATTCTCACAGTGAATATTTACAGTAACTGACTCATCTCAGATAAAGTAAATTACTAGCTGCGACCCGTGGGTTCACCCACGGTCCCACAGGAACCGTTGATTTTTCCGGGATAAAAAGTACCCTATGTCCTTTTCTGTACCCTAAACAACATGTATGCAAAATTTTAAGACGATCGGTTGAGTAGTTCAGACGTGAAAGCGTTACAAAGAAACAAAGAAAATGAACAAAGACTTACTTTTTCATATTATAATAATATGTAGTACCTTTGATTTTAGTCTAACCTTAAAGCAAACACTCATTGACTTCGTGTTACTTAACAACGCCATCTGCTGTTGTGTCGTTAAAGCAATTAGTTGCTCACAAAAAATAGTATTATTATTCGCCAATAGATGTCAGGAAGAGTCAACGCCTCCTTTTTGTTATTTTTCTTCCAAGTTAATGTTTAAGTTGATTATCGATAAAACACGAATAAAATGACATTTTCTAAAAATGATTCCTAGCTAGATCGATTTATCGCCCCCGAAACCCCCTAGATACTAAATTGTATGAAAATCGTTGGAGCCGATTCCGAGATTCCAATTATATATATATATACAAGAATTGCTCATTTAAAGATAGTACCTGGATGGCCGAGCTTTGCTCGGTATTTTTTTTTATTTTTTAATTGTGTTTTTTGGATAATAAACAATTGATTTTAGTCTAACCTCAAAGCAAACACTCATTGACTTCGTGTTACTTAACAACGCCATCTGCTGTTGTGTCGTTAAAGCAATTAGTTGCTCACAAAAAATAGTAGTATTATTATTCGCCAATAGATGTCAGGAAGAGTCATATTTTTCAGTTGAGATTGATTATCGATAAAACACGAATAAAATGATATTTTCTAAAAATGATTCCTAGCTAGATCGATTTATCGCCCCCGAAACCCCCTATATACTAATTTGTATGAAAATCGTTGGAGCCGATTCCGAGATTCCAATTATATATATATATATACAAGAATTGCTCATTTAAAGGTATAAGATAAGATAAAGCTGTCTGAACTTTGTTGTGAATTATTGTGGATGCCACCTCAGATTTTGTTACACTAAATAACTAGTTTCATTATGGGTAGCAAATTAAGATAAGATAAGATAGCTTGGAAATAGAAAATAAAGACAGAAAACATATGTAGTTATTATTAATGGACATGGCATGGAAACAACCTTTTTTGTCCAAATTATTTCACTTCAGCATGGTCTCGTGATTTTTTATAGTATATCCTAATTCCTATCTCTGTGTTACCCTCACATAAAAAAATTGAAATTGTATTTTCCAGAGAGTTTGTCCACAACTGCAAGCACGGAATCCTACAATACACATTAGTGAGACCCATCACAACAGTCATCTCAGTGATATGCGAGCTCAGCGGAGTGTACGGAGAAAGTGACTTCAGTCCCAATGTAGCCTTCCCATACATCATAGCCGTAAACAACTTCTCACAGTTTGTGGCGATGTACTGTCTGGTACTGTTCTATAGAGCAAACAGAGCAGAGTTGAAACCAATGAATCCCATTGGAAAGTTTCTCTGCATAAAGGCTGTTGTGTTCTTTTCGTTCTTGTAAGTATCATTGAATGTTAACTTTCATGGTATTGGCAGTAAGTATAACAGTGGCGATTAGCATTATTTAAAATGGAGGCAGATCATAACATGAAGTTAATCAAAATAGAGGCCTGTATCTATTACCTACTTTCAAAATAAATCTCAAGAAATCAAGAATATCAAGTATAATTATTATTAAAAAAAAAACGATAAAACCCAACTGCCAAGTGGAGCCTAACTTTAATATCTAGAGCATCTGTTTATTATGCCATCTTTGTTTCCAGCCAGGGCGTCATCATTAACATCCTCGTGTACAGTGGCGTTATATCTACCATATTTGATATATCCGACACGGACAAAGTCAAAGTCATGTCTTCCAAGCTTCAGGTACTTAACTTAATTTCTAAGCGCCAAAGCGTGCTCCATCGCCGCATCATTGCTTATCATCAGGCGAGATGGCGATCAAACGAAAGCCTATTTTCACTCATGGTATAATAATATACTCCGCCAGGTATAGCATTCTGGTCACGTAGGTCACGTAGTGGGCAACACGCAGTGACGTTATCCGATGCATGCAAGACCGAAATAAGTCATTTACAAATACTAGTTCAAAAGAAACGGATGACGAGTGACGTCATTACGTCTTTGCTCCCGGAAATCTAGACCTTGACTTTTTGGATCATGTTTTCACCCGGTTTGTGTATATGTGTACCTACTGAGTGTAGGTAAGTATTGATAATTAGATACTTTTGCACTCATGCGTGTTTCAGCGTTACTGCTCTCGTCTCGTCTTGCTTCTATAAATTCAATTTATTCGTGCGTGACATTTTATTAAGCAGTGTGAATCGAATTCACCTTCTTAGCGACATTCACTTGCTGAGAAAAAGTGTTGTACATACCTAGGTCTTTTATAATCTAGCTTTGAGTGATCTAATTCACATTGAACCCTGGTCTGGATGGGTCCTTGGCCATACATTGGATCGTGTCTTCTTATTCAAGATGCGGGCGATAAGTCCTGCACTAACTTCCAGCTTGGGGTGTATCGTACAACCCAACTTCTTGAAATACCGGAGTGAGGTTCTGAGGCACTGGCATAGTTGATCCCGTGATGTAGATGGTAGCGTGTACAATGACGATGAAAAGCAATCTAGCTGTTGTGGTGACGTGGATGATGCCTCATGGGAACCCCGTAGCGATTCATAGTTTCTTCTGTGGCTTCACAACGCCCAAGTCGTTCGATCGTGTTAAAACACTATATATTATAAATAACTTAGTAACTAATAACTACACTTTATTATATCATAAATAATTGTGAAAACAACTGAATTTCCCGGCTTTTGAATTGGACCCGGTAGGTACCTATAAATAATAATAATACTTACCAATAAATTATCTGAAATTATTTTTACCACACCCAAATAGCAGATTTCTTATTTTCTATTGTAGGTCTAATCGCATAAATTAACTCTCGGAATCGGTGCTCGGAATGCTAGCCATTAATTTATACGATTGAGAACTGGAAATTATTCTGGTTTTTGTATAGTGAATAACTATTTATAAAACATAGCCTTGAGAACTTTTTTTGGTGTAGTCTAGAGCCCATGACATCTGCGTTATTTACCTGCCATAGCGTTACTTTGACGAAGTAAAAAGGTACCTAGGTATATAGTTTTTTGTACTTAAGTACTTAACAAAAATACATTTAAAATTAGTACTTATAAAAAAACCGATAAAACTAGGTAGATTTATTTAGCTAGTAGTTACTATCTATAAATGAAGTTATGGCGTTCAGTTATGTATTAAGTACGTTTATCAAGGTGTTTCAAATAAAATATGTTATGAAAGACATACTCAGGTAGAGTAGGTATGTCTTTTTGTAATTACCTACTAACTATTATAGTAGTTTTAGTTTCCTAGAGCTTCGACAAGCCCTTACATGGAAATTTTAGGTCTCCGTGTGCCTGTTAAATATTACGATGAAAATTCAGGAACCCTGAAATATTTTTATTGCGTGCCCTCTATCACATCGAGTTACGAACAGGGCAGCAAGTTCGAATAAAAATGCAATCTGCATTAGCATTTTTCGATTCTGGTAAAAAAGATTATAAAAGTAAAACAAATAAAACAATTAACAAATAAAACGTTTGCGCGTTTTAATACCGTACAGTGCCATATACCAGAATATTTTGAAACTATGTAGTACATATCGTCACGCTTTTCCCCCCGAAAGGGCTGGCGGAGGTGTAATACAACACCCACACTTCGCCGGACGATATTCAGTCCCAAATGTGACAGGGGGCGAGCCTGTCGCCATACACCGGGCTCCAATCATGTAGCAGATGACATATAATACGCACATATGCTCACACAATGAACAAATTGGTGCGTGCCGTCGGCTGGGTTCGAACCCGCACCCTCGGGCTTGTGAGGCGGGCCTTCTCCAACTAGGCTATCATCGCTTTTTGTAGTAAGACTTGAAAATCGTAATTTTTGTTGCAATTTAGCATGTTTTTTTAAATTATCTCTTGTTGTTCTATGATATTTCTCGCTTACAGGATTTCCTGATCTGCATAGAGATGTTCCTGGCAGCCATAGCGCACCACTACAGCTTCTCTTACAAGGAGTACATCTCGCCTCTCAACCCGTCGCGCTCCTGCCTCGGCTCCTTCCTCGCCATGTGGGACGTTTCGGACGTCAAGCGGGATATATCCGAGCATCTTGGCGTTGTTGGTGAGATAAACTAGCTATATTTTTTACTTGCTACGCCCAGCGGTGTTAAAAAGCCTATGTGCTATACCAGACTGTACTCGATTTCTATGCCGTTTGATAAATCCGGATCTGTTTAATTGAGTAAGGGTAGATGGGCCACTTTTGTACTGCAATACTGGCAATATTGCCGCCTGTAGCCCGGCCATGATCAGCCATGCTAAAATGTATGTAAGAATGGCACGGCCACATTTAAAATATTGCCGGCTTACACTAAAATATGGCCCTAACAAGGAGGGCTAGGAGCGCTCTAACAAACATTCATTTATCCATCTAAAATTCTAAATTTTCGGAAACGTTTTTGTATGTATGTAGGTATACCACTTACCACAAAGAACAAAAAAAAAACAATTTCAAACTAAAAACAAGGTCTAGCAATTAGCAACCACATAATGGCGTCATCGTCACCCGTCTCTTTCGAACTTGTTGTATATGTCTTATTTCGGTCTTGCTTAAGCATCGATTGACGTCACTACGTGTCTCTGAATGCTATACCTGGCGGAGTATATAATTATTCAACGAATTTCCCTATTCCTTGTGTCCAGGGAGCTCGTTCAGCCGCCGGCTGCGAGGCAAGTCGATGTACCACATGGCGCGCGGCTACGACGAGAGCTCGCGGCTCGTGGCCAGCGAGGTGGCCGCGGCCTCCAGCTCCGCGCCCAACCTCACCGTGGAGCCGCCGCCCGTGCAGGTCCGGCCCTCCACCTACGGCTCCATAGGCCTCGCGAGCGACGACACCGAGCCTCTCCTGGACACCGAGCCACACCCGACCGACCCCAAAGTGTAGAACCTAGTATTAGCACAGAACGGGGAACTGTGACTGTTGTGATTTTGTATGAACTATGACTGAACACTGCACGGCTTATGCATCACATGCTGTCTTCCTCTGGAGTCAGGCTTCAGTGTAGGCAATAATGTTAAGAGAGTATTATAATTGTGATGTTTGTAAGTTTTTTATTGTAAAATATTTAGTAAGGTTTACATTATTTTGCTACTTGCTACATTCATACCTTTGGCAAATTTTAGTAGCATGCAAATGTTCAAATATTTAGTAACTTCGAGTACCTACCTACTGCTTTATTACTAGTAAATATATAAATAATATATATGATTATATAACTAATTAAGAAGGCAAGAGGCGGACAAACCATTATATTTTAGAACTAAGTTCACTAATGTTTTGTATTCCTACATTCCTTCTAAAAGGTTTAATAATATTTTCACTTTAACATTTTACTTACAATAATACCAAAGTAAATGTGCACTTCGAATATTGTTTCTTGTCATAGTTTACTTTTAATGATCTGTAATATCTTTTTCGATATAAGTACATATTATATATATAGTATGTTAGCTAATATTTTGTGATATTTTTTCTGTACATGACTTTGTTAGTAAACATTGTTAAGTTTTAGAATTAAACAGACATACCTATTTGTTAATTAAAAATGTTTTATATATTTCCGTGGCAGGCAGGAATAACTGAACATCGCAAAAACGTCAATTTTTCAGGGCAGCCATTTTAAAGTTTGACATTTTCTGGTTAGTGGGTAAGTTAGTTAAACGATGATGTCAAAGTTGTTTTGAGGGTTACTTGAGGCCCTCTTTCGTATGGTTTCAAGAATTTAACGAAACAACTTATAGTTTACATAATAATAGACTTGTCAAACAGCTGAAATGCCTTGAATAAGTTGATAACTCGACTTGTAGACCAAGTTTTGGCTTTTAAGGACAATTATCCAGTTATTCACCATCTGAGTACGGATCATTTTTATCGGTTACCTTAGTTATTTCAATGGAAAAAGCATTATTTCTCATCAGTAAACCAATGACAACTTCAAACAGATATAGTTTGTCAAGCAATTATTACTACTTTACAAGATATATCTTACTTTTCAGCATGTAATGCAAAATGTAAAAAAAATCATAGTATTTAAAATATTTTTTTTTGGAATTATACGGTCATTTAAATAATATATCAACTATTTTCACTAACTTATTAAAATTATTTTTAAAACAAATGGGAAAAACACAATGGAAACGCATTTTTTTCTAATTAAAATGAATTATTTTGAGTATACATTAAATTAACACATAGGCTAGACTTATTATCCCGAGAAATCAACAGTTGGCAATCATTGAGTTCTACAAATAAGAAACTATTAATCAAACACACTACAAGACATAAGTACCTACTTATAAAAGGTTTTATTTCTAATTATTATTTTAAACGACTTCAAAAAAACAGTTTTAAAAAATCTTTGAAAATTTTCGTAAACTTAAGTGGCTGTAAAAAATCTGTAAAAATGTCTGATGACACACATGCTTAATACATGTTTTGTTAGATTGCTTACACATTACTTCAGTTAATAATAATATGAATAAATAACAATAAAACTCTTTATTCAGACCAACTTATTATCTATTTACAAAGTATTAAGAACTAAAAACTATGAGTGTGGATTTACAAGTATATTTTGGTAGTTAAGCTAATCTTAATCTATTCTAATACTTAGTTATTTTTTGTAGGTCTGTTTGCCAACCGGCAAAGGCCTCCTCCAACCTTTTTCATTCCTGTCTATCTTGGGCCACTCTATTCCAAGTTACTCCTGCTACCTGTCTAATGTCATCATCCCACCTTTTCTGAGGTCTGCCCCTTTTCCTTTTCCCTTCTCTAGGGTACCATCGTGTCACAATTTGCTACATTTCTCTCGGCCTCTTATCATATGCCCTGCCCGTTGCCATTTGAGTCTTCTGATTTTACATTAAAACAGGTAGTATGCAGTTGTTGAAAAGTTTTTTCTTTACATTAATGTGAAGAGTTTTATTTTTCATGGCTTCTCTCAGACTCCAGTATCTCTTTCAGCCATTTGTTATTCTTCTGTCAACTTCTTTGCGTAAAGGGACCTCTTGTGTTATTGGCTGTTTCAGCTAGATGTATTCATCGGTGTAATCAATTTGGTTATTTCCTAGATGTATGGTGGTTTTTTTCCCGTTTGTCATTACCTTTGTTTTCTCTGGATTCAACTTTAAACCTTTCTTCTCACTTTTATCCGCAAGTTCAAGTATCATTTGCTATTTGTTTTTAGGTGTTTCAGCAAATAACACTATACATATATCGTCTGCGAACCTCAATTGTGTTAGGGAGGCTCCGTCGACATTGATTCCGAGGTTTACCATGTTAAGTCTCCTAAAGATTGTTTCGACAACCGCTGAGAATAGTTTTGGAGGTAGAGGGTCTCCTTGTCTGATACCCTTTCCTGCTCTAAATGGTTTACCTTTCTTTTCTAGTTGGATTCTCGCGGTGCTATGATTATTATTTAATTAAATAAAGTGAAAAAAAGGAACTTCTTATTCTAATTGGCCATCATTGGTAATTAACAGTAAAATTTGGTGTTTTTCCCCAAAAACCTTAAAACACAGATTTAAAATATTGTCAGACTTAGTCTTAGACAACCATGGCTCTAAAGGGTCTAAATGATCTATGCTAGCGTCTGTTTACGGCTTTACACCCCGCTACCAATCAACCCTGTATTGATATTAATCTTTTGTGTAAATATGCATGTAGGTAGGTACCTAGTACACCAATAATAGTAATAGTCACCAATAATGTACAGCATTATAATATATACATGTTTGTTGGCGTTTAGGCTCCAATAGGTACATAAAAAATATCCGGCTCGGGTAGATTACAACTTGATATCTTGCTATTGCAGATGAAAACTAAATCACCACGGCAAGAGCATAAGTGAACATGTGTTAATGTCACTTTTTAAACAAAAATATTTGGCTTGCCATAACTTGACATCTCGATTTGTCAATGGAGGCAGAAACAGGCTATGTGTATAAGTCGAGATATCCAGTATTTTGGATGTGAGTGTAAGTTGACAAATCAAGATGACAATTATTCATACACAAACTTATGCTTGACATCTCAATTTGTCAAGTTTAAATTAATCTTTGCAGGAAAGGCTTAGGTGTGTAAGTCGAGATCTTCAATATTTTGAACATGTGTTGATGTTGATAATTCAAGATGTCAATATAAGTCAACAAACACACACTTGATAAGTCGTTTTATCAAGTAAAACACCATAAAATGCAAGGTTGTCGAGATGTACAAAACGCGATTGCTCTAAAACTATTGTATATTTTGGGCTGATTTTTTTATACATAGTGAATCGCATACGAAGGAAGCGTTTAAGCCAATAAAAAAAAAATCATGCAAGTCGAGTTGTTCAGTTATTCCTACGTGCCACGGATTTATACATACGCCTGAAGAGTGTTGCTGACTTGAATCTCCCGTCTTTCTTCCAAAAGTATCCCATACAACATAATGTGGAATAGCTTAATTGTTAATCCAGGGTTTAGAGGGTGGGTTATCCCACCTCCACATAAAGAATAATGCAACTCTTTAAAAAAACTATAGGTAAGTACATCTCTAAGTAATGTCATCCAAAACTGTTTAGCCACAAATCATGATAAAAAACTAAGGATGTAGGCGAATACTAAAAAAAAGTGGCAAAGTGCAGTGAGTAGCACTCGAGCACGCAGGGTTCCGTACCATTTTCTAAAAAAACAGTTTGATAATATCCGACTTTTTTTTATAAATATCGGATATTTATTATATATAACAGATATATATCAAGTTCGATCTAAATTAGTACATTTCAAGTTTGATATACATATTATTATTTTATTGTATCATTAATGAATATTATTCGCATATGTTGCATAAATATACTAAAATTATCAGAAAAAAAAATGTTTTTAATGTTTTATTTATTTAGGTAGGGTCAACTGGGGCATTTGCGTCTTTCGAGAATTACTGACAAACCCTTCACAAACTAGGCACGACCAAATTTTTTTTTTATCTATAGTTGCAATAATCTGTACAAGACGGCGTTAGTTGCTTAATTTGTGTAGGGGTTTGTCAGTACTTCTCTAAAGGCGCAATTGCCCCACAGACGCATTTGCCCCAGTTGACCCTTCTCAAAATCAGACAAATGAAAGCAAAACATAAAATCTTCTTTTAGAGAAGGCAAAATCGACAAAAAAAACATAATATTTTCTTTTAGATCAGGCAAATAGAGAATCAAACGCTAAAAAATACTCAACAATATATTTTTAAACCATTTTTGTATTACAAAATGTTATAAAAAAAAACATTTGATATTATCCTCGAACCCTGATGAAAACGGCAAAAAAATCATATCTGTTGTATGGGAGCCCCCTTAAATACCGTTCCGTACCATTTTCTAAAAAAACAGTTTGATAATATCCGACTTTTTTTTATAAATATCGGATATTTATTATATATAACAGATATATATCAAGTTCGATCTAAATTAGTACATTTCAAGTTTGATATACATATTATTATTTTATTGTATCATTAATGAATATTATTCGCATATGTTGCATAAATATACTAAAATTATCAGAAAAAAAAATGTTTTTAATGTTTTATTTATTTAGGTAGGGTCAACTGGGGCATTTGCGTCTTTCGAGAATTACTGACAAACCCTTCACAAACTAGGCACGACCAAATTTTTTTTTTATCTATAGTTGCAATAATCTGTACAAGACGGCGTTAGTTGCTTAATTTGTGTAGGGGTTTGTCAGTACTTCTCTAAAGGCGCAATTGCCCCACAGACGCATTTGCCCCAGTTGACCCTTCTCAAAATCAGACAAATGAAAGCAAAACATAAAATCTTCTTTTAGAGAAGGCAAAATCGACAAAAAAAACATAATATTTTCTTTTAGATCAGGCAAATAGAGAATCAAACGCTAAAAAATACTCAACAATATATTTTTAAACCATTTTTGTATTACAAAATGTTATAAAAAAAAAACATTTGATATTATCCTCGAACCCTGATGAAAACGGCAAAAAAATCATATCTGTTGTATGGGAGCCCCCTTAAATATTTGTTTTGTTCTGTTTTTTTAGTATTTGTTGTTATAGCGGCAACAGAAATACATCCCCTGCAAAAATTTCTCCACGGTTCATGAAATACAGCCTGGTGAAACGAACAGACAGACAGACGGATGGACAGCGGAGTCTTAGTAATAGGGTCCCGTTTTACCCTGTGGTTACGGACCCTTAATTCATTTCGTAAATACCAAGGCCAATATTGCGACGCCCTAGGGTAGCACCGTGTACGAAGCCGCGGGCATCCGCTAGTTAGCTAATAACGCTAATACAGCATGTAACAAAAACTGTTGTACTTACATAAAATTGAAAAGCACACAAAAAGAGTATTCATGCAAAAGTACTTGAAAAATACACGTTAAAAATAGCAACAGTTACGACCGGTTTTAAGAACGCAAAAAAAAAAACGAATATACAAAAATATTAACAAATGTAAATCATTTGTTGGCGCCTTTTATTTTCAGAAAGTAGCGGCGCGCGAATAGTGTTAGGGTATATATACCTGTATACAAGGTGTTACATAAGTGTGTGTACATGCCCTTCAATTATACAACAGGGTTTTTGTACCATGGCGTTTAAAGAAAATAATCTTCATTTCCCCTTGGTTGTCGTATCACGCGTGAACGGATAGAAAATTTTCTCCAATTCCTTTTTTGTTGTTAAACATTGTCAGGACAAGGTTCTTAGGAAAGAAACAAAAAAAATTAATGGCGGTACGAAGCCGGCTAGTTGAAAATAAATAAAAGGAGGTACATGCTGATAAATGATTTTTATTCTTGTGTAAATGTGCTTAGTTACAATGTACCATTTTTGCACATTGAAAATACCATGTACAAAATTGCTACTTACATTTATATCTACTCAAAATACTGAGCTTTCGAGGAATGTTTACTTAAAAGAATGTGTACGTATTTATTGAATGAATGCTCTATAATATAAGAGAAAAAACATTACTTTTTTATAGTTAAGTGCTTTATAAACATCTTTTTGTTTTTGTGAACAGAATACATCCTAAATAATTACTTAATCTACTGATAATACATGACTCGGTAAGTACATACTTAAATATAAGTCATAGCCATTTTATTTTTCTATAAAATATCATAACTTAAGAACTGAATGCAATAAGAAACTTCATTTGCTTCGAACACAATACATGAGGATACCTGCAACGAACAAGGTCGTAATATTATTTTAGCAACTTTTCCTATGTTACAACTTGTTTCGTTGGGAGTGTCGATGCACGCTCTTAAAACTTCCAGGAACATGAGAACTCTAAATTTCACACAGACTGTAGATTACATTAAATCTATAAATTTTTTGACAATATTTTACTAAAAATATTTATGGTCCGAATTCAGGATACAAGGTGCGAATTATGTTGCCCCAATTTATACATTTACGTCAAATCATTTAAGTTTCAGAAAACGACGACAATGTAGGACGATATGATCCTTTTCTGAATTGTACTGATAAACGCAGTGCCATTATTTGTCTTATTTTATAGACGCCGCGCGCCGACATGATTATTTTCAGATTGCATTCATAGCAGAGATGTATTCAGGCCCGGGTCTAGGGTTTTTGTGAACCGAGGCACAGAAACTAGAGAGTGGCGCCCAGCACCCCCTCATCGTTATTGAGCATTTGAAATAAAAAGTTACTACTTATAAAGTCACAAATACTTATACGAAGTAAAATAATGGCATTTTTGTTTTTACATAATTATGTAGATTATATTTATAGGTGTTAAATTATGATTTGGGATTTCCCCATGATACTGCCGCGCGGGGCGAGCTCCCCGGCTCGTCCCCCCTAGATCCGGGCCTGGGTGCATTCATTGGCGGAGCTAGGATTTTTTGTGGGGCAAGGACACAGGAGGTTGGAGGCCAACGCGATTGCAATATTGAGCACTTATTTAGATAAATTTAATATCAGAAATACTTACAATGAGAGATCATGCAATTTTTGCACAAGATACATCTAGACAATAATGTGCAAACGTAGCGTTCACAAGGTGCTCATAACAACGTGCGAGCGCAGAGCGCGAAAATGTTGAGACAATTTTGGTCTTTTTTTTAATATACATTATAAACGTCATATACTTAGAACCTATTTTGACCAACATCTATGAGCGAGCACCGAAATTTGGAACTTTTTTGGTCACTTTAGTATAGATATGTAGTAAAATATGTTTTTTTTTTCTATTTTCTTTCATGCCAGCAAAATAAGTAGGTAAGTATATCTTTATGTTTTAAGTGCGTTTTCTTTCACCAAACAAGCACACCACCTCGATTCCTCACGGCGGCCTTCATACCCTTCTAGCTCGTTTCTTGTCCTACTAAAATTCTCTAGCGCGATCTGACCAGCTTTCAGACTATTCAATTCAATCCTGTTCCATAAGGTCCCCATTACCATAAAGTAAAAGCAAAATCCTGTGTAAACAATCACAAAAACGTGACATAAGACGGTATTGGACAAGAATCCTACGACGCCTAGAAGTAACATGAACATTACACCGCCTGTGAGCAAAAATCGTTTTTTCTCATTCACTATGACGGTGTACGAATCTCTGCAGACTTCGATGGCTTTATTGATTGTGTCGTCCAATGCTTCGTCCTTGTTGATTTGTCGTAAAAACAGTGGCGGCGATTTAAATGGCGCCGGTTTTAGTCTGAGTTCCAGTGTTACTGCATTGTGATCAGAGTAGGAAAATGGCTTGCCGGGAACTCTTTCTTCGAGAGGGTTTCCGAAACTGATCACACTTGGCTGAAACAGAAATTATTAAGTCAGCTAGCACGGGGTGAAAGGGGAGGGTCATATCAGTTCCGACAAAAAAAATATGGATAAGGGGAAAACTGAGCAGCAATAGGTATTCACATTCATTCGGAATCGATTCCCATCGGATTTCAAAACTTTAAGCCCAAATTATTCGAATCTCAGTCCATATTCATAAGTTTTTAAACGTGATTCATTCTTACGATCGGATTTATACTCGATTCCCTATTCCAAAATTTATAAAAGTAGACTGAGATTCGAACAATTTCAGTTTGAAATTCGTGGGATCGGAAACGTTTCCGAATGAACCGCAGAACACCTTAGCCATACCTTTGATTATTGTGACAACAAGTTTTAATATTTTTTTAGTCATTTTTGCACTAACGTGGTCATATTAAACGTGCTTAATTCCTCAGAACAGAACTTGCCCAATTAATGAGTACAGAAGAAGTATTAAAAACTGTTTTATAAACAGTGTTTTAAAAACTGTTTTGTATACATAGTGTGAACTTGATACGGAAGATGGCGCTAGCGGCGAGTTAGAACGCGCAAGCGTTTGGTTCGCGGCGCCCCCGTACATTCACTATTCATCAACATACATCACAAGTGCAGTGCAATACTGCGCTTTAATTATTTTTTGGAGGTTCATGCTTTTTCATGCATGGCCAATAAGATAAATCAACCAGTAACTACTTAAAGGTTTACAAATGTAGTTAAATGGCTGGTTAGTTGACATTGATGGAAAGGTTTTTTTTTTTTCAGAGATCCCGGGTTCAATTCCCAGCCAAAACCATATTTTAAAATGTACTAGCTGTTACCCGCGACCTCGTTTGCGTTTATTCAGAAAATAGTATCCAAAAACCTTTCTCGTTACAACTAACAGAGTATTATTACGTACATATAATGCATTCATTGTTTTCAAAAAATATATTTTTACTTTTTGTAAAAAATATTTTTCTGTAAGTACGTTTTTAGTTTTTTTTTTTTGTAGATGTTTAGTATTATCAGTGATATGTGCGTGAAGTTTGGTGTGGCACCTCACGGACTACACTCGTACTGCAAATGGACTGCACTGTACACGGATTTGGTGTTTCAGTCTTTATGCTACTAGTCCACGCACGTTTTTCTGTTGTCAATATTGTATGGGAGTATGTTCCCGCACACGGCGGTACTACGGTACAGCGCCACAATCCCGTACTGCTACCATCACGGCTACGGCATCACGACGCATTAACCGCAGTTTTTCACAGCAGAAAAACTTGCGTGGACAAGAGACCTTATAGTCGTCATTGGCTTCTAAACTGGTAGCAAGAAACTTTAACTCACAGTCCACATGTGACAAGTGCTGACCAAGATGTGGTCGATCCTCTTTCCATCAGGGCAGTCCTTAGCTGCCCGCAAGTCCGAGTAGCTATTGTTAGAGTTCTCACAGGTGCCTGACTGCTTCTTCACTAAGGGGTTGCTGCCCACACACACCTTGTCAAATGGGTCCCAGAGAGATGGTAGTTGAGTTAATATTCTGTAGGACAATAAAATTATAAAATATGAAATTTAACATCTCATGAACTTGATGCATCATAGGAATATTATGAATGCAATAGTTACTGCTTCTGTCTATAAAGCTAAGGAGCTAACTCTTGCACTCAAGTACAAAGAAACACAATCTTTTTGGAAAATCACAAATTCTGGAAATTGCTGAATATAATGATGGGTAACTTCATACCTATCTTATTGCATGGTGAAAATGCTCTCTTCTTTTATTCTACTCGTTTCTTAGCTGCACTCTGGTAGACAGTATTGCAAAAACCCTTTTTTTGATAATTCTGTTTTAAACTTTACTACACTAAACATTTGTAAAAATTTTGAAAATATTCTTACTTATAAGCCAAATCCTCGGGACCAGCATTTAAGTCTCCTGCCAAGATACACACATCAGCCGGCGAAGACGTCAAATAGATGAACTCTGCTGTAGAATGAGCCTGCAGCACTCGATGGGCCAGGTATATGTCATTTGTATGATACTCTGCATGCAGCTAAAAATAAAGAAAAATTGGTGTTATTTGGTAATAGTTATTATGAAACTTTCACCCTCTTAAACCACAAACACTAATTTTTAACAGATTTTGCTAAAGTACAAGGTTCTTAATTAAACTTTTTTTTATTGTATGTATGTTACGCAATTACTCTACCAATTGTGAATTGATTTTAACTATTCTTCTTATATTTGGTGGATCATACTTTAGAGGTGGTCCCACATAAATGTTATTGAAATCGAAAGTTTTTAAAATATCAACAGAAGTCTAAAAATTTATGGACTGCAGGAAAACGATTTTTTTAAGCTTTTTATATTATTTGTTTGAAAATAATAAGAAATCTACATAAGTGCCAATAGCACATGTTTAAAATGTCATGAGATCATGTTTTTCTGATAGATAGATCTTTTCCATGAAATAAAAAATTTTCAATAGATAACCTAGATAATTTAGTAAGAAATAGAACCTACATGTGTGCAGTAAACATTAACTAATCTGTCCCCACATCTGATCCTGCACAAGCCGACTCCCTTTCCCCCAAACCAATCGCCATGGTGTAGTTTGTGGATGTAGCCATTCAGAGACCACTGGTGGTAGAATACATCTTGGATCAGCCACTTCGAGAATACACACAATCCAGAACCAAGTACTCCACTGCAAATAGGAATGTTATATTAGGGCAAATAGCTGCACAGAGTTTAATATTGAATCTCAGACAGTCTATGGAGTATGACTTGTGCCTATGTTGGTAAATAATTATTTATTATCAAACTAATGTTATAAATGTGAAGGTTTGGATAAATGTTACACAGATGAACAGATCTGAATGAAATATAGCACAGAGAGATTAAGTGTGAAATAGCAAATAGGATTCTTTGTACATAAATAAGTTTCAAGATCAAAAAGGCTTGCTCTTTCTCTAATTGATTAATAGGAGTGCAAAGATAGAAATTTGGTCTCAAAATGACTTGGATAAAAACTTTGAATTACCTATAAAAGTAGTGTGAATATGGTAGATTATCTTTAAGACTGTCTCGTAGAAACAGAAAATCTTTTTCACTCCATACTTCTTGCAAGCAAACTATTGTATGTGGACTTTTTGCCAAATATGTTGCGATAGCTTCAAATCTTTCCTTACGATCTTTGGATACTACCGGAATACCCCTGAAATATTTTAAATTGCTAAGTTAAGTACAGTTTGGTTTAGTAGTCCAATCTTTTTTTCACATTTACATTGTGTTAATATGATTAACACAGACCATACGCGAGTCACGGACTCAAGGATGATAAATAAATACAATTTTATACATTAAGTGGGATGTATTGTGTTCATTTTGACTGCCTCGGTGGCTCAGTTGGTAGTGAACCTGCCTTCTGAGCTTGGGGGCGTGGGTTCGATTCCCACCTAGGGCAAACATTCATGTGATGAACATTAGTGTTTGTTCTATGTCTGGGTGTAAATATCTATTTATGTATGTATTTAAAAATATTTAGGTATGTATATCAGTCTCTGGCACCCATAGTACAAGCTTTGCTTAGTTTGGGGTCAGGCGACCGTGTGTGGAAGTGTCCCGAATTTATTTATTTGATCACATCATTTCTTAACTTATACATGAGCACTAAGCAAATAATCAATGCGTTTTAGTGACAAGAACTTCACGGAATAGTGCAGACTTTAATTAAATAATAGCGAAACTTTTTATCTTACCAGCAGTTCAATGTGAAAACATTCAAAGTAAATTCGTCTAAGCTCTGATCAGACATTCTAGAGCAGCTGTGAGCACTGAGCCGTCGGTTTGCATGAGATCGATTAATTTTAACGTCCAACTAATCAATAAAACTATAAATAGTTCAATGTTTGGAAATTGCCCGAAAATGATAAACGCTATCAGAAACCGTGGACCAAAGAGAAAGAATGATGAACTATTCCGTCTACGACAGAAGCAGACAGACGTCAGTCAGATACTTCGGCCTTCGGGTAGGTACGTTACTGCGATTTAGTTGAGATACGATTTCGCCTGGTTAAACGACAAACTGCCCGTTCCCGGATGTCTGTCCGTAGATAAAAAAATATCTGCCTCGTTCCCGCGAGACTTCCGGTACAAAAATTGGTTCTACCTTGAATTTGTTTTCGCCAAGCATCTAAAACCCCCGTTCTCAGGCGCTACTCGGATGAAATTTTGATTTGACTGAGTATTATACACCACGTTCCTGTGAGCATTTCCGGTGAGAGATTTGTTTAAAGTGCAAAATTTTTCGGTATAGATAAAAGGTAGCGAAGTATTGATTTGAGAGAGAGTAAGAGATTTGAGTTTCTTTCTCTCTCTAAAGTTTTTGGCTGGTTCTGTGTGACCAGATCTTGAATGTTTTTATTTGCAATTTTGTTTAAGTTGATGTATTTAGGATGCTTTATTTTATTTGTATGATGATTAAAGGCTGCTAGGACGCATATATAGCTTATAAAACAGCTCGATGTGGTAGCAGTAGATATTACTCTATTTCAAGAAGACTCGAGAAGGAAGAGGAGAGGCTAATGTGATTATTTACTTAAACAGTCCACATAAAATTTATTCATAGCCAGCAAAACTTTCGACTACGTACTATCATTAATCAACTCAGGGCCGATTTCACCAGTGAATTTAAACGCGGTTAAACATGGTTTGCGTGATAAACTGAGGTTAAACAGCCATTTTGCATTTCACTACCACAAACTAAAAGCAGTTTAAACCAAATTCAAATTCTAAACGCCCGATTTTGGACGTTTAGCTCTCTTAATCCTGTTTAAACTTGTCACTGTGACTAGTTTTTGCGCGTGTCCTTGTTATTGTTTTGTTTGTTGATATCATTTCGTTGGTTAAATTTTACTAGAAGACGGAAATGGAAAGAGTAAGAACTAGCTTTTATGGAGTGATGAGGATGACTTTGTTCTCCGTCGTCCACAATGGATACGTGAAAGAGAAGAACATTATGAACGATACCCTTGATGACCGTGATTTTTTTCGTCTCAAAAAACCAACAGTTTTAACTACTTTGGACCTAATCGAACATAAACTAAAGTATAGGTCGAATGTGTAGGTAGCAATTTTTTTTTAAATTTTATTAAAAGATATGAACTGAACATCTGATTGAAAAATTTCTAATGGATATCATTTTGTTGTAGGAATAATAGCGTTTCTCCCATCAACTAATTGCTATGTGCTCTGCGTTACTACGCAACTATACTTTTTACAGTTTGACAAAGTTAAAACAATTTGACATGACAGCTTCATTAGAATATTTCATTTTGGGGGCTGAGCTACCCACGTCCGTAGGAGTGTACTCCATTTTGATTCCCTACACGTGGTCCCCGGGTAGTGCTAACCGGGTAGCAAACTCTGGTGGGAGGCTTCGGCCGTGGCTAGTTACCACCCACCGGACCAAGGGGGCTATTCCTACACGTGAGATGAGATGAGATTTTATCTCGGTCACTCTCACACCTATGACGTTTGAAACAAGAGCAACAAGGATGAAAAAAGATGAGATGGGAATCTCAAATCTCCGAATAGGGGCCCGGGCCATGCCGTGAAATAGTCATGTTGCGGGATGTAGTCCGGTGTAACCGTTCCGAAGACGGGTCTGAGCAGTGGCGCACTTGTAGCGCCTCACTCAACTGCCGTCTTTATACTTCTTCACTCTACGAAACTTCAAGGCTAGAGTGAATAAGTACTACCTTATAGGTCGTCGTGCTCCATCTTAGACCACAACGTCGCTTAACATCAGGCGAGTTGGTGGTCAAAAACTTGGTTTTGTTGAACGCGATCAAATGGAGCCTCATGAGAGGTGGTGAAATAAGATATGCGTAAATCAAGATCAACATCGACGTTTGATCGCGTTTTCGTTAAACTTAGTTTAATAAATCTTGATTAGAAGCATAAATGGTGAATTCGGCCCTTAATCGACAAAGAAACAAAACAATAAAAAACAAAAGGCCAATATCTTGAATTTGGCGTAGGAGTTTTTCACAAAATATATATTATGGACGCCGAGCACATAGGTACATTTAGTTGTAGGTTTATACTGAAATCATGCTCCTAGAGGGTGGAGAGCTCTCAAACTTTCTAAAACAATTCAAAGGTTCCGGAAAGCTCAGGAAGGTTCTTGAACTTCCCGATAGTAGTTAGTTGGCTCGTTGGTTGGTTAGTTGGCTCTTAGTGTTCGTTTATTTTACCCCCCTCAGTTTCTTGCCTGTTCTACTGACGTGAGGCTCCCTTTCTGACCAAGGCGGGTCGAGGCATTGTTAATAATAATTTTATTAAACAACTGTACCGTTATTCGAAACCTAATTATACATGAGAGTAGCGTACTTGACTTTCGTTTCGTACTAGCCGTGCTATGATTGGTCCGCTCGTTCGCCTCGTCCAATGAGCGCCGACTCCGCCCCTTCCGCCCCTCTCCAACGTCGCCCGTCAGCCCAGGTAGTGCGCTGGGCGCAACTTGGCTTCATTGGCGTTTGGATTTTCATCCAGAGCGGTCGTAAGTAATAAACACTTTACGGACCGCGTCGTGCTATTTTATTTTTTATTTTAACGGTGTTACCGTTCGGTTTTTAAAGATATAAATATCTGTTTCCTTACTAATCTTGTTAACTTTCGGTTTAAGTAATTGAAATGGATAATAATACTGGTCCAGCTGCAACTGTCGAAGACACTGAAGGTGCTAAGAAACAAAAAGGAAGAAAAAGGAAACTGTCGAGCTCAGAATCAAGTTCTAGTTCATCATGCCCCAGTTCATCATCAGACAATAGCAGAAACAAAAAACGCAGGAAGAACAAGAAGAAAAAACACAGTAAGTTTGACAAGTTATTTTCCGAAATAGCTAAAATTAAATCCCAGTTAAATGACAACAATCAAAGTACTCGTAGCTATCGCTCTGATTCACACTATGACGATGACTACCTTAGCCTTGACGCAGACCCAAACACGTGTGGGGAATTTTGCGATGACCCTTATCGAACACCGGCAGTTCAAGTTCCTGAACCTCTTTGCGAACAGCAATTCAATTTGTCTGTAAAGACAAAAACCAAAGAGCCCACAATTCCTCATACCTCGTCGACTTATTTAGAACAACTTAAGGAGCTACAACACTTTGAGCAACCGGATTGGAATAGTGTTCGCTATTCTGATACTCAGAAGAACTACGCCCGCACTCCCGGTTTCGTAAGCCTAGATTCCAATGAGGAGATCAAACGCTACGACAGTTCAAAATTTTCAGCACGAATGGAAAATGCATTCGCAGGGCTAACCTACGCTTTGCTTAAACAAAAAGAAGCCCTTCAATCTGATTTGAGAGGACTCTTAAGCGGAATACACCATGCGGGGGTAAGTGCAGCGGAAATCAGCACAAAACTGAACGAAACATTTTCAAACGGTGAGTACTCGAAGATTACAAGTGACATATTTCAAATAGTCTGTGGCCACAGGGCCGAGCTAATACAAAGTAGACGCGAGTCAATACTGACAGCAGTAAAAGATCCGTTCCACAAAAATGCACTTAGGAAACTCCCGCCTACATGTGCTACTCTATTCGAAAGTGAAAAACTCAGTTCTATACTAGAAAAAGCTGGAGGCGTTAAAAATGTTTTCTTGGCTCCCGCTGCTCAGAAAGAACGTAGCTCTGACCCTCGGAACGTTCCTGGTCCTTCACAACCAGCAAATTACCAGCATAAGAGATTTCAAGGAAAGCCAGCATCACAAACAAAACAGAACTCCACCAGAAAATTTGTTTCAAACAACGCCTCTAGAGGAAGAGGTGGTAAACAACAGAATCAACGACACGACGATCAACCCTACAAAACACGTAATTCCCCCTCATCCCACCGGGATAGGAGAGGAAATTATCAAAGAAATTGACTCAGAGCCATTTCATGCCGGTCAGCTACAAAGATATCACACTCATTGGAGAATGCTCGGAGCTCCGCCCTACATTCTCAATATCATAAGTGGCTACCGCATACCATTCAAAACAAAACCACCTTTACATCTGCCGAACAATCACACTACGCAGATAGCTTACTCTTTAGAAATGACGAAAGTCATTCACAATATGCACACTCAAGGTGTCATAAGAGTTGCAAAACAATCTCCAAGCTTTGTGTCATCAATGTTCCTCAGGCCCAAAAGCGACGGCACGATGAGGCCAATCTTCAATTTGAAAAATCTGAACAAGTATGTCGCCACCGACAAGTTCAGATTAATAAACCATCACCGTGTGCCAGACTTTCTCCAAGGAGAAGACTGGATGGCCAAAATCGATATCCATCAGGCCTACTTTCACCTTCCAGTCGCACTGAACCATCAATGCTTCCTCCGGTTCATTTACGACAACGTTATGTACGAAATGACATGTCTGCCATTCGGTCTCAGTTCAGCTCCGAAAACATTTGCCTCACTAACCAATTGGATAGCACAAAAACTTCGAGAGCAAGGATTGCGAGTAATCGTGTACTTAGACGATTTCCTCCTAGCCCATCAGAATCCAATTACTCTACAGAACCACGTTGTAACCGCTGCAGGTCTGCTCGAGCACCTCGGCTGGAAGATAAACAAAGAAAAGTCAATTTTAAAACCCCAAAGGGATATAGAATTTCTGGGTGTGAACTGGGATACATGGAACAATACAAAAACATTACCACGAAGGTCGCTTACCAGACTCGAGCACCAAATACAGACCAGACTAAGATCAAAGACGACCAATCTAAAAGAATTTCAAACACTCATAGGAACGTTAAACTTCGCAAGCTTTGTTGTCACAAGAGGACGCCTGAATTATCGAGCGCTACAAGCACAGGCGAATGCCTTAATAAAATCTCAGGATCCAGCTGTTACACTAAATCCGAAGTCGATACAAGAACTGCACTGGTGGCTACAAAATTACAAGATCAGCTCCCGTATACACCATCCACAGCCATCACATTATCTCACCACCGATGCGAGCGACATGGGGTGGGGTGGCAAATTAGACAATCAGGAGTTTCAAGGAACTTGGCTGCGATCAGAACAAAGCCTCCATTGCAATCAAAAGAAATGATTGCTATAATAAGAATTTTGCAAGATCAATGTCACTACCTCCAGTCCAGTGCACTGCTAATTCAATGCGACAACAGGACAGTAGTGTCATACTTTCGCAACGAGGGCGGTACAAAATCACAAGCATTAGTGAACCGAGCCAAAGATGTCTTCAAAATCCTAGACCAGCACAACATCTACATGACAATTTATCACCTACCAGGCAACTACAATACGGATGCAGACCACTTATCTCGCCAAAAACCATGTCCGGAATGGCATCTTCTTTCAAAAACAACGGAAATAATATTCAAGAAATGGGGCAAGCCAGAGATAGATCTCTTTGCGTCTCGCCAAGCTCATGTGGTGCCCAATTATTGCACAATCGATCGATCAGATCCCCAAGCCCAATGTTACGATGCGTTTGGGCTAACTTGGACTTTCAAACTAGCTTGGGTGTTCCCACCACCACATCTAATACCAAAAATATTAAACCAACTGAACAAATCGACCGGAATGTATCTGATAGTCGTACCGAGGTGGGAGAAAGTATACTGGAGACCGGACTTAAAGAACAGAGCACTAGATCCCCCATTCACGATCAAGAACCTATCAGAGGTGTTAATAGATGTGACAACCGGTCACCCACCACCGAGGGTGAAGGAAATGATACTAGAAGTTTGGAAATGTGGGGGTGGGATCAGAGCTTAACTGACTGGAATAAAGAACAGAAAACACTCCTATCAGCCGGCTGGAGACAATCCACTCTGAATACATACAGACCTGCCTGGAGGAGATGGCTCTCTTGGTGCACTGAAAATTCAGTAAATTCACGAAAACCCGACGGATCGCAATTAGCGAGATTTTTGGCTGATTTACATCAAAAAGAAAAACTCTCTTTAAATACCATTCTGGTTCATAAATCCGTGGTATCGACCTTCTGTAACCCAAATGACTTTAATAAACTAAGCTCGCATACACTAGTTAAACAAGTTCTGAAATCGATTTCATTAGCCAATCCAAAACAACCTAAGTCACCCATCTGGAACGTTGAAACCTTAATTGATCATCTCAGCCTAAAAACTTTTGAGAAAATTAGTTTTTATACTACTTCAGGTCACACAGCGACTATCCTCCTTCTATGCTCAGGACGAAGAATACACGATTTGACCCTCCTCAACATCTCGCCGGATCACTGCAAAATATCTGAAAACAGTATAGTTTTTTGGCCTAATTATGGTTCTAAAACAGACACGGCAAACCAGCAACAATCCGGTTGGAAACTCTTACGAAACAAAGAAAACCGTAATTTGGATCCAGTCTTTTGGGTTACCGAACTGATACGAATGTCACAACAACGAAGAGAGACTGCAAACTCTAACAGCCTTTTTATCAGTACATATGGTAAACCTAAACCAGCAACGCGTGCTATAATCGCAGGCTGGGTAAAGAAAATTCTCAAAGGCGCAAACATAGATGCCACGCCTGGCAGCTGTAGATCCGCTGTTGCATCAAGAAATTGGATAGAAAACTTCCACCTCGATGACATACTGGCAAGAGGAAACTGGAAATCAGCAAATACTTTCAAGAGGTTTTATTGCAGGGAAGTAATACCCTCTAACTCGAAATCTAAATCAATTGCGACTTACTTTGAACCCATAAATAATTAATAGACCACAGTATTGTATTACAATACTTACTATTGGTGATTTAAATGTGATTTTGTTATGTTATAATATTGCTACTGCATTACCATACCAATGAATAATTCTTTCATCAATAATAATAATAAATAAAAGTGATTTCACATGATATCGTCTTAATATTTCACCTACATCACATTGGCGTCACCGTCACACCAGGCGATAACAAACACATCTCTCATGTATAATTAGGTTTCGAATAACGGTACAGTTGTTTAATAGCGATGTTTTACCTACAAATAAAACATTTATTAAACATACTTACCTTATTCGAAACCTAATACTTCTATCTCTGCCTGGTGGGCATAACATGAGATAACCAATGAAGCCAAGTTGCGCCCAGCGCACTACCTGGGCTGACGGGCGACGTTGGAGAGGGGCGGAAGGGGCGGAGTCGGCGCTCATTGGACGAGGCGAACGAGCGGATCAATCATAGCATGGCTAGTACGAAACGAAAGTCAAGTACGCTACTCTCATGTATAATTAGGTTTCGAATAAGGTAAGTATGTTTAATAAATGTTTTATTTGTAGGTAAAACATCGCTATTTTATTTTAACCTTAACTTCAACCGTCCCAATTCGGGCCCTTGAGCAAGCCCCTTCTGAGCTGCCAGGGCAACTCGACACCCCGCCCTCGGCGACAGCCCAAGCCAAGGCCGTACCTTAGAGGTGCTCTTGCGCTCGTCGCCCATACCTAGTCGTAAGCATTTTTGAGGCCCTGCGCCATCTGCGCTTGCCTAATGCCCGGTACGCTGTCGAGGCCTCAGTGGCCAACAGCATAGAGTCAGGGGTAGATATCACGAGTCAGTCTTAATTGATCATAAGTCTTACTGAACAGTCGTAACAGTCAATAGTTTACCAACTAAAAGTCTAATATTCGAGTTAGAATATCCATGTGCAATATCCTTGTAATAATCATAAAAGTCGAAGTGTTAAACGAGTATTTAATTTCAACTAATTTTAATATTTTTTAAGCCCGTTTAAGAGATGTCGCCACTTTCCATACATCTAAATGTACTTTTTTAAGCTGTCACATTGGCAACTACTGTCATTTGAATTTGACACTAAAATCAACAGAGTAGCATAAAATGTCGTTCCTGATGCACCGTGCTAGGACAATTTTCACCTAGGATGTTTGGGTGTGGGAACCGGTACGGACCCTAGTAGATAGTGACTGTTAGATAAAATGACGCATGACGTGACGTTGTGACGTGCGTATTTGAGACGCGCGAATTTTTGAAAATTGCGACAGCACTGCTGTTTACATACTCTTTGCACTGCTGATGCCAGGAATCAGACATTTTAATAAAATAAGTCTGTACTGTACACTTTTCCAAGATTCCCCAATAAACTGGAACATAACATGATTTTTTTAGTTTACCATTGACAACAGTTAGATTATCTCGATGGATTAAGATAACACCTGATTTTGTCTAGCCATTCCACAATTGGTATGACGCCCTTGTTATTAAAATTACATTAAAGTATAAGTTTACTAACTGTTACCCGCGACTTTGTTCGCGTTTAATCAGAAAAGAGTATACAAAAACCTTCCTTGTGATATACTGTTACTAATTGTCAAATTTCATCAAGATTCATTCAGCCGCTTAGCTGTGAAAGGCCTAACAGATAGAAATACTTCCGATTTTATAATTTGAGTATGGATGAGAAGGAAGCCGGAAAAGGAACTTTGAAGAAAATACTTTTGTGCAAAAAAAAGATTCAACTTTATATTACTATTTAGATAGCTATAGGTATATGCTATTTCAAGATATATTTCAATAGAAATACCTATTTCAAGATAATGATTCAACTTCTTTGCATAATGAACCATTATCAACTTCACTGGCTGCCTTAGATGCAACAGAGTTTTGAGATTCTGAAATAACTGCTTTGCCTGTACTAACATCTGGTAACATATTTGTTGTTTCCATTTCATCAATATGTTCAAGGGAGATGTCAATTATGGTGTTAGAAGAACTGTCAACACTCTCTTCTTTATTTTGAATGGTAACAATTTTAATTTCTTCTTCAACATCTTGTAAATTGGGCTTGTTTTCGTTTTGAACCTCATTATCAGAGTCTGGGAGACCAGCAATTTTAAGAATAATAGTATTCCTAAAGGTCCCAATATCTTTTCTCTCTTTGCGGCCAGTTTTCTTTGTTTTTGGATGTTTTCTAGTTGAAATGTGTTTGAGTGACAATTCTTCTGACTTGCAGTGAACCTTCAGATGTGTTTTTAACGCTGTCTGTAATGAACGAAATAATGTTTTAAAATAATGCATTAAAAAGATTTTAAGCTTCTAGTTTTATTCAGTTATTTAATTTAGCTGAGTGTGATCAAATAAATTAAGTAGGTTTACCTTAGATGACAACTGCTTTTCACATATTTCACAAGTATGAACCAGCTGCATGTGTTTTATCTCAATATGCTGTTTCAAGTTACTATGTCTTGAATAAATTCTGAAAATATATGAAAAAAATATCTTTAACTTTTTCTAAACTACCTACTTAGTAGTAGGAATTTTTGGGTCATTTGTTAGTGTTTCTAAAAAACCATTTGACTAATTTTGAATAATAAAAAGCTGATTGTTTTGTCTATTTACCAAGATTGTTGTATGGTCAAAATGGTACTGATTGATCTTCACATTATTGCTTCAAAATAAAAAAAATACCTCTTGCAGTCTTGGTACCAGCATGCATACTTTTTAGGCTCCGGTGTAGCAAGGCTGTGTTTTTTAACATGGCGCACTATATGTTCTCTTTGTTTGAACTTTCTCCCGCAATCATTGCAAATATACTCTATAATAAATTTAGAAGAAAAATATGTACATTATTCTGGAAAAAAGGCGAAGGTTAGAAAAATGAGAGGTCTTTGTGCACCTTCGGGACAATATGGGCAGAAATAATAATAGTATTATTCTGGTATTGTGGCGAGCAAACACCTGAAATAAATTATTTGTACATTGAAAAGTTTTTATTGAAGAGTTTTTAATTTGCCTAGACTTTTCTATCCAATTAACTAGTGAACAGAGCAGTCAGGTATGTTAAAAACAGTTGTTGTAATATTACCTATTTTGGTGTAAAAATATACTAATTTTAACACTTTACAATGTATGGTTTCTACACTATACCTTTAACATCATGTTCTGATTTTTTATGCTTCTGATATTTAGACCACTGGTCAAACGCCATGTTGCAATGCTCACAACTGTAGGTTTTGTGATATTTCATATGCTTTTTTTTCTCAAGCAATGTGACGAATTCTTTACTACATAGTTCACAGCTGAAAAAGGTTATTGTGTAATAAGTAGTTTGCTACTATTTTGAGACATAGGACAATGCATGAAATTTTTGCAATGTAAAAAGCCATTCTTAAACAGATTAAAATTATACTTATGTAAGTACAAATTATGTTGTACCTAAAAGGTTTAACTAGTGTATGGTAATACATGTGAGAGCTCAGAAGGTGTTTCTTCCTAAAGTCAGCCCTGCATACATCACATTTCAATACAGTCTTTGACTCGTGTTTTATCTTTATATGCCTCTTCAAGTTTTGACGATTAGAAAATGTTTTCATACATTCCGGACACCTGGAAAAGTTGTAAAATGTTTATTTAACTTTTTCTGAGGTAGTTCTAGTTCTAGTGCAAATGTAGCTGGTTTCAAAATGTACTTACCTATGTACAACGTCAAAATCCGGTTTTATGTGCACACTAAAAAGATGTCTATCTAAATGACTCTTGCTTGTATAAGACTTGTCGCAGCCTTCTTCGCCACATTGGAAAATTTTCTGAAAAAGTGAAATTGTGTAGGTTTGGTACGTGTTGAATGGCCAGTTTTTTTTTTCAGTGTTCGGCTGCATAACCTTGTGTCATGAAATTGCCGATGGGTTATGGTTAGTGGTCTACACGATCTCGATGCAATTATGATGAAAACGTCGACAACGAATCACACCAAAGCCTCAGATATAGTAAACAGTATTTTCTCAGTCATGTCCTCAACCAAAGAAAGTTTTAAAACAATTCCTAACAAAGTTGCAGTCTACAAACTACTGGCACGGACGGTCTGGACTGGACACTTACTATGTTTTGATGTAGTAACAAATGTTGCGTTAATCTGTATGGTCTATTAAATGAGGAGCCACATGTTTGACAAATATGCCGTTTATCCGATTTTCCCTCTTTTTCAGCGTTTTTATTCATAGTTTCCATTTATTCTACTTTGCACCACTAAAAACACGCAAGCACGTCTCAGTCAGCAGTGGGCGCAGTGGCACTCACTCGCACGCACTGCTTTTTTTTTTTTTGTTTGATTGACATTGACTTGACTGACAAAATTGACAATAACTGTAACACAGGGACCATGACTTTGACGTTCATTTTAAAGATTTAGAAACATTGAAGTAGAGCGCCACGCGATGTGCACCTTGCACATTACCAAACGCGATGCTTACATGTCATACTTTTGGTTCCTAAGGAACATTACGTTCTGCAAAACTTAAGAAACTGGCGCGTGTCGTCGGGTATTGTCCAGAAACACAGTGCATAGCCGCGTCGGGTGGCATGTTTAACCGCACCACCGACAACACGTTCCTTGCTTGCATCGCGTTTCGTCGGGTGTTCATAGTGTGGTTCTGGGGGGCTATTCCTATGCGAGAGATGAGATGAGATTTTATCTTGGGGGGCTATTCTTACACGTGAGATGAGATGAGATTATATCTTGGTCACTCTCACACCTAAGACGTTTTAAACGAGAGCAACAAGAATGAAAAAAGATAAGATGAGAATCTCAAATCTCCGAATAGGGCCACTGGTCATTCTCACACCTATGACGTTTTAAACTAGAGCAACAAAGACGAAAAAAGGTGAGATGAAAATCTCAAATCTCCGAATAGGACCGTCATAGAAAACAGTGAGATTTAATTCGATCAACACGCGTCGTATTGTGTCCGACTTTAACCTTCCACATGTAGTAGCCCACCGGTCGCAGCCACCAACTCCAACGCATTGATGCACATGTGGCGTACCAGATATAGCCATAGACAAACAGCTACCGTAAAAATATTAACGTGACAGTGAACGCCTTGCTTGACATGTAGATAAATTTGACAGTTGACATAGTAAAGTATGTGTCACTCTGGAAAGCAAAGTGGAGCATTTTTATTGGGGTTTCTCTTTATTTTAGCCAAATTGCGTCATAAAATACTGATGCGTTTTACATCAATGTTTTTATTAAATATCTGATGAAAACAGTTCTAAAAACAAAGGATATTCATCTCTTGGTATAGCGTCAAAACTCTGGAGCAAAATCAGCTGACGTGCATAAACAAAGGGCATGTCGTTCTGTGAAGTGCTTGCGAGTGTTTTGTGTTAAACAATAATTTCTAACAAAATGGATGTCGACGGGTCATCTATTCCCGGCGAGATAGATCAGAACTTATTGCTCCAGTTTAGTTGCATGAACACCTCGGACCGTGATGAATTAATAAACCAAATGCAAAGATTACTAGGGCCAAGCCTCAACTACTACACAGCTAGTTTCTTTTTGGATATGAGTAACTGGTAATAAAATAAAACTACATACATAATTCAATCATTCATGCATTCTTACTACACACATTTTATGAGAAAACAAATTTTACTGTTTTCAGGAATCTACAGGCTGCAATATGTTCTTACTTAGACTACAGTGTCCCTAAACTTCCAAACATGGCTATAAAGGCAGGTCCCAGTCAGGTTTCTTCTGTTTCTCCTGGCTCTTGGTAAGTGTGATACTATCTAGTTAGCCATTTGTTGGCATAGTGCGACATAATTTCTTTGATAGTTCTGAAGTATACTCACAGCATTTCTAATGTAATACAAAATCATACTTTTGTGAACTTATATTTATTCTATTTATTGTCCCAGGTATTCTTTTTTATTCATAATTCTCAGTTTTTTAGTCTAGATAAGTACATAACACATTGTTATTGGCAAACAAAACTTCTTACTTTGACTTCAGTTTTGAGCAAAGTTGGACAATAGAGAACTCAGGACCAGATCAATGGCCAGGCAGCTGTAGACTAATCCAAGCAGGCGGGGAGTCGCTAGGTGCTTCACCATACTATGTGCCACCATTACCACCCGGGCATTCAACAACAGTGACAATAAAACTAGTGGCACCTTCTACTCCTGACACTCATTCAGGATACTTTCACTTAGTCACAGATAAAGGAGAGCAATTTGGAGGTAAATTTATGTTATCCGTCATAATAAAGCTGTTGCTAATCATACCTACTAATTACAGAAATGCATTTTTGTTACCACAACTTCACACACACTATTTGATGGTTTGTGGATTAAAACTACTATAATATGCTTAAAATAATGGTCTAACCTATAAAACATGTTAATTGTACATAAACACTGTATGTAGCTAACAATATCTAGTAGAAAAACTTTACAAGACATGATTTGCATTTGACTTAGGCAAGGCTTCCTTGCAGCCTAGTTTTACTATCTGGCAAATCTCTGGCAAATTAGCAAAATTGCAGTCTACATTTAAGCAAGACAGCCCTGGTAGACACTTTACATCACTATAAACTTGTGAAAAAAAAGGAAATTAAAAAATAAGTCTAATTACATAATGCCTTTGTCTCTTGTACCATAAAAGAAAGATTTTGTTTTATGCTAACTTCTTTGTTCTATTTTAAGTTTGTTATTTTTAGAAACACTGTGGGTGACGGTTACTGTGGAGTGTGAAATGACAATGGCCCTTGTGGAGCAACTTGCAGCCTTGCCAGTGCCCAGTGGCAGGATGGAAGATTCAGTCACTCAGGTATAACTTGTTAAATAGCTGCTATTTAAACTATGGGAACCTTATTATGTGTCTGACTTTTCCAAAAACCAAACAGTGTTTTATCAAAACCAAGTCGGGTAAATTTGCTTTCCCGGTGTCTTAAACTTTTAACTAGTTTTAAAATAAGTTGAGCATTATTTAATATTTGTTTTTTTTTTCAGGCTCCGTCACAGGATGAGAAAATGTGTTGACTATATTTGCTATAGCAATGAAAAGGTTGATTTCAGTTATATTTTTTAAATTATTCATCTTACTGAGGCAGCCATGGCAGCACAAAGTATGGCAGAATTAAATGTCACAAGATTTGTATACATAATTTAATTTTTTAGTAGTTTTGGACTTATAATGCTCATACTAATTATTTATCATTTTCTTAAAAATTGGACTGATTCCTTTAATTTTTCATATTTTTTTTAAAACCCTTTTTTTATTGTCAAATTTTATTCTATAATGTAATATAGCTCAGTTGAGGTGTTTTAAGTTTTTGGCATGTGTTAAAAGGGTTGAAATACTATATGAATAAATAAAATTAAAAAAAATCTAACATGATCACCTTTTATCATCTTTTAGATCTTAGGCGAAATTAATCACATTTTTAATTAGGAAAGCTAGGTTTTTATCTTGATTGGTTTGTGTTTACATCACATTTACTTAGTATTTTTAATATTAAATGCTTATTTACTATTTTTTTGTAGTGTACTTCTAAAAATAAGGATAATGTACAAAACATAATTATTAAAATCAAATTGCTACAAACATTCATAAGTTTTGTATTTTCAATTTTTTCATACTAGGCAGTGGTCTTTATGATTTCACATACATAGAGTAAACAGGAACCTTCATGGTGGAAATTGGGCGACTATCTAATAGTACAATCTATCAAATGTATTTGCTGAAAATGAATAAAATCTACTTATGACCACTGACAAGTACTTAATGATACAAAAATGATTATATGATACTGCTAATAAAATTCTTTAGGATAGTGTAGAAAAGATTAATTGGCTATATGTAGTTTACTGAAGATAAAAAATATATTTTGCTTTTTTTTTAATATGACATGACTCATTCTCAATTTTCAAAACACTTGTACTGCTGAATTTACTTAAGCAAAGATGGAGTAAAAATTATCTTAAATCTTATAATAAAGACTTATAAGATTAGTTATCTCCCTGATAAGCATTCACTGGGTTCTACAAATAGGAGAACTCTATGATAAAACAAAACTTCCATGTCTGTCCATCTGTCACATTTTGTATCAGTAGCGCTCAATCTCTTTAAGAATTTTAGATGAGAGAAAAGTCTAGAAATCATTTTAGTTAATTAGGGAGTATTGTTAAATATTTACAATAAAGTAAATGATTTTTAAGAATTAAAATCAAGAATTGCCATTGTAATGTTTATGGGGAATTTATTTTAATAGTGCCTATTATTAAGATTGAGAAAGAAAAATTTTGTTCAAAATTTTTGGTATTTTTATTTATTGTGTAAAAACCTAACATTTTTTTGATTTATTTATACTTACTATTACTATTGATAAGACAGCAGTTTTACTGTAGCTTAGAAAGAAACTTCTTGTTTTTGGCAAAACAAAATAAATATGTGTTGTGATGTCAATACTTTGATATTAAGACAAAATATTACTTTTGTACCTCTGAAGACTTTCATACAATACTGTAACTGTAAAATATTTTAAACAGCCATTTCCATTTCAATTTTTGGATGAGGTTTATAATCCTTGATGATGAAATCTTCAAGTTTGAAATCATCAATGGATTCAATCTTACGTGCAAACTCTAGTGTAGGGAAAGGTTTGGGCTCTCTTTGCATTTGTATCTTCAAAGGCTCAACATGGTTGAGGTAAACATGTGTATCTCCTGTTGTGTGAATGAACTCACCAGCCTGATGACAAAACAATTGCTTTAGTTAGTAATTTGTCCATTAAGAGTTAAAAAGGGAATATTAGTGTATTTTTTTAATATGGAAACTGAAGTTGTTTCCACTCATTTTGATTTTATAATACGGGAATTACTCACATACAATCAAGTTGGTTATTCCGATTTAGTATCAACCTCATTCGGCGATCTTTCTCAAGGCGAGTGCGCACGCGCGGCTGCGTATCGCATAGCACTCAAAACTCGCACAGAGACGAATGTGGATGAAACTAGTCAGAATAACCAACTTAATTGTATGTTAGTATTTCCCAATTATTTAATAGTTAAATGAAAATATATGCCACATCAGAGAAAAGGTAAAATGAGGCTGTTATTTCTAATTTGTTCTTCTCTCTGCTTCAGTGGATATATCTCACTGCTTTAGATTTGATAGTATAAAAATTACCTCTAATCCTGTAACATGAGCAATCATATGGGTCAGCAAAGAGTAGCTGGCAATGTTGAATGGAACTCCTAATCCCATGTCAGCACTTCTTTGGTACAGTAAGCATGATAGTTTGCCGTTGCTTATGTGGAACTGTGCGAGGCAATGGCATGGGGGAAGGGCCATCTGGTTGAGGTCTCCAGGGTTCCAAGCGCACATCAATATTCTTCTATCTGCTGGGTTATTTCTGAAAGTCATGTTTTTACAATGAGACTTACAAAAGCATTCTAAATTTTTCTGCCTGTAATAATGTTGCACTATAAAAGATAGTGTGGCAACATGACAACTGACAAATTTATCTCTCATGTGGCACTATGCAGCTTTAAAATGGTAGGCTTAGGCTTTAGTTTTTCAAATACTTATTCTGAAATTGGGCTTGTTGTTTAAAAAAGTTTTACAAAGTTACCAACCTTATAGTGTTGATGACATTCTGTAGCTGATCAACTCCTTGTCCAGTGTAGTCAGTATTGCAATTAATGTACTTCGCACCACTGTGCCTCCATTGAAATCCATACACTGGACCCAGATCACCTACAATCATAATTTAGAGTTTTAGTAGGTAAACCTATATATCTAGGCTACTAGCACACAGCTCACTAATATTTTAGGACAGATAGAAATGTTACTGGTATATAGTAGTACTAGTCATATTAAAAATCGTATGTCCAGTATATTTTAAAATCTTTAAAAAGTCAACATCTTACCTTCTTCTCGGTCTATCAATCCCAGGTTATCTAGAAACGTTTTCGACCCATTGGCATCCCAAATGTGTACTCCCTTCTTAGAGAGCACTTTAGCATCAGTACTGCCGGAAATCATCCATAGTAACTCTTCAATAACGCCTCTGGTAAACACTCTTTTCGTGGTAAGTAAGGGCAGGGTGTTGTTCTTTAGGGAATACCTTATCATGCTACCAAAAATTGATAAAGTACCCACACCGGTTCTATCTACCCTTTTGTCGCCTGGAGTATAATAAAATAAACACATTAATAGTAAAATACCTGGTAGATTTGTAATACATAACACTAACTTTTCATTTCTCTCTGCGCTTACCGGTTTCAATAATTTGTTTCACAAGTTTCAGGTATTCGTATTCAGCATGAGTTGTTTCTTTGTCGGTATTCATTATTTAAAAAATTGAATGCGGGGAAGCAGAACAAAAGCTATTAATTTGGAAATATGATGATTTTTGATACCAACTCCCAAAACTTGTTGATTTGACTTTACAAAAAGGCGCCAAAATAGTCTGTCACATGTGGCCATCGCTATTCCCAGAACATAACAGACTACAAAAAAAAAACAGATAAAAAACTGTTCGTTCGCCACAGATTAAGTAGTAACGGTAATTAAACGGTTTTGCCATTCTAATAATGATAATTTTGACGATGCCGAAGTTCTTTTTGACTTCAGCTATTTCCATGAATAGGATTCTTTACTGCCTTAGTGGCTCAGTTGGTAATGAACCTGCCTTTGAGCGTGGGGGCGTGGGTTCTATTCACAGACTTCCAATACAGTAGTACATCTACTGTATTGGATGTCTGTTGTTCTATTCCCACCTAGGGCAAACATTCATGTGATGAACATTAGTGTTTGTTCTATGTCTGGGTGTTAATATCTTTTTAAGTATGTATTTAAAAAATCTAAGTTTGTAAATAAGTCTCTGGTAGCCATAGTAGTACAAGCTTTGTTTAGTTTAGTGTCAGGCGACCGTAAAAAAAAACGACCTTTCCGTCATCCGAATTCTGTAATAATATAAAGTAATTATTGCAATCCTAGCATTTGATTTTACTTTCACAACGAACGAAAATAAAGGATATACTACCGTAACTAGGAACGTAGTCGTGTCATACACAGAGTCGTGCACCTAAACAACACAGAGAAATATTTTGGCAAAACCACGAGCTTATGCACACGTAGCATGGCATAGTAAGTCTTATTTGCCTAAAAACAAAAATGCATGCACAGCACGTCATAAGTTGGTATGTTCTGGGAATAGCCAAAACAAACCCCATTGCGTGAGACTCAATTATATAGCAATACATACAAACCAAAACACATTCAAACATTTACACTCCCACATAGACATTTTTCACAAGTTCATTTTTTTTTTATTATTTATTGGCAACTGGATACAAAGTCCTTAATGCCTAACTTAGTAATAATTTTTGCTTCAGTAATAGATGGGATGATGATGATGATGAGGTGATGATGAAGACGATGAATCCCTCCCCTTTCCAGTAAAGTTATGAATACTTTACTGAAACTTTAAGTGAAGTTTTGTAGAAAACACGAAAAGTCGCGTTTCGCAATGTTTGTAACATTTGCCCACAGTTGTGCACGTTGACGAACCGGTAAACGTTAATAATCCACCATTATTACACTTTAACACTCGAAGAATCACAAGTTTTAGAAAATAATACAAAATCACGACACCATCTTTTCGATTCCCGCCAAAAACTCCTTCACAAGCCCAGGGGGGCTATTCCTGCGCGTGAGATGAGATGAGATTTTATCTTGGTCACTATCACACCTATGACGTTTCAAACTAGAGCAACAAGGACGCAAAATGGTGAGATGAGAATCTCAAATCTCCGAATAGGGTCCCAGTGATCTACAAGTTGCCAGTAAAATTCAATGTAAAAAAGTTGTCATTAGTAATTTTTTTTAATACTCATTTTTAAGTAAAAATCAGATTTTATAAATGGAAACAATTTTTAATAGAACCATTCTAGGTATGATTTCAGTGTACGAAAACATATCCCTTCGTTTGGATGATAATGGCTTCTAGACTTTCTCTATAATAATAGAGAAAAAAAACTTGTGAAATGAAAATTAATGCCGATTATTCACGTCGTTATAATTTTTTTTACTGATTGTGGCCACAGATGTCAAATTTTCCTCACTGCTGTCACTGTAATTTTGACATTGACATTTGTTTGACACTGCACTGTCTGGAAATAGCCCGTCGTCGTGGGGTTCTTCTCCCTCCCTTTATGGGGGAGTAAGGTAGCGGCCACGAGGATGTCCTCTTTACCGCGGCTGGACGCTGGGGGACGTAGCCCCCAGGGAGTTTGTGAGCACGAGCGCCGGACCCGGCTTGCGCCGGCGGCCGCGTCGTACTGACGATGACGTAAAGCACGTCGTGGTAGCGGTGGTCGGTGGAGTCCCTCGCCCGTCGCAGCTGCGGGCGGCATCTCCACCGAAAATGCGGGTAAGCGCATCTCGCCGTCTCGCTCTCGACCTCTCGCTCTAGGGGACTCCAGCGCGTAAGGCCGGGCGGCCCCGAGCGGTCGGCACGAAGTTTGCGGACGGCGGGAGAGGGCGCGAGCGCGCTTTGGCCGGCGTACGCCAGCTGTGGCGGCTCAAGCGGCCCTGTAGTGTGATGATGGCCGCCTTACGGCGGCGTTGACGGTCGGCCCTGACGCCGCGGGTGCGGCGCCGGCCTACCGTGAGCGGCGATGGGCGGTCTGCACCTCCGACAGGCGTCGGAAGGGAACCGCCCGCAGTGAGAGTGCCGCCTAGGGAGCCTTGCTCGACCTTAGGCGGCTGTTGCACTGCGCGCCGTGGCGCGGAGGTGCCGCGCCTTCGGAGCACGCTCTACGAAGGCGGGGTCGGCGATGGCGGCCCGCGCGCAAGTAGCGCCGGGCGGTGGGTACGGTCGGCAAGTTGGGCGGCGGCCATCATCTGGCCGTGGAAGGGCCTGATTAATGTCAAGCCGCGCTCTGCTGCCGCTTTTAAGTCTTCTCCGCAGGCCATTGCAGAGAAGAGCTCGCGTAGTGCTCTTGCCGCGGCGTGCGCGGCTGCTTCTGCGGGTTGTGTGTTCACTTCCCCGGCATGCACGCGGGGGAAGGGGTTGGGTTGGTGCGGGGGGGCCTCGCTATGGGGCCCACTTTGGAGCCTGCGCTGGGCTCGCTGGCGGTGCGGGACGGTCGGCGGTTGGTGAGGTCCGCGACCGTCGTTTTCGGTTGCGTCGGGCGATGTGCGGACGGGCGCTACCGGCAGCTCAAATCGGACCCTTGGGGCCGATCTGGGCGCCGGCCGAGGCAGTGCCCTTGCTGCAGGGACTGGAGTGACCACCGGCGCAGGGGGCCGGGGGGCCTTGGCAGCTTTTCCGGCGGCCGGCGGCCGTCTGTTGCTCGGCGGTGCTGCGGGTTCGATGCCGCGCTTCGACCGGAAAGGGGACGAAGCGCGGTGGTTGCGGGCGTTCTGGCACGGGTGTGGAAGAGGTGGGAGGGGCGGCACGCCGCTTCCTATACCTTCTTCTTCTCTTCCTGGCGGGCGGCGCGCCCTCTACCGGCACGGTGGCGGGAGGGTGCGGCGCCGTTGGTTGAGCCGGTCGATAGGCCGGGTGCGGGTGCACCGGCCGGCCCCAGCCTTGGTTGCGCTCCGTTAGACCGGAGCGATCGACGGAGGGCGGGGGTTGTTTCTCTTGCTGGGGCGGGGGGCGCATGTCGCCGGGGATGCGAATCTTCCGTCTTCGTGCTTCACGGCGGAAGATCGCACACTGCCGGCTGTTGGCTGCGTGTTTGCCGCTGCAGTTGGCGCAGGTCGGGGGCGCGTCCGCGGCTTTCGGGCATTGCGAGCCGAAGTGCGGCCCCGCGCACTTAACGCACTTCTGCGGGCGGTGGCAGTTGGCCGATGAGTGGCCAAACTGCTGGCAGCGGTGACACTGTGGCATCGTGGTCTTGCCTCTCCACGCCTCGATCACCACTCGAGGCATGTTGAGCAAGACGTTGGTGTTGTAAAGGTTTTCCAGCTGGTCCTTCCCCATATGTTCCAGCTGGATGTGGTACACGCATTTTCTTGCGTTTGGTCTGGTTGGCAGTTGGCGAGCGAATTTGGCCGGAAATCCGAGCTCGATTAGCGCGTCGGTGATGACTTCGGGCTCGGTGTTCATCGGCAGTCCCCAGAGCGCCACCTTCTGAGGTCTCTCGTTCGTTGGCGCATAACAATGCCATGACAGCTCCGGTGTCGTGGCTTGTAGCTCAGTCAGGTACTTCTGCACGGCCCTGAATTCGTCCGCGGACTTGGCGCGGAAACGAATGCCCTTATCCAAGGGCCGTGCGTTGGGTATGTGGCCGAGTCTTTTCCTTAACTCGGCCAGGTGTTGGGGCCAGTCCTTCCATGCGTCTACTATGATAGGGGGATAAGACCCCCTATCTGTAGAACGGGTGGTGGCGGTCGCGAAGGCCGCGGACGTCGAGGGCTGCGGGGCACGCTGCGACGTTGGTGGTGATGGCCTGCCGGGCGGCGGTGAGCGCAGGGTCGCTGCGTAGGTCGGCCTGGCGGCTGGCGGCGGCAATGGTGAAGCAGGGGGCCGTGCTGTGTCCATGGGCTCGATCTCCAGGGCCGCGTACGACGTGGAGTCCAGCCCTGGCGCGTCCGCGCTTGGGCGTGTGTCTCTACTCAAGTTGAGCGAGATCGACGGCGACGGGCGCAGCAACGACGATGCTGACTTGGACGATCCGTCCGCCGGCTCGGTGGGCGGCGGAGGCTCAGTCCCAGGGTATGTTGGTAGCAGTTCGCCGCTCCACAGTTCGGGGTGGTACGGCGGACTGGGTGATCTGGAGGGATCCGCGGTTGTGGCGGATCTTGTGGGCTTCGTGGTCATCAGTTTCCATCTTGCCATCTTGGAATCAAGTTCGTCTCGCAGGATCGATGAACTTGGGCCGGGTGCGGGAGCCGCCTTGGTGGGCGGGGCTTGTTTGTTTGTATCGCCCTCTCTTTCTACGGCCACTCTCTCAGCAGAAGAGCGAGAGGTCTGAGCCGGCTTGTGAGAGGACGTGTTAGAGCGAGAGGGCGAGGGTCCCGTTTTGGGTTTCTTCTCTGCCCTCTTGGTTTCGTCGCTTCCAGACAGCGACGACGACAGGTCGGTCCTTTTCCTCTGTCGCGTTCCGTGGACTCGGGAGGGCGTCCGGAATTCGCTTTGAGAAGGAGTAACAATTCCCTCTGGGGCGAACCGCGGGCTGCCCGTCCCGGTTTCTTCAGTTCGTCGACGAGGGGCAGGAATGGGTTGAGTCCCGCTGCTGTTCAGAGCAATGGGAGGCGACAGTGATTCTTGAGATGAATCCGTTTGTGCCGAAGATGTCGGTGTGGTCGACTCGTCCGACATGGTGGTGTGGTGGGGGTTAAGTTGGCACTGGCTCACTTAGTCCCTCGGTCGCGCGCGGCGATTCAGAGCCAGCCGGGTGAGATCTCCGGCGAACCGGAGAAGGCCCAGCTAGCTCGATCGGCACGGACACGCGACACGAGTTTCCTCGTGTGCCGGGTGCAGGTAGTCAACCCTTTCGGCGGTGCTGTCTTCCGCTTGATCAGCAAGCGGCTAGCAGCAGGTCGGCGGGGCTGTGCGCAGAGTGTCTGCGCGTGAGTGCGGATGCACTATGCAGCGGCGGCGAAAGACGAGCCCGCTCTCGACGTAGCGGTACGGAGTGCAAGGCTCGGTTCGGCGGACGCTGTTTGGTATGTGTTGTTCGCGGCGCGGATCGCGGGTGTCGGGGAGTCTCAACGCAGGGCGGAGACTCAACCCAAACACTGGAGACGCGGGACGAACAACTGTAGACTCGCGACGTGGGTGTCCGGAGGCAGACGTGTGCGCTCGACGGTTCCAGGCGAGTCTCGGAAATAGCCCGTGCGGTCACATGTGATGTTCCGTCATTCACAGCGACTTTGACATTAAATTCTCTGTTCAAAAATCATTCGATCAAAAAAATATTCGAGCAATGTCGTTTGTAAACTTGTATAATGATTGTTTATGAATATCATAGCAACCAAAAATAAAAAAATGTCGTTGACAAAACAACAAATAAAAGTCCAAAACAAATAATTATTGGGCTATTTATTACAATGGAAATCCCTATAATTTAAAGCCCCATTGCCAATATTTTTAGTGGCATACATTAAAAAGTGTAAGTACCTACCTACCTAGGTCTACCAACTCCTACAATCTTTCGCTATCACAATTCAGTAGGCACCTACAAGTTCCAGAATTAATGGTACCTACGCTAATAATGCGTTAGTAATGCTTTCCAATCAATATTAGTCTAATAAAGAATAAATGATTTTAGCACAGGTTATGCCGAATCTAGAAGCACCATGTGTGGAGCTAGGCAGCGTGCCAGAGACGCCGAGTGGAATTGGCTCGCCGTCCCCTTCAGAGGAGTCCAGCGCAAGCTCTGCAGAATCACATAGCATTAGAGCTACTCCTCTATTCAGGTTAAATTAATACGAATTACAAAAGTAGGTACATAACAATGGTGGCCGCGATCTCAGCGCGATACGGAAAGCGAACATCGGGCCGATCCTCAGTTTAGTGGTCGGACGACGTTTTGAAAGTGGCGGGAAGTCTGTGTATGAGACTGGCTGAGGACTGTAATGGATGGCGCCCAAAAGAGAAGACATATACTCAGCAGTGGGTCGAAAATGGTTGATGATGAAGGTGATGAAACAATTGTTTTATCTATGGTGCAGTCTTATAGCTAGCTTTTTTAAATTTCAAATTACTATGCTATGAGCCAACTAAAAACTGTCGTGACTACTCGTCAGGGCCCTAGCGATGCCCCTCCCTGAGCCGGAGCAGCCTCCGGGCCAGGAAGAACTGGAGCGCCGCCTGCCCGGGTACCGACGCATCGTCATACCGCGGGAACTGACGCTGATTGAATTATTGGTAAGCTGGGATAGTAAAATTGCTTCATTTATTTATATTTAAAGTATCTAATTTTTGTTGTTGTTTGAATTTCCAGTCATGCTGCTGGATTGGATATTCTTATATTTAATTTCGTAACATAAAAAATATTTACCATCTTGAACTTGTAAAATATTACAAATAAGGGTCGGTTACCTGTGAGTGAGAAAGATAAAATATTTTTTAAATTTAAATTCAAATGTTTTCTTCAACGCCTGAATGAATGGCTATAGCATCAATATTTTATCTATAGCATCAATTAAAACTTTGTAATATACGGAACAGTGTGGGAAATGTCACACCAAACGCACGATGCTGTGCTACGCAACTACGCGCATCACGTTTATTTGACATTGTAGTGTATGGTTTCATACACTACAACATCATTGAGCTGCGCTGCAATTTGCTGCGCTGCACGCAGTTTAACCCACGCTTTAATGTAAATCGGGGTTTGTTACAAATAGAAAGAAAGCAGCGGCGCAAGGACGGACGAGGAAGTCCTTCAGATCCGCGAGGCGAAGTTGCGGGTAGTTGCAGACAGGGTCGGGCTCAGGCGGCTCGACGTGCTGGCGCCCAGGCTCCGCGTGCTCACGCTGGACGGCAGCGCCATCGCCTCCTTACGGGACCTCGGGGTTGGACTCGTGCATCTCAAGGCGAGTCACTTTCTGGAGAAATCGAGAATGCGAATAGTTACAAAGTTACTTTCAGACGAGTCGTCGAAGTCACACTATCAATAGTTACAAAGTTACTTTCAGAAGAGTCGTCGAAGTCACACTATCTTAACTAATTATAATTAGGTCCTTACCTATATGCTAACCTATTAATAGGTCCTTTTATCTTTCTCTTTGGCCAGTGGTTTCGCTCGCTATCGTTAAATTTACCCGGATAAGAAGTAGCGTCGATATTTTAGGCTATCAGAATTATTTTACGAAGTAAAATTTAAGTGGGAAAGTAGGTACATACTTTCTTATAAATTCAGCCGTTTGGAATAAACATATTAAATTAAACTTTGCTTGATATTGGCCATAGGTTTTAAGTATAAATCGCTGCGGCCTGTACAGCCTGGACGGGGTCTGGGGACTGGGAGCTCTGAGAGAGCTCAGTGCGTCGGGTAACAAACTGCAAGACTTGCAGCCTCTGGCAGCTCTACAAAAGCTGCACACGCTTAACTTAGCCGAGTAAGTAACTTTCACTGTTTGTAAAGATTGTAGGTGTAGGAACACCTCTCACCTATTTGCGAGTCCCATTAACAATGCATGACTTTAAATATACTGGACTCTAGATAAAATAGGTCCCTATGTTTCCGCCAGACTTTTAGGATCGTATCATGGCTTAAAACAGTAATTTCTTGATAATTTGATATTTTTGTAGTAGTTACGCAAAAACAATCAAAAATCGTTTATGTCAAGCGTAGAATCCGAATGAGGAATACATAACTTTTGTACCGGAATTACCTACATTTAACCATTTTAAACATTGCTTAAAATAAAACGTGTGATTTATTTAGACAGTTTAATTGTCGTATATGTTTCATCGGTGTAAATCCTAACCTGACCTAGTAAATAAATTATATGCGTCTGCGTCTGCTTTTAACATTACAAAAAAATTACAGCTCAAATGCACGATGATCTAATCGTGAGTTGAATCGTGACCGAAACATCGCGTCGTCTGTAATGATTATGATGAAACCGAGTGTAACCTCATTCGTTACATTTACAAGAAGTTTGAATAGTTTTGGATTAAAGTATTTTTTGACAAAATATGCATATGTATTTGTACCTATTACCTATCTAGCCGAAGTTTTTCAATTAACTTGAACCACCAACCTTATTGTTGGGGTACCTTTAGCAGTTAGAAGTGTCTTTGGGGAACTAGAATAGAACGTACAGTAAGGGGGGGGGGGGGGGGGGGGAGAGAGAGTAGACTTTGGAAATCTCGAATCGTGTTACTTTCACTTTCCTACAATAGTTTTAACTAGCATTTCCTATAACTGCATTCTACACTTCTGCACAGTAATCCAATATCAGATGCCAGTCGGCTTTGGACTCTGGGTGTGTGCGGCTCTCTGCGACGCTTGACTCTGGACGGCACGCCAGCCTCGGGCGAGATGCATTACCGGACGCAGGTTGCTTCAGCGCTGCCCATGCTGCTCTACCTGGATGACCGACCGATGCTCAATGATGTTGACTGTAAGGACGTTTAAACAATGTTGTTAGGGTCATAAAATCGTAATATAAGGGTCGTGCAACCATCGGCTCCCCTGCAAATTTCCTCCATATTTTCCTGATGATATAGTTATGTGCGATTGGACACTGCATAGGAAGCAAGTCACGTGACGTCAGTCGCAAGGCTCAGTCAAGATGGACATAATATATTGAGGGCGGGCCAAGGTGATCATCTGATGATGAAGCTCATACTTGCATCTAAGCCTAAACCTCATTCTACATTTGTGAACATTTGTCTGAATATTTGTGTTTGTTCTATGTAAAAACAATTTATTGTTTAAAAATATTTAAGTATGTAAATCATCAGTCTCTGGCAGCCATGGTACAAGCTTTGCTTAGTTTGAGGTCAGGCCACCGTATGTGAAAATGTCCCAAATTTATTTATTTATTTATTCAAGTAGGCAGGTGTTTGTCTAACGTCTTATTACTAATTAGGAAAGAAACGAGAATTCAGTCTGAAATTCCGCTCAGTGATTATCTTGAAACGCGAACTTTCACACTACATATTGCATAAATGGGTCTAATTGCATAGCTATCTACTTAATGGAATCTTATACACATTTACATTTCGGTATACATGGTAGTTTAGCACAGCACCTACTTATCTGTTTACATTTGATACAGTATTTCGGTATTTCCTTTACGGGCTCTGACGACGATATCTTCTGTAGATGACTCGGACGGTCTCTTCGGGCTGGGTTCCTCGGACGGCGACAGTGACGAGGAGACAGACATGCCCGTAGCTGTGGAACTGCCGCCCGCTGAACCGGAGCTGGAACCTTCCAACAGCCAGACTCAGGTCATTTAACATACCTACTGATCAATTGAATTGTAATAACCCTCTGTAGCATTCATCTGCAACATAATCTTATAATGGTAGTAGGTAGATATAATGTTGGTAGTTATTGTTTTGTAAGTTTCCAGCAATTTAAACATTCGTGGATATTTTCGTATAATTCGTTTTTAAGATTGGTCACATTTTGCAAATCCTAATTTAAACCTTATTCACTCTCACTTATGCCATAAAAATCATATAAAAAAAAGTATAGATGGATGCAATGTTCTCGCGCGGGGCGTAGAAACGAATCGATACCTTCGTAGGGTCGGTACGCAAACTCGATACGCCTGGGGCCCAATTCGGAGCTTTGAGATTTTCATCTCACCTTTTTTCGTCTTCGTTGCTCTCGTTTGAAACGTCATAGATGTGAGAGTGACCAAGATAAAATCTCATCTCATCTCAAGCGTAGGAATAGCCCTCCTGTCTTCGCTTTTAAACAATGCCGCAACTCAGTTGTGTTCCTCGGGCCCGGGCGGGCTGGCGGCCGGGGCCGCGGCCGGTCCGGCGCCGGCGCCGGGCCCGGGCGCGGGGCTCAGGCGGCGGCCGGCCACGACGGAGGGCGCGGGCGCGCGGCCGCGGCGGGCGGCGGCGGCGCGGCGCGCGCGCACGGCGCTGCCGCGCCCCGCAATCGACGCGCCTACCCGCCTGCAGATACTCAACACGCTTATGGGTGAGTCGAACTACCTCGGTGGCGTAGTTGGTAGTGAACCTGCCTGCTGAGCTCGGGGGCATGGGTTCGATTCCCACCTAGGGCAAACTTTTATGTGATCAGCATTTGTGTTTGTTCTATATCTGGGTGTTAATATCTATTTAGGTATGTATTGAAATATTCATTATGGATGTATATCAAATCTCTGCGACTGCCACAATACAAGCTTTGTATAGTTTGGGGTTAGGCGACTGTGTGTGAAAAATGATCAGAATTATTCACGCGGGCATTACTAAATCCTGTCCGTCTAGCACGGCCCGGAGACAAATATTGTCTTTCCACCGTTTTTATCCTGTGAGAAAGAGACAAACAAATCCGTATTCTAGCTTTGTCCCATGTAAGCGTGGATAAAAACGGTGGAAATGCTGTTTTAGTCTCCGGCCTGTGCTTCAGGGATGAAGCCCGAACAAAAATCTTTAGTGCCTTGGTTAAGATTACCTTCAAACGTTTGGGCTTACAACGTCCAGTGTCCTAGAAGTCTAGTTAGCTAAAACGTCCAATGTTTTATTACCTACGTCCAGTCCAAAAATGTCCAGTGTTTTAGAACTTAGAAAAGTGTTGGAAAAGTCCAGCATACAAAAATATAGGAATTTAGGTAAAACATTCTAGACCCGATAGGCTCCAGAATGTTGGTCTAATGAGAAGCCTATGCTCTGCGTAGGCGATCACGGACTGAAAATTATAATTATGGTTAATGGTTACGCTAATAATAGCAAGTTTCCTTATCTCTTACCTCCTTGTTACTTGAAAGCAGACTCTATAAGTCTAGGCTATCCTAAATGAGCACAAACGAGGGCGTCAGACAATCCCACGTGTCTCCTTTCTCAGTCATTGTATTCATAATTATAAACAACTTTCTCTGAATATGGCACTGAAAGTCATTCAGTCTGCCGATGAACTAAGCAACCATTAAGTAACCGTGACATATAAGCAGTTATTATTTTAACTTATGCAATTCTTGAGATCTGACAGACAGTCGTACCGTAAGCGGTTATGAACAGCGGTTCTGACTTCAAATGTAAAATTTACTATGCACGTGCAGTTGTGCATGCATCCGGTCCGACCAAACTGGTACAAATTAGTCTGTTCCGTTTGGCTTTTCCTTGTGTGGAAACCTTAATCGCGCTCCTGTTCCGACCGGCTTCAAAAAAGGAGGAGGTTCTTAATTCGACTGACGCGTGACGTTTTCTTTTTATGTATGTTACGCGATCATTTAATTCAATTATGAATCGATTTTGATTTTTCTTTCTTTTTTGTTAGGTAGATCATACTTCAGAGGTGGTTGGTCCCATATAAATTATGTCGAAATCAGTCAAGTTTTTGAAAAAATCCTGAAAAGTCGGATGACGGGATCTTTAGGATATGTATTTATATTATGTACCTATTAATTACCCGACTGCGCAAGAAGGTTGGTTATGTTTTTCGAGTGTATGTATGTATGTATGTGAATTTATATGTATTGAAGGATCAAGCCTTATCCCAGAAGTAAAACATACTAACAGGATGTATGTCTGAAGTTTCTTTGGTACGCCCTACAGCCTGAACAGCTTGATGGATTTCCACATGTGAGGTGTCATTTGAATCGTCTTGATAGTGGAAGTGACATAGGGTACAATTTTTTGCAGCCGGGTTTTTGTTTTTCTTTTATTAATGTTAGTTGTTTTGTTTCTGTTGCCAAGATGAAGAATGGCGCTGCAGCGGCAGCAAGCTCACGTCCCACCAACCTGTGTGTGGCAACTTGGCGCAAGCCTTGCGGCGACCAACGTCGGGCCTTCCCCGTAGTCAAGGTACGTTGAATAAATTCATATGATGATAATAGTAATGATATATTACTATTATCATCACATCACATAACAACACACGAATATTATAAAAGCGAAAATTTTGTGTGTGTGTGTGTAAGTGTGTGTGTTTGTAACTTCTTCTCGCTCAAACGGGTGGAAGGATTTTGATGAAATTTGGTGTAGCACTGCGGGGCGTAGCTAGTTGTAGGAATAATTTATTTATTTATTTTCCCATAATGAATACACCAAAGTCTACCTCATACCGACCATCAGATAAATAGACTGATAAAATATTTAGCGTAAGTAGGCTTCTGACTCCATATAGATCATAGTAGCTGAGAACTTACTTAAGTACGGAAAGTACATTTTCCAAAATGCGATAAAAGTGATGTAAGTGATGCAATTTGAGCGTGTAGTGTAGAAAAAACTTAGGTACATATGTATTACTTCAATATCGCTCACGGGACGTTGTGAAAGCAGAACTCAAATAATTTCCTTCTAATGTGTACCAACGCAATTTACAATCATTAACTGCACTGACGCTAAGGAGTTACGGTTATGATCCTACGCATTTGTACAAGTTGTGCACAAGCTATAGGTAGGTACGTTACAAAAGGAAAGTAGGTTGTGTGAAATGAAACCTGAACTCAGATACCTATGTACTAGGAAGTCCTAACCCTACCTTTATTCTATAGTACCTTAATACCTAAACTACCCACTACCATCGACATTTTCTCTTTTAATAGCATTGAGCTGCTTCCACTTTAGGAAACAATTTATGCTAATAAAGACAAGTTACCAGTTAGTCAAATAACGGCATGTCCATTTCTACGTTTGTTTTAGTTCCTCATACTTGTACTTAATTTACCTAAGGCTAACAGAAATGTTGATATGTGAATAAACAAGTCATCTCTACAAGACCGTGACACGTACCACAGACCACTAAACCCGTTATTCTATAGGTACCAATGCCGTTATCACAATATTTGGTGAACCAATATAGAATTATTGACACGAACTGGTATAGAAACTGTGCTCCGCTCCGTTTGGCAGATAGGAGTCGAGTATCTAATGAGTTATTTCAAGTCTATGATAAGATCTCATCAGATTTGGTAGGTATGCATTGCATGCAAATTGTGTTAAACATGCTAGGCGCACGATAAACTTAGGTGCCTAGGTATGTGACGTTAAACAATTTAGAAAGTTTTTTTGCAATACTATGTTGAGGCACCTTATTAAACTCACTTATTGGAGCATGATACTTCTGAGGCCAGTTTTGCTAACACTACTTTTTTGTATTTTGAAATATTTGTAGATTTATGCGTATTAATATTTCAACAGAATCAGAATTAGAGTCCATGGAAGATATTATAGGAGACGCTACCAGAGTCCTAGCCGATGAGATACCGCGAGCTCCAATAACCGAAGACTGGATCAAATTCAGAGAAGATACTGGGTGAGTAAGAATAAATATTGTTGATCTAAAAGATAATACACGTAAATTTAATAAGCTATTTGCTAAATTTATTTGCTCTTGAGTAATATCAACAAAGTTTTGTAAAGTCACGGTGACCGTTTTGATATCACTATAAGCTAGTGCTTTAAATTAATGTCAAGATGACAATGGCAAAATTAATATACCTAGATGGAAATCTCAGCAAGTCCCCGCTTTCATGAAGTTCACTAAAATTGTTGAGCACAAGATAATAAGTGCCAATTGAAACTCATCAAAATAAAACACCTATAACACAGCGCTATCAGAGAAAATAATACCCATTTAGCTGCCACAGACAATTTCAATTACAGAATCGATATCGACATTGACTTCAATAAGCGAACGAATGAATTCGATCCATCAAAAGCGATTGATAGATTGGAGGAAATTGAAAAGGAAACCAGAGAGCGATACAAAACCGGGGACCTCGACCCAGTGACAGGTTGGCATGTGCCCGGGCCGAGCAGTAGTGCCCTAAACTTCAACACAATTATGCAGGACTTTGAGCAATGGAAGGCCAACCTTACCCCGCCCGAGCCTGGAGATGTGGACAGCCTGTTTAATGATCTCAGTGCCATAGAAAGGAACATGGGGAGATTCTCGGATAGCGCGTCATGAGTTGAGTAAGAAAGCAGCTTTCGCGGCAAACAGACTCCGGTTGTAGGTCGCGGGCGCGGAAATGCTTTGGTTTCGTACCGAGTGAAACATGACATTGTTTAGCATTAAAGTGTTGTTGAGGTAGGTTTGGTTGTAGTTTACTGGAGACTGTAGTTAATCTCATTTGTCAAGGTTATTGTTTTTAGTGTTAGAGTTGAGAAAAGTTACGATCCATGTTTGAATTATTCGACGGAGAGATTATATCGAAAGTTTTTGGTTTTAGCAGGGTTTTTGGTTGTTTGCAAGGTTTATTAATGGTCTACATGCACCTTGTAATAGGTGCTTACTTAAATGTTATTTTTATAATATTTGAGCGTTTTTAAAACGCGATTTGTATATAAATAAATCGGAATAAAATCTTAATTATCTATTATTAACTTGTAGAATTTATCAATTACACTTTTGCCATAGATAGAGCAACGATAATTCACTATCTACACAACTTATACTTACTTTTATAATACAATTTATGAATAAAAAATATATTTTATGAATATATGTATGAACATAAATCTATTTATTTTTATCCATAGTAGCGTAGGTACCTACTGTACCTTATGTTCAAAATATTAATTATTTCTTTGTTATATTTAATTTTAATTTATCATTATCACAACTGAAATTGTGGATTTATTAAAAAATATAGCCAATTGGCTAAGTAGGTTATATTATATATTTTTATCATACGAAAGAGTACAAATATATACAGAATATAATATGTAAACATTCTAATACGGAATATATAAATCTAAGCTACTTGCATTGTTGAAATGTATCTTACCTACTTACTTTTACTTGATAAAGTAAGTAGTTACTGTTTTTTCTTGTTCTTCGTTTCTTCTTTGTATCAAGGCATTTGAACTTATAGGTAGATGAAAGGCGATTCTACTATGTCTACACTTACTACAGCCTTAAAAGGTACATAGGTAGGACATGTACTTACATAGATATTTAGGTATTTACCTACACGCATTTATGTTTACTTTTGTATCGTCATGCCTTTCCCTCGAAGAGGTGTACAGCACCCACACGTCGCCGGACGATTTTCAGTCCCAAATGAGACAGGGGGCGAGCCTGTCGCTATACAAGGCTCCAGTTATGTACTTAGCAGATGAAATTAAATACGCATATAATTATGTCCACACTTGCTATATGTTTACTTCGCTATAAACCCCGATATCTTATCTTATATCTTTAAATGAGCAATTCTTTTATATATATATATATATAATTGGAATCTCGGAATCGGCTCCAACGATTTTCATACAATTTAGTATATAGGGGGTTTCGGGGGCGATAAATCGATCTAGCTAGGAATCATTTTTAGAAATTGTCATTTTATTCGTGTTTTATCGATAATCAACTTAAACATAAACTTGGAAGAAAAATACCAAAAAGGAGGCGTTTGAGTAGTCTCAACTGAAAAATATGACTCTTCCTGACATCTATTGGCGAATAATAATACTATTTTTTGTGAGCAACTAATTGCTTTAACGACACAACAGCAGATGGCGTTGTTAAGTAACACGAAGTCAATGAGTGTTTGCTTTGAGGTTAGACTAAAATCAATTGTTTATTTTCCAAAAACACAATTAAAAAAAAAATACCGAGCAATTCTCGGTCATCCAGGTACTATTATTTTATGTAAGGTGACTTAATATGACGTGTGTCATCGATAAATACAATATCAAAATATACCTACTTACCTCTCTGGAATTTTGATAAAATATCGTTGTTAGTAATACTTTTAATTGTACTTGCTCTAAATTAACTTCGCGTGTTTGAACTATTTTGTAATAATAAATAAATTTGAATTGTTATCTCAGTGTTTGTTTTACATATTTTAAACCAAAATATTGTCCTTTGCTCTGTATTTTGTACCAAAATGTCTTTATTAAAATACGTTAAAAGTCATTCACTCATATTGTTTTGTGATAATGGCCTAGTTGGAGAAGGCCTGCCTCTCAAGCCAGAGGTGTAATACAACACCCACACTTCGCCGGACGATATTCAGTCTCAAATGTGACACGGGACAAGCCTGTTGCCATACACCAGGCTCTAGTCATGTAGCAGATGACATAGGTACAATACGCACATATGTTCACAAAATGAATAAATTGGTGCGTGCTTGTCGGCTGGGTTCGAACCCGCTCTCTCAGGCGGGCATTCTCCAACTAGGCTATCATCGCTTTTTAAATATAGGTAATATTATGTAAATATGTAGACTATTTTACCGCTTTTGCCGCGTTGCCTAGTGCTATGTGATTTCCACGTTTCCTTGAAAATTACGTAAGGTCTACGCAAGCCTAACTACACATACCTACCTACTAAACCTACTTAGATAGTTGTAATCACCTGTTCAAGTTCACGCAAGGACATTTTACCGTTAAACATGGTGATACAGTACGTGAGCTCTACGGTCCAGGGTCATGAGAGCAGTGTTGGGCAAAAAATAAGTTCAAAGCCCTAGAGAACGTGCAAAAGTACATTCGATTATAGGCTCGTCGCACGTTAACGTTTTTTTATAAACACTAAAGATCTGCGTGTGATTCAATGGTAAACCATTATTAAATTTAAGCTACGTTACAGTTTTAAGCTGTTTTTACCTTATTGGCATGGTAGGTATAATAATATTCTCTGCCAGATATAGCATTCAGCCACACGTAGTAACGTCAATCGAGGCTTAAGGAAGACGTAATATTACAACGAGTTCGAAAGAGATGGATGATGATGACGTCATTATGTGTTTGCTGAATGCTAGACCTTATTTTTTGGATCATGCTTAATGGTATGGTATTGCTTCTGTTTCTAATGTGAAGAAGAGGAAGGCTTTCACCCTACAGTAGGAAGTCTACAGCAGTCAGTGTTCCCCAAAAACACAATATGAGTGTTCAAATTTTCTATCGATCGATCGATCTAGTTTACTTTACATTTAATCTAGGTTTAATCCTTTGCGCCTGTTGGCTGGTTTGTCCTGTGTCTTATGTGTCGTGACCGAGGTCGAGAACGGAAGAATTACCTGTCTCAGAAATAAGGGCACGGATATGAAGTCCTTAGATATACCTAGGTACTAAAGACGCTGCGGGTGGCGCGGTTTTGCTGATTTGTGTTCAAAACGCACAATGTGTGCGCAAAATGCGTTCCCTTCCCGTGTTATTTCCACAAGCGATGGAGGAGGGATGACATGGAGTGCCGAGGGTTGGATTGGAGTCCAACATCCAACATTGCAAATGTAAGTACCTACATCTACTTTCCTAATCAGATTAAACATGTACTCTGAACCTACCTAAATGTCGTTAAAAATCAAATGTGAAAAGTTAAATTCTTGGAATTTTCTACGAAAAAAATGCATGTAGGTAATTGGCAACGTACAGTCACAGAATAAATATACTTAGTTCTTAGAAGTGAATTAGGATTACTGAGTAGGTTAGCGATAACGTAATAACCCAACAACAAGCAGACGTAAAGCTCTTTGTTGATACGTCTCTGTCAGCCTAGAAACTATATAAATTACTTTGCTTGTCTGCGGACCGCCTCCACGAGAGGATTACATTTAATTCTGAACCAGCCAGTTAGTTACCCGAAAGCAGCCGTCTCTAACAGACGTTTCCTATTTTCTCGTCAAAAATGGCTTCAAATATTTACCGTTTTGTGTGGACTAATGTATTAACAGTTTATTATTCGTTTATTGCGTTGTTAATGTTTGGTGTGGAGTATTTGAAGAGTCCTTTCAAAAGTCCGTGGGCGCAGAAATTGAGGTTGGAACCTCCTAGCCGGCTTTCGGACCCTAACTATGGAGTACACAAATATATAAAAGTCAATGTAAGTACTCAGGATATTTTTTAATACTTATTAAAAAGTATATGATACAAATCTTTTTTCAACAAATAAATAGTTTTGTAACACACTTATTGCAAAGTCAAGCAAGCAAGGTAAAAAATAGCAGATCTACTCGATGGGTAAGGGTAATAACCTTAACTATATAATGTATCTACACAGAATAATGACCTAAAGCTATTATGTATCTGTCGCAGCCAACTAGATTAATTCGCCGTTCAATTATCAGTCTAGCCTTTTTACTAAACTTTTAACTACCATACTAATGATATTCGGCCATTCCATAAACGGCTAGGCAAAATGACTTGGATCGACAACATTGACAACTTGCCTAGCCTAGTCATTTAAATAAGAAGGGTTTACGGGTTGTTTTAAAAAAATTACCACGAAGGCTTAAGCGGGAGCAAAGCGAAGCGAAGCCATGCATCCGCATTTTTTTAAATGTAAATAGTAGGTAGGTGTGGTAATTATGGTATGCTACCATACCATAATGATCACACCTACCATAATTAATTCAAAACACATTTTGAATTACATAGTATTTTTATCAAATATTTACCCTACCTATTTTAAGAGTGGCTTGAGCACCAGCCAGCCAGTGTATTAAATTTTGTATTTAACTCTATGGCTGTATAGGTATTATTCGGAAAGCTAGTTGAACGGCGCCGTTTAGTAAAATGGCTAGGCTGTTACTTGAACGGCTGATTAAGCAAGATGGCTGCGACATAACTGTACCGATCACTCTATGAGAGCGGTGGCAAGCAGATGTAATAAAATGGCCCATCATGGACAATTTTGCAACACATACAAACTCACCACATGCTTGTTACTCAACCTAATTTCTATCAAAGGCGATTCTGTGCGGGCGGGCACACATAATGCATCATAATGTGGCTTTTCTAGGATCTTACGTTACCTAGTAACATAATACGGTGCGTGTTCGATAATAATATTGCATATTAGCACTACACGAAAACGTTACGCTTTCTGCCCCAATCATGTTTCTTCCGTGGCGTTCGATTAACCGGAGTGCCAGGCAACCTGTTTTCGTTCGCGCTTCCTAGATCTAGATCTAGACTTACCTATTTGCGAGAGAGACTAGACCTCAGACATGGTCTTACTACGAACTTACTACCATGCTACGACGAGAACTCGTTATTTATTATCTATAATTAATCCACTTAATCGACCGAGCGAGCGTTTGCCAGCGAAGCGTCCGTGCATCAGCTTCGACAAAAATGCTTTCGTATGTCCAAATTCCAAGGGACTTACCGCGACTTTTGACAGTAAACGAAAACTTTTATCGTTTCCGTTTGGCTCCATACATGTAGCATAGTTCCTTAACGTTTCCGCCAGGGACGCATCATTGAAATAAATTTATCTATCTATTATATATCTATTTAAATATGTATTTAAAAGATATATACGTATTTATATCAGTCTCTGGCAGCCATAGTACAAGCTTTGCTTAGTTTGGGGTCAGACGACCGTGTGTGTAAGTGTACTGATATAAAAAAATAAAAATAAAATGGAGCCAAACAAGAAACTAAAAAAGTTTTCGTATATATCAAAACTCATAGTAAGGGTGCAGATCTCTGTCTTCATATTCAGGTCGCATTTCTTAACCGATTAATATGAGTAGGTTCAATAATTATCAGTATCCGATTCAATATTTGAATTTTTTCAAAAACTACCTCAATAGAAAAAATATGTATAATTAGCGAACCTGCTCACAATTTTTTACGAGAATTGGTCGAGGAATGCGATCTTTAGAGGAGACGACATCGTTCAGGCTTGACGTTCCAGAAAACCTCGTCGTCGTCGTGACATCGGAAACGTCCAGTGTCCTGAGGTCTAGTTTGTTGAAACGTCCAATGTCTAATAACGTATTGTCCAAAAATGTCTGGTGCTTCATAATGACTAGTGTTCGAAAATGTCTAGTGTAAGATAACGTTCAGGGTACGCGAACGTCTAGCGTCTTGAATGGACTAGTTTTTTTCAGACACCACACACTTTTTTAAATCATCGATATCGATCGATTTTTTAAATAACTTTTTTTTTTATTTTATCAATATATTTGTCAACTAGCTGTGCCCCGCGGTTTCACCCGCGGTTAAAAAGTATCCTATGTGCTATTCTAAACTATAATCTCTGTGTGCCAAATTTCATCCAGATCTGTTCAGCCGTTCTGGCGTGAAAGAGTAACAAACATCCATCCATCCATTCTTACAAACTTTCGCGTTTATAATATTAGTAGGATTATGAACCGATTCGGATGTAAGTATAAAAAATATATTTCAATATATTTTAGCTTAAAATCTTCAGTGAATTTTATCTATACCTACTATAAAAATGTAAAAACAAAAGACGATCTTTTTGGAAAAACAAAGTACGATCTATGTGAACAAAAAAAGATGATTGGTATGGGAAAACAAAATCCGATCTGATTGGAAAAACAAAAGACGTTTGAAGTAAAAAAAAAAACAAAAGACGATCTATGTCAAAAATCTAACGACGATCAATGTGGAAAAACAAAAAGTGTAAGAGGAATTTGATTATTTCCACATTAGTATGTGGAAAAACAATTGACAATCAAAATGCGAAATAGTTACGTGTTATGAAAGGCTGCAAAGTTGTTTTTCCACTTTGACGTCTTTTGTTTCCCACTCTGATTGACTTTGATATTTCCTTTGATCGTCTTTAATTTTTCCGCATATAAATTGTATTTTGTTTTTCCTCATAGATCGTATTTTATTCTTTAATTTCGTTCGTCCTTTATTTTTACACTTTGAAGGTATTTTGTTATTCCACTTTAATCGTTCACACCGTTTAATGCGCAAGAACCTTGTTTTTAGGACTGGACAATATAGAACTAGAGACTAGACAATATAATATAGAAAGTGAACTTTTCGAAATTGGACGTTTTTCACTGGACATTGTTGGACTAGACATAATGAGACATGGACGTTTTAGCAAACTAGACGTTGTCAGCCCAAACGTCACAGAGCCACTCGTTTAGGTGTAGGTATTTACTAATAGTATTAAAGATAGACAGATACAAACGCTCATATTTTTATTTTTTAGATAATAAGTAGGTATTTATATTTTTGGTTAAAACCATGTCAACCATTTACATTGCAATTATTTATATAACGGACATCGATTTAAATTCATTGTTGGAATTTAACGTAGAAGAGCTGTCGAAGACAGTTTGCTAAAAATGTAAACGTGTGTTTAAATTTGATGATTTTGGGTTAAGTACATAATTATTAACACTATATTTATTGAAGAGTTTTCAAACACAGCAGTTCTGTTAAACATTTAATCACCTTGTCAAGTTTCAATGAATATGGCGTAAGCACAGAATAAATAACTGTACTACGTGTAAAACTCATTAATGTTCATCTTTTTTTTAACATAATTTATCGTGGCGATTATTTGCTTAGCTGTCCAATAGGCTCGACATGTAACTTATAAAATGGCTGTCAAAAACAGACGGTTAATTTTAATAACCTTGTCAAGTTTCGGTAATTTAATCTAAGTCATAACACACTAGTTTGTTAATAATTCTAAATAGTTACCTACTCCAGACCTAACAATACAACTTCTTTTGAAAAAATAACAATATTGCAGGTATATTCCTATTTGCTTGAATCTAACGTAACTTTTGCATTTTTGGAAGAGGCGTTCGGGATATGAACTGAAATTTTAGTGACTTAGAGTTTTCTGAGTAATTGACATGTAAAATTTTTTTGTCATCAATAAAAACCATAATCAGTGGAAAAAAAAACTTACGGAACATCACATAGATACTATACTATAGTACATAGATACTTTTACCACATACATACTCGTATATGGTATACCTACTTACTAATAATTTATATTTCTAACTTTTTTGCAACTTTCGATATTTTTGCTATTTTGATACCAGAATAGAAGAAACCGTTACATCACCGCTTGAAAAAAGCAGCCTCTAAATTCTCCACTGACGCGATTCTTACATTATCGATTGATTAACGAGTACTCGAAGCTATTTCTAGCTTGGAGCACAGATTAAATAATAGTACTACCTAGGAGTTTGCAATAACATCCTGAAAAATATTGGCTTTCTGGCAGTTACGGATACAGGTTTTCTACGGACGAAGATTTTGCAGACGTTTCGTATACATTACTACACTTTAGTACTTATTTATTACGCTCTATAAGCAGTTTATAAAACGTTTACTTACTGTTTCGGTGTACGAGTGGACAGGGAAATAGAAAGAAGTAGAAAAACAAGAAATAGTAGAAAAACAAGAAAAATGTTTGGGATATACTTATTGGAACTAGCGAAAAAACCCACTAATATTATAAATGCCAAACTTTGGACGGATAGATAAATAGAAGGATTAGATGTTCGTTACTCAATCACGCCAGAATGGCTTAACAGATCTGGATGAAATTTAACACAGACTCTTAGTTTACATTTTAACTGTCAAGAACCAGGATGATAAGCACAATATTATTCACAGCTAAGATAATTATATATCGCAGTTAGGAGTAATTAGTATCTTCTGGTCACAAGCTTCGTCATCCAACAAAAACTATAGGTGTGTCTGCCAGAAACTCATAACAAAAAAACTATTGATTTCTACAGATAATGATGAAAATTTTGACGTATGTAGGTATACCTATGTAAAATTATGCAATATTAGACTTGTCAGATATCGTCATTTGTTTTGTCATAACATGTTCTGGTCGACCTATAGCCCTGACTAATGTAATTGTTTTACTTCTAAAAATTATGTCTTAGTTTGTCAGCATTTTCCTTATTATCAGTAAAGTTTAGAAAACAATTCTGGTATTCATGAATGGCAGTTGCTTACATACTCTATCATTATATGGTTGCAAAATTGTAATCTATATCTCGAGAGTGATGGGTATCTCTATATATCCATCACCTCTGCTCCTCTAATCACCCCTTCGTCCTCTTCTCTTTTTTTGTCCATAACTACCACATTACGCTGCCTTGGAAGAATGTCTAGCGATCCCGGAGTTGTCAAACGACTACGTCACTCCATGGTCGACGTCATCGACACGTCATCGCTCTCGAACTTGTTGGACTTATTCCGGTCTTGCCTAAGCATCGATTCAAGGTATACGGTACTTGGCGGAGTATGTATTATTATAACGTAGAAGAACCTACTATAAAAAACTTGGCATGACCTTCGTCTGTTGAATTATGAATTTATGACATTTTGAGATACCAATTATATTTAATTTTGTAAAAAGTAGTTACACATATTTAGTATTATTTTAAGCCAATTATGGAATTTAGTTGGTCTAATTGGCGGATCGAGCTACGATTCACTACGTTTAACCTTTTATGTTTTTGTAAAAGATCTTGATCTATGTTTTTGTAAAAGATCTTTGTTTTTAAAACTTTTTATTGCATTCGTTGTGGTCGCGGGATTTTTGTGAAAAAGTAGGTCCATTATGTAGATACTTATATGTCAGTACCTTTACATAAATGTAAGTTATTTACACAGAATATGCCCTATTACATCTATGTCTATGGTTATTTAGAGGCCCACTGCGTAATCTCTACCGCCTACAGCTTTATTTTTATAAGAACCATGGAAAGGAAACTCATTTGTAATTTTATCAGGCAAGAATACCCACTCACGTTACTACATTAGGTATAGTAGGCTAAGACCAAAATTCACTAAAACCACAGGGACCCTATTCGGAGATTTGAGATTCTCATCTCACCTTTTTTCGTCTTTGTTGCTCTCGTTTAAAACGTCATGGGTGTGAGGGTGACCAAGATAAAATCTCATCTCATCTCACGCGCAGGAATAGCCCCCCAGAACATAAGTATAATAATACTACGTACTAAAACTTGACAAGTTGATTAATTTTGTAACCACCTTTTTTGGACAACTGTTTAACGAGTTCAATGCCAATAACAGACGATTAAATAAATAATCACCATTTAAAATTTTTAAGTGTCTGCGCTGAGACTGGGGATATCGGTAATATCGTGCTCTACCACCGTTTTTTGTTGCTAATTGTGTTTTAATTTATTTTGAAGCATATAAAACTGCACTATGTGGAGAGCGGGGATCCTGCGAAGCCGCTGATGCTGTTCCTGCACGGGTACCCTGAGTTCTGGTACTCTTGGCGTCATCAGATCGTCGAATTCAACAAGGACTACTGGTAAACACTGATAACTTATTGATCACTATTTACCTATATGTTTAATAGGTACTTAAACACAGGATGAGACATTAAAAGTCTCATAGAAAAACTTTCAGAAATAATAAATTTGCCACAAAATTGCATAAATCAGTGGTGAATCAAGCAGTGTTGTAAGTAAGGTCTAATAAATTACTAAATAACTAATAAAGGTGGAGTAGCCTTGGAATTACCTAGTTACTTACCTACTCCGTTTTGTATTTTTCATTATGGAACTCTAACATGAGTGTGTCTCGACACCATAGACACGACACGCATTTGAAACTTTATTTACTAGCATATTATAGCATAGTTCTGTTCATTTATTAGTATTATTTACTAGCACCGCCCTACGATTTCACCAGCGGGTGAAATCCCGGAAAATTCCTTAGCGAAGGAGCGCCGGTAATTTTCCGGGATAGAAAGCACATGTCCAGTGTCCAAGCTATCAGGAGATTTCTTGCAGCGTTGAGTTGAAGAAAACTTTTGTTTGTGTAAAATACATAGAGTGTGATTTTATTTTAGGTGCGTCGCTGTTGATATGAGGGGTTATGGAGATTCTGAGAAGCCGGAGGGTGTGGAGCATTACAAGATAGAGATGCTCGTGGAAGACGTGCGGGATCTCGTTCGGCAGTTAGGTAACGTTTCTTAGAGAAATATAGTTTCTAGACACTTTTGTTAAAGCCTTTATTTGTATGTGGCTATACTCGATTTTGTCTCTCTGTGTTTGTCACTGCTGAACGGATTTGAAAGCTGTTGACTGAGCGGAACTGAGCGGACTGAGCGGAACGGTTCTTACTTATCTTTTGTTTGATGAAAAACTCTCTTTTCCATCAAATGTTCAAACTATGATCCGATGTTAAAACGTAGATGAGAGAGAAATTGAGATCTTCAAGCTAAACAGATACTTTAAGCGCGCTTCAGGTTCTAATCATTATTTCTAGCAAACAGTTTAGGCCTATAGCTGTAGGGTCCACTGGGGCAAATGCGTATGTGGGGCAATTGCGTCTTTCGAGAATTACTGACTAATCCTTTACAAATTAGGCGCCACCTACATCTTTTATCTATCTTTAGTTGCTATAATCAGTACAAGATGGCGTTAGTTGCCTAATTTGTGAAGGTGTGACGCATTTGCCCCAGTTGCTATTGATGTAATTAATGAATCTTTTTTATTGTTTTAATTTGCAATTAAGTATTCTTTTTTTAAATTTCCAGGTGCCCAGAAGTTCATCCTCGTATCTCACGATTGGGGCGGTCTGATCGCGGCGCGGTTCCGCGACGTGTACCCTGACGTCTTGAGCGCTTGCATCTTGCTGGCCAGCGTTTCAAGAGAATCCTGGGTGCATGAAATATGGAACAATAGTAGCCAGCGGTTGAAGTCTTGGTAAATATAATAAATTGTTTGTCTATCGTTATCAATCATTTTACAGATACAGTACTGGTGGCCTACCATGAATGATGGTTATGTTTTGTTTTCGACGCTGCGCTACCATGAACCTTATTGTGCGGGGCGATAAGATTCGCGGTCGCGCAGCGTCGAAAACAAAACGTAACCATCATGGCCTGATGTCATTGTAGGCCGCCTGGTGTCTAGAAATAGACACTTGCTAATAAGTATATTGAGTCTCAAATAAGTAAGTAAGTATGTTAAATGCCTGAAAAGGCATCTTTTTGTGTTCTGTCGATTTATAACAAAAACAACTACATATAACATATTGTCTTATAAACAGTATCTGCTCAGGCATTTTTGCATCACATTATGACGAACTTCTAAAGCGAGTCAACAACCTAAATCAGTAGTCAGTGTTATTGTCATATTGACATTACATCACCGAGCCAACGTGTTTCATATCTACATGAAGCCTCTTTTAACATATAAGTAAGAAATAGAGAAACTTATTACTTACATACCTGCCTAGCCTACGCAATAGGCGAGGTGATGTACTCGTAGATACAAATGAGCCAAATGAGACACATCGTTAAGTCGTCACTGCGATTCTGTAATTTGTATGCCATGCAAGTGCCATCAGATCATTCGAGTGGCTGAATCCGTCTCCATACACCTGCCATGATATTTATTTTACCTACTTCCATTGTTATGTCACGCTTCGCGAAGTTTCTCCGTCAAGTTCAGATGGAATAAAAACTCGTATGGCACAGTTTGGTGCGGTTGAACTGATGTTGGAATTGTATTTTCTATTTATCGTCAGTCGGTTAGGTAATTCACTTATGGTACTGTCCAACATTAGTAAAATTACCTAGTTATTTGCTTCATTGTTATTTTGTGGCTGTATGATTGCTGACTATAGGATGCAATAGGGCAACCAAGATTGTGCGCGCATCTGAAGTAAATACCTAACTGTTTTAAACGGATCGCAGCGTGTGCAGAGAGCCTTAGGCCTTATGAAGTTACGACTATGTTTGTTTTTGTTCAAACTAATCTTCTATAGTTATTTCTATAGTTATTCGATACTAGGTACACGCTTATGAGCCAACTGCCAAGTAAGTTTAGAGGGACCATTCTACTTTAGCACCAAATGTAACTGTATACTAATGTTTGTCAATGAACATTACATAGATCTACCTACGCTCGGTGCAATAATCATAAAACGGCACTTTCAACTATAAAGTTTTTTTTGTACATAAGTAAGTAATTTATTTTATTACTCACCTTCCAAAGAAGTTCTTAACTGCTATTGCTTAACATTACCCACACAGGTAGCTTCTGTTGTGATGCATCGATATAATTAAATGTACGTACTTACTAGATTTCATCATCCGAACATTGACTGTACTGCAATCCGTACACCCTACAAAATTGTGACTTAGACACGAACGCCGTGTAGTTGTCTATACGGAGCAAGAAAACTACGCTCTAGCACTGCATTTTATTAATTAAATCCACAGCTCTCAATATTTTTTTTTTTAATAATTAGGTTGTCATTAGTCTGCGTTACGTTTTTTGTTTGGAACAGCTTCTCCAGTACATACTATATTGTTTTTTATATTTAGGTACCTAGGTAACTAATTTTATTATTCAATTCGATCTGACGTACCTAAGACTATCTTACCTATCTATTGATTTGCAGGTATAATCCGAACATGTGTAGCTGTAATGTAAATTTTCATAGAAAACTATTAGCACAAAATTGACTTAGCATAAAAATCCAAAAACTGACTTGCTAAAAATATCTTTTTAAGTATACATTACAAAATTATCGAACCTACCTACTCACAAAATAATAATAGAGAATCATCAATTTCATAAGAGAATCAGTTGAGAAATGCGACGTGAGTAGAGGATGAGAAATGAGAAAGCTTTTGCCAAAGCTGAAGCATAGACACTTTGCTCGGTAACGCTCGCTCGGTCGATAAGTACCTAAGCACTCGCAAAATTATTTTTTATTTAATTATTTCTAACATAACTTTTTTTCTCAGGTACGTATTCCTGTTCCGGGCTCCGTATTTAGGCGAACAGATGATGCTGATGTCTGACCAATGCGTGTACAACAAAACAATGATGGTCAAAGGAAAAGACGGAACTGATCAACAGGACATCGAGTGCTACAAGTATTGCTTTGGGAAACCCTGTAAGTTGGATAAAATAATGTATTAGTACCTAACTAGGTATTACCATGGTATAATCATCACTTATAGAAACACGCAGTGACGTCAATCGATGCTTAAGCAAGACCGAAATAAGTCATTTACAACAAGTTCGAAAGAGACGGATGACGATGACGTCATTATGTGTTTGCTGAATGCTAGACCATGTTTTTTGGATCATGCCTATTACCTAACTACTGTAGGTATCATAATGCACTTCTGTTCAGTTATTATTACCTTTTACTGCTTGTAATTCCAGTAAATCTTTATTTTATCAAGAAGCAATTACCAGGTTCGTGGTAATGGATCATGCTATTATTTATGCCATTATTATTGTATCAATCATCATGTTTTTTCTCGTGTCTACGAATAATACGAGTAGTAACTATTCATGGCTCATATCCAAATCACGAATTCCTTTGTTCTCAAAATTATGAAAACCCCTCACGGGCAGCTTCCTTCCATAATACTTAATTAACAACTTTTGCTCTATGACTTGTTTGAATTGAATTGAATTAAGTACCTACTAATCTAGGTAAGCACTTTAGTTTAAAGATTTTCTAAGTTGCCCTAATTTGCTCGTCACCATCATCACGAATTTTCTAAACCACGTATCTTAAAAATCCCTTTTTTTCAGCGGCATTCACTCCTCCAATCAACTATTACCGGGCGAACTATGCATACTATTTTCCGGAGAAGTTCCACAAAGAAGATGTTCCCCTACTAGTCGCTCACGGGCAGCACGACGAATACATCAACCACAGCACTCTGGACTTGATGAAGAAGGAATACGCCACCATCGAAACCACAATACTTGAAAATGCAGGCCATTTCATGCAGCAGGAAGAGCCAGTAAAAGTCAACAAGCTCATTAGAGATTTCCTGGCTAAGAATAATCTTTAAGCCATATTTTTAATTACCTAATTAATTAATTTGAGAAACTATTTCAATAGACGTATTGTCTATTAGAATGTTATTGCTTTAATGCTTTTATGCGCTTTTGTTCATAATTGTTAAGCCGGAACCAGACTATTGCCGCGAACGCCCGTGAAAGCGCAAATACGCCGTTCTTATTAGTCAAAAAACTTTTATTAACCAATAGGAACACTTTCGCGAGCGCAGTATATCTGGAAGTACGCAATTTTCTTTGTGGTGTCCTATTCTAATCAAGATGTTGTATTAGGTACCTTAAATAAATTGATGTTGATTAAAAGCTGTGTAATTAAACGTATCTAGCACCCTACAAAATTTGTCCGCCTTATAACCTATTAGTTGGCAATTCATCATCTGCAAAATTGAGTGGAAGAGCAACTTTCTTAATTTCTAATAAAATCAGTAAAAATAATTTTACTTTAACCTCACAAGCTCGGAAAGATTCTTAACTGTTTAACGTTCTCTTCGAAATCTGAGTGCAAAAGTGCATTTTATCAAGCCTGGAAAGAGTTTTTAAAATTTGAACTTTAGAATCGCACTGGCCAGCACGACTGCAAAAAAACTCGGACGAACTCGTTTAATTCAGGATTCTTTAATTGAACCACAAGCGAAGCAACGATAGGTTCAAATATAGAATCCTAAATTGTGTGTAATTTGTGTGAGAACACTAATGTCATAATATCCTTCGCTTGCTCGGGGTTTAATATACTCACGGGAAAGAACAACTTTGCAGCCATGCTTATCAATATCTTAATGGTAGCAAAGTTGTTTTTTGACGCGACTACAGCGAAGAAAAGTCCGAAGACTATCGAATGTTTTGCGTATGGCGCTAAATTTAAATTTTAAACAGTTTATTGTTTGTTGCCAGACAGAGAAACTATTGTACATGATCATGGAACTTGTGGTTATCTTGGACTATTTCCTCTTTATTTTTAAGACATATTTGACAAATATGCGGCTGATTACTCAATTTCATAATTAAGAGGAAACACAAGGGCCGTTTTTCCATACAAACATAGTCCCCTGTTTTCTCACTGGATAATACCGGTAGATTCATGTATTTTTTTCTGAGTATCTATGGTTATTATAAGCATGTTCCTATGATTTCCTTTTTTTCATATATTAATTATTAAAAAAGATACAAACGTTCAAAAACTTAAAAAAAGGCCGGTTTTTCCGCTGAATTCAAACACCCAGAAAACAAATTTGAGTAGACTTAATCAAAAAATTAAAACATAGGGACACAGTTCAAGCCCTATTTTAATTTTTAATAAAAAAACTATTTAAATCGGTTAAGTTTTGGAGAAGGAATCAGGGGACTACGAATCAATGATTTTTTGGAATTTTAATAGGTATTTTCAGTCCAAGCTGCAGTTGGCTCTATCGCACTTGTTCGGGCACTGCGCGACAGCAATAGATTTTAGAAATACCAATTTTTCATTTCTCTACGCCTTGATGTTTCCTCTTAATTAATTTAGTTATCCAAAAAAACAAAGTCATTCAGCAAACACATAATGACGTCATCGTCATCCGTCTCCTAGACGACTTATTTCGGTCTTGCCTAAGCATCGATTGACGTCACTATGTGTTGCTGAAAGCCATACCTGGCGGAGTATAATAAACCATGATCCGTCTAGCGCTTAAAAAAAAGCTGTTTGAAATTTAAATTTCACGTCATATTGAAACGTTTCATCCCAAATGTTTTTTTTTTCATGCTGGCCAGGGCGATTATTCTAAGATTCGAATTTTAAAAACTTTTCACGCTAGCAGATAAAATGCACTTTTGCACTCAGAATGACAAACAGAATCTTTCCGAGCTTGTGAGGCGATTGATAGTAACTTATTGATAGTTAACTTTATTGTTCTAACCACCTTTAGAGGTTTTAGTTAAAATTAACTGTCTCGTAGAAGAGCGCTGTAGGCGGAGTTGCTGGATGCGGGCAACGCCAGATCGGTCGTTGTAGACGTCATTGGGAAAAGTCTTTTTTCCATCAGTGGAGGTCTTCCGTGCTGACGTGCAAATGATGACGAGACTCTTAGGCTTCCCACACGCACAACCGTCACCACACTTTTAACTGTGCGTACTTGATTGAGGCCTAAGCGTACAAAACTGAAATGTGTAGTAACGATACGATCTTTTCGACTTGCGTAGGCAAGGTATGGCGAATCTTGTGCGTGTGGTAGTCTTATTAGGTGGAGGTAGCGCTGCAGTCGAATATTATACTATTGTCCAACACGTATTGTCCAACACTTCATAGAAAAATAATAAGATTGAAACCTCACTATTTTTCTTCTTATGCTGCGCGTCTACTACTTCTAATAACACTGCCGTTAACATCTTCCGAGGCATTGGAATTTACAAAATTCCGAGAGAGTTCGTCAATTGCATTCGCATTTTGTATCAGCAATTTAGCAGCTTGGCATAACAGTAGGTAGAAATCTATGCCATTCAAGAACGTTAATTAGTGACGTCATTACCAGCGTATGGAGCGATTCCGACGCAGTGGATGTAAGACTTATTTTTTTTAGAATTAACACGTAAACACATAACATCAAAACCAGTGACGAACGAAACAGTATGATGCAGGACAGTGCGCGAGCTACATCCAGCTTTGCAGTTTTGAACGGCGGACTGCTAATTACGCAGGATCATGAATGGGAATGGGTGTGGGTATTTCCGGTAAGATTACTGGTTTTTTAACCACAACGTAAAGCTTACTCGGTAGAGACCATAGAGTATAGACAACATTTTAAACGCTACGCTGTAGTTTATTTTGTTGAAAAGGATGGTTAGAAGTTTTATTTGTAATATTTTCTAAACGAGCCTCTTAAACTAAACTCTAATTAGAATCCGTAGAAAAATTTTAAGAAAAAAAATTGTTTTTTTAATTTTTGTTCAGAATAGACTGTTTCAAACTCACTTCGTAAATGATAACGAGCAAATCATGAAGCAAAGCAAGGTCATGTTATTATAACACCACCAAAATAAGAAGTCAGTTCAGTTTAGTACTTTCTCTTTCTTGCGTGTTCGGAAGACTTTGCTCTGTCTCTAAATGTTTTTGAAAAAGATTTTTTTTTAATTGCTAGTGTTATAGGTCGCTAGAAATGAAAGCTAATGGCTGCCATACTGAAATCACGAAACAGCTGATGTGCGTCGTTTGATTTTCTACACGAAATTAGTGCTCTAACTGATTAATTTCTATCCATTTACTTAGATGATACGGCATTCGTGTTACTCTTCTATGTGGATATCAGGGTTAGTGCAGTTTACTCTAAACGTTTGTTGTTGATGCTGAAGACTGAGTTTTCTAAATTGGTAGCTTTTTCAGATGTCACTGACCATACAGCAAATAATTCTGGATGCTAAAAGACTCGCAGGTCGTCTCAAAGAGCGGGAGACTGAGACTGATGCGTTGTTAACCGAAACCCAGACGGCTTACAGACAAATTCATACAATGAAGCAGGTAATCAAATGGAGTACTAAGCAATGATCTCATGACATCCACTGGCTTCTTTTCTACTTGTTTACTGGTTACATTCACTTTACTAACTTTACCACGTAGGCTACGCTTAAAATTTAGTTTTTAAAGCTGTTTTTCTTACACAATAACTGATATTTTTGTAGACCTATTGTAAACCTGATTGACCTTGAAATGAGTTTAGGTTGTGTAAACAGTTCGGGAATGTGCCTTTTGTTTCTATTTCTAAATATTAAATCCTGTAAGTATTTGGTCAATTTAATATTCGGTTTTTGTGGTAAACAACTGGAGCCGAAGCTTCTTTTTTTGCAGTGTAACATTAAAAGTTTCATAATTGACCTATTTAAACTATTTGCAGTACAAAGAAGAGGTGGACACATTAAATGAAGCATCACGAGAAAGGCCCAGGGGTGCTCTCATTGCTAGCATAGAAAGAGAGTCCCGACTAATGCGGGATGTGCAACGTGAGAATGGAGAGCTGAGGGCAGCACTAGAGGAGCACAGACGGGCACTAGAGCTTATAATGTCCAAGTATAGACTGCACACCGAGAAGAGAGTATGGGAGTCAAGAATAGACTTTACTGCGGCTGTTAATGAGAAACAACAAGAGGTAACTAACACTCCATGACATATTCCTGTGTATTGTTACTTTGGGAGCATTCCTTTTAGTGAGTGACCCTGTTTCTGTAATAAGTTTCCTCTAACTAGTAAGTAGCCTTGGAAAGTTTCCTTTTTTCATCGTCTTTAGAATAGTAAGTACAATTTACAAACAATTTATTTCTAACTAGGGACATCTGTGTTCATGTGAGGCAATAGCACATCTGGCACATGCCTTATGATATGGTATTGGTAAAACAATTATTAGTATGAAGTCATAATTATTCTACCAGACATACATAAAAAATATTGCTGTCATCTTAGCCCTTAAATATGGCAGGCTGGGCATAAGGTGATTTTATGGAGTGGAGATGTCGAGTGTGTATAATCCAAAACATGTTGCTCTCATACAATTTATATAAACAAGTTATGAAGAGCCATGCTACTGCACCTGAACCTTATCCGCGCTGCATCTTTGTTCGGCTAGTATATTTCAGGCTTTTTGCAGCTAACTGCAACTCAAGCCCTATAAAGAGATGACTGGTCTAGGTTGCGGGACAGCAAAAATAAACCCTTGCAGCTCCATTTTCTGTTATATGTATTCATATCAAACAATTTAATTGAATTACATCTATTTCTGCTTATTGAATTACATTTTCTCTTTACTATCAAGGCCAAGTTATGAGATACTAGAAGCATCCTAGGGTTTCGTCAGCAATTATCTGCCTATTTTCTAAAGCAATATTGTAAAGAAATGTTGATATGTTTGTAAGTTTGGATGTATGGGGTAATCTCGGAAACTACTGTCTAAATCTGAAAATTCTTTTAACAACATTTAGAATGGAATTTTAGGATGAACATAAGGAATAAAATTACGTATTCTGCTGATGCCACATATTGGATCAGCCTAGTTTAGGAGAGTAACAAACAGACGAACAAACGCAGAGAGACAGAGAAATAGAAATAATATTGTGTTCTAAATGATTTCAGTTGATCAGACAACAGGCGGAAAGAATCAATGAAATGACCAGCATCATGTATAAAGCAGTCACGTTGGATGAGAATGGTGATGCACGGAAGGAAGAGGAAGTTTACCAAAGGCTCATTACTGAGAACAAGGTTAACCCTTAGTTATTTATCTTTTCATTAAAATATCTTAGAAAAACTTGATAACCCACTTAGTTAGTACATTACACCAGCCTAAGATTGAATTGCTCTAAAACCTAAAACATAAATCTTCCTCTTTTTGTTGAAAGTCTAAAAAAATATCAGCCTATTTACTAAATGATAATATACTTTACAGTCAGTTGGCTTCAAATGATTTCTAACATTGGCATTACCCATATAATATACATAATATATTCCAATATAATTATTAACTGGCATACTTTGCATTTACTTTATAACATGCTTCGTTTCAGTTATCAGGTAAAAACAGTCTGATCTGAAAGTTCGCGTCTCGACAGAAACAGACGACCGAAACCGCATTGAGAGACGGATACCAGTCTATTGCTCCGAGCTTTTGACTTGTCTCCGTCTCGCACGCCATCTAACCACAAAAGCCTAGTGTCCAGTAACGGTCTCGGTTTCCTGTCTTTGCCTAGACGCGAATTTACAAACCAGACTATTGCTGCGATCGCCCGCGAAAGTGTTGCTATTGGTTGTCCAAAGCTGTTTGACCAATAGGAACGGCGCATCGGCGCTTTCGCGGCAATAGACTGGTTCCGGCTATACAATGGTCACTGTTGTCGTAAATCATCTGTCATTGTTGAATGTCCTCCAGGGTTTGAGAGAGATGTTGGATCTGTCACGGAGGTACGGATCGGAGCGCGGCGCGGCGCCGCCCACCGAGGACAAGGACGTGCAGACCGACGGGCCGCCGCTGTCGGGCGCGTGACGGCCCGCAGCGCAGCCGCGCCCGGTGGAGCCCCCTGCGGCGCAGCCCCGTCCGGCGGAGCCCCTCGAGGCGCAGCCCCGCCCGGCGGAGCCCCCCGTGGCGCAGCCCCCCGCGGCACAACCCCCCGCGGCGAAGCCCCCCGCGGCGCCTCGCCCGCGCCACTGAGCTCAGGACAAGCCCGCCCTCTAGCCACGAGCCCAGCAGTGGATTGCAGTGTTTGTCGAACAAATCGATTCTGTGCTATCATTCTCTGAACTAACGTTTCGCTGCTGACGTGGGGGCTGCTCGGCGGGGCTAGCGCGGGCCGGACAAATTGTCTTTTCGCCGTTTAGCCATGCTTAGATGTGACAAAGCTGGAATAGGGACATGTTTGTCTCTAAAAATGGGGGAAAGACAAATTGTCCACGACCCGTGCTGTGCTAGCCCTGAAAGCCCCGGCCATAAGTATACAACATTTTCGAAACTTAAAAAAAAAGGTTTCGTTACAATAGTATCTATAGGTACAGGCATACACTTCAGTCCATTTGTGAAAAAAAAAAAACACGTCGGTAGTCAAAGGCTAAACTTAATTGGACAGCTCCAAAATTGTCGACATCTCGTTCTCTTCTCACATATAAAATGGAATGAGACGTAGATAAATTTTAGTCCTGTCAGATTTGTTTAGTTTAGTACATTACGATTATGGTACGTTAGAATCGACACTCATAACTGTTATTTTACGTTAATGTGGTGCGTCAATATTATTGGTGCAGCGATAGCTAAACTTTGAGCAAAAAGCGCCGTAACTGTGCATGTATATCGAAAAGCATGTATATAATTACACATTCACACGCTAAAAGATCGCATATAGATTTCGCGTTCGTCCGCCCCCTTAGCGCCTTCGCTGAAGAGAACTTTTTTCTTTTTTAGTATTAAATGTATATTTCCATATTATTGTTAAATTTTGTCTTGCGAAGTCAATGCTCCACATTGGTCTACCACCTTCAGGATTACATTTGCCAAAATGTAATCTGCCCAAAATTAAAACCTATTCATATCTGTGCTCAATTATCACCACTATAACGTAAGATAACAGATCGAGGACAAATGATGTACAAACTCGTGCCTTGTGCAATTCACTCGCCTTAGTATTAAACGTGTTTTCATAAGATCCCCTGTCCCTTTGTTGTAATTACCGTGTTTGTATCAACACGAGCCGCGGCGAGAGGGCGGCGGCGTTCCTAGGAAGTCACCGGTCCAGTATACACCTTGTACTTTAATTGTTACTTGCTGGTTTTGGATCTTAGGTCTTTTGACGAAATGTACCTTTCATACTTCACATTTTGCTTGCCAAAGTGTGGGCTACAGACTTAATACAGCGAATGTCTACAATTTAACTCTACTACCGGTTTCTCGGACGCCGATCATCACGAAAGTTGTAATCGGATGTATTAATTCTAATAAATTTCTGGTCTACAAAATACAGGTAAAATAAATAGTGACAAATAAAATAATACCATGGGGCATTTGGCATTCATTCAATATGGTATGATAGAAAACGCTACAAGCATGCCGCCGGTCTTCGGCTCTGTTTTCATGATTCAAATGATTTTATTTGTATTTCCTAGATCAGATTAGACAATTCGTGATTATCAGCAGTCGAAAAATCGGACTATACCTTTGATTTCTTTTGGTTGTATTTGATGTTAAATCTATAGGAGTAAATATTAACTTGGGCATTTCTTAATAGAGTTCTAAACTTTGATGTGTAATGGTGAATGTGTCGTGTTCAAGGGTCAAACTTCAATGTCATTTCGTGAAGCCAAATCACTTTACTTGTGGTGGCAAAAACTGTGATCTTTAGTATTTTGATGTTAAGTTTTAGATTGATTCGTAAATGACTAACATCTGCAATCAAAAGACTCATTAACATCTTTGAAATTTGAATTTAATCTTAGTTCAGACGTAATTGTGACTGTTTTTGTTCTCTTACTACTTGTTTTTCGTCAAAATAATCGTTTAATTAGGACGAGGTTTCTGGACCTCTATATTCGTTAATTTTAATAATTGTAATGTATCTCTAATTTAGGTTCGCACTTCCAAATCAACGATTTGTTGTAAACTCGACCCTTACCACAACTATACCTAATGAAACTTAGTAAAAGTACCTTGTTAGCTCGATCATAGATTGCTCGAATTTCGCTTAGCATAACCTTTTATTTTGTAAGTACAGTACTGGCTTGGTAGAGCACCGTTTTCAAGCAGTGTTTCAAGCAACACTAGTCTCATGTTGAAAATATCTGCACATTAATGTTCATGCAAAAGTAACAAGCAGTTGTGAAGGTGGCAAACATAAGCTGGTGCCGTTTCTTGCTTTTTCGTAAGTATGTCTGGAAATGCCACGTAGTCAAAATTATGCAATTAAAAAAAATACTTTCTGCCTCTCTTGCATTTAAATGTACTATCAGGCATCGCATTTTAAGGTAATATTGGGACATAGCTACATTATATATTTAGTTTTATTAAAGTCTAAACTGTGTAAAAGATGGCACCAGATTTTGTTATCTATCTGTAGATACAAGTAATATTTGCCAGATTTTGTATGAAAATAATGAAAACAGCGTGTTTTAAAAAACGACCTAGATCACAAAAATACTAGTCAGTTCACTTGAAGTCCCCCGTACTGTATTTACATTTAGCGTAATTATTATTTCACATTGTTGAAACGTAGTTAACAAAATCACTATACTTATACATGATATTTAGATAAATACGCGTCATCTGTTATGAATGTTGTTCGTGCGGAGTGACTAGTGGTATAATGAAAAAAAAAACTTAAATATGCAATATTTTTTCATGCGATTTAGCTGGATCAGCTTTGGATGTTAGATAGTAGAATGATTAAATCGTAGAGTCACTGTAGTGAAAATGGTACCTATATAAATCTTAAACCATGCCTGGGGCATGTAAATAATCAAGCAATACATACAATACAAACTTAATGAGTATGTTGGAAGATGATTTTGAAGGCGCATAATGAAGTTATGAGAAACGGATTTTCTTGCGCTGCCCCTCGATTTAACAGTGCTTCGATAAGCATGTTTCCATACAAAAATGTATGCGAGTGACATTGTGCTATGCTATGAAGCTATCTCTAGGTAGGGACAGCGCAATACAAGCTATAGTGAGATTCAATGTAGTGTAAAAGTTCCAAAACATAATGAGAGCAGGAGGTTCTCACAGTCGAAGGGTTTCTCTTGGGTTAATATGGTAAATAAAAGTTTATTGCTGTTTTTGGTAAACAGTTAAAACTATACGTAATTAATTAGCAGTGTGAATTTAATGGTTTTTGAAATAATTGCCTTTGTTATATTTATGTATCAACCTAATCTGTTCTTGTCGCTTGTCGTTAAATGTAGTGTGGTGTGATATTTACCTATCAATGACTACCTTATTGTGCACCTTCAGAATTGTGTCTATAATACTATTGTAGTTAATAACTAGTATTAAATAGAATTACTTAAGTATCCCATTCCCTTGACATTATTGTGTTTGATTTTAGAGAAATCAAGTATATGGTTATAATGTAAAAGAATACCTCAGCCAAAATCATATTTTTTTGTAATCAATTATTAAGCATCATTTATCAACCTCGTTTCTGTTATCTATACCAAAGCCCCGAATGACGTAGTATTAGACTATCCAATTCTAGTTGAGTTAATTATAAAATACCTAGTATTTTCAGTACTTTGCATATTTTTAAAGAAGTATTAATTAATCAATTCAATTTATCGTGTTTTTTGTATAGTTGTAACAGAATGCGAGTATGGTAAGGCGTATACTTAGCACAGAAAGTGTGTGTATGCATTAAAAGCACACACTTTCTATGCTATTGGATAGCTAGAGTAAATTTCGTTTAAGAGCCACTTCTAAATTCACGTTCGAGATGAAGTTTTTAGTGTAAACATTCATTTCGATGGCAGTTGTGGATGCGAAAAGAAATAGCAGAAAGTTCGCAAGATTAGTAATCTCAATCTCTTCGACGTCCTTTGATGATGACGCTAACTGATTCTCAATGTTTCGTCGCTACTCCACTCGCTTATGTTTTCAACTAAAAACAAGTAGGTCTAGCATAATTTCAATGGAAAAACATCTACTGCATATTCGATATGGAAAAGAGACAACGTGTTTACATTTCTCGTATGTACTACGTATTTTTCTATAGAAGTTATGCTTGGGGTGCTGAAGTTTAGTATTTAGTTAGTTAACCAGTGTAAGGATTTTGTTAAGATAAAAATTAGTTAGTGCTTATCTCTTTAATTACCATTGTAAAATTATAATGTATGAGGAAGCACCTGCACAAATAAACATTCACAGTTGAAAATACAAAATGTTTTCATTGATTAGTTTATTAGATACAAAATGAGTAGTATTTACATGTTAATGAAAACAGAATCAGAGTGTTATATCTAGTTTATTTAGACCTTTGTTAACAATCAACAGTTTTTACAGTTTGTTAATCATAGTTATTGTTAAAATTATACCTATGTATTGTAGTTTTTGTCCAGATAATGATTAGTAATGTTATCTAGAAATGTACCTATAATCTTCATGCATCATGCTCACAATAAGGCTAAAGTATTTTTCAACATCTACCAGAATGTACCTAATTATTTTATGAGAAAACATTAAAATTGGCTTATCAAGTATTTGATGGTACATATTTACTTAACTTACAAACCTGATCACAATATTTCGTTATCCATTTTTATTGTAATCAAAAGTCAGAGATGAGACTAACAGAATGAATAATGAACAACAGAAAATGGTTTACACTTTTATGAATGTAGAAACAAAGCAAAGAAGTTAACTTTCTGATTAGAAAATTACTGTAGAACAAAGAATTATTGTATGTTTATAACGTAATGATGAATACTTATTACAAACTATCCTAAAAATATTATGAAACTTTTAATCTAATCCAACATTTTCCTATTAGGAATATCAAAGAAACAATTTATTACATTCATAAGTACACATTTGTTTTAGACACTAACGGATGCACTAAGTATCTCCATCAATTAAACACATATTTTAATTAAACAGTATATTTGTGAATGTAACGGTAGCACAAGATGAGTGTCAGTGTCTATACAACAATGAATATCACTCATGGACCGCTCGCCTCGGATCATACTCTAGTTTGTGTGTAGTCAGTGGGGAACTTGAAGGAGTGCTGGCCGATTGCTTGGATGTTGGGTAGGAGGCCGGCGTTGGGTATGATGTTCCATGACAGAGTCAGGGTTACATTGTTGTGGGCTCTGGAGAATAAAAATAACATTAATTATTTTCACCTACCTAGTACCTACCTCCTAATGAAAATTGATAAGTGAAAGACATTTTAGAAGGACATATGTTTATCAATATTAAATAGATTATTAGTGTGACAGTAAATGTACACTGGAAAGTTAAAAAAAAACTTTTCAAACTGTATTATTGTAGATTAAGACAACAGTCAATAGATTACCTACTGTTAACTTTGGAGTAGCATTCAGTATTATTAGTAGCTATTGTACTAGTTAAAAAGACATTATACTCACTTAAGACCGTTGCCATCATCCCAGAAGTAGTACTTTGTGTTCATATTCTTAAAATCTAAGAGAGCATTTTCACCACGCAGTATAATCTTATCCCATAACACTACTTGGTTCAATTCATTGTTTGGTGTTATATATTCTGCGGTGAGGTAAAGAAACAGTTGTTTCACGTTCCAGTTAAATAAGTGAGAGAGGTCAGTCTTCAGATCAAACGTTAGAAAGCCGAGATCATTCCTCTCCCTAGAAGCTCCGTAGTCTGGTACATTTTTACTGTAACAAATTTACCTTATTAGAATGTTGATTATAAAGTAATAGGCACATTAATTTAGTAATTACTTACACTACCACTTTCACTGTATTCATCTGTGCGGCTGTTCTGTAATCGACGGTCAAAGTTGATAGGAAACATAAAAATGTAAGGCATGCTAGGACACTTAGCGTATATGTAAGTATTGCATTTCCTCTCGTTAACATGGAATACATTTTTATGTGAGTTTATTGATTTAATTTTATTTAGAAATCACTGTAGCGGTGGCATGAGAAATTCGAAAAAGCAATTTCTGACGTTTTGTTGACGTCGTTTCGTCGAATGACAGCTGAGGACACGTCATACGAACTGTCAAAACAAAATTGTCTATGGTTGCAGCTGGACATAGAGTTTTTTCCTCTAAATGGGCAGGCTAAAGTCATTTATTCGATACCGCCTTTCCTTAGCGCATAATTTAAGTATTAGCCAAACCTCTTTGACGTTTCTGCTTTAGGTATCGATGTCGCAGCGGATACCGACATTAAATTTATTATTATTATTTAACTTAACTAGCTTAATTAATCAGATGTTCAATTAACAGCTTAGCCTTATTACTTAATGGAACCGTTCACAAGCTTCTTGATGATAATCAGCCATTAAATGAAACGGCTAGGCAAAATGACTAGGACTGTATCGACAACGTTGACTATTTTCCTAGCCCCATAGGAGTCTACGCCTAGCCCAGTCATTGAGGAAGGAGAGAGAGAGAGGTTTTTGACTTTTAGATAAAAATAGTTTTAAAGAAAGGCGATTGTTTTATTATTTTATTATTTATTGGTCATTTGCGATCTTAGTTTGCGATAGGTATGTGGCTAACTGCCAATATTACGGAAAAAAACGGAATTCCAAAAATATTAATCTCAAATTATTCGAATCTCAGTCTTTATCTCAGATCAACCTAGAGAGTAAGATGGCGCACGGCGTATGATTTAGGTGAAGCCAAAACCATCCAAAAACTACGCTACTGTCGTATATGTACACAACACGCACACGTTGACGAAAAAACTACGCTACTCGGTTTGTTATTCTTACTTCGACGTTATGTGGATTGCTTTATGGTATAATTTCGTATACATAAATAAACATAGTGCATTATAAAAGCGTGGCCAGGGCTACATTAAGAGGTTCTTTTTAAAAACTGTGCATTTTGTTTTCAAGTAAATTTTGAAAAAGCCGTAACACGAAACTCTTACAAATATGTGTTGTTTTAAAATATTAAATCCGCTAAGGTTGTATATTGGAACGGAAATAGCTAACGTAGAGTTTGGGAATTAATGTTAGTTTTCGTGCAATTGTAAATGTTTTTCATGGCAACATTACCGCACACATTGAAAAAGAAGTACTCGTAGCTTCAGTGAGATGTAACGCAGTGTTCCATCTTCTCCTCTAGGTTGATCTGAGGTCTGTATTCATAAGTTTATAAACGTGATTCATTCTTCCGATCGGATTAATACTCAATTTCCTATCCCAAAAATAACAAAAGTAAACTGAGATTCAAACAATTTGATTTTGAAATTTGTGGGATCCGCAGGGCTATTCACAACCATTCGGAAACGTTTCCGTTCGGATTAAAAAAAAATTAACCCTAAATAATAATTATTCGAATCTCAGTCTATATTCATAAGTTTTTAAACGTGATTAATTCTTCCGATACTTGATATCCTATTCCAAAATGTATAAAAGTTGACTGAGACTCGAACAATTTGTGTTTGAAATTTCTGGGATCTGATCGGAAACGTTTCCGAATGATTGTGAATAGCACCGCCGATCGGCAATGTTTCCGAATTATTGTTAATAGCACCGAAGGTTAGATATTAGATACTGAGGTAGCGCGGCCACTAACGTGATAAACATTAAGTAGGCACGTGTAGCAACTTCTGACACTGCATTTGAACACTTCCTATTCTAGAGTGTTAACTATAGTGGTATCAGGCGACTATTCAACGATAACGAGAAAAATAAAATAAAAAACAAAATAATAATAATAGTTTTATTTTCACCTAAGATCAACCAATAACTCTTTATTGAGCATTATCACTACACTCAGCGCAACTAGTACCAACGGCGCCGCCATAGACACTGCGTTGTTACATGGCAGCCCACCGGCGATGGACCTGCAGAAGCAGACTTTTGTAGAAAAACTGCCGTTGGATTGCGTGTAGCATCCGCTAGTGATGGCTTGACCTTCCGTGTTCACGGCGCGGGTGCACAAGTATGTAGAGTTTTCAGCTGCAAACAAAAACAACTATTAACAGTAAATAGGTAAGTGTGTAAGTACCTAAGCAATAGAACATAATTTTAGAGTCATAATTAAAATACTAACTAATAATAACTTTCCGTTTTTTTTAAGTTGTGTAAGTAAATAATTATATATTTTTTTTAAATTCACTTTTAGATTTATTATTAAACAAAGCCGCCCTTTGCAGTGTAAGTACCATAAGTAACTATTAACAGTACTTAAGACTTGTTACGACCTAATTTATTCAAAAGAGTAAATAAGGTAGGCAAATAAGTGTCCGAAATATTTGAAAAAGCTACTGCTGATAAGTCGCGTAAAATTAGGTCACAATAAGACACAAATTACTTTTCGAACAAACATCTGTCTATCACTCAATGGCCATAAAATATTCAACAAATTGCCAAATAAATTGAAAGCTATCGAACTACACGAATTATTTTATAACTTATTATCCTTTCTAGAATCGTAATGCTACATAGGTATTATTATGGGCTTATTACTTACACAATACTATCTATCGTATGCAATTGATAGTCTGGCTATCTGGCCCCTATTCTTGCGCATCAGATGTTATTTGTCCTTGTCTTTCCCGTTTGAAAAGTCATAGGAGTGAAAGTGGCCAAGATAACATCTCACGCGTTAGAATAGGGAGCTGATAGTGACTATCTGTCTATCTTTTATTAAACTACGCCATTCATTTGGGGAGAAAGGGGGTCGACTATGTCTTATTTTTTTCTCTTACAGGGGTGTGAGAGGTGGTCTCGTTAGTTCTTAGGTAAGACCACAAAAGAGTTAATAGTGCGAGCATTTTTTTCTTTTAAAGCGCGAGATGAAAGATGATTTTAAGAAATTTTTTAAAACAAAACCAAAGTTAAACCAAGTTATGAATTTATTTAATTCTTACGTAAGTAATAATTATTAAACAGGGGTCGGTCTATTCTTATTTTCTCTTATGAATAGACCGACCCCCCGTTTAATAATTATTATTCGCATTTTGGGCACACTTGGCGTGTTGGCTCTCGTTTCATTATTCCTTAGATTAGATGAAAAAATAGTTTACCTAAGCCATTGAAGTAATATGTGTAAGTGGCGCAGACATCGTTGTCAGCTAACAAGCATGTCGCTTCATTCTGATAGTTCCGCCAGATATAGTTCACGTCCGGCCACGATCCGTCATCTGGAAGTAGAAAATAAGAATACTTAAATATAGTTAAATATATGTTTATACTTAATAGTTGAAAAGATAAAACATGTTAGATAGTAAAACTCTTTTGATTTTGACAGTTGGTAGTACTTGATAGTGAACCTGCGTCCTTACCATGCATGAGCTTTGATAGCTACGAAAACTTTTTTAATTTTAATTTGGTTCCATACATTTCAATAAAACGCCCCTGGCGGAAACGTTATGGAACTATTTTAAATGTATGGAGCCAAGCCAAACGATAACGAAAAAAGTTTTCGGGAACTATCCAAACTCGTGGTAAGCTCCCTGCATTCTGTGCGTGGGTTCGATTCCCATCCAAGGCAAATATTCATGTGATGAACGTTTGTGTTTGTTCTATGTCTGGGTGTATATAATTTTTAAAAAAATATATTATGTAGGACAGACTTGGCAGCCATAGTACAAGCTTCGCTAAGATTGGTGTTGGTCGACCGGGTGTGCAAAATGTCCCGAATTTATTTATTTATTAAGTACTTACTAGCTGTTACCTGTAACCCGCAACTTCGTTCGCGTTTATTCAGAAAATACTTACTTAATTAATACTTATTTAAAAACCTTCCTTGTAATATTGTAACTAATTATCAAATTTCAATTTCGTTTTAAAATTGAATTTTGATTGAATTTTGAACTTCAAATGGTAGTGGTAACGATGATGCCTGAGATGCTGAGCAAGCGACCGCTTTGTCGCTTGTAACAAGTGGTGTTGCCAAATGCGTTGCAAACCCAGTAGCTAATGAAGATAAACTTACAAGACACCACAAGAGGACGGTAGCAAGGAACGCCGCTGGCAAGCTGCGTGGCGTCCTGGCAGGTAGCATTCAGGTATTCACTGACATTGGTGAAACGGGGACCAAGCCAGGTGAACTGGAAGCATCGAGAGCTTAACTGCGTCGAGTCTTCTTCATCTTGCGCGAATGCATCTTTAAAATAAGAAGCGAAAATCAAAGATAGGCGTAGCAAAGGTAGGTTTTATAAAAAAGAAACCTACTTCATCTAATTCCATTTTACCACCGAAAATTAAAAAAATATAATTTAAGGCAAGGTGCAATCTAGGTTTAGGTTTAAAGACTTTTTATTATCAACAAAGACAATTTGTCGCTTATGTGATAACATGGTTTAGTTAAATATAGCTTAGCGTTCGTAGTCGCATCCTTAAAGTATTTATAAACATATTTATTTATAATAGTATAAAATTAAAATTTAAAAATTCTTAAGGTTTCAAACTCATTTCACGCATTTCCTTATTCAAGATAGGGCGACTCTTATTCTGATCTGTCGTCATTTTATCGATTTTTTTTAATTTACATGCTGCGTCCCGCGTTTTCACCTGCTTTCCCACAGGAATCGTTTTTTTTTTTTGGAAGACAGGTATCCTATGTCCTTTTCTGTACACCTGACAGTGTTTATGCAAAATTTCATGATGTTCATTTGAGTAGCTAAAGCGTAACAAATAAACAAACGAACAAACTTGCTTTCGCATTTATAATTTTGGTTAGGATTACGATTTCCGGTAGCTATCTAAACATCAAAGTCGATTTATAAAATAATGCACAATAAAGACACACAGCTCATCACGTGTGGCGCAGGCCACACACTGCTCCTTTGTCTTCCATGGACTAGTTTGATTGGAAGGTCTGACCCCAAATCTGACAACAAACAGGTCCGAAGCTTCTTTTGACAAGCTCGCCATGTTAGGTAGTATGGGTCAAATGTTGAAAGCTAAATTAGAGCCACTCCCTGATAGATTGGACTCAAATTTGGTACGCTTGCGTATATTTGGTGTCAATGGAATAATATAGTAGGTATACCATAGAGCTGGTTTCAGTCGGAATACAATACAATACAATACAAAAACTCTTTATTGACACCAAATACAAAATAAATCTAAACTAAACATTCAAAAATATAGGCGCAATGGGCGGTCTTATCGCTTAAGAGCGATCTCTTCCAGACAACCTTTGGATGGAATAAAAACATTAGAAACTCCTCGACAGTTAGGTCATGAATTGATAACTTAGTATTTTAACACACAAAATTTGTTCCGTTGTTACGATAACCTCACAGTCGAGCCCCAAGAAACAGACCCTGTGCCTAGTTTGGGGCTCACCGCCTAATCATTTTAATACGAAGTACGGATCTACTAATCACATTTGTAACTTTATGACTAGCATTTAAGTAAATCTGTTCTTATTATTTTTTGGTAAATAAATATTATTATTATTAGTTAATAGCAGACTGTTTGATGTTAATCAACTCACGGTTTTGCTACTGACTTCATCATTATAAGTCAGATGTAAGTAAGTAGGTACCTACACGTTAAAAAGCATTTTTGAAAATATTTTTTTCACCTTAATAAATTGATTCTCTTCAGAATAATTTAAAGACGTAACTAAGATTGATAGGTAGGTACCCTCGTACCTATGTATTTATATTCATTATAAGGAAGTTCATTATTTTTACGACGTTTTGTGAAATAATAGAAATAGTCAACTTACGTGGAAGCAGCACGCTGAGAGTAAGACAGATTAAAAGTCGGTACATGTTTCAAAATTAGCAAGAAAATCTCATTTTTCTCACCTAAAACAAATAACACTTTTCTCACTACTATTTTACTTATTTGTTTGTTCAATGGTATTGTTCAACAACGACTAAATTTCTTATCAATAAATTCATTATAATCACTATCATTTTCTAGGTACCTATTCATTACCGCTAAGCAAGCGGCTTGATTGTGCAGATTCAGTGATAAGATATATCGATGTCGTAGTTGTAAAGGTATGCGATGAACTAGAAAGCCAGTAATTATATCAACAGGTCTCAGTTTAGCATAGTTCATGTAGGTATTCGTAGATTTTATCTATATTACTGCTTTGCAAATCTATTTTGGTTTGATTTCGCGATCGATTTCCGCCAGGATCCGGTTTTACGTTTAATAGGCAGTATTCTATGCGTTTGGCATTCTCTTTCAGCTTTAGAAGAAGCCCTAAGAACTTAATGACTATTGTAGCAAACCTACCCTTAGGATGTCTTACCCGTCCAGTCATCGCCATCGTCGCTCTGCCCAGATCGAAGGTTCCAGAAAATCGAATCTCTGATTGTCGATGTCAGTACTCTGCCGATCTGGGTAGAGTAGAACTTCGCCCCGCTAAAGCTTACGGCTCTACAAATATCAATCAATAGGGTTTACCGCACGATTTTGAACTCGAGCTCAGGCTAAACATTGCTGCGTAGTTTTAGGTAGTCTGCATCATTTCTAATTCGAATGTGGAGCAAATGTGTACATGCTCAAATACTTAGTTTTAATCTGCCAGGTCATAGAAAAAAAGTCTAAGCTCTAATTATTGCGAGAGTAGAGTGGTTATCTAATTGCAATACAATACAATACAAAAACTCTTTATTGACACTAAATACAAAATAAATCTAAACTAAACATTAAAAAAAATATAGGCGCAATGGGCGGTCTTATCGCTTAAGAGCGATCCCTTCCAGATAACCTTTGGATGGAATAAAAACATTATGATTAAGCATGGGCGGTGGTGTGAGCTAAAAAAAAAATAGTAATAATTAAGCAATGTAATTACAAATTTGAGAATTATAATAAACATACATACTAATACCTACATAAATAATTACTAAATATTTCAATAAACTACCCAGTTATAAACATACACAAGTACCTACATCAATAATTTTAGTACCTATTCATTATGGTAATTTGTAATATAGGAAAATAGGTAGGTACGAGTATGTATAAATATTTAAAGCATCGTAGATATAGAGCTCGTGACCGCGAGTAATCATGTAAAAACTCTACAGGGCGGCGCTTTTTCTCTTTGAGTTGAGTCTTATTTGCTAGTTCCTCCTTGTACAGTATTTTGGACGCACCTACATAAATTGAGCTCACCTGCTTACTTACGCACATGTAGGTACTCCAATCGATCGGCGAGCAAATCCTCTCCCAATTCGTCGATAACCGGCGCTCCGCCGCGGAGCAATTTCATCCTTTTTCCGCGGAATAGAGGGTTCGCATTGATGGAGGCATATTGTCATTTGCATGATAGTGCGGCCTGGGACCGGGGGACTACCACCGTCGGTATCGTTGGTTCAAAATCTTTTGAAGTAAACATATTTTCGTAAATGAAACCAACGTCTTAAGTCTTCTACGAGTATCATCGTACTTAAAGGCATACCTATTCAAAAATCAAATCCAGTTATCATCTAAATAACTTTGAAGCATAAAATTAAATATTTGTGGCGTCTAGTTATCAATAGATCAATAAATATCGACGTATCTACTAAATCAAAACGTATATCTACCTAAATGTAGGTATAATTGTAGTTTGTTTTCTGTAATAGCCCACTGAATCTCGGTATCAATCTGAACCTCGTGTACCTACGCCAGTCCTATATTTCTAACACTATTAAAATAAATTCATACACAGACCTGGAGTAGAATCATATACCAAGCTACATAAGTGAAAAGCTGCCTGGCTCATACGTCTGTAGACCAGCGACTGATGGTAACACCGGCCCGGAGAGCCGGACGGGCCGGGGGCGGGCGGGAAGCGAGATCGCGGGCGGTGTACGTCGAAATGAAATTATTCCCGCTCGCCATCGGCGCAAGATAAGCCGATTTCCCCTAACCTCGTTCAATCAGCGCGCCTGGAACCGTCTGCGCTCACGGAGATTCCTCCAGCGGGATGCTTGTACGTCTATTTTGTAGGAATTAAACACAGAGAGGCGCTGATTGTAGAATAACGCCTTGCTGAGCTACACGTTTGAATTGGCAAAGTACTCGTAGTTTGCTTTAAGACTAGATTAAGTGACGACACGAAAAGTGGCTGGCAAAGACGGAAATGTAACAGCTGAAGAAAAAGGTATCTTATTTGAAAAAGGCCTATGTCTAGCAGATGTGGTACATGTGGGTAGATTTATTAAAACAGAAAAAAACATATTTTTAATTCTATTGTAGTAGAAAAGTAGAGCTTACGGGTTCTACACAACCAAACACATACACTAAGCCGTAGTGTTTGTAATAATCTCACAATATTTTTCTGTTCCCGACAATACTTACGCGGCTTCTAGTTACAAGATACAAAATAGATCTGAAGCAAACCTGTAAATACATGAAAGAGAGTACAGAAGCTTTGTGGTTCATATTGTGAGTTTCCAGTCCGTCGCTCGGAATCAGGCTTTCTTTCCTATTTTCTGCACAAACCTTGTCGCTCCTCACCACTTCGCTAAGAAGATAGAATAATATTTTGCCAGACCGTATTTCTCCTTAGCTCCGACGGCGTAGGTAGGTAGTACCAATAATAACATATACTAGAACACGGCAATGTCGGTTGGTTTCTTCAGTTTTAAATGACAGTCTGTGCTCCTGGCAATCTTTCACGCTAGGATTTTGTAGTAAGACTAAAAACAACTTTTTTGTTATTGTTAGTAGGTATATTTATGATAGTAAACATCCACCACAAACTATTGGGAAAACCATACCAACTGAGAACCTACAATCAGATTGCTAGCCAGCCAGGTGTCCGATTCCTGTAGCGCCGAACAGAAGATAATGGGCGTCCAATGAGCCACCGAATACACGTCTCATCATGAAATGGGTTTGAGTGGATGTCTGATCAGTTACTGGGCTTTGTGCTCTTGTGTCTAATAGATTACTATTTGCTATTTGTATGGTATAATGGAAAACAGTCTAACGGGCGTTCCTAATTAGGTAGGTAATTACAGTATAATCGAAGTAACCATAAGTATTCTTTTGGCCTGAGCTTTTTTGAGCTTTTTTGTTCTTTTATATACTAGTTCTCCATGGTAATGTAATTCAGTAAAAAGTAGCAGGTATGATGTATATCATGAGTATTTATAGAATAAGATACTTACTATTTGTTTAATTAACTTTACTAACAAAATTAACTTAAATAAACATAAATTACAAATAATATACAGAGCTCAAGTCAGTATCCGCGGGTAGAGTACCCAAAAGGCAACGTCACCTCGTTGAATAGCAATGCTAATTCTCTGACCGAGGTAAGTACTAGCCTATAAATAGCTAATAAGAGTTTATTTATAAAACTAGAGTTTGCCCGCGGCTCTGCCCGCGTGGAATCTATTGCATAGCAATTAATTACCTATTATGTAAATCCATTCAGTAGTTTTAGTGGTTAAGTAACAGTTACCTACTAAATTATAAGTACAGTGATGTAAATAATAAAATATTCAGCAAAAACATAAGTATTCTTGTTTATTGTTTTTAAAATGATACAAATACATCTAAGAAACGAATACGTACACAATATAAATAGGTAAATTTTAAAATATAATTAAGAAATTAAAATATATTGATAGCCTAGTTGGAGAAGGACCGCCTCTCAAGCCAGAGGGAGCGGGTTCAAACCCAGCCGATGACACGCACCAATGTGTTCATTGTGTGAACATATGTGTGTATTGTAACTATGTCATCTGCTACATAAATTGAGCCCGGTGTATGGCGACAGGCTCGCCCCCTTATACATTTGAGACTAAATGTCGTCCGGCGAAGTGTGGATGTTGTATTACACCTCTTCTAGCCCCTTCGAGGGAAGGGCGTGACGCTATGTTATGTCATGTTTATTTCACAATTATCGGTAGCTTACAATAACTACATCGAGAAGGTAGGTTTCCAAATGACACCTCAATATGAAAGTCACAAATTCGCTAAGTGTGCTGTATTTATTTGCCTTATCACGCACACAGACGCAGACATAATGCGGTTAGGTGGTTAAAATATAATCTTCCTGTATGATGATTAATTGGTTGATTTCTTCCATTTCAATTGCGAAAAGCCTGGTACCGTTACTTAGTCCTTCTTTTATTACCAAAATTTTTACTAACATAATAAGTGCACCAACTTTCAAATAAAGGCATACCAGATGAATTAAAATTCAAAACAAACATCGAAATTGTTTTTTGTTTCTCTAAGCAGTGTTGCCACATCATATTTTCGAAAACGCAATGCTGTTAATTAATGAAGATTAATATACAGTTTAGCGAGAAAAGTACACTGTTTGATGAAACAAACACCTGTACAAAAAGAAGTTATTGTTTTCCTAAGTAATTTAATATTCTCAGACTAATATTTCAGCATCTTAAACCGATTATTCTACTTAAAATCTTACCTCTTTGCAAGACCATGACTTCGACTTGACTCTGAATACAATACTTACTCAACTTTGATTGTGACTATCAAAATACTTGACATGCCTCTGGCTTAAACAAATCCACTAAGATGCGACTTTTTTTGTAAATTTGCATAACATTTGCCCATTTTGAGGCAGATAGAGCAATAACGTGCAACACTGACATAGACGTTCTAGACGGGTGCGTTCTATGCAAAGGATAGAAACCTGTTTCTCCGTTGTTTTCTAACGGCTCCGTTGTTTCACTTGCCTTACTAAACGACTAAGTTGTTCTATAACTTTGCTTGAAAATATGTTTTTTTTTCAGTTGTAATACAGTTTAAATTTATTCAATGTAATTTAATAATTTTTACACTTATGTTTTGAACGGCAGAGTTGCACACGGGGTGCGCTGAGAGCCTATCCTCTGAACGCGACCCCGACCCCGACCTCTAGCAAGCCGGCGATTCTATTGGCTCTCTAATATAATCTCTATTGGCTCCAAATTTGAACTTGCGATTTTATCTTGCTTATTATACAAAAATTACACATCCAAAATCATAAATATTAAGTTTGTCGCAATTCCCCAGGGTCAAGGAATCGAATTACATGCGAATTACCGAGAAACAGGTAGCCGTTTAGGAGAAACGTGCCAAGGAAGTTTTGTAGAGCGCCATCTCGCTCCGTCTTGCGTTTTTATCTCGTTCTGGTTTTTCACTTTTATTATATAGATAGTTTAACTAAATTCTAGAAAATGTGATAAAACTAGAAAAGAGATTTAAATAGAGCACCTACACATAAACTGGGCGCAGAATCTTGTGTTTTTAGAAGGTCAGTGGTGCGACGTTATGATGAACATTCGGAAATTCAGAATAATTTTGGCGAAAATTGTGTTTGCTGCCATACCGTAGCATACATAGAATCGAATGATTTTAAGAAGTAAACTGCAGACATACTTTCTTACTTAAAAGATTAGGTATATCTGTAACACCTAGATATTTTCGAAGCAGAATCCTGTAGATATGAAATAACTCGGTAGCTACCTTGTCTGTTGATCCCCTCATGTTATAAAAAAAACTAAAAACCATTTTGAAACAAAAAAGTTTTGGAAATGTTTTGTCTAAGGCGTTAAACCTAAAAAAAACCTACGTCATGAACCTAGAAGCATGATAAATCTTCGAGCTTCGGACAATACCCTGGCAAACAGAAACTATAAAATAATGCGCTGCTGAGCATGAAAAATGTTTACACAAACCGCAGGTAAAGTTTCCGGATGTACGATACTCTTGAGCTCCTTACAGACCGCCTAGCTGTTTGTGTCCTTCTGTACACAGGTATTTTATCTTCAGACGACCTGCGCTTTCATATCCGGTGGAAAAATCTTGGATATCGCTCTTAGCTATAGATTTTCCGCCTTGTAGTAAGCTTGTTTTTACTTACCAGACATCCGATATAGAACACGTAAGAACACGTAGAAGTTTAACAAAGGCGTCGTTTTTCAAATCAGTTAGAAAGGTATTTTCACAAGTAATTTTTGCATTTGAAAGTAGTTTAATTATGAAAATTTAGTCTACAGAACCATTGAAGTTTCACGAGGGAGAAAATATGACGCCTATATTTACCTAGGCACTTATATAGGTATCAATTTGCTATTCATTTATAAAAAATGCATTTGTTTTTAGAACAAATTAGATAATCGTTTATCACTAAAATAAGCACATATGTTGTGGAGGGGTTAAAGGGTATATTATTTTGCTACATTATATTTATATTTCTTCATAAGGTTTATATTATGGACACAAGCGCAATTAAGGTCTGGTATGATCTCGAAATCAACGAAAACAAGTATTTTATTTGCGCCTAGTTTGATATGAAGAATTGTGATGTGCAAAAAGATGTGAGAGGTGCTGAAGAGGTGTAAAAAAATAGTTGGTAGAAAAAAGAACTAAAAACAATGTGACTATAACCGGAGTAGAATTTTGAAAATCATTCTGATTTTGAAAAAAAAAACAGAATTAAAAGTATCTTCTTAACAAAACTGTTTGAGCGTGGTTCTCTACATTTTTAGAGATTACAACACATTTTTTTGAACCATTACATAGCCAGATTAGTTCTCTAAACTTTAACTAAGCAACTTTATCTTAGTTGTGTTCTTATTACGATTAAGACCAATAAAAATAGCGAGAAAATGTAATTTTAGGCGCCGATTTAATTTTACCATCAAATATGAAATACGATTTTTAACTCTTAATGAAGCGGCTTAAGTAATCGTGTGTGCGCGTGGAAAATCGTGCTATGACCGCGTCTAAGAAACTCTATTTAATATTATAATCTTAAGTAGTGAAAAGTGGCCCTTTATTTATTTAATTTAACAACAGCGCCTGTAATTATGTTAGCTCACAAGGGTCCAAGTTAAAAATAGGTTTGTTTACGAAGTTTAAAGAGGCACCATTAATCTTAGTTTCATAACTCGGAGCCTCATTGTTTTATTCGGGCCGGCTCACTATGAACTGGCTTTAATTAAGATATCATGGGAAATAAACCCTCGTCTTTTGAAATATTGCTGGAAAGTACATTCAAGACTCGATTGGATGTTTTGTAAATTGAAGTGCTAAGTGTTTGTGGTTACTAACAAATCGTCAAGCCTTTCCCCCAAAGGGGGCTGGCATAGATGTAATACAACACCCACACTTCGCCGAACGATGTTAAGTTCAAAATGTGACATGGGGTGAGCTTGTCACCATACACCAGGCTCTAGTGATGTAGCAGATGACATATAATACGCACATATGTTCACAAATTGGTGCGTGCCGTTGGTTGCGTTTGAACCCGCTCCCTCTGGCTTGAAAGGCGGGCCTTCTCCGACTAGGCTATCATCGCTAATCGCTTGTAGTTACTATTGCTGTTTATATATTTTAAACAGGTGCGTATTTATTTATTGATAGGAAAACAAACAGCTGTTAACAATAAACAAAGTACACAACGAAATAAAACAAATAAGATAGTTTTCACTAATAAGTAAGATAAATAAATTGAAAGAAAATTGTTTAACTATTCATCTCCGAATTGAGGTTGGCTGATGATAATCAGAAATCAAAAACGTTTATTTGCTTCACTGTATACATACATCTGTGTACTACAGATGATCAATGGTTAAAGTCATGTCAATCCTAAATACCTGGAGCCCGGTGTATGGCGACAGACTCACCCCCTGTCACATTTGGGTCTTAATATCGCCCGACGAAGTGTGGGTGTTATAATACACCTGCCAGCTTCGGGGAAAGGCGTGACGATATGTTATGTTGTAGGGAGTAATCATATCTACGAACGAAATATTGGAGACTATATACAAGTAGGTAAGTGGGTAGGTGCGTGCGTGAGTAAATTAAAATTGCTTTGAAAGTAATTTCGATGTTATATTTACTTGTAATTTAAATAAAAAGTTATCACCCTCATATTTTACCCAGTTCTGGCTATTGAATTTAAATAAATAGGTAATTTTCCTAAGGTATATTTTCTTACCCTCGCTACTCACATTTGCCTGTAAAGTAAACCCAGTGGGTATAAATTTATATCATTTTATTATACTTACACTTTAGACCCATGTTCATAAAGAAATGTACAAAAGTATAAAATAATTCACTTAAACGTAAAATATCGTACATGTTACAATATCTACAAATTAACTAAGTAATATGTCGAAAGGGATGTATATTATTATCCTTTTTCAGTGTTTCCTATAAGAATTACTTATATATTATGTACAAAGTTTTAATTTTACATAAATTAATATTTACAAAGCATGAACTCATAATTTTAGAGCTAGTTAAAACAAATCGTGTTACATTTCGTATTCTTATGGTTAGATAGGTACATAAAAGTCGGTAAACATTACAAACTAGAGGTATAATATTCTCACATACGCACGGCGCCGAGCGCAGATAACTTTAGAAGAAACACAACTTTACAGTTTTCGTGTTTTCACAATGGCCATAAATCGTAACGTTCTGCTGCTTGCACAGTTTACTGCTCGCCCACTCGCGATATAGTTTATCACGTGTATTTCACCGACGCGCTACTTTAGTTCACAGCAAAGTTTGCCCAAATTCACATTAATCCACTGTCACACTTGAACTCACTTTTAAGATTGTTGATCGTCCGATGCACTGAGACTTTGTTATTTGAGAAGTCGCTTCGCAAACTAGCCTACGTAGGGGTAGGGAGCGAAGGGGGCCGGGTAGTACCCGGGGTAGCCCGCGCTCGGCTGCACCGGCACGGACGACGTAATGTAAGACGTGAGCACCGTAGGCACAACTTTAGTTGTGAACAATGTGGTGTACAGCGTCTTCGCACCGAAAGTCAATTTCAGAACTTGACTGTCGGTCGCAGTAACTTCGGTGTTCATGACGACCGGCGTGGAAGTTACGGAGAATTGCTGCGGGAAAAGCGGATTAATCGGCGGTAGAGGCAGTGCCGGCAGACTACTTGTTCCTATTTCATATTCTGTTTTAGTGATTGTAGCTACTGGTCTAGAGATAGTGCTTTGAACTGTGTTTCTGCCATCAAAGAACGGAATCACGTGGGATTCGTAGACTGTCTCATATTTCAAAATGGGCTTGGATGTGGTGACGACATTAGGGATTTGTGCAGCGGCAGCGGGGTTCAATAGTCTCAATAGAGCCAGCTGTTGGGCTTGCTCGGGTGACAGAGCTGGAGTCACGTTCGGTGGTTCTGTTACTTGATTAATCTTATTTTGTCCGTGAGCTTTCTTCAATCTTAAGTGATTGTCTGATCTGTACTTGTCGACTTCAGTCAAGTCAAAGTCTGACCCGATGTTAGCAAGGTCCAAGTCAGCTGGGAAGGATCGCCGTGGGACGCCATCTTCGTCTTCATTACTGTCTCCAAAATCTAATTCAAGGTTCAGTTCCGAGCCGGCTTCATCAAGGCGACCGTTGAAATCTTTCAATGTCTTACTCGGAATAAATTGGAAAAAGTCCATGGGCGGTAAGGTTTTTGTCGCAGTAACAAGACGAGTGATTTCATAAGTTTGTATGAATGTTAAGCTGCTAGTTATGTTCACGTCTCTAACGACAGGAAGGATGTGGGTCTTCAGCATGTGTTGTGTTGTGCTGAAAGTTTCCGTCACTGTTTCAAGAGGCGGAGTTTCCATGTCTGAGGATAATGTTATAGCCGGCAGTGTTGCTATGCTTGAATCCAAATTATGGTCTTTTCCATAAGGAGAAGCGGTCGCTAAAATATTTTCTGTCAACGGCTCGTTGAGAGTACTTTGAATGTTAACTACTGGAGTAGGTTCTATGCGTTTCTCTATTGTAGAAGTTACTGTTATGATACGAGTGTTTTTAACGCGTCCAACCTGAAACAAACCAAAGTAGTTATAATGCACACTTATTTTATTAAATCTTCACATCCTAAAAACAGAAGTACAGTACATGTTATAAAACAAAACAATACCTGGAAAGTATATGGAGACTTGATCGTAGCTATTTCATAGTAAACATCTCGAAATTCAGCGGGAGTTGAAATTTCAACTTTGATAGTTTCTACCGGTGGGGGTTTCTCGATAGAGTTGTCTTCGGTGTCATTTTCAAGCAACGTACCAGGTCCACTCTGAGAACCTGATAATTCAAGATCGTTGTCCGATCTTGCTTGCAAGGAAAGTTCGTTGGATTGAGGATCGTCCAGAAGTGGGTTAGGGTTAGGTGTCGTTTGAGGTTCATCTTCACCCATAGTTTTCCTGATTGTCACTTTAGGCTTAGGGCTCGTTTTATATTGCCAACGTCCTGATCCAGGCGAGCGATTCAGCTTGAACTTATAAACACTGGTAGAGGGAGCCGGTGTCACTTGCTCGACTGGTGTGGCCTGAATACGGGGCTTAAATCCACGTCTTGACTCGTTATTACTCGATGGAGTCACAATTGATTTTTGACCACCACTTCGTGTAGTCTTCCTTCGATTCGAAAATGATGAAGCTGTAGAAGTTTCACTGAAAACAGAGACGGTTGCAGGTTGAGGTTTTTTTCCTGGTCGACCAAAACGCGTACTGGAAATAAAAAGAAATATTGTATTAAATTGATTGAATGAATGAGATGGCAAGCTATCACTGAAGCTCTCACATGCGTTCATGCAAATGACGAGTAGCCGAAGGTCGGTAATACTACGACGATGCTGGCGGCCTGAAATGAAACAGCTGCTGCGATGGATGATGTCTAGAAAAACCTAAATTACCTTTGTGTTCTTTGAGCATGTGCAGAGTTCCTACTTTTAAACTTTTTAGTTTGACTAGCGGGGACATTGTCATGACTTTCATTGTCAGGAACATTTTGCTGGGAACGGTGTCTATTTTTGAAAGACGCTCCATTGCTAGGCTGCCTACGAGTAGTTTTACCAAAATTGGACTCCTCGTCTCCGATCGAAGGTGTTGGTTCTAAGTTGAATCGGTGATTCTTGGCAATACCTGGTGCTGCAGTTTTTAATATTCTATGTGCAGGAGTGGGAGATATTTTTCCTCTGTGACCAGCAGGCTGTAAGATTTTTGAGTTGCTGTTTAGAACCTGGGCGTATTTGCCGGAAATGTATGTTCCTATAACGCTAGTTTCATGAACTGTAGTGAGGCCGTCCTTCACTATAGTTCCACCTAGAGTAGTTACAAGACCAACAGGATGTTCATCATCTTCAGGAGGTGGAGTAGGTTGATGATTCCTATTTTTATGTCCATGCTTAGGTTTCTGGCCATGTGCTTTAGAAGGACGTATGTTTATAACTTTGTAAGTTTCTTCAACAAACTCTGATGGTTGTCTTGACAAAAAGTCATATTCGGGCTCTCCGATATTGTTGTTTGTTATCAAAATGGCAGGTTCTTCTTCAGGTTGACTGGATTTTATATTGACGACGCTGTTAACTTTGGAATTAATAATTGATGGAGGTGGACCCTGTTTTACTTCAACTTTGCTGCTGACGATGTTTGTTACGCTTTTGACTGACTCATTTTTCTTGTTCTTGCTCGAAGATTTATTATTTTTAGGTGCAGGTTTAGGTGAACTATTTTCTACAATTTTAGAAGGACCTGCAACTACTTCTACTTTCGTGATGATCTGTTTTTGTTCTTTTACTGCAGATTTTGGCGTATTAGGCAATTGTTTTTCGTTTTTAGATGTGACAACTGATACTGCACTAGAAAGTGGAGCTTGAGTGGGTGGTTTATTCGTCTTGCTTTTATCGACAGGTTTACTGGGCTTGATGGCTTCTGGCTTCACGCTGGTCACCGATGGAGGAGGTGGCTTGGTTTCGATTATATTTTCTTGAATTGGTGCTTCGGTACTCGGTGGCTCTGGAAACATAAGAGAGAAAAGCTGTGAGATTTAATTCTATATGGAAGAGATAAGTAGGTACAATGCACAAGATTTACACTTTGCGTTAAAGAAAAGTATTGCTCTGCTATTTTTAATTTTGTTTCTCTTAGAAATTGAAATTGAAAAACAGTATTTAATTAAGTAAGATATGACCTGGTGCGGGTGCTGAGTGAGGCGAGAAGACCATCACAGTGTTGCCGATTGTAGTGGTGAAATCCAAAAATCCGTATACTGTCTGCGTAAGGAAGTTTCCATCTGCTGACACCATACAGCCTGAAAAAAATTAAAAATTTGTGTTAGATTAAAAGTACTTACAATCTTTTTGAAAATCACATGTAATTTCTGGAAATGTTTTCAAAAGAAACATAAAAAAGATTCTTTACACGTAATGCTCAGAAATAACAAGATATTCTCCAACTTCATACGCACGTCTCTCGTCATAAAGCTGCCGGGTATTATGTTCTCGTAAACATTCACCTTTAGAACTTATCTCCTATGACTATTTTATGAAAGGTTCGGCTTATAGTGGCAAGACTGCCAAACATCCACGCTTATCACGCCACTCAAGTAATAAGTCAGGCTAGTCAGGCTCTATGGGTTACATGTTTCATATCGAGATCACTTACGGAGGCTTTATGCAAAGCTCCTTGAGTAAAGTGCTGATAAGAGCGAAGTCAGGAGCAACGTTACTTCAGTACCATTGGATCGCAAATGATCTGTGATAGTACCTTCATATGGCTTAAAAAGGGAGGCTGTTTACAAACAAAGCTGTAGATACTGCTGGGCTAATGGCCTGTGAATATGGTTTCGTTAAGTCCTCGATAGGAGTGTTTGCCGAGCCTTCGAAGTTAATGTGAATTTGTACGTGAAGCTACAATGCCCTTTTTTCACATTACTTTGCTACTAAACGAGCAGGAAGATATTTTATATTGTGCGTTAGAAAAATATTACACAAAATCAACAATTTCGATATGGCGTTCGTAATAGCTTTCTAATACCTACCTGAAAAAAGCGAGTAAAAAACTATATATTTCTTAAATGAAACGAGATGTATGTAAACTGCAGTAAAATTGTGATCCTGTTTGTGACGTTACCAACTCAAACAAATACAAAATATTCAGTACCAAATACCTAACACAATAGATATGAAAATAGTGAACGCATTCACGTTGAAAAGTGAGTAGTGAATAACAAATTCAGGCGGGGTCGCGACACTATATCCGACTTACTTCCACGCCATTTGCTGGCAAGTGGGCTGAGATAGTCCACCTTAGATACGCATCGAGAGCAGCCGCTATTCCAATCTATGTGTTTTCAATTACTTAGCAGGGGACCGCTTGCCGTATTGGGCACTACGAGGGAATCGTTTTCTTTAGTGGATCTCAAACAGCTTCTTTAGGAATTGTTCTGAAAGGGTGAGAGATTTGGCAGCTGGAAGGCCTTAGGAGTCTTTAATCCTACGTTAGGTTGAAATGCTTGCGAAAATAGCACGAGATTTTCACCTAATTTGTATTTCGTTACTTACTGAGCCGTGCGTTATATTGCTTTTACAGCTATGTAAGTGGGAATGTAACTCTATCTGCACCTACGTGAATGGAATTTGGCAAAGTCATGAGAAAAAACTGTATTTCTTTATTTCTACCAAAAATTTAGGAAAACTGTAAAATAGCGGGACGAAGCTAGTTTTTGGACATCTAAAAATTTCTTCAATAGTTTAGATAAAACAAAATTATGTAGCACTTCGTTCCCACACTCTGACACAAATAAGCTTATGAGAAGTGAATGCAGCACGAACTCGCATAGTACGTACTTGCTACTCGCATATCGCAGTAAAACCCTTTCATAGGGAAATGAAGTTCATTTCATCTGAGCACCACGGGAGTGCTCATTTACAACGGCATAGCAGAAATAACTTCCTTATAATCAGCTCTCAACTGTACGTAATGGGCAATCAGTGTGTAGATAACATGTGTATAGGTTGGTTCATCGAAATATAAGGCAAGCTACAGGATGTTATTCATAAGAAGAATTTAGAAAATGGTAATGAGATGGTAGTAAGATGTAGAAATCTTATGAATATAGATATATAGAATCTCTTTGTCTCATTTGAGAATTAGCTGGTATTCCAACCTATAATATAGTTGGAGAAATAATTTAAATGGATTGACGGATGGAAAGTGATTGCACTAGATTTCTCTACTTTAGACATTCTTTTTTTTAAATTTAATCGTACAGTGTGTGTTACGCTGTTTACGGATATTTAATTTACTTGATCAAATCTGCGGCGTAAGTGCCCGCAGTTAGGTACCACTATACGCTGTATGTTTTCCAAAAGATAAATAAATTATTAATAAAAAAGTAGTTAAAAAAGTAGAGGTTTTGCCGCTGAGTTATATTTGAAAAGAAGCAGTCTTTCATTTCATACTAATCAAATTTGTTTTCAAGCAATAAAAATGTTTAGTAGCTAATTTCAGAAAAATCAGTTTTATGTAATAGTATTGACAGATACTTTTTATATGACGATAAAATATGAGATATGCAGTACTTACTAAGCTGGGCGACGACTGCCAACACGGCGAAGACTCTGAGCTCCATGTTTGCTCTTCGGATGGAACGGTTGCTCTCAGGAACTATCAGTGTGCGTGACTGCGATGCGTTTGCATCGTGCGGGACAACTGCCAAGGAACTCTAGAAAAAACAGACAAAAATAGGTAAATTTAGCTGTTATAATAGTTTTTAACAGTCATTATTCATTAATCAGAACTAGCACTCATTAAGCATTTTGATTCATCGTAGTTAATGATCAAATTATATAATGATAATCAATTCATGGTATCATCTTCGATAAAACTATTTCCTAATGAAAGAATGAAAACGAGAGCAATTTACAAAGTGACACGATAGAATAGATGGCCGAATCTATTCACTCTCTCGACAGAGGTCATCTGCTTGATAGTTTATTATTTTTAACCGTTAAGCTTTTGCTTTGCAACCTAGCTTATGTAGGTAACTACATCGTTGTAAATAGATAGGTATATCCAGTATTGGGATGAATAAAATGTTCTTGGGGTGGGCCATACATCAAATTGTGCCTCGTATAGTGCAGGTGGCCAGTGACCACGGCGGTCGCATTTGTTATGTTAATCCCGATGCGAATGAATATGAAATCGCCTCCTGGGTTAAGAGGAAGAGCCAACGATCAATTTGATAATATGTTGAAACAGAGAGCGAATTTAAAGTTTAGGCGATTTGCTTTACTTTCATAGTAGTTTGATCACAAGAATTGTAGAGCAATAAATAGCGAAGGCTCAATAGCGAAGGGATTTTGAGCGGGACATGTTGAAGGAACGTAGATTATGAATAGTGCGAAAATTGCCAAATAAGTATAAATCTCCACTTCGTTTTATGCAGATTCTAGTTACGATACTAGAAAGGGCAACATCGTGTTGGGTACACAGCGATATGCCACAATAAGAGATTGATTTTGTGTATTATCACCGCTCGCTATCAATATACATACGTATATGCGCCGTACGGTAGGGCGAGGGTTCTATCAGATCCCAACAACGAGCCTTAGCTTTGGGTAAAGGAATACGTGCGCCATAAGAAACCCATACCAAACCCATGGTGCTATGTCACTTTCAAGTGATAAATATGCCATCGTGCCACATTGCTCTCATAAAAAAATATCTTCCTAACCGATTAACAGTGCGTTTCAGCAGTATCACAAAGAACAGTTTTTATTTCAGGCTCTGCATTTTTACCGGCTTTGACCGCATCGTCGCTTAACATTTCGAAGCTTTAGTCAAATGTCTAGCAATTTACTAGATAACAGTAAAAACACTTAGAATCGTAAACCGAACTGTCCGAAAGCTCTCCAAAAAAATAAATAGTCAATATTAGTCGATATGCAAAACGTGGGACGAAGCGTGGTGCTCCTCATTTCGGCGGCGAACCAATTCATTGCGCAAAACCAATACTGCCGTCAATATAAACATGTTTGCCGCCGGATGGTGGATGTAATTGTTATGCGATATTAAATTGTTTTAAATCATTTTGGAAATATTTGTGCGGACCGATCTGTTACGAGTTGGTATTGCTACCATGCCCCCGGGGTTTCAATTATGCGACGATGGCAATCAATCTGATTTACCAGGATTTATATTGGGAAATAGAGGTTCTTTTCATCTTGGAATGAAATTTTCCTCAAGTTTTTTGTTAAATTTTTTAAAAACAGTGAAGTAGTTGTTGGAAAAAGGGTTAGATATTTACAATCTTAGATCTTTTTCGTGTGGTATTTCATTATCATTTAACGAGAACCACCTGCTCTTAAAAGGGTTCTCTGAATAAAAATTATAAAGTAGATACTTATCTACTTTTATGCAAACTTTCAGTTGAAACAGCTAGAAGTTTATAAAACATTATAATTAGCAGGCTGGCTTGTTAAACTCACTGACACACTATTTCATTCTACTTACATCCTAGACTGAGAGCCGGCAGCCACAACTGCGATGGTAATTCACGACTCACGTCTTTGTGGTAACGTGGCATTTGCAGGCGGAATCTGAAGGAATGATCTTTAGGTTTAATAACAGCAATAAGTCTACATTTATCAGTGTGATATTGCGTGGTCTTGCGTGATCTGACTTTTTTCTATGTGTCCCACAAAATGTTGTCCTATCGGGGACTTGACGTGTCTACGTCTACGTATGTATGTTTACAGCTAAAGTTGGATACCATAAATTATTATGTGGAGCAACCCAAACCGGTTTTGGGGCCGCGACGCTCTGAAATTTCCATACAAACGCGCTACTTAAATTTCTTGAAAACCATTTGTCAGATTATGATGAAATTTAGCATTTACAATTAAATTAACAATATCTCCGCCCCTATGTTCTTGGTTTTTTTTTAAAACGTTCTCAAGGGAAAATAGAGCTATGAAAAATATCCACATTTTAAGGGGTCACTTTTGACTGACTTATTCAATAGGTAGACAAAGCAAATCAAAAATTCCATTACTTAGGGAGGTTGTCTACATCATTAGCTGTTAAATGAACCCATAATACAAGGGAAATTCTTAGTTATTTCAGAATGATTACAGAAGTGCAAAAGTCATAAAAAAATTGAAATTGCACTTTGTCACTCTGTAGGTAAGTTTAGAGGCTCGTCAGTATCATTACTCGCTCTCTTCGCTCGTCTTCTTCTTCTAGACGAAATGGCTATAGAAAACCTTAAGCCAATGCGAAGTTAGTCTAGGTCGCATAGGTCGAAGTTATTTAGGTCGCCGGACTCTTAAGTGAAGACGTCAGCAACAATCCAAAAAACTTCGAAGCGCCGTGGGTCTAGGAAATGATCGAGCTGGGTTGCACAATTAATGTTTTGTCGGTTTTAAAATACACTAAACTGAAATCTTGGCCCTAGCATAACTATGATTAATTTTCTGTTAATACATTACACGTAGTAGATCACCAATCAACTTAACTGTAGGACCGTAATCATAGGTGCATTGATTTATAAGCCTTTAATCACGTACAACCCGACGTCTATTAGCTTACTGTGCCTAGATGGTGGTTGAATTGAATGTAATGTCCAATGTCTTGGAAATTCATTGGACGCATAATGATACATAGACCAATTACTGTAATAAGTGTTGGAGCAACATTCTGATATCATCATCATCAACCGTTTTCCTTCTACGGCTGAGTATCCTCTTTAGCGCACCATTTATGCAATTAACTTTTGCGCGTTACCTTATGAAAGATGAAAAAATGTTTTATTGCAGTAACCAATTAAAATTTACAAAAGCGCATTGGAGCTTTCTGGTAAGTATTAAATACTTGTGCTACAAGACCACATGGACATTACGAATTCAGATTTCGAATCCAAATTAAAATCAAACCATAAGATACGAGTATCTCTAGTCACAGTAACAACACTCTTAACTTAAAAAGGATCAACTCGTACTTTCAGCATTTCCTCTTTGATAGTCACGAGCACTTTCAGGCAAGCTTGATTTCCCTGAACGGGCACTTGCATAGTAGGCTTCTGTGAAGCCATGGCTAGACCGGCACCCGCTTACATACCGCTCCACTCCGCAATCGGAACTCAGTAAGCATTCAAATGCTCTCAATAGCGGTGACTGACTGCACCCGAAGTAGGCACAATGCATGCCGGTTGGTATCATAGAGCCACTATGTCTTGCTTAGTAGAGATAGCGCTACATTTCGCCGCATTGCCCTATTTAGCCGCAGTCATCTTTCCACTCCGTCACTCGCTCTGTGATGGTGTTATTATTCACATAACTAAATGGGAGTGTGTACTAAATGACCCCCAGGGCATATTTATGCGAATTCGTTTTCATTTACAAGATAGTGACTGAGTGAAGTGTGACACAATAGGGCATTGCAATGAAATGCAGTGCCACGAAGTAACATAATAGCTCAATGGTATGTTAAGGGAATTCGGCGTGCACGTTGCTATGTACTTATGTAGAACTGCGCATGTCTCGAGTGGACTGAGCGCTTGGTTTGACTAGCCTAAAGCGATATTAGATAGGAATTATACTCAATTTCCAGACGTCAACAATAACAAAGCATAGTTAACCCGGGAATCAAAACATAGCTTTTACGTTAAACAGAAACACTGGCAATACAGTCGTGTTTAGTAGAAATGTAGGATAGGGTTTAGTTTTTATTTAGACTCGCAACACTGTATTCAGTATTTGCTCGCGTGGATTCAATTCGAAGCCTTATTTACGAGCGGTAGTAAAATAGACCGAACATAAGTAATCCTATGTAGGTGTTGTAAGTTTCGCCACTAGGTGGCGTTTGAAGGCCTAGCGTCCTTTGTGACACCCTATTGAGGAGTTATAAGAGCAACTATGCATGTTAGGGTTGCGTAACAGGCTAACACATAACAAGGGTAATCACTTTATAAGAAATTAAACCATACTTTAAATTGAGTCACGTAAGCTGGCAAAAAAATGTGTACTTACTAAAATGTTTTAACTAAAAAAAACGGCTTTTAAAGTTTGACAACTCCGAAAATAGAGACAAATCTAACTACTCCTCCCAATACAAAACCGTTCAAGCAGGTAGGTTTAGTCATAAGCCAAGTGCAATGGCTTCTTAGACCAGCCCTAGATAGAAGAGTGTAAGTGAACAGATGTGTATGTGTGAGTGTTTGCTCGCGGGATAGGCGCAGCAATGCCGAGGGCGCGGCAATGCCAGTGATGTTTGCGGCGCCCGTCTACGCCATTCACGATGCTCCCTTCATTGGACATAGTACGGACAGAAAGTTAGGCTAAACTAAAAAACCCAGATACCTATTATAGGCTATCGACATGATAATTACACTAAGCAATGCTGAGCGAAGATATGTTAGTAATCACTGGGAATTGCTATCGTGTTAGTAATTGATAAGTAATTTAATGTTGCTGGACCTGATGTAGTTTCCGGAACAAACTTTTATAAAAGCAAAAAAGAGCTGTTAGCAGACACTAATAAAGTAGTTTAATGATATAATAATCATGTAGACATTGAATTTAGTCTGCTTTAAACACCTTGACCGAGAAAATAACTCACAAATGCCGGAAGCTGGTTAAGGCTTGGACTCAGGCGCGCTAACTCAATCTAAATAGGTTTCGTACGTGCATGACAGAATGACACTGGAATATTTTTTACAATAACAATAGTGTTGTTAGTTTATTGTGACAGTAATTTCGGCTTGTGAAGGTACACCGCCATCCGCGGTCACTATCACAAGGTCAGCGTGTCAAAGTCAAAAGTCATTGTATTGCAAGTGCGTTCTAAAAACTAGCCTCGGCACTTGACATTTGCATCGGTATAATCGTTTGAACTTTGATAGTAGTTGCTTGGAAGTAAATAGAGTAAAGGATTGTGGGCTTGGTAAAATGTTAGGTTAATATTTTCAAGTTGACTCCGTAGAGCGCAATTTTTTCTCAACCACCAAAGCAAGCAAGTTCGTATAGGCCGAGTGGTTAGCCCTGGTGTCTGAGTTACTCAGCCACTTAATTGGCGTATATTATAAGGTAGAGGTATGTGCTTCCTTGCTTATCCGACTGACCAAATGAGAGTAAAGTTTTTAAGCGTATTTGTGCATACAAAATGTGCATAAAAAGCAATGGCAGCCTAGTTGGGAGCAGGTCCGCCTCTCAAGCCAGAGAGAGTGGGTTCGAAACCAGCCGACGGCACGCTCCAATTTGTTCATTGTGTGAACATATGTGCGTACTGTATGTCACCTGCTACATGACTGGAGCCCGGTGTATGGCGACAGGCTCGCCCCCTGTCACATTTGGAACTGAATATCGTCCGGCGAAGTGTGGGTGTTGTGTTACACCACTGCCAGCGGGGGAAAGGCGTGACGATATATGTGCATACAAAAACATGTGATTCTATGTGATTAATTAGTTAAATGAGCTTTTGAGAAAGACTGAAAAGAATGAATGAACAATATTTTACTCTTTGGATTTTGTAAAATTGTTATAGCAATAACATAAAATTGGTTGTGCTACGGGGTATCAGAATTCCCCAAGGCACAACTGGTTGTGTCAAGCAGTTGTGCAAAATCACGAAAATTAACACATCAAATTCTCATTTTTTTTACCGATCCTACCACCTGCGTCTGACCAAGTATGTATTCATCCCTCTATTCAAACAAAATTTAATGAGGCGTATGTCTATACAGGAGGCTGGCTCTCCACGGATCATGTGGAGCTTCCCTGGAGCCATCGATATTAATGGATTAGGGAAAAATAATACCGATGTTTGTGTCAGTTATGAAATATGTTCTGTGAAAGTAGGTATTATCCAGCTTGCTTAATGAAGGTCTTTGTCTTTAGTAATTCTGATAATATCTCTTCAGCAATATGGTACCATCTGTTACAGGACGGATAGGATAGGGACAGACTTTGTTCACTCGCTCAATATTAAGCGTTCTTTCTTCATCTTTCGTTTTATTAATCGACCAAATGGACAAACATGTCATAAGGGGGTGATACCTACTTACCTATCAACCTATACTTAACTATCTATCAATATTAAAGAATGTGTCCTCAATAACGCCTTAATTACATCACTGAATTATTATCGATTTGCACTTAACTCTTATCACCGTTGATTTGACAAAAAAAAGGGACATGTATAATATACGATGACGTGTCTTAATATCAGTTTCCAGTACACTCGAAATTTAGTATCACACAAAAATAGTAATTATTTGACCTCGTGTGAGAAAAATCCTAAAAATGAGCATCGTCCCGGGATTTTTTCAATGCGAGTGCGACATTCTCCCGGACTTCCCAAATAATGTAATTATAGTTTTTTTGCTTCATGCTATTTGTCACGGCTAATTCAATATTAGACGTACAAATGGTATTTAATTGAGTTATTGAATCGTGATTACTTAGCAGAAACGATTGGACAGGGCTTCATGAGTTATACCCAATTAGGTGCCTACCTACATGGAATCGATAAAGTTAATGTGTTTGCCTTCAAAAAGGTACTTATATACCTACAAATGCATTAACGTAATTGGTAAAAATAGGTTGTACTTAGGTACCTACTTAGTAGTTATGTGTATAATTGTATCTACGAATTATATTCTTGATCTCACAGTTGCATTGATCATCATGAAGGTAGCCAAACGTAGGCCACACAACTCCATAAAAATATACAATCACGAAATGGTAGCGTATTGTATAAAAATGAAAAATGTACCTAAATCTCACACGTTTTGCGAATAGATAAGCAGGAAAACTCAACTTTCTTTGGTACCTAATGGTGGTTTCATGTCATAACATGACAATAATCCCATACAAATGCATTCTTAATGGTTGGGTGCGGCGTAAATACGGCCCGGGGAATGTTTCACGTGCTCCCATTCAATACTGAAAGCGTAAGCCTCTTTTCAGATTTCCAGACGTCTTACAAAGGTTTTACGGAATGATTTGTACTAGACCGTGCCGAGTCCGGGACGTGTTCAAGTTTGAAATAAATAGTACATGTACTATCTTATACTGCGATGCGCATTCTACAAAATATGGCAAGACAGAGAAATACATAATAAAAGTTAGATAAGGGGTTTACATCTCATCAAAACTATGCCGGTCATGAAATTGAAGCGGTTTGCAAGTGACGGTTCGAAGACCAAGGCAGGCAATGCAAAATATAAGGTGCTTTGTGATTTTACCGATTAGCTGTCTGGTTAAATATCAGCTAAAGATAACTACTGAACCAAAAGATATGTTCACACTCATTATAATATAAGACTAATGACCGACAATGCTTCAGTCAAAAGCGAAGAGTCATCGTATTAAACGGTCACTTTATTTCAATGAAGACCATTGTCTATTAAAAATATTAGCACAACCATCCTTTATCCGAGCCGGGACCAGAAATACTGGTCCCGGCTCGGACCCGGCACGGATGAGCACGGTCTCAAAGGCTTTAATCCTCACCAAGACGTGTGGGAGAGAACAATGCGTCATTTCCTAACAAACGGTTGTCGTAAAGGGTTGCGTTGAAATATGGCTAAACACCAAGGAAATCTTATTTTGTAGGAAAATTTAACGGATCGAAAAATTTTATAATTACCAAATAACCTTTTTAAAACTCAGAAATCTTTAGTCAAATGTCACAGTGAAAATGCTTGACTAAATTATATGCAAAGAAGTACTACTAATTCTAGTTGAAGGTGGAAATGCATTGTTTGCCTTGATACTTACTTACATAAGTACAGCTTTCAAATTAAGTGGTAAACGTATACCAATAAGATATCTAGAGCAATTTAGGTTATAAAAGCTCGAAATTCTACAGAGGTCCTGTAACTGTTACTCATAGACGTAGCATTAAGTAACCGACTTGCATGGGCGTACCCAGCTTCTGGCGTAGGAGGGGGCAAGTCAGATTTTTTAGGTCGGATCGTCCGCGGCTGTTTTGTCATACACACTACACAACACACCTACATGAGTCATTAGATGTATGTAGTGTAGTGTGTAGGGCAAACACCCGCAAATGAGCCTGTTTTATAGGTAGTTAAATAAATAAAATTTTACAATCCTGTCACAGTAGTACATTTTACTATATTCTTAAGTGAATCATTAACCTAATTTGTCATTAAAATTTTGATGCAAGTTCCCTATTGCATCGTGCATTTTGTCAGTGTCTACTGCGCGGTTTATTTAAAAGTTAGAGCATAACTCGTTTACACTTTAATTAGTAATTAGGGGAGTTTATACATGTCCTGCGATATTTTCAAGGGGGGGCAGCTGCCCTCCCCTGCCCCCCCCCTGGGTACGCCCATGCCGACTTGCTTGTCTCATGAAAAACATTCTATTTTTCTATGACGTGAAAGTAAGCCAAGAACTCTACGAACAATCACTAATTCTACAAATCAACTGATATAAACATTACCACCAACGAATCGATATAAACACAACCACTTTTAAAGATAAAACGAACCAAATATTAAGAGCAATGTTTGTGTGTAACAACTACAAGTTAGGTAAGGAGATCGGCATGTAAATATTTGGCGATTGGCAGTGAACTAGACGAACGTTGTCCGATAATTTATGTTGGCAACGGTTCCTATTGTCGGACAAACAACGGCTCCGGGCCAAATTTATATTCCAAGTTGGGGAAACAGGGCCCGCCTGCGGCCATGCCCTTTTACACAAAACTGTTAACCGATACGTAAATTACAATTGCGGTGCTTAGTTTAGTAAACAAGATCTTTGGGTATACTTTATTCGATAGTAAATTGGTCTATAGAAGAGAATGATGCCTATGGGTAGTACCTTTTTAGAAAAAGTACCTAAAAGGCTGGTACCTAATTTCACTTGTATCTTAATTTTTTAGTAACTTACTATTATGTTTCTTGTAATGTAAATAAATTAACAAACATTTCGGTACAATTTAAACAATCTAATCGTGTATTTGTTGTATCCATTTGAAAATGTCTCGTGAAGACGATTTCTTGCAATTTCAATTTTTACGACTATTCACCATTTAATCATTTCAGATTTTTACCATTTACTTAAAAAAAAGAGAGAAATGAGGAAGGTACAATCTTTACAATTACAGAAACACTTAAAAAGTATGAAGTGGTGACCGATTGAGAGCAACCCTCACTAGGCACGCTCGCAGCACAGCGTTTCGGCTGCATCCCAGACACGTTTTGCATTTTATTCAAAACGTTGACGTGAAGGATAAAGTTTTATTATTTTACTACGCTAACGTGATCCGACTGAGCACCTGAGTTATTCGGAGCCACGTGCCTCCTTCGGATACACGGATTCTGACATCTTATTTACAGAAAATTGTTGAAGATGTCGAGATGGTGTGAAACTTTGAGTTAGTTTAAAATTTGTTTTGTATTACATTGATGAGAATCAAGGTTAGAGAAAACAAATCAGAAACCAAGTTAACATGCATAAAATAAACTAAATAAAAACCGGCCAAGTGTGAGTCAGTCTCGCACACGAAGGGTTCCGTACCATAATCTATAAAAACGGCAAAAAAAAAATCGCGTTTGTTGTAAGATATTCTGTTTTTTAGTATTTGTTGTTATAGCGGCAACAGAAATACATCATCTATGAAAATGTCAACTTTCTAACTATCACGGTTCATGAGATACTGCCTGGTGACAGGCGGAAATACAGACAGACAGCGGAGTCTTAGTAATGACGTTTTATTTTTGGGGTACGCAACCCTAAAAACATGACCTGGTTTTTGTTCATCAATGGTTACTTTTCTAGTAACAACCCGATGAATTCTTTACTTCTTCATCACTCACAGCCTGCCTCACAATCCCATACTGCCCATCATCTGAACCCGGTTTTGTGCTAATCTTGTTCGGATTCCACCCGCGCTGTGAAGACAAAATTAAAATCAACCCATGCCTCTAAACGACTGTAATAATATCTTATAGGTCATAATTCTACTCAACTCCACGTCGTAACAACAAACTCTCCCCTGAACTTTAAAAACCAATTCCCTTTATGCATATTTATAATAGCGAGTAAAGTGCGAAGTTAACATTGTTAAACAGAAATTGAATAGGTGCGGCGAGTGGCCAAAATTTATTTTTGATTTCATCTCGTTTGGATGCAAATTCTGCGAGGCCAAAGGACCAATAGCGAGCGCGTTGTGAATTTGCCCGACTGTAGCGTTTATTAAATTGAGTGCTATTGAAAAGCAGGGTTAAAGTTTGGGCTAGATAAAAGTTTAGTTAGAGTTAGAAAGGCTCACAGCTACTAATATAACACTGGCCTACACCCATTTTGGTGCTTAAGATTTTAGACCTGATTTTTGGTATATTTTGTGAGCAGATACGAGAAAACTAGTCACATTTTTCATAGCAGCTCTTGTTCATGAGGAAGAAAGTATACAGAATACAAGTGAATTACCGTGTCATTAATCAGTTTCCGTTGATTTTTCATTATACACTCACCGCATATGTACCAAAACATATCATTACCAAAACATATCATTAATAAATTTAAACGATTAATGTCATAAAAGTAGTTATAACATGGACTGATTCTGAATAAAACCATACAAAATTTAAAAAAGAATTGTAGGTAAACCAGAGCTGTCAGCTGACATCTAGTAGGAGCATGTAGTTCATACTACCTACTTTACCGACTACAGATGCGAACAGAAATGCACCAAAACAATTTTTTTTTGTAGGCCAGTGTAATTCTTACCTACGAGTATGTATTATGAACTTAGGCATAAATAGATATCATTAGACGTGTGTAGTGTTTTTAGGTAAATATAGGTGTTTTTGTATAGCAAATACCAGATTTAGGCTTCTACGATACTACAAATCTTAGGACACAGGCATGTTAGGATATGCAAGTAGGGAAAAATTGCTCTATGCGTTATAAGTTTCTACTTCAGGATTTTATGAGAACGTCAGTGATCTTTATGCTTTAGCATACAACCAAAATGCTATCAAAATTGTATTACTGGTAAACTTTTAGATACCTGACTTGTCAGTATTTTTGATGGACCCATAAATAAACAGATAAATTACGGAATACTGTCGTGTAAGTTTCTTATAGAATTTATAGTTTTAAACGTGCGTTTCACAACAGAACCTTCGGTAACTTCCTAAGCACGATTATTGTTAAGCTGCTCCTCAGATGTTTCGTAAGGCAGTACTAGGAGGCATTTTGATCAGCCAGTGAGTCATGAGCGCGAGGTTAGGGCGCGCCGACACAGTTTACAGAACAGATAAGAACAATGGATGCGAAATGCGAATGCTATTAGCTCGCTAGCTTCGTATTAGGATAGATAAACCTCAGGATGCCTAAGGATTATCTATCGTAATACGAAGGTAATCAAATGCTAAGTTAGGATGTAGTCATACCTTAGATAAATGTTAATGTGTCTTACGTGTAACAAGAGTTTATCTAATGGTGAAGATGAATTTGGGCAGATATGTACATAGTTGCATACCTACAGTTAAATCTAAAAAAGGTTTGAGAGTAAAACCAGTATTTAAAACTATTGAGATAATTCTGCTTACATTTTTTTTTAAGCGTAGTAGATATTATTTTCTTTAAAAGTAAGATTATAATGTTTTTTTTCTTCCTCTTATTTGAATGACTAATAATAACAATAAAAATACTATGTCATTTTTATGACTGAAAATAGTCCAGCACGTTTATCAAAAAATGCCCCGGAAGTTCTACTGTTAAACGCAACTTTTTTCTCCAATGTAAACAGAGCCTAATCAAGTCTACCACCTGCAACGCCTACCATAATAACCATAACTTATTAGTAAAAGAAAACATACAATTCAAGGACCCTGATTGAGTGAGGTCAGATTAGTCACAGCATAATCCATTGATGGAATTTATTACACTTAGATTGATGGGCACCTTCTAATAAATCCGCCTAAATGACGTACGCCGATTGTGTTCGAGTATGCGAGTCGATTATGCGAATTTTTACCCCACATGGGGCACGAAATTTATTCAAATTACGTTTTACGGCAGATTAATCGTAAAGAAATTGCTTGCGGCTCGATTAACTGGGATTCGGATGCGAGAGTTTTATGAATATGATTTCCAACAATGACATACATGGAAATATGAGGAAGTAGCGAGACTCAATGGATTACTTGTACGTACCATTTGAGAACCTTTCAATGCGTTGCTACATTTATGTATGTACCTGAATGCGTACGTATTCAGAAGCCTACTTCCGTCTTATTACGTCTTGTACAGCCCGCGTCTTTTATCCACGAGCATGGCAGGTAGAAGCTCTGAGTGGGAGTAGCTAGTAGAGAGGTCTGTGAGGTATTGTTAGAGGCGATCGATGCGTTCGCGGCCAGACAAAGGACAGCGGAATATTGTTTGTCACAAAATTTATTATGGCAGCGGACAGAACGGGACGAAAGCCGTGAGTAACATGCTCGATATATCAGCTAGAGCGCGAATATACGCGCGCTGTCTCGAATGTCAGTGCTACGGCGTAGCAACGTAGCACATGTGTATACGCTACGCCGTGCCGCTCGATTGACGGCTTGTCTTCGCACAGATATGTCAATACTGATGGAGGACTGCGCTTTCAGCGATCGAATATAACGTCATTTGATATTGTTCCGTCATTTCTTCAAAAAGTCCGGTAATGGCTCTACGGGAATGCATGAAAACAAAGTTATAATAAACCATGTACAGCCATGTACATAGTACATGTACATACTAGTCGTGTTTCGGGATGTAGTCCGGTGTAACCGATCCGAAGACGGGTCTGAGCAGTAGCGCACTTGTAGCGCCTCACTCAACTGCCGTCTTTGTACTTCTTCACTCTACAAAACTTCAAGGGTAGAGTGAACAAGTACCTTATAGGTCGGCGTGCTCCATTTTAGACCACAACGTCGCTTAACATCAGGCGAGTTGGTGGTCAAACGCCGACCTATTCTACATAAAAAAAAATGGAACCATGTGCTGCAGGCTAAAACACAATATTCAAAAAATACTTCTACATTCACAAATTTACTCATATTCCACGCATAAGACTATAAAACTGCAAAGCTTTTAGAATTCAAAATAATTTAAATAATCACATTTTATTGTAATTGTTGTATTCAACAGCGAATTCAAATTACCTGCATTATTCAGGGGAATATAAAAGGGTGTATTTTCACTGTCGCTGGTGAGTAATGTACTAAGGTATGTGCCATTCGGTCGGTTTGAATAAAAGCTTGTAACCCGAGCGTTAACCCTGCGGACAAACAGGACTTGCGTCATAGTATGGAAGCAACTTCGGAAAACCAGTGACGAATTTCTATTGCGTCTTTAAGAATATGAATAGAAATAAATGAACTACGCAACTAAATATCGATGAACCCTTCGACAAAAGCAAAATACTTTGGTCAAATATTAGGTCCTTACGTATGAAATTAGCGTTTTGTCGTACTGATCAATTTGATCTGAAATATCTCCTCTTTGGTTAAGAATTCGAAATTCAAATTAATAAATTCATTTAGCTGGTTTTTTTTTCTTTGGAATACAGTCATTCATTTGTTATTTTCCTCATTATTTTTTCTTTGGCGTCGCTTATTACCGCGCAATGGAAAACATGAAATATCGGTATATTTCCGAGTACGAGTTCTACCGTGGCACCAGTGCTGCAGAAACAGCTCGAAGAATTAATGATGTGTACGGCGCTGGTGTCGCTAAAGATAGCATGGTACGTTTTTGGTTTCAACGTTTGCGTTCTGGAAATTTCGACCTTAAGAACCAACCCCGTGGACGGCCGGAGATCAAAGTGAAAAACGAAGAATTAAAGGCTATTGTGGAATCGGATCCATCATAAAGCACTTCAGAGATAGCAGCAGGCTTCGGGGTAAGTGACAAAACTGTATTAATCCACTTGAAGCAAATCGGGAAAGTAAAAAACTCGAACGATGGGTACCTCATGAATTGAGTGAATCGAACTTGCAAACACGGGTCGCCTGCTGTGTTACTTTGCTCAACCGACACAATAATGAAGGGATTTTAAATCGAATCATTACTTGTGATGAAAAGTGGATATTGTACGATAATCGAAAGCGCTCATCGCAATGGCTGAACCCTGGAGACCCAGCCAAATCCTGCCCTAAACGAAAATTGACTCAGAAAAAGTTACTTGTAAGTGTTTGGTGGACTAGCGCCGGTGTCGTTCACTATAGCTTTCTTAAATCTGGCCAAACGATTACGGCAGATATCTATTGTCAGCAACTGGAAACCATGAAGGAAGAACTAGCTGTTAAACAACCGAGATTGGTCAATCGCTCTAGGCCACTGCTGCTTCACGACAACGCAAGACCACACACTGCACAACAAACAACCACTAAGTTAGCTGAGCTACAATTGGAATGTCTGCGACATCCACAGTACTCCCCGGACCTTGCTCCAACAGATTACCATTTCTTCCGGAATTTGGACAACTTCTTACAAGGAAAAAAATTCCACTCCGATGCAGCAGTCCAAACCGCCTTCAAAGAGTTTATTGATTCTCGCCCCCATGGTTTTTATAGTAAAGGGATCAATGAACTACCCATAAGATGGCAAAAGTGCATAGATAACAACGGTGCATACTTTGATTAATTAAATATATTTTACAAAAAAAAAACGACTTTTTATTCCTCCCGTACAAAACGCCAATTTCATACGTAAGGACCTAATACTTTGAATACTTTGGATGAATTGATAAAAATCGAAATGTTAGTAATGTTAAGTTACAGAAATTACGTCATTTACCTTTCATCAAACAAATATTTTATCTTTACGTAGATTATAAATGAAAAAAAAAAACAAAGTAATGTAGTGTTTTTTTTAAAAGAAAATACGACAATGCATTTCTGGTCAAGCGAACAATACTGTGCACGTACGAAGTACTCACTCAACATTTTCTTTAAAGACACTATATCCAAATCATAAGCTTTAGAACTCCAGCATTGCCAAGCTTAGGTTCAACACAACTTGTGCCCTGCGTTAGTTCGTCCCTGCATTTTACTCCTTTGTAAGTCAGTTTTGCCGTCCGTACCCGCCATTACGCGACTTGTTTGCATCCCTGTTTTATGTTAGAGCTGTATTTAAATTCTATTATCCAATTTACTTTGTTGTTCGGACGAATGTGATACTTTCGGTGGGCGATGACCTTTTGTTTAGTGGGAAGGCGGTGGAAGGAAAGAGGGTGGCTTGCAAATTGTTGGGAATGTTTTATTTACTTCTAGATGTTGACTTAAAAATAATAAAGTATTTACATTGAATAAATACCATTTACCTACACTACTATTATAAAGTAACTAAAAATGAAATAGAAAATTGAAACATATTGCAGAATGATTAGTCAAACCAGTTAAACAAAGTTATTTCAAAATTGCAATCGCTATAATAATTATATTCGGACATCCTGATGGCAATCATATGCAAACAAAGGCCCGACATTTGTATAATAAATGAAACAACAGAAAGCAATCAACAGATTCATATCATTTTTCGCAAAAGCATTAGCTATGGAAATTAGGATCGATGCTTCCAAAAGTAACTCAGTCAGCGACTTTCAATATGGTGGTGAAAGTAATCAATTAGACGGCTGAAATCTTGGCCACGAGAGCCCGGGCCCTCAGGCATTCTTTTCCACATTAACATACTTTTATTGAATAATTCATGTGCATTAAATTGAATAACATTTAAATTCATTAGTCTGTTCGCCTGTTATCTGAGGACGCTCGCAATTATCATTTCGGTGTTCATTTTTCATTGTCCTAGCAACATGGAACCTGTAAGTAGGCAGACAAACAATTTACATAAGATATTTTAGGATAATTACATTAAAATGTTCGAAGCTTTATTATTTTTGAACGGAAATTTTGTTCCTCTTTGGTTTGAATTTTGTCGGAATTTTCGCTTGGAAAAAACAATCGCTGTAACAAAAACTAGAAAATAATTACGTTTTATTTTTATTTTCCAGACGCTTAGCATATTTCCACGAATGTTTGTTGCTAACAAAATTCTGAATTAATAAGCCAGAAACAACTTCGGAGCCCTCATCTGTTTCAGGAAGAATTTTGAAATTCAGATCTTGGTCGCTCGGTTTCCACCCTTAATGGATGAATAATCCACTCCAACTGTCTCGAAATGGACCCTTGAATATATATTTTCTGAATCGCATTATGACATCCTTCAACGAACAACTTAAGACTTGACAGTAATCTGATATGCTGCGAAGTATCTGCGTAGATATTCGTACCTGTAACTTGTTAAAGCACTTAATACATTTAGATTACTCGAGACTGTACTCAAAGTTATTTCGAGTCTGGAGAGACATACTCGTATCTACTTCAGATAACTAAATAACTTAATATCGGCTTCGTACGTTTAAGCTCAAAGTACTCCTTATCTACATTTGAGCAAATCTTCTTATGTGAGTTTACGTTTTACTTGACATTGTTATTTTGATTGTAATTCGTAGATTAGAACTTTTCAAGCATTTCTGTGGTCCTAATAATATTCTAGTAAATTGTAACTGAAAAAAAGTATCAAAACTTTGTCATTAGTGAAATAGTAACCGTTTCTTAAAGATTTTAATCTCGCAAAACATATTATAGCTGTAAACTTTCATAAATGGTGTTTAATTTTACTAAAGTTTGTTTCGGGTTGTTCAACCGTAAACTGGTAACACTGATACTTTCATTCCTTCTCAGCGTTTTATGACTCCAACGTAGTGGAAATCAAAACGTTGCTCTGAGCACTAGCAGCCAAGCTCGCCAGGTACGAGCACCACTAGTCGGATATTGAACGAGCCGGACAAACAAACGCATATGTTACATTTTTCCTATTGGCACGTCGTCGGCTCGCGGTGATATTGCCCAAAACCCGACCGATTTTATTTAAACTGAATACGAATATATTCAACCCCACACATGTACACTTTACATGCACACGTCCCGATCCAAACAAACATTTTCCTATGTAGAAATGCCTCCGGCTTTGTAATTTCGCGATGCGTTTTTCGCTACAAAGGCAGAGCTGATGAGAACTTGACCTTTTTAGAACAATGAAAATTTATAAATAGGTCGGGGGTCGATATTTGGAGTTATACCGAGTCCGCACTTGACGTGTTTCCTTAAAGGATGGCGTACGTAAGGTAATGTTTTGTTAGAACTTTTATATTTGTATGGTTTCTCAATTAGATTACAATCATCATCATTATCGTCATTCTACCACAATTTTTCATGCTTTCATTTTAATATCTCCCACTGTTAGCATAGGAAGACTGACTTTGGCTCTATTTCATTCTTGCTTTACTTTCTGTTTTAGTTAGGTACTCTAACTCTATTGGTAACTCTATTGCTAGACCTAATTATAATCTCGAACGGCCGAAATAATATATCTGACATTTCACGTCACACTAGCCATTTCGGCATGGTATCATTAGCATAAAAGATAATCTACACTAATGTGCATTAACCTATCGACCCACAGGACCCGGCGCGGTTTGCCGCGTAAATTGATACAAATAGCTCAAATTATTCGAATACGGTGAAATAATAAAGGATATGGGCGGGCGTATTTAAGTTAAAATCAAAAGGGGCAACTGGGCAGTTGTTTTTATTAGTACTCTCTTTGTAGCAGATCTTCTGCTGTAATTTCATTATGCATCACCGATTTTTGATCTTTTATCGGAGCTAGTCGGTGTCATTATTTTCGCATTCGCCTATTCTTTAGATTAGTGTTTACAATTTTTTTTGTAAAACAACTTTCGTATTTTGTATTTCGTTAGCATTAACTCTGGTTCCAAGTAACCAGATTTAATGCTGGAGTGCTAATTACTGTAGCATTGCAGCATTACAGTATAATCATTAAGAGTGGACGATTTGCCCCTTTTGAGGAAAGTCCTGATTACATCCCTGAAAGTAAACGGTAACGGAGCAGACATAATAACAAACAGAGAACGAAATAATGTGTCAGATTATTTCTTAATTATGTTATGATTGTGTTCTTTATCGTTTGTTGATTTGTGTATCCTTCACCTTCCTGCAAGAGGCGAGGTGATGCAGTGTATGGTAACACTAATAGCTTAAGTTCCGGTGTGTTTAGCGGTAATTTGGGAAGCTTAGGAACTTTGGATATATCATTTAAATAAGCGCTATTGACATTGCTGTATGAACTTGTATCGTTGTTGTTTACAGTTTATACCACTACATGAAATAAACCGCACGCGATTTAAATACGCTCAATGCGACCACCGCCACTGCTACCTTACCATAATAACGGCATACGTTTTTATCGAAATGGGTAAAAGGTACCCGTCGGCAAATCAACGAGTATTGACAAGAGTGTTGTGTGAAATTCTTTTGTCAAAAGTAGACACACTCAAGAAATTGTAGTTGTTGTAGTAGTTGTTAATTTATCATTCTCACTATTATATTTTAAAATTAAATCTAGATCACTATTAACTGCACCCCGCGGTTTTACCTGCGGTTAAAAAGTATCCTATGTTCTTTTTTGAGCTTGTTACAACGTGATTGCAAATTTAATGACGGTTAAGTAGTTAGGGCGTGAAAGCATAACAAACAAACGAATAAATAAACGAAAAAGCAAACTTACACTCACATTTATAATATTAGTTAGGTAGTTAGGATATGAATAATACCGATACATGAATTGACACATTCAATAGCTCTCTCAAACTGATTCAAATATGGTAATTTGAATACACGCAAGAAGTAAGTTCCAAATAAAAATAAAGAGATCCTCCCTCATCCATCTCGCTAAATAGTTCTCACAAAGTTCCTTTAATCAAGATCTACAACGATCGTTAAATATAAATTAAGAATTTTAAATAAAGCTCTTAATTACTCAAAGGGACTTAAGCTTTGTGAATTCATGAAACAGAGCCGGGACCTAAAACGGCCGCGGAGCGAACTTTATAGAGATAATATTTCATTCGGAAAAGTAGATAGCACCTCAGGAATTAATAAATGAGCTACAAGCAGGGAAGGCCGAGTTAATGGATGTGACATCTATGAAGACTGACTCATTTAAATGATCTTTACATTTGAAACGGTAATTTTTGAATGTAAAAAATGTTCGTACATTTTTGTTTTAAAAAAAGCTAAACAACAAAAAATGATTTGTTGTTAAGTTGGTTTATCATTTACTACTTTGGCTGCTAACTGACAAATCTGATTAAAAAAAAAAAAAAACGTTTTTTCCTTTTTTGATCTCAGCATAGGCATAGTGAATGAGAGTGAGAACATCAATCAGATTTGTAATCCGAAGTAACAAACAAAGTCCTATTTCCTACTCATCCTACTTTTGTGTGTGTGTGTGTGTTAGTTTGTTAGATGGACAGAATTTGGAGAAATTTGGTATGGAGGTATTGGAGCTTGGTGTAACATACTGAGTATTTAGGCTACTTTTGAACAACACTTCGGGGCGCATCTTGTATTAGGTAAATAATACCGCATCTATCAATCACGACTTCTGATCCGGAGTAAGGAAACCCCCGTTTAGATTATAATCAGATGGAAGAGTAAACAAACTTTTCACGCCACGTGACGAGCATCAGAAGCACGGACCATTCCAATTTCACGGCGTGACGAAGAGGCCTGCTCATTTTCCTGAAGGCTGCGGATATTTTCAATTTTCCCAGTGGTGCCCTCGTTTTTATTAGTTGCTGTTTCGTCTTGAATACTAATAGTGGATTAGCATTCATGTGCCAGTGCTTTGCTTATCTGCGCTGTGTGCATTTGAGACTGCGATTACGGAGTCTTTTGCAACCTATTTGCAACTATTGTTCCGATGTTTTAAACCTTTGGGTCACGTTCGAATGCTAGCTGCATGAGACTTGGATTAGCTCTTGAAATTAAACTCTAATATACGTTAAGTGACGTCATAGTGCTCTTCATCAGACTAGCTCTACCTCTTCGTCTGACTGCTTCAACTACTTTAATTAAAGAGAGTTAAGTTTGCGCCAATTCGCCACTTAAAAAGAGGGACGAAGACACCTTAATTTGCGTAAAAATATTCGCCAGAAACGCTAGCTCTAATTAAATTGACCGACCTTTCATTAAACTTCACTCCGATATTATCAAGCATTATGAGCTCTCACACAAAATCCGCTTTATTACCGCAGACAATTTTATATTGCTTTCATAAATCAAACTTTTAATTAAGTCGGTTGTACAAAAGCGTAGAATCTACAATCCTTTTACGTTGAATAGAGTGCGAGCTGTGTCTATACATCGATACGTAGCTGGTAACCGCTTCATTAAGCTGAAGATCGAGTCAACATTGGCGTCGATATAATAGTTGATAATCTTCGACAAGCGTTTTAATTGAATTGGAGGTTATGACATACACTTTACACATACAGTAGAAAATGTGAAGAGATGTGTTAGTTTCAATGTATCCATTTCAAGCATGCTCATTACGTATGATTATCGAAATATTAATTTTGGTGTCATTATCTGCGTTTCAAATATCGAAAAGAGGAACTAGGTATATGCTTGTACTTAGTTAAAAACTTTTAAAAACCTTCCAAAGATTTTTCCACTCTCTTCTATTTCCTGATTTAATGTTTCTTATTTTTCTGATGAAAAACTGCTAAGCTATGACACAAGTCTTGAGATGATGTAAAGACGGTCTTACTAATGTAAGGGCTATAGTCAGTCAGCGTATACGAACCTAATTACTTTACAGTCGCTCATACGTAAATTACAACTTCAAAGTCTGACATGTATCAAAGTTGTAACTCAGTAAGCAAACAACTGAAACCTAAAGGCAAGCCGTACAAGCGGGCCGTTTGCGTTTGAATTAGATCATACATTAGCGACGGTAACTCACGGTAATTGCGGAAGTGGGGTGACGTCACATTATCCGCAAGTCTGCTAGCTTAGTACCAAGCATACCAGTTCTAGAACAGTATGATCACGTTGATATGTTGAATTAGGCTTAGGTTGAATCTGGGGGCTGAGCTACCTACGTCCGTAGGAGTGTACTCTATTCTGATTCCCTACACGTGGTCCCCGGGTAGTGCTAACCGGGTAGCAAACTCTGGTGGGAGGCTTCGGCCGTGGCTAGTTACCACCCACCGGACCAAGCCATGCGATGAAAATGACCGAGTCGTGTTTCGGGATGTAGTCCGGTGTAACCGTTCCGAAGACAGGTCTGAGCAGTAGCGCACTTGGAGCGTCTCACTCAACTGCCGTTTTTGTACTTCTTTACTCTACAAAACCTCAAGGCTAGAGTGAATAAGTACCTTATAGGTCGTCGTGCTCCATCTTAGACCACAACGTCGCTTAACATCAGGGGCTGGTGGTTAAACGCCGACCTATTCTACATTAAAAAAGGCAGGCAGAGAGCTAGAACTTTAGTCAATCAATGGGTTAACCATCGTCGATCTATTTGACAATTACAGAACCCGCTGCTGCTTGCAAGTAACCATTTCATATTTTTTCTACTATAGATAATTAAATTTAACCGCTGTGAAAATAGGCAAATAGGCTGTTGGTGGGTAGGTGAAATAAGGTAAAGTAGAATAACAATCAATTTTATTTAAAAAAAAGTAAATCAATCATTTCATTAAATTGTTGTAGTTCTGTATTTGTTACTCATGTAAAGCTTAGCTTTAATTAATATAAATCATGAACTATGTAATTTATTCGACAAATAAGCACCCACATTACCTATTGTTGTGGTCCTACTATCACGCTGTAAGGGTGGCAGTGAACCAGCAAGTCTAGCGTTGTAATTAAAGCTGAACTTAATCTCCTGTCACCGTCCGCGAGTGAAGCCGACTTAATTAGATTTTTGATGAATTGTTCCTGCTAATAGCTATTGTGCATAAGCAAGAGTTTAGCGAGTGGAGCACAGCAAAATCTTGCTTATGGCCAAGCCGCGTGAGAGATTCAAGTTTGGCTAGCAAAAAGTCTTTGGAAGTCGGCGGAAGTTGGTGTGTGGCTCTGTGTTCTAAGTTGGCGAGACATTGATTTACATCACCAGATTTGACACCGAACCATAACAAACATTGCTTCGCACCATAACATTCTACATGCTATATTTCTACTTGCACTAAAAACCTTACCTACTCCCAGATCCAGAAGTCTGTCGTGTGTTTCAGCCATTATGCAGGAACATTCAGTTGAGATGTCAAAGTTTGCAAAGTTTTATCGTAGATCAGAGGAAGGTGAGTTACATGGAATAGAGCTAGTCCCGATGAAGTTGCAAGTTGGAACTTTAAGATATTGTAGTCGGGGGGAAGGAGACTAAAGCTGTGTGATCTATAGATACCGAGAGCAAAAGTTTGGGTCGGACTACTTGTTAGCTGCAAGACTTGCATTTAGTGACAAGTGGAATTGTAAAGAATAAGGCCACGTCGCGAAGAATTCTGATAGAAACGTTGCAGAAACAGGTTCAGTCTTGAGAAAAGTAAGTTTTTGTTAGCCACGTAGTTATAAAAAAGCAATTCCTCGAGTTATAACACGAAAGTCAACAAAATGAATGAAAACGCTTGTCAAAGTTACAACGGACATGATGAAGATGTTCACCATGAAAATTATGAGTACAAAAATTACGAAAGTAGTTGCATAACAATAATTATATCAACCGTCAGATTGATAAACTGGCATCCGACATCTGGATCCTTATTCAATGTTCAATCGACCCTGACTCGAGCGGTATTCGAACCGACGGGTAAGTGGTTCGAGTGCTCTGACGTCGGCAAGTATCACAATGGTACCCCCTTCCCTCGCCCGCCGTTCCATACCGTATTCGAGCTCGTACCGTACTTTGCAGATAACCTTTGGCCCAATATTTTGATTGAATCGATGTAATACGACAAGGCCGGAGTCATTGTAAACCCATTGTGAGCGAACTCGACTTGGGCCCATTCAGACACCCAATTATATAGATCGCCGCATTTTGAAATATGTCTAGTTAATAATAAATAGATTAACAAAGGATCCCAATTATGATATTCGATTGACGAACTATTTAGGGTGCATGGGTTTACCAACGTGTATCAATGGGGCATACTGTAATACCTTGCTGACTTGCCTTAGATTTCGTGAAAAAATAATGAAACGTTGGATATCATGTATCATGTATGATTACCGTTCACATTTTAATAATTAATATTTCTGTAACTAAGAGTTTATTTTAGTATCTGAATAATATATATGAGATAGGCTACATACCTATCTATACCTACTCCTGTTATAATTATTGCATACTTCCATCAAGACAACGGATAAATTGGGCATATCGTACGTACGTAAAGCTAGCAAAAAACCGAAGAGCTGTTAATTTTAACATTTCAGCGAGTAACGATAAGAAACTTCTTTCAAGGAATCGGAGACGCCGCCGGAAACGGAAAAGGAAACGATGACTTATCTGTACGCGAATTCACAATGCCAGGGAAACATAATAAAATATTATGAAATTCTAAATTAAACACAACAATTTCGACGCTAAGTTATGATACAGATCAGCGGTACCATTTAAACTTTTTAAGCACGTTTTTTAAGATCGGAACAAAACTTTGTTCTCAATTATGCTCCAACTTGAGAGCTTATCAATGAACATTTGAAATAACAAATAATAGACCGACAATTTTTATAGGTCATTGCCGTGTTAAAACAAAAACCAATTGTAACGATTAATTACCGTGATTTGTAATTATGACTGTCAGCTTTCACGTCAGCGAGTTCACGCTCGGCCTTTTAGGTCAAGTGTCATCGCCAAAATTAACGAAATGACGACTCAAAGTACTTCAAATATCACGTCATGTTTTTAGAGCATTTATTTTTTACAGCACGCTCGAACGCGAAACCTCAGCGATGTTTTGATTATCACAATATTATGCATCCGCTCAATGATCTCTTCAAACATCGATGCGGATTTATCTAATTGAACAAACTATTCAATATTCAGTAAATCTCTTCCTTACAATTCCGAAGACGTATAATAACGCTATTATAATGGCAGCCTCGAATGTTTAGTGTTTATAAAAAGTCAAGGGTGTATATTGTTTACATCGTAAACGACGCGGGCGTTCGATTGAAAATATTGGTAAGAGGAATGATAGATGCTTGTTTCTGTAAGCTCCAAAGGCGTTAATTGGTGTTTTCACGTGGCTATTAACCGTGCGTAGGATCATCGTAGGTCGATGCGTTCATTATTATGATTCGACGAGGTCAGAAATCAGTTAAAACTCGTGGAGTACTTGACACGTCCGTAGTAGGGCTCTGATTTCACGGAGTCGTGCGTAACCTCGCAGTAACTGATATGGTAGGGTAATTGTGACCACGACTTCTGTTAACGCACCCATTAACAAATGAATCGAACGTTTAGTGCAATTACTTACTATGTAAACATAGAGATTTGGAGGACAATGTTGTTTGATTGATGTTGCTATTAAAATTATTAGCGGCAATAAAAGTATCTCGTTATTGAGTTATTAAGTAGTAGAAAAACATTTTAAAGTACTTAGATAGTTAATTACATCTAAAAACCTGCACATCTTAAGAATTTTCGGAATTAATTTAATCAAACAATCATTTAAAAATAACTCTTCGGAAATTAAATGAGTCGTGAAGAAAGTTCGATGTAATTACTGCGCACTCAGCGGAATAAGCAGAAAATTAAACAAAGCTGTATTTTTTCAACGTTCCTGGCTAATAGATTTTTTCATTCAAGCCACGGTGCCGAGAATGAGTGGAGGAATTTTTTCGAATTAAAATTTGCATAAAGAAATTTCTATTAAGATGAGGATTAACTTCAAACTATACCTCGGAGAGGCAATCAAAACCCGGCATTTGCACGCTACCTTGCATAAGACGTACTTTCAGTAATAAAAAGTGCATGTAAACTTTGCGAACTTACACACTTCAGCGGAAATATGAAAGCCCCTTACCTGAAAAAGAAAAGAGAAACATCGTAAAAATTTATTTAAGAGAAAGTAAAAATATTTTCAGTATCTTATGCAGGAAGACTGAAGCTTGAGTAGATACTGTAGCGTTTCTGCTTCAACGTGGATTGCTACATGATTAGATCAAATAAATAACTATGTTTTTATCGCTCATTTCGTCTTTATTTCTAGTCGATAAGGTCGAAATTTCTTTTTTTAGTTGGGAAGTACGTGAGCGTTTGCAAGTTCTGCATTCACTAACGAGATGAATCCGTTGAGTTTCCTATATTTGCACGAACTGGGGTCATAATAAACAAAAATATAGAAATTTAAAAGTCGCAGGGATGTAGCCCACTTTGCATCTAGGTTGAGTGTTCGGAGTGTTTGAGTTTTCTGGCGCAGGCAAGTTTGCTTTACGTGAAGACAGCAAAATGTTGTAATTCCACTCTGTAGCTTTTACGTTTTACGCTGTTAGAAAGTAACATCAGCTGAGCACAGTTAAACAAATACGGTCATTAGCGTAATTGAAATAAAATCGATATTGTATTTTCTTTTTAAGGGAAACGGTCGCAAAGCAGCATTCATCTTTTGTTTAATTGTGTAGAGGTATGGTCAGATATTTTGTCTTTGTTACAAAAATATACGTCTGAAAGAAGGAACTTCCTTTACAAATTGAGCGAAATCGACTGCCAAAAAATAGACTAATTTCTATCTTTTGCTGACATGTCGACTTCAGGTGATTTAGACAAGCGCAAAACCTAGAAATTCTAGTAAATCTTCCAGATGTCTCAACATCTTTATAAATCATAGTTCCAGATCCGTTTTTCTGACGCTTTACAAATGATCAAGGAGTAAAAAGAGCATTAGATAGTACGTCGCCGACATAATAGCTCATCATTATTGGACGTTACATGAGAAGCACCATCAGGAAGAGTTATGGCACTTGTGGTTTATTGCATAGCATACTCCCATTGATACGAAACTCAGACCACCACGTGTTTCGAACTAACTTATGAATAGGTCTAGATTTCCAAACCAGGCTTAGATTACTCACTTTCAAGAAATTTAGGGTTATTCCTTATTCCATGAAATTGAGTAAAAAATAATTCATTTCAAAGGTTACAGATTGTGACACGAAACATAACGTGATAAATAAAAACTCAAAATAAATTGTTTTGTTAAAACCGCTCAAGAACTTATTTTGTTATTTATCCCTTAAACCCACATAACGTATATGTGGCAAAAGGAATATGAAATTAAAATGAGCCCATTCGCAAAGTTTCCAGTAAATATTACATAAAACATTAAGCCGGATTTTCGTCTAACAAAAACAATGCATGACGTTGGGAACCTTCAAAGGGTATCGTAATATTTTGTGATTTTGCCTTCATGAATAATTTATTTGTGTATCGAATATTGGATAAATGGCGTCGTGATTTTATAGTGCCTACGTAATTAAACAGGCTTAAACTTAAATGTAGGGAAAGACGGTCTGGTGATATTTGATACCGTCGAGGAAAACATGCAAATGAAAGGATCCCGGGGTTTACTGCTGAGCTGAGATGGCACGATAACTCGATGCCTACGGATCCCTCCCTACGCATTTGTACACTACATATAAATTCTCAGCTATAACTATTCGCATATTCGTGAGCTAGTGCTCTCTAATGCCGAGTCCGTAGGGTAAACACTCCGGGCTTATGAAATGAATCATGAGTGAACTAAATTATACAATATTGCAATGAGACTGCGTTGATGCTACATTGCCGACCCTTCATCATTAAATATAATGACGCTTTATAAATTGGTAGCTGAGATAGGTACGTAGTATTGCTCGAATGATTTAATTCGTGATAGCGTGCCGTGAGAACATGAATCGAAGTAATCTGGACTTGCAAATTGACGCAGAATGCATTGACGAAATCATATGAGAAAATACTGAGAATTGCTAATACACAGTGCTGAGATTTCTTAAATATCATGTTGACTGAAAATATCATAAGATCGTAATATGTCGAACAGAAAAAAGAGGTAAGAAAAGCCTTTGTACAACAATGGCACAACATGGACATAATGACATAATTTATTTTTTCAGATTTTTAGCTGTAATATAGTTTTAGTCGCACTTACTCCACATCATTCTTGTTTGGTTGATCAAGCTTCGCTTGGCCATCCCCTTTCATAGGTTCTCGCAGATAAATTCAATGGCCTACAACAACATTTACGAAGTTACATGGACAGTGCGATGGGTCCATTCAGATCAAAAGTAGCGAGTCCGTCAGACTCGTCGCATCGAGTCGATCGAATAAAAACAATGTCTTCATTGGAAGTAAGCTGGGGTGAAAGAACGGGCGGTCGACGCTCGGTCCGACAATGGAATGCAGGGGCACTGCACGGGTAACCATTTGTTTCCAATCCTTTTTACTTTAATTCTGGATGAATTTGAATAAAAACTTTTCAAGGAGAACTCGACGGAACTGCTAGTCTTGTGTTTTTGTAAATTGAAACAGTCTCGTTTGATGGATCTTTAAGATCCATCTTGGAATATTATAACAGGGATTAAAAAGTGTTCACTAGATTACTTTTTTATATAAAGAAAAATAAACGAAAAAATCTGGGTTTAATTCCAAGTTTGTCATGTCAAACACTCAATTATAAGGGTTTCTATCATTTCCTTCAATCGCATGGCAATACAAAGTTTCATATACAGTAAACAAGGAAAATCTTCCATATCCATTATTTCCCGTCGTAAATCCATCAATTGCAGCTAACTAATGGTGTCCCCACTCGAGTCCTATTGAACGTGTTTAATCGATTCCGATGTGAGTATGACTGCAGTCAGCCGCGTCACTACTGTGCTGTCGACGGAGAATTACCCTGTCAGCTGCTGTCAGACCTCTGCAAAAGAAATGGCAAAGGCTCCGCCTGACAGGGGGTTTAGTTTATTGAAGGTGTACGAGATACGAGGTGGTTTGTATTTATATGTTTATTTACGCACTTATTTCTGTACTTCTGTAAAAGTAGCAATTTCGATCACAAATATATTTTTTTAACAATTGTTGTGAACCTGCAATGTTTCAAATAGAATAAAAAACGTGATAAAAACTGCAGGTGACAATGCAAGTAGAATTAATTGCGACATCGTTGTGTAGATTTTATTTTGTACGCCGTGACAAAGTATCCATATACCTAGCTTTTATATTACTGAGCTTAGCCTCTTTTCATCGTAAAAATGAAAAATAACCAGCAACAAGGTAAGGCAGAGTGCACACTTAATGCATCATAAAACCAGCAATATGCGTGACGCGAACGTAAATGCGGGCCCGCGAGGGCTCTCGCCGCTCCCCGCGTCGCTTTATACCTTCGACTATGACAACATGCTCCATATTGAAGGCTGAAATGATTTCAGTACAGCGTTATAAACTAAAGTATTGTAAGCCTTACGCAACCTCTCATAGAATTCTTATTACAATTTTCATTGAACATTGCCTGGTTGCTTCTTCCTGTTAGCTTCTTATAAAGAGAAAAAGCGAAAGCAACAGCAAAATGATGGTAAAATTTTACCAAAATTTCACCGAATGCTGTACGTAATCATGAGAAGTCCCTCGACCAAACGCAAAGTTTGGTTTTTGCTTTAAAATTTCAACGGAAAGTTTGTATATTATAGGGGCAAAAATATTATGATTTTCTAGCCAACTGATACCAATTTTTTATATTTTACTGGTCGTTCGTTTAGTTGGTATGAATGTGAATACTGAGTGGCCAGCTCAGGTGCCAGTTTTTAAGCTGCCTGAAAGCTGCCGACATTGCCGTTCCAGAACAAAAAACGCGGGACCAACAGCTTAACATTAATCCAACCGCTCAAAAAAGCAAGTGTAGTTTTTATTGTCTTTGCCTTACAATATTCTGAAATGTAAGGTACGATATACAGACATTTTCTTACAACATCCCAACCCATCACTTGGAGCATGCCTGCGAATAATGACGCGTCGCACGCGTGACGATGAAACGCAGCACACAGATTAGCGCCGCATTTGGAACCTAGCCTTAATGCTGGGATTGTCGGTGCATCAAAATACACTTACCAGACTATCAAATAAAACAAGCTAAAAGCTATCATAGTTAATACTAATGTCTGACCCTAATTTGATGAATATTTGTGTTTGTTCTATGTCTGGGCGTTAATATCTATTTAAGTATGTATTTCAAAGTATATAAGTATATATATCAGTCCCTGGCCGCCATAGTACAAGCTTTGCTTAGTTTGGGGTCAGACGACCGTGTGTTCAAGTGTCCCGAATATTTATTATTATTATTATTAATTGTAGGTACTCGTAGATCTATTGTCATCTAGAAATATACTGATATTTTTGATGAATAATGAGTGATGAGATGTTGTTGATAAATAAATATAAATCAAAAGTCAGCAAAAAAATCACACACTTTCTTGTTATGGCGTTAAGAGATAAATGATAAAGTAGCGGATGGAGTGGAGCATGGTTAAAAATATGTTGGTTATGTAAAAGTGACAGAACCATTAGAGCCTTTCAATGACTTTCAACTGAACGCTGTATGTAACTGAGAAAAAGTTGGAAAACTGGAAAGTCATAGGTAAAGAAATGTCAGCCGCAGCATAACAGCGTGTTTTGTTGTTTGAGTGAAATAAGCATTAAATCCTTGAATGGGTTAAACAAATGAATTTATTTTTAAAAAACGTGGCTTCAGTACACGGATTACCTACTCTCATTCAATCCTATATAATAGAACGGACTTTTCAGATACATTATTTTAGTTTCCCGTTGATTTAGTTATTGTTGCCCACCAATTTACTAGTGTGTAATAGTACTAACATGACCTCAAAGAGACGCGTTGATTTCAGCGGGCACAGATTTAATCTGAAACAAGATTGCAATCAGCTTGCACCGCCGGCTGTACCTAATTCTTGGAATATTGCATCCAGAGGGCGCCACGAGCCACGAGCCACCATTCGAGTCAGCCCCCGCTTCATTTAGCTGCATTATTCTATGGCACGTCGCGTCCCCGCCTCACGTCACTCAATAGCGGCGGCCACGCATTCAGCGATTGCAATCAGATGCTACAACAAAGAGAAGTATGTTTGCTACTACGGATATTTCTTGGAAGACTGTCGAAGGGAGTCTCACCCGCCAGAAGCAATCACATTCATATCATCAGTAATAATAATCTGCAACACAAGCTCTGCTTAGTGTAGGTTCTGTGGACCAATCTACTCGTTACAATAAGCCTAAAATGTACTTTGAAGCTTTAATGTACATAGATACTGTTAACTACCTTCTAAAAGTGTATAATTATACCTTAAGTAATTTTTATTTTTCCTATGTGACTTATGTGGCTTATATCTATGCAATAAAGATTATTATTTTTATTATTAGTATCAGTTAATATCATCAGTATCAGTTTGCGACTGCCTTAGTTGCTCAGTTGGTAGTGAACCTGCCTTCCGGGCTTTGGGGCGGGGTTCGATTCCCACCTAGGGCAAACATTTATGTGATGAACATTTAGTTTATTTTTGGGGTCGGGCGACAGTGTGTGGAAGTGTCCCGAATTTATTAATTTATTAATTTATTTACATGTTATAACTAGTGGCTCTGTGGACTGACGGCCGGTGATCTGGAAGAATGATGGCCAGATTATCGCCGGACATTCGAAAGAATTTTTGCCCGATCTTAAGCATAAACGCTTCGCTTGCTAACGCTTGCTCGGTCGATTACTTTACGTTCCTTTTACGCGCACTTGAAATAATTATTAAAGCTCATCTAATAAATGGGTCTAATAATGGAGATCTCTGTAGGAATTCAAGATCTGTGGTATGCTTCATTATTTAAAAAGCTTGTTATGTATAATAGCGATGATAACCTAGTTGGAGAAGGTCCGCTTCTCAAGCCAGAGGGAGCGAGTTCGAACCCAGCCGACTACACGCACCAATTTGTTCATTGTATAAACATAAGTGCGTATTGTATGTCATCTGCTACGTGACTGGAGCCCGGTGTATGGCGAAAGGCTCGCCCCTGTCAGATTTGGGACTGAATATTGTCCGGCGAAGTGTGGGTGTTGTATTACACCTCTGCCAGCCTCTTCGGGGGAAAGAAGTGACTATATGTTTGTCTCTTTCTCGCGGGATGAAAACGGTGGAACGACAATTTGTGTCCGGCTCGGCCTAGCCCTATTCTGGAAAATCACAAATTTTGAGATTTCAACATTCTGAGAATTCAACTTTCAGTTCCGAAAGGCCTGTAGTAGTGGGGGTTCATGTTGGGGGAAAAGCAAATAAAGTAATAAATAGCATGTTTCATGGCCCGAGTGATATACATGAAATTTATGCGACGCGGATTTTGTAGACTATGTAAACGCTTGATTTATCCTCTCCAAATTAGAATAGGATGCAATTTACGGGATAATGATGTTGTTCTATCCCGAACACGGCGTGACTGTGATTATAAATAAATTATGTACTCGTATGTACTTTTCTACGCGTAGGCATTGGCGTTTCTGATTTTTGTTAATCAAATGTTGAAAAATAGGGAAAGGGAAATATGTATTTCATTACAAAACGTTGAATCGAATACGGGTATTGGTATATTCCAGAGTCTTGGCTAAAAATAAATACTCAGTCAAAATACAACATCAATTCGAAGTAAAGGAAAACTAGGATTTAAACCATTGCAAGCTTCCCAACCGAATTTTATCAAAATAATCGTAAATTCAATGTGGAGCTCATCTCGTACGGCGTGGAGACCGGAGGGCGCATAGAATAGCGGCCAAGTAATTAATCAGCAAGCAACTCACGTATCGGCATTCAGAGCGTAGGTGCACTTTGCATCTGTACCGACTCTATCGAATGTAAACCAACGGGCACAGCCATCCGTTCACATCCAAACCCAATGGACATCACACAATTTCAAACTTTAAACCCATAACACTAAAAGCTGTTTCATATCAACACGGGTAAACAAAGACATTTTAATATGATTCGCGTAAAGTTTCGATTTGTCAGACGAGTTGCGTGATGCGACGATGAGTTGAAGTGTTTTCGAATTGAGTTTTGATTGTGTTTCCTTTCGCGGCCCTCTCTAAATGTAGGTCGTCGTTATACATTCGACACACGAAACTACCGGCCCTTTACAGTCACGACAATATGAAATCTATTTTGAGCTTTACTGCAAGGATATAGAGCTAGAATAGATCCGACCTTTTTGCAAGGTTGTACGAAGTCGTCGGCACGTCAGAAATCATCCACTTACCCTTTATGCGGATGAGAACTCGACAGAAATATATTTTTCGCGTCAGCACAAATGGTTGCCGCAGGATTCTACAAAATATTATTGGACTCTTTTACACTATTGGAATTGAAAGTGCAGAGAACCTATTTTGTACGTAGTGCGACGAATTTTTCATTGTGTATTTAAACAAAACACATACTTACCTTAACATAAGTAAAAGTGTAATTTCTGAATTGTAGTTACAGGTTCTATTTTTGTGGGACAATATTAGTTAAAAGTTGTCGCGTCTATCGATGAGCTTGGGCATCAGTCAGTATCCAATGTTGTCAGAGCATCGCTAAGATTACTCAAATACTCACGCATTACCTAATCAATATGCGATCGCAAGTCTCACCGCAACTGAAATTGCACGAAACGGTGAGATAATTCGAAATTGCGACGATAACTGCATAGCTGATATGCGCGGCACACTTATGGAAATGAGCTTGTAATCTAATCGCAAACACGCTATGATTTGCTTTCAATCGCTGGAATGTAGGCCGCCGCGGGAATCGCAGGGTGAAATATATGGGGGCGGACTCCCACGCGGAAACAAATTGATGAATATGTTTATCGTGATTCTACCGTATACATAGGTTTGAAAGGAGTCGGTATTAGTTTATCAGTGAAAATTTAATACGCGATATCTCAATTACAGGAAATAAATGCAACAAGTGTAGCGTCGTAAACAAAGGAGTATCATAGCGTTTTTATCGTTATTAGCTAATATCTGTTCACTGAATTCATGTTTCTTTAACACTTACCCACTTACGACATACCAACTTATGGGTTTTATTTTCAGCTATTTGCCAAGAGCATAAAACTTTACTCACACCAATCGTGACACGGCGTTCTACGTTTTCTTTAGCAATACATTTTTATCAATAGACATGCTCTAAATTTAATAGAAACGTAGATACCCCCACAATTAATCGTTTACTCAGTGCAGCCGTTCTCGGCAGGCTCCTAGCTGTCCCTGCGGCCGGCCCGCAATGATCGAGGCGGGGCACGCGCGTCGCCGTCATTCCGCGGGACATTCACGGCACCCACAGGATTTTCGGTGTCACTCATCCGCGTGACAGAAAATTGGAAAGCCATTCCCGGGTGTTCCGTGCCTGTATTATTAACGAGATTCTTTGCAGGTGTTTTTCGGGCCGCCCATCAAAACAGAGGTATTATGGCCGGTCTCGTTCGTTAGACTTGATTTATTCAGTGCCTGTCTTGTTACGAAACGTACCAATCTCTATTTGTTTTTTTTTGTGCAACATTTTGATACTTAGTTTGTATTGATGTTGAGTTCGAGGCTTAGTACGATATTAGAAATTCCTGTCATCGGATGGGTGACCACGAGAAATGTTAATACGAGCCACGAAAGATGTGGTTCGGCGAGCGTCAGTGGTGGGGAAATATTTCAGTAATATTTTAAACTAGCTGCTACTTTAAACTAGCACCCGTGGTTAAAAGTATCCTATGTGCTATTCTAGACTACAATCTATCTCTGTGCCAAATTTCATCCAGATCTGTTCAGCAGTTCTGGCGTGAAAGAGTAACAAACATCCATCCATCCATCCACCCATTCTTACAAACTTTCGAGTTTATAATATTATTATAGTAGGTTAAAGAGGATATTATAAGGTTAAGAATTATATAGAAGATAAAGATGTCTGGAGCCTTCCACTTCCGTCAAGTAGCCACTAGTATTTATAGATATTACCTAGTTGTAAGCCAAAATTTGTGAGACATTAATTTATTTATTATTTGAAAAAATAATGCCCCTCAGTTTCTTGCCTGTTCTTCTGAGTAGAGGCTTTTTGTCCGAACAAGGCGGTCGAGCCTATTTAAATAACTTTGACGTTCATAAGTATATCTTTGATACCTAAATTGATAAAAACAATTTGACTTTGACTTTGACTTTGAATATTTCAAAATTTATTTAATATTTCAATCCAAACCTAAACCTAAAAATCATCGAACCTAAAAATCAACCAACCAAAGTCAAACCACGTGGTTTGTCTAGTCTCATCTTTCGTGGCACGTACTATACCGTACACGTACCGTACTACGTACACGTACCGTACTACAGAGGGTTTCTCAATCCGTAGGTAAAATATGTGGGCAAAAAGCTCCGATACTAAGACTTAACATTGGATGTAAGCTTTTCAGTTAGGTAGACTGAAATTCATGGTTCATTCATGGTTTACCTATAGTAAAAGTATTACTGTTACAACTATGTTATGAACAGAAAAGATTACAAAAGATTTTATTGTAAATTAAAAACGCTACTGGTTGCTTCATTGGGTCTAGACTTGTAACATCGACTCAGAAATTGCGGTAGACTAATCGATTAAGTATTGAATTCTCAACGTAATCACTAACTAGGTTTTTCTAAAATGTTGTATAAAATGATGAAATTGGATTCATAAGGTTAATTTACACTATGGATCCTTCTTAGTTCGATATTGAAAGGTGAACCGTACAAAATATAATTGAATTTCGTACCCACAGTAAAGTACACGTAACTAAATGAAAATACTCGTCAAATTTGTCATTTATGCGAGGCATTGATATATTAGTGAAAATGCTGCTGTACGTCATTGACACAAAAATTCAAACACATTTTATCAAACTTATATCATTCACGCAGGAGACAGTGAAAATTTTCACGTGTTTTTTTCGAAAATTTGTACTTACTATATAAAGTCACGCGGTATACTACTATGCCAAATTCGAGATGTCTAGTCTAGTATAAAATATATAATTCTGTCTGCTCTTGTATTATGTACCTATAACAAATTTCAATTGCAGGTCTCTTCCAAACAAAACCCGACATGTTCAATGTGACGTGAAATGTTCTTTGCTTATATCTACGAGTACCTATCTACGAACAAAACAAATTGCAAACATAGATAGCGAAACAGCAATTAGTAATAAGACAACGCTAAATAGGTCATTGGCATTATAAACAAGATTTTAGTGGCCCATTGCGAAATAGCTAGCCCAAATATATGGCTGCTACGTGGACATAACCTAGGGTCGGTGCTGCAACTTGGGTATTTAAGCTAATCTATTGAGGTTTTCCACAATTATCGGGCTAGATCGAGGCGAGGCTGAAATTTATAACAACATAAAGTTCCGACGAAAATGGCTTAAGCTTGCTTTGCTTAACTGCTAGATTTTGAGCTTAGTTTGCAACGTGAAATTAGTTTCAGGTCAAATTTATTTAATAATCAGCTATAGGTAGGTATTATACTTTGCGGTAATTTGTTATGTTGCATATCGTACCTAAGGATCGGATATTCGGATACATTTTTACCTAAAGTTTACTTTGTCCTGTCAAAAGCTATCAGTGTATGGACGCAGCTTCTGATTTTCCACGACTTTTTTTACTTAAACCTTCATAGTAACTTAATTAAATGAAATCCGACTTTTAAAGGTTGCAAACTCAGTTCTATACTAAAACTAATTACTTAATCCATCGATTCCAGAAACGTAGGATATCCGAAAAATAAAGTGCTCTCCATACTATTCAACTCATTAAGTTTAGGTAAATAGGTAAACAAAGTATCCATAGTATGTACCCAAATCATAACAAATATTTAAAATGTTATTACTTTTGCTAAATCATTGCATTAAATTGAATAGCTTATACAATTCCTTCTGACTGTTGTATTGAAAACAGTTTTAATACAAAAATAAGACATCCTAAATTAAACTTAATGTACTTATTTATAAGGTAAGGGTTTGTTAAAAAATTAAAGATAATATTTCAGTGTGACCCAAGTCTTACTTCTCAATGTGCTGCCCAATTTAAATCTAAAAAGGTACTCTAGATAATAATCATTGTTAACTATCGCAATTAAGCTATCAAAAATCTTGTTCAAAATTATAACCTACGTCGTTAATTTATGCACATAATAATGTAATTAAAAGTTATATTGTGATTAGTTTTTATAAAATCACTCGTTTTGTCATTAATTCCGTTAATTTCAGAGGTTGATGTGTTAATTGATATTGTTATGTGAAATACTTAGTTTATTAATAGGACAGTGTCGTAATAACAACCATAAAGCTAAAATCAGTAATAAAAAAGAGCCAATAAGTTAGAATCAGTAAATAAAAAGCCAAAGTATTAGACAGAAGAAGACTATACTCGTATTTTCCTTTGAAATTAATTAACACGTAATTGAAAGTTCATTATTTACTCAATGGTAATCGCAAAACGGCACAGTTTAGAGACACGATACCAGGAGAAATTAAAACAAGTATTTATATCTATTTCATATTAACTTTTATCTATCTATCTTCTATCAAGCTTTTTAGAAAACGCTGAATACTTAAGATGTATTTGAATCGTATAGCATGAATATAGTGTATTTTTTTCACACGTAAACGTACTCAATCATTATTATCATCATCATTTCAGCTGGAAGGAAAGTCCCGGAAGGAATACTGGAAAAAACCTCTCCCCCAATGATCTCCGCAACAACCAGTCTTGCGCTGCCCGCATCGAGCGGCTTCCCGAAACCCTCAGATCGTTGGTCCCCCTTGTGGGACTTGTGCCCAATTGACCAAATTTGATGATATTTGCATACATATCGTCACGCATTTCCCTTGAAGGGGCTGGTAGAGCAGTAATACAACACCCACACTTTCCCGGACGGTATCAGTCCCAAATGTGACAGAGGGTGAGCCTGTAGGTATACATCGGGCTCCAGTCACATAGCAGACATACAAATTGATGTTTGATATTTAATTAACAGATATTTGATTCAACAAGTATTCATTAGGACTCATACCAATTTCAAACCCTATAAATAGCTATTTACAGGAAGGTCGTTAACAAGCGTTAATTAAAATCGATGCCCACCATGTCGTTAATTAAATTTTACGAGTATCGTAGTATACGAGTAGCATTTTATTTTACTCAAATTACAATAAATGAAACGCGGTGGAAAACACGGCACTCGGAACCAATGGGGAAACACTCAATTTACTAATTATTATGTCCGCTGGTACTACGACTCTTTGACGGTAACTGGGTACGTGCCAAAAAGGAATGCTTTTCGTAAGAATTAATTTTACTTTCTTTGTTTTAACCCTCTTTCTAATTTGACATTTCTCATTTCTCTTTCATATTTTCTAAGAAACTACGTTAGAATAGCTATAAGTTGATCGGATTTAATAGAAGTATTCGATTGTAAACAATTTAAAGATTTTTTTCCAATCTTTAGTTTTTTTGGAAACTTTCCATATTCCCAATTTTTAGATTTCCCTTTTTCGTTTTTTTTCTCTACAAATACTCGACTCAATCCAAACAAGAAACAAAAAATATTGTGTAGTTCTTGCTTCCCAATGGTGTTATGGAACAGCCTTATGACTGCGGGGATCGTATTCTCAATATTTTTTAGTTTGATCAAAGTGTCACTGTCTGATAGACTCAGTACTAAAGATGCGGTTCAAATGCCCGCTTCTCGCTTTCGCTATCTCGGAAAGAACCTTTCTCTATCTCTTTGCGATTGGATCAACGGATTCCTTCAGAATACCGTCTGGAACGATATCAACGTCGTGGAGTAATTGCCGCTGTATCAGCAACCACAAAAGAAGGGTTTTATTACGTCTCGGTTTCGTAAACACAGAAAAAACAGTACAAGTCGTAACGATGTTTTAAGGTTCATTTTAGAATACCTGTTAAGTCTTTTTAAGAAGAAATAAGGTATGGAAATAACTACAAAATGTTTGGTTGTAAATACACGAAATAAGAACACAATTATGTTTATTTAGCCGTGTCAAAAACTAAGTCTAAATTTCACTAAATACCACTATCGCTGCGTATTTTCTTCCAAACTCTTACCTGCAACAACGAAACACACAATTATCAAGATGCATTAAAAATATCTGGATGTAAAAACTCTTCAAACACGTAACAAGAGTATTAATCTAGAAGCGAGCCAAAGAAATTACCGCCAACGTTAAGCACCGCCTGATTGCTTTCAATGCAGTTGCTGAGATTTAGTTCAAAAGGAGATCGTGTCAAATACAGTAGTAAAGGTCTTTAAAAATGACGGACATCTAGAATATTTTCTAGTTCTCATTACTATGAACAACTTTTACTATAGTACAAGCTTTGCTTAGGAAGTGGAAGTGTTAAAAAAAAACTACGGGGCTAACTCTGAAATCGAGAAAACAAAACAGCTGTTCCATACATTTTCTCGACGATTAATGAACTTTTTGTATGGAACAGCTGATTTGGCCCCATAGTACCAGTTGGTCACAATGATGCATGTAATGATATCTTATTTAGAATATGTCCGTCGTTTACCTACATCCTAAAGAATACTGTACAAGTACTAAATTGTATATAAAATAATGTATTTTTCTAGACAAAACCTACTTCAAATATGTTGTGAACTGGATGCTAGATAATTTGTTGTTTTTTTTTTAAATCTCAATTTGCTCGCGTTTGCTTAAAAAAGTAAGCTTTGATACTGCTTAGCGATTAATTACACGATTGCTTCAGAGTTGCAACTATTCAAAAACGTTTCACTAGCTGCAGTTAATTGCAACTGGATACCTTTAAGATAAATTATTTATTTGGATAAAGCTTCTTGGGATTGAGTGTTTTTGCAGATATTTAATTAAAATAACATTAACGAGTATACCGCGCAGCTTAAAATATTACGTAAAGTTTTAGGTTCTTTTTGTTAGGATGAAAGCGAATCAGATTAACCATTTAATGCAATAATTTTGTTTAAAATTGAAATCCTGCAATACTGCATTTTTGTCGAAACTGAAGCAGAGACGCTTCGCTCGCTGTAACTTGCTCGGTCGATTATAATGTATTTTATGGAAGTATAGGTATGTGATGTTATAATTTCACCCGTTTATAGAGTTCTGATGAAGTGTTGCCCTATGTTGGTGTCCTCGCTTATCCCCAACTGATAAAACAATGCTCTAGTTAACATTCATCAGCGTTCACGCGTTAATTACTTACGGATTACGGAATATTTATTGAGTAATCGCAACGCACCGCCGCAGCGCCGAGCTCAACTCACTACCAACATAGGTACATTGCTACCGCAGCGCGCGCGGTGAAGCCAGAATTAACACAATTTACGCGAAAACAACGCTCATGGCATTCAAATGTGAAATTGAAAACTGGCAGACTCCGCGTGATTCGCACCGAGATTAACTTAACGAAATTATACAATCAACCGTGCATTCACGGCGAACCGACGCTGATGCTGAATAGCAAAAAAATATCGCATCTGCATTCAGAGCGGAGCCCCGCTGAAATAAGCGCACGGCTGTCGCTCTCGACTTAGATATTTCATGTGAGAAAATGCATTTTTACTCGCGCCCGCGAAACGTCAGCGCACCCGCCGGACACGTCCGCCGATAAAATAACACAGAACTACGCTAGTTTACAGATTCAGTTCCGCGCGAGCCGTATGCGGCCGCATTATACGGCACATTTTCTAAACAAATTGTTTTATCGCTAGTTCTAAAAAGGATCCGCTCCGTCGCACACGTAATTCTTCTCGGGCCGCATACAAACAGCCCCTAAGGAGGCGACAATCCTCACGGCAAACAATAAAAATATACATAAAAATAAATTTGATACTCGGCGACCGCGGACCCGGGCTCGAGGAATATGCAATGGGCAGGTTCGGGACGAGATCGTTTCGCAAAACCGAGTCGCTTTCTTGTCAGCCGCTCGCGACGAATGCGTCAATTCGTGTCGATAGTTTCATTGTGTCGACAGATAGACCCGTCGTGCGGTTCGCGAAGATGAAAATACGGAGGTGTGGAAATGCACGCGTGTTGAAACCTCGAATATCTAGTAAATTGCATTGTTCGCGAGACGCAGCGCAGGCGAGATGAAATTGGATTGCGCACTATCCAATAATTCCGATCGTGATTTCCGATTATGATGGTCGTGACAGGTGTACTTATCGGCGAATAAATACGAGAAGATAACGATCCATGATGTCGGGCGATTTGGCGGATAGTTTCCTGCGGGTACCTCGTATCGTACACTCGTACTCGTAGGCTCAATACATCGTTGATGAATTATTTAGTGTAAGCGACATGTTAATTTGCCTAATGAATAATGCAGAACAGACAAAATAGATCAGTGTCATAGAGCATTTAATTTAATGTTTGCTGCATTATTCACTTATGTCAGATTAACTGCATTTTAATGTGTACGTGTTGCGCACGGAAACAAAGGTTTCCTAACTTCCAAATGGTATCAATGTAAAAATTGGTGGTTAAAAATATAAACTTGAAAACACTGTGAACGGATCGAACGGACGAAAAATCATTACTGTGAACGGATAATATTTAAAAAAAGACGTTCCTGAACGAATTTTATACACTACTAGCTGCGCCCCGCGGTTTCACCCGCGGTTATAAAGTATCCTATGTGCTATTCTAGACTATAATCTATCTCTGTGCCAAATTTCATCCAGATCTGTTCAGCCGTTCTGGCGTGAAAGAGTAACAAACATCCATCCATCCATCAATCCATACATACAAACTTTCGCGTTTATAATATTAGTAGGATTAAATATGTTAAATTTAAGAAGGAAGTTTAGTTTTCATTCTCGAAAATAATTGCAAATAGTAATTATGTTTTTTTAATACAATATGCAGGTAATTTCTTTACTGAGATCGACACTTTGAGAGCTTGTGGAATCTACACAATACACAGAGTGCTTTCCTGCATATTCATAGGGTGTTTAGTTTAAGCGTCACAAATGCAACACCTCCCAATCAAACGACATTAGCATAAATATAAGAGAACAATAAGTTATGTTGTTGCATAAATCCATGCATTAAACATCTACCAATAAAACGCAACGAAGTGAATAATTGAGTAATTGTACCTAACATTAGTTTAGTGCCCAATAAATGTATCGAAACGTTGATTCCCCCGAGATTGTCGTAGTTATGATCACCTGACAATAGTTTATAATGGTTGTGAAATAATAAATTGGTTAGGCTAGTAATATAGCTAGTAACCAAATTTATAGTCAGCAGTTTACGCAACCGCAGCCCGATTATAAAAGTGAAATGTTTTATGAGCGTGCTAATCGATAATTTTATAACAAGCCAGTGACTTTTGTGGATAAATTTAAAGGCCAGAATTGAACCTTATAACTTAATGTGCAGCCAACAATTTAATTACTTCCTTTTGGGAAGTAATTAAATTGTAAGAGAAATTAAGCTAGGAGTTTGACCACAAGTCATTATGTTAAGTAACGACGTGGTTGCGAGCGGCAGGACAGGCGTCGCCTACCTTAGGATGGTGGTAGGCTCTTTGATGAGATTGCTAATCTACAGGATTGGGTTACCGAAAGGTTTTTCGATTTAGAAAGTGGTACCTAACAATGAAATCTCATGTATGTACGTAAACACAATCCTTTAACTTCTACGTTTTTTTACATGAAAAGATTTTTTTTTGGTTATGCTTTTAAATTGCATCATCAAATATTTTTTTACTAAATCACATAATTGAACAAAATCACACGATTGAAGTAATGGCTTCGAAATCCACAAACAATGCAATAAACTAATCCTGCTATACTATACATATACCAGGGCATCAATGGACTAGATTGATCATCCGACAAATAATTCTAAAGTCAACTTCGTAAAGCCGATCGGTAACTATCCTAATGTAGCTAACTCCTAACTGTCACAAGGTGCAAATTGTTGGCCAACGGCTAATTACTGACTAGGTTCAAAGCACGTGGGAGCTTCCCACGAAACCATTGTCTTCTCCTGATCGAGTGCACTTCTTAGCGATAACGTACCAAGCGCGAGCATGCGCCGACCGCACAATGCCTTTACATTGTTCAACATACTTCGACGCTCCTATCTATCTCTATCCTGATTAATAACTACTCAGGCTGCAATGTAACTTGAATTACTACGAATCACGTTCATTCACTACATTGCAAAACCACGCTTGTTTCTACACTAGGTCTGGGTGTTGGGCAAACGCCCTGTGCTCTGTGAAAAATAGAAATCACGGTTCTCAAGGCAAGATCGCTTTCTGGTTACACGTCTGTAAGCAGATACTGCGCTGATTAGTGTTACAATTAATCGCGATTATCTAGCTAATTTCCTGTAACGCGATTTAGTGAAGATAATTGCTAAGAATCGCGGTTACAAAACGTTCAATGAAGGTTCGGTAATTTTGCGAAGCCAGAATGGCTGCTACAGGATTAATTTGGTATGAATTTATGTTCCACCATTTGTGGTCTTTGAATGTTGCCGTTGAAAGACCCTTGACACGGCATAACGACTGTTCTAGAACAAAACCACAGCCTAGAATTTGACTATCCATAAAATTGTATAGCGCTCAGTAGTAAGTGTCACTCGTTGTCTCACTTGAAAAGTAATGGATAGTCCAGTAGCATTTAATTATGGGAGCATGTGACTTAGTTATTCTTTAATTACCTCGTCTGACTTAACACATGGGTTACCTACATTTTACCAATGTCACACATTTGTTTTCCCAAAACTTTCGACCTTGTCTCGAGCAGTACAGTAAGTTTTGAACAGACTCATAATGAATACGTTGAATAAGCTAAATTAAGTTTTACATAGTTAAGACAATTAATAGAATTACTCACGTAATTGTTAATTTGTGATTCTGGGTGGCATTGAGTATAATCAAGATGTCAAAAGTTGGCTTTTATTACTAAAACTTTGATCGTATGTTTGATTAAACAAGTCTGTGGGGACCGAGTGCTAGGTTTTCTACCCTTGGAGATCTATTCCCATATTTTGTAGTCTCAGTAAGTACGAGTATTTAATTCTAGTTAAAACAAAAGCTGAATGATGACAATGTTGTTTTATTAGTCATAAGGCGTTTAATACTTACGCCAATACAATTAATCTGAATAGATTGAACCTATGTTTGTTGACTTTTATGCTGAGAAAAAACAAAAAGACAACTATTTTGAGGTCTGGAGTCGGAACATGATAATGTATTGTCTTGGTAACTACCCTTCTCGTTTGAAAACTCACAACAGTGAAAGGGATCGGTATAAAATCGCACGCTCCTAAATAGAGGCAACCCTTCTCAAGACGCATAGTTTGATACGTACGTACGAATTTCTATGACCTAAATTCAACAATTTTCTAGTTCAAGGATTCGGTGTACATCCTGTATGTAAATGGGCACCGAATCTTTTCACAACCGTCCTCGACAATGAGCTAATGTTTCATGCTTTGCGACGAGCAATTGTTTGCGAAACATGTTCACTTAGAACACAGAACACGACTCGGTTGTTCATGTATGAGTGGGTCAAAGATCCTTGGAAATTCGTTCAGTCTGTGTACGTAAAAACCTAGAAAACAGGTTTATTTTTTCCTGTTTGGTCTACTATATATGGATACTAATTTTTTCTAAGTTACCTACCTGTTTTCTAAATTTTTACGTGCACTTGACTAAATCAATTTCTAATGATTTTTGATACATGAACAACTGAGTCGTGTTCTGTGTTCTAGGTGAACATGTTTCTACTTCTTGCATTAATCTTTTTGTGAAAAAATAATTTTAAGCCATTTTAAAACAACTGACAACAACTATTTAAAACAATAGGAACATCCCAGCAGTGAACATTGTGCAACAATACCGGATTAGATGTACGCTGCAAGGCTAAATTTTGTTTAATTAGCATTAATTTATTGTTTGTAGGCGTCGTGTGCGATGAGTCCGAGTACTAAACAATTTATTAAGCACCTCGATACATTCTACGAGTATATTGTAATCTCATCACTTCTTAGGAAACGTTGAGTTATTTTTGCTGCGAAGAGGTTTTAATACACCAATGTCTGAACAGCTTTAGTGATAGCTTATTTATGGCAAAAAATGTTTAAAGCTTTCAGTCAGATGCTTTCAACGTCAATACCTTATTTATTTATAACATGTAATTATTTAAATGAAAAAATACTAGTTCCTGCAATGCAGTCACTTTCTTTAGATTGGGTAGAATTATTTTTTCTGCGTTTTTTCTTCCTCTATTCGATTTTTAGATTTAAGATAGTTTGAAATATACCAGTAGTCCTAAAAAACGTCATATTGTGATTATTGTACTAACTTACCTTTCTAAATCTAAATATCGCGCGTAAAAATAAACGTTGCGCTGAGGTGTGATAACATTTAATATAGACCAAGTTTTAACCTTGTGACAGTGTAAAGGTATGTAATTATGTTCTTTTTATAAAGCAGACGTCTCTACCACAAATTCTATTTGCGTGCCTGTGCACCAAACTAGCACAGATTATAGTAATACTTGGCTGTCTTGCTACGCTGTTTGTAGTCATGTTTTGAGTTCGCTGGCTCTGGCAATAGTCGTACTTTGTGGTGGAGGCGGACTGAGGCTCTGATTAGAGTCGAACTGTCCTCGCCTGTCGTCCGCATAGCTTACTAAATTAGGCTTTTGTCTCGGGTTCCTTGGAGTTTTGCTTTGTGAGACTGATTAGACGTATTTACGGAGTATGTGGAACTGTGGATTCGAGTTAGAGTTGAGTGAACGTAAATGATTGATGAATCCTTTGAGTAAATCACAACGAATATTGTCCTAAGTTTGTAAAGAGCTTTTAAATTATGTTTTCGTATTTTCGCAGCTTTTGAATCCTAACGCTTCAAAATTTAAATTAATTGCGAGTTTTCTTGGTTCAGCCAAGGTTATCAGACAAAAGTATACCTAACTGTCAATTTTTTTTTCATAATCGAAGTTAACTACAGCGGTTAAATATACTCGTAGGTTGAATTGTTTAGCAGAAATCGCTCATTCGACTGTCCATTCACGTACACGCATTAATTAAATAGAAGTTCAAGTTGTCGGTCACGGGTGACGTGATTATGTCATCGGTAAGTGTACTCGAATGTTCGATGACACATTCTAGCAAAAAACCCGTATTCACTGAATGTACCATTGTATGCTAAGTGCATTTTATGTTTGTTGCTTAGTGCTCGCTGACATTTATTTACATGTGTGAAATAACGGCTTATTATTGTTTTTTAATGCCAGATTTGATGTCATTGTGTAGAATAAGTAAATACCTTTAAGTTTTAGAGCCAGTTCCAATTTTAGACTGGACGTGATTATTTACAGCTTATTATTATTAATTTATTTGCAAGTAAAGTGTAAAACGTAATAAGTTTTTAACTTGTTATTTTTAAAAGTTCTCTGTAAATATCAGCTAGGCGTGAATTCTCAGAATAAACATTTTAAAACCAAGTGTCTTCAAGCATGAAGGAAGTAGTTTCAATGTTAGGTCATTGTGTTTAGTAAGTTATTTCCTGGAATCTTGAAAATGTTGTAGGTATATGACGTAACGCCGAAATTCTAAAGGACACAGATAAATCTGACTATGCCATACCTTAGCGGAACTGTGAGTGGACAAAATATAATAAATCTATCCAAAATCGTAAAGCTTTTTTCAAAATAAATTTTGTAAAAACACAGAAGTCTTCATTTTAAACTGAAATGAAGAATTTAATTCAATTCAATTAAGATTTTTCGTAACGCCGATTTAACAACGAATTTTGACAGTTGTGGAATAGAAAAAGGTCAAAACCCATTTAAACTTTTGTAAATAAATAAATATATTAGAGAAAACAATTTAAAACCACTAGTACCTAACTAAAACGCGTTGGACCAAAACATCAGTACAAAACAAAGTGGAAATCATTGACTTAGGATCGAATTTCGTTACTACGAATTTATTAAGGGTCCTTTCTCAATTTGTCAACTCCATTTAGATAAGGCTACAGAATGAATGTACAATAGTAACTGTATTAAAAGTACAGTACCTGGATGTCCGAGCTTTGCTCGGTATTTTTTTTTTATTGTGTGTTTTGGAAAATAAACAATTGATTTTAGTCTAACCTCAAAGCAAACACTCATTGACTTCGTGTTACTTAACAACGCCATCTGCTGTTGTGTCGTTAAAGCAATTAGTTGCTCACAAAAAATAGTATTATTATTCGCCAATAGATCAATAGATGTCAGGAAGAGTCATATTTTTGTTATTTTTCTTCCAAGTTTATGTTTAAGTTGATTATCGATAAAACACGAGTAAAATGACATTTTCTAAAAATGATTCCTAGCTAGATCGATTTATCGCCCCCGAAACCCCCTATATACTAAATTGTATGAAAATCGTTGGAGCCGATTCCGAGATTCCAATTATATATATATATATATACAAGAATTGCTCATTTAAAGATATAAGATAAGATATTGACTCGTACTTACAAATTGCTCTGAATATCTTTCAAGCCTCAAAGTACAAAGTCTGGATCCATCATCATCTTAATTAAACACAAGACCAACAGTTAGAGAATTTAGATTGATTCTCAAGTAATTTCAGTAACTTACAACTAATACCAAGTTGATAAGCCTTGATGTACCTAAGTAAGTAGTATTTGCATTTCATTATGCTAAAGTACCCAATTTTAGAAAAGAAAACCTGAGTGTTTTAATATTCATTACTCAGAATAAGTACGTTTTGATGAGATTTACATAAACTTTCATTTGAGATTGGCTTTGAAAGCTGAAAAAGGTTTCAAAAGAGGTAAAATGGATAGAGTAAAAATATTTTTGAAACAAGTATAACACAGCTCAATAAAAAACCTTTTTTTTTTGTTGCCCTGGATATTTCTGCGAATTTCTATGTTTTCAAGTGGCCAATTTTCGAAAATATTCGTATTCATGAAAGTACTGGTTGGCTCAATAAAATTTAAACTACTATCTCTCTCTTTGGAACATTGTACTATTATTATAGTGAAATGTGAAAATAATTTTTTTTAACAAACTAGGACTAATATTCCAAAACCACCCATATTTTCTTAAATTGTTGACGTAGAAGTATTCGAAACCACTCTTACATCAGGAGCAACAAAATCACTGTTAACCAATGTAATTATTTACGACTGGCTGTGCCCCGCGGTTTTACCCGTGGCTAAAAAGTTAATTATATATCGAGGGGTATAAGTTACCTAAATATTTTGTGTGAAACAATAAAATCCTGTAGATCAATGTGTACTGTGGACATCCGTTTGAGCATGAAGAAGTAAAAAAGAAACACACACACAAACTTTCGCCTATAGAATATAACTAGCTCTTTTGCTCGCGGCTTCGCTCGCGTTACATAGCCTATGTCACTCTGGGATAATGTAGCTATCTAAAGGTCGTAGCACACATCTCATCTCGGAAAAGGATCGTCGCCGTATGAACTCGAGCCGTGCAGTATTCTTTGTATGAAACTCCCTTCTGCAACGCACACTAATTGGAATCGTAACGTATCGCCTTACCTTGGTAAAGTAAGGCGATACGGTGACGACCCCTTTCCGAGTTGATACGTGTGCTACGACCTTAATGGTGAACGAATTTCTAAAATTGGACCATTCGTTTTTGAGTTTATTCGTTACAAACAGATAAAGATACAAAAATACAAATCTTTCACCTTTATAATAGTAGTGTAGATTATACATATATAAGTAGGATGAATCTACGAGTAACTAAGTATTTAATATCACTAAGTACTTATCTCAATTTCTAAGTACTACAATAATATCGAATTTAATCAATGATTAAGGTAATTTTAGAAAACTCGTTGCTACTACTTATAAAAATGGTTGGAACTGTGCAACGAACGTAAATGCTTCAGCATTTGCTTATTAATTTAGCAAAATAAAATACAAAAATTATAATTTAAAGCTGAAGAGAAATACTTTATCATTAACCATCAGCTCCCCTTTCATTGCCTCATTATGTAAATTGCATGCAAAAGTAGTAAAGCACGTCAGGTGATACAATAATTTGCCATATTACGGGATTGCCGTAAACGGGAATTGGCTCAGCGGGAAATTGGAATGTTCGTGTCATGTCGCCGATAATTTCTTTCGAATTTTATTATAGAGAGCGACTATCGTAAGGTTGGATTTACGTTTTTTTTAATATAAACTTACATACGAAAATTCTGTCCGTAACATCGAAATGTAGCCTATTGCAAGTTGATATAAAGATAAATTTTATAACGAATTATCTTATTTCATAATCTCACAAACCCTTTACGTAATTCAGGTGACACAGAAAAATATAATTTGACAATTATTATTAAATACTTACACACATTAAGTAAACTCGTTAAGCATAACTTTGTTCTTGGAAGTTGGGTGAGTAAACTCAATTCGTATACGAAGGTACAAAAATTGAGGTAGCGTACAAGAACAACTTCGCAAAATATATTCGTAGCAAAACGCGTAGCGCCGCTGTGCTCGATCCGTAGCTCGATCTGCTACGGACGATCCAATAAGTCTTGGGATGGGTGACCGTGAGCGACTGTTACAATTAAGTACTGACGTGTTTTGGATAGCATGGTACATCATTTACATTAATGAAAAGAGGATATTATAAGGTTAAGAATTATTTAGAAGATAAAGATGTCTGGAGCCTTCCACTTCCGCCAAGTAGGCACTAGTATTTATAGATATTACCTAGTTGTAAGCCAAAATTTGTGAGACTGTAATTTATTTATTATTTGAAAAAATAATGCCCCTCAGTTTCTTGCCTGTTCTTCTGAGTAGAGGCTTTTTGTCCGAACAAGGCGGTCGAGTCTATTTAAATAACTTTGACGTTCATAAGTGTATCTTTGATACCTAAATTGAATAAAAACATTTTGACTTTGACTTTGACTTTGACATCATAGTTCTTGCTTTTTTAGGGACCAAATGTTTTATTGAAAGTGTTTATTTGAAAGCTTTAGTGTGTCCTAAATACCGGACACCAGAAAAGAACATAACTAATTTGTACCTAAAATACAGCTCAGACAATCCTAAACAACCAATCTCTGAGCTGCATAAGCAAACCTATAACCTATTGGAGTCAAAACAAACAATTCCTACGATATAAACCAAATTTAAAATAAGGAAACAGAAAGCTAGTATTGTCATTAATACTGGCAGAGCAAAGTTTGGTTTGGCGGCATCTTCGACAGCCGCTGCGAATGTAATTAATGGGCTAGCTAATAAGACCTTGCAAGACCAACGACACGATTCTGATTTAACTTTTAGTACTGTTTTAGTTAAACAGAAAAGATTGCTCTCTAATCGATGGCTTTTAGGTCGGGTCAGGACTGGTTCTAAATGTTAACCAACCGACATTGTTCCTTACAGTTTTACTATAGAAACTGACGTGGTCCTCACACATTTACAGTAGTGTATGTAAAATTATTATGTGTGACAACCTATAAAGTTTTAATCGATAAACTCGAATAGCATGTCGGGTTTGGTATTTGTTTTACACGACGCGACTTCTATTAAGATCAATAAAAAAAAATTACAAAATGTCAGAGCCCGTCCGGGCACATAGGGGTTCCTTGATTACAAAAATGAATATAACAAGACGATAAGTTAACGTATCTTCTATTTTGATGGTACAACGACTCTAACTATTATGTTCTCGCATAACGTTTTATTGCTTCTTTAGTGCCGTTTGTGAGAACTTTATTTTTACGGTCACTCGACTACCATAATGTCTAGACGTCGAAAGTAACTGCTCTTTTTATGAAAAGAACTTAGGTGAGGCAGTAATGAAGCGTGAAATACGAGTATTGCAAAGGATGTTTTACGTAATTTTTATGACGTTCATAAAATATTTTGAACTAAACTAGCTGCGACTCGCTGTTTATGAAATTTTACGGGTTTAGATATTACTTATAATATATTTTGTCTACATTCGTATGTTTTTGATGTTAGGTAATGTATTTATCCACTACAATTCAGGACTTGAACTTTCATTACATAACAATACCTATTCCCAAGTATGCTCCGTACATACATATGTTTTGAATGTTACAGATTCGAATATACATATATATATTTAAGACGATTTTTAAACTTCAGAGTCAATCCTGATATATTTTAGTTTCCGATTTTGGTAACTCTGGTTGCCTGTTATTTTCTTTTTATTACTATTCAAATTCAAAATAGTTTATTTCGACTTATTTCCTATGTTTTATTTCTATTTTAAGTAGGTACATTCTATTTCGATACTTGGTTGGTTAAGGCTCATTCTCATTGGTCGTTAGGGCCCGCGGGCTCTTTCATGCCATATGGTCCGCAACCACGTGCGGCGTGCGAGAGCTTTCCGACTAATGGATTTAATTGGTTGTAAAGCCAGTTGCAGAGATACCCACATGCTGTAGATCCGACCGAGGCACGTTGATTAGTCGTTACCTCGCATGTGAGGACTGCACCGATTGCGGGATAACGATCGAGTCATCGACTAATGAAATTGAGCCTGGCCAGCAGCGTTCCACTGTTTCAAGCGCTATCCTGGCTAACAGTAGCTAACAAGAACTGTTTATTTGTTTATTTATGACAAAAATTTAAATTTTAACAATCTTTTATTTTATTTTATGTTATATTGCCCTATGATATAAGCATATTCTGAAAAGCGTAGTGTATTATGCATTATGGTGTAAGCAAAATTTTATCCATAATCCGTTCAGCCATTGAAGTAGTGGAAAAAACTTATTACCGATATACTTTCGTCACCTACTTTATTATTGTTACGATTAAAGATTGTATATTCGAATACATATTTACCATCTGTATATTTATATTTCTGGATATTTTTATTTCTGTCATCGAAAAAATTCGCGTCTCCGAGATCAATAGATTTAGTATTTGGTATAAGTGTACGATTTCGCATACTTGCTAGCTTTGGAAATCGGATTTACCTTAAGTTCCCGCGAAGCCCTGAATTTTTATACAAGCGCGCTTGTCGAATTTCTTGAAGACTATTCGTCAGATTGTGATGAAATGTGGCAAATACTCGTACAATTAGATGAACTACATCTCCATCCCTTTGTTCTTGTTCTTTTTTAAAATGTCCCAAAAGAAAACAAAAACATTAGAAATATCCGTATTTGTAAGTTGCAAATAAAACATACATATATATATAATACTGTCTGAGCTTTTAGCAGAAAAAAGTAAATTTTTAGTAAATATGTATCCCAATACCCAAATTGTAGTGATGATTTAAGATCGTGTGCTGTAACTGCCCCAGTATCGCAGCAGCGCGCTGCCAGTCGGCAGATCGTGTGTACGTCAACCGGATCCTGAATAATGACGTCGGGTGACATTTAATTTCGGATACAAAAGGCTCTTTATGCTGTTTACCCTAATCCATTTAACGTACCCACCGTATGGGAATATTGACGGTGGATCTTTTAACGAGCTTTGGTAATTATATTAACTGATATTGGTTAATACTCGTATTGTTAGGTAAGTATCGTTTTAGCAAAGCACTGTCCATCCATAGTTGGTGCACCATAATTGTAAGTTAGGATTGCAAAGGTTAAAAAATCATTTATACGTGTTTTTTTTCATATATTTTACTCATACATTTTATTTGGAAAAATTAATGCTAATCTTACTTTTTTAAAAGACTCTGTCTGTGTTCTGTAATAAAGAGAATGAAAAAAAGTACAAACTGAGAACCTCTTCCAAAAGTCTGTTAAAAATGTTGATTAAATGGGGTTTGTGACCTATGAACTATATAATTTCATAATGAAAATAACAGACAATAGCCTTAGGCCGCCGCCTAGTCTAGAGCTAAAATTAAAAAAATATTATTGAAGGTAAAATTTTGGGGTCGAGAAAGGCTGAACTTTCATGTAAAACTTCTCTGAGCTAAGCTGTAGCAATATTTTTTCAGATATTTTAAAGTAACAAAACAAATAAGTAGCTATTTTTGTATTCAAATAGATAAACCAGTTTCAAAATGAAATCCACACCATACAAAAAGACGATGAAAATTATAGTAGCACTAACCTGTGGTTGAAAACTATTCTATGTGCGATCCCAGACAATAACATATCTTTGTGCCAAATTTCATCCAGACCCGTTTAGCTGTTTTGACGAAATTGAGGAACAAGCATCCATCCACCTATTCATCACACCTCCATAATTATCGACAGAGCGAGCGTCAGCGAACGAAGCGTCTATGCTTTAGTTTTAACAAAAATGATTTCGTATGTCCGGATCTCTGTCTTTTTTTTAAATGTAGAATAGGTCGACGTTTGACTATCAACTCGCCTGATGTTAAGCGACGTTATGGTCTAAGATGGAGCACGACGACCTATTAGGTACTTATTCACTCTAGCCATGAATTTGTAGAGTGAAGAAGTACAAATGCGGCAGTTGAGTGAGGCGCTACAAGTGCGCTACTGCTCAGACCCGTCTTCGGAACGGTTACACCGGACTACATCCCGAAACACGACTAGGTCATTTCACGGCATGGTTTGGTCCGGTGTCTTCCTGTACAAGTAGCGTTTCTTGACCGATTTTCTTGAAATTTTGTAAGTACGTTCGATAATTAAACAGATTTGTTTGTCCAGTCAGATTTAGCAAAATTTTATATAGATAGATAAACTCTTTATTGTCCACACCACAGATAACAAAACAACAACAAAAAAATAATGATATAACTTATTAAATAGTGTAACAACTGGCGGCCTTATCACTAAAAGCGATCTCTTCCAGGCAACCTTAGGATGGTTCTTCAAAATGGTGGAGATGATTTTTTTTTGCGACCTGTGGAGAAGGACAGACGTCGACCGCGAGGTTTCCAGCTCACAGAGCCACTAGTGACCAAAGTGTGATTAACGCAATGCTTGTAGCTCCACTCTCAATACACTCCGCGATATACAGTACGATATTTTAAAGCAAACCGTACTGCATCCACAATCGATCCGATAGACAGAACTGAGCTCAACTTAATTAAGCGCCGCGCAATATTGAGCGCTCATATTATGCGCACGTTATAAAGCTGATTAGTTCCTGAACGGTTCACCTGTCTCATCATATTTTAGGCGATACGAATATTATTACCTAATGGATGAGTAATCAGACTGAGAAATTCGGCTTCTACCGCTATAATCACATTATACCATCTATCGAATTATACGCGAAAATATCAAAGTAACTCCGTCTATTTGTCCGTTTGCTACCTTTTCACGATTAAACTGGCTAACTAAACCAGGAGAGTTATCAAGACCAATTCAGCTGGAATAAATCTTGATAAACCTTCTGGCTTTGTTGGTAACCATTCTGCCTTAAAAGCAGGACTGCTGGGCTAGGCAGGTAGATGTTTGAGTGATGAATTTAAACATCTCTGAATCCCAATTCCTACCAGTAAAGATATTTTTTGGTCACTGTCTCTCTCATTTGAAAAGTCTTATGAGTGAGTGACCAAGAATCTCGAGCATCTAGAATAAGGAGCCAGGTCTAAATGTTACTTGTCCAAATCTTAAGGTGTTCTACTTCCAAGACCATTACTTATTTTTTTGTGTAAAATGTTAATAACATTGGAAAAACAGTACATTGCATCGCATCGCAAGGTAGTGGTTATTTAGAAAAAATTGAAAATATTTAAAATTGAAACTGACGTTGCATACTCGTTATTTTTATCACAGTCTGTAATTACTGATCCATCATTTTCCGAATAGCTACATGATTGGGTGCTTAATGATTGTTAAATATGCGTTAATGTTTATTTATGTCAGATTTAAACAAAGCTTCACGTAGGAGTAAAAGGTTGTCGGATGGGCGTACATCACATTACATATTTACAAAGAACATTGCAGAGCTATAGGCATCCACTGTGATTGACGAGCCATTTAAACTGTTGAGGTAATGTATGAATATTAAACGTTTTTGCTACAGGATATTTACCAGACAAGCCAAGGCATTTGAAAGGTATGCCTGTTTTTATATTCTGAACATTTTCCGGACTTTAATATGACTATATTTGTTTTGAGTTATGACTGATGAGGAACAAAACGGCATTATTTAAAACATGCTGTATATCAAAGAAATTTATAAGCACCTAATAAATACAGATCTTTTGATGATAATGTTTAAATCAATTTTCCGAGTCAGTTGTGTAATTTTCTTTTTGATGATTATCTAAGTACCTATACAATCTATAATGGTTACATAATCATAGGTAAGTATTTATATACCAAACCAAAATCTTTATCGGGATTCTACAACAAATAAAACTGTAGGTACGGAACCCGTGAAGCGATCACTAGAGGACAATGAAGATAAAAGATCTAGCTTCTCTCAGATCTTATTGTCTTTCATCAGAAAGGTCTGAAACAGTCCTGCTCTAGGTATTTCCAAACGTATCCTGATTAATTCTGCGCAGTCAACCAATAAAATGGATTCTCGCAGCGACATTACATCCGAGTTCCGGCGGGATTTTACGTCATCATAACAATTGACTGAGATAGATTGTAGGGCCCGCAATATTTTCCGATTGTCCACTTTTTACGGCTATTCATTTTCATCTCGTTTTTGTAAGTGCCTACATGGCTTTATTTTTATGCTGTCGTTTGTTTTGTATGTGGATGGTGTACAAACTGGGAAGCGATGACGTAGTCTTGTATGTATTTTTAACCGACGAAACAGAGGTTTACAAGTCGACGCGTATATTTTTTAGCAAAGACCGATTTCAGAAAGATTTTTTTCCCTTAGCTGTTACTTTTTAGATTTTAGTTTCAAGTTTGGTTCTGGATGAGAGAAGAAAGAGCCATAAATACTCATTTATGGCTCTTTCTTCTCCCTGAGCCCCTCAGGAATATAAAGATGATAAATCTACAGTTTGGCAATTAACATGTGAAAAACCTAAGATCGGGCAAATGGGAAAGACAGATTTTGGGAGAGACCTATTTTGATAATGACGTTGTAAATTATAAACTAGATGATTAGCATCTAGCCTTTTGGCTCTTCTGTATGTCCATTCGACTACAAAGTATGAAACACACTCAGATCAACCTAGAGGAAAAGATGGAACACTGCGTTATATCTCGCTAAAGCCATGAAAAATATTTACAATTGCACGAAAACTTATTTTAATTCCCAAACTCTACGTTAGCCATTTCCGTTCCAATATACAACCTTAGGACATTTAATATTTTAAAAACTAATAAATAATTTTAAAATTTGTAAGAGTTTAATGTTACCGCTTTTTCAAAATTGGCTTGTAAAAAAACTGCACAGGTGTTTAAAATCCTTAATAAAAAAAAAAATGTAGTCTGGCCACACTTTTATAATGCACTCTGTATTTTTATGTACACGAAATTATACCATATACCAATGCACATAATGTTGAGGTAAGAATGACCAAGCGAGTAGCGTAGTTTTTTGCGTCAATGTGTGAGTGTTGTGTACCTATACGACAGTAGCGTAGTTACTGGATGGTTTTTGGCTTCACTTAGATCATACGCCGTGCGCCATCTTGTTCTCTAGGTTGATCTGAGGAAACACAAAACTTCTTCAAATGCCACTATGAAATGAAATGCAATGATTTTTATTCCAGATTTTTACATACATATTTAAATTGAATTAACAATGTACAAGTACTTACCTTTAATGTTTCTGGGTTAAACAACTTTACTACAAACAAATTGTTTTAATTGCAATCATTCAGGCCATCTCAGTAAAATTATATTTCAATATAGAACAGAATATACGTAAAAGTCCCAGCATTGTTTTACCTTAGTATAACCTTCAATTAGGTAGATGTTTCAACGCTTATAAAATAATTGGCTTACGAAGAAGTTTGCATAACGAAAACTTTTGTGTTTACGTAAAGATCTCTCGGGTCCAAAATCGAGCCTAATTTCATTCTCAGATTTTATGAAGCAAATTGGGGCAACTATTTACTGAGGAGCGATCTCTTATCTTGTAATTGTTTTTAGTTAAGTCAGCAGAATTTGCAACCGCTTTTTAAGACCGAGAGCTTTTAGGACCGACTATATTTTTAACCCCCGACGCAAAAACCACGGGTTGTTTTAAGTTTGACGTGTCTTTGTGTGTGTGTGGCATCGTAGCTCCCGAACGGATGAACCGATTTTGATATTGTTTGAAAGACGAATTAGTAGGAACTGTTTTTAGCTCTGTTTGATGAAAATTGGTGTTGATGAAAATCGTTGTCGGAGGTTTTTAATTTTATTTTTTTAATAGCTAATATCAGATTTAATTTTGATTGCTGCCTTAATTTACTCTAGATTTAATTGAATTGCGTCGTCAACCAAAATTAAGCACATAACTTAGATATTATCTATTGAGTTGTATATTATAATACTTGTTGCTGACTGGAATACAAAACAATATGATACTAGTTTAAATTATTTATTAGAAATGAAACAATAATAAATTCAACTCACCTCTGTGAAGAAATATTTCGGAAGGTCGTCTCCTTGATAGGCGAAACTCTGCAAAGAATATTAAACAAAACGTTAATAATTTTCCCCAATTATTTCTGTTTTCCTCTATTGGGAAAGAAAGGAAGGAAATACGTTTCGTTCGACGAAATTTCAACTTCAGTAAAAAAGTCCGTCCGGAAATACAACCGACACGGCCTTTTACGGCGCTGCTTTGAAACTTTAGGCATTTTTTAAAAACCAACCGTACTTTAATTTGTTGTTTTGTCTATTATGTTTTTGGACAGATTACAGATACTTTCGTGTCATGAATTAATGCTAAAACAACGTGGGTTGAAGTTTCGACGAAATAATGATTTTGGCCGTCTACAGAAAAAAGGTAAGGGTAAACTCAACGTTCTTGTGTTTACCTAATAATATTTACAAATCATTATTATCATACTGTCTGGGAAAGGTTAAATATATCTGTTCTATCTGGCAATATGTTAAATACCTTTATCTAAAATCTAAACAAGTTTTATTTGTTCTTCTTTTTTCTTTAATTGATTACTTGAGCAGCGCCCTCTGGTTTTATCCGCGGTAACTTTTACCGCCTTTTGCCTATTTTTATCCTAAATGTTATTCCAGACTATAACCTGTCCTTGCTCCAAATTTCATACAGATCTGCTCAGCCGTTCTGGCGTGATTAAATAACAAATATCCATCTATCGATCCATAGATACAAACTTTCGCATAAAAATCTAATCTTATCTTAAGCTTTGCTTAGTTTGGGGCCAGGCGACCGTGTGTGGAAGTGTCCCGAATTTATTTATTTATTTATAATAATATATCAGGAAGATAAACAGTAAGTAGGTAGGTAGACCATAAAAAAAACATTTTTAGGTTAGTTAGTTTCGTTGTGGGTCATTGGGCGGGGTTGCAGTGCAGTAGAGTGTCACAACATGGAATTATTCATGAGCAAAACTGGCACTAAGAGGTGGTCTCTTCACTTGACGTTTTGTAACAAACAGACTTGTAGTGTCGGTACAGAGAGCAAAATCATTGTTTATAACAGAAAACTAAAATTACATTTGACGTGTTCTATTCTTAAATATGCATTTAGCATTAAAACCAGTCAATAGGTATGATAAATCAAATTTTATGCCACTAATTTATGTTGTTACGTAAATAACTTGACCCTATTAGTTGCGAAGTTATATCAGAAGATTCACGCAAATAATCGATTCTAGTTTCATAAGTCAGTGCTTATTTCCGTCGTTCGCTAAAAAATCAACGTACATGATTAACTAAATATTGTTAACACTTTCTACACGACAGTACCATTGTACTATTATTATGCAAAACTTCGAGTGCCAATTGTAGACGAATGTTTCAACGCTGAACCACATTTCTTTGTGCCAAAAGGTTATCTGAATGTAGGTCTCGGTGTGAACATTTTCAAGGTCCTAAGCTTAGGGCATCCGTCCACTTGCAAGCTCAGCGCCCGACCACTTCGCGATGGTATTCATGAAAAATGGACTTTATACTTTGTGAGATAAAGCCTTTTGTAAGTCGACTCGCCAGATGCCGACAGCGGGGTTGACTGCTGGTGGCACGCGGCTCGCTCTATAAAATACCTTTAGGTAAGTGTTTAACTGTCGTTCGTTCGTCGGATGTTTATTTTTCATAAATACCATTGCGAGGCGGTTGCGCGCTGAACTTGCAGGTGGACGGACACCTTTACTCTGGTAATAGATTACTCTCTTAACTTCGAAGATAAGATTTCAATGGGCTAAGACAGAGTGGACTCTGATGATGGATAGCTTTCGGGCGAGAATACATTTAAGTGGTAATTTATTTAATTTGGTTAGAACGTTTTTGAAAAACACTAGAAGTTAATAACACGATTTTTAAAAAGGATATTGAATCAGAACTACAAAGATATAACACACAATACAAAGAAATATTTGTTTTGGAGGGAATCATAATCAAATTAAAAGAAATCAGTACCTATGAAATGGCTAAGATGTCAAATTTCAAACAATAAAAATTGAAAATGTTGTAATGATACTTTCGATGTCGAAGTAATAAGGTGGTCATTACAAAGGCTATCACAGAACAATTTGCCACAGACTAACAATAGGCACCTACGAGTATCAATCACTATTGATATGATTGACTGCCATATCGCAATCGACTTGATTTACATTCGAGTATTGATTAATTTCTACGATAGTGTGATATCAGAACACCTTTTGTATGACTCCTATTGGTGTGTAAAAATACAATACATACATATACCTACTAAATTATATTGTTTATGGAAATCTAGGATTATGAAAAAATGACTCAATCAGTTTTTAGTATAATAATGCTCTCTTCGATTTAAAATAGTTATGTTCTTTATATGATTTAAATTCTTTATGCATGCAAAAAGCTCACTAATGAATTTTATTGGAATCCTTTTAGACTGAACTTCTAATTTCATTGGCGTTTTAGATGAGTACAATATCGCTGTATTACATGATAGTAAGTATTGAAAATACGTAAGTCTGTCAATCTTTTTTTTTTACGAATAAGATGTTGGTAAGCGACGATGTGGTCGAAGATGTAGCACGCAGACTTAGAAGATACCTATTCACTCTGGCCTTGAATAGGCCCAGATTATAGCTCTCAGGAAACAAGGAAGCCGGCAGGTTATTTCGATCCTTAGCCGTAAGGATTAGGAACGTTGAACGGAAGCGTTTAGTACGCATACGGGGAAAATCCACAATGTATGGATGGTAGTGGGTCGGTTTCATACTAGTCCTGTAATAGAAAGGGGATGGAAGGATAAGGTCATGCAGCTCCGATGCACATTCTCCGACATGAATTCTGTAGAAAATCACAAACTCGCTACTTTACGGTGGTGTTCCAGACTGAGAAGTAACTCTGTCTATATCTCTTTATAGACTAAAATACTGATGAAATTTATCACGAAATATTACACACGTATCGTTAAGACAACGCTAAGTTTCCAAGAGGACAAACATAAGCGACTGAAAAATCGTTTGAAATTTTAAGAAAAACGGAGAAAGGGGAATATAAAATATATTATTGATAATAATAAATATTTCGCATAGGTAATCGTATGTTGCTTAGCGTGACGTCGATCTAGCAGTCGTTTGTCAAAATGGTTTGTCGCGCTAGAGGGATGCCGACTTTCAGAGTATTGCATACGTCCGGTACGCTGTAGAGGCCTCAGTGGCCAACAGCATTAGTTAATTACCAAAAAAAAAAAAAAGAGTATTGCACTAGCTTGCAGTCGAACATCCCTGAATCACGGTTCAGTAATGTCGTCCAAGCATCTCTCGCAATTCCATTCAGTGTCCGAAATGGGAGTGGAAATGGTATTAAAATTTAAAAGTGTCGTTTCGCACATAGTGTTCCAAAATCTTGTGTCCGAAATGGAATCAGCCACAAGATCGCAGCTTGAATAGAAAACAATTTAGTTTAATAACATTTTAGTAGGTATCTCTACTCTAAGTCGTGTAAGGACTGTCAATGTCAATTAATACTAATTCATAGAAGCAACTACTAAGACAAATATATTATTAACCCAAACATTTAATTTCAATATCACCATTGTACACATCTGTCAAGGAGAATTACACGTAATTCTAACTAATTCATGTAAGAGCATTAGGGTATAAACACACTTGGGTTCGATGCGACAAGACAAAATACAACTTCACAATAAACGCGTCTTCGGTGTTTTATTCACCATTTGTTTCAAAGATATTTTAAGATTGCATGTTGAGACGGTTGCTTAGTTTTGTTGTTAAAAATGATTTTTATGTTATATTATGTTTGTACTCAAAGAATATGTATTTCAACACGAAAGTAAACACTTGAATATAATGAGCGATGCACGCTGAGTTGCTTACTAAGTTTGGGTTTCCAAAATACATTTAGAGGCATGTCGAGCATGTGTGGGTCAGTGTAATCTCACCTTTATGCGTAGACTTATGCTATTACCCCTCATGTAAGATATTATTGTATCTACAGAGCAATGTATCCCAGCCTTAACCTTTACGTAATCTTTATTAATTAACTATCGGGCTTCGTGTTTGCCACGCTTTGTAAAGAAAATCGTAACTCAGTGTGGAATTAGTAAGATGTATTTAGGTTCGTAAAGGAACCGTTCTAAACATGGAAAGGGGAAGATTTGTATGAGGACACCTATATAGCTTAGTATTAAAAAATATAGGGTCAACTGGAGCAAATGTGTCTGTGGGGCATTGCGTCTTTCTAGAATTACTGACAAACCCTTCACAAATTAGGCACCACCTACATCTTTTTTCTATATTTAGTTGCGTACAAGATGGCGTTAGCTGCCTAATTTGAAAAAGGTTTGTTAGTATATAATTCTCGAAAGACGCAATTTCCCCACAGGCGCATTTGCCCCACTTGACCCTAAGGCGTAAGACTTGGTTTGGATAGTTTTAGTGTTTAGGTATAATATTACTTTCATATTGTGTTTCATCAAATTTATAAAACAGCAATGATTTGTTACATAAAAACAAATTGCTTGAAAAATGTTGCTAAATACAATTGGTGAAGTAATAAGCAATGCAATAATTTTTAAAGCGAAATATGATTTTGTCCGAAACATCTCAGCATAGCCTTGCGTTTTTTACTGCATTCATTGTACCGTAGAATTTGACACCGAATTTTGGTGTGATTATTTTGTAAGTGTCGTTGATGTTATTTCAGTGCATTTAGGATTTAGTCGAACTTAGTCTTAGACTAATTTCTAGCTGACAATAATGTAGAGCGAGCTGTTGCCAACGATTTCGCTGTTCGGTACAGTGCGTTGTGCTCTATTGAGAAACAATACGCTTGTTTGAGAAAAATGTAACATGTAGTGACTTTGCATAGTAATCATGCAAAACTTATGTATTTTAGGAGTTTTTTTTCTCCTACTGTTCCAACAGCGGAAACAGTTAATTTGATTGTCACTCTGAAATCGTTACTCATAATTTTGATGTCAATGTAAAGCATCGATGTTATGAAATAATTTTATCTGAACATAAACATACATATTTATTTAAATAAATTTGAACAATTTAGTTGAATTTTGATACTAGATATATTTACTTAGTTTATATTTTGGTATGACATAATTTTCACAATTTTAATTTAAAAAAAACCGATATATTTTGATGATTTCTTGGCGCACGTTAAACTTCGACTTGTTCTATACATTTTAACCAAATCAGAACACTGGCTTTCGCCCAACCGTTATTCGTTACAAAGCAAGTGAACCTGCAATTAATATTGTTTTAAAAAGGAATTCAAGTCATTTGTCTCAGAACTCGACAACATTTTACGTTGATACCACGCGCTTGGCTTGGGCATATTGCCAAAATTTTGAAAAACGACCAATAGAAGCCATGAAATGAGTTTTGTGGCAGTACCAATAGCTACCCAACTATTTTTAAAGCTGCAGTAGAGTTTCTGAGACATTCTATATGTATCTTAGCCATTTTTGATAATCTTCAGAAAAAAACTGTTGATTAACCAAAAATGAATAACTTTATTGAATTAGTTATAGATAGAGATAAAATACAAGGAAGTAGATAGATATTGTTATGTCTTACCGGCACTGGAAAAATCAGTGATGCAATAAAATTAACTAACAAACTACGATACTTACTTTTTTGTGGTTTAAAAACCAAACCACCATGAAACCTATTTCGATGCAAATAGTTTCCTGTTTTTCTAGTCAATTTAGGTATCGATTTACATAACTTTTAAACAATTACTCCTAGACTTTTTTCCTATTTTTATGTCGGTTCTTCATTACGTAACTTTGAACAAAAACTTAAATCTAAGCGTTACTGGTTCGTTACTCATTCACTAATCGTAGGTGAGAAAAACATGGAGTAGTTCGTACATGAAGCCAAGTATCGGATACTTAACCTAGCTTAACGAATACCGATGCAATTTTCTCAGGGCGTGCACTTCAGTGGAGCACCTGAAATAAGCAATGGTGCACCAACATTTTAAATGCTGATTGATTAACTGTTAGTTGTTGGACTGTTTCGGTGGCTCAGTTGTTGGCGAACCTCAAACTGCCTTCTCAGCTTAGGGTGTTCTGTTCAATTCCCACCTAGGGCAAAGATCCATGTGATGAACATTTGTGTTTGTTCTATGTCTAGGTGCTAATTTATATTTAAGTAAGTAAGTATTTAAAAACAAATATATATATGTATAACAGTCTCTGGCAGCCTTACAAGCTTTGTTTATTTTGGGGTCATACGACCGTGTGTGTAAAAATGTCCAGAATATTTGTTTTATTTATAACGTATTGAACAGTTCTCGAACGAGGGGTCAACAATTGATTTAGTAAAATAAAATGGCAATGACAAAAATTCGAGTGCCAATCGGTGCCTTACAATAAAATCGTATGACGTAAGTTGCAATGCTACATGCATTGCCAATACTGCTGTCGCCTGATGCACAAACGGCGTCGGTTAGGATAAAAAATAGGGATAGGTTAGTCATGTTTTTGTTTGATGCCATCATGAACGTTATCGGGTAATGTTTATTTTTAGATCTTCCTACGTAAGACAAAGATAGGATCTCTGATTACTATTAACTATGAACGATGTTTAGCGCCTACGCTGTATCATAGTTACTAAAATTATAATAAGTTATCAAATCATTGACAAGTAGATTTAATAACGGTTTTAATAGTATACATGAAAAATTTGGTTCCAAATGTTATCATGATAATTTGAGTGTTAAGAACGTTAAATATATCTACGTTATAATATTGTATATTATAGATATACAAGTAACTTTCAATATAAGAAAATAATAACCTACCACATATAATAACCTGCCTCAGCAAAATTCCTTGAAATTTGTAATTAAAAATGCATACATTATTATCCCCGCCCTCTATGTAACTTTAAATAGAACTCCACACAAAGGCATTATAATATTAAAATTACAAAGTATAATTAATGTGGTTGCAACAATAGGCAATGTCGAGCAACTGGCCACAATGGCAGGTCACGACATGACAGATGGACAAACCTTCGATTCGCTATTTGCTGTCAAGGTTATGTCAAATGTCACTTTATATGAATGCAGCAGGTAGAATAATATCTATGGTACTGAACCGGTAACGATAAATTCACTTAGTTTGGTGTCATGGTGAACAAATGGGTTGTCAAGTGAAACGGAATTGATGGTTGAAAGAAAACTAGTTTTTATTTGTTTCGACATCCAAACGTGAATAAGGCAATGCTGGGCGATGCTACCTTATCTGTGAAGAATGTACTTACGCTCTAGGATTTGGATTCTAGGATTGTATACGGAAACATCATCGTCATAAGTACAATGGAACTGTTTCCTTTTTAGACAGATACTTATTGATAAAAAGGACACTGACATGTTTTGACATATTATGTCAAAAAGAAAATATCTGCTAAAAAATTGGTTTTAATCATCCACCACATAATGATCCTAACAGCACTTGTACTATTAATAATTTTCTTTTGTGCTAAAGTTATTTTACGTGGACTGAGTAGTTCACCCGAACTTCAGTTTTTTTTGGTACCCCGAAGGCCATTAACCAAATTATTCTAAACCAAACCTAACAAGAAATACAAGAAAAGGGTAATTTCGTTTTTACCCTTTTAAAATTGGCTCACTGAATCACAGTACATAAATCATGCGAATTTCAACAAAAAAATATTTAAAATACTATTTTCTTGTCTATCGTATGATTAAATAGCGCTGAAAGCGTTATTGTTTTAAAAAAGTACCTACAATGCTGGATAAAATACTGCATTCTTTCAATGAGCATTCGTTTACAAAAATATGCCTATTTTTAACTAGTACTCGTTACGTATAAATATATATAATTAAGAATGTCCCGAGTAACCTAATAAAACAACAAACTTAATGCCTGCATCAAGATATAAATAAGAATCGCTTTGCGTGAGAAATAAAATTGCATAACTTAACAAGATCATTATTATTACACTAGGAAAGCGAATGTACGACTGTTGACTTGGCGGGGTGCTTCCGTTCTGATAAACATCTTTGTGTAAGTATGTGAAAAAAATTACTTAAGTACTTATTTTGTAGCTACGTCAAATAATGTTCGTGTCTTAATTTGTAAGTAGTTCATTTGGGAAATAAAGATCAGTCACATTATCGCGCTTTAGCTAATGGTAGAAAAAATACCTACAATACCTACATGGTAGATATTGCAAGATTGAATGAAGTAAGACTTAAACTAAAAAGATTGTCGTAGGCCTCAGGTGTTATGTAAACCAATTTATTCAATAAACTTATTCTTATCAAAAAATTTATCACTTTAAAAAATGATAAGTGTACGCATTGAATGTAATCATGCTGAATTAGTTTTCATTGTGAAAACCAACAATGCGCTAATACCGACCGTTACTGCCACATAATGGTGAAATCGAATGAGAATAAAACCTCTTAATCACTTTCTATTATCATCAATCAGCTTTGGAACTATCTTGTTCAGTCTGAAAAAGAAAGCTTATAGAAAAGAAGTGACTGCCTATTTAAAATGCACTAGCATTCAGTAGCACGATTTTCTTGGATCTTGGATTGTATTGCCGTTTTACGCTGCACTTTTTCGAGACACGGAATTCAGTAACTAATGGTAAGATTATTTTTGTACCTATTTGTTTAATGACACTAAGATATAAATCTGCTAGTATGCTAGTACTAAAGTCACATGACAAGAACGGTTTTAGTGAAAGTTTTAACATAGTTTAAGTATAATTCTATCACAAATGCATCACTTTTTGGAATATGATAGGTACGTGGATTTGTGAAACGTTTTCGTGAAACACATAATTGTTTTATTTTTAAGGGATAAGGAAGGATAAGGGAAGATTTGTGCTGTACTGTGCGGTTGGCGGATCTTATCTATAATATTCTTTGTTGATCTATAAGTGACAGTTAGATCTTCGAAAATCGCTATCACTCTTTGACTTGAAAGTCTCTTAGCTATCGATCGACCAAGACCTTAAGCTTCGACGAATGTCAACGTGTTCTTATCTCTGCCACGCACGATCTATTGTTAAGTGATAACAGACGTCTAATTGAACACTGATAACGATCAACCCGATTGAGATTGAGACCGGCTGCCATAATAAATAAACCCCACAGATTAGGGTAGAGTCAATATTGACCATGAGCATGCATATTTGCGATATAATCTCAATGGGTGTTAATTTTAAACAATGGAGCTATCAAGATAAATATGCAATTCGATACGTCACTGAATGATATAACCACGGATGCGAAAATATTTTATAGCTGCTAATTGCTAAAAAGTTTGGAAGTTTGTTTGAAATTCACATCAGCAAAAAGAATGACGAATCAACTTAAAGCTGTCAGTGAAACAGCGGTGTACGTTTACGTACGTACAAAATTATGTAACCTTTTCAACAACAAAAAATCTTTGTAAAAGCACAGTGGGCTGATTATAGAGCAATTAAATTATCAATTTACCTTATTTCTATGTATGTCTTAATTAAACTGAGGTTGCGATCATTTCTCTAAGTACTTGGTAACAAAACAAGCTAGCAGGTCAACCTGCGCGTTACAACTAGTATAGGTACTCGTAATATCAAACTATGAGCTTACGATTTTATTGCCTAACCTTGACCCACGCCGGGTTTGATGGCTTGTGTAAATTCAATGCCTACACTTTAAGCATTTCGAACAATATTTAACACTCGTTCGGCTGTAAAGTGAAGTTTTGACAACGAATATGATATCATACTTGGGGTCAACTGACAATTCGAACTTATTTGCAGTCATTCAAGTGTGTAGGTAGAAAAATAAATTGTTTTCGAACGAGCCCAATTTTAAACGACTCTACAAAAATGTGATCACAATTTACATCAAATCCTACTAATATTATAAACGCGATGGATAGATGGATGTTTGTTACTCTTTCACACCAGAACGGCTGAACGAATCTGGATGAAATTTGGCACAGAAATATATTACAGTCTAGAATAGCACAGAGGGTTATTTAACATAGGACATAACATAGGACTTTTTAACCGCGGGTGAAACTGCGGGGCGCAGCTAGTAATTTATTAAAATGAATAAGCTTAGAAAAATGCTTGTCATAATGTCAATATTCGAGAAAACAAAAACTAACCCCTAACTAACACATTGACCCTGCTGCTGCTGCTATTTAGTTATATATTTCAAGTTAGTAAATAAATTAAACGAATAAATTAATATTAATGATTGATTCACATGTGAACAAACGCTTTTTGTCCGGATTTGGCCAAAGTATTGTCGACGAGCGACGACGTGATCTCATGTTTACGTTCTGCCAACTTGACGACAAAGTTAGAAGTTGCTGTCCTGAGCAGGAAGCAGGGTACAGGGTATTGAGCGTCTAGTCTTGGATTATGCGGAACTTGAAAGCGTTCTTGAAACTGAAAAACGTTCTTCGTGTATAATAAGCAGATAAATGCCAATAGAAAGATTAGAAACAGTTACCTTATTTATAAAACAGTGTGTAAATGTTCTTCGTGTATGATTAGTGCCTAGGGAGGTCCCTAGACACCTCCTATATACAAGCAAAAAAATTAAGAGCTTGGTTGGCAGAAAATATGTCTCATGACATTGAAGCTTATTTTAAAGATTTTTGAACTATTATTATTTTGTACCTATATTATAACAGTATATATGACTACTATACTCTACTTGTAAAATTACGTTAACGATTTTTTTTATATTTGACGTAATTATCAATTATTATTGTTTTTTATATTGTTCTGACATTCATTTTTAATTATAAAATAAATATGCAACTGTGACGTTTAACTATATGAGTTATCAATAAATTCCGATTTCTGAATTATTCGTTTGAGTATCTACTGTAATAGTATATAATTTAAAACATTTTTGAAACTTACTTTAAAAAATTCAAAAATCAATTTTAAAAAAACAGAATTAAGAATGTAATATTTTTGAGATTTAAAAGCGATTTTTTTAAAGTTTTTTGCGTAACCCAGACAAAGTTTACTGTAGGCCTATAGCTTATTAAATATAGCTTATTATAAATAGCCCATAGCTGTGATGTAATCACAATATTTTAAAAAGCTCAATTAAGTATGATAGATGAAATAGTTTTAATTTTATTGCTCACCATAATTCACTACCAAGGTCAAGTTACTGGCGCGCCCTTTGAGCATTCTTTTTATGTCTTTCGAGAAATTTCATTTATAAAGACACATAGATTAGAAAAATGATTACTTTTTGTATTATGAATAGATGTTACACTAGTTAAGGCAATGAAGATATTTTTTACCCGACTGCGCAAGAAGGAGGGTTATTCATATTTAACTAAAAGATCTATCTTTTTTTTTTGAAATTATAAAAATACAAGACTATTTGACAGTAAAATCTTACTATGTTTCCTTACTCACAAAAAAGGTACAAAACATGTACCTATTTTGTACAAATTAAATGTCAAACTTTTATAAATGAAGGTTATAAAGCATGTTGTAATTACCTTTGACAACATTGCTTAATATCTGATCTATTTACACGTTAATTACTCGATCTGATTAAAATTGTGACCTATTATAAGCGTAACAATAGAACCCGAGTTCTATTAATCAAACACCTATCGAAAACTAATGACAAGAACCGGCTACCGACGGCCATTTGTACACTTAAGTTAAATTAAACTCATGAATCAATTGTCAATGTGACAGGTCATTTGCTTACAGCATATTGTTTGAACTTGCGATTACGTCAAGTACAGCCCTAAATACTTTCAAACGGAGGGTCACTCTATGGCAATGAACTCAAACTGTCAGCCACCTGATAATTGAACATGAACTTATTGACAATAGGATGCTAAAGTTATTGTTTTGTTATTGTTGCTATAAATTTTTGTGGGCCATTCCGAAAGGTTAAGAAGACATGCCTTCGTAAATACCAAGGCGAGTTTTTAAAAGGTATTTGGTTAAAGTGATGTAAAATGTCGGATCTCGATAACGCGGTGTTATGTTCGATCATTATCGAACAATAGAACGAATCAATTCGATTCTCGACGCGGACGATGGACAAAGCGCCTTGACTGCGGCATCTTTGAAGATGTGCTGATGCTTGTTTTAAAATGTACGAGTAGTCACGAAGATAAACCCGGCTATTGTATAAAATTATGCAATGGAAACTATTTTTAAACTGTTTAGGTGTTCGAAGGTTGATGCTAAAAAGAGCAACTTGAATGATATACGTTTCATACTAATACCATTTAAAAACTCTAGCAACCTCATCGGCAAACACAGCTCAGAGTGCTGCTATCCATATTTTCAGTAGCGGAGTGTTCGACGTTGATATTTGAATAGCACCTTGCAGAATATTGTCGGGAGCGTGTTTTCTTGTTTGTCTAGCTAGGCAGAATCTCCGCCTGTGTTTGCGCTTTATATTATTGTTTGAAGCTATTGGACTGAATATTGCATGCATTGAAGCTTGAAATTCAGGTCAGGAATTTTGATATTTAGAATTAGGTTTAAACGTTTAATTGTTAAACCAAAACTAGCCAAAAGTATTAATGCCCTTGTCCAATACACAGCAAAAATAAAGACAAGCGTATTTTTAGCTTGTTAAGATTTAGCGTTCGGAATAAAGCCTAATATCCTTCTAAAATATGAAAGAAAGATTTTTATGGTCTAGCTTAAAAAGCGCAAGTGTCGTTATAACAAGAACGATCTGGGGGGCAATTCAGGATTCTTGTTCAAACGTTGTTCTGAGCTGAATGGTTAGCGCTGAAGAGCGATCTATCAGAGCTTAAGGGAGTTCTATTCAGCAAATTTAGATAATTTTATTCAAGCCTTCAAAAAATTTTATGTAACAATACAGCAGTAGCAAGTGCTTAAAGTGATATAACATTAGACCTTTAACAACATATGTAATTTATTTGTAAATGTTGTGAAAACATCTTTGAAAGAAAACTATGAAACGTGCGTTAAACCGTAACGGTCAGGTAACTTGTCAATTAAGTTTGTGTGCGTAGTTAAAAAGGATAGTGAGGTGTGTTTTTTCGTGATTTTTTTTGTGTGATTTTATTTCTTTTTACAAAAAAATGCTATCGATACTGTCATCCAGGTAAGCTATGATCAAATTTCGAGTCATTTTTAAAGTTGTAGAATATTTCCTGATTCTCTTAATAAGAGTAAAAAAAACACATCTAAAAACACTAAATGCAATCTAGCCAAATTAAAAAAAAAAAAAAGTTTATTCTTCAAAATTTTCTTTTAAATATTATTGAACTCTGCTATCACAACCATTGCTATAATCGATATTCAGCCATTGTTCGATGCTGATCGATTACAGGCGAGTTGTCCGATTCATTATGTAACGTTGGACCTTGGAGCTTGACCCTAATCGTGAGCGATCGCAGTGACCGCGCGTGGTGCAAATGTGAGAGGCAGCGGTTTATACGTACGTAGTTTAACTATAAAATTATACGATTATAACTGTTGATATAACTATACCAATAATAATATGCTCCTCCATAGCATTCCAAGTCTAAAATGGGGCCAACACGTAGTGACGTCAATCGATGCTTAAGCAAGACCGAAATTTGTAATTTACAAATAGTACGAAAGTTTTGTAAAAAAAGGCCTGAAATAAAGAAAATTTGAAATTTTAATTTGAAAAAAAGAGACGATGGCGATGACGAGTGAAGTGATTACGTATTGGCTCCCGGAATGCTAAACCTGTTTTTTTTAGACCATATACAAGTACAACTAAAAATGAAAATACAAACACAAAAACCTGTGACAGTCAATTTGTGGAACACACACACAAATTGTCTAAAACTTTCTATGGCTTCCAGCTTCAAGTAAAACATTTAAATCTATATAGGCATCCTGTTGCTCTAATATGAAACTATATAAAAACGAATATAAAACGATTTTTCAGTTTCACAAAACAACAAGAATACTTGCCTTGCTTAATCATATCCTACTAATATTATAAACGCGAAAGTTTGTATGTATGAATGGATGGATGGATGTTTGTTACTCTTTCACGCCAGAACGGCTGAACAGATCTAGATGAAATTTGGCACAGAGATAGATTATAGTCTAGAATAGTACATAGGATACTTTTTAACCGTGGGTGAAACCGCGGGGTGCAGCTAGTTTTGAATAAATCTTCTTAGTACTGTACTCGGCGTCCATTTAAATATGTTACTCACTCTACACTTACCTAACCTGCACTTATTATTTATTTTTTACGTAAAATGTAAACATAATTAAAAGAAAATAATAAATCACTTTATTCAAATAAACTGTATCTGACAAAACAATAGACTTGCTGATTTAATTTCCACGTTTACTTTTCAAATAATCTAACTTGAAAGTCAATGTCAAATAACTATTATAAATACCTGAACTATATTATCACTTTTGTAATGTTAATTCCAAACGAGGCGTGACATTTACAATATCTTATCCAACATTCCTCAGCACGACGATCGTGATCGCGTGAGCTTCAAGCTGTACCTAAGTCTCAGTTTTAGTCTAAGCCTAAGTTATGTCTAAGCTATCTTTGAGCTCGATCGTGTTTCCCTAGTTATATCAACTTACATTAACTATTACGAGTGACAGCTGAAAGTGCCGTGGAGGGCAATGTCTGAGGGTCTAACAAATGACTCATGTAACAAATTATGCTATTATACTACTGGAATAAATTGATGAAGGCTGTTTGTCTGAGTTCAAAGATTAAGGAAGGCTAATGTTACCCGAAAAATTATGGATAATTATTTATAGATGAAGAAGAAATTCTATAGGGTAAAGAAATAATAATACGAGACAACATTAAAACAATCAAGAGTTCATTTTTAAGGATATTGTATTTGAAAAAAGACTACGATAGGTTTATTTACCGAAAAGAGTGTAACAAGGACTCGGATTAGGAAGCGTCCTTCTATTCCGTTCCAGTAAAAAATTCACCCCCTCATCTTGATTTTTTTTTTTAATTCATCTCTTTTCTAAATATTTCCTCTAATAGCACGAGCAAACCAAATCCTTTTAACTAGCCAACACTGCATGTTCTACCACGGAAATAACATAAGCCTTGAACAATTGTGTATTTAACACAAGACAAATGATCTGAATTAGTCCAGGTAAATATGCTTTTGTGCGCGACCAATTGAAAGTTTTCATAACAAACTTGACTGACCAACTCTTTGTCCAGCTGACACTAATAAATGGCTAGCTCTAAAGGAAATGTTTCGTATAAGTAGCTAGATAATAATATATCATGAGAGTAATAATGTTTGTATTATCAAATTGATGATCAATCATATTATTTTGTACTGCTATTGGCTTAATTAAAAATAATGATTGGTCTGGTTTATGGACGCGGATTGAGTGCAGGTTTTGTAAACGAATAGAGTATAGTTGAGTTGGATGTAAGTTTTTAATTTTTAACTGATTAGCAATTTCAAACAGACTTATTTTTATTTTAAAATCTCAATATTTAAAATGATTATTGCTTTTGAAACGCAAACTCGGCTCAACTGGTGTTTTGTTCGTTCAATAAGTAACGAATAACTGTCTCTAGATAAGTATGTTCATAGATATCTCATTAAATTGTAATAATGTCTCAATGTTCACTTTTCTAATGAATAGTTTTTTCCAATGTTGTCCTTTTGTTTCCCTTATTTCAGGGAAACAAATGGACAACATTGGAACAGGAAGAAATCCTTTCATCAGCAGTATGTCTAAAATAGTTGATGTAAAAGAAAAAACACTTAGAAAAATGCGCGCGTAATCGCGTGTGACTTAGAATCTGACTAATACAAAATTCTAGAAGTTTCCACTTACGCCATTCTAGAATCAAGTGAAGCAGACCTGAAAAATACAAAGTTATTGCATTCCTGCACGAAGATTCAGAATAAAAACCGAATTAAATAATACTATTCACCTTGTTAGTAATAGAATAGCCTAAATGATTTGCGGTTTCCACTTCACTACAGATTTATTGTTTTTCTATTTTTTTTGTGTTTTATTCAATTAGACGATTTCCGTAAAGGCTATTTTTGGATGTAGTTTAGTAGGCCAGTCAGTCATTGTCAACTAGATACTGAGCACTATTAGTATCGAAGGATTCTAGATATTAATCAATGATAGATATATAAGTATTGCAAGACAAGGATAGCAACTTCTGTTCTCAGATAATCAATAAACTTGACTAAGTCCCAAAATATGGTTGATAAAAATAGACTCCAAGAGATGACAACGGATGAAACCTACCTAGCGAAGCGATGTCTCGGAGTCTGCAGAGACAACTAGCATTTGCTAGTTCGACGATAATTCGAGTATCAATGATCTGATCTTCATTAAATTTTGCAGGCAAGTAGTAAAGTTTATCTCAAAATATTATTTAAGTCGTATTGAGATAATAAATCAGATGAGCAGGTACCTCGCATGTCTCCACAACTTATAGGAGAATTTATTAAGATTCAAAAAAAATGCTTTTAGAGCTCGTTTGATGTCTTTGATCACGGCTGGACTTGCCTCTAGGCTAACATCTCACAGGGCTCACTGAGGGAAAATTCAAATCACATGTAAAAACTACATTAATGAAAAGAGGGTATTATATTTTAAGGTAGGTTAAGATTTTTTTAGAAGACAAAGATGTCTGGAGCGTTCCACTTCCACCAAGTAGCCACTAGATTTATAGATATTAACCTAGTTGTAAGCCAAATTTGTGAGACTGTAATTTATTTATTATTTTAAAAAATAATGCCCCTCAGTTTCTTGCCTGTTCTTCTGAGTAGAGGCTCTTTATCCGAATAAGGCGGTCAAGTCTATTTAAATAACTTTGACGTTCATAAGTGTATCTTTGATACCTAAATTGAATAAAAATATTTTGACTTTGACTTTGCTCTTAGTGGCCAGGCGCCTTCTTAATATCTTATGACAACATTGAAATGAAACCGCGCAGACAGCAGTGGATGGTTGAATTCATACGACGACCATGTTACATCCTTTCCCTTTAATCACTGGTTGTTCGTCAAGCCATGTTAGAGGCTCTCAAGCGGTCAAGTTACTTACTAGAGTAAGTAACTCTGTCATCAGGGCCAGCCACGCGGCCTGTACGAACTTGCTTGCTTGCTTACTAGTAGCGCAAGTTTGTAAGTTTTTGTAAGGAAGTTAGTAATAACGGAACACATGCCGTTAAATATTATATAATAAGGACGCACACGCACATACATGCAATGAATGATTGTCTCACTACTGAGTAAACGTGAACTTGAAACTATGTTTAAAGAAATAATGGAGTACTTCCTACGTTGTGGGTTTAGGTTATCATATTATGATCAATATCATTTTATCATTATCAGATATCATTTCATGTATTTGTTTTTCATACAACAAAAGTAAATTAAAAAATGATACAAATTATAAATGCCGACTGCAGACCGTAGTCTAGCTAGGTGTAGATTCTATTAGACAGATAGTCAGACAATTACGTAGTCCGAGTGAAATTTACCATTTTAATAATTGATGTTTCTAAAAACGAATAAACTTAACAAAAAGAGATTAGAAAGTCATTTTTGAAGTCACGTCTGCGACAAAGAAAGTTAGATTGCGTAAATAACGTTTATTTAATTTCTAATGCCTACTGAAACAAAAACAAAATGATAATTAGCTTATTAATGAAACTAATGCAAACTGAATTTATAAAATCAACTCCTCCATAATTAGAATAAAATTTGTTGCTTAATTTAATGCAAAAATTTCACCATAACTCTTGCTCTTGAATTTTGCACCCCATGGAGCGTTTCCGCATATTCATTAAATTTCGGCTCTCCCAAAACGCAAATTTGATTAAAAATATAAATGAAGCCAGTTTTAATTGCATGCGAGTGCGCGAGGCGTGTGGACATGAATTAACATCTCCTAGGACAAAGCGGCTCTTTGTTTAGCGAAAGCATTACGCGATTTACCTTGTCTTCGCTTTACAAACAAGCACATCTACCCTACATGGATGTAGAGAAAATGGAAGAGAAGGAATTAGTACCTACAGTTTACTTTAGCAGATGAATCTGCGACAGAGGGCTTACCGCGAAACTTACTTAAAAATACATTTATTTAAGTATCGACATTTGTAATCTAAAACTAATGACAGCAATAAAAACATGAAATCGTTTCTCAGTCATTTTAAAAATAAAAATAAACGAAATAATATTTACGTAATCTGAGGAAGTAGTTAATTCCAAAGCAAATCTAGGTACAGAGTTAACGAATATGTGATTTGTGATTAAATCTCAGTTCTGGCTTGACTATACTCAAAGCATTTTCTGAGTAATTTATACCAAAAAAAAACTGCTTGCTCCGATATAAGTATAGCTTTATTTTCAATGCCACTAGTTTTACTCGTTACGAAAACTTTTTGTTTTCCTTTGGCTCCATACATTTAACCTAGTTCATTGTCCGTGAAGGGCGCTTTATTGAAATGTATGAAGCCAAACGAAAACGAAAAAAGTTTCCGTAAAGATCAAACTCATGGTAAGAGATCAAAATCAACCTCTCGGCGCACAATGTCACGTTCTCATAATGTCACGATGGCTCAAAATGTGCATCAGGCATCACATCAGGCATAACATCAGGCGAGTTGTTGAGAGTGATCAATAGAGTTCACCTATTCTTTTAAAAACAAATACACAAATGGACAGTCCGTACATAATATGGGGTTAAGCGTGAAGCTACTTTCTTTTGTGGCGATATTAATTTTTAACCGCTCTGTGACCTTTGAACTTTAAAAGTTTGTCTTACATAAGACTTGGCGGACACAGTCACGCTGTTATAACTATATTTTACTAAAGATCTTTAAACACAGTATATATATTATGTAGCTATAAATATTGTCTTATTCATAATGGGGTGCGTTTACAATAGTAGAAATTATAGGCACTAAAATACAATGATGAAATTGAAATCTGCATGTTAGTTGGTTTAAAAAGTGTAATTTGAGGTACGTTAACTTTGTGCTGTGACTATGTAATTTTATTGTTTGAAAGGAGGTTAACATAGAAGCTACTAAAATTACTCTGATAATCCATTTCAGTGATAGAAAGCTACGTTACACTATCATTATATTAGTAACTACGTTTTGCATTGTTTTTAAGCAGATAAAATCGCGAGAAAAAGCTATCTTATCTTACCTTTGACTGTCGAGGTGGCTCAGCTGGTAGTGAACCTGCCTTCTGATCTTGGGCGCGTGGGTTCGATTCCCAACTGGGGCAAACATGTATGTGAAAAATATTTTGTGTTTTTCTACGTGTGCGTGTTAATATCTATTTAAGTATGTATTTAAAAACAAAAGTGTGTATATCAGTCTCTGGCAGCCATAGTAAAAGCTTAGTCGTGTGTGTGATACCGTGTGTGCAAGGGTTCCGAATATTTATTTGTTTTACTTAAATTTATAATTAAACTAGAGTAAGAGTTTCCAGTGCTCTTATTTCACGTGATACAGTAAAAGTATCAGTAGTTTGCTCGCGCTCCCGTCTAACTGCAACTCGTAGAGCACCGAGTTCATTGGAACACAACAGAACGATTCTGGAGCGTTCGTGTTTAAACACCTTTATTTATTGAATTACCGGAGCCGTCTCGTGTGATCGTAGTTTGTTCATTAACAACATTCGCCAAGATAGCGAATATCTTGACGACAAAATGAAAAGAAAAAAAACCGGCCAAGCGCAAGTTGGACTCGCGCACGACGGGTTCCGTATCATTATCATCTATAAAACGGCAAAAGAATCACGTTGGTTGTATGGAAGCCCTTTAAATATTTATTTTATTCTGTTTTTTAGTATTTTTTGTTATAGCGGCAACTGAATTTCAGCTGTCTAACTATCACGGTTCGTGAAATACAGCCTGGTGACAGACGGACAGACATGCAGACAGACGGACAGCGGAGTCTTAATAATAGGTCCTGTTTTACCTTTTGGGTACGGAACCCTAAAAAGATGGAAAAACGCACGATTCTGTGCATTATCAATTTTTTGTCACTACATCATTTATTAATTTACTTTAATCGTTTGATTAATTAAATAACAGAAAATGTTGAAAGTAGGTACTGGTAACTTGGTCTATCTAGGTTTTTTGTAAATACAAACTTTGGTTTGGTTGCATGAAGCCGAAAAAAAGTACATCATACCTACCATACAATCACCGCAGTTAAATATACACAGCAATACAATAAAAAAAAAGTACAAACAAAGAAGCAGAGCAAAAAAAAACATAATTACAAGGCTATAGCCCAGTGGAACATCAACAAAATATTCGACGCAAAGTATTTTGCACCCTTTTCCCCGTGTGTCTGTGAAATCTCCGGTTCGGTTTCTTTAATCATTCCCAGCTCGGCCCACTGGGCACAATTCGTCTTTTTCTGCTCTACCCTGTGGTGTAAATATCCTTATTTACGGAATTAACCTGGGGAAAGCGTCTTGGGAGCCTTGACTCGGTCGTTGACACCTAATATTTCTGCCCAAGGTTATTATTTCTTACCTGCTTTGGGTTGGAACTGATTACGATTGCACTGGGAGCTTACATTTGATAGTTAACGAAAACTTTTTTTGTTTTCGTTTGGCTTCATAGTCCATACATTTAGCCTAGTTCCTTGACGCTTTCTCCAGGTGCGCTTTATTGAAATGTATGTAGCCAAACAAAAACGAAAAAAGTTTTTGTAATTAATCTAAACTCGTGGCCTTGAAAATAAAGCTATACTTACATCGGAGTAAAAAGTACTTTTTAGTACAAAATATTACATTGATTACAAAATACTTACAGATTGATTTGAGTATAGTCAAGCCATTGTCATATTAGATAGAGCTGAGATTAATTCACAAATTTCGTGATTAAACATTTTTCTGAAGAATTTTTCAACATAATTTTCAACATTCGTTAACTCTGTACCTAGATTTGCTACGAAATTAACTACTTCCTCAGATTACGTAAATATTATTTCGTTTCTTTTTATTTTAATAATAACTTTGAGAAACGATTTTATGTTTTTATTGCTGTCATTAGTTTTAGATTACAAATATCGATACCTAAATACAATTTTTTTCGACATTAATTAAACGAGTGAAAGTGTTATTTTGAAATATCTATCAGTACTTTCGCATTATTACGAAATGCATCACGTTAAAAATAAATATAACACAAAATTTAAGGTCAAAGCTCCAATTTAATCTCCCCACAACATAAATCATTAAAACAAAATAGAACATGATACTGCTTAGAAAATGAAAGTCAAAGAGAAAAGCCTCCATTATAACCGTAGAAACATGTGCCCAGTAATTTTTGGTAGAAATTACAGCAATTAAGACAGATTTATGTCTGCAGGGTAAGCTTAGACCGGCTTTTATCTCGCCAATATCGCAAATGACTTATTAACCGTGCCAAATAGAGCGTATTTTATCAATTAGTCAAGCCGACTGAGCCGACAAGCTATTGATATATGATCATAATCATGTTACGTACTGTTGTAATTTATACAACTCTGATGAATTAAAAGAGAAACTTCCAAAGGATGATTCTCAATCTCCATAAAAGCGAGCGAAAGTTGCTTGCGTAAAAATTCGGAAGAAAGTCCACTTCCATTTTTGTTTTGCAAAGAATTATCGAAGTCATCTAAAGTCGATTGGTTTCCGTAAGTCAACAATGCTCGGCGCTTTTGCTTATTACGTTACGGCATAGATTCGGCCATGACTCGGAATGCATCGGAAAGTTATTGACTTTTGGTAATGAACAAAACCAGTTTGCGGCGAGCTGACCGACAGCCCGCGGCCCCGTTCAATACCAGATGCACTCACTCACGAACTCTCCCGGGCGACAATTTCACCTCCACATGTACACATTACTCGCTTAATTAGACAACTAACCTCCGCAGCCCGTACGAAACGAGTAACGCAACGCAAACAAGGCTATCGGTCATTCTGAAAGTCACCGCGTAAGAGATAAGTTTATGTTAACCGACAGGTCTTAGTTTGCCAGCAAAGGCTTTGCTTGTTTTCGATGCAAAATTGATAAGAGGAAGGAAAAAGTAAAGTCACTTTGTGTTGATAACCAATAGCCCGGGGCATTATGACTATGAATAAGTAACGAGCGAAGTTTGAAGACGACCGCGGTGTTGATGGCTTTGAGTTGCTTTAAGTTTTTTGATTAATGACCGTTTATGTAACGTACTGTGCCATCGTAAATTAATATTTATTGCGACTCTGTTTAGGAATTGAGTAATTTATGACATAATTATCTGGTGATTAAATGTAAACAGTCGTGTGTGATTAATTTGATAGACACGAGTTGATTAACTCATGTGCGCAATTAATTTTCTTGAAATATTATCAAGGTAAAAGCAAATCGTAATCATAATTTTAGTGGCAGTCTTTAAGCTGTTTTAAACATAGCATGCCACTCGGTAACAAACGGCTAATATTACTTTATCGTACGACCATTAACATTTTGTAAGGGTAACTACACTAACTATAAACGCATAAAAAGCTATAGCAGAATTGCTTGACACGGAAAACTTGTGGTTTACCGATCACGACCAATTTCGTAAAGTTCGCTTGTTTCTGGCTCCAAGTCCCTTGCGCAAGTCTGTAGAAACGTTCAATTTTTTCTAATAAAATTTTTCATAGGCCATATTGCACGCAACAGGTCAAAGATTGGCTTTCAGACCGAAATTGACTCAATTAGATTAGTAACCACTTGTTGCGAAAGGCCACGATTTGTTTAGGATCCTGGGGGCTCAGAATAATTATGTAAATTAATACATCTGTTTGCTACACCTATTAAATGGATTTACACGTTAACATCTTGTAGAGATAAACATATTCACATACATAAAGAAAAAGAGATAACTAGGACGTACAAAAGAAAACTGTAACCACAGACCACAAATGAGCGAAGACTATTGTGTAGAAAGAGACATTAATCTTTGTCGGTGCTTTCTAAGTAACGTAGCGATAGAATCGATCTCTCTAATGTGACAACACGGCGTATGCGCATATGTAAAGCGGCCAGAGATTGCGTTATATTTATTGTCGCGGAACGACCCCGTGACGGGTCCGGGAAGGAAGCCATTGTTCTCGCCGCGAGAGGCGTCCGCACTCAACACGCTTATGAATCTTATGATAATACTCCCGTCCGCATAACACCCCATTTACATACCTGCACATTTCCATTAACAAACCGCATTAATAATCTCTCCGTACGATAAACAACCGTATTCAACGGAACCGTTCGTCGGGAGAAAACGTTAATAACAGCATTTGAGCGTCTGAGCGCTGGACTTTCATCGTGCTTTTACTCGTAGTCTCGTACCTTGTTATTTCCTAAGCGAAAATAGTCTTGTCTAAAAAAGAATATCTCGGGTTGAGCAGTAAACAGTTAGTTGTTTAAAGTCTGGGAAATGAGAGGGTATGAGAGGAAACTCCGCAGTTTTCTTAAAGTTGGTTAGGTCGTCGCCGGGGCGGCGTGCATTAATAAAGAGATTGCCTTCGGGCGAGCAATCTACCTGCTATCTACTCGTCTCAAAAGCCTTAATGTTTCACGAGTCGTTTTCCACGCTGCGTAAACGTTTTGTGCAGAGATTTATTTCAACAAAACACCTTGTTGTTTGATGTTATCTATGGCTCAGGGCTGTTTTCTGTCATTGTTTTTGATGCGACCGGCTGTTGAGGGAACATCGTGATAGGTGGTAAAAGACCTTTGTCATTTATCACTGACAATATTTCTAAAAACCTTTTAATCTTAAATGTTGAACAAAGTAGCGGGTCTAAAATAAAACTTTGTTACGACAGCGTTACTTCTAAAAAAATATACCGGCATATCAAATATAGGCATATTTATATGGTACCGGATAATCCTGAATCCGTCTGAAAAGGATTTAGTCAATACACAAGTAGTCTTGGAGACTAACGATACAAAAGATACTAAGAAGCAGTGGGAGGACGTAGGCTGAAATTGAGATTATTATCTGAGCGTTTATTTTGGTAGTCTAACAACTATGATGAAGGATTAATACGTAAAATTTTGAGATAAAACATACCAATTAAAATGTTTAGGGGCAAACAAACGTCTAAAACTCAGTTAGCGGGCTTGTCCTTGACAATTATTATTTTGTTATACTAAAATAATATAGTCAAAGACGGAAACAAACAATTATCAAGTTTAGTCGAAGCAAAAGTATGAATACTGACTTAAGGTCCTCCTGAACGATGTGGTAACTCTTAATTAATTCTAACTTATTATAACAACGTTTCATTACACTACGTTCATTTCTCGTCTAGTGCGCTCTCGATTGCCACAAAGAGGAGCGTAACGAGCAATGGCCTGTAAGCACCGGCTAAAGTACAGGACAAATAGATTTCAGTCGCTAAAGCTTCCCCTTACCTTGAACGTTAATTACTATGTAATTGCGGGGAATGTACGTGACAACTAAATGCAAGTCTTTGTTTTGTGGAAAGTTAGTATGGATTTTACGTTTATCTTGCTATTCATTATTGTTAATGACTCTCATTATTTCTGTTTTATGTTGAGGAAATTCGAAACTAATTTTTAAGAAAAACGTGACTTTTTTTAAACTTACTGCTTGATAGAGGATATTCATTTAACCTCTATTTATAAAACAATGATTGTATTAGTGATAAATATGTATAGCTATGGTTATGATCTATCTCACAGATTCATGTGAAAGCAATTGTGGGTCATTTTGTTACCATTCAACTTGTCAACTGATGAATACATTTCGATTAAAAAATTCTGTAGAAGTTTTTCGTAGTGTAAAGAGTAGCTAACACTCTTCTACTGATCTTTTCCACTGTTTTATATTTATTCTTAAAATATGAAGGCTTTGCGTAACAGAAGGACACAGCCAGTCTTTACAACAATGGAATGAATAAATTTGAGCAAGTAGTTAAGAACGTCACGTACGAGTATATTCATCTTAACCTGAGAGCAATTTTTCTCCCTACACAGTACTCGTACGTGTACAATTTTGCCCGCAGCTTCTCAAGTGGGCACTAGTACCGCTGCCATAATACGAATAATCGAATCCAGTGGTGAATTTATGAACGATTCAAAGGCGTACATAACGACCCCTCAATTTCCTTTTCACGTTGAATCTATTCACGGGGCTAAAGCATTTCCTTTAGGAGCTCCCAATCATGGCGATGGTGAAATATTATTTGCAGCAGAAATACAGATTGAATATCATTTTATGAGCTATCTGACCCTGTCCTGGCTTCGCTGGTTCATTTTGGTTTATTAATCTTAACTGACAAAAGGAAATCGTATCGAAGAGTAGGGAAGAAGCTGAAAGGGAAGTCTGTCTTTTCATTTAGTGCACATCCCAAATTGCTTTTTTGAGAACGGAAATTCGTATTTTAAATTTAGTTAGCTGCGGTCGTAGACGAAGGAAGTAGGTATTTTGTGACTGCGATTTATGTTGGATTAGAGAAGAAACCGAACTTACCAAACTACGTAGCGTTGTGAGGTATTAAAACTTCCTTACCCTAATTCCTAATCAATATTAGAAATGTGAAAGTGAACTTTTTATTTCTTTGTTTTTTTTATATGTCTGTTTGTCCTGTTTGTTTGTTTCACGCCTTAACTACTCAACCGATCTCTATGAAATTTTGCTGCAAGTTGTCAGGCATACAGAAAAGGACATAGGGTACCTTTCGTTACAAAAAAAAACTAACGGTTTCTGTAGGACTGGAAGTGAACCGCGGGGCGCAGTGAGTAATCATGTAAATTTTTAACATTTATTGAGATGTGTAAACATTGAGTGACGTTTAGTGTGTTATGAATTATCACACTTATCATCCATACTAATACTAATATATTAGTATAGTATTATAAAATCGAAATGAACTCTGTCTGTCTGTCTGTCTGATTGTGGGCTTTCCACGACTAAGCGGTTGAATAGATCTTGATAAAAATTGATAATTAGTTACAGTATATCACAAGGAAGGTTCTGGATACTATTTTTTGAATAAACGCAAACGAAGTCGCGCATAACATATCATCACGCCTTTCCCCCGAGAGGGCTGGTAGAAGCGTAATACAACACCCACACCTTGTCGGACGATATTCAGTCTCAAATGTGACAGGGGGCGAGCCTGTCGCCATACACCGGGCTCCAACATGTAGCAGATACAATACGCACAAATGTTCACACAATGAACAAATTGGTGCGTGCCGTCGGCTGGGTTTGAACCACTCCCTCTGGCTTGAGAGGCGAGCCTTCTCCAACTAGGCTATCATCATCGCTTATAACATCGTAACAGCTAGTCGTGAATAAACATCACTAAAGTTTCATTGTAATGTCGGCTGAAAAACCTTTATTTAATAACATGAATGACTTGTCACGAAGGCAAGTGCAAGTAAAAACGGTTTCTAGGTAAATACAATTAACCCAGTTCAAAATATTCAAATGAGTTCAAGCCTATTTTTTCAGGCACATGCTCGTATAATTAACCTTGACTGCAAAATGTTGTAAAGCTATTAGAAAACATAAATGGAGTTTTGCGAAATGCCCACGCATTCTTATATGGAGTTAGTAGAGTGCAAGAATTTTGCCGGTTCTAGGCGTAGTGGCATTGACTTTTGAGTGTAATTTGTTGCAATTTACAGTGTGTTTACGACTCAATTTCAAATGGAGCAATTTTTGTGGCCACGGAAGCATGAAAGTACGTGAGACGCAGCGGCGCGGCGGCGCCACTAGATTAGGTGAATAGACACAAGTAAAACAAAAAAAAAGATTTTTATTTTAAATAAAAGTTAGACACGGCTTGATCATTGACCGAGCGAAACCAAGGTCTCAGTCGATTTGTTTGTGATAAGTCGGGAAAGTCGGGAGGCTGGGCTGTGCATCTGATTGCTTATTCGTGAATTCTTCATCACGGGCATCTAATGGTATTTAGGCGTTAAACTTCAAGAACGTTAAAATAAGTGGACTGTACTTTTGGCTTTTTACTATTTTAATTATACAGACACTTAGATTAAGTAAGTAAAGGATTACAATAATAATTGACGACTAAGAGTCAATGGGTTTCCAAATGACCATCGCCTGTGACCGCCGTCAACTAAAAATGAACTGAATGACATGACATTCGCCCGCCATCTCAAACGCAACTACATTCGATGTTACCTGGCTCTAAGTTATAATTTCCATTTAGTCGAACACAAATAGATTAGCTGTAAAAAAAGAAACAAATATATCAATGATTAAAAAAACAACATAATAAAATAAATAACATATCGTTACACCTTTCCCCCGAAGGGGCTGGCAGAAGTGTACAACCGTCTTTCTTTTAAATAAACGTAGGCATACTTGCCTAAGTACAAAATTATAATATAATTTTTATGTATTATTTTATTATGTAGGTATTATTTTGGTTTGTCTCTTTTCTTTTACTCTTTTATGTTTTTCATTATTATGGACTGTTATAATTTTCATTGCAGTTTTAACTAAATATATTATGAGAATTTTTCGAACAAATCATGCAGAACGATGACGTTCTATGGAGTGACTTAATGAGAGAAAGTGGTGACAAAAACACAGTCACGGTGTAAATTTAGCGTGCTGTGATGAAAGAGCTCGGCATTTTAAATTAACGAAGTTAAGGCAAACAAAGCAGTAAGAAAAAGCTTTTCTTGATTCTATAAATATTCACTAATAACCGTTGAGCCTTGCATAGTCATGGTATAAAAATACACTCCGCCTGGTATATCATTCCGACTCAAAAATGGTCACGTGTGCAACACGTAGTGACGTCAATCGATACATAAGTTAGACCGAAATATGTCATTAACAAATAGTTCGAAATGGACGATGACGAGTGACGTCATTACGTGTTGGCTCCCAGAATGTTAGACATTGTTTTTTAGATCATGGGAATACTAGTCTTATAGTGTTTTGTATTCTTTTAAATTTTAAACTCGTTTAGAAAAGTCAAAACACTGTACCTATAACTGTTATTAGGTCATACAACGTCTATTAGTAAGGGGTTTAGTGTTTTATTCCATGTCCCCTTTTAATAGCGTCAGATTAAAAAAAAAACTGATTGAACATAAATTGGCAATTAGTTTTCGTTCCAAATAATAAAAATAATTAGTTGAAGTCTAGGTATCAGCTATTTAAGTTATGGGACCATAAATTGCACTTCTAAATTAATAAACTGAGTTTGTGTTGTCTAACTTTTGTCTGATATTTAAAATGGAGCAAGTGTTATTTAACCGAATATGTTAGTAAAAAATCCGATCACATTACTTCAAGATTTATGTCTTTTTAATACCATCTTGTTAGCCCTAATTTATCGCTCATGAATGACTCTCTAAACACTGACATTACACGTGCTAAAACCATTATCGCAATATAATTCGATCCAAACACCTAAATTAGGTATAATGATCAACTGAATCAGGTCCTTGCACTATTATTTGCAAAATAATAAACACTGACGCTAATAAAAATAGCACATTGCCCAAGATTATTGTAGCAATTCTAATTATCATGTATAACACTTGCAAATGTTAAACGAGCATTTGCACCTTGAATAAGTTGCCAGTCCCGTCATTTCCCTTTCCTGCACTAGAGCTATAATCTATTCGTTAAATAGAGTACGATGCAGTAATTAACGCAGAAGCCATGAAGGCTGAGTTTTCTTATGTTCTCGTCTTAGCTTGTGAAACTGATGGACTGATTGTAATGGTGATTAGCTTCAGCAACGCGCCTAATTGGAGCAATGTGATTAAACAGACGCTGTCATTTTTGTCGTAATAGTTGCAACGTTTTGACAACCATTTTAAATGTGACACAAACTTAAATTACGTAAAAAATTAGTTCCTTGAAGTTTGGTAAATGTTATTTAAGGAGAAATGCACTTGCTGAAAAAAATTGACATAAAATATGACTATTACAGCATTACGCTCAATTTAAAAAGTAGGTATTTAGGTAATAAAATTAATGAGTAAATTATCGACTTTAACAGACGTTTAGGATAATCATGTTGTTTATAAACACTCAATTTAACTAATAGTTAACAAACATTTTCAACATAACAAACTCGCTGCTATAATTGTACATAATGTTCATCGGTCACCTACTTTTATATTTGACACAGTTTCTATGCAAACTAGCGTATCGCTTACAAAGAGTTGCATAAATAAAGCATGCTAAATAGGTACAGTTGAGAATCCGATTGAGAAATAGAAATACCGCATTGGAAACAGGATAACGAATTGTCTGAATTTAAAATTCAAACAGCCAGGAATGTTTCAGGTTTGTTTAGGTAAGGAAACCGAATGAATATTGAAAAGCTTTGTGTAGAATTGAAAATATCCTTGAAAAAGATTATGTTGCTAAATAAATAATTTAGAGAATAATAGCATGTAGTCGTGGGTGTTTACACAAGGCTATGTCTGAAAATACAGGAAGGCTTTACTCACATTTAGGATTCATTTTAAACACTGTCCCCCTTAGCAATAAACATTATTATTGTTTGATGACTGCCTCGGTGGCTCAGTTGGTAGTGAACCTGCCTTCTGAGCATTGGGGCGTGGGTTCGATTCCCAGCTAGGGCAAACATTTATGTGATGAACATTTTGTGTTTGTTCTATGTCTGGGTGTATATATCTATTTGAGTATGTATTTAAAAATATCTAAGTATGTATACCAGTCTCTGCCATAGTACAAGCTTTGCTTAGTTTGGGGTTAGGCGACCGTGTGTGGAAGTGTCCTAAATTTATTTTTATTATTTATTTATTATTACTGTATATTATTAGCTTCTGAATAGCTAGACAGTGTTTTGTCTTTTTCTTTCTCATAAATTACAAGCTAATAAACAAACAAACAAACAAACAAACAAACTCACTTTCGCGTTCATAATATTAGCTAGGATTGAACTCGATTGAAGAAGACAAAAGACTGTGTAGCTATTCCGAGACGTTTATTGCTAAGAGGGTTAGTCTCTAATATTGTGATTTTAAGAACTGATTAATGAGACGAGTGTTGGGGACCCGTTAGTTAGGGTAATTAGATTACAGATATAACAAGTCTACACAGCAAAGTCGCCGACAGCGGCTGACATGATTACGGCGGATATGTTTCTTGACGTCGGCGGACAAATTTCTTAAAAAAATCAAGCCTCACATTTCTTGTCGACGGGTTGTCACAACACAGCATGTTTGCAGTACAGCTTGTTGTTGTAACAAAAAATTAACAGTACACAGTCAAGTAAAAATTGACAACAAAATAACACAAAAGTTAAAACGAAGTTTTTTTAACATACTCCGTATACCACTACGTGGTTGATAAACATTAAAACAATGTAAAGAAAACCTTACAAAAGGGTCAGACGGATTCACGTCACCTCATGCCTTAAACCTTGACCTAGTACAAAGCTGGAATGCTAATTAACGAAATACCTACAGAATATAGTTTTGCGAATCTGCGCTGTACACGAGAAACTGTTGTACTCGAATCCGACAGAGTATACAAAATGGCAGATGGAGAACTACTTAGACAAGAACCTACGATAAAATTATGTCAGTTACTGCATAAACGGTTATTTTTGACAAATTTTGTAAAAGTCATAAACATTCGTTATAGTTTTCTAACTCTTTGATGTTAAATGATTAACTTTCCGTAAAAAAGATTAAACCCACAATATTATGGTTGCTTCACCCCAGCCACTTTCATCATAAAATATTTATTGTATTGGAAACCTTTCCCCAATATATATATATCTTTCTTGTACAAGAACGATATATTATTGTCTCACTTAAAAAATATTTCTACTTTATCAGCTGGGCTTGTCATTTAATACTTATTTTTATCTTATAGGTAGTGATACAAATGAATAGGCCAATTCCTGTCTGGTGCTATCGAAGGTATGAAAGGTAATACCTCTGCAATAGTCTGTGTGCATGTCATATGCCAGCATTCAGCCAAGATAAGACCGTTAATGGCCACAAGTAGACGCCAAACGAGTAAAAGTCGCCTTATTTTTCGCGTGTTTTATCATGTTTCTTGGAATATAATATCTTGTGGTGTACATTTTTAGTGGTTAATATGTTTAAGCTTTACACAGTTTACATATTGTTATAATACAAATTATCTACATAATAAATAAAACTACAGAAAAATGTTTTTAAAACAACTTGCATATTTTTGGAATTAGTGCATAAAAATTTGTTTCAAAGCATTTTTTTTCATAGAATACTAATGCACGAATTTTTTCGTAACTATTTTTTAGTTCACGGTCATGACGTTATAATCTTTCAAAATATACACATTAGACAAACATAAAACGTTTCAATTTACGAGGAATGTCCCCATCGAAATAAAAAAAAACCTGTCTATTAGATAATTGTAGTTTTTTTGCGAAACGGCCCACACTAACGTGTAACGTTTCCGCGAATGTGTATCTAATGATATAAGAAGAACTGGATCTGTTTTGTGACACTTTTACTTTCGTTACTTCACTGACACTTATGGGAGAAAGTGTTGGCTTGTTAGAAAATGTCACCGTGAACTAACATTGTCCAGCTGACACGTAATTGTCATGTGCTGTTCTCACACTCTACAAATAACACGTAAGACCTCTTACATTACAACTCTTTACGGCTGCAATTATAACATCCTAATTGCTGTGTTTATAACAGTGATATAATTTATGAGTCAAATAGTTGTTTACAGACCAAAGTTTACTTCAAATGAAATTTTACCTATTTTAGGTAGATCAATGTGCAGCGAAACTCGACAAGCAGATATCATGTTTAGTAACTGTCTGTTTTTGATAGCTATTCAGTAAGGTCCAGTTGTGGAAAATAGGCAGTTCAGTTATTAAACGCAGGGTAAATTAACTCATAGTTAAAAAGCTGCATATAATAAGTAACTCGAATATTGTGTTAACTCAAGGTTAGCTTCTAACTCTTAGTTTCGCACGACGATTTACTGATGATCAGTTAATTCCGAGTTAAAAATAGAACCCGAAAGCTTCTGTTAGTCGCCCTAAGAAGCATGTCTACTATGGACGGTTAACCAAATAATCGCTGTGTTAAATTTTAGCGAACATAGGCCCTAATATAACCAGTTGAGAATATTTGTATATTATCTTGTTGACGAAATACCAAAAATTTGAACCACTTTTTGGAACGTTACAGCTGTATATAATTGAGAAACCAAAAATATCTATGCTACGAAATAAAATATTTATTTATTTAAAAATACAGGTCAAGAAATAGGCCTGGCTAAAATAGTTCAGGCATCGATGCAAATTAGCAGTTCTGGAAGGGCCTGACCATAACGCAAAATTCAAATTTAAAAAAGGTCTCTCGAACGACCATTAGGAAAATCTAACGTCAGAATGTTACATGAAACGGATTATTAAGACATTGCTATGCTAATAGCATTTTTATTAACAGCTATTTAGATTACGTGTCATCGTATTATGTCAACACAGTCATGACCGACAGTTGTGAAATATGATGTCACTGCCATGTCCCATTGTTGTGGTGAATAATTGCCAAGGTGATTGCTCAAAAATCATGAATACATGCACCTTATAAGTTAAGCTCAATTCATTTTTGAGATATTGAGCTTTGTATTTCTTATAAGATAGAATTAATTCGCTTATGTTAGAGAAAAAAAAAATGATGTTATTTTTTAACTATGTTAGCTTTTCTGACAGTATCCAAGCTATTTGTGTTTAGATTACTTATATCCTGTTATATTCGTCAAAGACTAGTAAAGTAACGTCAATGTAGCTAACTAGTAAAAAATATCCATATCATGAAAAACGCTCAATTATCCGGATAACGTGAAATCGCTGCAAAAATGTAGTTAAACCGCAACTAGACTGTGACCGACCGAACGCCGCCTTGAAATTTTTGTAATAGCTTACTAATAAGGACCACTTTACTTATTAGGCCCTACAAATAGTAGGTATTTTACTAAATCAATAGCCGAAAAAAACTTTGTGTCACAGAAACAAATTAAAGAAAGAAAAAAAGAGCACCCAAGTATTTATCTTAATACTAGTATAAGCAAAATTAACTTTTCTTTTCAATAACAACATAACATATCAAATTGTCACGTTTTCTCCCGAAGAAGCTGGCAGGGGTGTATTAGAACACCCACATTTCGCCGGACGATATTTGGTCCCAAATGTGCCAGAGGGCGAGCCTGTCGCTATACACCGGGCTCCAGTTTTGAAACCAACCAAAAATATAATAAATAGCTCACAATGCAAAAAAAATCGAGGTACATAAGTACTGGATATTGTTTTCTCGTGAACATTGTAAACGTCATACAGTCAGAACAACATGCATCTAGCTTTAGTTTCCCGAGCTAGGCTGTAAGAATCGAATCGGGCAAAGTGCACTTGCCAAAATGTATTCGATGAAACACACCTTGTATGAATTATACCGACCAAGTTTATAACAGTAGGTGCCAAGTAGCAGCATGTATAACTTTACTGTCGGCTGTAAACAATCGCGCCCCCTGGCGGTCGTATTTTATACCTGATGACGTCACACGGTCACGCTCCCTCTGGTTACTTTGCCCAAGCTTCCCCTACTGTTATGTTAATGCTGGCTGATTTTGAATGAGAGTTTATGTCGCCACAAGTGAAATTATTACATGTACATATTTGCGAAAATAAATGTAGGTATGTCCAGCAATATTGGGCTAAATATTATGCCTATTAGATACAAGCTTCTTCAAAGTTAAAGTCAAATTCAGAATGTTTGTTTTCAATTTGGATATCAAAGGTACACTTATCAACGTTAAAGTTTTTTTAAATAGACTCGACCGCCTTGCCTCATATTTGGCTTTTCAGAATATTTGCACCGATTTAAGTCTTTTAATACGCCGAAAAAAAAAACCTGAAATACACCATAATTACCAGAAAAAAGTTATTGTTTTAGCTTTTCTTAACTTTCTTCACCTTTATGCATTGCTTTAAGCATTGCTGCATATGAAGGCTATAGTTTTTCATTGTCGTGCCCCAAAAGTTTCAAAACATTCTGTCTGTTGGACACGCCGCGACCACCTGCTCGCCACCTTGACTGAAGGATTGTGTACGGTACTTGTGTGTGGTCATGCGTTCTTTCAAACGTCTCCATTACATCCCTGCAGGTGACACGTGACTCTAATGACAAATTAAGTAGGTAGTGTTTTGTAATTTTGTAAGTTAAAGCTGCGTTTACACTTATACCATAGACATAGCCGTTTTGTCAGTGCAAGGCACTCATTTAATTTGACATGACTTGTTCAAAGTAGTTATTTAGAAATTCATAACGCTTCTTGAACTCTAGACAAGCTGTAATCGCTTCCAAGCAATTCTACATATTTGTACAACCGCTAACGCTCGAATATAACATAATGTTTTTTATTGTAGAACCGTGTAGGTACAAGGTGGTATGTGTTAAGATTAGTAACAACAGTTTTGTTCATATCGAACATAGAATAATTTAACTAGTGAGATCTTTTTTAATCTAACTAAACTCATTGAGCTCATAAATACTTATTATTAATAATAACAAATAATCGAATATCAGCTGCTGATTGGAAATACCATAATATAATAATGTACTCCGACAAGCATGTATCATTCTGAGTCAAAATGGTCACATGGGTAACACGTAGAGACGTCAATCGATGCTTTAGCAAGACCGAAAAATGTAATTTACAAATAGTTCGAAAGAGACGATGGACGAGTGACGTCATTACGTGTTGTCTCCCGTAATGCTAGATTTGTTTATTTATTTAGATCATGGGAAATACGTTCGAATTATATAAATGTCACGTGATCTTTTTGTCAACTTGAATCATTAGCTAACGTTCGCAGCGTTGGCGATTTTAAAAATAGAGTCGCTTGAAACCAAATGCAACTTGGCTAGAGGTCCGTCAACAAAAGTCATCATACTTGTATAGCTAGTGTGTGGTCCGGAAGATATTGATCCGACTAAAGTTTGGGCGGGTTGCTAGACTTGCTAGTATTGTTTGTGGGAATATAAGTTTTCTTTTCATCCTAATCCTAACTTCCATTCATCCATATATCCTAACTAATATTATAAATGCAAAAGTAAGTTTGTTCGTTTGTTCGTAACGCTTTCACGCCTTAACTACTCCTAAACGATCGTCAACTACTCCTAACCGATCGTCATGAATTTTTTGCTCACACGTTATTTGATTACAGAAAAGGATCTAAGGTACATATTATTAACCCGATTAATTTTTACCCGATAAAATAACGGTTCCTCATTGGAACTGCGGGTGAAAACACGGGGCGCAGTTAGTGATTATATAAGTACACTAAACCGCTAGTGGTAGTCATATTTTATTCACAAAGCAGAGTTTACTACTACAGCGAATACTGTCTCGGGAAAAGACTCTCATGTAGAATATCGCGGTTATAAACTACGGTTCGCTGCTTGTTTGTTCTAACCATAGGTTAACTTAACCAGTGATTGTATATTCGAATACCTAAAGTTCACCACTTGTTCGTTAAATCACATGGTCTTAAAAACAAGGTCCAGCATTCCGAGAGCCAACACGTAATGACGTCACTCGCCATCGCCATCATCTCTTTCTAACTATTTGTAAATGATATATTGCGGCCTTGCTTATGCATCGATTGACGTCACTACGTGTTGCCCACGTGACCATTTTTGACTCGGAATGCTATACCTGGCGGAGCATATTATTATACCATATTATTATATTCATAAGAATGTATTTACGCTGTTTTAAATTTGTCCAATTTCTTTTTTACTAAAACACTTTTTTGACTTAATAAGTTACCATAATATGGTAAATTATATTTTCAAAGGCTTAGTCTACTAAATCCTAAACTAATAAATAACTAATAAATCTATCGATCACGGAAACGCCATGAAGAAACCATGAAGTTTATGTCAATTTAAGTTTCCAATCAAACTACATATGTCTAGTATTAAATATCCTAATGTTAAAAATAATCATGTCCATATAAATAGTTATAAACATATCTATAAGTACATTTAATATTATTAAACTTTGGCACATTCTATCTCCAAAATCATATTTGGCAATCTAACGCTTTCGTATGAGCAGTCTTGCCATAAAAATGATATACGCTCGCCGTCGCGCGCAGACTGCACTCCGTTCACCATAACATCTCACATGATATAACACTGCCGCGAAACGATAACATAACATAAATTATAATGCATAACACACTAGCTGCTCCACGCGATTTCACACACTATTCTACGGGGGCGCAGTTTTACAGGATGAAAAGCTCGGATGCTACAAGCTCCATCCATATTGAATTAAATCCATATTTTTAGTAGTAAAGTCTAACAGTCATACTCAAAAATGTATGTCGTTTGTACACAAAGCGATGCTAGTCGTTAACTACTGGAGTAGGGTTGCAACTTTTGTCGCATGACTTACGAACTGTCATTTTGTGCAATACTCAAGAACCGTCATTTTGTGCAATTTGAGTCCAAAGTTTCCTTCAAACAGTTAACAGTTACAGACAGTCACAACGGCGAGTCGACCTAACGCCGCAATGCTACTTGAGTCACCAAGAATTAATACTTCGGTCACCTAGTGTATAAACGGCCACAACATTCGCATTAAAAATATACTTGTGATAACCATAAATATAATGTATGTCATAGTCATAATGCAAATGTTAACACGTAAAAGTGGGAGATATAGTGCTTGCTATAATCATTTTTCATATTCGTTACGTAAAATAATTGAGAAACGGCGAAATACGGTTGTTAGACCAATAAGGAATTGCAAAATGAAATGAGCTTTTTATTTAAATAAACGAACAGTTTTTAATTTGATCGATAGTTGCATGTATGATTTGCTACTACACAAAAAGAGGTTGCAATAGCTTATTACTAAAAATGTCTAAAAGATTATTCCTCATTCCTCTACATAAATAAGAAATCCTAAATAAGCTTTAAATCTCTTTGAATCTACTTGCTATTAAAAAAAGATCCATAACATCGGAATACAAAAACAAATAATTAAAAGTTCATGCTTGTGAACTTGACGAGGCATTACAAATGCACTTGAAAGAGCATTAACCAAAGTTATATAATCCACAAACACACGTTCAAGATTCTGTAATTAATGACCAAGTCACGCTTGATAATCTACACAGGCAGTCATCTTTATTGACCGTGAATAGACAAATTGATAAAAAAGTTCACGAAGCGTGAAGCGAGTTTGCGACAGGAATGTTTGGTGTTTCAATATAAATATTTAAACTAAATTCGAGTTTTATCTGAGCTCTATTGACGGACATATTACGAGTATATAAGTAACTAAGCGCAGTACCTACTGTACCGGGAAATCATATTATAATTTTAAATTCACCAACAACGTTGACTGTGACATGGCAGTAAACTACAAGAGAAAATTAGATCAAAATCAAAAATCAAATCATAATTTCCATTAAAAACACTCGGTCGGCAAGTTGGCGATTATCGAGCGAGTGTTTTACATAGATGTACATTAAATTTACTCGCTATCGCTCATCGCTGGCGGTCGAATCTATTAGGCACTGGTTGCTATGAAATAACAAGACGGTACTACATACAAAACGGTTTGGATTAAAACCTTATAAAATCGTGAGCGACAGTTTATACATTTGCAGAAAAACACAAAATAATTATTCGCCATGTAGGGCCCGCGGCTGACGCGCAACATTGTCAGTTGAATTTGCGAAATAATAAAAGACTTTTGAGACATACAAATCCTTTTCATTAAGGCTATTGGAATACTGCCGCGAGTAATGTAAGCTTTTTTCCGTTCTCGTCTATTGTACTTGCCTTGTAAAGATCTCTTTTGTTCATAACCCACGCGATTTTAGGTGACTGTTCAAATTTGTATTTATAAAGATTTTAGTCGGAATATTTCCTTCTACTAGCTTCCAATTTTATGTTGTTTTTTTGGTAACTTTAAAAATAATATATTTAAATTTGATTTTGATTTGATAAAAACGTCATGATAAAAACCTAATAGTAATGTGCACTAGAAAAAATGTTATACATTATTTCGTAAGTCCTTTTGCACTACTTGCAAGTTAGTTACTGTTAGGGTTAAGTAGCCAGATTTGGTATTGTACGACTTTGGATAGTGGAGTAGACATATTGGTAAATGATTGATTGTTGTCCTTTTTCTTCCATCTGACGTGTCATATTTCCTGCAGCATAAAGCTGCGGTCAGATTGGTCAGTCTGTATCTCGTTCGTTAATTTCCCACGAGAGGCCGCCTCGCGTCGCTGGACAAATCGAAGTTCCCCTGTAGGAACATGCCATATCGAGCTTTCATATAGGATTGCTTTTATAAATCTGTTTGCGTGTACTCGTACAGTCAACTGCTTGAATTTATTCATACGAAAATAGATTTGTAAGAAGTTTCTAAATAAAATGGGACATTTATTCATACGCTGTAATATTATGTAAAGGCTGTCAAATTTAGTTGTTTTGTTTATCAGTGTAGAATTTGACTGTCAAATATTCGTTATAGAATCGTTGTTAATTTGTTAAATCAACAACAGCATCCTTAGTACCTTGTGTCTCGAATGTTTTTGGTTTTCGCCGTACAAAACCATAATTACCCATACCCGTAAACTACTATGGATAAAAAGAGATTGACGAAACATATCTACAAGGCCAGTGTGAACGGCCAAGTTGGTAAGGGTCGACCTAGGCGAACGTACCTTTACCAAATCGAAGATGTTTTAAAGAAAGGCCAGGTCAGGAGTACCCGTAACCGACAAGCGTGTAGGAAAAAACTCACGGAAGTAGAAGAAGCGAAACATGTATGCCAGAATCGTAGCAAGTGAAGAGTCTGTGCCTACCCCTATCATATGGGAAACAGGCGTGACTATTTGTATGTACATAATTATGTAAATGACTTCTAATTTACTACCAAAGAGCCACTACCTGTATAGGTATGTACCGACCTACCTGTAAGTGTTTATGTCTATGTTAAAGCATTTCTAAGTAAAAACATTACCTTTAACAAAGCACTCACCTGCAGTCGGCATTATTTGTCGCAAGTTAGAACGACTTCTGTTTGTTCTCCCGAGGGGAAGTCCGGAATTCCTTACATTTGATTTACGGACTATACGAGAGTTTCAAGCATCATTCGAGTCCCCCACACTTTGATCTTAAGAATTTTTCACTCGACAAGTATCGTTTAACTCGAAACTAAGTGAAAAAACTCAATTTCTTTTGATGAGAATTTTCTATAGGAATTCTTTTAAGTTGAAAGGGGAAGAAATGTAGAGAAAATATTTGGATACCTACTGCTTTGTATGAGTTCAACGTTTTCAATTAAGTGTGCTCTATTGAAATAGTTTACTCAAGACTTGCAGAGTTGTTTTTTGTGCAACCGACATTAATTCCATGTCTTTGTCATATTAAGTTTATCGTAAAAAGAATTGATGTAAATAAAATCTATTGGCAGGAAATAACTGGCTTCAGTACATAATGTCCTTATCTTGTATCACAAAATCGCATAACAAAAATACATTGATCATAAACTCATCTTTACCAGAATGATGTCTGTTCAGTACTTAGTCTATTTCCGTTTTCAGTGCAACTCAATTCACAACCAAAATAAAACACCTCAATCCCTATAAATTGGAACCTGAAATCTGGCAGTCAAACGCCAGACAACAATGTAGAAAAATAGGAGAAGGAAAACATGTGGACGGACGCCAAACCAAGCCAGGATTTACAAAACGAAGGTAGCCGTAGCAGTTAGATTAACTTGCATGTCTTATTTAATTTGGCTCGGGCACATCGGAAACTATCGGCCAGAGCCCGGGCGCCGGCGGCCGCTGCCGGCGGAAATCAAACTAATCGATTTTCATTTTGCCGACAGGAAATTAAATCCTTTGAGAGTCGTTCTCGATAACGGATTTCAGCTAAGCACGACACATGTTCAGCTATTTAAGTTTGACGTGGGGTAGGAGACTTTGGAATGCTTGGTTACTAGTAAGAGTTTTTTAGTTGATGTGGATAAAAATATAATTTATGATTATCACAAATATATACACACATACAAATAATAACGTCTCTTTCCCATAGGGGTAGGCAGAGACTACTTCTCTCTACTTGGTTTGGTACGATCGTGGCATCCATCCTTCGCTTCTTCCACTTCCATGAGTCTTTTCATACACGCTCGTCAGTTACGGGTACTCTTATAATTATCATGTTATATGTTATGTACTTAGGTAAATCACAAAGTGGTAGGTTATATACGTACACAATGATTTGACATAAAAAAATATGCTAATGAAATTATACTATGGTATCTCCTTCTTGCAATTATTTTATGGTATACGCTAATAGTTCGCTTTATTTAATGTCGGTTAATTCAGTTATATATGCAGTATGAGTAAAATCTGTATTTAAGTTTTTTGTGATTTAGCACTTTTATAGTAAGTACTTAAATTAAACTGTTTTATTAGTTATTGGTAAAAAAAGTTATATTGAGTATTTTATCCTACTAATTCCTACTAATATTATAAACGCGAAAGTTTGTATGTATGGATGGAGGGATGGATGGATGTTTGTTACTCTTTCACGCCAGAACAGCTGAACAGATCTGGATGAAATTTGGCACATAGATAGATTATAGTCTAGAATAGCACATAGGATACTTTTTGACCGCGGGTGAAACCGCAGGGCGCAGCTAGTAACTATATAAGGACAAAATTATTTCTAATCAGTTTTAGTATAAATCGTCAATAACAGTTGAAATGGGTATAATTACGTTTCAAATTACTTAAAAGAAAAAATACCAGTTTTAATAACCTGAAAGTCTGTTTTGAATATTATACAAGATTCTCATAAAAGATTTTCGTTTTTGGTGGTGTGCAAGATTTTTAGACATAAATTGATGTTGGCACAGTATAAAAAAAACACTTCACATAGCTATTCTACTATTGCGCGGATTCACTAGTGTAAGAGAAGTTTCCGCTGTCTTCTAAACTAGGTAGGTCCTTTAATTACACCGTACCCATTATGTCCCGCTACGTGCGAGAAACGGAGCGAGTACACGAGTGAGCTGATTTTTCAGCAATATATTTTATCGTGGAAAAGGATATAAAGTAATAGAATTTTCTTGATAGCTAAGTCTCTACTTATGATCATTTTTATAATCGAGATTAGCTGCGCCCCGCGATGCTACCCGCGGTTGTAAAGCATCCTTTGTGCTATTTCAGACTTAAATCTATCTCTGTGTCAAAACTACATACAGATCCGTTCAGCCGTTCTGGCGTGATTGTGTGAAAAACATTCATATCTACATCCACCCAAGCTTTCAAATTTATAACATTTGTGAGATTAGATGAAATTAGATTTTTGTATAGACTTATGTTCTGAATAGGGTTTTTTATTTGTCTTAGGCGGCATAAGACAACTGAACCTATTAAGGTTAGTCGACCACTCCACAAATTTAGTAGGGGTTACTCACTTTAATCTTTGCACAACTAATGACGGATAAATAGTTGGCATAAACGTTGTCGTCACAAAATTAGGATTTCGTTAAATAGTATAAATATTTCGGAACGTGCTCAGTTTGTTTGATCTTTAATTTTATTATTATGTTTCCAATTTCTGCTATCCAATTCAATTCAGTTCAAAATTTAATAAAAATATTTTCCATACCTAATTGCTCAATAATGTGTACTCACCGAATGAAGCAGAAACCAGCGCGTTTGCTGTAACAAATAACAACCAATTAAAATTATATTATAGGCAAATAAATTATTTTTATTAATGTTATTGTTGAATCATAGATATTTAATTAGTTGTGGCCATACTCTATTATAAGTACCTATCCCTAAAACAAATATGACAAGCTTATAAATTATTAATAGAGTTTAGCAAGCTATTCAAATAACATGGATCCGGGTTTTCAAAAATACAATTAAATTATTTCAAACAGTTAAATCATAAAACTATTTAAATAAAGAATTATCAGAAGTAAAAACACTCCCGACTAATTCATCTTTCAAACAAAAAAAAAAAAAAACAAAATTAAAATCGGTTTATTCGTTCGGGAGCTACGATGCCAAAGACAGACACACACCACACACAGAAACACGTCAAACTTATAACACCCTGTCGTTTTTGCGTCGGAGGTCAAAAAAAGACTAGGTAACACACACATTCAAGACAAAAGATGAAGCACATTCGAGACAATAATTTGCAGTAATAGTTTATCGCAATTAGTTTAGTTTACTAATTTATCAAACTTCATTCCAAATATACCAAGCTTAAAGTCCCACAATAAAATTGCCATTGGAAATTTAAACGGAAAAACGTACGACAAATACAAATATACTGAGTACCCAATTGACACATTTGACATCGAGGAGAAAGTAAATTTCAATTAGTACCTTCGGCTTCGTTAGCACATACTTAAGTTGATTGACAGCCCTGCAGGGCACAGTTAGCGATATAACTTGAGTCAACACTGAGTCGACTAACATTCTTTTTGCCATGGTATAATAATATACTCTGCTAGTTAAAACAAATAGCAACACGTAGTGACGTCAGTTGATGCTTAAGCAAGACCGAAATAAGTCATTTATAACAAGAGCGAAAGAGACGGATGACGATGACGTCATTACGTGTTTGTTGAATGTTAGACCTTTTTTTTAATCATCATCCATCCTTCCATCAGCCATAGGACGTCCACTGCTGGACATAGGCCTCCCCCATAGATCTCCAATAAGACCGGTTGGTAGCGGCCTGCATCCAGCGTGATCCTGTGGTCTTAACAAGGTCATCTGTCCACCTTGTGGGTGGACGTCCTACGCTGCGCTTGCCGGAACGTGGTCTCCATTCGAGGACCTTTCGACCCCATCGGTCATCAGTCCTTCGTGCTATGTGCCCTGCCCACTGCCATTTCAACTTGCCAATCCGCTGGGCTATGTCGGTAACTTTGGTTCGTCTACGGATCTCCTCATTCCTGATTCGATCTCGCAGAGAGACTCCGAGCATAGCCCTCTCCATAGCTCGTTGGGCTACTAGGAGCTTATTAATAAGGCCCATAGTAAGAGACCACGTTTCAGTGCCATAAGTCATCACTGGTAACACACACTGGTCGAACACTTTCGACTTGAGGCACTGAGTTTTTTTTAATCATGCTATTTGCCATTTAGGCGCTGGTTCCACGAGCAAATTCTACGGTCCTATCGTACGTACATCGATGAAAAAAGTGAAGGAATTTCTGGAACGTTCATCTTAGACACCCTTATTGGAGTAATTTCATTTTGTCAGCGTATTTCATTTTTATGTGACAGACAATTTAAAGTAATCCTGCTTCTTATCAAGTTTGATACCCGAAAATCCCTTTTATCGGACAGTTTAAAACCCTTTAGCAAGCAAATGAACCCTCCATCCCTTTGAGGTGGAAAAAGGTATAAAAATCTTTTCCGTTATTGGTTTATCCATTAGTCACTCAGAAACGATTATGTTGAAATTTTAATAGACGTCGGCCCGTTTCGGCCGTTTCCCGAAACGAGACGATTATTGCAAATAGGCTTATATCGATTGATTTTTTTGAACACAAAGCGAGGATTTGCTGATGGAATGAGATATAATCTTTCTTTAGCTTTGAAGATGTATCAGATAATCGAATCAGAAAGTACGTTTCGTTTTTTATTAATACGCATAGTGTCTTCTTTTAATCATGGTATAATAATATACTCCGCCAGGTATAGCATTCTGGTCACGTGAGCAACACGTAGTGACGTCAATCGATGCATAAGCAGGAGCGAAATATGTCATTTACAAATAGTTCGAAAGAGACGATGACGATCACGAGTGACGTCATTACGTGTTTGCTCCCGGAATGCCGGACCGTGTTTTTTTTGGATAATGCTTTTAATGAACTTTTTATTGACTTATGGAATGGTTATGATATTGCATATCTGATAACAGTCGATTTCGATAACGTTAATTGTAAATTTTTACTTTCATTTAGGTAATTTGGGTTCATAAATTCAAACACTCTAAACCCTAATTCTACTTAGGCCTTTAGTTTGCACATAAATTTCAATATCATATCAAACGACCTATTAATGACATCAAAGGAAAATAATTTCAGATATTAAACAACGGTGACAATTTAATGCATATTTAACGATTGGTTTAGAACATGTTGATTGGAATTCGTTTGAAATATGGCTTGCGGGGTGGATTACACTACGTCTCCAGTTTATTTGTAACCTATAGGTATACTTAGATTTTAGTTTATGAATTTAATCGTGAAAGGAAATTTCATTTATCGAGAGCTCGTAATTCGTTAGATAACTTACGGTAAGTACGTAATGGTGTTAAAATTTATAGGCCGTTTGAAAGATTATGACATGGCTTGGTGGTTTATTGGACATAGATATGTATATATATAGCTAACAAGACTCGCCTCTCAAGCCAGAGGGAGCAGGTTCGTATCCAGCCGCGAAGGCACGCACCAATTTGTTCATTGTATGAACATAAATACATATGTGCGTATTTGGTAACTGGAGTCGAGTCTGTCGCCATACACCGGGCGGTGTATGGCGACAGACTCGCCCTCTGTCACATTTGGGACTGAATATCGTCCGGTGAAGTATGGGTGTTATAGATCTCTTCCAGCCCCTTCGGGGAAAAGTTGTGATGATATGTTATGTTGTGTAGTAGAACCGGGTTTTAAACTTTCAATACATTTTTTGACCCACAGTAGCCGATATTTGTAAACGATGTTTGTGGTACCCAGGTGAAGACGGACTGTGAAGCACCTTGCGATCCATATGACGATTACGGACACTTAGCAGAGTAACTTAATATGAGTGCCGCTAGAGTCCATGTTTTTTTTTTACTTTAGCTTCAAGTTGAAGAATACAACAATATGTTCGTGTTAAATAAATTTACGGGCTCAATTAGTTGATTTCATCAGATCAGGAGGCAAGTATAATGTTTTCACGAGCGTACATAATTACAAAGTCTTTAGTTAATTTAGTTAGTTACATAATTACAGAGTCTTTAGTTAGTTCTTTAGAAATTGAAATTTAGTGACTATTTGATATACCTATTTGTTTTCGATTTGGTTAATGGGATTGCGCCTACTTGCTTCAGATAGCACGTTGAACTAGGTTTTAGTTGATTTTCTTTGGTATAGGAACACACACACGAGGGCTGCTTACTCAGCTTATATACCTATAAAACGCACTTACATAATTCTAAATAGCTGTAAACAAAGTACTTATGTACTTCAATAGTAAAACAATGTTATGGTGTGTTTTTTTGGCTCAGTTTCCATGGCGGATTGTTAAGGCATAATCTTGTGACGCAACTGGTGATCAGCCAAGAATTATGCGGAGTCAGAGGTCGCGGAGAGAGCGCCGACTGACCTCCTCTCGGCTCTGATGTCACAGACGATATACCGGAAACTAGGAGGGGTAAGTGGGGATATTGTTGACAATCGATGTTTTGTTTGCAGTAGTTGATGTTGTACATACTTTATACTGACGGAAAGGATAGAGAAGGAGGGATTATCTCGGTTATTGTCGCTCTCGTTGACAAGTCATTGGAGAGAGAGTGACCGATATATTAATTATCGTACGCGTAAGAATAGGGCCTCAGGCTTGTATTGCTTCTTTGCAAATTCGGCACAGAGATAGATTATAGTCTAGAATAGCACATAGGATACTTTTTAACCGCGGTTGGAACCGCGGGGCGCAGCTAGTAATACCTAATTATTAATTATGTTACTTAACGCTTTTCTTTGGAATCTCAGAGCAAATAAATTAACACTCCTGAGTTAATTAACGTCGACTTTATTAATTTTCACAAATCAAAATAGGCACTTCTCGAAACTTGGCCGAAGTTTGTTGCTTCTACATTGACCTCGAAACACAACGGAGTCCATTTCCAAATCGCAAAGTCCCAAGCACAAAACTTATTAATTAAACTTGTTTCATTCGATGAAACTGAGAATGAGTCGAACTGAGTTCCCTAAATTAATCAGCGGCTTGGTACTTATTTGAATAAGTCAAGAAAAAGGAACTTCTCAGGGAAATTGTGAAGAAATTAAATTTCATTCTGTTTGTGAAGCGAACCGATTAGCATAATACAAGTCACGATTAGAAGTTCGAGCCTTACTTTGACAAAGTCCTTACCTGACTCTGGCTCTGGATTTCTGTTGCTTATGATAAAACCAGAAATACTCTTTCTACCTCAAAAATATTACTTACTAGCTATACCCTGCGGTTTCACCCGCGGTGCCGGGATATAAAGTACCATATATCCTATTCTGTGCCTGTGACGATCTGTATGCAAAATTTCATAATGATCAGTTGGATGATTAGGTTTGGTATACTAAACTTGTAAAAGTAAAAAAAAAACAAACGAATGAACTCACTTTTGCATTTATAATTTTAGCATTGACGTAGAATCGTTTGACTTTTGACATGTATTTTTTGAAAAAAAAAAAAAGATTTGCACTGCAAGCAAAAGTAGCTGAACACAAACACAAGCAAGAAAAACAGCGTCCAACACCAGTTTATTCAGTAACTCGACCCAAGCTTTTAGGGGATCGCTTCGCCTTGTCACTCGTCATATCAAATTCTATTTACTCTATCATAGTAACTACCAAGCGAAGCATAATTTCTACAGCTTCTACTAACTTTGTAACTCGACTGTGATTTGTATGAAATATCGATGAAGTTTACGAAGCAGTAACATTTCTATAGCTGTTATTGTGCTGTATTAATCTCGAGCAGTATATGAAGCCTGCTCCGGGCAATCGCGTCGAGAACTAGCTTCGCTCGATCCCTCGTCGGACTTTATGGAGCCACCCCCAACTTCGCGCTTATACTACTTCTATGTCACAAGTAGAGGGTTCACTTTTATTGGCAACTTTTGACTCAACACCTTATTGTCAAAGTAATTCGTTAAAACTCGTGATTTAGTTTCAAAAGGCGGAATTGAATGAAGCACCAGGATTCCGACTTCCACTCTGGAAATTTTAATGAGAAATTCGTATCTCATCGCTTTCGGAACAGCGACGGAGGGCGCAATCTTGAGCTTCAATTTATTTTGTTTCAACCAAAGTTTCAACTGTTTCAATGGAATTCCTTTCGGCAACGTCTTATTTGTCTATTCCGGGTCCAAATTAAAAGGTAATGTGTTAAAGTTTGCCCGTTTGGCAAGTTTGGCGCTCTGACGGCGGCCGGATTGGAATTATTACCTGGCCGCCCAACGTAAGGCGGGCGGCGACCACTGCCGCTAATGCTAAAACTCGACGATTTATTTCGGTGGCCAGATGCCGACAACAATCACTATGATAAATAGCTTTAGTGCGTGACTCTAAATTTTTACAACTGTTTCCTTTAAGTTGTCCTGTATATTTATAAGGTAACCGACCTTAGAAATATATCAACTTAAGGTTCCGCTTGAATGTATTAAGTCGTGATGTCGTGAATACCTTCATGTTACCTATATGGGCTTATTTTTCTAGACCAGTACCTTCCATATTAAATTGGATTTAATTTATGTATTCTATAAACAGACGGAAACTTTTGTCGGCCGTAGATTTATTGAATCAATAGTATATTTGTTGATTAAATTTCATTAAAATATATTATATTCATATTCATATTCATTTATTCGTAAGTATTATTTACATGTCAAGATATTATTAAATATGTATAGTAATATTAGTACTATTCAGTAAACATTAAATGGTACGGTAATAATAATAAGTCATTGTACATTTGTACACTATCCCTGTTATTTACAGTTCAAGGAACTCTTTGAAACTGTAGAACGTCTGATCGACAAGCCAGCGCTTTAAGCGATTATTAGATATTTCATGGAAATATTTAACTTAACTAGTAATTTATATTATTAATATTGTTAATTGTATGACCTAAAATAATAACTATTATAATAAAATATAATATTAATGATTAAATAATTAATATTTTATTGCCGAGTATACGCAAATACTTATAGTTATAATAAGTTACTTTATTTTATGAGAGCTATCTGGTATATTACATTAACATTTTGCATGCAATAGAAATATTTGTAAAGATCAGATTTATAAGAAAAAAATAAACTTCAAATCATCTGGTATATTCTAGAATGTTCTATCTGCAACCGTTTAAATGATATAGTTTCTTTTACATGTCCTAGACCGATTATGACATCATACAAACCGAAGCACGAGGAAATCGTCCCAGGACGTCAAACAAACAAATGTATTAGCTAACGTTACTCATGTTCGTGACCCGGCCTCACGCTGCTTCTCCCAGCTCCTTTTTGTACACAAATAGTTCAAGACTGGTTCCAAGACGTGCACGATTTGCTACACTAATGCACAGCATGGCCATATTTCAGTTCGGTTCCGTATTTTTGACAGACATTTTTAATTAATAGAGCTAAAAATCTTTTTTATGTATCCGCATGAGTAAGAACGGTGGTTCTAGAATAGTTTTTAATGTTTTAGGTATGTTTTTGTAATTCGATGTGTGCTTCAATTTATTCTATGCGCGTCGAAATTTAATGGGAATAGCAGTTATTTGCGTACAAATTGAAGTAAAGACCATTTATAGAATTTAGTGAGTCCTATCTTTGTGCTGAATGCCTGAATGCAAATTAATGCAATGGTCAACCAGCCGATAATAAAACTAAGATTGCTGCTTTCCGCTAAACCATTATAACAGAATGATATGTTTGGAATAGTGAAATGTATGTTTTTTGAAGTCCTAAGATGTGATACTTTGCTGCAGCTAATTAGCCTTAACAAAGCAATTAAGCGAAACGGTTTTATGAAATTTAGCTTTACTGTATTACATAACCGTGCAGGACGCTGCTAATTGTTCCATGCTTAAGTTTCAACTAGCACATAAACAAATCATACAAAACTTATTACATTTTTTCATGCACTTAGGAACCTTAAACATGTTCTCTCCGTACCAACATCGAAGTCCTAACTCCAATATCACACGTAACAACATACAGGAAATAAGTGCCAACATTCGATACATAATACCATAACGCGGGGCGCGCCGATGCGATCTTGTCACCGCGAAACCAGATACAAACGAGTTCCATAACTCCGCCACACGATCAGATGGAAGAAAGTGGGTAAGCGCCGTGCGCACTGATAACAACTTGGGAGCTATTCCGTCACGGAGTATAAGGAATGGACGAGATGTGTTTTAGGAAAGTTACGTGTTTCGTTCTGTTGGCCAGAGGGCGATGTTTTGTGGTCGGATGCCCGACTGTTATGTGAACGGAGTTTACGAGTAAATCTGCTGAGTGTACAGCGCCAGTGGTATCGATTCCGTTATTGCCCACTTTGTTTTGAAAACGACTTATCTGATTCTGATGAAACTTGGGATGTAAAAAAATACTTATACTCGTATCAGTGTGGTCAAAATTTATTTCAAATTAATTTCAATTTGGAAAATCGTAGAAGTGCCCTTGAGCTAGTCGCCCATAGTTATAAGCATTATTTAAGGCCCTGTGCCATCTGCGCTTGCCTAATGCCCTTACGCTGTAGAAGCCTCAGCGGCCAACAGTATAGAGTCATTAATAAAAAAAAAAATTGAAAAGGTTGGTATTATGCTGTACAACGTATTATTAAGTTACAGAGGTGTTAAGTAGCATTTTACCTAATTCAGAACTTAGGGAACAAAGAACCTACAAAATTAATTCGTCCGTTTACAAGCAGTGTAAAACAAGCTTTAGCTACAACCTATTCACTAAAGATTGGAGAGAGTCGGCGACGTGCGACATGAGTGTTTATCTAACATCTCTGCTACTGCCAGCCTCAACGAGCCACTAACATACAGGGTGTACGTAACTTTTAAGCTTTTACAAATGGAAACGTAGGTAGCTTGTGATCAATCACAGTTATTACAACGTAACCGAAACGCACAGAAGTTACCTAAATAGTTTTATGAGTTTGTTTTTATGTTCTTTAGATTCTATTAAACTATACAAAGCGCACCTTACCTAATAACTCATCAAAAGCTATTTTGTGAGAGATATGGAGGGTCAGTATCAGTCAGCCGCCGCTAATCCATATGTCAATTAACACCCTGTATCATGTATCGATTCGATCTACCGCTAAATTATTCAACCACTTGTCTGTGAGATGTCTAGATAAATGAATATGTCAATCTCATTTCGTAGAGAGTATAATGGTATTTGGCTGTGACATTATCAATTGGAAACTAATTAATTTAAATTTGCTTAAAAGATTTGGTAAGTATAGTTGACTGCTCATTTTCTGTGAATGAACGTGTGAGTCACCTATGTCATAATTTATGTATTTGCTTTGAGAAGCGTGTATCTGTGATCTGTACTTGAACTGAGGCAGATAGTATTGTAAGACAAACATGAAGATACTTAACAACGTCCAATGATAAGAGTCTGTACTCCCAGCGAGGGAATTTAAAAAAAAACGATGATGACAACGAATATCTAAAAGAATTACACATTTTTTCAATTCTCAAGACACAAAGTTTTAATTGAAACTATAATAAATGAAAATATTTAGAACAGTTTTTTTTATATCGCTCTATCATCTATGACTTGCGCATACGCATTGACAGAGTTCGCGAGCGCGTTGATGTCTTTGGTTCACAGACTACAAGTCGCCAACGTTAGCGTTGACGAAGCGACAGTCTCTCCGTGGCGCGAGAATTATAAATAATATAAGGTCAGGTTAATAAGGCTTGCTACAATACATATTTGAATATCAGATCCATTAACATAATAATTTTATTTATTATTTATTTTACAAAACATGCCACACCGTCACGCCTTTCTCCCGAGGAGGCGGACAGAGGTGTAATTCAACACCCACATTATTTATTTTACCTAACCATATTTCGAAAAATTAGCTAAACTAAATGTAGCGGAACTGAAATAGCATTTCAGAAAAACTGTTTTTATTTTTTAAATATTATGGTGATTACAGAATTTGTTATGGAATTAACAAAAAACCGTTGTTAGATACAAATAGTCAAACAGTACTTAGTCTTTTACGATTGAGTTAAAAATTAAATAAAATAGAAAAAAAACATTGAAACAGACTACTCCAAGGCTATACAAGTTTATTAAAAGGGGTAAGTGGTTCAACAATTCTAAAGTGACACAATTTTTTTGTGCCAAAAAAAACTAGATGAAGTGTCTCGTTCTATTCATCTAACATTAGGTAATAATACGAGCCTACTTAGTATGCAGCAATTGACAAAATTTCACATTACCCCTTACAAAAGCCATGGCGTGCGTTGAACTCTTTAACCGTAACGGTGATCTAGACCGCTTTACCAATGTTACCATGCCATTACTTGCCTTTACGCAAGTGTCATTGCCGTCATTTGCATAAGAACAACTAAGCGACTGGCAACTATCGCAATTATTGTATAACCTCTCGGAAAATTCCTTGACACTTAGCAAATAAATACATAGGCATGCGAGTGTACCTCGCAGGATCTTGCCCTTTAATGATGACAGTGTTAAAATAGATGTTTATTGCTTTTGTAGCTATAAATAAATATATGTACTATTATTATCACTAAAAATATATTTATAGAAACAATATGATGTGAGAATACGAACTGAAAGCTATTGTGGATATCTCTCGAAGAAAATTTACTTCCCAAGAAAAATGCACGGTCAACAAGTTGCGGATCTTTGGAATCAACATCACAATGAACACATTATTTTTAATATGGTTAGTAAAATGTGAAATTAATTCGTGCCTTGGTGAGCGTTTGTCAATTCACCGGTCAAGGCCAAGAGGTATTAGTAAAGTATTTGAAGCAAGTCTCTATAGTTTCCTGGAGAACTTTTGTTGTTGTTAAATGTTAAATCCAAAGTTTGGCAAACACAAAAAAAGGTGTTACAGTATCACCATAAAATGCATTTGTGTATTTTCGAAACATAGCCGCTTTTAAGCTATTACTAGATTAGTAAGTGCGGCAATTTGAAAATAAAAATTAGGAGAATTAAATTGAAGTTGCATTTGCGTGCCTGCACACAGCACACGATTGCATCTACCTAATTATTTTAATTTGTATCAAGCTAATTGATGGATGTTTAGAATTAAATGATCGTATGAAATTAAGGTAATTGACGAATGATTTAGCTCAGCAGTAACGAGTCTGCTTTACGAGCTGGAGGTTATAGTTCGATTTATCACCGCGCAGATGTTTTCATGAATTCTGCTCATTATAAAAATAAATAAATTCGGGACACTTCCACACACGGCCGCCTGACACCAAACTAAGCAAAGCTTGTACTATACTAATTAATAAGTAGAGATTGAATATTCAGATAAATCGTTACTATCCTACTTTTATTATAGATGCGAAAGTTCCTATGTGTGTTTGCTTATTACTTGTTCCCGCTCAAACAGCTGGATGGATTTCGATTAAATTATTAAATTGAAATACCGGCAGGTTTATACAGAACCCTTGGTGCCCGATTTCGACTCGCATTTGGCTGGTATTTTTAAAATAAATTTTTTTAATTAACTTACAGTTAATCTAAATTTCAAAAGCAGCATACCAAATCCTGAACGAATAATAAATCCATAAATTTCGGAAACGTAGGATTTTTCGATGAAAAAAATGGTCTCATTACTACTCAACCCTTGAAGTTTAGGTAAATAATGTATCCGACTATCCGAATATCCGACCTCTAGTTATAAGTTACTGATAACATACTGTTAACAGTGAGCGAGCGTGACGTTATGCGAAAGAAAAAATAAGTGACGTTGTGGTAACGTAACGTAACATTATATTCCGAGAGGGCTCAGAGTATTTAAAGGTGTGAAAGTCAAAAATTTGCAAATAAAATATTCAATTACCACGATACAGTACAATTATGCGTTTTTCAATCGTTTTCGCAAGGCTTTTACTTTTTTGTGCGTTATGCATGTAATTAGATGTTTACTTTTACATTTCAATATTCTGCGATTTGCATTCACCTAGGTTTTCTTCAAAATTGTGAGGAAAATGTTAATAAAAATCTCTGCACAGAGCATAAGCTACAAGTAAGTTTCTAACGCTTGCCTGTTTTATTACCCTGACATCAGCAATTAATGCGCAGGATGCTGATTCAGAACTAGGCTTCGATGCTATACGACTTATAGTCAGGATGTCAATGTGATTAATCGACGTAATAAAGGCAGGATCGTAATGGAGAATTATTTATTTGAATGCATACAACGCAGTGTTACAGATACAAAAGGTCAGGTGCGAAATGAAGCACGAGCCTAAAAGGTTAAAGTTGTAAATATGAAATGAGTAATAAAAGAGCTCAGAGCCTTTGTGGCATCCATCCGTTTTTTTATCAAAGTTTCCGTGAATGACGAAAGTAGCATAAATAAACATAGTGTTTATCCGTATTTAAACATGTCCTGTTTAAATACGGAAAAAGTCAAATATTTGTTATCAAGAGTGTAACGTTCACGATATATTTGGAGATAAAGATCGCCATACAATGTATAGTCACGCCTTTCCTCTGAATGGGCTGGCAGAGGTGTAATACAACACCTACACTTCTCCGGGCGATATTTAGTCCCAAATGTGACAGAGGGCGATTCTGTCGCACACTGGACTCCAGTTATGTAGCAGATGACATTCAAAACGCACATAATATGATGACACAATGAACAAATTGGTGCGTGCCGTCAGCTAGGATCGAACCCGCTCCCTCTGGCTTGAGAGGTGAGCCTTCTCCAACTAGGCTATCATAGCTTCCATCGCCATATACCATAAAAATATCGGAAATGCAGTAATTTTGTGAGTTATGCTTTTCATTGTTATCAAGTAATGCATTTTAGTTCACAAAATTATGGTAATTTTCACTTTTAAATCTTTCGAGAATTATGCTTAATTCTTATTCTTACTTCATTTTTAAAAATTTTGTGTTTGTATAAGTTTAGTGTCCTCTATCCATATTTGCTACTTTAGTCGTGTGCAGAATTAAAAAAAAAATAAGCTGGCGGCAGGTGGATATGTCAGCTTCCATCGAAAAATTATTATTTTTAACAAAAAAAATAGAATCGAATAGTAATTTGATAATCTTTAAATTAGGGGTCAACTATATTTTGTCTTATAAATCAAGATTCAAGTGATGAGAAAAAAAGCGACACTCACTCTGCTCCAAACACACTGCTACAATTTTTTTAACAAAGAAAATTGATAAAGCGATTGCTCCATTTGAATGCAATATTCAAAACAATTTACTTTTTTGCAAATATTTAACTACAAATGGCAGTTTGATATTAACATAGGGATCTGTATAATATGAAAAAATGCAAAAACATTTCAATTGACTTCTGTGAAAGCTGTTAACATTGCAAATAGTTTTGACACTCGTCACTTCAGCAGCATTACCCAGTACAAAGCAGCATAGTAGCTTTCAAACCCATAAAAGCAATCGAAGCTAAGCGATGTCATTGGATAGTCTGTAATCATCATTAAAATAAACCATACAGACAGACTGGCTTGACGTTTGTTTGCATTGAAAAGGAATATTCCATAGTTCTATAGTCTTTCATGTAGGTCAGGGTTCAGTTTGTAACGTTTGTAAGAATAGCGTTTACCTGCTAGTTTTATAAAATTCACCGGTTTAAAGTGTAAGTATATATTAAGTATATAATTAAATAAATAAAAAAATCAAAATCTGCCTGAAATCATTATGTAATCAAAATTTAAGAAAAAAAAAATTAAATTGATCACAGAGAAGTCTGATTCTAATATACCTATTTACTTACCTTTATTTATATTATTTACCTTGTTAATTTTAGATTCTTGGATTTGCAATTGGCATAACACTTTTTGTAAGAAAAATTAAACTAAAATATAATTATATTATGGTACATGTACCGTTTATTGTTTATATACTTTACGACAATTACATTATAAGTAATTTAATTAATTTCGTATTCCATTTTAACGACACCGAATCGACCTTAACACCTTTTCTATTATAATACTCATCAGACACTTATTACTGGACACTAATAACGCGTTAAAAGCACATTTTCAACAGATCGTAATCTTATTATTTGGGCCACCTCTGACTTAATCAATGAATAGTCAATAGAATCTCAATTTCGATGCGTCAAACATACAATCGTGTAATAATATTCGACTTTACTTGTCATAAAATGGCCATTAGGCTCATTGGTCCCTTTACTATATCCTTAAAATAAATAATCATTATTTTAATTTATTAAATTATGTACGGACTAAGCTTGCTTATCTGGATTGAACAGCTAAAATGTCATTATATTGCAGCCATAAAAGCTATATTAGGAACTGATTTGCAAAGAAATGTACAATCTTGTGGATTTGTGATGAAGTATTGACGTTATCATGCTAATATAATAAATATTTTACATCGAAGACAATGGCGATTTAAGGATTATTATTTTATGAATAATAAAAATTATTATGTAGCTGAATCGACTCTATCATAACTTTTTATCGCCGTCCAAATGACAGTCTTTAATTAAAATATATATTTATAAAGCTATGGGAAAAATAGTTAATCGTTGATCAATTAATTGCCTGTTAGTTAACCATTGATCAATGGGGTAAAAAGCGTCACAGAGTGCTTTGAGAGTTAGATATGAGAATTTGTTTTTGATCATCAGTCTTATTCACGTCAAAGACGCAAATTTAGACTACATTTTTTTTAGAAATATTTGTGTTTACAATATGTACAAATAGCTAGATTAAGAAGACTAAACACAATACCATGTGCAATAAAAGCGCTAATACCAGAGGAGGTAAGGTCATAACGACCTCCTTGCAGCCGGTGAAGAGTGGTTTGTTCAAATAAAGTGGCCGTTCCACCGCTTTCTAGATGCCAGTTTTAATCAACTTGGGCTCTGGGGCAGTTTCAGAGATATGTTTTAGGCAGAAGCGACTTAACGTGGGAGTATTCAATAGGGTGTAGGGTATTGATATTTACATCCAAATGATAAATAGTAAAAATCAAATGTCTATTTAAGTATGTATTTAAAATTATATAAGTAAGTATATCAGTCTCTGGCAGCCATAGTACAAGCTTTGCTTAGTTTGGGGTCAGGCGACCGTGTGTGGAAATGTCCTGAATTTATTTATTTATTATTTATTTTATTTTTGCAAATATTACAATACTGTATGGTTATTTATTATGCCCTAGACTAAACATCTAAACAACGATTAAGTGGCTGCGTTAAATAAAAAAGAGTTTAAAAACACGTGAAGAAACGAAAGTGTAGAAACAATGGCGTCAAAAATCGAGAGCTTACGCACAATGCGTGGTTCTTGACCGCGTTATAGCATTGTAGTTGAGAGCAAAGAGTGAGAACGTCTGCCTCTCCATAATAAATAGCAACACCACTAGAGACAAGATATAACTATGATCATAGTTTAGCTAAAAAATTCAGGTCCTAATACAAGTTTCTTTGATTTTTTTGTTACTGGCAACAAATTTTGAAATTGGAGGTTATTTTATATCGTTTTGATGTTAACTTTTTTCACTTGTCATTTGTATTGTCTGTACAGGAAGCATGCTTTTTCTATCTTTAAAATGTTATCAACGTACGTACACATAATTTAACATTATAACATATCGTCACTTCATTCCCCTGAAAGGGCTGGCAGATATGTACAACACCCACACTTCGCCGGACGATATTAATTTCCAAATGTGAAAGAGGGTAAGCCTGTCGCCATAGACCGGATCCAGTTATGTAACAGGTGACATTAACTACGCATATATTATGTTCACACAATTAACAAATTGGTGCGTGCTTTCGTCTGGGTTAGAACGAACCGTGGCTTGAGAGGCGAGTTTTCTCTGACAAGGCTATCATCGTTTATAAATACACAACTTAAATGAAATTGCTTGAGAACTGCTAAATATACCTCAAACTTTATACTTGTTTAGCCTGCAAAATGTTTAAGCCATTTCTATCTTTAGAAATTCTAGTGGTCAAAAACATCTACTTTTAGCCCGTGTGTTGCTAAGAGCTCTTGCGGACGTCAAGTGCACTCCAAGCTCGCTTGATTAAGTCTCACGACGCACCCTGGCCGAAATTCTCTTTCCTGGGAAGTATTTTACAAAATTAAAAAAAATGTGTGCAAAATTCATGTAAAATAATTATGAGTTGTGGTGTTGTAACTCAAGGTTTATAAAATCCCTAGGCTTGGTGTAAATTTATGGCCTAAGCGTAAAATATCGTACATTACGATTAAATATTTTTCTATTCCACTTTGCACCCTTTTTACTCCACAATTTGATAATTTTCTACGAGATAAGTACTCATATATCAATATAAACAGAAGGAAAAAAAATTGAACAAGTCCACCGTGATCACGCCTGTCCTTTGTCTGACGGGAAATAGATTTAATTTCCGTTTTCTTATCCGTCCGATCTTCAAAAGAAGGCCTGCTTCCTATCGGGGCTGCGCACGTCGGGATGAAAATTAATAATCCTCCGCAGAATTTAAAATTATTAAATTTTTCCTCAAGCCTTAATACAGCACGTTTTTTTCGTGGAGATACATTAAAAGATAACGGACTACAGGATTACTGCTAAGTGCTTGAATACAGGCTTTCTTAAAGCAGCTTGTACGGTCAACGGCTTCTAGGGAATCAAGATATCTCGGATGCGCCTGCACAAACCTGTTGGACGAAACAAAAAGAGAAAGAACAGGGTTATGGCAAACAGAAAAATATTACCACTTAAAATATAAGAAATTGATGCTGCAAACTATTTTTACACTATCAAGACATTTTTAGAGATATTCAAGTCTGTAAAGACGAGTGCTCAACAATTTTTCGTGCAAATTAAAGTAGGCAACGAAACCACGTTCTCAACAGGAATCGCAAATGGCTACACCTACCCTGAACACAGCATTTTAATGGTTTTAAAACTCTCATTACGGAGTTTTTTGCCTTCATAATATTCTTTGAGTTATATTTATAATTGTAACTTTATTCTGTAAACAGACACCACGTAAATGTGTATTATAAAATATGTATGTATTTAATTGTATGTAATTAAAATTCCAGGACATCGTAAAAGTCTTTATGGTGCTTAAATAGGCAAACTTTTTGTAGTAACAAGTGAACCTTTCGTTTTCTATTTTTAATTAACCAAAACTACGAAAAGTATTTTTATGTCCTTGATAATAAATAAATAAATAAAATAAATACATTCGGGACACTTCCACACACGGTCGTCTGACCCCAAAACTAAGCAAAGCTTGTACTATGGCTGCCAGAGACTGATATACATACTTAGATGTTTTTAAATACATACTTAAATACATATATATCGGGGAAACATAGAGAAATAGGAAGCCGAGCCTTCACATCTCACTCCTGATATCGGGGTAATGTAGGAAAGAGGAGCCACGCCGTCGCATCTGATCCCATTGATGTCGGAGAAACATAGGAAAGGCCGCCGCGCTGTAACCTTCCACTTTTGGTGACGGAGAAAATCTAGTAGGCCGAGGTGTTGTGTCTGATTTCTCATCCGTGAACTCGCTATCATTTATGGTCGGCGTCAAACTTCAGGAACGTTGAAATAAGGGGACAGCATTGAAGGCTTTTCACTATTTTAATTATACAGTCACTTAGACTACTTATTTAGTGAATGATCACAAAGATAGTTGGCGATTTAGAGTAATGGGTTTACGAATGACCATTGCGTGCGACCGCTTTTAGCCCAGTCCTGTCAACCACTGACTGACAGACATGACGTTCGCCCGAAATCCCAAACGCAACTCCATTCGGTGTTAACCGCTCTAAATGACCATAAACAAATCGATTAATCGTCAAAAATAACAGAACAATAATACTATCGATTAACAACTCTCAAAATAAACTGATTTTCTTTATCCAATGATATCTCGCGCCGTCACGGCCATCCTGCATTTTCACACGTCCTCGGGTGAATAGTTCATCTCATCATCTGTGGACAATCATAAAAGTGCTCAAGTAACCACTTAACGCTCGGTCATTCTGACCGTCTCAAATCTACCTCCACAATTTCACAGAAAGCGAACACAGTTATGGGATAACACAAAACACAGTTAAACCCAATTCTACCAACCATAAACATCGTACCAGAGTATAATCGACTCTTCCAACAGTAACTTTATATTCGTTACCTATCCCCATAAATTGTCATGATAATTGAAATAAGCAACTTGACTTTTAGTGAAATAAATTGTATTGGGACCAATCGAATAATCGAGGCTAAAACTAAATTATTAATCATACATCCAATATTCCAAGAATTTAATCAAGCCACATTGAAAATCCAATGACGATACACATACGCGGTTTGGACTTATGAAAACTGCTGTGTCCAATTTCAAACGAATAACATGCCATTAAAGTTGTCACTTAGACTTGCCACATAGGCTAGGTCGTAACTCGTACTATGATTTTACACCGGGAGGAATTTACTACATAGGCTCACCACACAGGCTAGGTCGTCACTCAGGCTATAATTCAACAAAAGTAGGGTTGCAACAAAGACTTGCCACACAGGATTGCCACACAGGCTTGTCACACAGGCTTGCCACACAGGCTGGCCACACAGGCTTGCCACACAGGCTTGCTACACCGGCTTGCCACACAGGCTAGAGCCACATAGGATAGTACCTTGCAGATTAGTGCCACACAGGCTAGTGCCACACAGGCTATTGCCACACAGGCTATTACTATACAGGCTACTGTCCTACCGGCTACTGCCCTTCAGGCTTAGTTTTACCAAAAGCATTGAAACTTAGTAAGTTATCTATTAACTGCATGACTCACATGTGCCGCAAGCGGCAGTATGACTAAACTGTTTGTGGGTATTTTCAAACTCTAAGCAACTCCAATAGAAAAAAGCACTCTGACTCTGACATACACCGTGTACGATTAGCAAACAAAATGAAAACTTCTCACCGGATTCAATTGCTACTCGTAGGTGATCAATGGCTGCTTCATAGTGCAGGGGCCCAATTCGGAGATAGGAGATTTTCATCTCATCTCGATCTCGATTCCTGGAAGTCTCCACTGCCTCCGACTACTCGAGACATCTCGCGCCCCAGCCATCGAGATTATCTCGATCTCGATCGACTAGAATAAGGCATCGTGAATTCAGCCATTTTTTTCGAGGTATGATGGAATCTCGAGTTGTAAGAATAGCCCTCCAGGCATTGACCGGATCTCGCACGTTGCTGCTGCTAATTTTGGTGCCCTTTTTCGATCAACGAGTGGCGATGTAACCTCGTTGCAGTAGTAACACGTAGGCGTCGACATTTTGTTCGGTACACTGCTATCCTTCGTCTCTCGTTGTTTGTTAGTTGCGTCACATAGCATAGACTAGGTGTAATCAAACGCCGTCGAGATAATACAGACGTCTACTCGATGCTCACTCTCTCATTGCCGCCCTGCTGCCCTTCATGCACCACGAAGAAACAGTCCGCATCCTCCACAATAATAGCACGTAGGGGCGACGCTATCAGCCATCTGTTGCTATGCCACTTCGCTTCCAGATCATTGCACAATTGTAGCCAAAGAGACGGAGCCATATCTTGTTGCTGTGGACGTTATTCTTATCCCAATTCTGATATCGGGGAAACATAGAGAAATAGGAAGCCGAGCCTTCACATCTCACTCCTGATATCGGGGTAATGTAGGAAAGAGGAGCCACGCCGTCGCATCTGATCCCATTGATGTCGGAGAAACATAGGAAAGGCCGCCGCGCTGTAACCTTCCACTTTTGGTGACGGAGAAAATCTAGTAGGCCGAGGTGTTGTGTCTGATTTCTCATCCGTGAACTCGCTATCATTTATGGTCGGCGTCAAACTTCAGGAACGTTGAAATAAGGGGACAGCATTGAAGGCTTTTCACTATTTTAATTATACAGTCACTTAGACTACTTATTTAGTGAATGATCACAAAGATAGTTGGCGATTTAGAGTAATGGGTTTACGAATGACCATTGCGTGCGACCGCTTTTAGCCCAGTCCTGTCAACCACTGACTGACAGACATGACGTTCGCCCGAAATCCCAAACGCAACTCCATTCGGTGTTAACCGCTCTAAATGACCATAAACAAATCGATTAATCGTCAAAAATAACAGAACAATAATACTATCGATTAACAACTCTCAAAATAAACTGATTTTCTTTATCCAATGATATCTCGCGCCGTCATATATATTAATAATCCAAGTTGTAAGCGATGATAGCCTAGTCAAAGAAGACTCACCTCAGAAACCAGAGGGAGCGGGTTCGGACCCAGCCGAAGGCACGCACTCATTTGTTCATTGTGTAAACATTTGTGCGTATTGTATGTCATCTGCTACATGACAGGGAACTCGCTCCCTGTCACATTTGGGGCTGAATATAGTCCGGCGAAGTGTGGGTGTTGTAATACACCTCTGCCAGCTCTCTCGGGGAAAGGCGTGACGATGTGTTATGATAATAATACAAACAAAACATAATAGCACTAAATTATCACATTAAAACTGAGCTAAAACTAAAGACGTTTATTAATAGTCCGTCCGGAATAATCTATGCACAATTAGTAACAAGTTCGAATTGGTGTCGTCTTGCGCCAAACAAGATGTGGTTGTGCGCCACTGGTCTGCAATTACCAAGATTTCGTCCCGTCCGGTCGGACATCAACGACCGAACTTGCTCTTGAAACTTGGAAGTTAAAGTTATTGCTGGAATCAGACTTGAGCTGGCAGCTTGAGCCAATTGGCCAGAGACGTTTTTGATATAGCATTGTTTGTTGAATTTGGAATACTTAGTTAGTAAGACAGTTCGTCTTTATGAACCTACTTAGTTTGAGAAATTACAAGTTCTTGATTTAGGTTCTCTGTTTTCTGCAAGATTAGATTTTTAAACTCAAAGGTAAGAGAATAAATAAAAGCATTGGCGTCTATTTAAATTCTAAAGCTAAAACGATAAGTTTTGAATAGCGCTTTATGAAGAATTTATGAGAAATATCTTTTGATACAAAATTCCATTTTAAACCCAGACAAATATTTTACTTGCAGCTTACACTTTAACTTCACATGTTTCGTTCTTGAAGCTGCTATTGTTCCGAAGCTTTTAAACAAAACAAATCAAAAAATATCAGTGCTTGATCTTTCGACAGTGGTTTAAAAAGAAAATAATAGTGAATACGAATAACATCGTAGAGACTTTCATTCTCCGGTATTGTTTCACCCACAAAAGGACAGACAGTGCAATATTTCCTTGCGCAATACTTTTTAAAATTTTGTGCACTGAATAATGATGAAAAGAGCAACCGTCAGACGTACGCTGATTGCATTTATAAATATTCTGACGATAAATTTACCACAACATAGACGCCAACTTTTACATCATACTGAGAGCCATTTAAATCAAATTGCATTCGGTAAATCAAATATTGACTGCCTCGGTGGCTCAGTTGGTAGTGAACCTGCCTTCTGAGCGTCGGGGCGTGGGTTCGATTCCCACCTAGGGCAAACATTTATGTGATGAACATTTGTGTTTGTTCTATGTCTGGGTGTTAATATCTATTTAAGTATGTATTTAAAAATATCTAAGTATGTATATCAGTCTCTGGCAGCCATAGTATAAGCTTTGCTTAGTTTGGGGTCAGGCGACCGTGTGTGGAAGTGTCCCCAATTTATTATTTAATGTATTTATTTATTTGTGTAAAAAAAAATATTTCAATATTTAGTTACTTTGTTGTGTTGCTAGGTCGTATGTTCGGACATGATGCTCTCTTTTTAACTCCCAACGCAAAACGACGGGGTGTTTGACGTGTCTGTCTGTGACATCGTAGCTCCCGAACGGATGATCCGATTCTGATTTTGTTTCTTTTTTCCTTGAAAGGTGAATAAGTCGGAAGTGTTTTATCTATAATAACGATGCGATGATAGCTTAGCCGAAGAAAGCCCGCCTCTCAAGCCAGGGAGAACGGGTTCAAACCCAGCCGACGGCACGCACCAATTTGTTTATTGTGTGAACATATGTGCGTTTTGTTGTCATCTGCTACATGACTGGAGCCCGGTGTATGGCGGCAGGCTCACCCCCTGTCACATTAGGGACTGAATATCGTCCGGTGAAGTGTGTGTGTTGTTTTACACCAGCGCCTTCGGCGGAAAGGCGTGACGATATGTTATGTTTGGTGAAAATCGGAGTCGGGTTTTTTTTTAAATTTATTTTTAAACAGACATGAACAGAAAATATCGTCACGCCTTTCCCCCGAGGGGGCTGGAGATTTAATTTTTACTTGAAAAATAATTTCAGTTAACTTAGTGTAAATCGCTTAAAAGTATTTTATATTCTGTACCGATGATTACACGCTTTCTAATAATCTTTATTGAACTCAGCCCTTTAATTAAATTGTATAACTTTTATACAGTTCATGCTCATTAGCACTATGATTAAATAGTTATGAAACGTAATACTGACCTCATGGTTGTGTACCCAAGAGCCAACATTTCTATTTCAATTAGGTTTGATAATAACTTTAAACAAAATTTACTCTGAAGTTCTCTTCAAAGCGTGAAAACCTACACAAGCCGTTGCTGCATAAACCTTGATGGAAATACAAATACATAAATCATTAAAGTCTTAAAACACACTAACGCTGTATACGCCAGTATTGTACAATGTAGTACTGACATCGCAACTTGTAGTAACCTTTATCTAGGTCGCGAATTCCCTCAAACACTTGGAGCGCGAAGCAAGGCCGTACGTAAATGTCGCTTTCATTGGAAAGTCTGCCGGAACTACCGGCTCATACACAGTATGAACGTAACTCAGCACTGGCCTTAATGTGATCTTGCGAGAGTTCGACGTCTTTAGATGCACGCGAAGAAATTGTTGAAGCTAGGAGTAGATACTAAGAAATCTGTGCAAGGCGTTGCATTTGCTTATATTGCTAACTCCTACTGCTCATTGTTAAACGTTTTATGGTAAGTCGTTTGCGTTTCTTGTTAAATTGTTAATGTTACTTTATTTTAGAGGTATTATATGTAACAAATAGTATATTTTATTAACTATAGGTATTTTAAGTATTAGAATGTATTATGTCAGTATATGACATGTTTATTTATGTAAGAATAATCCAAATAGTTTAAGTAGGTGTATCAACACTCTTATTTTTGTTAATTTTTGCACACCAATGTCCCATACTCTTTCATACGTATCCTAAGGTTGCCTGGAAGAGATCGCTCTTAGTGATAAGGCCGCCAGTTGTTACAGTTTACGTTTTATTTGTGTTTTTGTTTTGTTATTTCTGGTGTGAACAATAAAGTGTTTTTCTATCTATCTATCTATCTATATTGGTATAGTCTTATGGAGAATGCACACTTGAAGGTGGTGATGTTTCGAACTGAGATTGTATTTTTAAGTGATTGTGGGAAGTCGATTTCTTTGCTCTGACATTAGGAAGGCTTCGAAGCGGTGATGATAAGGATGATGATGATTATCATAAGTATTTGACAGAAAATATCTCGTTTATTGTACTCGTATCTTGGTAAATTGATAACTGTTTTGGTTTAAGGTCATCCAATATAGGAAGATTTTTGAGGTTTAAGTTCAGGGTCGCCCTAATGTGTTTGGTAATGACAAGTATTTGTTTTTGTCAATTAACATATTGTGTCATTTTGTTTTAACATTATTGTTCTTTAACTGAAATGAAATCTAACTGTAACTACAATCGTTACGACTAAATGTTTTTTTTATGATTTGTGATAAAATTATATTGGCTCATCAAAATGAGGTTACGATGATCGATTAACTAGATTGCCAGTTTCGTTTTAGATTAATCACTATTTATTCGTCTATTTGGACCTAACTGCAACTTACTTAATTTGAAAACAATAAGACAGAATCGAAATGGACAGATGTACAACGTTAGTTCTTCCATTTGATAATTGATGTTCTGAACCCCGACGCAAAACGACGGGACGTTATTAGTTTGACGTGTATGTGTGTTTGTGTGTGTGTGTGTCTGTTCGTGGCATCGTTGCTCCCGAATGGATGAACTGATTTGGATCTTGTTTTTTTTGTTTGAAAGGTGAATTAAATTGAAGTAGTGTTCTTAGCTTAGCTATGTTTGATGAAAATCGAGGAAAGAATAAAGGATTAAAAAAAAATTCACTTATACTTTTGCTCTACTGCTTTCAAGTACCAGTAAAAACTGACAACTATCGTAATTATTTTTTAAAGTACGTATTTTCCCCAACAATGTAACGAGATAGTTATGTTAGTAATAAGATTTTTTTAACAGTGATTTTACCTAGATAAGCATTATGCGGATTTTTTGATTTCTTATCCCGCAGTCTATTCGCCAGTAGAATTTTGGATCTTAAGTCGTTGCCAGTGGCACCTTAATTTAAAATGTAGAAGAAATAAAATAAACAGTAGATGTAAAAAAATTAAGAGCAACCTGTTGAAATACATAGTTTACTTGCAGAAAGGTTATCTATTGAATGGTTTTCCGTTCAGTCAAAGTTGCCCATCTCGATTTCTTTAGTCTACATCAGCCAGTTAAGCTGTGCAGTTACATTAAAAACAATAAGTAATAGTTACATAAACTTGCGGATATCATAATGTTCAGTAATGTTGTGGTGAGAAAACGATTATTACAAGTCAGAGATGTTTCATAATGGTTACGCATTTCTCTATAATATGATTCGGCTGAGTTTGGTTATGTTTGGTGCACAAGCAAGATAGACTCCGTCCTCAGCAATAAACGTTGTGTGGCCTCGGAACAGCTGCACAGTCTTTTGTCTTCTTCGATCGAGTTCAAATTGTAAAAGAAAGAAAAAGACAAAACACTGTATAATTATTTCGAGACTGTACAAAGTGTTTAGCTAGGGAGCTTGTGTTTACTATTCTAGAATAATCAAAGTCCACAGTCAGTACTTTTTAGCCGATTGCAGCAAAGGTAGGAGGTTTGAAGGAGGGTTGTTGTTGATCTGTTTATGTATATGAGAGGGAGCGGGCTCGAACCCAGCCGACGGCACGCACCAATTTGTTCATTGCGTGAACATATGTGCGTATTGTATGTCATCTGCTGCATGACTGGAGCCCGGTGTATGGCGACAGGCTCGTCCCCTGTCACATTTGGGACTGAATATCGTCCGGCGAAGTGTGGGTATTATATTACACCTCTGCCAGCCCCTTCGGGGAAAGGCGTGACGATATATACTGTAGAGGTATGAATAATTCGTACATTAGTTAAGTCCGTATTGTTGTTCTCTTGTAGCCTACTAAACTAAACTACTACTAAACGACTAAACTGATTTTGATGATTGACATGTTGCTAGATTCCTCCATATTAAGCGAGTGTCATAGGCTACAATTTGCGTTTTTTAAATTAAAATTGACACTTTTCCAGAATTATAAGTACGTGAATTACAGTCAAATAAAATATAACGAGCTCCTTGATCTGTCTCACCACCAATCAACACACTGACTTGGAGTAGTTTTTATTATTATTAAAATATTGCCTTTGGTTTTCATTAGAGTTTCAAATTTGATTTTGTTTTTTGTTTTTAAAATATTAAATTCTTCAGAGCACTCGGGCGGACGTCGTGAATGCAGCAAAAATACAGTAAAGTAGAGCGAGCGAAAATATTATAAAAATAAAACGTTACACTTGCTTTTCATCAAGCTTGAAGCTAATATATTTTTACTACCTTCCCAGTAATAATCATAATGAAGAGGCACTTCAGAGACCTTATTTAGGTTTTAAGACGAAATTTATAAAATATTCAAATCAGAAATTGTGGGGAAACAAAAACTCTTCTAAAACTTTTAACTCTCTAATTTGCATGCATGAAGAAAATATTGTTTTAATTTCTAAAAATTATTAGTGAACGTAGTTGTATAACATTTATATACCAGTACCTTTATGAAATTTTTATTTAGGGTTATAAGTAAGAATGGATACTCCAATTTCTTTGTAAAAAAATGTTTGTAGTTTTTACTTTATAACTTAAACTTATGGCTATGAAACGGTTGTATTCATTAGATCTCCATCTCCGTAAATTTTGATTGAACCTTATTTTCCTATCTCATTGGATTACTATTTATTTTTATCCTTTATGAAATAGATTCGTACTGGACACGATTGGATCGGGACCGGGATGACTGGCGTACGGGAAGAGAGTGAGATGATGATCAGTGATATGATCAGCAGTGGGCGGTTATGATGACGATAATGATAAATATAAATAAATATAAATATTCGGGACACTTGCACACACTGTCGTCTGACTCCAAACTAAGCAAAGCTTGTAATATGGCGGCCAGACACTGATATCCATAGATATAATATTTTTTATACATACTTAAATAGATATTAACACCCTGACATAGAACAAACACAAATGTTATAACATAAATGTTTACCCTAGGTGGAAATCGAGCCCACGCCCCCAGGCTCAGATGGCAGCTTCACTACCAACTGAGCCCCTGAGCCAGTCAAAAGATAGTCGGTATTTATTATTTCTTTAAAATATGTAATATACGTAAGAAACGTAATTACATAATTATAAAGAAGAAGAATAAAGAAAGAGAATAAAAATAATTTGTTGACAAACACATCAGAATTAAATTTTACACAATGGATTACATGTCATGTATTACAACAGATAACAGTGCTTTGCAATTGGAGTAAGCTCAGCGTTGTACTGAAATATAATATAATATGTAATATATAATAAGGTGCGTATAGCTAACTAGCTAGTATTCTGCTAACTATAAAAGAGAACAACAGCCCGCTCAAGTAACCTAGACCAAGATTAATCCTTAAACTTCGAAGGTATCGACTTTGAGTGCATTATTTTCCGCTGCTCCAACAGCACAGCCAAGCTATTTTCGTATTACTTAACAAGCAGCTCTGGAGTTTCTAGTTCCGAACTGAGATTGGCTGCTTTTTAATTTAGACGGGTTTTGGATCGAACCACGTACTGGTATAGAATTGGAGTTTCACTAGGTTTGATTGCTGTTATTATCTCGCTGAGAAAGAAAATTGGTGTGTAAGAGGTCCGAGTATCTTGTACTAGCGTTAAATATAGTTCATCTAATACGTACGTATCTCATTGGTTGCTATTACAAATCGAAAGCAATACAGTATCACGCCATAGCTAAGATTTTAAAGTTTAAAATGTTGGCATCGCGTGATACTCGTACCATAGTATTTAATTCTTGCTGTCTTAGTAATAAACGTTGTATAGCCTCGGAATAGTTATAGTGTTATGTTTTTTTGAAAACCATTTATTGAAGGAAGTTATTTTTTATATATATATATAAATATCAACCAAAAAATAAACTAAGTACACCAAAATCAAGTTTTAAATTTTTCTTGATTACTTAAGTTAGTGTTAATATTAGGTCCTTACGTATGAAATTGGCGTTTTGTCGTACTGATCAATTTGATCTGAAATATCTCCTCTTTGGTTAAGAATTCGAAATTCAAATTAATAAATTCATTTAGCTGGTTTTTTTTTTCTTTGGAATACAGTCATTCATTTGTTATTTTCCTCATTATTTTTTCTTTGGCGTCGCTTATTACCGCGCAATGGAAAACATGAAATATCGGTATATTTACGAGTACGAGTTCTACCGTGGCACCAGTGCTGCAGAAACAGCTCGAAGAATTAATGATGTGTACGGCGCTGGTGTCGCTAAACACAGCATGGTACGTTTTTGGTTTCAACGTTTTCGTTCTGGAAATTTCGACCTTAAGAACCAACCCCGTGGACGGCCGGAGATCAAAGTGAAAAACGAAGAATTAAAGGCTATTGTGGAAGCGGATCCATCACAAAGCACTTCAGAGATAGCAGCAGGCTTCGGGGTAAGTGACAAAACTGTATAAATCCACTTGAAGCAAATAGGGAAAGTAAGAAAACTCGAACGATGGGTACCTCATGAATTGAGTGAATCGAACTTGCAAACACGGGTCGCCTGTTGTGTTACTTTGCTCAACCGACACAATAATGAAGGGATTTTAAATTGAATCATTACTTGTGATGAAAAGTGGGTATTGTACGATAATCGAAAGCGCTCATCGCAATGGCTGAACCCTGGAGACCCAGCTAAATCCTGCCCTAAACGAAAATTGACTCAGAAAAAGTTACTTGTAAGTGTTTGGTGGACTAGCGCCGGTGTCGTTCACTACAGCTTTCTTAAATCTGGCCAAACGATTACGGCAGATATCTATTGTCAGCAACTGCAAACCATGAAGGAAGAACTAGCTGTTAAACAACCGAGATTGGTCAATCGCTCTAGGCCACTGCTGCTTCACGACAACGCAAGACCACACACTGCATAACAAACAACCACTAAGTTAGCTGAGCTACAATTGGAATGTCTGCGACATCCACCGTACTCCCCGGACCTTGCTCCAACAGATTACCATTTCTTCCGGAATTTGGACAACTTCTTACAAGGAAAAAAATTCCACTCCGATGCAGCAGTCCAAACCGCCTTCAAAGAGTTTATTGATTCTCGCCCCCATGGTTTTTATAGTAAAGGGATCAATGAACTACCCATAAGATGGCAAAAGTGCATAGATAACAACGGTGCATACTTTGATTAATTAAATATATTTTACAAAAAAAAAACGACTTTTTATTCCTCCCGTACAAAACGCCAATTTCATACGTAAGGACCTAATATTATTAATAATAAAAATAAATTTGCTTTTTGCTTACTCATCATAGTATCATCTTTGATGATATCAGCGATGGTGTCCTTTGATATTAAGAGATCATTTAACCGTAGTCATATTATCATAAATCATAATCTTTTTTCCCCACTTTTTGCTATATGCTATTGCTTGGTACCTAATGCCAAGGTCGGACTGGCCCATATAGTCAGGGTGGCATTTGCCAGCCGGGCCCCAGCTGGCGCTGGCCCCCCTCGGACTTGTCGGGTCGGCTTGCCGCAAGCCAGACGGTAGGTAGGTTGGGGGCTACACCCGCCTCGGGCCCCTGGCTTGTGGGGAGCCACCCGGGCTCTTTCAGCTCAGTCCGACCCTGTTAGGTACCCATTTTGATGCGCAATCTGTCGTGGGTATCGTACTCGATTTTTGTTACTCACTACTAGTTGGCGAATTCACTATCTGCTAGTAAACTTGCTTATTGTAATCATATTCACTAGGCTGGTAAATAATTATAATTGTTAGCAAAACATACCGTACAAACGTACAAACAAACAAACAAACGTACCGGATCTCGTATTGTTTTTCTTTGGCGTCTTTCTGTCGTATTGATCTTTTTTTTTTCTTTTTTTTTATGTAGAATAGGTCGGCGTTTGACCACAAACTCGCCTGATGTTAAGCGATGCTGTGGTCTAAGATGGAGCACGACGACCTATTATAAGGTACGTGTTCACTCTAGCCTTGAAGTTCTGCAGAGTGAAGAAGCACAAAGACGATAGTTGAGTGAGGCGCCACAAGTGCGCTACTGCTCAGACCCGTCTTAGGAACGGTTATACCGGACTACATCCCTAAACACGACTAGGTCATTTCACGGTATGGCTTGGTCCGGTGGGTGGTAACTAGCTACGGCCGAAGCCTTCCACCAGAGTTTGCTACCCGGTTAGCACTACCCGGGGACTACGTGTAGGGAATCAGAATAGAGTGCACTCCTACGGACGTGGGTAGCTCAGCCCCCAAAAGTAGTGTCCATTTGATTCATACTGAAATTACCCACATATTGTACATGGTTTGGATTATTAGAAGTATTAGTTGTTTACATTTACAGTAAGGTGGGTTTGAATACCGTCCCTTCAGAAACAGTTTACATAATCGAGACGTTAGTACTACAATATCTACTAAAGTCAGTCCTATACTAATTCGTATTGTACTGCCGAAAAATATATTTCAGTTTTTAAGATTTTCATGTAATCTTTTGGTGTGCAATAAAGTTGTATTGTATTGTATTCGTCAAAATTAAAATCCTCTTCATCCTAAGGTTGCCTAGAAGAGATCGCTTTTAGTGATAAGGCCGTCAGTTGTTTCAATATAGTTTTAGGTGATATTTTCTCTTTTTATGTACTTATTGTTTGTTATTTCTGATGGGAACAATAAAGATCTGTCAATCAATCAAGATTTACAATACTAGCTTTTATCAAATTAGCTACGCTCATGTTTGCAAAACATTAAATTTAAGCTGTTTACAGATTTGTTTCGTTTTCATTGTTCAGTAAACAGCGTTCGACAATAGCTTGTAATATGAGCATAAAGACAACAAGCAATAAAATTCGTATTCCGATACATAAACAGTGAACCGCGGGTTTTAATGATCGTTTTTCATATAAAATAATGAATATGCATTTTTGTGGGTCAGTGACGCTAGCGAGCAAGTAAACATTACCACAGAGAAGTCAAAGCCAGTAGGTCAACAAAGGGTTTTATTAAAATACTTTCTGTGCTTACGCCAGGATAAGTCGTAGTCAGGATAATTAGCGACCTTTAAATCTTTAAAACTGTTACTATATTTAATTTATTTTTAACTAGTCGACCTAGCAGTTTCTCTGGTTTTACCTATTATCACGCAAAATCCTACACTTATTTGTTATAGATCCATTTATATGCTACTAGCTGCGCCCCGCGATTTCACCCGCGATTAAATGTATCCTTTGTGCTATTCTATACTATAATCCATCACTGTGCCAAATTTCATCCACATCTGTTCAGCCGTGCTGGCGTGAAAGAGTAACAAACATCCATCCATCCATCCATACATACAAACTTTCGCGTTTATAATATTAGTAGGATGTATTTAGGTACTATTTATACTTAATACAGAATGCTTGCTATCTCTGCACCAAAAATTATTCAAACACATGTCTTATAGTCATAGATTTGTGAGAAGAAACAAAATTACATTCATAATGATAAAGTGTAAAAGTTGGGTGTAAAAGTAGTTGGGACGAATCTTTATTTTTACCCGACTGCACAAGAAGCAGGGCTATGTTGAGTTGCTATATATGAGTTTTTTTGGCATGCCCTACAGCCTAAACAACTTCATGTATTTCTTGCTTTAGTTATTATTCTGAGTGTATTTCGACATGTGAGGTGTCATTTGATAGTGTCGTCTTGATAGTGGAAGTGACATAAGGTACAATATTTTGCAGCCAGGTTTTTTGTTCTTCTTGTAATAATGTTACTTGTTATTGCAACTTTTTACCCGTACAAGAGTAATAAACGTTCAAAAAGCGGCTTTACTGCTGTCAATCCGCTGTAGCATAGTCTGGTGACTAAGAAACTTGTTTGGACTCCTTGATCTTGACATAGATTTTGCTGAGAATAAATCCTTTACTGTAGAACCTGTTGGTCTGTGTTTATTCGCGTAATGTATGTATTGGATAGTTGAAGATAGAATATTAGAATTTTACTAAACATAAACTGAAATCTAAATCACATCACAATCTATCTATGAAATTAATAATTGAAAGTAGAATATTTAAAATAATATGAAGCACTAAAAATTGTCCAAAATTCTTAGTTTTATATGTACCTACTTATATTTATCATCATAAAACAATATTTGTCTTTTAATATTGAAAAGTGTTATGTTTATTTAAGTTTATTTAGTGATTGTTTTTATTATTTTGTATATAAAATGTAAATCCGTAATTAGCTGTAAGTTTATCATGTCATTATTGTGAACTGTGGATTTTGTTTAAATAAATAAAATAAAATAAAAATAAAATGTTTGAGAGTAGATCTAAAATATAGGCACTAAGAAAAAAATAATGTTAAACTTAACCGTATTTTCAAATTTATATTATGTTACTTGTTTGCACATAAAATAAGAAATGTGTGCAAATTATAAGTCAACTCGCTGATAAATCATAAAAATAATTACCTATATTTTGTTCCAATAAAATCTGACATGAGACAACTTGTATGAAATGAGATATGAGACTTTAGCATTGATTAAACTATTGGTACTTTATAGGGTTCCGTACCCAAAGGGTAAAAAAGGGCCCTATTAATAAGACTCCGCTGTCCGCCCGTCTGTGTGTCCTTCTGTCACCAGGCTGTATCTCATGAACCGTGATAGTTAGACAGTTTAAATTTTCACAGGTTATGTTTTTCTGTTGCCACTATAACAACAAATACTAAAAAAGAAATAAGTATGTATTTATAAAATAAATATTTAAGGGGGCTAAGGGGGCTAATAGTTAATGGTATGGAACCCTTAGTGCGAAAGTCTGACTCGCACTTGACCGGTTTTTTACTACCACTGAAACCGCTAGGTAAGTAATTAATACAATTTATAGTGAGGATCGAAATGCACATAATTATAGCACAAAGTGTTACTTACGGCGAAAGTAAATAGGTATACTTACTCGTACCTTATTAATTATGTATAGGTACCTAGACATACCCCTTTAATGATAATTATAAACGTGATTAAGCGATTACAGCCTAGTCAAAGAAGACTCGCCTCAGAAACCAGAGGGAGCGGGTTCGAACCCAGCTGAAGGCACGCACCAATTTGTTTATTGTGTGAACATTTGTGCGTATTGTATGTCATCTGCTACATGACTGGAGCCGGGTGTATGGCGATAGGCTAGCTCCCTGTCATATTTGGGACGGAATAGCGTCCGGTGAAGTGTGAGTGTTGCACGTCTCAGTCAGACCCTATGACGGAAAGGCGTGACGATATGTGTGTACTAATAAGCGTTGTATGGCTTTAGAATAGTTACTCAGTGTTCTATCTTTTAAATTTTTAAATCGATCATAAAAGACAAATCAACGAGCTTCATCATCGTCAGCGATCCTCGTTGGTCATCTCGAACCAAGCCTGTTAGACAAACGGATAAAATGCTACGATGCCACGCACACATACACACGCTAAACACACCTTACACAAACAGGAACATTATACTCACCTGTTAAATTAGTAGATTTTTGTATAAGTTAATTTCCTATTGTTAAGTTTAAAAAAATATATGTAAAACTGAATAGGTTAATGGTGACCGCAATCCCCGTGGGGAGGGCACTGTACGCCGAAACACAGGCATAAAGCCTTGTTCGGCAACAGTAAACTTTAACCTAAACTCATTAAGCTAGCCTTAATATTATGTAAGATTAATTGTACACTTTTTAAGAAATAAATATTATTATTATTTTCTTGGATCATTGATTTATTCCGAGGCTATTCAACGTTTATTAGTAAAGGGGATATGGTCCTGTAATAGTTGCGTAATTCTTATAGCACAAGCAATTGTATTATGTCTTATATTAAACCTCTACTGTAATCAGGAAGTGCATTCAAATTCGTTATATACCGGTAATGCAGTTGATTGTGAATCTTTGCATGCGATGCATTAAGTATTTAATTACTGAGATTTGTAATTGTTTCACGAATATATATTTTTTCTGGGAATAATTAATTTCCATATGTAAATGTTAATCTTGATTTTAGTTTCTTTGATTTAGATTCGGTTGTCGAAATAAAATGGTTTTATTAAAAGAGGTAATTAACATTAAAAACTAAGTTATCATTTTATATTTCCGATTTTAATAGTAGCTGGTCTTGTTTAATAATTTTAAATCTAAACAAATACATACCTACTTTTTTCCTATGGTGTAAAGTCTTTAAATAAGGTAGGTACCTAAGTAAGATGATTGCAGCCACTAAAACAAAGCAGCAATCTTTATTTCCATCTAAATCGCTTTTGGTAAAAAATGTCGTTTTTCAAACAATTTTGCATAATATTTAGTTCCATAAACTTGCACCTATCCATGGAAAACATTACTGACATTCAAGTTGAGGACAAAACCTCAATTTGGTATCATTTTTACCTCAAACACAGATATTTTTATGATGTACTATTGTTTTTTTAGGTTGCTTTATGTAGTTGCAATTACCACTAAGTTCGTAACGTAACATTAAACTTTTATTTTATTTTGCTGAGCCATAAAATTGTTGAAACTTTAAAATATTTAGAAAAAAAAAAGGTAATTAAGTAAGTCGTAATTTTAATGCAAAACAGCAAACAATTTTAAAAATATATAAACGTAGCTCATAGTGTTGGGATTCATAGCCCCACTATAGATAGACTATCGATAGGACTACACAGAATACACATATACGAATCGATAGTATATATAGCATCAACTATCGATACTATTGATAGCACTATTGATATTCTAACTGATTTTCAAGGTCAACTATCGATAGGGTAACTATCGATAGTTACCCAAAGTTAGGGCAGCCAAACTATCGAAAGCTTGGCATCACTAGTAGCTTATTAAATTTAAAATGTTTGTTCCTTTTGTATACTTTGGGCCCTATGTTAGGACCAACCTACGTCCTTGTAGCAGGTATCCAAGGGCTTATTTGTCTGACGCCATCGATATTAGAGGACCCGTCTGGAATGTAAAAAGCTTAAACAATTCTATACCTGGGCATATCTGAAGTGGGAGTTACTAAAAATTGGTTAAATCCTCCTAGTTGTGTCACAAAGACGTTGTAATTAGGTTTAGATATAAGATTACTGATTCATACTTTGTTCGGACAATCAAGTTTTTCAACAAAAACAGAAGAAAACTTAATTTTATTTCAAGTTCATAAACTGTAATATTCATTTTTAGGCGTCAGTTTCATTGTAAACTTATGGAAGAAAACCACATGTTAACAAAACCAATTGACTCTTACAAATATATTTTGTGCAGGCATTCATAACATTGCTAAATAACGTCTCAAGATAAGCCAATAAAATTGCTCAACTAAGGGTCACTATTTATTAAAAGATTCTATCTAATGGAAATTCCAACAAAAACTAACATTACTACGAGTATCGTAAGACATTTTGGGTTATATCTCAGCCTCCTTTATTACTACATTATGACAGAGACAAAGCAAATTCTACGCAAAAAATGTATTCCTATCTTGACCCTAATAAATTGTGTAAGCTAATATTCGACCCAGGTTCTAGGCAACCCCTGCCTATATTTTCGTTCCAGCGATTAGTTGAGAGTGAACTTTTGGCATAGGGTTGTATTGTAATGTGTTTTACCTGAACATGTTATAAGGTAGAATGAAATTATATACTTAGTTAGAACCGGAACCATTTGGAAACTAAATATTTGTACTTTTGTATTAGTTTATGTAAAGGAATTATTTGCAAGTAACCAAAACTTTTATTTCTATGGTTTATTTAATTTCGAATAATTGACCACTAACTGTTTTGTAAACGACAATGTTATTTTTTATGCTTCTATACATTGTTATTGATTACGTTTTTTACAACTTATTGTATTTTCTCTGGTGGGAGGCTTCGGCCGTGGCTAGTTACCACCCACCGGACCGTAAAATGACCTAGTCGTGTTTCGGGATGTTGTCCGGTGTAACCGTTCCGAAGACGGGTCTGAGCAGTAGCGCACTTGTAGCGCCTCACTCAACTGCCGTCTTTGTACTTCTTCACTCTACAAAACTTCAAGGCTAGAGTGAATAAGTACCTTATAGGTCGTCGTGCTCCATCTTAGACCACAACGTCGCCTAACATCAGGCGAGTTGGTGGTCAAAGGCCGACCTATTTATTATCCATAAACAAAAAAAAAACTTGAGAGGCTCGCTTTTAACGTCTAATAGTTTTGTCCAAAATACGTTAATCTCGAATAATTTATTATGTTATTTCAATGACTATTTTAGTTTAATCAGACTACAGACATTATTTTTGATTGATGATGTTACAACGCAAAAATGTATTGTTTTTTAGGTTACCAAGTTTGACTTTACTCAAGTTTTTATCTTATTATTCAAGTAACAACACAGTTTTTGTAAGTAGGATGATGAATTGCCATAATGTTTTCATCAATTATTATTCAACACTGAAGATGTAAATGTAAATAAAAATACAGAAGCATAATAAAATATGTTCGTAATTGATCTTCACGATGGTCGTAAAAACTGACAGTCAAATGTATTTATTAGGTATTTGTTCTACAAAACATCTCTAATGGCGACTTTACTTGACTACGGTGAAGCAAAATAAAGGGTTATGTATTTGAGAATCTTCATGTGTTTCTTAATAAGTATTTGACCAACAACGTACTTAGACAGACGGCATTGACGAAAGACGTAGACTCCATTTCAAACCTAAGTGCTACCAAATAAAGTTAACAAATCTTAATAAGATGACAATCCAAATGAAACCTGTTTTAAAATACAGTATTCTAGAAAACTAAGATAATAGTTCAAGTGTGGGAGCAGGCGTGCATAGATGTCCAAGATCAGAGTTCCCCGTTATCTAACCAGGCCATCCTGACAATGGTTATGACAGTACACCGTTTCATTTTATTGCATTGCCCGGCTCCTTTACATCAGACTTTATTACCATGTCAACATTGTGTCTAAATGTCTAAAGCCAACTTTGATACTAAATAAAATTTAACCTGTTTTCACGAACTTGCATTAAATTAGACGGTACTGACTTGAACTATGTTCTCAATGTAGATTTTTGTGGTCTTTGAAATTTCGTTTTAGTATGTTTATTTTTGATACCAGTTAAGTAAGGTATAAGCTGGATGGTCCAGCTTTTAGTATCGGACCTTTGAAGCAACCCAAAACCCTCCGCCATGACTAAACTCTAATTTAGATAAATCGTTTTTTCATATGGCTGACAGGCGATTTAAACGTTTTTGGATACCTCATTCAACGCAACTAAAAGAACTAAGTCAACCATATAAGTAGATGTGAATCTATAGATTACAAAAGGATTTATTTAAGACCAGATAATACCAGCACATAATACCTAAGACTACCAGGCTATTTTAACCTTCAACGTTAACCTAAGGTACATTCAGTATTCCAAGCCGAAGGCTGAAAGGCTCAGAGGTGTCAACTTGTCACAATAATCGCGGTTCATTTGCAAAGCCATAATTTGCTTAGTCTTATAAATCTACTAATAATATAGAAGAAAAGTTGAGTATCTGTTTCTCGTAGAAGTCGTAGGTCATACTTAAGTCAGAGGATGTGTAAGGAACAACCCAATTTTGTTTTTACGATATTCAGTCGTAAAAACAAAATCTGCTAAATAACTGGAGCCCGGTGTATGGCGACAGGCTCGGCCCCTGTCACATTTGGGACTGAATATCGTCTGGCGAAGTGGGTGTGTTATACACCTCTGCCAGCCCCTTCGGGCGAAAGGCGTGACGAAATGTATGATATTCAGTAGAGATAGAGATAACTTCTATGTTTTTTATCCCTGAAATAAATGTAGGTATATAAACTGACACAGGCAAAGCCGCAGTACATTGTCATATTTATATAAACTTGTCTTCTCTTGTACAATCCATTAATTAACCTAGTAAAGTTGCAAATGTACGCTTTTATGTTTAACTAAAGGTCGTGCCATCCCGTTTGCCTTCTTTACTATAAAGAATGAGATTACAATCCACCGACCACCGCGTAAATAGCTCATACTTATAAGTAAGAATCACATTACTCTTATAAGTCAATGTAATGAGATATTATGGAGGTATTTAGCGAATGTGGAATGTCAAGATCATTCGATGATTCCATCACTTTACTTGACCGAGTTTGATGGTTTTCTTTAGGAAAGGAGGTACAGTCTCCGTGGAGGATCTCACTAATGATGAAATATATTTTACTCTACTTCTTAATTTAACTTAATATATTTTTCTTATACGGACATCCATAGTATTTTAATGAATTATGGCAATGTCGGAAAATATGGTGCGTAAATCAGCAGTGGGTGGAAAATGGCCATTGGCGAAGATGATGAAGATCAATATTTTAAAACGTTCCTAAGCAAAATGTAATTTAACAGAACAAACCGACGACTAGGTACCTTTAATTGACTTTGACAAATATAATGATTTAAGTGCTATCTTTAGTTTCAGAGAACTGTAAATATTATTCAGAGAGACATCAAAATCGAAGAGAATACCAGTTTTAATGATTATAGTATGCTATGATCTGTCTACTGACAAGATCATAGCACCACCTGACTGAGAAGGTAATCATTACGTTCGATCACAGTCGCAAGACTGTGACTAGTAAGACTTTTAAGGTAAGACTTTTTCCTCAAATCATTAAAATGAAATGAAATGAGGTTTATTGGTGGTAACTAACGTCATAGATAACGATTTTATTAAAAAAATAGTCCTTTAAAATCATAGCTCGAGGTTGAGAAATGTTGTTACACAAGCTAGAAACTAGAAACGGATCCGTGTTTTGAGACCATTCAAAATAACACTGCAACTTTAGCCGTTTGTCGCCTACTATCCGGCCACACTTTTTTTGAACCTGTCACTTCACAGCCACTATACAAAACAAATACAAATTGCTGTATGACTTGTCTATATAACTGATGTCACTGAGTGACGTCAGTTACAGAGATTATCTTAGTAAGATATGACCTTGAAGTAACTAAAATCCACGAAAATTTAAAAAATAAAAACCAATCTTGGTACTTTGAAACCGAAGTAATTTCTTTAATTACACGTGAATAACTAATCTTTTATTGCATTGAGTCAGGTACTCCGGCTTTGTACGATGCTTCTAATCACTGCTTGGAAAGGTCACCGGATGTGATCGAAACTATAGTCGGAGTACCCGTTTCAATAACACGTAAGTTATTCCTTTTTAACTAAAACAAAACTACAATCTTTTTATGGGCATGGCACTTGTGCGTAGAAGCTCGCTGTATGAGCTTATTATTAGAGCTATTCATTACAAATATGTATCACAAGAACGTGTGAAAAGTCTGTATCTAGAGTTCCGATGGATATCCTTCCTTCGATATAAATAGAATTCCTTTTTAGATTTCAGCGAGACAAATGACGACAAGAGAGGTTATAGTGGATTTTTATCAATGATTGATTACTTTGTGATATTTGCAGAGCTTCACTGGACTATATTGGGTACTAGCGACCCGCCCCGGCTTCGCACGGGTGCAATGCTGGTACTAAATACACTACAGAAAAACTGTGAACGTTGTATTTAAAAACATAGCGGCCCGCTCTGGCTTCGCACGGGTATTATTATTAAAACATATATAGCCTACTAACATCACATTAGAAACCTCAAAAATAACAGTATTTCTCCACTATTTAATGGATGTTATTGTACATATAAACCTTCCTCTTGAATCGCTCTATCTATTAAAAAAAACCGCATCAAAATCCGTTGCGTAGTTTTAAAGATTTAAGCATACAAAGGGACATAGGGACAGAGAAAGCTACTTTGTTTTATACTATGTAGTGATTATACACGTCTGCCAACCCCTTCGGGGAAAGGCGTAACGATATGTTTTATGTTTTACTGATTATCAGTAGGTAATAAGATATCTGGTAGAGCAACATCTGTTTACTCAATAACGAAGTGCCTGACTTTGTTAGGTTTTTAGCTAGCCCTTTCACTTTTCAAAGACTGGGAGAAACTATACAAGATTTATGGAAATAATAACCACAGTTCCAAAAACTAAACAGACAAAATACGGCGAAAATATATGCTTAGTTGTAAATCCACTGTATAGCTGTAATCATTGTGATCACACATCTTTAGCCTGGTCGGATCATCTGTTCCTAAATTTAGGTAATCTGCTAAGACCAGCTAAGGGCCTGAGTACATACCAAAATTGAAAAAGTATTCGTATCATCACCTATAAAAATGCACATAGTCGAATTAACCTCAACCATTTTTTTAAAGTCGTACAAAAATCCGACGTAGAGATGATTGTGGTAAACATTCAACTACGCTTACACAGTGTTTTAGTATGTGCATAACATTTGAAACTAAATCATTAGTTTCGTCGCGTTTAATAGATGCACAGAATTTGGCGCTTAGCCATGGAATAAAATGAATAGTAAGACTGGACCCTTGGCAACTAAGGGCGGTCATAATTTTTGCAAGGAAGGCTATGAAATATTCATGAAATTCAAGTAAATGTAAGTAGTTCCCTAAATAGCCACGAATTATGTATTATTGATAACAAATAGTTTTTTTAAGCTAACTATGCAATTGTGTGATTAGAGTAAAGGTTTTTTTTCGGGTTAAAGAAATTAAATTTCTCAACGAGAAATTTTACAAATTTCACCTACGTGAGAACTTTTATGCTATAATGGTTATTTTTATTGTTTTAACATCAAGAGGTTAATCAGTTAGTTTCGCTTGGTCTTTTAAATTGAATATTGATCGATTATATAACCAGTCAACGAGATAACCAGTCTTGCTTTTGTTATGATGTTATTGCGCTCTTCATTGGTTAAATAAATAAATAAATTCGGGACACTTCCACACACGGTCGCCTGACCCCAAACTAAGCAAAGCTTGTACTATGGCTGCCAGAGACTGATATACATACTTAGATATTTTTAAATACATACTTAAATATATATTAACACCCAGACATAGAACAAACACAAATGTTCATCACATAAATGTTTGCCCTAGGTGGGAATCGAACCCACACCCCCAAGCTCAGAAGGCAGGTTCACTACCAACTGAGCCACCGAGGCTGTCTTTGTGGTTTTGCGAAGAACTTAAATGATATTTGCATAAGTGGTACTTATGAGTACCTAAAATTGCGTCTACGTCGTAGTTAGGTGTTTTAATTCACAGATACTACTTGCGGTGTTCTCATATTATAAACCTAAGTACTTACTTTAAGCTTCCACTCGAACAACAAAACGTAATTTTACATTCTCCGCGGTACCCATTTCAGAAATTGCACCGGAGAAGACGCGAGGACGAACTCAATTTCCCAAATGCTTGTGTAGTGAATCCTAAAAGTTCGGCAAAACCTCAACTGTCACATACACATTTACACGATGTATAAGTTTTAACATTGTGTACGTGGGTAGAATCTGGAGATGTAGGAGCACTGAACTTGGCGGGTGCATTGACTCGGGCACCTTCGGCGCGATGCGATTATGTCAACCTAAAAGGGTGTTCAAATTTTAAGTCGTGTTTCTGTGCGTCGCGTTCAGGTGTTCGTTTTTGGGTAGCATTGATATTCTGATTTTCCAATTTGGATTAGCATAATATAAGACAAGAATGCTGAAGCTCAAGTTACATTTAAAAGCAAAACAAAATCTAAATCGGTTCAGCCGTTTGGAAGCTACTAAGCCTCAGACAGATACACGCTAAGCTTATAGCAACTTAAAGTATTACTCTCTAACTATTGTTCAGTACTGACAAAGATTTCTCAAGTAAGTTATCTTGTTTGATAAAACAAAATAATTGAAGTTAGTTAAAATTTTATTAGTTGCTTTAAAATACAGCAGATAGCTGTATACTTACCTTTTATGACCCAAATAACTAACTACACAAGAAATTAATGTAAAGTTCGTTCGAAACTGCGCCAAGAACATTAAACGTCAGCTTCGATTTAGTAACTTAACAGATGAATATTGAACAGTCGATAAAGTAATTGAACAGAGTTAAAGATAGTTCAAGCGTAACTTTGTGTAATATTTGCATAGAAAATTTGTTTCACGTGCTAAGTTGTTTCAACAATACCTATTCTATGTAACGATTGGTTAATAAATTGATATTTTTCATTTACCTCATGACAGCATTAATATTTGAAACCAATTATACATAACACCGGATTTAAGAAGCTTATTTGTGTCTATTTTTGTGTACCACACGCACTCATTATTTCACCTAATTCTCACAGTTCCACACTCTTTAGATTGTTCTTTTCTAGCGAGCGCTTCGTTTGGAAATTGAATGTAGTTTAAAATAACCAAGACGAAAAATAGTAATAAATCACGTAAAATCATTTAAAATTAAATTTATCCTCAATCTAGAGCAAACAAAATATTACTGAAACTATTGTATTAACGTTGACGCCTTTTGTAACTTGGTAACATTAACCTACGTTAACGTACACTTTGTACGTGAATATGGTAATTAAGTTAAAATTAAGTACAATCTGTAACCGTTTCGTCAATTTACGCACTGAGTCGCTTAGCATTAACGTATGTTTAATTAACACATATTGCACTTAACGTACCATTATGTTTTTCACCATAACTCAACTAAAGCATGATTTTGAAATATTTTTTACCTTGCTTTTATCCATGTTACGAGTGCTGTTTTACAATTGAGATAGAATATGGTTGAGAAGTTATTGAAGAAGGGCTTTATGGGCGTAATTATTGAGCATAGAAATAAGGTTAATGTGAAAAGTATATCGTGTGCCTCAGAAAATGTTCCCTAATGAAGTATTGAATAAAATTTCAAGTAGTGAATAGACATGTTGTTGCAAATAAACTGCTTCGAAGTTGATCAATTGTAAACTTCAAATTTGTGTCTGAACCTAATTAGGTGTAACTCTAAGACAAGTGATGCGCTAAGTACTATATATTACGTCGGACTTTCGCCCGTTAAGTCAATCAGTTCGATTGCCCTGTTGAAGCACACATAATTAGTTGCGTCAGAGACCGCTATGTGGCGTGTGCTATACCGGTCCCATGGTTATAGATGGTAGCGTGTGTAGAATATGTTATGCCTGCTGCTACTTTCACATGCCATTCGTCGCGAATCTCGATGCGCGTGACGATATGGACTTCTTTTTAGATTCGAATGGCTTCGCACGTTTCCGCTGTTACTCGAGAGCTAGCATTACGTCGATAGTTATGTTTTTATTTGTTTTTGACACAAAGACTCTCGTGTACATACCTTGATTTAAAAAACAATCACCTTACTCGTTCTCGTTCTTAAGGTTCTCGTTTTAAGCTAAAGGTCCTTATTTCTCTTACCAAGAGAACCAGGCAATTGCAATTGCTTCTACTTATGCAATTGCAACTTGTCAAGGGCCCAGGCCTCTATGTTGACTGAAATCTACTAATTATTAATAAGTATTTATTTAACTTTTTTATACATAATTGCTACAGAAATAGAAAATATTGTATTACCCACAAAAGTAGGTAATTTTTCGTTGTCTAGATAAAAAATAATAAATTGTTATCTAACTTTATCAAGTGACAGTCTGATTTCTAAACTTAATACACTAAAACGTAATGAGGTTAGTATTCTTGACAAAACGATTAAAGCTTAGAAATTAGCTTTTGTCAGTGACAATTATGTAATAAGTAGGTAGATAATCTCACTCAAGAAATGTATTACAGCTGTAACAATGCTTGGAAGATGGTAATCAAAGTTTTTGTTACGAGTTGTTGATATTTTAGGGTCGCGATGAATTTATTGGTAGATGGAGAGATAGAATTGAATGCAGTTTTTGGAGTAAAATTGTAGACAACTGTATCTATCGGCATCTAGTTTAATTTCCAAATAATATATTTTTAAAACCTATCGTTTTAATATCATAAAGAATGACAAAAATGTTATTTCACACTACTATTTTAAAGGCGAAAGTGTGTGAGTGTATAAATGTGTATGTTTGTTACATGTTTGTTTGTTGTATGGAGGTGGAGGTGGAGGTTACGAAATTAAGCAATATCACAAAAAAAAAAAAAACTACAGAAATACATATTTTGTCACAAACATATTGAAACATACTTTGTTTAACAAACAAAATTAAAAATACTTACCAATGAATGAACCCTAATAAAACATTCATTGTATTAATCAACTCCATAACAGGCTTTTTGGTTCACAAATTAAATATTCATAGACTACAATTAAAACGATGTGCAATGTTTGCCGTTTGAGTAATAAAAACTAAAAAAAATTGCACACTTTTTTTTAACCAAAAAGGTAATTTGGACCGTCGTCAGTTCAAACAAATCAGTTTGCGCGCGGACCGTGTTAAGTGAATGATTTATGCACTTTTTAACCAAGCATTTATTGTTTGTAAAATTTACTGTTTCAAAGTAGTGATCGAGTAGGTTTAAAATATATTTTTACGGTGTTGTAAATTATTAGTTTATGTAAAAAGTTGACAGTAATAAAGTATCTACCTAACTCTTATTAACTAAGTTTTTTTGTTGATATCTATTAAGGTTTTTTTAATTGGTTGCAAGTGCTATAAAACTCATTACTTACCAAATTTAAAGTATTACTAAAATTCTAAGTTGGTAAATACTCGCTCAAAAATACAATTTACTTTTAAACTATTTGACTAAAAATAAAAAAAAGTGTATTTTTAACGTTCCCTAACGTACGTGTTTTATTGTAATACAACATAGCTTAATGAGAACAAATAAATATCAAGATTTTGATAAAATCATAGAATTTATTGTGTAACCTCTAATTTAACTACCTTAATAAATAAATTTGTCTAAATTAACGGTCACGGAAAAGCAATTAAATTTTTATGCAAACGAACCCATCCGCTATTAGGAATTTAGGATGATTGGTCGCGGTTGCATAACGCCGTCCCTTGTTTTGTCTATGAGCGCTAGTGAGAGTATTTCTACGTTTTGTGGGTCGCGATGATCTTCAAGCGTGGGATAATGGGGCCAAGTGAAATGCTGGTGCTCACTGAATGACGTCTAGTTAAGTTTAAAAAAAAATGTTCTAGATTCAAATTTAAAAGTTAATTAGCAAATTTAATGTCACTAAAAAAAGTCGACACCTAACACGATGTGTTCGTATTCATGATTATAATTAGCAGGTGTGACCATTTTTTTTGGTATTGTGTGCTGTTAAAATCTCTGTGAAGACAACATGACGTTAAAAAATTATACAAAGACTTTCAAACAAATTTAAATATTTTATTATTTAGTTTAACTAATATGTTTAATTTTGAAGGCTTTAGCTTTGTAATGTAAACTGAAAAATTAAATATCGAAATATCTGGTGAAATACTTTTTTGCTAGTATATTTAAAAAAAAAAAACAAAACACTCGGAAATTGAATTTAAGTTGTAAAGCCTCCTCGAACCCAATTTCAAAAGTTTCCTCCACTGCTCCACCACCACACAGCCATACCTATACCTACTGGTTGTGGAGTATCCACAAACCATCGGTATATTTTCGCTAATAACGGTCGTGTTCTAATGGAAATTCGTAATTTCGCGAACTTGCTAATAGGATTTCGTCCGTTATGGCTCAACGATGTTACACGTTTCGCGCGAACCGTATCGAAGTTACGAAATGAGGGTAGGCAAAAAATGCCGGCCGCCAAATTGTTGGGAACATGCTAATTTTGACGAGAACCTCATTTTTACAGCTTGTTTTTTTTTATTTGTTAACAATAAGAGTAATTTCAGATCAATACCTTTTTTTTTCCATTCAAAATAATTTTACCATGACAAGGGGTGAATAGGAACGGCGGGCTGAATAGAGCCGAAACTAAGAACGTTAATTAATTGTAAAATTATTAGACTTTTGAAATCATTTCTAATCAAAATATCGATTAATAAAATAACTACAATCTGGTACATTTTCTTTTTTTATATTGTCTGAATCTTTGATGATAAAAATAGCCTTAGTTTTGTCTCAATACACCCCGCCGTTCCTATTCACCCCTTTTCACATACGTATTTTTTACTAGAATAATAATTTAAATAAAAAAAGCATTTGATAATTTTCAAATATCTGCTAGAAATAATACCTATTTAACTGCCACAGTTAACGTAATTACTCGCGTGTACTCACTGCGTTTATTAAATAAAAAAAAACAAAAAAAAACTTTAACGTTCAGCGAGCACATAAATGTGTCAGTAAATCAATTTATAACAAGATAAGCTGCCGCGTGCACTTTATCTTACAAATTAAACAACACAAAAAGCAAAAATACACAAGATTTTCTACTTTAATTTGCAATAAAACAAACATAAATACAAATAGCCACTCATAAAACAAATTAAAATTGCTAGATATCTCCGCGTCGACGATAAACAATTTCTCTAACTTTCTTTTACTTAAACACAACTTGTTTTTATAATTTTTGCGTTTCTAGAATAATTTGCCAATTTAATTTACACGCTCTATAACCGTTATTTATTTTATAGCACACCTTTTAAAGAAATCATCAATCAATCCATCGATTTAAATCGACTTTTGGGCATCGATTCATCACTCGATAATGATCCATCTAAAATAAGAGAGAGCACTCTCGAAGCTTGTACAAAAAAAAAAGAAAAGTTACTTACAGTGGGAAACAAAAACCAACACTGTCACTTCCACAAAAGTTCACAGTTCACAGGTCGCGTAAACGATTACGAGTCGGTTTGAATCGAGTTTCTAAGTTCGTTCGCTTCAAGTGCCGTGGTCACACTGAGCGGGCCAAAACGGAAGAGCTGCGCGTGCTTACTTCGCCGAGCGTTCACCTAAAAGTAACACCGAAACTGCGCTCGCGCCTTCTAACACCCTAAGGCAAAAATTAAGGTTAAGGATAGAAAAAGCAACAGTAGCAGCAATATGCTTTTTCGTAAATCGATTCGATATATCGTGAGTACTACAGATCAATGCTAATTGTTCGCAATTGGAGCGTGAGAGTGTGGTGCTTAAACAATTTAATTAGTAGATGTGTGCTGAGGTTATGATAGAAATGCGATTTCTACATTATGTCATTGGCGTTCACTGCAAGTTGTGTCGCTTTCTGAAATAGGACATAAAGTTTCCCAACAAATAAGTTTGAACAAAGTGGTGATCTAAATAATATTAAATAAAATAAAATCAACGCTTTTACGGACGATAACAAGAACATACCAAACAAATAAGTAGATTAATAATTTTATATATAATAATTAAAAATAATGTCAAAAACCTTACTAAAGAATGTAATTTATAAAATTATTTACTAGCGACGCCATTTAAATGTTATTACTACTTTGTTTAGATTTTATAAAATTGAATAGAAATTTATTTTTTCTAAAACTCGAATACGAGTAGGTTGTTGCTTTAACACGGAGACGTCTGAGCGTCTTAGTAGAAACCAAGTTATGATAATCAAAGAGCAGCAGGTTTTCAACCGAAACGTATACTTTACTTCGCAGACATTAGAGATAACTGCAACCATATAAAATCTATAACAATATCGCATTGCAATACCTTTGGAAATACACGTAATCTGTTATTACCCTAATATTTTGTCACTGTCTGTCACCACTGAGCACCTCTAACGACTGGCTTACGACAACTCGATCTAACCCACGTGTGATGAAAGCTTAAGTGGAACAGTCTGTTTAACATTTTATTCGCAAATTCAGTTTGCAAAAACTACAATTGTTTCTAAACGTAATCGATTTGTTGCAAAGTCCCATTCGAAATCGATTACTAATCGAAATGAAAGCGAATATAGTTTATTAATTTTTTTATGCGTTTCGCTGAATAAGTTTTGGAACGATCGCTCTCTTAACTTTTTTATGAAAGGCGGAAAAAATACCGCTTCAATCCTCGTATCCGAACAAAACGTTTTGTGTCGGGCTTAGGAAGATAAAATTGCGAATATAAAATGTATGCCATTCGAATTAGATACGCAGCTTATTTACATACTTTTATTCGACATTCAGTACAGGCATTTTAGCGGAAACTTTGTGGGATTTTCATTTTTTTCGCATTGTTACTGAAATAATAGGAACGGCAAAAAGAAATTTTGTTTACGGAAAGTTACCCAACCGCATCTGTTCAGAAAAGGTACTGGTCCATTTTTCTTCAACAAAATTTTGGAAGATATTAAAACTCCCGCAACCGATGTACGAGTACGACTACAAATAGTTTAGTCACAAGGAATCTATTGGAAATCAATATAAAGTAGATATAAATCACTCTAAGCGATGATAACCTAGTTCGAGAAGGACTGCCTCTGAAGCCAGAGAGAGCGGGTTCGAACCCAGCCGACGGCACGCACCAATTTGTTCATTGTGTGGACATACGAGTATGTGCATTGTATGTCATCTGGTACATGACTGGAGCCCGGGGTATGACAACAGGCTTGCTTGGGACTGAATATTGTCCGGCGAAGTGTGGGTGTTGTAGCCACACATCTGCCAGCCCCCACGGGGGAAAGCGTGTCGAAACGTTTAATAAATCACTTTCATATTCCTATTTTGAATTGACTTACCTAGTTCTCTTGTTCAGTAGAGTAAAACGAAAAGTCCCATTAAATTGCTTAAACGACACCCCAAAACTAAAGCAATTGAGGTCAGTTGTACTTTTCTCTATTATTTTAGTGATATAAAAATTTTACTGGTAAAGTTTCAAGGAAATACGCCGCTACGAGTATGCTGTATCTTCCATCGACGCCGACACCACTATTTGCGTGCACATAACTCTTAAAATTTTCCACATTAGATGCACCATTCCCTCCGCCGACGGTCGTTGTACCATGCAGACTCCGCCATCAAACTGAATTATGTCTCAACTATGTATAAAATATTGCCATGAAACTTTTTCTCTCGTTAAACATTCTTATTCGTTCGTACATTTTTACATTTTTAATCTGCATTTGGGAGAGACGGATACTGGCAATTAAATAATATATGCTATTATGACGGTTAGGAAACGGAAGCTTTTGCCATTTAGATGCTTAATTGCATTTAGTGCGATGCATGCTCGTTAGGTTTTAACTTTCGGTTTCGTTTTGTACAATTAAATATAATTTATTATTTTTTCTGTGGTAACGGCTAGAGAGGGAATAGTAATAGCTAAATTATTTGGGTTCGGTTTATTTTGCAACTAGACGTAGTACACCTACATTCTGACCATACATTTGATTATTTTTTGGGGGCTGAGCTACCCACGTCCGTAGGAGTGTACTCTACCTTGATTCCCTACACGTGGTCCCCGGGTAGTGCTAACCGGGTAGCAAACTCTGGTGGGAGGCTTCGGCCGTGGCTAGTTACCACCCGCCGGACCAAGCCATGCCGTGAAATGACCTAGTCGTGTTTCGGGATGTAGTCCGGTGTAACCGTTCCGAAGACGGGTCTGAGCAGTAGCGCACTTGTAGCGCCTCATTCAACTGCCGTCTTTGTACTTCTTCACTCTACAAAACTTCAAGGCTAGAGTGAATAAGTACCTAATAGGTCGTCGTGCTCCATCTTAGACCACATTGTCGCTTAACATCAGGCGAGTTGGTGGTCAAACGTCGACCTATTTTACATTAAAAAAAAACCCTCTAGCTATAAAGTTGCAAGTGATACTATTTCTACTGTCCTTAGGGCTCGAATGTAAGCTGCTTATTGAACGAGTTGACAATAAGATCACGTGATATGTGAACTCGTTCAATCATTAACCAACAAAGCGACTGTAGAAATCAAATCGCTTGTAACTTGGCGACTTCTTGTCTATCATAAAAAACTGGCCAAGCGCGAGTCGGACTCGCGTACCAAGGGAAACCTGCAAACCTGCAGGTATTCACGAGCAAAGGGTAGTAAGTTTAAAATGTAAGAAATTTTTTTTATTAAATGATGTTACTAAAAATTTATGCTTTTCACAATTTTTCCTTTATCTGTGCTATAAGACGTTGCTTCGTACCAAATTTCAAGATTCTGAGTTCACGGGAAGTCCCCTGTAGGTTTGGATTCGAATGTCGAAAATTTGCAGCATAAACGACTGTATCTTTTGATTGCGTTGGCTGAGAAGTTTGATTTTTCACAGCTCCAAGGGACAATAGACTATTTGGTATAAATTTGAGCTTGATACCTCTACCCGTTTCTGAGAAAAGGGGTCTTGACAGACAGACAGACGGACAACAAAGTGATTCGGTTCCGTTTTTTCCTTTTGAGGTACGAACCCCTAAAAAACAAACAAACAGAACGCGTAGGTAGAAGCCAAAAGTACTTTCTAAACTAATTTACTAGCCCTAGAATATCTGTCTCTTTTCATTTTAATATGTTAGGAAGTAATCCCAACGATTTTGGAGCTGCCAAATTTTGTTTCGTTTACAAAATGGTATAACAAAATTGACGTCGACTCCAATCTAACTTTCAGTCGCTACATAAAAAGTCAATTTGTTTTTCCAAGGCTTTCCGCAGTAGTTTCGGCCCCCAGCTACTAGTACAGTATGATTTATCTCCACAAATTGATTTCATGATTTAGAGGATAGCCTGCAGTGTCCGGAGTTTCCGAACTTTTATCCTAAGATAATGGATGAGGCAAGTTGTGACAGTTGTGACGAATTCGTGACCACTGTTGTCGTTGATACGTCAACTTGTCATTATTTAGCTTTGTTGTGACAAGTCGTTATTGTGAGGGGTTTTAGGACAGGTGTGAATAATTATTATACTTTAGAACGAGGTTTACAGCGATGATAGCCTAGTTGGAGAAGGTCCGTTAAGCCAGAGGGAGCGGGTTCAAACCTAGCCGACGGCACGCACCAATTTGTTCATTGTGTGCACATATGTGCGTATTGTATGTCTTCTGCTGCATGACTGAAGCCCGGTGTATGGCGACAGGCTCACTCCCTATCACATTTGGGACTGAATATCGTCCGGCGAAGTGTGGGTGTTGTATGATACCTCTACCAGCCCCCTCGGGGGTAAGGCGTGACGATATGTATGTAGAACGAGGTAGTGGATTTTTTATGAAATTATAATTACAAATTAGTTTAATACAAGCTTTATCATTACTAAATTAAATTACATTACAATAAATTAGAATATAATGCCAAAGTAACCGCAATCGATTACTTTAATGCTTAGACCCAAGTGCAACTTGACAAACCAAAGAAATTTGACAAGGTGATTAATTAAGTTACATGTCAACAATGGACGGTTAAAAAAATAATCGCCTTGCTAAATTTTGATTAACATTGGCCTTATTATATTTTAAACATATCGTCACGTCTTTCCCTCGAGGGGGCTGGCAGAGGTGTAATACCCACCACCCACCCTCACTTCGCCGAACGATATTCAGTCCAAAATGTGACAGGGGGCGCGCCTGTCGCCAGACTGACGACACATTTTTACATAGCACTTAAAGCATTTTGCAAACCAAGTAAAAAAATATAACGGTTACGTAAATGTCGCGCGAAGTCTAACTTGGATGTTCAATTTTTTTTTTCAATTTGGGAATTTAATCATTTCATTAATCTTTTTATAAAAAATAATTTAGTAAATAGAAATAAAAGTATATGATGGAATAAAATCGTGTACTCAGTTCTTTCTATAAAAGGAATCACTCAATAGGAATATCGGATTATCAAGTAAAGAAAGCGTAGGGATAAAAAACGTTAACATGAGACTTCCTCGATTGGCTCCCAAAGACGAGCAATATAAGAGACTCACTGCTTTTGTGGATGGCAAATACTTTTTTCTATTTTGAAAACCGATTTTCACTTTTTCCTCCCTCATACAGTTTAAGAAAACCCAGCTATACCTCGTTCAACGAAACGAGCTAATAGGGAAATCAAGCGCTGAACGTCATTGGTTGGCGATAAGGAACGTAGGGCTTTTTTTTTATACAGTGTCTTGTAAAATTTGATTTCTAAAGCTTGTCAAAAAATAACGACTGCAAGAACAAGATTACGAAAAGTTATAACTATAAAGTATGTAGCATAGGTTAAGTGTGAAATTTACATATAAACGCGCTTGTCAAATTCCTTGGAAACTAAAGTAACAAAATTTGTCATGTGCGAATAAATGGGCTATAACTCTCTCTTTCTACTTTAATAACATTATCTTTATTTTGTTTCTTTTTTTTTATAAAAACATCCTCATGAGAAAATGGAGCAATGGACAATATTCGCAATTCTAAGAGGGGATAGACGACAAAGTGTATATCGACAGGCTCGCCTCCTGTCACATTTGGGACTTAATATCGTCCGGCGAAGTGTGGGTGTTGTATTACACTTCTGCCAGCCTCTTCAGGGGAAATTAAGACATGACGATATGGTAGACAAAGTCAAATCAAATCAAAAATCTCTTCTAAAAGTATAATTTCTAGGAAGGTTGCCTACATTAGCTTTTATATTAATCAAAATCAATAATACAAGCGAATTTCCTAGTTATTAAAGAATGATAATTAAATAAGTGCGAAAGTCATAAAAAAATGTTGAAATTGCGTTTGACACTTTATAGGTAACTTTAGAGGCTCATCAGTATCTTGTCTTGCTCCCCTCGCTCTTCTTCTTCTTATAGATGAAAAGCAAAATAAAACCTTTAGCCAATTCGAAGCCAGTTTAAAAAGTGTTCGCAGAAGCCATGAGAGGTTTGGTAAGGCTTGGCAGCTGCCTCGCTCGCATACGACTCTAATATATTTGATATTAAATTATAAAGAATGTTTTATTGATATTTTTTCTGTATTGATGACTTGAAAACAGTGTTACAAAGTATTCACAACAATTTTCATGTAACACGTAAAAAAAAACGTGTTTTCGTTTCTCTGAGCTCTTCTGAAAGAGATCGCTTTTAGTGATAAGGCCGCCAGTTGTTACACTATTTAATAAGTTTTATCATAATTTTTCTCTTGTTGTTTTGTTATCTGTGGTGTGAACAATAAAGAGTTTATCTATCTATCTATCTATCACTATAAATATCAACATGAAAATGGTTCTGAACACATTGTGACACGGTTTGAAAGTCGTCAATACAGGAAAATTTATCAAAAATACATTCTATAATGATTTATCTAATATAATAGTATCGAGAGCAAGCGAGGGCCTTAGCCAGAGCGAGCCAAGCCTTACCGTACCCCTGAAACACTTATGTATTAGGTGAGATTAAGTTTTTTAAAGTGATTTGTATGATCTTTCCATGGCATATCTCACCCAGGGAAACATATTGGGGAGCTATGAGTGTATGTATATTTTGTTTAATTAAAAAAAATATTTACAAGAAATGATGATTTAAAAACTCGTACTTACATGGCTCAAGGATCTAAATCATGACAATGTTGAGAAAATGCTGTCTGTGTTTTTTGTATAACACACTACAACATGATGCATACACATTACATCTCCCTTAAACCATGACTCAATGAGGACATGTGTAGGTAATGAGTAACTGTTATGGCATAGAACAAAGAAGACAATAAATTAGATACACTATATTGGGAGAGGTCTCTGGTTTCCGTAGTACAGTTTTTTTACTAGTTCGAAAACCAGTGGCCTCAATATTTTTGTTGTATATTTGTTTTTAAGTCAAATAAATAAATGATTGATTGATTGATTGTTTTTTTTATGTAGAATAAGGTCGACGTTTGGCCACCAACTCGCCTGATGTTAAGCGATGTTGTGGTATAAGATGGAGCACGACGACCTATAAGGTACTTATTCACTCTAGCCTTGAAGTTTTGTAGAGTGAAGAAGTACAAAGACGGCAGTTGAGTGAGGCGCTACAAGTGCGCTACTGCTCAGACCCGTCTTCGGAACGGTTACACCGGAATACATCCCGAAACACGACTAGGTCATTTCACGCATGGCTTGGTCCGATGGGTGGTAACTAGCCTTGGCCGAAGCCTCCCACCAGAGTTTGCTACCCGGTTAGCACTACCCGGGGACCACGTGTAGAGAATCAGAATAGAGTACACTCCTACGGACGTGGGTAGCTCAGCCCCCAAGGTTCTAATTTAACCTTTCAATGATCACTAAGCTCCAGAACCCTGTGTCTCCAAGTCATCATTAGACGTTTTCCTCCCGACGCCAATTAAAACGATTTCGGTGCGATAGACACGGCTCACGCTTCTCCCGATGCTGACGTCACGACTTTATTCTCTTCGCAAGTATTGAAAATAGCAATTAACTATGTTCATAGGAAGTTAGGTAGAGTTAGTTAGTTGTAAGAAATATTAAAGTTCTGGAAATAAATGCATTTAAAAGTATATTGAATACAAGTAGGTATACGATTATGTATTAGTGATTGGCAGCCGCGCCCTTTGGTTGTAATCCCTATTTTACAATATTTATATTTATGTCAAAATTTACAGGATATACTAAATTTTTCAGGATTTGCAGCTGTTTCTTTGTAGGACATCGCTCTGTAGGGCATAGGCTCCCTTTCCTTCCTTATACAGCATGTTGAATCAACCCTGTTGTATAATTGAAGGGCATTCACACACTTAAAAGTATTTAAGCAAAAGTCAAAATAGCAAGAGTTAGGACCGCAAGAAAAATAGGAAAATTTTGGTCTGTATAAAATGTTGGCGGCTTTTACTCTAACAAAGATGCGACATGATGCGAATAGTTTACAAATCAAACCGACGCGATTAGTGACTGCGTTCGCGCTTTTAGGAGGGCGGAGCGCGAAGTGTGTTTAAAAAATGTTTAGTCAATTATTTAACTTAAGAGGGCCGCGACGCTCTGAAATTGCCATATAAACGCGCTACTCAAATTTCTTGAAAACCATTTGTCAGAGTATGATGAAATTTAGCGTGTTCAATTAAATTAACAATTAACAATTTGTCCGCTGCTATTTTCTTGTTTTTTTTTTTTTAAAACGTTCTCAATCGAAAATAGAGGTATGAAAAATATCCGCATTTTTAATAGGTCACTTTTGACTGATTTATTCAATAGATAGATAAAGCAAATCATAAATTCCATTACATAGGGAGGTTGTCTACATCATTAGCTGTTAAATGAATCCATAATACAAGGGAAATCCTTAGTTACTTAAAAATAATTACAGAAATGCAAAAGCCATAAAAAAAATTGAAATTGAACTTTGTCACTCTGTAAGTAACTTTAGAGGCTCGTCAGTATCATCACTCGCTCTCTTCGCTCGTCTTCTTCTTCTAGACAAAATGGCTATAGAATACCATAAGCCAATGCGAAGTTAGTCTAGGTCGCGTAGGTCGAAGTTAGTAAGGTCGCCGGACTCTTAAACTTGCATGCTCCAATCGATACTGGATGAACTCCTCGCGATACCAAAGGGTTTTTTTGTACAGTCAAGATACTTTGATATTTTTCTTTCAAATATTCGTTAGAAAATAAGCTTAACGATTACAATTATGTAAGAATCAATTTAAACAATTCGTCATACCTATTATTTTCAACTGTTACACAAAAAACTGAAATGACTTATTGTGATTTATACAATTGTTTAAATTACAACACATTGCATTTCATGCGTGAATTTCACAAGACAAATGCCCTTCATAGCTTGTGCTCGATGGGGCTAGTCAGAAACTTTATTCCCCGCAAATAAAAAAAAAATGTGCAATTTTTGTATTGCATCTCCATACTAGAATTACTCTGTTCTATGAAGATCATTGTCACTTACAAATGTTGTAATAACTGCACTGCACTGTAATAACGGTACAGTTTTAACGGATTACGAAGGAAAAAAGAAAAGGTATTTGATTATGCAGGAAAATTTATTAATTTTCCTTCAATTTTGAGTAATCCGACCACTGCAGTGGTCAAATTAAATAAAAAAAATATATATTATTAATAAAATAAATAAGTAATAATTAAAATAAGATGAAAGTTTGCATAAAAAGTAGGTATTTTTAAAAAGTAAGTAAAACTATTGAAACTACGCCAAATTGTTAACATGTAACAAAGCTTCGGCCAAGATCCGATTTCCACGTCGCGTTGCAAGATTTTCACCTTTCATAGCATTCAATGGATCTCAAATATCTGTTTTTGCAACGTCAAGCCAGGGTCTTTTTGGTTTAACTCGTATGCTCTGTCAAAATTGAGGCACTGATTGGCAACGTTCTTTAGCAGCCCACAAAGAACAATAGTGATTCTGAAATTTCTAATAAATCGCCATAATATTCAATTTTCTACGTTCCGGGTTTGTATTACATACAAACTAAAAAACACAAAGCGATACCAAACTTTCAAATGTTTCCTAGTAGGTCTCTGTACGTGACAATATCTCCAGCGTAAAATAATTGGTACCCACTTGGGTCAAAGTTTGAATTCGTGAATCATTTGAACTTTGGTAACCCCTTATTTTGGAGTAACGCAGTTGCGACTGCTTGGATGGCTGTCATTGAGATTGATGTTTTCGTCTCAATTTTTTTATTATAGGCTATTATTATATGCCAACGATACCCTACTTAAAATGCTCTTATCATCACACTTATAATTTCCATGGTAGGTATAATAATACTCCGCCAGGTATAGCATTCCGGTCACGTGAGCAACACGTAGTGACGTCAATCGATGCTTAAGCAGGACCGAAATAAGTCATTTACAAACAGTGCGAAAGAGATGGATGACGATGACAAGTGACATCCTACGTGTTTGCTCCCGGAATGCTAGATATATAGATAATATAGATAATTTCGAAGGTTTGTGAGTGAGCGAGTAAGTTTTTTGTTACTTTCTCGCTCTAAAATAGTTAAACTTGGATTAAGATGAAAAGTATGGTATACATAACGATACTAACACACAAGCTAAACTTTCTCGCAAAAATAAGGTTATAAGGTACGTATTCGAAATATGAAAAAAAACCTTGGGCCTTGCAGATTAGTGAGAATGGTTTCAGGCACATTTGGATGTATTAGGGGTACTGTGCGTGGAGAAGATTTGTACAAAGTCCTGTTACAGAGTGGAAACTTTAATTTGACTGTGTAGATTTCTTTTGTGTGTAAAATCTGATCCTATTCATATTATTTGGTTTTTAGCTAACAAATAGGTATTATGATGTTAAGCAGATAAGGTCCCTAGTTTCCGTCCTCTAATGAAAATTACCTTAAAGATACACCTAATGAGTTTGTTTAGCAAACGACCTTTCAGACTAGAGGATGCTCAGTGCATGATCGGCTTTTAACAATCGTCTTATCGCTCTAATTAGGTACATAATGGCTTAGATAACCGCCAATGTCAATAACAACGTTTTTAAACATCACCCTGGAAACTATTTAAACATTGCTGTCTGAAAATCCTTTCATAGTTTATGTGGAATTGGAAAAATATGGGTGTTCCAATTTACATTTTATTTTTATGTGCAGTTATTGGCTCTGGTATGTTTGCTTTAATTTTTTGCTAAAAGGAAATACGAATCAAGTGTGGAATTTTATTTACCCGATATCCAAGTTTTTTAAAATATCTCGCCTATGGTTGTGTAAAAAGGAAATACAATTATTATTACTACTTGGCGATTTGTCACTGAAGTCATAATATCAAAATAGTAAGTGTGTTAGAGATAAAAAAAATAGAAAACTAAGTTTAAGTTTAAGTTAAACTTAAGTTAAAGTTAAACTTAAACTAACTTTAAGTTTATCTGTAAGTTTATTTCATGTCATTATTGTGAGCTATGGATTTTGTTTAAATAAAAAAAAAAAAACAGTTAAATGATACTCAGTCTTCATGACATTACTTTTTAACCCGACGCAAAAACGATGGGGTGGTATAAGGTTGACATGTCTGTGTATGTGTATGCGTGTGTGTGTGTGTGTGTGGCATCGTAGCTCCCAAACGGATGAACCAATTTTGATTTTGTTTGATATCTAGTTATTTGTCTGTGGTTCATTCAGGATGGAGCGAGGCGCAAATATTAGGTCCAAAGTAGAAGTACCTAATGAACTTCAATATAAACTACCCACTCTAACCTTTTTTTGAAATATTACCTCCCCTAGGTTGTATATTCCATATAAATCCTTCCTTAATGTGCTCAATAATCTGTAAGCACACCCTCGAAATATCAAGTCTCTACGTCCAGCGGTGTAAGCTATATGTTAACTATCAGTCACATATTCAAAGCGTTTCACATACAAATTTGCCTAAATATTGATTGATTGATGTAGAGAAATGCATATTAACTTTCGTGTACTGTTTGCTTGCTCTCAATAGTCAATTTAATACCCTTTTTCAGGTGTGTGGTCCAAGAAACATGCTCACCTTAAGAAAGATGCCGGTGGAAAGATTGTGGGTGGCTATGATACCACAATTTCTGAACACCCGTACCAGGCGTACTTACTTTTACAAAGGGGATTAAATTATTACCAATGTGGCGGATCTATTATAAGTCCTAAGTACATCGTAACGGCAGCTCACTGTATTACTGGGTAAGGGAATAGTTATGGAATAGGGTCAACTGGGGCAATTGCGTCTTTTGAGAATTACTGACAAACCCTTCACAAATTAGGCACCACCTACATCTTTTTTCTATCTTAAGTTGTAATAATCTGTACAAGATGGCGTTAGTTGCCTAATTTGTGAAGGGTTTGTCAGTAATTCTCGAAAGACGCAATTTCCCCACAGACGCATTTGCCCCAGTTGACCCTGCATTCTTTTTAAGGTGGTTTTTCAGAAAATAATTTTCATACACATTTGAACTAAGAATTTATTTGCTATTCTTTTAATACTGTAATCTTAATAAAGTTTTAACTTAGTTATAAATACTTTTTAGTATGCAAAGAGTCTACATAAGAATTGGAAGCACAGATTCTGACAGTGGTGGAAAACAATACCAGTCTTCCTCTTTAAGGGTTCATCCTCAATACAACGCAAAGACAAGCAATTATGACGTTGGACTTATCTGGGTTGCTCGGGGTATGAAGTTGGATGGAAAGACTTCAAATACTATCGCTTTAGCAGAAAGAGACGCTAGTATACCTGCTGGGTCTAATGTTACAGTGACCGGTTGGGGAACCACAACTGTGAGTCAATTTTCTTAGACTAGTTAACTCAACTAATACACTCCCGAACGCAATAGAAGACTGTTAGGCGTTTGGTGAAAATCTTTGTTTTTTGTGTGCTACGGATATATATACGAGTACTTACGGATAAATAAAAATTTGAATTTTGTTCACATAAAACCTGTGTGCCAAAATGTGCAAAAATGTCCCAAATGTTATTATAATTCCCATAGTTCAATGTGATTAAACATGCTATTATTTAGATAAAGATTTTTTGTTTGGTGAATTTTGTAGGAAGGTGGCGAAACCAGTAACAACTTGATGGCAGTGACAGTCCCCGTCATCTCCAACGAAGAATGCAGTAACATGATGAGTGGAATAACAGATCAGATGTTTTGTGCTGGTTTTCCTGAAGGTGGCAAAGACTCTTGCCAGGTTTGTAGAATGTTATTAAAAACAATACTTAGTAAAATATTTATTTAGATTTTTGTTCATCCAATGTCAGGCTTGCGTTTGACTGTCATCTTGGCTGATGTGAGGCAATGTTACCCTTGCTTGGAGGATACCGATTCACTCGAGATTCACATTTTTTTTTTTTGAAATATTAACCAAAAGTAGACATTATATGATTTGATATTTTTCTAGGTGTTTACTTATAATTGCATCGGTATACCTTTTTTCGGTTGCCATTAGAATAAACATGATACATAATGAAGCACTTAGCTAAATTTTTTCCACCACTAAATATGTACGATGTATGGTGTACTATTTAATTTAATAATTACTTGTACTAGTAACTTATTTGCTTAAATTGTGTTTTATTATATTATTTTAATTTCCAGGGTGATTCCGGAGGTCCAGCCGTGAGTGACAGTAGGACTCTGTGGGGTATTGTATCGTTTGGCTTTGGGTGCGCAAAGCCAGGCTTTCCAGGAGTCTACACTAATGTATCCGCGGTCAGATCCTGGATAAAGACGGTCTCCGGAGTCTAAATTATAAATATTATACATACTAAAACTATTGTGGTAAACTCAAAACTGATTAGATTCAATTGGAATGAATACTTTCTTGGAATAAAATGTTTAAAGTGTGACAAATACTAGTAACAAATTCTTTAAGTTAAAATGAATACTAAAATTAATATGATTGATCCCGATTTTCAAGCTAAATATTTATTTGGCCAGAGTTAGATGAACCATTGTCGCGTTCAACCGATAAGGGCTGAGTTGTATCATTCGATATATTTTTTTCGTTTATGTTTATTCATCTCAATAGCTCGCAGTAACTAGGGTATTTTGTTAGGACAACTCCGTGTGCATTGTTTTCTAGTTTATCTAATTAGCTTGAGAAATAATTATAAAACAAATAAATGAAAAATAGGGAGGTACTAAAATGATGTTACTTGTACTTTTTTTAGTGGTAATTATTATGTGTTGTAATTATAAGAAATTAAATTCCTATTTTAGGAAAGCCAAACTGAAACCAATCATAAAGAAAACTTGATCAACTCATTATCTTTGAAAGTTAACAATTTCCATTTATATTCGAAGCAGTTCTAACCGTGAGATAATTTGACTTGATTTGTGATTCTGAAATTGCTTTTAGCGATATCATAATATTGTACTTTAGAACAAGTTGTTTATGCAAAACTTTCAATTTGCTGTGTACCACAATATGCTCCTGTTGACTTAAAATTCACGACTTCTGATGTTTCAAATACTTACGTAACTGTTGTAATAAAGGCACTGTTTACTAAATAAACTTGTTTCTTTGTTTTGACTTCAAATTGTTTTCTTTGCATCAAAGTTTTAGATTGGTAAAGCTAAATCTATCTCTGATTTTAATTAAAAGGTTTGTTTGTTATTAGAATGCTTAGTAAGTTGAAATAAACGAGTAAGTTGTGTACATGAGATAATTATTAAGGGGGAATTATAAAATTAGTAATTTTTTTTTATTTTTTTTTGTTTTTTAAGCATCTTTTTTGACTGAGCTAAGCTCAAGAGCCCTTTTCCTACCAGTCGAGATTTTCTTTTGTCATTGTCTCTCTTATGTGAAAAGCCATAAGAGTAAGAGTGACCAAGAACCATCTCGCGCCTTAAGAATAGGGGACCAGAGTGAAATTGAACAAGGATTAATGAAGATATGCGAGATCTCTGTTAGATGTAATCTCATTTCATGAAGGTATCATGAACAAACACAGTTGCTTGTAGTGGTATAAGTGTAGGAGTCCGTCTGTGAATGAATGCAAGCTTTTGTCAGATAACCACCTAGAAAAAGTGTGCAGTTAATGATTTCGGATAGCAGTAGTTAAAAACTCTGGGTGCATGCGGGCTGTTTTTTTAAATGCAACTGACTAAGAGACCTAAATAGGTCTCTTGCATAAGGTAATATGCATATCATTGCAATAGGTAATATGCATATCACAATTTAATGCCACCCAGGAGGGCTATTCCTACGCGTGAGATGAGATGAGATTTTATCTTGGTCACTCTCACACCTATGACGTTTCAAACGAGAGCAACAAGGAGGAAAAAAGGTGAGATGAAAATCTCAAATCTCCGAATAGGGCCCCAGGGCTTGAAACTTCAAAATATCGTGGGGCGATGCACTACTTTCGTCATTTTGAGGTATCTCTTCACGTTCAATAATTTAAAACATTGCTCTTCTGTCTGGAACAGAGTATAAATAAATTTAAAATAAGTAAATACATTTACAGACTTGTTTGGTGGTTGCATAGCTGGGAAAGACACGGGCAAACTGCAGAAGAATACAACTACGGAATAAAATTACTAGTAGCTCACTATGTCCCTACCCAGCTATGTATTCTTCTTATATGCTCGCTATCTACTTATATAGAGTCAACTGGTACTAATGCGTCTATGGAGCAATTGCGTCTTTCGAGAATTACTGATAAACCCTTCACAAATTAGGCTACTAACGCCATCTATAACAGATTGTAGTTACAACAATCTTTAGTAGATGGCGTTAGTTGTAAGACGCAATTGCTCCACAGACATATTTGTACCAGTTGACCCTACTTGCAAAGTATTCGTTACTTACTATGTCAGTACCCAGTTTTGTCTTGTTGCCGGGATATTATAGAATACGGCATTGGGATTACCTGCCAGTATTAAAGCTCGGTGCGGACGAACCATCAGGTAGCAGCCATAAGAGGTTAAGTGTTTAAGCCAGACAGCCGTATACCACCACAACCGGTTTCATCAGCTGCGTTTCTTTACAAAATGTATGAAAAGGTTCAATATTTTAATTAAGTGAGGTCATTAAATATTAGAAATTTTAGAAAAGTCATAGCAACTTTACTCGCTTTTAGCTTCCAATTCTCTAAGTCACTCTTCTTGCTCTACCCTGTGGCTTTAGTAAACGACTGATTTAAAACTAAGTAGATTCCGACAATTTTTACTAAGTATGCAATTTAAAGTTACATACCTATAGATAAAAGTATGCCACAATTGAATAGTTAATGAGAAACGAACTCAGGCTAATTACACCTTACTGTTAAAATTATAGAGTTTAATAGAAAAAAAAAATGTATGCTACCTAGTCACTGCAATTATTTAGATAAGAATAAGTGGAATAGTTTAGATAATTTTAAATTTTTCAATTATTTTCCTGATATTTAAGCTTGAAAGGCTTAGTTTCGGCCTCACTCCAGTGTTGACAACCAGACAACCAGCAATGAAGTATTTCCTTTTAGCACTAGTTCTGTGTGCAGCTTTTGGCAAAGGTATTTTATTTTTCCAACAATTGCATAATCATTGTTTGACTAATTTTCGTTTTTTTAACTAAAAATGAAGACTGCATCGTCCTTAACAATGCGTTCTAACTATCCTCCTCTTTTCTAACTTGCTGCGTCCGACGGGGTTCGTTGTTATGTACCTAGTACAATTTTGTGTTATTTGAAATATCATGTACCTTCTGTTATACGGTTTAAGGCTACATACAATCTGATCTAAATCTGACAGCAATTCACGGACGTACATACCAAATCTGCGAATTTAAAAAAAACCAAAATAAACTTCAAAATCCGAAAAACCTACTAGAAATTCCACTATCTTTTACATTTTTACTTTAGTTAGTTTTCTCACTTTAGTAAAATATTGACGATTTGTAAAAAAATTAAGCCTAGTTGGAGAAGACCAGCCTCTCAAGCCAGAGGAAGCGACGACGACGACGACGACAAAACTCAGCCGACGACGGCACGCACCAATTTGATGAACATATGTGCGTATTGTATGTCATCTGCTACATGACTGGAGCCTGGTGTATGGCGACAGGCTCACTCCCTGTCACATTTGGGACTGAATATCGTCCAGCAAAGTGTGGGTGTTGTATTACACCTCTGCCAGGGGGCAGAGGTGTAATACAACACCCACACTTTCACACACACACACAACACACAACACACACACTTTCCCCCGAGGGCGGGGGAAAGGCGTGAAGATTTGTTATGTTATGTTATGTAAAATATGTAATTTTCTTCAGATGTTATGGCGAAGAAACGTCACAAAAAACACCATTCAAAATCAGATGGCAGCAAAATAGTTGGAGGACAGGACGCGACCATTCAGGACTATCCTTATCAGGCTTTCTTACTGCTAACTAAGGCAGATCCAAATGACAATTATCAATGCGGTGGAGCCATCATCAGCACTCGGTATATATTGTCGGCTGCGCATTGCTTCCAAGAGTAAGTTTCATCACAAAACCAATTCTTAAACACAATTTTACTTTAAAGTCAGTTTCATAAACTTAAAGCTACGTTTATGGTCCTATCTGGTCATGGATATCGCTAGTTAAGCCAGCAGTTACGTTCGGTTTAAAGTGTGTAAGTTCCAAGAACTAATTCTTTTTTAATAATTTCCTAATCCTTCTTAACTATTTTAATCCTAACTTCCTAATTCTAATCCTATCCTAAATAATATTTTAAATACGAAAGTGAGCTTATTTGCATGTTTATTCGTTAGTTTGTTAACCAAGCATCCTGAAATATAGTAAACAGGCTAACAACCTGTATGCTAAATTTCAGGATGATTGGTTACAGGCTACAGAAACTAACTTAGGGTACCTCTCATCAGAAAAAAAAAACGGTTGGACTGGACCCGTGGGACTACGGATGACCGCGGAGTGCAGCCAGTTTTACTATCTATCTGTATAAATCCTACTAATATTATAAACGCGAAAGTTTGTAAGAATGGATGTATGGATGGATGGATGTTTGTTACTCTTTCACGCCTAACGGCTGAACAGATCTGGATGAAATTTGGCACAGAGATAGATTGTAGTCTAGAATAGCACATAGGATACTTTTTAGCCGCGGGTGAAACCACGGGGCGAAGCTAGTATGTATATAAAAACCTAAAGAGAGTTTTTACTATAAACTTAAACTAGTGTCTCTGTGAGCTGTAGACCTCGCGGCCGACGTTTGTCCTCCTCTACAGTTGCATTCCTCAACCGATTCTCGTGAAATTTTGTTAGCAGGTTCGATAGTTTTTGCCGAGTCCGTTTTTGGATTTTTTTGATGGCATTTTGGAATTTGGAGGACAAAGATCGGGACAGAAATTCGGACTGAGATCCTGACATAGATCCGGACAGAAATCGGATTTACAAAAGTATTTTTGTCGAAGCTGAAACAGAAACGCAATTGCTAACGGTCGCTCGGACGATAAAGTTAAGATTTAATAATAATAATAATAAATAATAAATTCGGGACACTTCCACACACGGTCGCCTGACCCCAAACTAAGCAAAGCTTGTACTATGGCTGCCAGGGACTGATATACATACTTAGATATTTTTAAATACATACTTAAATACATATTAACACCCAGACATAGAACCAACACAAATGTTCACCACATAAATGTTTGTCCTAGGTGGGAATCGAACCCACGCCCCCAAGCTCAATTTATTTACCTATATTAATTTTTACATAATTTTTCAGTGGTATTGAGTCAGTCAAGGCTAGGATAGGAAGCACTGACAAATTTTACGGTGGAGATGAATATTCCGGTACCTTTAAATTCCATGAAGATTACAACAAAATTACTAAGGACTATGACATTGCTTTTGTTAAAACAGACAAGGAAATGACGTTGGACGGGGTGAATGCTAAAGCTGTTAGTGTAATAGGAGAAGGAAAAAGTATTCCTTCCGGTTCGATAATCAAGCTAAGCGGTTGGGGAGCTACAAGCGTAAGTAATAAGTAGTAGCACGAGTAGTATCAGTGCAAATAGTCAAACTTTCAACACTCAAGTATACTCTTGACCGATTTTTTTAGTAAACTGTAATGCTAATGTTACATTGAGCTCTAGTTAAAAAAATCTTAATTAAATATCTATAGACTCACACAGGTGAGTTTAACCAAAAATATTGCTAAGATTAATATTAATGTTGTATCTATTTTCATTCAATTTCTTCTTCGTAATCTTTCTTAATTCATTTGTAAAATGTTAGCGTCGTTTCAGACTCTTCCGTTTGTTTTTGGCTTTGTTGTTAAAATTGCCTTTTTTATTTAGAATTTCACTTTCAATGTTCTACAGGAAGGTGGAGATGTGAGTGAGACATTGAGAGCTGTGGAAGTTCCAACGTTGTCGAATGAAGAATGTAATGAGAAGCAGACTGTAACTGAAAGACAGTTTTGCGGTGGTTACAAAGAAGGTGGCAAAGATACCTGTCAGGTGAAAAACATTAAATTTAATATCTCTTAATCTCAGATCAACCTAGAGAGCAAGATGGCGCACGGCGTATGATTTAGGTGAAGCCAAAAAACCACCCAAAAACAACGCTACTGTCACACAACACGCACACATTGCCGCAAAAAAACTACGCTACTCGCTTGGTCATTCTTACCTCGACATTATGTACATTGGTTTATGGTATAATTTCGTGTACATAAATATGTATACATACTGCATTATAAAAGTGTGGCCAGGACTACATTATGAGGTTCTTTTTAAAAACTGTGCAGTTTTTTTACAAGTCAATTTTGAAAAAGCCGTATCATTAAACTGTTACAAATATGTGCAGGTTTAGAACATTAAATCTACTAAGGTTGTATATTGAAACGGAAATGGCTAACGTAGAGTTTCGAAATTAATATTAGATTTCGTGCAATTGGAAATGTTTTATCATTGCAATAATACCACACGCACACGTTAAAAAAGAAGTGGCTTTAGCGAGATATAACGCAGTGTTCATTCTTTTCCTCTAGATTAATCTGAGCTCTTAGTTTAGTTGTATTGTAATGGTCTGAGATAGAGTGGAAGATTCTTGAGCCACTAGGCCATGCGGAGAGTCAATGTGATGGAACAACCTTTGGTATATTTTGGGTGTAGCTTTGTCTGAGTATATGAAAAGTAGTATGACAGGGATAGCTTAATAACGTGAAGCCGATAACATTAGCTTCTACCTGTAATTATTATGTATTCTGAAGACTACGATCGCTCTACCAAGTGCAAAAGAACTGAGAAAGAGTATGACACGTCATTATCCTCCTATCCTAAGGTTGCCTGGAAGAAATCGCTTTTTGTGATAAGGCCGCCATTTTTATTAGGTGATTTTTGTATTTTGTTATGTTATGTTATATTTGATGTTGATCACATAATCGTTTTATGGTTGACATACCTACAACACGCACGAAACGCTTTGGTTCCTCATTTCTCATACGGACCGCTAGAGTGTGGAATACTCTGCCAGACTGTGTGTTCCCTGACACTTATAATCTGGGTGTCTTCAAGTCTCGAGTGAATCGGTTTCTTCTAGGCAAGCGTGCTCCAGCGTAGGCCGCATCACTGCTTATCATCAAGCATGTTGGCGGCCAAACGCAAGCCTATTATGTAATAAAAAAAATAATTAAAAAAAAACATAAAGAGTTTATCTATATTATCTATCTGACACTGACGTTCGAAACTAATTGTTATTATTATTTATAGATATCTATTATCTATATTTACGAGTATATTTTATGTACAGGTATACCTAGTACTCAATACTATTCTATAGCACTATACAGTCTTATTTTCTTTGCTTTTTTTAGGGAGACTCTGGTGGTCCAGTTGTTTTGGACAGTGGAATCTTAGCTGGTGTGGTTTCTGCTGGGTACGGATGCGCCAGGCCCGACACACCGGGGATTTACACCAACTGCACCGATCCACCTGTGAGGTCTTGGATCAAGCAGCATACTGGAGTTTAACACTTTAATGACACCACTTCAACTTCGCTCAAGAACTTTTGTTTGTTTTACAAAACAATTAGTAACCTTGTTGTTCGACTTATTAATACTACGATATATTATACTATACCAGTTACTTTTATTCTCTAACATATCAATTAAATCTTTTTTCGAGGGAAGTTTACGTTGCTGTTTTTCATTGAGCAAGTGGTCGAATGATTGTACGTCAATGATAAAGTGAACCTCAAAAAATTACGTGGATTTTGGAATTGAATTATTTATTTTTAGTCTAGCATTATAAATAAAGGCACTGTTTACGAATTACTGCTGTATTTTTTAGCTCACTAGCGACCAGTCCCGGCTTTGCACGGTACCTATAAAATTTCCCTGAAACATTATTTAACTGATGTTGAAAACCGCATCAAAGTTTGTTACATGGTTTAAGATTACTCAAACGATAAACAGACAGTCAGACAGACGTGCAACAGAGCGACGTTGTTTTGTACTACGTAGAGATACAAACTCCTATAATCATTTTCCTATACGATTCATATTATATCTGTGTCATATTTTAAAATATCTTTGCCGAAGATAACGATTATACTTTTAATGTCTATTGTTTCTGAAAAGAAGAAAAGATGAGAGAAGTTAGGGACTTCTTACCTTATAGGAAAACTTATAGCTGTACCCAATCATAAATCTAACTTACCAACATATTGCATTACATAATTGGACTAAATAATAGGTATTTTTGGCTTTAATTAAGCAGGTATCGTTATATAACGTTTTAAAGTAAATGTTGTAAGTTTTAAAACTTGGCTCTTAGAAGCCCAGAAGTTACAGTGCGCTGATACTAGTAATAATGCATTCGTTTTTGAATTAAATTTGAAGTATCTGCCTATTTAATTTCTAAACTTATAAGAAAGCGCATGAGTCGGAAAAAAAGGTGCACAGAGTAAATAATACTCTGATTATGATTATGAGGAAATTGAAAATTCAACTACCTATTGTTTCTTTCCAAAAACCAATTAGTCTTTTTTCTTTTTTCTTGTCGTTTGCCTACAAAACTCCATTTGATAGGGGAGTGATTTATCGTTATAATCACTTGGTTGTCATTACAACTAAGAAATACGTAATACTAGACAGTGGCAAATGCATACGACGTGCAGCGCCAAAAATGCGCGAAAAAAATAGCTTTTTTTTGTTTTATAATTTCATGCTTCTGCTTTTTTTTGTGGTGGCCAGTTGGATTTTCGAATAACTCTTCCCTGAGCTGAGTTTTTAATTCAAGTTTGCTCTTTGCTCGAAAACTCCCTTGGGAGTTTCATACAACTTTATCTTCCTGAGGCGGCAATGCCTTGCTTTGCAATGCCTTTACGTTGAGATTATACTTGATATGTAATTGGTCATTGTCGAGCAGGTGATGTGAAAACAATAATATAGTATTGTATTAGGTATATCCGAGCGGTGAATATTAAGTTGGAAGTTTCAAATGTCGAGACACGTGGCAAGTTACGCGCCTTAAAACTTGTAATATGACATAGCAAGTTTTACATAGAAATGGATTATAGAACATTTGGGTAGATAGGAAAATATAATGCCTAGAATATGTGCTATCAGTCTAATTGCTACATTTTAAATGGTGGGTAATTGATTGTTAAATGGCAAAATTTAAAACAAACCTTTTTAAGGCCACATCAACCTGAAAACTTCACAACAGCCTTAGAATTCTTGCAACATAGCAATCTTTTTATATATTTTATTCGTGTTTGCTGTATTAAACAGAGGTAAAATTTACGGATCTTGTACATCTTTTTCGTGTAGGTTTTTCTGTTACTTAAAATAGCCTTTTTTCATGTGAATCTTCAAGATAATTAGACTTGACAAAATTTGGTGACGGTAAAATTGTTCATGGAAGTAAATTGGACATTTTCCTTACCAAACGCATTAATTTATTACGCAATTTGGAAATAAAAACGTCCAATGTGGAGGATCCATTGGTAATAATAAGTACCAATTTTATTTTGACGACAGCACACTGCCTCACAAAGTTTGTAACATTTTTTCTATTATAACATAACATATCGTCACGCCTTTCCCCCGAGGGGGCTGGCAGAGGTGTAATACAACACCCACACTTCACCGGACGATGTTTAGTCCCAAATCTGACAGCGGCCGAGCCTGTTTCTATTATATAGTTTCTTTTTTATTATAAAGTTAAATTTAGGAACGAAACAACATGTGCCTAATTTTTGAAAATATATAACTGCACAGTGCAGTCTCTGCGCGACTCTCTTGCATTTCCGCAATTGTTACCTAAGGTGAAAATTATTATTTTTCACTCTTGGTAACAACAGCAAATTTCATCTCGAACAGTACCTACTTTAGTTTTAAAAACGGGAAAATTAGGATAAGGACCGAACATTTGTGAAGGGTTTGCCAGTAATTCTCGAAAGACGCAATTGCCCCATAGACGCATTTGCCCTAGTTGATCCTACCAAAGGTTTGGTTTAAATACTTTGTTTGGGTAAACTTAAACCAAAAAAATCATAACTATTTTTAAAGGAGGACGACCTTAAAAATCGTAGTTATTATGATTTATAGAATTAAATAACGCTGACGAAAAGTCAACAAGGTATAACGATTAAATTATAAAATTAGACGAATAATATGTAGTGCGGTAAAAGCACGTAAATTTTGACATACCACAAAATATGATAAAAGCAAAAACTGCCAAACAGTAAGTAATTCGAAAATACGTTTGAAGCCCATGAGGATAAACTGTCATTTCCAGGAGTTTGCGAAAAAAGAAAACTAATTTGTATTAGGGAAATAATGAAATCTTTGTCCGACGCGGAAGTTGTAGATTAGCATGAGGAGATACAGTGCAACAAAGTTATGCGAAGACCGAGCCTACCAACCGAAAATAATTGATTCCAGGGAGATTCCGGCGGCCCTGCGGTATTGTCAGACAGCAAGATTAAAAGTCGCTATAGTGCCTACTAGCTATGAGTGCACGAAACCCGACAGTCTTGGCATCTTGGTTAACATTACTGATCTGAAGGATTGGATTCATAAAACCACTAGAGTAATTCTACTGATTGAAACTGAAAAAACTACTACAGCTAAATTAAATAAATCTTAGTTCTAGCTGAAGTTAATAATTAATTCTAAATTCCAGTCAAATACAACAAAGCGTGTTGTTTCGTTCTTTGGGATTACTTCTGGTTTAGACGTTAGCTTTATTATTTTGAAAATAATAGGGATGGTTTTGGTATTCGTTTTACGCGCGTTGACAACGTTTTTTATCATGAGCTATCTATTCTATACAATCTACTTTAAAAACAGCACATAAGGTTTGTATTATGTGTATCTAATCATGAACATTTTATTCCAGGGTTGGTTCTACACTTATTAAAATTTGTTCATAAAATATTTTTCACATTCATACTCATAGGTAATCTGTTAATGCCTTAGTATCGCCTTTCCGTGTAATCCTGTTTAGTTTTCAGTACCTTAATTTTGACCTTACAATATTGACCTTCAAAATCTAATTTTTAAAATCATAATATACAATGTCATTATTAACTCCGCTGTTTGACTTGATTAAGGTGTTGTTTGAAATACCCTTGTTATCATAGAAAATATGTCAAGAATGCTTACCAGCATTGTAATATGGCTACATGGTTAGAGATAATTATTTTCTTTTATAAGCCTAGTGCTATCGTGTGACTTACTTTTGTGAACAGTTCATAGTTAATAAATATAGGTATTTATTTTTAATGAAATTATTAGTTAAGTACAAACAATTTTTAAATCAAAAAGCGTCCAATGTACTTAAAAACTAATTTAAGTTCATTGGATTGATTTTAAAATTGTGAAACTAGCATAATGCCATTCACTAATGATCTAAATGAGTCTGTAATATTTTGTTTGGTCGGAGGAAAGTTTCTTTAAACTTTAGGAATTTTAATCCTTAGGTAACCAAAAATTTGAGAATAGAAATCATATTAATTGATTGTAATGGTCGGAAAAATATTTACCAAAAAAATATTTTTGACAGTATTATCTGACCTTAATGTTTTGTTCTCTCTGCAATTATAGGCAATTCAATCAATTAAAACTATTTTATTATCGTCACTTTCCCACATGGCTTAAACATTAATAAATCTAGAAAATAACGGATAGTGTCGTAAATTTTTGTATTTCCACAATATTCGCACACATCTTCACTTAACATCAAATGAGATTGTGACCTAAAAAACTTATCTAGAGAGATAGAAGATACTATCAATAAAATAACTATCATAGTAGATATTCATAACATATGTGTTCTAGTCACCATACACGCATTATTTACCTGTATTAATAAAACCTTTACCTAATTACTACTAATTGCTGAGATAAACAATTGTCCATGATATGAATAAATGAACGAGAAAAGGTATTTAAAGTACGAGTAACTCATCTGCAGTTGTCTTTACAATTTCACAAAGGGCACGATGGGTTACTTGACTTACTTTGCTTTATTCATTTGTATTGCTCTGAGCTACGGTGAGTTGATTTATTTTTACGCATGTTTTTTTTTCTATTATTTTTTTTATTTTTAAATTAGTGGCACCTACTTCAATATTAGGTTTAAGTGAGAAGAAACTATATTCTACCCGTTTCTTTGTCTGTTTCCTTTGCACGGTAAAACTACTGAACAGATTTTGATAAAATAGTGTGTGTATATGAACAGAAATTGTATGCATTGTATTAAAAAACTGAAGTTGATTTGGTATGAAAATTTAATCAAGGTGTTAATCCTATCCTACTAATATTATAAACGCGAAAGTTTGTATGTATGGATGGATGGATGGATGTTTGTTACTCTTTCACGCCAGAACGGCTGAACAGATCTGGATGAAATTTGGCACACAGATAGATTATAGTCTAGAATAGCACATAGGATACTTTTTAACAGCGGGTGAAACCGCGGGGCGCAGCTAGTTCCAATATAAAGTAAAGTAAAACAAAGAAGTCCACTTTCAAAATTCACTACTTTTCATAATAGCTACTCGTACCTATGAGTGATCGGTCCGTTTCGCACATAAATTTGTATAAACTGTTTACTCTCTTTTCAGATACTATATCAGCTCGTAGATTGCTAAAGGATGACAATGGAAGGATTGTTGGTGGAACCGAAGTTCCAATTGAAGACTTTCCTTACATGGCATACCTTTTGCTGTACAACGGAACTGCTTACTTTGAGTGCGGAGGCTCCATCATCAGCAGGCGCTACATTTTGACAGCTGCACATTGCATTGAAGAGTAAGGACGTTTTGAAAACTCTGCAGCAACTAAATTTTAACAGATATGTGGCATGTGGCGTGTGGCATGTATTAAGTGTTTTTTTTTTTTTTGCAGCATCTTAAGTGTGACTGTAAGAATAGGAAGCTCAATGTCCATGAGTGGTGGACAGACTTACCAATCTATTTGGATGAGACAGCACAACTTATATGACGCGAGCAACTTCGACTATGATGTGGCAGTCATCAGAGTCCCGCGAATGAACCTGGCCAGCGTCAATGCAGCTACCGTGAAGTTGGTTCGGGGAGGAAAAGTCATTCCAGAGGACACTAGTGTGAACATTACTGGATGGGGCGTTACTAGTGTAAGTAGCTTGCTAAGGCACTGACCAGATAAAAAAGACGCAGGACGCGACGAGATACGGACGGAACGGAGACATGGCACCTTCATACAGAAGAAGAGTGTCGCGTTCGCGCACCGTCCCGTCTTTTCTGTTGCATCGCATTTCTACTAAATATTTTGTATGGAAATACATAGAACGGACGCTGCGTCTGCATCTTGCTCGTGTCTCGTAATAGCCTTACATACATCGTTTCTGTCTGGCTTGCCACTAAAAAATAATTTTACCATAGTGATTAAACATTTTTGATCAGCTAAAAGGGGGGCCAGGCTAGGTCTTAGCGGTCTTGCTATTCTTGCAACATATCACCTAGTGAATGTATAAAAATATGTATGTATGTATATCAGTCTCTGGCAGCTATAAAGCATTGCTTTGTTCGGGGTCAAGTGACCGTGTTTGAAAAATGTCCCGAATTTATTCACTTTAATCTAACCAGCAAGTTAGTAGCTTGCTCCCCTTTTGCTCGCTTTTCTTTCCGTAATTACTAATGTATCGAAAACATAAAATTCCATTACAGTAGTGGCAAGTTATCCTGATACTTTAATTCCTGTTTTTAGGAAGGTGGTACGGGAAATGGGCTCTTGATGGGAACTACTGTTCTAACGTACACCAATCAGGAATGTGAAGAGTTACTTGGCGAAGACAACGTCACAGATCGAATGTTTTGCGCTGGTCTCGACGAAGGTGGCAGGGATGCATGTCAGGTATATTATGAAAACTATTTTTAATATTATGACGCGTTCCTTATTCAGATGAATTTTAGCAACAGCTTTGTTTCAATGTTTAATTTTGATCCTTAGGTTATTTTTACATTTTTACACTTCCTTGCATCACGAGACAGTGCCGCGGGACGAGCCAAAAATCAGCGAGGAGAGTGATTGTCAGTGTGTTGTGCAGGTTTTGCCGCACGTGGTTTTGATAAAAACTGAAACAGTAACGTTAAAAATGCGGTACCCCACTTCCCTGCGAGTGAGAATCGCCTAAGTAGATGCAACGCTAGCAGTTTGTTCGAGTACATCTTGTACATACATCAAGTAAAGGAATGGCTTTGTTTTAGGGTGATTCTGGCGGACCAGCTGTGTCAGAGGGAGAGCAACTAGGAATAGTGTCAAGCGGGTTCGGATGTGCTCGTCCCGAGACACCTGGCATCTACACTAACATCACCAACCCGGCCATCAGGAGGTGGATCAGTTGGAACACTGGAGTTTATTAATTACTGAAGACGAACAAACGTCTCTGATTAAGGAGCAATTAAGTAATTATGCTTGTAAATACAAAAAAAGACAAAAAAAAACCTTAATCTTTGCTTAGTAAGAAAAATTACATCAATTCTGTTGTCAACTTTATGTTTTTAAACTCTATGTTTATGATATTAAAGTAAATTAGACAACGATAAAACTATTGTCATCTTTTTTTTTACGGAATTGAATAGAGACGGAGATAGTTTTATTTTAGTCCTGTTAGACTTAGTTTAGTTTATAAAACGGTACAACAGAATTGATAAAACTGTTACAGTTTAATTGTGAAGGCGTAAAACTTAATCCTCCTTTAGCAATTACCGTCGTATAGCCTCGAAATAGTTATACAGAGTTTTGTCTTTTTTGATCGAGTAATTAATATTAAAAGAAAAAAAAAGACAAAACACTGTAGGTATCCCTATTCCGAGGCTATACAAGGTTTATTGCTCAGTGCGTTATTCTATTGTATGCTCAACAACTAATTTATGAATTTCACAGCAGGAAACTCTGTAAAGTTCTTAATTTAGAGAATAATCAACGAACACTGTTATAATTATGAGAACTCGTACTTACTTTGTAAAATTTCAGAGAAATCTTCGTTGTTAAGCTCGATGAAAAGCCTAAATAATTAATTTGAATGAGAAAGCCTCCAACGGAAAGTATTAATTATAAGATTATTAATAAGAATGGCTTATTAAGGCTATAAAAAATTAGCTCTGCGGTTTTACCTTTTAGGAAAATGTGAAAACTTATTTATGAATGCTATTACCAAATAATATAATTATTAAGTAAAATAAACAAGCAAAAACATATTATATTTCTATTTTTCTTTACATAGTAGAATTAAGTCCAAAGAGATAAGATTACAGAATGATTAGAAAATTACCTGTAGCGGTGGCCATATTAAGTTTAAATTAACTCGAAATAGTATAAAGTACCTGGATGACCGAGCTTTGCTCGGTATTTTTTTTTAATTGTGTTTTTTGGAAAATAAACAATTGATTTTAGTCTAACCTCAAAGCAAACACTCATTGACTTCGTGTTACTTAACAACGCCATCTGCTGTTGTGTCGTTAAAGCAATTAGTTGCTCACAAAAAATAGTATTATTATTCGCCAATAGATGTCAGGAAGAGTCATATTTTTCAGTTGAGACTACTCAAACGCCTCCTTTTTGTTATTTTTCTTCCAAGTTTATGTTTAAGTTGATTATCGATAAAACACGAATAAAATGACATTTTCCAAAAATGATTCCTAGCTAGATCGATTTATCGCCCCCGAAACCCCCATATACTAAATTGTATGAAAATCGTTGGAGCCGATTCCGAGATTTCAATTATATATATATATACAAGAATTGCTCATTTAAAGATATAAGAAATTCGAGTATAGTGACATGCACTTACGTCAACAAATACAAAAGCGATACCGGAATAAGTGAATAGCAACAAGTGGGAGAGAGACGATGACGATGATGTATTTGGGTGTCAACTCCTGAAACACTAGACCTTACATTGATTTTTTGAATCATGTGGAGTTTAAATTGGTCAGAGAAAAAACATATGGTGGCTCTTGACGGTCACGAAGGTGTTCTAATGAACCTAATTAAAATTAAGATTTTTGAAATGAACTATTATTTCGCGGTTTTTATTTATGTACTCTGCTTTACTTCAATAAAGAGACAAAGGAAGATAAAACTAGTAAAGAGTCAGAATTAGGTAACTGTTTTGACATGTTTTAAAAAGTCATCCAGAATACTCATCTACTGCAAACGTAGGTAGCTATATTTAGGAAAGCGTTTTGCAAAATTGTTAAAAGCAATTTTCTAACAACATTACGCATTTTACCGACAAAAGAATAAAAAGACACAAAGGGCGAAACCTGTGAATGTTGCGAACGAAAGCAGGTAGAAAACAAAAACTTTTTCTCTGAATGACAAAACTCACAATGAATACTAACGCGGAATACCTTAGCATTTAAATGAACGGGTCCAGCAAACTCCTTGTGTAGCTGAAACTTTTTTAATTTCGTCGAAAGCGGCCAGGTGCTGAGCTCACGTCAGTTACAATTTTACTAGAGATGTACTCAAATTGACTTAGCCGGATTTGAAAAAAGTCGCCAGTTGAAAAAAACTTTTATTTAATGACTACAATATATACCAAAATAATGATCTAGATCGATATGAGGTTTCATAAGAGCATTAACTACTTTGATTTTTTTGGTTAAACAATTTTTTTAAATCTTCGATATTAATCAGCTCTAGAGCGTTCGGTGGTTTTTGTGTTCCCGTAACTCTCATACAAATGATTCCCATCCCAGAGATTTCCATATTTAGAAATTAAAAATTTGAAAGATTTCCATATGTACATATAAATATATTCATATATTCCATGGATTGAAGTACGACCAACATGGTAAATAACATATTTTTTCGGGTTGTACATCAAGTAAAGTGTAGTGAAGCTACCTCATCTCTACTCACGTCAGGTTCAATTCGACAGACGATCCCCACCTTCCTGAATTTCAAAGATAAGGAACACTCATTTCGCGAAGAAATGTAATCGTTTACTTTTTAATTGAGATTCCGTTGATTAGGTCCATCCCAACTTATTCAAGCCATCTGCGAAATTAGTTTTTGAATTTTAATTGGACAGTGCGTTCTTTTTATGACATTATACATTTTTTCGATTTTTTTCTTTTTAGCTAGCTAATTTTGAATTTTAGAACGGGATTAGAAGTTGCCTGATAAAAAAATATTGTAGGTAATTAACATCAAGCGCTATTGTTTCGAATTTTAATTTCAAGAAAATCCTTTAAAAATCTTACACTGTGCCTTACCTGTTAACTTTTGTAAAACAGACCAGACGTTCACTAAAAGAACAAGTTTTCCCCAAGCAGACGTTTTTCATTAACGTTCCTTAACAAAACTGTCCTAGTTCCAACACTTTATTATATGGAAAGGAGTGAATAAAGCTGTTATTTAACTATAGGCCGCGCTAAGTCCGCTACTGCGCCAGACTGGACGGATGAAGGGAAAAGATAAATGAAAATGTAATTAAGCACAAGGAAAACTTTTAAGAGAGCGTTAAAAAGTTTCTTAGCTCCGGCTACATTATTTATTTCTCTCTGAGGGGTAATCTTGTTATTTGTTTGTCTGTTTTCAAATTATATTTTTTCGTAATTTAATGCATATTTATAGATGTAGTAATTTGAGCTGAAGTTTTACTAATGGAAAATCGGGATGAGATTAGGAAAAGTTGGCGTCGTTTTGGTAAGAAAAAGGAAAATTTGGGTAAAAAAAATTATACAAAAATAAATTTCGGTAAACCAAACACACCATTCGTTCAAAGTGTGAATAGTAGAAAAGTATTTAGCAACTGACAAAAACACCAGCCTGGCAAGGGTAGGCCAGGTGACAATTCGGCTATGGCCAATACTTCACTGACCCGTTGACGTTGCGTTAGCTTTAAAAAAACGAACAGGGAAGGCGCAGTATCAGAAACGTTCTACAAACGTGTCACCAGTAGTCCAATGTTGTGAGACATTAGTGATACTGAGCCGTTCCCGGTCCGTTTTTTCACGACAAACGGAACATCAGCAGTTCAGTAAAGCATCGCTTTTGGTTAGCTGAATAGCCCCCAGAACATGTTTCAAAACGCAAACCACGAAACGCTGAAAAACAAACAGCCCGAGAGGTGATATCCCAATATTTCCATCGTATTTCTCTTTTTCCCGACATTTAAATAAAGATATCGGGTTTCTGCATCCATTTGCGAAAGGGAAAGTAATTCAAGCGGAACAAGAAAAAGGTGGGTCTTAATTGCGAAACAAAATTACGACGATACTGGAAAACCGAGCGATAGAGGAAAAATAAGCCGCCGGAGTCTGCGTTCACCCCTTTTTTATGTCCATTTACCTTGCTAACGATTAGATGCGACGCGGTATTTACAGGTCTTTTCGTCAAATTATTTAGCAAAACGTTTAATTTTTTAACTCGACTGAGGCGAAGTCAAAAAAGGAAGGTTGTATCCTGTAGGTAGGTATATTGTGTGTATGTCAATCAGAGTATCCTTATATTTCCCCGTAGCTACTAAACGGCTGAACCGGTTTTGATGAATGAGTTGTCGTTATATACGTATTTATTGCGTGAATGTTTTAGGTTACATTTTGCAGAATGGGGTCTTTAAAAAAAAAATATACTAAACTTGTGTGACTGACTACTTGACGAGATGAGCAAATAGCTCATCGTAAACATTTGTTAGTGTATCAAACTTAATGGTATTCTGAGCTTTTACTGTTCAACTTTACAAAAACCCTGTACCTGAGCCTGTAAACATGCAGTGCTCGCAAACCTAAGATAGGCATAAATAATAGATTAGCTTTTTTATTTATAAGTTTATTTTGGCTTTGAGTTTTTTTTGGCTCTAGATTATTACTGTGTAAAAATAAACTTTTTTTTTTCTTACTAGAACTTACTAGTAAGATCTATCTATCTAGACAAAAAAAAAACATGACATTTTTTTTTAATGTAGAATAGGTCGGCGTTTGACCACCAACTCGCCTGATGTTAAGCGACGTTGTGGTCTAAGATGGAGCACGACGACCTATAAAGTACTCATTCACTCTAGCCTTGAAGTTTTGTAGAGAGAAGAAGTACAAAGACGGCAGTTGAGTGAGGCGCTACAAATGCGCTACTGCTCAGACCCGTCTTCGGAACGGTTACATTATTGATTAAACAATGAAAAAAATTTAAATTGATTATATATTATCCTAGTAATCATCTAAAAATCTAAACTGTCTGTTGAATTAGCACTTAATATTATTTAGTGTACATCATACTAAGAAGACGTACAATTATTGTAAAAGAATGATGTATGTACTTGTGCAGATGAATAGTACTAGTACTAGTGTACTAGGTACTTAGACAAACAGATAGATACCTAGTATTTTTTGAAAAACTGACTTACAGCATACTTTATTAAAGTCTACTTTTGCTGTATTTATTATCCTGGCAATTAACAAGTGTCTATTAAATAAAGCCCTGCAGCTCTCGTATTACTTCAACAAAATGACTTATATGACCTATGCGTATTTTCAACTTGGCTTATTCCTTTGTAAAGTTCACGTTTCACAATTTAGTGCTGTTAGGTTAGTAGAGGACTATCACAATAAAAACCGAACATTTTGATACTTACCAGTATTAGACGATATCTCTCAGCCAGGTAATTTTCAAAAGTATAGCATAAATAAAGAATTCAGAGAATACTGCTCTTGTAGGGAACTAAAAGTTTAAAATTCGCGCCGTCTGAATCGGCAACTCACGCGCCGCGCTTCGGACGCGTTCGTATGGCTACGCCGAGAGACTGCGGAAAGACAAGGACTGCTTGAGCGGACCTCTCTCTCTCGTAAAACATCCACGAAAATGGCGGATCGTGCTCTGTGATAATTAATTAAAATATTCGTTAAAATAAACTTAAAAACACGAAAAACTATCAAAAAACCTGTGTGTAACCAGTGTCAAGTGTCTACAACATTTCATTGCTACGTTTAGTGGTGAACTTACAGCATAAAACACCAAACAAAATTGCCGGCCGGCGTGCCTCGTGCAAGAGGTAAGCTTTTGGGGAACAGATTTCAAATTAAATTCACATTAAACAATAAGTCCACGCGACATTTTGGTCCATCGATACGGATATCCCGGTAACAACCAGCACTAATACCTATTTCAACACAATTAAATTCATAATATAACCTATATATTATTTACTTGTAATTTATTGCCGAGCAATCGGCCGCCATTATAACCTAAGTACTCTTTGTACAATTTACCACAAATATCTCAAAGTGTGCTACGATTTACTGTTATTTATGTTATGTGAATTATTTGCCTACGTACCTACTTAGTGTTTAACAATAAGTTGCGTATTTATACCTAGCAAAATTAGGAAAATAATTAATTGCACATCATTTCTTTTGGATTCCAACTTTTTGTTTAGTAGGGTCAGTGCTCTAGTAGTTGACCATGCATTAGTAGTTGACCATTTTCAAATTTAAGCGCTGATATTAAGCTTTCAAACGAGCAGATGTTCTGATTGGTTACAAATTGATGTGTCAAAACTAATCAGCCTAGCAACCAATCAGAATTTAGAGAAGTCGCTAGTGTAGTTTGACTTTTATTGCGTATTTTTCAGATTGGTTTAAAATTAGTCGCCATTTTGTGCTCGCGAAGTAAGCAAGGCTGCTAGAGGTAAGTTTTTAAAATCCAACTAAATCCTGGTTTATTGTGCACTTTCTATTCAAAATTTGTGTTTTTCTTACTTTGATATTAATATAGATTGTTGTGACGTAATAATATTTAAAATATTTCACTTCTTTATTAGAAAAAATGTAGTGGTCAATTATACATACAAGAAATATAAAAAAATTTAGTAATTGACCAATTTGGTCAACAACTGAAATTTTAACAAAAGTTGTATTTATTATCAAAACAGTGTGTATTCCTGAAGTATTATCTAGGTATTCACTTAAAACTTTGTATAATGTTCCGTAATCAGTAATTGACCAGTGGTCAACTACTGAACATTTAAACGTTTTTTGCTTGCTTTAGTGTTTGACCAGTTCGAATTTTATTTCAGATAAATATGCAAAATGCCCCCAAAAAAAGAGTTTTTTAAGTACAGCGAAGAAAGTCTACTGCATGCGGTGCAGGAAATAAATGAGGGCGCCAAAATCAGGGAAACTGCCAGAAAATATGGAATTCCGCATTCCACGCTAATAAATAAAATAAAATTAATAAGTCCAATTGTAAGAAAAATGGGGCCTCCATCTATTCTTACACCACATGAAGAAGAACTACTTTGTCGTTGAATAAATGCTATGGCCAAAAAAGGTTTCCCAATAAATAAACAAAACCTGACGCATACAGTTCACGATATTGTTTCGAAAGATAACAGACCTACAGTATTTAAAGACAATTTGCCAGGACGAACATGGTTCGAGAGTTTCCTTAAAAGACATCCCAATATTAGCCAACGACACTCCGAGAATATTGACTTAGCTCGAAGCAGAGTAACAGAAGCAGACATAAGAACATGGCACTCTAATCTATATGATTATTTAAAATCCGAAAACGCTTAACTGCTGTTAAGCTATTAACAAATTACATAAGTGATTTGTGTAGTTACCAAAAACCATGACAAGACTGCTATTTAAGTACTTTTTATTTTATTTGTTTCTTGTTAAGGAAATATTATAACAGAGGTTATAGAACCAAAGTTTTGTAAGTCTTTTGAACTGTTGATCTACATATTTTCTGTTAAATTTTAATAGTAAAATAAGAGAAAAAACAATGGAGACTGTTTCAATTTCATAATTTATTTAAATTATAAGTCGTTTATATTCAGATGTTGCTTATTTGATTAAATAAAACATACTGTTGCAATGATTTTGTAGTTTTTACTGAACTGGTCAACTACTAGTTAAAAACTGGTCAATCATTAAATCCCTCTGGACAACTACAGGCGCATTAGCTGAAATTTTAATTCATTAATTAATAATAAAATAATGGTGAAACTAAATTAAAATTTCATGAGTCTATATTGATAAATAACTAATTTTTAATGTACACAAAAATAATCAAGTCAAAATTTCTAGTAGATATTTAGTAAACTTTTTTTTTGTATCGAAATCTGCCTTAATTGGTCAACTACTGGAGCGTTCACCCTATTTCGGAACATCAATTAGTGACCTTTCACAATGACCGAACGTACTAAGGGAAAAGTTGTGGCTACATCGGATGAGCCTAGAATTGACGTTGATAGCTTATTACAACCGTTTCTGACTTCAAAAGAGATGTGTTTTTTACGTATACAAAGGTTATTTAATATATCGAAAGAGCTAAGTTCTAAACCATTTCTGGCACCGGAATTTAAAGCTAGAATACAAGATTTAACTAGTATACGTAAAGAATACGACCGATGTGTGAAGGAAGTGAATTCAATCAGTAAACTACACATACTTAATTACGTCCCAACGTACAGTGAAATTGATGCCTTTGATGAACTTTATTATGCCATCCGCGCGGCTGCAGTCAGCCTTATGCCGGAACCCTCGTCCAACACGGACCTAGGCGTACATGAAGAACGTGGTAATTCGAAACGACGAGTCAAACTACCAGAGTTACAAATACCTAAATTCGACAGTAAACTCGAAAACTGGATAACCTTCCGGGATACATTTCTAAGTTTGATTCACCAGAATAATTTTCTTAGCGACATTGAGAAATTTTATTATCTGATTGCATCCGTCACCAGTGGCCCAGCTCTAGTTATTGTCAAATCAATGCCCGTCACAGCTGATAATTATAAGATAGTCTGGAATGCATTAGAGACGCGATTTGACAATCGTCGTGCACTCGCTGCATCATACGTCGACAAGATGTTTACTTGCAAGACAGTGACTCAGGAATCAGCGGCACATCTCAATAATTTCCTTCAAACGTTCAAAGAAAATATTACTGCTCTGGAACAACTAAAAATACCGGATTTATCTGCCTTTTTATTATTTCAAATGGCCATACGTTATCTGGATCCAGTAACACGTCGCGAGTTCGAACAGACAAAGTCCCTAGGAGAAATACCAACAGTGCAAGAATTACTAGACTTTGTTGAAAAACAAACACGCGTTCTGGAATTGTCTACTGCATGTAAGCAGTACAATAAACCGACGGAAACGGCCAAACCACCTAAATCAAAACCAACATTTGCGTCAACTGCTGCGGCCAGCGCGAGCAACGCCGTTGTCGAGCGTCCGAAATCCAACGCTTGTCCGTGTTGTCAACAGCCGCACGCGGTATACCGATGCCCTGTATACAATGCTCTCACACCTCAGCTTCGCACTGATAAAGTCAAACAGCTTCGATTATGTGAAAATTGTTTACGTGATAATCACACCAGCAATGAGTGCACGTCTAAGTATACTTGCACCATCTGCAAGAACCGGCACCATAGTAGCTTGCACATCACTCCACCTGCGACTCAAGCTGATGTCGTAGCTCTTACGTGTTCAACGCAACAAACCGTTCTGCTTGGGACCGCTATCGTTCATGTTCAAGATGTTTGGGGACAATTTCATCCCATGCGAGCTTTAATTGACAGTGGTGCAATGTCAAGCTATATAACGCAAGACTGCGCTAAGATGTTAGGCTTATCTCGTCGTAAGTGTAATTTTAGACCTATAGGGTTGGGTGGAAATCAAGTTCAAAACTTCGGCCTAACGACTTGTAAGATAAGACCGCCTCATGATTCAATACCAATGCTGTCCACGGATGCTGTTATCGTTGCGAACATCGCCGGTAATCTACCTACTATGTCGTTACCATCCGAGCTACTTCAAGAATATCAACATCTGGATCTTGCAGACCCTGCGTTTCATAACTGCGCTCCTGTGCATATGCTAATAGCAGGCGACTTATTTCCGTATATCTACTGCGGAGAGAAGATATTACCTGAACGACCAGGCATGCCCGTGGCATTAAAATCAATTTTCGGTTATGTAATCTCAGGTCAAGTCAACTTGGATCAACTGCGCGAAGAGGTCAACGCCCCCTGTGGCATGGCTTTTTCCGGGTTTTCAAGTTCCACTGACTTAGATCAGGTGATGAAGTCGTTCTGGGAAATCGAAAACATACCGTCAATGCAACAAATGAAACCTGATGATGTACTAGCTGAGACTATGTTTGCACGGGATCACAGTCGCGACCCAGAAACTGGTAGGTACATCGTAAAGTACCCTTTGAAGACCGACCATAGTTTAGGTGATTCTCAAAAGATGGCCGTACGTAGGCTGACTAATTTAGAGACGCGTCTTAATCGTGATCCTCACCTGAAATCAGAGTATATTAACTTTATGGCTGAATACGAAACACTGGGTCACATGACATGTTTAGGTGAAATGCAAGATGTGAAGTCCGAATATGTGATTCCACACTTCTGTATTATCAAACCATCGAGTACAACCACTAAATATAGGTGTGTCTTCGACGCTTCATGTCGTTCATCTAACCAAAAATCACTAAACGACGTCTGCTTAGCGGGGCCGAAGTTACAGGCGGATATTAATGTCATACTGATTAACTTTCGAATTCACGCCGTATGCCTGTCGGCTGATATTTGCAAGTGTTATCGACAAACACTGATACACAAAGATCAACGGCCGTATCAGCACATCATTTGGCGAGATTCAACAAATCAACCTATAAAGGTTTATGAGCTCAACACTATAACTTACGGTGTAGCAAGTAGTCCATATTTAGCAATTAAAGTACTTCACACGTTAGCGGACAGTGAAGCCCACATGTACCCTACGGCTGCCAAAGTCCTTAAAACTGGATTTTTCATGGACGATTTGTTGTGGTCCGAGCCTAGTATCGAGGCAGCGCTCCAGTTACAAAAGGACTTACGGACCATACTCGACAGCGCTGGTTTTGACCTGCGCAAATGGTCTAGCAACTGTCCACAAGTGTTGGAAGCGGTTCCAGAGGATTATCGTGAGACATCAATCGAATTTAAAGATGACTTGGCGCTAAAAGTACTTGGACTTCAGTGGCAGCCCGCGAGTGACTGTTTTACATTCAAATGTGTGCCCGCTGCTCAGGACATAACTAAGCGAACTGTACTGTCGCTTATCGGCCGCTTGTTCGATCCACTAGGATTCGTGGCACCCTGCGTATTCTATGCCAAATGTTTTATGCAAAAATTATGGACTTTGCCACAGCTAGGGTGGGACACACGTTTGCCCTCCAATCTCGAAGCAGAATGGCTTGCCTTCATCAAGGAACTGCCCTTACTGTCTGAATTTCGCCACGAACGACATGTCACGGTACGAGATAGTACCTACTGTCGCATCATAGGTTTCGCTGATGCATCTACTCGCGGATACGCAGCAGTTGTGTACCTCTACACAAGAAACGATGATGGTGAGAGCAAGGTCAGTTTGCTGATCGCGAAGTCAAAAGTCGCTCCACTGAAGACAATATCTATACCGCGTCTTGAGTTGATGGCAGTTCATTTATTAGCCAAGCTGATTAAATATGTAATACCTATAATACAGGAGCGATCCATAACAGTCAATGAGCAAATGCTATTCACTGATTCATCCGTGGTGCTAGGATGGCTAAATACACCAAGTCACAAGCTCAAGACTTTTGTAGCCACGCGAGTGACTAAAATACTGGAAACAGTCCCTAGTGAGAGATTTTCGCACGTCAGCGGCGAAAATAATTCTTGCGCAGACATTCTGTCAAGAGGTGCTTCTCCATCGACGCTGCTCGCTATGCCAGAATGGCTTGGTGGTCCGAGCTGGCTATCTACTGATAAGTGGCCCGTCCGGTCTATTGATGAATTTAAAGACGAGAATGTCCCGGAACTAAAACTTTCGAACGAGTCTAAGGCGATGGCTTCCACGAAGGAACCATCTAATATAATATACGAACTCACTGAAAAGTACTCAGAGTATACTAAAGTGACCATGGTAGTAGCCTGGATGCAAAAATTCATAAAAAATTGTCAAGTACCTACGCACGAGCGTGCCACCACACTATCTCTTAGTGAAATAAAACAAGCGCAAAGGGCGATTGTCAAAGCTGTTCAGCAACACCACTTTTCGGATGATATTTCCGCTATGAAAAAAGGCCTTAAACCGCAACAATGCTTGTTGAAACTCAACCCCTTTGTGGATGCGGATGGTTTCCTGAGGGTGGGGGGTAGGCTTTCACTGGCTGAGTTGACCTTTGACAAAAAACATCCAGTGTTGCTCCCCAAAAAATGTAACTTTACAAATTGTTTGATTGATTATTATCATGCACTCTACTTACATGTTGGTCCACGTACGCTGCAGAGCATACTAAGTCAGAAGTATTGGATTGTTTCTGCTCGTAACATTATTAGACTTCGAACCAGTAAATGTATACCCTGCTTCAAGACTCGTCCGACATTTAGGCAGCCTCTTATGGGACAATTGCCCAAATTTCGAACACGTGACGTCCACACTTTCCATACGGTGGCGATTGACATAGGAGGACCATATCAGACAAAAGAGTCTATTCGCAGAAATGCTCGCGTCTACAAGTCCTACTTGATAGTTTACGTATGCTGCGCCACTCGGGCGCTATATCTGGACACTCTGACTTCACTAAGCACCGAATGCTTTTTAGCATCATTTGACCGCTTTACTGCTCGAAGAGGCCTTTGTCACACGATAATTTCCGACAACGCAACCAATTTTGTGTCAGCTGGAAAGCAGTTAGCAGAAGTGTCTCAATTTCTTCAGACGAATACAGACGAGCTGTCTAGCGGGTTCATAAAACGTCAAGTAGAGTGGAAACGAAATCCTCCCTCTGGTAGTCATTTCGGAGGATTATTCGAGGCTGCGATTCGTTCCAGCAAGGATATTCTCAAGCGAACTACAGCAAACAGAACTTTGACATTCGAAGAATTAACCACTTTATTCGCACGCGCTGAAGCAGTTCTGAATTCGAGACCTCTTTGTGCCTTGTCAACAGATCCTAGTGAGTTTGAAGTTCTAACCCCCGCCCACTTTCTTATAGGCCGCGAACTGTTAGAAGTTCCCGAATATGACTTGACTAGTATTCCGACTAATCGACTTAGCCGCTGGCAAGCCGTGCAACAGATGGCTCAACACTTTTGGCGTCAGTGGCGTAAAAACTTCCTCCACACACTTCAAGAACGTCAGAAGTGGGTTAAAGGTTGTCGCAATCTGAAGGTCGGTGATCTTGTACTGATGCATACCGATTCACCTCCCCTTCAGTGGCCGTTAGGAAGAGTCACTAAATTACATACCGGATCTGACAACATAACACGTGTCGTAACAATACGCACTAAAACGGGCGAGTTTATAAGACCCGTTGTCAAATTAAGTCCTCTCCCTATTGACGAGGATTCTTCTGGTTAATGATTAAGGTAGCAAATAATTCACATAAATCCTTAGTTAAAATTATTTAGTTTAGTTTATAAGTCATTTACATACAGTCCACTCTCTCATACCTATCTATTAATTGTATAAATTCATATAACAGTATACTATACATATAAGTAACTTCAACCTTTGTTGATCAAATCTTGTCAGCAAAAAGTACAAACCACTTAAAAATATATATATATAAAATAGCTTAGTTTGTCACTGCGATCCTACTAACTTCCATTCCTATTATCGCGATTACAACCATACATGTCATATATAAGTAACCCAATAACAACACCGTGCAAGGTTGTAACTGGGAAATCCGGACAGACGGATTTCGGTGGGGGGAAATGTAGGGAACTAAAAGTTTAAAATTCGCGCCGTCTGAATCGGCAACTCACGCGCCGCGCTTCGGACGCGTTCGTATGGCTACGCCGAGAGACTGCGGAAAGACAAGGACTGCTTGAGCGGACCTCTCTCTCTCGTAAAACATCCACGAAAATGGCGGATCGTGCTCTGTGATAATTAATTAAAATATTCGTTAAAATAAACTTAAAAACACGAAAAACTATCAAAAAACCTGTGTGTAACCAGTGTCAAGTGTCTACAACATTTCATTGCTACGTTTAGTGGTGAACTTACAGCATAAAACACCAAACAAAATTGCCGGCCGGCGTGCCTCGTGCAAGAGGTAAGCTTTTGGGGAACAGATTTCAAATTAAATTCACATTAAACAATAAGTCCACGCGACAGCTCTGATTATATCAGTAGGAACTAGGTTTGCAAAAACTCCCGAACTCCTTACCTATCATTTTCTAATTATCACTTGCTGGAACACGATAGTAAAAGAAATATGACGGCGCGTGACATCATTAGATAAAGAAAATTCGTTTTTTAAAGCGTTGTTAAACGATGGTATTATTGGTCTGTTTTTTTTAAGATTAATGGATTTGTTTATGGTAATTTAGAGCGGTTAACACCAAATGGAAATGCGTTTGGGATGGCGGGCGAAGTCATGTCGGCCAGTCAGTGGTTGATTTGACTTGGCTGAAGGAAGTCGCACGCAATGTTCATTCGCAAACCCATTACTCTAAATCGCCAATTATCATTGCAATCCTTCACTAATTAAATAATCTAAATGTCTGCATTATTAGAATAATGTAAAGTCAACACTGCAGTCTACTTATTTCAGCGTTTCTGAAGTCCAACGCTCACCATATATGTCCTTGATGAAGAGTTCACGGATCAGAAATGACACGACACCGGTCTTCCCGACTTTCCCCGTCAAATAGAATAATAACTGCCCCATTTACAATAATATTAGCATAATTATTAGCACTATAAGCAAATTCATATTAGCTGAGTAGGCGGTCTGAGTGTCAGGTCGCTCGAAGGCCTTTGAAAATTAACACAATTTTAAGGGTGCAAATAGTGCAAGAGTGAAAAACTTGAAAATGTAAGGTAAAATTAAATTCTACCCTCAAAAGAAATACCTGCACGTTCTGCTAAGAGGCTAATTACTACGTGGTTCGTTTTAGAAAAGAAAAATTCGCAGCAGCTCACTCACTTTCTTTTAAAATACTTTTTAGTCAGACCATAACATACTGTGGTTTTGTCGTGTTAATTAAAGAAGCTACTAAATTATTCGATTGAAAATATTCCAAGACTTGTTTTTATTTTACGCTATTTTTTATAAATACTAGCTAAATTTTAAAATCAAGTTTTAGAGAGCAAACCTGAATTTGCATAACAAAAATCAGAAACTAAATTGACAAAATGCTTGGAACAACTAATTATTGTTTTGAGATTAGCGTTGATCCCATAGTAAAATTTGTTTGTTCTGATGTAGAGATTTTAAATTTTAAAGGCTTTATGCCTTTAAAATTTTGCGAGCAATTTATTAAAAACTAGCTGGTGCCCGCAACTTCGCTCGCGTTTATTCAGAAAATAGTTTTCATTAATCCTCCTGATACACTGTAGCCGTTTGTCCGAGAAAAGCCTACAAACAGACAGAGTTACTTTCGATCAGAGTTCAGCATTAAAAAAAATATACTGGCTGGTTTTGAGCGGAGTTTTAATTTTAGTTGTCAGTTGTTATTTTAGTACCAACTGCGTACTATTCTGTGATGTTGTCTGACGCATTTGGTAAGCGGCGCGTTATTTTTTATTAATTACAGAATTTCATGACAAAAGATTTATTTATTCAGAAATAAGTTTCCAAAAACCTTCCTTGTGATATACTGCAACTATTTATCAAATTTCATCAAGATACGTTAAGAGTCCGGCGACTTAACTAATTTCGACCTAGGCGACCTAGACTAACTTCGCATTGGCTTAAGGTATTCTATCGCCATTTCGTCTAGAAGAAGAAGACGAGTGCAGAGAGCGAGTAATGACACTGACGAGCCTCTAAACTTACCTACAGAGTGACAAAGTGCAATTACATTTTTTTTTATGACTTTTGCACTACCATAATCATTCTTAAGTAACTAAGAATTTCCCTTGTATTATTGATTCATTTGACAGCTAATGATGTAGACAACCTCCCTATGTAATGGAATTTTTGATTTGCTTTGTCTACCTATTGCATAAATCAGTCAAAAGTGACCTCTTAAAATGTGGATATTTTTCATAGTTCTATTTTCGCTTGAGAACGTTTTTTAAAAAAAAAAAACAAGAACATAGGGGCGAAGATATTGTTAATTTAATTGTACATGCTAAATTTCATCATAATCTGACAAACGGTTTTCAAGAAATTTGAGTAGTGCGTTTGTATGGAAATTTCAGAACGTCGCGGCCCTCTTAAGCCGTATCCGTGAAAAGACTACAAACAGACAGACAGAGCTACTTTCGATTGATAATAATTAGTAAGGATAGCGGTGTGTAGCTACAGTAGGTACCCATAGCTTCCAAAACATTTTTAAGACCTAAAATTCTCGATATCTAAAGAAACCTTAAGTATCACAATTTTTCATCGCAACATAAAGTATCTATCGAAAAACCTATCATGTAAAAAGGTAACAGGCTTTATTTCGACGATAAGAGATTTAATTTCCTTTCGGTTAGACTGATGACGCAGAAAATGGCGTGTTTCTGTAGGGATCTGTACCTGCGTTAGTTTATAGAAGAAACCTTGCTTTCATGATTACTTGGTTGGTTGATACAAATACTACTGATCGATTGTTTTATTGATTATTGTTTTGTTGATTATTGTTTTATTCTTTTTTTGATTTTTGTTTTAATTATTTGTTTAATTGACACCGACGTTTTATTTAAGGAATACCTTTTCCAAAAAAAGAAACAGAAATTAGTTGATTTTCATTCTTAGGAATCTTATATAAAATGATGAAATTAGTTAAGTTCTTTTTACTCTCACCCTGTCATACACATTCAGAATAACAGAGACAGAGTATGTAGAGCTCGAGTTAAAAGTTTCTGGCTGTATTCAGAATACGATATGAAACTATTTGCAAGTTCTGGGAAAATTAGTTTACGTAGAAAGCTCTTCTACTATTGAAGTAATCTTTTTCTTTGATAGATCTTAAAATCGCTTATCAGTTGATTGCCTTCAAATGCAAGCCTTTAAAAAAGCCGGAAAAAATCTAAATCATGTCATAATTTCGAAATTAATAAGGAAAAGAACCCTCATCAAACGAAAATACTGTCACTTGACAAACTTTTTATAGATCATATCCAATGAAAAGAAAATCAAGTCGCAATTTCACTCAATATAGGCCTGAAAGGAGTAGGTATAATAAAAGCACTTTTAGGCTTCATCATAAAAACATCAAAGTGGTTCGCCAATAATCATGTTTTCGATAACATTTTTCCAGACACTCTTGAAAACTTGATCGAAGGTGCGGGGGAAATTCTTCCCGCCCGTAGAGAACTTGGAAACGAAAAATGAAACGTGCGTTTACGTAATTATGAAGCTCATTTTTATCATTACCTTGGTTTTTCATTACACAATTTTTGATATTGTAACTAATTAATAGAAGAGTTAATAGAAAAAACGATGATAGCTTAGTAGGAGAAGATTCACCTCTCAATCCAGAGGGAGCGGGCTTTGACCCAGCCGAAGGCACGCACCAATTTTTTATTGTGTTAACATATGTGCGTATTTGATGTTACCTTCTATATGGCTGGAGTCCGGTGTATGGCGACAGGCTCGTCCCCTGTCACATTTGGGACTGAATATCGTCCGGTGAAGTGTGGGTGTTGTACACCTCTGCCAGCCCCTTCGGAGATAAGGCGTGATGTTATGTTAAATAGAACAAGATAATTATTTAAAAAATAGCGCTATAGATATTAGAATTGACTAGCTTTAATATACTTTTTAACCGCGGGTGAAACCGCGGGGCGCAGCTAGTATATAATAATAATGGAAGTAGTTCGATACTTCCAGAAAAGCATTTAGATTGAATCGAGAACCTTCTCGTTTTTTATTAATAGACTGTAAAAAAATATTGCCCAAATTACAAAGAACGCTAAAACATAATTAAATCTCATTTAGAATCGTAAATTACCGATCAAAGCTGGTTCAATCGTCGTTTGAAGCTTAGTAATCTTTAGACATGGCAAATCCGTAGAAGGTTAGTGAAAATACTGCAGCATCGACCGCACTCCTTTTAACAAAGAAACCCAATTTGCATCAAAAAAAAAAAAAAAAGAAAGCATTCACAGCTTTGAAAACGATTTGGAAGCAAGTTCATATTTTTAAATTTTTTAACAGTATAATAGGTACACTAACGTAGTGGAGGAATAAATTGAAAAATAATTTACGTTGGCCACGGACTATACGAACAGTTTAGACGTAAGACATTGTTACGTCACGGGCGGCTTTTTGAACGCCCGAGGTAGTTATGTAGGGTTTCAAGCCGCCCAAGGCGAAGACACAACTTTATCTCAGAGGTGAATACTCTACTTTTTACACCTTCTGCGAGGCAATATCTCCGGCTGATGGGGGAGTGATTTACTTTTGCGATCACTAGGTTATCATGACAACTAAGAATTACTATACACTGGCAAATGCACATGACGTGCGGCGCCAAAAATGACAAAAAACAGCGTTTTTTTAAATTTAATGCTTTTTTTGTGGTGGTCAGTTCGATTTTCGAATTACTCGTCCCTTTGCTGAGTTTTTTTTCGATTTTAATCTTTTTGCTCGAAAACTCCAATGAGAGTTTCATACAACTTTATATCCCTCGGGAGGCAATGCCTTGCTTTACGTTGAGACGTGATATGTAATTGGTCATTGTCAAGCAGGAGGTGTGTAAAACTTATAACATCCCTTAGTTTTCGCGTCGGCGGTTATCAATACATTTTGCGATATCAAAAATGTCTACCTCATCATCTTTGTCTATCGGCTCTTCAGTCTATGGTCTGGCAGTTATGAATGACCAACTCGAAGCGTTGCCTAAAAGTCACATTACGAATGAAAAACCGCAGGATTGCCGTAATTGAAAATTCCCCGTGTAATATACGACTTGCAATTTCAGAGAGAAGCGTTCGGGCTCAGTCCTGTAGGGCGTTCTCATTTTTCTTCACTCTTAACGATATTATTTAACACCACAAATTTCACCATTTTTCTTATAGTCTACGATGCTCCGCAATTTCATTATGATAATCGCACATTACCTGCGCTGTTTTATGCAATAACAGTTCGCTTTTGAATAGAAATTTTCATTAAAAGTCTTTGTAGTATTAATAAATTTTAAGGGCGAATAATCTACCAGGAATTCTGGAGGACAGAAAACATTATAAAATAACTTTCCTGGAACGGTTACGGTAATGGGGATTTCTCTCAAAAGAGTTGTTTTTGAGAAGTAAACAGAAATGGATCTTTATCTGTGAGGTTGTGGAATAATAAGGCGTGAAGTTAGATCAAGCGATGCAAAACTTATGGCCACTTGCACTCAATATGAGAATTGCCTAACTAGTTCTAAGCTACTCCTAGCGAAATATTCGCTTGTCGGGCACATGAAGTTAACATTCTTCTAAGGAATTACTCAAGGTTCGTGTAAAAATTTAGGTATGAGTAGATTAAACTACTTAAGCAAATCATTGGGCAATTCTTTCATTTAATGCAAGTTGCCATCAATACAACTTGCTAGTTTAGTAAAGAACATAAGTTTGCAAACTTCGAAATAACGTTAATCGAGTCTCCATACAAAATAACTAGTCACGGGATCAATTTTGTATGGAGACTTCATTTTTCTCTCTCGAATTTTACAAACTATAGTTCGTTTCGTTTAGCCGACGAGTAGAACAACACCCTTAAGAGTCCGGCGACCACTTTAGACTAACTCGCATTGGCTTAAAGTATTCTATAGCCAATTCGTCTAGAATAAGAAGACCAGCGAAGAGAGCGAGTAATGAAACTGACGAGCCTCTAAAGTTACCTATAGAGTGACAAAGTGCAATTTTTTTTAATGATTTTTGCACTTCTGGAATCATTCTTAAATAACTAAGAATTTCCCATGTATTATGAATTCATTTAACAGCTAATGATGTAGACAACCTCCCTATATAATGGAATTTTTGATTTGATTTGTCTACCTATTGAATAAATCAGTCAAAAATTACCCCTTACAAATGCGGAAATTTTTCATAGCTCTATTTTAGCTTGAGAACGTTTTTTTTTAAAAAAACCAAGAACATAGGGGCGGAGATATTGTCAATTTAATTGTACATGCTAAATTTCATCATAATCTGACAATTGGTTTTCAAGAAATTTGTGTAGCGCGTTTGTATGGAAATTTCAAAACGCGTCGCGGCCCTCTTAAGTATAACTACACCCAAAACCAGCACCTTGTATATTGAAACTAAAGACTACACGATGGCTTCTACATAAACCTGCTATCAACCTTCTGTGGCTTTTTAATAATTACAACAAAAACCACATCGTCGCCTGGCAACAAGCGAATTGGTAGGCAAACGCTAATTTCCTTTCTAGCCAAATTTCCAGCGAACTTTATCCTTTTTCACTATTGTTGTTCTGCCAAACAAATCTTTAAGACAACAAACTTTAAAGTTAATCAAAGCTTTGTAAAGGCACATCTGCCTATTGGAAATACGATTTCATTACTCACTACCACGCACCACCTTTTCCTTGTATTTTCCGAATCAGTAGGTGTATTAGAAGGTATTTCCCTCCTACCCCTTTGAAAACTTCGTAAATACTGAAGTCGGCGAAGCTGAGTCACCTTTATTGAAATTCAGTTTTGAGGGCAATCTCACTTGAGTCTCTTTATTACTTTTTTATAGGGAATTGAACAATCTGAACTGGGTAAGTCGGAGATAAGGAAATGTGACTCTGTCAGGTTTGAATGAAGTTTGTTTGCTCAAGAAAATAATGAAGACTTTTCGAATTTGCGTAACAATGTTGAGATACCTGCGTCTTACTGATGAAAAGGTAACATTAATTGTTATTAAAATATCCTTTACTCGAAGTAAGTAAAGTTTATTGTAGTTTATAAACCCAACATCCAGTAATCATAGACAATGGACATGCACTATCACTGGATTAATTACAACCTTCAAATGTGTTTGAATGTTGGTTATCACTTGCACTTTTACTTAAAGAATCATACTATTATATTTAAGCATAGTTTGGGGCTCACCGTCACAGCAATTCAGTGTCTTGCACATTATTGTTTGTTATCTCATACTTATAAAGTATTTAAGTTCCTGTGCAAGTTTTTTTGTTAATAAATTATCTTTATCTTTATACTTGGTTTGGCTAATATGATGAAATTTCATACAATAATTATAATGGTAATTGGGCAAAATACTGCACACGGTCTGCTACGAGTTTTTGAATAAACTAGGTAACGTTTAAAAATCAAGGCTTCAATTAAAAGTTCCTACCCAATTGTCAACCTGTTTAGTTGTTTGATATGTCTATTGCTGATTTCGCGGCAACACCTTAAGATATACCTTATGGTTAAGGCAAGAGAAATCAATTCCCATTGTAGTTTTATAAGCTCTCTAATCGTCGCTAACTACCTAAATAGAATGGTCACAATTTTAAGGTAGTAAATCTTAGCTGTCCTGTCAATTATGAGTAAAACAGTTGGGCTGCCCAGTTGCTATTTTACGATAGTTTAGCAAACGCAATTATCTAAGCCAAATGTTTGCGTGACTAACTGATAACATGGCTATATGCTAGGTGCAAAACTGCAATAAACTAGACTATTAGCTTAAAATAACTTCAAGGGATTTAAAGCTTAACACTACAGTACACGCGCCCATTTTTTTTACACGAATACACGCGTGGCCTACAATAGTAGACCATTTTAAAATGGCTGTTAATTTTTTTTTATTGAATGTATGAATAAAAACACAATTGAAGTGATATAGTTATTGTTTATTTTAAACATATAACACACTTTATATACCTTAGATAGTAGGAACTGTAAAATATATGCAACTAAACAAACTTCTAAGAAAATTTAAGATAAATGACACCGTTGAGGTCAATGTTCAGAATTTTTTTTTCTTCTTATATTTACATGATTATTTTTTTATGTTTCGTAGTATTCAGGACATATTACAGCCTGATGATCAGGGCAAATCCATTTGTTGCACGTTTTTCACCACTTTTTAGTTGACCGATTTCGGGCTCTTGGGCAGAGTGCGCATGAACCAGCTTTTCCCATTTTTTGTGTGGTATCGTGCTGTACGGCTTGAGGTGTATCGAAAAGCGTTTCTATTCTCAATGTCAGCTGTCCCGGAACTGTTTCTATTGTTGCTCAAAATGTCCTTCGCATTTTTATGCGAATCTTGCGAACCTTTTGGACCTGTTGGTCTTATACGAATATTTTGAATTCGAGTTCGCGTTGACGGAGGCGATTCTTTGCTGCAAGTGGTACTATTGACAGATTTATGAGTTCCACTTTGACACTTCCACTTGAAAGTTCTGAGACTGGAATTTCACTATCTGAAATATCTTCCGAGTCGTCAAATTCTTCTGTTTCTACTGATTGGGTATTTGATTCATGAACTAAACCCTGTAGGTCTTATAAACAGACTTACAAGGTTTAGTTTCTGCATCACTCTCTTCCCTCTCGATACCTTCATCATCACCAACACCAGTTCTGTTTTCATCAGCCCTCTCTCCACTTGTGCTATCTGTTATTCATTCATGATGAAATTGGGGATAAATCTGCAAAAAACATCTAAATACAAACCTAATACTTATTTCAAGGTGTTTACACATTTAAATATACATTAAAATAATATTAAATATAGTATAAAAACCTAATAAACTTAAAATAAAATAAAAGTTACTTACCTAAATTTGGTACGCCAATACTCGCGCGGACTACTATGGTAGGCCCGCGATTTTAGAGGCTAATTGCACAAACGTGTGTACGCGCATACGTCACGCGTGTCTTTGACCTGTTGACAAATTTAATGAACGAGGCTTACCTGGAATCGGGACTCTCTAACTCTCAAAACTTAAAAGATATTGAGAATAATGTTACCCTGGTCTACTATAGTAGGCCGCGCGTGTACTGTAGTGTTAAGAGGTCCAGCAAATAATTTGTGTTGGCTGAAAATGCTAGTGACATGTTCAAATATATACATATTTACATAATATTAGATATAAGTATAGAGTAAGTAAGTATATCTACATATATTAATTCAGAACCACAAGTAAATTGCCCTAAATTCAGTGTTATTGCCCATCTATAGCACTAATGAAGAATATTAACGGCAGTTTGATACCTCATCCAGCTATTCATTATTATCTTAACCCTCTAAGTTCCTACAATAAATTACGCCAGTTTTTGTTGGCCTCAATGAAACCGTACATAGCTAAGTTTCCCCCTGATATTTAGTAGGATAGTTCGGCGATAGGCCTAACAAAGTTGGTCTATTAAATCAGGTAGGAAAAGCTGTGTGGTAGTAGTCTTGGTACTCGCTTCGTTTAACAACAAAAAGATTATTACTTTGTTTTATGTTATACTAGTTGCGCCCCGCGTTTTCACCCACGGTTAAAAATTCGTCCATCCGTCCGTTTCATCCAGATCTGTTCGGCCGTTCTGGCATGAAAGGGTAACAAACATCCATCCATCCATCCATACATACAAACTTTCGCATTTATAATATTAGTAGGACATCCGATCAGACTCAAGACTTTGCAATTGCTCTATCACCTTTTTGGTTTCCTGGCTAGTGCGTGGATTAATAGTAAATGAATAAAATCCGAAATCAAGTTTCACTGTTTAAAAATACAGTTTCCGAAATGTAGGATAGGAAACTCGCAAATAAAGACAAACTTAACAACATCTAATTTATCAAACGGTTCAACAGCTTAAACTTGTGAGGACAGACTAACAAACATTCATACAGGTCAATCAAGTAACCCTCCTTTGGCTTCGCCGCACTCGGCTAATAATAGTCTAAGCTTATGTTAGCTATCGAATACTGTCTAGTAGTTTCAGAACGTATAGTGTCGTCAAAGCTACAAAGTTGTAATGAAATATTAAACCGGAAATTCTATCAAAAATCGCATGAAAAAAACTCAAGACTCGCAACGCAAACTATCATAAAAAGCTGTGAGATCTAATGTAACTCACTACTTTAAACTACCTTAATGTACTTAACTACCTGTCTATGGAGCATCTGAGCATCTATTAAATGACTCTATAATACATTGAATGACTTGGCAATCGCACCGTCTATATCTCTAAAAATTCAGACTTCTAGCTTTATCCACAAAGACGTTACATGGGGGTTGAAAATGGCCTGAATGGCTTCGAGAAAAGGCTGTGACTTAGTAAGCTTGACTTGGCGAGGGCACTGCCGTGACCTGAGATATTTCAAGATCTTCAATAAACAAAATGTTCTTAAACAAATTCAAAGGGACAGATTTCCATTCCTAAGAAGTTATCAACTTAGACATAACCGTTCGTCATATTCAGTAGCAAATTGCTTTGTTTTGAAGCGTGAAATAATGTCAAACGGAGGGCAAATCGTATTAAAATACGATAATTGGTCCTCACTTTAAATCTAACAGCTTTATCTACAGAGCGTCATAATTTGAAATAATTTGAAATTGAAACCTAAATTTTCTGTCTACAAAGTTAAAAAATACTAAAAGCTTTTTAATGCTTTGTAATGTAACAAAAGCAAAAATATGCCTACGGCAACATTTTTTGGTAACATGTTAGTTATTTTTATTTAAGTAACTGACTGTGATTCTGAATTTCACTGTTCTTTGATGTTTGCAAAATTAAGTAAGTACATAGAAGCTGGTTGCGTACTTTTAAAGTACTTACAGGTAAAATGTTCATTATACCTGTAATATACTTTATTTATTACGTAAATCGCAATTTCAAACGCCAAAGTTCAGTACTACATTCTATAAACCGTAAGACTGTGCCTGACTGCAACAATTGTACAGAGTTTAACCGCAAACTTACAACACAGATAAAACAATTCATTAATCATAGGAATCAATAAAATACCATTTGATATAATAAACGCAATCAAATGAGTTAATGTAGCAGAATAAAGCTGTAAGAGCAATGCTTAACCTTCTAAGTCAGAGGTCAATTTTGCTATTGGTACAGACACCACGGTTAATGGCTTATTCGTTCTTTAGTGTGCCTCAATACTGTCTACAGAGACCTATATTCCTTTGAAATGGTCTTACTGTAATAGCCTAGCACCGGTGGCACTGTGTGATGGGGTGAATTCTTAAGATACATATATTTTATTTTGCAATGAACAAAGTTTTTTCAAGATTTTGTAATAGAAGTTTGACTACGTTTGACCAAACTTTACCTTATTTAAGATTTTCATATTAGTATCTGCTTATTGTGTTTCCATAATTTGGAAATGTGTGCAAGTCGTTATTTTCACTATTTCACATTTATGTACATATAACTTATCAATTGTTGTTTGTATTGTCACTTGGTTTCGTTATTGGCGGCGTAAACTTTGTTTTTCTGCTATATGACATTGAAGTTATAGTAATATTTATTCTTGTCAGAAAATTAGCGATGATAGCCTAGTTGGAGAGGGCCCGCCTCTAAAGCCAGAAAACGCGGTTTCGAACCCAGCCGATGGCACGCGTGTGAACACGCATTGTGTGAACATGTGTGCGTATTATACTCGTATGTCATCTGCTACATGACTGAAGCCCGGTGTATGGCGACAAGCTCGCCCTCTGTCACATTTGGGACTGAATATCGTCCGGCGAAGTGTGGGTGTTGTATTACACCTCTGCCAGCTCCCCCGGGGGAAAGGCGTGACGATATGTTACGTCAAAAAAATGTTTTTATTCTTATTCTTGCGTTTTTCCAAAGAATAAGATTAGGTTGATAAAGTCGTCAAAACTGTTAAGGTAAAGTGGCCACCCAAAGGCCTCCAAAATAGCCTAATTTGCTACTAGCTAGACATGTCACTGCAATTGACGGTAGGTGGTATGTATTGACGTGTATTGATTGATTATACCTAACGTTAGGCTAATGCACATTCCGTGTAATCAATGACAATCGTTGCTAATTCACGGTGAAGGCAAGCTGCGGGTAATTCAATAACTTTCAATTAGGTATTATGTTGTAAACATTTTTTGGTTTGTTATAAAGGTGTGTCTTTGGTTACATAATCATAATAAGTTTCATAATCATTCTTCACATAAATTATTTCTATTCTATTCCTAAAAAAATGTTAATAATTTAATATTTTAACAGCAAAATCCCGACCGACCAATCGTCGGTCGGTTAGTCGTCAGTCGGTCGGTTGTCGTCATTGACTTTGGTTTGTAAACGAAAAGTCGTGAAAACTACCTGGGGGGCAAAGCAACTAAGCTCAGCCGATACGTAATTGAACCGTTGATGTTGCGTTTGTCATTAAAAAATCGGACGGGGAACGGCTCATTATTACTAATGTCTCACAAACGTACCAGCTAGACTACCGGTGACACGTTTGTGAAACGTTAGTGAACTGAGCCGTCCCCTGTCTGATTTTTTATGACGATTGTCTTGACTTGTTGCCTACTCCTATTTTTATTGCCAAATGGCAATAATATGACATGGTAGGCCCCCTATAGGCCTATAGGGCAGGTTATTACAGGTAGTAGTTGGAATCAAAACGTAACCAAAATTGGTCACGTCTTGATTCCGATGCTGAGCAGCGTCGAACGTAACCATCATGACAATACGATGTGATAGGCCCCCGTCTTCTTGATTGTTTTTGCTGGTGTTTATAACATTTAGTTGATGTCATATCATATCGCAAAGGACGAGAATACATTCTCAGGGCTTAACATTGTTGTTTAATAAAGCAGTCAACACGGCAGGTATATTCCCCGTGGCGCAACATAACATATTCAAACAACCACAAAACTTATATTATTTTCTCGGCATCTACTTGAGTGGTTTATCCGAAGTTTTGAGTGCAAATATAACAAGAGTCCCGACATTTTGAATAATGCAAATATCTCATAGTAAGGCGCTAGAGGTGAAGTTTGTGCACTCTATACAAGCTTAGTTTGTAATTTAATGCATAAGGATTACGGTGCTACTATGAAGTACTTCGAAATTTTCTTGGAAAGTTCTGCGTGTGCCGGAGCTTCATATAGCGGCTTCTTTGCAAATTTAAATTGAGAAACAATTTAAATTTGAAATTGAGAAACAATTTAAATTTGCCATTCAACACTTATTAGATTTTTGCATTTTAATTTTTTGGTAAAATTTATTTTATTTTCAAATTAATATGGAAAAGTAACATAACGCGATAAGCTTTGCTTAGTTTGGCATTCGAATTATTTGTATATAGATTTTAGATAAATAAAAAGTCAAATAACATAACATTAACATTACATTTACATTTCTGTGAATTAATAAGCTTTGCAAAATATGCCCAACAATAAAATTACACTACGAGTCTCTATGGACTAATCAAAATTATCTGGCTTTAAGTCTAGCCTTTAAAACAAGTCAAAGTCAAAGTCAAAGTCAAAATGTTTTTATTCAATTTAGGTATCAAAGATACACTTATGAACGTCAAAGTTATTTAAATAGACTCGACCGCCTTGTTCGGATAAAAAGCCTCTACTCAGAAGAACAGGCAAGAAACTGAGGGGCATTATTTTTTCAAATAATAAATAAATTAGTCTCACAAATTTTGGCTTACAACTAGGTAATATCTATAAATATTAGTGGCTACTTGGCGGAAGTGGAAGGCTCCAGACATCTTTATCTTCTAAATAATTCTTAACCTTATAATATCCTCTTTTCATTAATGTAGTTTTTACATGTGATTTGAATTTTCCCTCGGTGAGCCCTGTTATATTTTTCGGGATTTTATTGTAAAAACTAACGCAGTTGCCTAAAAATGACTTTCTTGACTTAGTCAGTCTAAATCTCTGTACAGCTATCCTATCCTTATTTCTAGTGTTATAATTGTGATAGTCACTGTTCAATTTAAATTTATGTAGATTTTTGCGAACGTGCATAATATTTTCAAAGATATATAAAGAAGGTAAAGTTAAAATATTTATTTCTTTAAATAAATCTCTCAATGATTCACGGGGACCCATTCCGTAGATAGCGCGGACCGCTCGCTTTTGCAAAATAAAAATGGCCTCCACTTCAGCAGCTGATCCCCACAGCAAAATGCCATATGACATTATGCTGTGGAAGTAAGCAAAGTAAACCATCCGAGCTGTAGCTATATCCGTCAGTTGCCTTATCTTGCGAACCGCATAAGCAGCAGAACTAAGTCTCCCAGACAGAGCACTAATATGTGGACCCCATTGCAGTTTGGAATCAATGCTTATACCCAGGAACACCGTCGCCTTGTCTATGTTAAGTTTATCGCCCTCAAGCATTACGTTTGGTTCTATATATCTAACATTAGGCATGGAAAACTTTAAACACTTAGTTTTTTTTGCATTTAGTAACAAATTGTTCGCAGCGAACCATCTCGAAATAATAGTCAGTACGTTGTTCACATGCACAAGTTCACTATCTTTCCTATCTGTTCTAAAAATAAGAGATGTATCATCAGCAAATAGAACTATGTCTGTAAGGTCCTTAACCATATACGGCAAATCATTTATAAGCCCCCGATACAAGCTTCAAAATGTATCCAAAACTTGATTCTGGCCATATTTACCCCCTCCAAGGTATGCGCTCTAGGCACCGCTGGCATAGCCTTAGTCAGCCGGTGCTCATTTCAAGACCGCAGGAATCAAGACAAATAGGTACTTACTAAAAATCGTAAGGCAGCTTAGCTTGGCTTATTTAGTCCTTACGATCAAAATTGGAACTGTTTAAACTTACACGTGCAATTTAAGTAGGTCACAGTACTAGGAAATTTCCTAACACAAGGACCTTTCCGCATGTCACTTTTTACTTCACGCGTGAAAAAACAATCAGAATCCTAATTAATACGATAATGCGTACATGTTTGATTTTGATCGATCAATAAGATAACTTGCCACATTATATATTCACACTTTAAACAACATCATTAACGATACATGATAGGCGTTTAATAATACATGAACGAGTTTTTGCTCCTAATTAAACTCAAATAATAATGAAGTGAAATAATTGATTCACTTGATATTAATTAAGTACTTTATAAGTGATAGATTATGTAAGTATTGAGCTGATAAGTGTGTAAATGTACTTCCTTGGTAACTATTGACGTGTTTTGATAGAGTGCAAGGTAGGTCTAAGAAAATCCAAAATGGAGCCCTACGTGGCTGAGGGGCTTAGTTGCCGTGGTCTGGGCAGACACGGTGAAGCTAAGAGGAATTCACCTGTGGATTCTGACCATTCAGAGGAGTGGAGGCCGCTTCACTGGGCTCTAGAGAGAAGGCCACATTGGAGCTGCCAAACGTATGTTGTGGGGCTGTATGGACATCACCGCAACTGAGGTCAGCTTGTGGTCTCGTCATAGATCTCGTCGTTCGGATGAGACGGCAGACGAGGGACGGGAGACGCAGCGGAAGAGGAGTGGCAGTATAGCGAGGTGCTGCATTCGTTATCTTCTGCGGCAGAAGTGGCAGGCGGTGGGGCCACTTATCTCACCCGTCGCATGGGGACCATAGGTGGCTCACCTCAGAGAACCAACTCGTCCAGAATTGTCCTCTCGAGGTAGATGACGATAATGCGTCTGTAGTCCTGACACATTGTATTCTGGAGGTGGTGCGCAAGCTCGGAGGCCAGATCCAAGCGGGTTAGCGCTGTCGGGGGGATGAAAGCATCCAGTCCCGACATTTAGAGCCGAGGTGGGACTGGAAAGGACTCCCTAGGATTTTTAGTGGGTATAGGCCGCCAGTGGCGGGACTCCCAAATAGCTGGGGCGGTGGTTTTTAAGGTAAAAAAAGAACAAAGTCAAGTTTCAAGTCTATTGCATATTAAGCCTTAGTTTGTACTTCCGCGAGACAACCCAGATCCTTGACATCTAAAACGTGTGTCATAGACGGAGATGTCAGTAACATGTCAATTCTAACATTTATGGATGACCAGTGTTACGTAACTGTATAAAAACGAAATCTGTGCAAAATATAAATAACCGTAGATTGGAATATCCCAACTATTTTCCAAAAGTTTTTACAGCTTCAAAAAAAATACTGAACCAATTGAAGACCTACACACACGGCTAGGTTTTAAATAACGTCCTCTAGGTTCATGAAAGCGTCGAATGCGAATTGGTTTTTTATGGACATGCATAAAATAGACTAGTGATAAAAAAGAAAAACATAGTCTAGTAAATTTTAGTTTACGGCTCGATTCGAATGGTCTGCTATTGCTATCATAAAGATTCATTTATTTCAGAATATCACTCTAACATTTATTTTAAGTGTGAATGTGTGTATTTTATTATTTATTGGGTGTTATCGTTGCTATTCATTCAGCTCTGTGATAACTGGGTAGATTTTAGATGTTGAGGGTTGCACTGAACTTGACATATACATTTAAACACTCATATCTATGGTGCCACAGACTTTTTACTTAGATACGGCATTATGTTGCCTTTGTAAACTGACTCAAAAGGATTATTCTTATTTTACTTTCGGGTGTAGGTATTTGAAAAAATGTGCTTTTGTCAGTTCTTCAGTTCAAATAACGTACTTGTAGATATAGGTGTACACGAATTGACAGATTAAAGTAAGAGTACCTAGTACTAGTTCGTTAGCAAGGTTTATCTATGGGCATAAGTCATAACTAAATTCAAATTTTGCAAGCAGCGATTTATTTTGTTACATTGTTTTGTAATAAGTTTTTTTGTTATTGTATCCGGGGTCCTTACCATAAATTTTTATCGCTACGAAAACATTTTCGTTTTCGTTTGGCTCCATACATTTCAATAAAGCGCCCCTTGTGGAAATGTTAATAAACTAGAATAAATACATATATGGAGCCAAAACGAAAACGAAAAAAGTTTTCGTTAACTATTAAAACTCGCGGTAAGCCCCCAGAACGATACATAATAAACATTACCATCATGTAAAACAATCGCAAATCTCGGCTTGAAGAATATTTCTAACTTGCAGTATACTCGTAAAAGACCTGGAAAGAAATTGCCCGAAAAATAAAACTAGGAAGCTATTGCTCATTCAGTTACCTATAAACGAGACTCAAATATAGAATTCAACTAAAGCCCGTTTTCACAGACCACTACTGCCCCTAACAAGCTTCGAGGAGCCAATTTACATGTACGAGGCAAGTCCGTCAGCAAGTTTAGGTACTATTCTACCTACACAGTGGGCAACTAAGCTAGGCTAGCTCTCTTCGGCTTAAATAACGAGGCGAGTATTAGAAAGAGAGGTTCGATTTAATTTGAGCAGAAATTTGGCAAGAACACTAACAGTGTGCTATGATTTTACGTAGTTGCTATGAGCGGATGCCTGCTACATTAGTTGAGCATTTTTTGTCTCGACAAATGTACTTCCTCATAGATTAAGAAAAAAATATGTAAAAATGAGTTATTCCACAAACTTTAAGTAGCAGCAATAGACGATAGACAAGTTCAAAGCGGTAGATAAATAGAGCCTTAGAAAAAAATAATTGAATACTTTTTTAAAACTAAAATATACGTGTTTTCACGATGTTTATCTGCCGTTTCTCGCAAATACTACATTTGGGACGATAAAATTGAACAAAAAGGTTTCCTATTATTCCATTCAATAAGCAATTGAATAGAGAAAGTCCTGGTATTGTCATGGGAACAAAATACGTATGTTAAAGGTACGGACAGATATCTATTGTCTGTTATTTTTCCCTATAGCTATTCAAACAATGGGTTTTTTCGTCAAATATCTGTGAGTATCTGCCTATGGTATTAAGGAAGCTTAGGATGGAAATTAATTGACTACCTATCCAATGGACTGCTATGGCATGACTTACTATGCTATAATTGTGTTGTCCTAGAGTTCTGGAGCAAACCATTTATAGTTTAATGGACTAGGAACTGTAAATATGTAATCTGCTGCTAGTTGCACTTACGTCCTTCCAAGAGCTAATCTGTCGTCATCTGCCAATCCCATTTTCATGTATTCTATAATAACCTTCACAATCATGCGATTACGGAGGTAGTGGTCTTTTCCTTGCCCTTGCCCCTGTTTTTTTGCTGTTTAAATAATTTAGTCACTCAGTCACCAACCTCTATACCGACAAGCCTAAACTTTACCTAAGCTCCTAAACATAGAGAACAGCTTGTAATACGCTACGGCCTTTTACAAAGTGAGAAAAGAAGTAGTAAACCTGTTAACTAGAAAATATGACGCAATTTCACACAAAAGGCTAAGAAACAATGGACACCTGCGACCTCCCGTAATGATGGATGGCGACAAATACGAACACGTACGGGGGAACATTTCCCCACGTGATTGGAGATTTTATATTTAGATAAGAGCGAAATAAATTATATTCGCGGCAAATGAATTATTATGGCGAGGTGCGGAGGCGGTACAATATAATAAAGCCTACGCGTACATTATAATAATGTAGGTACTCACTCCGTCGTGTACAAAAAGTATTTTCTTTTTGAAATTTAATCGGAATGGTCCGTGGTAGTCAATTATGATTTTTTTTTATGGAATCGGTATTCTGATAAGGGAATGCTGCAGGTTTAGTGTTGCCTCGTGTTTATTCTTCTTATATTAATGTTTAATAAATATTGATATAAAAGAGCCTGGAGAAGTCCACTGCTGGAAAAAGGCCTCCCCCAATTATCTCCAATATGATCGGTCTTGCGCTGCTCACATCCAGCGGCTTCTCGTGAGCCAAACCAAAGCGTCGGTCCACCTTGTGGAGAACTTCCCACGCTGCGTCTTCCAGTTCGTGGCTTCCACTCGAGAATCTTTCTGCCCCATGGGCCGTCAGTTCTATGAGCGATGCGCACCACCCCCTGCCCACTGCCACTTCAGTTTAGCAAGCTTATGGATAGTTATTATTTAATATGATCACACTGTTATACTCAAAATGTTCACTTGATAGTTTTGAAAATTAAATACTTACATCTCTTTTAATGTTAGTACTTTTACAATAAAGGGACAAGAACAAGTATAAAACTGTCTGGTTCAGGAGATCTACCCTGCAGCGCTGTTTGCAATAAAGTTTATGTTATAACGCCAATCCGAAATTATTCCGCTATTTTATAAGCGGAATCTGACTCCCTACTGCTGACTATTTCTCTTTGATCAGCGCTACGAATAGTTAAGTAGGTAACAAAGTTGTAGAATTACCAGAATACTCCACAGGTTATCAGAAACTTGGGAAAATATCGCCCAGCGCTGAAGTTCAACGGCTTTTGTTGTACGTTGGTGGTAGTTACACTACAAGGAAGAAGACAGTAAATCAATTAACAGGTTTTGGCTATACCTTAATATAAGGATTACTTATAAAAACGTTTTCTTTTAAGGAAATTTAATTTAGTACTAGTAATAAAATCGAATTGGCGTTGAGATTAATTTTTAAAAACACACAATGATGCAAGCAAGCCTTACTCTATACTTTTGAAATATTTATTATTTAATTTCGAAGACCTCATTTTACGAAATAAATAACAGGACGTGCGTTTATCGGAATAATAACAGTTTGAGTTACTGATATTACTTTTTAGTGGGTTAAGTTGTCGGAACGAAGCGGAATATATCGGAATATAGGTTAGCAAATCCAGCTTAACTCTTTTGTGAATTTATCTAACTGCCAGCGCACATTGTGCGACATGCGTCTGCGACAGTTTCACGACTCGACGCAACGACAGGCTGCGGACTATGATTCTCACACATTTGGTTCTCACACTCTCTCTCACACAGGTCAGCGACAGATCGCAGGCGCAACTCGGACGTCAAGTGTGCGGAGCTTGACTTTTCAGTTGCGACTGCGATCTGTCGCAGAAGCCTGTCGTATGTGCGCTGGCTGTTATTGTTTAACTTCTCCATACTAGATATTAATATTCTGCATGTAAGTAACTAAAAATATTGTAAAAAATTAAATATTAAAAAGTAATAATGGTGCGTCGAAACTAAAATTTCCAAAAATAAGTACTAAGTAATAAAATATGGAGGCATGAAAATTTTCAAAACAAATGTGAACATACTACGTTCCTATATCACTGTTAGGATAACGTACTCTTGTAAACGTTCTAGTTTGTTGCTACTTATAGCATTAATTATTAACTTAAACTTGGTCCTCCACGTGAAGTAATTACTACCTTTAGTGAAAAATCGACTGAATAAATGTCAGTTTACATATTCAGTATTCCATATACTCGTATAATAGTCGGACGGTAGGAACGGCTCATATCCTATTCGTGCATTTACCTATGCATTCGTAACTTGTCTCACATGCAACTCTGCAGTGTGTTTTCTATGACTCATTATATAAATTACACGTAATTGCTTGAAATAGCGTTTAACTTGAAATATGGAGATTACGTAAACGTGTCAGCATGCGGTTACTTTCAAACCACATCCTTAGATACAAAACTTGATAGTTTCGCCCTTTGAACTTTATCCCAGAGCTTGAGAATAGAGACCCTTACTCTAAAAACCATTCTCGCTTAAAAAAAAACTTCTTAGTCGACATTCCACCAACTCATACTAAACGGTTTGCCTCCACCTCTCTGATACGAACCACTAGGGAATGGAACAGTTTGCCATCATCTGTATTCCCGACTAACTACAACCTGGGTATCTTCAAGGCTAGAGTGAATAAATACCTTCTAGGTTGTCGTGCTCTATCTTAGACCACCATGTCGCTTAACATTAGGCGAGTTGGTGGTCAAACGTCGACCTATTGAAGATAAAAATAAAAATAACAATTTCTATTAGAACTGACCATTTATTATAACCATACGACATATATATTGTGCAACCATTAAAGAGAGAAATAACAAATCTAAACCTACCGGTGAACCGAAAATACGTTCGTTGAAGCCTACTTGATTAGGGTATCATTTAATTAAACCCTGTATAAAATAGATGAATAAAAAACTGATAGTAAAACGCCATGCTTGCACATAGCAGTTGGTATGTTGCATTTTTTTTTAAATTAGGCACTACATATTTTAATAATTGTCAAATACTAATTGTCGGATACTTAATTTTAAAAATTAACATCGTGTACAAGCATAATACATGCTTTAAGAGGTTTACAGGGAAGAATGGACCACCAAATGAATTTCGTGACATTAAAATCAAATAAATACTTGTAGTACACAATATATTATATCCAATGATTGCTGTGGCGACCTTTATCGTGTATCAAGGCTGATCTTTACAAATCTTTCTATGGTTCTGCACAAACAGTCGATGTCAAGTGACATATTCATCACACACTATTAATCCATGGTACGGGCAAAGACGTCGTGACGCGCAGACAATCGGTTTTCGAACTTCCTTGCCATGGCCTGAGTAAATCACTGTCTATTAACTTGCGTACGGAGCTATACCCACATTCAGATAATGCCAGTGTTCAGAGGTTACCTTGGTCGTGCGCTGCTGGCGTGGTAATCTATAGCTTTGTAAGAAGCAACACCTACTGTTAAGAAGCTATAATGAAATTGGCTTTACTTTTTTCAGATAGGCTTTAAGATAGAAAACGTTCCTTTCGTGTGATCATTTTATCGGTTTGTGTGGTCATTGATCATATTGAATTAGAACTGTATCGTAAGCAGTTCTTGTGAAACGAGAACTAATCAGTAATTTAGTGCTTTAAAGCAAAGATGTGCCTAAGTCTTCTACAATGCACAGAACTTCACCCTAAATTTAGGGTCTTACAGTGTAGGGGCTATAATTCATACAAACTTATTTCTAACTACCCTCAAAGCTATCAAACTTCGTCCCGTAGACAATCCAATCGTGAAGTTAGTTTAATGGCGACTTTTGCGTGCAAACTTTGTCCACAGATTGTTCGTGCAATGTCAAACTGATCCAGACAATTGGAGCAATTAATCGGTTCTCGTAGTTTGATTTACGCACCGATTATTATCGGAGTTTAACCGTTGGTTAGGCTTATCGCCCGGGGCGCTGTTTAGGTGCAAGCTTTAGACACGTGCTCCAAATTGTTGTTTTATATTCTTACTACAATCGGTTCAAGGCAGTTAGTGTTAGCCGAGCCGAGGTTAGTTTATACAGTTTAGTAGCGAGATGAGTCAGCATATTTAAATAACGGGGTAACCAGTATGTTCACAATCATTCGGAAACGTTTCCGTTCGTATTAAAAATAAAAAGTCAAATCCGTCCGTATTCATAAGTTTTTTTAAACGTGATTAATTTTGATTGATAGTTGATTGAATCATTTTTCCGATCGGATTTATACTTGATTCCCTATTCCAATTCCAAAATTTATAAAAGTAAACTGAGATTCGAATAATTTGATTTTGAAATTTGTGGGATCCGATCGGAAACGTTTCCAAATGATTGTGAATAGCAACCCTAAAATAGATATAATGACAGTACATAGATGACCGATGTATAATACTTAGATGGAAAGGTACCTATTAAGCTGAAAGGAGGTTTTTGTACTCTTCATTATGGAATACCTATTTTACTATGGGGCCAACCCAGAATTCGAGATACATGTTTCATTGGCGCCATAGAAGCTCTTCTTTGTGAAGAGTACAATGACCCCCTTTTGGCTTCGTATACCTACTCTATCCCGAGAACCCTGTATAATGAAAGAAGAATATTAAGATCCAGCATTACGATATGGGCTCATTCATACTCGTAGATTGATTTCACTAAAGCTCTTTGACCAACGAGTTTCGTATCATAGTGCAAGCACTCTACTAGTGCACTACTCTACTACTACAAGCACTCTACCAAGTACTCTACCAGTGTATCGGTTTTTTTTTGGACATTTGAACACACGGTCGTCTGACCCTAAACTAAGCAAAGCTTGTACTATGGCGGCCAGAGACTGTTATACATACTTATATACTTTTAAATACATACTTAAATAGATATTAACACCCAAACATAGAACAAACACAAATGTTCATCACATGAACGTTGCCCTAGGTGGGAATCGAACCCACGCCCCCAGCTCAGAAGGCAGATTTACTACCGACTGAGCCACCGAAGCAGTCAATTCTTTATCGCCGAAAACCAATTTATTTGTGTTCGATACGACTGTTATGATAATTTTTGATAATTAATAGAAAAAGCTTAGCCGTATCTACTCGTATTATGTGCAGATTGCATTAGAACATATACATTTAGAAATCTGGAAGATATTGCTTCAAAATAAGTGTATTAAACTCATTTTTAATTAATCTAAGTATATAATAAAGTCTCGCAAAAACTTCTTGTAATAAAACAAGTCTTTTGAGTTGTGAATTGATCTAGTTGTTGATATTTTATGTAGTAGTCAAGCCAGTGATATTTCCATCGTTGGAGTATCTAGTAGGTATTACATTGTATGTCATGTACTATGAGGGAGAACACTGACATACCTACAGCGTGGAAAAAAATCTCGTTTTACAGTTCAATTTATTTGAAACTGACACTTTTAATTTACGCACGTTAAATGAAAATATCACTGCGGTGTATTGCGACAGGCTCGTCCTCTGTTACATTTTGGACAAAATATCTATCTATCTATTTATCTATCTATCTAATAGTGAGTGTTGTAATACACTTCTGCCAGCCCCTTCTGAGGAAAGGCGTAACGATGACGTCATGTTTATGTTATAAAATATATCATTGCACGATGTTAACAAAACAAAGCCCTTTTTTCGAGGTTTTATTTATGCCACAAAAGCTAGAAAAGCTCCAAATTTTAGTACTAACGAGGCCAGACGAGAAAATCTTTCCACGTCAATACTGAAAGCCGACAAATCCACTCAATACGTCGGCTTACTAGATCAGCCACTCAGTAGGTACGTCTGTTACTTCAGTCTTTCAGTGTTCAGCTTTAACCGCATTTACACATGCGTGCTCTTGACTTGCCTCGCTATACTCGACATTAAATTCGTGTGGCTAAGGCCACCACAAAGTATCGGAGAGGTACTCGGTAAATGAAGTACCTAGCGTAGTGACTCTCTTTTACGTCTACAGACGAACTCTATACAAACGTAAAGCAAAAGTCACCTTCCACACAGATGGTGTTTCTTGGTTAGTTTTGTGCCCAAAAGTTGTTTTAACTGGACCACCAAATAGACGGGCACACACCACCGCCCTTGCTTAATCATAATGTTTTTATTCCATGCAAAGGTTGTCTGAAAGAGATCGCTCTTAAGCGATAAGACCGCCCATTGCGCCTTTATTTTTGAGTGTTTAGTTTAGATTTATTTGTATTTGGTGGCACCATAAAGAGTTTTTGTATTGTATTTTTTTTTTAATATTCGGGACACTTGAACACACGGTCGTCTGACCCCAAACTAAGCAAAGCTTGTACTATGGCGGCCAGACACTGATACTTATATACTTTTAAATACATACTTAAATAGATATTAACACCCAGACACAGAACAAACACAAATATTCATCACATGAATGTTTGCCCTAGGTGGGAATCGAACCCACGCCCCCTAGCTCAGAAGGCAGGTTCACTACCGACTGAGCCACCGAGGCAGTCTTGTAAATGTATTGTAATTGTATTGTATTGTAGTCGGGGTGTAAAAAAGTGATCCGTTAGCTGATTTGGTCTAAAATAGCATTGCTAGTTGCTTCAATAAAATAAGATGTTTAAAAAAAAAACAACGATCGATAGCTCACCTCGTCGCTCGCGCTTGCTAGTGAAACGCAGCTTTCAATATTTGAGAAAAGCCGCATAGCTAAGCTCTTTATTCCACAGTATGGAACCTGTTCACACTTTAACTGACATCTTGAGAACGAGTAACACCCACTTACGCTACAATTTCATTTTACTGCGACTATTACATTCCGGCCATAACTCGCCACACCAGTTAACAGTTGTCACTCAAAAATAACTGTAATACTTGTGCAATAAACAAAAGATATGTGGCTCTTTGGCGTAACGTAAGAAGCGGTATTTTGCAGGTGACATCGGTCATTAGATCATAGGATTCCACGTAAAGGTAACCATTCACCATCATGCCTTGCAGTCCGCCGCTGAATGCAGGATGAATGCATCCTGCTCGTCGTTGCCGGACGCTACAACATTCACCATGTTGTAGCGTCCGGCAACGACGAGCAGGATGCACGTGCAAAGATGCAGGTGCAGGATGCTAGGCAGCATGGTATGTGAGCTATATCCTGCTTCGCAATCCTGCACGGCGGACTGCAAGGCAGGATGGTGATTGTTTTGGTTTATGTACCTTTATTATTGTTTTCTATGCCATCGGATGCGCTTCTTGTTGAATTTTTAATAAAAATATTTATAACAAATGAAACGAAGAAAAAAATTCTTTTTAATTTTTAAATTACTTTTCTAAAGAATTTAAAACATTGAATACTTCCTCATTCCATACTGTTGACTTTCTGTTTATTCGGAGGGGAACTTGCACATGACGACGTATCTGTCTCTAACTCATCATAGGTAGTAAATATCATAAACCGTATAACAATGTAGCGTTTTACAAAGTGAGACATAATTTTGAACACTGCTTCATACGCCGCCATAAAGTTAAGATGACGCTATGGGATATGTGAGGCGACTTTGTTTGATATTTTCAGTTGTTGAGTTTTAGATCTAAGAGACAACCTGTTCATAAGTGTCCTCGAGCGATTTAAAAAAAAAAAACATATTTTATTGGCTTGCGTTTGGCTGCCAGACGCTGCCTATGATGGAACACGCTTGCCTGGGAGAAACCGTTTCATTCGAGACTTGAAGACACCTAGATTAAAACTATTGAGGAAAACCTACTTAGGCAGCGCATTCCACACTCTAGCAGTATACATACACAATCAAAGTAGAATCAAAGGTGATTTAGTAAGTCAACCATAAAACGATGTTGGTTCTTCGAATTCCCTAGAACGGGCTAGAGAGAATCAGATCATGTAAACTAGGTGCACATACCCAAAGAAAGTTAAGAAAATAACTATAAATATTGTATATTAAGCATAATAGTTGAACCTTAACTTCTTCCAGGCTAGCCGTGATAAAAATTTTCGATACATTTCATTCGATTGACTATTACTTGACTTCCCACGTGAAAGTCGAAGTGGGAAAACTTCGCCTAAAAAGTACCTTGACAGAGCGTTTCATCATCTATTGCAATAGCTATTGATGCGAAAAGCTTGTGGACCTATTTTGAGAGTTAATAACACTACACTACAAATATAGTCTAGTATGAGCGAAGAATAATGCCAATTTTAACCTTCAGGCCCATAAAGTTAAATTTGACAGAATGTTGAATTTTTATTTTGTTGAATAAAATCACCAATGTTGATTTTTAAAGTAGCACACAAACAGACATAGCAGGGGTAATAACAGAAGCCTGTACAACGGCTGTATTTTTTGCAAAGGTATCGGTACGGGCCAAAACCGAGCGCCAGCCAAGGCAAAAGCCAGGCTGACTTCACTTGCAGCTAATCTCAGAGTGGTCGGACCTCGGTGGTTCAGAAACGGGCAAGAAGCCTCGTAATCATCTTTGTCGTCGCTTCGTTCTCTATGCTCGCGGCTTCAGGCAAGGAATTATAATTTCAACATTGTGAGAATTCAACTTTTGGAACTCAACTTTTTTGCAGATCAACATTTTAGGATTAAGCATTTTGATGTTTTCAACCTTAAGAGAATTCGATATTTTGGCAAATTCAACTTTCTGGGCCTGAAGGAATTTTAGAATGGGAGGTGGCGCAGTTTTTTTATTCCAGCGGCTTTTATTCTTTTATTCTAGCGACATACGAGAAATTGAGAAATTGTTTTTAGTCAACATAACGAACTCTATCCTAAAACAGTATACTTTTGCTCAGCCCGGGCGGAGCTATGAGGCTCGGAAGGTACACATAATCATTGCATATTTCGTCATACAAATAACATTTAACTGTAGTTTTTTGGATTTTTCTTACGTTAATGACTCCCTGACCACGCAAAAAGGAGGGTTATCATTCTAAATAATGAGGTCACATCGTCACTATCACAGACGGGCAACGTCTACTGCTGGACGGACAAATACTGCACTCAATGATTTTCATAACGATCGGTCATGCGCCTGCATTAATCCCAACTCTCATCAGGATTGTTGTAGACAACATAACAAACATAACAACAACGATACCTCAATGTTTGTTTTGTGGCCGCTAGAAAAAAAGTGCGCCACTTGTTTGCATTGGATTTTTATTTTTATCGCCGTTGCAAACAAGCTAACGAGCCGATTGATGGTAAGCTCATATTGTTTACGGTATATTGTGTAGGTCATATTTCTAGTCTAGCTAGTCTATAGCTTATTTCAGGGTTTCCCAAGTTGTGCGTCGCGATGCCCTGGGCCAAGCGAAAAATGCCAAACTGCTAAGCCCGTCCCAGTAAAAATAAGCTTGGGAAACCTTGGCTTATTCTATTTCAATTCCCAGTATCTTGTCATACAATTACAATTGCCTGCATACCAAAGATATCCTAATAATTACTATACTTAACATCAAAGGAGCTTACATACCTACGAACTATGCACAAGCACAATATGTGAAATACGACATCCCAATTCAATTATCGTTAATTAATATTATTGTTTAGGTTCTGACGACGTTAATTAGATCATCTGAGCAAGCAACAGCTATGAAATTACAATTATAATCAATCAAGATGAGCTTGATAATGGAATCTTTCATAGTTATCCAACTCTCTCTAATACTTTGGTTGAAGTTATTTGATGTGTAGATAAAAAGAGCAATGGAACGCATTGCTACTCATACGAAATCGATTGAAAAATGAATAACAAATTAATTTTAAGTGATACGATAGAAAATATGAATTTGATACGTACGCTTATTTCAATTCTTTATTTAGTAGGATTGCGTTGACCATCATCTCGCTGACGATTAGCAATGACGCGGTCTATGATAGAGAGCACGCTTGTTTATAGCAGAAATAAGGTAGTAACTATGGATCTGTCTCTCTTTCGATAAGTTTTTATCCTTTTCCTCAAAAACGAATAAGGGTTGATAGGTGAAACCTTTAAAAAACAACACACCTTAGGTACGCAGGAATAAACTCGCTCTATAGAAGCCAGTTCTTAAGATTCCATAACCCAAAAGCGTGATTATACCGAACTAGCAAAGGAAAACGCTGTGAGAAATCTCTCAAAGGACGGCGGTAAAGCGAATATGAAATGAGAAAAACGGAAAACACAAGACACAATACAGTCTCAGAAGTCTCGTGAACGTGATGAAAGAGGTGTCATGATGCTAGAGGGAACGAATAAGAACAAAACTCTTTTAAAAACGGCTAAAATGAGGGAAGGGAATCCTGAGGTTGAGATTTTGGTTCTGTTATAATTCATGCGATCGCCGAGGAGTGTTCAGTAAAGATTACTAACTGGATTTTTATTTTCTAGTGAGATATCGAGAAACATAATATTTATAGTCGTAAGTGAAGAGCGTCGCGTGCTGTTATGGACTGGCCTATTCAAGCACTGTTAAGTGAACAACTGGTTTTGTGTATGTTAAAAATGTTGGATTGAAAATGATGTTTTTATTAACAGTTACTTTTCTAGTTAAGCAACAAAGTTGCAAACCAGTATTGATTTAGTACAGACACGCTGTCTAGAACCACTGATATCGTTGACATGTTATAGCTATCTAACTACCTTTTAAATTATCTAATTGATTTAATCATAACATAACTGTATTAAAGTTGTAGTGATATAAAGCACAAACGATTTCTGATTCTTTCAATCGTAATCACACTATATACCTATATTATAAATGCAAAAGTTTGAATGGATGGATATTTGTTACTCATTCATATCAAAACGACGTTCAGCTATTCTGGTTGAGTAACAAATAACCTGAATGAAATTTGGCATAGATATAGATTGTAGTCTGAAATAGCACATATGATCATTTTTAACCGCGGGTGAAACCGCGGGGCGCAGCATTACTAAAATGTTTGGTAGAAAAAAATAAAACTCTCAATTTCTTGCTACATCAAGTTAATAATGCGACGGCAGCCTAGTTGGGGGAAGGCCCGCCTCTCAAGCCAGAGGGAGCGGGTTCGAACCCAGCCGACGGCACGCACCAATTTGTTCATATGTGCGTATTGTATGTCATCTGCTACATGACTGGAGCCCGGTGTATGGCGGCAGGCTCGGCCCCTTTCACATTTGGGACTAAAATTAAATATCGTCCGGCTAAGTGTGGGTGTTGTCACCCTCTGCCATAACACCTCTGCCAGTCCTCTCGGGGGAAAGGCGTGACGATATGTTATGTTATCAAGTTAATAGGTACCTACTTGTAAGTTTTACGCGAATATGTAGTTACGTATTACACGTACTCTTTATCAAAACCTAATGAGACTTTTATTAGACAAGCGTATCCTTAAAAACTCTTGGTTAATAAACTCACGTATCAGTAAACACCTGCTAATTAATCGCTACGAATTTAACATTCCAAATTTTTTGATCTTGTTACAGATAAATTGGCGAAAACCGCTATGCGAATTTTTTTATCAAACACTATTGTACCAAGCACTCAAAACAGAACAGGGTCACACATGCTACGTTAAAATAAATCAATTTTAAACTAAACTTTACGTTAAGCAAACAGACTGGTCTTTTTTTGTCAAATTTATTTAATTTTATTAGAACGTGCACTTATTAGATAAAATGTCATTGGGTGTGTAAATTATTAAATGTTGTGAAAAAAAAAAACATGTGCGTTTCGGTTCAACCTTAAAGTTATACAAATGAATTATGTATTGAGAACTGGGAGACCTTTAAAAGTGTGTGATAATGTGTTAGGCTCTTGTTGTATTTGGCCCTAAAAATGAGTACTGTGAACGGATACAAGTAAGGACAAAAAATTACATTTGATAACAGTTGGTCCGTTCAATTTAAGATCTATGAGAACATTTGAAAAGCTTTTAGCAGCATTACAATAACTCTTTGGTTGGACTAATAAATAACAATATAAATCAGTAAACTGTTTGAACACAATCATATACCTACTGGAAAATAAAGCTTGTGTAGTTTTTACAAATATACTAAATGCTTAAGAGTCCGGCGACCACTTTAGATTAACTTCGCATTGGCTTAAGGTATTCTATAGCCATTTCGTCTAGAAAAAGAAGACGAGCGAAGAGAGCGCGAGTAATGATACTGACGAGCCTCTAAAGTTACCTACAGAGTGACAAAGTGCAATTTAATTTTTTTTTATGACTTTTGCACTTCTGTAATCATTCTTAAATAATGTCATTGTCCCTTGTATTATGGATTCATTTAAAATCTAATGATGTAGACAACCTCCCTATGTAAAAGGATTTTTGATTTGCTTTGTCTATTCAATAAATCAGTCAAAAATGATTCCTTACAAATGCGGAAAATGTTCATAGCTCTATTTTCGCTTGAGAACGTTTTTTAAAAAAACCCAGAAAATAGAGGCAAAGATATTGTTAATTTAATTGTACATACTAAATTTCATCATAATCTGACAAATGGTTTTCAAGAATTTTGAGAACCGCGTTTGTATGGAAATTTCAGAGCGTCGCGTCGCGGCCCTCTTAACTAATTTCTCTCCCTCTTAATTTATAAGTAAATGTCAGTACAAATCTAGATAGTTTAATTTGCGCAAATTTTGAAAATAAAATTTATCTGTTTTTATTTTATTTAATTTTAAATTAATTTAGTCTTGACTGGTACAGGACTGACATATTTTCTTAACGCTCTTAACGCTGACCAATGGGTGGTTAGCGTAATAGAAAATATGATTTATCAAAAAACAATGTGATGATAAAAATAAGCACAAGACCTACAACGTATTAAAAGTAATGTTTTATGAAATTTTGTAAGCTAAAGACAACTGCACCGCCACGGTTACATTAACCTCATACAAACTTAACTATTAGCTAAGCTGGAACGCGAACTGTAGTCTCACTTTGAATAGGGCTGTTTCGTGCAAAAAAATCATAGTAAAAATATTTACACAAAACTTAATGCGATCAATTTGTTAAATCCTTTGACTAGATGGCGCTGCGATCGCTAAAACATTCGGCTGAATCGCGGTGACGAGATTCTCCGCCAGTGAATGGGCCAGATTGTGCGCGGTCTTCATTTCATACTTACCTGGCGTAGAGGACACCGTGATCAATAAGGCGGTTCCCCCAGAGCGAGGCTCTTCCATTGCAATGCGGTTGGGTTGACCTCTGTGATTATCACTAATGTGGATAACTCGGACGCGTTATTTTTGGAAGTGGGGACTGCGTCCGCGCCGTCCCCTTATAAATAAAATTATTCCGGTTTAGTATTTCTCTGGCAATACAGAGGGGAAACGGAAATGACGCCAACTAAATGGGAACTTTTGATAGACGCGTTCGAGATTGGAACTGATTCTTTGTGCACTAGCGTAGGTATGTTATTTATAATTAAGTTAAAGTTGATAAGATGGAATTAAGATTTAATTATTTTACTTGAATTAATTCAAATAATTTATTGTAATGTGTTAAGTGTTATAATAATTTATTTAATTTAATAATTCAAATACATTGTTAATTTCAAAATATTTATAATTATAATAAATATAAATGATTAATTATGAGGGGATGAAAACACGCCTTACTAGACTAGATGGATAAAAAAGAAATCTGAAGTCTTTCAATACCGCATTATCGTAGGAAGTAACTATTATTTTACATTTTGTTGCTGATTTTAAGTTGATGCATGATATTTTTCAGGCGCTCTAAACATTCTAATCAAACTTTTAAATACATTATTATGTATCGTTAGTTTTCAAGCAAACTTTAATTAAAACCAATTTGATACTATTTTCTTTCTCTCTTTATTCTTATTTATCTAAGCAATGATAGCCTAGTTGGAGAAGACCCGCCTCTCAAGCCAGAGGTAGCGGGTTCAAATCCAGGTTAGCCGATTGCACGGACCAATTTGTTAATTGTGTGAACATATATGCATGATGTATGTCATCTGCTACATGACTGGGGCTTGGTGTATGGCGATAGGCTCGCCCCCTGTCACATTTGGGACTGAATATCGTCCGGTGAAGTGTGGGTGTTGTATTACACCTTTGCCAGCCCCCTCGGGGAAAGGCGTGACAATATCTTTCCCTTTTTTTTTGTCTCTCTCCGTATAACCAGTTTCCATTAAAAATAAACAAAAATATCGTACGTGGAAACCCTAACCAAAGGTAATTAGTTCAGTGCAATTCCATGCAAATGCTATCAGGTCCTGATTACCTCAAGCGTTGTGTTGTTCCAGAACAGCTAATGATGTTAGGATATCAGAGTCTGCGTGCTATCGGCGGCTGGAGGAGACTTTAATGTTTTATTTATGAGCAGAATGCTGCGACCTACTGTTTTGCTAACGATTCCTTTACCTGCTTTGAGATGATGATCATGATAATAAATCATATCAGGGGTTCGAGCACGGACATTTAAACTGACGTTTGTCTGAAAATTTGTATGGAAATTACCTATTTTGTCGAATTGAAACGTAGTTTAACTATTCGTACGATTACGGATTACGGAATGATCTGATCTGATCCGCCAGATTCCACTTTCGTCAGAAGCAGCTTTTTTATAATTTCAGTTCTGTTTCGTCAAGAATGATGGAAATTGGATAACCTCTAATGACCCTTCCGTCTGATTCCACTTTCGTCATTAATCGTCAGTTTCCTCTTAGGGAGAGAGAAAAATAAAGATCCTAATCCGATTAGTGATAATCATGACCAATAAAACAACATTTTAAAAATATACTTTGTGTACTTAAAACTTAAACATAAAAAGGTACTTAGGTACACCTAGACTCTTCATAAAATAATTAAAGGTTTGTTTTTATTAAGCATATCATATCCCTAATGGTAGCTTTAAAATAAAAATCTATAATTATGTTGTTATAGCATGACACCTACTGTGCACTCAGATCAACCTAGAGAATAAGATGGCGCACGGCGTATGATTTAGGTGAAGCCAAAAACCATCCAAAAACTACGCTACTCGCTTGGTAATTCTTACCTCGACATTACGTGCATTGGTTTATGGTATAATTTCGTGTACATAAATATACTAGTGCATTATAAAAGTGTAGCCAGGACTACATTTTGAGGTTCTTTTTAAAAACTGTGCAGTTTTTTAGCAAGTACATTTTGGAAAAGCCGTAACATTAAACTCTTACATACATATACAAATGTGCAGTTTTAGAATATCAAATCTACTAAGGTTGGATCATTATCCAACCTTAGTCTACGCACGGAAATGGCTAACGTAGAGTTTGGGAATTAATATTAGTTTTCGTGCAATTGTAAATGTTTTTCATGGCAACATTACCACACGCACACGTTTAAAAAAAGTGGCTTCAGCGAGATATAACGCAGTGTTCCATCTTATAACGCAGTGTTTCCTCTAGGTTGATCTGAGCATAGCATAGCAACAATTGACAAAGTATTTTCCCTTTTTTGACCTACTTTATAACAAGAGGAGTTTCTCAACTAAGTTTTATTTATTTTAGTCTAAAAATTAAAACACAGCTGAGAGCCACAAATGTTAAACCAGTTAAAAGCGTAGTCAATACATTCAAGCACTAACCAATTCCAAAATCAACTGCATGAACTACACCAGCAGTTATTTATTCTAAACGCAATAAAACTGTCACCCAAAAACAATAAAATAAAGTGAACTTTAGTTTTGTTCTGCGCGGCCCACAGTTTAGCACGAGCCCAAACAGTGCTTTGTAAAATACTCAACTAGCCACTATTGAGTTGGTCCACGGCGTTGCATATAACTAACTATATATTAGGTCCTTACGTATGAAATCAGCGTTTTGTCGTACTGATCAATTTGATCTGAAATATCTCCTCTTTGGTTATGAATTCGAAATTCAAATTAATAAATTCATTTAGCTGGTTTTTTTGTCTTTGGAATACAGTCATTCATTTGTTATTTTCCTCATTATTTTTTCTTTGGCGTCGCTTATTACCGCGCAATGGAAAACATGAAATATCGGTATATTTACGAGTACGAGTTCTACCGTGGCACCAGTGCTGCAGAAACAGCTCGAAGAATTAATGATGTGTACGGCGCTCGTGTCGCTAAAGACAGCATGGTACGTTTTTGGTTTCAACGTTTTCGTTCTGGAAATTTCGACCTTAAGAACCAACCCCGTGGACGGCCGGAGATCAAAGTGAAAAACGAAGAATTAAAGGCTATTGTGGAAGCGGATCCATCACAAAGCACTTCAGAGATAGCAGCAGTCTTCGGGGTAAGTGACAAAACTGTATTAATCCACTTGAAGCAAATCGGGAAAGTAAAAAAACTCGAACGATGGGTACCTCATGAATTGAGTGAATCGAACTTGCAAACACGGGTAGCCTGCTGTGTTACTTTGCTCAACCGACACAATAATGAAGGGATTTTAAATCGAATCATTACTTGTGATGAAAAGTGGATATTGTACGATAATCGAAAGCGCTCATCGCAATTGCTGAACCCTGGAGACCCAGCCAAATCCTGCCCTAAACGAAAATTGACTCAGAAAAAGTTACTTGTAAGTGTTTGGTGGACTAGCGCCGGTGTCGTTCACTACAGCTTTCTTAAATCTGGCCAAACGATTACGGCAGATATCTATTGTCAGCAACTGCAAACCATGAAGGAAGAACTAGCTGTTAAACAACCGAGATTGGTCAATCGCTCTAGGCCACTGCTGCTTCACGACAACGCAAGACCACACACTGCATAACAAACAATCACTAAGTTAGCTGAGCTACAATTGGAATGTCTGCGACATCCACCGTACTCCCCGGACCTTGCTCCAACAGATTACCATTTCTTCCGGAATTTGGACAACTTCTTACAAGGAAAAAAATTCCACTCCGATGCAGCAGTCCAAACCGCCTTCAAAGAGTTGATTCTCGCCCCCATGGTTTTTATAGTAAAGGGATCAATGAACTACCCATAAGATGGCAAAAGTGCATAGATAACAATGGTGCATACTTTGATTAATTAAATATATTTTACAAAAAAAAAAACGACTTTTTATTCCTCCCGTAGAAAACGCCAATTTCATACGTAAGGACCTAATATTTAATAACGAGTAACAGATATATTTTTTACCATTTAAATATAAGCTTACAAGCTGCGCCTCGCGGTTTCACCCGCGGTTAAAAGTATTCTATGTGCTATTCTGCACTGTAATCTATCTCTGTGCCAAATTTCATACAGATCTGTTCAGCCGTTCTGGCGTAACAGAGTAACAAACATCCATCCATCCATCCATCCATCCATTCTTACAAACTTTCGCGTTTTTAAAATTAGTAGGATAGGATTTATAAACGAAGCCGAATAAATAAGTAGACTCATAGATGAAGACTTTTTGTTCACACCATAACAAAAAAACATACCCAAGAAGAGAAATAACTTAATCTGTTAACTAATCCTAACAACTGGCGGCCTTATCATTATAATACATCTCTTCCAGGCAACCCTAGGATGGAGAGGACAGAATGCACATTCGCCAAAATTTACAAAAAAATATTTGCATAGATTTCTTCAAAATTTATTTTCGAGTTAAAAACGAAAAATATAACAATTTTTATTTTTACAATCTTTTTAATTTTTTTGAAGTTAAATTTTAGGTTATTTACTGGCTCGCCTACAAATACTGTCCTTAAATATTTTATAGTAGTTTTTAGTAGGTAGTTAAATAAAATCCGGGTGATTCTCTAAACTCTGTAGGTACATAGGTCTCTAAACCAATTCCTAGTATTGGGTCCCAGGAATTGAGAGAGAACAATTTCTCTATCTGAAATCCGTACCGTGGGGATAACCCACAAGTTTGATTGTTTCTTGTTTGCGCAACCAAACACGAGTGTGGTCGTCGACAAGGGCAATGCGGGTCGAAACATCCACAATCTACGTCCTGCCTACGTTTTGCTCCTTCATTTTATGTTCATAAAATATTAATCTTCATGTTCTTTTATAGTTTCATTACATGTGTCACCAATTTTTGTCCAAAATTAACTAGTGCAGTAACTAGTGTCATTCAAATGCATTGAATTAAGAAAGTTAATTTTCACTGCATATACAAAAAGAAACACACGCATACACCGACACACACACACACACACACACACTGACGCACTCACAGTTTGCACACACATAACATACGCCTACTCTTTTAAAAAAAAATGAAGGAATGTAGTCACCTACAGCACAAGAATATATTTTATGTTCTTAGTGTAGGTGCTACAAGACAACTACTTATGTTACCCTCATATTTTTAAGATTTAAAGTAAAATTTGTAAGCTTTTCATAAATAAAATAAAAAAATAATTTTAATTTGAAGTAGGTATGGTATGTGTAGATTAATCTTTATTTCTGTTTGTTATCTTACAGTACCTGTAGTGCAATTCAAATGTATTGAATTAAGAAAGAATGGTATGTGTAGAGAATCTTTATTTCTGTTTGTTATCTTACAGTACCTGTAGTGCAATTCAAATGTATTGAATTAAGAAAGTATGGTATGTGTAGAGAATCTTTATTTCTGTTTGTTATCTTACAGTACCTGTAGTGCAATTCAAATGTATTGAATTAAGAAAGTATTGTAAGTGTAGAGAATCTTTATATCTGTATATTATTATTATGTAACTGGATAATGTGTGGTACAGTTACTTTAATTCAATAAAACAGTTATGTGAAGTCAACTTTATATGTATAGCATACATACTACTCATAGCTCTATGTACTACGGAGTAATGGCGGTCAAGCGCAAGCCTTCTAATGAATAAAAAAATAATTGTTACATACTCATTTATATATATTTTTTTCCACTTTTTTGTGAAAATCTACTGTGGACGAAGGTACTCGTAGAACATCACAAAATTCTACAAACTATAATGATTGTATTTAAAAACCATTCATCAGCCTGGTTCAGTATGCTTGCTGGCATTTTGGTAGCTATTGGAATAATTTAAATAAATCTCTACAGTACACAATTTCAAAGTTAATCAAACGTTATCTATTTGGTTGAATAAGCCGCTGAGTAACTTTAACGTGTCACGCCTTGTGATTAAACAGCTGATAGATAAATTTTGTGGCGAGTGATTTACTGCAAATAATTGGAACCTGTTTTGTGCTAGTGAATGTACACTTTTAATTAAAAGAATATAAATAATGGATTCAAACTTGCAGCTAAAAAGCTTAACTTAGCGTTAAGTTAACATAACTATTTGACAAAATAATGAAATTATTAAAAGAAGGAAGAAAGAGTAAAGACTGACTAGACTATGATTTGTATTCTTAAGCAAGGACTAAATTATATGTTTATAATGGCTCAACCGAGTGCATATGCTCAATCTTTGATATATTGATAGTTAAACTTTTCGTTGTTGACACCAGAAATAACAAAACAAAAAAATAAGATATTTATATCATTTAATCTAAAGAGTAACAAACTGGCAGCCTTATCACTAAAAGCGATCTCTTCCAGTCAATCTTATCATTAAACATTTCTTTGTTATCATTTTGAAATGCAAAAATACCATCTCTACTAATATACGAGTGCTAATGATTGATCCACGCACATAATCTGCCCATCACCTGCTTTTTCGTAAATATGTCAAATAAAATATCTTTATTCAATTGGGTATCGAGTTAGGGGGAAAATATTAGGTAGGTAAGCGATGATAGCCTAGGCGGAGAAGGCTCGCCTCCCAAGCCAGAGGATGCTGGTTTGGACCCAGCCGAGGGCACGCACCAATTTGTTCATTGTGTGAACAATGTCATCTGCTACATAACTGGAGCCCGGTGTGCGGCGACAAGCACGCGCCCTGCCACATTTGGGATTGAATATCGACTGGTGAAGTGTGGGTATTGTGCGCCTCTGATAGCTCTTTCGAGGAACGACGTGACGATTTGTTATGTTATGTTATGTTATTAGGTACTTAGGTACGTAACTGTAGCACGATCTTAAGATATTCGCGTCTTGTCACCGCCAATTATTTTGAAACTTCGTCGAGTCAACTTTGCTAGTTCCTCTAGAGCGTCCGACTTTGCTAGTTCCTTATCTCAACTACACAAAACGTCTACAACATTGGTTATGAGTTCAGCTGCATATCGACCCGCTATACATCGCTAGTTCTGGTTCTCAGGGCGAGCTTGCTAGTCTGACTTTATTAGTCCTAGCAATAATATTACAGCTTACTGCCACTTTGTGTGCTAATCTTGGATATGAGAGTATACCTACTTCTAGGGTTATATGTTTATTGGTCATAAGCATTAAAACTGGCACCCTTTATGAAGGTAATATTGTGTTAAATGGTTATTTGTCCGCTTACTTTAAATTAGCTTCTATGCTATTAGGGAAGACGGTTGTATAAATTGGTGGGAATTAGAGCTGTTATATTATATTATTATTATGTAAATGATTTTGGGAAGTTTCAATATTTTTTTTTAGTGTTTTGTTTTCTGAATTGCGAAGTTGGCAAGTTGCGCGCATGTGCTAGTCTATTTTGTCCTTGTTACTAAATTTTAGTAAAAATATTCGGGAAACTTGCACACACGGTCGTCTGACCCCTAAGTAAAGTTTTTACTACGATGGATAGAGACTGATATACATACATATATTTTTAAAAATACATACTTAAATAGAAATAAATAATTAACACCCAGACATAGAACAAACACAAATGTTCATTACATGAATGTTTGCCCTAGGTGGGAATCGAACCCTCCCCCTAGCTCAGAAGGCAGGCTCACTACCGACTGAGCCACCGAGGCAGTCGGTAGTCATTATTTAGGTACAAGTAGGTACTTTTTGTATTTTTAATATAAAACACAGTATTTGACCAAACTAAGCAATTATGTACTTGTCCATTGTTAACAGTTGCATCACAGCAGCGCTGGAGACACATTGTCTTTCAACCATTTTAGTCCGCGCTTAGAATACGGACATGTTTGTCTCTTTCCAATGCGACAAGAACTGTAAAAAGACAATTTGTCACTCATGCTAGTCCTGCAGTAAAACACGAAATTACCAAAAAGTTTCAAACTCCAAAAACAGCCGAATTAAAATATTCTTCATTACCATTGTTACTTTGTACTTAGTTTGTACCTATAAATATAACTTCTGTACAATAGACCTGCATACCGTGACAGAGCCCGAGTTAAGTAATAGGTTAGCAGAACAGCCCAGCCAAAACTTGTCCGATTAAAGGCTAACTGCTCCAAAAGCTCGAACCTTTGGGTGCGGGCGTCCTGCCACTAACCTCGACGGATACTCCCACAGTTTGCCGCTATGACAAACAGTTGTTTAGCTCAGTACAAAATGCTAACGAGTCTTGTAGTTCGCTGTTGTGAAAATTTTGTTCCTAATTTTGCGAAACGTGACTGCGATGAACACTTTAGAACCTTCCAGACCGTGTGAGGGTGCTTAAGTATTTTAGGCTTTTGCCTTAACCTTCTTATTTGTTTTGAGAGCTCTAGGCTCGAGCGAAAAGAGATTTCACGCTAGACGTGGAACACCAAGGTATAAAGCTTACTGTAGCTGTTATCCGCGACTTCGTTTGCGTTTATTCAGAAAATAGTATCCATGAACCTTCCTCGTGAAATACAGTACTTAAGTATCGTTTTTGTCAAGGTCAGCTGTTTAGCCGTGAAAAGCCAAAAAATAGACAGATAGATAGACGGACAGAATTACTCGTACTTTCGATTTTATAATATTACTAGCTGCGCCCCGCGGTTAAAAAGTATCCTATGTGCTATTCTAGACTATGATCTATCTTTGTGCCAAATTTCATCCAGATCTGTTCAGCCGTTCTGGCGTGAAAGAGTAACAAACATCCACCCATCCATCCATCCATAGTCCATACATACAAACTTTCGCGTTTATAATATTTAATATTACTATGGATATGGGATTCTGTTAAAAGTGTATGCAAAAGATTGTGTCCATTTTGTATTAAATGTTTCAGCACATCTCTTTTAGGAGCTTACTAATGGTTTTCATTACCCTTTACGTACTGCGTGCATGAGTATTGTTCAACCTAGTCGCTACGAGTATTTCGCAACATTTTCGATATAGCAATTTGGAAAGGAGGCTAATTCGGGCAACTAAGATTTCCTATTATCCTATTTGAATATTATCCGGTCAGATAGATCGGAAACGTTTCGACCGATCGGATACAGCACGCCTCCGATATTGACAATTATTTTGTGCAACGAATGTCCCTGTCGAAACTCGACCGTGCACTGCTGTACTCCGGGCACTTAAATCTTGGACATGATTGGGTTAAAGATATCAGTCGTTTTAAGATAAAGTACTTTGACTGTAACACGCATATCTAAAATAATAATATTTATCTTTAATTAATTGCCGGCCGGCACCCGATTGATTTCGAATCGATGGAATAATGGGTAAACGTGTCGGCTGGGCGAAATTGTTTCGCAAAAACAATCACGGACCGTTATTGGAGTTAATTGCTGTGAAATATTTTAATAAAGTAATTTAACTGGAGCGTTTAAGTGCGCATTTCGTGAATTCCCGCAGGCACCTGCTCGGCACTCGGTGCCGCTTGCGCAAGAGCTGCCTCTAGCGCGTGCTATTCAAATTGTATGGATCGATTTTAATTTCAGATTTCGAATAGCTCTCTAGATGAGCGAAAATTGTTTAATTTAGGTTGAATTGTTTTGTAAGCACTCACTAAAACTTAAGTAGAAGCAAAAATAAACTATTTTTTAAAATGAGCTTAAACATTATGATTTCAAACACGGGAATTACTCACGTACGATTCAGTCGATTATTCCGACTATAGTTTCAACCGCATTCGGCGGTCTTCATCAGGGCGAGTGCGCGCGCGCGGCTGCGTCGCATAGTGCTATGCGAGACGCATCATAATGTGTGAAAACCACGTCAGTTTCCATAATAAAAATGAGCTTAAACTTTCTGTGCTTTGAAAACTACAAACAGTCATATCAAAATATTAAAAAAAAACTTCTAACCATGACCGCAGCCAGGGTGCCCAACTGGGCACCCTGGCTGCGTTTAAGGTTTAATTTTAATTGTAGTAGTTACTACATTTAAAATTAAACCTTAAACATTCAATACGAAAATAATTTTAATACAGAGTGAAAATGAGGAAAGAAGGAAAAAAAATTTAATCTACCGCTAATGCCATAAAACTCAAACAGGCCAATTCCACCACGTGCGTTCAAATACCTTCAAATAGCCCAAACTCAACCAGGTGTTAATTGTTTTACCTTATTTATAAACAAACTTCAACATTCTACTGTTACAGATTAAATAATGGGTACTTGTTAACGGCCAGTTCAGGGTGAAATTCCTTTAGCGCCTATATTATTAGACCAAATATTATGACAGCAGACATACAAGCCCTAAATAATTTGTACTTTGACTTTAGGCTAGAAAACTGGATCTGGTTGTTGCAACACTGCTATTAGGGTAGAGCCTATACAACCTTGAAGTGCCTGTTACTTAATTATTATGCCAGCCGAATTTAATGCAGGCCAATACACCTAGATACCTATTTTTGTGGTCAATATAAAGTTTATGTAACGGAACTGAGGCCATTAGCATTCATATTGGATCAAATTATGATTATCATTTTTGAATTTGAATATTTTGAATGCAATTTTAATTTATTCGTAAATGTCAGTGGGTGATTACTAAGTGACCTGTTTTGTATGCAGACAAAGTCATTTTCCTAGCGACAACTGAGCGAAGCACGTGTGAAAAGCGATATATATTGCTAATTTATCAGTTGTAAGATTTGTAAAGCAACATGTTTTATTGGATCAATTAGCACCTAGCGGCATGAGATAAAGCTGTTATTTTGATATATAACAGACACACAAATTTTTCATATAAAACACTAGTTTTATATGAAAAATTTCTGTGTTGGTTTGTTCGTTGTTTGTGTTATTTTGTAACTTCTTCACACTGAACGGCTGTACTGTGGCTGTAGATTCAAGTGAAATTTGATAATGGAGTTATAGATTGTAACATAACATATCGTCACGCCTTTCCCTCAAAGGGGCTGGCAGAGGTGTAATATGTCTGTAGGATGTCAGTCTCAAATGTGACAGGGGGCGAGCCTGTTGCCATCCACCTGGCTTCAGTCATTTATTCAATTGTCAGCAGATGACATTAATAACGCACAAATGTTCACAAATGATCAAATTTGTGCTTGCCGTCAGCTGGGATTAAACCCGCTCCCTCAGGCTCGAAAGACAGGCCTTCTCCAACTAGGTTGGCATCGCTTGTTATGTGTAGATTATGGCCTTGATTAACACATTTACTATGTTATATTCCAGCGAAGTGTGTTTTAACCATGTTGTATAAGAATCTACAGTATGTCAACAGAGAGATGGATCAGCGGCGGCAGGATGATTGAGGACCTCAATACCTAACAATAAAGGTGCGGTAATAAGTCTGAAACAGCAAAAAATCCATACATTGCGTCGTGCGTTAATAGCTTTTTCTATGAAACCGCTATTTTTTTGACAATTCTAGTCAACAAGATAATTTCAGTGATGTATAATTGCCAAATCATTAAATATTTTGATATTGTCAATCGCACGACTGTCGCTGATTTACCTTTGTGACCTACATAACACCCTGTGTAAAATCTTAGCGTGCAACACATTTTTTTATTGATAATTTATTAATTCTGACACTAAAATAAAAGCTAACATGGTATCCGCTCAAAACTCGAACAAATAGTAAAAACAACACTGTAAGCATGTTAGTAAATTTATTTCGAATTGCTTATATCGCGATATAGAGTCTAAAATACACAATTACCTTATCTATTGGTTAATAACTAATCTATTACTAACAGTAATAACACAGTCACCGCATAAATTGTGACCTAATTGCAACCTGTCAAATTCATGCAAAAAGCTTTCGTGGCACGTGGTCATTTGATCAATCAAATCGAACTGAATAGTTGAACAACTCTATCATAAATATATATAATATAAAATATATGTGAATAAGTGTTAAGAATTTTGTTTCTTAATAGTCTCTTAGCATTAGTCTCTTCAAGAACCGAGCTCTCAACAGAAATTGGAGTGGGTATAACAAGGGAATTACACATGACCTTCGTCTTGTCCATGTTCATCCTCAGACCCACTTGTTGAGAAACTCGATTTAGGTCTCCGAGCATCGTGCTGAGCTCTTCCATCGATTTTGCCATGACTACGATATCGTCAGCAAACCGAAGGTGAGTGATGTACTCGCCATTGATGTTGATGCCGAATCCTTTACATTCCAAGAGCTTGAAGGCGTTCTCCAAGGTGGCAGTAAACAGTTTCGGAGATATTACGTCTCCCTGTTTTACGCCTCTTTTTAAAGGGATCGCCTTGGAGCTCTCTTCCTGTACTCGGACCGACATAGTGGCGTTATTATACAAGCACTTCAACACTTCGATGTACCGATAGTCAATACGGCATCGTTGGAGAGACTCCAGCACAGCCCATGTCTCGACTGAATCAAAGGCTTTCTCATAGTCCACAAACGCTAAGCAAAATGGCAAGTTATACTCTTCTGTCTTCTGTATAACTTGCCGCAGCGTATGGATGTGGTCTACGGTGCTGTAGCCTTTTCGGAAACCGGCTTGTTCGGAAGGCTGGAACTCATCAAGCCTGCGTTCGAGACGGTTCGTAATGACCCTTGAAAACAGCTTATAAACATGGCTCAGGAGCGAGATGGGTCTGTAGTTCTTCAATAAGGTGTTGTCACCTTCCTTGAAGAACAACACCACCACGCCTCTGTTCCATGCTTCTGGCGTTACGCCCTCGAGGACGACGGTATTGAAAAGTGTGTGTTACCAGTGATGACTTATGGCACTGAAACGTGGTCTCTCACTATGGGCCTTATAAATAAGCTTCTAGTAGCCCAACGAGCTATGGAGAGGGCTATGCTCGGAGTCTCTCTGCGAGATCGAATCAGGTATGAGGAGATCTGTAGAAGAACCAAAGTTACCGACATAGCCCAGAGGATTGGCAAGTTGAAATGGCAGTGGGCAGGGCACATAGCACGAAGGACTGATGACCGATGGGGTCGAAAGGTCCTCGAATGGAGACCACGTTCCGGCAAGCGCAGCGTAGGACGTCCACCCACAAGGTGGACAGATGACCTTGTCAAGACCGCAGGATCGCGCTGGATGCAGGCCGCTACCAACCGGTCTTATTGGAGGTCTATGGGGGAGGCCTATGTCCAGCAGTGGACGTCCTATGGCTGATGGATGGATGGATTAGTCTCTTAGCGTTCTAGAAAAGCTGGACTACATGGTGAAGAACCAGAGATATGGACTATGTTAAAAAGCAACGAACGATTCGGTCAGTTTTCAGATGGATGACCACGGAGTGAGACTTTTTGGTGTCAGCTTTAAAAGTATCAACTTTTGATTGACATCTACACAGCACTAGTAAGTATCCATGATTCTCTTAATCTCAAAATAAGAAAGGTTGTATAGGCCGATGTTTTTTATGAGACAAACAATAAGGATTTCGAAAAAAACATAGTAGGTAAGTATGTTAGGTAGCGGATACAAACGCAGTGCATTGATAATATAACATGGTACACATTAGACAAAGCAATGAACAAAACAATCGCATATTTTTCATATTTTAACCTATCTCTGCGCATCTTCGAGGAGTTCTACCACATCTAACAAAATTTTGGAATATAAATTCTACTACTCAGTCAAGTGTGATCATATTTCCCTTTGCTAAGAATACGTAGGAAATATAATCTCGAATATATCCACCGTAAAACAGAAGCTTCAAGTCTTCACAGTCATTGTAAATTCAGATCTCGCCTGAGAGTAGGTTCCAAAATATACGGAACCGTGCCTTGTAAATATTTTGGTAACCAAATGCAACGGTTCGAAGCGTATTCCTTTGAGGGATCTCGACGGGTCTCGATTTTGGATGGCTTAGCCTGCATACGAGTAGGTAAATTATGTCCCGTTTAGACTGGTAGGTAGCTAAATGTATAGCAGTTGTACTTAATCTTACAGTCGTCCTAACCTAGCTGGCTGCATTTCAGGTAACACATTTCGGTTTCAAAGCAACAATTTCAACTTATTCAACAATTTCAACACAAACAATCATTTATGCTTTTTTTTAATAACCTTGAAATTTTTGATTCAAGTTTTAATCTCAAGGACAATGTTAACTAAAACTTATAAATTAACCAACTGTTCTGACATTTACTTTAAGGCCAACAATTCACGATAAATACAATCGCCATGCTTAGAGGAAAGGTTGATCTGAGTTGCCATGTTAAATTTTGGTGAACATAGGTCGCCTTAACAGTTTACATGAGAGCATCGAAGAGCGATCGTTATTAGCATAAATTTACAAAATGACACGTCAAGTTTTAACACTTTGTTAATCCCTATCACTCTGAAACACCATTCATAAATGGCCGTACTTATTTTATCTGGAAAAAACATAGGTCATTATTATGTTTAAACCGTACTCAAACACAAATTCCCGCGCTCGTTGCACTCAAGCGATAGGGTGGTACGCTGACAGCCGTCATTTTGCGCCGTACAAAGCTATTCATGAATATTTGAGCGCTCATCAATGTTCAGCTTGAGATATCGGATTTTCCGCTCGAGTAGAGATATTAAGAGCGGTACAATGTATGTGCTGTGAGCGAAGCGAGCGAAATGAGCGAAGCGAGCGAAATGAGCGAAGCGTTTGAAACACGCGCGCGTGGGTTGGCAAAGCATACACAACTCATGAAGACTAGCACGTTCTTGCACTTCGGTTAACACCTCTTTTCATTTTTACTACGTTGAATTTTTAAGATAAAATTATGCTGAGAAAGCTTTCAGAGGGATTTATCATACTATTTTGATACGAATAAAATGTATTACAAGACTATATACTGTCACAGACGTTAAGTAACATATGACTTGGTTAGTCTTTTAGGCCCGCATACTAAAACGACGCTGAGTCTTGAACATAACTGGTTTTAACATACATGAAATCGAAAATCATGACTGACTGTCGTTTTAGCATGCGGGCCTTAGCTTAATCGATGAGTAGCATCGATTAAGCGCTGCCTCTAGTTAGAAGTAGTATAGCAACAATAGTCAGGTCAACAGTTTTGACGATAACTATCGCACATAGACAATTATCAATAGGCATAAAAGTATACAATTACATTTTGTGAAATAATTATAAAGAGCTGAACAACGTGAAGCTTCAGATAATAATCTAGTATTGTAAAGATTTTTTTGTATCATCAAACTCGAGAAAATGGGAAAAAATGTTTTCACTACAGTTTTCTTTGTTTTTCAACTTAGTTATGCGAACAACTGAAAGTTTTAATGAGTTTTCTGTTTATTACTTCTACTATATTCTTTTGGTATAGTTATTCAGTGGACCAAAAAATAAGAATAGATTGCATTAGTACACGAAACTAACAACGTCTATACGTCCAGATAACAATCGTAAAGTCCAGATAAAATGATCTTATGTTGAAAGAAAATACGTACAAGGTTTAAATTATATGAAACAGTTACTTGCGACTTCTTAAGCGTTTATTCAGAGAATAGTATTCAAAAACCTTCCTCGTGATAACTAATTATAAAATTTCATTAAGGTCTGAGCCTTGAAAAGCAGACAAACTGACAGACAGACAGAATTACTTTCGATTTTGTAATGAGCATAGATAAAGATTATGTTCTTATTTATTTTTAACGAAATAAAAACTTGTAGCTTTAGACTTTTGTAATAAAGTTGTTTTCAGTTTTACTTTGCCTTTGCAGAGTAAAGCGAAAGTCGCAGAATTTATGGATTTAAATTAGGGCTTATACGGGTATTTGAATAGCGTAAAGTTTATCCGATTTTCGCAAAAATTTTACAGGCAAGTATAGTTTATCCCAATATTTTTACTCGAGGGATTGTAAAAGTAAGTAAATAATGTAGATCGCGACTTCTGAATTCGGAGCCAACAAATGTTAATTGTTAATTCGACTAATCGTTTAAGGTTTCCATATATGGTAACATAGGCAACCTACATTAAAATAATATCAACTTCAAGTACCGGGTCAACATTACACACGAGCAGATGTAAATTAGCAAACATTCTAAAGGTAAAGAGGTAACTGTAACAGTTTGAAAGTATCCCAGTGGCGTCGCACAGTCTCATGCATAATTTACAGGAATATCGACCTCACCGCGGGTGCCATCGCACTAATAAATGAAACTGGTGACGAAATGGGAACATGACGTCACTATCTACGTACTTCAACTCTACAGCGTCAAGCCCAACACGGTATAGAGAGTAAAAGTGAAAATGTTAAGAAATTAAACCACAAATTTGTCAAAATATTGACAATGATTAAAAGTAACGTACATACTTAACATATCGACACGCCTTTCCCCCGAGGGGGCTGGCGTGGGTGAAATACAACACCCACATTTCGCTGGACGATATTCAATCCCAAATGTGACAGGGCGCGAGCCTGTCGCCATACACCGGGCTCCAGTCATGTAGCAGATGGCAAATAATACGCACATATGTTAATACTATGAATAAATTGCGTGCGTGCCGTCGGCTGGGTTCGAACCCGCTCCCTCTGGCTTAAGAGGCGGACCTTCTCCCAACTAGGCTGCCATCGCAGGCTGATTAAAAGTAATGGGTAATTAAGTGCATAAATGTTGTAAAAGTTAGGGAGCTTACACTCCAACGTCGCTGACCTGCCGACACAGGCCGCCGACGTGATTACGGCTTGATTTCTTTTACAAAAAAAACAAAACGTCAAAATTCATAGGCACCGACATCATGTCAGCAGCTGTCCGTGACTTAGCTATAATTTCTCTGGATTTAAGTGCCACGTATATGATTACGCGAGTTAGTAATATATATAAAGCTATTCGCGTTAAAAAAATCCGATTTACATGCTAAAATTGCGCGAAAATTCCCCGTCCTGAAATTGACATCGATAATCCTAACTGCGGTGGTCACATAAACATCACAAAACAATGATTATAAAGCATTACGTGCACTACACAGCTTGTTTAGTTCGGTATGCCAACCACACTAAATTGCTCTGCATAATGCCAGTACTTAACCAGTAATTTGGTAATCTGTGTTCAGCCGGCAACGGTAATTAAATGCTGGCGGGAGAAATCACTTGCGAGCCCAACTTTATCACGTAATTACGAGTTTGTAGGCACATTACAATTTTGCAAGGAATCGTGTCAATCCGAGGTCGGTAATGACGTGTTTTTCGTGGGGATTGTTTTGATGAGTTTACACGCATTTATTACTTGGAGGGTATGAAATTGGAGAGACAGCAGCTACCTAAGTATTGTTTTTCAACGAACAAAGAATTTATCTTCTTTAAGAGTCTGTACTCCATACTTAACTTAAACTCGTTCTTTATTATGATTAACGAAATTTTTTTTTCCCTTTTTTTATGACTTTAGTTACACATAGTCTAATAGTTGATAGATTCTTCTTCTGGAAGTTAGTAACAAAACACTAATCTGTTATTCCAAACCGACTTCAAGTCGAAAAGCCAAAATTGGCGACGTCTTTGGTATACTCACTCAGTTTCAAAACTTACCGTCTCTAAAATTACCTCAAAATCCACCAGATATACGCTAATAGAGTTTCTTCCAACTAGCAAAATGGCCGCGATAATCAACTGACAATAATTAAGAGCAGTCAAACTTTCCCGGCCATTTTCTTCCGTGTCGGTGGTAAAGTTTAAAATTGCTTTACCTTGGTTAACGCCGGGTTCCGTTAACGGAGAAAAGATTCGAAGTGCGCTTCATTAAAACAGAGTTGGGCCGACAATAGGTGGATCGCAGGCCTCGGAAGCAATTAGTGAGGAAAGAAACCAGACCCAGCGCATTACTCCGGCGTACCTGCCTTTCATGCGACAGAACGCAGTTGCACTGAATGCAATGAGATGACCCGCTCACTCGCTCATTCATTCCCGCCGCATTTGTGAGTTTTATTTTTGTTTTTTCGTTTAATTTTGCATTTGCGGTTGACAATAACTGGAAGCGCAAGTACCTAGGTACTAAGTTAATAATTATATGACATGCCATGAAAATGTCGTGTGGCTACATTGATAATTTATAAATGCAACAACAATGATTATGTCATCTGCTACATAATTGGAGCCCGGTGTATGGCTACAGGCTTGCCCCCCTGTCATATTTGGGACTGAATATCGTCTGGCGAAATGTGGGTGTTGTAAGTCCCTTCGGGGAAAAGGCGTGACGATATATTATGTTATGTTGTAAATATTATATATGAATATGAGCAGATGATAATGATTTTTACGTTAATTCCGAAATATAAATATTTTAAATTAATATGAGCATATGATAATGATTTTTACGTTATTTCCGAAATAGGCGCACCAATTTAGTTTGGAATGTACCTCCTATTTATACAGCAATTCCATTCATGCAAATAAATTACGAGCCGACAATAAAGCTGATTGACTCAATTTTATACAAATTTCGCAACTGCTTAGAAATTAGCCTGTCGAATACATTCGCAATCTAAATCCGATTCCAATTGCCTCAATAGCAACTTGTTTGCAGTACAAATATACGAAATTGCCTCGACAAATCCAATGATTGTTGTGAAAAAATATGATTTTAGGTGCGCCTTTTTTACGATCACTGAGCGTCCGTCGGTTGAATCATATCCGATTTGACTAGTGTTCGGTTGATCCAGATTTTCAGATTTCGGATAACGAGTGTATGATTAATATTGAAGGCAGCGACTGCGAGCCGTGATTAACGGTTACCAATCAACTGCTTGCAATAATACCGATTCATATTGAGAACATTTTTCGTGTATTTTAATTAAACATGCGGAGAGAGCGATGTTATTTTTGGCCGATTTTCACGGTATTGATTCAGTCTACATGAATGTGGCGTGCCTCATATCTCGTTATTATAATTTGTTATTTTAACATTTTATTGACACGATGCATTTTAAAGTAGGGACATCATATTCAGAAACAGTTATTAATTCAATATTTTTTTGCACACAACACCGTTTTTATTTTGGAAAAAAAATCGCTTTTATGCGATAAGACCGCCCATTGCATTTAATACCTATTTGTATTGTTTGGTTTAGTTTTGGTTATATTTCATTTGGTGTCAGTAAAGAGTTTTGTTTTGTATTGCATTTTAAGAGACACATAGATCTATATTGAAATAAGTACCTATGTATTTATTGTCCAAAAATTTAATACTCAGTAATATCTTGCATAGGTACATTTTATAGATGTATATGTAAATAAGATTGGTCCAGGACAGGAAACAATGGCGGGACAAAGATGATGCCTATAACTGTACTGTATATTAATACCTATACTATGATATGTTAGTATACTTAGAGCTTTAGACATGCTGTCAATTACAGTGAAAATTTTAAAAATACCAACAATCACAATAAAACCAATACTTTTGCATGAACATTTTGACCAAGTAATCGTTGTCATCAATCCCAACAGATCACCTTAAAAATAAAGCTCATCCAAATATTCCATTCGGGAATAGCGAAACAAGCGCTCAAGCGCTGGTCTGAGTAAATCCAATTTTATTACGCTAATAAAAGGCAATCCAATTAGAGCTGGAGATTTTTTACAGCGCGAGTCTGGTAGGACCCTCGAGTGAAGGGCTGCGGCTACAGGTTACGAATGTAACTGTTGCTGTACGACAAGGAAATGTGCTAAGAGAAGCTGGCACAAGCATCAACAGGGGATCTATTCCTAGAATTCGAGATATTTTCTTGTCCTTGTCTTTCTTGTTCGAAAAGTCTAAGGAGTGAAAGTGACCAGTTTTCACCTCACAGGTCATATAGGTACGGGTATAGCCCTCCTGTGCGGCAAGATTTCAAAATATTTGAATGGAAGTTGCTTGCTTGCTAATACATTCTTGCTTGCTTGCTAATTGACTGCCTCGGTGGCTCAGTTGGTAGTGAACCTGCCTTCTGAGCTTGGGGGCGTGGGTTCGATTCCCACCTAGGGCAAACATTTATGCGATGAACATTTGTGTTTGGTCTATGTCTGGGTGTTAAAATGTATTTAAGTATGTATTTAAAAATATTTAAGTATGTATATCAGTCTCTGGCAGCCATAGTACAAGCTTTGCTTAGTTTGGGGTCAGGCGACCGTGTGTGGAAGTGTCCCGAATTTATTTATTTATTTTATTTACATTTATGCCTTTGTTAAGCTGAAATGAAAATAAGAAGGCAGCAGATGTAGTTGTTCTTTTGACTATGCCCACTAGAGCAGACTTGATTGCACAGTTATTTCAAGTAAAATGTGACGTAATAAACGTTTTACTATGTAATGAAACTAATTAATAAAGATGATGGCAATTTACATATTTTTTTTTATTTATGTATTGTTTATTGATATGCACTTAAGTAATGCGTCTGTAATAAGTAAAGTGAAAAGCTTCTGAAGGATTTACGTAAAAAGATGTGCAAAGGCGAAGTTTACGCCATGTAATATACTTACGAGTATCATGCATCCATGTAAATTTTATAAAATTGAGATTCTGCTTAAATTATTTAATACTTTTCTCGAATCGATATTCACAGAAATGACTACGACAGTAATTAACGACCATCCGAATATATTTGAGAAATACTCGTATGTATTAGCCATTTCTTCTTCACACCTGCTCTATGGTAGCGGGTATGCGTTGCCAGTCCTTTGAAACGCGTGCTCGAGTTGGCTGCTTTTGAGAATGTGGGTGGAATGTGGAAAATTTACCCGAGTTGAGAAGTTTTTCAAATGTAATGTTTTTCCATGTTACAGTTTGTAGTCAACTCGTAAAATTAAGCTCGTTTATTTATGTTAGGTTGGAACAAAAAAGTTAATTTGTTTTTTAGTAGCTCACGGTTTTTAATAATTTTTCAGTTTTCCTAAAATTGATTGGTAAATATAGTTTTTTTTAATGATATCAATATCAGTTTCGTCCAAGTGCACGGAAACAATCTGAATCTAAAACTTGAAGTAAGAAAAGAGTTTCCATCGTATTTAATCCTTACTAATATTATAAATGTGAAAGCGTGGATGTTTGTTACGCTTTCACGCAAAAACTACTTGACGAATCATCATGAAACTTTGTACACATATTCTGGGAGGTACTAGAAGTAACATAGGGTACTTTTAATCCCGAAAAAATAAACAGTTCCTGTGGGATCGCGGGTGAAACCGCGGGGTGCAGCTAGTTTTTTAATAATTAGATTAGATATACGAATTAGCCGAAATGAGGACTCAGTATAATGGAGTTAAAAATTAGATCCGTAAGAGTTGTTTTTATTGAACGATGGCACTAAAACTCGAATAGGTAAAGCAAAAGTGACAAGGAAGTGTATCGTGCATATTCTCGACCACATCGTGATTCTAACCGCATAACAACTCTATCAAATAGATTGCACTTGGACGTTTTTTGTACCATTATATAAAGTTATATGCCGGAAAAAGGATATTGTAACCTTAGACATGGTAAAGGTATGCTTATGGTCGGTTTCGAGGTCATTCCGATTGTGTTTATGTGATTATTTCGTGTTTATCTTTTATGAGAGTGTTGTGAGACTTTTGTTTCGTTGCTCTTGGATGGTATGGGGTTGAGGTTTCGATTGTAAAGAGTTCAATGAACAATAAAAAGTGTTCTTCAGTTGATGAAGGTTTTAACGTTGAAAAACCGTGGCGGGGGGGCTCAGTAGCCGTGGCTTCGGCAACCACGGTGAAGCCAAGAGGAATCCGAGGTGGGGCCGCTTCCTGGGGCTTTTAGCCCAAAGCCCACATGGAAGCGGCCTAAGTAGGGTGTGGGTCTGTATGGGCAGACCCACAACTGAGGCGGGGTGCAGTGTCGCGTGTGCGACACTGCACTTTCATTGAAGCGGAGCATAGCGGTGTGTAAGTTGAACAATTACAATGAGCGGTGCGGAGATTTCGAGTACTGTTAAGCATTTGCGATTGGTCAAATCATTGACAGCTAAATTCCGCTTGGCTCGTCTCCGCTTTAGTAATAACGGACTCAAACTGTAATTATGTCAAGCTTGAAATGGTAAGTGGCGTTGTACTAGGTCTTCTAAAACATACCCTCCTATTCACGGACTTAAATCAACCTAGCTCTCCGATAAGCCTGCATCAGTATTTTTAGAATAGACCTTTAAAGTATCTAAAGAAACGCACCAAAGCATATAAATAAATAATCTCCGCTTCAGTAACAACGCACTTAAACTGTAAATAAGTCAAGCTTGAAATGGTAAGTGGCGTTGTACTAGTTCTTCCAAAACATACCCAGTTTTTTTTAATACCAAATACTCGTGTAGCTACCTCCTATGCACACACTTAAATCAACTTAACTCTCCGATAAGCCTGCATCAGTATTTTTAGACTAGACCTAGAAACGCACCAAAGCATATAAATATTGAGTCGTGCCAATAAATAATGCAGGTCCGTAAAAAAGTTAACATAGCATTAACGGCCAACAGTTAGTTAGCCGTCACTTGTTACCCAAAAAAAAGTCACAACTAGAACTATCACTAAAAACAAGTACGTGCATTGTAGCCCATAAAATATCGGATAAAATCAGCGAACCGACGGGACAGTCGAAATATACACTACCATGTTCGAATCCAATGTGTCTATTTGGCAAAAAAATATAATTGGGCTGCGGCTTTATTCTGGCGTGAGCGACATTACCGTAGTTACTGTTTTTCCCATCAGAAAACTCCCGAGATAAGAAAGTGACAGATATAATGTCGCTCGCGCTAGAATAAGGCCCCTGGTTCCGGACGAGATAAATTGGGAGCTCGCAACAGCGTCGCGCGGCCTTTTATTACTCCACTAAAATATGGTTTGAATAGAAATGGAAATGTTTAAATAGATTTTGTAATAAACGTTGTTTGTTGGAGTTACTAGCTGTTTTTTAAATAGGTGCATGTACAGTTTCACGAGTTCACCTTCCTTTTATAATACGGAGTTTGCTACGAACGACATACATTAACGTGTATGAAGACTGCGAGGTAAAAAAGCTTATAAAAATGAAATTACCCCTTCTCCCTCTCCGTCATATTTCCTCTCCAATAACATGAATCTCGTCACCTCGCCAAAGTCAACACACCTTCAGACACGAACATCAACACATTTACCCCAAACTGAGTCTAAGCTCCAAGCATTACTTTCCTTATTTTCTACGAATCTCGATATAACGCTGTTGTTTTTCTATAGGAAGTCTCGGGAACATTATCTTTAGCGGAGCTCCCACAAGATTAATGGTAATGGGTTCACAAGCTGAGGTGACGCTCAGCCGTACCGACGTGGAGAAAAATGAAAATATTTATGTTTGCGAACATTGAGGGGAGTTTACTTGGGCACTTTACAATATTGTTCCGTGCTTTGACGTCAAGACGGAGGTGTCGAGACGTCTACTGGCTGTTTGATTGACGCAGCTTAGCGGGTTTTACGTCACATGGTTTTTCTCGGCTAGGGATTTAATTTTGTTCCACATTAATTTTATGTATCCCTGCTGAAGATGTTGGTTTGCAGCTGATTGAATAATGTCTATTTGACACGATGCGTAATTAGTAGCTACCGCATTTACTGGTTATGTTTACATTGTCATATCTATTTACTTTGCATCAAAACCTGTCATGCGATATCACTCTGTTTCTCGAGCAAACTACTATCTATCATATTCAACGAGCTCTAGGTCAGAGTTTATAACTCATAACCAACTTCAAAACTTGTCACAACATCAGTTAACCGAACACTTAATACTGTTATTTACTGCTAGAATAGTGCATGTCCATCTTTAGTAGGCATGCTTTATTGCGGTCCCAAAACTGTTAAACAAACAAACAACAATCCTATACAATGTTGGATAGTTGTATGCCCTCAACTTCGATAAATATAACTAGCAATCATTGTCTAGACATTGACATTATTTCATAGGGACGGGGCGAATTAACAATATAGTGGTAATAACATAACATAACATATCGTCACGCCTTTCCCCCGAGGGGGCTGATAGAGGTGTAATACAACACCCACATTTCGCCGCACGATATTCAGTCCCAAATGTGACAGGGGGCGAGGCTGTCGCTAAACACCGGGCTTCAGTCATGTAGCAGATGACATACAATACGCACATATATGTTCACACAATGAACAGCTGGGTTCGAACCCGCTCCCTATGACTCACGGTTTCATAGTCATTGCTCTTCATCTTCATTGACTTGAGAGACGGACCTTCTCCCAACTAGGCTGCCATCGCTAAAGTGGTAATACTAACAAATATACGTCGCGATACCACCGTTGTGAATTTAGTCGCATGTCGTATAACGCTCGTCGTTTCACGTCGCATTCGTCGCATACGATGCGACGTACTCATAGTATCTATGGATAGCATCAACTTACAAGAACTGAACAATAAAATATGGGACGGGTATGACGGACGGCCGGGATGGTAACAAATCATGGTAGGCCCCCAGTGGGTAAAGACCCACTGGGGGCCTACCATGATTTGTTATTGCCATGATGGTAACGTTTTGTTTTCGACGCTGCGCGACATTGGACCTTATTGCGCGTCGATACGATTGGCGGTAAGTTCTTTTTGAATGGGGCTCATCGGTTTTATAATGTTAGGATCACCGCTCCTACATATTTATCTCTATGCTACCCATTGCACTTTCAATAGTAAACATCCTTGCATTAACTAGTTCTAACGCGGAAAATGTAACAAATAGTGAAAGAAAAAGCGTTCTAAGGTTAACAGGATGCTTCGTGAGGACAACCGATGAACGCTGTGGTTTACGTAAACGGTAACAAACTAACAGGTTTGCTGGTAATTGCATACCTAATCGCTTTATCATATTGTCACGAACGAGCGTTTGCGCTTAGATTGTATCGCAATTGAGAAAGAATCGTGCAAATTGCAAATTTTCAAGTAGGTAAATGCACTGTCTTTTTTGCTTTTGCCGTATGAAAAAGCTAAAGCTATCTAGGTACAAAGTTTAAGGTCACAGGTCATCTTTGCTTCCTAAATTTTATGAACATCGGATTGGCAAGTTGTTGTCGATCAAATAAACTAGCACTGCATGTCAATTTGTCACTTTCAATAAATCAATGCAGAATTAGTATGTCTCTCAGCCCATCTGTTAGATTTAGCTATTTTTTTAAATTGAATTTAACAAGGAAAGGAGTGAGCGACATGCTTGTTTGAAATTGTAAAATTCTTCGTTAAAAAAAGCGATGATAGCCTAGTCAGAGAAGGCTCGGCTTTCAAGCCAGAGGGAGCGGGTTCGGACCCAGCCGAAGGCACGCACCAATTTATTATTGTGTGAACATATGTATGTGCGTATTTAATGTCATCATCTGCTATATAACTAGAGCCCGGTGTATGGCGACAGACTCAACTCCTGCCATATTTGGGACTGAATATCGCCCGGCGAAGTGTGGATGTTGTACATCTCTGCCAGCCCCTTTGGGGAAATGTGTGTCGATTTGTCGTAAAATTTGCCTAAGTCGGTGGAGTCCTACTTTATGATTAATGCGAACATTTGCAATATGCGTTTGCTTGTTACTTTTTTACGCTCAAACAGATGAATGGATGTTGATAAAATTTGGTACGAAGGTTTCTTATACCCTGGAATAACATAAGAGCTACTTTTTGCTGCAGGTAACGTCGCGGGGCGCAGCTAATTACAAATAAAAATTTAGAATACAAAATACCTCCTAGTCAAACCAGGTGACGTATGAATTTTAGCAGCTTACTAAACAACTGGGCTTTATGCATAAAATTGGTTTAACTGTTTATTTCTTCACCAACTTTGCTGCGAAGCTGAATAAATTTTATTCCAATAGGAAACCGTAGCTTGCGTGATTTGCGACAGGATATAAATCTATCAATAATTATAACGCTCTGGCCGCTAATGTAACTCTCGAGATTTACATTTATACTATTATATTAAGCCATCGAGTGGGAAATTCTAAAAATCTTTTTATACTTAAGTACATAATTCTAAAATCAATGTTTTCTTCTATTTTATAATCGGTACAAAACGATTTTATTTAAACTATGTTTTTTCTAATTAAAATTATAATTTTATAAAAATAGAATGGTTTAGATTAAATTAAAATGTTTGAGCCTCTTTTTATTTCAACAAGTGTTTATCCATATCCATTATTTTACACTACGCAAAAAATCGGTGGTTTAATTAGCCATTATTTTATTATTGGGTTTTCTTATTTAGTTTATCTTACTAAATGGTAATAACTTTAACTTTGAAACCATAAAATGTTACTTATGCCGGCAAAAATTAAGTAACCACCTGAATTGTAAAGAATTTATACAGCGCGTGCCATTAAACTCTAAAAACGTAGTTTTACGTGAACTTTGTAACTGTTATCTTTATGACAAAAAGGCTAAAACACTTCCTTAGTAGTTGCTATAAAATTCCTTAAACGACATAAAAATGCTCTAGCACTTGCAACTTTGTTGTAAAAGCTAGAAATTAGCTGAAATGCATTGTTACATTAGTAAAGTTTGACCAAGTTGGAAAGATATTTTCAGCTCATTTTCTTTTTAACTTCCGACGAGATGTTATAAGTTTGACGTGTGTGTGTGTGTGTGTGTGTGTGTGTGTGTGTGTGTGATGTAAATATGTTAGATGAAAATCGGTGTTATTTATTTTTTATTTATACTTGTCAGTATTTCTTTCAAATAGTTGCAGAGTATGAACTAAAATTTATTAACCGAATAAGTAGATCTAGTCTCTAGTAGGTAGGTCTCAGACTCTACGACATCGACGAAAAATCTAAATTTGTTTGTTAGTTGTAATATTTTTTCTAGCGGTAACTTGCGTACCTTTGACGTAATTTAAAAAAAATCGTAGACATCAAACTTTCAATAAGGGTTCCGCGACGCTCTGAGTTTTCCATACAAACGCACTTGTCGGATTTCTTCGAAACTACATATTGTGTCAGATTGTGATGTAATTAGGCATGTCCAATTAAATTAACCAAATATTCTTCCCTATGTACTTGTTTTTTTATTTAAGCTGCAAGAAAAAATAGAGCTACGAAAATATCCGCATTTGTAAGGAGTCACTTTTGATTAATTTATTGATAAACAAAGCAAATCAAAAATCCTTTGGCATAGGGAGATTGTCTACATCATTAACTTTTTAATGAATCCATAATACAAAGAGAAATCTGAGTTATTTAACAATGATTTGATAAGTGCGAAGATCATAAATAATTATTAAAATTGCAATTTGTCACTCTGTAGGTAACTTTAGAGGATCATCAGTACTTGCCTAACCTTACTTGCTCTCTTCGCTTGTCGCCTCCTTCTAGATGAAATGGCAATAGAAAACCTTGAGCCAAAGCGAAGTTAGTCAAAAGTGGTCGCCGGACTCTTAACACACACTTTTCAGTCTTGATTTGAGGAAATACAGCCGAGTGTGAAGTTAAAGTGGTCGTGACGTCTACATTTTTACAAACAACTTGCGACTAACTTATTACTTAGTTAAAACAAGGCGTCTTACTTAGCGTAGTCATACTATACTCAAAGCCCACAGCGACTGCTATTTGTCTTCATTAATTTTATTTGGGTATGTAACTATGTAGCGCCAACGAAATACGTTCACTTGCTACGATTTAAATTACAACGTTATTTCTTGCAGCTGCAAATATTTGACCATTGATTTGTTCACTTGCAATTAACCAATTTGCTTTGAATAATATTTTAATCGATTTACTAACAGTTAGTTTTGTATCATTTGTTTTGTATCATTTGTTTAGATAGTGTTGTAAAATATGGCAGTGCCCTTGAATTTTTTTTGCTATTGGTAAGCGGAAAAGGGAGAGTTTTTTTTTTATTTCGAATTTTGCGACGAAATATTAAAAAGTGTAGACGTAGATATTAATGGAAGTTGAAACGAAAATCACCTTTAGCTCTAAAATATCCTCCCCCATCATTTCATCATTCTATGCATTTTTTTAGTAAAATAAAAAAACTCCATAGAGAAAAACCGGCGTAGTGCGAGTCGGATTCGCGCGCTAAGGGATCCGTACTATCATCTATAAAAACGGCAAAGCTTAAGGGAGCCTTAAATATTTAGTTTATTCTGTTTTTTAGTGTTTGTTGTATATATCAACAGAATACATCATCTGTGAAAGTTTCAACTGTCTAACTATTACGGTACATGAGATACAGTCTTGTGACAGATGGATAGAGAGACAGAAGGACAGCAGAGTCATAGTAATAGGGACCCGTTTGGCTCTCTGGGTTCGGAACCCTAAAAAACGTGATGTGAATTAGCTCAGTAGTTAAATTTAATTTACTCTTGAAATACGCGGAAACGATCCCGACATCCTTCGTTTTGATCCGATACAGTAATAAATCGGTCTCACGGTGGTAGTTCGCGTGTTCGAATCGTCAGTACAATAAATAAATAAAAATAACTTATCGACAGGCCTTGTTAAATTATTGGGTCATCATAAATGAAAAATTGTTGAATTTCGCTCATAATTTTTAATCGAATCGACTGAAAACAAGGACGATTAATTTATTGGTTTACTTTACATGTTATTGAGCAATCATGTGGAGTTGAGGTGGCCGTGTTTGTTTCATTCTGACACCAGAAGCCAAAGGCCGTTACATTCCAAAAGTTATTACTGGTGCGATTATTTTAATTACCGAGTATAAATTTCACGTATTATTATATTTATTAAAGGAAAATGCGTATTAAATAATCGTTTTAAAATCCTCCAATATTAATTTCAACATTCAGGCTGCATTATGTTTTTTTTTTAAAGGGAACTTCTCACGTCCGATTTGAGTCGGTTACTCCCAGTGTCAAATCGGACCTGAGTAATTCCCGTTTTATAAAATCATAATATGTCAGAACCACGTCAATTTCCTTAGTAAAATTCAGTTTGTAGGTGCTTACTATAAAGTACGCACACCTCTTAAGCTGTGTTAAGTGTTTTAAAATGATTCGCACTACCAATCGCTAGTCAGTCAATATTTACTACTATACGATTTGCGACAAAATTTAATATTTTAAAATATACGGGAAGGAAAGTCTTTTGTATTATGCATTCTACCATTTACCATTACACTTGTACACTGCGTGCTTATCAACATTACATTGTCAAACAGTAAGTATATTACATTATTATATGGTTCCTTGCCGATTTCAGCTACGGCGACCAATCTATGCTATGGTAGAGGAAGGCTTTGTTCATGTGCCTTCATGTGACTGTGGTACCCTATCTTGACTTTAAAATAAAATAAAATAAATAAATAAATGAATAATAACAAATAAGTAAGTATATAGTAGGTTTATAACTAGTGGCTCTGTAAGCTGAAAGCCTCGCAAACACAAAAAAAAACAGTCGTTTTGAAGAATATAAGAATATCCATTAAAAAAATCGACGAAAAAATGTAATTCTAAAAATAATTATCGAAACTTCACGAGAATCGGTCGAGAAATGAGATCTGTAGAGAAGATCAGCCAGACATTCGGGTATACGAAAGTATTTTCGCTCGCACTTTGCGCTTGCTCGGCCAAAGTCCCTAGTCGGTTCTTCACCTTCACTCGCGCAAGTAATCTAGGTTTTCTAAAGTTAAAATAAAACTATGAAACGAGTACTTTCACCACGTCCGCCTTTTTAATTAACTTTCAACTAACTAATCATAACAAGCACTAAAGCCGGGTTTAAACTAACCGAATTTCAGAAAAAAACCAGGACGTACAAATGTGAGGTTCAAAGTGGGATGTACGTTGACTCAAAAGGCTTTCCTACGCTAATGAGGAAGCGAGAGTGAAAACCGTAGACCGAGGACATAGATAACTCAAGCTGGTTGATCCAGCGTGTCGGTGAGTTCAAGAAAAAGTGTGGCAGCGATTCCAGCTATCAATAGATAAGTAACTACTTTTTAATTTAAAATGTTTTTCAATCTTAAAAGGCTAATAGGCTAGTAGACTATTGTGTGCTGAGTACTGCTAGCTTTTCCCAAGTTTTTGTCAGCTTTTCAATAATGATTTATTAAAATACCAACGCTAAAACACGCACAACAAACTTCGCTAAAACACCAACGCAGTCAGCCAAGAAATGCGGCGTCTAAACCCGAGTCATGCAAGCAAGTTTTTACTATTGTAAAATTGTATTTATTTCATTTAACTGTCCGTATCTATTTTTTCTACGTCTGCGTTAAAAATTCTACCTCTCAAAAAGGAATTTTCAGTCCAACTATCTCTCGCTAAGCGCGCCACATTTTTAAATGCGGTCACACCGATTTTTTTTAAACTGTGGGGGATGTTTTACTTTAGCCTAAAGCTTGATTCGTATTACATGAGGCTCTGCCGGCTCTGCCTGCTCTGCCTGCCTGCTCTGCCTGAGGTCACACGGGGCTTATAACTGAAATGTGAGTTTGTGAGTAGTATTATGATACTCAAAAAAAAAGTCAACAAGTCAAAATGTTTTTATATTCAATTTAGGTATCAAAGATACACTTATGAACGCCAAAGTTTTTTTTGAATAGACCTTGTTCGGATAAAGAACCTCTACTCAGAAGAACAGGCAAGAAACTGAGGGGCACTATTTTTTCAAAGAATAAATAAATTACAGTCTAACAAATTTTGGCTTACAACTAGGTAATATCTATACGTACTAGTGGCTACTTAGCGGAAGTGGAAGGCTCCAGACATCTTTGTCTTCTCAATAATTCTTAGCCGTATAATACCCTCTCTTCATTAATGTAGTTTTTACATGTGATTTGAATTTTCCCTCAGTAAGCCCTGTTATATTTTTCGGAATTTTATTGTAAAAACGAACGCAGTTACTTAAAAATTACTTATTTGACTTAGTCAGTCTAAATCTCGGTACAGCTATCCTTATTGCTGTCTATATGCTATCTCGTTTGCTGCTGCAGACATCTAATAAAAGACTATGTCACGTAGCGTGTGTAAAACATCAATACCTATGTAATGTGACATGCATTCTAATTTTATCACTGGTAACTTTGCAGTTTGTGTAGATGGTACGACGTAGACGAAGTCGCCCGGGTTCGGATGGCAATCGGGCTCAAAACTGTTGTGAATCGAGCTTAAAAATACAGGCTTAGTATTTTGTGTAGAGGAATGGTGGTTTGGCGGGCGTAAAATGTGGCTGCAGGTAAACTTTTATTTTCGGCTTAGCAGTGAGAAAAATGTTTTAAAATTAGTAAAAACTGAAATCAGTTTTTGCATTGAGGTTTTATCACAGACTTCCAATGTCTACTGTACAATGTCTACTGTATTGGAAATCTGTGGGTTTCATGAATGATTTAATTTTATTTACTTGTAGTTTTTACTATATATTTACTGGACAGACAATACTGTACTCATTTGTCGTATCCTCTCCATCCTAAGGTTGCCTGGAAGAGATCGATTTTAGTGATAAGGCCGCCAGTTGTTACACTATTTAATAAGTTTTATCATTATTTTTCTCTTGTTGTTTTGTTATCTGTGGTGTGAACAATAAAGAGTTTATCTATCTATCTATCTATCTATTCTGTGAGTTTTTACTATTTACTATTATTTATTTACATATTTATTTACTGTTTCTATTTAAACTCTGTAAGACAACTATCCATCTGATTATTTCTTTAGAAATAACCGAAAACCAAATAAAATTCAGACAGAATAATGTGCGAATTAAATTCACTCACCCGAAGAAGATTTAGACGAATAAAGTTTCAACTACAATAGCATGATAGCAGATCCAAACTTGAATTTTACAACCGTGCTAAAGAATATCGTTGAAAGCAACAAAGCTAGTTTAAGACATGTCGTAACCCGTATATGCCTTGATCGCTATATTGTGAGCTTACAAACCTGGCTATTGAATCACCAAACAGATTAACAAGTAGAAATGAGCCTTATATTCTGGGTAGAAAGACTTATGCATCGGTGACCGGCTGCACAAGCTGTAAACCTTTATCGGCTCCTTAGTAATTTAAGGCTTTATATATCAGGACGAAGAAAGCCTGGGCATCGCCGTCCTCAGTTGGTCTTAGGCACGTCAATGTCGTAAAACTGGAGTCGGGGCTTAAATGATAAATTTCCGCCCTGGAGCATCCTAACTATGGAATTACTTAGCGATTACTAGAGCGTAGCTGCTCTATACTGAGGATGTATCTACAAATTGAGGGCCCAACATGTTTCTATGGTATTTTGAACGTGCCCGTTGTATTGCAGCTGTTAGGATTAGGAGAACTATTACCACGAGGTATTATGAAGATACTACTAACAAGTTGCGAACCGTGAACAAAAACAAATCAACATCTACAAATCTTTTAATTCAATTCAAAATGTTTATTTTGAATTGAAATATAAGATTTGTAAATTCACGATAAACATTTTGAATTGAAATATAAAATTTGTATATTCACGGTTCGCAACTTGTTAGTAGTATCTTCATAATACCTCCTGGTAGTAGTTCTCCTAATCCTAACAGCTGCCATACAACGGGCACGTTTAAAATTCTAGTTTAGATTTCCAGTCAAAACTAACTGGAATCCTGTTCAGATTTCCAGTTAACTGGAAATCTGTCAAATTGAAATTTTGAAAAAGTTTTAACGAAGTATATTTTTCACAAGTGTGCTTATGTTAAAGGTGTCATATAGTTTCTGTTCTGTGAATTGGTAATGAATAACATAGAATTGGGTCTTAAATATTTAACTGTGTCCAAGTTTTGATTGTATATAAGTGTTGTTGTTGTATAAGAGTGCTGAGAATGCTGTACTTCAGCGCTTACTCGTTTTGGTTACCAAAAAGGTCTTCATTTTCCACTGTAGTAGATAACTAAGGTGTTACAACAATCCTGTTATATCCGCAGAGTGCGCATCCAGTATAGACTGGAAGATGCAATTATGCTACTTTAATTTAAATGTTGACTACATTTTTTTTCACACACATTGCGCTCCGTCCTTCTAAAAGCGTGAACGTAGCCACTTATCGCAACAATTTTGTTTGTAATCTATTCGCGTCGTGACACTACTTTTTTGGAATAAAAGCTGCCAACTTTAAAGAGACAGATTTGTTAAAATTTCTGTAAAATTTTCTTTTTTTGCGTTCTTAAACTGGTCATAACTTTTGCTGTTTTTAACGTGCATTTGTTTTGATATTTTTGTATGAGTACTTAGACGTGAGTGTACCTGCCCATCAATATTTATCCAACAGGATTTTTGTAACTCCCTGTAGATGCTCTCTTTTAACCCTGTGTCGTGAAAACAAATTGTGGTACGAACCTTCAAGGTCTGCTAGACAAGCTATTAGTGTATGCTACTTACTCTCAGGTGAACGACTTTTAGATGAGCGGAAAATTCAAGTCTAGATAAGAGGGATTTTATTTTATGGAATCCGGCTGCCAGCTGGTGCATGTTGCAAGCCAAATTAGTTTTTAAAAGCTTTTATCTGGTTTGCACCTTAGCTGTAATTCTTTCGAGACTATTTTAAACTACTAAGGTCTCGTTTATAAGCTTAATTTAAGCGCAGAGATGAATTCTAGACCAGAACTATGTTTTTTTGCCAGAGGATTTTTTGTTGAGCTTGCTGAAAATAACATATCGTCATATCGTCACGCCTTTCCCCCGAGGGGGCTGGCAGAGGTGTAATACAACACCCACACTTTGCCGGACGATATTCAGTCCCAAATGTGACACGATTAACACGATTACTTTTAACACGAATTTTTTAACGATTTTTTAATACTCATGGTCGAAGTTTAACTAGCTGGTTGCAATCAATAAATGATTCCAAGTAACGGACAATCAACTTAGACTTCAGTTATTGACCGTGAATGGCGTTAACAACTGAGTTGAAGTTTCATGGAAGTCCTAAAACTAGGACTGGTTACCAACCGCATTCTTCATAATTATGAACTCAAATATTTAATTTGTTTCATTAAAAAAAAAATACTAACCTATGTACTTATTTTTTGTTTTAATTGTCTAAATTAAAGTTTTACTCACCCAGTTCTAAAGACATACCACAAGATTTCAAACTGTTAAGAATGTTTTAAGCGAACACAGCTTCATCATCAAAATAATACCCATAATACCTCTGACATTTCTCTTTGTTTAGTTTGCTTAATTAGGTTTTCTAGTTAATAGATATTACACGTGCCATCGTATAATATTCCCGGTAATATTAACATCCAATTTCAGCGCCGCACCTGTCACCGCAGCTATCGAGCACATTATCAACTAAATCCAATAGAAATTTACGCAAACAGCGGCTCTAGCTTTTACCCTATTATGAATAAGCCCGCAGAAACGCATGACGTCGCTATCAATAGATAAACCCTTTATACGTAAATAGGGTATGTAGAGTTAGTGAGTATCAGGTGTCATACGTTGACAGTGTCTGCCCGAAGTAATAGCACGCAGGCCATTTTCAGGGTATAAGGGCCAACGGTAGCGCAGTGGTACTTAATGGAGCCAAAATAGAACCACTCCAGCAATGTCAGTATTATCACTATTGCCCAAATTGGTTCTGCTATATGTAGACTCTGTTCACAATAAGAGCAGTTTTGTGGCCAAATTGTAAACTAACGTAATAATATTACGATACTACATAGTAACCATAATTTTGATTTAAGTTTTTGTGTTGACATTTTCAATTCTGTAATCTATTTATTTACCAAAATAGTTAATAAGATCAAAAGGGCACAGATGCGATATTGTGTTGCCTGATACCCAAAAAAGGTAATTAAGCACAGCTGTGCCCTCAAATCCTACGACGGCTCTTATTGTGAACAGACTATATTATGCATAGAAGATCATTTACATATTCATACCGCACTCAATGTGGAACCATGCTTTTTTTAAAACTCCACTACTCGATAAAAGATGGCGCTACTTATTTTCAAACTTCGAAGTCTTCGATGGTAAGCTACCTTCCCTCTCCGAATAAGTAACTGTGAGTAATTAGTATATAATACATTCCATATTATGTGTAGGTTATACCTACTATTTGCATATTGTCTCGCACTGTATGCCGTACCATATCAACTCGCTCGTGTATGTGCCTGTTAAATGGGCGATAGATCAGACCCTACGGAGTCGGGAGCAGATGGTTTTGGAAACTTGTAACATCATAATAGATCTCAGGTAACATGCGATGGGCGAAGCGAGATAACGAGCCCGTCATTCATATAGTTGGGATGCCAAGTTTTAGACATTTTGCTACATGATAGCGAGGACGTCCTTATGCTGGGAAGGTAATTACTGAAGCTGATAGTGTTTTCAGTATATTGAGTTTCACTATTACCTGTATCTACATAATTAATAGGCATCCTAACTAATATTGTAAATGCGAAAGAGATTTCATTTGTTGCTTGTTTCAGGAACATTTAGAGAAAAGAACATAAGGTACATTTTAGTAAAGTAAATTACAGTTTCTGTGGGACCGCGGGTGGAATTGCGGAGCGCAGCAAATAATGTAATACTTTAAACATTACTAAGATGATTGATCCAAATTCGATAAATTGGAATCAGCCCCCATCATCACATGAGAATAGACCCCACGGCGCACACACAAGCACACTACGTGGATCTCCCGTGCACCCACCCCCGCTACACCTCATCGTGGCAAATTCGTGTCAAGCACGACGACACAAAACATTAAGTAATTAAACGAGTTAGGCTTATGATTTCAAAATTTTAAACTTTTAGACTTACCTTAATACAAAAAAGAAAACACAAAAAGCTAGATAAATAAAGCGAGTCGTTTGAATGACATTTTTAAGCTTTTTTGTTTAATACCTAACTCGTATGATTTCATGAGTTGAATCCGGTGATTGCACTGTTATCTTAATATACTTTAACATAGTCACAAATTTTTCAAAACATCAAAATTTATATTTAATATGGCTTATCTATGAAAATAAAGCTAACACAACAGCAAAACAACAATGAAGCTGCACAAAACAACATAATCCCAGGATTGCACGACAGTATTGTTTTCCGATTCTCCTAAGCTGCACGATTATCCCGGGACCAGATGCATTTGCACAGTCCGCTGTAATGAAACACCATCAACTGTGTGAGCGCTGCGCTGAAATGGCAGTGTTTACCCTCTTGAGTAGGAATTAAATTGTTGCTGGAAGTGGCAAGGTAACAATGAAATTGATTTTAATCAAATACGTCGGTGTGCTAATTTATAGACGACTAGCTGCGCCCCGCGGTTTTACCCGCGGTTAAAAAGTATCTTATGAGCTATTTTAGACTATAATCTATCTCTGTGCCAAATTTCATCCAGATCTGTTCAGCCGTTCTGGCGTTAAAGAGTAACAAACATCCATCCATCCATCCATTCTTACAAACTTTCGCGTTTATAATATTAGTAGGAAGATGAAGATTGAATGATGATGAAGAAGCACAAAGAGATTTTTAGCATTCTGATTTAAATTTGATAGTGAGGGTTTAAAAGCAATGTTTGTGCATTCTTTTGCATATTTTACTTACATTAACAAGTGGAAAGTTGTATGCGGCCAATCAAGTGTTGTCATATTTATCTTTAGAATAAAATTAACTCATTGAATACTTTGAGAAGAGTTTTTTTTTTTACTTTTAGTGATAAAATTATGTGTGTGATTTTATTTAAAAAGCACGGATTTGTTAAAATTAGTAATTTCAAAGAAAACAAGGAAATTGATTGCACATCTAGAAATGCTATCTCTGAGTAACGCTGACCACTTACGAACTCCTTTCTCAAGGGGGCCGTGAATACATAATGTGATAAAACGATGCATAGCTAAAGGAAACTGAGGCGGCCCTGATTACCCGCTGCTGGATGGAACTTCCAGGTTGGACAACTTGTGTATGAATATTATAGAAGTAGTACATGACGCCTCGGGCTCAGGCTCGGCGTTCCGTTGTTTGGCTTGGACCCCGTAGAGCTTAATATAAATATGCTATGCTAAACCACAGCATCTTGACTACACTTGATAAGGTAAACAATGCCAAAAAATCGAAGAGACATTGAAAAATCATCATCATTATGACGTGCCATCTTCATACTGAAGGTCAGTAGGATAAAATGAATAGAAAAAATAAGGAAGGAAAAGATGTGGAGTATAAATGATGGTCTCAACAAACATTTAACTTTCTTGAAATCAAGAATACTGATGTCATTTGCCACTATTATAATTTTGATGAACTAGTTACAATCACGAATTTTGTAACTCAACTGACCAACAACAAACCAAAAACTATCCATTAATCTTTTTGATTTGATTTGATCGGAAGAAAAGAACTTGTCCTAACCACTTAAATTCACGTATTTTTGTCCAAATTTATCTAATTTCTACTCTAAATTTAATTGATGATATATAACCGATAACAGCCTAGTTGGAGCCAGCCTCTCAAGTTAGAGGGAGCGGGTTCGAATTCAGCCGACGGCACGCGCCAATTTGTTCATTGTGTACGTATTCCATGTCATCTGCTACATGACTGGAGCGATTCCCCCCTGTCACATTAGGGACTAAATATCGTCCGGCGAAGTGTGGCTGTTGTATTACACCCCTGCCAGCCCCCTCGGGGGAAAGGTGTGACGATTTGTTATGTTATGTAAATGTAATTGTTAATTTTAATGTATAATAAATATTTTGAAAAGGCGTTCGGGATGGGAACTGAAATTTGAGTGACTAAACTAACTAAACTACTTTTGTATTGTATTTAATTTACTGTTTTGACATATGTAATGACGAATTTTTATATACACAATTGTTAATTGTTATTCAGTCGCAGGAATTTGGAGTAATATCCGTTTGCAGATATTTTACGCTTTTTAATATTCAGTAACAATGCGACCATTATTTTTTACAGAGCAATCTGACTCTGCAATAAAAGTAGAAAGAACTTTCACAGTTATAAATCTAGATTTATACGCTATTGGAATTCAGAGGATTCTGCTCCTAACCAGTACCAGTAGGTAGGTTGGGTAGGACTGCTAAAGCCGCCAATAAAAGTACAGTTAAATTTATAAGCTTTGAATAAAAACCGAGACAAAGTATTGGATTATTTTTGAATAGTGTTGTTTGAACTCAATACATTGTTAAGGCTCCGTTCAGATGAGGTGAAATTGGTTTCCAAAGTAAGGTTACATTACATTACAAGTATAGTCTGTTATTTATGTAGAAAGCAGTAATAACAGAGTTTTAGCCATTCCTAATATTGTGAAACCAAATAAGTTTAAGAAATTGAGCCCATCCTTTCATCATAACGGTCACTCAAGGTGTAATTAAGAAATGATTTGGTACAAGTCGTGTGTTAATGCTCATCATGATACAATATTATACATTGTAACTGCTGATAGTTGGATATTGAAATATCGTGAAATAGTTTTTTTTTCCGTAACAAAACGTTTTCAATCCCTAACCCAAAAAAAAATCAAAAATCGAACAGACAAACAGTCAATTGAAAAATACACATCATTATCAAACCTGCTCACTAAATTTCACGAGAATCGGTTGAGAAATGCGACCTGTAGAGAAAAACAGCAACCGCAGTCCGTCGGACAGACATACGAAAGTATTTATGCCCAAGCTGAAACAGAGACGCTTTGTAACGAGTATCTTGTTATGCAACGAGCATTACATCTCAGATCCACCTAGAGAATAAGATGGCGTACGGCGTATGATTTAGGTGAAGCCAAAAACCATCCAAAAACTACGCTACTGTCGTATATGTACACAACACGCACATATGAACGCAAAAAAACTACGCTACTCGCTTGGTCATTCTTACCTCGAGATTATTTGCATTGGTTTATGGTATAATTTCGTGTACATAAATATACATAGTACATAATAAAAGTGTGGCCAGGACTACATTTTGAGGTTCTTTTTAAAAACTGTGCAGTTTTTTTTGCAAGTCAATATTAAAAAAGCCGTAACATTAAACTCTTACAAATATGTGCAGTTTTAGATTATTAAATCTACTAAGGTTGTATATTGGAATGGAAATGGCTAACGTAGAGTTTGGGAATTAATATTAGTTTTCGTGCAAATGTAAATGTTATCAGTACCACGCACACAAGTTTAAAAGCGAAGTGGCTTCAGCGAGATATAACGCAGTGTTCCATCTTTTTCTCTAGGTTGATCTGAGCAATACATCTAACCTATATTTACCTACTACCTTGCTACGTCTTAATCACGATGTTTCCTTCACAAAAAGCTCTAAGCTCATTATCCAGATCAAACAGAAACCAAGCTTCCACATTGTTCTATTGACATTCTGGATAAATAAAGTGACTTAATTTTTGAACGATAACACAGAATAAACAACAGTTACTACGTAACCTTTAGCGGTATTATGTAACGAAATATTTACCTTCCTTCTAAAAATACAACCCGGACTATCAAGATAACAATCGGTAGCCAGCCAGTGTCAAAACCATAACAGGCGAGTTGATGTTATCAAATATGATGGAGTGTTTTTGTTCAAACTTTAATTATAAAGCCGCTCTAATTAAACTATCGATAAAGTGTGTTTACATGCGTGTTAGAAATTATCGTGCAGTTAAAGGTTAACAAAAGTAAACTTTAGATTGATAAATTAAATTTAAACGGGCCAAACTCATAAATATCAGAGATTATTACAAGGCTATGTGAGATTTTTTCAGATAGTATTGCAATTTTTAAAGTTATGTACGCGCAATGATTACCTACTTAATACTAATTAGGCACATGCTATTTCAAGTGGCTATTAAACAGAGTTCAAATGATTAAAGCGTACTGTAATACTGTAATTAAGTAGACTAATCAATATTTTAGTGTGCAGTAAAAATTTGAAATAAGAATCTATGAATATGGCTTTTTTTGATAAAGAATTTGTTATTCCTATTGTCCGCCTATATCCAAAAAAGTTGCCATCATGTTTCTTTATTTGTTTAATTTTATCAAGTAAAAAAAGGTGAACAATTATTTAATGAAATCTAAGAAATCAGAATCCACGGACTTTAGTTCCTACTAGAACCGTTGTTAATGCGCTCTGTACTCTACAAGAAAAGTTCAGAGTACAGAAGTTTGTTCACAATTTTCTGAAAGCGCCCCAAGTTATATTTTAAGAACGCTGTAAGTAACCTCATATAAAAATTGTGTACAATTAAAATATCGTGTCCACCATGCTCGTAAAACGCGGACGGATGTTTGACCGCGTTTCATACGCTTCAGCGATCAAACAACGCCGTTGTCACTTTGCGTTGTATCACAGGATTTGAACAGTTGTTTTGTGGTTGTTGTTTTTATGGACATTTTATTGTGTTCCGCGTGACAACAGATGTAAGCAATATTAAATATATGGTGAAATATACATACTTCTACAGTGGATGCACGTTAATACGAGTACTCGTATGTCCTATGAGTATTTATTATGTCTAAAGTAAGTTTCGTACTGTTTATGAATGAAAAGTGACAGGCTAATTTAAGTATACTAGTGTGCATGATCTGATCATTACTAGGACTGCAATAGATAAAATGAGGAAAATAAGGAGGAACAGAAACATTACCAAAGCCACAAAGACCAGGCTCGTGCGAACGATTATTTTACCCATATTTTTTTTACGCTGCGGGAACGTGGACGCTACGAGAGATTGAAAGAAAGAAGATAGATGCTTTAGAGATGTGGTGCTGGAGGAGAATGCTCGGGGTGTTGTGGAACTAACGTCTCAATACTTCAAGAACTGGGCATCAAACAGCGTCTATCTGCCGTAGTACCCCGAATCTCACGTTCACTCACAAATCTGCTGTGGGCGGTCCCGTGCATATGAGTGCACCAGATTGACCTCGAGCAGAGAGACATGGCGAGATATTGTGAGGCGCATTACATCAGCCCCTGCCAATAACAATACTGCATGATGACCACGACCGCTCTGTCAAGAGCGTAGCGACCAAGAAGAAGAAGTGTGCATGACAGGTACATATATGCGTTTTACACTACCGTTGTGTCATACTTTTTGGTCATGTAAGGGCTAAAAATTGGCCACAACGCCACAACGCGTGCAATGTTTTTTTACTCCATCTAGACATATTACTTATCAAAGAGTTAGTCATGCATCTGTGAAAAAAAAAGTAATAAAATCCTATGAGTATGTTATTAGGGGCTGGGCTACCCACGTCCGTAGGAGTGTACTCTATTCTGATTCCCTACACGTGGTCCCCGGGTAGTGCTAACCGGGTAGCAAACTCTGGTGGGAGGCTTCGGCCGTGGCTAGTTACCACCCACCGGATCAAGCCATGCCGTGAAATGACCTAGTCGTGTTTCGGGATGTAATCCGGTGGAACCGTTCCGAAGACGGGTCTTTGTACTTCTGGCGTCTTTGTACTTCTAAGCTCTACAAAACTTCAAGGCTATAGTGAATAAGTAACTTATAGATCGTTGTACACCATCTTAGACCACAACGTCGCTTAACATCAAGCGAGTTGGTGGTCAAACGCCGACCAAAAAAAAAACCTCCATGGAATGGGATGGATGTTTGTTACTCAATCACGCCAGAATGGCTGAACGGATCTGGATGAAATTTGGCTCCGAAATAGATTATAATCTGGAATAGCTTGTAATACATTTTTTAACCACGGATACAATCGTAGGGCGTAGCTTGTTGCTAAATTTACATTAAACAAAATACAAATTAATATTATCATAATATTTGCCTTTAATTAACTACTATATTAGGTACCCACAAATATTGCGTAATATCGCAATATGCATAGTCGAGACATAAATTATGTAATCATGATATTAATTGCATTCACACGACATTATCAACTCAATAGTTCAATTTGCATGTCTCATTATCAGACGTTGAGCAAAAAGTATCGATTCAGCGGTAGCCGAGAAATATCCTTTGCTAATTATTATCAACACTGTAGGTCAGTAAGTACCTTATTAGTGTTTGATTAACCGTTTTGCGCAGTTAATTAATGTCAAATATGTCAATAGTTGATTGGTGTTTTTTTTAAATCGATTGCAGTGCCCAACGTAACGGCGCCGGAAGCTTGCATTCAGCACAAAAAAAGAAAATTGGTTTCAGCATTTTTTTTGGCAGTGTGTGGTTCAAGTTAAACTACTTGTCTATAAGTAGGTAAAGTTAAAGTTTGCGAATAGGAAATGGAGTCAACTGGAGCAATTGCGTCTTTCGAGAATTACTGACAAACCATTCACAAATTAGGCAACTACTCGTAACTCAATCTCGTACAGATTTTTGCAACTAAAGATTTATATAAAAATAACTGCGCCCCGCGGTTTCACCCGCGGTTAAAAAGTATCCTTTGGGCTATTCTAGACTATAATCTATCTTTGTGCCAAATTTCATCCAGATCTGTTCCGTCGTTCTGGCGTGAAAGAGTTACAAACATCCATTTATCCACCCATCCATTCTTACAAACTTTCGCGTTTATAATATTAGTAGGATGTAGTTGACCCTACATATTTTTTTTAACGTTTTACTCATTGGTCCCGATAATGATTCCCTATAGAACTAAATTCCTATATTATAGAACATTAACCCAGATTCAGAGTAGATATTTAAATTCATCATTCAAGTATCTGCCCCACCGGAAGTTAAACAGAGGACCACTGCATAAAAGATGACAGTTTTTAACTAACTTTTTGGTTATCTTTGAGTCAGGCATTTGTAAAATTAGGGTTAAATTAGCTGCGTAACTAAACGCATTTGTGCCAAGAAGTTATGACTGAGTGTTGGCTGAGGCAATGACAGTGCAGTATCGATCATACAGAAGCAAAATCAGTTGACCAAATTATCACTATAAAGGTGATATCATGGATCAAAACTGGACCACTTAAGACGTAGAATATTATCACAATAGCCAATCATAATAATATCACAATAATGAGATGTAGAAGTAGTGAGTATTGTCTTTTCTTGCAGTGGAATAAAAAGGTTATGGATAATGGTTATGAGTACACTACCGACTGCCTCGGTGGCTTCGTCGGTAGTGAACCTGCCTTTTGAGCTTGGGGGCGTTGGGTTTGATTCCCACCTAGGGCAAACATTCATGTAATGAACATTTGTGTTTGTTCTATGTCTGCGTGTTAATTATCTATTTAAGTATGTATTTAGTAATAAATGATAATAATAAATACATTCGGGACATTTCCACACACGGTCGCTTGACCCCAAACTAAGCAAAGCATGTACTATGGCTGCCAGAGACTGATATAAATACAAATATATTTTAAATACATACTCGTACTTAGATATATATTTACACCCAGACATAGAAGGAACACAAATGTTCATCACATAAATGTTTGCCATAAGTGGGAATCGAACCCACCCCCCAAGCTCAGAAGGCAGGTTCACTACCAACTAAGCCACTGGAGCAGTCAACAATTTAAGCACATATATGTATGGATATCAGTATCTGGCCGCCATAGTACAAGCTTTGCTTAGTTTGGGGTCGTCTGACCGTGTGTGCAAGTGTCCCGAATATTATTATTATTATTAATGACTACCCTTAGTACCCTTAGTATTTAAGAAACTTCTGTGCCACCATTTCATTAAAACTTGGCATACAAATACCTTCACCTTTTAAAGTATTTACGACATCAGATAATAAAACTAATTGACAGGCATCCTAATCATCTGAAGCCTTGTCGGTTAAGTAATGAGAATGTTGTTAATAGAAATTCTTAGTCTAAATGTGTGGTTTGTTTTTTCCATTTAAATGAAAAAGACCTTCAGTTACAAATAGACGTAAGTTTCATATAAAATACTCTACCAGTTACGTCGCTTTTTTACTAGTTTTATAAATAAACAAATCGTTTATGGGCGTTTGCAATAAAAACCTTACTAGTAAGTTGTTAGAATATTTTCACTGGAATTGTGTTATGCTAATGTTTTAAGTTCACTAGCTCACGGTTAGGTCGTTCGTATACAAGGTGACATAAGTATCGGATACTTGATACACGTACTGCATTGGAGACCCAATTAGAATCCCGGGATGTTCAAGAGAAAAGTGAATAGATATCTCATCAGGTGAGTCTGTGGTCTAACGTATGCCTAGTCTGGTGTAAAAAAAATGGACTCGACTAGCGTAGCATCTTTTGTAGCAAGCTTGAATAGTATACGTCGTTGTCAGTCGTCAGCAATGTATTACTTGCTGCTTGTTCCACTTTTTTATACATAAAGTATATTATTATATTTCCAAGTATGTATTTATATAGCGATGAAAGCCTAGCTGTTGGAGAAGGCTCGCCTCTCAAGCCAGGGGGAGCGGGTTCGAACCCAGCCGGCGGCACGCACCAATTTGTTCATTGTGTGAACATACGTATGTGCGCATTGTATGTCATCTGCTACATGACTGGAGTCCGGTGTATGGCGACAGGCTCGCCCCTGTCACATTTGGGCTTGAATATCGTTCGGCGGAGTGTGGGTGTTGCATTACATCTCTGCCTGCCCCCTCGGGGAAAAGGCGTGACGATATGTTATTTATATCGCTTCGTGTACGAACAGATATTTACTGTACTAGTATTGTAAGTAAAATATACCTATTAACATAGACAGAGACAAAGAAATCAAGCAAACAAAAATGATTGATGAATATTAATAACATATTCATGTCACGATAAAGAACAAAACTTTGTACAGCTCAACGATATATAATTACCAAAAAATTGTAATTGATAAATGGTTGCGAGAAATCAATTCTAAGATCGATAGAGTAATTAGTAGCCAAAACTGTTTCCTGCCCCTGGGTTCCTTTAATATATCTACTGCTGACTTGTCAAGGAAAACGCCCATATACAAAAGAATAATGCTTTTTGTAATTGATTAGTGCTGTAGTGCGCAAGTACTTACATGTGGCCATTTCCACGAGCTAGAAGTATTAACAGAACCTCATGAAACACTATCATTATTTGTGCGCGTTAGATTAAGGACGAATAAAGAACGAAACAAGTATACATTTAAAATAATAAAAACCCTCGAAACCGGTTTTCATCAAACATAGCTAATGACAATCCCGACAAATAAAAAAAAACTATCTCGGTTTATTCGTTTGGGAGCTACGATGCCACAGATGGACACACACACACACACAGATACGTCAAACTTCTAACACCCTATCGTTTTTGCGTCGGGAGTTAAAAAGGAAATTAGGGCTATAATATTAATTACAAGTTGCGCCCCGCGGTTTCACCCGCGGTTGATAAGTATCCTATGTGCTATTCTATGCTATAATCTATCTCTGTGCCAAATTTCAGCCAGATCTTTTCAGTCGTTCTGGCGTGAAAAAGTAACAAACATCCATCCATCCATCCTTACAAACTTTCGCGTTTATAATATTAGTAGGATAATCTAACTTCCAACAATTTGCAACAAAAATTGCAGATTGATATTACCACCAACAATTTGCAACGAAAAATATATTAATATTACCACTAGCCATTTTACACATTTTCATAGAGTCGACTCCACGACTAGCGATAATATTAGGTCCTTACGTATGAAATTGGCGTTTTGTACGGGAGGAATAAAAAGTCGTTTTTTTTTTTGTAAAATATATTTAATTAATCAAAGTATGCACCGTTGTTATCTATGCACTTTTGCCATCTTATGGGTAGTTCATTGATCCCTTTACTATAAAAACCATGGGGGCGAGAATCAATAAACTCTTTGAAGGCGGTTTGGACTGCTGCATCGGAGTGGAATTTTTTTCCTTGTAAGAAGTTGTCCAAATTCCGGAAGAAATGGTAATCTGTTGGAGCAAGGTCCGGGGAGTATGGTGGATGTCGCAGACATTCCAATTGTAGCTCAGCTAACTTAGTGGTTGTTTGTTATGCAGTGTGTGGTCTTGCGTTGTCGTGAAGCAGCAGTGGCCTAGAGCGATTGACCAATCTCGGTTGTTTAACAGCTAGTTCTTCCTTCATGGTTTGCAGTTGCTGACAATAGATATCTGCCGTAATCGTTTGGCCAGATTTAAGAAAGCTATAGTGAACGACACCGGCGCTAGTCCACCAAACACTTACAAGTAACTTTTTCTGAGTCAATTTTCGTTTAGGACAGGATTTGGCTGGGTCTCCAGGGTTCAGCCATTGCGATGAGCACTTTGGATTATCGTACAATATCCACTTTTCATCACAAGTAATGATTCGATTTAAAATCCCTTCATTATTGTGTCGGTTGAGCAAAGTAACACAACAGGCGACCCGTGTTTGCAAGTTCGATTCACTCAATTCATGAGGTACCCATCGTTCGAGTTTTTTTACTTTCCCGATTTGCTTCAAGTGGATTAATACAGTTTTGTCACTTACCCCGAAGCCTGCTGCTATCTCTGAAGTGCTTTGTGATGGATCCGCTTCCACAATAGCCTTTAATTCTTCGTTTTTCACTTTGATCTCCGGCCGTCCACGGGGTTGGTTCTTAAGGTCGAAATTTCCAGAACGAAAACGTTGAAACCAAAAACGTACCATGCTATCTTTAGCGACACCAGCGCCGTACACATCATTAATTCTTCGAGCTGTTTCTGCAGCACTGGTGCCACGGTAGAACTCGTACTCGTAAATATACCGATATTTCATGTTTTCCATTGCGCGATAATAAGCGACGCCAAAGAAAAAATAATGAGGAAAATAACAAATGAATGACTGTATTCCAAAGAAAAAAAAACCAGCTAAATGAATTTATTAATTTGAATTTCGAATTCTTAACCAAAGAGGAGATATTTCAGATCAAATTGATCAGTACGACAAAACGCCAATTTCATACGTAAGGACCTAATAATAACCGCAAGCATAAACGGCGACTAAACGGAAACTAGGCGCTGTTATTGTTATCAAAAAGTTTATAATTGCTGTTTTCAAAAGCAACTTCTAAACTGTTTAATAGCTTCCCATAAGTACAAACTAATGGGTTGTAAATGTGTTAATTGATACTTTTGTGCAGTGATGATTGGTTTTTAGGCCAGAAGGTTACCGTGAAGGGAAGAATAATAATAAGTAATGTAATAATATAATAGTTTTGTTATTGACTGACTGACTTAGAAGTGTTGAGTTTTGAATTCCGAGGTAATTTTTGTTATGTTTAATTTTTGACGGTTTCTATATTTGCTCTACTTTCGGGTTTTTATTTTAGTCTTTTCAACTCTTAGGGCCATATTTAAAAACAACGCTTAATCATGAATCTAAACTATATCTTCGCTCCTATGTTCTTAGTTCTTTTAAAAACGTTATCAAGATAAAATAGAGCTCTGAAAATATCAAAATTTGTAAGGAGTCCCTTATGACTGATTTCTTATAAAGATAGACAAAGCAAATCCAAAAATCCCTTTCCATATAGGGAGGTTGGCTACATCATTAGCTTTTTTAATCCATAATACAAGGTAAATTTTTAATCATTTAAAGAATTATTAGAGAAGTGCAAAAGTCGTAAAAAAATATTGAAATTGCACTTTGTTCACTCTGTAGATAACTTTAGAGGTTCATCTGTATCTTTACGTGATTTCTGCGCTCGTCGTCTTCTTCTAGACGAAATGGCAATAGAAAACCTTGATCCAATGCGAAGTTAGTCTAAAGTATTCACCGGGCCTTGGTGTCTACGTCTTTGTCAAATTGATAGCCGAGCCTTAACCACAGGATGCCGGAGGGCTTGACGACGTACATAATTATATTGTTCAGCTCATAAAGAAAGAAATACTAATACAATACAATTAGTATAAAGTTACTAGATTGTTTAATGTTATAAGGGTATAGTTTTCTTTTAACCCTGTTACCCTGTTTTAGTAAGAAAATGTTTATTATTATTATTATCTTATTAGATAATAATTGGCTTTGTACTTGATAGTGAAGACTTGTTGTGTTTACCTCAACCAACGAAAGAATCAAACGTATATTATGGATATGCACAAATAAGAAAACCTCTCGATTGAATCTTAAAACCAGCGTTAAAACTTGTGAATATATTTTCGATAATTATTTCTAAGCATTCATTGTCTTTTCCCGCTTTATTTAGCTTTGAGATCACACTTCAACTAGTATGTACCTACTTCCCATTGTACCTTCCCTCAATACATTTTTTCCCTACATCATTAAAATCTTCATGCTCTTCAATATTATAACGTTAGGGATTGTTAAGCACTCATTCAGTTTCCATATCACCCTTGTTTGCCATCACTCAAGAGTATGTATTGCAGATGCTGCTCCAAAGACATCTTCATAATCAACAGTCAAATTAAGACTTTATTTTAATAGCCGTAGGTTCAAATTAGTGAATATTATGTCTGATGCAGTCAGTGTATTTGACTTGGCTGTCTGAGTTATGTTTGTTAAGCCATTGGCCGTGTTTACGATGTGGCGGAGTGTTTTGCCGTATATTATGTTACTGATGCATGCTAGGTTCAAGTCTGAATAATGGGCACCTCGGTTCTATTTTACTTTTATGAGAAGGTATGTGTTAAGAGCATTTTAACTGTTGGGTAATCAAAATGCTTTTATAATTTTGCTGTTCAAAGTAGAAAGGGTTTCTAAATGCGTATGACATGTTATAATTTCTGGCATAATAGTGCCTACATACTTACTAAAAATATTTTAAATGTTTAATAAATAACTAACTAAATATTTCTACCTATTAATGAATTAATAACTGGTGTGGTGGTGTGAGCTGAAGACCTCGTCCTCGCCGGCGTATGTCCGACTGTCCTCCTCAACAGGTAGCATTTCTCAACCGATTCTCGTGAAATTTGAATGCAGGTTTGATAATTATATAGATTTTTTGACAACATAATCGGATGAGAAATGCTAACTGCAGAGGAAGACAGCCTGACAGACGCCGGATATCCGAAAACATTATTGCCGAAGTTGATAAGCATCGGTTGCTAACACTCGCTCGGCGATAATAAGCAAAAGTTACATTTAGTAAAATAAAATTTATAACTTCAACATAAATACAAACGCTTCTAACTTGTACAAATATTTCCTCGTTTAAACCTCAAACAAACCCTTGTAAATAATTGCCAACTTCCTTAAAAATAATCACGGATCAAAACCAGACTACAAACTTTAATTCCCGTTGTTATGACTTATGACATGCCACGATTTTCAAATTACTACTCGTATCTGTAGACTTTTACAAGCTATAATTATATTATGAACGTTTGTACGCGGAAGCCGATTCGAGAGGAAATGGGCAGGCATAGGCGTCTAATTATTCCTTCCATTGTTTCATTGTTTGTGTTGCCTACATTCTACAAGCTTTGGCTGTGTACTTATCTGCAGGTACCTCAACATCAGTCATACCGACTGCTGTCAATCAAAGCTTTTTCAACGATAGATGTTTAAAATATTTGAATAGATACTATCTAAATGACAATGTCTGTCGCAGTTATAAAACTTCGCGCCAATCACTGTTAATAATGTAATTTACTTAACAGCCTGCTTATACATAAAGGGGGAGGTATTTTGAGTGAAACTGACTGATATCAACTACACATTTGTAAAAAAACCGACAAAAATTTAAAATAGCAAAGATGGAAGGGGTATTCGGTGCAAGGCAGGGCATGGATGAGCGCGCGTGACGCTTGTAGTCACTTCTCGAAAAAAGTCACGGTATGTTATCGAAATTACCTGGAGTACTTATCCGACGAAATTTATCATTTAAACTTAAGGTTCCGCGACGCTCTCAATTTTCCATACAACACATCTTAATCTGATCATTTGTCAAATTAGGATGAAATTTAGCATGTACAATTAAATGCACTATATCTCCGCTCTTATGTTCTAGGTTTAAAAAAAGTTCTTAAAAGAAAATGGAGTATGAAAATTATCCGCATTTGCAAGGGGTCACTGTTGAATGATTTATTTAATAGATAAACAAAGCAAATAAAAATCCATTTACATAGGGTGGTTGTCTACATCATTAGCTTTTAAATTAATCCTTTTTACAAGGGTTTTTTTTAGTCATTTTAGAATGATCAAAAAAATATATTGAATTTGCACTTTGTCACTCTGCAGACTTTAGAGGCTCATCAGTATCTTTACTTGCTCTCTTCGCTTGTCGTCTTCTTCTAGACGAAATGGCTATATAAAACCTTAACCCAATGCGAAGTTAGGTTAAAGTGGTCGCTGAACTCTTAAGTAGTCCTACAGACCTAAAGAAAATCTGGTATTTAAGAAAACGAATATTATAAATGCGCTTATTTATTTGTCTGTTACGCTTTCACGCCCTTACTCAACCGATGATAATGACATTTTGCATTCATATTGTCAGAAGTATAGACAAAGGCACAGGGTATCATTAATCCCGAAAAAAATAACGGTTCTTTAGGGATCGCAAGCGAAAACCAAAACCAAGCAAGTGAAACCGCGGGTCGCGTCTAGTTTCCTTAGAATCAAAATAAAATGATGAAAGTATTTACACACTACTATGAAAGTAATTGGTTGGAAACTATGAAAGTAAAATCGTAATCGTAAAGATCGATGGCAGCCTAGTTGGGAGAAGGTCCGCCTCTCAAGCCAGAGGGAGCGGGTTCGAACCCAGCGGACGGCACGTACCAATTTGTTAATTGTGTGAGTTTATTATTATGTGCGTATTGTATGTCATCTGCTACATGACTGGAGCCCGTTGTATGGCGAAAGGGTCGCCCCCTTCCACATTTGGGACTGAATATCGTCCAGCGAAGTATGGGTGCTGTATTACACCTCTGTCAGCCCGCTCGGGGGAAAGGCGTGACGATATATGAAAGTAATTGTGTGCCAAAAACTCATACGAAACTGGTTCATTTACAATTTTATTGTATTACATAGATTCGCTCAGAGTTCTCCCGTGAATCTAAAACTAATTTCGGTTCACTTTAAAACTATGCCTATCCATCGTGCGAGTTGGCGACGAGCTAAAATTAGTTTCTAACGAAGTTCTATAGATAGTTTACAACGTGATGCGTTTAGCAACGCTACTGCTATTATTTTGCATAGGTACATCTGGTTAAGACATTAGACAAGAAAGTTAATAATGTCAAAATAAAGAAAATTTCAGTTGAAAATTACCAAAAAAAGCAGGTTAAAGAAGTCACATTGTATTGTTCGTTAGTTAGTGTATTTACAATTTAAGTTATGTAGCGTTTCTGAGTAACGTTCGGTAGTCCAGGCGAATGCTTAGTTCAGATATTTAACCGTTTTATCGATCGAGAAACGTTAGGTAGCGAAGCGTCTATGCTGCAGCTTCAACAAAAATGCTTTCGTATGTCCGAATTCTGTCTGGATCTCTGTCCGGATCTTTGTCTTCGTTTACACGGTCGTATTTCTTTTTCGATTCTCTTGAAGTTTTGAGAGTAAGTATAATTATGTATAGTTTTTTTATTGTCGAGGCAGTTTTAAGAAATAGAAAAAAAATGGCGAAAATAAAAAATACGTTTCCATGATTTTAAAATTAAAAAAAAAAATCTGTAAAATTATCGAACCTGCTCACAAAATTTCACGAGAATTGGTTGCGGGATTGGACCTGTAGGGGAGGACAGACGCTTACTACTTACGCTTACTACTAGTCTTAAAAAGTAAGCTACAAAAAGCGTCTACAAAAACGTTTTAGATGGATACCGATTCTATTTTGCGTCAGACTAAAACTGCCAATACAACGTCTCAATTCGTCATGTGTGTCGTGACTCTATTAATTTAATTCCTATTGTAATTGAGCTAAATTAGCTGCTGTCTTTGTTTTAAATTAGGTTTATTATGGGCGGTTGTTATGGTCACGCATGATTTGCATTCAATTCAGATAGGTACTCAAGGTTTACTGGGCGACTACAATATATTTTAAATAACCATATTATACTTGTTATACCAAGCATAATCTGGTTACTATACTCTTACGTGGTATCTTTCACTATATAATGATGAGAGATAGTCTCATAAAATGTTACTCGTTCACATAATATTATTAAAACAAAAACTCCCAACACCGACTATCATCAAACATAAGGAAACTCCCGAAAAATTCACCTTTCAAACAAAAATTTAAAATCAAATTTGGTTCATCCGTTCGGGAGCTACGATGCCACAGACAGACAGACATACACACACACACACACACACATACACACACACATACACACACACATACACACACACCCACACGTCAAACATATAACAGCCCGTCGTTTTTGCTTCGGGGGTAAAAAATAAGATTTTTTTATTAAATTTACTCGTAAATTATGTTTAATATATTATATTATCTCTGTTTAAATAAGTTTTTAATAATAATAATACGTTTATTATGGAACAAACAACACAAGGTATTATGAGGTTATGAGGTGAGGTAACAAGGTATTAATGAGTGCATATTTAGTAAATAAAGTTAAACTTGAATTCAGAAATCCTCTACAAACACAATGTTAACATTAGCCATTCCCATTCTGGAATTAGTATAATAATATCTTATAAGGAAACTCAACTTATGTAAACTAAAGGCTTATTGTTTTATTGTCAGCACACTACAAGCCTATTCAACTCGTCCCCGGCCACTTTGTCATTATTAACCACAAAGCTATAGTTATTATGCAGTGTCAAAGGATAATACCGAGTATAATATCCACCTGTAAATTCCTCAGCGTGTCATGGTCACCGGTTCAAGATTGCTCCTAATTATCATGCCCTACAGCGTGGGAGTCTGTTTCTGCGGTGATAAATTATGTAAAACATGAGCTTATGTCTTGCTTATGTGATGTCAATTACGTTGTGTTAGATAACTCAGTGCGAATATGAACTGCCAAGGCTGGTGATTTATCGCTCGGTTGGAGCTAGGTTTTTCTGAATCAAAATTATAGGTATGAAGATAACAGGCCTAAGAAGGTACGAGTTTTGCTATTTTTCGTATTTGCTATTTTCCATTTGATAGACAAAATCAGTTTATACGAAAAAAAAAACCGGCCAAGTGCGAGTCGGACTCGCGCACCGAGGGTTCCGTACAAACTTGTAAGTATATTATTGATTTGATATGAATTTCAATGTAAAATACCTCTACGCTTTCATGAGGAAAGGGGCAGTAAGTTTAAAATTATAACAAATATATTTTTATTATGATATGTTACTAAAAATTTACGGATTTGGCAATTTTTTGTTTACTTGTGCTACAAGACGTTGCTTCGTACCAAATTTCAAGATTCTGATTTCACGGAAAGTACCCTGTACTCGTAGGTTTTGATTCATTGCAAGTGTCGAAAATTTGAAGCATAAACGGCTGTATCTTTTGATTGCGTTGGCTTAGAATTAGAATTTTAGGCGTTAGTTTAATTTTGTCATAGCTCCAACTGACAGTAGATTTAAGTATTTGAAATGAATTTCAGCTTGATAACTCCACACGTTTGTGAGAAAAAGGGTCTTTACAGACAGATAGACGGACAACAAAGTGATCCTATAAGGGCTCCATTTTTTTTGAGGTACGGAACCCTAAAAATTGATAAATACGAGCACTTATAAAATGAAATAAGTACCTACTTGAAATAATTATAAGATGAGCCCTTTCGAAAAAAAACGATATTAAGTCCAGTAAACCATTATGTAAGTTTTCAAAACTCATCATTTTAAAATTTACACTATTTTTAAATGTCAAGGAATGCGACAGCGAATGCGAACAGCGATGATATCATAGTTGGAGAAGGCTTGCCTATTAAGAGAAGGCCTGCCTCGAGGGAGCGGGTTCGAACCCAGCTGACGGCACGCACCAATTTGTTTATTGTGTGAACAAATGTGCGTATTGTATGTCATCTGCTACATAACTGGAGCCCTGTGTATGGCGACAGGCTCACCCCTTGTCACATTTGGGACTGAATATCGTCCGGCGAAGTGTGGGTGTTGTATTACATTTCTGCCAGCCCTCTCGGGGGAAAGGCGTGACGACGATATCGATGACGGAAATTTCAATTGGCGTAAGGGACATTTGGTCGAAAATGAGTTATGAATGCCACTATACTCAGTTTTTTCCGCTCTTTCGAATGGTATATTTGAAATCTCTCTATCTCAAAAAAAATGTCCGTTACTCCCCAACTTTTTTTAGGCTTAGAACAAATATTTACTCAAAAAAATGCTTTAAGTAACATTTTGGTTTTAATGTGTGACGTAAGGGCTTTCCAAAAAATATTTACTGGTGAATTTTTAACAGTTTTGTCATTTTGACCTTTACGACTTTCGGAAAAATTGTGCTGGATTTATAGCTCATGGTTTTAAGGGACACACTTTTCTTTGATGTCCTTTATGACCTCAAATAAAATCCAAACTGTACAAAATCACAGTAGCTTAAAGTAAGTCTGACGACTTAAAAAAAACATCTAATAAAAAATTAAGTCCCCAGTATGTCCTTATAACGAGACTTGGGTCTACAAATGTCATTTCGATTTAAAATTACCGCGCACGCATCAATTTTGATACAGCGGAAGTAGTAGCTACGCTATTTGTTGCTTGTCCTTGAACAAGTAACGTGAAGTTCGCCAGTCATCGACTCGAAGCCGCCCGCAGCCGCCACAACTACTAGATGGACTTGCCATAAAAAAGAAAAAAATATCATACTTAGCGACGAACTCCTTGTTTGGAAAACCAGCACACACAATTCAGGTAAATCTTCAAAAAAAAAATTACCCATAGCGACAAAGTCCAGCTTACAACAACCAGCACATTCATTTGATTCATCTGGTGAAAAAGAAAAGGTCCTCACTGGAAAATTATAAGCTCTAACTGCCGGGCTATCTAACTACAAGAAAGAACGTGAAAACCGCAAATCATTCCGCATCGATTTTGTTTCCGAGGGGGAAGGAGATTTTTCCGGCGGAAGTTCAGGTCTGTGAAGTGGAAAATCAGAATCAGAGTCTGCTGATTCAGAAAAAGATACAAGTGAAGAAGATGAGAGAAGAAAGAAACGAAAGAAAGTAAAGAAAACTACAGAAAAAACTTTCCAACAACGAATTAAGCTTAAGAACCAAAGTAAGTTTAGAAAAGGTAAAGAATATGGATATATAATTTAATAAATATAGATATAACTAGTCTGGCCATAAATATTGTTACAGTACGAACTCCTTCGTTTTTTTTTTCTGCATTTAAATTAGGAATGCGTTTATTATGGCGAAAACTACAATCAATTTCCCGCCATTTTACATATATTTTTCGTGATTATTACTAAATTTACAACATGAAATGGGGTGTTAAAGAAACCAGGATTGCAGTGATTGCATTGCGCAAAGTGGGTATGGAACCGTCGGTCATTTTTAAGACTGTTCAAAATCTTGGTATCAGTCGTATGTTCGTATATCGTAGTATCGACAGATATACCAACACTTCCTATGTTGAAGACCATAAAAGATATGGGCGGCCGCGTGCGATGAGAACCTTGCCGAAACCCAATGAGGAAACAAAAAATCTTGGTGCAAATCGCCGATATACAGGACGTGCCCTTAATCAATCGCTGCAGTTATAGAGAGTGGATAGATCTAAACGTCTTCTATCCCGTTACGCAGGTGAAAGTTACAGAAATATCCTTTTTACCGACGAAAAAAAATTCACGATAGAAGAGCACTACAATAAGCAAAACGACAAAGTGTACGCTCACAGCTGTAAAGAAGCTATGTAACGAGTCAGACGAGCTTTCGTTAACATTCACAAATATCCGAATTGTACTTAACTTGATTAACTAAACAGAAATATTATTTTGTTATTGAGAAGCTAATTGAATAATTATCTACTATTAATACCTTATTAAATTCTTAGTAGGTATTTATATCAACTAAACAGAATTTAAAGTTTAAACATAATTTATGTGTTAAAATAGAAGAAATGAAAATACTTCCAACATAAAAGAAATTAAAAAGACAGGATAATACGAGATCAAGCACAATTCATTTAATGTTTTACAAATAAATAAATAGAAATTAACAGCCAAGATTGTTTGTTTAATAGAGTCCCAAATTGAAGACCGTAAACTATGTTATTTTATTCATTTCAAAAGTAAAATTTATGATGTCGCTTGAAAGCTTTAAAGATAAACAACCGAGTTTTTGTGAAAACATTTGGGTTTACCTACCTGGCATGTTTCAAGTGGGACACTCGAAGCAAATATGCGACTCGGCATACTTAACCGATTTGGCGACATGGCGCCTAATTAAAGTGTGCCGCCAGGCACATTTTATGCTCCACCGACACGTTTTTGTGCCAGCTGGCATGCCACCAGGCACAATTTGTGCTAGTCCGACACGTTTTAATTACCCGACACGTTTCAAGTGGTTGAATACAATAAAACCAAAGGCCGCGAGGGCTCGTGATGATTCTTAGCTCGTCCTTTCTGAGAGTAAGTTGCGTGGTCCGATTCTCACTATTTCACGATTTACCAAATAAATCTCTGCTCATCCGGTTATTCATTTAATTGGATTTTTCAAGGTTTAAAAGTAGGTCTCACAGAGATTTGATTGTTATAGGCAATCAGGGTAGTGGGAAACTGGGGTCTTTTGATTTGGTAGTGAATCGAGAATCTGACCAAGTATACACTCCAGTCTTTTAACTGTTCATTGATAGAACAAGCCACCTGGTGCTTGTTCGGTTTTATTGCAGTGACGATGTGGTCGTTATCCTGGCTAACAAAGGTCCAGCACTGTGATAATCCTATCCCTGGGTTTTATAGTTAGGTTCAGAAGTTGAGACGCTTCTGGAAAGGAGGTTCTTTATCCACTTAAATGTGGAACCTTCTCGTTCAGGTCTCCGTTTGGGTACATGGTTGCCTCTTGTCTGGTTAGTGATTAGTAGATTGACTTCATCGATCTGCCCTATCATGTCCTGGGACAACTAACCTGGGAGTGTAATCATGGATCGAAACGCCCTATGGCGGTGTAGGGTGAATGTCTGTTGAGGTCGGGCGCTATGGCCAAAAACAGAGGTTCGTAGGGATGTTAGGGGCTGAAGGTTCGAAGGAGTTTGCCACTCCAGACTTATAGTGGGTTATTGTAGTTGGCAGAGTAACTTGAGCGTGGGAGAAATGCCATATTTAGAGGGGCTGGGGTAACAAGATGAGATATTCTATCTCAGGGAGTAGTGGGATAAAGCTTTTAGACTAGGGACGTCATTTACGTGTAGGTCTCAGTAGGTAATCACCTTTCATTCATGTGATGTCGAAACCCATCACCAAAATCTTGAGAAATTTAGTAGGTCTATGGGAATAGGAAATAAATAATAAAATCTAAAAGTTAGGCGAGGGTTGAATTGTCGCGATACGTTTTTGAGTTAGGAAAGATGTGGTAAACGTTTAGTAAACGCTTAGTAGTTAAAATACTCTACAAATTTGCATAAAGATGGCTTAATTTGGTAGGAATCTTTAAAGAGTTCAAGTAACAGTGTAAAATCAATCTAAAATTCAGTATGAAATTGAACGTTGCTATCTTATTTCTGTAGGCTCCTGAATTTAGGTTATTTAAGGAGAATTTGTTTATAGTACGGGCTTTAATTTCTATCAGATATTAGGTAAATAATAAATCGAAAGTTTAGTTAAGATTCCTACTAAACAAATATAGTCTAATAGGAATAAATCTATGATCTTCAATCATTTAAAGTTTTAGAAAAGTTGAGAGTTCTAGCGACAATGTAAAATCAAACTGAGATTCAAAGTTGCCATTTTGCTTTGTATATTCCTAAACTCAGGATATTTAAGGAGATTTTGACGAATTTTAATTCTATCTCAAATAAATAATAAAGTCCATAGAAAGACGTAAAGTTATTTGTTTGTTTCATTCATACAAGATATTCAATTTTATTGAATTTATTTAATACTTCACTCTGTTGCACAAATTTAATATTCAAAGATAAATAATATTTTATAAACATAATGGGTCTTAAAATAAGATTATCATTTGTTTGAAGGAGTTTATTAATTGATTATAATAACGTCATTCGAATTGAAAGGTGTAATCAATCAGATTAATTTTGAATTTATTTTAGAAAAGTCAATAAGAACATTGATTTTCATTTTTGATATTTAAAAAGAAAGTATCATAAAAGTAACAGTCCTTTATTTGGTTCTGCAGAAGGCCTATTATTGAAATGGCCGCTTGATAAATTAAATGTACGAGAATTGAAAAGAAATACTAAACAGTTGTAAAATGTTTATCTGAACGCAATAGTTCTAAAGCATTTTAGATCAAATAGAGATCACCTAAGTTTGTGAATAAAATAAGACAAGCTTATATTAAAAATCTACCAAAAATAAATGGTATTCATCTTCCTAGACTTGATTAAAATAATCATTGGAATATAATATAAAACAGTTCTGGTTTGTAGAATCTATATAAGGTCAAGCAAAGCAGTACCTTGTTAGTGCCCTTCCTATAGAAAGGCGGGAATCTGACACTTCAAATTAGCTTTTACTTTCTAGAACTTGTTGAATTCAAATTGTCTCCCAAAAAGGCGAAACATATTTGTATTCTCACCTCATACTAAGATAAATAATTCAATCTTCGAATTTTAATACAGTTTGTCTGATTTTATTGTTAGAATAAACTATTCACATTTTTGTTCGAATTTGCAGAAATTCTCAAAGTAATAAAGCATTGTAAGATTGAAATGTAAATTCATTTTGAATGATTAAATTCTTTATTTTTGAGTAGGATAGGGATTAGAGGTAGGACGGGGTAGTTCCTATAGAGAATCTCTTGAATTCGAAAGATCGGATTCGGAAGATTCTCGCAATTAAAACAGGGGTTTTGCTAAAAGATTATGTCCTCTCTGTCTTTTAATATACTTGTGACGTATAATTAGTAAATACGACGATAAGATGTCATATTTACGAATATTATTACAAGATGTCACTTTGGGGGTCCCCTTATGTATTAAATTACATAATAGAAGGAGGACGAAAGTCCAAGTCTGGATGTCGATTTTGACTAGCTAGTGCGGGGAGGGGCACTACTCATTGCCTTCAACAAATTATGTATTTTAATATCTTAATTTTTTAATACCTAAAACTCTAAATAGCTAAAATAAAAGAATAAAATCTTATTAGAAAAATCTTAAATTCTCATTAGAATATTCCCTATGAAATCGAAAGTTCTTGAATGAAAGGGAATTTGCGGAGTTGAAACCAGTAGACACGTACACCATATAAGAGTATTTTTAAAGTTACCTATTTGATTCAGGAATACTTATGAAAGGTTGTTAGAGATTTGCAGTATAGGTTATGAATTCAATAATTATCATTTTCACGTTAGAAATAGGTAGATCAATAGCGACTTAATTTGTACAGTTCAGTATTTCTTGTTAGATTCAATAAATATAAAATTAAAAATAGTTGTAGAATTCTTTATATAGTCATAAGTACATCCCAATTACGTTAATTTGCGGTTAAGACGGATCACAACGAAGGGTTTACATTAGACGAATCACTGGCCAAAACAAAACTAAACTATTAATTTTTAAAGACGAAATGTTGACGAGCTACTTTTAGAACATATTAAAATTCCTAGTAAATAATATTTATTTTAAATACGTAGATAGTTAAGTACTATAAGGTGCCGCGCGGTAGGATATATATATATATTAAGGGGGGTGTTACAGCTACGGAAGTAAAAACTACAAATTATTATCAGTTTTAGAGGGCATGGCCTGCTTTAAACGACACGCCGACATATAGAGTCACTTAAGAAATCTTTGAAGCAAGCAGTGGCTAAATTTCCCATGGAAACAGTCAGTATCCGAATCCATAGATTCTTGGCCAGACCGACTAAAATCCTATATATAATAGTTATATTTTTGTTAGGACTTCAATACATGTGTAGTGTGTACATTAACTTTTTTATTAACATTACATTACTGTATTAAAATAAATGCATTTTTATTTGTAACAGAACTTATGGCTAGACTATGTATAAAAACACATAAAGATACATAAAGATAGCGAAAAATGCTACACAACTCGATCGGGAAACCCTAAAGTAGAGAAAAAGATAAATAAAAATACCTGTGAGAAAGGCAAATGTACTATGTTACGATATACCTGAAGCAAGACGAGAACAATTATTTAAATATTTTTGGGAGCTAGATACTCTAAGAAGGCGTGATTGGGTGCGAAGTGTTCAAACAGTATAATAATATAGGTTAATATAATATAAATATTATTATATGATATACATAAATAATATAATATATTATATTAATAAAATATAAATATCTATAATAGTGTGTATACACTATAATATAATGTAAATACACACAAAATACGCGTTTCGTGAGGAAGAGTCACAATTAATTCAAAATTTTACAATAAATCTGTACTAGATACTACCCAAAATTTTAAACATAATTTACTTTACGCCTCACATAAATCGAATTTCTTGAATATAAAAACGCATATACGACTGCTTTGGAGTAAAACACAATGGACTTACGACCTCTTGATTTTGCAAATCCAATTATTTTGTTGAGTCGTAAGGGAAAAAGTTGGTAAAATTGATAGGGCGTAAGGAGCAAAATCTCCTAAACTATTCGTTATAGCTCATTTTAACTAAAACCATTAAAAATTAAGACTAAGCTTCTCAGACGAAATCGCTTTAGACCAAAGACAACAAAAGTTAGAACTGATTTAAAAAAAAAAACTTCATAAAAAAATCGTTTTTTGGCTCTCCTGAAAAGTCGTACTTTGTCCCTTACGCCAATTGAAATTTCCGTCATCGATATGTTATTTTGACCGAATTGAGCTTTTCGAAAAAGGTATTTTTTTACAAAGTAAAAACAACCGGTCTGTCATAATACGAAGTAATTGTTTGCCTACATTTTAGTTAAATTTACACCTTTAAGTTTACCATGACGACGAGATAATAATGATGACACTATTTTAACACAGTATTGCTAATGTGGTCGCTGGAGACAATGAAATAATAATCATAATCCATCTTTTATCACTGAATAAATTACGAATTCTTCAAAGAACTTGCAGTGACGTAGACGTGACGTGACTACAAAAACGGTATAGTCATAGTAAACTGTCAGAGAAGACTATGATATAGTTGGTAACCCACCTCTTTAAGTACCAACAGAAATTTAAGGGCACTTATGTTTGTTACTTAAAACGTTTACTACTTAGGTACTTTTCTTTTGCTTCTAACGGTTCAACTAAAGAATCACGTAACTGTAGATACTTGAGTAAGGATGAAGCTTTACCATCAACCAAGCGTCTTTCAACTCTTTTCATTTAGCAACTCAGATCAACCTAGAGGATAAGATAGCGCACGGCGTATGATTTAGGTGAAACCAAAGACTATCAAAAAACTACGCTACTGTTGTATATGTACACAACACTCACACATTGACGCAAAAAAACTATGCTACTCGCTTGGTTATTCTTACCTCGACATTAAATGCATTGGTTTAAGGTATAATTTCGTGTACATAAATATACATAGAAGTGCATTATAAAAGTGTGGCCATGCAGGACTACATTTTGAGGTTCTTTTTCAAAACTGTGCAAAAAACCGTAACATTAAACTCTTACAAATATGTGCAGTTTTAGAATTTTAAATCTAATAAGGTTGTATATTGGAACGTAAATGGCTAAAGTAGAGTTTGGGAATTAATATTAGTTTTTTTGCAATTGTAAATGTTTTTCATGGCAACATTACCACGCAAACAAGTTTTAAAAAGAAGTGGCCTCAGCGGGATATAACGTAGTGTTCCATCTTTTCCTCTAGGTTGATCTGAGTTTAGCAAATGTAAAAAAAAAATACAATTGCTCCTCCTGCTATATTTCCGAGTAACTACAACATGGGTTCTTCAAAAGGGCTGTCAATCGAGTCCTTAAAGGTCGGCAACGTATCTGTGATGCCCTGGTATTATAGGTATCCATAGGCGAAGGCGATCGCTTACCATCAGATGGGCCGTTAGCTTGTTTGTCACCAATGGCGTAAAAAAAGTACATTTATATATCGTCACGCCTTTCCCCCGAAGGGGCTGGCAGAGGTGTAAAACACCCACACTTCTCCGGACGACATTCAGTCCCAAATGTGACAGGAGGCGAGCCTTTCGCCATACATTGGGCTCCAGTCATGTAGCAGATTACATATATTACGCACGTATGTTCACACAATGAACAAATTGGTGCGTGCTTTCGGCTGGGTCTGAACCCGCTCCCTCTGACTTGAGAGGCGGGTCTTCTCCGGCTAGGCTATCATCGCTTTTTTTTTACACTAAAAAAGTTGGTTTTTTGCACATAAAAAAGTACTTTCGTAAATTTTGCGATATTAGCAAAACACAATAAAACACTACCGAGCCAAAGCTCCGTTACATTTCCATTCATAAAAATAAGGGTGATTCTTTAACCGCTACCACCTTCGTCAGCTGATCTCATCATATCCAATAAGGAAACGGCATTTGCCAGAGCATAGTAAATGAATGAGCATTGCAAATTGATTTTTTCTCACCTCGCGTCTTCCTGTACACGGTGACAAGCGCATTGAGTCGTCTGTCACCACGTGTACACCTTCCACCCATTGTTAGTCCCACCATGCTGCAAGCTCTAACACTTACATTTTATTTTAAGTAGGTACAGTAAAAGCAATATCCTTGTTAGTAAAATTTAAGAAGAATATTGAGAATATCTATAAAATAGAAAACAAGAAATGTGAGGTATCTTACTCCTTTCCATCCTGTGTTCATATACCATGAACACATTATGGAATCGAGAATTTATTAAATAATCTTCTTAAATTTTACTAACAAGTAGGATCACCTGGGGCAATTGCGTCTTCTTGTTCTTCTTTGTTTTCTATGCCCTTCCATCTATCCTACTAATAATATTATAAACGCGAAAGTTTGTAATAATGGATAGATGGATGGATATTTATTACTCTTTCACGCCAGAACGGCTGAACAGATCTGGATGAAATTTGGCACAGAGACAGATTGTAGTCTAGAATAGCACATAGAATGTTTTTTAACCGCGGGTGAAACCGCAGGGTCCGCAGCTAGTCTAACATAAACTCATTATGGAAGGGCGTAAAATACTTACTACATATTTATTTAAGGAAATAGTATACCAGAATGCCGATCATAACGTGTGGCGCCGTTTCTTCATTATAATAGAGACTTGTTTGCAGATTTTACAAAATAGGTAGGTACTTGTTAAGCCTCTTAACCTACTCTCAGTTTCGACGCGCTTAGTACATTTAGGTAGTTGGTTTTAAGTACTTCTTGCTAATACCATGCCCAGGTCTCAGTCGAAATAAATTTTTCACAAGATACACCTATTCTATTGTTATGTATTCACACCTTGTGCACAAATAAAGCTGTAGGAAGTATCACCTATTGTCATGTAGCTGTGAATGGATCCTGTTTGGGCGGGTAGGAAAAATTTATCATTGTTATGTTTGTTGTATTGTAAATTCGTGATGTCTGTATTCATGACGTCAAGCATCACAATATGTTTCTGGTAAGTCTCAAAGTTGTACGACCAAATATAATTCATGTTGGGTTGGGCGCGTGTTGTAGTGTGAAGATATTGATTTCTATATCTTTTTCTTTTTAAACGTGAACTTGAAATACTTTTATGAAGCCACTCGTAGTTTTTCGGTTCTTTTCTTTTGTTCAAATTCAAGCATAATTTTTTTTTGTCCCTGTTACTTTTAAAGTCTGCTAAATGAAACTCAGAGAGATTAATGGATGAACTGACACGCTGATAATGGACAATGTTACTTATAAGGCATATAGATGCTTTATGCAATTATTTTATACGTCTCTCTTTCGCTCTAACTCTCTTTCTCTCATTCTGTTTAGAAAAGGTACTTTTATTAAATTTTGATATTTTTTAACGATTCAAAATTATAATTGGATCAGAAAGTTGCGAAAATTTTGTTTATGGGAGCGTTTGTGATAAACCTTGAGGCATCCCAAAACCGATGGGAAATTAATTAACTGCGCACATTCTGTTGCCATCAATAGAGTTTAACATCCAGTAAGGAATCTTTTAGGCCAGCAACATTTTCAGCAGTTGTTCGTTCTTGTTTTTCAGTTTCAAAGAGTCAGCTGTTTCTACACCAAGATGACAAACGTATCAGATGTTTTGCGACTTTAAGAGCTTGAAGCGATAGAGACTTTTGTAGTGTAGTGTTTGAGTGTAGATGGATGAAAGTATGGAGGTACAAGAATACAGAAAACATACAAATTTCGATGACATAGTTACAATTTCTCTGTGAAAGCCACGACGACGACCCACACTAAAGTATCCGTGTCATCATTCAAAGTCAAAGTCAAAGTCAAAATGTTTTTATTCAATTTAGGTATCAAAGATACACTTATGAACGTCAAAGTTATTTAAATAGACTCGACCGCCTTGTTCGGACAAAAAGCTTCTACTCAGAAGAACAGGCAAGAAACTGAGGGGCATTATTTTTTCAAATAATAAATAAATTACAGTCTCACAAATTTTGGCTTACAACTAGGTAATATCTATAAATACTAGTGGCTACTTGACGGAAGTGGAAGGCTCCAGACATCTTTATCTTCTAAATAATTCTTAACCTTATAATATCCTCTTTTCATTAATGTAGTTTTTACATGTGATTTGAATTTTCCCTCGGTGAGCCCTGTTATATTTTTCGGGATTTTTTTGTAAAAACTTTTAAACATTTTAAATGGACTCGACGCCTACGGACACTTTTGTGCGAATAATCCATACTGTACAATAAAATATGAATAATACTGAGCAATCAGTAAAGTTTGACGCCGATACTCTGTGTAAACGCAACGAATAACGCCTACTTTAGAAGCTCGCCTTTGCGTAATAAAATTATTATGGTTTAGAATTAAGTCGATATGAAACTCAATAGGCAGTTTACTTGTTTTGTTTATTTGGGATGATTTGTTGCTCATTTTCAGTAATAATTATACGTCGGCAAACGAAATGGCTTAGCACGCGACAACTTCTCCTCGCTCTTTTTGTCGTGTGAGAAGGTGACAAGGCTATGTGTAAATATACGTCTGTCTCAATTAAAAAACTCGAAAATACCGTTGCCGCGTTGCACATGCTAGCTTCTCTGCAGGTCTGTCTTTCGAGCCGAATGTCCTCTGGCACCCAGTTCCTATTCAGCCCGACGGTGCAGCTCTGATTTGGATTTATTTACTGTAACATACCCTGATCTTCACATCTTTTCAGGCGAAGGGGTTGACAGAGGCGAATGCATTCCATACACTTCGCCGAACGATATTCAGTCCGAAATGCGAGAGGGAGCGAGCTTGTCATTGCTGTACCTTGATTTATATATTCTTAATCGTAAATACGGATAAGGATTAAAAAAGCTTATTTTATCTTACTGCTGGGCAAAGGACTTTCATTATTATTAATTAAGCTTATATAGCCTTGCAATTGATGCATAATTGTAGGTTTGGTCAGCTTAATGTAATCCCAATCCTCTGCACAATATTTGAATAATCCAATTGTATTTAGTAGAGTGACTGTTGTTAGTGCAGATTATGGTCAATGGTAGAAAATAACTAGAAGAGGCTAGACATATTTTTAAATTGCAGTTAGAGCTGGATTGCAACCCCGTTTGGTAGTAAATAATTGAAGTTAAATCAAAATACTGAGAAGGAGTAGGAATAGTAAAAGATGAAAGGTGAAACTTATCATACCACAAAATACAAAATTTCGAATCGATACGACCATTTAAAAAATGTTTAAAATTTACTTCTGTGATTTAATTAGGGTCAACCGGGGGAAATGCGTTTGTGGGGCGATTGCGCCTTTCAAGAATTACTGACAAAACCTGCACAAATTAGGCATCTAACGCCATCTAGTACAGATGATTATAACTAAAGATACTAAAATATGTAGGTGGCGCCTAATTTGTGAAGAGTTTGTCAGTAATTCTCGAAAGACGCAATTGCTCTACAGACGCATTTGCCCCAGTGGACCCTACATTCTTTGTTAATTAATTTGTTATAAGGGTAGCTATGTAAAAGTAAAAGCCTGTTTAAATACCTGTTTAATCGAATTAAACGAATACCAAATCCAGTTGTAAACTAAGTCTGTGTTCATAACGAGCAGGTACAGGGTTAAGGCTTCCAGCCTTGAGCTTGACTCGTGACTGTCAGTCAGCTTGATCCAATCCGACACGACAATTCAAACTGCCACTGCAAATGCTATCGTATGACATAATCGAATAAATTGAACGGCATTTTGGCCTATCTTGAAACCAGCTGCCAGAATGTGGTCTATCGTATCTGAATTGTTCAACTTTTTGTAGTGAAGGCCTCAGTAAACTTTTGACTGCCTGAGACGATTTTTTCACATAAGACAATCGGTGATTAAGATGATCGAAATCGTGGTCTCTGGTGGAATCAGCTCAAAATCATTGACGGAAAAGTCGGACTCCGGCGGTTAGAGGGTTTCGGAATTTTCCACTTTTTACTTGGGAATCAGTTGGCTAGAGTTTATAGAAAAGGCTTTTTTACCCGACTGCGCAAGAAGGAGGGATATGTTTTTCGAGTGTGTGCACGTAAGTATGTACGTATGTATGTATGTATATATGAATGTATATATGAATGTATATATGTATGTATGTGTGTATGTATGGATGTGTGTTTGGATGTATGTATGTATGAGGTTTCTTTGGTACGGCCTACAGCCTAAACAGCTTGATGTATTTCGACATGTGAGGTGTCATTTGAATCGTATTAATAGTGGAAGTGACATAGGGCACAGCATTTTGCAGACGGGTAATTTGTTTTTCTTTTAATAATGTTACTTGTTTAAATTATTGATTATGATGAGATACACAAAGACTTAGAGCAGACGTGTTCTTCCCATCCCAGTCTTCCCATCGTTTTAACTACGGACACCTCACTACAAAAAAATGGATGTGGACCCAACAAAGTAACCTAGGATTTTTGTTTACAGCCATCTCTATACAAAGCGATGATAAATTCCAGAAAGTTCCAGCAAGAAAACACGTGCGAAGCGCATCTCAGTCCAAGACGAGTGCACTTCAGACGGGCATTTCTCACATTCCCGCCTAAACGTGAGACGCTTAAGATGCTCCAGTACATTCCACAGGGTCTTTTAATAAACGAGCCAAAAGAAAGACACGTAAAGTTTGCAGATTAGGACATGACGCTTGAAAATGTTATCTCGTAGCTATCTTATTTAGGTACATTTTCAATTGTGACTATATCCTGTAAAGTAAGGTGTAAATGATTTTTTAGAGTTTTGCTATTATCTAGAGTCTTTTAACTTGACGGCGCAATAAAGAGGATTGTCTTTTTCGAGTATGTATGTATACATAATATGTATGTACGTATGTGTGTACGTATGTATGTATGTATGTTTGTTTGAAGTTTTCTTTGGCCTTACAGCCTTAACAGCTTCATGGATTTCGATATGTGAGGTGTCATTTGCATCGTCTTGATAGTAAAAGTGACATATGTAGGGTATAATTTGTTGCAGTCAGGATTTTTTTCTTTTAATGTTACTTGTTGTCTAAAATTAAATGGAAATTCAGTTACCCCAGTTGTAAATATGATTTTATCCCCATAGCAAAAACACACGTTACTACATTTAGGTAGGTATACTCGTATATATACTTCATGTAGTATAGTATATATCAAACATTTTAAGACCCTTGTGATACTCCACCATTATAATAGATTACCGGCTTAACGAAATAAAACAATAAAAGTAAGAAATCATGTTCTCAAAGTCTATTCTAACATTTCTTACAAAATAAAGGGTTTTTGGGAACAAAGGTTACCTATCTCTAAAAAGTGTTTTTTGAATATTTTTACGAGAGGAACAGCCAGAGGTCAGTCAACCAGGTCCTTATTTTTGAGATTTTACTACCAACCGGTGAATGTAGTGGCTTTTAGAATCGTAAGTTAGAGATAACTCAGTTATACTTAAAGCGATGGTTAAATTAAACAAAGGATTCGTTACTACCTACACTAACATTATAAAGAGTGAGGATTTGTATTTTTGTATGTTTGTAACGAATAAACTCAAAAACTACGATTTTATAAATTTTTGCACCATTAGAAAGCTACAATATCCTTTTTTTTTTTTACCTTGGGAAAATCCTTTATGGATACCACCAACAGCCCGGGTGCGGGCACAGAGTGGTTATGTGGGAATCCCGCCACTGACGGCCTACCCACTAAAACCCCAAGGGTCCTTGATTAACATATAGGCTAACAAACGCGAGCGAAGCCGCCGGCAAAAGAGCTAGTGTCAAATAAAATAAAACAATAAAGTTTAATTATTTATTATTTTTTTAAATCAATTTCACAAAACTTACAGTTTATAAAAACCAAAACGTTTTGAGTTAAGCTAGGTACATTTCACAAATTCGATTAATAGCTAAAACGGCACTTAACATTTTGAATGATATTTTTGACATTAGACTAAAACAAGTCTACATCAGTTAAAATTATTTCAAACTAAATCAATAATTTCGATAGGTCAAATGCTCTTTTGTCAAATCAACTTTGAATGTTTTTCCAACACAATACTGCGTACATTTATGACCTTATTCGTGGTTTGTAATAGACTAAAAGTGCTCGTAAATGACAAGATCGTGTGTCCATTTGATAGTACTTAATGCATGAACTTAGATTGTTGATATGTTGATCAAATGCCGGTAGTCGGCAGTACTTTACATACAATTGAATTTTTGATGAACGTCAATCACAGTTTTTTTGTTACCTTTGTAATAGACTGCGCTTTGTGGGAGGTATGTATTACAAATTGTGGCATTTATTAGAACGGTTAGTGCTGTTATAAATCTTATTTTAGTAGATAGCTAAATGTTTTTTTTTTTTCATACTGCTATAATAATTATGTTTTGTTTGGTTTCCGTTTGTTATTCGTATGAGACAAGGCTATGGTTGTTTTAGATAGGGTTATGAACATGAAATTGCGGATCGATCCTTTTGATAAACGCTTTTATTTTTCTCGATCACTGCGCTTTTCCCTTTAGCAATAAACGTTATATAGCCTCTTAATAGTTGGACAGTAATTTGTCTATTTCTTTCTTTAACATTTTAACTGGAATCAATAAAGTCTAAAGACTGTGTAGCTATTCCTAGACTATACAACGTTAATTGCTAAAGGTGTACAAGGTCTAGATAGCAACTCCCTTATTAGTAAACGTTGTATAGTCTTAGAATATAGTTGACAGAATTTTTCATTTTTTTTAACTTCAACTCCATGAAAAAGACAAAACATAAATTTTTATTTTACTTTTTTCATTACAACTACTCCTAGGCAATACAAAATTGATTATTTATTTTACTTATCTTTATGTTTAGCCATTAATCAGATTATAGCGGGAGTGGGCGAATTATGAAATTTCAAACGTTAAAACCCAGCGACAAACCTTGTCGCACCCTTAACAAGCAACGCATGTCATTAACTTGTAACTAGCTAAATAGCAAAGTCGTGATCTCCACAAATTAATGCTTATTAGTTTAATTAAGGCGAACCCATTATTGGGTCCGTGTCACCGTCTAAAGAACGCCAGCTAATTGCCCTGTCAAATGCAAAGGCATTAATCTTTACGTTAACTTATGACGAACTGTTACGGCGGAATATTGGTGTTAGATAAGAGACATCTCGGAAATAGTAAAGAAATTTAAAAAAAGTGAGGGAACATTTTCGGACTTAATTTGTTCACTTGTACAAGACTTTACTGAACTATAAAACACTAGCTGCGCCCCGCGGTCCCACAGAAACCGTTTATGTTTTCTGGATAAAAAGTACCCTATGTTTTTTTCTGTACCCCAGACAACATGTATGAAAAACTTAAAGACGATTGGTTGAGTAGTTGAGACGTGAAAGCGTTACAAACAAACGAATAAACTCAAATAAACAAAACAAATTATAATATCAGTTAGGATTAAGATAATTTTTATTAGTAGTATCTATTAACAGTAGTATTTATGTAGTTCCATAATAATATTTTTTAAAATGTTATTTATGAATATTTATATGTTTTTTTTTTTGTATATTTATTGAAAATCAAATAGTGAGTGATCTCTGAGTGATGTTGGTTGTTATATTTTCCTTGATAATATAAGTATGCTTGATAATACAATAAGCGATGATAGCCTAGTTGGAGAAAGCCCGCCTCTCAAGTCAGAGGGAGCGGGTTCAAACCCAACCGACGCGGACGCCGACGACACGCACCAATTTGTTCATTGTATGAACTTACGAGTATGTGGGTATTGTATGTCATCTGCTACATGACTGGATCCCGGTGTATGGCTACAGGCTAGCCCCCTGTCACATTTGGGACTGAATATCGTCCGGCGAAGTGTGGGTGTTGTATTACACCTCTATCAGCCCTCTCGGGGAAAAGGCATGACAATACGTACGATAATACAAGTCTAGTATACTTGTATTAGAAATTTTCCTCACTTTACATACTTTACATCACTAAACTAGATAACTTTTCGAAATTTTCCGGACCAAGTATGTATTAAAATTTTCCTAATTAAGTTCACGCTTGAAAGCCAGAATGGAAGAGAAAATTGAGCGCAAACATAAGAAAAGCAACCATAAACAATAACACTCAATTCTACCCTCAATTTCGCAATCTGCTAAGGGAGTCGAGCGTTCCCTTACGTTAATGACGCAGTTATTCATAGTTCGCAACTACGCTCATTATAAGTTGCGATCAAAACTTGTACGATAACCGTTAAGACGTCTAAAGGTAAGCTCAAACTTCGTGGAATCTCGACTTGCATTGAGCAAACAAGAAAGATTAGCACTTTAAGTTGAGTAGTTATAAATAGCTTATATTTATTTTAGAAAACGTCACCTGCGGCTGTGAGTGTTGATCCTACTAATATTTTGAACGCGAAAGTTTGTAAGAATGGATGAGTGGATGGGTGTTTGTTACTCTTTCACGTCAGAACGGCTGAACAGATCTAGATGAAATTTGCCACAGAGATAGATTAAAGTCTAGAATAGCACATAGGATACTTTTTAACCGCGAGTGAAACCGTGGGGCGCAGCTAGTACATAATAAGTGTGCAATTCGTTTATTCTTTAGTCCTGTTTATTATCAATACACCAAAAGCAGGGTACTCACTTGTTTAAGTGTAGCACGCAATGTATCAGATACTAATACTGACAACGTTTCAGATGTACCAGTATCTGATACATTGCGTGCTACACTTGTAAGTGAGTACTCTGCTTTTGTTGTACTAATGACAAACGGGCCTACGTTTATGGAGCATTCAGATTAAAGCACCTTCTACACGAGTCGATCGACAATCGCGTCCTGACAGAGGTGATATTGGTGGTTTGCTACCGTGTGGAAAGCAGTTAACAGCCAAATTTTGGTCACCTCTATCAGACGCCTACCAATGCCTCCTCTGTCGGGGACGCGGTTGTCGTTCGTGTAGCTAGCGCTTAAGTACGAGTACAGTATACAGAACATGAATGTCGATTTACAAGATATAAAGAGCTTTAAATTCTGAAGACTAACTAACTAAAAGGAAGTCTTGCTTCTGATGAGAAGCAAGACTATCTATTCTATTTATTGTTTTTATTTTTTTTTATTGACCCAAACCCAAAATGACCCATAAATAGGGCTTATTTCAATTTATTTATACAGTAGCGATATATGGATATATGGACAGCGATGATAGCCTAGTTGGAAGAAGGATCCCCTCTCAAGCTAGAAGAAGTGGGTTTGAACCCAGTTGACGGCACGCACCAATTTGTTCATTGTGTGAACATATGTGCGTATCGTATGTCATCTGCTACATGACTGGAGCCCGGTGTATGGCGACAGGCTCACCTCCTGTCACATTTGGGACTGAATATCGTCCGTCGAAGTGTGGGTGTTTTATTACACCTCTGCCAGTCCCTTATGTATGTATATATTTACACTTTTATATATCTTTTTAAACTACGTTCAAATCACGATATTCAATTCAATACTAAACGTGATGCCAAACATTCTAGTACAGTCCTTGACACTAACATCAGATTGCCATCGCCTCGCGTTCTTTTCAATAAATTCATGCAAGAAAAAGGTTACCATACTTATCTGATATGGAAATAAGTTCTCGGTAAATGTAGGCAAAAAACCAAGTAAATGCAGTCTCTGTGCACTTGTTTACATTGTAACGCTTGTGAGACACGCTATACAGCTTTTTGTGCTAAGTGAAGTCCTTAACAGTCGAATCAGCCCCCTTATTTTTAACTATAGTGAGAATGCTCATCGTGTGGCCTCACGCTCACTCGTATGACGCAACTAGTTGGTGCGAGGGGGATGACACGAGATGACCATTATCATTACCATTACCATTATCATTTAATAAATGTAAGTAGGTACTTTTATTATTGTAATTTTTAGCTCTAATTTTTTGAACAATAAAGTTATTTGTATTTGTATTGTATTATTGTATTACGTTTAGTAAATATGTCTCCTGCGCCTCGATTCTACTAAGCAATTGTTTTTAAATTGCTAATGATGAATTATCTATTCTGACCCTTCTTGCTTACAAAAAGTGTCAATGTGAGGCAATTTATTAACAATTTGAAAATAATTTGTTAGCAAAATTGGGGGGATGATATCTTGTGAAGGTTTTATCTCATTGTTTTCCAAAACATATGGTGTAGAAGAAAATGAGTAGGTCAGACAATGAGTATAGTGACACATGTCCGTTATATTGTCGTGTTGCTTACAGAACTTTTTTTGTCACATTTTCTAAATTAACTACTTGATTTGAAATTGCACCTATAACCTGCTGATACAAACTAAAAGTGAGTCCTACCTCTACATGAATAGAGTTCAAACCAAAATTTCGACTTACGAACTAGAACATTGAATTTCACTTCACTTTTACACCGGATGTAAATCGATCAATTTCATTAAAATAGTCATTAAGCATGCGCGTTTATGGCTGCCGAGTACGGGCGAGCAGCGGCCGGAAAATTTTACGATGATGGATCGGAAGGGCACACGGGTTCCGTGTCCCAAGTGTATGAATTAATGTGCTTGTAAAAGTCATGCGATGATAATATAAGGCTTGTTTAAAAACTGGCAATAAATGGATATGAACAATGGGCTCTTTTATGCAGCATTAAAAAAGAGAAGTAATATCTCTATCAAATAAAAGGTTTTTCTAAAATTTTTAAATTAATTTTAACTTCTTTTATCTCTATAAAATAATATACTACGGTCCGGTCAAATTAGACCAAAAAATAAGAGTAAAGTTACCTAAATTCCCACCAAGCTGAAAATCGGTAAGATTGTTTAAAATTTCATTAAAAACAAAATTTGAATGTTCCCCGTCTTTCCCCTGTAAGGAAAAAAAATTATTTAAGGTCAAAGGTCAAAAAAATTAGTTTTACGCGATTTTCAGCAAAACGGTAAGTTTTATCGTAAATATATCAACAAAAATTGTAGACCATAAAATTATCCACAAAAAAAAATATTAAGTAATACCTTTTTTTCTACGAGCTACCGTTTTTGAGATATAACGATTCAAAAGTTGTAAAAGTTGTAATCGTCATAATATGCACAAGTTTCCTCGCCACCTATGAGGTAGTGTACTTAGCGCGTTTTTTTTTAACGTGGTTAACCAGTAGGCCAATTCCACGGGTCAGTTTTGATCCTGTTTAATTTGAAACTATTGAAAAATAATGGATATTAGCAGAGATTGAAAAGAAAGCAATTTAAGTTAAAAAAAAGTAGTGAAATTTAATCGTCCGAGTAGCTTTGCTGCTATTGCTATATTATGATAAATGCTATTACTATTGATTTTAAGATTAATAGCTACAATATCAATATTGTAACAGTTTTAATACCGTTGCATTGTTGTTGCAAGCAACGGTGGTCACTTACCATTAGGCGGCCCGTTGGCTTGTTTGCCAACTTTGTCATAAACAAATGAAAACTTGTTTGTCTTGAACATTAATAATTCTTGTATTGTAGGTTTATGACCTTAACAATGATAACATTAAAACTACTCGTTTTTGAAGAAATTTCTCAGCGTGTATGTGTAAATTGCACTTTGCACTTTATGTGCAAAGTGGCCAAGGTACAATTTTTTATCTGTCAAGGACACAATGTAATCCTCGCACATTTTCCCTTCTTGTCCAATTCGCTTTAAAGAGCTTAAAATAATTAATCACAACAATACCCCACCCGTAATCCTTTCGCAGCCAAAGAGAGAGCTAAATTAACTGATTATTATCATTCAAACGCCGACAAAATTAATTTATTATGTGAAGCCGCCAAGTAATACCGGATTAAAAATTAATTACAGTTCCAAACTAAGCTTTGGGAACTGTCAGGATGAAAAAGTTTATCGCGGGCTTCCACTACAGACCCTAACGTTTGAACAGCTTGCGAATATAGTTTAAATTCAAAAACTCTATTGAGGCAATTAAAACTTAGTTATTGTGAATATGAACCTTTATAGGGGAGGCTACCAATTATGTAATCAACAGATGTTCACGAACAAGGAATGTCCAAGGTTAAATGAGAATGTGTTGATGGGAGCTGTCTGTTCCAGTGGCTTCACCAACTTCAAGCTTCCCAATCTAGGCTAGGCGGATGTACGATCTTCGATCACGTCGTCACTAGGTATTATACTAGTCCTAAGTATATATTACTAGTAACTCTATGAGCTGTAGGCCTCGCGGTCGACGACTGTCCTCCTCTACACTTTGTCCAACCGATTCTCGTGAATTTTTTTGAGCAAGTTTGATAATTATACAGGTATTTTTTGTCGAGTAGGTGGAGGAAGACAGAGATTTAGACAGAATTCGGACATACGAAAGCATTTTTGTCGAAGCTGCAGTATAATAATAATAATCCATTTATTTCAGGCAATATAACTTGCATACAATGCAAGTTACAGAGGCCCATAGAAAATAAATACCTTACAGACTAACATACATATAAATAACACCAATAAAATTAACTAAATCTTCTGGGCTTTTGCTCCCTGTGCGGCCTCCCAGTAGCGCCGGAACACTAGCCCTGTTGGCCAGAACTCAGGCGAGAGTAGTGCTGCCTTGTGTTTCGCTGGAACCCGTAGTAAGTAAGACTTGAAATAAGTCTCACGTACAGTTGACTTCAGGCGCTGCATCGCTACCACCGGCGCCTCTACTCCCAGTCGGATAGACGCTTCGCTCGCTAAAGTTCGATCGTTAGATTATCACAGCGAAAGTGAGTTTGTTTGTTCGACTGTTACGTTTTCACGCACTAACTATACTCAACCGACCATCATGATATTTTGCATAGACCTTGTCAGGGACACAGAAAAGGACATAAGGTATATTGTAACCTTCGGGTGAACAACACGGGGCGTATAGGTAACTGTTGTGACTAAATAAATTATACAGCTATGAGGAAACTACGTACTACGTGCATAAAACCTAATAAATACTTAATTATTGCAAAAACTCCACGCTTGTTATAAAAAAAGAAAGTAGAAGCATTTAATCCAAATGCAGGGAGGGTCCAGCAATGGAAATTCCCTTTGCGTGTCAGTAAACTTGTATAAGTTATAACCACGTGACAGCCAGCGTTGGCTATTAATTACACCTGTCCGAGTTTGTATAAAACCAGGGATGTACGCAAGACCTTACTAAACTCAAATAGAAAGTCCCCTGGAATTGAGACTTACCGCTTTTCTGATGGAGGAGTCTACGTTTGTGGGATGTTGTGCTGTTTTTCAGTGAGTTGAAAGTTTAGTTTAAAAAGAAATGTTAACTGATATTTGCTAATCACAATTTACACAGCAAGTTTTACAAAAATCGGACGAATCGCTTACGAAAACTTCAACTGCAAATTTTGTTAGAAAAAGTTCAAAACTAAACGATTCAGAGCAGCCCATGTCTTATTGACATCATCCTGAATCCAGCCTATATTAGAAACCCAATTCTAAATAATAAATTGGACGAGTTAGTTGTTTGTCGGCAACTTGCGTGAAAATTAAATGTAACAGTTACACCTACATTCCATTTGTGCTTTGTAAAAGTTTCCTTGTACAGTTATGTGTGGAGTTGTGGTCAGTTTTCACGGCGGGCTTTAGCAACTCGCTCTGAAATAGGGGCTTTGATTGCATTCAGCTATGTATTTTACTTGATTTTGTAACGAACTGTAAGTAAGCACTACTTTAGGTAAGTTTAATGTTAGCGTTTCATTTCCGCGGCCTAAATACTACTTGGTAGTTTGAAGCACTACCGATTAAAGCTTTATTAGCAGGCAGGGCTACCTGAATACCTTTATACTCGTAGTTAGTAATTGGTAACCATTTTTAATTAAACTGCATCAATAATTCTAATAGCTCTTTTCCTTTCATGTGGATTGCCGCGTGCGGGTCTGATCCGCTAATTCATAAGTAAGGTCAACTGGGGCAAATGCGTCTTTGGGCTAATTTCATCTGTCGAGAATTACTGACTTCACAAATTAGGCGCCACCTACATCTTTTTTAAATCTTTAGTTGCAATACTCTGTACTAGATGGCGTTAGTTGCATTTGTAAAGGGTTTGTCAGTAATTCTCGAAAGACGCAATTGCTCCACTGACGCATTTGCCCCGGTCGATCTTAAAGGTTTTTCCAACCACGCGGGCTGTACGCACTACAGGCATGTTATCATACGCATGCAGATCAGACCGACCAGACAATTCATATGATAGGAAAATAGCTCTACCATAACTAGTGAAACACTGCTTACTTGCATATTACCTACGAGTATGCTATAGCCGGTTAATAAAAACGGTGAGTGCGTTTTCTGAATTAAGTTACCGATCAATACGTTTAAACCAGCAACGGACTAGAGGTAACTCTAAATTCACTTCACGTAACTGTTCCTCGAAACATGTACATTTAGAAAATGATGCGCGCATCGATGCATTATTTGCATCTCAATATTCAGAGTAAAAGCGGCCGCAGCACTCTGATGGATCTGGCTTTTAGCGATGTTTCTTGCTCTGATGGTAAACGAGCGCTCGCAACTTCTTGTTGTGATTTTGAAACAGATATTTCTTTGGAGTATCAACAAAGTTATCTAACTAAATGTAAAAAATCCTGAAAAGAATTCTACTGGATCCATTTACAATGATTCAGATTTATTAAACACGCGCCCACGGTTCAAAAAATAGCCTATTTGTGATAATCCAGGGCACATACTACCTCCATCCCAAATTTAACTAAAATCATTTGAGATCAAGAAGTAACAAATAAAAACACACACACAAATAGTTTCATCTTTATAATATATTTTTAATAAATATCTTTATAAGATGTAAAATAAGTATGATTATAACTAATTACTATAAAACTTCCCTAATTACATATGTACAAAAATATGTTCTGCAGTTCATAACGATCAACCGAAAGAGGGTTATTACACGCTACATTGTCATGAACAGTTTTTGATATGACTAAAATCCTAATGTAGTATAGCGACAGGCTCGCCCCCTGTCACATTTAGGAGTGAATATAAGCGTGGGTGGTGTCTTCAGGGAAAAGACGTGCCGATATGTTATGATAAAATCCTAATCCTAACTATTCTACCTAATATTAGCAATAGTGAGTTTGTCTGTTTATTGCGCTTTCACGCCTCAACAAATCATTCGATCATCATGAAATTTTGCATACACGTTGAGGTACAGGAAAGGACATGGGACATATTTCATCTCGAGAAAAATTACTGTTCCCAAAGGAGCTTGGGTGAAATCGCGAGGCGTAGCTAGTCAAGTATAATAGCTACTCGTATTCCTTTCATTTTTCTTAGGATCAAACATTTTTGCAGTATTAAATTCTTGACTCACTCACGCTACTTGTTACTACGAAATTAATTGTGCACGTCGTCGGTTGATTTAATAAGCCTTTTCAAGATAACGGTAATTACCTGCGCGTGCGTGCTTTTACCTTTTTAATGCAACTTTTTCTTAAAGAAAAATAAATTGAACGTAACTTTCGTGACAGCGTTAGTTATTTGCTAAATGCTTTAACCGAAATTACAAAATAGAATTACATTCGGCACGAAATATGGAACAAACATTAACACTTCAAGAGAATTAGACATTGCTGATCGTCTTCACGCCAATTTTCGCAAAGACTTCATAGCCTGGGGTCTTCGCTTTCTTTCATTAACTGGGGAGGTGCTATCCGACGTTTTTCTGGTTAAGAACAGTTATTAGGTTTCAGAGAGAGAAAAACCTTTATTGTTTTCGTTATATTTTATTATTTTCTGGTATTTCATTATATTTACGTTTACTTCGCAATTTTACAGTTTTTGTAGTATTCCAATATTAACGTTTTTTTTCCTCATGATGTATAACTTACATACTAAATGTCTTAAAGATTTGTGTAGCCTTTTTGTCGTAAAAATTATTTAAGTAATTGTTTACCCTCAAAACTTGCTGTGAACTAACTAAAGTGGGTTTGTTAAAAATTTTATACGAGCACTACTTTTGCTAGGTCTTTTCTTTTGGTAGTGGTCAATCCAGACGGAAATCCGGCCAAACCCCTCGCTCTATCCCTAACCTTTGACTTTCTTTCATTAAATGTTCAAGTATTCTCGCCCCGGGACGCATCTTCTCTTGAATTAGCTCGCGTTTATTTAATACTTGTGACAATCAGATGAGACGCGTCGGGGGTGAAATAACAATTCGAGATGTCATCTCATTACGCGCCTTCTTACTTTTGAAGGTAGGGACGAATGCACAATGCTGACAATAAGGTCTGCGTTTGTTGTGAATAGTGTTTTTGTTGTACTTTTTTGTTTGGTGGCAAAAAAAGGCTTTTGAATTATCAGCTGAATTGTCAAGCATTTAAGGTAGAAATTAGTTACAATAAATTGTTGCTCTATTGCTTTCTTGCTTACTTAATAATAATAATATCAAGACACTTGCACACATGGTTGTCTGACCCCAAACTAAGCAAAGCTTGTACTATGGCTGACAGAGACTGATAAATATATATTTTTAAATACATACTTAAATAGATATTAACACCCAGACATAGAACAAACACAAACGTTCATCGCATAATTGTTTGCCCTAGGTGAGAATCGAACCCACGCCCCCAAGCTCAGAAAGTAGGTTCACTACCAACTGAGCCACCGAGGCAGTCTCTTACTTATCATACTGCATGTAAAATTGTGTTGCTTAGATACTTCAGGTAAGAATATAATTATATAAGGTCAACTGAAGCAAATGCGTCTGTGGGGCAATGTTGCCTTTCGAGAATTAGTGACAAACCCTTCAACCAACCAGCAACACAGCAACTAACGCCATCTGTTACAGATTATTGCAAGTAAAGAAAAGAAAAGATGTAGGTAGCGCCTAATTTGTGAAGGGTTTGTCAGTAATTCTCGGAGGACGCAATTTTTTATCCCACAAACGCATTTGCCCCAGTTGACCCTATACATATATGCGTAAACACATCTTGGTGCTAAATATAATAACCCGCCGAAAACTCTTTAAAGTTAGGTGAATCTTGCTGAATGGAATAAATTTCTGATTTCAGCAAGGATTGATTTTTTAAATATTGATAATAAATTTAATTAAAAAAAAATATATATTCAAATTATTAGAAAAAAGACATACACAATGAGAATACCCCAAAAAAAAATGGATTTAATGGACCTTTGGGGTCCATTAAATCCATTTTTTTTTGTATGCATGGATGTAATTCACTTCTATTAACATCTGTACACACACTGTGTAAAAAAGATGGTAATACCTCCTTATTATTTTTTAAAGCTTATAAAATAAAGCTTAAGTATAACGCGACCTTATATTAATCTCCAGAAACAATGTGCGAGTTTTCGCGAACTTGAGATTACGTTATCGCATAACGACTGCTTTAGAAAATATATTTCACTCACGGAACGATGTTTACTCGCACTTTGCTTTTATGCTTTGCCGCGGAAAATATGAAATTACAGATCTCAGGTGTGTTTGTATTATTGTCATGTGGAATTGTCGCAGAGATCTTGTACGAGTAGAGCCGGAAATGTCTGGCTCTTTCTTGTTATATACAACGGACAACAGAGAATAGTTCATTCGCTACATGAGCTACATAGCTAGCTATGAGTAATCATTTGAAAGTGAAAAATAATCCGACTTTTTTCAAATGCATTGTTTGCATACTACAAATAAAAATTCAGCTTTTCTTTTTCAAATATTTTTTTTAATAATTAAATGTGTCACGAAACTGTTTTTACATCCTCAAACAGCTAGATATTTCAACTTTAATTGTAGCCAACATCAGCAAAATGAAATTTGAAGGAACAGTAAATTCCCGGGAAAATTTTGAACGCATGCAATATGAATTCTACGATGCTCTACACTTCAGCGTTGAATAAAATAAAATTTGAAAGTGAACCTGTGTCAAGTCAAGCGTGTAATAGGTCAACTGTATTGCATCTTGCATGAATGCGAGCGTAGCAGCGCATGGCTGTAAAGGCGCTGGCCCACCGCGGCGCACGGAGAGACTGCGCACGTGTGTCTAGCTTCGCTTTGCAAGAAAATGTTTGTCATAGTATCCACCTATATATATACGCATGAATATGAGATTAGTGACGTTGTTGCTATACGCATGGCTTGTTCGAATCGCCCACGCAGCTCACGCTGTCCACGCTACGCACACGGTACAGGAAAGCGGCGTAGCTTCACTGCGGGAAGTGGGACGGGCGGGGAAGCGACGCCTGGCATGTGATTTAAAGCTGTGCTGGGCTACAGTTGTACATAGTAGTGGGTTCACTATGTAACAACCCCCTTTATCTACCCATACCCCACCCTATATACTTACATAAATAACATAAAATAATATATAATGCATATAACTGTAACCGACCTACCTAATATTACGTTTTTTTTTTTTTGAAATTAATAATTTAATTTTATCCGCTTTTTATAAGATGTATGTTTAATTAAATATCTTTAACGATTATCTACATGAATTGGCCAAGTGATTGTCTAGTGGAAATAAACCTTACGTTGTGAACGTAGAACCTAAGTTTTAGAATAAGTATGAGCAAACGCATTTCCTAACTAATTTCGCTTGTGTAATGATTACGCGGACGCTGAGAGATTTCTGACGTATCCTACCAAAATTGTCAACGCTTAGAATATAACTAAATCCGTCGGTTTACCTATATAGAAATGAATACAAGTATATTATTGTAATACGTGAGTATGATATTATTATGTGTTATAAGATTAGATACAAGAAGTAGATTGTTAGAACGAATTTTACGACTTATTATAGAACCTACTGAAGTTGTCATGTAGAATGATTTAACCTACTTTGAACCATGTTAATGCACCTAGATTAGTGGAAAGCTATGGTCAGCACCCCGCCATCCGTGCTTGACAATCGATTACGATACCTGGCAGCTAATCGTCTTCAATCCGTACTAAGTGCATTAACTCCGTTCGGGATTGTGTTGCTGTGTGAAAGTCACACAACAACACAGTTTACATGGGATCACTCCGAGGTCTTTCGACCAAGGTCACCCTTTTGAGGCACTCGCCCATTCCCTACCTAAGTCAATATAGTAAGCTATGATGAGCGACCAACTAGCGTGTCACGGCAAAATAACTTCGCTATATAGTTTGATTAGTTTTGAGTCAGACAGCCAAGTTCAACACATACTCAGTGCAGTGAAGTATATAATCCTCGCGTTATAACTTCAAATTGACGGTCCAAATCTAAACATACCTACAGCTAATATAGCAAGGTAAAATGAGTAACTTGTGGCCTGATCCCTCGCCAAAGCTAGTTCAAAATAACCTGACCATAAAATGAATTTACTACACCCGTAACCACTGAAACGAGACATATGTAAGCGCCTCCCTTCCTATGAAAGTTAGCTAACCTACGGAGACTCTCGCTCCATGCACCGTTCAAACGATTACCAGTATAATTATTATAATTGAATAACAACTTAGACCTTCAAGTTGAAGAAGTATAAGTAACTTCCTTGTGAAGAAGTTGGTTCAGAAATACGATTTCTATTAGTAAATATGTAAAGCTTGGCTAGCCTACGGTTTACCTTACTTTAGTAAATAAATTAAGATAATGATTCATTAATCTAGTTGGTTTCTCAATCGATAATAATCCTTCAACAACCTGGTTGGCTATCCAACTTAATTTACGTTAATTATTGACTTTCGAAAATCGCGACTTCGCCGGGGCTTACAGAAAGCCTAACCGCAGCCGGACCATTAAGTAGTATTAATTGTCACTCCGATGTTACGTCTAAAACTACGTAACTAGTCAAACGTGCCTTATTTCTTTACATGCACACAAATCGACAGTTTCCGATAGTCGGACCCGAAACCGTCGTACGAATTTAAACGCTTAAAGATACTTTAAAATAGACACACAAATATGATCAAAGAACAACAAAACCCAGAACAGCCATTAAATGTTATTACGCAAACAACAGCTGGCCAGGAATCGAACCCGGGACTATGGAAAACCCCAGCGGATGGCCGCCGCTGTCGTGTACACAAATAATCACAATTTACTATAAGTATGAACACACAAATATGATATAAGAACAACCAGACCCAGAACAGCCATTAAATGTTATTACGCAACCAACAGCTGGCCAGGAATCGAACCCGGGACTATGGAAAACCCCAGCGGATGGCCGCCGCTGTCGTGTACACAAATAATCACAATTTACTATAAATATGAACACACAAATATCTCAAAGAACAACCAAACCCAGAACAGCCATTAAATGTAATTACGCAACCAACAGCTGGCCAGGAATCGAACCCGGGACTATGGAAAACCCCAGCGGTTGGCCGCCGCTGTCGTGTACACAATTTGCTATAAATATGAACACACAACTCAATCAAAATCAATAGTTAAAATAAATAATATAAAACAGTTCCTGAATAAACCGTTGCCGGTGTGATCACTGGCCGACCGCTGAAGCCTACCGCCCTCGGGATTCCTACGAGCACGTCGAACCACTGGATACACGCTTCTTTCGTCCGTAGCTGATGCTCGTCCGCCGTTGAGATCTCAACCCCCTGGACGGTGCGGCCGGGAGTTCTCCTAAGGCCCTACTTTCATGTACTTTTCATTCGGTATTTAAATTCTAACCCAGGAATTGTCAGGGCGTTTGTGCTAGTCTGTTACTCCAGTGAGAACATGACAAACGCCCCTATTGAACTTAATACGATATGTACCAGCTCAAACAATTCACTAGAATAGAATTCTACGCGTGAGTTTAAATTTCGAACAGTTATTTAACTTCTAACCTAGGAATTGTCAGAGCGCTTGTGCTAGTCTGTTACTCGAGAGAGAACATGACAAACGCTCTTACTGAACTAAATACGATTTGTACCAGCTCAAACAATCCACTAGAATAGAGTTCAACGCGTGAATTTAAATTTCGAACAGTTATTTAACTTCTCAGGCTTCCCGAGACCCTGCATTGCAGAAATTGCTAGCCATCTCCGTCTATTACCGGTGCGGCCGGGTGTTCTTGACTGACTGCCTGGCCCGGCGGCTTTTTCCCCCTTCGCTCGCCTTCGCCTACCTACACCCGCATGCCGCCCGGCCTACCCACACTGACACATCTTCTCACACTATCTCAGCTACACACACTTCCTTGCTACTCACACCACCACCAGTTAGCTTATCTCGTGGCTAATTATAGAATTCTGAGAATCACGCGCCGGCCGAGCCTCCGGTAGGTATTTTCTTTACCCGACTACTATAAGTAAAATAGATGATTATGTTCTGCATTAATCTATGGATTTTACTACTATCGTAATATTTATTTTGAATGGTTAGAATTATGGATTAATTAATTGTGAATCTAACTAGTTAGATGTAAATAAGTACTAGGAACCTATCTTTTATTTATTTTGAATTTAGTTTCTATATAAAGTTATTTATATTTGCGAGTATACGAAGTTGGTACCGTTACAACTACTATGTACAACGTAGACCCACGTTGTCTAACAAACGAAGACACGTAGCTAACGTGCGCCGCGGTGGGCCAGCGCCTTAAGGGTGGCGCATAGATGCACGAATGCGGTGCCGCCGTACGTTTCCTCGACTGCACGAATGCACGGACGTGCCTGCGATTCAGCATTCAATCTCGCACGAGTAAGCGGTCGCGAAAAACTAAGATGGCCGACCGTACTGTCACGTAACATGATTTGTGACTCGCCCTCACAAAGTAATGCCGTGTGAGTGGTGCCAACATTCGAATTGGAAAATTTTATATCGGTCATAAAAGTCTTGACGAAAACAGCGCATAGTCATTTTAGGAACGATTTGGGAGTGCAGCTTTGTGTAGAGTCTGTACGTTGGTCAATATTTTGCAGAAAACTTTTACAATTCTTTTTTTTTTTTTTGTTGAGCGTTTTTGTTGTTGGGGAGTGAGGGTAAATCTTTTCAAGATACCGGAGTGTATTACGTTACAGTTGCGTTATGTCGGATGAGACCTAAGTACTACAGGGTTATTAAGAAAACCCTTTCCTAATAACCCTACAGTACGGGTGTACTAAGCCGAAAGGGGGTCATTGAAATCATAATTGACTGCCTCGGTGGCTCAGTTGGTAGTGAACCTGCTTTCTGAGCTTGGGGGCGTGGGTTCGATTCCCACCTAGGGCAAACATTCATGTGATGAACATTTGTGTTTGTTCTATGTCTGGGTGTTAATATGTATTTAAGTATGTATTTAAAAATATCTAAGTATGTATATCAGTCCCTGGCAGCCATAGTACAAGCTTTGCTTAGTTTGGGGTCAGGCGACCGTGTGTGGAAGTGTCCCGAATTTATTTATTTATTTATTTATTTAATTATGAACAGCTTTTACTATGGGATCAACCCTGAAATCGAGAAAAAAACACAACTGTCCCATACATTTTGTCGACTATCAATGAACTTTTTGTATGGAACAGCTGATTTTTTTAAAGAGATTTTGGGTTAGCTCTATAGCAAAAGTTCTGCATAATGATCTCATATCGATAACCCTGTTTAATATCTTAGTGGCTTACCTTAGTGCACTGACGGGGAGTAGCAGGATCTCCGTAAGAAGTATAGCATATCATATCAACACGGTTTTCCCCCGAAGGGGCTAGCAGAGGTGTAATACAACACCCACACTTCGCCGGACGATATTCAGTCCCTAATGTGACAGGTGGCGAGCCTGTCGCCAAACACCGGGTTCCAGTCATGTAGCAGATGACATACAATACGCACATATGTTCACACAATAAACAAATTGGTGCGTGCCGTCGCCTGGGTTCGAAACCGCTCCCTCTGACTTGAGAGTCGGGCCTTCTCCTACTAGGCTATCATCGTTTCAAGAATCTATATATGAGCTATCAAGAAGTATAGGAATGCACCCGTTACTAGCAAGTTTATCTGGAGGCAACTTTTACCGACACACTCTTGAAAACGTTCAAGTCAACTGTGTTATTTTACTCACACTTACTCTTAAAAATGTTTAAAATAATTATATTTTTAACTAGGTGCGCCCTGCGACTTCACCCGCGGTTAAAAAGTATCCTTTGTGCTATTCTAGACTATAATATATCTCTGTGCCAAATTTCATCCAGATCTGTTCAGCCGTTCTGGCGTGAAAGAGTAACAAACATCCATCCATCCATCCATCCATTCTTACAAACTTTCGCGTTTATAATATTAGTAGGATACGGTATGATTTTATGGAACTGGAATTACTAACGTACGATTATTCAATTAATCTGACTAGTGACTATAGTTTCAACTGCATAGCACTGAGTGCGTGCAAGACGCAGCCGCGCGCGCGTACTCGCCTTGACAAAGATCGCCGAATACTGTTGAAACTATAGTCGGATTAATCGACTAAATCGTACGTAATTAATTCCCGTTCCTTAAAATGATAATGTGTGAAAACCACGTTAGTTTCCATAAAAAAAATGTACTAATACATTTCCCAGTTACTCCAGGAAACCTCGTAATGATGATCCGATTCTCGAGACATCCGGCGGACGTTACGTCACGAGCAGGGATGAGACGAGATTAGAGTAGACGAGGCATGTCGGCTCGAGTGCATTTCCTTGCTGCCGGGACAGCCTGTGGTAGCGTAATGGAATGTTTACGTGATGGGCCGATCGCTGGCACTGGTGTAGCACATTACATATTTAGGGCTGCATTCTAAAACGACGCTTAGTCACGATCTCGATTTAATACTAGTTTTTAGTAGAATCGAATTAGATTTAAATCGAGATTCGTGGCTGAGCGTTGTTTTAGAATGCAGCCCTAAGGCCCGTATGATAAAACGACAATCAGTGATGAATTTTGATGTAAAGCAGTTTTTATTTATGTAAGAAAAAACCCGTTTTAAATCGAGATTCATGACTGAGCGTCGTTTTATAATGCGGCCCTTAGTGTAAATAGTGACAGAAAATCTAAAACGCATGCTGTGCTTCCTTGAAAAGAGCACATTAAGTTAAAATAGTTCGTAAGTTTTAATCACAAAAGTATTAATGTAGCTATCGTTGAGAAGCCACAATAAATAAATGAAAAAAAAAACACTTCACACATTTTAAGTATAACTCCCGAATCGAAGAACTGATTTTGTTTTTTTTTTTATGTGAAAGGTGAATTAGTCGTGAGTTTTCTTCGCTATGTTTGATTAAAATCGATGTTGGGGTTTTTAAAATTTTTAATTTATACTTGACACTTTACAAAAAAACATAGCGGAGACAATCGCATATAGAGAACTACTACATAATTATACGTATGTAGATATATCTATAGAGCTATCTACCATGTGTAGTATTCTCAAATACTCATCGATGGACTGATTACAGTACCTACCTACACTGTACTGTATATACTAGGCAATGAAAGCGAGTGGCACGTACTCGTGATAAATCAATATGCAGCTGCAACACTGACAGCAGCGTATTGACCATCTAGGCTACGTACGGTACAGAGTGTTTGACTTGCGAGCTGCTGGTAAGGTAAGTACTGCTGTGATAAACAAAGGGCTATGTGATATGAAAGTAGGTGTATTATCCTTATATCTATATACTTTGCTTATTGAATACAAGTATACATTAAACATTAACAAACCCCCGCACCGATTTTCATAAAAACTCCAAATCAAAGTTTTATCTATTCTACTCTATCACTTCCCACATCTATTGTGGCTACACATATTTATTCTCTTCTCGCTTATGTCTATAAGTTAAAAAAAATGATATTCCATATCCACAATAAACACAACAATTAACTAACCCACAAGATTAAAATATGCATTCTCCAGAGATACATTTCCTCAATTATATCTCGGAATTTTCAACCAAAACGCGAACAAATTCCAAGAAAATTAATTTGCATTTCTCGTGTCTCCGTTCCTTCACAAACAGACATGGGAAATATTTTACTTAAACGCTGACATTTTCCCCCATTAATATTTAATTGAGTGCTTAAAAGAAATTCTGTTGGCTTCGCCGTCGCGAGTTTGCGAGCAAATAACTAGAACTGATTTATACGGAATCATGTACTTACCTATAAATATTTCGCAATGTTTGTCCGTTGCCAATTTCAGAGCACTATTTACTTTAAGCAAATAACTCATTTTTGGTTAACGATTGAATGATTTGTCGGATGGCAACTTTTGTAACTTTTTTTGCAATAATCACAAAATTGCAGTGACAATTCGAAATTTTTAAAAATTGAAATTCAAATACCGATTACGAAATTAAAAATTCAAGATTTCGATTTACTCTCTTGTCGTGTCACGATTGTTTCTCATTATGAACAAACTAGCTGCGCTCCACGGTTTTACCCGCGGTTAAAAAGTAGCCTTTAAATGTGTTATACGAGAGTAAAAGCTACTTACTTAAAAACCCTTAAAAAAACATCAAAATCGGTCCTTCTGTCTGAGCGTGAAGAAGTAACAAACATACAAGTTGTAATATACAGGGAGTTACAAAAACCCTGTTGGAGAATTGATGGGCAGGACACACACTTATACCTCTAAGTATTAATGCAAAATTAGTTTATAAAATGCACGTTAAAAATTGCAAAAGTTTTGACCGGTTTAAGATCGTTAGAAGTAAAGGAAATTTTACAAAAATGTTAATAAATCTGTGTCATAATTGTAGGCGGCTTTTATTCTAAGAAAGTAGAGGCACGACGCGAATAGTTTACAAATAAAACTGACGGGATTAGTGGCTGCGTTTGCGCTTTTAGAAGGGCGTAGCGCGATGTACACTTCGCGGATACAATAGAATTTTTGTAACACCTTGTATACACCTACACACTCACAAACTTTTCGCTTTTATAATATTAGTGTGATTAGGGGTTCCAACCCCAAATTTGTTGTTAAACCGTATATAGTTCTAGTCCGTCTAGTAGTTATTAGTAAAAATCATACTCGTGTCTAGGTCAACAATAACGCGTTCGTAATCTAATAAGATATATATTTTTTTTTTTTATGTACAATAGGTCTGCGTTTGACCACCAACTCGCCTGATGTTAAGCGACGTTGTGGTCTAAGATGGAGCACGACGACCTATAAGGTCCTATAAGGCCTTGAAGTTTTGTAGAGTGAAGAAGTACAAAGACGGCAGTTGAGTGAGGCGCTACAAGTGCGCCACTGCTCAGACCCGTTTTCGGAACGGTTACACCGGACTACATCCCGAAACATGACTAGGTCATTTCACGGCATGGCTTGGTCCGGTGGGTGGTAACTAGCCACGGCCGAAGCCTCCCACCAGAGTTTGCTACCCGGCTAGCACTACCCGGGGACCACGTGTAGGGAATCAGAATAGAGTACACTTCTACGGACGTGGGTAGCTCAGCCCCCAAAATATGTATATGTATATAAGATATATCTAATAATACTTATCTATTCTAAGAACGTTCGAAACAAGCGTTGCATATGCCACTCATCAAGTAGACAGAGTTTCCCGAGTAAATTCCTTGTGACTTACGCAGACAAATATATCAGATGGTTATCCAGCAAACACAATCATTTTACTTGTCGCCCTGTTTATTTACTCCCAAGCCGATGGCTTAATCAGACCTGCTTAAAGTTTACCCTGTCTAAATAATGCGCCGTCAAACATTACGCGCTCCAGTTAACTCTGTCGCGAATGTAACTGTATATTATGCATTTTCACCAAGATATCTTGAACTACCCTGCCTCTCAATACAATACTCGTTTCAGGAAGTGTGAAGCAGGAGACTGATACAAGGGTGGAGCTCAAGAGATGGTGGCTTGCTGTAGCGGTGTTTAGGTTACTAATACGCTCGGCAAACACATCCCCTGATCCGCTTATATTTTGTGTATGGGCCAATTTGTACTCTTATGCTGTGTGAATAGGGACTAGTACGCCTATTTAAAGGTGACTGTGAGTAGGTACGAGATAAAGTGATCTGAATAATTGCGGTAATTATGTAGATTTAAAGTAAGTGCATTGTTAAACATTTCTTACCTAAAATTCTGTCAATTTTGCTGTACATTTATTCTGAAGAATTTTGTTTATAATTAGTTGCTTCTTTGGAAAACTATAGTATATGAAAATTGTTGACTTATTTAGATAACTAATCTTAGGAGTAATAAAATCGTTATGTTCCTGTCTGCCCTTACGGTCTTTGACAGACGATGAAACTTAAGACTACAGTACCTGGATGGCCGAGCTTTGCTCGGTATTTTTTTTTATTTTTTCATTGTGTTTTTTGGATAATAAACAATTGATTTTAGTCTAACCTCAAAGCAAACACTCATTGACTTCGTGTTACTTAACAACGCCATCTGCTGTTGTGTCGTTAAAGCAATTAGTTGCTCACAAAAAATAGTAGTATTATTATTCGCCAATAGATGTCAGGAAGAGTCATATTTTTCAGTTGAGATTGATTATCGATAAAACACGAATAAAATGATATTTTCTAAAAATGATTCCTAGCTAGATCGATTTATCGCCCCCGAAACCCCCTATATACTAATTTGTATGAAAATCGTTGGAGCCGATTCCGAGATTCCAATTATATATATATATATACAAGAATTGCTCATTTAAAGGTATAAGATAGATTAATTGGTAGGGGCAGACGGTAATACACACTAAAAACAATGATCAACCGCCCCAGTGGGTACCGATAGCCATAGCTGGTTCAATAACATAATATATATTTTTTCTTATTACATTTATTCTTACAGGATTAACCTAATACAAATAGAGTAGTCCTCATTACATTAGGTACTACCAAAGCAATAAAAATTAATTCAAAAAAGTTATTCAAGTTATGATTTATCATAAGAGCTAGAATATTTTTAGGTACCAATTATTAGTTATAAGAAAACAAGATAGTGGTATACCAGAACAACACCAGAGTCTTCTCTAACGACGCCTGCAAATCAAGTTATGCACGAGCAAACATCGATTTACAAAAATTATTAAACAAAATGAGTTAATTATTTAGATCGATTCAACACACTCAGTAGGAGAGTGATCATATAAAACCAACAACCTCCTTTTCCATGACATAAATTTTATTGCCATCTATAGAATCCAATGTATTAATAAAACGACAACAACGCTACATAACAGCTAATATTTCCGCTTCATAAACTGACATCTGGGACATTATAACAAGAAAACGAAGATGGCTTGGACATTAAACGAATATTGCAGCAATAAATCTTGAAAGGTGAAAGAGCAAGGAAAAATATAAATAAAACGAAAGCCTGTTTTGACGTTTCGCTGGAGAAGCCTTATTTCTTAGTCGCAGCCAGCTGTCCTGTTATATTAAAATGTATGATAAACTCTCCTGTCTAATGACCACAGAGGGTGTTGCCAGGATAAAGAATGTTACCACTTGGAATTGAAAAGGATTACGATTTCTAATTTAACGCGCTTGTTTTATAAAATTCATTTAAAGAGTAATTTGCTTTTTGTTTTTTGTCTGTATTAATAAAGAATAGGTTTTTTGTTGTAATTGAAATGATTGTCTAACAAGCGACTTATCGATTACCAGGGCCTCGACTCTACTACAATAATTGTCTCTAAATTGTTAATGAATTGTCTATTTTTGACATTTCTGAGATACAAGAAGTATCAATTTGAGGCAATTCATGGACAATTTAAAAACAATCGGTTAGTATAATTGAGGGGCTGGCTTGTACCAACCATTCTTTTGCCAGTTTTTAATGCCAGTTCATACATAGCTTGTCTAGAGATGTGACGTCGTAAGTAGTGTGTGACCTTCCCATTTTCTTTTGAGATTTGCAAATCGATAGCACTTTTGTGCCCACAGTCCACAGACAAACAATGTCTGAGTCTTAACAACTTCTTTTACGTGGCTGTTACGACTCTTTGTAGCTGAATATTTAAGGACTTTCAAGAAAATTCCGATAAACACAACTGGCAATACTGACCGCAAGATTTAAATCTAAAATAGACTTTTTGCCAACGACTTACTTTTTACTTAAAATGGGAAAAGTTTCTTTGGTTTTCTTTTGTTTCGTATTTGGAGTGTTTGTTTATGAATCTGACTACAAAGCGCTAAGGCTGTTGTTTTGCGAAAGTAATTTACACTTTACGTACCTACCTACCTAGTCCGGGTATCTGTTAGATGTTAACGAAGGTTATTTTTATTTGATTCAGTTTTTCAGTTATTCTGGAGCTGCTTTCTTTAGATGCTTGCCAGTTTTATCTTTAAGAAAAATAATGGAGAAGAATCATTTTATTCTAACAAGAATATTGTAAGTAAGAATTTCTGAAGGAATTGGAGAGATGCGTGTAAAAATGTAATTGTTCTGTAAAAATTCCTTAGGTATATGCCTTTATTGAATAATGAAATTGTTTTTTTCGCAATATAAAAGTAGAAAACAAATTAATAGCACATCATTTAATTTGTGTTGTTAAGCATGTTATTTGTGTACCAAGATACTTTTTATGTTTGAATTGAATTCCTAAATATGTTTATTATTTTTAAAAAATGCTATTAGGGAGACATTAGGGTAGATCAGACTAAGTCATTTAAAACAAGAAAATACTAAATGTTCACTATAGTTTTCATTTGAAGTAGGTACTCTAGTAGTCTATAGTACTCTATTAGTATAAGTAATAGGTACGCCAGACACTTATCCATAAACTGTCCTAGCTTGTACCTAGTGCTTACCGAGCATCTGAATTACTATTAGGATACCTACAGCTGGCCCGCCCTAGGGTTACCCTTCTTTTGTTCTTTCCGCAGGAATTTTCGTCCTAAGTATCCCTAAAAATGACTAAAGAAAACGTAATGCGTAATGGGACAATGAAGTTTACATGCCAGACGTATAATTTGACGACCATCAAAATACATGAATGCAAACTCTCATATGTTCTGATTAATCTTTAAAAGTGACGAAACTGATTGAATTATTAAATTAAAGTGTTCAATTGGGTTGAACGCATAGAATTCTGTATGGATTTAAAGTTACACTTATAACAACAATTATTTTTCCCAAAAATCATGAACCCCAAAAATGTTATATTATGTATAAATCCGGTTCTGTATCCTCTTATTTCCGTTTCCATGGTAAAACTAACCCGATTACATTCATGCATCGTTTTACCTGGATTGGATTCCAACTATATCGAACTGTACGTACGAGTATTGTAGGCAACTTAATTAACTTGTCTAATTACATGTGACAGTATGGTTGGAACGCCGCCGGGACGTAACTAATGTTACACAGGTAACTGGTCCCCGCGGTCAGCTTTAGGCTTTACGTCATGCGAAATGGGAATAGACGACAGTGGAAGTAAGGATGTACTCGTACCTATTTAGTAATGCTTTTGGTCGAATATCCAATTCACCTACCAAAAGTGTGACATATGTAGTTCTCGTATAGGTTTAGTTAGCCATGAACGCAGATGTAACCAATTAGACGTTACATAATAATCATCTCTTGTAGGAGTCTGTCTACAGACCAAAGACTCGCCGCCGACACAGACCACCAACATGACGTGTGAGTCCCGATTTCTTTTGGCGTATAGTCACATACATCAAGAAACATAGGCGCGAACATAGGCGCGACATCATGTCGGCGACTTCTGTGTATAGACTCCCTTTCTATGTTAGCCAAGAGAGCCACTACTCAGAAGAACAAGCAAGAAACTGAGAGGCATAATTTATTTTAATATATGACAAAGTAAATGATCTTCTCAATTGCCTTGTGACCTCTGTTCAGGTAGGTAGTATTTTCAGGCTTAGCATAACTAACGCATAAAAATAAACATAAACTACCTACCTACACTCAACTAACATACATGTAGTTGCAATTCTTGTCAAAAGCGAACCACTTTTGTGTCTCGCAACAGAGTGCCACTTTCGTTCCTTGCAAAACGTCAAAAAGATATTTCCGTCCACTTATTTTCGCATTAGCTTTAATTAAAATGGAGGCGAGCGTGCATTTAGCTTCAGCTGCCGTTGCTGATGCATATTCAGCTAAGTGTTTAGCTGAATATGAGAAAAACTTGACTGGTAGAGTATTGATAAAAGAAAAGAAACCTATTTGTCTGTCTCCTTTTCTCTACTTATTTACTAATACAAAAAAGGAAGAAGTGCAAGTAAGAGAAAAAGGCTTTTACCCAGCAGTAGGATAAAAAAAATTGTTGTCTGCAAAGTCGGTTTACGGACGATAGTTTAACGTCATTACAAAACATTGATGGACTGATTGCATACTTTTATGAATAAATCGCTCGTGTAGCGCTCTCGCTCCGATCGTAACGTTACAATGAGCGTAACGGGACAATGAGTCATCCTTTTTGTGTGTGCAGCCGGCATTCATTGATTTATTAGACGTTGTCACATCAAAAAAAAAATGTTTTTCCTCGCTGTTAGTTTAAGGCATTTCTCTTACTATTCCAAATCGGTCTAATCAATAGGCCTAGGTTCAATAGAGTTTAAAATCGACCAGCGATACCATTTACTCCTCTTGCCATCATCTATCTCAGCTTACTAATAAATATCACATAGTATGTACCTTACTATGAGATAAGTTAGAAGCTAAATCTAACTTACGTGTATCTTGAGATAACAGGTGTAACTTGTAACTTCGAAACGAGAATGCCTCCCGAAGGAGAATAAGTCAACCGCGCCGTGGACGTGTAACGTAATACATTATTGTCTAAATATTGTCCTTAGGAATTTCTTGCGAAAACATTTTCCAAAATAGGTACGTAGCTGTCTTATAAATAAATAAAGTGACCTAGAGCTTAACTCCATCACACATAGGTACTTAGGTATTATCACATGCATTTGAATTGGTTTAATATATGTATACAACGTGTTGTATTGTATTGCCGTGGAATTATTAGAGGTAACGCATAACGTAGGTAACAAATAAACTATAACGCAACCTTGAAATCGAAAAAAAAAAGCAGCGAATCCATACATTTTGTCGACCATCGACGAATATTTTGTATGGAACAACTGTTTTTTTTTCTTTCTCGAAATCTAACAGCTATCATTTTCCACACACCGTTGATTATAGATTTCCTCTTAAACGCGCAATTTTTTCCAGCCCTGTGCCTATGTGTGTGCCATTCTAATCCACTACCTTCCTACTGCCTTTGCAGTGTCATCCAATCACCGGACCGTAGTAGAACTAAAAGTAGTAGAGTCAGAGGACTGTTAAAGATGTGCCAAGATTTAAAATAACTCGTTAAAGACTACGATGTCTCCAGTTCTCAACGCAATCTTCCGGGTAATTTCTATCTACGGTCAAAGGAAAACTAACTTAGTTGCAAGTAATCCTTCCCTAATCCCATCCGGGAACTTGTCTCGTTCCTCGGATTGAGGGTCAAGGTGTTGGATCTAAATTATTGATGTCTCTTTCGGGACGACAAACTTGTGTGGTTACACGCTTAGATATTTATGTCTGTTGTATTTTAACAGATGTTGAGATTTGTGGATTTATTGTTTTGTGATTTTTGTTGTTTGTGCGTCAATGTGACTTTTTGAGATCGTGATGAGATTTATTTGGGAGAAGAGAGCTTAGTTGGCTTAGAGAGTTTGGATTTGCTTAGTTAGAGAATTTGCTAAGGTTTTTTTTATAGATGACAGGTTATGGTTATGGTGTTGTCAAAAAAGTAAACTTACCTTAGAATGCGAATTATTTTTCAACTAAGGCTTCATAAACACAGTTGAAACACAGAATACTCCCTACTAGTAACCTATGTAAGTTTTATTGTTTTCAGTAAGTGTAATGATTATTTAAATCATTTAGCGTTTTAAGCATAACTTCAAAAGGTCGGTTAATTGCATGTTAATGCAGAAAAAACTGAGATTCATTTTGGAAAAGGTTTATCAATACCTGAGTTTTCTTACCCAAGATGTGGTTCCTAATATCGAGAAGAACGGGAACGCGTGCTAGTCGACACGTGGACGGAGTCGCAAGCGCCGACGCTAAGAACACCGGATTAGACTGGATATCACAACTGCTGCAAAGGACAAGAGGACTGTAGAACGAGCTAGACTTATTCCTGGTCATGTGACCGCATGGGCGAGGGCCTGTCCCACTTTCTTACTTTAGCCCACTTACCTTGTGAGGTATGCGGCCTATCAGCATGCTCCAACTACCACTGCAATGTTGCCGAAATGCTTGAGTTAACCGTTATGATGGAGCGATGTCATAGTAGTTCTCTGATTAGGCAGCAAGAAGTTTAAGACGAGAGCACTCTATAAATTTACCGCTCTTTGCGACGCCCGAGAAAAGTGAAGTCCTGTGGTCAATGAGTGGATGGAGTCCCTTTTTTACAGTACTACTTTATGAGATGGAGTATATTATTCTACCATGGGTTGTCCCATGCAGTTCCAGCATTTAGGCGATGTACTAAAATACACCCTTTACAAGCTGGAGTAATAAAGAAACATAACCCTCCTTCTTGCGCAGTCGGGTAAAAATGTGTAATTTTTCTAACATCTTAAAGTTTCCTCTAATAATATACTCAGCAAAACCGATACCATATTACGAGCATTATCTTGCGCAGTCGGGTAAAAATGTGTAATTTTTCTAACATCTTAAAGTTTCCTCTAATAATATACTCAGCAAAACCGATACAATATTACGAGCATTAGAAGGCGAAGATTCAAACCGCAAATGTGGTGCATTTGTACTCGTACGTATTTCAATATTCCAGTAAACAGCGCCAGCCGTATCAACATACTTAGTAAATCACATACCCATCCCTAGCAAGTAACGGAGCACTAACTATCACTACCATGTGTCCACATATTAACTGAATATTATATCAGTTGGCTCCACTCCCTATATCACGAGAACTGTCCACTGTCACGAGCAAACTTCGGTTGCGGTAACTCTTGGCCACAACTTCTTGCGTTTGACATTAGTCAAGAACTTAGTTACCGTCATTGACTTAAAGCCAGTAAATAGCCGTCAATGATTTTGCAAATTTGTCAATGTAAAAGCGATGATAGCCTAGTTGGAGAAGGCCCGCCTCTCAAGCCAGAAGGAGCGGGTTCGAACCCAGCCGACGACACGCACCAATTTGTGTGAGCATATATGCGTATTGTATGTCATCTGCTACATGCCCTGTCACATTTGGGACTTAATATCGTCCGGCGAAATGTGGGTGTTGTATTACACCTCTGCCAGCTCCCTCGGGGGAAAGGCGATATGTATGTGTTTTGGCGGGAACCGAAAAGATGGTGTCGTGATTTTGTGTTATTTTCTTAAACTTGTGATTCTTCGAGTGTTAAAGTGTAATAATGGTGGATTATTAACGTTTACCGGTTCGTCAACGTGCACGAGTGTGGGCTAATGATTTTTTTTTTTTTTTTTTTATTTAAAAAATTACACTCCACGGACTCCGGGGACCGTGACTTTTTTTAACAAATATCTTAAATTATTATTTAAAGGAAATACAGGTAGAGGGGGGTTAGTTATTAAGTCTTAATCTAAGGTTAGGTTAAAGGTTTTCAGATTTACTTAATGCATTGTGAGTACACCACGAGCAGACCAGCGACCCGCAAGCAGCACCCGATCACGAGTATGACGCATGTGTCAGCCATCGCTCTCCTCAACCATATTTGAGGGAAGAGAACGACCCGACACACGACGCCGCCGCAAGAAGGTGCCTTCGATAGTGAGCATGAATGCTCGAGATGGACCCACAATTTATATAAAACGATAAAGTCGTTAAAATGTCGTGGGCTAATGATACAAACATTGCGAAACGCGACTTTTTGTGTTCTCTACAAAACTTCACTTAAATTTTTAGTAAAGTATCCATAACTTCACTGGAATGGGGAAAGGGGAGGGATTCATCACCTTCATCATCACCTCTTCATCATCATTCCATCATCTGTGAAACGAATGATTAGTACTTGACACTGGCAAATGCACATGACGTGCGACGCCAAATTCTCCTGAATGGGGGAGAAAAAAAAATAGCCGTCAATTGTTTAATTACTCATTAGTTTTGCTATGTAGGTACATTCCTAAGTTATAGGGAGAATTGTTTGCAGTGTAGTTAATTCTCGAATACGCGAATTTTAAACCTTACTCGTCAAGAATTAAAGATTTATGAAAAATATGTGTTACAACTGTGCCCCGCGGTTTTACCTGCGGTTAATCAGTAACCCATGTGCAATTTCCAAACTATAATTTCTCTCTTTGCCAAATTTCATCCTGAACCTTTCAGCTGTTCTGTCGTGATTGAGTAACAAACATCAAGTCATTCAAACTTTCGCATTTATAATATAACTCTGCTCTCGTTCCTGAAAAATCGAACATGACCATAATAGAGATTGTAAAAATGGCACATGCCTAAGAGTAAACACATATCGTCACGCCTTTCCCTCGAAGGGGCTGGTAGAGGTGTACAACACCCACACTTTGTCGGACGATTTTCAATCTCAAATGTGACAGGGGCAAGCCAGTCACCATACACCGAGCTCCAGCTACGTAGCAGATGACATTAAATAGTACACTGAACAAAACTAACTACAGCGTTAACTCGCAAAACGTAAGAAAGCTCGATTACAAAAAAACGTGTTAAAAGCAGCTTGGAATATTAAACTTAATCACACAGTGCTTCAAATTATCTACAGAGTTTATTGAGGAAGCTTTCTACGTATTTCTGAAAAAGACTTGTTAACTTCCCTTCAAAATGTTCACTTCCCTTGTTTCACATCCTTTGCAAAAATGATAGAATCGCTTTTTTACCTGACTGCGCAAGAAGGGTTATGTTTTTCAAATGTATGTATGTGGGTTTTTTATTTTTATTTTTTATTTAAAAATTACACTCCACGGACTCCGGGGACCGTGACTTTTGTTAACATAAATCTTTAATTATTATTTAAGGGGATTACAGGTAGAGGGGGGTTAGTTATTAAGTCTTAATCTAAGGTTAGGTTAAAAGTTTTCAGAGTTACTAATTGCATTGCACATATGTATGTGGGTTTGTATGTATAAGGTTTCTTTGGTACGCCCTACAGCCTAAACAGCTTGATGGATTTCGACATGTGAGGTGTCATTTGAATCGTCTTGAGATGGAAGTGACATAGGGTACGATAATCTGCTGCCAGATTGATTGTTTTTCTTTTAATAATGTTACTTGTTTTCTTTCCTTTATTTTGGTAGAGCTAATTTGCAAAGTCCGTCTGTAGAAATTCCACACTTTTTCCAGTTATCAACCGCCTACTGCCTGGCGGTTGATAACTGCATGATCCAAAAAAACAAGATCAAGCATTCCAGGAGCAAACATACATGACGTCACTTGTTAGCGTCATCCGTCTCTTTCACACTATTTGTAAATGACATATTTCGGTCTTACTTAAGCATCGATTGACGTCACTACGTGTTGCCCACGTGACCGGAATACTATACCTGGCGGAGTATATTATTATACCATGCAGTAGTGTAACAGTACTGTGTTCTGGATTGAAGGGCAATGTTTCCAGAGAAATTACTGGGCACAAATAGATTGAAAGCCCGGTATTATCACGAAATCAACGAAAACAAGTATTTTGTTTACACCTAGTTGGATTTGAAGAATTGTGAGGTTCAGGTGCAAAAAACACAGCTGGTAGAAAAATCAACCAAAAACACTTTAACCGGAATTAAAATTTAGAAAAAAATTTAAAAAAAAAGTATCGTTTATACGATTTTCAACTCTAAATTAAGTGGGTTAAATGAACGTGTGTGCTTGGTGGAAAATCGTGGTAAAAACGCGCCTTAAAATCTAATATCTTAGGATAAGGAGCGCAGCGTATTGCAGCGCAAGAATTTTTATATTTTTAGTGACACTGAGCTGCTTTGGATAAGCGTACGCTTACATGACGGTAAGCGTCACGCGTTAGTCTCGGTGTCGTTCTCAGTATCATAAAAGATAATTTTGTAGTACTGTACAACCTTAAATGCTTTACATGTTCTCGTCTCCATTCCTGAGTCTAGGTTAATTAACTCAAGTAACGACACAGCCCACCTACAACGGCTAAAGTAATTAGAAATACTGCAGATGGCATTTTTTGTGAGGATGTTTCGAAGCACTACGGCGTATTGTTAGTTTTGCGAATTATTTTTGCAAAGTTTTCCTTACACTACTAATACTATTCACTCCAATCATAATCTAAACAACGAACTAGATAGCGAGCTTGTGCCGTTGGGATCACGAAACAGTGCACACGTTTGCTTGTAGACCACGTATAGCGCCGAGTTATTCTGTATTTTGAACTTTTTTTACACATTAAAATTGTATTTTAAACTAAATGGACAAGATACTTTTTTTGCACGGTTCTTATGTGTTTTTGGCTATTTTTTCATGTATAAGCCCCTAAGAAAACATCGTGTTTCACTAAAGATACGTAATCAAATTATCATCGCTTTCAAAGCTAGTATTACTTATATATACTTGACGGCGCGAGATATCATTGGATAAAGAAAATCAGTTTGAGAGTTGTTAATCGATAGTTTTAATCTGTGGTTTATGACGATTAATCGATTTGTTTATGGTAATTTAGAGCGGTTAACACCGAATGGAGTTGCGTTTGGGATTTCGGGCGAACGTCATGTCTGTCAGTCAGTGGTTGACAGGACTGGGCTGAAAGCGGTCGCACGCGATGGTCATTCGTAAACCCATTACTCTAAATCGCCAATTATCTTTGTGATCATTCATTAACCAAGTAGTCTGAGTGACTGTATAATTAAAATAGTGAAAAGCCTTCAATGCTGTCCCCTTATTTCAACGTTCCTGAAGTTTGACGCCGACCATAAATGATAGCGAGTTCACGGATGAGAAATCAGACACAACACCTCGGCCTACTAGATTTTCTCCGTCACCAAAAGTGGAAGGTTACAGCGCGGCGGCCTTTCCTATGTTTCTCCGACATCAATGGGATCAGATGCGACGGCGTGGCTCCTCTTTCCTACATTACCCCGATATCAGGAGTGAGATGTGAAGGCTCGGCTTCCTATTTCTCTATGTTTCCCCGACATCAGAATTGGGATAAGACTAATGCCCACAGTTAACAAGATGAGTGCTGAAGATGATGACGAGGACCACCGCTCTCTTTCCCCGATATCAAAATTGGGATAAGAATAACGTCCACAGCAACAAGATATGGCTCCGTCTTTGGCTACAATTCTACAATGATCTGGAAGCGAAGTGGCATAGCAACAGATGGCTGATAGGGTCGCCCCTACACTGAGAAAACTGTGTACGTGCTATTATTGTGGAGTGTGCGGACTGTTTTTTCGTGGTGCATAAAGTGCAGCAGAGCGGCAATGAGAGAGTGAGCATCGAGTAGACGTCTGCATTATCTCGACGGCGTTTGATTACACCTAGTCTATGCTATGTGACGCAACTAACAAACAACGAGAGACGAAGGATAGCAGTGTACCGAACAAAACGTCGACGCCTACGTGTTACTACTGCAACGAGGTTACATTGCCACTCGTTGATTGAAGAAGGACACCAAAATTAGCAGCAGCAACGTGCGAGATCCGGTCAATGCCTGGAGGGCTATTCTTACAACTCGAGATTCCATCATACCCCGAAAAAAAGGCTGAATTCGAGATGCCTTATTCTAGTCGCTCGAGATCGAGATAATCTCGATGGCTGGGGCGCGAGATGTCTCGAGTAGTCGGAGGCAGTGGAGACTTCCAGGAATCGAGATCGAGATGAGATGAAAATCTCCTATCTCCGAATTGGGCCCCTGCACTATGAAGCAGCCATTGATCACCTAGGAGTAGCAATTGAATCCGGTGAGAAGTTTTCATTTTGTTTGATATTCGTACACGGTGTATGTCAGAGTGCTATTTTCTATTGGAGTTGCTTAGAGTTTGAAAATACCCACAAACAGTTTAGTCATACTGCCGCTTGCGGCACATGTGAGTCATGCAGTTAATAGATAACTTACTAAGTGTCAATGCTTTTGGTAAAACTAAGCCTGAAGGGCAGTAGCCGGTAGGACAGTAGCCTGTGTAGTAATAGCCTGTGTGGCAATAGCCTGTGTGGCACTCGCCTGTGTGGCACTAATCTACATGGTACTATCCTATGTGGCTCTAGCCTGTGTGGCAAGCCGGTGTAGCAAGCCTGTGTGGCAAGCCTGTGTGGCCAGCCTGTGTGGCAAGCGTATGTAGTTCTAGCCTGTGTGGCAAGCCTGTGTGGCCAGCCTGTGTGGCAAGCGTATGTGGTTCTAGCCTGTGTGGCAAGCATGTGTGGCAACTCTGTGTGGCAAGTCAGTGTGGCAAGTCTTTGTTACAACCTTACTTTTGTTGCATTATAGTCTGAGTGACGACCTAGCCTGTGTGGTCAGCCTATGTAGTAAACTCCTCCCGGTGTAACATTAAAGTACGAGTAAAATTAAGAATCTCGTAAAATGTTGACTTTCGTACTATTTAAAGTTATAGTTGCACTACACAAATCCCTATTAGCACATCTCCATACAGTTGTGTTGTTATTGTTAAATTTCATGAAATTGTATTTGTACTCATTACATAACGTACAGTCTTTCCCTTTTTGTGATTTTATGAAATTAATTATTATCTAATGAAAGTAATCAACACTATTTGCATTTTAGGATTGTCAAGCTGACGTACTTTAAATATGCCAGTAAGATCAAGGAGTTTAAGAATGCAATAGCACCTTTATCATAGAGTTTCAATGAGGCAATTGAGAAAGTAGCATTTCGAGAAAAGTAAAGTGCACTACATGTGTGATGTGATATGAATTGTTTGTTAGTTTGTTGATATACTACACACTAATGAAGTGGTACAAAGGACAAAAACGAATGAAAGTACAGTCTGCAGCAGTTATTTAAAAAAGGGTCGAGAATACGCGTTGTCGTTTCAGGAAGATCTCAATTTTGGCGGTTGTCAATTTAGGTAGATGACGATTTAGGATGTTGTCACTTTCGAAAGTTGTCGTTTCGGAAGTTGTCAATCTGGGAAGTTTCACCCTGGGAAGTTGTCGTTGTCACCCTGAGGGACCTAGCCTGTGTGGCAAGTCTAAGTGACAACTTTAATGGCATGTTATTCGTTTGAAATTGGACACAGCAGTTTTCATAAATCCAAACCGCGTATGTGTATCGTCATTGGATTTTCAATGTGGCTTGATTAAATTCTTGGAATATTGGATGTATGATTAATAATTTAGTTTTAGCCTCGATTATTCGATTGGTCCCAATACAATTTATTTCACTAAAAGTCAAGTTGCTTATTTCAATTATCATGACAATTTATGGGGATAGGTAACGAATATGAAGTTACTGTTGGAAGAGTCGATTATACTCTGGTACGATGTTTATGGTTGGTAGAATTGGGTTTAACTGTGTTTTGTGTTATCCCATAACTGTGTTCGCTTTCTGTGAAATTGTGGAGGTAGATTTGAGACGGTCAGAATGACCGAGCGTTAAGTGGTTACTTGAGCACTTTTATGATTGTCCACAGATGATGAGATGAACTATTCACCCGAGGACGTGTGAAAATGCAGGATGGCCGTGACGGCGCGAGATATCATTGGATAAAGAAAATCAGTTTGAGAGTTGTTAATCGATAGTTTTAATCTGTGGTTTATGACGATTAATCGATTTGTTTATGGTAATTTAGAGCGGTTAACACCGAATGGAGTTGCGTTTGGGATTTCGGGCGAACGTCATGTCTGTCAGTCAGTGGTTGACAGGACTGGGCTGAAAGCGGTCGCACGCGATGGTCATTCGTAAACCCATTACTCTAAATCGCCAATTATCTTTGTGATCATTCATTAACCAAGTAGTCTGAGTGACTGTATAATTAAAATAGTGAAAAGCCTTCAATGCTGTCCCCTTATTTCAACGTTCCTGAAGTTTGACGCCGACCATAAATGATAGCGAGTTCACGGATGAGAAATCAGACACAACACCTCGGCCTACTAGATTTTCTCCGTCACCAAAAGTGGAAGGTTACAGCGCGGCGGCCTTTCCTATGTTTCTCCGACATCAATGGGATCAGATGCGACGGCGTGGCTCCTCTTTCCTACATTACCCCGATATCAGGAGTGAGATGTGAAGGCTCGGCTTCCTATTTCTCTATGTTTCCCCGACATACTTATAATGTAAAAATACTTAATACAAGTTTGAACAATGCATTTTTGTCACATAAAATACCATGACGTATTTTAAACTTTATTACCACGAGGTTGATATTAAGCAAAAACTTTAACAACTTAAAAAGCAATTCGCATTTTTAATATCCCGATTTCTCACATATTAGCGACACAGTTACTTCAAACACACAGTACAGTCTTGCGGTAAACTACTTTTCTTTTAGTCATAAAACTCATGTTCTTTATCAAAGCTGGTAGAACTTTTCCCTTTTGCCATCCAGTGCTCAGGGGTACACTTGTGATGACGACGACGTCTGTGTTTCCGGTTCTTACAATCGCTTTTATCTTCATGGTTATTGGGTGCATTTTCGCTATTCGACAAGCTTGGAACATGAGAACATTCGGGATTGCAGGGAAGGACGGGAGCTGGTCTACGAAAGGTCTTTCTTGCGAAGCCCCGAATGAACTTCATGATATAAACCATCAAAAGACAGATGGTACCGTAGCATACCAATCTTTGCGCGACCATGTCGTCGATCTCCTTTTTTATAAGCATTTTAAGTGATTCCTCGTGGTAATATTCTACTACAATTATAAACAAAAATTTATTACATCATGCGTTTATGATGATTCAACAATGTGATGTCACTATAGGTCGTTATTTCTAGCAAGTTTTGATTTCATGTTGACAGGTGCAAAACTTCATAATATATAGGATAGTTTTAAAGAGGATAGGATTCTAACTAAGCAGGATTTACTGGAATTTATTGTAAGTAGAAAAATCTAAGAGAAAAGTTTACTTACTTCTAATAATTGTGCCATAAAATTTTGTAATATGAAATTCATGTACTACACGAGTATGTATATATGCAAATAAAGAAAGCTTTTCCAACTAGTTAGGTAATATTTTCACAAATATTTGTAGATCAGAAAATAAAATTCATGAAAACTAAAGTAGGTAAGGAAAGGCTCCTAGGCTTAATAGAATGCTTTTTTACCCAACTGCCCAAGGAGGGTTATTTTTTTCGAGTGTGTGTTTGTAAGTATAATTAAATGTGTGTGTGGATGTATAATTGAATGTTACTTGTTTAAAGCCAAATTGTTGTGCAAATTAAAAAAATTAGAAAACCCCCAACACCGATTTTCATCAAAAAAACCAAGAACGCTCCCAACTAATTCACGTTCAAACACAAAAAAACTAAAACTTAAAATCAGTTCACCCGTTCGGGAGCTACGATAGCACACACACAAACACACATACTTATAACACCTCGTCGTTTTTGCGTTGGGGGTTAAAAAAGAAATCATTCGTTTGCCCTTACTGCTTGTAATTCACTTTCCGAAAGCCAAACTTCCGTATCAATTAGTGAAGTCGTTCAGAAAAACAATCGTAATGAAACCAAGCCAGAAGTCACGGAACTACCCTCATGTCCGTCCGTGTGTATCTAACTTAACTGATAAGGATAGTGTATTCGTTACCTGATTTATTGCTTTGTTTTATCAGGGACGGAAGCGTAGGAATGTACGAACTTTTGTGGATAGGAGTATTGGATGAAGGAAGTTTGAATTAATTCGTCAAGTATTTTATACGTGATCTATATCTCTGACATTAATGAATACGTAGACGGTATCGCTAGTCTATAAGACTAGTAGTGTCTGTAGCAATTTTGCTTTTGTATTGACATATTACCTCGATAGTGAAGTCTATAGTCTAATGTTCTTAGCAATGTCCGTAGCAATAACTCTGCCTCGGTGGCTCAGTTGGTAGTGAACCTGCCTTCTGAGCTTGGGGGCGTGGATTCGATTCCCACCTGGGGCAAACATTTATGTGGTGAACATTTGTGTTTGTTCTATGTCCTGGGTGTTATTGTCTATTTAAGTATGTATTTAAAAAAAATATCTAAGTATGTATATCAGTCTCTGACAGCCATAGTACAAGCTTTGCTTAGTTTGGGGTCAGGCGACCGTGTGTGACAATGTCCCGAATTTATTTATTTATAAACGTTGTATAGCCTCGGAATAGTCACAATCTCTTGTCTTTTTGTCCGAGTTAAAAATTTAAAGTTAGAAAAAGACAAAACACAGCTTAACTATTCCGATTCTAAACAACGTTTATTGTTTTAGGTTATTCGTTAGTGTGTTGTATTACACCTCTGCCAGCCCTTTCAGGGGAAAGGCGTGATGATATGTATGTATGAAGTCTACAAATTAAATAACTTGTTCTAAAATATAATTGACTACTGTGGCGACGGTTCACTAATCAGCAATAGCTATGTTTTAGTTCAAAGTAAATGAAACTAGATGGGGCTTTTCATTGTTTTTTTATATAGACAACTAGCTGTCACCCCGCGACTTTGTTCTGGCGTTTATTATTTAAATATATATATGTGTGAGCTATCCTATCTGTTAAGTTAGATCAAACTGCACACGGTGTGCAAATTTGATTGAAATCGGTTACGTAGTTTAGGAGTTCATTGAGGACAAACATTGTGACACGAGATTTATATATTAAGAATATTAAGATAGACAATAAATAGACAATAAACAATTTTTATTTGTCAGTTAATTTTTGTTTTTTTCTACAGTCAGATTCTCTTGTTCCATTCGTTTTTTTAGCACCCTGACTCTACTTTTTAGCTTGGCATTACTTAAAAAAATGTACCAACATCATACATAATGCAAATGTCCACTTGGTTATGATAACCCTCTTCATTTTACCCTCGAACCGTGGTAGATAAAGTAGACGTTATAGAATAGACGTCGCCTAGGATAATGTTATGCAAAACTCTGTAATCAACTTTAACTTTTATGGCTATGTTCCAAGCGGTACAAAATCTGTTGGCACGTTGTATAGCGGTTGGTTATCTTAGATTTGCTGCTTAAAAATGTAGTAGGTAAAAGTTTTCTAACGTGATTTTGCTGGGGAAATTAAAAGTTGGACACAAAATAATGAATCAGTGTCCTCTTTTCATACAAAGTTCTATTAAGAGGGCCGCGACGCTCTGAAATTTCCATACAAACGCGCTACTCAATTTTCTTGAAAACCATTTGTCAGATTATGATGAAATTTAGCATGTACAATAAATTAACAATATCTTCGCCCCTATGTTCTTGTTTTTTTTTTTAAAAAACTATCTCTAGCGAAAATAGAGGTATGAAAAATATCCGCATTTTTAAGAGGTCACTTTTGACTGATTTATTCAATAGATAGACAAAGCAAATCAAAAATTCCATTACATAGGGAGGTTGTCTACATCATTAGCTGTTAAATAAATCCATTACAAGGGAAATTCTTAGTTACTTAAGTATGATTATAGAAGTGCAAAAGACATAAAAAAAATTGAAATTGCACTTTGTCACTCTGTATGTAACTTTAGAGGCTCGTCAGTATCATTACTCGCTCTCTTCGCTCGTCTTCTTCTTCTAGACGAAACGGCTATTAAATACCCTAAGCCAATGCGAAGTTAGTCTAGGTCACCTAGGTCGAAGTTAGTTAGGTCGCCGGACTCTTAATAATTAAAATGTAAGTTGACTTATTTTTGTTATTTTTGTAAATTAAACTAGTGACCCGCCCTGTCTGCACGCAGTACATATAAACTTTTAGTGAAAAAATAACTAACTCCTGTTGAAAACCGCATCAAAATCCGTGGCACAGTCTAGAAGTTATTAGCGAATATACAGATATGTAGAACAAGGAACAGACACGAAAAACGAATTATTTTAATCTCTATATAGAGAAAATAGGGAAGAGAAGCAACGTTCATAAAACTAAAAGCAGGTACTGAAAGAAATAATAAAAAAAACACACTTTTTAAACCATTACCTACCCTCAAACCGCAGCAATTGAGATCCATTTCTACACGGAGAAAACATACAAATTGGACTCCAATGCATTTCAATTACAAATTGAACAGAGTCCAAAGACTAGATGAAAAATGTAAATGGCCGACCAAACCGTCCGGCTACCATAAGTGGCTGCAAATCGCTTCGGCATCGTCCAGTCCAATTGTTAGGGATTTAATGGTGGATTCTATGCACCAGCCGATAGAGCTTAAGCCTTGGCGTAGTTATATTCAGCTTGAGAGGGAATAAGGTCTTATTACGACCACTGTATAAATATAAAACGTCGACGGCTATGTTATTTAAAAATTAAAAATGATAAAAACTTGACCGGCGCAGGATTTGCACCTCCAATCAATTCCGAAATATAACGATCTGGGCAAACGCCTCTACTCGTATCACTAATTTCCTAAGCTACGGACGTTCTAAATGAGTTGAGAATGAGAATGAGTTTGGGGGCTGAGCTACCTACGTCCGTAGGAGTGTACTCTATTCTGATTCCCTACACGTGGTCCCCGGGTAGTGCTAACCGGGTATCAAACTCTGGTGGGAGGCTTCAGCCGTGGCTAGTTACTACCCACCAGACCAAGCCATGTCGTCAAATGACCTAGTCGTGTTTCGGGATGTAGTCCGGTGTAACCGTTCCGAAGACGGGTCTGAGCAGTAGCGCACTTGTAGCGCCTCACTCAACTGCTCAAGGCTAGAGTGAAAAAGTACCTTATAGGTTGCCGTGCTCTATCTTAGACCACAACGTCGCTTAACATCAGGCGAGTTGGTGGTCAAACGCCGACCTATTCTACTTAAAAAAAAAGCTGAAATTGATTCTTACTTTTTTAATTTCAAACTTTATTCTAAACTATTCTTCTTTTAGCTAACACGCTAGGTTTTTAACCACAGTTCAGTGACAGAGTCAACGAAGCTGTAAATACTGCCACAGCTACTAAACTATTTGAAGGAAGTCAGAATCATCAATGTGAAAACAACTGGCATTATAATTGAAGATGTAATACTGGCAACCACTGCGATAAGCTACTCTAGTTAAAATGTAAGCCGTAGGTAAAAATTCCGTGCGGTGCATTCGAGCGATAGAACTTTTTCGACTTTTTCTGTGGCTATTACCGCGGAGTTATTACTGCCGGCTCCGGGTATTCAGATGATTGGGCTATCTTTTCATTAGCTACGTCGTTGGCGAACTAATTGCAACGTTGAAGTGATGAAGACTGAAAGTAAGGATGGTTCGTTTTTCAGTTTAATTCTAGCGCTTCGTTGCTACATTAGTTCTACAAGTTCTAGTTAATCAGCTCTTGTTTTTTAAATATATACACACACACTTCTACATAGACTAGGTTTACTTAGTGTAATTTTATTGAGAGAAATACTGTTGTAATTAGGAATTGTTCGTCGATGAAGTAAGTGTATATAAACGTAGAGGGCAAGAGGTCACGTATTAGATCCTCGATGAGGTGTTCAGACCAGCTAAAACAAAACAGCTCGTCCAGGTTTGAGGAGCTGGTTCAAATGGTTGGAACAAGTAGCGGAATCTGGCAATACATGAAGAAAAATAGTGGTCACGATCTTCAGTCATGAAGGCTTGACGAGAGAGAGAAAGAAAGTAAGTGTAATTCGTTGTCTCATTCACTCTCAAATGAGATGTTTCATGAATTTTTAAAACACTAACTGCATCCACATTTGTACCTACTTATCAGTATCAACATTTTATTCCGTGTCAGTGGACTTATTTACCACAAATGCTCGGTTGCTTCGGTATGCGCGCCGCGGTGCGGTGGACGGTCAGTGTTGCCAAACGCTTGCCCGGTCGGATTTCAGAGCGACTTTGTATAGGGAAATGTTTTACTTCGGCTGAATTGGCATGGGTTGGTTCATAATTTCGAATAGTAGAGAATGGGCACAAGTAGATCAGAATTTTCAAGAGAAGCTAGAACGATCAAAACAGAAAGTTGACGCGGTGGTTCGCGGTGATTATAATACAACACCCACACTTTTCCGGACGATATTCAGTCCCACATGTGACAGGGGGTGAGCCTGTCGCCATACACCGGGCTCCAGTCATGTAGCAGATGACATACAATACGCACATTTGTGTACACAATAAACAAATTGGTGCGTACCGTAGGCTGGGTTTGAACCTGCTCCCTCTGGCTTGAGAGGCGGGCCTTCTCGAATTAGGCTATCATCGCTTCAAAATTCGCACTATTTACCTACTTGGAGTAGATATATGTATAATGTTGCTAGTGGTTTCCCATCTAATCAAAATTGTCTTCTTAGTGAGTTACTGACATCTAATTTGCTTTCAGTTTTAAAATTAAAAAAGAAAATTGGTTTGCTAGCTAGTAAAAAAAGACAGACGCATACTCGTTTTAGCCACTTTTCCTTATTTCCATCCTTTATTTTTACGATTATTTAAGTCGCTTCATTTAGAGTTGAAAATCATAAATTATTTTTGAGGGTAAAATGAGATCGGCGCGTAAAATTACATTTTTTTCCCGTTTTTAATGGTATTAATCGTAACAAGGGCACAAATAAGAATAAGTTTCTCGGTAAAACTTTAGAGAACTAATCTGGTTTTTTAATAATCGAAAAAAAAAAAAAATGGTGTAATCGCTAAACACTTAGAGAACATTCGCTGAACATTCTACGTTCCGATGTAGATACTTTTTGTTTTGTTTTTTTTTTCCAATGTTAGAAAGATTTTCAAAATTTTTCTTTGGTTATACTTTAGTTGGTTGTTTCTTCTACCAGCTGTATTTTTTTGCACCTGATCATCATAATTCTTCATATCAAACTAGGTGCGAACAAAATACTTGTTTTCGGTGATTTCGTGTAAGACAGGCCTTAAGGTACTTATGTACCACAACATATCGTCACGCCTTTTCCCCGAAGGGGCTGGTAGAGGTGTAATAGAACACCCACTCTTCGCCGGACGATATTCAGTCCGAAATGTGACAGGGGGCGAGTCTGTCGTCATTCACCAGGCTGCAATCATGTAGCTGATGACAAACAATACGCACATATCTTCACACAATGAAGAAATGGGTACGTGCCGTCGGCTGGGTTCGAACCCGCTCCCTCTGGCTTGAGAGGCGGGCATTCTCCCAACTAGGCTGCCATCGCTTTTTTGCTTAAGGTACTTGCATCATGTCAACTGCATAACAATGTAATTAATTTAACGGATGCTGTAACACTGCCCTTTATAAGTTTTATAGCTCCTATAACTGTCTCACCATATCCATGGGAAAGGCGTGGTGTTTAATTAATTATAACGTAAAAGAAAATGCTTATGCTAACAAGGTGTTCTCATGAATATTTTGCTTTATCAGAGGATATTCAGGATATTCAATAGAGAAGCTAATTAAATTCTATAAGACAAGCGAGCAATGTGCTCGCTTGGTGTAGGGGTTATACAAGGTTATAGTTATAGGTACCTAACCAAAAATCTCTTAAGGGTTCATTGTACTCATCAATATGAACAACTTTTACTATGGGGCGAACACCGAAACCTCGAAAAAAAAATATCAGCTGTTCCATACATTTTGTCTCAGGTGATTGAACTTTTTGTATGGAACAGCTGTTCTTTTTGCGATTACAGGATTGGCTTCATAGTAATAGTTGTTCATATTGATGAGTACAATGTACCCTTAAGAGGTTTTTGGTGAGACCTATAACCCTGTATAACCCCTGTACCAAGCCTGTTATATACCCTTTTATATCTTATCTTATATCTTTAAATGAGCAATTCTTGTATATATATATATAATTGGAATCTCGGAATCGGCTCCAACGATTTTCATACAATTTTGTATATAGGGTTTCGGGTTTCGGGGGCGATAAATCGATCTAGCTAGGAATCATTTTTAGAAAATGTCATTTTATTCGTGTTTTATCGATAAGTACCTGGATGGCCGAGCTTTGCTCGGTATTTTTTTTTATTTTTTAATTGTGTTTTTTGGATAATAAACAATTGATTTTAGTCTTACCTCAAAGCAAACACTCATTGACTTCGTGTTACTTAACAACGCCATCTGCTGTTGTGTCGTTAAAGCAATTAGTTGCTCACAAAAAATAGTAGTATTATTATTCGCCAATAGATGTCAGGAAGAGTCATATTTTTCAGTTGAGATTGATTATCGATAAAACACGAATAAAATGATATTTTCTAAAAATGATTCCTAGCTAGATCGATTTATCGCCCCCGAAACCCCCTATATACTAATTTGTATGAAAATCGTTGGAGCCGATTCCGAGATTCCAATTATATATATATATATATATATACAAGAATTGCTCATTTAAAGGTATAAGATAAACTTGGAAGAAAAATAACAAAAAGGAGGCGTTTGAGTAGTCTCAACTGAAAAAGATGACTCTTCCTGACATCTATTGGCGAATAATAATACTATTTTTTGTAAGCAACTAATTGCTTTATCGACACAACAGCAGATGGCGTTGTTAAGTAACACGAAGTCAATGAGTGTTTGCTTTGTGATTAGACTAAAATCAATTGTTTATTTTCCAAAAAACACAATTAAAAAAAAAATACCGAGCAAAGCTCGGTCATCCAGGTACTGTATTTTAAAATTAGATCCACTGAGATACACGATATGCGAAAACAGATAAATGGTGTCTAACTATTTAATTTATTAGTAATCTTGGTACATAGGTAACACTGTATGTTTTCCGAATAAAATATAATAAAATATATTTTTTTTTACCTAATGGTGGCTCTGCAAGCTGTAGCGGCCGAAGTTTGTTCTCTTCTACAAGTCGCATTACTCAACCGATTCCCGTGAATTTTGTAGAGACCTGTAGAGGAAGATACGGAAGACAAAGATCCGGACACAGATCCGGACAGAGATCCGGACGGAGATATTTGTCGAAGCTGAAGCAGAGACGCTTCGCTCACTAACGCTCGCTCAGTCGATTATAACTCGTATAGCTTTCAAAATAGTTTTGTGTAAATTGAAGCCCATAATTTTACCACCAAAACACTGTGGTTTGTGGCAAAAAACGTTGTTTGTATAGTTTTTAATTTTTATTGTTATTTTTCGTTTATATTTGTTTTTTTGTATACTTACTTGTTTTTTGCTCACAAATAAAAATTGTCTATTGTCTATAATTGTCTACTAATTTTTAAATAATTTAAGATACAGCATACACAATTAGGAGCAGGATGGAAAGAAGAAGAGTACTGGTCCTCAAGATTCACTAGAAAAAAAGAAAATACAAATAATGCAAAAAATATATATAAATTTATGAGATAAGATGATCAATTTTAAATCAAAGAAAAATAAGTACAGAAAAAGCGAACACTATGCCAGAAGTTTAGTAGTCAATTTATAGCTAACCATGTAACATAAGCTAAAAAAAAAAGTCAAAAAGTCAAAATGCTTTTATTCAATTTAGGTATCAAATATACACTTATGAACGCCAAAGTTTTTTTTAAATAGACTCGACTGCCTTTTTCGGATAAAGAGCCTCTACTCAGAAGAACAGGCAAGAAACTGAGGGGCATTATTTTTTTGTAAAGAATAAATAAATTGCAGTCTCACAAATTTAATTTTGGCTTACAACTAGGTAATATCTATAAATACTAAGTAGTGGCTACTTGGCGATAGTAGAAGGCTCCAGATATCTTCTAAATAATTCTTAACCTTATAATACCCTCTTTTATTTAATGTAGTTTTTACATGTGATTTGAATTTTCCCTCAGTGAGCCCTGTTACCTAACTTGTAACCTGTAACCTACCTTGTAGAGCTAACCTAACGCTTTTTAAAAAAAAAAAAAAACATCATTTGTCGAAAAAAGAAAAATAAACACTAAACCTAGCATGATGTCTATAACAACTACGATATTTATTTTACTGCGACACATTTCAATCCAGAGCAATATTTTGGGGCGATTTACACGGTCACATATTATTCCTAACACGCACGGTTACCTGAAAAATTTATCACTCGGCAAAACAACGGCGGTCAAATGAAAAACGACGTAAGTTGGGAACTACGATTTTTGTATCTGCTCGTTTGTATTTGTTGAATAGTATGATTGATTGTTTTAAATGTTAATAATAATATTTTTTTAGTATTTTTGTTTGCGCTGTTATCGCTGTAGTGTTAAAAAAAACACTTTTAGGTACTTTGCCATTTGTCACTCTTTTTGATAAAGAGCTAAGTATAAGGAGAAATATACCTCAGACAAATATTTATTCGTAGCAAAAACAAAACGATACAAAATAAAAATAAAAATTACACTGTTGTATCCATAGTTTTTGCCACAAACCGCATAGTTATATAACACTAGCTGCACCCCGCGGTTTCACCCGCGGTTAACAAGTATCCTATGTGCTATTCTAGACTATAATCTATCTCGATGCCAAATTTCATTCAGATCTGTTCAGCCGTTCTGGCGTGAAAAAGTAACAAACATCTATCCATCCATCCATTCTTACAAACTTTCGCGTTTATAATATTAATAGGATTTACTGTTTTAAAGCCTAAGAATGCAACGAAAATCGAATACTTCAACTCATTAGATTTTATTGCAAAAACTATGTAGTATTTTCATTTTGATAAATATGTATAGTGATTATTTGTTTTCTATCAGCAAGCAATTCTGTCAGCATATATCGTGAGATATATGCAGACAGAATTGAACCCTAATCCTTTTTATACTTAATACAAAAAACAAACAAATCCTCCTGTATTATACGCAACAAATTTTCAATCAAATTGTGAGAGAAACACGAAAAGGCCGTATAATAAAATGATACGTCATTCCACGAGACGGCATGACACAGAAACATAGCATTCCCGACTTATGCCATAAGTCATCGCGTCGTCGAGCCTCGTAGGGCTGGACAAATTTGTTGGCATTACTATAACGTATAGGGGTAACGGTGGGGTAACGGTGGGGTAATGTATAGGGCCGCACTATGAGTAGTCACGTAGGGTACGTCATCCCTCGTGATGTTGCGTGTGAAATCATTCATGTCCTGTTTACATACGCGATGGGTTTCAATTGTTCGCGCATGGGTTAGTAGGTGGAATACCGTTGAGTTTTGCATTTTGACGTATTTGTGGTATACTAGTACTATAATTTTTAGTAACTAATAATACTACTAGTAATTAATGACTTATGATACTACTAGTAGTATTATTAATCTATGCTAGTATGTACTAAAGAGTATCAATTCTGACTCAATTTTAATTGACTTTCACATTAAAAGTCAAAGTGTTGGAACAGCAGAATTTTTAATCAGGTGTCAGGACTAATCCATTTTTGAAAATCATTGTCTATATCTAAACCAATCGTATTTACTGTTACATTTTACATGTTAAAACCAGAACAAAATTAAAGCGTTCCAGCAAACGATCAAAAAGGCGCCAAATTATTCCCGTTCAAATCCAAGCACCTTTCCAAACCATTGAGTCCACTCATTTTCCTGTACAACGCCTCCACTTCACCATTGCTTATTATTATAAATACTGAGCTGATTACTCTCATAAAGCCTGTGCCCTTCTAATACGATGCTATTAAATTAAAATTACCTACACTCGAGATCTTAATTACAGTGAATATTATATACGCGGGTGTTTCGGCTTTATGGGCGGGGTCGGATGATAAGTGGATGCGGAAGTATTTAATTTAATATCTTTGTGTAGTTAGGGCCTATTTTATCTTATTAATAATTATCTTATTAGGGAGTGACAAGATGATTTGGTGCTTATTTTAATTTAAGTACAAAGGGTTTAATTTTTTTTTGTTGCGTGACATGATAATAATTTAAATACATGTATGATTGTTTCTAAGCCGTGGTATCTTCAATTTTTAGTAATCTGGTAAAGCTACTAACATTTTTTTTCCTTCTAAGTGCCTACATTTATTTTCGTTTTGCTATTACATTTATGCTTGTTTTAACTTTCTTTTAATCTAATTAGTTGTGTCTGCTTTGTGTGCAGCAAACTTGCTTAGAGCATTTTTTATTCTAGCTCCATGGATCCACGTAGCTTAATAAATAATTGTTAGGCGCAAATGTAAGGAAAAGTAATAGCTCATATCAGTGAGTACAACACAGCCCCAACAGCCCTACGTCCTTAACCACAGACGTGACGAGTCGACCTTCCCCGTCGGCTCCTGCTATAATTCACATTGTCCGACCTGGGTGCGTCCGCCAACTATGCAGTGACTGTCTTCAATGCATGCTCCAAGGTTACTGTCAATAGTGATTGTTCTAGGAGCCTACATAGGATCCGTAAAATATTCTGACGTTTGACGTTTGTTTATGCCATTGCTGGCTTTGTTTGGGCGTGAGAATCAGTGTTAGAGGATTCATAAATAACGTTAATGTGGGTTGAACGACATTGGTCAAATCTGATATTCGTCAAATCGGCAAATTTGAAATTGGTCTAATCGGTAGTTCGTCAAATCGCCTAATTGTCCAGTTATGACTAGTGTATTTGAAGAGTTATTAGCCTGTTTGTAATATATGTTATAGTCCACTTCAGAACTAAAAATTATGAATATTGAAATTAATACTTACTTGATTTTTATCGGAGATAATCGTCAACCAAAATCCAGCACAACAGAGATTAATTTCAACTAATAACGATCGGTTTGAAATTTTAGTTTAATACTCTTGAGGCCGTTCATATCACAAATACTACTTTAATTATATAAGTTACTGTTCACATAACCCGGCTTAAGGTCTCGGAAAATAGAGCGATGACGTGAGAAGCATACCCAATACCAGACTTGGGAATGTGAAATGGATAATTGAAAAGGGATCTAGAATATAGATTGGGTCCAATTGATTGAAATGGTAATGCGGTGGTGAAAATTTAAGCGCCTTTTAATTGAATGATTTAGAATCGGAGAATAATTGAATCGAAGAAGGGTTTTGGGGGTACGAGATTCGATATAGACACATAAGTACACACACTAATACTTACATACAATTATAGTTAGGCATAAGTGAAATTGAACTTCACAGACTTTTAACCGTTGAATGTGAAGGACTTCTTGTCCTGTGCAAGACATTGACATCATCAAGCTTTTTATAGGTCTTCTTAGGGTTCCGTACCCAAAGTGTAAAACGGGACCCTATTACTAAGACTCTGCTGTCCGTCTGCCTGTCTGTCTGTCCGTCTGTCACCAGGCTGTAGGTTTTTAATGAACCATGATAGAACAGTTGAAATTTTTACAGATTATGGATTTCTGTTGCCTCAGTAACAACCAATTCTTAAAAACAGAATAAAATAAAAAATCTAACCAACATACATGATTTTTTTGCCGTTTTTATAGATAACCTTTCGTCTTGGCCTGTTTTTTTTATTTGTATTTGAGAAACATAATAAATAATATATAAAAAGTACCTACGTATTATCTTCAAAACCCAAAACATTGCGCTGTTGTTTTTTTTTTAATTTATTTATTTTGTAAAATATACTTATACATTTTAAAACACAAAGTTTTGAAAAACTTAACAGTTTGTATCCATACCCTTATCGCTACACGCTACAATTCTTAATGCAAACTAAATTACCTTAAAAAAAACTTCCTAACTTTACAACTACTACCATCTATAAATTATTGACCTTATATAAACTAATTATTAGGTAGTAATTTATTGATATATATATCTACACGAGTAAGCATCTATTCATCGCAGTTCATTATTCTACCTCATTTTACAAGAACAAGCGACGTGAAGTTATGTCCAAAACGCTCGGACTATGTAATGTATGACTATGTAATGGAGAAAGACGTGTATCTATATTTTGTAGATTTGAGGTCGGTAATTAATTCAGCTGTGAAGCTTGACTCTACGTATAACACACTTTTACACTAATATTATAAATGCGAAAGTTTGGATGGATGTATAGATGGACTGATTGATGTTTGTTACTAAATCGCACCAGAACGGCGGAACGGATTTAGGTGAAATTTGTCACAGAAATAGATTATAGTTTGGAATAACACATAGGGCACATTTTAACAGAGAGCTTTATTTAAAAATTGTTACTTGAACTAATATCTAGTGTAATTCCGCTTTAACGTCGCATTAAGTACATCAAGGAATATGAATTTTCTATTCTATTCTTAATTTAGAATTTTAAAATAATAATTTAATGACATTTACTAGAAAAGTTCATGAAAATTGTTTTTTGAATCTAATTTAAACTAATCTAATTTAATAATTTAACTAATCTAATTTTTTAATTTAATCTAATTTGATATTTCCACTAACGAATTTAACAGTCCAAATTTAATGAAATCTACTAAAAAACTTCATACAATTTGATATATGAAGCTAATTCAATAAGAAAATTAACAGAAATAATGTTATGAAATTTACAACAATTTTTTTTTTATCGAAAAATTACTACAATTAAAAAATTATACAATAAAGAAGCAATTAAAAAATAAAATAAAAAATCCCTGTTCTTCGAGCACTTCGTCTCTTATTTAAACGAGTTTGATTTAAAATTAAACAAAAATTGCATCGAATTAAAAAGTTTTATTTACTGCCAGGATTTTCCGTAGCAATTCATCAGTTGTAATTGTAAATAGAGTTCCAATTTATTTTCGAATTTATTTGTTCAATGGTAACCACAACGCGATGCAGGCGATGGTTACGTTGTTGGTTCTGCGGTTTTAATTTAATTATTATATTTATTCTAATTATAAGGTTATTGTTTTAACCACATCGAGTTTATTGTTTTAATTTTAAGCAGTTTTATAATTTATTTGTGATTTCTGTTCACACACTTTTTTGCTTAAAAAGAAATAATATTTTGGTTTAGGTAAGTAGGTACATCAATTTTGTAATCTTATTTAGCATTTCTTAAGATTTAATTAGTTGTTTGGTCTGTCAGAAACAAAAGAAAATAAATAATGGCCAAAATTTGTCCAAAAAAATCAACATTAAATAATAATCATTATAAATATAGTTTATGGATTAATATTTGCAAAGACAGATGTTCCATCTTACAATATCTCATATTAAGTACATAATTATTATATAAAAGCAGCAAAGACAAAAGTCTTTAAATTTTGTCATGTAGGTAGTTTTTACCAATATAGGGTCAACTGGGACAAATGCGTTTTTCAAGAATTATTGACAAACCTTTACAAATTAGGCGCCACCTACATATTTTTTAAATCTTTAGTTGTAATTGTCTGTACGAGATGGCGTTAGTTGCCTAATTCATGAAGGGTTTGTCAGTAATTCTCGAAAGACGCAATTGCCCTACAGACGCATTTGCACCAGTTGACCCTACTTGTTATACCACTATAGGCCACCGGAAACAGTGCAGACTTTATCTGTTATAGTGAATCTAAGAGTAAATTAGCTCAAATACGAGAGATCAAACACACAATAGTGGTTAATTGTAATACTAACTTCAAAAGGTCATGAAATCAATTTCTATTGGCATTTACTCGGCAAACTATTGAGTCTGATTAATATTCAAACTAAGAGTACGTTAATGACGCTATTTGAAATAGGTGAGCGCAGGGGAATAACAAATGAGGGGTTAATGCATTTTCGATTGGACAGCTAAGTTTTCTATTTGCTACGTGTCTACATAGATTCATGTTTACTGTACTTAGATTTGAATTTCAGATCCGGTAGACGCAGCTTAGGAAAGCACCAAGTACAAGGTGGAAGACGATCTTGGTAAGAGCAACAGGAAGGCGCTAGATGCAAGCAAGGAGAAGCAAGACTCGTGAAGGAACCTTTTATCTAACATTAAAAGTCCTAAGACTGAGATAAAGATACATTACACACAGACATTCAATTTTTTTTATTTGAAATTTGCATTCAATAGCTTTATGATTTGAAAATGTATACAGGATGTTACAAAAACCCTGTTATATCGGCGAGGTGCGTATTCAGTATCGACTGGAGGATGCAATTATGCTAGCTTAAATTAAATATTGGCAAAAAAAATTTGCACACACATCGCGCTCCGCCCTCCCAAAAGCACGAACGCAGCCAGTAATCAAGTTAGTTTTATTTGTAAACTATATGCGTCGTGCCACTAGGTTTTTAGAATAAAAGCCGCCTACATTATGATACAGATTTGTTCACAGTTTCGTAAAATTTCCTTTTTTACTTGCGTTCTTAAACCGGTCTTAGCTTTTACTGTTTTTAACGTGCATTTTTTTGGTATTTATGCATGAATTATTTATAAGTGTGTGTACCTGCCCATCAATTATCCAACAGGATTTTTATACCTCCCTGTATACAAGCAAGACTATTTATTTATCATGCAAAAAAAACTCATTCGAATCTTAGCTAACATAGAACAAACAGATAGCTGTAAACCATACTTTATTAAATACAAATTACTGACCATGCCATACATTTACATTCTTAAAATTTCTAAGTTTGTGAGGAATAACCCTCATTTTTATAAAACACGTAAGGATATTAAACCAAATCTTCGCCACAGACACCGGTTAATGACTCACAAGTGCCACTTGCAGATGCACTCGTCTAGTACATTACCTATGTCTATTAAAGTTTCTAACAAGTTACCAGCAGAATTGCAGTGTGAAAGTGATTTCATAAAATGTAGTAAAAAATTGAAACAAAATCTTATTCTTAAAGCATATTATTCAGTCGACGAATTTCAGATGAAATAATTAAGTAGGTTTTTTCTGACAATTTATAATTAAAGTTTTCTGGTCATTTTTTGGACATAATATATTTAAATAAAGTAGCCTCCTCCTCTCTACCAAATCTTGCAGAGCCCGAAAGGGTCCATTGGACTATGTACTCATATTTTTTGACATCTTGTACTGTATGGTTGCAAATAAAATATCTTGAATCTTGAAAGACAAAAACACAAATCTAATATTGCCGATATTTTTTTTAAATTTTAGTTTAGGTTTTAATAATAGTACTTTAACATTCGCCTACATAGACACTTAAAATGCACAGCACAAACCACAACAGACTTTGTTTCATTAGCAAAACGCAACTGCATCAAGCTTAGCTTAAAATATCTGCTAAAACTATGTGTGTCTCTCATTTTAATGTGAACGTTAACACAAGTACCTAAAATGGATGTGGAAAGTTTTATGATCAAAATTTCCTTGGTAAAATTTAAGTTTTTGGTAGAGTAGTTGTTGCATGTAAAACCCACGTTAAAAGTTTATTACCTTCAACGTACAGATACAAAACTATACGCAAATATAACAAGACGCATACTACTATTCAAAGCGGTGTATGGTATTCGTGCAGCTACTTTTGAAAAAAAAAAAACTTTAGTTATTTTCGTTTAAGGTGTTGCAGGTCGCTATTTTATTCCGTGTTATTTACTCTATCGACACAAATACAACATTTAGTGTCAACTGCGACAAATGCGTCTGTGGGGCAATTGCGTCATTCAAGAATAACTGACAAACCCTTCACAAATTAGGCAACTAACGCCATCTTGTACAGATCATGCAACTTGGGATAAAAAAAAAGATGAAGGTAGCGCCTACTTTAACGTAAAGGGTTTGTCAGTAATTCGCGAAAGACGCAATTGCCTCATAGACGCATTTGTCCCAGTTGACCCTAACGTATATTTACCTCAATATACCTCTTGCCTTGTACACCGTACCTAAGGTTTTTTTTTTTGTAGAATTGGTCGGCGCTTGACCACCAACTCGCCTGATGTTAAGCGACGTTGTGGTCTAAGATGGAGCACGACGACCTATAAGGTATTTATTCACTCTAGCCTTGAAGTTTTGTAGAGTGAAGAAGTACAAAGACAGCAGTTAAGTGAGGCGCTACAAGTGCGCTACTGCTCAGACCCGTCTTCGGAACGGTTACGCCGGACTACATCCCGAAACACGACTAGGTCATTTCACGGCACGGCTTGGTCCGGTGGGTGGTAACTAGCCACGGCCGAAGCCTCCCACCAGAGTTTGCAGAGTTTTTGCAGCATGAATCTTACGGAAACCTTTTGAAACTTCAAAGCAAGACGTAAAGTATCACATAACAACACTACTATCGCTTACTTCTGTATCAAAGTTGGCCTCACACTTACAGTCCCAAGTTATAGCTTTTATGCTTGACACAGACTTTCTACGGCACTTAGCGGACGCTTAACACTATTGTTACTGATGGTGACGCTTCAGTTTCTTTGTTGTACACCCGGCTGAGGAAGACTTAGCTCTGCTAAGTATGTGTGTACAGTGTTAAAGTGATCGATAGCGGAGGGTGTGAAATGTTATACCTATTTAGTCGGATGATGTTCATAAAATCTAACATGAAAGTAAAATACAATTGAAATAAAACAAGAAACATATAAATTAAATTTTAAATTTCGTCAAAATAACTTAAACAAATGAAAGTTATATCTAAGAAAAATGAAAAGTATTTGGTTTATATTTTCTGGTGTCAGTTTCTAGGTTTTTTCGAAAGCCTCTTGACATGGCTTTACGATTGTTGTTACAGAACACAAAACTGGGACTTACAATTTCACACGTGTCACCCGAGCCACGGCCTAGCCACTCGGGTTATACAAACTTGCTTGCTTGCTATTTTGTGATTTCTTGTAGAATTAAACTTACATTAAGTTTAAGTTCTCATACCTAGGTCAAAAACTGATCAGTTCTAAAGTTAAAATATTATATTAACCTAATTTAAAAGCACATGTTTACACAATCGATATTTAACTTTGTTGTTTATTTATTTCAATTTTTTGTTTGATTAGGCTACTGTGACTTATTTTAACGTCTCATCCAATAACATACTCATGTCACTAACGGTCACCCATCTGCAAGCTTAATCGTCGGTTACTTAACTCCAGTGATCGGTTAAGACAAGCAAGTACGTTTTCTAACAAAATTTTGATGAAGGCCGTCTAATAAGTTCTCCTACCTACGCCAGAATAAATAAGATCCTCATTTAATCTCCATCATAAGTTATGCCCCGCAGTATTATTTACAACTATCTGCAGTCAGATCGCGACTTGGCACTATCTTACGTTCTGCGGTTTGCCAAAATAATGCGGCTATATTTTGGAATAATGTGGTTCTTCGTCATTATTTGTCTCGGCGAAGCTCTGGAAATAATAAACAAATATTAACAAATATTGTTTTGCACTCATAGCTCTCCATTATTATAGAGTTCACTGTATTGTGGGAGTGATAGACCACATACAAAGTAACGGACAATTAAGTAGCATCAAGTTCTAAAACTGATAAATCAATCATGTGAAAATCTGCCCGGCCGAAATTTGAATCAGAGACCGTTTTGCAGACGCTGAGCGACACCGGTCGTCATAAAGCTTTAGTTTAGAATCCTCAATAACTCATGCCAACGTTTAGCGTAGGTATGAAAATGTCACGAGGTGTCATGTGGTGTCAAAACCCTATTATTCCGCAGAAAAAGCAAACATCATGGCAACCCTCATCTCAGTGTATCTTACATTCTAGTTTGGCGACATAAATCGGGCAAGTCGCGCGATGCAGCCGATTCATCTGTCACTGGTGAGACAACTAATTTGTCTGCCATGTGTACGGGACTTTGCTTTCCGTTTGGGGCAAGTTTACCCTAAATCTTGGGGATTTTCGTGATTGGTGTTAGAGGAAATTACTAGATAAGAATATAGAGCGACAATTAAAAGGTGTAAATCTTAATGTACTTAATGTAAAATTGTAAAAAAAAAAAAACAATTAAGCGTATCTTTCTAGCATCGCTGAATTTCAGATAAGAATTTAACGACTTTTGTCACAGAAATTGAACCATCACAACGTTTTATCATCACTTTTCAAATGTTATACTTACAACTGAAATCAGATTCAAAACTGTTACTTGTTGTTGTTGTTGAACGTCCGCAAAGTAACGCCTGATCAACTAAAATCAGATTGCAGCGCTTCGGATGCAAGAGCAAATTTTTAACTCAACACTTTGTAGAATTTATCTATACATATCGTCGTCACGCCTTTCCCTCCATGGGGCTGGCTGAGGTGTAATACCAATAATAACATCCACACTTTTCAGTCCCTATTCAGTCCCAAATGTACAGGAGCCTGTCGCCATACGACGGGCTCCAGTCAGTAGCAGATGACATACAATACGCACATAATGTTACACAATGAACAAATTGGTACATGCCGTCAGCTGGGCTTGAATCCACACCTTCTGGCTTGAGAGACGGGCCTTTTTCAACTTCGACTTTCAGCCGTGGCTAGTTACCACCCACCGGACCACCGAACCCACCGGACTAGTCGTGTTTCGGGATGTAGTCCGGTGTAACCGTTCCGAAGACGGGTCTAAGCAGTAGCGCACTTGTAATTCTTCACTCTACAAAACTTCAAGGCTAGAGTAAATAAGTACCTTATAGGTCGTCGTGATCCATCTTAGACCACAACGTTACTTAACAGCAGGCGAGTTAGTGGTCAAACACCGACCTATTCTACATAAAAAAAAAAAAAAAAATAATTTAAAGACAAAAATTTACGAAAATTGCTTTATTTCATAAAGTTCCTAACACCTATTTAGTACAGAATGAAGTAAAATACAGTTTCAGTTAAATGTGGCACTGTACCCATCATTTTCGCTCTCCGCTTTATCTCAAGACATCTGCCAGCTCCAAACAATAGGTGGTTGTCACTCCATCAGCGTATCACAGCTGCGCGTTTTCACGCTGCCACTGAAACCTGTCACGCCACTACATTACTTATCATGGCACTGTCTTGAGACGTATCTTTTGAGCAAAGAAATGTTGGTAATTTAGAGTTGCTTTCTTTACCAAGATTTGATTTAGTTTTATCAACTATGTTTAGAAACTTTGTTTGTTTTAAAGTGAGTCAAGAATCATTGCAATTATTTTTGTAAAGTCGTTTTGGCCCATTTTAGCAATCGAAGAAACGAATTACCCCGATTAATTGATTCAAAAACACCTTTGGTTAAGATTTAAATTGGTAACCATTAACAAAATATGGTATTTATGTACAAGGTATGACTGAAAAAATCTGGACAATCGGTAAGTAAAACTTTCAATTAACTTTTGTAAAGGACATTTGTCGTACTTTGTCTGCCTCGGTGGCTCAGTCGGTAGCGAACCTGCCTTCTGAGCTGGGGGGCGTGGGTTCGATTCCCATCTAGGGCAAACACTCAGTTGATGAATATTTGTGTTTGCTCTATGTCTAGGTGTTAATTATCTATTCAAGTATGTATTTAGAAGTATAAATGTATGTATATCAGTCTCTGGCTGCCATAGTACAAGTTTTGCTTAGTTTAGGGTCAGACGACCGTATGTGCAAGTCTCCTGAATATTTTTAATCTTTTTTTAAGAAATAAGAATTAAGAAACTGTACTGTACTAGAAGATGTAGGTACTTTACAAACGTTCATTTTTTTGCGAGGAAAAATCTAAAAATCTGCGAGCCAAGTTTAGTCATGTAATACCAGCCTATGTTCGTAAACATTTTACTGTTTTATGGCTGGGACATTTGCCGTCAAAACAAATCATTACATCGCTGCTACTACTAATATATTGAGGCAATAAATCTGTTAATTATAATTCACGCCGAACTGTTTAGTACTAACGCGTACTAATTCAGAAATATCCTTTATCCATTATACAAGTTACTAGAACCGCAATTATTTAAATGACCGAATATAATTAGCTAATCAACTATTTCTCGTACACTAAAACTAGCTCGAAAATATAGGTTTCGAACTGAAACTTTTGCAACTGGGCTAAAACTAATATAATTGGCATTAGATATTCAAATGAAGTGTTAAAGTTTAATAGGGCCATGTTACTTTGTCATATTTTATGCGTAGGAAGGTACAATAAACAACCTCGATGTAAAAAATTACCTGCGTGAGAATATTATTTGTTACTTTATTTCATTTTCATAGTGAATCTTGAACTTACAAATGAATATGGCGAAACTGCAAGGGTTAACTTCGGAACTCTAACAAGTAAATATTTATGTGCAATATTGGTAGTATTCTGCAATGCATCGCATTATACATCCAGTATTATGGCCTGAAGCTAGAAAAATACTTATATTTATGTCTACGAATTTTAGATACTGGCCATCGCATAGTTAATGAAAAGTAGTTCTCTGCATAAACGTTTAATATTATGCACTGCAATGCGACTCGCTTATAAAGAGCACCTATGAACTTCAACGATCAACTTTCATTAGGTCTTGATATGAACACAGGAATGTACCTCCTGCACAAAGTTTATAGAGTAATTATACAGTTTATGTATCTCTAAACACAATTTAAGCTCGAGCTCGGAATATAAGCATTTGTATGCAATTAACTGTTCCAAACTAATTACAGTTTTGTCCTAATCAGAACGAGCTAGCTAATAAACGGAAAGTTGTAAAGTAGAGCATAGCTTAAGTTATTACCGTAAGCTGTACGTAATGTGCGCGTGCTAATCTTTATGATAACTGTAACTTTGCCAGTTAAAAACCATCCGTTTCCATCGTTAGTTTGTTCATTCGGTTCTCGCATTGGGTTTGCTGTCGTTGGAAGCCATTATGGATGTAATAAATTCATCTGCGGGCAAGGTAATGCAAAGTCGATGACTAACGACTCACCGTCGTGAATTTTACCCATAATAAAATAAAATAAAATCAATATATCACAACACAATCACACAAAAGTCTAATTACCATAAAACTAAAATGAAATTAAAATGAGATTAGAATTTACTTATAACTTATTCATATAATTATAATAGCAAAATTAAAAATAGAAATTTATTAAATGATTGATTAATTAATAGTAAATAATAATAATAGTTAATAATTGAATTTAGCATGAAATTGAAATTTCAAAAATAGTAATTAAATGACAAAACGCACTAAATTTTGCTTGATTTATGATCGAATGCACTCCAAAAGTCGTCAAGTGATAATACCTTTGTCAACTTTTGTCCAAACGGATTGATAAACCTATTTGAGTCCAGTATTGAGACATCCAACACTATGGGCTATTTCATTTTTTAAGAAGCTTTAGTTTTAATTATGCACACTCCTATTAATATGACCCCGCTAGTCGTCGTCTCCGTATTCACATGCAAAGTTAGTTTGACGAGGGACTCGGATGTGATTAATAATTAAAATCTATAACAAGCTTATACGAGATTGTTAGGGGTGAATGAAATCGTATTATCGTCGGTGTTGTCATGTATTAGTATTCTGTGCGGGATCAGCTCTTGTATCGACTGTGGTCTTTGTATCCGTACTAGAATTACGTTTATAGATACTTAGATTAAATTGTTTTGGTGCGGAAGGTGTATTGTCGTTATCCTGATGCCCCATTCATATTGATGAGACATGAGAGTAAAGTTTTTAAAGATTACTTCAGTATTATAAGTATGGTAAAAAAGCGATGATAGCCTAGTTGCAGAAGGCCCGCAAGGCAGAGGTAGTGGGTTCAAACTTAATCGACGGCACGCACCAATTTGTTCATTGTGTGAACATTTGTGCAAATTGTATGTCATCTACTACATGACTGGAACCCAGTGTATGGCGACAGGCTCCCTCCCTGTGACGTTTAGGAGTGAATATCGTCCGGCGAAGTGTGGGTGTTATATTATATATATGGTTCCTCGCCGATTTCGGCTACGGCGACCAGTCTCTGCTATGGTAGAGGAAGGCTTCGTTCATGTGCCTTCATGTGACTGTGGTACCCTATCTTGGCTTTAAAAGTGCGCAAACATATGCTACACGTTAGGGTACCGTTAATAAAATTGTAGACAATACTTGAAGGCGGTCTATTTTTAAGGTCGTCTCGTCTGGAGTCGAGTTCGCGCCTTCTATCATCTTCAAAAGAGTAAACATTCTGCTGCACCAAACGCCGCCACTCGGCACGATTTTGAGCTAATGTTTCCCACCGAGAAGGTTCAATATTGCATCTCTTCATATGTCGCTTCTGAACATCTTTGTACCTTAAGAATTGGCCACCGCTTTTTCGCTTACCATCTCGGAGTTCAGAATAAAAGATGCGCTTTGCTACCCTCTCGTTGGACATCCTCGAGACATGGCCGCACCAGCGCAGCTGACGCCGAATTAGATAGGCCTCCACTCCACCAACATTGGCTCTTCTCAAAACCTCCGTATTTCGGACCCGATCTGACCACGATATGTTCAGAATGTCTCGGAGATATTTGAGGTAAAACCTATCCAAGACGCGTATGTGCTTACGGTACAAGCACCATGTCTCTGAAGAGTATAGCAGATTTGGCAAAACGATCGCCATGTAGACTTTAATTTTTGTGTTTAACGATAGGTCGTGAGATCGAAACACTTTTACTCGGAGTTTTCCAAAAGCAGCAGCGGCAGCACCAATCCTGCTGCTTATTTCTGGATCCAAGTCACCTTTTGAGGTTATCGTACTGCCAAGGTATTTAAATTTGTCTACCTGCTTCAGAACGTGAGTACCGAGTGGGATATCCAGCTTTTTGCGATCTATTGCCATCACTTCGGTCTTAGTCACGCTGATCTTTAAGCCAAATCTCAAACACGACTCATCAAGGCTTTCTACAAGCTCTTTCAGACCATCTGGGCTTCCTGCCACAAAACAGAGATCATCAGCAAACATAATTTCCTTGATGGTGTCGAATGAACATTTGGTGCGAGCTTTAAATCTAGCTAAGTTAAAAAGCTTGCCATCAGTTGCTCGGGTGTTATATTACACCTCTGTCAGCCCCCTCAGGGGAAAGGCGTGACGATATGTTATGTTATGTTATAAGTATGATTGTTGATAAGTATTTATATAAGTAAGGATAACTTTATAACAACCTCATAGAGTCAGAATCACAGATTGAAAAATACGTATCTATTATTGCATGTATATAACAGGTATTATGTACGTAATAGCACAATTAAAACCGTTATTTAAGCCAGTCCATAGCTACAATTGAACCTAAAAATAAGAAGTTACAGGTGGCTGGTACAGGTGATGGAACAAAGTTACATATATGATTCAGTTCTAAAGAAAATTTGTAACTGACTCATTTCTTTGTTTCAATATTAAGTAAACATCCTACATTGTTAGCTGCAACTATTCAAATTATTAAACAAACTAGCATACTAAAATGCGTTACTACTTTCATATATCGGCGCGGTGTAGGCCAGGGTAATAAAATTTGAAAACTAATAGTAGGCGAGGAAGGCTTTTAAACTGTTAGTGCAATATTCGATCCATTAAAAATCGAGCCAAATGGTGCTTTACGTATTTTATTCATAGTTTAGTTGAAATATTTTATGGGAAATGAATATTTAGTTTCAACAGTTGGTTCTATAAAACAGAAGAGAAAAGTACGGTTGTACTAATCCGCAATATATTCCGCCAGGTAAATTATTCCGATCACGTGGGCAACACGCAGTGACGTCAACTGATGCTTAAGCAAGACCGAATTGAGTCATTTACAAATAGTTTGAAAGAGACGCAAGACGATGACGAGTGACGTCATTATGTGTTTGCTCCCGGAATGCTAGACGTCGTTTGTCGTGGTCATGGGTTGAACCATGGGATAATAATTTACGCCGCCAGTTATAGCTTTCAGCAACACGTAGTGACGTCTATCGATGTTTAAGCGAGACCAAAATAAGTCATTGAAAACAAGTTCGAAAGATACGGATGACTATGACGTCATTACGTGTTCGCTGAATGCTAGACCATGTTTTTTGGATCGTGGGTTGAACGTATATTTCGTTTGTCGGTAAATAGTTATAGGTAGGCTTCGTCCTGATTAATCTAATTATAGTATGACTGTCCGCTAGCTGACTCTGAGTTGCGAACTCGATGTTGAGCAATGTTAAAAACGTAAAATATAAGCAAAGCTTAAAAACTGACTTCCTGTCCTGTGATTCGTCATCCATGTAAACAATTTTTAGACTTTTGTTGAAATTTTAAAAACTGCTTGACCGATAAAATTAACATGGTAGTATCTCCCTCTAAAGTATAAGTACTTAGTATGATATACCAAACAAAAAATAATCATTGTAATCGATTTACAATTGGCTGAGTAATCGCGTAACATACATACAAAAAACATACAATCTAATTGAAAACCTCCTCCATTTTTAAAGTCGGTTAAAAATACAAATCAACCGCTTGTCAGCAATCGAATCGCTGTAACCTTAGTACGCGCGTACTCCGTACATGCTGTTCGGAAACAGCTTCGGACACCTTGCCTTGCTTAGTTGGGACGAAGGCATGAAAGCTTGATAAGTACAGTTCTGGCATTAATATTCTATAAGTAAATATACGTTAAATATGGACATGAAATACCCAAGTGCGGTATAAATGCGCAACAAATATTTTGTCACATAAAGTAAGTGTTCTTCAACTGTAAATCAACCATGCGCAGCTGCAATCGTGTCATTTAAATGGAGCTAAATAAGTCAAAGGGACTGACTACAAAGGAGCAAGTTGCGACTCTATCCTGACGTCGATACAAAGTGGACTTTCATAGATTTCCATGGCAACGCCGGTCCAACTGGCAAAGAACTTTCCTTAACGCGACTCCATCATAAGATTTACTTGTTTCTCAAAGGCGAAACGGAACAAAGGAATCAGTTCGGCGTAAGTAATGCAGCCTGACTGCATTAATAAACTCCACTAAGTTTTTTGGCAAGAAAATTGTTTGCTATGCTTTGTTAGTGAGTTACAGCTTTAAGTTCGAACTCATCGCGGTCCATTTACCGCTCGAAAAACAATTGAAATTGTAACAAAATTAATGCTAACGTTCCGAATTCTCGAGCTCAGGGTACGTTTGCTCTCAATATGCAGCGACTTTTCAAAGGTGAAAGAGTAAGAAGTCTCGAGCGATATTTCATGAAACGGTCGTAACGGAATAGTCCATTCTCTTTCTTCGGCTATTGTGTACAGTTCTGAACGATAGGACAAACAAATTGCCGGAAATATTTGAATAAGAATGGTACATTTTTGGGGACACTAATGTGCGGGGCGGGAAGCCGGGACGGTGAGGGTGCCCCTTAATATCTGTTTTATTTTTTCCGGATTTGTATGAGGACAACAAACAGCGCTGCCTATTGTCGGGACGCGACACGAAAAAAACACGTTCTCGCCCAATAATATTATTTTTGGTGAGTAATTTTATGGCTTTATTTGGCGACGTTATTCGGCTATTACATTTTGGCAGGATACGAAGGCGCGGATAGGTACGTAATAAATTCGGAGCACTTAGAATAATTTAACTTTTGTGGCGAATAGAGGTTCGGATTTGTGGTGTTTCGTAGATTTTCTATTCTGTGACGAATTTTGGGCTGGCAGCAATATTTTGCTGCTGTTGTATAAATAATATTAGGTAAACGATTTTTCTACGGGTAAGTATAATATAATGATATCAAATAAAATTCTTTAACATACATAAATAGTCACGCAATACACAACAACCCACACTTCGTCGATCGATATTTTCTTCATCACTTAAGAATTATTTTAAAGATCTTATCATTAAAGTTTTTACTATTATTAGTTATTTTATGAAGTTGAATCTTAAATCCTATATTTATCTCTGACGTAAATTTTCTACAGACTTTTCATTTAAGGCCCAAGCTACGAATTCGGGCAGTAACATCTCAAGAGCAAACCGTAGATCGAGACCGCACAATAACCAGATCGCTTACCACGTTTCCTTTCAATATTTCCCAATTTGATACGATATTACCCCTCTCGGCGAGACAATGGAAAGTAATCGACAGTGACAAGGGAGGGGCTAAATTTCGTTAAAATAAAAGCGTACAGAGAGCGTAAGATATGGCGCCTACGTGGTCGCCGTGAGACCCCGGAGCTCCTACAATGGAGAATTGGAAAAAGCTTTTATAATCCGGCACGTGACACACATGCACAATCGGCCATATCTTAAACCCACACATGCTCAGGTCGTTCAGGCAGCCCTATCTTAGTACACACATGGAGCTGGCAATGCTCGTTATTCTTTTCTCAGTGTTTTATATCAGTGCTTAAAGTAAATTGTTACGAGTTGTTGCGCAATTTGGCTACAATTACACGAGACTGGTATACAAGGAGTCGCACAGCGAGTATCTATTAAAACTATTTCTGTATATACGTTTCTATTATCTCTACTTACTGTTGGTTAAAGTCCTCTTCTTGTTTGACCATCCTTTCTGGTCTTGTATAAATAAGGCTTGTCCATTCTTGACGATGTTGTCTTCTCCATAGTCTGACTCTACACATCTACATAAACCAAACATTTAAAATCAATTTTGAAATGAAATTCCAACATTTTCTGTTTAAAAAAGCTGTTAAAATGAGACGATACATATTTACATGTCGTCACGTATTTTAATGAAGAGCCTGAGATGGAAACGTACTACAATACCTACACTTCTCCGCACGATATTCAATCCGAAATGTGACAGGGAGCGAGCCTGTCGCCGTTATACTGACGTTATAATTATAGCAGATGACATTAAATACGCACAAATATTACGATAATTAACAAATTGGAGCGTGCTTTCGGCTGGGACCTGCTATCTAGCTTGAGAGGCAAGCCTTGTCTAACTAGGCTATCATCGTATATAAAGATTTTAATTTACGTTCATAATACCTACAATGCGGTTAAAAATGTGTTAATAAATTTGATTTAAACTATGAAGTAAGTATAAAGTCAAAGTCAAAGTCAAAATGTTTAAATTCAATTTGGGTGTCATATTTAGTTGTACAAAGTAGTCGACGTGTAATTTTTGTCATCTTCACGGAACCTCTATTGTCTTATAATTCGCTTATCATGTTTTACCTCCAGACTAGATGATAACATCCAGGCGAGAACCCGATATCCCATTAGTCCCTTTGAAGAAAAACACGCGGTCTGTAGGTGGATAATGTTACGCAAGTCTCTGGAGGCAAACAGGGACACTTTGTGGATAAAATCGTTATTTATTATGGTCCGTCTTATTTTGGGAGAGATTCCAAGTTGTAGAGTATTAAATTGATATTAAAGGTCGAGTAATATGACTGTTTTGTTACAATTAATTTAAATGACGCAGTTTTGGCTATTTGTAGAGTTAGGTCAGGTTAAGGTCAGGAAATTCACTGACGGGACTTTTTTAAAGCCGATGTTTTCAGTAAGAAGTATAACTCAGTTCGAAAATTATGGAAGAAGTTTTATTATCTGTCACATATTTGCTATGTAAAGGTATTTTATTTTACTTCCGCGGGCTCCAAGCTTCTTAATATTTACTTAAAATCCAGGATCTATCTCTAAAAATGACGTGGACCGAAACAATGCCAATAACATTTTCTATATACATAATTTGCCTTATATTTATATTTGCTTTAGAGATGTGGTGCTGGAGAAAATGCTGAGGGTGTCGTGGACGGAGTTTCGCACTAACGTCTCGATACTTCAAGAACTCGGCATCAAACAGCGTCTATCTGCCGTAATACAATCCCGAATACTCACGTTCTTCGGACACGTTTCTAGGCGAGACAGCCAGTCTATAGAGCGACTTGTCGTCCAGGGCAAGGTTGAAGGCATTAGGCCGCGCGGCAGGTCGCCTATGTGATGGACCGATCTATTCAAATCTGCTGTGGGTGGTCCCGTGCATGAGGGCACCTGAATGACTTCGAGCAGAGAGACAAGGCGAGATATTATAAGGAGCATTACATCAGCCCCTGCCAATAACACTACTGCATAAAGACCACGACCGCTCTGTCAAGAGCGTATCGACCAAGAAGAATAAAATTTGCCAGCCACTGACACGAGAGCAGTCTGAGCATGACATGAATGAAGCATGCAAAGGTGTGTGCTTATTTTAGTTACGGAGTTGAGTCAACTTAAATGAGCTTCAGTCGCCTGCTGTACACTACGCCAATTTTCATATCATTATAGCTGAATTAAACTCCACATGAAATGCGAAAGTTTATTCAAATTACCAGTAATTTGCAAGCGGCAATTCCCGTTAACTTTGATAGTTCCGAAATAGTTTTTCTTGCGATTGCGTGTTGTTAAAAAGTTGAAGTTTGCCGAATAACTTAAACAAGCTTCCGTTTTGCTCTCAAAACTTATCGAGTTTGTAAGCCAGCCTTTCGTATTACAAAGATTTGAGGTAACTTTTGAGATGTAGCAATAAAATTTAAAATACTTTGCCAAGTATCTAAATTCACCAAAAAGTCAAATCTTTTTTTTTTTATTACTTAATAGGCTTGCATTTGGCCGCCAACATGCTTGATGATAAGGAGTGACGCGGCTTACGATTGCATATACGATAACACGCTTGTCTAGAAGAAACCGATTCACTCGAGACTTGAAGAATCGAAGCCAAAATATTGAAGTCATAAGCAATCATAGACTTAATCAAATACCCATGACAGATCTACAGTCCGACAGACAGACGAAAACATGTATTGTGTCAAAATCTAATCAAAAATTTGGTACGGCGGTACCCTGAAAAATCGGATTAACTGGAAATAAAATACGATGATAAAAAGACAGTAATTTTATGAGAAACGTGTCACAAGTGTAGGCCAAATTTTAAAAGGCAAATACGTTTTTTATCGTCAATTCATCTAAATTTTACACCAGTTTTCCAATTACTTCCTTGTGATGAAACATTTTACTACCCACGAGTGTGACCCTGACATAAGTCGTAAGGGTGTAAACGCACAAGCGTGCACTGCAGTGAGTCCAACAAACATTGAAAAAAACATACTTATATGAAACTAGCTAAGCAAGCAAGTTCGTATAGGCCGAGTGGCTATCCCTGATGTCAGAGTTTTCTAGGCCGCCCGAAGGCCTCTGACATGGCTCGACGATTGTTGTCATTGAACAATCAACCGGGGCCTACAATATAACGTGTCATCCGAGTCATGGTAGCGCTAGTTGTAAATGCCACCCGCGGTCACCCATCCCAGGACTGACCGTGTCGTCCGTTGCTTAGCATCGGTGATCGCTACATAAAGCTGCCCCATGTAGTGAAACCCTGCGGTTGAAAAATAGACAATGTGCTGTTCCAGATTATAATATATTTCTGTGCCAAATTTCAGTTCAGTTCCGTTCAGCTGCTCTGGCATGATTGAGTAACGAATCAATCCATCAATCCATCCATACTTACACATTTATAACAATTATGAGTAAAATTCTGACATCAGGTCTAGCCACTCAGTTACATCTTTTATTGTTTTCCTAAAGTAATAAAATAGACAAGTCCGTGTTTTACCTTTTTTTTTTTTAGTTTAGGTCCTACTTATACTTGCCTCAGCCCCGTCGTGCCTTAAATGATATCAAATAAGCAGCCTTACAAACTTTACATTGTCAAATACATTATTGTAACATTTTGTAAAAAATTGGCGTATCGTGCTGCAAAATCATATCGCCAACATTTTTGTGTCGCACTATGGCTACCAAGTGCAATGTTACCCTCTGAAACGAAAGCTAACAATTTGACTTGTTTTACATAATCTGAACAAATTGGATGGATGAACTCACGATTACAGATGCATACGTGCACACGAAGCGTGTGTGAGTGTGGGTGTGAGCGTGTTTTTAACAATGCCAATTATCTAAACGGACGTGTTAGGATTCAATTTAGTAAATTCGTTTTCGCTGGGGTTGTTTTTTACATTGTTTGTTTTTTTTTCTCTCTGTTCATAGCGGTATTAAATTTTTACTTTTTTTAACTATTTATTTGAATTGGTTCGGTAACAGACTATAGGCTATGACACATGTAGGTACCAACTTATATTATATGTATAAAATTTGAACCTTTGAGTATAGTCCAATTATGACCGAACACAGCTTATAAAATGTACATTGAAACTAAAAACAATAATTAACTATTTACTAAATTCTAATTAATGATAGGTTACTTACTACTATATAACTTAATTAAGTAAGTTATTTAAAAAATATTTGAAAGTTACTAAACTACAATAAAATATCTCTGGTCCTGAATTATACCATAAATAAATAATATAACTTATATATAGATAAATCAATCCTTCCTTGAATAAATAATCACATTAATATTATTTACTTACCACATTTTATGAACTTTGCCGGCTATTCGGCTGCACTCATCTTGTTCAACTTAGTTTTAGTAGGTATAAGTATGACAAAAAACTAAATAAACCACGAGGTAACTGCAGTACTAAACTAGTTGCATAGTAAAATAGCAGACCAAAATTCAGAACGTTTTATATTTCAGAGTTTCTCCATTTAAAATCCTTTTTGCACAAAAGGAGAGATAAAATAATGTGCTACTACATTACACGGGATTATGCTAAAGCATTGCAAATTCAAAAAGCAAATGACTGCCCACCTCTAACGAGCACACACGTATCGGGCCTGGAACGTTCTCGAATTTTCTGGAAATTTCTAGAAAATTCCAGTACCTACGCGTCATAATTTCGTAACAGCCCATATTTCTGGTTCGCTCCACGGAGCTCTGTGTGGCGTTATTGGATTACTGTGCAGACGGTTTTGTAATCAGTCGGGGAGGCTGGCAGGAGGCTGGAGGTATCACTTTGACTTGCATTCATAAAAGGAGAGATTCATTAGATTAGGCATGCAGGCATGGAGGCATTGTTAATATTCATTTATGCGCGTACCCGTTTCGTGTTTTCCATGATTGTTTTAATTTAGAGTAATAGTTACTAAATTATTGGGTAAGTACTTACTATTACTTCTTAATCTTTGAAACCTTCTCAAATAGGAAGTTTTCTCAAGTGATTCTCGAGAAATTTTGTAGCAGGTTCGATAATTAAACAGATTTTTTTTGCCTAGTCAGTTTTTGGAAATATAGGAGGAAGACAGATCCGGACAGAATTCGGACATCCTAAGCTATAGCAAATTTTTGTTGAAGCTAAAGTATCCATAAACACTCGATAACACATATGTACTCGTATGTAAGTATCACTTAAATTGATACTCTTGTTCAGGATTCAGCTTTGGTAATCTTTAAACTTAACATGGTAATATGTGCTAAGTTAAATTTAGTGTTCGAAGCCATTATAAAATTGACAAGACGATCACGAATAACCTACTACTCGATTTAGCATTGTACTATGAAATGTTTATTGCATTGATCGGTGAAATATGTCAATTATTTGCAGAAAATGATAATAATGTGCGAGTTAAATCGCAGAATTACGAAATAAGCTGTTTGCGTAAATAATTATTCTAAATTACCTTATTACAGTGTTAAAACATCAAATAGCTGTAACAATTTCGTTAAATTAACAGGTGGTTTACTAAAATATACTCATTGACTAAAATGTTGAGGTATTATTAAATAGCTAATGAGTTCATGAAATTGGTTTGGTCTGTTGTAAAATTTAAACACAGCTCAATATGTTATATTATTTATTATATATACAGGGTGTTACAAAAACCCTGTTGGATCCGCAAGCTGGCAGCCAGTATCGGCTGGGGGATGCAATTATGCTACTTTAAATTAAACTCTGCCCTCCTAAAAGCGTGAACGCAGACACTAATCGCGTCGGTTTTATTTGTAAACTATTCGCGTCGTGTCGCTACTTTCTTAGAATAAAAGCCGCCAGTATATGATACAGATTTGTTAACATTTCTGTAAAATTCTTGCGTTCTTAAACCGGTCATAAATATTGCTATGTTTAACGTGCATTTTTTTTTTGGTAATTTTGCATGAATTCTTTTATGTGTGTGTACTTGCCCATCAATTATTCAACGGGGTTTTCGTAACTCCCTGTATAGCACATTATACTTATCCTATTTTTATATAGAAAATAGGAAACACAGTTTCAGCAAACTTTTTAAGCAAACAAAAAATAGATTTAATGGTAGTAACATAGTTTTTGCTTTTACTCTTCGACTAAAATGAAATTAATGGGCGGGCCTAAGCCGTTAAGTGTGCTCAAAATCATCACTTATTACCATACTCGTACTTCAACAAATATCTACTTATAAGCTTGTATTTGTATAATGTAGTATGTACGCATACCTAGCATAATAATACCTACATTTGCTACAAAACAAGAGATAATGAATACAATTTACTGCATAAAAAACATAAAGACGTTCCGCGCTTCTTACGTCCCGAGAAGGAGTGAGACGTAATGCGAGCCCGTAGCTCATTTTGGTCGGCTTCAAAATGCGCTTTTTGTATTGCAAGTCTTTTATTTTATTTTGATTAGAGCTATTACTAGCCTTTAAATCGCAGTTTCCTATGGTTTTTCCTGTAAGTTTCTTCAAAGTGAAGAGGACAAACTAAGTTTGGCTATTTGTAAAGTTTTGAAAATACACAAAGCGTCCTCAAAAATTGCTTTATCTATTTTTTTACTCATGACAATACTCGTACAAACCATGCGCTTTGTTACAACATGTTTACCGAATCCTTTGACAAAAACGCAACAGAGTTTCATACTGTACAGCAAGACTATTTTATTTTTTGAGTCGAATTGGAGAGCTAGCATCGTATCTTCTTAGCAAAACGAAAAATGTTTTGTTGATCATTTTAGTTCTCTCACTTGGCCACCTGCACATATAAGTTTGTCAGGCTGTACAGGAAATAAACAATGTAACTTTAATAGCTTCCATGTTCATATTATGTCGAGAATAGCACTTCCAATTTTATGCCGAACTTTTATTTAACGTGCTTGTTAAGAGTTGAGTTTCATGTAGTTTTTTAATGAATTTTGTATGAAGCTTGTATCATTTTGTTTCACGAGAGTTAGCTTATTAAGCTGATATTGTATACGAGTATCATAGCTATTGTAATATACTTACTTATTTATTTAAAAAAATATATTAATTTAAGTATGTATTAGCAAGCAAGTTCGTATGTTTAGTAGTAGATTTTGTATGTATAGTAGTTCGTATGTAAATTTTATCTTGGTCACTCTCACAGCTATGACGTTTCAAACGAGAGCAACAAGGACGAAAAAAAGTGAGTTGAAAATCTTAAATCTCCGAATAAGGCCACAGTTGTAAAGAATTTATAAGTACTTAAGTATTTATATAAGTATATATATATTTTTATAACAAAAGAAAGATACGAGTACACTTTATTGTTCTTAGCGAGAGATATATGTATATTAGGGAGTGCGTGTGCACTTCCTAATTGACATATTTTTCTTTCCTTTCTGTGGGTTTCAGAACATAACATTTCTACGGGTGTGTGACGCAGAAATGTTATGTTTTAAAAGAATTCAAGCCGCGCCCATCAAGACTTCACATAAATAATAAAATATCGGCGGCTGTCGGCAACTTTGATGTGTGTATAGTGTGTAGACTCCCTTGCCTACCACACAAACTACTTCAAACTAGAGGTTTTGCCAAAACTCATATTATACGTAATATTATGAACTAGCTGTGCCCCGCGGTTTCCCCCGCGTCCCACAGGAACCGTTATTATTTCGGGATAATTTCTTATTTTTGTCTTTCATAAGATCCTTCTCCTGGCAATAACAAACACAACAAAAAAAAATAGCGAAAATGTTCCAAGGGAAATAGTGATTCATTTTTAAATATGGAGAAGATAATAAAAATGAACTTGAATCAGCTCATCCATGTCAAAACGTACCGTCTTTCTAGGTTCTGGTTTTACAGATATTAATACAAGTATTTTTAGGGCCCATCTCTGTAAACTTGACGCTAAATTCAATATCATATCAAACATCAATATAAATAAGAATTAGAATATATTTATAAATATTTATGTATTTATTTATGTATATAACTGTGTACAAAAGATGTTCCAAGTTGTAAATTAGTATCAACAGCCTGCCCATTTCGAGCGTACAATTTTCGTTTTTCGAAATATAGTTTCTACTTAGTACTACAAGTACTTAAAGATCTAATATATTAAATGAGATTAATTTCCGGTCCTCAAAATGATACTCGTATCGATGATCAAGTGCAGAAACTGGCAGCCGTATCAGTAATTCACATAACTATTTTTTACATGCCTCGCCTCCAACTGCTCACATTTTTTATTGTTCTAACAATCTTGATAGATTGATTAATGAATTATGCATAGACAATGAAATTAATATCAATTCGCAAACAGTTTAATTAAATAATTACGACGTCGATAACATCAGTATCCCATTACATATTCAAATACTTGTCTTGATAATCATATTTTCGATCACTTTTTGCATTAAAAATCGTACGTTCATATCCTTGTTGATCTATATCAATTTCCATCAAAGTTAATATGGTAGATATTGAATCATGTAATATTATTGGCCGTCCAGCAGTTGTGATTGATGAAGCTGTGATACTATTTCCATGGAAATAGATAATAATGTGCTTCATCCGCCCGTGACCTCTGATTTATTTCTTACATTTCCTTTTACTGGCAGTTTTTCTTCGTAAAAATCCCGCCTGGAGCTATTTTTGTATTGTATAAGTAACGATTTTAATTAGTCATGAGCTGGTCTCTGGTCTGGTCAGGCCTGCTGGTCATGTCGGTCACCTCACGAAGATTTTCTTTACCGAATGAGCTGGTGTCAATATTTCAGTTAGTAATATTACCTACTTACTGAATGAGCTGGTGTCAATAAATATAAAATATAAATAGTAGTAAGTGATATTACTTACTGAAATATTGACACCAGGTCATTACTTACTGAATATTACTTACTGAAATATTAACACCAGCTCATTCGGTAAAGAAAAACTTTGTGAGGTGACCGACATGACCAGCAGGCCTAGCATGCACACGCGACAACATTCTTCTCGTTACTTTTTGTCGTGCGAGAACGTGGCAAGGCTACGTGTAAACGTGTATAGCATTCAGAAACACGCAGTGACGTCAATCGATGCTTAAGCAAGACCGAAATAAGTCATTTAGTACAAGTTCGAAAGAGACGGATCGCGATGACGTCATTATGTGTTTGCTGAATGCTAGACCTTGTTTTTTTGGATCATGTGTAAACATACGTCTGTCTCATACCGTTGTCGCGTTACGCATGCTAGGCCTGGAATTAATAATATTCGAAAGACATGTTTTACTCAACAACCCGCGTCGAGCCAACGTGGTGGATAACGCCTTCAACCAAATTTATTTTATTATGGTCGTAGGATAACTGCACATACAAGTTCGATTAAGAGTACGTTAGATAGGTCTTTGCAGTGGAACGGTTTAAGACGATGTTAGTGTGATGATGCGCCTACTAATTATGTAAATTACTAATTTAGTATTTAGTTATTATGATATGCTTATTATATTTATTATCGTCATTTTAACATAGCATATCATCACGTCTTTCCTCCAAAGGGGCTGGCAGAGGTGTATTTAACACCCACACCTCGTCGGACGATATTCATTCACAAATGACACAGGTGTTAAGCCCGTCGCCATACACCGGGCTCTAGTTATGTAGCAGATGCCATTAAATACGCACATATGTTAATACAATGAAAAAATTCGTGCATGCCTTCGGCTGAGATCGAACCCGCTCCCTCTGGCTTGAGAGGCGGGCCATCTCCAACTAGGCTATTATATTCATATTAGAAGACACAAAATAAATTAACAGTTAACGTGTTAATATTCACGAACATACAATTATTAACAACAACATTAACACTGCAGTTAAGTACCTAGTACCTACTTTCGTCCAAAACAACGCAGTTTTATAACTTGCACTATAAATCGTTCAAAGTTCTAAACAACTATAAACTGTGGGCGATCAAAGCATTTTCCAATAACGTAGTGGGCATTAAGAGCATTTACGACATACGTGTTGTTAGTCTCAAAAGTTTTGGATGTGTTTTCTTTTGTCCTATTTAATAGTAATCGTCTGGAGGCATCCGATCTGTCAGAGTGATTTTTTATGCCATAGATGGCATACAAGCTAAAAGGGCCGCCTGATGGTAAGCGATTACTTGTAGGATCCTGTAGGAGTACTGTACTGTGTAATTCCAGGAGCATCACAGTTTTTTTTTTTTATGTAGAATTTGTCGGCGTTTGACCACCAACTCGCCTGATGTTAAGCGACGTTGTGGTCTAAGATGGAGCACGACGACCTATAAGGTAGTTATTCACTCTAGCCTTGAAATGAAGACTGAAGAAGTACAAAGAAGGCAGCTGAGTGGGGCGCTACAAGTGCGCTACTGCTCAGACCCGTCTTCGGAACGTTTTCTATTTATGTGAAATCTAAGCTCATTCTTTTCGATATGTTGCTACTTTGTCATGCGTAAAATCTCAGCTAAATGGAAAAGAAAATTACGTTCACTTCTCTACGTGCATTTTTTTAATGTCCATTGTTCGTGCGAACTTGCTATCAAACATACTTTAGTGTCTCTGTAGCTACAACGTGTTGTTTTGCATTCCCGCGGAATTTGTAGAGGTAGTTATACTCCACTAGCAGAGCACGAACAAATTATGGGGCAACCTTGATATCTACAAAAAAAGCAGCTGTTCCAAACATTTTGTCGACATTTTGTACGTTGCTATGCGATGTAAATACCTTGCAAAAATATTAATTCGTATAAAAAGTACTTCTAAGTACTGTAATTTGACTAATCAGTAAAGTTATACTTAGATCTTATCCTAGCAAATCCCATTTACGCCACTTTGTCCAAGTACATTACAGTTACAGTTCGACAATAATGATAGTCATTTCTTCAAATATATTACATGGCTAGCATACAATTACCATGTACTGAGCGATATTTCATTTCCGTAAGCAATTTGAATAATACATTGATATATTACTTAATGAACACTTAAGCAATACTTGACGTGCGTGTGCGCACGGTCAATGCATAATTTCAATCACTTAAACTATTTCGATTGTGTGTGCCAACATGTAATTCGTCACGGTCAAAATGTATATTAATGATACGATATCTGTTTATTATCGATAAATCGAATCGATTCGATTGTATGTGTATTTTGATGTCAGTGGCTAGCATTTGAAATATTGAAGTCAATTGTATTGGATAAGTTACAACATTAAGTGTTGATCGATATGGTTTGTGATCTACGAGATCGCGAAATTTGCAACTAGCAACGCCCTGCGATTTTATTACCAACTTACAATTATAGCGTTAATATTAGCAACAATTATATCATATTATCAAACAATCAATCAATCGTTCATTTATTTGTCAAAAAAACAAATTTTACAACAAAAATGGTCTCCGAACTAGTAAAAAAAATTGTGCTACGGATTATTAACAAACACATTAGCTTTCATGCAATATTGTGTACATAATTATAGTTCTAATGAAAGCACGAAAAGAAGCAGACAAGCTTCTCTTTCATAAATTTCATAACAACTGCTAACGCTAGCGTTCTGAGTTGAGTATGGGCAAGCAAGAACTGCTACGTAAACGCTCTTGCATTTAGTATTAAAATCTATGGCCTATGCCATTTGTTTGATAACGAAGAGCTATTCTTTCAAAGTCAAAGTCATAGCCAAAATGTTTTTATTCAATTTGGGTATCAAAGGTACACTTATGAACGTCAAAGTTTTATAATAGTCTCGAGCGCCGTTATTCGGAAAAAGAGCCACTACTTTGAGCTACCCACGTCCGTAGGAGTGTACTCTATTCTGATTCCCTACACGTGGTCGTGGTAGTGCTAACCGGGTAGCAAACTCTGGTGGAAGGCTTCGGCCGTGGCTAGTTACCACCCACCGGACCAAGCCATGCCGTGAAATTACCTAGTCGTGTTTCGGGATGTAGTCCGGTGTAACCGTTCCGAAGACGGGTCTGAGCAGTAGCGCACTTGTAGCGCCTCACTCAACTGCCGTCTTTGTACTTCTTCACTCTACAAAACTTCAAGGCTAGAGTGAATAAGTACCTTATAGGTCGTCGTGCTCCATCTTAGACCACAACGTCGCTTAACATCAGGCGAGTTGGTGGTCAAACACAGACCTATTCTACATTAAAAAAAAAAAAAACTTAGAAGAACAGGGAAGAAATTTGTTCATAAATTCAAGGACTACAAATATTTTTTTCAATACCTATCATTAAAATTATCTACTGCCTCCTTACCTAACTCTCTAAGGCTGAGTGGCACAAACTAACTTTAACTATAACCAAAGGTTTTACTTTTACCAGAGATTTTATGACTCGTTATGTTACTTTTACTCTTTGGCTATCGTAAATACCTAACACTACCAGAGCGTACCTAAACGTAACCAACGGTAAAATCTCTGGCAAACCAGAGTTTTTGGACTGGTTAAGCATTGCTTATGAGTATATTTAAAGTTAGTTAGTGCAACACAGCCTATATGTATAAGTATGGGTAACATTATCTGATAGCTGTTACCTACGACTTAGTACGCATTGATTCAGACAATAGTATCCAAAAACCTTCCTCGTGATATACTATAACTAATTATCAAATTTCATCAAGATCTGGGCTCATGTTTAGCCATGAAAAGTTTACAAACAGACAGATAGACAGACTTACTTTCGAGTTTATAATAAGTAATTTCATATTTTTGCTGTCGACCCCATGTTAAGACTTTTTCTTGGTCGCTACTAGGTACTTTAACATACTTACTTCACCTTTTTATGTACACAGTTTTGAGCAATAAAATTTTACTTTACTTTACTTTGCTACGCTCTTGACAGAGCGGTCGTGGTCGTCATGCAATACTGTAAATAGCAGCGGCTGATGTAACTGCGCCTCACAATATCTCGCCATGCCTCTCTGCTCGAGGTCATTCTGGTGCACTCATGTTAGGACTAACGATATGTTATACCATAACTTAACGTCTAGCTTAAAATAGCAACTGTCCCTCGCAACAAAACTATGTTATTCAAACATTAAACCACAACCCAAGCGACGGACAATAAATGTGTATAATTATTTCATACCGAGATAATGGTGTTTCATACAACAAAATGCTAAAATTGTTCAAATATCACGCGTTCCTTGCTTGCGGTGTGAGATGATAAGCGCCAAAGGTCCATTCGTTGCACAATTTTGAGATGAGCCACGAACAATGCGATAATTTGGCTCGGTCATCTATCCAGCAAAGTACTAACACCCTAAAATTCACTTAAGTTCACATATCACTGCTAAATACAAATTCATTTAATTCTAAATTATGCCATCAAGTCAATCAGTCAATGCATTACTTTGATGTAATGTTTCAGTTAAAGTTTAGTCATGTGTGAATTATTCTCTTAATTATTGCAAAATAGGTAGTTGACAATACCGTAAACATACTTGCTAGGCATTCTGTGTAGTTTTAATAAAGAAATAAAATAAGCCCCCCCCCCCCCGAGAAAAAGGGCCCCCGAGACGGTGTTTGACCAAATCTGGGGCCCTTTGGGCTTATTTCTTTCGTTTGAGTCAAACGTTACGTGATGGATGAAACCGTTTGATTTCGGTTTGAAGGTCCATCAATCGGCATAAAATTCACTATCGCTGGCTTAATTACCACCTTAATACACCTTTACCAGCTCTCGCCAACCCTCCTCTCCCATCTACAGTTCTACACTCTCTGTTTTTTTCTTGCTGTTCTTTTTTCATTTGAGAATGTATAAAAAAAATTAAGCCTCTTGTTTTATAGCCACACGATAACTCCGTTCCATGCTCACGAATCCCTGCACTCGATGTTGCAAAACCTTCGCCATTGTCGTGCATCCCGTCCACGGTGAACGTTCATAATTATTTTGTGTTTAACTCTATTTGCCTTCCAAATGGCTCTATTATCCGAATTCTGGGAATATTTTGGCATAAGTAAGTAAACATGTTTTTATGAGAAAATAGAGCAGTTTGTTTATTTTCATACCTATGTAATGTTATCATTATTATATTTATTGAGTCTCCGATGTTTTCGTATCTAATTATACATTAGGTAGCTAAGAAAATAAATCTCGTGTAAGTAATGAGGATAAATTATAATGAAAACAACAGAAATTTCCTACTAAGTAAATAGGGTCAACTGGGACAAATGCGTCTGTGGGTTAATTGTGTCTTTCGAGAATCACTGACAAACCCTTCAAAATAGTAACTAACGCCATATTGTACAGATTATTGCAATTAAAGATAATTTGTGAAGCGCCTAATTTGTGAAGGGTTTTCAGTAATTCTGAAAAGACGCAATTGCCCCACAGACGTATTTGCCCCAGATGACCCTACCTGCCTATGCCTGGCTATTAGTTTGTACTTGAGTTTATTCTATATTTTCTATACCAGCAGCGTGTTAATTTAGAATTGCCTAGTTTTGCATCAGAGTCCCTGCGGTTTTCTTTCAATTATTTTTTTAGGACTAACAGTAGTTTAACTCAATCAACTATAGTGAAAATAACAGAAATTTTCTTCTTAATATAACCTATGTATTAGCGTGGCTATTAGCCGGTACTTATAGCAGAGCTTATTCTATATTGTCTCTACCAGCAGCGTGTTAATTTGGAATTGCCTAGTTTTCTGTTAACGGTTTTGTTTTCGGTTGGTTGTTAACGGTTTCGATATTTCTATTCTGTTTTCGGTTTTCTTTCAATTATTTCATTATTATTTTTCGTACTAATAGTAATTTATCTCAATCATAAATTAAGAACTAATAATATCTAGTATCTGGTCGCCTTAATCATAAATCCATTTTGACGTTCATGGTTTAATGGGAATTAATCTACCTACGCATAAATCCACTAAATGTCAACCTTTGACATTTATGTATAATCTTGGCATAATAAATTAATTTTTAATTTAGTTAATATTATAAAAAAATAATTAATTTAATTAATACTATACTTTGTTTTACCTTCGATAAACAGTTTATAGAGGTCGCAATTTGATAAGTTAAATCTTCTAATTTTCTTCAAATTATCTTGTAAATTTGCTACCAAAGTTAACTACTTTCTTTCTCTTGCCGCTTAATATTGTCCTATTTCAACTTCGCTTGCGTTGTTTCGGCTTAAAACTTCCAGCTAGTTCGGAGTTAGTAGACTGGCAATGCATTGAAGTAAGTTCCTAATTAGTAACACCTAAAGGAACTTCGTGGTATTTTCTAATTACAAGAATTATAGGAGAATTAAATTTAAAGTTGAAAGTGAAGGCTGAATTGAGAATGATGAAGTTAGTCGCCAGATTTATAAGCGCTATTGAGAAGACAAATGACAAATAAAGCCGAATCCCCACTGACTGAGCATGCCTCGTGAGGCACGCTTCTATTTTAATCTGCAACGTGGTAGGTGACAAGTAACATTATTAAAAGGTAAACGAAAATCCAGACTGCAAAATGCAAGTCCGACACTCCGGATAATTATAAATAAAATGTTGTACCCTAAGTCACTTTCACTATCAAGACAATTTGAATGACAGCTCACATGTCGAAATCCATCAAGCTATTTAGGCTGTAGGACGTGCCATTGAAACCTAATACATATATTCCCACATACATACAATCATATGTACATGCAAACATGCAAATCGGAGGAAGTAGAGGTTGATGCCATAGAGGAAGGTTTTGGTCGGTAGGAATACTTATCGAGTCCGACATACCCAGGCAAGGCCTGATGATACATATCATCAGGCCATATATGTTGTATCACAACATTTAGGTGTATTTTTCCAAACTTCTATAGAAAAAAACAGCAAACACCCATGTATACTTACAAACACTCGAAAAACAACCCTTTTTCTAGCGCAGTCGGGTAAAAACAAAGCATATTTGTGGTTTAGCAAGCAAAGTGAGATAAAAATGTGTCTTGCGAGGCATGCTCGGTCAGCGAAGAATACCATGTTGTTACCAAGCACGTGGTTACCTTCACTGGAGTTCTCGACAAGAAGAAAAAGAAGAAGTGCTCCAGAAATCAAACACTAAAAAGTACCATAACTCCTAACTAAGTACATCGGTTTTGGATGACATCTCATCTGAAAACTTTATTTTATCCAAAATCTCATGTATTATTTACCTACTTATTTCTTAATGCATCACCAGACTAGTCCATGAATAAGCTCTTGTCATACCAACTACGAGACTAAAGTGTATTTCAACGAAAAAAAAAAATCTGATAGAACTACAATTTACAAGCAAATTAAATTAAAAACGAAAAGTGATTTTAAAAGCGCGCCATAGTAAATTCGATATCGAATATTTCAGGTGTTTTAAAAATAATAGAATTAATATATATTCGGAATTTGTTTTTTATTATTCATGCCTACTTTTCATATTCTATGATTGTTTCACATACTTCGTTAAATTTGAAGAAATAACATGGAAGACAAAATAACGAAACACACAACACTCAAGAAGACAATGCAATGTTACAGTTTAAAAAGACGTGGTAAGGTAAGAAAAGAAAATTGGTACTTCTTAGCTCGTTTGCGATTCCTTCAAACCTTTTCACCGTCGAATGCTGACTAGCAGTGTTGTGTGATTGGATACTCCAAACGATTCCTCTTTAGCCAGACGGGGCTAACACAAAGGGATGTAAAGGGATAATTCAAAAAAGGACATCCTTGAAACGCCCAATTCTTCGCTTCATTTCCCGGACCCTTCTATCTACCTTAAAGGAGTGATTTGCTTCGTCTAGTCAATTTGTTCTTTGTGCAAAGGATCCATCTTCACCATGATTTAAATATCAAATCTCTTGCTTTTAGGGGGAGTGAAAACGCGTGACGTAACTGTGGACGCAGTCTATTGATTATCTATTTCATAGAATTTTTTAAAACTTTGAATTAGATTTTTCGTACACAAAAGTGATCACTGATTTCATTTACATCAAGTCGTGTTGTTGTAAGGGAGTCTACACACCAAAGTTACCGACAAACGCCGACGCATGATGTCGACGGCTCGACTTCATAATTTCGGCGAACATTTTAAGAACAAGTTTCATTTTACATTCATTCTATTCCATTATACATACATACATACATACACATATACATACATACTCACACTGGATCTAACGCATTACATTTTCTTACCCATCTAACTCCTAACGTTAAAAAATTTCAAAATACGGTTGTAATAATTTAATAATTCATGTGTTAGTTAATTATGTGTAGTATAGTGTCCAAAAATGATGTAGAATTGCAAATATAGTGTAAACAACTGAAAGAGTACTAGCTACCATCGTGTCCTATCGTGTCGCTATCCTATCGTGGTAGCTAGGAACTATCAAACACTGTACAAAAATTTTTCGTTTCAAATGATTTTTTATGATATTATCATATTATTTTTAAAAGAAAAACAAAAAACACGACTGCAAAATGGTGTACCCTATCTCACTTCCACTATCAAGACGATTCAAATGACAGCTCACATGTCGAAATTCATCAAGCCGCTTAAGGCTGCAGGGCGTGCCAAAGAAACCTCATACACACATATACTTATACATACTTACATGCATGCACTCGAAAAATGTAAATCTACTTCTTGCGCAGTCGGGTAAAATAATCAAGCCGCACATGAAAGTTGGCGGCATGTGTCGGCAGGTCGGCGACTGTGGTGTGTAGACTCCTTAGAGGAGGCTACACAAAGTCGCCGACCCACCGACTCTTACAATATGCTGACTAGAGCTTTATAAACAAATGATGAAACGCTTTGTGAACGTTCCCTTTGAAGCCTTTTTTTTCTTCTAAATTAGTTTTGCATTTATCATTGTTTCAAATAACATAACTGTGCAAGAAGGAGAGTTATGTTTTACGAGTGTATGTGTGGATATGTGTGAGTGTATGTGGATATGGATACAAGGTATGTATGAGGTTTCTTTAGCACCCCCTACATCCTAAACAGCTTGATGGATTTCTACATGTGAGGTGTTATTTGAATCGTCTTGATAGTGGAAGTGACATAAGGTACAACATTTTGCAGCCGGGTTTTTGTTTTTTTTTTTTATGTTACTTGTTTGATATGACATTTTAGTCGAAAAATACTAACAGTGACTGCCTTGGTGGCTCAGTTGGTAGTGAACCTGCCTTCTGAGCTTGGGGGTGTGGGTTTGATTCCCGCCTAGGGCAAACATTCATGTGATGAACATTTGTGTTTGTTCTATGTCTGGGTGTTAACATCCATTGTACAAAAATATATATGTCTATGTATATCAGTCTCTGGCAGCCATAGTACAAGCTTTGCTTAGGTCAGGCGACCGTGTGTGAAAATGTCCTGAATTTATTTATTTGTTTAGTTTTTCTATAACATTCTTGCCCTAGTTTCTAACCAACTGCGCCAATGTTATTTGGCTAAAACCAGTATTTAGTCGCGTTAGCTTTATCTGGCGAAAACTAGATATATGCGTCGGTTTTCCGTACAAAATCCCCAATTAGACTGTGAAAGTAGCGGCAGAGATCGAATATATCGGTATCAAATTGCAACAACAGTTTGCGAAGCCTTTGTTGTCGCTGACCGTTTGTGTGCAGTATGGGCCGTTGAACAAAGAAGATTATTTTTATTGGACACTAAAAGGTGCAACAGACCGAACATGTGTGGAATTGAGAGTAAAATCAATATCGGTGGCTGCTGTACGCTGAGGAACAGTATGGGTACTTAGGTACTTAAAACATCTGTCAAGGAGAAGTTGTAAATCAAAGTGATAGTGGGTTATGGAAGCTTTGTAAAAGCGATGGCAGCCTAGTTGGGAGAAGGTCCGCCTCTCAAGCCAGAGGGAGCGGGTTCGAACCCAGCCGACGACGGCGCGTCCCAAATTTGTTCATTGTGTGAACATATGTGAGTATTGTATGTCATCTGCTACATGATTGGAGCCCGGTGTATGGCGACAGGCTCTCTGTCACATTTGGGACTGAATATCGTCCGGCAAAATGTGGGTGTTGTATTACACCTCTGCCAGCCCCCTCGGGGGAAAGGCGTGACGATATATGTAAAATTAGTGATGTATGCTTGTAGTGAGGTTGGGTCAACTGCTTCTGTGGGGCAATTGCGTCTTTCGAGAATTACTGACGAACCCTTAACAAATTGGGCAACTAACGCCATCTTGTACAGATTATTGCAACTAAAGATAGAAAAAGATGTAGGTGGCGCCTAATTTGTGAAAGGTTTGTCAGTAATTCTCGAAAGACGCAATTGCGCCACATACGCTTTTGCCCCAGTTGACTCTATTAGGTAAAATAACAAATGGAAAATGTAATTAAAACATTTGCAGTGACGGTAGTTACCCCAAAATAAAATTTACACGTATATCTGTATTTTTATATTCTTTTCAAACAGTAAATTTTTCTACATGTCAAATATTTAGCTGTTGGTCTTTTATCTCCGTCGCAGGTGTGTGTGAGTGTGTGTGTGTATTTCTTTTTGATTGCAACCTAAGTTGTTTGGATGCTGCTTGCGGGTCGCTTTTCTGCTCGTGGTGTACTCACAATGTAATAAGTAACACAATGTAAAAAGTAAGTAAGCTATGACTTAATAACTAACCCCTTCTACCTGTATTCCTCTTAAGTAATAATTAATGATTTATGTTAACAAAAGTCACGGTCCCCGGAGTCCGTGGAGTGTAATTTTTAAATAAAAAAAAAACTTAAGTTGTTCCTCTAGATGGGGGGTTAGCTAAACCAGGCACCATTTTTTTAAGCGTAATGAAATGACAAGAGTCAACGCGTGACATCACACTCGCACCAACTACTCGCGTCATACGAGCGAGTGTAAGAGCACACGATGACCATTGCCGTTACACTTACAAAATAAAAGGCAGGCTTTAAAGTCAAACGGCCCAACTGGCATAGTGATGTATACCGGCTTGAATTTTCACATGGTCGCGGATAGCGGATCCGCGGGAAATAGATTGCATCGTCCAGCCAGGGATGGCCGTATATTGACAACAATTCAATTTTAGAAGCTATGGCGACGATAAGTCACGGTTAGGGTTGAGCTGGAGCGAATACAATTTATACGCTCTAACTCAGAATAACCGTTATAACCGTTATTTAGCTGCGTACCTAAGCGGTGATATTTTCTGGGAATAGAGTGAATTGTAAGTAATTCCACCGTTCAAAAGCACTACGTGTGAAATATGAAGTACCGGTATAATCGGTGAGTAGAAAAGATTGAAGGAAAATTAATGGACTGGTAACAGCGATGCATCAAATCAAAATTAAGTATGGATTTTTTTTCAAGGCTAGTTTATGTAAAAATTTATGGGTAATGTACTCCTGTTTAAAATTGTTTATTTAATCGTAACTTCTAAACTCTGTCAATGACAGTAGTTGTGGTATCGTTAAAGTTCTGCCATTATCCTGATAAGAGAAGAAAGAAAAAAACTTACATTCGAACCTGTTTTTAGGTTCACCGGTTCACAGCGCCGCCCGTAACTAGGGCTGTGCCAGCGATGACCAGGCACTTGGTGCAGTTTTGGAGTCACATGCCTAGTCCGTTATAGAAAATAAAATGTAAAAATGACCACAGACTTACCCTTGAATCTAGTCCCAATCTCATTCAAATTCTAATCCGAATCAGTTTCAATCCCAATTTACAGTTATCATCACCAAGTTTCAGGTCATGCAATGCCTGAAAAGTGTCACTACCAAGTGACACTTTTCAGGCGGGCGCTTAAAAGACTAGTTTACAGTACTGGAGGGCTATTCCTACGCGTAAGATGAGATGAGATTTTATCTTGGTCACTCTCACACCTATGACGTTTCAAACGAGAGCAACAAGGACGAAAAAAAGTGAGATGAAAATCTTAAAGATTTGAGAGATTCTTAGAAATTTGAGATTTTCATCTCATCTTTTTCCGTCCTTGTTGCTCTCGCTTGAAACGTCATAGGTGTGAGAGTGACCAAGATAAAATCTCATCTCATCTCACGTCCAGGAATAGCCCCCCTGGTCATTGATATAGGCTGATGTGACTTTTTAATTTCAAATTTATAGAACGAGTAATAACACGGTTTTTACGCTATTTGAACGGAATTTAATTTTGACACGTACTTCTTGAGTAATTAACTCGTATTTTATTTTCATCAAAAACATAAAACTTTACAAATGATTTCCAACCCCAAACAACAGTTTGGAACTATAACGCCTGCCACCACTCACGAGACAAGTGGCTTTCGCGTCAAAACTATTTTAACAGGGTCTCATTCATTTCCAACATGCGTACGTCGACAGCGAGCTATTAAAATTAATTTATGTGTGCGGACAAATATTAATTCGCGATGTTAACACCCTTGTCAAAGTAATTCGGAACCCTCGGGTCTTTCCGCCTTGCGGTGGACAAAGCCTCTATTCGTAAGGATACCGTATAGTCGGGGAGCTGGTGACAGAAAACTTAAAATTACAAATAATGTATTTTATGAGCATTGTGTGTCTATGACTTTCTTATCTCTTCCGTGTGTCGTTTATTTTGCAAGCATTTTTTTTAACTAAAGTTTTACTAGTCAAAGTCAAAGTCAAAATGTTTTTATTCAATTTAGATATCAAAGATACACTTATGAACGTCAAAGTTATTTAAATAGACTCGACCGCCTTGTTCGGATAAAGAGCCTCTACTCAAAAGAACAGGCAAGAAACTGAGAGGCATTATTTTTTCAAATAATAAATAAATTACAGTCTCACAAATTTTGGCTTACAACTAGGTAATATTTATAAATACTAGTGGCCACTTGGCGGAAGTGGAAGGCTCCAGACATCTTTTTCTTCTAAATAATTCTTAACCTTATAGTACCCTCTTTTCATTAATGTAGTTTTTACATGTGATTTGAATTTTCCCTCAGTGAGCCCTGTTATATTTTTCGGGATTTTATTGTAAAAACGAACGCAGTTGCCTAAAAATGACTTTTTTGACTTAGTCAGTCTAAATCTCGGTACAGCTATCCTATCCTTATTTCTAGTGTTAAAATTGTGATAGTCACTGTTATTGTTCAAGGAGTGGTTTTTATGTTTTGCTACTTCTACCAGATAAAATGACATACTAGTCATTGTGTTCGCCCTAGATAGAGCAGCTTAGTATCTCTAAAAACATTTGGCCAATAATTATTTATTTATTTATTTATTTATTTATTATTATTAATTGCTGATATTTATAATAATTATTTATAACAATAGCTTCAAACCAAAACGTACTCACACATAACTTTCGTTGCAATGAATAACTTTCCAAGCGTTAATTGCAAATTTGCATGTTTGAAAAATTATATTCATGAAAATTAAGTAGCTTTAAGTGTTTTACACTCATAGCTCCCAGCCTAACAGTATTCACGGGAATTTCTCTCCAAATCCCCACGTCACAAGTGCACTATTATTCATACAGTATAACCTACTCACACGGCGTTTATCTTCGCTATGATAAATAGAATATTTTCTACGCCGGTGACTGTTTTACTCGGGTATGGGATACTGTTGCTACTTTCATTAAAATTAAATGTTCCATTCAAATGTTATATAAATGTTAAGCGTTGGTGTCGCTTTATTGAAATCTGAGAATAGAAACATAGTTGTCATTAAAATTCTACATGTCCTAATACCCACGCTGTTGACTTATACCCCTTAAGCAATACACACAAACACACATCGTCACGCCTTTCCCCCGAGGGAGCTGGTAGAGGTGTAATACAACACCCACACTTCGCCGGACAATATTCGGTCCCAAATGTGACAAGGGGCAGGCCTGGCGCCATACACCGGGCTCTAGTTATGTAGCAAATAACATACAATACGCACATATGTTTACATAATTTAATAAACGTAAAATCTCGGAATATATAAACAATGTGTTGTCTTTTTCGCTCGAGTTCAAAAATTTAAAAGAAAGAAAAAGACACTGTATCTACTGTACATACTGACTATCCGAGGCTATACAACGTTTATTGCTAAGAGGACTTTAAGATTTGAGTTTATAATAAAAGTATAGAGACATCCGCTTCATTATATCATACCAGCTGCGCCCCGCGGTTTCACCCGCGGTTAAAAACTATCCTATGTGCTATTCTAGACTATAATCTATCTCTGTGCCAAATTTCATCCAGATCTGTTCAGCCATTCTGGCGTGAAAGAGTAACAAACATCCATCCATCCATCCGTCTATTCTTACAAACTGTCGCGTTTATAATATTAGTAGGACAACGTGTTGTTTTAAATTCCCGCTGAATTTGTAGAGGTAGTTATACTTCCACTAGCAGAGCACGAATAAACTACGACAAAACCTTGAAATCGAAAAAAAGCAGCTGTTTCATACATTTTGTTGAACTAATCTTTTGTATGGAACAGCTGTTTTTTTTCTCAGTTTCAAGGTTGTCCCATACATTATTGGTACTGTGCGAGTGAAGTATGACTGCTTCTACAAATACCGTGAGAATGCAAAGCAACACGTTATAGTGACTAAAAGTAATTAAGAACATTAGTTAAATAATTATAATGTTTTCTCACTTTAATGCCGGAGGATTAGATTCTCGCTAGTAGAAAGGTGTGCTTGGCGTTAATATTTCAAAGGCTTAGGAAAGTCTTTGCTAAGACAGAAATAAACGTAGTAGCTGTTATTGCATTTTTTGATTAAAGAGGAATGCAAGTGCTTGCACAGAATTTATAACGTTTGCAGTCTTTTATTTTGATTCGTTGTGTTATGAAGCGTGAAAAGAATTAAAAGGGTAAGGATGGAAATATTGCATTTGTTAATGTGATATAAATTTAAGTTCCAGGAAGTAAACATTTCTAAAATGTTACTTTAACCAATCTCTAGTGTATTTCCGCTCCTACGTCGTATTATGTACACCAAAAATATGGGTTCGAATTTAAAAAAAAACGAATGGTGAAAATGGATGAATATGGATAGTTGTATTTAATTATAGTAAAAAAGATAAAGTAATTACAAAAAAACTTTAATAAGACTAAACCAACAAATCTAAAACGAACTATAATACTACTTCCTCGGTGGCTCAATTGGTAGTGAACCTGCCTTCTGAGCTTGGGGGCGTGGGTTCGATACCCAACTAGGGCAAACATTTATGTGATGAGTTTTTGTGTTTGTTCTATGTCTGGGTGTTAATTCTCTACTCAAGTATGTATATAAAAATATATAAGTATGTATATCAGTCTCTGGCCGCCATAGTACAAGCTTTGCTTAGTTTGGGGTCAGAGGACCGTGTGTGCAAGTGTCCCGGATATTATTATTTTTATTTTTATTATTACTTTAATAAACGTGAAAATCTAATAATCCGCTCGCTGCCAGCAGTAGGCAAAGTACCCAAAATGCTGGCCACATTGCCGTGTTGGATTGCGATACTGATCCTTTGGACAAAGTACCGGCCAGCATTTTGGTCACGAGTTGCTTAGACCAGACGAAATGATAGATGTTAATAGTAATTGGAGCTTGTATTCCTTGGTGTAGTTAATGCGATGTTAGAGCGGAAATACATTATACATTAGTTAAAGTATCGTTTGTGATATTTCTCAGGAAAAAGGAATTTGGTACCACATTTTGATAAACAATCCCTCTAAAATTCCATGGTTTACTAACAGTAAGATGAAGAGACAATGGATAGTTATGGCCAGCAGACTCCGTTCCGGGCACATACCCCTAAATAAATTTAACTGTCTTATGAAGCTGGTGGACTTCACCTGCGACATATGCGGATGCTTCGAGGACTTGTATCACATCCTGGTGATTCCACCAGGATGTGATACACGTTTATTTCACATACACAACATTCGTTCGCGGACGCATTCTGTTAGATCTGCCATGCACACTCAATACGGTTATAATTTTCTCGATGTCGATGTCGGTGTGATTCAAAGTGTTCTGTCTGCTTCACTGGGTGAAGCGGCTAGAACACTAAACTGTGTAACATTATGAAGTAGGTGACAAGAGAATGCACACAATGGAGATGACATAGTCGCATAGCGACATAAGCAACAAAACATTTAAGATAAAAAAAAAAATGCGATGATTACCTTCCGCAAAGTAACGCCTGGTTTAATCAACTAATAAATTTATTTACTTTAATTTTTTTTTAAAACATCACAAATGATTTTTTTTTAATTTTTTGAGTAAATAATTATTTACTAGTTGATTAAATCAGGCGTTACTTTGCGGAAGGTCATCATCACATTTTTTTTATCTTAATTTTTTTTTAAGATAATTAATATAATTTTTTTTTTTTTTAAATGTTTTTTTTAATCTTAATTTTCTTAAAGATAATTCTACCATAATGTTTGTACCTAGAAATAATTATAATTTTAACAGTCTTTTGTTCTGATAGAAATATCAGAACAAAAGACTGTTAATATTTTAATTATATTAAAGACTGTCTTCCGCGGCCTATCGATCGACATGAAAATGAACTGAAATGCTCTACTCATGTTGATGCTTTGCTCAGAACTACTCGTAGCATTGCTTTTCCACAACATACCTTGGCAGCCTTTAATGTCATTAAAAAAAAAAAAATCTCTTTACCGTTTTAAATTCTGAACAAAGTCTACTCAACCGGTCAACCTCAGCGATCGACATATTTTACGGAAAACTTAGCAAGAAAATTCAACGTTCTAACGGAGGCATGTTTTAATGAAATTTTAACCTGAACATCGCAACTAAGAGGAGAGGTAGTGAAACACAAAATGCAAATGTAGAATACCGTAGCCGGATCTAGGATGCCTGAGTGGCGGAAATTATTAAAAGCTTCTTCAAAACGAAACGGTTTTTGAGATTTTAACCTTAATTTTTGAAGTTTTAAACGAACACTTTGAAAGGCACGTCATTATTTCAAAAAGGTTGATGTTAATTATTTATTTTTGGACAGCATTCGTTTTATTTAATCACATACGAGTACATACCTGAAAATACTGCCTCAGTGGCTCAGTTGGTAGGAAACCTGCCTTTTGAGCTTGGGGACGTGGGTTCGATTCCCACCTAGGGCAAACATTTATGTGATGTACATTTCTGTTTTATCTATGTCTGGGTGTTAATCGACCGAGCGAGGGTCAGCGCGCGAAGCGTCTCTGCTTTAGCTTCGACATAAATGCTTTCGTATGTCCGAATTCTGTCTGGATCTCTGTCCGGATCTCTGTCCGGATCTCTGTCCGGATCTCTGTCCGGACCTCTGTCCGGATCTCTGTCCGGATCTTTGTCTTCCTCTACAGGTCACATTTCTTAACCGATTCTCTTGAAATTTTGTGAGTAGGTTCGAGATTTTTTACAAAATTGCGGAAAATTACTTTAAAAAAAAATTACTAAATTACTGTAGTTATATTAAGTATTATTGTTTCCATCCCAAATATGGTTAAAAATCAAGTACGTAATCATATTTTATGGTATTGGACTGACTCTCCTGATGATCCATGCATTTTATTGTAACTAATTCGCGACGATAGCGGATTAAAATAGAGGAGCATCTATACAAGGGTGTGTAAATAAAACCACACACTTGTATAAACTTTTGCACTGTCAGTTTAAAGCCGTTGAGGTTGTTTTCCATAATTCTTCTTATACAAATAAAAAAGTTTGATTAAACGTGTATTTGTTACAGTTTCAGGTTCAAATGAATGGACGGACATGGGTGAAATTTGGTGTGGAGGTAGCTTATAATCTAGATCACACATAGACTAGTTTTCAACATAACACATCGTCACGCCTTTCCCCCGAGGGGACTGGCTGAGGTGTAATACAATACCCACACTTCGCCGGACGATATTCAGTCCCAAATGTGACAGGGGGCGAGCCTGTCGCCATACACTGGGCTCCAGTCATGTAGCAGACGACATAAAATACGCACATATGTATATGCAATACACAATGAACAAATTGGTGCGTGCCGTCGGCTGGGTTCGAACCCGCTCCTTCTGGAGCGGGCTCCTCCGGGAGAAGCAGGCTTTCTCCAACTAGGCTGTCATCGCTTTTCAACCCTAGTTTTCAACCGCGAGACATACCGCGAGGCGCAGCTAGTATACCTATTTAGATATAACAACAAACGCTGAGCCATTGCAGAAGCCTTCGTTTCAACACCAAGAGCTAGCCACTCAACCAATACGAACTTACTGTTATAGTCAGGGCTACATTAGTAAAAATCAATCTCAAAAACCAGAAATATAGACATGCTTTTAAGGAGATAATCTTGGTGAAGGACTTTTCAAATCGAAGGGACAGTAATCGTCAAGTTCCATTAGTAAATGGGCAGGCTTGTTACAGCACAATATCCAACGGCTGCCCTGCACTAGTGAGCCATGAAAGCGAACAGCGATAACCTTTCATTGTCGCACAAAGAGCCCAGTCAGCCGCGAACGGACAAAATTGATTTTTGCTCATATTGTACAAGGCCAAGTGGAACGAGCCAGTATGTGTCATTTCAGTTCCGAACGGGCCATTTACACTGGCATGACAATGTTTTTGATATCAGTTACGAGTTTGACTTTTGAGTATTTTGTTTGTTTGAAGTTTTCTAAGAGTGGAAGGCCATCCGGTTTATTATTTCGAAAGTAAAAAAAAACGTAATTTTTTTAAGGTTCAGAGAGGTATTACAGGACCCACACTTTGCCAGATGAAGGATAAAATGGACAAAATATAATTCTTTGACATGTAATTTAATTATTCGCTAAATTAATATTTAACATATCCTGAATATTTAACAGGATTAATGTGAGTGTGACATTAAAACTGTTTGACATTAATTATTGACACTATGACATACTTTTAAAAATTAAATGAAATAAAATTGCATCGTTTCGTCGCGAATGGTCAAATTCGCAATCGGTCAAATTCATGAAAATCGCAATCCGTCAAAATAGCAAACCGTCAAAATAGCAAACCGTCACAATAGCAAAGCGTCAAATCATTATGTGTATACTAGCTGTTGTTTGTGTCTTCGTGCGCGAAGATTTGTTTCCACATATACCTACTAAACAGTATCTTATTCTATAATCCTAATCAACCAGCGAAACGAATAATCATCCAAACATCCATCATTTCATGTCCGTTGCCCAAAAGACATTATTGTTTTAATACTCAGTTGCCCTCACTTGGACAATGTTATTTTCGCATACCGATAGCTTAAGACATGGCTCAGCTACCTTTGATATTTATTTTAAAACTTTGTAAAATTTACTCATGTTTTGCGTAATAAATGATTTGAGTTGATTTGGTGTTCAGTCCCCAATGCGATAGGGGGCGAGCCTGTCGTCATACACCGGGCTCCAGTTTTATATGTAGCAGTTGACAGTAAGTAAATATGCTATGTAAAGCTGTTTTTTTGTTTAAAATACATTTTGATTGGTTTTTAGTAGTACCTATTGGAATTTGAAATTGAAATAAAGTAATTTACTAGTATTTTCACAAAGTTGAAATTTTCAATCTACTGCTTCACAACCTTAACAATCTACATAACTTTGTCACTTCTTAAAAATCATGATCCTCGAATTCCAAAAATAAACTGGCATCACGTAAAATTTTCACGTCCGCTCCACATTTCCACAAAAGGTTTCCTACCTTATATTATTAACATAAAACAGTAAATTAAATGTGCAATGAACGTATACTCGCAGATGAACGCGCAATCAGGCGTGAAGAGCAATTTCGTCGCAATACAATTCTGATTCATGTTCCTGCGCTCCGTGTACCGGCTAGAGTTTATCATCCGTTCGATACATACATAAATTGGGAAGAAAACGCAGATTTTTGTCCTATATTTTGTTTTCCGATCGCAATCGGAATATTCATGGCTTTTGCCTGTTGCGACGTGAAATTGGGGATGTAATGCTGTGCTTTATTAATTTGTAAATGTCAGATGTCATGACCTTGTAATAAAATCAGTTTAGGTATTATTTTGTATTTAGTAGCATTATTTTGTATTGTTTTATATATCGGAGAAATGTAGGGCAGGAAGCCGAAGTATCTCTCATCCCAGTTCTGATGTCGGGGTAATGTAGAAAATAGGAACCACGCCGTCGCATCTGATCTCACGTCTGATGTCGGAGAAACATAGGAAAGGCCGCCGCGCTGTGACCTTCCACTTTTGATGACGGGGAAAATCTAGTAGGCCGAGGTGTTGTATCTGATTTCTGATCCATGAACTCGCTATCACGGGCATCTATGGTTGGCGTCAAACTTCAGAAACGTTGAAATAAGGGGACAGCAATGTAGGCTTTTCACTATTTTAATTATACAGTCACTCAGACTACTTGGTTAATGAATGATCACAAAGATAATTGGAGATTTAGAGTAATGGGTTTACGAATCACCATTGCGTGCGACCGCTTTCAGCCTAGTCAAGTCAACCACTAACTGACAGACATGACGTTCGCCCGAAATCCCAAACGCAACTCCATTCGGTGTTAACCGCTCTAAATGACCATAAACAAATCGATTAATCGTCAAAAATAACAGATTAAAACTATCGATTAACAACTCTCAAACTAATTTTCATTATCCAATGATATCTCGCGCCGTCACGGCCATCCTGCATTTTCACACGTCCTCGGGTGAATAATTCATCTCATCATCTGTGGACAATCATAAAAGTGCTCAAGTAACCACTTAACGCTCGGTCATTCTGACCGTCTCAAATCTACCTCCAAAATTTTACAGAAAGCGAACCAGGTTATGGGATAACACAAAACACAGTTAAACCCAATTCTACCAACCATAAACATCGTACCAGAGTATAATCGACTCTTCCAACAGTAACTTCATATTCGTTACCTATCCCCATAAATTGTCATGATAATTAATTGAATTAAGCAACTTGACTTTTAGTGAAATAAATTGTATTGGGACCAATCGAATAATCGAGGCTAAAACTAAATTATTAGTCATACATCCAATTTTCCAAGAATTTAATCAAGCCACATTGAAAATCCAATGACGGTACACATACGCGGTTTGGACTAATGAAAACTGCTATGTCCAATTTCAAACATGCCATTAAAGTTGTCACTTAGACTTGCCACACAGGCTAGGTCGTAACTCGTACTATGATGTTACACCGGGAGGAATTTACTACATAGGCTCACCACACAGGCTAGGTCGTCACTCAGACTATAATTCAACAAAAGTAGGGTTGCAACAAAGACTTGCCACACAGGATTGCCACACAGGCTTGTCACACAGGCTTGCCACACACGCTTGCCACACAGGCTGGCCACACAGGCTTGCCACACAGGCTATTTCTATACAGGCTTGCCACACAGGCTAGAGCCACATAGGATAGTACCTTGCAGATTAGTGCCACACAGGCTAGTGCCACACAGGCTATTGCCACACAGGCTATTACTACACAGGCTACTGTCCTACCGGCTACTGCCCTTCAGGCTTAGTTTTACCAAAAGCATTGACACTTAGTAAGTTATCTATTAACTGCATGACTCACATGTGCCGCAAGCGGCAGTATGACTAAACTGTTTGTGGGTATTTTTAAACTCTAAGCAACTCCAATAGAAAATAGCACTCTGACATACACCGTGTACGAATATCAAACAAAATGAAAACTTCTCACCGGATTCAATTGCTACTCGTAGGTGATCAATGGCTGCTTCATAGTGCAGGGGCCCAATTCGGAGATAGGAGATTTTCATCTCATCTCGATCTCGATTCCTGGAAGTCTCGACTGCCTCCGACTACTCAAGACATCTCGCACCAATGCCATCGAGATTATCTCGATCACGAGCGAACTGAATAAGGCATCTCGATTTTAGGCATTTTTTTCCAGATGAGATGGTATCTCGAGTTGTAAGAATAGCCCTCCAGGCATTGACCGGATCTCGCACGTTGCTGCTGCTAATTTTGGTGCCCTTTTTCGATCAACGAGTGGCGATGTAACCTCGTTGCAGTAGTAACACGTAAGCGTCGACGTTTTGTTCGGTACACTGCTATCCTTCGTCTCTCGTTGTTTGTTAGTTGCGTCACATAGCATAGACTAGGTGTAATCAAACGCCGTCGAGATAATGCAGACGTCTACTCGATGCTCACTCTCTCATTGCCGCCCTGCTGCCCTTCATGCACCACGAAGAAACAGTCCGCACACTCCACAATTATAGCACGTAGGGGCGACCCTATCAGCCATCTGTTGCTATGCCACTTCGCTTCCAGATCATTGCACAATTGTAGCCAAAGACGGAGCCATATCTTGTTGCTGTGGACGTTATTCTTATCCCAATTTTGATATCGGGGAAAGAGAGCGGTGGTCCTCGTCATCATCTTCAGCACTCATCTTGTTAACTGTGGGCATTAGTCTTATCCCAATTCTGATATCGGAGAAATGTAGGGCAGGAAGCCGAAGTATCTCTCATCCCAGTTCTGATGTCGGGGTAATGTAGAAAATAGGAACCACGCCGTCGCATCTGATCTCACGTCTGATGTCGGAGAAACATAGGAAAGGCCGCCGCGCTGTGACCTTCCACTTTTGATGACGGGGAAAATCTAGTAGGCCGAGGTGTTGTATCTGATTTCTGATCCATGAACTCGCTATCACGGGCATCTATGGTTGGCGTCAAACTTCAGAAACGTTGAAATAAGGGGACAGCAATGTAGGCTTTTCACTATTTTAATTATACAGTCACTCAGACTACTTGGTTAATGAATGATCACAAAGATAATTGGAGATTTAGAGTAATGGGTTTACGAATCACCATTGCGTGCGACCGCTTTCAGCCTAGTCAAGTCAACCACTAACTGACAGACATGACGTTCGCCCGAAATCCCAAACGCAACTCCATTCGGTGTTAACCGCTCTAAATGACCATAAACAAATCGATTAATCGTCAAAAATAACAGATTAAAACTATCGATTAACAACTCTCAAACTAATTTTCATTATCCAATGATATCTCGCGCCGTCATATATATTTAAAAAAATGCCTTGCATGGCTCCTATCTTCATCTTACAAGGACACAGAAGACTTCTTGGTAACAATAAAATAACCCATCTAACGATAAGCTCACACACACTCACACATGCACACATACACAAACACACTATACACTCCCGCCTTTTTACTACATCCAAAATCATTATTTATAGGTACTTATTTAATGTTACTTAATTGAACAATTCTTCTTTTATACATTATTTATTTTATAGTTTATTTTCAAAAGATGTTAATTATGAATAACTACGGAACTATTGTAAAAATCTTCAGACGAGGGCGTTGACGTCTGTGACTCAGTTTTATACTTCTGCAGGTGTCATGGATCGTTAAGTTATGTTATACCTGTGTTATTAAACGTACCAAACGTAACCAAATAAATGTAATATTATTATCTTTTTGTTACTTTAAAATTCTGCATGAAATTGTTACCCTTTATACTTAGATGAAAGAAATGTTTGTTATTGTTTGAAAACTAAAAGAAATCATTGGTTTAGTGCCGACTCCGATATCTTCTAAATCTGTGCACTTACTTAATATTAATGCAAATTTTTAAATATTAAAAGCTCCCACATTTTGCATCCCGGGGACTGTCTCGAAACTTATAGTTATTTTCCTTTACGGGTGCTGACCCTTTTCCATTTCAATTTAGAAATGTGTTTTCGATGTCCCGCGGGAATATGTCACTGCCCTTCTGCAAATGCTAGAAAAAACATTTTGAAGTTTGACATTTTTGGTTGAGCGTTTAAGAACTTCTTAGAACTTTTAAGAACTTTCTTTCTACGGCTAAGCAAAAGGAGAGTTATGTTTTTGACTGGTTTTTACTTGTGGCTCTGTGAGATGTAGACCTCGCGGCTGACTCCTGTCCTCCTCTACAGGTTGCTTTCCCAAACCGAGTCTCGCTAAAATTTTGTAAGCTGGTTCAATATGTTTTTTGCCGAGTCAGTGTTTGAAAATTTTTCAAAATTGCGGATAAATTTTCAAGAGAATCAGTTAAGAAATGCAATCTGTAGAGGAAAAAAGATATCCGTACATAGATCCAAACAGAATTCGGAATAGACGAAAGCATTTTTTGTCGAAGCTGAAGCATACAGATGGCTCGCTCGCTAACGCCCGTTTCGTTGATTATTAAACACTTTGTATGTACCTACTTACATTTTACTTAATATTTACTGAAAATCTTTACTAAAAATTGATTGACGTAATAATATCTTCGATTGTCCACAATGATTTTGAAATCAAAGAAAACTGCCCTTGTCGTTAACTTTATCGAAGTAACAGACTTTAAATTTGTAAAAAATGCAAAGGAAGCAACCCTTTCTGGAAAGGGTTCCGCACAAATATTTTTTTATTGCCACCATTAAAGTTAGCAACAGCGCGATTCAGATATCTATTCAATTTCTTATCAAAAGTAAAATTTGAATAACGGCATTTGGAAGGAGTTTCGAGAGGGGACTATTGTTAAACTTGATGAAACTTCTCTAATATTCGAAGTGGAAATTTATTCTTTAGCTGCCATCGGGAAATAAACCGGGCTCTCAGTGAGATTGAACCAAATTTATTGGGAAATCGAAATAAGGTATCGGGCCAGCAACGGAAAGAGGATCGTCAACCGAACATTGATGAATAGGACCTCAGTAATAAGTCGCTGAATTTTGGAACACAATAAAGTGTCTTGTTCGATTCATTGACGTCCCAAATCAATCGTTAATGGACGACATTTCCGACGATATTCCAACTTTAAATTACGATTCCATTTACTGAATAATGAAATGAATTATTTTATTTCAAAGCTTCAATTTGTTTACGTTTTAACATCCAAGAAAGTAGAAATATTCCCAAGCTAGAAATTAAGATAAAAATAAACTTGGTATTTTAGCAAAGAACAACCTCTCCACAACCTCCCTGCAAACATTCTTTCACTGCTCAAACTTCAACAAGCTTTAATTAAACTGTAAATTTTGTGCATATGCAAAGGTGTTTTGTTAAGCAAATTTTAAACAAGACGGCGCCCATACTGGACAAGTTTGCACGGTGTTGCTTAACTCTATTTTGTATTAAACTACTTACTAAATTAAGTTTTGAAAGTTTAAGCATCTCTATTTTTGTAAAGCAGCAACGAGGCACACGTTTAAGTGGGTAATAGCAGAAAATGTACCCGGACTATTAACATTTTCACTTTTGCTCGAGTCTCTTAGTACTTTCTTTAGAGCTATAAAGTAGAGCACTGGCTAGAGCTTATTTAATATTGACGTTAACAAACGTTCCCAGAAGGTTTCTGCGAACTGTGTGAACGCAAGCTAACCAACGGCAAGCTGTTTAATTTAATAAAGCAAATTATTGTTGGCTCCGTCCATTTCTCCGTTTGGTTGGGGACTTAAAAATATGATGATCCATTTTACGATCGTAAAGCTTAAGTACTCAAATCAAAGCAGACAAGTTTACCGAGAGGACTAAATTGAAGGCTAAAATCAAAATTTTGCCAAGTCAGCACCATAAGATTCAACCGTTTTAAGTAATGCCCAAGGTAAGTTTAATAAAGCCCGCGTAATATTTAATACCTGCAGGGTTTTACAGTCAAAATTTTATCGACTTCATAAGATATTTTCAGGGATTGAACGTCTTTGAATGTAAAATTCGATTTAAAATATCTCGGCGAGTTGAATAAAAGTCACATTTCGACCGTTCTCATGTGGCAACTGAAACTCGCTAGGTTGTATTTTGTATCGAGATTTTAAGCAAATGGCGCGTTTTCCTCGAAATAACGGGTTTGTGAGTAGACTGAATGGGCTGATTTCAATGGTAATATGACAGTTGCTTACGTATTTGAGACGTATTCTGTGAATAGGATGTGTTCTGTGGAAGGCTTATTTGCTAATGATGTAGCTGCGTGAATTCGATTGACAAATGTACATAAATATACATATGTAAATTATATTATTGCAGTACTAGCTGCGCCCCGCGGTTTCACCCGCGATTAATAAGTATCCTATTCTAGACTATAATCTTTCTCTGTGCCAAATTTCATCTAGATCTGTTCAGCCGTTCTGGCGTGAAAGAGTAACAAACATCCATCCATCCATCCATCGATCCATTCATACAAATTTTCGCGTTTATAATATTATTAGTAGGATAGTAGGATAGGAAGTAGGATTTATATGTAAATGCAAAGAGGTCGGAGTTCCTAGCCTATTTTAAGAAAGAAGCTGTTCGTCTTTTGTTTATTTTTTGTTGTCTTTTGTCTGTTCGTATTTTAATTTAGTTTTATGTACACCACCTACCCTTTTCGTCGTTCTGTAAGTTCCTGTCCATCCAAAGGTTACCTGGAAGAAATCGCTTTAGGCGATAAGGTTGCCCTTTTACTGCCGAAAAATGTATTTTAGTTTTTAAGATTTTCATGTAGTTTTTGGTGTGCAATAAAGATAATTATATTGTATTGTATTGTTTTTAGTTTTGACGGTAGTTGACTTTTGGTTTTACAATAAAATGCTTTTATAATCATTTCATAATATTTTAAAAGAATGTTACAAACATAATAATTATGTACTCGTACGTAGTACATTAATCTGGTTGCAGGTGTATTCATAAGGTACATGAAGGTAGCTGTGTTCCGCAATGTTACCTGCGGTTAAAAAGTAGCCTAAATGTTAATCTAGCGTTTAAGCTACCTCTTTAACAATTCTATCAAAATCCGTCCACCCAAAACAAAACAAAACAAACAAACACATTCTTTAACTTTCACCTTTATAATATTAGTAAGATTTCCGCTAATCCGAGCATTCATCCATGTATCGGTTTTCACCATATTTTGACGATGGATCCCATCGTTGCCTATCATTTTAAGGTCAGTCATCAGCATATCGTCACGCCTTTCCCCCGAGGGGGCTGGCAGAGGTGTTATACAACACCCTCACTTCGCCGAACGATATTCAGTCCCAAATGTGACAGCGGGCGAGCCTGTCGCCATACACCGGGCTCCAGTCATGTAAGCATATGACACACAATACGCACATATGCTCACATAATGAACAAATTGGTGCGTGCCGTCGGCTGGTTTCGAACCCGCTCCCTCTGGCTTGAGAGACGAACCTTCTCCCAACTAGGCTGCCATCGCTTTTTCAGTCATCAGACCAGCCAGTTATAATTGACCGGATGATGCAATAATTATTTTCGAATAAGTAAATACTGTGTTTTTGGCTAAATACCTACCTTGCAATATATTGAATGTGCTCTCACATGCGTCCTGTGGTATCAGTATTTCCGAAAACTACAATATGAGGTTCTTCTAAGAGCATCTTTTTTACAACAGACGAGGCATGCGTTTGACCACTGACTCGCCTGATGTGAAGCGTCGACGTGATCGAAGGTGTAACACGCTTGCCTAAGAGATAACTATTCACTTTACTCTTAAACACCCCCGGATTGTATTTAGGTGGAAGGACAGACGCAGGCAACGAGTTCCACATACCTCTGCAGTTCTTACAAGAAAAGTTGACTTGAAACGCTTAGTGCGTTTTGGCGGAATTTCCACCATAAGAGACTTGTGCACACTCGCCGTAGTGTATACAGCCAATAGAATCTCAAAATGTCACGAACGTACCCATGATGACAATCAATACAATGCAATACAATACAATATAACTTTATTGCACACCAAAAAATTACATGAAAATCTTAAAAACTAAAATACATTTTTCGGCAGTACAAGGGCGACCTTATCGCCTAAAGCGATTTCTTCCAGGTAACCTTTGGTTGGACAGGAACTTATATAAATACGAAAAGGGTAGGTAGTGTACATAAAACTAAATAAAAATAATAAGTACTTAAATAAAAAACCAAAATAATCATAAATCTTAATATATATAAATTACGTGTCACGTTGTTTGTCCGCTATAGACTCCTAAACTACTTAACCGATTTCAATCAAATTTGCACACCGTGTGCAGTTCGATCTAACTTAACAGATAGGATAGCTCACATCTCTAGCTGATTATTTGACTGCCGCGGTGGCTCAATTGGTAGTGAAGCTGCCTCCTGAGCTTGGGGGCGTGGGTTCGATTCCCACCTAGGGCAAACATTTATGTGATGAACATTTGTGTTTGTTCTACGAGTATGTCTGGGTGTTAATGTCTATTTAAGTATGTATTTAAAAATATCTAAGTATGTATATCAGTCTCTGGCAGCCATAGTACAAGCTTTGCTTAGTTTGGGGTCAGGCGACCGTGTGTTGAAGTGTCCCGAATTTATTTATTTATTTATTATTGAACGCAATGAACAAATTGGTGCGTGCCGTCCGTCGGCTGGATTCGAACCCGCTCCCTCTGGCTTAAGACGCGGCCTTCTCCAACTAGGCTATCATCGCTTCTAAAAAATATATATGTATGTATATTAGTCTCTGGCCGCCATAGCACAAGCTTTGCTGAGTTTGGGGTCGGACGACTGCGTGTGCAAATGTCCCGAATATTATTATTTTAATATTAAATACAGCCAAGATTTATTGACTGTTGTTGACACCCAGACGACTAGGTACTATATAACATGAAACAAACATAACAAGAGACTATCAATTATTCTCTTTTGTTTCAAACCTCGCTAGTGCATTTTAGCATAACCAACAATAATTTGAAACGAAAAAGTGTCTGATTTATGAGCGGGTTTCATTCGTTTTGATTTACGGTGCCAAGCGCGCGAATATTAAAGATTCGTATTGATATATTATTCCTTTATCCTCATTCTCCCTTCGTGCTATTTACGAGAGTTTCCCCTACCCTCATAACTTCCATCATCCTTTTTACGGTAAGACTTGTAAAAACAGCCGCGGCTTTTCATATAAAATACTTTTTTTCCACTGGTTATTGGTAAAACCTATTTTTATTGGGTGCTAAGCTAATGTTACTTAAAGAAATTTATGTTGCTCTCGACTTGACTTCTGAATGGTCATGATATTTCAAGGGATTTACGCGATAAAAGGTTTTTCAAACGATTAGGGACAGTAAGAACTCACTTCCTTTTCACTTCGCGTGGTAGAGGTATTTTAAAACTGTGGCATTACTTACCGTACCTTTTTCTATTTTTACCCGACTACTTAAGGAAGGTTATGTTTTTCGAGTGTATGTAGTGTATGTATGATGTTTCTTTGGCACGCCTTACAGTGTAAACCTAAGGTCTAAACAGGTTGATGTATTTCAACATGTGAGGTGTCATTTGAATCGTCTTGATAGTGAAACTGACATATAGGGTACAATATTTTGCAGCCGTGTTTTTTGTTTTCCTTTTATTCTACTCTATTTCAAAACATTTATATTTCTATGTGTGTGTGTGTGTGTTGTACACCTCCGCCAGGCCATTCGGGGGATAGGTGTGACGATATGTTATTTATTGTCAAATTTCTATCCAATCAATTTGGTTGATTCATTTGAGATGATGATTATGACTTTAAATTTTGAAACATCAAATAAAACTTTAAGTAATTAAAGTTTTTCATACAGTACTCGAACAAAGCTTTACAACATCTAGATTAGGGACAGCGGCCGCCAAATATTGATCAAAACATATTTTAAAAGGCAAAACCATCAACACGCAAAAGACAAAAAATTCAATCCACAAATTTCGTTAACGAGAACACAAAATGCCATTAGAACAAATAAAGACACAAAGAAAGTAAAGAGCAAATTCCCTAACAGATCTTATCATGCGAAAGTAATTGAAAGTCACCAGTATGTAATAATTGGTTCATAAATACCCTCGCCACAGAGCCGAGGGGAAAGCAATCAAAAAACGCAATATTCTCAAGAATAACCGAATGCTCAGTCATCAGTCCCGTAATGGAGACCGATTGTGATCTTTTCATTTGCAGTCAGTCATGAGTAATTCCTAATTCCCCTTCAATGAAGTTATAATGAACACGAAAATTGTATTACATTTCTGATTACTCTATTGTTTTGGGATTTTGATTAAACGGGGTTTCGCTAAAATTTGTTATTTTAATCTTGGACAAATCCGAGAGGGATTAGAGCGACTGCTCGTATAATGTCGATTAAAAAGTTTGGCTTGGAATTAAGTCACATTTAAATATAGCTAGTTAAATGCGTTAATAAAATATTATGAAGGGGAAGAAGGAAACATTTTGAATGTTGAAAAATTTTTGGAGTAACAGCTTTCAATGTTTGTTTGTTTTCTGTTCAGTTGTTTTTAATAAATACATTAAGTTATTTCAGTAGTTACCTAATCTGAAGTTAATATAATTAGTCGTCATTTACAAATTCAACCTATTTCCTACAAATCGTATAAGTAAAATTATACAACCTTAAACGGCTAGAAACCCGTAATGTTCTAAAAGTCTCATAACTTTTTATCGTCAAAGTGTCAATTTAACTGCTTTTAATCCAGACTATACTTCGTAACTAGATAACTACAGGGGGCCTACCACGAAATCTTATCGATATGATGATATGATGGTTACGTTTGTTCTGTCGACCGCGAATCGTATATCTGCGCAATAAGGTCGCCATGGTCGAAAACAAAACGTAACCATTATGGCAATAATGGTAATAATACATTTCAGATTCTTGGTAGGCCCCTGATCTCGCCCGGCAAAATATTTAGGAATTACAAATAGAACTGTCGTGCCTTCTCTTCACTCTACTTTGACGAGCGTACAATAAAACATTTTACTACTAAATAATTTCCCTACAGTCAGTACAAAGCACATGTCTATGAAATGCGACATACCACTCTTAGGCAGATGTCCAATCATAGGCGATGAGCAAGTAGCGAGTAAAAAATGTGTGTACTCGTACTTGCTTGGCGAGTTGGCGAGCATCGCCGAGAACATTTACTTACTAGCTACTCGCTCATTGCTGGCGGTCGGATAACTGCCTTAACCAGGTGTTCAAACGCCGCCAATGAGCGAGTATAGCTTTAACAAGAAATTAGTTGGCGAAAACCTTTTTTATGGATGACTCTATGCTGTTGGCACTGAGGCCTCGACAGCGTACCGGGCATTAGGCGAGCGCAGATGGCGCAGGGCCTCAAATATGCTTAAGATTATGGGCGACGAGCGCAAGGGCACCTCTACGGTCTCGGCTTGGGCTATCGCCGAGTGGGGCGTCGAATTGCCCTGGCAGATCAGAAGAGGCTTGCTCTAGGGCCTTAATTGGGACAGTTGAAGTTAAGGTTAAAAATAAAATAAAATTATTTTTAACAATGACTCGACCGCCTTGTTCGGAAAGAGAACCTCAACTCAGAAGAGCAGGCAAGAAACTGAGGAGCGTAAAATGAACGAACACTACGAGCTAACCAACCGATCGTCTAACAGACCTTGTAGACTCGCCGGCGTAGTCGGTGTATAGTGTAAATTGTATAAGTATATGGATAGTGTAAGTTGGCGAGAAGCGACAAGGGAGTTTATTGTCCGATAGTTTTATCGTTGGTCGACGGCATGGCTATAGCGAGCGTACGCCGAGCGAGCACTAACTACTCGCGGGCGAGTATTGCGACAAATTAGTCGAGCAAATATTCGCCCTCGGCTTCAGTGTAGACAGTCAGCGTTCAACTATTAATAATATTCCCTTTTATTCACATGGAATCTATATTCTATTGTACGTTTCTTGAACGACAAAATAGTCGATAGTTCGACGCTTAATCGCCGGCGATGACAAGTGCCTTAGGCTGCGTATCCACCGGAAATCTGTGGACGAAGATGAGCGGTGCGCGAGTAAAAAATCAACCAATAGGATCACTTCACTGAGTAAATGAAGTAATACTATTGGTGGATATTTCCTCGCGCACCCCTCATTTTCCTCGCACATCTCCAGTGGATAAGCAGCCTTATGACACTCGTAACATGCACGATAAAGTACAACGCACATTTAATGCGGGAAAAAGCGATTCTTTTCACCCATAAATTCTTTGTATCTGCTAACATTAAAGCTGTTTGTGAAGTAAATTTGTTGACTTCGAAAAGCTACAACTCGATTAAGAGAAGTAATGGATGGTGCCATCACCGCGGTCTTAATGTTAAATACAAATATTTGTGGTATACAGATCATAATAGCATGTGCGAAATTTGAATTTCAAACACTTTTTTGTTTTGTTTTTGGAGCTAGTAGAAAGCGACTCAGCTATGGTATAATAATATACTCGTACTCTGCCAGGTATGCCTTACGAGTCGAAAATGGTCAAGTGGGCAACACGTAGTGACGTCTATCGATGCCTAAGGAAGACCGAAATATGTCATTCACAAATAGTTCGAAAGAGACGATGACGATAACGAGTGACGTCATTACGTGTTGGCTCCCGGAATTCTTGACTTTGTTTTTTCAGATCATATCAAGAGCCATTGACGATTGTGTCATCTGGAGGCTTGACGCCTGATGGGTAGGGTACCATTCACGATCACTCCAGCTTTCTATAATTTATTTAAGTAATTATTTTTTATTACCTACCTATATGAAAATCGATGTCAGTTTGCGGGTTTGTTCCCAACGACTAACACCATCAACTGTAACACTGGTACTCGATGGATTTTTTTTTAAAATAACCTAACCAGTTACACTTGTGCGTACACGGGAAGTTTAACGTGCTCCATCTTAGACCACAACGTCACAACATCAGGCGAGTTGGTGGTCAAACGCCGACCTATTTATTCGACATAAAAAACGTGATCTTTGATTTTAACGTATTAGGTAATTAAAATCTAGTATCATAATTTTGAGCCATCTAATGACCATTTGCACTAAATTTAAAAAAATGCTTAACCTGTTTTAAACTAAGTACTCCAATCGAATTTATATCGGGCACATAAAGTTAAGATTCTCCTAAGGAATGTCTTAAGGTTCATGTAACTTTTTTTTGGTAGTAGTAGATTAAACTAGATAAGCAAGGACTTAGGAAATTCTTAAATTTAGTGCAAGTGACACAGCGATCCTTTTTACAGGTTCAATTTAGCGTATACGTTTGTTTTCACGTCATGTTTCACGTGTGTTTGTAGCACGTCAGCGCGTTTGAAATTGTATGAGCAAGTTCACATATACTTTGTTACATCACTCATTCATTAAACCGATCCTATATTACGTAACCGGTAAAGTAGGACCCCAAAAAATACGACAACCCCAAAAAAATCTTCAGCGACTCCCAACGTCCCGATACAAAATCAGCCGTTTTCACGGCAACTATTCGACTATTCCAACACAGATAACTTACAATCTCAAACTTCAAGCACCAACTTAGTAAAATTTCCACCCGACACTCTGAAATCAGAAACTCCTCAACTCGCTAACTGTTCCGCAGTTCAAGAAATAGCCAGCAGAAGAATTATTTAGTGCTTCAAACTAGTTCCGGTCCACAGTTCACTTTCCGATATCTTATCCGCAAACTTCGTAACTCCTCTTTATAAAGTCATTGCACGTTTCATTTCGGTGTCATTCGGAAATGGCAAGGCGTGGGAAATAAAAAGGGATGTGATCAAAAGAATGAAACCTTGTACTGTTGTCTAATTGTACATTGAACACCGTTATTAAAGTTATTGTTATCCCAAATATTGAATACTAGCTGCGCCCCGCGGTTTCACCCGCGGTTTCACCCGCGGTTTAAAAGTATCCTATGTTCTATTCTAGACTATAATTTATCTCTGTGCCAAATTTCATCCAGATCTGTTCAGCCGTTCTGGCGTGAAAGAGTAACAAACATCCATCCATCCATCCATTCTCACTAACTTTCGCGTTTATAATATTAGTAGGATTTAAAGAACACTTGGAAGATATCTAGGTATTTTAAATTATAAAAAAACCCCTGACACCGATTTTCATCGAACATAACTAAAAACATAGCTACCGACTATTTACCTTCCAAACAAAAAAATATTAAAATCGGTTCATCTGTTTGGGAGCTAAGATAACAAATAGAAAGACACACAGACACGTCAAACTTATAACACCACGTCATTTGTGCATCGGGGGTTGAAAACTATTTAAAAGCATTCGGTACCTACACGACCTCTATAATAATAATATGAGAAAGCAACTCTATTTTTCCTTTTTATATTCTATATGAGTGTGTTATCTATGTATCCTGTGATTCAAGACCTAACTAGTTTCCTGACTTTGTGGGCTGAATCGATTTTGACAATTTTGGGAAAAATATATTAATGGGATAAGCTACTTTACCCTTTACCCTTGGAAAAACTTAAAAAGTTGTAAATTTTTACTCTAACAAACTAGCTAGCTACTTTACCCTTGGAAAAAATTAAATAATTGTAAATTTATACTCTAACTAAAACCCTAAACCATAAGCTGCATGCTGTAAGCTGCTTGTGCTGCAGCACATATCCATTAAAACGACCTACTTATTAAATAATAATTACATTTAACATAAACAAATATGTGACGTATGTCATCTGATACATGACTGAAGCCCGGTGTATGGCGAATGGCGATGGACTCGCCATAAAAGCATTAAAAAAAGAGTGTTTTACACCTCTGCCAGCCCCTTCGAGGAAAGGCAGGACGACGATATGTGACTTATAATCCCTCTACTGTAGCCGTACAAAATTTAAAATTACTTCTTGACATTGCATTTTTAACTCAAAACAGCAACAGCGTACCGCCCGCCTCAAAACGCCGCATCCAAACATCCCCCGGTGTCTTGTTTCCCCCATTTCCCGAGTGGCAGCAGGAAATAAAATCGCCATCACGGCTGGCTCTGGTAATTTAAAAATAATGCTGCAAAAATCCGAGAGAATGCGAATTTGGACACAAATTGCGGTCGAGGAGGCAACGCGCCGGCTGCCCGCTTCGAAGGCCATCCTGCTGTAACTGGGACCATATTGATCCTTTACGGCTGTAAAGGGATGCTGTACTTTTATTTGGTGTCATTGACTGTGTTTTATTTGAGGTTTGAATAAATTCTTCCTAACTAATAATCACATCACACTGTAATATTATAAGGGCGAAAGTTTGTCAGTGTGTATGTTTGTTACGTCTTCACGCTCACACGGGTGCAAGGATTTTGATGAAATTTGGTATGGAGTAAGTTTATACTTAGGATTAACACATACGCTACTTTTAACCGCGGGTAAAACCGCGTGGCGCAGCTAGTATTATAAATGCCAAAATGAGTTTGTCCGTTTGTTTGTTTATTTGTTAGTCAAAGTCAAAGTCAAAATGTTTTTATTCAATTTAGGTATCAAAGATACACTTATGAACGTCAAAGTTATTTAAATAGACTCGACCGCCTTGTTTGGATAAAGAGCCTCTACTCAGAAGAACAGGCAAGAAACTGAGGGGCATTTCTAGTCATTTTTTCATTTTTTTTTTCATTGAGGGGCATGTTTGTTTGTTTGTTACGCTTTCATGCCTCAACTACTCAACCGATCATCATGAAATTAAGTATACACGTTGTCAGCGGTACAGAAAATTACATAGGGTACTTTTTAGCTGCGGGTAACACTGCACGGCGCAGCTAGTTAAGTAATAATGACGACCAGCCTGGTAAGAATTGTACCTAATTTTTGTGTTACTAGTTCATTCGCATTTATTCAGAAGATAGTATCCCAAAAACCTTGCTCGTGAAATACTGTAGCTAATCATCAAATTTCATCAAGATCTGTTTCGCCGTTTAGCCATGTAAAGTATTCAAACAGACAGACAAAGTTGCTTTCGTTTTATAATATTATTAGTGTGGAAGTGTGGTTTATGGAACCGGAATTTTTCGGGATGAAAAGTACCCTGTGTCTTTTCTTAGTACCCCTGACAACGTGTATGCAAAATTTCACGATCAGTCAAGTAGTCAGAGAGTGAAAGTGTAACAAAGAAACAGACTCATTTTCAAGTGGCATGCTCTGTCGGCGGGCTGTGTCAGCGGGTCGGCGATTTTAGTGTGTGGACTCCTTAAGAGATAGAGAAGTTTTTCATTAGACCACGTCCTGCCTAATATGGTCCAGGATAAAGCTCGTTTACCTAAATATGGTCTAAGATAAAGCTTATTTACCTAGGTAGACCCTATTTGCTCTAGATTTAAGGACATCCCTATATAATCCTCAAAGCGTTTTAATAATAGCCGATCTCTTTTGTTATAAATTATTTGACAAAAATCTGCGTAAGTGGATAATGTTAAATCGATCCTCTAAGGGTGTAAAAGGGATGGAATGTTTTGCATTTTCGACATTGTTTTGGTGTCATATTCGACCGTTCATGGGAAAAAGGGATTGATACAGATAATTGAGTTTTGAAAAGGGTTACTTGCAACCTCTGCTAACGATTTATCTTTGAACGGTTAAACAGTCTAATATTTTGAACTACATTTAGAATATATTATATATATAAATATATAAATGATACCTACCCTCCCTCGACCTGTATTCCTCTTAAATAATAATAATGAAGATACCTAACAAGAGTCACGGTCCCCGGAGTCCACGGAGTATAATTTTTTAGTTAAAAAAAAATTAAAATATAATATATAGTATTTATACCTACCTATAATCTCTCTCTAATCTATCGACTGAAACATTACCATAGGTATCAATGCCATATAACCCGACTATGCAGCCAGGTATCAGTAGCCAGATATCGCAGGTACCTGCCGAAGATTACCCTCCCGTCAACCAAAAAGGTATACTGTCGAAGATATCCGAAAAAAGTCTCCCTAGATTCAGAAAAATAATGCTGCACAGCAAACTATCTATTTTCCCCAACGTCCTCGCTTGTCGTAACATACACCTCACAAATCATTGGACAGCGGGGCCAAACAAAGTCTTTGTGTAGACATTTTCTGTACCTACCTACATATTTTCTAATGGAATCGCGACAAACAAAACTAGATTAGATTTGTTCATCCAGAGAGCGACGATTACTTTGCGTTATTAGGAATATGAAATACAACTGTTTTGACTTATATTTTGACTTAGTAAGTCGCAGAAATTAGAAAAGTTTGAAGTCTTTTGAAATTGAAAGGGTTGAACAGAGTTCATGGGTGTCAGATAAACAAGATTGAAATTATAGATAGATAGGATACATATAGAAAACTCTATCAAGTTTTAAATTCGGTTAAAAATTTGAGGTCTTAAAAAGCAAGTGAGACGAAGTGTGGTTGTTATACACCTCTGCTAGCCTTTTCGGGGGAAAGCCGTGACAATATGTTGTGTTTTAAAAATCAGAATAGATATTATGTACCTACCTATCTATAGTAAAGGTGCTACTAGACGGGCCTTACTGCAATATGTAGCTGCGATACTAATTACTCGTAGTCACTGGTGAGGAGAGTGCGGGGAAGCCACAATAGCATCCTGAAAACTATAGCGGAAGATCCACATGAGCCGTTGATGAGGCATTTCGTGCGGACGATGATCAAGTAGTGATCAATAGACCGCACGGACTGCCTCAATATCGGATCGGGCTTAATTTTAATTTAATTATAGTTTGTAAGTTCGTACTAACACCATGGATCTAGTAGGTAGTTATCCGAAATAAAAATATTTGAATTTGAATTTGATACTATTGGTAGCAATATTGCGACCAATTCCAACAGTATTTTGAGTGTTGCCCGGCCATAATTAAACTCTAACGTTTCTAGCAAGGCTAATAATGGCAGGCTATCAGTGGCCAGTATTGCAGCAACATTTTGCAGTGAAATATGGCACGTCTAGTAGCTAGGAGTGATTACCTTATCATAATTTTATTTTTAACCCCCGACAATACCCGTGTTATAAGTTTGACGACTGAGTGTTTGCGTGTGTGTCTGTCATGGCATAGAAGCTCCCGAACGGATAAACCGAATTTGATTTCGTTTTTTTGTTTGAAAGGTGAATTAGTCGGGAGAGTTAAGAAGCTATATAGCTATTTAGCTAAGAAGCTATGTTTGATAAAAACTGGAGTTGATGAAATTGGTGTCGAGGGTTTTTTTCATTTGTTTAATTTCATGTTATGTAGATAACAAAGGTACTGGAAACTAGGCTGTTATATTCAGCAAGAAAACATTTTGTTATCTCAGCAGCTGTTCAATTTCATCAGACATTTTATCGATGCCAAATCGGCAGTCACATAAAACTTACTAAACCTTTCAAATAATAAAAGTAAAGTAGATGAAAGTAAGGGGAACGGTGACGCTGTCTCCGTACGTAGGCTTGACGGTAACGCTACCAATGATTTACTATTATTAAAAATCCCGCGATTTCCAAAAGATGGCGCGGCTGCTGACGTAGCCAGTCGTAAACTCCTCCCGGATTTAATAAAATTTATTCAGCACCGTTCTATAGGGACCGACAAATCATAATTTTCCTTGAATACGTACTTATTTAGTTGGGACGGAAGTTTTAGAGCCAGTAAAGTTTATTTGCGACGATGCTTGAGAAAATGCGCCGACGGATGGGGTGATGTTTGCCATTTTACGCTCCGGGGCTAGGTTCGGCAATAATGTCATTTATTTTGTTGGCTGAAATGAATTTTGTGTGAAAATTAAAGCTGCTTCCTTTTTAAATGAAATAAGATGTTTATTTTAGGGTAGTGGGAGAATCATTGATTGTAAATGTCAGAGCCACAGCAATTTAGGGAATTTGTATTAACGGTCCGGCGACCGGTTTAGACTAACTTCGCATTGGAAAGATTTTCTATTGCCATTTCGTCTAGAAGGAGACGACGAGCAAAGATAGCAAGTAAAGATACTGACAAGCCTCTAAAGTTATCCATAGAGGGACAAATTGCAATTTCAATCATTTTTCAAAAATTATCACTTTCACACTTCTCTAATTATAAATAAATAAATAAATTCGGGACGTTTTAACACACGGTCGCCTGACCCCAAACTAAGTAAAGCTCATACTATGGCTGTGTACCTACATACATAAATATTTTTAAATACCTCTACATACTTAAATAGATAATAACACCCAGACATAGAGCAAACACGAATGTTTATCACATTGATGTTTGCCCTTGGTGGGAATCGAACCCACGCCCCCACGCTCAGAAGACAGGTTCACTACCACTGAGCCACCAAAGCAGTCAAATTCAATTATTATTAAATAACTAAGAATTTGCCTTTGTTTTATGAATTAATTTAAAAGCTAATCATATAGACAACCTTCCTATGCAAACTGATTTTTGATTTACTTTGTCTATCTATTAAAAAAAACAGTCAAAAGTGACCCCTTAAAAAAACCATGCAGATATTGTTCATAGCTTTATTTTCTTTGGAGGACGGTCTTTAAAAAAACCAAGAACGTCGGGAAGGAGATATAGTTGATTTAATTATACATGCCAAATTTCATCACAATTTGACGAATAGTTTCCAAGAAATTCGACGTGCGTGTTTGTATGGAAAATTCAGAGCTTCGCGGAACCCTTAATTTCCAATCAATGAAGTATATATTCGTATAGCATACGTACCTAGCACCTAGTAATTACATTTTGAAAGACTTAACATTCACAAAACACAAACGGCTTAGAAACCATCGTTCAGCTTATATTTGTGAGGTACAACATTTTAATATTAATATTATTATATTTGTATGTCGACAGGCTCGCCCCCTATCACATTAGGGACTGAATATCGTCCGGTGAAGTGTGGGTGTTGTACACCTCTGCCAGCCCCCTCGAGGGAAAGGCGTGACGACGACAAAAAAAAGAAAACTTAGGGCATATAAAAACACCATCGGTTCAGTAAGCTTCGATTGCAATGACAATTGAAACAAGCAAGTTGTACACGCACCAAATAGCGAGAAATGCCTAAATCTATAAAAATGCTGTAACTAGTTCAAATTAAAACTAAAGAAACCTCGTCACTGATTTTCATCAACACCGATTTTCATCAAATATAGCTAAGAACACTCCCGACGAATTCGCTTTTCAAACAAAAAAAAAACAAAACCAAAATCGGGCCATCCATTCGGGAGCTATGATGCCACACACACACACACACACACACACTCACACACACACACACACTCACACACACACACACACACACACATGCACACACAACCACACACACTCATACACACACTCTCTTTCTCACACACACACACTCTCTCTCTCACACACACACAGTCTCTCTCTCTCACACACACACACACACACAAGAGAGAGAGACAGAGAGAGGGAGACATCAAAATTATAGCCTCCCGTTGTTTTTGCGTCGAGAGTTAAAAATCTATTGGGCACCAATCATTTTGTACCAAGCTTCACCTAAAAACTGATTAGTTAAGAACGGAGTTCAGGAACTGAGTATATAGCTATCTATAGGAAGCTGCCTTTATTCGCAACAGTGAGCCCAATTAGCCTCCAGAACCCGCTTATAACTAATGATTCAATAAATCAGCCTTATGACCTTTATTACACGTCTAACATCTACGTAATTAAGGCGTAGACGAGGCCGACCGCTGATAAATTTTCGGGAGATTTTGATACCTAGTTGTTTGCTTTTCGTGGGATGTTCAAGCAGAACTGGAATCCTGATTTAGATTTTTGTGTTAACTGTTGTTGATTACAATTTTAATATTAAATAATAAATATTCGTGACACTAGCCCACACGGTCGTTTGACCCCAAACTAAGCAATGCTTGAACATGGCGGCCAGAGACTGATATACACACATATATATTTTTTAATACATACTTAAATAGATAATTTACACCCAGACAAGGAACAAACAAAAATGGTCATCAGTAAATGTTTGCCCTAGGTCCCACCTATCCTACCCACCTACCGAACCCACGCTCTCCAGCTCAGAAGGCAGATTCACCACTAACTGAGCCACCAAGGCTATTTTATACATACATACACATACATATCATCACGCCTTTCCGCCGAGGAGGCTGGCAGAGGTGTAATACAACACCCATACTTCGCCGGACGATATTCAGTCCCGAATGTGACAGGGGGTGAGCCTGTCGCCATACACCGGGCTCCAGTCATGTAGCAGATGACATACATATTATTATCTATTTTATTTTTGGCTATTTTATTATCGTAAAAAGCTTTGCTACGATTTTTTTGTGATACATTTGAGATAAGAGCGTTCCTAGCATGACGTAGGTACGAGTGAAACTATTCATGCCATTTTCGGAGTATTGTTTCAGCTACCTATGTACATTACTTTTAATTTGTATTTTTTGAATTCCGTACTCAAAAGTAAAAAACGGAACCCTTATAGGATCACTTTGTTGTCCGTCTGTATGTCTGTCAAGACCCTTTTTTTCGGGAACGCGTGCAGGTAGCAAGCTAAAATTACCAAGCATACCAAATAAAAGCATACCAAATACTCAAATCTATTGTTCCTTGAAGAATCAAACTTCTAAGCCAACGCAATCAAAAGATACAGCCGTTTATGCTGCAAATTTTCGACACACGCATGTGAATCAAAACATACAGGGTACTTCCCGTGAACTCAGAATCCTGAAATTTGGTACGAAGCAACGCCTTAATAATAATAATAAATAATTATTTCCATCATAGTTTAATTTACTAATTTTTTGTATTATATTATGTGTATGGTTTGCTTGTTTATAATTACTAAAATCTTTACCGTGCCTTTGAAACAAAGGTTAATCGCACTTAATAAGTTTGTTTTTTATCATCAAGTTATGCTAACTTTGCATGAATATTTAGAAACTTAGATAACTTCTCAGTATTTTCCAATTTACTTATGTATGCCAACACAATTTTCTCTGTCTTCTGTCTTCACCTTGACAGTAGTTAATAAATCTTTGAAACCAAAATTCAAACTAAGAGAAATAAGACTACATTTACTTTTACTGTACAATATTATGCCCAAATAAATTATTTGTAATTGTAATTTCCCCAGACAATACTATTTTTATGAATAATACCTAGTAAGACTTGTGTAGTTACTAATTCCAACAATTCTGACACAAACAACAATTAGTCGGTAAACAGGGGTTGGTATTGAATTTCAACCTTTGACATAATATTACTTTGTATGTATTATTTATACATTTATCTCTTATTTAGTGAGCCACTAGGGTTCCGACAGCTGGCTTTTGGGGGCTGAGCTACCCACGTCCGTAGGAGTGTACTCTATTCTGATTCCCTACACGTGGTTCCCGGGTAGTGCTAACCGGGTAGCAAACTCTGGTGGGAGGCTTCGGCCGTGGCTAGTTACCACCCACCGAACCAAGCCATGCCGTGAAATAACCTAGTCGTGTTTTGGGATGTACTCCGGTGTAACCGTTCCGAAGACGGGTCTGAGCAGTAGCGCACTTGTAGCGCCTCACTCAACTGCCGTCTTTGTACTTCTCCACTCTACAAAACTTCAAGGCTAGAGTGAATTAGTACCTCATAAGTCGTCGTGCTCCATCTTAAACCACAACGTCGAAACATTAACATCACGCGAGTTGGTGGTCAAACGCCGAACTATTCTACATAAAAAAAACACTGTACTTTTCCATAAATACTTCAAACCTCTTAATCATTTATTAGTAAGGATTTCCATATCAACACAATAGGTTTTTAAGCTCCATTTCTCTTCTATAGAAAATCTCTTCTATGGAAAATATTTGGAGAAATAATTCTAGAGTACTTATTTACCCACTGTTTGGAAGTACTTATTGCTGAAGATGAGATTCATATTTTTAGCCTCAGAGGCACGTGTAAGACATGGTGCCTTATTCTAAGTCGTGTGATATTAACTCAAATTATATCCACAGTCTTTCTCACTAGGAAAGTCTTAAGAGTGAGCGTGACAGACATAATTTCGTACGCAGCAGAATAAAGCCCTAAGTTCAACGAAAGGTGATTAGTTTCGCGACAACTTTTCGATAAATTAAATGTCGAGAGCAGACGGAAAATAAATAAGGTAAATTTTGGTGAACATATAGGTCTAAATGTTTTACGAAGCAATGATATAATTAAAAACTTAAAACTTCGCGTGTAAACTATTTAATCACTTAAAAAAAATTACAAGAAATGTGTACTTACTAAAAAATATAAAATATGTATTGTATAGATCAGTTTATTATTATCATCACACTGATACTATAAATGCGAAAGTTTGGATGGATAGGTAAATGTTTGTTTCTCAATCACACCAGAACGGCTAAACGGATCTGGATGAAATTACAGAACAGATATAAATTATAATCTGGAATAGCACGTAAACTTTGAAAAAACAGGTAACACCATGGCACGCTGCTAGTTATCTATATATAAAGTAAGCAAGGTCTAAATTTACCTTTTTCTAATTGAGCATTAAAAATACCTAGTATATAGAATTATAGATACTCTACTTATATCAAAATTAAATGTAAAATTATACTACTAACAGTTTCTCAATAATTTCTTCTTTTTGAATTTACGTATTTTGATGTTATTATTTTTTTGTTACGAGCAAAGTGAAATGGCACAAATCGCTCTCTAGATAAACTAAATAAATTAGGTAAGCATAACATTTTATGAAAATCTAGAATGTTTTTCTAAGAAACGATCCTTTTCATTTAGTACGGTAAAGGGCAACGGTTTCCCTTTCCCAGTAAGTAAAAAACAGTCTCATAAAGCAAATCTTGTTACATCTATCTTTTAGTATTGATTTATGTAAATTTCTAGGGTATAATATTCCAGTTCCAGCTACAATAAAGGTACGATTAATAACAACGAATATTTCTCAAAGATCCGTTTACATTAAAAGCAAACTGGTCCAGAGAACGCTCCAGAACGTTTTTAGAAGCAACAACCAGAAGGGTCTATTTTGGATTCGCTGTGAGCACAAGTTTTACCACTTACCTGTTACAAATTTGTATAGGAAAGTTACATGCCCCGTGATCGGAAAACTTTCGACACGCCGTGTGCGATTTAATCTACGAAGTCCCACTATGCCAATTTGTACAGTACGTAAATTCAGGCTTTAAGTGACGTATCAAATGCTTTCTTCAAAACTTTTGAGATTGGTTTAAATAGGATCAACTGGGGCGTTTGTGAAGCAATTGCGTCATTCGAAAATTACTGACAAAGCCTTCACAAATTAGGCACCAACTAGGTACATCTTTTTTCTTTCTTTCGTTGCAATAATCTGCACAAGATGGCGTTAGTTGCCAAATTTTTAAATTTTCGTTATTATCATTTCAGCCGTTTTACCGAGAAAAGCCTACAAACAGACAGACAAATAGAGTTACTTCCGATTTTATAAAATTAGTATGGATTGCCGGAAAACGAGTGTCAGTTGGTTAGCCATAGTCATGTTTACAGAAAACGAAGAGCACTGTTATATCAAATCTCTGTATTCTATACGTCAATTGTATAATTCCTTTATTTTCCTTTTTAGGCCGTTTGTAGTACATACACTTTTCACAAGAAAACTGGCAAACAAACAGACGGCCCGCCCGACGGTAAACGGTAATTGCCGCCTATGGACACCTGCAACACTAACGGTGCAATTTATGCGCTAAGAAAACCAACCAACCCGGAATGAACTTAAATACACTTAAAACACCTATAACTCATAAAGAATCCTAGGTAAGTGTGTGTGAGTTAATTTTTGGTGAGCTCTGATACTAGTTCAATACTACTTGAAACAAAAGCTGCTAAACCCTTTAGAACCAACTCACGTTGATGTTTCGTAATATTTCCTTGATGTCTTTAAATGGATGCTCGTGTGTGGGTCGAAGTTCAAAGGTTTGAACTTTCCTGCCTCTCTTCGTCGGTGTTTGAATAACTATGGACTTTTTAAATTTCAGTTATGAAATTTGGTTGGAATTTTTTTTAGTTTTAAAATTAACTTTTTGGTTTTAGAATGTTTAGTGTTTGCACTTTGACAAGTGATAAATGTATTGAGAGTGTTATCGGTTGTTCTTACATAGTCGTTGACACAATAAAGCATTAAAAAAATGTCTGGGAGGGTAATTGAAAATTGTTGTTTAAATAAATAAATTCGGAACACTTTCACACACGGTCGCCTGACCCCAAACTAAGCAAAGCTTAAACTATTTCTGCCAGAGACTGGTATAAATACTTAGATATTTTTAAATACATACTTAAATAGATATTAACACCCAGGCATAGAACAAACACTAATGTACATGACATGAATGTTTGCCCTAGGCGGGAATCGAACCAATGCCCCCACGCTCAGAAGGCAGGTTCACTACCGACTGAGCCACCGCACCGAGACAGTCAATAACTTATGCCTTACTCTTCTAATAATATAACGGTGGGTTATTAGACAAAATATTTAAATTCTTTACGTAAAAACTCTCCGTGTAAGTGACATGTATGAAAGCTAAAATCAGTTGAAATAATAGTTATATTTTTTCTAGTAAGTGTATAGAAAACATTTTTAGATTACACTTCCAGCCATTTCTTATTTATTTAAATGCTTAATTGTGTGGCCGAGAAACCAAAAAAAAAAACAACCAATAACGCTATAGTATATTAAAAAAATAGGAAATAGTGTTTGTTGTCCTAAAAAATAAATTAAGCGTAAATTGAGCGTTTTATTGTACAAACTCAGAAAGTTTGTTACTACTATTGTAGTAACAAACTTTCTGAGTTTGTTACATCAATGTAAAATGTTAACATCAATTAGATTTTTAAGGAGCAATGGCAAGCGTGCTCCATCGTAGGCCGCATCACTGCTTATCTTCAGGCATGTTGGCGGCCAAACGCAAGCCTTTTAAGTTGTAAATAAAAAAAAACAATCTTTGGTTTATGAAAATTGTTACTTAGCTGAAGATAAGCAGTGATGCGGCCTACGATGGAGCACGCTTGCCCAGAAGAAACCGATTTACTCGAGACTTGAAGACGCCCAGATTATAAGTGTCAGGGACACACACTCTGGCAGAGTATTCCACTTCATTAGTATACAATTACGTACTAACGTACAATTACTTACTTACCGTTGCCAACGGTAAGTAAGTACCATGGGACTATAATTCTAATCAATTAGACCTTTTTATTAATCTAGACTGTTAAAGGATCATTAACTAGCAACCAGCACAGGTGGCCGTACCAACATTTGAATCTGACTCCGCGTACTTAATACGTTTTTAATTACTCCGTTCCTAAACTAAAGCATTTTGGTATAGAGAATGTTCCGGTTGTAAATAGAGTTTAACTGCATTTTGTTGTTTTAATTCTATAAAGGATTAATGTTTTATTTAACTAACATTTACTCTTGAGGCATTAGCTAAACAGCAAGGAGAAAATTGTTATTCGAATTAGTAAATCCTAATGAATGAATAATCAAAATAAATAGTACATTCGGGACATTTACACACACGGTCGCCTGACGCCAAACTAAGCAAAGCTTGCTCTATAGCTGCCAGAGATTGATATATATAGTACATACATATTAACGTATTTTTAACAACTTACGTAAATAGAAATTGACACCCAAACATAGAACAAACACAAATGTTCATCACATGAATGTTTGCCCTAGGTGGGAATTCAACCCACACCACCCACCCCAAGCTCAGAAGGCAGGTTCACTACCTACTGAGCCACCGAGGCAGTCGATGATAGCCTAGCTGGAGAAGGTCCGTCTCTCAAGCCAGAGGGTGCGGGTTCAAACCCAGCCGACGGCAGACACTAATTTGTATATTGTGTGAACATAATTAAATGCGTACTGTATGCCATCTGCTACTGACTGGAGCCCGGTGAATAGCAACAGGCTCGCCCTCTGTCATATTTGGGGCTGAATATCATCCGTCGAAGTGTGGATGATGCGTCATACTCGGGATCGAGTGCTGCAACAAACAACGAACCTCCCTCTTCCTGTATTCCTCTAAAATGATAATAATTAACCTAACAAAAGTCACGGTCCCCGGAGTCCGTGGAATGTAATTTATAAAAAAAATATTTTTAGGTGTGGATGTTGCACCTCTGCCAGCCCCTTAGAAGGAAAGGCGTGACGATATGTTATGTATCATTTTATTCCATTAGAAAAAAATTTTGCGACTCCCCAATATGTTTGACTGACTCGCTCGCCCGGAACAGCGGTTCCCAACTCGAGTTGCGACCACAACCACCGCTACAGGAATAAGCACTCACAACTTTGTTGCTGATAGCCGTTACTCGCTTAGAGCTTAATTTGTTTGACTGCAAAAAGGTTTTTAGATACCACGTGGGGTGTAGTAAATCTTTCTCACGGGAACGCTCGAATGTTTTGCGAAACAGCAAAGAATTTTCGTGATTTTATCGATAATTATTGGTGCTATGTGAATATTGTTTTCTGTTTTATTATCGGCGAATTAATTCGCCGACATTTTTCTCAATATGTTATAACTTTTACGGTAATTTATTACTTACAGATCGTCGCTGTCGCGTCGCATATCGGGCTGGCAGAGGTGTAATACTACACCCACACTTCGCCGGACGATATTCAGTTCCAAATGTGACAGGAAGTAAGCCTGTCGCCATACACTGGGCTCCAGTTATGTAGCCGATGAATGACAATACGTACATTTGTATACGCAATACACAATGAACAAATTGGTGCGTGCCGTCGCCGCGTCGGCTGGGTTTGAACCCGCTCCCTCTGGCTTGAGAGACGGGCCTTCTTCAACTAGGCCATCATCGCTTATGCTTACATGCTTTAACAATTTTATTGATTAAATATCAGAAGTTGAACAGTGCTTAATATGTCATACCATTTACGTTCGCAAAACACACGTAATTATGCTATAAGTCGCCTGATCTGACTTATACTCAATTTTATGTTTTTCATCAAATAACTGCTAAGTGTAAACAAATGTACTAAGAATTTTCGGTTTAACTTTTGTCCTATTCCGACTAATGTTAACGAGCTCTAAACACAAGAGATTAATTTCATGACCCGCTTTCAAAATGACATCGCGGGAAGAGAATACCGAAAAGATAAATAAGACAGTTAACTGGGATACATTAAATTACGTGTTTCGCGTTTATTTATAGGATAACACATCAGTTACAACAAAGCGGGTGTATTTACACGTGAAATTGAGCAACATCAATCACAATTTTCTCTTGAACAAAATCCTTAAACCTCATTTCGCTGGGACGGGGAAAATGCGGAGTGTCTGTAAAATTCAGTATCTAAGGCTCGATGTTAAATTTAGAGCTGGCGACGACGATTCGACGGATAAGCGATGAAGTAACCACTAAAAAGTTAACAACTCGTGTTTGGCACTAAATTTAAAATTTATTCAATAAAATCAAGAGGGTCTATGATTTTTACGATTCAAATTCACAATTATTTGATAGGCTTAGCCCTAGCTGTTATTAAAACTAACATAAAAATTCTGAGAATTTGATTGAACGTTAACCTTTGTCTTACACATATTTTCAGATCTTGTTATCTTTATTTTTAGATAGAAATAAGCATTGAATTAAGTATTTAGATCTCTCAAAATGAGATGAATAATCAAACATAATTCAAATCAATCAAACATAATTATTTTCCAATAAATAAAAATACTTCAGCTATTTTCTGAAAACGAGCCAGTTATCGGTGCCTGTTACCACGATGTCGCAGCTCCTAAGATGATATTTCACCGTCTTCGTCGCCGACTGTAAATAAGACAGCGGGTCGCTCTTCACCGACATATTAGCGGCTATAATTTAAAGATAATGTTCGCGTAATTTCGCTCGAGCGACCCGCACAATCTATGGCCTTTAATAAACGCAAACGAACTCTATGTAACAATTATTTAACGAAATTACTGTTTTACATGTTCCCTTTAATGAAATTGCAAACAATGCATCGCCGATTTAATTTTATTTGACGGTATAATTAAATGTACGTTTCGTTGCGAGGTCATCCAAGAGATAATTGCCGTGTTTCCATATGGGAATATTGTTTGTGGACGCCATTGTACAACAATTATGGAATGTTGAACTTGAATGTGCTTTATTTATTAATCTGAGAACATTCTGTACTGACCTAGGGGACAATAACCTTTTGTTGTTTCCGTTTGAGATAGAACGCTTTGGATAACTCCAAATATCGATTAAGCCGTCGTTTAGTAAATAGCTTATAATTATAACTGAATATTCCAACGTGTGCCGAGGTCCCGAACGTTCCATAACAAACTCAAGGATCGAGTTCCCAATTATCCGAAGATCAGAAAGTAAGCCAACACTACCATTAACATCAGACCGATCCCTTTTCAGCATCAAATTATAAGTCTTACTAATTTGATTCTAAGCAAGGGGTAAGTTTTAATGGTATTCTATGTCAAGTTTCATATTTTGGCAAGAAGCAAAACTGCAGACAGCAAAGTTTTAAATTATATTCGTTAATCCGATCGGCACAAAAAAAACTGCGTCAAAAAAAATCATTAGCGTATTAGTGCTCTCTGCCGGGCATACACTTTTGTTACACCAGTTTCAACTGTTTTTTTAATGTCATTACAATACACGCAGAGTTCTGAAATAGAGGCGCAAACCTCCTCTCTGTGCCACGGACGTACCTAGTTTTTACTAGCGAGCGATTAGCGACTAATCTCAGACATCGTAATTTTACGCTCTCCGGTCTGACTTTAGGAAGCATACGTTAAGTCTGAAAACCTAAGCTATAAAAATAATAAATAAAATCAAAATCCCTAGCATATGATTCTTCTAGCGTGGTACAGACGTCAGGGAAATCCTCTTATTTCATTTGTCAGCCGCGACGGGGCCATGTCCGACAGCGCTGACAATGCGCGCTGTGTCCGCCTCCGACCAACGCTAGAGTAAGACTGATGGCTGTATCTGTTCATTCTGTATACTTTTGCTTATTTAACTGTCTTCATTTGGTTGTACATAGATTGTATAGTAAGGTTAGTGTGTGCTTTTCTTCTTCTTCCTAGTTTCTCAAGCTCAGTTCAATTGATTGCGGTAAAATTTGCGGAGAGCGGAGATTGTGGAGTAGATCGCACGGTGCATGCTCCCGCCCACCGCTTTCTTGTATATGCTACGGAGCGTTAATTTAATTATTCAGTTGAAGATAGTTGACCTAATTAGACAAAAGTAAGCACTTTAGTAACTACTGCTGGGTTTCTGGTAAAGACGTGCACGATGGCAGAAAAAAATTGACTGTTTTTTCATAAGTTACTGACTTCGAAGCGGTTAATACCTATTGATTTATTTAAGCTTAGTCTGTTGTTTTCGGCAGATATTTTAGTCCCCTAACGTATCTTCAATAATGGGATTCACAGTTATTCTGATATAGCCTAAATAGGTTTCTACATTATTAAATACGTGTAAATCAACCCGTCATGAGCCATTCGAGCTGGTAGCGGCGGCGCAGTAAATTATTCACGCACGCCGTCAGGTGTCCGTTAATTGCAGTCAAGCGACTATTATTGTTAGCTAACTGGATTCATAGCACAATACAATCTATAGATACCTAGGTAGGATTGGCTGAATAGGACGGACGTATACTGACAAATTGGGATGTATAGGGTATGGTGCGGACAGTTGTGTTGAATTATTAGCATAGAAAGGTTATATTTGGCTGAAAACCAACGTCACGGTAGGCTTTTATAATAAGACTGAATCAGTTTTACTGAAATTTAACATACTATATTTTAGTTTTGGAATATATTTGTATCGCCTGTAATATTTTAAATCAGTTCGGTTTCACGAAAAGCAGATCAACAACAGATGCCGGAGTTCGATTAGTCACGCATGTAATGGAAGCTTGGGAGAGTTCACAGGATGCCATCGGTGTCTTTTGTGATATTTCCAAAGCGTTTGATTGTGTACAACACCGTACCTTGATCCGTAAATTATACCACTACGGAATTTGTGGAATCGCTCTAGATCTTGTCGACTCATATTTAACTGATAGACAACAAAAAGTGGGAATTAATGGCGTCACATCTTCGGGATCTTTAGTTGCGATGGGAGTACTGTATGGTTTTATCTTAGGCCCGTTCTTATTTTTAGCGTATATAATGATTTGCCGTATATTATATGGTTTAGAACCCGATCATTATGAAACTTTGCATACACGTTGTCAGGGGTACAGAAAAGGACATAGGGTATTTCTTATGCCGAAAAAAAATACGGTTCCTGTGGGACCATGGGTAAACCCGCGGTGCGCAGCTAGTTACTCAATAATAAAAAATTAATCCGAAATTATTTATGTTAATTTTTTACTCTTCAATTAGTCATATAACATACATGCTATACACTATAGTATGTATTTATATAAAAGGTAAGCATGGTTTGCTTAGAAATTTTGCTTTGTTTTAAAGTACAGGCAAAAGATTTCGTACGAACTAGTCAAAAGAATTGCTTCCAATTAGAGTGCTGATAGCTTGTTGTAGTTCTATCAAACTGCAGGATGGTTTTCAGGGAACATTCAATAGGAACGGGCCACATAAGGTGCTGACGTGCTAGTGACAGCTCACTGTTGTACACGTCACTGGACGTGGACGGGTACAGGGTTCATTGCTTAGAATTAATTGCTATCTGGAACCGATACTTGCATTTACTTGTCGATCTTTCATAGAGGTCGATCGCTTTATATACCTACACAGAGACCCAACACTTTCTGGCTGATGTCAGAACGAATTCAAATTGAATCCAAATAACATTTATTAAGGCAAAAATGTTCCTCAAAGAAATAAGTCAGTAGTAAATCAAATAAACATAAAATCTACACAAATCCACAAAGGTTCTTTAGAAAATACAAGTTTTACAAAAATAAAAGGTCTGTCCATCATCTTGAACCAACAAAAAAATGTAACGTTTTTCAAATGAATTTCAGTTAGAACACGCCACAATCAAACGCGGAATCAGAGGTAAATCAGACAGCATCCATAAATAAGCCAAGTACAAAAGAAAACAATTTTTTCAATCGCCCAACTTTTACGACACAAAGAGTAAGTACGGATTTACAACGTAAGCCCTGCCTTTCCAACTTAGGAAATTTCACTTAACAAACAAAAGTACTCTAATAAAAGAAGAACAATCATAAAAAGAGAGACGTAAGAACGTTTTCTTAAAAAATAGCTGATAGTATGGAGTATTGGATTTAAAGGTGCCCTTGCCGTATCTAGCTTATCTAAACATACTTTCGCTTTTCATTTGAGTATTTTCTATTTCTATTGCTACATAATAATCAAGCCTGTTCTAATCAAGACAGTGATCATCTGATCACCTTAAAGTAATACCGATAAAAGAAAATAATTCTTTTTGACCAAATCGTCGCCCGTCATAAGTGATGCCACCCAAGTCATAAAAAAAGTCATAAATGAAGAGACCTGTCGTAAGTGATTAGTGTTAATGTTCAAATACTGTGTAAATATAATTATACAAAACATGTCAAATATTTTTTTTGTATAAAATAAAATATTGCAATAATTGTGATGTTGACGGTACTTTCTGAAATAAATCTGATTTAATCTAGGAGATGACATTGATATTTTCATATCTTTTAAATGCTTTATTGTGTTCCATCGATCACTATTCAGTATATCCACTAAGTACATCAGCAAAAATTAATTGGAAAATTCGCAGCGGGTATCCCAGTTTTATTAAAAAATTCAATTTGGCTGCGAGGGCTAGACGCTCCGGTGAGGTAATTTCATCGCGTTTAATCCCGGAATCACTTCTTACCTCCGCTGATTACAGCATCAAACGTAAAAGTATCTCATCGTATTAGAGGTGGAATGTTTTTGCTGCCTGTGAGTAATTGAAAAACTAACTCAGTTTGCAAAGTGAGCTATGAACGTTAACTGAGCAACGATAGGTGGATGTTTTTGCCTCATTCAAAGTTAAACACTATTTTTTACTATGTGGTATTTGTAAGATGTTATTAGGTAGCATTTAATAATTACGAGCATGTGTGATGATAAATATGAAAGCAGCAGTATTTTGCAGTAGACAAAAAAGCTGTCAAATAAAATAAATAATTTCAATAATCATAACATTCTCATTAAAAAACTGAATAATTATATCATGATATGACTATAGCTGTTATTTATAGAGTGTTCGTACAGAACAAATTTACAGATCAAGCGTTAACTTGTGAAAATCGCCACATAATTTACAAGTGGAACAAATTTTAAAAACAGTCTTTACCAAAAGCTCTCAAACCCGTCGAACTCCAACCACGCACCGGTACAACTAATGAGGGTACTCCCAAATATCTTGGTCCTTTACAATCTAGTGCGAACATAAATTGTGATAGAGGGGAGGCCCGGGGCTTGTTTAATTTCACGACTGGATAAATCCAAATGTTATACCGCTGAGACCGCCTGTACTGACGGCTCCATCGGCCCCGTCCATAAAATTCAACTACCCAGCAATCGGCAGACACCCTTTATAGTGTTTTTTAATTTGATTGCCTAGGATTAAAATGTTGGTACCTAGAGTACGATCAAAGCGCGATCTCGTACTTTCCTTTGATAGAAAAAAAAACAAGTGAAACAAGTCGTAAATTGAGATTGAAGCTAGAGCGAACTCAAAGCTATAAAATACTTTTTTTTTTTACATTGAGAAATATTACTTAGCAAGCTTATAAATTCAAACCCAAACAAGGCTGAATAATTGGCTCTTGTGCAATTTCTCCCTTAGTTTTGCATTTACTTAACGATTTGAGAGATGATATAGGAAAAGACTGATGCTCAATCTTTTTTTTTAAACTCACGCTTCTTTGATTTTTTCAGTCTTATTTCAAAATCATTTATCTATGTTACTAGGAAGTGCTATACAGTCCCGTACCTCACAATTCCAATATAGCCAAAACAATATCCTTATATTGGAGAGCGAGCAAACTGTATCGACTCCAATACAATACACGGGTCTTCTTATTGAATATTTACTCTGTGGGAAACCGCCGCGGGCCCTGTATCCGGTTAAAGCTTTTATATTTATTCTACAAATGAACATTTTAATGCGCACAATTATTGTACGCCGGCCGTGCAGTAATAATTAAAGAGGCACATGGGCGGGCAATCGGTGTTTTATTTTAATTATGTTGTATTCGTTTAATTTGGATTGAGGATGTGTTGAGAGCGGTCAATGTTACGATTTTCATTATGGAATGGCTGATCAATAAGCCACACGTAAATAAAAATCATTAATCATTAATTAAAAATGTACAGAAACTATACATTATATAGTTTCTGTACATTTTTAATTTGATTAAAATGTCAATAGGTGTTTCGGTAAAACATGTACTTTGAATTTGGATTTGTGCAAATCAATTTAGTATAATTATGTTTCTTAACCGTACCACTGTTTAATGGCATATATAATTTAACCTATTATTTTACTAAACTATTTGAACAAATAATCGGCTTGCGCCTGTCGTAATCCATAGAATCTTGTAGGTCGCTTATAATAGAACAATATCTATTTAATTACTACCTGGCTTATTTTGCTACTACCCATGATCCAATAAAACAAGGTCTAGCATACAGCAAACACATAATGACGTCACCGTCATCCGTCCCTTTCGTACTTGTTGTAAATAACTTATTTCGGTCCTACTTCGATTGACGTCACTACGTGTTTTTGAATGCTGTACCTGGCGGAGTATATAATTATACCATGCTACAGCCCAGCCTTACCTTAATCCAGAGACTTGCGTGACAAACACAAAAACGTCACAGAAAATTCGCTGCAATGACAGCAGGCTCGCAGGCTCCACCGGAAGATCAGCGCTGTTGATTAAACATATGCTGAGGTGGAACTTTTTTTGAAACACATATATAATTGTAATTATTGTTCATTATTTATCTAAGTATCTACTTTGTTTTTGTTTTTATTTATTTTTGTATGTTATTTCTTTCTTTCTCCCCCATTCAGGGGAATTTAGCGTCGCACGTCATGTGCATGTGCCAGTGTCAAGTACTAATAATTCGCTTTCACAAATGATCGGATCATGATGGTGAGGTGATGATGAAGATGATGAACCCCTTTCCCCATTCCAGTAAAGTTGTGGATACTTTACTAAAACTTTAAGTGAAGTTTTGTAGAGAACACAAAAAGTCGCGTTTCGCAATGTTTGTATCATTTGCCCACACTCGTGCACGTTGACGAACCGGTAAACGTTAATAATCTACCATTATTACACTTTAACACTCGAAGAATCACAAGTTTTAGAAAATAATACAAAATCACGACACGATCTTTTCGGTTCCCGCCTAAACTCGTCATTTATATGTTTCAAAATAAATGTCTTTCTTTCTTTATTTTCAAAAAAAATGGAACTGTTTGCGAATAATGCAACAAAACTATTGTTGCAATAAAAACTCCTTTCTCAAATCGGGGTCAGCAACTAGCACATTGTTGCGTAGTTTTTATTTACGCCTGCAATATTCTAGTGCCACATGCGCTTTATACGCCCAGCTTGCTAATTATGAAAAGCTATGGGCTGGCGTGCTAGCTGGACGCAATTATGCTAATCTTATTAGTCAATCCACTTCGCTGGCACGATTTGCTTTAAAATAAGCTAAGAAGGTGAATAAAAACTGTATTGTTGGAAATTACAGGGGATGGGCAATAAATTGAGTATGGTGCAGTTTAAGCAGCGTTTAATATGCAAGTTGTTTAATGTTTTTACATAAACATATCGTCACGCCTTTCCCCCGAGGGGGCTGGCAGAGGTGTAATGCAACACCCACACTTCGCCGGATGATATTAAGTCCCAAACGTGACTGGGGCGAGCCTATCGCCGTACACCGGGCTCCAATCATGTAGCAGATGACATACAATACGCACATATGCTCACACAATGAACAAATCTTGCGTGCCGTCCGGCTAGGTTCGAACCCGCTCCCTCTGGCTTGAGAGGCGGGCCTTCGCCCAACTAGGCTGCCATCGCTTTTTTTAATGTTTTTGAAGCCTATTATTATTCATAATTTCCTAATATCACGATAAAAATATATTTCAAATAGTGAACGCAATGTTTTGAAGGGTAAGAAAAAAAAATTAGCATAATGTTTTAAACACACTTTTGTTATAAGAAATTCATAATCACTATTTTATGACAAACGTTTAAAACAGAACCTTTCAGCTTGTTTTCAGCGTTTATAAATAAACACAGGAAATAAATCCGTGGTAGTTTTGTTGACTAACATTTAGCCAACAAAAAATTACCATGTTTCTCTGAAAACGATATCGAGTTTCTATCGCGATCATTTACCTCCTATCTCCAAAATGTAAACGAACTCTTGGTACCTACTACGTTCGCTCTAGTAGTAAAAAAGCAACATTGCAGATGCAGTGCAGTTAGTTCACGGCAACAAACTACGAGTCGACGCGACATTCCGACGTTTATAGAGGCGATTGTGTATTTATGCCCTTTTAATGGCATCTCACATTACCTCGAGACATTAGCACGGGACGCGACAACTGAATTTACGTATCGAGTCTGCTTCGAAAGTGAAGATTTATGATGGCTCAAAGTTCTGTTAAAATAAGTAGAAATGCTAAATATAAAAAAAATCTTTAGGCGTTTTTTTTGTTACCTTTTTTTGACAACAAACTCGCCCTCTATTACATTTGGGCTTGAATATCGTCCCGTGAAGTGTGGGTATTATATTTCTCTACGAGCTGTTTCGGAAAAAGGCGTGACGGTGTTTAACATCTTATAATAAGTATTTTTTCTATATATTACAAACATTTTTAGTAAAGTATCCGAAATTTATATTAGTCTGCATTAGAAACTGATAAGCTACATTGTTGATAAATGAGGTTCTACATTTAAAAGAACTTAAGCTCTTACATTTTCTTAAGCCCAAACAATATCTCATATTGCATTAGAAACAACTCCATTTTCTTAGAAAACCCGTGCCAAGTAACAAAATAAAGAATTGCATTCGTCAGACGGCATACTTGTAATAATTCTCGTAGCAAACAACGTAGCCGAGTCTACAATTTATCGTAGCGCGTCTACGGCGTAGCGCTCATGTTTATGACCTCTACGGTTTCGAAAACTGAATTTGGAAAACAAGATTGTATTTTCAGTTTATTTCTGAAACATTTGTAATATGAAATAATAAAGATCGAAATTTTGAAGAATAGTTGCGGTGCTCTTGACTACGGAGAATTTGTTTTTGCGAAACGACGATTTACACCACATTTATTCTTACACTACCTCTTAACCTTAGCAACGCTGCTTTCTAGCATTCTAACTATTGCCCAAATTAAAGACCCCCCCTGCCCCCTATCACCTCCCACCCCTTAAATAAATAGTTCCACGAACGTTCTTCATGACTTCCCTAACCGAAACTCAACCCTTTGATAAAATCTAAATATAGAATGAGATAGGGTTCCTACTTAGTCATTAAACAGGCGTATTAGCAAACCAAATTAACGCAGCTAAAGCGTAAAATTAATGAGATTACAATAATCTGGCTCCAGGCATCAAGATCCTTTAAGGACTGGTCCCAAGATAACAGGGACTTGTACCGCCAGTAATCCAAGGATTTCAAGTAATGCGCGGCGTCGACTTCAACTAATTTCAGTTTATTTGTAGGCCGAGCTCCTACTTGTGATTTGCTGTGATTCATGACTCGCCGGATGAAGGAGTGTTTTAGTACAAGATACTTGTTACTTAGGGTTTATATAGATTTCGGGTATGAAATATTTGTTGAGTCCAATAATTTAGTCCGCAATTTTCCAGGTCTAAATACAATTCAGATCTTACAACTCGTAACTTACACCACATTTACAACTTTCAGCCTTACTTAGAGAACCTCGGGTTATCTTTTTAACTCAAAGTTAACTGCTCGTGTAAACTGATAAAGCTTCTTGCGCCACCAAGAGCTATAAACTACCCGAATTGAGTATAATAGATACTATGTCACTCTAATATTGTGTTATATTATTTAATATCTGAGTTTATATTATTAGAGTGACATAGTATCTATTATATTGTAAACTTTGAATAGTAGTGGTAGTGTATTGACTCTAATATTGTGTAAACTCAACTCGGGTAGTTTATAATAATATATTTTTGAGACATTTTTGATTTATTGTGAAAATTTAACTGACCAATTTGACAGGAACAAAAAGTCCATATGTGTTTATGATGTTTGATTGAAATATGATAGAGTATAGTAATACTTTTTACTATTTAATATTTTAATTTTTACTATTGACATTTTATGTATTGTTTTTAATTTATTCTGTTTTGAATATTGTTGACATAGATGTTAGTGGATGTATCCGTTTTTATGTCATTAAACAATTTGAATTTGAATTTGAATATAATAGCTCTTGGTAGAACTCTGCCTTGGTGGTAATTAGCCCTGATTTTGAAAAATTAACTCCGTATATTCTGCAAGCGGGCCTGAGTAGATAGATGTCATAATGGTTTTTGACTACTCTGCTATACATATAATTTATATTTTTCCTTGTAAATAGTTGTAATGTAAAACATTTACAGAAAATAATGAAGTAAGTATGAAAATTCTGCACCATTATTATTGAAAGGTATTGTAAATATTTCATTTATTTAAAACCCTAGGACCACTAGATATTCGGATCTTTATACTATTATGGTAAATATATATGTATAATTATCGTCACGCCTTTCCCCCGAAGGGGCTGGCAGAGGTGTAATACAACGCTCACACTTTGCCGGACGATATTCAGTCCCAAATTTGACAGGAGGCGAGCCTGTCGCCATACACTGGGCTCCAATTATGTAGCAGATGACATACAATATGCACATATGCTCATACAATGAACAAATTGGTGCGTGCCGTCGGCTGGGTTCGAACCCGCTCTCTCTGGCTTGAGAGGCGGGCCTTCTCCCATCTAGGCTGCTATCGCTAATTATAGTGTTATAAAAATGAACGCTTTAAGTTGTTCAGAATGTCTAGTATTTAAACTAGATGCTTTCTGAGCTGTAGACCTCGCGGCTGACGTTTATCCTCTTATACAGATCGCATTCTTCAACCAATTCTCGTGAAATTTTGTGAGTAGGTTCGATTATTTGACTGCCTCGGTGGCTCAGTTGGTAGTGAAACTGCCTTCTGAGCTTGGGGGCGTGGGTTCGATTCCCACCTAGGGCAAACATTTATGCGATGAACATTTGTGTTTGTTCTATGTCTGGGTGTTATTATCTATTTAAGTATGTATTTAAAAATATCTAAGTATGTATATCAGTCTCTGGCAGCCATAGTACAAGCTTTGCTTCGTTTGGGGTCAGGCGACCGTGTGTGGAAGTGTCCCGAATTTATTTATTTATTTATCAAATCAAATCGAATATATTTTTATTTCAGATTAAAAATCCATAATAATTAATCTACTTAATCTAAATCCTAATTAATAATTCATACCAATGATTAAATAAAATTGAAATAAAAGTAATTATAAAAATTAACTAAAGCTACTAAAATATACATTGAAAATAAAATAACCATACTAATTAATAAATTGAAAGAACCACATTTATAACATATTTATTTATTATCGAGATTTTTTTCGAACCTACTTACAAAATTTCAAAAAAATCGGTTAAGAAATGTGACTTTTAGGAAAGACAAAGATCCAAATATAATTCGGTCATACGAAAGCATTTTTATCGAAGTTGAAGCATAGATGCTTCGCTCACTAACGCTCGCTCGGTCGACAAAAGCTGACTTTCGGAAAGTAGGTACCTAGTTTCAATAAAAACTCAAAGGTATTTGCTCCGTTGATCATCATAAAATGCAAATTTCCAAGGACCTTCGAGCTTACCCTTTACACTTAGCGTGCAATTTTTCACTTAGACGTTTAACTAAAAGGTACTGAACCAAACAAAGGGTCATTCTATCGCGTGCGCCCGCCGTTATCAAGATCCGGAATAATGTACCCAAATCCTTCTAATTAAAACCTGGCTGAAACGGAAGTAGCTCCAGCTATGTACTAGCAAGGGTTGAAATGTCCCTGAGTTTTCGTTGAATTCTAACGACAAATTGAAGTGGTACAAAGAACTTTGTAAATGCTTATATTTCTTTGTATGACAACTTGTCAAGGTTCCTTCGAAATAATAATTGCTTGTTCAAACTTTTTTGAGCGTTGACATAAAAAAGTTATAGTGCTTAAATGTTTGAGTTTGTTAGTTGCTATTATGAGACTTGTTAAAAAGATTCATTAAACTTTGCCATTGCTAAAATCGACATCAAAAGTATAAAATTACCAGAACAAATTGTCATTAGAAATATCGTCTAGTAATTGTTTTCCTATTATGATACCTTATTTTCGGAGTAAACTCTGGTAATAGTAGTAATTACTGCCAAATAATGAAGGAAATGAGGTTAATAACCACATTTAAAATAAAAGCAATCGCGTGTCAGACGCCAACTGAGCCGACTAGACGTTTGTTATCAGGGAACCACACCACACCCAAGTCCATTACTAAGCAGACAACATTAACGCAAACTGACGAGTTTCTTAATACAAAAACAATGTCGAAACCCTAACCCTCCCAGCCAACGTCACGATTACTAGATTCGTGCATTTAAAAGGGAAAATGATCCGATAAGGGTTTTTTTCGATGGCCCATTCCACCGTTAAAGAATGCTAAAGATTTTAAGAATCCAAATAGAATTTTACTCAAATGCGCCGAATAAAAGTTTCGCTTTAATAAGGAGAAGAAAGCAGTCTTAGGACCGAGTTTGATGAAAATTTAAATGTGACGTCAAAGAGTAGGTGTTGAATAATGGCGCTTTATCGCAAGAGCTACGGGGCCGTGATTAAAGAGCTCGAATCATGTAAGCCGGGAAGCCGCACCTCGGAACGCGCCCGCGTAAAATTAATAAGCGGAATTACTCTTCTTTACCGTCTCATAAATTACATTGATGGTAACCGGCAGCAGTTACAGAAGCCGTAAAGACGAGCTTTATTAGAATCAAACAACAGGTGAAATTTATGTATTGAAACTCGTTCGCGAAGCATCCATCGGCTGCGGCGTGATTAAAAATTCTTTCTGTTCCAAATTGAGTCAGCTTCCGAGCGAGGAGTTTCGCTTCGAATATTGTTCTTGTGAATTCGAAATTATAGGAGGTGAGTAACAATAGATGTCGGAAGTTTTTGATATCTTCATTTCCATTCGATGGTATTGTCTTTTGCGTTTTTATTGTGAATGTTTTTCTAAGCTATCGGGCTATTGGTAGAGATGTAGGCGGCGCTATTGTGTACTTAAATCAACGAGGGTACGGCGAGGCTCGGTTAACAGAAACAAAGGCTGCCTCTAAAATCAACCCGACGCTTTTAAAAGCGTCACTCCACTGAATTTCTTTTTTGTTTTTCTTGCGTTAAAAATTCGTGACAGAGTTTAAAACAAAGACTTTGAGTGACTCCCGGCAGTATATTGGGAACGTCCATGTTTTTATATCAGTGTTTTACTGGGCTCTTTTTTATTATTAAAAATTCATTGACATTGTCGTTCCGATGGTCTTTGTTTTTCTGACGATTTGATTTGACGTATGGCTTGCTGACTCATTTAGTTAACCGACAACACGGAGAAGGCTTACAAGTAGACGCGTATGTATTATATATTTATTTTTAAAAATTTACATGTATATTTTATGTATGATCACGAATAACTTTTTACAGAGTGGTCCGATTTTGATAATTCTTTTTTTGTTTGCTACAGTACGCCTCTTACTCGTCTGACTGACTTTGGGGGCTGAGCTACCCACGTCCGTAGGAGTGTACTCCATTCTGAATCCCTACACGTGGTCCCTGTGAGTACTAACCGGGTAGCAAACTCTGGTGGGAGGCTTCGGCCGTGGCTAGTTACCACCCACCGGACCAAGCCATGCCGTGAAATGACCTAGTCGTGTTTCGGGATGTAGTCCGGTGTAACCGTTCCGAATACGGGTCTGAGCAGTAGCGCACTTCTAGCGCGTCACTCAACTGCCGTTTTTGTACTTCTTCACTCTACAAAACTTCAAGGCTAGAGTGAATAAGTACCTTATAGGTCGTCGTGCTCCATCTTAGACCACAACGTCACTTAACATCAGGCGAGTTGATGGTCAAACGCCGACCTATTCTAAATAAAAAAAAAAACTCTCTTAGTCGAGTAAGAGGCGCTCAGTCAGCAAAGATTTGCTTAGTTATAGGACTAAATCTAACGGTTTCCCATCTTCAAACCATGTCAGACGCCGTCTGGCGGCCTAGAAACTTTGACATCAGGACTAGCCACTCGGCCATAACAAAAATCGGATAAAACAAGCTTTGCATTGTCATACTGTGAACAAAATGAGTGTTATTCTTTTCTGTCTTTTTTTCTGGTCTTCATTAAAAGCAATGATTGTCCAGTCGGAGAAGGCCCGCCTCTCAAGCTAGAGGGAGCGGGTTCGGACCCAGCCGATGGCACGCATCAATTTGCTCATTGTATGAGCATATGTGCGTATTGTATGTATGTCATCTGCTACGTAACTGGAGCCCGGTGTATGGCGACAGCGTGGGTTTTCTACACCTCTGCCAGCCCCCTCGAGGGAAAGGCGTGACGATATGCTTATCAGACATACTTACACATAGTAAAGTACAACAATGGAATACTATTATAATAATAAATTCTTTATTGACACAAATTTAGGGACTTACAAAAACAATATCATTTATAGGAGGTACATACTAAAAATAACATTACAAGTAAATTGCTTATGGCTAGTAAGAACTGGCTGGCACTCACACTAGTATTAAAACTGTGTTGCGAGCACAAACTATATCGTACTATTCCACAAACAACAAGTTTTAATTTACGGAACATAAAGTTTAGCTCCGACTAAAGATTGTGCCACTCAGATAAAAATACAACAAAGAAGCAATTCATTATAACTGCCGTTATTTTTCACCTGCCAAAAAATCGTGACGAACCCTAATTCTGATAACCTCAATAGTGTTGCGACTAATAAACGCGTTAGCCAATTATGACACTGAGTTATGGGACTGCCATTTCGCGTGATGAAGGTACTTCCACAAAAAAGTGTCGTAATTTAAATGGATTGTAATTATAAATAACGCCCAAGTAAGAAAAATGTGTTAATGTTACCGAAATAGGCTTGGAAAGCTTGTGTTTGGATTAGGTTAGCGATTTGATTTTTAGGGTTCTGTACGCCTCTTGATTTGTTAATTACAAAAACATATTGCAAAAGTTTATATGAATTAAAACTATTATACAATTATTTTAGTTACGCAGTAATTGGTTTTTGAGAGTGGATCTACAGACGTTTTTATTTATAACAAGCTGTGCCCCGTGGTACTATCCGCGGTTAAAATTATTTTATTTTTTATTTTATTTATTATGGCTTCGCAATGATAACTACATCAATACTTTTATAATTTAAACTTACGAACTATTTTAACTTAATGTGTTATCTTTTAAAGGAAACACAGCGTGCGTTTTATGATTTCATCATTAATTATGCTAATACTAACTTTAAACAAAAACATACATATTACATAAACATAATATAAACTTAAAATAATCAAAAAAATAAATTTTAAACACTTTATCCTAAGACCTGTTGTTGATGGCTAAATTTGAGTTTACATTAATTTTAAATTTAGCTAATGAGTCACCGAAAACATCTACATTTGTACAGGATTGGTATTCATTAATGAGCCTACTTATCCTAGGAACAGGTGAGTTTGCACCTAGCACGGTCCTGCGATAAACAGGAGCGAATGCCTATAAACTCTTCCAGACTGTAATCTATCTCTATGCCAAATGTTGTCCAGATCCGTTTAGCCGCTCTGGCGTAATTAAGTAACAAAGACCCATCCAAACTTTCGCAATTATAATAAAATAAAAATATTCGGGACACTTTCACACACGGTCGCCTGACCCCAAACTAAGCAAAGCCTGTGGCAGCCATAGTGGCTACCAGAGAATGATTTACACAATATATTCATTTAGCGATGATAGCCTAGTTGGAGAAGGCCCGCCTCTCAAGCCAGAGGGAGCAGGTTCAAACCCAGCTGACGGCACGCACCAATTTGTTCATTGTGTGAACAAATGTGCGTATTGTATGTCATCTGCTACATAACTGGAGCCTACTGTATGGCGACAGGCTCGCCCGCTGTCACATTTGGGGCTGAATATCGCTTGGGGAAGTGTGGGTGTTGTATTACACCTCTGCCAGCCCCCTCGGGGGAAAGGCGTGACGATATGTTTTGTTATGTGATTATTTTTGTTTGAATTGTTTCGACATGTTATCGTTTGCATATTGTCTAAAAATAAACGACTGATGAGGTTAATGGTATGAAGGATCCATTTCAAAGATTTTTCTCATCGCGAAAAAGTAACACAAGTTCTAAAATTTAAATTTGTACATCACATTACATACACAATACATGTCATGTCATGTATTTGTACATTAAATGTCATTTCTTTTGTCGCACGCAAATCGTTCAACGCGAAAGGACGGTATGAAAACATTGTGATTTTGATAAAGCATTTTTATTTCGAGTTATTAGAGCCGTGTGGGGATGCTCGAGTGGAACTCGGCCACTCGTCCCATGGTCACAGTAGGAATTAACAGTAAGCTTACGTTACGTTTTACGAGTATTACATAGGTAAGGTACATAAAAAATATATATTTAATGAAGCCGAACCTGCAAAACTTTGACAACCAACCCCCCTCTACCTGTATTCCCCTTAAATAATAATAATTAAGATACCAGTTAACAAAAGTAAAAAAAAACCTGTAAAACTGATTACTATTTATGAGATTACTATTTTGTTTTTATTTAACGTTGAAATACATAAACTATCAATGTAAAGCCTTTTTTTTTAAATGTAGAATTGGTAGAATTGTTCGACGTTTGACCACTAAATCGCCTGAAGTTAAGCGACATTGTGGTCTAAGATGGAGCACGACGACCTAGAAGGTACTTATTTACTCTAGCCTTGTAGATACCCAGATTGTAGTTAGTCGGGAATACAGATGATGGCAAGGTGTTCCATTCCCTAGCGGTTCGTATCAGAAAGGTGGAAGCAAACCGTTTAGTACGAGTTTTTGGAATGAATTGTGGTTTTTTTAAGAAAACCTTATCAAACACTGCCATAATCGTTTAAGTGTACTGAAAAAAATCAAGTAAGTATCTATAAAAAGACCTTTATGGTATTTCAACCTAGTCAGTACATAACACTGTAGGTACTGTAGTACTGTAGTACTCACCTGCGCAGTAAGTACAAGATAAAAAGACCCAAGTTTTATGTTTGGAAAAGTAAGAAATGGTTTCACAGACCTGAATTTTACGAGGAAAAAATAGTAATCATCTTCTAGTTTCTACTTTCCATCAACATTTTCTTCTGCTGTGTCTCGGTGATGGTAACATTGCTGCATGCCACCCCGCGAGGTTGACAAATGAGAACGGCTTTCACTACACTTTTGTATTATTTTTCTGGCTTTTCTCCTTTTTAATGAGGACGCGTTGAATGCCTTATCTACAGCGATTTATACACCGCGATAATACCGTCTCATGCAATTTTTCAAGCGCTGTGTTGGATTTGGGGATTTTAGCAGAACTGTAGAAGAAATATGAAGTACAACTATAACTTCTCCCGCAGATGAAAGGTACCAGTTCTTTTTTGTACTTCTGTACAGAAAGTGTATGAAAAAAAATATGGTAATCGGTAGAGTGGTTATGGCGTGAAATACTTAAGCAAACAATCAAACTCGCTTTTGCATTGAAATCAAGATAATTAGGATGTATGCAAGTAAGAATACGATCATAACTGGTAATATCTTTCTACTATGGTGAGATTGAGATAGCTCAATAAGTCTGTAAGTTTTAACGAAGCAAACAAAGAACTATTTAGTAAAGATGGGCAACTTTAAGAGACTATTACAAAGCGTAACCGTGTTTCGTACACCATGTTTAATAAACTGTAGGTCCAGGTTGTTTGTCCTGTAATTTACATTTACATTTGAATGTCGTGGGGATTTAGGTGGTTAAACTATTTTACAGACCGTGCTTTCAATATGTCAATTCCTGAAAAGTACTTGATTCAAATCTTCTTCGAAATCTTCAATACCGTTTCCCATTTCTTCGAACACCTTTCGTATGCGACAGTTTCCGACACTTGTGAATAGGGGCTCAGGAGGCACCAATTCCGATGCACGCTCACAAAAGCAAGTCCTGCCATCTGGCAAACATGATTTACAGCAAAACGTACCCGATCACAATAAAACATCGAGAGCTCAAGTTTGGAAACACGACAAATTGCGCGACCGCTAGTTTGCTAGAAAGTTTCACGTGAACACGAATTTTTACTTTATTCGCCCCGCCGTAAGATTTTTATTATTATACTTACCCTTTTTGTTGTTACGGGGCGCGTTCGTCGTAACGACGCGAGCGTGAAATACGCACACATTTCGGTACCCTAGAAATGGTATGCACCTGCCTCCTTACATTTTATGAGAAGTTTCCTCACCTTCTCACAGCTCGGTAAGGGCTGCCAATATCGCCCGCTTCACTTTGTGACCCCTCATAATAGCAGTAATACTTCTTGAGAGGGTATTGACGCGGGCCGCCGTCTTCGCGACCGTCCCTAACTTTACGAGCGGGCCCTAGTAGGCACCAGTTTGTTTTCCTTCGATGTTATAAGAATGTTTGATATTAACATTTTTATGATCGACAAACTGTGTGTCGGGTGCTACAAGGTTTTGCGGTTGACGTTTATTAGTATCATAATAACTGTTTTTTTGCTTTCTCCAGGACGATGACTGCCGTCAAACAAAAAAATGTAACTTTTATGATTCTAGTCAGAGCTTAATACGTTTGTTTGTTATAATAAAATGTTTCATCTTTGACAATGAGCTGTATGTGTAAACACATTAAGATGAAAGCTGAGAAGAATGTAATATTTTCTGAAAGAAAATAAATCCTTTATTCAATGCTCACAAATACTAGAATCAGAGTAGAAAAATAAATGTTGAACAAAACTGTGAGAAACGTGTACAGATTAATGTGTTACTCTGCAACACTTACTTTCTTTGGCTCTATTGTATTGAGGTTCAATTTGTACGACAGAAAAACCTTTTGTCATGTTCTTAATTGTACGTATGCTACCTGTAGTTAAACCCGCCTAGAAAATCAAACAGAAAGTTTTTTTTGGTGGTTTACGTCGTAGCTTCCCATCAGGCGAGTCAGTGGTCAAACTCAAGCCTTCTTAAATCCTTAAACTGTGGAGGACAGAAACACATAAAAAATATTTATATTAGTAGGTAATTCGGTTAATACGTGTCAGACAAAAGAACAAAATATCGCATAATATCAAATATAACATTATAATATCTTTATTTATAGCCAAATAAATACTAAAACAAATTTACCAGCACTTATTTCGCTCCACCAACCTACTAAGCTCTCCATCTACTCGCATCTCCCACACAAAGCTAATAAATACCTTAATCTTCATAATTCAGCTCAATCCTGACGTTTCCACGAAATTCTCTAACTTCTACATCATAAGCTGGTCCTCATTAACAGCGTTATTTCCCAACTTTATTACGTCATTACTGACCACATTACTGAGCAATTAACTAAGATCAAAGGCCGCTTCCTCAAAGTTCCAGTTTCATTGCGACCAAAGCCAAAGTAACAAGCGTAAGTGCCAATAAAAATCCTTTGGCACGCCATTAACGTAAGTTGAAGACTGCAGAAGCGGTAGTAGATCATTAGACCCACTGTAATTGCTCGCACGCTGTAAGGGAAAGAATTTTCCCAAATTTCGGAAAGGCCACCGTAAATTGTGATTATCTTTAAGTATGGCGCTACCAACAGAACCACTCGTTGTATTTTATGAGTAAAGCCATCTGGGTCTCCGTCTACTACAATAAATTCAAGGCACTGTTATGTCTTTTTCATGGACAGGATGGACGGGATTTTATCCCCTTCAAATTTCTGTTCCGGCTGCGTAAAGTTTTTTAACGCTTTGTTGTGGAATAAATGCCATTTGCATTTGAAATGAATTATTACAAAAAACGGTCACAAAGTTTTTCTCTTTTCTTAATTTATAGCTGAAAGCTTCTACCGCGGATCAATTAGAGCAAATTAAATGGATTTGCTGATACCGTTCCTTGGGCTTGCTGCTACCGCTCTGTTCATTGCTTCCAAACTTCACAGGACCACCCGCTGGGATTGTTGGACCCGCTGTTGTCTGAAAATGTTCATCAAAATCGGTACAGCCGTTTTGGAGTCCATAGGTCATATACATACATACATATATATATTTAACATATAGGCACACATTGATTTTATACAAATAGATAGAGTAGCGGCACCCCGCGACAACCTGCGGTTAAAAAGTAGCTTAGTCTTCAATTTCCATACTAAATTTTATCAAAATTTGTCCGTCCGTTTGACCGCGAAGAAGAGAAGAAAAGTATGTTACGTGTCTTATTTAAACACAACATAACATACCGTCCTGCCTTTACCCCGAATGGGCTGGCAACATCTACACTTTGTTTTTTTTTAAACCTAAAGAAATATGGTTTAAAGCAAATTCGTATAGATTATATTTTTGACAAATAACATCGAGAGAACAATCGTATAGATACATATTTTTGACAAATAACATCGCGAGAAAATCCAGTTCCATATATTTAGAAAGCTCAAAGTTCCATAACGATGTGCAAATGTAGGATCTCTCCCATTCACTCACGTCAGGAGTTCAGGAGCAAATGATCATCATTCCAGCGTTTGTCAAACGTCCCGAAACTTGGCAAATACAAAAAGAATTACGTTTCTTTTTCGTCTCAACCGCAGCATGTTGCCTTATGATAAATCACTTTCCTACTAGAGCAAGTGAGCAAAAACGTTTGAAATGGTCTAGTCAGTGGAAAACAGTGAACCTATTGAGAACACATTGACCTCCTGTCAGATAAAATTAAGTAGAAATATGTATAGAATAGAAAATATATCGAAATAGAAATTGATAGTTACCGTGGTATAATAATATTATTGGCGGAGTATATCTGCGCCAGGTGTAGAGCATTTCGAGTCAAAAATAGTCACGTGGGCAACACATGACTATGGGTGTCTTTAAGTATCGAGTGAATCGGTTTTTTCTAGGCAAGCATGCTCCATCGTAAGCCGCATCACTGCCTATCATCAAGCATGTTGGTGGCCAAACGTAAGCTTATTGTAATAAAAAAAAACAGTGATATCAGCCGATGCCTAAGCGAGACTGAAATATGTCATTTACAAATAGTTAGGAACAGACGTTGACGATGACGAGTGACGTCATTACGTGTTGGCTCTCGGAATGATACATTTATTTTTTTTTAGATCACGATGGTTACAATCGCAGCACCAGTGGATAATTTATGTCCTGTTAATTTTTTTTAACGATTTACAACCAGTTGTAAGATATGAACAATTACTTTAATAATGTAAAAATCTTAAAGTAAATCTTAAATCTTAGTTGTAAGTGAAATTTTAAATTGAAATTGATGCATCTACATTTTGTAAGCGATAGAAATAAACTAATTAAACTGCTGCTGTCCATGCCTAATAACAATATTTTTATAGGTATTCCTATGCTGCGGTTGATATGCGATTACCTTCAGACACATTGTTAAAACTAACAGAATATTCGAACAAATTGGTGCCAACCATGTGCCAACAAATTTGAAACATACGACTCGAGTTTTTTTTTTTGAAAATTTGGAAGATTGAGCACTGCTTCTATTTACAGCAGTCTAGTTCGTAGCAAAAAGGTGTGCGGTTGTGAAACCAATGTTCACTTTATCAAAGCTAACAAAGGGCACGCTAGGTGTGCCCAGGCTTTATGTCGCTTCCTGTGTTTAGCCGTACGTGCCGCTTAAATTACTTTCCAGTAGAAGTTTGTTTTTGTTGCTAGGGGTGGCCTCTGTGCTAATTGCTGTTTTTTGTTTGAGAACTGAGACTCCTTTTATGTAGCCAACCATTTTTGAGATTGCATAGGTTTTGTAGGTACTCTGTTCTTTTAGTAAAATCGTGCAAAGGTTTCGTTCGCTGAAAATTTGGAGATGAACTCGCTTCCACACTTTTACAGATAGTTTAATGTACGTAGCTACCTAATACTTTGCTTTCATTTCTTACAAAGTAAGGATCGTGCAATGTTTCGCTAGTGTGTAAAACTGGACTGCCATACAACCCAGCGTTTATTATAATCTTAATTTAAAAACTTTCTAATCCAAACTATCATGATGCATAAACGTTGTTATGGGTGCAGAAAATAATATAGGATAGAGCTAGTTATATTATATTTTATTTTATAAAAAACTAGCTGTCACCCCGCGACTTCGTTCGCGTTTATTATTTATATATATAGATATATATGTGAGCTATCCTATCTGTTAAGTTAGATCGAACTGCACACGGTGTGCAAAGATTGAAATCGGTTAAGTAGTTTATGAGTCTATTACGGACAAACAACGTGACACGTAATTTATATTAAAAAAATTAAAAGTCACATCACATTACATTACACAAAAAGATTGCGATTACAAAAAAGTTTAATGGGGATTAAAATTTTCATCGATAGAGTAACACAGGTTCTGTTGTCAAATCGGAGTCGGAGCTCTTATAAAATTAAATTATTTTTTATCTACACCGTAACGTGAAATAATATTCATGTATCATTTTTCAATCGTTGCAAATACCTACCTTATTATGGAGCTTATTAATACTGCTATCTCAATTTCTTCTCGATTCACTGTATTAGCTTAGGTATGGATACAACAACAACAGATACCACAAGCAATCTTCATTTGACTGCAAAACAATATGCGGTAAGCAATATTCTTTGCATTGCCTTTGTTTTACCTTCATATGGAACCTACTTATACAGGGTTATCTGCATAGGGCGTACTAAGGGCAAGGTGGGCATTGTACTCATCATTAAAAACAACATTTACTGTGCACCCGCACAGAAAATGTTTTTCAAAACCCTGAACACAAAAAAAAAATCGATGTCTGTAAAGGGGTTACGGACGATAGTTTAACGAGACAACGTCATAACAAAACATTGATGCGATCTTCTCCTCGGACGCATAGACCAATCGAGTGGAAGAGAGATAGATGCGGCGTAAGCCCAACGCTTAAGCTGATCGTGCCTTTCGCTCGCTCGTGTAGCGCTCTCGCTCCGATCGACCGTGCGTAACGGGACAATGTGTCATCCTTTTTCGTGCGTGCAGCCGGCGTTCATCGATTTATTAGACGTTGTACGTCAGAAACAGTATTTCTATACATTTTGTCGATGATGAATGAACTTTTTATATTATGGAACTGCTATTTGTTCTTTCTCGACTTTAGGGTTGGCCACATGGTAAAAGTTGTTCATACTATGACCTTCTTTCGGCTTAGTACATCCTTTCCTGATAACCTTGATAGAGTGCATTCCAGCGAGAGGTAAGCTTGAATACAAACTCATCGATGAGTTCACCGCGTTATTGCTTCTATGTCGACTCGATACGATACTTGTTTAGTTGATAACCTGTGATCACAAAACTTGGATTGCAATCGCCACTGAATGCGATTATACACGGTTTGAAATTAGTTCATCATGATTGGATAGACGATCGTTGTGTTTCAATATCAAAATATGACGTTATCATCATTATCTAGCATCTAAAATTTGGTATCTAGCATAAATGTGTACCAGTCTAACTAATTCTAGATTTGCCAATTGTTTCATTGATTTAGTTTTTTTTTTTCTTTTTTGCTATGAGTCGTCGGGGGTATTTGTCATGACGTAATTAGATTTCTACATTCGTAGCAATAAATATTCATTCAATTCCTACACGAGCTGTTAATCATATTCCATCACAACAAGAAAGAAAAATAGCTCGACTCTCGTGAAAAATAGCACCAAAAAAGACAAATGGGAAGACCATTAAAATCGTCGTCGTTGATAATAATAAATCATTCGCTGCGAACATTTTGTTTCCAATGATTTATCCGATTTTAAAATCCGGTCGCTGTGCAAGATCAGATCGTGTATGTTGTGTGCACCAGGAAACTAATGGCCGAATTACGACCAACAGTAACCGCACATACGATTGAGGAAGTCATTCAACAACACATTTGGAACGCACTGAGGATGTACTGAGTTCGTTGTTCCACATAGTTACGTCGGGAACCGTACGCGGAACAGGGTATCGTATATCAGAGGTCGTTTCGCTACATTCGTGTCAATTATCCGGGAGTTTTCCCGGCGACGATTGCGGCCAATGGCCATCATTTAGCCGGTCGGGCGCCGTTCCTTAAATGTACGCTCTCCGCCATCACTTATGTATGTCGGTTATTAAAGGAGATCCATTCGGCCGATCCCACGGTTAATGTCTCAATTAGAAAACAGATGTTGCGCCGCCCCTAATGGAGGATTGATGCGTTTTTATTTGCGTCCCTCTCGGGCGCTACTAATTACTTTGTGAAATATTCGAACGCGAGCATTTTTGACTCCGAGCCCGGGGGTATATTAGGTTTTATCGGCGCTCGTATATAAAGTAGTAGGGTTACCCCACGGTCACTTTTTCAAGCATCCGATTGGGAGAAAACTGTACGTGGTAGCAATTTATGAGAGCGATAATATCTGGGTATAAATTCAAAGGATAACAATAAGACCCTTTATTGCTCCCGTTGTTTTCACAAAAACGATTCAGCGAGCGATGTGGAGGTTTTTTTGCGAACATAAAATTGCGTAACGTCACGTTCCTTGATATACAGATCTTTATGTTAGAGCTTTATTGTTATTCTGTGTGACTTTAAGCTCTAATCTTTTGAGTGCCTTGTAAGTACGAGGACCAAATTACTTTTGGATCTTATTCTGAACACGTAATTCGTATATGTATATATATCATATTAATAATAAGGTGCCGCTTTCTCCCTTTCGAAGGAAATTTCTGTCAAAGGTATTCGTGCGATACCTTCGCTGAAAGCACACACAAATATAATGAATACGCTTACGAAGCGTTGCCGTCCTCAGATCATTGAATATAGATGAGGGATCAAAGAAAATTACGAGTCCTCGATAAAATTTGTGCTGCGCAAAGATATTCTACTCGGCTTCCTGCGAGTCTTCGTTTGCATACCTTAGGCTAGAGCTTAGGAACTGTGCCTAAGTTATCATCCTTGCTTTACCGGAACGGTGTTTTAGACTTTGAATCACCATAGAAGCCCGATCATTCTTAATAATCAGGATCGACAACGTGGAGATACTGTTCAATTTTACAGTAAACAAATAGACTACAACTTCCATTGTAGTGTCGTGATGTCTGACTTGGGACTTTGTTCGACCATGCAGTTACGATTGTATATACTTAAACCAAGTTTTTTGCTTGTTATTCTCAAATACCTCTCAGGATGGATACAAATTACATTGTTCTTAAGAATCTGGGAATTTTGTCCCGACGATCCGCGCAAATTTAATCCCAGAATCCGCAGCTGCAAAACAAAATAAAATCAATTACAGTCCACTTCTAAAAGATGAAATCATATTTCTTTGAAAACAAGTCGGATTAACCAGTAACACCGGAGCGCGTGGCGCAGAAGATTCAAATTTGTTGAAATTAACATATAAATCGAAAAGATTTACCCTAAACAAGATCAAAGGAATTTGTCCGACGTGGAATGGTTGGATACTGATGACTGTTTATGGCTCGCGCCCTTACCACGGGCTCGTCGATTGACGATTACTTCGGCTCGTGATATGACTTCCAATGAGCATTTGGATAAAAAAAATGAAGCAAAAACATAAAACGTAAGTTCATTTTATAACTGTAAACGAAATCTTAGCATAGCTGTATACAAAAGTAAACCTAGAAAGTGATACCGATAGAATTTGAATAATGCAGGTTTTTGCTGCATAATGCTTCTCACATATCATAATTGTGCACTGACATTTTTTAAGCAGATTTTAGTAAAGTTGTGCTTGATATACGCTAAGTACCTACCTAAGTATATAAATATAGTTTAATAATCTAAAATTCACCATAAAATTTAAAATAGTTGGTTTATTAACCGATGAAACAGAGGAGGTTTACAAGTCGACGCGTTTATTTATTTTTTTAATCTCAACGTCAACATAAACTTTCTAGTTAAATTTTACATGTTATTTAACATGATTATAATTATTAACTCTATTAACCAGAGATAAATCAGACTATAACTGACAAAGTTAAGATGAAATGACCATTAAAAAAGATTTATTTTGCCTCCAACTTTTGTATTAATATTACCACAAATTTGCAGTCAGATCACAACTGCATTTTAAATCAGTATTTGTGTGTACGTATTTGAAACAAGTAGTAACCTCGACGGGCGCGAGCAGAATGTGCTGGAGATCCAATACACCTCACCCCACTTACATTTTGTACCTTTCGATCAGGAAATTTGATCTCAACAAATTATTCCCGGCATAAGTGGCTTTTTTTGCAGGGAATATTAACGCATAGAATCAAAACAAAATATAATACTTCCAATTGAGTTTAATGCTTTAGACGCCAGAGACTGCACTTTCATGAACAATGTAAAATTAGAAAATAATATAAAATTAATTCAAATTAGTAAGTTTATTTAATATTTATTTAACCTTAATTCTTATTATTTTTCTTTAGCTCACACCACCGTCCATGCTAAATCATAATGTTTTTATTCCATTCAAAGGTTGTCTGGAAGAGATCGCTCTTAAGCGATAAGACCGCCCATTGCGCCTTTATTTTTGAGTGTTTAGTTTAGATTTATTTGTATTTGGTGTCAATAAAGAGTTTTTGTATTGTATTATAAATAAATTCGGGACACTTCTACACTCGGTCGCCTGACCCCAAACTAAGCAAAGCTTGTACTATGGCTGCCAGAGACTGATATACATACTTAGATATTTTTAAATACATATTAACACCCAGACATAGAACAAACACAAATGTTCATCACATAAATGTTTGCCCTAGGTGGGAATCGAACCCACGCCCCCACGCTCAGAAGGCAGGTTCACTACCAACTGAGCCACTGAGGCAGTATTGTATTGTATTGTAATGTAATAGGCATGAAAAGAAAAGTATGACTCTAACTTACGTCACTACTACTTGCGTAACTATCCTACTAGTGGCTGTGTGAGCTATAGAGCTCGCGGCCAACGTCTGTCCTCTACAGCCTAGCTACGTCTGTCAGTCATATTTCAAAACTGAGAAGACTTGTTCTTTTTTTTCCAACAAAAAAAAAAACATAAAAGTATTAGCTACTAGACATGTCTAGTAGCCCGTCGCTACTAGACATGCTCCCTCACTTGCTATTTTTAAAGACGCCGTAAAAAAGCTGTATTTATCAAAATTGCCTTGATTGTTTTATTTATCAGTGTTGTATGTATGTAATAATATATGTTATAGTGATATATGTTTGTAATAATTAGTATATTTTATTAACTATAGGTATTTTAAGTACTAGAATGTATTATATTAGTATGATGTACTTTTATGTAAGTTTTATGTAAGTAGTTTATGTAGGTGTAGAGGTATAATACTCGATGTTTTGTTGTTTCTTTGTATCAATCTTATGTTTATTTTAGTTATTTTTGCACACCCTGTCCCATACTCATTTGTCGTATCCTCTCCATCCTAAGGTTGCCTGGAAGAGATCGCTTTTAGTGATAAGGCCGCCAGTTGTTACACTATTTAATAAGTTTTATCATTATTTTTCTCTTGTTGTTTTGTTATCTGTGGTGTGAACAATAAAGAGTTTATCTATCTATCTATCTATCTATTTTACAAAAAAAAACAAAAACTGACTCGACAAAAAAAACATATAATTATTGAACTTATTTAAAAAAAAAAAGAGAATCGGTTAAGAAATGCGACCTGTAGAGGAAGACAGAGATCCGGACATGCGAAAGCATTTTTGTCGAAACTAAAGCGTAGACGCTTCGCTGGCTAAAGCTCGCTCGGTCGACTACTGCTACTAATCTAATAAGGTAGGTAGTGACCTACTATTAATTCTGCTGAACTAATTATGTTCTACTAATAGTAGGTTATTAACTACCTACATCACAATAGTTAAGTATAGGTACTTAACTATTGTATTAATCAGCATAGGAAAATAGAAAAAATCATTAATTTTTCATGAATAAATTAATAAATAAACATCGTAAATAACGTAGGTAGTATTACCTAAGTTATACTAAAGAAATTTTCTTTGTAATTTGTATAAAAGCCACCAAATGCACCGTGCGTGTCGTTTTAACATATATTACACAGGAGTAATGAATTAAAAAAAAAATCTGATTCATAACATGCATGGAATAAGCTGATTCTCTTTTGCACGACATTTTACCGTAAACCACTGTTATTTTAAATCAGTCGCTGTAATCTCAGAAAACCGTAGGAATTAGTTACTGTTAAGCTTGTAAAAACTACAGTTGTGGTTTGCTAATGCCTTATTTCAATGCGATTTTCCCCCAACGCAATCCTAATAATTTCTAGAAGATCCCTACTTTTAGTTATAAGGCGATGGCGGCTAAATCTGCTGACATCATTTAGTTAGACCGCACTTTACTAGTCAGCCAACACACTAAAGAGCTGAAATTTATAGCAACTACTAGGAAAATAGAAGAAAAACATGTCCGATATTCGATAACATTGAGGTCTAAGGTTGGCACGTTACAATAACAAACAATCAATGAAAGCAATCCAATTAACTTCACCAACTTTCGCTTTCTTGCCTGAACGGTCGCCATAATCATTACCGTTAAGTACTACGTCTTGTAGGGCTGACGCCCACGTGTTTTTCTAAGGGCACGCTCTAAGAAAAGTAATTACACGGGTTCAATGATGTCAGAAGATCTCTCTACTAAAATTTTCTGTCATGCTGAAACAACAGTTTTTGTGTACTTATCATTTTATAAAAGTGTAGCACAATTGTGTGCAACCTAATTCTTAATTTAAACGAAAGCGTTTCATTAAAAAATGTTCTGAGGGTGTAGCTACCACCATCGATTAACGTAATGTCGTTTAATCAAAGAGGGGTGAGTAAGCAGCAATGTCAAAATAAAAGTAAAAATCAGCATTATTTTAACCAAATAATAAACATGCTCTCAGGAAGAAAGAAATTTTGAACGCCATTATAATAAGGGCGTTCAAACTCGCATTTGAGATAGAAATGAAGCGTTATAACCATATTTTTTTTATCAATATCCTATTTATGTATTTCTGTATTATTACCGATGACAACCCTACTCCTAGAGTAGGTAGTCTCAACGCCTACGTGGAATTCATTTAGTACAATAGCATCGGTGCTGAAATGGAAAACAAATCTAATGTGTCGGCAATATCGATAAGATTTTATTATTACGTCGGGAAATAAGTGGAATGCTAAGAAAATATTCAATTCATCATTTTCGCACGTTCTACTAAACAATGACCAGTGCGTTTTATTAAATATTAATTATCAAGAACCTTCTACGTCCCACTGTCAAGTATATTATGTCTATCTGTACCTTATTAGTCAAGTGCTAATTTGATTTCAGTTAAGACCCACTATGACCATAAGACCTAACTAGACTAAATGACCCACTAATATAACAACGACCCATTGCAAGCTTTGTTTAACGCTTAATTTATTGTGCTTCCGCCTTTACTTTGCGAATGACATGACAATATGATTTCTTTAGATTTATTTTTTTGACATTTAATTTTGTAACACTGACATTGTGAGTTATTATATATTTTTTAATTTCATTAATTAGGACATTTAAGTAACTAGAGATTTCGTTTAAAAGGTAACCGTAAAGTTATCAAATAAAAAAAAATGGTGGTCAAAGCAAGGAAGGATGCTATAGCCAAGATAAATAAACCAAAAAATACGTGTATTACTTAAGAATTACCTAAAAAGCGATGATAGCCTAGTCGGAGAAGACTCGCCTCTCAGGCCAGAGCGGGTTTGGACCCAGCCGAAGGCAAGACAAATGTGCACCCCCTGTCACACTCGGGACTGAATATCGTCCGCCGAAGTGTGGGTGTTGTACACCTCTGCCAGCTCCTTCGGGGGAAAGGCGTAACGACAAGTTATTATCTAAGAAATGGCAAACGACATAATGAGAGGGTAATCCATTTCCTGAGTAGATGAAAACAGCTACAACAACATTACATTTTCGCAAATCTTTACAATCATTTTCTTTACCTCTGAAACAGACCAAATACCTACCTAGTCTCCACATTCTCCATATACTAGACATAAAAGGCTTGAGCACGTCAACAGACCTATCTCGGAAAAAATAAAGCCACTGCATGAATACTTGTATAAATAAGCCATCCCTTACGTCCCGGGAAGTAGCACCATAAAACTGTGGAAATAAAAAGAATGGGAAGCACCCACCACTTTATCCAGCGCCTATGATTTATGACGCAAGGTGGATAGACGTTTGCTGTTACATTCCTGATTTATTGGCATATATTTGTGATTGAATTTGTTTATTAGAATAAGTTGATTTTTCCGAACAAACAAAACAATTTTCGTTATTTTCTCTGGAACGTATAGACGACAGTTATTGTAGGCGATGTTCGTGTCGAGACCGAAAGTTTCATAAAACTGTTCTGGCTGGTTTCCATACCAGATATTTCTACTTGCTAAGTTTATTAATCCTCAATTTGGTACAACTATTAAGTAAACTTGTCACTTAATATTTGTCAAAGATTTTGATCGTAATGAGTGAGCAAATTAACAAATTGTCCTTGTATCTATTTATTTGTAAATGCCTGATATGTCCTGGCCAGGCTCACTATCTTTCGAAACAATAGCCATTTCGAAAGATAGTAAGAATTGTATGTCACAAAAGTCGCACTAGGTATGTATTTATTTATATATTAGTGACATTTATTTTTAAACATTTTTAAAGTATTTATATAATATTATATTTATTTCGTCTACTTATTAGTATTTATATATTTATTATTATCTTTTATTATTATTCATAAATATGTTTATATTATTGATACGTCTTGCACAATTATGTTTTTATGACATTCAAGACCTCTATTTATGTGAATGTTCCTGTCCATACAGATTGCCTGAAAAAGATCGCTTTGAGCGATAAGGCCGCCCATTAAAAACTTAGTTAAGCTTTATTTAAGTACTATTGTAATTATTTTATGTTTTTAATAAAGAGTTGTTGTTGTTGTATGTAACTATTACTAGATACATACGAGTATACCTTGTAAGGGTGTCGCATTATAAAACTAAATTAGACATTAAATCTTACAACCCATAACTAAAAAATAACAATTTCTAGGTTATTACAATAATTTACGCGAGATTGAAATGTTTATCCTCTATTATTCAACTTCGTAATAATTTTGTTTTATTAAAATCTCTTTTAATTTTCTGTAGAGTGTTGTGTCTTTAGTCTCTTGTCTTAAATTAATACGAGTAGGTAATTTGTTGTAGATTTTGATTAACATGTATTCCGAACTCCTTTTTTACAATTTCTAATTTTGACGTATTATTTATTTGTTATTTTCTGACGCCTCCACCGACCGTTTAGCCAGGTCCCTGTAGAGAGATAGGGTCTCTGGGCCCCACGGACTATTCTACTTGGTTTTCCGTAGTACATATTTCTTGAACTCCAGCACACATCAACACGCTGAATTCTCATTACTGATCTCATACTATCAATAAAGATACTTGTTCATATAACAGCACTGGATCCTCTTCTACTTACGAAAGAGAAAGCATTAACATCATAAAAGCCTTTTATTCATAGCGTCCAATTTTAGCTCAAAATAAGGTCGAGAAGGCTCAAGACTAACCGCAGTATCGGTAAAGCTATATTTAAATAGGATATGAAAGTCATTCATCAAGTATACCGGGATAACCTCTATATAAATAATTCGAAGGTGCCTCCTCGTCATAGAATAAAGATGAGACCTCATTGGGTATTGTCAGTCTAAAATATAGGCTAACAGCGACTGAGGTTTGTGCAAATTCAAAAAAGATTTCCCCACCTTTCTGAGATTTTGGTTTAATTTCGTTCGTTCAACTTTCTAAACTACACTAATACTGAGAGGAGTAAAGATTTCTGTGTTGTTTTCGATGTGTAAAAACGATAAAAATTGTTTTAGTGTCGTGTTGGCTTGATGATGGTATACTACCTCGGTGGCTCGCTTGTGAACCGGCCTTCTGAGCTAGAGGGCGTGGATTCGATTCCCACTTAGGGCAAACATTCATGTGATGAACATTTGTGTTTGTTCTGTCTGGGTATTAATTATCTCTATAAGTATGTATTTAAAAAATAATATGTATGTATGTCTCTGGCCGCCATAGTACAAGCTTTGCTTAGTTTGGGGTCAGACGACCGTGTGTGCAAGTGTCCCGTATATTATGATTTATTATTTCTGTTACAAAAAAAAGCATAGGCTCCTTTGAGTGTACAATTAAAAAGCTACATGAGTATGTAAAGCAAAAAACATCAACTATGTACAATGATTGCCTTTGCCGATTCCCTCTGCAATGCAATGTATAGAGCTTCTATTTTGTCATGTCACCTACAAACTCGATTGTTTCCGTCACCTGTCGCTCTGATTGAGATGGATATGAGAGTGAAAGAGACAGACTATACTTCCTATTAACCTACCGCTACAAGGAGTCTCGTCCAGTATTCTCACTTTCGTTTATAAACTAGATCCTACTAATATTATAAACGCGAAAGTTTATATGAATGGATGTTTGTTACTCTTTTACGCCAGAACGGCTGAACTGATCTGGATGAAATTTGGTTTAGAGATAGATTATGGCCTAGAATAGCACATAGGATACTTTTTAACCGCGGGTGAAACCGCAGGGCGCAGCTTGTTTATAATATTGTTAGCTGCGCCCCACGGTTTAAATACCTACGACTATTACCTATGCCTGTGCGATTCCTATCCCTCCACGAAATTTTATCTAGATCCGTTCAGCAGTTCTGGCGTTATTAAGGTACAAACATCCAAACTTTTGCATGTATGATATTAGAGTGATAGTCTGATCATAACTCTAAGTTTAACACCTTGCATTGTTAAACTTAGATTGTAGTAAATCAAAAACATTTGAAATTAGTTAAATACTCATAGTTTAAAATATTTTTTATTCAGAAATATGAGACTAGCCCTAAAAGCGCAAAAAAAAAAACAGTTGATTGAATCAGGCGTTACTTTGTGGAAGTTCATCTTCAAAATTGTTACTTGAACTAATATCTAGTGTAATTCCGCTTTAACGGCTTTAAAGCGGAATTACACTAGATACTGTGTGAATCACTGTTTAAAATTGTTACTTGGATTAGTCCAAGTAACAATTTTAAACAGTGATTCATCATTTTCTTAATAAATTGTCACGCCTTTCCCCCGTGCGGGCTGGCATAGGTGTAATACAACACCCACACTTCGTCGGACTATATTTAGTTCCAAATGTAACAGGGAGCAAGCCTGTCGCCATACACCAGGCTCCAATCATGTAGCAGATGACATACAATACGCATATATGTTCACACAATGAACAATGGTGCGTGCAGTCAGCTGGGGTCGAACCCGCTCCCTCTGGCTTGAGAGGCAGGCCTTCTCCAACTAGGCTGCCATCGTTTTTTATATTCATGCTTACCATTTTTTTCTTACTTACTCGTACTTACGATTAATTTTTTTTGCCATACTAAAACGTATTTTCTAGTTAGCCTATCGGCCAAGCTTACCTTGTAATGCATAAGCATGTATGATTGTCCTTGCTCCTAAGAAAAATTTCGAAGTTTTCATACCATTTACATTGCCAATGAAGCGTAGACTAGGCGAGTATCGACCGGTTCCGCGCCTTATTCCCGTTAAATAGAACGGCTTATCCAATATTGGATCTATTGTCTTTGAAACCCTCGATGAAGAATACTTGAAAAAGTTTAGGATATATTATTTTATGCTATCTATGTGCTCGAGGTTGGCATTCTTGGAAGCTACGGTATTTTACCGATTGACAAATTTCACATTTCCCTTGATAAAACCAATTTAGTCGATGATTAATTTATTACGATTGAGAACTGGCATACTTGTGGTAGACTATCTCGTTCTGGCTGATACGATCAGGTTTTTTTGTCTCTCAAGGCCAGTGCTGAAAATCAGCGCTGAAAAAAAGTTTTTAGAATTATTGCCGAGCACTGACCTTTTTTAACCCCTGACTCAAAAACAACACATATATAACGTCACGCCTTTCCTCGGAGAGGGCTGGCAGAGGTGTAATACAACACCCACATATCGCCGGACGATATTCAGTCCCAAATGTGACAGGGGGCGAGCCTGTCGCCATACACCGGGCTCCAGTCATGTAGCAGATGACTTTCAATACGCACATAAAACGACGGGGTGTATAAGTCTTACGTGTCTGTGTGTGTGTGAGTGTGTGTATGTGTGTGTGTGCAACCGATTTTAATTTTCTTTTTTTTTGTTTGAACGATGAATTAGTTGGGAGTGTTCATAACTACAAATGTTTAATGAAAATCGGTGTCGGATTTTTTTTTTTAATTTACTTGTTAACGCACTGGACACTACAGTGACAGCTTTGCATCTTTCATCTGTGTATTAGCTTTGTGTATTGTTACCGTCTTGAAGTGTCTTGTGTCAAAATAAAAGGATCTTTCTTCTTACTTTCTTTCTTTCTTTTTTTACGGCTTATACTTTTCCTCCACTCCTGTAATAATCTACGTGTTTGTAATTTCTTAAAAATCAATCCCTTAAAACTAGCGGACAAAAACCGACCGAGTAGCGCCATTCACCAATTTAAAATAAGTAATGATTTCAAAAATTTAAACCCCACGAAGCCTAAGGTAAGGTTGGGCCTTGTAAGGACCTAAGCCGAAAAGGAAACATGGGTAGAGGTAGAAGTTTGCTGATGACGATAACTCAATGTATTTTTAAATAACCTGTGTAATTATCTGCATCAATTTATTACTCAGTATTTAACTACCATGATGTTTGACAATATTTTTGTAAATTTTCAAGAGTGTAATAACTGGCGTTTGCGTGACTATTTTCAATTAAAGTTTGGTCTACCGCCGCACCCCATACATCACCTAGAGCAAAAACATGTACCTATTAAATTGCGTGAGCACTTTGAATTAGCTATGTTCAATCAAAGGTATATCTTTAGAAGGTATATGGTGTCATATGTATGTTGTATATAACAACATTATTTTATGATTGTATAAGCCTACGTTTGATCACAACACACCTGATGGAAAGTGATGATGTGGTCTTAGATATAGTCGTCTTGAAGAGGCCCATGTTGTAGCCATTGCTAGGGAACACCAAGGCAGAAAGTGTTCCTTGGCAGTTCTTATTTTGAAGGAGTTCTGAAAGCTCTTCGTGCGACTTTATTAAGCTCACGACATACTGATGAAATGTCTGCCTCGATGACCTGTGGCAAAATAAAAATATATCCCTATTTACTTGAACTCAACCTTAAGTACTATACTTAAGTGCTATTGAATAGCTATTTGGTATGCTTACGAAATTCCACATAAGTTCCTTTTTTTATTTTTTCGAAAAGAGTAAAAATATTATTATGTCGCTTTCTCACAATGAATACAAGAACGAAAAACAATGAAACCGCTTTTAATGTGTATTTCAATAAAAAGTAAATTTCTGAAGAAAAAAATTAATTCAGTAAAAATTTAAAAAATAAAGGGTCTAAAACGCTCAGAAACATTATCAATCGTACGTTTTATAATGACGTTAAAGTGAGACCCTCCCACCTATTCGGCGAAAACCACTTTGTGTTTCAACGTGCTCGTTAAAGATGACGCAGTTACTGCTCCGCCGTTTTGACGCCCCTGAAGCGACGTACTGGATCAACGAAAACACTCCTGCCAATCCAGTTTAGTTGGACATTTTTCATCCATTTTTTCCAGTCAGTCCAGTTGAATGTAATTAGTAAACAAAAGCCTTTATTTCCCATTTCCCTTAAATAACATTGTGAATGTAAGTGTTGATTCTTGTTTGTTAGTATTTAAATAAGTACATGTTTTAATCTAGGTTAGTACGTTCTTTGGAATTTGAGCCCCTCCACGGGTGAAGGCCTCTCTGAATGTAATTAAACAAGTGAAACTCAGCTAAATGAAATGTTTGGATGGATTTTTTTTGTTTTGTTTTACGAATGTATGTATTTCGTATTATAAAAATAGCCTCAAAATTTGTAGGTGTATAAGAAAATCCTTTCTTGTTACTCTTGTTTTTAGTTTTAAGTCCTTTATCATCGTAACGATAGATGCTAGTTAAATTATCAACCGTAGATGTCCTGCAGAAGCAGCGCAGTGGTCAGCATATTTTATGACAAAGGAGAGCTGCTCAAGTTTTAAAAGTTCGTTATTACCAAAACAACTACACAGGAAACTGATTCTTATGGTTAGACTGCATAACGTTCATAATATTATAGGTAAGCTTTAAATATTAGCGACGAAACATTTCTAATTACTTCCGTGCTGAAATGATGATGGTGATGTTTAGCGACGATCCTAACAAAATTTCGTAAATCTAGCAACTGGAACAAGTTGCTGGATTCTGTTACTTTGCAATGTTTCGACACCCTTAACTGACGATTTCCAATTGAATACCCCCGGAAAGGAAATTTCGAACACGAAACGTGTTGTTACAAATGTTTCTGCATGTTTATTGAGAAAGCTTTCAGCGTTCTATTCGTGTTTATTAAGCTATCTTTTAAAGGTTTTATCGGAGAGTTAATTTTACAAGAATACTGGATATTCACTTCTATAGCAACAATAATATGAGACAATTTATTTTTAGCTTGTGACTAGTTGATGTATAAATCAATTTGAATTGAGTATACTTACCGATAATTTGGGACTCGAACCAAATTGATTTACTGAACCTCTGAACTTTTACTGAATACTTTAACTTGAATTCTTAATTTAGGTATTGCTAATCGTAAAAAAAATAGACAGGTAATCGAATCATAACAGAGAAAGTGACAAGACAACAAGAGACTATCGTTGTTAACAAATACACAACAAAACAGCAACAGCTAGGCAATTCCTCCTGCAACTGTTATCGTAATATAACTACAAACTATTGTTATTGTAATATTGTTATTGTAATATACCTACAAACTGAAAAGGGTCGTTTTATTTGTAATTTTGGAACTATTTTCTTTTAAATTAAAATTTGTTCCTATGCAGTGACATTTATTCGGCTCAGAAGGTGTTCGAGAATCAACTTGTATTTTAGTGTTTTCTTTTTTACTTTAAGGCTGCGTATCCACGATGCGCGGAGATGAGCGAGGAAAATATCTACCAAAAGAATCACTTGGCTGTCGAACTGAAGAGATCCCATTGGTCTTTAATTTCTTTTGAATAGCAACACAAAGACTGACTAATCGGTCTCACCCTAGCGGGTGGTGCCACACTCGTTGCTGCTGGTTAGCTGCCATTCTGCGGATGGCAGTCATCGAAAACGTTAAGGCGAGGCTTTCCCAGAACTTTAGGTATTTTACTCTACCTCAGGCCGCACTTTTTGGGAGCGCGACGTATTCATTCACGCGACAGAAAAGTTGTGTGCGATGCGCCGCGCGCACGTCTTTCACCCGTCAGTCACGTTATGGTATCGAGTACCTAAACACCCATTTTTAGGAAATCGATAAAATAATCCATCCGTCATTGTACTCATCCATTTTATGAACATTTTTTATTTGATGCCAAACAAAAAAAAATCTAAAAAATGCCGTTCAAGCCAATATAGGTACAACCAATCTCATGTCCACGAGTTGTTGTATTTTTGATGTGTGAGCAGTCGTGGCATTAGTTTCATTTTACCGGTAGTGTCATATTTCCATTTTATCACACTTCACACTCATAAATACAAAAGATTGCGATTGTGTGTGGAAGTTAGGTACTTACTCGTATTTCACTTATTCACACCTAAACGGCTAGACGGATGAGGATCATATTTGGAACGGAGTTAGCTTATGCCCTGGATTGACACATAGGCAACTTGTTATCCTTATTAGGACAAATATTTATACAGGGTGTTGGAATGATTGTGTAACTACCGGTATTCATTAAATAATACAACATAGTAAATTTCATTATTTTTGGGTATATTGTATAACAATGGTAATAACAATTTTAATTACCTTACTTTACCATTAGGTGCGTACTAATAATACATATTGTATGGTTTGTTAAATGTTACATAGTTAAAAAACTACACGATTCAGATATAATTTTGAACAATAATTATGAAAGAATCGAGTAAACTTATACCGGATATATAGGTATACATACCCTGGGTACGAAGTGGCGGACATTCTGCTAGTACTAACAAAACATCCAATACAAAAATATACATTCACAATATTTACATTTATATATACAATTGAGCTATAGGTACGTAGTATTATTATTTGTTCTGTGATATAGTTGTAGAATCGATGGCAGCCTAGTTGGGAGTGGCAATTTTGCTCTGCTGGGTTCGAACCCAGCCGACGGCACGCACCAATTTGTTCATTGTGTGAAAATATGTGCGTATTGTGTGTCATCTGCTACATAACTGGAGCCCGGTGAATGGCGACAGGCTCGCCCCCTGTCACATTTGGGACTGAATATCGTCCGGCGAAATGTGGGTGTTGTATTACACCTCTGCCAGCCCCCTCGGGGAAAAGCGTGACGATATGTATGCATGTCTAGCCATAAGTTCTGTTACAAATGAAAATGCATTTATTTTTTTATACAGTAATGTAATGTTAATAAAAGTTATATTTACATATGTATTGAAGTCTTAACAAAAATATAACTATTATTTTATTCAAAATTACCACATTTGGCCTTGATAGAGGCCTTTAGTCGGTCTGGCCAAGAATCTATGGATTTACGGACTGTTTCCATGGGAAATTTAGCCACTGCTTGCTTCAAAGATTTCTTAAGTGACTCTATGTCGGCGTGTCGTTTAGAGCAGGCCATGCCCTCTAAACCTGACCATAATTTGTAGTCCAGGGGGTTTTGATCTGGGCTAGAGGAGGGCCAGTCTTCAGCCCTTATAAAGTCCGGAACATTGGCTTCCAGCCAGGCTTGGGTAGTTCGCGCCTTGTGACCATGTGCAGAGTCTAGTTGGAAACTCCACGATAGATTTTTAAAAAGTGTATTGCTAAGGGGTTGTACAACACCATATAAGACGGTCTCTTGATACACTTTGGCAGAAGTTTTAACCCCCTTTTCACAAAAACTAAGCTTTGTGACGCCGTGATAGGATACCCCCCACTAAACCATGACTGACGCAGGATGATGACCACGCTGAGTGAAACAGGGTCAATGTCATCCACGTGCCTAAAACAAAATAAAAATAAATATTTATAAGTATGATGTCCAAAAGTTCAAAATATAAAAATTCTAAAAAACCGACCAAGTTCGAGTCGGACTCGCGCACGGAAGCTGTCGTTCAAGCTTGTTGATATGTATGTACATAATTATATAACAACTACATTATAAATAAATGAGCTTTCAAATGACACCTCAAACAACTGATTTGATGAGATAGAACTCGAGATATAAGCAATAATCTACAACGGTCGGCGGCCATCTTTGTGACGTATATACATAGCTTCGCCTGTCCCCGCTATCGCTTCTTACAACCGGCAGTTTCGAATTTCAAAGGCAACGACGAACACATCCATACCAGTCGTAGGTTTATAAAAGCCGTACTTACAAGATTTACCGAAATGCTCGATTTTCGCTAATCGTTAAAAACGAATATACAACTTTACGAGTTTTCTTCAAAACAGCCAAAATCACGTTGCAGTACTAATCAGGCCTAGATGTGTTCAAATCATACGGCTATAACTCAAACGCTACCAAACACTCGTGTAGTACAGATTGTTCAGTCAAAAATGAAAGTATGAACGACGTCCCCTATCTCACCTAACACCCTATATAATTTACATACATACAGTACAGTCAAAACTTAGCGAAGATCCGCCACCTTGCATGTTACAAAAAGAAGGTAGGTACTTACGTTTCGTCAATTGCAATGTCATCAGAGTTTATTACATTCTCTTGAAGTACTCTTCTGCAAAAAAAAAACGAAGATAAGTATTCATGTAGGTAAGTATAACTACGTAAATATCACTACTAGATATACCACTAGGCCGGGTATTTACTCGTTGTGCAGTTCAGATTGCTCAGTAAAAATGAAAGTATGAACGTCGTCCCGTATCTTACCTAACATCCTGTATAGTTAAAACTTAGCGAAGATCCGCCGCCCTGCATGTTACAAAAGGTAGGTAGGTACTTACGTTTCGTCAATTCCAATGTCATCGGAGTTTATTACATTTAGTTGTAGTACTCTTCTGAAAAAAAAACAAAACTGTAAGATAGGTATTCGTGTAAGTAGGTATAACTATATAAATATCAATATCACTGGTATGCCACTAGGGCGGGTATTTACTCGTTGTGCAGTTTAGAATGCTCAGGAAAAATGAAAGTATGAACGTCGCTCCGTATCCGTATCTCACAAGTTGTCTGGGTGAAATAATAAATGGTCACCGACATAGTCAAAACTTCGCAGAACACCCGCCTCCCTGCGTGGTACAAAAGGTAGGTAGGTACTTACGTTTCAACAATTCCAAAGTCATTGGAGTTTGTTACGTAGTAGTCTTCTGCAAAAAAAAAAACTGTAACTGTAGGTAGGTATAACTACATAAATATCACTAGTAGGTATGCCACTAGGCCGGGTATTTACATCGTGAATACACGTAACGAGACAAAAAAGTATCTATGATGATGAGTATGATATTTGAAAACACTAAAACGAATATAAGTAGGTACTAATAGATTTGTTGATACATCATCTGACTACAAAAAGCAATGCAAGAAATGTCGATTATAGTAAATAAAAACAATGATTATCAATTTAATCCAGTAGAAGTTTATCTACTTACCGACGTTTGCTCCTTGACTCGTACGATTTTCTAAAAGTCAGACTTGAGCATTTTTTTCGTTTATTATGTTTGTTACCCATTATGGCAAAATTAAATGCTTGGTTGGTGTTGGTGTGTGCGGCACTGCGGAGATCACAAAAATTTGGCACACGTCCGGCGTCGACGGGGTCTGCGGGCGGACTGGCGGTCACGCAAACCTGCCTTTTTACCATGAATTCGTGATAAAAAATCATATAAAATTACCATGTTAACTTTTTAACATTTTTATTTATGATTCCATTTTTTTATTGCATTGTAATTCGTAAAAAAAATAAAAAAGCAATATGATTTGTAAAAATTAAGTCGCAAATCGTGTTTAAAATACCAAATAGAGGTGACTTTGGATTTTTTTTCTATCGAGTGAAGTTATTTATTACATGTATCAGATTTATGATTCCACTTAAAAACATGCTTAAGAATAACATATTTTTTTTTACACAGTAAAAACCCTGGTTTATCTTAGAGGAAAGTTGATTCTTGCTAGACGTTTTCTGGCCAGGCTCGCCTTAAGAAAAAGCATTGAATATACAAATCCAAGGTACAGCATAGCTTTAAAAACCTATCTTGTAAAGAATTCAGTTACACAATCATTGACTGACCTCGCCGGCTAGGTCAAGACTCCCAAGATCTGTTAAAAGGTCGGTTAGCTCTAAATAATCGACCAGTTTATGCTCCTCAGTTTCTTGCCTGTTCTTCTGAGGTGAAGCTCTCCTTCCATACAAGGCGGTAGAGTCATTTTTAAATTATAACTTTAAGAGTCCGGCGACCTAACTAATTTCGACCTAGGCGACCTAGACTAACTTCGCATTGGCTTAAGGTATTCTATCGCCATTTCGTCTAGAAGAAGAAGACGAGTGAAGAGAGCGAGTAATGATACTGACGAGCTTTTAAACTTACTTACAGAGTGACAAAGTGCGATTTTAATTTTTTTATGACTTTTGCACTACTGAAATCATTCTTAAGTAACTAAGAATTTCCCTTGTATTATTGATTCATTTAACAGCTAATGATGTATACAACCTCTATAGAGAGGTTGTATACATCATTAGCTGTTTTCAAGAAATTTGAGTAGTGCGTTTGTATAAAAATTTCAGAACGTCGCGGCCCTCTTAAGTTTAACTTTAACCGTCCCAATTAGGTTCCTAGAGCACAGCCCTTCTAGGCTGCCAGGGCAATTCGACTCCCCTCCCTCGGCGACAGCCCAAGCCGAGGTCGTACCGTAGACGTGCCCTTGAGCTAGTCGCCCAAAACTTTAAACATTTTTAAGGCCCTGCGTCATTTGCCTATTGTCCGAAACGCTGTAGAGGCCTCAGTCGCCAACAGCATTAGTCATTTAAAAAAAAACCTCAGAATCGTCAAATAAATTGATTGTTGGCGTAAAATGTAAACATTGAAAAACTTATCGAAATTTAATACTGGAAACTCGCACCGCTCATCTTGCTCGCTCATCTCCAGTGGACACGCAGCCTAAAACAACCAGCACTCAATATCGGTATTAAAATGGTATGATGAACAACTTCATAAATTTTACAGCGTGCTATCAATAAGGCACGTTCTTGGTGGATAAATATTTTATGTTGCTTTTTATTGGTCGTACAACTTGACTGATGTTGTGGAATAGATAGTCAAACACTTTAGAATACTTCACTACTTGCACTAAGTTTTAATTTTTGTTTTAGGTCTTAGAACCTTACTTCATAGCTTTGTTTTTTTTTTCAATTTAGAATTTTTGCTTACCTTTTTTTAACCGACTTCCAAAAAGGAGGAGGTTCTCAATTCGACTGTATTTTTTTTTTCGTATAAATGTTTTGCGTTTACTCAGCCAATTGTGATGATTATTTTTTTGTTTGGTAGATCATACTTTAGAGGCAGTCCCACAATTTTTTTATCGAAATTGGCCAAGCAGTTTTCAATAATCAACAAAAGTCTTAAAATTGTGGACATGGATGACGAATTACAGGATGTGAAGTCGGGTTTTTTATTATATAATAGTTTTTAATAAATCAAGTAGTAAAAAAATAGTGTGTAAAAATAATTATTTAATATTAATTGTTTAGTAGTTTATTATATAAGTAGGTAAAACAATGTATGTTATGTACTAAAATCATTGTAACCTAACCATTTCCGAAACATCAATTAAAATGAAGTCTCTCATATGTACTCCTGAGGGTCTATTACCGGAAAACTTACTGAAAGTGAGACCTCACGTTGGTCCAGAGCCGAATTAAGAACGCGGTTAGAAAGACACACACATAATAATTTATTTATATTACTCGCAAACTTTTGTAATAAGTAGTATCCTGGAGCAGGCACAGTCAAAATGTGAGTGGTTCAGGATTCAGTTGCGTAACGAAGAATTATGAACGTTGCTTTTTGCACTTAAGTGCCTAGATTATCCATCCTAGGCAGAAAAACCCGGACTTACAAAATACTTCAGCTATTTCTAGGGCAACCAAAATATATTTTTTATTTCCTCGTCGCTCTTGACTATAAACTTTATTTCTGTCACTGTCTCATTTTCATCATATTGAAAGTGAGCAAGAAATAAACTTTTTATACGATTGTCAAAGTGAAAGATGAGCTACTTAACAAACATGCATACCATTCATGTGTGTTTTTCGACCGAGAGAGCGTTGGCGAGCGAAGCTTGTATGCTTCAGCTTCGACGAAAATGCTTTTATAAATAAATAATAAATAAATAAATTCGGGACACTTCCACACACGGTCGCCTGACCCCAAACTAAGCAAAGCTTGTACTATGGCTGCCAGAGACTGATATACAAACTTAGATATTTTTAAATACATACATAAATACATAATTACACCCAGACATAGAACAAACACAAATGTTCATCACATTAATGTTTGCTCTAGGTGGGAATCGAACCCACGCCCCCAAGCTCAGAAGGCAGGTTCACTACCAACTCGGCCACCGAGGCAGTCGCAAAAATATTGTTACGAGCGGGGTTGGATAAAAGGAATGATACGTCGATGTATCCGAAGATTCACTTTATTCACCAGTTACACACACACAAACACTGTTACACTACACTAGACACTTGCACTATAACACTCTGAACACTTCTCGCACAATTACTTCGATGTTAGCACTTTGAACGCGTAATCAAAACTGACTGCCGAGTCGTCGGTCGTCCGCGTATTTATACAATTTTAAGATATCCAGAGCATTCGATTTAACAATAGCGCAAACACACAAAAAGTTGTTTATCACGCGGAGCCACACGTTCAATCTAGAACATTCGGATTCAAATAAACACCCATTATTAAATAGATAAAAACATCATAAAAACGGTGCACAATAATTGCTTTCTAGAAAGATTTCTTTTGTTCCGGATTTAACAATGGAACGCGCGGCTCGAGTGGCTACTATTGTCTAATCTGCGTTACCTATCGGTAGTTGTAAACAACATCGCCACAGATTAGCGTATAGTTTCTGCGACTGGCGTAACAATATGTCCGAATTCTGTCCGGATCTCTGTTTTCCTCTACAGGTCGCATTTCTGATTCTCTTGATACGTTCGTGATTCACAACGATTCCGAGTTTAGTGAGTTGGTTCAATAATTATGTCGATTTTTTTTTGTCGAGTCAGTTTTGGATTTTTTTCAAAATTAGAAAATTGTTTCATTTTTTTTTCAATTAAAAAAAAACGTTTTTAAGGCATTTTTTTAATTTTTACCTAACTTTTGATCCTGATTGCGGCTCTGGTCACCAGTATCGAGTGAGATCGAACAACATAAATCCCTGTGGGCAATGTTATCGCAAACCCACGTGATATATTATTTAGCCGGCGACTTCTAACTCTCCTACTACCTACCCGGCACAGATCAAAACAAAACAGACAGGTAACATGTAGAAACACATGAAGAGTAAAACATTGTTGGCTCCGGTTGTTTTTTCTATAACAATCGTCAAGCCATGTCAGAGTGGATCTCTGGGCGGCCTAGAAACTCTGTCATCATGGCTGACCACTGAGAATAGGGTCCCAGAATCTAAGCTAAGTGCGTAGCAAGAGAGAGACATATACCAAACCGTGGGACATAAGACAATGAAGGATACTGTAAGAATTTTAAAACTGTCTACGAACATATTTTTAAGAAATTGTCAAACACTTTGTCTACTGAAAAATAGTATAATACTGCAATATGGATAATCTTTTAAAATTAAAAAAACCTACCTACTACCGACCACCTGGAAAATATACATTTCAAACAAAAAAAAAGTGTTTTCAAATCGCTTCAGGTGTTGGTGCAATCAGGGAACATGTATAAAAATTATTCCGACGAATTGGGAACTCCTCCTTTTTTGAAGTTGATTAAGAAAAACGCTCGCTAACAAGACAATTTATATTTTTTATTATTGAAAATATCCAAATATGTTACGGAAAAAAATTAAATGTCACCAGCTTTCCTTTTCTATTCTGTGAAACGTATTTATTATACAGCTATAACAAGCTTAATTTATAGCTCTGTATAACGATACAGTATTTTTTGCACAAATTTAATTTATGACACATACATTCGGTATAACATTACAACGTTTTTTCGGACTTCTTTCCGTTACATTCTTAATACGGTTAAAATACAAAAAAACGTGTTACAGTATCTATGGACTGCTGACCATAGTTATTGATATCAGTACTAATATATTTATCGCTCAATAGGATGGTCTAGTACAAAATGCATATAAATGTGTATGTCGCAGTCAACTTACTTAATCAGCCATACACTTACATACTTAATCATCAGCCTAGTCTTTTTTACTTACCGGTGCTATTCAACTAGCGCCCTGAATAATATTCAGACGTAGCGTCTAATACAACTTTAAATAAACTGGCTGATGCTCAGACCATTCATACATATATGATGACCATTTACCAAAAATACTATTTTTAGACCGAAGTATCCTAACTAATATTTTAAATGCAAAAGTGAGTTTGTTCGTTTGTTTGTTTGTTTATAACGCTTTCACGCCCTAATTAATCAACCGATCATCATGAAATTTTGCATACACGTTGTCTGGAGTACAGAAAAGGACATTGGATACTTTTTATCCCGAAAAAATAAACGGTTCCTGTGGGACCGCGGGTGAAACCGCGAGACGCAGCTAGTTTTCTATAAATGAGTTATGATTAACGACGATGACGTTCTTGTTATCTTCGACACCCAATTAAATAATCAAAATATTTTTAGTTTGACAAAGATAAAACTAAATAAAATCTGTAAATACGTTAACGAAACGTTGTGGATCCAAGGCATTTTGCTTAATAGCTGTTTGATTGACTGACTGAATATCATTTAGGCCACTAGTTGTATGATGCCGTTTAATAAAAAGGCTAGGCCGTTATGCAAACGGCTGATTAAGATAGTTGGTTGCGACATACCTTCACCCAAACCAAATAAAGCTGAGTGCAGAAACGCAATCATCAAAATTATACAGTCTTATTCGAATTCGAGTATAAATCGTACCTACCTCATGCATTAAACATTGAGAGCCTCTTAAATAATAAGAGAAGTTTCTCAGAGGTACTATTGTTTATTCTATTCTTTTTAGAGGCTCAGATTGGAAAGGCTTTTTACACCATCCCATTTGCCGGGTCTAGAGAATACATTCCCCGTATTGGACGGGGAAAAAATAAGAAAAGCGCTTTATCTTGAAACGCCTGTTATTTTCTTGAAAGGTACTATAAAAAATGTACGTAAAACATTTACGCGCCATAAATTTAAGCATTGAAAGTTATTTGTGGCCATTAATGAGATTACCTACTGCAGTAAAATTGGTCGCTTCGATACGTATTTGTGAAGAAAAATATTATAATTAGTAGTAGTGTGTTTGTGACTTTAACTTGCATTTTTTTTTCATTTCAATTTTATCATTTATGAACAAAATATTCATGTATTTTTTTTCTCGAATTAAACCAAGTATGTCCAATCAGTGTTATTATTTTATGTGTTAGTCAGCTTAGTTTCTCTATAAAAGATTCACAGTTAGTTCTAATGGTACGGCTACATTAGCGCGCGATAGTTCGTGTCGCGTTGTCGCGTTAAAATCATTGTTATCAGTTATTGGCGATGTTCTTGCCTACATTAGGGGTCAACTCCGCAGAAAGGCAAGGAGTTGACCCCTAATGTAGGCAAGAACATTGCCAATAACCGATAACAATGATTTTAACGCGACAACGTTAAATAAAAAAGCGATAATTTACCCGATACATCGCTGAGTGACAAACTTACGAACTACACTTGTGCAGCCCGAATTATCGCCAAACGCCGCTAACATAGCCGTATAACAAGCAAAAAATAATTTAAGACAAAAGTAGGTTGCCAAATTACTGCTCTAAATACGATCATCCAAGAACAACGCCTACAAAAGGAAACGTACTCGAAATTACAACGGATTTGTTTTGAGCTTTATTCCATTGTTCGTCCCACTCATACTGAAATCCAAGCTAGTAATCGCCACGTCTATTTTTACTCATGGCATATCTAAAAATGTTGTACAAAACCTTTTAACATCGTGCTCATTTTCATGTTAAATTCGCACCTGAAATAAACCAAATTTGCCTCAGGCTTTTGGGGAGTTCTAAACAATGGGCTGTTTTAACTAAAAACGAATAGATTCGGTCATTGTTTTTATGTTTTCTAAACTAGTTTTGCAATTCAGTGCAAAGACCTTTAAACAAATCTGATTATGTCCAAAAACAAAAATAGAGCTGAAGTATCTGCCTGTAGTTAAGTTAATTTCAACTATATTTATCAAGTTTATTAATGAAATAATAACATCTAACAACTTCTAAAAATGGGTATTTTCAAATATTCATGGGCAAGATTTTACAAAGCTTAATAATCCTTACAAACATAAAATCTCTCTACCTTATCTAGTTGATTGGTTTTTATGGCCTTGCAATTTCAGATTTTTTTTTTGTGATAATAATATAGTCATTAAATTTGAAAAAAACCGTACATAGTCTATGTTATTCGTATATTATTGGATTCGTATATTATTGGATACTGTGCTTGCTCGTAGCTTCGAAATTCAATGCAATATATCAGAGATCACTATCACAACCTCACTATGAACTCTATCCCCACGCTACAAAATAAGACAGTAACACAACTTAATTACATTATTTTGGGATTTAAATATTACAATACAAAACAATTTAACTTCATTGCACCCCAAAAAACTACATGAAAATCTTAAAAACTAAAAAACATTTTTCGGCAGTACAAGGGTGACCTTATCGCCTAAAGCGATTTCTTCCAGGTAACCTTTTATATTACTGATGGTTTCTCTGTCTTTAGAGTATTCTATAATTTTTATAGTCTAGAAAGCCTAGCATTTGAAGAGATAAACAATCTACTATATTTTATATACGATATCTATATTTATTTAAAAGTTAAAAATATCTTTTTATAACATGTAAAGTTACGTAATGCTCAAGATATTGTTTTTAGTGTCATCACAAAAAATAAAATAACTACATTATTAAAATGTTTTAGCCTAGAACATTTATAGTGCAGTGCAACATATCAGTGCTGTTCCCAGACTGTCACACTTTTTTGACTAATGTAGCGGAATATGTTTTACTGCTTCTATGTTGGTACTGCAATTGTACAGAGCAAGCTCAGAGATAAACAGTAATTGAAATGTCAGAAGCATTCTTTGTATAACAGGATTAAGCACTTAATATTTGTGTTGCAATGTTCTGTGAGGAGAGACGACGCTCACAGATTGCCGGCAATAATATACTGCAGGAGGATACTGGAATCGAAAATGCAACTGTTTGAAATCAGCTGTTAGATAATTTCAGCTGTGACATAATTTTGGTTCTTCTGCTAATTTCTTGTGGCTCTATGGTTGACTAAACATTTTTTTTTTCAATAATTTTATAATCTAAATTTATACTTTATCTTTATTTTAACTACGAATATAATTCTTAGTTGTTAGCTTTTGTTACTCTTTTGTAAAATTTGACTCTCTTTCCTGTATCTGTTGTAAATGGTCGGTCTTGAAAAATAAACAAAAAAAGTTAGTCATATCATGTAGTCACTGGTCTATATAGACCATCAAAGCAAGCAAGCAAGTTCGTATAGGCCGAGCAGCTAGCCCTAATGTCAGAGTTTCTAGGCCGCCCGGAGGCCTCTAACATGGCTTGAAGATTGTTATTATAGAACAAACAACTAGGGCCTATAATTTGACATGTCATCCGAGCCACGGTAGCGTTTGTGCCACCAGTGGTCACCCATCCTAGGACAGGGGGGCTATTCCTACGCGAGAGATGAGAAGAGATTTTATCTTGGTCACTCTCACACCTATGACTATTCAAATGAGAGCAACAAGGGCGAAAAATGGTGAGATTGAATCTCACTCGGTAAGAATAGCCCTCCTAATCGTGTCGTCCGTTGCTTACCATCAGTGACCCGTTGTGAACACCTCATCGAGCCATGCAGTGAGCGCTACGACATAGACTATCGACATTTTAGCTTAGCTTATACCATAGACTTATACTTTAGCAGATTTCGTCTAATAATAGCCACTAATAAGTTTCTTCAAGTAATTCTAACGAAATTTGTCCGATTCAATGCGCATACTACTCTTCACCATTCAACTAAAATGTACACCCACAAATGAACCATGAAGACCGTTGAATTTCAACACAAGTTACTCTAAACAAAGCGTTAACATAAACAACAGTTTGCAATTTCCTGTTCTTCTAGACCGAAACGAAATATGATCAGCTGTAGCCCGGTCGGTGCCAAGCGTATCTGTTTGTCTTGTTAGTGGAAATCTATTGGAAAAACGACAAACACGACGACCTCCTGACGGTAGGTAAACAACCAGATAAGATTTATTTGTTATTATTGTTTGTAAACCGGACGGTAAATATGAAATGACTCGATGGAGAGGAAAACGTGAAATCGCAGCTTTTGCAAACTCGTCTTTATACGTATGCAAGTAAGATGTATTTATTAGATGTGAGGCAATGGAAAGTACTTTTCAACCCACAACGAAAAACGACGGAATGCTATGTTTGTCGTGTGTATGTGTGTGTGTGTGTGTGTTATGTGTGTTTGTGTGTATGTGTGATGTGTGTGTGTGATGTGCGATCGCGCGCCTGTGTGTGTGTATGTGTATGTGTGTGTGTGTGTATGTGTGTGTGTCTGTGGCATCGTAGCTCACGAGCGGATGAACCGATTTTGTTTTTTTTTTTTGTTTAAAAGGTTTATTACTCAGTGAGTGTTCTGAGCTATATTTGATGAAAAACGATATTGATGTAAATAGGTGTCGGGAGGTGTTTCAATTTTTGATTTATACTTGTTACGATCCGTGATTTTGAAAAATTGTCTATTAACCAATTATTATTCACGTTTAAGTATATTATTTGAGTTTCTAACTCTAGTGGTCTAGCTAGTCTATAGTCTGACAAAAACTAGCTATTGTATTTGAAGATAACATACATTGTCTTATAATGTACCTACTAGATGTGAGTTTAATGATATTCTAGAGTATGTCCGCCATTTAAAGATACGCCCAAAACCTAAGACAAGAAATTTATAAGACTTTTTAAACACAAGTGCATGATACATGATGCTGTACAGATAGGTCTACATAATTATTTTCCTTACTAATTATAAAATCGAAAGAAACTCTTTCTGTCTGTTTGTAGGCTTTTCGAGGCTAAACGGCTGAACGTATTTTGATTAAATTTGATAAATAGTTACAACAAGTTGTCACAAGGAACGTTTTTGGATACTTTTTTCTGAATAATTAAATCTTTTTGTCATGAAATTCTGTAAATTAATAAAAAATAACTCGCCGCTTACTAAATGCGTCAGACAACATAATAGAATAGTACGTAGCTGGAACTAAAATGACAACTGACAACTAAAATTAAAACTCCGCTCAATACCAGCCAGTATTTTTTTTAAGTTTAGACTCTGATCTCTTTGGTAACGGATTATTATTCTAAATTTGATAATTAGTTACAGTATATCACGAGGAGGGTTTATGGATACTATTTTCTGAATAAGCGCGAACGAAGTTGCGGGCAACAGGTAGTACATTTATAATAAGCAAAGTTTAAAAAACCGACATCCCGTCCTGTAATTCGTCACCCATGTAAATAATTTAAGACTTTGTTGAAATTTTAAAAACTGCTTGACATAGAGTACTTTAGACAAGGTGGGACCAATGGGACCACCCCTAAAGTATGATCTACCAAAAAAAAATTAAAATCGATTCAGAATTGGCGGAGTAATATAGCATAACCTACATTAAAAAAGGGGAGGTTCTTAATTTGACTCTAGGTATGCTACAGTTGAATTAAGAACCTCCCCTTTTTTTGTAAGTCGGTTAAAACCTACTTAGGTACCGATAACGCACACTAGCTACAATCGTCTCGTAGCTAGCGCTACGCTAAGAGCGCTACAAAATCAGTAGTGCCTACGTAGACCGTAGTACGTAAACAGCATGATCCAAAAAAACAAAGTCTAGCATTCAGCAAACAAGTAATGACGTCATGGTCATCTGTCTCTTTCGAACTTGTTATAAATTACTTATTTCGGTCTTGCTTAAGATTGACGTCACTACGTGTTGCTGAACGCTATACCTGGCGGAGTATATTATTACACCATGGTTAACAGTACGTATGATCCTTGTGTATAGTGATCATAGTTAGAGTTATAGAGGTAGTAAGGCCGTAACGAGGTACAATTTGATTTACATTCTCGTAACCACACAGTGTACGCAATAAGATTAGTGGTACAGATTACCTCAGAAATGGTAAGGGTATTACGATTCCATCTCAGGAAATGTATGCGGTAGGTACTAAGTTTCGTAATGCGATTTGTTATATGGAGCTAGTACAAAATGATAATGACAAGTGACAAGTGACAAGTGACAGGGTCATAGAGAAATCTAACGATGTCTGTACAACTTCAATTTAAGAAATGTTTTTCTTTCATTCTTAATGAAGTAGAATACGCGATACAAATTTAAGTGTCAAACATGATCCTGTACTCACAGCTTAATATATTCCTTCAATAAATCAAGCTAAAAGCGTTCCCACCTTAATAGTATTCCTATTGATAATTAATAAGGTTCGTTATTTAACGAAAGTCCTGAATAAGAAACCGCTTCATTGAAATCAAGCAGGGATTGATGAGCCTTTCGATACGTACACAGTACAGAAAATGCAGTAGCCAAATTTACTACTAGTGTCTCTATTAGCAGAAGACCACGCGAGACTTTGCTTATTTCAAAATGGCTGCAATACGTTTTTTTTTTTCAATTTTTTTTTTATTATTTTAAAGGCTTCACATTTACGGGTACATATTACACAAGTATACATATACATATTACACAGTATTTTCTCACAAACTAATTAAGCTAAATGTGCTGTCTGTTTAAGGAAGCATAGCATGCAACCGTTTTCAACCCCCATAGATTCGCCATGGAAAAAAAAGAAAAAAAAAACATAATTTGCTCATCACATTTCACGAAAATCGATTGAGAAATGCGAACTACAGAGGAAAACAGCAGGGCATCCGCCGTACAGACATACGAGAGCATCTTTGTCCAAGCTGGAATAAAAACACTTCGTTCGCGGTTTTTTTTTTATTCGGTCAACGTTTGACCACCAACTCGCCTGATGTTAAGCGACGTTGTGGTCTAAGATGGAGCACGAAGACTAAGAAGGTACTATTCACTCTAGCCTTGAAGATACCCAGATTGTAATTAGTCGGGAATACAGATGATAGCAAGGTGATGATTCAATCTTAGCGCTCGCAAGCTCGATTATAAAAATGATATTACGTTTTAAATGTATGAAGTTGATTTACTATGGCTACTTCAAAACCGCTTCAGACGCCTACGCAGTCATCCGTCGGTTTATTGTATTAATGAAAAGGGTATAAACTTTAGTAACTTTGTTTCAATTAGACTTTAAATCCCAGAGTCGTTTTTCTTTTACTGTTTGAGTGGTGGAGCCTACGCTTGAAAAAGTATTCCTAATTGAAAAATAACACTGAGAGTTCCAATAAATTGTGTATTTTTATCATTTCATTCATCCCGAGATGAAAAGTAATTTTTGAATTTGCGTTAGTTTTTGATACAAATATTATGCTCTTGTCAGTAAATTGCTTGAAGGAATATAGAACAGAATTATGTGTTCTGCTAAAATTATTCTAACCAAAGATAAGTTTCAAGTTTTATTTAAATTAGATACGTCTGTCAACTTTCGAATAAACAAATTACAAGTAGGTAAAACGTTTTATTTGGAATTTTGAGCTCTGTATTTTATATGTCCATTTTTTAAATTTATTTATGTCGTATCATGTTTTTGATTTATAATTGAGTTTCTAAGAACATACTCGTATTGATCTTAAATTATGAACTAATTAGCTGCGCCTGCGGTTTTACCCGCAGTCCCACAGGAACTGTATTTTTTTTCGAGAAAAGAAGTACCCTATGTCCTCTTCTGTACCCCAGACAACGTGTATGCAAAGTTTCGGTTGAATACTTAAGGTGTGAAAGCGTAACAAACAAACAAACATACAAACTCACTTTCGCATTAATATTAATTAGGATTAGGTAGTCAGGATTAGGATAGTAAGAATTTCTAAGCATTGATACTTTTTAATACAAACTAACCTTACAACATGTTAGGACCATCATCATCAGCAACAAATGTTCATTTGCAGCGTATTGATAGATTTCCTCTTCAGCACGTAACTTTTTCCAGCTCTGTACCAGTATCATGGCCACAGCCTTCCTACCTCGCTAACTACATTAATGAAAAGAGGATATTATAAGGTTAAGAATTATTTAGAAGATAAAGATGTCTGGAGCCTTCCACTTCTGTCAAGTAGCCACTAGCATTTCTAGATATTATCTAGTTGTAAGCCAAAATTTGTAAGACTGTAATTTTTTATTATTTGAAAAAATAATGCCCCTCAGTTTCTTGCCTGTTCTTCTGAGTAGAGGCTCTTTATCCGAACAAGGCGGTCGAGTCTATTTAAATACCTTTGACGTTCATAAGTGTATCTTTGATACCTAAATTGAATGAAAACATTTTGACTTTGACTTTGACGTTGAACAGTATAACCCACCGAGCGAGCGAAAGGTCTATCCGGATAATAACTGGCTACCATGATTAAGAATTTAAAAAAACCTTCCTTTCTTTCTTTCTTTATACCAATTTTACCATTCTCCAGCAAAAAGATTCAATAAAGTCGTCCCATAACACGTAGTTCCTAATTTACTATCACATGTTATAACAAGCCACTATAAAAGCAAGGGGCCTCACCCCAATATTATCAGAGGCGTAAAAACGTGTAGGTGTCAACATCTCAGCGCGTAAAGCACTGAATTTATTCCCTATAAACGTCTGGAGGAAAACAACAATGTTAGGGAAGTAGGGAGTACTATCGAAGACATCTTTAGTGGCATCTGAACTCTTGTTTGTAAGGGGAAGTTTAGTTAGGTGATCTGCGAATGCTCTGTTCATTAATTGTTTCAATAATAGTGTCATTTATTTGCTTATATATTTGTGACTACTTGTAATTGGCCTTCTGTCTTTCATTTTCTCTCTTAACTAGAAGTAAGTTTTCTTTAAATGAAAAAAATTAAACAGAAGGATTGTTTTTATGATAGGTACAGATATTAATATGTATTACCTGCGAAACCAGCTTAAGGAATAGGACAATTGGGCAAAAATACATTTTCCTGGCTCATTTAATAAAACCAGTCTGGTGTTTTTTACTTTTAAAATTTAAAAAGATTTTTATTGGCATAATAATAAGGAGAAACAGTTCAAATTTGCTATGCGATACGATGACAGCCTAGTTGGAGAAGGCTCGCCTCTCCAGCCAGAGAAAGTGGATTCGATCCCAGCCGAAGGCACGCACCAATTGGTTCAATATGTGAACAAACCTACATATGTGCATATTTGCTGTAATCTGCTACAGCCCTTATCACAATTTTATTGGGACTGAATATCATCCGCCAAAATGTGGATGTCGTAATACACCTCTGCCAGGCTCTTCGAGGGAAGTCGTGATGATAATGTTATTATGATGTTAAATAGTGCAAATGATAGTTGTAAAATCTTTGGCGGTACGTCAAAATGATGTTGTATACTCCGTTTATCTAGTAACGGCATGAGTGTGACAAGTTTATACTCTATAAATAATTTAATACCAAAGAAAAGTCGACTGCCACGGTGGCTCAGTTGGTAGTGAACCTGTCTGCTGAGCTTGGGGGCGTGGGTTCGATTCCCACCTAGAGCAAGCATTTATGTGATGAACATTTGTGTCTGCTCTATGTCTGGGTGTTTATTAACTATCTAGTATGTATTTATAAATATATAAAAATGTATGTACCTATGTAAATCACTCTCTGGCCGCCATAGTATAAGCTTTGCTTAGTTTGGGGTCAGATGTCCGTGTGTGCAAAACGTCCTGAATGAAAGAAAAAAAAACGAAATACGCAATTCAGAGTGTAATTTTTAATGTCATTTTTATGATGCATAAAGTTTTACAGTGCATTGAGATCTTATATTATCTTTACAATTTTACACGCTTTATCGTAGGTCATAAGAAGTTATGCTTTATTCACGAATTTTATAGAGTCCCTTTATCGTTTTATGACAAGGCACTGACTGCTCTGCTGCTGCCAGCGACTTTTCTTGCTTTCCTACTAGAATTATAATATGATATTTAACAAAAGTGATGTAAGCATTTCTCATGTCTGATTACTATTTTTAACTATGAATATTGTGATTAATGTACTCTGTACTAGAGGAGCTGATCCAACCAGAACACGTTACGCAACATAATGAAGTGGGGGGCGGGCCCACCGTGGGCTGACCGCAGGTTTGAAGCAGCGTTGGCTAATTTACGTCCGTCCAGGTTCACACATTGTTTTCAGAAAGTTAGCGCCGCTCCGTACACAACCACACTGCACGCATGTCGGGACCACACTAATGCAAGGTGTTAGGATTTCAGTGCACTGGAGTGGACGAAAGTTCGTGTTCGGATGACGAAATCTAGTACGTAGAACAAGTATAGTATATCGATGATTGTGATTAAATATAATTCAAAATGTATATTTTTAGGTCAACACCCTCACTTGCTACAATCAAAAGATTCGAGGGCTTTGCTGCTTACACGCTTGATTTTATCATTACGTAATATGAAAAAGCCGTTTTAATTATCTGAAAGGCAAAAATAATACTAATTAGTACGCATTGAAAAAACTTGCAAACTGTTGACGGCATCTGAGGTGGTTTTGACACATTTTACTTTAGTAACACGGGAACACTCACAGCGGGCTTAAAAATTATAACTCCCGTGTAATTAAAATAACATGAAGTGTTAGTGACAGGCTGAATTATGTTCTAGACTGTTTTTGCAAAACACTAACTACGGTTCGACCTGCAGTCCCACGGGAACCGTTAATTTTTCGGGATGTAAAGTTCTCTATGCCCTTTTTTGTACCCCAGACAACGTGTATGTCAAATTTCATGATGATCAGTTAAGAGTCCGGCGACCTAACTAACTTCGACCTAGGCGATCTAGACTAACTTCGCATTGGCTTAAGGTATTCTATAGCCATTTCGTCTAGAAGAAGAAGACGAGCGAAGAGAGTGAGTAATGATACTGACGAGCCTCTAAACTTACCTACAGAGTGGCAAAGTGCATTTTTTTTAATGACTTTTGCGCTTCTGTAATCATTCTTAAGTAACTAAGAATTTCCATTGTATTGTGGATTCATTTAACACCTAATGATGTAGACAACCTCCCTATGTAATGGAATTTATGATTTGCTTTGTCTATCTATTGAATAAATCAAAAGTGACCCCTTCAAAATGCGGAAATTTTTCATAGCTCTATTTTCGCTTGAGAACGTTATAAAAAAAACAAGAACATAGGGGCAGAGATACGAGTATTGTTAATTTAATTGTACATGCAAAATTTCATCATAATCTGACAAATGGTTTTCAAGAAATTTGAGTAGCGCATTTGTATGGAAATTTCAGAGCGTCGCGGCCCTCTTATGTAGCTTAGGCGTAAAAGCGTAACAAAAAAACAAACGAACAAACTCACTTTCGCATTTATCGACAAAGCGAGCGAAGCGTCTATGCTTCAGCGTAGACAAAAATGCGTTCGTAAATCCGGATCTCTGTCTTCCTCTACAAATCGCATTTCTAAACCGATTTTTTTGCAATTTTGTGAGCAGGTCTGATAACTATATGGAGTTATTCGTTAGAATCAGTTTTTGGAATTTTTTCAATATGGTGATGATATGATTATTTTTCCACTCGCAAATTTTCACGAGAATCGATTGACAGAGGAGGACAGACGTAGGCCGTGAGTTCTACAGGTCACAGAGCTACTAGTTATATTAGTTATACCTACGTTTAGTGCTTGCTGTACTCCAGTCTTGATGTTAAGTGCAGCATGAAACTCTAACACTGGCTGGACTTGAAATAGCAGCATCAGGACCAGTTTCTGATTGGGTAATGTCATATTTTCCCAGTTGAGTTCGTATACCAGATCTGGGATGTTATCTGCCTGTTTAGAACAATATTTTTCTATACAACGTGTTGTTTTGCAATCCCACTGAATTGTAGAGGTAGTTAAACTCCACTGGGAGAGCACGAATAAACTATGGGCAACCTTAAAATCGAAAAAAAACAACTGTTTCATACATTTTGTCGCTGATTAACGAATTTTTATGGGACAGCTGTTTTTCTTCTATGGATTTCAAGGTTGCCTATACTTTATTCGTCCTCTAGTGGAGTATAACTACCTCTAAAAATTCCCCAAGAATGCAAAACAACATGTTGTATTTCTAAATGATTTACATAACACAATCAATGTGACTGCCAACCAGCTCCTTAAAGCAATTGATGCCTGGCATTAACTTGGACATAGCTAAGAGTGATGCTTCTTAGTATTGGAGACACAGGGTCCCGAGACAAGTTGCATTGACTGCCTCGGTGGCTCAGTTGGTAGTGAACCTGCTTTCTGAGCTTGGGGACGTGGGTTCGATTCCGACCTAGGGCAAACATTTATGTGACGAACATTTGTATTTGTTCTTTGTCTGGGTGATAAATATCTATTTATGCAAGGGTTTAAAAATATCTAAGTATGTATATCAGTCTCTGGCAGTCATAGTACCAGCTTTGCTTAGTTTGGGGTCATGCGACCGTGTGTGGAAATGTCCCGAATTTATTTATTTTTCATTTATTTATTAGCTTTTGGACGAACCTATTTCTACAATCGATTCGGTAGTCAGCTACTGATTGACCGAAATGCAAGCTAAATAAATGTGACGTGATTTTATTATCAACTTATCTAACCGGCAGCTAACGTTCATGCGTCAGTGATTGTAGAAATAAAATCATTTGGAAGCAATTGCAACTTCTCTAGGGCCCCAGGATACAGCTTGGGTCACAGAAGTGTGGAAAAATGTATGAAGAACAGACAGCGGATAAAGAGAAATGGAGAAGAAATAAGCAAGTATGCGCTATACCAACCTCACGTCACATAGAAGGAGCACTTACCGTTATACGGACGTTTTCAAGCGTCAGTGACATGATAATCATTATTCCCATGTATATTGGTATCAGAAGTCCGTAAGAGAATATTAGTGCTAGATCCTAGTAAAATAAAGTAAGTTAAATGTCAACAATAGACAGTTGAGTAAATAATCAACCTAAGTCACTGATTTTAGGCTACTCAGTAGTTTTCTGACAATAAATATCTCCAAAAGGAAACCTAACTTACATCTAGGTATAAATATTCCAAAGAGTACATACTCACATTTCCGAATATCATGAGCTGATAGATAAATAGACCCCCACCGATTAAATTATGGGAGTAAATACTAGCTACATTAAGCCCAAATGCACCCTCAACAGTTTTCAAGCTCCTGTAAGAAATAAATGGGGTCAACCGGGGCAAATTGCCACACAAACGTGGGGCAATTGCGTCTCTCGAGAATTACTGACAAACCTTTCACAAATTAGGCAACTAACGCCATCTTGTACAGATTATCACAACTAAAGATAAAATAATATGTAGGTGGTGCCTGATTTGTGAAGGGTTTATCAGTAATTCTCGAAAGACGCAATTGCCCCACAGATGTTTTACCTCAGTTGACTCTAATTGTTAATGACTAACATAGCATTCATATTCGATGCAGCCAGATAAATACTTACTGCTGTATAAAAGTGTAGTATCGGCTAAGATTGATGAGATTAATTTTAGTTTCTTCATGGTTCATATTTAAATCAAATGTTGTTATACGGTGCTTAAAAATATGAATATGCCCAATAACGTGGTACATAAAAGCTAAGTTTAACGAATCAAATAAGATTAAGATAATAACTACTGTGTAACCACTGTAAAGAATTATCCCTTGTACTAAAACCCAATTGACAAAGTTAAATTCATAATCAAACGGTAGCCATAAGTGAACTAGGGTTTCCAGTCTATTCGTTATGTTGTTCAATGATTTGTTATTTTGAATGTTGTGAAATGTTGTAAGAACTTCAAAACAAGTGCAGCATACGACGCAGAGACTCATATAGTAAATGTAGGTCCAACGCGTAATGCGTTCAACAGCTATCAAAATCTGAAAAAATATAATTGTAATAATTACTCTTTTGTTGTTGTGTTATCGGGTGAATGTGTTTTAGGCAAATTTACTCCGTCGAACATTGCATATAAATTACGTTGTATTATAAACCAAAGATATTTCTTCTATTTTTGATGTCTAATTTTTTTTGTTCAGTTATACCTCTTTGACAAAATGCTCCTGATTTATGACGTAACTATTGTAGAGATGTATTTTTGTCATGAACTCTTCCATTGCTGTTTTATAGTCTTTGGTCTGTCCAATTGTAACTTTCAGCTGAAATGTGGAATACAATTAAAAGATAGCAGTGTAAATACATTTAGTTTTATACAAATAGCACGATTTTCTTAGCACACCGGTTGATTTTATTTAACTTTCTCGCAATTAATAAGGTGAATGAAGTTAAAGCCTATTGCATTGTTTTTTTTTAACAAAATCCTAATCCTAACTAATATTATAAACGCGAAAGTGAGTTTGTTCGTTTGTTCGTTTGTTTGTTTGTTCGTTTGTAACGTTTTCACGCCCTAACTGACCAACCGATCAGCATGAAATTTTGCATAAATGTTGTCTGGGGTACAGGAAAGGACATAAGATACTTTTTATCCCGAAATAATAAACGGTTCCTGTGGGACCGCGGGTGAAACTGTGGGGCGCAACTAGTAATTCATAAATTGATTCAAAAAGTATCGCACCCCCACTAAATGCTCAGAATTTGCAATGAATTCGTAGCGCGATGTTATTATATTTTTTTAAGCTGGCTGAGCGATGTATTGTCCGCACGTATCGTCGCCTCTTTGATATCCCTTCACAGGCGCACGAGCCGCTCGTGTAGCCCACGCACCTGCGGTTTGCCTTCTACCAAGCAAATATTCTCGTATTCTCTCATGGCTTTTGTTTCACTTACACAACACCTCATAAGTTATTCTCGAAACTGTAAAAAAAGTCAACCAGTATAAGCCAGCTTCACCAACAAACCAACTTACCGAGACCACTAAAGATATTGAAATCACTGTTACAATCATACACAACGTCACAAAATTATGTTCTTTGTAATTGAAAAAAAGGTAAACACATTGAGACATTGTTCCTATAGGTATGCAGGTATATGTAACGATACGTTGTGCCCGGTACAACCAGTTTTTAGGCATTTCAAACCACTGCCAGTAGTGAGAGTTTAATCCATTAAATCCCATGATGAAAGCTAAAATTTTGTAAAAAAATTGGTCCTTTGGATGTTTTCTGAAAACAATAAATTTGGTTAAAGAATCGTGTGAAATATGTATATTGGTCATATTATGTGTTGGTCTTTGTGAAACCAGCACGTAGAATTAAGCTATATGTATTTTTTTATATAGAAATCGTTCAAACCTACATATAGTGCATATTATTATCCATTTTTAAAACTTAACCAATATTTATCAGTTATTTTGATTATTTATTTGTTTTTAATTTTAAAAACCTTTTTGCATTGAACGTACGAACAGTAATGAGCCAAAAGCAGTATATGTATAAAAGTTTTATATGGGACTCCACGATCATAGTGAGGCTTAGCACACACAGGTGACTTTTGTCGATACGACAGTTTCGCCCCTCTGCATATATCAAGTTTTGGAAATGTGTTATTGTGACCCGACATAACAATATAGCGTACTAGCTGGACGCCGCGGTATCACCCGCGGTGCAATGAAAAGTATGCCATGTGCTATTCCAGACTATAATCTAACCTTGTGCCAAATTTCATCCATATCCGTTCAGCCGCTCTGGCGTGATTAAGTTAAGTTACGTTAACAAACATTCATACATCCATCCATCCAGACATCCATCCAAACTTTGGCATTTATAATACCAGTACATTTATTAGTTTCCTCTTTCAAACAATTTTTTGGAACACACTTGAAAGGGTATTTTGTGTTCAATAAAACACTGAAAAATATGATAATTATGATACAGTATGAAAGATACAATACACCTTCTGTGTGATATTGGCTTTAAACTGTTGGATTTCTAAATTACAAACCACGACGTCCTTAGAAGTAGTTCTCAATGATACAGCTATTTTGCCTACTACCTCATCATTTTCTAGTCAAAGCAAAACAAACAAAGAAAGTATTTACCTTTTGAACTTTTCTACTTTCTTATTACCTACTCATGGTCATCGTAATTAAGCTTTTATTTACTCATCGAATTTCTGTCGTTTGTTTGTTTTGTTCTTACCTTTTGCAAAACGAGGGTTACTAGCCAAGACACAGCTGTAGGCTAGGATTAGCGGATAGAGAGGAAAGAAATGTAGGCTCATCTTGACGCGTGAGATGAAATGTATTGACATTCACTCCTATGACTTTTTAAACGAGAGAGACAAAGACCAGAAAATATCTCGATTTGTAGGAATAGCCTTCCAGCACAATAGTTCGGAAACATTTCCGTTCAGATTTCAAAAAATTTAAACTCAAATTATTCTAATAACAGCCCGTATTCATAAATTTTTAAACGTGATCTTTTCTTCCGATCAGATTTTTACTCGATTCTCTATTCCACAATTTAAACAAGTAGACTGAGTTTCGAACAATTTGAGTGTGAAAATTTGTGGGATCCGATCGGAAACGTTTCCAAATATTTGTGAATAGCACCGCTGGCCCCGGATATTCTTGATGCGTGACATGTTTCTTGGTCACTCTCACTCCTATAAATTTAGTATAGAGAGAGACAAATTACCAAAACATATCTCGACTTGTGAGAATAGGGCTCCTGGTTTGGTCCTTCGATATGGGTGTTTTCACAGTACACTTTCCATCATCACATGTAAACAGTTTTTATTTTATTTTTTAGACTGCCTCGGTGGCTCAGTCGTTAGTGAACCTGCCTTCTGAGTTAGGGGGCGTGGATTCGATTCCCACCTAGGGCAAACACTCATATGATGAACATTTGTGTTGGTTCTATGTCAGGGAGTTAATTATCTATATAAGGATGTATTTACATATATCGTCACGCCTTTCCCCCGAGGGGGCTGGCAGAGGTGTAATACAACACCCACATTTCGCCGGACGATATTCAGTCCCAAATGTGACAGGGGGCGAGCCTGTCGCCATACACCGGGCTCCAGTCATGTAGCAGATGACATACAATACGCACATATGCTCACATAATGAACAAATTGGTGCGTGCCGTCGGCTGGGTTCGAACCCGCCCCATCTGGCTTGAGAGGCGGATCTTCTCCCAACTAGGCTACCACCGCTTTTTATGTAATATTACTTAGTATGTATTTAACATTATTAATGTACTCGTATGTATAGCAGTCTCTAGCCGCCATAGTACAAGCTTTGGGATCAGACGACCGTGTGAGCAAGTGTCCCGATTATTACTATTATTATTTTAAATGTTGCACGTGCGGCCGCATTGTAAGGATTTTTATTGTTTTTTTTTTTATAGCGCAATTTCGATCGTTCATGGTGTGCGTTGAGAGAAGCGGAGGTATAAACTGACATTTCTTTTTTGTGAATGAGAGAATGTGTGAATGGTAACAGACACAATAAATTAGTTTAAATTATTAATAGACACAATACAATTTAGATTAAAAATAACCTTATCTAATTAAATGGCGCGTGCAACAGCTTTGCACTTCTTGGTCCAAATAAATTTCAATGTCATCTCCCCGCGGTTTTACCAGCGGTTAAAACGTATCCTATGTGCTATTCTAGACTATAATCTATATCTGTGCCAAATTTCATCCAGATCTGTTCAGCCGTTCTGGCGTGAAAGAGTAACAAACATCTATCCATCCATCCATTATTACTTACTTTCGCGTTTATAATATTAGTGGGATAGTAGGAATGTAATCTTATAATTACTTACCGCCTGCTTCGTCTGGATCCACTCTGACAAAGATGGCGATGGTAATAGTAATAGTTAGCCCAAGACAAAACTTCCAACGCCGAAGCGTGACGAGCCAAACTCGCACGTCAAAGACTGGACCACGAAAGCCAAAGACCGGGCATTCTGGAAACAGGGACGGGAGGCCTTTGCCCAGCAGTGGGACATTTCAGGCTGAAAATAAATAATCTAAAAAAAATATTTTAACTATAGGTACATACAATATATACAATAGACAATATATATATTGTATATATATATATATACAATAGACAATTTTTATTTGTGTGATTTGTGTGATATACAAAAAAAAACAAATATAAACGAATAATAACAATAAAAAAATAAAAACTATAAAAACAATGTTTTTTGCCACAAACCGGTTCCAACTCAGCACAATGCCGGCTGTAGCAGCCAGCGCTGGCTTTCCGTTGGAACCGGCTGTGACGTCACCCACCGATCAAGTCGGACACAGTACAACTACATATCCATTTAAGCTAAATAAGAACTAAGAAATGATATGGATACTAAGGTGTGATAAGTAACTAACAATAATAATAAATTCGGGACACTTACACACACGGTCGCCTGACCCCAAACTAAGCAAAGCTTGTACAATGGCTGCCAGAGACTGATATACATACTTAGATATCCTTACTAATATTATAACAAATGTCAACAAATATCAACATTTTGCCACTTTAGCGCCATCTATAATATCCTACTCCTAGTAGTTTGCTCCTAGTACTCCTAGTAGTCTCCTCCTAGTTTGCAAGAATGGATGGATGGATGGATGGATACTCTTTCACGCCAGAACGGCTGAACAGATCTGGATGAAATTTGGCACAGAGATAGATTAGTTTAGAATAACATATAGGATATTTTTTAACCGCAGGTGACACCGCGGAGCGCAGTTAGTAATATTATAAACGTGAAAGTTTGTAAGAATGGATGGATGGATGTTTGTTACTCTTTCACGTCAGAACGGCTGAACAGGTCTGTATGAAATTTGGCACAGAGATAGATTATAGTCTAAAATAGCACACAGGACAGACACTTTTTGACTGCGGGCGAAGCCGCGGGGCGCAGCTAGTTTTTAAATAAATACATACTTGTCATACGTATAGTCTGAGTTAGTGACATCACTCTGTACCTGTGATAGTATCTATAACTGTTTTCGACGCGCTTTCTTAACCTTTTCCGTAGCGTAAGTTGAACTCGAGATACAAAGACTTAAGAGGGCCGCGACGCTCTGAAATTTCCATACATACGCGCTACTCAAATTTCTTGAAAACTATTTGTCAGATTATGATGAAATTTAGCATGTACAATTAAATTATCAATATCTCCGCCCCTATGTTTTTTGTATTTTTTTTTTAAAAAACGTTCTCAAGCTAAAATAGAGCTATGAAAAATATCCGCATTTTTAAGGGGTCACTTTTGACTGATTTATTCAATAGATAGACAAAGCTAATCATAAATTCCCTTTATATAGGGAGGTTGTCTACACCATTAGCTGTTAAATGAATCCATAATACAAGAGATATTCTTAGTTACTTAATAATGATTACAGAAGTGCAAAAGTCATAAAAAAAAACTGAAATTGCACTTTATCACTCTGTAGGTAACTTTAGAGGCTCGTCAGTATCATCACTCGCTCTCTTCGCTCGTCTTCTTCTTCTAGACGAAATGGCTATAGAATACCTTAAGCCAATGCGAAGTTAGTCTCGGTCGCCTAGGTCAAAGTTAGTTAGGTCGCCGTACTCTTTATAACTATGGCTATGGTTCTAACGTACTATCACACACACTTGCTTGCTGACCATCAAGCGAACTCGCTTGTCTACAGTCCACTGTTGACCACAAACAATACAGCAAGTGCAATAATCAGTTTAGGAACAAAGCACGTCACGAACGGGCACTGTGACGATGGGCTTAACATCGGCATTCGGCGCAAATGCCGACTAGATGAGAAATTTGACAAGCAGTATGGATGAGTTGTTTGGATATTATATAAGATTCTGACCATGGTATAATAATATACTCCGCCAAGATATAGCATTCAGAAACACGTAGTGACGTCAATCGATGCTTGAGCGAGAACGAAATAAGTCATTTACAACAAGTTCGAAAGAGACGGATGACGATGACGTCATTATGTGTTTGCTGAATGCTAGACCTTGTTTTTTTAGATCATGATTCACACTATAATTAAAAACTGGCCGAGTGTGCTGTTGTCCCAGCAATAAACGTATCTTGTCTAGATTTTTTTGACATACAAGGTGTTGTTTTTAGGTGTAGTAAGACATAAGGGTGTCGTTCAACCCGTCAAAGTGAACAAGTTTTGAGTCTTGAGTCTTAAGGTTGGATTTTCAGTAAATAATAAAAAGAACGGCGAGTTTTTGGCATACCCTTACTGAGTATTGGACAAATACTCACGGCTTCGCAGACACCAGTATCGGGTTTTAGTTTCTAGTCAGCGGCTTCGCCAACAATAGTCCGACTCCAATCCATTTTCGAACACAAATCTCCCGTGGAAGTTGACTTTGCTCGAATATCAGCCCAAATCTCGGGATCGTGTTTTCGGAATTACTTCCGTTGTGGATTTCTATGTTGATGGATATACTGCCATTTTCATTTTCACGGATTGTATTAGATTTTTTTGCGTTTTCAGAATTATATTGTATCCTAATTACAGCGAAAGCCAAAGTTATGACACCCGATCCTTACAATGTGCTCGTACCAATTATGTGTACATTATATCCATGTTTGTTGTGCTGAAAGGATTGAAAGAAATTCAGTATGGAGTTAGATAATGGCCGGAGGTATGTTCAGCTTAGTCAAAAAGCGAATAAGCCCGCAAAAAGTTTGTTACGTTTAATTTTAAATTAATGGTTAAAATAACTTAAAATACATAAGTAAATATTTCATGTTATTCTGGAAAACCCACTCTATTCTCTAATTATCTTCGCAAATTGAATTGGACAAAGACACAAGACCGATGTCACATCTAGTCTTTTGTAATTGTTACTTTGATCTGTATTATCTCAAAAGGTAATTACTTAAGCCAATTAAGCAAAGCCAAGCAGGGCCTACAGAAACGATGGAAAACAAACATGCCAGGGTAAAATGCTATTGTCTGGGCACAACCAAGGGGAATAGAAGGAGTGAACCAGAGCGTTAACTTTACTTGAAGTATCAATACGTTTAAGTATTTATTTAATCCATGCAAACACAAGCAGCCGTTGAACAGTACAATTACACAATTTGAAGTTATTCTATTGAACATGTATAATATTAGAGTGAAAGTATCATTTTTAACAATAAAAGTTATTGGAACTTTATATAACTCGATGAAACTCGATATAACTCTGTTCAACTTTAATTACACAAATAGAGCCAAATCATACTGAGATAAAGATATCCAATGTGGGAATCTTTAACTTTGTCAAACTTGCCTTCTCAGGGCTATAACTTTTTACAGTCGAACTAGTCAACACGAAAAGATTTATTACCGAATTTGCTTTACTGTGATGTTAGTGTAATGATATTGGATTGGACAAGAGACGGACGGCCTGAAAGATAAGATCGCGGGCTACTTTTAGTAGACTTAGACGAGCACAATTAGGCTAATTAAAGCTGGGTATAGAAGTGCAGGGATCTGATTCCGATTGGACGTTTGAATCTGATAAGATATCCATCTGTGCGTGTTTGGAATCAAAACAATGTAGTTCGCTTGTCTCTGTGATGGAATGAGAGTTATCTGTTTTATGTCTCTTCTTTTGATGTCTCTTATACTTGCAGTTCTCTTTCTATCTTTGCTCAGTATCTTTGGCATCGTAAAATTTACCAAGATTGTGTGCTATGGATGACTAGAGTACGAATTGGTCGCTTTATGAAGATAAAGCGATAGAGTGCCTAACTAAACTGAGTAAAATATAGTTAATGTCGGTACTCCGAGTCAGTGCGGTAATGAAAGTTTAAAGTGGCAGCAAAAGAAAGTTTCAACAGCATGATGGATTTGATCTTGAAAATTGATCTACATTTTAGGTTTTGATATCAAATTTTTAGGCTTGCATGCTAAAACGACGCTCAGTCTTGAACTTCGATTTAAAACTAGTTTTACCATACTTAAACCAGTTTTAAATCAATATTCATTTTAGCATATGGGCCTTAGACTACTAGTTGGTACAGCACATAGTTAGAAATAGGCAAATAACCAATGTCAAACTTTCAAAGAAAATAAAAAACGAATTTATTTTCACATCAAATGTACTCGTTGAAAATTCTCGTAGGTCCTAACTACGAACATAAATTGTGTTTGCGGTTCAATACCAATTTCATAGTTAACAGGAGTGTCTCCTGCCAATAGCTTCGCAAAAGAGTCAATAACTAGGGCTCATAGCAATTTCCGATAGTTCTATTACCAAAGTTTTAATGACACTCCGTCCGAACGAACAATTTAATTTCATACAAAACATAAAGGTAGCTAGGAAACGAGTCATTACTGCCTAGGTGTATTGCAGGCGGGGCTTTCACTCACAGGGCGCGATTTAGGTACACGACTAAAGATTTTTCTCGAAAATTTGTTGCTTGATTGAGAATTGTTTCTCTTATACTCGTATATGCAGTTGTTGGCTTACTTATTTTTACAATAATTTTAAGATATCTAGAACATTCGATTAAACAATAGCGCAAGGACACAAACGTTGTTTATCTTCCGGAGCCACGCGTGCGATCTAGAATATTTAGACAGTACAAAAGATTCAAATAAACACCCTATTATTCAATAGATAAAAACATCATAAAAACGGTGCACAAAAATTGCCTTCCAGAAAGATCCCTTTTGTTCCGGATTTTAACAATGGGACGCGCGACTCGAGTTGCTACTATTGCCTAATCTGCGTTACCTATTGGTAATTGTAAACATTTTACAGATTAGCGTATAGTTTCGTCATCGGCTGCGACTGGCGTAACAATACTTACTGCTCTACAGGTAAACTCTCCTGCTCTCGCTAACGTCCCGCTTTCATCACTGCTTCGTTGCACTTGTTACCGCGCCACGAACGTTGTCAAAAATCCCTGTTATTTTACTACAGACGACTTTAACGCAGTAGTAACAATAATATGTACACACATAGTACAAAATACCGACCAAGCCATGCCGTGAAATGACCTAGTCGTGTTTCGGGATGTAGTCCGGTGTAACCGTTCCGAAGACGGGTCTGAGCAGTAGCGCACTTGTACCGCCTCACTGCCGTCTTTGTACTTGTTCACTGTACAAAACTTCAAGGCTAGAGTGAATAAGTACCTTATACATAGGTCGTCGTGCTCCATCTTAGACCACAACGTTGCTTAACATCAGGCGAGTTGGTGGTCAAACGCCGACCTATTCTAGATAAAAAAAAACAGTAAGATGGACAATGAAGTGTACAGTAATGTCCTTAATGGATGGCAATTTAGCTTCAAATCGAAGCATGTAAGTACCCATCAGTTAGTAGGTACAGTCAAAAACAGTTTCCTCGACGGCGACGAGGGAGCAGGCGCCCTCTCGGATTCAATTACACTCGCGCCAGATGAAATTGAGTTGTGTCTGTTTATAGCTTGCCTGAAATCACCCTATTACCTGGTTGCAGAACTTACTTCGAGCATTGCGTGCGGAGCAATACTTTTAATAAATCGCTATTATGTTTCGAACACTTTTGTGTTCGTGTTTTATACACGAATATATTATTTTCAGTTGAATTGTAAATGAAATGCAACTGGAAATGAAGCAAACAGGGACTGAAAAGACATTATGTTTTTGTTTTTCGTAAAAATTGATACCGATAATTACGAGTTTACGCAGAAAATCAATTCTTGTAATTATTCTGTCTTAAAATGTTTATATCATTCAGTCATGAGATGAATCAGCCCGAAAAACGTCCACTGCTAGACAAAGGCCTCCCCCAATGTAATCTCCACAACGACCGGTCCTGCGCTGCCTTCCTGCCTTCTTGCCTTCAGCGGCTTCCCGCGACACTTACCAGATTGTAAATCCACCTTGTGGGAGGCCTTCCCACGCTGCGTCTTTCGGTTCGGTACTCGCCATTGACATTGATGCCAAACCCTCTCCAGTCCAAAAGATTGAATACGTATTCCAGTGCAGCGGTTTCAGTCAGTTTCGGAGATATCACATCTCCCTGTCTCACGCCTCGCTGCAGTTTCTTAATAACGCAATTCTTCAATAATGTTTTGTCACCTTTTTTGAGGAAGAACACCACCACACTCCTGTGCTATATGTAGGTAGACACTTAAATATACATCATTCTTAGATCCAAATTTTTAAAACACACTGCACAACGAAACATTTTCCTATGACCCCAATTTATTCGACATGTAACATTTTCTTTTGAATTACTTAGGCCAAAGACTAACATCGCATAGAAATGCCAAAATATTTTTACTCAGCAAAAACAACGACCAATTCAATTTCACATGATAGAAAATAGCGATTCTATTGTCGATAGAGCACGTCTGCCGGCTTGTATTATACGACCGTTAGTATTTATATCCACTAAAATGTTTTTTCTGAACAAGCAAACGAGATACAAATTACAGAGCAGCTCCAGTGCCAACAAAGGCTTCTGAGGATATAAATTATTCAAGTCTCAGTCACGAAAAAGTGTTTGCTATTGTGTAAAAAATCTGTTGTCGCTCTATCGCGTGCTAAAGTTAGACTATTGCTGAGTAGATTGGGACTTTGAAAAATTTCGAGGATTTTATTCAAGATCGACCATTAATTTAGCTGAACTTTTGAGTGCCAGACTAATTTTACATCGTAGGTTATATCTTGAATGAGTGAATAGGCATGAATAGTAACCAGCTCAATGGATTCACCTATTTGTCTTTGGTTTGCTCGTCATTTACTTTTATAGCTAAAGGTTAGTTTAGTGATGGATTGAGCAATTTTTCCATTCTATTATTCACGATCGTTATCTCCACAAAATAGCCCGTCATTTTCAGGGCCAGTAAACGAAAGAAAAAAAACCTGAAAAATTGCCAAAATTAAGAGTAATTTCGGACGTGCTTCTGCCAGAAAACATTTAAATAATAAAACAACCGGCGAAATAAAGCACTATAAACTATTCAAAACCATTTCAAGCTCTCACGTGTCTGTTACGGTTTGGCGGTCCTCGGATAGCCCGTTTCAGAGGATAAACAGCTTTATACGTATGTATTTTAGGGTTAAGGTCCCGAAGGGACGATTTGCATTCCGCAATCAGGTGAGCGACGAGGGTTGAGGATACGCTCTTCAACAATTCCGGGTTGCTGCTGACTGATTTGGGAGAATGCAACAACAGTTCTTGAGAACAATAGCATTTGCAATATTTATAATTATTTGCAATTTTTAACTACGAGTATAATGCTGACTATCAAACAAAAGCCGAATGAACGCATCTTGATTGGGTGATGGGATTGATGAAAAACCCTAGTTTTTCATACTTCGATATTCGTAAATCAAATTTAAATGTAAATTGATTTAGTGACGGACTTTAGAAACACTTGAAGTAGGTTTCAAGTTTATTTTATGTGTCACAAACGGCGTCGGTTTTAAGCCACGCGCTTTTATATTTTCTTTGACACAAAACAATCTTGGCTGAAATCTTTTTAACCCCTTTGCAATAAGCATAATAATATTGCAGACGCAAAGATTTATTTAACCTTATTTAATTTAGAGGGCACATTTCCATTTAATCCGTAAAAGATGGTTCACAAAAGGTATTTGCAGACTAGTTTTTAAATGGGGAACCCCAACGCAATTAATTTTGAAAGGTCTCATAATCTGCAGACGAAGCTAGCTAAAATTGGATATCCATTTACCTCTAGGGTCCTTATTCTGTCTAAAAGCTAAGGCTCTGCTAACTAGACATTATTTAAGAAATAATCAGGTATTAAATGACTCTATAATTAATTAAATATTTGACTTAAACTATTGTGCATTCAAATAAATTACAGGGCAGACCATTTAGCGAACCTTACCTTAGTGAGCTTTAGCGTTTATTAATTTTATTTAAGATGGCCGCTGTGTAGTGTCGCGCCATATTTCAAAGTTAGAAGTTTATTAGCAGTGCCATTGTTTTACTATGGAATGCTCACAGAAAAGATACGAGTAATTATTTAATTTACTCTTCAGTACTAAAGCTGTAGCGAACAGTCACACACTATACCTTCAAATGAAAATCAGTGTTTTTCATTATTATTCAATTAATATCTAGTATGGAATAGTTTTTTTTTTAATACTGTCCAGTAATTAACTATGTTTATTATCGTTTGTTCCTTTGTTTGTGACGCTTTCATAGCTCATTTACTGAACCGATCTTTATGATATTTTGCAAACCAGTTGTTAGGAGTACAAAATTTTATTTACTTTTATTTTTTTTATCCCAAAAAAAATAAAAGTTCCTTTAGGACCGCGAATGATACCGCGGGTAGCAGCTAGTTACAGATAACTTCAAAAGTTTACTGACAATAAATTCCCAGCTCCTAGAAACGATCGATTTATGTATGTCTTTATCTTATTCATATTTATTTTTCTACACTTTGACTTTATGGCGTCATATAAAAAATCAACCCCACTTATGAAAATTTATTTTGTTTTTTTAGCACAAGCACTTGCAAAAATGTATAGTAGTATAGTAATATCACTGTGCTTAGGGTTGCCGAACATTTTAACCAAGTATCATGGATAAAATGGCTAAGGAAAATTACGATAAAACGATAGACGAAGACAGATAAATTAATCCTTTCAACTTAAATAGTCACAAGAATACGCTATTAAATTTCCGAACCAGAATATATTTGGTCAATTTAAGGATTTTCCATTTTCAATTGTCTCTCCATCTAAATGTCATGCGATGTTTATTAAATTTACTTTTACATCATTAATTGTTTTGTATAATGATTTCAAGAATTGTAGTGTCAACCCTAGTATTCAGTACGTTCCAAGGATGTTTTCTCGTGTCGCATCCGCCGATGGGTGTATTGATAAACGAGCGTTCTTGCCGCGACACGCATACAAATATTGTCGCGAATTTATCATGTTTAACGCCTGTATGGATGTGTGTTAAGATGATACTTAGATTTCAGATAACAGCATAGTGTGGTGCTTGAGACGTTATTTCAGTTACGCACTCATAAATACGTGCTTTTAAATACGGTTTACACAAACCATCCTTACCTAGGCTATGTAGAGCTTACACATCAAGAAATTGACAAATTCAAATATAGCCATTTCACTTTGATTTCAACTTTACATTTCTGTCAAAAATCAGTGATCGTTCAAGTAAATTTTATCAACACGGTTATATTCGCGTTTTATTGAGCCACGCCTTCCGACTATGATGACAATACGAACAGATGTTTTCATATCAAACTTAAATTTTTTCTCAAATGGTCACTTTTTTCGAGTGATTGCATGGTCGAAAGGTCATAAAGTCAACCGCTTGATGTTTAACAAAGAAACATTGACTAAACTAATCCCAATTTCTGCATCAAGAATGTTTTAATCGTGTTGTCTTTAATAAACATAGCAATCGACTTGAAAACTACGTTGAAATAAGTAATTTATTTATTTTCTTATAAGCTTTACTTCTTTATAAAACATTCATTTTAACGATTTATTTTTGTAAAAAACAGCAGCACGCAGGATGGCGTGGGTATATAAAATCCACGCCATCCTTCTCAATAGATACTTTTACCAGTGTCTTAGCATTTCTTATTTTTATTATATGCCTTTTTCCTTTACATTTTAATTTCATTAGGACAACAGAGATTGGAAAGGGCAAGACTGCTTGTGACAGACTGTAATAAAATTGTGCGCCTGTCCACATTTATTTGTGCAACATTACTTGACGCGACTTTAAGATATAGAAACATATAAGTACTCGCTATCAATTCATGAAAAACCGTTTAGACCAACTATACTCTTCAGAGTATCATTCAAATTCATATTCATATTCATTTATTTCGTAAGTATTATTTACATGTCAAGGTATAATAATATATGTATAGTAATATTAGTACTATTAGGTAAACATTAAATAGTACGGAAATAATAATAATATAGTAAGTCATTGTACATTTGTACACTATCCCTGTTATTTACAATTCAAGGAACTCTTTGAAATTGTAGAACGTCTGATTTTAAAGAGCTGCTGGAGCTATTATTAGAGTATTATAGGGTATTATAGAGTATTATAGAGTATTATAGAGTATTATAGAGTATTATAGAGTATTATAGAGTATTATAGAGTATTATAGAGTATTATAGAGTATTATAGAGTATTACAGAGTATTATAGAGTATTATTTTAGAGCTTTGTTTGAAACTCACTGTCAACCTCTAGTTCACTACTAGTTGATTTAGTTAATCCTATTTTCAGTCAAACTGTCTATAAGTGCTTTTCTTTTTTAACAAATAAATTTGAATTTGAATTTGCTGTAGCATTGTGCGGGTGACAGCCGTATTTATTTATTTTACCTATGTTTATTGCTTAATTTTCTACAGCTATTGATGACTCCGTATGGCGTGATATTTAAAGTGTTGCTGACAACTTTCGCGACGTGAAAAGGAACGATTAGTTTAATGTCACTCGCACCGTCCTACAATGAAAATACTATACCTGTAAGTAATTCTAGTTTTAAAATTCTTAATAAACTGCTTGTTTTTTATATTGTATAAAATACATTTCTTAGTAATCACCTAAAATATTTGCAAAGACTGTTACCACTCCTTGAAAGAGATTCAAAGGAAGTTATAAAACAGTTCCAACTTCAGAGCGTCTAATTTTAAATAACTGACAAAGGAATGTTCAGGCTGTCGCATAACCTTATCCTGTAAAATATTTTACAACGTTCTAAAGCGGAACGTTATCGGGGAACCAAACTCTCATGAGGGTTGACGAGCTCTCTCTATAAAATTTTGCATGAATTCCAGTCGTTACAGATAAGTCTGGCGATGCCGTCAATCCGTCTGCCTCTCGCTTTCAATACAACGGTAGTGTCCTGAACTACGAGATGTTTCAACTATTAATCGTTTATTAAATCGTTTATTTCATCTCTGAACGTTTTACAAATTATGATTTAAAACACGGGAATTACTCACGTACGATTCAGTCGATTATTCCGACTATAGTTACTATATTGTAGTGCTATGCGCATGGGCGTACCCAGGGGGGGGCAGGGGAGGGCAGCTGCCCCCCCTTGAAAATCTCGCAGAACATGTATGAACTCGCCTAATTACTAATTAAAGTGTAAACGGGTTATGCTCTAACTTTTAAATAAACCGCGCAGTAGACACTGACAAAATGCACGATGCAATAAGGACCTTGCATCAAAATTTTAATGACAAATTAGGTTAATGATTCACTTAAGAATATAGTAAAATGTACTACTGTGACATGTCTAATGAAAAACTATTGTTTTCCTACAAAATATTGTAATTACAAATTATGTAAAACGGAACGTAATTTGAACCACCAATAAGCTCGTAGTGACGTCACTCCATACGATAAGGGCCGGCACACTCTGCACGCTTCGGCATGTCGAAGGTTCCTGTGTTGTGGCCTCCCGCGTCGTCATGAGAGTAACCGAATTTCGCTCACTCATTCAGATTAGCGCTGTGCTGTACTAAAGATAAGCCCATGGCAGGACGCGACGATGAAGCGACATGCCGCGGAATCACGTAAGACGTTTTGGTCTATTCATGTAAATTCATAAAGAAACTACAGTGCACACTTCATTGAAATAAAGAAAAAAAATGTACGCGATAAACGTCCTTAGCCGCGTCGTCCCGTGCCCCGCCATTGTGAGCCAGCCCTAAATGTTGACAATGCAAGGACTGACGTCATGCCATAGATATTGTGCTCGTCACGTGACCCTGCTTTTTGGCGCGGACTCTAGAAATTCAAATTTCAAATCATTATTGTAAAATTGTTTTGACCACGGGAAGAGATTCGCAGCCTCTATGTGGGAGTAATTAGGTCGATGGCACTCTACGGTGCACCAGTAGGGTCTGACAGGCTGTCGGGTATAAAACGTTGAGTTTGTTGAGTAAACTCAACAGCCTTCAGAGGACTATGGACATTAGGATTGCAAGAGGGTATAGGACAATATCTTTCGAGGCGGCGACCCTGATAGCGCGATTTCCACCACTGGACTCTTGGCAGATATGGATTCTCGAGTGTACAAGTGTCTCCGTCAAAGCGAGGGATCCGCACCTCCAAGTGGAGCCGAAGTGCGGAAAAAAGAACACACACTGGCACTCGAGAAATGGCATCAGCGGCTTCTAGAGCCCCAAAACTCAAGCCAACGTGCAGTGGGCGCAATCCTGCCTAGCTTTGGTGAGTGGTTCAAAAGAGAAGGACGGGTTACTTTTCGACTTATAAGGTTAAGAATTATTTAGAAGATAAAGATGTCTGGAGCCTTCCACTTCCGCCAAGTAGCCACTAGTATTTATAGCCGGGGTTTTAGAATACGGCTTCGGTATCCCCTGCCCGTCGTAGTCGTAAGAGCCGACTAAAGGGGGACATTTGGGCTCGTAGGTGGGCAGATTTGGGGATCTGACCACCCTACCAAACGAGCGAGCCCGGGGAAGACAACGGTGTGGCGTGGCCTGCATCGTTGTGGTGAGAGACAAGAGACCAATGGGACCTCTGGGAAAGGTGCTGTTACAAGCAACGTGCTAGGGGGGCACCGGTGCGGTCCTATGGAGATCCCGATGCCCTCTTGCCATGCACAGAGGATGGCCACCGAGGGAGTTTTAGTGGGTCAATCCCCACATAACCCCGATGCACCCTAATACATCCGGGCATCTTTTTGAAGATTTCCCCCCCCCCCCCCCCCCCGTCAACAAAAAAAAAGTGTGTTTGTGTAGTTTGTATGACAAAACAGCCGCGGACGATCCGACCTAAAAAAACTGACTTGCCCCCTCCTACGCCAGAAGCTGGGTACGCCCATGGCTATGCGAGACGCAGCCGCGCGCGCGCGCGCACTTGCCCTGATGAAGACCGCCGAATGCGGTTGAAACTATAGTCGGAATAATCGACTGAATCGTACGTGAGTAATTCCCGTGTTTTAAATCATAATGTGTGAAAACCACGTCATTTTCCATAGTATTACAAATTTTTGAGGTAGGGACTACCTTTTAGGTATAAAATAAACACCTGTGCCAGTATTGGTATATAGTACAGTATATAGTTACTATTGCATGGCTTGTTATTATGAAACGGGAATTACATTAACACACATAACATATCGTCACGCCTTTCCCCGAGGGGCTGGCAGAGGTGTACTACCCACACTTTGCCGGGCGGTATTCGGTCCCAAATGTGACAGGCGGCGAGCCTTTCGCCATACACCGCGCTCCAGTCATGTAGCATATGACATATAATACGCACAAATGATCGCACAATCAACAAATTAGTGCGTGCCGTCGGTTGAGTTTGAACCCGATCTCTCTGGCTTAAGAGGCGGGCCTTCTCCAAATAGTCTATCATCGCTCTCATCACGGGAATTACTCACGTACGATTAAGTCGATTATTCCGACTATAGTTTTAACCGCAAGTAGCATTGACTGTAGTTTCAATCATAATGTGTGAAAACCACGTCAATTTCTATCGTAAACTATTACATGGCAATTTAAAAAAATATATAAGATGTTGGTACATGAAAAGTGTTTCTTCTTCTTTGGTTTAGGTTGGCTTTGTTGTTAGAACAAGCAAGGCGTTTATGATTTGTTAGTAAGTAATAAAAGAGTAAATCTGGTTTTGGAATATTCCAAATTGAAATTGAAAATGGCATTAATTTCAATCAATTTTAATTTACAAAAAGGTTACGGTTACGTCAACGAAACGAATGAAAAGATCTATACTAAAGCATAGAGTTATAACGTATAAAGTTTTTATTCGCAAAAATGCTTAGATAACTTCAGTAAAACTAAAATGTCATCGCAATTATACAAGTACAAATATACTCGTAATAATATTTTCTCCAAATACAAACGCTATTCCAAATGTCATAAACTTATAAGTAAACATAATAACTACCATCAGAATATCGCAACAGAAAATTAAACATTTGCTATAATTTTATGGTTGTCAAGCCCAGTCCCCGATGAGGGATACATTTTGTTTATCTTGGCTAGTTGTACTCTCTTCTCCCTATGGATATTATTTTTCCATGTTCTGTCAGCTAGCGTATTAGCAAAAATGTTGTTCCATTTATTTCTATTCTAGGCTTGGTTTGGTTCCAGGAAAGTCTACTGACACAAATAGCTCGCGGAAACTATAATTTTAAAAGTAGATCAGATGTTACGTATAGTTTTGCGTTAACTATTATAAAAATCCTGTCCATTCAAAGGTTACCTGGAAGAAATCGCTTTAGGCGATAAGGTCGCTTTTGTGCTGCCGAAAAATGTATTTTCGTTTTTAATATTTCCATGTAGTTTTTTAGTGTGCAATACAATTACATTTCAAATGTTCTGAAGCATTTACCTTTTTTTCAATCAGTAATCAGTAAAGTAGTCGATAAATTTAAATTAATAGATAAATTTAAATTTATCGACTACTTTACTATTAAATCTGGCGTTAGCGAGTGAAGCTTCTATGCTTTAGCTTTGGTAAAAATGCTTTCGCATGTCCGGCGTCTGTCCTGCTGTTTCCTCTACAAGTCGCTTTTCTCAACCGATTCTCGTGAAATTTAGTGAGCTGGTTCGGTAATTGTACAGATTTTTTTCACGACATTCGACTGGGAATGCGACCTGCAGAGGAAGACAACTGGACAGACGCAGACACCGGCCACGAGGTCTTTAGCTCATAAAACCACTAGTGTTAAGAGTATTAACCATATGATTTTTCTTCGAAGTAAGTTAATTAGTGAGTTCCGTTGGTGTAAAACTGAATCAATACTTCGTTCTGATCACATCATTTTATCTCTCATCAAAAGGTCTCTGGTGGGAGGCTTTGGCCGTGGCTAGTTTCCACCCACCGGACAAAGCCATGCCATAAAATGACCTAGTCGTGTTTCGGGATGTAGTCCGGTGTAACCGTTCCGAAGACGGGTCTGAGCAGTAGCGCTCTTATAGTGCCTCACTCAACTACCGTCTTTGTACCTCTTCACTCTACGAAACTTCCAGGCTAGAGTGAATATAGGTCGTCGTGCTTCTTTTAGACCACAACGACGCTTAACATCAGGCGAGTTGGTAATCAAACGCCAACCGTACAAAAAAAAAGGCTCTTATTTTATGCCAGATGTAAAATATTTTGAATTAGGAATCAACTGGGACAAATGCGTCTGTGGGGCAATCGCGTCTTTCGAGAACTACTGACAAACCTCTCACAAATTAGGCAACTAACGCCATCATGTACAGCTAAATATTGCAACTAAAGATAGAAAAAAGATGTAGGTGGCGCCTAATTTGTGAAGGGTTTGTCAGTAATTCTCGAAAGATGCAATTGCCCATAGACGTATTTGCCCCAGTTACCCTATCTATATGAATAATTTAATTCTCTTCGTTTGTCCCCTGCAATGCGCCAACGCCAACAACAAGACACTGTCAAAGATCAAACGATGTCACTCTTACATTTAAAACATTCAAAGTATCATAGATAAGCATGACCAATATCCCATTTGCATACCAAACTGTATAATGTTTAAGTGCTGTAACATATCATCTACAATGATCATAAAGTTAATAAGCATACATCGGTTTACGACTGAAAAGCGGCACCACGAGCGGTGGCTGAATAAACATGAATCATAAATGTTTATAGCATTCGAACTTCATTGGTACCTTTTGCTGCATATGAATATGTGAAGATAATTATTATTGGTTTAATGGTTTCAGTTCAGCTACGGTTCAATACAGTCAAAAATTATAGTTCAGTTCGTTACTTGAACTTTCGGAGCCAACCTGAAGTTAAGCAAAAGCTCTGGTAATGCATTGGTTAATCTTATTTTGTGGTATAAAATGCCAATGACTGCCTCGGTGGCTCAGTTGGTAGTGAACCTGCCTGATGAGCTTGGGGACGTGGGTTCGATTCCCACCTAGGGCAAACATATATGTGATGAACGTTTCTGTTTGTTCTATGTCTGGGTGTTAATATGTATTTAAGTATGTATTTAAAAATATCTAAGTATGTATATCAGTCTCTGGCAGCCATAGTACAAGCTTTGCTTAGTTTGGGGTCTGGCGACCGTGTGTGGAAGTGTCCCGAATTTATTTATATTATTTATTATTATTTATAATTGACCAAAAATGTGTAAAATAAACCACGATTAATATTATGTCAACGGTGATACGTCATATTCGACAAAATGTATTCGGTTGTTTACCTGAAACTCAGTGAAACGTGCCGTTATAAGCCGTTGAAAGACCGTGATTACCGAGCAAACTGAGTGTAGACACCAACTGTTTGTCTTGTTTCATTACCGTCATCCGAAAGCTCACTAACTCGGTTAGACGCGACGCAATTTACCCTTTTCATCGCTAATAAACCGGTTTGTCGCCAAAACAAGTGGTACATTAATCATATCAGTTAACTTTGATAATGTAAGCAATCATGACTTCCAGTGTCTCCGGAATCCGTGCTGTGGTTCGCCAAGAGATCGATGCCTCAACGCGCGTGATCCGAATTCTGGAATCCGCGATAAGGCTCCTCGAATCAGATTTGAATATGAATGGAATATTAATGAAAAGTTTGCTGTTTACTATCAAGACGACGCGTCGGTGATTTGTTTTGGTGCTAGCAAACGCAAAAGATAGGATCCAGGGAGAGAATAGAATCCGAGAGCGGGAGCGGAAACACGTCAACATAAGAAAGTTACGAGTGAGACAAGATTACTTTACGAATATGATATTCGAATCTGTGGAAACTTTTGTTATTGTGTCTGTTTTCCGTATTCAAATAAAGCTCAGCTGTTTGCTAAACTTCATGTCTTGTATAAAGTACAGCAATTAACTATTGCAAAAGTGGAGTTTTAGGGAGAAAATAAATTTTCAAAAGTCTACTGGTCGACATTGAGCAATTGCCATACTTTATGCTAAGCTCCGTTTTTAATTACTACTGAGCACTTTTCAGTTCTCCGCTGTAACTTAGAAAGAGTGCGGGATTTCTCGTACTTTTAAAATTTTTGTTTTTTTTTTTTGTGCTCGTAATTGCAGTGTACTTTACGTGAGTGCTAGAAACTAAATATTTATAGAGTGCGGTTTCATACCTCATCAAGTGTTAAGTGGTAGGTAACGTTAGAACGCAATATAATTTTCTAAATACTCCCATATTCATTTTTGTGCTATTATCAGAGCAATACAAATATAAATTTAATTTCGTAGGTAATTTCTAATCCTAGCTAATATTACAAATGCGAAAGTGAGTTTCGTTTGTTAGTTTGTTACGTTTGTTGTTACGTTCAGGCCATAACTACTCAACCGGTTATCATGAAATTTCGCATACACGTTGTCAGAGGTACCGAAAAGGGCATAGGGTACTTTAAATCTCAAAAAAAATCCTGTAGGACCGCACGGGGGAAAACGCGAGGCACAGCAAGTTTAATATAATGAAACTTCAAAATGAGACCGAGCTACGGAGACAGACCAACAGACACTGAACTGACTGATGACTGAGACTAGCTCGAAAAGTTCCTTTTTACCCTTATGTTATTTCGGTATGAATCCCTAAAGCGTCAAACACACAGAGGCGGCCTGGCGCGGCGGCTGACAGAGCGGCCAGATGTATTTCATTGCAATGTATGGGAGTCTTCACACACGCGCGGCCACCACGCGGCTTGCAGGCGGCTGGCCGCGCGTCGGAAACATTTTTGGGGTTCCGTACCCTAACGTTGTAAACGGAACCCTATTATTAAGCCTACGCCCTCTGTCCGTCCCTTCGTCTGATTGCCTGTCCTTCAAAGACAGACGTGGCCTGAGGTGATGGTCAGTTATCTATATTTAAAATTAAAAAACGAGACATTCTTGCACACACAGTCATCTGACCTCAAACTAAGCAAAGCTCGTAATTTGGCTGCCAGAGACTGAAATACGTACCTAATATTTATTTTTTAATAAGTACTCTAATAAATATTAAGTTACGTTTGTGGAAAGATAACTGTAAAAGTTTAGGTTATTACTAATTGCGCAAGACTCTAGTATTGTCTAATTTTCGATACCAAACTTGTACTTTTGTATTTTATTTGGTATGCTGGTACGGAACCCTTAGTGCGCGAGCCCGGCTTGCACTTGACCATTTATTACAACAAACTACGTCAGCCGCGGATACCGCGTAGAAATGGGATTAAACGTTAAGAAATATAAACTGAAAACTGTTAAAAAACATTTTGAATAAAATGTTTAAAATAATTATCATGTTGCTTAAAATTGCTTGGTCGATAAATCAACGTTTCTTTAAGTATTTATATTTAGGCATAATATGGCATACTTCAGGTAATTAAAGGTGAGAACTGTTTGTCCTAGACAAACCGCATTGGTTTTAAGGGCATATTTAGTTTAAACTGTAGTTATATTTATGTTATTAATAAAATAAAATAAAATAAATAATAATAATATTGTTAGCGACGGGCGAGCTTTAGAATTAATTGTACATAAGCTAAGTTAATGTAAATAGATTCATAAGTAAATCATTAACGTACTCGTAAGCTTAGAATAAGACGTGAACTGTTTACTTTGATTTGCACTGATTTATCTTGATTACGTGAACTTGAACCTAAAATGTTTAAAGTTAAAGAACATTTTAATGCGGGCAAATATCACCCGAAACATGTTACGACTTGTCTGTGGACTTTGGACTTTGTAAATTTAGAATCGAAATAAACAAGCTCTAGGATTGGCTGAGTGGAAAATTGAGCGAGAGAGAGGGGTAGATCGGACGGTCCCGCACGCACGCGCCGCGTCGCTCATTGGCCGACCGCCTCGAGCGCGCTGCGCAAATAGTGAGCTAAGTGCGGGCGGGATCGTCAGCCCTTAAGGCGAACATTTTTGAACGGAAATCAGTCAGTCATTCCGCTCCGATCCGTCGCACCGTACGGACGTCTCCGACTACCGTCCGCTGCCCGCTATCGCCATCCTGCTCAAGCCTGCTGTTGCTGTCTCCCTCAAGCCTGCTGTTGCTGTCGCCGCTGTTGCTGTCTCAACACAGCAAGCCCTGAGAAGACAGAAGCCGCAAGACTGCGACGTCCGATCCTCTGTTTCGGTCCCTCAACTTCGAGGTGTTAGCGTTGCCACGTATCTTCGCTAACACTATCGATTTCGTTGTATTAACGTTGGTTTCAAACGTCCTCTGTTAATACAACGTACCGGGGTACCGACTGCAGGGATCGTCGTCTCGCCGTGTTCTCCGCCGGACGAAGAAAGCACGCCGTATCTTGATACGGCGTGATCAAACCGCTCTTTTCAGAGCGTCCTAATGTTTCATTGCAAAATCCACGCTTAGTGGTCGATCGGTGGATACTTATAACGGTGCCAACGAAGCCGATCGTGGTTAGGAGCGTGGACCCGGAGCGCTCGTTTTTCCTCCTTCTGAGGAACAACGGAATCCGGCTGGGCTTGGAACCACCGGCCTTGGGGACGCCCCTCGTCGACACCAAGCATCTCCCTCCCACCCTTCCCATCCTTTTTCCTATCCCTCGGGTGTGTGTTTGGCTTGGACGGCCGGTTTCCCCGGAGTCCCTGTCTCTCCCCCGGGGCAGCTAGGGCCGTAGGCACACAACCGGCTGCACAATAAGATCGGCAGCCGGGACACACTAGGGCTACACCTAGGTACACATCTCCCTGCCTATACCCGGCAGGGAGGCTCATGCCCTCTCTTTCCCGCCGGTGAAAATCCTTCACCGGCTGTCTCGCTCTCGCTCCCGTCGCTATGGAGCTTGCCGGGTCGGAGGCCAGTTTCGGCGCGGCTAACGCCATCGTCGAAAATGTTCTCCGAGCCATGTTAGCGTCCAATCCGAGTGCGTACGAGGATTTCGTACGCAACCCGGTAGCCGCTGCAGCCTCTCTGCTAGCGGCGGCCCCTCAGGCCTACCCCTCCCCCGCCCCTGCCCCTCAGGCAAAGCCCGCTAAGGCCCCTAAGGCCAAAAAATCCTCCAACCCTGCCCCTAAGGCCTCAGGCTCTGCGCCTAAGCCTTTACCGGGCACCTCCTCCTCCTCCGCTAAGCCCTCGCCCTCCCTCAGAGGGCCGACGGCCGTCCCGACCCCGAAGGCCCGCTCGCCCGTAAGAGAGCGTTCCTCGCACGAGGCACGATCTCGAAAAGGGCGAGAGGGCAATCGCCGCTCTCTCTCCCGTCATAGGAGTCGCTCGCGTCTCGCCCTGACCGTCAGGTCAGAGAGCGCGACCTCCTTGGCCTCTGCCGTCTCGACGGAGATGGACGCGGCCGGCCCAAGCGACGAGGGCTTCACCCTCGTTGCTCCCAAAGGGAAGAAGCGCCCCGCCGCTGCTTCCTCTCCCCCTCCCCCGTCCAAAGCCTCCTGCATCGCTGCAGGCACTCCTCCGTCTTCCGACGACTCGGACGAGATGGACGTGGCTCCCGCGCCCAGACCGCCGAGACCCCCCCGACCCTTTGTCCTTAGGGACAGGCAGCGCTGGCCGGAGATCTCTAAGATCTTCGCCGACCAGAGCATCAGGTGCTCTGGTAAGAGCCACAAGGACGGTATCTCCGTCGCCATCCCCTCCTCCGACGAGTACCGTCGCGCTACCCGTCTCCTACGTGAAGCTCAGATCCAGTTTCACGCCTTCCCCCTTGAGGACGAGAAAGTCCTTCGCGTAGTTATACGCGGCCTCCCCAAAGAGATCAGTACGGACCTCATCCGTACTGACCTCGAGTCCCAGGGCTTCCCGGTCCAACAGGTGCACCGTATGACCAACGGTCGCACCAAGGCCCCCATAGACCTCGTTCTGGTCATCCTCGACCGCAACCAGGAGGGCAAGAGAATCTTCTCAGTCGAGAAGGTACTCAACCTCTCCGGGCTTAAGGTCGAGGCTCCCCGATCCAAAGGCATTCCGGGTCAATGCCATCGCTGCCAGTTGTATGGCCACGCCGCGCGTTTTTGCGAAGCGGCCTTCCGCTGCGTAAAGTGCGCGGGTGACCATGCCACTGCAGCATGCAGCCGCAAGAAGGGGGATCCCAGTCCGCCCAGCTGCGTCCTCTGTGGGACGAAAGGGCACACTGCGAATTATCGCGGTTGCCCTAAGGCCCCGAAGGCCGCGGCTGGGTCGAAAAGGACCCCTCCTTCCCGCAACCCTCCCCGGTCCCAAGGCACCGGTGCCAAGCTCCGGGTAGCACCCGCCCCCGCTGCGCCGAAATTCGTCGACGCGCCCCGTCCCTCGACCAACGCTTGGTCGAAACCCCCATCCCTGCTCCAGACACCGGTGTCTCGCCCAGTGCAGCTCCCCTACCCCGCTGCTACCCCGAGCCGCCCGATCCCCCCACCCGTGGCTCCTGCACCCCGCATGCCCGCCCAAAGCCCTTCTGGCCTCACGGCGGATTTCCACCTTCTCACTGAGATCTCCTCGAGTTTTGACCTCGACGAGGTCCGCGAGGTGGCTCAACTCGTCCGTGAACGCCCTGGTGACCTACTGGTCATCATGGCTACTCACAGCGATCTCTTCCGCGCTCTGAAGCACTTCGCTCCCCGCGCCACTTCGTCGTAACTGTCATGGATAGTACAACGACGAAAGTGAAGCCGCGCGCGTTGACGTTGGCATTTTACAATGCCAACAGCCTCTCCTCGGGGAACTCACGTCCCCTCATCCACGAGTTCCTCACGACCCATCAGGTCGATGTCATGTTAGTGTGCGAGACCTTTCTAAAACCGAGCATGAGGGACCCTAGGGTCGCAAACTATGCTCTGGTTCGTAATGACAGGACTACCGCCCGCGGGGGTGGTACCCTGATCTATTACAAAAGATCTCTCCACTGCATTCCCATCGACACTCCTCCTCTCACGAACCTGGAGGCATCCTGTTGCCGCCTATCGATGACGGGCCATCAGTCCGTCATCATTGCGTCTTGTTACCACTCTGGTAACAAACCTCTCCTCAGAAGTGATCTCGAGTCACTTCTCTCCCTCGGAAGCGCCGTCATTCTGGCGGGCGACTTCAACAGCAAGCACACCATGTGGGGTTGCAACGCCACTAACACGAGAGGGTCCCTTATGGACACTCTCTCCACCGACTTGGGCTATGACGTCATTCCCCCGTCCTCCCCGACCCACTTCCCCTTCAACATTGACCTTAGGCCAGACATACTCGACATAGCACTTCTAAAAGGCATAGCGCTTCAGCTACGCTCGTTAGAAGTGCTACACGAGCTTGACTCTGACCACCGACCGGTTCTGATGTCCCTGGGCCCCGACTCAGCCATCAGTACCCCCCCGACTAGGACTGTGGTGAATTGGAAGCTTTTAGGTGAGAGCCTAAAGGAAACCAACTCACCCGACCTAGACCGAATCCCCGACGACATCGTCACCCCAGACGATGTCTCCCTCTCCCTCGATGCGCTCAATAGTCACCTTCACACCGCCATTGGCGGCTCCTCGAGACAGGTCCCAGTCGAGGGCGACCAACGCTGGGCCCTTCCCGAGGACGTGAGGGAGCTATTGAGAGCAAAACACTCTGCCATTAGGGCTTACGACTGGACTCCCACCGAAGAGAACAGAATCACTATGCGGTATTACGAGCGTGCCGTAAAGACCCGCATACGTGAACTCCGTAATCAGAGGTGGGAGAAACTTCTTTCAGAGATCGAACCATCTCATCTGGCTTACTGGAAGTTGGTGCGATCTATGAAATCCGACAAGACGTCATCCATGCCCCCCCTGACACGACCCAATCTCCCACCCGCCTTCGAGGATGTGGAAAAGGCCGAGTGCCTGGCCCACAGCCTCGAGGCGCAGTGCAGCCCCAGTCTAGACCAAGTCGACCCCGCTCATCGCGAGTCGGTGGACGCGGTAGTCGACGAAGTCTCCTCCCTCCCTCCCCTCTCTTCCCTCGAGCCGGTCACGGCTTCGGAAGTTGAGTCGATCATCAAGGACCTCCACGCCAAGAAGTCCCCAGGTGCAGATGGTATCACCAACAGAGTGCTCAAACTCTTCCCCATTGCCCTTATCCATCTCTTAGTAAGCATCTTCAATGCCGCCATGACCAACTGCATCTTCCCCGACCCCTGGAAGACTGCCGATGTTATCGGCATTCGAAAACCAGGCAAGAAGGCTACCGAGCCTTCTAGTTACCGTCCCATCAGTCTTCTCAGCTCCATTGGGAAGATTTACGAGCGCATCCTTCTGAAGCGCATCTGGTCCCATGTCAGGGAGAATCACATTCTCCCAGACGAGCAGTTTGGATTTAGGTCCAGACACTCTTGCGTCCAACAAGTACACCGCATCACGGAGTACGTCCTAGAAGGTTTCAATCAGAGACCTTGTGGCTTCACCACTCCCAAGCCCCAGGGGACCCTAGCGGTTTTCCTCGACGTCGCGAAAGCCTTCGATAAGGTGTGGCACAACGGGTTGATATACAAGCTATATCAACTCGCGTTCCCAGACAGTCTTGTGCTCATCATCCAAGACTATCTCACCCATCGAAGCTTCCGCTACCGCGTCGATGGAACTCGCTCCTCCCCTCATCCCATCAGCGCCGGCGTCCCTCAGGGCTCAGCGCTAGCCCCTATCCTCTTCTCTCTCTACACTCACGACATCCCTCGGATTCCAAAAGTAGAGTTCGCGCTTTTCGCGGACGACACTGCCCTCTACACCAGAGGTTGGAATCCCCTCCACCTGCGTGGCCGACTTCAGCGAGCCCTTCGCCAGCTTGGCGATTGGTTCAAGAAGTGGGCCATAACGGTCAATCCCGACAAAAGTGCAGCCATGTACTTTCACCCCACCAAGCCCTTCAACCGGGAGCAACTCGTGCTTCACGGTCAGCCCGTCCCTTGGGCTACCTCCACCAAATACCTTGGCGTGACCCTTGATAGACGACTCACCTTCTCGAAACACATTCAGATAGTCCGGGACCGAGCGGCCTTCATTCTAGGCCGACTCCACCACCTCGTAGGCACACGGAGTAAATTGTCCCTTAGGAATAAGGTGACTATTTACAAAATGTGCATCCGCCCCGTCATGACGTACGCTTCAGTAGTGTTCGCTCATGCCTCCTCCCTAGACCTGGACAAGCTCCAGGTCCTTCAGAATAGGTTCATTCGCAAGGCAGTCGGAGCTAGCTGGTACCAGCGTAACGCCGACCTGCATTGCGATCTCGAACTTCCCTCCATCCGTCAGTACATCAAGTTTCTCTCCCGGCGCTACTTTGATAGAGCCCCTCACCACCCCAACCCTCTTGTCACTCGCACCGTGGACTACTCCGTAGATCCCACAGACCCTCCCCCTCTCCGTAGGCGCCCTAGGAACGTCCTAGGCGACCCGGACGACCCCATCGCCGTCGTCACGTCGGCGGCGCTGGGGTCGTTCGACCCGGCAGCTCCTTGCAACAGGAAGTATTCAGTTTTTGGTATAGGCGTCGGTTACCAAAGGTACACTGTCATACACCGACCTCGCCGGCGAGGTCGAAGACTGCCTACAAGGTCTGTTAGAAGATCGGTTAGTTAGCTCGTAGTGTTCGCTTATTTTACGCCCCTCAGTTTCTTGCCTGTTCTTCTGAGGTGAGGTTCCCTTTCCGAACAAGGCGGTCGAGTCATTGTTAATAATAATTTATTTTGTTTTTAACCTTAACTTCAACCGTCCCCGTTAGGGCCCTAGAGCAAGCCCCTTCTGGGCTGCCAGGGCAATTCGACGCCCCTCCCTCGGCGACAGCCCAAGCCGAGGCCGTACCTCAGAGGTGCCCTTGCGCTCGTCGCCCATAGTTTGTAAGCATTTTTGAGGCCCTGCGCCATCTGCGCTTGCCTAATGCCCGGTACGCTGTCGAGGCCTCAGTGGCCAACAGCATAGAGTCATCCAAAAAAAAAAAAAAAAAAAAAAAAAAAAAAAAAAAAAAAAACGGAAATCAGTCGAGCTCGCTCTCCGACTCAATACACTCAGGTAACCCGAAAGCGATCTTAGTGATCCACCTCGAGTATCAATCAAGACCCGATACCCGCTGTCGGCGCTTGGTTTGGCTGTGGTGCCTCCGGTACCGATGTGCCATAGTATCCGCCGTAGTTGCTACGGCGGTGGTGCCGAAGGTGCCTCAGTCCTGCTGGCCTAGCGCCGACAAATATTAAAAACAACAATTCGAAGACTTTTGTGGCCCAATCAATGAATGATGTACCAATGTTCTCATAGATGACGTTAAATTCTAAGAAATGCAAACCGGAAATTGGATTTATCGATTAACGTTTTGAAGAATATTTTTTAACGATGTTAATGTTATTTTTTTTTCAACGCGTTAATTTAACTGAATAAAATTATTCATTGCTCATCTCTAGTACCGCGTTGACAAATGGTGAATGACGTTTAATGTTGCCACTTTAGCACTTTTCGGGCTAGATTTAGCATTTTTAATGTGGTGTTTTTGTAATAATTTATAAGTTGTCAAAAAAAGCAGATGTCAATCAGCCACCAACTTGCTCTACTTCAACCAGCAGATATTATTTTAAGAAGATTTTGATGAAGATTCCGACTTTTAACAATTTAATAATAACTTAGTTTTTCGACCGAGCGAGCGTTAGTAAGCGAAGCGTCTATGCTTCGACAAAAGTACTTTCGTATGTCCAAATTCCGCACCTTAGTCTTTGTCTACAGGTCGCATTTCTTAACCGATTCATGAGTCGGTTCGATGATTTTTTGGAATCATATCTTCGCTATTTTGAAAATTCCAAGAACTGTCTCTACGCAAATAAAATCGGTATAATTATCAAACCTGCGCTCACAACATTTTATGAGAATCGGTTGAAAAATGAAACTTGCAGCCGAGACAGACGTTAGCCTCGAGCTCTACAGCTTACAGAGCCACTAGCATTAGTTTGTTACATTTTCTGAAACTACTTATTATAATAAATAAATGAATACTTGGAAAAAGTACTGGTCCTTAAAATAAATATTCAAAACATGCCAACAAACATCAAAAGTAAAGTCATGATATCATGCCTCCTACCTTGTTTAACCTATGCATGTCAAACTTGGAAATTTACGTCCAAATTAACCTGCCAACGCGGAATGGAACGAAGTATGCTCAATATTAAAAAGATGCAAAAAATTCGTCACACAAAAATTAGAGAAACCACCAAAGTGACGAACTAAAATGGAAGCGGGCTGGGTAAATAACATTTTTTTTTCTTATCTTTTTTTTCTCTTTCTTTAAACTTTGTGTGCATCTTAGTTTTTGCATGGATTAAAAGGCTTTTTATTATTTACCTAGGAAATAAAATAATTACCTACTTTCAGAGATCAGACCGATTCACAAGACATACTGGAAGTTGGTGAGATTTCTGTAATCCGGCAAGACGAACACCATGCCCAACCTCGTCCGACCGAAATATAACGTGTTCAATTGGGGGATGGTAGTTACGTATCGGTTTGTGGTTTGTCTTCTTGATTTCGTCATTTGTTGTCAATGACAATACATCTTAACTTTGGCAACTTTAGTAACTTAGCCACAAAAATATTGTATAATTTTTTTTACTGAAAATTTATGTAAGTACCTACTTACCTACATAAAATAACAAAACAACTATATTTATTCGATATGATTAATTTGCGCCGGGGCTGGGTTAATTTTGTATGGATCGTGATCATTCTTCGAAAATCAATTTGTAATATATTGGTAATGGCCCGAAATATACCTATGTAAATGCGAACACAAAATGCAGATTTTCCCCCGTTAAAAGTGTTTATTTTTTAGTCTCTTTTTTCAAGCACCACTTTTGATGCTAAAATTTGGTATATCTAGCCCGTTCTACCTTGTCCAACTAGGCCTTTTCAAAACCCAATGTGGCAACACTGCTGACGCTTCCGGCCGCCTCTGTCAATGGCCGCGGCAGTGTGTTGTCGCCGCGGCTGGAGCTGCGGCTGACAGTCAGTGACAGTAGGCCGCCTTGTCAGGCCGCCTCTGTCTGTTTGACGCTTTAAGCGTCAAACACACAGAGGCGGCCTGGCGCGGCGGCTGACAGAGCGGCCAGTTGTATTTCATTGAAATGTATGGGAGTCTTCACACACGCGCGGCCACCACGCGGCTTGCAGGCGGCTGGCCGCGCGTCGGAAACATTTTTGGGGTTCCGTACCCTAACGTTGTAAACGGAACCATATTATTAAGCTTACGCCCTCTGTCCGTCCCTTCGTCTGATTGCCTGTCCTTCAAAGACAGACGGATGAGTGAGAGACATGAGGTGATGGTCAGTTATCTTTGTTTAAAATAAAAAAACGAGACATTCTTGCAAACACAGTCATCTGACCCCAAACTAAGCAAAGCTCGTAATTTGGCTGCCAGAGACTGAAATACGTACGTAATATTTATTTTTTTAAAAGTACTATAATATATATTAAGTTACGTTTGTGGAAAGAAAACTGTAAAAGTTTCGGTAATTACTAATTGCGCAAGACTCTAGTATTGTCTAATTTTCGATACCAAACTTGTACTTTTGTATTTTATTTGGTATGCTGGTACGGAACCCTTAGTGCGCGAGCCCGGCTTGCACTTGACCACTTATTACAACAAGCTACGTCAGCCGCGGATACCGCGTAGAAATGGGATTAAACGTTAAAAAAAATAAACTGATAACTGTTAAAAAACATTTTGAATAAAATGTTTAAAATAATTATCATGTTGTTTAAAATAACTTGGTCGATAAATCAACGTTTCTTTAAATATTTATATTTAGGCATAATATGGCATACTTAAGTTAATTAGGGGTGAGAACTGTTTGTCCTAGACAAACCGCATTGGTTTTAAGGGCATATTTAGTTTAAAGTGTAGTTAAATTTATGTTAATAATAAAATAAAACAAATAATAATAATAATTATAACAACAATTCGAAGACTTTTGTGGCCCAATCAATGAATGATGTACCAATATTCTCATAGATGACGTTAAATTCTAAGAAATGCAAACCGGAAATTGGATTTATCGATTAACGTTTTGAAGAATATTTTTTAAAGATGTTAATGTTATATTTTTTCAACGCGTTAATTTAACTGAATAAAATTATTCATTGCTCATCTCTAGTACCGCGTTGACAAATGGTGAATGACGTTTAATGTTGCCACTTTAGCACTTTTCGGGCTAGATCTAGCATTTTTAATGTTGTGTTTTTGTAATAATTTATAAGTTGTCAAAAAAAGCAGATGTCAATCAGCCATCAACTTGCTCTACTTCAGCCAGTAGATATTATTTTAAGAAGATTTTGATGAAGATTCCGACTTTTCACAATTTAATAATAACTTAGTTTTTCGACCGAGCGAGCGTTAGTAAGCGAAGCGTCTATGCTTCGACAAAAGTACTTTCGTATGTCCAAATTCCGCACCTTAGTCTTTGTCTACAGGTCGCATTTCTTAACCGATTCTTTTGAAACTTTGTGAGTAGGTTCGATGATTTTTTCGAATCATATCTTCGCTATTTTGAAAATTCCAAGAACTGTCTCGACGCAAATAAAATCGGCATATCATTCGGCATTATCAAACCTGCTCACAAAATTTTATGAGAATCGGTTGAAAAATGCAACTTGCAGCCGAGACAGACTTAGCCTCGAGCTCTACAGCTTACAGAGCTACTAGCATTAGTTTGTTACATTTTCTGAAACTACTTATTTTAATAAATAAATAAATACTTGGAAAAAGTACTGGTCCTTAAAATAAATATTCAAAACATGCCAACAAACATCAAAACTGAAGTCATGATATCATGCCTCCTACCTTGTTTAACCTATGCATATCAAACTTGGAAATTTACGTCCAACTTAACATGCCAACGCGGAATAGATAGCGTATGCTCAATATTAAAAAGATGCAAAAAATTCGTCACACAAAAATTAGAGAAACCACCAAAGTGACGAACTAAAATGGAAGCGGGCTGGGCACGTAGCGAGGCTAAAGGACGAGAGATGGACCAACAGGCTAACAACGTGGAAGGGTCCAATCGGCAAACGTCTCAAAGGCAGACCCACATGAGATGGGCAGACGAGTACGAGACTAGACTGATAATAATAGCTGGTACCTGCTGGCCGCAAATAGCTCAAGACAGAGACACATGGTATTCTTTAGAGGAGGCCTTCACCTTCACTGGAGGAGGGGTTCAGGCAAACAAACTTCAATATTATTATCTAGAATTAATTGTTTTTTTTTTCAAAAATAAGTGAAATACGTGTAAATAACATTTTTTTTTTCTTATCTTTTTTTTCTCTTTCTTTAAGCTTTGTGTGCATCTTAGTTTTTGCATGGATTAAAAGGCTTTTTATTATATACCTAGTAAAAAAAAAATTACCTACTTTCAGAGATCAGACCCGACTCACCAGACATACTGGAAGTTGGTGAGATTTCTGTAATCCGGCAAGACGAACACCATGCCCAACCTCGTCCGACCGAAATATAAAGTGTTCGATTGGGGGATGGTAGTTACGTATCGGTTTGTGGTTTGTCTTCTTGATTTCGTCATTTGTTGTCAACGACAATACATCTTAACTTTGGCAACTTTAGTTACTTAGCCACAGAAATATTGTATAATTTTTTTTACTGAAAATTTATGAAAGTACTTACCTACATAAAATAACAAAACAACTATATTTATTCGATATGATTAATTTGCGCCGGGGCTGGGTTAATTTTGTATGGATCGTGATCATTCTTCGAAAATCAATTCGTAAGTAATGTTTTTGTAATTGCCCGAAATATACCTATGTAAATGCGAACACAAAATGCAGATTTTCCCCCGTTAAAAGTGTTTATTTTTTAGTCTCTTTTTTCTAGCACCACTTTTGATGCTAAAATTTGGTATATCTAGCCCGTTCTACCTTGTCCAACTAGACCTTTTCAAAACCCAATGTGGCAACACTGCTGACGCTTCCGGCCGCCTCTGTCAATGGCCGCGGCAGTGTGTTGTCGCCGCGGCTGGAGCTGCGGCTGACAGTCAGTGACAGTAGGCCGCCTTGTCAGGCCGCCTCTGTCTGTTTGACGCTTAAAGAACGATGTCTCACACATATTAAGTAAGCTGCTTTTGTCAAGTAGAGAAGTACAAATGATGAAATATTTCTCTACTAAGCAGCAAAATTTTATCAGGAAATAGGAGCATGAAACAAATGAAACACGAAACAACCGACACATGAACAGCGGGAGGAGAATTCTTCGCATCCGAAGACAGCGCCCACACGAACGAAGATTTGTTTCGTTTGCTGATGTAAAATGTATAAGGTTCGATCCTAGTATAAGGCCAGTTCACACTTAAGCAAACAATATTGGACCAGAGTTTCCATTCTTAGTAGAGCCACCCAAACTGAGTTTTGATTTCCGAGACTGGAGTTCGTTTGTTTCAGGAACCCCTTTTAGTTTTGCTATATCCATATGTCTGTCTATAAGTTTTGGGTTTTTTTTTTAAATTTAAAACATTATATTTTTAAATATATTCCTATGGGTTCAAACCCAGCCGACGGCACGCATCAATTTGTTCATTGTGTAAACATATATGTTCATGTGCGTATTGTATGTCATCTGCTATCTGCTGCCCGGTCAACAGCCATATGTCAACAGGCTCGCCCCTGTCACATTTGGGACTGAATATCGTTCGGCGATGTGTGGGTGTTGTTATACAACTCTGCCAGCCCCCTTGGGTGACAGACGTGACGATATGTTATGTAATATTCCTATTTACGCATTGATTTTGGTATTTAATTGAAAGTCTAGCGTCTTAACATTGACGTATCAAAACAAGCATAACCAAGTAACGGTGGAGGCCTAGTAATACGGATGGACTTGTGCAGCCGGTTCTAGTGTGTGCTGTGGTTTATGACACACGGCACCAACCCGAGATTCTGCCAATTTAATACAACACCTTTTGGGTTATTCCTTACCGTTTCCTGGTCTGCGGTTATCCTGATTTCGAATAAAATGAAGTTCGACGTTCATTAATTATTTATATTTCCACCTGCTACTTTCACATTTTGAAAGCACAAAATCGCAAGTAATTTTTATGGCAATGTATTTGTTTTTCAAATTTTACATTATAATTTTGTAATCTTGTTTACGATTACTAAAAGTACCATTATCTACAAAATTAAGTACTTAATTAAATCGTGCAAATGAAATAGTTGTAAATAAATTTTATTAGCGACAGTAATCAATATTAACCGCATACTATAAATATTTGAAGTAGCAGTTACGATACATTTTATTTTGTTACAAACACAAGTAAAAATTATACCTAAACCTAAAGAATTTTTTCTCCCCTTCGTAAGTAAAACTTTACTCCTACAATTTGTCATCGCTCTCACACTAATGTAAAAGACATGTAGAAGATTAGAGAAATTGTTGCGTTAAGCCTTGAATATTCGCCAAATGCGTCTATTCAACTCGTAATAGTGAAGAAGCTACGGACCCTACCGATATGAAAAAAATATCACCAATAAGATCATTCCGTTACCTATTAATTAGCCTGATTAAAATATTATATTACTTACTAGATTGCGAGTAAAAAAATATTAAATGAACGTTGTTTTCGTTCTCATGGCGTGCAATACCGTGCTTACGGAGATTACGTTACTATATATTTTTACACCTTCGGATAGGAAATTTAAAAATATGATTGATCGTCCTTTTACCATATTTTTAGAGTTAAAATTGAGTTAGTTTAGTAATATTTTGTGTTATTTTGAAGTATTTCGTCAGATCACGTGACCACTGACACCCGCGAGCTCCTTTGCGGGGGACGGACCAGTCGGCGCCAGCGCCTCACGAAGGAGGGACGTACTCGCCTTGCCGAAAAATATTTTCGCATTTTTTTTCTATTTGTCCGTAAATTATCAATTAAACAGTGCTTAATTATCCAGAGACAATCAAAAAAAGTAGTTTTTCAAGACATTTGATAAGTTTTTAGTGACTTTACTACTAGTGAAAATATTTGGACAATAATTGATCGCGTTGTGAGTAGAGGGTACAGAAGGTTGATCCGATGAAAATGGGAGATGTCACCAAGGCAGCTAGGCGTAAGAAAAAAAGTGGTAAGTACCTACCTACCTATTAATATTTAATTACCACATAAATATTTTTACCCGTTTCTTCTTCTTGTGACTGAAGTGACTAACCCTAGTGTCTGAGTTTTTAGTGGCATGTGATTCGGTCTGACGATTGTTTTCCTGATAAAAATAATAGAAAACTACAGTTTAACGTGTCCTCCGACCTATGTTAACTCTCAGGGCCTCACCGTCCATTACACCTTATTGCGATGATTGTTGGATTTCCCCGCCGACGCTGTGCGACCATGAACCTTATTTTGCGGTGATACGAGCCGCGGTCGCGCAGCGTCGTGCTGTACTACAATCATCACGCCACGGCACGGGCCCCATTGTACATGTTGCTCATGATAATTATCCAAGTGCAAGACTTGTCAGAACTGTGTTTTTTTTCTTGTTATGTACAAATGTACCTATAGGTGTCATATTTGTACATTGCACAGGGTTATCGGTATAGGGTGTACTAAGCCAAACGGGGGTCATTGTACTCTTCATTATAAACAACGATTACTTTTTAAACTTTTTTATTTGTAAATTAAATCGGAGAAAAAAGCATCTGCTTACATTTTGTCGACGATCGATGAGCTTTTTGTATGAAACAGCTGTTTTTTTTCTCGTGATTTCATTTGATTCAATTATTCACAAAAATGATACTAAGGTCAATATACCTAAGCCATTTCAAATTGAAGCTGTGGCATACTTGCTGATGCCCCAACACCTAGTTAATAACATAGAAATAGGGAGTATTCTATAGTTAATAATAATAAATAATCCTTCTTGAACAATCGGGTAAAAATAAAATAATATGTGTACTTACGATGTCAATATCGGAAAGCGGTCGTTGCGTGCGAACGGTGTAAATGACAAATACTAATTTTTGTTTTTGGTATAGCAAATTTCCTAAACTAACCTACCTAAACTAGAAACAATCACATTTTTATGTTATAGCTGACCAACCACGGTCCGCAATACATTATTATTTTTAGCAGTGTAGTGAGTGAGCATATTTTTCTAACTTATCCTGGTTTGTTAACCGACTTCAAAAATTAGGACGCACTCAATTACATTGTATAAATTTTACTAAATGTTTGTGCAGCATAACTTCGTCATTTATTCATTTATTTTTTATTTGAAAGAATATGCTTACTAACACTCTGATCAGTCACTTTGATCAAAATAAAGTATTTTTTAGTAAAAATAGTATTTAATACAAAAAGTCAACCATTTGCATTCAGAAAGTAGTGTTCCGAGTTATAGCCATTGAATTCGAAAGAAAAGTTATTACATTTTCTTACAACAATAACCGAGCGAGAGATCGTTAGCGAGCGAAGCGTCTATGCTTCAGATTCGACAAAAATGCTTTCGTATGTCCGAATTCTGTCTGGATTTCTGTCCGGATCTCTGTCCAGATCTGTCTTAATCTACAGGTCGCATTTCTTAACCTATTCTCTTGAAACTTTGTGAGTAAGTCCGATATTTAAAAAGAATTTTCTTGTCTAGGCGGTTATTGGAAATTTTTCAATATGGCAGAGATGTGATTTAAAAAAAGATATATCTCCGCATAATTGGAAAATTTCCAAATAACTTTTTGTTCCGAGTCAAAACAAAAATTTATATAATTGTCAAACCTGCTCACAAAATATTTGATCATAGAGCCACTACTTATAATCAGAGTGGCGCTGAACTGCTATGGGCATGCGTGACGCCAGTACAACCATTCACTTAGCGAGCGCGAAGCGCGAGTGAAGAACTTCCGTTTCAGTTAATAAAAATACTAAAAACTTATCCTATATTTTTATCTACAGATGCCTAGTTCAGAATCAGCCGAAGGCTATCAGAGCATCCGAGGAACAGGGACTTTGCACCTTCGAATAAACTGGTAATCATTTTTTTTTTTTTTGTGTACACAATGTACATAAATAAATTATTGATACGAGCGTTGGGACTTAGTATGGTTGCAAATTAATTATCATTTAATATTGTTTTTAGGAACAACAATATCAGTCTTCATTGCCGAATCTCATCGTCGAAGAAGAAGCAGAACAAGAACAGAAAGACAAAAGTGATTGGCGTATTATAACATTAGCGTCTTCTTCGTAAAATTGAAGGAAATATCAAGACACAATGGATTTGGTTGCGCCAAACAATCGATAGACTTGATTGGAGAAAAGCAAACAGGTCTTGCTTCTAAATTCACCTTTTTGTGAATAAAGAGTAACAATAGTAAATTATGTACCGAGGGCACAAAGCAGTTGCCGTCGCGGGCGGCTTGTTGTACCCTGAGCGTAACGAGGGAATCTAGAGTTAGCTCCCGAGCGCAGCAAGGGAAGATGAGTCCTGAGGGCAGCGAGGGGTTCAAGCCGCCCAAGACAAAAACACTTCTTTATCCTAGAAGCGAATCTTCTTCTAAAAATACTGTCTAATATTATACTCTCTCATAACTAATAAAAAGGTAACTAGTAAGGTACAGTCTTTTATTTTAAATTTCGTGAAGCTCGTGGAGCACGTGCTCGTATTTTTTTCTTGGTAGCTAGTTCAATTTTCAAATAAACTCTTCTTACAGTGCTTATTCTGAGTTTTCATTCAATGTTAACCTCTTTGCTTGGAAACTCCCAACTGCAAGCTTCGCTCGAATTTATGTTTCATCTATAAAACCAACATTTGATTTTCATGTGGTAGATTAAGGATGTGTTAATCTGAGCGATTACTGCCTTCAAAGCATTTGATTTATTGAAATTTTTTGATTCTCGGTTTATTTTGATTATTTTTTTGGTGTTTGCTAAAATTTAAACACTATACATGTATTTCAGCTACAAAAGGTTTTTCAATATCCAATCTAAGACCTCTTTAGTCCAGCTAGAGAGGATTTTTTTACTATATTAACTACTAGCTGTTGCTCACGATTTCGTACGCGTAGATAAAAAAAAGCTCGTTCCGTTACTTTCTTGTATTTGTCATTCACAGGTCCCACTCCGAACCTGCACCCTTCTCTCTACCATCATCATATTGCCAGACCATGGTACGGGCAACAGTTATCTAGTTGGGATTGGCAATTGTCTTTATACTGGGTTTGGCTGGCACTGTCCGATTAAAACGTCACGCTCAGACAGGTGTCTATGGCAAGGGTAGCGGGTAGGTAAGCCGTTAACTCGGCCTCCAAGCTAAATCTAATAGGTAGCCAAGTCTAATATGGAGTAGATAGTTACAATTTGTGTAGTAAGTAGGTTATACACTTGTTGGTAATAGGTAGATGTACTAGGAGTTACTCGTACTATGCCAAATATTTCAGTCTGAATGTTCAGTAGGAATTACCTACTACTCGGAACCAGCCAAGCCAAGTAGGTAGTATATAGATACTATGTATATGTAGTAATTAGGTAGATACTTGTAAGTAGTATACATCTTCTTCTACCTATAAGACTTGGCTGGCACTGACTTCAAATAGATGGGTAGCGCTCATAATAATTATATTAATTAATATTAGTGCTTATTTGTGGTTTGGAAGTCGCTTTAATTTTGTTTCAATGATCACTTAAAACATCTTCTAACTTGACTTTTATTGAAAATCAGTTTACTAAAAATAATTAAGTAAAGAAAATTAAGTCAAAGTGTAGTTTTTTATATCGTAAATTATGACACTTTTGTGCTAAGATCATTACACTCGAGGCGGTATTATAGCGCGAGCCGTATGCGAGCCCACTAATGGAGCCAATAGTGTAATTATTAACGCACACGCGTTTCATGTGACGTTTTTCATCACACATGCGAGGGGAAAAAACACAGACTTGCATCAGTCAATACATTTTTCTGAAAATGTATGCGCATTTTGCTGCTTTTCCACTTCTTCTTCAAATTTTCCTAGGCATAATAATAAAGCGAATACTTTGTTTAAATTATCATACCTAATTAATTGTCAATATTTTGATTAAAAAAAAGAATGTTTATTTACTGTTATTACGTAGTTATGATACTTTAAATCAAGAATTTAAGATAAGTAAAAAAAACTCTTGTTGATTTATTTAAAAAAAAGTCTAGTTTAGTTACTAGTGCGATAATAGTAAAGTAACAGCACACGTGCTTAATAGCTCGGATTATGAGCTAAAACTGATGTAATAAAGTCCTTTTTACGAGTAAGAGTGATGAAAAAGATTAAACACAAACGCGTTTTTAACTTCAAGTAGGAACATAATTATCAGCAAAATCAGGCGAGAAACTATCGAGATAATAATGAGGTTGTAAGTTCTAGGTCCACTATGTTTTCAACCATTTTAGTCATTTTTATACTACCTGCTGATTTTGTAAAACAGATTAGTTTAGTACTACCAACTCGTAGAATACATTTTTTAAGCGGGCCGTCGATTGAGCAGCTCTGTCCTACTCCTAGTAAATATGTTTTTTGTTATGAAATGTTGTAAGCATTGGTTTAGGATAGGTTGAGTAATTTATCCCTGGTACCGGAGTTCTTAGGATGCCCATCAGGAGCCCTATTCTTACGAAATATATTTTCTGATCAATGTCTCTCTCGTTTTAAAAGTCATAGTGAGAGTGACCAAGAAACATCTCACGCGTCAAGAATAGCCCTCCAGGGCTATTCTTACGATATTATATTATTTCCCCTATTCCTACGCACGAGATATTTTTTGGTCAATGTCTCTCTCGTTTGAAAAATCATAAAAGTGAGAGGGACCAAGATATCTCACACTTCAGAGAGTCCGTGGTCTACGATTGTGTTTTTAGATTTTACACGCACGACCAAAGGGAATCAAAACCTTTAGATGCGGGATATTTGTGAGTACATACTTAATCTACTTATACTTATAAACAAACTACCGCGCTCATGCTGCTTAAAAGGCTCAACTTTAAAACGCCGTTGGCTTCAAATACTTAATTTAGTAAAAAAACATTACAATAAAGCATAACATCACAGAGGGCTTTCATTTTTAGGCAAAAATATTTTTTTACGGTGTTTCGTCTGAATTTGTTTGTCTTTGAGAAATGCTAGCTCAATGTTCAAAAGCTTCGAGCGTTGATCACTAGAGGCGCTAAAACCAGCTGAGCGCCGAATGCCAAATGTCATTGGCGCATCTTAACCTCTTAATAGAATCACAGTATGCAATGGCATATGAGGGGGTGGAATACGATTACAGTTCCGTGGTTAGCCACGCGTGAAGTAGTGGCGCGACTCTTAGGAGGTAGCGAGAATAAAATGTAATCTAGAGCTCTATTATGTTAGCGTATACCGTCCTATGCCTACACATACAACCTCGACAGTCAGTTGTACTGTGAGCCTTGCACCCGGACCTTTAAAACCCAATTTGGGTGTTCACACTCATCCACAAGCCACGTCCGTGCTCACAACCCGCTATGAATACATGGTCGACAGAAGCCGTCTCTAGCCAGGTTTGCCATTGATAGATACCTCAAGGAGGACGATATGTAAGCGTAGTTATGATGATAATCATGTGACATCCCGCTCTGTCGTATAGCACGATTTAGATGGTGCAAGCAGAGTGGCATGCGATGACCATTGTCATTGAGTACACTTACACAATAAAGTTTTATTACGAATCTGAGATCGTAACCCAACAAGCTAATCCTAGCGTATATTTTGGGCAGGGCTGCTCGACGCAGTCCTTTTTATGGCTTTTCAGCTATATTGCCACAAAGTAAGCATTGCCAAAGCAAACCAGACTAAACACATTAAGTCGTCGTAGGAAAAGTATAGTAGAATCAATAAATTAATTCGAAACTGTATCTTCCTATATTTTCATTAAAATGACTTTATAGAAGTTACATAACCAGTCCCAGTTTAGAAGTATACTTGCATCGTTAATATCGACTAATCTATCTTTAGACATGAATGAGTAAGTCTATGAAACCCTAAAACATTTAAAAAGGTGCAACGAGTAAAAGTACTCGGTGCACCTTTTTGGTAGATACACCAGCGATGTCTATTCAAGTAAACGCTTACTCTAAAAGCTCTGAAACATCGCCTTTAACCCAGCCGCGAATGGTTCTCCAAATATTTAGTTAGAAGCGACCCGTTATTACATTTCGTCCGTCGGCCGGCGAAATTTAATTGTGCTCTCCACCTGAGCACGAATTCAGCACACAAAGCAATTTCTTCAAACCTTTAACATGGAAAATTGAAGTTTTTTAAATTACATAGTTTTTAAAATAATAAAGTAGGAAATCTGAACTTAAATAATAATTTAAATTAAAAACGAACCTTATAGCTACATACAATTTTGGTACGATACCGTTTTTTTACTTAAGGCTCGGTCGTAGCACGATTATCTACCCCCACACATGTTTACTTAAGCCGCTTCATTTGGAGTTAAAAATCGTGTATCATATTTGATGGTAAAATGAGATCGGCGCCTAGAATTTAAAAAAAAATATTCCATTTTTATTGGTTTTAATCGTAATAAGAACACAAATAAGATTAAGTTGCTCGGTTAAACTTTAGAGAATTAACCTGGCTACTTAATAATCGAAAAAAATTGTGATGTAATCGCTGAAAATTTAGAGAACTACGTTAAAACAGTTTTTTTAAGGAGCTACGTTTGTGTTTTTTTTTCCAAAATGAGAATGATTTTCAAAATTCTACTTCGGTTAAACTGATCTTGGTTGTTTTTTTCTACCAGCTGTATTTTTTTGCAACTGATCATCACAATGCTTCAAATCAAACTAGGCGCAAACAAAATACTTGTTTTCGTGTTTTCCGTGTAATACCGGGCCTTAAATACGGCATTGTACCAAAAATGCTAGCCTTGCCACGTGAAATTGCAATGCTTATATTTAGGCAAGGTAGGCAAGTTATTCTAAGCAAACCAGCATTTTGGTCACGAGACGATTCGACCCATTTCGACCAGACAAATTAATAAATCTTAAATAGAACTAGAAACCATTTCTTTCCTCCATTTCAACTGTTGTTTCTGAAAGAAACAACAGTTGAAATGGAACAACTACAATTTCTTTTATTTACATAACACATAGTCACGCCTTTCCCCCGAAAGGGCTGGCAGAGGTGTAATACAACACCCACACTTCACCGGACGATATTCAGTCCCAAATGTGACAAGGGGCGAGCCTGTCGCCATACACAGGGCTCCAATTATGTAGCGCCAATGTACAATACGCACATATGCTCATACAATGAACAAAATGGTGTGTACCGTCGGTTGGGTTCGAACCCGCTCCCTCTGGCATGAGAGGCGGGGCGTTCTCCCAACTAGACTGCCATCGCTATATGTCTATCGCTATCTTTTGTTTACATGGCTGTTCATTGTCGTTTTTTGCTCTAAGAAATGGAATAAAACCATTCTGTGCGGTTTTTAATATCATTATCACGTTCGTTACCGTTATTCTATTATACGATGCAGCGCAAACCGTTGCGTTGTAAATTAAACCCATTTGTTTGTTTCCATTCTTTGAATAATGCAATCTCATAATCAATGTAAAAGCTTTCCGTGTTACTAAAACAATGTTGTTCAAATAATGTATTTGTTTATTATGAAAAATATGGCACTTAATTGTTTTGTTCTTTCCACAATTGCGAAAAGCACAACAAAAGTTAGTGGTGTGGAGATTGAGTTTGGCTATTACGTAATTATATACTGTAAAAATACTGTAGGTATATGTGAGTGGTTGACCAAAAAGGGACCTGGAGTGATTTTAAACCGTTATTTTTTTTTTTTGAATTTTTTAATCTTTGGTCTTTTAGCTTTGTTTTGGTCTAACCTGTATATTTTTAGGTGCCGTAGTTTTTTTTTTATGATTTTTTTTGTGAGCCGAGGCAGTTTTGGAAAAATTACACCTTACACACAACGCACGCTAGTTTTTGTGATGTCAGGTAAGTGGATACAATCAGTTTTATTGTTTTATTGTACTTTTGTTTTAGCCAGGGAATTCAACACGCCTGTTTTTATTTGCTTTGTCGACTTCCGTAAGGCGTTTGATACTGTTATTTGGGAACGCCGCTGGATAGTCTTATTGGAAATGGGGGTACCACATCATCTAGTATTCCTTCTCAAACGACTTTACGAGGATGGCACAGCAGCGGTAAGAGTGGATGATGTTCTCTCAGGCAAATTCAAGACTGAGTCCGGTGTTCGACAGGGTTGTATACTTTCGCCGCAGCTCTTCAACACCTACACAGAGTACATAATGCGGATTGTCTTGGATGAATGGAATAAGGGTATCGCGGTGGGTGGACGCGTTATTAATAACTTGCGATACGCTGATGATACCACGCTTCTTGCCGAAACAAAAGAAGATTTGGAAGAACTTCTGACTCGTCTGGAAACCACTAGCCTCCAATTCGGACTTGCCCTTAATAGAGAAAAGACGAAAGTTATGATAGTAAATCGAGCAGGACACAACACTGTAATAAGTGTAGCAAACTGTGAAGTAGTACAGAGCTACATCTACCTCGGTACTATCATTTCCAACTCTGGAGGATGCGAAGACGAGATCAGACGACGTTGTGCTATCACGAGGTCGGCAGTAGAACGACTGGGAAAGATTTGGAAGGACAGACGTATAACCAAGAAAACAAAGGTTCGTCTAATGAAATGTCTCGTTTTTCCAATCTTTCTCTACGGGGCCGAAACTTGGTCTCTGAAGCTGCAGGATCGCCGAAAAATCGATGCACTGGAGATGTGGTGCTGGAGGCGGCTGTTAAAAATTCCGTGGACAGCTTTCCGCACCAACAACTCTATCCTCAAAGAGCTTCAAATAAAAGATAGACTATCGTCGATTGTGCAGATGCGAATACTGAAGTTCTTTGGGCATATCTCCAGAAGCGTGAATACAATTGAAAGGCTGGTAGTACAGGGCCTAGTAAAAGGCAAGCGAAGCCCTGGTCGGTCACCAACTCGTTGGACCGACTTCATTAAAAAGGCCACGCAGACCACCATGGTGCAGTGTACTCGCAATGCAGGCAACCGCCGGTTATGGAGAGGAATTGCGAGAAGAGCGGCAGCCTTGGGGAAGGAAGAAGACAGCGAGGAGCCTTGTACCATCTGCACAACCACGACCACTCTGCCAAGAGTGCACGACTAAGAAGAATTGTACTTTTAAGGTTATCTCTAGTACAACGAAGTCTCTTTATCTTGTGCAGGTCTAAAAAGACGCTCGTACTTGTCAGAAAGTGACGAAAGACAAGAAACTGACACTAAATAAGTCGCCAATAACGTAGTAACCGCAAACACGTGTTGACACTCACTAACGAAGTCGCATACTGACATAAAACATACCGCGCCCCCCGCCCGCGCACGAGTCGAAACTTGTTTCTACACGAAATTTCAAACGCGATTTACTCGAAATCAATTATTTTCCCTTGAGGTCCCTTTTTGGTCAACCACTCACATATTGTAAAATAAATTACTATACACTAGGAATTACGTAATGACGATACACTGAGGGCCGCATGATAAAACGACTTTTAGTCTTAATTCTCGATTCATAACTGTTTTTATGTTTGGTAAAAAAAAGTTTTAAATCGAGATTCATGACGGAGCTTCGTTTTTGAATACGGCCCTAAGAATGACGTAGTTGGGTGTCAATTCCCGGAAGGCTAGCAGCAAGTCGGACAGAAAAGACAAGAACGAGGACAATACACGGACGAAACAGTTCTTCAAAATCTCTGAATGGGCGTCAAATAAATTTTACAGAACATAACACACCGTCACGCCTTTCCCCCGAAGGAGCTGGCAGAGGTGTACAGCACCCACACTTCACCGGACAATATTCAGTCCCAAACGTAACAGGAAGCGAGCCTGTCGCCATACACCGGGCCTAGTTACGTTACATTAAATACGCACAAATGTTCCTACAATGAACAAATTGGTGTGTGCCTTCGGCTGGGTCCGAACACGCTCCTTCTGACTTGAGAGGCGAGTCTTCTCCAACTAGGTTTTAAGTAGTTACTTAAATCCTTGTTACTTTACTCCAAACAAATTTTAACATAAGAAAAAGGAAGAGACCATATTAGTACGAAGTTTTATACTATAGCGCTCGTCTGAAAGAATTACTTTCGGAGCAAAACAATTCACAATTCTAAAAACGTATTTTTACAATAAGGTACGAGTAAACAACGCGGACGAAACTATACAGGTTTTGATTCAAAATTTATTTATTAATTAGCTGCGCCCCACGGTTTCACTCGCAGTTAAAAAGTATCCTATGTGCTATTATATACTAATATCTATCTCTGTGCCAAATTTCAACCAGATCTGTTCCGCCATTCTGGCGTGAAAGAGTAACAAACATCCATCCATCCACCCATCCATTCTTACAAACTTTCGCGTTTATAATATTACTAGCTGCACCCCGCGGTTTCACCCGCAGTCCCACAGGAACTGTTTATTTTTTCGGGATTAAAAGTACCCGATGTTACTTCTAGTACCTCCCAGAATATGTGTACAAAGTTTCATGATGATTCGTCAAGTAGTTTTTGCGTGAAAGCGTACCAAACATCCACGCTTTCACATTTATAATATTAGTAAGGATTTATATTATATAAATAGTAGGATCCTTCAAAATATCTAAGATACTAAGTTATTAAAAGCTATCATAACACACGGTTTTAATAACGACGCAGCTTGTTTGATTCGTCTCAGTGCAGAAAATTAATAGTAGGTATGCCAGATCGACGTCTATTTCCGCTCTGGGATTGAACCGACGTCGCGCCAACCTACCTGGATTTCACATTAGCTGGCTGATGCACACTTGATGCAATATGCAGGGATCATCTATTTTAATGTCTTTGGGAAATATGTTGTAGTAGGCATAAGAGGTGTATTTTTTATAGATGATTTTTTTGTGGTGTTACTAGGATCTAGAGAATTAACTTTCGATTAGTATAGGCTTATAATTTCAATAAATAAAAATAAATAAAAATAAAAATCGTGTAGCAGTGCATAGGATTAGAGAGGCTGCATACGAAAATATAACGATGATGCGCTACATGAAACAAATGCGCTATTACATTTTCACATAACATAACATAACATCGTCTCGCTTTTTCCCCAATGGAGCTGGCAAAGATGCATTACAACACCCACACTTTGCCGAACGATGTTCAGTCCCAAATGTGACAAATGGCGAGCCTGTCGCCATACACCGGACTCCAGTCATATAGCAGATGACATTAAACACATTTAACACACATAAGTAGGACATAACATTTATATTATACTAGCTGCGCCCCGCGGTTTCACCCGCGGTTAAAAAGTATTCTATGTGCTAATCTATCTCTGTGCCAAATTTCATTCAGATTTGTTCAGCCGTTCTGGCGTGAAAGAGTAACAAATTTCCATCCATCCATCCATCCATCCATCCATCTATCCATCCATCCATCCATCCATCCATCCATCCATCCATCCATCCATCCATTCTTACAAACTTTCGCGTTTATAATATTAGTAGAATTTTTAACAACAGCCTACATCCGGATAAATAGCTACGTACTATAGCTATCCACGTGAAAATCCCAAATATCAGATGGAAAGTATAAAGTGCGCGCAAGCCAGGCTTGCATCCTTCGAAGACGAAACGGAAAATCAATTTGCCTCGACGAGCATTATACAGGCGACTCCAATTGAGAGTTTAAGGCGAGGATTTTTAATATTTTTGTCGACGAGGTCGAGACGTCTCGCTGCGAAGACGGCACGGTAATCAGGAAAATTATTTACTCATGTCTACGGGGCTCGTTGAAAATACAAGCAGGGCTGGCGAGCTGTTTATAGAGCACTTAAAAAGTATTACAAACTAAGGAATATTGGGTAGCAAGGAATTTTGCTAGTTTACAGATAGAGCCTGACAAGTAATGTTTTCAAGTTACCACGTCGAGAGTCTTTAGTTTTTTTATTAATACCTACTGACCTTTATATTATAAATTATTCATCGTTTCATAAATGAGAAAAGTTATAGCAAAATGACGATCTCGTACAGCCAAAAAAAGTTTGAACATGATAGGTCGTGTAGGTCAACTTTCCATAGATTGCTCTCGAGGATTGAGCGAAGAATTATTAACACGAAAAGAGGTGATATATGGTGTGATATAAAGAAAGCCGGTGAGAAGGAAAATGATGTCTTTAAAAAAGAATAGGGAACACCCCTAAAACATGTCGCGAGCAGAATGAAGAGCTGGGGGAAATACGCTCCGAGCTCGCTTTGTAAATAGTCACCGTGGTGGCTTCTTGCAGATTAATTTCAAGTGAGAGTGCAGTACGTATTGAAACCGTGCCCGCTGCAAAACTTCTGCCACTGTGAACTGTATGGCTACATTATTGTTCAAAGTTCTCTGCCTTCTAAGAACTATATGCACTAAGAAGTTAGCTCAGATGCATAACTGTTGCGATTCAAAACCGTAATGCTAACGAAGTTTGTGAAAACAGGGATGATGGCCGAAAGAAATAGCTTATCTCATGGAGTTTGTTCCTCTGCAGACGATGATAAAGATAAATGTTTTAATGTTACATTAGTTTCTGTAAACAACTAAAAATAAAAATTGCAGTTACGTAAATCGCTGCCAAGCAAATTAGTTACGCCAAAACGCGTCATTACAATTATGTTGACAACACTAAATGGTTTTCTATTTCGAAGGATTACAGCCATCACCGTTCTTTTATAATTGTACCAGGCGCACTAGTATAAGACACACTCTTATGGTAGAAATTCAGCCAAAACGCACTAAGCGTTTCAAGTCAACTTTTCTTGTAAGAACTGCAGAGGTGTGGAACTCGTTGCCTGCGTCTGTCTTTCCAACTAAATACAAGCCGGGGGTGTATAAGAGTATGAATAGGTATCTCCTAGGCAAGCGCGTTACACCTTCGATCACGTCGACGCTTCCCATCAGGCGAATCAGTGGTCAAACGCATGCCTAGTCTGTTGTAAAAAAAAAATGATTCCAGAATCATACCGGCCATAGTTCCGTCTAGTTTACCATAGGTATAATCGAAACACAATTCCCTGCATTTCTACTTAAACGTTATAGTATTGCAAGTCGAAGATTTATGTTTTTACGCTTCGTGCGTGGTGGGTTTTCCAAAACACCGTACATCTTCCTTATTTATGTTTACAGCTTTATACTGGCCGCTTCTATTCCCTATACAGGGTTAGATGGAACGGGGATGCTAAACTGTCCGGAAGTTATTCAGCTCAACCGCAAAAAAATCTGCTGCCTATATTTTGACCTGTGTCTATGACAAAATGTATGCAACACTAATTAAATGTTCATTGAGTGATTTTATTTTTGAGCTCATTAAAAATTAATCATAACCAATAGCTATACCACGGTCTTTCCCGTGTATTTTTTTTTTTCGAGTTGTGTATTAATTTTTATTGGATTACAACAATAATATCTACTCTTAACAAATGTTCTATAATGTATTTATTCGTACACACTTAAAATATAAACAGAAAATTAAAGAAATCTTAAACTATAAACTAAAAACTAGAACTTAAAATAACTAAATAAATCACAAAAATTAAAACTAAAAGACCATTAGTGGAAGGAAAGGTCCCCAGAATACTGGCGGCATTGCCACGTTGAATGGAAATGCTCAGCTTCTGTGCGAAGTAAAAGCCAGCATTCTGGACAGCCGACGCTTCCACTAATCGCCTGGCCAAGTCACGAAAAAGCCCCATAGCGGCCGGCCCCCACAGAGCATCGTCTCTACCCCAAACGGAACACACATGTACACCCGGTCAAGATGTGCATACTTGCGCCGTTTGAGGTTTTCGGCTTGAGCGGCACCGGCCTGAACCGATGTTACTGGAAGGTGAGATGGCGCCATTGTGTCTACGCATGTTGCATCCCACACCCACTTTTTTTTTCATTGTATAAGATCTTAACTAATGTGTTTTACAGATGAAACTGCTCTCTCTCTCTCTCTCTCTATCTAATTATCTCCCTCTCTTTCTCTATCCGTGCATTGCAGTTGAGTTTTTTGACCTCACAAGGGATCTAAAAATTAAGTATCTATAGTTATAATATTGACGTTTTTGATATGTACGATGAGATGTGATTATATTGACGTTTTTGAGATCAGTTGAGATGTGTTTGTTTCTTTAAGATGTAAATTAGTTTCGAGACGTTGTTGCAGTCTGGGTAGGCTATGACTGTGACATATCTGTCAAGGGTCTAAGCTATTTCCATACCATTTCGTTCGGATCATGTTACCTAGTCGAATAAGAACAAACATACACTCACACACATCATTACACACAATTTCTTGTGTAAACGTTATTTGTGTTATGACGTATCATAGCACAAAATAACGCATATACAAATGATTGTGATGATAATGGTCCTCTCTTGCCTAAGCATACCCGTTTATTCTAACCCTGTATAGTTTGAATCCGTTTATCGGATTTCGAACACGTCGCGGTTGGATTCTATACCACTGGACTTGATATATAAGCGTGGTCCAATACCCTTATAAAATTACTGCTAGGAGAAAGAATCGCAATGATACCAAATCGAATGAGAATAAAAAAGAATATTCAAATTTCCAAGATTGCTGCATGAATATAGAAATGCTCGATTATTTATTTCGGAAATTGTATTTCATTCATATTTATCGCTGCGCAACATAATATTGGGGGATTGGGGTAGATTAAATGTGTGTAAGGGGTAGGCATTCACTGACCGCGTAAGCGTTGATGGAAGTGACTTAGAAATACTTCAGTAGTTTTATTTGCTATTTTTCTAAACTGAATGCAACTAAAATATAGGTAGTCGATTAAAAAATTACTTAATTTTATGTTTTTTACTTGACTCAATTTTATGAATAAATGCCTATTACGATTTCTTTTTACTTAATTATGACTTTCGCATTTTAAACACAATATTATGATCTTACAATAGTGGTAATGGATAGTATTTGGACCTAAGTAAGGATAGAAAGACTACAACGCCTCAGGACCCTGAATCTTCAGTAGGTAATGGTCTGGTAGTGTAAATGTACCTACTTATTTAGTTTACACGATTATGTCCCATTATATTTAAAAGAAATGAGTAGCTAAAAGATAAATTAAGTATAAAAACTCATTACTTATTAATTAATTTGTCTAAGAATGTATCTATGAAACTAGACAAAGGACATGGCACACATTCTTGACAATGTCCTAAAGTAGGTACAAAAATATCGGGTGTGGCAATTCATAGCCATAATCTTTTCGTACGTTTTTATCATGGCAAACAAAGATAACCGGGCCTCGGTGTTATGCTTTATCTCTGATAACCCAGCAGTTACTAGTCGATCGAAGCCGTGAGTGGACCGCGAATTTTTTTTCCAAAAATTAAACAGTGAAGTGTTCGAAGTGAAATGGCAGGCGCTGGAACGGGAGAGGGCCTCGGCCCGGCCGTCGGCAAACTCGAATCCAACATCTATTGTATCAAGTACACTTTGTTTTGCTTCAACGTCGTATTGTGGGTAAGTATTGCGCAAATTGAAATCGCTGTTGAGTTCTTAACGTTTCGTTTTGTTGGCTTTGTCGAGTATTGGTACAGGCGCAGTACTTGTAGTGCGGAGTACGTGCTCCCATTTGCGGAGATTGCTCTTTGGAGAATAGACTAAGCTGTGTAGGTATGTAGATCATCAATCTGCGATTACTGTAACGTTCTAGAGTTATTTAGGTACAAAATAAGTAATATTGTGCGAAACGTTCAAAAACTGAACAGTGTTTGAAAAAGTTTGACGGAAACGTAGTATTAACGTATTGTAACGTATTACACCCCTGACCACGGATGCCCAGGATCTTTAAGACAATGACTTTTCTTTTAACTGCAAATAAAAGCACACTGACTCTATCCCTAATCTACGAGTATATTGATTTAAAAATCGACATTGCTTCTGTCCTTATCATTCTTACTACGGTTCTAATGAGAGTGATAGTGACAACAATAATATTAAACTCATATCATATTATACACATAGCTCTCCGGAACTTACCAATTTTTACCTAATCCCGCTCTCTGTCAAAGGTTTTTTAACCACATCTTGGTTATTTTTATCGCTCGTTTTATCGATTAAAACATTTTCATATCATTCATAACCTAGAATAAAAGGGCCAGGCGTAAAGAATTCTTATCTACCTGATAAGCCACTTGTCCTGTTTTCCAAGTATAAAGCAGTCATACGTTGAATCATGCATGGAAATAACAAAGAGTCAGTTTTGTGGAATTAGGTAGGAATAGGCTACTTCCGGATAGTAATCAAGATTAAGGAAGTATGCTTTTATGTTTTTTGCGGTATGGGCAAAAATATTTAAAAACTTACATGAAAACTTTGTCTAGTGCAATATTCACAAACAACGTTTCCTTATGGCTACCGATTTGGATACATTTAGGAAATACCGAAATATTAGTTTTAATTCTATGACGTTAGCATAATGTCCTTTGCAGCACTTGAAGATTACTATGGTTTAAACCATCCGTTTGTTGGGCATTTTTTAGTGTTGACGCATAATTTATTGTGCCGAAAAATTTTTTGGAATAAGCACGACGAGATGTGAATATATGTTTTATTAAAGTAATAGTAATAGTTTAACTTTATAGTCACTATAAATGTATGTATATTTTTTAAAGTCTTAATTATTTATAACTAGCTGCGCCCCGTGGTTTCACCCGCGGTTAAAAACTATCCTACTAATCCTATGTGCTATTCTAGACTATAATCTTTCTCTTTGCCAAATTTCATCCAGATCTGTTCAGCCGTTCTGGCGTGAAAGAGTAACAAACATCCATCCATCCGTCCATTCTTACAAACTTTCGCGTTTATAATATTATTAAATTATTTATTATTATTTATTATTTATAACGAGGTCGACGTAGCACAGACGCGCAAGGCCTTCGATAGTTCATTCATAAAAAAAAGAGTGATGTAACAATAAATTAGACTCCGGTTAGGCTATCATCGCTTTATGGATTATATTCTGATTGGTGAGAAACTTGGAACTATGGGATATATCTTATACAACTTTCTGAACAGTTAGAATAGAATCTATTTATTTTAGATGGGTCAGTCCTTTGGAGCAACAACAATTTACAGAAAGCCGTTGTGGTTGTCTCACGTCTGTATAGTCTTTGACTTTATTTGCAAATCACTGCACGAAAACCGCCCTTAAGCACCTCAAATTGACAGCCCTAAAATGGTTGACTTCTTTTTCTGACATACTAAATTGAAAAGAGACAACTATTTTCATCCCTGTGGGATTAGTGTAGTGAGTGGTCCACCACTCGAAATTGATCTTCAAATAAGCGAATGTGAACGTCAAATTTAGATCTTACTTAATACTTAATAGCCAACAAACATAGTACTTTTAAAACCACGTATGTCACACAAATATTATTTTCAGTAATTAACCCAGCTCACTAACGCTACTTGCGGGCACAAACTTGCGAGTGCGATTTACTGCAGACGCCGCGTGTCGGTAATGTCTGTAACTTGCCACTAACTTTGTTCGTGATTTATATAGCTGGAGCATGGGAGACCATGTCGGTGTGACGTCACAGACTTGCCAGTCATTTGTCATAGGGAGTTGAGTTGTTCTTGTACGACCAAATCAAAGATAAATGTACTTAGATGCATCGTATATTACAACTTCTTTGAAGTTGGCTGTCGTTAGCTGTAGTAGATTATTCTAATACATTTATGATATTATGTAACAATACGAGTAACGTTGAACCTAATTCACCATGGTTCCCTACTGCAGTCTTTTTTAATTTATTGTTGAGTAAATCTAAGTACCTCGCTCCTGCTACGAAATCTGCTTATATCCTGTGCTACTTAATTTAAGTTTTACCCGTGATTTTGACAGTCTTGCAGCTAGAAGACACCGTTCCAAAGACTAAGAAGTTCATTTACCTAATAATTCCATCAGTCGTTAGGAGATGGAATTGCTATTATTAAATAAATTAAACCAATAAATTCGGGACACTTCCACACATGGTCGCCTGACCCCAAACTAAGCAGAGCTTGTACTATGGCTGCCAGAGACTGATATACATACTTAGATATTTTTAAATACATACTTAAATACATATCAAAACCTATATATAGAACAAACACAAATGTTCATCACATAAATGTCTGCCCTAGGTGGGAATCGAACCCGCGCCCCCAAGCTCAGATGGCAGGTTCACTACCAACTGAGCCACCGAGGCAGTTAACGTGTTATCCGAGCGCTACCGTGGCTCAGATGAGACATTAAATTGTAGGTCCCGGTTGTTTGCTCTATAACAACAATCGTCAAGCCATGTCAGAGGTCTTCGGGCGACTTAATAACTCTGACATCAGGGCCAACCACTCGTCCTATACGAACTTGCTTGCTTTGTTAGGAGAAACTCACTTCTGAGCGTCATGATAATTATGTCTGATTGAGTCTAAAGCTGCACAACAGCCCCTTTTCCTGAATTTCTAGCAATCAATTTCCTCTCTAAAACCTAAAAGTTTTGATTAAGAGCCGTAGCCCACAACAATGCTCCTTCAACCAGCTCAGAACAAACCCACACTCAAACTTTAATCACCCAAGTCGTTCTGTAAATTGGAGCGCTGACTGCGCGCCAAAAACTGCGCGAACCAACGTCAAGTGTCATTCAGACCGCACCTGAATACTCGTTAAGGTGTTCCAGCACAAATGAGAAATAATTGCCGAAGTCGCTCCCCCGAGTCGATAATTGACTTTGGATGGAAGCCAAGGAGTTAGAAGCCATTTGTTTATGCTGGGATGCGATTTGGTGGCTTAGGTTTGGTTGACGTTTTTGAAATCAATCACAATTGTTATCTAATAGCCGTCATTAGCAGCCGATGTTCACTTCAAGTGTTATCAGAGGGAAATTTTATTGGTATGACTTTTAAAGTTAATAGGTTACAAGACTTGTTTGTGGAATGCCTAGCCATTTTCTATAAGTTATTCTATTTGAAATCAATTGATCACAGTCACCTTCTCTAAAACTAGTTAGGTCAAACGTTGCGTAACTTCAGTGATATGTTAGGACTAACTGGTGCAACTCTGCCATAAACTCTGCGACAGCTACTTACGTGAATGTTACACGATTACACCAGAGCAAGATAAACTGCATCTATCAGGAATATACCGAGAAAGGGGAACTTGGTTGAGTTTAAACTGTATGCTCCATTTGAATAATGTTTGCACAAGATATGCTCATAATTGTGGTATATTCTGCAGAGTTGAATTGGTTCACTGAACCGTGTTTGTGTGCTTTAAGCAGTGATGCGAGTTATAATATTAATTGTTACACTAAAGGTTATTTATTTTTAATATTTTTTCTTGATTTAACATCTAGTGTATTTTTATCATAACATTGTGTTTGTATTGCGGAAAAACACTAGACATTTTGTTCATTTTTTTTAGTTTAACTTCCGCACCGGATGTAGGCTGTTGTTAAAAATATAATATTAATGTTATGAAATAATTATGTGTGTGAAATGTGTTTGATGTTATTTTCTACATAATTGCAGTCCAGTGTACGGCTACAGGCGCGCCCCCTGTCACATTTGTGACTGAACATCGTCCGGTGAAGTGTGGGTGTTGTATTAAACAAACCATTTGGTTTTTTGGTGCAACACCTACATATTTTTTGGTACAAAAATTTTAAGAGACAATAAATAATAATAAAAATAATAATTACACCTCTGCCAGCCCCCTCGGGGGAAAGGCGTTACAATATGTTAAATTGTTAAACTTTCGCAGAGTGCCTTACGCCTGGTTTAATAATTATCAGCTATTATTTCATCTTGACGCATGGCAATTGACCAAAAAACACACTATTAATAATCTTTTATCTTACGTGTCAAAAACGTATTTACATCCGATCCCCACTTTAGAATAAGAAAATAGTCAATCAATATGTTTATTGATAAATGCCGATAAAGGTCCGGTATTACAAGAAATTTTTGCGCCTAGTTTGATATGAAGAGTTGTGATGATCAGGTGCAACAAAATACAGCTGGTAGAAAAAAATTACCAAAATCTATTTAACTGAAGTAGAATTTTGAAAATCGTTCTCATTATGGAAAAAATAATAACAAAAAGTTTCGTCTTAAAAAAACTGTGAGAGCGTAGTTCGTTTAAATATATTACAGTGGACCTGTATTCTTACTTCATAGCTACTCTGCTACTTTACCTAATTATGATGAAGGTAAATATGTTTTTGCCTATTTAGCCTGAAAGCTGTTTTGACAAGTTAATTATGAACAGTAATTAGCTTTTTCTTAGTTTCGAGCAGCCAATGAGATGGACGTAATTAAGGGCGTAACGTTTTTCTAGAACACTTATTTAAGCTAGAGACCTAACTAAGTATAAATATCGGAAATAGATCGAAGGATTCTTGATGATTTTATTTTGCAATAACGAGTGAAATAGTTCAAGTCTAAAGTTCACGTTTCAGATTTAATACATTTTAGGAACATAAAAAACATTTATCTCCATAATATCGAAATTTCTAAATCAAGGAAGGTAATCTTGTAAAAAAAAGATTAAATTTGATCTCATAGAGTTTACGTCACAATCGTTTTAGCAGTTCATCAGGAACCTCTTGATCAATCAAACGGCTTTCGAACATTCAAAGGCAAGAGCAAAAATTTTGAGGATGACATCAAAAGAAGAAAGTCTGTTGTGTAATGAAACAACGCTCAGCTTTTGAATGCTTGCCACAGTGTAGGGCTGCCACTGGACTTTAAAATTCTATACTAAGGGTCTCTTTCATCATCTCCAAGTAAAGTCCCAAGTATGCTACTCGCCGATTAAAGTTCAAAGTAACTAAATTATCAGTTTCATAATGTCCGAGTAGTTCTAACCGTCACATAAACTGACCAGTATCTTACTTGCTACTTCATCTGCCCAATAGCGGAGTTAACCGCCGAGTAAGGCTTTACAAACGCGTTGTGACCCTTGTGTTGTGAACATCTACTTGCGTACTAATTAATATACAAAAGCTTTTTTAAAATTAAATATATAACATGGATTTGTTTGAATTAATTGAAGATCAATTAGAAGAATTAGAACGTTCTCCTCCGCGAAGAATTCCGAGAAACCGTGTTTTTAAAGTTCGTGTTAATTACTTTACCGATCTTGATGAACAAGACTTTTTCGCCAGATTTCGATTATCCAAATATGCTGCAAATCGAGTACATGAGATAATAAGAGACAAAATAAAAACTAAAACTCAAAGGTAAGTGATTAGCTGATTATATTGTGATTGTAAAACATAACCTAAAATTATTATCCATGGTATAATAATCCGCCACAATCCCGGAATCCAAACAAACTTTTAATTCTTGTAGAACAGTAAAGATATAACCGCGCTAAAATCACACGCTTTGACATTTTTTCTACATCAAAAGTCAAAAAATATTTCTGACGTTTGACATTTGTGACAGTAGTGACAGCGAAAATGGAACGAACATAGACCGTTTTCATTCTTTCATTCAATTAACCGTCGAGTTGTTACTTTGAGCTTTGTTTTCGTTGGTGAAAATGAAATAATTACTTGGCAGTTTTACTTGCCGATTAGCACTAATCGGAAAGTAACTAATCAACACTTTACTTGGAGATGATGAAAGAGGCCCTAAGAATACTCGTATAAGTAACTAACTTGTTAAGTGCAAAAATTAACTGCGAAATCGTTAAGCTACACTGACAAACTGATAAATAATATAAACAATGTGAAGAATCTACAAACCCCAACAATAGTAGTACTTAGTAGTTTGATTTTCTGTGTCTTGCGGAGAAATTAAAAACATGCTATGTTTAAACATAATCTTAAAATGCTAAAATAAAAATACCAATGCAAGCTATTGCAATCAAGTAACAGCAATCGTCTCACTAACCACTTTTTTGGCATAACAAATGATGGCCGTCCGCCGATCCCCATAGCGTAGTCACACAGGTACGTATTTTGTGTACAAGAAAGTGCCTGTTGATAACCCTAAGATACCGTCTCATTCCATTTGCAAAATTTATTTTTCCACAATCTTCCCTGTAAACGTCGCGACTAAGTCTCGGGGCGTACAGTAAAGGAGTCACTTTGCTCGCATGAATTCTATTTATTCGATACCCAGAAACACTCAACGACTTTTTTGTTCTTGATTAAACTTTCAGTAAGAAAAATGTAGATTTTTAAGGGAGTTACAGGATAAATAAAGTAGCTAAGAAGTATCTAACTAGAAAGTTTCTTTTTCGCCCTTAATTACGTGTGGGTTTTTCGCATATAACTTAGAGAAGTTTTCATAAATACCGCACGGCTATAGATTTTTCGTAGTGATTGAAGACCTACATGAAAAAAATTACAAACGAATTTCAACCTTTCCGAATTTAATATTTGTTGTAATCAAATGTTTATATACACGAAACAAAATAGCTATCTAGACTGAATAAATACTGAACAGACAATACAATCGCGTTTGCAAAATAGCGTCTATTTGTTCTGGCTAAAATTGCGTTCTCCCGGGGAAGTCAAACACTTCAAGTTTACCGTAATTCAGAAACAAAACGCCTGAAACGTCGATAAATGCTTTAAATCTATCTTAACTTAACACGTCAAAATGTTAGGGGAATTGCTTTGGAAAAGCGAGAAGACGGATTCGTCGCGGTATAGATAAAGCGTACCGCGTAAGATATTCAAATCCCTTAAGTGCACGTAGCGGTTGAATTGCGAGAAAAAGTCCCATTTTGAAACGTTGTAAAACTCTTTATTATTCTAGCTTTGCAGGTGTCTCTGAGGAGATACAATGGGTCGCGGAGAGTGACGGTTGCCGGAAAACCGGGACAAGCGGCGAAATAATAGTTTTACGCTTCCAAAATAGATTATACAAACCGAATAAAAAGGGTTGGCCAACTGGAACGGTTGTTACTTTTCTACAGCGTTTGCTTGGTATAAAACTGACAGAATATTTATAAAAATAATAATAATCCATTTATTTCAGGCAATATAACTTGCATACACGTACCTACATATATAACAAAATAAATAGAGAACTAGAAATAATGCATGACAACAGACATAACTGTAAGAAGAAAGTTATTAATTATCTAACAGGCCGTAACTATAAGGAAACAGAAGATTTTATAAGAATAATAGAATAGACACACACACAAGTTGAATACCCACACAAACACACAACACCGCACACATTCAGCTCAACACACACTCTCACACACATACACATAGAGACAACCACTGTCGTCACCTCAGTCGGTTGAACGAAGGATTTTTAATCTTAATTTTAAATTGTAGTAATAATTGTTATTTTTATTGGTTGGTTTTTGTGAATGTAATTTTATGGAAAATGATTGAAATATGCTTATTTATTAATTACTAATCCACCATCAGCAAATTTAATTAATTAATCCAAAATTATAAAATTGTATATGTAAATTAACGTAAATCTGTAAAATAATGTACCTAATTGATAAAAAAAAAATGTTCCCAGGAAGTTTACTAGCTACCGCCACTCAGGGTATCCTACCGCGGTGGCTAGTGACCCTAATTAAAATTTCCTTTTTATTTGTAATTTTTTTTAAAAATGATTGTAATGTGTATTCAATGTAGCCAGAAATAAATTATCTTATTATTATTATTATACAATGCAAGTTACAGAGGCCCATAGAAAATAAATACCTTACAGATTAACATACATATAAATAAAATTAATAAAATTTACTATGTCTTCTGGGCTTTTGCTCTCTGTGCGGCCTCCCAGTAGCGCCGGAACACTAGCCCTTTTAGCCACAACTCAGGCGAGAGTAGTGCTGCCTTGTGTTTCGCTGGAACCCGTAGTAAGTAAGACTTGAAATAATTCTTACAGACAGTCGACTGCAGGCGCTGCATCGCTATCACCGGCGCCTCTACTCCTAGTCGGTTCTGCACAACTTATAATACATCGATATGAAATGCATTGAATTTCAAATGTTTTAGCTCGTTTTTACTTAAAACCATGAATAATTCTAAGTGATTTTCCGACAACTCATGACTTGTTAACTATCACACTTTACACAAAAAATTTAGATTATTCAAACTACAATTCTTCACCCAAATGTTACCAATGCCAAAGTACCTCACTCCCATGTAGTATTTGTATTTCTGTTATTTTTGCTATCTTTTCACAACAAAACAGCTTAAGCTCTTGATGTAATTTGACAGAATATGACTGAGCATCTTTGGATAAAAACACTTATTTTTTCCAAGAAAATTCGGGTAAACTAGTAAAACCCGTTGAAAGCTACTGTTAAATAAATAATGTGGAAATATTTAGGTAACCACCAGAAAACATCTCGATTGTTCTCAGAATACGGTTTCATATCATTATTCTGAGCATTACGTCACAGTTACATTGTACCTCATATTCGTAGAGTCGGCAAACGAGCGCGGTGACTTTTTACGAGCCCATAAATTTTTAACGTCTCAAAAAAGCACCTCTTTGGCTCCCGAAAAAGAGCAAAACGCAGTTACGCAATATTACTATGACGTGAATACAAAACGGTTTTGGTAATAACTTTGTTTCTCATTTAATTGCGAGGATATTAAGCGAGCGCCCGAAGGGAGACATTCGAATTGGAAATCGAGATGAGATAAAAAATAATCCTCTCATATCGATGGAATTGAAAGATAAACGTGATACATATCGTTCGTTTCTAAATGTCGTCTGATTTAAAATCGAAATAAAATCTGATCTGAATTGAAAAAGAATATTAAATATGCCTACCTATTTGAATGAAACGAAAATAAATGGAATGTCTGCGCCAATATCATTGAACTGCGTTTCACTAATATTATATTCGATCTTCAATTTCGTTTAGTAAACTTTATCAAATAGGTTTTATCATAAACTCTACGAGATGAGGGTTTCCCCCATAGATTTCCGATATTATAATATAAAATTTTACGTCCAAGCGCCGCTTTTCATCCCCATAACAATAACATTCCATCGCATCCCTTATCCGAAGAGCTAGCATAAAAATACCTCAGATATTATTAAAACTTACTCATTTGTAATAGCTACTCTACATGTAAACATGGCCTATTATTTGGAAAGATTAATGTTTAGTGGAATTTTTAGCTTTCTTTTAAGAGAGAAATAAGAAAATAGACTTTTGGGTGAAAAACAAAAACATGGAAATTATTTTAGCGAGTGGAGAATCAAGTATCTGGTATTGACTTTGGTATGTGTGCCTCTACTACCCTAGCTTGACACTTTTTTAATGTAATGTCTAACCTCCAAAGTTGTTTTAGAATTTTTTTATAAAAAATTGATAAACTCATTTAATACTTTTTAAAGAAATTAATTTTTGGCACCTTAAGACACTTTTGAAAAGCCTTAAAAATCAGTCACATTATTTTTAAATCTGATAGGACCCCTTCAGACCCTCTTCTATCTTGCATTTAAATCTTTGAAGGTTATTTCATTTGATTAATGCTATTTAGGTTTCTAATTCGTAAAATGAACATGAATTACAAACACAACTCATCCGATAAACTTCGGTTTTCTTCTTTTTCTAAATCGTAACCTTTAATAATATACATTATGTTATAAAAATACCATAGTGTAACACTTATTAATACAGATCGTTTCTGGGTGCCAACTTAAAATTCTCTGAGAATTGTTGAAAAATGTATAGAGCTTACATCCTTATACATTTAACTCTAGCAACAAACAATCGCTGGCCTCGTAATTACTTCCAAAGAAAATAACCTTAAATATAAAGTAAAAGACGTTTATAAAAAGCCCTTTTCTATACTTTTATTTTACCCATTGATGTCACTGCCTGGTATTTTTAGTCGCTTCAAAAGCACTTACTTACTCTTAAATAATGTAGAAGCTATACTGAAATTCGTATAGCACGCGCTCCTTTCTAAAATAGCTTAAAAGTCTTTTAACTGATATTAAATAAGCTGGCCTTTGTGTAGAGTACATTAAGGTTCATTTTGTAGTTGTAAACTATTTAAGTTATAATTATTTTGATCACTGATTAATTTATCTTCACAGTTTTATTCCGCTCCCATTGGAAGAAAACTAACCTCAACCTCAAACGGGATTCGAGAGGGATTACGCCGTAACCCTCAACACTGGCTCGTTGTAGGTTTTTGTATGACAAAATGTCTTTCGAATTACTAATTCTGGTACTTATTAATTTATTACAAATTTAAAACAGTAGGGTTACTTTTTAATACTCAGCTACGAGTATACAGGTAGCTCGAACTTATATAGTTGGTATTTGACCGACGCTTCGGCTTGGTAGTCGAATACATCAATCACAGAGCTAATCAGCTCATCGCAAATGAGGTGGATTGAATACACTATTGGCAAAACTAGGATAACACCATGGATAGCACTATATTATAGATTAAGTGAATTATTCAAGTCAAAAATCATAACGTTATTATTAAAATAAAAACTAGACAATAATTTAAATTAAAATAAAATAAACAATGTGAAGCAAAAAAATTTTAGGTCTGTGATTTTGGCTTTTGTGTAACTAGTTGTTTTCCTATTTACTCTATTAATTAGCAGTTGTTTGCTTTTCATATAAAATAAAATATCTATAAGTACATCAAAATGAATCACCATTTGTTGTTCATCCATGTCATCCATTCATATAGTCATCGCATCACGCGTAAACAGATGGAACATTTTGGCAATTTTTTTATTGTATTTATTATTGCCAGGAGAAGGATCTTGAAATAAAAAATTAAGATATTATCCCGAAAAAAATAACGGTTCCTGTGGGACGCGGGTGAAACCGTGGGGCACAGCTAGTAAACAATAACAATTGATTAGCTTCATGGAGAAGACCAACCAAGCAAACTTGTAGTTTAACCCGTCCGATGTTTTCTCCATTTTTTTATTTATGAGTCACTAGGCAACCCCCTCCACTTTAAAAAAAAAATCGCCGTGTGCTACTAAAATCAAGATTTCTCTTAAGTTTTGTATGAAACCTACATATGAAACTTATATCATTGGAATCGTCTTGAAAAAAAGCTATCCGACTATAAAATACATAATAACGGTTTGTTGCCTTATGTCTGACAGTTTCAGCTCCAAAATAAAGGAACCGGTTTTTTCTCCCGCCTTGCACATAACTCAGAAAAAAAGGAAAAAAACACTATTTTTCAATAACATTATTGCTTTATATATGCTTGATCAAAGCGTAAAAGTAAGTCAAATTATTTACACAATTAGCTTCATTCTTTGTGTTCATATTCGCAGATTCGAGATCAAATGACATCTAATCAATCGCGTCATCTGTTACGCGTCAGTTGTATTTCTAAACAACCAATCAAGGAATGTTAATCCGAGTGCAAATAGGGGAAACGCATTGTTCCCAGCATTACCTAGCTATAGTCAACTTTCCGCGTCATTTGGCGGGCCTTAATGGATTGCGAGCGGGCCGTTTGTTGTCTCTCGGTTAGATAGAATGCAGTAATGCAGGTTTTCTTATTGCAAGATCTACATATCAGAGCTCTAGAAGTCAAGAACAATATCTGACTATGAAATAAACTGCGGACGTTCGTCAACGACGTCCAAAAGAAGTGTAACATTAACAAGCAACTTGTCAAGTGTGTCGAGAAATCATATGGCACTATGTTTTATATTTTCAAAAAAAAAAAAAAAAATTCTGGACACTTGAACACATGGTCGTCTGACCCTAAACTAAGCAAAGCTTGTTCTATGGCTGCCAGAGATTGATATACTAATATTTTTAAATGCATCCTTAAATAGATATTAAGCCCCAGACACAGGACATACACAATTGTTCATCACATGAATGTTTGCCCTAGGTGGGAATCGAACCCTCGCCCCCAAGCTCAGTAGGCAGGTTCACTACCGACTGAGCCACCGACGCAGTCAAATCTTCTTCAAAATTCTTCACTTTACAATATAAGCCTGTACATCCATCTGGTTTTCTGCCGCCTGATTTTTTTTCCTTCTAAAGGTTAACGCAATGTCTCATCACTTAGTTTACTAGTATCATTAGAAACTACAAGAGCTCAGTTACTGAGCTTTCGGCATGCCGTTGTCTCTACAACGCTTTTTGCAGACAAAGTATAATGATGATACGGCCCAGTTCTTTAGTTTCGCTCTTCCGTCCCAGATTGAGGTACATTTACCTATTTCTTGTATTTGCGCCGTCAAATTGTTTTTCTTACTTCCCTAATGGTGGGTATCTTTGGTGAAAGGAAGGCATTAGTTTGCGTCTTAATCGTCATTATTGCTGTCGTTAGATGGAATGGCCTGAGTGAATCTGACAGGGATCTGAAGGTAATCCGGAAACAGAAAAGTTTTTTGTTGTTTGTTGTTATATTCATGTAGCTAAATGTATGTCAAAAAACCATTAAAGTATGTTAGATACGAATATTATTGCGTACGCAATTTAATTTGTTTTTATTTGTCTATTTATTCTGCACAGTGTCTACCTTAGAAATAATCTTGATTGATTGACTGTCTGGTTCTTGGTTAGCATTTTATTAAAATCACGATTAAAAGGAATTCTTTTTAAGTATGAGTACCCCTTTTGTGCTCATACTAAGTGTTTTTATGTTATACTAGCTGCGCCCCGCGGTTTCATCCGCGGTTAAAAAGTATTGCTCTTCTAGACTATAATCTATCTCTGTGCCAAATTTCATCCAGATCTGTCAGCCGTTCTGGCGTGAAAGAGCAACAAACATCCATCCATCCATACATACAAATTTTCACTTTATAATATTAGTAGGATTGGGTAAGATTCTTCAGTCGATTATTAACTCACCAACTGTAAATATGAATACTTCTTCCAGTTTTGTCCGTTATTAACTGCGCCCTGCGGTTTCGCTCGCGGTGCTACAGGAAACGTAATTTTTTCAGGTTTACAAGTACCCTATGTCCTTTTCTGTAACCCAGATAACGTGTATGCAAAATTTCATGACGATCAGTTGAGAAGTTAGGGCGTGAAAGCGTTACAAACAAACAAACAAATAAACGAACAAACTCACTTTCGCATTTATAATATTAAGCAACTTCTAATTGCATCAAAATTATCACCATCATTGGCATTAGTCAACAATAATCCACTAATAAACTAAGATAGATATAGATGATTTCCTCGCAAAGGAAAATCTTCTCTAGTGGCTAAATCAATATTTAAGTGCCACTACTAAATAATTCACCATTTCTACCTCTAAAGTTAACTATTTCTATATACGTCCTTCAATATCTGCCCGAGGGCAGAAATAAGATGTTATTTGTGGTAAATTGGCGAACTAATAGGGTTTGACCAAGATAAAAGATATGCCTAAACTTCGCGGACTTTCTGTAAATCAATACTGATGAAAATAGCCTGGACGGAGAAGATTTACTGCTTTTACCCTTTTGCCTCATAGGATTAAGTTGGAAATGCCGATTTTTCCATGTCCAGTATATCACAGAGATATTTCTGGTTGGCTATTATAACAATAGAGACGTAGTATTTGTTTCGAAACTCAAAGTCAAAGTCAAAATGTTTTTATTCAATTTAGGTACCAAAGATACACTTATGAACGTCAAAATTATTTAAATAGGCTCGACTACCTTGTTCGGATAAAGAGCCTCTACTCAGAAGAACAGGCAAGAAAACTGAGGGGCATTATTTTTTTCAAATAATAAATAAATGACAGTCTCACAAATTTTGGCTTACAACTAGGTAATATCTATAAATACTAGTGGCTACTTAGCGGAAGTGGAAGGCTCCAGACATCTTTATCTTCTAAATAATTCTTAACCTTATAATACCCTCTTTTCATTAATGTAGTTTAAAAAAGTGTAGTCGAAATTAAGTTCAGCCGGATTTAAGTCATGGTTTTGTAGGGTGGTAAAGACTCAGTTCCGTAATTTTCAAAACTGCTGGTTTTTCCTGTAATACACTAGTGATTATGCGTCAACTCCGCGGCCGACGTCTGTCTCCTCTACAGGCCGCCTTCCTCATCCAATTCTCGTGAAAATTTGTGAGCAAGTTTGATAATTATTAAGATTTTTTTTCCGATGCAGTTTTTGAAAATCTTTCAAAATTGAAATTTATTTTGAAAATGTGTAAAGGCGACTTCCAAAAAAAATCTATTTATTTAGTGAACCTACTCACAAAGTTTCAAAAGAATTGGTTAAGAAATGCGCCATGTAGACGAAAACAGAGATTCGGAATGAATTCGGACATACGCTAGCATTTTTGTCAAAGCTGAAACATAGACGCTTCGCTCGCTAAAGCTCGGTCGGTCAATTACGGCTTGTGATACACGTTTGTGGCGATAATGGCAGAACTACACTGGCGCATCGATACTGTAGCCTATAACGGAATGTAAGAGTCCGGCGACCACTTTAGACTAACTTCGCATTGGCTTAAGGTTTTCTATAGCCATTTCATCTAGAAAAAGACTACGAGCGAAGAGAGCAAGTAATGATACTGACAAGCCTCTAAAGTTACTTACAGAGTGACAAAGTACAATTTCAATATTTTCAATGACTTTTGCACTCCTGTAATCATTCTTAAATAACTAAGAATTTCCCTTGTATATAATGGATTCATTTAACAGCTAATGATGTGGACAACATCCCTGTGTAAAGGATTTTTGATTTGCTTTGTCCTATTGAACTATTGAATAAATCAGTCAAAAGTGACCCCTTAAAATATTTTTCAGAGCTCTATTTTCTCTTGAGGACGTTTTTTAAAAAACCAAGAACATGGGGCGGAGACATACATAGTTCATTTAATTGTACATGCTAAATTTCATCATAATCTGACAAATCGGTTCCAAGAAATTTGACGATGAAAATGGAAATTTCAGAGCGTCGCGGGGCGACCCTTTCTTGTAGACTTCATACTTTTTAAGTTAGCAAAGGGGGGGACAATACCACACTCTTAAGTTTTAACCACCTGGAGGCTATTCCTAGAGTGAGATGAGATGAGATTTTATCTTGGTCACTGTCACACCTAAGAACTTTTAAACGAGAGCAACAAACACGAAAAAAGGTGAGATGAAAATCTGAAATCTCCGAATAGGTCCACTGGGTTTTTGTATGCACACTGTGTTTAAGTTTAGAAGGCGATGTGCCCAGTAAAGTAAAAGGCATAACAACTATATAACAACTGACATCTAAGGGTAGAGATTTCATCTACAATCTTGTGTTTCTATTGTATATTTTATCGACATAATAAAACACATGAACAGATTCTTATAATACCGTAGTCGTATAAGAATTCATGTCATGGCTAAATAGAGCCCCGTAAAATATCGTCCAGACAATGGCTATCGCTTATCTTAAAATATCTTTTAGGCAAAAACAAGACTATTATGCAAAGCTAGCTTCTATACTCGGTTTTACTCAATACTACCCCACAATATACGTTTTACTCACGATTTTTTTTAGGTATTTAAAAGATAAAATGTGAGTAGATACAATTCATATTCAATATCGGTTTTAACTAAATTAACTTGCTTCTACAAAAGTTAAAAAAAACGCATGATAATTTTATTTATATTAAGGTACGAGTATTAACTGGTAAAGAAAGATACAAGACATAACAAAAGTTAATTAGCCAACGGTAGACGACTTCATTTTTACGTACGTCGTTTTCTCGAACATATCCCACGTACGAACCTAAGTTAGAATTTCCACTGCTACGTAAGCGCTACTTGTAAGCAGCAAGTCAAACAGAAAAGAAGGAAGATGAAAACGAGACACGGACGCGACGCAGACGCGGCGTCCCTTTAATTTATTGTCATACAAAACGTATGGAGATGCGACACAACACATATAGAGAAGAAAGGACGCAGACGGGGCGTAGACGGAGCGCGGACACGATCCTCCTCGCTTTGTATGAAGAGCCTTCATATAAAACGAGAAGGATCGTGTCTCCGCTCCGTCCGTATCTCGTACTAATTCTACGTCTTTTCTGTCTAGCTAGCGCCTAAGTTAATGTTTCCACGCGGCGTGAGCGCTCCTTTTAAAATCTAGTTTTTGCTGTCAACAAACTAACATCCAGTTTTATTTGCAAAGCTCCTGTGATCGTTGTCTCGTACCGAATAAAACTTGACAGCACACTCACAGCATTAATGAGATTGTAAAAGTTTTACCGACTGCGGAGGCAGTAGGTCGCGTTTTATCTCACGGCTAGTTTTATCGGTTCTGGCGATCCGTAAACATGTTTTTGTTTTCTTTGTTTATGACGGCTTGCTGGCTGCAGGTAAATGAAAGAGGTAGGGGTAGTAAGAAAATAAATTGGCTACTGAGTAATGTTACGAGAGAGTATTGGAATAATCTCTACACAGTATAAAACAAACTCGATTTCCGAGTCTGTCTAACTGTTCCGCTAACATGTTATTCGCTAACTGTTCCGCTAACACAACAGATTTTGATGCAGTTTTCACCACTAGGTCATTAGATATTGTTTCACGGATCACGGAAAGTTGATAGGTAAGTACGATGGAACAGTGATAGTGACCTGAGTGAAAATAACTAGTGTAACATAAGGTTTCTTTATTGAATGAACTGAATATCATCCGGTGAGGTGTGAGTGTTGTATTACACCTCTGCCAGCCCCAGATACGTTCAGCCGTTCTGGCGTGATTGAGTAACAGACATACATCCGTCCATCCATCCAAACTTTCGCATTTAAAATATTAGTGCCATTGATTAACTTAATATAAAAACAAAATTATCTAAACCTGAAATTTGAAAAGAAAAAAAATGTTATTGCAGAAATAATGTGCTATGTATACAATATCGGTACCTGCAGGTATAGATGTATCTACAGTTTAGTATAGGGACCCTATTCGGAGATTTGAGATGGTCATCTCAACTTTTTTCTTCCTTGTTGCTCTCGTTTCAAACGTCATAGGTTTGACAGTGAACAAGATAAAATCTCATCTCATCTCACGCGCAGGAATAGTCCTCCAGTAGCTAGAGTGTGGAATGTTCTGCCAGAGTGCATGTGCTTCCCCGATACTTATAATCTGGGACTATTCAAGTCTCGAGTGAATCGGTTTCTTATAAATAAGCGTGCTTCATCATTTAAGCAGCATTATTGCTTATCATCAGGTACGATGACGGCCAAACGCAAGCCAATTGTTCAATATACAAAGAAAAAAGTATAGTTTTCTTTAAACAAACGATTTACGTCAATAGAATGTAGGTAATGTGTTAAGTTTAAATACAATTAACTACATACCTACGTCTTAATTTTTTTTCTAAAGTTACGAAAGAAAATTGTCTATTAGGTACCTCTACTTCTATAAAATCACGGCAACAACTCGTAGTAGTAGAAATACTGAATAGTTCGGCAATGAAAAGATAATTTCAAGTTTGAACGAATCTCGTAAAATTAATGTAGTTTGAAAGAAATTCAGTCATGAGAGAGCAAACATTTACTTTTAAAATCTTTAAAAGTAAATGCTTTAAAGAATTGGATGAAATATTTCTTTTTCCATAAATATCAAATTTTTCCCAAAATGACTACCTCGAAGAACCCCTCGTTAAAAGTGACACATATCCCATAATAACCGAATTTATTTATGATAAGTTTGTAATAATTGTCGTGTTTGTTATGATAAAGTATGTAATGTGTAGTGTCAACAAAAAAGACAATTTATCTGTCTCATGACCATAATATGAATTGTTTCTTAACATGACTTTGTTTGTCTTTTATAGTTATTCGGCGTTGCCATATTCGCTCTTTGTCTATGGATCTTAATCGAGCCTGGCTTCAACGAGTGGATGAGGATCCTAGAACTTCAGAAATACTTCATAGGAGTCTACATCATCCTCATTGCGTCTCTGGGTATCATGGTCGTCGCCTTTCTTGGATGCGGATCGGCGCTTATGGAAAATGTTCTGCTGTTATATGCTGTAAGTTTAAGCTGCCTTTTTACGTATCTAAATTAAGAACGTATCGTGAAAGAAAATGTGAGAAAAAGAAGACGTTTAATTATAATTTATAAGAAGAATGTGAAAATGTGTAAATTTGCAAGTAGCATGAAACTAAAAATATGATAAGTGGTAATTATGGCTGTATTTATGTTGGTGCCGACGTTGACATGAATTAGTTCAAGTTTATTATATTCCTTGGAAAGTAGATGCGGTATCAAATGCTGGCACTATTGATCAAGATCAGTGATTATTAACTGAAACAAAAAACACACTTTGAAATTCAACACTCGCTTATTTATTTATTCACTCTGAAACTTTCATGTAAATTGTGATCCATATTTTATGTTTTCATTATTTCTTCTGCTTTCCAGTACATAGCCTCCCAAATCGCAATATTCGTGTTTGGGCTGATCGGTGCCTGCGTGGTTCTCGACTTCTCGACCTACGACTCCAGTATCCAGCCTCTGATCAGGGACGTCATCGTGAGGCTCATGAACAACCCCCAGCACGAAGACAGCAGGGCCATCTTGAGGATGGTGCAAGAAGGCGTAAGTATTAAAGATGTTTACAAATTAAATATTGTATATTTTTAAAAAAAGCAAAGCGATTTGTTTTTCAAAAACAGACTTCCCATCGTGTAATTCATCATGCATGTTAACTGTTTGTAGACTTTTGTTGATATTTTTGACCGATTTCAATACAATGTATATGGAACCACATCTAAAGTATTTTAGTTTTTAAGATTTTTGTGTAGTTTTTTGGTGTGCAATAAAGGTATATTGTATTGTATTGTATCTAAAAAAAGTCATTAAAATCGATTCACAATTGGCAGAGTAATTGCGTAACATACACATAAAACAACATACAGTCGAATTGAGAACCTCCTTCTTTTTGGAAGTCGGTTAAAAGTACAGAGCTGAATCACTATTCCCAGGTAAAGTGCGCTGAAAACTGGCAACGTTATTTCGTTGAATAGTGCAGTAATGCTAATTTTCTGGCGGAGGTAAGCTCCAGCTTAGCATTTAGTTAGCTTTCACAATGATTAAATGACAAATGACCTAGGTATTAGATGCTTGGAAGAAATATCTGTTCGTTCGGGCATTTTTGACACTAACTAGATAAATTGATTTGACCGAATACATCGTGGTGACAAACGCACAAATTCTTATTATTATTATTATTGTATTAATAAATTATCTAAGCTACTGTACAAAAAAAAAACATAAAAATTGTTAAATAAAATTCACAGTCAAAAATATTCATAGTAACGTATTTGTGTTCTTCCATATTACAACCTCGTTACTAAAACCGGTTATTTTCATCAAATCAATCAAATCCCTCGTGTTTTTTGGATACATCTTTCAAAATTCTGGAAACGTTATTTCAAACCCGTAAATCGAGAGCATGTTTTTTCCATTTCCCATCGCGGTCGCACTAACAAATGGAAAAGGGAAATGATTTCCCGTCAAACTGTGACTACAAAAACGCGGAACAAAACTGAGGGCCAGCGTAACGAAGCAAGCTGCAAACGCATTTGTTCAATGAAAAGTTGACGAAAAGACAGGCTCGGTTGAATTTTGTATATTTTTTTTTGCTTTTCCACCCACATACTGCTCTGAAAATGTTCGAAAATAGCTTCTGAAATTTGAAATTCACGCAACAATACCAAGGCCCACTCGCAGGAGATAGGGAGTTAAATTCTTAAATGTAGAGTTAATCAATTCAAAGTTAAATGTATAAATGTCACTCTAATATTGTGTTGTCTTAAGATTAGCTTCTAACTCTTGGTGGCGCAAGACGATTTATCAGTTTAACCCATGATGAGCCGTTAACACCGAGTTAATTAGATAGCCTGAGCTTCTACAAGTGGGCCTAAGACTTCGTAGCTTTGAACAGAAAAATCCATCGGCGTGAGATCATTCGAAATAATCTAAATTTTTGGTTAGGTATTTATGTAAAATTATATAGAAACTGAAACTATTTTATCGAAATTTTAATAAAACATTTTAGTAGTACAAAGTAGGTAACAAATATAAGAAATTCGTGCTGGGAATTAGCGAGTTAAAAGTGTAACATCAATTTAATGACTTACATAGAAAATGTTACGCATATGTCCGAATACTTCAACCGTTAGTCTACCAACAGGCGTAACTCTAAATTGAAACATATGCAATGTTCCATGTCCTACGAGAATATGCTACGAGTATGCTCTCGTATGTACAATGTACATTCGCTAATCAAATGGACTTGTGCGTCCGTTTCATGCTCTATTGAGCGCGGCTCCAATCATTCTCTATGAATGGACGGTAGACTACAGGCTGTAGATTTGTAGCGCCAGGTGAAATTAGTAAAGGTTGGAAAAACAATTACTAGTGATCTACTAAAATATATTTTACTAACTAAGCACATGTTTTAGCAGCCTAAAAGCTTTATTCAATCTGTCTTTAGAAGAATCTCTATTGTAATTATAAAATATAAAGAAACACAGCAAAGTCAAGAATGTTTAATTTATATCTAAACACCGTTTTATTTTTTATTCTGAATTTTATATTCTCAGTCTAAGATTGTTAAATAGAATAGAATAGAATAGAATAGAATATAATTTATTTGCAACAGGAAACATAGGAGAAAAAAAAATACATAACAAAAAATAAAGACAGAAAAGAAAAAACAGGTTTCCTGCCACAAACCGGCTCCAACTCAGCATAATGCTGGCTAATGGTGGTTAACCAGCGAAGTTAAGGTGGTTAATCGATTTACTGATAATATAATAGTAACGTAGAAAGATTAGTCGTGACTTAGTACATTTGCTGACCGATGTATTCGAATAGCGCAAGACTGGCCATCGTGGGAACTGTTGGGACATTTGTGCTGCATTGTAAGAAGATAATAAAACTAATAGAGTTTATCCCTGCAAGTTTATTAAATGCATTGCTTACGACACTCCCACTGTAAAGACGAATCTAACGACATTATAATTCATCACAATCCATTAAGTATTAGAGAACATATTTACTAAAATGTCTAATCTTTTTTTTACTTCGCCGCAGGCGGACAAAGTAAAAAAAGGTGAGGGAAATACGCCAAAAAAAACCAAACGATCCCAAAAAAGGAACCAACCCCTCCTTTTTTGACGTTGACTGCCCTTTTTTCCAGATTGGCTGCTGCGGCGCGGACGGTCCCATGGACTTCATCAACATGAACAAGCCTCTCCCAGCGGAGTGTCGCGACTCCGTCACCGGCAATGCCTACTTCCACGGCTGTGTCGATGAGCTCACCTGGTACTTGGAAGGCAAAACCGGCTGGCTGGCGGGCATCGTGCTGGCTTCTTGCATGATTTCGGTAACTAAACCAAGGCCCACTTGCCAGAATATACGGAGTCAAATTCTTTATCGTCACGCCTTTCCGCCGATGGGGCTGGCAGAGGTGTAACACAACACCCACACTTCGCTGGACGATATTCAGTCCCAAATGTGACAAAGGGTGAGCCTGTCGCCATACACCGAGCTCCAGTCATGTAACAGATGACATACAATACGCACATATGTTCGCATAATGAAAAAATTGGTCCTAAGAATAAAAATGTTATTAACGTCACTTCAATAGTGATTAATCAAGGTTAGCTTTAGTTCTCTTGGCGGCGAAAGACGATTTATCAGGTAACCTCTGATAAGCAGTTAACTCCAAGTTAAAAAAGATAACCCGAGCTCCTGCAAGTTGGCCCTTAATAACTTAAGTATTTGCAGCGTTCTGGCCTAAAATGTCCTAATAACCAACTTACAACACTCTATTGCTAAAGTCGCTGTGATCCAGGTAGATGTTTTGTGATAAAAAGCATCCTATGTATAAAACCAGATTAATAGCTACACCAATAGGTGTTGCCCAAATTTTATTAAAATCCGTTGAGCTGCTACAGAGTTGAGTGACCAAATGTATAATACACTTTAGCAATCACACTAATAATATAAAGGCGAAAGTTTGTGAGTGTGTAAGTGTGAATGTTTGTTACTTCTTCACGCTCAAACGGATGGACAAATTTTGATGAAATTTGGTATAGAGGTAGCTTATACCCTGGATTGATACATAGGCTACTTTTTAAGCGCTGGTTAAATCGCAGCGCGCAGCTAGTATTAAAATAAAGTCCTGAACAAAGTAAACTCTGGCTGATTTTCTCGAGTTTCGTAAACTTAGGATATTTTTTTCATCTTTGCAGGTTGTAAATGCCGTGATGTCCTTGATTCTCGTTCAAGCCGTCAAGAAAGAAGATGAAGAGGCAACGATATACAAAAATTAATCGAGCTATAATTTACAATTAATATAAAATATTATTGATTAATTTTAATGTTATAACCACGCGATTTCATTGCTAAATTGAAGTTTTTCGAACTTTTGATTAAGCAGTTATTGTCGAAACCACCGTATTTTTTTACCGACTGCCTATAAAGAGGGTGATTTTTGTTGCGTCTATCTATATCAGTATGTATTTTTGTCTGTTCTTATGTGCCTTTTACCGCCTAAACGGCATAACCGGTTTTAAATTGTCAGGTCACGTTAGTATTGTCTCTGTATCCGAATACGCTACTAGGTGTAGCGTATTCGGATACAGATACTTGCTTTTATTTTGCAGTCGAGTTTTTCTTTTTCTTGTGTTAATAATATTTGTAAGCTTATCTTTTAATTAATTAACTATTGTGAGTTTTACTGTAGACCTTATTTTTATTATACGTTTAAAATAAGTAAAGTTGTGTTTTCTTGCCAATTATAAAATCGAGCACCGCAAGCTACTTCCGCGTATCATTTCATTAAGTACGTAAGTACGCAAGGTCTAGTTTTGAATAAACGAAAATGAAACTCAAGCAATAGGTGAGCTACTAGGCAATCTACACATCAAATCTGGTACAGACTGATGGCAAGTATAGCGCTAGCAGGCTTAATTCTTGTACAAGCGTGACTTTATTCATTTACAAAGGTAACAAATAAACAAACAAAAAAATAACGACTAAATTTCATTTGCAAAAGTAAACGTAAGTTAGGCAAGGTAAGCTAGGTTTAGCCTTTTATTAAGTAGGTTTTTAATACATGCCAAAATAAAGCCACAGACACACACCCGCCGGACTGTGTCAGCGGATCGCTAAATTTGGTTTGCGTAGCGCCTTATACCAGAGAGAATTACTTAACACGAAATAGCAAACTTACGTAATCAGAACTTTCAAATCTTGAAAGTGAAAATTCCTCTCACGATCTGAATTCTCGGAGATACTAATTAATTAATTTGATTAAAAGATAAAGTATTCTATTCGCGAGGATGTTGTCTATTTAGTTCGAGAAATATTCCAACTTTCGAGCATCTCTTAGTCTGTTACTTATTAGTAAGTATGAAGTTTAGAGACAAGACAGCTCTTGTCTATTGCCTACATTTAAAGAGCTTAGATAAATTAGTAGTTATTCTTCTGCTAAAGTTTATTGAAAAATAAATAAAATCAAAAATTCCTAATCAAAATTAATCTTTTGATTTTGTTTTAGGTAATTGTATTTTTGTAAGTTTAACAGAAGTCGGCGCAAAACCGAGGGCCGATGGGGCAGACAAGTTCTCAAGTGGCGACCACGAACCGGAAGAAGCTGCGTGGGAAGGCCTCCCACAATTAGGACCGACGATCTGGTTAACTTTTTACACCATCTTGAAAGCCCATACATGAGTCACTGTATGACGTTAAGAATAGAAAATAAAACAATATTAGCAAGAAAATACTTCTGGGGATGGAGGTCATGATCCTGAGATGGATAAATAAGTCATGATTAAAGAAGAAGGTATTAGTTTGGTACTAAAAATTAACAAATACGAGTACATCATGGACAACATAGACATGCATGTTCAATGTTCATCTAACTTTAAAACTATGTATTTAATAGGGCGAGTGAGTTTCTTTGTTTGTTTCTTAGACTTTCACGCCTCACTACTGAATCGATCATCAAGTAATTTTACATAAAAAAAGGACACAGGATACTTTTTATTCCCAAGAAACACCGCGGGGTGCAGCTAGAATGACATAAATTGATTTTGTGCTTCCAAAACTCAGTTCCCAAAATATCCAAGACGCGCCAATTCATATCAAAAACAAAAACAACAAATATTTTATCACTCCAGGAAACAAACACATTTGTCGCTGATTGTTCCGGCCGAGTAAATACTGCGATGACATCGTGCAAACAGACAAACGTACATTAACTTCGGGCTTCCCTGTGGTGATGTTGAGAAAAAAAACAAATCAGGCGAAAACACTGCAAATGTATTTCTGACATCATTAATTTTGAGTCCATTTGGGTAGAAACTTGCGTTTGACCACACTGATTTAAAATATAGAACCTATACAAACTAGGTGGACAGCGTGGTTGGTTGGTTGGTAATAGACGATTTTATTGAGTGAAAAAGATAGGTAAATACGTAATTTTATGATGAAGCTATTCAACGATAATGTTCTTCTTTAATTTTATGAGAGCGGTAGGAAAGCAACGTACGAGATTGCCACAGAACCAGATAAATATAAAGATAGCGTGCCAAATAGAAGATATTTTGATTAGCAATGGTTGATTCACTACTAACTTTGTAGGGAAGAAAATTTGTGCCATAATTTCATCAGTCAACCCAATTTTGACAAAACCAGCAAAACCATTCTCAAATGCAGACAGCGCGGCGTCTAAAGAATTGCAGTATGCGATATACATTCTTTCCTTCAACTCCTAGATCGATCTCTCCATCCGTCTTTTTCCGTCATGAATCGCTATCAGATAAACAACAATATAAATTAATCTGTCATTATTCTCCGCACAGACAAGTTATTTGCTCTTTTCCGTTCTACTCCTGGCGCTATTTCCTTGGCACAACAACGCTTGTCGCGCGGCGGAAGACACACCGTCTTACATGAATTTTCCTACAAACTCACCGACCAATTTAACTGAACCTCCTTGCATCTACCGTCAACGTTAATTGCCTAGACCATAAGACTACTATTTGACTTTGCTAAGGTCTCCACTAAATGGTCGACTTATAAACTAACGCATAAGTCTGAGCAGTTGTCGGTTCATTTACCGAAGTAATAAGTTGCGATCTTTCCTTGTTTGATAGGTTACTTATTAGAGGAAATTTATATTGAGGAAATTTTATATTGTTTAATAACGTCGGAATTTTACTTATATTGCTTACTTTGAGAACAAAATGTTTAAAGCTATGTTACAACAACTATTCTCGTTTATCATGACAGTTTTTGTCAGTATTCGAAAACTATCAAAAACTCTTTAATGGCGTTTACGAAAAATCTGTAAAGGGTTCATTAACTAGGCCAATTTCTATGTGTTGGTGTTTTTACCTAGTGATAATAACAATTTGTAATAACCGAGACAAACAAATATCAGCAAAATCAGCTTCTGAGCACAGACTAAGAAGCTGATCTTGCAACCTTATTTCCTTTCCAAACTTCTTGAATTTAAATGCAAAACGTATCGCAAGTGTCGGCGGTCATTTGTAACAAGTCGGCCAGTAAACAATTAGTGGAAGTTAGGCTCTCTGTTTGCACCGATCCGTGTTTGTTGACTAACGCGCCCGGATATTAGGCCTTGTCCGGATGTAGAAGAATGTGCGAGGTTCTTTTGTTTGTTGGCCTGGCTCACAGTCAATATGGGTGAAAGTTCTTGTTTGTTAGCCCGAGTCTGTGTACTGAAGTTAGGTAATGTTAACCGATGTTAATGTTGAAGGGCGATGCGGTTTTGAATTGAACAGGATCGGTTATGTTTGATTCGGCGTTGGTAGGTCTTCTCAATATTCGGCAGCTTACATTAAGTAGGTTAATATGGTTTGAACTTGTGTAGATTAGATGATTTTGATGTAGCTGTTATGTAATAGCTGAGTACACAGATCACCTGTGAGTTAACTATTGTAATTGGAAACACAACGAAAATTAAGAACACATATATAAAAAGATCTGTTCATAATTTTCTATAGAAATAATTTTAAACAAGCTAAGAATGGGGATAAAACTCAGGAAAATAATATTTGTTTTATGACCTAAAATAGTGTTTTTATGACAAAAAATGTGCATCAAAACATGTCCAACAATTTAAAGCTAGTATAGCTACATTTACATTACATTAAAATACTACCTACTAAGGCTACTACTACTACTACTTTCAAGGCCTCTATTATATAAATGTTCCTGTCCTTTCAGGATGCCTGGAAGAGATCGCTTTGAGCGATAAGGCCGCCCATTAAAAAATTAGTTAAGCCTTATTTAAGTACTATTGTAATTATTTTATGTTTTTAATAAAGAGTTGTTATTGTTGTTGTATTAAGTAGTATGGTAAACGTTATCTTATATTTAAACTATGGCATAGATATACTATGCCATAATGCAGAGTTAAATATAGAATCCAATCATTAGGCCAACACAAAGTTGTGTGCCGAGCTCATTTAAACGAGCGAGTCCGAGCCAATCAGTCAGCAGTATTTGCATAGCCACTTGGTGAGCTTACATCATTGGTTACCGGATATTGCTGCCGAGAGAGCGTTCAGTTTCCAGCAAATTGGTTGAGCAAAATAGCAATTTTACATTGCTTATATAGGCATATAGGGTAGTTAATTTTCCAATTATGTACTAGGTATTTACTTAAATTACGATAGGTTCTTAATACACAAGTAACTAATTTCTTTAAGTACTATTTATTTTCACTTGGGGGCTGAGCTACCCACGTCCGTAGGAGTGTACTCTATTCTGATTCCCTACACGTGGTCCCCGGGTAGTGCTAACCGGGTAGCAAACTCTGGTGGGAGGCTTCGGCCGTGGCTAGTTACCACCCACCGGACTAAGCCATGTCGTGAAATGACCTAGTCGTGTTTCGGGATGTAGTCCGGTGTAACCGTTCCGAAGACGGGTCTGAGCAGTAGCGCACTTGTAGCGCCTCACTCAACTGCCGTCTTTGTACTTCTTCACTCTAGTAAACTTCAAGGCTATAGTGAAAAAGTACCTTATAGGTCGTCGTGCTCCATCTTAGACCACAACGTCGCTTAACATCAGGCGAGTTGGTGGTCAAACGCCGACCTATTCTACATAAAAAAAAAAAAAAAACTTGTCGGTGTACTCATATAAATTGAGACGTGATGTCAGTAATTAGCTTTACTCGTAAATGACAATTTTTTTAAACAAAGCTTTAAAATACTTACAAACTATAAAATCTCTAAGTGAACTACATTTATTATAATTATTAAAAATATATTTGTCAAATTCATTTTTAATTTTTAAAACAAATGCAATATCAAATTCTCTTCTGCATTTCTTTTTTAATCTTGTTTAAATGTAAATAAGTAAATAAAAATAAAACCTACTCATAGCTTGTCACTATGTATCCCTGTGTCGGGGATGCTATCAAACACACACATAGATATAGACAACTACTACAACAGCTAAAACTACTTGTAACATCCAGATACAAAACAGATAAAGGTATTTTGGACATTGGATACCTATAATATTAAAGCTTTTGAGCTTAGTTTGAACTCTCAAGTTCCACTTAAAATTATAAATATTAATAAAGCCATCCATTGCAAGCGTCACTTTCCATTTTAGAGCACTTCGCAGATTCGAATTTCTATTTAAGGTTCCGTCAATTCTAAAAAGTTCATTTCTTCCAAGGTTCCTCGAAACAACGATAAAAAACAATATCGACTAGTTGTTTAGTGAAATTGTTGTTTATAGCGCCTATTAAAGGCGGAGAAGTGCGATAGATCCAATAGAACTTCGTTAGTGGAAGGCGAGCGTTATAAATCTCAATCGTGGCTCGCTTCAATAAAGCATTAGGATCAGGGTTCGTTTCTTCTGTTTGCTAGTGAATTTAAATTCTCCGTTTGTTTTGATTATGGGCGCTGGAAGGTGTTGGCACTGGAAATGGTTTACAGGTCGGTTTGTATGGTTTTTATTATGCTGTTTCTCGAACTGCTGAGGTAATGGTCACACTCGTAATTGTATTATTGCATGAAAATTAAATCATGAATGGCGACAGTGGAGTAACGATCATAAAGCGAATAGGAAAAGCTGCTACCTGTTCATACGAATATTATGTTTTGAAGATTAGGTTTTTGAATGTAAGATCAAAAAGAAGTAAAGTGATGAATGTAGGAAACACGACCTTGTTCTTATTATAGAGCAAACTTTACCAAAAATCCACTTAGATGAAATACCATCGGTTACCATTATCGAAGGAAATATTTACCTAAGTGAATTTTGATTTTATGGAGCAATGAAAACATCAGGTTCCAGAAAAAAAAATACTATAGAACCATAACTGAACTTGGTTAAGGCGAATTTAGCTTGTATCACCTGAGTTTCAAAGTTCCTCGTATTTGATTGCATCGACTGCTATTGCAGTCATCAACTGTATGTACAGTGCTGCAGCTATTAACCTGTTGAGAGCTCGAGGTCAGTTTGGAAAAGATGTTCCGACCAGATATATGCTTGACCAAGCCCATGCCAAGAAAAGAAATGCTTGTACTAGTGGTTTAAAAAAAATGTTCAAAGCGTGAAGGGTAAATGCACACATATGCGGGATGACAGAGAAGGAATTATCTCCCCCTAAATTGAATAAACGAAAGCACTCTCTGTGGAGTTAATGGCCATTTACACTAAGTATAGGAACTGCCTAAGTTTACTTAACTAGCTGCTTAATGCTTTATTAATGCTTAAATCGCTAGCTTCTACCTATTTTTTTTTACACAATTTTAAGCCATTCTAAGCCATTTCTTAGGAAAATCTTAACTTTATATGCCCAACAAGCGAATATTTCGCTTGGAGTAGTTTAAAACTAATAAAGCAAAGACTTGAGCAATTCTTATATCTGTGCAAGTGGCCATTAGAGTTCCATTTTAAAGCTATACCATTTTTTTATTCACTGTCTCGGTGCCTCAGTTGTTAGTGAACCTGCCTTCTGAGCTTGGGCGCGAGGGTTCAATTCCCACCTAGGGCAAACATTCAAGTGATGAACAATTGTGTATGTCCTATGTCTGGTGGTTAATATCTATGCATTTAAAATTTTTAGTATATCTCAATCTCAATCTCTGGCAGCCATATTACTTTGCTTAGTTTGGGGTCAGGCGACCGTGTGTGCAAGTGTCCTGAATTTATTTATTTTAGTAGAAATATTGCGACAATCGATATTAGGTTAATATTAAAATATAAAACTGTACAATGTATGGCAAAGATATTGAAATTAAAACACCTTAATAGAAACCAATTACGCCTCCTATCCTACTTCAGTTCGATACTCTGGGAAATGAAAGCAGTTACAGAAAACACAGGAAATTGTTCAATATCCTGTGTAATGTTGGTATTTACAGAGCTATATAACTAACTAAACTCAGTAGAACTTTGTCGCTCTAAAGAGTGGTATGCTTAGTTCTCGTAGCTAAAACAAAATGGAATGGAACGAAATGTGACACGATTTCATCGTGGTAGCACACAGCCTGTGTTTGTGCTGAGACCGCAACTACCGCAAGTGATGGTAAGTGCTATTCTAGAATTCTGGTTTTAACGGAAACTGTACAGTTACTAGTAATACGTATTTTGTCGTATTTCATAATTGTGGGGAACGAAATTGGCTGCCGTAGGTGGTTAATTTTGCTGTTAAAAAGTATGAAATTAACACATAAACGAAACGTAAATGCTTTAGGTGAAAAGGCCACCCTTGTAAGTAGCCACTAGTATGTATAGATATTACTTAGTTGTAAGCTAAAATTTGTGAGACTGTAATTTATTTGTTCTTTGAAAAAATTATGCCCCTCAGTTTCTTGCCTGTTCTTCTGGGTAGGGCTCTTTATCCGAACAAGGCTGTCGAGTCTATTTAAAAAAACTTTGACGTTCATAAGTGTATCTTTGATATCCAAATTAAATAAAAACATTTTGACTTTGACTTAGACTTGTACTGCCGAATGATATTTTATTTTAATACTTTCTTTGACTAGTTCTGGCCATAAATATTGTTACAATACAAACTCCATCGTTTATTTTTTTTCTGCATTTAAATTTGGAATGCATTTATTATGTCGAAAACTACAATCAATTTTCCGCCATTTCATGTATATTTTTCGTGATTATTACTAAATTTTCAACATGGAATGGGGTGTTAAAGAAAACAGGATTGCAGTGACTGCGTTGCACAAAGTGGGTGTGGAACCGTCGGTCATTTTTAGGACTCTTCAAAATCTTGGTATCAGGCGTATGTTCGTATATCGTCAGATATACCGACACTTCCTCTGTTGAAGACCATAAAAGATCGGGGTGGCCGCGTGCGATAAGTACTACTAAGGCTGTTAATGCTGTCAAAGCCAGAATTCGCTGAAACCCAATGAGGAAACAAAAAATCTTATCGCGAGAAATGAAGATACCCGCTAGGACTCTGTCGGCGTATAATAAAACAAGACCTGAAGCTTAGTGCATATCACCGATATACAGGACATGCCCTTAATCAATCGCTGCAGTTAAAGAGAGTGGGTAGATCAAAACGTCTTCTATCAGAGCACTACAACAAGCAAAAACGACAAAGTGTACGCTCACAGCTCTAAAGAAGCTACGGAAGTGGTCGGAAAGGTACAGCGTGGTCATTATCCTGCGTCAGTCATGGTTTGGTGGGGGGTATCCTATTACGGCGTCACAAAGCTTCATTTTTGTGAAAAATGGGTGAAAACTTCAGCCAAAGCGTATCAAGAGACCGCCTTAGATGGTGTTGTAAAACCCCTTAGCAATACACTTTTTAAAAATCTACTGTGGAGTTTCCAACAAGACGCTGCACCTGGTCACAAGGCGCGAACTTCCCAAGCCTGGCTGGAAGCCAATGTTCCGGACTTTATAAGGGCTGAAGACGGGCCCTCCTCTAGCCCAGATCTAAACCCCCTGGACTACAAATTATGGTCAGTTTTACAGGGCATGGCCTGCTCTAAACGGCACGCCGACATAGAGTCACTTAAGAAATCTTTGAAGCAAGCAATGGCTAAATTTCTCATGGAAACAGTCCGTAAATCCATAGATTCTTGGCCAGACCGACTAATGGCCTGTATCAAGGCCAACGGTGGTCATTTTGAATAAAATAATAATTAAATTTTTGTTAAGACTTCAATACATGTGTACATATAACTTTTATTAACATTACATTACTGTATAAAAAAAAAATGCATTTTCATTTGTAACAGAACTTATGGCTAGACTAGGTATGTATGTTTTACTATGTACTTTTGGTGTGCATAAAGATGTGTTGTATTGTAGTGTAGTGTATTGTATTGTAAACGCTGATTAACTAAAAATGTTTTAAAATGTATAAACATAGAATTGGCTCCCTCAGTCTGCTAATACATAAAGTAAGTAAACAAGCAAGGTTCTATTTTAACCTTAAAGTAAATTGAATTAAAGTTTTAAGTCGTATGGTTGTCTAGCACTATACGAGTATGTGTGTATTTAAGTGTATGTGTATCTATATGTGCTCTACATCTACCTATGATGTGAGTACAGCATATAATAAATAAATAAATATTCTGGACACTTGAACACACGGTCGTCTGACCCCAAATTAAGCAGCTTGTACTATAGCGGCCAGAAACTGATATACATACATTTATACTTTTAAATACTTAAATGGAAATTAACACCCAGACATAGAACAAACACAAATGTTCATCACATGAATGTTTGCCCTAGGTGGGAATCGAACCCACGCCCCCAGCTAAGAAGGCAGGTTCACTACCGACTGAGCCACCGAGGCAGTCGGTAGTATATGTATATATATTTCGTTGCCTATGTTAATAGCATTAAAAATGCTGAACAAATAAAAATAAGCACAGGAGTAAGTACACGAAGTAAGCGTTGTTTGACCGAGCTCTACCAGAATAATTTAATAGCCTGTTCTCCTATGCCAAAACATACCTATTGTTCTGTTGAACAAAACATGTTTTGTCATTATTTTCTTCACAAACTAACCTGAGGTACGAAAGCAAAAAAAGATCATTAATTTCTATATGTCAAATCCCATAAACCAGCAAAAATAACGAATATTTTTTTAGCAACACTGTGATGACACACAATGACACGTACCTCACTCCTAATGCTACAGCTACATAAGTGGTATTTGATGATCATTCGGGCTATCGCGAGAAGTGTAGCTGCTTAGTTCGTCACTCGGCGATGTATCGGGCTAATTATCGCCCACGTCATCTCCGCAGAAAGGAGACGAGTTGACCGCTAATGTAGACAAGAACATCGCCGCTGATTTTAGCGCAACAACGTGACTCGAATTATCGCGCGCTAATGTACGAGTAGCTCCAGCATAAACCGAAAGCAAAAAAAGATCATTAATTTCTTTGGGTAAAATCCCATAAACCAGCAAAAATAACGAATATTTTTTTAGCAACACTATGATGACACACAATGACACGTACCTCACTAATAAATGCTACAGCTACATAAGTGGTATTTGGTGATCATTCGGGCTATCGCGAGAAGTGTAGCTGCTTAGTTCGTCACTCGGCGATGTATCGGGCTAATTATCGCCCACGTCATCTCCGCAGAAAGGAGACGAGTTGACCGCTAATGTAGACAAGAACATCGCCGCTGATTTTAGCGCAACAACGTGACTCGAATTATCGCGCGCTAATGTACGAGTAGCTCCAGCATAAACGTTGTATAGCCTAGGAATAGCTATACAACGTTATGATTTTTTCGATCAAGTTCAAAATTTTTGGCAAAAGAAAAAGACACCACATTGATTTACATAGTTACAATTCTGAAGCTACTCCACGTTCATTAGTAAAAGAGTAAATTTTTCGCATTAGTCCTGCTTGAGAACTGCAACAAAAAGTGGCCAAAAACATTATTTTTTCAATTTTTGCTGCCACTAGCAGAGAATATGAATATTTAATTGCTTACACCAAAAGTTAGGTACAAATTTAAGAAAGCTTCTAAAGCATACTGTAACATCAGTAAACAAACACCAAAGTTATCGCCAAAATCTAAAGATAGACTTACCGACCCTTTTCCCCACTGAACAAGATGTTATTCAGAGCAGATGATGATGATAAAAACTTGCTACATAATTCAAGCACAAAATTCGACAGTCTCATATCGAATGATCGAAAATACATCGAGTAATGGCTCCTAATTCGGGTTCCGTAGATTGAGAGGGAATGCAATTATTCCGCCCGCCTCGGGCGCCCTTAAATATTTGGAATCCAGGGGCGGTTATCTAAAACTACTCTAACCGATCAATATATTCGGGCCTGGGGAATTAATTCGGTTTGCTTTTGGTTTGTCAAGTTTGTTTACAGAACTACTTGTGGGCGTCGGTTTTATCCGGCTTTTCATTTACGTTTATTATAGGATCAAAAATACTGTTAATAAACTTTTAGTTGTCGCCATGTCTGTATCACAGACACAAAAAAATTACAAGTAAGTATTGGTTTTAATTCCACTTATGTCAACCAAGATCACTACATTGATTGGTAGGAAATTTCAAATTTGTACTTTGCTGTATGGCTATGTAATGGCTATATTACGTTGCTACGGTAGGGTTAAGTTAAGAAATCTAGATCACCCCACTCGTAGCATGCTTCGATGTCCTCTTCGTTACGCTACAAGCTCACAGACTTTTTTAAACCGACTGCAAAATGTATCCTATGACACTCGCTAAAAAGACGAATCTACTGAAAACATTCGACTTGTAATCATCGATCTTTGCACATTCATTAAAGTATCAATCAATCAATCATTTATTTATTTGACATAATAACAAATTTTACAACAAAAATATTGAGGCCACTGGTCTCCGAACTAGTAAAAAAAACTGTGATATGGAAACCAGAGACCTCTCCCAATATAGTGTATCTAGTATCTAAAACATTGTCTTCTTTATTCTATGCCATAAACGTAACTCAATACCTACACATATCCTCATTGAGTCATGGTTTAACGGATATGTAATGTGTATGCGTACATTGTAGTGTTTTATACAAAAATAATTTGACAGAATTTTCTCAACATCTTCATAATTCAGATACTTGAGCCTTGTAAGTACGAGTTTTTTAAATTCGTTACTTATTTTTTTTTATATAGTAAGTTCAGCTGTTTCAGTTAGTAGGGAACATACAGACAGACATACTTATATTGAGGTAAAATTCATAACCCTTTTTTTTAGCTTAACCGCGCAATCCGCTCATAAACTCCAGGCTGCCATTAAAATAATAAAGGATGTAATTAATAGTTTCCAATTCCGATAAGTCATATGTACGAGTACCTCGCCTTTGTCAGCACTAACTGCACAGACAAGCTACATGTCTATGACATTCCCTATCAAGCCACGCCAGGCCCAGGTTAATACATTCTGCCTGTTACTGCCAGATTATCAGCGTATTATCGTAATTAATCTGTTTTGTAGACTGCCTTGTCATTACAGACGATTGTAGGGCCATAATAGCGCCATGCAGGCGAGTTGGTAGGTCAGTCACTGGATTTATAAGGGATCTAGTGATGACTTTCGCCATACTCATAAGAGGGATGGGAAATAACTACTTCTATAATTTTCGCTAAAAACATGCAGTGCCATCTATGTATATTATTTTTTCTAAAGCGTTAGTACTGTTATTCGACGTATGATGGCATTTTTTCCTCTGTAAAAACGTTATCAAATGAAAAAAACTAGCTTAATGTTAAGTTAGTGAGTGAATGAGTGTTCCCAATCACCGTTTTTTTTTTTTTTCATAAAAACCTATTTTCTGTAATAAATAATTCTGTATGACAAAAATAGTACAGAAGCCCTATTCCTACCAGTCGAGATATTTTTTTGTCATTGTCTCTCCCAGTTGATAAGTCAGAAGAGTGAGAGCGACGAAGAAACATCTAGTCACCTACAGCACAAGAATATTTATGTTCTTAGTGTAGGTGCTACAAGACAACTACTAATGTTACCCTTATATTTTTAAGATTTATCTATAGGTAAGTAAAATTTGTAAGCTTTTCATAAATAAAATAAATTTGATTTGATTTGATTTGAATTTGATCTCGAGCGTCAAGAATAGGGGCCAGGTGATAAAATCATCACAGCTCTCTCCTAAAATTCATTCAAACCAAAATAAACCTCAACAAAAGTTGTTTGCTCTTACGTCGAGTTAAATAATAACAAAAACCTAAAAAGCTTTGGATGTGGGTTTCCGCCGCTTTTCAAATAAATATTTTTATCCACTCACTGAAATATTTACATAAATTCTGTGCGTACGAATCCAAACTGTCGCAATGATCGGGTTGTCTCAATCTACATAATTAGAACGGGATCCTGCGAAGCCTTTATGGAAACCCTTCGACCTAGAAAGCTTGAAGTTATAGGTAGAGACCCTTTGGAAATCTTGGGACAGGCAAAGGCTTAATTTGGGCTTTCTTTTATCTCTGTTTGTGGAAGCAGAAACGGGTTTCACGGCTGGTGATGTGGGTGAAACCAGGTAATGTGATGATTTTGGAATCTTTGATCTTGTTTGCTTCGTTAATGTTTTAATCTTGGCATGTTTACGAAGGTAACATACGTCTTGCAACCCGTTTTCTTTTGATATTTCAATGAATATTTAGACACATGCCGTGCGTATGTGAAGCAGAACACCTGTATAAGTTAGGTATAATAATGAATTCGTACTCTAACTACCACACGTATAAATTAAGAATTTAAAAAACACTCGACACTAATTTGGGTGGTAATATCTATTTAAGTATGTATTTAAAAATATCTAAGTATATATATCAGTTTCTAGCAGCCATAGTACAAGCTTTGCTTAGCTTGGGGTCAGGCGACCATGTGTGCAAGTGTCCCGAATTTATTTATTTATTTTCATCAAATATAGCTAAGAACACTCCCGACTAATAATAATAATAATAATAATAATAAATTCGGGACATTGTCACACACGGTCGTCTGACCCCAAACTAAGCAAAGCTTGTACTATGGCTGCCAGAGACTGATATACATACTTAGATATTTTTAAATACATACTTAAATAGATAATAACACCCAGACATTAGAACAAACACAAATGTTCACCACATAAATGTTTGCCCTAGGTGGGAATCGAACCCACGCCCCCAAGCTCAGAAGGCAGGTTCACTACCAACTGAGTCACCGAGCTGACTAATACATCTTTAAAACAAAAAATAAAAATCGTTTCATTCGTTCGAGAGCTACCATGACACACACAGACATGTCAAACTTATAACACCCCGATTTTGTGTCAGGGGTTAAAAAAATTGATGAAACATGAAACTATTAGATACTAGCTGCGCGCTGCGGTTTCACTTGCGGTTAAAAAGTATCCTATGTGCTATTCTAGACTATAATCAATCTCTGTGCCAAATTTCATCTAAATTTGTTCAGCCGTTCTGGCGTGAAAGAGTAACAAACATCCATCCATCCATCAATCCATCCATACATACAAACTTTCGCGTTTATAATATCAGTAGGATTTAAGTTTCCGTGTACTTACTTTGTTTTATAGGTAAAGGTTATAAGTTATAAGGTAAGGATATTTCCTCGGCGAAAGTTATTAATACACCTACAAATTATAACGCAGTCCAATTAGAAATTGATATTGTTTTAAATTGTACTTTTCGATGAAATTAGATTCTATTTTAAATTAATTAATCCCATAAATATATGGAATATCCCAATTTCTAACAAAATCGGGTCCTGCGAAAGGTTACAATTTCAGAGGGCTCTAATCTTGAATTTTCGAACAATTTCTGAAAATAATAACACGTAATAAAACTCGTTGGGTGTGTTACCTAGGACACAGTGAAAAAAGAGCAGATAGTGCATTCCCTATTTTATAAGTTAAAGTTTTAATAGTGTAAAAAAAACATTTACCATTTCAACTTGACTTTGGGATAGAATTGAAGGTGACAGAAAACAAAACAATGCGTATCTTCTATTGTAATCGTTATTAGTATAGTCCTACAAGGATCTTTTAGCACTTTAGTATAAGAGCGGCGGAGTCTTAGGGTAAGAGAATCTTTTTGATGAATAGGGGGAAAACACGTACCCATTTGAAATGTAAAATGTATTATAAGATTTATATGTACTATGTATTTTCATCCATTTTGGAGAATGTGCACGGGAACTGCACGAGCTGATTCCATCATCTGACTTCCGCGCCAGGTCATCGGGGCAGATCCATACGACGTCAGCTTTAATAAGGCCCGCACGAAGTGCTTTCAGAACTCCTTCCTAATAAAAACTACCAAGGAGTGAAATGCACTTCGTCGAATGCCTCGGTGTTCTCCAACAACAATATATACAACCTGGGTCTCTTCAAGACAAGAGTGAATAGGCACCCTGTGGGCAAGCGTGCTCCACCTTAGGCCACATCGTCACTTTCCATCAGGTATGTTGTGGTCAAACATGGGCCAATTTAACCATTGAAAAAGAAAAAAGAAACAATCGTTCCGATTTTGATCACGTATTACCAAAACATTGTTGTAGATATTATTTGGATTCAATTTTTAAAATAAGGAAATACATACGAGTATAACTAATCGTATACAATCAGCAATTACCAATTCACTAAGGTGTACATTTAATAAGTTATTGTCAAATCGTAGGTGATACCGAGTGTGACATGTGTTGCAAGCATAATTAACACAGTGTGAGTAGAAGTGTTACATACCTACTCTGGTTTTTTTACTATGTCAGAGGGCCAAAACAAAAGGACGACGGGTTAATTAAATACGGAGCCCGAACATTTTCACCGGCCATTTTAATGTTATTAAATTGTTCGACGGCACTTTACATCCTACTTTACGATGTACTTCTAAACCAATGAGATTTAATTTACTTAACTGAGTAATCAGATGTGTTTTGTTAATTCCAACGCTTTTGTCTAGAATTGGTGCTCATTGTTAATTATTGTAGCCTTTCAATGTTATTGCTGTTAAGGATCTAGACCAGTGATTTGAGAAATTAAAAATGAGCTAAATTGCTTTGATGTTAGGATTTGTTTTTATGTGTAGGAAGGTCAATTTCACAAATTGATGGGTTTTTTGTCCGGTTTTCTATCGCTTTCTTTCTACTACTGGCCATACTTAGATGTTTCAGTAAGAAAGCAAGAAAAGCTATTCAACCTATTCGTAGCATCGCAATCTGCTACGAGCCATGCTACGAAACGAAGTCTTATCGTAGCATAACCACGATTGATCCTACTATCCTACTAATATTATAAACGCGAAAGTTTGTAAGAATGGATGGATGGATGTTTGTTACTCTTTCACACTAGGCTGAACAGATCTGGATAAAATTTGGCACAGAGATATATTATAGTCTAGAATAGCACATAGGATACTTTTTAACCGCGGGTGAAACCGCGGGGCGTAGCTAGTAAACTATAAATACCGATAATATCGATGTTCCTAGGGGAAATTCAGCTAACCATAGCCGATTCTTAACTGAATCCTAAAATCGTTAGCCTTAAAAAACGGACGTAGAACGTCTTAGTATTACTAATGTTTAACAAACGTGTCACCGGTATTCTATCTGGCATGTTTGTGAGACATTAGTTCCTCGTCCGTTTTTTTACAACACACGATACGGTAACGTTACAGTAAAGCAGCGGCTCTTTTTAGTTGAATTTCCCCCCTGTTCCAATAAATATTTCACGTAAGCATCGTAGTATGCTTATATGGACATTGACAAAAAAAAGTTGTACGAGATATTTTTAATGTTTAATAAAATGTATCCTCATTATACCTAACATTTTCATTCGGGTACATAATTATTATCAGACACATTTACCCTATGATTATGTTAAGTACTGTTATTTAACCAATTAGGAAGTTAACAACCTAAAATAATCCCTTCTCGTTAGGCATAATTATAATCCTTTAACTACCCACATACTCGTGTATCAATCAAATTACTTCGGCCACATGAAACACTTTCGACGTTTTCCGACGAGGAGGACAAATATTTGATAAGCAGTTTGTATTTAAAGCCGAAATTGACAGCCACAAAATGTGTTTCCGCTGGGAACAGACAGGTGGGTCAATTTTACTCTAATAAAGTAAAAGGTGTGTGGCCTACATAAAATTCGTAAAGAAAAATAAGCCGTGTTTGAGCTCGGTAACAGAAAAACACTTCATTAAAACTTACGTGAGACAACACACCTCTCTCTCTTTCGAAAACTCGTCATTTTTTTTAACGTTTCCAAATCGGCTTTAGAGGTTGTACTTCTGACTCCACTATCACTTTTTGGTACACTGTGATCAAACGAATCAGAGTCAAGCTATGATAGCCTAGTTGGAGAATGCTCGGGTGCGCTCCCAACTGAAGGCATGCATCAGTTTATATATAATAATAATAATAATAAATTTGGGACACTTGCACACACGGTCGCCTGACCCCAAACTAAGCAAAGCTTGTACTATGGCTGCCAGAGACTGATATACATACTTAGATATTTTTAAATACATACTTAAATAGATAATTAACACCCAGACATAGAACAAACACAAATGTTCATCACATGCCCTAGCTCAGAAGGCAGGTTCACTACCGACTGAGCCACCGAGGCAGTCAATATGTATATGTATATATATATATAATATGTATATATTGTATTTAATGTAATCTGCTACATAACTGGAATCCAGCGTAAAGCGACAGACTCATCCTTTTTGCGTTTGGGGCTGAATATTGTCTAATATTGTCCGGCAAAGTGTGGGTGTTGTACCTCCGCCAGCTCCTTTCGGGAGGAAAGCGTGAAGAAAATTATTATGTTGTTGTATGTGATCAAATAAGCTGTCAATATAAAAAAAGAACTTGCCTTTTCCATTCGTTTACCCAAATTAAAAGTTACATACAATACACACTTCCACACGCTTAGCACACAAATACGCTAACGAAAGCTAGTTCCTTCTAGTTTCCCAAGAAATAAACCCAAGAGACGGATCAACTGAGACCGTCACAAGGTAGAAACCCAGTCGGTAACTCCCGTACTTTACGAGCTTCTCGGAGTGTCTATGTGAATAGTAATAAAATGCATGGAGACGCCACAGAAGCAGTAATATCAAGTAAAATAGTACACTATCATATTCAGGCGAGGATCGGCGGTAAATTTTGCGGTTATATTAGTAGGAAAATGAGGTGACATTTTGTCAATGTTATGAGGGGACGAAATTTGGGTGATAAATTTAATTTAGGTGATAAGAAGAGCTACCTTAATTTTAAGCCAGTTTCTAGAAATAGAGAAAACTATATCATGTATTGATTACTCGTTCGTGAGTATTTTGATTTTTACAGTGTAAAAAACATATACAGTGTCAACAGAAACAGAAGAGTTTTCATATTTTTTTACCTGACTGCGCAAGAAGCAGGGTTATGATTTCGAGTGTATGTATGTATGTGTATGAAGTTTCTTTGGCACGCCCTACAGCCTAAACAGCTTGATTGATTTCGGCATGTGAGGCGTCATTTGAATCATCTTGATATTAGAAGTGACATCTGGTACAACATTTTGCAATCGTGTTTTTTTTTTTGATTATGTAACTTGTTCAATTCTGAAATAATAATGCTCCGCCTGTCAGTGTAAGGGAGTATACACACTAAAGTCACTGACCGTCGCCGATATAATATCGGCAACTATCTCAGGTCGTCGGCGGCAATAATTCAAAAGAAATCCGGCAATACGTCGTCATGACTGCAGGCTGTTGGCGGGCCGACTTTGGTGGCTCATCAACTCTGGTGTGTAATCTTCTTTATATCTTACTCTAAATTCTAATCCTAGTATGATTCAACTTTTTTAAAGTTTTTTTTTTTAATAATCATTATGACAAACATATATAACAAAAATGACAAATTACAAATAATAAACAGCTCAAGTCAGTATCCGCGGGTAAGCTACCCAAAAGACTGGCAACGTTACCTCGCTGAATAGCAATGCTGATTCAACCATCTATGTAGTACTAGTATGCAATATTTTGTTTGAATTCTGCTTTCAATGTATTGTTTATTGTTATGTTCTATTACTAATTTACCTGTAAATATTAAATGCCATTAATTCTAAGATAGATTTTCAAACCACAAGCACACTAAGCTCAAAGGAGCTTATATTACTAAACATTATGAACAACTTTTCCTACAATGAGCCTTAGTACACCTTTTCCGTATAACTTAGTAAGCCTCAATTCAGAATACTCAACAAAACAGTGCGTAATTATGTAGTCGAAGCACGTTAAACTTCAGGAATTATTAAAATTTTCGAAATTTCTTGCTTTCAATTTCAAGAACGTAACACGGCAGTCCTGCGTCACATTACCGCGTATAACAATTCCTTTGTTGCCTTCCATTGAGTGAAAGCACCTTTTTATGTTCTCAACACAACGATTTTCAATTCGTGCACTTAACCACGTTTTTCATCAAGTAACCAAAGAAACAGTAGTGAAGATTCTGGCAAAAAACGCAATGCGCATGTAAATGCGGCTCTCACATTTTTGTGGCTTTGACGTGGATAAGTTTAGTATCGTCCTTCTCCTTGAGTCGTGTTCCTCATAGTAGCATAGTAGTTTAAAATAATGTATTTTAAAATGAGTTACTTCCGAAAAGCGATGATAGCCTAGTTGGAGAAGGCCCGCCTCTCAAGCCAGATTTTTCAGAGCGGATTCAAACCCAGCCGACGGCACGCACCAATTTGTTCATTGTGTGAACATATGTGCGCATTGTATATCATCTGCTACATGATTGGAGCCCGGTGTATTGGCGACAGACTCGCCCCCTGTGACATTTGGGACAGAATATCGTCCGGCGAAGAGTGGATATTGTATAACACTTCTGCCAACACCCTCCGGGGGAAAGGCGTCACGATGTATGTTTTTTTCCTAAAATACTTTGTCAACTGGGCAACTCTGCTTTAGGAAGTTATGTACGGTGTGTTTGTAAATTTAATCAGGTTTTAGTGTACATTTTCTTCTTCATTTATTCATTATACTTAAAAGACATTCTGTCAGGGCAAAAGGCAGATCTAAAACGTATTCTAAAGTAAATTACGTACATGAATACAAAGAAAAACTTTATAAATACGTCAGCAAAAGCCAATTGCTATAAAATTAGTAACATCAAAACCTTAAGTTTACTTTGTATAGAGCTTAACATCTGCTCACTAGCATACATCGCTCTATTTTAACCGGCACGTGCGTAGGGGTGTTTTTCAAAAGATTTAATAATTTGACAGGAAGAAGTTACCCCAAAGAGGAGTTTGAATGACGTGACCCGACTGCGCCGAAGCTTTCATTATTTATTAACGAGTACCGGCTTAAGTGTTGTTTGCTTGTTGGAGCCAAGTACCGCCTTTAGGTGTGAAAACAAAAATAATCATGAATCTAAAACCATTTCTCATTTTTTATGCCTCTTTAGACTACGAAATATCATATTATAATCTCGTTACTTTCTCCGCAGTTTTCGAAGAATGTTCCGAAATATGCCTCGTTCCCCGTTAAAATGTATTAAAATCGCTTTCTAAATATTACGTAAACTTTAGTTGCCCAAAAAAAGCTTTGAGTCGCCTACAAACAAGTCAATAGGACCTTGTTAAAACTTGCCCCTTGCAAAATGTCGCTGAAACTTTTCCAACGAATCAAAGAAACGGGGACAGTTTTTTAATAAAACTAACACCCTCCTGAAGTGATCCACCCGAAAGCTCTCGTCTTTCGCGAACTTTAGGTCCTGCGAGTTCGTAAGTGACAAGTTTCCTTTGTCACTCGTTTGTACTTGTGCAAAAGTTACTGAAGAAAATTGCTATCATTTGAAGTTGGGAAGTAGTGAAATAGTTCAGGGCATATCATTTACTTTGTGTGTGAAACCTAATCAATTGAGAATGAAGTCTCGATTCTTGGTTGAAGTTTAATTTTAGGGAGGCTTATAACATGTGCTATAGCTAACAATAAAACTAAAATTAATAAAATAAAATTAAAAATAATAAATAAAATAAAATTATTTTAAAGTCATTTTAGTTTTTATACCTTTCTCTTAGATGGAGAAAAAAATGCCCAAGTTTTTAAAGTTTTTGATGATATTTTTCTCAGTCTAAGAGAAAGGTAGAAGACTTAAATTACATTAAAATAACATACATGCATATAATCACGCCTCTTTCCCATAGGGGTAGACAGAGACCACTTCTCTCCATTTGCTACGATCCTGGCATACACCATTTGCTTCTTCCACTTTCATGAGTATTTTCATAGACGCTGGTTGGTTACGGGTACTCTTGACCTGACCTAAAATAACCGGTATACTTATTCTTAGCTAAATACTTATCTTAAAACGATTTTCAATTGCTCACCCAATTATTTATGTACTATTGAAAACGTTGAATTGTTTGAGCGAGAAAGCAATAACGCCCGTTAAACGCTCTTAATCTTTGCATGCACCTGTCACTCTTTGAGAACTTCGTAGCAACAGTAGCACATAGCGTAGCCTGTAGCGCTAGTAACGTAGCAACTATGTAGCACTCATGACGTAGCACAACTGTCTCTTGGTTATACTCGTTGCACTGGAACAGAAAACGTCGAGACACATTGAGACCTTTCGCTGTCTAAAACGCTGACACTAGGGATGTCCACATACTCAGCTTACACGAACGCAGTCAAAGTTTTGCTGCAAAGGCTTGCACTAGCTGTGCCCCACGGTTTCACAAACAGTCACATAGATACCATATTTTTGGGAAGAATTATATCTTATGTCCTTTTTTTACCCCTGACAACGTGCATACAGAATTGTATGGTGATCTATTTAGAGTTGAGGCGTGAAATCGTAGCAACCAAACGAACCAACTCACTTAAGTTAGGATATCATTATTATTGTCAGAATAGTTTTCCCAAAGCTTACTTGATTTTTAGTGACGATTTGGTCGAAGGTCTCTCTACCTTCTACTGCCAGAAATAGAGACAGGCTCTTGAATAAGGCTGCCGGAACGTACCGGAAATCTATTCATAGCCCAAAAGATTACGGCTTCGATATTGATCCAAAATTGAAATCAATCACCGAACCAAACTCGTAACTTATTCCCGTCCAGAATTAGATACCGTAGCAATCTACCCAGAAGCAATCTACCATAAAGGGAAGCATCTCCAAACCAGTAAACAACTCCAACATTTTTTTAATTTCAACGAACCATGATATTAAGGATCATGTAAGGAAAATTAACAATGGTTATGAAAATGTTGCTTATTCTGCGAATCACTTTTCGATTTTACCAGGAAATGCCAGCGAAGCAAGACAATACACGTGGCTTTGATTTAAATTATATTATACAGGTATTTGATCAGATTATATTATCAAGCCAGTATGTGGCGACAGGCTCACCTTCGTCACATGCTGTTGTTATCAAAGGAGATGATTTAAACAGTTTATTTCTATGTTTATATTTTTATGTGTTAGTAATAATCTAAGGTAATTAAATAGACATTTTGGCAAAAAACACACCTGAAACTGTATAGTGCTAAGTTGGGTTTCCTTACGCAGTTTTTTTTTTACAGAAATAAAGTTCGACTTCGACAGATTCAGTGTTTAGTGTATATCCACCTTAGTACTATTGCTTACTCCATGATTCAGACTATCACACAACATTACTCCCACCAAACAAAAAGAAAACAGAAACAGCAAAGAACAGAAGTCCATCTTCGAATTCGCAAAGTTTTCAAGCGAACCTATTCCATTTGGGCGGAACTTTTGATTCATTAGCCTCGATCCCCGGCGTCACTCGTCGACGTCACCGCACCGCCTAATGGCCCGACGTCACTTTCAAGTTTCTCCATTCCGTTATTGTTACACATTTTTCAAGCTGATCCCATTTGTTCTTGTTCTTTGTGAGCTTCGCTGGAAACAAAAGTTTGTAATAGACCGGGAGAGCAACACGAAACTATTACGCGACTTGTGACTTACATTTTGTCTTTTGCTTTTGAAAAATGAATGGTGTAAGCTCGAGAGTGCTCGTATTATTTTATCTGACGGAGCTTACTTTGCTGCACGAATGAATATTTCATTCAAGTAAACTTAGTTTAATAGATAAAAACGCAATGATGAATTCGACAGATTTAAAAAAAATCAAGAGGTAGTCGATTACAATAAAACCGGCCAAGTGCTAGTCAGACTCCGTAAAATCCTAACTAATGTTATAAATGCAAAAGTGAGTTTGTTCGTTTGTTTGTTTGTAACGCTTTCACGCCCTAACGAATCAACCGATCATCATGAAATTTTGCGTACACGTTGTCTGGGGTACAGAAAAGGACATAGGGTAGTTTTATCCCGAAAAAATTAGCGATTCCCGTGGGACCGCGAGTGAAAACACGGGGTGCAGCTAGATATCTATAAAAACGGCAAAAAAATCACGTTTGTTGTATGTTTTAATGTTTTTTTTTTTATTCTGATTATCTCTGTTTTTTCTTGTTTGTTTGTTTTTGTTTAAGTATTTGTTGTTTAAGTTGTTATAGCGGCAACAGAAATGCATCATCTGTGAAAATTTTAACTGTCCAACTATCACGGTTCATGAGACAGGCTTGACAGGTGACAGACACACTGACATATGTACAGCGAAGACTTAGTAATAGAGTCCCGTTTTACCTTTTGGGTACAGAACCCTAATAAGTAGTCTTTAATATTTATTTTCATATTAATAAATATTGATTAAAAATAATTATTTTTTTATCTGTCCTTGATTATTTTATTTCAAATAAATGGATCCTTTAGACAAATAACTAAGCCTTGTTAAAATTAAAATATTTAATATGAATAATATATTTAGTTCAGTTAAAAAATTAGAAGGCTTTATATAATCTTCCAATCCCAATCCAACATTATTAGATCCATTATAACTTGGAAAGCAAACCAGATTTTACAAAATAATGAAATCATCTTTTAATTTTGGCCGCCGGTCGTAAAGCAACCTTTATAATGATTAGATTTTTTAGTAGACTAGTATTAAAATAATGGGCTGTTCTAAAACGAGACAGTCATAAAGGAACGTTATGACGAAGATTTTAGAAAAATCTCCCTCAGAAAGTTCCTAAATGAAAATTAAACTGTACGGTGGGGTTTTAATTTTCATCCGGCTTACTACTTTTGTGGAAACTTCAACTGTTTCCGGTGTATTCGCCACAAAAACGGCAAGTTAAATGCAAGGTAACTGCACTGTACCACATCTGCGGGGAAATTTCCTTACCTTAAAATGGTAATTCCGAAACCACCTTACGCTGGCAAGGTGGTTTCGGAATTGCAAGGCGGGAATTCAAAAATGCTGAACCTTTATTCCCTCGTGAGACCACCGCTGAGCGCTCCAAATCGTCGGTTCAGCTCAACCAAGTTTAGAATATTCATTCGATGGAGTAACATTAGATTTTATGTCGCCAAGCGTTGCCAGCAATAACTTGAAACGTTCCCGTAATGCTTTACCGAAGAGTATGAATGCTGGAACACGAGCATTGTTCGACCAGTTTTATTCTATTACTCGACTTAAACTTTAAAGAGGGCTTCCGACTGGGACAGCTATAAGCACTAAATCAAAACTTTCCCGTTGGGGGTTCGGTGTTCCACTAGTTCAAGTGAATACCTACGCCGGGAGTCGGGTGGCCGCCCCGATATTGTCCGTTTTCTATGCAAACTCTATGAAGAACAAGGGATGGGAAATCACCCCGTGGAACTTTGATACGGTAATATTTTACCGAGATATTACCAGATTAAGATGAAATATTGCGGAGCACCGCAAACGAGAGCAAACAAAGGAAATATATTACTTGATCTGGATGGATCCATATTTTTCTATTAACTTTTCGTCTCCGATCTTTGTCGGAGCCGCACATACAAAAACTTTTCTATATTGTCCTCTTTCTCGCGGAGTGATCTTATTTATAGGCCTACCAACTACCAAATCATGATGAGAATGCTTTGGTTTTTTGTGATTCGTTATTTACAACCAAAAGAAGATATCTTTTTATCGAGGAGTACCTCACACCCGCGCCAAAAGTTTGCTTAAAAATTATTAACGAAAACAATTAATCGTACTTCACAAAAGTATTGTGTTCAAAATTGACCAAACTATTCGACCTAACTTTTGTGATAAATAATTTTGTAGCTGGCAAAATTAGGTCACTAGTCTCTCGTGTAATTTTATGATTAGTTTGATATTTACCTGACATTTCCGGACGAGCTGTAATTGGATATATACGATGTCGCCGTGCCTCATTAGACGAGTTGTAGCTAATTTACCATTCTTGCGTAACCACCATTCCAGAAAATCGTTAGACTATCTTAATATTATAAATGCGAAAGTGAGTTTGTTTGTCTGTTTGTTTATTTATTTGTTTGTAACGCTTTCACGCCCTAACTAATCAACCGATCATCATGAAGTTTTGCATACACGTTGTCTGAGATACAGAAAAGAACGTGGAGTACTTTTTATCCCAAAAAATAAACGGTTTCTGTGGGACCGCGGGTAAAACCGTGGAGCGCAGCTAGTAATAGATAAGCTTTAATATATTAGCTTAATACCTTGTGTATTAAGCTAATCTATTAAATCTTTAATAGATAAATTTATACTCCTAAGCTTTTCTTCGTCGTCCTAAGGAGGCGAGGAAGAGATTGCTCTTAGCGATGAGGCCGCCACTTGTAACACTAGTTTTTAATCGTTATTATAATTTTGTTTGTAATTTTCAAGTGTGCACAATAAATTAGGTATTCGCACGGTGAATTAAATGAGCAAGACTTGCCAAAAGTAGAATAGTCCGCAAGTTAATACAAAAAAAAAAAACAATCTACTTATCGTATTTAGCTTCCCACAATTATACCCAAACAAATATTCGTTAAGCTACATGGTTTGAAGTTTATGATTGATATCTAGTATTGATGTAAATCATTCATGTTCAGATTTTTTCACCACAGTACCCAATTTGTCTCATAAAATGATTTTGCTATAATATTATTACATTAGCAAAAAAGGAAATGGGAAAGAAATAGAGATGGTCCTGGCAGTTCCTTTCATAGATTAAGAACAAGGTAGAATGTCATTACAAAATGAAAATTGTAAATCCAACTTGTCTACAATTAATACTCGTAGTCATATCGCTTTTAGTGATAAGGCCGCCAGTTGTTACACTATTTAATAAGTTTTATCAATTATTTTTCTCTTGTTGTTTTGTTATCTGTGGTGTGAACAATAAAGAGTTTATCTATCTATCTATATTTTTGCTTTGTCAGATAAAATCATTTTTTTTAATGTTCGCTTTTCAAAGCTTTTTGTATTGCGCGAAAAACTCGATACTTATGCTCATATGTAGAGGTGAAGTACATACTCCACTTTTCTATTACTACATAGTGCTGGTTATGAGGGTATTGTTTAACGCGTCAAAGTGCACAATTTTTAGATCAACAGTTCGCAAAATTCAAAGAAAAATAATCAATTCTCCATACAAAATACACGTGATCAATTTTGTATGGAGACTCTACTTTTTTCTTGAATTTTGCAAACTTGTCACTTTGATGGGTAGAAGAACGCCCTTTAGTATAACTACACTCAATACCAGTACCTTGTATACCTACAGATATTTTCACTAGAAAATGCATTAAAGTTACTTAATTGTTGATTTTGCTTGCATTTTTAGTGTTCTATGAACAGTTCAATCTCTACACAAAATCGCAAATACCAAAAAATGCTAATAACAGCAAAAAATTGCTTTGCTTACTATTTGGCGAAACTGGCCATAGTCTATAGGTATTCAGCCTACAGCGGCAAATCCAAAAAAGGGGGGTTATGTGTTTGACATGTGTATTTATTTCCATATATATATGTTCTCTCATAACTACTAAACGGCTAAACCGATTTTGATTAACGGTTTGTCCTTAGATTTGTATTTATTTCGTAAGCTATATTTGGTATATTGGTATTTTTTACTATGATACTAATGAAAATACTAATGTTAATACCATGGATACGAATGATACCTGGGAGCACAATGTAAAAATGGCCCTTCTACGTCATATCCCAGATCTATCTTCCATGGATACCGCATCACATGTTGCTCCCGATCTGTCACCGCAGTCCCGACAGTCTGCCCGTGATTGATGCACGGTATATTAAATAAACCACCCACAATATTACGTTTCAAACATAATATTATTTATATACCTAGTTATCTATTACGGGAAGATTGATCGGTGCGTTTATGGAGACTAGCTGCGTGCAGTGGTTTGGCCTGTAGTGTGTGGATGATTAATAACTCAGAGAAAATAATGGTCCTAAAAAAATACTAGCTTGAATCTCTTCAATCATCTGACTCAGTGTAATAGGCTATTGTTAAATTTTCAACCCAAATACAGATTAAAAACATACTAACCTACATTTATAAAAGGATGCTATTGTAAAAATAGATAGAATATAAGGGTTACTATTCCATCATCGTCTAGACTACTCTACTCTAACATGCCAACGCATTTACGAGTATATCATGTATCAAAATACTTGGTAACTCACTAATTCAACAAGATTTGTATGCTAGTACTTAAAAGAAGATTTTAAAAAGTTCTATTTAGTTTAATTAAACTGAAGCTGCGTATCCATCAGAGATGTGCTAGAAAGATTAAAAAAACAAATATAAATTCACTCATTTCCTTATGTACGTGACGTGATCTTATTGATTGGTGTTTTTCCAACGGCAAAGTGGTTGTACGGTAAATTTCCCTTGCACATATCCAGCCTTAGGGTGCTTTTCGACCAAAAGATGAGCAATGCGAGGAAGCGTAGTGAGGAAAAATCCACCAATAGGATCCATCGAAATAATATAAGGAAGAAGCGGCTCGTGTCTAATTTCTAGTACACAGCGCGTGGACCCAATTTATCTACAAGCGAACGGACACTACACAGCTCCGTTGACAGTATTATGTTGCATGTATCAATAATAAAGATAGAGAGACGTACAAGACACTTTAGCTAGAACGAGACAACAATAATTATCACTGTTGACTGGTTTGTGACTACTGTAAATTGTGGAAGGCACCTAATTTATGCGGTCTATTTTTAGGCTCTAGGACCGTTTCTCCCTTATTTGTGATCAAAGATAAGATCACTTCATTTATCGTCTTCATAAAAAAGGTAACCGACTTCAAAAAAAGGGGAGCTTCTCAAATCGACAGTATGTTTTTTTTTTGTATGTATGTTATGTCATTATTCCACCAATTGTGAATCGATGTTGGTGATTCTGTTTTGTTTAGTAGATTATTCTTTAGAGGTTGTCCCATATAAATTTTATCGAAATCAATCAAGCTGTTTTTAAAATATAAACAAAAGTCTAAAAATTGTTTACATGGATGACGAATTACTGGATGGGTACTCGGTCTTTTAAGCTTGCCTTTAATTTAAATATTTTATCTCGAATCAAATCAAAAATTGTTTTATTTAAGACACAAAAATCCACACATAAATCATTATCATTTATTAACACAATGTTTACTTAAAAAAAATAACAATATAAGCCTAAAATAAACCTAACATAAATAACAAATTACAAATAATAAACAGAGCTCAAGTCAGTATCCGCGAGTAAAGTACCCAAAAGGCTGGCAACGTTACCTCGCTGAAATAAATTACATAAAAAACATTAATAAATTACATAAAATTAGGATTAAACTTTTTGTGAAAAATTAAATTACTATTATTATTCCAAGATTTTTCTTCTTAATTTCTAAGTGTTTTACAATACATGAATATAAAAACAAATACTATAAAAAACTTAAAAACTAGGGTGCCGCCAGCAGCGGGACGAGGCCCAAGCTACCGGTGGTTAGGGCTGCAGAGTGAGGAACCTCCTGACAATACGGCACGTGTCTAGGATCACTGCCCTTTATATCTGGCCCTTGATCCAACCGTCTAACGAGAGCCTCTTGAGATGTTGGTCGAGGCTCTTCGCTATGAGACCGTTTACCGTGACGACTATCGGGACAATGATAGTCGAGTCAACATTATTAGTCATCTATTATTATTATTTTTACTTTACTCAGCATTTTTCCTCGCTACACATCCTCGCACCGCTCTAATTGGTGAAAAAGCACGCTTACACTCGGAACATTTTCCTCCAGGTACAAATGAGGCACATAGATCACTTATACACCATAAATCCACGTCTTAAATATCCTGGCATTCGTCAAACGCCGACTTGAAAATTCAATAAATGGGTAAAGGAAATTAAGTTCAGCAGATGATTTATTTCAACAAGACACATATTTATAAGGAATCGAAATTAAACGAACATTTGTTAAATGGAATATTGTTGATTTACGACAGAATAGAACCATGGTGTAGCTTTGAATAATAAAGTGAGCTCGCATTAGCCGGCCCTAGTTTGTCACAATACTCACTATTTATAAACTATTCTTGTTTTAGAACAAACTTTTTACTTAGCTACTTAATTAAAATCCTGGAGATCCCAGTCCCAGGATTTACTGGGAAATGCAAATATCGATACTTTTCATTGTACGTCTATACAAAGGAAAGTATCGATATTTGCCTAGTCATTACAACCAAGGTACCTATAGGCATAATATAGGTATACCTATAGGTATATAGGTATCCCTAGGTACAATGGCTCTAGGAATTGTGAGTAATTACATGAAGGGCAGCGGTATTTTACTTCTTTCTAACAACTCTTCTACCGTATCTCAAAGATTCCTAAACCACAAATTAAAGTAGTAAAACCACTTCGTACCTACACCACGTTAATAAATCCTCATCTATCACAATTACGGAATTGTTCAGCCAAGATTCAATTTGATTAAAAGCTTTCAAGACCAATTTTGGCTTCTTCCGTGGTGGTCGCAACCGTGGATCATCACAAGTAAATGGAAACGCCGTCTTATCTCTTGTACATGTCGCTAGCCAATAATGATGAATATCTCCTTCATGACTATTATATCTATTATGTCTATTAGATCTTATTTTCAAGCAAGCTTTACCATAAACTGGGTAGCGTGTAGACGGTTGAGTCCCGGTTTTATTTTACCTATAAAATGCATAAATTTATATGTACGTATGTATTTAGAAATACATTTGGGACTGAATATCGTCCGGCGAAGTGTGAGTGTTGCCACACCTCTGCCAGCTCCTTCGGGGGAAAGGCGTGACGATAAAATATATTTTTTTCTTTATTCACAAAACAATTAGCAATATTTGTAAATGTGTGTAGGTACACCGGTGCCCTCTTGCTATGCACAGAGGAGGGCCAGAGAGAGGGGGTTTTAGTGGGTCAATTCCCACATAACCAGGATGCACCCCTATACATCCGGGTATCTTTTTGAAGATTTCCCCCCCATCACCAAAAACAAAAACAATAGTTTTAATTTGAGTTTTCACAATTGCTATGTGATCATTCAAATCGCACTCGTGCTCACAGTGACACGAAATCTACCCATATGCTCATTCCATTTGCGTATAGTATTCCATGGTTGTGATAAATCAAAACCCCCATTGCAATCGCGACACACGGGATCAACTGCCCCGGGCGAAAGCAGCCAAGTTTATCACCAGCGTCCAACTTTATTGTCTACCAAGTTTTACGGCATCAATCCTAGTCAACCCTGCGACCAAGTTTGGCCAACGCACGACCAACTTCAGCCATGTTTGATGAATCTATTGTAAAGTTTGCTTGAGAATCTAATTTGTAGGATGTATTTAAGACAATATGGACTCGGATGTGTTGCGAAGTTTGTTTAACTAGACTAGGTGAGTGATATACTGACATCGATTCAGATAAATTACTTATAATAATACTAATAAATAAATTCGGGACACTTCCACACGGTCGCCTGACCCCAAACTAAGCAAAGCTTGTACTTTGGCTGCCAGAGAGTGATATACATACTTAGATATTTTTAAATACATACTTAAATAGATAATAACACCCAGACATAGAACAAACACAAATGTTATAATGTTATCAAACTAAAAGTGCTACAAAACCTTTAACAGAAATCCTAACTTCCTATCCTAATACTATAATAACATTTCACTAAAATAACATTATAAAAACGAAAATGGGATTGTTTGTTTCGCTTTTACGCTCTAACTACTCAACCGATTATCATGACATTTTGAACACATGTTGTCAGGGATACAGAAAAAGACATAGATAGACTGAAAGGATGCCTATACCTATGGAACGGCGGGCGAAACAGCTTGGCGCAGCTAGTAGAAAAATAAGTAGGTACCTATATCAAATCGAATCACTACCCATTTTACCTTTGGCGGATAACAGTTCTAAATTTGCAGGTCCATAAGACAATAATCGTTAAATACAACACAAACCATTATTTGTTTGAAAGGGTTTTCTAATAGCTCACAAATTGTGTAAATTTTTCAAAGGTCACAGGTCAAACTTGGCAATTGAATAGTTTCATAAAACATGGTAAAAATCGGTTCTTTTGAACTATATAGTTAATATTATTTGCCAATTTTTGTCACTGATCTCACCAGATAAAGTGTAGCAACCGCAGAATCTGGGTAAGTTGGAAGTTCATGTCAAGAGAGAGACAGGAGACCGAGACTAAAGACAGTGACGGGAGACCGATACTCTATATTAATTTACCAATAACCATGGCTGACATTTACATCCCATCCATCCGCCAAGTACATAATTATATAGATATATATATAATTATACAGCAATGCAAACAATATTGGAGGCCTAATACAAACCGCTGGCCTACTTAGCTTAGCTATCTACTTTTATTGATTAGATATATTAGAATAGATATTAATTAATATCCACTTAGTACAAGCCGCGGCAAGTGTTTAGTAAATCTTACAACAGGATTAATCTCAACCACTTGTAAGCGTTCAGAAACAAGTGTCTGAAATTGCTTTAAGTTTGATGTATTTGCCTTCTCTCCTCTAGAGATAAATTTGTTCGAAAACTTGGTGAATGTGAAAACTTCCAAGCTCACTTCGATCCATTACACGAGTGAAATATTTCTTTGTTTTCCGACTTCACTCGGAGACTTTACAAATCTGGTGTTTAGCATATTCTGTTGTCTTGTCTTCGTAACTTTAGTTGGCTAAGTCACAGGCTGGGGAACTTGGTAGAGCTTTGCCAATTTTAGCGCTGCACGTCTGACTACTCGTACATTTTGCAAATAATCTTATCTATTTATATCTTAGCGACTAGCATAGTTATTAATTGTATGAAAGAGTTTATGTTCAATGAAATACAAGTGTAAAGCGCATAATACGTGCATAAAAAAATGTTTAGATAGGTAAATAGCTCTTGACTCGCCTTGACAACGTACCGATGTGGCCAAAACGACGTTTTTATTCCGCTTTATGTCTAAAAAAATATTTCTTCAACATTTTTTTTTTGCATTATAAAAAATAAAACGCGAAAATATATAATGTACAATTGAACGATTTACATTTTTACTTTTACTAGTGTCAAAGTGAAAATGTCTTGACATCACACCACCTTACTCGATCAAACTTACACTATTTTAAACCAAGTAAATGTAACATTTTTACATCATTAGCAAATTCACCAACGCCTTTTGCTCGGCGCACCCGTCCATTTTTCCCTTTTTGCGATCACAAATTTTATTCAGATCACAAAGCGTGGCAAAACGAGCACACCCCGTAATCTCATTACACAAGCACTGTATTAGACAAGCGGGTGTGGATTTAAAACAAAAAAATCAGAGAGCACCTGAGGGCCATTGTGGGAGACGTGAGGGTCTGTTTATTCGAGGTCGGTTCTCCATCAATCACTGTGAGGTCTGCCGGTACTTTTTTCAGGGCTATGGCTCCCGTTAGACGCGCGCTGCAGGCGACAACCCTTGATGGGCAGTTGGGCAGTTGGGCTTCGGACAGCCCTGAAAAAGTCGCACATGGTCACCGTCCCATGGGTGTGGATTAGCCCGGTTTTCGCTGTGGTTAATTTATATTTTTTTTGTTTTCGGTTAAATTGATGGTCCCTTTGTAATTTTTGCAAAGCTCCTGTTTTTGTACGACAATGGTGTTTAGCATACAAGTAAAATTTTATTTAAGTAAGTACCTACCAACAAGCAATCCATCTGTTTTAAACTGACGATATAGTTAACTTAACATCGCTGAAGTATCAAATAATCACATTATGAGGTAAGTAAACGAAGATGAAAATAGGTAATTGATTATGACAATGCGATATAACGTTTATGATCGAAGATGATTACCTACGACTCACAAATTAACCTCGCATGTTGCATCGACTAGAATTAGCTAAGTATCTTTTCAATAGTCAATAGAAGCCTATTACCTATAGTAATATCTATGTAAATTCTCTATTCCAGATTCTGCTTAACAAATCGTCAGTAAAAAAGTAGATGTAAACCTACTTACAGCATCACAATACATATGGATGAGTATCTAATTATATTTTGCCTCTAACTTAACAAAGGCAGCTTTAAAAGCAAATTAAGAGAGTTCCCAGTCTCGAGCAACACAACGTCTCAACCAAATTAAAGAGTTTGGTTACTTACATTTATGTAATACGCTCGGAAAACTTGCACCTCCAAAACCGCCAGTCGCGCTCGCCGGAAGCGAAGGGGATTAACAAAACATTACCCTTTTTAGTACCTACGACGAAAGTTCATCTCTTTATAAAGGACAAAAATTAATTACGCCTGTTTAAATACACCTTTCGGATTTAGGGCTTTATTTTGATTCGCCGCAGATCATTTTATAAAAGAAGTCGCATTTTTCAAAAAGGTTGGGTTAAGAAGTGGTTGTGTCCTGAGACGATTAAGATCCGACGATTCAACGTAGAGAACACGGGTTTTTTATGGTGGTTTATTTTATAAAAATAAATATGCTCATTGCTTACATTCTTAATAGCATTGTGATATTAATAAAAGTGTATGTAAAAAATCGCCTTTACGCCTAAACGGGTGTATAATTAATTAGTTATATCATAATTGGATAACATTTAATCAATGCCAATTATCTTGAGTTTTTGCGCTTTTTATACAAACGAAGACCATATTGAGGTTAATAATTAATTGTTATTACTTAACTAATTTTTTATGACTACAAAAAAAGTGTTGAAAAATCCATCCAAGTTACGGGATTAAAGTAAGGTTCCTTCTCGCACACTCTGATTAGGTAAGCGACGCGTGAACGGAATTAGACCTTTGCAACAAAATATTTTGCCGCCACTGACCGCTCGGAAGTGAGCTCCGCACGCATGCGCTATCTAGAAACGACCCGCAGTAAAACGAGTGGTCACGTGACTCGACGCGGCATTCGCTCGTCGAACTTCGGCAGTCATCGGCGATCCGCCTCGACAAACGGGCGTGTCCGCGCGCGTTTAACACACATTGCAACATAAATGTCAAATGAAATTATTTCGAAAAAAAACAGTGACATGTGATCGCGAATAACCTCACCGCTCTCAACAACATTGCGCTTTTAACATTCGCCCATGCAGTTCTACACATTAACCAGTTTTACGATCTCTTGAGTTTGTGTAGCGAAATTTATGGTCCCGGTTCTCTTCGTGATTGTGTTTTCGCTACTTCAACATTCCTGGTGGTCCGGGACTCTGAATCGATGACTGACAACGGGGCTTAGGAACAGTTTCGTTTAGTGTACCGTGTTTGTAGTTATTGTATTAGTGTACAACAATGGACCGCGTGAGTGGAGTGTGCAGATTTGGTGGGATGGTGTCCGCCGTGAGAACTAGGACTGGTAGGAGTAGGAGACGTCTAACGGGACAGAACCAAGTGCCAGAAGACTTGCCTGAAGCACCACGAAGAGGCCTCGGTGCCATTCTAGTCCTGGCCTGCATCATAGTCTACCACAACTGCCTCTACTGCGGCTTCGTCTTCGACGATATCAGTGCCATAAAAGAAAACAGAGACTTGAGACCACAGACGCCTATTGCCAATATTTTCCTCAACGACTTCTGGGGAACTCCGATTCATAAGGTGAGGACATCGCCCCTAGAATAATCGCACGAATTCGATACCAAGACTAATTTCTCGAAGCAGTTCAACCGTTTTCGTGAAGGATATAGCTTCATTTGCATACTTATTTGTTGTGCACGAGATATTGAAATTCAAAAAGCAGTGAATCTTTCCAAATCAGGAAAATCAAGTTTTATGTTTAATATGGATAGCAATAGTAATTTCTGTGAAATAAAATAAAGTTTATGACTGTGTACCTAAACAGTAAATGATAGGTGTGTTAAAAACATCAAAATAACGGGAATTAGTTAGCTAGGTATATGTTAATTAATTGTTTATAGAATAATATCGGAACGTCAGAGCGTGCCATAGAATAAAAAAAAAATTATTACTTTTGAGTAAGTAGGTACAACACCTACGTCATTACAAATATCACACACCTACTATAATTAAGAAACACCTACTCAAGTAAGTCTGATCAAAATAATAATATCGAGGGAAACAACAAAAAGAGATCGAAAGGAAAGATCTTGTGATGAAGGATGATTACAATAAATCCTTTCTCGTGGCCTTGCTCGCTATCATTTCTTATAGCCACATTTATCTACCTACCTCTGCAATATACCTTTGGAGAATACAAACGGGAGACAGTTGTCGGAAAAGGGATTAGATCCTCTTAAACCGCTGAGATATAAATTATGTAGCCATCTTGGCTGGCAGTCCCAAATCTCGCTAACGCCGAAAATTTATAATTTAGCTTCGAGTTAAAATTTTACTACAGTTCCGTAGAACGACGAATAATTTCAGATGTAGATTATTAGTTTTGTTCGTGATCAATATAATGAGTAAATGGCTAACAATGAATTGATTCGAGTTAGAAAATAATTTAGTAAGTAGGTACTAATTCATTAAATACAATACTTACCACTTACAATCTTAGACGAATGAAACAATTAAAAAATGATTAGCCAGCTAAATAATTTGATAAATCGTATATATTAAATAGGCTAAACATAATTATAAAATAAAAAATGCTAGCGACCCTCTCCGGCATCGCACGGGACCTATAAACTTCTCGTAAACAAGCCTAAATTAAAAATTTAAAAAAAAACCCTGACACCTATTTTCGTCAAACACCGCTAAGAACACTCCTGACTAATTCACCTTTCAAACAAAAAAAAACTAAATCCAAAATCGGTTCATCCGTTCGGGAGCTACGATGAAACAGACAGAACACACGCACACACAGGGAGAGAGAGAGACACATTAAACTTATAACACTATGTCGTTTTTGCATCGGAGGTTTAAAAAATGTCTAAAAGATGGTGAATAACGCGTCAAAATCCGTTGCGTGGTTTAAACGGAGTTAGCGGATCTACAGATAGAGAGATAGACGGACGCGGAAAGAGACTTTGTGTTATAATATGACGATAAAAAATTTAGAGATACTTGGAATAAATCAATGGTTAATGGTGTACCGACACAGGATATACCTACTAAACAAAAGTTTAAAATAAAAATAAAAACTAAGCTTGTTCATGAAAATTCAGTCGCAAATTACCTACTCAAGAGTATTTTACCTCATATTACCATAGGGGTATTCACTCTCGTCTTTGACTGTGAGATACTTACTTACTGCAAATGTAACTTACGAAAGCACATAAGGAAGTTATACAATAATAAAAGTCATTATTAAATAAATATTCCACATATTACAGAAATGGTAATATTTGTACATCGCAAATGGGTATTGTACTTGATTTAAGGTGTGATAATGGCAAGGAGTAAAGTTTTGGCTTTCAAATATGTTAAAGCAATAAAAACAGGCAACATGAACATCGAACCAACTAGCGGTGCCATATTGTCCATGAAGCTGCAAATCGGAAAATTACACTCTAGATTTATGGATTTAATCATAGTGGATGTTCGATTCGTGTGCATCGCCCCATCATTGGTCGACTGTAAATCATGCCCGGCCGGCATAACACATGTGACAGTAATGGATTAAAACATTTATGAGCTAATAGGCAACATTTACTCATGTGTAAGTATGACGTTGATGTATATGATGATATGTACACATACTTGAGTAACTAATGAGGCAATTTAGGTCTTATTTTAATCAAGCTCGGGATAAGTTAAACAATTTTCTAGATTATTCATGCTTTGTCTGTCACCTATCAAAACAACTTATATAATAATGTAATAAATAATTAAGAATTATTGTGAAAAAAAACGTACCAACCTTTTTCATACGACATAAGTGAGATATAGGTAGAAAAGGGTTTTTGTTTGCAATTCCACCATCCATATCAATCAATCCTTTCAGATTACTTCTCCCTACGTTCATTAGCAACTGAATGGGGACCGTCCGTGATGTCTGTATTAGGGTAAGGGATTGGGGATCACTATTTATTACCTCCATACGCCTCTCAACAAGTTTTTGTTGGATGTATTAACGGACTCCTCTCTGATGTTTTGCCTGTATGTGTTCAGGTCGTGCATCCTTAGCGTTAATAGGTTAGGAACGTTGTTTTTGCAGATCTCAATGGGAATATCCTTATTTTTTACTTCACCGCCTAGAACGTGTTTTGCCTAGAATTCGTTTAGAATTAGGTGTTGTTTAAGTTGGTAGGTGTTGTTTTTTTAAGTTTGGCTTGTTTGTCTATTACTATTTTACTTCCTTTAGCTAAACTGCTTAATAGATTATGAAATGTAAAGTGTCGATAGACATGTATTTATGTTCGAAATGTCATTTGGCTACATTATGCAAGTAATTGTTTTCTTTATCTTTTAAATAAAATATTTTACCTTTTTACTGGATTTTTTTGTGAAATTAGGCTAGACATATACCACACACTAACTGTTACGAATATGTATTTAGAAAAAATATTGTAAACATTAGACATACCTACTTACTCAAGAACATTCGCCGTCGTCAAACATCAATAAACTATATCCCCCTTGCTAAAGAACGTTGTAGCCTCGGAATAGTAATGCAGTGCTTTATCTTTTTCGATGGAGTTAAAATTTAAAAAGAAAAAGACAAAATACCTGGATATATACCTACCTAATAGAGCCTGGCTCTATATTTCCAGGCTCTACAACGTTTATTAATAAGGGCGTGAGTATTAAAAAAATCGGAAGGCTTCCTTTAGATACTAAAACGTTAAACAGGATTTACTAAATTGTATCGTAAACAATATTAAGTCTCAGTTCTATCTTAAATTTTTATTCAGTAAGTGTGCCACAGAGGGCTCTTAAAAAGCAAGAAGAAGTTATAATGACTCCACCGAGTGCAGCGCCGCGTAAAAAGCATTCTGCGAAAATAAACGACAAAGAAATTGTGAAATAATGAGCCGTTGCATTAAGAACTTAATGTTATCGAAGAATGAATTTGATTTGATGAGAATATTGTTTTTATATAAATAAAACATTCATGATTGAAAATGTTGGGGAAAAAATAATGAGTTTTTAAATTATGCTACTTTTCCCGATTGTGAGCGAAGGTCTACCTTAACTTAAATCTTAATGAGAATTATAATTTAAAAAAAAAAGGTTCTCGAAGTAACACAAAAAAGTCATGCCTATGTTACTTAATCAATGTAATTTTTTAACCTTTACCATAATTATACTCAATATTATAATTCGAAATACAATTGAGATGTATGCGTTATCCACATGCATGAGTGTTGAGCACATCCTGCAATAAACAGTTCCCGGTAACAAGGTCCAATTGAATCGTTAGCCGAGAGCAATTTTACGTTTATACTCGTAATCCAGACTGAGTTCAAAACGACTGCGAGACTACCCTTGATGTCTGAGTAATTGAGTTTTTATAACAGTTTTTGAGTTACTGAAAAGTAGCCACTAGTACTTAAAAGGAAATTGTATGTTACTAGTTCTAAGGCGAAGATTGTGAAATAACCTAAGTTTTAACTAAATTTGAACTTCTGCAAAGTAACGCCTGATTCGGTCAAGTTTTGTAAGCAAGCAAACAAGTTAGTATAGGCAGAGTGGCTAGCCCTGATGTCAGAGTTGCTAGGCTTTTGTGAAACAGGTTTTAGAAAAAAATATGCCTCTCAGTTTCTTGCCTGTTCTTCTGGGTGTGGCTCTTTTCCCAAACAAGGTGGTGGCTTCATTTTTATAACTTTGACGTTTATTAGTAAACTTATTATTTACGATACCCAATTGATTAAAGACATTTGATTGGATTTGAAACCAGTAAAACCTTAATCAGTAAAAAGTGTTTCTTTAAAACTGGCTGATATTCGAAATCGCTTATAATGCAAGTTGAATCTCGTTAAACAATGCTCGTCTCTTCATCGAGCAATTTTCTCCGAAAAACAAAAGTTCTCTGAACTCGAAATCTCGAATACGAAATCAACGACAACAACAGACAAAATCGAGCCTCTGCTTGGTAAACAGTCAATTTCAACGCAAACGATTGGCGAGGGAGTTCGGACGATTGTTTCCGAAATCTGAGCCGGTTCACTTTGACAACTCCCGTCAGATTTGGAGTCCCAGCCGTGCTTAAGTGGAAAGTTTGGATCAATCTCTATTTTGGAAGTTTAGCGCACTTTGTGAGTTACGTATTTAGAAGATAATGCTTAGTGTGAAGACTTCGAAATTGGGGGAGCTAACTAAATATTCATGCATCCTAGCTTCCGCGAGTAAATTTTATAGCGAAATCATAAAATATTAATTTAAATTGTTTTTAAACTGAGACTAGAGCAATAAAAAGAGATGGGTTCTCAAAAAAAAATGCAATAATAAGTAATTTGGTTCACCCAAAAAAATAATTAAGTAACACAATCATCACTAAAACTACAAAAAGGAATCTTTTTTACCATTTTGGTACAGAACCCGAAAAACATGCAAATGACCATCGTGGACACGAACACGAATACTAATATTTGTAACTCTCACGTCTATGTAAAAAGTTGTAAACAATGTAACACCATTATAAATTACACCGTGCGCATGTGACAGAGCACACAGAATATATGGGGTCGCGCGATTACTGAGTATTTAGATATGGGATTAACGCCACTTCTCGTGTCAGCTTTACAGAATCCAGAATAACGTTGTTTTCACCGCGCAAATAACCTAACAGAATACAAACATGCCTCTGAACCGCTAAAATATCAACGGATCTAACTTAACCCGATGTTTTACTTAAGTTTACTTATGACAAGAATCTGCTTAAAGTGGTTCGGTTTGATACTAATGCATTGCACATTTTAGACGAAGACAATACAATTGCACTAAAAAATACTTTTAAGTGAGCCATTTATTGGTACTTATTAGCGCTAAATAAGCGGTTTTTGTTTAACTAAAACTGTTTTAAATTTTGTTTAAGAAACATTTTGGTAAATTTGCACTTAAATATGTAAACATACTCGTACATGCATACAAATCGTCACGCCTTTCCCAAAAAGGGGCTGGCAGAGGTGTACGACACCTACACTTCGCCGGACGATATTCCTTCCCAAATGTGACAGGGGGCGAGCTTGTCGCCATAGACCGGGCTCCAGTTATGTAGCAGATGATATTAAATACGCACATATTATGTTCACACAATGAACCACTTGATGCGTGCCTTCGGCTGGGTCCGAACCCGCTCCGTCTGGCTTGAGATGCGAGCCTTCACCGACTAGGCTATCATAGCTGTCTAAATATTTATGCTTACAAAAATAGTACCAAAAATCAAATTTGTCTGTAAAAAAAGTTCAATTCTTATATTAAAGTCAAATTGGCGCGTCAAAATAAGCAACTACCAACAAAGTAAACAAATAAGGTATAGTTATGGTTACATAAACATAGACCATACATCAAATAGTTTTTCAAATCAAATAAAAAGTAATCTACTTCGAAAACTCAGACTCTACGGCCCGTATGCTGAAACGACGCTCAGTTTTAAATCTCTATTTTAAACTGGTTTTACCATACATAAAACAGTTCTAAATCGAGTCCGACTATAAAACTCTTTTACAAAACCAAAGTATATTATGAGCAAAGAATACGTTGTATTGTATTTTATAGAAATATTTAAATCCAATTTAAAATTACTTCTCTCCGTCCAACTAATAAAAATAATTGCTGTATATAATAATCAAGATATTAGCTTATTCGGACGCTTTGTTTCATCAAGCGCCATTTTAAAATAAAACTCATCATTCCAAAATACTATGGCCGTCGTGCCAGAACTCGTTTCCAAAGTGATAAAATACAGAGCTTTTATTTCAATTATAACAACGCACCTAAACAGTTTCGGAATTACAAATAGGTATACGTGCCTACCAACTTTTTGGGTTTACCTTTTACTAAAACGGCCGGCGTTAGCGCTTTGCCGCTCGCATCCATCAATGTCAGACGAGCAAGTTTTTCGTCGGGTTCCGTCGAAGCTACCGCCCTCTCTGTTTTTGTTTGCAAACTTTCAACCAGTGTCACTTTAAATATTAGCTTTCTTAAGCTTTGATTAATACCGCGACCCGTTGAGAATTCTCGAAGACAATCCTCAGAATAACTTTCTGTTCTCACTTGTAAATTATTTAGTTTCACACTTAAGGTTCAATTATGATTATATTTAGAACTAATTTGGTCAAATCTAATTCGGCGATAACAAAGTAATGAATGGCTTATTAAGCGTAGTTCGGTACCATCACAAGTTTTGTTAAGTAATATTTTTAGATAAGTCTGAAAGAAATCCTATCCTTACTGTTAATACTAGTGGCTCTCTGAGCTGTAGTAGACCTTGCGGCCGACGTCTGTCCTCCAATACTAGAAGACAGTAATCAGGACATACGAAAGCATTTTTGTCAAAGATGAAGCATAGACGCTCACTTGGTCGAATATGAAATACTCATTTCAATGATCATTATGAAATTTAGCATACACGTTGTTAAGGGCACTAAAAATACATAGAGTACGTACTTTTTAACGCTGGAGAAACCGCGGGGCGCAGCTAGTAAATAATACTTTCGTAGTAAAGCTCTTAAATCTACAAATCCAGCTACTGACATAAGCCTCTTTCCACACCCACGTACAACTCATAATAAGTGGGTACATAAAAACGTAATGTGAAAATCAAAATTATATTTCTCTAACGTTTTGGATCAGCCGGAATAAAATGAAAATTAATGACGCAGAAAGAACCCTGAATATTAATTAAGGATTTGGTAGCACGAGTAAGTTAATTGAATACAAAGGTTTTTACTTCTCGCAATGTGAAACGAATCCTGAATATGTGATAGACCCGCCGGAAAGGGGACCCAATCAAAATTGGAACATGAACCACACTGGTTCGTAATCGGTTGATCGAACACCTGGTGAACAAAGTTCGGTTACGAATACGGGGGTGACAATCGAGAATAAATTATTCACCGAAACGAAATACATTTTATATCGGTTATTCATGAAAATATCAGGGATCGAAGCGGTTCATCTGACGTGGGTACATCTCGTTCGATTATTCACTCGGCGCGATTTATGACGACTCGCCATCGGATGAGCGCTTTGTTTTTGACGCCTCCACTCGATTCTCATTTCCGTGTCAGTCGTTTGTTAATTTGGTCGTCTGCTCACTGAGATTTTGGTCATGTGAATCGTACTACGCTATTGGCCTGTCATTTGTAACTTATCGGTTGACATTCGTTTACATAAACTAATAACTATCACATGACGAAGGTAGCGCTAGAGGTATTTGATGAAAAATAGTCCGTTTTCCAGGAGGCGTTTCATGCCATATTTTATTTTCGTTTCAATGCTCAAAAACAGTGAGGTATTATTAAAATTGTGGCGAGTTTCGTCGGCATCGTAACTGACGCGATTAAATAATGTAATAGGTAAATATGTACAAGGGTTTGGGGTTGCGTGACCGGACATTCACGTGAACTTCTAATTTCTACGACCTTTTCAAGAAATTCATTTGTTGTTAGGCCGGTACTAGTTTTATTTATGAGATCGCGTGGCGGCGTGTAGTGCCTAATATCACCTATTAACGTATAGGTAATAATAACAGTGTTCAAATAAAATGCTTGCGTTAATAATGTAGTAGAGTAATTTCGTATAAGACATGCCTCAGCTATGTCAAGAACTGGCTGAACTAAGACCATGTAAATGAGTTTATAGAATTTACATTAATCAGCTAACAACGCAGATGTTTAGATTCCACATTCTACTTTTGGTTCACAGTCGAGCTAAAGGTACATAAAAAAACCAGCCAGGTGCGAGTCGGACTCGGGCACGAAGGGTTCCGTACCATTGTCTACATAAACGGCAAAAAAAAAATACGTTTTTTGTGTAATATGTAGGAACCCCTTAAATATTTATTTTGTGTTTTTAGTATTTGTTGTTGTAGCGGCAACAGAAATACTTTACATCCTCTTTGAAAATTTTAACTGTCCAACCATCACGATTCATGCGAACAGCCTGGTGACAGACGAACAGACATATAGACAGACGGACGGACAGCAGAGTATTAGTAATAGGGTCCCGTTTTACCCTTTGGGTAAAAACCCTAAAAAATATAATGATCGACATCGTTTGTTCCACCGCTTCTATATTTGATACTAGCTGCGCCCCGCGATGTTACCTGCAGTTAAAAAGTATCTTATGTGCTATTCCAGACTATAATCTATCACTGCACTAAATCCAGATCCGCTCAGCTGTTCTGACGTAATTGAGTAACAAACATCCATCCACCCTCACATCCATCCAAACTTTCGCATTTATAATATTAGTTTGAAGTCTGATATAACCAGCGAATATATACAATACAATACAAAAACTCTTTATTGACACCAAATACAAATAAATCTAAACTAAACACTCAAAAATAAAGGCGCAATGGGCGGTCTTATCGCTTAAGAGCGATCTCTTCCAGACAACCTTTGGATGGAATAAAAACATTATGTTTAAGCATGGACGGTGGTGTGTGCTAAAGAAAAATAATAATAATTAAGGTTAAATAAACTTACTAATTTGAAAATTATAATATATATTCTCTACCTAAAATGTCAACGGTCCGCACCATGATATAGCCAGCTATACCCATAACACCAAGCACTCAGACAACCTCCCCAGACATTTTAGCGTCGCCATTCTCCATGTATGCGTAAACAGCAATTCGTCCAGTAATTTGTAGTATGCATTAGAGACGCCTTATCTTAACCGGGATTCCGGGATGAACCGGAGTTGCCGGCTGTCTCCGGACAAACAAACGGAGAGATAAATCAATGTCAGCGCACAGAGTTATCGCGCCTTCAAGCTTTTACTTCCTTGAAGCTTGGACATACCCATTTTAATGTATTTGTTCTGCATTGTAAAAAGTTGAGCTAACTTCTATGCAGATAGAAACTAAGTTCGAGCTAAAGAGAGCTGGCTCGTGGGAATCTTGGGCCACCTTCAGATTTCAAGAGTATATTTGCGCTCTGAAAGTAAATTACGAGTATACCTGTGTTTTGGTTACAGAGTTGTTTAGCTGTTAGCAGAGATAGTTCGTTTTAGACAGTTTTGCTCCTTATATGAAGTTTGGTATGCCCTTTAAATGCCTAAATAAAATTCACATGCCTACTCAGATCAACCTAGAGGAAAAGATGGAAAACTGCGTTATTTTTATCGCTGAAGCCACTTCTTTTTAAACTTGTTTGCGTGGTAATGTTGCCATGAGAAGCATTTACAATTGCACAAAAGCAAATATTAATACCCAAACTCGACGTTAGCCATTTCCGTTCTAATATATAACCTTAGTAGATATAATACGAGTATTCTAAAACTGCACATACATATTTGTAAAAGTTTAATGTTACGGCTTTTTCAAAATAGACTTGTAAAAAACTGCACAGTTTTTAAAAAGAACCTCAAAATGTAGTCCTAGCCACACTTTTATAATGCACTATGTATATTTATGTATCCGAAATTATACCCTAAACCAATAGAGATAATGTCGAGGTAAGAATGACCAAGCGAGTAGCGTAGTTTTTTTGCGTCAATGTGTGAGTGTTGTTTACATATACGACAGTAGCGTAGTTTTTAGATGGTTTTTGACTTTACCTAAATCATACGCCGTGCGCCATCTTATCCTCTAGGTTTTTCTGAGCATGCCTACTAATAAGCTTATCAATACTTAAAAGATTTTTATCTCACCTTATACCTAATTAGCGAACCGCCCTTCACGTACCGTACGTAAACCGAGTTATAATACCTAGCGCGGCTTAGGAGGAGTTCGCGTATATTCCAACAGACAGACAGACAGACAAAGAAAGCGACTTGTGCTATAATATGTATAGAAGAAGTAGAGATTAGATATAGCCTTGCGGAGTTATTCTATAAGTCATGAATCTCGATTTAAAGCTAGTTTTACCATACATTAAAACCAGTTTCAAATCGGGATTCATGACTTAACGGCGTTTTTTAATGCGGCCCTTAACTATAGGTTGACTTTCTAAACTGTTCTTGAAAGTTGTTGCATTGTTTATAAATTAGAATCGGGTACTTGTTATAGGTTAAGGTGGATGGCAAATGGCAGCTACCCAGCCACCCTCGCACCGCGCTCCGTAAACTTTGATAGACAAATTGTTCCACCTTAAATAACCGAATGAATTTAAATTACTGATTCTATTTACATCGGGCGAGAAACAAAGAGGAAAATAGAAACATTACCGCCAAGAGGACGGTAATTGGCTTTAAATAAAATAGAATTTGGAGCTTAATAAAATTTTGGGGAAGCGCCTAGCGTAAACAAATTGAGATTGCTAATTAGGGAAGCCTAATTAGTTTCGCTACCTACCGGGGACTTGGCAATTACTTTTGGTGTATGTGTGATATTAGCGCTGAGTCATTACATACGGTGCGTATTAAATAAATGTACTCATAATTATCAAGCTATCTAACGTGCACTTCATTATTTCATTAAGCCTTGCTGAGATAATAATATTTAATTTTTAGGTAAAAAAAATACAGCTTTTAAGCAAATTAATAGAGGTGTATAGAGAAGAAACCAAAAAAATGTTATCGGTTAGCCCCAAACTAGGCTAGGCAAGTGGCTTGGGTACCCTGAGAACAGAGCATAAGTGATTTTATTGATTTGCGCTGACAACGTGAAATTACCGTTAATGACGGAATGTATAATTTCAGAATATAATAAGTAAAATAATTATTCAATTTAAAATAACTAAGTTTTAAGTCAGTATGAAATACAAAATTAAGTTAAAGTTAAATCAAAGTAACCCAAATAATAATAAGTTACCCTTAAAAATAAGCTAAAAATGCCTAACTTTTTTTCCAAGTTAAACTAAGCTACAAAGGATATAAGTACAATATTTAGAAAAAAAACAGGGCCAAGTAAACTTTAACATTACCAAACATTGATTATACGCTAACAATACATGACGTGCTTATCGTAATATCGTTTAGTTTGTTTAATAGAAAATTCAATAGGCACCTTTTTGAAACAATAGTGCCCTATTGTTGTACGATGTTCGATCGGTATAATATTCGATTTTCCATTGTTTTCTGTTAATTAATTCAGAACCCCTTTCAAATTTTAGTGAAACAACTGCCCGTTAGTAGTGATTTTCGCTAATGGCGATCTGTATGCTTTGCTACAAATTATTATGATGACATTTTAGTAAAAAACATTTTTTATTTAGTTTTGTACCATTGATTAAATTGATAAAGTATTAATGGCAACACGTGAAGCTTAATGAACTTTATTGACTTAGCAGAACAAAGAACATTGCACTCTTGAGTGATTAAAAAAAAAGATTAAATTTTTAAGTTTAATACTTAACAATATATTTTTAATAATTTAAATTTAAATTTTAATAAACTTGCTACAATAAATATAATTACCCTAAAGTACTACTAGATGTACTAAAATTATTGTTTTCAGCTTGTTGAGTTTACTTGCTGAGACGAGGCTAGCTTTTGAGTTTTCCAGCGTATTTTATCACGCACATGATCTATTCTTTATGATCACAAGTAACAACAATCCAAAATGACACGTAACCAAAATAATCTTTCCTCAAATCTAACCCTCTGCAATACCGTTCAATAATAATATTGAACGGTATTGCATTGTATAGTACGGTATTGTATAGTACTGGTACCGGTACAGCGAATTAGTACGTAGTTCAAACCTCATAAATCAGAAGTTCTAACACAATAACCGTACAAACTAGAGGTGTTGGTAACCCAGCCGCATATAATATCGCGCGGGTCCTTCGGGATCGGCACCAACGAACGAGCACAACTCACTCACACACCTCAACGGAACCTCAATACTTCGCTTTGTACCCGACTCAAACTTGCAATGTCTCTGTGTTGGTAAGTTTGGAACTACACACATACGCTAAGGTCACATGCTACGTCATATGACGTATCATGACGTGGATCGCCGTACGCGGTATGTGCCAGTAATCATTTCAGGAATTCAGGAATAATTAGTCATCAGGTTGACGCCTTTGCGTTTTTGTTTGGAAGGCAAAACAGAACATTTATGGTAGGTGATCAGTACTTTTTTGTGCTGTGTTGCCCAAGTGGGATTGGGTCACGCCTTCCGATCCGTAAATCTCAGGTTCGATCTTGGCCGTGCACCAATGAACTTTTCTGACGTTGAAAAGTTTGTGTGCATTTAAAGTTTACATGTGCTCTTACGGTGTAGGAAAATATCATGAGGAAACTGACATGTCCTAGACATAATAATTCAAAATACTTGTGACATCCACCAACTTGCACTAAAGCCAGAGTAGCGGATAACGGCTCAATCACCCTTAATGTAGGGTAGGTCGGTGTATCTGTAGTGAGACGCAAAAGACAGCAATAATGATGATGATGAATACTTTTTTTTAAATTTTTTAATTTAAAATAAATGTTTAATTTAGAAATTGCTTGATGCATGAAAAAAAGAAGTTAATTTGTTTCGGAACGTTCGGGACAATTTCCTTAGAGAATTTTGATTGATGTTTGGATGACAAGCGCATCCATCCAAAGTGTGATCAAGTGGTCTTTTATCACTATTTTATACACATCTTCATCGCACGTTGCGTCGGTTCTTCTATCATATCGAGTTAAAAAATAATGGAACTCGGATGCCAACTTCGAAAAACCCAGTTTGAGACTAGACTGGATTCTAGCAACTTTTTTATTACTATTTTTTAAAAGGGCCTCAACAGTTTAATTAACATACCTGGGCCCTTATCATGACTTTTGATTGTCACGAAAACTTTTTTCGTTTTTGTTTGGCTCCATACACTTCAATAAAGAGCCTCTGGCGGAAACGTTAAGGAACTAAGTTAAATGTATAGAGCCAAACGAAAACGAAAAGAGTTTTCGATAACTATCAAACGCTACTATCAACTATCACAGGTAGATCACTTTAAAAGTCTTGGTTAAAGCAAGACGAATTAGTTTTTGACATTTACCTACGTAAAATTATCCATTTCATAAAATTAATCAGATGAGTACATCATTAGAACTATTATTTACAATTTATTTATTTATTGTTAAGCGTTTTTTGCTAGAAAATATCTAGCTAAGGGCCAGCATGAGCTATGGATAAATTGCCTTTCCCATCGAAACAACATAAGGATCTTTCCACAATTTTTATCCAGCGAGAAAGAGACAAACATATCCAAATTCTAGCTTTGTCTGTCACATCTAAGCGCGGTGGAAAGTTTAATTCACTAGTGCCCACTTGCACTGAATATAAGATTGCCTAACTCTTGCTTAACTATTTTAAACTATTCCTAGCGATTTATTCGCTAAAAGAATTCTAGCGAATATTCGTACCTTCAGCGAATTCTGTTCGAATTCACTAAACTCGTGCTAAATAATTTGGGTAGGAGCTAGCTAGAGTTAGTCTAAACTAGTTAAGCAATACTTAGGCAATTCTTATACGTAGTGGGTATAGAGGTAGCAATACTTTCAACAGTTGTTTGTCTCAATAATCCTACAACTATCGCCCTGCTGCCAAACTTGCTTAAAAACTGCCTTTTTTGCAAAAGGATGTTACAGAAGAATTATTTCATCACGTCTATTCCAGAAATTTATTTCCACATCCCTCCTATAAGTAAATAATTCTCCGCCATTTATTTAGAGCACGCCCATTGCCTTTCTACTTCAGGAGCGACCGCTAAAAATGATTGTGTATTTATCAAAATCATGTTTCGGCCATTACCCACCGAAAACATTACAGACCACAACATTCGTTGCTATTAATAAACGTGGCGCGCCATTACAGATGGGGTAAATCTCCTGGCTGTTGGCGCCAGATTACAATAAAACAGGCTGCTCTGCAGGCGCCTTGCCAAGCAAGTTTACCCTACCGCTAGACCGCACGCCACACTTGCGCGCGCGACCTCTCTTTCGAACTATCGACATCCGACAGGGACGCATAGATCATCACAGTTCACACTTGTTCTTGTTTATACAAAGATTTTAAACTCAAGTTAAAGACGTTGCATCATTAACTACTAAAAGCTCGGGACCGACCAGTCGTTGTCAGTGTTTATATTGCTTCCCTTAAGTTGTTGAGACCGCATTAATGAGCCCCAGACCCGTGCTAATGCGTTGAAATTATTCACATTAAATTTTACTAGATTCACGTTTTGGCGAGGATTATAATGTAAAGTAAACTATTCGTAATATTTTACATATTTTGTGGAATCTTTTGAAGTGAAAATAGCTTCATAAATATTATGCAAATTTAAATTCATACTAGAAATCACGAAATGTACCTGTCTTTAATATTTTTAAACATTGTTTTTACCTACTGGATATACCTAAGCTACTCGATTCCACCGCTTGTTAAAGCTAGATACAACTTTTAAGAGTTACGAAAAAGTTTCTGAAGGTTAAAGAAAGTGTTGCAATAAACATCGGAACCTAATTTTCTAACTTACATTATCATTGTTCCAGGTACGTGTCACCAGCAGGGTAAACGAACACAAAAACAATGGCGGAACTGTAAACACGACAGTCACGCATCCTTCGTCAAATTAATGACACACTTCGAAGACAGTTTCAAAACGGGACAAGACGTTACTCGAAACTGCGAAGTTGATATCAAATACAATCGACGCTGAGCCGAAACCATCCGAAACTACTGAAAGTGGGTCGGGCGCATTGTGCCACTGTCTCGGAATTGAGTTAGGTACAATGTCGGGAAGGGTAAACTTGCGTCCTTTTCAATGGCACGTTCGAAAATTGCACGCTCGCCACAAAAACTTGGTAGACCCCCTACTTTCAATTTTCGATTCAAAATCTTACAAAATTAGAAAATCGTTACGCCTTTCCCCCGAAGTGGCCTTTGTAAAGGTGTAATACAACACCCACACTTCTCTGGACGATATTCAGTCCCAAATGTGACAGGGGGCGAACCTGTTGCCATACACCGGACTCCAGTCATGTAGTAGATGACATACAATACGCACATATGTACATATAATGAACAAATTGGTGCAAGCCGTCGGCTGGGCTTGAACCCGCTCCTCTGGCTAGTTGGCGATCATCATCATCGCTTTCCTGAAATTAGAAAATAGGAAAGTTTAATAAACCAAAATATTATTTTCTTTAAAATCAGAATCACCAGACCTGAAATTTATAATCGTCCCATTATAATCGTCCCAAAACAACTTCATCAGTCAGGCCTTTAAATATTTCAACTGCGAATATTATTTATCAATCGGATTTCAAAAAACCTTAACTGAAACGTTGTTATTCTGTTCTCACAATAGAATCACGATCGAGTTTAGATTCTAAGTATTTCGCTACATAGTATCCCTCGCCAAACATTGGTACAGCATCAGTCATTGCCAACAAAGTTTATTTTTCAACAAGAACAGAGCACAAATGTGTTTGCTGCGGTCACTAGAACTTGCAGCGTTGTCGCCTCGGAGTCGACAAGAAAACACGGGCAAATAACATTCTTAAACCAATAAGGAAGTAGGTACGACGACCTACAGGAGTATGTGTATGTGGGAGTATGAGTAAAATACATCGTAAAGGAAATGAAAATAGAACACCCATATTTCTAACGAACTTGGCGCAAGAATATGGAATCGAATCACAGCTCGACTCAGAGGCTACATAACTTGAATATTCTAGTCAGACTTGTTCTATCTAGGCCACTCTTGATTAAGCTCATAAAGCAACATCGCGGGGATTTTGCCATTTAAGATGCATTTTAGTCATGTCCTCTACATTTCATACAAATTTCATTGGAAAAGGCATACTTAATGCGTGGTGAAAATCTAAACAATTTCAATTATTACAATTTATTTTTTAATTGCAAAGGCCATTCAAGCTAGAAGTACAATAACTACAAGCTAGCAACATACATGGCATGGCAAAGGCAAGTTTTAGACGCGTAACTTGCAACTCGCACACATGCCATCACGTCTCAACATTCAAAGCAAATTGCATAAAGCAAAAGTCACGTAGCGTCATGCTCTATTAGTCGTCACCGGCTCTAACATGACAGCGAACCCATATATAAAGCTTTCCAACAATTGTCGAGTTTACTGCATCTAATATTGCAAATTACAATACGACAATAAGCCGCAACGACGAGCATATTAAACCGAGACTTTCCCGACTTCATTTACCGGGGATGATCCCGGAGAGCGATCAAAGCTGGCTTATTGATTGCGTCCACCACGGCTTCCCGGGATCCCTAGCTATCTCCCCTGTCCCCCGGCTCCGCGGCCCCTGGATCCCCGGCTCGGCTCCGGCAGTAACCACATAATCCAGGGATTAGTTGGGGACAGAGTACAAAACGTCAGATCCTAGAGCAAAAAGTTACATTAGCTTTTAAAACTCTCGCAGAATGAAGCCATGTGATCATGAAGCTATTGCCGCCTTTTCAAAATGCGAGACGATTTTTAATTTTGTTGATTTTGTTACATGTTATTTCTTATGGTTTGTATGGCTTGTTTGAAAAGACTCGGTTGTCGATGTTAGTAATACTTTTTAGCTCCGACTAAATGTGGCATTATATTAACTGAAACAGATTATAGCTAAACCACATGCCATCTCTAAGTAATTGCATACCTATAGGAGGGAGTATAATTTCTTAATAAACCAATTAAAGATGAAGAAGTTACATATGAAATTGGGTTTCTGACATAAAGTTCAAAGCTAGGTTTAATATTCCTGAATTGACAAGTACTCTATATATACTTCAGTTTCAAAGTGAAATTAACGTGCTAACGCTAATGGAATATCATTCTCTGCGGATAAGCGAAATTGATCTAAAGTAATCCTCAGATTACACAAGACATACTACTTGAAATGCGTACTTGTATTATGCCTATCCGATATTTCCTCAACCGAATAACACCTAAACATTGATAAATTAAATCGATTTCCGCACCAAAAACCTATCCCGCAGTGAAACTAATGATTGAGAGACGCAATGCGGTTAGCTCGGTTTAACCGCAACGGATAGAATAGTTCAGTAAAACCATGATTAACACGCTGACTAAACAGCGATTACGTTAAAGATCTAAATCTAAATTCAGGAGCCGCAAGAATTCGTGTCCCGTAAGCCGAAAGACGGAGCGTTGGCGGGCTTGCTCAGTCTGTAGGCCTTATTGATAGCTGGAGAGACAGAAAGGATCTAGAGACATAATTATTCATGCTTACAGAGGATTTGTTTACGTCTAGGCGAGAAAATTTGCCCCTACGGCAATCATTTGTAACATTACTACCTTTGTACCTAAAAATAATTGGAGACTGCCTCTACTCATCCTTACCTAACTCTAGTAGGTATTTAACTTACTCCATTTTGTATCTGTGGCGACATGACTGACGCACGACTAAATCACATTCATTGTCAAAGGCTGGCTGTTGAGTGCGTTTCCACATGGCTTCCACGTATATCAAATTTGCCGGTCGCTTTGTTACGCTATGGACTAAAATTAGATTTAAAAAGTGGCTGTTGTGGAACAACGTGGTCATTTTAGAGGCAAAAGAGATAATACACTAACATTTTTCAAAATTCCATTGTCGAAAATTTTCTTCATTTTTCAAAGGATACCAAAAATTCTTTGAAAACCAATTAAAATGGAAAATAGTACATGTGCATAGATTTTTTCTCGTCCGCTTTTTATGGAGTCATATTCCTTTATGAGTGAATATTGCTCGCTAGAAAGGTATGGGGTACAAGCGAGCCAAATGAATGCCGTAAAAATCTGGGCTCCGTTATTTTGAGGTCGTAAACTCGCGAATTATTCGGGATCGAAATGCTTTCTGTGCTGAAAATTATTCAGAAATACGTCACGTCATACAAAGTAAATAAAATCACAAATTCGAGCATGGAAAATGCTTACATAAATTGAAGAGAAAACTTCATCAAAATAATGGCAATTTAGAAGATAAAGACAGTCTAACTAAATCCCCTGACATCAAAGCTGAGCACTAACGATTAAGTAAAAACGTGTATTTTCTATCGTAAGTGACCAAGAGCTCAGAATCCCAACCATTTTCTCAAATGACGGAAGGCTAACAATATTACAGCAATTTTTTACACCCACCCGCCTAATAGGGGATGCAGAGTGGAACATTCAAAAAACATTATTTACCCTTAAATCAACCCCCAGACAAAATAGATTACGACGAGGCCTCTCGTTACTCTGACACGCTGATGAAGCGGACTTGAACAAAGAAAAAATAAAGACGGTGCTATGCTTAAATACAAACTGAAGCTCTAATAGCCACTTGCAACAAATTTAAGAATTGCGTAAGTCCTGACTCAACTAGTTTAAACTACTCCTAGCGAAATATTCACTTATCGGAAGCTTATCAAGCACATACAGTTAAAAATCTCCTAAGAAATGCCTTAAAGTTCGTGCAAAAAAATTAAGGTAGGAAGCTAGCAAGAGTAGCTTAAACTAGTTAAAGTAGAACTTAGGCAATTCTTAAATTTAGAGCAAATGGCCATAAAAGTACAAGTACATTTTGTTCGTATTCATTTCAGTATTATTCTACACTATATACTTTTCACACAAAACTAACATGACTAATCCTGAGCGCCAGTCCCTATGGTATTTAGCAATATTCAATTACTGGTTAATTCATACGCACACGTTATAATTTAGCTGTTTGGGCAGGTACTAATTACTTACTTACCTATTTTATATAAAATAGATTGAGGTCAAAAAAGAATAGTTATGAATCTGGGAGTGGTAGGGTCAACTGGGGCAAGTGCGTCTTTCGAGAATTACTGACAAACCCTTCACAAATTAGGCACCACCTACGTCTTTTTTCTATCTTTAGTTGCAATATTCTGTACAAGATGGCGTTAGCTGCCTCGGTTGTGAAGGGTTTATCATTACATTCATCATTACAATTCTCGAATAACGCAATTGCCCCACAGACGCATTTGCCTCAGTTGACCCTACTTACGTCTAAGCTACAAACCTGAGTTTGAGTTTATTGTATAATAAGTATTTAAATCTATTATGTACAAATCCAGAATTGCAAACAAAAGAGCGCTAAAGAAGATAAAACTTTACTCAGTGAGTAGAAATGTTTGATAATGATTATGACGATGATAAACTAACTCTAGCAGCTAAAACACAAGTAAGTAATAATGACATTTTTCAAACTAAAATGTACAAGCACATTTCCCATCTACTATGTAGACTATGCAGATGTGTCAACTGTCTGCACCGCAGATAATACTCCTACAAGATCTACGACACCTAACATCAACACGCTAGGTCAAACACACATTTGCCGTATCACTGCGTGAGATTAACCCATCACAACACAACAACACAATACACGTGCAACACAACAACTCACGACAAACCGTAGTTCCCAACATCGAAGCTAACAAAACTAAATTGTTCTAACAGCCGCGGCTTAATTCCCCCACGACATGCGAATAGCATTAAATATCAGTAGCTTGCCAATTAAAGTCGTAAACTTTAATTGTTATTCATGGAGTCATAATGGGGTATGTAGAGCTGGAAACTTCCACTTCGCAGCACCCCTAATTGTGCTTGAAACGAGCGAGCACCTGAGCGACTCTCACAAATAAAGCCTTGCTTCTGAAATTAATTCAAAATAATAAAAGAAGACTGAGTGCATAAAGTAGTTGAATATAATTTAGTCTTTACACTATCACTCTTACCCTTAGTTTTGATAGTTTGGTTTTCGTTTGGCTCATTATAATAAAGTGCACCTGGTGGAAACGTTAAGGAACTATAGGTTAAATGTATGGAGCCAAACGAAAACAAAACTTGTGGTAAGCCCCTTGATCGAAGTTTATACTAATCTTAACTTAATTCAACATCCTATAAGCAACGTCTTTAAAATAACTCTGTTGTTCAAACATGGCAGTTAAACGGCTGAAATAATTATGGTGGTTTTAGATTAGAAAATAAAATACATCCGAGGACAAACAAGTAACATTATTAAAAGGAAAACAAAAAACCCGGCTGCAAAATGTCGTACCCTATGTCACTTCCACTATCAAAACGATTCAAATGACACCTCACATTTCGAAATCCGTCAAACCGTTTAGGGTGTAGGGCGTGCCAAAGAAACCTCATACATACATACACTTAAAAACATAACCCTCCTTCTTGTGCAGTCGGGTAAAAAGAATATTTTCACTGACCACATCAGGCTCATAATCAGTACCTAGTTAAATAATCAGTGTGTGTATACCTAAACAGCTCAATAGATTTGGGTAAAATTTCTATGAAAGCTTTAAGATAAACAAACGATTTTTTTTTTATCCCGTAAAAAGTTAACGAAAGTGCGCAACGGGACGCAACTAGTTTCCAGTGAAAATGAGAAATAATTTATGAATTTTGAGTGCAAGTGTACTGAAAGCTTGTGTATTTTGAAGCGCTAATATTATGCTTTATAATTATTTTGCTGTGCACATTAATTGCTATGCTATACTAGCTGTGCCTTTACAATACTTTACTAAAATCCGTTTATCTGTTTCAGTGTGTGTAAAGAACTAACAAACAAACACACACAGACACAAACACACGCACAAACATTGACTTTTATTTATAATTATCAGTAGGAACTAGGATTAACAAAACACGAGCATCGACATGAAAAAGTAAGTTTGTTTTTTTGTTTGTTTGTTTATTTGTTACACTTTCACGCCTTAACAACTCAATCGATCATTTTGCAATTTTGCAAATACATTGTCAGGTGTACAAAAAGACATAAGGTACCTTCGACCCCAAAAAACATCTTGTGAGACTGCGGGCCAAGCCCCGAGAAGCAGCTAGTATGGAGAAACTATCCATAGAATCCATCCAATCTATATGTGATAAATAAAGATAGAAGAAACAATTCATACTAAACAAAACAAAAACAGAGGCCAAATCACGTCTCCTCGCTGCAGGACACCCTCTCAGAAAATCGAAAGTTCTCATACCATACGTCCCAATTATCGACAGCACCTCCCCGGGGTGGTTGACCTACATCTCTTCCCACACTACCTCACCCAAAGCGCTTCAAAGCAAAACAAATAAATATATACCATATCCCCCAAAAATACAGTCGCAAATAAATTAACACCTTCCGTCTGTTTAGCATTCAGAAGCTTTCTGCCATCCGTACCTATCAATTTGCTTAATAAATGACACTTCACACTTTCTTTCCTTTATTTTATTGGAATTTTGTAATCGTAGCCTTTAAAATGTAACTTTGAAATTTTTCTGCCAATAGCGAAGACCTTTGAGAATTACATTTGCTTAATTTGATGCGGGCCTGTACATTTTTGCTGAAGTCAACGGACTGTTTCAATTATCTTGCAAAATGTATAAGTACAAGCAGAAAAGTAAATAAAACACATTTTTGAAAAAAATACCGTTTTCGAAACACCAGTGCACCGCAGGGTATCATTAGGAAAAACGCCTTATATCTGATATTGGTTAAATAGATAATTTCATGACAAATGTCATGAAATGTCATGAGAAAGAATTTAAATGTCAAGAGAAAAATGCTTTATATCTGATATTTGTTGAATATATAATTTCATGATGTCATAAAATGTCATGTTATGAGAAAGAAATGAAATGTCATGAGAAAAATGCCTTATAGTATAGTATATAATAATAATCACGCAAAAGTTACGCATAACAGTTAAAATAGTGAAATAGTTGTTACAAATTCCAATTAAATAAAACTACATCCCAAAAACTTTTTTACTCTAAAGTAGCCGCTGCCAGATTTCACCATATAATTTCTTGCCTTTCAAAAAATACTAAACCCAAAAAGGTACGGAAATATTTTTCTTCTGAAAGACAGGTAAGAAAATAGATTAAAGGTCGTCTTCATTTTATAGGAGAGGCAAGTCTTAACGATGACTTTTCGGCCTTAAATTTATACCTATGAATATTTATGAGTCCCTTCTTTTTCCTTTCTCACGGACAATTCTTGACTTAATCAAGGTTTTGTTCGTAACACAGAGTTTAATTACCAAATTGTTGGTCGTTATAGGTACGTTGCTGTTTATAAATATAAAAGAGTTTTGTCTTTACTTATGCTAAGAAAATCATATTTTAGGTACGTTTGATATGATGTAGGGTTAACTGAGCCAATGCGTCTGTGAGGCAATTGCGCCTTTCGAGAATTACTGACAAACCCTTCACAAATTAGGAAGCTAACGCCATCTAGTACAGATTATTGCAACTAAACATAAAAAAGATGTAGGTGGCGCCTAATTTGTGAAGGGTTTGTCAGTAATTCTCGAAAGGCGCAATTGCCTCACAGACGCATTGGCCCCAGTTGACCCTACTACTACAGGTAAACCAACTAAAATTTGACTATTTAATTAAGTTAGATAGAATCTAATATTAAATTAATAATAATTAGGATATTAATCAAAGCTTCAAAAGCTGTCCTTTCTCTTTTTACTCTTTCAAGATAGGATAGAAAATTCATAAAATCACAAAAAATACTTACCTTCTATAAATTATTGATTGATTGATTGATTGATTGATAAAAAATGCACTAAACTAAAGGAACAGACACGGACACATTTTTAACGAAGCAGTAGGGCAACTCGAAATTCCTAGATATAACTAATTTTCGAAAGACACAATTGCCCCACAGACGCATTTGCACTAGTTGACCCTATTTTTATTTTTATCATCTTGAAATTAAATCTCGAGCTATCTCTTATCTTGCCAAAGAAATATTTGTGGTAGAATTATTGCAGTTACTTTTTGTCTTGCCACGACACCGCTGATTTTTATTCGAAGAAGTTCGTTAAACAAGGAGCAAGTCTTAAATTTCGCTGACATGCAATTTTTTAAGAAAATTGTACCTCTACCACATTTAAGCAAAAATATTTCCATCCTTGCTAGGGAATTTGCGAAAATGTAAATTTATTCCGGGGCACAATGAGGCCTCCGCAGTGCAAAAACTGAGGTTAATAGCAGGGCGACATGCCTCCATAGGATTACGAAATTCGTAACTCCCGCCCGGCTAATTCTAAGGAATTTGTCCTTTTGTATGTGCATATTTGCTGAAATGTGCTAGGGACTTATGCGCGCCCTTTATTTCAATTTGCATGAATTATTTTGTTTTTCTCGTGTTTTTTATGCGGGAGGAAATTGTCTTGACGCGTCTTTTGGCTTGTGGAACAATGTTCTTTTCTTTGATCAATGTTAAACAAGAAATACGACCAGTGTTTAGAGGACATGAAACATTGTGCAGAGAAAAAGTAGCCCAGAGATATTATTGTGCTTCTAAGACAATAATTTTAGCAAAATATTACGAATCTATTACGGGTAGGTACATAGGTATGCTAATGTTTAGGTACTTCTGACTACAATTTAATATATAGCACCATCATCCAAGCAGTCTTCTTTATCTCACTACTGAGCAAAGCTTCTTGTATATTATAGTTGTACTATGCCACCTGTCTCGGGTCTGTCCTAATCGGATCTAGGTTCAAACCAGAAGTGTTGACTTTACCGTCAACCCATCTCACATCTACTCTCAAACCCGCTATGTAGGAATCCACATAAACTTACCACAAATAACAACATCAAGTATTATACAAGATTCCAACAAGACCTCATAAGACTTTATGTTGTAACTCAAAGATGAGTAGAAAATAATGTTTTTATCAATCAATTTAACAACAGTAACTCTTAATACAAAATTGCGTGCCCACCATTAAAGTAACTACATAATTTACCTAATTCAAGTGACCGGAATCGTTTCGTGAATGCGGTAGAGGACATGTGTGACCCACGGCCTGCCGGCGGTCACGGCAGTCCTGAGGGACACGGGGTTAATCATAATGATAATGGTGTACTGTACTAGGCGTAGGGATGTGTGGTTTTTGGGTGAGTGAGTATGTTTTTCGAAACAGCAAATCCGTTGTGATAACGTTTTTTGAGGTAGCTCTCAGGCAGATATCGTGATTCAAACGAGTCTAATTTATAGACACTTTATCATAGTCAGACTAATCTTGAGATGCCAGTGATGACTTACGGAACTGAGACGTGGTCGCTTACGATGGGCCTCATAAGAAGGCCCTTAGTCACCAAAATAGCAATGGAGAGGGCAATGCTTGGAGTTACCCTGCAAGATCGAATCAAAAATGACGAAATCCGCAGGCGAACCAAAGTAACCGACATTGCCCGAAGAATTGCCAAGCTGAAGTGGCAGTGGGCAGGGCATATCGCTCGTAGAAGTTGGCTACGAGCCGATGGGGCAGAAAGATTCTCGAGTGGCGACCACAAGCTGGAAGACGCAACGTGGGACGGCCTCCCACAAGGTAGGCTGACGATCTGGTGAGGGTCGCGGGAAGCCGCTGGATGTGGGCAGCGTAGGACCGGTCGTTGTGGAGATCATTAGGGGAAGTCTTTGTCCAGCAGTGGACATCTTTCGGACTGACATACTGACTGACCTTGAGATACAACCTCGAAGAAAATTTGCTTTTATTGACAAGCTTTATAGCTATCACACATCGTCACGCCTTTCCCCCACCGGGGCTGGCAGAGGTGTAATACAGCACCCACACTTCGCCGGACGATTTTTAGTCCCAAATGTGACAGGGGGCGAGCCTGTCGCCATACATCGGACTCCAGTCATGTGGCAGATTAAATACAATACGCACATATGCTCACACAATGAACAAATTGGTGCGTGCCGTCTGTTGGTTTCGAACCCACTCACTCAATCACACAATACGATCAAAGCTCAGTTTATTTTGAAGTACATTGCACAAGTAAAAAAAAACGTTTTTGTGAAATTTTCTTGTTTGTAGGTAAGTACAATTAGTTTGTTAATCTATGTTAATAATTCAATGTTTTGTTTTACCTAAACAGACAAATTAGGCGAAACTAATAACAAACGAAATTGCCGCAAACTAAACCAATTTACTACAAATTGTATTCACTAAAACAGCTTTATTTAGGCCTTTGCTAATTTCTGTTTCCGTACCCTATTATTTTAGAGTAAAATTTGGTATAATAGGACGGGTATTTTGATTTGAAGGGCCACCCAGTAACTAAATAAGTAACATTTTTTCTCTTTTATTTTGGCATCTAACACTTTAATATACGGTGTCATGTTTTATCTTATACCTTTAAATGAGCAATTCTTGTATATATATATATATATATATAATTGGAATCTCGGAATCGGCTCCAACGATTTTCATACAAATTAGTATATAGGGGGTTTCGGTGGCGATAAATCGATCTAGCTAGGAATCATTTTTAGAAAATATCATTTTATTCGTGTTTTATCGATAATCAATCTCAACTGAAAAATATGACTCTTCCTGACATCTATTGGCGAATAATAATACTACTATTTTTTGTGAGCAACTAATTGCTTTAACGACACAACAGCAGATGGCGTTGTTAAGTAACACGAAGTCAATGAGTGTTTGCTTTGAGGTTAGACTAAAATCAATTGTTTATTATCCAAAAAACACAATTAAAAAATAAAAAAAAATACCGAGCAAAGCTCGGACATCCAGGTACTACATATTTAAGCTAGCTGCCTTTCACGGTTTTATACGCAGTTAAAAAGTAACCACTTCATGTGTTAATCCAATGGTATAAGCAACCTCAAATTTGAATTTTGAACGTATGAAGTAACAAACGAACATACACACAAACTTTCCCCTGTACCATACGTGTAGGATTACAGTATTCCACAATAAAATAAATCTCAGTCATAGTCTTAGTCAAGTATTTCAGTCACAGTACAATCTAAAATATGCTTATTACGCAGTTATATGGCCTAGACTGTGGACGTATTTATGAACTAACTCTAGTTGATCAGACCACTGAACTTTGTGGACTCAGGTTTTACGGAATTCGAACAAAGAACGGGGGACATTTTGATAGTGTGAATGAGGTCTAACGTCTAACTAAAGCTAGAACATAGCTGCTAAGTCAAAGTAACTCCCTCACTTCGCTCGTCCCTAAAAAGGACGACCACTACCTTGACGACCTACTTCCACAGACACAACCTTAACTCTTATCGCTATTGACAAAGAGTACATTTTCAAGATGGCTTAGTTAGAATCTTACTTACTATAGTTTCAAAGGCTATGTTAGATGTAAAATATTGGATTCCCAGGACACCGAGTGTGCGGGTGACAGCATAATAATAACCTGTCGAGGAGCCCGCCTATTTCCTAATTTGTAAATATGTATACGTAGCCGAAGGCGACGGTAAAAGGGAATATGGTTCTGGGTATTTTCTCTGTCTAATTTTATTCTTTTAACCCACACAATACAAATTAATGTAGGCACAATATCACATAGACATAGTCGACATATTTTCTTTTAAAATTTTAAATTAAAATAAAATTTTCATAAAATAAAGAGACTACATAAATGTAACATTTTTCAGGCTCTCATAAAAGTTTGAGTTAAATTATTGTTAGACTGATCTATCATCCATTATCTGAAGAGCACTCTCAAGTAACTGTCATACTCATCTTCATAAGGGCGCTCTAAACTTACACGAACATACAACACGTCTCCTAAACAAGAAAAAGCTTTTACATCACAAAGAAGCATTTTATGCTCATTATCTAAATATTCACAACGCGAAATACGGCTGAAGTTTTTAGACAACGAGCACAGACATCAGTTGGCGTTTCATCTTTGCTTTTCCATGTGGTGTTTTGTCTTTTGTTCCTTCCCATACGCCGCCACAGTAGCGGTGCATGCAAATATTTACCTAGCTCTGCTTTGTAATGCTTGCATAATTTTACGACCGCAGAAAATATATCGGAGCCAACTTGGCAATCGCAACTCATTTACTTAGCCCAGCAGAACTTTATCGCTTTTGCATTACGTATAAACTATTTTATTTTGTTTCAGGTACGATAGGAGATACGTCTATAAATCGCGTAAGCAATACTTCCTTTTGTGTACAAGATAAATAAAGGAGTCATAACATACCATAACTCACCGGACGTTCTCTAAATTCCCGATAGTGAGCAATACCACAAATATCTTTAGTCTATTTCTCGGTAAGAAATGGAAGAAACTAAAATAAATGGGGCATAGTCGGAGGCTCTCGGAGAGATGAAATTCCAGCGGCCCCTCATCCCGGGCGAGGCTATTGAATATGATCGAATATCTTGGCTTGCAGTGGGCGGGTGCGTGTACCTAGCTCATAAGTTTACGATGGCGAAGGTTGCCACTACCAAGCATATTTTTGCTTATGAAATTTGAAATAAGTTAACTTCATGTCAAATTCATGAAAACACCTTTCATATAACCTTGGACTAGTGCTACTGGAGCCATCTATAAACTACTATGACAAGATACTTACAAAATTTCAAATTTCGCTTATAATGGTGATCGTGGGCGTTCTATTGTTTCTGCCATATTATACTCAGTCTCCCTAATCACATCTCATGACTGCGACAGAGGCACGAACCCCATAAAATAAAATCTATTTTCACCCTGATGTTATGAACATTGTGCTCATCGATGAAACTTCACTGGAACACAGGCTACTGTCACACAGAGGACGCACGAACTATCAAGGTGTCATCACCCACTATGATAGAGTGTGGCGGGCGACTGGCGTGCCCTATCGACGCAGTTTTTGTCTCCATGATTGATTGATGCTGTTGTCTTCTCGGGTGGCAGTATTGAACGTGATCCTTAGCTCCGTGACCTCGTGAACTGAGAGCTTACGTTGCTTTTTGGGGGGTTCTTGGGAAAGTTAACTATAGGTAGGTATATAATTTCAGGCAACGGCGTTCATACTTTTGGCTTTTGTCTTTTAACGCGAATCGGAAATAAGTGCATCAATACATTATCTGAAAATTACCTATGATATTATGTTCTTTTTTGAACAGACTTCTGACTTTCGCTCCTTCATTTTTTTAATGTTTTGTCATATAGCGGTGCATAGACGTTCCTATTAATATTTTTATACTTAAACAAAATATGCATTTATATGGAAAAAAACTCGCTATTTCAGTATATCTGTCATACAAAAGCTTATTACTAGGGTTGAGACTTAGATAAAAGGGGTAGAGGTTACCCCAAATCTACAAATAACAGCAATGTCACCTTGTGCCCATAAATAATACTTTGCTGGGCAAAGGTCAAGTCTTCGTTACATCTGATCTCTGTTTTACAGCTCCTGATACGAGGAACCCGAAGTGATATTGAAATATCGATTCGCCCTCTCATCTTCATGCTATACTTATTCATAAAATAAAAGCTTCTGATCTCGCTACATTTTTATGTTTGTGAATGAGATTGCTCGCGGATTCTCACGTTCACATCGCATATAAATCTTTGAATGATAAATTGAGCCGAGCGTGAGTTGGAAGCGTATCTTGCATTAAATTGTTAGCTAACTATAGTGTCTTAGAAGAAATTCGCAATTTTTCACTAAACGAATAGCACTTTACTATTGTAAAATGTATTTAAACTTTGCGCTGTGATTTCGTATTTAAATTTAATTAATATTCTCTTTGAACATCATACCAACTCTATATAAACGTTCTTAGAAAATAAAATCACACAATCTGTCTTAAAAGTTTCACGAATTCTGCAAGAAAACCCATCAATATTTATTTTACTGACATCTCAATAAAAATACCAGCTGCGACAAATTTTCAAAGAGCTTTACGCCTAACCATCCAGTCTCCTGGATCCCTCATCTGAATTCGTGCCGCGCGACCTAGCTATCGAATTTTCGACAAATAAAAATTGGTTAACGTTTCTATACCTACAATAGAGTGACGTTCTGGCAGGTCCAACCGGGAACCGAGGCTGTACGTGCCAAACGACCGATGCTCTCAATGCAGTCAACACATAAACACAACATTTAGTCGTACCTCTTCAGAAATAAAGCTCAAAATGGCAACACTTTCACTGAAGCTACAAATCACATGGAAAAATCACGATATCTTTTCGAAGAATACGAGTACACTCGTATTTAGTCGTTCTTGTATCGCTCTGTACTTTTTTACCACAAAAAAGACCATATTGTTTCAACTGGTTTCGAAACGAAAATAAAATAGAAAATCACAGTTGGAAAGAATACGGTTGAATCGCGGATTGAAATTCCGATTTATGTGCATATTTCTGCTTCTAGATAATGTGTTACAGAATACTTGATTGCTCGATGAATATTAATGTTTTTACCTGCGTAATCAAAGGTCCCCGCTGCCCTTAACTCAATTAAGCGCAGGCGTTCTCTGATATTAGAACTTGCGATTGGTTTACTAACTCTTACTTCCTGGAAATTTCCTCTTACTTTGATAATAACACGTGAAGATTTAGTTCAAATGTAGTTTATTTCTGCCTTTTCATCTCTAGGAATACATTTGTAAGTTTAAATATTTTTATATATCTATTAAGGTAGGTAAGCACTTAGTTGAAAGAAAAAGTTAATCCCTAAATATTTTTTGGTATTACGTCACTTTGGTAATAAATAAATTGTGAGGGATACGCCCGCTGCTTTTTTTTTTCAATTTGTTTTATATATTTTAAGTCAATAAGATACGGCATATATTATAAACAAAACTTTGTATTTCAGGCTGAATTGGCTACAATCCTAATTATACTATGCAGTTCGATACTTGCCTTCTCGAGCATTTCTATTGTATACAATTGTGCAAAGCACTTCACACCTTATATTCACTCTTTACGTCTTACACACAATTTCTATTAAATACAATTTAAAAATAAATGGCCAAGACCGCCGCTTAAATTTAACGATATCAACCAGTAGGTAATAGAGTTTATTACAAAGCAATACACTTTTACAGGTGACCGTAAAGATAAAAGCAGTCATTGCCGGTAGAACGACACTGCCGAATCGAAATTAAAAGCAGACGGTGCATTCTCATAACAATTTCATGCGATATGAACACAGCCGGCCAGATAATCTCTGGCAAATCTGACATAGCGCATAAATTGTTCTGAATCAGCGAACCATAAACAATGAACCTGCTTTTTAAACGACAAAATAAAGCCCACAGAAACGTCCCACAGTGGTAGCTGGTAGCTCGGCATTGCGCAAAAAAGTTTTCCTATTAGCGAGTTACAGCGCGACGATCCAGTAGTGCATAATTCTCATATTATTGCGAAAGTTAATATTTATCATGCAGCAATAAAAAGTTATTTGACCGCTATATTATGATTATGACATGTTGAATCTATATTTTGCTAAATTACCCTATTTTTGGAATCACAATTAGAATGCTAAATAGTTATTGTTGATTGTTAATACCGATGCTCTCATTTAAACTCATGCAGTTATGATTGAAAAGTTATAGTGTTCATTTCATCGTAGCGCGTATTTAAGCCACGAATATTATATTTCCGCTTCGCATCGCAACGCTTCTGTAATCGATGCCAAGTTCCCTGTAACTCAAGCCTAGCAGCCCTAGCATTACGAGACGAAACTTGGCAAGAGCTGCCCGTCTATACTGCAAAACTTTTTCTATCGCCGGGAAATTTATTACGACAAATTTTACTAAAAAATAACGTTGGAGATTCGAGCTATTCTGTTCATGCAAATCTGTTATATTGTTTGTTTTGAATATTAACGTCCGCAGGATTTGCGGTGTCGGTTAGTTTGTTCAGCCGCTATGGGTCAACGCTCGAAACAGGCCAATCATAACGAGCCTTACTTTGTATGTATCTTCATAGCTTTTAACAAACAAATAAACTGGTAAGTACAGTAGCCGGCAATACCAAACAAAACTTATTAAATGAAACAGAAATAATTGCGCTAACTTTGTTATCCAACCAGTGTACAGCAATAGCAAAGTGGGACTGTGTCGTAATACGATTAGAGAAATTCTGCAGTATGCACCCAGTGACGACAAAAAGGTCTCGAGTTTCATTACAGTTCGCTAACTGGCACTGCCAAGCCAAAACAATACGTCGGTCGTTGCCCGCTTTCGTTCGTTTTCAATACCTACATTTGTTAAAAAATAGTATACTTTAATACTAAAATATTAACGATACAAAATTATTTTCAAAGCCTTTCTAAGCGTCCATATGTATAAATTTTAGTTGGTATCTTTCAGGTAAGAAATAATCATATTATTTTAGCATGTTTTATGTGTTAAACTGTCATGGACTTTTGAATTATTGAAAACAATGTGACTTCTTTACATTATTTAATGACATGTCGTTTTTAGCATTTCCGTGTAGTAGAATCCTAATTCCTGTCACGTCTCACAAATATTAACTAAACTTTATACTCCAAACAAGTTCCAGTCCCGGCAAGTGGAGTCCCATAAAAGCAGCACGCCCTTTCACTTGCAATGTACCACCAGTGTGCTATTATTTCACCATCATAAGCAATTTCATAGCATAAAAGCCGCTGACCCATTTCACTTGCACGTGTGTTCACGCCAATAAGGTGTGTGTTAGCGCAAATGCGAACTATTTCCCTGCTTCATAAATTACAATTTGGTCCTTGAGATGTTTGTGAGCGAGAATATGCAAAATTTATCACGGATAGGGGTAGGCTCGTGTGACAACTCGGTGGCACGCAGGGAGGCATTATGTGATACACACATTCTCCTTAGATAACTGATGCCACCCGTCTAGTTATGCTACTGTTTAAGTTCCCTATTAGATTTTATATCCCTATCATAGTTGTTATGTAACTCCTTCGAGAGAACCCCTACCTTTATTAAGGTTAGGGTTTTGGTGATGCCCTTTTATTCATTATTTCTAAGTACTTGGTATTATGTTAGAAAAATGTCAGCCATTAAAGTCGGCTGTTAGTTTGGGCATAAATAGAGGGTCCCCTGTTATTTGTCCGGCCTCTTTCGCTGTTATTTTCATTGTTCTAATTGGGCTGCCACATCCTTTGTTTAGTTTTAGCGGAGAGGTCATAAGACGGGATAATATTAGGATAAAAGGAACATGTTACGTGAGGGCCTCTTTTCAACATTGTCTAAGCCAAATGCTCAATTAATATTCAGCTTTGAAGGCTTTCTGTTTTGTACTTATTTAATAACTTACTAACCATGAGTTATGTAAAAAAATCTGAAATTAGTAACTATACTCTTATAAGATGCAATGTATAAAACAATTAGGTAAATTGCTATAGCAAAGCATTCGAAAGTTTATTTGTTTTTATGAATGTAATTCCATCGTGTAATAAAATCATTCAACCAAATTCTAATATTACCATGACTCAGTTAGACAAAACTGAGTGGAACTGAGTTCAGTTAGACAATATTAATATTTCGTGTACCTTGTAAAATCATTAGTTCTAACTATTCATTACCGATCCTTCTTTCTTTATAGTTCAAACATTAAACTATTAAGAAAGTTGAACGTTTAGATTTCTAGCGACATAATAGGCTTATGTCATTTGAATAAACATTTTTTGGGTAATTTATTCTTGAAAGCGTTCCTTGAGTAATAATGTTTAATTGCTCTAATATTCTAAGTACTTTTGTCTACAGTTTGACTTAAAGTGATTTAAAAAGTAAGTAACATAATATTTGACCTGGTTAAACTTGAAATATTGAATAGTCCAAAGCTTTGCTACATAATAAATAAATAAATGATAAATATCTGTAACACTTGCACACACGGTCTGACATGGGTCTGACCCCAAACTAAGGAAAGCTTGTACTATGGCTGCCAGAGACTGATCTACACACACATATAAATATACGTTTAAATACATACTCAAATAGATATTAACACCCACCATTACCATTCTGTTCTAAGAAAATCATAGAACATAAGGCTTTGTAACAAGATTGCTTAAATAAAATACATAGTATGCATACATAGATACTATGTATTCAATTAAAAACGCCTGTACGCCTATGAATAATTTATGAGTAGGTAACATCTACATATTGTATACGGCGTGACTACAGCAATGATAATATATTAAAATTTATATCATGTATGAAGTCTCTTTCTTTTGCTGAACTGTATAACATTGCCGATCCAAATGAGGCATACAATTATTTTATAGAACTATTTAAATTATTCTACGATTTATGTTTCCCATTGATAGAAAAAACCATCAAATCCATCAAAAAGCCTAAGTGGATATCACGAGGTATTAGACAATGTAGTAAAAAGAAACGCTCACTTCTATGGAAATACAGATTGAATCCAAATGCATCGAACAAAGCCAACCTAATAAATTATTCAAAGGTGTATAAAAAGGTCACTAAGCTAACACAAAAAGCACAAAATGATTATGCAATAAAGACGGCACATAACAAGTCTAGGTGCACTTGGAATATAATCAATAACACCAAGCATAGGATACCGAGCGAATCTATCGGTGAAATAAGAGTCGACAGTGAAATAATTACTGATCCATCTCAAATATGTAATGCTTTTAATGATCATTTTATCGACAAAATTAAGTCAATTTCAAATAACGATGAAAAATTTAAATTACTGATACCAGGTAGACAAAATTCAATGTTTCTTTCACCCTGTACTGCATATGACATTTTTAAAATAATACATTCATTAAAAAATACGAATAGTGTAGGCTACGACGGAATTAATACTAAGGTAATAAAGCGTGTTTCTAAATATATTTGTGGACACTTAAGTTATATTATAAATCAGTCTATATGCTCCGGTATCTATCCTAACGCGCTGAAAATTTCGATTATCAAACCGATATTTAAGAAGAATAACAAAGAATGTATAGACAACTATAGGCCAATTTCTCTTATTCCTATTTTATCTAAAGTGTTTGAAAAGTATATCTCCTCACAACTTTACAAATATTTAGAGAAGATGGATATTCTCTGCAACGAGCAAAAGGGGTTTAGACAGAATCGGACAATTAATATGGCTATATACGACTTTTTACTTAATGTTATGACAAGCGTCGATAAAACTAAGCCTGTTTGCGCGATATTTTGTGACATGACGCAAGCATTTGATTATGTTCAACACAATATACTCCTAAATAAAATGGAAGCGTACGGTATCAGAGGCAACACATTAGAACTATTTCGTTCATACCTATCTAATAGGAAACAATACACAGAAGTTGCAAAAATTGACCTAAGAACAAAACAAGAAAAGATTTACCAATCACGAGAGCGATCACCTAAAACCGGTGTCCCTCAAGGTAGCGTAATGGGACCCATCCTGTTCATAATCTATATTAATGACTTACCAAAATCAATTGACCATCCGACGATTCTCTTTGCAGATGATAGTACAGTGACAATTAAATGTGAAAATAAATTGACATACGAATCTGACATAAATAATAGTTTAAAATCAATAATTGAATGGTTGGATGACAATAAATTAAAAATAAATTTAGAAAAAACAAATGTGATGCACTTTCGGCAACGTGCTATTCAAGATAAGATTATGGTACAGTATAACGGTACAGTAGTGAGAGAGGTCGAGTCAACCAAATTTCTTGGGCTAACCATTGATAGTAAACTCAATTGGAAAGCACACATAGATATTCTCAGCAAACGAGTACATTCTTCTGCATATGCGCTATTTAAACTATCTCTAATAATAAATAAAGAGTCCCTGATAACGGCATACTACGGTATGGTCGTATCAGCTCTTAGCTATGGCATTATATTCTGGGGAAACTCCACTGATAGAGAAATTGTTTTCAAAGCCCAAAAACGATGCATTAGAGCTATGTTTCACTTAAAAAAGACAGACAGCTGTCAGCCTTATTTTCTAAAATATAAGATCTTAACTCTACCATGTCTATATATACTTGAAATTGCAACATATGTAAAAGCAAATCCAGACTTATTTACACGGCTGGCAGATGTAAATATACGTAATAGACGGGATAATACTAGACAATGTGTACGAAAATCTAAAACGGCACTTATGGCCAAAAGTGTATTTTGTATGGCCCCCATAATTTTTAATAAAGTACCACGATCGATTAGGGAATTAAATAGTGTTATGTTTAAAAAGAAATTAAAAATACTATTACTTGACAAGTGTTACTACACAATTACTGACTTTTTAGATGACAGGAAATTTGATGCATTATGTTCAACCTGACTTTTGTAAAAAACTTTGACATGTAATACATTTAACTCAATTATTCATTATTATTATATTCATTAGCTCTGACATTTTAAATTATTATTTGTATGCCGCACCAGGCCAGGACATTTGTACTACCATATTTTAAGATCTGTATGCTATCCTGTATGTTGTATACTAAACCATGTTCTCACAAATAAATGAATCTTGAATCTTGAATCTTGAATCTTGAATCTTGAATTGTCCGCTTAGCAGAATCTTCTTACAAACTTATGAAACACTAGACCGCAAAGAACTGTTCCAAAGCCCCTCTAAGTAAACAAGCGGAAATGACACTTAAGTTGAAGGAAACTGTTGAAACGAAGAGATGGGGTGAAACTGGATGGTTTCCCTCGGCATTTCTCAATTTTAAAGTGCTCCCAAACAAATATTTGATCCGCGAGTCTACTGAAAGTGCCAGTTAAGAATGAGGGCCAAAGTCGAAGATTTTGATCTATTGTGATCAGTGGACCTTTTTATGATTCTAGAGTACTTTTTCCAAACGTTAAGGTTCGGCATACCTAAAATTAATAATACTCTAATAGGCTCTACTTAACAGACGATAATATTATGATGTCAGATCAAACGTTTGCTATTTAGAATATTGTGTCAATATTTCATTGTAATATAATTATATATTGTCAATATTTATTTCTACCTACTACTTTTTACTTTACTTTTTTTTAAATTTTTTATCAAGATACAAGATACAAATAGCTCTGTACTGGAAAAAAAACAAAAAAAAATCACCCAATTAGCCAAATTAAAGGCGGCGTATTCTTAATACAAGGATAGTGTGACAAAATACTGGTGGATGGGCAGAGTTCTTCGTTTGCTATTAGCCTGATAATTCGGGAGACTCCCAAGTATTCAAGGACTTTCCGACTTTAAAGTTTGTAGGGAACGTGGTTAAACATCCTCTAGATTTAATTCCATTAAGCACCGACGATACTCCAGCTACCTTGTTTTAAACTACTTCGCTTTCATTTAACTTTGCAGTATAAAAACGGCTAAGATACGCGACTTTGCAAGTCCATCGGCATTGTTCTGGAATTATTTTTAAAATCCAATTCTTCTACTGCGCCGTCCCAGTCCGCGGGACTGTTTCATTATTTTTAAAAGTTGCCGCAGAGTGACTTCGCTAATGTGGTTTGCTCGGCTCCAAAGGAACGGGGAAGGCTGTTCGTTGGAAAAAGTTGACCATTAAATGAAAACCGTTGTTAAAAGATAATGAAAATGCAAGACTATTCTATTAACATGCCTATAGTTATACCTATCAGATAAGATAAATATCAGATCCACACCATGTCATTATACTGTTTTTTCAGCTCAAATTTTGATACCGTTCAAAAACACAAACGAAGCTTTTTCTTCAGCTCTCTAAATTCTTAGGTTCCAGTGACCACTTCCGCCATTATATGAATCATCACTCGATCTACATATAAATCTCTTTCTCCAAATCTTTACCTACTCTATCAGGTGCAGAAGTGAACTTTTGTATTCAAATAAGTAAGAGACTTAAGCTATCCAGTTAAAACGTACCAGCTTCAAACTTAGCGAGATGATTGAAGTAAGTCCACAGTATTCATAATCCTACACTCATCTACTTTCCTAGAGCTTTGTATGACGAGCTGAGTCTCGGCGTCTGCCAAGGAACATCGTTAGACCGCCATTGACTTAATAAATTTTGTAATTATGAACCTTATGAACACTTCTCGAGCTCTGTATAAAGTGTAACCTACAAATTACATCGTAGCAGCTTGAGTCTTGATTTACTTTTGAGCTCCGCATTATTCTTCTAAAAACGTTGATTAAGGAAGGTAGGTACATATGTACTTGATTGTATGAAACTTTACTTAGAGTCTTAGTGTTGAGAACGTGAGTGAATTAAAGCTACTGGTACTGCCAATGACTAGTGTGTTTTGGATGATTTGTACAACTAGGAAGTACAGGTTACTTGTTCATACATACATACATAAAACACATATCGGCACGCCTTCCAATTAGGCTTTTGCTTGCAGAACTAAATAAACCAAATAAAGCCACGTGGGAAGTCCCACAGCGGTTTATAAACTATACTAACATTGCCCACTTAATAGATCAACATTAGTCACTTATACTTCAAGTATATTTTTCGCTCTTTTCACAAGTATATTTTTTATTCTTTATGAAATGTATGTCTCTTTCGGTTGCTCTCACAAAATACATATAATTTTCTTACGAAATCTTTACTTTTTATACAGCCCTTCTCCTTAGCTCTTCAACGAAATTCAAGTTCGCTTATCCAACCACTTGTAGTTTATCAACCTCACTCAGTTCTAAGAACATTGGTTAGTTACGACCAAGTATCGATATTTAACGAGCTCGGTATGAACAGATCGTCTAATAAATCGTTTTGCGCCACACGCTCCTACTCGCCACTCGCCGGTTACCACAATTTAGTACGTGTGATAAAATAGCACGTTCTATGCAGAGTGCTTTGGTCCATTTAGCGGTTTGTGTGCGAAATGGTACTGACTTTCGGACATACGGTCGTTAAACAGTTGCAAGGTTTGCACACTGCAATATTGTCCTTGTGAAATACTCTTTATCCTATCACGAAACTTACGTATTACATAATTGTGTTGAATTGTACGTGGAGCAAATATACGAGACACGAACTGAATTTCTTAAATGTTTTTTAGAAAAAAGGTGAACTATAAGAAAAATTGCTTAATATGAGTACAGCATAATCTTTCAAAATAAAAAACCGACTTCCGAATAGCATTTTGTATTAAAATTGGACTAATTTGTAAGCATATCTTTTCATGTGGGTGTTGCACACCTCTGCCAGCCCCTTTGGGAGTAAAGCGTGACTAAATGTTTTGTTATATCTTTTCAAATAAAAAAAAAAACTAATGCGTTAAGACGCGTTAAAAAAATACAACTGACTTGTGAACCTCCTTCTTTTTGAAATCGGTTAAAAAATATCGGACTATTTGTATGTATTTTTTGTATCTGAATCCTGAGTTTTTCTGTTTAGCACACAAAGCAAACCTAACAATACAAGACTTTCGATTTAATCTATTTGAGCAACATTAGTTGTCAATTTATAAATCTCGCATAGGATCTAAAAAAAAACAAATCAATAAAATTTAAGACAAAACACCCTTCATTCTTGCGAAGAATCATGAGTTTACTGATCAAAGAAATAAGGAAGAACAGGAAGCAAACCTAAAATCACAAACCCAAGAACCCCGACACTAGCAAACGATTTATAGAGGGCAGTAACATCGGGTGCAGCTCGCACCAGCTAATTGACCCGGGTCCCTGTTTGTGTTGGCGCGGCGCCTGCAATGTTTGCTCGCCGAAGCCTGATTGTCGTAGTCTACAAGCTGGATAAATGTTAGGACTAGCAGCTTGAGTTAGAGCATAAGGGCAAAGGCGGGGAGTTGGGTTGACAAGCATGTATAGGCTCTCAAAACCTAAGCGATTCGCTCCTCACATCTACCTACCTGTTATCTGTGCTTTGGTTTGTAAAAAATCTCGCGACCAAAATCTTTTACGACGAAAATCATAACGTGTGTGACGTTATGATTTTCGGCACAGCTTCTTCCGATTCCTAATTATCTTAAACTATTCCGTTCAACTGTACAGTTCTAGAAAATCGAATAAACTGTACAGTTTTTCTCATACACACATGTAGATTTATCATTGCAGTTTGAAATGTACCGTCCAATCGTAACTAGTTTTCGTAACGTGTGTAGCAGCCATTACGGACTAAAAGTCTGACTCAGCCAATATTAACCCACTAAGAATAAACATATCTTCAATGTCAGCCCACATCACCCCAGCCAGACAACATCAGGCGAGACAAAGACACGCCACTCATCATCACCGTAGAATTGAATTGTGGATACCTACTTAAAAAATAGAAAAGGTAAAATAGACGAATTTTACCAAGCAGTACCTTAGTAGTACTTTCAAACTTTTAAAACATTGAACGTAGACGCAACGCTAGTAGGTAAACAAATTATTTTCATGCAATTTTAATTCACGAGCGAAACTCAAATTTTTGGCGTCACGAAAATCCTTATCGTCATATTAAATAGATCAGCAAAAATACACAAGCCCTAAAGAGTAAAACCAAGAAAAGTAGAAATCACGAAACCTCGTAATTATCTCGTCGCGTTGACTTATTTTCCATTCAAAACGCCCCTATGTATACGGCGTTATTAAAATTAATGTGTCTCAAAAATATAGCCGCGAAGTGTATCCAGCGCGAGCGTGGAAAATGTTACAATTTCGACAGGTAAAAGCGAAATTCCCTCAAACACATTAGAGCAGGCATTACTCCCCACGTGTTAGGCAATGTAGATAAAACATTAATATGTATGAATCTCGTTGCTTGTTTGTGGGGAGAGCTTAGATTTTGAGGCGGTCTCGAGTTACGATGAATAAAGAACGATCGTCCCAGTTACATAATTGTGGAGAACATAAGCTTTAATGCCGACACACGGTGATGATGCCTTTCCTTGTACTCAGTGATGCTGTCTGCTAATATATAATATTTAATTTGTAGAGATACGGAAAACGGGTTTGGTTTCACTATAGATAGAGTCATTTTGAGAAAACGACATATTCTGCCCGGCCTAACCTAGTGGAATAAAGCCAGGATGATTATGAGAGATTTAAATTAAATGATTTCGTCATTTTATGGCAGTCACTTTTTTTATTTCATTTTTACACTGAGTGGAACAAATTCACTGAACCTTCAAAAGCTTTTAAATAAAGTAATAATAAACTCGAGTGCGTTGAAGCTTGTCGCTTATAAGACGTGTTGTCAATATCCAAAACATGTAGGTACATTATAATTTATTTTTAAGAACACAAGATTTAAAGAGTTTTAATAAGTAACTTGTGGATTTTATGCAGCGCACTAGATAAGTATTAACGATTACACACAATTACTGTAATCTGAAACACAAGATTTAAAAAAAACTTGTGATTTCAACAATACAGGACTATTTGAGTTACTCATGTATGAATAAGTCAAAACGACGATGTCATCATAAAATCGTTGCTAAGAAATGTTAACAGCACCTTCGTTTCAATATAAAACACAACCTTAGATGCTCCTAAAACATTCCACCGCGCCAGTTAAGCATTGCGTGACTAAAACGCGATGCTATCGCTCTGATACCCGCCCGCCCCTCGTTATCAGCAGCCCTTGGGCGGGAAATAAAACATTCAGCCACTAGTGATTACCGAATGTTAAGTTAGTGGACCGGGAAGTGATATGGCTCGAATGTCTTTATTTTTACAAAGGAAAATAGTTTTTTGTGAAAGAAAATTAACCATCGTTACAAATAAACTAACAGCAGCTACGAATAACTACTAAGTACAACAGAATGAGTATCATTACAACATGTTTCAAGGGCTTGGGTAAATGGTGTGAGCGTAACGAATTCTCGATCGATGTAATTGTTTTTAAACCAACTGAGTGATGAGACAAAGCCTTTGACTGATGGCAAGGGAGACACGAAGTGATATCGACACAGAATAATTTGGTTTCCCATATTGATGTCCATGACAATTGTAGTGCCTACTTTGAACAATAAAACTTTGTCCGGTGGTTTTTATGTGTGAACATAGAAGGGTGTTTCTGTGCAAAAAGTTTATTTTGTTTCTAAATTTCATAATACCTTTAAATCACTAAAACGTTATCGTTTTACGCATTACTTATTAATAATCTCGTTTTATTCACAAAATAGAAGCAAAAAGAAAAAAATAAACTTTTCACGCGACGTAGTTTTTTTTTTTTACCAGTAAGTAATTTCCGCCCCATTTTGTGACGTTACTATGCAAATTATGAGGAACTCACTTGTGGTGATGCTCTCCAAAATACATCAAGTATTTCATAAATAAAGCTTCCCCAGAAAGCCGCCCCTTCACCAGCCCCATACATATTAGCACTGTAATCAAATCCGCGTGTATATGCGAAACATGAACGTCATTGATGTCATGAACCCTCGTAAAGGTACAAAGAGTAGCGGTGCAAAAAACATTTGCTTTTAACACGGTTGATATTTATGCTGAAAAATAACCACTTCCTAAGTATTTTTACCGAATGCAGTCCTGTTAACTAAACAACGTTACACACGCTTAATTTGCTTAGAATCTATTTTTACATCACCAACTCCGTTTAGCAATCTAAGTTTAAGTTTTAACTTACATCTCATAGCAGCCCTGTTAACACAGCTCAGTGAAGCAGATGTCCTGAACAACTAAGTTACATAGTCACAGTCGTGATAGAGCGCTTACATCTAACTGTCCACCTCATTGCATAGGCATACCAAAATGGCTCCGGACTCCGACATTGGAATACAATGCCAAATGAGCCCAGATGTCCGCTTCACGTTTAATTCAATCCGTACATCTGAATCCCTAAACCCATGTAACTAATATACCGTATTGTAAATAGGCTGGGACGAAAACATTTAGGGGACCGACTGGGGCCCATCCTTTTGCCTTTTCTCCAAATTAAATGAAAACGCATACCCTAGGAAACCGCATACACGTTTAGGGACTTTAAAAAAGGTTTAAAGAGGTCCCAATCCATTTGTCACCCTACAGTTCCATTCTCTAAAGCTGTTGAATGCTGCACGCAAAGAAATTTATTCAATTTGACATATTTATACAGCTGAATGGCATATTTATTGACAAGTTACATATTACTTTACTACCCTAAAAAATATCTTTAAATTACAAATACATCTCTGTGCTTCTTAGAATTAATTTTGCTAAACTTTAACTGAACACCGTTTAGCAAGAAAGCCGCAAAATTTGATTAAAAGCTTCAAACACAGTTCAAGTATCGCCAGAATTAACACTAAAGCTTTCGAATAAACACTAGTAACTTAAGTATAGACCAATTAAGTACATGTTAATAGCTTTAAGTTTGAGACTTAATGAGCAAAGTTGGTACAAATTAAACCTCAATTCAAGGCTTTGGTTGGAACAATCCTAGGCATTTAGCTGAACCTAAATATCTAACACGTTCGACTACAGGTTGAAAAGGGATCGTTGATTCGTGTTTTCAGACGGTTTACAACTTAATATTGATGAACACAGTAAATCTAAGAGCTCATATGAGTTATAACAAAATTATTATTACCCTATTGTTTTGATCATCATGATAAGCGATGAAAGCTTAGTTGGAGAAGGCCCGCCTCTCAAGCCAGAGGGAGCGGGTTAGAACCCAGCCGACGGCACGCACCTATTTGTTCATTGTTTGAACAAATGTTCGTATTGTGTCATCTGCTACATGACTGTCGCCCGGTGTATCGCGACAGGCACGCCCGCCATGTCACATTTGAGACTGAATATCGTCCGGCGAAGTGTGGATGTTATATCATCTCTGCCAGCCCCTTCGGGGGAAAGGCGTGACGATATGTTATGTTTTGACATGTTATTTATTTAAAATTACATAGGGACCTAACAATTGATTTCAGTAGCAAAATGAAATGACACGTCACGTCAGACAAAAAAATACAAATAATTATGTTTCACGGCAATATTTAAATACTTAAGTCATGTTGTTACATCTTAGGTATGTACCTACTATTGTAGGATATATTATCTGAATATTGAACACAAGCACGCAAAAACAAGTAACATTAATAAAAGAAAAACAAAAAACCCGGCTGCAAATGTTGTACCCTACGTCACTTCCGTTATCAAGACGATTCAAATGACGCCACACATGTCGAAATCCATTAATTACTCTAGTTTTTTTTTTAAAAAAACCTCATACATTCTCACTCACATACATAAATATAGATACATACATACACTCGAAAAACATAACCCTCCTTCTTGCGCAGTCGGGTAACAAGTTTATTTCGAAAGAAATCGTATAAACCGACCCTGCTTTTAACTCGTCACTGAAACTGTTGATTTACTGAAGCCAATGCGGCAATACATTCAATGTACCCAATCTCGTGTCAACTCGAGTTCAATTCAATGCATTTTCAAACGAAGTCTAGAAAGCGTAAATAGAATTGTTTCAATAGAAAACAGCGGAACTACAAACAACTTTACCTACCTGTTTCTACACTATTTTGAAACGTGGAAATTCTATCGATGTTGACTTTTTACTGTTTATAGAGTTTTTAACCGACTGGTTCAGAAGGAAGGTTATGTTTCCAAGTGCATGTATGTGTGTGGTTTCTTTGGTACACCCTGCACTGATGCATTTCGACATGTGAGGTGTCATTTGAACCGTCGCATTTGAAACACCGCGGGGCACAGGTATATAAATTACGTGTCACGTTGTTTGTCCGCTATAGACTCCTAAACTACTTAACCGATTTCAATCAAATTTGGACACCGTGTGAGGTTCGATCTAACTTAACAGGTAGGATAGCTCACATATATATATATAAATAATAAACGCGAACGAAGTCGCGGGGTGACAGCTAGTAGTATTATAATATAGTAATTAATGTGCACAGCAAAATAATTATAAAGCACAATATTAGCGCTTCAAAATACACAAGCTGTACACTTGCACTCAAAATGCTTGCACTCAAAATTCATAAATTATTTCTCATTTTCACTGGAAACTAGTTGCGTCCCATTGCGCACTTTCGTTAACTTTTTTATGGGCAAAAAAATCGTTTGTTTATCCTAAAGCTTTCATACAAATTTTACCCAAATCTATTGAGCTGTTTAGGTATACACACACTGATTATTTAATTACTGATTATTAGCCTGATGTGGTCAGTGAAAATATTATTTTTACCCGACTGCACAAAAAGGAGGGTTAATGTTTCTCGAGTGTATGTATGTATGTATGTATGAGGTTTCTTTGGCACGCCCCACAGCCTAAACGGTTTGATGGATTTCTAAAACTGAGGTGTCATTTGAATCGTCTTGATAGTGGAAGTGACATAGGGTACAACAATTTGCAGCCGAGTTTTTGTTTTTCTTTTAATAACGCTACTTGTTTTTCAGTAACTGCTACTTGAATTTAACATAACCTAATATATATTTATCATAATATACAGTCAATATATGAACTGGGTAAATAATATTGAACAAAAATAACTAACAGACGTCATAATATATCGTTTTTGTTTTTATACACATATTTTGTTCGGTACTCTTTTCGAGTTCTATTGTGTGTTTTAAAATTGTACGAACTTTGTTGTCAACCTGTTTGTTGTTTATCTGGTAAAGACCGTTTTTAAGCGATAAGACCACCCAATGCGCCAGTATATGAATGGTTCATTTAGTTCTCCTGTAGTGCATGGGGTTACAAGAAAGATGCTTGTAACATTTTGGCAAATAAAGAACCTATTATTGTTATTATTAGTTTTATATATTTGATTTGATATCAATAAAGAGTTCTGTGTGAAGACCCGCTCGCAAATGATACAGAGTTTAATTTTTAAACGCGGGTTAATTAACTTAGAATTAGAATGTTATAAATGTCACTCCAGCATTGTGTGTTGTTAACTCAAGGTTAACTTCTAACTCTTGGTTGCGCAAGACGATTTCAGTTTAACCCCCGATGAGCAGTTAACTTCAAGGGAAAAGGATAAAAAAAAAGCGATGATAGCCTAGTTGTAGAAGGCCCGCTTCTCAAGCCAGAGGGAGCGGGTTTAAACCCAGCCGCACCCACCAATTTGTTCCATGTGTGAACATAATTATGTGCGTGTTATATATCATCTGCTACATGACTGGAGGCCGGTGTCTGGCGACAGGCTCGCCCCCTGTCACATTTTGGACTAAATATCGTTCGGCAAAGTGTGAGTGTTGTATTACACCTCTGCCAGCCCCCTTAGGGGAAAGGCGTGACGATATGTTATGAAAAAGAAACCCCGATTTTCTGCAAATGGCCCCTTAAAATTGAACTAACAAAACTTTAAAACAACCCTGCTCTATCTACTGCAAATACATACTGCATATATATATATCTGAATATCTAAAACCTATATCTATAAAATCTGCGTGAGTTTCATTTCAACGCACAATCGGGGACAAATTTATTGAAAAAGGGTAATTTTAGTCGCAGCCCGCGGCCACTCCTTTCGATCGTGCACTTAAAAGGGTATTTACTTGATAGGTACCCCGGCTAATTTTGCAGTACTTAAACGAGAATCGTAATTCCCACATTTAATCACCCGAGGGCCATTGTTCTTTGAGAGCCCTTTAAAAATATTAGCTCACTGGAGATTTGCCTCTACGCTTCTCACTACGAGTAAAGTGGACAAGGCGATGTCGCCTCGGGCCCTCTGCAAATAACTCAGGCGATTACAAATTACATTAAAATGTACCTTTTTAACCCAACCTCTTTTGTGGAGGTAATGAAATTAATGAATGTGTAAAAGATCTTAATGATGATCCCGTTGTGAAACAGGCTAGATTTTTTCATTTTTAGCAAAAAAGAAAATGAAACGATCGCGCCTAGAAATCTTTACGGCGTCTGACAACAAAGAGACACAAGATGTGCTGTTCGTGAGGACAATGCCTACATACAATAGTGAGACGCTGGCACGAGAGAAAAATGAAACACAATATTGCACACTTCACCTCAACAAATTCTCTTTATATTTCAGCGGAGGCAGCGTTCAGAAACACTGCAGATGTGCTAGTCATTTCTTACAAATGCCGCGCAATATCGTCTCCATTGACTGAATCCAACTCCGAGCACATAAAGGGCATCGACGACAAAAGCGAAAGAAACGAGCTCCAAGTCATAGAAATTAAATTTTGTATCTCGGAAGAAGTTCCCCGCTTCGACGGCGCCGCGCCGGCTTTGTCCCACCAGACAATGCCCCACGAATAAGCTATTCACTCATATTTCATTCGAATAACAATGACCGCTCTTCGCTATATCCGATATTCGATGAGAATAACATCTAGCTTAATGGGCAGCTGTCAATGAAAATAAATAACGATAAGACTAATCCGCGTAACATATTCCAGCTATCGCAGCTAATTCATTATGCATGCTCGAAGCCGCCGCAATCCCACCCTCGAATGTTTATTGTTTGCTCGAAAGTGACATAGGAAGCCTTTCCATGCGCTCCTATTAATAACCTCTTTACGACATTCAGACAAAAAGCTCGTAAAGCCAAGTGCGGTCCGAACATCGTTATCCGTTCGTCAGCCGACGAGCAACGAGTACGACAAAGGTCCGTCAGATTGCAAATTAAATTAGAACATCTAACCGAGCCTGTTTGTGTACGGTCCTTAAATGTGAAATTTCAAGGGGATGCTTAATTCATGAATCTTTGCGGAGTTTGACCATTCAATTTACATTTTGAAACTGATGCTTGGGTTGCGCATTTGCATTCCGCCGCCACCGCCTGCCGCTGTGTGTTGCATTTTATTTACTTTATTTCGTTTTTTATGAGAATAGGAGAGAGGCGATTAAAGAAATGGGGTTATTTATGTTCGTGAACTCGATCCGTTGGTGTTTACCAGTAGAGCCCACTGCCCCTCGTAAATCGTTTAAAGGCTGGGCGTTCTCCATCCTCAAGATGAATGCCCTTGTCAGGCTGATATATTTACTGTCCGCCACACAGCCCAACTCTACTCGCGCTGTTTTACATTTATTTGCTGTTTTAAAAAGAGCACGTGCTTCGAAACTGAATACAGCTTTGAAAATTTTGTATTGATTTTACATTAAGGTTTTTGAATAAGTTTTCAAGTACTGGTGGAATTTCAAATAGGTATTGCTAGCAAAAATCCGAGGAACGGATAAAATGTGTTCGGTTTTATAATTGCAATCGTACATGCTATTTCATAATAAGTATTCATTCATCGTCATAATCATGTAACTTTACCCTTACTTGTTCCACCTTTTACTGCGTTGCACTTCATCGTAAATACTCCGCCGTGACTGTTGTCCGCCCCACACTCTACTTTTTTCTACCCTCTGCAATACAAAGCAAGGTTGTCGTGTAAAACCGTAATAAAATCTAACTGTGCTGCAGTAAAAGTGGCTTTAAAATCTTGAACCACTTAATTCTAGCGTGGCGATTGCCTGTTATAGTATGGACTCCGCCTATAAACCCGTGTACGGGTAAATCGTTTGATTCTCGTCACGTGAAGTTTTTATTAGTTTATTGCGTAATGGATTTACTCAATATCGCGGTTGATTCGTACAATCGCTTTGAAGTCCCGAGTTCGGGACCAAAACCTTGAATTTCGCTGGATAAGCCACATTTGTTATTTCTTTAACCTTTTCTTAAGGAAACCCTTTTAAACATACATGTTTGGAACTTAACTTATCCATTTACGGCGCCTTTCGATTTTCACCGATCCGACAAATCAAATTCCTACACTGTTGAGAACCTTTCCTGAACATTCTAAGTCGGTTTTGGATTGTTGCTTTGGAAAAGTGTTTTATTTGACTTACGAGAAAGTGATTGGTACGAGAGACTTATTTTCCTTTTTATTTCGGTGGATATAAGGTTTAATTTTAAATGTTGTAAAGTTTTCACAAAACGCAAGCTCTATTTTTCGTCATGACCTGTAGAGCTCACCGCACAACTCGGTTAACCAAAAATGCTTCAAGTTGAAACTGAAATGTGCGAGGCGAACGTAACAAAGGTACATAGGGTATCATAGTAGGTACAATGATCCAACACGACCCTTGTCATCTTGTCACATAACAATATCTGTCTAACTTAATTTCAGCCCTTCATCTTGACTCGGAATGAATATGACTCTGACTTTTCTACAGTATTTTGGTTGAAAGCGCTTTTGGTTATCTTGACGTTTTTGTTTATTTGCTAACAATATATGTAGGTACCTACTCCATAACATGATCCAAAAAAACAAGGTCTAGCATTCTCAAACTCAAAGCAAACACAAAGTCTCTTTGGAATTCATCGAAATTTCGAACTTTCGAATATTATTTAATTTTTAAATTTGATCCTAGTATTGACTGACAAAACTAAAATAATTTTAATAAACTAAAATTTCGATTATAATGGTATTAATTTTAACACATTCACATGTCAGGTTATCTGGCAAACAGGCAGAACTAAATTATATATTGAAGAACTGTATCACTACCCTATTTAGGTGAATAAATATTTGAATTTGACTTTGAACTTGTTGTATATGACTTATTTCGGTTTTCCTTAAGCATCGATTGACATCACTACGTGTTTCTGAATGCTATACGTGGCGGAGTATATTATTATACCATGCTCCATAGCAAACATGATTAGGTTTGCACAACTATTTCTTACGCAGTACTGCATTTATAAAAAAATACATGATCTAACTTGTTTGAAGTTCACGTTTTCTCTATCTACGAGACCTAGTTCCGTACCTGACAAGCGTTCGCAATCTCTTCGAAATTGACAAGGCGTCTAAACGTCTGACTTCTTGACCAATCTATCCGGTGAATATTGCAAGGAATATTTCAGCCCCCCCGGGACGTTGCCGGCTGCAGCTCTTTCGCTGATCGATTTTCTATTCTCACTGGAATATCACAGTAGGTAGATTGAAGTAATCTAAATGAAATGTTTGAAATCTATTATGATTTAAGGTCAACTGGGGCAAATGCGTCTTTGGGGCAATTGCGTCTTTCGAGAATTACTGACAAACCCTTCACAAATTAGGCATCACCTACATCTTTTTTCTATCTTTAGTTGCAATAATCTGTACAAGATGGTATTAGTTGCCTAATTTGTGAAGGGTTTTTCAGTAATTTTCGAAAGACGCAATTGCCCCACAGACGCATTTGCTTATATTTACTATTATTCTGACTGCCTCGACGGCTCAGTTGGTAGTAAACCTGCCTTCTGAGTTTAGGGGCGTGGGTTCAATCCCCACATAGAGCAAACATATAAGTGTTCAAGTGTGTTTTTTCCATGTCTGGGTGTTAATGATCTATTTAAGTATGTATTTAAAAATATTATATGTATGTATATCAGTCTCTAGCTGCCATAGTACAAGCTTTGCTTAGTTTGGGGTCAGACGACCATGTGTGCAAGTGTCGCGAATATTATTTATTAACGTTCTATTTTTGACGTGACAACGTCTAATAAATCGATGAACGCCGGCTACACGCACGAAAGGATGACTCATCGTCCCGTTACGCTCGGTCGATCGGAGCGAGAGCGCTACACGAGCGAGCGAAAGGCGCGATCGGCTTGCGCCGCATCTATCACTCTTCCAGAGAAGATTTCATGAATGTTTTGTTATGACGTTGTCATGTCAAATATAACACATCATCATCAGTCGACATCAGTCAACTATGTTAATCTAGTTTTAGTATTCAGCTTTTAAAATTGTAAAGTTATGCGTAACCTAATAAAGGAAGTACATACTATTTAAAGCAGTTCCTACGTAACGCTTTAAGAGTTGCATGGTACCAGAAATTTAATTGAATCCTATCATTATTTGGATTTACGGGGTAGGTAGTATTACAAACATAATTTTAGCGGCATTATGACATTATTTTATCTCACATGTCTGAGTAACATCTGCCAACCCTCGTTCCGTTTTAGCCTGTAACATTTCTGAAGAAATTTAGTCGAATGACGACGTAATAAATTTCCTTCTACGTATGATCCATAAAAGGGACTTCGTTGAGAGGCCCTACAAGGCGAGCTGAATATTTGGGGCATAAAACATTTGGATTAGAAAAAGTCTTTATTTTCCTAAAATTACGTCTGTATTGCTACGAATGTAGCTGAAGCTTATTTACTGAGACTTTAGGTCACGCACACACTCCTACCTAAATTAAAATGTGTTTTTAAATTGAAGCGTACACTAAATAAATATAAAATTGTCACATGCCTCCATTGATTACTTTCAATGAATAGGTACTGATTTGAAAGAATAATTCGTAACTTGTCTATCCTAACTAATATTATAAATGCAAAAATGAGTTTCTTTATTTGTTTGTATGTTCCCTATTACTCTTTCACGCCTTAACTGCTTAATTAATTATCATGAAATTTTGCATACACGTTGTCAGGGGTACAGAAAAAGATATAGTATAACTCTCATCCCGAAAAAAATAACGGTACCTGTGCGACTGCGGGTGAAACCGCGGGGCGCAGCGAGTTTGTTAAACTTCTTATTATTTCTAACTTTAAGAAAAAGAACCTTTTTCCACTCAGGTGTAGTCGGTACAGTACGTACGTTACCAGACTTTTAATTTTCTTCAATTTAGTTCAGTCACGGGCGTCATACTTACTTATTTAGAGTAGGTAACTAAGTCAAAAGCGAAATAGGTATTTCAGTTACAATTCGAAGCAACCAAATAATGCACAAGTTGAAATAGTATTGGTATGGATCGCTGACGGTGCTCGGATCAGCTTTTAGCTAAATTGGATCGAGCTGATATAAAAGCAATGTCCAAATGCAAAGTTCGATATCATTGACGATATTACCCTTCCTGAATGCTGGTGCCGTTGTTACTTACCTATATGGGTACAGAAAATCGTGAATGAGATTGGAGGAGATGGGATTGTGAGTTTGTGATGATGGTATGTAGGCGTTATATGTGAGAATACTGTAACTTGACTAACTACGACTACGAGTTATCAATACATTCTGATTTAGGTAGCTTACTTCGAACTCGGTACTTTTGAACTAGCGTATATCGACATTTCGTACTTCAAACTAGCGTAATACAGTCAGGTATAGAGGTAACCTATACAGAAACAAAATTACTTCTTCACTATTGGTGTTATGGAAAAGTTTATCTTAGTAGAAATTCAGTAACATAACAACTTTTTAAAATAAATAACATGTTTCAAAATAATAACCATAGGGAAATCTGATGACGCAACTCGTGCTAATTCTGGTTACTGCGAAAATGTAGCCATTGTTCAGCGATTAGGTTACTGATGCGTTAAATTGTCACGTGATTCAATACAATAGGTATTCAGTGCTAATATTGGATACGTTTGTTACGTAATTTTAACAGTAAATGTTGTTCTAAACATTTATTTCTCTACATTTTCATCCTACTTATATAATATTATCAACACGAAAGTTTGTAAGAATGGATGGATGTATGGATAGATGGATGGATGTATGTTTGTTACTCCTTCACGCCAGAACGGCTGAACAGATCTGGATAAAATTTGGCACAGAGATAGATTATAGTCTAGAATGGCACATAGGATACTATTTAACCGCGGGTGAAACCGGGGGGCGCAGCTAGTGTATTTATATAATTAACGCTAGAAGAAAGTTTGAATTTAGACGATTGCGTTCAAAATTTCTCTCATTGCGTCAAGATTTTTTGATTAAATGTCTCAACTTCAAAGGTGTTCAACCGATAAATACCTTTACTATTATACACTCTATATGTACGAGTACCAATGTTTTATGAAGAGCTCAGTATTTATACTTTCAATTCCCAATCAAAATAAACGCTAATAAATTCGCGGGGTTATCGCCCCACGCCCGCGCCCCGTCCTAGCTATTACGAAGCTGTCTGAGTCCGCACGCACCTAGAACCGGCCCAGATTTATACCCCACTAACGTGCCCCAAAATAATTGGACCATCGAAAAATAAATCGTAGACGGACTTCGATTTTGAAGTGGGGACCGGTCGATATAAAGGCGTACCTACGTATACCACGGAACGGAGTTAGTTGCCGGAACTGAGTTCTTATCGATACAATACCTATCGTATATCTGTCGTTATTTTGTAAATTGACATGAAAAATGCGAAGGGGTGACATATCATGTAGTGGAGCCACTTTTTTTTTAATTCCGCTCGCTCAGGGAACGCGGGCGGAAAGGCGTAGCGGCGTTGTGTCGCGCGGCCAATTCTACTAACTAGCTGCGACCCGTGGTTTCACCCACGGTCCCACAGGAACCATTGATTTTTCCGGGATAAAAAGTACCCTATGTCCTTTTCTGTACCCTAAACAACATGTACTTATGCAAAATTTTAAGACGATCGGTTGAATAGTTCAGACGTGAAAGCGTTACAAAGAAACAAAGAAAATGAACAAAGACTCACTTTTTCATATTATATGTAGTACCTTTGATTTTAGTCTAACCTCAAAGCAAACACTCATTGACTTCGTGTTACTTAACAACGCCATCTGCTGTTGTGTCGTTAAAGCAATTAGTTGCTCACAAAAAATAGTATTATTATTCGCCAATAGATGTCAGGAAGAGTCAACGCCTCCTTTTTGTTATTTTTCTTCCAAGTTTATGTTTAAGTTGATTATCGATAAAACACGAATAAAATGACATTTTCTAAAAATGATTCCTAGCTAGATCGATTTATCGCCCCCGAAAACCCCTATACACTAAATTGTATGAAAATCGTTGGAGCCGATTCCGAGATTCCAATTATATATATATATATACAAGAATTGCTCATTTAAAGATATAAGATATTATAAACGCAAAAGTTTGTAAGAATGGATGGATGAATGTTTGTTACTCTTTCACGCCAGAACGGCTGAACAGATCTGGATCAAATTTGGCACAGAGATAGATTATTGTCTAGAATAACACATAGGATACTTTTTTTCCTCGAGTGAAACCGCGGGACGCAGCTAGTCAAACATAATATCTGCCAAAGTGTGAGAGCGTGCAGGGAGAGGCGTGTTTTACGCGCGTTGTTTTGTTCTATTTTTCAACGCTGTACGGACTGCGCAACGCTCCGCTTCTTTCTAAACAAGGCCTAAGTCTGTCAATAGCCTAATTTTTTGTTTCCTTGCTTGCAGGTAAAATTAAACTGGAAAGGAGAGCAGCTATCCCCATCTTGCGAGCAATTGACGTATCTTCAACCCCTCATAATAACGGTTTGGGTACTATTTACCACAACCATTAATTTCTATGAGAAAATATCGAGAGAAAACGCCTCACGCAACAAGGTCTTGAAATTTTGTGTGTCCGTAATTTTACTCGTATTAACAGTTTTTTGGTAGAATGTTTATCAGTAACTTTCACGTTTTTACATTATCTCTTGTGATTACGTAAATTTCAGTCGTTTGTCTTCATTAATACAGGGTGAATGTTATAGCTGTGTTAATAATAATGTCTTAACGTTCCCGCTTTCGGCTTCCTTTTTGAGATTAAAGACGGGTATATACATCGGGTATATACTCATCTTAACTTTTGTAACTATTTTATAACTTTTGTAACTATCTGTAACTTAAGTGTGAAACCCATTATCTTGTAACTTTTTAATGTTTTTTTTTGTAAAATTTTAATGTGTGTGTGTGTGTGGGCTTTGTTTAAACAGATGTGTCGAGGATGGGTTTTACAAAAAATATACTAAACGGCACTCTCTTGATTCGCAAACTTGATCCTAACGCAGGAGCACGAAGTAAAATACAAAATACAAATACAAAATACAAAATGTTTATTTGTTTCAATACATTTACACAATTTTACATTAGGACCCTGTCTGCTGCCGTAGCGTGAGCTGTGTTGCAGCAGCCAGTGCCTTCCCAAAACTAGGTACACATTACAATTTAGAGGTACTATTTCTATGATTCAATAGGTGCGTTACAGTATGAGAAGTAATTCAGTAATTCTGAATTCAGTAATTCAGTAATTCTGAATGAAAGCACCGATGTGGCTAAATCAGGGTTAGGTTACGTCTTAAGCTTTAAAGCAAATTAAATCCTTAGATCTAGCCTGAAAAGCATTATATCAGACGCAACAAGACGTCTTGTCTGCATCCGCCTTTATAATGTGCCTCCGAATAATTATGGCTCAGAGAACTAATAACGTTTCTTGGCTTCCACGTAGATTAAGGGAATTAATTACAAGTACTGTAGCGAGGAAGTCCCATAATGTCTTTTGAATTGGAAGTTACCTCCTAGAAGTAGGGTCGGAACTTAAACGGGTCTTTATTAGTAGACTAACTAAATACTGACTCAACGGCTATACTGGATGGCTTTTTATACTAAAACAGAAAGTTCAAGATGTTATAACAACAACAACAACTCTTTATAGGCTTAACTAAGTTTTTAATGGGCGGCCTTATCGCTCAAAGTGATCTCTTCCAGGCAACCTGTATGGACAGGAACATTTATTTAAATAGAGGCCTTGAATGTCATCAAACATAATTGTACAAGACGTAAAAAATAATAAGATAAAAATAATTTATGTATGAATAATAAAAATAATATTAATATAATAATAATAATTTTAATTCAGAAAGCATGTCCATAATTACAAAAAGAAATTCAGTCACACATCACATAAAATATAAAACATAAAATCACATTTAAAAATTACTTAATAAACACAAAATAATTAATTAAATTCAAAACTGATTAACATTTAAAACTCACAATTACTAAAATTTGAATACATTAAAATTAGATTTAGTTACATGAAAATTTGGATAAAAATTTAAAATAAAATAAAAAAAAATAATAAATATATAAAAATTAATAAGTAGACGACATAAATATCATACAATTACTTTAAAAATGTTTAAAAATAAATATCACTAATATATAAATAAATACATAGTGCGACTTTTGTGACATACAATTCTTACTACCTATCGAAACGGCTATTGTTTCGAAAGATAGTTATAATGCATTATTAGAAGTATATGACATAATCAATTAGCAGATTTTTAAAATTAATATTTCTCATACAATAAGAAACAAGATCGCAAAGGGGAAAAAATTAAATCTCATTTAATTTAATAACTGTACAATTTTATAATAAAGCTTACGTCATACTTACAAACTGTAGCTAAAATGCCACACTGGCACAATATTCGAGTTTCCGTACGGCAATTGTAGTAATCTGGGCATATGCCAGCATTTTGCCGGCAGTCAAGCCAGCAAGCGCGGTTCCGTTGCAACCAAGCACTCAATTAACCATTCCGAATTAATTAACTGTTATAGTCGCATTAAATTCGTATTTAAATAAATCCATATCGTATTTACATCATTTTCTCTTATTGATCATTCGTAATTAAAGCAATGATGGTCATTCATTACGGAAATGCTTTGTGATTTCTATAATGTGGCCAATGGCATGTTGACAACATGCTGTTTTGTTTGTGAAAAGTGCCGATGCGTGAGCAATCGGTCAACAGAAATTATTATTAATGTAATTGGTCGATTGGATTATTGAAATTCCATTTTCAAAAGCATGTTAATGTCAGCTTTATATGGTTTTAATGTTCAAAAGCTTCTCTTTACAGTATTAACATTCTGACTGCTGTTTTAAGCACAAAATTTGCGTGCGTGAAAAACACGGAAACGAAAGGAAAGAGCGTCTTTATAAATTCTTGTTTAGGCGAAAGTATGGTACCTAGAGATAGGTGTAAAATTCACACAACCTTTTAATAGTTTTGAACATCTTTATTTTAATTTCTTAGAACTTTCTTATTAGGGTTCCGTGCCCAAAGGATATAACGGAACCTATTACTAAGACTCTATCCGCTATCCGTCCGTCTGTCTGTCTGTCCGTCAGTCACCAGGCTGAATCTCTTGAACCGTGATAGTTAGACAGTTGAAATTTTCATAGATGATTCGTATTTCATAGATTTCTATTGCCGCTATACTTAACAACAAATACTAAAAAACAGAATAAAATAAATATTTAGAGGGAGGCCCCCATACAACAGACAAGATTTTAATGCAGTTTTTATAGAGTACAGAACCCTTCGTGCGCGAGTCCGACTCGCACTTGGCCGGTTTTTATTTCTGTTTTTGATAATCAACCCAAATTATGCCACCGACTGTTTGTCATATTTCGTTCTGTCCTGTCCATCCAGAGGTTGCCTGGAAGAAATCGCTTTAGGCGATAAGGCCGCCTTTGTACCGCCGAATGATATTTTTATTTTTATTTTTTCTTTGTTTGTTTAACTTTGAATTTTTGGTGTGCAATAAAGATGTATTGTATTGTATCGCCGTCTAATCGCTGTTAGGTCACAAGATCAGCAGTCTTAGGTGGCGTAATTTCTTCGTTTTCAGTCAACAAGATCCTGTCCGGACGGCCCCTCAAATCGGTTTAATTGCCTACAAGAACCGGGCATAAAAACTCTCATAAACATAATTACGAGTGTAATGACCCTAGACGTTATAAATTGGCTTTTGGGCGAGCTGATTTCGCTAGGCGGCAAGTAACTTGATACAGTGCGAGATTTCCTTACAATTCTCACTGATTTTCCAGGACACTTAACTTCGGAAGTTGCTTGTCTTAGTACCTAGATATGGTGATAGCGCCTTCCTTGATAGCTACCTTGATTCTATGAGAAATAGTAGTGTTCTTACCTTTCATTCTGTATTGTTCTCTTGTGAGAAATAATGTAATCCTGTAGAATAGATTACAAACGTTTCTGCGTTGCAGTGCAAAATAAGCTTTTTTAAAAGATATCGTAGCGCTAAGCCTAGCTGGAGAAGGCCCGCCTCTCAAGCCAAAGGGAGCTGGTTCGGACGCAGCCTAAGGCACGCAAAAAGTTGTTCATTCTGTGAACATGTGTGAGTATTGTATGTCATCTGCTACATGACTGGAGCCCGGTGTATGGCGCCAGACTCGCCCCCGGTCACATTTGGGACTGAATATCGTCCGGCGAAGTGTGGGTGCTTTACACCTCTGCCAGCCCCTCGGGGGAAAGGCGTGACGATATGTACAAATATTATCGTAGCGCACTTGTCATAAGTCAACTAGCTGATCATACAGAGATTTGTGACGTTTAACGAAAGCTTTAGTTAGCTTTCCGATGGGTAACCGAGAGCAGACAAAATAACCGCAAGTTATGATCATACTACCTGCTCCCCGCTGTTTCACCCGCGGTCCCAAAGAAACCGTTATTTTTTTCGGGATTCAAAAGTACACTATGTCCTTTCTGTATCCCAGACAACTTGCATGCAAAATTTCATGATGATCGATTGAGTAGTTAGGGCGTGAAAGCGTTACAAACAAACAAACAAACTCACTTTCGCATTTATGATATTAGTTAGGATTCTTATTTCCTCTTCTGGGGATTTTAACATATTTTTTTTAAACGCTTAATGCTTTGTGATTCTATAATAATATAGGTACTTTTACGTTGCTCGTGAGTAAATTTATATTAATTTACCTTTCTTCAACGCTGAGTGTGGCTCGTGCCTTAGTTGCCCGGAAACAAGGAAGCCAACCAAGTCTGAAGGGTCTCCATTAATTCGGCCGCCATCTTATTACGCAACTAATTAGCTATTTATCCTCATTTCTAGAACATTCGCGCAACAATCTTATTTTAACCGTATACAATAACCGTCTTCCAAAGAACCTTTTGGAGAACTGGTGTTTCCTTGAAGGATACCTTTCAATGGTTGAAGAAGCAGGAAAATTGGACGGGTATACGTAGTAGGTACCTATTGTTACAACGAAATACGTAATACGATTACGTTACGTGATCTATTTCGTTATATCCTACGACACGATTTACGTTACGTGATCTATTTCGTTATATCCTACTGAGAAATTCTGATTAGTGACCCAAAACATTAAAGGAAGTACACCTATCTAACATGAAAAACAAAGTTTGAACAACATCTATATAAAGTTTATTGAAGGCGCCACCACCGCAATTTCAAACACAGCTATCGCACTACTAACTAGTTCCTTCATTTGGCCATCTTTATATTATATTTGCAATGTAACTATCATGCGATGCGTGTAGTATGATACGACAAAGTCATTGAGATTTTAGTCAAATACATTAAACGCAAGAGTATTTAAATGTTGTAGAGTAAAAACTTAAATTAAATTCTAGAACACAGACTCCAATTTATCAAAACGAACGTTCGAAAGTCCTAAGACTGATATTTCTTATGTATTTTACAGTAGCAGACGATAACCTTTAAAGATTAGTAAATCCAAAAATAAACGTTAATTAAATAAGTTGCCTATTGCTACTCTTAAGAATATCGTGATCTAAGGTATCATCTACGCCTGCCATTTCTTATTGGATTAAACGAGCCTATCATGATTTCCAAAGTTAATTGGGTCGCTGAGAACTTTGTCAGCTTCTTATAGATTGTAAAGTAATTAACTAACGAGAGAGGCTACCTACAATATTCCAAATGTCTTTGAATGGAATTTGATACTCTTGCCGACAATTTTCATAATTTTATTTATTTTTGCTTATTTCTATATTATTTTACTTTTTTTTTCTACTCTACCCTGCCGTCGGATGAAAGGCGTGACGATATGTTTATGTTATGTTTCTAACTACTTCCTTATGCTGGGACTACATTAGCGCGCCAAAAATTGTGTCATGCTGGGGCTACAAATTGTGTCTAAAATCATCTTTATCGGCTATCGGTGATATTCTTGTCTACATTAGCGGTCAACTCGTCGCCTTTCTGCGGAGTTGACGTACTAACCGAACTAACCGAACTAACTGCCGAACTAACCACCCGGTTAGTTCGGCAGTTAGACGCTTGTCGCAGCAGCCGGTATTATCGCCGAAGGCCGGTAATGTAGCCGTAGAATTACTTATATACGTTGGACATAGCACATATTTATATCGGAGTAGCTAAGTAGTGTTTTGTCATTTTTCTTTCGTTTTAATTTTTAACTCGATCGAAGAAGAAAAACACTTTATAACTATTCTAAGGCTACACAACGTTTATGAATAAGGAGGATGTTACGATTCCACAGGGCGTTAGTACGAATTTCAACTGATTTACATGTTTAATTTAGTCTACATAAAACTATAACTTTTAAAACTACTTTAGCGCTTTCTAGCAAATATACTTTTATGAACTGAGTCAGAGCTAGAGGTTTCAGAGCCCATTTATTATTCATCTGGGACGAGATTAAAATAATTTGATTTCATTATTTGGCCAATATTTTCTCCAAATCTAATTTGCTTTCAATTTAATGGTAACAAATACTTAGATATTTTAGGTAAGTATTCATGAAAAAAATCTGAGATCCTTAATCAAAATTGTTCAAGGCTTACCTTGAGGATAAGGCGAAATAACTTTTATCTAGTGCAATTTCAATGATTGTTGTAAAAATATTAGTAGGTACTAATAGTCATGATAGTTAACCTAAAGTTGTCCTACTTATGCAGTTACATGTACGTTTTTTTCATTTGTCTTTCGCTCGTCATATTCTCTAGAGTCGTTTTTTTCTCCAAAGTATAGTAGGTAATAGTAATTATTTAAAACAAAATAACAAGTTAAAGCCTCGAATTAAAAGAGTTAAAATTTATATCAAACCAGCACTCGTAAATGTTAGAGTGTTTTCATATTTTCATGGTGCTACCTTGCTTGTCAGTGCAAATAAATGGAAGTACAGTCTGTCCCAGTTCTATTATTAGGTACGAACTATTGCACAGAAATATCAGGCTAGTGGCAGTGGGGAATCGTCGACATTTTCGGCATTTTCCGCCCGGTCCAGCAGCGCTACAATTTTTATGAGGCAACCGCGCTTGGGCGGTGGCGCTGAAGCCGCTTCTTTTTCTCTTTTCCAAAATGGAAGGAACGAGGGCACATTTCGGCGAAATTCTGCACGTTTCGATCTACTGTCCCGTTAGAAAAATAAAGATTTCGCACGTGCAGGTATTCTGATAGACTTCCGGGCGCCTGCTATGGATTATTCGTTAGAGCTTGGTTTTTTTTTTTTGTGGTTCTGGCTTCGTGACGAATGGATAAAGCTTGATGGATGCTCGTCTCTCGTTGCAATTTCGGGTACCTTTTGCTAGGCAGGTAAAATGTAGTTTTTCCTAAAATTCATAACCATTATTCGTTGACAAAACGATCGATCGATATGGCGTGTATGCATGGACACGAATTTTAATCGATTTATTTGTGTGCTTTAAATATCAGTTTGTTACCGGCCTGTTAGCTTGTTGTTAGCTTGAATTACTTCGACCGAGGTGTGTAGGGATAGAGAATAACAACAAAGTCGTGTTTTGCTGAATCGCCTTTGTATTTCTTACTTACGTGTAATAATTACCATTAAAAAGTACAGCACGCAACCCACGAGACATTTTACATCCGTACATTGCACTCCCCTCTGACACACCCCCAGTCGTTAACTTCCCATGCCTACTAGTATTGTTTACAGATAGCGTAATTTAAATTTACTGGAGGAAGACTACGGAATAATTATTATTATGATTGCGGCCAAGTAATAGAGTTAAGATAACCGTTGGGGTGTTGATATATGGTACCACCGGATAGCTCCATCAACAATTAATAGAACAGTCCTTGGATAGATGCGAAGGCCTGCCTCACAAGCCAGAGGGAGCGGGTTCAAACCCACCTGTTGGCACGCACCAATTTGTTCATTGTGTAAACATGCGTATTGTACATCACCTGCTACATAACTGGAGCCCGGTGTATGGCGACAGGCTTGCCCCCTGTCACATTTAGGACTGAATATCGTCTGGTGAAGTGTGGGTGTTGTATTACACCTCTGCCAGACCCCTCGGGAAAAAGGCGTGACGATAACATATAGAGGAAGTAAAAGATAACATACATACTCGTAAGTCATATACATTAGGACATTTACATATACGAGTACATAAGTCCTTGGATAACATGTACTCGTAGCAGTTTTTTTAATTTGTTTGTTTTCTAAGCTAGCTTTTTAGCTTAGGTTAGTTTAGGACTATTTAGCAGCCCTTAAGGCTAAAGGTCATGTTGTTCTAGTACCTACAAATACTAAGGTTGTGCTCAATTATTATCCTATTACTTTTGCGGTCACCTATCCGTAGACTAACCGAGTTAAAGGTTAAAATTAAATATACTTTAAAAAAATCGACTTTTTATAAAGATGAAATATCAGTCTACGTTTTTGTAGATAAGATAGATAATGGCCCTTGAATGACTTAGCTTCTCCAAACAAACTTGAGAATAGCGAAGTTTTCAGATTAATGTAAGTCTTAAAAACTTTCCTAAAAGCATCTTTAGCGAGACACCTATTTTCTCGAGCATTACTTTGAAATAAAGTAGCGGGTTGTCACTTTGAAGGCGACTTAGGAATTTTAAAACTCAATCAGAGCAACACCTACTCATGATTCAAAAAAACAAGTCTAGCATTCCGGGTGCAAACACGTCATGACGTCACTCGTCATCCGTCTGTTTCAAACTACAGTAGAATCCGTTTATTATGACTCCGCCTATATTGACCAGCCGGTTATTATGACGTAATTGCACTACAAAGTTTGGTTTTCATATAAAATTCTTTATAAAAAAGTTGGATATAATGACTTCCCTTACAGTGACATGTCGCTTATTATGACCCATTTTTAATAAATTATGTCCGGTTATAATGACTGACATGATTCTTTACACCTTCGGTATTGTTCATTGATTCCCGACGACGTTCGGCACGTTCACAGCAATATTGAAAATCATAATTTGACCATAGCTATGTCTTCTATCTATACACAATAGTATTAGAGACTGTTTTTTACAATAAAATGAAAAAACAAAAGCAGACAAAAATTACAGATTACTTACAGTAAAAAATACACTTGTATGTGTTATATTATAATAATGTGCTGATTACGTGCAATTTTAATTTTGATTTAATATGTATGTAAACATACATAATTATGTAATTACTTATGTACTATGTTTCTGTATTAAAATACTTAAATACATACATATTTACATAAAAAAAGTTTTTTTTTCACATAACGCTTTATATGACGTCCGCTTATTATGACGTGTTTGTCAATTCCTTTCGATGTCATTATAAACGGACTCTACTGTATTTGTAAATGACTTATTTCGGTCTTGCTTAAACATCGATTGACGTCACTACGTGTAGCTCACGTGACCAGAATGCTATACTTAGCGAAGTATATTTTTATTCCATGTACCTACTAACGGTTCACAACAGACAGTAGGTATTTTCATTGTCTCTTCAGAATCTAATCTGTATGGATATTTAAGTTTTACGAACTTCTTAAATAACACGAAAGCTTCTAAAAAGTTGGATGCTAAGTAATTATAAGTTTAGTGCTTGCTGATAAATTATGTGACGCGTTGAAAACTGATTTCGAGTCGAATTTCATGCTATTTTGCCTCAAAATTAATGCCTTTAGGAATTTTAAACTACAAATATTCTAATTCCATCAACATTTTGATAGCTTGAGCAGGTGAAATATTTAATTTTTAACCCCCGACACAAAAACGACGGGATGTTATAAGTTTGAAGTGTCTGCGTAGGTGTGTGTGTGTGTGTCATAGTGTGTGTGTTTGTGTGTGTGTGTGTTTGTGTGTGTGTGTGTTTGTGTGTGTATGTCTGTGGCATCGTAGCTCCTAAACGGATGAACTGATTTTGATTTTGTTTTTTTTTTTGTTTTAAAGGTGAATTAGTCGGAAGTGTTCTTACATACGAGTATGTTTAATAAAAATCGGTGTCAGGCGTTTTTTAAATTTTTAATTTATACTTGTGTACAGTAACGATCGTAATATCCGATCGTCAGGGGAGCTATTCTTGCACGTGAGATGAGATGAGATTTTATCTTGGTCACTCTCACGCCTATGACGTTTCAAACGAGAGCAACTACAAGGATGAAAAAAAGGTGAGATGAGAATCTCAAATCTGCGAATGGGGCCACAGCTGCCTCCTCTAAATCTAATACTTCCGTATCACCTAAACATCTACATACATATTACATACTAGCTGCGCCCCGCGATGTTACCCGCGGATAAAAAGTAAAAAGCCTATGTGCTATTCCAGACTATAATCTATCTCTGTGCTAAATTACATCAAAATCTGTTAAGGTGTTCTGGTGTTATTTAGTAACAAACATCCATACATCCATCCATCGAAACTTTCGCATTTGTCATATTAGTGTGAAGTGTGATGTGATCTTGTGAAACTCATGTAAATATGACAATGAAGAGCTATCAGCGATACGGGAAAACTGTCACAATGCGAAAATCGACTGCGATAAAATAGAAGTACTTACTTGCTGACGTCTGGCATGAATTTGCGCAGATCGAGAGACGAGCCACCTTTTAGCAAAGTAGGCCAAACCCAGACACATTTCGAGTCGCTGCGCCAACAAAGTTAGCTTCAAACCGAATTCAATTCTCTAAAAACATTACCTACCTTCTTTCTGGCAGTCGGGAAGAATTGATAAACTGAATTTAAAACGATGACTTTACTTGTGCAAACTATTTATTTTCTCTGACAAATAAAATTTCTAGATGGACCGAAAAATCATAGCACGGGCCAAAAAAATTACAGCCTACCGTTAGGTTCTAAATAAACAAAATGTATTAAGTACGCAACTCTATTAAAAGACTATATATATACGTCTATATACGTTTATACAATAAATGTATTACGCAACTCTATTAAAAGACTATATCCTACTAATATTATAAACGCGAAAGTTTGTATGTATGGATGGATGGATGGATGGATGTTTGTTACTCTTTCACGCCAGAACGGCTGAATAGATCTGGATGAAATTTGGCACAGAGATAGATTATAGAATAGCACATAGGATACTTTTTAACCGCGAGTGAAACCGCGGGGCGCAGCTAGTACGACTATTTAAGTATATACGTCTGTGGCGCAATTGCGCCTTTCGAGAATTACCGACAAACCCTTCACAAATTAGGAAACTAACGCCATCTTGTACAGATTATTGCAACTAAAGATTTAAAGAAGATGTAGGTGGCGCCTAATTTGTGAAGGGTTTGTCAGTAATTCTCGAAAGATGCAATTGCCCCACAAGCGCATTTGCCCCAGTTAACCCTATCTGTCACGCACACTAGTATTTTATGTTGGCCTGTCACTTTTCGTTCATAAACAGTACGGAAATGTGACTTTTCATGTTCTTTACAAAACTCCACTTAAAATTTCAATAAAGTATCCATTACTGAAATGGGGAAAGGGAAGGAATTCATCATCGTCATTATCACTTTATTATCATCACTCCATCATCTGTAAAAAAAACTATATTCACTTGACACTGGCAAATGCACAAGACGTGCGAAGCCAAATGCCCCTGGATGGAGGAATTTGGCGGGAAAAAAATTGTATAAGTCCTTGGAATTGAAAGACCTGTCTGTCTGTTTAGTATGTTTTTTAATCAACTTCAAAAAGGAGAAGGTTCCCAATTCGACTGTATGTTTTTTAAAACTATTAAAAAGCTTTGATTTTTAGTTAGTTCTGTCCATTCTAGTATTTTTTTTCTATTGTTATTGAGATCAGATAAAAACGGGTCTATCTAGAGCTCTGAGTGGGAAACAAATGCTTCCATTACCATCTGGTCCAATCTAGTGGACAATAAAAGTGTTGGCCGTTGTTTCTGGGACAGGAGAGATGTGGACGCCATTGTGTTCAGTCCATTGTGCAGCGCTGAATGTCGACGCAATGGGAATCTTATCGAACAAGTTTTATGCTGGTATAAATGAAGAGATCGCGAGAATTATCAATTGTGCGCATCAGTGCTGTTAAAATATACATTTATCGTAGAAAATTCCTTTGATTATTGATTTAACTAACAGCTCTGTGAGCTGGGGGGCTATTCCTGCGCGTGAGATGAGATGAGATTTTATCTTGGTTACTCTCACACCTATGACGTTTCAAACGAGAGCAACAAGGACGAAAAAAAGTGAGATGAAAAACTCAAATCTCCGAATAGGGCCACTGGAGATCTCGCGGAAGACGCCTGTTATCCCGTCCTCCTCAACAAGTCACATTTCTCAACCGGCTCTCGTAAATTTTTGTGGGCAGGTTTGATAATGATTTTTTTTTTGTCCAGTCAGTTATTGGATTTTTTTCAAAATGGCGGAGCTATGATTTTTTAAAGGGAATCGGTTAAGAAATGTGACCTGCAGAAGAAGATTGTCAAAGCTGAAGCAAAGATGCTTCGCTCACTAACGCTCCCTCGGTCGATAAAATCATGATCATAAGAACTTTTACCCCAAGCCCCAAATATGCAAAAATGAAAATATACTTATGACGTATTAATAAATGTCAAGTATTCTTCGTAAAGTGTGTTATAGTAAGTTTTTGAACATTTTTTCTTAAGGAGCAAGCATTTATTATGGCTTCGCACGATTTTTGCATTTCATCATCAAACCAAACATCGCAGTTTCTACCAGAATTTTGTCTCCAAATTTTTCTCTACCGTCTAAAATAAATACGTAACCTAGTTTAAAGAATTCAAGCAGCTAAGCACGCCATTAATAAACCTCTTCGTTCGAGTAAAGCAGGTAGTTACCAACCTCTGGGCTCTCCGCCTTATCTCTGCCTCGGCTTTGGACTTGAATTAAACTCGTTCAATCGCCTTTTGTTCGCCGGAAATGGTCTGCTGAATATAACTTCCTACGAATGGCAATTTGAGATCGATTATTGGGATAATCGATTGTTTTGTACTAATAAGATTACATCTATTAACATCTTGTAGGTAGGTAGGTACAACATTTAGTAATTATAACATTCCGTAAGGTTGATCAGTTTTTTTTTTGTACTGGCAACTTTTACAAAAGGTGTAGTTTTACTTTTTCATAAGCGGGTGACGTTCGAATTCGAATTCGAAATTACGCGTAGGTACTTGTAGCTCTACGACCTTTTTCGCCTGTGTGTCACCTCAAGTACGCGTATATTTGTGTTCATCGCACCGAGCAAGTAGGTACGCGTACTTTTAGAATTGCGAGCTTATAACTCATAACTTTATACTCCTAGGGTGTCATTTTTTTTAAACAAAACCAACCCTAACATTTCTACTATTTTCATTTTGTCTCTTAAAAACTTGTACGAGTATATTCAGCAAAATATATTCGTACGAGTACCTACAGACTTCTATGTCGTTCAGTCCCAATGCAATACTCGTAATATTACTATTACATTGATGACATTGGACTGGGCGCCAGGTGCGGCTCAGTCTGGCTCTGGTATGGAATAGAAATGATAGTGTGGGTACATTATACTTAAAATAAAAGCTACAGAACGATAAGAATTATAATAAACGTACGTCTTTGCAAATTGAAGAGCAATTATATCAGGTATTTGAACGCTGGTTTTCGCACAAAAAAAACTTCTTGAAAACCTAAAGCTCATTTCATAAGAGATATCAAAATGTTTAGAAAAGAAAGCTACGTCTGAAATCTCTACTCGTTTCCATTGTTTCAAAAATCTCTCCGAAGTTAACAACGTCGTAATTTTTCATTTTTATCTCCCCAATGTCGTACAAAACAAGAAGAGAACGAATCACAACATTAAGATTGGCCAAATTAATTACCGCTCGAGGGCCACATTAAAAATACTGAGTCTCTAATTATGAGGAAGCCTTGCTTGGGCCTCGGGCTTAATATTCTAACATTATTTTCCGTGGCGGTCTTTCTGTCGGATGACGGAGTTCTGGGTAGTCAGGGATATCTAACAAGTGTGGAAGGCGGTGGAAAAGCAATCCTGTTTCTGAGAAATTATTTTTTATTGAGCTTTCAGCGGCCCGGGGCTACGCTAGCGTGGACTTGAACCTGTCTCAAACGAGTATGTTGAATGGCGATGTTTTCTCTTAATATGAAACACTGGAACGGAGTCGCGGGTAACACGACCCACGACTTCGTTCGCGTTTATTCAGAAAATAGTATCAAAAACTTTCTTCGTGATATACTCTTCCTAATTATCAAATGTCATACTCTAGACTCAATAATTTATTGCTTCCATTATGGTACATGCAGTTCTTAAAGGTAAATCACATAAAATTGTATCACATAATGACCCTGATGGGGTATGGCAACATTGTTCGGACTGGATTTATTCTGGAGTTTTGGCGGGAACCGAAAAGATGGTGTCGTGTTTTTGTATTATTTTCTAAAACTTGTGATTCTTCGAGTGTTAAATTGTAATAATGGTGGATTATTAACGTTTACCGGTTCGTTAACGTGCACGAGTGTGGGCAAATGATACAAACATCGCGAAACGCGATTTTTCGTGTTCTCTACAAAACTTCACTTAAAGTTTCAGTAAAGTATCCATAACTTTACTGGAATGGGAAAAGGGGAGGGATTCATCGTCTTCATCATCATCACCTCATCATCATCATCCCATCATCTGTTACTGAAGGAAAAATTATTACTAAGAATCCGACTGAAGGACGAGTATCCATGGTCATGAAAAATTAATAAAAAAAAAAAATGGATTTATTCTATTAAATATTTTTTGGTTAAGAATTCGTCTAGAGTATAAAAATATTTAATATATCAATATATCGTTTAGCGTATTAAGTAATACATTTTTGAAGACCTGTTCAGCTGTTTACCCGAGAAAAGCCTACAAACAGACAGACAGAGTTAATTTCGATTTTATAATATTAGTGTGGGTTATGTATGATTAGCACCTGCGTAGGATGCAATTAAATCTGATAAACAGACTCATGTGAAGAGATTCGAAAGCTTTCCAGAACTTTCCAGAAGCCCATTGTTCTGAACCAGGTTAATAAACATTTAAACCTTTTGTTCTCAACTCTGAAACCCGCGCACCTACAAAGTATTAACAATAAGGTGAGTTTTCATCAATCAAACAAAAGGGCTCCGACCTTTACGCGATCAGCTGTATTAGCATTTCAACAATCTCAGGGAGGATTTAGAGTTTTGCAAGCGCAAAACGTAGCAATTACCGATTCTTGCCTGAAAACAAACTTTGTTTTACTCGAAAGGAATTAATATTCATTAAAAAATCCTTCTCGGCTCCCGGCATCCATACTGTTAAAACTTTGTAATCAGTCTGTCAGGGGAGATCGGAGTATCCGGCTGGCTCCGATGTCAGCGAATTTGAGACTTTACCAACTGCAAATGGATTTTTCCAGGGCCTTAATTTGAACAATCTGAAAGAACATTTTCAACTTTTGTTCTAGTTCGCGAGCTGTCGCTCGCGTTTAGATCCCAAGTTTAGATTTACCCGCCGTAGAGTTTTAATGTTTAAATTTAATTACTTAAACAATTTTAGAATTGTATTTTCTTAAATATTGTAGTGGAATTAGTGTAGCGTTCCGACCGAGACCGGACGGCGCAAATAATTTGAAACTTTCGTTTCTCGAGGCTGATCATTTGTCGGAAATTTCCGGAACACATCTCGCCGACCTCACGTCCTATCCGAATTATATCCCTCTTTCCTTACCACACGTACTTTTCCGTTGCTCACACAAAGCTCTTTGAGTTATTCCGGAAACTACGGCATGGTGGCTTCATAATGATCAAGTTTGAAACCACAGAGAGGCTCTCATTATCTGCGCGTGGAACCAAATTACTCGTTTCCGTCTCTCTCGCACCTAAAAGCGGCGTAAATTGAATGCAATCAACATATTGTTATTTTATTTTTCGTTGAGGCCGTCCCAATTTCACTAACACATCGCAATCCCTTCCGAAATGTATAAACATGATGTAATAAAGTGGCACTTTCCACAGAGACGGCCTTCCCTTCATTCAGTTGTAAGCGTAAAAAATTGTCGACTCGCCGGCGCCGAAATAACTTTTTATATTATAGGTGCTGAATCCTTGAAGGGTTGAAACATCGACGGTCGGATTCACAAACAGTACATAAAGATCCGGCAATCTCACGGTTTTTCTGAATTAAGCCGTGAAGGGACACGCGGAGCCCGGCCCCGGGTGAATTTACCTACTTCCCGGAGCGGACGGTCCGCCGCTACGCCCGCCGCATTATTAAGTGATTTCACAGAAACAAATCCTACTGAATTACTTTAAAAATTCCCCCAAAGAAATATACTTTTCCATTTACGTAGCATTTTTATGACAGCTCATTTGTGAAAGTTTACTTTCGGGAGCGCGCGCCGCGCGTTTCAATAACCGTTTCTACTGAAAATCAGGATTGTGGGTAAGGTCCCTTTTCATATTTGTTCCAATTTTTGCGGTCGTTATTTTAGGTAAATATGGAGGTCCCTTGTTTTATGCGAAGCTAATAGGAGCGGGGAGGGAATCCTACGCATCGTGCGCCTGGAACCCGTCCAATTGGGCTGTTGTGGACTCAGAATAAGTCAGCGAATAAACTTGGCTTCCGTGTAATAAATTCTTCTCGTTGAGAGTTAAAGTTCTTTTGATGGTTTCTGTCCTGATTAAGACTTTCGGCGAGTCCAAACTTAATACGAACTTTTCTGGCTCAATCGGGATTCCATACGGAACGTCATCAATTATTATTCTTTCATCATCATTATTCGCTTATTCATCCACTGCTGAAGGAAAGCTTCTCTTGCTAGCTGAACTTGCTTACGTCACTGAACATTCTATTTTGATTCATTGTACGCCGGACGCCATTCCACCTGACTGCATTGCTGGCTGGGCCACCCACTCTGTAATTTCTTTACAAAACTCTAGACGACAATACAAGATTCACGATATTTAACGCAAACAGCGCAAATAAAAGTTTATTTCAATAAAATGTCTGTGAGAAAACCGAACCAGTATATTTCAATTAGATTCACTGAGCTCATGCGTTTCGATCGGGAACGTTCAGTTCCGACCAATATAGATGCAGACAAGAAGCATTACAAGCGAAAGAACAAAACACGACAATACGAAGTCGCCCCGAGGCGGTCCTGTGAGAAACTAGGGGCTGCTAGGGGTTGCATATTAGACCCCTCGCTTCTTTGCCCCGGCGCCTTGGGCAAGGAACGCTTAGATTACATTTCGCAAACTTGCTCGACTGTTATGAGTTTTTAATGTCACTACTTTCTTTTGAATGGGGTTTGTTTTTGTAAGTAGTGGGGAAGCAGTGAAAATGGTAGGTAGTGTGGATTTAAGTGGCTTTTAGTTTCCAGTGGGATTTGTAAATTTAATTAAGTATCGACTGAAAATGTTTGACGTAATTTGAAGAGATAATATTACTAACATATATTACTAATAAGAAAACCGCAGATGTGATTTTAAGTCGTTGTAAAATCAATGAATTTAAGGTTTTTTATATAACTACTAACGCTAACCCCCTTAATAACATTAGTTGTGTTTTTTTTTAATATAATATTTAGCCTCGGAGTTTTGTCTTTTGTTCTTTCTTTAAATTTATAACTCTACTAGCTGTCACCCCGCGACTTCGTTCGCGTTTATTATTTATATATAAGGTGAGCTATCCTATCTGTCAAGTTGGATCGAACTGCACATGGTGTGCGAATTTTATTATAATCGGTTAAGTGGTTTAGGAGTTCATTGAGGACAAATATTGTGACACGAGATTTATATATATTAAGATTATTAAGATTAAGATAAAAAAATCAAAACACTGTATAACTATTCCGAGGCTATCCAACGTTTATTAGTAAAGGCCAAACAGCATGTATGTATTGAAACTCTGAACCATAAATAGCCTTCCATAAATTCTAAACAACTCACTCGACCAACTAATTCATTTTCCATGCTGTTCCACTACCAATCAAGCTTTCATACTATTGCACTCTAATTAAGTATTCAACTTGGCAAAACCGACCCTTTCATAATCATCTGCATAAAACTGAGCTGAAAATAAACTATTACAAACTAACTAGCCAACCAGATTCATGAGCGAGCGCGGCTTATTCGTCCGTCGCAAAAATAAGCACAAACATGCCACAAGGCACAAACCAAACATCCGACCCCTTACGGTTGGCTACTTTAGCTGGTAATTACCACCACTCGTCTGCAGAGCAAAGTTCAACTCAAATGTCGGACAACTAAAACGTCGTACGAACACAGAATAGAAAAGGACGGATTAAGAACTCGGTATTGATGACGCAAACCGCAACCGAAAGTAGTACTTGCAGCTGTAGTAGTAGTAGTAGTATCAAAATCGGTAGCCAACTCTTTCAAAATCGGTAGCCAACTCTTTTGAACATTTCTTCTCTAGCATACCCTTTGATGCCACCAAAACGCTTAACTCGTCTCCAGATGATGCAGGTGCTTTTCTAAAAGAACACTTCTCGCGGGATATACCAGACTTTCGGTTCAGATACACTTCCATCTCTGAAATTATCAAAACTTTCAAAAGCTTAAGAGTTAAATCTAGTGAAGATTTATGGGGATTATCAGTAAAAGTGTTAGAGTCTTTAATAGAAACTATTGCACCACACCTCATGGTCATATTTAACATGTGTATTGACAGAGGCACATTTCCCGATTTAATGAAAAACAGCAAAATTACCCCTATCTTCAAATCGGGTAGTAAGTCAGATCCCTCGAATTACAGACCCATCTCTGTGCTTCCGGCTTTGAGTAAAATATTTGAAAAGATTATACTTAATCAACTGTTGTGTCACTTTAACATACACAGTATATTAAACGAAAATCAGTTCGGTTTCACGAAAAGTAGATCAACAACAGATGCGGGAGTTCGATTAGTTACGCATGTGATGGAAGCTTGGGAGAGTTCACAGGATGCCATCGGTGTCTTTTGTGATCTTTCCAAAGCGTTTGATTGTGTAGAACACCGCACCTTGATCCGTAAATTACACCACTACGGAATTCGTGGAATCGCTCTAGATCTTGTCGAGTCATATTTAACTGATAGACAACAAAAAGTGGGAATTAATGGCGTCACATCTTCCGGATCTTTAGTTACAATGGGAGTACCACAAGGTTCTATCTTAGGCCCGTTCTTATTTTTGGCGTATATAAATGATTTGCCGTATATGGTTAAGGACCTTACAGACATAGTTCTATTTGCTGATGATACATCTCTTATTTTTAGAACAGATAGGAAAGATAGTGAACTTGTGCATGTGAACAACGTACTGACTATTATTTCGAGATGGTTCGCTGCGAACAATTTGTTACTAAATGCAAAAAAAACTAAGTGTTTAAAGTTTTCCATGCCTAATGTTAGATATATAGAACCAAACGTAATGCTTGAGGGCGATAAACTTAACATAGACAAGGCGACGGTGTTCCTGGGTATAAGCATTGATTCCAAACTGCAATGGGGTCCACATATTAGTGCTCTGTCTGGGAGACTTAGTTCTGCTGCTTATGCGGTTCGCAAGATTAGGCAACTGACGGATATAGCTACAGCTCGGATGGTTTACTTTGCTTACTTCCACAGCATAATGTCATATGGCATTTTGCTGTGGGGATCAGCTGCTGAAGTGGAGGCCATTTTTATTTTGCAAAAGCGAGCGGTCCGCGCTATCTACGGAATGGGTCCCCGTGAATCATTGAGAGATTTATTTAAAGAAATAAATATTTTAACTTTACCTTCTTTATATATCTTTGAAAATATTATGCACGTTCGCAAAAATCTACATAAATTTAAATTGAACAGTGACTATCACAATTATAACACTAGAAATAAGGATAGGATAGCTGTACAGAGATTTAGACTGACTAAGTCAAGAAAGTCATTTTTAGGCAACTGCGTTAGTTTTTACAATAAAATCCCGAAAAATATAACAGGGCTCACCGAGGGAAAATTCAAATCACATGTAAAAACTACATTAATGAAAAGAGGATATTATAAGGTTAAGAATTATTTAGAAGATAAAGATGTCTGGAGCCTTCCACTTCCGCCAAGTAGCCACTAATATTTATAGATATTACCTAGTTGTAAGCCAAAATTTGTGAGACTAATTTATTTATTATTTGAAAAAATAATGCCCCTCAGTTTCTTGCCTGTTCTTCTGAGTAGAGGCTTTTTATCCGAACAAGGCGGTCGAGTCTATTTAAATAACTTTGACGTTCATAAGTGTATCTTTGATACCTAAATTGAATAAAAACATTTTGACTTTGACTTTGACTTTGAATACCTGCTTTTTACCAAGGAGTATAAAGCTTCTGTAACGATTTTTTCGTTTTTCTGATGTTTGCCCAAAATGTTTTTTCGTATTTTCATCATTCGCATAAACTAGTTTCGAAACTGCGGTGTTAGAGACGGCCAAAGGATAAATATGTCATCATTTTACTTTTCAGTTTTTATCAGTAAAGGACAACTCAGCATTTGAGCTACGCATTCATAAAACATCACTTCGCTCGCTTGTACTTTCTCTGATTCAAGCAACGATATACGAAACGACGAACGGCTTTCATTTTGATTGTTCGTGTCAATTGGATTTTGATGTTTCGAGTTGTCCCTCTGCAGTCATCTGTGTTGAACCAAGCATCGTACCAAATGCGTACCCGATAAAGTTGTCCACGGATGTTCGTATCGCCTCGGGGGGCACATTACTCCAGTTTAATACTTAGGGCTGTCGCGCACAAACGCGGACTTTGTGATAAACTCACCCCTAAATGCGAATTCTAAATATAAAACGTTTTGTGATGACCGTTGAGTTTCGTAAAATATTTAATGCTGTTTCATCGTATATTATTTCAGAAGCAGCTTGCCTATTATAAATATAAAGTTAGATAATACTTCTATGTTAACAACTAAATTAAATAACTGACGCTTTTTTATATCATATGAGAATGCCATACAAAATTGAATAATATCTTTTTTAAGAACTTAAATTGAACAAAATCTTTTTTAACTTTAAAAAAAATCAGTGGCAATAATAATTAATATCTTATTATCTTATATTATAAATAAATTCGGGACACTTCCACACACGGTCGCCTGGCCCCAAACTAAGCAAATCTTGTACTATGGCTGCCAGAGACTGATATATGTACATGCTTAGATATTTTTAAATACATACTTAAATACATATTAACACCCAGACATAGGACAAACACAAATGTTTATCATAGAAATGTTTGCCCTAGGTGGGAATCAAACCCAGGCCCCCAAGCTCAGAAGGCAAGTTTACTACCAACTGAGCCACCGAGGCAGTCTAAGTAAGTACTATAAGTATTAAGTACTTATAGTTTTCTTTATTGTGTTGTAAAGTTATAGGTTTTAGCAATAAATAAAATTTTATTTATTTATTAATCTTATTAAGATAATTTATCTTATTAAGATTTTCAAAAAGGATTCCTCTTCGTCGACAACCCTACAAATTAGTTGCAATGTCGCACGCCCATGTCACCGCAAATAGCTTCCATACAACACTACCCCGTAAAGTATGTCCCCCTGCAGGAGCACCTAATGGAGGCAAACTACTTGCATAATGATATTTTTATTAGTTTTGTTTGGGGCCTGATGTTGTTGCACTATTTTAGAAACTAAACTAGGACAGTTCTAATATTGCCATCTTTTTATCACGTCTTGTAATCGCTGTTAGATCATTTTACAATTGCAATCACCAAAACGTATCGTTGTAATCGTCTCTATTCTACAAAATTACTTTTTATAATCACCCAGCAATCAAAATTAATGTTTTTTTTGTGAGCTAAATCGAACCTCCAAAAAAACATGAGTTTATCTGTATTGTAAGTACTAAATATGCGTTGTGTCAATTTACTTCCTACCTTGCACCTACCAACTTGCACCTTAGAACTTTACAGCCCATTTGGAACTGCGTAACCAACTTTTCAACGAACTTTATTTTACTGACAGTGTGATATAGGTTTCTTAAAGGAACTACAAACTCTACAAGAAGAACAATGAGAATATACTATTTCCAGACCGGACATTGCTTGTCCAGTATTGTCCGTGTCTACAGCTTATTGAAATTGTTCGGAACACCTCTAACTGCTGTACAGCAGTTCAAAGCCTTGAGTCATGAAGGCTTTGGTAAGCGAAGCGAAGGACCCAATTGGCGACGCCTTTCACGAAGCGAGCTATGGAGCGTTTGCGTGTGTGGAACGTTACGTTAAACTCGTTTTACTTCAGCTGTATCCTACAAAGCTGTATTCGAGGGTAACCTATTCGTAATGACAGTCAGATATGCTGTATTCTCTATAAATACCTACCTTACTCGCAATACCTTATTCGTGGTGTATTCTACATTTATTGAAGAGATATTTCCAATGCTATATTGGAATTGCGCGTCGTGAATTATGCATTATTTTTTCAGAAAACCATTATTATGTGGTTTCGTAGTACTTCCTTGTAAGTGTTTTGAAATAATCGGTATTTTTCGATATCTTGACTCAAAGTAGGTGCGGGGTAACTTAGTAATTTTCTTGTTAGTAGTATCTGTATCTCTACCAATTACCAACTTTCTAATTTTTTACGTTACATCATCATCAATAATTAATAAATATTATTTTGATTATTCCTCCTCCTTTCGTAGGGTCTCCATATGTGTGCGCTTTCTGGCTCTATCAAGCCATAAACCTATTAGTAAAAATTACGACTTAGATTTAGCAATATGCCACAGCCACCCAAAACGCGCTTCAACGGAGCTCTTCTCCGAAAAACCCATTCAAAAAGAACGTACGAAGCCCACCTTCGTACTAAAATTGGTCTCATTTCGGGCGTAACTCCATAAAATTGCGATTCGTCCACGTCCCCGCGCAATCAAACTTCACTTGGCAATCAATTCGTAGATTTACGAGTGCACTTAATGCGAGATCGCCGGGATAAGTGTCCACCGATAGAATTTATTCGGGAACGACCTCTGGAATGGACTTGTTTCGTAACCAATAAAATGGCTAGATAGTTGTAGATACAATACAGATAGCCAAGTTCTTTAGAAACCTTTATTTATTCGTGGCTCGTAAAAGCAAACTAATTTATAGATCTGGAGAATGGAATGCTTTGAAGTAATAAAATAGGATATTGGATTATTTGTCAAAGGTTTTCTCGTATTCTATAATTGCGAAAATTTCTAGCTTGTTTTGAGTCTAGGCATGTCTTCATTACTTTTGTTTGTTTGTATTAGTCATCAAAAAGAAGACAAGTAATCATCACGCATTACCAAAAATTTTTTTTAAATCTTGGGACATACTCGTACCTACATCGTGACGGCATCGTCGCGTCTACTTGCAAATCTCATAGTAATATTTACTAAAAACCATTTTCGCGATGATTTGACTAAATACCTTTATTGCTCCGAATTGCAGCAATGAGTGGCAATTTGCATAAGAACATTCACATTTTACTTTGAGTAGTCATCTATTTCTGAGACAGGTTAAAAATAATTTTCTCTTGCAAAATTGACACGGGTACAAAAATACGACAGATACGTTACTAAGCAAACGTAGCTGAGCAAATCAAAGGCTTTCCCAGAATGTTGCTATACCGAACCATAGGAGTGTTGTTATATAAGACAGGTGTTCAAGTGTTCACTGTTCACGTGACTTGAAGAGTCCCAGATTTTATCGATCGGGAACGCGTTTCTCGTCGCCCGGTAGCGAGTTTAACTCCAGCTGATGAATCCTTATCGTGGATATGATTGAGATAGCCATAAGAGAGATACAGACTACACCATTAACCGAAAGAGAGTCGAGAGACAGTCAGAGTCTTTGAATTTGACAGTTGTCTACCTTTGTTAAGATTACACATCTGTACCTAATAATGTTGATGAAGTTTGCCAAAGTTTATGTCATGAAAATAAACAAAACAGAAAATCTCCGAATTATTCCCGGAAAATGGATTAATACTGAAAAGATCTGCTAATGTTTTGTATCATTAAGTTATTAAACAATAACTTCCTAATCACATTCAAACGCATTGTACCATTATTTCCTCGTTATTATGCGGCAATCAAAATGATTGAGTTATTTTGTAAAGTTAATCAAAACGACAGCTTTCGATAAAAAGCTCTTGAATGACTTTTGTTCGTATAGTACAATGCCGAAACAGGAACTTATACGAGTACTCACTCGTATGAGCTCATCAGTGAGTATACGCTTATTAAATTCAGCACAAAAGCGCTGAAGCGCTCCCATAACAGTACCCTCGTATACTGCTTCTCCATAGTACTCCAGAAAAAGAGACAAACATATAAAATTAATGAAGGATTAACTCTAACAAGGGAGCTGGCTTCCCCACTTTGCTCCATGGGGTAAGAGGTTGTAAGAGCACCACTCCAAAGGGCAACTTTATCCGCATAACATCGACGTGACCTACTTACCTTCCAATTATTCCACAGCTTGAACGCAAGCGTAGTTTTATCGGGTCAACAGCGAACCTACTTCCCGTATCTTAAAAACTTAATCGGCACCCTAAACGGACTCATTTAACCGAGGCAAATGTTGGCGCAAGTAAATTTGTATGCTAATACGACGGCTGACTTGGGAAGTCAAAGGCCTCTTAACAAACTGGAAACTCGCGCCCCGATATGATAAACACGTATTTCTGAAAGGCTGCCTTATTTTTTGGATTAGATTGGATTAGGTCGTTGATGAAACGAAGAGATTGCAGATAACTTTGAGCATAACAATCGATAGGGCTTTAGCTTTTAACTTCGTTAGGCGCAACATTGGGGTTCATTATTGGAAAAAAAGGGAGAAACCCTAATAATGTTTTTTAAGTACAACCAAGCAGAATAGAGGGAGATGGCGTAGTCAGAGAAACACCTATAGATACTCGTACCTAGTATAGAAAACTGCAGCGGGTGTTGATTACAAAACTTTCAAGTTTATACAGGATAATAATAATAAATTAACTTTAAGAATCTAATAAAAAACCAAAATGTAATTAGCTCAATCCAACTCTGCGACTTATCAGAAGTCAATAAGCACTTACAGAGGTACATCCAAGATAAACGCGGCTGCTCTTATGAAAACAACCCTAGCTATCACTAGACAGACTACACAGCCTATCACAGACTATCACAGACACAGTTTACAAAAAATACAGAAGTACAAGTTACTGCGATCCTCATAGAGTCTCCAAACCGACATAATAATTTTATAGGTATAATCATTTGTTGGACTTTACATTCTTTACAAAGTTTTTTTTTCTTAGTGTTAAAACAACGTAGCTTTAAATATGGTGATTGATTTTCTATATCGTGTTTTTACTGCCTTTCGTTAGACGTATCTTTGCAGTAATCTGCTAGAAACAACAGTTGACCTTTTCTATTAAATTACAAACGTGTTATTGTTAAGTAGCAATTCCGTCGGAACGAATTGACCCGACCCATTTAGATGTTATCGCCCAGTTTTACTAAGTCCCCTAGCCCGGAATAATCGAATGTTTATACGCGAAGAGTTGGGATTAGGCTTCTTTTGTTTTGCTTAGACTGTAAATCGAAAATGAATAGTAAATCTGGGACGTTGGTTGGTATTCATAGGAACGTAGGGAGTCCATAGATAAAAACGAACACAATTGACAATACAGCGTTTCCTCTGCTGGTAATTTTAACACTATTTCGTATCAGGTAAACAATTTGGTCAACATCGTCATTAAGCGTGGTATTTCAAGAAACTGCCGTAAGAGAGGTCAGAAGAGCCTAATGCTTGGATTAGCGTTTGTGCGCTTTATGTCTATGTTCAACATTTTCAAAATCACTTTACCTTACGCGAAGAAAACCCAAAAAAAAAGAAGTGCAAGACTGTGTATAACGTACCACAATAGCCTGTAAAACTCATCTGGGACCCTATTCGGAGATTTGGATACAGTTAAGCATAATGAGTCCAAGCGCCAAATTCCATTTTTTGATTTTTTTGCATTTTTGTAATCCTTAGGGCATAATTTAGCCATAGAAAAAGCACTCTTGTAGCAGTTGAACTCTTAAGTGGTATTTTTTGATACCCCGTCCAAGCGCCTTCTATAGCAAATGGTATATTTCGATACGCAACACAAGTCCAATAACCAATTTAAAAATAACAACCAAATTGTATAATAAGAAAACACATTTCCATTTATACATTACAAGCCCAGACGACGTAGTGTTATGCATAAGTAGTCCACGCGACATTTGTTTGTTACTTGGACTAGTTTTGCAGAACTAGAAACGTGAGTTTGATTCCAAACGCAACCCAATAATTCAAGCATTTGTCGCATAGGCTTGTGATGCATAAAAATAGTTGAAGTTAACTACTCACTTCCTTCTCTCCCTGCCGCCACAATTAGAAATAACTCAGCAGCAGCAAAGGTATATTTGATTACTATCTACGCCACTGGAGCAACTATGCCAGCGCCCCAGAGCTTCACTCCGGTATTTTAAGGAGTTGGGTTGGCTCGGGTAAGTGCTGGCAGGGGGAAATGCACAAAATGCCCCAAGTGGGACTGCGATCAGTGCAGGACTTAACGCCCTCACCTCGAATAATAATAAGAATAAGCTGAGATGATACTTACAGGAGCCCCCTGGAAGTCAACAGGAAATACTACGACGAGAATAGCTAACGACCAAATCCGTCCAAGATCCAGTCATGCGCCTTCCATCTCCGAAACCGTCAAGCCGGACGCTTACTCTACATATCCTGGCGAGACATCGCTATAAAGCACTGTTACAGCACAACCAACCTAGGAGTAAAACATGACAGGCCACTGACTTCAACAGCACTGTATGAAAACAAAATTAAAAGTTATCGGGAACAATTTACTCTCCCGCCTCATTTCCACCTCATGAGGCACCTCACCTCAAGTACTGCGCACATCCGGGCTAGCACTCTGTTTCTCAGCTGGGAAATACGCGTGTGACACCGTTCCACCCATGCTAAGGAAGTAGATGTTGCACTCAATGAAACATGCAGAAAATAACTGGCTGCTTGAAACCCACCCCCTAAAATCTTTTTACCGTCTTACCGGCATTGTTCCCCTAAAATTCAGCAGAGCTGTCGATTGCTCCTTTAAAAAAATAAGCAAAAACAAGACCCAAGACACCCACTCTACAGTTTTTTACCCCCCGGTCAACCGATCAAGAGTCGCAAAGGTTTTCTCAGTTCCACAAAGGCGCCACCCATCCCCGAGAGTCCTGCTACAAACTGTGGCTGAAAAAGGTGCGCACCACCACAAGAGTTCGTAAAACCGGCAGAGGAACTCCCCCCAGGCAACGACTCAACGTAGCCCACGTGGAACTCGCTAAACAGACTTCGCAAGTTCAACATGAGCAAGTGGGGGTTCTCTGACACGGGTTCTCACGAGTGTGGCTGCGACACAACACAAACCATGGGACATCCAATGTCCTGCCCTCAGTGCCACAAAAGCTGCTCTCTAAGTGAGCTGATGGAGGCCTAAAAAAAGATCATGCATTTAAAATAAATGTCGAGACAAGTGAAGAAGAGGAAGAAAGCGTAGAAATTGATGTAGAGAGAAAAAAGGTAGAAGATGACACAAATGTTTTAAATATTATAAATGGTAACGCTTTGGGCTACTGCGGTGCTATTCACAATCATTCGGAAACGCGTCCGATCGGATCCCACAAATTTCAAACTCAAATTGTTCGAATCTCAGTCTCCTTATATACATTTTGGAATAGGAAATCAAGTATCAATCCGATCTGAAGAATTAATCACGTCTAAAAACTTATGAATATAGACTGAAATTCGAATAATTTAGGTTTATAATTTTTGAAATCCGAACGGAAACGCTTCCGAATGGTTGTGAATAGCCCTGCTGGAAAGCCTGTTTCAGAAAAAAATTGGAAGATTTAAAAATCACCGTTCCCCCATATTCCAAACGACGCTATGTCATTTTATAAAAAAAAATGATTTCAGACGACACGATTGATGATTATATTGAAGGTTTTAATGGTCATTTAGATTTTGATCCAGATCATGTCTAGAGTAGATTTAGTATCTACCTACACTATCTTACTCGATATGTTCTCATCAAATATCTGTCTTATCATCAAACATCTGTCCGTCTAAGTTAATATTATCCTGTCTGTAATATAATTACCCGTGCCATTTTCATAGCTTTTCATATATTTTTCTTAGTCCTCATTATCATCTACCAATTTATGATGCTAAGCAAGTATGGAAAAATATATATTTTTTATTTAATCGATAGGAAATGGATATTAATGTCCCTTGGACTCGTTTTGCAAAATGAGAACAGCATAGTATTGCGAGTCCACGTGCATTTTTAGCTATTTATGGCCCTTGGACTCGTTTTGCAAAATGTTTAACATCATATTTATTGAGAGTCCAAGTGCATTTTAGCTATATCTTCCAAAATAAATACTTATTTTGTGTTTTTTTCTTGTAATATGTTAAATTACAAATAGAAGCTTCGATATAAATAGATTTACTTTCAGACCATACAAATGCAAACCTCCTGCCAATAAAAACGCGTTTATGTAATTTCCCAAAAAAACGAAAATGGCGCTTGGACTAACTATGCTTAACTGTATCCATTTGAGATTTTCATCTCTCCTTTTTTCGTCCTTGTTGCTCTCGTTTGAAACGTCATAGGTGTGAGAGTGACCAAAACAAAATCTCATCTCATATCACGCGTAGGAATAGCCCTCCAGGTCCTCCTGGTCTTTGATGCTTCATCCACATTCCTAAACATGTTATGAGTTTTTTTATATGTAATCAATACTTTTGTCTGCATGCTATAAATAATCGTCTGCTCGTATTTGTATATGAAGAGCTATCTAATCTATAATCCAATCACGCTAGTCTAGTAGGTGTTCAATTAATTTACTCGAACAAAGGCCGCCCTGAGTGCCTTGTTCTAATTTTAACTAATTATATTGGGGAAGAAAGACTAACTAAGACCTAACTTACTTAAAATTCTCTGGCAGATTCTGTGGTGTGTCAACATAATTATATTTTTAACTTGCTTAACTGAATATGGCGCTCGTTCTTACCCAACTGTTCAGAAGGAAAGTAATGTTTTGTAATATACCTATATACGAGTATATAAATGTACCTACGTATGTTACATCATCTGTCTGTTTCAAATCACAAAAAAAAACTTAAGCAAATTTAGACAGAACAGAGACATCTGCCATTTACGTATTTACGAGTATAAGAGTTAGACTAACTTTTGTCGAAAAATAACCATTTTCTCTCGCCTGTACTGGAAAGAAATGAAACAAAATTCAGATTTTCCAATCATTCCGCTGCTACTCTTTGCTTCAGCTGCTTCTTAAATTTTAACTACTTGCAAATAAATAAACAACGGGTTAACTTCAACCATTCATCAACAAACATACTGAGCAGTAACTGCACGTTATTGATGGTGTTTTAAACGGACGCGCTTGCTCCAAGCTCGATCGTTAAAATTAAATATTCCGTTGCTATCAATCAGGGCTGTCACTCTGTCCAAAAGTGTTGTTCGACGTTGCTGGCATGCAATCTGGCTGCGCTATTAATTTTGAGTTGTTCAGTTTGCGATAGCAATGCTTACGAGTTCTGTGTACAACTGTGCGTTCGAATCAGTGTGTTTTTGGCAAGGGAAAAATTGAATTCATGTCGGGACAGCTTTGCGGAGTTTGTTCGGAAATGGATGGATGACAGCGATTGCAGGGTCAGCTGAAGTGGTTTGTGCCCTGTGGCTTGCACGAACAATGTTGCACTCGCATTGTCCTTCTACGGTGGCTATTAATAATTTCGTGCTTTGAACTGTTTTACATCTTCTGTCGGGTGCATGAGCTCGTACAACTTCATTAAAACAAGCAATACTTACTTACTTATTAGCTACTATACCTACCAACACACAATCTGAATTTTAGTGAGACTCGTTTTACCATAGTACGAGAGAAATAAAGACGTTTTGTTCACGCCAAAAATAAACATGACATCCACAAAAACAATTAAACTATACAACTTACCACCAAAAGCGATTTCTTGCATACGACTTTTTGATGGAAAAGGTTAGTGGTAATTGAACTCGCCTCTCGCATTTTTAAACCAACCACTTTGTAAAAAGTTTACAAAGTGATCGAGTTCAAGATAAAATTTTCATCTTAACTTCAACGAGAGAAATTTAAGACATGCAAGTTTTTCATGTAATCAGAATAAACGTTTGAGCTCCAGCTTTTATTTTCATGCCAGGGTAATACCTAATCTGTCCTACAGCCGTTAAAAGTTTCAAGTGACTCTTTACAGGCATACCTATTGAGAGTACCTACGTAGTTTTTTTCTCCGAAATGAAAAAAGTTTCATTGCGTGGGCCCCCGGCGCCACATTTCAACAGTACAAAAGTTTGTAGGTCACATTTTATTTACTAAGGCACAATTTGCGAGAGTACTTTATAGACAATCGTACTAAGTAAGTTCGTATAGACTATGAGACCTCATCTCACCCTCTTCTGTCTTTATTCGCCTCTGTATTACCGGATCTCTTCGGCTGAAGTTTTAATTTTGTTTAGTAAACAATAAAAATTATAATTGTTAAATTTTATACTTACCCATTGAATATACAAGGTGCTGGTTTTTTGTGTTATTGTTATATCAACAACATTCTTGCGTATTACTACATCCTAAACCAACACCTTATACATACATTATATTGTATCAGTCGGCCTAGACAGTCAGACTAGTCAGCTATGACAGCCTAGTTGGAGAAGGCCCGCCTCTCAAGCCAGAGGGAGCCGACGGCCAGCCGACGGACGCACCAATTTGCTTATTGTGTGAACATTTGTTCGTATTGTATGTCATCTGCTACATGACTGGAGCCCGGTGTATGGCGACAGGCTCGCCCCCTGTCACATTTGGGACTGATTATCGTCCGGCGAAGTGTGGGTGTTGTATTACACCTCTGCCAGCCCGCTCGGAGGAAAGGAGTGACGATATCACGTGACGTGTATGTATCAGTCACTTCATATAAACGTATATTATTGTGTAAAATTTCATGAAAATAATGTTCGCTGATTGATGTTGATTAATTACAAGTTATTTGGTGAATCATTTCAATAAATTTTGAATACTGACTGAATGAGAACTTATATGCTTTCTTTGCACAGATTAATAAAACAAAGGAACCAAATGACTATTGGTTTTATTGTATTTGTTTTTTAATATGATAATCTGTCTGTATATTTGTCCGTCTGTCTTTCGGTCTTTGCTACCCCTACGGAAAAAGGCGTGGCTATATATATGAATATGACTATGAATATATCTAGCACTAGCTGTTGCCCGCAACTTCGTTCGCGTTTATTCAGAAAATAGTATCCACAAACCCTCCTCGTGATATACAATGACTATTTATTTTATCAAATTATGAATAATAATCGTTACCAAAGAGATCAGAGTCCAACAAAAAAAATACTGACTGGTTTTGAGCGGAGTTTTAATTTTAAATGCCTGTTGTTATTTTAGTACCAACAACGTACTATTCTGTGATATTTTCTGACGCATTTGGTAAGCGGCGCGTTATTTTTTACTAATTTACAGAATTTCATGACAAAAAGATTTCTTTACTCAGAAAAAAGTATCCAAAAACCTTCCTTGTGGCATACAGCAACTATTTATCAAATTTCATCAAAATACGTTTAGCTGTTTAGCCGTAAAAAGCCTACAAACGGACAGTGTTACTTTCGATTTCATAATTAGTAAGGATAACACCTTTTTTTGGTTATTTTGTATTGACACTAGATAGTCAGGAGCGGTCACTGCACTATCAGTCATCAAAGAAAAGGATGTGGCATTTTTTAAAATATTTTTTCTAATTTAGACTGGAATTACGTATGGATATAATTAAGTCTTATTTTATTGTTGTTTACCCGCCGCGTACCTTACGCACAGCATGTGTGCTTAAGGAACGACTTGCGAAAAGCAAATCTACACTGCAAACATAAGTTCGAAATTTTTAGATTTTTTAAATTTAAGATCAGTTTCCGGACATAGGATAATCAACTCTGCATTGCTGAAGCGATGGTCTAATTTCGGAAATTCGATTTTCACGGACCGCGCGCTACGGTGCCCGTTCGACGGGAAGGATCCGTAACAAAACAGCATTCAGGAAGATGAAACTTCGACACCTGTCTATATGTCTGTTTTTCTGTAATGGAATTTGACACATCATAGACTAAAATACCTAGCTATTAGTTTAAGGCTGTCTCACTCGAATGAACATGAAAACTATTCTGAATACTTTGTAAAACTGTTTTCAATGTTTTGAAATAGGCAAATTTATGAAATAAACATTTTATAATTTTATATCTAACTAGCTGCGCCCGTTGTTTCACCCGCGGTTAAAAAGTATCCTATGTGCTATTCTAGACTATAATCTATCTCTGTGCCAAATTTTATACAGATCTGTTCAGCCGTTCTGGCGTGAAAGAGTAACAAACATCCATCCATCCACTCTTTCAAACTTTCGCGTTTATAATCCGCCATAGGTCATCGACGCAGACATTCCATCGATATGTCGTCAGCTTTAATAAAGCCCGCACGAAGCGCTTTCAAAACTCCTTCCTAATAAGAACTGCCAAGGAGTGGAACGCGCTTCCTGCCTCGGTGTTCCCCAGCAATGGATACAACCTGGGTCTCTTCAAGACAATTTAAGAATGAATAGGCACCTCATGGGCAAGCGTGCTCCATCTTAGACCGCATCGTCACTTTCCATCAGGTGTGTTGTGGTCAAACGTGGGCCCATTCAATCATAAAAAAAAAAAAAAAAAAAATAGTAGGATATAATAGTGTCGCGAACGAGCAAGACAAAGACAGCTGTCACGCCTTACCAGCTTCGTGATAGTACGTTCTCAATTTATTAGAACAAAGGCTGTCCTTAGTTATTCCTCCGTTATCAATAAAGGGATCCAATTTCCCCCGAGTTTCGCAGAAAACTGACACATCATTACGTGACTGTACCTTTCGACACCTCGCATAATAATACGACCCAGTGATGGACGCTTGATGTTCTTCCTTACACATATTTGGTTCCGTTTTTAGCACGGTCGAATTTCACTGAATGTTACGTTCTTTTCATATGTGCGTTTGGATTTCAGATGTTTTTTCGAACCTGTTAACTAATAAAATATCTTACTAATATTATAAACGCGAAAGTTTGTAAGAATGAATGGATGGATGGATGGTTAGATGTTTGTTATTCTTTCACGCCAGAACGACTGAACAGATCTGGATGAAACTTGACAAAGAGATAGATTATAGTCTAGAATAGCACATAGGATACTTTTAAACCACGGGTCAAACCGCGGGGCGCAGCTAGTATTAAGTAAATATTGGTAAAAGTATTTTTAAGATACCGTCACGCCTTTCCCCCGAAGGGGGCGATGTAATACAACACCCACACTTAGCCAGATTATATTCAGTCCCAAATGTGACAGAGGGCGAGCTTGTCGCCATACACCGGGCCCCAGTCATGTAGCAGATGACATCCAATACGCACATATTATGTTAACGCAATGAACAAACTCTCATTCACTCATCTGGCTGGAAAGGCGGGCCTTCTCCAACTAGGCTATCATTGCTTTTTTTTTTTAAATTAGTACTAAGTTAAAAGAAAGCGTGAAAGATGATATGAGCAAGACGGGAGTGAAATTAAAGAAATAACGTGAGACAAAAGGAAGTAGCGGATACACTGTCTGTACCGACGCACCAGAGAACAAAAAACACGGCTGCAAAATGTAGTCTGACACTCCCGAAATATACAGCAAAAACAAAAACCCTGTTGTATAATTGAAGGGCATGCACACACACTTATAAGTATTCATGAAAGAACACCATAAAAAATGCACGTTAAAAATAGCAAGAGTTATGACCGATTTAAATACGCAAGAAAAAAGGAAACTTTACAAGAATGTTAATATATCTGTGTCATTGTATCATATGTGCTTGGTTTTTTATTCTAAAAAAGTAGCGGCACTACGTGCATAGTTTACAAATAAAAACGACGCGATTAGTGGCTGCGTTCGCGCTTTTAGGAGGGCGGAGCGTGAGGATGTGTGTTCAAAAATTTTAGAGTTAATATTTTATTTATTTATACTAGCATAATTGCATCCTCAAGTCAATAATGGATGCGCACTTCGCGGATATAACAGGGTTTTTATTACACCCTGTATACACATAAAAATATTTTACCCCATGTCACTTCCGCTGTCAAGACGATTCAAGTGTCACCTCACATGTGGAAATCGGGTAAAAAATAAGGGGAAGATGATGTAGATTGAATGAAGTTAGAAAGCTTTGTCAATTTGATGCACCGCTGTCTCACTCACACATTTTAACATTTTTACAAAAGACAAAAATTTATTTTAAAAAAAATGGTAAATTTACTAAGAATAATATATTCAACCAAAATATAATTTTGATCCAAACTATTTAGACTTGGCAGAATTAAATGAACCATAATCCTTTTTTTCTTTTAAATTCTAATTTCAAATCTACCCTTTCAATAATTGCTCTAGGAAAAATTAATTGAAAAGCCTCTTCGTAAACTTTAACTCAACCCGTAAGCTTTGATAATTAATTAAACACAACAGATTGAGCGCGAACTCCAAGGCCTTCGAGAGATAGAACATTGTTTTAAGTTATTTTTGGAATGTAATTTTGCCTAGAAAGTTTTATATCTCCTCGATACTCATTTCAAGTTATTTGGTGTTCTTTTCTTCCTGCTTTAAAGTACTTGTAAAGAAGGTTAAATCGTGCATTTTCCTATATTACAGGAAAAGCAAGGGCAGTCGAGGAGGTTGGCTTAACAAAACTCTCTAAGAAAAAAGAAAGGTTACAAAGTAGATCTCGTTTTGTTAGCTAAATGTTAGCCCTAATTTGAGAGGTCTTAGGCCGCCTCCAGGTAAAAAAATATCAAGACCGTAGCTAATCATATCAGCTATCAGCTATCAGACAGTAGCTAATAGTAAAAAAAAAAATATCAAGACACAAAATAAAACTGTGATGTGTAGCTTTGATGAAGCTTGTAGCACTTCCTACAACGTCTACGCATGCTACGGCCGCTCCGACTGCTACAACGTCTACGCAAACTACGATCGCTACGAATCTAGAAACAAATGCGATGTTACGTGTACAAGTGATGGTTTTAAACAATTAGATTATTAGAATGTGCTTGGTCACCAACACTAAACTGCTAGAAGAATTTACGCGAATAAAAAATATGATAACTCGAGTTACAAAATAACAAAAAATAAAGAAAAGCTTATGTTTTTGACGTAAAATCTTATTTTCTAAGCACGAAATCACATCATTACGCATGAGTGCCAGCAACATCGAATTATTTACACAAAGGCATCTCTTATCTAAGTTTGCCGACAAAAATCTACGAAACATCTGCAAGGACAATGAGTCAGGTCGGGCGGTTGTTTGTATAAATAATTGTACAATATTGCCGTGCCGTGGCTCAATCTCGACGTTACGGCATTATAGCGAGATCTAAATTGCTTTTTTTCTCTAGCAATAGCGGGCGAGTTCGGGCGAGATTACGCAAAGACCGACCTTTAGCTCTAGGCGTTTTTTCCGCCCCAGCTCTTTGCTGAGGTCGCCTCAGACGGTTCTCCCTTTGAGCAATAAAAAGAGATCCCGCTTTGTGTTTATATATGCACCGGGATACACAACAAACGGATATTAATTGAAGCTTTAAATATTTCATTTCAGAGAAAAGCTAGCATTAAAATTGCGCTGAGCGAGGAAACTATACAGACATAAATATCTATAAATCGAATGAAAAGATATAGAATTACAAAAGAAATATATACGAGTAGATATCATAGAGCTCACGTAGGTAGATAAGCAGCAGGTAACTTTATATCTTTTACTTCCGTACCTGAAGCATTTCTATTGCTAGGAAAATGTTTCAGCGAAAATGCTCTTCCTGTTTTCGTTTCGTAGGTGGAGGTATAATACATTTCAATGGGGGTGCGGGAGCTGGCGACGCGCCGCAGCAGACATTAATCTCTTGCACAAACATAAGAAGCTGTAACCATCTGCCGTTTTATAAAGACGAATTCGCCAAAATAATCTTGATAAAGGCGTGTTTTCGCGAGCTCCCGGGCGGCGACTAATTGATGGGATTGCGAGGTGAAACGTGTCTTTCTCGCGTCAAATTTTCACAGATTATGCTGCTTTGTTAATGACGTCACTGGGATTTTTGCTATGGTTCCTTTATTAGGTTAGGCAATTTTCTATTTTTGTCAGCCACTTAAAGAATTGGACTGGTCTATTCTGGGAACGCTCTGAAACAGTTTCGTGTAAGTGTTCTGTTCAGATATTCTGCCCATGGAAATTCCATAATCTGATCACGACGGGAGTGGATCGATTATGCTTCACTTTATTTACCCAAATAGTAACAAGGATTATTCTGGTAAAGACGATATCGATTCAACATCACACTTTCACACTAATGTTATTAACGCGAAAGTTAGGATGGATGGATATTTGTTACTCAATCACACCACAACAGCCGGACTGGATGAAATTTCGCACAGAGATAGATTATAGTCTAGAATAGCACATAGGAAACGCAGGGCGTAGCAATTTTAAATACATTAAGATATTCTGAGCGTTGAACTTATGCTGATTCATTACAAAAATGTCCAGAATATCTTAACGTGAAGGAGCCTCATTAAGGTGCTTCATTTAACCTATTTAGGCCGCAGCCTTATTCTAATTAAGCTCCCAGTAGCTAGCTCACAAAATAAGGGAAAAATCCGAGCTCGGTGTAGCAAATCGTTAAATCCTGCTTACTGCCCGATAACCTCGCACAAAGAGCTTGATTACAAGCGGTTTGCATGCTCGCTTTAACTCACATAACAGCTACCATTAAGCACAAACACGGAATAAAAAACACGATTGCACAGCTGCCCGCAACTGTGCCATCCGTAATTGCACCTTATAGCACTGTAAATAAATACTATATCAGATTGCGTAGATTGTAACAGATTTGTTGACGTACAAGCGTGACACGTGGCAAATTTGGCAGGACAGCTCCGGGCACGGGGTCTATTTTATCATAACCCGTCAATTTGTTACCGTGACTAATGAATGCGGGTTACGCAGAGGGTTAAATATAGTGCGTGTAATTTCTCACTTTTCACACATTATTCAAGGATACAATTAATGAAAACCATAACTAAATGCATTAAGAATGCATAGGTTGTAGAAACAGTCGCTGTTCAAAGTGTAACGTTTTACTAACATTTAAAACTTTTAGCAGATTGTATTCTCAGACTTCAGTGTCTCGCTGGCTTTAAAGTTACCTAAACTAACATAGAGTTGATTTTAGCACGGCAGCGCAGCGTCATTAGAGCTATTTAATTTCCCAATGGCACAACTGCGTTCCTGTTGACGTACGATCGCAATCCTTTCCAAACCCCGAAACAGGGAACGCCAGAAACTAAACTTTTGAAAAATCACTCCACCCTCCGCCCCCAACGTCACCGCAGAGGGGAGACCTTTTAATAGGATTCGGGAAGTTACGACAACTGATATTTATTAGCGCTGCCATATTGTTGTTAGTGATATATGTGTCCCCATTACGACACTAGCTCGCCGAAGCCGCCACCTGACGTGGAATTTCATTTAAAGAAGGAGCGCCCATATCGTCCTACTTGCTAATTTTGCCAGAATATGAATCACGTTTATGAGACAGCTACATTTTTGTGCGTGTATTCTCGCGCTCTATAAAATTGATTTATTTATTTATTTTATCATTTACTTGAGAATAGATTGGTGGTTACCTGCGTTTGCGATTTATGAAGACATTTTTGCGGTCTGATATTTTTAGTGAGTCGTTTTGCCAGGTACAATCGCGAGGTATTTTTTTAACGTCACCTTTCATAAATTAAACTAAATTTCATTTCAGCTGAATATTTGCAAAATGATAAATGGCAATCTGAAGTATTACTTTAAGTTTGGCAAAGTTGTAATTCAAATTTCATTGGACATTTCAAAATAAATAAAGTTGGAGATTGTTTCATGTTAAAATAATAATATGGGTTTAATTACGATCTCTGTATTTCACATCATTATTTTATTAGCAATCTCGAAATAACAATAACGCGCCTCTTTTGTATTTTTTTTCATTGGCGTTTAAAATTTGAAATATAAGGTACCTAACTATTTCGTCTGCTACTACATGATTGATAAAACAAGAAGACAATAATTATTTTAGCCAAGTGCACACACTAATACTAGTGGTGCTTCCCACTAGTAAGCCCAATTAATTCAACCGTTGAACCAGTTGAAGTTTTTTGTTCCAGTAGTTCAACTGCCACTCTTGCTATATGTTGAGTGTCGCTAACATTAGTATATATTGTCAACAGGAACAGTCGCACAAGTCGTATCGTCCTCTGACGGTGCTGACCTTCCGATGGAACTACGCGGTGCACGGGCTGCAGCCGGCGGGGTACCACCTCGTCAACCTGCTGCTGCACGCGCTCGTCTCTCTACTCTACTACAGGTAAGTCTACTTCTACGAAACGTTCGAAACGAGAAAAAAAGCCCACAAGTAATAGATGGAACGGAATTCAAAAATAATTAAAGTTATAGCGGCATTAAAACGGCGGCTTTGATTAATACAAAAAAAATACTTTGCCAATTGAGATTCTGTTATGGAAATGAATAGGTATAATTTTCTTTGGTAATCTTCATTATGTCTATCTACAAAGCATTAAGAAAAATGACACAAAATTATAAGCTACTTGTTAATCTTAACTATTGTATATGGTATTAATTTCTGTATTACCAGCATTTTTAATCAAATTTTGGACGGTATGGTGTAACACACATTCCGCCACGTGACCGCGCTCCGGTCACGTGGCCATCACATAGTGACGTCAATCAATTATGTCATTTATGTCATTTACGAATAGTTCGAAAGAGACGGATGTCTATGACGTCATTGCGTGTTTGCTTCCGGAATGCTAGACCTTGTATTTTTGGATCATGGTAACACCTACCTGAAACCTGATAGCTATAACTTTGACTAGTCATACTAACTAGGTTATCTTATACCTTTAAATGAGCAATTCTTGTATATATATATATATATATAATTGGAATCTCGGAATCGGCTCCAACGATTTTCATACAAATTAGTATATAGGGGGTTTCGGGGGCGATAAATCGATCTAGCTAGGAATCATTTTTAGAAAATATCATTTTATTCGTGTTTTATCGATAATCAATCTCAACTGAAAAATATGACTCTTCCTGACATCTATTGGCGAATAATAATACTACTATTTTTTGTGAGCAACTAATTGCTTTAACTACACAACAGCAGATGGCGTTGTTAAGTAACACGAAGTCAATGAGTGTTTGCTTTGAGGTTAGACTAAAATCAATTGTTTATTATCCAAAAAACACAATTAAAAAATAAAAAAAAATACCGAGCAAAGCTCGGCCATCCAGGTACTTAGATCTTATAAAGTAAGGCTCCCCGAACAACCGCAAACTATTTCTCTAGAATCCCAAGCTTCCTAGAAAGTAGTTAATACAAACTTTCCACGCACATCGCAGTATTGTGTACATTCAAACATATTTCACTGCGCTCATGAAACTCAAAGCAAGGTGTGAATAGCTCCCCACGGGAATAATACCAACCACTTTACGAGCATGTTTAAAGTTTTCTCACATCACACACTAGCGAGCAACTTACTTAACAACTTACCGTTTTGTTCAACTTTCTGCAGTTGTACAATAAACATTATAATGCCCATAACTAACGCATGACGCACACTTTAGATGTACAAAACATATACAAAATATACGCAACTTTATTTGAGGTTTCAATTAATTTGATGCTATCAAATTGAAAACAGACAGTCCCGCCCGCAATTATACCTATGATCATAACATAACCGCATTTTTATGAATTCATGAAATAAACGAGAGGTTTTTGGGGTTAATAGATTATTCGACGGAGAGAGCTAAGTGCCTATATATCAGTAATATTCCAACCAGTCAAATAATACTCAGTAGTTCGTAATAGCCTGGATGCTATCTTCACTTTTGCAGGCAAAGCTTTATTGAAAGAGCCCTCTTTGCTTCCTCTTATGAATTCGTTCGCAAACATCTCCACTGAGGCGTGAAATCGGAACGATTCAGTCTGCAATCAATGAAATCTTATGCAAATAATTTACGCTCCGGTAAAAACCGAAAGTCGCAAACGCCAATGTAAATAACGTTTTCTTTTTAATATGAAAGCAAAACTGCTATTAACCTTTTTTATGAATCCACCTGATGCTCTCTTTTGTCCAATAGTGGACTCTTCCCGCTGCTGTGATGAGACAATATTGCCACGGGACTATTTTTTTTTAGATAGTTGATGATAATGATTGACCAGCTACTCTCTAAATAACTTTTGATAAAGTCTTTCACAGGAATAATTTATTATAATTATGCACTTACTAAGTAGCAAAAGTAATAAGACAGCTACATTAGTTTCCAAGATTTCGGGGCTGACTGTATTGTTGTTAGGAATTTAATACAGTCTTCTACACTCCATTTCAGGGGCATGGACCTACTCGTACCCTACATCGAGAGTAATATCCTCTACTTCACCTTCACTTGCATACCCTTTCCAAATAGTCCTGTGTAGGTGAATCCGCGAACCATACCTAATCTTCCGCTAGATTGCAAAAGCTTTTTGTTTTAATCTGAAGTGGAGTCGTGAAGAGATGAGGTCTCTAATCGAAGGGGAAAGGTCGACGACTCTAAGCAGGCAAATGGGATTGAATAAGGAAGGAAGTAGGTACGTATTAATTGGATGAGAATCGTGCGTAGGTATAGATAGATACTTGGGTAGATTATGTTTGCTCCCGCTCCCTGATCCAGGATTAGACTGAGCTCGAGAGTACGGCTTAATAAGACAAAAAGTTCAAGCGATTAATTTGGGAAAATGAGAAAGCAGTGATGAGTTAATAAAGCACCTCAAATTCCTAAAACGAAATATGAGGCAGTTAACTTCAGATAATGAAGGAATGGTAATTTAATTGTGTGAAAAAGTGCCCCAGCTCTCTAAAATACAAAGTACAAGTAAGAATCAAATATAGTATACTAGCTGCGCCCCGCGGTTTCACCCGCGGTTAAAAAGTATCCTATGTGCTATTCTAGACTATAATCTATATCTGTGCCAAATTTCATTCAGATCTGTTCAGCCGTTCTGGCGTGAAAGAGTAACAAACATCCATCCATCCATTCATGCAAACTTTCGCGTTTATAATTCGGTAGATCAAAAAACATTTTATAGGTGGCGTTGACATTTTATAGGTTGTCATTTATTCACATAATCAGTTTGGTACCAAAGATAAAATAGACAGAAATTGATTACAATCGTATTTTGTAAAAATAGCAAAGTAGTAAGCTAATTTACTTAGCTCAAACTTTTCCCAATTCCTTTTCAAACGCTGAAAACGTGCCTACATAACCGTCATCTTACTTCAAACTTGAAAGTCTTCAACAAGTTAAATTAATTTGGTAGTCATGCTCAAAATAATTTTGAAGGTTTATGCGTGGCCTCACAATTCTTACGTCACAAATTACAAATTCTTGCTAATTAACTAATGTTACTTAGAAGAATTTGTTTAAAAACTGTTGAGCTATTCATATTATCACTAACTCTTCTACTTACTAAGTACTTCTACTTAATGAGCTTCACTTATCCACTAGTCACAATTAAGCCATCATTCATGAGTCTTGCCTTCACCTGGTGGAAAGCGTGGGCTGCAGGGACTGAGGCAGCGTTCCTATTGGCTACATCAAGGGTACGCCTAAATCAATGAAAGAGGTTATTTGAGGTGGATTTTGACAAGCACGTGGCATGTTTCCACTATTTTAAGTACGGAACCTATAGGTGATGGCCTAAAACATTGTTGAGAAATAATAATAATAATCATTTATTTGCTTTTAAAAATAGTTATACAATTACATGAGATTTCCTGTCTCCCAAACTAGGGTGATCCTGTGCTATGGGAGACAGTTAGTTCTTCAGTAGGATGGGTACATAAGGGACAACTAATTGCCAGTGTTTGGACAAGGACAGAGTAAGGTAACACATAGGTAAAAAAGGGAATACCGTGGTAGGGGTGGAGGTGTTGAGAAATGTACTTTAGGTACCTATATAATATCTGCCACTGATATAATGTGATGGAAACATTAAATTAGAAACGTACATTCCATCATTACTCGGAACAAATCTGTTTCAACAGTTCCACTGGGAAGGCTTTAATCGTTAATTGAATACGGAAACTTTTAATTGTAGGTCTCAATGATCCGACGGGCTGTGTTCAATTATTCAGTACAATGCGGCCCAATCGGCTGCCTTCAGGTTGTTTACGTCATCAGGTGTATTTTAATTTATTTTTACACCCCATAAAGTGAAGCCTGCGGGGTTGCGGCGATGCTTTTAGCGGATGTTGTGTAGGGCTTCAGGAATCGAGTAGAAATCGAAATGAGGGCATACATTTGCTAGGTCTTATTTACCTACTTCTCGTTCACGTTCACGGGAAGTTTGTTGCGAACTAAAATTGCTTTAATTTAATTTCACATCTGCTATGCACGAACTGATAGAAGTTTCTTTACGAGTAATACGGAAAAACGAATTGCTTATTCAACACTCATAGTTACCTACAACCTACTGCTCGTATATCTATGCAAGTAATTGGCAGACACAACGGTTTATTATTTTTTAAAATCCATTGCTTACTTCTCTAAGAACTGAAAGCTCTCTACCGCTACACGCTACGCAACGTACCAGCTCATCGCTGCATAGCTTGGGACACGCACCCTCATCTCTATGCGGAGTTGCGTGACGCAGTCGATTGCAAATTGCGTTGTTTTGCTTTTCATGCCGAGCAAGCTGATTGGTAGGTAATTGCATTGAAGCGTCATTTGGTGAGATTGCTCTCAATACCCATCTAAATTATTGTACTCGTATTTTCTTTTAAAATGTTTTGGAATAGTATTGTTGCGGTTCGATCCATTTATAATTACTACTTACGCTAATTTTTGAGATAGTTTTACTTGTTTAACAAAAAATTGTATTGTGTATAAATTATGTGAGTATTAAAGGTTAATTTAACATATTATTCAAGCGCTTGCCACTTATAACTCCACGTGCCTTATTCAACTCCATTCGGTAGTTCTTAAAGTTCAAATTCCAATATCCAAGTAACATTCAGTTTAAATACTTACCTACTATCAAAAAATAAGTTAGGTGAAACCAGTTAATGTCTTGTAATTTACTTGAAGTCGTAGTTCAAATCCTATTTGTCTTGGTTTATAATTTCAAGGGACGGAGCAGTTCTGGAGCAGTAGCGAACTGATTAACTATTTACGATCAAACTTGGTTTGTCCTTTAAATCGAGGACGATTTCAGGCCGTCGTGTCCGTTCATTATACCCGCTCAACACCAACCCGGCTTGTTATCCAAGCATTGGAATGTAAACCTTATGTCAAATTACGTATAAGTATACTTAGTAGAATTTGAAGAGACAAATTTCGTCATGCCTAGAGCGTGGTTGACGCATTTTACGCATATACTTGTCACTGAAAATAGTATTGAATGAGATGTGAACCATATGTAAGCTCACTTTTCAATGATTAGCTTTAAGCCGAGTTCGTTTTGAGCGAATTATTAAACGCGGTGCCTTTCATTCAGCTACGATAAACTTGACTACGGACTATACTTGTCAGATATGACAGCGTGTTGATAATTTTTGTTCAACAAAGACCAACATTTTGTTTTGAATTGAGTTAGGACATTGATCTAATAGTCTTTAATGAAAGAATTTGGTAGATAATGTAACCTAAATTTGTATTTTCATTTTATTTTTTGTTTCGTAATAAAATCGTAATTTCGTATTGTTACAGAAATTTAGACCTTAAAATAACAACCCATTACGTAGCAAATTAAACGTTAAAACCCTTATGACAATAAACCAAGATCTCTCCCTCGAGATACCCTTTTGGAAACTATCCAACTCTTAATCTAAAATAGCTGATCGATTTCGAATTAAAACAGGCGGACCGGAGACCGGTTTAATTTAACAAAACGCAATTATACCCTCTAAATTGGTTTCGAGTTAGAACTGCAATAACCGGAGATGTTAGCGTTAATAAGTAGTTAGAATTTGGGTCATCCGCAACCGTTGGGCGCGCCGGGTTGCAGGCGAGCTGCGCCGGGTTGTCCCTGGCCCGGTCTCGATTACAAGTTCACAAGTCGACATTTACGAGTATGCAATTGCTGCAAAACCATTTTGGCTTTAATAACGAAGGTAGGTTTAATGGAAATTGTTTGGAGTATTGCTAGATTTTGGCTTGGTTGACAATTTTGGTTTGGCTCTTTCTTTAGTTGTTGGTTGACAGGTTGAAATAGTTTGAAAAAAAAATTTAGGATCTTTCATAACAAACACTACAAATGTTGTGATTACCCAAAATTATTTTCTTTATTATTTTTTATTCAGCCTTTCAGTACAGAAGAGATACTCGTACATGTAAATTAATGACGTTGAAATTTTTTCCAGCCGGAGGAAAAAATAGGATAACAATCAAATTCACACAAAACAACTTATGCCCATTTTATTGTCTAAATGAACTAAATGTAAAACAAATCTTTTAATTTCTACAATTAACATTTTGTCTTTAAAACTTTTCCCGCAGCATGAAATAATATTTTATGATCATACAATAAGCTGGGTATCAGTTAACAATTCTCGCCGCATGTGTTTTTCCACCTCCAGTAAAACTCGGCCCAGTTAAGCCTATTTTAATCAGCCTCTCGGATCCTGCTAATTACGTATACTTGGTGTGTCCACCGCGAACTTAGCCAGGCTTTGCCCGATATCCAATTTGGCTCCATAATCCCATTAACGATATTGGAGCTCTCATTAACATTTCCATTCCGTTAAATATACGTTAATGTAGTTGTGAGCTAAACATGTTACTTAACTGGCTTTTAAAATTTAAATAACAGGGTTCGTTTATCGAAAAGCTCGGAAAGCAGGTTATTTTAAAATGGGTTTTATTTAAATGTAACAATTATACATGCAGCAACCTTTTTTTATTATCTAATACTAGCTGCGCCCCGCGGTTTCACCCGCGGTTAAAAAGTATACTATGTGCTATTCTAGACTATAATATATCTCTGAGCCAAATTTCATTCAGATCTGTTCAGCCGTTTTGGCGTGAAAGAGTAACAAACATCCATCCATCCATCCACTCTTACAAACTTTCGCGTTTATAATATTAGTAGGATTCTAAATAATTGTTAAGTTAGGTGTTGAGGTGCGATGACAGTGACGGGTAGCACTTATTTTAGTTTATAATAAAATTATTGGATGTAAAAAACCGGCGATGGCAGCCTAGTTGGGAGAAGGCCCACCTCTCAAGCAAGAGAGAGCGGGTTCGAAGTCAGCCGACGGTACGCACTAATTTGTTCATTGTGTGATGATATGTGCGTATTGTACGCTAGGTACATGACTGGAGCCCAGAGTATGGCGACAGGCTCGCCCCCTGTCACATTTGGGACTAAATATCGTCCGGCGAAGTGTGGGTGTTGTATTACACCTCTGCCAGCCCGGCCTCTGCCAGGCGTGACGATATGTTATGTTAAAAACCTAACCTGTGAGTTAGACACCCATTCAATAGGTATATTCACTCAAGCAATTTATTAGTTATTTCTTACACATCACTCTTACTGACAAACCACGAGTATCATGGGACTAGTAGACAGAAGCAATGTCCATTACTCTGGACGCTGTTTGGCAAATACTTCACTGATAAGTTAATAATGGTGGGTTGATAAGTTAATTAAAGGGTTATTACCCTTTAAGCTTTATTTGCTCTGCGTCGAAAAAAATAGGTTAATTACTTAAAAAAAATATAACGCACTCCGTTCTAACTGCCATTTGGTTTCCCGTGTCGAAGATGACACAGCGCACGCAAAACTAACGCCCAAAAATAATAAAATATTTTAAACACTTTAGTCATTAAACGCTAAATATTTAATGTCGTAGTGCTAAGCCATAAAGTATATTTTCGTAGCTCGACCTCTCTGATGGTCTCCTAAATTGTTACTGCGCAAGGTGCTCCCATTAATAGGTGCTAAAATTGCCGGCTCGCTTGTTCCCATTTAAGTAATTAAAGGCGACTATAATCTATTTTACGACGTGCAAACTTCCTTGAATTCATTCACCCGACCCGATGATTAATTTCAATCCCAAATTTACATATCTCTGTTACTGTGATATTAAACTTTCGTAAAGTTTGCTTCGTTATTAATATGTCTTTCCTATGTGGTATAACTCTGAAACTTGCTTTCGTATGGAGTTGTTTGCTGATTTCAAAAATGAAAATGTCAAAGTTGCTATACGAAACTGAGCAGCTTGTGAAGATCATAAGTAAGTTAATAACTACATATTTCATTATTTTTTGTTTCAGAATAGTACAGTTAATAATAACACCTAATAATAACAATCCATTACGTACCAATTTTAACGTTAAAATCCTTATGACAATAAACCAAGATCTCTATTTAAAAAAAAAACAAGATTTTTAGAAACTATTTCAAAAAAGTGTTCAAGTATCACTGTCCCGCGAGGCGTGTATATGATATCATGAGAGATTGAAGATTTTATTTTCACCTGTTTTCGTCCTTTTTGCTCTCGTTTGTAACTTCATAGGTGTGAGAGTGACCAACATAAAATCTTATCTCATCTCACGCGTAGGAATAGGCCTCCAGCTACACGCAAGATAAAATGAAATCATTTAATTAAATTTTCATACGAAAACTAAATTAAATGTATTCAACGTAAAGACGACACTTCACCACACAACACCCACTCTTAATATTAACAAGCATTGTTTAAAGCTTTTGAAGTGTTCACAAACAATCAGTTCCCGGAAGTCTAAAACCGGATCACCCGTCACCTCAATAATATCAACCAATCCGCCTACACTACCACAACACCCTATTTTCCACCAAAAGTTAAAATCCGATAATGGTTCAATACCCAATCTATTCAAATTACATTCAAAAACTTGTTTACGCCACTCAAAAGTTGTGAACGTACTTAGTGTTCGATCACATTAGTGTAAACTTTTAGGCTCGTGCATTATTGTTGACTTATGAGATTTTCAACTCTTACATTTGTAATGGAATTAAGAGTACTTAAAAATTTGTGGTACGACTTTGATGCGAATGACCGTGTTTGGCTGCAATTTGTTTTTTAACATTTGTTTTATGACAAGTCATGATCCAAAAAACATTCTGGTCTAGCATTGCAAAGCAAGCAGAACTAGCAAACACGTAATGACGTCATTCGTCATCGTCCTCCGTCTCTTTCGAACTATTTGTAATTGACATATTTCGGTCTTCGTTACTAAGCATCGATTGACGTCACTATGTGTCGCCCTCGTGACAGGAATACTATACCTGGCGGAGTATATTATAATACCATGTGACAAGTTAATATTTTGTTTGTGTTTGATTGTTTGCGTTTAGTTTGTTAGGCCTCAATTGATCCATTGTACATTTTCCATCAATTTTCTAACCACCTCTCTCCTTCCAGTCATATGCCTGTCATTCATCTTTTGCTTTCTGTCCACTCTCACGATGTTATCTAATTATTAGAATAATCAGCTAAACAAAAGTTATTAAGCATTACTTGATAGTGGTTTACAGGGCCCGAATTAGGGCAGGCGGGGCTACAGACCCGGGGCCTGCACAAGAAGGGCAGGCTCCGGGCCCGGGTTAATTGGTTTCTTGTAATAAAATTGCAATACATTTTTGACTGATTTTTTTATTTTATTCGAGTAATAATTAGAGGCCTCCACTTTCCTGTTACCCTAGGCCCTCTACACCTTTAAATCCGGTCCCTGGTGGAAGTTTAGTTTAAGTTTAGTTTAAGTAGTTAAATATTTTTATCAACGTATTTTTGTCAACATTAAAATTAACGTCGGTTTTACCATAGTTTTATCTGTAAGTACCTACCTATTGTTTTTAGAGTATGCGCGCGGAACCACTAAAACTAGTGGTTGAAAAAGGCGCATTAGGAGGGTATTAAACTTATATTTTTATAAGTTTCGCAAAAAAAAAACATGTACAATTATCTGATTATTTCCTTTCTTGTGAATATCTATATGAAATAATATTAATTATTTTCACTTCATCAGACATCGACACTTATAATAATATTCCCATTAGCAGACTCATCCGTGCCATCTTCACTTGACTACGTCATTAATTTACCTCCAATTAATTGCGTCGATTGTCGAACTACAGGACCTTTCGACGTAACGCACTTTTAATTAACAAATGGCTTAATTATTTCGACAGCGATACCTACTCCACCGTAATGAGTAAATTTATTACAAAACGTAATTAATTACTCGCATGCGAAGATAAGACAAAGGACCGACGTAATTAAGGGTGGGTTATGAGTTTATGACGCGGGGCGTGGGCCGCTATGAAAAACTAATTTAACTGTACGGCAAAAAGTTACCCGGATTTCTCGCAGACGAGCCTCGGTTCATTACTTTGTGAATGAGCAAAAAACATGTTGCGTACCGAGCCCTTCGCGCTTTTGTGTTAGGGGAACGAGTGACCGAAAATATTGGGTATCGTACGTGAAAGGATGTGCGAGTTTGATTACAAGGCTTTTACTTTTGACATGTTTTCGTGTGATATTTCATCTGGCTATTTAAAAGCTGGTGTTTATTTGAAATGGGAAAAATATGTTGTGCATCGAGACGCTTGCATCTACATACCTACTAGTAACTATGGCTGTACTCACTTGTAAATACATACAAAAATATTTTTTGGAACCTACAAATTGAAACTTTCACATTAACCGTTTCGAGCTATTTCTTACCGGTATTGTACCGATAAAACGTCTCCAAATTGCGGTCCTTGTCCGACCCTTTCTACTCAGTATTGTAGCCAAGTCGACGGTTCGCGAACTCGCTGCTTCATCTGTTGTTACAAATCTTGTTCCGGTTTGGAAACTTGTGGCGAATGAGTTTGACATTCTAATAATTTCGGTAAGTACTTATTTGGAAAATTTTCAAGATGTTTGTGATTTATGGGGAGAGTGGAATGAGAATTGTAATATTTCCATTAATTTCGTTACAATAAGGGTGGTTACCTGGTGAAGCAAAGTCAAACATTTAACAATAACTTTTGAAGAAGCCGCATAAATTAAAAGGTACAAAATATCATTGTGTATTAAATTACTTACAATCGTTGTAAGTGTAGTGATTCACAATACAACATGAAAATAACCACTCAAATATTATCATTGCGTTAGTATATTAATGTTTTACGCACCAAATAATATTAAACAAACACAGTGTGCAAACGAGCAAATTACATTAACTGGCAAATACTAATAGTTTTCCTCTGCAATACAATCACTTCTACCTAATGAATTATTTGCAGCGTTGGCTAATAAATTGATTGAACCAAATATAATATTAATTGGCCCATGTTGCTATTACAGTAATTAAAATAATTGATAAACCATAAGAGTAAATATCGAATAATGAAATTTACAAATAGCGCACTGGAAACAACACAAAATATTTGTTTTGTACTAACAGCGCCGATTCTTAACCCCTATTTGAATCAAATATTTTTTTGCAAACAAATTACTATGTGTTCATTCACAATACCGTTAGTTTCTAATCGCAAAATTCTAATACAGTTTCTATTTTTGTACTAGTTGAATGGAAACAAGAAAATATTACGCACTTGAAATATTACACCCAATATTTGATTTTCAGTCTTAGATATTTTACCGACTCGTTCCTCAGTTAGGTAGTAAGATTTAGTATCTTTGGCTGGCAGAGGTGTAATACAACACCCACACTTCGCCGGACGATATTCAGTCTCAAATGTGACAAGGAGCGAGTCTGTCAACATACATCAGGCTCCAGTCATGTATCAGATGACATACATTACGCACATATGTTCACACAATGATCAAATTGGTGCGTGCCGTCGGCTGGGTTCGAACCCGCTCCCTTTTGCCTGAGAGGCGGACCTTCTCCACCTAGGCTATCATCGCTATAAATAAAATATTGAATCGCTATAAATGAAAATAAAATATTGGGTGAAATATACACCCAATATTTTATTTTCAGACTTAGATATTTTACCAACTCGTTCCTCAGTTAGGTAGTAAGATTTAGCTGAGAAATAAATGGAAGAAGGGGTATTATATTCCTAGTATGTGTATATTTAGGTATCAACCTACGAACAGAGGTCTGGTTTCGACAAACGGCCCAAACCACAACACAATCAATCAAATCAGGACAATATGTGGATTCATTACTCAAATATTTTCGAGTTTCCACATGGAAACATACCGTTCATAGATTGTATATTGTGAACTACATTATTTGTATTGCTATTTTGGTAACAATAGGTATCATTGTTCTACAATTTCTTGTTATCATTTCACGTATTCGTTGTTAGTTCGGATGGCTACGTCAGTCGGTCAGAGATTAATCCTCTTAATAATAAACGTTAGTATGGCATTGAAATTGCTTGTTCTTCTGAGTAGAGGCTCTTTATCCGAACAAGGCGGTCCAGTCTATTTAAAAAAACTTTGTCGTTCATAAGTACACATAAGTTCATAAGTGTCTTTGATACACGAATGGAATAAAAACAGTTTGACTTTGACTTTGACTTAGAAATAGTTATTCAGCGGTTTTTTTTTACTCGATTTAAGAGACAAAGCACTGAATAAGTATTACACAATGAGCCTAACAACGTTAATTAGTAAGGGGCTAAGGGTGCTTTTTCCCCAAAAGATAATCGGTGTAAGGATGTATTGTACGTGTGTGTAAGAAAAAACCCACCAATAAGATCAATGAAGTAAAAAAAAAATAAGATGATTTAAGAAGTGAAGAGAAGAGTTTGATTTTCATAGGTGGATTTTTCGCTCTACCTATCCTCGCAGCGCTCATACCGCTGGTGGAATAGGTTGCCCAAAAACTCAAACAGTAGCGCAAGCTAGGCAGCTCTTACTATAAGGAAGCAAGTGTGCATCTTAAACGTTCCTAACCTATAGTAGAATCCGGTTACAGCGACGACTTCAAGACATTTTAACTAAATTATAACATTGTGAAACAATTCTCAAAGTTGTAGAGATCCGATCCTGAAATTGTATTAAGTAACTTACTTTTAACTAAGGTAACGTGTACGTTCTTTTTTTACCCGACTGCGCAAGAAGGAGGGTTATGTTTTTTCGAGTGTATGTCTCTGTATGTGGAAATCTTTGTATGAGGTTATTTGGCTCGCCCTACAGCCTAAACAGCTCGATAGATTTCGACATTGAGGTGTCATTTGAATCGTCCTGATAGTGGAAGTGACATAGGGTACAATGTTTCGCAGCCGGACTTTTTGTTTTTCTTTTAATAATGTTACTTGTTTCTTACATCGGCTTTAACTTGGTTATGCCCTTCAGGTACCAAGTTATTATAAAGATTCTGCGAGCTAATTGAGATGGAACAAAGCGCGCGTGACCTATCAAAGTCTACTAAGTTTTATCTCAGACAAATTGGCTGTAGCAAAGTTATCTTTAGGCTTATCGAGTCTCCAACTGTTTCAACTGAAGAGTCTGAAGTTAAGTTGAAATAGAGATAATTTAACATGTAGCTCAATAGTGAAAAAAACTGATAGATAAAGGGAGAAACGGTACGAGAACCTAAAAATGGTCCGCGTAAATTAGGTGCTGTACACAATTCACCGTATAGTCACAAACAAACGCAGCCAGTCACTACATTGATAATTATTGTTGTCTCGTTCTCGTTATAGCCTCTTGTACGTTCTCTATTTTAGTTATTGATGCACGTAACAAAACATATCACTGTCAACAGAACTGTGTAGTGTCCGTTTACTTTTAGTTATAATGGGTCTACGCGCTGTATACTAGAAGTTAGACTCGTGCCGCTTCTATTCGATGGACAGATGTACAACACCTACACTTTGTCGGACGATATTCAGTCCCAAATGTGACAGGGGGCGAGCCTGTCGCCATACACCGGGCTCCAGTCATGTAGCAGATGACATATTGTACGCCGATATGTTCACACAATGAACAAATTGGTGCGTGCCTTCGGCTGGGTCCGAACCCACTGCCTCTGGCTTAAGAGGTGGGCCTTCTCTGGCTAGGCTATCATCGCTTTTTCCAGATTACCTACTATGGCGGAAAAGCCACTCAAAACATCCATATAACAATGTTAGTATGTACATCCGTATGTAATGTTATGCTCTAACTTTGTGATACATTATGTTCAGCTCGTGACAGGTTCTGCTCTCCATGTTCTGAGTTTTCGAAGCGGATCGGAACAAAACAAAAAATAAATGCAGAAAAGTTGTGAACGAAACTGACATGACACGGTTTGACGATGGCGGATACAAAATCAACTTTGTTTTTAATATTGATCAAAATGTCAGCGGATTTCCCTTTGAATGTCGCTTTGCTGAAAAGCACACATGGTAAAAAAAAACTTTTGTGCTTCCAATGAGCTACACGTATGTAAATAATAGTACGAATGTAAGTTTAAAAGTTATGTCAAATGCATAAATACGAGTATATCAATTAAAATGTTTTATAAAACGAAATTACGTAATTATACGGACAAGCAAAAACAAACAGACTGACATCGAAGTTTTCCATAACGGTTTCTGTCATCATGTTCAGACGGTACCCTTACCTATAATTACACATGTAATAAACATAGGTTTATGTAACACATATTTATTATTTAATTACAAGGCATTGTTAGGCTGCTAGGCTGTATAGAGTAGATTTTATTTCGTTCGACGTAATTTGTTTTTACACACATGCACACGCACACCATCGTGCGAGTTGGTGGAAGCATCCATTTATTTTCCATACAGAATCTGTACTAGCCAGAACTAGAAAAACCGAACCAAATAGAAGAAACCCAAGATTCAAGATTCAAGATTCAAGATATTTTATTTGCAACCATACAGTACAAGATGTTAAAAATATGAGTACATAGTCCAATGGACCCTGTCGGGCTCTGCAAGATTTGGTAGAGAGGAGGAGGCTACTTTATATAGAAAAATATTACATATGTCCAAAATCGAAAACTTTACTAAGTATAAATTGTCAAAAAAACCTACTTAATTATTTCATTTAGAAATTCGTCGACTGAATAATATGCTTTGAGAATAAGATATTGTTTCAATTTTTTACTTAACTTTATGAAATAAAGCCCATTAAGTCAATTCAGTTTTGTGTCACAACAAAGTAAAGTAGGTAACAAAATGAGTTTCCCCATTCGGAGAGATTGCAACCAGTCCGCGCATAGCAAACAAAATAACCCGCTAAGAACTTACCAACTATCAAGTCACTTGAGGGCTCATTACGTCCCAACTACTATAAATGTTTTTTCCCCAAGTTCGCTGGAGATTTCGTCGGTCCCGCAAAAAGTTGCTAACGAGTGCTTTAATTCCGTCCGGGCGAAGTTGGGGCACCTTCGCGGCGTTAGTCTCAATTAGTCCTTGTTCCTGACTGCAGGGCTGTGAACTAGCGGTGGAGAGACCAAGGTTGCTATTCGTCTAATCTAAAGCAAGAACTGGACTGTAGCGGCTTTATGAACCTGAGATATGGTAAAATTCTGTGGACAAGACTGTCCAGGTCGCCTACTGTTAGATTATATTATCTGTACATTATTATTTTATTATGGTTGGCATGCGTCAGTCGTATCGCCGCGCAATAAGGTCCATAGTAGCGCGGCATCGAAAACAAAACGTAATCATCATGGCAATAAGATGGCAAGGTAGGCCCCCAACAACGGTTTTTATGTATTTGATGAGTGTGTATGCGTGTGTGTGTAGGTACCTATAGAAAAAATGAATGGACCTTTTGTAATTTTACTAGTGAACTAGAGCAAAATAATAAGAAGAGCAAAATAGGGTAGTTAAAGGTATTTTTCGTAATTCGTTTGGTCTAAATTTTCTTTGGTGTACAATAATACTTTAGTAAAAGTCAAACAGATCTCATCAAAAGACACAATATCCGGAGTGTTGAGCTAGAATACTGCTTTCCAGTCAGTTTTCGCCCTACAATCTCCCCACACCCCACCTGTGGACAAACTTGCCCAATTATTGTCATTCGACGCTGCAGCATCGCAAAGGAAAAAGTTGGTGCTGATCCGGGATATTGGCGCTGCGGTTTGGACTTTAAAACTTTAGGGTTGCCAGTGCTTTTTAAACCGTTTTTCAAGTCTGTAGATGTGTTTTTGAAACTATACTTACTCACCTAGTTTTTGATATGAAAATAGGAAGTACCTGAATTTTGCTAAGGTATTATACTAGTAAGTGTAAATTGTGTGATTCTACAAAAGATTATCAAAATCGGACAACTCCTTTAAAAGTTATGCGTGATCTTACAAAAAATATCAATTTAAAAAATATACACGTCAACTTGTAAACCGTTTCGTCCGTTAAAAATAGCCCCTTTTTTTGTCCGTTTCGTCGGTCAAAAAAGGGTCTGTTTCTGTCATATCACATCCCACTATATATTAATACGGAAGTACCTAACCAGCTTCGTCTATCTAATTGTATTTTAAGGACTAATCAACTATTTTCATTCTGATTTTTAGCAATTCTTTTGCCATTATAAAAATGTATTTTTCATGGCAGATTATTGTGAGAAATCGCTGTTGAAAGTGAGTTGTACCTCACGAGATACTAATAAAACTATAATACTAATAAAACGCGAAAGTTTGTAAGAATGGATCGAAGGATGGATGTTTGTTACTCTTTCACGCCAGAACGGCTGAACAGATCTGGATGAAATTTGGCACAGAGAAAGATTATAGTCTAGAATAGCACATAGGATACTTTTTAACCGCGGGTGAAACCGCGGGGCGCAGCTAGTAGGTATATAGTACGATAGTACGCCACTAGGGCTACAGTCGCACACAAGTTAGTTGAAACGTAAATAAAAGCTTTACTTGAATAAACATCACATTTTCGGCGGTCATGCAACTGACCCCTTTATATTTCTACGTATAATAATTTCCACGTTTTATGATTGATTAATTTACACATATTCGAATGAACACCTCGGAAATAAAAGGCCCGATCATGCTCACTGACCCGTTATGGCTTAAGCTATTTTGGAAACCATTGCTCACTCAACCGTTTACAAATTTACATGTATGTGAACTGAAATCGCGAATAAGCGATGATAGCCTAGTCGGAGAAGACTCGTCTCTGAAGCCAGATGGAGGGGGCCATCTGGCTTCAGAGGCGAGTCTTCTCCGACTTGTAATTTATTTATTATTTGAATAAATTCGGACTTCGGACATATTATGTTCACACAATGAACAAAGTGGTGTTTTACACCACTTGTGCGTGTACCACTACATGTGCGTATTAAATGTCATCTGCTTTTTAACTAGAGCCCGATGTATGGCGACAGGCTCTCCCCGTGTCACATTTGGGACTGAATATCGTCCGGCGAAGTATGGGTGTTATAAACCGCTGCCAGCTCCTTCGGGTAAGGCACATAACATATCGTCATGCTATGTGAAATGAAATCGCTGACATTTTACTACCATAATATAATAGCATATAGAATACGAGTATGGTTGGATACTTTTTAAAATACACTGCACACTTTTAGGTAATGCCTTGCTAAACTGGCTTAGAGTAGAGAAAACTGGAGTATCTAAAAGGAAAGAGGTTTACCTACATTGCTTTATAAAGTAAAAATAATTGCTTTTTTTGACACGAATCTGAACACGATGTAGGCAGATAGAGATGGTTTTAAAATATAGAAAATGAACGACATGTACAGGAAGACTGACAGACCGACCGGGGACATACGAAAGCATTTCTGCTGAAGCTGTAGCATGGATGCTTTGCTCGCGAACGCTCACTCGGGCTATATAACACTTCACGTAACTTTTTGCTCTTAAGAAAAGTCTGACGCGTCTCAAGTTTATCAAACTTTTTATCAGCAGACAGATCCGAAACTGTCTCTCTGTCTTCCATTAAAAATACAAAAGTGCTACAAGAATGGAGTGTTCTCAGAAACTCTGAGTCAAGAGTACGCTCATGAAAGTTATTGAAGAATCTGCCAAGTGCCAACACCAGGAGCGAAGTATCGACCCGGGCGAACTTAAGTAACTGCGACTGCAGGTACTGGGTAGTAGAAGTTCTGAAAACATACCCCCTTTATAATAAACCTTGTATAGCCTCGGAATAATTGTACAGTTTTCTGTTTTCTTCTATAAGCCCAATCTTTTTTGTGATGTCGATGATCATGTTTAACGCTATTAGGTAAAGCCACTTAAAAACTAGCTATACCTTCACCCAGATATAGAAGAAACAAATGTTCATCACGTGAATGTTTGCCCTAGGTGAGAATCGAGCCCAGCGTGAGTTCGATTCTCCTAAGCTCAGAAGGCAGGTTTTTTTTTTTTTTTTTTTATGATTGAATGGGCCCACGTTTGACCGCAACACACCTGATGGAAAGTGAGGATGCGGTCTAAGATGGAGCACGCTTGCCCATGAGGTGCCTATTCACTCTTGTCTTGAAGAGACCCAGGTTGTATCCATTGCTGGGGAACACCGAGGCAGGAAGCGCGTTCCACTCCTTGGCAGTTCTGATTAGGAAGGAGTTTTGAAAGCGCTTCGTGCGGGCTTTATTAAAGCCGACGACATGTCGATGGAATGTCTGCCTCGATGACCTATGGCGGAAGTCAGATGACGTTCACTATCAGCCGCATGATCATCCTGCATGATCATAGTGAACCTAACATCACAGATGTTAGGTTCACTAACAGCCGCGCCATCGAGGTAGTCACGTTGATGTTGTTTGGGGTTTTTTATTTTTTGTATTTGTTTCTTGTTTCTCGTAAACTTTCAAATATTCCTAATGAAAAATAGTTAACCTGAAAACTCGTAAGTATGGGAGATGAAGGGGAAATTTTGAGATGTTAAAAAAAGTACCTATACCATTGTCATAAGGACGTACTGTTTTTTATCGGACCTAAATATAGTACTTATACGCTTACGTACCAAGCTAAAGCGCCTGGAGCCTAACAAAAGCTGGAAATAAAACTTTGGAGCCACATTCAGTGAGTGACCCACTTATTCGCGCAGAGTTACGAGTGTGTTGGACCAGCTCTGAATTTGAACTGGAATGTTCTGGACTATTTGTTGAGGCTGTAATTTATAGGCCTAACTCATGAGATGTCCTATAAAATACTGTGCTCTGTAAAATCGGGGATAGGAGAAGCTCGGTCTGAATTCTAATTTGTAGTGAAAATTTAGATGTACTTTAATGAAACATTATTATATTGCTACCTGAATGTTCAAAGTTTTATAAAGGTTAATTTAATTCTACGAAATGTGGTATGTGTGAAATGTGGTATGTACAACAATGTTTTCGTAGAACTTTAATCGATTCAAAACAGGAATTCGTCCTTCTACGTGTAGCACTAGCGTAGCTGTAGGCGTCTAGACTAGGTAACTAAACTTTCAAAGGAATATCGTTTAGGATGTCAGACTTGGGCGTACCCAGCTTCTGGCGTAGGAGGGGGCAAGTCAGATTTTTTAGGTCGGATCGTCCGCGGCTGTTTTGTCATACACACTACACAAACACACCTACATGAGTCATTAGATGTATGTAGTGTAGTGTGTAGGGCAAACACCCGCAAATGATCCTGTTTTATAGGTAGTTAAATAAATAAAATTTTACAATCCTGTCACAGTAGTACATTTTACTATATTCTTAATGAATCATTAACCTAATTTGTCATTAAAATTTTGATGCAAGTTTCCTATTGCATCGTGCATTTTGTCAGTGTCTACTGCGCGGTTTATTTAAAAGTTAGAGTATAACTCGTTTACACTTTAATTAGTAATTAGGGGAGTTCATACATGTTCTGCGAGATTTCCAAGGGGGGGTAGCTGCCCTCCCCTGCCCCCCCTGCCCTGGGTACGCCCATGATTGTCAGATAGATAGGCGACTAGTAGGTAGATAGGTGGCTAGTGACATTAAAACTGACCGCTGTTTTCCCAGAACGTAATTTAGATTGCTCGTAGGCGAGATATTTTTGTTTAAAAATAATAACCGTTACAAGCCAACCGCTAGACCTTCGGACGACCTAAATCTGGCTCTATAGTTTATAGTTAGCCACTCAGACGGTATCTAGTTAGATGTCTGTTGATAGCTCTTCAGAATACTTTAATCAAAATCAAAGGAAGGCCTTTCAATTTTAGATTAGACGATTTCTACGTCTGCCTACACTTTGCCTTAGAAAGTTAATCAAATTTGGGCTAATTCTAAAGACGCGTCCTTGATGTAATGAACAATTAACTTTATTCAAGCATTAATGAGGTCATTCATATTTGTTACAGGGTGTGCGCAATGTTCCTGCCTGAGTTCGCTAGTTTTGTCGCCGCCATTTTGTTCGCGGTACATCCGATACACACGGAAGCGGTAAGTTGTTTTTTACCCGACTGTCCACAAAAGGAAGGTTATTTTTTTCAGTGTATGTAATTAAATATACTTGTGTTTAATAGGCCTACCATACGCTCCAACATCCCCACACTTTTTAACTGTGCGTACTTAACTGAGGCTAGTGCGTACTCAACTGAGCCGTGTGGTAACGAAACTATCGGCTCAGTTAGTACGCGCAGGCCTCATTCTTGTAGAAGTCGTCGGCGTCTTCCCCACACTTTTAACTGCGCAGGCCCGGCTTGAACGCCCAACCACACGCACTTCTGGTGGTCTTAGGCAGGCAAATTGAAATCGCGGCTGCCATGTCCTGGGGTTGGCGCAGTGTACAGTTTTACCAACCACACGCTAAGAATTCCGTGTTTAGACCTGGCCTGCGCAGTTAAAAGTGTGGTGAAATTGGAGCCTATTAGACTTTTATGTGAAAAATAGCGGGTGAAGTCGTAGAGCACAGGTAGTTTCATTTAATAGCAAGTTATGACAACGCGAGTCGTGAAAATTTGTGGTTACATTATACAAGGTGTTCAAAACCCCTGTTGTATTCGCGAGCTGAGTATCCAGTATCGACTGGAGGATGCAATTATGCTAGTTTAAATTAAATATGGACTATAAAAAGTTGGAACACACATCGCGCTACGTCCTCCTAAAAGCGCGAACGCACCCCTCTATTTACGTCGGTTTTATTTGTAAACTATTCGCGTTGTGCTGCTATTTTCTTAGAATAAAAGCCGACATACAACATATCATACAGATATTTTAACGTGCATTGCTTTTTGATATTTTTGCATGAATACTTACTTATTAGTTTATGTACATGCCCTTCAATTATACAACAGAGTTTTTGTAACATGCTGTAAATACTTTTTTCTTTTTCTTTTTCCACTCACTTTCGCGTTGTTTCCTAAAATGTAAATTTTGTTGGCGACATTTAAAAAGCTCAACAACATCCCGAAAACTCCGAAATCCAATTACCGAAACCACAGCATTCATTCAACACGAAACAAACGGTCTAAACTTATAACCCTCCTTTGTTCCGAACAAAAATGATACCAGTAAAAACCGGATTTTATGCGAACCGGTTAGATGGACGATTGGTCCAGTCTCATTTTCATTTCCGCCATGGATTGAAAGCTTTAACTTTGATCCGGCCAAATGTATTGTAGCTATACAGTGTGATTCTCGTTAAAGTGCTAAGCCGAAAGGTCACTCACTCTCTACCCACTCGCTGCTGCCGTTACGAACGACTCTTAATATGTTAAGATCTGTGGAACCAGTCCGGAAGTTGGGAAAAAATTAGTATTTTTTTTTAACATCGATTAGCTTTTTTAAAGCTTTTTTTCAGCTATTTTTTTTTTGATCTCATAACAAATACCGTTTATGACAATGGATGTATGAAAAGCCATCTTGAGTTTGCATTTTATCGAGAATCACACTGTATTTGACCATTCTATATACGGCGTTTTGGTCGTACATATACGGCTCCGGGTATACGGTTAATATTCGACTGGGAAATTAAACGTTTTATTTCGCAAACAACAATCAAGGATTCGGGACAAAAGTGCTCCGCGTTCTAACAATAGTAGGTATACCGAGCATTTTTCTCCGATCTACTGTTTTATTCGACATAGCCATTACAATTTTCATTGTTATATCGGAGTACGGTTTAATTCTTCGGGGTTTAGAAGCAACCGAATTTGAAATGTTTTTCGTTTTTCGGCTACTTCTATGTGACAGAAAAATAAAGGTTTTTTTTTACCAAAATGCGCAGCCCTACGGTAAGCTATCAACAAAGCTTATAATATCATAATCGAATACCTATATATGATGATGATGACGATTATAATGTATGGTACATTTAATGTAATAGCAACGTATCGTGAAATGTTGCTATTACATTGCAGACATTTTACCGTATAATTATGTCACTGTAGTTTCAATTTAATAGCGGTTAAAGCGTAAATGTTGGTTCCAAGTGTTCCCTAGAAATTCAAATTCAAGTTTGACTGCACAAAAGAACTTTTCAGCAACAATCACATTCAGAAACTGCATCTCTCAACAAGACACTTGTACTCGTATCTAGGTACATTCGTGTCGTACACTTTACGAGGCCAATTTCTCTGGTGGCAAGTGCTCCTGGATTGCTCTCCAGAGTTACAGCCACTAAAATTGAATCATTTTATTCACGTCCTCGTAGGGCATTATGAATTTACTGCTTCGAATTGCAACCGGTGCGCGGCAGATTGAGTGGGGCAGCGTTAGGTCGACCTTATGGTGTTTTAAAATAAAATAGACACCTTTTAATCTTGCACGCGTCAAATGTCTGCTAAGAAAAAGTTTGCATAATTACTGTGAAGAATCAAAGCACAATATACACCATGTTCAATTTGGGGTTTCCTATTTGCAAGTACTTAAAGTAAATTAGGGATAGGATCAACTGGAACAAATGCGTTTGTGCAATTTCGTTTTTCGAGAATTACTGACAAACCCTACACAAATTAGGCAGCTAACGCCAGTTTGTACAGATTATAGCAACTAAAGATTAAAAAGATGTAGGTGGCGCCTAATTTGTGAAGGGTTTGTCAGTGATTCTCGAAAGAAGCAATTGTCCCACAGACGCATTTGACCCAGTTGACCCTACTACTACAGGTAACCCAACTAAAATTTGACTAATTAATTAAGTTAGATAGAATCTAATATTCAATTAACAATAATTGGGATATTAATCAAAGCTTCAAAAGCTGTACTTTCCATGCACTCTTTTAAGATAAGATAGAAAATTCAAAAACTTACACAACGTACTTAGAGCTTCTATGAAAAATGCACCAAACTAAAAGCACAAACACAGACAAATTTTTAAAGAAGCAGTAGGGCAACTCGGAATTCCTAGATGCCTTCGTAAACAAAGTCCACAGTAAGTAAGTCCCACATAGAGTTTGCCATTTTATAGCCACCCTCCAGCAGCTTGGTTGGTCTTCTTGACTTGAGTCGGCACACAGAATTAGGTAACAACCTACATGGCAAACATTGCTTGAAAACTATACTTTTCTAATTTTCTGCCGTAGTATGTAGCTGTAACTGGTGTTTCTCCCTGCTTAGCAGTTTTTTTAATAGAACTAACTAAGACTGAAGTAAAGTGTATTTAATAAAAGGTCTGGAAAATCGTTAGTCATTTAATTCTTTACAAGCATTTAATCGAGCTTATTTGTTTTATTTCTAGAAGAATCCATTAAAAATGTACGATACTCCTTTGTTAAGAAATGTAATCCGAGAAAGGTCGTTTAATCAGAGAGCGATTTTAGAATTTTCAATTCTTTATACTTAATATTATCTAAAACAAACAAAAAATATTAATGCGTCGCAAGCTGGTCTCTAGCTTATTTTATGATATGGTAATCTGCGAATTCTTTTCTCTAGGAATGTAATAATTTTGACGTAAAAACGTGTTTCGGAGTTATACAATTTTGGAGATTTACTTATTTGTAACAGAGAGAAAACCATCCACTAAAACCCTTTCACCGCCTCTGTGCTATGCTTGATAAAAAGTGCCGAGATGTCCATACGAACGTACCAGTGTGCCCTAGCATGTTGGCCATTAAATACTATATGGTAGTATGTGTACACATTACACAATCGTCAAATTAAAATAATTTTATTATGTAAAACATGGGTACTTACTCATCGAAATAATATATGGAAGAAGTGGCACGGATCTTATTATTTCTAGTACACAGCGCGTGCGCCCAATAAAACTACAAGCAAATGGACACTACACAGCTACGTTGATAGTATTATGTTGCATAGCAATAACAGAGATAGAGAGACGTACAAGAGACTGTAGCTAGAACAAGACAACAATAATTGTCACAGTTGCGACTGGTTGCGTTTGTTTGTGGCTACGGTGAATTGTGTGCAGCACCTAATTTATTCGTTCCATTTCTAGGTTTTTGTACCGTTTCTCCCTTATATATGATCGAAGGTAGTTATTATATGTATAAGATTGTTCTTATTAATAAAATTAGTTCGCCATGGAACTCGACACACTTTTCCATTTCTTTCTCTTTGCTTACTTATACTCACTAAAAATGGTTACATTTTAGGTGACCGGCGTGGTGGGTAGAGCAGAGATGCTGTCATCGTTGTTCTTTCTCTGCGCACTGCTGTGCTACGCTCGGGCATCTAGCAGACGGAGGTACACAGGTCAGTATGAAATTGATTACATTATGTTACCACTATTACCTATGAGTAGGTGCAACTTATTACGTAATAGAAAGATATCTATGAAAATACGATCGCTGTCAAGGGGTAAACGACTAGGTAGTAACAATAATAATTTAATCGACCGAGCAAGCGTCAGCAAGCGAAGCGTCTATGCTTTAGCTTCGACAATTTGCATTCGTATGTTTGGATTCTGTCCGGATCTCTGTCTTCCTCTACAGGTCGTATTTCTTAACCGATTCTCTTGACATTTTGTGAGTAGGTTCTTTTTTTTTATGTACAATAAGTCGGCGTTTGACCACCAACTTGCCTGATGTTAAGCGACGTTGTGGTCTAAGATGGTGCACGACGACCTATAAGGTACTTATTCACTCTACTTGAAGTTTTGTAAAGTAAAGAAGTACAAAGACGGCAGTTGAATGAGGCGCTACAAGTGTGCTCAGATCCGTCTTCGGAACGGTTACACCGGACTACATCCCGAAACACGACTAGGTCATTTCACGGCATATGGCTTGGTCCGGTGGGTGGTAACTAGCCACGGCCGAAGCCTCCCACCAGAGTTTGCTACCCGATGTACAATAATTATTTGTTTTATTTTTTTGTCGTAGCAGTTTTACGAAATTTTACAAAGCGATATTTCAATAGAATTGTTTAAGAAATGCGACCTGTATAGGAGACAGATGTCAGCTACGAGATCTATAGCTCACACTACGAGTCGTTGACCTGTGTTAGCACACTATGCATAATGTTCAAAATCTAAGATCTAAAAACGAGAACACTGTCATTTCTCTTAGTTTACGGTTCTAGCACTATTTCTAGTGCTAGAACCGTAAATTTAATTTAATATTTTGTTTAATAAATCCTGACATTGTCGCTGAGCACCAAAAAATAGATGGTTGTTTAAATAATTAAATATAAACTAATAATTATTTAATAACTAACCATTATATTGATTCTACAAAACTTAGTGCTTAAATTAACACTGATTGGAACCTAACAATAATGACTACTGAAACTGGATTCTAAACCAATGATTGGAGACCTATTACCGTCAGCCGGCTAGCACAGAATCAGTGATTCAACCATGCCTATAAATCAAGGCAAATTAAACCAAATCGGGTTTGCTAACTCTCTAATCACAGAAACAGTTTGTTAATGTCAATCTTCTGGTTGAGGGCAGGTTAACTAACCAATTTGGATCATTTACTCAATCAATGAATTCACTCAGTTTTTAATTTGAGTTAAAAGTTCAACTATCCGTGGTGATAAATAGGATAGGGCTTCACTTATGATAAAACATTCACTCGTGAAAAGATAGAAAAACGTAGTCTGTATACTATTTTTATCAGAAACTATTTTAGAATTTGTCAATAAGTTCACGCTTCTGTGCATTTCTGAAGCTTCCTTTCCTCTATCACGGCTGGCATTAGAAAATACCACGAGTCTATTAGGTCGGCACTAAGTAAAATAGAGTTGGGTACTTACTGCCTACTTACTCTTTCTCTTAGCATCCTCTCAGAGTACCTACACCTATTTAAGTGAAACCTTCTTACCAATCTACCTGTGAAGTGAACCTATGTGGAAAACTTATATTGACACGTTCGTGAACTAATGGGTGGCAAAAAGCCTTCCAGCATATACCTTATGCCGGTTATACATTCTCTAGAGCTAGAAGCCAAGCCCGAACAAACCGCTACATGAAGGCTTATAGGCGTCTTGGCCTAGGAACATTGCTTGACTCGCGGTATAGCGACTGACATCTACATAGAAAACGTCTAGAACCTACTCTCGCTCTCGACTTGCCTCGAAAAGTGAAGAGTAAATAATGGATTGGATCATGATCCAAAAAAACAAGGTCTAGCGTTCAGCAAACACGTAATATCATCATCATCATTCGTCTCTTTCGAACTTGTTGTAAATGACTTATTTCGGTCTTGCTTAAGCATCGATTGACGTCACTACGTGTTTCTGAATGCTATGCCTGGCGCAGTATATTATTATACCATGCATTTGGATAATGTTTGCGTCATTCTATTATAGATTGGCGATACGTGGCAGCTTGCACCGCGTGCGTCGGAATCGCGATGCTGTGCAAGGAGCAAGGCATCACAGTCACTGGCGTCTGCGTCGTTTATGAGCTCTTCGTGGCACAGAAGGTAAGCTAGCATCCGCTTTCTCTTACTAAACGTGTTTGCAGGCTTGTTTTTGGCAAAAAAGCGATGATAGCCTAGTTGGAGAAGGCCCGCCTCTCAAGCCACAGGGAGCGGGTTCAAACCCAGCCGACGGTACGCAACAATTTGTTCATTGTGTGAACATATGTGCGTTTTGTATGTCATCTGCTACATGACTGGAGTCCGATGTATGGCGACAGGCTCGCCCCCTTTTATATTTGGGACTGAATGTCGGCCGGCGCAGTGTGGGTGTCGTATTACACCTCTGCCAGCCCCCTCGGGGGAAAGGCTTGACGATATATGTCATGCTTTTGGCAGCGAGACAAATGGCATTTTCTCATATCCTAAAGACAAAAATGCCAAAACTCTAACAACTAGGTACGTCGTTACCTTTATTAAGTTATCAATACGACACATTTTGGTTTTTCAGATTATAGTTCGGAGCGTTAATCATCGAACACTCTTTCTTTCTCATTATTGACTACTTTACTAGTTTGTTTTAAATTATGAGAACCACTTCAAGTTCAACATAAACGCCCACATTAAAACACAATACTTTTACGTAACAAACACGAACGTTTGACAGAACGTGGCGAACCCACAAATTCGTGAAACACACAGAATTCCCCCCTTCTGAAATAACATTCCGGCCTCAATACGTGAGCAACGCGACCTTTGTGAAACCTACCCCTTGCAACCCCTTGCTACCCCATGCCTAATTAATTTCGCCTATAGTCGCAGAAGTAGAGATATAAAGCGCGGAAGAATGCCATAATTATGTAGCACCCGCGCACCCGCTGTTTTTACCAGAACACAGTACCCACTAATTAGACAGTAGCTGAGGTTTTGCCATATTTTTAGTACAAGCTGCAATTGAGAAATTATATAAGTAAGGAAGTTTAATTTTTCAGTTTTTTGGGATTTTTCTAGGCAAAAAAATATTCGTCCTTGGGTGCAAGCATGGACTTTTAAACTGACGTTTCAAATCGATTAAATCGACCAATTTGTATGAATGTTACCGATTTTAAACACCAGTTTGAATGTCCATGCTCGCACCCTTTATTATTCACACTATCTCAGTGTTACTATCTCATTACAAAAAAAAACAAACAACTAAGTATACTTGTGAAAATTATTGTGTCTGTCTGACAGACAATACAGTTTACCTTAAAACATTTTTATCAATCATGAAATTCTAATTATTAGAATGTAATAGATACCTAACCTAAAGACCCGCATTCGTCCATTCAATTCACAAAAGATTGACAAAGATAATTTTCGAAATTGAAATGAGTAGAAAATGCGCGCATCCGTTCTCAAAAAACATGGGACGCACATTTCGTTTTCAATAAGCGAACTTCCGTAGTAGGCATGCCACACGTCTCCATTATTACGCATCAAATACTCGTGAAGATATGAATGTGATACAAAATACGGAAGAGCATTATAATTATGAAACGAGGCAAATATTTTGTCCCATTTGCAAATCGTTGCTCTACTTATATAGCGAGCTAAATAAGCAGTAAGTGATCTCGCCAAAATCATTTGTCTAACTAAAGTCCTATCGACTCTTTTTGGAAAGGAAAGTTAACTTGTTTGTTGAGTTATGTACCCGTACAAAAAAATCCTTAAAGTAAATTAAATCTAATGACAACACCACAACAACATTTAAACAACAGAAACCGATTCTGATCTGATCTCAGAACGTTGTTATATTTTCTTAGACAGACCAACTTTGAGTGTCAATATTTGTTGGTAACTACATCTCTGCCTAGAAATTCTATGGAATCGCATTCGTCCTATTCGCCCGTTCCACCGTTGGCGTAACGACGAGGAAGCAAGACGAAGCCAAAAGAATATCTACATCAAAGAATATTCCGGATTTTTTTGTTACACTTTGTTATTTGGTCCTTGATTCGCGGAGGTGTACAAAAGAAGGATGCTTTTTACGTGCTCAAATTTTCTTTTTTTTTTTATTATAGAAACAGAATTACTACTGTACACTTGTTATTCCATTCAATATTCAGCGGTTAGTACATAAGGAAGTCATCTCGAAATGGTTTAGAGGTTGTACGCCTCGTTTTGCTTACGTTCTTATATTTTGGGAGGAAATTATTTTTCGGCATAAAAGCGCTGTGTACGCTTTCTTACCTACTGAAGCTTGTCGCTTATGGACTTTTTCCTGAGCTTGTTTCAGCTACTATCGAGCTATTTGTGACGCCAAGACAACCTATAGAAAATCTTTGATGGCTAAATTTATACTGATACTTATCATCTATCTATCCTAACATGCGTACCTATAACAGACCTTAGATTTTTTTTTTTGCTTCCTTGATCCGTAGGTGCGCTGCTGCCGCGGTGCCACGAAATTTTATTGTAATTTTTGTGTTCCATTAACGTTATTATTTGGTCATTATTGTGCTTATTTTTTCCCAGCGTCGGAGTTCAGGCGGCACCAGCAGATGGTCGTGGGTGGACGCGTGGGGCAAAGGCTCAGGCTGGGGCTGTGCGTGCGGTGAGGCAGCGAGGCGAGTGGCCACGGTTTGCTGCGCGACCCTGGCTCTCCTGGCCGCAAGGCTGCACGTGATGGGTGCTCAGCTTCCCGTGTTCACTAGATTTGACAACCCTGCTGGAGCCGCGCCTCCGCCTGCCAGGTACGAGTAACTAAGAGTTAGCATTAATAACGGTTCAGGTTGCAGTAGAAGATGGTGTAATCAACGAGTGGAGGCAAATATTCTAGATAGGAGTAGCTATAGGTCAATAGACTAGGTAAATGTATGCTAAAGAGAAAAAAAACCTATTAGAAATGGTATCAAAGGTTTGCGACACAAAAAAATAATTTCTTTTACCAAATAGCGGTTCAACGATAATTAAATATGTCTGCCAATTGCTAACCTAAACCCAAGAATAGGAGCCAACTCAGATCATTAGCATCACATAACGAGCTATGTCTGGAAAGGAAATTACTTACGAATACTTGTCCTTTGCAAGCTAAAGAAGACTTAATGAAAGATGTCTCTAATGTTCTCGCTCTATAAATCTATCCCAGCTCGGGTCATTAGCCCGAAACATAACTGTCAAGTCTGCCAGATTCTCACAGTAATGCTCGGTCCTAGTTCTTGTATCTCGAGACGAAATAACTACTTTTCCTTTATCGCTTGCTTAATGAGGGTAAAGGATAATGTCTGCCTTTGACAAGCCATTGCTAAGTAAGGCAAGCAGCATTAATTTTATTACGTCATTCGGCTCTTATTGTTGAGGAATAGATGCTTAATTTGTAGTTCAGTGAATGACTTGGATGCTTCATTGAAATTGTAAGGCATGGGCTACTAAATGAAATGGTTTCGTTCATAAATGTTAGGAGAATAGAGCCTTGATGGTGTACAGTGATGAATTAATATGAGGAAGCCTTTGTTGTTCTATTTTGTCGTTACGTAATTGTTTCTTAGTAAGTAGTTTAGAAGTTACTAGCTTATAATTTCGAGGTTTTTATTTTTAAAGACCGTGCCCAGAAGTACTAAGAAGGGTATCTAGGTGCCTAGCTACCTTCCCAGGTACCGTTCCCCGTCTAGTGATAGTCCCACCTACCTACCTACCACTCGGTCTAGTCTTCCCACCTACCTGCAAACACATTTGATTTATCTAGTCACCGATAAGTATCAACAGTTAAATAAATTAAATTAAATAAATTCGGGACACTTCCACACACGGTCGCCTGACCCCAAACTAAGCAAAGCTTGTACTATGGCTGCCAGGGACTGATACACATACATACATATTTTTAAATACATACTTAAATACATATTAACACCCAGACATAGAACAAACACAAATGTTCATCGCATAAATGTTTGCCCTAGGTGGGAATCGAACCCACGCCCCTAAGCTCAGAAGGCAGGTTCACTACCAACTGAGCCACCGAGGCAGTCAAATATATCTAATAAATATATAGTAAAATAGTATATCTATAATCTTATAGAGTGTGTTTCTGACACTTATAATTTGGGTGTCTTCGAGTCTCGAGTGAAACGGTTTCGTCTAGGCAAGCGTGCTCCATCGTAGGCCGCATAACTGCTTAACATCAGGCGTGTTGGCGGCCAAACGCAAGTCTGTTAAGGTATAAAAAAACCTATTAAAAGATTATATTTCCTTTACAGACATCTCACGTTTGCCTACCTACCAGCCCTCAACGCATGGCTGTTGACATTACCTGAGGCATTGTGCTGCGACTGGACCATGGGCACAGTGACTCTTCTCAAGTCGTGGAAGGATTCTCGTAATCTGGCGACTCTGGCCCTGGCTACGATACTAATTACTGCGGCTGTCCATGCTTTGAGGACGAGGTCTTCAGCACTGACGATGGTAAATGTTTTGTTTTTAAACTAGACTGGGAATATTGAGCCTCTGCCTAGCCTATCAACGTAGATCAAAGGTTAAAATAGGTCAGAAATCAAGACTTGCAAGAAATAAAAGCATAAAGCATGTGTGAACCAAAAAACGAAATAAAAGTGACGTCAAATAGCTATAAGTATGAAATGTAAGCCGTTTAAATATATTTCAGGGTTTGGCGCTACTAGTCCTGCCTTTCCTCCCGGCGTCCAACCTCTTCTTCCCTGTCGGCTTCGTGGTCGCTGAAAGAGTCCTCTACATGCCTTCCATGGGCTGGTGTCTGCTGGTAGCGCACGGCTGGAGACTGTTGTCCAAGAAGAGAGGCAAGCTGGCCGCGGCAGCACTGACCTTCCTACTACTGGCCTTTAGCGCGAAGACTTACGTAAGAAATTGGGACTGGAAGACTGAATACACCATCTTCGCTTCGGGGTTGAAGGTAGGTTAAACGAGAAGGCCTTTAATAAGATAATAGTTCCTAATACTTCCCGATCGATTGATTGGAAGAAATCGCTTTAGGCGATAAGGCGGCCCCTGTACCCTGATTGTTATTTTCTTTATGTTTGTTTGTATTTTGTATTTTTTGAAGTACAATAAAGAAATATTGTATTTATTGATTGGCCTAGTATTGGACAAAATAATAATATGGTGAGAGCACAAAAAGTTAATGAAGTACCTATTTAAGTACCTATTACATTGGTGCCCTATTAAAAATTATTTACTTGGTACCTAAGTATATAATACCAATTCTATTGAACATTTCGTCTCTATACAAATTGAATAGTTTGATAGAATCGATAGTAGAAGTTCCAAGCGAAAGTTCATTGTTGAATCCTCCTTTTAAGTCTTATGGCTATGATCAATAGATTGACAATGTTTAATCACGTATTTTTAACATTTCCAGGTGAACCGCAACAATGCTAAACTGTACAACAACGTAGGCCATGCTCTAGAAGCCGAAGGGAGCTACGCAGAAGCACTAGAATTCTTCAACACAGCTGTTGGCGTCCAACCAGACGACGTCGGCGCCCACATAAACGTCGGTCGAACCTACAACCACCTCGGAAGATATCAAGAAGCAGAAGACGCATACGTTAAAGCTAAATCTCTACTACCAAAAGCGAAACCTGGAGAATCATACCAAGCTCGAATTGCCCCAAATCATCTGAACGTGTTCCTAAACCTAGCGAATTTGATATCGAAGAATGCGACGAGGTTAGAAGAAGCAGACATGCTGTATAGGCAAGCTATCAGCATGAGAGCTGATTATACACAGGCGTATATTAATAGGGGAGATATTTTGATAAAATTGAATAGGACGAAGGAAGCGCAGGAGGTTTATGAGAGAGCTCTGCTTTATGACAGCGGGAATCCCGATATTTATTACAACGTAAGTAGCTATATCTCTGTGCATAACTTAAACATAATTTTCTTATTGATTTTTCTGGTTTCTGTGCGACAAAAGTTCTTTTCGTTAAGTAATCTCTTATGAAAGTGTTTCGAAGCCCAGTTTTATCTGCAAAAATTCAACCACTAGGTAGGTATATTATAATTTAATGTTTTCCTAGAATAGGTAATATTATATCGTACGGCGTACCTATCTTGCTGTTCCTCGCCCAGTTTAAGCTATACGTAGGAAATCTAACCAAATGTCTATGAAAGTAATGTTAAAATTGGTTCGACTCTAGGAATATGACTTCAAACCTTACAGCATTAAAAAATTAAGCTGTGCGCTAGCGATCTTTGATAAGAACAAAACGAAAACGGATAGGTATAAAGATAAAGATAAAGATAATTTTATTGACGAAAGACAATAATCAGGAACATCTATCTCTTACAGCTTGGAGTGGTCCTCCTAGAGCAAGGCAAGGCGTCCCAGGCTCTAGCGTACCTCGACAAAGCGCTGGAACTGGAACCAGAGCACGAGCAAGCTCTGTTGAACTCCGCCATACTACTGCAGGAACTCGGAGCCGCCGACTTGAGGCACATCGCCCGGCAGCGGCTGCTCAAACTACTTGATAAAGATTGTAAGTAACTTCCTTCTTGATACTTTCCTGTTAAGTTAACTCTAGTCCATATTTCCCAGGCTCCAGTTTATCGTAACAATTGATAGGTTGCTTGAAATGGGTCCACTGTTGGGACTTTACACATATTTAAGATCTTCTGTTCACAGTGTAGCAAATAAACGTTTCTAATTTCTGCTTACCATCACCTTGCTAAACAAAAGCCAATACTTTAGACAGGTTTCTCTCACATTTATTTAGACCTCGTCTTGTCAATGCTGGGATTGTTTTTTTTTATGCCATAGGAGGCTAGCAAGCTAACGGACTGCCTGATGGTAAGCGATCACTGTCGTCTATGGGCACTGTAACACTTAGCCTTTTGAAGAACCCAACGTTGCAGATTCAATTTCATTGAAATTAAGCCAAAATAACCCTCACAATAAAGTTGGTCGCACTGTTTCTATTACACCTTCAACATGGCTCACAGCAGGAAATCAGTATATAATAGAATATCAATATGACTTTATGAGACGGAAATTACCTACTAACGTACGATTTAGTCGATTATTCCGACTATAGTTTCAACCGCATTCGACGGTCTTCATCACGGAAATAATCGTCGACTAAATTGTACGCGAGTAATTCCCATCTCATCCTAATCCTAATATTATAAATCCGAAAATGAGTTTATTTGTTTGTAACGCTTTCACGCCCTAACTAACTACACAGCCGATCGTCATGAAATTTTGCATACACGTTGTCTGATTTACAGAAAAGGACATAGGGTGCTTTTTATCCCGAAAAACTTAACGCTTCCTGTGGGACCGCGGGTGAAACCGCGGGGCGCAGCTAGTAAAATCATGTGTAAAAACCACATCAGTTTCCATAATAAAATCAGATCATTGTTCTTTAAAACCTATGCTTCATTTCCAGCTACAAACGAGCGCGTGCACTTCAACCTGGGCATGGTGTGTATGGACGAAGGCGACGCGGAGTGCGCCGAGCGCTGGTTCCGCGCCGCCGTACACCTCAAGCCGGACTTCCGCTCGGCGCTCTTCAACCTCGCCTTGTTACTAGGCAAGTGTTATCATAATAACAATATACACCAAACGCATTAGGTATATTCCAGCCAATTTTCAAGTTTTTCCGGTACGGGCAGAGATCCAATTGCGCTGTCCAACGAGTTGGACTATGGGTCTTTATTAGGGGTAGTGGTCCAACTATTTTATAGTTAAACCACAGTTTCGACGATGATTGCTCAGTAGTTGGTGCCACGATGCAAAATGTGTATTTCTAATCAAAACGAGCCAAAGTGTGGTACCTAACTACCTACCTACTACCTACCTATAGATAGGTACCTAGTAAAGATGGATGGTGTCAATAGCTAAGCAATTTCTAGTGCTACAACTGCTAATACTGCTATACCCAATGATGACAATGGTTATCCTACTTTCTACCTGTTTTTATAATAATGCGAAAGTTTGTGTGTGTGTTCGTTTGTTTCTTACCACTCAAACGGGGCTACCTCCATACCAAAATCCGTCTAATTTTGAAGAAATTTGGTGTGATGGGAGGTGACATATAACCTGAACACAGGCTACTTTTTACCCGGCTTTTTATTTATATTTCATGTACATGAAATATAAATAAAGAAAGACATAAAAACCGTAAGAACCACCTATTTGAAACCCTACCTAAACTAAAAGAAAGTCATAAATTTCAATAGACACATAAACTAAACATGCCTCTTATCTCCTTCTAGCTGACAGAAGAAGGCCACTAGAAGCGGCCCCGTTCTTGACGCAGCTAGTCAGGCATCACCCAGACCACGTGAAAGCTCTGGTGCTTCTGGGGGATATCTACATCAACTCGGTTAAAGACTTGGATGCTGCTGAGAGTGTAAGGATTTTTCTACTCGTGTGTTCTCATGACTAATTTCCTACGTCAGAACGTAATCAGTTCATCAGTCAGTTCTGACTGACTTCCGCATCAGTATGATGGAAGCACAAAGAAATATTTGAATATTCACGCTAGTAAGAGGTCAGTGATGGAGTAGGTCGTGCCTACCCAGAATTGTTACGAACCATTATTACCTTCTTAGCTCGATTGTCAAATGTTTTGAAAGCTGCACTAGGTTTTTGTTTATTTGTTACCCGACTGCGCAAGAAGGAGGGTTATGTTTTTCGAGTGTGTCTATGTTTGTATGAGGTTTCTTTGGCACGCTTTATAACCTAAACGGCTTCGTGGATTTCGACATTTGAATCGTCTTGATAGTGGAAGTGACATCTATAGGGTAAAACATTTTGCAGCCGGGTTTGTTTTTCTTTTAATAATGTTACTTGTATAATTCGTTTTTCAGTGTTACCGCCGCATTTTAGAACTAGAGCCGGACAACGTGCAAGCGCTCCACAACCTGTGCGTGGTCGCAGTCGAGCGAGGTAAGCTCGTCATCGCGGAAGAATGCCTCACGCGGGCCGCGAGCCTTGCGCCCCATGAACACTACATACAGCGACATCTTGCGGTGGTCCGAGCGAGACTCGCAGCTGCCTCCGCGACAACCACGCCGTCTCCCTCGGCCCCGACAGAAACCGACGAGGTGCGAGCGAGATGGAACTACATCCCCCAGCAGCCCCCCGATCCCAACGAAACTGACGACTCATAGCGACATGACCTGCACTAGAACCTCGTGATTGTAAATAGACTTGTTCAAATTCCTCGAACACCAATTCGAAACGGCCAGTTGATTTGACGATTATTTTTACCAACAATCAGGGTATGAAGTTGAGTTATGATTCGCCTGTTTTGTGAAAGGACTATTGATCTCCTAACGCATTTATTCGTGATATTGTTTGTAATTGTGTACCTATGCCATATTAATTGTAATCGAGTAGCGTTATATTCGAACGAGCTTTCGTCATTAGCCTGGTATACGGATTGTATTGACAATTTATTAATAAAATTACGGAAATAGTGTACTAGATGCAGCATAAAAACTGTTTATAACTCTAGTCACAATGCAATGTTGAATTGTATAAAATTGTTTTAAGTACTTTAGTCATAGCGTTGCATTGTAAGTAACGGACCTTCAACCCCAAGCTTGTATTCTGAAGTACGCGTAACTTGTCCCCCTATAAAATAAATAACGAGTAGGAATACTAAAACGCTTGTACTCAATAGCGGACTGCTCTTGTCTCTTTTAACTTTTTTACTGGTCAAGGTGATAAAGACGTGAGTGCCTGAATTCAGACGTACTTATGATTTCATTTTTAAATTTAGGTACTAACGGGGTCAAGAACCGAATTTTGGGTCAATACTGCTTTTACAGTTCTGTTCATGTTTTTTTTTATCTTAAAAACCTTTTTTTACCTTTTTTTTGACTAAAATTATTAACCGACTGTTATTTTAAAAACAGGCACTATGCTATAACTGTAAATAAAAAAACCCAGCTTAAGAACCTAAATCGACAATGTAAAAAACATTATTTTCATAAAACGCTATGTAATTACATTATGTGATTGACCGTTAATAGATTTAGATGTGAAAAAATGTAATGTTGTTAATGTTTTAAGGTAAAAAGTAACTTTTGTAAAAACTGAATTTTTTACAATGTCTCGGAAAAATTCTGACGGTGACTTGTGTCGATAATTCGTAAGGACCCCGAAATATTATAACTATTTGTCGTCAAAACGTTTATTTTTATAAAATAAAAGGATGTTTGAAATGAATGTGTCGTTTCTTTCCTATTTTTAGAAAAAAAAGTTTTGTATAACTAGTCCTATTCATAAAAAAATCACAAGATGTTTCTTCATGCTGACTATTTTTTTAAAAGACATTAAGATCGATTATGTTGTTTGGTTGCTAAAAGTTGTAATAAAAAATAACAAACAATTTTGTGTAAAAGTTTCACTATATTGTTTTGTACATCACTTTAATTTCAAAACAATATCGTCCGATTACACTTCCATCTGATTTTCCCGTCTTTTTCTATCACTTATTATACGGTACAGTTGAATCGTTTCATGAACAACAATAGTAATAAACTGAATAGATACAAAAATGTATTAGAAAACGCTGTTTTCAAACTAAGAACAAAATCATTGTTTCCATAATAATTATTATTTTTAGCTATTATGTTAAGAAAAAGACCAACAACAGTTTGGACCATATTATTATGTGACAGCAATGACCCTTTAGAGATGTGCACAAATCGCGTTTCAATTCCCGTATTGCAGCCACATTCCCGGGATTTCTTTGTTAATCGTGGAATAGTTAACGTTTAATTCGATGTAATAAAATATTCATTAAAACAAAAAATAAGTAGGTACATTAGAATTAAAACTTTGAATTAAATTGAAATGGACAAAATAAAATTAACAATATTAGCTAATATTAATTAGCGAGCTTATACTGTACCTACTACCTTTAACTTGTTAAAAAAATATTAATTACTTTTTAGTATATTTATAAAATTAAGTATTCCGTTATTGTAAGGTCGTTGGTTCACCTAAATTCTAAAAATAAAATAATAAAACCACCAAAAATAATAAAATAAGAACAGATTCAATGTACTTAGTTTGAAAACAGCCGAACAGAGCTCAAATCCAGTTAAAATCCACCGCAGAGGCAACAAGCCTTCATCGGTGCAGTAAAAGCAAAGAATCTAGCTCATTCTACAATAGGGTTGGTAATTCCAAAGTACTGTATCACTTACAATTTAAGTACTATCACGGTTTCCAGTCATATTTACAGTAGGTATGATCACAACGCAAACAAATACTCACTTTTAGGCTTGACAAAAACACTCTTAACAATCATCAGCGTTCCAAATGCATTTCAACATATTTCCCGCATAACAATATTCTTTAATCATCTAAACTAAATACATAACATAAAAATATATCTAGACAAAATAAAGGAATATAATTTAACTATACATTCTCGATAAAAATAACAAAATCTCACTCGTTCACATCCAAAACTTACGTCTACATTTTTCTAAGTTGAAAATACTAATCGACTTATATTTCACTATATCTAAAAGAATTAAAACTTTTTTTTAATGGTGATCCGAAATAATAAGGCCACATTTTTATCTAAAATGTTGAGATTGCGACACAAGACGCCTACATTTCACTAAAAAACGTAAACAATTAAAATTCAATTAGCGACGCTACACGAAAACAACAATAGAAACATTTTTCTCATTTTAAAACAGAACACGAACTACACTTTTATCACGCCGCAGAGCATCCAACGTGGCCTAAAACATTTTATAGCTTGCGCAAGTACTATCGCCTATTGGAGCGAGTAACTGGAGCAAGTACGTCGAAGACTACATGCTAAGAGTGCTCCTCGACGGGCCATATAGCCTAGTCAGAGTTTGGCAGCTTCATGAGCACGCGATCCCGGGATCGATTCTCGGTTGGAAAAGATGTTTGAATGCTGAATTTAAATCTGTTCTGCGGTGCTATTCACAATCATTCGGAAACGCTTCCGATCGGATCCCATAAATTTCAAACTCAATTTGTTCGAATCTCAGTCTACTTTTATACATTTTGGAATAGAGCATCAAGTATAAATCCGATCGGAAGAATTAATCACGTTTAAAAACTTATGAATATAGACTGAGATTCGAATAATTTAGGTTTAAAATTTTTGAAATCCGAACGGAAACGTTTCCGAATGGTTGTGAATAGCCCTGCTAGATCTCGGTATTAATTGTCCATGTCTCTGTGTGTGCTTCATGGCATCCGCGACACAGGGAATCCTAGTGGGGAGCTATGAGTGTGAAACGGTATCTATTTAAGTAATATTGCGAATATATTTTGAGTGTGGCCTGGCCATATAGTCATACATTTCTAGCATGCCTGATGATGGCCGGGCTACAGCGAGCAATATTGCCAGTATTGCCGGGCCAATATTGCAGTAAAAATATGTCCCGTCTAGGAGCATCCTAAGCAGTGTGGGCCAGTTACTTGCCATCTTTATTTTGATTGCTGGAGCAAGTAACTTGCGAGCTACAAATTACCTATTACTAGTACTCGCGCAAGCTACTGCACTTGGTCTAAATCTAAACGGTCTTCAGTTACGCTAACTACAACACTAAAAAAGGCAAATTAGTCAAACTTCGACTCAATAAAAATAATATTCGAGTGAGTGTAAAGTCGTATTTTAAAAGCTTTGAAAAAAGAATTTAGGGCCGGAATCGGAAAAAAGGCCGTTGCAGAGTAGTGGCTATTTCTTTGAAAAGAAGACAAATTGCCCAGGTTAACCAACCAAAATAGTGTCATTTTAATAAAAGAAAATTAATTAATTGAATGTAAACTAGATCAGTTCGTAAATGTCCTGCATTACTGAAACGAAGTATCTGATAAGATCGTTTGTAATTCTTTTAAAAGCAACCAATAAGATAATTGCATTGCTATGCTTAATTTTCTATTGAACATTTGATTGCTTAACCTTCCTGTTGTTACTGTTGAAATTATGTATCTATGTCAATTTAGAAGACGTTTCTTTAGTATAATAGGATATCTAAAAATATTAATTAACTATGTCAGGTCAATAATGACTAATTTGAAAACAACTATCAAAGGGAACTAAACTACTACGAAAATTCGCCCAAATGCCACACTAAAGGAAATCAATTCTTACAAACACCTTTGTTGAAAACCGTCATTTCCTAAATCGTAAAACTCTAACCCAAAGATAATCCCCAATAGATACCGCATTACGAGAACAAGGTACCAAAGTTTGTGTTTAACAATTTTTTGCCGATGTATTTGCGCTTTGATCGTTAAATGCAGAATCTATTTAATCTTTACCTATGTTCTAAAAAAACAGTTTAGTGATACATACATACACATTATTTTAAGTATTGCTTTCATACACATTTCAAAACCCGCTGTCTAGAAAGTAAACAGCTGCCTACAGATCTGGTTTAAACACTTAAAAATACTAGCAAAGATATTTGAAACTATCGATGAAAAATGTCCGAATCGAAGATAGACTAAAACTATTATTAATCATGTTTGCCGTTATTTTTAAAAATGTTAGCTAAAATAGGTAAATTCGGGACATCTCTTCCGTGTATAGTTTCAAAACTAAACCCAACATCAATAGTTTAAAATATCTTTATATACTATAAAAATCGATACCAACGGTAAACGGACTTCGGAATTTTCACATCACATATTTACTTTTATGGGAAAGTTTGTTCATAAAATGGTCTGGATCGAGCTGTGGTTTGATGCTTGATGGTCTTCATTTGAAGCCGTCGTCGGCTTCAAACTCGGCGCCGTCGTCGTCAAGCTCGAGGTCCGGGTTGAGGAGAGGTTTGGTCGTCAGTGCCAGGGGGCCTTTCTTGTAAGCTGTCATTTCCTGAAAGTATTTAGTTAATGTTTAATCAAGGTTCCATTCCTCTAAGTCAGCTGTCGGCAACCTTTTGGCAAGCAAGGGCCGCACAGTGCCAAAATAAGCAAGAGATGTACCACAGTTGTTCAAAAATTTTACAATAGGTTTCTATCTATACATATTTTACCAGTATCTATTTATTTATGTAGGTTTTATCTGATCTCTAAAAATCAATGTTTATCGTCTCTGGCAGCTATAGTAAAAGCCTTGCTTAGTTTGGGGCCAGACGACCGTGTGAGCAAAATGTCCCGATTTTTTTATTTATACACAACCCTAGCAAGCCGCAAGGAGGGCCGAGGGCCGCATGTGGGCCGCGGGCTGCGGGTTGCCGACCGCTGCTCTAAGTAAGACTATCTAAAGCTGAGTTGCACCAACTAACTTTAACCTTAACCGGCCATAAAATCTCAGTTCGGTGCACAGACCTAAGATTTTTTTTTGCTTCGCAAAAGACCAACGAAGCGTGGGACAGAGAAGTCTCCATCGAAATGTAAACTCCACAAGAGAGAAAGAGGTCGCCACAAATAAAATGTTGGTCAATAATTCTTTTGTCATTAATGACAGCGCGCCACCTGGGAACACGCGAAAATTCCTATGATTTATATTTTTACTAAAATAATTATAAATAGACTCAAAAGAGAGCAATTGTAACTAAATGCAGTTATGTCATCTTGTGAGTTTAGCAATTGTGATGTGAATCCAAGATGTAACCCAAAAAAATTGTCGTTTCATGGGTAAATATGAAAATTCCATTGTGATGTTTTTGTCTAAATTTTGTCTAAAACATAACCTAAATTGGTTCCAAAAACCGATTTACCAGCGGTATGTTGTTGTCGTTTCTTCGTAACATCTATATTTCCTAGATGAAAGCAGAATTGGTGATGAAATTCAGCATTAAAATATTAGTTAGTTTACGCTCGATTTTCACTAGAGATGGATAAAAAGATGACGTCATTATTATCGATAGTTTTTATCAAAGTTCATTAGGTAGGCGATGGGTGCAATACATAAACAAAGCATACATTTTTGAATCAATGCCATCAAAAGTAAATTGACATTCTTCCGAGTTTGTACTGAATGATGAGGAGTAAAACATTTTTGTATTAAATATAAGTATGTACCTTCAATTTCTGATCATCATTTTTAATTCAATTTACACATTTTGGGTGTCTTACATCCAAGTCTAATTTAATTATATTTAATTTAATTAAATAATATTTATGTAAATTATAAATAAATGTACAAAACCAATGAGATAAGTATCATTACTTATCCTAATCCGTATACGAGTAAAATTGGTCAAGGGTCACAATTCGAAGCGAATTACTAGGATAGTATTATTTTGATCATATTATTTACTTTTCTTATGTTAACTTAGATACATGGTGACACTGATATCTAACTCTTCCGCCTAGCTTAACACCCGTTTAGTGATTAATATTCATTTTAGCTCAGCAGCGGTGTTACTTGGAACAAAAAACAACTCAATTGGTATGCGAAAGATTATATTTATCAACAAGCACCCGGAGGACCATTTTTGGTCAATCGATAAATTAATATGTACTTTTATTTATTTTATTTTATTTTTTAAAAACATTTTGACTTTGACTTTGACTTCTGGTTTGCCAGAGTAATGAGTAGTGTTTTTAGAGTAGTCAGTAGAGTTACCGCTTTAGTAGTGTTTTTTACGATAACCGAAGCGTATAAGTAACGTAAACAGCCGTAAAAACTCTGGTAAACCTGAGATTTTATGGCCGGTTAAGGTTTGGTTATCGACCGATCGAGCGATAGTGAGCAAAGCGTCTATGCGTCAGCTTCGACAAAAATGCTTTCGTTTGTCCGATTTTTGTCCGGATCTCCTTTCGGATCTCTGACCGGCTCTTTGTCTTCCTCTATAGGTCGCATTTCTTAACTGATGCTCTTAAATGTTGTGAGTGGGTTCGATAACACTGGCCTACAAAAAAAAATATTGTTTTGGTGCAGCTCTGTTCGCATCTGCAGTCGGTAAAGTAGGTAGTATGAACTACATTGCTGCTACTAGATGTCAGCTGACAGCTCTGGTTTACCTACAATTCTCATTTTAAATTTTTACGGTTTAATTCAAAATCAGTCCATGTTATAACTACTTTTGTGACATTAATCGTATAAATGTATTATGGCAAGTAATTCAAGAAGCTGTATTAACGATCCTGATAAGTTTTGTTACATATGTGGTGAGTATAGAGTATATAACGAAAAATCAACGGAAACCGATTAATGACACGGTAATTCGTTACTCTATATACTTTCTTCCTCATGAACAAGAGCTGCTATGAAAAATGAGACTAGTTTTCTCGTATCAGCTCATAAAATATACCCAAAATCAGGTCTAAAATCTTAGGCACCAAAATGAGTATAGGCCAGTGTAATAATTTAAAAAATACTAACAGTATAATTATCGAACCTGCTCACAAATTTTCACGAGAATCGATTGAATAATGCGACCTGTAGAGGACGACAAACGTCGGCCGCGAGGTCTACAGCTCACAGAGCCACTAATAGTTAAAGGTGTAACTTAGCCTAAATGACTTCCAAGTGTGACTATCAAACTACCAAGTTTGACTATTCGACTTTCAAAGTACGACTATCCTTTTTCTAAGTAAGAGCACACTATCGAACTCCTAAGTAAGCTATTCCAACTCCCAAATATGACTACCCAACTGCCAAGTATGGCTATCCTACTCCCTAATATAACTACCCAACCTATAAAACTTCCGAATGTGAAATCAGAAACGTTTTTTTGCTACACTGTGTACATAAAGATCTTAAATTTAGTGTAAAGTCCCAACAGTGGACTACAGAGTGACTATGGAATGTGACACAACATGGATTTAAAACAACTGTTTTTTTAATATATAATATGTCAATGTTTGACCACCAACTCGCCTGATGTGAAGCTACAATATAAATAAATAATATTCAGGACACTTGCACACATGGTCATCTGACCCCAAACTAAGCAAAAGCTTGTACTATTGCAGCCAGAGACTAATTTATATACATATATATTTTTAAATACATAGTTAATAATAACTACCACACAGACATAGAACAAACACAAATGTTCATCACATGAATGTTTGTCCTAGGTGGGAATCGAACCCACGCCCCCTAGCTCAGAAGGCAGGTTCACTACCGACTGAGCCACCGAGGCAGTCAATTTTGGCCTAAGCACGAAGACCTAGTAAGTACTTATACAACTTACTCTGTCATATCTCGCCTTATCCTTCTCTGAGAGCGAGTCGTACTTGGACTTGGTCTCCGGGTTGGCCGCGGCCCAGCGCCGGCCCAGCTCCTTGGCGATGTCTCCCATGGTGTACTCGGGGTTCTCGCCCTTCACTTTGGAGCGTTCGTCGTTGCAGAATAAGAAGAAAGCCGATCTGTGGAGGAATATTGGACGCCGTTTGTATTGTCGCAAAAAAGATATGTACACGTTTAAAAAAAGCAGAAAGGAATTAGTAGATAATTACCAAGCTTTGATTTTGTTTTCAATAATAATAAGTAGGTCCAACTATTGTTTAATTTATTGCCTAATAATCGTCAAATTGTGTTGGGCTTACTCCCAATAACTACCACCAAAACGGCCACCTGTGGTGGTTGTTTTAACAGTTTTTTTCCCAACTCGATACTGTGACTGGTGACAACCAACTGGTGACAACCAGTGGGGTTCGTTGGGACATCAAATTATTTTTTGTGCCAATGACCACCACCAAACTGCCACTACAGGTGAAAACTACAACAAACCGAGAGAACTCTAAAAAGGAGAACTTATTTTTGTCATTTTTTACACTCTAACACAGCATAACTATATATTTACATTATAATGACAAAACACTAATAACAACAATAATATTTTTTTATGACTAATTAATTGACTAATTAATGACTGACTATCTAATTGCCACCAGTGGGGCTCCAATGAGCCCCACTGGCGGCAATTAGAACAAAAATTTAAAACTTTGTCCTAACAACCACCACTGGTGGCAGTTTTGGCGGTGGTCGTTGGGACCAAGTCGTTGTGTTGTTGTGTTTCTGTGTTGTTAAAAGTTTAGATTTTGTCAATAAATTAATTTAATGTTATAGCGAGATTCCAGTATTTTATTGCAGATTTTTGTGCCAACTCGGCCACCTAATGTTTTACGGCAGTAGCGATTGTGAAATTTGGAACTTATTTTGTGTCCTGCATCAGGATATCACAAGTAAATAAAGTGCAGTAAATAGGTCAATTTTCAAAACTTTGTTCCGGCGACACCACCGCAACACATCGTGTGGCTGAGCTGTTACATTGTAGATATGTCAAAAATTATGACCTATACTCACAGCGATCGCTTGGGCGCGTTGGGGTCTTTGTGCTGGTTGCGCTTACGGCCGCGCACTTTCACGTCCTTCGGCGGGACATAGCTCGCCATCTCGAGGTCGAAACGCCGCTTATCCTGCTCAGCCATCTCGTGGAAACGGATCTTTTCATCTTCGGTCATTGTCTGCAAATGTGTAAATGTATAACAGCTTTATCTTAAAAGATAAGGCACAAACTTGGAATCCAAAACTTGATATCTTCAGTTCAATAACGCTTTTATCTCGCCTGTCCATTATTCCATTTTGCCTAGTTACTTGGCGTAAGGAAGGTCAAGATTCCATGCTCTGTAGGCAGCAGGGCAAGGGCTATAGAGAAAGCATTTGTTACATCGGCACAGTTGAAAATAGTTCAATGGCATGCCCATTTCTGTAAAATCATGCCGGTTTCATACTTAGCCATCACCTCCCTATTGTTGTTATTTGCTCATTTGGCTGTTAGAAGTTAAAACTTTACAACATTTATGTTTTAACACTTACATTCCACCTCTCAGCGCACTTCTTTGAGAAGGTAGCAAACACTACATTCTCATCGGGATGTTTCTTCTTATGCTCCTCGCGGCATGTCTGTATGAAGAATGCGTAGGCGGTGATGCGCCCGCGCGGCTTGTTGCAAGGTCGAGCGCGCGGCATCCTGCCTTGCTTGGCTTGGGCTATTAACGCTTGCTGCTGGGCTTGTTGCTGAAGCTCCTACAATCAAAATAGTTATTGTTTAATAAAGACTATAATCAAATGTAAAAGAAGCAGGCGCAAATTTGATCTGAGAGTGAGGCTAATAGACCTATAGCTTTTTGATACATAGATCTTTACTGTTTTGGCTGTTTGCTGAATTTAGATGTTATTTTCTCGTAGTATAAATAATAATGTTTCAGTCATAGCTCTCCACTAGAATTCCCTAATGGGGATGCCATGGAACACGCACAGAGATGTGGACAGTAGATAGGTAGGTAGGTAATATTTTTAGGGAGATAGTATAGGAGTGTAGGTATTCAAATATTTAAAGGTAACAAACAAACCTGTAGAGTAGCAGATTGCCTTTGCAATGCAGCTTGAATTTGTTGTTGTTGGACTGCTTGCAGACTAGCTTGTAATGTATGATGCTGTTGCTGCAAAGACTGAGCAACTTGCTGTTGCAACGCCGCCTGAGCCTGAACAATCGCTTGGGCTTGCGCTGGACTAACTTGCAGAGTTTGTTGCAAACTCTGCTGCAATGCTTGTTGTTGTTGCTGCTGCTGTTGTTGTTGCTGTTGTTGTTGCTGCTGTTGTTGTTGCTGCTGTTGCTGTTGCTGCTGTTGCTGTTGATGCTGTTGTAGCATCTGCTGGAGTGTCTGCTGTTGGTTTTGCTGCTGCTGTTGATGTTAATTATAATTGAAAAAAGAGGTTTGAAAGTTGGGTGGAGAACAAGAAGAAGAAGTGAAATTTAATGACTTGAACTCTTATGTAAATCAGTTAACAAATTAATACCTGCTGCTGCATAGATTGCTGTTGTTGCTGCTGCTGTTGTTGTTGTTGTTGTTGTTGTTGCTGTTGTTGAAGGACTTGTTGCAAGTTCTGCTGTTGCTGCTGCAACTGCTGTTGCAGCTGACTTTGTTGCTCTTGCTGCAGAGACTGGTGGTTTTGCTGGAGGCCGTTCGACTGCTGATTGCTTTGTTCGGAATCAGGACTAGCCTGAGCCTGAGACTGCAACAAACAATAATCTAAATAAAAAACAGGGTAGCATGTTGAATATTTATTTTAAGGAATTAATAATTTAAGTAAATCAACTAAAAAACTAAAAAAAATTAAGTTCGAGATTGTTTTAAATTTGCGTCCTAGCACTAAGCAAGAGAAAGCGCTTTTTAATGGCTCTGCTATACTTTGATTAATGCAAGTGGGAGTTCATACATTTTCTAAAAAACACACTAAGAGAAAATGTATGAACTAAATCTAATCTAATCAAAATGTAACAAGCCCATCTAGGTACATGTTAAATAATTCAGATGGTAAATAATCGACCAATCGAGCGTTAGCGAGCGAAGCGTCTTTGCTTCAGCTTCGACAAAAATGTTATCGTATGTACGGATCTGTCTTCATCTACAGCCATATTCAGAGATTTGAGATTTTCATCTCACCTTTTTTCGTCCTTGTTGCTCTCGTTCGAAACGTCATAGGTGTGAGAGTGACCAAGATAAAATCTCATCTCATCCCTCTCGTGAGCACCAACGAACAAGAACGAGAGCAACAAGGACGAAAAAAGGTGAGATGAAAATCTCAAATCTCCAAATAGGGCCACAGGTCGTATTACTCAACCAATTCTCTTGAAACTTTGTGAGTAGGTTCGTTAATTGATTTTATCGTCTTGGAAAATTTTCATAATGGCGATGATTTTATTTTTTGAAAAAAAAAAAAAACTTTTCTTTGCAATTTTAAAACTATTCCAAAAACTTGGCAAAAAAAAAATATAATTAACGAACCTGTTCACAAAATCTACGAGAATCAGTTGAGGAATGCGACCTGTAAATGAGAACAGACGCTGGTCGCGAGGTCTCTAGCTCTCAGAGCCACTGGTAAAATAGGTAGGTACCTACTAAGGTAAGGAAAGTAAGGTTTCTATTAATAATCTACTTAAAAACATACACCTCACGTGAATTTGCAGGCTCTAATTAATATTCTATGATTACACGAATTAAATAAAATCAAATTTTAAATTATTACAGACAGATTTTTTTTTCATTAAAATCGACACACCGAAGAGATAAACAAAGAGAAGAGAATTTTAAATACGGTTCCACACTTGACATCTTACAGATTGACACACTGGTCAAATCAAATGAAATAAATGAGGCCATATTATTTTTTCTAAGAAAGTTTCTAAGATTTTTTTTCCTAAAAAAAACAATTAAAAAGAAGACGTGTGGCACTCGGGGACTGCCGCGGTAAGCTATTGCATAGCATTTTTTATCAACTAATGCAATTAAAACTATTTATTAATTTTATTTATGCAGTGGGCGGTGTTAGGTTATTTTCGTTGCGGAATTTCTGGATTCGGTCTCCACGCTCAAGGCTCGCGATAGAAGCTAAGCAATAGCTTAAAAAAATATTATTAAGTGCCCTAATTAGGTAGGTTACCCTAGTATATTAAACAAACAACCAAAACAATGCATTCATGAATGCGTGAATGTGTACATCAGTCAGATCAGTCAGTCAGTCAGCTCTGCTCAGCTGTTCCTGTGATGCATGATTGATTTTGGAAGAAAAAAAGTACCATGACATTGACATTTGAATTTAAACAAAATAATTAAAGTCTGTTTCTGCTTGGGTAGTGATGGACCACGGCAAGAAGATTTAAATAATTTAATTCGTTCATTCATTCCCAAGCCTTCTCCTAGAGGATAATAAAAACGTCCTTACTGTTATTATGTAGTAAGCACAACGTATAATTACTTTTTTAAAGTGATTCGATTTACTTAACCAGTTTAAATTTTAAACATGTCAATATCCAGTTTATCCCAGGTAATCAACGTAGGTTAATAGATATGCAAGTAAATCACGTGCAGTTTTAAACCTAATTGAATTTCAAAGTCGGACGATTTTTAGATTGGACGTAGGTAATTTGAAGTTTAACCATAATTTAGTGTCCACAGTTTTTGATAACAATCTATTTTAACAAAATATTAAACTAACAAAATTACTTTACTAAAAAGTTCGTTGTTTGTTGTGTTTTTTACTAAAACAGCTATTGTAAAATAGTCCTATACTTAATGTGTTAGTGAGGTTGTGTTAACCAATTCATAGTACTCAGTGAACGTGAATAATCCAATGTTTTGTTTGTTCGCATAAAATATCTTCTGTGCATAATAATAAATAGGCATAAAACAATTTATTTTTTGAGTACCTATTGCTTGTTGAATTACATTTTGTCGTTTATTAACGTAAACATGATAATTTATATTCGTACCGTAGGAGACGATGTTTGTTGTGACTCAACCGAACCCGATGCAAACCACCATGGTTGCTGAGGAGAATCATCTCTTGCATTTGAGTTTGTCATCAGACGATAATCATAACCACTGTTCGAAGTATCTCCAGTACTGTTTGAGAATCCTCCTGTCATTTTATATGAATACAGTTGATGAGTAGTAGCCGCTGTGCTTCGGGCAATCTCCTCATTCAACTGTTGTTGGTGCTGCAGTTCACCTGCGCCACCCGGCCACCACGAGGCATCGTCGCGCGCACCCCAAGCGCCCCCCGTCGCGCCTCTGTCCCCCATCTTACAGTTGGCGCTTGCTGTCAACCAGTTCCTTTATTGTATCTTTAGCTATCTTAGATGATTTTCTGCGCTTTTGATGTATTTAAGCTCATTCTTTAGATATTGAAGAAGTAACTAATTTACACTACTTATTGATTTATGTTTTCACTGAAATCACTATTACATGTAACTCACACTTGTATTCATCACAAAGACTCAATGTATTAACGTTTTCCACATCGTTTTATGATTACTCTTACTATCAAATTGACGAAAAAACACAAAGCCAGGCGTGTTGTTTGATCAAAAAGCTACCGGCCGTAAGTTCCAATCCACACGCGTACGTTTGTCTTCGTTTGTACTTATGTCAATAAAGTTGGCAACGTCGCATAACCAGACGCTAAACAAGTGAACACAAGCGCCCTCAACGCGCAGCGGCCACTACGAAAACTTCCGAACTTATACGAACATGGCCGATTGTGCACGAGCTGGCAACAACCTCGTCCAGTAACCGGTCAATAAGATGATTAGCGCACCATAGCTTTTCGCTGTAGTATCTCGAAATTCTTTTGTTTGTAATAAACGTTAAAAAATTTTTTTAACTTGCGTTTCCATATATTTGTAACATCGTTTACCAAGCAATTAGTACATAGCGATTAACGAAGTAATAATATCTTGGCACTTATACCTACAATAAACAGAAACCTAACTCATCAAACTCATGTAATTTTTCTATTATTTTTCAATTCGTGGCACAAATTGTTTTTAGTTTTTCAATTAACCTATACTTACACAAAAATCACTGTTGGAGAGTGTGCAAGATCAGTCTTTCTAGAAAACACTTATTTGAAAATTCTACAGCTTATCTTTTCGGATTGCATTGGAAAGGTTTATATTTATCAGCTTTCTTGTATCTTGTCGAAAAGCTAAATTTATATATTATGAAATTTTTTTATACCTACAAAATTTTTAGTAAGTAAATAAAATAGATTCAATAAATTCATAAGTAAACTATTATTATCTCGAAATAATATTAATCTGTTTCATAATTGATTCTAGATAATATGTAATAATATTATAAAATGATATTATGTTATGTTAGCCATTCATCGTATTTAATTCTAAGAATCAAGAAGGCAATGGTCAAATATCTCAAAATATACATTTTGACATGTTTGTTCTCTTTCGCATTTTAGGTAAAAGTAAAAGTAAATAGATAAAAAACTGTTGACATACGAAAGGTTTGAGCCTCTAACTCGGACTAGCGTAACTTTTAATAACCTATTTGATAGGTACATGTGGAAAAATCTATGCTTAAATAATAACTATACTAACCGGTCCTCTGAATCCTGATCAAAAACTATGACGGTACATGCACGAATGATCGCACAGTTCCAAATAAAAATACTTATTATTGATTAATGTTGAATAATAATACATAATAGATACTATTGATGGTTAAAATTTTTGATAATTGAAATGTTACAAAATGGCTGAGATTTAATTTTGTTTTAAAAAAAACATCTCTACCATATTGTAAAAGTTACAAAAACTACCTCGACGAAAAATTCTACATACATAAGTAATTATCAAACCCACTCACAAATTTTCAAAAGAATGGGCAAAGAAATGTGACCTGTAGACGAATACAGAGATTCGGACATACCTAGGTAAGATAGCATTTTTATCGAAGCTGAAGCAGAGACGCTTAGCTAACGATTGCTCGGTAAATTATTATTTTTATTTTTAATTAAACCTATCTACTTATTAGTGAACTCTGTGAGCTGAGGGCCTCGAGAAAATCTAAAAAAATCATATCTTAGCCATTTTCAAAAAAATACAAAATTCAAATCGACAAAAAGAAATCTATGTAAGTATTAATTCATATTCAAATTCATTTTATTCAAAAGTAGAGCAATTTATTCTGTGCAGCGCCAGTCCTCAAACTAGGTCGATTTAAATATCTGTACTTTGGGGACAAATTATCGAAACTGCTCACAAAATTTAACGAGAATCACTTGTAACGGCCACCTGTAAAATAGAACATCCGGACATACGAAAATATTTTTGGCAAAGTTAAAACGGACATGCTTGGCTCGCACTTAGCACTCGCTCAGTAAATAATATTAAGAATAATCATAGTACAACATAAACGTACCTAACTAGGTAGGTAAAACTTAAGCACAGAAACTAAACGGTACATACATAACACAATCGTCACGTTTTTCCTCTGAAGGGGCTGGCAGAGGTGAATTACAACACCCACACTTCGCCGGACGATATTCAGTCCCAAATGTGACAGGGGCAAGCCTGTCCCCATACACCAGGCTTCAGTCACAAACGTAACCTATAATTAATAAATAGTAACCTATTTTTAATAATATTTTAGAATAAAAAAAACGACCCGTTATCAGAATTGGATTTTGTAAAAAATTGCAACCATCAACCATCCTGATGCTTGTTCAAAAAAAACCAAATCAGTTCATAATTGATGGAGTTATGAGGTAAGAAACAATTTACAGAAACACAACCAAATTGATAACCTTTTCCTTTTTGAAGCCAGTCAAAAAAGTAAAAAGCCGATTATCTATCCCAAGTGTCAAAATTTTTAGGGTGCTCTATGGCCTTTGACATGGCCTAAAAATGTATTGTAACCAAAATAATTTAACTGTACAATTGAGAAATAGCGGATTCCTTGCTTGAATATTAATTATTATATTTGAAGTAGGTACCATTTGTGCATTGTGGCAGGATTTTAATAAGTTTTACTACAATACATTAAGAAAAAAATACGTTTAAAACTTTCAAAAATATCTCATACCTATTACAAAAAAAAATTTACAATTAAAAACTGGAAAGGGATGTTGTCTTCGATTATTTGCCCCAATTTTTTTTAATGATTTCACTGGATAATCTTGGATATTTAAAAAATATACCAATATATTCGCCTTTTCTACATTCATCAAACCATTTTTTTCGTAACCTACTATGTACTTAATCACATTAGTCAAATTTTCACAATCCAAAGATATCATTTATTATACCTACGTATGTATTTAACAAAAAAAGTACTTAACTAGGAAATCTATTTATAGAAAATGATAATATTATTTCTTTAGATCAAACGTGTACAGCTACTAATAATTTCTTATAATTATATTGCACACTTAATTATTTATTAATCGAAAGAGTACATTAGTGCCAGAAAAGATAGAAATACAAATCACGAATGCAAGGCTATGTTTGTAGTGAATGTGTTGGTGTATTTTGATAAGTAGTTTACGTACCTATACACAAATACCTATGTATAGTCTATCTGTCAACCTTACCTACACAGCGGCGCACTCGGCAGCCATTTGCCAACAAAATTAGTAAAACTAAAAATATCACTGCAGGCATTGTAATAAAATATTGCTCTGAACGAATCAATGAAAATATTTGAGTCATATTAACGTGTGGGAATATAACACTGTTTAACGTAAAATGTTACTCACCGAGTTGTTATTAACAAACGAGCACACGATTTCAGTGCTTATTACGTAGGAAACTTCGCGCTCGTCGAACTGAATACATGAGCACAGGCGATATCGGCGTTAAAGTCCTATGATTGGTTTAACTTAAATAACCCGCCGTTTTCCAGCCAACCACAACGCTTCACTCAGCTTTATTTTTTGTTTATGCTACGACTTCGTATTGCATCCAAGCACACATTCACAGATATAACTCTTTTCATTTCATAATACAATCTTCTTGTTGTACGAAAATGTGCACTATTCCCTAGCCTTTAATAGTGGCTTTCAGAGAATCATTCGTGAACATGAGTGAGTGAGTGAATGACATTACACCACACCACTAGCAAAATAAAATAATTTTATTTGTAATGGCGTTGAGTTCGGTCGGTCGGTGCGAGTGCGAAACGAAAGTATTTTTATTTGGCAACAGATATTCTGTATTTTAATACTTCTTCTTGATGGGGAATATTGGATTATGTTTAAAATTCTCGTTAGGAGCTGTTAAGTGAGAGAGTTTCTAAAATAAAACTATTTCGTTGTTATGAATTAGCGATGGTCAAATTCCCGCTTGTGTGGCTGTGAATAGAGAAATACAATATTCTTAAAAAGACAGTGGTGTGAAAAGCTAGGGTGCCGAGTGTCTGGTGACATGGACTTTGTTTATTTCTCGAAAGCTGACTGTGTTGTTACAAATCATAACCTCAATCGTGCGTCTTTGTGAATACGTCGAACTATTTTGTGTAACCCGGTGCGAGGACTGGTACGAGAGTCAAATTCATTTGTTATATATGATTCAACGGGAGTATCAAATGAACAACGGGTTTAGTACAGGAGAAGAAGATTCTCGAGGTAATTCGGATCAAATATGTTGCCTTGTGGATGACGGGGATCGGTGCAGACGGCCCGCTGGCAACGCGTCCTACAGCAAACGCATCCAGAAGACCGTCGCGCTGAGGAGGCTCAAACTGAACATCGACGCTCAGGTATTTATTACCAACCGCATGTAATATTAGTACATTCATTAGTTACAATTTTTCCTTACTCAGAAAATGATTACTCACTTGCTTGAATAACTGTTTCAGGCGAGGCATACTTACATTTGCGATCACCATAAAGCTATGATTCAGTGTGCCAGGACGAAGCAGAGGAGGCCCAAGGACTCTGACAATGACAGTAATGAGGCCGAGATGGATGCCCCTGAAGTGGACTGGTTTCAGCTTCAACTGAACACTCTCAGGAGGTACAAGAGGCATTACAAGGTGCAAACTAGGCCAGGGTTAAATAAGGCTCAATTAGCTGATGTAAGTACCCATACATATCTTGTCATATTTGAAATGAGCAAGCAACTGTCTGTCTTTTTGATTTTGATTAAATTTGACAAAGAAGTAGTTTACATTAAGAGGAAGGTTAGGATATATTTTTCTATTACATAAAATGTAAGAAATTACAGGCAAAATTAGGTAGCCAGCTAGATGTCGCGAAACAACCTTAAATGCTATATTTTCTAAGGATTCACTGTCTTTTGTTTGTCTATCTGTAATATCATTTTACTGATTACAATATTTAAGTTCCATACACATACATGCATACTTACTTCTATAACATAATTATTTGCATACTCTAAGTGCTAACTCTTTAGTTTCATTAAAACCATTGACACATCAGCAAGATTAAAATTAAGTAGGTACAAATGGCTGCCCCTCCAAAAGTAGAATAATAGTGAGTAGCAGAGATTCTTACAAATCATTAGCTCCCATACTACTTGGTGGAACTATTGTGTTAGTAAATGGTACTCTCACTTTCAAATTGCTCTTTAAGTTTAGTATAGTTATTAGCAGTAACTAGTTAGTTTAACATGGCCACTTACCATCTCCATTAAGTTACTTTAAATCCCAAGTTTACTGCAGATATGATATTAAATGGATATACAGGAATGTTATTTAAACTTGATGTTAGATCAGCAATTCATCAGTCAAATAACCTATGGCTGAACCAACCTTTGCAAAAAATATGGAAAATACCATGCATCTGAAAAAAATAGGACTCCAAGCTATTGGGAAATAGCATTAAGGTTTCTGGATGAAGTTAACATGTACTTTCAGATTTCTAAAATAAATTGACTTTAAATTAAGGTTTAAAAAAGGTTTCTTTATCTTTTCAGGCTATCCAGAAGCACTTCAAGTCTTTACCAGTAAATGAAAAGGAAATAATGACATACTTCATTTACATGGTGAAAACGAATGGCAACAAGCTGGACCAGAAAAATGGAATGAATTCAGACTCAGTGTAATGTGTATTGTGACTGTTATTTATTAATGAAGTGTAGTTTTAATTTTAGGTTAAGTAGTTTCTATATCAAAAACTGTTTCTCTCAAATGTTCTAATTAATGACAAATATAGAAACATGGATTGAAAGTTTTAGAAGTATATTACTTCAGGCCAAATTGTTTAATACAAAATTAATGAATGCTATACGAATTATGTGTATGAAATGAATGTCTGGTTCTTAATAGTATTCAGTTACTGTGCAGATCAAAATGTAGTATTTATTTATAGTTTTATTATAGTTATTACAATGATATCTGCGATAATGTGATGTTAATTTTCTTTCTGCGGGAAATGCAATTGCTATTATAATGGAGAGATTATAAATAACATCAAAAATGTAAATTAGTTACATTTATTTATTTTATCAAAATATAACACTTATCAATGTCAATCTTCTTCTGATTCCGATGACACTTCTATCCATTTTGATGATCCTTTCTTGACAACAACTTCAACTGTTTGTGGGGCTGAAGATACCACTGGGAAAATAGAGATTACACAATGACACACTTCTAAAGACTTAACAATAAAATACACAAATGGACAAAGGTAAATGATTTAGTTTGGAATAGAGGCTCATTTTGTGTCATCTTGCCAAGAAAATTCAAATTCAGGAAAGTAATTTATAATAACTAAATGTGTCACCAAGGGCTAATGAAACTTTGCCCTTGCTCAAGCTTGCATGAGCAATGCTAATGAAAAACTGTATAATGGTATTTTATTAGGCAGTTAATACTTTGACAGCTCCAAGTAAATATTTTAATTGAGCTTGTAATGAAAATGAAATTTTTTATTTTGTACACAAAATAATAGTAAGCTCACCATCATATTTACTAGGCTCCACAATTTGGACATCATCATCAGACATAGGGGAGTCTTCTTTAGTCAGGTCTTCATCAACATACTTCTTGAGCTTGATGATCATATTGCGTTGGCTGAGTGACAGCAAATGATCTTCAGTTATGATCTCACCAAAATTGACCTTTTCACGTTTTCGTCTGAAAATAAAAAAGGAAACTTTCTGACTTGGCAAGAAGCATTCTGAGATGCACAAGCTGGCCATTGTACACCTAATTGTGTTTTATTTATGACTACAAAATATTTCTGATAATTTAATGTTTGTGGCAGTTGTGGTAATTCAACATGCTATCACTTCAATCAAAGCTATACCCGGTACATTTGTACATTAGTGTGTAATTATCACACAGCAATTTGAGAATGTTCCTTCTAATTTGAATAGACCTTTTTATTGGACAGAAAATCAATAGTGGGAGAGGTCAATGAATCCCCTTACAACTGAGTGACATAATATACCCAAACTGATCATCAATTTTAGAATTTAAATATTATTCTTAAACTATTATGTGCTAAAAGCAACTGACTGATTTTTTATACAAATATATATAAAGTGGGAAATACATAGGGCATAAGACTTTCCTTACTGCTTATAAGACAATTTGTTAAAATATAGTATCATAGCCTGTCAAGGGAAACAATAATGGGCCAAAACTAAAATAAACATATTAATTACAAACTTAAGATAATTGCAAAGACAAACATCTGTGCTACTTTTTAATGTGGACATACTCATGAAATATGCAATACATGTGGATATTTGGTAAGACTACAGACTGCAAAACAGTGAATACTGAAAAACATTACCTTCTTGTATCATCATCAGCTATAGCCTTCTTCACATAATCCACTATTTCCTTACATTTCTCAGCAGCACTCATGGTAGCCTTGTGTACAATGTTGGGACTATCTATGGCTGCCCCGGTGAGGTTCAGCAAACAAATCTCTTTGTACTGGTTCATGCCTATGACCAACAGACCACCACCCATGTTGATTCCTTCTTCTGTATTACTCAGGCACACAAACTCTTCTAAAAAACCTGGATCTGATACTACTATGCTGAAATGTTAATTGTGTGCTGATTGTTATTTAAGTTGAAAATATCCAAACATTCATCAATTTGGTTTTTATAATAAATTTATAATGTCTGTAGAATAACACTTTAAAAAGACTAAAACGTGGTGCACCCAATTCTGCCAGTATTGCACTGAAGCAGACTAAGTCAAACTCATTGCCGGGCGAAGCCCATAGCAAAAGTGAACAAGGGGGCCCTGGAGTTACATTCCCTAATGAGTGAGTGTTTAAACAAAACACTTACGAAAAGCTTTCCTTTTTTTTAGTTTTTGTTTCTTACATGTGGCCCTCCAAGGCACAGAGCCCGTAGCATTTGCTGCCTCCAGCTACCTGGCTAATCTGGCTACAGATTACCTAACCTGTCTACATTGCACAGAGCAGTTTACAGAAAACTGGTACCAATGCATGCATGGGCTTCACCAGTCTGTTTACAGTTGGATGATCTAGTATTAAGTGTTAATTTACTTACTCACTGCCAATGATAGCAAAAGTGCAACAGACTGGATAGTGGTACAGGACTGTAGGAATGGGGTCTTTCTCAGCCATAGTGTGTATTGTAATCCTATCTCCACTGCGAGTAATGTCAGGTCTTTTGAAATGTGCTAAAGAGGCAAGAGTAGCAATACTTGCACACTCTATGAGGTTACCATCATGATTGAGTACTTTGATGTCCACTCTTAATGACCACACCTGGAAATAGATAAAAAATAATATCACTAATGAACAAAGAGTACACAATAGTAAAGTTCTTAAGGAAAAAGGCTTAGGTATTTAAAGCATAAAAATAGGTTTTGTAAAGCTGAATCTTTCTAATTAACATCATTCCATTTGAACAAATTGAGTTTTGATTAAAATATCTGACAATTTATCCCACATATGGAAATTCCTTATAATTTTGATTTTTCTTCAATAGTAATCCAGCTGAAATTACTGGTAAGTATTGGCTATTTTACATCATTATAACCAAATTCACAGATAAGCATGAAAACCTAACACAAGATTCTTGACTAAAATGTGTGCACAGTGCTTAAGAAAATAAACTGTAACTACCTTTTCTTCTACTACAATGCAGAGAGATTCCAAATCCAGACATTTGGAGTCTTTGTAGCACTTTTCTAGTAATCTATTGAGATATACTGGTAAGTCTGACTGGAACTTGGCTTCAAATTGTGGACCAGCCATTGGACCAATCTCTGCATTTATGTATAGAATTCCTTCATTGGGTCGGATTTGTTTGGGTTGTGTTACTTCACATGATACTTGTGATAGTATTCTGAAATAGTGGATAAATGGTAAGTATTGAGAAAGCATGCATTACATAAATCTTACACATTATTATGATTACTAAATTACGTTATTATATTACGTGAATACTGATATTGTTTTGATTGTATCCGATGTTTTTGAATAAAATATTGTACTTTGTTTCTCCTAATGTGACAATGCAGCTACCATAGTCGGACCCAAATGAGATATCAAGTTTTCTGGTCTCATTATAATTTCTCCCATCAAGGCGCTGTAATACAAATCACTTTATAGTAGCTAAAAAAGGTACGACATAGTTTACAAAAATAAAAAATCTGCAAAGCATTTACATGGCCTTCAGATACAAGTTTCTGGATGAAATTTTTTTCACAGTTGGATAGAACGACGTCTCGCATTTTGAACTTCTCAAAACAATTATTAAAAAGAAAATTTATTTGATTAAAAATTTACTATTCTGAATAAATTTGAGGTTATCCTTTCGCAAATCTTACTAAATGTTGTAGTCAAACTGTCAAAAGAAATCATTTTTTTTTAGTTTCGCCCATCGAGTAGTTGGGGCAGGGTACGCTAAAGCATTGAGACCATACCACCAAGTCATCCGTATGCTTGTCCTTATTATGTCTTGCTTTCTTGTCGTTACTATGATGAAGATGATGAGGGCGAGAGGTGAGTTAAATGAGATGAATCCCACTCTTTAATTAAATTCTAAGATCCCACTTCACCATTTCAATAAGCCATAATAACTCAAGTCGAGTTTTTCAAAAAACATGATTTCAAACATGATGAAAACAAACATGATTTTCCCGCATTTTTTTCTGCGTTTAAAAAAAAACAAATGCATACTTGGAACTCCTTTGTGTTCGTTTTAGTCGATTATTCGGGATCAACCCTTTTTTTCCGGATGCGATGGGATTATTTTTAATCTGTTAAATTAGTTAGCGCGGGAATTCAAATTTGTTGAAAAAGTTTTCATTTTAATGTGACCTTGAAATTTAAGTAGTATTTATCCTACTATACTTATGTTAAATACCGATACTTATTAAAATATTATTTAGTAACGTGGTAATTTTATTTTATTTCTAGCTGCGCCCCGCGGTGTTACCTGCGGTTAAAAAGTAGCCTATGTGCTATTCCAGACTATAATCTATCTCTGTGTCATACTTCATCCAAATCCGTTCGACCCTAGACTTTAGTCCTTGTTCCTAGGTTCGGCGTGATTGTATAACATTCTATCTATTTTTTTTTTCGCTTTTATTATTTTAGTGTAGGGTTTTGTACGCAGCAATAGTTTTGGAGCCGCCTTACTTTAATGAATTCTGGTTCTATGAAATGGTTTTATGAAAAATCAACTAATGAAGACAAAATAGTACTAACTTAGGTCAGTCGCTACGGACCATTAACTAGGTACTAACACCCGATGTTTTTATACTGTCCCCATCGCCCCATTAACATTATTGACTGTTTTTAAAGTAAATATTGCTCATCACACGTTTGAATAGTGTGGACATGGTCGCATTTTTTAACATGACAAGTTCACTAATACACCACAGAAGTGTTCATGTACTTACCTTCATTTTTATTTTTTGACTTTTGAAATTATATACTTAGTCGAGTTAGTAAGTAAGTAAGTAAGTACCTAAATTGATTTAGTGTTTATCATACTACTTTTTTGGGTCTGTCGATTTTGTTTTGTACGGATTCACTTACTACCACTGTTGAATATCATACCCACATTATTTGCTCCTTGATCCACATAAACAAAATGATATCTTTGTCTTTGCGCGTCCTTCAGTGGTATATCTATATTATTGCTGTTGTGCATTAACCCTAGCGTGTTGTCACTCGACCGAGCCTTGTCAAGCGCATCCTCGATTAAGGTGAGGATAGACCAGCGGAAGTAAGGTCGCGTTTTTCACGTCGCCGACCCGCCATCGCCAAGCAATTTTGCTTCATGTAGGATAATTGTAATAATGCAGTGCAGAAAGCTTGGTGCTGCTGCAGTGGAGGTGCACACACACTGGATTTACGGGTAGCAAAAAGCAAAACAAGGCACACACTGTTCTATAGTACGAGTAGTTCCATACGATAAACCATACCTTAAACATTATATAGGTTTTGTACCTACTATATCATCATATCAGCCCGTAAGACGTCCACTGCTGAACACAGGCCTCCTACACTGATCTCCACAACGACCGGTCCTGCGCTGCCCGCATCCAGTGGCTTCCTGCGACTAGAGCCAGAGCGTCATTCCACTTTGCAGGAGGCCTTTCCACACTGTGTCTTTCGGCTCGTGGTCGCCACTCGAGAATCTTTCTGACCCATCGGTCGTTGGTTCTACGATCGATGTGCCCTGCCCTCTGCCATTACAGTTTGGCAATTCTAACTGTATCCAATTGAACTTACTATAGCGTCGAAAAGCAACTCAGATGCGTAAATAATATTTGAAGAAGCTGGCATTGCGACGCTGCTGCAACGCCACTCGTCTGTTCATTTATTCGTACGATTTTAAAACGTACCAGGCTGCTATCACAATGCATTAGAATAGCAGACCCAAAGGTCGATGAGCGTGATTTATAAATCACATTTGTGACACGGACCTACACAATTTAACCGTTTCCATCCATTTGTACTGATTTGAGACGGAACTGTTGCCTAGAAAATATGAAATCGCAACACATAAAAAAACGCTGCAGAAAGAGCGCCCGTCTGTCTTCAACCCCGTAAAAGGTTAATACCTAGGTACCAGCTCTGGGCCAGTCGTCGTCAGTTGTCATTCCGCCTCCGACGGCGGTGGACAATCGCTCATCATGTCATACCTTCGGATGACTTGGTCTTTAGAGATGTTTTTGTAACGGACAAACGGGCTATGAACAGACTGCAATGAAACCTGTGAAAATATGTCAGGCGTGGATCTCATCATCTCGGCAGTATGCAATGCAACATTCTGCCAACCTCTGTACGATAATCCTTTATCAGGTACGATTTGTGCATAGCAGTCTTTCTTGGTTTTAAAGAAGATGGTTCTTAGTGGATAATGGATCAGTTTTGTTATGTAGGTTCCTACTTACGACTAGGTACATAGTTAATTACCTATGTTACGTTTCAACGGCTTTAGATTCTAAGTAGAAATGTGATTTTAAGAATTAAGTACTTACACCATTAAAATCAAGGAGTTCCTTTCCTTGATGGATGATGGTGTCGATCAAAAATTAAATAGAACTTGTGGCTCTGTCAGCTGAAGACCTCGCGAAAATGTTATCGTAAGTCCGTCGCCGTCCGCCGGCGGCGCTGGACAGACGGCGCACGGACATACGAGAGCATTTTTGCCGAAGCTAAAGCAGAGACGCTTCGCTCACTGACGCTCGCTCAGGCCATAATTATTTTCTAACGGCTAATTTTAAAATCGTGGTGCTCGAAGATGGACAGATGAAATAAGAGCACTAGCAGGGCCATTATGGACAAGAATCGCTAGAGACAAAAACGAATGGAGAAGACTGGAGGAGGCCTTTGCGTCTCCCGACGCTCTGAGCAAAGACAACATCATAGATAAATGTATTATAAAATCTCAGACTCTCAGATTAGACTCAGACAATAAGGGCTAAATAATAATAATAAATTAAAATCATCCTAATTATTTGAACAAGTTGCATTAAAAATCTGTCAAATAATGTAATTGATAAAAAAATGTTCCCAGGAAGTTTACTAGCTACCGCCACTCAGGGTATCCTACCCTAATTAAAATTTCCTTTTTATTTGTAATTTTTTTTAAATGATTTAATGTGTATTTAATGTAGCCAGAAATAAATTATCTTATCTATTTTATCTATTAAAAAAATATGCAATTGTTGTACCTACCTATCACAGTGAATCCGGTTTAGTGCCATAAAACAACAATCAGCATAGCCATTTCTCGCAGATTTTTTCAAATTGAACATAAAGGGGGCTTGGGGTTAAACATGTTCAATAATTATTAATACCTACTTATTTTAAACTTCAAAACCTATTTTTGTGTCATCAGAAACACTACTAACGAAGAAACAAACAGACCTGCTACACCTAAGTAAGGAAGTAAATGGCAAACACCTCAAAATAGCAACCTATAACGTGAGTAGTAAATGTACTATCATGCCATCGTCTTGCTTATTTTAGTAGCTGATAGGCACTAAGGTATTCTGATTTGTCTATTAAATTCTTCTAGAACTATCCCCTTAGCTGGGTAGACAAAGATGCGAACGGGACGCTCATTGGCCGAGGCGTAGCGTTTACCATCGTCGACATCCTCCAAGAAAGATTCAATTTCACCTACGATGTGGTGGTACCGGACCAAAACTTCGAGATGGGTGGTCACAGCCCGACCCAGTCTATAGTTGGACTTCTTAATTCTAGTGTAAGTTTGTAGAGAAAGAAAGAGCGAAGGGAAGAAGAAGATTTATGTTGTAGAGCTAATTACACTCGTGCGATCTGTAGTCTGGCTATCTACTAGATAGTGTAGTGTTATAAGAGATAGACAGATAGTCCTAAATACCGCCTACCTTATATACCGATCCCTATTCTAACGGATGAGATGCTATCTTGGCCACACTCTCACTAGTCTCACCTCTAGGATAGGTAGGTATATCAAACGAGAGAGACAATAACCAGAAAACGTCTTACGCGCAATAATAGGAGCCAGATAACTAGACTATCAATTTAAGACAGTGTGTAGGTAATAATCCCCTTTTTACCCGACTGCGCAATAAGGAGGGTTATGTTTTTCGAGTGTATGTATGTAATTATGTATGTATGTGGGTATGTTTGTTTGAGATTTTTTGACGCGCCCTTTTTTTTGTTTTTCTTTTAATAATGTTCCATTGTTACTTATTTAGATAATTAGGTATCAATATCCAGGCCCATTTTTTTTAGCAAGCAGACATGGCTGCGGTATTTCTCCCCAAATTCGGCAGGTTCATCAACGTAGTATCATACTCTACTGAGCTGGACGAGGGTGTGTGGACCATGATGCTGAAGCGACCGACGGCTTCAGCAGCTGGCTCGGGACTTATGGCGCCTTTTAACAGCTTCGTGTGGTGAGTTGACGTTTTAATTTTATAATTCACAGGCTACGCGATTTTTACAGGCTACAGCAGCGAATTAGGTACAACAAAGGCATCCTTTTCCTAGCTGTTACCCAACCCGCGACTAACCGCGACTTCGTTCGCGTTCATTCAGAAAAAGGTAGGTACTTAACTAAAAACCTTCCCTGTGAAATACTGTGATTAATTGTCAAAATTCATTAGATCTATAATAAATCAGTGAGCTAACAAAGGGTGTAGGAAATCTTCAATCCCCACCAGGTACCTCACCCTGGCAGCGGTCCTCTGCTATGGCCCTTGCATCACTTTTCTCACCCGGCTCCGCTCCAAGATTCTCCGGGACGATGAACGTCATCTCCCACTGTCGCCGAGCTTCTGGTTTGTTTACAGCGCCTTTATAAAGCAGGGAACTAGCTTGGCGCCTGATGCAAGTGAGTATGCGCCACGCTTTTTGTTAAGCACAGCCAAATTTGACTGCCTCGGTGGCCGAGTTGGTAGTGAACCTACCTTCTGAGCTTGGGGGCGTGGGTTCGATTCCCACCTGGAGCAAACATTAATGTGATGAACATTTGTGTTTGTTCTATGTCGGGTGTTAATATGTATTTATGTATGTATTTAAAAATATCTAAGTAAGTATGCATATCAGTCTCTGGCAGCCATAGTACAAGTTTTGCTTAGTTTGGGGTCAGGTGACCGTGTGTGGAAGTGTCCCGAATTTATTTATTTATTATTTATTTAAATCACAAATGATGTCAAACTTCAAAACTTACCTACATTAGATTGATAACTCATTAAGAACGCCCTTATTATGAGTAGGTAGATTCAATTGATATTCAATGATTTAGATCTATTAACCATATCAATGTGAGTTACTTATTACTAAATTGTATGAAAAAAACAGTCCTTGTCAATGAGGTGCGATAAAAGTATATTTTATTTTTAACTAGCTGCGCCCCGCGGTTTCACCCGCGGTTAAAAAGTATCCTATGTGCTATTCTAGACAATAATCTATCTCTGTGCCAAATTTCATCCATATCTGTTCAGCGGATCTGGCGTGAAAGAGTAACAAACATCCATCCATCCATACATACAAACTTTCGCGTTTATAATATTAGTAGGATTAGAACCTAATGGTAATAAAATTGGTATAACCGGCTATATAGGTAGTTTACAAGACCAATTAAAATTCCCACTAATAGAACTAAACAAAACTTTGAAAGCGTTCTCAATCGGTGCATTACCAGGATCGGACTGGCCATACAGTCAGGGTGGCATTTGCCAGCCGGCGCGGGCCCCCCGGACTTGTCTTGCGGGGCTTGCCGCAAGTCAGACGGTAACTAGGTTGGGGGCTACACCCCGTCTCGGGCCCCTGGCTTGTGGAGCCACCCGGGCCCTTCCAGCTCAGTTTGACCCTATGCATTACCGCTTTTGTTTCAATCCCCTTCATATTGTCGATAGCGTCAACAAAATAGTTCATATTTGCTCTTGTTTCCCATCCATTAAACAGGGTAAGTATTGCTTTACCAAAATTGTAACCATCGCGATAGTAGACAGCAATCACAAGATGAGGTCACCCTAATAAGGTACCTAGGTACCTACTGTCGCGTAGGAAATGTACCTACTATCACTAAACCTGTAGCCAATCGCTTACTAACTATTATTTAACCTTTGACCACCGTAGTAAATATTATTTAATATGTTCCCCAATGGCGATGGTATCTCAGCTAATGGTTTATGTCATCTATCACCGAGTCACACCTGCCATAAAGTTTCCATAATCAACGTGTCCTACACGAATCACATTTGATAAATTAACGTCGAACGTATTATTAAATTCGATCCCGATCACCGATGGATTTTTTTTATCGCATGTAGAGTTAAGGTAGAGCATTTGGATAGGTATTGGAGTAGTGTAGCTTCTAGATATTTTGCTACCAAATAATAATAATATTCGGGACACTTGCGTCGTCTGACCCCAAACTAAGCAAAGCTTGTACTATGGCGGCCAGAGACTGATATGCATACATTTACATATATTTTTAAATACATACTTAAATAGATAATTAACACCCAGACATAGAACAAACACAAATGTTCATCACATGAATGTTTGTCTTAAGTGGGCATCGAACCCACGCCCTCTAGCTGAGCAGGCAGGTTCACTACCGACTGAGCCACCGAGGCAGTCCCTTTAGCAATGTTTGAATTACGCCAAGTAACTTTAAGACAGGTATCGACTAAGAACAGAATTAACAAAAATTTAATAGATACTATCTACCTACCTAATTATTTCCTCTTAATGATAATGAACTACTTACTACAGTTAGTTAGTTACTCAATGGTAGGTAACTGGGAGGGTAAGTATAGGTACCAGGGGGGCTATTCCTGCGCGTGAGATGAGATAAGATTGTATCTTGGTCACTCTCACACCTATGACGTTTCAAACGAGAGCAACAAGGACGAAAAAAGGTGAGATGAAAATCTGAATTCTCCTAATAGGGCCACTGGATAAATGTTCTGGGATGACTAATGGCACTGCCACTATTTTGCCATTCCTCTCCCTTAAATAATAATTATATCTGTCCTTGTTTGTCACTTCTTCACGCTCAAACAGGACGGATTTTGAAAAAAAATGCACGAGGTAGCTTATACTGTGTATTAACAAATAGGCTACTTTTTCACCGTAGCGCACAGCTAGCCTATTACAATACCTACCCAATTTTCTCCAACAGACACGACCCGAATCCTCTTCGCCACGTGGTGGATGTTCATAATTCTGCTTTCTGCGTTCTACACGGCCAACCTGACGGCTTTCCTTACTCTATCGAAGTTTACACTAGATATTGAGACTCCAGAGGACCTGTACAAGAAGAACTATCGCTGGGTCACGGCGGATGGGGGAGCGGTGCAGTATGAAGTTAAAAATGTGAGTTGTAAGTGTAAGACGTAGGTAACATAGATGAAACTTCTCTATAGCAGCAGTCAGCACATTTTGAATTCCTATCTATCCGCCGTTATCATCACTCATTAGGTAGTGACCAATTAAAATCCATGATAAAAATTAAAGCGAAAAATAAATAAAAGGAAGCGATGATAGCCTAGTTGGAGAAGACCCGCCTCTCGAGCCAGAGGGAGCGGGTTCGAACCCAGCCGAGGCGCGACGGCACGCACCTATTTGTTCATTCTGTGAACATATGTGCGAATTGTTTGTCATCTGCTACGTGACTGGAGCCCAGTGTATGGCGACAGGCTAGCCCCTTGTACATTTGGGACTGAATATCGTCCGGCGAAGCGTGGCTGCTGTATTACACCCCTGTCAGACCCTTCGAGGACATGACGATATGTTATGTTTTATAGACATTAAAAACATTTCAATCATTTTTAATAACATTTTCATATGAAAACACTACTGAACTTACGGTCTAGTTTGTTTAACATATAACACGATATGGGTTTCACATAGTTACCTTCTATTGCCGCCACGTATACGCAACATCTCTCCAGCATCAGACAGGCCTAACACTAACCTTCACTAAACTTTCAGCCCATGGAAAAGCTATACTTCTTGAGCAAAATGATAGCCTCCGAACGCGCTGACTTCCGCAGCTTCTCTTTAGACAATGATTACCTTCCGCTAGTCGATGGCGGAGCAGTTTTGGTTAAAGAGTCAACCGCTATAGACTACCTCATGTACGGAGATTACCTGAGAAAGGCCCGGGAAGGCATCGCCGAGGCAGACAGGTGCACGTATGTCGTCACACCGAAAGCTTTTATGACGAAGCCTAGAGCATTTGCGTTTCCTCATGGTAGTCCGTTGCAAATGCTTTTTGATACCGTGTAAGTATCATCATGTAAGTATGCATAGATTGTCTATCTTTTTAGGAGCGTATTTGAAAAAAAAATCGCGTCACTAGCTCTAGTAATTTACCAGCTATACCTACCTATTTCAGAAAAAAACTAATCTCCCCTCTTATCACTAGTGGATCCAGTAGGGGGAGTCTAAGGGGCTCAAGCCTCCCTCAAAAGTCAAAGTCGTACCTATACAATACAGTGGTCAATACAAAAGATGTCTGTTTTTAGCAATTATCGAGGATGTCTGTCTTTACTGATTTCGTGTTTGTACCTTGATAATGGTAACTCTGAACTAAGTAACTAAGTGACCCCCCCCTCCCTCCCCAAAATGCTGTATCCCCTACTGCCTCTCAAATAGTCGTATAGGAGCCGTCCAACAGTTGTAGTTCACGCTAGCAACTCTTCATTTGTTCTCTAACGATATCAAACCAATTAGACTTTATCAGACAGATAGACCAATCGTTACCAATGCAGCCTTCACCTTCCAGCTTCGTCTCAATAGTCCAAGCTGGTATCATCGACCACCTGACGCACAAGGACCTGCCCAGCACCAAGATCTGCCCACTCGACCTGCAGTCCAAGGACCGCCAGCTCCGGAACAGCGACCTCGTTATGACCTACATGATCATGGTCACGGGGCTGTGTGTTGCCGCCGCAGTCTTTGTCGGAGAGGCTAGTTACATTTGCATTGATTTTTATGCTAGTCGTACTAGGAAAAGATACTAAAAAACCTATAACCTAGAAAGATCGTTTAGAAAGACCGCCCATTGCGCCTTTATTTTTTAGTGTTTAGTTTAGATTTATTTGTATTTGGTGTCAATAAAGAGTTTTTGTATTGTATTGTTTAATATCGTTCGCGTGACGGATGGTTCTACCAAACAGAAGATTTACTGTTTTCTCTCATATAGGTAGATTGAGTGAAACCATCGCCACCCGTAAAAACAAATGAATTTGTCTACAAATAATACTTAAATCAGATCGTTCATTTTTTCATTATACAATTTCGTATTGTATAATGAAAAAATATAATTTCGTATTTCGTATTGTGGGTGTTGTATTACACCCCTGCCAGCCCCCTCGGGGGAAAGGCTTGACGATATGTTAATGTACAATTTCGTACAAGCTAAGATACTAAATTAACCTAGTCACATTTAATTTAAGATTTACTAACCTAAACATTTTATTTCCAGGTTCTAATAAGGCGATACGTTCAGCCCAAACTACAAAAGCAAGAGCTAGCAAAGGGAAAAGTGAAACGCAATAAAAAGCTCTCCAAGCGTAATCGTTTTGATGACGACAGCCGCCCGCCCCCCTACGACTCCCTTTTCGGCAACAATCGGTACAACATCAACGAGAACTCTAAACGGAAGATAGTGAACGGCCGGGAATATTACGAGTACAAGTCTAGCACTGGAGACACGAGACTTATACCGGTCAGGGCTCCGTCAGCTTTCTTATACCGTTAGGCGCTGACCAGATAGAAAAGACGTAGACGTGGACGAGACCTTACAAAACGAGAAAAGTCGCGTCCGTGTCTTATCTGTGCCCCATCTTCTTTGTATTTTGGATCGCGTCTGTTCTACACATTTTGTATGAAAGTACAAAGAGACACCACGTTTGCATCCCATCCGTGTCTCGTCCGCGTCTTAAGTCTTTTCTGTCTGTACTGCCTTTTACAAACAGAGAAGTGCGGAGTACTGAGGTGCCCGCCAGGCGCGTTGTCTATGGTTACATGGTCCTGCGAGCTCATGATGTTTCATGATCTAAAAGGAATAATGAGCACATGGAAAAAACCTTGGCTATTAATCGGTACCTATGTAGCAAGTGTTAACGAATAAAATATAGAATAAAAAGTTATAAAAATGTAGATTAGTTTAGTAGTAGGTTGTAAATGTTATGAACACTGATCAGTGCACTGTAGAATAATTTATATGGGGCAGAACAAATAAATATATCATGAAATAAAAACACTTGTTTTAATACATATTTTTATTGACTGTGAAAAATGCATTTCCACAATTTCATTGCACTAACATTCAAACAACTCCAACAGTTATTGCGTATTAAATTAAAATACTTAATAAACAATTTCTATACTTAACAGATTTTTACAAACAAACTATACTATGCGGGCATTAAAGACACGATTTTAATTAATAGACTCGAAATTAAAATACAATTAAACCTGGCCACATTTTGTAGTGAAATACTGATGTGACTCATACCAGAGTCATGTCAATTCAGACAGAAAAAAAAGAAGAAAGTCATAAGTAATTAAAATCAAAAGTACTGGATATTAAAATCAACGACTTTCTACCTTCCAGACAACACATTCTATTGTTCTATTAATGCGAAAACTCGCGGAGGTTAGCAAGCCGATTGAACGCCGATGGGTCAATCATCTGTTCTGTCGTGTCATTGGATTGCATAAGTAGAAAATAGCACTAATGTGTCGCCTGAAAGTATTCAGCTTATACCAGCAGTCTTAATGTCTGGTAATCGGAATCGGCTTCATTTTTACACTTAGAGCTAATTCGAGAGTCGAAAGGAAACCGATTTCGCTCAGCAGTTAAACAATAACTCCCTTAACAATAAACGTTGTATAGCCTCGGAATAGTTTCAATCACATTGAAATCACGGAATCACTGTATAACTACTCCGCTATACAAAGTTTATTGCTAAAGGGGTAAGACTGCAGGTGCGAAATTCAGTAGATTACCAACTATTTTTCAAAGGAGAGTACATACGTATCGCTTCACACAGAACTGCAGTTAGATTAGAATTTTTCCTATTCCGTACTAGAGTAACATTATTTGGGCATAGTAGCACTTGTAGTTTACTACAAAATGTGTTTTAATTTTTAGCCGAACTTATTAATACAATAAATATAGATTAGAAATTATCACAATTAAATTCGTAACAAATATTGTTTCTACTATACAAAAGTATGTGTTATGGATGTGGTTTCTGTTGTACCATTCTATAAACACCAGCTACCAACCTTTTATAAATTATATGTTCAGTTGGACTGAAAAAACATTGCATGGGCCAAAAAAAATAACAGTCAACTGTTAGGTACTAAATGAACAAAATGACACAACCCTAGTAAAAGACGTACCTGTCACGCGCACATAAGAAGTTGACCTGTCACTTCTCGTTACAGTACGGTACTATCTTTAAACTCTTTAAAAGGACTCATAGCTACCAACCTACAAACATACTAACCATCCTTTAGCTACTTTTCCAAAGGAAACTTTTAAAATCACTTTAACATTACCCGCGTGACCTTTGCCTCATTATTACTCCGCTAAATGCAACTCTATATATACAAAAAAATACAACCAATCGATCTGAGCGTTGCTAAAAAATTGGAAAACCTCTTCCTGATTTGGTTTACAAAATGGTACCACAGATTGACGTAATTTCCACTAAGTACTTTTACTTGTTTTTGATTAAAGAAAACTACGGCCATTCTCACACTGTCCCGCGCCACGCGACGGTATCCAAGACAACGTTGTACCCACATAAGTATAGGATAGGGACATTTTGGGATGGGGCGTTTTGGGACCTGAGAACATTCTGAGAAGCAGACGTTTACGTTTTAGCACGTAATTTTTAGACAGTTGCAAAACGATGTGAGATAAAAACGAAAAACGCTTAACTTATTTAGTGTGGAAAACGAAATTAATAAAACTAATAAACTCAAAACCACAATAAAAATAAGGACAAACTGTACTGACATGACTGTTTTAAGATTGTTTGCCGGTAAATATTTTCATCAAGTACTGAAGTAACATTTTGATTCTCGTGACATAGAGGTAACATGACAGGGTCAAAAGTAACGTAAAATGTTATAAAAGTATTCTGGCAACGCTGCGTCGTCGTGTGGCGCGGAGCAGTGGGAGAATAGCCTAATGCTGATGGGTTAGCTCTACAAGTAATCTGTATGCTAGTAAAGCGAGTCAGAAGATTATTAAAATAGCCTTAAAATAATTAGATACAGAATAGTCCGCTTAATTTTTCTTTAGTCAAAATAAAATGCAAAATAACAGCCCGAAGACGAAGTCAACTTTGAAGGTTTTAGGATTCAGATGACTTTTAACCTAACTAAACATATTGCTGTCTTTTTCTAATAAACTATATTTAAAAAAGACAGCGATAGTTTTAGCTAGAGCACTTAGTTGGGTCATTTAAAACCTTTCAAATCAACATTAAATAAGTATCACTGTTAATTACATTTGTACATCTAAATACAATATAGGTACACTTTAATATTGAGCTGTGGTTCGAACCACGCATCCCGTTAGTCGCCAACTTTTGCTAAAAGACTAAGAGATGTTTATAGACTAGCAACGAACTTGCCGAAGTTGAATGTAAATTCTTGTCAAAAATCAAGTTTTAAATAAATATAGTGTGTACATGATTCGCTAAGTGTGCTTAGCAAAACTATAAAATTTTACATTTTTTGTGACACAAATGATCAAAAATTAATTGTTCAATTAAATTACCAATAAAATTATAGAGAAGATTTTTTTTATCATTTCTATTGTGAAATTAGGATTTGTCGTTTTTTGTACACAGTTACGCATAAAAAAATAGTTATACACAATGGTAAAGCAATTCTGTTACTATTTTTATAAACGGAAAACGTTTGATCTTTTTGTAAAATATAGTAAAAAAGAAATTAGAAATAGCTGAAGTAACTTTGGCACTTAATGCAATCGCGCTTGCGCTTACGGCAAGTTCTTGCTGTTCTAAAGTCAGCCTTAGTCGAGACTTAATTTTAAAAACAACTAATTTTAAAACTGGATCAGAAAGATATAAAAACATATCAAAAATCGTTTGAAGCGTGCAAGATTTAAATTTGGCTTGAAAACTACATTTTCCTAAATGCACTGGCAACATTGCTACATATTGAAAAATCAAGTCATTAACTAATTACTTAATTTTTTATCAATACTTAAATAGTCGAAAACATGCTATGATTGAAGAATACACAGACAAATTTTAATATGTAACTTTAAACATTGAGTAGCAGCTGGATTACGTTAGCTACGACTCAGCTATCATAATATCACTGGTAATTGCAATCGCATTGAGGTCACAGGACACCATATACACTCGGAAAGGGATCGTAGCCGTATCGCCTTTCGCCTCGACCTCAAACAGGCGTCAACCTAACGTTAGCACGTCACGAAATCGGATCGACGTCTCCTGTACGTCAACTCGGATACGGTTAGGTGACGCCACGCTTACGACTCGCCGACCGCTCGGTAATCTGAGACAGGTAGGGTATGGAGTCGTAAGCGCGGGTACGACGAGCCGTAAGCGCGGGTACATCGTAAGCGCTATTACAAGTTGACCACTCACCGAACCGCGGTTCGTGAGCTTGTCCCGAGGCGAGGCGATTACGTTACGATTCCGACAAGTGTGCATTGCAGTAGGAAGTTTCATAGAGAGAGTATTGCACGGCTCGAGTTGATATGGTTACGATCCCTTTCAGATGTGGTATGTATGCCTGCTGACCTTTTGGCTCGAGACAAGGGATGATTACTATAGCGAGTGATACCCAATGTAATCAGACAGCTAAGGCTTTTCGGTAGCTAAAATAATAGAGTTTTGAGGTACCCATTAACATACCAGTGCATCAGCGATTTGAAAAGAAAGAAGGCTAATTTCATCTCAAACGCTATTTTCAGTAAAAATGCATGTGACACGTGCAATGATTGTTGAAAAATGTAAAACTGCTAATAAGCTATCTTTAAATAGAATCACTCTACTTGATACCTTTGCTAAGTCATAAGATATAATTTAAAACTATCTAACGATAAACCTTTGAAGCTTTTAAGCCACTGTTTTATTTAAAAGTACGTTAACTTGTAAATATAGCTGAACATTTGTATTTTTTTTTCTAGCTTTCGACTACTTTTATTCATGCCAAGGCTCATTCAGTGAATAAAATTTGTCCTAATTTTACGGTAAACTACTGCCAATTGAACTCTGTCGAAGTGCAATCGTATCAATTGATAAAGAACGCTCCACTTGAATATCTACTTTATATATATACAAGTAAGGTGGGATTTATTATTCGGCTACATCCCGTTTGATATCCCATTAGGTAATTTTTTTATTGTACCTACTAAAAAATGCGTTTGAAGAACATTCTCCGTTCATTACAGGGTTTACGAGATGGGATACTCACGAATCGGCATGTAAAAAATTATTCGAATATGCACTTTATGTTCAGATTTAAAGAGAAAATATTAGAGTGGACGCGTTTTCCATCAGACTTAGGCGATCTAACTTTAACAGCATTCGAAATCGGGCTCCTGGATTGGGTACATGGAAGATTAAAATGATGAATAAAAAGTTATGAGAATCAATTGGCTTAACAAAATGTGATTGAACTACCTACCTAAGTTATTGCAACAAGTTACCTGCATATAAAAGTCTACTTCTAAGTATAAAAGCCAGTTACTACTTGAAATAAAGGTTTGCGCACACAAACAGGGTCGCAGCGTAAACGAACGCAATGCAACGGTTTTGTTAAGTAATAAGTTAAGGTTGTCACTCATTAGAGCCACTTCGGACGGTTTAGACTCGTTGTCAACGGGTGGATGTTGCGTGGTCAACCAGTGAACCCACAAATTTCCGAGTAGTCTATCAGCAATTGTCACTTGTCCTCGCGTGAATCACTCGCGGGGGCGGCGGGTGGTCACCAAGTGGCCACTCGCCGTCCGCGCGTTGACGGCTAACGCTGCGGCGATCCGGAGTTGATGAAGTGAGCGCATATCCATAGAAGTTCATTCATAGACAACTAACCGCACGAGGCGAGGCAGTGCGGGTCGGGTCTCGGTTGGCCATAATGAGTGATAACCTTTAATGTGTCTAATTGTATAAGCATGGCAGCGAGCGGAATGGCCCGCGATGAGAAATGACGATGTCATTACGTTTACATAATAAGGTCTCCACTCTAATATGCGCTGACCTTTATTCGTTTTTATTTTATTTCGATTACGTCATGATGATAGATAAGTTGACAGATGCATTTAATATTTTGTAAGACACTTTTCGATCTTTGGTCCTTCTGTTTAAACGCAAAACCGACGTGCAGTATATTAAATTATGCTACAAATCTACCATACAATTTAAAAATGAAATGCAGATATAAAGCAAATTAAACGTGACTTTTGTGACATATTATGCGTGCATTTAATCTTAGGCAATCTCCGTTATCTAACAACACATTTCTGATTGATAACTGTGTTTAAATTGTTGGACAATACAAATAGGAACTCCTAGGTGTTCAAAATAGATTTCTTAACATATTTTTAAGATATAATCCTAATGTAGAAGACTTGCTAGGAAGTTACTTGGAAAGTTTATAAGAGCCTGCGAAACTGAGAGACACGGAAAGACAATTCTACGAGTCAGAGCGAGAGGAAGTGACTTTTAGCCGAAATTTTAATTTAATTATGGATTAGCTGTTATTTTATTAGAATTGCATTTTTTCTTCTTTAATTATTTCTTTAATTGTTTTCTTTAATTATAGTTTACTAGCTGCACCCCGCGGTCCCACAGGAACTGTTTATTTTTTCGGGATTACAAGTACCCTATGTTACTCCTAGTACCCAGAATATGTGTACAAAGTTTCACGATGATTCGTCAAATAGTTTTTGCGTGAAAGCGTAACAAACATTCGCTTTCACATTTATAATATTAGTAAGGAGTTTATCTACGCACCTTTTAAGGTATCTATCGACAAAAGGCTATTGTACTAAACGATAGTATTAGTATTTACACATATAATTGTAGATCCTTAGTTCAGTACAAAATACTCTAGTCGAAGTACTTAACATAAATACCTAGTTATTGATTAGATTATTTATCATAAGTTTTGTCATAAATTTACACAGGTGATTATAATCGGTTCATTGACCCATTTCTGTAATTTTCGAAAACATGCTTTTAAAAGGTAGTGTAAGTAAGACATTGTACTTAATAAAGAAGATAAAATACAAGAAAATACTAAATCGTGAATAGACAATGGAAGATCTTTGACGTGCAGTTTATAAAAAATCGAAGTTCGATGAGATATTTTGGTGTCACAGTTTCTTAATGCTATCTTGTGAGCTTCTTGTGTCAGGTGGAATTTAATTGAAAGCAAAAGGTTCCCGGCAGACAGAACTGTTACGCTGCGTACAGACCAGAACAACTGATGAGTTCACTGGGATCCCCTGGGGGATCAGGTCAGGGGATCCCAGTGAACTCAGAAAACGAAGGCCAACGATATGCTGCGTCTGATTTTATTTTATTGAGTTAAACGGGACGCAGCGCATTCTTTGGCGTTCGTTGGCTTTGTCTGTACCTAGCTTTACAGAAACTGTAGCTATGCATGTTATTTCATTAACATTAAACTATAAATAGGAACTAATTTTGGGGGAATTATTTGTAACTTTAATTAGTGAAAAATTATTTTTTGCTATGCTAAAAGTCTGCTCACTGATATTTTGTTACCAATAAAGTGGTGACCGACACAACAAACGCACGTTATCCTTATGTCTTATAGACAAAAACTAATATTACTTACATAATTAATTATAAATAGATTTGATTCTGAATACTATTACTTAAGAAAGCAATAGATATCATCGATTTAGCAGTTGAAGTACGATTCTTAATCGATCAATAAACTGACGTTTAAAATCGTCAATTTTGTTTAGACCACATAGTTTTTTATGTGTGGTATAACCAGTTTTAAATCGAGATATAAGACTGAGCGTCATTTTAGCATCACTTGTAAGATTTGTCGTTTATAGCTGATAGAACTGTCAGTATCGATCAATACTTGAGCGCGTATCCTCTTGACGTAGGCAGTCCTTGGCAATAAACATGTTTAGTGTGTTGGCAGTTAACATGGGAGTTTAGCATCGGTTTTACAGTGTTTAATCTTTTTCTATCGATCGATGTAAACGAAAGATGAACAAAACACTGTATAACTATTCCGAGGCTATACAACGTTTATTGCTAAAGGAGAGTCGACTTTAAACATGAGTTTATCGATCAATAAAGAACCTTACCGCTTCTGAAATACGAGTAGTATTTCAGAAGCGAATATTGATAAAGAGAGACTCTACAGCTTTCCTAAAGTAATAATTCAGTTTCACATTAGTCTATTTGTATTTACTAAGAAGCATTCAACAACTTTTGGTAGACCAACTACAAATATACATCACCAGTTGTGATTTCCTTAAATTCACATAACGATTTATCAACTGCGCCTTACGGTCAGCGTACACCGCCGGGCGGCGGGACAGTATCAAAATGTATTAATGTTTTATTTTATTCAAATAAACAAACTAATATAATTGTTATAAAGTTTATTTTTGATTGCTCAAAAACCGACCTCGGTGTATCAAGAACATCCACCTTGAAACTCCAAAGTCAGTGTTTAAGAATTAAAAAATGAACTTCATTTCAATTGAATAAGGTAAAATATTCATTGATAAATCCCCCGCCGTCTTCCGCTCTGAGCTGAGCCTTAGTGTTCTTTGTTATTTTTATTTTATTTACCTGTAATAGAATACCGCCCGTCCTGCATAGATAAGTACTAAAAATCCGATACAGGCGCGATCAGTCAAGTCCCAGTTTTTGTACGCAACTGGAAATCGGATTGCTAACGTATTGTTATATGGTAGGATATTAGCCAAGACGATCACTGCAACTGGGATCATACGACTTTAGTTCAAATCGGAATTGGATTGCACCTTAGTATTAGGTAGCATCGGACCGCATCGTATTGCAAATAACGGCCGACTTTCTTCTTTAAGTTCCACTACTATCGGAAGTTGAACAGTAGGTCCGTTTTAACTTTTTAGTCTCTTTATTGCGTCTCAGTGCGGCCCGGCCTAGTTAGTGTGCGCTGACCTTTAACACTCAAGTGCATAACATTAAATCGCAGTTTGGAAGTATTAGCCCTGAACAATTTGTCCAGGGTTATCGGTATAGGGTGTACTAAGCTTAAAGGGGGTCATTGTACTCATCATTATGAACAACTTTTACTATGGAGCCAATCTAAAATCTCGTAAAAAAAAAAACAGCTGTTCCATACAAAAAACTTTGATTGTCGACAACATTTTGTTGACGATCAATGAACTTTTTGCTGTTAAAACAGCTCTAAATTTTTTCGCGATTTGATAGAGTTGACCCCATAGTAAAAAGTTTTCATAATGATGAGTGCAATAACCCTCTTTCGGCTTAGTACATCTCATCCTAATAACCCTGTATTTCTAAGTACCCAAGTAACTTAAGATTCACAATTTTTGATTTTATTACCTACCTACACTAATTTTAGCCATCTATTTATAGTATTACTTTGTAGTTTCATAATAAAAACGGTGCTATATTATATACTAATTTAGGCTAGATAATTTCGAAACAGATGAACACTACTTACTTTATAGCTATTTATTTTTTTAGTCATAAATATTTTAAGGGACAATTTCTTATCACAAGTATTGGTTTCTTGGGCCGAGTTGAACCAACTAACTTTAACTATAACTGAAGCTAAACCGGCCAAAAAATCTCTAGTTAACCAGAGATTTTACGGCAGGTTACGCTTTGGTATTGTTTTAACATGACCTAACGTCACGCTTTCCCCTGAAGGGGCTGGCAGAGGTGTACAACACCTACACCAGCCGTAAAATATTCAGTCCCAAATGTGACAGGGGGCGAGCCTATCACCATACACCGGGCTCCAGTCATGTAGCAGAAGACATCCAATAATTAGTATTGTAAGATGGCTACGAGCCGTATGGTAAACCAGATTTTTAGGCCGGTTATGCTTTGATTATAGTAAAAGTTAGTTGAAGCAACTCAACCTTAAAGTAGAAACTTTTTTGGTTAGCACAGAAAAGTCCCTGCGTAATGAGGTGCCATATGCCACTGTAATCTGTTAGCCATCTAATTGAACAGGGCCAGGACTGCTAAACATCTACTCAACTTTTAGGACCAATTAGAAAAAAAAAACAAGTCTGATGAACTATGAAAAAAAAATAAGTTTGATACATTCACTCACAAATAAATATAGCGGTCTCTTTCGCACCTACTACATTACGCCGATCACTAGAAAAGGAACATTCAAACTAAACTGTTTTATAGTAGGTACCTTTATCATTTCGAAATTCTTGACAACTTCTCGATAAAGCAATGTTTCCAATATGCGACCGAAATTGTTATGCCATGTAGCTACAAATCACGGTGCAAAATCAAAACGTAGTTGTAAATTCCAAACATAGCTCATGATCGGACCACGGAGAAAATCAGGTATTTCCTAGATCAATAGCGATTTAAATATCAAAAGAAAAATAAATTAGACAAGACGCTGATAATACATTGATATTGATGTTTTTCACAGCATTTTTTTTACGTAGTAAGAGTGCGTTGTTAAGTCCATTCTACCACGGAGAGCTGTCAAACAGCCAACTTGTCTTGCATTGGCGAAGGAAGCAGCGAACTATAAAAAGATACAATCATTCATTACCCCTGCATGACATTTAGTCGATTAGAAAGACATCACTAATTAATTATAATAGGTTGAATGATTGAATAAAAGCGTAGTGAAGAAACGGCAGAAAGACTCTAGCCTGCCCTTTGGGCGATACATGGAAAAATATAATCAAATCGAAAGCTGCTACAATGTATACATACCTCAACTCAAAACGACGCCATGCGCCATTAGGTCCAGACGTTTTGTGCGGAATAACGATTTTAACTTTTTAAAATTTCCTGACTGTAATCAACCTATTAATTAGACATTGTGATAAGTTTTTTCTTTGTGACCTTTTTTTGATAGGCAAGGTTGAACAGTGAGTGTACTTAGCGATTATTTTAAATTAGTCAAAAAAATCGACTAAATATCCATATTCAGTTTGGACGATATAGGACGTGATAGAACATTTTGTAAATTTATTCAAATGAAACAAATAAGAATACGTAAATTATTTGTATTAAAACCTAAAGTGTGATTTGTGTTGTGGTCTTTCTTTTGTCCTTAGATGTTGCTAATACTTAGTAGCTAGCTGCTCTCAAATGCAATGGCATCGTTCTAATTTTGTAAAAAAAAAAATACATAATAAAATTCCATAAATAAATAATTCTTAAACGAGTCTAAAAATAAACTTAATAAATAAAATTAAAAACAACTAAAAAAAAACTTCGTTTTTGCGATTCTTCAATCTTGATAGAGTCCAAACGCACGCAGTTCCAAGTCATTCGTCTGGTGATTACCTCCTCAGTGGTTCTGGTTTGTTGGTTGAGTCGTCCGTCCTTTTAGGCCGGCCAGAGGCCTATGGCATAGACAAAATTCATTTCTAAAGGCCTGTCTACACGTGCAAGGTCTACTCTACTAACCCGCACTCTAAAGCTTCCAGGTTCCAGCCGATGGGCCTCGGGTGGCCAGGGTTAGAACTCAACGACTCCGGCCTAGAGCCCATCGACCGCTGGCGGCAGAGGTACGGCGTGACGGCAGGCGACGGCGTCTTGTGGTTCTGAAACGGTAAATGGACATTGATAAGAGCAGTTGCGTAGTGATTGTACAGTTTTTACATGTAAGTTTGGACTAAGAAATGGGAATATAAATACACGTAACATAGGTTACCAATACTTTCATTACTAAATTGTCTTGGAAAGTTACATGTGGATACATGTTTTTAGTAAAATCTTGTGCATTGAGAGTGCACTAAAATCAAATGTTGGAAACTACGAGTAACTGGTAGGTACGTTGTCATATTGCAACGTACCTACCAACAGAGTACGTTATTGCAAATTTGACTAATACTAAAAGTACGATAGTAGGTATATCGCTATGTATTAAAACAAAGGTCACTAATTATTATAAGTATAATTTTACTACGACTGTCCTCACTCAGGTTAAAACTAAACAAGTTAATAAATAAGTTTAAAAACTATGTTTATTTTAGTAAAATACTGGCAACACATAAAAGGCAACATTCACTAAGGTTTTTTTTGGCGGGAACCGAAAAGATGGTGTCGTGTTTTTGTATTATTTTCTAAAACTTGTGATTCTTCGAGTGTTAAATTGTAATAATGGTGGATTATTAACGTTTACCGGTTCGTCAACGTGCACGAGTGTGGGCAAATGATACAAACATCGCGAAACGCGATTTTTCGTGTTCTCTACAAAACTTCACTTAAAATTTCAGTAAAGTATCCATAACTTTACTGGAATGGGAAAAGGGGAGGGATTCATCGTCTTCATCATCATCATCCCATCATCTGTTACTGAAGGAAAAAATATTACTAAGAATCCGACTGAAGGACGAGTATCCATGGTCATGAAAAATTAATTAAAAAAAAAAAACATTCACTAAGTAATAAGTACTTAGAGCGTTAACTATTCAAATTGCTACCAAAACAGTACCAACAATTACTAATAAGTAATACTGTCTAAGTTCAAACAGTAAAAAGTTTATTCAGTAACTCTATAGAATTTAAAACTACAATGCCTATAATTTTCCACGAATCTAAAAACGATCTACACCATAATTTCAATGATTACCTGAACAACGTTGACATTTCAAGCAAACAACGTCTTTGAAGTCGATTATTTTCAAAGGGCACACTCATTTCGTACTTTGAGAAAATTGCCATTGCACGATGAATAAATAATGCTTGGAAAGGTGAAATTGAAACTAGAATAATAAAAGCACCAAATAGCCTGTGTTTTCTTCAAAGTGGAACTGTATAAACAAAATTAGCGGCTAGTTTTAACTTTGAACTACGTTTTCTATGCAAATAGCGCAGTCATTACTAATTCTCTGTAGCTGTCAGCACTACGCCATATTTTCTGTTTATATTTGCGTTAATTGCACGAACACTATGAAGAAAACACGTGACTATGTCGAGCTTTAACATTAATATTTTGTAGCTTGAATATCCTACATATACGAGTATATACCTAATTTTCATCACGTTCCTGTGCAAATCTAATAGATTTTTGATCTACAATTTCTACAATATAGTCAACCTAACTGGTGAGCTAAGTACCTAGGTACGGGTATTCTGTTTTCCTTAACCTAAGTTTTTTTTCTGACCTAGAAATGCAACTATTTGTCATTAATACTTTTATTACTGTAGTATGAGTAAATGTTTACGCAGGCAGCTTCTGCATCAGGCAACAGTATAAGAATAAAATACATAGGTATACATGGTATACATACATATGCAGTGTGTTTGGGTTGGAACTAGCGATATTTAAAAGACGTATAGAACAGTCAATTTTATCGACAAATCATTCCCATTTTTTCAGGTATGTAGAGCCTACATAAAAAGTTACGGCTTTTTATAACTAAAGTCTTAGAAAACTCTAAAAATAAAAATGGTGGCCATTCCAAAATTGAAGAATTGGGACCTGATGTGGGAGTGATTGATCTATTCTGTTGTTCTATAGGCATTTCAAATATCGCTAGTTCGAATCCAAACAAACTGAAGGGTCAACTGGGGCAAATGCGTCTGTGGGGCAATTGCGTCTTTCGAGAATTACTGACAAACCCTTCACAAATTAGGCAACTAACGCCGTCTAGTACAGACTATTGTAACTAAGAATAGAAAAAAGATGTAGGTGGCGCCTAATTTGTGAAGTGTTTGTCAGTAATTCTCGAAAGACGCAATTGCCCCACAGACACATTTGCCCCAGTTGATCCTATATGTAATTATGTAGTCCACCCCTACCTACCTAAGTATGTTTAAAAGTATGAGTTTGCAGATGAAAACTGGACCAACCTATTCAGTCTGTTTTTATTATAAAGTGTAGCTAACAATAGGTAGCTTAGCTTACTATGCTGAGCCTATCATTGAAGTACCTGCATAAGTACGAATACTAAGAAATATTGAGTGTAATCTAAATGTTTATGGATTTAGCTAGTGTGTCATGTTTGTGTAAGTGAATTGAGGTCAGATATAAATTAAAGTCAGAAAGGCAGTTTCTTATAAATGTTTACTATTTTTATAAAAGTTTTTTTCACATTAACACAGCCTCTGTTGATATAAAAATTGGCACAAACGGTTAAACAACAATAAACTAAATAAATACTAATAACAATATTATCACAAAAAACGACTTAATGTTTTCTCTCATTTTCATTATATATCTTCAAAATGTTGTACTTTTCTGGTTTCTGGATATCGTCGTCGCGACCTATCCATCGCATCTCCTTGAAAAAGATTTATCGAACCCTTATTGTTTCTAAACTGTAAAACTGTAATTGAAAACATAAAAAAATAACTGCTAAGAAATCAAGGACAAAACAACGATACTAAAAGCGAATTTAATGGTATACTTAACGTATGAGAATCTAGTCCGAAATGTTGCTTGCCAAGCTGCAAGCAAGCTGCAAGCACTCATGAATAAACTTAACAAAGCACACGTAGCTTTCTAAAAATGTTGTCTAAGTGTTCGCTAAAGATGACTCGTAAAATAAATGCGTCAACAAATGGTAAAATACGTATAAACAAATACATGTTGTAATTATGTATATTAATAAATATCGCATCACACACATTACTCCTAGGTACAAGACACGGACAACTAGCATCCAGACAAAGAGCAGATATTTCAATTCGTCATTCAAACATCACCTAGGTCGAGAATCGAACCCGAGACCCTCTGTGCATAAGACAGATGCACTACCAACTAAGCCAGGAGGGCTTGGAGGATGTACGACCTTATATGGGGAATGGGGATGCAATTATAGGTAAGAATAAACCACGATAATAAAATAAACATGACATGAAAGCTAGAAATAGCTTGACTGCTAGAACATTATTTACAGAGACCAACAGAATCAATATTATTAAATTTGTATGGGGAGCTGTCAGTTTTTTAAAGGCAGTCGAGTTACTTCAATATTAAATTATTAAGGTTATCACTCAGTACAACCACCCAGGACCCGACCCGCACCGTCTCGCCTCGTGCGGTTAGGTATTCTTTATATGAATATCTATGAAAATGTGCTCACTACATCAATTCGATGCGAGGACAAGTGACAATCGCTGATAGACTACGTGGAAACTCGTCGGTCACGCGACGTTTACTCGTTGACCACGCGGCGTCCACCCGTGGACAACCCGTTGACAACGAGCCGAGGCGGTCCCGAGTGGCTTAATTGAGTGATAACCTTTATGCTTACAAAAAGCACATTAAGCAATTACGATCACAATTTTGATCGACACAACACTGAGCTGATCTAAACATCGTATATTTAATGGATTAACTAGCGTTCATGATTTCTGTGCACGTAAACCCCTGATAAGTTTTGATCAGGCTTTAAAAGTCATGACGCTGTAGGTATTGGCCGAGAATGCGCTCTATCTGTTTTAAACAAATGCCTACTTATTGTTAACTCACTCCTTCCCATGAGAGAAAAAGATATTTTTCGAAGTCATAGGAGTAATGAGAGAGATAAGACCGGTGTCCTTTGTCCAACAAATACTGGCCAACTGGCCACCGCTAGGATTTTAGTGAGTAAAAACTTCACATAACTCAGACGCCACCCCAATGCAGCCGAGTATCGTTTCATGATTCTAAATTACAAAGAAAAGTATTCGCTTCAATTTTATTGTTCAAATAGCACAGAAAGAGAGAGACAGACAGAAAATAACTTATTTGTCTACCGTAGCAGCAGCAATATAAAAAAAAATATGAAGCCCCTCAGTTTCTTGCCAGTTCTTCTGAGTAGTGGCTCTTTTCCGGAAAAGGTGGTAGAGTCTTTTTTATAACTTTGACGTTCATAAGTGTATCTTCGATACTCATTTGAACGACATTTTGATTTTGACTTTTAAGGCTGTAGTAGACGATATTGTGTTCAGAGTGCGTTCTACGCCTTTACCTTCAGTTTCACGCTAAAAGTGTTTAAATATGGTACGAACCTGCTGGTTTGGGCCGCAACACGTCGCGTTGTGACAGAGGTCGTTGGGCGGGCAGTGGAGCGCGCACGGGGCTTCCGCAGACGCGCTTATCACCTGCGTTTAACCAATTAAACGATTAGCATTGTTCGAAAGTTAGGAGAAAGTCTGAGGTAGGCGAAGTGGCCAGAGAAGCGTACCTATAGCTATATGATTGAATTGTGATGATGATGATGGTTATAATTAAATAAGTGTGCCTTGTCAACATACAAGACATTAGACTCAGATAGAAAGGTAAAATTACGCAACTTTTCTTTTTTAGCCTAACCTAAAATGGTCAAGAAATTGACATCAAATGTGTTTAGCCACATTTAGCCCGTAAGCTGAAAGTTATTAGCTTTTTTAGCATTGGTAAGAATAAATCTTGAAAATGCAAACTTTTCTAAATAAAAGGGATTTTGAATGAGGCTTATAGTTACAAATTGAAACTCTGAGATGAACCTCACTGAATGGAAGACCGATAGCAATTAACATCGAAATCTGATTTCAATGGGAAAGTAAAGAGAGCTGTTGACAAATGTCTCATGTAGAAACCACGTGCGTTTAGTTATATCACAGTGGTGTGCGTAGTTAAACTATCTCTCCGGTACTTCTAAATACATTGTTCACGTTTTTACACGTGTTCCGAGCTTAACAGATTTGCTCGTGTATTAAGTATTTGTAATATGTACATAATATGTTGAAATTAATATTTGCTAATATACGGTAGGATTGGAACGGGATAGTAAAGAACGAAATAGAGACCGAAGCGGGTAGGGAACTGAATCAAACAGGAGTAATATTAAGTGCGACAGGAACGATCACGAGACAGAAGAAATACAGGTATGGGACGAAACCGGGAAGGACGACTATAATAAGCGTGCAAGCGTAGCAGACAAAAACTATAAAATATATTTTTTACCTATCTTCAAAACTATGTTTCTGAACCTAATGTTGATTTACTTATAAAACGATTTACAGATGATTATGTTTATGAAATACTGTAAATATATTAGAATTGTGCAAGTAATGAAGTGGGTTTCTAATCGCAAAAGCAACGCATGGTTTCTCTTATCTCAAGAGCTAAATAACTAAACGAAAGTGGCTGCGAATGTACTATCGCCTACTTATCGATCGAGTGTTAAGATCTATCCAATAGATACGGTATCTAAATGATTTTATGATAAATATAACAATAAACAGTAATACTGTATTGCATAGCAATACGTCGCTATAGCTGCGATTAGACAAGGAATCTAAATCGATGTCATTAGTTGCTTTGTATTTTTACAATATTATTACTTATTAGGCCTGATATAATATTTAAGCACATACATATATTAAAAAAAATAAAAGCTGCATTTCGATAGACGTACTCTATTCTTCACTCAAAGTTAACCAGTAACTATAAACTATTGTCAGCAAACATTTACCGCTCCGTTCCACTAGTTGCATTTGTGAGCAAGATCACAATATAATATTTTATTCAGGGCTTCGTAGTTAAATCATTAGTCAGTACACAATTTATCTTAGCAAATTATGTTGTAAAACGATGCCATTTTATGCTCTCTACAAACTCACTTCATTGCCACCGAGCGGCAACTCCACAAACTCGGGCTGTATCGTCGTCGAGTGGATACCCTCGTTGTGGAAGAACTCTTTCACTTTCTCGGCAATCTTCATGTACTCAGACAGGTTTCTACATCTGCAACAAAAACATTACTGATCAGATCAACTACTTATGGCAGTGGGGAAGACACATTTGCCGCGGAATCGATAATTAATCTCCGGGAAAAGGGTTTTAGAGCAGTACTACGAATCTTCAAACGTATTGTGAAGGATGCCGTGATCGACAGTAGTAGTGGTGTTTTGGGAGAGACCAGTGAACTTGAACTTATCTGACTGTTGCACTGTTATTGTCCAATTTAAACAGCAATACAGCCAATGATTAAACAGAACATAAATTAATTTATGTAAATTGTTGTTCTTGAATTTGTGCATATCATTAATTGATGTTCTTGAACGACGAACGCATTCGCATTAAGTGCACCATATGACTTTTTAAATTAGGTAATGTACGGTGCAATTGATATGGGAAGGCGTGATTCAAGATAACGAGCGCGCATCTTGGTCATCTTGTCATAACACTAATGACTATAAATGAGAAATTAACCTTGTCTGCTTTGTTGTAACATGTTCAAGAGTTTACTCGTAGAAAAGAGGGACAGATCATGACGTTTTTTGGGAAGGAATTAGTTTCTCAATATTTTATATTAGGAACTTTCATAGATAGATAGTTAGTTAAATTAAACTCTTTATTGTACCTACCTGAAATTACAAAGTTAAAAAAGATAAAAACGCTTTTATCATAACAATATGTAAAATGCAGGAAAATTGAGATTTTCCAATTCATTGCTGGAATAACCAATTTATCGATCGGGGAAAGACCTGGATTGTTATTATTGAGTTTTGTGCACAAATTGAAATTATGCATCATAGTGAAACAGTTAGGTACAGGAAATCTATGACAAATACATCAAAAGTAATCTTCAATTTTACGAGTAGATGTTTGTTCGAATTAATATAAAATATTATGATACGAACGAACAATACTCACGTTTTCCGTAAACAAAGGTACGTTTATCTTTGATTGTTATTACAACAACCATCGGCAGTAAGATATACAATGGAAAGAGATAAATCAAAACGTTCGGTGCGATCAAATTATCTGTTCAGCTGCATGAGTGAGCCACAGTCGCATTTCCTGAAAGACACCGATGGCGTACTGAGAAAAATGCTTAGTTTCATCGTTTGATCAACTTTACAGAGAGTTGGTCGACCTTTATACATTTCCTTCCAAAGTAATAACGGTATTGCAGTATAAATATTACTATTAGCGATTAACCGAAATGCGGCTTATTTTAGAACTAAACTGATTGCATGACATGGGAAGTTTTATTTTCTCTATTTAACTACATCCTTCGTTGTGTTTTACGGTCCTATTTGCATAAGTACTTGTAAGTGGGAGTACCGTATCAAAAGTGGCGAGATTTCATTTATTAAATTACACAATATAATGTATCTGATAGTCCTGCTAATATATGCAGTGACACGTATGCTTCCTAAAGCGATACCGACAAAATAAGATTAAAAAAACAGACTTCCAAATGACTCCTTGAACATCATAGTATGTTAGCAAAAGCATTTGGGTACCAGGAATTTTTGAAATCATATTTTCAAATAAACTTTATAGGATCATGAATTATAATTTTTATTTAGCCAACAGTCAGAGAAAGAATAGAACTTGTCTGTAAGTTGTGAGCAAGAGTTAAGGAAAGTTAAGCGAAAACATTTGCGGCTTAGCCATATCTTGTGCAATACAATAGAACTCCGGTAGGTGACGATTTAGCTACGCCGGGTGGTGGTCTGCATTTTAAGAGGGCCGCGACGCTCTGAAATTTCCATACAAACGCGCTACTCAAATTTCTTGAAAACCATTTGTCAGATTGAAATTTAGCATGTACAATTAAATTAACAATATCTCCGCCCCTATGTTCTTGGTTTTTTTTTAAAACGTTCTCAAGCGAAAATATGAAATGAAATGTCCTATGAAAAATATCCGCATTTTTAAGGGGTCACTTTTGACTGATTTATTTAATAGCAACAAAACTAATCAAAAATTTCATTACATAGGGAGGTTGTCTACATCATTAGCTGTTAAATTAATCCATAATACAAGGGAAATTCGTAGTTATTTAAGAATCAACACAGAAGTGCAAAAGTCATAAAAAAAATTAAAATTGTACTTTGTCACTCTGTAGGTAACTTTAGAGGCTCGTCAGTATCATTACTCGCTCTCTTCGCTCGTCTTCTTCTTCTAGATGAAATGGCTATAGAATACCTTAAGCCAATGCGTAGTCTAAAGTGGTCGCCGGACTCTTAATGGAGAGATTCGATTCAGACGTAAGTACCTAATAACTAATTTCCTCTCAATTGCATACAAAAATCCACAAGGAAAACCGCAATAAAATATCTTCACCTACTGGATCTTGAATCATATATCTATTTATATAACACCTACAGTCATACACTACCTACTTATGAAGTAGCTTTTTAAGCTGTTGCCAATGATTCATTTGAAATTAAGCTTTAACATAACATATCGTCACGCCTTTCCCGGAGGGGGCTGGCAGAGGTGTAATACCATGCCCACACTTCGCCGGACGATATTCAGTCCCAAATGTGACAGAGGGCGAGCCCGTCGCCATTCACCGGGCTCCAGTTATGTAGCAGATGACATATAATACGCACATATATTTACACAAAGAACAAATTAGTGCGTGCCGTCGGATAGGGTTTGAACCCGCTCCCTCTGGCTTGAGAGGCGGTTCTTCTCCAGCTAGGCTATCATCGCTTCTTCAGTGTGTTGATGTGTTTATAGTAGTGATGCAAGTAGAAATAGGTTTAGACTAAGTATCAAACCGAAATGTAGTTCGTTAGTAAACGTTATTTATTCTTCGTTGTTATAAATCAAAATCAGAGAGGTGATCAAGATTGTAAAAACATTGCTCTCGGCGTTTTCGAAAAGGTTTTTTTTTTCAACTGCAAGCCGTTGTTTTTCGGAGCGACGCGACGGGGCGGTAAAAGCGGCTATTCTGTCTTTTTGGTCAGAAAGTGTGATGAAACATGAAAAAGTGAATATTTATACCTACTTATTATTCTTAATCGACTTAAAAATTGAGGAAGTCTTAACTCGACTGTGTTTTACGTACGTTTATCGGTATCGCGTCAAATTTTGAATTGATGTGATTTAATTTTGTAGTTCCGTTAAAACTTTGTTGTCGAATATGTTTTATTACTGTTTACACCACATCATTATGACATCATTAAGACAAGAATGATATGGTTTAGTAGTAGAATGTTCAAAAAGGAAAATGAAAAACTGTCGCAAATGGTTCAAAGGGTCAAAAAAATGGTCAAAGGGTATTACGTACGTCTATAACGTGCAAGTAAATAACCATGGAGCATACCTATCTGTCTTTCTTTTCAGTCGCATATAATTATGTGGGCTGTCAGACTGTGTCCTTAGTTTTATTCAATAGCTTAGTCAACTAACGCCATTGCCTTCTAATCCTAAACACAGTAACGTTCGCACACAACTCTACCAAACTTAGCACTAGTAGTACTATATAAAATTTAATGCTGACCGTATTTATTTATTCTATTCTGTATTTCTTCTCTTCTTTCAAGTCAAACAAAAGAACCCTTACGGTACTAATAACCGAAAAAAAGTGAAAATGAGTCTTTACATTGGTTCATTGACATTGATTCTGGGACAAAGACTGAATTGGGAGCGTGCCAAGGCGATATTCACGTCTTAAAACAACATTACTTTTGAGTTAAAACATATTTTCGGAGAAGGATAAATAAAGAAAATTCAATAAATTGCAGTGAAGGTGTGAAAAGTGTTGGCTGAAGTTTAAAAATAAAAGTTTTTTTTATTTTTTATTTATACATATTATGTACATCAACCGTCTTAGAATCACCTTGCATCTTAAGATTATTATTAATTATTTTATCATTATTTTTCTCTTGTTGTTTTGTTATCTGTGGTGTAAACAATAAAGAGTTTATCTATCTATCTATCTATCTAAGAATCATTTATAACCCCCGACGCAAAAACGACAAACACAAAACACACACATCCACAAACTTACCTTAGTTTGTGTCTTTTAGCCTGTGTGTGTTTTTGTGTGTGTTTATGTGTGTGTGCCGTGTGTGTGTGTGTGTGTGTGTGTGTGTGTCTGCGTGCGTGCGTGCGTGTGTCTGTCTGTGGCATCGTAGTTCCCGAACGGAAGAACCGATTGTGATTTTGTTTGAAAGGTGAATATCAAGTGTTGATAAAAATATGTGTCGGGGATTTTTATTTTTTTAAATTTATACTTGTATTAATGTTGTGAATGTTTATTTAGACTAATACAAGTATCTGCCATTACCTTTATCTGCCTTTGAACTTTTATCATAAAAGAAAGAGCGATAGTGCTGAAGTGTGATTGAAAAAGAGACAAAATAATTTCCGGTCTAAAACTTAGGCGTTTCTCAAACTGCTCCGCACTACGTGACGGAGCTTGTGACCGCGTTTTTAAATGGCATTCTGAAGTATTTTAGTTTGTACAGAAAACAGGCACGGTACAACACACTGACAACGTGTTATGGTGCGGGAGATTGACTAATTTTCCCTTTTCTTTGCTTTTTCTGGCGTTGTCCCGCGTACCACCGTTGCGCGTTGTCTTGGTGCGGAGCAGTGTGTGAATCGCCTAATGGCGTTATTGTGTAGTATTTGCATTTTGATGCGGTCAGACGTGTTATCAGGACACACTGGAGGCTTCTCTTATCTCCAGTGCGCGTCGTATTCGCACGTACGAATGAATAATATAAGCCAAAGATTAGACGGTCAACAGACTGTACTGTCTGGGAACAGGGTTACTATTTATAGATAGTTTTGAATAGAATGACCTCTCAGAGCAAACAAATTTCGATAGATTAAAATAGGTAATAAGCTTCGGTCATATATGTAAAAAGGAGGGATAGAGAAGGGAAGGGATACGGTACGAGAACATAAAAATGGTCCGGCTAAATTAGGTGCTAAATTAGGTGTCACAAACAAACGCATGCAACTAGTCGTAACAGTGATAATTATTTATGTCTCCTTCTCGCTATAGTCTCTTGTACGTCTCTCTATCTTTGTTAATCAGAAATTAGTTATATTTGGTCCACGCGTTGTGTATTAGAATTAAGACTCGTGCCGCATCTTTTTTATATTATTTTGATGGTAATAAGATTTAATTTTTAGTCAATGGTGCTTGGAAAATCTGGATGTCTTGATTTTTCGATCTAACACAATGAAGCTAAGTGATTTTCAAGGAATAATTATTTGCTATGCAAGGCTGGAAACATAAGCGTAGCCAGGGTTTCAACAATACGAGACACTGAATAACTTTCCTGCCGAGTGTAACACAACTTTTCACCTCACTGCAGCGAGGAAAATTAAGTTTTTTTTTCATGCAGTCTTCTTCAGCAGACAATCAGAATCTTTCCGAGTTTGAGAGGTGGAAATTTTTGTTTTTGTTTCTAACATAAGGTTGTGATTTCTTTTTAGTTTTTTTACTATAAAACGTTACCCTTATATTTTTAAGGTTTATCTGTAAGTAAAATTATAAGCCTTTTCATGAATAAATTTGATTTGATATGAAATAAAACGTTCGGAAACGACCACCAAAACCTGAACAGGAAATCCTCGTCGTGCCAGACATACGGTAAAACCCATGTAAGACCTAATCTGCAAATTATTACCAAAAACCCCATATGACGCACATAAGACGAAAGGAAAAAAACAACATCGAAAAGAACCTAATAAGCCTAGCAACGAAAAAACGATAAGCTATCAAAGAAAACATCTCGATAAACAGCCTATTTCCAAGAAAGCCAATTATTGCGATAAAAAATTAGTTGATACATATAATTAGCATAATAAGCTACCCCTATTTGATAACGATAAGCTGGTAGTGCCTACGTCCGTTTCGTTCTTTACGTCCAGACGTTAATAAATACTCGCATGTTTATTTGGGCTAGATTTTTAGGCTATGTAACACAGATTAGATAGGCACAGAGGGAAATATCTGAAAATACAGAAAAATAGACTCCACTCGATCAACATGTAATTACATGGAGTTATGGACGTGTAGAGATCTATCTATAAATAATATAACTACATAGCTTAATAGAGACAACTTAACCTAATTTCAAATATTAAGGCTTACGGACGTCTTAAAAAGGTTGCCTGAAAGATATCGGTTTCCAATATTAGGCCGCCAATGTTACATTCTTGTTGGGCGTTATATTCCTATTGTTTTATAATTTTTTGTGTAAACAACTAACATTATAAAGAAAAATCAAAAAACCCGGCTATAAAATATTGTACCCTTTGTCACTTCCTCTGTTAAGACGATTTAAATTGCACCTGAAATGTCAAAATCCATCAAGCTGTCTATACTATAGGCTGTAGGCGTGCCAAAGAAACCTCATACATACATACATACACTCGAAAAACATAACCCTCCTTGCGCAGTCGGGTAAAAAAAATATATTTATCTATATAAGTACATCTCATCATCATGTATCTCCTCAATATAATAATTTTGTTACAGGTTGTTTAAATTCAGTCACAGTCAAACTTAGTTAACACCCATACGTAACGTTCGGAGTTAGTTCTCTGCTAAATAGTTTATCCATTCAATCGTACCGACATTGCAGTCTAACGTACGGTTGAAACATCACGTATCTTGCTATTTAAACAAGATGTAGGACATTGCTCCCGTTTTACAGCAAGGCAGCTATTTTTGAAAGAATTACCACAATTTTATCTTCTGTTTTGTTTAGAGATTATTCTTTGACGTCATCTTGCACGAGGCGACATCTCGTGGGCCAAATTCGTGACCGATTTACTAGATGTGTTGTCTGAATTTCAGGGCTATTTATTCGAAAATAATTCGGCGTTAGAGCAAAATTTCGATCGCGTTTACTAAAAAAATTTCGAGAGTTAAAAAAATTGAATTGAAGTAAGTGCAAAAGATTGATAACTTTTTGTAATTGTTTAGTGTCACTAGCTGCGCCCTAAGTTGCGGTTAAAAAGCATGTGCTATTCCAGGCTATAATCTATCCCTATGTCAAATTTCATCCAGATCCGTTCAGCCGTTCTAGCGTGATTGAGTAACATACATCTATCTTTAGAAACTTTGGCATGTAATATATTAGTGTGATTTTAAATCAAACCATAGAACCAGTTATATAATAGGTAAGACTATAAATAATTTCAAAGCTGCTCAATAAAACCTTTTTAGGTCAATAATAAGCAGTTATTAAAATTACAATTAGTAATTAATCTGTAACGACCTCAAACACATCCAACTAGATGACATTGACACAGCACCACTTCCTCCGTTGACATCGTTTTTCTGACCTTAACCAATCTGAACTGTATTGCCGGAAGACACGGGCCAAATCATTCCAATTATTTGTAGGTGTACTAACTGCACCCTGCGATTTCACCCGCTGTTCTACCGCTAACCACTTGGGATAAAACGTGAGCCTGTGCAAGCATACAAAAGAGTATGTAGTAAGTGTATACGTGTGATTGTGTGCGTATATGTGTGCGTGTGTGTGTGTGTGTGTGTGTGCGAGCGTATGTTTGTGTGTGTGCGTGTGTTTGAGCTACTTTCGTATTATGTTTTTACCCAAATCTTTTATAATTAGCCATTTTAACGTCATGAACGTGAATGAATAATAGTGTTCGTCACACACTCACTCTATCACTCAGTCATTCATTCACAAACGTCTACATTTATCGTTTCAGTGCGATAGTGTGATACTAGATGCTAAATACGGTTGGACAATGCGGGAATGTTTAGTTGCTATCGGTATTTTTGTTCCGGGATTGGCACAATACCAGCAATCTCGACGCTCTCTGCTGTGGATTAGCCATTGATGAAGTCTCGATTGGTTGTGTACGAATTGACAGCTGCTGTCATTTTTATATCAAAACGGCCCTTCCTTTTTTTTATGTAGAAGAGGTCGGCATTTGACCACCAAATCGCCTGATCTTAAGCGACATAGTGGTCTAAGATGGAGCACGACGACCTATAAGGTACTTATTCACTCTAGCCTTCAAGTTTTGTAAAGTGAAGAAGTACAAAGACGGCAGTTGAGTGAGGCGCTACAAGTGCGCTACTGCTCAGACCCGTCTTCGGAACGGTTACACCGGACTACATCCCGAAACACGACTCCTTTCCCCGCAGCGTTTATAGCTAAACTCTCTGGTTCGTAACAGTTTTCACGAGCTGGGTAAAAATGCACTGTTTCAGATTGCACTTAAAACTTATCTATAGCGTAAATGATTCATTTTACTTATCTAGTTCCTAATTTAGATTCCGTTATGCACAATTGCATGTAGACAATTTACTTAATATATGTATATGTATCATTACTTTCGTATCACTGAACTACAATGTATGTTTTATCGGTCATCTGAATGGCAATTTTTGTTGCTTACCGAAACTTGATTCTGTGATGAAATGACTATTATTATGCAATTGCTAGGTAATAACTATATACGGTATATACGGTAATACTAGGTATACTAATATTATAAATGCAAAAGTTTGTAAGAATGGATGGATGGATGGATGGATGTTTGTTACTCTTTCACGCCAGAACGGCTGAACAGATCTGGATGACATTTGGCACAGAGATCGATTATAGTCTAGAATAGCACATAGGATACTATTTAACCGCGGGTGAAACCGCGGGGCGCAGCTAATATGCCATAAAGATACACCTTTAAAAACGAGTAGCAGTTGTCACCTGTAAAGGATGCAGCTAAATTACCTTTTAGTGATTTTGAGTCTTAGCATTAATGTTTTAAGTGCTACTAGCATCACCTAGCAATACACACTGGCGATTTTTAGATCCTACATGACGATTAGGAGCCTTATTGTAACGACATAAAGTGTTATTTCCCCTCACCTAATATGGGCACTGGCGATGATCCTGTCGCCCGCTAGTTGCCAGACGTGGAACTCGTGAACCGCCAACACGCCATCGACCTTCTCCAACAGACGCCGCTGTATCGCGTCCACCTGAGCAAATAAACACACTGATATGATAATTACCTTTACAATAATAATGTTACATATGCGAAACTGCATGCCTGTAGCCCTAGTGCGTGAGCGAGACAACTATATCCTGTAGGTAGTCAGGTGGTGGTTTGCACGTTTATCATGAGTTTGATGGATTCAGTTAGATTATCGGTACAGCTGGTTTATTAAAGTTCAATCGACGTTAAAGTTCAATACTGATGTGATGGTGGTCACACGCCAGCTCGCTCCCACGAACGATGCATACATAGGCGTGAGCAGGATGGCGCGCGATTGCTTTACATACATCCCCCTATCAGTAACCTTAATCTGACGACTGTAATCGCTTGCTTGACTAAAACCCTTACCTGTATATGAGTAGGCACGGTCTGCAGCAGAATAAGCGAGGACTCCCTGAGCAGCGGCCACACCGAGGCCAGGATGAGGATGACCAGCACTATACTGAGGGCCGGGTCTATGTAATACTTGTACTCCCAGTCAGTCAGCCACACGACCAGGGCAGAGCCCACCACTATCAGGGATCCTGGAACAAAGGAAAGTTGTTTACTTCGAGTATTCAATAAATACTCATGTAAAAAAGAAGTTCTAGAGGAATAATTCGAAAGACATGTGACATCCAACAACCCGCAATGAGCCAGCGTGGTGGATAAGGGCTCAATTACTCTCGTCGGTGTCCCTGCAGTGAGCCGTAAGACTGTAATGATGATGATGACGATATTCAGATGGTAAACACTAACCCCCTTAGCAATAAAAGTTGTGTAACCCCGGAATAGTTATAAGTACAGAGTTTTGTCTTTTTTTTCTTTTACATCATTTTTCATTGTATTGTAATTCGGACATACGAAAGCATTTTTGTCGAAGCGGAAGCATAGACGCTTCGCTTGGTCGATTAAAAAGGTAAGATGGTAGGTATTAAATTTATAGATGAAATGCTTACCAGTATTTTAAATATATGGGCTGGTCAGCTATTAATAATTATCATGTCGCATAATACTGTCGTAGGAGAGAAAAATCTCCTTTAAGACTTGATCGATACGTATTTACGAGTACGTTCGTGTTGGTATCCAAAGAGTCATCGAAAATTTCAACACGCAAAATATTTAGCTTTGATAAAGAAACCTTACATCCAAGGCTGTCGACTACATCTTTAGACCCCGGGAGACTTATCGAGCAAAACAAAGTTTATTTTTTTCTTTACTTGAGTTTTATTATGTTTGTGATATGAGTAGATAATTTGTAATGTTAATTGCAGACAGACAATTCAGAATTAATAAAGTGTTCTGACCAAATAGTCAGACCTATACAATGACTAGACCTAGACTCATACAATGTCAAAGGCGTTTTAAACACTTTCTTTTGAATACATGCAATTATTTATGTAGCCAGAGGGAGCGGGTTCAAACCAATTTGTTCATTGTGTGAACATAATATGTACGTATTGTATGTCATCTGCTACATGACTGGAGGCCGGTGTATGCCAACAGGCTCGCCCCGTCTGCATATTTGGGACGGAACATCGACCGGTAAAGTAAGTGTGTTGAATGACTCCCCGCCTCTGCCTCTGGCCTCTGCCTGCCCGCTCAGGGAAAAGGCGTGAGAATAATTATGTTATGTTATGCGATTATTCTAATACCTATTCTAATATAGAAAATACTACTTCGATAAAATTAAGTTTGATTAATGACCTAAAGCGATGTAGTTATATTAATGAAGCTAAAGCGAGCACGACAGGCAAGTCATGTTTGTACGAAATTAATGGGTTCGCCCCAAAGGTAAACATTTAGGTCACATACATAATATACTGCTAAAGTAGAGCTTACGGCTATGTATACATTGTTAGACAAAGCTGCTATCCAAAGGCGGAATAGGGTGATTGTAGACTTTCCCAAAATGTTAGCATACAAGAGCTAACATGCTAGCATATTAAGCAGTAAACTCAGGAAATAAGCGGAAAAATATGAGGAAATAAGCTAGTCTGCTCAGCTGCTTACAGATAATCTATTTTTTTTTTAAATATGACCTTCAATTTTGCCAGGTCTTCTGATAGTGACTCTTTCGAACAGGGCGGTAGAGTCATTTTTAGGGTTCCACCCAAAGGGTAAAACGAGACCCTATTACAAAGACTTTGCTGTCCGTCCGTCTATCACCAGGCTGTTTCTCATGAACCGTGATAGTTAGACAGTTGAAATTTCCACAGATGATGTATTTTTCGTCGTGTTGTACGGAACCCTTCGTGCGCAAGACCGACTCGCACTTGGCCGGATTTTATAACTTTGATACTTCATTGAATAAATTCATTTCATTTGATTTGGCGGCTTTTAACTGGAATTATGATTTATTGAATGATGATTCATAAGAACTGAATAAGGGTACAGCCGGCTTACGTAGGATTGGACTACCTTAACTTTTAAAATAAAAAAAAAACCGACTTCGCGTCATCCGATTTGGATTTTATAAAAAATTATGAGACCAATCTGTAAGCCTTTCACCTAAAAACAATTAATCAAAGCTAATTCATTTATTATCATATATTTTAAAAAATATTTTAAAATCGGTCAATTATAAGGGGAGTTATGCAGTAACAAACATAAAAAATTGAGAACCTCCTCATTTTTTAAGCCTACCTTGTAGTTGGGATTGGACTAGGGACACAGGCATCTTGCCATCCTATCCTACTAATATTATAAAGGCGAAAGTTTGTAAGAATGGATGTATGGATGTTTATTACTCTTTCACGCAAGAACGGCTGAACAGATCTGGATGAAATTTGGCACAGAGTTAGATTACAGTCTAGAATAGCATATAGGATACTTTTTAACCGAGGGTGAAACCGCGGGGCGCAGCTAGTATTGACATATAGGAACACACCGGAACCCCCTGTACGTGTATTCAATGATGCCTGGACAAGCTTTTAAACGCACCACTATTGAAGGTGTTTACACAGACTGTATGTCAAGGTTGTCTTTATCATCCATGGCAAGGTCGTACAAGACATCGATGTGATATTGAAGAGATTATTGGGATTTATCAATTAAACACACAGGTTTTGCAACAACAACCGGGCGGCGCACCCAGCGTAATCCATAAAGTAATGTTGTTAGTAATAGTAACCTTGGTGGTGGCTCCCATGCATGGTGGTTCCACTATCTCTTGATTAACACTTATCTATTGGATAAAATATCGATGACTCTTTATAGTTTTTTTAGAGTTTGACTAGTTTTTTTTTAATCCCCGAAGCAAAAACGACGGGGTTTCATAAGTTTGACGTGTGTGAGTGTGTGTGTGTGTGTGTGTGTGTATGTGTGTGTGTGGCATTATTTTTATTTTGACATCTTATAATATTTCTGACATTTATACCACTATTTTTATTTTATAATTGAATTAAGTACAATATTTTTTTTTTCGTTAATATTATATAAAATCAATCTATTTCTAATATTGCTAATGTAACTGGTTTTTAATCGTGTTAGTAATAATAAATAAATAAATAAATGGGCTCCCAAAGAGATGAACCAATTTTTGTTTATTTTTTTTGTATGAAAGGTTTGTTAGAATGTTTGATGAATAAATCGGTATTGATGAAAATCAGTGTCGGGTTTTTTTTCACTTTTTATTACGAACTTTTAACGTACATGAGAAAATATATCACGTAGGTACGTGAAGGTGACTTGAGTAAGTGTTTAATGACATTAACTTAAAATAAATGTGGCGCTTTAATTTTTAATCCTTTTGACTCTTACACAGACCCTTCAGTAGAGAAAGCTCTGACTAAAATATTACTTAGACATAAAATATTCATAAGCTGTGACCCCTTAGTCTGAACTCTTAGCGAACCCACGTTTTTGAAATGTCAACCACGAAGACAGAAACAAATGTTACAGTTAATGTTAGTCAGTTAGTTAAAGTTAAGGCGAGCCTGGCCAGAAAACGTCTAGCAAGAATCAACTTTTCTCTAAGATAAACCATGGTTTTTACTGTGTAAAAAAAAATATGTTATTCTTAAGCATATTTTTAAGTGGAATCATAAATCTGATACATGTAATGAATAACTTCACTCGATAGAAAAAAAATCCAAAGTCACCTCTATTTGGTATTTTAAACACGATTTGCGACTTAATTTTTACAAATCATATTGTTTTTTAATTTTTTTTACGAATTATAATTCAATAAAAAAATGGAATCATAAATAAAAATGTTAAAAAGTTAACATGGTAATTTTATATGATTTTTTTATCACGAATTCATGGTAAAAAGGCACGTTTGCGTGACCGCCAGTCCGCCCGCAGACCCCGTCGACGCAGGACGTGTGCCAAATTTTTGTGATCTCCGCAGTGCCGCACACACCAACACCAACCAAGCATTTAGTTTTGCCATAATGGGTAACAAACATAATAAACGAAAAAAATGCTCAAGTCTGGCTTTTAGAAAATCGTACGAGTCAAGGAGCAAACGTCGGTAAGTAGATAAACTTCTACTAGATTAAATTGGTAATCATTGTTTTTATTTACTAGAATCGACATTTCTTGCATTGCTTTTTGTAGTCAGATGATGTATCAACAAATCTATTAGTACCTACTTATATTCGTTTTAGTGTTTTAAAATATCATACTCATCATCATAGATACTTTTTTGTCTCGTTACGTGTATTCACGATGTAAATACTCGGTCTAGTGGTATACCTACTAGTGATATTTATGTAGTTATACCTACCTACAGTTACAGTTTTTTTTTTGCAGAAGACTACTACGTAACAAACTCCAATGACTTTGGAATTGACGAAACGTAAGTACCTATCTACCTTTTGTACCACGCAGGGAGGCGGGTGTTCTGCGAAGTTTTGACTATGTCGGTCACCATTTATTATTTCACCCAGACAACTTGTGAGATACGGATACGGAGCGACGTTCATACTTTCATTATTCCTGAGCATTCTAAACTGCACAACGAGTAAATACCCGCCCTAGTGGCATACCAGTGATATTTATATTTATATAGTTATACCTACTTACACGAATACCTATCTTACAGTTTTGTTTTTTTTTTCAGAAGAGTCCTACAACCAAATGTAATAAACTCCGATGACATTGGAATTGACGAAACGTAAGTACCTACCTACCTTTTGTAACATGCAGGGCGGCGGATCTTCGCTAAGTTTTAACTATACAGGATGTTAGGTAAGATACGGGACGACGTTCATACTTTCATTTTTACTGAGCAATCTGAACTGCACAACGAGTAAATACCCGGCCTAGTGGTATATCTAGTAGTGATATTTACGTAGTTATACTTACCTACATGAATACTTATCTTCGTTTTTTTTTTTTGCAGAAGAGTACTTCAAGAGAATGTAATAAACTCTGATGACATTGCAATTGACGAAACGTAAGTACCTACCTTCTTTTTGTAACATGCAAGGTAGCGGAACTTCGCTAAGTTTTGACTAAATAAATATTATGTAGGATGTTAGGTGAGATACGGGACGACGTTCATACTTTCATTTTTACTGAGCAATCTGAACTGCACAACGAGTAAATGGGTGAATCAACTATTTTACCCACACTATGACAGATCATAAATATTTTGTTTTGAAAAATATTTACATTAGTATTCCTCTATTATAATTTAACAAGGACATTAGAAATATCATCTACTTATATAACCTAGAAGGGCAGCGACGATAATTCATATTTTTGCCAGTTTTTTTAGTAACCTACAACTAAACCTGTCGTAAACTGTCACCTGAGTTACTTGCATTCAATGTTACACAAATGGCAAATGAAACACCAAAACATTATTTATTTTTGTTTATTTACTCTTACGTGCATAATCAGATATTTTGGCAAAATCAGTCTTCAAATTATTCTTTGATTTAAGTACAAAACTAACAGACATTGGTCTCTTGCGTTACCTTTGGACAAATAACTACAACTTTTTCTTAATAAAACTTAAAACATACAAATTACAAATAGAAATGAATTATTTATAAAAGCTCGTTAAGTGTTAGAGTAAAGTACTGCTAATATAAACATGTAATGAAAAAAATAATTGCATATTATGATCGGAAATAAAATGTTAATATTGGGGACAATAAGTAACTCCAGAGACAAATGCAACGGTAACGTAACGCCTGAGACATTTTAATATTAAACTATTGGTATATTTAATGAATGACATAATTAAAAACTTAAATTTGGGATGAAATTTTGTTATTCAATACAGCAAGTGGCACATCATCGTCGGATGTATCGGGAGAATAATGACCAGAAGGTGCCAAGTTCATTTGTTTCGAGATCTCGTTTTCACATTCGACGGACATTTCTATCGCGGAACTCACGGACTCACTATCCACTATATATGTTTTGGGGTTGAGACAGTTGCAAAAACCTCTTTTCGAAGATGTACAAAAGCAGCTAAGCCATCTGTACTTCAAAGAGTTTCTTTCTTCTGTGAATATTTGATGAACTTGTAAAGTTCCAATAAGCCGTGGGATTGATTTTGGCAGCTCATCATGCGTTTGCTTAATAGCATTGTCTTCTATTAAGAAGAGTGTTATTTTACTGTCGCCGTTTCATTTACTCTTAAACTCTTGCGCATTAGGAATGTCCGTACCTGTGGCAACTATCTTGTCGGCAGTGCGCTTCAGAAAACCTCCTATTCCATCTGCAGGACCTTTACCATGACCCGCATCAAAGAATGACCAAGTAGTAGCAGCAAATCCATAGTCAATGTATTTTGTGCAAAGCAAATATAAGTTTTGCTTCTCTCTATATTGTGTCGAGGGCCCATCGGAAAAGAAATGAACGGTATCCACAGCTTCATGTTCTTTTCTTACCCATTGCAAGATTGGGTGTAAGTGTCCAGATGGCGGCAGGCTGATGACAATTTGACGAAGAAATTGTACAAAAAGAATTTGCCAAGTATTTCTTTTCGGTGTCGTATGTATAAACTATAACAGTATGCAAGGACACTGGTTTCGAGACCCTCCAAAATGGTGAGACTGTACCTCTTGGTGATATTTACAATTATAGTTTTCACTAAAATCAACTACAATTGCGCATTCATTAGCTTGTAGATCATTTAAACACTTTCGAAAATTGTAAAACTGGTTTCTAATGTTGTAGACATGTTTCTTAAAGGGGATAATATTTTTCTCAAATGTTTCCAATAAGCGCGCAGCATCGACACATTGTTCTTCTTTCACATTCTTCATTGACTTAAAAAAATTCCCATCTATTTCATACCTTTCTTCCTTTCTTATCCACTCACTATACTTTATAACACCTGCTACTTTTCCTTCAACATATTCCATCTGTTTGTGCTTGCATGTATCACAATTATTGTACATACAATCTTTAGACTGGTCGCTGCAAACTGTGCTTTTGATAATTCCATTCAAATCGTTAATTTTGAGTACATCTTGTTTTTTCAGTGCTTGGGCCTTGTACGTAATGTTGGTATGAATCTTACACAAGCACGTTTCTCTAGCGTCCACTGAAGCACTTTTGACGTAAAACGGACGGTTTTTTGTAAAATAGTAATATGAGCAAGTCATGCCAAGGTTTTCTTCTTTAAAATCTCTGTATAGTTTTTGCATTGTGTCCAACAAATATCTCTTCTGTGCTTTCTCGCGGTTTCGAGTCACGGTTCCCTTTTTCCCTGCTGTAGTTCTAGAGACATCATCACGAAGGAAAAAGTAATAAAATTTTTTTGAAGCAGTAAATGGCGTAGAGTCGTTTTCTTTTTAGCGTACTGTCGGTCTATTCCCAATGTTTCTCGTAGTAGCTGTGTCTTCTTTCTACATTTTTCTATGTCAGCACTTTTAAAAAGGCTTTTAAACAATCCTTTCTCCTTATGACTCTTAATTCTTTCATATTGCTCTTTAATCGAATTTGTCAATAGCTTATACTTTTGTTTCTCTTTCTGATCCTTAGATTATCTTTCTTTTATTTTGCATCTACTCAGTCTTTTCTTGTACTTCTCACAGTTCTTTCTCGACTTCTTGTTTTCTTCTAGTAACTTTTTGTTCTCTCTGTACACTTTACTTCTATCCTTTCTTACTTTCTTTCGTCCACGTTCTCGGGGTGTCATTGATGCTGGAGACACTGGTGGTGACTCATTGTAGGCATTGAGTTCGCTTACCGGGGAACTGGATGGTGTTGCATCTAAAATCGATTGTAAATTCTTCCTCTTCTTTCTGTATTCTCTTTGTCTCAATTTCCAGATGACGTTTGGTTGCTTCTTTTCTTTTGGTGTTAAGTCTTTTGCGAGCCGTTTTACTTTGTGGTAGTGCTCACGGTGCTTTCTTTTAACCTCTTCGTATTTTTCGGGGTCTCTTTTGAGTCTTTCCCTGTATCTCATTTGTTTTTCAGCCGTTAGTCTCACCATTTTAGGTCAATGAATATTTCTGAAAACATTATATTCATCAAAAAATGTTTTGTCCATTAAGTAGATAGTAAGACTTGTAGTAGTATCTGGATTCGTTGTTGGTAGGTAGGTTTTAAAAATTTGATTAAAATATAGTCAATTTTACTTTATGTGCTACAAGCCAGTATCACTAAGTACATGAATGTCTTAGGAGTTACCAAGAATGTCTATGGAGTTACCGCCAATGTAACTCAGTATACAAGTAACTCCGCAGACAATCGGCGTATTTTTATGAAAATAGCACATTGTAATTTGATTATGGTATTAAACGTAAACTTTAATCGAATACATATGATAGGCACTACAAAGACATCTAATTATATTAAATAAATAATAAACTTACATTGAGAAATCGCGGTCACTCAGCAGACGACACAAAAATACACGCACTCCCTGCGAACGTTCTCCTCAGACTGGTGGCTCGACAGCGGTATCAAAGGACACCGCCGCGCCATGCGAGCAAAAGCAAACACAAATGAAGCTACCTACGGCAAATAGCGCCATCTATGTGTTACCGGGTAAAATTTTGAAGTGTAACTCAGCATACGAAGGTAAAATCATTCTAGTAAGGGACACGGTTTAAAGATTTTTTTATGAAAAAGTGATTTGGTCTATCTCTATTTTATTTTGCACACGATAAACGAATGCTTATTGTCTTGTTGTATAAAAAAAATTAGTCGAAAGCCAGAAGTATAAATTAATTTAAAATAAAAGTTTACATGGTGAATGTGGTCTTTGGACAGGAATAATTTGTATGGTGGAAATGTTTCGTGTACTGAGTTACCATAAATTTTCAAGGTAATTATACATTTTCGAGAATGTTATCAAGTTTCCCGTTATGCCTAATAATCTTAGATACTATAGCTATAATCATTAAGTGTGTAAATATAACCAAATAGCGCATTTTAATAAGAAATGGTCGGGGACAGCAATGTGTGGGTAAAATAGTTGATTCACCCAAATACTCGACCTAGTGGCATACCAGTGATATTTATATTTATATAGTTATACCTACTTACACGAATACCTATCTTACAGTTTTGTTTTTTTTTCAGAAGAGTACTACAACCAAATGTAATAAACTCCGATGACATTGGAATTGACGAAACGTAAGTACCTACCTACCTTTTGTAACATGCAGGGCGGCGGATCTTCGCTAAGTTTTAACTATACAGGATGTTAGGTAAGATACGGGACGACGTTCATACTTTCATTTTTACTGAGCAATCTGAACTGCACAACGAGTAAATACCCGGCCTAGTGGTATATCTAGTAGTGATATTTACGTAGTTATACTTACCTACATGAATACTTATCTTCGTTTTTTTTTTTTTGCAGAAGAGTACTTCAAGAGAATGTAATAAACTCTGATGACATTGCAATTGACGAAACGTAAGTACCTACCTTCTTTTTGTAACATGCAAGGTGGCGGAACTTCGCTAAGTTTTGACTATATAAATATTATGTAGGATGTTAGGTGAGATACGGGACGACGTTCATACTTTCATTTTTACTGAGCAATCTGAACTGCACAACGAGTAAATACCCGACCTAGTGGCATACCAGTGATATTTATATAGTTATACCTACTTACACGAATACCTATCTTACAGTTTTGTTTTTTTTTCAGAAGAGTACTACAACCAAATGTAATAAACTCCGATGACATTGGAATTGACGAAACGTAAGTACCTACCTACCTTTTGTAACATGCAGGGCGGCGGATCTTCGCTAAGTTTTAACTATACAGGATGTTAGGTAAGATACGGGACGACGTTCATACTTTCATTTTTACTGAGCAATCTGAACTGCACAACGAGTAAATACCCGGCCTAGTGGTATATCTAGTAGTGATATTTACGTAGTTATACTTACCTACATGACTACTTATCTTCGTTTTTTTTTTTTGCAGAAGAGTACTTCAAGAGAATGTAATAAACTCTGATGACATTGCAATTGACGAAACGTAAGTACCTACCTTCTTTTTGTAACATGCAAGGTGGCGGATCTTCGCTAAGTTTTGACTGTACTGTATGTATGTAATTTATATAGGGTGTTAGGTGAGATAGGGGACGTCGTTCATACTTTCATTTTTGACTGAGCAATCTGTACTACACGAGTGTTTGGTAGCGTTTGAGTTATAGCCGTATGATTTGAACACATCTAGGCCTGATTAGTACTGCAACGTGATTCTGGCTGTTTTGAAGAAAACTCGTAAAGTTGTATATTCGTTTTTAACGATTAGCGAAAATCGAGCATTTCGGTAAATCTTGTAAGTACGGCTTTTATAAACCTACGACTGGTATGGATGTGTTCGTCGTTGCCTTTGAAATTCGAAACTGCCGGTTGTAAGAAGCGATAGCGGGGACAGGCGAAGCTATGTATATACGTCACAAAGATGGTCGCCGACCGTTGTAGATTATTGCTTATATCTCGAGTTCTATCTCATCAAATCAGTTGTTTGAGGTGTCATTTGAAAGCTCATTTATTTATAATGTAGTTGTTATATAATTATGTGCATACATACCAACAAGCTTAAACGACAGCTTCCGTGGCGAGTCCGACTCGAACTTGGTCGGTTTTTTAGAATTTTTATATTTTGAACTTTTGGACATCATACTTATAAATATTTATTTTTATTTTGTTTTAAGCACGTGGATGACATTGACCCTGTTTCACTCAGCGTGGTCATCATCCTGCGTCAGTCATGGTTTGGTGGGGGGTATCCTGTCACGGCGTCACAAAGCTTAGTTTTTGTGAAAAGGGGGTTAAAACTTCTGCTAAAGTGTATCAAGAGACCGTCTTATATGGTGTTGTACAACCCCTTAGCAATACACTTTTTAAAAATCTACCGTGGAGTTTCCAACTAGACTCTGCACATGGTCACAAGGCGCGAACTACCCAAGCCTGGCTGGAAGCCAATGTTCCGGACTTTATAAGGGCTGAAGACTGGCCCTCCTCTAGCCAGATCAAAACCCCCTGGACTACAAATTATGGTCAGGTTTAGAGGGCATGGCCTGCTCTAAACAACACGCCGACATAGAGTCACTTAAGAAATCTTTGAAGCAAGCAGTGGCTAAATTTCCCATGGAAACAGTCCGTAAATCCATAGATTCTTGGCCAGACCGACTAAAGGCCTCTATCAAGGCCAAATGTGGTAATTTTGAATAAAATAATAGTTATATTTTTGTTAAGACTTCAATACATATGTAAATATAACTTTTATTAACATTACATTACTGTATAAAAAAATAAATGCATTTTCATTTGTAACAGAACTTATGGCTAGACATGCATACATATCGTCACGCTTTTTCCCGAGGGGGCTGGCAGAGGGGTAATACAACACCCACATTTCGCCGGACGATATTCAGTCCCAAATGTGACAGGGGGCGAGCCTGTCGCCATTCACCGGGCTCCAGTTATGTAGCAGATGACACACAATACGCACATATGTTCACACAATGAACAAATTGGTGCGTGCCGTCGGCTGGGTTCGAACCCAGCAGAGCAAAATTGCCACTCCCAACTAGGCTGCCATCGATTCTACAACTATATCACAGAACAAATAATAATACTACGTACCTATAGCTCAATTGTATATATATATAAATGTAAATATTGTGAATGTATATTTTTGTATTGGATGTTTTGTTAGTACTAGCAGAATGTCCGCCACTTCGTACCCAGGGTATGTATACCTATATATCCGGTATAAGTTTACTCGATTCTTTCATAATTATTGTTCAAAATTATTCTGAATCGTGTAGTTTTTTAACTTTGTAACATTTAACAAACCATACAATATTATTAGTACGCACCTAATGGTAAAGTAAGGTAATTAAAATTGTTATTACCATTGTTATACAATATACCCAAAAATAATGAAATTTACTATGTTGTATTATTTAATAAATACCGGTAGTTACACAATCATTCCGACACCCTGTATAAATATTTGTCCTAATAAGGATAACAAGTAGCCTATGTGTCAATCCAGGGCATAAGCTAACTCCGTTCCAAATATGATCCTCATCCGTCTAGCCGTTTAGGTGTGAATAAGTGAAATACGAGTAAGTACCTAACTTCCACACACAATCGCAATCTTTTGTATTTATGAGTGTGATAAAATGGAAATATGACACTACCGGTAAAATGAAACTAATGCCACGACTGCTCACACATCAAAAATACAACAACTCGTGGACATGAGATTGGTTGTACCTACCTATATTGGCTTGAACGGCATTTTTTAGATTTTTTTTTGGTTGGCATCAAATAAAAAATTTTCATAAAATGGATGAGTACAATGACGGACGGATTATTTTATCGATTTCCTAAAAATGGGTGTTTAGGTACTCGATACCATAACGTGACTGACGGGTGAAAGACGTGCGCGCGGCGCATCGCACACAACTTTTGTGTCGCGTGAATGAATACGTCGCGCTCCCAAAAAGTGCGGCCTGAGGTAGAGTAAAATACCTAAAGTTCTGGGAAAGCCTCGCCTTAAGAAGCAGGGCCGCCATGCTAAAATTTTCATTTACAATAACTTTTCAAATCTTATAACCGAACTAAATAATAACTAATTTAGACAGACGCTAAAACATTTATTTGAAAACAATCCGTTTTACAATTTAGGGGAAATTATAAAACTTACTTACGTAAGTAAGTAAGTTTGTAAGTAAGTTTATAATACAAAACAAACTTACCTTACGTACCTTAAAACGGCTTGTTTCCAAAGAAATGTTTTAGCGTCAGTCTAAATTGGTTATTATTTAGTTCGGCTATATGATTTGGTAGCTTATTGTACATTACAATATATTCCCCTAAATTGAAGAAGAACTCAATTGACGTAATATATATCAATTGAGTTCTCGGAATCCTCATTTTTGTACCGAAATCAAACGGAGCAAGTTTTGTCATAATATTTTTAGTAACATTCTTTATTTTGCGATCAATTTCGAGTATGTTGCTATTTATTTTTTGGTTTTTACCTAGGTTTAAGATATTTTTATAAAAATGACTACTTACGAGTGACATTCAATGTTAATTACGGTCGATAAATATTTCTGATTTCTGTTTCACGTTCTTAAAATACTTGTTTGGTTTATTCGCTAGCTACCGTTAATCAGAGATCGTGCGACAGTTAATTGCTGATAAAATTAAATACCAAAACGTTCGATGCAATTGATCGAATCATTTGAACGATATAACGATAAGATTCCTTTCAGAAAGTAGCACAAGGTCCAGGGTGTTTTTAACACGAAAATAATGTCAATGACAGTTAATGACGGCGAGGCAAATGTGTATCGGGCAAATCGGGCTTGCCTTAGAAAAATTAAGAGTTCGGCGACCACTTTAGACTAGCTTCGCATTGGCTTAAGATATTCTATAGCCATTTCGTCTAGAAGAAGAAGACGAGCGAAGAGAGCGAGTAATGATACTGACGAATTTGCATTGCATTGTGGCGTTTCTGCCCGTAGCGTATCATATCATCAGCGTAGTGTGTCATTCTCCACGTGTCAACTTTATATACGAAGTCAATCGAGCCAGCGTTAGCGAGCGAAACAAATTTTTGTCGAAGCTTCAGCTCCAATTTTTTGACAAAAATTCTTTCGTATTTTCGGATTTCTGCCCAGATGGCTGTTTGCCCTTCAGGTATTTTCCAACAAAAAAACGTATCTCCGCAATATTGAAACATTTTCAAAAACTGACTGAAGAAAAAACTGTATAATTATTGAATCTGCTTACAAACTTTTGCAAGAATTGGTAGAGAAATACGACCTGTGGAGAAGAGAGGACAGACGCCGCCACGAGTTCTTCAGCTCACAGAACCACTACTTCCTACTAATATTATAAACGCGAAAGTTTGTATGTATGGATGGATAGATGTTTGTTACTCTTTCACGTCAGAACGGCTGAACAGATCTGGATGAAATTTGGCACAAAGATAGATTATAGTCTAGAATAGCACATAGGATACTTTTTAACCGCGGGTGAAACCGCGGGGCGCAGCTAGTATTTAATAAATCTATGCCGTAGAGGCGTAGAGCTTCTAAATCAGTAACAAAATCTCAAATATTATTTGTAAAAAACAAAATAGTGCGTGGAGTCCCTCCGCGCGGAATAACTGAAACTTCAGTGCATCTTTCTTACTACGCGCATGCGTTCGAGTGCTACGCATTCACTCTCGCTCTGTCTCTTTCTATTCCCTCCTTTCCTAGGAGCGTTAAACGTTTAACGCAACCTTATTAGAAGTTTCACTTCAATAACTCAACGCACCAACTTAACGTGTTGAGTATAGTTTGTTGTTATTGAAGTAACAATAGCCAAGTACACCTGTCTCGGGAGACGGAGGGACAAATATGCACAAAGAACAGGCATTGACACGGCTCAATTATTACAGTCACGAATACTTGTCCAGTTCTCAGTAGCCAATTTCTTTGAACACATTTACGAAGTAAGGTCAATTTAATTCAATTCTGAAACATACAATCGACATTAGCAATTGACATTGTTAGCTTTCGCATGTCCGATTTCTGTCCATTTCGATTCTCTTGAAATTTTATGAGCAGGTTTTTAAAACTATTTAGAATTTTTTCGTCGAGGCACTTTTTGCAAATTTTCAAAATAGCAGAGATAAGATTTAAAAAAAAAAAAATATCTCCGCCATTTTCCAAAATTTCCAAAAACTGACTCGGCAAATAAAACTGTAATTATCGAACTTGCTCACAAAATTACACGAGAGTCGGTTGTCGAGGGCGCGGTTTCCTCCGCGCTCCTATAGGATCCGTTAAATTTTTAGAGATGAAAGGCAACCCTATATATTTTTATGTATTTCTGACAAGGTGTATGCAAAATAGTATGATGATCAGTTGAGTCGTTACGGCGAATGAGCGTAACAAACAAACTAACGCACTTTCGCATTTACCACACTAATATTATAAAGGCGAAAGTTTGTAATTGTGTAAGTGTCTTAGTGTGTATGTTTGATACTACTTCACGCACAGAGAAAAAAAAAAAAAAAAAAAAGTAAAGTAAAGTAAAATTTTATTGTTCAAAACTGTGTACATAAAAAGGTGAAGTAAGTATGTTAAAGTACCTAGTCTCAACAGTTTGTCCTAACGGACATGCAATATTTAACATTTTAGAAAATTATGTAATATTTACTAAACTAGACATTTACATCTAATTCAGACTTCAATAAAATTAACATTAAACAAAACAATTTGACGAACAAACACTACTAACAGATGTACGGATTTTGATGAAATTTGGTATCGAGGTAGATTATACCCTGGATATACACATGGGCTATTTTTTAACCGCGAGTAATACCGTATGGCGCAACTATACTAATATATAAAATTAGTTAAGATTAGGATTCATGTTACGTCTTTCAATGCAATCTGCCTTCGATATTACTTTAATGTATGTACTCTAATGTATTTCATCAACACTTCTTTAAAGTTTTGGTTTCTTTATCAACAGATCAAACTATCACGTAGAGCTTGTTTAGAAAGAGAACTATCAAACAAAAACGGGAACTTACGTCTCCAACAAAACAAATAAAAAAAGATTAAGAACAGCGGCGACCTCAAATCCCACAACAGTTCAGAGTCGTTAATGCCTAACTACAAATTTCCTATGGAAATGTGACCCAGCGTTGGTTTAAGTAATAATTAATTGACAACTAACCTGTATTATTATCTACCTGTATTCCTCTTAAATCATAATAATTAAGATACCTACTAAAGTCACGGTTCCCGGAGTCCGTGGAGTGTAAGTTTTGACATACATTTATACATACATGCATATAATCACGCCTCTTCGCCCTTCCTATAGGGGTAGGCAAATACTACTTCTGTCCTCTTGCTACGATCCTGCAAACAACTTTCGCTTCTTCCACTTTCATGAGTCTTTTCATACACGCTCGTCGGTTACGGGTACTCTTGACCTGGCCTTTCTTTAAGACGTCTTAAGTTTTGAATATTAACTAATCTTAAACTAACTAACTTCTAACTAATTTTATAAATGCGAAAGTGAGTTTCTTCGTTTGTTTGTTTGTCTATTTGTTTCTTTGTTTGTAACGCTTTCACGCCTAATCTAATCAACTGATGATCATGAAATTTTGCATACACGTTGTCTGAGATACAGAAAAGGACATTGGGTACTTTTTATTCCGAAAAAATAAACAGTTCCTGTGGGAACGCGGGTGAAACCACGGGGCGCAGCTAGTAAAAAAAAAAGTATAATAAAATTAACGTCTCTAAGCACGGCGGTTAGTAATTGCTAAGTTTATTTGTAGGTTTACAATCATTGTATCAATCGAAACCGACTTCCTTGTGGAAAGTACCCTCAATGTCAAGGCGAGCAAGTTAATTACTGTAAGGTTCATTTACATTTGATCAATGACCGGCAAAGCTGACGAATTCACGAGGCTGCATCGCTTGTATATAAATAGAAGAAAAAGGGGGGGGGGGGGGGTACTTCGTACTATGATCCAAAAAAACAAAGTCTAGCATTTAGGGAGCAAACACGTAATGACGTCACTGGCATCGTCATCCGTCTTTGTCGAATTACATATTTGTAATTACATAATTCGGTCTTGCTTGAGCATTGATTGATTGACTTCACTACGTGTTGCCTGAGTGACAGGAATGCTATACCTAGTGGATATTATTATACCATACCTATTATTATACCATACTTCGTTACAGTTATTACAGAAAGACAAATTTAATTTATTATCGTGAGCATAAAACATTTAATTTGTTACCTAAGAACGGATTGCCTTTTGTAAGTGGAGTGGAGTGGAGTGGAGGCCATTTTTATTTTGCAAAAGCGAGCGGTCCGCGCTATCTACGGAATGGGTCCCCGTGAATCATTGAGAGATTTATTTAAAGAAATAAATATATTAACTTTACCTTCTTTGTATATCTTTGAAAATATTATGCACGTTCGCAAAAATCTACATAAATTTAAATTGAACAGTGACTTTCACAATTATAACACTAGAAATAAGGATAGGATAGCTGTACAGAGATTTAGACTGACTAAGTCAAGAAAGTCATTTTTAGGCAACTGCGTTCGTTTTTACAATAAAATCCCGAAAAATATAACAGGGCTCACCGAGGGAAAATTCAAATCACATGTAAAAACTACATTAATGAAAAGAGGATATTATAAGGTTAAGAACTATTTAGAAGATAAAGATGTCTGGAGCCTTCCACTTCCGCCAAGTCGCCACTAGTATTTATAGATATTACCTAGTTGTAAGCCAAAATTTGTGAGACTGATATATATTTATTACCTATTTGAAAAAATAATGCCCCTCAGTTTCTTGCCTGTTCTTCTGAGTAGAGGCTTTTTTGTCCGAACAAGGCGGTCGAGTCTATTTAAATAACTTTGACGTTCATAAGTGTATCTTTGATACCTAAATTGAATAAAAACATTTTGACTTTGACTTTGACTTTGTAATCCACAACAACAATTAATCAATCTACTAAACCTTTGATGTGTATTAGTTGATTGGGCAACTTAGAAAACAATATGCTCATAACTTAGTAAGTTGTAACACTTGTTAAGAGTTTAAATTGTTCAGTTAACTATTGAACATTGTGAAATGTTGACTTCAACTATTGATTAGTAACAATGGAAGGTATTGTTTTTGTAGTAAACTATACTTTACACCTTGGAAAGTATGGGTTGCGACGTCATCGACTAAAACGATTGTTTTCCAGTTAATAATGACTAACAACATCCTACATCGGCATTTTGAAGGCGAAATCTTGATGCTGGCTAACTTTTAGCAAACCGAGTGCTAATTTTAGATAGCTTTGATTGACGTAAGCTAATATTTGGTGCAGGATACGAACGAGATAAGGCGATAGGCAGTTATCGATGTAGGTTGAGCGATTGAGCATGGGTGGAAACTGGAATATGTGGGAATTCTCATTGAATGTTTAAGCGAAATATAGTAAACAGGTAAACTTATCTTAATCAATCAAACTGGAAAAATAGTACATATTTTATCAAACAGTCTAAACTGTTATGTACTTACTTTTATTACTTGTTTAAGAGTCCGGCGACTACGTTACTTTACTCACCACTTTACTAACTTCGCATTGGCTTAAGGTTTTCCATAACCATTTCGTCTAGAAAAAGATGAGCGAAGAGAGCAAGTAAAGCTATACTGACGAGCCTTTAAAGTTACCTACAAAGTGACAAAGTGTTTTTTTTAATGACTTTTGTACTTCTCTAATCATTCTTAAATAACTAAGAATGTTCCTTGTATTATGTATTCATTTAAAAGCTAATGTTGTAGACAACCTCCCTATGTAAAGGGATTTTTGATTTGCTTTGTCTATCTACTGATTTATTCATCAGTCAAAAATGACCCCTTCCAAATGCGGAAATTTTTCATAGCTCTATTTTAGCTTGAGAACGTTTTAAAAAAAAAACAATAACATAGGGGCGGAGATATTGTTAATTTAATTGTACATACTAAATTTATCATAATCTGACAAATAGTTTTCAAGAAATTTGAGAAGCGCGTTTGTATGGAAATTTCAGGGCGTCGCGGCCCTCTTAAGCTTGATGTATTACTTATTGACCAATGTTTACAATTGTACTAATTTCACAACAAATTCAGTAGCAAACTTAACTTGCCTATGACGTCACTATAAGGTATTGATGTTGATGCGAGTTGGACCCAAACATTCGTGACGTGTTCCCTAAGAGCCGTGTCTGCGCTGTCTCTGTTGCTGTTGTGATTTTGTTAAAAAAAAAATATTTTGTGGGTTTTTTTAAGAGACTGACCGATCTAAGCTCAACATTAAAATCTGTGAGTGTAAATCACCCCTATTTTCTCACCCTTAGGATAGGATTTTTTCCAAATGTATTTGAGGCCAATTTCGAAGAATCCTTTAATCCAATAAAAAATAATTACCTATCAAAACCGGACAACTCTGTAAAAAGTTATGCATGTTCACACATTACAATAGCTTGTGAGATGTAAGCTCTATAACTTACCTAGAGCATCAGAGAGGACATGCAAAAACACGCCCTTCATGTTCATATGCCCAGGATCGCTGCCCGACCTGCAAGGCTGTTTGTTGTTGTTCGGTGTCTTGGCTGACTTTGGCGGGACCATCATCTCGTCGGTTTCCTCGGTGTCGGTGGCGTTGTGCCCGAGGGCCATGTCTGCGTTGCTGTTGACGATCTCCGTGAGATGCCTGACGTTGGCTGGCGGAGGGACGCCGCCGTGGGAGTGCCCATGCCCGTGTTCTGGAACAAGTTGGACGTTATAACTTGATTTTTATGGCCAGTCGAAGGTCCCTGGAAGGAACCCGCTCCCTCTGGCTTGAGAAGCGGGGCTTCTCCCAACTAGGCTGCCAGCACTTAAAGTGATATGTTTTAAAAAAAAAAATGCCACCGTATATGTATGCGTATTAAAAAAAGAAAACCACCGGCTCTGCACTGTAGTTCCTAATCTCTCTAAAGAGCTAAATTGGCGGATCTTCATTGTGCAGTCAGCACATTGACAACTAAATGATATATAGTCGCTGCAAACCAGTGGCTTGACATATCCGTTTCAATTGTAGCCTTATTATTTGTGACCTATTTTATTGAGATGGGCTGAGTTTTTACACAGCGCGTAGATTTTAGCAAGATAACAGATAACATAACGTGACCAAGTGAATGTTAACGAGCTTCAGCTTAGACAAAAATGCTTTCGTATGTGCGGATCTCTGTCTTCGTCTACATGTTGCATTTCTTAACCGATTATCTTGAAACTTTTCTTTTAAGTATCCTATGTGCTATTCTAGACTATAATCTATCTCTGTGCCAAATTTCATCCAGATCTGGCGTAAAAGAGTAACAAACATCCATCCATCCATCCATTCTTACAAACTTTCGCGTTTATAATATTATAGCAGGAAGTAGGATAGTAGGGTTTTTTTGTCAATGAAGTTTTTTTTTTTTTTTTTAAATTGCGGAGAAAATTGAGAACAGACGCCGGTTGCGAGTTCTCAAGCTTACAGAGACACTATTATTTAATAACAGGATTATTTTTTTAATCTACAGGTTACAGGTCTATTTAGATTTTTTGATCGCGAATCAAAAAAATCTGATAAATTGATTGGTTGAAATTCAAAATTTTGATTTTGAATTAGTTCCGTGTCTTGATCAACTCGCCAATTTCAAATTACATCCGATTCATTAAGTTAAATTAAGTATCTACCTACTTTATATTTGCATAACATGTCATTCTGACTTGATTGGGTACTCATTCATTCAGCATAATAAGCACCAAATTATGTATTGAAAAAATTACGATGTTTTTTAGTGACGAGGTCAAACAAGATTAATAATCTAGCAGGTAAGCTAAGTAGGTGATAGTATTTTTAAATTGTTTTTGTGCTATCTAGCTCTTGCCGTCTGGACGTTGAGAACTAGGTTTTGTCATAATACTACTTTTATATTTAGACTAGTATTTTGCGTGGAGGCGCGGATCGCATTCGGTCCGCAGGTTGTTCCGACTAGATATTTATGAAAGGCGCCACCTAGTTTCATTCGCTTCATAGCTGAATTTCTCACCAATGGACTATTTATACGTATACTACCTGCGCCTGGCGGTCACAGCATAAAAAGCAGTGCCCTTTTCTGTTGATTGGATAATGTGTATGCAAAATTTCATAACGATCGGTAGAGCAGTGAAAGCGTAACAAACAAACGAACAAACTTACTTTCGCGTTTATAATGTTAGTTAGGATTAGGATTTAAACTTCAAGATACTTCAGAGGATGAATATAATCACTGTTCGTAAACTAGGTCTCCTGTAGTGTTTAGGTATCCAGTATCTAGGTCACGAACCACGCAGCTGATGCAGTCTAATTAGAAAATCGAGTCGCAGATGCACGGCTCAATGATTGAACTGATATTCTTGCTATGGCTAAGCCCATTAGCATATTGAAGACTATGAATGCCTTGTATGTATGATGTATGATTGACTGAGCTTCCCTATATTTTTTACAGATGGAAAACATACCAAGACTTAGAATGGGAAACGCAAAGACATTACTTTGAGATTTGTTTGATAAAAATCTTATTTTTACGTCACCAAAGCAAAAGTGTGTTTGGCGGTTTGTTCATTATTACTTCACAAGGGCACAGTGGTTTCTGGTTTTTTTTTATACTGGGAAAATCGTGCCTGCATCGCACCTAGTTCAGAGTTGAAATACTCTAACCTGGTTCTGGATCGTCCATCGCGTATTTCTTATTCTCCTTCTTATACAGTTCGTATCCTACAAAATGTTGGTGATCCAGTCTTTCTGTTATTTGGCCTACCGAGCCCTGTTACCACCACGTCTTGCGTATACCTAAGCTAAACCTGTCACTCCTTTCCATCCAACGTCCTATAAAAGTCCTATTCCTGTTCGTTCTCGTCACTCAACCTTCGCATTATCGATTCATGCAGTTTCTTTTCAATGACCCATTTTCGCTTACGTGTATAATTTAGCAGTTTGTTTCGCGCCTCAACGTCTGGCGAATGGTATAACCTATACAACTTACACACGAAATGTTGTTATTTAACTCGAATACCTAAAGATTCAGAATAATATTTAATAGCCCGGTTAACGGAATTTATCAAATAATTACTCAGTTCATAATTGATTGTTGACTAAACAAAGGATAAGGTATTTATGGAAACTCTTGGATGGTTTATTGTTTTGCAGGATACTAGTATTTTTGATTTAGCTACAGGAGTACTTTTTTTATTAATAGTCACTGTAACCGTTTTTTAAATAGAATGTAGAGCCGCTCAACGTTACATTAAATATTATTGATTAGTTAAGAAGTCGATGGTGTTTGTTACTTCCATTGCATCTAATAACAACTAAAGTAGAAAGTTTCGCATCATGCGAACATCGAGAATCGGTACAAAAGCAACTGTCAATTTGTCTGTACCTTTCATTAAATTAAATGTGGTATCATCAAGACGACATAGACTCTATCCCGGGTGCAATATACGGAACACTGAAAAATTACCTGTAGAATCACAGGATATACCATTGTGAAAGATAACAGAAGATACAGGTGTATAGACACTCTTCCATGTCCAAACAACTTAGCTAGTTAAAAAAAGAGTAAAATAATAACATAACATATCGTCACGCCTTTCCCCCGAGGGGGCTGGCAGAGGTGTAATACAACACCCACATTTCGCCAGACGATATTCAGTCCCAAATGTGACAGGGGGCGAGCCTGTCGCCATACACCGGGCTCCAGTCATGTAGCAGATGACATACAATACGCACATATGTTCAGACAATGAACAAATTGGTGCGTGCCGTCGGCTGGGTTCGAACCCGCTCCCTCTGGCTTGAGAGGCGGGCTTTCTCCTAACTAGGCTGCCATCGCTATCACATAACATTGTAAGTAAACTGTCTTCCTACTCAACTTACCGTGGAAAAGGAACAGTCCAATGATATTGAGCAGCAGGCCGAGAGCTCCGACGGCCACCAGCATCTCCACGTCGTGGATGACCTCAGTCTCGATAAACCTCTTCACAGCCTCGACGGTGATGCTAAAGCATAACGCTACAAGAAATACGGCGTTCACCAAAGCGCCTAGCACTTCAGCACGCGCCCACCCGAAAGTGTTCTTTGACCATTTCTTTGGTGACATCTGGGGAAGAGACATTTTTTGTAAGCACACTGTGTGGACACACAGGTTTTATTGAACGGTTTCGAGGATATATCGAAGTAGGGGAAAAACGTGAAAAAGGTTGACCTTACTATGTAGAATAAATATCCTACTCTCGTTCTCGTTCTCTTTAAAACTCAAATCATTCATCTCAAGAATAGATCTTCTTAAAAAAAATACCACACAAACTGTCTCTCTCCAAAAAACGTGAAAAAGGTTGACCTTACAGGATAAATATCCTACATAGTACGGTCAACCTTTTTCACGTTTTTCCCCTACCGTGGAGAGAGACAGTTTGTGTGGTAATTTTTTTAAGAAGATCTATTCTTGAGATGAATGATTTGAGTTTTAAAGAGAACGCGGTTAGACGTGAATGTATCATAGGATGTCCTGCAGCCATGAGTGACGATCCGTCTATCAGCGGCGCACAAACTAGAAGCAGAAAGCCAAAGACTGCGGTGAGTGGCTCACATAGGTACATTTCTGTGTTCGGATTCGGACAGAAGTAGAAAAAATTACACGCTTACTCTAACTCTAAGGGAAAATATGAAGGCTGATTAGGAAATGCATGTTCAAAACTAGTGCAAATTAGAGAGTACTGCTACGAGAATAATTTATTAGTTAGGCCTGAGTTAGGAAGGAGCGGAAATTCGCGCGTGGCGTGCAGCGTCGCATAGCGAGGGCAAATCAAACATTAGTCCAATGTATCATGCTGCGTTTAGGCAGAATCGTGTTCTCGTGCGTTTAATTTGATTTGTTTTTTTTTCAATCGCGCAACACGTCTCTGCATGCGCCGTGCGACGCCAAACGTCACCCTGAACGAGGCCTAAGGCGTTTGTTCTGCATTGGGCTCTTGGTTGTGAGGAATTTTGTAGTGTGTGACTCAACAAAATTAATTTAGCAAGAAAAAAGAGTAAAAGTTGGGCTTCTTAGTATTGGAGGCCAGAACAATGTTTGGGTCGCTTCACCAAAAAAAAATAGTTGGTTTACGTTTCAAAGAAACATTCCTAGGCTGTAAGTAACTTGATAATGTGTAGGGACAATACTTCATTCTTATTCCTTCGTTTAAAATTTAGATATTGCTAGGTACCTGCCTAAATGGAACTACTTATTTAATAATATAAGACAAAATCGATTTTTCCTTTAGTTTGAATGTTTTAAATACCTAGACAAGATTATCTGATATTATCAATTTTGAATGAATCTACAAAATAATATGCATATATTTACTAAACTAAGCCAAACTCAACTTACATAATTTGCATAATCAAATAATTTCTATGTTAAGAGCGTAATACTTTATGGGTTCATAAAATACCAGTTTAGGAATGTGTGTATGTTATTCTCAGAATATAACGATTACAAGGATATCCCCGTGCTCACTTCCTGTTATTTGGATGAGTCATGAAAAGTTGTGTGTCGGAAAAATATATCTTATGGAATGCAGTGTGCATTTTCAACCTACTTTTTTTTTTTTTTTTTTTTTTTTTTATATAGAATAGGTCGGCGTTTGACCACCAACTCGCCTGATGTTAAACGACGTTGTGGTCTAAGATGGAGCACGACGACCTAGAAGGTACTTATTAACTCTAGCCCTGAAGTTTTGTAGAGTGAAGAAGTACAAAGACGGCAGCACTTGTACCAGTGTACCTACTGTGGCACTTACCTATGCTATGATCAGTATAGATAATTTATGCTATGGGAGTGGAAAATAAGAATGATGAAATTATCTGTACATTTACATCATGTTAGGGCTCGAGTCAATGACTATTAATATAGTACTAGCTGTTACCCGCGACTTCGTTCGCGTCTCAGATCAACCTAGAGAATAAGATGGCGCACGGTATGAGTGAAGCCAAAAACCATCAAAAAACTACGCTACTGTCATATATGTACACAACACGCACACATTGATGCAAAAAAACTACACTACTCGCTTGGTCATTCTTACCTCGACATTATGTGCATTGGTCTATGGTATAATTTCGTGTACATAAATATAGACAGTGCATTATAAAAGTGTGGCCAGGACTACATTTTGAGGTTCTTTTTAAAAACTGTGCAGTTTTTTTACAAGTCAATTTTGAAAAAGCCGTAACATTAAACTCTAGCAAATATGTGCACATAGTGCATTATAAATATAAAATCTACTAAGGTTGGATATTGGAATGGAAATGGCTAATGTAGAGTTTGGGAATAAATCTTAGTTTCCATGCAATTGTAAATGTTTTTCATGGCAACATTACCACGCGCACACTTTTAAAAAGAAGTGGCTTCAGCGAGATATAACGCAGTGTTTTACCTTTTCCTCTAGATTAAAAAAAAACAGAAAATAGTTTCCTCGTGATACACTGTAACTACTTAATTATCAAATTTCATCAAGACCTATTCAGCCATTTAGCTGTAAAATGCCCATGAAAAGATAGTGTTACTTTCTATTTTATGATATTAGTATGGATGGATAAGTACATGTAAAGCTTTAAATAATCCATCAGCCAACCCAAGGTGTGTGTAAATTTAGTAAATTCGCAATGAGAAATAGTTTAGGAAATTCTGACAAACCCTACTAATATCATAAACGCGAAAGTTTATAAGAATGGATGGATGGATGTTTGTTACTCTTTCACGGCAGAACGGCTTAACAGATCTGGTTAAAATTTGGCACAGAGATAGATTATAGTCTAGATTAGCAATGGGATACTTTTTAACCGCGAGTGAAACCGCAGGGCGCAGCTAGTAAATTATAATTATATTGTTACTATATTGGAACAGGATATTGACAATTACTTCCTTTATTGTTAACTATAACAATGTAATCATGGGTCTTTGTATAAATGAACATTCTATTAATAGTGTTTTAGGTGGCTTAATTTACTTTTAACTAGAAACTACTAGGTAACTATAGTTACAGACAGCCTATAACATTATAAGCAATCTCCAACCATTATTAAAAGGAATTTTTGAATTAGTACTAACAACAAAGCTAAGGAAAGTTGCATGAACTATCTTATGTATAAATGAAAGATTGTCTTACTTTAACTGATAAAAATGCAATAACAAGCGCAGCAACGTCGCTGAGCATGTGAAAGGAATCTGCGACTAGAGCCATTGAGTTGGTAATGTATCCCACAATCAGCTCCACGAAGAAGAAGCCCCCCGTCAGCCACAACATCGACAATAGTCGACATTTCTTTCCTGTATAGCGCCCCATTGTATCTGTTGACAATATACACATTTCATTACTAAAAAAATTGTCATCATTAAAGTAGTAGCGTTGATAGGATGTTACAATTGCAATCAACCAAAATCTCTGGGAGGAAGAATTCTTTGTCTTTTTTTTTTGTTGGCAGAGCAGAAATCTTCAAAAAGATGCCTGGCTGCATTGGGGTGCATCCCGGTTATGTTTTTTTTTATTTTATTTCTCAGCTCAGCTCAGCCGGTGTTACTTTACTTAGTTTTTTAGCCATGAAATAGGAATGTAATAAATTGCATAACAGTGACATGGTTACTTTCACATTAGTAAGTTTACAGTGTATGAATATTTATAAAAAATTATGTTGTAATTTAAGTTCAAATATTATTCTATTATGATTTAAATAACATTTAGCACAGGTAGCATAGAATAACAGTTTAGTTATAAAGTAACCACAAAATAACTGCACTGCTTGTCTAATTTATATTTGACTCCTATATGATTTGCTTAATACTTCATTGGTTTCTTGAATTTGAAATATTCTTCTCCCTTCCTTTCCTTTGTCTTCTTCATCTGACTCATAACACCATGTAAATACCTACCTTTTCTTTTTAGAACATGAAGGACAATACAATGGATAAGGTTTTATACCTACAAAAGACAAAGGCAAAGTGTCTAACAACTTGTGCATAATTATTCAACCTTTATTAGTTTTTAAAATGCAAATTATGCTTTCAGTTTTATTATGCAATAAACCAAGTAAAAAATTGAGTAAGTACTTAGTAAATTACATTCTTTAATTTATTTTAAACAATTATTTTTTTAAACTTACCTTCTAAAGCTTCAGCTCTTTAACTGATGAGATTATTTGCTGAGATGTTGTTACTTAGCAACATTAATACTGACTCAGCATTTTCTGTATTCATATAGATTCACCATTATTAATACTGTCCAAGTGATTGTGTTTATAGGCTGTACTTTAGATGATCATGTATTATTAAGATAATATAGCATGGCACAAGCTTTATTAGCTTAAAAAGAGTCCCCAGAAGTATGTATCTGTATTTAGTAACTGAATCAAATAAACTTTATAATTACTATAGTAACTATTATTATTATACTGTTACATAGATGGGCAAAATAAGGTCTCTCTGGTCGAAATAGGAATTATCTTATGTTAAATTTTTTATGATAATAAAATATGTGTTATGATCGACTGCATAGGTACCATGTTTAATGAAGCCCTCAAATTGTCTGTCTTATATTAGTTTGTTGTTAATTAGTAGGTATTTGAATGTTTTTTTGAAATAACTTAAAATTATATGTGAAACGTTTAGTGCAGCATTTTAAGTAGGTCTAGTTGATGCATGTATGACTCACAAAGTGTTACATTCGAAGTGTTTGATGTCGACAATAGAACAATACATGTACTTACTCACTTGGTATTAAATTCCCGTTTTGGTTTCACTATCAGTAACTGTTGCCCAAAGGGTCCGTGTGTCAGAAGGCCCGAGAAATATGCATACTCATTTCATAGTAGGACAATGCGCTCCGGTATCGATTCAGTGTAAACCATGCACAAACACAACACTAATACTTGATAAGGTAAACATCTAACACTACAAAGCGAATTTAAAAACAAATCTTTACCACGAAATTAAGCGATGATTAGAAATTTTCGTATAGTATGAGCTGAAGTGATATTTTTTATGATTTAATTTTACTAAAATTTAATTTACGCGACCAGAGGACAAAGGGAGTTACCGAACGTTTAGCACACCGTTTACGATTTGATAGCAATAATGAAATGGATTTTGTGACGAATTTATTTATTTCGATCTGCTCAACACGAATGAACTCCACATACAAAATGTCACTAATTTTATTTTTGACAATGACATGACATGTCTTTGACGTTAGTACTTTTTTTTTCTAGAGATGTTACCTAAAATAATCGACTAAAACTGATTTTAAGCGGAAGTAAAGTTTTTTTTCCAAAAATATTTTTTATTTTTGTCTACGAATATGGATGACAGCTCCTTTATTTGACAGCTGACAGCTGTTGTCTGTGACGTTTGTGTCAAAACATTGTTGCAACTTTTGCAAGAATTCGAAAAAAGGAAAAGAGAAGTAGCTACGTAATATTCTGTGTAAAGAGTAGAAGAAAATTCAGCGAGAAAATTTTAAAATAGGTACACAAAACCTGGAATTGTTTTTTATATAGATGTTGTGCTACAAACAAATTATTAGCCAACACAAGAAACGCTTAAAATGTATGAATGTAATAGGTGTTTTTGATTCTGAAAAGTTTAGTAACTCAGTTCAAGTGTTTAGAGGTTAGGTATTGTACAAAAATATTGTAAATCTAGTGCAATACAATGACCTTTTTCAAGATAATTGGTAAAACTGTTGGTTTTATGGGGTATGCATTACAATACGCGTGTATTACCCACTGCACATTTGAGTATGTCGGAGATTTAGTGATGGTAAGTACTACTGTTTTTACACAGAAACTATGATACAAATTTATACCTATTTCTTTTGTCATCTGTTTTCTCTTCGTATATTTACATCTTTTTTATTCTGGAAGTTGTGAATTTTCTTTTCAATTTATTAAGTATCTGCAATTATGACCTCTACACTATGAAATTTATTAAAATATGCCACACCATGATTCTTCCTGCTATTTTCAATGTTTACGAGTATATCCATAAGCCTCAATTAAAGTTAGCTTACGATGAAGCCTTGTATCATTGCCATCTTTCATCAAGATTGATTATGTCCATCTCGATGAAACAGACTGACTCACGACTGTAACAGTAAGTCAGTTTATTAGCAATTTCTGAAAAATAATATTGTTACTCTTTTTTTCAGTGTTCTGGTCCTTCAATGGAACCAACCCTGGAGTCCAACAACATTCTACTTACTGAACACATAACACCAAGACTAAGCAGGCTACGGCGAGGAGACATTGTTATTGCTAAAAGTCCATCCAATCCAAAGCAGAATATTTGCAAAAGGATAAGAGGTTTGCCCGGCGACAAGGTCAAAGGGTACTTTCCTAGTCGTAGTCAAGTAGTTCCTAGAGGTTATGTATGGTTAGAGGGTGACAACGCTAGTAATTCATCGGATTCTCGAATCTATGGCCCAGTGCCAGAGGGTTTGATTCGAAGTAGAGTAGTTTGTCGTATTTGGCCTTTAGATAAAATTACCTCTTTATCTGACGAATGTTAGTGCTTAGTGCCAAGTTGTTGATTTTAATGAAATTGTTGGACTGAAAACTATTATTATTTTGTCAGCAATTTTGGATAAACTTTAGTCATAACTGAGAAATTTCAGTGACACTTAGACAAAAAAGATGACAAAAGAAGTTGTCTTAGATAACTAAGAACAATGAGCACTGCATCTGTACAAATGTGTCATGTAATATGGCTCAAGAATTTTAAGCCATTTAAAAACAAACACACTAGTTGATTTCTTGAAAACTACTATTTTATTTTAGGGAAGCTTGGTATAAAATGAAAATAATAAATTAGACATATTATTGCTATTAATGAGAAACAAAAAAAACTCATAAAAAGAAAAAGATTTATTTTTCAAAAAAATAATTCAGTAAAATTCAAATTGTGAAATTGACTAAGTAATAGTTTTCATTAAAACTTAACTAGTAAATTTGTATGTACAACATACAAATTATCACATTTTTATTAAACTATGGTGTAATCTGGAAAAAATATACCAGATTTTTTAAATGTTTATTGAATCCTGTAACTCTGCCATTGAGTCTGCGATAAAATTAATAATGTAAATAATGAAAAGGTTTGTGATGAATGTTTTGTTTGTAAATAAATCAGTTGTTATGAATAAATAATTTTATTTGACTCATTTGTATAAACTCACACTATATTGAAACCAGAGAAAGATCATTATATCACATTTGACACATGTTAAGTTAATTAGGGTTGATTTCAATGGTTTTGATAGATCTTGGCTCCAATTTTAATTCTATGAATGTTTGACTTGTGAAGCGTATCCTGACGTTGAGCTCTCGCGATCGCCTGTTAACAAAATAATCACTTAAGGTAATGCCGTAAAAACTGAAAAAAATAATAATTATACAACTTAAATTAATACCAGGATAGGTAATTATTAATCACTACACAAGGGTAATACATGGGCCGAAGAGACATTGTCTTTCCACCTTTTTTTATCCTGCCAGATTATATATGATATCAGTATTCTGGCAATTTGTCTCCAGCCCATGCCCAACTAGCCCTGCAGAAGACCCTGCAGTAGGTAGATAATGATGATGATGATACAACTTCTTACTTGGCCTTTTATCGGGTAGCTAGTAAACAGTAGATAAGTAAAATTCATAGTCTCATTTTATCTGGTAAGTACTTTATCAATTAAAACCTATTAAAATTTGGGTAAGTAGGTAGTCAATATACTAATTAGCTTTTTAGCTAATCTATTGTAGTTAGTTGCCTTGCGCTATCGATACTATCACAACACGGACACTAAATCATTATATAAAAAAGAAAATAAAAGACACACAAACAAAATTCTTATAAGTTCGTATAGCCACTTGGTCTGTACGAAATTGCTTGCTTGCCGACTAATGTCCGTTGTTCATGGTGGTAAAAAAGTTACCTGTTTTGGAGAACCATGACGTAATTTCCGTCTGGTTTCAGGAAAGCAACATTTTCAACGCTCACTAGACTTCTCCTTGACACCCTGATTCTTCTAGATCCTCTCGGTATGAATTTTGAGAAATGCCCCATCGCGTAGTACATAGGTTGCTTGATAAACTCATCTTGGTCCCCATACACTAAGATTGGTGCGTCAACGTAGTTGTGAGCCCAGTTTGGACCGCCCTCTGGATCCAAGCAGAGATTCCAATCGATCCAACCGACCACAAAGTTGTTTAGGTCCTAAAAACAAAAAAGTTTGATTAGGTACCTACTGGAATAACAAAACGAAGCTCTAATCACTTGAAGACGGATTTGATGGTGTCCTGATGGGTAGAGTAGGTAGGTGAAAGTTAAAAAGCGTCGTGCCATGATGTACCTAATTGTTTTCTTTCGCTGGTTCCATTTGGGTTGGGATTTGTACCCATACCCTTCAGGAAGGCTCTAGGAAGGCTATACAACGCTCTAGCATACAATCATCATACTATTTTACAATAGTTTCTTCATACCTGCATAATGCTAGTTGTGTATCTGCGTGCCCTTCTCCAGGATCCGATTTCAACTTGCAGGGCGTCCCAAGGCATAGGTCCTTCGCAAGCCTCAGTCGACAGGAGAATCTTGCCCGGATAACGGTTTTGTAGAGCCGTAAGAATTCTAGCGGGGAAAAAGTTTCCGTAATAGTGAATGGCGATTCCATCAATGTAGTCTATTGATTTTGGATCTTCTCTCTCCATCTGTAAAATAAAAGTCCTTAAAGAATGTCTCAAAAATCGGTTTCCGCTACTTCGAACTTATCTCTTCCAACATTGAGAATGAAGCCATATTTTTGAACTCTCCAATGGCTACTTGCACTAAATGTTAGAATTGCCTAAGACCTTGCTTACCTAGTTTTTAACTACTCCTAGCAAAATATTCGCCTAATAAAATTAGCTTAGTTAAAATTCGCTCAATAAAGTTAAGATTCTCCTAAAGAATGGCTTAGGTTCGTGTAAAAAAAAATTGGTAGGAGCTAGTAGTAGATTAAACTAGTTAAGCAAGGACTTAGGACATCCTTAAATTTAGGCCATAAGTTTTCACGTTTTTAACCTTAATCAATAAATACTTACACCAAGCAACCAGGCAGGCAAAATATAACGTTGATCATCGACAGCTAAGATTAGGGTTTGATTAAACCGAGAATTTCTGATCGTAGGTCCCAGATTGTTTGCCACCCAGCGACTCTGAAATAGAGTTCACCAGTTAGTTATTTCCAAGATATTTTTAAAGTATATTTTAGTCTAAATTTGGTATAAAAAGTATCTACCAGTTGCGCTGGAGTCCATCCCAGGGAGTTAAAATCGACAATAGGAATAATTCCGTTAATCGGTTCATTAGTGGTTGTGATAGCCCAAATTTTGACTTCAGCTCTTTCGTATGCTTCCATGAATCTGCAATTGTTTAAAAACCTTCAATATCGATGACTTCACAAAGTTGCTTGTATCATCTTTTTTGTTAATCCCATGTAGTTAAAAGTATAAGTATAATATTAATCAATTTTAGACATTTTCACACACGGTCGCCTGACCCCAAACTAAGCAACATTTACTATGTCTGCCAGAGACTCATATGTGTACATACATATATGTATATTTTTAAATACATACTTTTCTCACACCCAGACATAGAACAAACACATGTTCATCACATGAATGTTTGCCCTACGTGGGAATCAATCCCACGCCCCCAAGCTCAGAAAGCAGGTTCACTACCATCTTAGCCATCTAGGCAGTCGAAGTAATACTGTGCAAAGTATTATTTTTCACACGCGATCGTCCATCCTGATTAAGCAGGTTGTAGATAGTTTTTAATCATTATCTAATTGGCAGCTAATAAAATTTAGTTGGGAGAAGGCCCGCCTCTATAGCCAGAGGGAGCGGGTTCGAACCCAGCCGACGGCACGCACCAATTTGTTCATTGTGTGAGCATGTGTGCGTATGTCATCTGCTACATGACTGGAGCCCGGTGTATGGCGACAGGTTCGCCCCCTGTCACATTTGGGACTGAATATCGTCCGGCGAAGTGTGGGTGTTGTATTACACCTCTGCCAGCCCCCTCGGGGGAAGGCGTGACGATATGTTATGTATCTGATTGGATCAGTTACAGTTTTGTAATAGTTGTTGTTAATGATAGAAGTGTTAAGATTTAGTAAAACATGAGTACTTGACGTGATAGTCTGCGTAGGACTGATAGTATTGCGGTCTCAACTGCCCGAAGCCAGTAATCCTTTCGTTTGTCTTCATCCATATCGGTGGCGACCAGGTGCTGGCTGTGATCTTGATTTCGTCTGTTGCCGCAGCTTGACTTCTTTTGATCATGGGCAACTAAAACAATCACATAATTTAGCTTATATTCAACTTCAGTCTTAAACTTGTCATCTATATATCTATCTTCTTTCTTTTCTTATAATATTAAAAAAAAAAGAATTGCTGAATGTGTTGCTGAGCGCAAATCTCGAGAACAGCTGAACCGATTTCACTAATTCTATTCTATTTTTTTAGAATATTCCTTGAAGTACGAGGATGGTTCTAACGCAGAGAAAAATTTAAAAAATTGCCTGTATATTTTTTTATTAAAGAATCAACTGTTAGGCGGTACGAAGTTCGCGGTAAGCTAGTTGTTTATACGAATAACCTTACATGAAAAGACTTTCACTATAAACCATTTACGAAACCAAGCTTGCTATTCGTTTTTTGCATTCAGTAATAGCGCCCTGTGGGGCTATTCCTAAGCGTGAGATGAGATGAGATTTTATCTTGGTCACTCTCACACCTATGACGTTTCAAACGAGAGCAACAAGGACGAAAAAAAGGTGAGATCAAATCTCAAATCTCCGAATAGAGCCACTGCACACCAGCATTACTTAGCTTACGTACCTTGAAAAATAGATCTTCTTCGGTCAACGAAAAGTTGGAAAGAGCTGCATCATGCCAAGGGTGCTCGTTGTAAGTATACGGGTGAGTTGAAAAGTCGCATCCACCAATCGGTACTCTAATCAAATTATATTCGATACCGCTAGGTCCGAAGTAAGTGCTGAAATAGTACAATTAAAGAATCATATCGCTCTCAGGAACTCAGAACTCTTTTTAACTCTGATCACTCCGTAACTGGACTATTTTATCTGTGGGCGCCGCAGTGTCGCGCTGGTTTGGCTCAGTTGCTGTTTTTGCATTTTGAAGTTCAACATTCTAGGCTATAAAGTGCAATGATATCTGATGGATAACGCCACGTGAATGCGTGGCGTTATCCATGAGATACAGGTTTCAAGTCTCTTTCATCTATTTTAAACTATAGTTATTAGTGTTACCTGCGACTTCGTTCGCGTTTATTCAGAAAATGGTATCCAAGAACCTTCCTCTTGATATTATATTATTAGGTACTTATTATCAAATCAATCAAGATCAGCCGTTTAGCCGTGAAAAGCCTACGAACAGCCAGACAGTTACTTCAGATTTTATAGTATTAGTATTATTTTTTTTTACATTTATTTATTTCGTAAAAAATATACATTTTAAAACACAAAGTATTGAAAAACTTAACAGTTTGTATCAATACCCTTATCGCTACACGCTACAATTCTTTGTGCAAACTAAACTACCTTAAAAACTGCTTAAAAAACGATGACTTACTTGATAAATTGAGTCTGGGCTCCATCAGATAACTTTCTCCAGTTAATGGAAGCAGCATCAGTGACTGAGCCACCAAATCCTTCTATGAACTGGTGTCGGACATTGCTGAATACTCTTAGCCCCACTCTATTCCAAATTGATGCTAGAAAAAAATTGATCATGAAGCCTCACTAATCAAAATCTTCACCTAAGACTACATAGTCAAACGATGGTAGCGATAAAAAGTATTCAGTTGTAATGTAATGTATCTGTTTCAAACATACGGTCTGCATCCTCCGGTATATCTTCGTCTTCATACGCCGAGTCCGGCAGTTCTTCGTCCTCTTCAGAGTCTTCATTCACGTCATCTTCGTCTTCCTCGGAAGATTCGAACCAACCGGGTGGCAAAGTAATGATTCCCTCTATCTCTTCCTCTGATGACTCTTCTACAGATGGCTCTTCCACGGATGCCTGGTCTGTCTGAATAACGCCGTAGCTTTTTTCGAAACGTAGCCCTGCCTATAAATAGAAGTGTACGTGACATTTTTTTTAAATCGGAAGTTTCAGCAGGCCATTCAGCAGCAGCAGCATGCAGCATTCCGGTCACGTGGGCAACACGTAGTGACGTCAATCGATGCTTAAGCAAGACCGAAATATGTCATTTGCAAATAGTTCGAAAGAGACGATGACAATGATGAATGACGTCATTCCGTGTTTGCTCCCGGAATGCTCGTCCTTGTTTCTTTGGATCATGTTGCAGGCCAAGTAATTATTTTCGAGGGCTATCAAAAGAAGACAAAAGCTATCGTAATTATTGCTTCTCAAGATAAACAAATGTGTTGCTTACATCGCTGCTTGTATAAGCCACGAAAGTCTTAGGTTCAGGTGCTGTTCTAGTAATAGTATCGCAATAGTTAGCATCGCATACGCAAACTATGGATCTGCCAGCAATCCCCACGTCTCTAGCTCTGCAGGGTAGATCATCTGCAATTGAAGTTGTTGTTTTTAGAGCTGCTTTTACTAACAGAATATGTATTGTAGGAATGTAGACTGTGTATCTGTTGCATGTATATTGTGTTATACAATACAATATACAAGCAAGCAAACATAGTTAAATACTAAGAACATTATATATATTTGTATTAATAATAATTTGTATTTTCTTAGTAGAAGTAAAAAAATATAGTAAAAATTATAAATAAAGAAAATAAAACTAGTAAAAAAAAATTTGCTACTTGGTGTTCTCTAAAAAATAAAAGGGAAATATCTTAAGAAACTTCGTAAGCTAATTATAGTTTTAAAAAAATACTCACCAGAATTAGCCAAAGAAACCAAGGATAGCAGAACTAGTAAGGCTAAACTTCTCAACGGCCCCATCTTGAAATTTTCATTCGCCTCTACCTAAAATACGTAAATTCGAAGAAGCACATCGAAAATATGTGCTGTTGTTGGTCAATTATTAAAATTAAAACGCGAGAATTTTATCGAGCGTATTAAGCTGATAATTAAATTGATTGATCGAAGGATAATGTATGGATATTGCTGATAATGTTTATCGATTCAACTATGCATGAAATATTTCGTTTAGCCAATTTTGCCCTACAAATCCCACATGAATGTACGAAATGTTACATAGGAGATGACTTTAAACCATTCTTAATTTTATAATTTTTCAAACTTCAATTTCACGGCGGTTGCTCATCGAATGCTTGGTAGGTATGGGCTCGTCTGTTGGCAGTTGCATTTATAAATTCATACATTGTGCGATATAGCTTACTGAGAACGCGATCTAATTCATTGTCCCTATTCCTTTTTATACTACTTTGGAACTAGATTTAAACTCTTCATTTGTTTTATTTCGAAGTTGAGAATTTGTGCAAAAATATTCGCACCGTTGAACCCTACTCCCATTCGCAGGGGTTAGCAGAATGATAACGTTATCGGCTTACCGAGATTAAATAATAACGCAGCTTGTATTATGAAGACAATATAATTAAATTTTCATACAAATCTTTAACGTAGTTTATAATTAAAATACTGTACACACGTCGACTCGTCTTGCAAGACCTCATTTGCTTTCTGGGAAAATAATATTGCTCTCAGTAACGGATAAAATTATAGAATACTCGTTTCCCATACAAATGATGATCTTACAAACTTGCCGACTATTTATTTTGATTTTCATATTGATATGGCAGATTGTCGATATGAAACACATGAACAGAAACAAACTCTAAGGTCATTTAAACAACTGAACAAAATGCACTAGTAAACAATTTTCTATAATTTCGTCACTGATTATTGCCACAGACTTCAACAAATTCTGTTTATATACTTACAAGCAAAAGAGTAGAAGTTGAATTAATCTCATCTGAGTACATAAGAATTACACAATAAAAATAATATAAAAAAATCACAACAGAAACAGATCTCTTTTGCTTTTACAATAAGGACTACGAAGTCGTATTGCCAATCGATTGGATCCATCACATATTGGACCGCGTTATTTCAAACTTTAAGATAAAATTCGATACTTAAATTGCTTCATAAAAGTCGCAATCGCAACAAAAATTAAGTTCCACTTAAGTACTACGACAACTTTACCTATTTAACGAACGACCATCGCCATACTTGAAAAAGAAAACCTTAAAGCTATTCATTTTACAATTTATCTAATATAACTCTATCAAATAAATACAAAAAAATCTCTTAATTTTACTATTATCTAAGATAATAATTTCCTATCTCATGTCTTGAAACTAAGCACTATTTTGATGCACATAAAACTTAACTGCGTAAACTAAAACATGTGCACGGGAGCACGCTACGATACGGGTGACCCTAAAAATATTTGACTAAAAGAGAGATCAAATCATTGCCACATTAAACACTTATTATTGTAATAAAAGGCAGGCCGTTTGAGTAGCGTCCGCATACTCATTTGTACTTTGAAATTGAAACAAAAGCAGTCACGGTGCAGTAAGAAACTCAGAAATTGGGAAAGAAAACCCATAATACTTCAATAAGGGAACCCGGCGAAACAGATGTGAAAGCTGCCCCTTTTTTTTTAATATTCCGCGTATCAGACATCGTACCTCAGTTTGTTATTTGAAATTAGATATGTACAGAATTAGGTACTTAGATGCTTAGATTGTTCCTTCCATTAGTATGATACAGATTAATCTCTAGCAAGTCCTTAAACCTGGGAAACCATGTGAACACATGAACGCTATTATTTTAGAATTACGTAACATTAAGTTTATGTACATTTTACTGTACAAATACTTCTTCCTTAACAGTATTCTGAAGTGGCAAAGACCGCAATGATAAAAATACCTGGCAAAAGATATAAATCTACCTAAATTTAAGCGAAATGCTACGTCTCAAAAAAACCTAAAATACGAGTACCTACTAAAAAGAAAACATAGTAAGTAAAAAGTAAACGTAGATGCCACAATAACTGAAGTATAAAAAGATTGGACTGGTTTATTAGACGTAAACAAAACGATGAATAAAATTGTACCTTGAGGACTTAACAACTTTTAAAGATAAGTATTAGACTCTCCTTAATAACTCTATGCTTATTTTAACCTTATATTTCACGGTACTCTATACTTAATTTTAATCTTTTCACTGCTACGTCAATCAAATCAGTGAAAAGAATAAACATGCTCAATGTTTTATGTTAATGTAACATAATTTTAGAGGCACTGTGTGTATTCATCAATTCAATATCTTTATTGAAATTAATTTATTATCTTAATACACGCGAAGATGTATCTTTATTGAACAATATTTCTAATATAATTTAGTATAACATTAAAATGTTAAGAATTTCAAACTGATTCATTTATCTACGTTTCAACGTAGTGTATAAAGTTGTTAAGGGAAAGAGAACAGGTTTGCTAGTTACAAGAAATCGAAGTTAATTCCGTATGTAGAATTGTAGATGTGCAGTTAACAAATTAACAAAGAACAAAGACATTAGAATACTAGATTTTGAAAATTGAGCTATTAGATACAAAACACTCATTTACAAAAATATGAGCAGCGCTAATTTCAGATCACATTTTGTTGTCACGCCGCCATAAATAACATTTCTTGTTTTGTTTCTAACCCGAAGAAGAAGTTGCCAGATAGAAATAAGGACGGCATTCGTTAGCTTTGGGAAGACGTACCTACATAAAGACAGATAGATTCTAAAATACAGGTATTATTTCTTTAAACCAATGGTTCTGTGTTCGTTAAAACAGTAGAAGCACACGTGAAATTCAAAAGGGCCGTTTTCCACGAGTACGATATTTTTCACGCTTATCTTTATGAAGTTTGAGCTTGGGATCGTTCAGCCATGCTTATTTCGATCGGCACTGTTCGAAAGAGGAATGGTTTCAAAGAGTCCTCGGGACGCGTTCAGTCTTTAACTAGCCTGTAGATGTGGTGTTGCGCTCCGTGCTCACTGTTCGACACTTCAAACACGAATGCTGCACATAATAACGTCTCTTGAGTATCTCTGTTTGACACCACCTGTGGAATAGAATCTTTCTTTAGTGCATGTGACAGCCAAGCCAAAGAAAAAGTAACTTATTTTCTGTGTTGTTGGATCTTTCTAAAAATTGGAACTTTCAATAAAAAAAATACAATGTCACTCTATCTGTTCACACTATCTGCGCCCCGCGACGTTAACCAGATTTAAAAGTAGCCTTTGTGTTAATTTAGGAAATAGATTTTATATAAAATGTTATATCTGAAACCTATTCCCGTACCGAATTTCATCCAATTCCGACCACGCAAACAAACAAACTTTTGGTTTATTTTTATATAAAACAGGATAGTTCTTTTGACTCCATTTGAAAAGACATCGCCATATTGGCAGCTAAGAAGTCAACCTTGATCACACGTACAACTCAAATCACAAACGCAGTTTCAAATATTCTGTAGAAGAGAACAGTGTAGAAGAATCTAATTTTAATAAGACCAACCTGAAGGATAGTGAAGTTTTCTAAGACACTGTTCATCATATACTTCTCGGGCAGGTGTTTGAGCTTGTGTATGAAGTTGACCATGTACTCGCACATGGGTGACCGGTGGATGCGGTACACGAACCGGCCGCCTTCGAACCGCGCGTACTCCGTCTCCACCTTCTCCACTACTTGCTTGCCAAACGAACACACTTTCGTACTGCACGTTATGGTCATGTTTTCGTTGCTCTCATATCTGGAATGAACAAATAGAATGTTAGGTTTATTGATTAAAAACTTAATGAGTGGCAGTAATTTATAATTCGCACAGAGTTCAAAATTTTGTAAGATTCAATGCCAATAAATATTACTGAAGTTGGTTTAAGACAATTCTGATGGTAATGTAGGAAAAAATAAAAGAGAACATAAGGCTTAGCCAAGAAGAGAGCTGTCTCTCTTCCTGCCTAACTTTGATAGATGCAATGTCAATAAAATTTACCTAAGATAAGTCCTAGACGATGTTGATGCTAAAGTAGAAGAAAAATAAATAGGAACAGAGAAAATGAGAGGATGCGAGGATGAGGATGAGAGGAGAGGATCTCTGGCTAAGCCAGGAAGAGAAAGAGAAAAAGAGAAAGAGCATTTGAATTGTCTATCTGTAATAGGAACGTAATAACTTACACACTGGTAACCCCGTAGAAGGCGCCGGGGTCGTCGAGGTTATTTGTGTTGAGGTCCGCCCAGAATTTGACGAGGAAGAACGCATTTCTGGGACCCTTTTCGTACAACTCTTTGAGGCCGCCTTTTTTCTCTGGGAATTTATCGTTTATTTGTTGCACGTCTACTGACTGGAAAAAGGAAACAATTTCGATTAGAATATTTTCTTGGCCATTGATGTCAACAAGGAGAAAAATTATGTTTAGAACATTAGAACAAGGACGATAGATTAAATTTAAAGAAAAGTTGAGGAAAATAATATTAATGGTCATATCATAATTAATAAATAAATATTCATAATTATATAATTATAATCATAATTTATTTGTAATTTTTCACGATCCCGAAAAACAAGGTCTAGCATTCCCGGAGCCCGTCACTCGTCGTCGTCACCCGTTATTTCGAACTATTTGTAAATGACTTATTTCGTTCTTGCTTAAGTGTCGATTGACAACAATACGTGTTGCTTACGCGACCATTTAAACTCGGAACGTATTACTCGGACCTGGCGAAGGCTGGCTATTATACCTGTCATGTAATTTTTGAAAATATTATTGATATTTTGAAAAGTTTACATTTTAACTAGCTTGCCTAAAAAAAGTTTGAAGAATATTTCAATCCCAGTATTCTACCTATTGCACATTGTATTATTTACTTACTTCTAATAAGGGATCTGCGTATGTAACTGTGCCACCTATATGAACGAAAAGATGTTGCGCTGGCGCTGTACTCGGTGGATACTGAAACGAAAAAAGAACAATAAATATCGGTAAACATACGATCGTTGATTTGTTAATTGCGATAATGTGTCGACTCAGTCGTGATCTATATTAAAGTATTTTGACAAAGGATTAATTGCAGGAATGTGGATTCCTGTAAGTAGAAATTCGTGAATATTAGACAAAAATATATTTTGGTCCTTCGAGCTGATACAGAATAGGACCTTTCAAAAGCAATGCAACGCACTAAAAGTTCAAGGTAAGTTACTTTCAATTATTTATGTAACCACTGATGGATTTTACTTTTTAAATATCGTTGGGCTTTGTGCGCTTAAATTGTATTATGTAATTTACAAAAATAAAAATCGTAAAATATAGGTTAAAAATTTAGATATATCTTTTTATAAAATACATACTTTACGTGTGTAACAACGACTATTATAACTGGCGTGTTATTTGTGTGACAATCTGGTTGTGGGTTTGTTCGTTTCGTCACTCAATCACATGAAAACGACTGTTCAGGTTCAAAAAATACAGCTACGTCCCGTGGCTTTAGCCGCTATTATTCAGACCCAAAAAATTGAGATATTGAAAAATTGCGGGGATGAAAAATGCTAGAAATGAAAATCGAAACTCGAGCTGCTAGTAAACGACTAGCTTATTCTAATTCTATGAAACTATGCCACTGTACTGCTCACCGTTTCAGGGTCACGGGGATGTTCAACGAAGGCTGAGAACTCTACGAGCCTAAGTTTGTGGGTGGCGATAGCTCGGCCTTCCCAGGGGGGTGGCGGCGCTACGTCCGTGCCGGTCGGCACTCCGACGCCAGGTACGCCTTTGTAACCAGCGCCGGGAAACGGTTTCACGCTGGAAAAAATTGTAAGTCACTTATATTAGTTATTTGGAGTTGTTAAGAGCTAACGTACGTTTATGTGTCTTTTAAGCAATCCGATAGCATGTTCTTAAAAAGTACCAACAGTGATTTCTGATCCTGCTTGGCAGTGCTGGACAAAAGCTGCTGCTTAGCAATGCTGGCCTCTCCAAATTGTGTTTTTTTTGCGTAGCAAAATTTTATTAGCTCTTGTTTTGAGTTGCTTATAATTTTAACATCGCTAGCTGAGCCTCAGTTTCTGACCTTCATGTCCATGTCGCTTAACGTGATTTTATTTTTCATAAAAGACAGATACACTTCTATGTCTAGCAAAAGCGGCTTAATAAATTAACCTTAAAAGATAATATACAGACAGAGGTCATTCATCTACACAATAATAACACTGTAGACAGAAGTGCAGTGTTATTCATGTAGATTGATCCTAATTGAATCAGCTGACGTTGTTGTTATCAAATGCCTAATTGCATTTTTCCTTTAAATTTATTCTTAAAGACGACTTTGACAAAAATAGCAAAAGTTTACTTACTCTTGTGAAGTGCCCGCTTGTAGTCCTGGCTGCCAAAATTGCTGAAATATTAATTACAACATAAATAATGGCTATTTTATGACTTGGCATAAAAGCCAAAGTTGTTATATGCTCTCATATTCTACACACTCAATTAAATTACATTGAAGCTTTAAATCCTGATTTAGTGAAAAACAAAGTATGCCTAATAGGTTTAGATTTGCGTCTTTTAACGAATACATAGATTTTTTAGTAAGCTAAAAAGCTTTTTCCAAAGTAGTATTCTACTTCGCCTATCGTAAGTAGATTATGTTTAAATGAGTTGCTACTAAATTCAAGAACAACATCGATTCAAACGTGAGTAAAGCGAATTCAGTCATCGATTAGTGGAAAAGATAATTCACATTACACCGAGTCCCACCCGGGCCTGGACGATCGCTAACATTTTCATGTGAACTCTAAATCGTGGTATGTAAAGCAGAATTTCCAATGACAAACTCCGTTGCACCGTCCTCGTCGTTGTTCTTGTGAAAGACTGAAGACCACTCAAAGTTTATCATCGCAAATTCTACTGCACTTGCATTGGCATTGCATTTCTCACGATATAGGTCTCCTATTTCAATGTCAAGGTCTGTCCTGTCAGGAACGGGCCCAGTGTGATGTGAATCAACCATTATTTGGTCGTCTATTCTTGTGTTACGTGCATTTGGCAACATGCCTATAGAAGCAACATGATTGAAAGGCGATTTTGTTGTTTTTCGAGTAGTAACACAAAGGCATGCCTTTTGCAAGCTGAGTACCGTATGATGGTACGCTGGGTGCGGTAAACCTGCAACGATCTGTGCACTCGATAGCGTGCTCATTGACTGCATCGCCTTTTCTTTCATCACCCCACCGTCCTAAACGTTATTCATATATTTTTATAATGTTTATTAAAACCCTAATCTTCTTAGATGCGATTCGATCCACGAAGACGCCTTGTCACGCTTTCTGCAACTCGCTTAGACGCTTACCATACTAGTGTTTATGTTTGGCTAACCATATCATTAGTATTCTATTTCTACGTATGTAGATAATTTAATGTGTAACTACAGAACTGATCACATTAGCATATTGTTTCACACTTGCTTTGTGAGCGATTAGGAGAAAGGGTAGGTTGCGTCTTCGTGGGATCTACTATAGCTAAGTAAAGATTGAAAATGTAACTGAGATACTAACCACTTTGAGTTTGGCCTGAATTTCCCGTAGTTTTCGTCTAGCTAACACTTGTATATGTGATGATACTTGTTTTCTCGTCCGTGTCTTGCCTGTTCTGAGTTTTATATACCTCGCTATCAACTCATTTCTGCCTGTAATAGAAAAAGAATACGTTCAATTTATTTTGCCATATAAATTCATACTCAGTAATTAAAACATGTTAAACCGAGAGCCAATTGACATAACACGCGAATATTTGGCGTTGTTGTTTCAGATAAACGCGCGCTTCACAATGCAATGCCGGCACAGATTCGCTGCCGATGCTGTTATGAAACAATTTTCAAAATATTTTGAATAGCTATTTTCAATCATTGAAACTGCAGCCGAGCTGGAATGTGGGGTGGATCGAGCGAAGTAAATACAGTACGCTGTTGTTAAATAATTTTCAATTTAATCCAAACTTGCAAAATGATTTTGTAACGATTTTTTTAGATCACAATATTCTATTGATTTTTGTGAAGGAAATGTGATCACGTCACCTACTATAAAAAATATGTGACGCATAGTACAGTAATAGTAGTAGTAACGTTACACTTAAATCTAATTGACCTTGTATCGATAATTTAAGTAGGTAATAGTACGCAATAGTCTATTAATTGGTGAACGGCAGAAGAGGGCTCGATCAGAGCAAAGTAAATTGAAATCTCATTGAATTCGGGGAATGTGTCGGCGACGAGAGCCGGCTGGTGCGAATTTAATTAACCCCTTGCTTGCTCGTTGAAGCGTACGTAGGCATACGAGTATGTTCTGACCGCACTATTCATTCGTACATCGATATTAGTTATCGTACATTATCATTAACAATGTGCCTAGTAAAAGCAATTGATATTAAAAAAATACTTTTCCTAATTCTTTCAGTCTACCTACATCTACAACATCACAGGTACTTATCCCGATACAATTAATCAAAAGCTTTAAAATTGTTGTCAAGATAATAATAAATATCATGCTAAGTTGCAATGAAATAATACATAATAATCGCTTATAAATTTCTCAACAGATTCCAAGATCTTCAAGATATTATTACTTCTTTTCATATTAATTTAGATGAAAAGCCGAGAAGTTGGGAAACAAACTCTTGAAAGTCGAACATTCTTGAAATTACTCCGAAATTATGGCACTGCCGTAAACTTTTCACGGCGGGTGTTAAGCTAAAATTAGTGAGTGCGACCACTCTAACAAATTGCTGTTAGCACGAATTAGTGAAGAGAATTTAAACGCCGTAAACGTGTGTTCATTTTAAACGTAACTTCCATGTGACATCCTCGCCCGCGAATCGAGCGTTAAGAGTGCTTTCACCCGAATCGTCGTCGTGTGCATCCTTCTATAAATAGTGCGGTGCAGAGAAGGATCAACTGGAAACGTTTCTATTCCACAGTGGATAGAAAAACAAGAGATCATTATTTATTAGTTCGTTAGTTGGCTAATTTGGTCCATTGCCAGCGCGACGCGGCCACGCTCTCGCGCACTTCTCGCGGATGAAATTGTGCGTGCGCGCTCCGGCTACATTATGAATATTAACTTTTCTTTCCTGACTAACTATTTGCTTGCATATGAGTAATTGTATTTTTAATTTGGATATTACTTTTCAAATGATTTTCAACACGTCCACACCATGTTCTTTTCAAGTTTTTGGCGCAATTTATGAAATGAAATAAGCATGTTTTCTGGTCTATTTATTCGACGAAACTGGAAGTTATATTGGAGATCCATCAGAAACACATTAGCGCTCATCAATCTGAGTCATGACCCTACGACTGTTTTTTGCAAACAAATGGGCCTCATCTTGAGGATGCGAGAAATAATTTTTACCAGTAAATATTTGGTGCGACGTGTCTTTTAAAAAAAATGAATTTGAATTGAAGAATGAACGTGTCAAATGTCAAAATGTCAAAGAGCATAAGGTGCTATAAAAAGATATTAAACTTTGTACTGTAATTCGGATCGTAGAATTTCACGCTGACCCAAACAGAAGCTATGCGAGGCAAATCCTCGCGGAAAGGGTTGAGTTGCGACAGGTCTAAGGAGGATTTCTCGGGAGACAATCGGGAGTTATGCCCGAAGGCGGGCGGGGCGCTAAACAACGGGCGCGGGCGGCCCGCCCCTTCTTTATATTTTCTTACTGCGTTCGCCGCCTAGCGGCGCGGCCGGGCCCCTTACACGCTCGCTCGCTCACTAATTGCGCATTCTTCGCATAGTTTAGCCCTCCCGGCTAACCCCTCGCCCGCCTCCCCCGGACCACGTGAAGCCGTGCGCCGTCGAAACTTTCATACTCCCAGGATATTGAGCGGTTTTGAATGTCTTAACTCACGAACGTGCCGGCAGCAGTGCACAGAACCCACAGCACTGGCTTTGTTGGCGAACTGTTCCCAACTACACACCACAACGTGGGAGCTTTACCCCGCTAACTTGGCCCATGTGCACTGCAACTCGTGCAACTATGACGGCACACAAATAACCTTTGAAGGCTTCCAGCGATCTCAATAGGTTAATTGGGTTTGCATTGTATCTATAAGGTCATCTATTTACTCATCAAGTTTTAAAAAATATCCAATCTTTTAGTTAATTACTAAATCAGTTTTAACAAAATTTAGTACGACATAAAACAATCAAGCCTCTAGCGTATTTATATTCAGCAGAAGCCACTTGTAAACTTAAACAAACCAGCTGGTTTTCTGAAAAATGAACCCTTCCAGGATTTACTCAAAGTGACAATTCTGGAACGTTGAAAAATAAGAACAGTTTCTCTTGAACGCCCGTTCCTAAACCGTCTTAGTAAGGGTGAGGGTGAGAACAGCACGGACGGACAAGGGTGACGCACTTCCAGTCTGTAGATTAAGCGCGGGAGGACACGTCCACCCGTAATGTGCTCATATATATTGTCCGGACGCTCCACGCGTGTCCTCAATTATTGCTGGACCGATGTCTTTCATATTCATTATTAGGGACATTTAGTTTCACTATTTGATCGGGTCTCATATCATACGAACGCAAACAACGTACAATTAAAAAGGGCCTTCATTAATTTAGAAAGAGTATTTATTGTATCCAAAGACCTAAACATTAATATATCACCCAAAAACACACCTAAAACTGTTTCTAAAAAAGTTAAGTGAAAATTAGAATCGTAATGAGCTTTTGGAATTCTACGATTATATTCGCTTCCACTCTCGGTAAGGCCATTGTGGATTGAAGCAATTTAAACATCGCATTTCTTCACGCCTATTAAATCACTTAAGGTGGACACATCGCCTCTGTGGTAAATTTGTTTAGCAATTCCATTTGGCACCAGGACGGGACTCGGGCGGGCAGTCCTTTAATTAAAACCGGGACGTATAATGTTGGTGCTTCATGTAAACCTAATGTGTGTCCGGCGGTGTAATGGCTATTGCTCTCTCTAATAGTTCCTCCACGTCAATTTTCCGTAACGTTCGTGGCATCACGATTTCCAAATAAACAGAAGTGGGCTCTTAATGACAACAATCTTAATAACCGTAAAGTTACAGAAGCTGATTTCAGTTGGTACTTCGTTATATAAAAAAAAGGTTTTAAAGAGCAATCGTCACGTACGCGTTAACGAGCTTCCCAAGTTAACATTGTAACGTGAAAATATTCCCTCCCTACTGATATTCCCTACTAACTTAAATAATTAGTTTTATTTGGGTTTGCGTTTATTTTAAGAATCAGATTAACGTGTGTAAATATATTTTTGATATTTAAGAATTCAAAATCTCTTAACCAAAAAAATATAACGCTTGGTATCAGGTAAATGCTTAGTTAATATTTCAATAATTAAATTAGTAAACTTCATGATGTTGTAAGTGTTGCGAACAAAGCCATTACTCCTCTTGTTTTCTCCGAATTGGCGACATGGTGATCGAAGATAATAATTGTCGGTTCACGTCTTTCCATGGAATCCTATTGCGCAAACCGCTTTGTCGGTCGTCATCACTATACATCTACATTGGCTTTTGTCTCGTGCCACATCCATTGTTCATTTCGACGATGTGACCTTGATATTGCTTTATTATTATTTATTATTTAACAAATAAAATGAAATGTTGGTAAATTTTACGCAAGCCTGTAGTACCTTTATCTGCGTACTTGAAATTTAATGCAAAAAGGTTTTTTGTTGCTTAAAATAAGCTTAGTACGCTGATCTTCTAGTATGTTCGGACTCACCGTACATCTTGCCCTCATCGGAGAGAATAATCTTTCGTCTGCCACAAGGCGGGTAGATCGCAAGAGCTTCTTGAAAACTCTGCTCGATGTCAGGGCTCCATACTCCTTCCGCATCAGCCGCCGACAAATCCTGAAAACACGTTGTTTTATTACATCATTTCTTCTCTTTACTTAATTGGTTGCTATCTCTTGCTGCAAAAGCTAATACATGGAAACAAGAAATGTACTAGGTGTAGTGAAAATAGATAAACCATCTAACTTAAGTAAAGGCACTCGAAAGTTTTAACCTACCTCCTCATTAACGTATAAGTTATTAACATGATGTTACAATGAGGTAATTTTAATAGGAAACACGGAATATTAAACAGGTGTTCTCGTTAAGACGTTATGTTCGCGGACTCGGATATAAATTGAGTAGTGCGTCACTACAATTAATAGACTCCCATCTATTCTCAAAAGAAAATAAAAATAACGCGTTGCCTTCTCCTCGGTCCAACGGACCGGACGGCGACTATGAAAAACAACGTGAATCATGATTCTTTGAAAGCACTCGATGCGTGTTTCTGGTTTTGTTCTACAGTCAATATTTACTTTAATTGCTCACAAAACATGCACTCGTGTTAACGTACAATACATCGTCGCACTCGTGTTGGAAGTAAATAACAGACTTGCAGATTTTCAGCTGTGCTATGAAGTACGGACGTAACGTTTTTGAACGAGATACTCAAATGGTTTTAAATTATTATTCATGCTACTATAATATTGTTAATTTCCTACGCCGCTACTAGCTTTACTAAATTGGCCGGTATTGCGTAGCTGTTATAAATAAGAAAGCCATTAAAACATAGTCACTTGGTATTTCCCAGTTAGTTTTTAATTTGGGTGGTAGAGTTAAATTCGTTATCATTATTATTCATTATTTTCCCATATCTACCACTATGCTTAGCATAGGCCTTATTAATTTTATCTCATGTCATGCCTATTACATTTTGAAATGTTCATAAAGAATTTTATAGAAGCCATAATCTTCGACAATTTGCATACCGTTGATCAGATCTCCATTCAATATTGCAGGCACCATTAATACAATGTTAGAATTTTACTAAGGAAAATCTATCAAAACGTTAAGATACAGACAGCGCCGTGTCGTGAGGTTTCAGTTAAGCGTGTATTACATTAATTTTATAAATTCTAACTAAAGTTTGTAACTTCTCTCAATCGGATCGACGGACTAGATTAAATTGAGAACAGACACAGCCTGTACCCTGGTTTAAAACATTGGCCATATTTTACTCCGAGTAACACCGCGGGACGCAGCCAGTGGTTCATACAAATACAATGTTTGAGTTTCAATTAAATCGGTCAAGAGGGTTGTAAAGATACAGGCGTTAGTAAATAAAATTAAATCTTTTGTTTTTGGATTACCTACCTTACTAAAAATAAAATTTGATTAAATTAGAAAAGCCTGAAGATTGTCTGCTCATTGTCACTGGCGTCACCAACGAGCAACGTGACGAGATGCTTGATAGTAAAGATATTCTCGTACTTAGGAGTCGTGAAGGCTCAGCTTGGTGTGAATAACTTGTTTAGAAGAATTTTTACTAAACAAATACTTAATAATAGAATATCTGCCGTAGAAATTACCTTCTCATCGTCACTAGCGTCACCAACGTCGACCCGCTTGGAAGTAAAGATCTTTACTTAGGAGTCATGAGGGTTTAGTTTGGTGTGGGTAGCTAGTGTGGAGTAGAAATTACGTTCTCATCGCCACCAGCTTCACCAACATCGAGATGCTTGCTAGTAATGGTACACTTAGGACACGTAGTGATCGCCAGGGCTCAGTTTGGTGTGAGTAGCTAGTGTTTAGTAAATAATTACCTTCTCATCATCACTAGCGTCACCAACGTCGAGATGCTTGGCGTCGGCGCCCGAGCCGTTGGTGTCGGGCGCGCCGGCCGCCGTGCTCCACGGAGACGCAATGGTGCCGGCTGCGAGCGCGCCGCTCGCTGAAACAACATCAAAAGTGTTCTAGAGCCAATGTTTGGGACTATCCTACTAATATTATAAAGGCGAAAGTTTGTAAGAATGGATGTATGGATGTTTGTTACTCTTTCACGCAAGAACGGCTGAACAGATCTGGATGAAATTTGGCACAGAGATAGATTACAGTCTAGAATAGTATATAGGATACTTTTTAACCGCGGGTGAAACCGCGGGGCGCAGCTAGTTTTATAATTATAAAAATATTATTAAAAGAAAAACAAAAAACGCGCCTAGGGAATGTAAAACTGTGGCACTCCCGATTCGAACTCGAATCTTATAACACTTCGTAATTTATGATTATAATAATCCGCCTGCCGTTTAGGCTGTATATATCGTGCAAGAGAATCCCTCAAACACAGGATTTCGTTGGATAGCCTGGTAGTCTTGAGTCTGATCACCATTTTGGCGTCTAGAATTTGATACTACCTACATTAATTGATGATATGTATGTATGTATAACGCAAAATGTATCTATCTCTAGCCCGTTTCAAAGCATGTTTATTACAATGCATCTAGATATCGATGTTAAATTGTAATGTTAGCTAGAAATGATCAGCGCCGAGCGGCTGACGTCAGTTGGTCTGTTTGTTTACCGCGTCGGATACGAGCGGAGTAAACTTCCAAGAGTATTGTGCCGTACGATAATGCATCATTATAAACTACTTACTAACAACATTTAATGTAGAGTAAGTAACAACTTCAATATAAAATTCTGACTTGAATTTCTTTTCAATATTGTTCAGGTTGGATGGGATTAGAAGGCATTTATTTAAAAAATCTTGCAAAAGTTTTAAAAAGATGAGATGAGAATGTCCATTGAATTTTGTGTTTTTTTTAAGTCGCCGTTCAAAATATACTCAGAAGCAAAGACAACAGAAACTTGGCGAATTAAAATTTTCATAACATCGAAAAATTCTTATTCCCTCAAGATACAAGAGGCGAACTGGTAGGCATTCCGGAAATTTTCATATTTACCGTTACAAATATGCAGGTACGAAACATTTATAATATAAATATAATATCAAAACGGAGAATTTCTTTATGAAGATCGGATCGAGAGTCGAGAGAGTAAAATATGCGCCCGCCAGCCTCCAAGACGCTGTCCTCGCGTCGCTACACTTTATAAAATCCTATTCTGGAGCACCTTTATTTATTTTCACTTCATAGAATATAACTTTCGTTAAACGGTTTCAATCAGATAATATTTCTTTAAAGTTTTTCTACGTTATATCTAACACCCTAATCTTTTAGTACCAATGTCTGCAAAGTATCTTTCTGAACTATACATTTAAAAAACCTTAATGAATAGTTTAAAAATATTAATGTGAGGCTTTAGAGTTAAAGCCAAAAACATAGCTTTTGAAGGCTCCACAACCCATTTGAAGGATCGTCAATTAAGGCAATTGTTGTTCGGCAAAGACTAATTCAAGCAGTCCCGCGGTTGGCGGACAAAGGGCGCATCCTGGCCGTGCAATAATTATAATAATAAAGCATCGCTTTATACCCGCACTCATTGTGCTGATATGACAAGTGTTCGCAATAAGTGGGACCCTCGGTGGGGTCGCTCTCCGGCGGCATCAGCTATTTTATACGTGCACGTAATGGGGAGAATTTGGCATGAGTTCAGCCATGAGACGATAAAGAGAAAATATGAAATGTACCTGTTTTACCTATTCGGTTCTCTTGTGCTTTATTTGATTCCTAGTAAACACTTATCTATTCATTTTTACGGACGAATACCTACGAAGGATACAGTGCTACATTAAGTTTGAAAAATCTGAGTTGTCGCTATAGTCTGATTTTTTTTGTTGTTATTGTCAGGATTTTAAAATATTGATTTACATGGTAGGCGCGAGAGTAGAGACTATCGCGACTAGGTATATATAGTACCGGTGCCACGATATTATTAGCAAAGCTATAACATGGTTCGGAAATAGAAATGGGGTAAACTCTCCAGAACATTGGTAAAGTGCGTGAGTATAGGTATTAGTAGTACAATAGATTCCAAATTTTATACGCAAGATATTTATTTTTGGATTACCAAAAGACCTTGTTGGGTTGCTCATTCAAATGTCATGCTAAGATAAAGATATGATCTAAACCTGACGATCACGCTAATGTTATAAATGCGATAGTAACTCTGTCCTTTAACTGTAACTTTAGTTTTATGAAGGTAGAGTTCATTGAAACTATTACAGAACATACACTATTGGAAAAGTTACAGTTGGGTTAGGCGGGTATGTTTAAAAGTTGTGCATAGGTGGCTTGCACGCGATTCCTGAAACAGGAATGCATTTAACATCAACAACGGAAAATTCCGGTAATTTAATGCTGTGTGGCCCCTCTATATCGCGTGCTCCTTGTGAAATCTATAAAAGTACTTCGCATGTTCTATGCGAGTCGTTTTAATTTCTTTCTAATTTGTAAACAGCTTATTACGGCTGATGTGTGGCCTTCAAGAAGTAACCTAGTTCGGTCCTCCCTGCTGTGCCCACTCCGTTTCTGCAATCAATTCTTTAAAGCTACCTAGATTTTAGTAAATAAAAGCTCTCTTTGTGTATCAATGCAATATTATTTTTTGAGGTTCAAAACACAAATACATATTAATTCGCCAAATAAAGCTCGCATACGTTATGAAATATTCTGCATTTTCGAATGAGATACCAAATGGCATTAATAGAGTGTGGATTGGCAAAATGATTTCCATTTTCATAACGTTAGGGTTATCTCAAGAGTTTGGGCTAAAGACGATAATATTTATCTTTTACTGGATTTTACTTACTTGAGATTCGGACTTTTATCCTAAGATCAAATTAAGTACAATGCTGCGAAATTGATAAAATTGGAAAAGGTAAATAGGAGGCACTAATAATTAAAGGTTTACTAGCGTGCACTGCATACGAAAACACGTAAAACACGCGGCAGCTGCAATCAAAAATCGATGTCCGTATGAAAAAAATAAAGCAGAGGAAATTATGTGCTCAATCCGTGACAGTGTCAGCCCTGGTGCAGGGGTGTGCTCCCAGTATGACCGGTGGAGGGTGGGAGCGGCCACCTGTGTGCCGCGCGAGGGTTGCGCGCCAAAGTATGTTAATTAATTTTCGGTCGGACCGTCCACTGCTACATGGGTTTGCTCAAATCGGCCCACCGTGCGGTTTTCGTGTATTTTGTTTTCATATCGAAAGGTCAGTTATGTAACCGCCCATTAAACTTCACGACCACAATGCGTTATCGGTATGTAAGGTAACAACTAATAAACGACACTGAGCTTACCTAATCAAAGAATTATATGAGTTTCAGTAATAAGCTACGGTAGTCAATTTTAAAATAAGTCTAACTTGAAGTAGTATAAATATCAATAACTCTCGATACATTAAAAAGGCGAACATAGACGAATAAATGAAAACCAATAACAATGTCATGTGGCCGTCGATTTTAATTTCGTCGACCCTGTTCGATTAATTATTCAACAGACGGAACTCGCTTCTCGTTTATTCGCTAGGAAATAGGGCAATAGGTTTTTATTAATTCCCCTTCGGAATATTAAATCGAGATAATTAACGGTCCATCTTAATAATGTTTATCGGTATCTGCACGTGCGGTCTCGCATTCGATTCTTGAATATGTTTACCTTCTGGTGTGGATGTTTACTAAACACTACTGATGAGTAGGTGCGAGCCAGTAGGATAAAGATCAAGTGTAATAAAGATATTTACTACTGCTTGTAATGTGTATGGTGATAGCATACAGACGTTGACGTATTAGTTTAGCCGATAAAGGCGTTCAAATTCGTTTTACAGGTGTCTACTTCAAGACGGTACAATTTAAAACTCAATTTGCATTGTTTATATAACGTTCGGGAGATGATGACTGACCTATCTTCAGTCAAGACTCAAGGCCTACCACAGAAAGCCTTTACATCTTCGACAGCTACTAACCTCCACAGTAATCGTAGTGAGTAATATCAAATCGCTACGAAATGTATTAACCATACGATTAAATGCAACTATACAAAATCCATTGTTTGTTTTGCGTTTATGCAATGTCTTGAGATCAAAACGTGATCAATTCTTATTCTGTAATGAGAACAATGACATTTTACGGGACAAAGAAAGATTTCACAAAAACCTACTTGACTTTGTTAATAGATTTTCAATGAACAAACTGACCGTTTTAGTAAATCTTCTCATGTAGGTACCGTTTGTCGTGTATTTTCGGACATCGTTTTAGTCTATATAGAATGCTCTGTTTTGTTATGTGTTTAGCTACTTTTTGGTCATCATTCAAATAGTAAGTATAGTTTCGTCTTTGAAAAGTATATCACTATTATCTAATCTGTAATAATTCGCCTGAAATAATGGTCTTGGGAGTACACCTCTGAGTCACTGATACGCCTGCCAACTTCTAAATTGCCAACACAAAAAGAAGCATCTTCATCATTCGTGCCATGCGAAGACCGACATTACGCTTACGTCGGTAAGAAATAGATTGAAGTACCTATGTAGAGCTAATGAATCATCACTGTTGTTTCGCCAGCTGCGAATAAAGGTTCAGATTGCAAGTTCTTAGCAAATGTCCCGGCTTAAATTACATATTAAGCTTTCGTTGAAGAAAAAACGTGATGGGAACGTTGCGTGGTGGGCAGTTTCTGGACATTGAGCTACCAAACACTAAAGCACCGGTTCATTCTCTAACATTCACGCGCAGATTTGTCCGCGGGTTTGTCGTTAACAACAAATCCGAAGGATTGGTACGCTTCACCAAGCGTACCAATCCTCCGAATTTGATTTGTGACTTACGAGACGGGACTGTTAGTAAATACTAACAACTTGAATAGTTTAGAAACAGAAACCTTTAAGAGTTAATATTGATTGGCTAAGCTACCATAATTAGTTAAGTCAATAATTCACCAGTCTATCAACATTATTTCTAGCTTTAACCAAATTGCCTCTTGTAATCATGTAGAGTGATCTCTACATGATTACAAGAGGCAATTCATTCCACTAACAATGCTTGCGTTACCTTCCTGTACCTATGTAAGGATAAATCTATGGTAGCCATGTATGCGTTAATCGGTTTCGGGTGCTCCGAATTTGACCCTTTCAGAGCGTCTCTCCAATAAAGCCGTGATATTACTCAAATATGATATAGATGCCATGCCAACAAAGAGATACTTATGAAATTAAAGCGATAAATCAGCGAGGTCTGAGCGAGCCCGGCTATGAATGAGCAGGAACAACGACTTATATGTAAATAATGTCGTACGCCGACGCCCGTCGCCCGCTCGCCTGAATATAAAGTAATATGTCACAGGACATTACACGCAGTTGATCGAGTGCTAATAGTCCTTGTATCTACGACATGCTTGTAATTGATGGAAACTTTCATGTGCTCGTGTGTGCTATGAAAGGTTTTGCAAAACGGACGGTTAGATTACTTTTGCAATGGAGTAAATTAGAAGCGACAGCGCGGAACGCTGCCGTCGCAACACGAGATAAGAACTTGTGTGTGGTGATCAGAGAACCATAACTGCAATATAAGAATGGACTAGAACTGGACTGGACTGAATTTGTCTAGGCAAATAATTGTAAAAAAAAACAAATAGCTGAATGAGTATAAAGCTTTGCGTGACGCCTCTGAAAAAGTAACAAGCTTTTTTGTAAAAATTACGAGCTTTTATGAAAAAATACAAAAGGAACAAGGAAAGGTTAAAAAAGAGAAATATAATAAATAGTACACAATACAACATAATGTGCATTGTGATTTATAACAATTATCAATGGTAGCAAGCACAACTATCTGACGTAATCAACACGGTAGCCGAGCGGCCACACTACGCTGGCTATGTAGGTCCGAACGCGTCCGATTCTCGTCTTACGCTTTATCGATGCAAACACGATACCACTAACATACTCCCTCGTAGCAGAAATACATCAGCTTACTATCAATATTATATTAGCAACAGCGCTATTTTTACGTTGTATCATTATTATATATCTGTTACTCACTCACTATTTTTGCATACAAATCGCCATGTAAGTTGATAGGTACATAATAATGTATTATGTCTATTGTTATGTCACTCAAATTCATGTCATGATTCGATAATAATTATGAACGTAGTTATTTTATTACAGTCATATTTAAGTAGCGAATAATTCTAAAAACTCGGTTCTTTCTATATAACACGTATTCAATTTGGAGCTTTATTATTCTCTGACCGTATAGACTGCAAACGTGACCTGAACTCTTTCCTATTGTGGTTCAATATCACACGACCGCGTCAAAAACAATGAATTCATGACCAACTTCCAGCGCGCAGTGCGTGAGCTACGAACGCCCGCGCCTACCTTCTGAATATTGAGTAACACTAATGTAGTTACTTATTATTAGCTTAGAAACTTCCAACTCTAAAATGTGAGCTCCGGGAGCTTAACAAATTTCACTTAGTCCCGAACTACGTTAGATCGTGTTTGTTCCATTATACCCACAGACGCTTCCTTGTGTGAGTGCCTAATGAAGGGAATCTCGTAGCTTTAGAGATCAAGGTGCGCTGATAATCGAATTAATTTCAACTGCATCGAAGCCGGCAATGTTGCCGACAGAGGGTTAACTAAGTTTATGACTATGCTACGTACGCGCTTGGCGTGCAACAAGTTTGCGAACGTCTTGAGTGCTTTGAAATTGGTTAAGCCTTATTGAGCCATTCACGCGTACAATAGCTACTATATTTAGACATGCTGGGTTGTCGGTGTTGTGCTAGAAGCGGTTAATTTTGCGGATGCACGCGGTGAAGGGCTATAAAGTGATAGCAGTCGATGTAATTAGCAATACTAACGGTTACTGCATAGAGCCGCACTCCGCAGCTGCGTTGCGATGGCGACAGACAATTGCTGCTGACAATTCGCGAGGGTTCAATGACCACTTGGACGACGCAAGACGCACTCGGACTCGATCGTTATCATCTAGAAAGTTTCAACACCCTGATACATCAAGACAATGAATCTAATTTTGTATATACCTACTTTATTTTGGGAATTCCTAAAAAATAAATCTAATGTAAACAAACATTAAAAAAATACTCCGACACACCTTGTCAAAATACAAATATTTGTAAAAATAAATACCTACTTATTTCGCACTTTCGGTAAAAATGCAATTTCGTACTTTATAAGCATTAATATTTATTTCTATGGCCCACTGATCTACTCTGACCAACTGTGAGTTTGACTGAATTTACCGACGGTCCAATGGGTATGCGAGTTGGTCCATGGGTAGATCAGAAATTATAAAATTAATCATAATAGCAATCAGAGCTAATGTTAGAAACAACTTATAAAAAAATAGAACGGAAATTAACTTTAACCAACAGCTTTATAGGTGCTAAAATTAAACAGCCTAAATTAAGCTCTGCCGGTTTCATTTTTAGATTTAAACTCTATTCCAAGAAAAAAATACTTACATAATTTGTCGTGGAACACATAGGCGCAGTAAAAAATAACCTTTAATAATGCAGGAAATTCAAGATCAAATGCCTATGCAATATAGCCTTACTTGGCCAGCATTGTAGTCCGTTTATGACTCTCACAGCAATTATGGCGGCATATACAAGAATAAGATATATCTATCTATATATACAATGTACATGTACCACATGTACCTATATAAATCAGTGCAATAATTATTTCTCGTCGGTATCAGGTATAATTGGATTGCAATGCGAGTGCGAAGCTTCTATGCGGAAGAAATGGAGCGGCATCTCTCGTTACATTCTGTGTCTTATTCCAAGAACACCATGGGAATACTTGCTGCTACTTAGTTACAATTCTTGAAACTAAATCTTTAGCTGTGTGCTGTAGGTGCCATATTTTTAACGTTATTGTTAGTACATAATTAATTACAAAATTTGTTTAAAAGTTTAATTGAAACGGTCCATTAAAAATATTCTAAAATAGCCTATCTTCGTACCAATAGCAGATGCGATGCATTTATGATAATTACAAAGACTCATTTCACGGAGAGAACAAAACAATTTTTATAACTTATTCATTTTCCATTCAAGCAAGACTGTAAACAAAATATTTCCATTAAAATCGAGCGAGCACAAGAGGTTAAGTGAAAAACTTAGAACAAAGGCCTGGTGCGGCCGGTGTGTTATTTAGTATGCATTTGGAAAGGAGTCGGGGCGAGAGCAATAAGTTTGAGTCCGCGATTTGCATAGATTGTAGCGGCTCGACGACGCCGCCGACGCGACGGTGCCGGCGCGGCCGCTCTCGTTGAATCTACTCAAATCCAGTGTACAGTGTAGGTAGTTTGTAAAACACCTAAACGTGTACCAGCTAACAAGAAAATATTTCTATTTGGCACAAAAGACCAAACAAGTGGACCTGCTTGCAGCAAAATTACACTCGTTTAGTGCTGCAAGCTGCAACAGCGTCCGTGGCATGCGCGACATGTTTCTAGCAACGATTAGTAGAATTCCTCAACCGCAATAGAACGTATAAACGCTAAAAACGAGGTCCTCGCGACACACATATGTACATAATGAGTGGATGGCAGTTGTGTTGATTTGCCATTTACGTTCTCGTTCCCTTGTGTGGTGCGATGCATCAACCGCCTAGTGAGATAATGGCCTATGAAGTTGCATTAGCATTTTTTATTTACCAAGAATTGTAATTATAAATAACTGCAGAAGATCGAGGCTGATCAGAGCAGTGTGATTGTGCAAATTGATTTAATGATTACTCGTTGCCTTGTTGCTAAATGTTAAGCTAATAGAATTGATAGAGGTAATTAGAGAATGAGCGAATGCGACAGACTGCTCGCGATCTATGGAGTTTCGACATAAGCAATCACCGGCGCGATCACAATGCGGGTTATTATTGCAGTTGCATTCATGGGCTATAGTAAAGTATTTTCTGTTTTATCATTGCCACAGCCGCGTTTTTCAATTTTACTGCCGTTATCGTGGCTAATATATGTATTTTACAAATACCTAACCGATTTCACGATTTTCGACGCGAGGCGAGAGATTGATGTACATATTTCACTCTCACTGAACTAAGTGATTCACATTCATGCTTTAGTAAGCTCGTAGGTTCCCTCGCGTCGAATCATAACACCTGTGGCTACTATTTCATCACGAGTCATATAAAAACGAATATAGGATGAAAAGCTCTTCTTAATGATGATAATAAAAAGCTCTCCGAAGCGAGCGACTGACGACGGCGTCACAACTTTATTGTGGTTACATGGAGCTCGCGTCAGAAAGTTATTATTGCAGATTGCTAGCGGCTGCGTACCCTAACAACAAAGCATATAAATAAATGCCTTTGTAATATACAACGCAACGAAGTACTTAGGTGAATTTATTAATAAATATGGTGTTATGCATTTTCCTTAAACTCGTAGCTTTTCCCAATTAAAACACTCCTACTGAATGTATGGTTCGATGTTTTTCCAGTTTCGGCGTTGTATATAAAATTCTAACCACTGTGTCGTTAGAAGAGGCTTACTAAATAAGTTTGGGAACTACATCTGTAATCTGTATGTAAAATGTAAAAGCGTCGGTCACGGGCAGTATGCCAGCCGCAACGGTGTTTCGCTCACGTCGTCGTTGTCGCTTCCGCACCGGCCGGTCTGGCAATAGCGGTCAACCATTTGCCCTTCTACCGATTATTGGTTTTCATTCGCACTGTATCACTCATCTGTGATTTGGTCACTTTTACTTGGAATACTTATCAATCCTGAATATATTTTGAATTTAGTTTTTTAGACGTTATGAAAGTAATAAGGTGGCCCTCTAAATCTATTTTGTTCAGCATTGTTGTCGCTTTTCAGTTGTAAGTCACCACTAGTCATAAATTTAAGAGCATTTCAAAGAAAATTTTGTGAAATCACTTGTTTGTGATTGTGAGTAACAAAATTACACATATGATTCGACTTACTTTTGATCTGTTCTCTCTTTTTTCAATTAATTTTTGTCACAACGGTGGACATAGCAGACTTTACACCTAAATGTTTTTAATATCTCCCGCGGAAAGTCTACCTACGCCAATACCTACGCCTTTGTGTATGTATCGTAGGTATGTAGTGTATGACGTCAGACACTGTTAGATCATATTACGACTTTACAATAATTAGTATGGGAATTACGCTGATTTTAAATAATTGACGTTAGCTTAATTGGATTTTTTTTTGTTCATTTCAGTAACACAAATGCTTACGTTTGTGTTTGTCGGACATCAATGTAAATTATCAATCAGCTTAATATCAAAATAGATAAAACTACCCACGTGCTGGTGATATCTTGCTTATTCTTTGCTGTTGAATGGACGGTCAAATTGATTCTATTGGTGCATTAAGCTTTTGCATTGTCCATAGACCGTCGTCGTTACGACTACTTGTTTGATCTTCGACCTTTCACCAGAGGCGCAAGCGGTCTGTTGAACGTACATGGATAGTTCGTTATAATACACTTGATGTATTACTAGCCAAGATAAAGCCACGATTGATCAGCTGAACGAGTACTTACAATTTTAACCAGCTTAGTGTAAAGTTTCTGATCGCGTTAAAAAACGTGTACAGAAATTATAAAGTTCATTAGAGCAACAAAGAGAACGCACGTGTGTACTGATTCAAAAAGGTATAAACTCATAAATACAACAGTGACAAATACTTGAGTGCTTAAACACCGTGTGTATTAGCGCTGGGGACATGACGTAAGTACAAAGGGTGCAGGCGTCCAAGTTGTCAAACGAGAAGTTTTTATCGGGCGGCCTGTCGCCGTTGAATAGAAATGAGCCTTGAATAATGCATGTGTGCCGCCCCCCGCCGCGCGTCTCCCCTGCACAAACTGATTTGTTGCAACCAACATTGCAACTACGGGATCTGGCAACACAGGTGCATTCAGACGATACCCGACACAATCATCTAGTAACAAAATAACACACTAGTTACGTAAGCTGATAACAGCGACATACGATTCCGATCTCACGTGGACTGTGTGAAATTGCTCCTCAAGCCTACCGTAGTCACAAGAACAATGATATAATAGCCCGGCATGATAACACGTCAAACGATATGTAAACAAAACTCGGGTGACTCACAACTCATAGCCGGCGTATTACATGAATACGTAAAGTTAGCGGTATGATAATTGCCATATAAACATAAATAAACAATTTCCCATATAAAGATGACATGATCGATAGAAATATGTTTTTGCTGGAGATAGCTCAGGTAATTCAAGCGGTACAGCTTAATTTCAAAGCCTAGGTTGAGAGCTTGTGAAATCTAAGTACGCGAACACAGTGGGTCAAGCTGCCGCCGGAGGCCAGTTTCACTTCCTGTGCCTTCCGATTCGTATACACTGTGTTTCAATATTTATCACATCAGGAGACGCGTGATATTAGATGAGATTTTATTTTGGTCACTTTCACACCTAAGGCGTTTCAAACGAGAGCAACAAGGACGAAAAAAAGTGAGATTGAATCTCACTCCACACCATGTTAATGAATAAGCTACTAATTTACTGTAAGTACAGTTTGATACCAAATGTAAAATAATTGATAAATCAGTAAAATAATTTATGAGAAGGACTATAAAGATAATATTATGGAATATCGCGAATAGTTCCGCGAAATCAATAAGTAGCCATTGTTATTCACACGTCAAGTTGACTCGTTGAAATTTCATCAAGCAGACGTGTGCCTGTGCAGGGCTGTGCAGCAAGCAGCAAATACAGTACTTACATAGAAGTAACGGTGTATTAACTGGCTCATCGTCGGAGCGGGCATGAAGCAACCATTTGTGGCTGAAGCTCAGGCTTACAATTCCACGTGATGGTTGGGATGAAAGTAAAGGGCTGTGTAGTGTGTACCCACGTCCAGTAAGCCTCAGGCCACTAAAATCGTACTACAGATGTTTAAATCAGCGTTCTATAAATCCCTATCTATACCTCCATTTAGGGTTGCCATCTCTAAATTTGGCAATTAGGACAAGACGCGTGAAAAGTTTTAGAGTTTTAGAGCCCCGAGTTTTAGAGCCCAAACCCCGGACATGTCAGCAGGTTCTTTTAAAAATAGTCAGTGTAATTGAAACAGTTGAGAATGTCATAAATCACCTCTATATTTATTTTCAGACTTTAAAACTAAATTTAGTCATGTATAATCATCATTTTAAATGTACCTAATAAAACAGAATCTTATCACAATTTGTTACAAATTGTTTTAATAAGCAGTTGGAATGTAAGACTTAAAATTTTTAAACCCGGACTACAAATGAAGCCCCGCCCGGACGCTCCCCGGATACACTCTAAACTAGGACAAATCCGGGTAAACCCGGACGTATGGCAACCCTACCTACATCCAATGTCTCTAAGTATGAATCACAGGCATAATTTTTTTTCGATGTCAATGCTAAATTTTGCTATTAAAATTAAAAAATGAAGAGAATAGGCGAATTTAACGACACGCATTAAACGAGATGTTTGTTGGATTCAATCAGAGTTGTTTATTTAAATATAACAAGTATTTAATTAGCAAGTGTTGCCTACTACCTAAATAAAAACGGTATACCATTGACGCAATTACCAACTCATTGCAGGAAAACGTTCAAGAATTATTTTTGTTTCGGAGTTACTGATTTATTGCATTGACATTGCAAAGAGATTTTTTAATGAAAATTTTAAATGCACGTAAAGCCTATTTATTCACTCTGACATCTAAAACTTACAATCAACTTTACGGGAATCAGAGATGCCAAAGTGCTAGTAAGTACTAGTGAGGCTCACAAAGTAAAATAAGTAAAAAACAGGGATTTTATCGTTAACAAAGTAGCCATTAGCTAACCATTTAGCTCTTAGTTTTAATAAAATGAAATTTTGACGACTTACTTACTACGTACTTGCATTAATAATATTGCATTTAAATGGATAAGAACTGTTAAGTATTATTAGTAGGTAAAAAGGTATATCCCTGACAAAACGCCTTTCAACTATGTTTAATTAGAGCTGAAAGCTCAATAAAAGTTTAAATTTATGTACAATAATAAAACCGACGTAAAAACTTCGTAACATTCAAGTTGATTACCTTCGGATATGAGGCATAAAAAGTTGAGAAGCATTAGTTACACTACGGCAAACAAACTTGTAGTAGAAATGAAACCCAGTCCATAGGGATAATTTGGAAACATCCACATTACCGTGACTCTTTTAAAGCCCAATTCGGAAGCGTTATCTAAATGACCAGCGACAATACACAATTAAATTCACATTTTTATTCCGTGCAGGTTGTAGATACCTGCTGATATAATCTCAATTCAATACATAAACATAGACTTTGGTGATTAAAGTTGTTTTAGAAAAAACAGAATAGCATTTACTTAGAGCTGTAGTGAATGGATCTATTACAATGCCACGGTGAGAAAGCTCGATCGTGTGCAGCGCGGGTGCGCGGGCGCCGGCACAATGCTCAGGTTTGCGACACCAAACCGACGCGACGTCGACGCTTGTGTACCGATCTATACTTAAAAGGTCACTAGATACAACTTCGCATTTAATAGGTACACTTGACGTTTCAATACCGAACATTTTAAAATCGTGAATCATAGGACGATTTCGCTTTGAACCCTAACGGTAGAGCTACGAACGACAGTTTATTTTCTCATGGGATATTGTCTAATGGCGCCTTGTTTACTTTTGGAGTCCATAAAAATGGTTATTCATGACAACGAGCCCCAGATAAAAGAAAATTAAACTAGTAAAGAAGAGATAAAACCGTACAATCGAATTGTTAAATTGTAAAAACGTTTGAGAACACCTCTTTACACAAAGCAGGTAAAGCGAAAGGATCTGTTTTTAAAATAAAAGACCCACAAGCCGCAGTTCAAGAAAACGCGACGATGACGGCGGGCGACGTCGTCGCAGTGAAAGGTAAACAGTATGAGATCTAACAATGAAGTCTTAATGAACTGCCTGTTTCGAATTCTACCAAGTTAAATTTTGCGCAATAGCATTGTTTAGAAGAAGGAATTTACTCTCTTGGTTTTCTATTTCCAATTAAATGCGCTCGCGACTGCATCATTTACATAATTGGTTATTATTTAGCGTCTAACTGCGGGTCGTGTAATGCCGGATAATTTGCATCTCAGTGTAGCAGTAAGTACACGATGTGGATGAGTACACGATCAAGGTAAAAGAAAAAGTCAAAGTAATCTAGTGTGAATAGATGGAGGCAAGCTCACACAATAAGCTCAGCCCACGCGCGATGATTCATGCGCTCGCGCAGCCGTGCCGCTTGCCGCAACACACACAACTGCAAAAGCATTACCTACTTTTAAATAAGATCCCTTTCTCTTTCTACACCTTCGAGCGTGCTCCAAGTTCGGCGCCATCCGTTTAACATGTCGTTGTCGATATATAACAACTCTACCTGTTAGTGTCCAAGTAATTGACTTTGACCATGTTCAAAGCAATGTCACACAGCCAGTACCTATTACTCACTCATATCTAATTCTCCATGTTTGCTGTTTTATCCATTGTCTGCGCTAGAACTAATTCAATGTTCTTTCATCATGTTTGTTTTATAAAATAGCATGGAGTCATATTGAAAGAAATGCATCCGAAGATCGGCGGATCAGTGCAATAAATTCAATTTAGAGTCAGTGAGCGAGTTTTGCGAAAGTTTTTAATTCAGCTCCGTACTCAGAATTCTTGGTGTTTATACGAGTACATGCCAAATGGCACATAAACGTTTTTAAGTGCTGTAAATTTTTCACTTAATCTCGATGTCACGATGACAGATAAAACGTCCTTTCACCTGGGAGACGGTTCAAAATAAACGAATTAAATTTTCAAATCTCTAAAATTAAAACCCTCGTACATTATATTACATGGTATTGCTAACTCAATACCTACCGAACTAACAGCTGTTATTAACAGTTTGTTTAAATAAGTTGACATCATTTATAGTAATGTAACCTATTCTGTTAGGTACAGTAGAATTAAACGAAACAGGCTAACAAACATTAATTTAGGTAGTACTTACCTTTTGATTTCGAAACATAACGAACCGGTCGAGTACAGTTTTTTGTCAGAAATCTATTTACTTATTAGTTTGGACATTAATTTATTGTCGCATTAACGTCCAGTCATTGCTGGCAAAGCGTGACGAAGTTGAACGAGTGGCCATGAAGTGCGTAGAGCGGCGAGCCGGTGATACGTAGAAACGGTGACTCACAGACAGAGACCGAATATATGCACAACCGTTTACAAGATAAGGACATGAAATGTCAGAAAACAGGTTTGAGATTTCGAGTTTCGATCCAATATTCTCCTGTCTGTGCCAAGTCGACATATCGCTTGAGTGGAGCTCGATACTCATAGAAGCTGTAGAGCACCGGCTTTTTACTTCACCTTTTGGACGGTCTATTTCGACACCCAATTCTTTTTACTTTCTTCAATCATTGACCTCAACTTTGTAGACATCCATTAACTTCCTTCACTTATTTTCTTGTGTATCGACAATATCTATCAATATTATGAGTCTTATTTTGTTGTGTATTAGCAAATTTGTTGTTTATCTTATCTGTTAAAGGTTACCTACTGTGGACTTTCTTTATCAAGCCCTGGTCTGTGCCGGGTGATGTCACCAGTGCTTCGGTACCCTTATCTTGTCGGTGATAAAACGCTGTTAGGAATGTTTTACAGACGTTGGTTGGCCAATGAAATGTACTAGGAATCCTGCCTACTGCGCTTTATCTTTCTTGATTTATCTTAATTCTTCATTGCAGTTTATTTGCGGTTCCATCTTATTGTTGTACCTGGGTTATTAATGGTTTGTTTACGTTTTGGAAACTTAACTATGATCAGAATTGTATCATATAAGCAACTGTAATAAGAATAGTTTGTTTATTTTAGAAAAATCATATTCAACACGTTGAAAAAGCAGAAAATTAAAGCGCGGTAAAATACGATTATTGGATTGGAAACGTGGAACAAAACACGATAAACGTCAGACACGAGTTTCACGTGTCCGAGCAGTATCAGGCAGCGAAGCGATCTCTGAAGAAAGTCTCCTCGCTGCGTTTCGCAGATTACAGGAATTTTCCGAGTCGCTGGAAACGATCGCGCCTCGGTGAATCATTACGTGTTTTTGCACGCCGCACCGCCGCTTGCGGAGAAAACTCGCGATTCTTACATGTTCATAAAATTAAACATCAAAGTCGATTTATATTGGCATTTTCAATTTTCCTAACCTCCTCGTTGTTTGTGCGTGTGACGAATATGAACGACACAGCTTCTGCTCTCTGTTTTATTGAAGAATGATACCTACTCGTATGATCGTCATCTTTTTCAAAAATGTTGCAAACAAATTTTGTTTAGTTTATTGAAATACCCAAATCCGAATTGCTTGTTTTCAATTATGTGTTTAATTTTATGACACATACTGAAACCACTTCTAAAATTATAACAACTTAATTAAAAGTATATTTAACGAGATTTAACCAACCAAGTTGATGCTTCTGCGCAAAAAAAGGAAAAGTTCCAGAAAAAACGCAATAATTACTTCGCGCGCTAAAAACTTTTCATGGGATTTTCGCTGGTCGAAGGATTTTTGTTATTTCCTAGCGGCCCGCCCGGATTCGCACGATACCTATAAACCTTACGTGAAAAAATATTATCGAACTCTATTTGATAGTAAAGCATTAAAATCCGTTGCGTGGTTTAAGAGGAGTTATTAGCGAATATACAGGCAGACAGAGGCGATAAGCTACTTTGTTTTATTATAATAGATAGAGAAGACATAATGTAGGAAAGAGATTAGCTACGGAACCTACCATGAGCGTATCCAGGCGCACTTGCCAATAATTTCTCCGTCAAATTAATGAATAATGAATGAGTGATAATATTCAGTTAATGCTTTAATGTAATAAGCTATTATCCGTGTAGTGCTACAGTTTTATCGAGGCTCAACAATCGTTAAAGCTACCGTGCCGCCGGTAACCGGTTTCTCCGCTCCCACTGCCGAATCGGCGCCAATCATAGCTCCGGCTAACAATCCAGTTACTGGATTACGAACTGGATCAATATCTTTGGCCTTAAAGAGGCATAGTTTTTGTCTATTTTCCGTTTTAATGACTTCTCCTAAAGTTCGTTGATCCTTGTCATAAGTCCTACATATAAATTTTTGTTTTTCAGTTTCACTTTTGAGTTTTGAATAAAAGTTTGCATTGATATACTTACCTAAATTGATTAAATGACTGTAAAATATTTTAAAATTCCTGCTACACGCATATAAGTACTTACTTGATTGATTCAATGAGACATGAGGGAAGGAAATCTGTCGTTTTTTAAAAATAATAATAATGTTATCACTATGATAGATAACGAATGTATACTTATGATATTATGTCGCTTTGACTTCACTTGATAACAATGTGAATAATTCGATATCATGCCACAGGTGATGCGGTAGGTAGCTAAAAATGATAAAGGAAGATAATAAGTATAATATCAATCGACTTCGATTTTGCGAACATTGTAGATAACTTGTTTTATAATATCGACTACAGACCAACAAGAAAATGTGTCAAGAAATTAATAAAAACTTATATTTAACACATCTTTTAATAGGTCAAGGCAACTATGTATATTCGAATCATCGATTGTGATAAACTCCTGCCTCTTTGGTAGTAGGAAAGTTTTTTATCATAAAACGTGTATTATCTTACCTATATTATAAAGGCGAAAATGTGTGCGTGTGTGTATGTGTTTGTTACTTCTTCACGCTCAAACGGATGGAAGGATTTTGACCAAATTTGGTATGGAGGTAGCTAATACCGTTGAATAACCCATTAGCTACTTCTTAACCGCGGGTAACACTGCGGGGCCCAGCTAGTAAATTATATTTTATAGTTTGTCAACTTTGAATACCAAAATCAAAACTGTGAGCCACACAATTAGCACTATAAAACCGTAAACTCGAAAGTGTTAAGCCATTGATTGTTTGTTGCTTGAGGCATGTGCCAAGACCTACTCGGACTTTTAGTGTCTTGCAGTGTCAGTTGCTCTATAAATTTGTCACGCATCCAAAACAATGTGTTTTTAGTTTTATGGTTCTTCTATAATAGCTACTTGAGCTACATCGCATCGAAATAGAGTAGATACAAACGTAAAACTATAAGTTTTCTTTGATAGAATTGAGTGGTTTCAACAAAAACATCTTGAGCATTTTACAGTCTGAAATAGTTGGAGATTTTTTTTTAATTTGTCTATTTTACACTGGTGATTAATATGAGCTCTCTTAGAACGTTTTGGTTATTTGCTTTGGATTATTCTGAAGTTGCAATCGATTTAGATTTTAGGTGCTGCACCCCAAGTTCCTAATGCATTTATAATTTGCTTCCAAAACACCTTGTCAATAAGTGAGTTCTTACGTATATGTATATTAAAGTTTATTAATATAATTGCAATAGCATTATACAATCATTGGCAGCAATCAGCGAATCTCCCATCACAAGCTGAAATTATCGCGTGCATTGGTGCCAATAGCGTACTGATTGACGACCGATCCGATCCGACGCCGACGGGCGCTCTTCGATCCGTGACAGGTACGTGCAGTCCGATTGACAGCCAAAACTTTAACTACCTAATCCTATGGCAACCAAAATAAGGCGAAAGCGCTCCCAATTCTCGACTTCCTGCGAAGCCTCCTAAATTATCCGAAAGCGTAACAGCATCGGCCACTGTAAATTACCATGTAGCGTGCTGAAAATTGGCAAGCAACTATACGCGTTTAAGATTGGGTAATCGCCGTCAAAATATAGCGCTCCGGGGTGAGCACCTGCAGGCGCGGAGATTCATTCATGAGAAGAGGCAAAATGAAGCAGCGAGAGGTCGAGAACAATCCCAGGCCGATAATAACAGTTGGCTTTTCTTAGAAACAGTACGGCGCGAAGGCTTTGACGGAGGGATAGTTTGGGTCCTTCTCGCACTCGAGGCGAGTGAGCGAGAGCGCGTGGGCGGGGCGAGTCGTGTTATGTCACGTTGGCCGTAGAGTAGAGGCGTCTGAAGCGAGCAGCGCGGCCAGCACTGCACTCGCTGCATCCGACACACTTCCCGACTCTTCATCATTAAGCTCATTAAAGGAGTAGAGGTCAGCGCCTCCGGATACTTGCGCACCTGACAACGCTCTGTAAAAGAATTCTGAAGACAATATGTTTTGTTAGCCGTAAAAGTGACTACCATAACCAAGTGTCACCGGTATTAACCTGAAATATGATAATGCCAGTGCTTTCACGTAGTAGAATTATTGATGGCTTCAACCAATGTTTAGAAATGGAGGTTTGAACAAAAATAACCTCGATTAGAATAGAAACGCACGCTTTAGCAGCACATGGCACAATGCTGTCGATTTTATTACAGCAACCGATGGTTAGGCGACGTTTATAAATCATACTTTTATGGTTATTCTTAGCGATAAAGCCGGCGATTCTAAGGTTGATGTGAACGCGTGTGCGCCTGCAGGCGACCCGCGTTCATATAATGTGCTGCTTTACATTTCTTCAAGCCTCGGGCCGCGGGAAGTAAAAGACAATAACTTGAAAACTAATTCAGTTATGAATACAAATATCAAGCAAGAAACAAAAAGATTGCAAATTAACGAAGATTTTTTTTTATCATGGATAGGTTTATGTTCACGGATGTTTAAGCAACAGACGACACGGTCAGTCTTAAAATGGGTGATTGCTGGAGGAATATACAATATAAATATGGCCGATACTGTGGGTCAGATGGTCAGCACGTTAAATGACAGGTCTGTTTGTCTGGTTGTTTGTCATATAACAACGACTTGAGCCATGTTAGAGGCCTTAGGGCGGCCTAAAAACCGTGAAGCTAGGGCTAGCCACTTTGCATATTAGCTAGTAGCTAGCTAATTATATTTTTGCATTCACAGATAATTTATAACAATGATTTTAATTTAATCGTCTATTTGTACGACTATCATCAGGTCGCTTACCCATTACCCAGTGTAGACGCCGGCAACTACACCAGTTTGTTACTCTTTGGTCGAATAACCACCATCCAGTTCAAATTAAAATTATTAGCGCGAAAGACGCATTAATGACTCATTTACACTCAATTAGATAGTGAAAGTACTAATTTATTACCTTGATGATATGCTTGTGTTAAGTCAATGATTTACTACGATTAAGCAAATCATCATTGTCATTTTTTTAGCTGCAAATTTACTAACGAACCAGTTCTAAAACAAAATATAAAAGAGTTTTTGTACTAAAACGTTTATTTAAGTTAGAAAGACTAATAGCCGTCTGAGCGAAATTGTTTCGGGAACCGAGGAAGCATTAGTGGTGCATAATTGGCCAATCAATCGACGCTCCCGGTTTACTACAAACAACCTGAGTGCCACAATTAAGGAAAGCGCAAATGTAGTGTATCGCCGATCATTTATTAACGTTTCCAGTGAAATTTAATGAAATATTACTTAAGCCCGTCGCACACGATGAAGATGCTAAACTATGTAGATTGGCTTAGATAATATTTCACAATATCACCAGCTATACATATGAATGGAACAACACACAAGACGAAGTTGATATAAGTAAATACATTTTAAGTGCCTCAGCTAAGATACTAAGCGAACGAAGGTTTATGTTAATAAAACTATTAACAAAGATTAAAAAAAACACCGGATTGTCGCAAAAAATAGATCATTTTGTAAATTATCGTACCTATATTCATCTTGTGTAGCAGGTTAAGTTAATAAAATACGTATTTTATTTACCTATATTCATAGTTTGCGACGTTCTTTATGGCTTATTTAAATTCATCTTAAATAATGTATGATGTTTAGAAAACAAATACAATTAGTCTTCACTTGATTAAAATCTGCAGATTAATATCAAGAATTCATTTCTTATACTCAAACTCAACCTACACAAGATATCTTAATGGACCAAAAATATTTCATCACAAGAGAAAGTTTTCAGTGCGATCACAATGTACGAATCGAAACTTTGTAGTCAAGTAGCTAAAGTTGGCAATTAATACAAGCGACGCATCTGTTAATCCCTCTGGTAAAGACAATAATGTTGTTCGAAGGTAACACAGTCCCTAATAATACACATTTGGAAGGTCGTCAGACAGGCCATCGTCATTAATTACGGGTTAGCATTGAGTTAACAGTTTAACGAATGGTTTAAAATTCTAAATCTGATACATCAAGGGATTATAAGTTTACTGAACATAAAATGTAAAGATTATCGTAGCTATTTCTGAAAACACGTTCATTTCAAAATACCTTTCTGGCTAAATCATCGCATATCAGAAAGATCGTTATATTAAATCGATGATTGTCATAATCACTATCATTTGAGAAATGATAACTTACTAGTGTGAAACTATACCCTAAACGCTGCAGTATCTACGAGTATAATACCTACTTGCATTTTATATTTGGTTCGAGAACATAAGAAATCTTCAAGAAGACACCTAAGTATTGTTTAGTTATGTAGAGCTTTGAGCATCCTTTCTCCTTGTATTTATTTTACCAATTATAATTATTTAATCAGTTTTGTAACACAGGTGTACAGCGATCAAAGTTACGTTAAAATAGATAATGGTTTTCCATCAGTAGTCAAGAGGCAATAAAACAGGTGGGCATCACAGAAATGCTACCAGCCGATCTATTTTTGTACCAAAACCAGATTTTGTGAACATTCGAAATGTGATTTTTCTCGAAACAGTTTCCTATAACTTCACGAGCTATAAAAAATCTTGAAAAGGTTATAGTTAAAAGTTATAGTTAGGTATATTCGTATTAAATCTTTGAAATAGGGTTTTTCTTTGTTACGCTTGCACGCTAACTACTCAACTAGTCATTATTAAATTTTGCACACACGTTGTCAGTGGGACACTTTTTTCCCAAAAAATTAACACGGGTGAAACTGCAGGGCGCAGCTAGTTTACTTTGGCGTTGCCTCATATGCATATTTTAATGTGGTAAAGTATATTATCATCATATACTTTACTTAATCACTGCTATTATGACGTCATAAGAACATCAGGCGATTTCGTAGAAAAGATAAAACTGATAAGAACTTTTTTTAAATAGGAAAACTTAATGAAATGACCAATTAGGTAATATCGATACCCATCCTTGTCTCGCTCAGGTAGCATTTCAATCGATTCGAAAATTAGTCATTGTGTTTGTAAAAAGACACAAACAAAAGTTATGGAAGTTACAATGTTAACATTAGAGAATTAACTATGATTACAATCATTATTGTTATTCTCATTTACTTAGTGATAACGGACATCGATGATAATAAATTTATGAAAATTAAACAATGGATTCTAGGTGTAATATCAAGATTGATATACATATATCACATAAATTAGGAGGTTATAGATGTGACTGGCAAAGAACCGAAAATATGGCGAAGTCAAAAATTTAGTAGTGATGAAATTGATATATTGGTATAATTATAGGACTTACTGTTCAATTGCGGAAAGCTTCTTTGCAAAGTAAAATTCATGAGTATAATATTATCACTTCAGCGTATACACAGACACAGACGTACCTATACAGTCAAATGAAAACTTAAATTAAAAAAAATATTTTGTTAAGTCTACATTCCTTTTATCTATCTTTCATTGATAATGTTTTCCATGATTATTTTCCTATCGAGATTAGCAATTTGATAAACATTAACTTGAATAATAACAGAGTAAACTGCACGGATAATTAAATACCTATGATAATTACTTTTGCTAATTTTAGTTATTGGCAATTATACTGTAATCAGCTTTCTTACATTTTATTTTGATTTAGGAACTCTGACTCATCTCTATAATCTCTTGATAGTAGATACTAGTGAATACCTACGCGCGTAAATAATATTGATTTACGTTCGTGTTGTTACTTTTGCTCTGGTAAAATTCCATGACATAGGAACGACAATAGTACGGAGGATAAATAAGTATCCAGCATTTTATAAAGCAGTTTTTTTAACGTAGACATAAGAACATTATCTACAGCTTAATTCAGTCATCCTACAAATCCAATTTTTAGTTCTTTAGTATACTTAATTATATCTGTCTTCGTAGCAACGAAAATAAAAATATCATCTGAGGACCTCGAATCTATCCATGGTACCAAAACCGACAATCTCATTATTAGTAACCATAAAATCTAATTTACCCAGCACGCGAAAGATTTGACGCTACAGTCAAACATGATGTTTTCAACCTCTTGTTAATTTAGTCAATCCTCGTTTCGAACATCATTAGGCGCTACGTTCGACTAAATTGTTATTCTACAGGAAAACTGTTACTTGGTCGTTGCTGGCACATTCATGAATGAATTTGTGTAGATTTCCTGTCGTTGCCTTGTACTTACATTTTCTGACATCATTACGTCAACGACGTAATCAGGCCAATTCTTATGATAGAAATTAAATACTTAAGCCGGTGACGTAAAAGGTTGTACGTAAACTTACGATCGCAGATGTACGTGCCAGGTTGATCAATTATTGAGTTTATAGGTACAGCAGACCGCCAGTGTAAAGAATTTCTTCCGTTAATTTAGTTAGATCCTTCACCAACCTAGCTAGAACCAAAGCACTGAAATGGGATGAGCCCGTAAGTATGACTGTGTAAATGAAAATTTCAATAGACTGTATGAGGCTGTGGTACGACTTTACGTGTTTTAAATACGGTCCATCTGTTGATATGTTCTCTTCTGCTATTATACGCTATGTTAGGGTTTACTTTAGATGCTTTGTGTTTAGGCGGGTTGGTGTTTGATCTAATAGGCGAAAACGTTTCTTCTCCTATGGGTAACAGTAAGATAGTAATAATCTTACCCAGGTTAGCGTAGTACCCGGCCGGATGCATCATGAGTGCAGTGTTCACCGTACTAGTTCCATTTGTCACTTACCTAAAACGAACAGAAATCACGTGAAAATAATGGGTTTCAAAAGAATGTCAATATTAAGTAACGGTATGATGAATAAATAAAAATATAAGTAAGTAAACTAAATGAGCATAAACACAAACAAGTAGGTACATATAATTGCTTACAGCTCTTTAAAAGTTTAAAGTTTAAAATATTTTGAATAACTATAAATCTATGCAACACACATATACTTAGGTCATAAACATGGTATCATTGTAGCTAAACATAGATATGGTAATTAAATTTGATATCGGGCGTATATTAATTAAGCCTATTACCTAACAATTATGAATTTGAGGACCGCAGAATGTTACATTATGCCATCCTAATAACGGCACAGACAGACAGCATAATAAATATGTATATATGGTACCTACGCTTGATGTGCAAGTAAATGAAAGAGTACAGCTGGTAGAGTATGAGGAAAATTGAGTCAAGTATTTTTGTTATTATTCTTTGTCCACCAGATTGTTATGGTTTTTATTTGTAAGTACCTACCTATCTCTTATCTATTAGGTACTGTCTTTGTGTTTTAATGCCTAACACTATAGTACTTAACACTATCACAGAAAATTTAATATTAACATGTAGGTGTTCATGTTCACCCTACCCAAAACGTTCAGTATTTAACTGGCAAAGTTTGCACAAAAAAAGAAAAAAAACACCAGAAAAGTTGGTTAACGGTTAATATTATGTGATTTAATTATTATTCTTTTGTTGAATCAGATGTTTATAATTTAGGTTAGTACGTAGATAGAATTCAGTGTCTACAAAATTTTCTTATATGCCTGAAAATTGCGGCTCAACTCCTATGTATTCAGGACTAGGTATAACATCGACGCAATATTCATCTGGTATTAATTACCTACGAATTTTATCTACCGCACACAACCACTATTGGTGAATGTACGCCGTTGTTATTTGTCTACATAGCTGCAATGTGAAATGGTAATCGACGTTTCCATTGTATCGCATTATTCCGTACATTATTTGCTTCCAATGTGCACCGAATATTCGGCATAGGGGCCAAAATTCACGTTGCAAGGCCTGCATATTCCGTCTGAGGCATGCAGAGGCAAGCACACGTGGCTGCCACGACTGCTTGCCTCGGAATCTGACCAAATGCCCATCGGTCGATTGTTAGCTAAACAGTAATGGATTATTTATGAGGTAGAGCTTCTAGAAATATACTGCCAGAGGTGAGAGGTTGGCATTTTCACTTACAACGCGGTAAATACTCATGCATTTCCAAGAAATTTCATATATTTGTTGAGATATCTCGAAACTTGTCAAAGAACTTTCTCATGTATTTCCTTATTTTAGGACGCTGTACCCTGTATCTAAAAGTATTTCCCACCAATTTCATAATAGTTACAAGTGGCGCAATTGAATGCTCTATTCTTGGAGCTGAAGATGATTTCGGCAAGGAGTAGATGCCTAACACTTATTATCTTCCCAAAGCCAAGTCACACGAAACAATTTACGCTATTTAAGTAAGTGTAGATAATCCTCATAAATAGCAATTTGCGTCGTGACAAACGATCAGCTCTGCGACGTTTAGTTTGGAAATCGCATATAATGCCGCTATTGTTAATTATACAAGTCTCCGCGTCGCTAAACATACGATTTATTGTCAGCAAACTGGAACGGCAATACATCTAGCGTGAGATTTGTGCTCAAGCTCACTCGACTATGAATGCATTGCCCAAAACATTTAAAAGTAGAGACAAATTGTATGTTATTTCGTATAGTAAGACGAGGTGTCAAACTATTAACAGATTAACTTTCGAGACTTCATCTCACTTCATATTGGACAGACTAGACACTGGACCATCTTGAAGATCTTAATGAAGCGAAGTAAGTGGGCGTTATATTTTTTAACAGCCGCCCGTATGTCAATAAAGCTGGTTTACGGTTTAAAAATCGACGTCTTTCACTGTTGGCGACGCAGCGACGTCAGTAGAACCACAGTCGAATCGAGATCGAATATGGAGATAACAGCAATCAACCTTCAGATCTGACGGTCGAGAAAACCTACCGCCAGCTTTGCCTTGCTTTACTTAACTTATGCTTTTAACGGAAACTTATCGCGATATCAAATCGGGAGCGGGCGATTAAGAAACAATAGGACATTATTAAAATTGTAGCGGAGCGAGGCATGAAACGTTCCGTTTCTATGAATATGGTCGGTAACGACACGCTAGGAACGCGGGTAATGTTACATGGGTAATGTGGGCTTTTTTGGTCACTTTGCGGTAAAAAGTTAAGTAGAGTGTGTTTAGGGAGTGCGGAGGCTGTATATCTCTCGGCAAGCAGTGGACAGAGCAAACAAAACAATGGAACAATGAAATACGCTGGAGTGAGTCGCGCCTCTACTAATGAACTGGCCGCACCGCCGCCGTCGGCCGCCGACACCCGACGATCTTGGTATTAGAGCACCATTAGTCACGTTGATGGTTATCAATTCACTTCGCTGTTTTTTACAATATTCTATGGAAAAAAACATCAAAACTGAACTCTTATTGGCCAATTCCAGCTCCATACAAATCGGAATTTTACTGAAGACCATTTATGTTAAAATATTTCTTATCATAGTGAGTGAATTCAGGTTAAATTCTTATTTTAATGCATCGTTGATTGTTAACTTGATCAACAAAAATGTTTATGGTTTCTTAAGGTTGCTAGTTGCCCAATTTGAAGATTTCTACTATTTGAGGTAGGTATGTGGGTAACTATGCTGCCGAGAATAGTTAGTAAGGCATATTTAATGGTGATAACAATCTTTGCTTTGTAATACCTCATCTATTTTAAATTGACTTATAGTTACAGTAAGTTCGTGTTTAAATCTTTTTTTTTCTGACTTCGCATGGAGAGTTACATTTTTAACATTCCTACCCGATATTGTTGGTTCCAATTTTAACTTGTTGCTGCTTAGGTGACCTTTAATGCTTCTTAGAATTATAAAAAAGTTATTTTAGTAAGTTTTAATACCAAGAAGTAAAACCATAAATTGACAATGGTAAAATAAAACTTAACGACGACGTTTAATGTTAATAATAAGTAATTAATTGCCGGCCTGCATTCGAGAGGCAAGCGGCGGCCATCGCGGTCTCGTCGCTAGGTGAAAAAGCATCACAGGCAGCGAGGTATGCGCGGAATGAGAGGGCCCATCCGCCGGCTGCGATTGTTACCAGTTATCACTGAATGTTTTCCACGGGAGCATTCTGTGCCGCCACAAAAAAACCGCATAAAGGGCGGGCGCGGCTCGTTTGAGACCTACTCCCTCCTCCCGCCTCGCTACAGCCCTGTGGGAAAATCGTCGCCAGAAAACTGCGACACAAATAAATTATAAACCCACCACTTCGGTGGAACGCGCGGCCGCTTTGCGAACGCATAAACGCTTTGTTAAAAACTGCAACTATTTACACGGGGATAAAACGAGTCGCTGGAAAAGCGATGGAGCTCGTAATTTCAGACCAAGCACCTACTCTCATTCCATTATATTCGTACTTGTTCACCGACAGAAAAAATATAAAAATACATTGTTACCTACTGAATATCAAAGCATTAAGGTAAAGTCTATCTTACGTTTGGCAGACACACATTTCATTGCTTAAATTATTCATGAATCGTGACTCATTATAATTTCCTGTTTGAATCGGACGAAGCAAATAGTGTATCAAAAGATGAAAGCCTGAAGACCGGTGTTTCGTCTCACAAATCGTCTCTGCAATCGAGCTTCGTAAGCGGCGGCGGCGGCGTCGAAGAATCATTAGCGAAAACGGAGCATCCCGGAATAGACTGACAGCGGGACGATTGCACCGACGACTTGATGGATGACGGGAGACGAGCGGGCATTACCGCCACCGCCCGCGCCCGCGCCACTCACACCCATTCAACACACTTCTAGAGGTAATCAAAATAAATTACGTATCAGTTATCAGGAAGATGTCACCGACAGTCTAGAAGTTAGCAACAGAAAAGATTTTATTTCTGTCTCCAAATAAAATTGATAAATGATATGACGCAAATGCCGCCATATTAATTAGCGACCAACTGGAAGAAGTTAAAAATGTAAAACGAGTCGGACGGCTCTAGCGTCCAGCGTCCACGTCGTCGTTCGCATTGAAAACTTGCAGAAAATGCATTGCCGATAAGAAAAAATTCAGACCGCCGAGCACATATAAGTGCAGCATGGCGACGGTGACATTCCATGGGAAATACTCCGCATATCGAGACTTAAGGTAACCATTTACCGATTGCAGATACGCGATGGCCGGCCGAAGTAATCTGGTCAGATCGCTTCAGTCGCATAGTTGTTGCTACACATAATTTTTAACCCAAATAAGTAAGAAATTCTTGTTTTCATGGGGCTTTAATGATCGCAATGGACTCGACTCACTTGACTTTAATTAACCAACCCTATTAATGGAAGACCGTAAAGGTAATTCTAATGCAGATAAGGAAATTGTTGAGACTTGACAATACATGTTTGAAATTGTTTTTAGATAAACAGTGGAAAAGATGAAGCGGAAAGATTATACAGCGTCTTTAGTTGGTCGACATTATAGGAACAAACTTACTGTTAACGGTTATTTCCTCGTGGAATAACAAAAAAGCAGTCCTGTTGCGTGGTCGATGTTTACATCTTTGTCTGGCGCAGGGTCTCCGGGAAGGAACAAGCAGGATGATGGGAAGTTTTATCATGCCGCGTCTAATACGAGTAGGTTTTAATTTATCGTGCGACAGCCGGGTTCCATAGAGCGGGAGCGAGCGCTACATCAATCTTGGAGTCGAGAACGGCGCGGGCGCGTCTGTATAAATGCTACGGCTTTTTGTAGGATAATATACACGGAGAAACAACTAATTTCTGATTTTACTCATCATATTTGGATTAGTTAACTAGTTTTTGATTACTTTTAGTTATATTATGATAAGTTACTGGCATGTTTTAGGTCATGTAGATGGTATGATAGAGACCCGTAGTTAGGTCCGTATCTATTGACTTACTTGTTCAAAAGTCTCGAGTGCTTACCATTATGCATACGTTCCTAGCATAGATGACTACTCTTTCCAAAAGCAAATTATAGAGTAAATGTTTCCTCAAGTACACTAATGAAGCTAAACAAAAACTTCTGATTGTCTTCTCGTCTCGACGATGTTTCCATTAAGTGACCGACGCAATTTGCCACTGAACATTTTTCTCTAAAGTTTGACTGCGACACAGTTTCAGGAAAAACGGACTAACTTCTAGTGATGTTTTAATTTCGGTGACACTGGCATTGGGCAGTCAGACAAGGACGTAGGTGGAACGGCCAAAAATTAAATGTGTTAGCAACGTATTGTTAAAAAACTAGAAAAATAAAAATGAGGAGCGATGTTTGGCCTTTTAGTACCCATAAATGAGTACAATATGATCATGACAAGGAAATATAGGATTATTAAAAGGATAAAGAAAATTAGGTAGAGTAAGAAGAGTTAGCAATTAGACCAGACTACACTGATGGCAAAGTTTTATGTGCAAAAAAAGACGATGTTGCGTGCGTAGTGGTAGAAGACAGTGAATGCTGAAATTTTCTTCACCTTCTAAACCCAAAAAATTACATTTTTGTTAATGATGAAATCATGAGGTTTATAATTTTTATGTTACCTACTTACAAATCTACGAGTCCTTATTCTGCCAAATCGACTACTACTTAATAATAAATTCACACATTCACACGTTCAGACTTCCGAGAATTAGCTCGGGAAGCAGATGATACATACTAATGAGTTCGCATTGCGAAAGATTAATATACCACCAACAGTTCCCGATGTTAGAAAGACCAGATAAAGCAACGGCCAGTCGATTTCAATCGCTGTTGTTTCAACCAGTAAACACAACTTTACTGGAAAGCAGAGTAGGTATACCTTGATACGATTGTAGTAAGTAGAGACTATTCTACAAGCTACAAGCCGACAGACAGTCAAAGCGAACACGAGCCAATTGCAAAATAAAACGTACAAATAACAAGTTTAATTAAATTGCCAAGAGCGAGCCGGACCAGACCGGCAGACTCGGGAACAATTTCAACTAGGCTAGGTATAACAATAGTTTAACAAGTGAACTCGAACTGAGCTTCATATCGAATTCTACCTGAAACACGCGTGCACTCAATCGGGAAAATTATTTGTAAATCTGCCGTGATTTTGTTTTCAAATAGCGTGTTGATGTGACCAAACACTGTTTTCATTCCTGCACGTCTGTACCTCTACAGTGCGACCATTTTTTTTTTTTATCTGGATGGGATTTTATGTATCTACTATTGGATCATTAGAATTAGCCTGACCTTTCGTAATTACAAAAAAAAAGGATTGAAGTTACCTATATTGTGTAGAATTATTTCTTTCGTTAAATTTATTAGCAATTTAGGTAGATACATATTTAAAGGCTCATTTTTTTAAGAAGTGTTATAAAGGTGTTTAATGTATAGCCCAAAAATATTTCATATTGACAATCTCCTTATGATTCTTTTTTTGGTTTGGACGTGAGCATCAAGTTATACTAACAATATTTATAACTTTCTAAGTACTTACTTACTACTGTATCAGGTTATTTTAGACTCGGATTGCTAGACTAGCTGTATTTGGTACAATTTCTGTAACTTTATCGGCAAACAATAACAATAAAAGCACAGATACAACGTTACACAATTGAATGAGTCAGTAAGTCCACGAAACCTTCTGAAACTGGTTCCTCCGGTTTGCTGATTTATAATCGATTCGTATTGTCGACTATAAAATAAACGGTCGACCATTTGCTAAAATTTTGCAAGTGATTTGCTATTTTCATTATCTATTCTATAACCAATTATTATCCACTCGTATTTATGTTCGTATGTTTCTATTTCTCAGTTATTTCTTTTTGTTTTTTAGGGTCCGTACCCAAAGGGTAAAACGGGACCCTATTACCAAGACTCCGCTGTTCTACCGTCTGCCTGTCTGTCTGTCCGTCTGTCTCATGAACCGTGATAGTTAGATAGTTTAAATTTTCACAGATGATGTATTTCTGTTGCCGTTATAACCACAAATACTGAAAAACAGAATAAAATATATATTTAGGGGGGCTCCCATACAGCAGACATGACTTTTTTGTCGTTTTCATAATAATGGTACAAAACCCTTCGTGCGCAAGTCCGACTCTCACTTGGCCGGTTTTTTAATAACTACTGTCTTCGATAAATCTATACTTATACTTATATATTCACAACTCTAATATACTCACAACCTACTCGTATCTATACCCTCATATCACATCACACTGTTTTCTCAGTGCGTAAAATCATTCTGTTCTGTACCCAGCTACACTGCTAAAACAATAATATCCAACATACTTGTTCAGACAATATTTTTATCGAAAGCAAACATCAGCAATTTATGGTCACGTATGTATTAATTATTGCTGTAAACATTTCTGAAAAGCGTGGCACTAAAGTGCAAGCGACACCATTTTCCACAACATAATCCTCATTTGTCACTTCTTTGGAGAGCAAAATTAAGATAAATAAGAGGCAAGGAGTGGGTCCTTTCGCTTGAATCCCCTCACAGGCTCAGAAGGTCGGATGTCTAATGTTATTTTGGATAAATCTAAGCTCTCTGGCTTGACGTTAAGGTTTATTTTGTTAACAGTGCGTTAAAGCTTCACACAAGAGTAGTCCACAAATAGGAGTCCGAGAATAGAGCGAGGCTACTGGACTGGACACTCGTCGAAATCATATCTCCTGTATACCTACTCCAGCGCGATGCGGATTTTTCATCGTTTTGTGACTCATTCGGAATAGATCTAATAAAATCGGGATGAACCGGTTTAAATTATGCAAACTAAAGAAATGCAGGCCATCTTGCTTTATAGATATTGACTATTTAAAAGCAAAGGATTTAAATGTGACCTTTATATCAAGTGATGTGCAGCAATTTCTCGTGCTGAACATCAACGGAAGACGCCCGGCGCGTCCACCACGTGTCGTTTATCGCTTGATTTTCTGCTGTAAGACATGCAATACAGGGCTTACATTTCAAAGGTTTGCTTTTAGTTTAGTCAAGTTGGTTTTGAGTCAGCTATTAGGCGATGACCCAAAAGTGCCTATACCAACTTCCTAAAATTATTTCTCGCATTGTAAAACTCGCTGACAGTAGTGTCCTGGCAATGATAGTAAATTGCATAATGGCAATAACTACCACCTACGGGTTTGTTGACGTACCTACTCTATTATAGGTAATAGTATGGGTTTAGGTGCTCTACTTGCCAGTAAAGTTAAAGGGCATTTTATTGGGATAGATAAGCTGAAGTAAGTGAATCTGAATCTTAAGCATTTTCAGTTTTCTTTATATACGTAAGTATCTAAAAAACTTTCAACCTAGTGTTCGAAATAATTTCTAGAAAGAGTTTTTACTGATCTAACTAAGTGATAAGTCAAAATATTGAATAGTTTAAGTTACTGTACCTATAATATTTGCAAAAGTAGGTACCGTTACAAGATGCGTCATTTTAAGTAACTCTACTATTAGTCCTTCTTATTAATCCTATCGATAGGTACCTACCTATATGGTAAGCCTGAGTTTTTACGCAGCCTAGTGACAAGACTAAAGAGTCGCTCGCCTAAATGAAAAGTTTTGCTCAAAGAGCTTTAAAAATAAGAGCATAAAACCAATAACCATTGAATAGCCGATAGGCCCAAATGATTTGTGAGGGTGTAACAGTTAAGATTGAATGAATTTGATTCGTGGTCGGGCCGGTGGTTTACGGATTAAGGGTCCTTACGCAGGTCAATAAAGAGCAGGTAGCGGTTCGGTTGCTCCGATCCACACACGGCGCTCGCCGCTTTCATTCAATCCTTATTATAAACAAACACAAGTATTCTATAGCAGTGGTTTTATGAGAAAAATATGGCAAAATACGCTTGAGAAAAATTAAGTAGGTAAGAGATAAGTCCACATTCCTGTCTAATTAATTAGGCATACAATCGCAATTATCCAATTCCAAATCTAATGAGCATAACTCGAATAAAATTATCTTTAATCTCTTTGTGGGTGAATTAAATTAAGTATGTGGATTCAGTAAAAAATAATTCTTTCAGAATTTTACTGAGTAGGGCAAGAACTTTGTCATGACATTTTCTCTTTACAGTTCTCGATGGTGTTTTAGTCATAATAGCTTATCTTTAGTTTGAAAACCGTTACATGATCCGCGTGTAAGTGAATGCAGGGCTATACGATTACAGCATCCGGAGTGCGCTTCAAGCAAACCTCAAATTAAGTTGGTCTGCATCATCTGCATGCGAGCAACTTATCAACTGGCACTTAAGTAATATAAAAATCGTCGTTTTTTAGCTGAGATTGTAAGTTAGGCTAGTGTGCGGTGCAATTTTGTTTATAAATGAATACATAACTTTATTATGTAGTCTTTTGATCGCTTTGTTTTTTGGTACACCAAGAGTTTAAACATTAAAAAAAAAATGTGGGTGGAAAGTTGCGTAATTCAAACCCTTTAATCTAGCGCCCAAAGTATAAGACGAAGTCTTTCTGAAAGAGCGAGTGTGATAAAAAGGGTTTAATCAAGGAACGTAATAACCTTCTCCTTGGAAGGAAATGGTTCTAAATTCAATTTCCCTAAGACAGAATACGTGATAAATCGTTGTGAATCGGCCATTAGATGCGACGCCGCGTGAGGGCCCGAAGCGTCAGCAGTTTACACGTCTTATTGCTTGTCGTGCAACTCGCAAGTTGTCGGCGTCGCCCGCGTCGCGACGCGCAATAAAAACATCAACTGTATTGACCAAAATAACTCTTGGCATCCATTCGAGAGTCTGAGAGATACTGTAAGTGAAGCTCCACGATCTCAAAAACTCGCGGTTGTCGCTCTTTGCTGTCTATGAAATAAAAGCAATGGCTTGACGTTGGCGCGTCGCGTCAGCGAAAGATAGGTTGACTGATAGATGTAGTCTATGTTGCCCGTGGGTGATGCACTTAAATGGCTAAATAAAACAATTATAGATTGATAGTATAAATACAACATTTATACTTTAATGATGCCTATGTTTGCCGTGTGAAATGCGTTTTCAAGTCTTAGTGTACCTATTTTTCCTATTATTAACTGACTTCAGGAGGAGGTTCTCAATCTTTTTTTTTGCATATTCCCCGATTACTCAAAGACGTTTGAACCGATTTAGAAAATTCTTTTTTTGTTTCTGGTGCACCCATTTAAATTTTGTCGAAATCAGTCGAGCGGTTTTTAGAAAATCAACAGAAGACCAAATATTGTATACAAGTATGATATTATTGTTTACTTCGAAACCTCGCTGTCTCATTGGAGCAGGGCGCTAAGTTGGCCTGTCTATATTATTTCAAAATTCAGATAAAGGGGTGTCGGTAAGTATTTTTATATTCAAAGATTATTATTTCCTCACCTACGCTATAAGTCGTAATATATTATTAGTTCTGGAATAAAAATATTGAGTAATGCGTAAGTAATAGTATATATTATATTGTTAATGTACCAAAATAATCATTGGTAAAATATATTTAGTTCATTGTTGCCTAGAATATTACAACCAATTTATCATATTTTATTTTTTTGTATTGCATTTTAGTCAATATTGTATTTTACTTAATAGAGTCAAATATTTTTTACAATACATAAATTTAATTTAATGCCTTATTTTTATAGTTACAAAATAATAACATTATAATTATGTCTATTGACGTAAATTACCTACTGTAATAGTCAGTTTTACAAACTCCAAGCCACCGCATTAATAGACACTACTGAACAGTTACTTTATATTTCAAGGTAAGTGAGACACAGTGATATTAATGTAAATTTATTTAAAAGTATAAACTATCTAAACTAAAATCCCAGCTTCAACTTTAAATGTTGCGCTTTAATTAATTACACAAATAACTAAACAAATAGTGACGTACTTATTTATAACTTCGTTATGTTTCTTTAGAATTTTATCTAAATACTATTTTTAAATCTTTCCAGATTTTGTTTCCTACAAAAGTAAAAAATATTGTTATAACTTTTCTGTAAACAATTATTTTTATTATTTTTACAAAAAACAAAGATTTAATAATCGATTCAATTCACGATCTAATAATAATTATTATTTGTATTAACTTTTAGTTTAAGCGTTAAAGTTTTTAAGTTTTAATTTTAAGACTCAGTCAACTTTAAATAGTAGATTTATAAAATTATTAAATTGAATAATTCAGCACAAGTTAGAAAAAAAAAACGTTAAATGTATTCAAATGTCACTAAAATTTTACTTAAAAACAGCACCTAAGACATCCGAACTAAAATTTAAAGAATACGAGTCTCAAGCATCCAAGAAACTTGAGAAATATTTCAGGAATCCATGAAAATATGCCAGGAATGCGAATGTTTATTTCTAAAAAATGTTTGTAGATACTCACGCCTTGGATAAAACTTCGAATAATAACAGTCCATTATAGCAAAAACGAAACCACAGTTTTTAATTACACTTAATTTGTTTACAATTCCACTCGCGCGTTACATTACATGTAAAACGTTTGACATTTCATAAAATAGGCTGACAAGTGACATCACACCGCGCAGAATACGTCAAATCGCATGCAGCCACCAACGCGACTGAAGTGTATCGCGGGCGAACGATACCATACCGCGTCTTTCGAAAATTGCGCCATCCCAGTAAGCACACTCAGGCGAATTTAACAACACAAAAGCACCTTGAGCACACTTCATTCCCGACAGCGCGCCTAAACGCAGATGAATCCTAGAACTAGATAATGTTTACATCGCGAAATGCCGACACCCGAACGACCGGAAGTAGCCGCGAAGCAAACACGACAACTATGTAAAATATTGCAGGATCGCGATCGCATTGTTGACATTCCCGAATAAAAATCACCGAAAACTCGAGTTAGTTGTATGAAAATCACTCTAAAAATTATTTTGACTTACCTATAATGGAGTTTGAAGAAGAGGTGAAGGGACGAATTTTGATTTAATATCAATTTCGGAGTTGATATAAAGAATATACTCTTATTGGTATGCAAAGAATGGCACAAAGAATCCCGACAACGCACGCGACGAATGCGCACCTCGTTTGCGCATATGCTGACACAACTTCACGGACGTTACTCCCCTTGCCCCGCGCTCACCCGGTTTCTAAGCGTGTGTGCGTGAGCAGAGTGGTCAAACGTGAAATTTTGTTCACGTATACACTCACACATAAAAAGATTTATACCTGCCCTAGCTCCCGTTTGCCGCCATCTTTGTTGTAGAAAGAGAGAGCGATATTTCTATTTCATATAATTTTACCAGCTAGCGCCATCTGGTTGTGTTAAATTGAAACGCAAACCTATCGCTAGATGGAGCTTATTTAATTTTTGTGTGAGTGTTAGGCACGTCTTATTATTTTTGTTTGGATTACGCAGTAAATAAAAAACTTCGTAGTTTAACTTGTATTTTATTAGTTGTGTAAGTACTTATAATGTATAATAATAAGTAATTATATATGTTTTGAAGTTTTGCTGCACAACAACAGTTTTAGATAACATAACGTCAATGAGTTTCCAAATCCAACACAATAAATGCATAATTTTAGTCTTACATTACATTTGAAGCAAAAAACGAACAAACTATATATAAAGCAATAATGTTATTGAAAAATAGTGTTTTTTTCCTTATTTTCTGAGTTATGTGCAAGGCGGGAGAAAAAACCGGTTCCTCTACTTTGGAGCTGAAACTGTCAGTACATAAGGCAACAAAACGTTATTATGTATTCTATAGTCGGATAGCTTTTTTTCAAGACGATTCCAATGATATAAGTTTCATATGTAGGTTTCATACAAAACTTAAGAGAAATCTTGATTTTAGTAGCACACGGCGATTTTTTTTTAAATGGCGGGGGTTTGACATAGGATTCATAAAAAAAAATGACGGCTCCTCAGCGGAAGGGTTATTTATATATTTATAAAGTCACAAATCTAACATTGAGTATTGACTTTCGGCATATTGTTTTATTTACTAAGTCAGTATCTACACAGCTGAGTTAAACATTAAAAAACATAAAGTTGTTACCTTTTCTTGTCTTTCTTCTTACATTAATCTAATACTAAACAGTAGATGTAAAAACCTAACTAGCTTAATGAGTGTAGATAATTCTTTGGATTATTTGTCATTTCAAAGAAGTCGTTAAAATCCAGGGATCAAATAAAGTAAATGTGAAATGACAAGTTTATATTTAATTTAATTTGACCTAGTAGATTTCTAAAAGAGAAGAGAAACTCTAATTAGATAAAAAAAAACTTTAAATACGTTCTAAGTATAAATCATCGCTATTTTCTTCTATATAGCTTGATTTCAGATTTTTAAAATACTTAATGTCATTTTAGTAAGTAAGTATACATACTTTCTAAACTATCATGCAAAAATGATTTCAAGCTTTTATATTACTAAGTACCTAATTTATAACAAAATCTTAATACTACTACAACGCTGTATCAAGTAATTGATAAAAATGTCACATACCGCCATCCGCTTTTTAACACTCAAGCAAATTTTCACATTGTGTTTATCTATTATATTTTTTTTTCTCTCAGTGTTAAAAGATTAACTTTTATCCCCTGAATAATAAACGCTGTATAGCCTCGGAATCGTTACACAGTGTTTTCTCTTTTTATAAAACACACTGTGTAACTATTTCGAACTTATAAAAAGTTTGTTAGCAAGGAGGTAAATTAATTTGAAGACAGTACACTATTTTTTTTAAAAGTAATAATATTTAATTAATATTTACAAGATTACAAGCTTACCGTAAGTTTCGATTGTTAACTAAAACTTTTTTTAGTTTTCGTTTGACTTCATACATTTAGCCTAGTTCCTAAATGTATCCGCTAGGTGCGGTTTATCAAAATGTATGGAGCTAAACGAAAACGAAAAACAGTTTTCGTAACGATTAAACCTCCTGGTAAGCCCCCTGTCTCATAGGTATAGTCACGAAAGTGGCAAAATTCATTCCTCACCTGTGCCTACCTGCGAAAGTTTGCAATTCTCATAAAGTTACAATCGAACTTCACTTAGAAAGTTCGTTGATTATTTAAATAACGCTGAACATCAACAACTTTGATAATACTTTCAACAAATCACCAATTTACTTCACAATAAATACTTAAATATCTTTATAACAATAAAATATCTTAAGATCATAAAAAGTAATTAATCGGTGAGTAAACAACTTATCGGAACTTGACAGGTAAGTTATATTATAAATCATTATATGTACTTCTCTTAACTTTATTTCTATTGTGCCCTAAAACTTCTACGTAAGCTAAAACAAGCATTCTTAATATTAAATAACAAGAAAAGGGGTATATTTTGTATCAGCGTGACATATTTACTTACCGACTAAATTTTTACTTACATAAGAATAGACATTGTTTTTATTCTATATTAATTTAAACATAGGTAACGGTAAGTAAATAATGGATGCATTGTTATTTATTGGTGGAATGAATCCTTTGATTTAAATGGAATGAATAAAATGGAAAGAAAATTTGGAAAATGATACTTCTTATTTGCGATATAAGAAATGGCTGCGTCTATGATACTGAAATTTTCTAAAATAATAGTGAATTAAGATTTTTACTAGATTTCCTCAATCATTTATGGAAATTATTGGAAATCTAATTAGGTACATTTTTGGAAGATATGTATAGTTTAGTTATACAACAGGTACACTTGTATAGCCCTTGTATGCACCTATAAACTCAACATTGGTCCTTCGAGCTTTCCAAAATCTTAAAGTATAAAACATCAAACATGCTAAAAGTCTGACAGATAAAAGTATTTATTTTAATGTTATGGTTTGCTTCGAAATTGATACAACCTCTAAATAACTAAAGTCTTATAGCCCAGGCATGGTAACTACTCTTAATAAGTACTTAGTTTACCGAGCTAGCATATAGGATTGTTTATTAAGTTCGGACTTAACCGAAGCAAGTAAAATTTGCGTAAGTCGCTGGGTTATTTGAAATGGGTACGCTAAACCGACAAGGCTCGTAGTACTTATCAGTATGAACAACTTTTAGTAGAAAGTACTGAAGTTATTTAGGAAGACATTGATGTAACTCAAATCGTTTAAATTTTGGTTTGTGTATAATTTATTTACACGACTGGCCAAAAAACGAATGTCATAAGTACTATTAGAGTGTGCAGAACTCTTTCGCGTACGGTACCTACTATCTCAGTAATCCTTACTCTTATGACATTTTTTACGAGATATTCAGTGTTAGAATCTTTGCATTATCTTTAGTGTCATAAGATTTTGCAGTCTAGTTTTCATTTTAAATTTATTAATTAGCTTGTTAATCAAGACTGCTAGCCGATAGCGTCTTATTTGGGGACTTCTAAACGTCAATCAGTTGGTCGCACTTCTAGACTTCTACTTATTGTACGACGATCCTGACTCAAGTATTTTAAGTAACGATCAAAATTGCTACTTTTCTATTTCAACAACTTATTTTACTTAGTACAGAATGTAAAAAGCAATTTTGATGATCCTCCAACCAAACAAAAAGTCCATTAAGAAATCAATTTTAAGACTATTTATCTCACTCATGAAAAGCAATTACTAGGGTCCTATACCATGCATGACACAATATCTAAACAGACAAAGTGATCAAGATTATTTCGAGTTGATGAGAATAGGATCCTTAGTTCCAATGCGATGGCGCAAATACCTACAGTCTAATCATAATCACAAAAAATGCACTCCTGCACGAAATTAGGATTAAGAAATGGTGAATTTAATTGAAATATTTTACAGACTAAAAGGGATGACTAGAAATCTCACATTCGCTTATCTAACTGTGATGACCAAACGTAAAAAGTAACACTAGCTTGAATTGTGAATTAGGAGAGATGTTGGGGTCTTAGATTCTTCTTCTTCTACTTCAAAAAAGAGGTTGAAACTATGTTTTGAAATAAAGAACCCTTACTCTTTCTGGTCTAGACTATCCCGGTCCATCTCATGACATTTCGAATGAGAGAAACAGTGACGGAGACAATCTTCACGCGACACAGCAGGGCGGTATTCAGTAGAATGTTTAATCTTCTTTGTTGGTCTTTGTTGGCGGACTGACGACTTGCAGGTGGTGCAGCGGCAGGTCGCGTACAACCACGGCGTGGAAGGCCATGTTGGCCGTCGCGAGGATGTACTCGCAAACTGAGAACCACGTGAATGCTGGAATAGGAGAATACTTTGTTTTAGATAAATACGAAACAAATGTTCCTTAAAATAAATATTTTAATTTTTTGCTAATGCTTAGCTCAATAAACAAGTATAAATTAAAATTTAAAAAACCCTTCACACTGATTTTTTCAAACATAGCTAAGAAAACTCCCGGCTAATTTTCCTTTCAGACAAAAAAAAATTAAAATTAAAATTGGTTCACCCGGAGCTAAGTACGAAGCCACAGACAGATACCTACGTCAAACTTATACTCGTAGCACCCCATCGTTATTGCTTCGAGGGTTAAAAAAGAAACAAGCTTTTTTTTATAATACTCGATTACGAAATGTAGCCATAAACCCTCGCTCAACAAAGACGAATCTGACGACATATAATTAATCAAAATAGGTTCAGTCAGCCGTTTAGTAGTAACAAGGGAACATAGAAACGGACAAAACATACATACATACAATAGTCAAACATAACTCTTGTGGCTTCACCGCAGTCGGGGAAAAAACCTCAATAATAAAGACGAAGTTGTAAAGTCAATACAATTAAAGAAGTCTTGAGATAGTTAATTGAATCAGGCGTTACTTTGCGAAAGTTTATCTTAAAAACTGTTTCTTCAAATATCTAGTGTATTTCCTTTCTAACGTCGCATAAGGTACACCAAGGAATATGGGTTCTAATTACATTGATATTACAATTAAGTAAATTAACCCGAGTCAAATATTAATTAGAAAAAACTGGACCTTATTTAATTAAAATTAAACAACAGAACTTTGTTGTTTAATTTGGTATTTAAAGCTAATTTAATTATCTAAATAATAAAATATATCGCTAAAATGTATGTACGCTCATAACTTGCGAAAGACTGCACAAGGTTTCTATAAAATAAATTATAAAACTTAAAATAAATATAGGTATATATGGCAGTACAAAGTTCGCCGAGTCAGCTAGTATTGAATAAAAACTAAAACAAATAATGTAATTATTACTAAACAATATACCACTAAGAAAGTAAGTATAAAATTAAATTTTAAAAAAGTTTTTTTTCTTTGTAGTTCGAGCAATTAGCCAACCCATATTCCTTGGTTTACTTATTGCGACGTTAAAGCGGAAATACACTAAATCTTATATCTTTAAATGAGCAATTCTTGTATAAATATAATTGGAATCTCGGAATCGGCTCCAACGATTTTCATACAATTTAGTATATAGGGGGTTTCGGGGGCGATAAATCGACCTAGCTAGGAATCGTTTTTAGAAAATGTCATTTTATTCGTGTTTTATCGATATTCAACTTAAACATAAACTTGGAAGAAAGAAAACAAAAAGGAGGCGTTTGAGTAGTCTCAACTGAAAAATATGACTCTTCCTGACATCTATTGGCGAATAATAATACTATTTTTTGTGCACAATTTAAAAAAAAATAAAAAAATACCGAGCAAAGCTCGGTCATCCAGGTACTATTTGGTTAAGAAACAGTTTTAAAGAAGTTTTATTTAAGTATCCACGAAAATCTATCTAATATAAATTTTATGTAGAATAAAGAATAGTGACGCCCTAATTCAACTCAACTATAAAGAAAAATTGGTCGTATTGTAACGCGTGGCGTGTCTGTCGCTCGATAGTTAGGAACGCGTCCGAAACGAGTTGGGTAGTCAGTTGCGCGGCGTCTGCCGGTCGCGTCGCTTGGTTCCCTCGGTTGCAATGGATTTCTTTACGCAAGAATCTAATATCAAACTTATCAAACTAATCAGGGTGCGCCCTTGTTTGTACAATAAGAACCTACCGAGCTACAACCGCAAGAGTGTACAGGACAAATCATGGGAGGATGTAGGGAAGTGTATGGGATGGCAAGGTAAACATAGCTGATCAATACTCATTAGTATCATAGCTCGCGTTGAAGCGGTCACTATGTGTATTCTTACTCACACCTCTGCCTACTGATGATTGCTTAGGCAAATTTTAAAATGGTCTGAAACCCATTTTTAGGCCATAATTTAGTTACTTAAGTTTTTCTGTTTTGTTTCGGTTTTATCAACTAGTGGCTCTGTCTGCCAACAGTTTTGTATATTTTTTGGATAGGTAGGTAGGTAAAAGGTAGTAAAATCCAACTTAGCTAAAACCCAGCCCCTACTGTCGCGGTTTGCGACACTTCAGTTTTAAGGTAGGTTTAATTTATAGCTTGGTAGTTGATAGATATATTTGATTGTATTTATAATTGATCGAAGGTATTTATAAACGTTTTTAATGAATGAAGGAGATAACTGATATTATGTTCGGCTAGCTGATTGACATTACACATGTTTAAATGCTATGCAAATTTAGTGACGTTCGAATTTTAATGAACTACCAAAAAATCTTTTGTAGACTGTAATCAGCTGTAGACATGACGTAAGTAAGTACTCGTAGGTATCTAGATAGGATGCTAAGAGCCTACTTGTACATATATGGGCGACATATTCCAAAATGAGAATAGGTAAACTGCAACGATCTTAATATTAATAAACCTTCCCTCCTAATGGATTACCAACTAAATCAGATGCCCTAATATTTTCTCATTACAGCTTCACAATGCAAAGAGAGATGGCGAAATCTTCGTTGTGTTTATCTCCGACACATAAAAAAGATGAGCCAAGGGGTCCATACACGGCCCTACTACCTCATGAAGGCAATGAGCTTTGCTTTACCATTCGTCAGGCCGTTAAACTGCGATCCATTACCGAAGGAATTATTGGACGTTCTTCAAGAAGAGGATGGTGCCGAGGAAGAAAATGTTGGTGAAGAAGAACAAGGTGATACGCGGAAATCCTTTGAAAGCCAGCCAGGATCTGAATCACCGGAACCTTCTCAATCGTTGGTTTCTGAGTTCGTACCGTCCACTAGCGTTCAAATTAAACACGAAGAGGACAGCCAATCGTCAGATTTTAACCCATCAAGAAATGATTTACAGTCCCAGAGCAGACGTATGATTGCCTTCAACGAATTTGAAGCCGAAATACCCGGCTTTTCAACAAATATAGATTTAAAAACTGACGCAAGAAAGATGTTCTTATACAGCTTATTGCCAGATGTTTATGAGATGTCTGATGCCCAAATGCGGCAGTTTAAACTGAAAGTCTTAAATATAATTGGGGATATTCTCGATTCTGGAAAGTGATTTCTATGATCATTCCAAATTACTCGTGTGTACTAACTATTTGAAAATAGTTCTTAGATATTCTACAAAAGTAGAACTTAAACTTAAAGTTACTTACAACATAATTATCTCTATTTATTGTCCTCATTTTCGCTTTGTCTTTGAGAATCCATCTGCACTGCCTCACCTAACGTGCTATTTAGAAGATTTCGAAAATACTTACCTACCTAGAGCGAAACCGAGCGACACCTTGTATCTGAATCAGAACTGCCTACTTTCGGGGTGTTGCAAAACTTAGCTCATTACGCTTAACATGTGTGACTCACCCAAAGGCCTGCACAGCAACCGATGCCTTAGGAAGAACACAACCAAGCCGAAGGTGGCTGCGATGGCCACCGCGAACAGCGTCCACACGAGCCTGTTGGTCCGCACCGGCGCCACCACGTCGCTGGCGATGCAGCCCACTCTCGCGCGGCACAGCATGTGCAGCAGAGACGTTACCATGAACACTATGAATATCTTCTCGTGAAGGACTGGAAAGTTTATGGACAAGTTACTTTTTGTAGGTGAAAACTTGGTACATTTAAAATTTATTATACAGAGACTGGGTTATAAATGTGGATGTTCTAATGAACTCAAGAACTCTAAGAATAAGAAGCCAAGGATGTTACTAATGTTAAAAATAACCTATGCAAAAAAAAATGCTGTTTCATTGACCATATATCATAGACATTAAGCGGTCACAATAATTATTATCCAATTGGTAGTACGCTAGGTTAGATAGCGTGCTAAATTTAGATGGTGTAATGGCATTTAGACAGTTAGCAGTCCAATTTATTGCCATCGCACGGGCACTGCCACGATAAGTTAGCATCCTGGGGGCCTGCCATGATGGTTAGTTTTGTTTTCGACGCCGCGCTACCATGGGCTTTATTGCAGTGTAATAAGATTCGCAGTCGTGCAGCGTCTAAAACAAAACGTGACCATCATGGCAATAAGATGTCATGGTAGGCCCCCCTGCAAATTGGATAGTTTATTAGGACCTTTAGATATATTCATAGGTATTTGTAACAAATAATTGAAAACAGGAAGTTAAGGGGTAGGTATCTTACAAATGGGTATGTGTGTGTCATACTTACAATAGTTTTCCCTATTGGAAACATAGGTGACGCCGGTAAGCGCGAATAACTCGACGAAGTTGAGCCAGTAACACGCGTCTCCTAATTGTGCGGCGAGCGTGCGAGCCTGAAACAAGGCCTCGTTAGAATTCCCTACTAAATATATCTCACATACCTACTCGTATCTATAATACCTGTCTACATTGTACGAGCAGGTAGGCTTATGAAGTATTTTAATAATTTCGTGATTGACATAAACTTGAAGAAAATTGGGTAGTTTAGCAGAATGTTGATTAGGCTATTTTGGGTATGAGTCGGTATGACGTAAAGCTTCTTTTTTTTAATTTGTGTACCTTTGGGTTTTGGGGGCAATTTTGCCATCAACAGTGAGGAGATAGGTTGTCTTATAGGGGAGAGATAATCCAGGTTGATGACACTATAAGAGTAACAAGAGGTACACAAATTACTTATGAAAAGATGTACCTATATGAATATTGAATAATTCTTGTTTGACGTTCAGATAGTTATTTTATTAGTTAGTAGCCAAGGATTTATCTATCAGGGCTTTGATCTATCCCATATTGGTAGGTACTCCATAGAGTAGGCAGGTACGCCGTAGCTTGCTACGCAATCGTACTAAAAACAATTAAATTTTCACGGACGATTAGGTACAGTCGTTCACAAAAGTAATCGAACAGTCTCCATCCAGTTTTATACAGGATAAAAAATATAATTTTATCACTAATTTGGCAAAACATATATTTAGGCGCATTTAACAAGGAGTTACAGTAAAATAATGAGTACATTAATATATTAAGATTCAATATAATGCTCACCGTTTCGTCAGTGATATGAGCAGTGCGTTCCTTGTGGTAGTTGTGATATAAACAACCTAATAACAATCTTGGTCCTAAGTGGAAAGCGATACATATTCTCCACACGTATCTCTGTGGGCTGATGCCCGTAATAGCACTTATTGATGGCACTACGTTGTAAACCTGGAATCAGAATTATTAACAGTATAAATTAAACGAGTACGTACATATAAAAACCTACTGATTTTTACTAATAAAAAGTAGAAATTAAGGACGTACTTCTCTACTTATTTGTAGGTATGTTGGCGAGTTAAAAATGCCATTGAGTAGTTAGTAGTTTCGTTGAGGTTCCTTTTTTTAAGAAATGAAAAAGCGACGCAAAACAAAGATGATTTTGTAATAATGTTACGCAACTGCAGTAAGTGCTCGTTAAAAAGTTGGGTTGCATTGCAGAATAGCAAGTGAAATACGGAAAATAGATAAATTCTATATAAGTAGGTAGAAAGGTAGGTACTTACTTATTACTTTACTCTGAGTACCTTTTATAAATCAAAGTTAATAAAGAAAAAAACTTTCAAAGCTTTATCGTGTAGTAAGTAGCTACCTGCCTACCTAAGTAGTTAGAGTGTAAGCTGCTCATATTTGATTTTTTATACAAATACTCACCCTACAGTGCGTTTCGTGAATATCATCTGACTGGAATATGTTTGCTGTCACGTAACAAAATATTAAAGCACCTAATGGAAGCCACAATGCAGTTAAACATATTTCCCTTAGACTGCATGTCCAAAGGACTCCCTAAAAATAAAATTGATTATTGCACAATGTTACACAAAATAGTGCAGAAAAACGCCCATAACTTCATTCGATTTACCTTATATTCTAAAACTTTAACACTTTTAACTAAATTAGAAGCTTCGTTTGTGCAATTCTCGTTGTTACGCACATCCAAATTTGGCGGCGACTGTACCAAGTCTTGTGCGTCAATTACCATTTTCTCACTCACTCTACACTTTGTGCTCATGTAGTTCTCACATTATTCTAGACAAATTGTTCTTTGATCTAGCGTTTGTTAGAATTAGGCACATTTTTGAACTGCACGCGAAATTAATCACTTCCATTTAGCCCGATTTGGGATTGCATCGATTTTCATTAGCGATACGGCGATGGAATCGGCTGGCACAGTGCTCTAAAGAATTCCTTGTGCTTTTGTTAGCTATATGATACAAAAGTACGATGTAACAACGCGTGTGGATGACCCGAGGCGTGGATTCAATGAGGTTATTTGGACATGCGCATTATGTCCCGAGGGCTAAGAGGGGAATGCACCCCTGCCTCGCAGCAATCGCAGCACAATGTCTGATATCTGCTTACTGCATGCCTCGTATAATTTACGGCTTAGCATTTACATAGCTGAATACAGACCACATTGTTAGTTAATGGGATTAGATTGAAGGCTAAAATAAAACAAAAGCTAACATTGGGTACTTTCCTACAATTTCTTTATTTACTTACTGAATATTCTTTTAATGTAGGTACGGGGCATCTAGATCAAGAGGTTTAATTTTCAGAGGTTCATAAAAATCAAAATTTGTTAATAACGAAGTATCATGTGATTTTTTATTATCGATGGAGATATTGTGTCAGTCAACAATTTTGAAATTCCCGCTTTTTTTTTCGTTCCTAAATAGGCACTATATTTTTCCTTTTGTTTTACTTTATTACAAATTTCTATGTTTTTTCTACATCAATCGTTTAATTGAGTCGATTGAACACATATTCAGTGCTTTTTTGTTCTTCTTTCTGTAATGTTATGAATGTCAAAAACTATTTTAATGTCATTGTCAAGTTTGTGTTTGTGCTAGACTATGTTATTTATTTCTATTTGAGCAATAATTATAGTTAAATGGTACAATAAGAAATTAGCACCGGAAATTACGGAAACATTGAAAACGTTAACTACTAGTGTGATTTTTACATTTGACATTTTTGTATGTATTTGACCACGAAAGACCACGGCGAAATGTTTTTGTCTTAAAGATCCTGTGACTGAAATATCAACTGACAATATTGTTGATAACGTTTTTAGAATCTTTTATTAATTTCCATCTGGCAGCACAGATTTTGTTTTCGGTCGGCTCTGTCTGCTGCACTCTGCATCTCAGTCTGCAGTTCTGTCTGTATTATTTTTTGTCTTGCCTGTGTTCATGTCTGTCTGTGCTGTGCGTTTCAGCAAGGAAGAAAGGCCGATTTTTTTTTACTTCGCCGGAAAAGTGTGTAGTGGGAAAATTTTGATATTCTAAATGATAATTATGATTTTCACATTGGATAGTGTTCTCTAAATTTGTAAAAATGTTGTTCTTAAGAGTGTTTAGTATATTATGTCTGTTTGCCGCCAATATACGCGCTTCTAGCCATTGGATGGTTACAGAGACAGGACTTATTCAATCGAAGGTACAATTATTATTTCCTATTCATTAATGTGCACAATAATGAAAGTTTCCTTCTTCTATCTATAAAATTTAGCGATTTTACAGCCCTGAAATTGTCGCTAATTTCTATGTCTTCAAATAAGAAAAGGAATCGGCAGGATTACCTCTGAACTGTTCTAATATCATTTTATTTGAACAGTCGCTTAGGATGTGTGAATGCTGTGACTCTACACAGACCAGCCTAGAAACTACTTTGTTATTACATTTTAAGAGCTTTGTCTAATTGATTTTAATGTATCTATCTTCATAAGTTCTGAGGTGATGAGTGATATATTGACATAATTAAAGAGCTAGTTGTAGGCCTGTCCTGTCTCATTCAGGGTCCAATATGTTACAGTTGCCTTTTAATCTATCTTTTAAAGGCCTTGTAATTGAAATTGTATAGACACATGTAAGTATGTATAGTTCAGCCAATACTTATGTTCTAAAGTCTTTTAGTGTGTGTAAACACACTAAAACAATGAACATGTTGTGCTCACAACTACAACTAAGGGTCAAGAGATTATGTTAAAAATAACAATTCATTTATTAGGCAGATTATGGGAAAGTTAAAAAATGCTTGAAACTTATATAGCTCTGAAAGTTATAACTTGAACATTAATTTATTTTTATTCATATTGTAACAGATATAGGTATGTATGTATACTTATCTAATTTTTAAAACATTCCAGGATGATTCCCCTTTTCTATTGACAAGCTCATATGACCTACTCGCATTGATGAACCAAGAGATCCGTTGGCAGAACACATTTAACATTTACGATGACCTTCGCTCAAGGCAGAAGATAATCAATAGTTTGTGGATGGAATTAGAGGAACAATCAGATTTTACGTCTCATGTTGCTGAAAATGAAAACTGTAAAGTTATAGGGGAAATCGAAAAAGTAGATTGGTATGCAACTTTTTTTGAAGATGGGAAAGGTTTTGAAATACGGGAGAAAGAGTACATGCTTAATACAATTGAAGTGTTTGGAGAAGCTGAAGTGCCGGATTGCAAGAAGATATCATCGCTGACATTTAGTATGTCCACATTTGAGCATTTAGAGGTACGATTACCATTGATGTATCCACAAATTGATGAGGAAAATTTTAAACTCAATCTTTAGAATGATGTCATAGCAATAATTAAAATAGAATCAGAGCTGGGTCTTGTGAAAGGGATCATGCATCTATTGTTTATTTAATTACTTAAGACTTACAATATTAATTTTGCGTTGTTTATTTTTGTTCTACTTGCTGAGTTCTGCAGTTTCACCTTCAGTTAGTTTTTTCAGGATTACAGGTACCTTACGCTTATTTCTGTACCCCTGCCAATGTGTATGCAAATTTTTATGATGAATGGTTGAGTAGTTAAGGTGTAAAAGCCTAACAAACAAAATGAACAAATTCACTCTCACATTCATAATATTACAAATTATGATGCCTCTTGCATTATGATTGAATTTTTTAACTATATTATATTATGATGACTTATGATGCAGGTTGAGAAGGAGATACATTATTGTGCTTAATATAGGCATCTTGATTTATTGCTGTCACTGTTTTAAGTTGCATAGGTTACTTGCACTGGGAGCATTTACATTCACAATCTCCTTCTAACAGAATCTCGTAACAAGGCTGCTTTGCATAAGGAATCTCAAAAAAAAAAACTCAATATATTTGTTACCATAACTCGTCATATCATGAACTCAGGCAAAGTAATAATCTTATTGAATTTTGAATAATTATAAAGCTTGTGAGAGGACTCTTTAGAGTATCCGTCTATCTACCTTGAATATCGGGGCCAAAACTCCTCACAATGGTTGCTTGCCTCGCAATGGTATTCTTAAAAAATTTACTCAAAACTTTGTGACTAAGAGTCCTTAAGATCGTTTTTCAGAGTCGGCTGCGCCATCCATGGTCACTGCCCGCCGACAGCTTGGAGAGTTAATCTAAAAAGCCTTTTTGCATAAAGTATAAGGCATTGGTCCGAACGCCCGCTGGCGAGTAAGCTACGCACTATTGACTAATTTCTTGCTCAATCGCTCGGATGGAGATTTCGTATGAATAAAAGCGAGTGAGTCTCGGCCCGGCGAGTTGTTACTGCTCGCTCGGCGTACACGCGTTATAGCTGTCCCGTCGCCCAGCGATAAACCTATGTGATTATAAACTCGCTTTTTGCTGGTCGCCAACAAGTTTCTAGCTCTACTCGCTCAACGCCAGCGGCGGTCGGACATATGCCTAAAGTTCATATTTGATTAATAACTTTGCGTTGCGGTTGGAGCGTTGAGCTACGTTGAGGTGAAATTTCTAAAGTTGAGTTGAACGGACACTTAACTGGATTCTCATATGTTTTCTAGGGTATGATAAACAGAGGCCATCTCAACGCCACTCCAGAAGCGAGACTACCAGAGGTATTTTCCTCTGTTCGAACAGTACACCAGTACGGGCACTGGCTGTCAGAGGTGCTTCGACGAAACACCACCTCCTGGCTGCATTATAACCTTGCTGCCATATACTGGAGGATCCAGGGCAATGTTCCTAAGGCTTTGGAGTGCAGTCGACGAGCTGTGCATTATGCTCCTCGGTACTTATAATTTTTTTCAAAAAAGTTATCACATGATGGTTTATCAAAGATCACTCGCAAAACACCTTTTCAGTTTGTGTAAAATAATAATAGTATAATAATTAATAATAAAATAAATAAAATAAGTTGCACTTGGACTAAAGTGCAACTTATCCTATTTATGATTAATTTAGTATTTAACAGTCATTTAATGTTTTGCCCTTTTTTCAGACGTTACAAGACTATTCCACTTCTGTGCATGGGCTCAATCCTACACCGAAGCCAGCAGTCTGAAGACGCTATCATAGTGTTTAGAGCGTCTGTAGACCACGATCCAACATTCGCTCTCAGCCACTTAGCTCTAGGAGAAGCCTATGCAGTAGTCGGAGACTTCAATAGCTCTATTAAACACATAAACACATACATAAAGCGTAATAAAGGATTTACACGAGGACTGAAGTATCAGTATGCTGTGATGTGTCATATTGATTTGCATACTAAGATGCAGTACGCTCAAAGGTATTTTTATTTTAACCTAAAGATCCACTGCTGTTTTTAATTTACTAATATTTTTTTAAACTGTGTTACAAAATTGGTCTTGATTTTTTTTGTTAGAACACTCGCCAAGCTCAAATTAGAGCTAGAAGAATGTGGGGAGATGGAGACTAAGTGGTTTACAATTCATGCAGCGATATTGAATACTATGAAACATAGTATAGATTACAGTAAGTTCATACTAATTTTATTAAACTTTTGAAATAGTGAATGTTTATAGTTTCACAACAAGTACAGAACAGATTTTAATAAACTGTCTTATTAATTTTAGGTATCTTAAATATAGAAAGAAACTGCAAAAAGATGGAAGAGATGACCAGTATTAATTTCAAAGATCTTCAAAAGGATAGAAAAAGAAACGCGTTGATACTGCATATCGCTACGAGTCCACTTTACACTGTACAGTGGAAAAAAGAAAAAGGCGTAGGTGCAATACATATTGCATACGAGTTGGAAAAGGCAGTGAAACACACTGTAAAACAGTCGGGACCAGTGGATAAAAGCCATATGGGATACAATAGTCTGATAGAAAGAAATAAAGTTGAAATTTTGAAGGAGATGGGACCAATGCTGTCCTTTCCTGAAATTTTTCCAGAGTCGAAAAAAAGTAAGTTGATAGTTAAGTTTTTGTGTTTGTTTCTATTTTTTTTAAGAATGAGAGATAGCAATGAATGTAGAGCAAATCGTCCTAACGTTGGTTTTCCTAAAATACCACTCAAATTTAGATACACATCCTATCTACGCGTGAAATAGCATGAGTGGCATTTGAAATTGAACACTACCATGGATCGGACGACTCGTTAAATTGTAGATCCCAGTTGCATAGAATTATAACAACTGTTGAACCAAGTGGCCAACCCTTAGGCGCAAAGTAGACAATTTAAACAGACTGGACGTAAGGCGAGGGTGCAGCGCGGACAAGGTTCCGTGGACAAGGCGCGGTTCCGTTTTAAAACTTGTTTACATAAATTGTATGACAGCGACGTGTTTTGCTTGAATTGTTTGAATTATACCTACACAAGCGACGCGGGAAGACATGCTAGTTCACAGTTTTTAATTTCGGAACCGCGTCCGCGCCGCATTACTTCCGGCCCGTAGATTTTGCGCCTTATGGCGGTCTGTGTCTACATGGCTAGCCATTTAATCTATACAAGCATACACCAGTCTCACAATAACTATTGCAAATCGTGATCTTTATAAATAGTTGCACAACTTTATTTTATTTCTAGACAAGGGTGAATCTGGAACTGAAAACAAAGAAGCAGATTCAAAAATTACATTCCAGGATGTGCCAGAACTAACACTGGTGGATCAAATAGAACTGACAACAAACCCCGATGAGAAAGTGTTGTAAGTTTTTCACTTTAACGATGTGTTCTTCTTAAAGCATGTTTATAAACCATACATTTGTTACGAGGTTGTTTGTGTACAAGGTAAGGGTTGTGATTACGTCGCTAAAGATAAAGACGTTGTGATGTGCGATGCCGCAGCGCATCAAAAGTTTACCGGCGCCGCCGTTTGTACAGATCGAGGTCGCAAAAAAGAATGACGCTGCGATGTGAGACGCCGCAGCCCAATTAAAAGCTTACCAGCGCCACCGTCGGTATAAATCGTGGTCGCAAAAAAGAAAGACGTTGCGGTGTGAGACTCCGCAGCCCAATGGAAAGTTTACCGGCGCCGCCGTCGGTACAAATCGTGGTCGCAAAAGAAAAAGACGTTGCAATGTGAGACGCTGCAGCGCATCAAAAGTTAGGGGCTCATGGAATCTTAATGTCAAATTCTCTAGAGATCTCGACTGATGAAGTCTCCGCTCCGCCCATCACTTTTCCATGTCCTAAATTCCGAACCCATTCAGCTCGAGTTTCAGAGTGTCAGACCCGATTTAAATGCCTAGCAGACTGCTATGAAGTGGACGCATACAGCGACAGGTTCATGGAGGCTGTCCATACGGCTGGGTTTAAAGTAAGTAAAGTGCCATGCAAGCCGTATGGCAGTACAAACGAACAAACGGAATCAAAAAAAAAATTGGCAACACCCCCTGGCTTATCCTCAGATGATGCTGCCAAATCAATAGACTGCGGCTCTATAGATATTTCTCAAAGTCTTTGACTCGCGACACACGGCTATTTAATACAAATTGTATTAAAGAGCTCAAAAGTGTTCGCTAGAGATATGTCTATTGGGCAAAGCAAACTGACGAAGCTGAAGGCTGAGGATGGTAAAATCGTCACGTCGAAACCCGAGCTGTTAGGAGAAGTCGAGAAGTTCTATGGGAAGCTGTACACGGCAACGCGGTCACCTGTCAGCCAAGATGTAGATCCCTGAGCTAAACTGAACAGACATTACACTGAAGATATCCCGGACGTCAGTCTGTACGAGATTAAAATGGCCCTCAAACAACTGAAAAATAACAAGGCGCCGGGTGATGATCGAGTTACAGCTGAGCTTCTGAAGGCAAGAGTACACTGATCCTCAGGGCACTTCAGAAGTTAAGTATAATGGAATTAAGATTCCATTATACTGAAAGGTCAAACGCCACAGGCATGGCCTAGGAGTGTGGTGGTGCTCTTCTTAAAAAAAGAGCGACAAAACTTTATTAAAAAACTAGTTGTTTTGCCACGTTTTATAGCCTATGTCAATCATGAATAATGTAGCTTTCTAATGGTGAAAGAAGTGGTGGCTAGTTACCAGCCACGGCCGAAGTTTCTACCCCGTTAGCACTACTCGGGGACAGCGTATAAGGAATCAGAATAGAGTAAACTCCTACGGACGTGGGTAGCTCAGCCCCCAAAATATACGTAACGTTGTAACGAATTAACTCAACAATTACTGGTCCAAATTTAAAAATTATTTCACCATTAGAAAGCTAAATTCAACTTTTTGCAAACACAACATTTAAGGAACTCAAGTCTCTGAAAATTCAACATTTTAGGATTCAACATGCTGCAAATTTAACATTTTGAGAATGTAACTTTCTGGTCCGGAAGGGCTTGTCTGGATATTCTAATAACAATTACAACTTGTCACTTTCAGATACCCACCGGACATGAAAGTGAACCGCAATAAGATGGACTTCGACACGGACCCCGAGTGGCCCAGCAACGAGTTCTGCGAAGAGGCCAAGCCTAACTTCCCCGACAGCATAGACACTGTCTACCCGATCTTCATGCCCTTCGAACACAAGGGCATAAGGTTTGACGCTTTTTAATATTTCCATTTTAATCTAGTATTTACCGTATGTCGGTTTCTTTGCATTGGGACGTGTAAGACAGTCATTGTTAATTGTGATTCAAAGTACCTACCTGAACATCGATTCTTCTAAACCAAACAATTGTTAAAAAAACTGAGGACCTGGATGAGTATCTTTGGCTCGGGACGTTGAAAAAAACGCTAGCCTAGTAACTGTCAATTTCACAAGAATCTTTAAGCTGACATTTCGTCATAGGCTTCCGTGTCGCCAGCGACAGTAACGCAGCGCAAGCTCAAAGAAAATGTACATAAACATATTCGTATTTAAATGTGTATACGTATGTATATGACATGTTACATATATTTGCGTGGCGTTTGAATTTTATACGAAAGGTTTATTTATAGATACCGTGCAAAGCCAGGGCGGCTAGTAAAGTAAAAATCTACTTTACGTAACAAGCTCGGATAAAGTCTGTTTGTTATTCGAAATCTGAGTTTAAAAGTGCATTTTATCCGCTAGCATGGAAAGAGTTTTTAAAATTCGAACCTTAGAATAATCGCACTGGCCAGCACGACTGCACGAAAAAAAAAAGCATAATTTTCTTCGCTGTTGTAGTGAGGTGAATAGTTGCGTGAATGGAGTTTTGGCGGGAACCGAAAAGATGGTGTCGTGATTTTGTATTATTTTCTAAAACTTGTGATTCTTTGAGTGTTAAAGTGTAATAATGGTGGATTATTAACGTTAACCGGTTTGTCAACGTGCACGAGTGTGGGCAAATGATACAAATATTGCGAAACGCGACTTTTTGTGTTCTCTGCAAAACTTCACTTGAAGTTCCAGTAAAGTATCCACAACAACAACAAGAGGGGAGGGATTCATCATCTTCATCAGCACCTCATCATCATCATTATCCCATCATATGTGAAGAAAACGAATGATTTGCACTGGCAAATGCACATGACGTGCGACGCGAAATTCTTCTGAATGAGAAAAAAAAAAGTATGTAGTGTGTTACTCTCGGCAGCAGGCAAAGTTATCCGGCGTCTCGTACTTTTCAAAGTCTTGCTAGGCTCAGGATTCTAAATTTGAAACACTCGTCCTTGGGTCACTCAGGTTTCTAAACACTGCGCAAAAAAAAACAACTTTGCAGCCTTGCATACCACTTTTTATTTATGTAGGGAAATCAAATTAATACTTCCATTCCAGCCTAGAGTCGCTACTGACCGATAAGATCGGAGTGCCGGCGCTGGAGGAACACGAGCTGCCGTGGCACCCGCCGCTGTGCCCCAGCGACAAGGAGCTCGCGCACTACACTGCCAGGAAGGGGATCAAGTAAGATTATATGGTTATTGTTCTTTTTTTATTTTATTTTTACGTTTTTATTATAGCCCTAGTCTTACTCTCTATCTTATATCTTACTAGCTGCACCCGCGCTTAAATGTAAAGCCTATGGACACACCTATGTACAAACACTAACTCATACATAACAAAAAACAGCTGGAACTCAATACCATCAATTTCAATAATCTCGAATACTGATTTACACGATACAGGGAGGGGAAGAAGTAGGTCATCAAAGGAGAGCGAGGAGAGCGAGTTACCTCGATTCTCTTTGACGCCTTACTTCTACGCCTTACTCTCCTATGCCGCGTGGGCGAGCCCTCAGTTATTCTGCGGTATCATTATAACATTTCTATTGCTTACATTCTAAGCTGTGGCTAACTCTATGTACATAGTTCTAAGTCTTAGGAGGGCTATTTAGAGTTAACTACCATGTAGTCTGTATATCTGTGTAGCTGTTTTGTAGCAAGCCTGTTCTTTTTGTTAGGGTGCTCATAGACGGGCCATATTTTTACTGCAATACTGGCAGTATGTACCTATGTATAAAAAGCGATGATAGCCTATGGAGAAGGCCCGCCTCTCAAGCCAGAGGGAGCGGGTTCAAAGCCCGCCCACGGCTCGCACCAATTTGTTCATTGTGTAAACAAATATGCTTATTTAATGTCATCTGCTACATGACTGGAGCCCGGTGTATGGCGACAGGCTCGCCCCTTGTCAAATTAGCTGCCTTGACTGCTTCGGTGGCTCAGTTGGTAGTGAACCTGCCTTCTGAGCTTAGGGGCATGGGTTCGATTCCCACCTAGGGCAAACATTTGTTTGTTCTATGTCTGGGTGTCAATATCTAATATAAGTATGTATTTAAAAAAAATTCTAAGCATGTATATCAGTCTCTGGCAGCCATAGTACAAGCTTTGCTTAGTTTGGGGTCAGGCGTTCGTGTGCGGAAGTGTCTTGAATTTATGATTAATATAATTTGTTACTGAATATCGTTCGGTGAAGTGCGGGTGTTGTATTACCCCTCTGCCAGCCCCCTCGGAGGAAAGGCGTGACGATATGTTATGTATGTGTAGGATCGCGCTGGTGGGAGACGCGATCTCGGAGCACCTGCGGCCGCAGCTGCTGTCGTACGTGAGCCGCGCCGACCGCCGCCACGTCAACAGCATGCAGGACGCTGAGATCGGACAGAGGATACATACTGCTATGCAGAAGGTACCTATCATTATTTTATACACCATGTTGACTGCCTCTGTGTGAGATTTTTTTTCCGCGATTTTAGAGTTCGCCTCATAGTCAAAGTAGTTCATATTGATAAGTACAATGAATCCTTATGAGGTTTTTGGTGAGTTAACTATAACCCTGTATATATGTGACGAAGCGTGACATCATTAGATAAAGAAAATCAGTTTATTTTAAGAGTTGTTAATCGATGGTATTATTGTTCTGTTATTTTTGACGATTAATCGATATGTTTATGGTAATTTAGAGCAGTTAACTCCGAATGGAGTTACGTTTGGGATGGCGGGTGAACGTCATGTCTGTCAGTCAGTGATTCACTTGACTTGGTTGAAAGCGGTTGCACGCAATGGTCATTCGCAAACTCAATACTCTAAATCGCCAATTATCGTTTTAATCCTTCACTAATTAAGTAGTGTAAAGGTCTGCATGTTTAAAATAATGTAAAGTCAACACTGCAGTCCACTTATTTCAACGTTCCTGCGGTGCTATTCACAATCATTCGGAAACGTTTCCGATCGGATCCCAGAAATTTCAAACTCAAATTGTTCGAATCTCAGTCTACTTCTATGCATTTTGGAATAGGGAATTAAGTACCTATAAATCCGATCGAAAGAATTAATCACGTTTAAATAAAAACTAATGAATATGGACTGAGATTCAAATAATTAATGCTTAAATTTTTTTAAATCCGAATGGAAACGTTTTTGAATAGTTGTGAATAGCCTTGCTGAAGTCTGAACGCCTACCATAGATACCCGTGATGACGAGTTCACGGAACAAAATCCAGACATGCCACCTCGGCCTTCCCGACTTTCCCCGTCATAGTTGCCTTACTAAACGAATCCTTTGTAAAATTTCCAGAAACTAGCCCCCGACTGGGTGCTGTACACGCTCGCGTCGCTGTACTGGCGCGTGCGAGGCAACTCGGCGAACGCTCTCAACTGCCTGCTCGGCGCGCTGCGCTGCGACAACAGGCACCGCGACGTGCCGCTCGTGTCGCTCGCCTCCGTGCTGCTGGAGGCGGGGCTGTGGGACGACGCGCTCGCCAGTGTGGAGGAGGCCTACAAACTGAGCCCTTACGAGGTGACTTACACAAGCAGTATACATACATAATGTATGTTGCTAGCATGTTTCATAGTAGCTACGTTCCGCGGTTTCAACCGCGGTTAAAAAGTATCCTATGTGCTATTCTAGACTATAAGCTATCTCTGTGCCAAATTTTATCCAGATCTGTTCAGCCGTTCTGGCGTAAAAGAGTAACAAACATCCATCCATCCATCCATCTATCCATTCTTACAAACTTTTGCGTTTATAATATTAGTAGGATGGCAGAGAAATGTTTTTTGTTTTTTTAAAGAGTCGGAAAAACAAAGGTCCGCTCAGAATTCGGACATACGAAAGCATTTTTGTCGAAGCTGAAGCAGAGACGCTTCGCTCGCTAACGCTGGCTCGGTCAGTTAATAATGCTAAAGTGATTTTTTTTATTCATACAGCCGATGGTCATGAAATTTTGTCCTCTTCTGTACCCCTGACAAATTGTTAAAGGACGTACGGTAGGTACCTGTCACCCCTTACATTCCCGTGGGACCCGTGTTGAAATCGCGGAACGCAGATCTTCAAAGTAGTTCTCCATAAAACTGTACTTGTAAAAGTAAAAGTATAAAAGCCTTTATTTCAATGACACTTAATTTCAATTAATTAATTATATATGTCCATTGTTATGTAATACATATTGTGTAGATGTCGCCTCCTTGGCGTCGGCTTCCCCCAGTTTTATCCAATGTTTTCTGTTTCTTGCTTTTCTGAAAATGTTGAAGAAAATTGTACTTGTAACTGTACTTAAATCCTCACGTTTTACCTATTACTTTGTCCTTGTCGCCAGCCGCCAACAAACTTCATGCTCTTCCAACTGCACATGCTAAAGAAGCATCAGAGGGCTCAAGCCTTCCACCTGAAGCAAGCCCTGAGAGTCGACCCGCACTACCTGAACGGACTAGCGCGCTCTGTATACAACTGCTGGGCCTGTATCACTAAGCAAGTCAACACGCTTAGACAACTGGGCGGTAAGTTGCTTGATTAGTTAGAACCTTATGAATCAGAATCAGAAATATTTATTGACCATAATTAACATTGAATGTCACAGGCAAGTAATTTTTTTTAAATATCTTAAAATTAGGCAAACAAGAGATAAAATAAAGTAACATACTCGTAATTGATCGCTAATGAAGAAAGTTAATATATTATTATGTCAAAACTTGCTCCGTTTGATTTCGGTACAAAAACGAGGTACTGTACGGACGACGTATCTTGGCGTCTTTGAAAAAATATTTCCCGTCCAAAAAAACAGCCAACTGTTAGGTTCTAAACTAACAAAAAAGTACCCTAGTACCCTAGTAAAAGACGTATCTGACACGTACACTAGTATAAAAGTTGGCCTGTTACTTTTCGTCCATAAACAGTAGGAACTCTCTCTAAACATATGAAGTACTCATAGCTTGGCGTGTCTGAACCTCAGATCAGTCTAGAGGAAAAAATGGAACACTGCGTTATATCTCGCTGAAGCCACTTCTTTTCAATGTGTGTGCGTGGTAATGTTTCCATGAAAAACATTTACAATTGCACGAAAGCTAATATTAATTCCCAAATTCTACGTTAGCCATTTCCGTTCCAATGTACAACCGTAGGAGATTTAATATTCTAAAACTGCACATATTTGTAAGAGTTTAATGTTACGGCTTTGTCAAAATTGACTTGTAAAAAAACTGCACAGTTTTTTAAAAGAACTTCAAAATGTAGTCCTGGCCACACTTTTATAATGTACTATGTATATTTAAGTACAGGAAATTATACCATAAACCAATGTACATAATGTCGAATCGAGAATGACCAAGCGAGTAGCGTAGTTTTTTGCGTCAATGTGTGAGTGTTGTGTACCTATACGACAGTAGCGTAGTTTTTGGATGGTTTTTGGCTCCACTTAGATCATGCTCCGTGCGCCATCTTATTCTCTAAGTTGATCTGAGGTCTGAACATAGCGAAAATGCGCACTGCACAGCCGCCTCATGTCACCATTTTGTTCATTAAAACGTTACTGTGCAGCCTTCTGCGCGAATTTCAGACTCGCTAAGTTACAACTTCCGTATTGTACTCGGATATTTACGGCTCTTCTTGAATAAAAAAGTAGATTTACAATTATCTTAAGATGTCTCAAAACATAACCTAGTTTGCGCATTATTTGATTGTTATTTTAATACCTTATAATTATTTGTTCCTTATTGTGTTTGCGCATAGGTATACTCGCGCATTTTGTTTTAAAATAATAATATTAAAATTCTTTATTGAAAAACTATGGCACTTACAGAAATAATTGCAATAAAACTTAAATAAGACTTACCTATCTGATGACAGTTTTAAATGCGTTTTTGTACTATGTAGACATTTCACAACGAAATGATTGAACCTTCTTGTTGTTATTTAAGTAGGAAGTTATATAAGTAGTAAATTTACATAAAACGTTTTTTAACGTATTTTAAAAATTTAGATTTTTTTTTTGAATTAATTATTTAATGAAGCTTTTTTTCATATTTTTTTATAACCTTAGTTTTTTCCCTTTTCTGTTGCTAACAACATTGCGATGACGTCATGAGCAGTTGTTTCAGCCGACATAGATGGAATAAAGGATATCTGCGCGGAGACGGAGCCGGGTATCAGCGTGGTGTGCGAGCGGGACGGCACCAACTGCCGGCGCACCAACAAACCCTGCAGCGCGTCCAGTGAGTCACGAATACTAACGACTTTTTGAAGTGAAACTCCTAACGCGACTTCCAACATGGTTGCGTTAAACGTTTAACGCTCCTGGGGAGGAGGGAATAGAAAGAGACAGAGCGAGAGTGAATGCGAGGCACTCGACCGCATGCGCGTAGTAAGAAATATACACAGAAGTTTCACGTCTTCTGCGCGGAGGAACTCCACGCACTATTTTTTTTTTTCATTGTTTAATACTGTTTACTACTTTTTTTTTTTGTGTTACCTGCGGTTAAAAAAGTATCAATACAATACAATACAATACAAAAACTCTTTATTGACACCAAATACAAAATAAATCTAAACTAAACATTCAAAAATATAGGCGCAATGTATATCCAATGTAATGCAATGTATATATGCAATGTATATTATGTAGTATCCTATATGCTATTCCGGATTAGAATCTATATCTGTGCCAATTTTCAGCCAGAGCCGTTCTGGTGTGATTGAGTAACAAACATCCATCTATTCATGCATCCATCCATACAAACTTTCGCATTTATATGTGCGCCCCGTGGTATTACCCGCGGTTAAAAAGTAGTCTATGTAAGTTACATCCATACCAAATTTTATCAAAATTGTTTCCACCCGTAATGATTTGTGTAACGGGAATTACTCGCGTACGATTAAGGGCCGAATTCACCATTTATGCTACTAATCGCGATTTATCAAACTAAGTTTAGTGATATGCAAAATGACTGTTTAACCTCAGTTTTTCACGTAAACCAAGTTTAAAATGAGCTAATCGCGTTTATATTCACTGGTGAAATCGGCCCTTAGTCGTTTATTCCGACTATCATTTCAACCGCATTCGGCGGTCTTTATGAAGGCGTCTCGCATAGCACCCGTGTTTCCACCCGTTTGATCGTGAAGAAGTAACAAACATAAACACTTACACACTCAAAAAACTTTCGCCTTTATAATATTAGTGTGATATTATAATAAGTTTGCGTTTGGCCCTAATCTCGCCTGATGTGAAGCAGTTGTCTCTACGATGGAGCATGCTCGCGCAGGTGAAATCAGCATACTTACATAAAATCAAGACTTTTTATTTCGAACATTACAATTTAATTAAGAATATAATATACTACGTAACATACTTACGTTACGTTTATGTAATGCCATTTGCTACATGACTGGAGCCCGGTGTATGGCGACAGGCACTCCCCCTGTCACATTCGGGACTAAATATCGTCCGGCAAAGTGTGGGTGTTGTACACCTCTGCCAGCCCCTTCGGGAAAGCCGTGACGATATGTTACGTTAACATACTTACGTCACAACGTCAAAATTACGTAGGCTGCTTAAAGTCCGTTAAAAAAAAGCGTTTTTTCATTACATAAAAATCGTTCGTCAAAGTTATTTGGGTAGTTTTAGTTTCAAGTCTTAGTACTGTTTAACGTTTCATTAAAAATAAAATGACGCCAACCAGTGTGCAAAGCACCAGTTAACGTAATCGTTATTTTTTAACGTATATTCCGAGTAAAACACGCTTTCTAGTTTGACGATAGCACCATTTTTAGCTTTCAAGCTTGGGTTAAGTGTAGATGAAACTTTACATTGCATCTATAATTTTAGTTTGAAATGACAAGTTGGAATAGGAAAGAAGAGATAGATTAGAGAAACTCTTTATTGATGAACTCCTTAATTTTTTTTAAAAAGCTCATTTATTTCTCACTGCCTCGGTGGCTCAGTTGGTAGTGAACCTGCCTTTTGAGCTTGGGGGCGTGGGTTCGGTTTTCACCTAGAGCAAACATTCACGTGATAAACAATTGTGTTTGTTTTATGTCTGGGTCTATTCATATTTACTTAAGTATGCGTTCAATAAAAATACAACGTGTTGTTTTTGGGTGTAGTAATACTTAAGCGTGTTGTTCTACCTGTCATAGTGAACAACTTTTAGAACACAAGTTTGTAAAATTGGAGAAAAAACAAATCAAGTCTCCTTGTATGGAGACTCGGTTTTTCTTTCGAATTTTGCAAACTTATGGTCCAACAGTTTTTTACTTTGACGGGTACAATAACACCCTTAAGTATTACTACATCCAAAACAGCACGTTGTATAAATGTAATTTGTATTAGTCTCACGCAAGCATAGTACAAGCTTTGCTTCGTTTGGGACCAGACGACCGTGTGTGCAACAATATCTCGAATTTCCTTTATTTCTCAGCTAGCAGCACTCTAGCTAGCATGCTACAGCACAGAGAGGACATCCAACATTCTCTGTTTCCTCACAAACACCTGGAGGCTAGCTTCTACAGGGTGGTGAACGCGAAGCCTTTGGAGAGGCACGATAAGGTGGGACATTTGAAGAGCTACGATGTCATGATGAGAAGCATTGCTGACCAGATAGCGCTGTGTAAGAAAGAAGACTGTGGAGGTAAGTTATACTGCGAGACAGTTTCAGAATTTTCTTAATCCTCATTTTCCTCTTTTATGGATAGACATAAAAGGAAGTTTATAAAAATTTCATATCCCTAATTCCTATTTCGATGCATCAACTTCACAAGACTTGATCTCGTCTCTATCTCTACTATCAAGTTGAAAATAAGATAATAAATATAAAGTCAATTTCTATCCCCAGTTTTCGTAACTCAGCTGTCTAGTTTTTAAGTCCTGAGCACGTACCGTGCAATCTATTGCGATGATTTTTAGGTTCAGCTGCCGACGCTGCGCGACCGCGAATCGTATCGCCGCGCAATAAGGTTCGTGGTCGTACAGCGTTGGCGGCATAACCTAAAAACCATTGCAATAACATATACGGAGCCCTGAACTCCCTTAGACGCTGGCCAGACAGAAAAGACATAGGACGAGGACGAGCAGACACATGGCACCTTCATGCAAAGAGAAAAACGTCGCGTCCGCGCCGCGTTGCGCCCCTTCTCCTTCGTATGTGTTGCGTAGCGTTTTTTATATACATTTTAACCCCCGACGCAAAACGACGGAGTTTTGTAAGTTTGACGTGTCTCTGTGTGTGTGTGTACGTGTATGTGTGTATATGTGTGCGTGTGTGGCATCGTAGATTATACATCCGTTATGAACCGATTTTGATTTTGTTTCTTTTGTTTGAAATGTTTTTATTATTATTATTTATTTATTGTCCCTTAAATTTTTGTACTTGTTTATATTTAGGTGTTGCACCAAAAAACCAAATGGTTTGTCTTGGTGCTCACATCCACCATTCGCCTAAACTAAAAGAAAATTAAAATAAAAGTGTTACATAGTAATTTCTTATACGACGCTGTCTTTCTCACGCTGTATATGTATAGTTTCTACGTGTACAAGTTTATTAGTCGTTTTTGCGTAGGTGTATTAGTCGGGAGTGTTCTTAAGCTATGTTTGCTGAAAATCGGTGTCGGGGGCTTTATAATTTTTTAATTTACTTTAAGAGGGCCGCAACGCTCTGAAATTTCCATACAAACGCGCTTCTCAAATTTCTTGAAAACCATTTGTCAGATTATGATGAAATTTAGCATGTACAATTAAATATCTAATCTCCGCCCCTTTTCTTGTTTTTTTTTTAAACCGTCTTCAAGAGAAAATAGAGCTATGAAAAATATCCGCATTTTTAAGACTTGACTGATTTATTCAATAGGTAGACAAAGCAAATCAAAAATTCCTTTCCATAGGGAGGTTGTCTACATCATTAGCTGTTAAATGAATCCATAGTACAAGGAAAATTCTTAGTTATTTAAGAATGATTACAGAAGTGCAAAAGTCATAAAAAAAATTGAAATTGCACTTTGTCACCCTGTAGGTAACTTTAAAGGCATGTCAGTATCTTTACCTGCTCTCTTCGCTCGTCATCTTCTTCTAGACGAAATGGTTATGGAAAACCTTAAGCCAATGCGAAGTTAGTCTAAAGTGGTCGCCGGACTCTTAAAGGGACGCCGTGTCTACGTCCTGTCCGTGTCTCGTTCCCGTCTGACGTCTTTTCTGTCTGGCTTACCGCTTCTATGTTCATCCTCACCATCAAATTCGTAATTCCATAATATTCCTGTTACTTCTTAATCTGAGCCTACTTTATAACATGGTAAGGCGGAATATTTGGAGAGTAACCCGTTCATATATGTTAGGACCAGGTGAGAAAAACAAGATTGTTGTAATAAAGCCATTTTGTTTATTTATAAAAGAGAGTGCTTACTCGTTTCTAATTTTATATAAAGGTAGGTACTTACAGTGCAAAATCGTGTACAAATCGTAAAACTAACGGTCATTAGTTCTCTTGCTAATTAAATACTAGAATTGAGATATTTAGAATACCAGAACACGACGGAAACTTTTTGCTTATAGCCCAAAATGCCTTAGAATTATAGGCATTGGTTGAGTGATGAATTGATATTGATCAAAAAAAGAAAACTTGCAAACCCCATTTTAAAAAAGAAAAGAAAAAAAAGTTCTGAATAATTATGAAAAAAAATCTATACTTAAATCCTAGAAATAACTAAATTGGTAAGAAAAAACCACACCTATTTGAAATCGACAAAAATAAGCACCGTAAAGTAAATTTAGCCCTTCCTTTGCCCAACCTAGAATTACACAAAACTAGCACGGAATACGCTTCGCTAAAATATATAATAAAGTACCAAACTTTGTCAAAAACTCAATAAAGACACCTTCAAAACCACAATTAAAACTTAGCTTATCAAAAAGATACAAGGAAGGAAGGATACAAGATTTTATGCTAAATAAATTGTAGAAAATAAAAAAAATTTAAGTATAAATAAATACAGATATATATTTTTTTAAATTAATATAATTATTGTCTAGATTTATATAAACAAGCATGTCTTGTGTTTTCTATGCAATATTCATAGTTTGTTTATAAAATACAATGTAAATATTGTGTTAAATTAGATAAGTATTCATTATGATAGATCTGATATTGTGATAGTATTTGTAAGACAGATACAAATGTTTTATTTATTTGTTTCACAACTTATAGCTATCATTACAGGTATACCTAATGCGATAGTGTAGTAATAAGTACTAACTAACTATATCCTATAACAAACTTACGGTAACACAATATATGTAGTGCTATCTTTGTGAATTCACCCAGAGTACAATAAAACAAATCTGTATCAGCCGCGACAACGTTGAGAGTACGCAGTGCGTGCGTCAGCGGCGCTTGGCCGAGGAGGTTGGTGCGAGCGCGTTTAAACCTATTTTGCAGCGTCCTTACAGGGTCTCTGTACTTTTAATTAGTCCCTAAGCAGGATTGTACATAGGCAAATACATAAATAAAATAAAACTACTATACTAAACATTCCATCTTGAATATCCCTAGTCTTTCTCCTAAATACAATGAGCGTTCACACAACTTTTATATTACAAAGTACAAACAATAACCCCCTTACTAATGAACGTAGTACAGCCGTGGAATAGTTATACAGTGTTTTGTCTTCTTCTTGCTTTTATATTTTTTGACTAGATCGAAAAAGACAAAACACTGTAAACTGTTCCGAGGCCAAACAACGTAAAATACGTTTTATTCTATCGTTTAGAAGGTAACTCTTTTCAAGCATTACAGCAAAAAATATTTGAGTTGCGTTGCGTTGGTCTTGAGTAGCAATGGACCGCTCTGCCCGTTCTCCTTTCACCAGAGTGTTTTTTCCAGTGATGTTCAACATGTTGGATCTGAAAAAAGAAGAATGTCCTATGGCTGTGTTCGAATTTGAATATTGGCTGCTCTACATCACTGTCCAACAGGAGCTCAGCGAAGAGGAGGAACAGTTAGTCAAATATATATTAATATTATATTCATAGAGATGTGCGAGGATGAGTAGCGAGGGATGTTTGTTAAGAACCAATAAAATCGCTTGATCATAGCGAGGCTAGCTAAATGAAGCGATTCTATTGGTACCTAACAAACACATCCCTCTATTCCTCACTAATTTCTGGTGGAAACGCAGCCTTTCTCTTCACGAAGATTCTGTGTAGCAGGATCCTAGTGGAGGTCTTTCCGCTGGCGCCATCCAGCAAAGACTGACTGCCTCGACGGCTCAGTCGGTAGTGAACCTGCCTTCTGATCTAGGGGGCGTGGGTTCGATTCCCACCTAGGGCAAACATTCATATGATGAATATTTGTGTTTGTTCTATGTCTGGGTGTTAATATCTATTTAAGTATGTATTTAAAAGTATATAAGTATATATATCAGTCTCTGGCCGCCATAGTACAAGCTTTGCTTAGTTTGGGGTCAGACGACCGTGTGTTCAAGTGTCCCAAATATGTATTTATTTATTTTAAAGATAAGAACTCAAATGCATACCGATTCACGAGGATTCCTTGCAGGATCCTAGCGGAGATCTCTTCGCTAACGCCGTCCAGCAAGAAGATCCCCGAGTGCCGCGTGCCGGCCGGCTCGGAGCGCGACTTCTTCCTGTCGCGCGCGCTGGCGGCGGACGCGGCGGGCTGGGGCGCGCTGCTGGTGCTCGTGCAGCACTTCGCCGACCTGCTGCACCACAACGACTTCGTGCTGCTCGGCGCGCGCCTCGCCAGATACGTCGACACTGTTAGTACACACAGACAGGTGTTAACATCGACATAGGACTAGATACGAATGTTAATATAGACACAGAAGTAGCTACGAATGTTAATATAGACACAGAAGTAGCTGCGAATGTTAATATAGACACAGAAGTAGCTACGAATGTTAATGTTGCCACAAAAGTAGCTACGAATGTTAATATAGACACAGAAGTAGCTACGAATGTTAATATAGACACAGAAGTAGCTACGAATGTAAACGTTGACACAGAAGTAGCTGCGAATGTTAATATAGACACAGAAGTAGCTACGAATGTTAACATTGACACACGATACACATTTAAACTTATTAACGAATAAAGATAAGATTAGCTGGATGTTTTACCCACGGTTAAAGAGTAGTCTAAATGTTACTACAGGAAATGAACTATGTATTTATTTCCGTTTAGAATTTCATCCAAATGCGTCGATCTGTTTGATCTCGAAGAAGTAGCAAACACACACTCAAACTTTCGCCTTTATAATATTAGCAGAATTACGGTGGAAGTCTCGGTAGTGAAAATCAATGTAAGAACAAGTATAAATACAAATTTTTGGAAACCCTCAACACCGATTTTCATCAAATATAGCTAAGAACAACCGATTAATTCACCTTTCAAACAAAAAAAAATAACAAAATCAAAATTGGTTCATCCGTTCGTGATTTACGAGGCCACAGACGCAGATACACACTCACACCCACTGATCCACATCCAGACACCTACACACACACACACCCACTGATCCACATCCACACACACACACACACCCACACACACACACACAGAGACAGAGACAGACACACACACGTTCACAGAGAGAGAGAGAGAGAGAGAGACACTCACACAGAGACAGACACACAAAAATCCACCTATCCACAAACACACACACACACACACACACACACACACACACGTCTCACTTATAACATCCCGTCTTTTTTGCGTCAGGGGCTTAAAAATAATAATATTTCCCCTAGGAGGGTTCGTCGTGGTGGGGCTCGCTGGTGGCGGGCTGGTGGTGCGGCGCGGTGGGGCGCGGCGCGTGCGCCGTGCGCTGCCTGGCCGCCGCGCACGCGCGCGCGCCGCCGCCCGCGCGCCGCGCCGCGCTGCGCTCGCTCGTCGCGCTGCTGCACCTGTGAGCACACACACCACTACACCGCTACGTGACCGTGACCAGCGGGACTAGCAGGCGCATGCGCGCGACGAAACTGTTCTCCTCACTTTTTGTCGTTGAACGTGACAAGGCCATGTGGAAACATACGTCTGCGCGTGCTAGGCCTGCAGGGGGTCTGCCCCGACATCTTATTGCCATGATATTTTTTGAAAGTTTTAGTTACATATTGTTGTTTTTTTTCTTTTTTTTTTAAAGTCAATTTCAAAATGTTTTATTTAATTTAGATATCAAAGATACACTCATGAAAAGTTTTATAATAGACTCGACCGCCAGACTTTCTTAATAGGCTTGCGTATGGCTGCCAACATGCCTGATGATAAGCAGTGATGCCACCTACGATGGAGCACGCTTGCCTAGAAGAGACCGATTCACGCGAGACTTGAAGACACCCTTATTGTCGAGGCTGCGCGACCGCGAACCGTATCGACGCGCAATAAGGTCCATGGTCGCGCAGCGACGAAAACAAATCGTAACCAATCATAGCAATAAGATGTAGTGGTAGGCCTTTGGAATTAGCCTCGATATACTCATTGTTATGACCAACTATTCAGGCCCAGACATTCGTGATTAAACGCAACCCTATCCCGCTTCTACATTTCAACTTCTTTGAAGGTCATAGTGGATTCAAATATCCCTGGATGCAAGTAGTGCAAGACTGGTCATGCTAGAAATCATTGGGGGAGGCCTTTGTCCAGTGGACGCCTTCTGGCTGAAATGATGATGATGATTCAAATGAAAGTCAAATCTCTCAAAATACAGTAAAAAATCGAAAGCGGGAAAAAAATCCCGGATCACATCAATGGCTTAGCAAAAACATACTTTTCGGTTAGAAAATCTGGCCCATAGCTCTCCATCTAGAATTCTTCTACTACTTCTACTACTTTGAATATCTTCTACGGCATTCCCGATAAAGGTATCGGAAATAGAAGATATTCAAATTCTTCGTCGAAAAATCTTCCCGTGGCCTCATCACCAATACCTCATCGTAATCATTGATATTTCCGTTTCAGACAAAAAAAGACGAAAGACGCCATGGACCTTGCTTACCTCTCTTTCTACGCGGCCCCAACGAGCAAGACGGAAGCCTTCCTAGTAGGCCTTTCACATTTCCACAATGTATGTATCTAAGTAGTTCAGGGTGGCTCTCAAAATGTTATAATTCCCGGATTAAAACCGCAGTAACCTTTTCCCATGCATGCAGTAAAACTGTTGCAAGGTAAATTGGATATTGTGTAAATGAGATAGAGTTTAGATACGTAAAATACAAAGATTTAAGTGAATTTTGCAGTGGTTACAACTTTACATTTTTCGGACCTTATGTTACAAACACTTGGTAACGTCATATTTTACAATAGTCATTAAAAAAACGCAATATGAATTCATAGCGGCTATAATAGCTTGTCAATTTTAAGAAGCTGTAAAGGGGCCTTGTTAGGAAAATTTAAAATAACATCCATCCAAGTATGTGTAAATGTCTGCTAATTTCTAACATTTTGTCCGTAGAATGAAATCGACGAAGCTCTCTGGATGTATCGGTACGCTCTCGTGTACGACTACACGTACGTGCCCGCCTCGGCCTGCCTCCACTCTGCACTGTGCTACCTCGCCTTTGAAAAGGACGGCAACAAAAAACCGCACCAAACTATGAACTAGGCAAAAGACACGCGAAAATAACTCCTGTCACGAGCTACATAAGGCATTCCTTAAATAAACAGACACCTTGGACTCACGCTTACAGGTGCGCATTTAGAACTTCACTGCGTTAGTATACGGAATTGTATTGTATTCAATATTTTATTCGAAATAATTGTAATATTATCAATGTAAGTAATCTAATGACCGATCATGGTCACTATGAAAAAAAAAGTGTTGTTTAAGCGGACAATGCAATGTAATATTTTATAGAATATGTAAGATTTGATGTCTCACTCATAATAAAAATAGAACAATAAATGAATAACCTGAATTAATAATATGTAAAACTTGTATAATCACATTTTATTATCAAAAAAATGATATAAGCGTAAATGGAGTTTCATCAATACAGGGTGTATTTGAACTTGAGACTTTGTAAATTTATAGTTCTTTTAGAGCAATTTGTTGATTATTTTGTAAAAATCGTAAACCATCACGTTGCCGCAGATTTTGCAGAACTCTTAAAACTTAAAATAAGAGTACTTAATTATTTTGCGTGTAGAAATATCGTTGCTGTTACAAGCAGTTTTAATTACAATTTTCTTATATCTTATTGAATATGATTTGTTTTCGAAATACGTTTTGTAGTTTTACGAATATCAGTAGAATAATACTGAGTCTCACTTATGAATAAAATTTATTTTCCGCCTAATAGAACAAATTATTATTATTACTATTATTATAGCTACGCCATTCCTAAGTTGTTGTGCATTGTAATACCAAAAATACTATATAAGAGTAAGGATAAGTATTTATATTATAAATACCTCTTTTGGGCGAAGTGCTTTATGCTCATTTTTTTTTTTTTTATTACTTACTCATTCATATTGATTGTAATTTGTTATATTTTTGACTAAAGGTTTGATTTTTCAAACGCCCTGTATAATAATATTGTTAAATGTAATTGTTAGTCCGTTATTTTTATCTGACCAAAGCTTGTAAGATGTGCACTATACAGTACGATCTTTTTGAGATTAATTTTAAAATCGCTAAGACTTGCCCAGATTTGTTGCTTGTAGGCTTAAAGTCCAAGACTGACTTATCCCTCGGTTTTAACAAATAAAACTGATTTTCTTTGCTCACTCTTTGTTTTATTTTTTCAATCCTATTGAATGAATTAGTTATTTTTAGTAAGAAATAGAAGAGCAAATATCCTACTTTATACTTTTTAATAATTTAAAAATATATACCTAGGGTTAATGAAAAAAAAACACGATTGCAAACGTACAAAAAAAATCCAAAAAACGTAAAAAAAAATAGTCTATCAAAACTAAACACGAAGAGAAAACAAAGTAAGGAAAAAAACTAACTTACAAGCATTTTTTCACGTGCTTTACGCCGGCTCCACACCATAGGGGAAAATGATAGGTATTTATAGATAGATGACAAACGTTGGTCCCAACGTCATTCGTCCAACGTATGGATCTAAAAAACGGTCGCCCAATGTTAGATTTTATTTTCTGGATCCACACTGCCGGAGCCGGCGTTACACGAAAAATCATACGAAATCTTAACTAAAGCCGTATTCACGCGAAGTCTTCGTGATGCCGTCTTCGCACGTCGTTAGTGAAGACCATAATAACTATTGGAACACGCACAAGAGTATATCGTAGTTACTAGTCCTGTGCAGTGACCAATAGTTGTTTTGGGCTTCCTTGTTTCCACCTTTGGTCTTCACACACGTCACATTCTGAAATTGAAAGGGTTAGTTTTTGTAATTTGATTTGCATCGATCCAGTGGACTTGATGGTGTTTCATTTCACTTGCAGTTTCAAACGAAGCACGGTTTTCTTCGTATCCTACGATTGAATTAAAAAGTAATATCATAATACTGTACAGCCTTTTATGAATATATTTTTAGAACATGTACTTACCTAAAACCCATTCAATAATAATTGTGTTATGATTTTTACTTATTTGATTTTTATAAATATATCGCTGGATTGATGCAATTCAATCAAAATATTTATTCTGAAAAGCGACTTATTAAGTGACTGACAGACTAAATTTTGAAAAATAAGTAACTGTAACATACCCGTCCATTGATTGCTACGGTGTGGGAAAAAATAAAGAAATAGACAGTGCCAGAGCTACGAGGAAAATTATAAAACTGTTACTATTCGTTTCACGGTTGGTAGGTATGGACTGTAGAATTAATTTTAAATTTTACGAATATTAATTAAAAAGGTAAGTAAATCGCAAGAATAAGAAAAGTTATTCAAATGAAATTTGAGAATATTCCTAGATACGAGTATGTTATCCCCGTTTTGCCCCTATAAGCAAAAGCTTTATCCACGAGGAATTTACAGGGGAGTTGAAAATCGTCTGAATGGCTTTGAGAAAAAGAAAAAGAAGGTTTTAGCTCGACTTGGCTGGGCACTGCCGTGGCCCCAGTTTGACGTCCACTATAACAATTATAATCGAAATAATTAGATACATGATAATAAAAGATGAAAAATAAAAAGAAAACAAATTAGGAGCAAAGAAGAACTTTATTGAAATAAAAAGGTAAGCACAGAAACAGTATAGGTAATACGAAAAGATGAAAAGAGAATGATACTTAACAATGCTACTCTTATGGATGTCGAAAAATGTATGTCTAGATCTTTTAAATTATGTCTAGGTCTTAAGGCGGAGACTGACTGATAACATTTCGTCGTAACGTATAGTGTTCAAATATTGTCATGCGTAACAGTTCGCCTGTCGCGGAGAGCCTTGATACGCAACGACGACACGGCGGTCGCGACTAACGGCTCGCGATCACCTTGACTCGAGACTCGCAGCCAGCGCGCTTTAAAGGGTTGGCGAAAAAGCCAGCTCGTGCTCGCAGCGAGCAACTCGGTTTGTTACATTGATATGGCGAATTGTTACGGCATAGCGATACGTTACGAAGTTCGGTTTCAGTCAGTCTTTGCCTTTATAATAGGTACGCAAAATATAACTTCAATAAACACATTCTCTTTTAATGTGAGAAAGTATTACTTTTACCTAAACAACTAATTTTTACCCGACTGCCCAAAGGTTTAGGTAAGTATGCGCACGATTGTTTGTTTCTATGTGATCCACAACTATATTAACTTGAAGATTTTTAAATTGCAAGGTTTTTAAGTAGAGTGGCAAATAATCTTACGGCCCGCCTTAAACGCCGTAAACGGTAACCGCCGCTCATGGACACCTGCAACACTATACAGCGGTGCTGTTAATGCGTCGCCATGTTCTGCAAGCCCTCGGTAAGAAGAAACGGCAAATGCGGACAGCATAGAAGGTCCAAGCTTGCAAGAAGTGGGAATGAGCTCTTATACGGTGTCAGGAAGTGCGGTGGTTTGCTATAGAAATGAGGTCAAAGACCTCATCAGCATATCCATCAGAAAAGAATCGATAAAAGATGCAGAGGGAGCCTACATCTCTACAGGGGCTAAGAAGATCCAGTTTGTTGGAGATCTTGGGATCGTCAACGGTTTTGGGGGCTCGTCTTATAGAAGTCTAGAAGCTGAAGCTGGTATTTAGATGCTCCATTCCAGAGGTGAGAGCAATACTCCAACATGAGGCCGCACTTCCATTTTGTAAAAGCAGAAACCGCTGACCTGATTCGAAGTATTGCTACCCCTTGTTAGTTGTTCAGCACAACGAACTTCTTGAAAGCAGGTTTCGCTTTAGCTTCAAGATGAACCCGAAACTGGATCTCGCTAGAGTCGCCTGGTTCGTCTTTTTATTAGGTCGGTGGTCTATTTTTTTTGGTTTTTCTTAATAACTTGTGATAAAATACTTTGATGATGATTTGTAAATAATTATTAATAGTTTGGGGTTTGTTGGAGAAAATGCGTTATTTCGGTTACATTCCGTATCCCAGGAGAAGATAAAATGAATGATCTTTACTTTTAATTTTTTTCTTTATTGTTATCTTTGTTAAAATTATCATTTGAACAAAGATATAACTCCTTAATCGAATGTATAAAACATTAATAAAAATGAAAATAAAAATAAAAATGAATGAAATAATATTTAAAAAAATGTACACGAAATTGCATAAAATAACATATTTAACGTAATTCGCGTCTCTAATTAAAATAGTACTGATATCAAGATTAAACTATGTTATGAAACTTGTCCTAAAGCTACTTGAAAGATTAAATACTTAGGTATATTTTAGCTTCTATTGTCAGGACGACTAAAACGACAAAATCTTAAGTGTAATTATGATACACATCATAATTACACTTTTCGTTAACAATAACATAGATTAGTAAGTAAAACAAGACAATCGGTGCGATAGGTATTCAAAAGTTATTAATGGATACCGTAATGGTACTTCTACCAAAAATAGACAGACACGAGTAAGAACAACAAAAGGGGGAAAAATAATGAAAATTCATGAACAGTCTACACCCACAGCAGGTATTTTATTTCCGGATTTAGATTTTCAATCCTAAAGTATAGGTACTTACTCAAAGGTTGAAGGTTTCTGAGTTGGGTTGAGAGGTGTATAAGTGGATAAATGTTACGTCGAATGTCTATTAATTTTGAAAGAAAAGTTTTCCGATGATATAAAAAAGCTGGTAGGAGACCGAAATTGTACAGGTTCTTATTATTTTCTACACAAGATGCCCAAAACCAAGATGTGACAAATTATAGATTTAGTAAACTCGTTTTACGGCGATACCTCTTGCAGCTGTAAATTTGTTAAGTACAAGACGCCGAAAAACTGCGAAACACACAACTTTTCACCTCACTTTAGCGGGGTAGTCCTCGCTGATGATGGGTTTTTTTATGTGGTCGTGCTGGCTATACTTAATTAAAATTTTAAAAACTCTACGCTAGTGGATAAAATACACTTTTGCACTCAGATTTCGAATCACATACAGAATCTTTCGGAGCTTGTGAGGTGAAAATAAAATTACTGCTGATATTTTCAGAAAATCCAAGCCAATTCAGTCGTTCTTTCTATTTTTAACTAGAATTTTCCTACGCTTTGAAAACTTTGATATTTGAACAGATCTATATTAGGTTGATTTATTTTATTGCCGTAGGTAAGTACTATATAAAAGAAGGAACGAAGATTACCTACTTCTAGGTCTTCAGATAATACTAATACCATTTTTAAAGCAAGCAGTTTCTACCTACTTAAGTACTTCCAAAGAAAAACGTTAAAAATAACGAAATACGCTAATATTAAAAATAATCCTAAATTGTCCTAAAATAAAAATAGCTAAAATCTAATTAATGAAATGCACTTACCTAATCTTAGACCAAAACATCTAAATATTTTAACTTAACATGTTCAATAAACAAAACGTGAAAGTAAAGTGAGTGGTTCTCATTTTGGTGAAATGCAAAATTTGGAAGAGATTTTTAAAATTCAAAAATACGTGTTCAAAAGTTCAGCCAATTGGATTTTGTCTCACTCACTTTGCTCAGAGTGAAATCACAAAGTTATTACGACAAAGGTCGATATCAATAAGTCTATGTATATTAGACTCTGATATCAAACAAACACAGCGTTAGTACAAAAATTCAGATGAAGTATTACAATATACGAGTACCTTGTTATAAAATCACATAGGTATGTGGGTAAAAATAGTAAGTAACCTACTGAAAATTTAAATTAGTCTCATATTTTAAATGACGAGGTCTTACAGAATAGAAACTAGACATTCTACGTCTATTTCATCGCTAAAATAATGAATATCTTCTCATGGTTAACATTACAATGCTTGGAGAGAAGTTTGTTTGATTAAGAATTAAGGCTTGCTGTATCTTCGTCCGAACAGTCTCGTCGAAAATGAAACGCCCGCAATAGCCGCTGTCACACGCACAAGAGTATGGATTCAACTAATCTTGTGCAGTGGCCAGCAGCTGTTTTGGACTTCATTTGGAAACTTCCAGAAGGCTGGACCTTTGCAGTACTCTTCCTTACAAGCGGTGACTTGAACTAACTCACATAAATAAAAACAAACGAAACTGGCAGGAGTTAAGTAAAACACAAAAAAAAGATAGTTTGACAGCGCTATTTTATACAAGTTTGGTCCTTCAAGTTTTTTTATTAAGTTTCATACGTTTTTATAGATTAATGTGTAAGTAATATTTTTCAAATTTTTTGGTTGGCCTTTTGTTTAGTGTAGCGTAATCGGTCGACACAAATAAAATATTAATTACAAGGAATGGGTCCGGTGTCGTGCGGATGGACGTAAAAACCGGCGGTGTCGGGTGGTGAAGCCTTACAACGGTGAAACCATACTACCGGCTTAACGTAATTCGCAACATTCGATACTAATGCTGTAAGTAGCTTTATTGTATGATAGCTATATAATAAGTTTTACATAAAAAGATCAAAGCTTTTGTAAAAGTTCCGTTAACTTTGTGACCCAGGCGTTGCGTAGTTAGGTTTCCTTAGGCTGTAGTTTATTTTAAGTAGGGATAATTATGATTTTTAATTATTTTTAATTATAGTTTTAATTATTTTTTCTATTTGAAACTTAACACCATCTATGATATATAAATGATAACCACCTATAAAACCCAGCCGAACAGAGTACACTTAATCATGACTAATATTGTTTTAAGAAATTGTGAATTGAATATGACCTAAGCCAGTTTAAGCTTTGATCGGTTATCAGCTTGGTGGACACCGCGCTTTAGGCTCTAACATAGTCACAATTGTATTTTAAATAGGTAATTAAATTTCAAAAGAATTCTTAAGTTCATAGAGTCTACGTTATTATAAATTACTAGGTTAAATCTACCTGAAAAAATGTAAACATAACCCAAACCAAAGAAATATAAACAAATAAATTACAATATATCAAATAAAAAAAAAAAAAACTTGAATATAAATCAAAATAAAAAAAATATACTCACACCGCATACAAAAACACAACAAGAAATAATACAAAAAACTAACTACAAATCTTTGTTCACTTTTCAAACACATACAAATTAAGACTGATCACTTAAGGCTTTACAAAGACTACGTTAGGCCACTAGGGTTTTGCAAAGACTACGTTAGCCAACTGGGAGCGACTAGGCACAGAGTACGTTAGTGGCTGGGAGACGTGCTAGCGCGGTACTGGTCGGGGTGAGAATGAGCCGTGAAGCCTTCTTCAGAACATGTCACTTGGCGGAATATCCGCTGCTACCCTTATTAGCTGGCTACGTACAAAGTACAGGCGAAGAGCGAGTTTTAGCGTGCTAGTTCAAGCGTATCATCAGGTCATTTATGTCAAGACAAGACCCTAGACAAATTGCGATTGCTTCCAAGCGATTCTGTTTTTAGAATCCTCGAACGCTAACTGCTGATTCGATGAGTTGACAATGTGATCACGTGACATATTTAAAGCTTGTATTTCATCCAATGAGCAGCTGACGTTTGAGCGTAAGCAATTCTAAAAACAGGATTGCTTGGAAGCGATTGCAACTTCTCTAGGATCCCAGGATCTAGATAACCCATTTTTGTCATTTTGTGTTTCCTATGGACAAGTATAAAATAACAATTAAAAATACCCTCGACACAGATTTTCATCAAACATAGCTACATAACAAAACATAAATAAAAAAATAAATAAAAAAACAAAATAAAACATAACATAACAAACAAAAAAAAAATCTAAATCGGTTCATTCATTCAGAAGCTACGAGTACGATGCCACAGATGTGTATGTGTGGCATCGTACACATACACACACACATACACGTCAAACTTATCACACCCCGTCGTTTTGCGTCGGGGGTTAAAAACTCCACATTTAACATTTGTTGTTTTTATTTTTGTTGTCATTTTGAAAATCTTGATGACTATCTACCTAAAGCGGTTACCTATTAAAGCTTTTGACCAGTGGCAGTTTCAAGCTGTTTTAAAAAATGTTCGGAGAGTACTGTAAATAGATTTGTATTGGGTAAGTATAAGTTCAGCAACGGTTTTTATCCGGACGCGATAACTCATTAGTTTCTATTAAAATATCTGCGAGTATAGCTAGAGACTCGTACCAACCCCTTCGTTAAGCTCGGTTCTTTGTCATTTGAGATCTTTTACTTACTAAATGTTTTAATTATCCACCTATATGTTGTTCTATTTAATAGATAATATCCTCTTGATATCCTGGTATCTTTTTACGTTGGTGACCTATTCCTGGAGCTCTATCATGCTATAAATAAAATGCTTAATAATTTTCAGTGAAAAAATATTCTTAGAAGTATATAATTCCTATATTTTTAGTACTTCTTCTATTTTAAGCCGTTTACTACCTTGCCACAGGGTTTTGTTAATTGTAACCGGAAATTCGGTTTTAAACTTTAAAAAGTGTTAAACAGTCATTATTAATTGTATTATGCAAAATATCTCTCTCTTTAATTTTTAACCGACGAAACGGTTTACAAGTCGACGCGTATATCTTATATCTTTAAATGAGCAATTCTTGTATATATATATATATATATATAATTGGAATCTCGGAATCGGCTCCAACGATTTTCATACAATTTAGTATTTAGGGGGTTTCGGGGGCGATAAATCGATCTAGCTAGGAATCATTTTTAGAAAATGTCATTTTATTCGTGTTTTATCGATAATCAACTTAAACATAAACTTGGAAGAAAAATAACAAAAAGGAGGCGTTGACTCTTCCTGACATCTATTGGCGAATAATAATACTATTTTTTGTGAGCAACTAATTGCTTTAACGACACAACAGCAGATGGCGTTGTTAAGTAACACGAAGTCAATGAGTGTTTGCTTTGAGGTTAGACTAAAATCAAAGGCACTACATATAATATGAAAAAGTGAGTCTTTGTTCATTTTCTTTGTTTCTTTGTAACGCTTTCACGTCTGAACTACTCAACCGATCGTCTTAAAATTTTGCATACATGTTGTTTAGGGTACAGAAAAGGACATAAGGTACTTTTTATCCCGGAAAAATCAACGGTTCCTGTGGGACCGTGGGTGAACCCACGGGTCGCAGCTAGTATATATTTTAAGTATGATCACGCATAACTTTTTACAGAGTTGTCCAGTTTTGATAATTCTTTTTTTTATTGGAAAGGGTATACTTCCAAGGGGTTTTTTTTCCAAATCCAAAAAAATCCAAGCTTAAGGGTAGGAAAATAGGGGATGACTGATTGTTCACTTACTCATTGTAATGACCACGCATAACATTTTACAGAGTTGTCCGATTTTATAATTCTTTTTTTATTGGAAAGGGTATACTTCCAAGGGGTTTTTTTCCAAATCCAATAAAATCCAAGCTTAAGGGTAGGAAAATAGGGGATGACTGATTGTTCACTTACTCATTGTAATGACCAAGCATAACTTTTACAGAGTAGTCCGATTTTTATATATTTTTTTATTGGTTAGGGTGCATAATTTGGAAAAAAATCTACCCTAAGGGTGGGAAAATAGGGGTGATTTACACTCACAGATTTTAATGCTGAGTTTAGACCGGTCAGTTTTTTTTATTTACCTACCCACAAAAAAATATAAAATAAAAACTTTCTAAAAAAAATGAACTACCGAAAAAACGAAAACGCAAAAAATAATTATTAATAACTAATATTTTTAAATAAATTTTACCGACATTAGTTCAATATTGTAGCTCATGTTTTCATGTCTCCCACAGAATTCTCTACGAACTGTCCCGAAAAAAAGGTAGATGGTAAACAACACGAATCATCATTATCGTCATTTTAAATGCATTACATAACAGTGTCTATAGTGATTGATACAAGCTAGTTACCTCGTCAGATGTCGGTGCGAGGTATTAAAGCTAAGTTGGAATCCCGGAGGCCGCTGGGAAGCCCCACGAAGGAGGTCGGCGCCTGCCTCGTTACAGGATTACTGGCAAACCGCTACAAAGATTTTCACCTAGGTATAGTTCTAGTGTTTCGAAGGATTGTACCTATTTTTAACCGACGAAACGGAGGAGGTTTACAAGTCGATGCGTATATTTTTTTTAAATTATTTTTTATTCAAGATCACGCATAAATTTCTATAGAGTAGTCCAATTCTTAAATTATTTTTATACTTATTATATACGTGCATAAGTAAGTACCAAGAAATTGTATTCAATTTTAAATTATGTACGAAATTTAGGTAATTTTAATCTTAGCAGGTGGTATGCAATAGGTTAGAATTTACGTAGCTTAATTTATACTAATAATTATACTGATTTGTTTTTCACAATCACTATCTCTACCTCTCATCAGAATTTGGTCACTAGTTAGTCAGTAAATTGCAAAGAATTTGTTCATATGATTTGTAAGAGCTTCACAAGACATTACGTAATATTTTCAGCCATGGAAATACATTAAACAAAAAAAAGTTGAGAACCACTCCCTCTTTTGAAGTCGGCTAAAACATACAATGTTGCTTAGTCAAGGAATAAAGAACAAAAGGTGGGCAATAGATTAGGGCATGTAGGAAGCCCCGCGGAAGCTATGTCCGGTGACCCGACACCGCGCCGGCGAGCCGGAATGACGGCTCTACCTCTAGTGTGCGTTACACTCTAATCTGCGGTGTCCGGTTGCAGGACGTGGCTGCACGCGGTGAGGCGAGCCACATGGCGCGCCCAGTGTTCGACGTGACACACGGGTACATAGAGCCTCTATCCTATTTCCTGCTAATATTATAAACTAGCTGCGCCTTGAGGTGCTACCAGCGGTTATAAAGTAGCCTATGAGATGTGCTATTCCAGCTGTGCCAGTGTTCATCTCGACCCGTGCAGCCGTACTTTCGTTATGATTTCGTGTGTGATTGTGTGATGACGTGAACGTGTATGTGTGTGTGCTTGCTTCGATTTTTTAGATGTCTGAAAGGTTTTGGATGTTTGCATGTTTGTTACTCGATTACGCAAAAATGTCTGAACAGTTTTAAACAAAATTTGGTATAGAGGTAGCATATGTCCTACAGAGGCTACTTTTTATCCTAAAAAATCTGTGGAATAGCAAATGAAACCGCAAGGCTCAGCTAGTTCATTCATAAAACTAAAGTTAGGCGGATCGTTTACTTCTTCGCTCCGCTGATTGTAAGCATATTTAACCGACTTCAAAAAAGGAGGAGGTTCTCAATTCGACTTTATGTCTTTTTTAAATTTTTTTGTGTGTTATCTCTGCCAATTATGAATCGATTTTAATGATTCATTTTTTTGGTAGATCTAATTTAGGGTGTGGTGACATATACATATGTGTATACATTTTAAGAAAGTTTTAAAAATATCAACATAAGTCTAATAATGGATGACAGCAAGTCGGTTTTTTAAGCTATGATTTTTGTATTGTTATCTACAGAAACGTACAGATTTTTTAAATTTTAAAACTATTGTTCAGCGTAAATAGGACATGTTACCTACCCCACAGACGCATTTGCCCCAGTTGACCCTATATCTATAAGGCGGGCGAGCGTCTGTCTGGCTGACCTCCACTTCAGTTAACATTTGACAATTGATTTTTGTGAAATTTGTTCGCAGGTTCCGATAATTATAAATAGAACTTTTGGTTGATCCAGTTATTGGAAATCTTTCAAAATGGCGGATATGTCCGCAACCCCCATACTTCCGCCATTTTGAAATAGACTTACAGACTCGCGAGGGCTTCGCTCACAGCTCCACTCGTCATAATGAATTTTAATACCGTTGACACGTATGTACGTAAGTACGTACATTGTACAGTTGTGCACAACGTGATGTGTACTTAATTTGAAGTGCCAAAAATAAACTTCCATACAAACTCATGCTCCGACATGATTGACTTGTAATTCAATTAATCGATTTTAGTATTTTCAGGTATATTTTAGTATGTACTATTGTAGGTGGTACATGTACATTTCTTTCTTAAATAGCCCCTATTTCAATTGTACGATATTTTTAGGGTTCTCATGAACCGTGATAGTCAAGACAGTTCAAGTTTTGACAGATGATGTATTTCTGTTGCCGCCATTACAATAAATACTATAAAACAGAATAAAATTTAAGGGGGCTCCCATACAACAAACGTGTTTTTTTGCCGTTTTTTGTATACCTATTGGTACGGAACCCATCGTACAAATTGGTACGAACTCGCACTTGGCCGGTTTATTTTTATTCGAGTTACTGATGCCGCTTGGCAACTTTTTGCAACTATTCCAAATGGAAATTCAAAAACTTTTTTTCATTCCATCCTCCTTCCATTCTATCTCAAAATAAAATAAAATCTAGTTGGCCAGTAAAAATAGAATTTAACCTCGCACTAAATTTACGATCCAATTTTTTTAAAAGGTTGAGGGTCACTTACTGAGTACAAAATCACAAATTGCAGACAGATCCAGGTGAAGCTTCAAGCGCCAACTTGGATATCGGACAAACATTTTTTTCAAGGTAGAAGCTCCTCCTGGATCTGTCAGCATTTTGTGATTTTATGCTCATCATGTGACCCTAAATCTTATTTTAAAAAATTGGATCGGAAATTTAGTGCGAGGTTGACCGAAAAAAAAGGTTATTTTTACTGGCCTATGGTGGGTCTGTGATCTCAAGACTTTGCGGCTGGCGTTTGTCCTACTTACAAAATTTACGAGAATCTGTTGGAAAATTTGACCTGTAGGACAGACATCGGCTGCGAGGTTTTCAGCTCACAGATCTGTAGAGCAAGACAGCTAGACCGAATGCGGACAGAAATCCGAACAAACATAAACTTTTTTGCCGAAAGTGAAGTTTGAAAAATAATAAATAATAAATTCGGGACACTTCCGCACACGGTCACCTGACCCCAAACTAAGCAAAGCTTGTACTATGGCTGCCAGGGGCTGATATACATACTTAGATATTTTTAAATATTAGGTCCTTACGTATGAAATTGGCGTTTTGTACGGGAGGAATAAAAAGTCGATTTTTTTTAGTAAAATATATTTAATTAATCAAAGTATGCACTGTTGTTATCTATGCACTTTTGCCATCTTATGGGTAGTTCATTGATCCCTTTACTATAAAAACCATGGGGGCGAGAATCAATAAACTCTTTGAAGGCGGTTTGGACTGCTGCATCGGAGTGGAATTTTTTTCCTTGTAAGAAGTTGTCCAAATTCCGGAAGAAATGGTAATCTGTTGGAGTAAGGTCCGGGGTGTACGGTGAATGTTGCAGACATTCCAATTGTAGCTCAGCTAACTTAGTGGTTGTTTGTTGTTCAGTGTGTGGTCTTGCGTTGTCGTGAAGCAGCAGTGTCCTAGAGCGATTGACCAATCTCGGTTGTTTAACAGCTAGTTCTTCCTTCATGGTTTGCAGTTGCTGACAATAGATATCTGCCGTAATCGTTTGGCCAGATTTAAGAAAGCTGTAGTGAACGACACCGGCGCTAGTCCACCAAACACTTACAAGTAACTTTTTCTGAGTCAATTTTCGTTTAGGGCAGGTTTTGGCTGGGTCTCCAGGGTTCAGCCATTGCGATGAGCGCTTTCGATTATCGTACAATATCCACTTTTCATCACAAGTAATGATTCGATTTAAAATCCCTTCATTATTGTGTCGGTTGAGCAAAGTAACACAGCAGGCGACCCGTGTTTGCAAGTTCGATTCACTCAATTCATGAGGTACCCATAGTTCGAGTTTTTTTACTTTCCCGATTTGCTTCAAGTGGATTAATACAGTTTTGTCACTTACCCCGAAGCCTGCTGCTATCTCTGAAGTGCTTTGTGATGGATCCGCTTCCACAATGGCCTTTAATTCTTCGTTTTTCACTTTGATCTCCGGCCGTCCACGGGGTTGGTTCTTAAGGTCGAAATTTCCAAAACGAAAACGTTGAAACCAAAAACGTACCGTGCTGTCTTTAGCGACACCAGCGCCGTACACATAATTAATTCTTCGAGCTGTTTCTGCAGCACTGGTGCCACGGTAGAACTCGTACTCGTAAATATACCGATATTTCATGTTTTCCATTGCACGGTAATAAGCGACGCCAAAGAAAAAATAATGAGGAAAATAACAAATGAATGACTGTATTCCAAAGAAAAAAAAACCAGCTAAATGAATTTATTAATTTGAATTTCGAATTCTTAACCAAAGAGGAGATATTTCAGATCAAATTGATCAGTACGACAAAACGCTAATTTCATACGTAAGGACCTAATACATACTTAAATACATATTAACACCCAGACATAGAACAAACACAAGTGTTCATCACATAAATGTTTGCCCTAGGTGGAAATCGAACCCACGCCCCCAAGCTCAGAAGGCAGGTTCGCTACCAACTGAGCCACTCGCTAAGCTTCACTCGCTTTGCTAACGCTCACTCGGTCAACAAATCCTTACGGACTTAGACTTTAATCACAATGGAGTGACGGTAAAACTTCCTTTATTCAAGGAAATCAAGAGAAGAAACAGACCTTGGATTATACGGGTTTTCTACCCAATGGACTGACTGTATGACGTAGGTATATAAACTCATACCCCCTTACTGATAATTGTTGTATAACCTCGAAACAGTTATACAGTGTTTTGTCTTTTTCAATCGAATTAATTTAATAGAAAAGACAAAACACTGTCGACCCTCCTAGCCTAGTCGGAGTTACAATACAATACAATACTTCATTGCACACCAAAAATACAAAGTAAAACAAACATAAAGAAAATATTAAACAATAAAATATCATTCGGCACTACAAGGGCTTATCGCCTAAAGCGATTTCTTCCAGGCAACCTTTGGATGGACAGGATGGAGGTAACTGTTTTAAGCAGTCCCAGTCCCAGGTTCTATTCCCGGAAAATGTTTGAATAATGAATTTAAATACATATCTGTTCTGGGCCTGGGTGTAAATTGTCTTTTTGTGTGTTACATGACGTAGGGAAACCTAGTGCGAAGCTATGAGTGTGAAACGCCATCTATCATAATCAGACCAGTGCAAAATGCTAGGTATCGATTTACCTGTTTTTACCTGGCAACCCGAGACTTGTGACCGGAAAAGAATTGGCAACCCAACGTTTGCATATTCTATGGGCTTCAGACTTTCGATTGGTATAGAATTTGTCTAATAATCAAACCGGTGAAATGTTTCAAAATTTTTCTTTTAAATTATTAATTAATCCTCGACTGAATTTTGTTAGATAACCCATATGCGATATATGTATTGACATATTAAATTAAATATAAAATCCATTTCATCAAATAAGCATCTCGGTGAAGGTTGTTCTATAGCGGGATCTTAGACTATAACTACTTAATAATAATATGTTTATTTGTGGAAAAATCATTGCCTTTACATTATTGCCGGCGAGCCCCAAACTAGGCGTACAAGCCTATGTCTTGGGACTCTGAGATATTTACCAGGTACAAAATTTCTTAGCTTAGTGCTACTATTACGAGATTATTGTTTACTATTGTTTATTATGCCGTGATGGATGAGCGAGATGCGTGTGCAGTACAACGACGCGTGGCGCGCGATGTTCCGGCGCGCGCCCTGCTGCCCGGCGCTGCTGAGGAGCCGGTCGGCCGCCCTACACCGCTCTGATAACGCGCTGGTGGAGGCACTGCCTGACTGAGACTGCAGGCCCCTACATCGCACATGGAGAGCATATCACGCTCCCATTGCCTAATTTTAGTTTTAAAAATTCTTATTATTTAATTCAATTCAAGTTTATTTAATTTTATTCAATTTTATCCAATTTTATATGATTTTAATATAATATTATAATTCAATTTTAGTTAGGTATATAATTCGATACTGTTTTATTTTTAATTTTCTTTTTTTTAATCAATAGATAATAATAAACATTTATAAATACATAATTATGATGGATGCAAAATCTGGTAATAATTAATTTCATTTCATTTCTTTTTCATTTTTATTTTTCATATTAATTTATTTCGTAAGTATTATTTAATGATAAATTATTAAAAATAGTAATAATTAATATTAGTAAGAGAACTAATAAAGTAAGTACCTAAGTAATATCTCAGTTTTGTTTTAGGACGTAGAGTATGGTGATGTTACGTAGGCCAAGTATAATAGCAAGCTTATTTTTCTCTCTATTAAAGATAAAGAAATTTATTATGATTTATAAAACGGGAATTACTCACGTACGATTTAGTCGATTATTCCGACTATAGTTTCAACCGCATTCGGCGGTCTTCATCAAGGCGAATGCGCGCGCGCACAATAAATAAAATAAAGATGTTTATATGATATGTATATGATATATAAACATCTTTATAAGATGGTTATAAGATAACTGAAATAACAATACAGTTAGTGAACATCTTATGGGAATTATGTATTTAATTTAGCTAAAGTAGAAAATAAAAGCAGACATCGTTATTTGGAACAATTATTGCGGCCTCGCACTAATTGCCTAGACACACAAGACCCACGATACGTGAAGACAAAGAATACGGTTAGTTCAGGTACCTTGAAAAATGTAGATCTGAGGCATCCTAATTTTTTTTTACTTGCCACTTGTTAATTTTTAAAATTATAACCTTAAGGTTATAATTTTGCTTGCGCCTAGTTTGATATGAAGAATTGTGAGGATTAGGTTAAAAAAAAATACAGACGATAGAAAAAATAACCAAAATCAGCTAAACCGAAGTTGAATTTTGAAAATCATTCTCATTTTGGAAAAAAATCACAAAAAGTATCTTCTTATAAAAATTGTTTGAGCGTAATTCTCTAAATTTTTTAGCGATTACATTTTTTTTTTCGTTTATTAAATAGCCATATTAATTCTCTAAAGTTTAACCGAGTAACATAATTTTATTTGTGTTCTTTTTACGATCAATGCCAATAAAACGGCAAAAAAATGTGATTCTAGGCGCCGGTCTCATTTTACCATCAAATATGATTTTCGATTTTCAACTCTAAATGAAGTGGTTTAAGTGAATGTGTGTGTGGGTAGATAATCGTGGTATGGCCAAGCCTACACACCTGAAGGAAAGAGACAAAGCACGTTTGCTCATGAAGTGCCCAATTGTCGCTAAACTAAACTACGAGTAACTAACTAAAGACTCTAATTGATATAAACTTAGAAGTGACAGAGATGGAAACTATGTCGATTGCTCCGATTTCTGCTACTTTAATACTTTTTCCAAAAGTGTTCAAAGATTACGCGTATAACAAATTTTGAACCCAATCTACCTAAACTAGCTAGTTTATTCTTTATAGTTCTTAGCTAGCACCTAGCTAAGTACCTCACACATTCCATTTTAGCAATAAACGTTGTATAACCTCGGAATAGTTATATAATTGATCGAGTTCTAAAATTAAATGAAAGAAAACGATAAAATACTGCTTAATATGTATGTACCTATATCAGTCTCTGGCAACCATACTACAAGCTTTGCTTAGTTTGGGGTCAAGTGATCATGTGTGCAAAACATGTCTCGAATTTTTTTTTTCGATTTATCATGAAACTTTGTACACATATTCTGGGAGGTATTAGAAGTAACATAGGATACTTTATAACCACGGGTGAAGCCGCGGGGTGCAGCTAGTCATTTATAATCATAACTAATTTTATTATATAACTACGAAAGTGAGTAAGTTCGTTTGTTTGTTTGTAACGCTTTCACGTCTCAACTACTCAACCAACCAACCGTCTTGAAATTTTGCATACATGTTGTCTGGCGTACAGAAAAGGACATAGGGTACTTTTTATTCCTAAAAATAAACGGTTCCTGTGAGACCTCGGGTGAAACCGCGGGGCGCAGCTAGTTATTAAATATTCCGAGGCCATACAAGGTATATTGCTAAAGGGGAATGTTTAAAATCCATAGGCACAATCGTTTACCATTTTGTTAAAATCATGAATAAATATCAAATAATCTGGCGCTCGCATCACGGAACTACCCTCAACCGCGCGACGCGTCCGTTCCCACCCCGGGCTATAAATAAACGACCTTCAGATTAAAAATAGAAGCCGATCCCTCCCGACCTCGCTTCGGAAACTGGGTCAGAGCCGTCCCTTTCACGCGGCGCGGTGAAGAAAGAGACGGGCGCAGCCTGCAACCTGTGACGTAGAGAGGCTCGTTCATTGAATTTTACAGGGACAGAAACGCTTAGTGATGATGCATCGAGACTTGTAACAAGTGTTATTTCATAGATAACAGCGTATTTAAGATAGAGAAATGATGTTTTAGCACTGTTTCTTGGTAAATGAAATGGATTTACGTAGCTTTTGTGTTACAAGCTTTCAAGCTGAAAAGCGTTATTGGAAAGGTTTTCTCGTAAGTTTCCTATAACATTCTGAAACATGTAACTTTTTTTGAGATGTTTTAGAATATTTTAGATTGTTTTGTGATATTCTTGCGTGTTCAAATAATGAGTTTCGAATGGCAGAGCCGTGCCTCCGCCCCATGAATCCAGGTCCAATGTTGGTGACGTCAAAGGCGGGTGTGGCAGGGGGCTATGACGTCACGGGAGAGCTCTGACGTCAAGCCGAGCCCCTGGCCCCCCCTCCCCGCAGTCCCCCGCATGCGAATAGCTACCAATTTTATGGATATTGTTTCTTTGTGGCCCTTGCACCGAGCCTGCTGTTGCTACGCTAAAAATAGAGTCCGTGAAATAAAAGTATATAAGTTTTAAGCTTCTAACAAAAGAGTAATTTTATATAAATGCTTTAAGTAAGTGACAAGCATTGATTAGATCGAATTAAAATAAGTTATAAAAAAATGGCTGAAAAAAAATGAATGATACATGCCAAGTAGAAGCTCACGTGACAAGAGCTTCTTCACCCAAACACGTTTAATTAATACCTATTGCAAAAGGCTTCCTTTATCTTAGCAAGAACGATAAGACAATGGAAAGGATTGCCTTACAAGAAGGTCTTTTAAATTCTGGCCATCTAGTCCAGGGCCTAGAGGGCCAGGATTTCAAAGACCGTCTTGTAAGACAATCCTTTTCATTGTCTTATCTCTTTCCTGTTTGTACCACTGAATTCTAAAAATACTTTAAAAATTTACTTTATTTTACTTAAATTTTACTTTATTTGCGATAACTATAAAATTATTAAGTACTCACAAAATGTATTTTTTTTTAATACAGTACAGATAATAGAAAAATAAATAAATTTTAAATTTTTTAAAAGTAATTAAGGCATAAGGTAAAAATTAGGTTTTTTTACGTCTTCATAATTATTATTTGTTTTTAGGATGAAGTGTCCCTTTGCTGGGCAAAAGCCTCCCTTCTCTCTTTCCAGACTGTCCGGTCTTTGGATTTCGTGGCCCAGTCTTTGTCGTGCGAGTTTAGCTTGTCACGCTACCTTCGTCTGGGTCGACCCTGAGATCGTTTAGACTAAAAACGCTCACTAGACGAAAGTAACGTTATTCTAAACGTAGCCCAAAACCACTATAAATATACCCTTTCAGGCTTAATACTGTGAATCAGAACCCTATGTGATACAAATATCTATCAAAGCCGTGACAATGTCGACGAGTAGGTTAACTCTTGTTCAAGTAAATCCTAAAGTTTTGATCAACGATGCACAGTTTCTAGTCCATAACCTCCTTAATAATTATTAGCTTTGTAGGTACAGCTTTCTAATAGTTAATTAGTTATACAGTGATTCGACTTTTTCTTTTAAATTTTTAACTCGATAGAAAAGACATAACACCAAAGCGTATAACAATTCCGAGGCTATTCGCAATGTTTGTTAGTAAGTGTGATATTATATTAGCTTTATGGGCTATTATTATGTATTTCGAAGAGCGTGCAATGTGCATCTGATCTGAATGGTCGAGTTCCTTCTGTCCCGTTCTAGTATTGAACAACCAAGGGTACAAAAAGCATCGTATCATGGTGGTTGGACCTATCAAGCATCCGCACGTAATCCGCAATTCTACTTTTATACTGCAATAATAACTTTATTTAGTATAATATTAATAATAACGTTCCACACTTTCACGATTTCACGCTTTCCATTAGGATTCTCTGTGTCGAAGATGTCATGGACCAAACACAAAGATAAGAAGAACTAGCACCCATAACCAGAACAGTTATTAATTAAATTCATCATTCAAACATCTGCTTGTCTGGGAATTGAACCCGTCCTGCAAGCAGTCGAACTCCGACTAGGCTAGGAGGGTCGGCAATATCTAGAGTGTGGAATTCTTTGCCTAAATAGGTGTTTTCCGAGGGTTCTAATCGGGGTGTCTTCAAGTCACAGGAGATTTGTTTTTTTTAGGCAAGCGTGTTCCATTGTTAGACCGCATTAGGCAAGATGGTGGTCAAACGCAATGGGGGTCCAATGGTCCACCAGGATCGAAAGCGATTACCCCCGTCACGTCGTTTGATTTTGCCTGCAATAATACTGACATCACAAATATGTTTGTGCGTTGCGTACTTTTATAATATCGACAAACATAATAAAGTTTAGTACGGGCATAGGTATGAGCTCAGAATAAAGAAAAAGGGTACGAGGCAGGAGATAAGAGTGTTCTTATCTAAGAGGCACTAGCTAGTCTTTAGATTAACCTTTTTTAATTTGTTGGTACAGGCTTAAAATAGGTATGGTTTAAACCACAAAATGTTAGGAAGCATCGAATAAACTCAATATTATTAGCCCTAATTTTTTTCAGACTCTGTAGTAAATGAAACAAGGAATTTTCTTGGGTCTCATTTAAGTTTTGATTTTATTGTCTTGGTTTTTCTCCTTCTCTATCTTTCGTGAACGGAAGAAATTTTGATATTGAAATTGTTACGAGGTGCCCGAGGTGGTTCTATGGATAGGCTAAGGCTTCGTTCTAACTTAGCAAACTGTATGCGGCTGACTGTTTGCCTCCAGTTTGTCAACCTATAATTTCAAATTGAGTGTTCGAATAGCGCGTACTCAGTACGCGGTGTCTGGCTAACAGTTTGCCACTTACAGTTTGCTTAGTCAGAACGAAGCTTAAGTGTCCAAAACAGTAATATAGCCCGCAAATCTTTGTGACCTCTGTGAATATAGGCGCAAATCGCATTGCGCAGACTCCGTGGCCCTCTCACCTTTAAAAAAATGCGTACTGCGCAGCAACTTGCACTAACATCCCAGAGCACAAAATGTTTTTGAATACCAACAGTTAAAAAAATTAACTGTGTAAAGTTTATACTTACAAAATGATTGCGTTAAGGACGCCCTTTGTTCACAAATGTAAATAAATAAATTATGTTTGTCATAATCTCTCGCTTGTGAGTTTTGCTAACACAAATTTTGATTTTTCGCCGTTAGGTATGAAGTAGAGAATCTACCTTTTTTATTGCGAATGAGTCCACGTTTGATCAACAACACGGTTGGTAAAGCGATGATGTAGTTGACGATAAAGCACACAGACTTGGAAGATTTCTTTTTACTCTGACCTTGAAAAGGCCCAGATTGTAACTCTCAGGGAACAAGGAAGGGACCTGCGGGAAGTTTTTTCTTTTAATAAAAATAGTAATAAGTATATGTACCTATACCAGGTCCTAGGCTAGAGGCGTGTTTGTCAACTTAGACTCTCGATTTTCTTGCCTTTTCTACAGTGTAGAGATGGAATAGGTTTTCATTGAGTGGTAATCTCCTAGATAAAATACGTACAGACATTTAGAGAATACATAAGAGAAAAAAACATATTTTTTAACTTAACAATTCTGCTTTAAACCAACGTTTCGTATTTTTAAAATTAATAATTCTTGGTAATTTACGATCGTGAGTTTACTTTTTTGTTATTTTAAGAGGCTTTTTTGTTAATAAATAATGCAATAGGTTTAGAATACTTTTGCTGGTTGAACTCATTGTGCGTGCAGAATTAAGTTGGTACCTGTAAGATGTGAACAGCACGCAAGGTTTCCGTGTCTTTGGGCTTATTTTAACTCAACCAAATAATTATGAATTCGATAATGGGCAGTAAAACGGATTTCGAGTCATAGAAATAACAATGAAAACGAAGGTAACGTGAAGTATCTGCTTGCGTTGCGTCCTTCATTGCAAGGTTCTGGAAATTTCGACTGTAATATCGTTTATCCTTCGAGGACTTGGTGCGTGGAATTGTACTTTGAATGCTTCTAAATTAAACTGGTTTCGAAAAATTCTTTAAAATGCAATTAAAATAGATTGATAATAAAAACTAAGAGTAATTAAGTATGAATAATTCAAGGTCATTCGTCATATTTAATTAGGTAGCTTTAAAAAGTTCGTAAATCAATTATGAACAGAAATAAATATTTGAGACTAAAGTTAGGAGCGCACAAAGCCTAACAAAAAGTTTGTACGTGAGGAAGGTCCAATGCGGGGGCGAGTCTACGGAGAGCTACGAGCCAGACGCCGCGTAGGCGTTTCGTAGTACCGAGCGTAGACATTCGTAGCGCGAGCTTGCTTAGAAAAGCTACCCTTTGTTTTTGTATTCTAAAGTGGTTCAATGCATGCTTACCGCGTTTCAAGAAATGCAGCTCCGTTTTCGATTTCTATGACTTACCGTTACCAACAAACAAACCATTTTTCCAGAAATTCATGCCAATTCAGAATCATAATAAACTATTTCTGTACAAAACTTTATAATAAACTTTTATAAACTGTTTGCATCGAGCTTTTCGAGCGCGGTAGGTACCAGTAACCGGGTACCGCCGAGGTGGCGCGCGTCCGTCGACTGGCGGCTTCATCCCGCGCGATGAATTTCCCTTCAGGAGTTAGACTTGAATGGATCTGGGGCGCTATTGGTCGGGCGTTGTGACGTCATGACGAAAATCACGGGGATGTGGGGTGTAGGGGTGCGCACGGGTGTGTGCGTGCTGAGGTCCATGAATGGGCGCCGAGGCCGCGCCCGCGCCGCGCCTTGCTGTGACGTCACCACAGCCTCCGTTATGCAACTCAGCATCCGAAATAGAAGCGAGACCTTATTAATAACTTTCAATGCGCAATGCCTTATTTTAGTGGCGGATATTTATGGCCGTTTTCGATTTTAATTGGTTATTTTTGTGGGCACTTAACTGGTTTTTTGATGGATACAATTGGTCCCTTTGTCTGTGTAATTGATATTGAGATATTGAATAACCTGGCTTGGTTAACAGGGGTTACACAATTTCTGTGTTCTAATTTTAGTTTATTGCGTTACATAGAAAAAGTTGTACTTAGAAGTTGTGAATGATTTTATTGTTGCTAAAATACGTAAATTTTTTTTTGGAAATATTTTTCTAGTTGCTCAGTCGCTTAGTCGAGTCAAATGCTAACCTATTTGAAAACTTAATACCTCCTCTAAATTTGGTTAACTAAGCTTTTAAGTTACATGTTTAAAACTCAGGCTCAGCTGGTTTATTCCATTCAACTGCATCCTAAATCAATCATGGTCACTATTTCCTACATATCCGATGCATTTACGAAAATGAGGTCAATATAGGTGATAAGCAAAGTCCGGCGCACGGCGACCTTCGAACTTTATACTGTACCTATGCAGTGGATCCAAAAATAGATCGGGCGGTGCGCCGTGCGTCCGCTGGCGGTCGTCGACCGCGCGGGTACCACGGGAACTCGAAACTAGCACGCTGGAGCCCTCTCCTACCAGTCGAGATTGTTTTATCATTGTCTCTCTCATTTGAAAAGCCATAAGTGTGAGAGTGACCTAGAAACATATCGCGCGTCAAGAATAGAAAGCCTGGGGTGGGTCAAACATCAATGTAACCCGGGAGGGTTATATTGATGTTTGAGGATTCATTGCAAGGAACAAGTAAAATCAAGTTTGATTTCATTATTTTTATTGTGATATCATATTCGCTTCGTTGATGGTGGGCTGTCATCTACTTTAAAAAATAAATGTTAATTTCGACGGTTCGGGTCTGCGCCTTACAAACGGACGTTTAAAACAAAATTTGGGTTTGCGAGCCACACTCATGCTCATAACAGACGCACACGGGGCTCTACATCGTCGCTTCAAAAAAAAATATTTAAAAAAATGCGAAACGTTTAATTCTTAAAAATGAAAACACAGAACGTGGTTTGATTACTAGCCAGTACTCGATAACAAAACGTGGCTAAATCTACTCCAAACCAAAACTATTCCGTTCACTACAAAAAGTTATAACGAGCACTATAGTGCACTCAAAACCAGATCTCACATTTTTCTCACAGCGCACAATCCCACCCTAAGTCTCCCCTAGTAGGTCTCGTTTACCCGCCTCCCTCCCGCTCCCCCGCCATGACCCGGTCACGAGCAACAAGTGGAGGCATACTTATCGACTGCCCGTTTGACATTTCCGAGCTAGCTTCGAGATATATCCAACATGACCTATGCCATTTAGTGCATTGGAGGACGCCTTCCAACCTAGCTTCACACATGGGGTCTGATTATACCTATAGCTCATTTTCTTCTGATTTTTCTGCTATACTAGTTTCATTGATCGAGTGAGCGTTAGCGAGCGAAGCGTCTCTGCTTCAGTTTGGACAAAAATGCTTTTGTGTAATTTTATTCCATCCAAAGGTTGTCTGGAAGAGATCGCTCTTAAGCGATAAGACCGCCCATTGCGCCTATATTTTTGAGTGTTTAGTTTAGATTTATTTTGTATTTGGTGTCAATAAAGAGTTTTTGTATTGTATTGTATTGAATTCTGTCCGGATCTTTGTCTTTATCTACAGATCGCAATTCTTAACCGATTCTCTTGAAACGTTTTGAGTAGGTCAATTTTTTTTGTCGAGGCTGTTTTTGGATTCTTTTTTGGAATAGTGGACATGTGATTTAAAAAAAAGTCATATCTCAGAAAATTTGAAACATTTTCGATAACGGACTCAGCAAAAAAAATCTGCGTAATTATCAAACCTGTTTACAAAATTTAACGAGGATCGGTTGAGAAATGAATGCAACCTGTAGGGGAGGACAAACGCCAGTCGCGAAGTCTCTAGCTCACAGAGCCACTAATTTATATGACAATCTTTGTCCTGAGAGAGTCTACAATATATTTGAATAGTTGTTTCTCAGACGATATCCACCACAACGTCGCACATTTCAATAGTAAATAACTGTAGATAATATCCGCTCCCAGGTAAGCCAGCTTACACGATGACTGTTGATGGTAAATCTAATGAATTCAATATGATTAGTAGATACAAATAGTTTTTTGATGTTTTAAGTCTCAAAAACATATTTCATGAATGGGGCAGACAAAGAAATTACAACAATAGCATTGTTTTGGTTCTGTTTTAATATTTTTCAATTCAAAAAACACATTAATCGAGGGCAGCAAATAATTTTTGGGGCTAACAGATAAATATAGTTTAGAAAGAGCAAGGTAAGTACATCAGAATCGGAGCCACTGTCTGATAGATGCGAAGGCCAGTAACAATAGCCCGTGATTGTAGTGGTAAAATTTCGGTCGCAAAAAAAAAAAAAAAAAATCAAAGTGCAATCTAAGTTGGGAGCTACGTAACTACGTAACACTTAGATTGCACTTTGATTTTGTCAAACTGAAAAACTGTAGGTACAGATCACAGAGCTCGTTATTGCTACGACAGCTTGAGGTTTTGTCATACTATTTCGTCGAAAACAATGTCGCGTGCGCGTCGCTTCCGCCTTTATTTAGTGTCTCGCCTAATTTAAAACACAGGAAGAGCTGTATGGCCTCGCTTATGGTTTGAATAAAGAGGGTGGATTCCATTCGGCCCAAGGCGGTCTCGTGCGTCACATGGCAAGGACGGGCCGGCCTTCTCGTACAGCCTACACTAAACATATTGAACACTATTTGAACATCAGCTATTTAGGCCACGAGGTAATGGTGTGCCCATTACGGTTTTAATGCGTCTATTTTTGGGGTTTTGGTTTCAGTTTTGATGGTCTGATTGTTTGGTGTTATTATTTGATTACTTTTATGAAATAGATATCAAGTACATACTCTGAAACAGATGGCTAAACATCGCGCACTATTATCACGTATACCTACTATAGTTATAGCAGGTTTTTTTTATTTTTATGTAGAATAGGTCTGCGTTTGACCACCAACTCGCCTGATGTTAAGCGACGTTGTGGTCTAAGATGGAGCACGACGACCTATAAGGTACTTATTCTCTCTAGCCTTGAAGTTTTGTAGAGTGAAGAAGTACAAAGACGGCAGTTGAGTGAGACGCTACAAGTGCGCTACTGCTCAGACCCGTCCACGGAACGGTTACACCGGACTACATCCCGAAACACGACTAGGTCATTTCACGGCATGGCTCGGTCCGGTGGGTGGTAACTAGCCACGGCCGAAGCCTCCCACCAGAGAAAAGGTTTAGTAATACATATATAAGTAGGTACTTTTACTACTTTTTGTACTATTTTTCACTATGAGATCGAATCAGAAGTGACGGAATCCGCAGGCAAACCAAAATAACCGTAATAGCCCGAAGAATTGCCAAATTGAAGTGGCAGGGCAAATCGCTGGTAGGACCGACGTTCGATGGTGCAGATATATTCTCGAGTGGCGACTATGAACTGGAAGACGCAGCGTAGGAAGGCCTTCCACAAGGTGGACTGATGATCTGGTGAGGGTCGTGGAAAGCCGCTGAATGCAGCCCAGCGCACACTGCTAGGGCTGCGCAAGACCGGTCGTAGTGGAGATCATTAGGGATGGCCTTTGTCCAGCTGTGGACGTTTATCGGGCTGACTTGATGATGATCATGAAGTACTTTTACTCAGGCGTGATTGTCTTCTATTTACAGAAAGTTAATTTTTATATATTACTAGCTGCGCCCCGCGGTGTTACCTGCGGCTACAAAATAGTCTGTGTGATAATCAAGGGTATAGCTTACTTCCATATTAAATTTAATCAAAATCCGTTCCTTTATTTGAGTGTGAAGAAGTAACATACAATCACACACAAACTCTCACACTTATAATATACTAAAAATACACTCAGAAAACCTACAGACCTACAATTAACACTTACAATATAATATACGAGACAACACATACCTAATCTTTACCCTTGTCACATAAAAAGGACACAGCGACACAGCATATGTGAGGATGCACGTGCATGCATCCTCACATACATAGATACCCAAGAAGTGAACTAGCTCCCGCAAACTCAGGGTATCCTACTGTGGGAGCTAGGGCCTCCACCCATGTTTTTTTTATTTTTAATATAATAAAAAATATTGTGAACTGTTATTATTAATATAATTTAGCGTAAGAAATTAGTAGGAACTTATTATTTATATTATTATTTTTTAATTGTATTTTGCATGCATGAAACTAAAATTAAATAATAATACTAGCTGTGCCTCGCGGCGTTACCTGCGGTTAAAAAGTAACCTATTGCCTTTTCCAGACTATAATCTAAACCTGTGTCGTATTTCATTCAGATCCATCCAGCCGTAATGGCGTGATTGAGTAACAAACATCCATTCATATTTTCGCAGTTATCAACCGAGCGCGTGTTAGCAAGCGAAATGTCTATGCTTCAGCTTCGACAAAATGCTTTCCGGTATTCCGGTATATCCGGATTGCTGTTCGTATGGCTCTCTCCTCTACAGGTCGTATTTCTCAACCGATCTTCTCCGACCTCAAAAGAGGGCCGATACCGGCCGCAAGGTCTTCAGCCAGAGCTTCAGAGCCACTAGTAATAAATCTATAGAATATACAGGTATATATTCAAAATTAAAAAACCCTCGGCACTGATTTTCATCGACACCGATTTTCATCAATTTCATTCAAAAACGAAATCCAAATCGGTTCATCTGTCCGAGAGCTACAATGCCACAGACACACACACACCAAAACCAAGATGAGAGCTTGGTTACTAGAAAATATGTTTTATGACATTGAAGCTTATTTTAAAATAAGAGATTTTTGAACTATTATTATTTTGTATAATAATAGCTAAGTATACATTATATTAAACTATTTTTACTATACTTATCTATATAATGACATTAATGAATTATTTTTATATTTGACATAATTATCAATTATTATTGTTCTGACATTCGTTTTTAATTATAAATATTCAACTGTGACGTGTCACTATAGGAGTTATCAATAAATTCTGATTTCTGATTTCACCCACACACAGACACGTCAAACGTCATTTTTGCATCGCGGTTTAAAAAAACCTTGTTGCATCCATTCTTGTCGAGGTTCTGCTTGGTTCATACGAGTATCACTAGTCCCAATACGTTACCACCTTACCACGCTATCTCTCGCCGTAAATTATTCATAGTTGTACCAGCTGCGAGTAAATGTCTAGATACTTGGTAAATGGATATTGACTCTCTTATGAAGTGACACTACTTAGCCCTATGATAGATGTTTCTCTTTCGATCACGCAGCGTTTGGTGAATCGTTCCAATCCAATAGTCACAAGCCTTCCTATGATACATGTATAGATTATATAGAGTGCCTAAATGTGTTAGTAACACAGCATTCAATTGAACCAATTCAACTGTCAGTAGCCAGGTAGGTGAAAAGTAATTGTCATCAAGTGCCATGTCACCAACAATAAGCTTTTCTATTGTATCGCTCGCTACAGAGGTAAGTAACTAACTTATAATAATTTATAGAATACTGAAATTAATTTATATTTGTGGCAAGTGACATCTATGAGCTGCACATATTCCGCTTTTTAATATTATCTATATTGGTATGACAGCATGCGTCAGCGTGGCGACAGCGAGGTCTGCGCAAGGCGAGTGCGGCTTCGATTAACAACGCGGGTAAGAATGAACGCGCGTCACCCGCGCTTCGATTCATGAATAGAGGCCTGCAACCCTGGATGACCCAGTTTTTGACTCTATGCCCAACGATCCACAACAAAAACGATGAAAGTCACCACAACCCAATTACGCTATTTCAACCTCTACAACTTGAGCGAAAGATACTACAACCGCTTGCACGTTGAAATTGGGATATGCTGGTTGTCGTTTCATGGCAAAGTATGACGTCAGTAAGTGTGGAGGGGGATTGCAGCGCTGGAATTAGGTCAGTTTCATTCTGAAACAGGTTGGGCGAGACGAGGCGAGGTGCGGGACGCGGGGCTCGGTCGATCGCCAATCAAGGCTCTGATAATTATTGCGAATTTGCGAAGGGCTAGTGGTACGGAAATGAAAGATAGATCAAAACCAGATCTACCTTTTTTTCCAGAAAATAGTAATTACATTGGTTTGGCCTCTCCTGTTAAGTTTACAAAAAGCTTATATGTAGGAATGGCTGTTTTTTCTTTGTTAGTATAATGAGTAGTAAATAATTAACATAATACATAATTACGGAACAGATAAAGCAGATTTGATGTCTATTAGTCAATATCATTTTGTGTATTCATTAGGTCCTTAGCCATTTCCTTTACCTATGATTGCAAGATAATCGAAGAAGGATCTTAATTTAAATGATTTTTTTTTAAATAAAACTACCAAGTTAAATAACTTGGATCATTTACGTCTTAATTTTAAGACAATATTTACATTCATAAAAGCGCTAAGGGAACAGTGTTTAACGTTGCAAGAGGTATAAAATTATGTGCTTTGCTTTTGTTACGTAGAAGGTAAGTAAGTATAAGTAAGCAAGAGATTCAATCACTATGAAATGAATACCAAAATGTTGTCAGATTTTTATTTCAGTTTCATAGTGTTAGCTCGGAAGACGTCCACTGCTGGACAAAGTCCTTCCGAAAGATCTTCACAACGACCGGTCATGCGCTGCCCGCAGACATAGATTTATTTTACATAATTATACTTATTTTACTTTAGTATAAAAGATTTAAGGTATTTTGTTCTGATGTTTTTATTTAAATAGAAAGAATAACAGTACTATAAAAAATTAACATGTTAATCTTTTTTTTTCTTATCCACTCTTCAATTCTACATTAAGAATTATCCTATTTTCAAATTAGATATAAGATTTAATTTTGCTGTTAACTGCATCATCCGAAAATAGGTGACCTGGATAAAGGTGCACGCAGGCAACACGTCGTGTGACGTCATAATCCTCCCCCCTTCAGCTTGAAACCTTACCCCTCTCCATCAGCTAGGAACTAGCTATTTTTAGAATTGCTCAATTGCATTTGCACTGACTTACTTTTTATGAGTCAGAATTGGTCGATGTGATGCTATTTTCTGGCGTGTGCGTGTGTGGCTGGCAAATCCAAACTTAAGTTTAAACACCCGGTCGTGAAGTTACTGACGCGTTTTTGACCTTCTGTTGCCAGATTGATGCTTAACGCAACTTTCTTTCAGTTTGTGTACAACAAGAAGCAGTCACATTAAGTGTGCAATATAATTATGTGTAGATAGATACTTACAATCAAAATTTTGCGAATGTGTATTTGAGTAGGATAATTTTATATCGGTTTCGCCACTACCGTGACACTTGGGACAAATGAGAAATGGGGCAGATGGCGTAGCTCTTCGATGTAACTAGTTGACTACGGCTTCTACGCCAATTTCTCAATGCTACGATGGTGCTACGTCAGCGCCGCGTAGCACTGTCGTAGCATAGGAATGGACAACGAGCCTATCTGATTAAAATATTTAGTAATAGTTTGCAATTGTTATAAATTAACCCCCCCCCAGCAATAAACGTTGTATAGCCTCGGTGAAGTTAGATAGGGTTTTGTCTTTTTCTTTCTTTTACATTTTCGAACTCAACCGAAACAGATAAAACACTGTTCAACTATTCAGAGGCTATTATACAATCTTTATTGCTAAGGGGATAAGTGTAAGAAATTACAAGTTGGGGCTATACAATAGTTATTTAGAAAAACATGTTCCCTATGTAGGTACATGTCAGTCACATTGCTCAGTCAGTGGTATACGGTGGGTCGTTAGTACCCATTCCTATTTTCGTTAACATGGTTTTAATTAACTATTATTGTTTATGCTAATGTTTTCTACATACTTACATGACGAGAAACTTTGTCTATTTGAAATATTTGACATATTCAGAATAAAATAGTAGCGTCCGATGTTGATGATAATGATTATTAATAATATTATTGTGAGTTGATGTTTTTAATGAGAATTTGAATTTAATTTAGAAATTCAAAGCGAATTTAGAAAAAGGAACCAAATACACCAGTTGAAAAGGTTATTAGAGTGTGGCATTTTTCTATGGTATTTTCGGGATGTCAGTATGAGATAGAATAGGTATTCGGCAAATCGTTTTTTAGGGTACAAATTGCTTTTAATTCGTTGAACGACGAAATGAAGGAATAAAATCACAAGCATGGGTCACCGTATGGGCCGAACCACTAGTTTTAGATCGATTTAACAAATTTGACAAATTTTTAAATCTTAAATTTTGACCTTGATTTCATTATAATTTATATGAACACTGAAATACTAATAACATAATGATATGATGACGTCAAGATGGATTCGAATCTATTCAGAAATCGAAAATTTGCTTGCGTGATTACACATCCCTGTTTTCGTCATTTTTGACAAGTTTATGAATAAAAAAAGATTGTCTACCAAAAAAAAACCGCGATTTATTTGAAAACTGTGTTTTGTATGAAGACTTTCCTTCTCTGCCCTTTTGTTTCTTCTTCATTGTAAGTGTGCTAAGGAGTAGGGAGTTTTCTGTGCATAATAATATGCTTATCTGTCAAAAGAGTTTGTGAAACCCATTAGAATATTATTATGCCATGGTGGAGGCATACTATCAAAAAACAGTATTATATTACACCATGATATTCTCGATATCAGTAAGGATTTTAACATCATTCATATTATCTTGGTTACGAGATATAACGCGATTGTGGCGCCATCTGTGAGCATCGCGAAAAGCACTTCAAAGCAAGGCTACATAAATATGAAGCAAGCAATGCACTCAATGAAAAAGGTTCCTGAAAACATTTAGTTAACTCTGCTCGTGGCCAAAACTGGAACTAATTTGGTTTAAGAAGGTTTACTTTTCCGTCATAAGTCTCGCCAGTTACACGTAGTATCAGTAGATGGCGCTAGCGGAGACAGAAGAGGAAAACTAGAATTTGCAGTATGAAGCCATTTATTTGAACTGTTGAATTCCGAATTTCAAAGTTCTAATGTCCAAATATAGAATTCTCGTACGTTAAAATAAGTAGTGTGATCTTTCCATTGCACTTGCCAGCCGGTTGTTTATGATAGGTAAGAATTATTTATGGAAGCTGAGGAGGGTTCTTATAGAATCTACTAGGTATTTTATCTACTTATTATTACTTGCCCGTGGAAAAGAGGTAGGTAAGTACTTCTAATTAATTAAAATTTAATGATAAGGTATAATTAAATAAAATGCCATAAAATACAGTAAAATACACTTTATGAGGCTACAAAAGTAATACTTACAAGGAACCACATAGAAGCGATCATATGGCTAAGACTGCTAACTTCCAGACAACTTGCGTCTAACTAGCTGAACGAACTACTTACCAGTTTATGAAATAAGGATGAAAATGGATGATCAGGTAGATCTTTATTACGAAATATTTTTCTAAAAAGTACCTAATCTATAAATAGACGTATTTTTATTTTCTATCCTCTACAGCGTGTTCACAACATAGCTCCATCAACACGTGCGGTGCACAAGAAAGGCTGCTATACGTGATGAATGGCGACGAATTGTGAAGCGAGCCACCACCCTGACCGATGACCACGACCACTCTGACAAGAGTGTTAACGACTAAGAAGAAGAAGAGAGCTTGTTACAAAAACCCTGTATAATTGAAGGGCATGTACACACACTTTTAAGAATTCGAGCAAAAATACCAAAAAAATCACGTTTAAAATAGTAAGAGTTGTGACCGGTTTAAAAACGCAAGAAAAACAAGAAATTGAAAAAATGTTTACAACATTGTGTTATATGTTGGCAGCTTTTATTCTAAGAAAGTAGCGGCCCAACGCAGATAGTTCACAAATAACATCGACGCGATTAGTGGCTGCGTTCACGCTTTATGAAGGGCGGAGCGCGATGTGTGTTCAAAATTTTTAGAGTTAATATTCAATTTAAACTAGCATTATTGCATCCTCCAGTCGACACTGGATGCGCACCTCGCGGATAAAACAGCGTTTTTGTAACACCCTGTATAGCTAACTATATTTACCTATATTTATTTCAGTGTGAAGATGACCGGAAAGGAATATCTGAGGACACACGCCACCGGCTTCTATCTCTAATGAGGGCTCTTCGGAGCCCCTTACCGGCTTATGACGTCAATATGAGAGCTTGCGAGCGGTCCACAGGGATTTGTTTGTAAATCCTGACATTTATCTGTCCGCACTTTACTGGCATAAGTACTTCAATTTCCAACCAATAAAGCATCTCTTTATTGTTGTTGGGAGGTTAGTGGTGCGTCTTTACATGCTTGTTGGAAAACACTAAACAATAAAAAAAGGCTGGCGATCCTTCTCAAGGTAAAAGGTTTTACTAGATAAGCTGTGAATTATCTTCTTTCTGCATATTCCTTGTAAGTAGTTGATTTGTTTCTTACAAACAAATCATCTTATCAATCTTCTTATTTGTTGATAAACCTAAAGAAAAGCTCTCAAGTGGCGACTACGAGCCAGAAGACGCAGCGTAGGAAGGCCTTCTCACAAGGTAGACCGACAATTTGGTGAGGGTATCGGGCAGTCATTGAATGCGAGCAGCATAAGACCGGTCTTTGTGGAGAACGTTGGGAGAGACCTTTGCCCAACAGTGGACGACTTCCGGCTGAAATGATGATGATGATGACTAGCCTCAACCTGCGATATCCTATGATATTTTAAGGTTTTTACAGAAAACAAAATTACTAAATGTATCATTTTGCTGTGGCATAGGCTGGCCATTTTATTAGACTGAAATCAAATACAGGTATGTCTCTGTAGGTACATGTTCAATATAGTAGGTATCATTGGAGAATGTTAAGGTACCTATATGTTTAACGATGGTAAAGGCACGTAATAATCGACATCACGAGAGAGGATGAGTCTCGCCGCGGATTACTTCGTCAATACGAGAGCCCTCCGGTCGACGTGAAAGCTCCGGATTTGTTTGTGGAGCCCGCCGGGTTCCTATATACCTGTCTAACTATATTTACTGCGCACAATCATGTGAAGAGATATTACGTGCTAAGCGTTTTCAATGACAACGCTTTTGGGTAGATCGCTACGTAAATCATTTGTAATGTACCCCCGTAGTGGATGGTTTAGAGCCACGCTTTAATAAGAAGTCCGGCTAGCTACTCGCTGGCAATGAAAATATACATCAGCACTAATATTATTAAGAGGAAAGATTTGTGTTTTTGGATTGTTGCATGTTTGTAACGAATACATTAAAAAACGATTAGCAATAATTATATTACCATTAGAAAGCTACATTACCCCTGAGTGACACAAAGCGAGCAAAGCCGAGGGCAAAACTGATAGTAATTTATACAGTAAAGTAATTTATGACTAAAGTATTTAGTATTAGCTACGTCTCGCGTTATACCCGCGTTCCCATAGGTAGTAAGTAGGTACCATTATTTCTTTCAGGATAAAAAGTATCTAATGTCCTTTTCTCTACCCTTGACAACGTGTATGCAAAATTTCATGATAACTGTGTTGGTTGAGTAGTTAAGGCGTGAAATCTTAACAAACAAACAAACTCACTTTTGTATTTATAATTATTAGTGTAAGAGTTAGAATTAGCAAACGAACGAGCTTACTGTTAAATATCTTTCGATCAAAAATATTTTTTTATTTATTATCCACTTATCAAACCATAATTAGCGCACCCTACATACATTTTAATGTGTAATGTGTACTAGCTGAGGTACTAGCTAGATGGGGGCTGAGCTACCCACGTCCGTAGGAGTGTACTCTATTCTGATTCCCTACACGTGGTCCCCGGGTAGTGCTAACCGGGTAGCAAATTCTGGTGGGAGGCTTCGGCCGAGGCTAGTTACCACCCACCGGACCAAGCCATGCCGTGAAATGACATAGTCGTGTTTCGGGATGTAGTCCGGTGTAACCGTTCCGAAGACGGGTCTGAGCAGTAGCGCACTTGTAGCGCCTCACTCAACTGCCGTCTTTGTACTGCTTCACTCTACAAAACTTCAAGGCTAGAGTGAATAAGTACCTTATAGGTCGTCGTGCTTCATCTTAGACCACAACGTCGCTTAACATCAGGCGAGTTGGTGGTCAAATGCCGACCTATTCAGCATAAAAAAAAAAAAAAAAAAAAAAAAAGCTGTAAACTTAGAATATAATAATAATGTATTGTAAATTTAATTACTTTTTTGGGAAATAAATGTATTATTATTAAAAAAAAATATATTAAAATAATATTTCATTACAAGTACTACTTTTGAAGACACCATACACAAATTGATGGAGTGTGTCCGTAACGATACCTTTAGAAGATTGTGGCTTAAACGGAAGGAACTCACTGATGTCAGATTTTTTAACCTGCCCAGAGTCTGATAAAGCAATTATTTCATACAAACTTGGAATTTTTTTTAATTTAAAAATTACACATTTGGGCCGTGATCTTGTAGATTTCGATTTAAAAATGTAAGAGTATTAGTTTAATTGGTTTTTATTTAGTTATATTTTTATTTTTGTTTCCAGTTTTGACTCAGAGGGCTATGTGGAAGCCCTTTAATTGAGTAAAAAAAATTACGAGTACTTTTTTTAAATACTTGATACTAGATAATTCACTGTGAACACCGAAATACCACCTACTTATCTAGTAAGTCAGTGTTGACAACAAGATCGGTAAATTGTGTCTGTTTTCAAACAAATTGATTCAAGTAGCCACTTAGCTTAATGAAAACTTTATTGTGAGAGTAAGTAGCTACTTAGTTCCCCTAAAGTCGGCATTATCTCAGTCCATGTCCGCGCGAACTCTTTCGTAATCTCTTCAGCTCTCTTCTCTAGTCCGGACTTTTGTTCCGTGTGCCTGAACTCAAAGTTTAATCTGCCAAATGCTCCAGATTATCTGAAGCCAAAGTAATCTCTATAAGTTTGGATTTTTATTCAGGTTCTCCACGAAAAAGCCTCAAAGTAGCAGAATTTCGGTTATCTTCGAGCAGATCAACTTTAAGCAGACATTTATCTGATTCGGCGAGAAATTGCAGATTTTCTTTCGCATATTTGCCGTTTTTTATCCTATTTGTTATTCGCGTCGGGGTCACATGTGTGATTGTAAGCACTCATCGGTGAGTGAGAGCGTCATCAATCTTTGCTCTGTTATCTTTTCATTTCTTCTTACACAGAACATTATTTAAGCTGCGATGGGACGGAGACAGCATATTAATTCGTAAGATATCAAATTGCCGCAGGCAATGTGCGAGTACCGAATACGTATTGCATTAATAAAGTAACAAGTATTTGAAGTGGATTTAGCCAAAAACTTATTATTTTCTTATTTAGTGGTGCCCAGTGTTCAGCTCTGTAAAGGATTGATTCATAATAATATTCTAACTAACCCGGCTTTGCCTTTTGACATTGGCAATTGAAATGTGAGTTTTATGTCGTTACTGGCACAGCTGAATTTTCTAAGACAGACTACGTCGCGTGGTCTATACATGTGGGTATTAAATTGTGGGTGCGTGGAAAATTCTACATGTTTTCGAGTTGGCCTTAATTAATCGAGCCATGTCCACGTGTTTTCTGTAATAGGTATTCTGTAGACGCAAAATATTTCCTGTGATTTTTGACACACACAAGCAACACACTTTTCCTCAAAGAGGAAAAGTGTGTTTAAATCAAAACAGCAACACCATTTTTAGAACATTATTTGCTTATTACTTTCTTATTTTGTCGTAATTTCCTTATTTATAAAGAGAGTGAGATTTTTTTCATTAATTTCCGTGACTTGACATTTTTCTGGCAATGTTATCCGGATTAGGAGCATTTTGTTGGTGTTGTTTTATAAATATGTTGCTGATAATACACCAAAACCAGTTTTTGCGATAAAAGTCTAACCATTGCAAATTGAAAACTTAATGAAAATTAACGCAAATATTTTTTAAATAAGTAATTTTTTTAGTTCATTCTAAAACTGTTTTTAAGAGAGTGGGTTTTTGATCCAGAAGAGGACTTTAAAAATAATTTTAATTGAAAAGTTAAATGGCCTTAATATGTTATAGTAGTTGTCCGCAACTTCGTTCGCGTTTATTAAAAAAATAGTATCCATAAACCCTCCTCGTCATTTACTGTAATTATCAAATTATGAATAATAATCCGTTACTAAAGAGATCAGTGTTCAATATTAAAAAAAAATACTGGCTGGTTTTGAACCGACTTTTAATTTTAGTTGTCAGTTGTTATTTTAGCACCAACTACTATAGTACTATTCTGTGATGTTGTCTGACGCCTTTGATAAGCGGCGCGTTATTATTTATTAATTTACAGAATTTCATGACAAAAAGATAAATTTATTCAGAAAAAAGTACCCAAAAATCTTCCTTGTGACACATTGCAACTATTCGTCAAATTTCATCAAGATACGTTCAGCCGTTTAGCCGTGAAAAGCCTACAAACAGACAGACAGACAGATAGACAGAGACTTTCGATTTTAAAATTAGTAAGGATATCATAGCGCACTGAAATAAAATAAATAAAAAAATAAAATAAAAATCGGGACACTTCCACACACGGAAAAAAAAAAAAATAATACACGGAAATAAAGACAGACAGAGACAAATAGTTAGGTACTCTCTAATTTTCGTTTAGTGTGATGAACAAATTAAAGCAATAACCAGACGACAGACGAAAAACCCGGTTTCCCTTGTTCCCTGCAACAAACAATACCGCGACGTGGTCCTAAGGGAAAATGCTTGTATCTGGCTATCCGTGTAACAATCCTGTCTATTATTGGGCCGACAAACACCCGGGCCGGCCGCTTGATGACAAGCCCCAGGGAGCTCGGCCGGGATCAAATTACTTTGTTTTTGTTTACCTTGCCGAATCATTTATTAGTGATTTATCATACACGGTATCTAGCGGTAATCTGTCTTGAAAATGTAGTCTTGGGATCAAATTAGTTTTGTACCTGGAGTTTGTAATAAGTAAGTACCACAGACACCTCCGTTTTTAGTTCTAATCGTTAAACCATGACAAAAAGAACAAAGTGCGCCGAAAAGTATTATACACAGAGTCAACACACCAAAGTTGGCGGCCCGCCCACACAATCTGCCGACATGACGTGTGAGACTTGATTTCATTTGAAATATGGCCGCCAATGCCTAGAAACATAGCCGCAGTCATCATGTCGGCGGCTGTCGATGACTTTCGTAGGTAGAGTAGACTCCCCTATGCCGCTGACACACTAAAGGGAAATGACGATAATTATTGCGGTTTTTTTTATATGTAAAAATAGGTCGGCGTTTGACCACCAACTCGCCTGATGTTAAGCGACGTTGTGGTCTACGATGGAGCACGACGACCTATAAGGTACTTATTCACTCTAGCCTTGAAGTTTTGTAGAGTGAAGAAGTACAAAGACGGCATTTGAGTGAGGCGCTACAAGTGCGCTACTGCTCAGACCCGTCATCGCAACGGTTACACCGGACTACATCCCGAAACACGACTAGGTCATTTCACGGCATGGTTTGGTCCGGTGGGTGGTAACTAGACACGGCTGAAGCCTCCCACCAGAGTCGATACTGATGATGGACGTAAATGTTAGAGTGGCCACGACTTGTCGCATTAATTTTATAACGGCGTTAGCATTGTCGTTTGACGTTGACGTACCGGTAGATGTCAGTGTCCGTTAACCGTCGCTCGAGTGTGGCAGTTCAGTTTATCGCGTTCATGATAAAAAAAACAAAGTCAGCAAACACTTAATGACGTCATCGTCATCCGCCTCTTTCAAACTTGTTGTATATGACTTATTTTGGTTGATTTACGTCACTATGTGTTGTTGAATGCTATACCTGGCGAAGGATATTATTATACCATGATCGCGTTATTTAGCGGAATAATTGTCGCGATGGGCATTAACTTTTCCCGTCTGTGAGGCCATAGCATTCGAATAGAACGCTATAGTGTTCTTTTATTTGTACATAACTGCCTTTGGTATCCAATCTACTCACATTAACGAAGCAAGGCTATGAAATATGTAGGAACAAGCCACACGATTGTTCAAGAAGCAACCTAAGGTAACAAGTAATATGTAGAGTAACTTCTCAGGACGAAGTTAAGCGTTTGGTTCCCATCAAGTTTGTAATGAAACACGGAAGTTACCCTCCGATCGTGTTTGCCTCTGTCGTGTCTCAAGAAGTACTGGGGTACCGCTAACGTGTAGGAACTTTGGAGAGAATACGCAATTTAAATAATTAGGCTTTGTACTTGAACCCATATTTTTTAAGGCTTAAAACTTTGAGCCTACCTTACCTTTAGCTTTCACCTAGGTCTATTAAGGACACTTAAAACACCTTAGCGCTTTTTGAGTATAGATATACAGACATACATTTTTTTTGTACTCATTAGTTTAAAATCAAATAATTTGAAATAATTAAATAATGAAACAAAAGCAAACATTATTAGGTAGGTAAATATATTAAAATAATATTGTAAACACGTTAATTATTTATCAAGTAATTGAATAATGTCAAAAGCATTTAAAGATCAAAATATAAAAGCAGATAAACTAATAAACAGGCCGATTCATTGCATGTTTTTAAGATTAATTTTGTGATTTTATGAACCTAGTGATAGCGTATTGAAATGATACATCATGCTATTGTGGAATAAGCACGTGTGGTGTATGAGAGTTAAAATAGAGCGAGCTTTATTTATAGTATTTTAGTGGACAGCTTTATTGTAATGCTGTGCGAAATAACTTTTGGAAAACTTCTTTTTAAACATTTTCTAGCACCAAGACATGTGTACTCGTCTATACTACCTTTACGAGGTTTTAGACACTGGCTCGCATAAATTAAATAAATTAACGTACTCCAAGGTTTACCCTTTTTAAAAAAATAATAATTTAAAATCCAATATGGACTTAGCCTGTTCTATTTATAATTTATATTTAGTAGGATTAATGTTTATACCTATGTACCCTTCTGTATTTAACTTTATAGGTGCAGTTTTAGACTTAATAATTTTCTCTTTGACGAGGAAATACGAGTGAATGTAGGTAGGAAGGTAGCAAGAATTTGAAAAGTTATAATAACCCTGAAATGAAGCATTATTCTAATATAGTTCCAGGAATTCAATGTTAAAAGAAAATCGCTTGATTTCTTGTTGCTATGTGTAACACAAACATACTCTAGCGGTTACTAAGTTTGAGCAAGGTTTGCATTATAATTTAATTCACAGTATGTAAGTAGTATTATCAGATTCTGTCACAAAATATTAGATATTAAAGAACCGATATTGACAGTAATTTGGAACAGACAGGCGAAGCATGTTTAGCTATCATATCATATTCTGGCACTGGTACTAGATGCCGTGTCGTCTGGCATCTTGTTGAAATTAATTAATTAATTAATTGTTGACGCCTGAAAACGTGTTACAAAATTATATTTTTTCGCTCAGTTCTAAGCCTTTGTATTTTATAAAAAGGTAAAAAAAGGTTAAGGTTAAAGGTTTAACCTTATGAATAGTTTTTATAAAGGTGTAAACATTGTAGGCTAGAATATATAACATCAGAATGTTTAAATTTTATTACAAGTGAAAATTAATTCAATTACAAGTCTTTAAAAAGTATAAGTAGTTTCTCGAAAGACACAATTGCCCTACAGATGCATTTGTACCAGTTGACTCTACTTATTTATCATATCCAGAAGTGTATGGTATAGTCAACTTTTTATTTTGTTACTAACAAGTCGTTCAATATTGATGATTTTAGACGTCAAATGTCTCTGTACGAATCCAAAACAACAACTGTAAAAATGAAAGAAGTGTTTTCTTCTAGCGATTGTAATTATTTATCACAATATTTCAAATCTATAGTCTCCACTGGAACAAGTAAGTACAAGACTTCTGATAAAACCATACATTGCGTTCAAACGATCTATTAAATCGACCTACATAATATGTAGAGTAAAATATATAAGCCTATTTAAAATTCTATCCAGACAAAGTGATTTGTATAGAGGTAAGCCGCTTTCCAAGCGAACGGCAGAGCAATTTCCTCCAAGTTCTCAGTACATTTTCCATTCTTGTAAGCTCGCGTCGTAGATCTCGATTTGCATTTTATACTGAGTTGAGACATAGTACCGAGCTTCATTTGCATAATAGCAATAAATAGCAAAAATATTGATGTTTACTCAATATTACCTACTAATAATATTACCTAATATATACCTAATATATAGCTACACCTATATAATACCTATATACTATATAATACCTAATATAATATATACCTACTTGTTATAGAAAAGGGTTTTTGCGAGAGAAAATATGATTTAGGCAAGCAGGTATCTACAGTCTTACAATGATCTTTTGGCACTGGAGTGAGGGCGGAGTGTACGTGATCCCACAGGCACGCGTTTGCTACTTGCTTGCCTGGTGAAGTGTGGATGTTGTAATACACCTCTGCCGGCCCCTTCAGAGGAAAAGATGTGACGATATGTTGAAATATACCAACCGTGTGAATTTCATCAAAGCATTTCTGAAACAAATACAGCTTTACCAATTACGCTAATTAGTAGGATCGTGATGAGAGCTATTAATTAGGTTCAGCTTATAATACCATGCTTAAATCGTAAATTGGATCAAAATATAATTACAGTAAACAAGTCGCGCCTCGCGGTGTTACCCGCTGTCCCACAGGAACCTTTAAAAAATTTGCAATGTAAGATATCCTTTATTTACTTTTTATAAACTTCTGACAACGTGTATGCAAAATCTCATGATTTATCGATTGAGTAGTTAAGGAAGAAAGAGCAACAAACAAAAAATAACGGATATTTGCATATATAATATTAAAGTTAGGATGTATCTACCTATTCTTTTAACAAATACTACAGTATTAAAGTATTTAACTCCATTGTGTAAAACTTTTTGAGATTTTTTGGGGCCAACATCAAACAAAGTATTCTAGTTAAATTGCTACAATTGCTCGATCTAGAAAAATGCTTGACTGTATTATAATAAAACTTACCTAAAAATAAACCAGTTCAAATGAGTTCAGTTATCTTGGACTAAACTAAAAACTCTATGTAACCAAATAGGTATTAAACTAAAAAAAAATCCTCATAAACGCAAATCCACGCTGTATAAAATTATCTGGTCTGTATTTTTCCTCCATTCCATCATTCTTTGTTTACGTAATCAAATGTAACCTAATTCAGAGCCGCGGCCCTCTCCACTCAAGAGCTCTTTATTGAGCAATCAGCTTCGTAAGAGAAATTGTGGAAACGCCCTCTGTTTTGATATTTTTTACGTCATCAAGTACCATTGGGTTAAGTTTTTTCAGCAATGTTGGTTCCGCTTCTTGATATTCCATTGAGTGTTTTTATCCGCGAGAACCCTAAAACAAGGAGCAGAAGTGCTTAAATAATAATATTTCAAGTCAATCAGATCACCAACAACAGTTGGTCAAAATTAGTCAACCTCTTACTGTACTAAGCAAACAAACACGTTTTACTTTTATATTTTACTAAATCAAACGACTCTTTGTTTGTCTTTCCTGACAATTTATTACTCTACTGAACGGCTAAATCAATTCAATTTCTATTTGAAATCAATCTTTGGAAACAAAATTTTCCAAAAAAAATGTATCCAACTTAAAGATATACAGGACACGTTTTATCCATGCTGGAACACGGAAAAAAATGGTTTAGTTGTGGCAACTAAATCTGTTTTGCTGCCTATGTCTTAGCTGCTGCACCGAATATCTTCGAAACACTGGCAAAGTTTTGTTGACTACGACAAAGACTGCTTAGCTACTATTCAAAATAAAATTTTGCTAGGAGAATCACACTCAAGTTGCAGTTACTACAAATTACTTAACTGAGTTTACTAAATTTGTTATCTATATAAACAAAACAAATTCGAATGTTTCAATTAGCTATCAGAGCAAAATATTTTAACTACTTTAAGATAAATTATTTACCTGCTATTGCTAATTGACATTATCTACATTAACCAGTCTTTTCTATTACAGTTATTTCCATGTCGTATGTGAAATTTTAGACGGCAAGCGGGATATTTTGTGCTGTTCCTAATGTTGTGATCTAATAGCATTGTGTGAGACATATCATTATGTAAAGATGATGAAGATATGTTTTAGTAGGTATGTTGTTGTAGCAAAGTATGATAGCTGTCTTAGTGAATTAATATTTAGCTGCACCTCACAAGAGTTTTAACTGTGGTTATAAATTTGGTTTCATACTGTAACAAAACTACTTAGTTGCGTGATTAATTTCCTTTTTGTAAGGCAGCAATTTAATTAGTGGCATAGAAGTTAGTAGTAGCAACTAAGTTAAATAGCTATCCCACGTTTATATGTAACCGAACGTATCAATTGTTTTACTTTAAAAATAAGTAAGTAGTAATTGAATTTGTAACTGCTACTAAGACTTTAATTATTCGACCAAAATAAATTTTATGAGATACTAGCTGCGCCCCGCGGTTTCATCCGCGGTCCCACAGGAACTGTTTATTTTTTCGAGAAGTACCCTATGTCCTTTTCAGTACCCCAGACAACATGTATGCAAAATGTCAAAACGATTGATTGAGTAGTTGAGACGTGAAAGCGTTACAAACAAACAAACTCACTTTCGCATTTATAATATTAGTTAGGATGTCTGGCGCTCACCGGTCGAGCAAGGTAGATGATGATGACGATTTGTCTGGTGTTCGACACAGGCGAGGAAGAGCATAGGCTCGGGGAGGTGCCCAAAGGGGCTAGCGCTCAGGGGGCCGTGGTCGTCTATAGCGTTATATCTAAGCATTCCCGCAGCTCCCGCAGCAGGAGTTTGAGCTCCTCAGCCTTGAAAAAGTAGCCTATGTCCAGGACGTAAGCTATATCTGTGCCAAATTTTATCCAGATATTGAATATTAATTATATTGATAAGAACCAGTAAGTGCGCTGGCGAAACGTACCTAAACTTCTGAGTGACACCTCCCTGGTAGTGTTTACTTACTTATAAACTTTTTAAGCCTGTTTCCCACATTATATTTAAGTACTCGTACTCCCTAAACACGTAGGTAACCATTGGAAGAAATGAAATTGTAGCTCAGAATGTACCTAGGTTATCTTAAACAGTAAATACACATCGCCACGCCTTCCCTCCGAAAGGGCTGGCAGAGGTGTATTACAACACTTACACTTCGCCGAACGATATTCATATGCAAATATGACAGGGGTCTGTCGCCTGTACACCGGGCTCTAGTTATACAATATAGCAGATGACATTAAATACCTACGCACATATTTTCACACAATGAACAAATCGGTGCGCTCTTTTGGCTGAAATTGAACCGGCTCCTTTTGAGTTTAGAAGCAAGCCTTCTCCAACTCGGCTAAAATTCAACTAGCGAAAATGCGTAAGAAAAACAGAAAGCAGAGCAAAATAAGCTCTCGCTCGCTCTACTACGACTCATGTTAGCCTGTCTGGGCTAGTGTGTGAGTAGTGTGCTAGTAGTGAGAGAAGTGTGAGAAATTAGTTAAGTACATCTTCATATTCTTCATAAGTCTTCGCGATGTGAGCTTTTCGTAGGTAGGTACTTATTTCTTCCGCGTTGCAAGGGCACAAACGACGGGAGGGCAGTCCGCGTCACCGCGTCATCTCTGCGCTCATTACACTGCACAACAAAATTGCAACTTTTGTCTGATGAATGAATTTTATCACATGATGTTTACTAATTTGACTTCACTGATTCTAAATATACCCTTATTTGTTTTGTAACAGCTCTTGTTTACGAGTTATAGCTTCCACTAAAAATTCACTGTGTTGCGCTGTTAATTTGCTGATAATAATTAATGAATTAAGTTTTCTTAATATAATTTGATATGGCATCGTCAAGTTAAGTTTGTGTGAATGATCCGAATCATTTTTGTTTCATTTGCGGAGAGTATATGTTTAAAGAATATCGTTTAAATGTGACAGCGTTCCTAAATGAGGCATACAAAAACTACTTTGGTCACCCGCTGGAAATGAAAAATAAGCCTTGGATTCTGCAAAAGGTATGCAAAACGTGTGTTGAGTTTCTACGTTTGTGGACAAATAAGAAAAGGAATAAATTTAGGTACGAAACCGCTATGATCTGGAATGAACCCGCGAACCACCACGACGACTGTTATTTTTGTTTGGTGAAAATAACTGGCATTAACCGAAAAAATCGAGCCAAATGGGAATATCCTTGCATATACGGTCGGCACATAGACGTGTTTTGAGCCCTAAGATATCACCTGATCCTCAAGCTGATGTACCACAGGAGGAGCCTATGCATTTTGAGGTGAAAACTGACAAAAGTGATTGTGACTTTGAATGTAACCTGGAAACGCCAAAACCACTTAACCAAGATGATTTAAACGACCTTATCAGAGATCTGGGACTGTCAAAGTCTGCTTCAGAAATTTTGGCTTCTAGAAGCCAAAATAGCCTAGGCTAAAAGAAAGAAACTTACTAACAAAAGAAACTAAAATTTCTTTTTGCCGCACAAGAGAACAAAATTACTCAAATATTTTGCTGGAGAAGATGTCTTGAGCATCAAGTTACACTTTCTCCAGAACCACCTGGACTATTTTTCCGCCAATCTTGGGAATCTAAGTGAAGAACAGGGCGAGCGATTCCACCAGGACCTTCGTACGATGGAGGAACGCTATCAAGGCTACTGGAACGCACACATGATGGCTGACTATTGTTGGAGCATTCAGAACAGCTCTCTACCTTCAGCTTCAAAAAGGAAATCAAATAAAAGAAAGTTTTTTTCAACTTAAAAACTTAATAAAATAGGATTATCTTTAAATATATAGTGTTTTATTATAAAAAGACCTATGTGTAATATTTTTTTAACTAGAGCTGATACAGAAATTTTAGTCACAGATTTGAAATCGTCATTAACAATTGGACTAATATCATGTAACATAACCCAATCATCAGACATGCTGTTGTGCAGTGTTATTATTGTTAGGTAGGTAGGTACAATAACCTAACTTAGGTAGGTACTAACCATTAAGCATTATTTTATTGATGAAGACAAGAATATTTCATACCTACGTAGATGCATTTATGCGTACGTAAGTTGATTGTTTTCTTTGTGCTTGTTGTATTACTTTTGTTCCTTACTTAATCGACCAAGCGAGCATTTGAGCAAAGCGTCTATGCTTCAGCTTAAAAAAAAGGCCTTCGTCCACAGGCCGATACAAACGGAATTTCCTAAAATTTTGTTAATAGACTCACTGCTTAGATAGATTTAAAAAAAAAATCTGTCTAATCATCGAACCTGCTCACAAAATTTCACGTGAATCGGTTCAGGAATGCAACCTGTAGAGGAAAACAGATGTCGGCCGCGAGGTCTACAGCTCACAGAGCCACTAGTTGTTATTAGTGTCTTACCATAGTATACCTACATACTTAGATATTTTTCAATACATAATTAAATATATTTTAACACCCAGACATAGGACAGACACAAATGTTACATAAATGTTTGCCCTAGGTGGGAATCGAACCCACGCCAACAAGCTCAAAAGGCAGGTTCACTACCAACTGAGCCACCAAGGCAGTCGGTTGTTTTTGGTTTTATTAGTTTTCTTACAAAAATATCTATGCATGGGTAAGTAAGTAGGTATACAGGTAGGTATAGGTAATTAGACTACTTAGGCGTTAAACTTCGAGGCTTAGAATTTATAAATTCTGAAATGTTATTCTGTTAGCATTACTGGCCTCATGTCTGCCATGCATGGTGTAAACTTCGGTGCATTATTAGTGCCTACCTGACAAGTGACTTATGTAGTTATCTAATGCGGGACCTACATAATGAGTACCTATATCCATCATCGCTATAGTTGTGCGACACACAACATTTAGATGTACCTACCTGTGAAGTTAGTAATACTAAATAATTCATAATTGGTAGGTGCCGGAACTGTACCATACATATACCTACCTACGTAGGCACAAGTACGTATAGACGCACACAATTTGTTTACCTACCTAACTAGAACAGAATACGTTTTTCTGTACCTACCGCGGTTTTGATAGATTGGTAGATAGGTACCTACTTCTGATCCGTGTCTAAGATTTTGCTAAACACGCTTATTAGGTACTTTACCTAGGTAGGTATATTGTATACTTGTAAAAAAATGTTAAGCTATGATAACCTAGTTTGAGAAAGCCTACCTCACACCAATGTGCGGATTGTATGTCATCTGCTACATAGGTACATGACATGACTGGAGCCCGGTTTATGGCGAAAGGATCGCCCCCCGTCACACTTGGGACTGACTGTCGTCCAGCGAAGTGTGGATGTTGTATTATACCTCTGCCAGCCCCTTCAAGGGAAAGGCGTGACGATATGTTATGTTTTGTTATGATAAAAACATAAATAGGTTTATAAATATTTATAGATTCATTTGTCGAGCCAGTTTTAATTTTTTTTCAAAATGGTGGAGATAAGTTTTTTAGCGATTTTGAAATACTAAAAATACATGAATATATACATATTCACTTACAAAAAGTTTCATTTCATTTCGTAATTCGTATCGTATCGTAACGTGTGTGTTCACGTGAATTTGGTTGCGTTACGGCGTTAAAATTGGAAGAAAAAGTGATTATAGTGTTAAAAAAAGGATTTTTCATTTGTGGAAAGGAAATCAGAAGAAGTGAATTCTAGGGCTACAATGCCGCCCAAAGATAAATTCAAAAGTAAGTAAGTACCTACTTTGCATTGCATTATTTTATTATGAGCTTTTATACCTACCTACTATGAGTGCTTGCGTGTCCAGATACAGTAATCTATCTACTGATAAGATTTTCCGTTAGAAAAGTGGCATGCTGCAAAAACCTAGCCGGCTGTACAGGTTTGCATCGCACTGACATCTCGCAATTGATGTATGGAGTTGTACCGATTTTGCCCATATTCACACTTTAGAACCGCGATCTTTCTATTGCCAAGCTTGTAAATTAGCCAAAAGTTTGATGCCTTTATATTGCAAGTTGTTTACGCCAGATATCTGTAGGCATTATAGATAGAAAACGATACCTACAAAAGCCGGCGGCATCCACAAAGCCGCGAGATACCTGTGAGGGGGGACGGAGACGTAAACTCCCGGCCTTTCGGCGTGCGAGCATCGCACGCGCTAAATCAGTCAGTTGTCGGACTTGTCGGTGAATGACTGTCCCGCGCACTCGCGTCCGCTCGCACGTAAAATTTCGGCAAACTTTAACTTCGCATTAAAAAAGTTTAAATTGTTTATATTGAACTAATAGTGCTTTTATCAGTGCATGGTGTACACCGGGCCGGGTAGAACCTGGCGTGAACTTAGCACCCCTGGCCGAAACACAAGTACTTAGGTACCTATAGAACACATGTGTTGCAAAAAAATAACGTAAGCTTTTACAGATGAAAATATAGAAGCTCATCACCTACCTCTATTGACCGAGTATTTTTGGAAAAACTGTTGCCGAAAATAGGACAGCGAACTATATTTGTCACTTTAAAAACATGCCGAAAGTAACTATAACTTATTGCAATAAGTACTTCTAATTGATGTTTAGCATTTTAAATCACTAATAATTGTCGAGTCCTAACATATATGCTGTTTACAGGTAATTCCTAGAAAGAAAGAAAAATTGTTGGGCGCAACAAGTGTGAAGTGTGTACAGTGTAGTACAACACCCATACTTCACCGGACGATATTCAGTTCCAAATTTGACAGGGGGCAATCCTGTTACTATATATCGGCTCCAGTCATTGGTGCGTACCTACCATCGGCTGGTATCACTCTATTTTGCAACAAACTTAATGCATCAAACAGGACTACAATACAGTAAGTATATTTGTGATTTAAACGATTCTGTATGTGTTAATTGATTCTGTTTTGGTCATTATAAATATGCAAGGTTTAATGTAGGGTGTGAAGTGGTGGCGGCGGCGGCGGAGTGAACTAGCAACTCCGATTCGAGGCGACTGGAAAAATGTACCTAGATATTGCCGTCTCACGTCAGTGCATGATACGCAGCCTAGTGTGAAGAGCCGGCCGGCGTCTGTCCTTCTACTGGTTACCTACATTTCTCAACCGAATCTCGTGAAATTTTGTGAACAGGTTCTATAATGATTCAGAATTTTTTAGCTGGTTTCGGTTTTTTTCAAAATGGCGGAGATCTAGGTAGGTAATATGATTTTATTTTTCAAAAAAATGCGAGCTGTATAAAAGACAGATCCGAACATAAGAAGCACAGACGCTTCGCTCGCTAACGCTCGCTCGGTCAACTATGTTTGCTGTCTGACGGTAACGCAACACGTATAAATAACGTATACGCGCCGCTATACAGACAGTCATCAAAAGCGAAATACCTATACCTACTTACCTACGTATGAGCGTAGAAGATATCTCTAATTGTAGGTATGCAAGGTATGCAATGGCAAGGGTACCTAAACCTAAAAAGTATTAAAAACAATAGTAGGTACCTAACTTCTATCTCTATTCTATTTGTAGCGTTTCCAAGGCCAAAACGGTTGAACGGAAACTGACGAAACGGAGGAGGTTTACAAGTCCGAGCGTATGTAAATAGGTACGAGTATATACCTATTACTTATATATTTTTGTTAATGAGCTAAGTGCCGTGATAACACGGCACTTACGTGATAGTACGAAAAAAAAAACAGGGAGTAGGTATAAACCTACTCCCTGTTTTTTTTTTCGTACTCGCGATCAGAGTTTTACTGAGAAACATCGTTTATTTTAAAACATTATATTTTTATGTCAGTACGCCGAGTAGTACCTACCACGGATTACTTACTAAGTTTCTACGTAAGAGATAAATCACTTCGTCAGAAATTGTCAATACCTATTGTTGTAATAGCCTATTCTTTTGAATCACTAGACGCTGTGAACCAAAAAGACCTACGACCGTAAAGCATAGAACAAGTAATAAAAGCGTAAAGTGAGTTTCGCACCGTGCCGCCCGCCGCGTGTACTAACTATTTGGTAATCTGTTACACGGCTTTCGGTAATCAGCTGGTATCGGCTGGTAGTTAATCAGCGCGCAAAGTACAGGGGGTCTACCATGATGGTTTTGGTTACGTTTTGTTGCCGACGCTGAGCGCCTGTGAGTCATATCGCTGCCCAATAAGGTTCACGGTCGAGTAGCATACGCGCTAAGATCAAATTGAATTGCAATAATGTACCGCACGGAACGGCAACGCCGCTTTTAAGCAAAAATTTGAATTTTTGGGCGCGAAAACTGTTTTTGATTATTACGTGGAAACTACGAGGTCTAGGAATCTGAAAATTTTGCTGCCTATGTCAGCAATCATGCTTTAATTTAGGCCCTTTAAATGAAAACTCTACGTTTGATAGTTTCGTTGATTCAACATGTGTCAGCTGATGTGACGTAACTTCAGCTTACACATACCTAGGTATTAGCTTATAACTCGGAAAGTATATGACCCAGAGACTTGAAAATTTTGCTGCCAATGGTAGCAATTATGCTTTAAAATTTGAGCTAAAATGCATAGTCATACCTTCTTTCGTTCGGAAGATATGAGATGTGTAGCAATCTATAAATGGGCAAACCGTGTGTGGTTAGCACACAACCACGTCTCGTTTAGGTTTTATGTTATTTTTATTTAAAGCCAACAATGTTTTATGGTTTTGATGATTTATTTATTAAGTACCCACCTATGTTTTTTTTATTTACAGATGGAAAAAAAGTGAAAATGTTTAGAGCAATGACAACACTATTTCCTATAAAAGCTATAGTCATGAAGAAGAAACGGCAATGGAGACCGTCCCGGTTTGGACACAAAGGCTGATGCAATTTTTAAAAGTAAGTATATTATAGCTACAATTCTATAAATATTTGAAACTGTGTTGATTATCATTTCGGGAATAATGAAAAATTTTAACGTTAGCTTTATTGTTACCTTAGCTGTCAAAACCATATAAAACCAAACTACTTGGGTACATGTATTTAATATGTTTTTTTTTCAGTCTGCCGCCGAAATCCAGTCGCATTACCTAAAAAAGAAAAGTTTCGAGGGCTGAATGTTGGGCCCCAGCTGTTTGCCGTTTCTCCGGATGAAGACAAAATCTCTGAGTGCTTTCTGATATTTAATAACATTACAGCCTTTGACATTTTTTATAAATCATTTCATGCCTTGAAGGCTTAAGTAAAAATTTAAGTATATAATGGAAGTGGTGTTCTTATTATTAGTTAAAATCAATTAGAGGAGGGATATTAATATTTGTACTGAATGCAGTCAACTTGTTTAATAACTTGTTTACTTGTTTAACAACAACAGACTTAACAACAGACTTGTTTGTCAATTATTTTTGAGAAGCATTTATTAAACTTCATAAACAATTGTTTTTTTTTGTTAGAGCTTCTATTCACCGAATATGCGATGTGTATAGGTACATATATATACTTGAAGCATGATTGTTAAGTATTAGTAGAAAGTAGTAACAGCTCTGTTAATTAGCTATTCTATTACACCACAAATTGCATTTGTCAAGTAGTTTGTATAGCTGTGGCTGTGAATTGTTTGTTACTTGTGCTAAGTGATTTAGTTGCGTGATCTAAAAGCTGCAATTCTGCACATCGAACGTTGATGCGACGCAGCGACAGATTGAGTGCGTAATTTAAGGAAATGTGCCATGCGTATGCTTTATACATTTCCTTGTACATATTAAAACTTGCACAGTCTCGTGCCTTATCTGCTGCCACTTCGCGTCACATTCTTTATGTAGACAGAAGCCTTAATAACACGCCACTAAAATCATTAGCATGAGCCGCAAACTACTCACAGCCATAGCTAAACTACTTATCAGCTGCAGCTACGGTGGTGTAATGAAATAGCAAATAAACTTAGCTGCTACTACTAATACTAATAGTTCAGGCTTCAAAGTATATTAGCTGCCCCAGATAAAAATATTAGGTCTCGCAACTAAAACCCTTAGCACAGGTAACAAACACAATTCACAGTCACAACTAAACTACTTGTCAGCTGTAGCTACGGTGGTGTGATGGAATAGCAAATTAACTTAGCTGCTACTACTAATACTAATAGTTCATGCTTCAAAGTTTATTAGCTGCCCCAGATAAAAATATTAGGTCTCGCAACTAAAACCCTTAGCACAGGTAACAAACACAATTCACAGCCACAACTAAACTACTTGTCAGCTGTAGCTACGGTGGTGTGATGGCATAGCAAATTAACTTAGCTGCTACTACTAATACTAATAGTTCATGCTTCAAAGTTTATTAGCTGCCCCAGATAAAATTATTAAGTCTCGCAACTAAAACCCTTAGCACAGGTAACAAACGCAATTCACAGTCACAACTAAATTACTTGTCAGCTGCAGCAAAGTCTTGTTAGTAGTTATCACTAATATTGTTAGCGACCACAGCTAAAAATAGATAAGATCGTTAGCTGCTATAGCAAATATTAGCAAATAATATTTGCAACTACTGCTAATTATTGTTAAGATTGTTAGCAACTACTGCTAAGTATTGTTAAGATTGTTAGCTGCAACAGCTAAATTCGTTCAGCTAAAAACAATTTGCTACGCTAACAAAAAACTTAGCTGTCCCTATAGTTTGAAAGGATTTTTGCTACTACAACTAAAATTTAGTAACAGCAGCTAATTTTTTTTTTCCGTGTAAGATTTATAAAATATTCTCATCGATTAGACACAGACTATTAGCTTACAGAGCTGAAAAATAATTCTACTCGGTCAAAGTTGAACCTAGTTTGTTACAAATCACGTTCAACAAAAAGTCATCAGTGCAGTTTCAGAACAAACTTTACGGTTTTGCGTCATCTGAACCAACCTCAGCTGAGCAGCTGTTGCTCACATCTATAATGAGTTTCATCTAACAAGCGTGCCTTGTACTCAGGCTAATATTTTAAAACGTAACTACAAAAATCTTGCGTTATAAAATCTGTTATTACTAGAGGTATAAAATAAATACTTTTGTAATATACCTGAGCCACCATATAGGTTTTATTTACAAAAGCTTTATAACATACCTACGTAAAACCCGTTGCTCTAACATAAGTCTTGACGATTGGCGAAAGATAAAGCAATGAAAACAGAGAACTTGACGTCAGTTTTAAATCACGTATCTACCAAATTTTTTGAGGTAAACTGAAATAAGTAGTAGGACTCTTTTGCATGTTTAAAATTTGCGCAAAAAATAACAATTTCCCCTCTTTATCAATCTCAAAATTTCACAGCCAACCTTGTGTAATAAACCACGACATCAGCAGCTTGGCATGAAAATCTCAAAAATGTGCATCTCCTGCCAAATTGATATCAAACTCGCGCGTGAAATTGGCCGTAAACGTTAAATTCTCGTGGCTTATATAGCTCAGTTTTATGAAGTCCTGTAAAATGTGGAATAGTATGCACACGCCACGCCAAGACTTAAGACTAGGTACATATAGAGTCTACTCTCTCTCTCTCTCTAGTCTCTCTCTAGTCTCTCTAGTCTAGTCTCTCTAGGCTACGAAAAGTCGCTTCACTCTTCTCTATAAACCAGGTTTTTTTTCATGTCGATGCTCTTCTCTTTTCTTCACTTACTGTGCAAGTGTGTGTCGTGTGTCTAAAGGTTCAATACATTTTTTTAAATATTTTATTTGGGTTTTCTAGTTTTTTTTTCTCGTATAATATTGAATCTCTCTCTCTGTACTAGTTTTTAATTTATATTAAATCTGGGTTTTAAAATTTACATATTATAGAGTTATAAGTATAGCTTAGATTGGGGTCACGGAAGTTTGGACAAATTCACTAGTACCAAAGCCATTTACTTTGCCAGATTCGCGTCACATGGAATTTACCAAGAATATTACGCGTAGACACGATAATCTCCTATTACGTACGTAATATGCTTGAGCTTGTTGCGAAGCAAAGGATATTGAAGAAATCTTGTCAAGGCGGTAACTTTCCATAGTGTTTGCCTGGCGAGTTAACGTCGCTCGCTTTAGCAAAAGATTTTTTTCACCTCACGAGCTCAGAAAGAGTTTGTTTATCATTTGAAATCTGAGTGCAAAAATACATTTTATACATATACTAGCGTAGAAAGCGTTTTTAAAATTTAAACCTTAAAATAATCACACTGGCCATTACGACTGCATAAAAAACATAATTTTCCTCGCTGTGTAGTGAGGTGAAAAGTTGTGTGATGCGCCCGGCAGCAAGTTATTCGGTGTCTCGTACCTACTTTTGAAACCCTTGCTACGCTCAGGATTCTATATCCTAAAATTCTACGCTTGCTAATACCTAATGCTTATAACTAATAACTATTACTAGGCGAGTAAATAGACAATCTAAAATATCATGTCTTCTGGCAACTTGAAAGCTAATTCACACACCACGCATGATTTTACCTTAGCTTAGTTAGAAAATTCATTCCAAACCCTAGTACCGTGGGTGAGTTTAAAAATAGCATTTCACCAAATGTTGCTAATTAATTATATACATATTCTGTCAATAATAATAGCAACCATCACCAATAAACATAAATAATAAAAAGTAAAAAAAGGTTCAAACTGTGATACGCGATTCCTTTTCATGGTAAATTAAGCTTTTATTCCCCTAATATATCGGCCTCGTCGTCAGCAACGGCAAATACTCGTACCTTCACCTTTATCTGTGTCGAGTCAGTGGCTCCAAGGAACGTGCAACTACGTGGATTTATTTGGAATAAGTATTGATTAAGTGTGAAAAGGTATGGAACAATTGTTGTTAAGAATTTAAAAAAGCTGGGAGTCAAAGTTTTTTGATCAATTAAGAATTTATGTAAAGTAGGAATAATAGTCTGCCAAGAAAATCATACACTTATAACAGAGTATGTCGGACGCCTTTGAATGGCTTGAAAACTTTATATCTAGCACGGAGTAAAAGATATTTTTACTTAAACGTGCTTTAAGGAAGTTCGTGTAAAGTATCCGTATCTCGTAGGTAACTTTACCTGATTGATATTAAAACACGCAAATTTACGTAACGCAAACATTATGACAAGGAGCCTCATTAGTATTACCTCGTTCATTAATACATTGTTTTAACGAGGAACCTTTGAAGCAAATAATATTGGCGCTTTACAACTTCTATAATCATGTGTAAACAAGGAATTGGATTGTATTCAAAATTAATTAAATCGACCGTAGACTGAAATAGGGCTACGTAATACGTGTTAATGTTTACCTAAAAATATTTATGTTCAGCAATAACAGGCGTTGTATAAAATTTATGTTAGTAATTGAAATAAAAATAATAAAAATGTGAGAGGAATGTTTTAGTGTGTTCAACTTCGAAATGACAATATAGTTTGTATGCCAATGGTCCACAGTGCCAAGTCGGTATCGGCTACTCCATTGAATCGACGTTTTAAATAGATGCGCTGTTGACGTACATTATTTTCTCATGTAAACATCTGTGCAGGTGGAGTTGGGCTGGAATGAAGTCATGCAAGCTGAGCTTCCGATTGTGACATAGTCGATTCTTATTCTAAAAGGGTATGTTACACAATTTAACTAAATACTAGTGGGTCTGTGAATTTGAGACCTCGCGGTGACGTCTGTTTTCTTCTACATGTCGCATCTCTCAACTGATTCTTGAGATATTTTTTGGGCAGGTTCGATGATTATACAGATTTATTATCATACTAGATGTGCCCCGCGGTTTCACCTGCGGTTAAAAAGTATCCTATGTGCTATTCTAGACTATAATCTATCTCTGAGCTAAATTTCATCCTGATCTGTTCAGCCGTTCTGGCGTGAAAGAGTAACAAACATCCATCCATCCATACATCCATCCATCCATCCACTTTTACAAACTTTCGCGTTTATAATATTAGTAGGATCTCCGCCATTTTGTAAAAAAGTTCTAGTCCTTTTGCTATTCCTATTCACAAAATTTCAAGAGAATCGGTTAGGTAATACCAGCTGTATAAGACAGAGATCAGGACAGAATCTAGACGTACAAAAGCATTTTAAAGCAAAAATGCTTTTGTACGTCTAGATTGCAAATTACAAAAAAATTTTGAAGCTGAAGCATAACGCTCGCTCAGTCGATTAAAAGGTTAAAGGTTAAGGTTTCAAGGTTTTGATACGAAACAATATAAAACAATAACTTCCTGTCTCTCTGATCCCTGAGCCTGGACCTGAGTCTCTGAGACAAGAGTAAGTAGGCATCTCATGGGCAAACGTGCTTCATCTTAAACCGCATCGTCACTTTCCATCAGGTGAATTGTGTTCAAACGTAGGCCTGATTAAATAAATCAGTAAAAAAAGGTGCTGTTCTAGCCTTTAATACTACATATATATAACATATCGTCACGCCTTTCCCCCGAGGGGGCTGTAATACAACACCCACATTTCGCCGGACGATATTCAGTCCCAAATATGACAGGGGGCGAGCCTGTCGCCATACACCGGGCTCCAGTCATGTAGCAGATGACATACAATACGCACAAATGTTCACACAATGAACAAATTGGTACGTGCCGTCGGCTGGGTTCGAATACTAATTCCAAAAAATTACCAAGTCATAAATTCTTTGTTGTGTCTTACCAAATCAAAATTGCTTTAGGTGCTTATTTGTAAAATGATAGAAATAAAAATAGATAACTGTCTATGTTATTATTTTTAATCGTATTAAACCGATCGAACAAATTCAACCTCGTAGTGAACTCTATAATGTGTTTCCAAGTCAACTGTTTGCCTTCTCAAATTACATTCTCAGAACGCTCAGTACTTGCAGTCAGAAATGTCTGAAACAGTTAGACAATGGACGTCTCCCATTTCGCTGCAACTGTTACTGCTGGCAGTTACCGCTTTGAATATTATTATGCCTGATAGTTCTTAGTTTAAATTTCAAGGCATTTTCACGGCGCGTCGTTTTGTTAAAAGACATTTTCCGAGATCGCCATCAGATTAAAATCACAAGTCATTTATTACACGACGAAGTATATCAGCGATGTCTTGACGGAGAGATAACGTTTTTCCAATATTTTTATGAAAAAATCTGACAAGTCCAGAGAACTTATACTTTCAGGCGTTTGATGTTATTTCCGTGATGCGACACTTTTATCTAAGTATAGATGGGAGTGAGAAAGACAAATATAAAATCGATTGTTCTATAAATAGGCATGTTTTAGTTTCATAATTTTAAGCTTTTGGAAAAACTTCGCTTGGAAATCGGTAAAAAATGTAGAGCCATAGCCCGAAAATCTATTACTAAGGATCTTGCGCTACATTCTGGTATAGTCTTGCATAAAAACTCTCATTAAATTTAATTAAATGATTATAGTAAGTTTTCCATCTTAAAGTAGCAACTAATGTACCCTGTTAGCCCAACCTTACTAAACAAAAGCAAAAACTCGTTTTGGTGAACTGTGAACCAAAAAAATATTTCAGCATGCAAAAGTATGCCTAAATCTTTAGACAAAAACTCTAGATTCTCCATATAATAACATATTTCGCCAGGTATAGAATTCCAAGACAAAACGTCAATCGATGTATTAGCGAGACCGGAATACAACAAGTTTCAGAGAGACGATGACGAGTGACGTAATTGGGTATCAACCCCCGAAACGACCTTGCTATTTTATTAATCTTTAGAGCAAAAAACTTTATCCAAACTCACTTGCTCAGCAAGCGTCACTAACACAGATAAGACGGAAGCTCGTTATCGCAACTGCATCCGCGATTCGAGATTAATTAAACCTGTAATCAAACTCGGGTGGGCGCGCTCGGGAGCGGCTAGTATGCGGGTAGACAGGTACGAATAGGTTCAACATCCGTTTAGGTACGTGTCATTGCTAATTGGTTTGACTTTGATCTTAGGAAGTCGGACCTAGAAATTATTAAAGTGTGTAACGCAAACCGAAATCTAATTTAGGTGCCTAAATGAATACATATAACTTTACTGGAACATACACGTAGGTAACTGATTTAGATTGAAAAGTAAACTAGAAGATTTAGTATCGACTAAAATTTCTGATAAATATGATTCATAACGAAAAACACTAGATTTAACGACATTAAACTACTTGTATGTATCAATAAATGTAAGCGTAAATTGAAATTCCTTTTAGCTGTAAGGCTGCCATAATATATAATATGTCAGACAAGTATTTAAATCATTTTGAACCTATTTATATCAAAGAAAGATCTATTTATCTAAGCTCAATAACATAATCTTATTCGTTAGTTTAGATGTTGTAGCAATTTTGCGCTTGAGAGAAAGTCAATGAATTCTAAACGAACGAAAGCTACTCCACAGAATAAACAACAGCAACTGTACTTAGTTCCAACTGGTTTTAAAATAGTTAGCAGTTTGCTAACTTCTCAGAGCGTCTGCATGAGCTCGTTATTTCAGTACTGTTGCCATAGAGAAAATGGTCGCAGCGTGTAGCAAATAACCAATGCAACGTTGGACTGGCTGTTCATTTATTATGGCTATTCCATATACGTATGTAGAATATCACCAATTTATTAGTCATCATTTCATCAATGTTATAACACCAATCCACTTCTATCGGGCGCAAGCCTCTTCTAAGAAACGCCACATACCTTGATTTTTGCATGGATTTTCTTTTCATTGTCATCTATATTCCTTATGTAGACATCTATCGATCTATCTACTCTATCTACTCTATCGTATTTTTCAGTTTATGTTTGCTGATTTTGATCAATCTAGAAACTACTTATTGAGACACCTACTTGTTATGGCTAGATAATTTCGTATGAAGATTCGAATTATCTGGATGCTGGATTTTAAGTAGTAAAATTAGTATAATGCAACTGTTATTGCGCTCAATTTGTATTATTGTGACCAGTCAAAATAATTGATATTCAAATTCGCACCCACAAAATGCTCGTATATTGCACACGCACATGGCGGTTCCGCGCGGACATTTTACGAGGCATCTGAGATGTTTCAAACTGGAGCTTAGGTCTGATGTTATTTCGGTGTTGGTGTCAAAACGACACTGCTCTAAAAATGTCTGGACTGAAAGCGGGGGAGCTTCGCTTGGGCGGGAACGCGGGGCGGGCGGAAGTGGGGCGGGCGGCATGCGCCTACGCTCTGCCCGCCGCGTCTTGCCGCCCGCCGCGCGCCAGTCAGCAGCTGTGACTCGTGTTGGCTGAACCATCTGTAGGGCCATCTTCTTTTTCTTTACTTAGGTGAGTTCTAGTGATGTTAAAAACTTAAAATACCATTTTCTAATATAAAATTCTTCAGAAACAAAGTGCTTGGCGTTGTTCAGTGAAGTGATATATCAATGTCGTGTGTAACGGAACACCGCGTCCGTGATGCATCGGTCTCGGAGTGTGCGCTGAAGTTCGAGTTCTCGTTTAGATAATGCAGCTTTGGTCGGGTTACCATTAGTGCGGTAATTTCTCTAAACGTGGTATGTACGGTGACGTCATTCGCTAGGAAGATTAATGACGTCATTATTATAACGCGATCGATATTGAAACAATGTTTTAAAGATATCGTTAATCAATAACTGTAATGACGTGTTCTTTCTGTAAAAACTTTTCTTGCGCGTTGAAATCTTTTACAAGTGAATTTTGATACATAATCATTTTTTTGCGAATACTTTACAATAGCATTTGTATATAATTTTGTAAGCAATTCTAATAATTAAAATTCCATTTCATCCAATGAAATAATTGCTGAAGACTTAGTTGCGTAAATAATATTTTTAACATTTACATTTTTTAAAGCATTTTTTGTAACATTTTATAAAGCTAAAAAAATAAATCTCGAGAATCAATAAAACTATAAAAATGTGAATATCCGGTTACCGATTCGGGTAAGGTCGGGTGGTGTGGTTGCCCACACGTCCGAAACCCGAGTAATCGCGTTCGCGTCCGCGCGACCAAATTAGGACGAGCGCGAATACCAGCCGACCTATTTCAGGCGCGCGCGCAGCCGACGCCGCCCGACCGCTCCCGAACACACCCGAAACTAATTGTGGAATTTTCATTACGTCGCCTTCGGTTTATTACACGAACACAAACTTCATGCTCCCGTTATACTTTCATGACCTAATTTCAGAAGAAAAATAAGGTTCCTACTTTTTAACGAATTCAAAGTACAGAAGTTCGATTCATTCCTTCAAACTCAACTCAACTGGCTGGAATGAAATAGCCTAGAAAAATTACTTTTCAAAATTAGGACAAATAACTCGAAAGATTACCGGATTTTTAGTATCAAGTATCAGTTCAACACCTTGGATATTGGCAGGATTCCAAACTGCTTCAAATGTCGGACTTGTTTCTGACTACAGCGGCCAAATACGCTTTGTTTATGAAGTATGAAATATTTGTTGCATTTATAGCCTCAACTAATAAATTGGTCTCGAATGCTGATGGGTGATTGGTACATATGTTTTGGTAATTGATTTGAGTGATGAGAGATAGAAAACAATGTCTCCACGATTTGAATTGGTTTGATATATAGCCACTGCCAATTATTAAATGTAAATAGATCTACATGCATTTAGTAAATAGGTCCTGTCTTAATAGATAACTAAACAATAGAATAGGCACCTATTTGAATAGATAACATTTATGTTAGAAAAAAAAAATATGCTTTTACTTTAGATTTCAAGTTATTTTTTCTCAACAACTTGCAGTATGAGTTCAATTCTACCATTTAGATCCTAAGTAGTTCTTAATCAGAAAACAGTCTGTATAAAAGTACTTTTAATTTTTTCAGGACACCAAACTCAACACAAACAAAATGGCGGATGATGAAGTAAGGTAAGAAAATCATGAATTTAGTGAAAAAAAATTATGATAATACAATTACACGTTTCAGCTAAAATCGTAGATGAACTGTAAGTATTTTCATCGGTAATAGAAAGAAATACATAATATTGTATTATTGCAAAAGCCCATATTTCGGGCAACATATTTAACTAGAAGCATTTCCATACAATATTGCATGAAAAAAAATTTAGTAAGAATTTTTTTTTTAAAACTAGACAGATAGCCAGATAAAGACCAATGACGTTATGCCATAAATACAAGGTCATGTTACTAACACATTTCTTCTTTGTTTTTTCTGTTTCATTGGATACCTCCTACCACCTACCAACATTCTTCACTTGGTCGGGTGATCGATGGCGACGTCCTGCTGATTTCAACAATATAGTACTGACTGCCAAATCTCCTCGAGACTTAGGTAATTATCTGCTTCACTAACAGGCTGTCTTTACACAACACACACCCTTACACACGCCAACACGCACCCTCACACACTATATGAATACTTTTCGAAAACCAAGAATCCTCAAGAGTTTCATTTATACGCACTTCTAGCTTGAAAAAAAAATTGTACAATCAGTTATTTTTAAAAACTGGCTAAACATTTTCAAGTAAAACTTTGTATTCTTAGGCGAACCTCAAGAATCCAGCTGATATCCTATCTTTCACACTATAATTTTGCAAAAAAAATTTACAGTGAAGTTTTTGTTACAGCATTTTATTTTATAGATTTCTAGTTTGAAGGGTTGTAAGTCGACGAGTTTGACTACCAAACTCTGCTTTAGTATTAAACCACTTGTGACGTTTAATAACAGAAAAACATAACGTCACTAACTACTATAACATACTTAGCTGGTATCTCCGGAAAAAAAAACTGCTTTTTAATAGAAACTTAATTAGCAAAACATAATTTCATAGGCACTACTGTTACTTATAATAACTAGAAGATAATATTTAAGAACTACACACGCTAGCTGTCGCACTGGGTTATCTAACTTTACAACTATATGCACATTTAATCAATAATAGCTTACAATGACAATATTATACAATTACATCAAAGGCTAAAGAAATAATAAAGTTAATATTTGTGTATTTTGCTTTAGGCCCTCTTAAAATGGACACAACTAATAAAAAAAAGAAAAGCTAATATAAATCATAGATTCTGACCAGTACATTTTCCTATACTAAGGCTTACATTTATGTTACAAACGCTGCCAAAATACATAATCAAGCAAATTCACATCGCACCGTTAGGCGTAGGAGCACATGCACTTATATAACAGAAAAAACTTAACAAGCAATAATACTAAGCTATCGTAAAAACGAGCAAAAGAAATAAGAATACTTATACTGTATTATAAATTATACTAACTTTTGTACAAATATCTCACTTAGGTTGTGGTTTACCTCTTGCTACTTCACATAGTTTGTTTTGCTCGTTTTTATCTTTAAAACATATGGCTACCAAAGATTTATGAAATCTTTGAAACAGCAAACATGTATGTATTGTTAATTGTTGAAACGAGTTTCTTTGGTTAAAATTTTCTTGCTGTTGAAGAATTACTCATTTCTAAATATAAAGGCTGTTCAGAATTATGAAATTGATCTTGGTTGCCACATTTTTTAAAGTTGCAATTGAAACTTTAACATGAAACTAATTCTGTTTGTTTTCTTTTACAGAGGAAGCGTCTCGAGGAGGTAAAGTAGCGACAAGACGGCGCCGAGCTCACATACACAAACATGCTTATATAGACACACATTCCTATTTTATAAGCGTATTTTTGCAAATACTAGTAGATCTATTCTCAGTATTTTATGAACACATTCCATAAACAATTAGATTATTCCTAGCTTTCACAAAATACGTAAATATGTAGCACACATCAATGTCCACTTAATTTGCCTCTAGCTTATGTTCCATCCATGACAGGTCCTCATTCTCATACACGAAACTACACGTAGGTATTGGTAATGAGACATAACACACACAAGTACACGACACGGTACATTAATAGACTAACCCTGTAGGCACACAATTACTGTACGTTAAATGTCTCCAGGCGAAGAAGGCCAAACAGGCCGAGATCGACCGCAAGCGCGCTGAGGTGCGCAAGCGCATGGAGGAGGCCTCCAAAGCCAAGAAGGCGAAGAAGGGTTTCATGACACCCGAGAGGAAGAAGAAACTTAGGGTAAGTAATATCACTTTGATTTAATTTCTTGAAATTTATTTTAGAAGTCGAATTCCAAATTATCTTCATTAGTCCTTTTAAAGTTGTTTATGATGAAATAACAAATTAATTCACAAACTCTATTTTGAAAGTGTTTCGACTTTTGAACACTACATTAGTAGAAAAATGTATTTTATTTAGTTTTTAAGATTTTCATGTAGTTTTTGGTGTGCAATAAAGTAATATTGTATTGCATTGTATTAGTAAATAGTTTTCTCTATCTAGAGTTCAGGATAGTTTACGAGCAGTAAGTGACCAAGTTTAATGTCCCCCACAGTTGCTGCTCCGTAAAAAGGCCGCCGAGGAACTGAAGAAAGAACAGGAACGCAAAGCCGCCGAGAGGAGGCGCATCATTGAGGAGAGATGTGGTAAACCCAAGAACATCGACGATGCAAACGAAGGTAACATATCCCTCTTTTTATATCACGCTGAGCTCTAAAGTTATTCGAACGAAGTTCAATTTAGATCGCATTAAAAGCAAACGGTATTGATAATATTGACTTTTATAAATATTGTTTTTTGTGTCACACACATCACAGACCGGATTACATACCCATTATTATCATACATTGTATTGAAACACTGGCCACCCATGTACAATTATGTTGTCACATTATACAGATGAAGTTAAGAGGATTTGCAAAACTTACCACGAGCGCATCGGCCAGCTCGAGGACCAAAAGTTCGATCTGGAGTACATCGTTAAAAGGAAAGATATGGAGGTAGTGAGACGAACTGCAATGGAGCAACTCTCCTTTCACGAACTTACCAAACTTTTAAATCTTATAATACTTCACCTTCATGATGTTTAACTTTCTTTGTGATTTGTCCAAGTTTCGTGTTCTACTTCGTCTGGTTTAACAGATTAAACGCTAAACAATGGTGTGCGGGCGGCGGGGCTCGACCCGACCTGAGCCCTTGTCTTTCTAACGCGTTAATTTTCTAAGCTCCATGTGAAGTCGTCGATTTCACATGCAAATACTTACTACCTTCTATTTTTCTAATAATATATCTAAACTTTCCGAGACTCACTTCTTAGCTTCTGTCCATCCATGATCCGTGACCGCAGCGTGTATAGGAGCAGGTGTAGGGCGGGGCGTCGCCGTGTCGGCCTGACGTGAGGAGTCGGAGTAATCGATGTTAATGTTGTAGCGGCTCTCACGAGCATCTGTACTGGATACCACCAGCGTATCACCAAGCTCGAGGAGGAGAAGTACGATCACGAGATGGAGGTGGCCCGGAGAGCGCTCGAGGTCTGACTTGCTTTGGGCGCATCACGCTCGCGTTTGAGTAGTTCATGCCGATATTGTGACTAGATTAAAGAACGTTGGTTTGTTTTCGCAGCAAATACATGTTACAAATTACGGAGCTAAAAATAAATAAAACCACCTTAACATTGTGGATAACAAATAAAATGTAAAAGCGCTACAATAACAACGACCCGTTGGAGTCTCCGAAGTTTGATACTGTAGATGTTCACCGAGTTACGAACCGTACTTAACATAGCTACAATAGTTGTCCATTTGGATCGCCCATTTGAACGTAGCTTCGCTTCCGCTTGGTTTCGCCAGTCGCGGCCTAGTCACACGAACACACCACACGGCGCTCGACGCTCGACGCTCGACGATGCGTCGATGGCAACCGACCTGTACCTTAAAATGTGATTGTTTTTCTTTAGCGGAACTGCAGACCGTATGTCAAATGTACTGGCACAGGATATACAACCTTGAGGGGGATAAATATGAACTAGAACGAGCAATCGAAATTAGGAAAATGGAGGTAAACTGCATACTAGGATTGGGAATGCATTCTGATTTGACTCTGATTTAGTTGTTACTACGAAGTGACTAGTTGTACGGCTCGCAGCACACATGCACTGAGGCTCCGTCGACAGACGCTGGTTACTCACACGATGCCCATGCTCATTCCGCTGGCTCAATAATCTGTCTTTCCTTTTTCTATAGCAATGCTCAAGAGAATAATACAGGAGTATTATGACCGCATGTATGTGTGTGAGGGCCAGAAGTGGGATTTGGAACATGAAGTCAGGAAAAGAGATTTTGAGGTATTGACCAATACTTTATAACCATTGTGAATACCACAATCATCGAATAAATGTAACAGACGTACGCGTGTGACAATACGTGTTTCCACATGTAACGCTTTGTAAGTTTTCGGTTGTTTGTTGTTGAATTGTAAATAACGCGGAAAGTCGTTTCGTTAGTGTTGTACTGTAGAGCGCGTGTGTGCGTGAAATAGAAGTGCGGGCGCGCACGCGGCGTGCGGTGCAAAATCGATCGAGGGCGCGTCATCCGACATGGAGCTTACACCATTAACTACACTAACTACAGTAACCGGCATCGCGCCATCGCGCCACGGGCGCAACATAACACACCACTCAGCGCGCGGACTCGCCGCATGCTCGCGTAACTCTCATCGACGTCATCTCGCCGGCTCCACCCTCTTCTCATCGCCTCACCATCATTCTCTGTTTTCATCATCTGAATATCATGACGCGCGAGCGCACCGCGCTCTCGCCGCCCGCTGGCGGTGCGGCGGCGGCGCTGGCGCTCGCGCTCCCTTCACGATCGCTTCTCTGCTTTGCCTGTTGCATGCCTGTACAGTCTAAACCGTAACCGTCGACGCTTCTGAGTCCCCATTAATTGAACCCTGACATAGTATGGCACTTTAATACAATCTTACAAAAGTGTGGTAAAATAAAATAATCGATCAATAATATCGCTGCATCCGCCAGTGTGACGCTTCATGTGTGGTGGCGAGCTAAGTGGCCTTACTGAATTTTCTCTTTTTCATAACATTCACTGTAGCCGTTGAGCTGTAATTGGAACGCTGGACGGGTTCCTCTATTGGCACACGCAAGTGCATAGTGTAAGTGATACTTCTTGTTCCAAATCTCCAACTTTCATGTATGTGCCGTTATATACCGCGCGATATGTTTGCGTTTTCGGTTGCTGAGATATCCCAAAACCTTTTTGCAATACCCGTATGGACACCGAGTGGTAATACAGAAGTGCCATGCTCTGGTCGATGTTGCCCGTTCCTTCCCCGCGCCCGAGCCGCTCTCGGCCGCTCGGCATACATTTGCATCACTTCCCCGGGACACGAAGTGGTGTATACTATGCTCACTTGCGAGTCCAAGACACACACATAACCTACATAATATTTCTCTACCTATACCACACTTGCAAGATTCTGGATCGATTTTGCACCGTCACTCCATGATACACAAAATGCAACGTGGTACTCAAATAATGTATGATGTATTTTTAGAGAATAATTGTAATGTTGTATAATATAATCGATTACTTCGTAGAGTATAAAGTACCGACAGCGCTCGATACGCTACAACTTCGATCACTGGATGCCTTGGAGATGCACTGAGTTGATGTAGCGCATGTTCGATCGCATCGTCTGAGGACTGCCTTACTGCAGGCGCTCGTTTTCCTTGCACATGTATAATATCGCACCATATATTTTGTGTATATCTTGTGTATAGTATAATATGAAGAACACAGGGGCTGCCGACGACCAGCTACCGTGCGCGGCACGAAAAGTAGATGAGCACGAATGTAGAAAAAGATACGTCAGAGAGAGCGTCGAGGGTAATCGCTAGAAAAAGAGCACAGGCTAAAGATTACGAGGCCACAGTATCATAGGGTACGGGACAGATCTTCAATCTTTCTCGGAGAATACTCACAGACTACAGAGAAAGATACCTGTTCTTCAAGCTCGCAAATAACACTGCCTAATCTTCGCTCAGCTCTATATCTTGTTCTGTGCTTTTCTGGTATATTTACTAATCGTTTTTAAATTTTCAAACTGTTGCGTTGTAAATGCTTAATTTGTGTTCTATTTTGCAGATCTTTGTGAAGTTTTCGCTTTTTATGTGAATTTCTTCAAACGTTTGCATGGAGTTGACCGACATCCTTTAGCGAGCATTGCACAAGTTTATTTCGCTACAAACGTCGAGAATTTCTTTTACAGAGTAAAGCTAACTTGTGAAATGTGAACATGTTAAGGGACAATGATTTGGCAATTTTAGACGGTGAAACTAAATCATATTTCCTTACTTTCAAATCCATACTTTCTTATTTATAGCCTATCTATTCCTAGTAATTTGTAGACATTTTTATTTTTATACCTAACTAGTTTCTTTCTCTAGATTAATATTTTAAAACACTTACCTGAGTACTGAAATCAGTCCTCGTCTATATTTTTTTAATTTTCCTGTGTTGTAATATTCTTTCTATCTGTTTTACCCTTTCTTTTTCCATAGTTATTTTAAAACTTTCTTTGCATTTTCCAAAAAAATATTTCCCTTTTCTTTTGACAACTGTTTCAATTATATTCTATTTTGCCAGATCTCTGACCTGAACTCTCAAGTAAACGACCTCAGAGGAAAATTGTAAGTATTACTTGTTAAAATAACGTTTATTGTAGCAGCCAGCCTTGTTTCCGTCCATTGTTCCAGCAACACTTGCTTTATATAGGTTTATTATACAAATAGGTTTTATTTTTCTTTATTCGAGAATTGCATTTAAATTTCTATGACGTCATAGTCTAACAGAATGAATTACAGCTACAGACAAAAACATACATTGTACTTTTCGAAATCTTTTTAAACTACTATCAAATCGCTCGCACAAAAAAGTTGTGTCGGTGGACAATGCAGGAGTTGTCCCCAAAATACTAACTGCACAGTATAATGATATGGCACGTCCGGGAGAGGGCGCTGCACTTCCATTCTTTGTTACGTTACATTGTTACACGTGGTGATACTTTGCACTACGTTCTACTACACAGTATAATACGTCCAGCTATTAAAACATTAACAACAAAAGCTTAAACGAAAACGCAGCTACGTATGTATAGAAAAATAAATAAATTTTAGCTTAATTCTTGTTACCGTTATAAAATGCTAGATTAGAAATTATGTTTAGTTTTTTTTCAAGATTTTTTCTTTTGAAACAATGGCTTTATTTTATTGACTAACGTGTGTATCTTCCAGCGTCAAACCCACACTAAAGAAGGTGTCCAAATACGAGAACAAATTCGCCAAGCTCCAGAAGAAGGCCGCCGAATTCAACTTCCGTAACCAATTGAAGGTTGTCAAAAAGAAGGAGTTCACCCTTGAAGAAGAAGACAAAGAGGTAATTGGTCATTTACGTACAGGTTTTAGATTAACTTAAGATACTGGCGTTAAAGGTGATACCACTTTCAGTGGTAGGATTCTTCAGAAGACGCCCTGAGAAATTAGAGAAAAGGTGGCGCAAAGTTTTTAATTGCTATTTCAAATTTTTGGTTAGAATTGATATGTTATAAGCAAGCTTGAGACTTACCATCAACTTGTTGATCTTATTACGTACTTTTTTAATTAGAATAGTCGAAATTATCTTAGTTATACAAATAAGAAACGTTCTGGCACATCATTATAAAAACAGGCATAATAATTACACATAAGCACACACAGATGGTACTAAACAGTTGCCAAGCTCTTCTTTCTTCTAATTGATTTTGGCACAAACTAAAGTAGTCTAATAAAATGTATTCTTACTAATATTTTACGAACTTTACATGTAATAATTACTGAATACTACATACCTAATGCAATCAGTTCATAATTTACTTACCTAATTCTACCTTTTATGTGACAGAGGTATAAAGTGCTTCCTGATATATCAAAAGTAAAGTATATAGAGCTACTTTACCGTAACATTTTAAATCTCATTTTTCCATATGTAATGTAGCATGATAATGTCATATTGCTCATGTTCCTACAGGCTAAGAAAGCAGAGAAAGCCGACTGGGCCATCGGAAAGAAGTAAAAGTTCATAAAAACAATGATTCCTCTCTTAAGTTCCATCAAACAACCGATGATACATTTATACTTAATCTAATTTAAATTTAAATAAACTCTTCTTTTTACCACAATGTTTTGAGTTCCACAAAGACCCAATAACTAACGAGGTGAGAACTATTTGGGTTACGCGGCAATATGCATAGCTTCACTATTTCACGCCCTTGTGGTTTTGTGAACGTGTTAATACTATTATTGAAACCCTGCTCGAAGGCTTGCGCTCTATTGAAATGCGAGTTTATTTTAGCATCGAGCTTACCCCGCTTCGCAAATCCTCTGAAATATAGGAACTCTAAACCCACTGCTATTTCTATGTCAGTGACTAACATTTTCCAATCAATCTGAGGCTTAAAGCCGACAAACGAGAATAGGCTTTTTAACAACTGTACATAATTGTTTTCCAACACACCCACACACAATACACACTCAAGCACAACACTTCTTGAGCAAAACACTATATATGATAGAACAGACCAACATCTCTTAGTTTTAGAATAATAGATCGATGTTTAGAATAGATGTTACGAGCGATTACTTGAATATTCATTAGTTAATTAATGAAGTTGTTACAAAAGTATCATGATTCACAGGGTGGTGCTGGTGGCAAGGTAATTAGAATAAATTGTAGATATCTACACTGTTTTTACTAGACACGCAGCATGGTCTATTTTCAGCACAGCTTGCAAGTCAAGTTAGACTGGCTGTGAGTTCTGTAGCAGGAAAAGCTGTATTTTAGTAATGCTATGCTACTTATAGTACCTGGATTTTGGCGTCACACATACAAAACACCAGCTGCCTCATTTCTTTTAAGTCACCCGACACAGGTGTGCTATTTAGTTGCCTATGTTCTTTGTCATGTCACTTTCCATTACAATGAGCTACAAAATATTGAACCATTTAGAAATACAGACTAAGGTTGATGTCATCAATAGAACTACGACGTTTTCCCCACGTGAGCCTAGCATAAATACACTTGTGTACATAATACATATACAAGTAAAGAAACCGAATTATTTAGGTTACTCTTTATTGGCATTTACATTTTGTTGGCTTATTTTTTCAGCGCTTATTTCAATACAATATTTTTATTTGAGTGAATGTGATCCGCTTCGATCTGAACTGCTTTCACATATCATTGAAATATTTCAGGCCAAATTACTTGTAGTCTGAAAATTATTGATTTATTTCTGTAGAATAGATTATGATGATGTTTTGGTTTCAAAGATAGGCACATATGACTGCTAGATGAGCTTCTTTACCACAGTACGTTTACTTAACTGTGGCGTCGTTCTATTTGTTTCTCTTTCATGCTCATTATTATTTACGAGAGGAAAAGAAAAACCCATAGAATAAGCCACATGTATGGAACTAACTGTGGATACACATACGTCGTTATTTAAAGTGAAATAGTTACTCAGTCAACTTTTCTTTCACATCGAAAAAAACAAAAGACAGTGCAGCTATTTTACTATAGATACTTCGTGTAGTGTTAGTAATAAGAAATAGTGTGATGTAAACAACCACACCATGTGTTTGTATGATTCAGCACCTGTATATACAAGTATATAATGTATTTTATGAGAGCTTCAGATTTTACTTTATAATAGTCGTCTGCGTATCGAATATATAGCAGCGGTCCGCAGTCGGCTTAGATGTACCTAGACTAATATGTTTCTTTTATGTTTACAGAAAAAGCCAGACTGGTCCAAGGGCAAGCCCGGAGATCAGAAGGTAAAAGAGGAGGAGGTTGAGGCATGAAGTATTAATCCCCCCCACTTAAAATAAGACCTTTGTACCATCTGACAATTGTAATTAACTTTATGTGAACATGTGATATGCCCGCCCTACACGGCTACCAGGGCGGCCCGCCCTGGTCCCACCAGCCACGTTGTTCCTCCATTATTTATGTATTCTATCGACCAACCATTTTGAACGTGTCAACATAATTTTATAATTATTTATTTATTAAATAATTTTTTTGTAAGATAAATAATAAAATAATTTTTCTGTAATATTTTATACGTCGTAGATGTCATTTAGTACCCTTATTTATTCCCAAACCCCACCTATCCATCTATTTGTGTTTTTATATCATGCCTGATTTCACCAAATTACAAAATTTCCTTAAATATTTTACTTTAATTTCCTTCCTAGTAACAGCCTGTATTAGTCGTGTACCCATTATGTTTTGGTAAAATTATAACATAAGATTTTTGGTGAAGTCGGGTAGGTATTTTTAGATCAAGTCGGCGTTAAGATTTTTTGTTTTTTAATTTTTATTAATGGTATGTAAAAATACCTATCAAACGTGCATAACGTTCATTAATATAGTTACCAAACGTATTATCGCAGTATAGTATTTTATAAGTGAAGACACAAATTATAGCCCTAAACTTGGATTTAAAAGTTACACCATCCAGCTGAAGAAATAAAATATAAGATAAATAATTTGTATTGGAGAGCTATTTCTTCTTGTAGATCATTAAACAGAAATACTGTAGGTACCTCTACAAGCTTAACTAAAGCTTAAGAAGACAACGTAGATAAGATACTACGGTATTACTAGACAGCTTGACAGGACAAATAGTTACGAAACCCACCAATAATGAAATATTTGGTATGTCATTAGTTTACATTGATGTGTCACTAATTCTGTTGTAATTGTTGTCAATATTTATAAAAAAAGGTGGTGTATGTACCTAACTACAATTTAGGAGTATTATTTAAATTGGAGGACTTTACTCGTTGTAAATTTTATTTTGACTGTTACCTCGTTTACGTATAGTTATGTCTATCGCACATTACTTTTTGGCAAAGCTAAGTCTATACTTAGACTTTGACGTCTGTACGTCAAAATTTAAAAAGAAAATGTAACTAAATTTGACGTTAGGTAGGTTAAAAAACACTCCACGAAAGTGCTCTTTCTTCGACGCTGATTTCGGTAAGTCTGAGCGAAGCATCAAAATATTTCTTTTTAAAAACAAGCTTTTATTCACAACATTAACTTCATCATCGTAACACTTTCTGACAAGGATTTGAAGTAACTTATAAAAAAATGTACATAAATTAAAGCTTCACTAAAATAATTAAATTGCTTTGACGTTATTTCATGAGCTGATGTTTTTGGTGAGGTTAATTTCTTTGTCCTGCCCGGTCGGCTGTTTCGGACCAAACGAAAGTAAGGAATGTTTAAAAATGAAAACAGTGATCCTAGCACACAGTAGCATCCAACATAGTATCATCCTTAAATAACCATACAAAGCAATCGTACACAAAGAGAAAAAACGAAAAAAAAAACGCAAGAATTGCCTCTTTTTATTAAGTAGGCTGAATTGAATACCCATGACTTCTTAGACAGTGTTTTAATGCTATTATTAGTTTATGAAGTAGAAAATAAATTATGCCTCATCTTAGAAAATCTATCCCACTGATAATGGTTATGAATGCAATGCTTACACGATTGATAGAAACCATAAGACACATTTTGTTTCGCTCAAAATTAACCAGTCATAGCTTATATACTGTGTTTTATTCCCGGGTAGGCACGTTGGCAGAATATTGAATCTCGTGCCTTTCATAATTCATTATAATCTCGCAATAACCTTTTTCATGGATTGATTATATCAATTAATTACTTTGACATACACCGATGTTGTAATTTGATTGAGTTGATTACGAGTGCTGGCGCTGGGTTTTATCTTTATAATTAAAAACATAGACGCGTGTGCCGTTGTTTACTTGGTAGCTGAATATTCAGTAGTACAAATTTGATAAAACAGGGTTTATTTAAAATACAAGAAAAATTAGTAAATACGGCTATGTATATAAAGTCAAGAGCACCTTGGTTTATGAGAATATGGCATTAAAGGTTTTAAGGGTACCTAAATGAATTTTACTTACCTACTTATGACGTTAACATACATTATGTATACAAAATTCACATTATTTTAATGTTAACGATAAGGAACAAAGAACTTATGGAAGGATTAAAGAATCAGATTTAAATCTGCATAACGACGTTATCTCTCAGCCAGTTTAGGGAAAAACAGAATCTAAACTAAAAAAACATCCAATTAACTCGATTTTTGATCTGCTTCTACTTTTAACTATGGCTTATCACTCGAGCTTGTAAATTTACTAACTGTCAGTAATATTAAATTGTACCAGGCTAGATTAATATGCTGTGTTGTAGGAAGGAGAGGCGCAACCAGCAGCAGAAGGTGCGCCGCCCGCAGAAGGGGCGCCCCCTGCAGAAGGTGCGCCGCCAGCGGAAGGGGCACCGTCAGCGGAAGGGGCGCCACCCGCAGCAGGTGCGCCGCCAGCGGAAGGGGCGCCACCTGCAGAGGGTGCTCCTGCACCGCCAGCTGATGGCGCCGCACCTGCCGCACCACCCGCAGAAGGTACATTTTACAAAGAAGTTCCGTACATGTACAAAGCTCCGGTTGATGTTCAAACCTCAGAAACCCAAACAATATTCCCAAAATTCTTAATAAATTGCCATAACATACGTTTTTAATTTAAATATTTTCTGAAGGCGCTCCAGCGGCGCCCGCCGAAGGAGCACCCGCCCCAGCAGCCCCCGCGGCACCGGCGGAGGGCGCTCCAGCGGCGCCCGCGCCCGAGGCCCCCGCGCCCGCCGCACCGCCCGCGGACGCGGCTCCACCAGCCGCTGAAGCACCCGCTCCAGGTTAGCTACAGCTCTTAGCTACAGCTACAGACTTCTATTGCCACTCATTTGATTCAAACAGTGTACTCTTTAGGTATGCCACCTAGAGAAAAAGACTTTACATGAGATACTAGCTTCTTCGTGTGATCCCGCTTGCATTATTTTATACATTGTATACGGCAAACAGCATTTACAAGTTCACTTTCGTTCGTCTATTACTTTAGATTTGATTTAGATTTGACTTTGATTACTAATTTTAACGAAATCTGATTATAGGAACATTAATTAAAATTCTGAGCAAACATTTTTTTTCCAGCCCCTGCTCCTGAAGCTCCAGCTCCTGCTCCAGTTGAAGGTACATTTTTATTGTCTCTATTTTTTGGAGAGCAAAATGTCAATCTATTTCGGTACTTTTAAAATATAAATATTAAAATACTCGTCTAATTCGTTCGTTTCCAAACGGTTGACATATTGTGAAGTGCCGAAGTTAGGTTATTAAACAATTTGCTTGCGGCATATACAGGGCAATCAGGAAAGAGTGTGCTAAGCCAAAACGGCTTCATTGTACTCATAAGTTATGAACTATGAGTTATTTACTATGAGGTCTACCTTGAAATTGAGAAAAAAATAACAGCTGTTTTTTACATACATTTTGTCGACGATCAATGAACTTTTTGTATGGAACACCTTTTTTTTAACGAACGGGTTTTTTTTAACGAGAATTAGATTGGGTTCATTGTAAGAGTTGTATGATAATGATGAGTACAATAACCCCTTTTGACTTAGTACACCAAAAACCGATAACCCTGTATATTGTTTTGGTAAGAATTCTGTAGGTACTAATGTAACACTTATTTGTAACTTTTGTATTATTTCTTTCAGCCTCAGCTTAGACATGAAAATGTGAAGAAGCCACAAGAAGACTCGATTAAACAAATACTCGAAGAAAGCGCCTACATCATCTCACGACGAGTAATTGTTATAAGGATATTTTTATAATTTTATCATCTTTTACACCATGCTTAATTGTAACAAAATCATTTTTTTTATGACCAACAAATAAAAATTACAAAATATTTTTACATTGTTTTTTACATCCAATATCGAGTCTCAAACGTTACGTGACTTGCCAAGGCCAGTGATTTATTTCTTTTCTTCTGATTCAATAAAATTCATCATATAAGCTTGCTATTTTAAAAATACGTTGCACAAGATGTCGGATGGGGATAATATAAAAAAAATAAACGGATTAAAATAATTACCAAATATATTTCTACTCAATTTATTTTCATTTGAAAAACGATACACTCGCATAGTCCCAAATGCGTTTTATTTCGAGAATAACCTTAATTAATTCAAATCGCCGTAGCACTGGGCGCGGAGTTAGGACACATGTTACCGGTATTTAACCCTGATATCTAAACCCTCATTCCGATCCAACCCGGGCCAACTATAATAATCCAAATAATTCCCTGGGATCACACAGCGGATGGACTATTGGACCAACTTTGTGGCTAAAACTGCTCTCAGTTCTCTCTATATTTGGAATCACAAAAGACCGAGGCCTTTACACAGAGCCAGTTGTAGCGTAGTTCGCTAATCACTCCGTTTCCTCTGTCATTTACTGTACCCTTCTAAGCCACTCGGTGGATGCCATTTAGCTGCTTCCATGAATGTGCGGTCCTATCGCCACATTTAATGGATTAACCTCTCGGTCGCTGTGCCATGCGCATATTTACGTTATAAAAAGAAAGGGCCCCAAATATCCGGTGGAAATCTCCGGCACGGGATGGCCTTAATAATTATCTCCATTCGCTTTATCTTCAACCCTATGGAGGTAACGAATGGGCCACATTAACTTTAATTAAAATGACTACGCTGTTTGGAGTTTTCTTTATTATTTTCATTGTTGGTCCTTTTTATGTAGGTACCTATGTACTTACTTATTATGCAGTATTATATAGTAGATATATTTAGTACTTAGATTAGTATTTGTTTAATACATAAAGTCGTTCGTTTTTGTCCTATGGTTCAACAAACAAATCATGGAAAATATCGGATTGCTAAAGTCAAAACGTGAGAACAAAGAGTTCAAAAACCTAACATATTTTATTTTACCATATCATGTCTCCTAACAATTAGTGTTCATTTTTTATGTACCTATCTCAGTGATATTTATTCTAGTCGAAAATCTGATAGGTAGGTACGTGAGGTAGATTTGGCAAACATTTTGTAAAAACCTTCTCACGCAGTTCCTAAGGATGAGAATCGGATGTTTCAAGCTGTGTTGCTAAATGTCTCTACTTTTCAAGTTCCAGCATTAAAGTGAGGGTCGAACAGGCATCCATAAGTAACCCAAAGTAATCTCAATCTAATCAAGCCACCCAAGTTTTGACTTTAGTCACTTTAATCCTAAATTGAACTTAAGTTGGAACTTAGTTTGATGAAGTGTAACTGCATGAGCTGTTAGGTTAATACTACATAAGTGTAGAAAGTTTGGTAGCCATTAGACAATATACTTTTGTTGTGGATCTATTTGTTACGATAAAATTTTTAACAACCTAATATTTCGCGTTATCGCCACGCACGATCCAACGTTTCCTTAAAGTTTTTATCAGTAAGTAATAACCCAATTATTTTTATTTAGTTTTTGAGCAATTCCGTGTGTCGAAAATGCCAAATAATGACCGGATGTAATTATCTTTCTTTAATATTTATAAGACTCTTGTTGTAATTGTCTCTAGCAGGATATTTGAAAATAAATTATGTCGCATAATTAAAAAAAGTGTGGCGCATGGACGTGACTTAATTTTCATGGTAATTAGACGGCAGGTAATGGTTTCGGTCACCAATTAGAATTAAAAATCATTATTAATTAGGAAATTTATATCATTTATTGAACATCCAAGTACTTAAAATCATACATTAAGTGTTAGAGCATGACATAACAAATCAAACATCTGTGTAACTACAGTAAAACTAATTGAAACGAAAAAACCACATATTTATAAGCCACACACTCGTATTTCAACATAAGATTTCTGAATGCTCATAAATTTAACACGTGGGTAGAACCGGCGGCAAAGTCGATGGCAACGGCGCAGAAATATCTGGGTTGAGAACGAAATCTGACGGTTGAAATACCGACGAAGTTTTTACGGAGTTCCTGAAACATAATGAAAAAGATTTTGGGATTCCAGCCTAGATCTTTGATAGCCACCGATGTGGAATAAATCAGGACAAGCGATAAATACAGCTGCTGACTAGTTTCTCCTTGTCATACCGTTTTTACACATATGTGATCGTGGATCTCCTCGCGATTGTCGGAATTTTTGTGGTGCACGCGTCCGTGTTTTGCCAAGTAAGGTAACTTGTCCCGAGCGCCCAAAAAATATTACTATCTGACGCCAAAACCGCGAGCGACGTGACGAAGTGAACTCTACCAGGCGAAATAATAACACGACACCGCAGGCATGGACGAGGTGTGTACCAAAGTCTACAGACTGTTCTCGATCAAACAATCGCGCCCGCGTTTGTCTCGACATTCCTTGTCGCTTTCTTGAATGTGTAATGTGTGACTTATTCTGATACCAAGAGACGTATACTTTTCACTCGTACTCGAGCACTCCCGATACTCGCTTTGAAGATACACATCGACAGAGATAAAAGTTCGATTTGTGACTGTGACGGGGAGAATTTATAGGGAGAGCCGTCGAGTAAATCATCGAAGACATTTGCGTTTTATTGTGTCAGAGGGAGCACTTAAGATGAGTGGAGTGTGTGTGTTTGTAAATAGCGGGGTAAATGGCGATGAGTTATAAAATACCTACGACGTTATTTATGCTACGTGGTATTTATACTTGCATATTGTGGTATGATAAATGGGTATGAGGCACGATAATAGACCCTATTTCAGAGAACGCTAATCCTAATTAAGCTATAAATATACCTTTCTTTGTTAATGCTGCGTATTAGACAAGGACATTAACACTTTTAGCTAAATTAGATTCAGCATCTTAGATTTCTGAATAGGGCCTCGTATCATCGAAGTAAAACTGGTAAGTCGTCATTAAAATGTATCGTTTTCAAGCCATTCCTCATTTGCTTTTGATATAATACACCCTTGACCGTGATATGAATTTTGTGTAAGTAAAATATACAGCTGAACTAATATCTTAGATACTTTCTACAGATGGGTAAATAATGCTCATTCTATAGGGCGAAATAGGATATTGCTTGTCATAGAAATCGTAGAGCTGTACTCACCACACGTCTTTAGAAACTACAGATCGTATAAGTGGTATCTCTATGCTAGAAAACCTCGTAGATAAGGACAGGGTGTATGCTCCGTGGTTGTCCACCACCAGCCAGTCGTTGGGAGAACAGCGCGGCAACTTCATTTGGCTGTTCAGCGTCACAAGGTCCAGGACGTTACATGTAGGACCCCATAGGATAGTCTCCTCTTCAACAATAGCGTCCGATTTGGTTGATCGCTGCAATTTATGGTGGAGATAGTAGTAGTATTTTAATTTCTTTCGAAAGAAGAAAAAAAATCTTCTTTTTCCGTATTTTGTCATAAGCTTACGAGTAAGTATTAATTTTCCATGCAGTATTAATTGAGAGTATGTCATTTCTGCTTGGTCATCTCTAACATCAGTAACCATTTTGACTCAAACTCAGTAGTCTGTCTGTTAAAAAAAAAACTGTATGTACCTACCTGAAATTTGCAGAGCGTATGCCAATTACTATCGAAACGAAAAGTTCCATGTATTCCGTTATTTAAATATACCATATTTACGGCTGCATCGTTTTTAATGACCTGCAAAATAGTGTTTACAAAATCCTACTAATATTATAAACGCGAAAGTTTGTAAGAATGGATGGATGGATGTTGGTTACTCTTTCACGCCAGAACGGCTGAACAGATCTGGATGAAATTTGGCACAGATATAGATTATAGTTTAGAATAACACATAGGATACTTTTAACCGCGGCTGAAACCGCGGGGCGCAGCTAGTAATATATTTACATACCTATTTATTCGTTAAAATAAAATAAAAAACCTTCATTCTTATTTTAAAAATCGAAGTATAAAATTTAATGACGAATGACGTTTTTTACATGTTTATTAAACAAAAAAGGTATGAAACTATTCAGGATGAAATATAGGCTTTTCTGATTTCTGTGTCTGTTCAATTGATAAATCTCCATCAATTCAGACTGTACGGACTGGTGCAGAAGCGCGATGGGCTTGAGGCTGTTTCAATTCACGGCACAGATATACATATGTACGGTCAGGCGAAATTTAAGATAAAACTTCTGGTGCATGGTAAAAAAATATATTTAAAAAAGAGTTCCCGCGTAGTTCATATTTACCCGTCGAATGCCAGCAATACTGCAAAACATACTAAAGGCGGAATCACACAGGTACCCGCCTGGTTCAGCAAACACTTCCACAGCTGGTTCAGGAAATAGTTCTGTTAACGTATCGTTTATGAGGTATGATACCTATTAGGAAAATAAAAAGTTTGTTAATATTGAAGTAATAATACTATGCCAAATAATATTTTGCATTATTAAGTAAAGTTATAACTTTAAGTAAGTAGGTACTAGATTTAACATTGAAATGCTCTCTCCTCAATTGTCCATGTGACGATATAAACGGGCAAGAATAAATCTGATGAACTTCATGAAATTCTGCACAAAAAACTGAATGTCATGAGAAAACCTAACCATATAAAATACTTTCGAAAGGAAAAGGGGTGAAGAAATAAGAAAATCATGGCCAAAACCTAATGTCGCACATAATTGTCCCAGTAACTATTTCTTAACTTATGAAAGATGTCTCTCATTGAGCCACAAAAGCTTTCCAACCTCGTCAATAGAATCAGTCCTGTTACTCAAGTATCCACCTCCAATATCTACAATGTCCATTCGTCTCCCACTCCTCGCCTCGTGGTCGAACAACGCTTTCGCTTGTCGTAGACCCAGCACATAGCTCTCGGGAGAGTAGCAGAGACTGCCTACGTGGAAAGCTACTCCCACCACCTGCAATCATTTAGAATTTTATACCGGCTCTACACTATCACCACGAACGCCCACAAAAGCGTTTTGCCTATTGGTCAAAAACCATTAACAACCAATTAAAAGCTTTCGCGGGCGTTCGCAGTAATAGTATGGTATGCGCATTAGTTATGACGTCCCAGGTTGCAACGTGAAATAAATAATAATAAAACCCCGTACATACGTTCAATCCAAAGCTTGCAGCTTGGTCCAACAAGCTAATGGCTTCCATTTCAAAGTCACAACCAAACTTTAATCCCAGCTTTATCCTAGCATTACCGTCTATTCGTATGCGAATTAAGAGCCTGCAAAGAATTTTAATGATTCCGTAGGTAATTGAAATTTAAACAAATATATCTGTCTAGCTGTTTACTTACTTCGCTTCAGGCCAACATTTTCGTAGCTTCTCTAATTCGCATGAACTGTCAAAGGTTGTGTATTTGACACTCATACTCCGCGCATATTCCATAGCTTCAGAGCTTTTACATAGCACGGCATAAATTATTTTGCTGTAAGATCATATTGACTATAAGTGTTAAAATTACTTGATCTATTTTCCGCGTTATCCATAATATATACATTTTTTTAAATTCAGTTGATAAGTAGTTTACGTATATTAAGTATATAGGTTTCAGTTAGGCAACCAGAATCTTCGATACCTATAATACCTATACCTATATCCACAACCTTACTGATTAATTATCTAGCTACAGATAGGTCACTATTCTATGAAGGTCATTAAACTTATAATGTTAGGAAAAAAATTGTATTACAAAATTCTTGCTTTACTATTTACCTTGGATTGACGCCTAGTTTCCTCACATTGTAGATCTCTCCAGGAGATGAGCAGTCAAAGCCAAGATCCAGAGCAGCTGCCAATCGCAACATCAAGTCTGTGTCATTTGACTTTAGAGCTGAAAAAAAAAAGACCGAAAGAATAGTCTGCAAACTATGTTTTTTGTATTGTGTCAACTGAATTTCTGGCGGTGGGTTGCATTGCAAGTAAGATAATACCAACTAAGATAATACCAACCATAAAATATCTTGACTCTGGGCATCAGTTCTTTGAAGTGTTGCACTCGTCTGTACACCTCATCCATGTTGAATGTATAGAAAGGTTGCACTTGTCGCCCGCCCTCGATCATGGCTCGGGCCACGTCAGCCGGAGTGTGCTGCTGCAGCACGTATGCTGGAGTCACGAGACTCTTAAAACCGAGATATTTATCGTTCATAACGGTTTTTTTATTATTTTATCTGATTTAATAAAAGTTATTTTAAATATTGTCAACTGCAATAGTGAGCCCAGTAAACTGCCCGGTATTTCTCACTTAAATACTGGCTTTCTTACGCTTGTAATAAATATTCATAATGGTAGGTGGCTGAGTTTCTAGACACAATAAATCCTTTCAAAACAAGATTCGTTTCGTTTTGAAACATTATATACGTGCATTAAGCCCATTCAAAACCAAATAAGCCAATCTTTTTTCGCTAAAACAATATGCTCGAAGTCATAACCATTTGACCATTGTGTTTGTTTCAAATGAAAACGGCAAACTGGCAACCTTCATAAAGTTATTGTCTCACGTAAATTTTAAATGATACGCCATTCGCTCGTTGTTTTTTCAGTGCGATTTAGGAAAAGAAATAGCACATAACATCTCTATCTAAGTGGGGAAAGTTTCCCACTTTTTTATATCTACCTATATAATATGTATGATGTGACAGTTCCACTGCCCATGTTAATGCATCCTTCGTCATCAAACGAAAACAACATTATATTTTCCAACGTTTTGAATTATATTTGCCGCAGGTAAATAATAAAGTTCTAAGTAAATTTAATCTAGGATATTTACGACAATTAAATAAAAAGTTAAAATGAATAAAATTATTAGAGAAAAAGTTTCAAGTACAGTTATTATCTTGTTAGTTAAAAAACCTTTTAATGAATGCATTACCTCAGTTAAAAAAAATACTGCTTAATTAATAGTTAAAAGTAAGCGTATAAATTATTCTTATTTGTATATGTAATGTAGGTATTATTTTAAAATATTTTAATTTATTAAATAAAAAAACTTTAAATGAAAAGTAAAAAAAAACACAAAAAAAAACTAAAGAACCCACAATAATTCAGTCTTGGAATTCAGTCGTATGGTTATTATATACTATACAGCATTTAGTCGGTCTGCCTCGTCTTGAGAGCGTTACAAATCTCTGTTCTTATACTTATGTTATTATGTTTACTCGAAAGGCCTTTTCTAAGTAACATTTGGTATAACTAATCCAGCAAGTATACGTGCAATCGAATTAGAAAAAAACATAATTTATAAATTTGTGGTCCACGGAGACTGGCATTATTTGAATGCCTATACCTAGTTAGTAATGATACATAATTAACTTTTATAATTTTACAAAACTAACCATAAGATATCTTAACTCTAAGCATCAGTTCCTTGAAGTGCTGCACTCGTCTGTTCGCTTCATCCATATTGCATATATAGAAAGGCTGCACCTGCTCTCCGACCTCTATAATAGCCACGTCATCTGGAGTGTGATGTTCTATATGTATCTAGCACAATAAATGCTGGGGTCACGTCGCTCTTATACCCGTTAGTTCCCAATGTTGCCATTTTCAATCAATCTTTTTGATCTTATTGTATGCTATCTTATATTTACATTCATCATGCATATAAACTCGGAAAGAGATCGTAACTGTAGGGATCAACTTAAACCGTGCAGTATTTTTTCTTTGTATGAAACTCCCTCCGGCAACGCACACTAATCAGAATCGTAACGCAATCGCTCTGCCTCTGTGAGGTAAGGCGATACGGTGACGATCCCTTTCCAAGTTGATTTGTGTTTTATACCCTTTTAGCATATAAGTACCAAAGAATAGGAAATAAAATGTACACAACCTATTATTACAGCAAACTGCCCACTATAACGGTTTTAATCCCACGAGTAACTCATCAATAAGGTATCGTCTTTAATATCCTTATTCAGAAGTAGGTACAGTCATATAAAAAATGTAAGGCGATCAAACTTATTTCGTTACTTACCTATAGGTATATCTACTACTATAAAAATACCTATATAAATACTAGTGTCATTTTTCTGAGATTTTTATAAAAAAAAACTATTTTTAAAATATTTACATAATTACATAAATTTTAATATCCAATATTTTTTATTAATTTTATAATATTTGATTTATATGTTTTATATTTATGGATATTGTTATAAATTATTTCAAGACCATGGAAACAAAGTCCTTCATTCGGAACATTCAAACTAATTTCTTTGTTATGACGATGATAAAGCTGCAACTCGTAAATTCACAAACTTAAAAAAAGCACAAATTACGATGCCACCTTTTTGTTTTACCGCCGAGAACCGAAATAGGTATATGCAGTGCCATCTGTAGTATTAGTTTTAAAGCGTTAGTACCGCTATTCAAAGTAAGATGGCGTTGATTACGAGCTCGTGCCTTGGGAACTTTAGTCACCGGGACCTTTCTTTGGCTATGGACTTCTAATAAACTGACAAATGTAGGTTCATAAAGGAAAATAAAACGAGTGTAGGTTTCATGGTACGAGTTTATGTTATAGTAGAATAATTAGGGTTAAATATTTAAATGAAACCATGATTTTATTGACCGAAAAGACGGTGAAATTATACGTATACTCCTCCAGTGCAATTATCTTTCTATTGTTTCCATTTATCTCATCAAAATAATATTATAAGTGCTCGCAACACTTTGTTAGTATGAGGATAGACTTATTATTATATATGAAGCGATGATAGCCTAGTTATAGAAGGCCCGCCTCTCAAGCCAGAGGAGCGGGTTCAAACCCAGCTGACGGCACGCACCAATTTGTTCATTGTATGAACATATGTGCCTATTGTATGTCCCCTGCTACATGACTGGAGCCTGGTGTATGGCGACAGGCTCAGCCCCTGTCACATTTGGGACTAAATATCGCCCGGCGAACTCTGGGTGCTTTATTACACCTCTGCCAGCCCTCTCGAAGGAAAGCCGTGATGATATGTATGTACCTTCAAGTTAAAATATTCTCATTCTCATGTCAATCGGAGAGTATTTTATCGACATGTTTTCTGAGTCCGTGCTATGAAGCGGGAGTAGCGAACATTATGTATACGACAAACGTCAAATGGAAACATTTTATCCCTATTTAGGGATTAGGGTGGAAAATAATTCGTTAAAATATTAGAAAAAGAATGTTGTAAATACCTATAATAGGTTTTCACTTCAGAACTATGTTATTTAGTGTTTTCTTTTTTTTTAATGTCTAAAGTGTAAACTGTTGGTATTTCTACCTAAATAAATAAATAAAATAAAAAAGATAATTGTTTCCACTGATAGGTGGATAAAAACGGTGGAAAGACTATTTCTCCACGCCCCTTGCAGGTAGGCCTACCCCTAGGCCTGCAGGTAGAGCATTCCTAGACAAAAATGGTCACATGGACGACACGCAGTGACGTCAATCGATGCATAAGCAAGATCAGAGTAAGTACGAGTAGTTTAAAACGGCACACGTGTTGCCCTTGGAGCTGGGTGAGATCTAGCGCTAAAGCAAGCTTTCGAGAAATTAGATTAATGCATTTTTTTTTTTTTTTTTTTAATTTAAAAAATTACACTCCACGGACTCCGGGGACCGTGACTTTTTTTAACATGAATCTTAAATTATTATTTAAGGGAAATACAGGTAGAGGGGGGTTAGTTATTAAGTCTTAATCTAAGGTTAGGTTAAAGGTTTTCAGATTTACTTAATGCATTGTGAGTACACCACGAGCAGACCAGCGACCCGCAAGCAGCACCCGATCACGAGTATGACGCATGTGCCAGCCATCGCTCTCCTCAACCATATTTGAGGGAAGAGAACGACCCGACACACGACACCGCCGCAAGAAGGTGCCTTCGATAGTGAGCATGAATGCTCGAGATGGACCCACAATTTATATAAAACGATAACAAAATAAAATTTATAACGAGAACAGAAATTATTACAATTTTTATAACAATTAATATAACATCATGGCCTCCTCCCGACTCAGAGCCTCCATCACTACTGCGTTCCGATCTCTGATGGCCATCTGCAGGTTATATTCCTTGATGGTCTTCGGTGATGCAGCCGATTAATGCATTTTTTACGGTTTGTCGTTGTCGAATGTTGATTGTCCACATAATAGCCAAAGTTTGATAACAGAAGTGAGAGAGACCAAATTTCCAATTAATGTGTCTCAATAGCATTTTAGTGGCCAGATCCATTTAGTTTTTTATGTGAATGTCAATTTTTTAACGGTTTGATCTTAAAAACTCATTTTGTTGAGCTCGTGGCCTAGCAATACTAGCATTAAAGGTAATATCTAAACAAAAAGCTACAATCACTTAATTAAAAACGCAGTTATGGTATCTGTTACATAACTGGAGTCTGGTGTATGGCAACAAGGTCGCCTCTTGTCATTCGTGACCGAATATCGTCTGGTGAAGTGTGGATGTTGAAATACACCTCTGCCAGCTTCTTCGGGAAAAAGGCGTGACGATATGTATAAAGTAACGCTATTAAGAAGTAATTATATCCCGAAAGTGGTTCTTGTCAGACTGCGAGATAGATTAGAAATGCAGTAAGTATTTACATTGTTACCAAGAAGTTTTAGTCGAAATCAAGTAAATATAGATAAATAAGAAACTACCTACAGTCAGAGCATTTAGGTAAAGCAGATTCAACAACAACTTCAAACGTTATTAAGTTGTGCGCCATATTCGAAGAAATATGTCTTGCGTGAAGCATACAAAAATATTCGTCATAGTTTTTCAACGTGTATGGGAAATAGTTCTGATATATTAGGCAAGAAATATTTAAGTAAATTTTTATTTTTATCTTAATTAAACAGGTAGGTACACTTTTTTATAATAATTACGTAGGTACTTACTACAAAACTACTATTAATAAAACTTTAGTACCACAAATATTAAAAGTTAACAAAATAGCAGAAGAATAATTAACTCTACCTACAGTGGCTACAGTAAACTGTTACAGTTTTGTAATTTTGATTTTTTAAGCTATACTTTTAAAGTGGGAATATCACAATGCTCATAACTTGCACTAGTGGGCATAACAGGCGGCAGTGAAGAAGGTAGCGGAGCAGATATATCTGGGTTCAAGACGAAATCTGACGACTGGTACACCGGCGAATTCTTGATATGGTTCCTTAAACAATATTGAGAAAACAATTTTAATTGGGATTTATAATATTTCTTTAAGAAGTTATAATTGCTCCCGATATTAATTTACTAGTTTCCCAATGATTAGGTACTTCTGTGTGATCGCCGGCAACAAATAGTGTGTTTTTTTCGTCCATTCAAGGAATTCATTTTTGCACTTGAATAAATGAAGACTTTAGTATCTATAAAAGCATGCTATACAACTTACTGATTTTGGGTGTAGAAATACATAAAGGTGTTGTTCAACCCACCAAAGCGAACTATTTATAAAATATAATATCTCCGTATAAAATGTGATAAATTATATTTAAAGACATCATTTTTTTTTCAGAAATTTTGCAAACTTGTATTCAAAAAGCTGTTCACTTTGACGGGTTGGACAACACCCTTAGGTATTTCTACACCCAAAACTAGCACGTTGTATATTACATGTGTGTTCATTACCGTAAATTAGTAACTAAGTGAATACTTAGGCTCTTACCACAAGTCTTTAGAAATGACGGAACGTATAAGCGGTATCTCCAAACATGAGAACCTCGTGGAGAATGTGAAGGTGTAGGCTCCGTGGATGTCTACCACCAGCCAGTCGTCGGGCGAGCAGCGCGGCAGCTTCGTTTGGAAGTCCTGCATCACGCGGTCGATGGAATCGCATGTCGGACCCCAAAGGATGGTCTCCTCGTCTACGATTGGTTCAGCTTCTGCTGATCGCTATACGACACGTAAAAAAAAATCCATAAAATGCTCTCCATTAATAGAGCACAGTAGCGTAGCAGTAGAAGTATAGTGTTCCATAATTGGAAACAAATGACAATCAAATTTGAGTTCTCTAGTATGGTACAGCTACATTAGCGGTCTTCGGCGATAATTCGGGCTATCACGACAAGTGTAGCACCGGTTAGTTCGTCACTCACTGATGTATCGGGTGAATTATCATAAATTCCGCAGAGAGGCGACGAGTTGATCGCTAATGTAGAATGTAGAAGAGCATCGCCGATAACCGATAACGATGATTTTAGCGTGACAACTTAATTTATTTATTTTGTTACAGTATTACCTGTTTTGTTTTTATCTTTGTACAAACACTTTTTTACTTTTTGTATTTGTATCATTTCAGAACTCATTTATGAGCACAAACCTCGTATTTGTAGATCTTATGCCAATTTTCATCAAATCTCATAGTTCCATAAACTCCGTTGTTTAAATAATACATATTCACTGGTACATTATTCCGGACCACCTAAAACCAATCAATAACACAATAAATTTTATATGCAAGTAAATATATATATATATTTTTTATTCATATACGTTTACCCTTCGCACTCCAATAATGCTGCAGAACATCTTGAAGGCGGAGTCACTCAGATACCTGCCAGGTTCAGCGATAATTTGAACGGTCGGGTCGGGGAACAGTTCTTTAAGTGTATCATTTATTAGATACGACACCTGGTGAATAAGCAAGATAGGTGAGTGTTTATTAGGTTTAATACTGTAGAGTAAAACCAGGTTTTAAGCATGCCTGAGTTGAGTTAACAAGTACACAACGTTACGTTTTTAAATTGACATTAATTCAGGTAACTCCTTGTCTATGTTGTACAGTTCAGTTACATAGTCAATGTAGTCAATGTAGTCATTATGATGCATTATGATGCTAAGTTTTGAAATACCGCGCAACCTTTGTTTTAAACTAAATCCAATCGTCTCAATTTTATTTACTATCAATCAATTAATTATAAACTTAGTGACTCTTTGTAAAAATGTTATTTTATGTACCTATGTTTGTTTCGTCCTCTCTTGTTATTTTTTTGTGTGTAGTTAATCTTAGCTGATCACATTACAATACTAACCTCGTCAATATTATCAGTCTTGTCACTTAGGAATCCTCCTCCAATATCCACAATGTCCATTCGTCTCCCATTCCTAGCCTCGTGGTCAAACAAAGCTCTGGCTTGTTGCAGACCTAGCACGTAGCTGTCAGAAGAGTAGCAAATACTGCCAACGTGGAAAGCCACGCCTGCCACCTGCATAATTTAATAAATTAGTGTGTCGGAAAGATTTTTCATTTTTTAAATCACATATCATCTTAATAATTTGTTAGTGGCAGACCACATTACTTGTAGAATAGCTGTCTGATGAAGCAGAAATGTTCTCGAGGTGCGATCTCCAAACCGAAGACGCTAGTGTGAAATACTCTGTCAAAGTGTGTTTCTTGACACTTATAATCTGGGTGTATTGAAATATCGAGTGAATCGGTTAATTCTAGGCAAGAGTGTTCCATCGTAAGCCGCATCACTGCTTATCATCAGGCGTGATGGTGGCTAAACGTAACCCTATCAAGCAATAAAAAAAAAGACGCAGATGGTTGCGAGCAGCGCAAGACCGGTCGTTTTGGAGATTATATTGGGGAGGCCTTTGACCTGCAGTGGACGCAGTCGTCTTCCAGCTGAGGAGCAAACACGTGTGACGTCACTCATCATCGTCATCCGTCTCTTTCGTACTATTTGTAAATGACATTTTTCGGTCTTGCTTCAGCATTGATTGACGTCAATACGTGTTGCCCTCGTGAGCAGAATGCCGTACCTGGCGCAGCATATTATTATACCACGCCGATGATGAGAATCTAAATGTACCTAAGTGAGTATAGGACACAGTTACACGATACCGTTGAAATAAGTTGAAGCTGGTAGTTACGTCATTAAATTACAACTAAAGGTTGTTGTGTTGTTGAACTTGTTAATACATTTTGATTGTCAAGTAAAAATATTTAACGTACATTTAACCCGAGGCTGGCAGCTTCGTCCAACAATTCAGTGGCTTCCGATTCAAAATCACATCCATACTTTAATCCCAATTTCTTTTTAGCTGTACCGTCTATTCTTATGCGAATTAGTAACCTGAAAAATATTAGTGTTGTTGAAATATAAAAAAAGTAATGTAATAAGGATAAGAATATGGAGGAGTATCCTTGAAAAAATAAAACGCCATTTGGAATTTTTTTCAATCTATAGGTATTGTGAATGCGTCTTGCATCGTAGAGTTATTTCATGATGAATAATTAGGTACCTACTTATAATATTAGGTAAGTCAAACGACTCTTATTCAAGAACGCTCTGACCTACAATTAGTTGTATCATGTGAACCACAGAAGCGTTCCAAAAACGACTTGAATAGGTTAACCAAATAAGTATTGGCTATACGGCGTGCATCTCTACATAATATATTGTACCTTGCATCAGGCCAACATTTCTTTAGCTTCTTTAATTCGTACGAGCTATCAAATGTTGTATGCTTCACTCCTGCTTGCCTCGCGTATTCCATTTCTTCAGAACTTTTACACGGCATAGCGTAGATAATACTCCTGAAAAATTGTGTGTAAAACACAATATATAATATTTAACAAACATTTATAAAGGTAACTGACCAGTGGTTGCGCTATATTTTAAGTGATATTCCTTTTAATTTTATTTGTGTTATTATTTCTTGTGTGAACAATAATGTGTTTATCTATCTTGCTATCTAATCGATTTGATTGCATTTTTCGGTTGTTCGACTATGTCTTTTTGGTTACTGTGTAGTCTGTAAATTTTTGATTTGGTCTATCAACTGTATCCTTGACAAATATTACATACCTATACTTTCAATATAAGCTAATTTCTTCGGAACGCTGCAATTCTAGAATTTTGCTACTTACAGTGGATCGACATTTAGTTTTCTAACTTTGTGGATCTCTCCGGGGGAAGCGCAGTCGAAGCCAAGGCCCAATGCTACGACCAAACGCAGCATCATGTCTGTATCGTTAGACTTAACAGCTGTAAAAAAATATAATATCAGAGAATTCGTAACCAATAAGTACATTAATAGTACTAACTACTTTAGATAAATTAAATCTAGGCTTATCAGGGTTACGTGCAACAATGTACTCAATTGTAGAATTCAAATTTTCTATCTTAATTTTGTGCGTAGTTAAGATTAGAATAATAAATATATCTCGTATTTTGAGGTTACTGCTGCTCCTGCCATTGGTACATACATAATGATTACGACTGCTCTGCTAAAAGCGAAATGAAATGAGTAAGGCGAATATACTATACTATTACTTGGAGCAGTAAATACCAACCATAAAATATCTTGACTCTGGGCATGAGCTCTTTGAAGTGCTGCACTCGCTTGTACGCCTCGTCCATGTTGAATATATAGAAGGGCTGCACCTGTTCCCCGCCCTCTATCATGGCTCGAGCCACATCGTCCGGAGTGTGCTGCTCTAGCACGTATGCTGGGGTCACGTGGTGCATGAAGTGGACCACGTAGTCTCTTTCATTCATCATCTAAAAGAAGGAAATATAGTTACTTCTTCTTCGTGTCGATAATTTTTTTTAAATGTTTATAAATGTTTTTAGTTCCTTAGTTAATCGCGTTTATTACAATTATTACTAAGCTTGTCGAATGGTTGTCGCAACTAACAACCCTACCAATGGAAATGTATGTTAATGTCACGAATTTTACTAAAAATAGCACGTCAACATGTACAGAATTTACCTAAATGTTTAAATGGACATATACTTAACTACTCTTACAAGTAAGTATAAGATTTGGGTATTTATTTGTACACAACTTAAAATAAAAACAGAAAATTAAAAAAAAACTTAAACTATTAACTAAAAACTAGAACTTAAAATAACTAAATAAATCACAAAAAAATAAACTAAATGACCATTAGTGGAAAGAACGGTCCCCAGAATGCTGGCGGCATTGCCACGTCGAATGGCAATGCTCAGCTTCTGTGCTAAGTAAAAGCCAGCATTCTGGACACCCGACGCTTCCACTAATCGCCTGGCCAAATCACGAAAAAGCCCCACAGCGGCCGGCCCCCACAGAGCATTGTCTCTACCGCAAACGGAGCAAACATGTACACCCGGTCAAGATGTGCATACTTGCGCCGTTCGTGGTATAAGATATAAGTATAAGATATATTTATAAATAGATAGATATACAAGAATACTGTGTAAGATGTTGATGTTATACTATTTGTAAGATTATGAATACTTAAACCTATTTTGCAGCGCCCTTACAGGGTCTTTGTACTTGTAATTAGTCTAAGTACTATGCAGCACTGGATATAGGCAAATAAATAAATATGCTAGGGTAAGTAAGTATGTATAAGCCATTACGGCGAGCGAGAACAAGTAACAAACAAACATACATACATATTTTACACTCATTCACTTAAAAACTCTTTTCAGTAAACTATAATATAATTATAACATTAGCGTGATAAACTTACTAATAAAGTTTTGTAGTATGAAGTCCAAAAAACAAAATTCTAAATAGCACCAATCTGTGTGCACCACAAATGATAATGATGAAATACATACACCAACGAAGCCTTTTTATACTAGGAAATTTTTCAATTCACAGCTTTTGACTACATTTTCATTATTAGTTTCGCGCGTATAGAGTGTAGAGTATGCTACTGCCAATATTTTTCAGTTAAAAGAAGACAAATTTAATTGTACGATGCGATTAGAGAACCAGTTCTTAGTCGAGTATCGAGTTTTTTTATCGATGTTGATTTACATCCTATTGAGGGCAAATGATGTGTCTGGGCTGATGATGAAATGGCTCTGTTGCTACTTAAGTAACAACAGAGCCATCTTCTTAAAAATAATAAGACTTGGCTACTCCCGGTTCTCCCTTCTTTTTTTGGGATCTAGAGAATTAAAAAAACCGATTTGTATGCTAATTGCCGAGTCAAAATAATATTTTGGTCAAGGTTAACTAAATAATTAGGTATATCCGAGTTAAATATAGTCAAAAATCCTGCGCGGCTATGCGCTGCACTCGTCAGCCTGAGACATTAGATGTCAAATATATTTGTACCCATAGTAATTACTTTGGAAATAAATACTACTATTCAATCCGGGACCAAATAATGTTTGCAGCTGCTCTAAAAATACTCTTAACGCTGTGGCAAAAATCCTAACAAGAAGCTCACTAGAGAACTTTCTAAACAAATATAAACGTCACAAAAATTAATTACAAAGGAACTTTTACACGGATTTATAACGCCTCGTATTAGAACTTTGTGCTACATTACAAATCCCACTCACCGTTCTTGACATTTTGTTAGTTCGACATCATACCTTTGATTCCACGATAAAGCAGTACCATTTTCGCAAAATAACTTGGTCCTTATGTTTGTGGTATAAATCCTTAATATCCATAATAATCCTTTCATCTACGATGTGTTGTCACCGTGGCAGTGTATGGTGTCCTTACGCCTAGTATGTGTTGGCATTGTAATAGTGTATGCTGTCCCTATGTCTACTATGTCTATTGTCATTATGTCAATGTATGAAGTACTACGTTCTATGTGTTACATTAAGGCAGTGTATGCTGTACCTACGCCTACGGTGTGTTGTAACTGTGACAGCATACGATAAAATTAAAATGAAAACGTAAGTTCTTCCCTCCCTAATCCTACTTCTTCACAAGTGAACGGCTCAGGATGGAACTTAGGCCAATTTATTTAAGGTCCGAGTGAGTTCAAATCAAAAAATCGTATGCTCATTGAGAAGCTTGTCCACATTATTTTTTTGCAAAAGCCTTAGTAAGTTTCGTGAACATCACCGCGTGCTAATTTTTCCTGTCTCTATTATGCCTGTATCTATTATGATAACTTTGAACTAAAATACTGTTTTTAATATTTCGTTAAAGTTTCCTATGACCCTGCGTTGAAACACACATTTACACCCATTACCGGTGTCTAAAAGCCTGCTATATCTTAGTAAATCAATCCAATTCAATCTTGATGCGACGTACACAGTAAAAAAAATCCAATAACTATGTAAAAAATACTTTGCCATAGCGTTATAGTTGCGTTTGCACCTGCCTTGATGCCTACATTGTCCCATTAACGGATTGTAGGCTTCCCATGTCATACTAACAACCTTCAATTTCTTAGTGACAATCTCCTTTGTCGTAGTAACAAAACAAAATTAAAAGTTGACGCGACGTACGCAGGAAAATAGCCAGCCATGAAGTGAAAAGTGCGAGAACCAAAGTTGAAGAAAGTAAAATTCCACCCATTACGATTTTTTCGATAAACTTGGTAGTATAACTCTGCAAATATTGATTCTAACGTAAAAATGATGATGACCAAACTTGTGGAAAATTAAATTTCCAACAACTTTGGATAGGACCATTTTTGCTCTAAAGTTGAAAATTAACGAGTTATTTAAAAAAAAAACGAAAAAATTGAACTTTAAAACAAGATGGCGGCGAATGCTCTACCGGGATTAGTTAGAAAATCGAGATTTATATTATACTTCCAACCACCCCCCCGAAGTTTAAAAAAAAAATCGCTCCCCGGATTTTTTTCTATTTAAATGTCTGCCCCGACTGGACTAATAGTTCGAAAGCAAAGTCAAAGGCTCAAAAAACAATCGACAGGTGATTTTGAAACTTGGTCAACTCTTTTTTTGAGTGTAGTAAACAAAACAGTAAATCACAGGTAGATTGGTAGGCACATACGAGTAGAAATATCCCTCGTTATTTTTTTGCCTAGAAGCATACTATTTAAATATGCAGGTACTCAATTATTTTTATGAAACGTAACTAATTTTAGTTTTTGCATGAGTAATTATTATTTTAAGATTATTAAAGTTTTTCTAACTTTATCCGAACAAGATTTTATACAACGTTATATTAAATACAGTAAAAATCTCTATCTGGCAGGTTCCTTGCATTATACTCGATATCTTTTGTTCTTACGACTTTTAACAAATATTTCACAAAAAAACAAAACCTTGCATAAGAATTTTTTTCGAGCAAGTTTCAATTTTGTCGTAAAGTTAGATAGATAAACACTTTATTGTTCACACCAGAAATAACAAAAACAAAAGAACAAAAAAAAATCTTAAGCTGTAGTGTAACAACTGGCGGCCTTATCACTAAGAGCGATCTCTTCCAGGCTAAAGTTATTGTAATTTAGAAATATTTTTGTTCTTTTCTTTCAAATCAACAAAAAAAAAAACGAAATATTTTGTACGTACATATTTTTTGTCGTTGAGATGAACGGATGGTAAGGTAGAAGGCAGGAGCGGTGGTATTGTAGAATCAAGTACGAAACCGCACGTTGAGAAGACTGGCTTATCTTCCAAAGTAGTCTTGTAAAAAGCCTATTTATTTAATTGTTGCACAAAACAGGAAACGGTGATGTTTGGTAACAAAAGTAGAATAGACAATTTTCGTTCTGAACTACATCTCATCAGAATCATGTCCTCATATGTGTAAAGTTCACACTAAAATCTATTTATTTTATTGATATTCGATAAATAATATTAGGCATTCATTTTCGTCTCAAGAACTCTATCTCACCATAAATTATTAGATATCACAGAGCGGGTCAAAACTTTTTCCATGCAAGAAAACTCCGAAGTAAAGACGGTACAGTACGCCCCTTGATTCGAGAAAACAAACCAGTCGTTTACTGTACATGGGGCCAACTTGACTGGGAGCAAGACATCTCTATCGTCTGGAGTTGGTCCCCAAATGATGGTATCTCGAGTAGAGTCTTCAGTTCGTCCGATATCTTCAGTCCTCTGTAATAAACATCAGTATAATGACCTCTAATGAGTGCTAGATATGCGGGTCGCTCGTTTGGGGTTCAAAGTGAGGGTGGTGAACGACCAGAGGCAGTATTTATACCAGTATATTTGACCGCAAGCAGTTTAAACTTAAGTGCGTTTGGAATTCTAAGTATTTATTCTACGAAGTTAAAACGATGAGATGCTATGGTTAATTTAACTAATTACATGCCACTATGTGACGATACAAAAGATAGGTACAGCAATAGAATTAAGTTTAACAAACATACTTACCTTGAATCTATTTATAGTGTGCCATTTTTCAATGAATCGAAGAGTGCCGTTAATTCCGCTGTTTAAATAAACCATGGAAATTGTTTTATCAGATTCGAAAACCTGAAACTATAGGTGAAAAATGTAAGAAATTTTCACATTTGAAACAAGGCATCAAACAGTAATCATTCAAAAGTTCTTCATTGACATTAAAATACAATTTGTGCAACTAAAGTCAGCAAAAACTAAAAGTAGATTATGCAAAATTGATTATGCGAGGGACAAAACAGTGTCATACGTCGCGTAAGACACTGTCCTCTTTAGTGTTAAATATTGTCATGGTGTCGTACCCAAAGTATGTAGAAAAACGGGACCCTATTACTAGGACTTCGCTGTCCGTCCGTCTGTCTATCTGCCCGTCTGTCACCAGGCTATATTTAATGAACTGTGACAGTTAGACAGTTGCAATTTTCACAGATGATGTATTTCTGTTGCCGCTATAACACCAAATACTTAAAAACAGGATAAAATGTGATTTTTTTGCTCGTTTTTGTTCGATATTGATAACGGCAACAGGTAGACGCTTGAAATATTCACAGAATATTTAGTTATATTTTTACTTTAAAAATAAATAATGAAATTAAAATAAAACAAGCAATTAAGTGGGGCTCAATACAACAGACATGATTTTTTTGCCGTTTTTGTAGAAGTGGTACGGAATCCTTCGTGCGCGAGTCCGACTCGCATTTGGCCGGTTTTTTTTCTTGGTAGCCAGTTCAATTTTCGATTAAGCTCTTCTTACAGTGCCCTTATGCTGAGTTTTCACTCAATGTTAACCTCTTTGCTCGAAAACTCTCTTGAGATTTTTATACAACTTTACAATGTTTACAATGCTTTACGTTAAGACTACGTAAAGCAAGGCATTGAATTGAACGTGATTGGTCATTGTCGAGCAGGTGGCGGTATTTTAATCTCTATTTATTTAGTAATTTTGTGCGTGAAATAGAGTATCGATGGCACCCAGGATTCATTCATAGTTCGAGGATAGTTCGAAAAATAGTTTTTATTAGATTTAAGGATACTAGGTACACGTATTACTTACTGTCCGTAAGTCCCTGATATTAGAGTATAATGTGAACGCTGATTCACAAATGTATCGTCCCGGTTCAGCTATAATTTGCACATCTGGTTCTGGAAACCATTTCGACAGTCCACTGTTTATCAATTTAGCTACCTGTGAAATAATAATAATAAGTAAATTCTGGACACTTCCACACACGGTCGCCTGACCCCAAACTAAGCTAAGCTTGTACTATGGCTGCCAGAGACTGATGTGCATACTTAGATATTTTTAAATACATACTTAAATACATATTAACACCCAGACATAGAACAAACACAATTGTGATGTAAAATTCGAGTACTTTTCGTTCCATGGAACTGGAGAATAGTTCGTTAACTTGCAGAACGTGATCCATTATTTATAATAGGGAACAAACCTCTTCAAACGTATTAGTTCCATCGTTTAAGAAGCCTCCGCCAATGTCCAGTAGAGTCATTTTCCTGCCAGCGCGAGTTTCATGGTCGAACAAAGCCTTTGCCATTCGAAGTCCTTCAGTATAGCTTTTCTTGGAGAAACATCCGCTGCCGACGTGGAATGCAACTCCTATCACCTTTTAAGATTAAAGAGTGAAAATACTCTCGTTGAAAAAAGGTGAAAATATATTGATGTGCCAAAATAAAAACCACCGCCAGATCAACAGATCTAGTAGCGGTTATTTGAGCTAACTTACAATCATATTGAGTCGAGCGGCTTCGTCCAGAAGGTTTAGAGCTTCGCCATATTCACAACCAAACTTGTCCCCTAGTTTATACACACTGTCACTCTCCAGCTTTAATCGGATCAGCAATCTGAAAAAAAAATGTCTTTATTTATAATATGAATGAGAACTGGTCCAAGCAATGTTGAGAGCATACAGTTAATCCCTTTGACAAGTTTGACAAAAAGTTTTAATTTTGGAGTGGTTGCTAGAATGGCACGATAAGAAAGAGCCTTTTCACTAGGTATGCAGGACAATTTTCACAATATCTCTAACCTACTATCTGGCCAGTGTTCCCTCAGTCTTCTTAATTCACAGAAAGTGTCGAAGGTTGTGTGTCTCACACCAGATTTCCGCGCAAACATCATTTGCTCTGGTGTCTTCATAGGCGCTGCGTAAATAATACTCCTGCAAATTGGCACTCATTTAGAAAAAACGTTTCTGTATTAATTATATCTAACTCGTTTATACCTACAGCTTAAATGCTGCGATTAGTACCTAATTGCCGTGATGCTTTTTTTTAATATTGGTTCGTGTTTGCACAAATTAAAGAAAGTAATTTTCGGCTGATACACATATCCCATATCCTTGAGTGGATAAAAAGTTCAACTACTTACTGGCAAACGAAGCTTTATTAATTTCTGCCTTTTACGTTAGTAGGATGCTCTCAAGAGGACTAGTTCAGGAGTCTATTCTAGTTAATTGGAACAAATTCAATAGAGCTTTATTGCTACTCACGTCGGGTTCACGTTGTACTTTCTTATTTTATCAATCTCACCGGGCGAGGCGCAGTCGAAGCCGAGGCCCAATGCGATCGCCAACTTTACCATCATGCTGTAGTCGTTTGATTTCATTGCTGTGAAAATTCCAATTATTTCTATAATACGGTACTTCTCTTGCAGCTTGGCAATCTGGCTCTACGAGTCCCTAAAGTTAAGAAATGGGTAAAACATTTTTTGAAATACTTAAAAGATTTATACGAGAGGCAAGATCGTGATGTTGATCATAACATAACATATCGTCACGCCTTTGCCCCCGGAAAGAATGGCAGAGGTGTATTACACCACTCATACTTCGCCGGATAATATTCAGTCCCAAATGTAACAAGGGGCGAGTATGTCGCCGTACACCGGGTATATATACCGGGTTATACTCGTATGTAGCAGATGACACGCACATAATGTTTACACAAAGAAAAAAATGACGCGTGCCTTCTGCTGGCATCGAACTCGCTCTCTGGCTTGAATGGCGAGCTTTCTCCAACTAGGCTTTCATCTATTTAATAAGTTTTATCATTATTTTTCTCTTGTTGTTTTGTTATCTGTGGTGTGAACAATAAAGAGTTTATCTATCTATCTATCATCTGTTGATAATAGGACTGATTTAAGTAGCGTCTGTCAGGCGGATCGACCACGTATGTTCTATAAACCTATTTACCCTTCGTTTGAAATGATTATATGTCTAAGACAAATAGGTACGTATATTTTTTGTATTCATAAAAATAGAATATAATTAGTTACCTAGCTACATGAAAAGAAAAAGATTCAAAATCACAATATCGCATCGCACTACAACCACGAATAAAAAAAGAAAATTTACCGTAAAAAATCTGCACCCGTGGTAACTTCTCTTTGAACTTCTGCACGCTCGTGTTAGCAGTATCAAAATCGAAGATGTAGAATGGTTCCTTCTGTTGACAACTCTCTATCATGGCTTGAGCCACCTCACTTGCAGGTTTATCTTTCACGACGACTATTGCTGATGATGGGATCTTCATGTTTTGTCGTTTGTTTGGCATCTTGTGTTTAAGTAAACTCATGAGTAAAAGTAGATAATGGCTACTTCTAAGACTATAGCGTAGTGGTATTTCTACGAAATTAACGTTTCTGTATTTCACAGAGGCTGACAAAATGATGTCATGGACTATTTTGGATATTTTTTACTCTTATACAGGTAGTGGAAAACTTTAAGAATAATTTTAGTATCTGTTTCTTTGTACACTTTAGAAACACCTGATACAATAGTAGCCAAAATTAGGTTGTTATAATGAAATGAAAACATTAAATGACTATCTGGGCCCCGCGGTTTCAACCGGTGTTCCACTGAAACCAGTTTTTTTTAGATGAAAGGCATAGTATGATGATTTATGATGATTAGTTGAGTTAATTAAGACGTGAAAGCGTTACTAACATCCAAACCAACGTACATTATTAATTATTATAATAGTTATAAACGCAAGTTTAGGATAAGAGAAATATTAATATAACTAACAGATACTAACTATTACATCTACATCGATTTTATAGGTATTGATGAAACTGTTATGTCAACTCTTACCTTGCACACGCGCATTGCGCGACCTGGTCTGCGACAGATTCGTACGGATTCGTACTAACTTTTTTCTGTAACAGAGGAAATCTTCTAAAGATGCCCATCCAAAGGGTCCATCCGGGTCATATAGCGATTGATCAACTAAAGTCCCCTAAGTGGCCATACAGACTCTGTGCTTGACAGAGGGCAACAAGATTTCCATAGGACCGAACCGGTCCCCCCTAGCACGTCCCGTCCTCCTAGCATGAGTACCGCCGTAGTTTCACGCCTTACCGCTTGAGGATGAGAAAGTCCTTCGCGTAGTCATACGCGGCCTCCCAAGGAGATCAGTGTGAATCTCATCTGTACTGATCTCGAATCACAGGGCTTCCCCGTTCACCAAGTGCATCGCAGGACCAACGGTCGCACTAAGGCCCCCATTGATCTCGTTCTGGTTATACTGGACCGCAATCCGGAGGAAAGAAAATCTTTCTTGTCGAGAAGATTTTCAATCTCCCCGGATTCAAGGTAGAGGCTTCTCGTTTAAAAGCATTCGGGACAATGCCACCGCTGCCAGTTGTATGGCCACGTAGCTTGTTCCTGCAAAGCAGCATTCCACTGCGTGAAATGCGAGGGTGGCCATGCCACCTCAGCCTGCACGTGCACGAGGGAGGATCGTACTCCTCCCAGCTGCGTCCTCTGTGGGACCCAAGGGCACACCACGAACTATCGCGGTTGCCCTAAGGGCCCGAAGACCGCCGTTGGGTCGACAAGGACCCCTCCCTCCCGCAATGACTACGCGAAGGGCTTTCTGCCTCCACCAAGTACCTTGGCGTGACCCTCGATAGACGACTCAACTTCTCGAACACATCCAGATAGTCAGTAACCGAGCGCTTTCTTTTTAAGCCGACTCCACCACCTCCTAGGCACACGGAGTAAATTGTCCCTTAGAAATAAGGTGGCACATCAGCGGCGCTGGGGTCCCAACAGCTCCTTGCAAAAAAAAGTATTCAGTTTTTGAAATAGGCGCTGGTTACCAAAGGCACACAATCATACACCGATCTCGCCGGCCAGGTCGAAGACTCCCTACAAGATCTGTTAGAAGATTGGTTAGCTAGCTCTTAATAACCGACCAGCTTATGCCCCTCAGTTTCTTGCTTATCATTCTGAGTTGAGGCTCCCTTTCCGAACAATGCGATAGAGTCGTTGTTAAAATCTAACTTTAATTCTAAATTTAATCACCCTACTTAGGGCCCTAGAGCAAACCCCTTCTGGGCTTCCAGGGCAATTCGACTTCACTCCCTCGGCGACAGCTAAAGCCGCGGCCGTACCGTAGAGGTGCCCTTGAGCTAGTCGCCCATAGTTATAAGCATTACTAAGGCCCTGCGCCATCTGCGCTTGTCTAATGCCCGGTAAACTGTGGATCTGGGCCCCACTAGCACGTTGCATGAGGCACCTTTTCTTGGCAGGCCTTGGTCCGTCCTCGGTCCCTACAACGATGCGGGCCACACCGCACCATTATCCTCCATGGGCTCGTTTGAGGGGTAGTCAAATCTCTAAATTAGCACTCAAACTTTTATTTGGCTCTCAACGGCATGGGATATAAAGCCGTTTTGTTAGACCCCGGTTTCAGAGTTAATTTGTACCAACCTATGCTACCAACACGTGCTTTATTTCACACTCGACCACTATTACATCACTATCACAAACAGACCCGAAACATGCTTAACATTTAATTATATGTGTAGATTTGTTCGTTTCTTTAATAGAGGTGTTAGGTTTCCCAAAAAATATTCAATTTTTGAATAATTTGACAAGACATAAATAAATAAATAAATAAATTCGGGACACGTCCACACACGGTCGCCTGACCCCAAACTAAGCAAAGCTTGTACTATGGCTATCAGAGACTGATATACATACTTAGATATTTTAAATACATACTTAAATAGCTATTAACATGATTCGACAAGCAATTTAACAAATATCTAAGCGATTAGCTGTTTAACAAAAATCGGTCGCTTCTTACATGGATAATGAACAATAGACATGTATAGTATATGATATGTATAATTATGTAGATGTAGATGTATGTATGATATGTATATGTATATGTAGATATGTAGATGTATAGTATATATACAATAGACAATAGTATATGCAAATGAAATAGCTATAGGACTAATAGTCCACGTATTTACATTGTGTTTGCCGTGTTTATTTGTGAATTGAGAATTTACCCCGCATTGATGCATAAAAATTAGGGGACACGGCTCGTGATTCTTTGTACTACATTTGATGTATTTGGCCAGATTGAAAACCTAGGGTATAAAGTGCGCCATGTAGAGGAAGACAGAGATCCAAATAGAAATCGGACATAAAAAGCAATTTGTATTTTTTTTTATTTTAGCATTTTTGTTTGGGTATAGGAGAGGACAATCTTTTATGACTCAACTATTATTGTCCAAAAAGGGTGCCAGGTTTTCGCGATGGTAGTGCGTCTCTCTACAGGGACTTGGCTGGACGGTTGGTGTTCAGAATGCTGGCATTTATTTCGGCCATTATTATTGTTATTTTATTTACTTTCTATTGTTCATTGTGTTGCATCGTCTTTAGTTTTCCTGTGTTCTCAACTCTTCACAATTTCAATCTTCTCTCTTATTACTACTAACTATAAAAAAAGAGAGATATTATCCTTTCTAAAAAGTCACCGATGAATTAATAAAGTAAGAGAGAGCAATTTAAAAATCAAAATTTCTGACATGAAAGCAGCTGTAAATTATACATTTCAATCATATTAATATTTTACAATCTAATTTCAATAATTTTGTTCAGCTGCTGTTCAGTAAAATATTGTTTCAATTCCATTGACGCAATTTCCAAAACAAAGAACAGTCGTGAAATTGTTTGTTAGTTTTGCATGACAGGGACTTCATTAATTATTATTATTTTTTTAATTTAGCCTAAGAATTAAATATAAATAATATACAAAATATCAATCATTATGCAAAATAAAAAAATCTCTATTTACAATTAAACTTTATACGAATCGATGTCTGCACATTGACAATATTTTTGGTAAATCGATTTTACTAGAGTAAGTACACAGAATACCCCCTAATATATACCTACTTACTTTTATCGGAGCAGTAGAATTCAAAAACATAGTTTTTAAAAATGTTGTCTTCCTGTCTGTCCGGGATTTATTCAAAAACTACAGGATGAATTTATATTAGGCTTTTTGAAATACGTTGTGTAAAGTCCGGTGAACCAAATAAATACCTAGGGTATAATCCCATAAAATGTATGTATACTCAATCATAATAATATTTTTATGGTTAAAATGCGGAGCGGGAGTAAAAACATAGTTACAAGTTTGCTTTATCGCAGGCGATAAAGCAAACTTAACTTTAGCATTTGTAGCAATTATCCTTCGTTAAATATCGGGGATATCGGCTGCAAGCGTAGATTAATCCAATTAGTGTCGGTTATCCGGCTGTGGTAACGAGTCGTTTCCTTGTGATCAAACATTTCGCTTGGATGGGATACATAATTATTAACTTTTAGGTACTTTTTCATGTTCGTTGTTGTTGTGTATGTTTTTACTCCCGTTTCGCACGCTAATGTCGCGAATGGCCACGAAAGAGCCTATTCGCGCTCTTATTGCAAAGAGTTGCGGCAGTAAAGAGGATCTGGCTTGATTATTGTTGCACTCCTTTTCAGTTTAGTCATTTTTACTCTCACAAAATTATAAACATACTAACATTCTTAAACGTATCGTCACGTCTTTCTCCCGAAAAGACTGGCAGAACTGTAATACAACACCCACATTTCGCTGGCCGTTATTCAGTTTCAACTGAGATAGGGGACCAGCCTGTTGCCATGCACGGGGTCCAGTTATGTAGCAGTAGATGACATAAATTCTAATTCTAATTCAAATTTGACTTATTGGGACTTTAGGGGATTTGGTTTCATCGCTGCTTATCACCTTCCATGTTGCTTTAGTTTTATTGTCAGATCTATCTATTTCCTTATTGTTTTGATTTTTTTGTGATTTATTAATAACTTTACGTAATAATATATTATTATACTTCTTATATTGTTCTTTAGTTTGTGTATTGTGCCTATAGTCGTTGTATATGGTTCTTTTATGTTTGCATGATAATTTTATACCTCTTGTTAACCATCTAGGTCTTTGTTTCGTATGCATCTTAATTTTTTCTAATGGAAAACATAAATCATAAAACATTTTGAAAGTTTCATAAAAGTTGCTGTAGGCCTGGTTGACATCGCTTTGCTCATAAACTTCTTTTAGAGATAAGCTTTCAAGACAAGATTTAAATTTATCCATGTTCTCTTGAGTATACATACGTCGTTTGACAAACCAATGTTTTAAATAATATAGTTGCTTTACAAAGCACCTAAATAATAAAGCGGAATGATCAGAGAGTTTTTTATGAAGTACTTCACTAATACAATATCTGATATTATTGGGAATAATATTATCAATACAAGTTTTACTATGCATTCGCGTTACTTCATTAAATTCCAATTTAAATTTATGGCCTGAAATAAGTTTTTGAAAATCCTTAGTTTCTTTAGTATTTTTCAAAGTGTTTATGTTAAAATCTCCGCATATTACAATTTATTTTTATTTTTAATGAGACATAACATTGATAAAAGAGTTTCTAGACATTCTATAAACTTTTCGAAATTATTACTTTTAGGTACTCTATAAATTGAAACTACAATTATATTGTAAGGAATAAGTTCGATGGCACAGCATTCAAAAATTGAAACTTTAGAAAGGTTTTTGATTTGTAGTAGTTCCCTGTAGTCTAGATGGTTTTTGACAAGGATACAGGATCCTCCTCTGTTCTGGTCACGTGCGAAGTAACTTGCAAGCTTGTAATTTAGGACTTTGATGTTTTTTACGTGATCATCTGTAACGAAATGTTCTGTAAGACATAGTACGTCTAATTCTTCTCGTTCTTGTATGAATTCCTCTAAGACAGCTTCGAGTTCATTTGACTTTGCTATAAGGCTTGCTATGTTTTGGTGTAGTATTCTTATGTAATTGTTGTTTGAGTTATTGGGCTGGAAAAAAACTTCTTTTGGTCGTTTTTCTTGTTTACGATTTCGGTAGCAGCTTGCACATGTGACTGTGCAGGCGGCTGGCGAAGTCAATGACGTCAGAGGACTCGTTACTCGTCGTAGAGAAGAACCGCCCAGGTAACCGTAGTGGTTCGCCGTAGACAAGTTATGCGGATGAAGCTTGTAGATCTTCCTTCCAAGCGCTCCTGATGCCCAGAAGTACTATGGGAAGTGACTCTGTCCATAGTGGTGTGCTGTGACAAGTTATCGCAGCTTTGAGTTGCCGATGCAGTCGTTCCACCAGCCCGTTCGCAGCTGGGTGGTAAGCAGTAGTAGTGTGGTGGGTAGCGCCCACCATGTTGGCGATGACCTTGAACAGCCGTGACTCGAACTGCCGCCCCCTGTCGGTGGTGATGTGTTCCGGACAGCCGAAGCGAGCTTTCCAGCCGGAGACGAAGGCGGCTGCGCAGGTCTCTGCAGTGATGTCGACTAGCGGGTATGCCTCAGGCCAACGGGAAAAGCGGTCGACCCACGTGAGAAAATACCTGTAACCATTAGAAAGCATTAAAGGCGAAATCTTGCTGAAGGCAATTTGTATTGTTGTAAGGGTGCTGTAGTGTGTCTGTGGATTTTGCAGCGCTGGCACTGCTGACATTCTTTGGCCTACTGCTTGCAGTCTCTTCTTGTGAGACAGTAATTTATTTATTTTTTTGAAAAAAGTAATGCCTCCCTGTTTCTTGCCTGTTCTTCTGAGTAGTGGCTTTTTTTCCGAACAAGGCGGTCGAGTCTATATAATATATTGTAAAACTTTGACGTTCACATATGTATTTATGATACCCAAATTGAATGAAAACATTTTGACTTTGGCTTTGACTTTATAAAATACCTAATATTGTTTATTCGTAAACCTTATCAATCGCAAGACAATAACTAAGCAACAATACACAGTTCTATAGTTTTACGTATTACTGCACAAGTATTTATCACAGCGCCATCAGTGCGCCTATGGGTGAAATCAATAAACTAAGATTTTAGCTGTTATTATTACAAACAAAATCTAGCTGTAAACTAAATTTACAAAACCCTGAAATATCTCAAGTAGTAATTGAATAACTAAAGAGTCTTATACTCTGTAGTGCTAAATGATTGTGTTTGCATTTTTTACTAATGTATTTGTGACCTAAAAACCGCAATTATTTTAGAAGCTCTAGACATAAGCATAATATCTGTATACTCCAACTAGCATGGCTCTTAAAATGTATAATGCTTACCCCGTGACATAAAAATATTGGAAGGAAATAGATTAAAAAATAAACTTAAGTCCTGGCTTATCAATAACGTTTTTTACTGAAGTATTAAATAAAATACGTCTGCTTGGTTTGATGTTTTATTACGACTAAAAACTTATTCATACTTATGCTACCTAGACACATTACTTACTATTTCATATACTGCTTCACCTCCGGGGGTGAAAGAAAAAGAATAATTATATGGTCCTTACGTATGAAATCAGCGTTTTGTCGTACTGATCAATTTGATCTGAAATATCTCCTCTTTGGTTAAGAATTCGAAATTCAAATTAATAAATTCATTTAGCTGGTTTTTTTTTCTTTGGAATACAGTCATTCATTTGTTATTTTCCTCATTATTTTTTCTTTGGCGTCGCTTATTACCGCGCAATGGAAAACATGAAATATCGGTATATTTACGAGTACGAGTTCTACCGTGGCACCAGTGCTGCAGAAACAGCTCTAAGAATTAATGATGTGTACGGCGCTGGTGTCGCTAAAGACAGCATGGTACGTTTTTGGTTTCAACGTTTTCGTTCTGGAAATTTCGACCTTAAGAACCAACCCCGTGGACGGCCGGAGATCAAAGTGAAAAATGAAGAATTAAAGGCTATTATTTATTATAATTAGGCTATTATAATTGTGGAAGCGGATCCATCACAAAGCACTTCAGAGATAGCAGCAGGCTTCGGGGTAAGTGACAAAACTGTATTAATCCACTTGAAGCAAATCGGGAAAGTAAAAAAACTCGAACGATGGGTACCTCATGAATTGAGTGAATCGAACTTGCAAACACGGGTCGCCTGCTGTGTTACTTTGCTCAACCGACACAATAATGAAGGGATTTTAAATCGAATCATTACTTGTGATGAAAAGTGGATATTGTACGATAATCGAAAGCGCTCATCGCAATGGCTGAACCCTGGAGACCCAGCCAAATCCTGCCGAAACGAAAATTGACTCAGAAAAAGTTACTTGTAAGTGTTTGGTGGACTATCGCCGGTGTCGTTCACTACAGCTTTCTTAAATCTGGCCAAACGATTACGGCAGATATCTATTGTCAGCAACTGCAAACCATGAAGGAAGAACTAGCTGTTAAACAACCGAGTTTGGTCAATCGCTCTAGGCCACTGCTGCTTCACGACAACGCAAGACCACACACTGCACAACAAACAACCACTAAGTTAGCTGAGCTACAATTGGAATGTCTGCGACATCCACCGTACTCCCCGGACCTTGCTCCAACAGATTAACATTTCTTCCGGAATTTGGACGACTTCTTATAAGGAAAAAAATTCCACTCCGATGCAGCAGTCCAAACCGCCTTCAAAGAGTTTATTGATTCTCGCCCCCATGGTTTTTATAGTAAAGGGATCAATGAACTACCCATAAGATGGCAAAAGTGCATAGATAACAACGGTGCATACTTTGATTAATTAAATATATTTTACAAAAAAAAATCGACTTTTTATTCCTCCCGTACAAAACGCCAATTTCATACGTAAGGACCTAATACTTAAAAAAACTTATTCTACTTATGAAACATTTTTGTTCTATTTTTATGTACTACATCTATTTTACCGTTCTTATCTATCTTATCATTCATTTCTAAATCTTCTAGAACTCTATAAGGACCTTCATAAACACAATCAAGCTTACGAGCACATTCGTTTTTAACTAAAATAAGATCATTTTTATTAAAATACATTGGATTACATGTTTTATCATAATTATCTTTTCTTTTCTCTTAATGAGCAATCAAATTATGTCTTGCGTCTCTTAGCGCTACTTGCATGTTATATTTTAAGTCTAAACAATAGTTATCAGGATTATAAAGTGGTTCTACAATATTACATATACTACTTGGCAAATGACACTGTCTCCCAAACACAAGTTCAAATGGAGAATATTCAGTTTATGTATTTACCGAAGTATTTTAACTAAAACACCAGAACGGTATCCAATGGGACCATTCATGATTCGTATTAAAACAATAAGTCCTTAAAAATGCGCCTAAATGCTTATGAGCTATTTCAAGAGAACCGATTGATTGATGGTGGTATGTAGTTGAGGTTAGCTTCTCTATCTCTAACAGTTTACATACCTGTTCCATCACTTGGGAAAGAAATTCGGTTCCCCGGTCTGTAGCTACAGATTTCGGAATACCGAACCGTAGAATAAAATTATTTACAAAGGCTTTTGCCACACTTACCGCTTCTTTGTTGGGTAACGGGTACGCCTCTATATATTAGGTCCTTACGTATGAAATTAGCGTTTTGTCGTACTGATCAATTTGATCTGAAATATCTCCTCTTTGGTTAAGAATTCGAAATTCAAATTAATAAATTCATTTAGCTGGTTTTTTTTTCTTTGGAATACAGTCATTCATTTGTTATTTTCCTCATTATTTTTTCTTTGGCGTCGCTTATTACCGCGCAATGGAAAACATGAAATATCGGTATATTTACGAGTACGAGTTCTACCGTGGCACCAGTGCTGCAGAAACAGCTCTAAGAATTAATGATGTGTACGGCGCTGGTGTCGCTAAAGACAGCATGGTACGTTTTTGGTTTCAACGTTTTCGTTCTGGAAATTTCGACCTTAAGAACCAACCCCGTGGACGGCCGGAGATCAAAGTGAAAAACGAAGAATTAAAGGCTATTGTGGAAGCGGATCCATCACAAAGCACTTCAGAGATAGCAGCAGGCTTCGGGGTAAGTGACAAAACTGTATTAATCCACTTGAAGCAAATCGGGAAAGTAAAAAAACTCGAACGATGAGTACCTCATGAATTGAGTGAATCGAACTTGCAAACACGGGTCGCCTGTTGTGTTACTTTGCTCAACCGACACAATAATGAAGGGATTTTAAATCGAATCATTACTTGTGATGAAAAGTGGATATTGTACGATAATCGAAAGCGCTTATCGCAATGGCTGAACCCTGGAGACCCAGCCAAATCCTGCCCTAAACGAAAATTGACTCAGAAAAAGTTACTTGTAAGTGTTTGGTGGACTAGCGCCGGTGTCGTTCACTACAGCTTTCTTAAATCTGGCCAAACGATTACGGCAGATATCTATTGTCAGCAACTGCAAACCATGAAGGAAGAACTAGCTGTTAAACAACCGAGATTGGTCAATCGCTCTAGGCCACTGCTGCTTCACGACAACGCAAGACCACACACTGCACAACAAACAACCACTAAGTTAGCTGAGCTACAATTGGAATGTCTGCGACATCCACCGTACTCCCCGGACCTTGCTCCAACAGATTACCATTTCTTCCGGAATTTGGACAACTTCTTACAAGGAAAAAAATTCCACTCCGATGCAGCAGTCCAAACCGCCTTCAAAGAGTTTATTGATTCTCGCCCCCATGGTTTTTATAGTAAAGGGATCAATGAACTACCCATAAGATGGCAAAAGTGCATAGATAACAACGGTGCATACTTTGATTAATTAAATATATTTTACAAAAAAAAATCGACTTTTTATTCCTCCCGTACAAAACGCCAATTTCATACGTAAGGACCTAATATTTAGTTAGCTCACATTGTAGCGTTAAAATATAGCAATTACCGTACTCATCTTTGTCTAAGGGACCAACCAAATCAAAAAAATTTTTTAGAACGCAGTCGTCGCCGTTGTAGTTATAGTCATAGGTTGCTTAGTATTTATTTATTTATTTATATTAAGGAAAATCAACAGCTGAAATATCTTACTAATAACTTATAGCATCAGGGAGCTAATTATAGATTTTCACGATTAGTGACAGCCTTAGCAACTATGGTTATGAACTTTAATGTGAACGCACGATAACACAAAGTTCTAACAAAAATAGAATAACAAACGCAAAAACACAAAAACAAATTAAAAAGCTAAGTAATTATTAATTACACAGTAGCAACACTTGCAAAGTAGGATCTGCTCAGCCGCTGCTTGGCCGAATTAACGCTCGTACCGAAAAGGTCGAAGTCACTTAACTTGCACAATTTATTGAATTGGTCGCCAGCTCGCCAAAGAAATGAGTTCCGCCTGTACCTTGTTCCAACGACGGGAGTAGAAATGGGGGGGTTAAATCGAGTGAATCTAGGGGGAACGCGGATGGGAATTTTACTGAGTAGTTCTGGGCAATCAATCGAGTTAGAGGTTATTTTTAGTAAAAATGTTAGGTCGGCGATATAGCGTCTTTTTGATAGGGGGAGGAAATGAAATCTTTTGCAATGATCATCGTAGTCGCGTGTCTTAAAAGGAATTTTGGAACGGAAGCAAAGGTACCTAATGAATTTGAGTTGGATTCTCTCGATTCTATTTATATATACCGCATATTGAGGATTCCACACCTGAGATGCATATTCAAGGATACTCCGGACAAATGTGCAATAAAGTATTTTAAAAGTCTTAATCCGATTAAAACCAGCCGAACTCCTCATGACGAAACCTAGTGCTCTTGAAGCCTTGGAGACGATATTATCGATATGCTTATCAAATAACAATTTTGCGTCATGCAACACTCCGAGGTCCCTGACAACGTCACACTTTGTCAATAACACTTGTTTAAGCAAATACGAAGACTGAATTATACTAATTTTACGGGTGAAAGTGGTCACAGTACATTTAGATGGGTTGAGGTCTAACTTATTAATTTTGCAGTAACTATCTAACCTGGAGAGGTCAGCCTGTAGTTTAGAGACATCATCCAATGATTTGATGACCCTAAATATTTTCATATCGTCAGCGAAACATAACAATTGGCTATTAAGAAAGCATTGGGAAATATCATTGACGAAGATTAAAAAGTGGAGGGGACCTAGCAGTGATCCCTGGGAAACGCCACTGGGGACGGAGACCCAACTAGATATGTAGTTGTTTATAACAATGGCTTGAGAACGGTTTTTTATAGCTGGCTAATATTAGCACTCCCATTGTTATAGTTTCTTTGCCTGGAGAAACCAAGCATACTTCCATTATGGTTGAGCAAAGGGACATAATTCACTGCCGCGGCCTAGATGACACCCACCGTTCTTTATTGCTATCATATGCAAACAGCAAGGTTCCACATTATGTCGGGCCCAGACGGACCCTGGCATTGAAATGTAAGGTTCATAATGTGTAAGCTTACAGTGGAAATTTCAATGACAAGCTTTAAATGCTCCTTGTGAAGAAAATTGACAAAAATTTCACAAAATATGCACTTACTTACTTGTTATTTCAATGGCTCATTTTAGTCTCGGTGTAATCGAAATCAAGCATTAGTATTAAAGGTAAATCTTAGATATAAGCTGCACTATCTTCATTAAAAACGCAGTAATGGCATCTGCTGCATAACTGGAGCCTGGTGTATGGTGACAAGCTCGCCCCCTGTCATTTGTAACTGAACATCGTCCAGCGAAGTGTGGGTGTCGAAATACACCTCTGCCAGTCTACATATTGTCACGCCCTTTTTCCTCGGGAAAAAGGGCGTGACAATATGTACTCGTATGTAGAAACGCTATTGAGTTGTAATTATAGATCGAAAAAAATACGGTTCTTCGAGTGATCAAAGTGGTTCTTGTAAGACTGCGAGATAGATAAGGAATGCAGAAAGTATTAAACATTTACATAAATAAATTAATACACTTTAGTCGAAATCGAGTAAATATAATATCGACAGAGCATTTAGATAAAGCAGATTCAACACCAACGTCATACTGTAACCTTTAATGCGTTAAAACTTTAAGCGTAAACGTTATCAATCGCAAGACTATAACTAGGCAATAATACTCGTACATAGTTCTATAGTTTTACGTAGTGCTCTACAAGTGTAATATTTATCACAGCGCCATCAGTACGCCTATGAGTGAAATAAAGTGAAATCAATAAACTAATATTTTAACTGTTATTATTACAAACAAAATCTAGCTGTAAACGAAATTGATAAAACCCTGAAATATCTCAAATTTTAAAAACTAAAGAGTCCTCCACTCTGTAGTGCTAAGTGATTGAGTAGATAATAATCTAAATACTCATCATTTATTTACTATTTTCTTTGTGACCTAAATAATAGATGGATAGAAAAAGCTAATAAATTAAGAAGAAGATTTTAAATATCATGTTTCTGACATGTAACTGTTCTGTTTCTGTAGTTAAAAGTTAACCCTAAAGTATCATCAATAGTAAATCGATAGGTTATTTTAACGTGAATAAAAATTTAAAACTTCTAATTCATGTTCAGATGTGAATGAATATTATCTGCCTGGCATTGAAGTAAGGAACCTTAAATAAAATTAAAGAAAACATATAGCAATGTAAATTAAAATCCAAGAATTTATTTTTTACTGTCTGTTCAGAACTTAACGAAAGGAAAAGAACAGACAAGAAAAACCCTTCGTTTGTAAAACTATTATAAAATTTTATATGCATGTATAATTATAATAAGGCCAAGTGATAATTTAATTAGGACTCTGCGTTTGTCGCAGTAACTCAGATTTTAGCTACCTAATTTGGAATATCCTCTAAGTTATTTACCTATGCTCTAGTCTACCGATTTATATAAGAACTTAACATCGATTTAATAATACACTTCAGGCTTTACGTTGATATGTAAGGTAGGGTAAGGTAGAGCAGCTTTGAATAAATTCAAACAGTTACTCAAATATCAAAATCAATCTTTGAATAATTATCAGAAGTACAACTACTAAAAAGGTAATACGTAAATTATAAAATAAGACAAATTTCTAGGATTCATTATTATAAAAATTAACATTATTACTCTTAAATCTTACAATGTTGTCTCTTAAAATTGTATTTCATCTGAAGAATGTTTTAGATAAATATTTCTCATACTCAAGTAATATAACTTTCAACTTCATGATAAAACTTTAAATCAATTAAAATTCCATTAATAATTCGATATTCAATGAAATTAGCACAAATCTACCTCTAGTTAGAATACTTCATCATCATCATCTTAGACTATGTTTATCTAATTAATTGAATTGCGATTAGCAATCTTCATGGGAAATTACATTTAATTTAAGAATTTGTCAAATAGCGTTTGACCATTCGTCTTAACAACTTACTTGTTAATACAGGAATCACATTTTAATAAAATTAGGTTCTTCCAGACTGTTGCGTCTGCTGAAATCTGTCTTACATAACATCACTTTTTAAAACTCACACTATCAAGATTAAGACAAGAATTAATAATAAGTGAAATGCGCCTATGAATGATTGAATTTCAATAAGAGTTAATGAACTATTGAGCTGATATTAAATCTAGTAAAAATGACCTAATAAGCGAATACTTCGAATGCCCAATGACGAATTTTTCAAATGTCCCTGAATTCTTGCAGCCACTCCCAGAAAGAATTTTTTTGACACCTGTGTACAGACGATGGCTGCAAATTGCAGCTTGAACGTAGGGAGGTACATGTACTATTATTGTACCAATTTTAATAATTTTATGTTTATTTTATTTTCTTTTTATTTTGTTTGACTGTTACTTGTATGTAAACAAATATTATGGATCTCGTGTCTGAAATAAAGCTATATTATTATTATTATTATAAATAGATTCTCCAAGCGTCGCGTCGGTCCACTTGAAATATTCCGATGCGGTCTGCCCCGACCCGTCTCGTGCGTTAATGCTTCCCTTAGTTTGTTTTAAAATCACTAAACGGTCTTATGGCTAAATACAATAAATTCTTCAAGACAACCTTTGATGGTTTCCAAATTAGGTTCGATACTTCTAATAGGTCATACCAATTTCGTTAACCATTATTTTATACGTACTATCTCGGTTTACCTCTGAAAACCAACATTAATTATTAATATTGCTCTCGATGTAAAGTAAATTCTTGAAAACTCATTAACATATTAAATGGTGAAAATTTAAATAGTTATTTATAAAAACTTACTTAGACAGGTAGGTACACGTTTTACAATAATTACGTAAGTACTTACTACAATACTACAAATAATAAAACTTTAGTACCAAAAAATTAAAACTTAAAAAAATTGCAGAAATATAATTAAATCTCCCCACAGTGGCTGCAGTAAACTGTCACAGGTTTGTAATTTTGTTTTTTAAGCTATATTTTTAAAGTGGGAATATCAAAATGCTCATAACTTGCACTGGTGGGCATAACAGGCGGCAGTGAAGACGGTAGCGGAGCAGATATATCTGGGTTCAGGATGAAATCTGACGACTGGTACACCGGCGAATTCTTGATATGGTTCCTTAAACAATATTGAGAAAACAATTTTAATTTGGATTTATAATATTTCTATAAGAAGTTATAATTGCTCCCGATATTAATTTACTAGTTTTCCAGTGTTTAGGTACTTGTGTGATCGCCGGCAACAAGTGTACAAATAGTGTGTTTTTTTCGTCTATTCAAGGAATTCATTTTTGCACTTGAATAAATGAAGACTTTAGTATCTATAAATGCATGCTATACAACGTACTGGTTTGGGGTGTAAAACTACATAAAGGTGCTTTTCAACCCGCCAAAGTGAACAACTTTTAGAACCCAAGTTTGCAAAGTTTGAAAGAAAAATAATCGAGTCTCCATTTAAAATAACTAGTCATGTGATCAATTATATAGGTACATGACTTTATAGACATGACTTTTTTTTCTCGCATTTTTCAAACTTGTGTTCTAAAAGCTCTTTATGCTGATGGGTAGAACAACATCCATAAGTATTAATTACTACACCCAAACCCAACACGTTTATATTACATATACTAGCTTCTGCCCGCGGCTTCGCCCGCGTGGCTTACAGGAGATGAATGACTATTATGAATGAATATTATAAGCGGTCACGCTCGCTCTCAATAGCTATGTCCACACTATGCATTTTCATCTTCAATTTTCGTCTTCATCTTTCTATTCATCTTCCGTTTGACGCTTTCAATAGTTGAATGCGTAAACGAACGCAACGTCAATATGGTCATTTAGTTCAGTCGTAGTTTCTGTCAGCTTTAGGAAACATGTGTGATGAGAATATTTTACTTGGTGGAATAAGTGCGGCTTACTTGGTCATAAGAAATTCCATAAAAAAGAGAACCAAGAGAAAGTTTTGGATACGAGGTTATTATAGTAATCGGAGTAACGTGATTTATTATTAGGATCCCAAAGTTGTGGGAAACGTAAAATTCTATAGTCTTCAATAAACTTCAATGTATTATCTTTTTCTTCGTCCGCCATCTTGTTGTTGAACGCTTTGTGGCATAGAAATCCACTCAACGCGGGAAAACGTGTATCACAGCGCGATCTTCGCTTTCAACTGTCATCGCACATGCGTTAGGGGCATGCCTCACGTGCGCTGTTGACTGCGCTACGCATGCCCTTAATGAACAAAAAAAGGCACAGTGTGGACATACCTAATTAAATACACAAACTGACAATATCCCAAACAGAGCAATAATGACGAAGTTCTTTAGTTAACTAAACTATCTCTGGAATGAGAGTAGTAGTAGTAGCAGTATGGTATCAACAGAACTTAAAGCTTATGTGAAAAGATAAAATTAGGAGACAACCAAAATTAGATAATTGATAGTAAATATTGTTTACAACGAAAACCTACCCCAGTATTTCTTTGTAAACCATATTTTTTGTTTTTTAGAAACACCAGGCTGCTCCGTGAGCTTACACTGGAGCAGGCCACGTATAACTAACCGCGTGAAAAGCATTGCAGTAAATTATGAGTTTCGCTTGATATTTATTTATGGTCATGGAAAAGCAGACTTTGAGGGGAAACTGCACTGTTTTTAACTCGAGGGGGAGTTTTCGGTGGTGTTAGAGATATAAGAGGAATCCTCAGCATAAACACACTCATTTGGATACCACATCAGTCAGACCATGTTGGCAGACCTTTAGTTAAGGCTTCGAAGCAAAGGCAACCCGTATTGTAGGTTTTGTCTTCCTAATACTAAAGCAGCTTCTTCTATTTGACTTCGTCTATTTTTACTAAATACTTCGTCTATGACCAAACAGACACATAATTATAAATTTTATCTCTTAGCTACTTGATCTCTATTGACAGGAAATCTCTCCACTTGCCGTATGTAATCTTCTGACAGGCTTAGATTAAATTCTTGTTTTTTTCCCTTACTGATGAAGTAGGTTTGAAATCTGATAGAATGTCAGCAGTTTAGTTCACACATTTTACATGGAGATTCATATGGAAAAAGCAATGATAGCCTAGTTGAAGAACGCTCGTTTCTCAGGGCTGAAGAACCGGGTTCAATCCCAGCCGAAGGCACCACCAATTTAGTAATTGAGTGAACATAATAATTATGTTTGTATTTAATGTCATCTGCTACATGACTGGAGCCCGGTGTACAGCGACAGACTCTCCACTTATTACATTTTGGACTAAATATCGTCCGGCTTAGTGAGGGTGTTTGCAATACACCTCTTTGAGGGAAAGGCGTGACGATATGTTATGTTATGTTATTCACAAAAGGCTGCTTCCTATAAGATAGAATTCCAATATTTGTCTTCCACCAGCAAGCCATGTCTCATAAAAGCTAATTGAAAGTTTGGATGAAATACGTCGTTGACAGAGAAATCGTCGTAGGATGATAGACCCCTAATCTTGTGCCGAAGTGAGAAAAGATGGTACCTAACACTCGGTATTATTCAGGTGAACTGTAAACAGATACTTTACTCTATCTAAAGCGTATTCTTTCTTAATTTCAACATTTATTTTATTTAATATTTGCCTTTCAAAGCACGAACGGTCTTCGGAATACAAAATAGTTTTTTCAAAATCCTCTGTTTTACAAAATTAATAATCACGCCAAAGTAGCAAGAACTCGGTTGTAACACTTTCAACACGGAACAATAAAATGATTAAAAACATAACATAACAAATATAACTATGGGGTGCAGACTACAGATACATAGAGAATCCTCAAAAACATCGAAATGAAAAAAGTAGACCAAAAAAATTTTAGAACGCTAAATTAAAAAAAAAAAACCCATTTCCAAACATACCAAACATTGCGGACAAACGTTTTTAAATGCTTAAGTTAAGACCTTTCAAATGATACCCCACATAACTATATTGCACGTGTTTCTTTTTGTAATCCCTCTTTCAGACCCCAACTACCTAAATACATTTTTTATACACCTTTTTCCTATTATACGTTGACTATATCTATTTATATCTATGTCTGCCGTTATCTAGATCTGTTCCAATTTTTAAGTCGATAGCTATTATAGTTTCTAAAATAATCAGCTCACAGACAGACAGACATCGGAGTTTCATGATAAGTATCCTTTCACCATTTTAGTACGGAACCCCTAAGGGTTCCGTACTAAAATGAATAATATGAAATAATATGAATAAAATGATGATCATTCTTAGGAATGATAACAGCGTCGTTTGTAGTTTTGGTTAATAACTCTCTCAGCAAAGTTTTCAGAGTAAAAATAAGCCTTATTAGACTCTGTTGGTGGATGATGATGATGATGATTTTGGAAAAACTGTGATACACGTGTCTCATGATTTTAAATGAAGAACATTTGTACCAATTTTTGAGTCAATCGACCCAGAGAATAAAAAGTTTCATACAAATTTGAACCCCCCTTTTCCCCCCTTTAGGGGTGGAATTTCGAAAAACCCTTTCTTAGTGGATGCCTACACTGTACAAAGAATACACCCTCCAAATTTCATGTTTCTAGGACCCGCGGTTTAGGCTGTGCGTTGATATATCAGTCAGTCAGTCAGTCAGTCAGTCAGTCAGGACTTTGAATTTTATATATATAGATGTTCGGTGAGTAACTAAGTAAATACTTAGGCGCTTACCACAAGTCTTTAGAAATGACGGAGCGTATGAGTGGTATCTCAAAACAAGAGAACCTCGTGGAGAATGTGAAGGTGTAGGCTCCGTGGATGTCGACCACCAGCCAGTCGCCGGGCGAGCAGCGCGGCAGCTTCGTTTGGAAGTCCTTCATCACGTGGTCGATGGCATTGCATGTCGGACCCCATAGGATGGTCTCCTCGTCTACGATCGGTTCAGCTTCTGCTGATCGCTATAAGATAGCGTAAAAAACCCATGAAATACTCTCCATTGGTAGAGCACAGTAGCGTAGCAGTAAAAGTTCATCATTGTTTCCAATAATTGGAAACAAATGACAATCAAATTTAAGGTCTTAGTATGGTGCGGCTACATTAGCTATCTTCGGCAATAATTCGGGCTATCGCGACAAGTGTAACCGTTTAGTTCGTCTCTCGGTGATGTATCGGGTGAATTATCGCTCACGTCAAATCAGCAAAAAAGCGACGAGTTGACCGCTAATGTAGAACATCGCCGATAGCCGATAACGATGATTTTGGCGCCACAACGCTAAAGAAATTATCGCTTGCTAATATAGCCGCGTCACAATAAGTACCTAACTGTTAATTCATTTGTTTTTTTTAACAGTTTTAGCCGTTTTATCTTTGTCAAAATACTTTATCACTTTTTGTATTTGTATTCAGATCCCAGTTATTATTACACACCTGAAATTTGTAGATCTTATGCCAATTTTCAACAAATCGCATAGTTCCATGAACTCCGTTGTTTAAATAATACATATTCACTGGTGCATTATTCCTGATCACCTAAAACCAATCAAACAAGGTCAATAATACAATAAATTTAAATTGTATGGAAACATTTGTTTTTTTTTTTTATTATTTTACGTTTACCTTTCGCACTCCAATAATGCTGCAGAACATCTTGAAGGCGGAGTCACTCAGATATCTGCCAGGTTCAGCGATTATTTGAACTGTCGGGTCGGGGAACAGTTCTTTTACTGCATCATTTATGAGATACGACACCTGGTGAATAAGCAAGCTAAGTGAGTGTTTATTAGGTTTAATGCTGCTAGATGCTAGAGTAAAGCCAGGTTTTTACCATGCCTGAGTTGAGTAAACAAGTAAACAACGTTGTGTTTTTAAATTGACATTAATTCAGTTAATTCCTTACCTATGTTGTACAGTTCAGTTATATAATCAATGTAGGTAATGCCATGCTTAGCCAAGTGCTAAGTTTTGAAATACCGCGCATCCTTTGTTTTAAACTAAATCCAATCGTCTCAATTTTATTTACAATCAATCAATCAATTTTATACTTAGTGACTCTTTGTAAAAATGTTATTTTATGCACCTGCGTTTGTTTCGTCTTCTCTTGTTATTTTTTGTATGTTGTTGATTGTAGCGGATCACATTACAATACTAACCTCGTCAATATTATCAGTCTTATCACTTAGGAATCCTCCTCCAATATCCACAATGTCCATTCGTCTCCCATTCCTCGCCTCATGATCGAACAACGCTCTGGCTTGTTGCAGACCTAGCACGTAGCAATCAGGAGAGTAGTAAACACTGCTAACGTGGAAAGCTACGCCCGCCACCTACATAATTAAATTAATTAATTTATGTCGTAAAGTTTTTTTTATTTTTAAATCACATTTCATCTTTATTATTTGTCAGTGGCACACCACATTACTTGTAGAATAGCTGTCTGATGAACCAGAAATGTTCTCGAGGTGCGATCTCCAACCAGAAGACGCTATAGAGTGTGGAATACTCTGCCAAAATGTGTTTCTTGACACTTATAATCTGGGTGTCTTGAAATCTCGAGCGTCGACGTGTGTTACACGCACAGACCTAAGATTTTTTTTGCTTCGCAAAAGACCAACGAAGCGTGGGACAGAGAAGTCTCCATCGAAATGTAAACTCCACAAGAGAGAAAGAGGTCGCCTACAAATAAAATCTTAGTCAATTTTTCTTTTGTCATTAATGACAGCGCGCCACCTGGGAACACGCGAAAATTCCTATGATTTATATTTTTACTAAAATAATTATAAATAGACTCAAAAGAGAGCAATTGTAACTAAATGCAGTTATGTCATCTTGTGAGTTTAGCAATTGTGATGTGAATCCAAGATGTAACCCCTCAAAATTTGTCGTTTCATGGGTAAATATGAAAATTCCATTGTGATGTTTTTGTCTAAATTTTGTCTAAAACATAACATAAATTGGTTCCAAAAACCGATTTACCAGCGGTATGTTGTTGTCGTTTCTTCGTAACATCTATATTTCCTAGATGAAAGCAGAATTGGTGATGAAATTCAGCATTAAAATATTAGTTAGTTTACGCTCGATTTTCACTAGAGATGGATAAAAAGATGACGTCATTATTAACGATAGTTTTTATCAAAGTTCATTAGGTAGGCGATGGGTGCAATACATAAACAAAGCATACATTTTTGAATCAATGCCATCAAAAGTAAATTGACATTCTTCCGAGTTTGTACTGAATGATGAGGCGTAAAACATTTTTGTATTATATATAAGTATGTACCTTCAATTTCTGATCATCATTTTTAATTCAATTTACACATTTTGGGTGTCTTACATCCAAGTCTAATTTAATTATATTTAATTAAATTAAATAATATATATGTAAATTATAAATAAATGTACAAAACCAATGAGATAAGTATTATTACTTATCCTAATCCGTATACGAGTAAATTTGGTCACAATTCGAAGCGAATTACTAGGATAGTATTATGTTGATCTTATTATTTACTTTTCTTATGTTAATTTAGATACATGGTGACACTGATATCTAACTCTTCCGCCTAGCTTAACACCCGTTTAGTGATTAATATTCATTTTAGCTCAGCAGCGGTGTTATACTTGGAACAAAAAACAACTCAATTGGTATACGAAAGATTATATTTATCGACAAGCACCCGGAGGACCATTTTTGGTCAATCGATAAATTAATAAGTACTTTTCACAACACTAATTTACTCACGCATGCGCAAATGTTTTTTTGTATCACTATCGAATTGTCACTGTCGATCTTTTACATCCTAGATCTGTGGTTACACGTGAAGGTGTAACACGCTTGCCTAGGAGATACCTATTCATCTGTCTCTTTCGCACTATTTGTAAATGACTTATTTCGGTCCCGCTTAAGCATCGATTGACGTCACTACGTGTTGCCTTCGTGAGCGGAATGCCATACCTGGCGAAGTATATTAGTATACCATGCCGATGATGAAAAACGAAATGTACCTAAGTGGGTATAGGACACAGTTACACGAAACTGTTGAAATAAGTTGAAGTTGGTAGTTACGTCATTAAATGATAACTAAAGGTTGTTGTGTTGTTGAACTTGTTGATACATTTCGGTTGAAATAATATTTAACGTACATTTAACCCGAGGCTGGCAGCTTCGTCCAACAGTTCGGTTGCTTCCGATTTAAAATCACATCCATACTTCAAACCCAATTTCTTTTTAGTTGCACCGTCTATTCTTATGTGAATTAGTAACCTGAAAAATATTAGTGTTGTTCAATATAAAAAAAGTAATGCAATAAGGATGAGAATATGGAGAAGTGTCGTTGAAAAAATAAAACGTCAATTAGAATATGTATCAATCTAGGTATTGGGAATGCGCCTTGCATCGAAAAGTTATTTTATAATGAATAATTAGGTACCTACTTATAAATGTACCTATATTAGGTAAGTCGAACGACTCTTGTTCAAGAACGCTCTGACCTACAATAATTGTAGGTATTATAATATTAGTTGTACGTATCATGTGAACCCCAGAAGCGTTCTAAAACCCACTTGGGTAGGTTAACCAGAGAAGTATTCGCTATACGGCATGCATCTAGACCTACATAACATATTGTACCTTGCATCAGGCCAGCATTTCTTTAGCTTCTTTAATTCGTACGAGCTATCAAATGTTGTATGCTTCACTCCTGCTTGCCTCGCGTATTCCATTTCTTCAGTACTTTTACACGGCATAGCGTAAATAATACTCCTGAAAAATAGTGCGTAAAAAACACCTTATTGTGACAATAAATTTAACAAATATACATAAAAAGAACTGACCAGTGATTGCGTGATATTCCTTTTATATATTTTTTTGTTACTATTATATTTCTTGTTTGAACAATGATGAGTTTGTCTATCTTTCTATCTAATCAATTTAATTGCAACACAAACAGCACGACGCACGCAGCTTAGGAGCACGACGACCTATAAGGCACTTATTCACTCTAGCCTTGAAGTTTTGTAGAGTGAAGCAGTACAAAGACGGCAGTTGAGTGAGGCGCTACAAGTGCGCTACTGCTCAGACCCGTCTTCGGAACGGTTACACCGGACTACATCCCGAAACACGACTAGGTCATTTCACGGCATGGCTTGATCCGGTTGGTGGAACGGTGCAATTCTAGAATTTTGCTACTTACTGTGGATCGACATCTAGTGTTCTAACTTTGTGGATTTCTCCGGGGGAAGCGCAGTAGAAGCCAAGGTCCAATGCTATGGCCAAGCGCAGCATCATGTCTGTATCGTTAGACTTAACAGCTGTAAAAAAATATCATATCATCAGAGAATTCGTAACCAACAACTACATTAATGGTACTAACTTCTTTAGATAAATTAAATCTAGGATTATTAGGGTTACGTGCAACAATGTACTTAATTGTAGTATTCAAATTTTCTATCTTAATTTTATGCTTAGTTAAGATTAGAATAATAAATATATCTTGTATCTTGAGGTTACTGCTGCTCCTGCCAAAATCATAATGAAATGAGTAAGGCGAATATACTATGCTATTATCTTATATATATATATATATAAATATATATATACCTTTAAATGAGCAATTCTTGTATATATATATATATAATTGGAATCTCGGAATCGGCTCCAACGATTTTCATACAATTTAGTATATAGAGGGTTTCGGGGGCGATAAATCGATCTAGCTAGGAATCATTTTTAGAAAATGTCATTTTATTCGTGTTTTATCGATAATCAACTTAAACATAAACTTGGAAGAAAAATAACAAAAAGGAGGTGTTTGAGTAGTCTCAACTGAAAAATATGACTCTTCCTGACATCTATTGGCGAATAATAATACTATTTTTTGTGAGCAACTAATTGCTTTAACGACACAACAGCAGATGGCGTTGTTAAGTAACACGAAGTCAATGAGTGTTTGCTTTGAGGTTAGACTAAAATCAATTGTTTATTTTCCAAAAAACACAATTAAAAAAAAAAAAATACCGAGCAAAGCTCGGTCATCCAGGTACTGAAGCATTAAATACTAACCATAAAAGATCTTGACTCGGGGCATGAGCTCCTTGAAGTGATGCACTCGCCTGTACGCCTCATCCATGTTGAATATATAGAAGGGCTGCACCTGTTCCCCGCCCTCTATCATGGCTTGGGCCACATCGTCCGGAGTGTGCTGCTCCAGCACGTATGCTGGGGTTACGTGGTGCATGAAGTGGACCACGTAGTCTCTTTCATTCATCATCTAAAAGAAGGAAATATAGTTACTACTACTTCTTCTTCGTGTCGATGTTTTTTTTTTAAATGTTTACCAAACTTTTTCGGTACTTGCTTAATCGCGTGACAATTATTACTAAGCTTGTCGAATGGTTATCGCGACTAACAACCCTACCAATAGAAATGTTTGTTAATTTCACGAATTTCACTAAAAATAGCACGTCAACATGTACAGAATTTACCTAAATGTTTAAATGAACATATCCTTAACTACTTTTACAAGTACGAGGAGGAGGATCCTCGTACTTCCATCGTAAGTATAAGACAAGCTAGGGTAAGTAATTATAAGCCATTTCGGCGAGCATGAAAAAGTAACAAACAAACATACATACTACTACATAATTATTATAAACTCATTCACTTAAAAACTTTTTTCAAAAAACTATAATATGATTATAGCATTAGCGTGATAAACTTTTTAATAAAGTTTTGTAGTATGAAGTCAAAAACGAAATTCTAAATAGCATCAATCTGTATGCATCACAAATGATAATGATGAAATACATACACCAACGAAGCTATTTTATACTAGAATTTTTTTCAATTCACAGCTTTTGACTACATTTTCATTATTAGTTCCGCCGTCAGCCGCGTATAGTGTATGCTATTGCCAATATTTTTCAGTTAAAAGAAGACATTAAGAGAACCAGTTCTTAATCGAGTATCGATGTTTTACATCCTATCGAGGGCAAATGATGTTTCTGGGCTGATGATGATGATGGCTTTGTTGCTACTTAAGTAACAACAGAGCCATCTTCTTAAAAATAATAAGACTTGGCTACTCCCTTTTCTCCCTTCTTTTTTGGGATCTAGAGAATTAAAAAAGCGATTTGTATGCTAATTGCCGAATCAAAGTCAAAGTCAAAATGTTTTTATTCAATTTAGGTAAAAAATTTACTTATGAACGTCAAAGTTTTTTTAAATAGATTCGACCGCCTTGTTCGGATAAAGAGCCTCTACTCAGAAGAACAGACAAGAAACTGAGGGGCATTATTTTTTCAAATAATAAATAAATTATAATCTCACAAATTCTGGCTTACAACTAGGTAATATCTATACATACTAGTGGCTACTTGGCGGAAGTGGAAGGCTCCGGACATCTTTGTCTTCTAAATAATCCTTAACCTTATAATACCCTCTTTTCATTAATGTAGTTTTTACATGTGATTTAAATTTTCCCTCGGTGAGCCCTGTTATATTTTTCAGGATTTTATTGTAAAAACGAACGCAGTTGCCTAAAAATGATTTACTTGACTTAGTCAGTCTAAATGTCGGTACAGCTATCCTATCCTTATTTCTAGTGTTATTATTGTGATAGTCACAGTTCAACTCGAATTTATGTATATTTTTGCGAACGTACTTAATATTTTCAAAGATATACAAAGAAGGTAAAGTTAATATATTTATTTCTTTAAATAAATCTCTCAATGATTCGCGGGGACCCATCCCGTAGATCGCGGGGACCCATCCCGTAGATAGCGCGGACCGCTCGCTTTTGCAAAATAAAAATGGCCTCTACTTCAGCGGTTGATCCCCACAGCAAAATGCCATATGACATTATGCTGTGAAAATAAGCAAAGTAAACCATCCGAGCTGTAGCTTTATCCGTCAGTTGCCTAATCTTACGAACCGCATAAGCAGCAGAACTATGTCTCCCAGACAGAGCACTAATATGCGGACCCCATTGCAGTTTGGAATCAATGCTTATACCCAGGAACACCGTCGCCTTGTCTATGTTAAGGTTATCGCCCTCAAGCATTACGTTTGGTTCTATAACTAGTCTGGCCATAAATATTGTTACAATACAAACTCCTTCGTTTATTTTTCTGCATTTAAATTTGGAATGCGTATATTATGTTGAAACTACAATCAATTTCCCGCCATTTTTCATATATTTTTCGTGATTATTATTAAATTTACAACATGGCATGGGGTGTTAAAGAAACAGGATTGCAGTGATTACGTTGCACAGAGTGGGTATGGATCCGTCGGTCATTTTCAAGACTCTTCAAAATCTTGGTATCAGCCGTATGTTCGTATATCGTAATATCGACAGATATACCGACTCTTCCTCTGTTGAAAACAATAAAAGATAGGGGCGGCCGCGTGCGATGAGAACTACTAAGGCTGTTAATGCTGTTAAAGCCAGAATTCCCAAAAAACCCAATGAAGAAACAAAAAATCTTATCGCGAGAAATGAAGATACCGTCTGGGACTCTATCACGTATAATAAAACAAGACCTGAAGCTTGGTGCTAATTGCCGATATACAGGACATGCCCTTAACCAATCGCTGCAGTCAAAGAGAGTGGATAGATCAAAACATCTTCTATCCCGTTACGCAGGTGAAAGTTACAGAAATATCCTTTTTACCGACGAAAAAATTTTCACGATAGAAGAGCACTACAACAAGCAAAACGACAAAGTGTACGCTCACAGCTCTAAAGAAGCTTCGGAAGTGGTTGGAAAGGTACAGCGTGGTCATCATCCTGCGTCAGTCATGGTTTGGTGAGGGGTATCCTATCACGGCGTCACAAAGCTTCATTTTTGTGAAAAAGGGATGAAAACTTCAGCCAAAGTGTATCAAGAGACCGTCTTAGATGGTGTTGTAAAACCCCTTTGCAATACACTTTTTAAAAATCTACCGTGGAGTTTCCAACAAGACTCTGCACCTGGTCACAAGGCGCAAACTACCCAAAGCCTGGCTGGAAGCCAATGTTCCGGACTTAATAAGGGCTGAAGACTGGCCCCTCCTCTAGCCCAGATCTGAACCCCCTGGACTACAAGTTATGATCAGTTTTAGATGGCATGGCCTGCTCTAAACGACACGCTGATATAGAGTCACTTAAGAAATCTTTGAAGCAAGCAGTGGCTAAATTTCCCACGGAAACAGTCCGTAAATCCATAGGTTCCTAAAGGCCTGTATCAAGGCCAAAGGTGGTAATTTTGAATAAAATAATAGTTATATTTTTGTTAAGACTTCAATACATGTGTACATATAACTTTTATTAACATTACATTACTGTATAAAAAATAAATGCAGTTTCATTTGTAACAGAACTTATGGCTAGACTAGGTATATCTAACATTAGGCATGGAAAACTTTAAACACTTGGTTTTTTTTTTTTGCATTTAGTAACAAATTGTTTGAAGCGAACCATCTCGAAATAATAGTCAGTACGTTGTTCACATGCACAAGCTCACTATCTTTCCTATCTGTTCTAAAAATAAGAGATTTATCATTAGCGAATAGAACTATGTCTGTAAGGTCCTTAACCATATACGGTAAATCATTTATATACTTACGCTAAAAATAAGAACGGGCCTAAGATAGAACCTTGTGGTACTCCCATTGTAACTTTAGATCCGGAAGATGTGACGCCATTAATTCCTACTTTTTGTTGCCTACCAGTTAAAAAATGACTCGACAAGATCTAGAGCGATTCCACGAATTCCGTAGTGGTATAATTTACGGATCAAGGTACGGTTATAATATTAACAATATTTTGGTCAAGGTTAACTAATTAATTAGGTATATCCGAGTTAATATACAAAAATCCTGCGCGGCTATGCGCTGCACTTGTCACCCTGAGACATTAGATGTTTAATATCTTTGTGCCCGTAGTAATTACTTTGGAATTACTACTGTTCAATCCGGAACACAATAATGTTTGCACACTTTTGCTTGTCGGTGAAACTAATGAAAAGATATGAAACTAAAGTTGTTCTTTGGTTTTTGTGTAGGTATTAAATTATACCCCTGTATACATTTTATAACCTTAAAATAGTGACGTCATACACAAAAGAAGTAGATTTGCTCATTTTGCAACCAATTCTTTTGTTTTTAAGAAAAAAGAGAACATCGAAATATTTTGTACGTACATATTCTTTGTCGTTGAGATGAACGGACGGTAAGGTAGAAGGCAGGAGTGGTGGTATTGAAAAATCAACTACGAAACCGCACGTTGAGAAGACTGGCTTATCTTCCAAAGTAGTCCTGTAAAAAAACGTATTTATTTAATTATTGCACAAAACGGGAAACGGTGATATTTGGTAACAAAAGTAGAATAGCCAAATTTCATTCTGAACTACATCTCATCAGAATCATTTCTTCATGTTTAAAAACTGTTCACACTAAAATCTATTTATTTTATTGATATTCTGTAAATTATATTCTTACAGGATTCGAGCCATAAGAAACAGGACCAAGACAAAGGATGTATGTAGTAAGGACAAAGACACTGAAATGGAAATGGACTGGACACATGCTAAGAGAAAAAACTGCAAAGTTGACTAGGGCAGTGACCAAATGGACACCCAGATTAAATATAAAGAGAAAAAGGGTTGCACAAGCTCGAAGATGGACAGACGAAATATGAGCACTAGCCATCTATTTTGGACAAGAATCGCTAAAGGCAGAGTTGAATGGAGAAGACTGGAGGAGGCCTTTGCATCTCCCGACGCTCTGAACAAAGACAACATCATAATAGACATATTATAAAATATCATATGAAACTAGACTCAGACAATAAATGCTTAACAATAATAATAAATGATATAATGTATTAATTTTCGTTTCAAGAACTCAAACTTACCATAAATCATTAGATATCACAGATCGGGTCAAAATGTTTTCCATGCAAGAAAACTCCGAAGTAAAGACGGTACAGTACGCCCCTTGATTGGAGAAAACTAACCAGTCGTTTACTGTACATGGGGCCAGCTTGACTGGGAGCAAGACATCTCTATCGTCTGGAGTTGGTCCCCAAATGATGGTATCTCGAGCAGAGTCTTCAGTTCGTCCGATATCTTCAGTCCTCTGTAATAAATACAAGTATAATGACCTCTAATGAGTGCTAGATATACGGGTCGCTCGTTTGGGGATCCAAGGTGAGGGTGGTGAACGACCACAGGCAGTCGATATACCAGTATATTTGACCGCAAGCAACTTTTCATTATAATTAATTATAATAAACTATTTAGACTTAAGTGCGTTTGGTTAAACTAATTACATGCCACTATGTGACGCAATGCCATGTGACGATACAAAAGATAGGCACAGCGTTTAACAAACATACCTTGAATCTATTTATAGTGTGCCACTTTTCAATGAATCGTAGGGAGCCATTAATCCCGCTGTTTAAATAAACCATGGATATTGTTTTATCAGAATCGAAAACCTGAAAATACATGTGAAAAATGTGAGTTTCAAATGTGGACATGGCATCAAACAGTAATCATTCAAAAGTTCTTCATTGACATAATAAAGTACAATTTATAGAACTAAGGTCAGCATAAGCTATTAGTATGCACTATGCACCGAGGGACAAAACAGTGTCTTACGTCGCGGGTGGGTCCTTTTTAGTGTTAAATATTTTATGGTGTCGTACCTAAAGTAGGTAAAACAGGACCCTATTACTAGGATTCCGCTGTCAGTCCGTCTGTCTGTTTGTCCATCTGTTACCAGGCTATGCGAGTCCGACTCGCATTTGGCCGGTTTTTTTTCTTGGTAGCCAGTTAAATTTTCGAATAAGCTCTTCTTACAATGCCCGTATGCTGAGTTTTCACTCAATGTTAACCTCTTTGTTTGAAAACTCTCTTGGGATTTTGATGCGACTTTATCTCCCCATGGAGGCAATGCCTTGCTTTACGTTGAGACTACGTAAAGCAAGGCGTTGAATTGGACGTGATTGGCCATTGTCGAGCTGGTGGCGGTATTTTACTCCCTATTTATTTTACAATTTTGTTCGCCGCATAGAGTATAGATGGCACCCAGGATTCACAGTGTTGTGTGATAAGCACTTATTAAAACATAGGTTGAGGATAGTTCGAAAAATAGTTTTTATTAGATTTAAGGATACTACACGTTTAACTTACTGTCCGTAAGTCCCTGATATTAGAGTATAATGTGAACGCTGATTCACAAATGTATCGTCCCGGTTCAGCTGTGATTTGCACATCTGGTTCTGGAAACCATTTTGACAATCCACTATTTATCAATTTAGCTACCTGTGAAATAAATTGTTAATTCGTAAGGCGAACCAAATTATTTATATTTGCATGTGTTTTTAGTCACATTTTGCTGAATTGTGATGTAAAATTCGAATACTTTTCGTTCCATGGGACTGGAGAATAGTTAGTTAACTTGCAGAACGTGATGCATTATTTATAACAGGGAACAAACCTCTTCAAATAAATTAGTTCCATCGTTTATGAAACCTCCGCCAATGTCCAGTAGAGTCATTTTCCTGCCAGCGCGAGTTTCATGGTCGAACAAAGCCTTTGCCATTCGAAGTCCTTCCGTATAGCTTTCCTTGGAGAAACATCCGCTGCCGACGTGGAATGCAACTCCTATCACCTTTTAAGATTTAAGAGTGAAAATACTCTCGTTAAAAAAAGGGAACATTTTGGTGTGCCAAAATAAAAACCACCGCCAGATCAACAGATCTAGCAGCGGTTATTTGAGCTAACTTACAATCATATTTAGTCGAGCGGCTTCGTCCAGAAGGTTTAGAGCTTCGCTATATTCACAACCAAACTTGTCCCCTAGTTTATACACACTGTCACTCTCCAGCTTTAATCGGATCAGCAATCTGCAAAATGCATCATGTTAGTATCAATATATCAATTTAAAAAAAATATATATTTATAAATATATATTTATATATGTATTTAAGAATATTTAAGTATGTATATCAGTCTCTGGCAGCCATAGTAGGTACAAGCTTTGCTTATAGTTTGGTGTCAGGCGACCGTGTGTGGACGTGTCCCGAATTTATATATTTATATATTTGCAAAACTGAATTCTTTATTTATAACGCTTGCGTTTGTCAACTAATGTAAATTCGAAATAAAATATGCCTTTATGGAAAAAGAACTGGCTCTCAAGCAAGGTTTAGAACATAAAAATGATGCGCTTGACAAGTTTAACAAAAAGGTTTCAATTTTGGAATGGTTGCTAGAAAGGTACAATCAGAAAGTGCCTTTTCACTATGCAGGACCATTTTCACAATATCTCTCACCTACTATCTGGCCAGTATTCCCTCAGCCTTTTTAATTCGCAGAAGGAGTCGAAGGTTGTGTGTCTCACACCAGATTTCCGGGCGAATATCATTTGCTCTGGTGTCTTCATAGGCACTGCGTAAATAATACTCCTGCAAATTGACAGTTATAAAAAAATATATATATTACTTATAACTCGTTTTTACCGTGATATCGTTATTTGCCGTGATGCTTCTGTAAAAAATATTGGTTTGTCATTGCACAAATTAAAGAAAGTAATTTTCGGCTGATACACCTAAATCCTTGATCACACCTGATCCTTGAGTGGACATAAAGTTCAACTACTGGCAACGAAGCTTTTTTAATCTCTACCTATTACGTTATTAGGTACTCTCAAGAGGACTAGTTCAGGAGTCTATTCTAGTTAATTGGAACAAATTCAATAGAGCTTTATTGCTACTCACGTCGGGTTCACGTTGTACTTTCTTATTTTATCAATCTCACCGGGCGAGGCGCAGTCGAAGCCGAGGCCCAATGCGATCGCCAACTTTACCATCATGCTGTTGTCGTTTGATTTCATTGCTGTGAAAATTTCAATTATTTCTATAATAAGGTACTTCTCTTGCAGCTTGGCAATCTGGCTCTACGAGAAATGGGTAAAACATTTTTTGAAATACTTAAGAGATTTATACGAGAGGCAAGATCGTGATGTTGATCATAACATAATATCTCGTCACGCCTTTTCTCCTGGAAATGGCAAAGGTTACAACATCCATACTTCGACGGATAATATTCAGTCCCAAATGTAACAAGGGGCGAGTATGTCGCCGTACACCGGGTATATATACCGGGTTATGCTCGTATGTAGCAGATGACAATAAATACGCAGATAATCGAATCACTAATCACTAATGCTAATCACTATCACTAATGCGAGGCCGACCAACTGACCCAGACGAATTTAATGCGGAATCGAAACGTAGGGCACTCCAAAGTCCAAGCACCCCGACTTCAGGGCACCCCGACTTCAGGGCGCCACCAACGCGGGCCGCTTGCGGCCCGCGCACCGCCCGAAATACTAGTCTATATATATAAAATTCAAAGTCCTGACTGACTGACTGACTGTCTGACTAACTGACTGACTCAAGTCAAGTCAAGTCAAGTCAAGTCTAAATGTTTTTATTCAATTTAGGTATCAAAGATACACTTATGAACGTCAAAGTTATTTATATAGACTCGACCGCCTTGTTCGGACAAAAAGCCTCTACTCAGAAGAACAGGCAAGAAACTGAGGGGCATTATTTTTTCAAATAATAAATAAATTACAGTCTCACAAATTTTGGCTTACAACTAGGTAATATCTATAAATACTAGTGGCTACTTGACGGAAGCTCCAGACATCTTTATCTTCTAAATAATTCTTAACCTTATAATATCCTCTTTTCATTAATATAGTTTTTACATGTGATTTGAATTTTCCCTCGGTGAGCCCTGTTATATTTTTCGGGATTTTATTGTAAAAACGAACGCAGTTGCCTAAAAATGACTTTATTGACTTAGTCAGTCTAAATCTCTGTACAGCTATCCTATCCTTATTTCTAGTGTTATAATTGTGATAGTCACTGTTCAATTTAAATTTATGTAGATTTTTGCGAACGTGCATAATATTTTCAAAGATATACAAAGAAGGTAAAGTTAATATATTTATTTCTTTAAATAAATCTCTCAATGATTCACGGGGACCCATTCCGTAGATAGCGCGGACCGCTCGCTTTTGCAAAATAAAAATGGCCTCCACTTCAGCAGCTGATCCCCACAGCAAAATGCCATATGACATTATGCTGTGGAAGTAAGCAAAGTAAACCATCCGAGCTGTAGCTATATCCGTCAGTTGCCTAATCTTGCGAACCGCATAAGCAGCAGAACTAAGTCTCCCAGACAGAGCACTAATATGTGGACCCCATTGCAGTTTGGAATCAATGCTTATACCCAGGTACACCGTCGCTTTGTCTATGTTAAGTTTATCGCCCTCAAGCATTACGTTTGGTTCTATATATCTAACATTAGGCATGGAAAACTTTAAACACTTAGTTTTTTTGCATTTAGTAACAAATTGTTCGCAGCGAACCATCTCGAAATAATAGTCAGTACGTTGTTCACATGCACAAGCTCACTATCTTTCCTATCTGTTCTAAAAATAAGAGATGTATCATCAGCAAATAGAACTATGTCTGTAAGGTCCTTAACCATATACGGCAAATCATTTATATTCGCCAAAAATAAGAACGGGCCTAAGATAGAACCTTGTGGTACTCCCATTGTAACTAAAGATCCGGAAGATGTGACGCCATTCATTCCCACTTTTTGTTGTCTATCAGTTAAATATGACTCGACAAGATCTAGAGCGATTCCACGAATTCCGTAGTGGTGTAATTTACGGATCAAGGTGCGGTGTTCTACACAATCAAACGCTTTGGAAAGATCACAAAAAACATCGATGGCATCCTGTGAACTCTCCCAAGCTTCCATCACATGCGTAACAAATCGAACTCCCGCATCTGTTGTTGATCTACTTTTCGTGAAACCGAACTGATTTTCGTTTAATATACTGTGTATGTTAAAGTGACACAACAGTTGATTAAGTATAATCTTGTGAAATATTTTACTCAAAGCCGGAAGCACAGAGATGGGTCTGTAATTCGAGGGATCTGACTTACTACCCGATTTGAAGATAGGGGTAATTTTGCTGTTTTTCATTAAATCGGGAAATGTGCCTCTGTCAATACACATGTTAAATATGACCATGAGGTGTGGTGCAATAGTTTCTATTAAAGACTCTAACACTTTTACTGATAATCCCCATAAATCTTCACTAGATTTAACTCTTAAGCTTTTGAAAGTTTTGATAATTTCAGAGATGGAAGTGTATCTGAACCGAAAGTCTGGTATATCCCGCTAGAAGTGTTCTTTTAGAAAAGCACCTGCATCATCTGGAGACGAGTTAAGCGTTTTGGTGGCATCAAAGGGTATGCTAGAGAAGAAATGTTCAAAAGAGTTGGCTACCGATTTTGCATCAGAAACCGGCTGATTCTCAACTACCAGCGTAAATTCTGAATCCCTCGACTTACTTTTTCCCGTCTCTGTGTTGATGGTCTTCCAGACAGCTTTTATTTTATTATCGGATTTTTGAATTTTATCTTTTATAAACAAAGCTTTAGCGCGAGTGCAAACTGACTTAAAAGTTTTCGAGTATTTTCTAACATAGTCATGAAAATCCTTACTAAATGTCAGAGATTTCTTGTTATATAAATCATACATAACATTTCTACTTTTTCGTATACCTCTGGTCGCTCAGTCACTAAACTGTATTTTTTGGTTGAATTGAATCTTCTTCTTTGGACAAATTTCATTAAATTCATTGCTAACAATTTTAAATAATTTTTCATAACTGTCATGTGGGTTATTGACAGAAAAATCAGTTAAAATAAGTTTCGACTCTATGCAATTATTTAGTCGTTTTAACCTACCTTTCGTTAATGGTCTACACTCAACTAAAGATGGTTTCTTTATTTTATCAATTTCAAATTTAATTGCAAGGCCCTTGTGATCTGACCTGACTCCGTTAAAAAGTGATAAATCTTTTGTTTTACAACTTGAGAAAATATTGTCTATGCAAGTAGATGAGGTCTCCGTTACTCTAGTTGGCTCGCAGAAAAGATAGTTTAAATTAAATGCTTTAAATAAAGAAATTAGATTAATTTTATCCGTAGAATTGACTAAAATATCTATATTGAAGTCTCCGCAAACCAAAATAGATCTATTTGATTTAGAAAGTTTCTTTAGTACGCACTCCATTGTTGACATAAAATGATTGAAGTTAGATGCTGGTGGTCGATAAACACATAATATTATGTGCCTGTCCATTTCCGCACAAGCAATTTCACAGACACGTTCAACAGAATAGCCCCTTATGTCAGAGCGTTCCTTATATTTCATGTTATTTTTAAAAAGAATAATACAGCCTCCTCCTTCAGCGGATACTCTGTTAAACGCACTGGCCACCTGAAAATTTGTAACATTAAATAGCATTTTATCTGATTTTAACCAAGTTTCAGTGAAACATAAAATATCAAAATTATACTTATCTAATAAAAGTTCTATATCTAAAATTTTGCCAGAGAAGCGGTTTATGTTTTGATAAAAAAGTGAAATGTCCACACACTTCTCTGTTGTCTCACTTAAAAGTTTAAACTATTGGTCACAGTTATGTTATTAGTACATTTACTAAAAACTGTGACCTTATCTTTGTACTTCGTTATATTTCCTATAACTGAATCAATATTGTAGGCTAACAATGTAGCTATCAAGTGTCTGCATTTCTTAGGACAATACATGCTGTCCTGTGTTAACTTAAAATTATAAATAAATTTATTACTATCAAAAAATAGCAGCTTATCACTATAACGGGAAACTATGTTAAACATTAATGCATTCAAAGAATGGATGTGACTGACTTATATATCAACGCACAGCTTAAACCGCTGGTCCTAGAAACATGAAATTTGGAGGATATATTCTTTGTACAGTGTAGGCATCCACTAAGAAAGGGTTTTTCGAAATACTACCCCTAAGTGGGGGAAATGGGGGGTTGAAATTTCTATGAAACTTTTTTTTCTCTGGGTCGATTGACTCAAAAATTGGTACAAATGCTCTTCAATTAAAATTATGAGACACGTGTATCACAGTTTTTCCAAAATCATCATCATCATCATCCACCGACAGAGTCTAATAGGGCTTCTTTTTACTCCGAAAACTTTGTTGAGAAAGTTATTAACCCACTACAAACGACGCTGTTATCATTCTTAGGGTTCCGTACTAAAATGGTGAAAGGAACATTATCATGAAACTACGATGTCTGTCTGTCTGTATGTCTGTGAGCTAATTATCTTGGAAACTGTATTAGCCAGCAACTTGGAATTTGGTACAGATCTAGATAACGGTAGTAGCTACGTATAGTAGGTAAAACGTCACGCCATTACCCTAAGAGGTGTATTACAACACCCTCACTTCGCCGGATGATATTCAGTCCAAAATGTAATAAGTAGCGAGCCTATCGCCATACGTACACCGGGCTCCAGTCATGTAGCAGATGACACTAAATACGAAGCTATCATTGAATTTGTGAATTATATTGCTGACATTCTATCAAATTTCAAACCTACTTAATCAGTAAGGGAAAAATACAAGACTTCAGTCCAAGCCTACAAACGCCAAGTGAAGAGATTTTCTGTCAATAAAGATCAGGTAGATGAGCTAGGAGATGAAATTTATAATTATGTCTGTCTGATCTTAGAAGCAGTATTTACCAAAAATAGACGAAGTCAATAAAAGAAGCTGCTTTAGTATTAGGAAGACAAAAACTACTACGGATTGTCTTTGCTTCGAAGGTCTTAACTAAAGGTCTGCCAGCACACTGACTGGTGTAGTTTCTGAATGAGTCTGTGTTTATGCTGAGGATTCCTTTAATATCTCATATCTCTAACACCACCGAACTACCCCTTCGAGTTAAAAAGAGTGCAGTTTCCCCTCAAAGTCTGCTTTGCCATGACCATAAATAAATCTCAAGCCAAACTCATAATCGACTAAAATGCTTTTTACTGGGTTAGTTATACGTGGCCTGCTACAGAGTAAGCTCATGGAGCAGCCTGGATTTTCTAAAAAAGAAAAAAAAAATAGGTTTTCGTTGTAAACATTATTGTCAATTATCTACTTTCGGTTGTCTTCTAATTTTATCTTTTCACACACGCTTTAAGTTCTGTTGATAAAATACTACTACTACTACTTTTCTCATTCCAGAGATAGTTTAGTTAACTATAGAACTTCGTCCATATTCCTCTGCTTGGAATATTGTCAGTTTGTGTATTCAATTGAGAGCGAGTGTGACCGCTTATAATATTTATTTCTGAAGTTAAAAACGTCATACATTTTCTGTAAGCCACGCGGGCGAAGCCGCGGGCAGAAGCTAGTCACGAATAAAAAAAAGAATATTTACCGTAAAAAATCTGCACCCGTGGTAACTTCTCTTTGAACTTCTGCACGCTCACGTAAGCAGTATCAAAATCGAAGATGTAGAATGGTTCCTTCTGATGACCACTCTCTATCATGGCTTGAGCCACCTCACTTGCAGGTTTATCTTTTACGACGACTATTGCTGATGATGGGATCTTCATGTTTTGTCGTTTGTTTGGCATCTTGTGTTTAAGCAAACTCATGAGTAAAAGTAGATAATGGCTACTTCTAAGACTATAGCGTAGTGGTTATTTTGCGCCGAGGTAGAATACCCTAGGGTTTTTAAGGTTTTTAGGGGTTTTAGCGGGTATGCCGCCAGTGGCGGGCTTCCCACATATCTACCCAGCCTGCCCCGGTAGGTAAAAGGTATTCCCTAGGCAAACTTGCGTGGTAGATCACCACATTTAGTCCGCGTGCGGTTTTACACAGCTCAAACGACACCGCAGCTTGCATTAACTTCACGGAAATTTTTGGTTTGCCGGGCTAGATGAAGCTGAAGGTAATAGAAGGTATCAGGCTAGGTAAACAAAAGAATCACCATTTAAAACGGAACTTTTAACTATTGTAGAGTGTGACTTATATTTTTGAGAAGGGGAAGGGGCGGGGGGAGTTTGAGCTCATCAGCCTTGAATAAAAAGTAGCCCATGTCCAGGACGTAAGCTATATCTTTGCCAAATTTTATCCAGATCCGTTCAGCTATTCTGGCGTGATTGAGTAACAAATATCCATCCCAACTTTCGCATTTACGAGTATAATATTATAAGTAATGCTTGCTCATGCCATGGGAACACTACATTTTAAGGGAATTAAGTAGTAGCCAATGTATTGTGTTAATCCAGACTGTCAGCTACCTGCATGTTAAAGAAAAATTGTTTATTCGTTCAGGTTTGAAAGAGTAACAAATTAATATATTTAGATTTCTTACTCATCCCACGGGAACATTACATTTTTACGGGATAAACAGTAGGATAATCCAGAATGTCAGCTATTTCCACAATAAGTTTCATTAAAATTGATCCAGCCCTTTGAGCTTGCAGAAGTAACAAACACAAACACACACTCACAAACTTTCGCCTTTATAGTATTATACTAGCGTTTGCCCGCGGCTCTGCCCGCGTGAAATCTATTGCACTGCAATTAAATTACCTATTATGTAAATCCATTCAGTATTTTTAGTGGTTGAGCAACACAGTTACCTACTATATTATAATAAGTACAGTGATGTAAATAATAAGAAGTTTAGCAAAACCAAATAAGTAAACATAAGTGTTTATTTTTACTATTAAAACTAGTATTTTGGGCGGTGCGCGGGCTGCAAGCGGCCCGCGTTTGTGGGTGCCCTGAAGTCGGGGTGCCCTGAAGTTGGGGTGCCCTGAAGTTGATTGTGTGTGGTTGTACTCGACCGCTGCAAGGCTCGGCCTTCGGCCTCGCCTTGCACCGTTCGAGTACTGCTGCTCGGCCTTCGGCCTCGCATCTGTGGGCTCGGCCTGCGGCCTCGCAAGTGTGACCTATCCGGCTTCGAATATAGTTGTACTCGAACGCTGCAAGGCTCGGCCTCCGGCCTCGCCTTGCACCGTTCGAGTACTGCTGCTCGGCCTTCGGCCTCGCAGCTGGAGCTCGGCCTTCGGCCTCGCTGATATGACCTATTTGGCTTCAAATATAGTTGTACTCGAACGGTGCAATGCTCGGCCTTCGGCCTTGCAGGTGGGGCTCGGCCTGCGGCCTCGCGGTTGGGGGCTCGGCCTACGGCCTCGCTACTGTGACCTATTCGACTTCAAATATAGTTGTACTCGAACTTTTGAGTTTGAGTTTGAGTTTGAGTACTGCTGCTCGGCCTTCGGCCTCTCAGCTGGGGCTCGGCCTGCGGCTTTGCGGTTGGGGGCTCGGCTTTCGGCCTCGCTAGTGTGACCTATCCGGTTTCGATTGTGTGTAATTGTACTCGACCGCTGCAAGTAGCTGCAAGCCGTTCGAGTACTGCTGCTTGGCCTTCGGCCTCGGCAGGTGGGGCTCGGCCTTCGGCCTCGCTAATGTGACCTTTTCGACTTCAAATATAGTTTTCCAAGTTATTCACGTTTCAGTTTTGTATGAATTTTTTTTTGTATGGCGGCCATTTTTTTTTTGATTTCTCGTGAAAGTTCTCAAGGTTTGCTAAAATATTAGTTCAAGTGCTTTAGGAAAAATATGCACCGTTTCCGAGATACGAGGGCATACCACCATCAGGGTTTGACTTTTCGCCAATTTCGGAAATTTTTTCCGGGCCCTCTAGACCGACCCCTACACGACCCTATACTCACTTTTCCCCCACCACCCCCGCGTATACCCTTTAGGTTTCTCTATGTCAGTGAGTCAGTGAGTCAGTGAGTGGTAGTTTAACTTTATTTACTATTAATTAAAATGATACAAATACATCTAAGGAACTAATAAGAACACAATTTATAAATAATAAAATATAATTAATAAATTAAAATATATTGATAGCCTAGTTGGAGAAGGTCCGCCTTTCAAGCCAGAGGGAGCGGGTTCAAACTCAGCCGATGACACACACCAATGTGTTCATTGTGTGAACATAATTATATGCGTATTGTAACTATGTCATCTTCTACATAAATTGAGCCCGGTGTATGGCGACAGGCTCGCCCCCTTTTACATTGGAGACTAAATGTCGTCCGGCGAAGTGTGGATGTTGTATTGCACCTCTTCTAGCCCCTTCGAGGGAAAGACGTGACGCTATGTTATGTTTTGTTTATTTTACAATTATCGGTAGCTTACAATAACTACATAGAGAAGTTAGGTTTCCAAATAACACCTCAATATGTAAGCCACAAATTCGCTATGTGTGTTGTGTTTATTTTCCTTATCACGCACACAGACGCAAACATAATGTGGTTAAAATATTATCTACCTGTAAATTGAATAATTGGTTGATATCTTCCATTTCAATTGCGAAAAGCCTGGTACCGTTACATAGACCTGCTTGTACCTAAGTTTTTTGGTAACATAATAATTCTCATAATAAGTATATCATAATATATCAAAATTCAAAACCAACATCGACATTGTTTTTTGTTTCTCTAAAAAGTGTTGCCACATCATATTTTCGAAAACGCAGTGCTGTCTTCATTAATATACTCGTACCTACGGTTTAGCGACAAAAGTACACTGTTTGATGAAACAAACACGTACAAAACTGTACAAAAAGAAATTATTGTTTTCCTAAAAGTAATTTAATACTCTCAAACTAATATTTCAGCATCCCGATTATTCTACTTTAAATTTTACCTCTTTGCTAGACTATGACTTCGATCACTCAACTTTGATTGTGACTATCAAAATACTTGACATGCCACTGGCTTATAAATTTTTATTTGTAAATTTGCATAACATTTGCCCATTTTGAGCCAGATAGAGCAATAACGTGCTCTATCTGGCTCAAAATGCACATATTAATCACTATAATATAAATAATATAATATAAATCACTCACATAGACGTTCTAGACGGATGCGTTCTATGCAAAGGATAGAAACCTGTTTCTCCGTTATTTTCTAACGGCTCCGTTGTTTCACTCCCCTTACGAAACGATTAATTTTTTCTAAAACTTTGCTTGAAAATATGTTTTTTTTTTCAGTTGTAATACAGTTTAAATTTATTCAATGTAATTTAATATAAATGTAATTAATAAAAAAATGTAATTTAATAATTTTTACAGTTAAGTTTTGAACGGCAGAGTTGCAAACGGGGTGCGCTGAGAGCATATCTTCTGAACGCGACCCCGACCCCGACCTCGAGCAAGCCGGCGATTCTATTGGCTCTCTAATATAATCTCTATTGGCTCGAAATTTGAACTTACGATTTTATTTTGCTTATTATACAAAAAATACACACTCAAAATCATAATTATTAAGTTTTTCGCGATTCCCGAGGTCAAGGAATCGAATTTCATGCAAATTCCCGAAAAACAGGTACTTGTTTGGGAGAAACGTGTCAAGGAAGTTTTGTAGAGCGCCATCTCGCTCCGTCTTGCGTTTTTATCTCGTTCTGGTTTTTCACTTTTATTATATAGATAATTTGTTTCCTTGCTCATCCCGCTTGAACACTATATTTTTAAGGGATCAAAAATATGTGCATAAAAAACAAAAATGCGTCCAAAACGTGTAAATCTATGGTGAATTATACGTTTTAGACGCATTTTTTATTCTACGGGAACAGTGAAATTTTCCGGGATAAAAAGTAGCCTGTGTTCTAATTCAGGGTATCAGCTACTTCCATACTGAATTTTGTCAAAATTGGTCCAGCAGTTTGAGCGTGAAGAAGTAACAAAGATTTGTCACAAACTTTCTCCTTTTTAATTTTAGTGTGATGGTTCACTATTTTGGCAATAATGGCTAACACATAAGATATAGATATATACCGCGGTGGACTTTTTTCTAGGACTATTTAAGATGAACATTTCCATAATATAATACATTGTGTAACTCTAGCGGTTTTTCCAGCGCATGCCAGAATAGCTCTCAGATGGTAGATTTTTTCCTACTTACTTGACACTAATCATCATTTTTTGGACAATTCACACAATCCTATCCTACTAATATTATAAACGCGAATGTTTGCATGTATGGATGGATGGATGGATGTATGGATGTTTGTTACTCTTTCACGTAAAAACTACTGAATGGATTTTAATGAAACTTTACAATAATTATAGCTTATACATCAGAATAACACATAGGCTACAATTTATAAAGATATTGTGTGAATTGACCAAAATATAACGAAAAGTTTCAAGTAAAGGGCGGTCCGACGCACGGCAGGTGAGGAGGGGGAAGAAGTCACTCATCGCTGCGCGCAAACCCGAACGCGGGCAGACGCGTGGGGGCAGACGTTGTTGACGGTTGTGTCTGTTTTACGAATTTTCAAGGCACTAGCAATTTGTTAAGAACGCATTGTATTTAAAGTAATATAGACCCAAAGTTAAATATTGGCAAGATATTTTTTTGTGAGGAGTTTGGGGTGGAGCACGTACAAAATTATAAATCATTTTTATTTTATTATCATAGATAGGTTACTTACCTGTTAATTACGAGTTTGAAGAATTTCTTCGTTTTTACCTCAGATCAACTAGAATATCAGATGGCGCACGGCGTATGATGTAGGTGAAGCCACTTCTTGTTACATGTGTGCTGTGGAAGTGTTGCCATGAAAAAAAAAATTACCCTGAGTATTGTAGTTTTCCAACGTATGTATCCGCATTCCACTGAATTCATGTAATAGTTCCCAGGTTAATTAATCAAATGTTAGCCAAATATCAATTGCCAAAAAATCATCATCATACCTTAATCATAATACCTAAACTGGACTATAGTTTTGAAATAAAGATTTTTTAAATTATTCAACGGAAGGCAATATAGTAGACTTAGTATTAGGGTTCTGGTAGCACCCCTTGAGTATGGAACCATAATACATAATCAGAAAAAAAAATTATACGCGTTGAATTGAAAACAACTTTTCGTTGGTAAAAATTAAAACTTACCCTGATGGGATACGCAGTCCTTTTCAGACGGCGAAGGCCAAGCTTGGTCAGGTAAAAGTCTCTTTCATTAAAATGGTCTGAAAAGACAACATCTCTTTTTGATGGTTGCCATTTTTGATCATTTCGACTTTTTTGTATGGCAACCACCTATTCTTTTAATGTCGCTTTTTCAATCTTAATTGGGAACCTAAAAAAGTCTTAGGATTTAAAATAATATTTTGGAGAAAAAAATGCGATTATGACAACATTTTCGACACAACGACATTCCACAAATTCATGTAATGTCATTGTCAAGTCCTAAAATGGCATTATGGACTTTGTATCCAGTTGCCAATAAAATAAAAAAAAGCACTATGTAAATATAGGTATCCGAAATTATAACCTAAAACAATGCTGTTTACTATATAATGAGATGTTATTAACAATACTTACACATTTCTTTTTCACTTTCGTGTACTTAGTGCAGTGTTTCACAGCACATGACGGCATCGTTCCAGATTTTTTTTGTATGTTCTCAGCGTGACGTCCAGGTTAGTACTGACGAAGCGAGTAGCGTAGTTTTTTTGCGTCAATGTGTGAGTGTTGTGTACATATACGACAGTAGCGTAGTTTTTGGATGGTTCTTGGCTTCACCTAAATCAAACGCCGTGCGCCATCTGATATTCTAGTTGATCTGAGGTTTTTACTTAAATAACATTAGATAGGTTTTAGGTAGGTAAGTAATTGGTCCTTTTTTGGTTGTTTTGGTTCATTTATAATAATGTAAATAAACATATCATCACGCCTTTCTCCCGAGGGGGCTGGCAGAGGTGAACAACACCCACACTTCGCCGGACGATATTCAGTCCCAAATGTGACAGGGGGCGAGCCTGTCGCCATACACCGGGCTCCAGTCATGTAGCAGATGACATAATAACACAGCAGCAATAATAATCCTACTAATATTATAAACGCGAATGTTTATATGTATGGATGGATGTTTGTTACTCTTTCACGTAAAACTACTGAATGGGTTTTTTTTTTAAACTTAATAGGCTTGTGTTTGGCCGTCAACATGCTTGATGATAAGCAGTGATGCGGCCTACGATGGAGCACGCTTGCCTAGAAGAAACCGATTCACTCGAGACTTGAAGACACCCAGATTATAAGTGTCAGGGAACACACACTCTGGCAGAGTATTCCACACTCTAGCGGTCCGTATAAGAAAAGAAGAACCAAAGCGTTTTGTGCGTGTTGTTGGTATGTCGACCATAAAACGATGTCGCTTTTTCATACTCTTGGTTGTTTTTTAAAAGAACGGGCTAGGAAGAATAAGGTCATGCAAACCAGATGCACACTCACCGAAATGTATCCGATAAAAAACCGATAGACCAGCAACCTTGCGCCGATGATCTAGAGTTTGAAGTTTGGTCTGGTCAAGGGAGTCGTTGCCAATGAGCTTCTTCGCACGGGTCTCGATGGACTCCAACGCCTCGAGCTGGTACTTGGCTGATCCATCCCAAAGGTGCGAACAGTACTCCATGCACGACCGAACCTGTGCCTTATATAATGACAGCAACTGTTCCGGCGTGAAGTACCGTCGCACCTTCGAGAGGATACCCAGCTTTTTAGCAGCTAATTGAGCCTTAGACTCAATATAGGAGCCGAAGTTGAGGGTCGAAGTCAAAGAAACGCCTAAAAGCTCCAGGCTGTTATTAATCGGGATGGATACACCTCGGAAAGTAGGACCCAGTTCGAATGGCCTCCTTTTTGCGGAAAACAGACACGCCTGGGTTTTAGCCGGGTTGAACTTGACCAGGTTGGCATCACCCCAACTGGAGACTGCCTGGAGGGACAAGTTCAAGCGCTCGACCATGTCAGCCCCTTAGAGACCGGATTTGAGACCCACTAGACTGTGCGCTAGACTTATTGCTTTCCACAAAAGTGCTGTCATCTGCATACCCAAAGATACCGGGCTTAAGCAGATCATTAATGTGCACCAGGAAGAGTGTCGCAGAGAGCACGGACCCCTGAGGAACCCCGGCATTTATATCCATTCGATCAGACGAGCAACCGTCAACGACAACTCGAATGGATCGGCCCCTCAGAAAATCCGAAATCCACGCAACAAACCTAGCGGTCAAGCCAAACGAAGTGAGCTTGCTGATAAGACTGTCATGCCAAACCCTGTCAAAAGCTTTGGAGATGATTTTAATTAAACTTTACAATAATATAGCTTATACATCAGAATAACACATAGGCTACAATTTATAAAGATATTGTGTGAATTGTCCAAAATATGACGATTAGAGTCAAGTAAGTAGGAAAAAATCTACCATCAGCGAGCTATTCTGGCGTGCGCTGGAAAAACCGCTAGAGTTACACATGTGTAATGTGTGATGAAAATATTCATCAAAAAGTCCGCCGCGGTAAATATCTATATCTTATGCGTAAGCCATTATAGCCAAAATAGTGATCACACTAATATTAAAAAGGAGAAAGTTTGTGATCGTTCATCTTCGCGCTCAAACTGCTGGACCAATTTTGACAAAATTCAGTAGCTGACACCCTTGATTAGAACATAGGCTACTTTTTATCCCGGAAAATTTAACTGTTCGCGTGGGCTAAAAAATGCGTCTAAAACATAAAAACCACTAAAGATTACGTTTTGGACGCATTTTTGTTTTCTATACACATTTTTTGATCCCTTAAAAATATAGTGTTCCCGTGGGATGAGCAAGGAATTTAAAAAAGTGTTACTCATATACGCTTTTAAAAGTAGATTTAATTTGACGTTTTGAACGCACTTTTTTATAAATAGGTACCTACAATTTCTTATTATTTCCTAAAAATATAGTGTTCCCGCGGGATGAGCAAGGAAACACATATATTAATTAATTACTATAAAGTACAATAGTATTAATTACTATAAAGGCGAAAGTTTGTGAGTGTGTGTATTTGTTACTTCTTCACGCTCAAACGGCTGGATCAATTTTAATGAAACTTATATAGTGTGGAAATAGCTGACATCCTGGATTAGTACATAGGCTGCTTTTTATCCCTTAAAAATGCAGTGTTCCCGTTGCATCTTACGGGATCATCAGCTCTACAGCAAGAAATCTAAATATATTAATTTGTTACTCTTTTAAACCCGATATAATATTATAAATGCGAAAGTTTGGATGGATATTTGTTACTCAATCACGCCAGAATGGCTGGACGAATCTGGATAAAATTTGGCACAGAAAAATTACCATTTAAAACGGAAATTTTGACCATTGTAGAGTATGAATTATAGCCTTATTATAATTCACTTATTATAATTATATATTATTATGTCCAGGACGTATAGCTTACGTCCTGGACATAGGCTATAATTCATACTCTACAATGGTCAAAATTTCCGTTTTAAATGGTAATTTTTTTGTTTACCTAGCCTGATACCTTCTATTACCTTCAGCTTCGTCTAGCCTGGCAAACCAAAATCATCCGTGAAGTAAATGCAAGCTGCGGTGTCGTTTGAGCTGTGTAAAACCGCACGCGAATTGAACGTGGTGATCTGTCACGCAAGTTTTTCTAGGGAATACCTTTTACCCACCGACCCCGGGGGCAGGCTGGGTGGGAAAAAAATGTGGGAAGCCCGCCAGAGGCAGCATACCCGCTAAAACCCCTAAAAACCTTAAAAACCCTAGGGTATTCCACCTCGGCGCAAAATATCGGAGCTACGGGAACGCTCTCATAGACGACCACGGCCCCCGCAGCGCTAGCCCCTTTGGGCACCTCCCCGAGCTCTTCCTCGCCTGTGTCGTACACCAGACACATCGTCATCATCATGTACCTTGCTCGACCGGTGAGCGCCTGACATCCTAACTAATATTATAATGCGAAAGTGAGTTTATTCGTTTGTTTGTATGTTTGTAACGCTTTCACGTCTCAACTACTCAATCGTCTTGAGTAGTTGAGACGTGAAAGTAGTCTTTGTTTGCATACATGTCGTCTGGGGTACAGAAAAGGACATTAGGGACATACTTTTATTCCCGAAAAAATAAACAGTTCCTGTGGGACCGCGGGTGAAACCGCGGGGCGCAGCTAGTATCTTCATAAATTGTAGCCTATGTGTTATTCTGATGTATAAGCTATGATATAGTAAAGTTTCATTAAAATCCATTCAGTAGTTTTTACGTGAAAGAGTAACAAACATCCATCCATCCATACATACAAACTTTCGCGTTTATAATATTAGTAGGATAGGATAGGATAGTAGGAGTAGGATAGGATATTCTGATGTATAAGCTATATTATTGTAAAGTTTCATTAAAATCCATTCAGTAGTTTTTACGTGAAAGAGTGACAAACATCCATCCATCCATCCATACATACAAACTTTCGCGTTTATAATATTAGTAGGATGGTAGTGAACGTATTCCTTTGGATATTATCGAGTTTTTGTAAAAGCAGTGTATGGTTCCAAAACTGACAAAATCTAAGGGAAAAATAATGTAATGTACTCGTATAATGTAAAAAGCCACGTGACTGTTGGTTTTTTGAAGTCAGTCTGAACAAATGTTGAATAAATTAATTTTTTCCTCAACTAAACCAGCCAAAAATGTATCTAAAATAGGCGATCCTAGTAGGCGAAGAGATGTGTTTTCTAGCAATTACATTTTTGGAGCTACTTGTTCAAACAGATTTAATGTATCATTTTGAGAAATCGTCGAAAAAGAAGGAATTAAAATATCACAGTTTGAGGAATTTAGTGAAAGACCTATTGTTTCGAATTCTTTGGTTAAATATTTCAGATCCTCATAAACTGACGTGACATCACCAGCTAAAGTACCGTCATCAAGCTACCAAACATAAAATTTTTTAATGCCTAAATTTTTAATGATTGAGAGAATAGACAAACTAAAAAGTGCCGGCCCAAGCGGATGTCCTTGCTGGCATCCTACTTCTGATGAAATAAAACTATTTTTGTACACTAAATTAGAAGGTTTGCCGTAACATTGTCTAATAAAATCTAAATATGAGAGATTTTAGAATTTTATTGAAATTTAATGAGAGAACCTCATTTAGAAGAATGGTTCTGTTCACAGAGTTAAAAGCATTTCTTACATCGATCTTCACCAGTACGTCACCTGTTTGGTGATTAAGATATGGTCTTAGAGCATGCATGCATAGCTTTTCTTATGCATGCATATTACAAATATTCGCGGTTAGGCCGTGTCTACATGTTTGTGACGTTTGCGGTGGAAACTTTAGGTCCGTGGGGCCCACCGGCCTTATCTCTCTACAGGGACCTGGCTAAGCGGTTGGTGGAGGCGTCATGTGTTCAGAATGCTGGCATTTATTTCGGCCATTATTACTGTTGTTTTAGTGACTTTTCTATTGTTCGTTGTGTCGCAGCGTCTTTAGTTTTCCTTTGTTCTCAACTCTTCACAATCAAAATCTTCTCTCTTATTACTACTAATTAAAAAGTCATCGATGAATTAATAAAGTAAAAGAGAGCAATTTAAAAATCAAAATTACTGGCATGAAAGCAGCTGTAAATTATACTATTCAATCCGTATTAATATTTTAAAATCTAATTTTAATAATTTAGTTCAGCTGCTGTTTAGATAAACATTGTTTAAATTCCATTGCCGCATTTTCTAAAACAAAGGACAGTTTTGTTAAAGTTTGTTAATTTTGCATGACAGGGATACTATTCACTATTTTTTTTTAAGCAGTAAAATTCAAAAATATAGTTTTTTAAAATGTTGTCTTCTTGTCTGTCCGGTAGAAATTCAAAAACTACGGGTGAATCACAGAATATGCCTTATTACATAGGTCATTTAGATGCGGCTTTTTAAAAATACGTTGTGTAAAGTCCGGTGCACCAAATATATACCTAAAGTATAATCCCCACGAAATGTAAGTATATCCAATCATAATTATATTTCTATTGTTATAATGCATTGAAATCTCGCATTTCAGATATTTCGATAAATATAAACTAATAGGTATTTTTATAGATTTATTCTGTATTTGTATTTTCTTTTTGTCCTGACAAAAAAATGTTATTGCATTGTATTTCACGGAATACAAAAAGCAGGAACTTTTTTACTATGGGCAAGTACAAAATATCAAATTAAATTGTTGTGCCGAAAAATATTCCAAGATGCGTGGATTAAATTTTCCGATGTACAGAACTTTAATAGACATCACGAATATTTTTGTATTTTGAACAAAAATTTGAGCGGAACTCGCCAAATGTATGTTTGTGGAGCACATTGTGCCCATTTCATTGTGACATTTCCAGACCAATGTAGAGACATCATAGAGTAGGTCAAGACTATAATAGTAAGTGTTAGTGCGTAACCAATTAGATATACTCTGATTCTCATAGGATTCAATTAATTTTTTGATGATATTTATTGTGTTTCAGTTTCGTGCAGGGCAATTTACTTACCATTGAATTACTGTTACCTTTTAAGTTAAACAAGAAGTCTTTAAATCAAATGAAAAGGTAGATATTATTTATGGGAAGACTGCAATCAGACCATTCAAGCATGACAATATTTTTTCGATAGTTACACACAATAATAACTTCGGTAACAACAGATACGTACAGGTAACAGGTAGATCTCCGTTTGATCTTGAGCGATGAAAAGTAAAAAAAAGACAGTCACGTGGATAAATCTACGTGATGAAACAAATAGAGAGCAAGTTAATAAGTACGAGCTGAGCCAGTGCAGAGCTGGCTAATATTAGCACTCCCATTGTTAAAGTTTCTTCGCCTGGACAAACCAAGCATACTTCCATTATGGTTGAGAAAAGGGTCATAATTCACTGCCGCGGCCTAGATGACAAACCCACTGCTCTTTATTGCTATCATATCCAAACAGACGGACCCTGGCATTGAAATGTAAGGCTCATATTGTGTAAGCTTACAGCGGAAATTTCAATGACAAGCTTTGAATCCTCCTTGAGATTTTTATTACTATTCATACAAACGATGCGAAGAAAATTGACAAAATTTTCATGAAATATGCACTTACTTACTTATTATTTCAATGGCTTATTTTAGTCTCGGTGTAATCAGAATTAAGCCTTAGTATTAAAGGTAAATCTTAGATATAAGCTACACTATCTTCATCTAAAACGCAGTTATGGCATCTGCTACATAACTGGAGCCTGGTGTATGGTGACAAGCTCGCCCCCTGTCATTTGTAACTGAATGTCGTCCAGCGAAGTGTGGGTGTCGAAATACACCTCTGCCAGTTTCTTCGGGAAAAAGGGCGTGATGATATGTATGTAGAAACGCTATTGAGTAGTAATTTATACATCGAAAAAAATACGGTTCCTCGACTGATCAAAGTGGTTCTTGTAAGCCTGCAAGATAGATAAGGAATGCAGAAAGTATTAAACATTTACATAAATTAATTAATGCATTTTAGTCGAAATCGAATAAATATAGATAATTATGAAACTACCTACAGACAGAGCATTTAGGTAAAGCAGATTCAACACCAACGTCATAATGTAACCTTTAATGCGTTAAAATTTTATGCGTAAACCTTATCAATCGCAAGACTATAACTAGGCAATAATACTCGTACATAGTTCTATAGTTTTAAGTAGTACTCTACAAGTGTAATATTTATCACAGAGCGCCATCAGTACGCCTATGAATGAAATCAATAAACTAATATTTTAACTGTTATTATTACAAACAAAATCTAGCTGTAAATGAAATTGATAAAACCCTGAAATATCTCAAATTATAATAACTAAAGAGTCCTCCACTCTGAAGTGCTAAGTGATTGTGTAGATAATAATCTAAATACTCATAATTCATTTTACTATTTTCTTTGTGACCTAAATAATTGATGGATAGAAAAAGCTAATAAATTAAGAATAAGATTTTAAATATCATGTTTCTGACATGTAACTGTTCTGTTCCTCTAGTTAAAAGTTAACCCTAATGTATCATTGATAGTAAATAATTTAGTAAATAAATCTATAATTCAGTGTTATTTTAACGTGAATAAAAATCTTAAACTTCTAATTCATGTTCAGATGTGAATGAATATTACCTGCCTGACATAGAAGTAAGGAACCTTAAATAATTAAAGAAAACACATAGCAAAGTAAATTAAATTTCTATAATTTATTTTTTACTGTCTGTTCAGAACCTAACAAAGGGAAAAGAATAGACAAGAAAAACCCTTCGTTTACAAAACTATTATAAAACATATGAATGTAAAATAAATAATAATAAATAAATTCGGGACATTGTCACACACGGTCGCCTGACCCCAAACTAAGCTAAGCTTGTACTATGGCTGCCAGAGACTGATATACATACTTAGATATTTTTTTAAGTACATACTTAAATAGATAATAACACCCAGACATAGAACAAACACAAATGTTCACCACATAAATGTTTGCCCTAGGTGGGAATCGAACCCACGCCCCCAAGCTCAGAAGGCAGGTTCACTACCAACTGAGCCACCGAGGCAGTCATATAATAAGGCCAAGTGATAATTCAATTGAGACTCTGCGTTTGTCGCAGTAACTCAGATTTTAGCTACCTAATTTGGAATATTCTCTAAGTTATTTACCTACGCTCTAATCTACCGATTTATCTAAGAACGTAACATCGATTTCATAATACACTTCACGCTTTACGTTGATATGTAAGGTAGGGTAAGGTACCTTGAAATAAATTCGAACAGTTACCTAACAAATATAAACCAAACTTTGAATAAATATCAGAAGTACAACTACTAAAAAGGTAATTCGTAAATTATAAAATAAGACGAGTTGCTAGAATTCATTATTTTGATAGAAGTTAACATTCCAACTCTTAAATCTTAGACAGAAATTTGTCTATTAAAATTGTATTTAATCTAAAGAATGTTAGATAAATCATACTAAAGTAAGTAATATAACTTTCAACTTCATAATAAAACTTTAAATCAATTAAAATTCCATCAATAATTCGATATTTAATTGAATTAGCACAAATCTACCACTAGTAAGAATACATCATCATCATCTTGCACTTTGTTTATCTAATGCATTGAATTGCGATTAGCTATCTTCATAGGAAATTACATATAAGAAATTTGTCAAAATAGCGTTTGATCATTCGTCTTAACAACTTACTTGTTAATACAGGAATCACATTTTAATAAAATTAGGTTCTTCAAGACTGTGTGCGTCTGCTGGAATCTGTCTTACATAACATCACTTTTTAAAACTCACACTATCAAGATTAAGACAAGAATTAATATTAAGTGAAATGCGCCTATGAATGATTGAATTTCAATATGAGTTAATGAACTATTAAACTAACGGTCTTATCGCTAAATACAACAAATTCTTCTAGACAACCTATGAGGGTTTCCAAATTAGGTTCGATACTTCTAATACGTCATACTAATTTCTTTAACCATTATTTTATACATACTATCTCAGTTTACCTCTGAAATCCAACATTAATTATTAATATTGCTCTCTATATAAAGTAAATTTTTGAAAATTCAATAAGATATTAAATGGTAAAAAGTTTAATTAGTTATTTATAAAAATCAATTAATAGAATATTTAGTTTAAAAAAATGTTTTAAGTTATATTTATTTAATGAGTTAACCTTTTAGTTCAATATTTGTGATTTGTTCACGGTTAACAGTGATAACTTTCTGAACCGTTCAGTCATACGTTGTTACGTTGTGCGTCGTCGTATTCGAAGAAATATTTCTTGCATGAAGCATACAAAAATACTCGTCACAGTTACTCAGCGTGTATAGGAAGTAGGAAGTAGTTCTGATAACTTAGCCAAGAAATATTTAAGTATGTTTATTTAAATCTTACTTAGACAGTTAGGTACACGTTTTACAATAATTACGTAGGTACTTACTACAATACTACAAATAATAATCCTTTAGTTGCCACAAATATTAAAAGTTAACAAAATAGCAGAAGAATAATTAACTCTACCCACAGTGGCTACAGTAAACTGTCACAGTTTTATAATTTTGATTTTTAGGCTACATTTTTAAAGTGGGAATATCACAATGCTCATAACTTGCACTGGTGGGCATAACAGGCGGCAGTGAAGAAGGTAGCGGCGCAGATATATCTGGGTTCAGGATGAAATCTGACGACTGGTACACCGGCGAATTCTTGATATGGTTCCTTAAACAATATTGAGAAAACAATTTTAATTTGGATTTATAATATTTCTACAAGAAGTTATAATTGCTCCCGATATTAATTTACTAGTTTTCCAGTGTTTAGGTACTTGTGCATGTGATCGCCGGCAACAAGTGTACAAATAGTGTGTTTTTTTCATCAATTCAAGTAATTCATTTTTGCACTTGAATAAATAACGACTTTTTTATCTATAATGCATGCAACGTACTGGTTTGGTGTGTAAAACAACATAAAGGTGTTGTTCAACCCTCCAAAGTGAACAACTTTTGGAACCCTTTGGAAAACTTTGCAAAGTTTGATAGAAAAATAATCGAGCCTTCATTTAAAATAACTAGTCATGTGATCAATTATGTTTGAAGACATGATTTTTTTTCGAATTTTGCAAACTTGTGTTCTAAAAGCTCTTTCCGTTGATGTGTGTTCATTACCGTAAATTAGTAACTAAGTAAATACTTAGGCTCTTACCACAAGTCTTTAGAAATAACGGAACGTATAAGCGGTATCTCCAAACATGAGAACCTCGTGGAGAATGTGAAGGTGTAGGCTCCGTGGATGTCTACCACCAGCCAGTCGTCGGGCGAGCAGCCCGGCAGCTTCGTTTGGAAGTCCTGCATCACGCGGTCGAGGGAGTCGCCTGTCGGACCCCATAGAATGGTCTCCTGGTCTACGATCGGTTCAGCTTCTGCTGATCGCTATAAGATAAACATGAAATACGTAAAATAAACATGAAATACTCTCCATTTATAGAGCAAAGTAGCGTAGCAGTACAAGTATAGTGTTCCATTATTGAAAACAAATGACAATCAAATTTGAGTTCTCTAGTATGGTGCGGCTACATTAGCGGCCTTCGGCCATAATTCGGACTATCACGACAAGGGTAGCACCGGTTAGTTCATCGCTCACTGATGTATCGGGTGAATTATCGCCTACGTCAATTCCGCCGAAAGACGACGAGTTGGCCGTTTATGTAGACAAGAGCATCGCCGAAAACCGATAACGATGATTTTAGCGCGACAATGCGACACGAATTATCGCTCGCTAATGTAGCCGCGCCACAATAGGTAACACAATAACCTACCTAATTGTTAATTCCTTTGTTTTAAAACAGTTTAACCGTTTTGTTTTTATCTTTGTACAAATTGTACAATTGCTTTATTACTTTTTGTATTTGTATTCAGAACCCACTTATTAGTACATACACACCTGATATTTGTAGATCTTATGCCAATTTTCATCAAATCTCATAGTTCCATAAACTCCGTTGTTTAAATAATACATATTCACTGGTGCATTATTCCGGACCACCTAGAACCAATCAAACAAGGTCAATAATACAAGAAATTGTATTTGTATGGAAAGATTTGTTTTTTTTTTCTTAAACGTTTACCTGTCGCTCTCCAATAATGCTGCAGAACATCTTGAAGGCGGAATCACTCAGATACCTGCCAGGTTCAGCGATAATTTGAACGGTCGGGTCGGGGAACAGTTCTTTAAGTGTTTCATTTATTAGATACGACACCTGGTGAATAAGCAAGATACAAGTACACAAAGTTATGTTATTATATTGACATTAATTCAGTTGCCAATCAATCAATGCTTGCCTATGTTGTACATTTCAGTTACATAATCGATATAATGCAGTAGTATGCTAAGCCAAGTGAAAAGTTTTGAAATACTGCGCAACCTTTGTTTGAAACTAAATTCAATCGTCTCAATTTTATTTACAATCAATCAATCAATTTTATTCTTAGTGACTTTTTGTAAAATGTTACTTTATGCGCCTATATATACGTTTGTTTCGTCCTCTCTTGCTATTTTTTTTTTGTGTGTTGTTAATCTTAGCTGATCACATTACAATACTAACCTCGTCAATATTATCAGTCTTGTCACTTAGGAATCCTCCTCCAATATCCACAATGTCCATTCGTCTCCCATTCCTAGCCTCGTGGTCGAACAACGCTCTGGCTTGTTGCAGACCTAGCACGTAGCTGTCAGGAGAGTAGTAAACACTGCTAACGTGGAAAGCTACACCCGCCACCTGCATAATTTAATGTTTTAATGTATCGTAATATATTCATGTCGACTTTAATTTTTTTTAAATCTCATTTCATCATGTGATCTTAACTATTGATAATGGCAGATCAGTCGTAGAATCGCTATCTGGTGAAGCAGAAATGTTCTCGAGGGAGAGTTCTCGAAAATTACTTAGGTATCCAACATTAGTTTAAGAACTTACTTATTAATAAGTAAGTACGCTAGGATCAACATTTGCAGAGTTATACTATCAAGTTTATCAAAAAAATCGTAATGGGTGGAATTTTATTTTCTTCAACTTTGGTTGAAAATGACGCAAAATTCCCTTCCCCATTCTATATTACAATTTTTTTTATAAATAAACTAGATAATAAACGAGATATTTGAAAAATCAAAAAAAATTTGGTTCTCGCACTTATTTTTACTCCACGATCAATATTTTCGGATTGATAGTATAACTCTGCAAATATTGATCCTAGCGTAAAAATGATCAGGACCAAACTTGTGAGAAATTAAATTTCCAACAACTTTGGATAACGCCATTTTTGCTCTAAAGTTGAAAATTAACGAGTTATTTCAGAAAAACGAAAAAATTGAACTTTAAAACAAGATGGCGGCGAATGCTCTACCGGGATTAGTTAGAAAATCGAGATTTATACTTCCAACCACCCCCCACGACGTTTAAGAAAAAAAAATCGCACCCCGGAATTTTTTCTATTTAAATGTCTACCCCGACTGGACTATGCATATAGTGCGACTTTTGTGACATACAATTCTTACTATCTTTCGAAACGGCTATTGTAAGGAAAAAGGGTGAGTGCTGTGGAGGTACTTGATCCCTTGAACCCCTTTTATGTACACAGTTTATGCAAATATTCTATTCTAGTCAGTTCTATTATATTATATCGGGGGAGGCCTTTGACCTGCAGTGGACGCAGTCGTCTTCCGGGTGAGATGATGATGATGAGAATCTAAATGTGCCTAAGTAAGAATAGCCACAATTCACTATTGTCAAGTAAAAATGTTTAACGTACATTTAACCCGAGGCTGGCAGCTTCGTCCAACAATTCGGTAGCTTCCGATTTAAAATCACATCCATACTTTAATCCCAATTTTTTTTTAGCTGTACCGTCTATTCTTATGCGAATTAATAACCTGAAAAATATTAGCGTTGTTGAAATATTTAAAAAAGTAATGTTTTAAGGATGACAGAATATGGAAAAGTATCGAACCATTAACTATCGTCATATCTATAACATCCTTACTCTGTAAGACCATGGAGCGGGTCATTAGCATCAAACTTTTGGCGTACCTCGAAGTCAACGAACTTCTCAGTGATCGGCAAAATGGCTTTCGCCGGAACTGATCTACTGAGGATCTTCTTGCGTACGCCAGTCACATTCTAAGCGAGGCCATTGAGATTTATGGAGAGGCTCTTGCTGTATCTCTTCACGTCTCAAAGGTTTTTGACTGAGTCTGGCATGCTAATCTGCTTAACAAATTGCCTCTGTATGGGCTTCCTTCTGGTATGTGGACTTGTCGCAACGACTTGGATCTCTGACTCTATGAGGGACCGATCGTTACGCGTAGTTGTCGATGGCTGTTCGTCCGATCTATTGGCTATTAATGCCGGCGTGCCTCAGGGGTCTGTTCTCTCAGTAACGTTGTTTTTACTGCACATCAACGACCTTCCTTTACCCCCTTCCTTCCTTTTCCTTTTCCTTCCTTTGCCCGGTACTTTTGGGTATGCAGATGATAGTCCTATTGTACTATCATCTGCTTCCGATATACGTCCAGTGCCGAGTCCGAGCTAGTAATATTGAAACCCAACCACAAAGAGAAGCTATGGTTGCTCGTCTAAGCTCATCTTTGAAAGCGGTATCTGATTAGGGCAATACTAACTAGGTGAGTTTTAATGCCAATAAAACTCAGTCGTGTCTGTTCTCCACTAAATGTCCGTTCACCCTGACACCTACCTTCCGGGGTTTATCGATGCCAACAGTCGACCATCTTGAGCTCTTGGGTGTCCAGCGTACTTGTAACTTGTACTTCGGTTCGTACATTGAGTCCAAAGCCAAAGTTTCTGCTTTAAACTTGGTGTCCTTTTCAAGGTGAGGCGGTACTTCTCAGGTTCGATCATGTTTGGAGTACTGCTCTCACCTATGGCATGGCTCCGCTAAATATCAGCTTGACGGTCTGGACTCCATTAAAAGGCGTACCAACCGGCTTATTAACAACGACTCTTAGGTCGATTCCAAGCTTCAGAGGTTCAGAGACTGTCGCACCGGCGAGAGGTAACCACCTTTCGCCGGTGTGTCAGTTTGTTGACATTTTACAGAGTACACTACGGCGAGTGTGCACAACAACTGCATGACCTTATCCAGCCATCACAGTTCTTCTTTAATTGCACCAGGCGTACCAATCAGAGACACCCTCTCATGGTGGAAATTTCGTCTAAGCGCACTAAGCGTTTCAAATACACTTTTCTTATGAGAACTGCAGAGGTGTGGTCTATTTTTCCACCTAATTACAATCCTGGGATGGTCAAGAGAAAAGTGAATAGGTATCCCCTAGGCAAACGTGTTACGCCTTCGAACACGACATCGCTTTCCATCAGGCGAGTCTGTGGTCAAACAAATGCCTAGTCCAATAAAAATAAAAATAAATTTCTTGAAAAATTAAAACGCTATTTAGCATTAGTAACAATCTACATAGGTATTGTTAGTGCACTTTGCATTCAATCGTATGGAGTTATTTCATGATGAATAGTCAGATATCTACTTATGAATGGATTTATATTATTTATTAGGTGAGTCAAACGACTTTTTTCCTAGAATGTTCTGACCTACAAATCGTTGCATAAACCATAGAAGCGTCCAAAAACGACCAAAGTAGGTTAAACCAGATAAGGATTTGCTATACGGCGTGCATCTAGACCTATATAACATATTGTACCTTGCATCAGGCCAGCATTTCTTTAGCTTCTTTAATTCGTACGAGCTATCAAATGTTGTATGCTTCACTCCTGCTTGCCTCGCGTATTCCATTTCTTCAGAACTTTTACACGGCATAGCGTAGATAATACTCCTGAAAAATAGTGTGGAAAACACAATATATTTAACAAACATTTGTAAAGGTAACTGACCAGTGGTTGCATTGCACTATATTTTAAGTGATATTCCTTTTATTTATTTTTTGTGTTATTATATTTATTGTGTGAACAATAATGAGTTTCTCTATCTTTCTTTCTCATCGATTTGATTGCATTTTTCGGTTAATCACAAAATTAGACAGTAGTACAAAGCCAAACAATAACGCATAATTGTGTTTTTCTGTGACTGTGTAGTCGGTTTAATTTTGATTTGGTATCTCAACTCTCTCAATTTAAGCCCATTTCTTTGGATCGCTGCCGTACTAGAAGTTTGCTACTTACAGTCGATCGACATTTAGTTCTCTAACTTTGTGGATCTCTCCGGGGGAAGCGCAGTCGAAGCCAAGGTCTAATGCTACGGCCAAGCGCAGCATCACGTCTGTATCGTTAGACTTAACAGCTGTAAAAAAAACCATATCAAGGAAATTGTGACTAAAAACTACATTAATGGACTACTTTAGATAAATTAAATTAGGCTTTTCAGAGTTACGGGTATTAATTTACTTAATTGTTGAATTAAAATTTCAATTTTATGCTGGGTTAAGATTAGAAAAAAAAAATTGTATCTTGAGGTTACTGCTGCTCCTGCCATTAGTACATATGTACCTAATGGTTACGACCACTCTGCCAAAAGCATAACGAAATGAGTAAGGCGAAAATACTATGCTATTACTTGGAGCAGTAAATACCAACCATAAAATATCTTGACTCTGGGCATGAGCTCCTTGAAGTGCTGCACTCGCTTGTACGCCTCGTCCATGTTGAATATATAGAAGGGCTGCACCTGTTCCCCGCCCTCTATCATGGCTCGAGCCACATCGTCCGGAGTGTGCTGCTCTAGCACGTATGCTGGGGTCACGTGGTGCATGAAGTGGACCACGTAGTCTCTCTCATTCATTACCTAATATAAGAAAATGTAGTTACTTCTTCTTCTTCGTGTCGATGTTTTTTTAAATGTTTACTTATGTTCAATTTAGTTAAACGCACGACAGTTATTACTAAGCTTGATCAATGGTTATTGCAACTAACCAATGGAACTACCTAGAAAATCATACCAATAGAAATGTACATAATGTTAATAAAACGCACGACACACGATTCCACAATAAATAGCACGTCAACCTTTCCAGAATTTAAATGTTTAAATGGACATGTACCTCTCTAATCTCACAAGTACTCGTAAGTATAAGATATGAGCTATGGAAAGTATAAGCCATTACGGTGAGCACGAAAAAGAAACAAACAAATATACATACATGACTCACGCACTCGTTCACTCAAAGCTTTTTCACTAAACTATAATACAATTATAATATTAGCGTAATAAACCTACTAATAAAGTTTGGTAGTATGTAGTCTAATAACGAAATTATATAATAAATAAATAGCACCAATCTGTGTGCACCACAAATGATAATGATGAAATACCTATACATACACCAACTAAGCCTTTTTATACTAGGAATTTGTTTCAATTTACAGCTTTTGACTACATTTTCATGATTAGTTAGTCAAGGTGATTTTGAAACATGGTAGATTGTGTTTTTGAGTGTAGTAAACAAAAGGAAACCAAATAGCAAAACACAGGTAGATTAGTAGACACATACGTAAATCCCTCGTTAATTTTTCTGCTTAGAAGCAAACTACTATTTAACTACTACTGAGTACTATTAAGGTACTCAATTGTTTTTATAATACGTACAAATTTTCGTTTTTGCAAGAGTAATTATTGTTTTAAGATTATTAAAGTTTTTCTAACCTTACAGAACAAGATTTTGTACAGCGTTATTTTAAATACAACCAATATCTCTATCTGGTAGGTGCCTTGCATAATAGTCAATATCTTTTGTTCTTCTGACTTTAACAAAATTTTACCATGTTTCATAACAAAAGCATGCTTTTGAAAATTTTTCGTGCTCTTAAATTTTGTAGGAAATTTATTGTGTTTAATATTTTTATTCTTTTTTTCATTCAACAAAATAAATACTCACTTTATGATATGAAACTAAAGTTGTTCTTGTAGGAAAATGTACGCAACAAGTTTTTGGTGGTTTAAAATAGTCCCTTTTTAAAAATCTTCAAATAGTGACGTCATTTACAAAAGAAGTAGATTTGCTCATTTTGTAACCAACTGTTTTAAGAAATAAAAGCACATAGAAATTTTTTGTACGTACATATTTTTTATCGTTGAGATGAACGGACGGTAAAGTAGAAGGCAGGAGTGGTGGTACTGAAGAATCAACCACGAAACCGCACGTCGAGAAGGCTGGCTTATCTTCCAAAGTAATCCTTGAAATAAGTTATTTATTTATTTAATTACTATTTATTTATATACTTATTACACAAAACAGGAAACGGTGATATTTAGTAACAGAAGTAGAATGGCCAATTTTCGTTCTAAACTATATCTCATCAAAATAATTTCTTCAAATGTGTAAAGTGTAGACTAAAATCTATTTATTTTAATGATATTTTTTTTTGATATTAGGCTTTAATTTTCGTTTCAAGAACTCTAACTTACCATAAATCATTAGATATCACAGAGCGGGTCAAAATTTTTTCCATGCAAGAAAACTCCGAAGTAAAGACGGTACAGTACGCCCCTTGATTCGAGAAAACAAACCAGTCGTTTACTGTACATGGGGCCAACTTGACTGGGAGCAAGACATCTCTATCGTCTGGAGTTGGTCCCCAAATGATGGTATCCCGAGTAGAGTCTTCAGTTCGTCTGATATCTTCAGTTCTCTGTAATAAACATCAGTATAATGACCTCTAATGAGTGCTAGATATGCGGGTCACTCTTTTAGGGTTCAAAGTGTGGGTGGTGAACGACCACAGACAGTCGCTATACCAGTATATTTGACCGCAAGCAACTGATTAGACTTAGGTGCGTTTGGAATTCAAAGTATTTATTCTACGAAGTAGAGCGATCAGATGCTAAGGTTAGTTAAACTAATTACATGCCAATATGTTACGCAATGCTATGTAACGATACAAAAGATAGGTATTGTAGTAATATTAAGTTAAACAAACATAGGTACCTTAAATAAATTTATAGTGTGCCACTTTTCAATGAATCGTAGGGAGCCGTTAATTCCGCTGTTTAAATAAACCATGGATATTGTTTTATCAGAATCGAAAACCTGAAAATACATGTGAAAATGTGAGTTTCAAATGTGAACAAGGTATCAAACAGTGATCATTCAAAAGTTCTTCATTGACATAATAAAATACTATTAGTAGATTATGCACCGAGAAGACGAAGTAGTGTCTTACGTCGCGTGTGGCTTGTTGAATCCTGAGCGAAACGAAGGACTCTAAAGTTAACTTCCTAGCGCAGCGAGGGAGTTATATAGAGTCCTGAGTGAAGCGAGGGGTGCAATACGAAATACAAAAAACGAAGACAAAGACACTGCTTTATTCCTTTGCTTTACGTTGGGACTACGTAAAGTAAGGCATTGATTTGGACGTGATTGGTCATTGTCGGACAGGTGGTGTGAAAAATTATTTTACTGCCTATATATTTTGTAGTTTTGTGCGTCGAATAGATTATAGATAGCACCTAGAATTTATAGTGTTGTGTGATAAGCACTCATTAAAACATAGGTTGAGGGTAGCTCGAAAAATTGTTTTCATTAGATTTAAGCATACTTCATTATTACTTACTGTCCGTAAGTCCCTGATATTAGAGTATAATGTGAACGCTGATTCACACATGTATCGTCCCGGTTCAGCTATGATTTGCACATCTGGTTCTGGAAACCATTTTGACAACCCACTATTTATCAATTTAGCTACCTGTGAAATAAATGGTTAATTCGTAAGACGATCCAAATAATTTATATTTGACATGTGTTTTCAGTCACATTTTGCTGAAATGTGAAGTAAAATTCGAATACTTTTCGTTCCATGGAACTGGAGAATAGTTAGTAAACTTGCAGAACGTGATGCACTATTCAAAATAGGGAACAAACCTCTTCAAATGTATTAGTTCCGTCGTTTAAGAAGCCTCCGCCAATGTCCAGTAGAGTCATTTTCCTGCCAGCACGAGTTTCATGGTCGAATAAAGCCTTTGCCATTCGAAGTCCTTCAGTATAGCTTTTCTTGGAGAAACATCCGCTGCCGACATGGAATGCAACTCCTATCACCTTTTAAGATTAAAGAGTGAAAATACACTCGTCGAAAAATGGGTAATATATTGGTGTGATCAACAGATCTAGCAGCGGTTATTTGAGCTAACTTACAATCATATTGAGTCGAGCGGCTTCGTCCAGAAGGTTTAGAGCTTCGTTATATTCACAACCAAACTTGTCCCCTAGTTTATACACACTGTCACTCTCCAGCTTTAATCGGATCAGCAATCTGAAATTTTGTATAACAAATAAAATAAAATAAAATAAAATAAAATAATTGATCATGTTAGAATCGATTTATCAATTTAAAAAAAATATATAAATTTAATACATATTTATGTATGTATTTATGAGTGTGTATTTAAGAATATCTAAGTATGTATATCAGTCTCTGGCAGCCATAGTACAAGCTTTGCTTAGTTTTGGTGTCAGGCGACCGTGTGTGGACGTGTCCCGAATTTATAAATTTGCAAAACTGAATTATTTATTTATAACGCTTGCGTTTGTCAACTAATGTAAATTCGAAATAAAATATGCCTTTATGGAAAAATAACTGGCTCTCAAGCAAGGTTTAGAACATAAAAATGATGCGCTTGACAAGTTTAACAAAAGGTTTCAATTTTGGAATGGTTGCTAGAAAAGTACAATCAGAAAGTGCCTTTTCACTATTCAGGACCATTTTCACAATATCTCTCACCTACTATCTGGCCAGTATTCCCTCAGCCTTTTTAATTCGCAGAAGGAGTCGAAGGTTGTGTGTCTCACACCAGATTTCCGGGCGAATATCATTTGCTCTGGTGTCTTCATAGGCGCTGCGTAAATAATACTCCTGCAAATTGACAGTTATATAATTTAAAAAAATTACTTGTAACTCGTTTTTTTCGTAATATCGTTATTTTCCGTGACGCTTCTTTAAAAAATATTGGTTCGTGATTGCACAAATTAAAGAAAATAATTTTCGGCTGATACATCTATCCAATGGTATCCTTCCTTGAGTGGACATAAAGTTCAACTGGCAATGAAGCTTTTTTAATTTCTACCTATTACGTTAGTTAGAGGACTCTCAAGAGGACTAGTTCAGGAGTCTATTACATTTCATTGGAATCAATTTAATAGAGCTTTATTGCTACTCACGTCGGGTCCACGTTGTACTTTCTTATTTTATTAATCTCACCGGGCGAGGCGCAGTCGAAGCCGAGGCCCAATGCGGTCGCCAACTTTACCATCATGCTATAGTCGTTTGATTTCATTGCTGTGAAAATTTCAATTATTTCTATAATAAGGTACTCGTACTTCTTTTGCAGTTTGGCAATCTGGCTCTACGAGTCCCTAAAGTTAAGAAATGGGTAAAACATTTTTTGAAATGCTTAAGAGATTTATACGAGAGGCAAGATCGTGATGTTGATCATAACATAATATCTCGTCACGCCTTTTCCCCCGGAAAAAATGGCAGAGGTGTATTACAACACCCATACTTCGCCGGATAATATTCAGTCCCAAATGTAACAAGGGGCGAGTATGTCGCCGTACACCGGGTATTTATACCGGGTTATACTCGTATGTAGCAGATGACAATAAATACGCACATAATGTTTACACAAAGAAAAAAATGAGGCGTGCCTTCTGCTGGCATCGAACTCGCTCCCTCTGGCTTGAATAGCGAGCTTTCTCCAACTAGGCTATCATCTGTTGATAATAGGACTGATTTAAGTAGCGTATGTCAGGCGGATCGACCTATTTCTATCGGTTCTATATAAACCTATTTACCCTTCATTTGAAGTGATTATATTGTTATGATTATATTATATTATATGTCTAAGACAGATAGGTATTAGGACGTATATTTTTTTGTACTCATGAAAATAGAATAGAATTATAGTACCTAGCTACAAAAAACAAAAAAGATTCAAAATTACAACATCGCACTGCAATCACGAATAAAAAAAAGAATATTTACCGTAAAAAATCTGCACCCGTGGTAACTTCTCTTTGAACTTCTGCACGCTCGCGTAAGCAGTATCAAAATCGAAGATGTAGAATGGTTCTTTCTGTTGGCTACTCTCTATCATGGCTTGAGCCACCTCACTTGCAGGTTTATCTTTCACGACGAATATTGATGATGGTGGAATCTTCGAATTTTGTTGTTTGTTTGGCATCTTGTGTTTAAGCAAATTTATGACTAAAAGTAAGTAATGGCTACTTGTATAATTTATTAAAGACTATAGCGCAGTGGTTTTTTTTACAAAAATAACGTTTCTGTACTGCACAGAGGCTGATAAAATGATGTCATGGACTATTTTGGAGATTAACTCTTTTAAAGGTAGTGGAAATATTGAAGAATAAGTTTGTGTTTCTTTGTTCACTTTGGACACACCTAATACAATAGTAGCCAAAATTAGGTTGTCATAATGAAATGAATACATTAAATGACTATCTGGGTCCCGCGGTTTTAAACGGTGTCCAACTTTAACCAGTTTTTGTTAGATGAAATGCACCGTATGTCGTATATCTTATATCTTTAAATGAGCAATTCTTGTATATATATATATATATATAATTGGAATCTCGGAATCGGCTCCAACGATTTTCATACAATTTAGTATATAGGGGGTTTCGGGGGCGATAAATCGATCTAGCTAGGAATCATTTTTGGAAAATGTAATTTTATTCGTGTTTTATCGATAATCAATCTCAACTGAAAAATATGACTCTTCCTGACATCTATTGGCGAACAATAATACAATTTTTTGTGAGCAACTACGAGTAATTGCTTTAACGACACAACAGCAGATGGCGTTGTTAAGTAACACGAAGTCAATGAGTGTTTGCTTTGAGGTTAGACTAAAATCAATTGTTTATTATCCAAAAAAACACAATTAAAAAATCAAAAAAAATACCGAGCAAAGCTCGGCCATCCAGGTACTATGTATTATATGATGATTGGTTGAGTTAATTAAGACGTGAAAGCGTTACCAACAAACAAATTAACGCACATTTTCATTTGTTATATTAGTTATAAAGGCAAGATTAGGATAAGAAAATATAAATATTACCAACAGATTACAACGATTACAACGATTTTATAGGTATTGAAACTGTTCTATCAACGCGCATTGCGCGACCAGTGAGTCTATTCGGAGATTTGAGATTGTCATCTTTTTTTTTTAATGTAAAATAGGTCGCCGTTTGACCACCAACTCGCCTGATGTTAAGCGACGTTGCGGTCTAAGATGGAGCACGACGACCTACAAGGTACTCTCACCTTCTCGTATCTCACCTTATTTCGTCCTTGTTGCTCTCTATTGGAACGTCTTAGGTGTGAGAGTGACCAAGATAAAATCTCATCTCATCTCACGCGTAGGAATAGCCCCACTGGTCTGCGACAGATTCGTACCAACTTTTTCCTGTAACGAAAATTTTCAAAAGATGCCCATGCATTGGGATCCATCCGGGTCATATAGCGATTGATTCACGAAAGTCCCCTAAGTGGCCATACAGCCTCTGTGCTTGGCAGAGGGCACAAAAATTTCCATAGGACCGCACCGGTGCCACCCTAGCACAATACAGTTTGACGCCTTCCCGCTTGAGGACGAGAAAGTCCTTACCTTACCAACCTACACCCACACGCGCTTTATTTCACACTCGACTACTGCTACAATCAAACACACAAACAGACCCGAAACATGCTAAACATTTACTTATATGCATAGATTTGTTCGTTTCTTTATTGGAGTTTCCAAAAATATTCAAACTTCGAATTTCTTTGTATAATTTGACAAGACACGATTAGACAAGCAATTTAACAAATATTTTTCGCTTTGTAGATGTAAAATGAACAATAGACAGGATGACAGCCTTCACATTGTAGGTAATTGCCGTGTTGATTTGTGAATTGAGAATTTACCCCGCATTAATGCGTAAAAATTAGAGGACACGGCTCGTCATTCTTCGTACTACAATTGATGCAGTTGGTCAGATTAAAAAGCTAGGATATAAAATGCGACATGTATAGGAAGACACAGACAGATTCGGACAGAGATCCAGGCAGAAGTCGGACATACAAAAGAATTTTTGTCGGAGTTGAAGCAGAGACGCTTCGCTCGACAACGCTCGCTCGGCCGATGCTTTTGAAATGTTGAGGTTAATTACACAGAATTTGTGTCGAGTCAGGTAATGGAATTTTTTCATAATGGAAAAAGAATATTCAAAATAAATAATATTTCCGCAATTTTGAACAAATTTTGCAGCATTTGAGATCACACAAAATCACTGGTCTATGATCAGTCTCCGGCTCCGGTGCCAACAATTGAGGAACTAAAACAACATTAAATATGGCCAACCAAATAAAGTAAACATTAACAAGTAGTGTAGTTAAAACACAGTTGTGAAAAAGAACGCGTCGATGTATGAGGAACAGAGGAAACCATATCGAACATGAAATGTGACTCTAGTCACATAGGTATACTTAATCCTAATTATATTTCTAAAGGATAGGTATAATACATTGAAATCTCGCAGAAGAGATATTTCTATATGATATGACCGATTCTTAGCATAACAATAGGTATTAATGATTTATTCTGTACCTATTTATAACGTCTGTTTGTCGTGTCAACAAAGTGTTATTGCATTGTATTTCACGAAATAAAAAAGCAGGCACTTTTTTAATGACTAAAATAAAAAAAGCCTGCTTTTTTTATTTCAAATACAAATATCAAATTGGATTGTTGTTCCGGAAAATATACCAAGATGCGTGGATGATATTTTCCGTTGTAGGTACAGAACTTGAAGAGACATCATGAATATTTTTGTATTTTGAACTAAAATATGAGCGGAACTCGCCAAACGTATGCAAATTTTATTATGCTGCTTGAAACTATAGCCTGTCCTCTCTATGTCACTTTGGAAAATTCAAGAATCCGTTCATGCCATGACATCAACTGAAAAGTCTGCCTTTTTGGCAGACTTTTCAGTTTTGAAAATGTTTTATCAAACTATTTAGATATACTATCGCCAACATAAGAGAGTCTATGCACCAAAGTCACCGGCTGCCGCTGACTTGATGTCCGCGGAGCGGATGTTTTTTCACGTTGCGTCGGCGGCCATATTTCAAAACCGCACACCTCATGTCGACGGGCTATATCGGCAGGGCAACTACTACGGTTACTACGGTACTCGTACCTACATCCTTAAACAGTTACTAAATCATAATAATTCCCATAAATATGAGAAACGTTTTTGTTGCTTGGGAAAAGATGTTTGCGTAACTTTATCATTTTATGTCTGTGGAAAAATATTAGATTGACCCTGTGGGACCATACAGACTACATCTTCGTAAAAACGGGACAAAGACAACTTCAACGAAAATACCAATCTCGGTAGATAAGTAATGCTTCACTGAACATCACCATTGTGCACTCAGTCGCACGTCGACTTGTTAAAGAGCTGTGATATTTACTTCCAAACTGAATTAGATATATTGAAAATCTATTTATACAGTACGTCCGTACGTAATCCAAGTGCTTTCACAACATATATTGTAGTCTGTAACAAGTCTGGAATTGGGATTCCGATGTAACCTTCGTGAATTTGAGAGACGCTCAGGAATCCTCTTGTCGAATGTGATTTACTCGCTTTCTGCAAGATTGCAAACGTTCACAATTATGATTGTTTTCTTTTAACTTTAATTAAACACTAGATATTTGAGAAAATGGTAGCATCATAACGTAAGGAAGGATATCTGTTCTTTCATTATTTTTACTTATATTATAAAATGGTATGGTAATTATAAAATGGATGGCAGCCTAGTTAGGAGAAGGTCCGCCTCTCAAGCCAGAGGGAGCAGGTTCAAACCCAGCCGACGGCACGCACCAATTTGTGTGAGCATATGTGCGTATTGTATGTCATCTGCTACATGACTGGAGCCCGGTGTAAGGCGGCCTGTCACATTTGGGACTAAAAATCGTCCGGCGATGTGTAGGTGTTGTGTTACCACTCTGCTAGCCCCCTTGGGGGAAAGGCGTGACGATATGTTATGTTAGTTCAAGCAATGGAAGGTGAAGGTTACTTGGAAGAGATCGCTCTTAGTAATAAGGCCGCCAGTTGTAATACAGTTGTTACAGTTTAAGTTTTCTTGTATGTTGTTTTGTTATTTCTGGTGTGAACAATAAAGTGTTTATCTATCTATCTATATATCAATGCCCTTAAACTATTATGTTCGTTTTAATAATTCTTATCTGTACTAAATAGAGAAGATGTCAGGAGCCAAGAAAAAGAAATACAATGTTACGACCTTTTTAAACGTACACTCAATTCACCACATTGCCTGCCTGTGTGTCAGCGATTTGAAATTAATCTTGCTTTCAATGCGAAGTAGCTCGATTTGAGGGCAAACAAATCAAGGATTTTCCTCTTTCTTTGGTTTCCTTTTTGCTTCAAATAACCTATTTAGGTACGACTGAACTTATCTTTGTTATTTCTTTGATTTTAAAACATTCATTTGATTTGTGCGCGCTAATTTTCATCATGTAATGAGTTTTTTTTCGTAAGAAATGTCTTTTTTGACATTTTCTAACAAAGTCGTTCAAATTTGACCGAGCGAAGCGAGTTTTCAAAATTACTGGGCCTTACATCACCTTAATCACCTTAGCATTTGTTCAGTTGTTCAGCTGTTTGTTCGACGATTACTTGAGTTTCGTTGATACTATTATACTCTGCCAGAGTGTGTTCTCTGACACTTATAATCTGGGTGTCTTCAAGTCTCGCGTGAATTGGTTTCTTCTAGGCAAGCGTGCTCCATCGTAGGCCGCATCACTTCTTAAATCATCAGGCATGTTGGCGGCCAAACGCAAGCCTATTTTGCAATAAAAAAAGATCTGAATTTCATGAAATTTAGCAGGCAAGTGGTTGAAATCCATTTTTAAGTTCTTATAAAAAACTAATTTTGACAAGGAGTTATCAAGAATTAGGTTCTCTGTTCGACGCGAACTATTTTTCGTGATGTGATCTATTATGTAGATATGTCTATACTCTCCTTTCCGACTCCTTTATCAGGGCATATCGGACTTTGAATTGTTTAGGTTATTAGACTAAGGCAGGAGCAAAGCTAAGCGTAGCTTCCGCTTTAGCTTTCGCGGTTCTCCTACTTAAATGCCTTCGCTAGGCAAGTAGTCAACGTTGTCGATTTATGTCATTTTGCCTAGCCGTTTGATCGAATGGCTAAATATCATCAGGAAGCTAGTTGAACGACGCCGCAAAAAAGCTAGACTGTTAATTGAACAGCTGTTCAAGTTAGTTAGCGGCGACATTTACATATATTGTAATTTTTAAAGACCAATTGTCGCTGTGGCTCTGAAACTGGGTCAACTTCGCTTAGTGCCAGTTTTGTTTACACATAAACGTAAAAAACACTAAAATTAAAAAAGACAACTTTCAATAAGTAATCTTACCAAATATGATTAAATAAAAAAAATCTAAAACATTATATCCAGTAGAATCCTGACATCGCATCGCTGGCTTTCGCGTAAGACCCTCACTCTGCGCTCTCTAAACTCATTAGTCTTGGAACGCCAACACAGGCAGAAGGTACGTAAAAGGTATGCAATAAAAACCTTGCCTATTCCTGGGCCGAGCTGGAAAATTCGCATCGCATGCATTCCTATCGGAGTCGTTCGGCTAGAAACGTCGGAATGCATGCCTTTGAGTGACATTCCCTCGCTAGACCACTCCGCTGATTTTACGAATAAAATTCTATCTGGAAACTAGCTTCCGAAGTTGCTCGTATAAAAATATTAGGAGTTAAGATTTAAGATGTTTGAAATATGAAAATAAATTCAAGAGCTCGTATTGTTAGCTACTAGCTGCGCCCCGCGGTTGAAAAGTATCCTATGTGCTATTCTAGACTATAATCTATCTCTGTGCCAAATTTCATCCAGATCTGTTCAGCCGTTCTGGCGTGAAAGAGTAACAAACATCCATACATCCATTCTTACAAACTTTCGCGTTTATAATATTAGTAGGATTGGATTTAAACTCCTGCCAGTAACTTTATTGTACATCAACTTTGTTCGTATTTTCATCTGCTACATAACTGGAGGCCGGTGTGTGGCAAAAGGCTTTCCATATACCGCCAGACTGTCACATTTGGGACTGAATATCATTCGGCCAAGTGTCGGTATTGTAGACCTCTGCCAGCCCCTTCAGGGGAATGGCGTGACGAAATATGACGATGTGTTGTGTTATTTCTGAATACGACAATTGCGTCAAGTGTTGATTTAAGTATATGATGTGGCATGATACGTGGAGCTAAGAACTATGGCAATTAGTAAAATTTAGACTATTACTAGCTGGTAAGTTTCAATTAATTAGGCAATTACTAGATCGTGAGACACCGACTGCTTACAGCTCTCGCTGGTACTTTGTGGAACCTTTATAAAACTTAAAATTAATTGACGCAGGCGATAAAGCAAACTGCATTTGTAGCAATTATCCTTCGTTAAATATCGGCGATACCGGCTGCGAGCGTAGATTAATCCAATTAGTGTCGGTTATCCGGCTGCGGTAACGAGTCGTTTCCTTGTGATCAAACATTTCGCTTGGATAGGATACATACTAACTGTTGGGTACATTTGATGTTCGTTATGTTGTGTATGTTTTTATTCCCCGCTCCACGCTAATGTCGTGAATGGCCGCGAAAGAGCCTATTCGCGCTCTTATTGCAAAGGGTTGCGGCAGTAATGAGGATCTGGCTTAATTATTGTTGCACTCCTTTTCAGTTTAGTCATTTTTACTTTGACAAAATTATAAATATACTTACATACATAAAAATGTCGTCACGTCTTTCTCCCGAAGAGACTGGCAGAAGTGTAATACAACACCCCCACTTCGACGGACGTTCTTCAGTTCCAAATGTGACAGGAAGCCAGCCTGTCGGCATACACCGGGCTCCAGTCGTGAAGCAGTAGATGACATACAATACGCACATATGTACACACAATGAACAAATTGCTGCGTGCCGTCGCCTGGGTTCGAACACACTCCCTTTGTCTTGAGAGGCGGGCCTTCTCCAACTAGGCTATCAATTATAAATATATTTCATATTAATTTATTAATTATTCTGTAATATTTATGTGAAATCTGATTCTAATTCTGAAATGTTGATATGTATAATTGCTTAAATGCGTTCATATTAATAAATAAAAGAATTACATCGATAATATTTTAGGAACTATTACTATTATGCACTTTTTAACATTTGTAAAAGTAGCCCTGATTCTTAATTAGATATGTCCCTCTGTTATCTTTTATTATCTTCTTATTTCGTGACTTAACTGCTGTAAAAATGTAGCTAAAAAGATAGGTAAACTTTTTATTATTTAAGTACGCAGAAGACAAATAAAAATATTGCAACGCTTTCAAATAACAACTAGCGTTTTTGTTTGTGTGCTTCATGAAAATGGACACAGTTCGCCCTTAAAAACTTGAGGAAATTTAAAAAATCTTATATACCTTTAAGTAAACCATGGAATATAGCTACGTATAGCCTTTGGAATAGACATTTCAAGACTTAAACTCCTAACCCTAATAAATTATATTCTGTAATACCGCTGATAACGAAATCTGTTCCAATTTGAACCGCAGTCAATCAATTTTTATGATGACTCCAACAAAGATAAGACAATGGAAAAAGCGAAAAAGTTCAATACGAGGTGGGCTTATTGAGGGAAATCCCCGGTAAATTGTCCAAATGAGGCCCGTGTCAGCAGCCGCGGGGCTTCGATATCTCGCGCTCCGGACTGCGGTCGATCGAAACGGGATTTGTTATATCGGGGCGGTTTGAAGGTGACGAGTGTCTAATGAAAAATGGTAACTTCAGACATTCAATTAAGAAGATCTTTCAAACTTTTGAAAAAATCTGACTGAAGATAAACACTAAGTAAGTTCTAAAAATCCAACTAAGTACGTGGATCTTTACTACTAACGTCGATTTTAATTTTTTTAATTGATTATTTTTAAAAAAGATCATTGCAGTTTAAAATTATTAATTAATCATATCCTGGACTGAAATCTGTTAGATAACCCATATGCAATATATTTATTAATATTACCTGGCTACCCGAGAGTTGTAACCGGAAAAGAAAAGGCAACCCAACGTTTGCATATTCTATGGGCTTCAGACTTTCGATTGGTATAAAATTTGTCTAAAAATCAAACCGGTGAAATGTTTTTTTTTTTTTAATTATCAATTAATCATATCATGGACTGACATTTGTTAGACAACCCATATGCAATATATTTATGGACATATTAAATTAAATATAAAATATGTTTCATCAAAAAACATATCGGTGAAGGTCGTAATATATCGGGATCTTAGACTACCTAGACCTGCACTTTATTCTATCAAGCATACACGTAGGAAATATTTATCTTTATACAAGCTGTGCACATCTCCTGAAGAAAACCTATATATATAAACCATATAATCTAATAGACTGAGCTCGATATTTGGAGTAATCTACACTATAGACAGATTCAAAAATAGAATCCATCTCTATCGCTTTATTAAATTGTTTACTATAAAACTATACACTTTGTATTAGATTGTATGACCATAAAATAACCTATAGTATCAGTTTTAAATCACTACCTCGCTCCGTTTCATACTAAGTTGTTTAGCCAACTTACCTACTTAGTTAATAATATAATTATATCATAGACAAATCATATCACGAGCTAGAGTTCCTTATGTGTTCACATTAATGTGAATACAATAGATATTAGTTAAATAATTACAGGCGCCAGTTGACTGGCCAAATTTTTTTATGGAGGCCATACTATGCCATACCAGTTAATATTATTCGGATATACTATATCTGTAAATACATTTAAGTAGGTATGTAAAAAAAATTAACTCCAAAATTGATAGCTCGTCGAAGTCTTTTGATTTAAGACACACAATCAAATAGATTAATTAGAAATCAATCTTTGAGACTATAGAATTCTCCCTTTTACATGGAGGGCTTAATTGAGAGTATAACAAAAGAACCTATTAACTCCTTTCAAAAAATAATTTGAATAAGCAGTTTGAAATAACTTAGCGATAATCATTTGAAAACAGACAGCGCAACCGTAAGATGAAAATGCAATAGAGTTGGCATTATAACACCGAGTTGAAAGATCAAACGATATTATTATGATAATTTAAGGAACAAACGCATTTGTATAAGATGCGATAGTAAGTACACCTTCCACATAATTTGTTTAGAATTTATTAAGATGTTCTTATCTTGAAAAGTTCCTACACTTAGGCATATAGGTAAATACGAGTACATGTGGAAGTCTCTATCATCTACTCTATGTAAACCAAATTGTACTTTCTTCTAATCTCCCAAATCGACATAAATCTACCATTACATATTCGTATCTACTTATTATGTTTAACTCTCTATTTATTACGTACATTGTACTTCTACCCACAAAAGGAAACACGACCGTGAAGCATTATCAATTTGCGTTTATTGACAGTTATATGGCGTATCAACGATATCGTATTCCGTACACGCCCATTTTTGGCAAAAAACAGTAAAAGCTGACTACTTAATCAGCTGTCTTTACGACGTACCCAACATGGTAATGAAGCTATAAAACTTAACGGAAAACTGCACATCTTTCTACTTTTGATTTTGGCAGAGCCTATTGAATACGTAATAGTGAATAGCAATCTTCATAAAATTTTATAGCATAGCATTGACTATACAGAGCAATTTTGCCTTGTCGATTTGGAAGGCAATATTTAACTAAATCGCAGCTTCTGTTTTTTTTACTTGTCATTGTTTAATATTATTAATAGCAGGCTAGGCCAAAAGTCTCGAGGGGCTAGGCAGATCATTAAGTACTCATAAGAATTGTTTGCATATTTAAGGGATAGGACTAATTAAATCAGTGAATGACACAAAAAAATCGATGCCATTTTCTACTTTTCTTGCATAATAAAAATTATGTTAATAAATAATTATGTTAGTAATGGAAATAGCATTTCCTATATTATTATTTTTTTTTAATTGTAAAACGCATACACATTCGTACAATTTGTAATGGTGTCTTGATATTATAGATCATGCATGCGTAGGTAGGCACAGCACACTTTTTGTCCGTCGTTAGCTTAGCTGTTCTTTATTTAGCAGTCGAAATAAGAGCCACCCACGCAGTTTCGTAACTTCGTTTGTCCATTACAGTTTGTCGAACCCAAACATGGAACACAACACAACTAAGTAAGGAAGAAAGCGTGGCTTTTATCTTTGGGTACGTATCGTAGGTGCCGATCTAAAATAATGTTGAGGTATAACTGTTCTGGCGCAAGTCTTCTGTTTTCGAGGTTACGGTCTACAATTGTTGCTGATTAGCTGTAGGTAACCTTATCCGACATTTGTTTGAAGCACAAAAAAGGTTGTAATCATCCGCTTTACCTACAGACTGTTAGGGCCTTTCTCTTGTCCATTATTTTCTGCCGTGTGCGAGTCACTTGGATTGATTTCCACCTATTGACCTACCCTTTGACAAAGTTTCTTTGTACTTGTCCATTTTCACTTTATCTTGACAATAAAACTTTGCGATTTACTTTTATTGGCTTAGGCACAACTTAGGCGCCCGTATTTTTTGAGTAGGTAAGTAGCCTTTACAGCTACGTTTATCGTTTTGTCTCGCATACACAGTTGACTTTTACGAGAATTATGAGTTACATCTGCTCAAATATAGAGCGTGAGTGCTCCCACAGACTAAATATAATTACAATGACTTATTTCTTTAGTTAATAGCTGCACCCCTCGGTTTCAACCACGCTTCCACAGGAATCGTTATTTTTTCTGGATGAAAGGTACCCTATGTCATTTTCTGTACCCTCACAACGTATATGCATAATTTCATGATGATCAGTTGCGTAATTCAGGCGTGAAAGGGTAACAAAGAAACAAATAAACTCACAAGCTCACTTTCACATCTTAATAAGTATATATTAATTACGTGTCACGTTGTTTGTCCGCTATAGACCCCTAAACTACTTAACCGATTTCAATCAAATTTGCACACCGTGTGCAGTTCGATCTAACTTAACAGATAGCTCATATATTTATAAATAATAAACGCGAACGAAGTCGCGGGGTGACAGCTAGTTTATAATATGAAATAAAATAACAACAATTAGGATTAAGATTTATCTCAAACCAAGTATACATCTCGAGGTCTACCGAACTAAATGATTCAGAACTAGCATAATCGACAATAGGACGTTTGTTCTGGCGAGCTTGCGATAGCGGAATATCGTGCCTCTGTCTGCGGAGCACATTGTGCCCATTTCATTGTGACATTTCCAGACCAATGTAGAGACTTCATAGAGTAGGTCAAAACTGTCATAGTAAGTGTTTGTTTGTGCGTTAACAATTAGATATACTAAACTCTGATTTTCTTTAACTTAGATTAACTTTTAATCAACAAATAATTACATAATTTTCGAGTATTTCAGTTTCGTGCAGAGCTACTTACCATTGAGTTTCTGTTACTATTTAAATAAAACAAAAACTGTAAATAAAATGAAGAGGTATTATTATTGGATGACTGCAATCAGACCATTCAAGCATGACAATATTTTTTCGATAGTTATACACAATAATAACTTCGGTAACAACAGATACGTACAGGTAACAGGTAGATCTCCGTTTGATCTTGAGCGATGAAAAGTAAAAAAAAGACAGGCACGTGGATAAATCTACGTGATGAAACAAATAGAGAGCAAGTTAATAAGTACGAGCTGAGCCAGTGCAGAGCTGGCTAATATTAGCACTCCCATTGTTAAAGTTTCTTCGCCTGGACAAACCAAGCATACTTCCATTATGGTTGAGAAAAGGGTCATAATTCACTGCCGCGGCCTAGATGACAAACCCACTGCTCTTTATTGCTATCATATCCAAACAGCATGGTTCCACATTATGTCGGCCCCAGCCCGGGCCCAGACGGACCCTGGCATTGAAATGTAAGGTTCATATTGTGTACCGTACAGCGGAAATTTCAATGACAAGCTTTGAATGCTCGAGATTTTTATTACTATTCATATAAACGATGCGAAGATTGCATATTTTTGATAAGTCTAATTTTGATTGTATAGTGTTGATAAGTTTTCATTTTGGTCCCGGTGTAATATGAATCAAGCATAAGGGGTTGATGATGTTTGTGTTGGTTAAATTAGCCACAATAAACGTCCGTGATTCTGTTGTTCCGGACTTCTGCACTTTATGAGTCTTTAATCCTTAACCACGGTTTGAATTGGTTCACGGGTCATTAAACAGGCGTACTTTGTTCCCCGAAGGTTAGTTTTGTAACTGTTTGACGGCTTCCTCTCATTAAGTACGCTAGACAAGTTGTCGCTACTTGTACTTACTTGCCTGAGTATAAGCTTCGAGTTCAGAAACTGCGCTCGGTAATTTGTTAGTTTCGGTATGTTTTATGTAAGTACTTATTTATTGTCCCTAGTTTGCTGTAATTAGTTCGGTGCGGTAGTGCCGTAGTTGAGTCACTGAACCTACGGGATTTAAGAAACTTTGACAGCTAACTAAATTACTCTCAAGGTAGGTAATAGACGTGCAGTGCAGTGTGATTTTGATGTAGTTACAAAACGCAAAATAGTTCAGATACTTGACTTTAAGAACTGGGATTTACGATCAGTAGAGCGACTTACTTGTCGTCGTTTGATTATAAAAAAATCAACATTGTCGATTTTTGTAGCACGATCCCGACGTTATTATGAAAATGATTTTCTCGGCTACATTACAAGGATATTAAAATTACCCTCATATTTTACATCCCCGTCCTTTCCAAATATTTATTTAGGCATCAATATGAGGCAGATGTTTATATTGAAACTGTTTCACGTGACCTGCCGGAAGCGGGAGGAGGCTTATATTGTTTTTCACAAGCCGCGAAATTAATGGAATTTCGCAGATTGACTTCGATGTAATCTTCAGAAAGGAAATATATTTTGTATCTTTTTTATGAGGAAATAAAAAATATGCCGTTGCTTGCGGTATAGAGTGTTATTTTACAGATTTTTGTTTTTAGAAGAGTTAAAATACGTTCTTTTATAAAATAGGCCCGCACAAAACGGCTAACCACAGAAACATTTTAAGGAAGACACTGGTTTTAACGATAATAAACAAAATGTTTTAGGCAGTTGAGTCCAAGTGTACTTTATTTCAAATAGGTTAGGGCTCAGAGTGGATACTCATACATTATACTCCCATAAAAAGCCGGATAAAACAAAAAAACACAGGTGTTTCTCTGACCTTAAATGTATGGTAATGTGGTAATCGTATTTTGCTTATCTTTCTTGACCTACTTCGAGAAATTGTTTCTTAACGTTCCCGGGAATTACGTTTTAATTTTGTGTAATAGTTGATTCTGAAACCAAATTTTGTTCAAACACTTTGCTGTCAGACCATTATCTGCTAACTGTCCTTTAACAAAGCAGCTTCATTTTGATAAAACAACTAACACCCGCTCAGTTTTACTAACTACAAGACCAAGAGTCAACACAATGTAATTTAAAGTTTAATCCGCTTGTTGGCTAACTTCTACGACAAAATTAAATTAGGAGGCAGGCAAGGGATAGTTTCTCAGTTCCTAACATTTTCGCATCTCACTCGAGCCTTTAGGCATTAGCTTGAATTAGCGAACCAAATGACTGGACCGAGCGGAACGTTCCACACATTTTCCTAGTGTTGACAAGTGGACGTCTACCAAGACATTCAAGTTTAAGCACGAGACATTTTCTTCACGCTGTTCACTCCTGGTTTCGCCTCTCAATAAACGGTTAACTGTTGTTCCTTAGCAGCAATGTGCACAGAATCATTCGTCGAAATCGTTTTCAAGCGATAGCGCTTCTGCTATTTCTCGTGGTGGAGAGTCGATACGTAAAGCCAGTGTGGTGGCAACGCTTACGGAGTAGGCACGTGTCGCCGGCGATGGTCTGATGCGATGTTTATCCCGAACATCGGTGCGCTGTGTTTACGTTCTATGTTGATGACCCTTTCATGTGTTTCAGTTCAATAGTGCATCGGTAGTGGAGATAGTGAACACTCAGTGTTGTTGCTTGTTTTGATTGTGGACTCAATTTACAGACTACAGTCTCTACAGTCCGAAAAAATATCCTGCCGGCTCAGGTAGGTTTTTTCATATTTATTTTAACATAAACTCAAAACTAACTCTAAGATCTACAATAAACATCTTGAGGAAAAATAATTTAAGTACGTAGTGTATTTTACCATGACCTCTTGACTTTGGCTTGAGTTAAATCTCTTATCAGACGTCATTATATTGTATTGTGTTACTTTAGATAACTACAGACGTTAAATGTACATAATTTTTTACATGATGATAATTTTAAACCTAACAATGATTATTTTTTACATACTTCTTCATCCTCATATTTTGGATTATTTATCTTTTAAATTTAGAACTCGATCAAAAAAAACAAAACACTGTATAACGTTTTTTGCTAATGGGTTACTACTCGTATGTAATGTGATTTGGGCAAGATTTAAAATTCTATGACCTCATTCTAATTCATAGAATCTATTAACAATTTCGCACAGTTTTAAAATGTTATATGAATCACAATTTCCAAGGTAACATAAAAACATAGGAAACTAAGATCGATGATTACACAAAAAGTAACATTTGTGTTTAGTTATCGACCAGCAAGTTAATAGGTACGGACGATAGTTGGATAGCCTTGGATTGTATCATCTCACGAGACTTTATATCTATAAAGATGTGCATGTATTTCTTCAATTGATTAAAAGCCACTGTTAAGGCTCGGTCATACTACGATTTTCCATCCGCACACACGTTTACTTAAGCCACTTCATCTAGAGCTAAAAATCGTAGGTATATTTAGTGGTAAAATGATTTCGGCGCCTAGAATTGCATTCAGAATGATTTTCAAAATTCTACTCCGTCTAAACGGATTTTGGTTACTTGGCTGTACTTTTTGCACCTGATCATCATAATTCTTCATATTAAATTAGGAGCAAAAAAAATTTTTTTTTTCGTTGATTTCGTGATAATAACGACCTTAAATACATGTTACCTAATCATCTGTCCTAAAACAAATCATAATTTCAATAGCCACATTCGGACATTTGATCTCGTGATTATTTTTCTCCTTCATTAAAAAACGTACTCTTCCTAAATACTTAGTTATTCCGTCTTTTGTCTTATTCAAGCGAGTTTAAAATTTAAATGAGAGTAAAAGACAAAACACAGAGTAACTCTATTCAAAAGCTACTTTGAGTTACCCCCTTACTAATCAACGTTAAATAAAGCCACGGAATAGTTATAAGTACAGCGTTTTATCTTTTTCCTTGTTTTACATTTTGAACTACATCGAAAAAGACAAAACACTGTAAGTATAGATATTACTAGTTATAGATAAGAGAATAAAGAATACCTTCCACGCTTTTGTTAGTGAAATTCCGGTTTACTACGTATTATTGTTTTAAATCGAAAAAGCCACAAGAGTACGGAAACTTGTATATTTTATAATGTGAAAAGTATTAAAACCAGTACTACCTATACTATTTTAGGAACTGACGGAACACTATTGGAAGATCACCATAAATCATTCGAGAACTGAGATTATAAAACAAATACATGACATCGGAGTCCACTGTCCATCGATCACTGTCCCGAACAGCTTTCCATGTGAAATATGTTACGACGGTTGTTTCCTCGTGGTTTTTTTCCATTTATGATTTGTATTTTTTTCTTGATAACACCAAAATCAAGACCGACTTAAAAAAAGGAGGAGGATATCAATTCGACTGAATATTTATTTAATATTTGTTATGTTGTATTCGTTATGTACGTTTTTCTTCCGAGCTAAATTGTACTTCCTACTAATATTATAAACACGATTGTTTGTAAAAATGGATGGATGGATGTTTGTTACTCTTTCACGCCAGAACGGCTGAACAGATCTAGATGAAATTTGGCACAGAGATAGATTATAGTCTAGAATAGCACATAGGATACTTTTTAAGCGTGGGTGAAACCGCAGGGCGCCGCTAGTATATTATGATTTTATAAAATGTATCAATGTTTTAATTAGAAACTTTTGAAATTATTTCCATTCTTTACTCTCTCCGCTTTTATTTAACCATTGTACCTACTGTTAACATCTCATCTAATTATCATCATCATACTAATATTTTAAAATTTAAAGTAACTCTGTATGTCTGTCTGTCTGTCTACTATACTATTTTCTGAATAAACGCCAACGAAGTCGCGGGTAACAGCTAGTCATCTATAATATTTTTTCACTTACTGCTGAGTATATAACTCTTCTCTTTAACACGCTGTCTTTTCCGGTCCTGTGCCAACAATAAACCTAGATATTATATTTATCTAATGTATTCAACGCTATTTTAAAATCACGACTCTACCAACTTAACTATTACTAAGGCTAAGTGAGTCATGGCAAGTTACATGCATACTATAAATGGTGCTCCGATGGCTCGCAGTCTATCCGAGTCTATACTATGTATCACGTATCTATGTATACATACATCGGTAATCAATGGAATGTAAACACGTAAATACGCAGCGGCCTTGAGGTGACGTGAACTTTGTTAGTAATGATACACAGGATGGTACTAAGGAGAGACTTACTTAGTTATTTACGTGTACAAGCTTTAAAGAATACTAAAATGTAACTACACACCTAAACAGGAAAAAGTTTGCACCTTAAGTGAGCTCAAAAGCCAGTGGACATTTGACGGCTTAGCGGCCCAATATCTTAAGAACCTCTCTTTTAGGACGTGCTAATATGAAAAGGACCGTAGCTATAGTATAAGTACTTGTATGACTTTTAAGTGTAGTAAGTATTTTTACTCGACTTTATCATCATAACTTCTACCCTTAACCTTACCAATCCAAGTCGAATTTGCTCTATCAGAGCAAATTCGGGGAGGAAAGCTTTAAGGTTATTATAATATCATATATGCATGTCTATCAGAATTGCGGTTCGTTTCACGGATATTATTTTTCAAACATTGTATTTTGGTCAATATTTATCATATTGTATCAATAGCCAGAGCATCAGCCAGTCAGTTTATTAAATATTGTATTAGACGCTACGGCCAAATATCATTCAGGAAGCTAGTTGAACGGTGGCGTTTACTAAAACGGCTAGGCTATTAATTGAACAGCTGAGCAAGCAAGTTGGCTGCGACATATGTACTACGTAAAATCTCAATGGATTTTGTAACTCTGTCAAATCTATCAAGAGCTATTTCTGTCCTACTTAATAAATACTTAACTACGTTTATGACTTTACTACTCAACCACGTTTATGACGTTTCACATTCAATAATTTTGTTTAGTAATTTGCGTAACCTTTACAAAGTTAATTTCCTCTAACGAATATTCATCGAAACCCCAAGTGATCGCGACAACTTTCATTCACGCCGTTTTATCAACTAGTCACTTCACGTTCAAAAGGACAACTAAATTTCTAAATCCATTATAAAGTTTTGCTTTCGTACATCCGAAGCGGAAGAAACTTCGCCTGTGCTTACAAAACTCGGGTTCCGTTTGAGTGCGGGTACAAACCCACTAAGTTGCACCCTTCAGCGCAGCACGAAGCAGTCGACCGAAACGAAAAAATACTGCTAGCATCTTGAGTACAGAAAGAAAAGAAAGATTTCTTAGACTAAGATCCCTAAAATCAAAAATGCCGTTAATAAACAAATAAATAAAAAGAAATTCGAAAGTTGCGTATAATTAAATTTTATAATATTCAAAGGAGCCTCTGGAATCAAAATTGTTTCAAAACTTCTTTATTGCCAAATAATTTGTATTGTATTTGTGAGTACGCATTACGCTAACTTCTCTTTGATTATTAACTCCCAAAACAATGAAGACAAACACCATTTAATAAGTAAATCAAATTAAAACTTTTTAAATAAAAATGAACATTGCTACATTCATTTAAATAAAACTATACATTTATTATATTATGAATGGAACAAAAATAAGTCGTGTAATATTCTTCTTTGCAGTTTTAAATTCACAGCTAGCAAATCTTCAGCATCCAAAGTACGAATGAGACAGGTTTCTAGCCCAAGGCCGATCGCGGATTTAAAATAGGCGGACTGTGTCAAACTGGAAGAGATATGCTACCAGTACAATTTGTTCTGAAATTGTACTATAAATAGTGTTTATTTCACCGTGAGCTAAATAGACTTTAAAGAAATGCTAGTTTTGCTATGATTGCTATAAAATTGTTGTTTTCTATCATCACGATCTGGCCACGGCCGACGGGCGGAAAACCACTTCTTATCTGTTTCCTTCCATGCATGAAAAGAGGGACTTTCTTTTCACGCCTACCTCTTAAAGTTATACGTGAGGCTGTAATTTATTCGTGACTGCTTCCATGTTTTGCAGAATACTGTAAATATACCAATTTTTCTAAACATCAGTAAAGCAAACAGGTATTTGTTGCCGTGGTAACATAAAATTATTGCCAAGCATGCATACGTTTGTAATTAAGAGCATCCTTAGGGATAAGTGTGAGCCCTTGTCTTCTAAATTATTAATGATATACAAATGTTTGCATTGAAGATAATATTGTGCTCCCTTTTCTCTTAATAAGTCTGTTTGTCGGTTCAGTTTTAAAGGATTCATTAAGATACTTAATTATTTACTTAGAACTTGGAATGTTGTGTTTGTAACTACGTTTGTAATTACCCACTACAATGATTTTATACTTATGCTTGAATTGGTTAGAATGTTTTTTGGTTGGGATTTGGCTGGTTGGTATGTCAGAAGTCAGTCAAAAGTTCGGTGTAAAAATATCGCTGTTTTACCTGTTTCATCTTTCATTTTGTTTTCATTTCTTGTGACGTTCAAGTGTCATGTTTGCAAAATCTGCTTCCATTTTTTCTAGATCTCCGACGTCTTGTCGTCTCTTTATGTTGTTCAAACGGAAAACGAGACTCGTATTTTCTTTGAGAAACTTTACAACTTTCCGCCGAATTTTAAAATTGCTTTCTTTTTAAGAAGTGAAAACAAGATGTGAGGTAAATAATTCTTAATTGGAAGGAGATTGTCGTTAACTTTTTTCAATTTGGATTTGGCATTTTAATTGAATGGGATAAGTCCGTATAAAATAAAAGTTTAAAAACTCAAGTATAACCAAACAATGTTCCACGAATATTTTAGTACAGTTAACAACCATGGAATGACTGTAATATTCAGATCTCTAAAAAACTTTTTAACTGCTTTACAAAATGAGTCTTGCAAATTACGAGTACATATGAATAAAACGGACGAATCAGATAATAATAAACAGTCAACATTTTTTCGTAGATAATAAATATGTTCATATCGTACATCAAAACATAGCGGGTCTAATCAACAAGACAGATCAACTAGTAGTCGCTTTGGAAGGGCTAGTGGAAAAAAGTATTACTTCTGACGTTTTGTGCTTTTCAGAACATAATATACGAGCAGGATATGAGCAGTACCTAAATGTGCCTAACTATGCGTTGGCAACATCTTTTTCCAGGAATCATATTTCTAGAGGAGGTGCGTGTATACTTGTGAAAAACGGACATGAGTGGCAAGACCTTCCAGATTTTAAGAAACTTTCGCTGACCAATGTTTTCGAATGTTGTGCAGTTGAATTGACGAGGCATAAATTAGTGATATATTTGTGTTTATAGAGTACCTAATCCGAATAATCTAGAAACATTCTTAAACAAGTTTGAAAAAATGCTTTGTTTAACTTCCCACAAAAAATATGAGCAGGTAGTAGTAGCAGGAGATTTTAATATTAATGTTTTAAAAAGCTCTAAGGCAAAGTCTGACTTTGAAAGTATACTAAATAATTTTAATTTTAAACTTGCTCTAAATCAGGTCACTAGGTTTAGAAGTCAAACATGCTTAGACAATATGGCTTATAATAGCGACAAAAATTGTAAAACGGAAGTTCATGAGTTGGACTTGTCTGATCACAGTGCTCAAATTATGAAATTTCCAGTCCGTAGGCAACTACTACTTAAGCAATGGCGTAAAAAGCAGCGAGATTATTCCAAAGAAAACGTACAAAAATTTAAAATGTGTCTAGAACTAATACCATTTGATGAATTATATGACATTACTGATGCTAACAAAGCGTTTAACTACTTCATTGAAAACTTTAAGTTTTTTTTTTTTTTTTTTTTTTTATTTGTTATACAAAATCCACAGCCCTTAATTTAATACAATAATTCTTAAAAATATGACTTAAGGCCAATTACGGATTTACATTATTTAAGTTTTTGGTAAAACATACAGTCGCTCATGTGAGTAATAATAAGATGACATAATTATTTAAGTGTGTGTGTGTGTGTGTGCCTTAAGTTATATTATGATTTATGTTTCCCAAATAAGTTTGTCACTAAACGTGCAATCAAAACCACAAAATGGGTGTCACGTGGTATTAAAACGTGCAGCAAAAATAAGCATAAACTTCTATGGAAATATAGACTAAAACCTACAGAGTCTAATAAAAATAAATATGTTAATTACTCCAAATTGTTTAAAAAAAATTATAAGATTAACTAAACGTGCACAAAACAATTATAGGATAAAAACTTCAGACAATAAATCAAAGACTGCATGGGATATCATAAATAAAACAAGGCTAAATCTCCCTAAAGAGCCTATCCTAAAAATCAATTATAATTATAAATAAAGTGCCGCGGGCGCGGAGGAGGTGTAGGTTTTTACATTAGGAAAGGTGTTAGTGTGCGGTTATGTCCACATCCCGCTGTACCAAATGTGGAGCAGATGTGGTTCAAGTTAAATATAAAATCTACTTCCGTAATTATTGGCACGGCTTATCGTCCACAATGGCTGTACGCAGATGACTTTTTTGAGGCCCTGACGGAGTCAATTGCATCTTTCTCCAACTGTGACAATATGATCCTGCTAGGAGATTTTAATATCAATGCACTAGATAATTCTGATCCGAATGCTAAAGCTCTCCAAATATTTCTATCCAATACAGGGTTAAAACAAATTGTAGATAAACCCACTCACTTTACAGATCACAGCGAAAAGTTAATTGATCTAGTTTGCACGAATGTTCGTGCTCGTGATGTAAATGTTGAACTTGTCGGCTCACATATAGGGCACGCCTTTATAACATGTGTATTTGCGTTTCATAAACCTAAAATCCCCCCTAAGTGTATCACGTACAGACCTCTGCAAGATATTTGTTTGGATGTTTTCACAACACACTTAGAATCGATTAGGTGGGACTTAATAAGTAGTGGTGACCATGTTGACGATTTGGTTAATGGGTTGAATCAAGCGGTATGGTTTTTGTTTGATTTACACTCCCCTATAAAAACTAAAATTATTAGAGATCGACCATCTCCCTGGCTAACTGATACCATCAAAGTAATGATGCGATTGCGTGATGCAGCGCTTGCTCGTTTTCGTACCTCAAAGCTAGAAAGTCATAAAAAGTATTACAAAGACTTAAAAAGGCAAGTTACTCTTGCACTACACTATGAGAAACAAGCCTACTTTAATCAACACGTAAATCGTAACATCAAAAATTCAAAAGTGTTGTGGAAAAACTTAAAAAATAATGTTTTGCCGCCAAGTTCCACAGACATGCCATCGCAATTTGACAATCCGGATGCTATCAATGATAACTTTCTTAATATTTCTGTTAACGCTGACGTATCGATATCTTCTATGACCTATTTCGAATTTCATAAATTTAAGGATAGCTCGTTTGTTTTTGAAATAGTGAGCCCAAACACTGTCTTGAAATACTACAAACAAATCAAAACAAATGCCTTAGGAATAGACGGAATTTCACGAGATATGATAAACTTGACACTCCCCCAAACTCTGGATACTATTACTGCTATAGTAAATAAATCTCTTGTCAGTGGAGTGTTTCCTAACCTATGGAAGACTGCGATTGTTAAACCCATACCTAAACTATCAGACCCTCAGGAATATAAAGATTTGCGACCAATTAGTCTTCTTCCATGCCTATCTAAAATATTAGAAAAAGTTGTATGTTGCCAAATAACGCAATACTTAGAAAAAGAACATATTTTACCCGACATGCAATCCGGGTTTAGGAAGCTACGGGGTACTAGTACAGCGTTATTAGATGTAACGGACAACATTTTAGCCTCACAAGATAAAGGGATGGGTACAATACTAGTTTTACTTGATTTTTCGCGTGCTTTCGACTCAATTAATATTTCCCTTCTCTTATCAAAGTTAAATTTCTACGGTTTTGATTCTACAGTCATACGGTGGTTCAACTCTTACCTGAGTAGCCGGGCTCAGCTTGTAGAAATTAAAAAAGATAGTGGTGAGGTACTGCGTTCTAGCCTGCGTGAGATTACTAGGGGAGTGCCGCAGGGTTCTATTCTGGGCCCCTTATTATTTATTTTGTTTAGTGCTGATGTTATTAATTGTATTCAGCATTGCAAATTTCACGTATATGCTGATGATATACAGTTGTACCTATCTTTCAAGCCCGTTGATATCAGAGTAGCTGAAAACCAATTAAACCAAGATCTCGAAAGAGTTGAGGCTTGGGCATCACAGAATTCACTTTTATTAAATGCTAAGAAGACGAAGTTCATGATTCTGGGTACCAAACACCAAACGCAAAGTATTGCTATGTCAGCTCCCTTACTAAAGATTGGTGGTGAGATGATTGAGCGGGTCTATGAAGCACGGAATCTTGGTCTTATTCTAGATGAACAGTTAAAGTTTGAACATCATATAAATGATATTGTTAGGAACAGCTTTTACCGTCTCAAAGTTTTATACAGAATAAGAAACTATATTGCCACTCCACTTCGCATAACACTTGTAGACTCGCTTGTTCTGTCCAGGTTCAATTATGTTGATGTGGTTTACGGTCCATGTCTCTTCCGTAAGACTTCTCGCCTCATACAGAGAGTGCAAAATGCGTGTGCTCGTTTTTGCTTCAATGTGCCTCCTCGCAGCCGCATAACCCCATTTCTTAATGAGCATAAAGTGCTTAAAATGGAGCTGAGACGAGAACTTCATTTAGCCACTTTAATGTTTGGACTGATCAAATATCAGCTGCCCCATTATTTGTATTCAAAACTTTGTTGGGTTAGTGATCACAATCCCTATGCAGTGAGAACCACCTCGAAGGTACTGCTGCGAACACCTAGACACGGCTCAGCCGCGTTTCGTGGCAGTTTCAGTTTTAATGCCACCAAATGTTGGAACTCCCTTCCTCCACCAATACGCAAACTCAAAAGCAAGTTCAGCTTTAGGGTAGGATATAAGAAGCACTTGTTGGAGTTCCAGAGAAGTAATAATATCATCTAGCACATCAGCAAGTGCTTCTTTTAGTTTTAGCTTTCAGTTTTTAGTTTTTAATTTTTGGTTTTAAGCTTTGTTGGCACGCGAATTTATGTTTTTTAATTTTTGTTCCAACATAATTTACTAGTATTATTATTTATTTTTTTGTTTGTTTTTTTTATATAAAGCCCAAAATAACTTTTAACAATGAATTATTCTTTATGCTGCTTTATGGTATTTATTTATCCGTATTATATATTTAAAGTCGTGTCTCCTTTGAGAATGTTATTGTTTATTTTATTGTACTATTATATTACTTCTCTCTAGTTTAATATTTACATTTTATTTTTATTTGTGTTTTTCCTTTGCTTTTTTTTGTATTCTTTTAATTGTACATTGTAGTCCCGTTCGTCTCTTAAGGTCAATGCTGAAAATCAGCGCTGGGAAGAAATTTTCAGCATTATAGCTGAGCATTGACCTTTTTTGACGTACTGGACACTACAGTGACAGCACTGTTTTTGTTAATTTGTGTATTAGTATTAAGTATTGTCACCGTCTTTGTAGTGTCTTGTGTGTCAAAATAAATGTATCTTTCTTTCTTTCTTTCTTTCTTTCTTATAATAATAAAGATATCACTAACCCACATGACATAGCCAATGCTTTTAACAACTATTTCGTAGATAAAGTTAAACCTATTTCTGGCTCAGGAAAAAATGTAACAGCAAAATTGTATACCTGCACAGGGTCAATGTTCATGGCTCCATGCATACCACCTGACGTTCATAAAATAATAAATAATCTTAGGAATAGTAGTAGTGTAGGACATGATGAGATATCAACTAGAATAGTAAAATCAGTAAATATACTACTATGTGTTCCATTAAGTTACATAATTAACCTTTGTATAACTACGGGTACCTTTCCTACAGCCTTAAAAACAACAATTGTCAAACCATTGTTCAAAAAGGACAATAAAGTAAAAATGGAGTGTTACAGGCCCATAGCACTACTATCAGTTTTTTCAAAGATTATGGAAAAATACATATATGGTGAAATTAATAATTATTTTGAAAAAAACAATATTATGTGTAAAGAACAAAAAGGGTTTCGGAAAAACAAGAATATTAACATGGCCGTATACGATTTTTTAAAAGAGGTTTATTGTAGCGTTGACAAATCTTCACCAGTGTGTGCGGTGTTCTGTGATATGACACAGGCTTTCGACTACGTAGATCACAGAACGCTATTAGCTAAACTAGAGGCATATGGAATACGAGGAAATATTTTGAATTTGTTAAACTCTTATCTAAGTGGTCGGAAACAAATAACTGAAATTAGTAGTGTAAACTTTAAATCAAAACGGGAAGAGGTAGCCAGATCATGTGAACGTAAAGTTACTTATGGGGTACCACAAGGAAGTGTATTAGGCCCCTTATTATTTATAATTTATATAAATGATCTACCAAAGGCCACAATTCAACCTATAACACTTTTTGCCGATGACAGTACAATAACTATAGCACGTAAGAATATTGACTCGTATGAATATGACATTAACAATTCTTTGACATCTATTATATCATGGCTTGACAATAACAATTTAAAAATTAATTTAAGTAAAACGAATGTAATGCATTTTAGGCAACGAGGGCCGAATCAAACTAGTGTTAAGGTATCACATAGAAATAATGTAATCAATGAAGTAGATACTGCTAAATTTCTTGGTTTAATCATCGATAGACAATTAAACTGGAAAGCACAAGTTGACAATCTATCTAAAAGGGTTTCTAGCTTGGCTTATGCTCTCCATAAGCTTGCTGGCACCGTGAACACAGATGCTCTGCTTACTGCATATCATGGTCTAGTGGAGTCTGTCCTTAGATATGGTATTGTGTTTTGGGGCAATTCCACGGACAAAGATATTGTTTTCAAGAGCCAAAAGCGCTGTATTAGGTCAATGTTTAAATTACAAACAACAGATAGCTGTGTGCCCTATTTCAAGTAATATAACATCCTAACTCTTCACTCCATGTATATATAGGTCCTTACGTATGAAATTGGCGTTTTGTACGGGAGGAATAAAAAGTCGATTTTTTTTTGTAAAATATATTTAATTAATCAAAGTATGCACCGTTGTTATCTATGCACTTTTGCCATCTTATGGGTAGTTCATTGATCCCTTTACTATAAAAACCATGGGGGCGTGAATCAATAAACTCTTTGAAGGCAGTTTGGACTGCTGCATCGGAGTGGAATTTTTTTCCTTGTAAGAAGTTGTCCAAATTCCGGAAGAAATGGTAATCTGTTGGAGCAAGGTCCGGGGAGTACGGTGGATGTCGCAGACATTCCAATTGTAGCTCATCTAACTTAGTGGTTGTTTGTTGTGCAGTGTGTGGTCTTGCGTTGTCGTGAAGCAGCAGTGGCCTAGAGCGATTGACCAATCTCGGTTGTTTAACAGCTAGTTCTTCCTTCATGGTTTGCAGTTGCTGACAATAGATATCTGCCTTAATCGTTTGGCCAGATTTAAGAAAGCTGTAGTGAACGACACCGGCGCTAGTCCACCAAACACTTACAAGTAACTTTTTCTGAGTCAATTTTCGTTTAGGGCAGGATTTGGCTGGGTCTCCAGGGTTCAGCCATTGCGACGAGCGCTTTCGATTATCGTACAATATCCACTTTTCATCACAAGTAATGATTCGATTTAAAATCCCTTCATTATTGTGTCGGTTGAGCAAAGTAACACAGCAGGCGACCCGTGTTTGCAAGTTCGATTCACTCAATTCATGAGGTACCCATCGTTCGAGTTTTTTTACTTTCCCGATTTGCTTCAAGTGGATTAATACAGTTTTGTCACTTACCCTGAAGCCTGCTGCTATCTCTGAAGTGCTTTGTGATGGATCCGCTTCCACAATAGCCTTTAATTCTTCGTTTTTCACTTTGATCTCCGGCCGTCCACGGGGTTGGTTCTTAAGGTCGAAATTTCCAGAACGAAAACGTTGAAACCAAAAACGTACCATGCTATCTTTAGCGACACCAGCGCCGTACACATCATTAATTCTTCGAGCTGTTTCTGCAGCACTGGTGCCACGGTAGAACTCGTACTCGTAAATATACCGATATTTCATGTTTTCCATTGCGCGGTAATAAGCGACGCCAAAGAAAAAATAATGAGGAAAATAACAAATGAATGACTGTATTCCAAAGAAAGAAAAACCAGCTAAATGAATTTATTAATTTGAATTTCGAATTCTTAACCAAAGAGGAGATATTTCAGATCAAATTGATCAGTACGACAAAACGCTAATTTCATACGTAAGGACCTAATATTAGAAACTGCACTGTTCGTTAAATTAAATCCGGAACTATTCCTAAAACTATCTGATTGTACAACAAGAAATCGTAGAGACCAGAACAGGTTGAAAAATGTACCTTCGAAGACGGCTCTAATGAATAAGAGTGTAATGTGTATGGGGCCGCACATTTATAATCATTTACCTAAATCAATTCGGGATCAGAAAATTGGTCTCTTTAAAATACTGCTTAAAAAATTGCTAGTGGAGAAATGTTATTACAATGTTAATGTTTTTATGAATGATAAATTTTAGTGACTTACCTACATGATTGAATCTTGAAATTGTTTTTATATTGAGTACTGACTGACATTTAATTTTAATTTAATTTATGTTTTACTTTATACTATTGACATTATTTTTAATTTTATTTACATTTTGTTGACATATCGAATTTTAACTTTATCATTGTAATTTAGAACTGACTTTTGTATTCATAATTTAATTTCGGTAGCCATCTCTTAAAACATTTGCATGCCTATGACAGGTAAAACATGACTTTAAGCGACATCTAATTTTACTATTATAAGACCATATTATGCATTGCCAATGTATTGACCCTCATGTTTTATGCAAATAAATATATTATTATTATTATTATATTATTATAGCTGTGTGTAAAAATAGTTTATTTAATTAATTTTAGGGATTAATTTTAATTATTGACATGCTTTGTCAATAATTAAAATGCCTTTTTTTACCACTAGTGATAACAAGACACGACTACTTCACACTTTTTGGTACTTACATAAAGACACGGTTCATCAAATACTAAAAAAAAAAACATCTTTAACATATCATGCAGTTTATGTAATGTATGTTTGACATTACAGCGTGGTTGAATTATACTCCACTCCATAACTTTACAATATTCCTTTCGCTACTGATTTGACATAAAACAAGGAACACGCCAATTTTCCGCTTGAATGAACAACTCGCTTCTGCAGAAAACACTGAAAATACCATATTTCTTTGGATACGACAGCCGACAGAGCACAGAGTGGCGTCTACAAGATAAATAACTAAACTTTATCCAGGGTTTAAAATGTGGATTTCAATTAAAGTTTTATTTGAGTGCAATGAAAAATGAGTCTTTTTGTAAGTTAGCCTGTCTAGAGCTCAATGAATATTTTCTGAGAGCTGCGAGCTTATTTTAATTTTATATGAACTCTGATGCTTTTAATAATATAAACTGTTTTACTAAGTTCAACTTTGTAATAAACATCCTACTTATATAGTTTTCATTTACGAAAAAAAGCGAAAAAAATACGAAAAAAAGCTTCGTTTGAATGCCCGTGTTGTTTTTTGGTAGAGTTGGAATAAAATAAGGTTACTTAATCAATACAATAAAAAAAAACACTTAACCAAACTATACAACTTTCAGTGACATTGCAGAGTTTTATCTAGTGGTTGGAGAAATGCAATAACGTCGTAGATATTGAGCACTACGGTCATCACTACTTTAAGCTGCGATTTTTATGTCTCGAGATTGAATCTGTGACATGTCAGCATCGTAAATCCGACGGTGCACTAAAACCCTGTCATTTTATTTCCTGTGTTAGTTCTTGTGGCATCTCGAAGCTCTAAAACGTCGAAATGTGGGTACCGCATAAAGTAAAGAATTTATTAGTGGGCGTTCCCCTTGGGCTAGGACATCGTCTATCGGGATGAATAAGTCAAGTTATCGCTAAAAATGTATGAAAAGAAAGTCATGAAAAATTACGGCGTTTAGTAAAACTCGTCCTAGCGACGTCTTTTAGAAAATTAGGGCGATCCTTTGGCAGGGTTGGTAGACGAATGCGGCAACGTGGCTGAATAAAAATACTCAAACAGTAGATAGTCTTAAGAGACAAGAAAAACAAGGAAAATCCTACATCTAGGTAAAGCAATATTGCAGAATAAACTAGCCTAAAAGTTCGAAGTAAAAATAAAATACATTTTCAAAATAAATATCTAAAGCCGGTTTGAAAGATAAAGATTTAGGGAGTAAAGGCCGAACTGGCTATGACCTTTCTCATTCTTAAGCTTTCAAAAGTCATTGAATTGCTTCATTTCTTAGCTTGAATAGATCTCTTAATCATTTAACAGTAAAGTAAGGTTTTCTGATGACAACTGAAATCTGACTGAGTCTTGAATTTTTATTTTAGTTTTTATAAATGTAGGTACAGATTTAAATGAAGCTTAACTAAATTTATATCTGGATACATGTATATGTGTGTCTAAAATATACGCCCAAACAAATTTATATTTCAGACTGATTACAAAAGCAACGTAAAAAAAATTATAAATAAAGACAGATTTCATACTTACCTTCTGAAACAAGGGAGTGAATTATAGGGATGTCGATGCTTCCGAGTTAAAAATCATTAGTACTGCACAAAATTACCAGAAATGTACTAGGACACTAAAAGAGCTCAAAACGAGTAGTGGAATCCAATTGATTTCAGTTTTATTCCTTGGAATTTTTATGATCTTATATCTCATTTGATTACTCGTAGATTGCATCTGGCTGGGCACGTGTGTTTTAAATATAGTACATATGCCTTGAATCATGCCAAAGGTTTGCTCTTGAACCGTAACTGCTTCGTTTCATAAATAAACTTCAAAAAACACGCTCGTGATATCGTAAATCTATTTTTACGATCTTAAGTGAACGATAAAGACTTGAGTGTTTGGCTTTTAAAGGAGTAGGTTGAGTTTTAAAAGTTAAAGTCTTATTTTTTGTTGGTGTAGCGGAGTTTTTTCTCCGGTAACGCGATTTTGTTGGGCTTGTGGTGTTTTGTGCGAAAGTTTAAAATGTACGGCATATTTTGAGATTAAAAATGTGGCTCAGGCGGCCACTCAAAAACTCACATAGTTAAGTCGACCACTCCACACTTTTGGTAGGGGGTGGATCCAGCCAGCGTCTAAGGTTGATTTGGACTAAAAGGGGATTTAGGGCGCGTGCGTGTAGGGACCAACGTACGGGACGGTGCTTCAAGCAACGTGTTAGAAGGGCATCGGTGCTTTCCTATTGAGATCCCGGTGCCCTCTGTTATGGCCACCGAGTGGGTTTTAGTGGGTCAACCCCCACATAACCTGGATGCAAACCCCAATGCAGCCGGGCATCTTTTTGAAGATTTAAAAAAATAAAGGTTGATTTAGTCTTCTTAGTTGCATAACATGTTGTGAGGTGAGTTGGTTTCAAGTTTGGACCCAGGTTTAAATTGCCCGTGTATTTTTTCCCTTTCCTTGCTATAATAATTACCGCTGTATTTAAGGAAAGGAACACGAAAAAAAATTAAAAAGCCAATGTTTTATCTTAATAAAAATCTCCTCAGCGTCATTGTTTTGGTACCGAGATTATATTTCCTCTTATTACGTTATTTCTAAATATTCATTCCCCGATGTTAGGAACAGCCTGCGGCAAACCCAAATTAATTAAGATCGTTGTTTTGCGGCAGCGTTTCGTAATGGCTCGATTCAGTTTTTTATCTTTAAATGTGTGGTATTCATTAGCCTAACGAGTGCTTTTGAAAGTCAACAAACGAAATGACGCGCTCTCGTATTTAGATTTACCAACACAAATAGATGTTGGGCCTAGCACGAAGTCCACGAGAGAGCCCTTTCTTTAAACTTAGTATTAAACATTTTATGTTACATGTAAAAAAACAACCGACAATCATAAGACAAAGAGCAAATTGGTCCAAAAAATATATGAGTCTAACCGCAAAAAAAAGTACGACACCGGTAAAATTCAACCCACAGAAATCGACATATTTTAAAGTCAAAGTATTTATTGCGCATTATGGTGGTTGTTACATAAGTTCACAAGATCTTAAAGTTATAATATACATAAGTATCTCATAATGGACCCTATTAGGGTATTGCAATGTCATATGGAGTGGGCCGGCTTATTCTTTAATATTTAAGTTTTTATCTTTGAGATATTCTTCTAATTTATAATTTAAGCATTTTAATTTATTTTCAAGACAGTTTTCTTTATTTATTTCTTTTAATTTCTCTGGTAGTTTATTATATATTACAATGGCCATTGCATTTGGGCCAGACCTATGCATCTTCAGTCTAGATTTTGGGATTGTTAGTTTAAATTGGAATCGTGATGGGTACTTTCTAGTTGTGTCACTCAATTTTTTAAAGAATTCCGGGTGTTTTCTTACGAATTTGCAGATTTTAAATATATATTTGGATGTGGTTGTTAATATATTATATTTTATAAAAAAGGATTCGTGAAAGCGTAACTTATCAATATTAATTTTTTAAAATAGCAAAATATGAGAAATGTTAAGCAAAACCTCCATGGTGACGTCGCAAATCATGATGACGACCAATCACTGACGTGATGAACGTGATAATGACGGGTGGGGGGTGGATGAATATTATGTAAATGGCTTCAATTTTTCTCGTGATTTTCAAATAACTTTATCTTTAAACATAACATATCTATTAAGTTACCTAAAACATTCCTTTCACAAGGTTATTTAATCACAGCTAAAGTACAAAATATGGATTCAAAACTGTGGATTCGAATGCAGCGAGATTTATTATGTGAAAATTTATAAACCTTAGCTTCGAATTGGCTATAATTTCAACACTGCGGGCGTTTGGACCAACGTCCATTTATTTTTGCCCATTGTCTTTTAAATCTTATATTATTATTTCGTTATAACATCGCTTAATTTAACTTGCAATGACTACTGTTGTGGTCTATTTTTAGTTTAACTCTACTTTGGTTCTAATATTACAGATCAATGACTCGGAATCCATACAATGTGCGCAAATCTACATTATGTGTGGTCATAAATATGTGACATTTATTTGCTTTTACTCTCCTGTTTCCAAAGATCTATTTATTTATGGATTTTCAGAACGTCATTATTGAGGCAACAATGTCGTTGACTGACAGTTTACGCGCAGAGCTTTTTCGTGATCCACACGGTTATTACAGAAAAGGTTTTCTCTTAAAATTTCATAAAAATAACGTCAAATCTCAAGACAGATGAGATGAACGTTGCATTTATTAAATTACTGAAGCATATTGTAACATTTATAAAGCTAGTAATTCAAAATCATTTATTTAAAATATCAAATTCATATTAGTAACAAAATAAGTCCATACAATTAAAAATTACAATTACAATTAGTCACATTACACATACAATTTATAAATTATGTCAAATCACATAAACATCATAAAGGATGTTCACTGTTCATCTTCATAAAGATGATTGCATTAATATCCTACACGTTCTAGAATATGTTCATCATCCGAAAACTCAGTGTAAAACGGATCATCAAAATAAATTAATCAGACACTTCTGATACGCTGCGTAATAGACATCTATTGATATCGCGCACAAAAGGGTAAAGGGCCCATTTATCCACCTCACTACGGCCTCATCAAACGGCAACGCCTCTTATAGTACGACAAACTTATCTGTACAATCGAATGGGGGAGCCAGCATCGTACTTTCAGGCCAAAATTGACATCTATTCGAAAGGCTTCTTTAGTTGTCTAATTTAGCCATCTTTACAGTCAAGTTCGTCGCTGTATATCGAATTTCATTATATTCCTCAAGATGCCTATATCTTTCCCACATTGCACGCGATGAGGTAATTCAATTTCGTTTATTTCATAATTTGCGGTAAACGGGAAAACCTTACCTGAGGTTTTATGAATTTGGGACCCACTTTGAAATTTTGGGAAGAGCTCATCGTCCTGAACGAGATTCGATTCTTCCTAATGATCGAGAATGTTATTAACAATTTACGCCGTAGCTTTAGTAAAGCGATAATTTCTCGATAGGATAGGACGCTGTGTAATGTTGCTGTAACATCTTAATTTTCGGTACGATGTCTTAACCCTCTAAGCTGTGACACATAACTGAGTTGTCGTCTAGTATTCTAGGTAGTACTTTTACAAAACAAGGTGGTGGAGTCATTTTTATAACTTTGACGTCGGTGTATCCTCAATACCCAATTGAATAAAGACCTTTGATTTGATTAATGATGTTTTTTTTATTGTTAGACATCTTTGCTAAAGTTGTCTTTATCTTTAAGTTAGGCCTGGGGGGCTATTCCTGCGCGTAAGATGAGATGAAATTTTATCTTGGTCACTCTCACACCTATGACGTTTCAAAGGAGAGCAACAAAGACGAAAAAAGGTAAGATTAAAATCTCAAATTTTCGAATAGGGCCACTGGTCTCTTATTCTAGACGCAGATGAATACGCAAGCGTATCCCTGGCCTTGGCCTTGACCTTGGCCAGTATCGGCGACGAGAAGGGAACAGCCCAGGGCTTTTGATGGGGTATTTAAGCCACCACGCGTAGCGAAGGCTCCCACTTAACCATCTCGCTTCCCGCGGGAGCCGTTATATCCAGATTTTTCCTGGAAAAAAGTAAAATGTTCTACTACAATTCTGAGATTATACAAAGATGTTTGGAGCCTTCGACTTCCGCCAAGTAGCCACTAGTATATTAGTATATTACCTAGTTGTCAGCAAAAATGTGTGAGACAGTAATTTATTTATTTTTCTGAAAATAATTATTCCTCTCAGTTTCTGGCCTGTTCTTCTGAGTTGTGGCTCTTTTTCCGAACAAGGCGGTCGAGTCTATTAAAAAACTTTGACGTTCATAAGTGTATCTTTGATACTCAATTGAATAAACATATTTTTTTAAACTGAAAACCTTTTAAAGTTTCGATCCCATATTGACCTAAGTATGAGTACATCCACGAACACAAGCTTTTCTAAAAACCCCTTAGCGCTATTCCTAAAGCACCTCGCATCACTCATGCTCGAACACGTAACCACTAAACCTCTCACTCACCGCTTGCCTTCATAACTACACTGAACGAATGGCGTACAAACGACTCATAAAAGTCAAACGCAGTTATCTATTACACAGACATGGCTGGTTGCGATTGTACCCGTGCCAGGAAGGCTATTGTTACAAGTCGAGATATTTTCCGTCGTTGTTTCAAACTTCATAGAAGTGAGAGTGACAAAAAAAACAACTCGCACGTCAAGAATAGGGGCCAGGAGTCTTTGTGTACGTCTGTCGCTGTCTGGAATTTTTTTTTACCCACATATTATATTAGTTGGTTACTTATATGTCTAAGTTACCTAATACATTTACCGACTAATGTTGTACTTTATTAGTTTCCCAATACATAAAGCCATCGACCGTCGAATAAAGAACTATCTCTATGACGCTGCTGTTGGTTGTCACACTGTTCACGTTTGTTCAGCTCAATGGGTATAATTATTATAATTACGGTTGTATCATATACGAAACGTGACGAAACGAAAAGTGAATACGAAACAACGTTTACAGAAAGCTTACGATAATTTAATTACAAGTAGAGACGTGTGCGATAATCTTGTTGGTTTTAATCATTATTATTATTATTGTTATTTGGATTGGAAACTTTTTTTTTTCTAAATATAATTATTTGGAGTAAATTGAAAATGTTATGTTAGAAAAAAATCGAAAAGCTATCTTCTTCTTTCTTCTAGCATTGGTAACTTAGTCATATGAATAAAACTTGCAAAAAACCTATACATAGATAGGTAATACATAGTTTCGTATCAATTTCTGAATGTATACTAACATACACTAATCTGTAGGAACGTGGTTATAAGGTATGATATAACGCCCGCCTCGGCGCGGCGGCTGTGCAATTTATAGCTCGTAAGTCTCGCAGCGAAACTCTTTACATTATTAACTTCAACACTTGCAAAGCTTTTTAAAAGGTTTCCACTTTTTGTTAAATCCGAACCCGGCTCCGCTGTTAAAACTTTGTGATGTGGTAATCCCGCAAGTTTAGCGTAGCATAAAGTAGGTATGTTTGTGTTGTGGCGATTGGCTCTTATAAGTGATAGCAGGTATACTAAGTAAACAGTAGTACTTAAGCCAAAAAGAGTTGTACCTACCTACTCAACCTTATGAATAAATTTTTACCATGGCTCCAATCATGAGATAGTTAAAGTAATCAGCTTTTCGATAGCAAGATTAGATGCACGTATATTATTATACCATGATGCACACTAAGAAAAATGTAATTTGGCAGCTAATTTGAGCTATTCACATTGTAATAAATAAAACTTTTATAAAACTTAACATAGCACAATGAGCTCCTCTCAGCGTTTTTTCTTTTCTCAACCTTTTTTGTAACTCATTTTACAAAACCCGGAGCAATACTAAAGTACAAATCGAAGCTCGGACACAAGTTGATACCTTGCACGAAGAGGAACTCAATCAAAGCAATACCTAGTCAATATCCGGCGGGTCCAGTGACAGGCTATTACGTCGGAGTCCCTTGCGTCGGTCGGAACGACGCGACGGTCAGACGGTCAGACGGTCCGACGGTCCGACGGTCGGGGCAACAGCACGTATTGACATCTTGACGGGACTACACGCTTGCGTTGGATATTACACTTTGGAAAGCTTTATTTGCTACCATTTTTTCGAGAAAGCGTATCAGAAGAAGTAGGGTGGCACAGCATTCTAATAAGATTGCGCTTGGTCGCTCGCTAGAAAAAGGGAGGGAAAGGAATGAATTTCCTTCGAAACATTTTTAAAATTCACTGTAATTCAAATAGCAAAACAAATACATGTAGCTGTAGACATTTCGACTGTAAATACATTTACAGAACGAGTTGATACCGCTGCAAATGTTTACGTTCAACACTAAAAGTGCTTTTACATCGTTTTTAAATCGAAACAGAATATTCATTGCCGTTCGGAGTTGCGTACAGTTTACACGGCAAACTAAAGTGTACGGTCGGCTTGTTCGCAAACTGAATCGTCGATGTTTATAGATTTTCAATATTTAATATGGCTGTATTTGAACAGATTTTATCTGCGTAAAGCTTTCTGGTTGCTTGCTTTCTTTTGTAGATCAAAATTAAACATTTGACTGTGGATTTACTTTAGATGCTGTGCGTGGACTCTCCCGGAGATATCCAGGCACAGGAGGGCTTTTTTTACGGAGTTAGATTCAATCTCACCATTCTTCATCCTTGTTGCTCTCGTTTGAATAGTCATATGTGTGAGAGTGATCAAGATCTCATCTCATCTCACGCATAAGAAGCCCCCCAAGGACGAGAGCAACATTAAAGACTCTCGTTCAATCTCATTTGCTTTCGCGCAGTGTCGGCTAAGAAGCTCTCGTTGAAGCAAGGCCTTGAAAGTGTTCAACTATGGTAATACATTCTTGATATCAATCAATGAGAAAATAACTAATACTTACTCGTACCTAACACTTCACGTAACTACCAGATTGTTGTACTAATGGCACAATTGGGAGCTATGTTTCCGCTCAATGGTTTACAACTCACAACCGGAACCTAGCGTTCTAAAAAATATTTTCGGTTGACGAATTTAGAAAAATTCAACAGCCAAACAATGCAGCGGCGGCTGCCGGCAGCATCTATTGAACAACAAAATTCAATTTCCCAGCTACATTTTTCAAAAGAACGTATATCGATAAAAATATGCCACGTCAAATATACGTGCAGAGTATCACCAATCGTTTCACGCAGTACAAATCACAAACCCTATTGAAATTTGAGAAATCCGGGATATTTTTCGAATCTCACTGAACCTTTTGGATAAGAACTGACAGCGATTTTCTTTGCACCCGCAGCTACTGCGGAATCGCTCTTTCATTTCAAAAACCATCACGAATTTTTGCGATCACGTAATCGCTGCGGTTGCAGCACGGTCCCCAAACTAGCCCGAAATAGTCCGTGAGCCAAATGCAGATTCCCAACGATTTTCCTAACTTTCCACCTGGCAGGCAAAGCTTGTGGTTCCTCACTCTATCAATAAAGGACTATATGATGTTATTCGTTTGGAAATAATAGTTTATACACGCACTTTGTGCTATATGTGACTGCGATAGCTGGACGACTAGGCGCAACGACAGGCTGTGGCCGATAGTTGTCAGTTTTCAAAAATGTGTTCGCGAGAACTATGAGAATCCGTAATAAGAGAGACTAGACTGCTACATAGGGTGATATGTAAGGAGAATAGTAATAAATAGGAGAATATGTAAGTCATAAATTGTGTTTGTTCTATCTATTTAAGTATGTGTTTAAAAATTTTTTTTTTTTTTTTTTAATGTAGAATATCGGTCGGTGTTTGACCACCAACTCGCCTGATGTTAAGCGACGTTGTGGTCTAAGATGGAGCACGAAGACCATAAGGTACTTATTCACTCTAGCCTTGAAGTTTTGTAGAGTGAAGAGTGAAGAAGTACAAAGACGGCAGTTGAGTGAGGCGCTACAAGTGTGCCACTGCTCAGACCCGTCTTCGGAACTGTTACACCGGACTACATCCCAAAACATGACTAGGTCATTTCACGGCATGGCTTGGTCCGGTGGGTGGTAACTAGCCACGGCCGAAGCCTCCCACCAGAGTTTGCTACCCGGTTAGCACTACCCGGGGACCACGTGTAGGGAATCAGAATAGAGTACACTCCTACGGACGTGGGTAGCTCAGCCCCCAAATCTAAGTATGTATATCAGTCTCTGGCAGCCATAGCTTTGCTTAGTTTGGGGTCAGGCGACCGTGTGTGGAAGTGTCACAAATTTATTTATTATTTATTTAAATGTGGCAGACATACAATGAGCACAAATGTGCGCGCACCAGTTTGTTCATACATTGAAGAAATTAGTAAGTGCCGTCGGGTGGGTTTGAACACGCTCCTTCTGGCTTGAGAGGCGGGCCTTCTCCGACTAGGCTATAGGTAATCGCTTTTTTGAATGCAATGAAACAAATAAATAGTCTTTCAAGGTATCTGAAGAGCAGTTTCTTTGCAAATTACCCCAGTTCTCCCAGTTCTTATAATAACATATTATTGAAAATCAGTTTCGAAAACTTAATAATTGAAAGTCTTGAAAGCTTTTTAAGCGAAATAACTGAGAAGAAAAAATAGAGTTGTCATCTCGAACACAATTTTTCGAACGGCTATCTTTCACACAGGAGAATCTGAACGTACTTGTGAAAGGTGACTCCGTCGCTTTTGTTCCCGACTGGTTTTTCTGTAAGTATCTAAGGACACGAGATGGCATTTTGGATGACACAATATTACATAAAGCGCGTGTTGCCTTTTCTAGTGCTTAGCCACGTGTGTTTGAGTGAGAGGGTTCTGGCCAGCTTCACAGTCACTATGCCAATTCCAGATGTCAAGTCTAGTATGAAATACATCTGTAAAGTCTACCATTTTCGCAATATGTTTTTAGCATACTAAAATACATATGAAATACTTTTCATCGAGTAAACAGATAGGCGAAGGTCGTTCTATATCGGATCCTAATACTTTTGTGTACGTAGTTTTATTTTTGGATTGTAATTGACACAATTTATTTTTTATTGATTCATTCTTAATATTTTGTGTATGACTTTTGACTACTTCCAAAATAAAAAATGTTTACTGAATTTAAATGTTAAACTGACCAACTAACAAAACATAGTAGCTTTCCTTAAACAATGTTGTCTAACACCAGAAAAATCGCGAAACGACGTTACAACTTGTTTAAATAACCCTCGTTTATCGCACTACCTATCAGGGGTTCTAACAACATAACATGTCATAACTTCAAAGCGACCTAAATAATATGAAGTTCAACATCCATATATCAGTTTGCAAGTTGTTTTGTCAAATCGTAATAGATTCCGGGCGAGTTGGCCGTGTGTAATTTGTTAGAGACAAGTGCAGTAGTGCGGAACGTCCTCGGGGGAAATCTTACGTGTAGAGCTAATGTCGCTTGGGAGAGATGATTCTACAACATGTTGAAAATAAAAAGCTGTATAACCTTAATTTTGTTTGATTTTACATTTTAAAACTAGCGCTTTTGCCTATGGCTTTGCTCGCGTTTTATAGCCTATGTCAATTAGGGATAATGTAGCTTTCTAAAGGTGAAATAATTTTCGAAATCGGACCAGTAGTTTTTGAGTTAATTCGTTACAAACGTAAAAAATACAAAAATACTAATCTTTCCTCTTTTTAATATTAGTGTAGATACAGAGAATTAATCTATTGGAAGGAAGTTCATATATTCCGAGTTAGCTACTCGTGTATGAACCTAGCTCTAATGTCAGGGTTTTTGCTGCCGGAAGGCCTCTGTCATGGCTTGAGGATTGCTGTTATAGAATAAACAACCGGGGCCTACGACTTAACGTGCCATCCGATATTACGATATTACGGTAGCGCTCAGTTGTAAAGGTTATTCTATTGGTTTGCGGTTTTATTTTTGCCATTTTTGATGTTTATCGATTCAGCAAAAATTCTAAATCCTGTTCATTGGAACTGAAATTCTAAATCCTGTTCATTGGAACTGAAGTGAACATAGAAACGATAAGGAAAAGGTTATGAAACCATCTATTTTATAGCAATGCGACTTACAAAAACTGTCTAATTCACAAGTGTATAACTACCTTACTAGGTACTTTTTGTACCTGTTGGCTTCACAATGGTACCTCCAAAATAACTTATCAAACATTATTAATTTAGTAAACAAATCCCAAACCGAGAGATTTCCTTTTCTACCAAAAAGCAGAAACACTGTACAAAGGTATAATTAATAAATATATTATAATAATATATAAATAAATTGTATAATGAATACAATTCGTACAAAATTATTTATTAAGGAACCGTCTCTTTGACTCCTAATTAGCGGAGCTCTCGAGTCACCGTTTTTGTTCCTCGACCGTGGCGAGAAGAGAGTATGGAGTACACCCACTCGCCCTATGTACAGTCTAGTCACTCATTAGGTCGTTCGTATATGAAGGCCTCCTAAGTGTCAGATACTCAGCAGCCCGAGTAGCCTCCCGAGTGCGTTTGAATGGAATATCAGTTTGGTGAAATTAGGACATGGCCCCACTCAAACTCCATTTGAATACGCGACAAACAGGGCTTCGACAATAGTAACCAAATGTTTTGAAATTGTCAATGAATTATCTATTTTTGACACTTCTGGAATACAAAAAGTGTCAATTTGAGGCAATTCATTAACAATTTTATAACAATTGGTTAGTAGAATCGGGGGGCAGGTTGTCGACTTGTGTCCTTTCATGCACGACAGATGCAGCCGTGCAATGTAAAGAGCGTGACAGAGGACACTTCTCTGTCACGCCATTCCCAGAACAAAACACACGAGTTCCTCTAGAACTAATTGACTTAGTAAACTTATTTTACTCCGTTCTCTCTTGTTATACAAATGTTATTAAGCTAAGCTATTATTTTTTAGTCAATTGTACCTTATTATCATAAGCGCTTATGTTGAACGCACATTTATAAAGGCTTGACATACATTTTCATAATCACAATCCTTACGCTACTAAAATCTATGTCAAGTCGCGCTACCGTCTATTTTTACTTCTTCGATTAACTAAAGTTTCGTATGTTACTATCTTTTAGGATCCCTCATAGCATTGGTAAGAAGAGATAGGATCATCCTATCGGACTTAGGGAAAACTAGTTTGGCCAATTCAATCAGAATCTATACATACGCTTATATACTAGGACATATAAGTATTTGTTTGTACCGGTACCGCTAATTCAATCCTCATGAATTTCTGAAGGCAATTAGTTCACACAAATATATTTTTTTAATTCAATTATGAGCTAATTCGGAGCTAATTTTGTTTTGAAAACATTTATGGACTATGTACTCATATTTTATGACATCTTGTACTGTATGGTTGCAAATAAAATATCTTGAATCTTGAATCATTTGACAGCAATTCGTCTTTCAAGGCTAATTGCTGGTTATTCCTAGGAAAATCTAGTTTATCGTTTGCGGGCTATGTCGGTAATATACAAATCTATTTCTGAACACTAGTTTTTAATCAAGTTTCATGATTAAAACCATGGACGTAGAAAAAAAGTCGGACGGAACTTCAGCTAAGACAGAACTGAATTCTGTCATGGCGTTGACTTTCTAAATGTGAGTGAATTTCGGGTGGCCATGTTAACCAAATTTACCCATTTTTTATGGTTTTATCGCTGAGCGATGATAAACTAATGGGAGAAGAATCGGCTATCAAGCAGAGGGAGCGGATCCGATCCCAGCCAAAGGCACGCACCAATTTGTTCATTTGTAAACATTTCTATGCATATTTAATTTCATCTGATAATATTTCTCTGGAGCACGGTCTATGGCAACAGGCTCGCCTCCTGGCATATTTGGAACTGAATATGATCCGGCGAAGTGTGGGTATTGTTTTACATCTCTACCAGCTTTTTCGGGGGAAAGGCGTGACAATATGGTTATGTAATGTTAGTATGTTTATAAATAAATATGTTTGTTTATAATTATGTTTTTAAATACCCACATGTGTTCACAGTTCACACAATTAGCAGATTGATTCGTGCCTTAAGCGGGATCGAACCCGTTCCATCTTGCTCGAGAGAAGAGCCTAGTCCAACTTAGGCTATTATCGTTTCAAAAAGTTTTAGTGAGATAAATTTTAGATGTGAAAAAGTTTCAAAATTGCAAAATTTACTTTTCGAGGGACTGCATATGTATTATGTAACACGCCGTATCCTCCTTTAGTTGTATATAAGTCATTAGCTTTAAAATGTATTTACTGCAAATGACACAGTATTGGTTTGGGATCCAACTATTTTAATCATTACATCGTCTAATTATTTGGATCTAGTCATTTCTCCATGATTCGTTTTTTTAGGAAATCTTGTAAAAAGAAAATACTTTGTGACTTTACTAAATTGAGTTTCGTAAAAAAACATTTTACCATGTTTAGGGAAATTTCCACATGTGAACATTGGTAACACTGGTCTTGACACTGGCCTGTCTGCCAGGTGTAGAGCGTTCCAAAACAAAAATGGTCACCTAGGTTACATCAATCAATGCATAAGAGCAAGACCGAAATAAGTCATTCACGACAAGGCCGAAAGAGACGATGTAGCGAGTGGCAACTCCCGGAACGCTCTAATGATTTAATGAATTATTTTTTTCTGGTGAATAAAAATGTATGAAAATCGGGAATAAGTGATTGAATGATTCATTTACCTATGAAACGTGAGTACATGATTTTTATTCTTGCGATCACTGCGGTTTTTACACCATTTTACCGCACAAGACACGCTGTTTTGTAAAATTGTTTTCCCCGCATAGACGTGTTGTCAGTGTAGACGTTACGCTCAAATGGCTAAAGAAATCTGTGAATGTGTGCGTCGGCCTGTACGTACAACAAGCTGGCTGACTTTGGGTAGCACAGTTTTGACAAAGATGAAGTTCCATCCGACTTTTTTTCTACATTCATGATTAAAACTAATACTTAGTCACTCGAAGTGTACTAACAATGTTAGCAAGGGTGCGGAACGAGACGACTAACCACAATGACAAAATGGAAACAACAATCATATTGAAGCCTGAGATCAATACAACACGTATCAGAAGTTAACATGCATGTTGACATATCAGAAGTGTCAATTTCTATTCTACATAAAAAAATAAAAATTAAAAAAAAAAGTCTGCAAATTATGAAAACCTCTTTAGAGCTTTCTCTAAGGGCGCTTCTAGATGGGCGATATTTTTACTATAAATAATATTGCGACAACATTTTGAGTGTGGACCATATCGTCATACATTTCTAGCATGGCTGATGATGGCCGGGCTACAGTCGGCAATATTGCCAGTATTGTCAGACCACTTTTATAGTAAAAACATGGCCCATCTAGAATCACCCTAATAATTAAAATGTTATACGTTTACACCACTAATTAAAACAAACTGTTATAGACTTTAACTTTAACTATAGCGTAACCAGCCGTAGTAATATACACTGGTTTACTAGAGATTTTACGGCTGTTACGGTTTGATTTTTGTAAAAATCACTACATAAAAGGAAAAATGTATGGTAAACTAGCAATTTTGCGGCTGGCTACGGTTTAGTTATAGCTAAAGTTAGTAGGAGCAACTGAGCCGTAGTCTCTTCTCTTATCAACAGCGTCAGTCCAACGGAGCCATTCTCCAGTATTCAAGAGCCCTTATAAAATTTAATATGAAAGTGCAGCATTCAATATTCACCCTTATTGCAACTGCCAGCTTTTATCTTCTATTTTCTGCTTGAACAATGTTGAGAAAACAATAGATCTGCAAATTTAAATCACTTTTGTTGTTTTAACTGAAATTTGTTTTTTCGCAGTGAGTGGTCAGTAGTGGTTTTATTTTTTAGTCATCGTGCTCAAAGCTATGAGTACTGTACATATTATTATATCCAGCTCTACAAGTAAAGTGAGCGAAACTTAGATTCAAAAGCGACATTAGCAATACGACTACATAGCTTAACTTGGAAGTTCGAATTCAAAATCAAATTCAAAGTTATTTATTGGCAATATACTTCCACTGATCTCAAACGTTACGATAGCTTTTGTCTCTCAGACAGATAACGTCTCAAAACTGTGGGCATCCGTAACGACACATCAAGATTTACGATCCAAGTTCCCACATCGATGGCCCCCTCACATGTTACATGCTGCACTGCGCCGTAAATTATGCGAACTTTTATGATACTTAGAACAATTTTATGCACGCATTTTATGTCTTCGGACAATAAAAATGTGACGACTTTCTTTACTTCTCATTTCCTCTATGATAGAGTTTTTATTGTGATTTATATTCAAGACGCGTCTTATGCCAAAAGGAAGGATTATAATCGGAAAAATATATTTTATAGAAAATCGATATTTTTATGGGAATCGACTCTTTTTATGATTGCCGCAAGATGATAAAGACGTATAAACTGAGTTTGGGACTGCCTCTCAAGTGAGGGTGCTGGAATATATCGTTAGGCGCTAGGCGACAAATATTAATGGTTAACTTACCTTGTAACTACCCAGTCGAACTCTAGAAATTTCTTATCGGAAAAGCTATTCATATGACGATAAAATCTGATATTATTACTATACCTAGATAATCGCTAGGATTTCCTTAAATTTATATTTGCGATTAAGCGTTCAATTCAATTTGGGAGGGAAGGATGCGGCCATAAGCATTACCTACAGTAGATAGCTCCGACCAGGTTTGCACGGAACATTGTGGGTCTGCCGCAACTACCTAAGCTGTTACTATAAATTTTAGACGAAGGGTCTATTTTATGCTAGCAAAACATTATTCTTGTAGACGGTTCAGTAAATTTAGTAGATCCGTGTAAGGTCATGCTGATAAGACATTAAGGGGAAATTTGTACCTGCATACTCATATAGGTATCCATTGTCATGCAAAATAAGACAGGTAAATACGTAAGTAAATGCTTTTACTATATCCAGAAATAAAATTGTGTTTTATACTTGCCCGCAGTTGTATCTATACATATAACATTTCGTCACGCCTTTCCCCGAGGGAGCTGGCAGAGGTGTAATTCAACACCCATACGATATTTACCTATCCTTACATTATATTATTTGAATAAATACGAGTGTAAAATAATAAATCCTGTACGTTATATGAATTTTTAAATTATTTTTCCTTATCGATTGAATGGCTGGTTCTGTATTGATTTAATTTGACAAAGATTAATCCATTACAAAGACTAATATACATAGCCTTTCTCCCAAAAACTACCGGAACACCTAAAAATTTCGAGTAAAACTGCCGAACACCGCCAGTTTAACAATAAAAACTGGATTAAACAACAGAGATTTAAGCATGTACTACCAACCTAAAGTACTAGCATTTTTTTTGTTATTTTGAGTTGACAAACGAAAGCCTCTGTTTATTCCCGCAGATTCCCGACGTGGCTAGCTGTAAATATTGAATTGTGAATGTACGGGGCTTATCTGCCGCCCGCGGTCGAGCCTCGAGGCTCGAAATGTTCGCTAATTACTACAGAGACACAACTCAAACAAAGTGGATAGATGAACATAGGCATAGATGAGGAGCATTTCATTACTTAATTATAGAAATTGGTCTGTTGTATGCTGTAATGTTGGCGGGCATTGCTGCCTGCAGATGAATATTATAATATAGTACAGAGTATTTCATGATAGATTAGGAGCTTTCTTTATCCACCATCATCATTACCCTTGAAAAACCTGCTTTTGGACATTCTACGTAAAAATAATTGTTTTTTCTGTCTGTTTATTGAATACTCATCGTGTCGAGTGTCGCGTGAGTCGATTCCCACCTAGGTCAAACATTTATGCGATGAACATTTGTGTTTGTTCTGTGTCTGGATGTTAATTTATATTTAAGTATGTATTTAAAATATAATTAAATATGTATTTTTATCAGTCTCTGGCAGCCATATTACAAGCTTTGCTTAGTTTGAGATCAGACAGCCGCAGTGCAAGTGTCCTGATATTTATATTTATTTATTTTTTATTGTTTCAATTTCTTCATTCGTCAATATGAATTGTCTATCAGATGTCTAGCAGTCTAATCAGCTACTATTTGACGTGCATCTGTCGCAAATTGCCTAACAACGTCTATCACTTGAGCCTTACTTCAGAGTAACACATCTGTCCGTCTGCTTATTCTGTGTTACCTGAACCCACTTTGTTTGGTATGAAAATCCTGGCTCCCGACTATGCGGTGTGCACTGACCATTTCTCAGGTCCCCGCAGCCGCCGTGAGCCTCGTGAACTTTTAATTAGCATGCTAAAATGGTAGTTAGAAGTTTAACTCCGTTTGCATAAACAGCGACGAAACTGCTCATTGCAGATGGTTAAGCCTGTTAAATGTTTGCAGAGAGTACAGTTCTTAGTGTAAGAGTTTTGGAAAAGTTAATTCTGTTCCGTAGATTTTCTTTGGTTTGATGCGGGTGAGGGTTGAAATGAAAACTACCTTTGTGTTCATAATAATATTGGCTTAGAAAGGGCCAAGTACTCAGATTAATAATAAGTACTCAAAGGATAAGAATATCAAATTTTGCCGGTTTTAGTAATAATTGTATCTTTTGGTACACCACTATGCCACATAATAGCTTTTCAATAAAAGTGTTTTGATTTAATATCACACTAATGACGGTCATACATAATGTGTCTTGTAGAACGTCTTTATATGGTCAGCGGTGACTACACAAGATAGGTCTGGTAAGTAGGTACCTATATTCACACTAACGATAATTTAAAAAAGTTAAAACGAAAAGGCATTAATGTTTTTTATTTAGGTTCATTATTCATTAATCGCAATTACTCACCAAATTTTAAAAATCATAATGATACTTAATTATTCAAATACATAAATTTTTGAATCTAGTTTATATTTTAGATAAGTTTAACTTAGACTAATTCATAGACTATTTTCCCCGGCCAACGCTCACGCAAACACGAATAACAGACGTTAAATTCTTATTTAAACCACGCATGACTCAAAAGGGTGAAACGCAGCTGGTCAATAGCAGTCAATACTGAAATAGCGGTTTAAAGACTCCGAGAAATAGTAACTCTGAGTTTATACAAACCATTTGTAAACATACACCGGCACGTCTATTTATAGAGTACGGAACCGCGTAAGGCGAAAGGGACGTGACTAGATTTGTGTGAACTCAGTTCTCGACAAATACAGATTTGGTGCACTGAGAAACTCTGTACCGCTGCAACATTATGTGAGATAATCTCAAATACTGGATCTGCCTCTGGATAATCTAGCTAGCTAGATATCTGAGCAACTAAACTACGTACGTTAAACCGTGCACGGTGCAAGTTGGAACTTAGGCATGACTAAGTAGAGTTGTGGGATTTCAGTTTGTTATAATATTGGGCTATCAATCATTTTAAAATCTAGTAGAATACCAAGCTATTATTCTAAATGAAACCAAAATAAATTATGCAAGCAAAAGTTTTAAAAATTGCTGACAAATCTGTACACTTACGAGTTGACGTACACTTTCACATTTATCTACTTACCTACTTAGCAATAAACTTTGTATTTCCTCGGAATAGTTATACAGTGTTTTATCTTTATCTTTCTTTTAAATTTTAGAACTCGATCGAAAAAGCCTAAACACTGTTAAACTATTCCGAGGCTATACAACGTTTATTGCTAAAGAGGTTAGTTTTTAAGTTACCTATATACGTAAAATGAGTCAAAAGTTCATAAGCTCTTCCCTAATGGTTCTATTTTTACCTGAGTCACCTGCAGTTACTAAAGCTTAAGTATTCGAAAAAAAATCTAGAAGAGCCTTTGAAACCACGCCGATACTGTATCAGTATAATGCGTACTCGAGGGGCTTCCAGAAGGGTCTACTTGAACATCAAATGACCCAACCTGCCCTCGATCAGCCCTTGATGAGGTCACGCTCAACGCAGGTGAGTTAAGTATTTTAAGTACCCGTTTACTGAAACTTAAGAAATTCCTTTCCTGCGAACTTTATTTCAATGCCAAGCCAACAAGGTAAACAGGGATTGGCATTTGTTTGTTACAAACTATCCGGTGTGGTTCAATCAAACTTTTATTTAAGTATACATATTCCGAAAAGTTACCTACGAACAAACTGAGTCTGACACTATTTTATCTTTCCTCGACAAAGCAATCTATGTTCTTTATTGCTAAAGCGATGCCATATATAAACTTTTTTCATTTGTTACTTTATTTGATTATATCCAGCGCCACGTGTCGTATATAATTCACCTGCATCACAAAAGTAAAGTCAGTCGGACTTTATCGAACGTGCGCGTCGGCATAACAATAGGTTTATTGCCACGTCCAATAAAGTAAAAAAACAAATTCTCTCCAAATATATCAACCCGATACTATGTTTACAATTCGACGCACTTTTGTTTTATTCAAAGCACGAGTTCTGGCAGCCTTGCCTTGTTCAATCAATCCGATAACAGCCACTGAACTATCAACGTCCGGTCTAAAAAAAACCCTAGCAACTGATAAACGTCTCTCCCTTCACTTCTACAAGTCAAAGGAACTAGCGGGGTGAAGCGGACCAAGTTACACTGGGACTGTTTCAAAGGGTTTACGTTGTAGCCCGGCTCTTGTGGGAGTGAGTACTTAAAGAATAAATTGCCCTGTTTCATGAGGTTCGACGACCTGACTATTTATTTTAAGCAATACAATAGCAGTTGAAAACGGCAACACAAAGAAGCTAAGTACAATACTCCGTACTTTTACACAAGGTACAACATAATGTATTATTTAATTTCGAAGGAAATGGATCCTTATACTTCGCATCTAGGTTCTTTCTTGTTTTATATTCATGAAACTTCTTAAGCTGAGTAGGTTTAATATAATGCATTGAAACACCCACCTATACATATAGACAGACTACAATACCTTTTAATCTTACTAGCAAGCCTTTTAGTCTTACTAAAAGCTAGACCTAACTACGGCAAAAAATTACTTTTAAAGGAGCACAACTTTATAAAATAGCCTCACACATGAAAAATGTAAGCTCTTTCAGCGTATGTATTCAAAAAACAACTTGCTCAATATCTACATATATAGCTATCTATCTAGTTAGCTAGCTATTGATAGCCAGTCACAGTCTCATAAGCAAATGCATACATTGAAAAGGTAGGTACCTAAATAAATAATAATAAAAAAAATAGCTTTGCGTGATACGACGACATTGTAATAATTTTGTTGATGCTTAGAATTATTATCGGGTGATATGTATTGAAAAGAAATGTCTTTAAACCATAAACCTTACAATGCAAGAAAGAACAGTGATGATATGAAAAAATCCAACCAGAGGTAATTAAATAATTACATCCTTTCGCAGGGTTTCGTTTGCCTGCTATGAAGCTTTTATACTCGTATTATCGCGTTTTGAGTTTTACTTTAACGTCATGAAGTTGAATCATTACTAAAAGTTTAAAGAAATATGTGTTGTCTTAGCGCGGTGAGAATTAACCCGCAAAAATAAATAAAAGGGTGTAATAACGGATTTTTTACACGAATCCTAATTAATATAATGAAATTGAATTTGCACGTTTGTTTGTTTTTTACGCCTTAACTACGCAACCGATTATCATGAAATTGTTCATACACATTGTCAAAGGTAGAGAAAAGGACATTATTTCATCCCAAAAAAATAACTGTTCCAATGGAAGCACGGGTGAAGACACGGGGAGCAGCTAGTTCAAGATACTTAAACTTTATGCTCTGACTTACTTACTGAGAGACGATATAAAACGTTTAAACCTTTTTTACTGACATTTTATCGGCAAAATTAAATATTTTTTGACTGCTTTTTTCTGGTAGATATAATAATTGTAAATGTATTTCTGCCCGGAAATAATATTCACAGCGAGAGCATAATATTCTGTAATACTTAAAAAACTGACGTATTCATATCGTACGGCCCGGTCGCACGTGGTTTTTGTGTAAACACCCAGATAACGCTTGTCCGTTTTACCCTTTAGACGGCTTTATGACTTTTTTATTTACTGTACCACGGATCCACGGATCTTAAAAACGAGCTCATGTATGTAATGGTGCATAGAAATGTGTAAAGCCTCGGTCCTATAATTTCGTTTGTCATTCGCGAGTAACATATTGTTGTATTTTGTATGCGTTGTAATGTATGTTGTTCGCGTATGACAAACGATCCGAAAATTCTAAACCAAATATATTAACCTTCTATTTTGGAGAATATGCCCAGAAATTGAAATGAAATGAAATGAAATGAAATGAAATTGAAATGAAATGAAATTTATTCACTAAAAATAGGGTATTACAATGGTCTTAGTTATTTAAAATAATTATGTTCTCCTATTTTGCCGTTATTCGGCATGTGAAATTGCACGAGCTGATACCATCGTCTGATTTCTGCTGTAGGACACCGGGGCAGACATTCCATCCATATATGTATGTCGTTAATAACTTCCATAAATTTAGCATGATTTCAGAGCTCTTTCTTTTTCAGCTATTTCAGCGATTTAAGATTTTTTAAGGCGTGGGATGCACTTCTGCTTTTATATTCCACGGTAACAGTTACAACCTGGGTCTCTTCAAGATGAGGAATAGGCACCTCATGAGCAAGCGTGCTCCATCTTCTGCATCATCACTTTCCATCAAGTGAGTTGCAATCAAAAGTAAGCCTTAAATGGGCTAAATATAGAAAAGGCTTCACACATTTCTTGTACTAAATTTTATTCGTACTTTCCTAACATCCGTGAGAATGTCATTAAAAACGAAAGGTATTAATACCCGAATTACACGTGTAAATATCCACTCACATTTCAGAATTACGCGTGTGGCGATATTAGAGGACAATAAACCTAAGGAATCATAAAAATAGGTAACAGAAGCTGATAAAAAAGAAAAGACGTAGGTATATGCTTGTGTAGATATTTTTGAACCTATACAGATTTTCTTAACATCAACTCCGAAAACAGTTTTTTTCTTTCAATCAAAAGAAGGCAGTATTTATTCACTTCACTTAAATGTGATTAGCATCTCGGTTTCCAGCTATTTATCACATCAACGCGAATCTAATGCGATAAAGTCACAGATTAATGACAAAGTATCTTGGATTGTCGCCAAGTAAGAGTCATTTTCGACACATTTACGAGCTGAGGCCTTTGGCTTCCACTTTGGGATATTAGATTTTAGAACAATCTGTGCTCTAGGAATTCATCTGCAGATTTCCCATCGTCTCACAGTTTCTAGGAAATTTAATTTTGAGAGTAGGAACAGTAAATTGAACAAAACAAGTGTGGCTAAAGAGTAGCCAGTTAAATCAAAAGTAGTTTTGATTTAACTGGCTGCTAGATAATCTATCAGCGTCACACAGTTTCATCTCCCATCCTACAGGATATTAAAACTTTACCGATTAAAATAGTAGTCTATTTATTAATCCAGAGTATAAACTACCTCCATTCCAAATTTTACTTAAACTCGTTTCATATTCGTTAGAGTCGTTTCAGCGACTAAAAAAACATAATAAAAGTAACAAACATACATCCACACATACCTACCTGTTCAGTCTTGCTATAATCTAAAATGAACCAGAGTTACATTGGCTATGACCAAACCTATGACGGGAAGAGCCTTTTTCCCGCTACTTATGATTGGCAGACCGGAAATCCATGGTCATAGCCAAAGTAACTCTGGTTCATATTAGATTATGGCAAGACTGAACAAGTAAGTATGTAGGTATGTGTGGATGTATGTTTGTTACTTTTATTATGTTATTTTTAGTCGCTCAAACGACTCTAACGAATATGAAACGAGTTTAAGTGATGAAGAGATGAAAAAGATGGCGGTTCTTCCCGCTACTTATGATTGGCAGACCGGAAATCCATGGTCATAGCCCGCATTAACTCTGGTTAACTCTGGTTCATTTTAGATTATGGCAAGACTGAACACTACCCACAAACTAAATATAATACTTTACCTAAATGAACCTTCGAGCCATTATAATAATCCCTTCATAAATTGATGCCAAGGACTATTTTAGGTAAAACAATACGCTCAATATTGACTTTCAAAATGATTACAAGAAAACATGAAGGTCAAATCTAAAATAACCAAGCTAATTACTGTAGCTCCGCAATTTCAAGAGAATGAAATTCACTTTAACAAAAGAACTTTACAAATTGCTTCAGGCGCCTTTTAGAAAGACAATTGAAAGTGGCTGCGTCTAATGAAAATCTGAGATATTTCTGTGGCATTTGATATCTATTTGCTTCTACAGCTCCTAGGCTAGAGCAAGAAGTCGCAATAAAATTTTCGATTCTTGTAAGAACATTCTATCTCATTAATCAGACTTTGGATTGTCTTATTTTTACTTTTAATCTACATAAACAAATAACTACTAACGAATTCTTGGCTCTTTATTCTTCTACTTATTATCCATTACATTTACAAAAACTCAACAACCAGCAATAATTTAAATGTATGTACACCACCAGCTACACCAATTAAATTTCTTTTACTTTCTGTCCATCCAAAGGTTACCTGCAAGAAATCGTTTTAGGTGATGAGGTCGTCCTTGTACTGACGAGTAAGTTGTGAATTATTTATTTAGGTTTTTTTTTTTTTTGCGATTTTTGGTGTGCAATTAAGTGGTATTGTATTGTATTGTAACTTACAAAACAAGAACAACACTTTAAAAATAACAATTCCGAAAGAAGTAATAAAACCGTAGATTGTAACAACTAAAAGTAGGCTATGACCAATCAAATAAAGGTTGTTTTCAAACAGATAAAATAATATAAAAGGTGTTCGTATAAAATTCAATTTAGCTCGCCGTCTTTTCCTTTATATCACTTTGAACAATCTGTAGTGCACCCCTGGTAATTTCCGCTACGGAGATTATGTTTACTTGGAGGATTTTCACACTTTACTTGAAAGAATTCAAAGAATATAGTTTTCAAGGTTTCTGTACGTTTATTCAGTAACAATAGGTATATTATGGAGTAGAATTCATGATATCAGAAAGCGTAGTCTTTGTGTGTTTCATAAAATCTCGAGCGCGAGACTAACAAAAATAACACAACAATCTTTCAGGAGTTTCTATGGAACATTGAAAACTGTATTTCTAAACATATTTTTAACCGACTTTTAACAAAAAAGAAGAGGTTCTCAATTTGACTGTATATTTTTTTCTTTGTATTGTATACGTTATAGTGCAAGTGTCTGTTATAGTGTAACAGTGTTTGTGTACTTGGTGAAAAAAGTGAATCTTCGGAAACATCGACGTTTTATTCCTTTTATTCGAACCCAACTCGTAACAGTATGTACATATGTTACGCGATTACTCCGCTTATTGTGAATGGATTTTAATGATTATTTTTTTGTTTGGTAGTTCATACTTTTGAAGTAGTCCTATTTAATTTTGTCGATGTTACGCGATTACTCCGCTTATTGTGAATGGATTTTAATGATTATTTTTTTGTTTGGTAGTTCATACTTTTGAAGTAGTCCTATTTAATTTTGTCGATGTTACGCGATTACTCCGCTTATTGTGAATGGATTTTAATGATTATTTTTTTGTTTGGTAGTTCATACTTTTGAAGTAGTCCTATTTAATTTTGTCGATGTTACGCGATTACTCCGCTTATTGTGAATGGATTTTAATGATTATTTTTTTGTTTGGTAGTTCATACTTTTGAAGTAGTCCTATTTAATTTTGTCGATGTTACGCGATTACTCCGCTTATTGTGAATGGATTTTAATGATTATTTTTTTGTTTGGTAGTTCATACTTTTGAAGTAGTCCTGTTTAATTTTATCGAAAGCTTTGCTTTTTATATTATGTTAAATATAAAGCTTGTTTTTAAATCTTATTTTGAACACTGAAAGTAGAATAAACAAAACAGTCGACCCAAAAATGATAATTGGTTCATCTGTACATTTCCGAAAGTAGGGCCGCGTAATCGTTCCGCATACAAAATGATGTTTGTTTTTATTAACATAAAGAGTAGCTCAGAAAAGTTGTAGACATACTCCACTGCGGATAATGATGCAAGGATGAAAAACATTAACCATGTGGCGCGTGTAACATGTCGATACTAGGAGGAAAATGGGAGAGAGCTATACACAATGTTTTGTAGAGAAAATAGTTTTGCTAAATTTTGATGCCTTAAATAAATGCAGAAGTTTGTTTGTATTTGTAATGGTCTCTAGTTAGGTCAAGACTGAGCTGCAACCTGATTTTTTTGCGCAAGAAGATGGCTAGAGATTGATTAATACTTTTCATTATAAATAATATATGGCTATATGGTAATACTAGCTGCGCCCCGCGGTTTAAAAGTACTCTATGTGCTATTCTAGAGTATAATCTATCTTTGTGCCAAATTTCATCCAGATCTGTTCAGCCGTTCTGGTGTGAAAGAGTAACAAACATCCATCCATCCATCCATCCATTCTTACAAACTTTCGCGTTTTTAATATTAGTAAGATCTTTGTAAAGTCTAATCACTTTCTAATAGAAACTCTAATGAAAGTATAACAGAAACAAGCGCTTAAACTAAGTTAACGCTAAGGTTATCTTAAAAGTTACGTGTAAAAGAAGTCCTAATCCCTTACTAAGACTTTAGAATTTAGAATTTAGTTCATACCCTATTAAGCCATTAATTGTAGTCCAAACTTTCGCGTTTATAATATTAGTAGGGCTAGTAGGATAGGATAGTACTCATACGAGTATGTTCAAAACAACTATGTAGTGGCTCTGTGAACTGTAAAAGTCAGTCTCCTCTAAGTCGTCGCATTCCTCATCCGATTCTCGTGAAATTCGTATTCTGATATACGAAAGCATTTTTCTTGAAGCTGAAGTATACCCGCTTCGGTCGCTAACGCTCGCTCGGTTGATAAGCGCAGCTACTATCTATAAACTTCAAAAAAAGGTGTTTTTATAGATGTCTCAAAGTCAAAGTTTTAAAAAAAATGTTTTTATTCAATTTGGGTATCAAAGATACACTTATGAACGTCAAAGTTATTTAAATAGACTCGACCGCCTTGTTCGGATAGATTTTCTAGAAGAAGTGTGGGTGTTGTACACGTCTGCCAGCACCTTCGAGGGAAAGGCGTGATGATAAATAAAATATGTCTAGAAGAATGTCTAGTATAGAAAGAAAGGTACGAATATTATCAGCAAAATTTACTACGGCAATGATGTGGCTCTACATACTTTGATGCAATACAAGCTAAATGTCTAATTAAGATGTTTACTGTTGGAAATATCTATTTGTAACAAAAAATGTTAGGTAAGTGTTATTAGACCGAAGTGCACCGCAACTTCACAAAATGATAAAAATGTTAACCGTGTACTTTTTTAACATGTAGGTTAAATAAGTTACATGTCAACGGTTCAAAAAATAATGGCTATGCTAAATTTGGTGAAAATAGACCTTAGTATAGAGCCAACAAAAAAATGGCCGAGCAAGCCGTGTCATTTTTAACTGAAATCGCGCTCAAAATAAACAAGCTCGTTGTATATGACATCCCAACTCATGAGCTATTCGTGGAGGGTTATCCTCACTTGTGAAGATTTATGTCGGTCGCCCTTCCCGTGTTTCGTGACAAATATCACAATGTCACGACTCAACTACTCATTTCAGATTCTGGAGACGCGACTATTTGGAATAGTTTTGCGAGTCGTTCTCGCTGTGATTGCCACGAAATAAAAATAAAGCAAGCATAAACACAAGAGATGGTGTAATCGTGACGTCACACAACTTTTATTTTAGTGGCTTGTTAAAATTATCTGTGACAAGTGCGGCAAGTCTGCGAGTAATTCAAATATATCAAAAGAAAACGATAAACCACAATATATTTTTATTTTGATAGTAGGTAGGTACAGTATGTTACATTATGTACCTACTGTAATTTACTGCTTTTTGAAAAATAAGATATCTACGCGACACCAAGCCGTGATCGCTCGTGGACCCTTACAGAAACCAGTTTTCCCCGAGATGGATGAGACCTAATGACTTTTTACCCCCGGAGACAATAAATATCAAAACAAACAAACAAACTCACAAATGGGCTTGTTTTACATTCATTTAGATATCATTATTTCAATAGAAAACTCCGATAGGGAAAGGTCACAATTTGAAATTTTTAATTGTGTGAGAACCAGTATAAATTTAAAATTGATCCTAAATGACATGTTCAAATGATGTACTTAATTTTTTTTTTACCATGACTTTGAATGAATGTAATATGTATACTTAATGATGACCATGCAATTTATATAAAATGCATGCCCTGGTGCTAGAGCACGGTGAGACTAAACATTGTTAAATTATAATCTATACCAACCCTTGTTTCTGCATTGAAACATTTTGAATTTGAATTTAAAATTTAAAAAAATTCACACCGATTTTCATTACACCGACTTTTGTCAAACATAGCTAAGAACAGTTCCGATTAATTCACCTTCAAACAAAAAAAAACAAATCGGTTCATCCCTTCGGGAGCTACGATGGCACAAACAGACACACATACACACACACACGTCAAACTGTGTAACACACAGTCGGTCAAAACATTAAAATACTAAGAAAGGGCTGCTGTAGTCTAAAGGCATACTCAAGTAGACAAAAACAACGTGCGTTCCAAGAAAACACTCGTTTCTCAAATTGTCTGCAAGCTCAGTAGGTATTTCCAGACAGTTTCCACGCAATCCACGAAACAGGGATAACATCAGTGTACCCAACAAATGGTTAGGATTTTCTCATTCTACGTACGTGTGGCTAATATACTAGGCACGTAAATTGTGACAAAGTTATTTGAGAAGAGAACAACAAATACATAAAGAATAATGATATTTTAAGTACAATTGGTAGGTACAAATTATAGGGATGAAGATTAACTTAAAGCATGTGAATTACTTAATGTTTTCTTTCTATTATATTAACCCCGAAGCAAAAACGACGGTGTTTTAAGTTTGACGTGTCTGTGTGTTTTTTGTGCGTGTGTGTGTGTTCGTGTTTGTGCGTATGTGTGTGTGTGTGTGTGTGTATTTAATGCATATAAGTTGCCGAACGGATGAAACGATTTTGATTTTGTTTTCTTTTTGTTTGAAAGGTGAATTGTCTGGAGTGTTCTGTTTGATAAAATCGGTGTTGACAAAAATCAGTGTCGGGTTTATTTTTAATTTTTAATTTTTCTGGTAAATGAATGGGAATGATTCCTGAACATAGAATACATACTTACGTCATATAGGCAATATTTGCGGAAAGATATTGAGTTTCGACAAATGTTAATTGAATGAATCGAAAAATGTTGTTTCTAAAAAATAATTATAATACAGTCATTACGTTCTTGCGTACTTAGTTTTATTTAAATCCTTAATTCCAGAATAATTTTGTAGTTGGTTGTAACATTTTTCGTAATACTGTAAAAAGATTTGTCATTTTATTTCTTAAATAAAAAAAATCTAGTATTCGAGAATAAAATCCAGACACGTAGAAAGGTATTCGAAATAAACAACGTCTATAAAAATAGGCTTAAAAAGGTTTCAGTGACGGACAATTTGATCAAATAATAAAATCAAGCTAGGGGCGTCGTATAACATTTTATGGCCATCAGAAACTTTTTCGCTATAAAAATCCCGTTAGCGAATTATTCATTTCTCTTGCTTGGTTTGTGAAATAAAATACAATAATAATAAAAAGGATAAAGAAATCAAAGCCGAACTTGTTTTTTTTTTTTTTTTTGAAGTCGGCAATAAATTCACTCTACCAGACATTCGTAATTTAACACCCCAGCAAGAACAAAGCACAGTTACACTCATATTTTCACGCTTTTTCCGCCGAAGAGATTGGCAGAGACGTATTACAACACCCACACTTCGCCGGAGTATATTCAGTCCTAAATGTGAGAAAGGGCGAGCCGGGGGAGCTTGTCGCCATACACTATATGCCATACACATTACTTTACTTACCTAATCTAATTAGCCACTAAAATCATATCTCAATTTAATTTTTAACTAAAATTAAGGCATTTTTATAATAATTAATAATAAGCCATTTTAATAAATTAAGTGTTAGTAGTGTTTGTTCGTTAAATTGTTTTGTTTGATGTTAATTTTATTGAAGTGTGATTTAGATGTAAATATCTAGTTTTAGATTAGTAAGTATTAGATAATTTTCTAAAATGTTAAATATTGCATGTCCGCTAGGACAAACTGTTGAGACTAGGTACTATAACATACTTACTTCACCTTTTTATGTACACAGTTTTGAGCAATAAAATTTTACTTTACTTTACTTTACTTTACCGGGCTCACGTTTTCTAGATGACATTTTATACTTATGCACATGTTACATGCATACGCAAATGTGCACAAATGAACAAATCGGTATATAGGTGTGTACCTTCGATTGGATTCTAACCAGCACCCTGTAAATTGAGAGGCGAACCTTCTTCTTCTGACTAGGCAGATGTGCTTATTATTCATGCTTACCCTTGTTAATTTTACGATTTTTAAAATGTTTAATGTTAAGTTCCAGGATAGTACGAGTATCTCTCTCTGACATTTGTACGCCTATCCAGCACAACATGCCTTTGCGTCTTTACCTCCACTTGTTTTTAAATCTTCTGTAACCATGTTGTATGCAAATAAACGATCTTTATCTCTATGAAGCTTTAATAATAGGTATTTATCTCAAATTATAATCTGCTTTAGAATCGCCTCGTTTCCCATCGGACGCTGCCGATGAGTTTCCGATTCCCGCATGTGCTCGCGGCGACTAACGCCAACATTTGCTATCAGTATCGGAATGCAAACGAGGACTATGAATTATTCAAAGGCCTAGCTTTTCCAAAGTCACGATTTCTGATACGTGGTGGAAGGGATCAACAAATGGTGGCGTCTGAAGAACCCACAGGCTTCAAAGGAATTGTTGATTTCTATGAATAATTTAAAAGTTTCTAACTTTAGCAGTCACAACGATCGGGTGAATGAAACTTTGATCTGGAGTTTTGTCTCCGTAGTAGAATATAATGTAATAAATTGGTAATTAAAGCATGTCACGTGGTCTGATAACCTATTTTTTTTATATTAAATGCCAGGCCCACTTTTGACCACAACACACCTGATGGAAAGGGACGATACGGTCTAAGATGGAAACTCTTGCCCATGAGGTGCCTATTCACTCTTGTCTTGTCTTGTCATATTAATATTATTTTCTTTATATTTTTTTAACTCTCGCTTATTTTCTCAACACAGTGCAGTGTCGCAATTCGCAAAGTGTCCTAGTACGTATTTTATACGTAGTTAAAATACGTATAAAAACTATTTCATAAAACCGTAATCTACTTACTACATTTTCCCCATGACGTTACGCAACAAAAAGAGCTTCCCTCTACCATAACTTCTACTCCCTGTTTACACCGTACACTTATTACAGTCGGCTGGTAATCCTCACCGAGGTACGGACATAATGTCCCAGGATCAATTAGATCAGTGTTTACACAGGAGACAGCGCCCGGGCCGTCTCCCGGTCCACCGGGCCCCGGTCGAGCGAATTAATCTGTTGTGAAAGTAATGAAACCCTATCCGATTGGAGAACGAATTATTTGACGTAGTCGTGTAGTTAAAACTACTAGTCCATGGTTATTGTGTAGATAGGTGTTGTTTGTAATTTTAATAAATCAAAAAGGTACTTTTACATTTTATCTCGTGTAGTAGCCATCCTTTTATTGTCATCGTGCGGTGAGGGTGTTCTTTTTTTTCTAGGGTTGCGCTTGGTCGCCATCTCGATTGATGGAGCCTACAAGACTTGCAAGACTCCTATCTAAAGACTATAACTATCTAGGAAAACTCACTTAGGCAGAGCATTCCACAGTCTAGCGGTAATGAAAGATAACTTTTTACCATCTTTGAAATTGGCTAAGTATAGAGCAACACAAAATAATAATATTTTTTTCATGATGAATATACATTTTATAAAATAATTGGTCGAGTGAAGATTATTTATTTATTTCTATCAATTGTCCTTGTTAAGAATTTGAGTAGAATCATAGACAGGGGCAGAAATCATTTCCTACGAATCAGAAATGGATGGTGTGATCTGCTGCGGATTGGATACAATTTGTTTGTTAATGCATCAAGGGGGAACGCAGAAAAATACAAAACCAAACAAACTTGTAGCTATCGTGCCTCCAGCTCTGCTAATATCGCAATAAAAATTAACCTGTCTATTAGTTCAGAATATACTTAAGTTATCTCCATATCAAATTTCATCCAAATCAAAAATAAAAGCGATGATAGCCTAGTTGGAGAAGACCTGCTTTTTAAGCCAGAGGGAGCCGGTTGAAACCCAGCCGACGCGACGGCACGCACCAATTTGTTCATAGTGTGAACATTTGTGCGTATCGTATGTCATCTGCTTCATGTCTGAAGCCCGGTGTATGGTGGTAGGCTAGCCCCTGTCACATTTGGGACTTATTATTTCGTCCGGCGAAGTGTAGGTGTTGTATAACACCTCTGCCAGCCCCCTCGGGGGAAAGGCGTGACGATAAGCCAAATCCATGCATCCATTTTAGTTTGAAGAAGTGATAAACATACCATACTCTCTCATTAAAAAAAACGCATTTTCTAGTACTCGTATTTACGTGATGCGATTGTAAGGAGTACAGAACTCACAAAAGCTATGATGATGATAATTTCATAAACAACATCACAAAAGTCCTTATAACTTGAAACAGGAAAAAATGCGAGGTAACATGGTACACTTTGACAAAAAATCCCTTAAAGCCTTTGTGATTTCCTTTCATATAGAAATATGAATAAAAGGCTAAAACATAGTAACATATTTGAACGTACAGTCGGTATAATATTAGATTGACAGTGGCTGAGCATGTATCGATGATGAGAGGATTTTTGATCATACAACTCCTATACCAAAGATGCCCAAGAGGGCTATTCCTGCGCGTGAGATGAGATGAGATTTTATCTTGGTCACTCTCACATCTATGACGTTTCAAACGAGAGCAACAAGGACGAAAAAAGATGAGATGAAAATCTCAAATCTCTGAATAGGGCCACAGTTCTTTTTAGTTCATCGACCAAGCGAGCGTTAGCGAACGAAGCGTCCATGCTTCAGCTTAGACAAAAATGGCTGGATCTTTATCTTCGTCTACAGGGGCCCTATTCGGAGATTTGAGATTTTCATCTCACCTTTTTTAGTCCTTATTGCTCTAGTTTGAAACGTCATAGGTGTGAGAGTGATCAAGATAAAATTTCATCTCATCTCACGCATAGGAATAGCTTCTCATGTCGCATTTCTTGAGCAATTCTCTTGAAAATTCGTGAGTAGGTTCAATAATTTTATAGATTTCTTTAAATAGATTTATAGACAGATTAAAAAAAATCTGTACAATTATCGAACCTGCTCACAAAATTTCACGAGAATCGGTAGAAGACTGCGACCTGTAAGGGAGGCGAGACGCCGGTCGCGAGGTCGCCAGCTCACAGAGCTACTAGTTTTCTAACAAAACGCATTGCTAACTATTTAGTCTGTAATCTATCACAATTACTTACAGTAATTACTTAATTGTTTACGGGTCTAAAACTAGAAAAAATTCTCTAATCTAATCTCTAATCTAAAAAATTAAAAAATACTCGTTTTATATAAATTGTGGGTCCATCTCGAGCATTCATGCTCACTATCGAAGGCACCTTCTTGCGGCGGCGTCGTGTGTCGGGTCGTTCTCTTCCCTCAAATATGGTTGAGGAGAGCGATGGCTGGCACATGCGTCATACTCGTGATCGGGTGCTGCTTGCGGGTCGCTGGTCTGCTCGTGGTGTACTCACAATGCATTAAGTAAATCTGAAAACCTTTAACCTAACCTTAGATTAAGACTTAATAACTAACCCCCCTCTACCTGTATTTCCCTTAAATAATAAGTTAAGATTCATGTTAAAAAAAGTCACGGTCCCCGGAGTCCGTGGAGTGTAATTTTTTAAATTAAAAAAAAAAAACTAATTGTGGAAAAGTTACAGAACTAGCTTTGTTTTATATGTTATATATTTATTGCAAGGAAATACTAGCTAACTATCAGCAGTTAGCTAGATCTTTCCTCGACAAAAACCATGAGACTTCAGCAAAAAGTAACAACATCACTAAACATTAACAACTCTCTTATAAACGCCTCTCAAAGTTAAGTATAACGTTAGCAACTATTGCGCACTTCATTTTTGTATTACTTGTCAAATTAGGAGGCGTTTAAAAAGTTGTAAATCACCGCGAAAGTACCCGACTGCAGAGCAGATAATTTTATTCATGCCAAATAAAATAACGTAGCAAAATATAGTGTGGTCACGCCGCCGTCATGTTGCCGCGCGTTGCGGTCAGAGCACGGACACTGCATATAACTCTCATCGCAGATGCGGGGCAGGTGCGGGATGTGGGAAGCGGGTCTCTCTCCCAGACCACTGCGTATGCTTAGCCTAAATCCATGTGACAAATAGGAACCTGAATAGTAACATCGTAGTGCTAAATCTAACCGACTGTCTCCATACCTAGGAGTAACGCCTAGACAATGAACCTTATCTCAAACTACCAAGGTCTATCCTACAAAAACGAAGGGTCGGAAATCCATTTATCTTCACTCCAAATGCCGCCACTGTTGACAGGGCCCTGAATACCTACTCGAAATATCGCATAAATATAATCTTAATTATGGCAATTTCCTCAAAGGGGACCAGACCCCTTAATAAAATTAATAAATGACTTTGTCGATAAACTTCAATTCTAATTGAATTGCTCATACTTCCGTCGGAAGTTGCTCGACTACTTTTCGTTCTGGGCAAAATTGATACTTTACTTGATAGGAATGAGGTCAAAAGATTATTGTCGAAAAAAGCGCGGTCAGCAGAATAAAGCGCTAACAAAATCCTATTAAAATTTGAATAATAGCATTTGGGTTTTCACAAAACGGCCGAATTATTCCAAATTCAAAAAAAAACTTTCACGTCGCTAGAAAATGTATTGTTTTTAAGGAGGAAGTTTTTTTTTTAATTTTGTCTATCATACGTTATTATGTTAACATCAAGAAGATTTTCTAGTATAAATAGTAGTATACTCATATGTATCTTTATTCCATAGAAAGTTATCTTAGTAAGCAGCAAACCCGGGTCGCTCCCGGTTAACAATAAATTTATTTTGGTAAAAAACCTAATGAGCATGTTATGAGAAAACATTTTTCATGCAGAGAGGGCTGTATTTTGTGAAATGTAGTAGCCTCCGGCGCTTAGCGTTTTGCTGTAGAGTTGCTTAAATGGGTTTGAAAGAGTGCCTTTGTTTCTGACGTAAAAACAAATACAAAAATCCAACATTACCTGTCTAAACTTTTAATACTGCTTTGTTAACATGAATATGTTATACAAGCAAGCGGTTGTCAGTGTTATATTTGTACGTAGCGAAGTAATACGAATTATGTTATTATTTTCCGACTGCTCAAGAATGAAGTTTTTTCGGGGATTTTTCGTGTGTATCTTATGTGTGATAATTACCTCGTCTTATCGTCGTTTATAGCCTAAACAATTTTACAGATTTTGAAGTGTAATGGAGAGGTGTGTCATTCATCCGCAGTATCATTTAAACTACATTTCGCAGTCAAAGTTCTTTTAAAACTACGCTTTTTCAATCAACTTGTACAAAATTCTATCCTCATACATAGACATAGAGTAAAGACCCCTAATCGGTCAAAAATAATGATTCCAAAAAAAGTAAACCAAACCATTGAAAGTCAACCAATTCACTAGTCAGTCTTCGATGTCATCCAGTAGCGGTTACGTCTCCCCACTAACCAATAAATATGGTGAACTGTGTAGTCCACTCATGCCGAAATTTCAGAATATCCAAAACAGTAAAAAAAGGTAACGTCACATATCATCCGTAAGTCTTAAATATATTTTATGTGCTGTAGAAAGCTAATAATTGTAATTAATTCTTAATGTCAACAGAGCGAAAAGTTCCTAAAAAAAGTGTTGCCACAAGGTATATTTATTTTTTCCCTTTAATTATCTTTAGGTTTCTTAAGAATCCAGTTTAGCCGATCAGTGGACAAAAATAATTCGACAAAGTAAAAATGAAAATTAGTGAAAACTTCGTCGCCCCTATAACAATTTGCTCTGTGCACCTTCGCAAGAAAGAAATATACGTAACAGTGAAATATCGTGACAAGCAGGTGTCAGTTTTATTTTTATGTAAATGTAATGTTATTTTATTGCCGAAAAAATAACTTAAATGTATGATGTAAATAATGATAATGGGTAAATTTTTGTGTAAATAAGATAAAATCAATAGTTTAAATCAATAGTAATCCCTTTACTATTGATTTTAACTCAAATTCGTACTCTTGATTTTTACTTAAATTCTTACCTTTTACCTACTCTGATTTTAGTTAAGGTTTACATACAATCTATAATATTAGTTTGTAGAATAGTGTCATGAATGGATCTGGGTAAGGCTTTGTGTGTAGTTTAGCTCTGGCCTAAGCTGGCCTAATACTTTGTTTCCGGTCTTGTGATTTCTTTAAACTCTGGTCGTTATATAATTTACCCAACTAAATCGGGTAACCTCTTTTAATGGCAAGTTCATCACGTATAGAAAAAAAGGTTTTATTATGGTACCAAAATAAATTTGACACGTTTCAAAATCGTGTTTTGTATGAAGACTATCCTTCTGGACCTATGTAATAGAGCATATTCTGTGTCCTCATAGTGTTCCCTCATTGTGTCTTCGCAAGACCTTTTCTAGCAGACAACTTTTATTTTACGTCAAAAAATCTGACAAATACCAAGCTAACTATACATGTAGAAGGTTTTATGATGAATGGCTATTCCACGATACAGATAAGTAAAATTAAAATAAAAATAAAATACCTTTGAAACCATGAGTGTTTTAATTTAGATCTAAACGTGCACTTTTTCATTGGTTAAATTATACAGTTCTGCGTATATAGATTATTTCCTCAGCGTGTTTCATTTGATTATTTTACTTATTTGATATTCGAGAATTATAGATTTTATCCATGTTTTAAATTAAAATAAATAATAAAATCAATTTCCGAATAAATGTGTAGATTATATCGATTTGAAATGTCAGTGTAGATGTCCATGCTCACACCACAATACTCTGTTTTGCTAATTAAGTATTACCTTCGTCCTGTTTTGAAATAAATAGGCGTGAAAGGGATAAGAACGGCGGCCGTGACGATAATAGCTAAGTCCCCAGATACCTTCAGATCTTTGATTGCACAGACACTTAGAGACTGATTTAAAATAACAGATTAAGAAAGTAATACGGAAAAATTTGCATGTTTTAAACCTAATGTATTTTACTGGAAATTAATCTGTAGATAATTAACACCGTGTATGTATAATGTATGTACAACACATATGTGTATGTATGTAATTCTAAAAATAATTGCGATCGCGCTTCAAGACTGATTTAACATAATACATACGTCCTACATTACATTACATCCACAACCTTAACAATACATGTGCATTTTTCTTTACAAAATTGTCTTTCCTGCAAATGAATAAAACAATGTGCTTATACGAGTAAGCTCTACAAACCTCTGTATTTGTTACCCAAAGTCGCGACAATGTTTGTAACACATTCGCATTGGGCGTTATGAAACAATTTGTCAAGTTTCTCCGCTTATTACAACTCATTGCACCTGTTTTATGTTCGCGAATGTTACTAGTTTGTTCGAGTGAGTGAGACCAGTTTGGACTACAATTAATGGCTGAATAGGGTATGAACTAAATTCTAAAATACAAAATTTTAAAAAAGTTTCTTTTTTAAAAAGGTTAACTTCTTTTACACGTAACTTTTAAGATAACCTTAGCGTTAACTTAGTTTAAGCGCTTGTTTCTGTTATACTTTTATCAGAGTTTCTATTAGAATGTGATTAGACTTTACAAAGATCCTACTAATATTAAAAACACGAAAGTTTGTAAGAATGGATGGATGGACGGATGGATGTTTGTTACTCTTTTACGCCAGAAGGGCTAAACAAATCTGGATGAAATTTGGCACAGAGATATTTTATAGTCTAGAATAGCACATAGGATACTTTTTGTACAATAGCGCAATTTTATATGGCGCAGCTTGTTTACAATATAATACAATAAAATATCGCTTCAATACTGCTTTAGCGAAATATAGTAGTTTGTCTTTATTTTACGTAGCTACAAATTTAAAAGTAACTGTAAAAGCAATGGACCAAATATTTTTTTTGACGTACGTACACATGTAATACATGCCTACTCTTTCATAAATGTTCTATACTCTAGCAAAAACTTATAATTTTAACACGGAAAATTGAACGAACGATTCCTATGAAATTAATAGTCAATTTGAGGCAAAACTAGAAAACGAATTATTAGAAGATTTTTAATTAAATCACTTTTCTAAAAAACACTGTTTAAATAAATTATTAAAGTATTTGAGATTATTCTAAGCGTCTTTGTACCGAAGTTTCTGTGAATATTTATTGCGAAAGTTAGGTACTAATTTCTCACCCTGTCAGAATTCTGATAGCATCTCTATTATACTGTAAAAGTCACATTAAAGTCTTTGAGGTATAATTTTAAACTGACTAGGTAATTATTACCTTGCAAGTAGTCACTAGTTACTTAATTTTTCATGTTTCGTTGCATAATGACTTAAATGGGATTTTATAATGGATATATTAAAGTACAATTTTTGTGAAAATTACTAGAAAAGTATTTTTATCACATCCAAACGTTCATTTAAACTCGATTAAGAAAAGATACTAAAATCGACTGTCTATTAGTTTTATACTTACCGTTTGCTACTTAATCAACATCTCGAGGACGACAGTACTTATGCAGTTTTTATTTAATAATATCGTATTCTATTACTAATTCAGGTTCAGTTTCATAATTTTTATGGGCTGGGAAAACCGTAAAATTACAAAAATAACACCGAACACAGCGAGTTTAAAAAAATGCACAACATCTGTAAGTATTTCTATAAGTAAAAAGGTACAGGGCCGCAGAGCTCTCTTGGTCTTAAGGGTAAGCCAATGAAACCTACTGGAAAATCGCGGTAAATACGCAATTACCCAAACAGCAGATGTTGAAGGGACGACTCAGTAAATTAAACATCAGAGACGTTCGTAAACATTCATTACAGGGGATCTGGTGCTGATTCTGCGGACAGGACGTAATTTGAATTGATGTAAGACAGCCCAGTGATTAGTTACAGTGAAGCGGCGGAAAGATTGCTATTTTACGAATAATGGGCACTTACAGTTCGTTCTATCTGTGCTATAACCTAGTACAAATAACTCGACCAATCAATTAACTGATTAAGCCGTAGACAACTGAATTACGGTGGTCTGTAGACGACGTGTAGAGCTACGCTCTAACCGCGCTACGAGCGGCTTTTCGATTGAATTAAGCATAATTTTAGCACCTACGTCGAACACACTGCTATACCGCAACAGTGCACCAGAGCTTTCAGTGGCAGAACCCTTTTAGTCCTATAACGAGCCTTGTAAATGGCGTCATTTATCGAAAGTGGAGAGTAATTGAGTGCAGTTGGGTTCCATCCAAAACGGTAGAGAATAGCTATTATTTTGCAGTTTCAAATGTCGGAGTGGTTAATTACGTGCTATTTAGACTTTTCCTTTTGTTAAACCTACCTATTTTTGATGGTAAGACCATAAACAACAACATTATTTTTGGTGCGTTGTTCTTAATTTAAGTAATTCGTTATTAATATCCCAATCCTAAACTATCCTAACTTATATTATAAATGCGAGAGTGAGTTTGTTCGTTTGTTTGTTTGCTTTTTACGTTTTCACCCTCAAACTAATCAACCGATCAGCATTAAATTTCGCAAACACGTTGTCAGGGGTACAGAAGAAGAAAGAGGGTGCTTTGTATCTCGGAAAAGTTACGGTTGATGTGGGACAGCGGGTGAAACCGCGGGCCGCAGCTAGTAATCAATGAACATTACTTTCCGAAAACGTAACTAAAATCAAACTTCCTTGTGATTAGAAGAGAACACAATACGAGTGTATCAATAGCGCGTAAATCGAATATGTTTTTCTTTTTGGCTGTCGCTGTTTCCGACACTTTTCGTGGTATTTCTACAAGTCGACAGGCATTAGAAATTGGAACGGCGAATCAAACATCGACAACAATGTCTCAAAGCCTAATGATTCCAACTTCCTCAATCTACTGTAACAAATAGGAAATTCGAGTCTCTGTTTAATGACAAAAAAAAAACGAAATTGAAGATGAAATGGGATTCCTGCCTCGCGCCATCAACCCTTTGAAAGATTTTTGAAGAGTTTCAGCAAATGGTCCATTACAGTAGCACAGAGGATCCACATTCTCGTGGATGGCTTTCTACTTCCATCCTTTGTAAGTATTTAAGAGCAAGGGTTCGAGTCAACGTGGAAACCCTTTTACCAGCATATATGCTAAGCACCTGTGACAAGATTTTACTTTAATTATCGTGGTCTGAGGAAAAATTTAATAAACCCGTTCGCCGTTTGGTTGTTACGTCTCTGACGTAGGCAATTGGGCATATTGGGTGCCTACAGTTATGTATACGTCACTTGCGATGTGACATAATTTAATAAGATTTTTCACAACATACTCAGATATTTACGGCTTATAGTGCACATTAGAAATATTTTGCGAGTGAGCTGGTTATATTGTTACACACTAATTACTTAAGTACCTACTTATGTGTGTTTGTGACACAAATCAAACACGCTTGTCTAAATCTGAACTCAGCATTGCACACCTCAGATCAACCTAGAGAATAAGATGGCGCATGGCGTATGATTTCGGTGAAGCCAAAAACCATCCAAAAACTACGCCACTGTCGTATATGTACACAACACGCACTTATTAACGCAAAAAAACTACGCTATTCGCTTGTTCATTCTTACCTCGACATTATGTGCATTGGTTTAAGGTATAATTTCGTATAAGTACATAAGTATACATAGTGCATTATAAAAGTGTGGCCAGGACTACATTTTTAGGTTCTTTTTAAAAACTGTGCAGATTTTTAACAAGTCAATTTTTACACACACTTTTACTACAAATTTTTCACATTAAACTCTTAAAAATATGTGCAGTTTTGGAATTTTAAATCTACTAAGGTTGTATATTGGAACGGAAATGGCTAACGTAAAGTTTGGGAATTAGTATTATAGTATTATTATACAGTATTATTAACATTACCATGCACACAAGTTTATTGAAGAAGTGGCTTCAGCGAGAAACGCAGTGTTCCATCTTTTCCCCTAGGTTGATCTGAGATTGCACACTTGAATTGTAATTATGTGAATGGAGGTCTTCTTGTGAATCCTAACTAATCCTAATCCTAACTAATATCATAATGAAAAATTGTGTTTGTTTGTCTGTTTTTGAAATTTTGCATACACGTTATCGGGGGTACAGAATAGGAGTCACTTACTCAAATTATAATATTAACCGTGGGGAATACCGCGAGGTAACGCTAGTAAATAAATAAAATACATTTAAGTTCAAACATAATTACGACAAGATATAAACCTAAGTAAGAAATCAAGAAAATTGGGCATATTTTAGAATCCTACGCCAAAATTATGTCTTAGAGTGCTTGCGATATTCGGTACAAAACGAACCTGTGAAATATTATCACAGATTTCTCAGGTACATCTGTGAGATAAGCTTGATAATCCTCAGAGAGCACCGCCACGCCCTCTATCGCATTCCCTCGGATTCCTCCGTTTCTGGCAAATGACCCGCTTTACACCAAAATTGCTTCGTTAACCGACTCCCTGGCTGTATTTGTTACAATCTTGTTCAGCGGCGCCAGGGGAGTCATTCGAAACCGCTCGTTAACTATATTTTCAAATTTTTATGAAATATAGCGGGTTAGGGAGATTTTTCTTAGATAATTAACGTTTATTAGCAGAGTTTGGTGTTATCTAACATTTTTATTAGATACTTGATTTTGTCCGTGGCTAACACTCATTGTTGACAATTGTAATATCCTTACGTAACTATTATATTTCTTCATTATCATCATCATTCCAGTCTCTCACGACGAGGTAGATTGAGCCGTTATCTACCACGCTGGCTCAAAAATGTATCTTTTACAAACATTTACAACTCTTCCTCTTTCTCATATTGGCTTAGATCACAAAGTATCTACTACTAACTTTATGGTTTTAACTAGCTGTGCCCCGCGGTTTCACCCGCGTTCCTCATTTTTCGGGATCATAAGTACCCTATGTCCTTTTTCGTACCCCCGACAACGAGTATGCAAAATTTCAAGATGATCGGTTGAGTAGTTGAGACGTGAAAGCGTTACAAACAAACAAACAAATAGACTCACTTTCGCATTTATAATGTTAGTTAGGAAAGGATGGTGACATTTATTTTTTAAACATTTTTAAAGTATTTATATTATATTTATTTCGTCTACTTATTAGTATTTATTTTGTGTATTTTTATTATTTTTATCTTATTATTTTTTACGTCTTGTAAAATTATGTATTACTATTGTATTAGTATTAGAATTTTCAAGGCCTCAACTTTTATAAATGTTCCTGTCCATTCAGGTTGCCTGGAAGAGATCGCTTTGAGCGATAAGGCCGCCCATTAAAAACTTAGTTAAGCCTAATTTAAGTACTATTGTAATTATTTTATGTTTTTAATAAAGAGTTGTTGTTGTTGTTGTTGTTGATGGTACAAATATAAAGATAAGTATCCTGCCATTCAAAATTAGACAGTTATATCAAAGCAAAAACTTCTTGAAAAGGAGGACTTCAATTTATAAAAAGTTATTAAGCGTTTAATAAAATTCCTAGAAGAAAGCGAAAAAAAGGGATAAGCAATCTAATTTAGCAAAGACTCTAGTAGCGGAAGCTTTTAAAAAAAACATTTTTACCAACAATTCTTACGATATTCCCTTTCTTAATGAGGTCCCTAGGTTCCTTGTATAACAAGCGCTCAGCCGCGAATAAGGACGTCCGTATATACGACGCGACCGAAGTCGCTTTTCCGACTTAGCCGTCGTGGCTTTCGTTATGCATTTTAATAAAATTTCGTACTGGAACCGTGAACATGAAACCTAGCAAAATTATATCGTAAATTTTTTTTTTAACCTTTTACTGCTGATTTACAAAATTAAGAATGAAGAAATGAAGAATAAGGAAAGAATGAAGAAAATAATGAGTTTGAGTGTTTAGATTGGATATATTTTGTACTAGCTGCGCCCCGCGGTTTCACCCGCTGTCCCACAGGAACCGTTTATTTTTTCGTAATAAAAAGGACTCTATGTCCTTTTCTGTACCCCAGACAACATGTATGCAAAGATTCAAGACGATTTGATGAGTAGTTGAGACGCCAAAGCGTTACGAACAAACAAACTCACTTTCGCATTTATAATATTAGTTAGGATTTGGTGTCAATAAAGAGTTTTTTTTTTTTGTATTTTATTGACTTGATGACCGCGGCGCTATTGGCTACCTACCTTTACGAGACCTAACGTAGCCTCATGTGCGAACGGCCAAAGCTCGGGCAGAAATGTGGGCGTTTAAAATAATTTCCTCTGCGTTCTCAACGGCAATTTGTCAACGTCACGGAACGCGTATGTGGAGACTTTCGAACTTACTCCTATATCTCAATAACCTGTTATCGTATTACGAAAAAGTTTACTTTTTGGAAGGAAACGTCTAAGCATAATATAACATAACATATCGTCACGCCTTTCCCCCGAGGTGGCTGGCAGAGGTGTAATACAACACCCACACTTCGCCGGACGATATTCAGTCCCAAATTTGACAGGGGGTGAGCCTGTCCATACACCGGGCTCCAGTCATGTAGCAGATTACATACAAAACGCACATTTGCTCACACAATGAACAATCGAACCCGCTCCCCCTGGCTTGAGAAGCGGGCTTTCTCCCAACTAGGCTGCCATCGCATTGTCTAACAAAGTCTAAGCATGTTACTATATATAAAATAAATAAATAAATTCGGGACACATTCACACACGGTCACCTGACACCAAACTAAGCAAAGCTTGTACTATGGCTGCCAGAGACTGATATACATACTTAGATATTTTTAAATACATATTTAAATAGATATTAACACCCAGACATAGAACAAACACAAATACTCATCACATAAATGTTTGCCCTAGGTAGGAATCGAACCCACGCCCCCACGCTCAGAAGGCAGGTTCACTACCAACTGAGCCACCGAGACAGTCAATATAAAAACACTATATAATATGTTTAGATATAAAATATCTCAGTCTACTGGCTGAACATGTCATCTACCGCCGCGCTGTAAAGAGTTTAAGGCTCGGTGTTACACGAAATCAACAACAAAGAGTTTTTTTTTTGCGCCTAGTTTGTTAAGAAGAGTTGTGATGATCTGGCACTACACAAAAAATACAGCTGGTAGAAAAAACAATCATTATCAGTTTAACCGTAGTAAAAATTTGAAAATCATTCTCAATGTGGAAAAAATATCCCAAAAAGTATCGTCTGGAAAAAACTGTTTGAGCGTAGTTCTCTAAATTTTCAACGATTACAAAAAAAAATCGATCATCAAATAACCAGAAAAGTTCTCTAAAGTTTAACTGAGTAACTTTTTCTTAATTTCTTGTTCTTATTACTATGAATAGCAATAAATACGGCAAAAAATTACCATCTCATTTTACCATATGATACACGATTTTCAACTCTAAATGAAGCAGCTTAAGTAAACCTGTGTATGGGTAGAAATTCGCGGTTTGACCGAACCTTAAAAGTAAATTATAAAGCGCTCATAGCTCTACAGCCTCTACATCGTATTATTTTCAAGTTAAAGTATTTGTTCTGAACTATACTTATTTAAATCTAAGAGACAGTTTAAATTTAGTGTACCTGCCTATAATGTTTTATTTAAAAGATACACTTACAAGATGTGGGATTGTTCAAAGCCCTCTTTCGTGTATAACATCAAGAAATGAAAAGTCTCTCCAATTCCATTTCACGAAAGTACTTCAACAGGCATTTTATTAGGTGAAAGTAAAACACAACTAACAGAGTAACTAGCAGTAACTCCGTACGAGCAGGTAACAAAGTTTCTACAAGTTGCTCGACTAAGGGTGTCCGTTCACTTGCAAGCTCAGTGGCTAACCGCCTCGTGATAGTCGACCGCCTCGCATTGGCATTCAAGAAAATTAACCTAATACTGTAACATAAAGTCCTTTTAGATCGTTTTTTTAGAGAGGACCACGTGCGGTGCACGGTCTGCGGTTACCGCTCGCCGGCAACTCAGCGAGTCGATCTAAAATAGACTTTGTCACACTTTGTGATAAGAATGTTTTCATTTTTCATGAATATCAATGCAAAACGGACGGCGGCTGAGCTTACAAATGGATGGACACCCTTCAACTATATTATTCTACAAGTAAGTTACGTCGCCGTCAGCCCACAGGTTTTCAACATGAACTAGAGAATTGAACAGATACCTACCTGTCTTTTTGAGACATTTATTTCTCCATGCTACTGGCGTCGCTAATGGCAATGAAAGGCTAGTAGTTCAAATTGTATTTGCTCGTCTCAGTAGTTAAGTGTCGGGCAGATGTTGCCCGTAGCAAACAACACTCTGTAAGTAAGCTCTGTTGCTTGATCAATTGCTTGTTAATTTATCAAGATTTCTACGAATTTGTGCTTTCATCTCACATCCACTGTTTAGTTTGTCTATGCTCTTTACCCGTTGTATTTTCGCCTTGTGCCTTCATCTTCAAGGCGAAACTTCGCAGATTTCATCAACGCTGTCTTCGGAGTCATTATAAAGTTTCTTAGCTCTTGAAAGCAAGAGCTGAATAGCTAGTTAATTTCTTTGAGATAACTTTCTGAGACTATTCGAGAAATTAGCGATAGGCATTTTTATTCTTCACCGACTTCTTCTCGAGGTTTTTCAATTTATATCGGGATAAAAAGTATTCTGTATTTCATGAATAGAAATAGATTGGACAAAAGTGACGCAAACAGAAAACTACTTACGATAGTGACAAACATACGAACTTTTATTTTATAGCCAAAAAGTTATAACTTTATTTATGTGCGTTGTCTGGACCACGCATTCACTCCACCAAAACAACTTATTAATCCCCCTTGAGCCAACTTAAACAAGTGAATATTGTTTCTATATTCTTCGCAAGTTTTCCGACAGCTCATTATCAACTCACTCGACTCCGAGCAGTTTGTGTCTGTTCAACTAGACCTATTGTCTCATCCGATATTTTCCACGCTTTGCGCAACTTTACAAGTACTTCGGAGCGATAAGCGAGAGGCTATGTAGCTACAGTATCATCGTAGCACAACGAAATAAACTCTACTGCAGTGTGTTTAGGTTTATTTTTGTTCTTCATATTAGTTCTAAATTGAGTAGATATTATTGTATGTATCAGGACAGAAGTATTGCGAGTTCAAATCACGTGGGGGCCACCAATTTGTGGAAGGTCTATTGTGAAAGCGTCTGCCTTTGGAAAGAGCTTTGCGACCGGTGAAATGTGGAACTTTATTTGCAACAACAGTGTTGTGGTGGCGAATTCGTTAGTTTATAAACTAATAAGCGATAAATATTTCAATAGAGATGAATCCTTTTTTATGGATAGACATTATACGCAACCCGACCCACTGAAACAGAACTGATTTTCAAACTTATACCTACTTACTTATCAACTATTTCATAGCTAGAAAACTACTTGGAAACCTATTTAAGGACACATTACGTCTTAAAACACTTAAAATTGAGACCCATTCCATGTTGTATCAATCTAGGTCAAAAAATAAAACCAGCAATTCGGGAATCCGCTTATTTTCGTAGACAACTAGACCAAGCGTCTAATATTATCTGCATAAATGCCGCGGTGAGAAGCTCACATTGAGCCCATTTTCGACGTGGCAACACCTCGCGGTAATATTCACTCACCTCTTTCATGAATTTTTCCCACAGGACGTAAATAATTCACGTTTTGTTCCGACTTGAAAAGCTTTTTTTTTTAATTCAGCCGTAGAGAGGTTTATGTTGCACTTTGGCTCTATAATACGGAACGAATGAATTTAGTCCTTTTTTATTTGCCGGACGAATGATGATGTAGCACACGTTTTATTTTTGACGCTTTTGTGCGGGTCTGCCGTTGCAAAATTTATAGACTGTGTTAAATAATGTATTATGCGGGATAGGTAACCAAGGAATGTAGGTTATCAATAAGTAGTCCTAATCATACATGATTTATACTTATACTAACTGCGCCCCGCGGTTTCACCCGCGGTCCCACAGGAACTGTTTATTTTTTCGAGATAAAAATTACCCTATGTCTTTTTCTGTATCTCAGAAAACGTGTAAACAAAATTTAATGATGATTGGTTGATTAGTTAGGGCATGAAAGCGTTACAAACCAACAAACAAATAAACAAACAAACGTACAAACTCAATTTCGCATTTTAATATTAGTTAGGATTTACTTGACAAGACACAACAAATGGCAATAACATCGTACTTGATTCCGTTAATGTACTAGTCACTCTGAGAGACCTCGCGACCTGCAGAGGAAGATTCAGACATATGAAAACATTTTTGGTGAAGCATAGACGCTTCGCTTGCTAACGCTCGCTTGGTCGTCGAGAAAAGCTTAAGAAATTAATGTCACCTCCGGTCAGGGTCGCTTGTTTCACTGATGGGATGGTCAGTATACGTCAAAAGTATACACACATTTTAATTTTAAACAAAGAAGAAAAACCCAACTGAAAGTGCCTAAGACCAGATAATGCAATAGAAAATATTGGAAAGTTGTTTAGTTACTATTTATTTACGTCCATCTAAAAACACTATCCCGCTTTTGCGTAATCAGGTAAAAACGTCATCTGTTTTTATCCATCTCTCCTCACAACAGTAAAAAGAACTATATTTAAAGGCAAGAACTAAAACATACAAATAGAGCCTAAGTACATGTTGTTCTGAGCGGCGTAGAAAGCTATGCTTGTTGGGCGTGCGCCAAAATGAGAATACGCCGCAGATTAAATAGCAGTCGGGGCAAACTACGAAATAAGTAGTAACTTTTTCGACACTAGTTGCTTCTTCCGGTTCTACCTTTAATCTTACAGAAATCACCAACACTAACCTAAAGCCAAACATGAAAGTTCAAACACAATCCAGCGTGGTTAACTAATATTACCACAACAAAGAATAGCAAAGCTTCTTCTACAGCTAAAGACTTTTGCGCAAAAAAAAAACATGTGATCTCCAAACCGCATACCCGTTTCTAAGTACTTCTAAATCGTAAGCCATTACTTCTTATGGTCTGAAGTGAGTTCAACTAAGTGCCTCAAAACCGTAATGGTTAAGGCACTTACCTCGAAGTAGTAACATGCTTGTTATGTAAAAGCCATTCAATAAATTCACGCAGTACTTCTCTAGGAGCTAACTCCAGCAATAATGTATTCCTAAAAATTGAGATGAGATATTTTTAAGCGCACGTAGCGAGCCATAAATTCAGTGGCAAATTTTACGAGTTACGATATAAGAACGGGGCAGCAGAAGCTGAAAATTATGCAAAATATTCCTGCTCGAAATATTCGTAGAGAATGCATTGCCTAAATATAGGGCGCTTTAAGTTTTGAACTGACTAGGTACGCGTAAGTACTATGGTATAACAATATACTTCGCTAGGTAAAGCGTTTCGAGTCAAAAATGGTCACGTGGGCAACACGCAGTGACGTCAATCGATGCTTAAGCAAGACCGAAATAAGTCATTTACAAATAGTTCGAAACAGATGATGACGATGAAGAGTGTCGTTATCAGGTGTTGGCTCCCGGGACGCTAGACCTTGTTTGTAAGTACTATTTATTAGTTCCTTTTTTAAAGCGGACAAAATTTCAGAAGTCTGTCAACTGTTGCGAAAGAGGTCATATACCTGAACTGGTTTTTTGTACGGCTACGAGGTATTTTGAATGCAGATATGTATTTTGAAACTATGAAAATAAAGATTTAATTTTAAAAATACCTTGTCACTTTAAGCATTTTATCCGTTAAATTTCAAATTAGTAATCCATTTACATCATGTAAAACAAAATTCTTGTTGGACAACTCTACCAAAAGCACAAACTACAAAGGAGTTTGTCATAAGACAAAGCACCGTGTTAAAATTACGCAAGATAAGCGAAACTTGAAACTTCAAAATAATCATAAAGTATCAAAAAACAATTCGCAAAAACTATACTTATTAAAAGTTATTTTTACTACACAGCTACGGTGCTACGCAAAGTGGTTCTACGGAAGCCAATTATATTGCTACGTCTACAGAAAACAATCGTTACGTAGCAGTATCAGTAGGGTCAGGTGATCAAGGAGGGAGATTACTCTAATCTCTCCCGACCTAATGTGACATTACAGTAATGCCTACCACGTAGTCAATTGGCCAGATTAGCCAAGGGTCTTCTCATGCCGCGCTAACATGCTAATGGTATTTTACGATGATATATTTATTCAAATGTATCACAAATAAGATGGCACTGGTAAGCGGCATCATAATTTAGAAGATTTCGGAATGCGTATTATTTTTTTAAAGCAAAACGAAAGCACACATTATGCTACAACTATTAACTACGTATACCTACAACTATACAACAATTTGTACTTAGTTTTCTATGTTCAAAAATTGTTTAGAAACGGTCGTGTTGTCGCTTGAGCTTTTGGAATTAGTTACACGTGAATGTTATAATTTTCAGCGTGACATCAAAAACTATAACCCGTCTTTTGTTGTATTATAATAACTTACCTATTCTACGTCTAATAATACTCCTACTCATATTTTGGTATTAATTAAGGCGCAGCCCGGTGTATTCATCTGTAAGTTTCTGTTTAGTCACTGAAGCATCATTTGCCATACTCGGGTGATCGTGGCGCTTGAGCTGTTATTAATGAACGTTACAAGAAACAAGAAACGACGACGTTGGAGACGGGTTAGATGTCTTGCAATACATAATCTTAGAACAAGAACTAAGGTTAGGTTTGTCCTTGTTTCATGAAATAAAAAATAAGTTCGCGTAGCTTAGTCAGCCCTGTGGCCAAATATTATTTAATCTGGTATAAATATAGTGGCCTCAAGGCCTCCTCTAGCGACTTCCACCTATCTCTGTATTTTGCAATTCTCATCCATTCTGGACCAGCAACTCTTTTAAGGTCATCCTCCCAACGTCAACAACAAACTGCCTAGATAAATGTACCTATTTGAATAAATATTATTTTATTTAAATAGGTACATCAGAGTGCAATTATGATATGACAGACAACACGATTTTCCAAAATTATAATTAAATTAAGATAAATAGAATTAACTAAAATGTAAAAAGGACAACAAAAATGAATATAAATACTACCTATCTACATATATGTACAGCTTATGTACACTATAGCAGCGCTTATAAAAAGCTCACCTGACAGAAACGCTAAGGAACTAGGTTAAATGTATGGAGCCAAACGAAAACGAAAAAAGTTTTCGTTAATTATTAAAACTCGTGGTAAGCCCCCAGGCTTTTATAGTATTCTGATTTTTTTTTTAAACATTTTGTATATCTTCTTATGATAAAACGAAATAAGGGTAAGGAATTCAGCCAAAAAGACCTACACAAATTTGCTTTACATGTCTTCAGCTCTTTGAGTAGATACGTAAATAGGCTGGTTTTTCTTTCTGTATTTTTTTTTTAAGTTGTTACATAAAAAGAAAACGTCACAATACGGCAAAACATTTAAAGGGTGTATCTTTAAGCGACGTAAATGTTCTAGGATATCATTGTACTCATCATTATGAAAAATCAGCTATTCTACACAAAAACTTTACTTATTGATCGTCGACAAAATGTATAGAACAGCTGTTATTTTTTCTCGATTTCAGTTGGTCATGAAGATGAATACAATGAAATCCTAGAATATGTCCGTCATTTAAAGATACACTCCGTATATTGACTAAATAGTTTTACCTTCAACTATTTGCCTTAACTATACCTATAGTTATACCTTAACTATATAGTCAATATGTCATATACGAGTACCTACGTGTCAATAAATAGGTAGGTTTTCTCTTCTTTATGAATAAAATAACAGACACGAAACTCGAATTTGATTAGGAACCCGCAACAGTAAGTAACCGAGCGCAGGCCGCCTCTGAAACCCGATAACCGCAGCTCCGATCACAAGCTCACAACTCTGAGCTCCCTTGACGGGTATGCTACAAACTTTTACAACAAGTTTTTGTAAACCCAAACCTTTTTAAATTTTGTGTCATAAAATACCCTATCTGCCCTTAACTTTGCAAAGTGTCAAAGTTCAAACTGCTATCATTAATTTCTGTCAAGATATGTCTCATACTTAGCCAACTCTACTTGTGGGTCTCAGAACGCCGCTCAAAAGCCATTTACTTTGATTGGCAACAGCTTTAACATAGAATAGAATGGGTAATGTTATTGAAGAAACCCTACTACCCTATTTTTTCAGTTTTACAATAGAATTTTGGGGCTCAAATGGGCCCAAAAATCATATTTTTCGTATTCCAGTCTCGTACATGTAGGAACTTTTCCTCACAAAGGTCTTGCTTTTAATGAGATGAATACGTTTTTTCACGTATAAGCCGGCTCACGCCTCTCCGATGCTTTCTACTCGAGGCTGCCTTTGTTGATCTTTTCAGGGAAACTTTTAAAAGCTTTTAAGTTTGTTGAGCTACTGCAAAAATCCGTTTTTTAGTTTTTGGGCTATGCTTACTGAGTACTTAAGTTATTATTTATTTAATCTACATTTCTCGCAGATTATAATCTAGCCTAAAGCTTCTAAGTAATTTATATCCAACTGAAAGTTCCAGGTAATTAGCTACTAAAACGTGTCGAATAACATGTTCCTCAACGATTTTTTTATCTCTCATTCTTAGAAAATGATGTGTGGCTTATACTTTGTTTTTGATTCGTTTGTATACCTATGTACTTAGTTCTTCATTCGATTTGTATTTGTTGAATCAGTTTCAGCCAATTTCGTAAAAGCGGCTAAAACAGATTCCGTTCCCGGCTGTTCAGTTGATTCTATTAGCGTTTGGATAAAAAATGGAAGACCCTGTGACATCGTGATGTGAGACGATTTTTCTTTCGCCGCTGCCGACGACGGTTTCTAGAACGAACTTAAATAAATGGGATTAAGAAGGCTCGAGAATATTTTCGTGTGAGGGATGAAATAATGAGATGAGGTGAAACGTAAGTATACGGTGTGTTTTAAATCAAATTGTAGACAAGCATACCTAACTACTTTCCAATTTGCTTATATTATTTTAAGCTAAACATTTTTATGTTGGAACTTGTAAAAGACTACAGCGAAACTCACAAAATCGTTAATTCCCTAGACTCAGAAGATACATTTTAGTTAACATGTAAAAATACGGTTCATTGTAATAGAGCTATGAAATACGACCACAGTCTGGAAAAGTAATTCGATTTCTAGCCCGAATAACTTCGTTCCGATCGAAAAGAGTAGGTACTTGTGGTATTCGTTAAGTATTCATGCTGTACAAGCAGATTTTGATCTTATGACGAAAAGAATAGGGTTCTTGAGAAGATATTGTAAGTGAAGGGGCATTTTACACCTGACTGAGTCAAATATGGCACTGCGGAGGCTGAGAGAAAGTTTAAGAGGTCTGTTTGTTCTGTAACTAAGTCGTCTGCGGGGAGCTTTTGTTTCGATACGGGACATGGAGTCAGAATGGCTGTGAAAAGACATTTGAAAGGCCATAGTCACTATCCTTTATTGTTAGGGTCGTAACAAAATGATGGTCGTCTTGTGTGTGATCGAACAGTCTGAAGAAATAAAGTAGGGCACAAAAATGTAATCTAAACTATTATCATGAAATCTTCTGTTCATAAAAATGATACTGATCAGAATTACTCATAAAATCACACCGACACGTCATAAAGCTTTTTATTTACTAGGTATGATAAATCTTATTATTTTGTATTTCCACGAAAATATTTTAGTAAGGAAAATTATTTTATACAGTAAACAAAATCATTTGTACCTACAATCTGATGTAACTACGTAACCTATTTAGTTGGCCTACAACAAACAGTTGGAAAACAGTTCAATTAGACTCTTGACTAAGATAAAGTCTAAAATCTAAAGATTAGACCGCTAGTAGCTTGCTGTGGATTTCAAGAGATCCAACCTCACTTAGCCTGTTCTCTATACAGAATGATATCAAATAAATCTTGATTCAGCAGGTCAGCTCCCACTGGTTTGCGATTGATGGGATTTGCATCGGATCCGGACAAACAGCGGAAATGTCGGCTCTTTCATTTCCATTTTGTTTAGACGGCTTATGAAGCTGTGTTATTCAGCGCTATGAATATTAAGTAACATATCCGTTCTCTGGATATCCATCACCACTTCTAATTTATGCTCATCTGTATTATTATCATACCCAACCCATCTAAAACCTGTTACGGATTTGAAGCAACTGCTCCTACGCCTGAGGCTTGCCCGTAGTTTTGTACTTAGTGTTTTTACGTATTAGAAATGTAAAAAGTCGTGTCTTATTATAAAAAAAAACATAACATTATAGTCACGCCTTTTCTGCGAAAGGGCTTGCAGATGTGTATTACAGCACCCACACTTCGCCGAACGATATTCAGTCCTTAATGTGACAGGTATGCCTGTTGCCATATACATTGCTTTGGTTTTGTAGCAGATGACATTAAATACGCACATCTTATTATAATATAAGATTTTATCATACTTTTATCTTCTTTGTACTTCTTCACTTCACAAAACTTCAAGGCTAGAGTTAATAAGTACCTTATAGGTCGTCGTGCTCCATCTTAGACCACAACGTCGCTTGACATCAGGCGAGTTGGTGGTCAAACGCTGACTTATTGTCCATAAAAAAAATATATATGATTTTATTTTAATAAGATTTGTCATTAATTGAAGAGCATTATGATGCTCTTAAATTCTTGGCAATTTTATATGGATCGATTTTGTTAATCGTTTTAAAATATCAAACCTTATACCAGATAGACAACTACATAAAGTTACTTTCTGATTACATAAGTGATGTGGTTAACTAGCGAGAAATAATTTGAATTAACGGGAGTAAATCACAGTAGAAATAGGTCCACATTTCAGCATTTCAACGCTTGTCCACATTCCATTAACCAAACATGTCGGACAGGGCTCGTCCGAGAGATTCCAGAGGAGAATTAGTTTGAAATTAGTTTGCGTAGGTACGAGTAGATTCTCTGTACCGAGCGTCCCGGATTTGCGTTAAACAACGATTTTAATCAGTTTAAACAACGAAATATCTGTTTAACTCGTTAGGTTATGAGTGGCAATGTTCCACGATGCTTCCAAGCGGTAAGCTACAATGTAGAAAAAGAGTACATGGATGTTTGAAAGATGTAGTATGTTTTACTTAAAAAGTTACAGTAGGTACTTACAGTTTATAGGTAACTACCAACAAACTTTAACTAGGGCCTATTTAGAGCTAATTTTTAATAACTTTATATTTAAGCCATAGCCGGGCAAAGGGTCATAAAACATTTACTGTTTGCAAAAATGCAATGTACAACTTTGTAACATAAACGATGTTATATTTCCGTTTATGGTACCATTAAATTATTTTTCATACAGAACCATCGTCACTAATAACCATTTCCCGTGCAAGTTCAAATAACGTAGTAACATGATCTTGCACGTATAACTTTCCAACAATTTGCTACGAAGTCCTTACAATATCTTACTCTCTGCTAAAGTCAAAGCTTTTACTGCAACGAGCATCGCGGCATCGCTAGAGACACTCAAATAAACAATGTTGATAAGCCTCCCTACGTGATTCTATCGCACCAGCTGGCGCACACTGAAGAAATTGTTCTTGCATTGGGGTAAGGCACGCAATCGTGAATGCTTGCGCGCCTTTCCCCATGCTTCTACTGAAAAACAAACAATATTACTTACGTTGTACGTGCAAGGTACGTTAAAAAAAGTAAGTTTACGTAAAAGAAACTTCGATACAAATCCCAAAAATGTAAAACCAACCATCTTGAAGGATGATTGAAGCTTCAAGGTTTATAGTTAAAGTAGGTGACCCTAACGCTAGATACTTCTAATGACATCCCTAAGAATATATTTATTTAGGCTGTACGTTACTGCAAACAAGACAGCTCGGTAAACAACCTGCACCTAAAGATAACTGTGCTCTACCGTGATGCTTAAGCCCAGTCATTTGTCTTAAAGTTACCCTAGTTTTATGAAACCCCCTCATTTTAAACTACAATCTTAAATGCACAGTGACCGTAAAAAAGATTGGAGGGGGCTAGTTGGTAAGTAGACTGCGAGCGGCCATAAGTGGCTCGGGACACAAACCGTGAAGCCTATTAAAGAAACCTTAAATAGAATTCCAGCTGAGATTTATGGCTTTTTCGCGAGCGACCTTCTTTCGCTCGTTTAAAATTCATAAAAGGGTCTGGAATTTCTACGATTAATTAGTTATCTTTTAATAAGAAGGATAACGTGCCGTAAGGCTTAACCAAGGTTAGGTTAAGGTTTTATTATCAATAAAAACTTTGAATAGAATATTTTTGAAAGGTTACCTGACCGTCTGTGCAAAATCAAAGACCTTTACAGGTCATTTCATTTCAAAAGTCAGCACACTCTCGTGTAAGCCAAACGCTTGCCAATCGCTGAGTAGCTGCCGGTTGGCTGGTCATGTACTTGGCAAGCTATCAAGTTCATTAGTGGACCCAAAAAAGCCGCAGGAGCTAACTTACGACGCTGGATGCAATAATGTATAGCTGCCTCAAAAGTCGCACAATAAAATCGGATCCAAATATTCAGTTCAAATCGCTTGATTTGGCTTACTCCGCCTTTACCTACCGCATACGATTTTTCATGACCGTAAATTGCAGAAGGCTTTCACAGCGTCTTTGCGCTGAAGATCGTAAATATTGTACAACTGCTGCCCGTTCTGATGTTGGAAGTACAAATACTTCCAACATCAGAACGGGCAGCAGTAGTAAATTGGCCTAGTTTCAATGAGCCATTAAGTGGAGAATTTCCTCATTTGGCCAGGAATTAAATCGTATCGTTTCAGTACTATAGCCTTATCGAGTTGAGAACTACGCGCGCTTTCAAAGTCCACTAAAATAAAGTTTGATGTAAATACGCTTAAGCATAACTGTTGTTTGGTTTTAATACAACATGTTTTATTTCTTTACATACAGCTGTGATTTTGCTAACAGACAACTATGGAAGTCTTTTTTCGTTCTACAAGCCTAGTAAAAAACGTCCTTGTACCTAGTAAAAACTAATCTACTACGTGACAAGTAGTCAAGCCAAGACCATGTTCCACAAAACTCTGCATGCGTCTAAGGAGAAAGAAAATCGAACTGTATGGTGTTAAGAAGAAGCCGTTTTATTATTTATCATAAAAACAGACTATTCATACGTAAAAATATCTATCACAAAATAAATTTAAAATTGAAAAAAAAACTCCGACACCGATTTTTATCAAACACTCCCGACTAATTCACCTTTCAAACGAAAAAAACAAAATCGAAATCAGTTCATCCGTTCGAAAGCTACGATGTCACTAACAGACATACACACGCATACACAAACACACGTGAAACTTATAACACCCCGTATTTTTTGCGTCGGGGGTTAAAAACTACAATAAGAAAAAGAATCGTATGTAGTTTTTCCATACTGCCAACACTACCGGTGGCATAAAACATTGATACGGGCGTTGTCTCATCTCGCTGTGGTATCATGTTCACTCATATTTTACCAGGCGCGCTTTACACGTGATTCTAGGCCTGCTTCGTGGCTTTTACGGTAGCTAATAAATCTGAGAGATAGAGAAACAAAATGTAGTTCAGAATTTGACGGTGTTACCTAAGTCTTATATGAGAAACTAGCGACCCGCCCCGGCGTCGCACGGGTGCAATGCTGATACTAAATACACTATAGAAAAACTGTGAACGTTGTATATAAAAACATAGCGGCGGGCTCTGGCTTCGCACGGGTATAACATATATAGCCTACTAACATCACATTAGAAACCTCAAAAATAACAGTATTTCTCCACTATTTCATTGATGTTATTATGCATATAAACCATCCTCTTGATTCTCTATATATGTTTTTAAAAAAAAGCATCAAAATCCGTTGCGTAGTTTTAAAGATTTAAGCATACTTGTTTTATACTATGTAGTGAAGAGAGAAATCGCTAGATAAACTAGAACAAAAACAGCTCAAGTACATGATTCCTATAATTAAGTTTGATCCGTCGTTTGGTCGTGAATAAGCGACAACGCTACGTTTGCATTTAATATTAATGATAATTTAATAATAATTGATATCTACCTTTTTTATGATTATATGGGCCCACGTTTGACCGCAACACACCTGATGAAAATTGAAGATGCGGTCTAAGATGGAGCACGCTTGCCCATGAGGTGCCTATTCACTCTTTTGAAGAGACCCAGGTTGTATTTATTGCTGGGGAACAACGAGGCAGGAAGTGCGTTCCACTCCTTGGCAGTTCTTATTAGGAAGGAGTTTTGAAAGCGCTTCGTGCGGGCTTTATTAAAGCTGACGACATATCGATGGAATGTCTGCCTCGATGACCTGTGGTGGAAGTCAAATGATGGAATCAGCTCGAATAGTGCACATTCTCCAAAATGGAGGCGGTAAAAATTTTACAAGCTACACGCCTATAGCTTAGAAAACTTTAAAAGATTCTAGCAAACATCTCTGATAATTCAAACAAAAGATAATGGAAACAATAGTTCTCAAGCAATAAACGCCGCGATACAAGAACAACGATGAATGAAGCATGTTCATTTGTTCCCAAAAAAAAGATGTTACGACTAATTTTGGTGAGCGACCCTTTGTTTTTAAGGAAAACATTTAGCACCCTCTTCGACCAAATCACGCCGCGCCGAACGTTAATTACTCATAGCCCCGAGTTAAAAGAGCAACCAACTTCTCTGTGCACTCGGTCAAATGATGGAACCAAAATTTACTATGAGACGTTTGTTCAGAAAATGTTAAGGTGGCTCCCAACTCAACTCTACAGAAAACTTGGTCGCATCGTAAAGAGAGGAATGAATTAACTTCTTCCGAAGGCTTCACAATTTGCCGCGGGCCTTTTCTAAAGATAGACAATTAAATTAAAGAAATTGCCCAGTCTGGGCTTTGTACTAATGTAATTGATAAAACGTTCTGTTATATTTATACCTACAGAGGTATACAACTGGGGAAGTCGTTAATATTTTAGTTATTGAAAAAAAATGGAAACTATAATATTGCAATGTTTTTTGAGGTATAAAAACTAACAAAAATCTAATACAGTCATGCCATCTTTCAGCCATGCAGTCACAAATCACGGTTACAACTAACATTCACTGACGTATGTAATATCGGTATCTGCTATAGAAAAAATAAGATTATTTTACAATTAAGATTTCATTCTGTCGCCAACTATGCAGGATCAACTGGGGCAAATGCGTCTGTGGGGCAATTGCGCCTTTCGAAAATTACTGACAAACCCTTCACAAATTAGGCAACTAACGCCATCTTGTATACAGATGATTGCAACTAGAGATGGAATGGAATGAAATGGAATGAAATGGAATGAAATGGAATGAAATGGAATGAAATGGAATGAAATGGAATGAAATGGAATGAAATGGAATGAAATGGAATGAAATGGAATGAAATGGAATGAAATGGAATGAAATGGAATGAAATGGAATGAAATGGAATGAAATGGAATGAAATGGAATGAAATGGAATGAAATGGAATGAAATGGAATGAAATGGAATGAAATGGTATGAAATGGAATGAAATGGAATGAAATGGAATGAACAGGAATGAAATGGAATGAAATGGAATGAATTGGAATGGAAGGATTTGTCAGTAATTCTCGAAAGACGCAATTGCCCCACAGACGCATTTGCCTCAGTTAACCTACCTAATATAATATCTGAAAGTTAAGTATAGCAACCACCAAACTCTTTATATCTAAGTACTTAAAAATATTTTTCAACTTTCTATTTCTTTTCAATTTGTATCGAAATAACGCTCGAAAACGCTATTCAAACATTTTAAAGCAAAATCTGAAAAACGAAAGCGTTGTAAAGCTGTACTTTATTTATTATTAAAACCGAAACACAATACTCTGCAGTTGACAGAGGATGAAAGCTATTGTGTTCCTTTGAACAGAACAGAAAAAAAATAACAAAAAATTTCACGAGTTCCGTATAAATGAATTCGATTTAGCAAGCTGGTAACCTTTGGCAGGGGATAAAATAGGAGTAGATAGTGAGGCAGAAGTCTCGTGGCATCGCTTTGAACAATCTACAGTGGGACCCTAATTTCCGTTGCGAAAATGTATGTCGCAAAAAGATTCACTCTGTACCTACGTTATTGAAAAAGGATGATTGAGTAAAGGGAATCAATTTGAGTAAATACAGGCTACGGATTCATTACACTCTGAAATACAAATGAAAGATTTGCGAGTTTTCAGGGAATCAGTGTTGTATTTGTATTATTTGAGCTACGTAACTTGTCGGTAATTTCTAGATTTGGCAGTCTTTTGCCTGTGTTTTCACTTCTTTGTGACAACATGACATGTATACATATTTCATTGTGTTTTACTCTTCGACGAAAATGATTTTTCTTTACTTTCACTTTAGTCGAAGCTTATTATTCGATATTATATTTGATAGTGTTATATAATGTTACTAGCTGATACCCCGCGACTTCGTTCGCGTTTATTATTCATATATATATGTATATATATGTGAGCTATCCTATCTGTTAAGTTAAATCGAACTGCACACGGTGTGCAAATTTGATTGAAATCGGTGAAGTAGTTTAGGAGTCTATAGCGGACAAACAACGTGACACGTAATTTATATATATTAAGATAATGTTATATATTTGGTAGTTAGTGAAAATCTAGTTTTCTGACTAAGTAACTAATTTTCTATTTATTAAATACTAGCTGCGCCCTGCGTTCCCACAGGAACCGTTTAATTTTTGGGATAAAAAGTACCCTATGTCCTTCTCTGTATCCCAGACAACATGTATGCAAATTGATTTGCAAATTTCATGATGATCGGTTGATTAGTTAGGGTGTGAAAGCGTTACAAACAAACAAACGAACTAACAAACTCACTTTCGCGTTTATAATATTAGTTTAGGATTCTTGTAGTAAATTTTCCCTTTTGTGTTTTTGAAGAAGTAAAAATTTTAACTTTCTTTCCACCCAGCGAGACCTTTTGTGACACCGGGCATCTAGCCAACTTACACAACTTCATTGAAAAACTTTTCATGAAATAAGGCAGACTTGCCAGACTTTATTTCTCAAACCTACTATTATTTGAACCATACAAAATTATGGGTGTTTAAGGACGAAAGATGCTTACAATCATGGGATGATAATATACTCCGCCGGATATAGCATTCAGCAAGACCAAAATACAGTGAAACCTGGTTAAGTGAGACATCAAGGGACCTGCAATGTCGTTTCACTTATAGAGGTATTCCACTTACCCAGTGTCTCAGATACACAGGTATAAATAAATATCTGTCTCATTTACAGAGGGTTCCATTAATAGAGGTGAGAATACATGTTATTTCAGTTATACAGGTGCGGTCATTAAATAAAATAATGATGAAATAGTATGTAAATGAGTTTTAATAAAAAAAAAATTCAGTTACAGAGGTTTATGCATAAAAAATTTACTCGCTGTCTCAGTTATAGAGGTAACTATGATGATAAATCGAAAGAACAAATCCCAGATATAGAGGCTTACCTCATCCCAGTAACAGAGGTAATTCAGTGCCAAAGTGTTGGGACCTCAGCATGAGTTCCAGTTATGGAGGTTTCTCACTTATCCAGGTCCCACTTAACCAAGTTTCACTGTAATTCATTTACAACAAGTTCTAAAGAGACGGATGACGATGACGTCATTACCTCGTTTTTTGGATCAACGACAATGAACGACGATTCATCGAGCAACTAATCGCAACTCATCTCTACTAACAATTCCTGGAAAACTTTAGTAAACTGTATGTAAATGTATTTTCATTCGCTTGCTTTTATCGTCAATCAAATTAATACCATTACGTTTGAAAGGGATTCAATTAGACAGTAAATTAGATTTCCTAAGGCTAGCGTTACGAGGGATTTGTTCCATTACTTTTGCTGGTTTTACTTTGAGCATTCTGTGACTTGGGGTCATGTTATTTTAGTACATATTAGAAATTAAAGCAGATACGTTTTCTGTAAAGGTCTTTCCTACTTGTAATTCATTAGTTTTTAGCCAACAAAAGTAAAATGTTAGTAAGCTCTTACAATATGCTAAAAATTGCATTAATAAAACATATCGTCACGCCTTTTCCCCGAGGGGGCTGGCAGAGGTGTAATACAACAGCCACACTTCGCCGGACGATATTCAGTCCCAAATGTGACAGGGAGCGAGCCTGTCGCCATAAACCAGGCTCCAGTCATGTAGCAGATAATTAATATTTTCCATAAAGTTAAATTAAGTCCATTTTAAGCATTTGAAATCACTTACTCGGTTCAACAACAGTTCGCTGTCATAACACACCTTAGAACAACAAATTACATAATATAGTTATTTACCTTGAAACTACATCCGTAACATAAAACACAACGCAACGAGTGTTGCGGACAGCGTTTGTCCTCAACTACACCAAAAAAACTATAAATCCTTTCTAAGGACGCTATAAATTGGTGTAACGAGCGACGGCAACGTTGTTAGGTCGAGACTGGGACGTAAAGGGGCCCCTACGTGTGTGGCCCCCAGCAACCGGCCAACCTGGACAAGGGTAGGCACGTAGGACTACAAAAAGTGTCTAAAACGGACACAAAAATACTCGTGAGGAGTTACAATTTATTAGTGTACTTATCTTGCGTTATCGTCCCTTCACTTGTGTTAAAAAGCTGTTTGTATTAGCTTGGATAGCTAGATAAACGCAGGGTAACTCACGAAGCGTGTTTTGTGGTTACTTATGTAAGTTTTAGTGGTGATAAAACAAAGAGCCGAGGCTATCATTCTTTCTGTGGTCTCTCAGGCATGCGTGAACCCGCATGACGGTCTAACAAAAGATTGTTTGCCAATTCTTTTTTCTTTCCTTTCCGTCTGCTTTCAAAGCATTTGACGTGAGTTTGTTCACTCATTTACCTTCTGCTCTTTTGTACAAAAGTTTATTGCATGTTCCTAATGACTACGTTGGGGACTATTTTTCTTTTATTTTTGTTCTCGTTGTAGTTCCAAAATGGTAACAGTTGGTAATGTTACCAGGTGTATAAAACGTGTAATTTAAAAAAAATATTCAAAATCCTAATGATGTCTTCTCTTTGTTTTCAGGTAATTCAGTTAACATTAAAGCAGCTCCCATCAAAGATGCCTCTACATTAACCGGTAGAGTCATTTAAAATCCATTTTCTCTCCAAAATATCGAGTCCCCGACGAGTTCCGCAAGGGATAACTAAATCGAGTGACGGTAAAAATTTCCTCATTTCCACATAATAATAGCTACTGCAACAGGATACGAGTATGATGCTTACGTTTTTAAGGTTCCGTATTTCCTTTTAACATTTGCGAGAACCCTTCCCGTGCTTACCATCAAACCTTTATAAAGCTCCAAATCAAATGAAGCTCCGAGTCCCAGGGCAAGTAAATCTTTTAACTCTTGTGAGAGGGTATCTTCCCGATATAAACAACGTCTACGATATACCTTCAGGGTTACTTTGAGATACTTTTTGTTGACGGCCAATTTGATTTCGCAATAAAATCAAGTTAAAGGCATCTTAGGACACTTTTATTGCTGTCCAGACTTTTATGTGATAAGTTAAACATAATTTGTAAGGTTTTTTTCTATCGAAGTAGAGTAGGTACACATATTTTACAATTACTGCGGTTACGTATCACAAAATATGACGGTGTTGACGAATGAGAGTGTACTCGCTTAAAGGGGAGATGAACTGTTGTTAGCTGTCTGTCTTCCATATTTTCAAGTATTTAAAAAAAAACATATCTTACCTCTTTAGTGCTCATCATCGTCATATTGTTGTATCTGAAAACCGGGTCTATTGAATCTGGGATCATTTAATGCTATAAAACTGAATTTAACGAAGTACTTAACAGATAGATCAATTTCATCTCACTTAATTTGCTATAAAAATCCTATTCAGCTATAAATAAAGTACGTTTCTCGCTGAAGTTTCCTATCGCTCCTTGTAGGTAATTTATGCATAAGGAGACTGTCTTTTGTTACTTATTCATTCTATATTCCCTGCATTAAATAAAACTCAACTTAGTATTTAATTACAAAATACTTACACATTGAAATGGCTATGCAATTGTTTTTCCATATATAAATTCAAATTTAGCTGTCGTATTTCATCTACAGCCCTGCCTTGCCATTCAGCGGTTGAATAAAAGATAGTAAACTATAGCATTAGCATATTTATCTCTACGGTACATCTCATCCGATTGCGATAGGATATCCGATGATTTCCCAATCCCCGTGTTGTAACGACTTATCGCCACCATTTCCATCAGAATGCAAACGAGGATATGAATTATTCAATGGAATCAGTAGCTCGATAGCTTTTCGCAAGTCATAGATATTCATGCACAATGGAATGTAGAGACAGCAAAAAATATAAAAAAAGTACGTATAAGCCTTACAAACTAATTTAACAAAGCAAAGGTCCTCTCTCTTAAACTAGCACTATTGAGTGGTTGTGCGAGTGAAATGATACGATTAACACTGCTTCATTAGACTTGTTTCTTTGATGGAACGAGTCATACATTTATTTAGAAATAGTTACTTATTTGAACAAATTAGTGGTATTTTTATTAATTAACAAGTTAATGAACATGTACCTCGGTGAGACTGTGATTCCAAGAAGAATATCTCGTATCTGTATTGGAAAAGTTAAACATAAAAATCTAGTGAGTATTTTTATATTATCAAGTCGTTAAAAAGCCAAAAAAAAAATGTATCTGCCATGTGCTGCTGACCGTACTAAACAAAAAGCCGTCAACGTCTCTCAGAGAAAATAAAAGTAGGCTGCAATAAAATAAAACTACTATGAAAACTGATGGCATAAATGCTAGCAAGAAGGAAAGCATCTAAATTGTAACAGTGAATTTTTAATAAAATATTTACGAGTATTCGTGAGTCGTTCGATCAAGGCAAAAAAATTAAAGAAAGAATAAAGACAAAACAGGGATCAACTACTTCAAAGATTCGTTCAAAGACAATAACTAAACTTTATCATTTCATGTTGATGGCCAACTTTGTTAACAAACCAATTAATGAAACCATTGAAGCTGAACACTCACAAATTTCTCAACTAATATGCTAACACAAAACCAATGAGCTGTAACTTTCATAGCGTATTGTCTTACTTCGCAGTGATAAATAGCTGGCCTCGAAACTTTTTATGACTTAACAACGAACAGCGATAGATACAGAGTCCGACAAACATCTTGAAAAATGACGTCATCCGCCCTTATAGTCCGTTTTTAGGACTCTCTTGCGGAATGAAGGTTGTGTGGGGTGATTTTGACAAATGTGTGAACATATATGCGTCAACTTTATACCCGCACACTCGCACACACTGATTTGTAGTCAATTTGTTTCAGTCACTGGACTTGTCGTATATACCTACTACGAGTATTATAATATACTAGTAGGCCTATAAATGGCGATCTAGCCCAAATTCAATGTTGTTTAAAAGCGAAGTAGTCGTGTCGAGATTTAGTCATAACACTTCTAACTCTCTGTCAGTATATATTTATAGACTATAATTGTTTGCTCTCATATTGACTAAAGTAATGATAATTTACCACGCTAGTTATAGTTTTACTAAAGTAAAAATTTTTGTATCTTTTGTTTGTGATTACATGTGTAAATAAAAAAAAAACTCATGTAAGTAAGTAACTCGGTCTGATTTTTCTTTGGCCTGATACCTGATTCAGTTCATTCAATCAAAGCCTTTCTCTTTAACCGCAACAAACCTGCCTGCAACTAACGTATAATTACTATACCGTATATTACTATAACGTATATTACTGTAGCAAAATGTACAACATTATTGTATCAAAAACAGAAAAAGTACAAAAGTACGGTAGTAGCGTTTCTTTTAACAAATAGTGGGGGCTGTTATACAAGATAGTGGAACAAGCAATAAAGTCGAATCAATCGCGATTCGAGTCGCTGTTTGCAGAGAAGACTTATTGGCTGGGCAGCAGCGGCCTAACAGGCGGCCCGCCTCGCTAATCTGTAGCAAATGGCGTGTTGAAAGGTCCCGTTTCGGTACCAATTTAATACATCTTAGTACAGTACAAAATTGCAGATGTTTTTGCTGAAATTACCAGCTTTCTCAGTTTGACTAACATTGATACAATGATTAACAAAATGTTTATCTGTTTATCTGACTAACCCATAACAAAACTTGCAGTATTTTTGCAATATTGCCGGTTTCCAAAAATGAATATGCATAGAATGCTCCTTCCAAATTCCTCCTTTGTGGCTTTCTTTGGGTTTACGTTAAACAATAAATGTATTGATACACTAACACTAAATAGAAAAGTGGTACATTTCGACCTCACACCTAGTAACGGGTCAATACATTTAATATGCTACGTAAGTAATGAAATCCCAGGCAAATGTATGCAGATAATTCGTTGCGGTGTAGATCAGCTACGCCGTAGAGCCCGCTACGTAACGTAGCGGAAACCAGACAAGGGTAACGGCAGGACACAAACAGATTTACGACTTTGTTGTATTTCGTTGTTACAAAAGTTTTTTAGTTTTTGTCACAAAAAGCTAGCGGAAAACTATGAAAAAGTATAAAAATGAAAATCTCTGTGTAAGATTTCCCTTTAACAAAATATATAATATTATCATAACCTTGTTTTCCAGCTATGGTCTTCGATTCGAACCTACTTTCCAACTTTACCAGTAAAAACTAAGCGTGCTATTAGTTTTAACCGCTGTTACTAGAAAATCAGGTAACAAATCTGTGGTTAAACTACCGTAGCTGTTAGTAACAGCAATAATAATTTATTCCAAACTGTCCACATTACAAATACAAATCAAATTAGAATAAAAACGAACATTAATTTAATGAAAGTAGTAACTACCATGTACAACATTTTACAAAAACCCTGTTGTATAATTAAAGTGGATGTACACACACTTATAAGTATTCATGCAAATATATATTAAAATAAAAGCAAGAGTTATGTCCGGTTTAAGAACGCAAGAAAAAAGAATATTTTACAAAATTGTTAACAAAAATCTGTATCATTTGTTGGCGCTTTTATTCCAAGAAACTAGTGACATAGTTTAAAAATAAATCCGACACGATTAGCGTCTGCGTTCACGCTTTTAAGAGGGCGGAGCACAATGTGTGCTCAAAATGTTTATACTTAGTCAATATTTAATTTAAACTAGCATAATTGCAACCTCCAGTCGATACTGGATGAGCACCTAGCGGATATAATAGCGTTTTGTAACACCCTGTATAAGCGGATAAATCGAACTATCAGTATTCTATTATTTTGCCGGCAGAGTATATTTTACCATTGTTTTGCCATAGTACAAATTATGCGCCACTCCAGCATTATTTAGTGCAAACGATCATTGGATTTAAATCTAACCAAGTCATATTCAATATACATACTCATAGATGACGAGGACATTCTCAGTCGGTAAACTAAATCACGAGCGTGTACATCCCGAGACCGCGTGATAAATAGTCAACTACGTCTGTGACCGAGCAGATGTGACGTCCCGACGTTACCTATGCTCACCTACAGCTTCAATTCTAAACCTTATCATCAAGCCGTAAAGCTGAGGATGTCTAGCAGAAATATGCCTTGAAACCTCTATTTATCTTCCACTTCAAATGTCCCTGATGTTAACAGACCCTGAATACTTGAAATAACTTAAAGCAAGAGACGTTTCGAATAGAACACGCTGCGTGGTTGGCAACAAACTAATTTTGAATTTCAACTGAAAGGGACAACGATAATTGGAACCCCCAAAATCTGCCAGAGCTTTTATAGCAGCTGCTTGGCTGGACAAATTTTAAATGGATACTTGGTTATAATTACGAGGTTGTATGAATACTGTCAGTAAGAGAAAACACGTTGCTAGCTGAGTTCGGTGTTTTTACTCGTGTTTTCTAGTTTGCGTTTTCGTTACGGATAAAACCTATACTCAAAGCACGCTACAATATACAATACAACAATAGCAAGCGAAGCGTCTATGCTTCAGCTTCGATAAAAATGCTTTCGTGTGTCCAGATCTCTGTCCGTATCTTTGTCTTCCTCTACAGGTCGCGTTTCTTAACCGGTTATCTTGAAATTTTGTTAGTTGTTTGTATAATTTAAAAAAAAGTCATATTTCTGCTATTTCGAAAAACTTCCAAAAACTGCCTTGACAAAAATACTGTTTAATTTTGGAACCTGCTCACAAAATTTCACGAGAGTCGGTTTAGGATTGGGACCTGTAGAGGAAGACACGTCCGCCGCGAGGCTTACAGATCACAGTGCCACTAGTTTTATTAAACACTAGCTGCGCCCCGCGGTTTCACCCGCACTTAAAAAGTATCCTATGTGCTATTCTAGACTATAATCTATCTCTGTGCCAAACTTCATCCAGATCTGTTCAGCCGTTCTGGCGTGAAAGAGTAACAAACATCCATCCACCCATTCTTACAAACTTTCGCGTTTATAATATTAGTAGGATTAAATAGCTCAAACAATAGAAGGCTCGTGTTTTAAATATTCATGTTATCCAAAGAAGTTGATTTACGAATTATAACCATTATAATGTACATCAATTATAATTATAATATGATAAGTAATATAATACATATTTATTATATAATCCATTATATTCGTTGTAAAATTTGGATTACAATATCACGCCATTGACTATTTAACCAATCGCCGACTTGTCGGCAAGAGTAGTCGATAAATCTTGTTTCTATCATTCTACAAAAATTTATCCTATAGAAAGAAAATTAGAACGAGCATGTTTAAGGTAAACATTAAAGGAACGTGAACATTAACTCGGATGAGTAATAATGTGCCACATATGGTGTCTATGCAACGTAAAGTTGTTCGTACACAAAGGTGTCATATGTCGTCGACTCGAGTATCGAGGCTGTTGTTGCGACTTTCATCGTGCGTTGTTATCACACATCGCAGACACTTTCCCGAGTCATCTACAAAGGATCATTCAAGCGCAATGAGACAGACACAATATCTATAGTCACCCGTTAAAATCACCTAGTGTGCGAACTCTGTAAAATAATTTTGACGGAGCTATTTATGTTTCGATGTTTGAAATCTAAGTTACTCCTTATTTACCTTGAAATGTGTATGAATTTAATCATGTGGATACAAGTAGACATTGATTAAACCATTTTCAAAGCTCTGCGTGGGTGTGAGTGGTTATGCGTGTGTATGTGTGGTATCTCTAGGGTTATTTTCTAAACTAACTCCACCGCGAAGTTTTACTCTAAATGTCTAATTTTGTTGTATTTGAATAATAAAAGTAAAATATATTTAAGTCCGTTCATATCATGACAACTACTTTTTATTAAGTCATTTACAAAACTCGACTTGGCGGGGGCACTGCTGCGCCCCCAGATTTCAGAAGTTCAAAAAAAAAGGATTAAATGTAAAAGATTCAAAATAGTTGGTATTTTTTCCCCCTTACTGAAATTAAAACAGCCACAAAAACAAAAAAAACCATAAAAGTCTTATACCACAAAATATAAAGTATAATGACGCATAGCATAAATCGTCAAAGGGGTCGCAAAATTTTCGAAGCTGAATGTAACTTTGAGTAGACTTAAAATATAACATCCTTTGAATTTTATGTCGAGCAATAAATTATGGCCTCACGTTTACGGAGACCGCTCAACATGTTCGCAACGAACAACACGACACTATCAGATGGAGCACCGACGAAGTGACGCATCATTTATATGATATACCATACGTCATGAGTATTATTTTTCATGTCGTTGAAACTCTCATGGCGAACGGTTCGGTGTTTTGACATTTTCTTTAACTTTATAAACGCATTGAAGAAACTCTGTCTCGATTCGCTTGTTCATCTCTTTTCTGGGTACGAGTAGTTATAATATGTGTAATACCTGCTGATGAATTTGAAAAAAGAAATTATATTAAATTATATCATTTTACTATAATAAATTTACTGATTATTATTTATGTCAAAAATATTCATATTTTTTTATTTGAAAATTTAAATAACTTAATTCACTATTCAATATCATTTACATCTATTAGTTCCAACAAATTATTATAAATGAAAAAGTTGTAAAAGTATTGTGCCGAATTGTATTTTAAGCCGGTTACCTTTTTGCACGAAATTTGACGAGTCAAGCATTCAGCAATTGCATTACAGCTTTGTATGGACAATATTTTCAGAGTACGATCGCACATTGATTGGATTCACCGATTTGCATTCCACATTACGCTATAGCGCGTTGCTGACAGCCTCGATAACACTACCTATAAACTAGTTAGACTATTATGATTAAGGCCCCGTATAATCGCGATTCGAATTTCATTTTCTACCTGCGCATACGCGGATAGAACTGGCGAAACGCACGGACGACGGTGCGCGTACGTAGTGCAACAGCTATCTGGAGACCTACCACGATATCTTATGCTTACGTTTTGTTGTCGACGCTGCGCGACCGCTAATCGTATCGCCGCGCAATAAGGTCCACACTTATACTCACATTTATTCACAAGGAACGTTGCATACAGTACATGTGAAACATGCAGATAAATCTTTTGATTGATTTCATAATCAATAACCGTTCTTGCAGGATAGAGGATAAAATAGGCCATTCCCGAATTCCTCACTACTTACTCCAATGGGGATTTCGGGAATTATCGTCACTAATATTTTTCATTATTTTACTTCAACCTAATATAGAATATGAAATAGATTTAGACACAGTTATAAATGTAGCAGAATAGAAAGTAAATTACCAATAATCAATGTATACGCTGATGAGAGTTGGAAGAACTCGACTTTATGTCATCATAATTATATAAATAAATAAATAAATGTATGTAGGAGATACAGATAGGAGTATAGATATATATGTATTATATAAAGCAAACTCACTCACTGCAGATAAGATTTGTAGGACCATCTGGGATTATCGAATTAACTATTTCAGGTGGGAGCTCGATGCTTACGCTACAAAAGTATAAAACATTGAGTTATTATTATTATTAAGCCAAACTATCCGACTACGCAAAGGTGTGCTTCATAAGTATTTACGCCTAGCATCCCTTAGCAAAAAAAAAGCATCCCTTAGCAGGTACTTGAACTGAGTATTCCTATTATGTGCAAGCATTTTTCTATAATCTGTTGTTTTTCATTTCCGCCAAATTTACAAAAGTAGGTGTACTTTACCAACAGAGATTCATTATAAAAATTTATTATAAAAATCATCACCAAAAAAATTAAAATTTTAGAAAATATATTTCTAATTAGGAAAACCATATGTTGTACGAAGTCGCGTACGTACACAAGCAAAGTACAGCTGCAGCAGCGGGCCGCGGCGGCTTCTTTGACTTCACAACGACGTAGTAGCTTCTTTGACGGGGCCGGCGCGCGTTTGATACATAGAGATGTGTACTGTCTTTTTGCAATTTCTAGTACTCTAATATAAATTGGTTAAATGGGAACTTTTAATTCAATATGTAAAACGTAAACTTACATATTATTATTATAAGCAACAATTGGTTCCACTGACGTCATTTAACTTAAGTCTTGATTGCTTGACTCAAAATTATGTAAAAAGTTATTTTTTTGTTAAATGCGTGAGGTCTTAAGTCGTTGTAAATTTGAATCATTATAATTTAGTCCCAACAAAAAAAGGTAACTAAAGACGAACGAAAGAAATTCAGATACAAATTTTACGTTGCAGTGTGTCTCTATCTAGTTTATTTTACACAACTTTGAACATGCCCTAAAATGAATGATCAACGTATTATTTTTTTGGCTTTATTTGAAAAATAACGATCGCACGATAAAAATGGTTAATAAAACTAAAGCTGTAGAAAGAATCAAATTTATAACAACTCAGTCCTGTTTTTTGTTGAAAACGATCCGATAAAAAAATATTTCCCATTAAATTCAAGATGGCGGCTACCGCACCGGCAGTCTTTGGTTGCCACTTTGAATGTAGACTACCAAGGATCACCCCTGAAGGTTAGATAAGCAAGCAATCAGAGCAATAACATTGCTGACAGGGATTATTTTCAAGGCTCATAAATGCTAGCCCGTCTGGGCTCGTAGGTCTATACATTACATTGGTCTATACATTAATTCTTCTGAGGTACTTGGTTGGCTAATATCAGTATTTGGTACCGTCATTTTTCGCTTCTCCGTCGAGGTACATAACGTCATCATAATGTATCTGAAAGTGTAGCATATAAGGTACTGTCATACCGTATACTGTCGGCGGCGGCGCTCGACCTGCTCAACGCGAGGGCTCATGCTTTTGAAACAATCAATGTGGACTCTATTTATAGCGCGTTAAAGTGCAAAGTCATTTTACCAGTATGAATATTTAAAATATTCATACTGGTAAAATGTATAATAAAGTCACTATTTACAACGACCTACAATCTGCTATATTCAAGTTATTTATAATTTTCTATTATAATTAATATACGATGTATAATTATGTGATCAAATTATACGCCGGATCGTGCCACAGAGCGGCCGGGAACGACCTTTCACGTCGAGCGCTGCTCGACGACTAAATCGGATGTCGTAGTCAATTTCTTACCTAAGCAGCTTCATTTAATGTTGAAAATCGCATATCATATTTATGGTAAAATGGAATCGGTGCCTAGAATTAAATTTTCTTGCCGTTTCTATTGGTATTTAATCGTAAAAAGAACACAAATACGAAAAAGTTGCTCGGTTAAAATTTAGAGGACTAATCTGGCTATTTAATTATCGAAAAAAAAGGCGTTGTAATCGCTGAAAATTTGGAGAACTACGCGCAAACAGTTTTTTTTAGGAACATACTTTTTGTGATTTTTTTTTTCCAAAATGAGAATGATTTTCAAAATTGTTCTTCGGTTAAAATTTAGTTGGTTGTTTTTTCTACCAGCTGTATTTTTTTGCACCTGATCATCATAGTTCTTCATATCAAACTAGGTGCAAACATAATACTTGTTTTCCTTGATTTCGTGATCATACGGCACTCTCGCATTCGTGAGTTTGAGCATTGATTTGCCATTATAGTAGACTATGGCGACATGTAATTAAGTATAATTATAATATCAAGGGCAACAGATATGCAATCTTTTCTAAAATACAATGTTACGTGTTATGTTGTCATAAAATGTTACGTCTGAGACTCACAAACAGGCGTTAACTCAGACGTCAATCATCCACTTCTATACCGTTAACATTGTTTTGGTTATCATTTAATAGATACTAGTTATTAGTCCGACTTTTCAAAGACTGTTATCATAAAATTGTATCACAAGCTTTAACATTTGTGCCTCTCGTAATCTCTACCCCGAGAGTGCCACTAAATTGGCATTTAGCCGTGTTAGTTCTAATCCCGCACTCTAGAGGTGTAGCGTTAATTGCTAGAAATACCACTAAGCTTTAAATCAAAGCCATTAGAGTCTAAAGTCGACGTTTATGATCATTTGTTAACCTCACTATGATTGTGACAAATAGGTGCAATTAAACTGTATGTCCAGTTGTTTATTTGTTTACTTGATTCAAATCTGCCTAAATGTAGGTAGGTAGTTACGGAAACCTTTCCTAAACGTGTACTGTTAGATAAACTCCACAAATCGGACATTATCTGAGACACTTTTCATTCAAAATGTGAGACAAGCACGGAGCAATTTTTAGAGCTGTCTGGCTACGTAACGTAACGTCGGCAAAACCGACTTCAACATCAACTAAGTAAAAACAACTTTTAAAATGAATTAAAGTCGATTAAACAACGTTTGTAAACATTGTATAGGTAGGTACTAGATTAATTTAATAGATGTTGCTGTAACAACTCATATTGTGGCACTTTACAGATAAGTCTCTGTATCTTACAAGAAATATTTGTTCTAAATAAACTCTATAGCAACCGTGCTAAGTCAATTCTATGCGATTGTAAGTTCTACTAGGACCACCTCTCGAAAATATACGTCCTCGAAAATTTAGAGGAGCAAATAAACTAGAGAAAGTTCTCCGTTTCGCTGGAATACTCTAGAAAAGTTGTAGGAAATTCCCTCTACTGCCAGCGGTGGTAGTTTAAACACATCGTGCGGTGTGTTGTTCACGGATGTCCGAGTTACAGTAAATTAGTATCACTTCTGAACAAACAGAGAAACTAGCTTCTCTTATCGACCACAATTATACTTGAAATACTTTTGAGCTTTTACTCATTTTCTTATTAGTTTTAAGACGCAGTCATACCACGATCATTTTCCACCCACGCATACGTTTACCTAAGCCGCTTTTTAATCTTTAAAAGAAAAAAGGAGAGCTCCCAAAATACAAATAGTTCGACCAATGTTAATTTGCAGTCAATTTTTAAGCCTGCAAAAGACAGGAAACGAAAACTTATTTCAGAATAAAAGAATTCTCTAAATAGGTCAATTATTTTTTCATTTTTTGCTCCTTACTTTGTTTTCGTGGCTTCCCTTGGGCACAGCATTGCCATGATTTGCGTCAATCTAAACAGAAATTACAATCTTTTCAAAGAAGAAACGAGGTCCTCTTGGGTGTTTGTTTATGCTGCTTTTTAATTACGCCTCTAAGTAGGTAGATAACTTTTTGATACGGCTGTAATGTAATCTACATCAAGCTTGTTGGTGGTAAACTTTTCAGTCACGCTTCAAAGTAACGTTTATCTTAAGAAGAATCTCTTATTACGTACAACACATTAGGGGAGGATGTTTGAGCCGATTTCAAACTTTGTACAAACCTCCTTTCCTGAGTGTTGCTTCTAATATGAAGTATTTTAGCTGAAGAACCACAGTAACATCATGATGAAACTTGCTTGAAAATTCTGTATCAAAATTTAACCTACACTGCAGCTTAACGTCTTCATTATTCACATGGAAAATACCGAAATAATCCCACGAGCTATATTGAATCTTGATTCGATAATGAGGTCCCGGGAGACTTCGTGTCTCGACCACAGTATCCCGAGCACGAGTTGAGAGCGTTTAAAATAATTTCCCTTGACACTCGCAGAAGCAATTTGTCAACGTCGCGAACTGAACGCTCCATGTGGGGAACAGACTTTTCAATAACTTACTGAAGTTGCTGGATAAACTTGCAACGGTCTGAACTGTAGACAAGTTTCGTTTGATAATTTATTTGGTGCACTCTGAACTACTTAGTTATAGTTGGCAAAGACATTTATTTGTTTCTTCCAAATTTATTTTTCAAGATTTATGCTGACTATACTTGCAACGGGTTAATTTAATTCTATATTTCATTAAATTAAAAAACAGATTTAAAAAAAATTGTTGCTTATTTAAGAATGCGGTTAAAAAAAAGTTTATGTAGGTATCAACACATGCTGAACGGGTTAAACCAAACAAATTCAAATGCCTTTAATTCTGAAAAGTAAGTAAGTACATTACAAAATTACTAATTCTGTATACTAATCTAAATCTCCCGACCATTTTTTAGTTCCATTTGAATTTATTTACTATGTATACATTTAACACCAGTAACTTAGTTTTTGTATCTAATAGTGGTTAGATTAATCTTATCTTGTAGTCTGATGTTTCCAGCTTCTTTCCATTCTATGCTGACCAAACAAATACATCTTACTAAATCGCTAAGTAAGCAACGTAAGACTGTGTTTAAAACTGAATTATATAAATGTTGTCGTGTCTGAATATGCAAATCACTGTTGGATATTTCAAGCTTGAACTTACATTTCTATAAATAGAGCCTCGAAGGCGAACATCGGACGATAGCACTTCTAGAGCAAGCTGTGACTCTTAATAAGATTTGCTGCTCCAGCTCCAGTGGCCGGTCTTCAGATTTCATCAACTTCGTCTTTGGAATCGTTACCAAGTTTTCTTACTTCGACTTTCGAGAACGGCTTTCATTAATTACTTTCGTGAACCGTCCTTTTCAAAACTACAGTTATATTGCCAATGGATAAGATGGATAATGGTAATTCTATTTTTATTTTAAATCCGAAAGTTTGTGTCTGTGTCTGTGTTTGTCTGTTACTCCTACATGCTCAAAGTGGACGGCTTTTGGTGTAATGTGGTATGAAGCGCAGCTACTTGAAATAAATAAATAAATAATAAACAAATAATGAAGTAGATAACTAAGGGTCCAGCGACCATTTTAGGCTAAATTAAAAAAAAATCGGTTCATCCGTTCGGAAGCTACGATGCCAGAGACAGACACACTCACATACACAGACACGACAAACTTATAACACCCCGTCGTTTTGCGTCGGGGGTTAAAAATAAATAATCAAGGGCATTAATGCTTAGGCTCGAGAAAAACCAGCAAGCTACGTACATAATACGGCATAAAGTACCTACAAGATATTATGTCGGAATGGTAGTCCTTATCTACTTCGTAGCAAATTGCAAAGGGTGCTTCTGTTCCGGTCGAGATTATCTCTGTCACTATAACTGTCATTAGAAACGTCAAGAAAAATAAAATGGCCAATATAATCTCGAGCGAACCAGAATAATCCCCTGTGGGTATTCACTCACTCAGTTGCCATACTCTACTTTTCGTCTACATAGTTTTGTCTCGAAACTAAACTTTGTCATCGGTATATTGCTCCTTTGAGGTCAATAAGTTAGACGCTTGTCAGTTTCTACCACAGAACCATTACTTTTCCCTGTCTCTGGAATAAAATAAAAAGGTCTCCAATAAAAAGTAGGTAGTTGATTTATGAAGCGAAGAGAGCGTACAATCTAAAGCTGACTATAGCATTGCATCGACGCTCTATTTATTATCCTTTGCATATTAATTGGAGTATCATACAATTTTAACTTGCAAATGAGCCCAGTAAAGTAATGTTATTTTTAATGTGCTTCAGACAGAGGCTGCGGAAGTTGGGGCAGAGGGGGCCGAATATCCACCCCCTAAAATCAAACCATGCACCCTCCAATTTTACTACCTATTCCCTACTAAGCCGGGGCCAAAGATTAATAAAATAGTGCGTGGAGTCCCTCTGCGAGGAAGAAGTGAAACTTCGTAATATGGAAATGAAAATAGGAAGGGGTAGAATTCACATTCACCCTAGCTCTATCTCTTTCTATTCCCCCTCCCCAGGAGCGTTGAACGTTTAACAAAACAGTGCTTTCATACCCCCCCAATGGTAGCGTTAAACGTTTAACGCAACCTTGTTAGAAGTCGCATTAGAAGTTTTACTTCAAAAAAGAAGTGACCATAGATATTTACGCCCCCTCGCCTGTCATAGAGTACTTCTGCGGGTCCTGGTTTAACTATAAAAGCAAATGAGCTTCAAAACCGAATAGTTCATGAGAAAATGGTGACATTTCTTCATGGAACATCGCCTGACACAAACTATTCGTTCAATTTCATTCGATCCTCCTCAATCATGCAGATGCTCGCGGAATGTCTGCAAGAATTTTTTGATTAAGGCTTGCCACACGAACTCACACTGAGCCCGTGTCTAACTTGACTAGACGATATTTATGCAACCTCCTTTTTTTCTACAAATTTACTGTCTTTTTTAGCAAAATTATTCTTCACTCACGCGCATCAATAGCTACTTACATACATACTTTGATAAACCCTTTTCAATACATTTTTCCCTATTTATTCTCTCCTATATTTGTTCTTACTGAAGAATACTTACTAAAATAGTTACTGGAGAAATTTTCTTCACATTTTCATAAAATAGTCTCTGTTATATTCAAATCTAGACTTGAATACGAATTAGGAAATGTTTGTTAAAACAGTCTCGTTATTTATTTCCGTGAGGCGAGTAAGAAATTATTTTCTTAAACAAGAATTAAATGAAAACTTTTTAGTTCGACGGTCTGTGTAAGGGGTAAGTTGGACGTGTTCCAAATGAGAATGCCCTGTAAATTAAATACCTACCGAGCCGGAATGGTGGACCAATCTTTTTAATGACTTCTAGTCCATAAACCTCTAATGAAATGAACCTTCTATGGGTTAAGTTTCATTACAGGCTCTTTTAAAATTAATACTTTGAGGCAGGTCAATAAATTTCAACGTTTCGGTTACTTTTTGCAAAATTAAGCTGTCTAAATACGAGCTTTAAAGATCCTAAATGTTTGAAATTCGCTGTCAAAGGCAAGTTATTTCTGTGTTTCTGATCTTTGAAAACCCTGTGCCTTCCATCATATCGTTTTTGGTTTTTTTTTGTAGACTGTTGTTGACAGTACAAAAGTTGTCACCTTAGGTAAGCCAATGAGCCTTATAACTACTGTATAGTTACAAAATTAAAATTAATAATAGTGTTAATGATGATAAGTAGAGATTTAGCAGTCGTTAGAATCAAAAGTGCTTGGTCTGTACGCCTACAACCTAAGCGTGTAATATTCAATTTGAATGAGATGAATAAGTATAGTTCCTTGTAAATAAGAAGTTCTTTTCCTACTAATATTATAAACGCGAAAGTTTGTAAGAATGGATGCATGGATGGATGGACGTTTGTTACACTTTCACGCCAGAACGGCTGAACAGATCTGGATGAAATTTGGCACAGAGATAGATTATAGTCTAGAATAGCACATAGGATACTTTTTGACCGCGGGTAAAACCGCGGAGTGCAGCTAGTGCTTATATGCGCTTTGTTGTCTATGTCTTTTTACAAGCCTTCCATTTTGTTGGAATCAAGAAAAATCCAATACATTGTTTGTCTATTTTTAGAGTTTTTCCATAATAACCCACCATCCCTGAACAATTTTTCACGAATACAAGCGTCGTTATTGATTCAATTAGGGAGCTATGAACGGTTTTGTCGAGCTCAATCGGAGCACCATCTACCCTCATCAATCTTCGTCTGACACAGCCTAATGAATTCCAGATTGGAGCCTTCAGTACATTTTTTACAAAACTTTAATACAATCACGAAACTAAATTGAGTGAATCTCAGAACTTGGCGTCAGATATTAAGGGATATTGATGATGTTTTGTTATTTTAACATCTATCTTTATCGGTGTGTAGTTTTCCTTTATTATGTGACTAGCTGCACTTCGCGGTGTTAACCGCGATGGAAAAGATAAAATTAAGATTTTCATGTAGTTTTTGGTGTGCAATAAAGATATGTTGTATTGTATTGTATTGTACTATTCCAGACTTTAATCTATCTCTTCTTCAAATTTTATCCAGATCTAATCAGCCTTTCTGGCGTGGTTGACTAACAAACATCTATCCATCCAAACTTTCGCATTTGTAATAATAGGCTCTGTGAGCTCAAGACCTCGCAGCCTGCAGCCTTTTTTTTTATTATGTAGAATAAGTCGGCGTTTGACCACCAACTCGCCTGATGTTAAGCGACGTTGTAGTCTAAGATGGAGCACGACGACCTATAAGGTACTTATTCACTCTAGCCTTGAAGTTTACTAGAGTGAAGAAATACAAAGACGGCAGTTGAGTGAGGCGTTACAAGTGTAAGGCGCTATGTACTCATATTTTTTAAACATCTTGTACTGTATGGTTGCAAATAAAATATCTTGAATCTTGAATCTTGAAGTGCGCTACTGCTCAGACCCGTCTTCAGGTCTGAGCAGTAGCTTCTTCTTTCTATCTGTCCTACATGTCGCATTTCTCATAATTGATGTGATTTTTTTTGTATTCGTGTGATTTATTCCGCTTGATAAGAATGCTCTACCTGCCATTTCACAGTTCAATGCGTAATGAAATTTTCTTCTGGTTGTGGCTATGCTAAAGGTATGCAATATGTATTTTATGGGTTAAAGGTATCGACGCAAACCTTTTTTTGTTGCCAATAAACGGCGCTGCGATGTACGAGAATGTGTGAATCTATACGTAAGGTGATTACAATATATGAAGTATATACAGCACTAGATGTTACCCACGAATCCATTCGTGTTTATTCAGAGTTACCATCTCCAAAATTTGCACGCCTCTTCAGGCATAACATTGAAGGACATATTTTAAATTGTATACCACCAAACGCATGCATTACCATTGTTATTACAAATAAAAATATCTTTATCTTTATCAGAAAGAAAGTATCCAAAAAAATTCATCTAGATCCGTTTAGCCGTGCAAAGCCAACAAACAGACAGATAGAGTAACTTTGTAATTTATAATATTAGTAGTATAGAATTATAGATGTATGTATATAGTACGCCAATATGCCAGCAACTTGTTGCTGGAGTGTTTGTCGCAGAAATAAATTAAAATCTTTATCCTATTAATCGGGGACAAAAACGGTGTCGCTCTCGACACGGTGACCTATAATTTTCTTTTTCACCGCCTGGCTGAGGAAAATGTCTTAATGAGACCCTATCTTCGGACTAAAGTTCGCAATTTAATCTGTTCATCCTACTGGCAATTTAATCGCTCCTTTCAGTAGGTAGATAAATTAAATTAAAAACAATAGTCGCGAATACCGAGCTGTTCGTTTTATTTTTGTAATTTTAGTTCGAAGTTACTTTTATGCAAAAACTGGGTATGTCTAAAACTGGGTGGGCCCATTTGGTAAGAAATGTTGCATTAATAATCGTTAATTATTCATGCATAGAATAGAATATTTTTATTGCATAAACTGTGTACAAAAAGTGTTCTTAATTTAGTGGTTCAAAGTTTCAACAGTTTGCCCATCGCGGGCGTGCAATATGAGGTTCTTAATAACTATGTTTATTTTATTTACTTACATTAGGGTTTACATTTTAGCTTAATCTTAATTTAAGAGAGTAGTCTTAAAATTTTCTACTTCTTACACTTCTTACTTTATGATATATTATTACATGTATCATCATTAAAAATATTATTTTGGGTTATAATCCACTTTCGAAGCTAAAAAGGTTTTTAATTTAATTTTAAATTGTGATGTATTTAAAGATTTGATGATTTGAATCATGTTATTAACTTCATTCATTCCATACATAGGATCGCAAGAATCGATTATGATCGCAAGAATCGAATAAAGAGATCGCAAATATGGCTCAACATAATATAGGCTCTATTTATATAATAAGAGAGTTTTTGTCATGTAATCCAAAACTAAGTTGACATTTTAGTTGCTTACACTAAAAGCGCCCCCGCTACTGCCGCCACAGCCGTCGCCGTCGGCGTCGCGTCAGTTCCATTACAGATATATAAATCTGTCAGACTGGAGCTGAAGTCTCCTACATTATGTATGGCCCAGGACGTTTTTACGGACGTTTGTAGGCTACGAGCCATAAAAATGGCTCTATTGTCAAGTATCTGTGAAATACGAGCACCTGGAACGTAATTCAATTTCGAACATGAATACCTATCTTACGTATAAAGGAACGTAGTAAGAACGAAAGTGCCTGTGTGCCTCGCGCGCCTGCGGCTATTGAAGACGTTGATTGAATAGTGGGCTGGTTCCCGAGCACAATGCATGAAGACGTTGTGGCTGGGTTTTGTTGGAAAATGTCCTTATTTCATTACTTTTGGTCTTTACCACCTTATTCTTATTAACCTCAGCCTCTTGTTGCATTATTTATAGATTATATGTAACTAGTCGACTAATAAAAGGCTGACGTCCATTTTAAAAGTATTCTTTATTCTTTATTTCATTCCTACCTATCCTATTATTCTATTACTTATCTCTTTCACACTATTCCGGTTTTACATCTCTTACATACTTGACTAAATTCACATGCAGGCGTCTCTTTCACTCATACGTTTCACTCCAAGATCACTTATTTTAAGCATAGACATTATGCTAACATATAACACAACATTTAACATATCGTCACGCCTTTCTCTCGAGGGGGCTGACAGAGGTGTATTACAACACCTACACTTCGCCGGACGATATTCAGTCCCAAATTTGACAGGGGGCGAGCCTGTCGCCATACACCGGGCTCCAGTCATGTAGCAGATGACATAAAATCCGCACATAATTATGTTCACACAATGAACAAATTGGTGCGTGCCGTCGGGTAAGATCGAACCCGCTCCCTCTGGCTTGAGAGGCAGACCTTCTCCAACTAGGCTGTCATCGCTATAAAGATTATATTGTTGTAGAAATCAATTTAGATTTTTATCTCATGAGTGCGGTGATATTAAATTGTATTTCTGTATTGTAGAGCAGGTAATTTAAAATTGAGATAGTTGATTGAATCAGGCGTTACTTTGCGGAAGTTCATCTTCAAAATTGTTACTTGAACTAATATCTAGTGTAATTCCGCTTTAACTTTTTGTTAAAGCGGAATTACACTAGATATACAAGTAGTTCAATCCAATCAATTTACATTTTATTTTATCCCGGTAACAAGGCCAGTTTATCAATAAATCCGACTGGATGCTGCCCGAATGTTATCCAAATGATCGAATTTGCATTGAGTTTTACGAAATGCGGAAGCTTGTTCCTTCATTTACATTTTGTTTTTGCCAGCTTGTGCTAGAATATTAATCCTTTGATCAACTGAATTATAATTTGTCGTGTAATTTGTTAAAACATTTTTTCCCAAATTTTGTGGGTTAATTGAGATTCAAATTATTCATGTGCTTTTTTTATGCTAATTACATTTTTATAAAAAATTATGAACGATTTTTTTACTGACCACGCGTCTTTTTTTAGCAAAAAACAAGTTAAAACAAACAATCTAAATAACGTGTCTTAAAATGTGAACTATTTAAACTCATAATTATGAGTGGAAATAGAAATTACTACTGAAAGTTTTATGCCTCGAAATAGTAATACAGTGTATTGTCTTTTTTTTTTAATACAATCGATAAAGACAAACACTGTATAACTATTTCGAGGCTATACAACTTTTATTATTAAAGGCGTATGAATTTGAATACTGAGCATTTTGCATTTATCCAAATAATAGGAATAGCGGAAATCGGTCTCGCCATCCAAAAGTAAACGTAATTAATAAATTACCATCTTATTTGCATAAACACCGAGGGCGTTGTTCTGTTTGATCCGAAACTGCTACCTACACAAATACCTTTTACAATGTTTTGATAACGACTACGATAACAGAGACCGGGATGTTTCTCAATGATAGGAAAATAAGGTATTTTCACAGGTGTGCTTTACTAAGAATCTTTTAAAAGTGGCTTCAAAGCAACAAAACCTTACCTACCTAATGTAACCGAAAAATTGTATGAAAATTAAAGCTTTTGTAAAATAAAATGGCCAGTGAATAATTATAAGCTAGAGCGAACTACTTAATAATACTGAAAGAAAATTCGTTGCAAACTTGGAGAAGTGAAAATCTTTTGAGACGCGAAATGGTTCAACATGGAGAATTGCAACAGAAAAAAGATAAGAAAGCTATCTACTTTTTAACTATGTTCAGTACTTGAACGGAAGCTGTAACCTAGTTTTTTAAGAGCTAGGTCTTCAACTGAATTGTATTAGATTTCTTTAATTTAAAATAAGTTTCAAATGAAAGGCCAATAGTTGATTGTATCTATTACTGAACTTTGAAGTACTAACACACCTACATCGTAATTTCTAGGATGAAGGTACGTTCAGATCGGACTGACTGTATCACTTAGATTAGAAAATTCTTTATTGATTTTTCTCCACTTCTGTGGGCTATTTCTGTACCTCATATTTGCTCAGGCCAGACTTCAGAAAACAAAATGGCCGTCGTCATAGAGACCCAAGCCATGTTTGTTTATTTTCAGCTCCAAACAGAGCACCTACGCTACGAATGTTTGCCAAACAAACGAAACTGGCGCAGTTCTGTCTGCGAATAATCGTCCAAAAATACACACTCCCTGGTATTAGGCTCTACCAAAAAGGAACGACTTCAGTTCAGATGTGGTGCAGCGTTGAAGACTACTTTTCATTATTGTTTAAGGTGCATGTTTGCAATTGGTTTCGAAATGACACCATTGATTTTATTATTTTGTGTACATCTCAAATCGTCACGCCTTTCCCCCCAAAGGAGTAGAGGTGTACAACACTCACACTTCGCCGGACGATATTCAGTCTCAAATGTGACAGGGGGCAAGCCTGGCGCCATATACCGGGCTCCTTGTTATGTAGCAAATGACATTAAATTAGCACATTATGTTTACACAATGAACAAATTGGTGCGTGACTTTGACTGGGTCCGAACCCGCTCCCTCTGGCTTGAGGGCTTGTGTACATCTCCCTAATACTTTAAAAATAAAGAAATTGAAATAGTCTTATGTAACCTGTTACGTATTTTTTGGTTTTGTTCATTTAAAAATTACACTCCACGGACTCCGGAGACCGTGACTTTTGTTAACATTAATATTTAAATATTATTTAAGGGGAATACAGTATTTTTTTGGTTAGAAGGTCTAAGGTCTTTTCTGATCAATTAAAAAAATTAAAAGAAAGAAAAAAGATAAAACATGATATCAACTGGGGCACAAACGGGATATTGCGTCTTTCGAGAATTACTGACAAACGCTTCACAAATTAGGCAACTAACGCCATCTTGTACATTGATTGTTGTAACTAAAGATAGAAAAAAGATGTAGGTGGCGCCTAATTTATGAAGGGTCAGTAATTCTCGAAAGATGCAATTGCCCCATAGACGCATTTGCCCCAGTTTAAGGGCGTTATAAAACTATTATGTAGGTACATTTACTAAAATGAAATAATTAAATTATAATAGTAGTCTTTAAGAATAACGTTGCAAAAGTTCTCCTTCAAAAAATATTAAAAATATATGTAATTTTTAATCATATTTACAAATGTTTGTAAAGTTTTCACTGTTGTAAGTAGGTATCTATTTTACCTAACAATATTGTAAGTTTACATGAAAGGTTAATAACAATCTCTTGTCTAAAATTACAGTATTATTATTAATTAATAATTATTAAATAATAATCGATTTAAAATATGTCTATGAAAAGCTGTTACTTACTACTTTATTTGATTTCCACCTCTATATCCTGATCTCAGATGATGACATTTTATGTGTTTTCTCCGTCCGCAGGATAGAATGCCATAAATCCTTATTAAACCGTAGTAGGTAGGTACTTCAGTAACACTAACATGCTAAGGCCTAAGGTAAGCAAGAAGTCCTATTAATCTCGTTCATAGCCGTCATCAAGGTTTCAATTCAATTCACGAGGGATGCTATAAACCTTTATTAAGATAACCCCAGTCTCCCCCTAACCGACAGACAAGAAATAACTAGAAATAAGAGTTACCTGGACTCGCTACAAACGTCTCCAAAATATAGCCAAAAGTATGATCAAGTACATCGTAAAAAGGCTTTTTTGTCAACATCTCACAAAGTCAAAGTCAAAATGTTTTTATTCTATTTAGGTATCAAAGATACACTTATGAACGTCAAAGTTATTTAAATAGACGGACCGCCTTGTTCGGATAGAGACCCTCTACTCAAAAGAACAGGCAAGATACTCAGGGGCATTATTTTTTCAAATAATAAATAAATTACAGTCTCACAAATTTTAGCTTACAACTAGGTAATATCTATAAATACTAGTGGCTACTTGACGGAAGTGAAAGGCTCCAGACATCCTTATCTTCTAAATAATTCTTAACCTTATAATGCCCTCTTTTTATTAATATAGTTTTTACATGTGATTTGAATTTTCCCTCAGTGAGCCCTGTTATATTTTTCGGGATTTTATTGTAAAAAACACACACACATCGACGTAGCCCTACACACGCTCACGACGTCATTTTTTTGGATGATCGCACATCGCAATGACGTTTAACGAAATGTAAAAGCGATGTTTTCGGCATCATTTAAGTAGGTATTAAGTAGGTAAGAGCGATGATAGCCTAGTTGGAGTGGGCCTGCCTCTCAAGCCAGAGGGAGCGGGTTCGAACCCAGCCGACGCACGGCACGCACCAATTTGTTCATTGTGTGAACATATGTGCGTATTGTATGTCATCTGCTACATAACTTGAGCCCGGTGTATGGCGACAGGCTCGCCCCCTCTTACATTTGGAACTGAATATCGTCCGGCGAAGTGTGGGTGTTGTATTACATCCCTGCCAGCCTCCTCGGGGGAAAGGCGTGACGATATGTTTAAGTAGGTATTAATGTAAGCCACAGCAGCGGTGCGTTTATTTATTTTCTCTAACCAGTAGTCAAAAATTAGGACTGGCTTTTCTGTCTTCTATGGTGTTCCGTGGTAGCTACCTTCATACTTAGATAACTTTATGCGAAGGTTTAGAACTATAAATCTTAGACGAATAGGATAATACGCTTACGCCAAAGGTTTTACAAAAAAGGCCGATATCATGTAAACTACGTGTAATAAAAAACCTAGATATTGTCCGGGTATTTACATTTTGCATAAAGGTATGAGGACCATTATTTCCTGGTTTTCCAACATATAAATACAGTACTTTAGTGGGGTAGCCCGGCTAGATTGTTACGCATACCCTTTCTCATAATATAGGTGGCTATGACGTTTATTACAAGCCACTAACTTTTGTATTGTATTACAAACACCATGACTACATAGTTTAGGGCAGCCATACTCAAAGTGTGTTCCGCGGAACCCTAGGGTACGGAACCCTAGGGTACGGAACCCCTGTAGGGGGCTCCGTAAGAATTAATTTAATATTAAAAACACCTCTCTCTCTCTCTCTGGTCAACCGTTTACGATACGTGCATTCAAGCGACTGTTGACGCGGTTTATAACGATACGCTTAATAATTAACTGTTACATTGTGCTCGTATTATGCTTATTAATAAAGATTACACAACAAATCATGTTTGTTAAATTGTAGGGTTCCGTCAAGTATTTCGCTTTCCAAAAGGTTTCCGTCACCAAAAAAGTTTGAGAACGGCTGTTTTGGGGATAAGTATTCCATATTTTACGTGTATTTTACTACGACAAACTGTACGCGCAAATCGTGCGACATGTGTCTACGACTGTGAGCTGTCGTAGTCGTATATGCGTAAACATTGAATAAATAATATGTTGGGAATTTTGTCCCATATTTACTATCTACTTTTATCTACTTTGTTGTCTTGATAGAATTTTCTAAAACAGTAAGTTAAAAATAGTTTAGTTTAAAGTTCGCTAAAGTGTAGGAATTCTCTAATTCAATATTGTACGAGTGTACCGACGCGATACATAGAAAATTCCATTGCAATAGTCTTAACATTCCACTCGTGCTTTCAAATCCGAGTAGTTCTACCTTCCGGTCGGAGTTGAATCCCGGTTTGCTTAGCACAAATTCTCGCTCCGTAGCGGTGTACCGCCGCCCCCACGCTTCCGTTTCACTGAGTAAACCTCTCACGTCGAGCTTGCAAAGCTCTTCTCTGCATTAATATTAAATGCAATTTCGTGTTTGTTAGTTCAAGTTGGATTAACAAAATTAGTTTTGAAATCTATCTTAACTATGAGCGAAGACTTTCTACTTCAGCTTCGGCAAAACTGCAACTGGCAAAACTGGGGGCTGAGCTACCCATGTCCATAGGAGTGTACTCTATTCTGATTCCCTACACGTGGTCCCCGGGTAGTGCTAACCGGGTAGTTAACTCTGGTGGGAGGCCTCGGCCGTGGCTAGTTACCACCCACCGGACCAAGCCATGCCGTGAAATGACCTAGTCGTGTTTCGGGATGTAGTCCGGTGTAACCGTTCCGAAGACGGGTCTGAGCAGTAGCGCACTTGTAGCGCCTCACTCAACTGCCGTCTTTGTACTTCTTCACTCTACAAAACTTCAAGGCTAGAGTGAATAAGTACCTTATAGGTCGTCGTGCTCCATCTTAGACCACAACGTCGCTTAACATCAGGCGAGTTGGTGGTCAAACGCCAACCTATTCTAAATAAACAAAAAAAAAAGCTTTCAAATGTCCAACGTCTGTTTGGCTGTCCTCTTCAACGTCGCATTTCTAAACAGATTCTCGTAAAAGTTTTTGAGCTGTTTCTGTTTGTCTTTTCAAAATGGCAGAGATATGATTTATTTTATTAAGAAAAAAGCCGCCATTTTGATGAAATTCCAAAAACAGACTTGGCAAAAAAACTGTATAATTTATCGAACCTGCTCACAAAGTTTCAAGAGAATCGGTTAAAAAATGCGACCTGTAGAGGAAGACAAAGATCCAGATTGAAATCGGACATACAAAAGCATTTTTTTCGCAACTGAAGCAGAAGAAGGAGAAGCTTTGCTTGCTAACGCTCACTCGGTCGAAAAAAGCCGCCTACCTAATCGCCGATCGAATTTTGCAGCTCATAAAAGTGCTGAACAGCACGAAGCAAATAGCACTTACTAGGGTCGCTAAACGATACTTCAGTCGAGTAACAGCCTAAAGGGTACTCGGAGGCTCGCTTCAGCCACGAGTGACCCGGAACACTTAATCCCTCGGTTATGTTCTCCATCACGGTTATTAAACTTTTTGTCGAACAACACAGTACATACCTCATATCGGTCGGAGCATGATTCATGGCTTAATTTTACCCCTTCTCTCGATGTTTACAGACTATGACATAATAAATCAAAATATAATTTAATTGCAGCCCCACATCACCCACGCCTACTTTGTTATTGCTAAGTTTACGTGACCATGTACAGGCCGAGCGTATAAGACATATGAGTAAGGCCGACGTAAGGCAGTGCGGGAAAATTCTGACACTCTATATAAATGGCTCCATATATAGCGTACTCTGAAAACGCCGTCGCGCTCGGACCCTTTCCTGCCGTCACAACTCTGGAAGTTTTGTTTTCAGAGAGATTCAAATGATATCTATAGGCTTACTGAGAGATTAAAAGCAAATACATTAATTCATTTAACGAAAAGGGTAGCGTATGCCTGAAATTTTACTAACTAAGTACGCAAAATATAATTGGCTACTTTCAGTTGTGGTTATTAAGTTTAAATTGCTTTACTGCAAACGTAATTAATGCCATTACGCTTTGGCGGTTTAATTGGCTAACGTACTTTACGTACTTTCCAGCCAATTACGAGTTAGTATTACTCATTTTGGTATGCAAATAGACCCTAGACTCACGGAGATGAAAATAGATTACCTTATTGGTTTTTTACACACATACCTAATATATTTTATAGAAACCTTCAAAAATATGTTTTTCTTAGTTTCCTCACATTAAGTAAAACATTAAGATATACATGTAAATATTATCACAAATATTTCACATTGCGTTTAGTCCACTAGAAGTTTAAGAAAACGAACAAATGTACAAGTATTAATCGACCGAGTGAGAGTTAGCCAGCGAACCGTATTCAGTTCGCCAAAAATGCTTTCGTATGTACATATACATATGTCCGTCCGTCTGTCCGCCGTCTGTTCAGATGTCTGTACGTCTCTACAGGTTGAAGGAAGAATCGGTTGAGAAATTCGACCGTAGAGATGGACAGTCGGACAGACGATATTCAGCTATTCAGATATTCAGCTCACAGAGCCACTTGTTTCCAGCCAGTCTGTCGTAGGCGTCTATTAACTAGTTGATAGTATTATCTTTGAAAGCCGTGCATATAATTTAATCGACTAATAATAATGTAAAGTCGATTCTATCAAATCACAAGACTGAAATGAAGCGTAATAACAACGTTATAGGCTCTAAATTCAAAGGCTCATCATATTGACGTTCTAAGCCCGCTGGAGCTAGGTATTTTCGTGTTCGCAAAATGTAATTTTGAAAGGTAAAGCTTTTTAAAGAATAGCGATTTAGTAATGGCAGGCGCTGTTATTAGTTCATACAACATTGCTTATGGTCAAAAAAAAATTAGGGTTTGAAAAATGTTAATACATTTACCTAAGTATTATCTTACTAACGCATTAAATATCACTTTTTAATCTTCTTATCTTTATTTACTTTTATTCTGGGTATCTTCAACTCTCGAGTGAATTGGTTTCTTCTAGGCAAGCACACTCCATCGTAAGTCGCATTACTGGTTATCACCAGGGCTGATGATGGTCATACGCAAATTACAGGCAACCATTTAAGTAAGCATTTATTGCAGTCTCTGAGACTCAACTTATTATACTTCAATCACTATTGGCTGCGCTACATGGTTTCCCTAGCTATCTTACAGGGACGGTACTCTTTTCCGGATCTAAAATGGAGGTAGTTTGTAATATGTACTCGTATGACTTGGAATAGCTTGTGTGATAAACTCCAAACTTGAGTAAATTAGCTATTCTCCCTAAATTCCAAATCCGTAGCAACGTTACGATGTTTAGTGATACAAACACATACGTATAAACTTTTGCATTTCTATTTTTGGTATTTATTGTAAGCAATATCTCATGCTAGTAACACACGAGTAGCTATTGGGCCATTTCTCTGACATGTGTATTCCCTTATAGGATTGAAAAGCGATTACGCGCTTTGTTCAGTAATCGGAACCGATACCATTCACTGACTACAATGAACATTGGATTTACTGGAATAGTGTGTTTATTTTCATAAATGTAAATTATTATATTACCTTTTCAATTATTTGTTCTACTTTAGTGTGAACTTCTTAGCGTAGATTTTATCGTAGACGAAGTGTGATCAAGCCTTCGTTTCTGGTGAATTTGCTGATCTGTTTTGCTAAGCTGTTAAGCGTCCAAAATTTTTACAGCTTGCCTTAATTCTATTCAAATCTAAACAAATCTACGGGATCTGCAAAGGATTTATCTACAAAAATAACCAGAAATGTAAACGTTACTAAGCAAGTACACAAAACATATTCCTAGAAGCGCCAGGAAAAGATACCCTTCGACTGCTTGCCAGAGACAAATGAACAAAGATGCGGATTCCCCCCGGGGAAATCAGAGGAAATCTGGCTTTGTCATGTTTGTTTTATTGACATATTTTTATTGCTGAAATATGGATACGGAGACAGATTTTTACTGCTCTTGCTTCGATTACTCTGGAAATATCTTGCTTGGGGCTACGGCGCACGATGTGGTACCGCAAGACGTAGGCCCATGTACGAGTATGTACGTGACATATCGTACTATACGACGCATCGGCTGCAAAATTACATTCTGTGGAAATTATTGTAAGCAACTTGAATAAAGTAAATGTAGCCAATTAAATGTGTCTTTACGCTTGACACTCTTTAAGACACAACTGACTAATACATTTTAAGAATAAAAATTGACGTCAATTTAACGAAAACTCGACAACAGAGTCAAAATGAAGACCTATAAATAATATTTGATATCTGCTGCTATAAAAATAATACACATATATCTATAAAAGTTCAATTTTGCCATACTCGCTCTTCGCTAGCTACCCTCACAAGATACTTGCTTGTTTATATTTACTTAGGGAGTAATGACTTCCGTTGCGGAAGGGATATTTATCTTTTCTGTGCTAAACGTTGTGTTTTGACATTTCGTTTTTACTGCCGGTCGTGTTGCAATGCGAAGAGACGAAGAGGAACATTGTTATTTATGTCAGTAATAAGTCTTTGTACTTTGTATTTTACGAAGATTCGGTACTTATATATCTCTTATCATTTCAAAATTTATCACGAGTATGACTTATTTGAAACTAATTTACTTAAGTAGGTTTACTTAAATTTTCATGCCAATAAATTTAAATATTAACTAAGTAAACTATTTACTATTAAAGTTTTGACACTGATATTATATTCGGATATTGCATGTACTTACCCAATATAATTTGTAACACAATTTACCAATAACCTCCATAGCTCTTTAAATGTCACAGATTAAACATTGCTATCAAACTGATAGTGCCTCCAGGAATTGCCAAACAATATTTTGATAACAACAGTTTAGTTACCACAAAGCTATCTACCACTTACAATATTAATAGGTAGGGTCAACTGGGACAAATGCGTCTGTGGGACAATGCGTCTTTCGAGAATTACGGACAAACCTTTCACAAATTAGGCACCACCTACATCTTTTTTCTATCTTTAGTTGCAATAATCTGTACAAGATGGCGTTGCCGTGGCGATGAGATACCTAATTTGTAAAGGATTTGTCAGATATTCTCGAAGGACACAATTGGCCCACAGACGCATTTGCCCCAGTTGACCTTACCTATTTTCTCTGTATTGAGACCAGAAATACTAATTACGACTTCATCAAACTTTGTCATAAGAAAGTCGTCATACTTTCTAAGCAGTTCATGAATTTTAATCTTATTTCCGCTTCCGGTTTCAAGATTTTCTAGGAAATCCTAATGGATTTGTTTCAGAGAATTATCCACGAGTGTAACTTTGGAAGAAAGACGAAATTACGAAACTTGTTTTCATTACATAATGATACATTTGTGGTTCTGCTCAAGTTTTGCAAGTCAAATTACAAATTAATTTATATCGTAAAGTAAGCGATGAATAGAACAAAAAGGACTAATTTCGGTTCCATATATTAAATACTAGCTGGGTTTCACCCACCTACTAGTTTTTAACCGCGGTTAAAAGTCCTATGTGCTATTCTAGACTATACTCTATCTCTGTGGCAAATTTCATCCAGATCTGTTCAGCCGTTCTGGCGTAAAAGGGTAACAAACATCCATCCATCCATTCTTACAAACTTTCGCGTTTAAAATATTAGTAGGACTAGTAGCAAAACGGTCGTTATGGACTTTAGTTTAAATTTAAACATTGCTTTTGAGCTGCCAGGGATGGAAAAAAACGCAAAGAAACCAAAGCATAGGGTACTTTCGTCGACATTAAAAATTGTAATGGGTACTTTCTTGCACTTGGCTGGCTTTATCAACCAAATTTTTTAAATTTATCGCCAAGCAACTGTACGTGTTTCCCGCAGCATTTAGCATAGCACAATTTTCGACCATTTCATGTCGAAATTTGTGGTCGAACGCCTAGCCTGTCAACCATAAAAAACCTCCTTGCCGTCAATATACCTACATACCTACTATTATTTTTTTCCGTCGATGCTCCAATACTGCGTAATAATAGCCAATTATGCGTTCAGCGTCCCGGCTAGCTCTCATATGGTTCTAACAAAGGCATTGTCTAACCTTTCCCCTCCTACGATACCCGCTTGTTAGAACGAAACGATTGCAAAAACAATATTTATGTTTCAAAAAAGGCGCTCGCGAGGGTACAAAATAAAGGGTTTGATCCCCATCCATCACGTGTCCAGGGTTGTTATAATTCAGGAACTGCCTCCACATACATTATGTGTAATTTATTGATAGCCTTGGCTCTTATGTTAAAATGTATTAATGCCATTTATTTTGAGAAAAAAATTATGATAGCCTAGTCGGAGAAGGCCCGCCTCACAAGCCAGAGGGAGCGGGTTCGGATCCAGTCGACGGCACGCACCAATTTGTTCATTGTGTGAACATATGTGCGTATTGTATTATATGTCATCTGCTACGCAACTGGAGCCCGGTGTATGGCGACAGGCTCGACCCCTGTCCCACATTTGGGACTGAATATCGTCCGGCAAAGTGTGGGTGTTGTACACCTCTGCCAGCCCCCTCGGGGGAAAGGCGTGTCGATATGTTATGTTATTTCGAGAAATAAAGATATTTTAGGTAAAGGTTTATAATACCGATGATAACTGCAGAGTTAAGTCTGCAATACCGATGATTATTGCAGACTTAATTTTGACCATTGTTTTTTTTCTAGGATCTGAAAATAATTATATTGTTTACTAGCTGCGTCCCGCGGTTTCACCTGCGGTCCCACAGGAACCGTTAATTTTTTCGGGGTAAAAAGTATATCGTTTTCTGTACCCCAGACAACATGTATGCAAAATTTCAAGACGATCGGTTGAGTAGTTGAGATGTGGAAACGTTACAAACAAACAAACTCACTTTCGCATTTATAATATTAGTTAGGATGTCTTGGAGGAAGGTTGCCTGGAAGAAATCGCTTTAGGCGATAAGGCCGCCCTTGTACTGCCGAATGATATTTTATTGTTTAATTTTTCTCTTTATGTTTGTTTTACTTTGTATTTTTGGTGTGCAATAAAGATGTATTGTATTGTATTGTATGTCTATTGTTAGGACTAAAACCGTCCTTCTTTCAAGTTCAATAACATTGTTAAATACTTTGAAATGATGATATCTTCCAAATTATTCCTCAAATGAAGATAAATTAAACTCTCCTTTCCAATTTTCAAAGTTTTCCGGAAATTTGCCAACATTAATTATTAACTTCTGTTTTTTAATTAAGCCAAAGTTTTTATTCCCGAGAACCCGAGTTCTGGTCTAACAGCCTTCAATTAAAATCGAGAGGAGAGAAGCCACAGACTGGGCAAGTTCAAATGAATAATCGGATTTGGTCAAAGTGAAGCTTTTACTGAAAACACGGAAACACTTTCTGAGGGCTTCTTTAGGTACTTAGAGAAATTAAAGAACATCTTTATTCTCTCTTCAACATTACAAACTAGCTTTGCTCCGTGGTTATACTCGGTATCTTACAGAAATATAATAAAATGTCACAGCCAACTTGCTAAATCAGCCGTTCCATTAAAAGCCTAGCCATTTTACTAAATGGCGCCGTTCAACTAGCTTCCTGAATGATGTTCAGCCGTAGTGTCTATTACATACAACATTTAATAAACTGGCTGGCTGAAACTCAGGCCATTCATACAATAGGGTGATTATTTGAAAAAAAAATACTATTTTTGACCGAATAAATGTGTTTTGATATAATTATGTTATTTTTATACTAGCTGCGCCCTGCGGTTTCACCCGCGGTTAAAAAGTATCCTATGTGCTATTCTAGACTATAATCTATCTCTGTGCCAAATTTCATCCAGATATGTACAGCCGTTCTGGCGTGAAAGAGTAACAAACATCCATACATACAAACTTTCGCGTTTATAATATTAGTAGGATGTATAATAAAATAAAATCCGAAAATCCGTGAAACGAATTCCGATTCTGATAGACATGCTACTATAATAACCTAAAACCTCTCCTGCCTTACTCCTTTATTAGACAAACCTTACTTAGATTGGTTAGGTAAGCAGGCTAAGGCGGAAGCGAAGCGAAGCGGAGCTCCCGCAACAAACACACCCTTCGCTATTTTAAAAATCTGCAAAAAATATTATTATAAATTTCGTGCTAAAAAGTAAAACAATTGAAAATCAATTTCTTCCTAGAATTTTCGTCCTTTCTTGCAGCTTAATCTATTAAGCTTCCCACTATTCTACTTATAGACACTACTGTAATAGTTTTTATCCTTATGAAGGGGAGAAGTGATTAGTCTTCTTTGACGGTAACGACATAATTAATCACTGTCCCCCGCCGTCGCCTCGTGCTCTTGACTCGACTCTCAATAACTTCTCATTGAGTTATCTTTGTTAATTTGCCTGCCAGTTACCTGCCAATGGAAGTAGTTAACTGTCTAATTTACTTTCTAACTATCTTAACGAGTAGTCGTTGATAGGAAGGAGGTTTGTCTTCTATTCTCGTCTAAAATTTGTTCCATTGGATAGAGGAAGTTCGCTGCTTGCTAGTCAAATAATCTGAATGGTTTAGTGATGAATGGATTAATGATTTTAGTGTTGGAGATGTAGGCCGCTCGCGCCGCACTGAAGGCGCTTAAATGTTCAAATAAGGTTGGTTTACATCGAACAGCTAGATCTACAAAATCTATCGTATCATCCAAATCATGGTAATGCTTAGTTATGAATACCATTCGAGGCCTATTTAAAAAAAAAACTACAAATCAATCTCATAGAATGTATTTGGACATTATGCGACTCAAATGATGACATAATAATATTTCAAATAAGTAGTGCCTAATTGATTGTTGCATAATGTTTTTATCAGCTTTTTTACCTTAGTAAGTACTTAATATTTTTTCCTCTTATTTTCAGGTAAATTATATCCGAGTAAAAAGCAACTCGACGCTTCGCCCCACAAAGCCGTGTAAAGTAGGTATTTCATGGGCGAAAGTAATTTTCTGCTTGGAAGTATTTGCAGTTGCAAAATTAAAGTTTTTTCTCAACTGAGAATAGAGCACTATGGGCTTCGGTATTTCCGCTATAAAAGTGAGGCACTCGATGTAATCCTCTGAAAGCTTTTACGAAATATCAAAGAAAAGAATAATAGTCGCTCATAGTTTTAAAGAAATACTTTTTATCACAATAGTAACTTCTTCTTTACTAGGATCGAATGAAAAAAAAATCAAAGTCAAAGTCAAAATGTTTTTATTCTATTTAGGTTTCAAAGATACACTTATGAACGTCAAAGTTATTTAAATAGACTCGACTGCCTTGTTCGGATAAAGAGCCTCTACTCAGAAGAACAGGCAAGAAACTGAGGGGTATTATTTTTTCAAATAATAAATAAATTACAGTCTCACAAATTTTGGCTTACAACTAGGTAATGTCTATAAATACTAGTGGCTACCTGGCGGAAGTGGAAGTCTCCAGACATCTTTGTCTTCTAAATAATTCTTAACCTTATAATACCCTCTTTTCATTAATGTAGTTTTTCCATGTGATTTGAATTTTCCCTCAGTGAGCCCTGTTATATTTTTCGGGATTTTATTGTTAAAAACGAACGCCGTTGCCTAAAAATGACTTAGTCAGTCTAAATCTCGGTACAGCTATCCTATCCTTATTTCTAGTGTTATTATTGTGATAAACACAGTTCAATTCAAATTCAAATCAGTAATAAAACATGCTGTACTAAACCCACATACATTAGAAAAGGATTTACTAGATAAGATTAAGAAAAAACTAAATTAACTTTGTAAAAAGAAGTGCTACAGTTGACCCTTACGACCTTACATAGTAGGAGCAAAGAAATAAAATGATAATATCTTTGTTTTAACTCTTATAAACAAATTCAAATTTATTAAATTAAAAATTATTCGTTTCTGTACTTGTCAGTTACGTACTGACAAGTACAGAAACGAAATTCAGTCTTCCTTAACACAACCGACGAGCTAAGTAGGTTTATTTTGACATGTCATATATTAGCCCCCTCGGGGAAATAGCGTGACGATATGTTATGTTATGTCATATATTAACCGATGCTTGTTGTTGTGATAACATCGTATTCATGCGGAATCTGTTGAACGATAACCTGTGACAAAAACACACACTGGTGTACACATAGCAGTATTCATACTTTATACCACATCCTTTATCTGTTGTGAATCGACATCCTCTCGGTATAAACAACATCTACGGAATGGAGTTACTTTGAAAACTTTCTTTTTTGTTGACGGACAATTTGATCTCGTAATAAAATCAAGTTAAGGGCATCTTAGAGCATTTTTATGGCTCTCTGAAACTTCTGCGCCATAAACGGGACTTCAGAACGTAATTTGGTCTCGCAACAATGTATTTATTTCTACTTGCATTTTTAGTTAATTTTTCTAGCTGACCGAAGTATTAGAAAAATTTCAATTTCGAAAGTATATTTTTCGTTTATACTGTAGTAAGTTTAAGGCTTGTAGCCTTGAATCGAAAAAGACAAAATACTGTAAAACTATTCCGAGGACAAAATTTCAATTTTGAAAGTATATTTTTCGTTTATACTGTAGTAAAATCGTTTATACTGTTGTAAAAGTTTAAGGCTACAAGCCTTAAACTTACTACAGTTAAAATTTCAATTTTGAAAGTATATTTCAATTTTGAAAAATATACTTTCAAAATTGAAATTTTGTCCTCGGAATAGTTTTACAGTATTTTGTCTTTTTCGATTGTGTTAAAAATAATACAGTTAAAATTTCAATTTTGAAAGTATATTTTTCGTTTATACTGTAGTAAGTTTAAGGCTACAAGCCTTTGTCCTCGGAATAGTTTTACAGTATTTTGTCTTTTTCGATTGTGTTAAAAAACTTAAAGAAAGAGAAAGACACAACACTGTCATAACTATTCTAAGGTTCAATGTTAAAAAAAAAAAGGCCTAGCGTTCCGGGAGCCAACACCTGACGACGTCACTCGTCATCGTCATCGTCTTTCGAACTATTTGTGAATGAATACTCGCTCTAGCTAGATTAAGCATCGATTGACGTCATTGCGTGTTGCCCACGTGACCATTTTTTACTCAGAAACATATACCTGGCGAAGTATATCTTATTATATCTTTAAATGAGCAATTCTTGTATATATATATAATTGGAATCTCGGAATCGGCTCCAACGATTTTCATACAATTTAGTACATAGGGGGTTTCGGGGGCGATAAATCGATCTAGCTAGGAATCATTTTTAGAAAATGTCATTTTATTCGTGTTTTATCGATAGGTAATCAACTTAAACATAAACTTGGAAGAAAAATAACAAAAAGGAGGCGTTTGAGTAGTCTCAACTGAAAAATATGACGCTTCCTGACATCTATTGGCGAATAATAATACTATTTTTTGTGAGCAACTAATTGTGTCGACAATAAAAAAAAAAATACCGAGCAAAGCTCGGTCATCCAAGTACTTATTATACAATGAGTAAGGGGAATAGGTAGAGTACATCTGGAGAAACAAAAGTTCACAGTCCTTAATCGGGTAGATAGTTTAGGTAGGGTAGTTTAGATAGTATGATTGTGCAGTAATAGTTCCATCGCATTCGTGTAGTTCTGACTTATTGCCACTCGATCTCAGAACGCAAACGTGAAGACTGAATTATTCAGTAGCTCGATAGCTTTTCGCAAGTCATAGATATTCATGCGGAATCGAACCACGAATCACAGAAAACGTCTCAGAGCACTCCTTGTAACAAGCTCTCTTGAATGGAACATGCCACTAACGCAACGATGGTATTTAGAGCTCTTAAATAATTCTTAGACTGTTTTGGATACGGTCAATCACACCAAGTACATAACTTCGACTTTTTTATGGCTTCTGTGGTGTTGCTATAATCCTGCCAATGGCATCTGAAACTAGGGAAATAAATATAAAGCAGTTTTACTTCTTGGCAGCATACGTCATAACATTCAGTATCCTTCATCTACTGTTGCGTACAGACCAAAGCAAACGAAGGCCAACAATATGCTGCATCTCGTTTTATTTTATTGAAACGAAACGGGACGCAGCGTATTCTTTGGCATTCGTTGGCTTGGTCTGTACCCAGCATAAACTAGATGACGTGTTTTGTAGTTTCATGTCATGATCTGCAAATAACTGTCTTTGATTTTTCTTTCAATCTAATATGTTACAGGTCCCCAATCAGTCGACTAGACAAACAGAATTACCTCCTATAGCAGCCTCAATGAGTAAAACATGACACAGGCACCTCTAGAAGGTCGAGCAATAAATCCCTAGATCGATCAAATGCCGGCTGTTGACACAGGATCGGCTATTGGCGATAGTAATCGTCGGTCCTCCTTCAACTGGGATCATATTGACTCTCATGAGTACGTCTCGAGATTCCATTTGCATTTTTTCATCAAAATCGACACAAATGACCTAAGATTTTCTTGGTACTGAACTGTCAATAGAATGAAAGTTTAGGTAACTAATAATATAATAAATAATAAATTTTTATTTCAAAAACTACATGATAAAGATAAAAACTATCAGATACAAACATTTTTTTTTAGGAACAATAAAATAATTTTGCCTGAACTAGGTAATCCTGTTTGTCAGGCGATAAATACGGCAAAAATTTAACTTAAAATAATCATTGCATACTCACATATTCTAATTCAATAAAATTCTAATTAATTTTAAAACTATAAAATAAACTTACTGTAAATTTAAAATTAAACATACAAATTAAACACAAACAAATAACAACTTCTCTGTATCTTCGTAGGACATATTTTGGAGAGCTTCTTTAACAGCTTGCTTACATTTTACATAAGTAAGGGAAAATAATTTCCCGAGAGAATTAAGTCTATTGTAAAGAAGCGGACCTAAAAACATGAAAAATTTTCTTGTAAAAGCATGCTTTGTTGCTTTTCGAGGGCACACAATATCTTTCCGTCTTTTATTAGTAATGTCAGTGTTGTAAGGAGTAGCTGCGTGCTGCTTTAGTACTATGTTCATTATGAAAAGCTGGCGAACGGTTAATACTTCACAAGATTTGTAGAGAAGGTTAGTAGGAAATAGGAAGGGACGGAAAGTTGACACCTTGAGGATCGCACGTTGAGCTCTCTCGATAGTTAGTAACAATGTTTTCCCTGCTCCACCCCATGCAGTTATACAATAAGATAATATTGATTGACAAAGAGCTAAATAAACCTGTCTGATTAATTTTGGATTTGAAATACTGCGTAGCTTTTTAAATACAAATATCATCTTGCGAATCCTGTTGCATAGCATTTCGATGTGTGGTTTAAACGATAGAGTTTCATCTAAAATTATACCCAAGTATTTTATTTTATTCGTAATTTTAATGACAGGGCAGTTACATTGTATGACACCGGAACCTCTACAATAGTGCGCTAATACTTTAGTGCTAGTTTGAGTTGATGCTGGTTTTCGCATTGAAAATTTAATGTATTTTATCTTGTCAGCGTTTAGTGTTAGTAGGTTATGTTGAAGACAGCGATTAATAGCGTTGAATCCGTTTTGCGCATGTTTGTAAACTTCCTCTTCTGAGTCAGCCGAAAAAAGTAAAGTCAGAAGAAAAAAGTAAAGCAGTGTCGTCAGCGTATGATATGACTATGCCATGATCCAAATTTACATTGCAGAGGTCGTTGATATAGATTAAAAAAAGGGGTAGGCCCTAATATGCTTCCTTGGGGGATACCGTAGGAAGTGTTTTTCACATCCGCGCTGAATACACTTTCAATCCTAACGCATTGAGTACGCTCTTCTAGTAGCTTTCTAGTAACTATATATAATCAGTACAATTCTTTACCTCCATCGTTTGGTTCAAAGGTTTGGTTAAGTTGTATCAAAGATGAAATTATACATTTAAATACTTAAGTAATTTATCCATTACAATTTTTAAAACCTTTGTTGTCTAATGCTGTAGACAAAATAAATGAAATACGTATCCACAAATAAGACAAGTAACAATATAAAAAAAACCAGATGCAAAATGTTCTACCCTATGTCACTTCAACTATCAAGACAATTCAAATGATACCTCACATGTCAAAATCCATCAAGCTTTTTAGGCTGTAAGGCGTGCCAAATAAACCTCATTCATACATACCCACATACATACATACACACATACATACACTCGAAAAACATAACCCTCCTTCTTGCGCAGTCGGGTAAAAAGTAAGTAAAATCAGTGGCAAAGCTTATGACCAATAAAGGCATCAAGCCCCGTAGAACTAATCTACCACGAACGGATCTCTACCGCTTTGCAATCAGGCTTTTGATGTAGCACGTAGAATGTAGAGCTACGGCTACGTGCTACGGGCGTAGTTACTGCTACAGTGCTACAAAACTACGCGGACCGTAGCGAAATCAAAAGGAGGTCACATTATGCTACGATGAACGCCGAAGTGTGCCTCAGTTTGGAATATCAAGGTTTCGTCGGCTAAAATTGAACACGGCTAAACTAGATAGGTCATTTCGCTTTTCTGCTACTCTGCTAGAGGTTTGTCCGTGATACTCTTAGAAATATTCTTAGGTGAAACTATTTTTACCCGACTGCGCAAGGACGGTTATGTTTTTCGAGTGTATGTATGTGAGTAACGAAGTATGAATGTATATATGTGTGTATGAAGTATCTTTGGCACGCCCTACAGCCTAAACAGCTTGATGGATTTCGATATGCGAGGTATCATTTGAATCGCCTTGATAGTGAAGTCAGGGTTTGTTTTTCTTATTTCAAAAGTGAATACTTAGAGAGTATTTAAGTGTTCTTTTCACGCCATAGATAAATATTTGGAAAAGGGTCGCGCTATATCCGTCAGGTGTAAAAGGGTTCCGCTAGGGTCCTTATATCAAATTTCGATAAAAATGCCTTTGGGATTCTTTGCCATTTGAGGACGTTTGCACACAAAACGTCGACTAGGGTTCCGCACAATTTTGCGGGATCGTGAAATGCTGAAACCGCTGATGGAAATGCAAATAATGTGGCCTGAAATGTTGCGCCATTTATTGGTACAATTTAACATTAACACGCGATTTATGTGAAATGTAAATTGTTTACATAATGTGCTTGTTACCAGAAATAATGAGCTCCGTAAGCAAGCTAATACACAATCAAACATATTATTAACGTGAGCTGACGTTTGTTGATTCAAACTCAATATTATTTTAGTTTGCCCTCAACTCCTGGCTCCAAATACTATTTCTTAAACATACTTGGATATCTATACCTACCACATATTTAAATGTTAGTATGTAGGTCAAGACGCAACTCTAACGCCTTTTCGGCCTTTGGTGACAATATCAACTTACAAACAGGTAGGGTCAGCTGGGGCAAATGCGTCTGTGGGGCATTTGCGTCTTTCGAGAATTACTGACAAACCCTTCACAAATTAGGCACCACCTACATCTTTTTTTATCTTTAGTTGCAATAATCTGTACAAGATGGCGTTAGTTGCCAAATTTGAGAAGGGTTTGTCAGTACTTCTCGAAAGACGCAATTGCCCCACAGACGCATTTGCTCCAGTTGACCCTACCTACTTATTTACTAGTGGGTTGGTTCATTTCAAGATGAATCTAGAATTCTAACTTCTTTGACAATGAAGTTATCTGCAGAGTTCCTGACAATATTCGGGAGTACGAGTACAGATCACTGACATACCAATGGGTCTCAAAGACCGAATTCACATATTGTCCCCGCAATACGTGAATTCGGTCTGGGGACCCGTTGATTGTCTCACAGACCGAAAACTGGGACGTCGTATGGACTAAGCGTCATTGGCTTTTAAAGAACTGAGGACAACTTCGATCGAGAAATATGTACGTATTCAATAGAAAAACGTACGAAAAATTCAGTTCAAAATCGCATTTCGGTTTAATAAAAAAGCTTTATTAAAATTTGGACAAAATGTTAGAAAGAAGACACTTAAGACAGTCAGTGACTTAAGGCTCGTCTATCCCCACTCCAAACGACTTAGACCCACTGGACCCTAACCTACTTAAAATTGCAAAGGAGGACCCTTGCGGCTTCAACGTATTCCATTCCGACGCGATCTTTAATAAAATCTAGAAAATGGGTTTGATAAACCCCTTATTAATTTGAATTCATCGAATATTCAAAGCTTACTTACCATCTGCGTAAAAATTCTGGTCGAAACGGGTGCTTAATGAGAAAGAACGACGGTTTGAGTGTCGATCAAAAAGAAACACGACTGGGAGATGAAAACGGGCAATAAAGATGATTTCGAGCCAATAATTTCATATTCGTTCTTTGGAACGAATGAATAATTCAAATTTTTGTAAAGCAGGTACCACCCTTGCTGCTCAGAAAAATGAATCAGCACTTAGGTAGAATATGAATAATATATTTAAAATTAAAACCATTCCAGAGTCCCTCCATCACTGTTGTTAGCTTGACCCACTTGCACCGTATTAATGAATACAGAGTGGTCCTAAAATAGTCAACCTGTATTTTATCTATTTTAAAGCTATTTCCTTTCATTGAGGAAATAGCGATCGAGGATGGAGCTATGTGGACCTGTCTCACGTACACACATAAACGCACACACACACTCAAACACCATCACATGTATATATACATGCACAAACACTAAGACTTTCACACACACACACTCACACTTACACAATGACTTAAAGTATAAATTAAAAATAGAACTAAGAAATACTACAACACAAATACTGTTCCAGTTTGTGTTTCATTGTTTTACCTACGTTTATCTAAAGTACCTGGATGGCCGAGCTTTGCTCGGTATTTTTTTTTATTTTTTAATTGTGTTTTTTGGATAATAAACAATTGATTTTAGTCTAACCTCAAAGCAAACACTCATTGACTTCGTGTTACTTAACAACGCCATCTGCTGTTGTGTAGTTAAAGCAATTAGTTGCTCACAAAAAATAGTAGTATTATTATTCGCCAATAGATGTCAGGAAGAGTCATATTTTTCAGTTGAGATTGATTATCGATAAAACACGAATAAAATGATATTTTCTAAAAATGATTCCTAGCTAGATCGATTTATCGCCCCCGAAACCCCCTACATACTAATTTGTATGAAAATCGTTGGAGCCGATTCCGAGATTCCAATTATATTTATATATATATACAAGAATTGCTCATTTAAAGGTTAAAGGTATAAGATTATCGCCCCCGAAACCCCCTATATACTAATTTGTATGAAAATCGTTGGAGCCGATTCCGAGATTCCAATTATATATATATATATATATACAAGAATTGCTCATTTAAAGGTATAAGATATAGTTAAGTTATTAAGGAAATTATATGTTTAAATAAATTATAGATTAGTTTGCATGCTTATAATTGTTATTATATAAAGTGGCCAGAGGGTCAAAAGGAACTGTACAATACAGGCTCTGACGAGACCTAGTGCAGGGTACAGCGACTCATTTGGTACCCATATTAACACACTTCTAAGAAAAGAAAATAATGTTACCAACACCTCTGTACAGATATCAAATAAACTTATTATTATTAAAATTATTATTGACAAGCGTGTTATATTCCATATCAAAACCCTAATGAAGGCTTCAACGACCGACAAACCCACGCATGAGAAACTAATACGTTACGTCATTTCGATTAATATTTTCCATTTCACGGATTCTACTCGTAACTGAATCTAGGCCCTGGCAAATCAAAAGGCAATTACGGCTAGCAATAGAGCAGTACTGTAGCCAATCATGACGTCACAGAGTCACGGGAGCGACCGACCGATGGACCGATGTCGACGGGAGCAATCACGCCTGATCGCGGCGCCAGTTAGAATTAGGACCGAACTTTCCCAATTGGGACGCATTCCCATCAATACATCCGAAACACCTACGTTTTCCCGTGGTATATATGAATTTTTGTGGTCTGTTTGAAAACCCAAGCTGATGAGAATGACGAGATAGTATCCAATATGTCGATATTACTCAAGATAATAAAATAAAATGAATTAAAAAATAAAAAAAGCCTTTTATTTCTTACATGCTTATAAAACATTAAGTTATTTGATTAAGTTTAGTTTTATGTAATTATTAGTTTTGTTAGTAATTAAGTTATTGAGTTTTTAAGTTTGGTTCCGAAATTTACTTGTTAGTTTTTCGTTAATTCTATGCTATTATACTAACCAGTCCTCTCTAGATTGAGCTACTTGAATCCAGTTGGGGCCCGCTGTTTTTTTGATGTCGTCTTCCCAACTAGCTACAGTTATTACTCAAGATACCATTCACAAAATAGCGGACAGGTTGCAATACTGTTTTTGTTATCGATAGGCCCTTATGAACTGTTCTATTTCTCAAAAAGAACTAGCTAAGTTACGCGTAAATCTCTCTCCAACCAACGACGGAAAGAAGTACAAAAGTATTTTTATGCTATTAATTTTAATTACCCGTTTTGTAACTTACATAAAGCACGGCGTAACTAGGAATAACTTAACAATCGGAACTGTTCCGAGGCAACCCGACCCGTGTTCTGAGAAACATCACGAATTCATGCTCGCAGATAGGTAAGTCCAACAATGAATATTAGATGACTTACTCGTACATGTACCTTTACCAACACTTTAATTTAGTAAGATTTATACCTTTTCTAACATTTGTTAGAGCAAAAATGTATAGTTAACAGTAACAGTTAGATAGTTAAAGTAAGTACAATAGCAACCGTGTTACAGTTACAGATACAGTTTAGTTTATAGAAACTAACCGAAATATGACGATGTATTTCATTTTTTTTTATATTTAAAAATTACACTCCACGGACTCCGGGGACCGTGACTTTTGTTAACATGAATCATTAATTATTATTTAAGGGGAATACAGGTAGAGGGGGGTTAGTTATTAAGTCTTAATCTAAGGTTAGGTAAAAGGTTTTCAGATTTACTTATTGCAATGTGAGTACACCACGAGCAGACCAGCGACCCGCAAGCAGCACCCGATCACGAGTATGACGCATGTGCCAGCCATCGCTCTCCTCAACCATATTTGAGAGAAGAGAACGACGAGACACACGACGCCGCCGCAAGAAGGTGCCTTCGATATTGAGCATGAATGCTCGAGATGGACCCACAATTTCAATCAAACGCGAAATTATTACAATTTTTATCAACATAACATCGTGGCCTCTTCCCGACTCAGAGCCTCCATTACCACCGCGTTCCGATCTCTGATGGCCATCTGCAGGTTTTATTCCTTGATGGTCTTCAGTGACGCAGCCGATGCTCGCCGTAAAAACCGGCTGATGGCATCGTCTTCGATGTCATCGGCGTAGTAGGTGAAAGTCCCGGTGTGCCGTGATATTGCGACGACTGCGTGGGACACGCTCTTATGCAGCTTCATTTTGGGCTTTCTAATTTTAATATGCAAATGTTGATCCTTTTGCTAAAAAATATTGTTTAAAAACTGTGAATTACATTTTTAACAACAACTTTTTGACAAGCTTTTATTTAACTTGTCTTACTTTTATTGTATGTGTGTATGTGCGTAGCTATGTTTGTTCGGGTGGAATCTTTGCAACTCAATTTCGATCGATGCAGATAGATATCTTCAACCGATTGAGCTGAAATTTACATACAACGTATACACGTTTAGTTTGGATGACAATGCATGGTTAGTTGTATGACGTCATTCTAATCTAAATTCAAAATGGCGGACATGTTAGTCTTAATTCACTCTTACAATATGGGTATCAAATGAAAGAGCTTGCTGTGAGTAGCACGAAACATATTCTTATTAGCGCTTGTTTTAAAAATATATTTATGAAAAAAAAACTTATTTCAAAATTTTAACCTGAACCTTCATAACATAGTAACAATAAAATGAATAATGTGCTGATTCCATATTTCACAGCCTCTTTTCATTTCCCAATTCTCATTCACAACAATACATCCTTTCCATTATTCTGCCGATGATAAATATTCCAATAAATTCAGAAAGTCGTATTTATTTTTTAATAAAACCAGCTTATTGTGTGGCTCTACACTTCGGATATTTATGACACAGTCGTGAGCAGTCTAGCTTTGGTTGTAGTCGAAAAATAATTTCAACTAATTTTTAACAGCAAAAGTTATACGCTGAGAGAACGGGCAAATGGTTAAACCTACTGAACGATTTTGTTTAATTTATTTACCACACTCATAGTCTTTGTTTTGAACTGGTGGGTCTGTGAGTTGTAGACCTCGCGGCCGACGTCTGTCCTGTACAGGTTGCGTTTCTTACCCGATTCTCGTAAAATTGTGTAAGTAGGTTCCATAATTATACAGTTTTTTTTTAAACATGCAAATAAATTTTCAAATAACTGAAAAAAATCTAGGGATATTATTGAACCTGCTCACAAAATTTCAAGAGAATCGGTAAAAAAATGCGACCTGTATTGGAAAACAAAGATCCAGACAGAATTCGGCCATTCAAAAGCAGACTTGTCGTAGCTGAAGCGTAGAGGCTTCGCTCGCTAACGCTCACTCGGTCGATAAAGTAAACTTGATAAAGTAAAGTACACTTTATCAAATATATAAAAAGATTAAGACAAATATAGCTAAAGGTTCTACACATACGTTCAGATTTATATTGCGAGCCCTTAGAGTCTTACTTCGATATTAATAAACGTTGTATAACCTCGTAATAGTTATACAGTTTTTTTTGATCGAGTTAAAAATTTAAGAACAAGTTATAACACTGGCTAACAATTCCGAGGCTATGATACAACATACTGTTTAAGAAACCAAAATGTATTAGATTTTTTTTAAACATTTATATTTACGTAAGTTGGTACGTTTAACCAAGTAGCTACCTACTACTGTAACCGCAGTCAGCAATATGTATTACAAAGGTTAATTTTATAGATCCATTAAAAGCTTTTTTAAGAATTCTTTAAATTTTACCTAAAAAATGACAAAAATACTTTTCATTCTCCCCACAAAAAATAAATAACTCTTTATCCCACTATAAATTTTAATTATTTAATTTGAATCCTTGCCTTATTTTTGTGGGCATGCTTCCAAGCCCCCAGTGGATATTTATCGCCAAAGTTCAGGTAAAGCCCCTACCTTCTCACCTCGACAAGACGCTGATAAAATCGCTATCGCCCAAGTTAAATCCTCCCAAGTTATAATTACTGTTTAAACCGTACCGACTGCTTGAAAGGTGGAAAAGTTTCCCTTTGATCGTTAAAATTTATTTCTTTTCCCGTGCAGGTATCTGCCGTATTAGAATCGCAAAAACTTTGTAAGCTATAGGTACTTAATACGCATGATCTAAGGTCTAGCATTCCGGAAGCCAACACTTATGACGTCATTCGTCATCGTCATCGTCTCTTTCGAACTATTTGTAAATGACATATTTCGGACTTGCTTATGCATCGATTAACGTCACTACGTGTTTATGATTTAAAAACACGGGAATTACTCACGTACGATTCAGTCGATTATTCCGACTATAGTTTCAACCGCATTCGGCGGTCTTCATCATAGAGATGGAGGATGGACCCTGCCACCGACCTGGAGACCGTGTCTTCATGGTGTCCGCGGTGGTGCCCGTGAGACTGGTGGCGACGTAGTGAGCTCTGTGTGCTGGGATATTCCTAACACACGAGAAGATTCTGGCGAGGAAGAGCTCCAGAGTGCGCCGGCGCAAAACACTACTCTACGTGCCCCCACCCTCGTACCCGAGCAACTGTCATCACGTGCGCGCCGCGCGGCGGCCCGCAGTGCTATGCGAGACGCAGCCGCGCGCGCGCACTCGCCCTGATGAAGACCGCCGAATGCGGTTGAAACTATAGTCGGAATAATCGACTGAATCGTACGTGAGTAATTCCCGTGTTTTTAAGTCACTACGTGTTGCTCACGCAACCATTTTAGACTTGGAATGCGATATCTGGCGTAGTATATATAATGCTAATAGTCACATATTTTTCAACTTTTTTTATAATTTGGTGCAAAGAGGCAGTGTCCTGCTATTTACCACCTACTTACCTGAATTTTTCCGGTGTGAAAATGTTTAACATCCATTTGCATAATTTACAGAGTACATTTATTTAGAACTTCCTTATCTATGTCGTTAAGTCGTGAAAAGGCAACGAATGAGAAACAAACAGAAAGATCACTCCGCATTTATAATATTACTGCCACTAGACATTTGTATGAAGAATAACGGGGACAAAACGAGGAGTTATTAGCTTTCCGCCTTCCTCCGCATTTCCTCGAGATGACCGCCACGGGAAAACAACCAAAGCGGCCGTTCTGCTGAGTGCGAATGGCCTCATAAAACGTTATGTTATTATAGTCGTTATTACGTAGGGGTAAGTATCTTTTTTATGGGCATTATTATAATCGAAAACAATTAAAAGGCTGAAACCCAAAATCTTTTTTAAAGATTTTGAACAAGCCCGTTAAAATGCTATGAGTACTTAGATGTTTATAGAGAGTTCCGTACCGTTTATGACCGAAAATGACAGGCCAACTTTTTTATACTAGTGTGCGTGACAGGTACGTCTTTTACTAGGGTTGCGTCATACATTTTATTCATTTAAGAACCTAACAGTTGGCTGTTATTTTTTTGGACCGTAAAATGTTTTTCAGCCCATTTGGACAAATCATTAAGAATAATAATTGTTACTATCTAATGTCCTAGTTGATAGGTACATAATATATTTTTAGAGATTTATCGAGAATGATATAAATTTGTTTAGGGTAGAACTTACCCATTGCTTTATTAATATGAATTATGTAACTCTAAAAAGTTGGTGGAACTTCGGTTATTAATGCCCTGTGCCTATGTCAACGTCTTTGTATCTCCGTTGGTATATTTACACAATACATCTCACCGCTTACTCTTAGTATTGTCAAAAATTCCATTCCTACATTTTGTTGGTTTCAGAAATAAGGGACTCAAAAAGAGTTAATTCTCGTCCCAAACTCATTAAAGTAAATGAAACTTCTTAGAAACAGCTACTGAGGTAAATTGCAGATGTTCTGTTTACCCACAGCGCAGTAGGTAGTAAATGAAACGTCACAATCCACAAATATTCATTAAGGTGCATTCAGACTATGTTTCAAAAACATAAGAACTGTACAATTATCTTTTCGTAGTCATTCTTCATTACTTAACTCATCTGAAGCCCTAGACAAGTTGTAACCGCTTACAAGCGATTATTTTTCTAGAATCGCTTACATTCGAAAGCTAGTTGCTGATTGGACGATTTTGTTCACGTGACATTTTTAAAGCTCGTATTTTCTCCTATCCGCAGCTGACGATCGAGCGACAGAATCGTTTGGAAGCGATTGCAACTTGTCTAGGTCCCTGGCTAAAGAAACGACAGCGACATAGCATGGCAAGCAACATGGCAAATACCTACTACGCTACAAGTGTAGTAATTTCAAGAGAACTTTGTATCACTCTGCTCTACTATACAGGGTGTATCAAAAACCCTGTTATATCCGTGAGGTTCGCATCCAGTATTGACTCGAGGATGCAATTTAAGTCGTTAGTTAAATTAAACGTTAGTTTAAATTAAATATTGACTCTAAAATTTTTGAACACACGTCGGCCTCCTAAAAGTGTGTACGCAGCCACTAATCGCGTCGGTTTTATGTGTAAACTATTCGCGCCGCTAGTTTCTTAGAAAAAAAGCCGCCAACATACGAGTATAATACAGATTAATTAACATTTTTGTAAAATTTCTTTTTTTCTTGCGTTCTTAAATCGGCCATAACTCTTGCTATTTTTAAAGAGCATTTTTTTGGTATTTTTGCATGAATACTTACGATTGTGTGTACATGCCCTTCAGTTATACAACAGAGTTTTTGTAACATACTATATTTTGTCGTAACAAGTTAGGGTGGAAAAGGGTAGAATTAAAAGTAAAACTATCGTATAAAATCACGAAAAACATAAATGTCCCACAATTATTTATAAGTATCTTTATCCCGACTTCATACATTACATTTATAATATATCGTAGTATGAAGAGCCCTCTACCGAGGTTCGGCAGGGACGCGATTTCTGTTCAGAATAATTAAGAGGTGCGAGAGCGAAACATGGACTGGGAATAATTACTTTCGGTTGCTGACAAGAAATACCTTCTAGTTCTTCTCCTGTTAAATAAACTTGAGTTACTTGAATTGTCTCTCGGTTTGATTAAGATTTATGTTTTAAGTTGGTGACGCAAGTAATTGTAATAAATAGTGTTTAATCAATTAAGTTTGATTATCAAATGCTTGAAACGCATCTTACCTACTCGCTTCTCCTAAGCAATGATCTGCCCGTGTAGATTAAGTAGATTAAGATTTAGATTTAGTAGATTTATTAGATTAAGTCTAGATTAGATAGGCCAGTCACCTAAAAAACATTATATTTCTTCCAGTCAAACGAAACGGAGTAATTTTACCTTAATTTTACCTAATTCTTTTCAAATGTTTTCCCGAATCCCCTATACTTATTAATATTAATTGTCCTAGGGTTTTAGATTTCTTTGGTTACAATGAAATTGTTTCTCTCCCAACGGATGAAATCAAGGGGTGAAATCTTAATTAATTTTCCTGGAAAAACAAATGAATTAAACATTTTCCAATTTAAACTGAGACGTAAATCTTTCAGGATTAGCGCTTCAATTAAGATGAAGAATAGATTAAACAAAGATGCCAAGTAACACGAATAATAACAAACTAATGTGACGGAGCTAATCCGAAGGAAACACGTGTCTTGTTGCTTATTGCGGCGCTGGTGGCGTATTTAGACTGGCTGGCTTTAACAAATAATACAAGTTAGGCAATATACCGATAATTTGTTAATGTCGACGCTGACGTAAGAATAATCTCCGACGACGGCGTAAGGCCTGTGTTTTCGTAAGGCATCATTTTTCTACCAAACACGTAACTTGGATTTTTTTTATGCTGTGCTAGGTACCAGGATCAAATGCAAGGTGTTTTGAAAAAAGGCCAGGTCAGGAGTACCTGTAACCGACGAGCATGTATGAAGGGAGTCATGAAAGTAGAAGAAGCGAACGATGTGTGCTAGGATCTTTTCAGTGGAGAGAAGTGGATCTGCCTACCCCTATGAGAAAAAGACGTGACTGTATGCATGTGCTAGGTGTAGTTACTGAGTACTAACACTGACTTTTATCCTTTGTACCCATGCATGATTGCTCGTGTTGCTTCTGTTCTCAAACATTTTACTACAAAAATTGGGGATATAAACCATGTGAGTATGCACAATCAGTAACCACCCAGCATTAGGAAATGGTCTCCTTAGCCGAAATCAGCTTGCATCATCATCATCATCATCACCCATAGTTCAGATGACATGAAAGATTCAAGAACTATATATCGTTAGTTGATAATAATTTTCTCTAACATTGTTGTAGAACGTACTTTGAAAGCTAGCAAATTATTTCATCAGAACTTTTCTATGTTAAATTCGCAAAATAGTTATTTAGCGTGTTTCCTATCTACTCTAACTACTAAGTTTAATGAGAAAACATGTCGTAAGTAATATCTTCCTAACATGACATTTCTAGTAGGTAATTTTACACTAAAATATTTACAGCATGCGATACGATTTGACCACGACTACTTTTCTCTTCCTTCCTTTCAAAACTAGGAATAATTTTGGATATTTATTTGTTTCTTTCAATATGTGTGTGAAATTTGGCATGTTCAATATTAAAGAGCTCCAAGTTATATAAATTTACTATTTTCGACTACAATTTCATGTTACACAATTGAGTAAGTAATCAGTGTTCAAACCCCAGTTACAAGTAAAAAAGAGTTTGATTGTCCATAAAAGCTAAAGCTAACTAAATGTGAGTACTAAATCAATAGAATCTCTATGGAATAACAGTCGTCAAGTTACACTAAACATTTGCTCGCAGTCAATGTCCTTCCTCCGAAAAAATTCGCCGAATCACTTTACTTTTCCTTACTATTTAGTCGTGAGTGGTAAACAGCCTCATCCCAAGGTCGGCCTCACCCGTTAGTGCAAATGAAGGCTCTCTGCCAAACCGAGGGCCTAATTACTCATCGTTGTAAAAAGCTGACACTGGCTTGTAGGAGGGGCTAAACAGGTCAACTTTTAAAAGGTTTGAAAGGTCAAACTTAGGTCACATTTAATAACTTTATTATTAATTAGTTGTGCTTCACGGTGTTACCTGAAATCAGAAAGCAGCTTATGTATCCAGGGTATAAAGATAGACCATCTCCATACCAAATTTCAGCAAAACCCATCTATTCGTTTGCGCCTGAAGAAGTAAAACTTGCAATGAGAATAATATTGAATAATCATTGGAATTATCCACGAGCGTAGCGTCTATGCTTCAGCTACAAGAAAAATGCTTTCGGATGTCCGAATTCTGTCTGGATCTCTGTCCGAATCTCTGAATTCTTCTACAGGTCGCATTTCTTAACCGATTCTTGTGAAATTTTGTGAGCAGGTTCGATAATTTAACAGGTTTTTTGTCGAGTCAATATTTGGAGATTTTTCAAAAATGGCTGAGATGTGTTTTTTTTGTTCCTTTATGAAAAAAAATCCAAAAATGAGGAATGCCTCCTGTAGATGAGGCCAGACGTTGGAAGCGAGACAGCTGACAGAGCCATTAGTTTATAATAGTTTTGACTTATAAGGGCTGAAATCAGGCTTAAGATTTAATTTAATCTTAAACAAGCCTTTGAAAAGATCGGTCACAGCGATAAGACCGCCAGTAGTTGCGCTAATTTGTTGGTCTGCGTTAACAAGAAGTGGTTTATGTATCTACGAGTATAGTGTGAGTACTTTTATTGCCATATAAAAATGTCAGAAAGGAGTTTAGTATCCATAATAATTCATTCCATGATTCATTCGGTATTTTTTTGACATCAAAGTAAGCCCTAATTCATTAATCACATAAACAGTACCTGGATGGCCGAGCTTTGCTCGGTATTTTTTTTTATTTTTTAATTGTGTTTTTTGGATAATAAACAATTGATTTTAGTCTAACCTCAAAGCAAACACTCATTGACTTCGTGTTACTTAACAACGCCATCTGCTGTTGTGTCGTTAAAGCAATTAGTTGCTCACAAAAAATAGTAGTATTATTATTCGCCAATAGATGTCAGGAAGAGTCATATTTTTCAGTTGAGATTGATTATCGATAAAACACGAATAAAATGATATTTTCTAAAAATGATTCCTAGCTAGGTCGATTTATCGCCCCCGAAACCCCCTATATACTAATTTGTATGAAAATCGTTGGAGCCGATTCCGAGATTCCAATTATATATATATATATATACAAGAATTGCTCATTTAAAGGTATAAGATAACTTGACACTAGAACTAAAACCTAGGTAAGTACATAAACGTATAATCAAAAAAAACAAGGTCTAGCATTCCGGGAGCAAACACGTAATGACGTCACTCTTCATCGTCATACGTCTCTTTCGAACTATTTGTAAATGACTTATTTCGGTCTTAAGCATCGATTGACATCACCACGTGTTGCCCACGTGACCGGAATGCTGTACCTGGCGGAGTATAGAGAGAGTTCGAGCGGAGAGTTCCTTGAACTGTAAATAACAGGGATAGTGTACAAATGTACAATGACATTATTATTATTATTACCGTACTATTTAATGTTTACCTAATAGTACTAATATTACTATACATTTTTATAATATCTTGACATGTAAATAATAGTTACGAAATAAATGAATATGAATATGAATTATTATACTATGCATAAACATAATTATTACTAACTAGTGGCTCTGTGAGCTGTAGGCCTCCCGGCCGACCTCTGTTTTCCTCTACAGGTCGCATTCTGAACCTGAACCAATTCGGACCTGAACCAATTCCCGTAAAAAAAAAAAGCATCATAACCCTGCCTAATAAAAAGTAGGAATAACATTAACAAAAAAAAACAATTCCCGTAAAATTTTCTGAGCAGGGTGCGAGCACGAACATTTAAACTGACGTTTCAAATCGACTAATTTGACAAATCAGTATGAAAATTACCGATTTTGTCGATTTGAAACGTCGGTTTTGAAATCCGTGCTCGTACCCCAGAAAATTTCAAGAAAATCGTCAAAAAAAATGCGACTTGTAGAGGAAGACAGAGATCCCGGCAAAATTCGCTCTTACGAAAGTATTTTAACCGAGGCTGAAGCATAGACGCTTCGCTCGCTGACGTTCGCTTGGTCGCTTACTGATTTTAAACACGGAAAAAAATGGTTTAGTTGTGGCAACTAAATCTGTTTTGCTGCCTATGTCTTAGCTGCTGCACCGAATATCTTCGAAACACTGGCAAAGTTTTGTTGACTACGACAAAGACTGCTTAGCTACTTTTCAAAATAAAATTTTGCTAGGAGAATCACACTCAAGTTGCAGTTACTACAAATTACTTAACTGAGTTTACTAAATTTGTTATCTATATAAACAAAACAAATTCGAATGTTTCAATTAGCTATCAGAGCAAAATATTTTAACTACTTTAGGATAAATTATTTACCTGCTATTGCTAATTGACATTATCTACATTAACCAGTTTTTCTATTACAGTTATTTCCATGTCGTATGTGAAATTTTAGACGGCAAGCGGGATATTTTGTGCTGTTCCTTATGTTGTGATCTAATAGTAGTGTGTGAGACATATCATTATGTAAAGATGATGAAGATATGTTTTAGTAGGTATGTTGTTGTAGCAAAGTATGATAGCTGTCTTAGTGAATTAATATTTAGCTGCACCTCACAAGAGTTTTAACTGTGGTTATAAATTTGGTTTCATACTGTAACAAAACTACTTAGTTGCGTGATTAATTTCCTTTTTGTAAGGCAGCAATTTAATTAGTGGCATAGAAGTTAGTAGTAGCAACTAAGTTAAATAGCTATCCCACGTTTATACCTATGTAACCGAACGTATCAATTGTTTTACTTTAAAAATAAGTAAGTAGTAATTGAATTTGTAACTGCTACTAAGACTTTAATTATGCGACCAAAATAAATTTTATGAGATACTAGCTGCGCCCCGTGGTTTCACCCGCGGTCCCACAGGAACTGTTTATTTTTTAGGGAAGTACCCTATGTCCTTTTCAGTACCCCAGACAACATGTAGGTATGCAAAATGTCAAAACGATTGGTTGAGTAGTTGAGACGTGAAAGCGTTACAAACAAACAAACGAACAAACTCACTTTCGGATTTATAATATTAGTTAGGATGGGGGGTGTTTGAGCTCCTCAGCCTTGAAAAAGTAGCCTATGTCCAGGACGTAAGCCTGTGTAGGCCTGTGTTAACTGTGTAGGTATTTGTGCCAAATTTTATCCAGATATTGAATATTAATTATATTGATAAGAACCAGTAAGTGCACTGGCGAAACGTACCTAAACTTGTAGAAATGAAATTGTAGCTCAGAATGTACCTAGGTTATCTTAAACAGTAAATACACATCGCCACGCCTTTCCTCCGAAAGGGCTGGCAGAGGTGTATTACAACACTTACACTTCGCCGAACGATATTCATTTGCAAATATGACAGGGGTCTGTCGCCATACACCGGGCTCTAGTTATACAATATAGCAGATGACATTAAATACCTACGCACATATTTTCACACAATGAACAAATCGGTGCGCTCTTTTGGCTGAAATCGAACCGGCTCCTTCTGAGTTTAGAAGCAAGCCTTCTCCAACTCGGCTAAAATTCAACTAGCGAAAATGCGTAAGAAAAACAGATAGCAGAGCAAAATAAGCTCTCGCTCGCTCTACTACGACTCATGTTAGCCTGTCTGGGCTAGTGTGTAAGTAGTGTGCTAGTAGTGAGAGAAGTGTGAGAAATTAGTTACATCTTCATAAGTCTTCGCGTTGTGAGCTTTTCGTAGGTAGGTACTTATTTCTTCCGCGTTGCAAGGGCACAAATGACGGGAGGGCAGTCCGCGTCACCGCGTCATCTCTGCGCTCATTACTATTGTTAGGTAGGTAGGTACAATAACCTAACTTAGGTAGGTACTAACCATAAAGCATTATTTTATTGATGAAGATAAGAATATTTCATACCTACGTAGATGCATTTATGCGTACGTAAGTTGATTGTTTTCTTTGAGCTTGTACCTTATTACTTTTGTTCCTTACTTAATCGACCAAGCGAGCATTTGAGCAAAGCATCTATGCTTCAGCTTAAAAAAAATGCCTTCCTTCACAGGCCGATACAAACGGAATTTCCTAAAATTTTGTTAGTAGACTCACTATTTAGGTACATTTTTTTTTAAAATCTGTCTAATCATCGAACCTGCTCACAAAATTTCACGTGAATCGGTTCAGGAATGCAACCTGTAGAGGAAAACAGATGTCGGCCGCGAAGTCTACAGCTCACAGAGCCACTATTTGTTATTAGTGTCTTATCATAGTACTAGCTGCGCCCCGCGGTTTCACCCGCGGCTAAAAAGTCCTATGTCTATGTCTATGTCTAAAGTCCTTGTCCTATATGCTATTCTAGACTGTAATCTATCTCTGTGCCAAATTTCATCCAGATCTGTTCAGCCGTTCTTGCGTGAAAGAGTAACAAACATCCATACATCCATTCTTACAAACTTTCGCCTTTATAATATTAGTAGGATTTAATAATAGTTTAGGTACTTAAAAAGTACATAAAAACTCTTAAAAACCTAGGTAGGTATATAAATTTAGGGCACTTCCACACACGGTCGTCTGATCCCAAACTAAGCAAAGCTTGTATAGCCATAGTATGGCTGCCAGAGACTGATGTACCTACATACCTACTTAGATATTTTTCAATACATACTTAAATATATTTTAACACCCAGACATAGGACAGACACAAATGCTCATCACATAAATGTTTGCCCTAGGTGGGAATCGAACCCACGCCAATAAGCTCAAAAGGCAGGTTCACTACCAACTGAGCCACGAAGGCAGTCAGGTTGCTTTTGGTTTTATTGGTTTTCTTACAAAAATATCTATGCATGGGTAAGTAAGTAGGTATACAGGTAGGTATAGGTAATTAGACTACTTAGGCGTTAAACTTCGAGGCTTAGAATTTATAAATTCTGAAATGTTATTCTGTTAGCATTACTGGCCTCATGTCTGCCATGCATGGTGTAAACTTCGGAGCATTATTAGTGCCTACCTGACAAGTGTCTTATGTAGTTATCTAATGCGGGACCTACATAATGAGTACCTATATCCATCATCGCTATAGTTGTGCGACACACAATATTTAGGTAGCTACCTGAATATTAGCTACCTGTGAAGTTAGTAATACTAAGTAATTCATAATTGGTAGGTGCCGGAACTGTACCATACATATACCTACCTACGTAGGCACAAGTACGTATAGACGCACACAATTTGTTTACCTACCTAACTAGAACAGAATACGTTTTTCTGTACCTACCGCGGTTTCGATAGATAGGTAGATAGGTACCTACTTCTGATCCATGTCTAAGATTTTGCTAAACACGCTTATTAGGTACTTTACCTAGGTAGGTATATTGTATACTTGTAAAAAAATGTTAAGCTATGATAACCTAGTTTGAGAAAGCCCACCTCACACTAATGTGTAGATTGAATGTCATCTGCTACATACATGACATGACTGGAGCCCGATTTATGGCGAAAGGATCGCCCCCTGTCACACTTGGGACTGACTGTCGTCCAGCGAAGTGTGGATGTTGTATTACACCTCTGCCAGCCCTTTCAAGGGAAAGGCGTGACGATATGTTAGGTATGTTTTGTTATGTTACAAACATAAATAGGTTGAAAATATTTATACTTAGATTCATTTGTCGAGCCAGTTTTATTTTTTTTTCAAAATGGTGGAGATATGTTTTTTAGCGATTTTGAAATACTAAAAATACATGAATATTTACATATTCACTTACCTACAAAAAGTTTCATTTCATTTCGTAATTCGTATCGTATCGTAACGTGTGTGTTCACGTAAATTTGGTTGCGTTACGGCGTTAAACTTGGAAGAAAAAGTGATTATAGTGTTAAAAAAAGGATTTTTCATTTATGGATTTAGGGCTACAATGCCGCCCTAAGATAAATTCAAAAGTAAGTAAGTACCTACTTTGCATTGCATTATCTTATTATGAGCTTTTATACCTACCTACTATGAGTGCTTGCGTGTCCAGATACAGTAATCTATCTACTGATAAGATTTTCCGTTAGAAAAGTGGCATGCTGCAAAAACCTAGCCGGCTGTACAGGTTTGCATCGAACTGACATCTCGCAATTGATGTATGGAGTTGTACCGATTTTGCCCATATTCACACTTTAGAACCGCGATCTTTCTATTGCCAAGCTTGTAAATTAGCCAAAAGTTTGATATTGCAAGTTGTTTACGCCAGATATCTGTAGGCATTATAGATAGAAAACGATACCTACGAAAGCCGGCGGCATCCACAAAGCCGCGAGATACCTGTGAGTGGGGAGGGAGACGTAAACTCCCTGCCTTTCGGCGTGCGAGCATCGCACGCGCTAAATCAGTCAGTTGTCGGTGAATGTCCCGCGCTCTCGCGTCCGCTCGCACGTAAAATTTCGGCAAACTTTAACTTCGCATTAAAAAAGTTTTAATTGTTTATATTGAACTAATAGTGCTATTATCAGTGCATGGTGTACACCGGGTCGAGTGGCGTGGAGTGTCCAAGGTGATTAGTAGGCTTTCGTTATCGTCTGTAGAGCCGAAAGAGAACCTGGCGTGAACTTAGCACCCCTGGCCGAAACACAAGTACTTACCTATAGAACACATGACGTGTTGCAAAAAAATAACGTAAGCTTTATTTTTACAGATGAAAATATAGAAGCTCATCACCTACCTCTATTGACCGAGTATTTTTGGAAAACTGTTGCCGAAAATATGACAGCGAACTATATCTGTCACTTTAAAAACATGCAGAAAGTAACTATAACTTATTGCAATAAGTACTTCTAATTTTATTGATGTTTAGCATTTTAAATCACTAATAATTGTCGAGTCCTAACATATATGCTGTTTACAGGTAATTCCTAGAAAGAAAAAAAATGTTGGGCGCAACAAGTGTGAAGTGTGTACAGTGTAGTACAACACCCATACTTCACCGGTCGATATTCAGTTCCAATTTTGACAGAGGGCTATCCTGTTACTATATATCGGCTCCAGTCATTGGTGCGTACCATCGGCTGGTATCACTCTATTTTGCATCAAACAAGACTACAATACAGTAAGTATATTTGTGATTTACACGATTCTGTATGTGTTAATTGATTCTGTTTTGGTCATTATAAATATGCAAGGTTATTATAGGTAATGTAGGGTGTGAAGTGGCGGCGGCGGCGGCGGAGTGAACTAGCAACTCCGATTCGAGGCGACTGGAAAAATGTACCTAGATATTGCCGTCTCTGTTGCGTATGTGGATACGCATTATACGCAGCCTAGTGTGAAGAGGTGCGGTGGTGTGCGTGCGCCCCTATACATACAGTATAGTCATTCATAGCGAAATATAACTACTAAATATAAGACACTAAAGTCTATCTCTGTGTCCCCTTGTAGCGTTTTCACGGCTAACGGGTGAACGGATCTTTACAATACATATTTTATAAGGAGAGGGCATAGGTCCTAAGTATACTATACTTTATAACATAAGTTTATGACTTTAGTCAGTACCTAGCAACTATTAGAAACAGAAAGTGAAAAAATGCTCGATCAACTTTTGACGTCATTGAAAAATGAACCATATCACCATATTCTAAAATCCAATATCGTATAATATCGTGGCGCCGCCGACTTCTCTGTTGAAAATATACCTACTAAGTACCTATTTTGTACTCGTATTTTATGCTATAGTTGCTTGTTCATTTGTCAATGAAGTAATAAAATTCTCGAGCATTTTTCCGTTCGGTACTAATTTAGTTCTAAAGTAGGTAGGTACTAAACCAACTAACTGACCAAGCGAAGCGGTCTCTCAATAAACTTAGATGAATCGGCTTTTTTATACCTACACCTACTTAGCTAGTGGCTCTGTGAGCTAAGACTTTGCGGCCGGCGTCTGTCCTTCTACTGGTTACATTTCTCAACCGAATCTCGTGAAATTTTGTGAACAGGTTTTATAATTATTCAGAATTTTTTAGCTGTCAGGTTTCGGTTTTTTTTCCAAAATGGCGGAGATCTAGGTAGGTATATGATTTTATTTTTCAAAAAAATGCGAGCTCTATAAAAGACAGATCCGGACATAAGAAGCACAGACGCTTCGCTCGCTAACGCTCGCTCGGTCGACTATGTTTGCTGTCTGACGGTAACGCAACACGTATAAATAACGTATACGCGCCGCTATACAGACAGTCATCAAAAGCGAAATACCTATACCTCCTTACCTACGTATGAGCGTAGAGGATATCTCTAATTGCAGGTATGCAAGGTATGCAATGGCAAGGGTACCTAAACCTAAAAACTATTAAAAACAATAGTAGGTACCTAACTTCTATCTCTCTATTCTATTTGTAGCGTTTCCAAGGCCAAAACGGTTGAACGAAAACCGACGAAACGGAGGAGGTTTACAAGTCAAAGCGTATGTAAATAGGTATATACCTACCTATCTTAATATATATAAATCTCGTGTCACAATGTTTGTCCTCAATGAACTCCTAAACTACTTAACCGATTTCTATGAAATTTGCACACCGTGTGCAGATCGATCTAACTTAAAAGATAGGATAGCTCACATGTATATATATATATATATATGTATATGTATATATAAACGCGAACGAAGTCGCGGGGTGACAGCTAGTTACTTATATGTTTTTGATAATGAGCTAAGTGCCGTGTTATACCTACTCCCTGTTTTTTTTTTCGTACTCGCGATCAGAGTTTTACTGATGAACATCGTTTATTTTAAAACATAATTTTTTTATGTCAGTACGCCGAGTAGTACCTACCACGGATTGCTTACTAAGTTTCTATGTAAGAGATAAATCACTTCGTCAGAAATTGTCAATACCTATTGTTGTAATAGCCTATTCTTTTGAATCACTAGACGCTGTGAACCAAAAAGACCTACGACCGTAAAGCATAGAACAAGTAATAATAGCGTAAAGTGAGTTTCGCACCGTGCCGCCCGCCGCGTGTACTAACTATTTGGTAATCTGTTATACGGCTTTCGGTAATCAGCTGAGACCGGACACCCGCGATGGACGGGCGGCTTTTTTTAAAATCTAGAATAGGTCGACGTTTGACCACCAACTCGCCTGATGTTAAGCGACATTGTAGTCTAAGATGGAGCACGACGACCTAGAAGGTACTTATTCACTCTAGCCTTCAAGATACCCAGGTTGTAGGTAGTTAGTCGGGAATACAGACGATGGCAAGGTGTTCCACACCCTAGCGGTTCGTATTAGGAAGGTGGAGGCAAACCGTTTAGTACGAGTTGGTGGAATGTCGACTAAGTAGGGATGGTACGTACCTATGCGTTTTCATACTTGTTCTGTTAGCTGGTATGTAATCAGCGCGCAAAGTACAGGGGGTCTACCATGATAGTCTTGGTTACATTTTGTTGCCGACGCTGAGCGCCTGTGAGTCATATCGCTGCCCAATAAGGTTCACGGTCGAGTAGCATACGCGCTAAGATCAAATTGAATTGCAATAATGTACCGCACGGAACGGCAACGCCGCTTTTAAGCAAAAATTTGAATTTTTGGGCGCGAAAACTGTTTTTTGATTATTACGTGGAAACTACGAGGTCTAGGAATCTGAAAATTTTGCTGCCTATGGCAGCAATCATGCTTTAATTTTTGTACTTTAAATGAAAACTCTACGTTTGATAGTTTCGTCGATTCAACATGTGTCAGCTGAAGTGACGTAACTTCAGCTTATACATAGGTATTAGCTTATAACTCGAAAAGTATATAACCCAGAGACTTGAAAATTTTGCTGCCAGTGGCAGCAATTATGCTTTAAAATTTGAGCTAAAATGCATAGTCATACCTTCTTTCGTTTGGAAGATATGAGATGAGTAGCAGTCTATAAATGGGCAAACCGTGTGTGGTTAGCACACAACCACATCTCGTTTAGGTTTTATGTTATTTTTATTTAAAGCCAACAATGTTTTATGGTTTTGATGATTTATTTATTAAGTACCCACCTATGTTTTTTTTATTTACAGGTGGAAAAAAAGTGAAAATGTTTAGAGCAATGACAACACTATTTCCTATAAAAGCTATAGTCATGAAGAAGAAACGGCAATGGAGACCGTCCCGGCTTGGACACAAAGGATGATGCAATTTTTAAAAGTAAGTATATTATAGCTACAATTCTATAAATATTTGAACCTGTGTTGATTATCATTTCAGGAATAATGAAAAATTTTAACGTTAGCTTTATTGTTTGTTACCTTAGCTGTCAAAAGCATATAAAACCAAACTACTTGGGTACATGTATTTAATGTGTTTTTTTTTTCAGTCTGCCGCCGAAATCCAGTCGCATTACCTAAAAAAGAAAAGTATCGAGGACTGAATGTTGGGCCCCAGCTGTTTGCCGTTTCTCCGGATGAAGACAAAATCTCTGAGTGCTTTCTGATATTTAATAACATTACAGCCTTTGACATTTTTTATAAATCATTTCATGCCTTGCAGGCTTAAGTAAAAATTTAAGTATATAATGGAAGTAGTGTTTTTATTATTAGTTAAAATCAATTAGAGGAGTGATATTAATATTTGTACTGAATGCAGTCAACTTACTTGTTTAACAACAACAGACTTAACAAAAGACTTGTTTGTCAATTATTTTTGAGAAGCATTTATTAAACCTCATAAACAATTGTTTTTTTTTTGTTAGAGCTTCTATTCACCGAATATGCGATGTGTATAGGTACATATAAATACTTGAAGCATGATTGTTAAATATTAGTAGTAAGTAGTAACAGCTCTGTTAATTAGCTATTCTATTACACCACAAATTGCATTTGTCAAGTAGTTTGTATAGCTGTGGCTGTGAATTGTTTGTTACTTGTGCTAAGTGATTTAGTTGCGTGATCTAAAAGCTGCAATTCTGCACATCGAACGTTGATGCGACGCGGCGATAGATTGAGTGCGTAATTTAAGGAAATGTATAAATAATGTGCCATGCGTATGCTTTATACATTTCCTTGTACATATTAAAACTTGCACAGTCTCACGCCTTATCTGCTGCCACTTCGCGTCACATTCGTTATGTAGACAGAAGCCTTAATAACACGCCACTAAAATCTTTAGCATGAGCCTCAAACTACTCACAGCCATAGCTAAACTACTTATCAGCTGCAGCTACGGTGGTGTAATGGAATAGCAAATAAACTTAGCTGCTACTACTAATACTAATAGTTCATGCTTCAAAGTATATTAGCTGCCCCAGATAAAAATATTAGGTCTCGCAACTAAAATCCTTAGCACAGGTAATAAACACGATTCACAGTCACAACTAAACTACTTGTCAGCTGTAGCTACGGTGGTGTGATGGAATAGCAAATTAACTTAGCTGCTACTACTAATATTAATAGTTCATACTTCAAAGTTTATTAGCTGCCCCAGATGAAAATATTAGGTCTCGCAACTAAAACCCTTAGCACAGGTAACAAACACAATTCACAGTCACAACTAAACTACTTGTCAGCTGTAGCTACGGTGGTGTGATGGAATAGCAAATTAACTTAGCTGCTACTACTAATACTAATAGTTCATGCTTCTAAGTTTATTAGCTGCCCCAGATAAAAATATTAGGTCTCGCAACTAAAACCCTTAGCACATGTAACAAACACAATTCACAGTCACAGCTAAACTTCTTGTCAGCTGCAGCAAAGTCTTGTTAGTAGTTATCACTAATATTGTTAGCGACCACAGCTAAAAATAGAAAAGATCGTTAGCTGCTACAGCAAATTTTAGCAAATAATATTTGCAACTACTGCTAATTATTGTTAAGATGGTTAGCAACTACTGCTAAGTATTGTTAAGATTGTTAGCTGCAACAGCTAAATTCGTTCAGCTAAAAACAATTTGCTACGCTAACAAAAAACTTAGCTGTCCCTATAGTTTGAAAGGATTTTTGCTACTACAACTAAAATTTAGTAACAGCAGCTAATTTTTTTTTTCCGTGAAGAATTACTTACATTAAAACACATTAAACCGAAGCCCGATAGGATGGCTACATGAAATAAGTAAGTAGGTAAGTACTTACCACAACTACTTAATATTTTTTTGAGTAAAAATGTGATGACCATGATGAAGCCATGAAAATAATTTGGTGCATAAGGAGCACAGACAACACTCAAACAGAAGTTCACTAAGCCTATCCTAGAACTCGTTCAATTTAGTTTGCCTCTTGGATGCAGTATCGTTCATTTTATATGACACTGAAAAATTAATGCATCTAAATGGTGGTGATTGAATAAATCCATGAATTCGGCATACGGTCAGCATACAATAGAATTTATTGTGAAAAAGACTAGCGTATAAAATGCTGCAATTCCCAAATATAACTCTGTTGAGCCATATCAAGGGGTTGGCACTTTGACATCGGCAGTTTTGCCTCGCGGTGAGCATTTTCAGCAGTTTTCAGCTAAAATGCCTACAGCTAAATTCTCAATTGGATGGCACCCAACTGTCAGCAATTAGCGGCGCGTTCGCGTTGCCTCGACACCTCTAATCGACGCCACTCATGCTAAATTAAGATTTTTAACCGAAAATATTATAATAGACTAGCTGCACTCGGCGGTGTTAGTTCAACTCCACAAGGAGTAAGGATTGGGACCTTATTTTTCCCGCTAAAAAAAGCTATGACATGTGTCAGTGTCACACCAAATTTCATTCGTTTAATCGTTAGAGAGTATGAGTAGTATCCTTAAGTAGCAACAAACATTACTTACATTAAAGTAATTCCATAATACACACCATCGCATTTATATTATTTGTATCACATCGACTTCATCCTTTTCATTTCACCGCAGTCAAAAATAATACATGTAATAGAGTAGGTACCTACATGTCAGGGAAATCTTTTGTACCCAAATACGATGTAGTGTAGCCATGTTATCCCATTTACGAGTTTATATTTTGCCCGTCCTGTCCGCAAAAAAAGTTATGAATACAGCGTTAATTTAGTAGCACGCGATCTCTGCTTGGCAAGCTTGTAATTTGAGTTATTCTACCTCACGTACTGTGGATGCAGAGAAATAGAATAAGCTATACGGAAGCTATAGGTACTGCTAGATAATGACTAGACATTTTGTCAGTATGAGATACATTAAAATTTTAGAAGAGTTTTCGGCTTATCGATTTACCACCAGCATTTGACCAGCATTTCTTATTTGACGTATGTAATTACTGTTTTGACATTCAAAATCTCTTGTATTGTTTGACGTTTATTGAACTGTGGCGTGTAACTATTGGAGTTATCAATATATTCTGATTTGCATTTACATACCATGAATGTAGAAAAAAAGTCGGATGGAACTTCATCTTTGTCAAAACTGTGCTACCCAAAGTCAGCCAGCTTGTTGTACGTACAGGCCGACGCACACATTCACAGATATCTTTAGTCATTTGAGCGTAACGTCTACACTGACAACACGTCTATGCGGGGAAAACAATTTTACAAAACAGCGTGTCTTGTGCGGTAAAATGGTGTAAAAACCGTAGTGATCGCAAGAATAAAAATCATGTACTCACGTTTCATAGGTAAATGAATAATTCAATCACTTATTCCCGATTTTTATACATTTTTATTCACCAGAAAAAAATTATTCATTAAATCATTAGAGCGTTCCGAGAGTTGACACTCGCTACATCACTCCTCATCGTCTCTTTCGGCCTTGTCGTGAATGACTTATTTCGGTCTTGCTCTTATGCATTGATTGACGTAACCTAGGTGACCATTTTTGTTTTGGAACGCTCTACACCTGGTAGACAGGCCAGTGTCAAGACCAGTGTTACCATTGTTCACATGTGGAAATTTCCCTAAACATGGTAAAATGTTTTTTTACGAAACTCAATTTATTAAAGTCACAAAGTATTTTCTGTTTACAAGATTTCCTAAAAAAAACGAATCATGGAGGAATGACTGAATCCAAATAATTAGACGATGTAACGATTAAAATAGTTGGATCCCAAACCAATACAGTGTCATTTGCAATAAATACATTTTAAAGCTAATGACTTATATACAACTAAAGGAGGATTCCGGCGTATTGTTATATATGCAGTCCCTCGAAAAGTAAATTTTGTAACTTTGAAACTTTTCCATATCTAAAATTTAGCTCGCTAAAACTTTTTGAAACGATGATAGCCAAGTTGCAGAAGGCTCTCCTCTCAAGCAAGATGGAGCGGGTTCGATTCCGCTTGAGGCACTAATCAATCTGCTAATTGTGTGAACTGTGAACACATGTGGGTATTTAAAACATTATTATAAACAAACATATTTACATATTTATTTATAAACATACTAACATTACATAACCATTTCATCACGCCTTTCCCCCGAAGGAGCTGGTAGAGATGTAATACTATTGTATTACATTTACGCACACTTCGCCGGATCATATTCGGTTCCAAATATGCCAGGAGGCGAGCCTGTTGCCATAGACCGTGCTCCAGAGAAATATTAACAGATGACATTAAATATGCATAGAAATGTTTACAAATGAACATATTGGTGCGTGCCTTTGGCTGGGATCGGATCCGCTCTCTCAGCTTGATAGCCGATTCTTCTCCCACTAGGTTATCATCGCTCAAAAATAAAACCATAAAAAATGGGTAAATTTGGTTAACATGGCCACCCGAAATTCACTCACATTTAGAAAGTCACCGCCATGACAGAATTCAGTTCTGTCTTAGCTGAAGTTCCGTCCGACTTTTTTTCTACGTCCATGTTACATACTTATTGTTTTTTTTTTTCTTTATTTGTTGTAATTTTTTTTGTGGATTTGCGAATGCAAAATTAACTATATAGAACTTACCTATTACACGCATACACTTAAGACCTAATTGCCGAAATAAAAGGACTTCCTAAAAAAGGAATTTATAAAAGCTATCCTCATTATAATTTTATGTTTATGTTTACTGAAATTAGTGTCATCCGCGCCTACTTCCACTAGTTTTCAGCTATACTTATTGGCTACAGCCATTAGAGACAGCGTATTATGTTGCACAGGCAAATGTTAATTTAGCACTCCCTGGGTGAAAATTATCAAAGCTCCAGGGGTAGAGGTCACATTTGTTACTCGACTAAATGTAGGTACTGACTGGTATTGCATGCGACCAATTGGAGTGAAATTAAGTGCTTGGCTTCAACTCAATTGGTATTAGATTGATCGAGTTGATGTAAGTAATTAATGGCAGTATTATTGACAGAGATGGTTGACATGAAACTAAGTTTATCTTAATCTTTAACCTAAAAGTTGTTTTTAGTAAGTAGAACTATTCGAAAAAATAAAAGTGAATTTTGGAATTTGAACCATGCCAATTTGGCAGCTCTGAGTTGCTAGGTACTAGGTACTAATCAAATGTATTAATAACTAGCTGCGCCCCGCGGCTTCACCCGCGGTTAAAAAGTATCTAAGGTGCTATTCTAGACTATAATCTATCTCTGTGCCAAATTTCATCCAGATCTGTTCAGCCGTTCTGGCGTGAAAGAGTAACAAACATCCATCCATCCATCCATCCGTCCATCCATCCATCCATGCATACAAACTTTCGCGTTTATAATATTAGTAGGATAACCACAACTAGCGGCCAAACGCAAGCCTGACAATGTTTTTTTTTTAATAAAAAAACAGAATTTTATTATTCTAATTGGATTTTGTAAAAAATGGGACCTATTTGTGTGATTTCTTTTTGAAAATAGAAATTTCTTAACTTTCAAAATCGGTTCACAAATAGGTAACCAAGATATACGATAACAAACATTAAAAAACAACCGAATTGAGACCCTCCGCCTTTTTGAAGTCGGTTAAAAAAAGAGCGCCCCACCCAACAGTGTATTCCGACCGCCGCCGCAGCGCGCTGGTATATAGCGGTGGTGTAGGATAAAAACGATGTCGATGGTTCGGACAGCCTCGCTTTAGACCACTTGCCAATCCAGGCCTATAGTGTGCCCAACGAACTGAACTCAAACGCAAGCCCATATTTGATTAAAAGATAGAATTAGCTTTTTTGGTGACGGGAGGAAAATCTTCAAAAGATTTCCGTTGCATTGGAGAGCATACGGGTTACGTGGGATTAAACTTACTACCACCCCCTCGGCGTCCAGCCAGGTATCTAGATACGTATCTACCAACGTAATTACTTACAACTGAGGTCGTTGTTAATGGTTGGGGAGGTACATACCTAAATGGCCGTGATTAATTTCAACGTCCGTTCGTGGTGTTTAATTGTCTGCGCTCTAAAGCTAAACCGATGTATAGAAGACCAGCAAGCCCATTCGTTGGGATTGTCCAACCATATTGATACATGTGGTCTGATAATGTATGTTCTATTTGTAACTCTAAAATAGAAATGCAAGTTAAATTGTTTGAATTAAGCACAGCTTTTCATTTGGTAAGTATAAGTAGGTAATTTTATTTGGCTACATTTATATTTTTAAATTGCATCTTACGGGAATTGGATAAAAGCTTCGCCGAAAAGCTTTCAATTTTATTTCGATTCGCTTTTTATAAAAGTCATGAAAAAACTGTTGATGTATCAAGTCCCAAAAACCTATATAAAAATAAGTTGATTTGAAAATGGTTACAATAAGATCGTTGTAGATAGATGCATTACCTAAGTATCTAGGTTTTCAAAAATTTCATCATTTTAAAAAATATTTTTTTATTTACCTACTTACTTAAAAAACTACACTGTGAAATTAAAATGTTGGAAGTAAACAACTCCTAATTCAACTTTGAATTCACCTACGTAGATATTCTTACTAGGTAAATATGGTAGTTAAGTAGGTAGGTAGAATAAATATTAACATAAAGTTCAAAAATTCATTCCAAAGGGATTTTAGCGAGCACTAACCCGACCATGTGGTTTGCGTCGGCCTCCACATGAACTCAATTAGCTGACCACTACCAGTGGTTATTTAAAACCAAACATGCGCAAATAAAACGCTAAAAATCTTCTGATACAAAGATTTATTATTAAAACTCTTTATTATTCGCACTGGAAATTACAGAACAAAAGGGAAAATTAGTTTCAAGCGTCTAAAAGTAAACTTTCGTTTAACTATTCCTCATAGATGACTACGAGTATAGTGTAAGAACTACTTACGAATTGAAACTTTTTAGAAGACGCTTCGATTCTCTCAGGTTCTTCAATCATGCAAGTATTCGCGGCATGTCCCCAAGAATTTTTCGATTAGAAGCTCCATATTGGCTCAGGAAGTCCGGAGCGAACATGACTCGGCGATCGGCGTTCGATTCAATCAACTTCCTTACACGGGGTTACTGACTTTTGAACTTTTCAGCCGCATCTCGAACTAAGTCACGATATTGGTGTTTCAGCATAAAATATGTAGTACCCACATTGTATCTATGTCGCAGCTAACTACTCGTAGCTAAACTAGCCATTCAATTAACAGTCTAGCTTCTTACTAATCGGCGCCATTCAACTATAGCTTCTTGATGAAATTCAGCCGTTCAATCAAACGGCACAGCCAAATGACTTAGATCGACAACGTTGACTACTTGCCCAGCCCAGTCATTTAAGTAGGGGAATTTCGGGTGTTATAAAAAAAATTGCCACGAAGACTAAGGTGGGAGCGGAGAGAATCAGAGCTCTCACCTTCTAACCTAGCCAATCCTAGTCGGATTTGCTCTGATAAAGGAGTCACCCAGTGAATGAAGTAGATATTATCCACTTTTTCTTATAAGAAACGAAAGCAAGTAAGTACCTACTTTATTTTACTTTAGTGCCCTTTTCAGAGAGCAAACTTTTTTAATTTCACAAAAGTTCCGGGTTTCATGGAAAAGTTTATTTTTCGCTATTTATACGGCAAATCAGCAAACATTAGATGTTGATTGTTGCTCCAACGTTTTGCTTCATAAGTTTTGATTACCACACGTGGTTGCCTTTTTGAAAAGTTGTAGAGGTTCATTAACAATGTCTGTATCAGAGTTGAATGTTAAGCAGTTTGTTAACGTTACTACCTGTATAGTAGGAAGGTGATGTTACTCTGTGCTTATAGGCCGTACCGAATAAGCCACGTACTCAGATCAACCTAGAGATTAAGATGGCGCACGGCGTATGATTTAGGTGAAGCCAAAAACCATCCAAAAACTACGCTACTCTCGTATATGTACATAACACGCACACATTGATGCAAAACAACTACGCTACTCGCTTGGTCATTCTTACCTCGACATTATGGTATAATTTCGTTTACATAAATATACATAGTGCATTATAAAAGTGTGGCCAGGACTACATTTTGAGGTTCTTTTTATTAACTGTGCAGTTTTTTTTCAAGTTATTTTGAAAAAGCCGTAACTTTAAACTCTTACAAATATGTGAAGTTTTGGAATATTAAATCTAGTAAGGTTGTATATTGGAACGCAAATGTCTAACGTAGAGTTTGGGAATTAATATTAGTTTTCGTGCAATTGTAAATGTTTTTCATGGCAACATTACCACGTACCATACAAGTTTATAAAAGTGGCTTCAGGGAGATATGACGCAGTGTTCCATCTTTTCCTCTAGGTTGATCTGAGGCCACGTAGCAGAAGGCAGCAAATGCCCAGCGCCTTGAAAAACAAAAACTTAAGGAATGCCACCCAAGAGCATGTTTATATTTGCAAGGGGCCACGCTCTTGCTTAATCCGGCACTGCCTATGGGTTGAATCGTTGTGCAGTGTCAGATCATTGGTATTCCATAGGCATATTATGAACGAAAGGGCGACAGGCCGGTACGGTATTATGTCATGCCATACCTATGTCTTACTTACCAAATGGCTTTGTAGGTACGTGATGTTTATTTACCATTTAATACAGCTAAAAAAAGTAATTTATTAAAAAGTAGGCTAGTAGGTATACAAAGTAGATACTTATTATAAGGCTGGTAATAAGCTCTAGATCAATGGTAGTAACAGAATTTAAGTAAATACCAATACTTACGTATTTGCCGATGCCAACCAAAACATTAGCAGGCAACAGGTTTTCGAGAAAAATAAAATCCTTTCTACCTTATATTTTCTAAGTACCTAAGTTCGTACATGTTTATCTATATACCAAGACTCAGTAATACTGCACGTTTCGATTTCGACGTGAATTAAAAACGAGTGTAATCTGAGACATCTAATCTGTAATAAATGTAATGTTGTAACATAGTGGTCACTCTCATTTTCGGAAGTTTTTAAGAGTTTCCCTATAGACATCGCGCGGTATCACAATAAATAATCTGTAATATATGGCGACTTACCTAATTTGTGAAAGGTTTGTCAGCAATTCTCGGTTCAATGCTTTGGGTTTTATTAGTTATATATGTACTTACTATTTAATTTCAATTGGATTCCGATGTTTCTGCTACGCAATTTCGTAGGTCGTAGGCCGTAGCCGTCGCCCCGCTCTCTGAATATTTATCTCTACTTATAATATTTCTATATTTTGTGTAAGCTAAACTAACAAATGGACCAGACACTTTTCATGTGAAAAAATGTACCATAATAAACTTTGAAAATAAAGCATTACTTCGTTTAGCCATTATATCACTTCAACCCATTTCCACAACAAAAGGAAAAAAATATTTATTCATTTCTGTAGGAACGTATTCTAGCAATGAGCTTTTTTGTGAGTCTATAGGTAAATAATTCTTTTCATTGACGCTGTGAAATGGGAAATATTTAGGGGTCGGATAAAATCGAAAATTACTCAACGCTCTGCCACGGGCTGGGTTATGAATCTCGGTGGCCTTGTTAACTTTTCGATTATTGGATCGGCTATATTATTTCGACGTGTTTTAGGAAGCCTTTTTAAGGCCTTTGTTGATGTTTAGGCACAAACAAACGCGCAATTTTAAGAGTTCCGTCTGTTATAATATTATCGAAAAACGTAGGTAGGGTAGGTAACCTACCTACCCTAGAGTCTTATGGCTTACAAATACCTAATCATCAGACGGACATCTTTATAAAACTACCTACTTATAGGTATCATACTATATAAAGTTAAATCTACTTTTATAGATGTCCAATAATCCCAATAGGCTGTAAGTTAAAGTTACCTATTGACAAAACCTATTTCACACTCGACAGGCTTTTAAGATCTTCGGAAACTTGAAAAGTTTTGTTTCCTGCAACTTATACCCTTTGGGACATTTTATTCTGATCTCGGTATTGCGATGGACGAATGACGGTACGATTTAGTTACAAGTTTCTAAACTAATTGTAATCTGTACTAGGTAGTTAAGACAAGTTGCAGTTCTACGAGAGCCTTCGTTGCGTCCCAAAGTTTTGTAACAAGTGTAGTGCGGCGTTCGTGACTCGTAAAATTTAAAGTGCAATTTGTAGCAAATGTTACGCCTAGGACCTATGTACTCACCTAGTCACCTACTTGAAAATTGTTTAACGGTTTGCGTCTACCAGTTCTCAATGTAATTTTAGCGCAGCGCTACATTAAAAGTACAAAAAAAGTAAAAAAAACTTGTACTACTTACTTATAAACCTTCCTACTTAATTTATTGAATTTAGTAAACGTTATCTTATAAAGAATCTTTTACTTAATTTACTTAGGTAAGTACTTATACTTAATTACTAAATTTTGAAGCCTTTTTTGTGTTCTTTTTTATTTTTCTGCAACATGAGACTTCCGCCGTGTGTATTTTTGTCGAAAACGATATCGCTAACTGAGAAAATTTTAAATAATAATGTGCAATTTTTCCCAGTTGTCGCCAGTGGGAATAAAAACTTATCCCATACGTCGTCATTAGCGACCTAAAAATTACACAAATATTCTAAGGTCCCATGGTATAATAAATGTAAGGACTTTTGGTGCCGGAGGAGCGAGTTTTGACAACCTGTTAATAAAGTACACGCTTTTATGGTCTTGTCACACAAGTTTTATTCAATATTTTTCATAGGCTAAAATGTTAAAAAATATGGAAAAAAAAACATCGGAATCGTAAAACGGAACGTCTAGATAAACCTAACTTGCAGCGCCATCTAGCTGTACCTTTTAGTACTAGCTACTAAGCTTGGCAGCTTGTTCGTTCGCACTCTGTTCGCGCACTGATTGGATAAAATGTAATACCACAGGTAAAATATATTTATCATGGTTGGCGAACCAATAGACGCTCATTTCATGATTATATTTCCACGTAATCGAAAACATGACAAATACGAAATGGCAAATGAAAACAGTCCATATCAGTTTGTAGTTTGTCAAACTGACAGATGACTGTACAATTGTAAAATCAGTGTATCCGCCTTGAAAAACGTATTTTTGGTGATTTTAGTAAGTAATTTGAACAAATTTTAGTGATCTAATTATCGTCTATAATCAGAAATTACTAAAAGCGTAGATTGGAAAAGTGCTTGTGTGTCATGGTGTTCGATTCTTAGGTTCCATAAAAATTGACGTCATACCTTAATTTCCATTAAAAACGGAATTCTTAAAGTTATTTACATTGTTTTCTTTGTCGCTGTGTTTAATATTGTTACCAGCTTTATATTATAGTCACAATAATTTAAAAAAACATATTCGCTGAATGCATGAAACATTTCTAAAACTACAATAGTTATTCAAAGTAGTGTTGAAATCTTACTTTCATGTTATTGTATTTTACACAAAAGAAAACCATTTACAAATGAGTAGCTTTCTTCACTGTCCTAAAACAATAAAATGGACAGCGTGTCGTCAATTACCAGAAGCAGGCGTGCTTAATTGAGCCTATTATGGATATATGTCAGAGCTCACTACGCAGCGCCGAGTGCGGGCTGCCGCCCTAAATCATAAAACGCTAATCAGTGATTACTAGAAACAAAATTCGCATGCACACTATAGCTACACCTTATCTCATACACTTGTGTATAGTCTCCCTACATTTCTAGATAACATCTGATAAGATAACTACTTGATGACACCGATCCTTCTTTGTAATGTTTACTAGAACTTATTGCAATAATCTGTTTTGAAATTGTTTTAGGTACCTAACGGGTCCAAAATGACCCAAGTGCAAGCCTTGTATGACTTCACGGGGGAGCCCAACACCACAGAGATGACCATAACCTGTGGTGAAATACTGTCATTATTGAACACTGAAATTGGTGAAGGTTGGTGGGAAGGGAAGAATTCTAAGGGAGAAACAGGGCTCTTTCCTGCAGCATATGTAAGAAAACTTGAACCTAGTGAAGCTCCAGCACAAACTAAAGCTCCAGCACCAGCAGCTCCAAGATATGATCAAGCTGCAGATGACTGGGGAGATCAGCAATATAGTGCAGGTGACAACAATATCCAGCGAGGCACTTCACATGAAGATGGCTGGGATGATGACTGGGATGATGACACCTACTCAGAAATAGGACCCGGACAGCAACAAAAACCACCACCATCATACAACCAGCCCCTTGCACCTCTTCCTGGTATGCCTATCAGTGACTATAACAATCAACAATTTGATGACACTTCTTCCAACTATTCATCAGTTGGCACAGTCAGGAAAAATAAGTTTGCACCCTCATCAAAAATTAGTGGTGAAAGCTACCTCCTTGCTACTCTAAATGTAGAAGTGCCCGAGTCTGAAAAAGTATACATTGTCCAGGAAGAAGACCGGTATGTTTGGTCGCCTCTACCTCAGCCGTATTCTGTCACAGTAGCCTCTCCTAAAAAAGAGTCAAAGTTTAAAGGTATAAAAAGTTTCATAGCATACCAGTTGACACCCTCCTTCAATAACATACAGGTGTCTAGGAGATATAAGCATTTTGACTGGCTCCATGAAAGATTGCAAGAGAAATTTACACTCATTCCGATTCCTCCATTACCTGACAAGCAGATATCTGGCCGTTACGATGAACAACTGATTGAACGCAGACGGGTGCAGCTACAAGAGTTTGTGGATTGGATGTGCAAACATCCTGTGTTATCAAAATCTGAAGTTTGGCAGCACTTCTTGACTTGCACTGATGAGAAACGATGGAAAGCTGGCAAAAGACAGGCCGAGAGAGACAATCTGTTAGGATTAAATTATTGTATATCATTAGTAGTACCTGAGAAAGCTTTACTGCAGTCCCAAGTGGATCACATCACAGAGCAATGCCATACATTCATCAACAGCATGGATTCTTCCGTGAAAGCCGTCACTGGCATGTGCATGCTTCAAGCAAAACGATTCCAAGGTCCCTATAAAACGGATTGCCAGAAAGTTGGGGAAGCATTTTATGGGCTTGGAAATGCACTTAGCTTAGATGAAGGATCCATAGTATCAACGTCGAAACTGACATCCGCGATTAAGATGACGGGCGGCGCCTACATTGACATCGGGCGCATGTATGACGAGCAGCCAAAGTATGACTGGGAGCCTCTCGGGGACAAGTTCCACCTGTACAAGGGCATCGTCGGCAGTTTCCCCGACGTGCTCGGTAATCACAAAGGCGCCGTTCAAAAGAAACGGGAATGCGAGAGACTGACAGCCGAACACAAAATGGAGGTAGCTCAACTAAACGAAGTATTGAGGAGGACTGATGTCATATCTTATGCACTTCTTGCCGAAGTTAATCACTTTAAAGCCGAGAGAACGGTCGACTTGAAGGCGACCATGCAGAAGTTTTTAAGACAACAGATAACATTTTACAAAAAAATTGTAGAGAAGTTGGAAGTTACGCTCGATCAATATGATGACTAAAACTATTTGACTGAATTGATAGTGTCGAACATGGCACCTACTTTTGATGCATGCAGAATTTTATATTCTGATACTTACATAATGTATAAAAGGCATAAAATATAAATCACAAGAAAAATTGGAAAATGAAGAAAATATGCCAGAGATTGAAAAGTTATGTAAATTGAGAAGTATTCTAATAATCTAGTTATTATTCCAAAATGATAAACTAATCTAAAAATACTATGCGATTTTTCTACAATGCTTTATACCTCTATTTTAAATCAAATTATACACTTTTTGTATGACTTTTCCCAAGGATGAGGCACCACTATGAAATGAATTTATCTGTAAACTATGTATGTGATCAATCTGAGGACTGAATGTAATTATAACACAACTGATTTAATAAAATGAGTCCCCTGTAAATGTCATCATTTGCACTCCTTTGCACCACACCAAATCGGAAGCGAGTCATAGAGCAGGTGATGGAGTAAACATATTTTTACGTTTACAAGAGACTCACAGTATTATGAGTTTTCTGCTACAGTTTTATACAAGTCAAACTATTTCTTACAAATAAGCTGACACAAATCTTTCCATAATTTTCATGATAATGATTATTTATATTTTTTATTGTTTATACATGTTTTATTTTAAATTGTACTAACTGTGTATCAATTACATTGAGACAATTGTTGTATGATTTTAGTTTAAGTGTTGTAAAATATTCCAACTTTTTATATTGATAGGGCATGCTAATGTAATAAATAATGTAATTCGTTGATGGTTTTTTTAATGCACTTCCCTGTTCATTTATATAAGATAATACACATCATACTCACACCATATGTAAGTATTCCAGCTGTTATCTTATGTGTAATCAATGTTTACCTATGAGTAATGGTTGGTATATTTTTTTCAGGTACTTGAGACTGAGTAAGGAAATGAGAAGGCTACAAACAGATCTAAGATAATTAAAATGGCAGAGGAGAAGAAAAAAGATGGAAACACATTACTGTCCAAAAAGAAGAAGATAAAGCCTCGGAAGTCTAGAGACGCTGACTGCTGCAGTGTGAACTTCTTGAAGTGTGTGCTGCATATCTTCAACGTAGTGTTTCTGGTGAGCATTGACCCTTCATTACATATTTTGTCGCAATCCTACTAATTTCGAACGTTTTTAGGCTGAAGTATGTATTATGTGTAAAATGATAAGTAATCGTTTATTATATATGACAGATAAGTAATTCAATTTGCGAGGACTGCCCCGCCCTTGCTTGTAATCGCTCAGTATGCTAGTAATTAACCAGGCTATTGCATTAGTGTGCGTTAGCTGCAAACATTTAACGATAGAACTAATCTAATATCAGATCATCGAACGCTTATATTGTAAACAAAGTGACGATGATGCGTCCGACGATTGAGACTGGCTGTCGCCGTTGCTATGCAGTGACGGGTGCTTGTATGGCAGACAAATCCAAACCGCGGCTAGAACTTGTCCAGTAGGAACACCCTGCCACATAATATATCTAATCTCCAATATTTAAAGGAAAGGGAAAGTTTCAATGCATGTCACGAAGTATTTCTGGCCGGCGCGGTGCGGCGCTGCTGTACGAGGATTTAGGTCGGTGCTTACCAACGTGCTTGTCGGTTTGAGGTTTAGTTTTTACTACCTGTTTACTCAGTAAAGCAAACGTCTTCGAAGCTGATGACGCCTTTTTTGACCTTCGAACTACAGACTGATCTAGTACCTAATTAGTAAAGAGTAACTAACGTTAATAAGGATTTAACTATCCTACTTCCTACTTTATTTTATAAACGCGAAAGTTTGTAAGAGTGGATGGATGGATGAATGAATAAATGGATGTTTCTTACTCTTTTACGCTAGAACGGCTGAAGAGATCTGGATGAAATTTGGCACAGAAATAGATAATGGTCTGGTATAGCACATAGAATACTTTTTCCGCTGGGGAAACCGCGGAGCGCACCTGATAACTTCTCATATTTTCTACAGTCTCCATCATTGTTATGGTGGAAACCAGTTTCAACGGTCAAGTTTAATGGTGGCATCTAGTAAATAAATCTCACATAACTTGCTATCAAACTTGTTTTTCACCTGTTGGAATTCGGCCACACTAATCTGTATATATTTACATCAACTTTTACATATTTCTATGACTTTTACCTCGGTTGTTCACCTATATCAACGTCTCAAAGTATGTTCGTTACAATTTCTTTTGGAACAATTACCTACTTTTTCTTATCAATTTTATTGCAATTTAACGCGCATTGAATTTGATAAGACTTTGATATTTTTTTAATAGTAACGTTAATGTTCAACATTACAGACTCTAAAAAAAGAGTTCTATATATTTAATGGCTAGATTTTTTGTGTATTTTCCTCTACATTTATAATTCTCTAGTAATCTATATCGAGATAATTAAAGTACGTATGTCAATTTCCTCACGCTGTCATAAATTTTGGTAATTTCTATAAACCTGCTACTTTTTTTGCTAGATCTTTCGAATCTTCCAACGTTATCATAATTCAATTAATGCCATCATGTATACCTACCTAATGAGTGGGTGTGGAACGCCAACCAGCAATGTAATAGCTATTACGGCAAGGTCATAGTTCAATCTAACTATTCAGCTACGATATCACAGACCGACCAACTAATCTATAAAGATTTACCAAATGAAAGAAGAACTAGAATTTTCTATAAGAGACATATCGCCGCACTTTAATGATTACTTATGCAAATGTAGTCCTTTAATAGTTTAATTAACATATTCTCTGAGTGCGGCGCTTAGACTCAGTTCAGAAAATTCGATGGTTCCTCCTCTTATCAATTCATTGATAAGGTGGTCGCTCAAAAGATCTAAAGATAAACACGTATCCATATATTTATGTAAGAAGCTATTAAAATTGATTTGATACTATTGAGTGAATTTCCGTTAAAATATTGCAATTTTATTTAAAACCCAACACTATGTCATACTATTTTTCGAGGTCAATGATAAGTTAAAGACCCCCACTCTATGCTTTATAAAGAGATTAGAACAGATAAAGGTAGAGATAGATATTAACATCCTATAACCTAGCTAAAGGTTTGAAACAGGATATTGTGTAATCGCTGTTTCTGGCTGAATGATGACTGAAGTGTGAATACACTGTGTAACACAATGGAGTATAAAACCCAAGTGTCACCTCACGCCCTTAAACCAATAGGGATTTTGTATGAATCATACTTTATTTCCTTTAATAAAACTTATCTAACTCTAATTCCTCTAATAATATTTTAGCTCTAATTTTAATTTTTTCGTAATTAAAAAAAATATATAGACTGAAAGTGAGCTTCGTGGTAGATACATAGATTTAACTGTGTGATAATCACTACGTAACATCCGTAATGCGTTAATATTAGCCTATATTCTACATTTACTTCTATATCTACTCAAGGTGTTCGAACAATCAGTGATAGAATTAACTATGACGTTTTCTTTAAAAATGATGTGGTTGTAGTTCTGCCTAAATTGCTTTAGATAACTTCATAAAATGAGCAAAAAATATTTTATTTTTTTCTAATTTGACCAGTTGGCTGGGATTTAACTGAATGAACAGTTCATGCACTTATATTAAAAAGTTGGCTGTACGATTAGGGATTTAATTGAATGAACATTTCATGCACTTTTATTCAAACGTGGCCGTGGTGGTATCAGTTTGCAGGCGCGGGCGTTCTAGCGGTCGGCGTCTGGACAGTGGCGTACCGACACCGCTACGTGCCACTTCTCCCCACGTTCACGTACCAAGCCATTGCATACATGCTGGTCCTGGCGGGAGCCCTGGGCCTGCCGCTCTCCGCGCTCGGCTGCTGCGGACTCAAGACTGAGAACAGAACGAGCTTGTTGTGTGTATGTATATGCCTAGTTTTCCAAACAAACGAACGAGAACGAAGTAGCAACAAAAATAAGAAAAAGGTTTATAATTGTACCAGGCGCACCTGTAAGAGACACCCTCTTATGGTGGAAATTCCTCCAAAACGCACTAAGCGTTTCAAGTCAACTTTTTTTGTAAGAACTGCAGAGGTGTGGAACTCGTTGCCTGCGTCTGTCTTTCCACCTAAATACAATCCGGGGGTGTTTAAGAGTAAAGTGAATAGGTATCTCCTAGGCAAGCGTGTTACACCTTCGATCACGTCAACGCTTCCCATCAGGCGAGTTAGTGGTCAAACGCATGCCTAGTTTGTTGTAAAAAAATAAAATACAAGCCTTGTATGATGAGCGTCAGGTAATGGGGGTGAATTTCCTGTATCCAGCGAATCCTGTACCACCTATGCAGATTTAAACGAAAAAGGTCCATGTGATGCATATTTCATATTTCTTACTCTTAATCTATTCTTGTCATCGTTTTTGACCTTAGTACTGAGCAGTGGGGCCGCAACGATAGTTCAATGTTCCATTTCATTATTGGGGCCAGAATTCGTTGTTGTATCAACGATTATACGACCATTATCTGCGACAATTAATTGCTCTTGCAATTCCGGTACCTAAGTAATTTGCATATTAGAAAGGCTGCAGTATAGTTATACGGTAATACCGATCAAGTTTTATTGGTATCGTTTTATCCACTCAACATTCTTATGACGTATTATTTTAATTCCAGTACACATACTTCCTACTGATCACATTTCTCCTGGAAGCCGGCGCGGGTGGCCTGGCGTACTACTACGAAGTGGCCGTAGAAGACGAGCTGAGGGCAGAGTTGAACAACACGTTCCTGTCAAATTACGCGCTGGATACCGTGCTCACTGACGCCGTGGACGCCATGCAGGCTGAGGTTGGTTGTCAACAACAATATTACCGTATTTCTTGAAGTGAAGGACAAATCGACGACAAAATCTAGCTCGAAGGACCATTATCTAGCGTTCAATCCGTACTTGCTGTGCTGATAGGAACGGTAATAGCAAGACAAGCGTCTTGCTATTCAACTATTCCTATTCAACTATTTTATATAACCGATGTATAAGAACGAATTAATGAGTGTGCATGATGTCGCGGTTGCTGGTGGCAATGGCTTGCATTAGTCGCCTGGACCGCAAAACGTTTAAGTGTTCAATGTGAACTGAACAGTTGTAAACCACAATATTACCGTACTATTACTGTCGTGAAAGACAAACTGACAGCAGAGTTGAATTCCCTTTCCTTCTATTAGCAATAAGCAGATAGCTTATTGCACCCATAAGACTTCTAGTAATAATAGCCCTTTTTAACCGACTTCAAAAAAAGAGTAGGTTCTCAATTGGGCGGAATCTTTTTTATGTGTCTTTACCGATTACTGGAAGACTGAACCGATTGTAATATTCTTTTTCTTTTTTTCAAAGGATGGATAGGTCCCATTTAATTTTTTACCGAAACCGGTCCCAGCGGCTATTAAAAATTAACCAAAATATAAAAATTGTTTACTTTAATCAAATCCGGATGACGGAAAGTCGGTTTTTTATTTTATTTTAAAAAATTATATCTGTCAAATATTACGGTCTGTTTCATAAAAATAGACATTTCAAACCTTTACGTCATTTAAATAAAGCCGCAAAAGAAACAATGATGTTAGTCATTATTAACCTCTATACGTTATTTTTAACGTTACAATGATTCACCCTAATGGTGAATCATCTTATTGGCGCTTATCAATTCACGCGACCTTCAATTGCTCGTCTTCAAATCGTCTGTGATACCTACTCGTTCTAATAGCACTTGAACAAACTTGTGACCTCATTGAACCTTCACCTTGTTTTTGTATCGCTTTTTGCGACAGCGATTGAATATACGTTACTGAAGCCTCTCGACTGCGAGCGATGAAAATCCATTTAGTGGAACTATATTTCTAAAAGGCCACTTCATTCTATGTTAGTAACATAAGCCGGTTTTCGGGTTTATAAATAGGCATCCTCAAGATCCGTACTTCCTTGTAATGTGATGCTTCTCATTGAAAAGTAAGAAGGATGTACTTTTGCTTTGTGATATTGGTGCAAAATTTTTGCTTGGCAGAAAAAACTTATCCAAGACGATTGCAGCAACATCTAGGTTTCTAAAATAACACATTCTGTGAAGATTTCAAGCGCCTATCTATTTACAGTTTAAAAGGTGGGTGAGGAGTTCTAAATAACGGGGCTCTGCGCTGGTTACTTCAAACAACAGGAAATTTACGAGTATGTTGTGGTTCTAATTTTGAGGCAATCCGGCGACGTCCGGCTTCCAAAGTATTTTGCAATTTTCCTGCCAATACATATATTCCTTTAAAACCTTTGCCCTGGCACGGTTGCTTCAGTGCCACAAATGCATGTGAAAGGTTTTACGGCAGACGACCGGCCGTAAAACCTAAGCCAAATCATTCACTGCAAATATGAAGCCAGTGAGTGAACTCGTTTGAAAAATCAAGACACTGGTAACATTTGTACTTTACTGACCCCAACTGAGTGGGATTAGGGTTGAAAGAACAGATTCACTTACTATTTAAATCACATGTGAGAAATAATAGTAATAAAAGTTAATAATTATTTAGAAGATAAAGATGTTTGGAACTTTTCACTTCCGCCAAGTAGCCACTATTACAACAATACATGATGTTACCTAGTTCTAAGCCAAAATTTGTAGGACAAAGTTTTGGGGAAAATATTAGCCCCTCAGTTTCTTGCCTGTTCTTCTGAGTAGAACTTTGACGTTCATAAGTGTATCTTTGATACCTAAATTGAATAAAAACATTTTGACTTTGACTTTGGCGGTCAAGTCATTTTTATAACTTTGACGTTCATAAGTGTATTTTCGAGACCTAATTGAATAAAGACATTTTTGACTTGGACTATGAGATGACCGCGATGCTCCGTGACTTCCTCTTGGCACAACCAGCCCTCCTAGCATGCGCGCGCTACAAAATTCTTCTCGTCACTTTCGTGTGAAAACGTGACAAGACTATATCTAAACATACGTCTGTCTCGATAAAAATAGTCGACATACCGTTGTCGCGTTGCGCATGCTAGACCTGCAGGTGTAATATTTTCCAATAACACAACCAAGCAATCCAGTTATGCCTTGGGAGACTGCTATGCCCTTAAGCACAACCAGTTGTGCCAAAGGGAAATATTTTATCCCAGTGTCACATCCAAGCAATGCCAGTAGTGCCTTGAAGAAATGATAAATCCCTGTAGCACGACCAGTCGTGCCAAAGAGAAATATATTATCCCATGCTCAGTGATGTTTTCCATTTCCAGTTCAAGTGCTGCGGCGCGGTGCAGTTCAAGGACTGGCGCTTCAGCCCGTGGCACGAGCACGACCCGCGACTGCTGGTGCCCGACTCGTGCTGCAAGTCCGTGGCGGCGCGCTGCGGACAGCGCGACCACCCCTCCAACATACACTACCATGTTAGTACTGTACTAGTACCACTACTACCTTTTTTCTCCCTCCCTTTTCGGGGGAGTAAGGTTGCGGTCTTGAGGATCGTCCTCTTTACCGCGGCTGGGCGCTGGGAACACTGCCAGGGAAATTTGAGGATGCGGCTCGCGCCGGTGGCTTCTCACACATCCTCATCCGATATGGTCACGGTGGCCTTATCATAGCTTTGTGATTTGTGGTGTGGTTCTTTCTTCTTCTTATGTGCCTCATAACCACAATCTTAGTTGCCGCTGTTTCCCACTTATTCATCTCGCCCAGGTTGGAGGAGATCTCTAGGGCGGGCATGCCAGGTACGTACGTCGGGGTACGTACGTTGTGCGGCGCAATGTTGTTTAGATGGGGGTGTGGTCCGTTATCTGCTCGAGCCAACATGTTGCGAGTCTACTATGACATGACTAGTCCTCTGTCACCTGCAGGCCTAGCATGCGCGCGCGATTAAATTCTCGTCACTTTTTGTCGTGTGAGAACGTGACAAGGCTACTTGTAAATATACGTCTGCCTCAATAAAAAGAGTCGACTCACCATTGTCGAGTTGCGCGAAAACGTCGAAAACCATAACTCAGTCATCCCGAAAAATTACCAAAAAACAGCCAACATTCTCGACGCGTGAGGTGTTTCCTGATCACTCTCACTGCTATGACTTTTCTAACGAGAGAGACATGATTAAACGTTATCTCGACTGGTCAAAATAGGGCTCCTGAATCGACAAAAAAAAACGAAACTGCTCACAAACTTTACAATACAATACAATACATCTTTATTGCACACCAAAAATACAAAGTAAAACAAACATAAAGAGAATATTAAAAATAAAATATCATTCGGCAGTACAAGGGCGGCCTTATCGCCTAAAGTGATAAACTTAAACTTTCACGAGAATCGGTAGAGAAATGCGACCTGCAGACACCCGACACTCAGACAGACGGCCACACGAAAAATTTTTTGCCAAAGCTGAAGCAAGAGACGCTGACGTTCGCTTGGTCAATTATAGACCTATCCTAGTCCAGAGCCCTAAGTCGTAGGCTCCTAGAGTTCCTATTTCCGCGTCCAGTAAAGATCAAATCTGTGGTAATTCAAGATTTTAATTATTCGGTTATCTTTCTTGCCCTCATTTCTTTGACAATATTATTCTAAAAGTACCCAGAAGTAGTGAAGTTTATATTGTAGGTATTACTTATTCTGTTGTCGGGGGTAATCTCAGAAGCTACATTTTAAACGACAATTTATAAGTTGACATGGTCTGATTTTAAAGCTCTCTCTAACAGAAAGCAAATGGTGATAGTGTAATCACTCAGTACCAAATGCTAGGAAATTGCAAACCCAAACCCGCGGGCAAGAACTAGTCTACATACTCATATCATAAATGCTAAGGTTTGGATGGATGTCTCGATGGATGGATGGATGTTAGGGCGCTTGAAGATAGGCCATATTTTTACTGTAATACTGGCTCGACAATATTTTAAGTGTCGCCCGGCATAGTCATATATTACAAAATTCTTTAAAATGCAAAATTCTTTATTTTGAACTATAATAAAGGTACATCCTACTAATATTATAAACGCGAAAGTTTGTATGTATGGATGGATGGATGGATTTGTTACTCTTTCACGCCAGAACGGCTGAACAGATCTGGATGAAATTTGGCACAGAGATAGCTTTTTATGGGGCGCAGCTAGTCTACTCTAATATTATAAAAAGGAAAGATTTTTATTTTAAACTGACTATAAAAAAAGGAAGAAGTTCTCAATTCGTCTGTATGTTTTTTAACCGACTTAAAAAAAAAAGGAGGTTCTCAACTCAACTGTATTTTTTTTGTGCCTGTATGTTACGCGCTTACTTCGCCAACTATGAATCGATTTTAATAATATTTTTGTTTGGTAGATCATACTTTAGACCTCTAGATTCCCATATAAATTTTATCGAAATCAGTCAAGCAGTTTTTAAAATATCAACAATTGCTTACATGGATGACGGGAAGTTAGTTTTTTTAAGTTTCGCTCTTTATGTATGTTTGTAGCAAATAAACTCAAAAACGACTGGTCCGATATAAAAAATATTTCACCATTAGAAAGCTACATTATCCCAGAGCGACATAGGCTATGAAGCAAGCGAAACCGCGGGCAAAAGAGCTAGTAAGTACATTATAAATTCACATACTATAGAACCCTGACCTCCGGCAATCATTATTGATGCGTGACTTCACGACAATCTCCATAAAAACGAATCAAGAATGTTAATCAATAGTATATTGTCATCCAATAAACCATGTGTTCTCGGAAAGCTAACATGTGATACGAATGGAAACATTTCACACGTGACAACAATTATTGTAGTTATTTCACGTCTATAAGCGGATTTATTTTATTTGCTGTGAGGTTTTGTCATCGCATTTATTTTATTGCATTACGAATTATCTAGTATTGTAATTGCTATCTTGGGGTTTGCCTGTAATCTTTATACATGTTTTACTTGTATGACTGCATACATTTTAATCTGTGATAGTATGTTATATTTGTAAATACATATCGTCACACCGTTCCCCCGAGGGGGCTGGCAGAGGTGTAGTACAACACTCACACTTCGCCGGACGATATTCAGTCCCAAATGCGACAGGGGGCGAGCCTGTCGCCATACACCAGGCTCCAGTCATGTAGCAGATGACACACAATACGCACATATGTTCACACATTGAACAAATTGGTGCGTGCCGTCGGCTGGGTTCGAACCCGCTCCCTCTGGCTTGAGAGGCAAGCCTTCTCCCAACTAGGCTGCCATCGCTTAGTATATTTGTAAATAATTAATCTGAATTGCATTTAAATAACTAGATAGGAGACATAAAGTCCGTCTCTTTCAATGTTTTCACGATTCTTGCTCTTCCTAGAAACTAGGCGATCATTATACGTTGCTTACTTTCAGTAGTTCACGCCTTTTGAACATTCGCTTCCCCACGCTGAGTTTACATCTGTGAAGATACGTGGTGTAGGTTTTTTTTTACTCCTAACGGGTTGTGCTTTTAGCCAGTGTCAAAACGTTTATTAACTCAAAATAGTGTGACAATACACACACACATTATACAAACACTGTCACCCTAATGTGCATGAGTGTATGCCATCATAGTGTATGCATCAGAGTGACAGTGTTTTGTATACGAGTAATATGTGACTGCAGTCCCAAAGTTGACTAGAGTTCGAACAAAAACTTCTAAATTTTCATGATGATTGGTTAGTTGACTACTTAATTCAACGAATAACTCGCTTTCGCTAGTTCACAAGAGCAACCCCTTCTGGGTTGCCAGGGCAATTCGACTTCCCTGATGACAGCCCAAGCCGAGGTCTGTACCGTAGAGGTGCCTTTAAGCTAGTTGCCCAGTCGAATAGTTTCTAAGTAATGATAAGGCCCTGGGCCACTTGCGCTTGCCTAACGCCCAGTACGCTGTAGAGGCCTCAGTAGGCAACAGAATTAGTTATTTAAAAAAAAAACTCACTTTCACTTCATATTAAGTTAGGATTAGGAAGTGAAGCATTATTAAATTGCAGGGTTGTATCCGCTCGTTCACGAACCACATCCGCGAGCAGCTGGTGGTGCTGGCGGCGGTGGGCGCGGGCGTGTGCGTGGTCCCGCTGTTCGGGTTCGCGTTCGCGGCCGCGCTCTACGCCAAGATCAAGCACGTCGTCGACTGACCGCGGCCCCAGCCCTCGGCTGCCAAGCGGAAGGTAAATAGATTTTAGTCGCGGCCGAGAATCACAAAATAAACGGACAAATGCGATTCGGACTCGCACACCTGCATAGGTATTTGCAATCATTCGAATACGTTTCCGTTTGCATTCCTAAAAAAATTTATACAAATTATTTGAATATTAGTCTTTACGAAATCTTTTGAGAATAAACTTGGGGCACAAAGCTTGGAAATTTTCCTTTAGAAATGTCAAAAATATCGTTCACGTGCCCACACGTACCTACTAATACTTATGGCATTAAAATTAGTAGCGTCACGTCACACAATGACGTTGAACGTCATCAGCAGATGTCTCAGTATGAGTCCGCCTGATAATTTCTTAGAGAGAGGCGTTGCGTATAGTGTCGTCGCAACCCAAGAAGGCGATGCACGCCGTTGCAGCACAGCGTGTCAGAGTAGATCAGGCGGCTTTCGTCAATGGATCGGAATAACCAAACACTGTCCGTCGTTGCAACGATGCGGAGCTCCGACAACGCAGCGCATCACCTTCCCCCGCTTCGTCTCTCGACCGTCGATCTGTTACAACATCGCGTGCGAGTGCGACAACGCAACGTATAAATGTGTTGCGTTTGCGTTGTCACTAAAATTGTATGTAAACAACGACGGTGCGACGTTGTAACGCAACGCAACGCAGTAATGAGGCCTCACTCTTACTCTCTATGTTGGTCCAGGTGTTCGACAAGGCAGCGTCGGCGGGCGACCTGTCCCGCGCGGGGCGCGCGCCGGCCCGCGCCCCGCCCTACAGCAGCCTGCGCGCCGCGCGCCCCGCCCCGCGCCCCGCGCCGCGCCCCGCGCCGCGCCCCGCGCCGCGCCCGCCCTGCCCGCTGCACCACCTGCACAAGCACAAGCGCGCCGCGCCTGTACCCACCATCAGTGACAACGTCAGCATATAAGCTACAGGGTACAGGGGGCTTCCCACCACTCTTCCCTCCCTCCACTTGGATCCCCAGCTCGGCTCCACGTGTGGATCCGCGGATACCTTTGTCTCCTCTTTTGATAGTTAACGAAAACTTTTTTCGTTTTCGTTTGGCTCCATCCTGTTCCTAAACGTTTCCGCCAGGACTTTATTGAAATGTGTGGAGGCAAACTAAACGAAAAAAGTTTTCGCAAATATCAAAACTCGTGGTAAGCCTCCAGACTAATGCTAGTGAGTGCTTATTGGACAAAAGACTATCGCTGGCCCGTTTTTGCCGCGAAACGTTAGGGTTCTTCAGGACACAGTGAACGGCTGACTGTCCGCTGGCAGACTGAGTAGCGAATCGAACGAGCTCGATGTAGAGTGAGCAGTGAACTGTAGCAAATTTGACGCGAGTTGTTACTTCGCTGCCGATTGAAGCCGTTTTCGCGTGTTTTTTTTGCTGCATGTTGGTCGATCAACGATTGATAGGCTGCAAACTGCGTACAGTACTCGCTGTATGGACACATATATGGACCATTTAAAATATGCCGAACTGCAAGCAAACAGTCAGCCTCTCACTCTTTACCCTAAATGAACCTTAGGAACCTGTCAGAGCTTTTAACTGCCACATAAGGCGTCTCAGCCTACCCGAAAAACAAGCGACATTGACGCTGCGTCTAAATATCAGTGAGAACGTAAACATAAACATTTTTCAGAAAATAGCGGAAAGAGCTGAAGAGACTTAAACCAGGTTTACACCTAAATAAGTAACAATAAATAATATACCTAGATCTGTGTTTAAAAGTGAATTGTAATCTAAATAATCATGTTAAAAATCTTGAACGAATCTCAATGTTAAAATTACATAATTTATTTTCATGTGTTCATCAGATGTTAAATTATTATAGAATTTAAACGATGTTCAGTGTAGTTGTTAGCTCTTAGACGTTGTGACCGAATTTATATCAAATGTATCCAAGTCATACATTCGAGGTACGTTTTAAGTAAGTTGATTGTTATAGGCGTAAAATGGTGCTAATGATATTTTGTTAGCGTTAATCAATAAAACGTTAATAAATAAAACATCGAGGCGAGTTAAGGCTTTCGCCCACTGGTTTTGAATTCGTCACCGAAACGGTTAACTGTATTGCCGCGGCCTCACATTCGTCTTAATTATTTTCGTCCATCTAGGTCTCGAGGGGTCAAGACACCAATGTGTGTCAGTCCGGACACAAAGTTAATATTGAAGTCAATGTGTCAGTGTCACGCAGTAATAAAGTTTAATATTGGCCATTTCAAATTGTAGCCAAGTTTGGGCCAAAAGTTACACAAATGTGAGGACGCGGCGTAAGATGTGTCATATTCAGTAGATTTTTTTTTCAAACAATCTACAAAGTGTGGGAAAAAAATGGTTGCGGGTGATTCTGAATTATCTTCCTATTGCCAACCAAGGCCAACGATTTGCTGCGTCTCGTTTTATTTTATCGAAACGAAACGGGAAGCAGCGCATTCTTTGGCCTTCGTTGGCTTGGTGGGAACCCAGCATAAGAGACATGATGAAGGGCTTTCAGTGCTTTTTTTTTATTGGAATCGGTGTCGGATTGATGCAGTGGGCAATGGTAAGCGTTACGTCGAACGACCAGCCATTTGGAATTGCGAGAAGTACTTAATTATAGTGCGTGTTTATTCACCTACTTTGCGGGGATTTTAAATATCTACACAATGACGTGACTCTAACATTATTTTGGAAAAAACGAAAAGATGTTGGGTTATTTACTTTAAATTTTTATTGAATTTGTATAAATAAGTATTTAATTGTTTTAAATGCCATCTTTTTTATCGGATACTTACGGTCGACCGTAGACTTTTCTTTTTGTTAAATTATTAAAAAATTAATTGTTTTTAATGGTTTCTAAATACCCCACGTCGTTGTTGTGTAGGTTATAAATTATTAAGTTTCCCGCTAGGTACATGTATCTTGGAATATTCTGAGATTAGTTATAAAATCACAATCGCAATCTGTTCAACGTGACCATTTGATAAGGAGCAAAACGAGGAATGTGACCAAAATATATGTAACAAGTGGAAATAATAAAATTAAAAAAATAAAACCGACAATTAGAATATAGTTAGTAAAAACACTCGATGAAGTCACCTTTTAAGATAAAGAAAAACTACATCAATAAACTTCTAAATCGGTCTATTCGTTAAACTTATAAACATACTATACTATTGCTATACCATACTTATACTATGGGAAGCGATGGCAGCCTAGTTGGGAGAAGGCCCCCTCTCAAGCCAGATGGTTCGAACCCAGCCGACGGCACGCACCAATTTGTTCATTGTGTGATCATATGTGCGTACTATAAGTCATGTGCTACATGAAAGGAACCCGGTGTATGGCGACAGTCTCGCCCCCTGTCACATTTGGGACTGAATATCGTCCGGCGAAGTGTGGGTGTTGTATTACACCTCTGCCAGCCCCCTTGGGGGAAAGGCGTGACGATATGTTTACTTTTACTACTCGTATGCTCCCCTTTTTTATGCCGGGAGTCGGTGGAACTACCATTTGCCTAGGATGGCTCTCAAGTTTTATTCAGAAACGTCGATGGTGGCTCCAATGAACTCTACAGATATTTTGGTTGCATTCCACGTTATTTCCTACACATGCTTTGCATATCGAAGTAGTTTTTAATATTCTCATCACTGTTTTGTTGTTGCACCTCAATTTGTTCACAAAGTACATAATTTTGCAAAGCGAATCACTAATTCTGTAGTCATCTCAACCGTAAAATGCAAACATAACGATATGTAATGAAGGAAGTTTTTCATCTGTTTTTCAATTCATAAAAAATATTTTTTATACATTGGTATCTTAGCTACCTAAATTAATTTCATGAAAACATCGAAACAAACATTGTAATAAATTCTTTAATTGTACCTAGGTACCGCTACCCTACGTTATTTTGTAGACTTTAAAGGTGAAAACCCACTGATCCGTAACTCAGAATCTTACACAGCGACTTGCACACGCAAAAAAAAATTGCAAAAGTTTGTGCAAATGACATGGTGTACTTGTTCGGTGTCCACATACAGCGACTAGCATTCACAATCAGTTTTCGCAAAACAATGTAGCTAACTCCCGGTCCGGCTAGACGCAGACACTTGCATACGCAAACAATTTGTGCATTAGTTTGTGCAAATTATCGTTTTGTGCAAGCCATTGGTGCGGTATACCGTTTTACCGTCTTAACGCACACGTTTGCTTGTGCTTACATGTGGCTACGTTCCAATCCAACTTTAATAAACTGTGGACTCATATGACTAAATAGTAATACGGAGATTAAGGTGCGCGTCAGTGGGCGGTCAGACAAATTCATGTGAAATAACCATAGATTTATAATATAAGTTAAAAATGTGCCTTATATGAATTAAGATGTGGATAATAATATAGATAGGTATTTAAAATATAGAAAAGATGACAATCTAGAACCTATTACGTAAGATATTCGTTATCGTATCATCCCGCTCGAGCCTACTCAGTCGAACCATGCGTGTGAACGAGACGACATGATAGCGAATGATAGAATTTAAAAAAATCCGCTGGTCAACTCAGCTTTTGAACTGAAATCAGTTGTGTCGTCATAGCTATCAAGATTGTCATCTTCTGTACGAAAATAAGCTTGTGACTCCTAATTTTCGTCTGAATACGGTCACATGACTATTAACGGTACTTAAAAGTAAAGTCGCACTAATTGTATTTTATCTAAGTACTTTCTTGAACTAAACCAAATATATTTTAGTCATTATTTTATACGAGTTAGGTACTAATCTTTTCACTTGTGTTTTTAATTTCACTTTATTAACTATCTCTATTTTTTAAGTATCACACAATAATTTAATTCATATGAACTTCTAATTTGGTCAACAATATGGATGGGTTAATAATATCAAAATGAAATACCAATTTTTTTTTTTATAGTCTACTCCATACCACAGAAATATAAATTATGTACTTCTATAAAACTTTATGTAACTACGTACAACTATTGGTGTTTTGTCTTTGAAATCATTTATAATTCTTGTTACCTAATATACAAATTAACAGAAAATCGAATTGTTTGTCTATAAATATAATTTATTGAACAATTAACCTTATTAAACCCTGGCGCTTTTCAATTTTGATTTTAAAATTTTAAATTACTTAACCATATTTTTCTGACTACAGAAGAACAACACAGTTTCTCAATGAGGAAAATAAAGTGTAAAAATAAATATACCAATGATTAACACAGTAGGTACTTAGAATACCTGCCAATCCGGAATGAAGATCATTACAAGTGGTATCATAAGGCTGCTGTTTCGAACTCAGCGGGTAGCGGTATGAGAGCCACAGCGGGTGGTCGGTCTAGGCAGTGCGTAATACTTAACGTGCTTGATGAGAAGTGATGGTGATTTCATTTGTTTGATTCACATAATTATATTCTCTATACAGGGAGTTACAAAATCCTCGTTGGATAATTGATGGGCAGGTACACACACTTATAAATATTAATGCAAAAATACCAAAAAATGCACGTTACAAATAACAAGAGTTAGGACGGGTTTAAGAACGCAAGAAAAAAAAACGAAATGTCAACAAATCTATGTTGGCGGCTAATATTCTAAGGAAGTAGTGGCAAGTGGTTTATAAATAAAACCAACGCGATTAGTGTCAGCGTTCGCGCTTTTAAGAAGGCGGAGCGCGATGTGTATTTTTTTTTTATAGTCAACATTTTCTTCAAAATAGCTTAATTGCAAACTCCAGGCGATGGATGCACACCTCGCGGATACAACAGGGTTTTTGTAACACCCTGTATAATACAACGTGTTGCTTTGCATTCCCGCCGAATTTAAAGAGGTAGTTATACTCCAGTCTCCACTAGCAGAGCATGAATAAAATATAGAGCAACTTGAAATTAAAAAAAAAATCTGCTACAATTGTTCATGCATTTTGTTGACGATCAACGAGTTTCTTGTCTGGAACAGTAGTTTTTTTATCCATTTCAAGGTTCCCCATAGTTCATTCGTGGTCTGCTACTAGTGGAATATAACAACCTCTACAGATTCGGCAGGTTGCAAAACAACACGTTATAATCATAAACGAGTATTTAGTTGATTTGTATGGGGTAGAAGCCGCTTAGTCCCTTCTTTCAAAAGTAACTAATGCTGTCATCCATGACCCAAAAAACAAGGTCTAGCATTCCGGGAGCAAACACGTAATGACGTCACTTGTCATCGATATCGTCATCAGTCTCTTTAGAACTAAGTTTTGACATTGACATATTGCGGTCTTCGATTGGCTTCGTCTGATTCGTCTTCGTCTATCGATTGACGTCACTACGTGTTGCTCACGTGACCGGAATGTTATACCTGGTGGAGTATATTATTATACCATGCTGTCGTCGAAAAATTAAAATAAACATCATTTTACTGTCGCCACATGATCGTCATGACCACAGCCTTCGCCCGCGACGCTGCGCCGAAGCGCTCATCCTCTGCCCGCTAAGGTCAAAAACGCGGCCCAAAACTGGCATAATAAGGCCATTTATCACGTTGTAACGCAATCCTAGAATTATACCTACGCTTCAATAGAGCTAAGCCTCATGAACTCGTTTACTGAACTCAAAATCGTGCTTACAATACGCATAAAATAAATTACATGTTTTGCATACAAATTAAATAGTTGTAATGTAGATTTTTAGTTTTATGTAGGTAAGTATTACGTGTGTACCTACCTTTTTTATCTACCTTGGTATAAACAGGTTTTTCGCAGAGGATATGAGACGGAACGCGAAGATGCGCTCATTAGTTGACCGCTCCGACACCGACCGACCGACCGAACTCACACTCGTGCTTAGATAAAATAATAAGTGATGAAGACATTAAGAATCGGTATTTTGTTAATAGTGAGTTATGGGTGCGATGGAGGACTGCTAAATAACATATTATCTGGTAGCGTTCATTCGCAAATTCACGAAGTTGCTGGTGGGATTCTCGGTGGATTGACCGGTCATGTTGGAGTCCAAGGAAACAAGAATCGGCGACCTGGTTACCAGACTGGCGGGAATTACCCTCATCAGGGACCGGACGAAACTATAGTCGTTGTTGTGGAAGAAGATGCTACACCCAATAACCATCAGCAAGGATCGAATAACGGATTTAGTCATAACCAGAAACCCGGATATGGCTATCATGACAATCATCACCATGAATATCAATATCAACATCACCATCACACATCATTTAATCACAATGATGTCAAACCGCCAAAAGAAAATAATCAACCAGACTACGGCAATCATAGACCCGGCTATGGACACCACCAGCCTAGTTACGGTAATCACCGCCCCGGCTATGGAAACAACAATCGCCCTTATGAAGATGGCTATCAACACAATTATGAAAACAATGCTGGATCCGGTGATAATAAACCCAATTTTGGCAACCAAAATCCAAGTGACTGGAATAATCAACCCAATTTAAATAATCAGCGACCTAACAATGAAAACAGTCGACCAACTAACGGTAACCATCAGCCCAATTTTGGTAATCAACAACCGAACTTCGGAGACAATCAGCCGAATTTTGGTAATCAACAACCCAATAATAATGGAAATAACCGACCTACGTTTGGTAACAATAAACCCAATCTTGAAAATCAACGACCTAATAATGGCAACAATCGACCTAATATTGGAAACAACCAACCTAACTTCGGTGACAATCAACCAAATTTTGGAAATCAGCAACCTAATAATCAAAACCAGCAACCTACTTTCGGTAGTAACCAACCCAATTTCGGTAATCAACAACCTAACAATGGAAACAATCAACCTAACTTTGGTAACAATCAACCTAATTTTGGAAACCAGCAACCTAATAATGTAAATCAGCAACCCAATTTCGGAAATCAACAACCTAATAACGGAAATCAGCAACCCAATTTCGGAAATCAACAATCTAACAACGGAGGTAATCAACCAAGTAATGGAAACCAACCAAATCTCGGCAATGATAACCAATCAAACCAAGGCAATGGTGACACCAGTCTTGCCGGAGGCGCTCTGTTGAACTACGGGAATAAACGCCCAACCTCTGGAAACACAAATAACCCTACAAGTCCTACAACATCAAACAACGGCATCTTTAAGAATCCTGACTTCAATCAGGATCAAACTGAAATTCCAAACACTCAAAATCCATTTAAACCTACAAAGATACCTGAAAGTGACGAACCTTTGTTTATTCCTTTAGATCCAAATCAAAGCGACTACACCGAAGGAAATGATCCAAAAAGGGAAACCAGTGATAAGCCTAAGCCAGTTGACGAGGATGAAGACTTCGAAATAAACATAAGATTTAAAGAGGAACAGTAGATAATAGACTTAATTTCCTCATGTTCGTAGAAACAGTCAATTAAGTGATGACATGTGATACTCATAAGGTAGCCAAACCAACGGTAACACGTAAAAACTAATTAAACTTTTGGCCAGTGCTATATTTTCTTTAGTTTAATTTTATGGCCGGTTTATTTTGTTATGTATAAATTAGTTAATTGGTAATTAAAAGAAATATCTACCTACATCATATTTTCATAAACATGCATATACCTAGCTACTTTATAAATTTATTTAAAGAAGTAAGTACCTAGGTAAATCAATCGGTAACAGGTTAATACTCGTAGGTGACTATTTTCCATCAAATAAAATATTCGTGTAATAAGTGGTTAAAGATAATTGACAAAAAATATTATAAATGATCTTGACAAATGAAATTGTAACTTACAAAAGTTCCAGTTCAATCTTACCAGCAATGCGCGCGGGCAACATCTTTCTGTATTATTTTTTGCAATAATAGTCTAGCTAGGTGTTTGACCAGTTCGATCACGCCGCTCACCTGCGAAAATGTTAGCACACCTAGCCTGAACTATTGAACCATTTAACCCAGTGAGTACTAATTAATGAGAATGAGAAACTAGGCTAAATGCAGGTAAGTATTTTATGTTTGCCATACAGCAGTATACTGACCTACTTCTTCACCTATTGTCTAAAATGATGTGTTCCAACTCGTAAATAAGTAAAGAAAAATTTAAAATGAGAGTATATTTCTGCCTACAAACTGCTACGCAATTTGGCAAAGTTGTATGAAAATTATGTGGATGTTATTAACTTAGATAGATAAATATAGATATATAAATTAACCTCTTGGCGAAAAGGGTTTGGGGAATAGATGTAATGAGCCTTACTACTTACTTATTTAAAATTAGGTACAATATCCTCATGTCTTGTTAGGTTATAGAAAATAACAGGTGCTCAATTTAGAAATGAGGAGAACCATTGGATAGAAGATAAAAGAATCATCTTCAGATTTTTTTCTATCATCAAATATAAGAGAAAAATTAAAAATGTAATCTTTAAACATTTTGTAAGTAGGTCAAATTATTGATGTATGTAATTATATTTTATAAGAAATAAGTACCTATATGATAAAACATTTTGTCTTGTTTTTCAGCATTGTAAATTGGCCATAAAATTTTCAAGTGAGATTGCTCGATAACGACGTTAGGCGCTAAGCTCAATTTTATATTCAATCTCAAAAACAAGCAAATTAGTGGAATCAAGCTTCAAAGAAAACTAGTGCCCCTACTTAAGTAGTTGCAGCTATTTTTGTAAAATGAATCCTTATTAAATGTCACTTAGATGGCGTAAGTTCTAACTCTGATGAACCTTGCTTTATAAGTATTATTTGTTATGGTTGTACGTCTAGCTAGTCTGATTCATCGTCACTACTATTGAATACAAAAACGTCGGATTGTCCAATCTGTAGTTTACCTTCAGAGTTCCATTGTCAAGTTTAATTATGTTGCTTGTCTCGGAATTACCGCTTAAGGCCACGATACCGATCAGAGCAATCTTTCGAGCTATTTTTTCGTTTTTGATCGTAAAATAGCGGAATGGAAAACTTAAAAATAATTAACTGTTATGTTATATTCTTCACAATGACGTGAATCATTTAAAACAATTATGTTTAAATATTAATTTTTGTTCTATTTTGTTGAACTAGTTCTTTTGTCAAATATGTAATAAATGCACGATAGTGGTGGCATAAATATAAGAGCGGCTTAAAGGTAAGCCGTTAAGGGGAAAAGATTAAATCATAATTTATTGCATTTTTTTTTAATATTATTTATAAATTTAATGTTTAAAATAAAGTATAAGTAGTAGGTACGGAAGTTATTTTCATAGGCAAGCATTTTATTGATTTGTTATTTTAAGTTTGCATAATAGGTATAGGAAGGGAAAACTTGTTAGATTACATTTGGGGCCTAGTCACTAATAAATTGGTATTTATACAAATTTTATTTCCAGATTATAATGTATATGGCATTTTATCAACCAAATCGACCACAAAACCTTGGCATTTAGTAAAGTGAGACGATATTAATTTTATACTTTGTGGGATGGGATATCCTCGCCTTAAGTGCAAAGAGCGTGACGTCAATGATCAAGAAGTTCAGAAGTAGACTGCTATTACGCATTCAGTTGTTTTCCAATAAACACACCGTGTACAACAACATTGTGTTATAATTAGAATTATTCTCATTTGATAATTAACTTACCTCCAGTGAATACCTGAAACCCATACTTACCTCAGTTTCAATCATGAATGACATGATAGTGTTAGTCACGATAATGAGTCTGACTGTAGGAAAAACACGAGGACAGCTAGTCACCGTGCCTGGGGCTATAAATGTGCGGTTGTTCTCTCCATTCCCAGTGGACCCAAGGACTTTCATAGTGCAAGAGCAAGCTCGCCCCAGACCGCAAGAAATACCGCGACGGATTCCAGTGCGACAAAGCTCTACAGACCGGTTGGAACTGAGTGCCATAAACAGCGGTGATATTAACCTTCGGCCGCTGACCCTGGAAAGTCGACCCAATCGGAAACTTTTCATACCGGAACGAACACCGGCTAGAACTAGCCGACCCGACACACTAAATATTTACTCTACCAGAGTCAACGTTGATCAAAACTATCCAGTGAAAATTCAGGTGGAAATGAATCAAAACGGTGCTAACGATGGAGGGAACCAATCCAGCCTGGTTGAACAAAATGATACTTCTACTACTAAGCCAGGGACTACCAACAAACCAGACGATCCAGTCGCAACAGTTCAAAATGAGCCTTCAGTCGACAGTTCGGGAGTAAATGGAAGTAAAGACATGAACGGAACTACTGCTAGTGGGAAACCGACATCACCTTCCGTGATCGATAAAGCCACGGGAGTTGAAGTAACATTGGATGAGCGGGCCTCGTTTGACGGTGACAAGTGTCCTACAGGCTATGTCAGAATCAATGGAATGTGTGTTGAAAAGGACTGAAAACGTAAATAGGCTTTTAGTTATATTGTGATAAAATAATTAATTAACTAATAATTGATGTCTTAAAACGGTGCTTAGTTAACTGCGATAAAAGTGACTCTCTAGATATTTAAACAGTTAAATTGTTTTAAAAGTTCTATGCGATCCAATAGTAGTTTCTGCATCGAGGGAACAAAGCAGCTTATAGAACCCTGAGCGTAACGAGGGACTCTAGCAGGTTAGATAGGTACAAAGTCCTGAGTGCGAGGGGTTCAAGCCACCCAATACATAGACACTGCTTTTCCTAGAGGTGAATAATCTACTTTTCACACCTCCTGCAAGACAATAAAAAGGTACTTACTGTGAAAATATGTGGGTATAACACCCACAGACTTCCAATACAGTACCTACCTAGTGGAAGTCTGTGGTCACAACAAACACAGTCTTTTATTTTAAATTTCGTGCAGCTCGTGGTGCACGTGCTCGTGCTCGTGATTTTTCTAGGTAGGCCAGTTCAATTTTCGAATAAACTTTTCTACCCGTAAGCTGAGTTTTCATTCAATTTGAACCTCTTTGCTCGGAAACTCCCTTGGGAGTTTCATTCAATTTAACTTTCTCTTCCTAGGAAGGCAATGCCTTGCTTTACGTTGAGACTAAGAATAAGTGATATGTAATTGGCCGTTGTCGAGCAGGGGGGCTATTCCTGCGCGTGAGATGAGATGAGATTTTATCTTGGTCACTCTCACACCTATGACATTTTAAATGAGAACAACAAGGACGAAAGAAGGTGAGATGAGAATTTCAAATCTCCGAATAGGGTCCCAGGAGGGCTATTCTTGCGGGGTGAGATGAATTCGGAGATTTGAGATTTTCATCTCACCTTTTTTTGTCCTTGTTCCTCTCGGTCAAAACGAGATAGGTGTGAGAGTGACCAAGATAATATCTCATCTCATCTCACGCGTAGGGATAGCCCCACTGTGGGGCTAACGTCACCCGACCGTAGACCAGTATCTAAGTAGTATCACTTAGTCTCTAGTATCATCTCTAATAAAATTATTTTTACACAAAGAAATATTTTTTTATCCTTTATGCCTATCTCTTACTTTTTTCTGCTTTGTCGTTCTTTCTTTTCAATAAAAGAAAATATGAAGAGATAGTGATAGAGATGGAAATTCACGTCAGATAACGCTGGCATCTGCTGCTGTCGCCTGCCATCGGCCACGGAATTACGACGGCAAACGCCAGTGGCAGACAGCATGTCGCTGCGACATGCGGCGACGACACATCATCTGCCACTGTCGTCTGATGCGGAAATTGCGGAATGATACCTTTATATAAGTAAGTAATTAAGTACGTATAGTTACGCTCGGTATGACCGAGCAAAGCGAGATTTTTAAATTATGTAGGCACTTGTGTAATTTTATAGTTTGCGCCTCAGCGTTTCTTTTGAAATAAAGCGTTTATGTATTTTTTTTTTAATCTAGAAGATATACCTAGGCATTGAACTCTTACATGGGCGACACGGCACCAATGCCGCATAAATATAAATTCGGGCGAGCGTCTCAGCAATAAATAAATAAAATTCCAAACACTTCCACACATGGTCGCCTGACCTCAAAATAAGTAAGCAAGGCTTGCAATAGGAGCAACAAATTTAAACAAGTGCATAACAGTGATATCTATAGCTATTTTATGTGCCTACTACCCGCTTGACTTCTTTATTGTAGCTGTGGACGATAATTGCTAGTGTTACATTTTTCTTCACAATATAATCATCCCGGTATTGAAGCGTTCTCTATCTCCACTTTTTTATTTATCGCCGATGGGGACGTAATCATGCTAAATTATGTAAGTATAGGTTAAGAAGGTTTATTTACTTTTCATACATTTTTCTACACTACAATATTCCCATTCCAACTTTAACACCAACATTCCCAATCCCAAACCACGCGAGCTAAACCATGGGCTGGATTGCATTATTGCAAAAATATGGACCGTTTAAGAGCGCCCTGAGATAACCGCAAATATTCCATTCTAATGTGCAAAAGTTAGATAGTCTATAAAATAAACTGTTTGAAATTTAAATTTCGGACCACGAAATTTAAATTTCGAAACGAATCACCTAGAAAGTTGAGAACAGATAAATACACTAGCCGTGTGCAGTCAATTTTTAAAGAAAAAGTAACCTTAATATTTATTGTTTATGGTCTTCAGAAAGAAAGTTGGCAACACTAGCTTCGAGATGTCAGTAGGATTCTGGCTGGTCTGTCAGACAGACGTCAGTGTCAATTCGCGTTGCCGAGCGAGACGCCGGCTTCGTGCTCCTTTTTGTTATAATTTTAATTTCTTTGTAGAATTCATTTTAGAAACTTAAATTATCAAAATACTGCAGAGTGACTCAAATTATTGTGCAAAACACCTTCATCTATAAACTTGTGTTACAAACTACTGAACTGCTAAAATCACCACGTGTGCTTTTCTCTGCTATCGGAAGAATTATTCTAAATCTATCGCTGCCTTTCCTGAAAAGCACGTCAGAAAACCCAGACAAGTGAACCTACTTCCCCAGCAGCCCAGCTGAAGTGGAGTAATTTCTCAATTATCATCCACGTGTTAATAAAACATGTCTGTCAAAGCTAATGAACTTCGCGATGGGTTATCCGCCGAAGAAATATTCGCGAACCGCGAGGGGCTTACCTACAACGACTTCTTGCTACTTCCTGGCTACATAAATTTCACTGCAGAAGAAGTCGACTTAACATCGCCCCTTACTAAGAAAATCAACTTGAAATCGCCGCTGGTGTCTACTCCAATGGACACCGTGACGGAGGCGGACATGGCAATCGCGATGGCTCTCTGCGGCGGCATCGGCATCATTCACCACAATTGTACTGCTGAGTATCAAGCTAATGAAGTACACAAAGTAAAAAAATACAAACATGGTTTCATCCGAGACCCTGTCTGTATGGGGCCAAAAAATACTGTCGCTGATGTAGTCGAAGCTAAGAAACAGAACGGCTTCACTGGTTACCCAATTACTGAGAATGGTAAGCTTGGTGGCCGACTTATAGGCATAGTTACTTCCAGAGATATTGATTTCAGGGAGGGCGACCCACAGCTCTGTCTAAAGGAAGTCATGACACCCATTGAAGACATGATAACTGCACAGTCTGGAGTAACACTCCAGGATGCTAATTACATATTGGAGAAAAGCAAGAAAGGAAAACTTCCAATCATTAATGGAGCAGGTGAGCTTGTTGCTTTGATTGCAAGGACCGATTTAAAGAAAGCCAGAAGCTACCCTAATGCATCTAAGGATTCTAATAAGCAGCTTTTAGTTGGTGCGGCTATTGGCACTCGTGAGTCTGACAGGGAGCGGTTAAAGCTGCTGGTTAGCAATGGAGTAGATGTTATTGTCTTAGATTCCTCGCAAGGAAACTCAGTGTATCAAATTGAAATGATCAAATTCATCAAGCAAACTTATCCTGATATACAAGTAATTGGAGGCAATGTTGTGACTAGAATGCAAGCTAAGAACTTAATTGATGCCGGTGTGGATGCTTTGAGAATAGGAATGGGTAGTGGCTCTATTTGCATCACCCAAGAAGTGATGGCTTGTGGCTGTCCTCAAGCTACTGCTGTTTATCAGGTTGCATCATATGCGCGCAAGTTCAATGTGCCTATTATTGCCGATGGTGGCATCCAGTCTGTAGGCCATATTGTGAAGTCTTTAGCTCTAGGGGCATCTACTGTCATGATGGGATCCCTGTTGGCTGGAACGTCTGAAGCCCCAGGTGAATATTTCTTCTCTGATGGTGTCAGGCTAAAGAAATACAGAGGTATGGGTAGTTTGGAAGCTATGGAGAATAAAGATGGAAAAGGGTCTGCCATGAGTCGTTACTTCCACAAGGAGACTGATAAGCACAGGGTGGCTCAGGGGGTCAGTGGCAGCATTGTGGACAAGGGATCTGTGCTGCGTTTCCTGCCGTACTTGCAGACAGGCATGCAACACAGCTGCCAAGATATCGGAGCCAAATCGTTAGCCCAGTTGAGAGACATGAGCTACTCTGGGGAACTGAGATTCATGAAGAGAACTTACTCTGCTCAGTTGGAAGGCAATGTGCATGGTCTATTCTCCTATGAGAAAAGGCTCTTTTAAATGAAATATGATGTTCAAATCAGTCCCAAAAGTCATACATAAGTTATTACAGTACCTATACAATAATGTTGTATAATATTTACAAGTCATAATTATCCAAATCTGATCTCATATGAATTTATTTTTTGAAATTGCCATTGTACCTCTATAAAAAACTATTTTTATTACTCTATATTTTCAGTAATTATTGTAAAATCAATTTTAAATGAAGTCAAGGGTTTAATGCTGTAATACAATGTACTTTTAAGAATATATTATTCATTATGTTAAGGATTATGAATCTAAAAGTAAATGTTTATATTGTACTCTGAAGCAAAGTATTCCATTTTGAAGTGTTTATCAATTTTATGTCTATGTTTGTGTATTTAGGATGTAAGTGATCTGTTGCTTTGCAACTATTCTGATTTTGTTATGTAAATAAAGAGTGAAATCCATTTTATTGTTTCTATTGTGACCCCACCCTTAACAAAACAGCAAAATGCTGATAATGCTTCTTCCATAGCTTTAATAAAACTAAGCTAGCCTTCAAATCTATTGTAAATATTTATGACTAGCTGCGCCCAGCAGTTAAAAAGTATCCTATGTGCTATTCTAGATTCAAATCTATCTCTGTGCCAAATATCGTCCAGATCCGATCAGCCGTTCTGGTGTGAAAGAGTAACAAACATCCATCCATTCATTCTTACAAACTTTCATGTTTATAATTTTAGTAGGATATGTAAAGATGCATTCTAAATTAATAGTTATTACAATTGGCCTTACTTTTAACCAATTGCTTAGAAAAAGTAATCATTTATTTTCAATATAATGTTTCTGTAATGTCCGCCCACATTATTTGAATAAATTGCAAGAATTTGTCTATAGGAATTATTGGCTACATTTTGCAATCAATCAAGTTCTATGAATTTCTTAAAAATATTAATAGTTGTTTCCTATTTGAAATACCTACCTGGTTAACTAAAGTAACACTGGTAATTGCTTAGATACAAGTGAGTTACTGATAGTTTTGTGGTAACAGTAAAAGACTGGCATATTCTAATAATCACAATTTAATGGAATTACAAATGCACAAGCTGCGCAGGCATAATTATTATCATTTGACAATACATTATATTGTAAAAAGTGCTAAATAATAATTTATAAATAATAAAAAATAATAATGTGCTACATACAATCTAGTTTTTAGACTGGTGCGTCCATTTTTGCCCTTAGTTTTTTATCGCGCCCTAGCTAGATAAAACTACAGCAATTGCACTATTTCGTTATAGCTGAGCAATAATACTCTTTCGGCTTACACATTATAACTAACGCCAAAATTAAGCTATTATCTCTTTAGAGAGCGTAAAAACTATAAAACGATGCTTAACATTATTGATATCACTAAAATAAAAGAATATCGTAAGATGAAAGCCTATGATTTTGAGTTTTGACTGAATATTAAGAGTTGATAGTAATAATATAAAGTCCCGAAAAAAATGCTACAAGTCGGTCTTGCTGACTATATCAAGACAACCTAGCTGTTATTCGTTTACCCTGGCTTGATTGATACTCACACCTAAAACTGGACTTACATGCCGCGTTGCAGCGCAGAAAACCTTAATTTGTGTCTTCAACAACAGAATTTTAAACACCGCTGCGGAGGCGGTTATTTTGCTATCAAGCTATTTGAGTTCCTTGCTTCAAGCGGCGCGTCGCGAAACAAGTAAGATGTTTTTAATAATGTTATTTCTTGTCGTCGCTGCAACGCAACCTGTCGCCAGACCGTAAATGCAGATGCACAAAACTTTTCTATCTCGAGTCTCAGTTCTCAGATTAGATCAAATGGAATTTGATGACCTGCAAAATTTTGTGCATCCGCACCTTGCCCACTCGATCTAACGCACCAGTCGGAATGCACAAGTCAAGCGACCAAAGCGTGTACCTTAATGAGATTATACCTTAGCTATATGCAGCACGTTCGAGCGAGCGGTTTTCAAGTCTAACAGTCCAACGTATTAATCTCATATTCTTGCTTTGGAAGAAACGTGTCTAACACTAAAAACAGTTTAAAATTCAATGAGATCGTTAAGAGGAACACAAGTATGGAACTGATATGTATAGTATCAGGGTGCAGTTCGCATATCAAATTGCAAAATTCAAGGAAGCACTGCGTCTCGCTCAAACGTACTGATGTATTGAGACCTTCCATTTGTTTCACCGGATGTAACAACAATGCAAATCTGTGCGAAACTAATACTGAATCCCAATGACCCAGACCTGACAAGACCATATTTTTATAACCATCCCAATTTTGATTTACTATCACGAGGGTATTAAGGTGCTTTTGACGAAGTTAAACTACTACAATATTTCGTGTTTAATAAATTCACCTAAAAAATTGAAATGAAACTCTCATGAATGATTCAATGAATCATAATCTATAGTGCTGCTAAAGATACGAGTACAGCGCATATCTATAGTATTTACGATATGAATAAAAAAAAAACATCCCAACAGATATTGCAATCAAACTATTTTTACCTAAAAGGCCGCGTTTTCGCTCTCACCGGTGAGCGGGGCGATAACACAATGGTCCAAATACATTTATTAGTACAGGACCGACTTCGACGACATTCCAGCAGTTCCATACAAATGTAGCCACCCCTCTCACTTTTACCGCTAAGGTTGAAAACGCGCCCTCTCTCAAGGCCAAAAGTAAGGGTAACTGGGATGTCTGGCGGTCGCGAGTCGGTACAAAATGCAAGGTCCGTAACACTAGAGTATAGTTTATAAAAGCGTCAGGCTCGGCCCGGTGAGTGTTTACTGCTTGTCACCGTCGCCGTCGTCATCGTCCCGCTGGAACTCCGGCCCGTGGGTGACGTCATCCTCGAACACGATCTCCTCTGGGTCGGGAGCGCGCGGCAGGAACTCCTCGCCGGGGCAGATCTTCTTGAAGATTTGCTCGGCCTAGGAATAACGGTTAATATTAAAAACTCGCTTCGAAAAACAAAGGCTTACGTTCTACGTGTTCGAAAGTATGTCCCGTCGGGACAGCCTAGGAATAAAGTTTACATTAAAATCCCGCTCCTGAAAGAAGCCTTAAGGCCCCGTATTACACGAAATCACCAAAAACAAGTTATTTTTTGCGCCTAGTTTGATATGAAGGATTATGATGATCAGGTGCAAAAACACAGCTCGTTGAAGAAACAAGCAACTAAAGTTTAACCGAAGTACAATTTTGAAAATCATTCTCATTTTGGAAAAAAAAAACACAAAAGTATCTTCTTAAAAAAACTATCGGAACGTAGTTCTATAAAATTTTCATATCACATATAACCAGATTAGTTCTCTAAAGTTTAACCGAGCAACTTATTCTTATTTGCGTTCTTATTTCAATTAATACCAATAAAAACGGCAAAAAAAATATATTTCTAGGCGCCGATGTCATTTTACCATCAAATATGATTTACGATTTTCAACTCTAATTATAGCAGGTTACGTCAACGTATGTGTGGGTAAATAATCGTGGAATGACCGAGCCTTAAAAGTGTGCCGGACCGACAAAAGACTAGCCACGGATGTATTCTTTAAGAGACCGACGTTACTGTAGATTGGCACTAATTTGATAAGAATCAATAATGGCAGTTCCATTACTTGTATATTTAATTATTATGATGATGATTCCGATTCGGAATAATTATTTACTTAATTAAACAGTAATCTGATAAAATTGATAAAGTATCACACACTTTACCGATTTACATAAAGAGATAATTTTTGACATACATTTTAATGCCTGCAAAAACAAGTTCCATTTGTACGTAAACCGACAGCCTACACTGAGAGAAATTAATTGTTGGGTCAACAAAACTCTAACAAATATTACATGTCGAAATAGGGATAACTGAGAATTTTGTTATAGCGACAGACTTCAATTTGTTATTGCAGCATGTAAAAATTGTTACAGCAACAAATAAATTGATGAAATAAACAGTTTTATCGTTGTAATCACAATTTTTTTTGCGGAGAACAACAAATTCAGATTAGTTCCGATGACCTATTCTTATTTTGTAGAAATGGCTTTGGTTACTGTAACAAAATCATATCTTGTTATATTAAATGTTTCCTATTTGTTTTATTTTACAATGAATAATCGGTTAAATTACTGGTTAGAAATACTAGGAAAGCTGTTTGTTATAACCATTATTGTGTGTTGAAGTAGTAACGCTAAAGTTAAGGTGTACTAATAATGTATGTTGGATTTATTACGGATTTCTGTTAAAACCACTCATAAATCGGTTAAACTACTCGTTAGAAATACTAAGAAAGTTGTTTGTAATTACTATTTTTGTATGTTGAAGTAGCAACGCTAAAGGTGATGTTTACTAGTAATATTTGTTGGATTTATGGCGGGGTTTCTGTTAAAACCACTCATAAATCGGTTAAATTACTGGTTAGAAGTACCAGGAAAGCTGTTTGTTATTACTATTATTGTATGTTGAAGTATCAACGCTAAAGGTTAGGTCTACTAATAATATTTGTTGGAATTATTACGGGGTTTCTGTTAAAACCACTCATAAATCGGTTAAATTGCTGGTTAGAAATACTAAGAAAGCTGTTTGTTGTTACTATTATTGTATGTAGAAGTAGCAACGCTAAAGGTAAGGTGTACTAATAATATTTGTTGGATTTATTATGTCGTTTCTGTTGAAATAACTCATAAATCGGTTATATTACTGGTTAGAAATACTAGGAAAGCTATTTATTACAACCACTATTGTATGTTGAAGTAGCAACGCTAAAGGTGATGTTTACTAGTAATATTTGTTGGATTTATGGCGGGGTTTCTGTTAAAACCACTCATAAATCGGTTAAATTACTGGTTAGAAGTACCAGGAAAGCTGTTTGTTATTACTATTATTGTATGTTGAAGTATCAACGCTAAAGGTTAGGTCTACTAATAATATTTGTTGGAATTATTACGGGGTTTCTGTTAAAACCACTCATAAATCGGTTAAATTGCTGGTTAAAAGTACTAGAAAAGCTGTTTGTTGTTACTATTATTGTATGTAGAAGTAGCAACGCTAAAGGTAAGGTGTACTAACAATATTTGTTGGATTTATTATGTGGTTTGTGTTGAAATAACTCATAAATCGGTTATATTACTGGTTAGAAATACTAGGAAAGCTATTAATTATAACCACTATTGTATGTTGAAGTAACAACGCTGAAAGTAAGGTGTACTTGTAATATTTGTTGGATTTATGACGAGATTTCTGTTAAAACCACTTGTGAAACGGTTAAATTACTGGTTAAAAAATACTAAGGAAACTGTTTATTATAATCAGTATTTTCTGTTGATACTTCAACAGAAAATACTGATACTGAACAGTTTTCCTAGTATTCTTAAGCAGTAATTTAACCGTCTTACAAGTGGTTTTAACAGAAACCCCGTCATAAACCGAACGCATATCTCCAGCACAACACGTCTAAAGCGTTGTCACTTCAATAGACAATATTAGTTAGGCAAAATAGTTTCCACAAAAACTAGGTAGGTACGAAAACATAACAAAAAAGAACTTATTGTTAAATATTTCCATTTAACTATTTATGTTGATAATACAATGATCTCTGTTTTAAAAGTGACAATAGTAACGTTAATAAATGATAATAGTTAATAAATCCAACAAATATCGTTATATGACTACCCAGTAAGCTGATTTTACCAATAAACGAACAAATAAAAACCAATTTATTATTATTAATCATGTATAGTTGTGGTATCAGGAGACTAGGTAGTCTTTTGACTCTTTTAAAATTATTGAGTATAAAATGATAGAATGAATTCACAAATAAGTAATTTTATTTTCTAAAAAAAACTAAATAGGTATTAAAGAAAATCACTTAATGATACAAATCATATTTAGTGAACCCCATTTATTTATATCTAGCCTAAATCATAATGTATGGAATTCTAAGAAAGACGTCACTTTCGTGCACCTTTTGCAGAACTTCATACATTTCAACTGCATAGGGTGTATTTTTGAACGACGGACGTATTCTAGGCTACCATCATTCTTTCGGGTACGCAACATTCAAAACCATAAAACATTTAAAGCAAATGTCAATTACTTTTGTTGATGAAGTACTTCATGTCGACTACCATATGGATTGCTTCAAGCTCTGTAAGTGTACCAACACTTAAACTCATAGGCTGGCAAGTCAATCCTTTTTTGTTGTACGACTTATGTCTATTCTTCAATTATTATTCTTCTTTTATGTCAGCATAATTCTAAAACAAAATAAAACTTTAATAAATAATAATACCAATAAATAAATATTTGAGACATTATAACACACACGGTCGCGGTCGTCAGACCCCAAACTAAGCAAAGCTTGTATTATGGCTGCTAGAGACTAATGAACATACATTACATACATTATTCTTCTTATATTTTGGGAAACATACTTAAACAGATACCTAACAACCAGATATAAAACAAACAAAAATGTTTATCACATGAATGTTTGTCCTAGGGGGAATCGGTTCCACACTCCTAAGCGCAAAAGACAGGTTTACCACCAACTGAGCTATCGAAACAGTCATAGTTCAATATCAATATTACACTTTTAACCAATATTACAAGAATTTCAGACCAATAAACTACATAATTGAATGCCTATATTACATACAACAAGTATATAAATATTCAAATATCAACTTACTTCGACATGTGTTATAAAAGCTTGTCTAGACGGCAATAGGCACCTTATTGTATTTTTTCTCGTCAGCAGTCAATATTTGTGATGTTCATTTTGCATGCTAAAGTACTGCAAACATCAAAGTCTCGAATATCTGCAACAAATTACAAATAATATTATAAATGATTGGTACAGGACCAGGATGAGTGGCATACGAGATAAGAGGTCCATGCTCAGCAGTAGGCGATTACGGGCTGATGATGACGATGATTATAAAACGATATTGCGCTTTTGGTTATATTTCTCTTGCTGTTGTAACGCCTTCAAATAGACTGCAAGGGCTCACTAAAAATAGTACAATAGAAATACATCAAACTTCTTTTCTACTTATTTAAGTTTAATAAAATAATAAATGTGAAATTAGCAGAGGTATCGGTTGAAGTTAGGTTGTCAACCTTCAATATATAAATTGCTCACTAGTTAACAATAGAATTTTATATTTTCATTTCATGGTTAGTTAAGTAGGTACAGACATTCGGACCATATCACATTTTCAATTAGCCTTATGCGAAAAATGTTCTTAGTTCAAATGAGTACTTACTCTCACTATGTTATTTGAACTGCAACTCAAAATTGTCTTCATTTGTAGTCCCATCATCCAGCATCTCACTTTTCAAACAACTTCAAATTTTTGTCTTCATTTATATTACAAAAGTCAATTTCAATCTGGAAGTAAAAAAAACATTAAAAGAGGCTATTACTTGCATCACAGTTTTGTATTATTTAAAGTTACAACACAATTTTAGTAAACTAAACCTAAAGTATTTGTTATGATAACAAAATGTTATAATTTCAAACAACAATCGTTTTGGTTACCAATCATCATCATTATAGTCTTTTACGCCCACTGCAGGGACATTGCAGGGCTATCCACCACGCTATAGTTCATGAGAATACAATTTTAAGTGCGAATATGTGCCATGGAAAAATATCGAATTTTAATTTTTATAATTTTTTATAAACTTCTCAACCGATTTTGATAAAATTGTATTGGGACCTGGAAACTTTGAAATAAAAAATGAATTTTCTAAATCGGTTCAAGCGTCTTTGAGGAATCGGAACATACCTACGAAAAGATAACGACGAATTGAGAACTTCCTCCTCTTATGAAGTCTCTTAAAAAAAGGTTATTACTAATTAGGTACTTACAGAATGCATCGTCTTTATTTCTTCGATGTTATTTTTTATGTCCTAATTTTAATTTTATTCGGCCCCTCAGATTTTAAGTACTACATCACTCAGGCCGTCCAGCCACGATGTTATTGTAGTGTTTTCTGAAAAATTTGAAGATTAATTAATTTAAAATCATACAAGAAACCAACTGACGCTCAGCCAAAACGGACAACGAAGTCTCACTTTAGGTCACAATCTCAGCTTACCACTATCAACTTTGGGAAAACTTTCTACTATTGATAAATGGTATATAGGTGCAATTATGTAAGTTTTGAATTATTTTAAAGTAACCTATTAATAAACTGCTACTAAAAAAAACTCAATTCAAAACTACTTACCGCAGAATATATTTAATGCGTCTTTCTACGCCCAGGTTTGTAGATCTTCAATTTTTTGACTTTATTAACGGCTGTTATAGTACTTCTCTTAAAACATACTAAATCATATGAAATCGAAGTGTGGACGCGATCGTTGCCTCTAATAGCACTTTTTTACTTCACTTCACGTACAAAATAGTTCAATTTAACACAAACTTTAATATTCGAAATATAAGTGCGGACACGTTGTTGCCTCAGTGCGGTTTTTCACGAAATGAGGAAGCGGGCGGATGTACGCGACGATAGTAGCTGAACCAGTGTTACCAGCAGTACTCAAAGAAGATAAAGTCCGAAACTAAATCAGAAATTACAAGAAATTACCTGAGCGAATAAAACCATTTTTAAGTTTAAACAACACCGATTATTGAACGAGCGAAGCAACGGTCCACGATCCCACTGGGACAAATCGGCGTTGTGTGTGTGTTTGTATGTTTGTTCGAATACCGTTGACCAGATCAGCATGAAATTTTGTAGTCAATTAGTTCACGCCAGTCGGTCAACTAAGTTACCAACCTACTTACTTGTTTAACTAATCGAAAGCTCAACGGTTCAACCTGAAATTTAAATTTAAAAAAGGAAAGACGATGTCGAGGTCGTTTAAAAACTTTGCCTTTCCGCGTAACGTGCACAATTTAGCACACACAAAATTATAACGATACCATGGCTCGACATTTTTCTTTCTTTTCCACTTGCGCCACTACTTTTCATCGACAGATCGATACCGTACGTTATAAATTTATTTAAATTGGTAACGTTAAATTTGTTGTTTTGGTTTAATTTGAATTATTATGGCTGCACCGGCCCACGCACCCATGCTTAACGGCTTCACTCCACTGTTCGCAGAGCTCTGTGTTTACTCTTTTTTGGTCTGAGGGTGCAACATACAAAATCACTGTTTTATCGTGATTTACCAACAATTTTACAATCGAGAAAGTTTAAGTTTTCAAACCTTAGTAAATTTACCCGACGTTTTAAGCAACACTATGAAATTGGCAACACCGGCACATAAGCGAGCAACTGACTAAACAAAACTCTCGGCGCGTGACGGCCGCGGCATAAACAGGTTTCAACCTGTCCACAGCGTACAAAATTATTTTGTTATTTTAACAAAATTTCCTTAGTAGTTAACCAACATAATTGTATTATGCGTACGATGCGTACCTATTTATTTTGGATCTGAATGTAATTTGTAATGTTATTATTATTTTGGAGTAACATAGCATAGCATAGCAATACTATAATAATATACCTACATATTATTATGGTATTTCTTAGTAGGGTAAAACACTATGATCAGACCTGCACCAGTACTAAGCCTTCAAACATTTTATTTCCTTCTAAATACTTAGTGATAAAGTGCACTAACGTCAACGGATATTTTAATACATTTTGTAAACGTGGGTGTAGGTATACCTATTTAAATTTTTTTTATGCGCGGTCGCCTAACCCTGAACTAAGCAAAGCTTGTACTATGGCTTCTAGAGACTGATATACATGCATTTATATATTTAAATAAATATTAACACCCAGACATGGAACAAACACAAATGTTTGTCACATTAATGTTTTCAGGGAAGTAGTTATCGTTTCTTATTATGTTTGAATTAAAAGTAATTCGTGAAAAGTAAATTATTATTTTTATTTAAATATTTCTAATTTGTGATATTCGTTTACCTATACGTATAACTATAGTGATCGACTGAAAAACTTTGTATCCACTAGCTGCGCCCCGCGGTGCTACCTGCGGTCAAAAAAGTAGCCAATGTGCTATTCCAGAGTAAAATCTACCTTTGTGACAAATTTCATTCAGATCCGTTCAGCCGTTTTGGCTTGAGTAATAAACATCTATGCACCTTTTTAACTTTTGCACCTATAATATTAGGTTCGACTGAGACAGAACGGAAAACTCCTCGCGCATTTCTGACGTCATTGACAAATGAACCATACTAATACCACCACCACCATAAGAGTTGGATGTGATAATTATGTAACCAATGAACTTAGCTATCCATCACGTTAAAAGTTGGCCTGTTTATTACCCGAATATGGCAAAGTAATATATGCGGTTATATTTTTTATCGATATGTATGTTTTCTTAGACCCCTAACCAAAAGTCTAAGTATGTAAAGTACGTTCATCTATTACCTCGTTACTTTTAAACTACTCATCATAATTTGACAAATGAGACATCGTTGCAAGCGTCTCAATTAAGTGGACAATTGTCCACTGGTTATATTTTAACTAAGTATGTAACGTTACATTAACTTATATGACTACTTTGACTATACTCTATAGTTGATCTTAACGACGTGTTTGGTTTCTTTTAATTTCTTTTAGTTTGTATGTTTAATTGAACTAAAGTGTCTTTATTATTTTAAAACTAGAAATAACTGTTGAATTTAGTCTGTACCTAGCAAATTTAACATTTAAGGATATTAGAAACCAAGATTAGTGTTGTTTCTAACTGTAACGTTTTGTTACTTCATACTACTATAAAGTTAAACTACCACTCACTCACTGACTCACTGACATAGAGAAACCTAAAGGGTATAAGGAGGGGTAGGGGGGGAAAAGTGAATACGGGGTCGTGTAGGGTTCGGTTCAGAGGGCCCGGGAAAAATCCGAAATTGGAACTTCTCCCTACCCTGATGGTGGTATGCCCACGTATCTCGGAAACGGTGCATATTTTTACTATAGCACTTGAACTAATTTTTGAATAAACCTTGGGAATTTTCAGAAGAATTAAAAAAAAACATGGCCGCTATACAAAAAAAAAAAAATCCATACAAAATTGAAACGTGAATAACTCGGAAACTATTCAAGTTTTAGATAGTCAGCTTGAACAAAAGTCATAGGGAATCGGAGGGGCTACCAGGTGGGTGTCATAAAAATCCAAGATGGCGGATTCAAAATGGCGGCCAAATTTCAAAATGGTTCGAGGATTCTGATTTTTTGCATCCGGAGGTTTTTGAGGTATCTGATTCCATTCCTGAAATAAAATTTTGAAAAAGTGTTTTTTTTAATATGGCTGCCATACATTCAAATTTTTCCATACACGGCGAAACCTAAAGGGTACAAGGGGGGGTGGAGGGTGAAAAGTGAATATAGGGTCGTATAAGGGGTGTTTCACATTCTCCGAAGAAAATCCGAAATTGGAACAAATACCTACTCTGATGGTGGTATGCCCTGGTATCTCAGAAACGGTGCATATTTTTGGTAGAGCGCTTGAACTAATATTTTAGCAACTCTTGGGACCTTTCAGGAGAAATAAAAAAAAACATGACTCCCATACAAAAAAAAATTCTCCATACAAAATTGATACGTGAATAACTCGGAAACGTTAAGTTTTTTAGGGAGTGAGATTGAACAAATGTCATAGGGAATTGGAAGGGCTACCTGGTGGGGGTAAAAAAAATCCAAGATGGCGGATTCAAGATGGCGACCAAATTTCAAAATGGTCGGAGTGGTCTGATCTTTTGTATCTGGGGGTTTTTGGGGACCCCGATTCCAATTATGAAAATAAATTTTGAAAAAAAAAATTAACATGCTGCGAGGCCGAAGGCCGAGCAGCAGTACTCGAACGGTGCAAGGCGAGGCCGAAGGCCGAGCCTTGCAGCGTTCGAGTACAACTAAATTTGAAGTCGAATAGGTCAGACCGAAGGCCGAGCCCCCAATTGCGAGGCCGCAGGCCGAGCGCACCGATGCGAGGCCGCAGGCCGAGCCCCAGCTGCGAGGCCGAAGGCCGAGCAGCAGTACTCGAACGGTGCAAGGCGAGGCCGAAGGCCGAGCCTTGCAGCGTTCGAGTACAACTAAATTTGAAGTCGAATAGGTCAGACCGAAGGCCGAGCCCCCAATTGCGAGGCCGCAGGCCGAGCGCACCGATGCGAGGCCGCAGGCCGAGCCCCAGCTGCGAGGCCGAAGGCCGAGTAGCAGTACCCGAACGGTGCAAGGCGAGGCCGAAGGCCGAGCCTTGCAGCGGTCGAGTACAATGACACACAATCAAAGTCGGATAGATCACATTAGCGAGGCCGAAGGCCGAGTCTACGACCGCGAGGCCGAAGGCCGAGCCGCACCGGGGCGAGGCCGTCAGGCCGAGCCACGGTGCGTACAGGACTACTCGACCGATGCGAGGCGAGGCCGAAGGCCGAGCCTTGCACCGGTAGAGTACGAAAACTGCGATTTAAACAGACTGCTTGATCGAATAAACTGCGGAATCGAAACGTAGGGCACCACAAAATCAGGGCACCCCGACTACAGGGCACCGCGGGCCGCTTGCGGCCCGCGCACCGCCCAAAATACTAGTCTAACATATATGTTTGCTTCAATTTATTAAAGTTGCATTGTTGATTTTATCCAGTAGATTTCTTAACTTCGACTATATTCTATAGTTGATCAAAACGATATGTTTGGTTTCTTTTACTAAGTTTGTATGTTAATGTGAACTAAAGTGTCTTTGTTATTTTAAAGAAGAAATAACTGTTGAATTTAGTCTGCATCTGGTAAATTTAACCAAGATATTGGCAACCAAAATAAGTGTTGTTTTAAACTGTAACGTTTCGATCCTTCTAACAAATATGTTAGGTTCAGTTTAATAAAGTTGTATTGTTGTTTTCATCAAAGTGATTTCTTAACTTTGACTATACTCTATAGTTGATCTAAACGATTTGTTTGGTTTTTCTTACCAAGTTTGAATGATTATTTGAACTTAAGTGTCTTTGTGATTTTAAAGAAGTTTAAAGAAGTTTGATACTGTTGAATTTAGTCTGAATCCGGCAAATTTAACCGATATATTGGCAACCAAAAGAAGTGTTCTTTCAAACTGTAACGTTTCGTTCCGTATAAAAAAATATGTTAGGTTCAGTTTAATAAAGTTGCATTGTAGGTTTCATCAAAAAGATTTCTTGATTTTGATTATATTCTATGGTTGATCTAAACGATGTTTTTGGTTCTTTATTTCTTAGTTTACCTGTATAATTAAACTAAAATGTTATTTTATAGAAGAAGAAAAAATTGAATTTAGCTGGCATCTGGTAAATTCAATCTACATCTAGATCTAGACCCAAAAATATTATTCTTTCAAACTGTAACGTTTTGTTCCTTCTAGTAAATATGTTAGGTTCAGTTTAATAAAGTTGTACAGTTGAATTCATCAAAACGATTTCTGAATTTCGATTATATTCTAAGGTTGAATTAAACGATGTTCTTTATTCCTTTTCCTAAATTTATATGTTTGATTGAACTAATAAGTCTTTGTTATTTTAAAGAAGAAAAAAATATTGAATTTAGCCTGTATTCGGTAAATTTAAGCCAGATATTAGTAACCAGAAATATTGTTGTTTTAAACTGTAACGTTTGGTTCCTTCTAGCAAATGTGTTCGCTTCGGTTTATTACCTGTGTATTGTTGATTTTATCAAAGTGATTTCTTAACTTTGACTATACTCTATAGTTGATCTAAACAATTTGTTTAGTTTCTTTTACTTAGTTTGTATGTTTAATTGAACCAAAGTTTCTTTGTTATTTTAATAAGAAATAACTGTTGAATTTAGTCTCTACTTGGCAAATTTAACAAGGATATTGGCAAACAAAATTAGTGTTGTTTCAAACTGTGACGTTTTGTTCCTGCTAACAAATATGTTAGGTTCAGTTTAATAAAGTTGTATAGTTGATTTCACCACAAATATTTCTTAATTTTGAGTAAATTCTATGGTTGATCTAAACGGTGTTTTTTGTTTCTTTTACTAAGGTTACATGTTTAATGGAACTAAAAAGTTTTTGTTACTTTAATGAAGGAAAAAATGTTGAATTCAGCTTATATCCGATAAATTTAACCTAGATATTAGTAACCAAAAACATTGTTGTTTCAAACTGTAACGTTTTGTTACTACTAACAAATATGTTCGCTTCGGATTATGAAAGTTATATAGTTGATTTTATCAAAATTATTTCTTAGTTTTGACTGTACTCTATAGTTACTCTAACTATGTTTTTAGTTATTTTAACTAAATCTATTTGTTTGGTTAAACTAAAAAGAATTTTGATAATTTTTACTAAGAAAAATAGTTTTATTAACAAAAGAAAAATTAAACAATTTAGTTTTGTTACTTCAACATATAATTTTTTTCATTGTAACCACTAGGGAATAGTAAGAATAACAAAATGAGATTTGTTAGTTTGAACACGTATGTTTTAGTAAGCTTTTGTTAAATGAACAATTTCCTTGTAAATTTAAACAAAAAAAATTCAACCGAAATAATTTTGGTAAAATTAACCGATCTGTTTTTTCAGTGTACGATTACGAGTAGAAAGCGGGACCTACTTAGAAGCCGTATTAAAACAATGCTTTCATAAAATGAAATACAACGCCAGTGCAATGTGGCAGTACATTATATTATACAGACAGACTCACAACGTCCTAGTTTTCTAGATTAACATTTTTTTATACTAGCTGTTGCCCACAACTTCGTTCGCGTTTATTAAAAAAATAGTATCCATAAACCCTCCTCGTGATATACTGTCACTATTTTTCAAATTATCCTACTAATATTATAAACGCGAAAGTTTGTAAGGATGGATGGATGGATGGATGTTTGTTACTCTTTCACGCCAGAACGGCTGAACAGATCTGGATGAAATTTGGCACAGAGATAGATTATAGTCTAGAACAGCACATAGGATACTTTTTAACCGTGGGTGAAACCGGGGCGCGGCTAGTGAGTAAGAATCCTTTACCAAAGAGATCATAGTCCAACATTTAAAAAAAAATACTGGCTGGTTTTGAGCGGAATTTTAATTTCAGTTGTCAGTTGTTATTTTAGTACCAACTACGTGCTATTCTGTGATGTTGTCTGACACATTTGGTAAGCGGCGCGTTATCTTATCTTATATCTTTAAATGAGCAATTCTTGTATATATATATATATATATATAATTGGAATCTCGGAATCGGCTCCAACGATTTTCATACAATTTAGTATATAGGGGGTTTCGGGGGCGATAAATCGATCTAGCTAGGAATCATTTTTAGAAAATGTAATTTTATTCGTGTTTTATCGATAATCAAGCTCAACTGAAAAATATGACTCTTCCTGACATCTATTGGCGAATAATAATACTATTTTTTGTGAGCAACTAATTGCTTTAACGACACAACAGCAGATGGCGTTGTTAAGTAACACGAAGTCAATGAGTGTTTGCTTTGAGGTTAGACTAAAATCAATTGTTTATTATCCAAAAAACACAATAAAAAAAAAAAAAAAATACCGAGCAAAGCTCGGCCATCCAGGTACTTTTTTATTAATGCACAGAATTTCATGTTACAAAGAATTATTTATTCAGAAAAAAGTATCCATAAACCTTCCTTGTGACATACTGTAACTTAAAAAAATTTCATCAAGATATGTTTAGCCGTTTAGCTGTGAAAAGCCTACAAACAGACAGACAGACAGAGTTACTTTCGATTTAATCATTAGTAAATAAGGATGTTAACACAGAACTATCCGGAAGGTAAAAAGCTTTTGATATTCAACTTGAAAAATGAGCCGAGAAACACCTAGTGTGAGATATCATATAAAATAAATAAAATATATAGATAACTAGAAGCGCCCTGCGATTTCACCCGCGATCCCTCAGGAACTCTTATTTTTTTCCGAGATATCAAGCACCCTTTGTCCTTTTCTGTAGCCCTGACAACTATAACGTGTAATGCAAAAAATCATGATGAGTCGCTGAGTAGTTAAGGCGTGAAAGCAAAACACTCACTTTCTCATTTATGATATTATTTTATTTTTTTAAATCTGGTAACTTCTTTAAATTTACACAATATATTCAAAACTAAGTAGAACAAAATCAAAATTAAACGAATTATGTTTTTTGTAGGTAGTATGTAGCACACAAGCTAACGGTCTGCCTGGATGACGGCCGCGGGGATGGTAAACGATCACTGTTGCCTATGGATACCTAAAATACCAGGGCATCACAGATACTTTGCCGACCTTTAAGGACTCTATTGACAGCCCTTTTGGAGAACCCCATGTTGTAGTTACTCGGAAATCCTGCAGAAGCTCATTCAGGAGCAATAGTGCACACAAATCTGCAGATTGCAAGTGTGTAGCAAAAAAAATCGCTTGAAACGCACAGTGTGCGATTTCCACCGATCGATAATATGTGGATGAGCTTTCAGGCGGTGTACATTAAAATGTAATGTTATTTTGTGAACCGTAATCTTCTTTCTCTCTCGCCTTTAAATTTAAAAGTTAAAAGTATTCTAAACTACTACTGTATTAAAACAAGTCAAAATTAAACAAATTATGTAAGCTACTGATGATAATAAAATTATGTAAGCTACTGATGATAATAAAATTATGTAAGCTACTGATGATAATAAAATTATGTAAGCTACTGATGATAATAAAATTATGTAAGCTACTGATGATAATAAAATTGGGACCTTCACTTCTCTATCTAACAATGTCATCATACATGTAGATTGAACAGGTTTATCTTTATTTTAGGCTAAGTAACGAGTATATTGGGTTGCTGGGTTATCGGGGAACATGTTAGATATACAGATATGTGGACATGACGGCATCACGTGTTGTTAGCAAGGTCTAGGACGTACTCGTAGGTAGAAACGAACTGATCGAGTCGAATTGAGAACCTCCTCCTTTTATGAAGTCGGTTAAAAAAATATGGAACTCGGCTCCGATGTGACCAGAGATATTCTCAACTGTGTCAGTCAAAGTGATCACAAGTTCCGCTTAAGTTTTTGTTTTTTCTTATACATTTTTAGTAGGTTTGGTAACAGAATGCGACTGATGCACGTGGTTTACAAAAGTCACAAGAAAACAGATAAATCAAAAGGTTTTATCCAATTGGATATCGAAGACACTCTCTAAGGATTAGTAACGTCAGTTATAAAACTGGCCAAGTGCGAGTCGGACTCGCGCACTAAAGGTTCCGTATCTTTATCTATAAAAACGGCAAAAGAAATCAAGTTTATTTTATGGGAGCCCCTTCAATTTTTATTTTATTCTGTTTTTTGGTATTTGTTGTTATAGCGGCAACATAAATACATCATCTATGAAAATTTAAACTGTCTAACTAACACGGTTTATGAGCTGGTGACAGACGGACGGACAGCGTAGTCCCGTTTTACCCTTTGCGCAAGTAACCTTAAAAATGACTCTACCAATTGTTCCGAAAAAGAGTCACTACCCAGGAAATGTTTAAATTATTTTAGTAGTAGTTTTTATTAGTTGGAACATCCAGACAAAAAATAGTAAAGCATTGGCGCTGATCAATTGTATCTATCAGGACGTAAGCTATTTAATTTACTTTACAAGACAACATAGTTCTGGAGCTGTTTTTAGTGTAGGAAATGGAACAATAGATTCGCAATCACTCAAACCTGCCCTACCCTAGGTAATATCGGCACTAATTGAATTGACTCGTGTCCGATGTCATTACATGGGAGGGTCGATAAACTGGTACACTGCGACCAACTTACTAATGGAGTTGCGTTTGGCGCCATCATCGCATTTCCTGCATTTAAATAATAGCCTCGTGTGGATAATGTTACACTGAGAAAAAAAACGGCTAACAAAGTGACAATATTGGCTTTGCCAAAAAATTATTGTCGAAATGACTATAAATGTTGTCATTGGAACCAAGCAAACTTTGTTCCAAACTCCATTTTTATTTTGTTAAAAGTTTATTGCCATTTTGACAACGCATTTATTGTAATTTCAACAAAGTTTTTTTTGATTTGTTACATTGACTATGTTTTTTTGATGACTGAGCAAAGTTTCAATTGTTATAATGACAAAATTAAAATTGCCGATTTGGCTTTGCTATATTAGCAACAGTAATTTGCCAGCCTATCTAAGTTAACTTTGATAAATTGACAAAGTACACTACTCCAAAGTTCCTTTGTCAATTTGACAACAGTTAACATTGATAACTCGGCAAAGTGAAAAACTTTGTCTCACAATGTTTATTTTAAACGTAGCTAATTTGACAAAACGAACTTTGTTGGCAACCCCAAGGCGGGTGTGGTGAAGAAGTGAAGAGAGGTGGGAAGCACGCGCCGTTCGGCCATTTTGTGTCTATTCTTCTATCGTGCGGTCGAATGAAGTGTTTTGCACGGGAGTGGTTGTGTTCTTGTGTAGAAACAGGACTATATTTTAAAATAAAGAACTATGGATCTGTTAGACAGTGATTTAAAAATGTTTTTGCAGTCTTCTGGACTCGAACATTTGGAAAATATCATGTTGGGTGAGTGATTTGTAATGTTATATGCTTACGTACCTGTAAAGCAAGGGTCAGTGTAATTTTCCAGAGCTGTTTATGTACCTACACCTATTTTATTGTCTACTTCATCTGGCCGAATTTTATTCGTTTTTGGTTTGGAGTCTTGTTACGAACTCGATTATGCACTAACTCTAGATAGAGTCCTTTTTTTAACTATGTTGTGACCTATACCAAATACTGCGCGACCATGGACCTTATTGCACATATTTTTTATGCTTCCAGAGAATGGGATAATACTAGATATATTGACACATGCCAACGAAAATGACTTATCAGCCCTAACAACAAGAATAGTTGATAAAATCAAATTAAGAACTGAACTAGAAAAGCTAACCCGTAACAAACAGGTCTGTTTGCATTTATTGTTATTTGTTATTATAATAAGTACTTATTATTAAAAATATTCATACTCTTAAACAATTTCAGAGTCTTCTGCTTAAGATTTCACCAAACAACCAAAGTACAAGCACCCAAATACACCAACATTTTCTGGAATCTCCAGACGGGGTGACTTTATTAGTTAGACAGGACAGCGCCACAAGTTATCGCAAAGTTCAAGAATCAAGTACAATGCAGGTAATTAAAAAAAAACTGTTTTATAATATGGTAATTTAATGTTTTCTAGGTTATTTTTCAAAAACACTCCGCTATTAAACTTTGTCACATCATCACCCTTGCCTTGGTGCTAATGTACCTACTTATTTATTATTTCAGAATTTGATTGCTGTTCTATTTCAACACCAACGAGGAGAACAGACCAAAGTAATGTTATGCTTACTGCGAGTGTGATAGACACACCAAATTTATCAAAGGTAATCTGAATGATTCTATATTATTACCACTTTAGCATATATGTTATCACCTTCGCATTTATAATTTTAGGTTTAGGATATCCAGTCGATGCACTTAAACGAATATTCTTAACATATTTAACTTCAATTTCAACAAACAATATCCTTAAATTCAATAACAAATTTATTTTATTTCAGGTTTTTTTACTAAATGAATTACTGAACTACGAAATGACACAGCCGGCAATGTTTTACTTGAAAAATATGATAAAGGGCAGAATTTGATATCGCGTGACTGGCTTTGACCTTTAAATTAGTGGTGGACGCCAGGCTCAAAGTATTGGACCAGTTGAACTACTCAATAAGACGATACATAATAATATGCCAACCCAAAAGTTTATATCATGTCGTTGAAGGGAAAATGATACAAACCAGTGCGCTTATCCACAACAGACTCATTACCCACCGCAGAAGCCACAGGAACTAAAGAATGCGAAGCGACAGTAGCGATAGTGGTGACTTCTATGTTATCAGTCAGTGGCGGAAATAAAAGAATGAGACCACTTCCTGAGAAGTACAGTAAATCTTGTACTGAAAGTCAGTCTTCTTTACATGAACAAATGGATTGGTTACATGGTTCATGGTTACATGGCCTTATGAAGTGGTCTGTTCCAAATGGCAAGATACATTTGAACTAAGAGCAAAGTTATTAGAGAGAGAGCCACATGTACCAGGACTATTGCAATACCTTTCCGGCTCTTAAACTACCCGATGGGTATAGTAATAATACATTTCGGGACATTTCCACACACGGTCGCCTGACCCCAAACACAAATGTTCACATAAATGTTTGCCCTAGGTGGAAATAGAACCCACGCCCCAAGCTCAGAAGGCAGGTTCACCACCAACTGAGCCACCGAGGCAGTAATGTATAAGTTGGTAAGTTAATTAAAAATATTTTTATCTATAATTAACTACCAGCACCCGCAGTTTTCAACACGCTTGTCCAGTATAGTTGGAATGCTACCCTAAAGATATCAGTTACGATTTGTTTAATTCGCATAATTTACCTAATAAGTCTGTTTTTTTTTCAGTGGGCGTAAAGCAAGCTGATTTGGCAGCATTGTTGAGCATTGTGACTCTTCTGCATCAAATGCTTACAATTACTGTACCTAAAAAAAGGTACGAAAGCTGTCACGAGATGAAGTACGGAATAGCTTCCTGGCGTGCGTCGCAACGGCTTCTGAAATCGAAAGATTCTACGCTCAAAGGCAAATGATTTGTAACGCTAAAGGTAAACCAAACCAACCTTTTATACTTGCAGTAGGTCCATAATGGAAAAATGTATCTCAGTATAAAATTGTAGTAAATGTGGGATTGAGGTACCAACTTCCCAATGTTTGCTCTGCTATAAAGCACACTTTTAATATATACTGGGCATTGGATTGTGCATATCCCAGAGAATCAGTACCGTGTTGGATGCTCATTCAACGAACAATGTTTCAAATGTCATCAAAATATGACACAGAAGGAATTCCATTGAGAGAACTGATCAAACAATTGGGATAGTGATACAACTATTCTGTATTCCATGTGCGACACCCGTGTGGAATGAGCATTCAACGATCAGTGTATCAAATTATTTGTTGACAACAATAACAGATATATAATACTATGTAAGATAATACTATGTTGTATAATCACAAACCTATTAGATACAAAGTAATAACAAAATGATTCCTTGCGCGAAATGTAAAGGTTCATTTCCTAGTTTTGTTAGGTTAAAAACTCACATGTCTTTTTATCATAAAAGCGTTACTTCATATTCTTGCGCAAGTACAAAATGTTTTAGAACTTTTCAAATTTTTAGTTCGTACAGAAGACATTATCTAAAATGTCATCTGGTCCCCAGCACACTAATAGAAAATAGATTGAGTGAAGAAATGGTGGAAAAAGAAGGGGTGACCCCCCTTAGGTGACATTGTTGTACCTAGTACTTCAAGACCCACAAACAGTTTGACGTTACCCTTAGATGCCAGTTTGGCTCAGTTAATTTCTTCTCTTTATGCAAACCCTCAAGTACCACAGAATGTTGTTGATACTGTTTTTATCGGCATTCGAAATAACGGCTTTTAACAACCAATACGAACACTTTCGCGGCGGTAGTCTGGTTCTAGCTTTATATTAATAGTAAGAACTATTTTGGATACAGACACTATTCGTTATTTATTTAACCAAAGTTCACGTTGCTGAGTTATTTGTTTTCTAAATTTTGTAGTAAGTAAGTTAAAAATACATTTAACAATTAGTAAATAGTGATTGTATAATAGTGTCTGATAACATGCTTCCGTTGTTTGAAGTCAAAATTTTATATAAAATGACTTTGTCTTGCTTTGGCATACTTCTTTTAGCGCGCGCCAACAAACATAAACTAAATGACGTATTGAAAGTAACAATAAGTATGTACGTTATAAATTAGATAGATTTTAATGTCAAGTAAATTGACTAACGTAGGTACTTATAGTTAGAACTGACACTCGCGAATAATTAATATTTTTAATATGTTATTTAGTTCAAGTTAGTTGTCGCGCACTATACCTATACTACGTAAATATGTATGGTCTGTACTTCGTAAAGTACCGAAGTATTATTTAAGTTATTTACTCTTTTAATGTTATGGTCCTATTAAAGGTTTCATTGTGAGATAATAATACATTGTGCTCCTTAGCATCCCGTTGTTTATCCTCTGAATAGTTATACAGTGTTTTCTTCCTTTTAAATTTTGGAACTCGATCGAAAAAGACAAAACGCTGTACAGCTATTCCGAAGCTAGACAACGTTTATTGCTAATGGGGTTAATAATTAGTGATTAGTAATTGTAATTGAGTGTAATAACGTAGAGTGCTCCTTGGCAGGCCATATTTTTATTGCAATAGAGCCATGCTAGAAATGTATGAGTATATGACCGGGCCACACTCAAAATATTGTTTAAATACTGTCGGGCCATATTGCAGTAAAAATATGGTCTGTACAGGAGCACTATTAAGTTCTTAGAAGTAAAAACATTAATTGTAATGATTCAGTCCTGCTTTGGCATTTCTTTGATTGTAATTAATGATAAATATTTTTTTTTAATTTTGAACAATAAATTACAACATAACAAGTATATTATCTTTTTTTTAATGTGTAGGGCCTTTACCTTTTGTACATTGCCATTCTAACGATATGTGTACCTTGTTAGGACAGCAACCCACTTTGTTGTGGTAACGTCATTGCCTTTCTGTTCCAGCACACCTCTTATTTCTATCTATTTAAACTGGTCAGTTCTCCAATCCAGTATTTATTAGACAATCAATACCTAATAGATACTGGATTGGAGAACTGACCAGTTTGAATGGATAGAAATAAGAGGTGTGCTGGAACAGAAAGGCAATGACGTTACCACAACAAAGTGGGTTGCTGTCCTAACAAGGTACACGTCGTTAGGATGGCAACGTACCCATAGTTAGGGTGACAAAGTACACATAGTTATGATGACAACGTACACATAGGTAGAGTGACAAAGGCATATCGTTAGGATGGCAACGTACGCATAGTTAGGGTGACAAAGGCCCATCGTTGGGATGACAAAGTACACATAGTTAGGATGACAAAGGCACATCGTTAGGATGACAAAGGCACATCGTTAAGATGACAAAGTAAGCGCAGTTAGATCGACAAGAGAGTTTATTGTTACAACAACGTTACGTTGTGACGATGACAAAGTTCCGTAGTTGGGATGACCAAATTCAACCTTTGTTAAATAGGCACTTTGTTAAAATGACAAAGTAACCGTTGTTGGGATGACCAAATTCAACCTTTGTTAAATCGGCACATTGCCAAATTGACAAATTTCCGTTGCTGGACATTGCTTTGTCCAGCAATATTTACGTTGTTAAATTGACAAAATTGACAAACTTTGTCAATTGAACAATGTAAGATTTTGTTAATGGAACGTTGCTAATTTAACAATAAAAAAATGACAATAAAAACTTTGCGTCTGGAACAACGTCCCATAAACGGTTGTGTCCGAACAAAGTTTTGTTGTTAGAATAACAATAATTTTTTCTCAGTGTAGTTTCAACATTGGCTAACTTATCCAGGTAAGTTGGTTGCAATGTAGATGTTTGTCGCTGGTGTCGTGTTTCGCTAATTAAGTGTGGTATGTTTGCTGTTGTTTGCGGCGGAGCGGACTTGGCAACAAGGTGTTGTGTTGCGCGATATCGAGCTTATTCCCGTAACTATAGAGCTGCTGGTGCTGCCCTATAGCATAATTTAATATGAATAATGATTATGTGTATGAAGAAAGGAATGCAACTGAATTGTATGTACATCCACACACTAATAGTATGAAATCGAAAGTAACTCTGTCTGTCTGAGTTTGTAGGCTTTTCACGGCTGAACGGATCTCAACGTAATTTGATAATTAGTTACAGTATTCAATTTTTTTGGATACCTACTATTTTCTAAATAAACGCGAAACGAAGTCGCGGGTAACAGCTAGTAATTAATATAGTTGCCATTATTTTGAATAAAAAAATATTTTCAAAATCGGACTACTCTGAAAAAAGTTATGCGAGATCATAAATACAAAAAAAAAACGCGTCGGCTTGTAAACCTCCTCCGTGTCGTCGGTTAAAAAGGAAATAAAAGCATTTGAGATAACATCGTTACTGTTTATGGTTTTGTTAGGAAACACAAGTATCGTTTCAATAGCATCAGCTTTAAAACAAAGTACTGTCGATACACCGATATACATCAATAGTAAGCTTATAAATAGTAGTATGATATAAAAGTAGTTATGGGTTTATTTTGCTAACCTAAATAATTGTAAGGAAATGGTATTTGAGAGTTTCGTGATCGTAATCGTCATCAACATGTCATGCCCACCTCAAATGCAATCGGGCAGGACATGTTGCCAGGCAGAGTGATGGCAGGAAGACTAAAGTGTTGACAGATTCGCGGCCGCGTATCGGCAAATTAAGCGTTTGTCGGCCTCTAGCACGTTGGGTCGACGATGTTGTAAATGTCGCGGGTCGAACCTGGACAAGATTGGTACAGGACCGGGATGAGTGGCGTGCGAGAAGAGAGGCCTATGCTCAGCAGTGGGCGATGATGTTGTAAATGTCGCGGGTCGAACCTGGACAAGATTGGCACAGGACCGGGATGAGTGGCGTACGAGAAGAGAGGCCTATGCTCAGCAGTGGGCGATGATGTTGTAAATGTCGCGGGTCGAACCTGGACAAGATTGGCACAGGACCGGGATGAGTGGCGTGCGAGAAGAGAGACCTATGCTCAGCAGTGGGCGATGATGGGCTGATGATAATGATGATGATGGTATTTGAGAAGGTATGGAACAATATGAAATAATCTGATCACAATCAAACTTGGAAAATATTTTTTTAAAGTAAAAAGAAAGTTAAGATATTTTCGAGTAGCTTGTTTTAGTAGTTTTACTCGTACTTGAAGTAATTTCCATTCCGAGCTAATTTTACCAACCGTATGGTCAGGCACCCGTTGCTAGTAATAATATTTGTTACACAAGAGCATTGACCGAGTAAATTGTGGATCCTCTTAAAGTTTATTGATCTTACAAAACTGGTTTAAAAAAATTGAAGATAACTAAGTTAATAACTTCAAAAATAATTTTAAACGCAACAGGAAAAGTAGTTAAAATCTACTTACTTATTTGTCAATATATAGCTAATTATAAATTGCTGATAAACTAATTAAAAGCCAATCGCTGAGGTCTTTAAAGTTAACTTTGTTGCTTATCAGTGGAATGTTTATGTTACGAAAACGTTTGTAATAATTCTAATTGGCAGTATTAGAGACTAGGCGCGATAACTAAAGAATGACATTAACGAATTACGTAACTGTTTCATTTTAGTAGTGCCCCAGGTCAGGCGGAATCAGGTTGCTATCCGGAAGGGTAGGTTAAGATTGTTATGCAATACATATAGATCCGTGAAAAAGGGCGTCTTGTCTAGGCATTTGTCATACAGATTACTGCTAAAAATGGAAAATGCGATTATTTAGATAGTTAGGAACGGTGAGCGGCGTTATCTGTTCGACGCGACGGCTAGGAAAATTTGTGTGAAGTTACCTGTTCGACGGCTAAGTAGTACGAGGTTGCCTATTCGACAGCTAAGAAAGTTAAATAAGCAAAAGTCACATTCTGCTACGTCTAGAAATGATTAAGTGACATTGTTTTACGTACGCGACGACTAGGAATGTTTCCTTTTCGACGGTTAGAAAAGTATGGATAGTATGACGTTACCTGAGCCCCAGACAAGTTACAATCGCTTTCAAGTGATTCTGTTTTTAGAATCGCAAACGATCGAACGCTCGTTTGGACGAGTAGAAAATATGATCACGTTGAGCATGGTCACGTTTTAAAGCTTGTATTTCGTCCAATCCGCGGCTGACGTTCGAGCGATTTGCAACTTGCCTAGAGCCCCTGATCGATAGTTAAAAAAGTTAAATGACACAGATACCGTGACTTTTCGACGGCTAAGAAACTCATATGACGTTACCTCTTCGACGACTTAGAAAGTTTGACGTTACCTGTTCGACGGCTAGGAAAGTATGACGTTACCTGTTCGACGGCTAGGAAAGTATGACATTACCTGTTCGACGGCTATGAAAGTATGCCGTTACCAATTCGACGGCTAGGAAAGTATGACGTTACCAGTTCGACGGCTAGGAAAGTATGACGTTACCTGTTCGACGGCTAGGAAAGTATGACGTTACCTGTTCGACGGCTAGGAAAGTATGACGTTACCTGTTCGACGGCTAGGAAAGTATGACATTACCTGTTCGACGGCTATGAAAGTATGCCGTTACCAATTCGACGGCTAGGAAAGTATGACGTTACCTGTTCGACGGCTAGGAAAGTATGACGTTACCTGTTCGACGGCTAGGAAAGTATGACGTTACCTGTTCGACGGCGCGGTCGAAGTCGAGGCCGGCGTCGGGCCCCGAGCACACGTGCACGGGCCCGGCCGCGCCGCCCGCGCCAGACGAGTCCTTCACGTTGTAGAACAGGGACCACAGGCACTGGAACAATGTAACATAGCTTTATACAAAACATCACGTTGCGGGATCAACTCCCTCTTATCGACTGCACTAACGCTAGTAGCCCAGCCGAATCCGCATCCAGCAGAGCTAGCATGGGCCAGAGACAAATTGTCTTTTCACTACCACCTGCTAGACAATGATCAATTACATGTCATGTAGTTTCAACGTAAAGCAAGGCATTACCCCCCCTAGGGAGATAAAGTTGTATGAAAATCCCAAGGGCAAAATTCAAGCAAAGAAGTTAAAATTTAATGAAAACTTAGCATACGGGCACTGTTAAAAGAGTTTATTCAAAAATTGAACTGGCTACCAACGAAAAAAAGGACGCAGCTAGACCATGGTCCAGTTCTACAAAATTTAAAACAAAAGACAGTGTTTGGCATAACCATGGTATAAAAATATACTCCGCCAGGTATATTCCGGTCATGTGGGTAACACGTAATGACGTCAATCGATGCTTAAGCAGGAGCGCAATAAGTCATTTACAAACAGTGCGAAAGACTATGACGAGTGACGTCGTACGTGTTTGCTTCCGGAATGCTAGACTTTGTTTCTTTGGATCATGGGCGTAACATACGAGGGCTGCACTAAAAGTATCGGTAATGGAATATTTTTACTGTTCCTGTCATATTAAAATCTTTTTAATTGAAAACTCCTTGGTTTTAAAAATCGAATACCATTTATTTATTTAAAAAAAGATTCTCGGTCTTGTCACAAGGTTTTGTCAAACTTGTTTAGTCGTTGAGAAAATGGAATTGACTCGAGAAAATTCAAGAGCGATGATTTATTATGACTTTCGAAGTGGTTTAACACAAAAACAGTGTGTTGACCGGATGATTTCTGCATTTGGTGATGAAGCCCCATCCAAAACCACAATTTATCGCTGGTTTGCTGAATTTCAACGTGGACGTGTCAAGCTCAGTGATGATCCTCGTCAAGGTCGTCCAAAAACTGCAGTCACCCAAGAAAACGTTGATGCTGTGCGTAAGCTGATTGAGGAAGATCGACATGTGACATACCGCGAAATTCAGGCAACTTTATACATTGGCATGAGTCAAATACAAATAATCTTGCATGAACAATTAGGTGTAAAAAAGTTGTTTTCCCGATGGATACCGCATTCGCTCTGTGAAGAGCAAAAAGCGGCTCGCGTTACTTGGTGCGTCAGAACTCTCGAAAGATTCCACGCAGGATCCTCAAATGCTGTATACAACATCGTATCAGGTGACGAATCCTGGATATACGCGTACGAACCCGAAACAAAAAACCAGTCACGAGTTTGGGTGTTCGAAAATGAGTTAAAGCCAAAAAAATTGTTCGTTCACGGAGTATTGCAAAAAAAATGGTGGCCACGTTTGTCTCCAAAACCGGCCATGTTACGACTATTCCTCTTGAGGGACAAAAAACGGTTAATGCAGAATGGTATGCTAGCATTTGTTTGCCACAGGTCGTTTCTGAACTCCGTAAAGAGAACTGCAACCGCCGCATCATCCTCCATCACGACAATGCGAGTTCTCACACCGCGCACAGAACAAAAGAGTTTTTAGAGCAAGAAAACATAGAATTATTAGACCATCCGCCGTACAGCCCCGACCTAAGCCCTAATGATTTCTATACTTTCCCTAAAATAAAGAATAAATTGCGTGGACAGAGATTTTCATCACCTGAAGAAGCTGTAGACGCCTACAAAACGGCCATTTTGGAGACCCCAACTTCCGAATGGAATGGTTGCTTCAATGATTGGTTCCATCGTATGAAAAAATGTGTCAAATTTCGCGGAGAATACTTCGAAAAGCAATAAATACATTTTTAAATAGTAATGTTGTGTCACTTCCTTGATTCCCGAAATTTTCAGTGCCTCCCTCGTATTTTCACAGTACCGTATTATTGCCTCGCAGAAGGTGTGAAAAGAGGAGTTATTCATCTCTAGGATAAAGCAGTGTCTTCGTCTTCGTCACGGTCGCTTCACTCAGGGCTCTAAATAGTTCCCTCGCAGCTCGGGAGGTAGCTCTAGGGCCCCTCGTTCCGCTCAGGGTTCAATAAGCCGCCCGCGACGTAAGACACTGCTTTGTCACCTAGGTGCATAATCTACTTTTCCATTGTTTTTATCCGCGCTTAGACGTAACAAACCGGATATGTTTATCTCTTTCTATAGCAGGCCAAAAATTGTGGAAAGACAATTTGTCTCTGGCCCGTGCTAGCCCTGTAGTTGAGCTCCTACTGGGCTTTACAGGGCAGCTTTCCAAAAGTATCTGATTCAAACTAAACGTCGAAAATGAAATTTTTAGTGCTTTGTTATTCAGCTAAGACAAGCCTAATGTCTATTTTTAGTGCTTTGTTGTTCAACTAAGACAAGCCTCCCCCTCCCCCAAACTAAAATCTTACCTATCTTCTTATCTTTACTTAAGTCACCAAACAAAAATCCTGCATCCGCCACTGATCGACTGTATAATAGCAGAGGCACAAGACATAATCAGAGGGAGGATTATACAACAACAGTGGGATAAAGTAGCCTATGCATGATACAAAGACAACAATGCAGATACAACGGTGTTACGAAACAAAGTATTTGATATGTCAAGCTTCAGGGCTTAATTGTAAATTACTATAGTTGCTTGTAGTTTTATGTAGTGCCTATGAAAACGCAATGAGCAATACAAAAAATTTGATAATTTCATTAGGGCGTATTCAAACAGGGTTTTGAATGACAGTATTTCGTTAGTTTTTAATAATAATTTGATAATAATATTTGGGACACTTGCACACACGGTCGTCTCACACCAAACTAAGCAAAGCTTGTACTATGGCGATCAGAGATTGATATACATACATATGTATTTATTTTAAAATACATACTTAAATAGAAAATTAACACAAAGTTTGAATTTAATTTATAGTTGCTATTTGTCATTTCATAGGCACTTATGCATCGATATTATATCGACACAAGCATCAGGTTTCGAAACAAGAATTACTAGGATATTTTCATAAAAAGTACTCGTCATAGAGATTATTCTGTCAAAGAGTTGATTTTAGTTACATTTCTATGTATCGGTCAGATGCTTATCCCAGTATTTTGTACTAACCTTGGGTTTGTCAGAGGTCTGAGTCTGGTCGCCGCCAGACATGTCGAATATCTTCTCGGCGTACGGCTTGAGGTCGCTCTCAGCATCAGAAGACTTCTTGGTTATGAAGTACACCACGACTGTAACAATGAAAAGAATCAATAATTATGTGTACTGTACGACAGAGCATGTTACAAGTAACTGTACTACAATTATAGAAGTTGGTACTTTGAAAGCTGTATCAGTCCGGTCTAATAGTGCTCCTAGACCATATTTTTAGTGAATACTGGCTCGGCACTGTTTTGAGTGTGGCAGGGTCATTTCTAGCATGGTTGATGATGGCCGCGCTACTGTCGGCAAAATTGATTTGAGTGTGGCAGGGTCATTTCTAGCATGGTTGATGATGGCCGCGCTACTGTCGGCAATATTGATTTGAGTGTGGCAGGGTCATTTCTAGCATGGTTGATGATGGCCGCGCTACTGTCGGCAATATTGATTTGAGTGTGGCAGGGTCATTTCTAGCATGGTTGATGATGGCCGCGCTACTGTCGGCAATATTGATTTGAGTGTGGCAGGGTCATTTCTAGCATGGTTGATGATGGCCGCGCTACTGTCGGCAATATTGATTTGAGTGTGGCAGGGTCATTTCTAGCATGGTTGATGATGGCCGCGCTACTGTCGGCAATATTGCCGGTATTGCCTTGGCTTTACTTGTCAAAGTTCCCTTGGCAAACGTCATGTTCGAACAAATAAGAACACACATAGTACCAGATATAATATCACCTCACTTCAAAGTTGAAACAGAGTTGATGAGTCCTCCCGAGTCGATATAAAAAGGTATGAGACAGTTGTCTGAGAATCTCAACCTCCATTTTTAAAACAAACAGCGACGTCTGAAATAATACTCGCCCTTGAGATGTTAATTTCAAATAGCAGATTTATTTGCTCGTTCATAACGCTATTAAACCTTCACGCATTTCAATATAATCATAACAAATCGAAGGCCGTGTCAAAACTATCAGAGTCTGTGTGAAATTATACAATAGGATAAAAATAGCCTCACATTCTTTGGAAATACTGCGCTTACAAAAACATGCCCCATTGTAATTCGTTGGCAATAAAAAACTTGGCCTACTACATAAGGCTCCCCTATCGCATATCCTACTAATATTATAAACGCGAAAGTTTTTAAGAATGAATGAATGTATGGATGGATGGATGGATGGATGGATGGATGGATGGATGTTTGTTACTCTTTCACGCCAGAACGGCTGAACAGATCTGGATGAAATTTGGCACAGAGATAGATTATAGTCTAGAATAGCACATAGGACTTTTTAGCCGCGGGTGAAACCGCGGGGCGCAGCTAGTTTATATACATACACACAGATTTCTGGTGCCATTCCATTTTCCTCAAAAGATGAGCAAGGATGCAAGGATGTTTGAAGGAGGATCAAGGCTGATGCAAGGATGTTATGGCAAGAATAAAATCGACCAATAAGATCACTGGAGTAAATAAAATAAACTAATGGCTCTGTGAGTTGTAGACGTGGCATATATTAGTCCTCCTCAAAAAATCATATCTCCGCCATTAAACAAAAAAAAACTGACTCTACAAAAAAAAACTCTATATTGATTAAACCTAAAATATCAAGAGAATCGGTTAAGAAATGCGACCTGTAGAACTGAATTCGGATTTGCGAAAACATTTTTGTCGAAGCTGAAGCATAGACGCTTCGCTGGCTAACGCTCGCTCGGTCTATAAATGAACGCTCACATTCATGCACCGCACATTTTTTGGTAAAAGGCTTATAATAGCCATAACTAGCCTTAACCTAGGTAAATAAAGCTGTTTACTGGAGGACTGCCTCGGTGGCTCAGTTTGTAGTGAACCTGCCTTCTGAGCTTGGGGGCGTGGGTTCAATTCCCATCTAGGTCAAACATTTATGTGATGAACATTTGTGTTTGTTCTATGTCTGGTTGTTAATATGTATTTAAGTATGTATTTAAAAATATCTAAGTATGTATATCAGTCTCTGGCAGCCATAGTACAAGCTTTACTTAGTTTGGGGTCAGGCGGCCGTGTGTGGAAGTGTCCCGAAAAAAAAAAGAAAAAGAAAAAAATTCTATTTGTTCTCAACAAAAACATCCTTCGCGACGCATCTTTGGACGAAACACACCCTTTTAGTCGTAAAGTCATTGCCTTTACTTCTGTAAAGGCAGCGGAAGTGGAAAACTTTAAAAGATTTCCGAGTTTCTACTCGGAAATCTTTTAAAGTTGTCCACTTCCAAGCCAACACTCCAACAGGGGGTCTACCATGACATCTGATTGCCATGATAGTTGATTGCCATGCTTTATTTTCGACGCCGCGCGACCATAAACCTTATTGCAAGGCTATACCATTCGCGGTCGCACAGCGTTGAAAACAAATTGGAACCATTATGGCAACGTAGGCCATGTAGTATGTACATCTTATTGCCATGATAGTTGATTGCCACGGTTTATTTTCGACGCTGCGCGACGATAAACCTTATTGCAAGGCGATACGATTCGCAGTCGCACAGCGTTGAAAACAAAAAGTAACCATTATGGCAATGTAGACCATGTAGTATGTACATCTTATTGCCATAATAGTTGATTGCCACGCTTTACTTTCGACGCTTCGCGACCATAAACCTTATTACAAGGCGATACGATTCGCGGTCGCACAGCGTTGAAAACAAAACATAATCATATGGCAATGTAGGCTATGTAGTAATGTATGTCACGGTAGGCCCCCAGAAGTGGATACAAAACAAACCTCGAGCTATACATTATTCAGTACAAAAGACCAGTTGGCAAAGTAATTAACGTTCTGTAAGTTCCATTTAGTATTCGAATCGAAGTGGCAGTCGGGCAAAAACTTCCGCCGGCGGCTTCCGAACGGCGCAATACAAAAAGTCATCCAACTTTTTGCTGCCCATATTAAATGAGCGCGTGACCCGAGCGAGCCTCGCGACGAACCAACTATACTTCTCCCCGTTTACGGTGGAGTTTCAATTGTTTTTGAAATTTTGTTTTGAGATCGCAGTTCCAGTTATACAACTGGTAGTCTGTAAATAATATATTTTTTGAATGTTTTGAGAGGCAAGGAATGGAACTGCCTTCCGTCTTACCTTTTTTCCTGACAACCTTGACGTCTGAAGTGAATAAAATATGTTCGACTCGCTGTTACCCGGACTTTGTCGCGTTTATTGAGAAAATTGTATCCAAAAAACTTCTTCGTGAAATAATGTAACTACATAATTATCAAATTTTATCAAGATTTGTACAGCTATATTTGCCGAGAAAAGCTGACAGACAGACAAACAGAGTTACTTTCGATTTTAAAATATCAGTATGGATTAGTGTGGATAATCTAGATTATTCTAGATAGACATGCTTCCTCTTCGGTATTGGCGTGGTTGGCCAGGCAAGTTGGGGTGAGCAAAGTAGATTTCCAACTAGCAATTTTAAACCAGTCAAGATCAATAACAACATTATGGATGGAACAGATAATGGGTGTATTTTTGTACATAAAAAAAGAAAAGCTTAAAAACCGACTTCCCGTCATCCATGGAAACATTTTTTTGGCTTTTGTTGATATTTGCTTTGCAAAAACTGCTTGACCAATTTCGATAAAATTTATATGGGACCACCTCGGGAGGTCGAACCCTTTCGAACTAAAAAATATTTTTTTAAATCGGTTCACATTTGGCGAAAGTATCGATGAACATACCAAAAAAAAACAGACAGACGAACAAAGAACCTCCTCCTTTTTTGTAGTCGGTTAAAAATAGTAGGTATACTCACAGAGTCCTTTAGGGCAGGAGCCGGTGGCCGGGCCCACCTCCAGCACGGTGACCGCCGTGTCGTCCTCGGTCAGTGGCGGGTACCGGAGCAGGGTCAGCGGCTCCTTGTCGCTGCTCATAATACTGCCGTTGGTAATGAACACCGCCTGGGAATCACGTTGATTGGTTCATTTACCTAGCCTTAGTAAATGAAGCGATCCTATTGGTTCTTAAAAAACGCATCCCTCGCTACGCATTCTTGTACATTTCTGATGGAAATGCAGGCTTGTTGGACTGACGGCGATATTATCAATTACCTATAAAAAAGTTGAAAAGGTGGTATTTTAAGTGCAGAGGCTCCTTGCTGCTTAATATACTGCCGTTGGTTATAAACACCGCCTAGGAATCACATTGATCGGTTCGGAGACGGCTATGGCATCAGTTTTGGATGAATGTAAAAGAGGTGTGTTTTAATCCTAAAACTGTAGTCAACAATTTGATGAGAAAACAAATACAGTACCTACCTAGTTCGATGGTTATGTACCTGTAATTTTGCCGACAAAATTCGTTTGTTATGTTAAACGTGGTGTGTAAGATTTTGTGGGGATTTTTACGATTTTGTGTGAAACCCCTCCCGCTATAGTGTAGGTACAATGTATAGACTAATCACACTAATATTTTAAATGCGAAAGTTCCATACAAACTTTCGCATTTAAAATATTAGTGATGGATGTACCTATGTTTGTTCAAGCCAGAATGACAGAACGGATCTGAATAAAATTCAGCACAGAGATAGATTATAGTCTGGAAAAGCACGCATAGGTTCCTTTTTAACAGCGGGTAATACCGCTAGGTGCTGCTAATAAACAATAAAATAAGAATACGAAAAGAACAACTATTTTACGGTTTAAAACTATCGGTATAATTTTAAAATCTATACACATTTAATATCTTAATATACCTTAGAGATGTCAGAGCTGTCAGTCGGTTCGGGAGAGAGCAACTCCTTGGGGCACTCGTTGATGCCGATGACGAGGTGGTCGCAGTTGAGAGTCTTGGCCTTGCTGGCGATGGTCACTACAGTCTTGCCGTCTACCGTCTTCGTCTCCACCTTGTCGATCGGTCGGTTCAGGCAGTAGACGCCGCCGAATACGGCGCACAGCCTAGAACATAGATAACACTGAATTGTATACCAGACAAAATCACGTCACGTCTGGATATTTCAATATATTCGATTTCGATATTATATCAGTGGTTTAATGCAGCTATATCTATTTAATTATTTTTCGCTATTTACTCAATTTTATTCTTACTTACTTCTTTAATATAAGCTAACTTTATTACGTTGATTATCGTAAGCGCGCTAGTACAACTTTTTTTTTTATTGCATAAAATTCTAACACCGAACCCCAAGATACCGGCTGTGCCGAGTTTGGGGTTCACAGGTCTAACTAAATGTTTTTGTAAATGTATTAGCCTAAATAAACATTTTGATTTGATTTGATTTGATAAAGTGCGATGTCTCAAATAGAAGAAAAATCTATCCTAGTTCAAACTCTCGATATAACAAACCCTACATTGTTTAAGATATTTCCACATTCCATGAAATCCTGCAATTCATTCCTAAAACATTGCAAGTCTTCGATCGAATATAAGGAAGATCTCGTACAAGAACATAAAATGGAGCGCATAAATTAGGTGCTGCACACAATTCACCGTAGTCACAAACGCAACCAGTCGCAACAGTGATGATTAGTGTTGTCTCTTTCCCTCTATAGTCTCTTATACGTCTCTCTATCTTTGTTATTGATACACCATAGCATACACTGTACCATAATACTGTCAACGGAGTTGTGTAGTGTCTGTCCGTATGCTTGTTGTTGTATTTGGTCTACGTGCTGTGTACTAGAAAAAAAGCGCTTCACACAAGGCAGCTATAATCTTATACCTTTAAATGAGCAATTCTTGTATATATATATATATATAATTGGAATCTCGGAATCGGCTCCAACGATTTTCATACAAATTAGTATATAGGGGGTTTCGGGGGCGATAAATCGATCTAGCTAGGAATCATTTTTAGAAAATATCATTTTATTCGTGTTTTATCGATAATCAATCTCAACTGAAAAATATGACTCTTCCTATTGGCTCTATTTACCCTATTTACTCTATCTATTGGCGAATAATAATACTACTATTTTTTGTGAGCAACTAATTGCTTTAACGACACAACAGCAGATGGCGTTGTTAAGTAACACGAAGTCAATGAGTGTTTGCTTTGAGGTTAGACTAAAATCAATTGTTTATTATCCAAAAAACACAATTAAAAAATAAAAAAAAATACCGAGCAAAGCTCGGCCATCCAGGTACTGTATATTTATGTACATTACATCTCGGGTTTCTACGAAGAAACCAAAATATACATTATAGCGGTCGTGTGTGGTCTCCTGACGATTTCTATGGAAAGATGTAATGAGATGTATCGTGCTTTAATAATGTACATCTTTACATTAATAGCTGCCGTGCGTAAAACCCTTAAGACTCGTACTGCCTCTTTCTTATATTATTTCGATGTTGCATGTGGATTATCTTAAACATGTCTGCCTACATCAATCACTCACATGTTTTATGCATTACGTGTTCTCATAATAAGATCAATTTTTGCTCTAGAATACCGAAATTGTTACACCCAATGTTTAGAATAATCTTTTAATAAATTAGCTGCGCTCCGCGGTTTCGCCCGCGGACCCACAGTATTTTTTTGGGATGAATTGTATAATCTATGTCCTACCCAGTCTATTCAGTCTATTCAGTACCCTAGACAACGTGTATGCAAAATTTCATGATGATCGGACGAGTAGTTAGGGCTTGAAAGCGTAACAAACAAAAAAAAAACAAACGAACGAACTCACTTTTGCATTTATAATATTACTTAGAATAGGTTTAGGATAGCTCACTATTACAGGGTTATTAGCTTGTGGTATACTGAGCCGAAAGGACGTGAGTACATGTTTTTGACCCCAAACTCATAACTCTGTACATTATTGTATCGGGCGTATGCACGGAAAAAAAAAATTAGCTGCTGTTACTAAATTTTAGTTGTAGTAGCAAAAATCCTTTCAAACTATAGGGACAGCTAAGTTTTTTGTTAGCGTAGCAAATTGTTTTTAGCTGAACGAATTTAGCTGTTGCAACTAACAATCTTAACAATACTTAGCAGTAGTTGCTAACAATCTTAACAATTAGCAATAGCAGGTAAATATTTTATCCTAAAGTAGTTAAAATATTTTGCTCTGATAGCTAATTAAAAACATTCGAATTTGTTTTGTTTATATAGATAACAAATTTAGTAAACTCAGTTAAGTAATTTGCAGTAACTGCAACTTGAGTGTGATTCTCCTAGCAAAATTTTATTTTGAATAGTAGCTAAGCAGTCTTTGTCGTAGTCAACAAAACTTTGCCAGTGTTTCGAAGATATTTGTTGCAGCAGCTAATGCATAGGCAGCAAAACAGATTTAGTTGCCACAACTAAACCATTTTTTTCCGTGTGTAGTTGTTCTAGTAATACCTATTACTGGTTTACAACTATTAATTTAGCAAAAGGCTATGACCCCATATTTGAGCAAAAACAGTAGCTAGAACGTTTCCTATCCAAAATGAATAATGGAAGTGAGTCAGCAGCCGAACACGCTCTTGTTTTCAATATCGGTAAATAACATGTGTTTGTTTGAACACGTTTTCATATGTTGTAGAAGCACCTGTATATCTAGTTCATTATTATGAAGAATTCTTATAGACGAGTGGCTCATATTATGATGTACACTATTGTATACATATAAATATTGAAATATGGTGCCAACATGGTTTAGTACATACAGGCACTGTATAGAGCAATCGTAACGCTGACTAACAGATGCTCGTTTTTGTTGCTCGCTTTTGTAAAAAAAAAAATAGGTTGTCTGTAAATTCGGTTCACGGACGATAGTTTAACGTGCAAACGTCATAAGAAAACTTTTATGAAATGATTGCATACTTTTATGAATAAATCGCTCGTGTAGCGCTCTCGCTCCGATCGTAACGTTACAATGTGCGTAACGGGACCACGAGTCATCCTTTATCGTGCGTGCAGCAGGCGTTCATCGATTAATTAGACGTTGTCGCGTCCAAAAAGCGATTCTTGTGAAATTTTGTGAGCAGGTTTGATAATTATTTTTTGCTGAGTCAGTTTTTAATTTTTTTATTTAATTGCGAAAAATTACATGTCTAGAATCAGTTAAGAAATGCGACATGTAGAGGACAGAGATCCAAACGGAATTCGGACATACGCAATCCCTAGAAAAATCGCGGGGTCCACTGCGATTCATCCGAGACGGGTCTATTTTTATTATAACTCGTCTCAGTACGCGGCCTCGGCAATACTGGCAATATTGCCGACTGTAGCCCGGCCACCATCAGCCATGCCAGAAATGTATGACCACTTGGCCAGTCCACACTACAAATATTGCTGGACCACACTCAATGTATTGCTAGGCCAGTTTTGCAACGAAAATATGTCCCGTCTAGGAGCGCAGCTCCCTAAGACAAATATATGTAAATTTCCAACTGAATGCAACTTCAAAATGCGTTTAGCAAACGTTAAGGAGATTAGCGCTGAAACGGTGCAGGCGGCATGCAACATTAGAAAGTGGCTTCATTTTTGTTTGACGCAGCCGCAAGCGGTTGCACATTTAGGTCATTGAACGGCGCCGCGCGGCTACGGGCGTCATCCACACTTTCATGGGGACCTAATCTATTCAATTCAGCGATTTCGTAAAGAAATCCTGCTTGAACATAATCAGATTAACATACAATTTCTTAACAGCAGAACAAGATTGCCTCGTGCATAATATTCAAATTAACTTGGTTCTATTAAGTGTTAATCAAGCTGTAATTGAAATTCATAATGGTTTTCGTCTAAGTTTTATGGACCAATAACGTTTGTGTATGAATTAATTTTAATGATCTTAATACTTAGTTTTTTTTTATTGTTATCTTATCTTATTTTTATTTATTTTCATAATATCATTATTGACATGTTATTTTACAATTCAATGTTGAATTATTGTTATTGATTTTTGAGATTTATTATTATTGACTTGTTGTGTGTTCACTTATTTTAAATTAACTAATGTAATTGACTGGATTAGGTATCTCCCAAGGCACGGGCACTTAGCGCGATCGATTTGTCCTTTAATCCAATTGCCTTCAGTGCATCGTCTTTATTTACTAACACCGATAGCCGCAGTGCGTCTAGCCCTACGTTTGCTTCGTTTGCTGATCTAAATTGATTTGTTCCGCCGAAACATTTAACGATTTAATCGTGTTATTTTTCTTTCTACAATGCGATGCTAAGAGAAATAAGTATAATATTATTTATCCAAAAAAAACAGACTCTTTGCATTAAGCATGCGGTCGTTAATGCCGCCAAGATTATTTTCAGGGGGGTGCACCAACATCTGCACACTATAACATTACTTACCTATTAAAATATAATTAGCTAGATAATTAACGAATTTGGACAGCAACCTAAACAACTTGAATTTTATTAAAAGAGTAGCTCAATCATAAATAAATCATAATCCAAGTGATTTCTTTGCCGACAAGAGGGTGCAAGTGCACCTTGCATCCTGCTGCCGCCGTCTATGCATGAAGTCATTTAACCTGTAAATTAATTTATCAGACCAGACTTACCTGCAAAAACATTGAGGGAGCTCTCCGCTCCCGTACATTGGCCACAAGAAGGGTGTGTTCCCATAGCGTCCGAGACTCATTAAGAATTTCTTGCATTCCTTGACTCCTTCCAAGCACGGCATGCTGTTGTTCCCGCCAGCGATGGCGTACAGCACGTAGTGCACCAGGTTGGGGGTGAGACCCTTGTGGCTCAGGTACTCTTTGAAGGTTCTGTCGTTCCAGTCTAGGAAACATATACATAATAGGTTTGAGTTTGCTAGGTTTGTGGTTATTGTCGTGACAATACAATACAATAAAAAAAATCTTTATTGACACCAAATACAACATAAATCTAAACTAAACACTTAAAAATATAGGCGCAATTAAGCATGTAACGTCGATTATTTGCAAGGAGTTTAAGGTATGATGGATTGCGTTAGACGACACTGTTTAATGTTAAGTAGCATACCTTTTATGTACAGTTTTAAGACACAATCGAATTTCTCAATGCAAAAGTCGTCAAGTGACGCTCAAACTAATTTTCTTTATTAGAAATTCAGCTGTACTACGTTCTTTACAATTTACAATAAATTTGGACGCATTTTTTCGCGTCTGTCGCACAATCAGTGTTGTTTCCCAAATAAAATAGTTATGGAATCCTAAATATGGCATTACTAATATACCCTACTCATAAATACATCTTGCACCTAAAAATATCAGCAAGTTTGAAAAAATTATGCAAGTAAATAAACTAGTGGATCTGTGAGCTGAAGACCTCGTAAAAAGGAAAAAAAAAACATATCTCCAACAATAGTCCATAAACTGATTCGACAAAATAAAATTCTATACAAAGTTGCTCACAAAATTTCACGAGAATCGGTTGAGAAATACGATCGTAGAGGAAGACAGTCAAACATCCGGGCATCTGGACATAATTATGAAAGCTATTTTCACTCGGTCGAGTCAAACGAAGCTCACCTTTGAACTCATTGCTCATCTCCTCTTCGTTATACCCCACGATGGCAGTGAGCATCTTCATGAGCATCCTCTTCTCGACGATGCCGACGGCTTCCGTCGCGAACACGTCGGCCCGCGAGCACGGAACCGGCACCAGCTTCTCGTCCAGCCACGTCAGCACGCGCGTCACGCAGCGGAACTCCGCGTAGCGAGCAATGTTCGAAGAAATTAGGAGTTCTACTAGTGGGCCCCGAGAGAAGAGGAGCTACAGAAAACATTCAGAAACTGTATTTGTATAAATTAACTACTTTTGGCTCTCATATTTGTTAACCACACTAGTTGAAATGAAATAATTAAGTTAAAATTTTGTATATTTGTGTGTGTGTGTTTGTGTGTGTGTGTGTGTGTGTGTGTGTGTGTATTGCGTGTGTAAAAAAATATATATCTAACAAATATAAGAACACACATACAAGCTCTTCTTGTTCACCTAAATGATAAGAAAATTATGGTGTCAAATTAATGAATAGACATACCTTGGGAGTCATGTCTATGTTGAATTTTCTATACTCGGCTGTGAAGTTGGCCTGGCTCCATATCTTCTTAGAGGGCTCAGCTTTGCCATCATCAGTCTTATTCTCTTCTTCTTTCTTCTCATCATCAGATGATTCCCTTAAAATTCATGTTAGTTATGACTATGGAGCAATGATCACACAGAACAAGCACAGATTTAAAATATTTTTTTATTATTCTTAACTAATTTTAAATATTGATTGCCTTACTTAATGATGACACAACAATAATATTGAACTGTATCTATGTATTTACCATGAACCAGTGCAACTTTGTGTCCATTCTGGGTTAGGTTTCTAATTTATTTTTTCAAAAAAAACAACCATGATTTAATAGTCAGCTAAGAAAAGAACAAACTGATTATCAGCATTATGCTGAATTCAAGCCGGTTTCTGCTAGTATGCTAGTTTTTGTTTTTTTTCTTTGTCTTTATTTTTTGTTGTTTCTGGTAGTGCTTCCTGTTACAATAAAGTCTATTCTATTGATTTATTTAAAATAAAAAAATGTTTCTAGGTAACCAATGGAAGTAGAGTTTCCTTACTTTACTTTGTACTTACTTTTCTATGTACCACTTTTCAGCTAAATTGTAAACCTGTAGTTGTCTTTTAGGGTCAGTGCTGACTTCCTTAATGAATTTCTGCAGGCCATCAAAGTTGTAGGATGCCCATAGGCCTCCATAGTGATCACTTGAGTCGAGATGCAGAACATTCTTGCCTATCCTACTACATGCTGCGGCCACAATGGATTCCACCATACCTATAGCAAATGTTTTTTTATGTTAGAGATTAATTTTTCTCTTTATGGTTAGTAATAACTGGATGCTAAAAAATGTTTTTTTAGATAAAAGCTACTGATTTAGCAAGAGTTTGTTAATAATTAAAGATGTAATGTTTTTAAGCTTTTGTTATTAATGACACCTTCCATTTCTTGAGCATAGCTCAGTTAACTGTAAACGGTAATTCCAGCCCTTCTAAATCAAAGAGGACAAAAAAAATATATACAAATAGTAGCACAATGAATAACAGTAAGACCAATTACACACATGCATAAATATATAATATTGTCAACACAAAGGTAAAGCAAGGTATAAATCAAGGTCTGTATACAGAGTTCATTGACTTTTATCTAACAAAAAATTAAATGAGTCATTTTAGAGGATAGTTATGTGTGTGGTAGTAGTAAGTAGGTAGTAATACTTCTGATTGTGTCCAATGTTCAGTAAACGCAACATTTTAGACAAGGGGACACAATGTCCAACAGAATGCCGCAAATATTTAATTAGTGACTAAGCCCCGGAATTTGGGGCGGCAATTTGCAATATTCTCGATTGCCTTGTCTTCATAAAAAGTTTTCCCAGGAAAACATAAGCATTAAACGTATTTCTTTTTATAACAAGGCTGCTGTAGTATCATGAATTCTAAGTTTTCAGCACTGATGACTAGGCACCACCGAAAAAAAGATCGATAAGCAGGCTGGTTTCGCCACCATACCGGTGGTTGTTTTACTGGTAAAATAATTCATACCTGTGCCAACAACGATGACCTGAAAGTCAGTCGGTAAATCGTCGTCCATGTTTGCGTTTTTAGTCTTCGTTTCAGGAAAAATTCAAAGCCTGTAAATTCAAAGAAAATCCTTTTCTTTCACACACGATCCTTTTCTTTCTCTAGTCGTAAATGAAATGTCACTTTTTTGACATTTGACAAGGAGTCCAAAATGACAGTGACATTACAATTTGCGTTCAAAAACTTCATATTGTAGCCACTAACTATGAATACCAACAAAATTTAAAACCTTAAAATTTTAATCTGTCAAGTTTTTACCTCTTTTTTTTCTCGACTACCTATTATCTATTTATTATCTTGTATTGTTGATAACAGTAGCTAAAGAGGTCGGAGGAACTGACATGAGGCTGGTTTTTTTTAATCTATGATTGTCAAAAAGAGTCATGTTGCTTTTTGAACGAAATTCCGGATACGGAATGCTACTGAAAACTGTTACTTCCGGTTTTAAATTCCTTCTAAAAGGCGCCAAATTTACAATAAATAGTAATCAACATTGAAATTATTATTTTATCGTTTCGTAGGGTTCTGTTGGTATTCAAATATTTTAATTTTGTTTCAGAGCCTTGTCTTTAGCGCAAAGCTGACAATTTATTGAGATCATCTTACGCTCGTCTATGACTTTACGATTTACGAGTAGCAAAGCAAAAGATCTCCAATCAATTAAAATCGAACTAATCGATGCAGTGTTTGCCTTTGGGTTTCGTAGGATTTTTAAAAAGATCATTTCGGTTCACAGCCTGTAGTATAACTAGATAATAATTTAGAATACGAAAAGTATTTAATTTTAAGGATCGATGACCTCCTGACTCCACTGTATTACAAATTTACGCTGCGCGTTTTCTGTTTCTTAGATTAGCTCAAAAACAGTAGATGGCATTTTAGTAGATAATAGGTTAGCATTTACAAGCTTTTATTAGTAATTAGTTCTGCGTTCTGTTTACGAATATTTGCGTATCTTCAGTGACAATGCAATAATAATTTATTATGGTAGCGTGAAGCTGGCCCGATTGATGATAGAGTCGGAAATTGGCCATAGGAATCCTCGATAGTCAGTAGTGGACTGGCCGTGTGGCTATTATTTTTATCAGATTACGTCAGTCAGATGTACCTACCTATGTACTTACACTTCTCAAAAAATTTTGTTAATTATTTTTTTCTACAAAAACTTATTTTAGTTACTTAGATTAAAAAATTACACATACACAAAATGGGTAAATGTTGAGTTTCCAATCCATTATAAAAAGGTAAAGATTAGTACAACAGCTTTAAATATTCACGTGTGAATATTTTAACACCGCCGCAGTTAATCCTAACATTTATTTGTAAGTGGGTCCTTTTCTACCTCTGGGTGGGTGGGTACGTACTTAAATAGACTTATAGAGGTGACTCCCTAACAAGTGACACGTAAAGAGTGTGCGACTTGTTGGAAAGTTTTTTTTGTAATCGTACCATTTAGATTAGACTATTTCTTTTTTACAATTTCGCATAAATCTACAACGTTAATGAATACGTAAATACTCGTATATTGTTGTTTTTGGTTCATTACATTACAAGGTGGTGAGCTAGAAAATGACGCGCAATTGAATCACGGAACCAAATTGCTTTTATGATTTTATTTTAGTTTTATAACACTAATAAAGCAGCCAAATGTTTATTTACCTAACCGACTATGTGATCATGAAAAATGAAACAACAGATGAGTTGAGTTTTATATTTACAATTTTTACATACATTTCAACATTTACAAGCTACAGGGAGCTCTTTTTAATTCGAGCAACGAACATTACATAAACTAACACGTAAATCTAAACCGTAATAAAAACGACTTAACGTAATCAATCTAGTGGGTTCGGCAGCTGCGGCGGCGGGCTGAGAACACCTAGAATCAATAAAACCCCGGTGTCCGCGGTACGAGTACGATAGGTACTTCACTAGACGAGAACAGTGCCAGCTATTTAGTTCAAGTGACATTCTTTCGGTACAAGCAACATTTAGGCCGCCTCCAACTTCATAGCTATTTCAAAATTTTATTGTTCATAGGACGTATTGGTCTTTTGTGCCCTTGTATTTTTATGTTCGCATATTTTAAAATACAATTTCTTTTTTGGGTGGTTATAAATTAATTTCATTGACAGGGTAAAAACGGGTACCCAATTATTATGAACAAGTTGAATGTAGGCAGTTTCTAATAGGTGAGAAATGTATAATGTGTTAGGTTGAATATAGCACACAGATCGACGACGTGTACAATAGAATAGGTAACTGAAACCCCCATCCCGGTGAGGTAGACTTTTAGCCCGGTAGAAGATGTAAATAGACTGAATTGCATATACAGAAGTTAAAAGACCTCAAAAACTATCAACTTGCCTATAAACAATACTCGTTTATGTGCCTATAAAAGACTAATTCGGCAGATTTCACGTTTACATTTATATCATACTATTACACAGAACACTATGGTGAATTACGCCAGAGAGTACAAGCATCTTTAATACAATGATTTTGTTATTTATCTCTTTAACACATCTATGCAATAATTATGGGGAAAACAACATCTTTGGCAAATGAATACTGTTTGGTTTATATTATTCGTAAAATTGTCGTGGTCTGTAACATTAACATCATAAAACATCAATTTATTAACAAAAACAGACTATTTACACAAATCTAAAACATATTAAAATATCGACTTTTACAAGTTCTTCAAAGCTAAGCAAATGCAGTAAGTATTTACTAAAAATATTTAAAAAATGTTTTGAATTGTATAAACAAAGCCAAGCTACGCCTTTTAAAATTTTCTTTAATTTGAATAGTTTAAAATCATATGATATGTTGATTGGAACAAGATCAAAGTGATATGTTTAATGCCAATTTAAAAGATTACTTGCGTAAGTATAAAATTTGAAAAGTCGATATTTTAGTACATTCAATCAACTAACATTTAACAACCGACTGACCAGTTGCGCTACCGCCCGGCCCCGGCGAGACTAGAACAAGGTTTCCCGCGAGTGTGAGACGCGATCCAACCGCAGCGGCGTCGGACGGCTCGACAGCTCTGTGCACTCCCCTAGAGCTGCCGCCTCCCCACCGCCGCTATCAGTCGAAAACTGTTCCACTTCATCATCAGTGGAATCTGGATCGTCCTCAGCAAACACAGAGTCGGCGCCCACGGACGCCAGTTCACATTCTATAGCGTAGGACGGTCCAACGCTCCCTACGGACGCCAGCGGAGCGAGACGCTCACTGGGGCAGGGCGACAGTCGCCGCTCTGCCAACGCACACACCACTGAAGAACCGCGACGTTCTAGGTACGAACTACCAGAGCTGGAGCACGTCGCGGAGCTCAGCCTGCGGTCGCGCGGCCCGCCCGAGGGACGCCGCTCTGCGAAACGCAACGCAGAGCCCGGCAGCGAGTCTCCTCGGAGAGAAGCCAGGCGCCGAGGCGGAGCCAGCAAGCTGCCGTATCCGCCGCCGTACGACGCGAATCTTGCGGTTCTCGGCCACGGCGGTTCTTCGCCGATGGAAGGGCGAGACCTCAGTCGTTCAGATATCGCCTCTTCCATCGCTGCATTCAGCTGCCGCTCTTCTTCTACCGCTTGTTCTTCGGCGACGACGGCCTCGGCCATCTCCACTAATTTGGGATCATTGAGAGCCTTCATCGATTTGCTCCTGCTCTTGTAGACGATCAGGAAGACCATCAGTGCGAAAAAACCGCCGAGCGTGGCGGCTATGCGAACACCGGTCATGACATCGTAAGTGGCGTAGAACTCAATGCGCACTCGATCACGCTCGGCGGCTTGCGAGCTCTCAGTGGAGTTCTCCGCCGCACCCGACTCTCCGCCGCTCCATCCATCTCGATTCTCCATAATGTGGTCAAGTATTCATCGCCTATGAACAATCGAGAACAAACGTTAGCTGCGAAATACATGCGCAAAAGCTTATCAATTCATTATTGGATTAGCAGGCAGATAGAGCAAGCTTTTATGGAAGTTATCTGTATTAAGCTTTGTTGAACTATTGTACGGTGCAAAGACGGATAAGATATCAAGATTTCGATAAAGTTAGCTAGTTGATTATACAATAAGGGTAGAATAGATTAGGGTCGTGCGTAGAGAATAGCATACGTCATGATTGATTTTTGTAGGTGTAGTACAATACAAACTTTGTGCATACGTAATTAGAAATTAGGTACCTATGAGATACGTTCATTCATAAATTATTAGTCAACTAAAAAAATATATTTTTTAGTGTTTCGATCTGGATTTTGTGCGACGACGGCATAACAACCAATTTTTCAATGTTGGTGACATTAAATCTGAGCCCTGGAGTAGTTTAAGTCATTGCTGTAAGAATGTGTATGTTCAGTGTCAGCGTGTCTTTATAAATAAATAAACAATCATTCTCGCCCTTAGCTAATTTTTGTATTCACATGAGCTAATAAAAACTACTGAAACATATGTAGCCAGAGTAACTAGATTTATAAGATATTCTGTAAATGGATTAGTTAAGTGAAACCACTGCATTTCCAGTAAAACAAGGGCGGCCAAGCAACAATGTTGTCGCTAGGCGATTTCCGTTCGCCAGTTGCAGTGAGCTTCCATTGCCAACGTATCTAGGCCGCCGCATATCGCATGACGAACCCAGCTGGCGAACACTTTATTCAATTTTGCACCTCTACGTTTGGTTTTGATCTAATTAATCACATCATCACAATGGGTACTAATATTAGAAAATCCAAAAATAGGATTTTCGGGTGAATTGTGTTATCCAAGCACGTCAAAACGGCGGGATGGATTCGGGTGTACCTATCTGGGTTTAGAGTAAACTTGAAAAACTGCTCTACTATAAACACCACAACTATAATTAATACTATTACCAGTGTTTAATGCGTTTTATAAACAGTACGAGCTTATTAACATTTTAATAAACATAGCGCGTTGTAAATGGCGTTAAAATTCTAGATTGTATCTCTCTCTTATCTATAAAGTTTATGACAAAGTAGTATTCTGCGACTGTCTGTCTGTATATCAGCTAACCCCTCCTAAACCACGGAAAGGACTTCGATGCGGCTTTCACCATCAGTTAGATTATTTTGAAGCCCTTTCACCATCAGTTAGATTATTTTGAAGCCCTTTCACCATCAGTTAGATTATTTTGAAGCCAGGCTGGGTCACTAGTAAATTATGTCTTAGCTTAGCTACCTACGTAATGTAGAGGTACTAATGCAAAATTTTAGGTTCATATACGTCCGTTACTACTCCCTAACTCAACAAAAAATATTAACGCTATTACCCGTTCAACAATGAGCTAACCAAGCCATTGTTAGTTTCAGCGATATAAATAAGACGCCGTGAGCCTGAAATAATTTTACAACACGATAAAAAACTCACTTCCGCGAATACGTAACTCGTTATACGGCACGAGACGGGACAAGTAGTGCTCAGAACGAAAGCCATCGAGTTCAATGATCATTGGGAGTCATGAAACCGCTGCCTAATTCATTTTTAAAACCTGAAAGATGCGAAAACACGCAGAATTTTCATTCGAGAAACGAACGCGTGTTTCTATAGAGAATTTTATTTATTTACAACGTCGAACGACTGAACGTTTTTCGATGAAAATTAGAGGCGGAAATACATGAGCCTTTGAACTCGGAATCTCAGACAGAGTAATTTTTGGCCAGAAATAGACTCTGGAAAATTGTAAATTGCCAGCGAAGCGGAGATCGTGAAGCTAATGAAGTCTAAATTACAGTCTTCATTCTTGCACCAAAACAACACAATGAAACTAAATATAGCAGCGCAGGTGGAGTACGCGGCAGGCGGTCACTGAAAGCGCAATTCGAAACATTAGCTATGCTTTACGAGATGTTTTGGTATACATACGTTGATTGATCGAGAGCAATTGCGAGTGAGATCCGCGAAGGCAAGGTGGCGTGTTTTATGTCGCAATTTAACTACTTCAGTCAGACCCTGCTTTAGAGTAAAAAGTCTCATTCGAGTTTTTGAAAAATAATACTGACCGGGAATAAAAAAAACCGTTAGATGTATGAATTAAAATGTTTTAAGCAAGATTATTGATGATAAATAATGCATTTAGGTATTTTTATGAGAAACATGCAATTTATTTCCACTCAAACAAATCCAGATGGCAAGAAGTAAATCTACATTGGCTAAGCTCCAAGTAAGAGTTATTGACATTTGCTTTCCCATTTGTGCATAGTTAGTAAAAATGGATGTTTGTAAATAAAGACCCCAATAAAATTATTAGTAAAATGTTGTTCAAAGTTTTTTACATAAACATACATATTTACATAGTGTCACCCTTTTTCCCTGAAGGGGCTGACAGAGGTATATTACAACACCCATACTTGGCCGGACGATATTCAGTTCCAAATGTGAGGGGGGCAAATCTGTCGCCGTACACTGGGATCCCCATTCTACAAACCAATTGTTTTAAAATTGTTAACGAATTGCCTCAAATTAATACTTTTTGAATGCCAGAAGTATCAAAAGTAGTCAATTAACAATTTAAAAACAATTGCTTAAATGTAAAATTGAGGCCCAGAGATGTAGCAGATGACATCTAAGTTTACATACACTTTTTGAAGGATCTTGCAAGTTCAAAGAGAATACATTAAATGGAGATTTATTGCTGTACTTAATCTCATGCTGAAAATACAAAGCTGGTCTTGAGATATGCAAAAAGATCCTTAAAGCCATTTTTCAAAGTAACATCTTTCAGACAACCTTGTGATAGGTCAGTAAACTCTGCTACAGTTATATTAAATGTTGTAGGTCAAGTCTAGGGCAGGCATTTGTAGAAATATCCAATTAGTATTTTATATCTGTAATTTAGGTTTAGGCTACATGCTGTAACATAACAATGTTTTAAATATGAGAATACCTAAGTAATTATATATTATTATTAGGTAAATAACTACTTTTTAATGATATCAAAAACATTGAATTTCTTTTATAAATTGTCCTTTAGAACAAATTAAAATAACAGTTGGAAGAAGTGTAATTGAGGTTATTTTTGGGGTATTTACTACTCCATAGACATAAAAACAAACAACTAAAAAATAGTTATTTATTATTATTAAAAAAAAAATGATACCTTTATGTATGGTTAAAACTTTTAAGGTTTTTTTATTATTATTTAATAAAGCCTGAGGTGCTAGAGTTGTGGCATTTTTTTTTTTTTTTGCGGTTGATTTAGGTTTTTATTTTATCACTAGCTGCATTTCACTGGTTCACCTGCTATCCTACCAGAATTGTTATTTCTAATGGGATAACAATGAGCTGATGTATTTATCCAGGGGATGACCCAAAGTTCTTTCAAGTCCATTCAGGCTTTTCAATATGATGAAGTAAGATACACTACACACACACAATCTCAAACATTCTCATTCCTAATTTCACTGAAAATGTAGGTTTATAAAAATTATATTCTAGTAACATTCTACTAAAGACTGATGGATGGCTTTACTCTTAACAATTACCTATATAGATAGTTCTAATGAATATTTATTATGGGTTCCATTAAACAATTTTAACAAGAGCATAGTCATACAAAGATAAAATCACTATCCATCTCCTGGCACATGAATGTGTGTTTTGAAAGGCTGGGAACATGCATGAATATATAAATAGCTACATACATGTTTAGGACATGATAGAGGAATGTGCAAAATCTTTTTACAAGACAGAGGTAGCAAAAAATCTTTGTCATATTAGCGTATTTGATTCCAAGATTACAAACAATTTTGTGGAAATTAAAGAATGTGTTTACCTGTGGAACAGCACGATCTGTAGTCCGTAGAAATTGACGAATGGCGTAAGAAACTCTGAATTAGTATGTACATGTCCTTGGCCAATTTAATTATGAATACAAGCACATAGTCACTGGAAACCTAATTAATAAGGTAATAGCTACATTGTGCACTGATTTGTAGATAATTTTTGCATTTATCTGTGCGAAAAAAATCATCATCCAAATATTGTGAATTCATAGATTCATTTTAAGATTTTTGATTTGCTCTTATTGTTCTGCCCAAATTAAACAGTTTTGTATTGATTTAAATAATCAGATCCACAGAAATTCGTAAATTTAAGCTTAGAGTACAAAAAAAAACTGTTTCACCCAGAACAAAATAAAATGACAATGACACAAAATTTAAAATTCATGAATTTCAGTTTACCACCTGGCTGTCAAATGATTAAAAAAAAACGGACATTCATGTTTTATTCCTGAAAGGTTATACACCTATACGTTCTTTCCGGTTGTCCAAAAAAAAAACTAACTTTGTCTATGAGTGTCTAATGCTAATGTCAAAAATAGATGATTTTGACAGTATGACCATACTGTCACATGTCCTGTCAATTTGAAAAATAAAGAGATTGGGAAGCTGGGCTGCGTTCAGTCAGAGATACCTATGAGTTTGAGTACAGGATAAAACCACTGATATTTTAAAAAGCGAAGTTGCACTCTGGGCACATAGCATTTAATTATACTACTTGCGTGTTTCTGGTATCCTTGTTTTACGTGTAATTTTAAGTTTATGTTAGATAAATATTTTTTCCTTTTCATTTTCATCACTTAGAATGGCCACTGCTACCCTCCTATCAATCAGGGCTTTCTCATCCCGCCATCGATTTAGAGCTGTCGAGGAGCTGACTTGAACACAGGACGCGTAACACGCGCAGGACGCGACGACGCAGCGTGAAGGTTGTATTTTAAAGTTGACGTTTGTTGCTAGTCGATACCATGGTCCAAAAAATAAGGTCTAGCATTCCGCAAACACGTAAGTCACTATTCATGTCCATCCTTCTCTTTCGAACTATTTGTAAATGACTTACCTATTTCGGTCTTGCTTAGCATTGATTGACATCACTACGTGTTGCCCACGTGACCGGAATATACCTGGAGGAGTATTTTACTATACCATGCTCTGGGTTTGCTTGCTCCGCTCCTGCCTTCGGGCCAATCAATACTCTGAACGCACCCTGGGCGATGTTGTTGATTTAAATTTTTTTAGGTTATGTTATTCTAGCGCTCAGCGCTCTCAAAAGAAAATTTAATTAAGGGGAGCGCTCTTTTGCTCAGTGCATGCGTTTTACACAAATCAAAATATCTAGTAACTTATTACCTACACAGTAAATTTAAATTTTAGAATCACTATCGTATCGATTTTATACATTCTAATTTACATTTATTGACAATGACTAATGAATGGATGGAATATGTTAACGATCCAAGAAGCATTTGTAAATACGGAATAAAGTGTTATCAAAAGAATCCTGAACATCACGCAAAGTTTAAACATCCACCTACATCACATAACTTGAAAAATCGGACCAATCGCAACAAACAACGTTTTAGTCCCTACAGAAGAGATACAAAGTCTCCAAAAGCTATTTCCGACGCAGAAACAAGTAAAGATAGGGAACTACCAAGAAATGAAGACAGCGAACCAGCAGCAGATTCTGACATTGAACTAGTGACAAGCAAAGATGATAAACCAACAACTAGTAAGGGTGAACCAATGAATAATGAAGATGATGAACTTGAACTAGTAAGAAGCAAAGATGATAAACCAACAACTAGTAAAGACGAACCAATGACTAGTGAAGATGGTGAACCACCAACAAGTAAACACAGTGAACCTAGCACTAACACAAATACTGAATTGCACAAACATATTAAAGATGAAACGCCCCCTATAAAACAACTTAAGCTATCAGAGAATATAACTTTTTACAATCCTACAGAACATGAACTGCTACAAGAGCTATTTTTAACTAACATGCCACCAGATTTCTACAAGTTTTACGAGTGTCTCAATGAAGACAATACTATTGAGAAATTATTGTCAAGTGTGAATCTAGAATTAATAGGGCCTTATGATTTGCTCTGTGGGAAACTGCCTGTTGTTAATGATAAAGAATTATATTTGGTGCATTGGAGGTTCTTCTATGACCCTCCAGAGTTTCAGGTAAGGTCCTACAAAGTTGAAATGGTACACTTATTCAAGAATTTGTATTTAGACATAATTGAATATGCTATCTCCTGCACAGGTTAGCAGTTTCCCAACTTAAACATGTCAAGATATCTGTGAGAAAGATAGAAGTAAAATGAATCTTTTAAAAACAGAAAGTCTAAAAACTAAAGTTTGTCTACAAACCTAATATTCTCATTTTAAGAACTCTCTTTACACTGTTTCAGGCCATCTTAAAGAAGAAAGGTAAAAGTGAGTTCCATATTGGATACTTCAGGGATGACCCTAATGAGAAGCCAGTGTTTCTGGCAAGCAATGACAGTAGTAAAGATTACCACATCAAACCTCTGGCTGAAAATATATTTGGAGCTGCGTAGTGAGTATTTTGACATTACAACTATGACAAATAAATTGCACTCTAGCTTTACCTTTGAAGACAACTTGCTGTGCCCCACATAGTATATAAAAAGTTATGCTTAGCTTATGTGGGAATCCAGGTATGAACTACCTCTATTACAAACTCCAACTCTACTCTAATCACATTAAAACTTACTATTCACTTATTTAAATTGTATTAATGTATTTAATTTACAGTATATACTTACAAAATGAGAAGAAAAGTTCACCATTCACATCAGTAGCATGCCAGAAGCTCATGGATAAAGTTAAAAAGTATGCACAAGACAGTAACTTCTCCCTAAATGAATACAATATGAAGAGGAGGCAGGCTAAAATTGTAACGAAAACATTCCATGGTGCAGGCATTGTGGTGCCTTACAATAAGAAGACACAGTTAGGTTACAGACATCTTGTGGAAAATGATTGTAATTATTTCAATATTTATTTTGAAAGCCATAAATGAGGTTCCCAATATTATTTTTTCTGATACTTTCTATAGTTTGTCTCTCTAAAATAATCTTTATTAATCAAGATGATTTCTATCTAATTTTAAAAATGTGTATGATGACAGGCTTGTCGCCCACTATCACATTTGAGACTGAATATCGTCCGGCGAAGTGTGGGTATTGTACACCTCTGCCAGCTTTTCTGGGGAAAGGTGTGATGGATGATATGCTAGTGTTATGTCAATTTGTTTTTTTTATTCTTTATCATTCTTTCAGCAACAATAAAGAAACTGTTTACAAAGCTGCAGGCAGCTACCACTCAAGATGAAAAGGACAGTGTTTTATCAGAACTACAACCTGTTATAACATATGCTAGTATAGCGGTGGATGAGTGTGACTTTGGGACTGGCCTAGAAGCAGGCATAGCCTTGTTTTGCTCTGGCTTGAAGGAGCTACAACCAAGTGCCTTGAACAGTTTCACTGCAACATACTCACTGTTGAACAGAGGGGCATTTAGCAAAATTATTCAGGTAGTCTAAGATTTTTAAAATTACTATACATCTTAGATCAGTTTAAATAGCCCATAGCTAGAGATGCAGAACTGTATGTGTGAAAACTGATGGTTTCACAGTTTCATACAGCATGTTGTAATTTCTGATACCACCCTCAATCAGATATACCATAGATGTCAAGTCTCATTGCAAAAATGGCACCTTGAAAACTAAACTTAGATCAAGTGTAAGCCTTGTTTTGCTGTCAGTCGCTCTGTAATAGCGTCGGTGTCACGACGCCTAAATTTTCTAAAAACACTAGCAAATATATCAACATCATTCATTATAGATAAGGCATTCAAATGAAGTTAATGTATTTGATTATTTTGAATAGAACGCTAAGAGTCCACTATAGAGGCCTGATTTTTAATGAAACGTGATGTCTATATATATATTTCATTGAAGGATATAACTCCTTTTTTACGCAAGACGTCCTAAGAGCTAGTCTTATAGCCTAACTGTTTTCTTGTTGTTACTTATTTTGTCATTTTGTTGCAGGCACATCTGAAGTTTCGACGAAAGGGTCCAAACATGTCGCTGTTAGCTCTAAGTGACTAGTAATATTATTTGTTTTATTTTTTATGTAGGTGTAAAAAGTTGGAGACCCATTTGACTCAACTTGCAAGCAATGAAATTGCTGTTTTTTGTTTGCTCTTATAAAATTCTGTCTAAATTTGATTGCTTGATTATTCTTTGAAATCTACTAACTTGTAACCCTTTTGCTTTTTAAGTGTAACCCAGTTTTTTGTTATGACTAGAGATTGTTTACTATTTGGGAGTGCAATCCACTTTAACCACTTTTAACATTAACAAAATAAAATCAATTGTTGTAATAATTCAGTGCCTTTAATACAAAAAATATAATTGAAACTCAAAATGAATTTAAATCATACCTACAAATCAAGTCAATATTATTCCAAAATGTAGTTGCTCTCAAAATGTGTTGTACAATATAGTTCAACCAACTTATCTACAGTGAGCAACATGAAGAACTAAACATTTTCAAGGGGAAGCTGTGATTAGTTCAGAAATTAAGGTGGCTCCTTGATTAACTACACAGATAAGTTGGTCACACACTGCATTATTAGTAATTATAAATTACTCCTTAGGTTTGTCTGCCCCTTTGAGATGCAAGAACAGTGTGATGGGACAATGATCGCTGCCGTATACTTGGTCCCTGATGACGTTGTCGCAGAACGCTGGTAGCAGTCTTTCCGATACTATAAAGTAATCCAAACGCCTGGAAAATAAAGAATAAATATCATTTAAAAATACTGCCTTGGTGGCTCTGTTGGTAGTATGCCTTTCGAGTTTAGGGGTGTGGGTTCGATTCCCACCTAGGGCAAACATTAATGTGATGAACATTTGTGTTTGTTTTAGTACCTAAGTATTTAAAACCATACAACATGCTGGTTTTGGGTCTAGTAATACTAATACTTAATGGTCCGTTTACACACAGCGAATAACTTTCCGAACAATTCGAATATGTAAACGGCTCGCACTAGTATAGGCAAATAGTTATTTGATTTGGGTCAAAAACCGACACCGAGCCGAGCACGGGCCAATATCTGAGGCGAGTATCGAATATACCCGAGTAGGTCGTTTACATACTCGTGTTGGCAGCTATTGGCCTGGAGGGCTATTCCCATGCGTGAGGTGAGATGAGATTTTATCTTGGTCACTCTCACACCTATGACGTTTCGAACGAGAGTAACAAGGACGAAAAAAGGTGAGATGAAAATCTCAAATCTCCGAATAGGGCCCCTGTACTCAGCCAACATAGGTACGTAAGGGTGCTGTTCTTGCTGTTCTACCTGTCGTCGCAGTGAACAACTTCTGAACGTACGTTTGTCTGACGTACGTCAAATTTCGAAAGAATAATAATCAAAAAATAAAGATGCCTCCATACCAAATAACTCGTCAATCATGCTATTTTTTTTCTCGAATTTTGCAAATTTATGTTTTAAAAGTTGTTTACGTTGACAGATAGAACATTACCTAAAACCAGAACCTTATACGAATGTATGTGTGTAATTACGTATATCAGCCTCTGGCAGCGATAGTACAAACTTTGCTTAGTTTGGGGTCAGCCAACCAGGTGTGCTAAATGTTCCCTAATATTTATTTACTAGTGGCTCTGTAATCTGTTGATCTCACGGCCGACGTTGATCCTCCTCTTCAGGTCGCATTCTCGCAGTCGCGAGAATCAACGTTGATTCTCGCGACTTTGTGAGCAGGTTCGATAATTATACAGGTTTTTTTTGCAGAGTTCGTTTTTGGAATTTCTTCAAAATGGAGAGATAAGAAATGCGACTGTAAAAGAAGACAACGATCCGGACAGAAATCGGACATACGAAATCATTTTTGTCGAAACTGAAGCAGAGACGCTTCGCTCGCTCGGTCGATTAATTACTAGCTGTTACCCACGACTTCGATCGCGTTTATGCAGAAAATAGTATTCGAAAACCTTCCTCGTGATAAACTTTAGTTCAGCCGTTGCTAAAACATACAGATAGACAGAGTTAGGTACTTTCGATTTTATATTGAAAATATGGGTTGTAAGGTCGTAATTTTATTCTGGGCAGGAGGTGGAGAGAGTGGCTCGGCGTGGCTTCGTTTCTATGAAGCAGTTCATGCTATAAATTTATCATTTATACCATGAACTCCGTAGAAGCAGCCCTGCCAAGCGCGTCACCACCCATTAGCAAATTAAAAATTCTGCTCCGTTTTTAATTTGCTAATGAATTGCCTCAAATTTACACTTTTTGTATGCCAGAAGTATCAAAAATAGATGATCCATTAACAATGTAAAAACAATTACTAAGTAGAATCGAGACCCAGGGGTCCTATTCTTAGAACATTTTCTGAGATGAGATGAGATATTTTCTGATCTTTGTCTTTCTTGTTTGAAAAGTCTTAGGAGTGAAAGTAACCAGATCTCATCTAATCATCATTGGTCAAGAATAGCCCTCCAGTTCTTTATAACTGAATAGTTATTGAACCACGAAGTCGGACACGCGGCTGTCGTGTTACGGTCGCTTCTCGTCCGCAGATTGAAAGCGCAGCGCAAATTGATAGGACATTGCTACGGCTGAAGCCCTCTACAGAATCCTCCCACGCTAAGCGCGCGACCGCAGTTACCAACAGCCCGGGTTTTTCCGGACAAACCCAAGCTTTACTTTACTTTAGTATTTTATGTATGGATTGTGGGCGAAATTTTCAGATATGATCCCAGATACCATTTTAATTTGTTCACGCCACCTGCTCGACAATGAGCAATAAAATTACATATCGCGTAGTCTCATTGTAAAGGCTTTGCCTACCTAGGGAGAGAAAGTTGTAAGCACCAAAGGAAGTTTCTGAGCAGAGGTTAAAATTGAATAAAAACTCAGCATACAAGGAGAGCATACATAAGAAAGAACGCAGCTGCACAGATGTTTGTGAGCTGCACGAAATTAAAAACAAAATAAGATGTTTGGTGTAACATATTTTCAGTTCCTTTTTATTGCCTCACAGAAAGTGTGAAAAGTAGAGTATTCACCTCTATGATAAATCATTTCTTTATCTTTGCTTGGGCGGCTTGAACCCCTCGCTTCACTCAGGACTCTACACAACTCCCTCGCTGCGCTCGGGGGTTACTCTACAGTCTGTCATTACGCTCAGGGTCCAATAAGCCACCCGCGACATACTCGTAAGACACCACTTTATCCCTTCGGTGGATAATCTACTAGATACATTCACTTCGAAGGGAGACCTCGGATATCTCCACAACCCCTCGTCCGATTTAGCTCATATACCTACGAACTAACTATTAAGATAAACTACATGTCTGCAAAATTCATGAAGATAGCATCAATGATACTTAAATTATCGTCGGACAAACAAATGTCCCAGTTGACACAGACCTATACTAAATAGGACTATCAGATCAGTAAATGTCTAGGTTAAGACGGTCAACTAAATATGATTATCAGATCAGTAAATGTCTAGGTTTTTTATTAGCACTTCTCTTCTGAAATGGTAACCCTAAGTCCTCAGTTGGCGGAAATTACCACTCGAGATGATAAAGCGCGATGCAGCGTATTGTATGCGAGATAGGGTGACTGATTGGGTCAATGGACAATTGTAAAATTATACCAACGATCGCTGTTACATAATACCGATAATAATAATCATCAATTGCAATCCTGAATTGCAACAATAATACGACAGATGTACTCGTTCATACCGTTTGTGTTCGCTAATGCGCTAGCAAAATTAAGGTAATCGACAAAATTAAGCACTTGATCAGCATTGTAATGAGGAAATTCAACATACCATCCAACGTTCTTAGCTCGACTATTCATCATATAGGTCCAGAAAGTATAGGCCCCCGTCTTCTCGGGATGCAGGTGGCGGAATGTGTCTACGAACCCGTCTCCGAGCAAGTCCGTCATACCCGCCCGCTCCTCCTCTGTGAACCCGGCATTCTTCTTATTCGTCTTCGGATTCGCTAAATCTGCAATCAAAATTAACACGGAATAATGAAGAATTTTACTAACTAGCGCAATGCAACAAGTGTAAGAATAGATAAACATACCTATCTCCTTATGTGAAACGTTCATGTCACCGCATATTATCACAGGCTTTTTCTTATCTAATTCCTTAACAAACTTGCGAAATTCTTCATTCCATTGCAGTCTTTTGGGTAGAGTGACTAGTTTCTTCCCTGCGTTCGGGACATACGTGCAGATTAGGTAAAACTGCTCGTATTCCGCTGTGATGATGCGGCCTTCATTGTCTAGTTCCTCGTTTTGAAGGCCGTATTGGACGTTCATGGCTAGCTGGGTTGTGTAGATGCCCACGCCTGCGTAGCCATCTTTCTCGCTACATTCCCAATACGCATGGTATCCGGATAAATCTGCCAGCTCCTCGGGAAGCTTATCCTTAGCACATTTTGTTTCTTGCAGACACAGTATATCAGGTTTCTCGTACTCTAGGAAGTCTAAACCCCCCTTATTCATCCACGCTCTAATGCCATCTACGTTCCAACTGGATATTTTAAAATTCCAATCTTTGCCCTCAGAATTTTTAGAGGTGTTTTCGAAATCTAAGTCTTCGTAGTTAGTGACGGCTTTATTTTTAGGAGGCGGCTTCTTTCTATCATCGGCGGGAGCTGAAATTATTGTTATGGTTTTCTATACTTATTGACTAATGTCTTTAATATATAGTGGTATTAAGATATAATGACCTGCATACGTGCACATACTTAGCAGGTAATGCTTACCTATGTATTTCTATTCCTCTATTGCTACCCCCATGTAATAGGAGTATTGTGATTTTTGCTTACTATTGTCATTTACTAAAGATGTCATGAATAAAATCCGACTCATTAAGACTAAATATTTATTTTGAAGAATGTTTGTAGTTGGGAATGAGGTCGTGTTTGAGATATAATAAAATTTACATACTCATTAAAATTCTTATGTGAATGGGTTTTTTGTGCATATAAGTTTTTGCTATCTCAAGGCCTCTTAACTCCTAGGAGTTTAGAACGATTCCTGCGTTTTTATACTACAGTAGTACTACTTTATTAGGTGCTAGAGGAAAATCTATTCTGCCTCAGGAGAAAAATAATCTTATTTAGAAAATTTCTATCCTCTATTAAATATGGCTGTTTTGACACGAGCACGTAATACGTTCGAAAACGTTTCCAATCGAATCCCAGAAATTTCAAAGTTAAATTGTTCGAATCTCAGTCTACTTTTATACATTTTCGAATAGGGAATCAAGTATAAATCCGATCGAAAGAATTAATCACCTTAAAAACTTATAAATATAGACTGAGATTCGAATAATGTAGGTTTAAAACTTTTTGAAATCCGAACGGAAACGTTTCCGAATGTTTGTGAATAGCCCTGCAGGGCTAGCATGAGCCTTGGACCAATTGTTTTTACACAGTTTTAATCCCGCGACTAAGGGAAACATATCCGTATTCTAGCTTTGGCACTTCTAAGCGCGGATGGTAACGGTGGAATAGTAGATTATACACCGAGGGGACAAAGCAGTGTCTTACGTCGCGGGCAGCTTATTAAATCCTGAGCGTATCGAGGGACGCTAGACTTATGTAGATTCCTGAGTGAAGCGAGAAGTTCAAGCCGCCCAAGACAAAGACACTACTTTATCCTAGAGGTGAATACTCTACTTTTCACACCGTCCGCGAGGCAATGAAAAGGAACTGTGAAAATACGTTACATCAAACACCCTCTTTTGTTTTACATTTCGTGGAGTCCAGCTGCTTTATTTTTTAGGGGGCCAGTTAAATTTTCGAATTAACTCTTTTTAGAGTGCATATGCTGCTTATGCTGAGTTTTCGTTTAATTGTAACCTCTTTGTTCGAAAACTCCCTAGAGATTTGCATACAACTTTATCTCCCTAGGGAGGCAATGCCTTGCTTTACGTCGACTACATGAATTGTAATTGGTCATTGTCTAGCAGTTGGAGTGTAAAGATATTTATGTCCGGCTCGTGCTAGCATTTGCCGTGGATAAATTGTCTTTCCAGTTTCAACCCCGCAAGAAAGAGAAACATATCCCGTATTTCAGCTTTGACACAGCTAAGCGCGGATAATAACAGTGAAAAGACAATTGTATCTGGCCCGTGCTAACCCTACTGGCTCGTAAGCAAAGAGCTAGTGATAGGCCTACGAAAAAGCTCTATCCGCAAGCAGGTTTAGATAAAAACTTTGTCGGCGGTTTAATGGCGAGGTCAGGCTTTAGCCCACAGCCCGCTAAGGTCTTAGTGACTAACTACACTAATTCAGCTTTAGTCCATAGCAAGTACCTACCAGTTTTGTACGAAGATGTGTACGTATCCATTTATCGCTGAGCAGGGCTAAGTTAGTGTAGTTAGTCCTGTAAAAGTTATGTAATCTCTACATTTGATAAATATTCTCAGGAAATGTTTTTAACTTCAGCATACTAAACTATATTTTGCATTAGTTACCATGTTAGCCCCATTAGTATTGTTAACCCGAGCATATGCAGAGGAGAGGGTTCTACAGAAGTATATATATTACATTTTAAATATTTATGAAGCCTCAAATAATAGTGCAATATTATACAAAAGACAAAACTTTCTTTGAAAAAAAAAACACAACAAAAGATTTTTTTCCTTCTAATAACTTTCAATGAAACAATGCTCAAGTAAAAAAATTGTTAAACATTTGTTTATGTGAGTAAGAACTATTTCACTAAACCATACTGCACCATTACAATGATCCTGCATAGCATGTTTTGAAAAAGTACAAAAGACATAGGTATTAAAATAAAGCATTCCGGATAAATATTTATAAACCGTTTATTGAAAATTATAAAACACACATAATCATAATAACACGAACAGTAATGTCAATAACCAATAATGCCTAATAGTACATGCTAGTTACCCTTATCGTCGGCGGCCTTGCGTCGGCGCTTGGCGGGCGCGTCGCCGGCATCTTGCGCGTCATCTTCAGGCTCAGCCACCGGCTCCGGCGCCTTCTTTCCTCGCCCTCGGCCCTTGGGCTTGACCTCGAGGGGGTCCTCCTCTGCATCTTCTTCTTTTAAATCACCTGCGAAAATAACGAGTTCTAATGTGAAAAAACGGAAGTATGATCGAATCTTGAGTTCTCAAATGATATGTCACATGGAAATCATAAATGCTGCCAAGTTTCCTATCTTTTTTTCAATTTCATAATGTATTTTTTTTGTACAAAAAAAATATAAATTACCTTTGCCTTTCTCTTCCTTCTTGTTGACTTTCCGTTTCTTAGCTGGTGCTTCATCTACCTCCTCATCTTTCTCATCACTGTCCTCTTTGATCTGTACTTTCTTTCCTGGGGGTTTTCTGCCTTTTGCTTCTTTTTTCTTTGGAGGTTCATCACTTTCCTGAGATTCATCGTCATCTTCAGGTTCTTCGACTTGTGATTTTTCTTTAACAGGTTTAGCTTGGGCCTTCCTCCTGCCTTTAGTAGCTTCTGGTTTAGTCTCTTCCTCCTTATCTTCTTCAGGCTCCTCTACAGGTTTAGGTTGAGCCTTGCGGCCACGACCCTTAGCAGCTGGCTTTGGCTTTTCCTCTACCTCAACTACTTCTTCAGGTTCAGTCTCTTTAGCTCTTCGCCCTCGACTAGGTTTTGCCTCGGCTTTTGGCACTGGTTCTTTCTTCGCTTGTTTCTTACGCCCTCGACCTGTGGACGCGCTAGTCTCTTTGGAATCACCATTTGCTTCTGGTTCATTATCAGCATTGTCATTGTCTTCACCTGAATCCACATTAATTGATTCTACCTTTTCTTCATCTTTGTCTACTGGAGCTGGTTCTCCAACATTCTTCTTTCTTCCTTTTTTAGTTGGAGGTGCAGCATCTTCTGTCTTTCCATTTTCTTCTGCCCCATTTACATCATCTACTGCCTTTTTGCCTCGCTTCTTTTTGTCTGCTACTGGAGCCACTGCTTTGTCATCAATATTTAGTTCTTCTACTTCTGGATCTGCTTCTTCTACATTCTTCGTTTTGCCTCGGCCCTTCTTAGGTGCTTCGCTAACATCTTCAGCTTTCTGTAATATTATTCAATAATGTAGTACATATTTTTAGAATATTGGTTGACTGAGCGAGCATTAGCGAGCGAAGTGTCATGTTTCAGCTTCGACAACAATGCTTTTGTATGTCTGGATCTCTGTCTTCCTTTACAGATCGCATTTCTTAACCAATTCTCTTAAAATTTTGTGAGTAGGTTCAATAATTGTACAGGTTTTTTTCGCTGTGTCAGTTTTGTACATTTTTTTGCTTAGATGTTTTTTCCCACAAGAATCTGTTAAGGTATGCGACCTGTAGAGGAGGTCAGACGTCGGCCACGAGGTTTACAGCTTACAGAGCCCCTAGTTTTAATACTATCATTTATTGTGCTGTATTGTAACATTTTAAAGTAATTACATAAAAGAGCAGTACATAAGCTAGTTCAGAGGACTGTGCTCAACAATGTGGTTTAGAGTTCTATAGTGAACTAAGGAACCCTTGAAGATTTTTAATGTCTGTCTCTCACAGTACTTTCATAGACTATGAAGATCACAACTGAAAATTGACATTATTTTAGGTATTTGAACTTGGTTGTAAAAAAATACATGCAAACTGAAATTTCTTTGAAAATTATATAACTTACAGCCTATGCCTTATTTAAGTAAATGACATACATATAGCAGACTGGGTTTGATTTTTTTTTCTAGCTACATAACCCTACTATGAGCTTATTACAACAACAAACAAGTATTTCACCAGTTTTATTGTAAATGCATTATTTATTTTGTGATGTAACTTTACACTAGTTTACAATTATGTTTTTATTTGCAGATGTTATTTTAGATCAGAAAGTGTCTAGCAAGGTAAGGACGATGTTGTGGCCCATGTGAGGAATATTAAAATATTGCAATGTTGATGGGTTGCATGCTCATAATTAGGCCCCCTGCCTTCAACTGTCACTGAGATAATGTCAAAAATGTCTTTTGAGAAGACATATTTTCTACCTTATTTTCCTACTGAACTATATTAACTAAAGCAATGAAACAAGATCACAACTACTTAGCTTGAGCAGGAACATAGGTAGCTCAATTTTTTTAACCTTTGTTTAACTCAAAAACGCTGAATTATGTCATTTTATTTTTTAAAAGACTTTTTCAACTTGTATTTGCAAAGGCACAACCATAAATAAAATCCTATATCTTACAAATATTGTAAGCTATTATCACACAAAAGATTAACTGGCTAGATTAAGTACAAAATATGTAATTACTTAAAAATAAAATAAAAAAAGAGATAAGTAGTTGGTCATCCACATTTTCTAGCCCATGGAGCTTATAACCTAGAATAACAAAATTCCATAATAGAAGCTGACATATTGTTGATTTTTGACCCAAGAATTCATTTTGTGACAAAATATATTCTAGCATAAAGAACTTTTGTAAGAATTTCTGATAAATTTAGTGGAGTAGACCCGAGCTTTTCGCTGGGGTGGGGAGCAAACTGAAAAATAAAAAGATACCACAAAGGTAGAATACTATAACAACTAAATTAATTATGATGAATTTAACTCAGTACCTGGATGGCCGAGCTTTGCTCGGTATTTTTTTTTTTTTTTTAATTGTGTTTTTTGGATAATAAACAATTGATTTTAGTCTAACCTCAAAGCAAACACTCATTGACTTCGTGTTACTTAACAACGCCATCTGCTATTGTGTCGTTAAAGCAATTAGTTGCTCACAAAAAATAGTAGTATTATTATTCGCCAATAGATGTCAGGAAGAGTCATATTTTTCAGTTGAGATTGATTATCGATAAAACACGAATAAAATGATATTTTCTAAAAATGATTCCTAGCTAGATCGATTTATCGCCCCCGAAACCCCCTATATACTAATTTGTATGAAAATCGTTGGAGCCGATTCCGAGATTCCAATTATATATATATATATACATATATACAAGAATTGCTCATTTAAAGGTATAAGATTAGTGTAAAATGTAGTGTAATCATAGCTGTAAAAACAGTTCTGAAATGGATGAATCCAGTTTCTAATAAAATATGTCTTCTCAAAAGACATATTTGACATTATCTCAGTGACAGTTGAAGGTAAGGGGCTGAAACTTGGTGTGTTGCCTAATCATGAGCTGACAACTAATCAACATTCCAATATTCCATTATTCCTTACAGGAGACACAGCTTCTTTCTTACTCTGCTAGACTCTCTATAAAGTGGAAGTTAACATACTTGGAATACTGGCTTGCATTACAACTACTGATGATCAATCACAATTACATTCATAATCAGTTGATCAATAATTGATTGAGGAAAAATAAGGTGCCATATAAGCCATGTGTTAGAGGGGGCAGCATGTTTTAAATAATCTAGATGGCTTTTTAGGAGGAATAGGCCAGGTAGGGACCGTAGAGAACTGAATCAATGCATATCCTTCCTTAAAATCAACAGACTGATTTTTTAAATCTATCTTTACTTTAACTGTACTGGACACAAAGCACGTTCAACAGCCGGTTGAATGGCGGGCTCTCACGATTTAGGTCTCAAAGAAAACGCGCAAGTTTCTTGGCGCGCTAAAAAAATAACGACAATGCTCGTTGTCGTTATGACGCCCATTCTAGAACTTACTTTTTAAAGTAGCCAAATAAAACTGTTTGTGGCATAGATAGGTACTAGGTAGCTGCTGTGAGGATAACAATGCGAACATTTTTGTGAGCGTTTTCTGGCAGTAAATACTTGTATTATTGTTACCTTTGCTTTAACAGTCCTTGGCGCCATTGTTGGAGACACGTTTTATGTTTGAGTCACTAAATTAAAGAAACAAATTAGCGTAAATATTCACAAAACTGTGCGTGCTTTTTAGCATCGGTGGCGGGCGAAATTTCCGGCAAAATGACAGAGAGAAATCGCCGGCGCCACTGCCGCCAATTTTTGACAGTTTTTTTATTGGTACTGTACTAGCTCTAGGTGGTCTATGGCTCGTTGCAAACTTGAACCAGTTTGATCTATGGGTTTAATGACTTTGGCGTGCCCGTTAGGAAAGAACCTTAAAAAAGCGAGACTTCTTTGTCAGTGTCAAAAATTTAGTAGCCTAATTGTCACTGTCTGTCTGCCATCCACGGTAGAAACAAAAAACACGTTGCTGTGCTGTGTAAGCGGAATTTGTGCGATATTTGGTTTTCCCTTTTCTATCCAACTAATTACAAATGCAATGTGTATTAATAAGTAATTAAATAAAAGTTGTTCAATCTAAGTTACTCTAAAATGGTAAGCACCAGTTGATAAATATAGTGATGTTACATCTCAAATTACAGCTTTCGGCACTTGATCGCTAATAATACACATTAAATCTGTGTTTAGTCGTGCAACAATCACAGATTTCTCGCTGAAAGTACTTTCTATTAAAATAATAAATTGCTTTCATAAAATTACCGTAAAATTCACAAAACTAGGTTATGACAATACTGCAATTAAAATAATAAATATGAAAATTTTCCCACAGGCCACTTTAGACCGCAAAGGAACATTCAAAGTTGAATATCTTCAAGAAATTGAGAAGAAGGTCCAAGCGAGATGGGAGAAAGAGAAAATGTTCGAAGTAGATGCCCCCGACGATGGGAAGGCACATGAGAAATTCATGTGCACATTCCCTTTTCCCTATATGAATGGGCGCTTGCATTTGGGACATACTTTCTCTTTATCTAAGTGTGAGGTGAGTTGTATAAATCTTTTACTCAAGATACTTTGAACAATGATAGTTGCTATGGTCAATTTAGAACTGTCTTCAAATGCAGGAGCAAATAACCAGTATATAATTTATGAGCCATTTCTTGTTCATGGGAATCCAAGATATTTGGACTGTTTTAATGAGGCAGATTCATATTCTGAAAACTTAGCTTGTGTCAGTTTAGTGATGGTTGTGGTCTCCAAATTTTACTGTATTTATAATTCTCAACATCTCAAGATTACTAAGACAAAAATGTATAAAATTACCTCATTAATTTATTTTCCTTAACTAGCAAAATTATTTTGTACAAAAACTCAATTAAAACAATTTTTTAGTTTGCGGTAAGATACCAAAGACTGAAAGGCAAGTATGCTCTGTTTCCATTTGGCTTCCACTGCACAGGCATGCCTATAAAGGCATGTGCAGACAAACTTAAAAGGGAAATGTCGGTTTACGGCTACCCTCCTATTTTTCCTGAAGAAGGTGAAGTTGCTGTAAAGGAAGAAGGGGATATAGTCCCCAAAGATAAGAGCAAAGGAAAGAAAAGCAAAGCAGTAGCGAAAGCTGGTACGGCCAAATACCAATGGCAAATAATGCAGAGTATAGGAATCCCTGATGAAGAAATAAAGGAGTTTGCCAATGAGAACCATTGGTTGGAGTATTTCCCGCCACGTGCCGTTGATGATTTGAAAAAAATGGGTGTTCATGTAAGTTCTTAAAATATTTAATAATTTCATTTAACATCCGCCTACATTATAATGACAAAATAATCTCTCATAAAATACAAAAAGAGATTTTAATATTTTACTATGAAGCCTGGTATAATGTATAATGTAACATTAAATCTTAGGCTGCCATTACAAAGTGTGAAGCCTTTTTTAAATATTTGTGTGGATTAAAGGTCAACACTCATTAGAGCCACCCAGGACCCAATTTGCACTGCCTCGCCTCGTGCGGTTAGTATTTTTTATGGGAACTCTATGGCTATGGGCTATGCGCTCACTACATAAACTCTTAATCACCTGTGGGGCTATTCCTACGCGTGAGATGAGATGAGATTTTATCTTGGTCACTTTCACACCTATGATGTTTCAAACGAGAGCAACAAGGATGAAAAAAAGTGAGATGAAAATGTCAAATCTCCGAATAGGGTCCCTGTGTCGTAAGCTGTCAACGTGCGGCCGGCGAGCCGCCCACTCGGTGAAAACTCGCCGCCCGCGAGTGATTCACGCGAGCACAAGTGACAATCGCTAACAGAGTACTTGGAAGTTCGTGGGCTACGCGACGTTCACTGGTTAACCACACGGCGTCCACCGCCGTGATCCACCCGTTTTCAACGAGTCGAGATGGTCCCTAGCGGCTCTAATGAGTGACAACCTTTGGTCTCTTTATCTTTATTTGGTAGTCCACCAGACACCCAGTGATTCCTTCCTCTCTTTTTGTTTTAAAAAAATGTGTGTGTACATAATAAATATTCCATCTGCAGGTTGATTGGCGCCGTAAGTTCATAACAACTGATGCGAACCCATTCTTTGATTCGTTTGTCAGATGGCAGTTCAACCATCTGAAAGATCGGAATAAGATCTTGTATGGTAAACGGCACACGATATTTTCGCCACTAGACAAACAACCATGTATGGACCATGATAGAAGCTCAGGAGAAGGGGCTGGCCCTCAAGAGTACACTCTTATTAAAATGGAGGTTTTGGAACCACTGCCTGAAGTTCTCAAGTACGTAGTTAGTTTCTATGTTCCTAGACTTCAATAATAACCATCAAAAAATTTCCAATTAATAAATTTTTTAGGTTGTACAAAGGTAAGAAAGTGAATTTCGTTGCGGCAACCCTGAGGCCGGAAACAATGTATGGCCAAACAAACTGCTGGGTCCATCCTGACATCAAGTATATTGCGTTCGAAACCGTAAAAGATGGCATATTTATATGCACGAAGCGCGCTGCCAGAAATATGGCTTACCAAGGATTTACCGAAAAGGATGGAGAATTCAAAATTCTGAAGGAAATCGTAGGACAAGATCTTATCGGCGTCGCATTGAAGTCCGCACTAACTTGTTACAAAAAGATCTATGCTCTTCCAATGTTGACTATCAAGGAAGATAAGGGGACTGGAATCGTCACCAGCGTCATATCCGACTCGCCCGATGACTACGCGGCATTCATGGACTTGCAAAAGAAGCCAGCTTTCAGGGAAAAGTATGGTATCACAGACGAAATGGTCTTACCTTTCAAACCTGTTCCGATTCTCGAAATACCTGAATTCGGCAATTTATCGGCAGTTTTTGTTTATGATCAGCTGAAAATCCAAAGCCAGAATGATAAGGAGAAGCTGACCCAAGCCAAGGAAATGGTTTACCTCAAAGGGTTTTATGACGGAATTTTGCTGGTTGGAGAATATAAAGGCAGAAAGATTCAGGATGTCAAAAAAAATCTGCAGACTAAATTGGTTGAGGACAACGCGGCTGTGATTTACTATGAGCCAGAAAAGATGATCATGTCGAGGTCGGGAGACGAATGTGTGGTCGCGCTTTGCAACCAGTGGTACTTAGTCTACGGTGAGCCGGCATGGAAGAGCCAGGCAGAGAAATGTCTAGGAGCAATGAACACCTACCATGATGAAGTCAGGAAGAACTTCCAAGCTACTCTGAACTGGCTTCATGAGTATGCCTGCTCCAGAACCTATGGCTTAGGTATGACATTTTAATCATCACTTTTTAAGATCTTGTTGATTCAGATAATTTCAGATGGTCACTGTTTTTTTTTGTACTGTTTTTTCTAAACATTTTATTGTTGTTTTTAGGAACAAAGGTGCCATGGGACACGCAATGGGTCATAGAGTCCCTCTCTGACTCGACAATCTACAACGCGTATTACACCATCTCGCATTTCCTACAAGGCGACACCTTCAGAGGAAACAAAGAAAACGCGCTCAAAATTAAAGCAGCAGATATGACTCCTGAAGTTTGGGATTACATATTCTTTAAAGACGCCCCTCTACCAAAAAAAACGGCGATTGCTAAAGAAAAGCTAGATCGTTTGAAGAATTCGTTCCAATTTTGGTAAGATTACTCTCTACCACTAAATTTATTGCGAATTTTTGTACTTACCATAGGTATAAGTTTTTCATTCAATAATTTAATTTTTTAAGTTAGTGTGATTTGTATCCATAAGGCTACCCGAGCTGGATACAAATTCAAAAAAATGTTATTGTATTGAAACATCTATAATGCTTGCATTAATTAGGTACCCAGTGGACCTCAGAGTGTCAGGCAAGGATCTGATCCAGAACCATTTAACATACTACATCTACATTCACTGCGCCATCTGGCCGAAGGAGGAAGACAAGTGGCCCAAAGGAGTCCGGGCTAACGGACACTTAATGTTAAACTCCGCGAAAATGTCCAAGTCCGAAGGGAACTTCCTGACATTGGCCGAGTCGATTGAAAAGTTCAGTGCCGATGGGATGAGGCTAACTCTAGCAGATGCCGGTGACTCCGTAGAGGACGCCAATTTCGTGGAGAGCACGGCTGACGCGGCGATTTTAAGACTGTATACTTTCATTGAATGGGTAAAAGAGATTGTTGCTGTAAAATCTACTCTGAGAACAGGTAGTTATAATTTATCATTTGCTTCAATGTTTTACTTCACGCATCTCGGCAATTAAGCGTGAAGTTTCGTGATAATAGCGAACCTTCTAATTACTTTTTACGTCTAGGTAACGAATTTTATAAGCGTAAAAAGTTAATAATTAAAAACGATAGACTTTAGGTTGCCCAGCTTGTTTGTCATGGAAATATTCAACCAACCTAATCAAACCAAAGAAATGTTCATCAATTAATGAAGAATTTTCCTCTTTTAGGGCCATATAACTTCCACGACAAAGTATTCGTCAGCGAAATCAACACCAAAATCAAGGAGACCGACGACAATTACACCAAGTTGCTGTTCAAGGAAGCTTTAAAGACCGGCTTCTTCGAGCTGCAAGCCGCTCGGGACAAGTACAGGGAGCTGTGTTCTGATGGCGGCATGCACGCTGAGCTGGTGACGAGGTACATCGGAACGCAGGCGCAGTTGATGTCGCCGATCTGCCCACACGTGGCTGAGCATGTGTGGGAGCTGCTTGGAAATGTATGTTATAATTGGTCAGCGACAGATTAGAATGCTCTTTTTTCGTTACTAATTTAAGTCACTTTTTTCTCCTTGCGCTTCGTTCAAGAGGGTTGCGCATTTCAAAATCTCGCGTTTGGGCTGAGTCTAAAGTGTAAATGGGCAAGGCACTTCGCAAAGGGATAAATCTGATTGAATCTTTAACCATTGTCTAACCGTAAGGCAACAGGCCAGTAAAATTTATCAACAGTGTCATTTCAGTAATGAGACTGATTTGGGAAATTTGGGACAGAAATTTAATTGCATAAGTTACGCTTTATCCTCCATCATCATCCATGGTCAAACATTAGTTATTCATTTTAACTTTTCTATCTATTTTTTGATCTCAAATCTCTAAAATTTACACTTGACAGGAAAAAAGCATCCTCCATTCCCGCTGGCCAGTAGCGGGTGAGGTCGACGAAGTGGCGGTCAAAGCCAGCGACTATTTAATGGACGCGGCGCACTCCTTCCGCATATATCTCAAGAACCACTGCGCGGTGAAAAAGCCCAAAAAAGGGGAGGCGCCCAAACCAGAGAAGAAACCGAATAAGGCGGTAATTTGGGTCGCGAAGGAGTTCCCGAAGTGGCAGCATATTATATTGACCACTATGAAGGAGCTCAATGGAGTGAGTAGACCTGAGTAGTGTTATTCTTCATTAGATTCTTCTTCTTGGATGCTACCTACGTTCTTGATAGAGTGGTCCTCACTATACAAGGTTATCAGGAAAGGGTGTAGTAAGCGGAAATGGTGTTATTGTTAACAACAACACTTATAATTATTAGTGATGTTTTACCTAAAAATAAAACATTTATTAAACATACTTACCTTATTCGAAACCTAATTATACATGAGAGTAGCGTGCTTGACTTTCGTTCCGTAATAGCCGTGCTATGATTTGTCCGCTCGTTCGCCCCGTCCAATGAGCGCCGACTCCGCCCCTTCCGCTCCCCTCCATCGTCACCCGTCAGCCCAGGTAGTGCGCTGGGCGCAACTTAGCTTCATTGGTTTTCTCATGTTATGCCCACCAGGCAGAAATAGAAAGTATTAGGTTTCGAATAAGGTAAGTATGTTTAATAAATGTTTTATTTTTAGGTAAAACATCACTATTAAACAACTGTACCGTGATTCGAAACCTAATTATACATGAGAGACGTGTTTGTTATCGCCTGGTGTGACGGTGACGCCAATGTGATAATACCATTATTTCTAATAAGAAATGATTTTACTATTTATAGGTAACAGTTAAAATTAATTTTTAGAACGAAATCCTTTGAAATAACTGTGTACATTTATTCTTATCGATGGAACGATTATTATAACGTAAACATAACCATTTATATGAACGGTGATGTGGTAGTAAAATTATAACAATCAAAATCATCGTAATCAACAATAGTAATCATTGTGTTATGATACTGTAGTAGCCTTATTATAAATGAATCATGGGTTCTAAGTTAGTCGCGATTACTTTAGAGGGTAGTACTTCCATACAATACAACTTCTTGAAAGTTCTTGATGCAACAGCAGATCTACACCTGCCAGGCGTAACATCAATGTTTGCATATTTGACGATTAGCGCGATTAATATATATATATATATATTTTATAACAAACTAGGCATGCGTTTGACCACTGACTCGCCTGATGGGAAGCGTCAACGTGATCGAAGGTGTAATGCTTGTCTAGGAGATACCTATTCACTTTACTCTTAAACACCCCCGGATTGTATTTAAGTGGAAAGACAGACGCAGGCAACGAGTTCCACACCTCTGCAGTTCTTACAAGAAAAGTTGACTTGAAAGGCTTAGTGCGTTTTGGCGGAATTTCCACCATAACAGGGTGTCTCTTACTGGTGCGCCTGGTACAATTATAAAAGAACGGCGATGGCTGGATCAGGTCGTGCAGTTTTATTATAATGCACGTTTCTGATTTAGGTTAACTACATGGACAGATAAAAAGACTAAGAATTCGAGTCTCACTTCTTTGTTGTGATAATTGTATCAGCTCCAAAAGACAGACAGACATCCAAATTACGGTTGTTCTTGGTTCGTTAGAGTTTCTAACCAGATTGGTTGGCCGTGTCTGTTTTAAAACCATAAGTAGGCCAAAGAGCTATACTGTTTACAGATATTCTGTAGTTATCCGGCGAGATACTCTTTGTCCTGAGAATAGAAGGAGAATAGCCGTTGTGATAACTACTTTTCTCGAAAGATTTCTGGCTAACATGATCAGTTAAGGTTATGCAGGTATCAACGTTCCAGGGTGACTAAAGTTGTTTTGGGCTGGCTAGTTAAATTGATTTCAGAACACAAACTAACTAGCATATGCGAGCTTTGCTTATTAAAGTCATTTGGGTTGCGGAAAGTCGCTACCGCGGATTTATGAACCAGAATGGTATTTAAAGAGTCTTAATTTTGTTGTAAATTGCCAAAGAATCTTTATAGTTGTGATCCATCGGGTTTCCGTAGATTCACTGAGTTCTTAGTGGATCAGAGAGCCTTCATATCCGATTCAGCCGGTTGTCATGTCTGTTAGCACTTCAGATAGATTCTTGATTTTGGATTGAATGGTCTGGCTCTATTCTTCAAGATCGGTCACTATGCACATTCCCCCGTCTCGGTACGACCATCAGGTAAATTCCGATCGAATTATTTAGCTGGCTTAGAATTTTTTGGGTTTTAGAAACACCCAAGCTAGTTTGAAGTTCCACGTTAGCACGTTAGTCACGTGATTTTAGGCGAGATAAGTACGGATGCAGCATCCGTGTTGTATTTGTCTGGTAGGTGAAAAATGTACATATTAACGCTGTACTGATCTGGATTTTATTTCTCGCATTACTAGCTGTTATCCGCGACCTTGTTCGCGTTTATTTAGCACTACCTCTTTTACCCGCGGCTTTGCACGCGTTTTATAACTTACGTCACTCAAGGATAATATAGAGCCAGTAGTGTTTAAGTTCATCAGTTACATACATACAAATATGCCTCTTTATAATATTAGTAGTGTAGAAGTGTAGATAGTATCCAGGCATTACCCAAAAGCCTTCCTCGTGAAATACTGCAACTAATTATAAAATTCCTCCAAGATCAGTTTAGCCGTAAAAGGCCTACAAGCAGACAGACAGTCAAAATTCCTTTTTCGATTTTATAAAATCAGTATGGATTTATAGCAATAATATAGTTTTGATTGCGATTGACGTTTTGTTCCGATCGCAGCAAAATTCTCATCGTTCTGTTGCTTTGGGATCTGAGGAATATTGATGACAAAGCTTAAGAGGGTCGCGACGCTCTGAAATTTCCATACAAACGCGCTACCCAAATTTCTTGAAAATCATTTGTCAAGACTATGATGAAATTTAGGATGTACAATTAAATTAACAATATCTCCGCCTCTATGTTCTTGGTTTTTTTCCAAAAACGTTCTCAAGCGAAAATAGAGCTATTAAAAATATCTGCATTTTTAAGGGGTCACTTTTGACTGGTTTATTCAATAGGTAGACAAAGCAAATCAAAAATTCCATTACATAGGGAGGTTGTCTACATCATTAGTTGTTAAATGAATCCATAATACAAGGGACATTCTTAGTTATTTAAGAATGATTACAGAAGTGCAAAAGTCATAAAAAATATTGAAATTGCACTTTGTCATTCCATAGGTAACTTTAGAGGCTCGTCAGTATCATTACTCGCTCTCTTTGCTCGTCTTCTTTTAGACGAAATGGCTATAAAATACCTTAAGCCAATGCGAAGTTAGTCTAAAGTGGTGGCCGGACTCTTAAGATTGTCTTACAATTTTTATGACACCTTGAGTGTGCATAGTGTGAATGACTTACGCCACTTATAAAGAGTAAGTTGCTGCATGGTGTGATGCAGATGTAAAGGTGGTTTTGTTTTGAAAGTAATATGGTGGCCACTTACCATGTAGACAATGTAGGGCGGAGCTCAGAGCATTATCTAATGAGTGTGATATTTTTGTAGCTGACCGGCATGGCATGACTTCGAGTCAGTATCTTTGATTATTTCCTCTACTATCCCGGTGGGATGAGGTGGAATAATGTCTTTTGTAAGGTTGATCGTTGTGTCGTTGATTCTGCTGTTCGCTACCTCTTACTTTGAAGGAGATGCTTGAAACATATTTATTATTGTTGTTCCGTTTCGTTTGTGGTGCTGGTCTTTCTTGAAAGTTCTTATGCTGGTTATTTGCCTGTTGTGAAGGACCAGGAACGTTCTGAGGTTCAGAGGTACGTTCTTTTTGAGCAGCGGCAACCCAGAAAACATTTTTAAGGCCACCAGCTTTTTCTAGGAGAGAACTCAGTTTTTCGCTTTGGAATAGGGTAGCACATGAAGGCGGAAGTTTCTTAAGAGCATTTTTATAGCACGGGTCTTTCACTGCCGTCAATATTGATTCAAGTCTATTTTGAATTAGCTCGGCCCTGTGGCCACATACTATTTGAAATATGTCACTGGTAATCTTTGAGTACTCACCGTTTGAAAATATTTCGTTCAATTTTATACTGATTTCTGCAGCACTCAAACTTGAATGTTTTATTCCACTTAATAATCCTCTCAAATCAGATTGAAGGACTTCTTTTTCTTTAAGTTAGCACTGCAAATGCGTTTTCCATTCGCGCTAAAATTTTAGATTTATCGTAGTGCCCGATCTCATTGGGATCGAGGCTTATGAAACCACGAGTATGGACGTAGTTCTTGTGAGTATCAGAATAACGAACACTATTCCAATCCGGTTTCTTCAAAATGTTGCAGCTCTTTAAGCTGTTCTAGATAAGCCGACGAGGTATGAGGAATTGTGGGTTCTTTGGTTTTGGTCTTTACGGAAAAATTGAACTCCTGTACTAGAGGTTCAGCTATTAGAACTGCTGTGTGCAATGTGTGTGTGTGTGTCTGTTTGGTTGGGTTCTTCATCGCAAAAAACCCCACACGTGTTTGGATCGAGCCGAAGCTGAGGTAGTCATCTTCAAAGTGTGAATCAGGGCGATGGGTGTACTTAGATTATTGTTATTTAACCGGGATTTAACTTTAGCTATTTCAGAAAATAACTTATCCAACTTACTGTGTTGCTTCCTCTTATTCTTCCTGCGTCTTTTATTTCTATTATTGTCTGACAATGAGCTGGAGCTTGATAAACAAGAACCTGATTCTAAGCTCAACAGTTTCCTTTTTCTTCCTTTTTGTTTTCTGATACATTCAGTGTCGTCGATTACTGGAGCTGGACCATTATTATAATCCATTTCAAATACTTACTAAAATGTAAAAGGTCATATGATTAGTAAGGAAATAGCTTTCTATATTAGAAAACCGAACGGTAACACCGTTAAATAGAAGTTTATTAAAATTAAAAAAATATTATAAATTGACTTACATGTTAAGGACTCAAACCTTAATCTTTAAATATTTATTAAATTAAAATAAATAATAAATATATTCAATAGCACGACGCGGTCCGTAAAGTGTTTATTACTTACGACCGCTCTGGATGAAAATCCAAACGCCAATGAAGCTAAGTTGCGCCCAGCGCACTACCTGGGCTGACGGGTGACGATGGAGGGGAGCGGAAGGGGCGGAGTCGGCGCACATTGGACGGGGCGAACGAGCGGACCAATCATAGCACGGCTATTACGGAACGAAAGTCAAGCACGCTACTCTCATGTATAATTAGGTTTCGAATCACGGTACAGTTGTTTAATAACAAATTTTAGTATGGGTTACCAGATTTTGGGTTGGCTCCATAATAAAAGTTGGTCATAGTGATGTGTGATCACAAAAAACACACAAACGCGTTCATAAGTGCGATGTTATTCTTTTTACAGCCCAACGGCCTCCCGGACAACAAGACGATCTCGACCAAGCTGGGTCAGATCGAGGTCCTAAAGAAGTACATGAAGCGAGTGATGCCCTTCGTGCAAGCGACGCGGGAGAACATGGACCGAGTGGGGGCGGAGGCGCTCTCGGTGGCGCTGCTGTTCGACGAGGCAGCGGTGCTCGGTGATAACAAGCAGTATTTACTTAGTACCCTTGATGTAAGTAAACAGTACAGCATGACTGGACACTATTGATTGCTGACATAGAACAAACACAAATGTTCATCGCATAAATGTTTGCCCTAGGTGGGAATCGAACCCACGCCCCCAAGCTCAGAAGGCAGGTTCACTACCAACTGAGCCACCGAGGCAGTCAATTATCAATGTGCCAACTTGGAACTCGTTAGATACTAGAAAATATGGACACCAATTTATAGTTTCGTGCATATGACGACGACGCGTGCGACCTTTGGCTTGTCACGAACTCATTCGTTTGCAAATTCTTGCAAGTACGCGTGGTATCATACTTATTGCTTATCTTAGGACCCTTCTAGACGGACCATTTTCTTCCTGGAATACTGATAAAATTACCGACTGTTGTCCGGCATCTTCAGCCATGCTTAAATGGATGACGAAACGGCCGGGCTACACTTAAAATATTGCTGAGCCGATATTTCAGTGAAAATCACCTTTTTTTACAAGATCCGAGTACTGTGCACCAGGCTACATATTAATATTAGGTCCTTACGTATGAAATTGGCGTTTTGTACGGGAGGAATAAAAAGTCGATTTTTTTTTGTAAAATATATTTAATTAATCAAAGTATGTACCGTTGTTATCTATGCACTTTTGCCATCTTATGGGTAGTTCATTGATCCCTTTACTATAAAAACCATGGGGGCGAGAATCAATAAACTCTTTGAAGGCGGTTTGGACTGCTGCATCGGAGTGGATTTTTTTTCCTTGTAAGAAGTTGTCCAAATTCCGGAAGAAATGGTAATCTGTTGGAGCAAGGTCCGGGGAGTACGGTAGATGTCGCAGACATTCCAATTGTAGCTCAGCTAACTTAGTGGTTGTTTGTTGTGCAGTGTGTGGTCTTGCGTTGTCGTGAAGCAGCAGTGGCCTAGAGCGATTGACCAATCTCGGTTGTTTAACAGCTAGTTCTTCCTTCATGGTTTGCAGTTGCTGACAATAGATATCTGCCGTAATCGTTTGGCCAGATTTAAGAAAGCTGTAGTGAACGACACCGGCGCTAGTCCACCAAACACTTACAAGTAACTTTTTCTGAGTCAATTTTCGTTTAGGGCAGGATTTGGCTGGGTCTCCAGGGTTCAGCCATTGCGATGAGTGCTTTCGATTATCGTACAATATCCACTTTTCATCACAAGTAATGATTCGATTTAAAATCCCTTCATTATTGTGTCGGTTGAGCAAAGTAACACAGCAGGCGACCCGTGTTTGCAAGTTCGATTCACTCAATTCATGAGGTACCCATCGTTCGAGTTTTTTTACTTTCCCGATTTGCTTCAAGTGGATTAATACAGTTTTGTCACTTACCCCGAAGCCTGCTGCTATCTCTGAAGTGCTTTGTGATGGATCCGCTTCCACAATAGCCTTTAATTCTTCGTTTTTCACTTTGATCTCCGGCCGTCCACGGGGTTGGTTCTTAAGGTCGAAATTTCCAGAACGAAAACGTTGAAACCAAAAACGTACCGTGCTGTCTTTAGCGACACCAGCACCGTACACATCATTAATTCTTCGAGCTGTTTCTGCAGCACTGGTGCCACGGTAGAACTCGTACTCGTAAATATACCGATATTTCATGTTTTCCGGCGCGCGGTAATAAGCGACGCCAAAGAAAAAATAATGAGGAAAATAACAAATGAATAACTGTATTCCAAAGAAAAAAAAACCAGCTAAATGAATTTATTAATTTGAATTTCGAATTCTTAACCAAAGAGGAGATATTTCAGATCAAATTGATCAGTACGACAAAACGCTAATTTCATACGTAAGGACCTAATATTTAGGCTCAACGACTACCTAGACAGTAAGTTAACGTACGTAAAACTACGGGAGAATTCCAAAAAACACTATCCTATGTTCTAGCTGGACACAATAGAGATCAAAACAACCGACGACCCCTCGGCCCCCGAGAAGACGCGCGAGGACTGCGCCCCGGGGCAGCCCCACGTCACGTTCTCGGCCGAGCCGGGCGTCGCCCTGACCGCCATCAACCCGGAGCCGCTCAGTGGGTTGTTCACTGTCACCGTCACGCTGGCAGATGGCGACACTGTCGACAGAGTCAAGGCGAAGATTGCTAAGGAGATCAAGGCTATCAAAGGTACAATTTAGTTTTCATCTAGCTACGCCCCGCGGTTAAAAAGTAGCCTATGTGCTATTTTAAAGAATGATCTATCTCTGTCCCAAATTTGATTCAGATCCGTTCAGCTGTGATTGAGTAATGCTGCGTACAGACCAAGCAATCGAAGGCCAAGGATATGTTGCGTCTCGTTTTATTTTATTGAAACGAAACGGGACGCAGCACATTCTTTGGCATTCGTTGGCTCAGTGTGTACCCAGTATAACAAAGATCCATCCAAACTTTCGCATTTATAATTATGTGTGTGATATAATATGTATGTGACTTTTAAGTCGATCACCATACCCTAAAATACAAAATCGCATAATATCAGCGCGCACGAGGTGGAAACGTGACTTTTCTGTTGTTATTATGCAATTTTGCATTTTAGACTATGGTGATATGGTTAACTGTCAATGACGTCAAATAAACCTCGAACATTCTTCCGTTCTGTCCAAACCGACCCTAAGGGTCTTTTATAATACAGACCTTAAGACTTCTTTACACTCAATACTGAATATTCCAGACGTGACCGGGCTCAAGCTGTGGCGCTACAACGAGCCGGAGCTGGGGCCGCGCCGGATCCCGGTCCCCGGAGACCACGAGGCCAAGTGCACAGCCCTCGGCGACGGCTCTGTGCTCCGGGTGGACGTCGCGGCCAACAAGGTGCAACTCGTGGCCAACGGGACGAACATCGAGCTAGGCTCACAATTGGTCTACACTTACGAGAAGTGATCACGGAAGTTTAACTTTTTGTGTCGATAATAAATTTATTTATTACAATGCTTATTTTCGTGTTTTACTGATCTACCTTTAAACAGATGATACAAATGTTTATTGAGTTTATCTGAAAACTCAGTTATAACGTAAAAAAACATATTTGGAAATTTCTAGTCTTATTTCAGACTTGGACCAAATAGTAAGATTCTTGTCTCGCACTAATCATTAAAAACTTTTTAGCAAAAAATTGAACCGCCGAAAAAACAAAAAAGCAAAAAATAACTAATAACCAAGTTCTTAAACTAATGTAGGAATGTCTAAGTAATTTTGAGTCGGCGCCAAACTTAGGCAGGTGATACTTATTTGCGCCGCCACCGCGCATCACGCTTTACGTAGTTAATGATTAATTGCCTGATTTGCTTGTTAGGTGCCTATTTAAAATTACTTAGGTATTCCTACATTAGTTTAAGAACTTGGTTATTAGTTATTTTTTGCTTTTCAGTTTTTTCGCCGGTTCAATTTTTTGCTAGTTTTTTTTATAATTTTTTGTGAGACCGGTCTAAACTCAATGAAGTTAAAATCTGTAAGTGTAAATCCCCCCACTTCCCACCCTTAGGGTAGGTTTTTTTTCCAAATTTATATGAGATAACTTCCGAGGTATACCCTATCCAATAAAAAAAGAAATATCAAAATCGGACTACTCTGTAAAAAGTTATGCATGATCATACATTACAATCAGTAGTGAGTGAACAATCAATCATCTCCAGTTTTCCCTTAGGGTTGTTTTTTTTCTAAATTTAAATGGGACCCCCTTGATAGTATAGCCTTTCCATTATAAAAGAATTATTAAAATCGGACTACTCTGTAAAAAGTTATGCGTGATCATACATAAAAAATATATATACACGTCGACTTGTAGACTCCTCCGTCTTCGTCGGTTAAAAAAAAGAAAACAAATCGGGTCATTTCATCATTCTTTATTATAAATATAAGTAATAATATCGTTAACAATCTATAATTCAACACGACTAATCCGCCCGTCTTCAACTTTATAGATTTCCTCCGACGTCGACATATAGAAAGTACATAATTAGAGTACACCTTATACTATTCTTGTCATATTCGTAATAGGAAGAGTTACTATTTGGACAATATGTTAGTTTATTTTTATAAATAGTAGACAACAGGAAACCTGAACTAAAAACCACGTCTTCCATGGAAGAAATTAATAAAATCACTCGCACAGTGGACTATTTGCGAAATGTAGGTATAAAAAACCGCATGGATGTTCCAGGCCAATTGGTTGATTAATAAAAACTTAAAACGGTTTGTATATAAACAAAATAATTGATTTTTCTGATAATGGAACACTTATTTTTAAATGTTATTGATGAGATTAAAATACACACATCACATTAGTATTTCTTTTTGTTTTCTACATAGTTATTGTATTCAGTCGTAATTATAACATTATTCGTAGGATTATAGGTATGATCGATATGCAATGCACTGATTGAGGTCATCGCGCATTGGAGCTATCAACACCAACCGATCAAAAGGAAAAAAACATAACTTACCCCTTTAGCAATAAACGTTGTATAGCCACGGAATAGCTTCAGTTTTTTGTCTTTTTCGATAGAGTTTAAAAGTTAAAAGAAAGAAAAATACAAAATACTGTATAATATTCCGTTTATTGGTAAAGGGGTAATGTTTGCCATTTAAAATTGTCTTGTACATTATTACAATGAATATTAATTAATGATTGACAATTACAAGTGGTTTTCTTTTCAATGTTTTCGGTTTATAGGTTAAATTCTGTGGCATATAGCCGGTGTTGAGTTGCTCCAATGAGTGATAGACTCGTGAAAGCTTTAAATATGTCGTATTAGTTGTGTTTGATACTGATTGGATATATTTTTATTGAGATTACCTTAAGTAACTTTTAAAATTTAATGTATTATAAGAAACAACACTTACGCAAGTCTAAATATATTGGTTAAAGTCAGTCGATTTACGATACATTTCGGGCATTTAGCTGCAGTTTTAAAGTACTGTAATTATCAAAATTATTTTTCTTTTAACTGATTATTAAACACAATTTAGTGCCTTGCACTCTATACATATTTTTTTTGTCATGAAATCACAATTTATCAATGATAGACTAATGTATATTGTCGCGCTTAAATACGAGCATTTACTAAAGCGGAAAACTGCATGAGCAAAATGTACTTTGAACAGTATAAATACTGATTATAACAGGAAATTCATATTGAGCAATTTCGATATCCGTTCTGTTATAAAAAAAATAAGCGAACCTAATTTTGGCAGCTCTTAAATCGTTGACTTCCGTTTCGCACCAATGTGCGACATTTTTAGCGTTTAGATATGAGTGCCTTCACACTATTAACAAAAATAGATCACGTCGAATCTGTTGTACCATTAATTAAATTTCTAATCTGTGATATATACATCATCGCCATACCTATCCGTTATTATGTGAGAAAAGGAAAAGGATAGCACAATTTTTAGAGCTGTCAAATCGGGTTTAGTACTGCTACGGCTACATTAGCGGCCTTCGGCGATGATTCGGGCTATCGCGACAAGTGTAGCCGGTTAGTTCGTCACTCGGCGATGTATCGGGCGAATTATCGCCCTCGTCAACTCCGCAGAAAGCCGACGAGTTGATCGCTAATCAACTCGTCGTAATGAATAGACAAAAACATCGTCGATAACCGACAACGATGATTTTTTTTTTTTTTTTTTTTTTTTTTTTTATGCTGAATAGGTCGGCATTTGACCACCAACTCGCCTGATGTTAAGCGACGTTGTGGTCTAAGATGAAGCACGACGACCTATAAGGTACTTATTCACTCTAGCCTTGAAGTTTTGTAGAGTGAAGCAGTACAAAGACGGCAGTTGAGTGAGGCGCTACAAGTGCGCTACTGCTCAGACCCGTCTTCGGAACGGTTACACCGGACTACATCCCGAAACACGACTATGTCATTTCACGGCATGGCTTGGTCCGGTGGGTGGTAACTAGCCTCGGCCGAAGCCTCCCACCAGAAAATTTTAACGCGACAACGCGACACGAATTATCGCGCGCTGATGTATCCGTACCATTACAAAATAATACAATATAATTGCCGTCAATGTGCGGTGATTACATTTTAACGTAGTCCGCTTTAGCTAACGCTGCGGGCTGATTCTAGAACAATCGATATTGTTTCTCTTATTGCCTCTCGTAACTATTTACGTTTCAGAGAAACAGTGACAACACCGAATGCGCTTTCTATAAAATAACTAATATACTTATACGGTAACTGAAGGAAACAAAGAACCAGAAGGAATGCAGGCGTCTCGTTAGATCAGAAATAACTATTTCAAAGCAAGCCTCATCGGTTTTGTCACTAGAATATCAGCCTAATTTGTATGGCACTTGTAACTTCATACTCTGATGAAGTTCCGAAATTAGGAAATTAAAATATCACAAGACGCGGGTCTAGCTTCCATTGTATTCACGAGTAAAAACGCCCAAGCACGATGCACCAAAAGTTTAAAAATGCAGTAGACATGAAAGCGTGTAGTTCTTTTTACCAAATTGTCGTCGTTATTCCTTCTGATTTCGAAATTGTTCTCAGTTACCGTAGTAAGCTTCCGGCTATGATTAGTGCAGACTTCGAAATATTTATCGTTTGCTGATATGGCAATAATACGCTTGCAAATACAATGCAGATTATTGTTAGGTCTTACTCCCAACGACCATTAGGGTGTGTCCACACCTGGCGAATGTGCCGCGAATGCGCAGCTCGCGAGCCGTTTGCGAGCTGCCCGCGAGCTGCGCGCGTGTAGTCACGGCAATAGTGTGGTGCGCCTCTTTAGCGCAATTCATGCAAGGCTCGCATAAGGCGCGCGCACGGCGCGCGATCTGCGCGCATTCAATACTACAGTTCCGTACTGAGCCAGAAGGCTCAATACTTTCGAAGATGTCGGACGACACTAGTGCTTTTAAGATAATTGCTGCATCATTAGCTATTATATTACTGATAAAAAGGAAAAAAAAGAGAAAAATGAACTGAGCGGGGCGCGCGGGCGGGAGAAAGACGCGAGCCGCTGGCGCGCCGCCCGCGCGCAGATCGCGTACGGCGCTTAGGTCGCGCGCGAACTGCGCACGAGCGGCGCAGGAGCGGCCCACGAACAAAAATGCTCGCGCGCAGCTCGCGGGCAGGTCGCAAACGGCTCGCGAGCTGCGCATTCGCGGCACATTCGCCAGATGTGGACACACCCTTAAAAAAACAGCCACCAGTGGTGGTCGTAAGGACAAAGTTCGTTAGGACAAAGTTTTAATTTTTGTCCCAACTGTCGTCAGTGGGACATAAAATTATTTTTTGTGCCAACGACCACCACCAAACTACCACCGATTATTTAATTTTTGTTTTTGGCTGGCCCACCGCAGCGCACGTTCGACTCGCAAGCCACGCGTGTAGCGTAACATATCTTCACGGCTTTCCCCTGAAGGGGCTGTTGAGGTAATACAATACCCACACTTCGGAGGACGACATTCAGTCCCAAATGTGACAGGAGGGCGAGCCTGTCGCCATACACCGAGCTCCAGTCATGTAGCAACAATACGCACATATGATCACACAATGAACAATTTGGTGCGTGCCGTCGGCTGGGTTCGAACCCGCTCCCCCTGGCTTGAGAGGCGGGCTTTCTCCAACTAGGCTATCATAGCTCGTGTAGTATTGACGCCATTATCTCGTGTTCATGCGTAGCGTGTCCGCACACTCGTGAGTTGCGTACCACTTGCCTTGCGACTTGCTCCGCGGTGGGCCAGCGGCTCAAGTCCATACTAATCACAGTCGTAAGGTGTATCTAAAGCAGAGTTACAGCGCGCGCCAACTAACTTGACCTAAATGACAGTGATATTTTCAATACGTAATTTGGTTCAAGCATGGTATAATAAAATACTCAGTCAGGTATAGCGTTCAGAGTCTAAAGTAGACGAGCAACACGCAGTGACGTCAATCGATGCTTAAGCAAGACCGAACTTAGGGCCGCATGCTAATACGACGCTCAGTGATGAATCTCGATTTAATAAAAATAAAAATTGGCGTTCCGGGAGCCAACACCTGATGACGTCACTCGTCGATCGACATTGTACAATCAGTGGAGGTGAGCGTCGTTTTTTGGAAAACCAGTTTTAAATCGAGATTCATCACTGAGCGTCGTTTTAGCATGCGGTCCGTCGTTAACAAATAGTTCGTACGAGACGATGACTACGACGAGTGACGCCATCAGGCGTTAGCTCCCGGAACGCCAGACCTTGTTAGACCTTGTTTTTTTGGATCATAGGTTCGGCTTCCGGAACGCCAGACCTTAGTTTTTTGGATCATAGGTTCGGCTTCCGGAACGCCAGACCTTAGTTTTTTGGATCATAGGTTCGGCTTCCGGAACGCCAGACCTTAGTTTTTTGGATCATAGGTTCGGCTTCCGGAACGCCAGACCTTAGTTTTTTGGATCATAGGTTCGGCTTCCGGAACGCCAGACCTTAGTATTTTGGATCATAGGTTCGGCTTCCGGAACGCCAGACCTTAGTTTTTTGGATCATAGGTTCGGCTTCCGGAACGCCAGACCTTAGTTTTTTGGATCATAGGTTCGGCTTCCGGAACGCCAGACCTTAGTTTTTTTGGATCATGGCTTCGGCTCCAACGTCAGACCTTATTTTTTTTGTTATTATGGATGATGTGTTCAAGTCAGTGACCGCGCCCTCCCCCCGCCGGGCCGGCGCTACGTGTGCGCGCTGGTGGCGAACAGCTTGTCCAGCGCCGCGCCCTCCGCAGCCTCCAGCACCGAGGGCTGCGCCGGCTTGGGCGCGTGCATGGACGGCAGGTTCAGGATGAACACGTCCTTTTTGAACAGCTGGCCCACGTCGCGACCGATTAGCTGCAAATAATTATTTTACAGTCATGTTTATATACATATATACAGCCTTAGAAATAAAAAAATGCATAAACATCTGCTAAACCAATGTTCAGTTAGACATTGAGTAGCAATTAAATAGCGATACACAAACGTGTAACTATTGTTTGAGCAATAAAGTGTGAATCGGCATTGGGTATTGACACACATTAACACTTTTATCTTTTTCGTCTGGCAACTTTTGGTAAATTCGTTCAGAAACTTTTTCGTCCGAATAGTTTTTAATAATTATTTTTTAAGAAAGCTCACTAATTATTAATATTGCACATACAATTTACGTTCTAGGAAAGGAAGATTAATCAAACTATATTGTTTTTTTAATCTCTTGTCCAAAATTCGTTGATATAAACTATTTTAAGGGAAAACATTTTCTTTTGGAAAGAGTAGGAGACTAACAACAAATTTCTGAACGGAACAGTCAAATGTCAATGTACCAACACTACAATGTGTCTAATGTCACACTACCAACTATATAATGTTTATCATTATGCCCGAGGCCCTAACCTACTACCCTATAATAATAAAAAAAAAAAAAAAAGAAAAGGAGGTAGAAGATCCAAAAAAAAAAAAAAAATGTTTATAATTTGACAATAGAGAAAGAAATGACACAGATTCCATGACAGTTACTGAGTCTAGATCAGCTGTTAGAGTGAAATCCGCCATCTTGACCCCGTACACACCCGCTAAACAAGGGTACACGGCCGTGTAACGAATGTTTATTTCCTTTGATTTTGTTACATCTGTACACGAACTGTACATAACGTTTATGTCAAAAATATTTTTATTTTTCAGCTTTTGTGTTACACAATGTGTGTACACATGTTTTAAAACTTTATTTCTAAGGCTGATATAGTTTTTCTATCTCAGTTGGCCATGTTGGAACCGATTTCCTGGAAAGTTGTATATGCTCATGTTTTTTTCTATGACAAGATTGGACTGATATTTGATTTAGGATAACTGGAGAAAGCACAAGGGCGCGAAGAGTGCAAAACATGATAATAAACATCTTCGTGAAAACTGTTTTTTTTCTTTCTAATGCATTTAAAAGTATTAGGAACTCTGGGGGACCACTGCCACGGTACACGGGTACTGATCCCTGACTATCGAAAATACTTAGATTACCAAGAAATGACACAGCTGTCGGCAGCGAACCCCAATGGAGCGTAAACAAAATCTAAATTACTTATAGTTCATATCGAACACGCATATCTTCAAAGCTCCTCGTCCGACTTTATTCATATTCGAACTTGAAAATTGTATTTGCGGCCACTACTCGCACGTAAAACTTCACGAAAATTAGATCAACGGTGCTCAGGCTATTGTTAACTAAACAAATGCCGCATACTCGGCGAGAAAACACAAGAATACCCAAGAATTGTGAATGTGAGAAGTTTCTCTAAGTCTGGACGAGACTTCGCCGTGAGTCTGTTGCGGTATACATTTGTGCTGAGGTGGGTGTAAATCTGTAGTGTGATATAAATCTGTAGGAGGTATAAGGTTAAGGTGTATAGTAAATAGGAAGTACTCACGCAAGCGGTGACCTTCTTGAAGAGGTCCCTCTTAGTCTTGTCGATCTTGGCGGGCTTGTGATGCGGCGCGCTAAGCTTGTCGTCCAGCCGCTGCAGGTCGTGCGGGTCTGCGTCCGGGATGCTGCGCAGCACCGCCGCCACGCCCGGGAACATGGGCCGCAGCGTCTCGTACATCTGGGGACCGGGGCATGGTATAACAATGTACTCCGCCAGGTATAGAACCCGGTCTCAAAGCCGTGGAGTGGAGTGGTCATTTCTTATGTACTTGTCCCGGGTGGAGCCGACAACATCAGGAGTCGACGTGCACAAGTTTGTGCAGAACCGATTAGGAGTAGAGGCGCCAGTGGTAGCGATGCAGCGCCCGCCTCGCCCGCCGACACGCCGCCTGGGACATACGGTGTTACCTGCACGCCGAGCGCCAGCAGCGCGGCCTGGTTGGCGTCGTGGTGTCCGTGCGTGCGCCGCCGCCAGCGCCGCGCCCGCCTCGCCCGCCGACACGCCGCCTGGGACATACGGTGTTACCTGCACGCCGAGCGCCAGCAGCGCGGCCTGGTTGGCGTCGTGGTGTCCGTGCGTGCGCAGCGCGCGCAGCGCCGCCGCCAGCGCCGCGCCCGCCTCGCCCGCCGACACGCGCCCCGCGCGGCACGCCGCCTAGGACATCCAACATACATTTATATTTATGATTGTTGAAGTATATTTATTTATTTGTAGGAGAACAAAACTTGACATTTTCAATACGTCAGTCAACAAAATAAAAAAACTTATGTTTGTCAAATCGGATCAGTCAAGTCAACCTTCACATTTGTAATTATTAAATATTAGTTATTAGTTATTTGTCTTAGCCTTCTTTAGTATTAGCTACATTTATTGAAATGGGCTGTTGCAGCCAGTGTGCAAACCAATAAAAAAAAAAAAAAAAGAACCAACAGCCACTTACAATAAAAATATACAATAAAAATAAATTTAACTTTTATTTACCGTGTCTGTCTGGTACACGCAAATACCTACGCAAGCGGCTGAATCGATTTCGATTTAGTTTTTTCATTTAAAAAGTAACGTGATCGAGTGTTCGTTCTTAGCCAATATTTAGGTATTACCTACGTTTCGTATATTTAAAAAAATAATCTTGTTATCTGCTTCTCAATTGAATACTTTGAGATGAAATCACTTATCAAGGAATTGTGATTGTTTTATAAATAGGTGTAGGTACCGTTTAGTACCTATTACCTATTAATCAGTGGGTTGAATGGTTCAGTCGCATTAAGAAGTGACTAATGATGGTGATACTGATGAAATTAGTAGCAGAAACATGTGCCGATCAAAATGTCTAATATCTAAATATGTATACATAATTTTTAAGACGCAAGTTTCCAAATGTACACCGGTCACCTTCAACGCTGGTAGAGCCAAGCTGCAGGCTCGCAGCGAGGCCGTGGAGTCGGCCCAGGTGAGAGCCAGCAGGATGGTGTGCAGCAGCGCCGGGCCGGCGGGGGGCTCGGACATCAGCAGGGCTCCCAGCTCCGAGGCCGTGTCGGGCGTGCGCGCGCCCGCGCCCGCGCCCGTCGACGGAGGGTCCTCTTCCATGTCGCCTGAGTTTTCGGGGCTGGGGCCGCTGTCTACTAATGATACCTGCGGATGCACAAATATAAAGGATGTGAGTTAAAGAAGAGGGGAGGAAAAGACTTACATTTTTCTGAGTAGTCATTGGGTAATAGGGTGGCAAATAAAGCGTCTTGTATGGCATGTCTAAGTAAACTATTAGCAGTTTTTGGTAAACTTCAAACGGGATTTACAATGAAAGGTTGGGTATGTTTCATAAAGAAATATGGAATTAACGATGGAAAAATTATCATAAAAAACGGAAAAGTCGAAATAAGAACACTGTCTTTTAAAAAGTTGATTATTAAACCAACTTATCAACATCGACGACCCACATCCAAACTCACCTTAATAACTTCTAAGTATTCTCTGGTGAGATTTCTAACTAGTATATCTTCTAAGACCTCTTGCGACTCGCTGCCGCCTTCCTCTTCTAACTTGCCCGATTCGTACAGCGACATGATGTACTCCCAGCGCTGGGACAGATGCGTCACCACTGGGGACGAAGCACATGGTTACATTGGGTACTAGGAAAAGTAAATGGACGTATAAATGTCTGTGAAGCTCTGAAATTGCCATACAATCGCGCTTCTCAAATTTCTTGAAAACCATTTATCAGATTATGATGAAATTTAGCATGTACAATTAAATTAACTATTTCTCCGCCCCTATGTGTTTAGTTTTTTTTTTAAAACATTCTCAAGCGAAAATAGAGCTATGAAAAATTTCCGCATTTGTAAGGGGTCATTTTTGACTGATGTATTCAATAGGTAGACAAAGCAAATCAAAAATCCCTTTACATAGGGAGGTTGTCTACATCATTAGCTTTTAAATAAATCCATAATACAAGGAACATTCTTAGTTATTTAAGAATGATTAGAGAAGTGCAAATGTCATTAAAAAACACACTTTGTCACTCTGTAGGTAACTTTAAAGGCTCGTCGGTATCTTTACTTGCTCTCTTCGCTCGTCATCTTCTTCTAGACGAAATGGTTATGGAAAACCTAAAGCCAATGTGAAGTTAGTCAAAAGTTGTCGCCGGACTCTTAAATCAGCGCCTGTTACGCGGCACTTTAGATATTGATAGCTAAAAGTCTCATGCACCGTGCGTGCGTTGAGATAGATTTGCAAACGGAAGAGCCAGTGACGTTTGCTCACGATGTCCTCACATATTCGAGACCGTAGGTACTGTGTCCATACCTTCCGAGTGTGTTGCGCACGAGCGGCCGCAGCCAGTGTCGGGCAGGCCACGTGTGACCACGTGTAGTGTGTACTCACTGAAGGGCGCGACGTGGTGCAGCAGCGGCAGCGCGACGTCGCCGTAGTGCGCGGGCGGGCAGTGCAGCACGAGCGGGCGCAGCGTGTTGCGCACGAGCGGCCGCAGCCAGTGTCGGGCAGGCCACGTGTGACCACGTGTAGTGTGTACTCACTGAAGGGCGCGACGTGGTGCAGCAGCGGCAGCGCGACGTCGCCGTAGTGCGCGGGCGGGCAGTGCAGCACGAGCGGGCGCAGCGTGTTGCGCACGAGCGGCCGCAGCCAGTGTCGGGCAGGCCACGTGTGACCACGTGTAGTGTGTACTCACTGAAGGGCGCGACGTGGTGCAGCAGCGGCAGCGCGACGTCGCCGTAGTGCGCGGGCGGGCAGTGCAGCACGAGCGGGCGCAGCGTGTTGCGCACGAGCGGCCGCAGCCAGTGTCGGGCAGGCCACGTGTGACCACGTGTAGTGTGTACTCACTGAAGGGCGCGACGTGGTGCAGCAGCGGCAGCGCGACGTCGCCGTAGTGCGCGGGCGGGCAGTGCAGCACGAGCGGGCGCAGCGTGTTGCGCACGAGCGGCCGCAGCCAGTGTCGGGCAGGCCACGTGTGACCACGTGTAGTGTGTACTCACTGAAGGGCGCGACGTGGTGCAGCAGCGGCAGCGCGACGTCGCCGTAGTGCGCGGGCGGGCAGTGCAGCACGAGCGGGCGCAGCGTGTTGCGCACGAGCGGCCGCAGCCAGTGTCGGGCAGGCCACGTGTGACCACGTGTAGTGTGTACTCACTGAAGGGCGCGACGTGGTGCAGCAGCGGCAGCGCGACGTCGCCGTAGTGCGCGGGCGGGCAGTGCAGCACGAGCGGGCGCAGCGTGTTGCGCACGAGCGGCCGCAGCCAGTGGTCGGGCAGGCGCGGCTGGGCCAGCAGCGAGCGCGCCACGTACTCCGCCAGCCCCGGGACCGCGTACAGCTCGCGGCCCAGGGACAGCGCCGCCGCGCCCACCACAAGGCACACCTGCGGGGACACGGACACGGAGAACGATTGGTGAAACAACATTATGACGTAGTAATCGTCGAGCTTTTAAACACATTTTCTGTTTATTTTGGACAATTTATATATTTTTTAATATCACAAAATAAAATAAAAATGGGCTTATAAATTATACAGATAGTCGTACCTTATTGACTACCTCATGATTAGTGAAATAACGAAGCATTTTGACATGTCCTGTAACTATCCACTACATGTAAAAATTCTGAGCAAAAACCATCAGTTTAGTTTCAAACGACTAACATAATCTCTCAGATGACTCATCCTACTAAAAAAAAACAGCTTGACATAGATGGTGACCGCAGCCACTTAGTGTCCCAATCAGTATCATCTCTTATCCAACGTCAAGGCTCTCCGTTTTCATCACATACAGAGGTAGGGACAGCACGCAAACCGAGCGTGGTCTCACTCTTGGTATAATAATATACTCCGCCAGGTATAGCATTCCGGTCACGTGAGCAACACGTAGTGATGTTAATCGATGCTTAAAATGTGACCGAAATAAGTAATTTACAAATAGTTCGAAAGAGACGGATGACGAGTGACGTCATTTCGTGTTTGCTCCCGGAATGCTAGACCTTGTTCTTTTGGATCATGGGGTCACTCGTCTAGAGCACTCACATTCTCATGCAGCGTGTGCACGTAGGTCTGCAGGCGATCCTCGGGCCTCTGCGGCGGCACGTCGTCCCTGAGCCCCAGCAGGTTCCTGCGCTCCACGTTGGGCGGCGTCAGCACGCGCGCGTACTGCGCCGCGCCGTGCAGCTCGTGCAGCGCGCGGCCCAGCTCCAGCACGCACGGGAGCAGCGGCAGCACGTGCGCCGAGCACGGGTTGCGCCAGATAGGGTTGCCGGACGGGGTCATGCCTGACCCGAAGCCGCCGCGGGACGCCCTGACCAAACAGAGTTGACGTTTCAAATACACCGCTATCCATATCTATACTAATACTAGCTGATCCTGCGAACTTCCTACCGCTTAGCAGTCGATATTTTAATTGTTTTTTTAGGCCATTTTTTTAATTTTTCTCTGCGTAAGAACCATCCTCGTACTTCAAGGAATATCCTAAAAAAAGAATTTGCAAAATCTGTTCAGCTGTTCTCGATATTTGCGCTTAGCAACACATTTAGCGATTCATTTTTATATTATAGAAGATTATAAATCTAAAGTAAACTCTGTCGGTCTATTTGTAGGTTTTTCATGGCTAAACAAACAGCTGAACGTATCTTGATGAAATTAACTACAGTATTTAACGGGGAAGGTTTTTGGGATCCTATTTTCTGATTAAACGCTAACAAAGTCGCGGGTAACATCTAGTTTTTAATTCACTAGCAAATTTTTAAAGGTATACATATTAACAATCAACTTCTACAATGGGACTAACTCTGAGATCGCAAAACGAAAATCAGCTGTTCCATGCATTTTGTAGCCGGTCAATTAACTTTTCGTATGGAATATCTAATTTTTATTTTGCGATTTCAGTTGGTCTAATACTAAAAAAGAAAGTGTTAGAATCACATCACACTATATTATAAAGGCTAACTAAAGTTTGGTAGTGTTTATGTTTGTTCTTTCTTCACTCTTAAACTGATCATCGGATTTTGATGAAATTTGGCATGGAGCTAGTTTATATCTGAATTAACACAGACTTCTTTTTAACCGCGGGTAACACTGCAGGGCGCCGCCAATAATTTAATTTTTTTTCATATTTGAACGAGCGAAATGAAGTCTTAAAATCCGTGACTTCCCCTTGGCACACCTGGTTGCTGGGGGAATCAAAATTCATAACGTCACACCCCGAGGGGGCTGGCTAAGGTGTAATACAACACCCACACTTCGCCGGACGATATTCAGTCCCAAATGTGACAGGGGGCGAGCCTGCCGCCATTTACCGGGCTCCAGTTACGTAGCAGATGACATACAATACGCACATATGTTCACACAATGAACAAATTGGTGCGAGCCCCAATCAAAATTTCCCTTAGCACAACCAGGTCTACTAGGACAAAATGGCCAAAATATAGTTGTTTAGCCGTATTATCTGTCAGTCAGTCTGTATCAGTTTTGTGCGATGGGCGCATCGTATTTGTGTAATGTAGGTATTTGTTATTGTTGTATTTTGTAAAATTCTTTTATGTGTAAGTAGTCTATTCGAGAACTAGTTGTCTAGTTAAATAATAGAGTCTAATATAGGTTTTAAGACAACTATTTAACTTTAATTAAATTGTTACATGTATAACCAGCGACCCGCCCCGGCTTCGCACGGGTGCAATGCTGATACTAAATACACTACAGAAAAACTGTGAACGTTGTATATAAAAACATAGCGGCCGCTCTGACTTCGCACGGGTATAACATAATATAGCCTACTAACATCACATTAGAAACCTCAAAAATAACAGTATTTCTCCACTATTTAATGGGTGTTATTATACATATAAACCTTCCTCTTGAATCACTCTATGTATTTAAAAAAAACCGCATCAAAATCCGTTGCGTAGTTTTAAAGATTTAAGCATACATAGGGACATAGGGACAGAGAAAGCGACTTTGTTTTATACTATGTAGTGATTAAATAAAATAAATAAAAAAAATCTGTACTGACTTGTCCGGGTCAGCGGGCACGCTGGTGCGCTTGACGACGCCGAGCGTGAGCGTGAGCGCGTGTATGAGCGCGCGCCGCTCGCGGGTCGCCGCGTCCTCGTCGCGCGCCGCGTCCAGCCCCAGCAGCGCCGCCAGCGCCGCCGCGCTCGAGAACGACGGCCGCAGCCGCGCCCACACCGCGCCGCACGACCCCAGCACCTGGGGTGCAGCTCATATTTAATTATAACATCACATATCGTCACGTCTTCCCCCGACGGGGCTGGCAGAGATGTGTCAGTGTTGTACGTCTTCAACGAACGTTATTCAGTTCCAAATATGACAGGGGGCGAGTTTGTCGCCATACACCGGGCTCCAGTTACGTAGCAGATGACATTTAATACACACAATGAACAAACTGGTGCATGCCTTCAGCTGGATCCGAACCCGCTCCCTCTGGCTTGAGAGGCGAGTCTTCTCCGACTAGGCCATCATCGCTTAATAATAGCGTAGGATTAAATCTGAATTAAACGAAAAAAAGGGATCTGCTGGAAAATTACACATACGGTGTGGTTATCAGTGGAACTGTGTTGTATTCTGTAAAAAGAATGAGTTCTACGCCACCACGGCAGCGCGCTGGTGTCCGCGCGCGCCACTGCTGCCACCGCCAGCGAGTGTGTATAGTGTAGCTACCTCCTGCACGAGCGCGCTCTGCCGCTGGTAGCAGCAGAAGTGGTTGGAGACGAGCAGCAGCGCCTCCTGCAGCGTGACGCTCTCGACCGCGCTGGTGTCCGCGCGCGCCACCACGGCCGCCGCCAGCGAGTGTGTATAGTGTAGCTACCTCCTGCACGAGCGCGCTCTGCCGCTGGTAGCAGCAGAAGTGGTTGGAGACGAGCAGCAGCGCCTCCTGCAGCGTGACGCTCTCGACCGCGCTGGTGTCCGCGCGCGCCACCACGGCCGCCGCCAGCGAGTGTGTATAGTGTAGCTACCTCCTGCACGAGCGCGCTCTGCCGCTGGTAGCAGCAGAAGTGGTTGGAGACGAGCAGCAGCGCCTCCTGCAGCGTGACGCTCTCGACCGCGCTGGTGTCCGCGCGCGCCACCACGGCCGCCGCCAGCGAGTGTGTATAGTGTAGCTACCTCCTGCACGAGCGCGCTCTGCCGCTGGTAGCAGCAGAAGTGGTTGGAGACGAGCAGCAGCGCCTCCTGCAGCGTGACGCTCTCGACCGCGCTGGTGTCCGCGCGCGCCACCACGGCTGCCGCCAGCGAGTGCAGCCGGGAGAATACCGGCAGCAGCAGCAGCGGGTACTGGGAACAAACACACCGGTCACGACTCATACTCAACTGTCCTATCATAAACCTGTAAACCTGTAGCAGCTCGCTTCGCGCAACAAACTTTTGCGGCTCTCACTTCGCGCGGTCAATATTTGCTGGCGCATACGTAGAGCGTATTGCTGAGTATCTACATAAATAATACTGGGATCGAAAATGTCACAGAGCGATTCACCACGTCTTGAAAAAACGATTTACTATAAAATTGACAAAACGTAGTAGCGACTTACCTTCGAAGCTAGTTTGACGAGCAGTCCGGCGGCGTGTCTGCGCACGTTCTTGACCTGGCGCGAGTTCCTGTCCCCGTCGTACACGAGCGCCGCGAAGATCTTGTCCAGCACGCGGGGGAGGAGCTCCGCGCCCAGCGCGCCCACGCCGGGACCTGGGAACACAGATATGTTAACAAATTTATGACATAACGAATCACCAACTAGCGAGATAGTATTTTAGTGTCCAGAAACCACACACATCACACACCAGAGAGGCCAGAGTAAAGAAGCACATTCTATATCTTTGTGCTTCTTGCTTCATCTAAGGCCACAACGTCGCTTGCGATCAGGTGGCCCAACATCGACATATTCGACATTAAAAAATACCTGGGAAATTCACAAATCCCTAGAACATTTGATTTATTTTGAATGGTGGAGTGTTTAATTTTTTGATGTATTCTCAGCTAGTGTTATGTAGTGACGGGTTTATAGCCGGGTGACGTCACACGAACCTGCAAGCTGCGAGTACGCATAGCTGAAGAACACGAAGATCGCGGACATGAAGGAGAGCAGAAGCGAGAGCGCGAGAGCGCTAGCCCCGACGGTGAGATAGCACCAGCTTCGCCTGAGGGGGGAGAGAGAGGAGACTAACCTGCGAGCTGCGAGTGCGCACAGCTGAAGAACACGAAGATCGCGGACATGAAGGAGAGCAGAAGCGAGAGCGCGAGAGCGCTAGCCCCGACGGTGAGATAGCACCAGCTTCGCCTGAGGGGGGAGAGAGAGAGGAGACTAACCTGCGAGCTGCGAGTGCGCACAGCTGAGGAACACGAAGAGCGCGGAGATGAAGGAGAGCAGCAGCGAGAGCGCGAGCGGCGCGGGCGGCGACGCCTCCACGCAGCGCCGGAGCAGCGCCAGCCCCGACGGCACGCTGGGCCGCGGCTCCGCCACCACCAGCCGAGACAGCACCACGTCCAGCGCCTGCGGGGGAGGGGGATAGCTGATACAGACTGTTAACTATCGAAGCGATTACACCAATACAAGCCTGGACAGCATCACACCCAACGCCTGCGGGGTAGGAGGAACTTGACACAGACCAATTCAACCATCAGAGCGACGAAATACTCGAAACATCAAAGCAAACTGAGATACATAACACAGAACTGGACCACAGCTAAAACTAAAAGTAGGTAATCTCGCGCAGTAATTGACCAGGGCTGATGAAATAAGAACTTTAATTTAACATAACATATCGTCACACCTTTCCCCCGAGGGGGCTGGCAGAGGTGTAATACAACACCCACACTTCGCCCGACGATATTCAGTCCCAAATGTGACAGGGGGCGAGCCTGTCGCCATACACTGGGCTCCAGTTCATAATCATAATAATCATTTTCATTTATTTGCTTTTAAAAATAGTTATACAATTACATGAGATTTCCTGTCTCCCAAACTAGGGTGATCCTGTGCTATGGGAGACAGTTGTTGTATCAGATGACATACAATACGCACATATGTTCACACAATTAACAAATTTGTGCGTGCCTCCGGCTGGGTTTGCACCCGCTCCTTCTGGCTTGAGAGGCGGACCTTCTCCAACAAGGCTATCATCGCTTTAATTTAATACACTGAAAAGTCGTTATCGTAAAGAACAAAGTAAGAAACGAAATAGTAAAACAAAAAAGGACAAAACGATTAGTCTATCTAACCCACTAATTCCATTAGCTGTCTCATGATATCTCGAAAAAAATACATAGGAGAAAGAAGAAGAATATAATATTTAAGAGGACATAATATATAGAAGAACTGGTAAACTGTGAACTAATGCCCTAATGCCCGGTACGCTGTCGAGGCCTCAGTGGCCAACAGCATCGAGTCATCCATAAAAAAAAAAAAAAAAAAAAAAGTGAACTAATGCAAACTAAAAAATCGACAAACAGACGAAATTCGTGCAGCATTTTTTTCTATTTGTTTATTGTTACCTGCGACAGCGCTTCCCACTCGACGTAGAGTGCGTCGTGTGTGTCGAGTATGGCAGGGCAGGAAGCCGCCTTGTCCAGAGCGGCGTTCGCCCACTGCTCAACGTACGCCCACGTCACTAGCGGATCCGCTATCATGCAGTGTCTGCAGCAAACGGAAACAAGTAACATTATTAAATCAATGATAAAAAACTCGGCTGCAAAATATTGTGCCCTATGTCACCTCCACTATCAAGACGATTTAAATGACACTTCGAACTGACGAACTGGACTCGGCGGTAGTTAGCGCGGCCTGTCCGCACTAACTCTTGCACCTTCTGTGGCACTTGCTGCCGCTGAAGGTTGGTGGCTTGCCAACTGGTCTCGGCGCTGCTGGTGCTATCCAAAGCTAGCCAGCAAGCTGCCGCCAATTGCAAGCTGAGCGCCTTCTGCCTGGTGGCGGGACCGTACACGCAAACTGCCCCTCTACGTCAGTGCCTTAATCCGGCTTCGTAGGAACATGTACAGAACCCTCAAAAACCCCGAAGGGAAAAACAAACTCAGTCTGTCTAGTTGTAAAAAGTTTTTTATTTGAAACTCACAAGTCAACCTTAGTGAACGTTACGAATGTTACGCGTGCGCGTGTTAAGACATCGTCGCCGCGCTCACAGCGCCATCTAGTAGAAAGTCTTGGAACTAACCTAAACAACTGGTATCAGGGTTAGTTGTAAAGTTTATTACAGTTCATAGTGTTTAGAAAATACATGCATTTATCCACGAAAACTCATTTACCCATTTGTATACGACGTCTCCTACGTTTCCTGATTTCCTTCTGTAACGTCAACGGATAAGCATAGAAGGTTAACATTTATCCAGCAAATTTCTTACCGAAAGCTATCGAGAATCTCAGTGCGACAGCGGTTGAAGAATATAGCGAACTCCTGTTCGCTGTCGTAGTCCATACAAGCGTACGCCGCTGCGCTGTGCACGCCGCTCACTCGCGACCCGGGGTAGCTCACCTGTTGGCAACGAACAACTTTATGAACAAACATCATTCAGATATAATACCTACCTACATTTTAGTTATGGTGCGCCAACTTTTTGGTTAGTAGACCAACCGCGATTCGATTACTGCGCCGCGCGATGCCAAAGTGCTCGGTATAGTTCGCGTCATAAATAAAAAGAAAGCTGAAAGAAAGTGGACGGGGTATGTTTGCGCACGGGTACACTAACTCACGAAATTACTAGGCATTGTTTTAGATTTTGGTGGAATATTCACATCAGTCTATAATGTTGAAAACTAAACCTATCTCCTAGTGCTCGTGCCGCAGCACGCACAGCCACACGGAGTTGTTACAATACCTTGAGTAGTTTGGGAGCGGCCGCCTGCAGCCACTGCGGCAGCGCGCGGCGCACGTGCGGCTGCCGCGCGGCGTGCTCGTGCCGCAGCACGCACAGCCACACGGAGTTGTTACAATACCTTGAGTAGTTTGGGAGCGGCCGCCTGCAGCCACTGCGGCAGCGCGCGGCGCACGTGCGGCTGCCGCGCGGCGTGCTCGTGCCGCAGCACGCACAGCCACACGGAGTTGTTACAATACCTTGAGTAGTTTGGGAGCGGCCGCCTGCAGCCACTGCGGCAGCGCGCGGCGCACGTGCGGCTGCCGCGCGGCGTGCTCGTGCCGCAGCACGCACAGCCACACGGAGTTGTTACAATACCTTGAGTAGTTTGGGAGCGGCCGCCTGCAGCCACTGCGGCAGCGCGCGGCGCACGTGCGGCTGCCGCGCGGCGTGCTCGTGCCGCAGCACGCACAGCCACACGGAGTTGTTACAATACCTTGAGTAGTTTGGGAGCGGCCGCCTGCAGCCACTGCGGCAGCGCGCGGCGCACGTGCGGCTGCCGCGCGGCGTGCTCGTGCCGCAGCACGCACAGCCACACGGAGTTGTTACAATACCTTGAGTAGTTTGGGAGCGGCCGCCTGCAGCCACTGCGGCAGCGCGCGGCGCACGTGCGGCTGCCGCGCGGCGTGCTCGTGCCGCAGCACGCACAGCCACACGGAGTTGTTACAATACCTTGAGTAGTTTGGGAGCGGCCGCCTGCAGCCACTGCGGCAGCGCGCGGCGCACGTGCGGCTGCCGCGCGGCGTGCTCGTGCCGCAGCACGCACAGCCACACGGAGTTGTTACAATACCTTGAGTAGTTTGGGAGCGGCCGCCTGCAGCCACTGCGGCAGCGCGCGGCGCACGTGCGGCTGCCGCGCGGCGTGCTCGTGCCGCAGCACGCACAGCCACACGGAGTTGGCGGCCGCCGCCAGCGTCAGGGACGGGTGTGCGCTCAGCAGCAGCATGCTCTCCAGCAGCAGCGGCAGCCAGGACTCCAGGTTGTTGGCGTGCGCCCACATCAGAGTCAGCTGCTGGGCCAGCCCTACCAGCACCTGGACCGACAATTCTTACTTATTATAAAATCGAAAGTCTCTGTCTGTCTGTTTGTAAGCTTTTCACGCTAAACGGATATTCATGAAATTTGATAATTAGTTACAGTATTTCACGAGGAATGTTTCTGAATACTATTTTCTAAAAAAACGCGAACAGAGCCGCGGGTAACAGCTAGAAATGTAAACTGCATGGTGATAAAAATCCAATAAACAAAACACTAGACTGTCCTCTGTTCGAAAGCCGAGTGTTTAATAATAGTAATAACCTGCGATAGTTTCTTGAGGAACAAGTAGTGCGGCTCGTCGACTGCGTTGATGGAGGCGCGCGTAGCGTCCCGGATGCACGTGATGGCCGCCGAGCTGAACAGGATCATCAGCGGCTTGCGCTCCTTCGTCTGACGTCACAAGAATACTATTGTCAACACTGCCTACAACACTTGTGCCACAAATTGATATACTACGTTTAGCTTTATTAGGGCGTACCATTCCGCGCCCGACCGCAGACGGCAGCAGCTGCAGCAGGCGACGACACTTCTGGTTTGCATATATTTGCATGGGCCACATGAAGCTAGCTGCATCTGCCGCTAGCTTCATGTCGCTCGCTGCGCAACGTATCTCACACAAATACATATCTCGACGACGCGTCTGCTGTTGCCGTCTACGGGCGGGCGCGGAATGGTACCATTACATACACCTATCCCCTTAGCAATAAACGTTATATAGCCTCGGAATAGTAGTAAAGTGTTTTGCCTTTTTCTTTCTTTTAAATTTTTGAACTTGATCGAAAAAGACAAAAGATTGAAAAAAAAAGATTGATTGTAAAGACAGGCTAGTGGTTTAGGCTAGTCTAAAAGCAAGCCCCAACTCACAGATCCCTTCCTGTTGACGACCTGCAGCAAGCACTCAGCCGCTGGCAGCTGGAAGACGTCGTCCTGCAGCAGTACGCACAGGATCTGCAGCAGGTAGCCGCTGTTCATCACTATGTGGTTGGTTGACACCCACTCCACAAACTCAGTCAGAGTGCGGAGGACGGCCTGTTGGGGATTGTGGACATTTCAGATTTCAGTCTTACATTGCATCACGCTAATGTTATACATGCAAAAGTTTGAATGGATTGATGAATGTTGGTTACTCAATCACGCCAGAACGGCAGAACGAATCTGGATAAAATTTGGCACAGATATAGATAATAGTCTGGAATAGCGCATAAGATACTTTCTAACCGCGAGTGAAACTGTGGGGCGCAACTAGTGGAGTTATAAAAAGAGGAAGCTTGAGCTTTACTTGAGCTTAATTTCGCAGACCGCGCCCCTTATATTACCCGGCTCTCATATTATTTTCTTCTGTCAACTTTCCGTCTACTGTTGATATGCGGGCGTTAAATGGCGCACCTGTAGGCCGCCAGATCCATCCAATTCAGTATGTATGTATATTCAAAATTGCGCTTTATTTATTTAATTTTTCAATTTTAGGGAAATTTTCGACTTAATAAGTTTTACATAGGTAATGAAAAGAAATAAAAGAAAAGCCATTTAGAAATTATTAATAATTAGTTGAATTATTATTTGTACTGACTTTGCTACACAATTTGAATATAACGGCAAGATGCCCCTGCAACGCCAGTACCAGGCACTATGTCTGCGTACTTTGCGCCTTACGGTGCTTTTCGCAATCATTCGGAAACATTTCTGATCGGATCAGAAATGTTAAACTCAAATTGTTCAAATCTCAATCTACTTTTATACATTTTAGAATAAGGAATCAAGCATAAATCCGAACGGAAGAAGAATTAATCACGTTTAAAAATTTATGAATTTAGACTGAAATTCTGTTTAATTTTTCGGAATAATTTAGGTTTAATTTTTTTTATCCGAACGGAAACGTTTCCGAATGGTTGTGAATAGCCCAGTTAAAATCTTTCGTGTGTGTTGATCGTATATTTACTGCCTTGCCACCAATATTACTTTCTCTACTCACTACTGTCCTTTTCAACCGACTTCAAAAAAGGAGAAGGTTGTCAATTCGATTTCGATTTCGATTCGATTTTCGATTTTTTTGTATGTGTTACGCAATCGTTCTGCCAATTATAAGTCGATTTTAATGTTTTTTTTGGTTTCGTGATAATACTTCAGAGGTGGTCCCATATAAATTTTATCGTAACCAAGTCAAGATGTTTTTAAAGTATCAACAAGTCTAAAAATTGTTCACAAAATCCAAATCGGATGAAGGGAAGTCGATTCTTCAAGCTTTGCTTTTTTATCTTGCGAAGCGATGATAGCCTAGTTGGAGAAGGCCCGCCTTTGAAGCCAAAGGGAGCGGGTTCAAGCCCAGCCGACGGCACGCATCATTTTGTTCATTGTGTTAACATATGTACGTATTGTATGTCATCTGCTACATGACTGGAGCGCGATGTGTGGCGATAGGCTCGCCCCCTGTCACATTTGGGACTGAATATCGTCCGCCGAAGTGTGGGTGTTCTACTACACCTCTGCCAGCCCCCTCGGGGGAAAGGCGTAACGATATGTTATGTTTTATTTTTTATCCTATGTACCTGTACTACTCTCCCGTTGCTCGCAGCGCCGGCGTAGTCTCCGGCCGCGGTCTTCTCTCTGAACTCGCGCACGTGCACTTCGATGAGGTTCATGAAGAACGCGAATATCTCCGCCATGTTGCTCGTCAGCGCCTGGTAGATGTCCTTGCGGCGCTGCTGCTGTTCCAACGTCTGCCCACGAAGATATAGGGTTAATTTTTTAGTTTATATATTTTTAACCACATTTGTATATTGGAACAGAAATGGCTAACGTAGAGTTTGGGAATTAATATTAGTTTTCTTACAATTGTAAATGTTTTTCATGGCAACATTACCATGCACACAAGGTTAAAAAAGAAGTGGAGAGCGAGAGCAAGATCATCGAGATATAACGTAGTGTTCCATCTTTTCCTCTAGTTTTTCCTGTGTCCCTTTTCGTTTTAATAAAATAAAGCGAGACGCAGCATATCTTCTCTGTACATTCTCTGTACTTTCTCTGTACACAGCATTAGACAAATGCCGAGAAGTCCCAGTACTTTCGAAATTTCGCTTCGCTCGGTCAATTATGTAAGAAAACAAACATTAATTAAACACACAGAAATTAAGAACAATAGGCTCATCGTTTTCACTTACAGTACAGGCAGATGGCTATAATTGACGAAGAAAATTTTATACCTGCTTTGAAGTTTGTATTCACAGAAAGCTTATATTAATAGAATTTGAATAAACATAAGAATAAAACGAAACCTAGTCATGATATCATAGCAACACATTATTACAGACAAAGAGAGTTATATCCTACTAATATTAGGTCCTTACGTATGAAATTAGCGTTTTGTCGTACTGATCAATTTCATCTGAAATATCTCCTCTTTGGTTAAGAATTCGAAATTCAAATTAATAAATTCATTTAGCTGGTTTTTTTTTCTTTGGAATACAGTCATTCATTTGTTATTTTCCTCATTATTTTTTCTTTGGCGTCGCTTATTACCGCGCAATGGAAAACATGAAATATCGGTATATTTACGACACAGAATATGCTCTATTACATAGATTTACGAGTACGAGTTCTACCGTGGCACCAGTGCTGCAGAAACAGCTCGAAGAATTAATGATGTGTACGGCGCTGGTGTCGCTAAAGACAGCATGGTACGTTTTTGGTTTCAACGTTTTCGTTCTGGAAATTTCGACCTTAAGAACCAACCCCGTGGACGGCCGGAGATCAAAGTGAAAAACGAAGAATTAAAGGCTATTGTGGAAGCGGATCCATCACAAAGCACTTCAGAGATAGCAGCAGGCTTCGGGGTAAGTGACAAAACTGTATTAATCCACTTGAAGCAACTCGGGAAAGTAAAAAAACTCGAACGATGGGTACCTCATGAATTGAGTGAATCGAACTTGCAAACACGGGTCGCCTGCTGTGTTACTTTGCTCAACCGACACAATAATGAAGGGATTTAAATTGAATCATTACTTGTGATGAAAAGTGGATATTGTACGATAATCGAAAGCGCTCATCGCAATGGCTGAACCCTGGAGACCCAGCCAAATCCTGCCCTAAACGAAAATTGACTCAGAAAAAGTTACTTGTAAGTGTTTGGTGGACTAGCGCCGGTGTCGTTCACTACAGCTTTCTTAAATCTGGCCAAACGATTACGGCAGATATCTATTGTCAGCAACTGCAAACCATGAAGGAAGAACTAGCTGTTAAACAACCGAGATTGGTCAATCGCTCTAGGCCACTGCTGCTTCACGACAACGCAAGACCACACACTGCACAACAAACAACCACTAAGTTAGCTGAGCTACAATTGGAATGTCTGCGATATCCACCGTACTCCCCGGACCTTGCTCCAACAGATTACCATTTCTTCCGGAATTTGGACAACTTCTTACAAGGAAAAAAATTCCACTCCGATGCAGCTAGGGATTGCAATCCGGCGGCGTTTTCAATCCAGCGGAACTTTTGCTGGATTGACCTGAATCCAGCTGGATCCAGCGCGGATCCAGGAAAACGTGGAACGAAAATAAAAAGATTTATTAATTTGTACTTCTTACGATAATCTTTGAAATCTTCCACTCATTTGGTGATATCTTATATTAATTTGCTTTGGTTTTTTAATAATTTGAGATCAAAATAATCAACATAAAATTAAATAACAAACATAATAACCTTATATTCATATAACATTTAAGATCGCTGTAAATGATCGCTCTGATGGTATGTGGAGAAGTCGGCAATTGAAATCCTGATTTTGCGAATAATAATCTCAAGTCGAATGATGTACAAAATGTACTTAGACTAAAGCCATCTTTACACACCATCCTAGTGACCAAACTCTCCATAGAATTTTCCTTTTCTAAGTAGAAATCAATAGTCTTCTTGGTCTTCTTGCTCGGAACTACTTCCTGATAATCTTTATTTTTTGAAGTAGTTGCTATAGCATCAGTGGAAGCTTGTGAATCTGCATTATCTAAATCTTTGTTGGGTGAACTACGAGTAGCTTTGTTGCCACTGACATTACTTATGACACTGATACAGTGTACTTTTTGTAAATGCCCTTTTAACCCTGTAGTGGAGCGGTTGCTAATAAGCAATGTTTTTAGGCATAGCGAGCACTTGGCACTTCGACTATCCAACTTTACGAAAAAGTCCCACATTCTTTTTTTACCGTCGCTAGAATTCTTTGACTGTCCGAAAAACAGCGTTAAATCTGTAATGAAGAAAAGATCGGTGAAGTATAAGATAAGTATGCCTAAAGATAAATAAATACAACTATCGCGATGCAATAACTTAACAAAACCAATAAGGTAATATTTTATTTAAACTGTCGCGATTACTATTACACATTTTGTAGGTATTTCGGGTTTCAAATTGCGTTCAAACTTCCTTTTGTTTATTTCCGATATTTTGGCGCTATTGCAAGCACCGCACCGTGGTTACGGGAGGACTAATAGTTTGAACGCGTTTTTGATCTGGAAAAATCTGGAAAAACCTATAAAAACCTATCTTTATACACATGGCACAGCTTGTTTTCAATCAAAATTGCGCATTTTAGCAATCTTGTTTAATAGCAACAATACTCACACACAAAGTTCTAAATAACTAAATAGTCCACTGGAGGATATGTACCTACTTCCTGCAATTAAAGGTAGGTAATAAAATAAGATCGGTTTAAATAAGAAAAAAAAACCAAAAAGATTTCGCGATGTGTTGACGAACCTCACCAAACGTGTCTTCCTTTTCCTTCTTCGAGAAAGTAAGAGACATGAATCAAATCAACATTAATACTAAAATTAAAAATAATCATTTTACTTTACTTACCTTTCAGTCTCTCAAACAACAACCAACACGCACTTCATAAGCACTTTAGTGACACAAAGACACTTTCTATCGAGACGAGAGCAGTTATTCAACTCATCAACTGTCTTTGATTTATAAAATAAACAAACATAAGCGATACAGTTGGTAAGGGGGAAAGGGGGCGGGCGGCGTTGCCTTTCATGTGGCACGTGCTATGGTGACAGAACGGCAACGTTGCCGCGCCGATTCGAAAATGGTGGCAACTCAAAACTAAACAATAGAAATTGATTCGTTTGCGGATCCGCATCGCTGGATCAAGATGTATGCTGGATCCAGCATGTTTAAAAAGGCGCTGGATCCAGCTGGATTGCTGTATGCTGAATCCAGCAATTGCAATCCCTAGATGCAGCAGTCCAAACCGCCTTCAAAGAGTTTATTGATTCTCGCCCCCATGGTTTTTATAGTAAAAGGGATCAATGAACTACCCATAAGATGGCAAAAGTGCATAGATAACAACGGTGCACACTTTGATTAATTAAATATATTTTACAAAAAAAAAACGACTTTTTATTCCTCCCGTACAAAACGCCAATTTCATACGTAAGGACCTAATATTATAAACGCGAAAGTTTGTAAGAATGGATGGATGGATGGATGTTTGATACTCTTTCACGCCAGAACGGCTGAACAGATTTGGATGAAATTTGGCAGATAGATTATAGTCTAAAATAGCACATAGGATACTTTTTAACCGCGGGTGAAACCGCGGGGCGCAGCTAGTTTTATAATAAATACCTATTTGTTATTTTTTTTTATTTAATTTTATGTTCACCACCTACCCTTTTCACATTTATTTTAGTTCCTGTCTATCCAAAGGTTACCTGGAAGAAATCGCTTTATGCGATAAGGTCGCCCTTGTACTCTGGGTCGGATTTAGAGGTGTTGAGGCCCTAGGGCAACAGGAAATTGGAGGCTTCTTATTATTACTCAAGTAAAATAAAATAAAAAACAATCAAAAATGTAATCCAATGTTATTTATTGCATGAAACAAATTAAATTATTTAACTACTCAAATAGGTTTTAAAGTAATATCTTTTTACGTAAATTTCTTTTTTTTAGTATCTTTAGTTAGTGGCTACAGTCCCGGGGCCTCCACAAGAGAGGGCTCTCTTGTGGACCCGGGACTGTGGCCCCGTCTGCCCTCCCCTAAATCCGGCCCTGCTTTTATTACCGAATAAATACGTGAATACATATTATGTTAGTTTTTTAAGGTTTTCATTGTAGTTTTTGGTGTGCAGTAAGTAATATTGTATTGTATAGACGCGGAAAGTGTTTAATATTAGGTAGGTATGTAGAGAATAGAAGATGAATAATTTACTGCAGTTCAATAGAACATCCAAGTTTATTGGGATTGCTCCCAACGGCCACGGGGGTCGATATCACAAAGTTTTAATTTTTGTCCTAACTGCCGCCTGTGGGGCTTATTAGGACATAAAAATATTTTTTATAGTCACAAACTATAGAGTTTGTCATTTTAATATAGTTTCATTAATATTAATATATTTTTTTATTTTTCGAAACCCATTATTGTTACTTTACCTAATTTGTTCAGAATTTCAAATTCATCACGCATATTAAATTTCGTAATTTTTATCCCAACTAATATTTTAATGCGAAAGTGAGCGTGTTCGTTTGTTTGTTTGCTTGTGACACTTACTCACGACCTAAATAATCAACCAATCATCATGAAATTTTGCATACACGTTGTCTAAGATATAGAAAAGGACATAGGGTACTTTTTATCCCGAAAAAATTAACGGTTCCTGTGGGACCGCGGGTGAAACCGCGGGGCGCAGCTAGTTGCTTAATAAATATAGGTACATTGTGTAAGTTTTTTTTAACCGACTTCAAAATGATGAAGGATTTTGTAGCATACCTATAGATTTTATTGCCGTGTGATTGCCGAGTATTAAGAACCATTTGATAGATCTATCTTCATCTTCTATCATCAAGCATCTATGCTTCCTTGAATAGATGATTGGTTTTACATTAGATCTCATAGTTTTATATGATAGTTTGCGTTGCGAGACTTCGGATTTTTACATGTAATGTTTTTGATAGGACCTATCTTTATTCAAACAGGGAATTTTAATGGCCCCTCTTCACAATAGGCGATCAAAGACGATTACCCGAGAATGTGTGGAGGGCTTACTCGTCTGTAGATAATCGCCCATCATTTTCTATGCTCGCGGCGTTAATCGTGTGATCGGCGATTACGCTGAACGATCATCGCCTATTGTCAAGAGGGGTCTTTACGTTTCATCCGAAACCCGATTTAAAGGTCATTCTCAGCCGAAAACGCCACTAGAGCTAACCAATCTGAAATCTGAGCACCGCACCGATACTGCTTTCAGAAGAAAAACATTGGCGGGCATCGGCCCGCTTAATAGTGTGTAGTGGACATAACGAAATCCATTGTCATTGCCGTCACTAATACTTTAGGTTTACTATTTCGATATTTCTAGACATTTTACAATAAAGTGTCTGTAACTTTACTAAATTTAACAGAAATAAACGATATCATTTTTTCTAAGCTAATGATGAAATGAGAAGGTTTCCAGATTATGAGTGCACCTCACGAAATGCATGGACCAAGGCCAAGCGCAATGTCGTGACGCGCGCTGCACTTATATTATCAGGTTGATATGATGTTACATATTATGCAATATCATGTTTTTATACAACTTCCTGATAAATAAGTAGACATGTATGTTTTTATTAATATAAATAAGATTGGTTTGTTGAATCTAACCCTAGACAAAACAATAAAGTCTGCCTTCTATTTTTTCGAAACTAAACAGCTGAAATAATACCTGTAAAAGTCACAGGCAAACCCGTGAGGCGCTCATAGTTTGATGCTCCTAATCATTAATTAATTATATGCAATATAGGCTATAGCCACAATTGCAGTGCTTAGACAATTAAAAACCAACCATGTAGACAAACCTGTAAAGTGGCAACATCTTCAGTTAACCTCAGGAAGATGTGCAGCACTATTTCCGTCTGCATGTGACCGCGTCCGCAGGCGTCGTTCAGCTCGCCGAGCAGTGTAGGCCAGTGCTGTGGCCACTCACGCTTTATCATCTCTACAATAACTCGAGCAAGTGCATTGTTGAGGTGGCCTGTCTCCCATCCACCCATGTAAAGCAACTTCATTGAGTTTTCCTAAAAACAATGTTTGGTTAGAACAAGATTAGATTCAAATCAACTGTTAACATGCATATATTGGAAAACAATCAAAAATGTAGTGCTGAATTGTTCAATTACAATATGAATAGTCGGCAATATGTAGGCATATTAAATATATGTAGGCAATTGAGAATTGGTAATAAAAAATGACCTTCAATATCAGATGAATCTGATGTCATTCATCACTAAAATTAGAAGATTTCACTTTCTGGAACATCATGATTTAGTCATGTAGATCAACACAAATATTAATAGCTAATATGTATTATGGTATTAGACAAAAAGATACCTTAATAAATATCTTTTCAGCCTGTGTGATATGAGGCCAGCGACTCTGCACTGTGTGCTCCATGAGCTTGAGTCCGAAGTGCTTGACGACAGGTGAGTACTGCGGCCCGTTTGCTAGCAGGAGCCCTGCTTGGGCGCACCAGGGAGAGTGGTCCTTGAAGCTGACAAGGAACACAAGTTGTTTGAATAAGATACATTATCCCCTTGAAAGTTTGCACATCAACTTTACTGAGCCGTCTACATGTTTGCATGCAGCTTGATTTCTTTTGAAATAAAGCTTACAATATGGTGCACTTCTAGCAAATCTGCATAGCAAACCAATTAAAGAGATTGTAATTAGATTTACGAAACCATACCTACAATCTCCCTATATGTACATATATTCTTTAAATTTATACATTATCACCCTGTCAACTTAAAAATGCAGAATTTGTATAGACTAAACCTTCATAGTCTAGGCTACTTTCCCAATAACTATTGTAAATTAAAGTGATTGGACTAAAGTGAGTTTATTTACTTTTCACAAGCATTATAAGCCTGGACCCGTTGCTCATGGGAGACAGTAGCCAAATGAGTAAGCTCCACAGCTCGGCTCAGCTCATCTGCCAGCAGCAGCACTTCACTCGGCACCTCGCCTCCATCCATGTTCATCGTTAGGTGCTCTTCTCTCTAGAAATTTACCAAAATATGGTGCAACGACTGCCAAGCCATACAAAGAATAAAGGTACACTACACATTTCTTTATCCTTACCAGCTAGGAGCAAATGATTTACACTCGCGAGAAGTATTTCACTTCATGCTCTTCGAAACTTCAACTCTGTAATAAAATTCACAACATTGTCTCAGATGGGGAGTTCGCAAAAAAATGTAAATATTACAAAACGACTGCCACCCGGTCCCGGTACGGGGCGTGCAGCCGCACTAATGAACTGTTTTAATGAATTTATAGTATTTCAACATTAGCAGCAGACAGTAGGATATTTCAAATATTTTTTAGACATGGTTGCAATAAAAATGTACGCGAAAACTTCGAATTTTAGAACAAAACACTAAAAATACCTCGTGTCTGATTAGGACATTTTATGAACTAAATTTATCATCTGTGGTAAGTGGAAAAAAGTGTTGGCTGATTAAAAGAATGAGTGAAGCAGATTTAAAAAATTCAAACACATTTTAGCATTGATTGGTTTGACTTGACACTTGAGAGGTGACTTTGCAAGCGAAGGCGAGCGCTAAGCTGCGTCTCGTTTTATTATAATAATATTAAAACTAAACGAGATGCAGCGTATTCTTTGGAATTCGTCGGTTTGGTCCGTACCCACTGGGTACGCTGGGTACTACCCAGCATTAACATCATTGTTTATTCTGTGCTTGAACTTTTAGACTTGAGAGAAATCTACTCAAATCTTGTCTTTTGTCTATGGAAAATTTTAGTGTCATTGTCATGTCAAAACGTTTTGTCAAAAATAGTTTGAGAAAAGTAAAAAAATCGCACGGGCTATTTCCAGACATTGCAGTGTCAAATAAATGTCACTGTCAAAATTACAGTGACAGCAGTGAGGAAAATTTGACATCTGTGGACACAATCAGTAAAAAAAAATTATAACGACGTGAATAATCGGCATTAATTTTCCTTTCATAAGTTTTTTTTCTCTATTATTAAAGAAGGTCTAGAAACCAGTAACACACGTTTTCGTACACTGAAATCATACCTAGAATGATTCTAATAATCTGAATTTTACCTATCTAAATGAGGATTTGTCCGGTAAATCATATATTTTTAGCTGCCCTCTTCGTAGTAAATCATCCCTTTATTCTACCATCACTAAGTGTAAAGTTCCGCTTCCAATACACATTTCTTCTCTGCTCTCATTCCCAAACAAAAAAATCATTTTTTCATTGCTAATTTCATTCAGTCCAACAACATACGTCTATAGTTTTTCTTTCTTTTTCCTTTCATTTCTTCTATCTATATTATGTATATTTTCTTTCATTCTATCTACCCCACCAGGATTATTTCTCTTCTTTTCTTTTTATACTAATAATACTATCACCTCCCTCACTGTTGATGGCAAAATTGCCCCAAAACCCAAAGGGGCAGAAGCCACTAATTAAAAAAAAAATGAGGATTTATAAAATTATAAACAACTTTTTGACTTTTCTGAGGATCAAGAGGGCTATTCCTGCGCGTGAGATGAGATGAGATTTCATCTTGGTCACTCTCACACCTATGACTATTCAAACGAGAGCAACAAGGACGAAAAATGTTGAGATGAAAATTTCAAATTTCTGAATAGGGTCCCTGGGACCCTATTCGGAGATAGAACAAACAATAATGTTCATCACATGAATGTTTGCCCTAGGGGGGAATGGAACCTACGCCCCCACGATTAGAAGGCAGGTTCACTACCGACTGAGCCACTGAGGTAGTAAAGAATTCTATTCATGGACAAAGCTGAAGTCAAAAAGAACTTCGGCATCGTCAAAATTATCGTTATTAAAATGGCAAAACTGTTCAATTACCGTTATTATTTAACCTGTGGCGAACGAGCAGTTTTTTTATCTGTGTTTTTTTTGTAGTCTGTTATGTTCTGGGAATAGCGATGGCCAAAAAAAAAAATAACAAAGATTGTTTTGAAGTTTTGAATTTGAATTCAAGGCGGGTCTGAAACCGCATTTCAATTTTGTAAATATTTCTATAGCAAAGAAAATGAACCAGAACCCTAACTATCTCGAACCTTCCTTAGAAAAAAAGCTAAAAGGCCATCGAAATACAATTACAGCTTTGTTTTTCAGTCCAAATGAAGAACGAGTAGCTAGCGGCTCTTTAGACAACAGTATATTGGTAATCTCCAAGCCCGTTTCCATAGTTACAGACCTTGCAGAGCTCAACACATTAGAAATTTGTAGAAACGAATACTATAAGTTTATCTTTTCAGCTATGGGATATTCGTGGCACAATGCGGAGCTACAGGTTCCAGGGTCACGACGAAGCCGTGACAGACGTGACTTTCTCGCCATCCGGGAAGTACATGGCATCTGCTTCTCGAGACAAGACAGTCAGACTGTGGGTTCCTACTGTCACCGGCAGCACCGGCGTGTTCAAGGCTCACTCACAGACTGTAAGGTCCGTCCAATTTAGTCCAGACGGAACGAAGGTAAGCAGTGGCTGTATCACAATAAAATACTTACTCTCATTTTGTAACTGCACTAGAACCGAGTTCACAAAACATGTTTTATATCTTTCAGATTATAACAGCATCAGATGACAAAATCGTGAAACTGTGGGATACAGAGAAACAGAAATTCCTAGCTTCATTTGTTGGCCACACTAACTGGGTGAGGTGTGCTCGTATGTCTGGAGATGGCTCTGTCATTGCCTCATGCTCTGATGATAAAACTACAAGACTCTGGAACCCAGATACTGGAGAATGCATCCACACATACAAGGATCAGAAAGGCCATGGAACATATTTAGCTTGGCACCCATCTGGTTGCTATATAGCTGTGGGCACAAGCAAGGGGAATGTTAAGCTATTTGATGTCAGGACACACAATCTTGTGCAGTATTATAGGTAGAAATATTTATCTGATTAACAGCTTTCATACTTACCTATTCAAAATTCTAATTTTTATGCAAAAAAGCCTCCAGAGGATTTTTAAATCAAATTTGAATTTAAAAAAAATCATCTGTTTGAACATAGTATTTTAAAAGGTCTAAATATTTTCTGATGATTGCTAACAGCCAGAAATAGCACAAATATGAATGATATCAACTTTTTTAAGTATCCTATTGAAGTATATTGCCTGTAACTTTATATCAGAAGAAAATCTTACAATCTGCTCTGTGTTTGTTTGAGCTTTCTGAAAACATGAAGACAGTAATTTTATAATTATATTATTATGTGTTCTTATTCCAGTGTCCATGATGATGCTGTAACTCAGCTGGCATTTCATCCTAGTGGCAGCTACATACTTACTTCAAGTAAAGATGGCATGATGAAGGTAACTTCATTGGGTATACATTCCCAGCATCTTGTTACCGTTTTTTGGCATGTTGATGTTGAATTTTTTACCTAGTTAATTATAGGTTGTAGTAAAGAAATAGATGTCCTATTATAGCATGTCCTGAGCCCATATTTGATTGGCACAACATGGTTTTCCAGATACTAGACTTGCTAGAAGGACAGCCAGTCTTCACACTGAGTGGACACACAGGAGCAGTTAACAGTGTGATATTCTCACAAAGCGGTGATATGTTTGCATCAGCTGGCGATGACAAGTTGGTAGGTTATTTGAACATTCAGTAACTACTGCTGTTTGGACCTAAGTTCAATTATGAAATAATAATAAATCTTATTTTCCAGGTGTTTGTTTGGAAAACCAACTTTACACAACTTGGTAATGACTCAAAGGAAAATATTGCACAAAATGAATCTCCTGTACCCAGTACCACAACCCAGATGTCTACAACAAAAAAGAAGGTTCTGAAAAAGCGATAATAATATTGATAGTACTTATAATCATTAATTAATTATCATTGTAAATTGTATTGTATTTGTCTTTACTGACTGTACAGGTCGGGCCAAACTTCAGGCCAACCCTGGTAAGGCCTAATGGTTCTGACTACTATCTGGCAGCTAAATTTCATAATATACAATCATACATATATTATAAATTATTTCCAATATGTAGTTTAGTAGTTTGTAGAATTACCATGAATTCTAAAAAAATATCCCTTCCTATCCAGGAGAATTTGAAATTAATATCATCAGCATACACAGTAGCATTTCAAAAGTTGGAGTTTAGAAACAACTGTCATCCCTTGAAGAGATCATGGTCATGCTAGTTACAATTTACTAATGCAATTCTACAAACCAGGGTAAAAGAGTGTGGCACCTGTGTTATCACAGCACCAAGTATCCTGTGACTACATACGGCCACATGGATAACAGGTGTGAAGTCAACAGTGAGTGCCTCAGACAATCATGCTTGGAAGAGCCCAATGCTAACAGCACCATGATAGAGGACACTGGCTCTGATAACTCGAGAAATTTTGCATCTTCAAATTATACTCCCAGAACTTATTCTAGGAATTCTGCTACGAAGAATGAATATCTTGTTTACACACATGACTCTGAAGATCACAGTGTGGGTCACATAAGCCATATCCCTCGGAGACCACCTACTCCATCTACCTTTACTATACCTTCCTGCTTTAATAAGTCCAATGTACCTAGTGTGAATGATGATTTATTTGGGATGATTAAACTCAAAGATAATGATGTATGTTACACAAGTGGCTCTATAGAATGGGTTGGTAGAAAACGAAGTTATCCCATTAATAGTGGCTTTAAAGTAATCAATGAAAACTTCAGACAAAGCAATGAGTATTGTCATAAGCGGCCAAAAAGATTAGATAAAACATTTAATGTAGGAGACGATAACAAGATAAAGGAATGTGATTGTGCAGATGTGTTGCCAACTGTTAATGCCATTGTAGACCACTTGAATGCATTGCATGAAGCTGTCGATCTTGTGGACTTGAGGCTCAACAACCTAGAGGACAACATAGACAAGTACTAATGATTTAAGCCTTTTACATAGTTGCTAAATAAAATGTTTTTAATTATTTAAAAAATATATTTATTTTAATTAATCACTATGATTAGGTTCAATATTGTGGCATGTTAAGAATATAAAATTGTGACAAAAAGTTATAGCAAAACATGGGTTAAAATAAAACAAGAAAACGATAAAAAACATCAACGAAACCATGTAACATTTGATGACTAAAACTTACATAGGTGCCTTCACAGTCTATGCCTCACTTTGTACATGAATGTTTATAAATTTCAATAAAATATTGTAAACATTCATTATCACCTGCCTGTTCCTTGGCCTTCCTCCTTTGTGCAACTATTGCGTGCCCGCGTAGGTGGTTTTTTTGCCAGTTTTCTTAATTACATCTAATAAATGATCAGCACTTAATGTTGATGTCACAGAAACTTTCTGTTCTGGTAAGCTGATAGCGACGTCATCGACGCCTTTCCCTTTCAGCCTGTTGAGCACTCTTTCGACCGCGCCGGAACATCCCTCGCAGGTCATCTCCACGTTGAAGATATGGGTCTGTAAATTGATCACAAAATAGTAAAAGAAGTCTTTAGAAACAATAAATGCTAATATTCTGACACTTACTGTTGACATGCTGACTTTTTGTTCCAATGGATCTAAATTTTTTGATGAGTTGGCACAAGTAATTTTTTAAGAAAGAAGCAAAATTTGCCAAGGAAACAAAGCAAGAAAGCAACTGAAAGATTTGTCTTGGTTTTGTTTGTGACGTTTACATAATGTAATGATGTGTGACAGATGACAGTGTCGAGCAGTCCTACGTCATTTGAATTTTAACAAAGAAAAACTTGAAAAAAAAATTAACTGCCCTCTTCATAGTCAATCATCCATAAAATCTATCATCACTAATTGTAAAGTTCCGCTTCCAATACACATTTCTTCTCTACTCTCATTCCCAAGCAAATAAATAATATTTTCATTAGCTAATTATATTCAGTCCAATAACATCCGTCTTTAGTTTTGCTTTCTATTTCCTCTCATTACTCTAAAAGTGTCTTCTACCTTACCTCGCCGGGCTTTTCTTATCAATGACTATTGACTAATATCACCTCCCTCACTGTTGAAGGCAAAATTGCCCCAAAACCTTAGGGGGCAGAAGCCACTTATTATGTAAAAAAAAAAAAAAAACATCAGAGAGGCGTACGACAGATTGCCCATGGAGCATCGGGACCAAAGAGCCGGATATCCGATAATCAAAGTATTTTTAGTCTGTAGATTTAAGATTTCAGTTCATGTTCATTCATTATCATTAACATTCATTCGCGCAGCTGTCATGGTGTTTTGCCGTATGTTCGCTTTATTTTCAATTTATTTTAATACAGTCATGTTTTATTAGCAATACCTCAACATGTCGCTTCAAGAGAATCTCAGAGAGTTGGGCTGGTAATTATTAATATTTATAAACATTGGTCTACTGGGATAATTTTGATAAATTAAGGTGCTTCCAATATGGTTCTGTATTCCTCAGGCATCTAAGCAAAAGCGGCGTGGAAACAGTGAGTGAAAACGGCCAAATACAAGATGTAAATATTCTTAGCAGAAAGGCACTCGATGTAAGTACAGGTTCCAGGCTAAAACTAATATATCTGGGGTATTTAAAGGTCATCAAATTTGTCTATGATTTCAGTATGATTTGAGAGATATTGGAGATGCTGCTTTTCCTGAGGACTTCGCAAAGGAACCCTCCAAGTTGGAGACACCTATAGTAGTCCAAATACAGAAAATAAGGAATGTGTCAGCACCAAAAGCCAATGAGGAGTCAAACCATGCTCCACGCATGCTGAAACTGACCATGCATGATGGCAAGACTACATGCATAGGCTTGGAAACTAGTCCTATTAGTAGCATAAGTATTAATACACCACCAGGGACTAAACTCCTCTTGAATAATGAGGGGCTGGAGGCATGCCATGGTATTCTTTGGTTAACACCGAATGTAGTAACACTTTTGGGGGGTAAAGTATCTCATATGATAGAGAAATGGGAGCTAAACCGAAGTCTTGCAAAGCATACAAGAGGTGAGTAAAAACAAAGAAAAAATTTATTGCACTCTTACTTTTTATTAAAATACCAGCAACTATAGACTATTTCATAGCAGTAAGTGTTAGTAAATTAGTTCTATATTATGGTTTTAGACATTGTAAGTACCTCCTATAGTTTTTTGCACCTTTGAGAAAAAGGGTTTAATATCCATCCCTATGATCAAACCTACTTCTTTGCAAATTTATTTAAAGCAGTTCAGCTCATTAATTGTGAAAACTACTACAAAGATTGTATTTTTAACAGCTTAAGGGCTTGAAGGCTGTTTGGTTATCCAAATAAAATAAAATGATTATAAAAATTGTATCTGTCTATTTATAGGTGGCATAGGTGTGGATGGAGGTCCACCTCCGTGGATTCCATTTGGGCAGAGGCTGGAGGCTCTTGCGGTCGAAAAACAGTTCAAGAGCTTGCAGGATGCTGCCAAGCAGGATAATGCTGAGTTTGAAGCCCAAAGGAAGGGAGCTATTGCTGAAGCTCAAAGGCTTTCAGGAGTTAAGAAGGTATCTGATTAAGAAACAAGTTATAGACATTGTTAGGAAGATCAGACTGCTCAACTGGTGTTATGCAGGTCATATCCCAGCCCTAGAGCTTCTTGTTACAAAGCACAAGAAAAACTGAACTGAAACTGAACTGAAACTGAGACACAACTTTAAAAATATTTTATTGTTTTTACAGGTGTTTGGAGGTGGTACAAAGCCATTACTCGATGCAAATGTACAGAAGATTGTGGATGCAGGGTTCACAGAGGAGCAAGCTGAGAATGCTTTAAGATACACCAAGAACAATGTAGAAAGAGCTCTTAAAATATTGCAAAAGCGAGACAACTCTGAAGGCCGAGGAAAAGATAAACCAAAAGATCAGGAACAAATAAAACGCAAAGGACGCAACAAGGAGACAGATGACGATATTGTCCTAGTGAAACCTACTGCGAAAGTATCTCTCTTTGATTTCCTTGAAGATAAGCTTCCTAATGTACCCCAAGATAAAGAGAAAAATAGCCGGCAGTACAATAACAATCATAATGATGACAGAAACGATAGAGGATACCAGCATAGAGATAAATTTAGTGCCAAAAATAACTCTCGCCCCCATGGATCACGGTATGATAGGCATCGGTCCGATAACAGGGGACATTTCAATGATAACCACCAATCACACCGAGATGATAGAAAATTCCAAACCCAAACTGAAAAACCTCCTCGATTCCAACGTAAAATAGAAGAGAGGAACAAACAACAACAACTGCAACAACAACAGCATCAGCAGAGGCAACAGCAACTGCAGCAACAAGCCAACAATGTCAACAATCACAGCATGAACTCTTATAATAACTCTAATTCCTATCAGAGTCAACAGAGTCACTATCATGAGATAAACGCCCGTGACAGAAACATGAATGATAACATGCAGCAACAACATCATCAGCAACAACAGCAGCAGCAGCAGCAGCAACAACAACAACAACAACAACAACAACAACAACAGCAGCAGCAACAACAACAGCAACAGCGGCATCAGCAGAGCTACCGCAATAGCTCAAGTATAGATGCGTTAGCAGAGGCAGCTGCTGGGTTGAATCTCTCAAACAGTGGAGCCGAAGCTCACTACCAGTCTCCGCCTGAACAATACAAGCAGTATGGGATGCAGGAGATGGGCTACCAACGCAGCGCGGCCGAACAGTACCCGCGCCGGCAGAATGGCTACCTCGAGGCACAGCAGCAGGTTAGGGCTGAACTAAATTAGAGCAAATCAACACTGTACTAGCTGCCGAAGCGTTGGTATGCGCCATAAGCGCGATTGTATAGTACGCGTTCAGCACGTTCATCCATCATGTTAGTTATGACTCATTTAATTTGTCTTATAACAAAGACAAAAAACGATAAGAGTTTCATGATGACGATAGTTACGGCTTCATTGGTTTTAGGGATTTTTAAACTTATTTTTTAAGGAGCGGCCCGCATTAATGAGAGTGTGTGTAGATGCAGCTACAAAACATCTACAGTTTGGTTCAAATAATAAATTAAATGTATTTGATAAATGTTTGCAAGCCCTAATCAGATGGTCGAAGGGTTAATGAACTTAATTTACACTAAGGCGAATGGGACAAAGGTCATTGAACTCTTGCCTCGACCCATTTGAACCGTAGTATAGTGTGCGGTATCGTCGCAGGCGGCGCTTTACGGCAGCGCGCTGGGCTACGGCGCCGGGTACGGCAGTGTGGCGCCCGTGGCGGCGTACCGCGGCGCGGGCTACGGCGCCGGCGGCTTCCTGGCCGGCTCGCTGCTCGGCTTCCAGCACGCCGCCGTCAACGAGCAGGCGCGCGCTGTGCTGGGGCAGGCCGACCACGCCTGGGCCGTGGGCGACCGCTGCCTCGCGCTCTACTGGGAGGACAATAACGTGAGTTACACTACACGCCGAGGGCAGGCCGACTACGCCTGGGCCGTGGGCGACCGCTGCCTCGCGCTCTACTGGGAGGACAACAACGTGAGTTATACTACACTACACGCCGAGGGTAGGCCGACCACGCCTGGGCCGTGGGCGACCGCTGCCTCGCGCTCTACTGGGAGGACGACAACGTGAATTACACTACACTACACGCCGAGGGCAGGCTGACTACGCCTGGGCCGTGGGCGACCGCTGCCTCGCGCTCTACTGGGAGGACAACGACGTGAGTTATACTACACTACACGCCGAGGGTAGGCCGACTACGCCTGGGCCGTGGGCGACCGCTGCCTCGCGCTCTACTGGGAGGACAACGACGTGAGTTATACTACACTACACGCCGAGGGTAGGCCGACTACGCCTGGGCCGTGGGCGACCGCTGCCTCGCGCTCTACTGGGAGGACAACAACGTGAGTTACACTACACTAGGTTTTCCTGTGTCGCGCAGCCATGGAACACACAAAGATCTGGACAACTATCACTCAGACCCAGAAAAGATATTAAAAAATCACCATTCAAACAAGGACCTCTGATAATAAGATAATAAAACAGCTTCGCAACTGTGGGTAGGAGGGTCACCTGGCCACCGCTGCTTCGTGCTTTACTGCAGGACAATATCGTAAGTAAAAAAACACCACTCTACAAAGACGGTCTGTGCTTGGGCAGATGGTTATTCATTTTTATTCTTTTTCAATAACCTAGTTTACTTCCGTTTTGTTTCAGTTCTATGAAGCTGAGGTGACGGGCGTGTCCGCGAACACAGTGGTAGTTAAGTTTTGTGCGTACGGTAATCACGAAGAAGTCCTCAAGACGAATTGCCTGCCCTTCCCCAACCAAGGTGAGATTGGTTTATTTATTATCATTTTATAGCCCGTTAGTGAGAAATTTAAGTTTGAAGCAAATGAGACTAGATAGCGCTGATTTGTTTAAAAGCGCAGACCAAGCCATGGTTTATGATAACTTAATAATGGACACCCTCTAGATGTGTTTTTTGATTATCATGTTTTATTGTTTTTGCGAGTCGGAGCGTGATTTGTAGACTTCTTACATACATTATTCACGCTTTTCTCCTGAAGGCGCGACAGAGGTGTATTACAACACCCCCATTTCGCCAAACTACATTTAGCATGCTAAAAAAGGGAACATTCTATTTGGACTAGTTTTAAATAGTTGTTCCGTCGACAGGTGGTGCACTTGGCGTGGGCATGAGCGGGGGCGCGTACGCGGCTCGAGGCGCGGCGTTCGCGCGCCGGCCCTAGTGTCGCGCCGCGGCGCCGCCGTCAGCCGCCGCCGCGTGACCACTCACTCCACCCGCCGGAGCTCCTGCCCTCTCCACACTAGCTCCGCCACGAACATGACTCGACTAAGTACCCGTGCGCATGTGTTAGTCTCCGTTTGAAGCCGTGCCGACGGGAGGGCGGCAGACTGAGAGGATGCGAGACGCGACCGCTTGGTTCACGACTCTGCTCTTAAAGACGCGATCTGTTCCTCAAACCGGCTCCAAACTATTGCCACGTATACGTTGATACGCCCTTCCTATTGGTCAAAAAATGTTTAACAACCAATAGGAACACTAGTAACAGTTTGGAGCTGCCTTTACGCGAATGTAGGCGGAACTTGCGTATAATAGTGTGGGCCTCATGGAGTAAAAATGACCTGGGTGTTAGGTCGAAGTCCCGCGTCTGTTCTGCCCTCTCCCATCACGATGCAAGCACATTGAGCGCTGACGATATCTATTCTTATCTCCTCAAACAATCTTCTTCAGCAATCGATGTTAATTAAATATTTAGGCCAAATATTATCAGGAAGCTACTTGAACGGTGCCGTTTACTAAAATGGCTAGGCTGTTAATTGAACGGATGATTAAGCAAGTTGCCTGGAGATATGTCCAAAAGTACCGTTTCATGACATTTTTTGACAATACGATGTTATACGCAGAATAGGGGAAGTTTGTTTGAGTGTGATAAAGTGTCATTACTACAACCCGGTCAAACGAATCTGGTTTGAATTCCTTTCGGCGCCGTTAAAGTATTAATGACTTCAAAGTTTCGACGATCCTAGAAAGAAATTATAAACGGCACTAAGTATTGTAACAGCCGATTGTAACCGGCTGGCTGATTGACAGTAAGACGTGGGGATTGTGAATAGAGTTGAAACGAGTTTGCATTCGATATTTGACATATTGACGGTTCGAATGTGGCAGAGTGGATGCACCGAGACTAGTAAACTAACTTTTATATCTTTCAGCTATGAAAGTTAGATATAGCTGTCAGTTCAACTGTATTCAAAGAGAGGAATATGGCCCAGTTGTAACGGGTCTGCGTAGCTTCTAATCTTGTTACAATCGACTAGATTTTCTTCTATCGTTTTAAGTGAACCATAATGACTCAAATTGTTGCAGTCTATTTTCAGAGTTGTAGAGAACAATCGATGCCAGTTCTTTGAGTTCATAAACAGTTCATTGAAGCGCTTACTACACCACACAATCTGTCGTGCGCGACTGATAGTCTGGCTATCTGGGCCTTATTCTTACGCGTGAGATATATTCTGGTCATAAAATTCATTGTTATGACCAAATTATAAACATATTTACATGCATAAACATATAACTATATTTTATTCTAAAAGACCGTTGGCCGAGGGAAAGGTGCCCAGAATGCTATCAGCATTGCCACGCTGGATGGCATTGCTCAATTTCTGGCTAAAATAAATGTCGGCATTCTGAACAGCTGACGCCTTCACCAATCCTTTAGCCAGGTCCTTGTAGAGAGATAGGGCCGCTGGGCCCCACGGACCTGAAGTTTCCACCGCAAACGGCACAAACATGTAGACACGGTCTAACCGCAAATATTTATTTCATTCTTCTGGTCTTCTTTCTGGTCTGGTTCTTGGCTTCTGGTCATTGTGTCTATCGTTTGAAAAGTCATAGGAGTAAAAGTGATCAAGATAACATGTCACGCGTAAGAATAGGGGTCCGTCGTGCCAATCTGTCTATCTCTTATTACACCGCGCTCCTTAGTAGATAGCCAGACTACAGATTGTATAGTGTACTAAGCGCTTTAAATTAGAGTTCAGATGTAGTCTCATTCTACAAAAGCGACGATTTGATCGATTTACAATCTTTTAATTGATTTAGTATTTTTTTGCATACCTAAGTAAATTGTAAGTATAAATATAAAAAGGGATGATAGCGTAGTTGGAAAAGGCCCGCCTCTCAAGCCAGAGGGAGCGGGTTCAAACCCAGCCGACGGCAAACACCAATTTGTTCATTATGTAAACATATGTGCGTATTGTATGTCATCTGCTACATGGCCTGGTGTATGGCGACAGGCTCGGCCCCTGTCACATTTGGGACTGAATATCGTCCGGAGAAGTGTGGGTGTTGTATTACACCTGTGCCAGCCCCCTCGGGGGAAAGGCGTGTTGAATGGCAAGAATGAATATCACTTCGCATAGAACATTGAAATGACAAGCAAATAGAACAACCCAACGATATAGTTTCATGTTTTTTCTTAATCTAAAATACATATCAAAAAATTCTAAGGTCGTCTCACTCACTTCTTTTCAAAAGTATGTTTTTCTAGAAAGACTGATGTGAAATAAGATGTTCACCATTTCGCACTTCTTGTCATTACTTACTGAGGGAAAGCGAAAAAATTAAAAATCTGTTTCGAAATATGTTCGAGATCTGTTTATTTTGCGAAATTAAAAGTGAGTTTTTTTATAGACCGGGTAACTATTTACATTATAATGGAATTTGTGGTTATTTTAGAGTATTTTTCTTGTTATTTTACAGATACATTTGACCAATATGCACATCAAGTGCATATTGGTCAAATGTAAAAATCAACTACTTAAGTAAGCTAAAAATCGTCAGTTTATCGGTTAATTTGCTTATTTTATCATCTGGCGCATTACTGTTCAGTATTGCAACATAAGGTAAACATCGTAAATGATCTACGATTGCTGCAATTCCATAATAAATCACTTAATTTCGTTACTCAGTCTAGCTCCAAAAAGACAAAAAAATTAAATTCGCAAATTAAAATCGCAAAAAGACAAAAAAGAGCGAATCGAATAAACTTCGATCATATACAGGGTTTTAAGTATCTAACCAAAAACCTCTTAACGGTTCATTGTACTCATCAATATGAACAACTTTTACTATGAATCCAATCCTGTAATCGCAAAAAAAAAAACAGCTGTTCCATACAAACAGTTCATTGGCCTGAGACAAAATGTATGGAACAGCTGTTTTTTTCGCGCTTTCAGAGTTCGCCCTATAGTAAAAGTTGTTCACATTGATGAATACAATGAACCCTTATGAGGTTTTTAGTAAGTTACATTTAACCATGTTTAAGACCTTATATTTTTTCGATAAACTTAAACGCGAGATTCAGCGCTTCGCGGCTGCTCCCAGCGTGTGCTCTCACTTGCATATAAAATGGGGGTTTTTAAATATTACGGAGTATATCATAATATAATTCAACTAATGTTTATAATGTTAAGAAGCTGCGCAGGCCGCGCCGTGTACTAGGTCTAGTTAAAGTTCATAAATGTTTCATAATATTAGGGAATCTAATGTGAAATAATAAAGATGTAACTCATTTCATAAATAATAATTTATTGTTTGTAATATGTAACCATTCGCAGTAGCGTGTAGCTTGTATAAGTGTATCTAATTTGTTGTATTTTATTAGAGCAAAACGTGTAATATATTATGAATTCAGTATGAGGTGTTGTTTCTAATTATGAAAATGTTTGTTTTATAGAAAATCAATGTTTTTAGTTCAGTTTTCTTCAAAAGAAATTCGTATTATATTTTTACATTTTAAGGTCTATTTGTAACAAAAGAGAACTCCGATGTAGCTATTTATTTAGGTTTTGTTGGTGTGGAAAATTGATTTTTTTATTTGTAACCTTTGTATAAATCTTTAAGATTTTCGTTATCAAAATAGCAAAAGGTATTCGGAATAGAGTGTGTGCAAATTGAATGGTTATACGATACGGTAAGTAATAGTAAGTACTGCCCCATAGAGAAATTTATAGTACTACTTAGTCAAAATGTGACCTACGAAAGTCTTTGGTTTGAACGGTGTGTATACTATAGCAGATGCCTATATCCCAACTACATCGCCAATACGAAGTAAATCTTGTACATTATAGTTAAAATCTTTACAACTTAAATAGCAACACGATAAAAAAAATGATATTTTTTTACAATATAAATCGTAACCGCGCAACTTTTGTTTTTAGAAAATTACCGATAATTGCTGTCCTCTGTGTGTCACCAAAACAACAAAATCATCGACGCTGAATGTAGAGATACTACCGCGGCTACATTATACATCACTTTATTAAACTTGTCTACTAAGCTGACGGTCTCAATAGAATTCTACGTTTTGTAAACCAAAGCTCAAGTGAATCACTTTAGTTCATAGAAACACTGCTCACAATGTTTGTTACATACATGCGTTCGATACATTTTGTACCATTCAGTTTAATATTCAGTTTAAGTAAACGTTTTATTAACAAAAGCTAATAAAAGAATATCTAAAAAATATCTGACGCTGTTGTTTACTTTAAAACTGAATTCTTAAAAATGTTAAAGTTTTTACTCTGTGAAAATTTATACATTATAATATTGTGTGTTGGTCTATGATAAACGATAACAGCTCACAGTTAAGTTTGACCTACATTTGGTAATATAACTTGACGATAATGTTTGTACCTTGAAGGCCCGTTTAAATGTAGGTATTGTAGTATGCAGATTAAAAGCAAACTATTGGAGTTGGATTGAAATAAGACATAAAACTTCACAACTTTATTGAGGTTCAGGTTTTATCAAGTTTAATATCAGTTTTATACTACACTTGATTAATAAAACTTCCATAGCTTTACCAATGACAACCAATATGACAATGATAAACTCTCCGTACAAATCACAGCTCGTCCCTATGAGCCCCGCGGTCTAAGTCGGGATGCAGCTCAAGGAGGAAAGGACCCTTAGGTTTATTGTTACTATTGTTACTTGTCTAAAGGCTCGTACATCATAGAACTATAAATCAATGAAGCAAACTGCAAAATGATTACAATTAAACAGGTGAAGGCTTTCTAGTGCATTAATGGCGAGTCATAAAGTTACAAAGACAAAAAACGTGCAACTACATATCGCACTACACCTGCATGTTGTAATAAGAAACTTACTCATACATGAGTACGCGTTGTTACGGGTAAATTGACGAAGGCTTCGATTCGATAGGCCTGCACGAGCGAGCGGTGGGGAGTCACCTCTGCGAACCAAATCAGTTGAATCTGTCGCACCGAGCGCGACGCACCTGTGTTGCTGACCCTGCTGAACTCCGCAATACCGCGAACTGTAACTTGCTAAGTGAGAGTGATTGTAAAGTGAAACTGTTTTGTAACCAAACACGGTGTCCGCGCCCGCGCTTTAACCCGACAAAGCTATAGTTAAAATACATCGCATTTTTCAATGTTTTGCTGCGAGTCCATGTTGGCGCGAATACTGGCTCAACCGGTTGGGATATCTCACGTATATCTGAGCGTCTAAATTGAAGGTTTGTGTTATGCCCTCCGTTAAATGTACTGCAACTTTCACTTATTATCTTCCATCAGAGAGAACGGATTAGATGGACCTTGCGACCAGCAGTCGGCGTCACCTTGAAGTTCCGTCCGCGATTTGCGCGGGAGTGCCTCACCACACCATCTCACGCTACGTGCACAACACACGTACTTACATAAAATATCTGAACACGGTAGCTATAGCTCTAGGCTAAAGGGGCCCATTCATTCGTTGGTCCCTTGTTTTTGTGACACAAAAAACGACAGGATGCGTCGTGCGTGAGCGTCTAAAATTACTTAACATGAGTGTCTTGGTTCTTTGTATTGTTCAAGAAAATATGTAGGTAGGTAGTTATTGATATAAGTATTTAGCTCGTTTCAGTGCTGAAAATCTAAATTTCTGCCAAATAAACAAGTACCAACATTATTTCGTAATTAATTTTCAAATACCTTCTGTTATGAAAAATAAATTATAAATTTATCAGACTAACTGAAATAGAAACAAGGTACCTACCTAGATAGAAAATAACTTATAGAGGCATATAGGTAAGTTCTCATGGCGATCTAGATGTGATTAGTGCATATCTATGCAGCCCAGCCTGCAATGTCACCTAGTCATGTCTTGTAATGTATTTGTAAATCAACTAGGTATGTTCGTTATTATTACTCGTGTTTTATATTCTGGCACGTAGGGTACGGTGTTTTACGTGCATCTGAAGTCTAGTTAAAGTAATTCAATACAATCATTAAAATGGTTAGGTTTTATGGTGATGGTAGGTTAAATTAGAGTAACACAAAACAAGGGTGGACCAACGATCAGATGAGGATCGCGGGAAGCTACTGGAAGCGGGCAGCGCAGGGACCGGTCGTTGTGTAGATCATTGGGGGAGGCCTTTGTCCAGCAGTGGACGACTTTCGGCTGAATAATGATGATGACTAAGTATACCTACCTTAATACCTCTATTCGGATGAACTTCTGAATGAAATGACCAAATAAAACGCTAGTAAGAAATTAAGAACAGTAGCTAGTCCAAATTAGACTTAATTTCGTCTACAGCAGATGATCTAATTAGGTATTATCGCCAGGTTAAGTGGCATCTTGGATGGCCTCACGCCATGGTAGAAACAACCACTCTCGCGGTCTTATATGATAGGTAATTTGGTTCTGGCCAACCTTGTTTTGTTTACCTACTTCCCCTCTCTCTTGTAGGGTATTTCTTTAACTTTGTGTGAATTCTGGTTTGAACAGTAAATTTTTTTTACATAAAAGCTAACGGGCCGCTTGATGGTAATTCACCATTGCCCATGGAAACCTGAAATAGATTAGGTCAGTACTTACTTATCTATATTTTTGACTTGTGTTTTCAGAGTAGACGACAATGGGAGGAGGAGGCGCCATGGACAGCTGCGGGAGGTGTATGAAGATGTCCCTCATTGTTATGAATATACTCACATTTGTAAGTTGTTTAAAACTCTTGGGTTTAACCATTTTATTAACTACCTTTAGGACTTAAACCTAAAGTACCTTTACTACCTCTAGGAGTAATTTTTATAATGGTCCCTCCTATCATAGACGATTACCCGCGAGAACGACTGTATGGAGAGCTTATAGTTACTTGTCTGCAGTCGCCGAGCATTTTCTATGCTGGCGCTATGGTTATGACTATGGCCGATGTGATCGGCGAACACAAGTGTATCGATCATCGCAGACTGTGAAGAGGGGGCTTTATAGATAAAAGTGTCTATTTACTTTAGGACTTGAGCAAATTGTAAACCCCGACGCAAAATAGATAGTGTTATAAGTTTAACGTGCGTGTCTGTCTAGTGGTGTATGGCGATAGGCTCTCCCCCTGTTACATTTGGGACTGAATATCGTCCGGCGAAGTGTGTGTGTTGTAGGTATTACACCTCTGCCAGCCCTTTTGGGAAAAGGTGTGACGATATGACGATATGTTCTGTTTATGGGCTGACGTAAACAAGATGATCCTTAGCTGTAGGTAATGTACCTACGCAGATTTGTTCAGGCGCTTAAAGATCATCAGTTCATTTGGTACAAACGCGATTACCCATCTAAGTACATACCTCGCTCGCTAGGTCAAATACAAAAAAACGTTTGTTGTGTTGTCCGTTTTAGATTTTTAATAATTTACTTTATTATTGGTTTTAGCTATTTCGCCGTTTTATTATTACACATAGGTACAACCCTTTTACATTACAGAACCCCAAAAAAAAGAATATTTATTTATTTTATTTTTATTATTAAAAGGTTACTTTTGATCAAGAGTGTTCTTCTGATAGAGAGAGCAATGATTCTCAATAGTTTTTTTCAATTTACAATAGGTATAAACGCATGTATTTATTTCCAAACTAAGTAGGTATTATAACAGCACAGGAAATTTAGGGAGTTCTGAAAAATTATGTTTGTACCTACTTTATTTTACAGTTTGTTTATTATAATTACTTGCGTAGGTACTATGTATATTATTTACTTTTGTTTGTAAAAAGTAACTAAAGCTACTTATACACGAAATAAAATTTTCTAGGCGAATTTAGAAATAATGATACAATCTCCCCTTAGAAAATAAATTGGGTTGATAAATAGAATGGGGTGTGTTAATTAACGTAGGGAACGGAACCGTACCTGCTGGTACGGAGGTGTTTTCGTCGTTCATTGGCAGGTGGGTTAAAGTTACACAAATTGTTTTACAAACTCTCGTTTACTTTTTCAACCCAGAAGTACCTATACTTAAAAACTCCAGCATTTGTATGCTACACATATAGGTATTTCAAGTTTTTACAAAAAGTATTTTGAATCGAGGGTCGATGGGGCAGAAAAGTTCTCGAGGACGACTGGGAACCGGAAGACGCAGCGTGGGAGGCCTCCCACAAGATTAGCCGAAGATCTAGTGAGGGTCGCGAGAAACGCTAGCTACGAGCTGCGCAAGACCGGTCGTTGTGGAGATCATTGGGGGGCTTTTGTCCAGAACTGGACGTCTTCCGGGCTGAAACGGTGATGATTTTGAAAATAAACGCATGACTATAATAGTATAGTAATTATAGTAATCATCAATGCGTACTTAATTATAGAAAAAGCGGCGTTAAGCGGTGTCTAATGAATTGTATGCGACTTTGTATATTGTATGATCTTCATATTACAGAACATATCGTCACGCCTTTCTTTTCTAGGTGTAATATAACACCTACACTTCGCCGGACGATATTCAGTCCCAAATGTGACAAGGGGCGAGCCTGTCGCCATACACTGGGCTCCATTCATGTAGCAGATGACATTAAAAGCATACAATGAACAAATTGGTGCATGCCGTCGTACTATATATTATGTGTATCCAATATAATACAATACATCTTTATTGCACACCAAAACACAAAGTTATACAAACAAAGAAAATATTAAAATAAAATATCATTCGGCAGTACAAGGGCGGCCTCATCGCCTAAAGCGATTTATATATATAGTGATTGATTTATATAGTGTATATGTGGTATAGCTACATACAAAGCTGTAATGACGGAATGAGAAACAAGTCACGCGCCTGAAAACTTAACAGATAAATATCAGGATGCTATCGTACGCCGTGCCTGTTGCTTAAAACCTTAGATGAACATCACAACACATGTACAGATACAGACGCAACTTCCTTTCATTATGATTAGGCCTTCCAAGGGCACGTTTCACAATGTTAGGTCATACATACGTCATACGCGTGTTCGTCGGTTTTCCAAAATTTTGCTCGTGAAAATAAATAGATTTTACGTTGTCGGACAAAGAAAAGAAAAAAAAAGGAATTTTCGAAAATAAATAGGGAATGGGGTTTCAGGGGAGTCAAGTCATATTCGGATTTTCAAAATTTCGAATAGATAGCCGTTAGGACTACTAGACGGGTCATATTTTCATTGCAACACTGGCTCGGCAATATTGCGACAATATTTTGAGTAAGTATAGTCCGATAGTCCGTTTATCTGTTCTTACATTTCTAGCATGGCTGATGATGGCCGGGCTACTGTCTGCAATATTTCCAGTATTGCAGTAAAACTGTGGCCCGTGCAGGAACACCCTATGCTGTAGGAATAGAGGCTATAATTATGGTAATATGGTATTGCAGCTGGGCGGCGCGATCGCCGTGATAATCGGCGTGTGGGTGTGGACGTCGCGTGCGTTCTCCAGCACGCTGCTGTCCAACAACATGTTCATAGCGTCCGTGGTGGTGGTGGTGGCCGTGGGCGCCTGCATGATGCTGCTCTCCGTGCTGGGCTGCTGCGGCGCCGCCAAGGAAGTCAAGTGCATGTTGCTCACGGTACGTTTGTAAACTTACACGGAGAAGCTACTGTCGCTTTCGCTTCTCATCATTATGAACCATTTTTAACCGACTAAAAATGGAGAAGGTTCTTAATTCGGTTGTATTTTATTTTTTATTCTTTGTTACCACAAAATTTGTCATGAGTAAGTATTTATGAAAATCTAATTTTATTTTTGCTTATTTGAAATCTTATACCTTTAAATGAGCAATTCTTGTATATATATTATTATTATTATTATTATTATTATTATTATTATTACACTATATAAAGTTAAACTACCACTGACTCACTCACTGACTCACTGACATAGAGAAACCTTAAGGGTACTTCCGGGGGTGGGAGGGGAAAAGTGAATATGGGGTCGTGTAGGGGTTGGTCCAGAGGGCCCGGGAAAAATCCGAAATTGGCGAAAAGTCAAACCCTGATGGTGGTATGCCCTCGTATCTCGGAAACGGTGCATATTTTTACTAAAGCACTTGAACTAATATTTTAGCAAACCTTGGGAACTTTCACGAGAAATCAAAAAAAACATGGCCGCCATACAAAAAAAAAAATTCCATACAAAATTGAAACGTGAATAACTCGGAAACTATTCAAGTTTTAGATAGTCTGCTTGAACAAAAGTCATAGGGAATCGGGGGGGCTACCAGGTGGGGGTCATAAAAATCCAAGATGGCGGATTCAAAATGGCGGCCAAATTTCATAATGGTCCGAGAGGTCTGATTTTTTGCATCCGGGGGTTTTTGGGGTATCTGATTTCATTTCTGAAATAAAATTTTGAAAAAGTGTTTTTTTTAATATGGCTGCCATACATTCAAATTTTTCCATACACGGCGAAACCTAAAGAGTACATGGGGGGGTAGGGGGGGAAAGTGAATATAAGGTCGTATAAGGGGTGTTTCACAGTCTCCGAAAAAAATACGAAATTGGAACAATTACCTACTCTGATGGTGGTATGCCCTGGTATCTCAGAAACGGTGCTTATTTTTGGTAAAGTGCTTGAACTAATATTTTAGCAACTCTTGGGACCTTTCAGGAGAAATAAGAAAAAACATGACTCCCATACAAAAAAAAATTCTCCATACAAAATTGATACGTGAATAACTCGGAAACGTTAAGTTTTATAGGGAGTGCGTTTGAACAAATGTCATAGGGAATTAGAAGGGCCACCTGGTGGGGGTAAAAAAAATCCAAGATGGCGGATTCAAGATGGCGGCCAAATTTCAAAATGGTCGGAGAGGTCTGATTTTTTGTATCTGGGGGTTTTTGGGGACCCCGATTCCAGTTATGAAAATAAATTTTGAAAAAAAAAAATTAACATAGCTGCCATATTGCTCGATTTTTTTCATACATTTTAGGGGTCGCCGCAGAATGACTTTTCGCAGATACTTGCGAGGCCGGAGGCCGAGCCCCAGCTGCGAGGCCGAAGGCCGAGCAGCAGCAGTCGAACGGTGCAAGGCGAGGCCGAAGGCCGAGCCTTGCAGCGGTCGAGTATAACTATATTCGAAGTCGAACAGGCGAGGCCGCAGGCCGAGCCCACCGATGCGAGGCCGTAGGCCGAGCTCCAACTGCGAGGCCGAAGGCCGAGCAGCAGTACTCGAACGGTGCAAGGCGAGGCCGGAGGCCGAGCCTTGCAGCGTTCGAGTACAACTATATTCGAAGCCGGATAGGACACACTCGCGAGGCCGAAGGCCGAGTCTCAGCTGCGAGGCCGAAGGCCGAGCAGCAGTACTCGAACGGTGCAAGGCGAGGCCGAAGGCCGAGCCTTGCAGCGGTCGAGTACAACCACACACAATCAACTTCAGGGCACCCCAACTTCAGGGCACCCCGACTTCAGGGCACCCACAAACGCGGGCCGCTTGCGGCCCGCGCACCGCCCAAAATACTAGTTATTATTACACTATATAAAGTTAAACTACCACTGACTGACTGACTGACTGACATAGAGAAACCTTAAGGGTACTTCCGGGGGTGGGAGGGGAAAAGTGGATATGGGGTCGTGTAGGGGTTGGGTCAGAGGGCCCGGGAAAAATCCGAAATTGGCGAAAAGTCAAACCCTGATGGTGGTATGCCCTCGTATCTCGGAAACGGTGCATATTTTTACTAAAGCACTTGAACTAATATTTTAGCAAACCTTGGGAACTTTCACGAGAAATCAAAAAAAACATGGCCGCCATACAAAAAAAAAAATTCCATACAAAATTGAAACGTGAATAACTCGGAAACTATTCAAGTTTTAGATAGTCTGCTTGAACAAAAGTCATAGGGAATCGGGGGGGCTACCAGGTGGGGGTCATAAAAATCCAAGATGGCGGATTCAAAATGGCGGCCAAATTTCATAATGGTCCGAGAGGTCTGATTTTTTGCATCCGGGGGTTTTTGGGGTATCTGATTTCATTTCTGAAATAAAATTTTGAAAAAGTGTTTTTTTTAATATGGCTGCCATACATTCAAATTTTTCCATACACGGCGAAACCTAAAGAGTACATGGGGGGGTAGGGGGGGAAAGTGAATATAAGGTCGTATAAGGGGTGTTTCACAGTCTCCGAAAAAAATACGAAATTGGAACAATTACCTACTCTGATGGTGGTATGCCCTGGTATCTCAGAAACGGTGCTTATTTTTGGTAAAGTGCTTGAACTAATATTTTAGCAACTCTTGGGACCTTTCAGGAGAAATAAGAAAAAACATGACTCCCATACAAAAAAAAATTCTCCATACAAAATTGATACGTGAATAACTCGGAAACGTTAAGTTTTATAGGGAGTGCGTTTGAACAAATGTCATAGGGAATTAGAAGGGCCACCTGGTGGGGGTAAAAAAAATCCAAGATGGCGGATTCAAGATGGCGGCCAAATTTCAAAATGGTCGGAGAGGTCTGATTTTTTGTATCTGGGGGTTTTTGGGGACCCCGATTCCAGTTATGAAAATAAATTTTGAAAAAAAAAAATTAACATAGCTGCCATATTGCTCGATTTTTTTCATACATTTTAGGGGTCGCCGCAGAATGACTTTTCGCAGATACTTGCGAGGCCGGAGGCCGAGCCCCAGCTGCGAGGCCGAAGGCCGAGCAGCAGCAGTCGAACGGTGCAAGGCGAGGCCGAAGGCCGAGCCTTGCAGCGGTCGAGTATAACTATATTCGAAGTCGAACAGGCGAGGCCGCAGGCCGAGCCCACCGATGCGAGGCCGTAGGCCGAGCTCCAACTGCGAGGCCGAAGGCCGAGCAGCAGTACTCGAACGGTGCAAGGCGAGGCCGGAGGCCGAGCCTTGCAGCGTTCGAGTACAACTATATTCGAAGCCGGATAGGACACACTCGCGAGGCCGAAGGCCGAGTCTCAGCTGCGAGGCCGAAGGCCGAGCAGCAGTACTCGAACGGTGCAAGGCGAGGCCGAAGGCCGAGCCTTGCAGCGGTCGAGTACAACCACACACAATCAACTTCAGGGCACCCCAACTTCAGGGCACCCCGACTTCAGGGCACCCACAAACGCGGGCCGCTTGCGGCCCGCGCACCGCCCAAAATACTAGTCATACTATATAAAGTTAAATTACCACTGACTCACTGACATAGAGAAACCTAAAGGGTATACGCAGGGGTGGTGGGGGAAAAGTGAATATGGGGTCGTGTAGAGGTCGGTTCAGAGGGCCCGGGAAAAATCTGACATTGGCGAAAAGTCGAACCCTGATGGTGGTATGCCCTCGTATCTCGGAAACCAAAAAAAAATTTACGAAACCACTTGAACTAAAAATGAAGGCAATCTTGGGAATTTTCAGAAGCAATAAAAAAAAAGATGGCCGCCATACAAAAAAAAAAATTCCATACAAAATTGAAACGTGAATAACTCGGAAACGGTTAAAGTTTTAGATAGTCTGCTTGAACAAAAGTCATAGGGAATCGGGGGAACTACCAGGTGGGGGTCATAAAAATCCAAGATGGCGGATTCAAAATGGCGGCCAAATTTCATAATGGTCCGAGAGGTCTGATTTTTTGCATCCGGGGGTTTTTAGGGTGTCTGATTCTATTTCTGAAATAAAATTTTGAAAAAGTGTTTTTTTTAATATGGCTGCCATACATTCAAATTTTTCCATACACGGCGAAACCTAAAGGGTACATGGGGGGTGGGGGGGGGGGGAAAAGTGAATATACGGTCGTATAAGGGGTGTTTCACAGTCTCCGAAGAAAATCCGAAATTGGAACAATTACCTACTCTGATGGTGGTATGCCCTGGTGTCTCAGAAACGGTGCTTATTTTTGGTAGAGCGCTTGAACTAATATTTTAGCAACTCTTGGGACCTTTCAGGAGAAATAAGAAAAAACATGACTCCTATACAAAAAAAAAATTCTCCATACAAAATTGATACGTGAATAACTCGGAAACGTTAAGTTTTATAGGGAGTGCGTTTGAACAAATGTCATAGGGAATTAGAAGGGCTACCAGGTGGGGATAAAAAAAACCAAGATGGCGGCCAAATTTCAAAATGGTCGGAGAGGTCTGATTTTTTGTATCTGGGGGTTTTTGGGGACCCCGATTCCAGTTATGAAAAAAAAAAAAATTAACATAGCTGCCATATTGCTCGATTTTTTTCATACATTTTAGGGGTCGCCGCAGAATGACTTTTCGCAGATACTTGCGAGGCCGGAGGCCGAGCCCCAGCTGCGAGGCCGAAGGCCGAGCAGCAGCAGTCGAACGGTGCAAGGCGAGGCCGAAGGCCGAGCCTTGCAGCGTTCGAGTACAACTAAATTTGAAGTCGAATAGGTCACATTAGCGAGGCCGAAGGCCGAGCCCCCAATCGCGAGGCCGCAGGCCGAGCCCACCGATGCGAGGCCGTAGGCCGAGCCCCAGCTGCGAGGCCGAAGGCCGAGCAGCAGTACTCGAACGGTGCAAGGCGAGGCCGAAGGCCGAGCCTTGCAGCGTTTGAGTACAACTATATTTGAAGTCGAATAGGCTACATTAGCGAGGCCGAAGGCCGAGCCCCAACTGCGAGGCCGAAGGCCGAGCAGTAGTACTCGAACAGTGCAAGGTGAGGCCGGAGGCCGAGCCTTGCAGCGTTCGAGTACAACTATATTCGAAGCCGGATAGGTCACACTTGCGAGGCCGAAGGCCGAGCCCCAGCTGCGAGGCCGAAGGCCGAGCAGCCCCACTCGGCCGGTGCAAGGTGAGGCCGAAGGCCGAGCCTTGCAGCGTTCCGAGGTTCTCGAGCCCAGCTGCGAGGCCGAAGGCCGAGCAGCAGTACTCGAACGAACGAAGTCGAGTACAACCAGACACAATCAAAGTCGGACAGATCACATTAGCGAGGCCGAAGGCCGAGCCCCCAACCGCGAGGCCGAAGGCCGAGCTCACTAATGCGAGGCCGACCTACTCGTACTGACGCAGACGAATTTCATGCGGAATCGAAACGTAGGGCACTCCAAAGTCCGAGCACCCCGACTTCAGGGCACCCCGTTTTAAGGGCACCCCGACTTCAGGGCACCCCGACTTCAGGGCACCCACAAACGCGGGCCGCTTGCGGCCCGCGCACCGCCCAAAATACTAGTCATACTATATAAAGTTAAACTACCACTGACTGACTCACTCACTGACATAGAGAAACCTAAAGGGTATACGCAGGGGTGGTGGGGGAAAAGTGAGTATGGGGTCGTGTAGGGGTCGGTTCAGAGGGCCCGGGAAAAATCCGAAATTGGAACTTCTCCCTACCCTGATGGTGGTATGCCCTCGTATCTCGGAAACCAAAAAAAAATTTACTAAAGCACTTGAACTAAAAATGAAGGCCATCTTGGGAATTTTCAGAAGCAATAAAAAAAAAGATGGCCGCCATACAAAAAAAAAAATTCCATACAAAATTGAAACGTGAATAACTCGGAAACGGTTAAAGTTTTAGATAGTCTGCTTGAACAAAAGTCATAGGGAATCGGAAGGGCTACCAGGTGGGGGTCATAAAAATCCAAGATGGCGGATTCAAAATGGCGGCCAAATTTCAAAATGGTCCGAGGATTCTGATTTTTTGCATCCGGGGGTTTTTGGGGTATCTGATTCCATTTCTGAAATAAAATTTTGAAAAAGTGTTTTTTTTAATATGGCTGCCATACATTCAAATTTTTCCATACACGGCGAAACCTAAAGGGTACAAGGGGGGGTGTGGGGGGAAAAGTGAATATAAGGTCGTATAAGGGGTGTTTCACAGTCTCCGAAGAAAATCCGAAATTGGAACAATTACCTACTCTGATGGTGGTATGCCCTGGTATCTCAGAAACGGTGCTTATTTTTGGTAGAGCGCTTAAACTAATATTTTAGCAACTCTTGGGACCTTTCAGGAGAAATAAGAAAAAACATGACTCCCATACAAAAAAAAATTCTCCATACAAAATTGATACGTGAATAACTCGGAAACGTTAAGTTTTATAGGGAGTGCGTTTGAACAAATGTCATAGGGAATTAGAAGGGCTACCAGGTGGGGATAAAAAAAAACCAAGATGGCGGCCAAATTTCAAAATGGTCGGAGAGGTCTGATTTTTTGTATCTGGGGGTTTTTGGGGACCCCGATTAAAGTTATGAAAATAAATTTTGAAAAGAAAAAAATTAACATAGCTGCCATATTGCTCGATTTTTTTCATACATTTTAGGGGTCGCCGCAGAATGACTTTTCGCAGATACTTGCGAGGCCGAAGGCCGAGCAGCAGCACTCGAACGGTGCAAGGCGAGGCCGAAGGCCGAGCCTTGCAGCGTTCGAGTACAACTATATTTGAAGTCGAATAGGTCACATTAGCGAGGCCGAAGGCCGAGTCCCCAACCGCGAGGCCGCAGGCCGAGCTTACCGATGCGAGGCCGGAGGCCGAGCCCCAGCAGTACTCGAACGGTGCAAGGCGAGGCCGAAGGCCGAGCCTTGCAGCGGTCGAGTACAACCAGACACAATCAAAGTCGGACAGATCACATTAGCGAGGCCGAAGGCCGAGCCCCCAACCGCGAGGCCGACCTACTCGTACTGACGCAGACGAATTTCATGCGGAATCGAAAACGGTGCAAGGCGAGGCCGAAGGCCGAGCCTTGCAGCGGTCGAGTACAACCACACACAATCAACTTCAGGGCACCCCAACTTCAGGGCACCCCGACTTCAGGGCACCCACAAACGCGGGCCGCTTGCGGCCCGCGCACCGCCCAAAATACTAGTTACACTATATAAAGTTAAACTACCACTGACTGACTGACTGACTGACATAGAGAAACCTTAAGGGTACTTCCGGGGGTGGGAGGGGAAAAGTGGATATGGGGTCGTGTAGGGGTTGGGTCAGAGGGCCCGGGAAAAATCCGAAATTGGCGAAAAGTCAAACCCTGATGGTGGTATGCCCTCGTATCTCGGAAACGGTGCATATTTTTACTAAAGCACTTGAACTAATATTTTAGCAAACCTTGGGAACTTTCACGAGAAATCAAAAAAAACATGGCCGCCATACAAAAAAAAAAATTCCATACAAAATTGAAACGTGAATAACTCGGAAACTATTCAAGTTTTAGATAGTCTGCTTGAACAAAAGTCATAGGGAATCGGGGGGGCTACCAGGTGGGGGTCATAAAAATCCAAGATGGCGGATTCAAAATGGCGGCCAAATTTCATAATGGTCCGAGAGGTCTGATTTTTTGCATCCGGGGGTTTTTGGGGTATCTGATTTCATTTCTGAAATAAAATTTTGAAAAAGTGTTTTTTTTAATATGGCTGCCATACATTCAAATTTTTCCATACACGGCGAAACCTAAAGAGTACATGGGGGGGTAGGGGGGGAAAGTGAATATAAGGTCGTATAAGGGGTGTTTCACAGTCTCCGAAAAAAATACGAAATTGGAACAATTACCTACTCTGATGGTGGTATGCCCTGGTATCTCAGAAACGGTGCTTATTTTTGGTAAAGTGCTTGAACTAATATTTTAGCAACTCTTGGGACCTTTCAGGAGAAATAAGAAAAAACATGACTCCCATACAAAAAAAAATTCTCCATACAAAATTGATACGTGAATAACTCGGAAACGTTAAGTTTTATAGGGAGTGCGTTTGAACAAATGTCATAGGGAATTAGAAGGGCCACCTGGTGGGGGTAAAAAAAATCCAAGATGGCGGATTCAAGATGGCGGCCAAATTTCAAAATGGTCGGAGAGGTCTGATTTTTTGTATCTGGGGGTTTTTGGGGACCCCGATTCCAGTTATGAAAATAAATTTTGAAAAAAAAAAATTAACATAGCTGCCATATTGCTCGATTTTTTTCATACATTTTAGGGGTCGCCGCAGAATGACTTTTCGCAGATACTTGCGAGGCCGGAGGCCGAGCCCCAGCTGCGAGGCCGAAGGCCGAGCAGCAGCAGTCGAACGGTGCAAGGCGAGGCCGAAGGCCGAGCCTTGCAGCGGTCGAGTATAACTATATTCGAAGTCGAACAGGCGAGGCCGCAGGCCGAGCCCACCGATGCGAGGCCGTAGGCCGAGCTCCAACTGCGAGGCCGAAGGCCGAGCAGCAGTACTCGAACGGTGCAAGGCGAGGCCGGAGGCCGAGCCTTGCAGCGTTCGAGTACAACTATATTCGAAGCCGGATAGGACACACTCGCGAGGCCGAAGGCCGAGTCTCAGCTGCGAGGCCGAAGGCCGAGCAGCAGTACTCGAACGGTGCAAGGCGAGGCCGAAGGCCGAGCCTTGCAGCGGTCGAGTACAACCACACACAATCAACTTCAGGGCACCCCAACTTCAGGGCACCCCGACTTCAGGGCACCCACAAACGCGGGCCGCTTGCGGCCCGCGCACCGCCCAAAATACTAGTTATTATTACACTATATAAAGTTAAACTACCACTGACTGACTGACTGACTGACATAGAGAAACCTTAAGGGTACTTCCGGGGGTGGGAGGGGAAAAGTGGATATGGGGTCGTGTAGGGGTTGGGTCAGAGGGCCCGGGAAAAATCCGAAATTGGCGAAAAGTCAAACCCTGATGGTGGTATGCCCTCGTATCTCGGAAACGGTGCATATTTTTACTAAAGCACTTGAACTAATATTTTAGCAAACCTTGGGAACTTTCACGAGAAATCAAAAAAAACATGGCCGCCATACAAAAAAAAAAATTCCATACAAAATTGAAACGTGAATAACTCGGAAACTATTCAAGTTTTAGATAGTCTGCTTGAACAAAAGTCATAGGGAATCGGGGGGGCTACCAGGTGGGGGTCATAAAAATCCAAGATGGCGGATTCAAAATGGCGGCCAAATTTCATAATGGTCCGAGAGGTCTGATTTTTTGCATCCGGGGGTTTTTGGGGTATCTGATTTCATTTCTGAAATAAAATTTTGAAAAAGTGTTTTTTTTAATATGGCTGCCATACATTCAAATTTTTCCATACACGGCGAAACCTAAAGAGTACATGGGGGGGTAGGGGGGGAAAGTGAATATAAGGTCGTATAAGGGGTGTTTCACAGTCTCCGAAAAAAATACGAAATTGGAACAATTACCTACTCTGATGGTGGTATGCCCTGGTATCTCAGAAACGGTGCTTATTTTTGGTAAAGTGCTTGAACTAATATTTTAGCAACTCTTGGGACCTTTCAGGAGAAATAAGAAAAAACATGACTCCCATACAAAAAAAAATTCTCCATACAAAATTGATACGTGAATAACTCGGAAACGTTAAGTTTTATAGGGAGTGCGTTTGAACAAATGTCATAGGGAATTAGAAGGGCCACCTGGTGGGGGTAAAAAAAATCCAAGATGGCGGATTCAAGATGGCGGCCAAATTTCAAAATGGTCGGAGAGGTCTGATTTTTTGTATCTGGGGGTTTTTGGGGACCCCGATTCCAGTTATGAAAATAAATTTTGAAAAAAAAAAAATTAACATAGCTGCCATATTGCTCGATTTTTTTCATACATTTTAGGGGTCGCCGCAGAATGACTTTTCGCAGATACTTGCGAGGCCGGAGGCCGAGCCCCAGCTGCGAGGCCGAAGGCCGAGCAGCAGCAGTCGAACGGTGCAAGGCGAGGCCGAAGGCCGAGCCTTGCAGCGGTCGAGTATAACTATATTCGAAGTCGAACAGGCGAGGCCGCAGGCCGAGCCCACCGATGCGAGGCCGTAGGCCGAGCTCCAACTGCGAGGCCGAAGGCCGAGCAGCAGTACTCGAACGGTGCAAGGCGAGGCCGGAGGCCGAGCCTTGCAGCGTTCGAGTACAACTATATTCGAAGCCGGATAGGACACACTCGCGAGGCCGAAGGCCGAGTCTCAGCTGCGAGGCCGAAGGCCGAGCAGCAGTACTCGAACGGTGCAAGGCGAGGCCGAAGGCCGAGCCTTGCAGCGTTCGAGTACAACTATATTTGAACTCGAATAGGTCACATTAGCGAGGCCGAAGGCCGAGCCCCCAACCGCGAGGCCGAAGGCCGAGCCCCAGCTGCGAGGCCGAAGGCCGAGCAGCAGTACTCGAACGGTGCAAGGCGAGGCCGAAGGCCGAGCCTTGCAGCGTTCGAGTACAACTATATTTGAAGTCGAATAGGTCACATTAGCGAGGCCGAAGGCCGAGCCCCCAACCGCGAGGCCGCAGGCCGAGCCCCACCTGCGAGGCCGAAGGCCGAGCAGCAGTACTCGAACGGTGCAAGGCGAGGCCGAAGGCCGAGCCTTGCAGCGTTCGAGTACAACTATATTTGAAGTCGAATAGGTCACATTAGCGAGGCCGAAGGCCGAGCCCCCAACCGCGAGGCCGAAGGCCGAGCCCCAGCTGCGAGGCCGAAGGCCGAGCAGCAGTACTCGAACGGTGCAAGGCGAGGCCGAAGGCCGAGCCTTGCAGCGTTCGAGTACAACTATATTTGAAGTCGAATAGGTCACATTAGCGAGGCCGAAGGCCGAGCCCCCAACCGCGAGGCCGCAGGCCGAGCCCCACCTGCGAGGCCGAAGGCCGAGCAGCAGTACTCGAACGGTGCAAGGCGAGGCCGAAGGCCGAGCCTTGCAGCGTTCGAGTACAACTATATTTGAAGTCGAATAGGTCACACTTGCGAGGCCGCAGGCCGAGCCCACAGATGCGAGGCCGAAGGCCGAGCTCCAGCTGCGAGGCCGAAGGCCGAGCAGCAGTACTCGAACGGTGCAAGGCGAGGCCGAAGGCCGAGCCTTGCAGCGGTCGAGTACAACCACACACAATCAACTCCAGGGCACCCCGACTTCAGGGCACCCCGACTTCAGGGCACCCACAAACGCGGGCCGCTTGCGGCCCGCGCACCGCCCAAAATACTAGTTATACTATATAAAGTTAAACTACCACTGACTCACTGACTGACTGACTGACTGACTGACATAGAGAAACCTTAAGGGTACTTCCGGGGGTGGGGGGGAAAAAGTGAATTTGGGGTCGTGGAGGGTTGGGTCCACAACCTCCGGGAAAAATCCGAAATTGGAACATCTCCCTACCCTGACGGTCGGATGCCCTGGTATCTCGGAAACTAAAAAAAAATTTTCTAAAGCAGTTGAACTAAAGTTGTAGAGAACCCTGGGACGTTTCAGGGCAAGTTGAAAAAAACATGGCTCCCGAACAAAAAAACATGGCCGCCATACAAAATTGAAACGTCAGGTACTCGGAAACGGCACGACTTGGATGGGGAGTGTTTGACCAAATGTCATAGGGAATCGGGAGGGCTACCTGGTGGGGGTGACGAAAATTCAAGATGGCGGATTCAAGATGGCGGCCAAATTTCAAAATGGTCCGAGAGGTCTGATTTTTTGTATCCGGGGGTTTTTGGGGTCCCCGATTCTATTTTTGAAAAAATATTTTGGAAAAGTTTTTTTTTTAATATGGCTGCCATACATTCGATTTTTTTCATACATTTCGGGGGCCGCCGCAAAGTCACTTAGGCGAGGCCGCAGGCCTCGCATCACACTTGCGAGGCCGAAGGCCGAGCCCCAGCTGCGAGGCCGAAGGCCGAGCAGCCCCACTCGGCCGGTGCAAGGTGAGGCCGAAGGCCGAGCCTTGCAGCGGCCGAGTACAATGACACACAATCAAAGTCGGATAGGTCATACTAGCGAGGCCGAAGGCCGAGCGTACGACCGCGAGGCCGAAGGCCGAGCCGCACCGGGGCGAGGCCGTAAGGCCGAGCCACGGTGCGTATAGGACTACTCGACCGATGCGAGGCGAGGCCGAAGGCCGAGCCTTGCACCGGTAGAGTACAAATAAATGCGAATTAAACAGACTGCATGATCGAACAAACTGCGGAATCGAAACGTAGGGCCACAAGGGTCCATTGGCGCCTGACCGCGGGCCGCTTGCGGCCCGCGCACCGCCCAAAATACTAGTCATCATACTATATAAAGTTAAACTACCACTGACTGACTGACTGACTGACATAGAGAAACCTAAAGGGTATAAGGAGGGGTAGGGGGGGAAAAGTGAATATGGGGTCGTGTAGGGGTCGGTTCAGAGGGCCCGGGAAAAATCCGAAATTGGCGAAAAGTCAAACCCTGATGGTGGTATGCCCTCGTATCTCGGAAACGGTGCATATTTTTACTAAAGCACTTGAACTAATATTTTAGCAAACCTTGGGAACTTTCACGAGAAATCAAAAAAAACATGGCCGCCATACAAAAAAAAAAATTCCATACAAAATTGAAACGTGAATAACTCGGAAACTATTCAAGTTTTAGATAGTCTGCTTGAACAAAAGTCATAGGGAATCGGGGGGGCTACCAGGTGGGGGTCATAAAAATCCAAGATGGCGGATTCAAAATGGCGGCCAAATTTCATAATGGTCCGAGAGGTCTGATTTTTTGCATCCGGGGGTTTTTGGGGTATCTGATTTCATTTCTGAAATAAAATTTTGAAAAAGTGTTTTTTTTAATATGGCTGCCATACATTCAAATTTTTCCATACACGGCGAAACCTAAAGAGTACATGGGGGGGTAGGGGGGGAAAGTGAATATAAGGTCGTATAAGGGGTGTTTCACAGTCTCCGAAAAAAATACGAAATTGGAACAATTACCTACTCTGATGGTGGTATGCCCTGGTATCTCAGAAACGGTGCTTATTTTTGGTAAAGTGCTTGAACTAATATTTTAGCAACTCTTGGGACCTTTCAGGAGAAATAAGAAAAAACATGACTCCCATACAAAAAAAAATTCTCCATACAAAATTGATACGTGAATAACTCGGAAACGTTAAGTTTTATAGGGAGTGCGTTTGAACAAATGTCATAGGGAATTAGAAGGGCCACCTGGTGGGGGTAAAAAAAATCCAAGATGGCGGAGCCGGAGGCCGAGGCCGGAGGCCGAGCCTTGCAGCGTTCGAGTACAACTATATTCGAAGCCGGATAGGACACACTCGCGAGGCCGAAGGCCGAGTCTCAGCTGCGAGGCCGAAGGCCGAGCAGCAGTACTCGAACGGTGCAAGGCGAGGCCGAAGGCCGAGCCTTGCAGCGGTCGAGTACAACCACACACAATCAACTTCAGGGCACCCCAACTTCAGGGCACCCCGACTTCAGGGCACCCACAAACGCGGGCCGCTTGCGGCCCGCGCACCGCCCAAAATACTAGTTATATTATATAAAGTTAAACTACCACTCACTGACTCACTGACTGACATAGAGAAACCTAAAGGGTATACGCCGGGGTGGGGGGGATAAAGTGGACACGGGGTCGTGGAGGGGTGGGTCCACAACCTCCGGGAAAAATCCGAAATTGGCGAAAAGTCGAACCCTGATGGTGGTATGCTCTCGTATCTCGGAAACTAAAAAAAAATTTTCTAAAGCAGTTGAACTAAAGTTGTAGAGAACCCTGGGACGTTTCAGGGGAAGTTGAAAAAAACATGGCTCCCGAAGAAAAAAACATGGCCGCCATACAAAATTGAAACGTCAGTTACTCGGAAACGGTGCGACTTGGATGGGGAGTGTTTGACCAAATGTCATAGGGAATCGGGAGAGCTACCTGGTGGGTGTGACGAAAATTCAAGATGGCGGATTCAAGATGGCGGCCAAATTTCAAAATGGCTCTGGAGGTCTGATTTTTTGCATCCAGGGGTTTTTGGGGTCCCCGATTCCATTTTTAAAAAAATATTTTGGAAAAGTTTTTTTTTTAATATGGCTGCCATACATTCGATTTTTTTTCATACATTTTGGGGGTCGCTTCCGAGCGAATAGGGCGAGGCCGGAGGCCTCGCACCACACTAGCGAGGCCGAAGGCCGAGCCCCAGCTGCGAGGCCGAAGGCCGAGCAGCCACACTCGGCCGGTGCAAGGTGAGGCCGAAGGCCGAGCCTTGCAGCGGCCGAGTACAATGACACACAATCAAAGTCGGATAGGTCATACTAGCGAGGCCGAAGGCCGAGCCTACGACCGCGAGGCCGAAGGCCGAGCCGCACCGGGGCGAGGCCGTAAGGCCGAGCCACGGTGCGTATAGGACTACTCGACCGATGCGAGGCGAGGCCGAAGGCCGAGCCTTGCACCGGTAGAGTACAAATAAATGCGAATTAAACAGACTGCATGATCGAACAAACTGCGGAATCGAAACGTAGGGCCACAAGGGTCCATTGGCGCCTGACCGCGGGCCGCTTGCGGCCCGCGCACCGCCCAAAATACTAGTATATATATATAATTGGAATCTCAGAATCGCCTCCAACGATTTTCATACAATTTAGTATATAGGGGGTTTCGGGGGCGATAAATCGATCTAGCTAGGAATCATTTTTAGAAAATGTAATTTTATTCGTGTTTTATCGATAATCAACTTGGAAGAAAAATAACAAAAAGGAGGCGTTTGAGTAGTCTCAATATGACTCTTCCTGACATCTATTGGCGAATAATAATACTATTTTTTGTAAGCAAAGCAACTAATTGCTTTAACGACACAACAGCAGATGGCGTTGTTAACACGAAGTCAATGAGTGTTTGAATATGACTCAATATGACTCTTCCTGACATCTATTGGCGAACAATAATACAATTTTTTGTGAGCAACTACGAGTAATTGCTTTAACGACACAACAGCAGATGGCGTTGTTAAGTAACACGAAGTCAATGAGTGTTTGCTTTGAGGTTAGACTAAAATCAATTGTTTATCATCCAAAAAACACAATTAAAAAATTAAAAAAAATACCGAGCAAAGCTCGGCCATCCAGGTACTGATATTTAATTAAGTAAGTATTTTGTAGGTACTTACAGATTGATCAATTTTTTTTTAATCCAGTCATTCAGTCAAGTCATCCTGATGTCGGGAAGTCCTTTTAATTTGTTAATTTTCAAAAAATATGTTTTTTTTGAAGTCGGTTTAATTTCATTTTTGTAATTTGTAAATTTTTCCTATTGTTCGACCAACCCTGAAATCGCGACAAAAAACCTTCATCCATACAGCCGTCCATCGTTTAACAAAACACCCCAATAATTACAAACCTACTTCAGCACTTCCGATTAAAGAAACGTCCAATAAAACCCTACCGATTGCGTTCCAGTACTACATCCTGGTATTCATAATGTTCGTGGTGATGCTGGTGGGCGGCATCCTGGAGTTCGTGTTCCGCGAGAAGGTGGTCTCGACGCTGGACCGCGAGATGTCGGCCGCCATCCCGTACTACGGCTCGCGGCACGAGTACACGCTCGCGTGGGACGACACGCAGACGCTGCTGCAGTGCTGCGGCGTGCGCAGCCACAGGGACTGGAACGACAACGTGCCGGACAGCTGCTGCCGGGAGCTGTATCCCGGGAAGGTGACAATTGCCGACTACCCTCCATTGACAAATGTTTGCATGTCTATACAAGGTGCTGGTTTTTGGTAGCACCTTGTATTAGAGTATAAGCGTTGACAGTTTCGCACTTAAATTATAAGCATTTAAGCTCAGTCTCCCACAGCTTGCATACACCTGCCACCATATTGCCATCACTTATACAGCTACTGTATAGCTATACTGTCCGGAGCTTTTTTTTTTATTAATTGTTTATGGTGTGTTCCGTTCGGTCCGTTCCGGTTTATAGTCCGGTCCGTTTATGTTACGGGGTTTTTTCATCAACAAAAGGTGAAAAAACCCCGGGGTCTTTCTCTCTTTCTCTCTCATAAAACAAGTCCCACGAGAACGAGACAAAGCATCCTAATTCTAAATCCTATTTCCAGCGGCTGGATTGTAAAGCGTCTCCGAACCCTACGACGATGTACATGGAGGGGTGTCTCTCCAAAACTATCGCCTTTCTGCGAGACGATGCGCTCTACGTCGGCGGCGCCGCCATCTTCGTCGCCATCATCATGGTAAGTGACACGTAGGTACTTGTTTATCGATATCTGTATGACCTGCAAGCCTAAAGCATGCCCAATGCGACAAAGGTATGTCGACTCTTTTTATCGAGACAGACGTATGTATACGAATAGCCTTGTCACGTTCTCGCATGAGAAAAAGTGACGAGAATAATTTTGTCACGCTCTCATGCCAGGGGTGCTGATTCCTAGCACAGCTTCAGTCGCAAAATACAATACGTACCTAGTTGGTACATATTTAATAGAATCAAGTTTGTAAAATGTAGTTAATTAACGCCTGATAGAGGCACTTTCCCATTTTTATAGACTTCGTTAATCTTTACACGGTACTGAAACAATATATAAAAGTACTTACAGGCAACTGTGGGATAGTGATTATTTTTTAAGCAGCTACTTTTTTTTGTTCCAGTTGCTGGCGTTAATATTTTCATGCGGATTGTTCATAAAGATTGAGTGACATGGAAATAACGGAACCATGGAATCAATCAAACCTCTGCATGGAAAGGACATTTAATGACTGATTCTTTGATTGATTGAAAATTTGATTATATTAGTGTTGTGTCGAATCACTGTGTGCTTTCGATTTTTTAGTTATTTATTTTCTTATATTTTGTTATATTTGTAATAAAATATTTGAAAGTCATTTGTTTGTTTATGAATTACAAGCTGCGCCCCGCGGCTTCACCCGCGGTTAAAAAGTATCCTATGTGCTATTCTAGACTATAATCTATCTCTGTGCCAAATTACATCCAGAACTGTTTAGCCATTCTGGCGTGAAAGAGTAACAAACATCCATCCATTCATCCATCCCTTCTTACAAACTTTCGCGTTTATATATTAGTAGGATTTTAACTCTAGGGTATGTCCTTTGTAAAGTTTAGGAAATGAAACAACTAGGAAGTTCCATAACAAATATTCATGTCCAATGCAGTGTGAGCATCAAAAATAAAAATACAAAAAAAAATAGTTAACAATAAAATCAATTGTACAAAACATATTTAAAAAAAACTTAACACAAAATAAATTAAAAACAAAATAACAGCTTTTTTAACTGTCGCTAATAGCACGGAAGAATGAGAATAGTGGGACGGGCCAAGAAATTTTGTCGGTGACAGTGGACTCGCTTGAACTAATATAAGTATGTATACAGCCAAATCTAGCCAAATTAAACAAAAGCTGCAAACTAAATGGTATGGCCTCCCGCACTAGTCACTACAGCAGTTGTACTAGTTGCGTCATTATGCTTGTGGTTGTAATTTCTGTTGTAAACATCCAAGATTTTGTTCAAAAACATGTATGTACATATTTTTCATTCTTCTTTACAATTTATCCATTTTCCTCCTCGGCGGAAACTGTATTGTGTTCTCGAGACCCTCCTTAAACACGCCAGCGCGAGTGAAATACCCGCAGTTTTGGATGATGCATTCGGAGGTGGGGGTGCCCAGGGGCAGCCCTAGCGCACTAATGCGCTCTAGTGTCTGCATCGGACCCGCTACTATCTGTTAAGGACATGGCGTGCAGACAATGAAACTTGAGTACAGCTCAACCAAGTTAGAATGTTATCTACTTAAACAGTTTCGAATATGAAAATGTTCGGCGAGAGGCTAACAAATTATAACAGAAATGTAACTCATTCTCAGAGTGGTCCAGCACCTAGCCTAGCCAAGCAAGTCCTACTTAGGTCTACTTAGATCTACTTCTTAGGTCTACTTAGATCTACTTCTAAGGTCTATTAGATCTACTTCTTAGGTATACTTAGATCTACTTCTTAGTTCTACTTAGATCTACTTCTTAGTTCTACTTCTTAGTTCTACTTAGATCTACTTCTTAGGTCTACTTAGATCTACTTCTTAGTTCTACTTAGATCTACTTCTTAGGTCTACTTAGATCTACTTCTTAGTTCTATTTAGGTCTACTTAGGTCCTACTTAGGTCGGTTATTTTCATGCCGTCGTGTTCTCACAAATACCTATCCTGTCATACCAGCCAAACTGAGCCAATTCGTTTCATAATTATTTCTATGTTTTTAATGGAAAAGTTAGCACAGACATCTAATGTAGGTACTACTAGGAATGTATGCCAGTGAAACCGTTACACATCTTTTATTTGTAACCGACAAATAAATATACTTTACCTAACTAAACCTAGTAATAACTAGCAATGTTGTTACCCTGCCAAATACGACGTGCTTGCCATCGAACTGGGGCAAGGGCTTGAAGATGATGTTGAATTGTCCGCACACTTCGTTTTCTGGAGTCACTACCATGGACAATACGCCTGGGAATGGAAATTATAACTCGGCAGTAAGCGAAGTTTTAATAATAGGCATCTATTAGATCTCCAACTATGTAATCAAACGTTTTTCGACCATTATCAACTCAGACTTTTCTTGCCTGTAAATTACATCGATTCACTTTGTCGGTGGCCACAAAACTACAAAGTTTATCAAAAGTGTAAGAACTCAAACACGGAGCGGTTTCTACCCGCGCCCGCCATAGTGGCCATAGTAAGCCATAGTTTGCCATAATATGATAGTAAACAAGCATAAAAGACAATCATATCGCTAAAAAACGATACCTTCTTAATGTTGCGGCCACACTAACGGAAAACGCCGTTAATTTTTGCGTTGAAGCCGTGGCCGACATTTAATCGATAATTACAGCGCTACATGTTAGTGTGGCCGCATGACAGCATCTGTGGCTGGCATGCGTAATTTTTCCCTACCTGGCACAGAGTGGTTTAGGTCGTAGTTCTCTGCGCCCATGGGCTCGATCTCGCCCTCGGGCAGGTAGCAGCCGTAGCCGTTGTCCTTCGCCACGTCTCCGCCACGGCAGTACAGCTCCGGCACGATCCTGCGACCATTCTCTTCAATAACTACCACAGGAAACTTTTTCAACTCTCACAATGTATCCTTAGATTGATTACATTATTCTATACTTAATTCTAACTTAACATATCGTCACATCGTGTATTAAAACATCCACAATTCGCCAAACGATATTCAGTCCCAATTGTAACAAGGGCACGTTATTTAGCAGATGACATTTATTTCGTTCACAATATGTTCATAAATGAACAAATTGGTGCGTGCCTTCGGTTGGGATCGAACTCGCACCATTTAAGTTGAGAGGCGAGTCTTCTCTCAACTAGGCCATCATCGTTTAATCTACAATCCTGTCATAAAAAAGAGTTTATGGTACCTTACCTGAAAAACCTAGTTTTTCTATAAGCGTAGCCGTTAGCGTCTCCCTTGAGAAGAGAGATGAACAGTTCGACCGTCTTCGGGACTATGTCGTTGAAGAGCTCGGCTGTCACCTTGCCTATCTTTGAGCCACCAGACACCCGAATATCCAGTAGTATTCTGCATTCAAAGATAACCATTTACCCACGTAAAGCTACTAAATAACGGTTGTCTTTTCTTTGTGTGGTTTTACACTTACTTTATGCGATTTACATTGTGAGGCTTATCGAATGCCGGATCTCTGATGTCACGATCAATTTTCCCCGTTTTGAACAAAATGAACGGCAACCTGAAAGGTATAAGTCGCTAATATTTCAATCCCTAAACGCAATGTTAAAAATGTGTAAGTACGTCAAACAATAATAGTGCAAATGCACTTACGATGCGCCAAGAATTAATTTGTTTTTAGTGTGCTTCCATTCTTCGTCCAGTTCTTTGGTAAGGAGTTGTTCAGACCTCTAAATTGACAAAAACAAGAAAAAAAGGTAAGTTAACCATTTATATATTTTTAAAACCATATGCACAAATACGAATAGTGTACATGTATTAAATATAGCGGATTTTCAGTTGTACCATGACGTCGTCGGTTTAAAAGCAAGCGAGAAGTAGTTAGGTGCCTACTTGGTTCATTTCCTTGAGATACTTATGTAGAGTAAATAACTACGAGTAATCACCTCCCTCACTGTTGATGGCAAAATTGCCCCAAAACCCAAAGGGGCAGAAGCCACTTAAAAAAAAAAAAAAAAAAAAAACTACGAGTAAATCCTCTACATATAGTTCAGTAAATAAATAATGCCATCTCTCACGTCTAACCACCCTCGACTGGCCTTGAGCCCAGAGACACGGTAATGGTATCTATACAGTATTATGTCGTCATACAAACGCACAGTGTTCTCTGTAGAACAAGCCAGGTGGACAAAAATATATTTTCATTGTTTCGGAACCATGAAAATATATTTTAATAATATAAAATAAAAAAAATAAAAAATACATAGTTTTATGTATAAGAAAAAAATATTTTATATTTACACTATTATAAAACAGAAAAAAATACTGAAATAATAATACAATTACCTTAATCTCTACAAATATTACCGCTAATTATATGTACAACCTTAGACTATTACATTATTTACAAAAATTACAAATACTAACACTAAAAGGTAATATAATACACTACAGGTACATTAAAACTAATTGTCAATATCGGAATCATCGGATTCTGTATCGGATGATTCCGATACAAGATAGTCTTCCTGACTTTGTGGAGGTCTTAGTTGCTGTGGAAGTCGAGGCTCTATAGTAGGAGCTATAATGAGCTTTAGGACCTCCGCACACAATTTATTCGACTTTTTTTGGAACTTCCCGCAGGCTGTTGATCAGAGGATCAGATGTTATAATTACAACATAACATATTGAGCAAATCTCTTTCGTGGCTTGACGCGAGCACTTTCTCGTGTTGTGCTCTCTGAATCTTTATTTATTTGGTCGATAACATCGTCGATGATGGACGAGGATTTTGCGAGATGATATTGTTAGCTTCGTCGATTAACCTAAGAGGAACAAACGAATAAACAAAAAGGAACTCATCAGTGTCTTCGCTGTTCTCAAATCTCTGTGTGTAAGCACTATGACCGGAACTCCCGTCACAACCCCATTTACTTAAAAGAGTAAATGATGAATTGGGGAACACACTTGTGACAACTTCTTTCTGAGCTTCTATTCACCGTTCCGCTGTTTTGTTGAGTAAAGCTTGTAACTCAATTTCTGCTCGAGATTGTGTCACAACAATGTGCTCCTTTTGTGCTTTTTTTGATTTAACAATGCAATTATATGATGGAAACACATGGTGCCCGACCTTCATAGTCCATTTCCTAGTCTGTTTATAGGAGTGAGTGGTCGACTTCGAGTCGAGTCTATATAGTAGGCTAATGCCTCGTCACTACTTAGTGGTCTATTATTCTGCACAGCACTGGGTTGTTGAAGGCTAATGCATACACTCGCAGAACTCGGATTTTTGCCAATGTCCTTTATAGCCCTGGCAACGTCCTTTTTGGACACGTTTTTGTGTCCAGTAGATCGTGCAGCTACTTCTGCAGCAGTCATCAATTCGCCAACACTCCGCGAGTAAACTAAATCTTCAAGTCTACGTTTTTTAGTTTTGAAAGACGAATCTTCGAAGTCTTTTTTGGGTCTTCCGGGTCGAGAGTGGTCAGTGGATGAGGTAGAAGGTTGCGGTTGAATTGACCGCACGCAGAACTCTAACTCTTCGCCTTCTAGAAACAACTTATTCTTGATAAGAAAACGCTCCCTTGACTTTCCTGAAGAAATCCATTTGGAAGCGATTTTTGAAGAAATACTGGCTAACTTCATCTTAATGTCTCTTTGACTATCTTCAGAAATTTCAGAAAACTCAAACTTAGACGAAATAAATTCAAATAGACGATCATTTCTTTCGTATTTTTCGTGTCTAAGCCATTCTTCGAAAAACTCTATTTTATTAATATAGTGAAGCTTTTCTGCAAAAAAGAGAAAAAAAAATAGTTGTACTCATTTGTGCTACGTAAAATATATTTCAAAATAATCTATAGTCATGCAGCTAAAACATATAAAAAAATTAGCCTGGATACAAGAGGATACATGCTTTTCCCATACTCGATAAGTTTGAAATCAAAGAAAAAATATGTTTTTTTTTGTGTTTTCGTTGATAATCTACTCTAATGAATTTTAAGGCTCATTAAAAGATTCTAATAATAAAATATTGATATACATACCTTCAGAATTGAAATCCATCACTAAACTTTCCACAAAATTAAAAACTGCCACAATGAGGTGCTAGTGAAAGTGTCGCTAAAATGCAACTGTACCTCTACCATGAGTTTACAACGATCTTACTCGCTAGCGACGGCGTAAATGATTTCTATAGCAAACGGTACAGCGCCCCTTGCGGTCACTTGAAGAACTAAGAATCGGTAGTATGAGTCGATAGGTAAAAACCTATCGAAATCTAAACGCTAGCGACTAACGTATTTTAGCTCTTGCCATAGAGATTCGGTACCATGAGTAACATATTTGACAGACGCTATCGAGAAATACCGTTTCGATAGTAGTAAAGTAATTCACTTGGGAAACAAGGCGTGAAACAATTTCGATCTTAAAGTTTGTTTTAAAAGTATAGGAAGTATTTAATAATATTGAGTGTTATTTTCGACAAATCGCCAAGAAGCCATTTAAGATGGCATAATAGGTACTATATGTTACAAGTGGCTGCGTATGACGAACGACGCGAGCAAGGGAACTTTCAAGCTGACTAAGGATACTTGGAAATCCACTTCAACACATTAGTAAAAACAAATGTGTATAGGAGTAGGTACAGGCTTATTAGGGAAGCTTTTGAGGATTTGTGCGATTTGTTACGTGAATATGCGGATTTGAAGCTCACACATAGAGTTTCATTGGAAGCAAAGGTAGGTAGTTTTGAGGTTTAGAGATTTTACTGGAAGTTTTATTTTATAAAAATTAAACAAATGACTGCACATACCTACCTTCTTGGCACGTTTTATGTGCATTACTATTTTATGCACACTGCAGCTACCGGTGTGTTAGGTACTGGCAAGTGACTTCATTTCTCCCAAGAAGCAATAAGTGTTTACTATAACTATTATAATAACTATATATTATACTATTATAATTTATTATAACTATTCTATTAAAAAAACTGGCATACAGTCATTCAAAGTAAAAGCACTTTTTTTTTAAATAATTTACCTTTTGAATTAATTGATCGAAGAAATAAATAACCTAAATAGTTAACAACAACAGCCGACTCGACTCGATATACCTACCTAGTCATACTCGATATACCAGTGTAAATTAAAAGTCACTAACAATTTGGACAAAAGCAATCCTTTGCTTAAGAGTATATAAAATCCTCTAAGACTCTTTCAATTAGCCGGGTTATTTCGAAATACTCAGATGTTTGGGAAGGTCTTACCTACTCTGTCTTTAGAGTACAGTTAGAAAGAGGCAGCTTTATTGGGTGTGAAGTTAGAAAGTATCGAGTTGACGCTAGCGAGTACGTAAACGCTCACGTAACTCATGGTACGAGTTTCATCAAAAACTATTCGATGCGCGTTTATACGCTATCGAGTGAAGTAAGTTTTCGATAGCAACTCATGGTAGAGGTACTGACCTATATTTTAAATTACATTTACCTCATTAGCTCACTTTGATAAACAATGACTCATTAGTATGGAATGTTATAGTTCTTGGAATTGGGGGTTTGGGGGTTTTGTTTACAGGTACATAGTACTCATTTCCGGGAATTTGATTACGACTTTTGTCCACCTGGCTTGTTCTACAGCGCACACTGTGAAACGGTCGGATCGCGAATCATACCTACGCGCTCGGAGTTCGGTACACACTCGGTACTTACTCAACAGCCGCAAATTTGTCGCAGATGCGTCGTAGTGACGATCTAAGGTGTGGGTTACAAACCCACATCAGTAAGCGGGCGATTTTACATACCACGTACAGCCCTTGCGTATTAAAGTACCGGATGGCCACACGGGGCTGTAGGTATTTATTTCAAGGACAGGGTCGAGTCGCAATACTGCATAGATACCATTACCGTGCCAGAGATTCCCTTTCAGTAGGCTCTTACTTCAGGCAGGGGAAAACGATGCCAAATTGTAGTGACCTGCTACCAGGGCGAAGCTGCATACCAATGTACCATGTTAAAGTTTTCTCTGTTCACTAATGAACACTGAATACTAAAGCGCAGGTTAACAGTAACTAACAGCGACGAGCAGCCTGGAGTAGATATATTTGTTCTTCATCAACAGCTCGTTGAGATTTCGCTGCCGCTGCTGCACCAAGAGCCGATTGTATTTGTTGGTCGGCAGCTGGTCCCGCCAGCAGTCTACGTAGCCCTGGATGCATCAGAGGTTATATACGTCAGAGGTCCTGAATACGTCAGGTACTCATCATCAGATTATAACCTAGCGACCCATTATCGTGCATAAAAGGTCTGAATTTTTATTTTATCTCTCATATGCGGGGAAGACAATTTTGAACCTACGGCAAACCGGGAATAGCCACGTAATGTAAACAGAAATTCAAGGCGTTAGCTTTTACAATTCCCGAGATGATCGTCTGTGATATCACTATATCGCCTTCTGACACAGACAGATACCAAATTGGGTTTTTCCATTCAGGTAGGCAAACACTAATTTAAATCACTATATGATTTGAAGCCCATAATCAAAAAAAATATGAAACAATTTTTTTTTATAAAGTAAACTCCGCGTTCTTGGCAGACTGGTCGAACTAAGTGGGAGATCGCAGTCTGGAACTCTACTCTGACTTAGATATTATGTTAGTTACTCTCACACTTGTGACTTTTAAAGGAGAGAGATAATGATGCGTGATCATATCTCACGTATCACAACAAGGCACCTCCCAAGTAACAATCTAGTCTTATAATTTGAAGTATTATCGCTAAAAAACTGTATAAACGTTTTATTACGATGTTGGCGGTGACTGGGTGTTGTATAAATGTGTTTGACGATACCTTTCAGCTGTATAATCTTTTAGAGCCAAAAAGATCTATAAACAGTCGAGTAAACCTTTACAACTCCATCTTAAGCAACCGTTATAGTCAGGTGCAATAGCAAGTTCTAATATAATTAGTATAGAACAATATTGCTTTATAAAAATTTTTGCAGATGCCTTTATTCATCTGATTTGCGTAATAATGACCTCAAATAAACTGTTATAGTCTTTTTGTTTTAGCGGTGATGAACATTCATCCATAGGGCAATTTGGTGGTAAGGTGGATGTTCATATCATTGCTATAGTATTCAGTACATTTAATAGCCATAAAAACTCTACAATAGAGTGATTTGGTGATATAGCCTAGTTTCAGAACGCGTTAATGTAATGCCACTGTACTATAATCATTTTTCCATGCCTAATATATTTCCGCTGACTAATGGAACGCATGGATATTTGTTTAGAACTAAACGATCGTCTAATTACTTTTTAGTGCCTTTAAGACACATGCCAGTGTTATAGAAGGATATTTTATGTTTAAATAATGCAAAAACAACATGTAGCGGCGTTTAATATTGCTAGAAAATAACAATTTTGCCCTGAAAAAGATTTGTTGTATTGTTTTATAGCACTCATCATTTTAATTCAGTGTAATAATATTTAGCGTGTATTCTTAGTTAAAGTATACAGAAAAAAAGATTTATATAACTGGAAAAAATAGAAGCGCAGTGGAACATATAGAAGAGAAATGAATAGACGTTTTGAGATAACAGCATTGCCTTCAAAAACCGAGCTAGCTAGTAATAGCGTTCAAAATCAAGTTGAGACCATAATTATGGGGAACGGTTCCGTACAAAATAAATTTTCCTTTAATGGTCTTTTAGTTTAAATTTTTGTGATTTAGTTAGTTATTTTAAGTTCTACTTTTTAGTTAATAGTTTAAGTTTTCTTTAATTTTCTGTTCTTATTTTAAGTTGTGTACAAATAAATAATTTATCTAAAACATTTTAAAAAAATAGCGAAATTTATAAATATTAATTAAATAAAAAACCATACCGGTAATAGTACTAGGTCGTCTAGTACTTAATAGATAGGTACTTATTATGTATATATAATATAAAGTATGTGAGTAGTTAATTGAAAACAATACAATCATCCATTTACTATAAAATTAAAATTTATTGTAAAACTTATTGTGTAGCTTGCTTAGTTTGGTTAATAATGCCGTCAAATTGACTGTCAGTTCTATTTCCGTTGGATTCTTCTTTTGTATTTACTGATTTCTTGTCCGTTTGTTCCATTTTCCAGAGGATGTTCAGGTTCAGCAGCAGGATTACCGAATCTATAGTTAGAACAGTTCCTTAGTTTAAGGGCCTCACTCCTTACTAGCAGGATGATGTAAGCTTGCATTTCTGAAAAAGGAAATAATAATCAAAGATAGTTTTATCTAGTACAATATGTAGTTACTAATTTGTAGCATAATTACATGTGTCTATTTATTTTCATTTTCAACATTTTTTGTTTAGTTAGTTGTCCCATTATCCTTAAACAGTGTAGTTTTTTACAAAATGCCCAATTTTTATCTACACACTTAAAGATTATTGGAAAACTTACACGGAACCCTAATTCTAGTCTGAAACGCCATGATGCCAATGAAAACATCGTCATGACAAGTACTATAATTGCCCTTAGAAACTTGAAGTCACTTTTATTGACAAATATTTTAGTAAAATCACGATAGTTAAAGGGGGCACTTAAAATTCATGATAAACCTACCCATAGTTTATCAGTAATGCTGCGGTCGCACCTAATTTCCACCGTATTAGAAGATTAAACACACAAGTAACAAAATAAAATCTTACTCACCTCAACTTGCTGTCTCAACCTCTTGTCTCCTTTTTTAAATTTTATTAAAGTTTTTACGCTGCACTTTCAATAACTAATGACAAAAGAATGAACGGTGAATGAACAACGTGAGGTAAAGGAAATATAAACTCTTGTTTAGTACCAGAAGGACCTATAAAGGTTCTACGGTGGTCAGTTCTTCGCTATTTTGCGACCTTTGTCACTGTTACATAGCTTTTAAAGGCCTGCTTAGTGATACGTGACACTGCTATAATTTCACTAATGTACTAAACAGAGATAAAAATTCGCCACTTCTGAACAAAAATAACTCTTTTGGAAGATTTATAGGTCAAAATCGGTTAGTGTCAAAACGTTCTATGGTCTTTTATAGGACTGGTTTTTGTTACTTGGGCTGGAGCCTTATTTTTACCACTCGCTATATTTTTTGGTTATTTTCTCTTTCGTTTGAATAGTCATAGGAGTGAGAGTGACCAAGAAACAAGTCAAAAATAGGGGCTCTGGTTTGAGATGGGGGACACTTATGCCCAGAAGTTCCTGCCTTCCTGCCTCGGTGTTTCCCAGCAATAGATACAACCTGGGTCTCTTCAAGACAAGAGTGAATAGGCACCTCATGGGCAAGCGTGCTCCATCTTAGACAGCATCATCACTTTCCATCAGGTGTGTCGTGGTCCAACATGTGCCCATTCAACCATAAAAAAATGAGATATCTCAGTATGAATGAACATAACATAATAACACACAAAACAATCTTTTCCCGAAGAAAGAGGCGTCAAACACCCACACTTCACCGGACGATGTTCAATCCCAAATGTGACAGGGGGCGATCCTGTCGTAATACACCAGACTCCAGTTACGTAGCAGATGACAATCTGAATGAAGTGATTGAATATCCATGAAGGAATTAATCAAAAAAGCCAACCCCAGTCCTCTGAATGAGGTTGATCTTCTTCAGCAGGTCCTTGTTCACGTTCATGTTATGCTCGAGCTGACGCGCGTAGAAGTCGAGCCGGCGCGGCTTCAGGTACAGCTCGGGGAACAGCTCGGGGGCAGAGTCGTCCACCAGGTGCTTCAGCATTTGTAACTGAACGAACGAAGACGTACTTTAGACTATACCTTACCAACGTTGAATTGCCTCGGAATAGCCCTTCGGGGGAAAGAACGTGGCTATATCTTTTTCGATCGAGTTTAAATGAAAAAGAAAGACAAAGACAAAACACTGTATAACTATTCCGAGGCTATACGCCGTTAGAGGATTAACAGATTGCCATGAAATAAAATATAAACTACATAACTACAAACTATGTAAATATATGTAGAGTATAGAAATTAAATTACCTCTTTTATATGATTGCACCAACATGCGTAGAACTCCTTGTCAAGTAACGGAAATCTTGGAGGCTGAAAAATTAGAAATATTGAATATCTAAGTTTAGTGATTCTTGATACACGTTAAAATGGAAATAGCTAGTGAACTGTAATGATGGAAATGTAAGAAGGGATGGACTTACCGACGATTGAAATTTGAAATACCGTGTGATGTCCTTCTTGGTGGGAGCCCCATTGATGTCTCGGTGCCCGTAGGACACCACACATGTGATTTGTTGTTTTGTTGGGTACACTGCACAGCTCTTTTCTTATTAATTACGAGCACTTGATAAGTCAAAAGATAAGGAAAGGAAGTGAAGGAGATGATCCGTCACGGAATTGATTGATGGAATGAGAGGAAGCGGAAAATTATATAAATCGTGACTTGCTTTAACAATTTATTTGCATTATACCTACTTACTTCTCAATTATTTATTCGTCAAAGTTCTGATGACAAGTATCCTCAGATCAACCTAGAGAAAAAGATGGCGCACGGCGTATGATTTAGGTGAAGCCAAAAATCATCCAAAAACTATGCTACTGTCGTATATGTGCACAACACGCACACATTGACGCAAAAAAACTACGCTACTCGCTTGGTCCATTTATACATCCTCGAAATTAGGAGCATTGGTTTATGGTATAATTTCGTAAACTTAGATAGGTATACATAGTGCATTAAGTATAAAAGTATGGCCAGGACTACATCTTGAGGTTCTTTTTAAAAACTGCAATTTTTTTTCCAGGTCAATTTTGAAAAAGCCGTAACATTAAATCTCTTACAAATATGTGCAGTTTTAGAATATTAAATTGACTAAGGTTGTACCTATATTGGAACGGAAATGGCTAACGTAGAGTTTGGGAATTAATATAAGTTTTCATGAAATTGTAAATGTTTTTCATGGCAACATTACCACGCACACAAGTATAGAAAGAAGTGGCTTCAGCGAGATTTAACGCAGTGTTCCATCTTTTCCTCTAGGTTGATCTGAGCAAGTATCACAGTACAAATGAAGACCACATAGCCACAGTACTACGTAGCCTATGTCGCTCAAGGATAGTTTAGGCTTTGAAAAGTTAAAAATATTTTCAGAAACCGAAAAGCTACTAACGCTCCTCTGATATCGGCAAATTTCATACAAACATACTTATATTTTAGTAATTATGTATGTATTCTAGATAGGTATTTAACCGTTTGTGGATTTGTGTATGGACAATATCTTTTCCTTTTCTGCAATTTTTAACCGAGTACAACCTCCTGCTTTTTGTACTCGGTAGTTTTACGGATAACTCCGTTATCTATGAACGATTTTAAAAACTCTTAATCCTTTTAAAAGATTAAATACTAACAATTTTAAAGACTCTAGGCTTTCGCACGCGCGGAGGACGCGGGCGCTCCGGCTCGGGCGGCGGTGTGGCCAGCAGCGGGTTGTTGAGCAGCTCATCGCACGCGCGCTCGCGCAAAGGATGCATCCTCACCACGACCTCTAGGTCGTCTGTTCTACATTAGAATAAAAGCCGTTAACATATGTGTCTCAATTCTCTCGCTTGCGTTTATTGAGCTTGCAGAGCGCCATCGTGATTGAGTAACGATAGCAAACAAGTAAGTACATTTCGATTTTTTGTAACAAGGCGAGTGTTCCTCTTGTATAGATAGTAGGTATAGATGTATTGTATGTATATTGTGTATAGATCTACTTACTTAATTGGGTTTATAGGATAATGGGCATGATAATGGGTAACAGAAACAGTAAACATTACCTGGTTTGAAATTAGAGTGTTGACAAAATTTAATATTACAATCTAGATCACTAGAATCACAACATTAAATAAATATAACAATATGATACAAGTGTAATCTTGATTGTATTTATGATTTAAAACACGGGAAATTACTCACGTACGATTCAGTCGATTATTCCGACTATAGTTTCAACCGCATTCGGCGGTCTTCATCAGGGCGAGTGCGCGCGCGCGGCTGCGTCTCGCATAGCACTGATGAAGACCGCCGAATGCGGTTGAAACTATAGTCGGAATAATCGACTGAATCGTACGTGAGTAATTTCCCGTGTTTTAAATCATAATGTGTGAAAACCACGTCAGTTTCCATAATAAAATTGATTGTATTTAATTTTTTTGTCGGTTTACGGCATGTTTACAGCTAGAGTTGACGATGAAAGACAAAGAGAAGTGAAAGAGTCTTCTGACAGCCACAGTGACAGCGAAAGACATCCAGAATAAACGAAAACCTTTTTAGTATCGAGACTTTAGGGAGTTCAAGCCGATCGCCTGGGCGATCTTAGGGCGTGGTGGCTTATGGTTAATCCTGGGTATAAGCTATCACCGTACCAAATTTCATCTAAATCCGTCCACGCGTTTAAGTGTAGAGGATAAACAAAAACACACTCACAAACTTTCGCCTTTATATTATTAGTGTGATGTGATTAGTGTGATTTCTGTCAAAGTTTACAATAAGGCCAAAATTAGCTACAATAGAGTAAATTTGGGATAAAAGTCAATGAACTCGTGCCTCAATCCACCTGGCATACACCATAGTAGTAGTAGTAGTAGTTCGTCTGTAAAAGTCTTTGAGTGCCTATAATGAAAACAACTTAAGTTGGCGAGCCTTTGTATTGGACATAGATTATAATTTACGGCAGTAAATAGTTAAACACGTCACGTTCCACGTTGCCGCATATAAACGAGGCCTTCGCGATAACCTCGTACGAAGACTTGGAAGATTGGAGCACTCCATATTCGATAACAACGGTATTGGTGACTTCTTTGTAGCTCACTGCAGGATTGCTGATCAAGTTTTTAACCTGCACGCGCACGTAATCTACCTTCATACAGGGTCCGACCTGAAATGCGAATATGATATGGATCATTATCATCATCTACCTACCCTTAAGTATGTTTACGATACAATAAGTATGATTGCTCAATTCATCTCTATCACTCGTCATCTCAGAATTCACTCCCTATCTTATTAATATCATCTTACGCGCAGTTAATACGTACAGAATATGGTATAGACAAGGTGTACTACTTATTATATAACTAGCTGTCACGCCGCGACTTCGTTCGCGTTTATTATTTATATATATACCTATATGTGAGCTATCCTATCTGTTAAGTTAGATCGAACTGCACACGGTGTGCAAATTTGATTGAAATCGGTTAAGTAGTTTATAGCGGACAAACAACGCGTGACACGTAATTTATATATATTAAGATTGAACACACCTTATAGAAAGAATATACCTACACTTAAGATAGGCACAAAAACCTTAACCCTTCCAGGCAGCCGGTTAAAAAGAACGCTACTTACTTTAATTGGGACTTCGATGACTTTGTCCCAAAATCTAATAGAACCGATTGCTTGGAATATTATCATGCTATCGGGATTATCTCGTCCGAACTCCCAGAAGTTGACCGCTGAAGACAGGCCCAAGGCTGCCAGTATCGTCACCACCACTCCTGTAAGCCTCACGTAACCCATGTTGCTGCAAATTCCGACTTAAGAGTGTCCGGATTGGCACTCATTCTTTTTATTATATAGGCACGAATAAGAAACATATAAGCTATTTATTTTGAACATTTATTGAATTTTAAACTCTACAAAAAATATTTAAGTTAACGCTGTCAAGCGCGATCCAATCAATGTAGTTTCAAATTACTCAACGAGAAAATTACTTACTGATGTTTTTCAGATTTAAAAATTCTATAGCTCTACTAGCTGGTGCCTGAGCTGTGACTTAGATCATTCGTTAATAAAATCCCTCAGTTCATCGTCATGGGTCTTTGTCAAAAGAAAACATTGCTTTCTTTAAGTAATTAGATCCCTTAGACCTTCCAACCTTCCTTGGTTAGACGGTCTAAGTTAGATCCAGACATTTCTCAACACAACACAAGTTTGCATTAATGCAAATAAAGTATGTAATGCAAACTCATTTCGTTTTTCTTTCTGAACAGTCGAAATCTATTTACACTCCAAGTAACTTTTTTTATCTGACGCGAAATGTGATACGTAATTTGTTGAAAATATTTCTAACGAAATTAAAATACTGTAAAAATATTGCTATAAAACACTAGGAAAAAATACGTCACCATGAGGAGCAGCGGTTTGGTATTGTTTATTTGTGCGGGCTTGCTGCTTGTGAGTATCATGTTGTTTTTTTGGTTTCCATTTTTTTCATGTTTTTAATAGCAAGGCATTTTTTAACTCGTTGTTGAGATTGAAACTAGTTTGTTTTTATTGTTATGTGACTTATGTGAGATTGTATTATTTGTGGCTTAACGCTAAGCTCTCCGTGCCGTGTGTATTTAACACAAAATACTTCCTGTATTTAAAGATTATCAAGTTTTATTTAGACAAGCGTACAGAAATCCGTGTTGTATAGAGCGGCGGTGCCATCCTGGGCGGGTCGACAGCGTGGAACTTGTTGCGCATGTCGTACTACTTCTGGACGACGGAGCTGGGCGTGGAGCTGGGCTCCAGCGTCATCTTCATGGCAGGCGCGCTGCTCTGCCTGCCCACCTGCTGGCTCGCCACCGTCGTGCCTTACCACACCAAGTCCACCTCGCTCGCCTTCGCCGTAATTATGCAGACTTTACAGACTTTCAAAGATCTACTTAGAAATGTCCTTGTGAAAACTACGCATAAGAAATGTCATATCTATCTAACTCTCTATAATTGACTCAATCAATCAACAGAAATAACTTAATTTACAAAAAAATTTGTACAAGGCTTTTCTACATACCCCACACTCAATGGATAAATAAATATGGGCACATTGTTCAATATTTATTTATCCATTTGAGGGCCAGGTACTGATTGGCAGGCTAGGTATTCATGAGATTAATTCGCCTTAATGAGGGTGCCTTCGTACATTGGATAGCTGATAACGCTCTCGATGACGTCTATGCTGATGTTGTCGCTGGGCGTCTCGTCGGCGGCGGCGCTATCGCGCGCGCTGCGCGAGCCGCAAGCGCTCAACGCGAGCATGCTTCGCTCCATGACGCACGTCGGCTACGACCCCGCCGTCAGGAACTCTTTCTCCGCTATGCAGATCGAAGTAAGCACACGGTGCTATAAAACTAATACAATGCAAAGAGTTCAACAAAGGTTTTGAAAAATGGTTTTAGCTGTCGTAGTCACACACGATTTTTAGGTCAAGAGACCAAAAATCTTCATTTTGTAAAAGCATAACATAACATATCGTCACGCCTTTCCCCCGAGGGGGCTGGCAGAGGTGTTATTCAACACCCACATTTCGCCGGACGATATTCAGTCCCAAATGCACCGGGCTCCAGTCATGTAGCAGATGTCATACAATACGCACATATGTTCACACAATGACACTCCCGCTCCCTCAGGCTTGAGAGGCGGACCATCTGATCCATGATGAAAATGATCTTTTACAAAAAGGTGGTGGCAGCCTAGTTGGACTGCCATCGCCTTTTTGTAAAAGATGGCAAAGTCATGTTGGTCGAGAGGATTTTGACGTGTACATATGTAAAGTACATGCGTAGCGGTATTTGGATCTTTGGTTGATTAGACGCACCGCTATGTCATGATTTCTAGATAATAAACTCGTCAACAACTACTAAAATAGTCGTAGAAAGTAGTAACTTTCGCGATCGTCAATGGTTTGTAGCTGGTCAATAGCTAGCGTAGAGGGGTCGTAGCTGCAGCTAGCGTAGAGGGTTCGTAGCTGTAGCTAGCGTACAGGGTTCGTAGCTGTAGCTGGCGTAGAGGGTTCGTAGCTGTAGCTGGCGTAGACATAGCAATAGCTAAATACAAAAGGTTTGTAGTTCTTAACGTAGCGTTTTTAACTTTACTTGCGAACATTTGTAAAGACTAACGTATTAGACCTCGAAGTTTGGTGTGGAACAGACTTTAGCTAGCGTAGAGGTATCGTATCTGTAGTAAATATAAATAAAGTACAGGCGTTAACTACTTGATTATATTTCAGCTGAAATGTTGTGGAGTGCAATCTCCATCTGATTGGTTACTGTATCGGAACACTCTGCCGGCAGCCTGCTGTGGACGAGTGTGGAATGGAAAGGTATATTTACTTATCTCAAAATACATTTAAATACAGGAGAAAACACAGACTTCGAAATAGTTGCTTTGTCAAAATATTGTGGAAAATTGTTATTTAGGCATAAAAGTTGCCAATAAAATCATTGTAATAGGTGCTATTTTCGATTAGCGCTTATCGGTTCTTAGATTTATTTGGCTAGGAGAAGGAAGAAAAGAGTGTCAGCTTTTTTTCTACTACGCCGCTATATTTTTTACTCCATCCAAAATTATTATTTATAGGTATTTATTTAATGTTACTTGTTTGAACAATTCTTTTTTTGTATATTATTTATTATATAGTTTATTTTTAAAAGATGTTAATTTAGAATAATTACGTAACTATTATAAAAATCTTCGGACGAGGGCGTTGACATCTGTGACTCAGTTTTACACTTCTGCAGGTGTCATCAATCGTTAAGTTTTGTAATACCTTGTGTTGTTTGTTCCATAATAAACGTATTATTATTATATTATATTTGTAGGCATGTTTACTAACTACAGGAGTTGTAATTACTTAGTGAAAGCTATTCCTGTTATAAACAGCGCAGCGACCAGTGCCTCGTCCCGCTGTACCCGACGGGGTGCCTGCGGCCGGCTCTCTGCGAGCTGAAGAACTTCGCCTACTCCATGACCGTGCTCGCTACGTCCATCATCATTGTTACGGTAAATTATAAGAGACTACTGAGCCTCGCGGTGTTACCTGCGGTTAAAAGGTAGTCTATGTGTTATCCAGATTATAAGCTACCTTCATAATAAATCATCAAAATCCATCTAGCTGTTTGAGCGTAAAGAAGGAACAAACAAACACATACACATGCACGCAGATACAAACTTTCGCTTGTATAATTTAATTATTGTGATAAATTAATGTTTAAATAGTGTATAGATAATAGTAATAAATAATAGATTAATTATTATATAGTTAATTATTATATTATTAGATAGTAATAGATAAGTGTATAGAGGATAGCCTAACTGAAGAAGGCCCGCTTCTTAAGCCAGAGGGAGCGGGTTTCAAATCCAGCCGACGGCACGCACCAATTTGTTCATTGTATAAACATATGCATGGTATGCCATCTGCTACAAGGTGTGAAAAAATCTTATCGATTTTTTCATATTTAGTAATAGGCCTGCACTTAGCCGACATCCCGTCTGATGTTAAACGTTACGTCAGTCACTTTGATAACAGAAATCAGAATTTACTGAAAATTACTACAATATTCCTATAATCCTAAAGCTTTAGGATTAATGTCGCTATGTGCTTGTACTAGGGACTGTAAATACGGTCTTATATGAAATGAGATGTAATAATGAGTGTTTCCAGGCGGTGACTCTGTTCGCGGCCGCGTACTCCCTGGTGGGCGAGCTGGTGAAGCGCGCCGAGCCGCGCGGCAAGCCGCAGCCCATCACCATCTCGTGCCTGCCGCAGCTGCTGTCGCAGACTTCGCCGCCCTCGCTGCCGCACGTCCTACAGCCCCGAGGCCCCTTCAACCCCCCTACACCACTCCCACAAGTTTAATATCACACGTCGTATCGCGTATCGACACGGCTTACAGTGGAACTTTGGAAAAAGGCTTCGTCGTATCGTTTTACCGTAAAGTTTAAATTTAACTGACAAATTTTGTTCGTGGTATGTGCATAGTGCACTCTAATCATCACTTTAATTTCTGCTACAGGATATTCGCACTTATGTGAGCTGAAACGTGCCTCATTTTGAAAAGTTTTACTTTGAGTCGTTATATAATGGGTACATCACACGGTTTATGTTATCAAGCTTCAACATTTGGTTCGATAACAAACTCGTCGAAATAAAGTGACGTTAAAGTTGTGATGACGTCAGTACCGTAAGAGTACACGAACTCCACCGAATGAACCAAATATTTTGAGTTGTATAATGAAGTAGAGTATTCACGGTAACTACGTTCGCAAATGAATTTCAGTTGCTTTGTTGAAATCTCGACGTTGAAGAAGGAATGGTTGTTTTTGTTTTACGCTAGAATTTTTACAGCAATCTTTTACCACATAATAAATATAAATTTACAAAATTCAAGCGCCAGTTTTTGATCCGTAGTAAGTTACTCAGAAGGCTTGTTATTTAACATTGTATTAGTTTGTATTAATTCAAATAAACGTGACTATGTTACACAGCCTATTATGTTTGATTACGTAGATATACCTACAACACAGGGTTCTTCAAAAGGGCTGTCAATAGAGTCCTTATAGGTCGGCAACGTATCTGTGATGCCCTGCGGTGTTATTCACAATCATTCGGAAACGTTTCCGATCGGATCCCAGTAATTTCAAACTCAAATTGTTCGAATCTCAGTCTACTTTTATACATTTTGGAATAAAGGGAATCAAGTATAAATCCGATCGGAAGAATTAATCACGTTTAAAATCTAATGAATATGGATTGAGATTCGAATAATTTGAGTTTAAACTTTTTGGAATCCCAGCGGAAACGTTTCCGAATGCTTGTGAATACCTATTCTGGTATCCATAGGCAACGGCTATCGCTTACCATCAGGTGTTGGTTACAAGGAGTTGGTTCACATTATGAAAAGAAAACAAGAAATCTTGAAGTAAATCTTTTTTAATCGTAATTTTTTGAACACAATACAACATGCAAGCATCAAAATGCTTTATGAAAATTAAGGAACAATCATAATATTTTCTTCTATATTTGGTACCTATTTTTGGTTACTTTCAAATGATACAGAAAACGTTCTCTATATTATAATAAAGACAAACAAAAACTATAATATAATATGAAAAAATTCGTACAAGAGGACGAGAGCGCGGACCGGCCGCAGCGACCAGCACTACGCTACTCATGTACAACACTATCACTAGAATTAGAATATTACGTAATATTATAATTGAAGAAGCCGCCGGCGCCGCGGCCGGCCCGCGGCCTCGCCTCGCCTCGTCTCCTCGCTACACTACGCTAACTTATATTCACAACAATAGCTAACTAGTACCGTTACGACTCTAATATTAATAAATTTCAAGCGATCGACGTATTGTTATTAAAAATTTAGAATTTGAAGAATATTATCAGTAGCGATGTGGGGGAGAACGCGCCGGGGAGGCTGCGGGTCCGCCGCCGACCTCTCGGCGCGCTCGCTACGGACGTCGAACAAAACTATTCAACGGAATCTCGACTAAAGTACAAATGTCGCACGAGCTTGGAGCGCGAGTCGATAAAAGCGCCCGACGCCCGAACCGCTCGCTCGCCTCGCGCGGGCTACTCACGACGCGACGCCGACACGACGCGACGCGACTCGACATCGCGCGTCGCTCCGTGTGAGGCGGTGCGGGCGGCGCACGGGCGGACGCGTCGCCGCTCGCTAAATTAAGGCCGTCGAGAGAGTGGCGCGCCCGCCTCAATTGGTTAACATTAGAACTATCTAGAATAAATAATATGTGTTGTGTGTGTGTGTGCTCAGGGCGGCTCTAGCGCCGCGCGCCGCGGTGCTTGCGGTGCGCCGCGCGGCCCCGCCCCCACCACAGCGCCACCAGCGTCAGCGCCGCCGTCACGTCGCGCCGCGCTCTACACACATCACACGGTTCAAGTTTCATACTCGCTCTCCATCTACTCTAGCCCTACATTCTTGTTAGCTCGATTTCTTTAACGGGAAACTTCAAGCTGCCAAACTTCATCTCGGGAACCCGTCGCGTAGGGCGAGATGGTGGCGCGCGAGTAAATTTGTAAAATTTACAGACCTTGTTACAAAAGTCAAGCTAACGGTTCTAAATGTCAAAAATGCTTTAAAATATCCAAAACATTACTTAGGTACCTACTCATTAATTTTTAGGACAAATTTACAAAAACGTTTTCACAAAATTAATTGACTAGCACGACTCTAAAGTGTATGAATGTCTACAAAAAATTAAGATAGTATTAATTCAAAGTGATATTGTACAAGATAAACAGTTATTCATTCTATTTATCTACTTTTAAATCTAATAGAAGGTTGTGAAAAAAGAAAACAAAAATGGTTTGTCATGTAAAACACAGGGCTGATCAATGCATGCTTCGTAAAGCTACATAACAGTGGTTCATTGAATGCTCGAGAACACAATGTCACAATGCTCGATGAGATGAATGATAATGAATGAGGAAATGATAGAACATGCAAAGTAAAATGATACCTGAAGTACATCAGCCAATTATTCAATACAGAGGTATATTTTAGTGATTGAATAGAAGGCGCGAGCGTTCAAATAAACACGTGTTAATAGAGCGTAATGTATGAATGAATAAGAAGAGTGGGGATGGTTACCGATGCACACAACACGCGAGATTGCTCACCAAAGTAGCACACTGCCCGCCCTGCAACAAGCGGAAACGGCGCTTTCACACACGGACCATTGAAGCATTTCGGTTAGTTGCAAGCTTTCCAACGTAACTTTCATTTTTTAAAACATTATCAAACACATAAAATGAAAAAAAAAACAAGCGAAAAGCACAATTTTGTTCAGTTGATGCGACAAGTCTTTTCCAACGTGAAATAAATGTTTGAGGTTATCAATCATTGCAGCCACCCGGGACACGACGCGCTCCGACTCGTCTCGTGCGGTTAGGTATTCTTTATGAACTTCTATGGATATGCGCTCACTACATCTACTCCAGATCGCTTCGGGGTAAGCTGTCAACGCGCGAAAGGCGAGTGGCCCACTCGGTGACCACGCGCCGTCCGCGAGTGATTCACGCGAGGACAAGTGACAATCGCTGACAGACTACTTGGAAGTTCATTGACCACGCGAGGTTCATTGGTTGGCCAAGCGGCTTTCACCCGTAGATCACCCGTTGACCACCAGTTGACCACCAGTCGAGGCGAGCCCGAGTCGCTTCAATGAGTGATAACCTAGGTCTATGGTCACCAAAATTTAATATGGCGATTAATCGTTTATCTGTTGACATGTAAGTTATTGAAAAGCAGTCAAAAACAGACAATTTAGAAAATCAGTAATTTAATCACCTTGTCAGTTTCGGTGTATTTTCCCTAGTTAGCCACTATTGTGTCAAGTGTGCCAACAGACCATAATAATAATTTTTAATGGCGCCCAACGTGGGACAATTCGAAAACCAAAGGGTATCCACCAAGAACGAAAATAACATCCTAAAATCAGTAACTGTTGAAACATTTAATTACTAATCTAACATGATTTGTACACCTCACTTAGCATCGAACCTAAATCGATCATTTTAGTTCATAAGTTTTGTAATAGATAACGCTAGTAAAATCAGTTAAAACTCTTAACACGCGGTGACGAGATTCTCCGCGAATCCACCTAAAGCCAACGGTGGCGGCTGATTTAAATCTTAAAGGCTGTTGCATTGTTTCCTTTACACTACCATAAGAAACCTGCTCCTAGGCTTTTAAAATCAGTGCGCTCTTTAGGATAGGCGTATTCAGTAACCAATAAGTAAATCATCTTAGTTTAATAACACGAAACTCATGTTTTTAGAGTCGTTTCCAAAGAGTGATTGCAAGCATACTCATACTTAAGTATATGCTACGCAAAATCTGGTAGCGCGCCTGTCACGCTGTGCACGTATGAGAACCACGTCAGTTTAATTTTTTTATTAAAATAGTGATTCAAATGGCACCCAACGTGGAATAGTCACGCCCTGAAAATGTGAGTGAAATGTACCTTTAAACATAATTAAAATAGCCCGAATAGAAGAGTTTTTATGTCTTTTCAAAATGTTCCTCGGAACTACACATAACTAACACAATAAGAGGGTAGTAACTTGGAATGTATGAAATCGTGCGTTTTTCATAGCCACGGATTAGTTCAATGGATACGATTCCATATTAGTCCCGACGGAATCTCTTACCGAGATTTTCCCCCTTAGAAAATAAAAGTAAGCATTATGCAAAGCGTGGTACAGTACAATCAACTTATCTTTAGAGTTCAATGGGGCACTACCATAAAAGGACTATTTACTGTAGAGCCCCAGTGGAGACGTAGGGGTCAAGATTCAAGAGGAACAACCCAAACTAACAGTCAGTAGAGGAAAATAGTAATCGTTTGTCATCTGTAAAGATAAGTTGTTTCCCTGTGGTAGTGAAGCGGCGTGTACGCACCGTGCACGCGGGGCAGTGCGGCGGCGCGCAGCCTGCCAGCTCCAGGCGGTGCGGCGCGCCCCCCGCCCCCGCCCCCGCCCCTGCGCCCGCCCCCGCGCCCCCCGCGCCCGCCCCCGCCGCGCAGCACACCTCGCCCCCCTCGCACTCCGGCTCCCAGCAGTCCACCTCGCCAAGCTACAGACATCAACATACAATGTTACACACATGAAGCCAGCTAGAACCATACTGAGCTAGTTCAGTTTAGTAGGAACCCCCGACGCAAAAACGACGGGGTGTTATAAGTGTGTGTCTGTCCGTGACATCGTAGCTCGCGAACAGATGAACCGATTTTGTTTTTTTTTTCGTTTGAAATGTGAATTACTCGGGAGTGTTCTTAGCTTTAATCGATGAAAATCTGTGACGGGTTTTTTTTTTAATTTTTAATTTATACTTGTCTTCATTACTATCATTCGAAATTACAAAATATTGAACGTTATTAAAACCGAAAACTGGATAGTTCAAATACCCATTCTTTCAAATTTTCTATCCAGAAGACAGCTTGCAACCCTTTACCCCGTAGCCTGCTGGAGTGTTTGCTTTTTGCTGTTTTGTAAAGTACAGTTTGCGGGCCAAGACGTATGTATGTCAAAGTGTATTAGTTGATGAGGCGGTGGCGGTACTCACGAGGCACTCGCAGACCTGGCACTGGTAGAGCCAGCGCTCGCCGCTGCGGAAGGTGACGTGGTGCATCTCCTGGTGGCGGCAGCGGTAGCGCGCCTCGCAGTGCGGGCAGCACGCCGCCGGCGCCAGCCCCACCGCGCTCGCCGTGCTCACCAGCTGCGGAACGAGGACAATATAAAAAACCTATACATAGTATACCAGTGGCTCTGTGAGCTGAAGACCTTGCGGGCCGGCGTTTATCCAGCTCTCCTTCCCTACAGGTCGCATTTCTCAACCACCTTCCCGTGAAATTTTGCGAGCAGGTTCGATTATTATAGAGACCCACAATTTGTATGTATGGCTAAATATAATAGACTAAATCAGAAAAAGCGCAAGCGGAGAACAAATCGATCGAAACCAAATTTCAAGAGATTCGGTTCAAAAATGGGACCTCTACCCCTACCATGAGTTTTGATAGCTACGTGAAACATAGACGCTTCACTTACTAACGCTGTCGAAAAGTTGCTGTCGCTTCCAGCTTTGAGCAAAATATTTGAGAGGATTATTTCAACTTTTATCTCACTTTAACATGCGCAGTATATTAAACGAAAATTAATTCGGTTTAACGAAAACAAATCAACAACAGATGCTGGAGTCAATTAGTTACGCATGTGATGGAAGCTGTCAGATGGAAGCATCCTTTGAACTCTCCCAGCTCACAGGATGCCATCGGTGTCTTTTGTGATTTTTCTAAAGCGTTTGATTGTGTAGAACACCGTACCTTGATCCGTAAATTATACCACTACGGAATTCGGTGCATTGCTCTAGATCTTGTCGAGTCATATTTAACTGATAGATTTTAAAAAGTTGGAATGACACATCTTCCGGATCTTTAGTTACAATGGGAGTACCACAAGGTTCTATCTTAGGCCCGTTCATATTTCTAGCGTATATAAATAATTTGCCGTATATGGTTAAGGACCTTCCAGACAAACAACTTTAAAACAGATAGGAAAGATAGTGAGCTTATGTGTGTGAACAACGTACTGACTATTATTTCGAGATGGTTCACTGCGAACAATTTGTTTCTTAATGCAAAAAAACAAGTGTTCAAAGTTTTCCATCCCTAATGTTAGATATATAGAGCCAAACTTAATGCTTGAGGGCGATAAACTTAACATAGACAAGGCGACGGTGTTCCTGGATTTAAGCATTGATTCCAAACTGTAATGGGGTCCTCATATTAGTGCTCTATCTGGGAGACTTAGTTCTGTTGCATAAGCGGTTCGTAAGATCAAGCAACTAACGGATATAACTACAGCTCGGATAGTTTGCTTTGATATTTTATTTTGCAAAAGCATGCATTTATGCACTCAAGGAAAGATTTATAGATAATTTAACGACAAATATGTCAGGCTTCAACACTTTTCTCATAGCTGTTTTCATGAAACTCTAAAACGACAGTATTTTGGGACACAAAGCCGGGGGAAACTGGGGGGTTTTCGAGGCGCTTCTGCTACGGAAGTGAATAACATAATTATGTGAAAGCTACATTCATGCTAAGCTTCAGCCCTTCTGTCAGCTTTCGACCAAAATCTCAATTGTCTCCATTAAAAAGCCGTACTAAGTAGGCAAGCAATATACAATGTACATACATATATTGTACTGTAAATAGTAGACGGCAATGTTTTTTGTTGTGGATTTAGATTTAGCAGCGGTATCGATCGATTACCCGCTGAAGTTTTTGATGTGACAACGTCTAATAAGTCGATGAACGCCGGCTGCACGCACGAAAAAGGATGACTCATTGTCCCGTTACGCTCAGTCGATCGGAGCGAGAACGCTACACGAACGAGCAAAAGGTACGATCGGCTTGAGCGTTCGGATGGCGCCGCATCTTTCTCTCTTCCACGCGATGGGCTTATGCGTCCAAGGAGAAGATTTCATCAATGTTTTGTTATGACGTCGTCACGTTAGGTTGCCTGCAGGCGCAGGCGCGGCAGTATTTAGGTGTACCTGCGTGTAGTTGTCGTGCGCGTCGCAGGCGCAAGGCGCTGCAGGCGCGGCAGTATGTAGGTGTATCTGCGTGTAGTTGTCGTGCGCGTCGCAGGCGCAGGGCGCGCGTGCGCATGAGGCGACGCCGGCGCAGCAGCTGCAGGCGCGGCAGTATGTAGGTGTACCTGCGTGTAGTTGTCGTGCGCGTCGCAGGCGCAAGGCGCGCGCGCGCATGAGGCGACGCCGGCGCGGCAGCTGCAGGCGCGGCAGTATGTAGGTGTACCTGCGTGTATTTGTCGTGCGCGTCACAGGCGCAGGGCGCGCGTGCGCATGAGGCGACGCCGGCGCGGCAGCTGCAGGCGCGGCAGTATGTAGGTGTACCTGCGTGTAGTTGTCGTGCGCGTCGCAGGCGCAGGGCGCGCGTGCGCATGAGGCGACGCCGGCGCGGCAGCTGCAGGCGCGGCAGTATGTAGGTGTACCTGCGTGTAGTTGTCGTGCGCGTCGCAGGCGCAGGGTGCGCGTGCGCATGAGGCGACGCCGGCGCGGCAGCTGCAGGCGCGGCAGTATGTAGGTGTACCTGCGTGTAGTTGTCGTGCGCGTCGCAGGCGCAGGGCGCGCGTGCGCATGAGGCGACGCCGGCGCGGCAGCTGCAGGCGCGGCAGTATGTAGGTGTACCTGCGTGTAGTTGTCGTGCGCGTCGCAGGCGCAGGGTGCGCGTGCGCATGAGGCGACGCCGGCGCGGCAGCTGCAGGCGCGGCAGTATGTAGGTGTACCTGCGTGTAGTTGTCGTGCGCGTCGCAGGCGCAGGGCGCGCGTGCGCATGAGGCGACGCCGGCGCGGCAGCTGCAGGCGCGGCAGTATGTAGGTGTACCTGCGTGTAGTTGTCGTGCGCGTCGCAGGCGCAGGGTGCGCGTGCGCATGAGGCGACGCCGGCGCGGCAGCTGCAGGCGCGGCAGTATGTAGGTGTACCTGCGTGTAGTTGTCGTGCGCGTCGCAGGCGCAGGGCGCGCGTGCGCATGAGGCGACGCCGGCGCGGCAGCTGCAGGCGCGGCAGTATGTAGGTGTACCTGCGTGTAGTTGTCGTGCGCGTCGCAGGCGCAGGGCGCGCGTGCGCATGAGGCGACGCCGGCGCGGCAGCTGCAGGCGCGGCAGTATGTAGGTGTACCTGCGTGTAGTTGTCGTGCGCGTCGCAGGCGCAGGGCGCGCGTGCGCATGAGGCGACGCCGGCGCGGCAGCTGCAGGCGCGGCAGTATGTAGGTGTACCTGCGTGTAGTTGTCGTGCGCGTCGCAGGCGCAGGGCGCGCGTGCGCATGAGGCGACGCCGGCGCGGCAGCTGCAGGCGCGGCAGTATGTAGGTGTACCTGCGTGTAGTTGTCGTGCGCGTCGCAGGCGCAGGGCGCGCGTGCGCATGAGGCGACGCCGGCGCGGCAGCTGCAGGCGCGGCAGTATGTAGGTGTACCTGCGTGTAGTTGTCGTGCGCGTCGCAGGCGCAGGGCGCGCGTGCGCATGAGGCGACGCCGGCGCGGCAGCTGCAGGCGCGGCAGTATGTAGGTGTACCTGCGTGTAGTTGTCGTGCGCGTCGCAGGCGCAGGGCGCGCGTGCGCATGAGGCGACGCCGGCGCGGCAGCTGCAGGCGCGGCAGCCGCCCGCCTCCGCCCAGCGAGTGCCCGCGCCCACCGTCCGGCCCTGCCACACGCAGCCTGCAACACGCCACGTGCACCTCTACACCACCGAACACTCGAACAATCCACAATAAACAAACGTCGAAGTTACGCAAAGGGCCACGTGCTGCCACTCGGTGCACGGGCCACTCGGGTTACCTTTTTAAACCGGAGCGAACTGATCATCAGAGGATAAACTGATAAATCGTTTTGCGCCACCAAGAGTTAGAAGCTAACCTTGAGTTAACACGATATTAGAGAGATTTTAATAACATTTTAACTCTGGGTTAAATAACAATGCGCTCGACAATTTTTCTCCGTATTTGGACCTTATTAACGTCAAAGTTATAAAAATAGCTCTGGTTAGCAAAAAGAGCCACTAAGCCCGGATTCCCAAATATACCCAGTTTTAGCTGCAATTCTAACAACAATGAATATGAGGAACGAAAGGAAAATCGAAGTCGAGGTTGATGTTGCAAGTAACATTTTTAGTATTTATACTCACTCAGATCACAGTGTTCCGTATCACAAACACACGCAAAGGCCCCGTCTGTGTTGACGCACCGCGCGCTCGGCTGGCACGTGTGAAACCCTTCCGCACACTCGTCTACGTCTGGAACAAATAAAAAAACAATCAATAAACATACTTACAATAATACACCTTAATAAAGAAAAAAAAGTGATTTTCAAGTTGTCAATTTACTTGTTGACGTTAATTGTCCACGTGCCACTCGGTAATAGTGTAGTGTTACCTTCACAGAGCGCGGTGTGCGGGTCGCGGCGGTACCCCTCTGCGCAGACGCAGTAGTAGGAGCCGGGCGTGTTGACGCAGAGCGCGGGCGGCGCGCAGGCGGCGTGCGCGGCGGGGTGCGCGGGCGCGCGGCACTCGTCCACGTCCCGCTCGCAGCGCGCGCCGCCGAACCCGCGCGCGCATGCGCACTCGCCCGGCGCTGCGCACACGCCGCCGTTTAGGCACCCGCCCTCGCAGTGAGCTGCAACCACACGGATTGCTTACAAGAGAAAAGTTAGTGTTTTCGCTTGCTAGCGTTGCACTATTACATTTTAGCGCACACCGCTACAGTGTACAAACAAGTCAGTGTCGGATTCCACAAATTTCAAACTCAAATTCTAAAACGACGCTCAGACATGAATCTTGATCATGAGATCCGAACGGAACGTTTCCGAATGATTGTGCTGGACGTGTTAGTACCTACCTACTGAAAGAATATGTATTTTTTTCGCAATGAAACTGTGTGTGTCGTTTTATATTAGCCTAGACTATTACTGACAACAATTATAGTGTTAGGTACAATGACTAAGTTAGGTACTAACGCATGCAGGAGTACCCGTCGCCGGTGTACCCGTCCCGGCAGCGGCAGGTGTAGGAGCCGGGCGTGTTGCTGCACGCGGCGTCCGCGTGGCAGCCGTGGCTCGCGCCCTGGCACTCGTCCACCTGCGCACGCGACTACTCTTCAAACACATCCTACATCACATAGCGTCTCACAACATATCATCACGCTTTTCCCTCGAGGGCGCTGGCAGAGGTGTAATACAACATCCACACGTCGCCGGCTGATATTCAGGCCCAAATGTGAAAAGGGGCGAGCTTGCTGCCATGCACCGGGCTCCAGTCATGTATTAGCAGATGACATGCAAAACACATATCCTAAATCACATCCTATCTTAAACACAGGAAGAAAAAGATGAGGGAACAAACACGGGTGAGTTGGGATCACCAGACAATGGCTGCATTAGAACTGACGATATTATAATATAATTATTAAGATTATAATCGAGGCCGAGTTATAACTCGAAGGATTTTCAACAGAGGTAAGTTGGAACTAGACACTGAAAGAACAAAAATTAATTTTAACCAGGTACTGGAAACGGAGGTGAGTTAAGATTACCTATGTAATGTAGATACCTTTTATTTATTGTATGACATTAAATTATTGGCATAATTGCACGCCTGATTTGGCACGGGCCATCTTTTCATTTACATTAGAATTTAAAACCTTTTATGTACCATGTTCATAGCAAATAAAGATTTGAATTGGACCCTGAAGAAACAGCTTTAGTATAACGGCTGAAACTATTTATTTGTTTATCTACCATTACAAGTGTACCTAATGCGATAGTGTAGTATTATGTACTAACTAACTATATCCTATAACAAATTTACGGCGACATAATATATGTAGTATCTTTGTGAATTCCCCCAGAGTGCAATAGAACAAATCTGTATTCGCCGACTAGCAGTACTGGATAGTGTGTGGCGTGTCTGAGGACGTCGTGCAGTTACCTAAGTTAGAAAAAAAATAATTGTATTATTTTAATAGGTTGCGTATCGACGCCATTTTAGGTGCGTCCGTGATTCAACTGAAGGCTCCACCGGAAGATCAGCGCTGTTGATTAAACAGCTTATGCTGAGGTGGAGCCTTTTTTGAAACACATACATAATTGTAATTTATTATTGTTGTTTGTTATTTATTTATTTTATATCAATTTCACAAAACTTACAGTTTATAAAAACCAGAACGTTTTGAGTTAAGCTAGGTACATCACAAATAGGTAAGTACAACAAAAATCACAAATTCGATTGATAGCTAAAATGGCACATTACATTTTAAATTATATTATTTACATTAGAGTAAAACAAGTCTACGTCAGGCTTGTTGAGCGATTAGGTTAGATTAGGATTTATACTCGTATTACTGTATTAGTATCTACTTTGTTTTATTGCTTTTATTTGTCGTTTATTTTGTTAATTGTATGTATGGTTTCAAAATAAATTTATTTATTTCTTTCTTTCTCTTTCTTTGTTTCTTACCTCGACGCAGTTGAACTTGTCCCGGCGCGAGTAGCCGGGCAGGCACTGGCACACGTAGCCGCCCACCACGTTGACGCAGCGCGTGTTGGAGTGGCAGTGGTGGCCCGTCAGCCCGCCCGCCTCACTGCACTCGTCCACGTCTGGAAACATCAATCCACTACAATATTACAGATTGATAGGTTACACTTTCTTTTCTCTTACAGGGTTATACTCGTAGGTATCTCACCAAAAACCTCTTAAGGGTTTAATGTACTCATCAATGTGAACAATTTTGCTATGCGGCGAAATCTGAAATCGCGAAAAAAAATCAGCTGTTCCATACATTTTGTCTCAGGTGGTTGAACTTTTCTATGGAACAGCTGGTATTTTTTTCGCGATTACAGGTTTGGCCTCATAGTAAAAGTTAGAGTAGATGAGTACAATAAACCCTTAAGAGGTTTTGGTGAGTTACCTATAACCCTGTATATCCCGCGAAGCACAGCAATCTGTCCGGGGACATTTAGCAGTTTCTGTGTTTTTTGTGTCTTACAGCAGTCAGGAGTTGCCCATTGACACCTCTCTCACGAGTCTTTGTTGAATCTGTTTATAAGGTTCGGAACGCTGTTTCCGCGGTGTCGTGGGAATCGATGTTATGGGACAAATTTGGTTATCGTTAGGAGATCATTTAAAAATATTTTCTTGTTTTTCTTAGTAAAGGTTGACCCCTCTTCGGATCTATAGACTTAATCGAAACACGCTATTTAGACGATAATATACCTTGGCACGTGATCCCGTCGCCATGGAAGCCCTGATTACACTTGCAGGTGTACTTGGTGTTGAGATTCATGCAGGTTGCGTTCTCGTCGCACGAGTGACCCATGCTGCAGTAGTCTACACCTGGGGGACGAAATTACATTTAAGCAACAAATTGAGACACGACATTATGATCATGAATGAATTACTCGTACGAGACATCCAAGGACAGACCAGTCAAGGTGGAAAAAGGAATACTACAAGACATGAGAAAGATAAGGTTTCCATACACCGCCCGCTTTTATGAAAAACATCATAATTTATGAGATAGGTACAGATACTAATCGCGGAAGAAAGAGGCAACAGTGCAAAATTTGGACGTGACTTTGCAGACTGTGCAAGATTTGCATGTAGACGGAGCGCAGCATGTAGTTATCAGTATGTGTGTGACCTGGGCAGAACTTGCAGCACTCGCCGGGCACGGTGAACTGGTCGGGCGGGTCGCAGGGCAGCGGCGGGCAGGCCTCCTCGGGGTTGACGCGCGTGCACTGCATGTAGTTATCAGTATGCGTGTGACCTGGGCAGAACTTGCAGCACTCGCCGGGCACGGTGAACTGGTCGGGCGGGTCGCAGGGCAGCGGCGGGCAGGCCTCCTCGGGGTTGACGCGCGTGCACTGCATGTAGTTATCAGTATGCGTGTGACCTGGGCAGAACTTGCAGCACTCGCCGGGCACGGTGAACTGGTCGGGCGGGTCGCAGGGCAGCGGCGGGCAGGCCTCCTCGGGGTTGACGCGCGTGCACTGCATGTAGTTATCAGTATGCGTGTGACCTGGGCAGAACTTGCAGCACTCGCCGGGCACGGTGAACTGGTCGGGCGGGTCGCAGGGCAGCGGCGGGCAGGCCTCCTCGGGGTTGACGCGCGTGCACTGCATGTAGTTATCAGTATGCGTGTGACCTGGGCAGAACTTGCAGCACTCGCCGGGCACGGTGAACTGGTCGGGCGGGTCGCAGGGCAGCGGCGGGCAGGCCTCCTCGGGGTTGACGCGCGTGCACTGCATGTAGCTATCAGTATGCGTGTGACCTGGGCAGAACTTGCAGCACTCGCCGGGCACGGTGAACTGGTCGGGCGGGTCGCAGGGCAGCGGCGGGCAGGCCTCCTCGGGGTTGACGCGCGTGCACTGCATGTAGTTATCAGTATGCGTGTGACCTGGGCAGAACTTGCAGCACTCGCCGGGCACGGTGAACTGGTCGGGCGGGTCGCAGGGCAGCGGCGGGCAGGCCTCCTCGGGGTTGACGCGCGTGCACTGCATGTAGTTATCAGTATGCGTGTGACCTGGGCAGAACTTGCAGCACTCGCCGGGCACGGTGAACTGGTCGGGCGGGTCGCAGGGCAGCGGCGGGCAGGCCTCCTCGGGGTTGACGCGCGTGCACTGCATGTAGTTATCAGTATGCGTGTGACCTGGGCAGAACTTGCAGCACTCGCCGGGCACGGTGAACTGGTCGGGCGGGTCGCAGGGCAGCGGCGGGCAGGCCTCCTCGGGGTTGACGCGCGTGCACTGCATGTAGTTATCAGTATGCGTGTGACCTGGGCAGAACTTGCAGCACTCGCCGGGCACGGTGAACTGGTCGGGCGGGTCGCAGGGCAGCGGCGGGCAGGCCTCCTCGGGGTTGACGCGCGTGCACTGCATGTAGTTATCAGTATGCGTGTGACCTGGGCAGAACTTGCAGCACTCGCCGGGCACGGTGAACTGGTCGGGCGGGTCGCAGGGCAGCGGCGGGCAGGCCTCCTCGGGGTTGACGCGCGTGCACTGCATGTAGTTATCAGTATGCGTGTGACCTGGGCAGAACTTGCAGCACTCGCCGGGCACGGTGAACTGGTCGGGCGGGTCGCAGGGCAGCGGCGGGCAGGCCTCCTCGGGGTTGACGCGCGTGCACTGCATGTAGTTATCAGTATGCGTGTGACCTGGGCAGAACTTGCAGCACTCGCCGGGCACGGTGAACTGGTCGGGCGGGTCGCAGGGCAGCGGCGGGCAGGCCTCCTCGGGGTTGACGCGCGTGCACTGCATGTAGTTATCAGTATGCGTGTGACCTGGGCAGAACTTGCAGCACTCGCCGGGCACGGTGAACTGGTCGGGCGGGTCGCAGGGCAGCGGCGGGCAGGCCTCCTCGGGGTTGACGCGCGTGCACTGCATGCTGCCGTCGTGGCACACGCACTCGATGCACTCCTTGGGCGCGTACCGCTCGCCGTGCTCGTACAGGTTACCCTTCAGCAGGCATTGTTCTGCGCACAAATTATATCTAGTTAAAAAAATAATAATAATAAAACATGCTCTCCGTCTCCTGACTCATCTGATTATCAGATACCCTCAGAAATACCAAATTATGGTTTGGCAACTGAACTAAATCCACTACATAGTTTTGTTTCGATTCAACAATTAGAAGTGGGTTAAAATTGACTTCTAAGATTGTATTACATTGTTTGTTAAGTACTAATAAGCGTATTAATAATGATAACTGCCACATCTCAATGAGAGTTTTGGTTTCAAAAAACTCAATCCATGTTTAGCATAGAATGACAGAAAAAACTTGCGATGAGCCTTCACTGGATGAAAGCCAGTGAAAGTCTCTTAATGTAAAGAAAAAAAATATAAAAATATCATAAGAACAAAGGCTCGATTTCAGCACAAAAATTGAACAAGTTTGCTAAAGTCAGAGTAAAATCAGAAGATGATAAACTGACAGCATCTTTCATTTCTTTTAAAATCTAAACTCACTTAAACACGTAGGACAGCACTCTCCTGGATGTAATACTGGATTTTTGCATTCTGCTCTATCGCACTCGACTGGCCTGCACGTGATTTCACCGTGCTGGAATACAAAAATCAACAGCTGATTTAAAAAATAAACCATTAAAGCAAACTTCCTACATGTATCATGAGCTTTTAAAAAAACCGGCAAAATGGCTACGACTACTGTAATAAACAGCTGGAGGACAGACGATGAAGAAAAATCTAGGCAGCAAAAAGCAGTCATACTTATTGAAATGCATTACCTACTGCTGATTAATTTCTGATTAGTCAAAGTCAAACTGAAAATCTTTATTTGCATGTTAGTGGTACATGGTCCTGTAAGTATTACGTCCATCCATTAACAGTCGTCAGGTGTGCAGTACAGAGTTTGTTAACCACCGTTCAGTTAACTTGTTTTAAGTATCCGTATGAAAGTTTTATACCTAATTCTTTGTTGCTTAGTTAGGGACTTACCACGCAGGAGCAGCGGTTGCAGTCTCGTTGCCACGAGGCGCCGTCGGCGTGCACCGTGCCGTTCGAGTAGCACGACTTCTGGCAGTCGCACTGCTCCAACCGGGACAGACGCGCCTCGGCGCCCGTCAGCTGCGACCGACGACAACAATACAAGTGCACCATCGATCAACATCTAACACAGCCTGCTGGTGGATTTAATACACCGGTCTACAAATGAACACTGTACCCGCGTCTTACCTTGAGCGAGAGATCTTGGATATGTGTAGTGAGTTCCTGTACTGTGGCCTGCAGCAGCGCGAACTGACCGCAGGTGGGACACTCCGAGTCGAGTCCCGGACATTGAGCCAAGTAGCCGTGCGGCCCGCTCACTAGTCTCACCTCCTGTATTGTGCCCTGCAATGCGTATCTCTTATTAAAACCGGTCTCTTAGAAAGTAATCAAGTATGCAGCGGAACAGGTGTAAAATGTGTAACGTACTTTAAATAATGAATGTTTGTTGTTCCTCTGGCCCAGCCAGAGCGCGAGCTGCGGCTGCGTGAAGTTGCGGTCGGGCGGCGGGATGAGGCGGCGGTAGAGCGGGTGGCAGTCGACCAGCAGCGTGGCCTGCGCGCCCGACACGGCCAGCGCCAGGCGGTGCCACGCGCCGTCCGCCAGCCGGTAGGGGAAGGTCTCGACGCGCGGCGCCGCGCCGCCCGCCGCCACGTAGTGCAGCCGCACCTCGTCGCGCCGCCCGCTCGACTGCACCTCCAGGTACCTGCGCACCACCACAGCTCATCGCACGCCGCCCCGCGCGCGCGCGCCTCTCGCGACACTGTTCCGAGGTACACATTACACACAACACAAGCACACAACACGACTCGGACGGCGGGCGGGACCGGCCGCGAGCGGGCCTCGGCTCGCTCTACATCTCAATATCGCTCGGCCAACATTAGGGGACCATGTACCTCGGAACGGACCGCGTTCGGTGTCGGCTCGCTGGATGTTCTATGGAGCGCTCCGAGCGAGCGGAACGCGTTTCGCGGTGTCCGGCGGAGTCGAATCGGACGAGAGATCGAGCGGCGAGCGACTCCGCGGGCGGTCGGAGCCGCTCGCCGCGCCGTTCGCGCCGCCTGCGGCCGGACACGGTGCGAGACAGTGCGGGGATCTCATGTCGCTTGGAATGCAAGTGCGGACGAGCCCGGCGGCGGCGGGTCCCCTCGGAGCGAGCGCGGGCTCGCGGCCGATCGCGGCACGACATACAACAACATCGAGTGAGAGAACATCGAGAGACGGATCGTGAGGGGCGGTCGGACAATACAGAACACAACACGTCAAGACACAGAACACAAGACGACTGCGGTGATGGGCGCGGGTGGCGCATGCAGGCGGGCCCGCCCGCACGCTCGTGCAACCATGCAGCGACCGCATACAGGCCAACGAATGGATCGAGGAGGACATTCCGAGGCACAGGACATTCCAAGATACATGATTCTCCCCTATGCGCGCGCACGCATCCGCTCGCGTGCGGGGCGGGCGCGATGCGTGCGCGCGCAGCGATGTTGAGATCTAGAACTCACCGTGACACGTGCTCCCGCGCCGCTCGGCGCGCCCGCGCCCGCGCTCGCGCTGCGCCGCCCGACGAGTCTACTAGCTGATTCCCTTGGACGCTCGACCCACCAACCAACTCATATTGGAAATCTACTTGACATTAAACGATATTTTAAATATTAGATTTTTGAATTCCTAAGATTATTATTATTATTATTATTATTACAAAAGTCACGAACCGGCTGGAACTGCTACGCCCAGGGTCTACGAAACTGCTACGACATTGTAATTCTAACTACTTTTATTTAAAATACTCGTGTTCATGTTGAGCCTTTTCTAACAGAAAATGTTAGCCTCAAAATATGATAAAGACCGATGGGTATACCTGTTGTACCCATGTGAGAAAGATAGTATAGTGCCCGAGTTGGCCGGCTCCTGCCTGAGCGTGGCCAGCACCGTGAACTCGGGCGAGCGCCGCAGCAGCTCGGCTGCGCGCTCGAACACCTCGCCCTCCACTTGAAGGGAACGCGAATCGCCTGGAACAAAATACCGTATTGGGAATGCTTCGTTTTTCCATACCTTCGTATGGTAGATAAGGGATATGGGAAGATTTATGTGTAAGTAAAGACTACTAAACCTTGAAAGAGAGTGGTTGATTTAATAATGATTAATTATGGCTAAAGTAGTTCTAACCCATTTAATAAAAAATTTTGTGAACCACTTTCTTAAGATTGATCCGCCTTGCTACATTGTAAGTATGGAATATGAAGTCTACTATTTAGCTGTACTAAATTTAATAATTTATTAATGTTTGTAATGCAATAAATTATGTTATAAATTCACATAGTGCCTAGTTATTTAGTAGCCTACTGTGACTTCAAGTCCTTGGCCTGTAACGATCGCGCTACATTGGCTACTTGCCAACGAAACTTCTGTTATCTTTACTGCCTATACTTTGCGCACCAATTATTTCTAATAACAATTAACTTCATAACTTAACCTCATAGCTCATAACCTCTAACTCCCGTAACTAATAACTGTAAGGTATTTTAAAACTCCATAATTTAATTTATTGTCTCGCTTTTTTTTCTGACTGACCTATCTATCTCATTTTAAAGTACAATTTTAAAGAGTCAAATTTTTTTTTGCTGAAATCGTACCGATAGCGTAGTAATCTAGCTGCAATGCGGAGTATTTATTCCAATGACAGGTTCTGCAGAACTGGGTCTCTGCACACGTCCGATTGAACACACAGTCATTAACTAAAACCGAACTACGATAACGACGCCAGTTCACATCCGACACACGACTTGTTACAATTTAAATGAGCGAGTAATAAAGTGCGCAATACAGTCGGTTTTAAATCTCGGAGGGGAACGAGGGATGACAAAATAATATCTCACATGAATGACGTGATAGCCCCCTGCGGTGAGGGTAAATTGCGTGGAAGGGGCTACGCTGAGAGGGATGCGGCGCTCAACGCTCTACGAAATATTTATACGTAATTGTTTCAAAGGGAACAGGAATTCAAAGCGATTTGTCAAATCTTCGGAAACTATTCAAATTCAAGATGTCTCCAGAAGCCACGGCTGTGATAAATGACGTTATTCAACAATAAAGTAAACAGTGCTATCCAAACAATAAATGATGGATCGTGAGTATTTTCAGGACGAGGTAAAGAAAACAATCTTTTCAATTATTTTCACAGAAAGGCTGTTCTGTAACGGCGAAGGAGACACGAACGGGGTGGAACACCGCTGAGGGATGCCGCTATCGGATCACGTGACTCAATTGTCATGAATATGAAATACTTACCTGTCTCCTTTCGAGGGTCGCAGAGGTCATTGTACTGAAATGCATTCATTACGCGACAGATACACTTTGCTATAGACTAAAGAAGTTGAAGGCATTAGACAGGTACGTGGCCCAGACTTACTACGACTTACTTATAGTTAGACTAGCTGCGCCCGCGGTTGCACCCGCGGTTAAAAAGTATCCTATGTGTTATTCTAGACTATAATCTATCTCTGTGCCAAATTTCATCCAGATCTGTTCAGCCGTTCTAGCGTGAAAGAGTAACAAACATCCATACATCCATTCTTACAAACTTTCGCGTTTATAATATTAGTAGGATATTTATTATAAATCAAACCAAAAGAGAAGTTTATTAAGACCAACCAAGGTAACTAAACTACGACTCCATGCCACATCACTTATAAACCTTCAAACAAACAAACAGAATATTACTGACCGTCAGATTAAATTATCGAGAGAGTTCTCTAGCTCACAGCTCTGAAATAAGTTCAGCGACTCCCCTTCTGAGACATACCTACCCACTACATACGTATTACATCTAAGATGCCAGTTCTTATTATTCTCCCAGATTGAAGAAAAACAATAAAGGAAAGTGAGTTTCTCGGAATACAAAACATGTGAAATTGTGTTAGAAAATGCTCTGACTGTTAAATAGATGACTATTTTGTAGTCAAAAAAAAGTTATCGCATGCTTAAAAGTTCAATGGTATCTTGCACAATATATTTAAGACAATATGAAATATGAACGAGTACCTAACTGACCACATATTCCTTGATGTACCTAACTATTTAACTAAATAACAATAAAATGTCCACAATTTTCCAAGGAAGCTTCGTAATCTAATGTCGACAATTTGACAAAGTATAATAAGTACCTAATACTTTATTTAATTGCCATAAAATGGTAACCATAAACCAGATGTTTAAGTTAAACTTACTTCTCACAAGGCTGATAAATAATTCGTGTTTTCTGCTCCTGAATTCACTCCCTCAACTCTATTGTTATTTAATATCAATTAAGATAACGCCGGCTGTCGAAAAATCAACCACCTTAGGCAGAACTCCCCCGTAGCACGATTTAGACCCTTGTGTAGCAGTTAGGAAAGCTCATCAGATGCTGTCAGCTTTTAATAAATTTAGACGCAAACAATGTGCATCACATTTTATCAATTCCTGTAAGCTGAGTTAATTTAATTTTTATTCAATTTTCTGAATATTCACTTTTCCAAATAAAACGACATATTTCGTTTTATTTTCTTTATCTGCAGTGCAGACAACAGATAGGCAAGTAATAAAAACGGTCCGTGATTGAAACGATACAATTTATGTTAGGCATCGAAGCCCAAAGCTGTTTTGGTTTAATTAAATCACCCTCCGTGCCGCGAGTATTAATCCTCTGACATACAAATATTTGCGGGCTTTGTGCAAACACTTTATTGTGCGAGTCCCTGATATGGATTTATTTTAATGCCACTTTTATCAATTGTGTACACATGACTTATTCTTTTTTATACTTATTCTAAAGCAAATTTTAAATCAATAAAAGCAAATTTTGCAGTTACTCAATTCAAAGCACGTATAGGCAATATTATTACGGTACGGGACAACACAGCTATTTTCAGTTGACCTAACTTCTTCCACATCACAACACGTAGCGGTTCATTGAACAAATAACGAATCCCAGCGACGTGAATAAGCATGGATATTGACTCTTGCTTTCAAGTTTAACTTTCAGATTTTCAATATTAATTACGTCTACCGAAATGGACAGACTAATATTATAATTGCGAAAGTTAGTTTGTGCGTTCGTTTGTTTGTTACTCTGTCAAGCCCTAATTACTCGACCAATCATCCTGAAATTTTGTATACATGTTGTCAAGTGTACAGAAAAGGACATAGGGTACTTTTCATCCCCAGAAAATAACGTTTTTGTGGGACTGCAGGTGGCGCAGCTAGTTTTCGATTATTCTGTCCAAGTTTAGACTTTTGTCATACAGTTCCTAAACATACACCTACAACCTACAAGTACCTATGTAGTTATAGGTGTGTGTTCAGGTGCTACTATAGGCAGGTAGTTGCAAGGCTCGGCAAGTACGGTGTGCGTGTCGTTTGCACGCCATGCCTATGATGACATGTCTGGCGCGGGTGTTGCAGCGCCCTCGTCGCGCCGCTGTCCTTGGCAGTGACAGCTCCACCCGCGATGGACGGCATTAATAATTCTGCGCTTGGCTGTCGGCCGCAGACTTCACGCTACCTATCATTTTGAATGGTACAGTCTGGCGATTATTAATAATGTATTAGGTCTAAGCTTTGGTGATGGTAAGTGTGAGTGAATAGGACGCGCTTAGCAGTGATGCGGACATTTGAACCCTTGTTAATATTCGTAATGTCACGCCCACACCCACAATATTTTTTTTCTTGAGGATCAGCACATCCTTTAAAGTTATTTTCGAGGGTCGCGTTACAGTCCCGGTTTGTACGAAGAGAATGTGTTTACTATGGAACTAAGATATACCAACCAAGTCTTAACTAAATATTTTTACGAGTATAAATAGTAGTAGGTAATATAAATTAAGAATCTATTATGCCTATACATATTTCACTAATATACACGTTACTTACATAAATACTGTAATATTCCTTCTACTCAACTCAGAATAGGTTCTGATTTCATAGACTATGCGATCATTTCATTTTGTAAGGTTTCTTGAGGCATTGCTCAATACTTAGCTATATCTGAAGTTATTAAGTAACAAAGTAGTCATTATTATGTAGCAGTTGCTGTTATGCATATTTAAATTATTAGAAAAAAATACTGTTGAATAATTGATTATTTAGACTATAAATATACTAAAGGTTTTTAATAGGGAGAAATGCTGTGATATTATAATTGTTTAACAGGGTCGAGTCATTCCTTGGGCCCTAGACCACTTGTATTCGCTTTCAAACGAGTCTATTTCTATAATGACTAGCGCTAACTATAAGATCACGTAACATTTATTTAGCCCATATTTCGTCCAATTAGCAGGTGACGTTCGAGCGTTAGCGATTGTAGAAATAGAATAGTTTGAAAATAGATAGTCTAGGGCCCCTTACCGACTGTTTTACAGATTGTGCAGTTTAGCCAGCAATGCCATTGACATTTGCCACTTGTAGAGGTGAGGTGACGGCGCTGGCGGGACTGGTGAGCTGTGATCCCCACAATTAGGGCTGACACCCCACAACGCGACCGAGCGCGACTCGCCTAATGGCGGGGATTATGTTACGCGTAAATGAAACGGGACAAATGTCCCCTCTAGGCTAGGGTTGTCGACTCACGTTTCACTTAAGTACTTAGCTATTTTTTAAGTATTACTTGCAGTTCATGTTAGTGTAGGTAGTTAACTTTTATGTACATATTTAATCTAGAAAAAAAAATATTATTAAAAGTGATCCCGCATCGTTGATTCTGTAGATCAGTAGATAAGGTATTATCTACTAGATAAAACCTTAATGAGTATCTGCTTAATACGGATTGATACGAGTAAGTAGTTAATTCAGAATAAATTATTATCAATCCTTATCACAAAACCATTATTTTCGGTAAATAGTTTCAATCTATAAAAATATTTTTTTTAGTTTGAGCACCCTATTGTGCCTTGCCGAGTGACAAAATACAGAGCGATTCGTAGCGAGGTTAATCACAAGTGACTGGTGAGGGATTGCGGATATTTCCCGGCGGATTAATGCGCGCCGCCGATAATGGGCCGTCCCGAGCGCCCGCGCGGGGATTACAACCAATTTGCGCGCGCGAGCCGATTCCACCGCTCCGGATTACAACAGCCTTTGAATTTAATTAGCAGCCTTATTGGGAGCTGACCTTATTCTCTGCATTTGGCAGTGAATAATTCATTTTCTCTTTCTTTTTTTACTGTAAAAACTTTCGTAAACTTCGAAGACGTTTCACAATAACAATGGATCGAATGGAATGGAGCCCTTCTTCACACCCCTGTCTATTCAAAGCAACTGCTGCTTTTAGCTTTTTTAGCCAAATTGCAAATGTCAAAAAGCAGAGGGACTGAGCACAATGGGCACGTGCTGTTGACAGGACCCTCGGAAGTGCGAGAAATGTATTCATGAGCAGTCGTAATTGGAAAAATATGTTATTTCTTATTGTAATTTGTAGATAACATTTCATGTAATTCTTATAAGAATAGCGAAACTTTAATAATAATAAAGTTTAAACCAAAAAAATACTACTTTAGTAAGTACCTAATCTGTTAGTGACGGCATAAAGTTGAAATTAGTTTATAGGATTACTAAAATCGCCATAGTTTGTGTCGTGAACTTAGTTGATTTTTCATTTTTAATTTGTTTTAATATTTTTGAAACGAAGGGGTGTTTTACTGTGTAAGGCGAAGCTATTATAATGTGGATTAATATCTCAGCCCATAAAGTATCTTTTGATTTATGTCGCCTATAACAATAACACACAGAGCTACGAGGGAATGTACGTTCCATTACATTAATCCTGCAATAACATATCCTATAAACAGACAGTCGGACAGTCCGTTTGAAAGACGTTGTTATTGTGGCGAAGGAAGTGTAATCACGTTTAAAAGCCCACCGCCACCATACGATAGGTATCTTCGTATCACTTAGACACGAAGGAATTATTACGAAATGCATTAAAATGTAGCGAAGGTGCGGCACATGCCGGCTGTGGTTTCCGCTAATGGACGACCCGAGTGTGGCATTAAATGCACACTGAAATGCACTACCGGAGCTTTAGTCTCGATACTGTACGTAATATCCATTAGATTGAATACAATACGGTATACTTCATACTATTACACATTAATACATTATTATACTTCACACTGCATGTTTTTATAGTTCAAACATTCACACCTTGCCTTACTGAATATCTGGGAACGACGAACTGGGTTACAAAAGTCTGGGAAGGTTAGAGCTTACCTTTGCAGCTGTTAGTTGCGAAAAATAATACCTAACCTGAAAACTTAACTGTCTTGCTTGCATATTATGTAGATTACAGAAAGTTCTGGATGTTTCACCAATAGGTACGAGAATACCCTACAAACCGTGAAATGTCATGGCCCTGCAATAAGTAGGTATTTTTAAAAGTATGAAAATAGCAAACTTTTTACAATACAGTGCGTGATCGAAGAGTACGAGTATGTTGTATGTACCTTGTAGTGTGTAGGCAGTCCGTTGTGGTTGCATGCCGGACGCGAAAGAGACTCCCGCGCGCGTCGTGTTGTGCAGGGACAACGCGCCCAGCAGGTCTAGCTCGGTGGCTGGAACAATGTTACACTTGTTAAGCCATCAATTACGTTCTATAGCCTGTAGCAGCTTAGGGGAGCTACGTTCTTAGCATCATTCATTCTAATACCACAGTACCTTTCCATTCAATATTTCCAATATCGCTTCTTTCCCACTCACTTAATTATATTGCTCAAAATATAATTTTCCAAGGAATTAGTAAAAAATATGCTTTTGTGTTCTAAAAATAAATGACAACAACAACGAAAAATGATTATAATTTACCTATAAACTGTGTCACTCTTACTTAAAAGCTAGTTAATAAGAGTGATAAGTTATGGATAGCATCTTCTACGGCTACAGATTATTCGTAGACACGCTACGCCGCCCTGTATAACTTTATCTATGTTACGACGTTCGACTCAATAATAGTCCGGCAAGACAATTCGCTTTCGTGACTTCAGCAAAGTTAATTCAGGCATTACGCGATCAGCGCGATTTAGGTAGTAGAAGATTTTTTTTATGAAATAAAAAAAGGGATTTTGATTTAAAGTGAATACCCACGGATAGTTGTTTTTTAAATCAACCTATTTAATAAAATATTACCGGTTAATCTTCCCTCTCTACAGAAAGAAATTTTGAAAATTTTAGATTTCTGTAACACCAGCTTCTGGAAGTAACTCAAGCTGCGAAACAAAATACCATCTTTCTTGTGCTCGGCGAATTGCTGAAACTTCTTAACAAAGGTCGTTACGCCCGAATAATCGCCTACGATTACTCTATAAATGGCATATTTTTGTTCAGTTGGCGATGAATATTTACGAGTCTATAAACTGGCAGTGGCCTACATTCCGACAATCAATACCACGCCGGAAGATTCCGAAAAACCAGCCTTTGACAGACGCAGGCTGGCTTATCGATCCGAACCACCAGCTTACAGCGGCCATGTGGCTTTTTAATACACAAATAGCTCCACGAGTTCAAACATATCAATCAACCGAATGTGTTTTATTGATATAAGTATTCGTCAACAGTCGATACTTAACGGAAAGTTTACCTACGAAATAACTGGGGTAGTGACCTAGAGGTTAGTGACAGGACTCGACTCTCGACGTGGTAACGGATCGTTAAGCACTCTACGAAAGTTACCGAAAATACCTATAGGATTTCTTTCACTAAACTAGGCTTGTTGACCTAACTCTCCTGATCTTATATCTTTAAATGAGCAATTCTTGTATATATATATATATATAATTGCAATCTCGGAATCGGCTCCAACGATTTTCATACATTTAGTATATAGGGGGTTTCGGGGGCGATAAATCGATCTAGCTAGGAATCAATTTTAGAAAATATCATTTTATTCGTGTTTTATCGATAATCAACTTAAACATAAACTTGGAAGAAAAATAACAAAAAGGAGGCGTTTGAGTAGTCTCAACTGAAAAATATGACTCTTCCTGACATCTATTGGCGAATAATAATACTATTTTTTGTGAGCAACTAATTGCTTTAACGACACAACAGCAGATGGCGTTGTTAAGTAACACGAAGTCAATAAGTGTTTGCTTTGAGGTTAGACTAAAATCAATTGTTTATTTTCCAAAAAACACAATTAAAAAAAAAAAATACCGAGCAAAGCTCGGTCATCCGGGTACTGTGTATTTACAACAGATGATTAAGGGATCTACGAGTTTCTATCCTTGCTATTTTTTCCCCATGACACTAGAATTACTGCTTATCAAAACCAGTATTAAGTAGTTTGAACCCAGCTGATGTAACCAAAGCTAAGCTAAACTTTATACACCTGAGAGTTAATTTACATGAACAAAGCTCGGGAGTAAGTCTTGAAAAGAGTAGATAGCACTCGACGGAGCTTCATGTAAAGTTAGATACTCACATGCGAGCCTAAATGTAACACGCTACCGTTACCAAAGCTCAACGAGTGGTCATGAGCCACTCGTGCTCGCTGTGTATTTATCGGCTCGTTGTTCGCGGACTAATTATGTGATGTCTGTGTAAGAATAACCTCACAAACCTCGAACACTGTGGTTCTTATGCAAGAATAACCTCACAAGTCTCGAACACTGTGGTGCGATAATTTGCTGTTAACAGAAGAAAAAAAAGTGTCGATGTATCGTGCTTGAGCCGTAACATTCCCAACTAGAACCCCATAGCTACGTCTGCAATTATACCAGTTACGTCGAGCTTCTCTATGAGTACTCAGCCTAATGCAAGTTGTACGCCGCCGGATCCCGAGCACCATCCATCAGCTGTAACCCGGTCACGTAGCGCTACGCCGTAGACAACTAGGCTACGAGCTTACAAACTGAGCTTTATGTAACATAAGCTCGAATCTACTTTAATGTCTCGCTATAAAGTCCTTTTAATGCCGTAGCATACCATCTCTGTGTCTGTGTGTTTCTGGATATTAAAAGTTATTGCTGCATCAGAAAATTTTAAAGTTTTACTGGCAATGATTTAAAGCTATAAAAGTAAGCGCCGTACGCCTTTCTCCATTGCCAATCTGCATTGCATTGGGCTTATTACGCTAATGTTTTATTAGATTTTATATGTTAGATTAGATTTTGGAGTAGACAGCGCACCCAGTGGTTGATTTACCTACTTGATCTTACTAGCTAAAATTAAATAAATAAATAAATTCGGGACATTGTCACACACGGTCGCCTGACCCCAAACTAAGCAAAGCTTGTACTATGGCTGCCAGAGACTGATATACATACTTAGATATTTTTAAATACATACTTAAATAGATAATAACACCCAGACATAGAACAAACACAAATGTTCACCACATAAATGTTTGCCCTAGGTGGGAATCGAACCCACGCCCCCAAGCTCAGAAGGCAGGTTCACTACCAACTGAGCCACCGAGGCAGTCAAATTGATCGTTATTAATTTAGCAAGCCTAACATCTCATGCTGAAACGCACGAAAACAACCCTTTTCCAGATAGGTAGAGTCAAGACTATCCTAAAACGTTGTAATATTGTTGGTGATATAATCTAAACACAAAAGCTTGGTAAATCTCGTGCGCCACAGATTGTATGGAGAGTGCTCGCCGGTCGTGTGCGAGAGTGGCACAAGCTCCAATTTACGACGCCTAGCCATGCCTACAGCTCAACTTAGACAAGGTTTCATAGGGCTCTCACGCCATGAAAAACAAACACGTATATTTGTACGTATTTTTTTTTTCAAGAATAAAGTCATATGTGTACTTAATCGTTTTAAACTAGGTGGTTTTGCCCCGGAGCACGCCATAAAATCTCTACAGGGGGCTTACCACGAGTTGTAATCGTTTCAAATACTTTTTTCGTTTCCGTTGCGCTGCATACATTTCAAGAAATTACACCTGGCGGAAACGTTAAAAAAACTAGACTCAATGTATGGAGCCAAGCGAAAACGAAAAAAGTATTAGCCAACTATCAAAACTCGCGGTAAAGCTAGTTCAATTAGGTTAATTATAAATAAATTAACTAGAGCTATAAATATAGCTAGAGCTATATATATACGAATACAAATTAAAAATACGGGCCAAGACTAGTATGATTTTGGAAGTAAAAAAAAGAACTAGGGTAAAAAGTAAAAGAAATTTGTGAGCTTGGTTCAACAGTGGGACAGCAACGAAAAATATATTACGAAATGAAAAAATCATAGGATCAATGTTCATGAGAAAAGGGTGTGAACCCTACACAGTTGGTGAAACTAAAGAGGTGGGCGCCACTGCGTCGCGCCGTCGCCGGCTCGTCTGTTGCCGCCCGTCACCGGAACACCGTTGACGGAATAAAGAAGTGCTCCAGATTGCCTCGTGAATACAGCCCCAGCTACTTCGTGAATGCAGCTTCAACTTTGTACAGCGCAACTGAATCAAGCCTCGAGTGCAAACGAAATCCAACTACTTACTTTTCTTTTAAATGGAAATGGACTTTTTGAAAAGTTACCCCATGAAGGGTTTTTGAATATTGGTGATAGGAGTCTACAAGTTTGATGTTACTGTAGTTTTAAAAGTTTCGTTTTATAAATCATTACCTAAATTGCCAGTAAATTGACAACCCTAGAAAACTCTGTAAAACTTTCGCGTTCCGAGGAAGTCAATTCCATCCCAAACCACAAATGCAATAGACTGCCTCCGATCGTTCTCTCTATTTTCATTTGGAAATGAGCAGTCGTCGCTGGAAAAGTTTTTAAATGAACAACTTCAGTATTGTTTTTTTAACCATTTCTATTGGATGTTTTAACTGGTTTTTGTAGATTTTATTTCTTAGGTACTACATAAGTTAGAAATCATATTAAAAACAAGAAGTAAATTATAAATGTCTCAGACATCTTGCCTAATCAGCCGTTCAAAGAACAGTCTAGCTTATTTAGGAAACGGTGCCGTTCAACTAGCTTCCTTAATGATATTCAGCTGTACGGATAGCGTCTAATACAACATTTAATAAACTGGCTGGCTATTGCTAAAGCCATTCATACAAAAGGTGATCATTTAACAAAATAACATTTTTTTACCGAAGAAATGTATTTAGAATTGCGAAGAAGCGAAGCGGAGCTTATCCTTAGCCTACGTGGTTATTTTTTTTAGAACAACCCGTAATCTCCCGTACCTAAATGTCTAGACTAGGCAAGTAGTCAATATTGTCAATTCATTTGCCTAGCTATTCGATTGAATAGTTGAATATCATCAGGCCACTAGTTGAACGGCGCCGTTTAGTGAAAAGGCCAGGCTGTTAATTGATTGGCTAATTTGGAGTAAGCTGCGTCAAATAGATCGTAATTTGAAATTCAGTAGATATTAAGAATAGAATATAGTAGACCTTTTTACCGAACTACGGCGAAGCAATTGAAGGGTTATGCTTTCGACCGGTAAGTTATTTTATTATCCTATAAAGATCCAAAAAGTTTTAAATTACTAAAATCCCAATCCAAACGTTCGACTTGAATTACTTTAAATCTTTGATGTAAAAGTTTTGAGACGAACATTAAACATTCTTATGTGAACTTTTTCTAAGAACTCTTCCGTATCTTTAATGACAATCCGTTAAAGCTGAAAGCCATAAAGCGTATTTGCCACGCGATCGTAAACACTTCTACGCTATTTGGTATTAATGGTACTAGCCTAACTGTACCTAGATACTAGTACCTAGCTATGTGGGCAACTAATGCCAGAGCCTGCTATACCAAATTCAACCCTTTCACACGGAATTAGACTCTACATTTTCGAAATCTCATTTATCACCATAAGAATGTAACCAATGTAGGTACTTTAGCCGGACTACGTTGCATCAAATGCAATTTACGACTCGGAAGTAGCTACCACCATTAGCTCATGGGAGCGATAACATTTTAATGCCATGAATACATTATTGCTCAGTCTAGTGCTTTGACAATAGTTTAAGCCAAATGTAGTATTTGAGTATATAGGTTTGTGAGTAAGTGATGTATAGTGGTCTAACTCAAATTCATCGTCTTGATAATTGTCAGTAATTATTAAAAATATCAATTTAAACGAAAACTTTTAAGAAGTAATTTTTAATAGATTAGTTTCGAGTTTCTTCCCAACACACGGTTAAACTAGGCGGAACAACATCGGTTAGCCGATGTCGAGCGCGATCGAGCAAGTAATTAATTAACCAAGTTGTTAAACGTACCCTCAACAGCCTTTACGTGGAAACGCCCGCCGGTATGCAGACGACGCCAATTATATTTCATTAATTGAGCAAGGTATTGTTGTGAAACACGAACTCGTCTTTTAAATATTATATTGATGATTCGACTGATGACATTGACATTTCTTACAGACGGATTAAGTAATAACCAGTTAGCTGTAAACAAATATAACGCGATACTATGTTACGGAACTGATGGGCCTATAAAATATGTCAAGTTTACCAAATAGCGAACAGTCACAGAACTGCCTACTACGTCAGTTATGACACGGTAAAAAACGGTAAGAGCTCAAATTAGGGAAAGCGATTATTTACTAATTCTATACCGATTACAGAATTTTACCCCATTCGATATTGCTGACCCCGACAACATAAGCGAAAGTGTTGTCAGCACATTAGTTTAGCAAACGGTGTTAGGGAAACCCGACTCCTTATGAAATGGAGTATCGTGTTGCCCACTCGATCGGAACACAGTGTCGTCCCGCAAGGGTTAATAACAATTAATTGAAGTCCCTCACAGGGAACCCGAGACGGCATGTGAGCCGCTGGCTACCTGCCCACTCGGCCGTCCAAATTGGCCATATGGACTTTACTCGATGTTCTCCGTAATTGTATGTAAAACCTCAAAACATGAGGGGTGATTAAGAACTGAGTTCAAATTGTTTTTTTACACGAAACATTATATTTAAATCTTTTAATCCCAACCTGTAAAACGTTTGATTATCGACTAGGATTTCAAAGATCACCGTATTATGTTGTGACCATCATTGGTAATGATGTTTGGTAATAAGTAGACGTATTAAAAATGGGGTTTAGTAGTTCGTGAAACAACATGAACTGAAGGGTAAGTTTGACGACCTATCACAAACATGATCTAATATTAAAATGGAACAACTTGGAACTAGAAACCAACAAAAAACTAATCATCGGCTAATATGGCGCTTCAGTGTGAGGTAAGGAAAGGGCATCGCACGGCGCGTGACATATGCTGCGCGCGTGCCACCCCTCCTGCCGTGCAAGGCCCAACACTACTATAGTGTTCCTTTTTTATGAGTCCGGGCCTAGTGCCGCCGACAATGACGTGTGAAACATAAATAAAGAAACATAAATAACTTACTGAATAAGGCTTTGACTTTCGACCAACCTTGGCATTTTGTTAAATAGTTCAAATTGTTGAAAGGTGGATTAGAATAACATTTTTAGCTGCATCGGCTTGAAGCTTTGAGAATATAAAGATGTCTTTAAAACGATTGCGTCAATAAGGCTTTGCCATTTTATTTTTACGGCTACAGGAAATTCTGAACCATAAAATTGATGATAGAAATTACAGCGATGGTCCTTGAGAGATATTTCATATAATAAAATTCAAGGCTTTGATCCAGTTTTCATTGAATCAATTTAGGTTCAAGGACAAACCATAATGTAGGTAGGTTGCTGCCATTACTTACTTCAATGTTAACAGAAAAAAGTAAAAGCATCAAATGACGATCACGCGATGTGATGTTACAAAACGGCATTCAAATGACGCGTGTGAGGTTCCGCGTCAGCACAAAATATCGTACGATGTGATGTGACGGAGTATGATTTATGAATGCAAGCGATGGTTTTTTATAGATCGTGCAATCAGTAGCAACAGCATTTATCTTCTTATTAAATTTTATTGAAAACTAAAATAAAATGTCTCTAAGGGCCGAATTCACCATTTATGCTACTAATCGAGATTTATTAAACTAAGTTTAGTGAAATGCAAAATGACAGTTTAACCTCAGTTTTTCACGTAAACCAAGTTTAAAATGAGCTAATCGCGTTTATATTCACTGGTGAAATCGGCCCTAAGTGTCATAAGATTCCGACGTTTCAACATACAGACTTAATCAATAAACACACAGAGCACCTATCTTGTTTAATCGACCGAGCGAGCGCTAGCGAGCGAAACGCGTCTACTTCAGCTTCGACGAAAATTCTTTCGTTTGTCCGATTTCTGTCCGGATCTCTGCTTAAATCTCTGTCCGGATCTTTGTCTTCTTTATGATTAAATCTGTATAATTATCGAACCTGCTCAAAAAAAGGCCCCAAGAATTAGTTGAGGAATGCGACCTGTAGAGGAGGGCAAACGTCGGCCGCGAGTCTGCAGCTCACAGAGCCACTAGTGAATGAATATCTAGTTGAGTAGGTAATCAATGAAGTATAGCGCGAGTCTTCCAGTCTTGCAGGATAAGAGCTTAGGTCTCCGACCTCTAGGAATAAATCACATCGCACTAATATTTTAAATGCGAAAGTTTAGATAGATGTTTGGATAGAAGTATGGATGGATGGATGTATGTTTCTTATCCAATCACGCCAAAACGGCTAAGCGGATCTGGATTAAATTAAGTTCAAAGATTGATTGTATCTGGAATATCACATAGGATCATTTTTAACCGCGGGTGAAATCGCGGGGGAAACACAAAAAATCTTATTCATCCAGTAATTTTTGTACACAATATATGGGTAAACATAATTTACATTGATAAGTTTACCCAACCTAAAACACACCCAAATGGTAAAAACGTACCCGTACGTAGCAGTTTGATTTTACAAAATTGAGCACAATCCCAGTAGCTATGTAAAGTAAATCACCGACTGCCGTCTGCCTAATTTAAAATTAAAATTGCAGGAAGGTGGAAGTTTCACGTGGACTGTGAATTATGCATACAAGATTTTGGAATATGAGGTTGGGTAATTAGGGCTCGGCTGAGCGGGGCGGGGGTGGGACAGGCCGGTGTGCCGACAGGTGGTGGACACGCGCCGGTGGTCACCGCGCCCCTGCGCGCGCGCCGCCGCCGCCAGCGTGCTCTGCCGGTGCCGTACCGGAACGTCCGACTAAATAGAACTTAACTTTTTGAATTTTATTCGAAATTTGAAATAAATACACAGCAATAAATACCGAAAAAATACACATTTCCAACCTTTGAGCTCCTTGAGCAGTTCTATTTTTTCTTGATGCTGTGCTGTTGGTCAGTTTATGAAAAATGAGTTACATGTTACTTTCATTTAAAATGTAAATAAACAACAGAGTTCAAGCGCGTGCAAAGTATTACTACAAAGTATTACAATAATATACTATTATTGAGAAAAACAAAACGTACTTAAGCCTACGACGACCTGATCTACTATAAGTATCTACATGACTGGATACCTCTACCTAAGCAACTAATGTCATCTTATTCAATATTTAACATGATAATTCTAACGCACCATTTGAAATTCTGATAGCACTTTGTCCTTCGCTTACCCTTTACCTCCTTGCAAACAACATCCGGTGGGGATTTGCTGATACCATAAATATGAAATGAGCTTATTTACACTTCAGCCTGTTGTAACACAGAAGGGTACATTGTGCCTACCTGTGTTAGTCCCGCGGAGACTGGAGTGGGATATAACATTTACATAATGAGGCTATTTTGCTCCTCAGTTGTATAGAACCTGCTCTAAACGAAGCAAATTGTAGTATCTTTCAAGCTATACACACGTAGCTAGAGTCTACATAGCAAAAACGTTCATGGAAATAACAAGATTATCATCATTTAATTATGTAAACTTGCCAGAGGAAATTTAACTTAGCTTGAAAGTTGAATCTCTTGTAGCCGAGCAGGGCACTGACCCTTGTAAGTTCGACCTTCAAAAAGTTGACCGAGCAGTGTCTTTGACATTTTGAACTTGACAGTGGGCCATGCGGCTGGCAATCGCCTAATCTGAGCAAACAGCACGAGAGATAACGCGCCGTACATAAACCACCGCGCCAGCGCACGTGTGTCCCGACCACTAGTCTATTGTGTCGGTGCATGTAAACTAGCTACGACTAGAGTACTGCGGCGCCCGTAGGGCTCACCACTTAGGATCGTATGATACGAGCAAACATAGGTGCCGCATATCTTGGCGCCCCATATTGTGCAAGCTATCTGCTACAAAGTAATTTGCTTGTACAATGTGTATGTGAAGAATAAACAATTTCACTAATGAAAAACGAGTTCAAATAGTGCATACGTAGTGTGACTGAACACCTTGTGGTGTTCTTAATTAGAGTAAAGTAAAGTAAAGTAAAGTAAACCAGTTACAGTAGTTCCGTACCAAAATGGTAAAAGGAACCCTTAATATAACATAAAATTACTTTCAACTCACGCAACCTTAGATCATCTTTGTAGATGCGCTAGCCCAGTTAAAAAAAGTACTAAGTATATTTGAGTTATATTATATTTATATCGCATGATCTAGTGTAATAAATGAAATTTGAATAAACACAATTTCGGCTTTCCTGAAAAACTCCAGAACTCCTATGCAAAATATAAAACGGGAAAACCATTACCGCAGGCGCCCGCAAGTCGTATCTGTCCGGAGCTAAACGACTACATTTAAATAAATTTAAAGACCCCCGAGCGTGTATTAAATCATGAGACAGCATTATTAGGCGGAGCAATTTATTGGCCGTCAAATAAAATGGTTGAATATTGCGTATTGAACAAACATGCGAGGCGGCCGCGGCGGTAGGTACTGTCGCGAGGGTGAACCTGCGGGACCCTTGATGTCGGTTGGTACTTCGCGACCGACACCCCTCGTCTATATTGGCGTAGTTCATTGTCATATCCGTGAAATCAAAAGTAATATGGGCCCCAAAGTGATTTGTTTCACACAATCTCAAAATAGGGATTTCTATTAACACTTTTTGGAGACGCACACAAGTGCGTGTAAATTTTTCAACGAATCTCTAGCAGATTGTCGTTTGAATTGAGTTTATTTTCCACGAACAAAGCTTCAGGCAAATCAATAAAAATTAAAAGTGAAACATAAGTAAGTATAGAGCCTCATGGCACATAATTCAAGTAAGAATATAACCTACTCATTTACTCTGTGCGTCTCCAGCCAGCATCTGATATTTCCCTGACATTTCCCTCTATTACATTTCATGAATTCATCCCTCTGTAAAAAAGTAAATTCATGTTTTTAATATTGAGACGTACAAGGTACCTTAGTAGAATCTTTTTTGAGACGTACCTACGGACATATCGATGTTGTCGATGTTTTCAAAAGGGGAGATTTTTGCAGATAGATAATAAGTAGGTAGTACGAGTATAATTATAACTCTCTGTTAACAACCAAATGATGTTCAACAGTAAGTACCCAGCACTACTGGTCTTAGCATGTACTTATGTGAACAGAATAAACTATGACTATGTCCATTATCCATACTACAGTATGGATGACAAGGTAGCCTTATTCAATTCCAAACTGATTGAACTTTACGACGTACACGCACCATTACGCTCAATAAAGATTAAACATGCTCCTGCACCCTGGTTGACGGATAACATTAAAAACCTCATGCATAAAAAAGCTGTTTCTAAGGCTCGCTTAAAATGCAGCCCTACAGAATTTAACAAATCTAATTATATGAAGGCACGGAATCGCTGCAATAGATTATGTCGAGATGCACAGCGCCGCCATATCCATGATTCAGTAGTAAATGAAGATCCAGCAAAAGTTTGGAAATTCCTTCGAACGTTAGGAGTTGGGAAAACACGTCAAAATTTCATTTCTCACAATGTAGATATCAACTCACTTAATCAACACTTTTCTTCATCGTCATACATAAGCACTAATGACAAATCTGCAACACTTAACTATCTCTCTTCTCTCCCAACTCCTGGCTACTCTTCTTTTGTCTTAAGTCAATTCACGGAATGTGACGTTAAAAAGAGTATCCTATCCATCTCGTCAAATGCAATTGGTGGAGACTGCATCAGTCGAAATATGATTGTTCCAATATTGGATGATATCCTTCCCATTATATGCCATCTATTGAACAGTTCTATTTCGAAGGGTGCTGTACCATCTTGCTGGAAAGAAGCTCAAATAGTACCGTTACCTAAAAAACCAAACCCTAAATCCTTCTCTGAATATCGTCCCATATCTATACTCCCTTTCCTATCTAAAGTTATTGAACGTCTTGTCCACATCCAATTCAGTCATTTCCTTAACCGCCACAATCTCCTCAATTCCCTGCAGTCTGGTTTCCGTCCTGGTCATAGCACAGTTTCGGTTCTTGTCAAGGTAACTGATGATATAAGACAGGGCATGGATAACAGACTGCTGACTGTCCTCACCTTGCTCGATTTTAGCAATGCGTTCAATACTGTTGATTTTGAAATCCTTATTGCTCTTCTCCGCTCTTTAAACGTATCTCCATCCGTGACTGACTGGTTTCGCAGCTATCTGTACGGTCGCCGGCAGCGTATTCGCGTCGAGGATACTTTTTCTTCATGGTGTGATATTGTTGCTGGCGTACCCCAAGGCGGTGTGCTTTCCCCTCTTCTGTTTGCAATTTTTATTAATTCTATATCTTACTTTCTCTCTTCCTCGTACCATCTCTATGCAGACGATCTCCAAATATACACTCAAGCTCCGGTTGATCAGCTGTCTAGAGCTATCAAGACAATAAATGATGATTTGTGTCGCATTTCCAACTGGAGTAAATCTTATGGTCTCACTGTTAACCCCATTAAAACTCAAACCATCATCGTTGGAAGCTCTCGACTAATCTCAAAATTAGATTTTACAACTCTCCCTGCTGTAGTTCTTGATGGTGTCGTTGTACCTTTTAGTAAACAAGTGAAAAACCTTGGCGTTATCATCGACAGTAGCTTATCCTGGGGTCCGCAGCTGCAAGCTGTCAGTCGGAAAATGTTTGCCTCTGCGTTTTATCTTAGGAGATTACGTAACTTCTTACCCACTGCTACCAAAGCTGTGCTTGTTCAATCACTCCTGCATCCAATCCTTGATTATGCCGATGCCAGCTATTTAGATCTTACGGAGGAACAGCTCAATAAGCTCGAGCGTCTTCAGAACTTCGGCATTAGATTTATCTTCGGTCTCCGAAAATTTGATCACGTATCTGAATACCGCTCTAAGCTTCAATGGCTTCCCATTCGTATGCGTCGGAATAGCCGTATCCTCTCGTTTCTCTTTACTATTTTATTTAACCCTGCCACTCCCAATTATCTGAAAGAACGTTTTCAATACTTGCACTCCTCCCATTCCCTTTCTCTTAGGTCGTCAGAAAACAGACTGCTTATGAATCCGGTGCATAGTTCTGGCTTTTATGCATCGTCCTTCACTGCTGAAGCCGTGCGTCTCTGGAACTCACTCCCAGTTAATATTAGACGTGCTCAATCTCTTCATAGTTTTAAAACGCAGCTCAAAGTGTTCTACTTTTCCAAACTGGCTCATTATAAGTAGACTCGTTTCGTTTTTAATATTTGTCATATTTCAATGTTTATATGTATTAGTATATTTATCGATGTAGGTACTTGTGTATGTTTATGACTAGTTTATTTGTATACCTATTTAGTAATTATTTATGTTGGTATTAGTATGTAGTTTATTATAATTCTCAAATTAGTAAGTTTATTTAACCTTAATTATTATTATTTTTCTTTAGCACACACCACCGTCCATGCTTAATCGTAATGTTTTTATTCCATCCAAAGGTTGTCTGGAAGAGATCGCTCTTAAGCGATAAGACCGCCCATTGCGCCTTTATTTTTGAGTGTTTAGTTTAGATTTATTTGTATTTGGTGTCAATAAAGAGTTTTTGTATTGTATTGTATTGTATTGTATGACTCTACCAACGAATGTTGTCATTACATGTTCCGAAAAAATACTAATGGGAAATATATAAAAAGGCAGACGCTCCAGGGAGTGAGGAACCGGCCTTGAACCCCGCGGGGGAGCGTAATTTCAATTTGGTGGACGGTCACCGATAAGAGATCCAATTTCGCCAACCGATCCAAATAATAACTGAAAACCTTCTCAATATTGAATACGATATCATATATATATACGTCTACGTTGATGGATGAGATAAAAACACATCGGTTCCAATTTTCATAAGTATCCGAAGGAAATAAACCTAATTTATCGCACCAACCACCAGCTAGATAAAATCTCTCAGAAATTTCTGTGTCGCGCTCCCTAAAATCAATTCCCCTCGTCTCCTAAGCCGTATGACAACACAAAAAAGTGTGTTACAAAATACTGCGTGTCTACAAAACTACGTATTGTAATCATCCACATGGAATTTACCTACGGAACACGATGTAGGTTCTATATTCACAAGTGCAGAGCAAGTGCTCATTGAGTGTGGAGTACTAGAGCAAATGTACGCATTTGTTGTAGTTTTACAAGATTTACGTACGTGAAATGAACCTTCCAGGTACTTAGCAACATCCTCGAAAAACAACACATTAAACTATACTATGAAACATAAAACTAGCCAAATCTCAAAACCAGCCCTAAAATATTTCAGAAAATAACTATTACAATGGGCTTACGTAGGTATTGTACCCTACTATATAGGTATTTGCTTTCCAGGCCCAAGTTATAACGTACACACGTAGTCTACACAAGGCTTACCTTTATTACAGGGCTGGGGCTGCATAAACAAGGCAACGCAAAGACGACCTAATTGTGGCCTTGGTCTTCGTACATAATTCATAGCGCGGGCGTAGTTGTTCTACAACTCACATGGGTCCATATTTAAAGGCTACACATGGCACGGCGTAACGCTTACTAGATCGATACTTTACTTTTGGTAATGGGCACTCGCAAGTGTGCATGGTCCTAGTCGCTGGGCAACCGCTTGTTAAATGCCACCGGTGTTTTGTGGTACAATGCATTGCTTGCCACCCTAATGAAAGTTGTAGGGAAATGCGGGAAATGCTTTTTAAAAACAAACCTAAACTTAAATCGCTTAATAAACACACCATTTGTAAAATGAGTTGGATGATGGTAACTGTGTGACAATAGCTTGACTTTAATAATGTTTAAATCGTGATTTAAATCTAAATGGTGTGCATGTTATCATGTTATAACCACAGAATATGCCCTATTACATAGGTCCAGAAGGATAGTCTTCATACAAAACACGATTTCGAAACGTGTCAAATTTATTTTGGTATCTTAATAAAACCTTTTATTCTATACGTGATGAACTTGCCATTAAAAGAGGTTACCCGATTTAGTTGGGTAAATTAGATAACGATCAGAGTTTAAAGAAATCACGAGACCAGAAAGTATTAGGCCAGCTTAGGCCAGAGCTAAACTACACACAAAGTCTTACCCAGATCCATTCATGACACTATACTACAAACTAATATTATAGATTGTATGCAAACCTTAACTAAAATCAGAGTAGGTAAAAGGTAAGAATTTAAGTAAAAATCAAGAGTACGAATTTGAGTTAAAATCAATAGAAATATCATTATCATAACATAAATTTACACATTATCATTATTTACATCATACATTTAAGTTATTTTTTCGGCAATAAAATAATCGTTACGTATCTTTCTTTCTTGCGAAGGTGCACAGAGCAAATTGTTGAAAGGCGACGAAGTTTCCACTAATTTTCATTTTTACTTTGGCGAATTATTTTTGTCCACTGATCGGCTAAACTGGATCCTTAAGAAACCTAAAGATAATTTATTGGGAAAATAAAAAAATACATTGTGGCAACACTTTTTTCAGCAACTTTTCACTCTGTTGACATTAAGAATTATTTACAATTATTTGCTTTTTAAAGCACATAAAAATATATTTAAGATTTACGGATGATATGTGACGTTGCCTTTTTTTACTGTTTTGGATATTCTGAAATTTCGGCATGAGTGGACTACACAGTTCACCATATTTATTGGTTAGTGGGGAGACGTAACCGCTACTGGATGACATCGAAGACTGACTAGTGAATTGGTTGACTTTCAATGGTTTGGTTTCCTTTTTTTGGAATCATTATTTTTGACCGATTAGGGGTCTTTACTCTATGTCTATGGTTATAACAATATTGTTCTTTTAGATTATGGTGTGATGCATGGTGATCTAATAAAACAAGGTTTGGCATTCCGGGAGCAAACACGATCATAATCCGTCTCTTTCGAACTATTTGTAAATGACATATTTCGGTTGACGACACTACGTGTTGCCCACGTGACCGGAATATTATACCTGGCGGTGGTAGAAACACGTAGTAACGACAATCGACGCTTAAGCAAGACCGAAATAAGTAATTTACAACAAGTTCGAAAGAGACAGGTGACGATAACGTCATTATGTGTTTATTAAATGCTAGACCTAGTTAACACATTTCATCTAGTGATGAAATGTGCCTAAATTTTTTTTCTTTTGTTTTGCCCTATATTTCAGGCTAGAGCCAACGTGGCCATACTGCCTAGTCATCCGTATGTTTTGCGTGCTAAATCTATGATGAAGAGAAGATGATGGAGGATATGATAATGATAGATGAGATGAATCCCTCCCCTTTGCCATTTCAGTAAGTCGTGGATCCTTTGCTGAAACTTTAGGTCGAGTTTTGTAGAGAACACATAAAGTAGCAAATCCTAATGTTTGTATCATTTGCCCACACTCGTGCATACGTGAAAGAACCGGTAAAGATGTATAATCCACCATTATCACACTTCAAAACTCGAAAAAAAACATGTTTCCGTTAACATGCAAAATGATTCTCGTATTTTTATTTTTGTAGTTTTTATAAATAGATTCTAATAGGCTAGTTTCTTGAATTATCTATATTTTATCCTGATTGAATGTACGAGGTAAGTAAGTATAGGTAAAATAGAACGAAGTAAAGGAGGTTATATAATCAATGTAGCTAGGTATTAACAAAAATAAAAGACTATAAAACAAATTTACTTACATTTTTCGATTCTTCTTGCCGCACCGTCGAAATCGCTGTAGTTTTTAAATTTAAGCTTTTATTTGAGCATGGCCGTGGATCGAGGTCAAATAGATTGAGTAGAGGCACCGCATTGCGCCCAATGCGACACCTGCAACATCTCTCCGCGCTTTATCTTAAAAATATTGCCATGAATGTAATATAGTATTCTGTGGCTATCATATAAAACAAACTTTATCAAATGTAAAATTTGATTTACCTAAATCCTATTCCAAGCAATCAGTTCTGAAAATTACCAGCGTAACAAAAATATTATAAAATACTAGTTTGAACTACATAGTACTTAGATATCTGTAATAAATTCGAAAGGCATGCCTTGAAAATGTGAAAATCATGAAAATGTATTCAAAGGCAATATTTCTCGGTATGTTGCATTATTTATGGGTGAGCTCTGTAGACCTATCAATGTCACGGGAAATAATGCTAAACAACACTTGACTTTCCATTATCTCTGATAAGTTCAGGGTTGTATCGACATTCAATGAAACTGAAAGTATTTTTATACAGAGCTTCACACACAATACTGTCTAGGAACCTAGCTACATTTTTTTCCCTATTATCGTTTAACAATAATCCAGGTAAGTACCTACATAGGTACTTAACCTACCTAAACATATTAACCTACACAAACAACTAGGTACAAGAATACAGATAGATTTTCCTACCTATAACAGACTGTTATAGGAACTAATATATGAATGTGTAGGAACTCTACCTCCACTGGCCAACACCAAATCACAATAATATTATAAAAGCGAAAGTTTGGATAAAGTATGGATGAATGAATAGGTGTTTGTTACTCAATCACGCCAGAACAGCTAACACGATCTAAATGAAATGTGGCACAGGGATTGATTTAGTCTGGAATAGCACATAGGGTTCTTTTTAACTGATAAACCGCGAAGTGCAGCTAGTAGTAATCATCCCGAAAACAAAACGTGGAAGAACATACCTAATTGAATAATTTAAAAAAAAAGTCCACAGTGACAAAAAGTCTCGTTCTATGTATAACTGCCGTCAATTACACAAAACGTCTACTTCAAATTTAAGTTGCGTGACCCACATAACAAGTTAACAAGCGTGTCAATCATACGTTTCAACCACGTTTCAGCGCAGGAATTACGGCACAAGTTACTGTACGGAACACCCCGACCCTTCAGACCCATTAATAATTTCTGAAGGTGACACGTTAGCTCACTGAAATAGTTATGCCCAAATAGCTTTACTTGCGTAAGTCACGTCGCTTTTACTGAAACTTTCCCTGAATATGGTGTAGTTACGTTATGCTATTTACTCTTACTACCTTACTACCTAACTTTAACAAGTACAGTTTACTGCCAAAATAATGTAATATAGTTGTAAAAAAACTTACATGGACCCAACTGGAAAAGCGATGTAAAAACATAAAATACGCTTTCAAACAACAATTCAAGCATCCACAACTTTTTATTGTAAGACATTTTCGTGTAACATAACGTGAACAATAAAACGTGACGAAGGATTTTAGAAAACTCTGTAATCTGTAGCACATTCTATACTTACATTCAGCCTGTACAAGGTTGCAAATTGTAATTTATATTTACGCAGCTTTCTCCAAGCGAATAAATAAACGAAACCCTGAGCCGTAGCGTAACGACTCATCGTGACTTTCAATTATATCGATGAAAAAGCTTTGTTGTGTTCTGGTTGTTAATAATACCTACTACTATATACCTAGTAGACTTAGGATTTTGCCTGTAATGAGCATTAGCGTAGACCAGCTCTGAATCGTATCAGGAAATGATTAAAATTCATCAGTATAAGTAACAAACGAACTTACCCCTTCTACAGGCCTAGGAGGTGCTGAGCAAATTTCGCTAAAGCAATTTTCAAAAAACCAATAATTTAATTTTGGAAAAGGGGTGAATCCACTACAAAGGGGTGATTGTATGAGTCATAAATGATGCTAAAATTGTTTTTCGTCCTTTTTACTGCGACCGCAACTTTCCAATTACTATTTATATTTTTTTAATAAGAAAATTGAAGAATTGTGGTAGGTGTGGAGAGTATGACGTCATACTGTTTATCAGATCGTCTTAGAATGAAAGAAAGTGGATGTCTCGGTCCAGGCATGCTAACCACATGGTGGGTGGTGTACGTGTGGGGTTAGGACACGCGATCGTCCCATATTTCTTTATCGCTGCTCGTAGCTGCAACAGAACGATGAACCTCTTAGAATTCTAACTCTTTGGGAAACTCATTTCTCATTTGAAGCAGTGGATTTGATTTAATTTAATACTCATGATAAAAATTAATGATTAATTTTGTACGCATATTCATGATTTCCTTAATTAATGCATTACATCAACAATTTGAGCTAATGAGAACTCGAAAACTTTTTTTTTCTAACACAATCTTAATTTTATTTTACCGATCAATCGACTAGTATGTTCCTTCAGCGACAGCCACATGCCAATAGGTAACTCTATAGGTAGCACTACAAAAAATACTTGCACGTTTTATCTCCGCAATAAAAACACTGCGAAACCTACCATATTTATTGCTAAACGCTAGTCTCCAATCGGTTTATGTTTGTTTTACACCATTTTCTGTAGGCAATAAACGAATACATAGCCTATACATAAACGCATTAATATACCTTTTAGTATGTATTTAATTGTGTCGCGTTTAGGGTCCTGTCCTGGATAGGTTATAATTACTTTATTACATATTCTGTATTATCATAATTGCTCTATTATAAAGAGTACCTACCTCCCATAATCGTGAAGCTTAAGGATGAATCAAAACATTTTTTTCATCTTTCCATCTCGTGTAAAATATAATGAAATAAATATTTTGAAATTAATGTAAAATTTATCGAGTGTTCTATAATCTGTTTGTGTGACAATATGCCTGCTAAAGTACCTGAACTAAGGAAGATCGCCCAAGACTTTTTTTTAGAAATTCTGACGAAAACCAGCCAGCTGAACCAACTCAGAACAGTCAACATCTAAGGGAAAAGTAGCGATGCAAACGAGATTTAGACCCGCGTTCGCAAAACGCGCTTCAAAAAGTAGTTGTGGGCAATCTCCCTAAAGATCATCGACAGCGCTCGTCACCAACTGCCAACGATAATGTACTAAGTACATTGAGATCCATAAGATATAGATTAAGTACAAGAGATTGACTTCAAAGCTAGAGTCAATAGATCGATAGCGGGTCAAAGTTATTGTATTTGTATTTAACTTGTTTAGTGTCGTTCCCACGCGCCCTCGATTCCGGGAAAATGTTTGACTGGAAAAAATAACGCCATCCAGCGAGGCTATAGTCAACTGTGGTGGATGTTTGTACTGTAAATTACAAAAGGAAGTCGGTTGATTAATAAGCGGTAGGATTTATTTGTCTATTGTTTTTAATAGTAGATTGAGGTACATAATACATTTCAATGTTATTTTTTTATTTATAAATACAAATTGTAAAAAATGTTTTTTGAATTTAAATTTACTGCTGACTAATTAAATCATATTTAATAAATACGATAGCGTAGCTGCGTAGGATAAGTTTATTATTTCTTCTTTTTCCTCGCATGATTTTATTCATGGGATAGCCATGGATGGGATGGTTACGTGAGTGAAAGTTAACTTGTTATCCCATATACTCGTAAATGCACGGTTCTTTGGGATTGCTTATGCGAGTAACACCGACGACGCAACTATAGTTTTTGATAATAGTATTAGCAGTCTTCCTATATCTATCAACATGCATATACTATAGCACAGTTAAATATTTAAACATCACCTGTTTTAACAGTTCCCATCTCTATGTACCATCTCGTTATCAACTATGGATTATTCTCTTTAAACAGATTTCGAGATAAGATAACAATATTAATAAACCTCGGTATATTGTGTGATAATGTTTTGTTGACTATCTGCGTTCAGCCATACATGGAATGTATCCCTGATTGTTGCAAATAACTATTTTACGTATGACAAAAAAAATTACAATTTAAATTGACATAAGTAACACCTAATTTGTTTAATGTTTCTATAACACCCGTCCCTTTGAATTCCGCGTCGGAAATGAGTAACATACGATAATTTTTATTTCCGTTTGTTCAAGGAGATAGAACAGGGCAGGGATAATCCATAAATCATCTGATCTTTTAGATAGACTATTTAATAAGTTTTGACATTTTTTTTTGCGATAGCTAACGGATATTCTAACGTAAGGTGGGACATTTTAAAAATTAGAACCTTGTGATAAGAATCTTGTAATTTTACTTTTTCAAGTCAAAAATATGTCTAACCTCTCCAGGCTGCCGAAGTATTTTACAATACTACGGGAGTTTCAGCTGTACCTAGAAGTCAGGTACTGGTTACCATTAGACAGATCGCCTTTCTGTTAAAGCTCTTTGTATTAAGAAAGTAAAATTATATTAAACAATTTATTAATTATTAAATACCTACTAGTGACCCACCCTCACTTTGCACAGTATGTATGAACCTTCCATAAAAAAATATGTAACTGGTAGAGAAATCCGTATTTAAATCTGTTGCGTGGTTTAGAAGGAGTGAGCGGATACGTATCCAGACAGAGAGACAGACAGAAACGGAAAGCGACTTTGTTTTATACTATGTAGAGATAGAAAAAAGAAAAGATAGAGAACAAAAGATGCTCAATTACTCTAGAAAAATGAACTCGGTACACATTTAGAGCAATTAGAGATGATTTAATAAAATTCGGGAACTAGGACAGCGCGTTGATGTCTTTTATAGGGACTTTATAGAGCGCTTCCGTGTGACCCTCGTATTGGCTCTGGCTGCGTTCCATATACAGCAAAATTTAACCTATTTATTACGTCAACGACCTATATATATGTTTGTAATAATAACGTTTTTTAAATAAGGACAATAATAATATATGGCAACGGTTGGGATTTTCCACATTAAAAAGGCATTAAAACACCGGAATTGATGAACGATAAGGAAATTATACTCAGTTTAAAGTTAAGAAAGTTAAGTAAGTACAATTTACATCGTGACGAGGATAAAAAATTGGTTTAAAACCAATATAGCAGTGGTTGCGTACCTGACTGCGGTCATGTATCATGTAAATCTGTCAATTAAAGGAAGTGATATTATCGTCTGTAGGCATGTCTGGACGAGATATCCCGCAGGTGCTCGGATGTGCCGCCGCCGCGTGCACTGTAATCTTTACTTCCTCGGCCGCAGTGGCATGATTATGATCAATATTTACGCAGATGTCTCACTCCGTCCTATTACGTAACGTGACGGTTGTTTGGAGGCAGAGCGGAGGCACGCGGCTGCGGCCGGCGAAGCAGCCGCGGCGCCACCCTCCGCCAGCCGGGCCCAGGCCACCTACCACTACTACTCTACGACCACCTTACGCTAACTAACCAATTAACCGCCCCTGCCTACGATTCTAATTAACGATATCGATAAATTTCCAGCCATTTATATTGTAAGATTTAAGAAATTCGAAACATGACCTAACCATAACCGCGAAGAAAAGATCGATTAAAATACATAACATGATTAAAACAAATATCAACCCTCAAAGTCATTACGCTCCAGCACCTAAGCGAGGGGTCGAGGATGAAGCACACACGCACCGCCCGTCGTAGGTATTCTTTTTAAATGCTAGGTATGAAAACGGAAACACGGAAAATCGTGAAAAGTTATATTTCAGCGGCTATGCGATCAGCTGACCGCCAGTGGCGCAGCGCGTGAAGGAGAAGCGAAGCGGAGATGGGTAAGAGGTACTCACCGGCTGCAAGGGTCAGCCACCACCAGCTCCAGCATGCGGCCACGAGCGCCCGAGCGCCGGCCATCTCAGCGACAGCGCATGACACGCGCGCTCTCGCCGGCCGCCCCGGCGGACTGCCGCCCGCCCGCTCGATCGATGCCCGCTCGCGCCTCTCGGACACGCACCCTCCCGACTCCCGGCCCCGCCCCGCCCCGCGCGTTCCTCCCCGAGCCCGCGCCAACATTTTCCGAGTTTCCTCGGGTAGCGCGCGCGCTGCCCTCTTTTCCTCCGATCGCTGACCGCCCCTAATTGATTGGGTCCGTCGGTTTGGCTCACACGTTTTAGGTCAGTTCCGCCGCAGTCCCGCCACCTTCAGATCTCGTTCCAGGACCACAGCCAGAGGAGCGAGTGTGACTCGTAGTAAGTTGGCAATGTTGTGTACAGACTACGACTCATACTGCTTTACTACGAAACTAGGGATGCTGCTGATCCTATAGTGGTAGGTTCGCAAAATTAAACCGTACCGAGTATCTCACTCGATTTTTATTTTTTTATTTAAAGTTTATAAACTCACAGTTTGCGTTCTCATAATTAATGAGCAGAAAGACTTCACATTCCTAACTTCTCGTTAACTTTGACCGAGGTAACGAAGTTTAGTTCCAATAAATTCTGAATTTACAAACATTAGTGCTTGTATTACTTGACAATAAGGCCGCGATTCCACCACAGATGTGCGAGGATGCGTTGCGAGAGATATGTTTGTTACTGGCGTACGATCGATACTTTGACCGAGGTAAAGAAGTTTAGTTCCAATAAATTCTGAATTTACAAACATTAGTGCTTGTATTACTTGACAATAAGGCCGCGATTCCACCACAGATGTGCGAGGATGCGTTGCGAGAGATATGTTTGTTACTGGCGTACGATCGATGCTTGGAGGAGCTAGCTAGCAACTAGGAGTTTATGAAAATGCAATTTTAAGTCCGAGAGCCAAATCGGTCGCGGGATGATCGCGGGTAACAATAAAAGGGTGATAACCTCGAGATTAACAACTGGCCTATACTCGCTAGGGGGACAGAAAGTGCTGTGGATGATAATGGTGAACTTTTCTATTAATGTTTATAGCAAAGCCTTTTATGTACTTACTTACTGTATAGTAGTAGATAGTAAGTTCTTCAGTTACTAAATACTAACTTCTAAATAAGACAAATTATTAAGTTAAGTTGTTAAAGATTTCTATGTACGAGTACGTTTAGCTTTTGATGTAGAATAAAGTTACATATTGTACTCGTAGTTTGCTCGTTCAGTGTAGAAATATTCACATTTTTGCTGACAAATTCAATTTAGTTATAAATAATGCATACGCAAATTTAAACCTATTTGACTAGGATTTTTACGAACTACCAAATATTACATATTTTGTATTTTTGATGTCAATGTGTAATTGTTTATACATGTAGCTATTATATGACAATATGGTGTTTTGGTGTCTAAACTGTAAACCATTTTGTATGTATTTAATTAAATAAATAAATTGTTTTGTTTCTACTCATTATAGATATAGGTTACTTTGTAAGTACTAGCACCGTACTAAATATTTGAGTAGGTATTTATAATAAGTACCTGCCTACTATTGACTAACCCAGATCCGAAGTCTTAGAATACGGTAGCAGTATTCTCTACCTATCGAAGAGCCAGGTTCATTTTTCGTCGTTAAAAAAATACCATAGCTATCAAAATACTTCATCTCAGCCGGAAGACGTCCTGAAGGCCTAGGATGCGCGCCGCGAAAAAATCTTCTCAACAATTTTTTGTCGTGTGAGAACATTACAACGCTAATTTAAATTTGAAAATACCGACTTGGGTCTGTCTCGTTATAAAGAGTCAACAAAATTTTGTTGCGGCGTGCATGCTAGACTAGGCCAGCTAGATTGCTGAAAATAGGCCTCACCCAATGATTTCTACTACGTTTTGCGCCCAGCGATTCCTAGAATACTCACCAGACGATCAACAGATCATTGACCCACCTTGGGAGCCCTTCCCAGCTTCAACGCTGCATCTTCCGGTTAGTAGTCGCCACTCAAGAACATTTCTGCCCCATCAGCTGTCTTCGGTTCTACGACAGCTTAGTTAAATACGTTTTTGCCTTGTTGGAAATTCTTGTCAGATGAAAAACAGCTGACATCTGTACGGTTACGAGTATATGTTATTCGGTATGACTTGTTGTTGCTGTGAACGTTTAAAAGATGTGTTTAAAAGAATATTACCTACTATTGGCTCTGTGACCTCGCGGCCGACATCTGTCTCCTCTACAGGTCGCATTCTTTAACCAGTTCTCGTAAAATGTTGTGAGCAGGTTCGATAATTAAGTACAGATTTTTTTTTTATTACTTAATTTTATTGTATTATTTACTACTTAATTTATTTATTTATTATTACTTAGATTTATTACTTAATTTTAATAATTTTTATTGTCGAAGCTGAAGCATAGAAGCTTCGCTCGCTAACGTTCGCTTGGTCGATTATAATCGAAAACAGAATCACCAATATTTATTAAGAACGTACCTACATGGGCCCCGCGGTGTTACTTATGTTTAAAAAGTGACTTATGTGTCTATTTCTTGGGTTTAGCGCCTAACTTGAAACCAAACTTCAATCCGTTTATCCATTTGAGCGTAAAGAAGTAATAAACTAACATACAAATTCTCAAATATTGGTGAAATGTTAATTATGAAAGACCTTAGAAAATTTAGAAATTAACTACAAAGAAATAATGTTTGCTTTCAATGAAAATTTTGGCGGGAAACCGCAAAAGGCAGCTTCGATATTTTTTGTTTTGCCCCATAGGGCAGGCTAGAGTAAACATAGCCAAACCACCTAGTCATTTGTATGTTAAATCTGTGATAAAGATGATAGAGGAGAGGGTGATGATAGATGAGATGAATAGCTCCCCTTTTCCTATTTCAGTAAAGCTGTGGATACTGTACTGAAACTTTAAGTCGAGTTTTGTAGAGAACACGCAAAGTAGCATTTCCTAATGTATGTATCATTTGCCCACACTCGAGCACGTTAACCAACAGGTGAAAGATATTAATCTACCATTCATACATTGTAACAGTCTAAGAATCACAAGTTTTAGAAAATAATACAAAATCACGATACCATCTTTTCAGTTCCCGCCAAAAACTCCTATGAATGAATCTTGAAGTGTTCAAGTGAAATAATAGTGGATTATTATCCTATAATCTCGGTTTACGAGTATAACGTGCACGTTGGGAAATAATACAAACATTGCGAAACGCGACTTTTTGTCTTTTCTACAAAACGCCACTTGAAGTTTCAGTAAAGTATCCACCACTTTATTGAATGGGGATTCATCATCATCATCATCACTGAGACAAAGCTTTAAAAGAGTGACTCGGTAAACGTACCACTGAAAAATGCACAATACGTGCGACGCCAAATTCCCTTCAAAGGTGGAAAAAAACTTGCTGTGCTGTCATTGCAGCTCTCAAACAAATTTCATTGTCAATTTTGACAGAAAGAAAGTGATCACCAAACACTCAATGAGTCACTGTAATGTACAGCCAATAATACACAACCAAAAATGTACAGTCACTTTTACTCGACATGCATTTAATTCGTGCAGTGTGAACACTGCCATGCCCTTCTTCTAAAAAAAGTACAGGGTCTCATTTAGAGGATACGTTGGAGCGTACCCAAGAACTATGTGCAAACTTAGAATAGAGTAAAGTTCTTCAAAGCACTGTCTGGCTAGCCAAAATGGAAAGCAGGCGTGCTCAGGGCGGGTGACAATAAGATGGTCTGACGTAATAAAGGAGGCAGCAGGTGGTAGAATACATCATGAGGTCCACTCCGGATATGACCGGACCCCGTGGAGACTAGTTATACGTGGTCTCGATTGTCAGCACTAAAGGAACGAAGAAGAAGATAAAAAAGAAAATAGATTTTTTTTCTACGGATGGCAGCACTGTACAGCCTGATGTTAGAGTTTTTTTTTGGCGGGAACCGAAAAGATGGTGTCGTGATTTTGTATTATTTTCTAAAACTTGTGATTCTTCGAGTGTTAAAGTGTAATAATTGTGGATTATTAACCTTTACCGGTTCGCTAACGTGCACGAGTGTGGGCAAATGATACAAACATTTGGAAATGCTATTTTTCGTGTTCTCTACAAAACTTGACTTAAAGTTTCAGTAAAGTATCCACGGCTTTACTGAAATGGAAAAGGGGAGGGATTTATCTCATACTTCATCACCCTCTCCTCTATCATCTTCATCTTAGATTAAATAACCCATCTGCGATAAAATGAATACAAGAATAACTAAGTTAGGCATTAAGGACTTTGTATCCAGTTGCCAATTAAAAAAAAAAAAAACAAAAAAATAGTGATGTTATATTAGGTTTAAATTCTCGTATTTCTTTTATCGAATACTACAATAATTATACACAATTTCAAGACGATCGATTGAGTAGTTAAAACGTGTAAGCGTTACAAACAAACAAATGATCAAACAAACAAACTCACTTTCGCATTTTTAATATTAGTTAGGATATCGCTTTAACAATAACAGGGTGTCATAACTATTACTTCATAATAGTCAAATAATAGACAGAGTTTATATTCCTAGGATAATTATGGAACATTCAATCGTTACCAGGTTATCAGGTGTTTGTTAGGGCTCACAACCGGGAAAACCCGGTATCGAAAGAACCGGGAGATCCTGGTTCTTTACTTTCAATACTCTCAATACTTTCTCTTACTCAATAATTACTCTAATACTTTCAATACTCGATTTTTATGATTAAAAAAAACATTTTTAATGCGCGAAATGGTTAATTTTAGACCTTACGGTGTTCTAATATCAGATAAAGTGTCTTTAAAAGTCTCACAATCCTTTGAGTAACTGTTTTTGTTGGGTGAATTTCTTCCGAAAGGACGGAAAAAAATATTTTACTAAAATACTTTTAGCACAGCTACATAAGAAAAAAATTACGCTTGCAGTGACATCGTCAGGAATTGTGACCATTTTATTGCCTGGCAGAAAAACTGAACATAATTAGTGCGGCCGAAATTCACTTTACTTAGCTTACTGGTCAGTTATTCAGGTCTACACATAATACAATCAAATCAAACTACAAATAAAAACCGAAATCAATGGCACAACCCACCCCCTTACTATTCCCGGTAGTATTAATGATGTAGACAACCTCCCTATATAGGGGATTTTTGATTTGCTTTGTCTGTCCATTGAATAAACCAGTCAAAAGTGACCCCTTACAAATGTAGATACTTTTCATAGCTCTATTTTCCCTTGAGGGCGTTTTTTTTTTAAAAAAACCAAGAGCATAGGAGCGGAGATTTAGTACATTTAATTGTACATGCTAAATATCATCATAATCTGACAAATGGTTTCCAGGAAATTTGAAAAGCACGTTTGTTTGGAAATTTCAGAACGTTGCGGGACTCTTAATAAGATCGCGTCTTACCTCGATAAATGAAATTCCACCCGTATACCTATTGTGAATTCATTTGTCACACCTCTAGTAATAGCCTGATTTACAAAGCCATGTAGGCCGGGAAAATACGCTAGATTTTTACCGGCCGCACTGGCATATTTATATTCGGACAAAACATGCCATACATTATGTGAGTCGTACATTATTGCCTTCAACACCCAAAAAAAACTTGAACAAAACAAAACAAAATCCATGACACTGCTTCCAAAATAATGTTATTGGAAAGCTAAAATAAATTAAACGCCGTTATTATATCATTGTTATTTAGTATGTCGTTCAAGATAAAGATTTGGGTTGAGAAACTAACGCCACCAACTTATGAAATACTTTAAATTAATTTACCATAATGAGACCCGTACGAGGCTATTACGATGTATTTATACGCACTTGCGCCAAGTTCCCATCGAAGACCGCAGTAAGGTACTATGAGGACGGCGAGTATACAAATTACACGTACTCTGAGCTGTATGGCGTGTGTGAATATGTTTCTCAAAAATTACAAGAGCTCGAATGTAATAGGGGCATTATCGGACTAGTATCTGAAAGAAACATCATTATACCATGTGCTATAGCAGCGTAAGTTTATCAATAATTTTATAAAGATAGCATCTTTGTCCTACTTACTGAAAAACAACTAAGTATAAAATATTTATGTCCGTTTTATTTCCAGGGCACACAAATGTTCTACCACATTTATGTTCATCGATCCGTCCCAAGACATAGAGTCCCTAGCCAAAGAAATCACGTTCACAGTCATAGTCACAATCAAGAAATCAAACTCAGAATCCTTGAAAAATCTCCAAATATTTGGCAAAGAACCTGACAAAACTGTGACATTGTTTAATCTAGACATTAACTTCTACAATTGCCGTCCAAAAAAACAGGAAAGCAGACATGTGAACCAACATTCATTCATAGCCATGACATCGGGCAGCACAGGAAAGCCTAAGCACATACAGGTGCCCATACAATGCATCCAACCCAATATAGATGATCTGACAAAAATGTTTAACATTGTACCTGATGACATTATTTACTTCTCCACTCCACTTACCTTTGACCCATCTATGGTGGAAATACTGTTAGCATGTATGAATGGAGCCTCACTTCTTATTGCACCTGAAAGAGCTGACATATTATTCCCAGAGAACAAACAGAAATCTATAACATTTTGGCAAACAACACCATCTAAATTCTTTCAATTTTCTAATGCAGATATAAAAAAAATATTGAGCCCCAGTTCCACATTGAAAATATTAGCACTAGGAGGTGAACCACTCAATGGGATTAAAAGGTTAAAGGAATTGAAAGACTGGGACAATAAGACTAGAATATTCACTCTGTATGGTGTGACAGAGATGTCATGCTGGGCCTGCGCTGCCGAGCTTGATCTGAGCAAAGTAATCTTCGATAGAGAGGTGCCTCTGGGTAACTGTCTTTCAGAAACAGAAGTAGTTATAGAATCCTCCAAAAATAGACCAAATTCTGGGACGATACTGCTAGGTAAGTATCAAAGTACATCCATTTATACTGTAAGTACAGTATTTTCATGTATTATTATAATTTATTGCTCTCACACAAACTCTTTTCTTAAATTATAAATAATTAGTGAAGTAATTGCTTTTTTTTTATTTATACACTGAATGTTTTTTGGATTTCAGTTAGTAAAACAAGAAACTGTTACATTTTGACTAAAGGAAAGAGAAAAGAGCAAAATTCATTGAAGTTTGTAGACACAGGAGATCATGGTGAAATAAAGAATGGCACTATTTACTACAGAGGAAGGAAAGACGACATCATAAAACGATTTGGCCACAAAGTGAATCTTCAACTTATTGAGTCAACAATAATGCAATGCCCTAAAGTCAAGACATGTTCCACTGTCTGGCTGCCTAAGCCTTTACTTCTAATAGTGTATTATTCATCTGAAACATTAAACTGCCAAGAGTTGTCAGACTTCCTCAAGTGTAAGCTGGATGACAAACACTGGCCAGATAAAGTTGTGAGAGTTGATAACCTACCTACCAGTTTTCATGGCAAAGTGTCTAAACAAACTCTATCAAAAATGTATGAGAAAATAGTAGGAACACCACAAACTTTCGAGAGTCTAAAGTCGCATTTCCTGAAGGAGCTAAAAATGATCTCAAGCACGAATTATACTTTTGAGGAAATAAAAGATAAAGACTTCTTTGCCATCGGTGGCACATCATTCCTTGTAGTATCGCTGTGTAACAGGCTGTCCCTGATTTGTCCACAATTTGCCAAGTTAATTCAGCCATATTTGTTGTCCACAAAGTATACCATAGGGAACATATTAGACATTGCTCAAAAAGAAATATGTTCAGAAGAAACAAAGCCTAAAAAACGAATGAAGAGAAGCCGGTCAGATCAGCAATTACCAGTAGAAGGTGCATTAGCTCAGAAGAAAAGCAACACAGTGGAGACCACTGGTAGCCCTGTGGACTTCGTAGTTGCTTGGACTTTTGACACAGGCAAATGTGTAGATGCCTCTCCTACCCTTTTTCAATCAGGACTGTAAGAACTTATTCATGTCTACTTCCCACACATTTTGTTGTCATATAGGTACATCTAAATGAATAATAACCTAATCATAATGATTATACTAATTGCTGTAACTTCATAAATTTTAAATGTATTTTTTTTTATCAAGGACACAGATTACATAATAGTTACACTTTTACAACAGACTAGGCATGCATTTGAACACTTATTTGCCTGATGGGAAGCGACATCACGATCGAAGGTGTAACACACTTGCCTAGGAGATACCTATTCACTGTTCTCCAGCTTATGCAGTACATAATACATACATATACAACTAGTATATTAATACATACACATAGTTAAATACATTGTTGAGAATATTCCAATTGACAACCAAAACCCTGTTGTTGTTTTTAGTTTTGTAGCTTTTCAATGTACTTTTTTTGGCAATAAATTTACCTTTTTGTTTTCCAACAACCAGGTTTTATTTGGATGGAAACTACAATTACCACAATACCATATAGTGCAAATAGGTGCTTCTGACACAGCAATATAGTAGAGTCAAACAAAAGTATCTATATTATTAATCGTAAATTATAAACTAACTTCTAAAAATAAGAGAAAGTTCTCCAACTCTGTTGTATTTTCCAGCAATGTATTCGTGTCAGTGGGCAGCCACTCGGGGCAGATCATAGTGATGGACGCTGTGACGGGATCGCTGCAATGCTCAATGCGGCTCAAGTCGCGCGTGGAGGCCCCCGTACTGTGTCATCAGGGCCCCGGCATGTCACCCTGCGGCGTCGTGGGTGCGCACGACGGAACTGTCGTCTGCTTTACTCTCGACACCTGCAAGGTAAGTGGCTCGGTGCGCCTCAAGTCGCGCGTGGAGGCTCCTGTGCTGTGCCACCCATCATGGCCCTGCCATGTCTCCCTGCGGCGTCGTGGGCGCGTATGACGGGACCGTCGTATGCTTCACGCTCGCCACCTGCAAGGTAAGGGGACTAGGGGACCAATGATCTTCAGCGCCCTTCAGTCTGTAGACTTTTGCCCTTCTCTATAGATTATTCAGATGCAGATATTATCTGTGTCGTAGGAGTCCGTATTAACCGAGTGATATGAACCGCGCCTTTCGATCCGGAGGAGGTCATAAGTTTAATCTTATCCTTGCAATGTACTTTATCTAATAGAAAAGTTTATGTCCATTTAAATATAGCACGTGCTCTTACAGTAAAGAAAAACATCGTGAGAAAACCGACATGTCCTAGAATTAATAATTCGAAAGACTTGTGACATCCACCAACTCGCAATGAGACAGCATTGCAGATTAAGGCTCAGTAACCCTTGCTATAGAGTGGTGTGAATGATGACATCTCTCTCGGTCTCGCTTTCTCTCTTATTTACCTAGAATTTCCAAAAAGTTGTTTTTAAAGACCATACACAAAGAGGAAGCCCTCTATTATAAATGCGAAAATTTGTTTTTGCATCTGTTGATTTTCCCTAATTGACTGAAATCTTTATTATTTATAAATCCCTCTTTATTTTCAAATTTGTGAACTTTATTATTGTCATGAATTCTCAAAGTAGTTTCACACTGTTTGTTCAGGAGATGTGGCGGACCAACATCGGGTCGATGGTGAAGAGCAAGGCGGTCTGCTGCAACGGATTGCTCTACGTCGCCGCTTACGACGGGTCCGTGCGCTGTCTCGACGTCATGGTGAAAACGCCAGCCGACCTGGGGGTCTACCATATCATCTAAATACCATGATGTTATAACGTTTGGTTATCGAAACTGCGCAACCGCGAATAGTATCGCCGCGCAATAAAGTCCACGGTCGCGCAGCGTCGAAAACTAATCGTAACCATCATGGCAATAAGACGTCGGGGTAGACCCCCCTGTTGGACATTAACCCGTCAAAATTTACGCCGTTAATTAATTTTTTTTTAGCGTTAAAAAGTATCAGCATCATCATAATCTCAGATAGATTACGTCCCCTGCTGGACAAAGGCCTTCCCCAATGATCTTCCACAACGGCCGGTCTGGCGCTGGCCGCATCCAGCGGCTTCCCGCAACCCTCACCAGCAGGCCTAGCATGCGGGCGACAAAATTCTTCTCGTCAATTTTTGTCGTGTTAGAACGTGATAAAGCTATGTGTAATCATACGTCTGTCTGGATAAATAGCTCGACGTACCTTTTTTTGCGTTGCGCATGCTAGGCCTGCAGATCGTTGTTTAACCGATCCGAGACCTTCCCACGCTGTGTCTTCCGGTTTAGTGGTGATAAAAGCAACAAAATACAAAATAGATTATAAAAAGCTATTTCATAATGAAATTTCATTAAAAATTCCACTCATTTCCACTCATTTCATTCCGCTCATTCTCTTTGCTGAATATCATAAAAATTGGTTCAGGCAGAAATAATAAACGTACCTACTTAAAAAAATTAGGAAAAAGTAACCTTTCGTATTTAAAAATTAAAACCAAAAGTTAGTCGATGTGTGAAGTGAAAGTACTGCCACGGCCTAAGTGCTATAGACCAACAGACAGACAGACAAACATCATTCTTACCATGACTTTCCTTATTCCTTTTTGATAACGAACCCTAAAAAACTAGCTACCACCACCAACAGCTTTGCATAATAAAATGCTTTCCAGACCGGTGCCATAAAATACGCCATCCCGATCGCGGATCAAGCGATCTCTGCCGACCTCGTCCTGGGCAAGGGCGAGTACATCCTGGCGGCGTCTCTGTCCGGCGCGTGCGCCAGCCTGCACGCGGAGACGCGCGCGCTGGCGTGGCGCGGCTCGCTCGCCTCGCCGGTGTTCGCGAGCCCTGTGCTCTACGACGGAGACAAGTACGTCGTCTTCGCGGAGGTCAGCGGGGCGATACACTGCAGGACCGTCGAGAAGGGCATCCGGGTGAGACAGCCTTCTAACTTCTCTAAGGCTATTGTTGTGTTGCCATATTTCTGCCAATGGCTTGTGTGCAGATCGGTGCGCTTCTGAATGTGGGAGTAGTAGGTACCTACCTAGTTTGGGGCTGATGATTACCTTACACACTCGATTTGTCAAATCCTAGCAGCCATTACGGTCCATAATAGCTGGGCAGTGATGTATGTTGTTAGATGTAACTACCTACCAACGTATTTACCAATAGCAGTTGATTTATCCGGTTTTATTTCTAAGTTACATAAGGAACCTTACCACGACACGCACTAAACGGATTATTTATTTCACAGATTTGGAAGTACCAAGGTGCGAAGGGAAATATATTCTCATCTGTGTACTTCAGGGAAGTGGACAAGTTCAAATGGCAGATGATATTCGGATGTTTCGACAATAACATTTACAGCATAAACGTAAAGAATTTTCAACCGACCTTGCATTGGAAAACCCAGATGACGTCACCTGTTTACTGCACACCGTGCGGAATTAATGACAGGATAATCCTAGGCGCTTCTAATGATGGTAAACTGTGCTTTATAGAAGCAGACAATGGCATCATAACAGCTAACTACCAGCTCCCTAACGAGACCTTCTCTTCACCTGCATGCTACGGAGAGTACATCTTCATAGGCTGCAGGGATGACCGCCTCTACTCCTTAAAGTATACTTTCAATGTGTGATATAATATCTAAGTCAATAGTGATACCGCCTTCGCCTGCGCGTTACAGGGACGTGTGAGTATGGGTTCAAAGAGGATCGAGGGAGGCGAACGCGGCAGGCTCTGCTGCCTGCTCCTACCTCGCACACCTTTGATGCCTTACTTCCGCGTCCTTTTACTGCGAGGGCGAAGGCTCATTTAAGCGGTACCATATACATGTAGTTGATATAGTTATACTTACATTACCTAGATACTCACAAATTAAAAATTTAAGTAGAAAATATATTTAAAACAATAGTTGTGTTACAGAACCAAAATTAGATGACAGGGTCAAAGTGTGCAGATAGTAATTATAGGTACTTAGGTCTTTCAATTTCAAGATATTATGCTAGTACAAGCAATTAAATGTGAAAGATCACAAAAATCTTTTGACCTATAAATTCTAAAATAAATATCTATATGTAAAATATTGCCTGCTGGTGTGATAGGATATAATAGGTGTGATTTGTGAAATCTAAGATATTAAATTTTGATAGTATGGTAAATGTGTAAATTAATACCCCTTCTTTGTTTGATTTGATATCCTATGTTTGTTATCTTATCCTTTTAAAATACTGAGGTAATGCAATCAAACAACAATGTCATACAGTGTAACTTTATTATGATCTTACACAAAACATTAGGTACCTATAATGAGCATTCATAATTTGGACAATGCATATTACAATATGATATGGTTACAGGTTCAAATTAATCGACATATGGAATGCATATGATCTTGGGAGTACAAATAATCCTAGCACTTGTGCAGATCATTCTATAGCTTTGTATACTTAATTAACATAATAAAAGCAACCTTACAATGAATGTAATCCTTTAAATAACGATCTTTTTTATACATTTACTGATTTAAATAAAAACATGATAAACAGCAATATAATTTGGCTTAAATAATTTTAAGGTATTTCGCGTTATAACTTGTACTGCCAATATAATAGTACCTAGGCTCAATCACCACCAAATCCCTAATGAATATTTCTGTTGTTACCAGAACTTCTTATACATCAAAATTAACAAGCAAAATGTACATAATATAAATGAAGGATGCTCCGTTCACTGCTCCTCTTCGCCAAGTTCCACTTTTACTTTGGAGAAATCAAAGTCCTCATCTGTGCCCCTCTTGTATATGTTGAGGACATCCAAGCATGTGGTCTCGAAGTGAGTAGTAGCATCATAAGACTCTGAAATGAAGATCTGGCTCTGACTGCCATCATCAATAGGCTCGAAATAATCTGTCACAGAGACAAATTTTTGCTTCACAGGCCCCAAAAGATCCAATCCAGGTCTGATTTCTGACTCAGGGTCATTTGTCTCCACAGTAGTGGAAACCATAGCAATGAACCAGCCTTTGGCAGCCACCTGGTGTGTGTACGACACCACAGATACATAAATATCAGAATGCCTGCCTACTTGTTTCTGAGGGATGATGATTTGAGTGGACAGAGCATCCTTGGTGTTAGCAATGGGGTGATCTAGCAAACAAATGCAACGGATCACTTGAGCCTTCTTTCGGACACGGTCAGGCACATAGCTAGGGTCGCAGTACACTTGCTTACATTTAGCAACTTCATTTCCAGAGCGCACACCTACTACTTTTCCATCTTCTCCCAGCACAATCTCATCAATAGGCTTGTCCAGCATGTAAGTGCCTCCATAGATGGCAGAGAGGCGAGCGAAGCCTTGGGGTAGTTCACCCAGACCATACATGGGGTACAGATAGGGAGATTTGCCATATCGAGCTAGAGAGTCAGAGTAGAGCTTGATACGACGAATGGTCTGTGCAGCGGGCTGTTGAAGATAGTTATCATTGAGGTACAAAGCCAAAGCATGGCCAGTAAAATCTTGAGTGTTCTTATCGAGACCAAACTTGTCATAGAGTGACTGCATATTTGAGGTGCTAGGATCGAAATCCTTCCATGTCTTCGAATCTTCTTCTTGAAAGTCTTGCACATAAATCAAGAAGTTTCGGAAACGCCTCTTTTCAAACATTCCCATGAGGTCTGATGCCAGGGCTTCTTTCTGGTCCACGGGCACTTTAGAAATCTTACCGCCTTTGTATACATAGCTACCCTCGATGGACTTGAACTCCAAGTATCGGGTGACGCCCGTGTGGATTAGCAGCTTCACAAGAATGCCATTTGCCATCAAAAACTTAGGAATCAAATCTACATTCCAATCACGGCCTCGGCCGTAAGTCTCATCGGGCGCCGGTGCGTTGAACTTTGCGAACAGCTCTTCTAACGGGGTAATTGACGCAGATTCACCACCGTAGTACTTATTACGATCAATGTGCAACACCTTCTTCCCGGACACGGAGAGCATCCCACTGAGGATACATTCTTTCAAACCTGTTCCCAGAACTATCGCGTCGTATTCTTCATCCATGATGAAAGAATTTGAGAAGAAAAGTCTACAATAGAACTACCAGCTCGACACTAGATGCCAAACCGGGAGATAAATGTCAAAAACTCAAAATGTCGGAAAGAAAAGAAACATGTCCGACCGACACAGTGTTGCAAACACTAAGATTTATTTTTGCCTATGCACGCCGGTCTGCTTGCCCTAGCTAAACCTTCATTCAAGGATCAGGGACCCTATTCGGAGATTTAAAATTCTCATCTCACCTTCTTTCGTCCTTGTTGCGCTCATTTAAAACGTCATAGGTGTGAGAGTGACCAAGATATAATGTCATCTCATCTCACGCGCAGGAATAGCCCCCCAGATTAGAACAACCAAACTATTTGCTATAGGTATTCATAAATTATTTTATAACTTACATAATTTGACAGGATTTAGAATTTTTTAAAGCATAGTTTAACTGTAGTTAGCTAGCTGGAGGCTGAAGTGACTAAACGAAGTTCTCTAATGCCATGGTACAGTCTCAAAAGAAAATCCAAAAGTTATCCGAGCGCCATCTCTTGACGATGAAAGAACGAAACTGACATGGGGGGCTATTCCTGCGCGTGAGATGAGATGAGATTTTATCTTGGTCTCTCTCACACCTATGACGTTTCAAACTAGAGCAACAAGGACGCAAAATGGTGAGATGAGAATCTCAAATCTCCGAATAGGGTCCATGGTCTAATGTAAAACTGCACCTTTGGAAGTTTTTATTAAAGGCTTGTCGAGGATCGTGGAACAATTAACTTTGTGACAGGGTTCATAAATGATCATGGTTCGACCCTGTGCACTGAAATTACCCTTATTATAGGGGAAAATACCCTAAGCTGTAGACATGGACTCATGATGACGTTGCTAAATATACAGATAATAAATTACAGTTATTCCACTTCATACCAACATCAAAAAAAAAATATTGTGCGGCAGTCCGATTTTTTAGGGTCCGGGGTGGGATAAAAAAACGGACGGACGGACGGCTTGTGCACTGCAAGGAATTTTCAAAGGAAAGTTACTGTCCAGCAGTCCAATACTTTTATTTGAATGAAATGAGCGAGGCGTACGTTGTGGGCGTTGGAGTAGGAGGCAAAGGGGAGAGCCCTGCGCCCGCCCCGCCCGCTCATGAAAATCGCGGACGCAGTGCACAAGCTTAAACGCGTTTTTCATTGCTGTCATCTCGGACCGGAAAAAACAGCCAGGGGGGGCTATTCCTGCGCGTGAGATGAGATGAGATTTTATCTTGGTCATTCTCACACCTATGACTATTCAAACGAGAGCAACAAGGACGAAAAATAGTGAGATTGAATCTCATTCCATAAGAATAGCCCTTAGGAATGGGGAAAAGTAAATTGTCGGAACGCAAAATTATGGATACTGGTATGATAAAACTATGGATGGTGCACAAGCTAGTAAATACATTTACGGTGTGCCATAACGGATATCATAAAAAATTCGGACTGCCGGACAGTAAAATTCCTTTTTGTGCACAAAAGCCCTTTCAAGACAAGAATTATGTGGGATTTTTTTGGTCGGAATGGTCGGATCGCATCTATAAAATTATATTAAGTTTATTTTCTAAAACTTGTTAATCTTCGAGTGTTAGAGTAAATAATAATACACCATTTTTACTCTTCCATATAAACGGGTACTTAAATATACCCTTATTTATAACGTACTTTGGGATTATTAACCTTTCCTGTGAAAAATGATACTAACATGAACCGCGACTTTTCGTGTTCTCTAGAGGTGCTCTACAAAACTAGACGCACTGTTTCAGTTAACTAAACATGGCTTTGGGGATTTTACACAGGGGGGCTATTCTTGTGAGTGAGATGAGATGAGATTTTATCTTGGTCTCTCTCACACCTATGACGTTTGATACGAGAGCAACAAGGATAAAAAAAAGTGAGATGAAAATCTCAAATCTTCGAATAGGGTCCCAGGCGATCTGTCATATATTTATGTATGTACGCTCTAACTAGGTAGCCATAGTATCCATGGTCATCAATCATTAACAAAAAAAAAAAGAAAAAAAAGCTCTAAGCAAATTACGGAGTTGCTAGGTTATGGTTAAAGGGACGGTTTCCAGTGCTTTATGCACTCACTATTTGCGCTACGAAAAGTTAATTAGTTTCTCTATTCTATACTAATAAAGTATTGACATCATTTGCATGTAGCACTGTTACCAAACTAGGTATTTTTTTTAATTTAAAAATTACACTCCACAGACTCAGGTTAGCGTGAATTTTGTGATGCATCTTAATTATTGTAATATAAGGGCAATACAAGTAGAGGGGGGTTAGCTGTCAAGTCAATCTGAGGTTAGGTTACAGGTTATCGGTTATGATAAAAAAAACAAGGTCTAGCATTCCCGGAGCAAACACGTAATGACATCACTCGTCATCGTCATCCGTCTCTTTCGATCTATTTGTAAATGACATAATTCGGTCTTGCTTATGCTTCGATGGACGTCACTACGTGTTGCCCACGCGACCGGAATGCTGAATGCTGGACCTGGTGGAGTATATTATTATACCATGAAGGTTATTAGATTTACTTATTGCCACATTGTGAGAACACCACCAGCAAACAAGCGACCCGCTAGCAGCACTCGATCACTTCAACTCTCCTGATCACTATCCTCAACCGTATTTGAGGGAAGACAACGTCCCGACACACGACACCGCCGCAAGGTGCCTTCGATAGTGAGCGTGAATGCTCAAGATGTTTCCATAATTTCTATAAAAACGCAAAACACGAACGAGGTTCATTTGTACCTAGTACTAGGTACGCGATAATATACTCAAATTGCCTAGTATTTTCAAACTGGAAGATAAAGATAAAGATACAAACTTACCTAGTTCTATGTACGTTCTAGGTACGTTTGTATCTTTATCGTGAGACTAGATCTTCCAGTTTGAAAATACTACGCAATTTGAGTAAGTATATTATCGGTTACGGAAAAATCTAAAATATAAAAATTAAATGTTATAAACTAGTTATGGGGTATTGAGCATTGTAAAAATATTCATATACCGGGTATATGGAAACTGCTATTATACTACCTAGACATAGTCCGAAACCAATAACTATTAACCATTTGCTTTATTTTTAAAACTGACAATGTATGGTAAACATATCGAAAGTCATTGACACGGCCGCGCCGCCATTGCATTTGATTGCGCGATAAAAGGAGAACAAGTTGTTTTACGCGTTTTTTTTATTTATATTGTAACAGTAATCACCAGCACTATTGCCAGTTTTCGTTTTTGAGAGCGATTCCTTACTTATTAGATTACCTACAGCGATTTATTTTTGTCATGTCACAGACCACAGTTGATTCTTAAATGTTTATCATGGTTACTATTGAAGTTAAAATAAATAAAATTTTCTAAATATCTGATCAACAAAAATCGAAAACTTCAAAAAGTACAACAAGGGTGCGAGCACGGACATTTAAGTTGACGTTACAAATCGATGAAATCAACAAATTTGTTTGGTAATTTGTGGATTTGAAACGTCAGTTTAAACGTTCTTGCTCGCACCCCAAATACAGCAAAAAATATAATTATTATTTGATTATCTCTAATAGGTATTTTAATTATCAGATGATAATGCACCTGAAAAAAAAAATGCCGAGTTAAAAATTAACCATTCTTTGATGTTATGGCTCTTTTACATAAATTAATTTATGACAAAACTATAAAACATGATTGCGTAACCGTAATCTGCAAAAGGAAACTGTAACAAACCCGTTCTTATTTTACCGATTTGCCCGTTCTTTATTGAACATCGTGACTAGCAGCACTGTCTAACAAAATGTCAACATCGTCAAATTGAATTCAGTCAGTCCGTGGATGTATTTCTTCGTGCTCTATTTTTGTGTTGACTTCAACCAATAACTGTTGCGTCGCCGTGGCTGGCGGTCAAATAGCTCTTGTTGTCTTTATTTGTAATTCTAAATAATGTGTTTCACGCACGGAGCTAACATACGTGTTAACTATTTCCCAGTTCTCAAAAACGAACCCAAGTGAAGTGTAAAAAGTGCAAATGACTACTAACCATATGTTTCGGTATTTAAAGCTTATTCTATAAAATCAAATCGTCGAAATAGGAAAAACACAGTGCAGCGGCACGGTTACCGCAGTTTTAAATGAAAGGGAAAAGCGGGTCGTTCACCGTTCAGATGCATAAAAATGTCAACAGAAGGAAGCGGAGAGACTCCTTCGACTGCACCATGTCTGCCCGGGGCCCCGGAACAAACGTACCTGTTCCCCAAGGGGAAAGGGCACTCGAGGTCCGTGAGTCATGGAGGAACACCAACGGTGGCCGGGGCTGGCGTGCCAGCGAGGCCACCGCTGAAGTCAGCGCTGCGCGGCCATCAGCGCGCGCTCTCTCATGGGCAGATCGGAGAGAGCAGTGGCCGCAGTGGAGCGGGTCCCGCAGCTGGCCCCGGCCACAGCCGCACGGGCAGCCGCACCGACTTCATCCTGCCGCCGGGGCACCGCCAAGCCGCGCCCGCGAGCGCCGTGCCGCGGGTGGGCTCGGTGCGCGCCCACCACTCGCGCCAGGCGTCGCGCTCTGACTCCACGTACACGATACGGCGAGGCTCCGTGGTGGGTCCATGGCGCCGCGCAGCTTTCTGGCTGCTGCGCCGCCAGCAACCCGCTATCGACAACCGCCACCTAGTCGTCATCCCCAACCACCTGGTGCCCGACAAGACCCCCCTCAAAGACCATCCTAATGGACACAGATGTGACAATAAAGTCAGGACTACAAAGTATACCCTACTTTCGTTTCTACCAAAAAACTTGTTTGAGCAATTCCATAGGATTGCCAATGTGTACTTTATTTTCATAGTGTTATTGAACTGGGTGCCAGCTATTAATGCATTTGGCAAGGAGATTGCCATGATGCCTGTGCTGTTTGTGCTCGGAGTGACCGCCATCAAGGACTTGTTTGAAGACCGCCGAAGGCATAATTCAGACAGAAGAATCAACAACTCGTTCTGCAGGGTATATAAAAAGTAAGTACTTTATAACACATAACATTGACACTGACATCTTACTTGATACTTGGTTACTAAAAGACTAAAAGGAGCAACACACCACAGGATTTTACATTTGTTTGTAATGTATAAATATTAAATAGAAAATGACACACATGTGATGCATGTAGTTGTGCAACACTGCACAGCTTCAAGTGTTGTGCTTTAATACTAGAATGGTACTGAGTGAACTGGAAAGCTTAGTTATTTTATTGCGAAGTGCAGCTAGATTATGATAAGGGATATTCATCTCAAAAAATTTCAATACTAACATTTCATGAACATCAAAATATTACATTGTGCATAGACCACGCAAGCGTTAGCAATTAAATGTCTTTGCTTCAGCTTTGAAAAAATGAGAGATCTACAGCTCACAGAGCCATTTTATATGGATGTAGGTATATTATAACTAATGGCTCTACAAGCTTTTTAACATAAAAAAACATATTGCAGATTTAAAAAGAAGGAAAAAACTTTCATTGATATTTGTAAAGCTTTACAAATATCACAAAATAACTTTTGCTCACTCATTTTAAGACACCCTGACTGAGAATGTAACTCTTTCCTGAACCTATCGCAATTTTCAGTCAGCTCATGACTGGAGCCAATGCAACATGATCAAAATAATTATATTTTATTTACCTACATATGTAATACCTAGTTAGTATAAACTAATATAAGTTAATAGAAACAATATAAGAATAAATATAAACTCTGTTACATTTTTACATAAAAAAGTAGAAATCATTCCAATAAATGTATCCTAGAAGAAGTGGAAAACCATGGGCACAGCCTAAACCTTCATAATTGGGTAGTGCACACACACACAATCCTTTCATAAATTAATTTGAGCAAACATTAAAACCATTAGGTATGTGAACTCAAACATACCTTTTCATTTATGGCATGGGTAATGAATTTAGTATGTTTGTTTTTTGATAAACCACATATATGCTTCGGTGGTACATTTTTAATCTTAAGGCACAGACAGAATGTAGGTGCAGTGGAGGATCCAGGATTTTGTTTAGGAAGGGGCTTGACTTAGTTGAAAAGTAAGCTTTATCAAGGTGGTGTGATTTTGGTTTGGGAGAGGGGAGGGCTTTTTTCGGTAAAAAAAACCCACCCTCAATTCAATTTAATAGAGCTTATGCTAAACTGACTGATAATAAAACATCAAATTACTGTGACCATGCATATATTTTCTGATGACTACCTATTCGACTGATTTGACTCATATTTGTGTTTGCGTGAGTCTACTCCACTTGCCCTCACAATATTTCGCTACCACACGCCAAAACCACCCATGACCCCCCGAAATTATTGCGGAAATAAGGATTCAATAATGTAAAGGTAACACGTGCTTGATCGGTGTTCGTGAATTATTTGATAGGGAGGGACAGCAAATAAGGGCGTCCTCGAACTTTACAGAGTACCGTCGTATCTGACACTCGTTCGCCTCACCGTGATTTCTTTTGATTGGAGTGACGACACTCAAGGTTGCACGAGGCTCGAGCATTGGGCGCGTGTTGGTTCAACCAAGAGGGTTTCCGATACTCGGAATGGCAGCTCAAATATTGATAAGGTATCCGCCCCCACTCACGTGAGCTTTGATCGTATACAGCCGTGAAAATCACAGGGGCTGTTTGTATTACAATATTATTAAGAAGCCGATACGTAGGTATTGTAGGTACCTGGAAAACGTTATCTAATTTAATCTTTTGAACGAGTAACCGTTGTCGTTATCCTAGAGCGAACTTGGCAAAACTGGGTTGCGAGCATGGGGATAAACTGACGTTTCAAATCTACTAAATCGACAAATGCGAGCATGGATTAATTTGTCGATTTGAAATGTTAGTTTACATGTCCATGCGTGCATCGCTTTTCGAAAATAACGCATTTAAGGGTCGGCTGCACGATCGACAACTACTTCCCCGACAGAGATAACCTTGATCGGCAACAGGATAGAGCTCCATATCGAATTGGCTGTAAACGATAAACCGTCTTCCACAAGGCAGTAACCCACCATAGTCACCCGTACCGGGGTTATATACAACAATTACTTTGGTACTTTGAAACCTGAAATTAAATTAAATAAGTACCTACCTAGGCATCTGCCCGGTGCCCTCATAATTTAAAAAACACCTGTAGAGTTTATCTATTGTTAAATAGGATCATATAAATCGTGCAAAGTGCAACTGCATGTCTATCAGTCCTAGGGGTCAAAGTCTAACTACCTACTATGCTCTAAATCTTTCAATATTAAGTACCTAATCCACGCTCACTTTTAACCCCCGACGCAAAAAAGATGGGGTGTTATAAGTTTCACGTGTCTCTGTGTGTGTGTGTGTGAGTTTGGGTGTGTGTGCGCGTGCGTGTGTGTGTGCGCGTGCGTGTGTGTGTGCGCGTGCGTGTGTGTGTGCGCGCGCGCGTGTGTGTGTGTGTGTCTGTAGTTAGTCGGGAGTGTTCATGAAAATCGGTGTTGATGAAAACGGGTGTCGAGGTTTTTTAATTTATTTGTTTTTGAGTCCGTTACATTTCTGTACTTTGAGGCTCCCATACGCGTACCTACCTTTATTTCATCTATCGCTTATCGAGAACTTTCATTTCGCGTGGTCAAAGTTAAGCCAACTTTAAAATTAAAAGCTAACATTTAGATTCTCATAAAAATATATTGAACCGGTTGTGAAGGAAAAAGCTCGTAAATTCGTGTTAGCGAGCCAGTTAACCAAACAATAAAGGTGAAAGTTTACGATATAGGCAGTTTACTCGCACGTTTTGGCCGCAAGAACAAAATACAGAGACTAAATAAATAGAAAAGTTAATTTTGATGTCCAATTTCACCGGACGGGCGATGTCGAACCTTGTGTATTAGTCCCCTTAGTGTATTCTGTACATCCAAGAATGTAAGGGTTGGTACGGCTCATAATTCATAACGTTAACGACATACACAATCGTACCTAGTACAAATCGTGAACATTATTTACTATGGAGATTTGTATAGGACAAATCTCCATAGTAAATAATGTTCACAAACAATAAATCTGTAATTTCACCTACCTAGTTGAAATATTGAAATAAGTAATGGTAGAAAGGCATTTATTGGAACCATTCACGGTACTATCTGGGAGGCGATTACGCATGGTATGAATATTGAATGAGGTGTCCATCATGCAGCCAGGACGCGCCGATGTAGGTCACAGGGCCAAGGTCCGCAATGTCACTGGAACTAGGACGGAAAATTAAAATACCATATTTAAAACAAATTTGAAGTGGCTCAGTCAACTTTCTTCGAAGCTTGAAGTGACTCACCGTTCTATAATTGAGAATCAATCGAGCTTACCTGTTAAGTGAAGATTGATGATAATTATTTGAACTTCCTTGAAGAGAGATTACATAGTGTTTTACACATGCAGCACTGCGATCCTGTGGTCACTTTTCACACTATTTTAAAGTTTTTTTTTTTTTTCATAACCTGGTAACCCTTCCTTTTCCGCCATTCAAGTTTAAAGTCCCCATTTCACAACCTATGGTAACCTTAGTAATGTAATTATTATTACATGTACATGTATTAGGTGTACATCTACCCTTAAAAGTTAGAGTTATTATTAAAACAGTCCCACTATTGCTTAATGAAATATTAAAAATGCTTATTGTATTCAGGGTAGGGAGGGAGGGATTGAGTCACTATGTAATCTCTCTTCAAGGAAGTTCAAATAATTATCATCAATCTTCACTTAACAGGTAAGCTCGATTGATTCTCAATTATTTTCCTTCCTTTCGAGAGATTACATAGTGTTTTACACATGCAGATGTTTAAAGGGTTGTGAAATGTTATTCTCTTTTTGTGAAATCAGTGTATCAAATGTAATTAAAAATACTACTCAAATTTGGATTTAGCTTTTACTTCCCCTTAACATTCAATCTCACCCTATATTATTTCTTACTTACTTATAATTGTAAGTCAACATTTACTTGAAGAATTAAATTAAAGTAACTAACATTAGGTAATGAATACTTGTAGGTATAGTCATTATTATGGCAATTGTTAACCTTAATACCCATCTTCCTTGCAGATAGACCGGGGTCAGTAAGGATCTGCATATTTCACAATTTTGCACATACCTGAGGGTTATAAGTCAGTACACTAATACCTATCTTATGAGCAGTATTAACTGCCGCATATCTTGCAGAGTGAATAGTAAATACAGATACAGCTTTTCTTTTTTTTTTTTTTTTTTTTTTTAATAATTATTATTATTTTATGTGAATGTCTAGAAAGTACCAACAATTCGTTTATGTTTTGTTCAATATCTAAATAAAGTTTTGTCTAAGTATTCTAACAGGTGTTAAGTTTCTCTGGTTTCCTTTGAAAAAAAGGGGGTAACACTAACAGCTGTTATTTCCTCTCAGGACCAGAAGTTTTAACCCGTTGGGTTATATTAATTGTTTTCTTATATACTAATAATACTATCAATTGACATCAATGCTAGCCTTTACACTCTGAGTGAAGTAACAAGTAACTAATTTAAGTGTTAATTGTTAACAATTTACTTAATTAATATAGGGAAAAGTTATTTGTTTAATACAGTGAGTACTTATTTGGATTCCATGGAAAGTTATATTTAGGTTTCAACATTCATATTCTGAATATGCCCTTAGCGGACCATTTATTCAATACTACCTATTTGAAAACCTCTTATGGTGACAAGGCTGATTTCTGACAGAGTAACCATATCAGCTAAGAACTACAAAAAATCCAGGGAACGGAGCCATCATAATTACCTATTTCAATACCTTAATTAATATATATTGTAAATAAAGCAAAAAATTATATCATCTTTTAGGCAATAATCATACTGCTTTTATGTAGATATTATATTATATATAGAGTGAATAATATTTCTGCTGCCAGGGTAAGTTGGGCATGGAGAGGGTGGCAGCTGCTAAATAAGAAATTAACAATTTTTTACATGGATTAAAAGCGATCAGCCAGCAAGTAAACTCTTGAATATTGAGTACCATATCGTCACGCCTTTCCCTCGAGGGGGCTGGCAGAGGTGTAATACAACACCCGCAATTTGCCGGACGATATTAAGTCCCAAATGTCCCCAAAATATTGGGTACCATGCCTGGGAAAGCCTGAAACTATTACTACACCCTCTGCTTTATCTTGGATGATTTTGTGTAAAGTCTATAGTATCTGACAGAAAAGGCAGGAATCCATAAAACCAATATTTCTCCCAAGAACAAACGAAAGTACTTTTCAACCTTATATGCCTCCCGGTCTAGTTTTCATGACCTGAACAGTTTCCATTATTCATTTAACATTGTTGCAAATAGCGTCCCTAGTTATTTTAACTCTCTAGTTTCTTTACTTTAAGTTAAAACTTAGTTCAACCTTATTTAAGTACTTTTGTAATTTTTTATGTTTTTTAATAAAGATCTGTTGTTGTTGTTGCTGTAAACAGCCAGTTACCATCCTGATCCATTCACATTTATTTTACCCCCAATACTTGCTCTAGTCTTGTAAAATTGTATGTGACACTATTATACAAATACCACCTCATTCACACGTGTCCGTAACTTCAGCTTCCTCATAGGTGATAGAATAATTTTACCTATGCCAATATTTAAAGCATAATAGCTGCAATCAAATATCCCAGTCTTAGTTTAGCTGCCACAAGAACTTCGTTAATATGAGCCATTTACTATGTGTCAGCTGGAGTGACACAACCTCAGCTCGCACATCCAGTACAGGCAAACCAGTGAGGTTAGGGTTTTGGACAATAGCTAGAAAATTAAAGCATAATAGCTGCACAAGGTAGGAAAAATCTGAATGATGCTACTCAAAACATATAGAAGCTATGATCAAAAAACTGTGTGTAAGCTGGTGTTGTGTCACTTCAGCTACTCATCTCATATCTTCCAAACGAAAGAAGGTATGATTATGCATTATAGCTCAAATTTTAAAGCATAATTGCTGCCATTGGCAGCAAAATTTTCAAGTCTCTGGGTTATATACTTTCCGAGTTATAAGCTAATACCTATGTGTAAGCTGAAGTTGCGTCACTTCAGCTGACACATGTTGAATCGACGAAACTATCAAACGTAGAGTTTCATTTAAAGGGCAAAAATTAAAGCATAATTGCTGCCATAGGCAGCAAAATTTTCAGATTCCTAGACCTCGTAGTTTCCACGTAATAATCAAAAAACAGTTTTCGCGCCAAAAAATTCAAATTTTTGCTTAAAAGCGGCGTTGCCGTTCCGTGCGGTACATTATTGCAATTCAATTTGATCTTAGCGCGCATAGTGTTAAAAGTCATTTTAACTTGTGTTCAAAATTCTTTTAGTTTTGTTTAGACTGAGAGCCCCTGAACCATATGGAACTAAGAATGCACCTGTAAAATTTGAAGGCAGATTCTTATGAACTTAAACAACGACGAAGGTTATTGGTTTTGGCGTGGCTTGTTCTCTGTAATTTGGCTAACAAAAGACGTCGCGCGACAGATAATGGCTGCTTGACGTCACAGGCGCGAGGTAGACAGTGGCATGGCGAACCAGTTTTTTTGCCCCACCACCCCGCTACACCCTTCGCGTGCCATCTAGTACATTTACTAATTTAAAAATTAAAATAAAGAAGAAAGACAAACCACTGTATAGTAAAGAAGATAAATTTGTTACTTGGACAATATCTAGTGTAAGTAAGTAGTGTAGGTGTTTAACAAGTTTGAAGATGAACTTCCGCAAAGTAACGCCTGATTCAATCAAGAAGATAAATGTTTAATGTGTGGGTAAGAGATAGTAAAATGTATTTTAATAGTCTGTAAGTACTTTGATTTTATGATACGGGAATTACTCGTATTCCGACTATTGTTTCAACCGCATAAGTAAGTGATTCCCGTTACATAAAATCATAATGTGTGAAAACCACGTCAGTTTCCATAGCCTGTAAGTAGGTAAGTATCTGTATTCGATAACTACTTCAGTGTTATTTCAGTTGTTCCATGAAGAATCAGAAGACCAGGGAGCTCCTAGTCTAGTTATCTCGTCTTCTAAGTTCATAAGAATCTATCTTTAAAATAACATACATACCTAGTTTCATATAGTTCAGCGGCTCTCAGTCGTTTTTTGTTAGCCAAATTACAGAGAACAAGCCACGCCAAAACCAATAACCTTCGTCGTTGTTTAAGGTCATAAGAATCTGCCTTCAAATTTTACAGGTGCATTCTTAGTTCCATATGGTTCAGGGGCTCTCAGTCTAAACAAAACTAAAAGAATTTTGAACACAAGTTAAAATGACTTTTAACACTATGCGCGCTAAGATCAAATTGAATTGCAATAATGTACCGCACGGAACGGCAACGCCGCTTTTAAGCAAAAATTTGAATTTTTTGGCGCGAAAACTGTTTTTTGATTATTACGTGGAAACTACGAGGTCTAGGAATCTGAAAATTTTGCTGCCTATGGCAGCAATTATGCTTTAATTTTTGCCCTTTAAATGAAAACTCTACGTTTGATAGTTTCGTCGATTCAACATGTGTCAGCTGAAGTGACGCAACTTCAGCTTACACATAGGTATTAGCTTATAACTCGGAAAGTATATAACCCAGAGACTTGAAAATTTTGCTGCCAATGGCAGCAATTATGCTTTAAAATTTGAGCTAAAATGCATAGTCATACCTTCTTTCGTTTGGAAGATATGAGATGAGTAGCTGAAGTGACACAACACCAGCTTACACACAGTTTTTTGATCATAGCTTCTACATGTTTTGAGTAGCATCGTTCAGATTTTTCCTACCTTGTGCAGCTATTATGCTTTAATTTTCTAGCTATTGTCCAAAACCCTAACCTCACTGGTTTGCCTGTACTGGATGTGCGAGCTGAGGTTGTGTCACTCCAGCTGACACATAGTAAATGGCTCATATTAACGAAGTTCTTGTGGCAGCTAAACTAAGACTAGGATATTTGATTGCAGCTATTATGCTTTAAATATTGGCATAGGTAAAACTATTCTATCACCTATGAGGAAGCTGAAGTTACGCACACCATTCACACCACTATTGATTCTGAACAAATTTCTACAATTAGGTTTCATGTCTAAAGTAAAAACATTTTTAAGCAAAATAAGCCCGTAACAAACATTTCTAAATAATTGATGTGCATTTTGGATTCCTCATTTTCACTTTCTATTAGCCCCTTAAAAGATCACATATTATTCCCCGTCAGATTAAGGCAAATCAGAAAAAAATCTCACATGAGTAATAATCAAGTCTTATTTTGTTATGTACCTACAAGCATTTGTGATAATTTTTCTCCACCCAGTATACACCAGTTCTTTATATAATTGGGCAGTACCATGTTCATAGTAAAGAAAATTAACTATTTTCATTAGAAAGTGCTAAAAATCTGATTTATAGCCTTTTTACATACATCTATTACATGCTACTACTAGCTACTGCCTGTCTAAATTCCAAATGCCTACAAGATCTGCTAAGTTTTTTAGAAAGATCTATCCTTTGTTTAAACCTTTTCTAGTAGGTATAAAATAATTAGTTGATATTATTTAGACTTGATTATGATGCCCACACATTTCTATTTCTAAACTCTTTCAGATTTGACTTGGTTGTAACCTGCACAAATATTTTCCTATTATCCCGTTAACAAAAGATAAAGTCAGTAGCTTGAATTTATACATAGGAAATAGTCAGGATATTGTAACTTAATGTCCTTGTTTCTTAAATGAGTATTTATTGGTTTCATACCTTACTAAATGGGGCTGTACTACAGCCAAATGGTACAACATTAAACTCATAGAGCTGAATTATTCAATTGTGAATACTTTTTGTTCTTCAGAATTACCCCCGGAGAAGTATGCATCTTTCATATCAATAAGTAGTTTTCATGAAGTAGTTAAGTGATAAAAATAACATTAAGGGGTGTATACACAGGTCCTCCATCTTAAAGCGGTTAGTTACCCTACATTTATTTATTAACTTTAGATATTAAATAAGTATTTTTTACCATTTTGTAGAGGGATCTAAGAAAATATCATACAACATTGATCTGGATGGGGACCTTATACATAAATCATAGCTTCTATCTCAATTAATTTTGCTGTAATGGATGCAATTAACATAATTTCAATATGCATGTTCAGTTTTATGAGTTACACATGAGAACTATGCCCTGTAAGTAAATTAATTTGTATAGGTAGGTATTTCAATTCTATAAGAAGGATATTAAATCCTCTAACCCACGACAAGGTAGTTAGTTCCAAAATAATGTTCTCTCATTGAAGAATAAAGTAATCTGAGTACCTGAATCCGTTGCAACTGAAGTTGTATTTCTGTTATTGAGTCAGTGTTGGCCTGACTAGTTAAGGCCCACTATGTCCAAATCCTCACAGGCGTAGGTGTTGTAGTTGTGATAGGGCCCCCAACCGTTTAAAGCTGAGATAGTTGGCGCCACAGGCTCTGCTGGTCTTGCATTTAGTTGATTTTGGCTTGCTTGCTAGTCTGTTGACTGCTTTAAGCCTTAGTTCTATTGGAAAGATCCTTGGCCAAGGGTCACTAATCGGATGTTAACACTGTTTGTCTTAAGTCTTCTGTTATCATGTTTAGAGCAGAGGAGATGTTGGCTTCTGCTCAGAGACTGGTCACACGCCAGTCGTGCAGCATTAGTAACAGAATTTTAACATTGATGATTTTTCTTCTTTTATTAATATATCCATTGCCTGTCCGAGGCAAGACAGAGGTGCACTGAAGTGTTTCTGTTTAACCTCAGTAATGATGATAATAAAAGTATGTTTTTTACATACATATTCCGATACCTACAACAGCCTTGATTTTTAAGTTTAGTTGTGGTAAAATAGTTGACAATTTGTATCCATCTTTATGCAATACTATTGTAGATTGGAGGTGCCTGATTCTCATCGTCTGATGAGTGTTCATCTAGGTAGTATTTCGAACACCTCAGAGTCTAGAACATTTTCTGACTGTTCATCTGTATTTGAAGTTTAGTAAATGATAAACTTAAGTTTATATATTTGTATGTATTTGTATAGGTCCGTTTTTTTATCATCTGAAATTATAGTAATTCCTTCGAGAGATGTTTGTACTTACCCATTGCTGATCAGGTAGATATTGGTACATTAGTAATGTATGAAATTATGTTAGCTCTCTGTGTTTACAGGAGTATGCAGCTACCTGATCCTGCTAGGTAATTGGCGTTGTATCCTTATGGGACGCCCTCAATCAGTTCCTGCAAGACTGCAAGTTTATGTGAACTCTCTGTATTTACAGGAGTATGGGTGGATTAGGATTACCTATCCTGCTACATGTAAGGGTATTGGCGTTGTACCCCTCCAGGGCACACTCACGAAACACACTCAATCCCTTGTAGCAACTTGCTTACCAAAGACTCAAGTTTAAGGTTATCTTTGAACATCATTTTCGGTCGAGTGGTTAGCCCCGCCGATCGATTGAGTCCCCGAGGTGGTAAACAATGTATTTTTGTCTTAATGACCTGTATTATCGTCGAATAGGTAGATAAGAATCTCCTTTACCGGCTTAGCGGATAGCACGTGTCCCGGCCTCCGGCGTATTTTCTTATTTTCCATTAAGTATACTTAGTAATTCTTCAATTCTTCTATTTCTTCAATCTACTATAAAGTGTTTAACTCTATCTTCGATCTCCTGATCTGTCCCTTTTCGTTTTCCCATTGTATTTGATGTAAATATTTTTGTCGCGGAAAAAATGTGTATTTCGTGACGCACAAAAACACAGAATGGCGGAAAAGGAAGGGTTACCAGGTTATGAAAAAAAAAAAAAACTTTAAAATAGTGTGAAAAGTGACCACAGGATCGCAGTGCTGCATGTGTAAAACACTATGTAATCTCTCGAAAGGAAGGAAAATAATAGGATAGGTACCTCCAAAATCAAAACTGATCGGGCGATTACTTGGACCAGAAAGTAATATAATGAATAGATATACCTACCTAATATATTTTTTTTATTACTTAAACTGTGTATATATAAAAGGTGTTTTTAATTTAGTGGTACGAATAACAACAATGTGCCCATCGCGGGCGTGCAATATAAAGTTCCTAAAAACTAAATTTAAATTATTAACATTGCGGTTTACATCTTAAATTCTTATTAAATCTGTGCCACCATTGGTGCCACCTAAGCTGTCACACGTTGAGTTCTATCCAGCACCTATATTTACCATCATTCGGTGACATTTCCGTTCGGATTTAAAAAAAAACTCAAATTGTTTGAATCTCAGTCCGCATTCATAAGTTTTTAAACGTGATTAATTCTTCTGAAAGGATTTATGCTCTTTAAACGAGTATTTATCCTTTTCCATTTTTTTAAAGTAGATAATATTCGAACAATCCGATCGAAAACGTTTCCGAATGATTGTGTTGTGAATATGGGTGCAGAAAGAGATCCAAGCGGGCGACATCATCACGTGTGTCGTGATGATGTTGTTTTTAGTGACATTTGTTTTTACTATGACAACGGTCTGAATTGATGTTTCATTATTGGTCCAATAACGATACAAATAGCACATTAAAACACTATCAATGTGAATTAGCTATCCTCTAAAGTAGAGCTAGATGCTTCCCTGTTTGAGCAGTCACTAAGCTTCACAAAAAGTTTCTTCATAATGAGTTATCTGGATAAATACCGTTACGGTTTCATTAAACATCCACTTAAATACAAAATCATGACATAATGATTGGTTGTGTCGATGGTACAGGATGGATGACGTTTATCTCTGTACGCATGGTCGTAACATCTGTACATTTAGCAATGCAAAGAATAGTTTCCTTATCTTGCGCACGCCGCACGTAATCAGATAACAGGTTTGATGATGGACGCAGATTATCTCCTTTACTCGATAACGGTCGTACAGAGTATCTACTAACAGGCGCGCGCGCTGATTCACTAGTCGTAGGGAAGAAATAACATGTGTATTTTTAGGAATAAAAACTTATTTCTACGGAAATAAATAACACATTCTAAACTGAACTTAGATTTTAGAGTTAAGGCTAAGAATCGTGGTCTAAGGACCCGGCTGTATCCTGGTATACCTTAGAAGTTTCCTTATTTAGCCTCGGCGTCGGTTTTTAGTCCCAATGTTGCGCCCAGCCTACCGCGGAACATGACTTTAAATATTCTTAACCGATACATACTGCCTTTGAGGAGTTATATATCCATCAAAGCATATAGGTACTATCAGAGTTTCCTCACGAGATGAGTACCATTTCCATTCGTTTATCGCTGTATTATAATACAATACCTCTAGTCTGCTTTTGTTCATAAAACAATGGGTCCTTTGTAGTTATTCGGCGAATCAAAAGTGTGCGTCTAACACAACAATATTTTTATTAGAAGGCCAGTTCCTCAGGTTGCAGTCCTAAATGACCTCCGCGATTTATAGCCGTTCTCAGAAAATGTATCGTCTCCTTCGTTTGTGAATTATTACAAAAATAGTTTATAAATACCTACATAATAATATAAAATATATACATATGCTAAATAACCACTTTGTTAACGACTGGATAAAGATTTTTCTAGAAGTCATTAACTGTCAACAGAAATTTCCCTTAATCTTTCTCCGTGATTAATAGTATTAAAACGAACAAATTCCTATGTACTTGCGTCAGTCCTGTTACTCCGTATCGTCAGTTTTACGATAAACATTTAACTATTTGCCGAATAGCGGAGTGTTCCTGCCTAACTTTAGAAGTAGGCACTAAAGCAAGCACATGTCTCAAGCGTTTACCTATACATATACTCTGTTCGTGATAACCAAATCAAAAATGATCGGCGACTGACAGGTTTTGTGCCTGCAAACGAGTGATCTGATCGCCGATAACTTGAAGTATGTACCTATCTCATCACAAGCCGTTGAAAAACTGTAAGGTATGGAATCTACTACTATCTTACCTTACCTTACCTAGAGTTGGCTACTGTTCACTTGACCGTGCCTATTTGTTGCGTAGACATAAGGGCGTCTGACGAAAATGGGTCCTGGTAACTCGAGCTCGATTCATTTCTTTTAAGAGGATCTAACTCCTACGCTTCCTTTTTGATCGCTAAAAGCTTCGATGGTTGCTGTATATAGACTTATTTTCTATAAGATAGGCATACAACTCGTAAATGTGGCGAAATGTTGTGGTTGCAATAAATATCATGATTCATTCAATAAATGCGCTTCACCGTAATACTACTTCAATGTTCACGATTTCTGAGTTCGTAACGCTAAGTTTGTGAGAAATGGTGCAAAACTGACGGCGGATTTTTTGGCTTACATAGAGCACGTTCTTACGTTCCGCACGTGGTCACCTTCGCTTGCTTTAAGAAGATTTAGCTAGTACTGTCTAGTAGCTTTATTTTTCCGTACCATGACGTTCATCGCGTCAATGTCATTAGACGTGACTTCATTACAATATCTTTCATGTAAAATTTCGCTACAGTCAATTACAAAAATAATCGTTTTTGCTGTACACACTGAAGCAATCACCTTCATGTTAAACTTGTAACTAGTGTCGTACATATTATGATTTTTGATACGGGAATTATTCATTTAGGATAAAGTCGCTTATTTCGACTATAGTTTCACGTATCATAAAATCATAACATGTAAAAGCCACGTCAGTTTCCAATATTAAATTATCGCACATACTACGTAGAGTGTTATGACAGTCAGGTATTTCACGTACATGGGTGTTTTGTGGCCGAGAACCAATCACAACAACTTTCACGATTTGTAAAGCTTGTTAATTGCCTTTACTGTGCCTTGACTTCATCTGTGACCGTGTATGACATTTTACTTGGTACAATGACATTAAGTCTCCGGAGATCTTTGAACGAAACTCTGCTAGGTATCTGGCTTTATTTATCACGAGTGTCTCGATCCTTGATATTCAAATTAAATGCAGTCTTATAGCTTGGTTTCCTAGAATTAACTTTGTGGCCATATAGCTTCAATTTACCTGTCAAGTAACGTCACTACAATATTAACTAAACGCCAAGCGGTTAAGGTTTTTCGGACACCGTAAGACCGTAACTGAATTACCGGCACCAATGATCTCCCTTCCGCTGTTCTACTTTAGAGCCTCTACCCAGAGCCCTTCAATGAGGGTTCGGGTTTCCAAAAGCAACACACCGAAGCCCTCAGTACTGTGTGGCTCGTCCCGAGACAGTTACATGCTGTCCCGTCACGCCTGTCCGTACGACAGCGAAAGGGCCACCCTACGCTGTAACCCTATCGGGCTCGTTTGAGTTGGTGTATTCTGGCGATACCATAATCTCAGACAACCCAAGCTTTTACTGGCAAATTAAAATTCCTTAAATGAGCAGCCTAAAATTACCATTAGTAACAAGGCCTACCAAGTATTTATTACCTAAAACCAGTTGGAAACACATATCTCGACCCACATCTCGTCGGCGGCTTGTAGGTCATTCTTATTTTCTCGTTATTAAAATACTACTTAAACCTACCTTATTTATTTGGCGTTAAATAATTTCAATGCACATATTTTGTTCAAAAACAACAGATTCATTATCGATATCTCTTTTATTATGAGAGACCACGGTAGAGGCCCTCCCAAATCGACCAAGAGCCGCCATCGGGAACATTTTGTTAACTTTAAATTTTATTTTCTCAGATTGCCAAACAATACTCACAGAGCAACTAATTTGTGTACAAATAATTTGCAATGAAAGTAATTAATGTTAATATGAAGCCAAAGTAATGAAAAGTTCTAATTGCGTGACCAGCATTGGCCTTGGCAGCTGACCTTAAGAAGCCGCCCGCTAAGGACATTGCCATCTAGCAAGCAGTAAAATGGGGTGGTTTAATATTAGAAGTGGGTAAAGTTATCCAAAAGTGAACTGTTAATTCGCTGTTAAACAGTTAACTTCGTTAAAAATCGTCTAAAGAATTTACTTAAAAAAAATGATGACAGCCTAAATTAAAAACTACAAAATAGAGTCTTTCTCTGTTCTCTGACTCTGCAGTGACAAACATTTCGTTTGCCGCTGCAGAGTCGTGCGTGTCGCCAGTGACAACTGTGTCGGCGTACTATGACCATGCGTGCGACCCGCGTCACAGTAAAAACAACACTGAAGGCAGAAAAATGTCACCCGCATCCGGTTAGCACGCACGCGGGCTGCGCGCCCGTAGCCTATCCGCGTTCCGCGCGCGTGCTGTCCGCATGATAGGAATAATATGTATGAATAAATAGGATATGGGTAGCCCGCATGCGAACCAGATCCCCGCGCGGGCGCATATCGGCATGACAGGAAAAGGGCCCTAGATTTTCCTGTCATGCGCATTGCAACCTGCGTGCGTAGTACCATGTTATTGGCTACAGTGCCTGCGGCCCGCGTGAAAAACAACATGTTATGAAATGATAGATGCGGGTAGCCAAGCGCGGGCTAGATCCGCACGCGGGTGCGGCAATCCGCATGACTGGAATAAGGCCCTAAGCGGTACCGAAGGTGGACACCGGACATAAGAGCTTGAATATTACGAAAGAAAAAAAAGCCGTTAATTGTTTTTTAGTTTAAATCATCAGTTAAATTTGAGTAATTATGTTAACTGGCTTAATTAACGTTTTTCAACAGAATAACGGTACTTTTTCCAACTCTATTTAATAGTAAATTATTGTTCGCCTCGTCCCAACCCAACATTGCTTGACACGGAGTGTTGTGTTCACAGACACAACACTCAAAGCGCCTACGTTTTACAGCACTGATTCATGGAATCGTAACCATAAGGATACTTACTTACTGTAAAATAGTTTATTTACTGTAAAATATTTTTTACAGTAAGTAAGTATCCTTATATTCGTATATTTACATTTATGAGGTATTCTATTAGTATTAGTAATTGTATCCTTAAAATATTTACCATTTCAATAGTAACATTCTATTGAAATGGTAAATATTTTAAGGATACAATTACTAATACTAATTTAATTACTACCTGCTTTAATTTAATGAAATGAAGTCGTAAACAGAACAATCGGTCGAATGGTTTCAGCTAACAGCCTTTGATTCTGATAAATTGTGACCTACACGTTTAAGAATGGAGACCGAAATAAATTTATCTAAAACCTGAGTGATTGGTCGTCAAGGTCGAATCACTGATATCTTTAAGTTTTTTTTTCGAATTTCTTGAGTGATTGATTCATTGGAGAGACATAAAACAATATAGTTTTGTTTTAGTCGAAATATACGATTAATGGTCCTTCGAGCTTGTTGGTATGTAATCGTTTTCTTTAATTTCTTTTGTCATATTGGGTTCCGTCCAAAACTAACTTAACTGCGGGCCTCAAAACCCTACTATGAGCGTGTCGCGTCACGTACTTGATGATTAATTATTGTCTTTACCAAATAAGTATTTTATATGCACAGGTTTTGACGTAAGTAAATTGTTGCCGTGGACAATAAGTATACATAGGTATAGTAAGCATATGGCATCAGCGACACTGTTCGTCGTGAAGATGTTATGGGAATGTGAAGTGATTAGCGATCACCGGTGGGTGGAAACAATTAACGCTTCAGTCGGTGCACAATTAGCAATAGCCACGAATATAGCTGCGCCCATATGAGGAAGTACCAGTGCTTGTCTAACAGCTTCAATAACATACCATTACACACGGAATCGAAAGAATTTATCGCAAAACTCCATAAGGTCGAATGTTTTTGATTGCAATTTTTATATAATTGAAGTTCAGTGATAAATCAATGTAACTGTACACCGATTCCGTGTATTCAGGTGTGGCTCGCGTGACAGTTCACTTGAATTTTCCCTCCGGTATGACATAAAACTACTAACGGGTAGTAGGCACACATAATTGAATCGCGGACAACAAAATAAAGTATTCATGGCGAAGTGAACGGCGGCGATCACGATGCACGGTCAATGTCGAGCGACCGGCTCCGAACTGCGATCAACGATCGGCGCTAGGACGCGAGGAGCGACTCCGCATTAATATGTCCGGTTCTCTGAATGTTAACATTGCGAAATAGGAAATCAATAAAAGGCATAGCTTAAGGATACAAACAAGCTTAAAGAATCCACGTAATCATGCATAATCTCTTCTGCAAATTTAATTAGGTGCCTTCGTATTTGGTCGTGAAATTTGCAATTTTGCACGCATTGACCTTCAGTTTTTTTCAATTTTATTGATTCAGAAAAGTATCACCCGAATCATTATTTGCGTTCAATAATGAGTAGTCACGGGTTTCGATGTCTGCTCTCCAATTGCCGAAATTGGTCGATGAAGTAAGTCATACTTACAGAAATGAAACTAACAAGCTGAATCGTTGTCGAAGGCCTCTTGGCTGTTCCAGTGACGTCAATGGAGCAAACTAATAAAATTTGCCTACATTGAACGCCTCCGTTTACGACCAGCTAATTATTGCCGTGACTTCATGTCACAAGGCTGTTTCGGCAATCTAATGTACAATACAAATCTGAAATGTACACGTAAAAGTAACGTTGGCTGGTTTCCAAATTCGGCCGAAATGCTAGTTCATCTATATGCAGATCTAGAGCCATTTATACGAAACTGAGTTCAAGCTTGCTCTACAAGTGCAAAACCCTACTGACTTTAGCTACGTGAGAGTATTGACCTAAGGTGAACGATATGGTTGACACCTCTGCTTCTAATATGATTTAATTGTAGATTGTTTTAGGTTCTAATGAATTAGACTTATGTATAATTCATTAGATTAATAAAAAAAATCATTAACATAGAAAACCGAGCTTGTATTTTACGTAAATTGTTTATTCATAAAAGGAAGTTTGATCCACTCCAATACTCTTTAATAACAGTTAACTGAAATAGTTTGTTCGCATGAATAGAACGTTTTTGTTCAAAATTTTGACCAATCATTATGCGTTGTAAGTGCAGTCTTTTCTCACCGTCGACCTTGCCTATGTTCTATTGTGGTGGTCGGAACTAGTTTAAGTCCCTGAGGGGCTTGAAGGTCGCAGCACATCCGGTTTTGAGAGCGTGGTACAATGCGTCTCTCAAGGCAGGGGGGTAGTCGTAGTTTTTGCCCGCAGGTGCCATGACTCGATCCGAGGCCGTTTGAGATCTCGGCCGCCTTACTACTTCCTATTTCAGCCTGTCGTCGGCTGCTATATAATTGCTGTCCTCAAACTCAAAACCAACTAGAGTCGGCCAGTCGATACGGATCGATACATTGAGCGACTGGTAGATGTTGTCATAGGTCAACCAGTGTGATCCGCAAGTGAGGTAACGATGTCATCTACAGGTGTACGGTAGTGTTTACGGTGTTACTTCATGGAGCTTAGCGCAAACGGACCGCCGGCTACGGCCACAAGTGAACAACGACAACTATTTGCAGCTGTTTTCAAACATTTTATAGGGATATGCATATGCTGCACACCCTCCCACATCAAAGGTCGCGACACATACCACATACACGTCGCTTCCAAAGCTGTTGTCGCAATTCTCAGACACTCGTGGTGTAACTCTAAGACACTAATCTTAATATTCCTTTGGACTGATGTTAATCGTTATGTAGTTATTACTATAGCTAATTGATCTCCGTGAACGCTGTTTTTATAAAGAACTTTATTAAAATGTTTTCATATCCTGTTCCATTGTGATTTTTATCACACAGACGCATCGCATACTTACAATTACTTGATCAAACTATTTTTCGATTGTAATAAAAGTATTATACTTTCTATTTATTCATTATTAATAGAATTAGATACAAAAACATGACAATAGAGAGCTCTGAAGTCGGGCGACCTAGAATTAGTAGTGCAAATTAGGAGATTGATAATAGACGAAGACCGAGGAGTGGCTGTCATAACGTGAATCATTGTACACGCGACCTCGATATTGTAGCTGTCGTCCGTCTGTTATGCTTCTAATAACACTCATTTGTACTTTTAATTTTGTTTTGTTTCACTCAATTAACATAATGAGTCCTCTGGAACTGTCAACATTTTAACTTTCTCATCCTACTGCGTGTGTCCATACTTATTGTGTAAGGCATCAACGGTTTTTTATTAAGTTCAGACGTCTAAATTTTATATTAATTGGCCATACATACACAAACTTGAGTAAATATAAATACTGCGCTTTGGGATGAATTTCCTATATCTCTACTTGGATATGCAGACATTTAATTTGCATTTCTGACCAAAGTAAGAACATGGCCTTTTCCATGAACGTTCTGACATTGGTCATTTTGTTTGTATGCCGATCTTCCGCATAGTCATTCCGGCGGCATACAACCGGTGCGAGTTTCTCCAGCTCGCTGGCGCACGCGCCGCGCACCGCGCGTCGCGCCGACCACCGCGGCACTCATTCAAAAGAAAGTGAGTCTGTAACGGTATCGTGCAACTCAGCATAATTGCTCGTATCATATTCTGGAGTACCAGTTCTAGAACCGAACACAATGATATTTTACTTATGCCTGGTCTTGAGCTTTCTAAGCGTTACCAGCACTTCAGCTGACTTAGATCTAGTTCATTCCATGTTTTGTGCCATGTAATGTTGCCGTTCCAGTTGATTTGCATTCAAATCGCGTTAACAAAAATAAATATAGGTACCTACCATTCTATTTTACGCAGGATCGCGTATTTTTGTTTATTCAGGTTGCCTTCGTAAACACCCCTGAGCCCTGACGTCATTACTGGAGAAGTGGGTGTTCTGAGGTTAATTTAATTCAGTATCGGTTTTGTCACCTAACTCGATCAATTGCCTTACTTAATTCGCCCTTGGCAATTGAGATTAGAGACCTCGGCGACGACACGTACCGCCATTACTCAATGTAGTGATGAATATTGTCTATTTAGAATGGTCGGTTTGTTTGACAGATTAAGATTATAAAAGTAAATGTCAATTGTAGCTTTGAAAAAGCTGTTAGTAATTTGCATATGGATTGAAAATTGTTATTTGATCAAAGTCGTTTGCGGTGTGGTTGTTAGAAAGCCATTAAATTGAAATCAATGGTGGTTGACGAACGGCCCGGGGCGCGCACTTTATATCATTGTGACACTCGTGACCTATACTTATCGCCCGAGTTTTCACTTTTATTTATTAGTTAAATGTTTGTTTTCCTCTCTACCTAGAATGTATACATTATGAAGTACGATTGTGCTGTAATCATCACCTTTGATACTTTACTAGAAAACGAAATGCTTTCTACTAGTAATTAGTAATTCTAAGTATTACTTACGTATACTTTTTCTTATCGATAAAAAAAACACCATTCATCGAGCAGCTAAAGAATTACTATTTAGTGAATATAAGGACATTATTAAAAAATATATATAAATTGTGTGAGAACTTTATTAAAACAGGAGGAAAATTTGTGAATTATAATAATATACTTTGTGTGACGTAGGAGACCTTTACTCTGAATACCAAATCACATGATTAATTAAGTAATCATTATTTAAGAGTAAAGTTAATTTCACTCAAACAATGAAAAATTCACGTTGTAGAGATCGTAAAGACTCGCTAAGTACATAATAAGGTAAGAAAGTGTATCGAACCCATTTTAACATTCCAAGAAGTACCTTAGTACTTCAAGTTTTATCGTAGAAGTGGGAATCCCACAACGAACATTGATTTTCCTGGTATTTTTTTCTCTTCAGGAATGTGTGCACAATAAATTAATACTTAACGAAAACAGGGACTGTAGGTATCGGATTCTTTATCGATTTCATCGTCATCACACCTATGATTGAGGATTCAACATGATTTTTAAATATATTTTTTACATATTGTGATAACGGAACCCACGCTGCCTGCTCAAGATTATGCTAATCGCGTCTATTCATTATGTACCCCTTTGAAAGTGTAAACGTGTGTTTGTATTATCCACCGGAACTAAACAATGTGAACTTTTGTTAGGGCCATTAAGGAACCTGTATGGTTAAGGAAAACTATAAGCACAGCTGTTAGCTGTTTAAGTATTATTTTGCCATGAAAACAAATAAAATTATGAATAGATGAATACAAAACACTAGCAAAGTCTGACTGAACGTTTCCAAGTTAATTATTAAAAAAATGGACCAGTTTTAACATTTGTCCCGGAAACATTTTTATAATATAGGTATTATAATATTACTTCATTTATTTTTATTTTATTTTAACACACTATTTCGAGTTGTTGCATCATTGAATTGATAATGGTAAACAATCATACGAAAGAGCTTTGAAAAATCCAGGTAAATACAGTGTAGTAGAGGTAGTCTTATCTATCGGCAGTAAAGTAGGCCTTGATCGCTCGGCAATGAATGTGCAGTGATCGGTCGAGGCTACGCTAATCTATCAGGAAGTAGACAATTTTGGTTCGGTAAGAGCCCGCTCTCTTCAAAAACCCTCTACAGCTTATTTTTTTACGTACTTTTTAAATCGGGTTAAAATCTAAGGGCACTCGTCTGCGGTTCTACTTTTATAAATTTTGGAATAGGGAATCGAGTATAAATCCGATAGGAAGAATGAATCATGTTTAAAAGCTTATGAATACGGACTGAGATTCGAATTATTTAAGTTTAAAATTTTTGAAACCCGAATGATTGTGAATACCTATGCTGGTGTCATACCGAAACTCTTGGCGGAACATTGTTCCCCGCGAACTATTGCACGCGCTCCGGTCTCATTGTTAACCGGACCGTCTACAACCACAACATCTACTACTTTTGCCGTTAAGATCACTCGATGTGCCTTAGCATTATTGCCCTTAAATACGCTGAAGATAAGTTCGAAATACTTAGGACTTACTAATCTTACAATGATGAATTGAACTCGCGCGCGTGACATTGTAGATTATTAAGATTTTTTTAAAGAACTTTTACATAAGGTTAATGTCCTTCACTTACCGTAATGTATTCTGCGCGGTTTGTAGCCCAAGTTTTAGCCGCACCTGTTCCGGCTTCATCTATTGGAGAAAGTGACCTGGCAGTGCGAACCTTTCGGTGCCCATACAGAGGAGATTTGAGAACCAAATTGTTTTGTAATTCCGTACCAGCAAGGACTTCAATTATGTGCCTATTGAACTTTCACTTACACATTTAAAACGCTGCCTCAATGTTTTTCGTTTAGTGAAATACTAATATAAGTACTTAAACGAAAAATAAAGTTTGAAATTTAAATTTTCTTTTTTAATATTTTTTAATTAATTAAATTTATAACAAATAAAACCCATTCCTTGAACCGGCTTTAGATTAACCTTAACGTTGTGTTAGTTATGGTTGTAATTATGCGTTATAAATGAATTTTATTATCGGTAGGTAGTTATTAATTAAAATAATGGCTTTGTCTTGTCGAGAAATCTTGATTGTAATTTAACATAATACCAATTTCTTAAAGCTGCACATTATTATATTTTAGATTTAAATTTGTTTGCCAGTAAGTAACGTTATTAATATAGAACTTCGATCGATGATATCGAAGGTTATTTATTAAGAGTTACTACATGTTTTACCATAACCTACACGCGTGGGTGCTATTTGTCTATGATCACGTCGACCGGTCATCTGTCAGAACAGCTTTAAGGCCGTCGCAAATGATGAAGAATATGAAGATGCTATATTTTATTATCTGTACATATCTAAACCTAAAATCAGGCATTTTTACCTATGTTAAGATACTTATAGCCGTTCTAGCGTGAAAGAGTAACAAACATCCATACATCCATTCTTACAAACTTTCGCGTTTATAATATTAGTAGGATTAGTCGGGAGTGTTATTAGCTAGCTGTCTTTGATAAATTCAGTGTCGGGTCCGGGGCTTTTTTAAATTTTAAATTTATAGTCAAAAAGCTTTTGACGACCAATAGGAACACTTTCGCGGGCGTTCGCGGCGTTGTCTGGTTCCGGCTTTAATGCCTCTGTAAAGGTTACAATCTTACAATCACAGCTCGCACATAAATACCTGACTTTACACCGGTAATATTTTATGCAGCAATGTCTAAACTCTAAAGAGTCTAAACAGTGCCTCAGTGAGATGGATTGCTTAGTAAATTGCTCAAGCGTCCGCTGCGCGCTAACGCGGTTCAATCATAATAATATTCTCAATAGGACATAATAGTACCTAACTCTACCTACAATCATTGTATTATCATCGTTAGACATCGTTCGTCCTTGTTACGAATGCGTGTCGTTTCATGCCAAGTCTTTATATTGATTTTTTTCTACTATTTCCGATTGGAGCATCATCTTCGACTTATCGTTTGAATTATTTTTTGTTATACTTGAGTCTTAAAAGAAAAAAAATATATATATTGCCCAATATTCCTTTAGGTATTTCCACGAGAAAGCTCAGAGCGAGTCTTCGTCGACTTAACTATCTGTATCTCTTCATCATGTTGGACGTGTAACTATTGGAGTTTTATCAATAAATCCTGATTTCTGATTTTTTTGACATTTCTATAATTTACTTGGAATGCTCACTCGTTATTTTTCAGAATCCTGTCGGCTTATCCCTTGAAAGAATTTCCGGTTATCTTTTCAATCAATATTTTATCGTCCGTATCAAATGTACTTTTCATTAAATGTATTTATTGACATTGTGCTAGCCGTTATCATTACATGTTTTCAGACTTGTGTGCAACATAAACATTGTATTTATGGGTGACTAATCGCATAGAATTCCATTTTTTTTTTGCTTTATTTGTTTCATAATTGTAGTTCTAGCCCGAGCTTGTTGAAGCGGTTCAAATACATAGTTTTATAATTTTCACCTCGAAAACAGCAAATTGTACTTACTACAAAAGAAATAAATTAACTGACTAGAAATATTCATTCGGAAACATAGGATGATACCTATGTATAATAGTGGATGTGATAGGTACCTACAAAAGACTGATCATTTGCAAAGAAAAGATAACAAAGAGTGGGACCACCACCCATTACCCTGTAACCTAAATAAAGTGTAGTTTGTTTAAAAAATCTGCAGTGGCTCACGCGAAATACCCACGCATAAAATTTTCTTTGGTTTACTCAACATAGAAAATTATAAATACTTACTAACAATGCATCGCACGGATTTGCAGTACAATATATCTTCAATTGTACACCAAAATACACAACGCTTAAATAAATCACTTCAAAGGCCTTTGACTTTACTACTGGAAAAAACCGTATAGACATTTATTTATTTATTTTATTTATTTATTTATTTATTTATTTGAATTGGTTCGGTAACAGACTTTCCATTTAAAGTAATCGGAGATCAAGCTATTTGTTTTTCATTACTACCAGAATACTAAAACTGCCGTACAAACGCTATCGATCATCGATGCCATGATTCAGCTAGGCTAGGCCTTTTGCTCGATTGATTAACAACTTACATCATCGATCGACAAAACAAACGTGTTGAATAAATATATACTTACCTATTAGAATAACATACTTCAACATCAACAAACGCAAAGTTTGTGTTGTATCAGAGTTGTTAATGTGTACTAAATGCTAGAGTAACGTTAGTCACCACTTTACTGAAAAGTAATTAACCATCCAACAGTACCGTGAAAGTGTACAAACGCGCGATTGAGTCATTAAATTCATTGATTGATGTGGTGATGAAAGTTCGGTTTAAATATTACTCGTAGTGCTGGCGCTTATTGTACAGGTACAAACAAACATTGCGCTCGCTGTGCTTAGGTTACTGTTGACACTAAACAACTGTTAAAATAGGTCAACGTGTACAGAGGGTTCATATAGCTCTATGACTATAATACTATACCATTCAAAAATAATATACCATTCAAAACACGCTCGCCTAATATTTTTCTAAATAACAGAAAGTGTAATGGTTTCTTCACCGAGGCATGGCACCGATTTCCAAGTGGTGCGCTAATGGACGCGATCCACCCAGTCATTATTTTAAAATAATGCGTTTGTTTAAAATTCCACGTTCCTGAGATATCTAATGATATCATAACGATTTTTAGAATGCAAAAAGTTCATACTCTATCTGCCTAAATGCATCACTCATTAATACAGTTCTTGTTTTCCATTCTTCAGTGCTCCATATTCAGCTATAGCCGGTGTACGAAGAAAACAGCCATTGCGTATTTTAAATTGCCTAAATCCGTTCACTGGGGAGATAATCACAACGTTAATTTCCCTTGTCGATTACCGGAATATTCAATATTAAAAGATGTTCTTCTTTGTAGAGCTACGGCAAAAACCTCATAATTTCTTGAAAAGAAAAGTTGTTTACTAAGATTGTAAAAACTTTACCTCGGCCAGGGCTGGGCGTAAAAGTACCCGTGGAGCAGATCCCTGTTTTGTGGTTGAAAGGCGACGGAGCAAGTTATTTCATATTTTCACATAAAAACTCAGTTATTTGACAGTGTGCTTTGCAAGCAGGTTTCATAGTCATTGTTTGCAAGTCAAAGATCTATCTAGGGTTATTCCTAAGTATGTATTTGGGATACAGACAGTGTTCAATTTGAGCTGCTGCCAAGAGATATTGAGAGGTTGATTTGGTTGGTGAATGGGAATGAGAAACGCGCCGGTAAGGGTTTTAAAAAATTTGATTTTCATGCGTATTTACAATTCCTGGAAGGTACGAATGTTGGAAAAACGAATTTATTAATTATACTTTATAGCTATGCCCCGCGGTTTTACCCGCTGTTCTACAGGTACCGGACCTTTTTTCGGGATAAAAGGTAACCCTATCATTTCCTATACCTTTGGGATTAGGATTAACATACATATTTTGTTATCTAGGCTTTATGCATCAACGTTCAATCGTCCGATTGGTCTCGTTATGGCGATAAAGACCTTCAAATGTCATGAGTATTATGGCAAATCATTATTATCCAAAGCTAGCCATCAATAATAATTAGTCGGAGAAGAGGAAGTGGGTTGGGTAATGGATTGGTTCGGTCACGTTAACGGTGTTGCATCACTCGCTGTTTAGTTTTGCTTCGACAACATTTAGTAAGGAGCTGCTATTGTCACTCACTGTGGTGGGTAATATTTCGTTTCCTTCTCACGAAATTTCGACACGCTTTCAAACATTTGGTAGGTACCAACTTCATGTAATGCTGAGACGTCTATATCCTTTAAGAATAATACTAAGTATGTTTGTGTTTTCGTTGCTCTCCTTACATCTTTCATTCACTAATGATGCGAGAGTCATTTACCTAGACGTACATAAGACGTGTTTGTTCAATTAATATTCCATAGAATCAACGTAATCAGGAACCACGTGAACGAACGACGTCACATTTCTAGGGAAACTATGGCTTTTCGAAGAAAAGGAAGACACCTGTCATATTCTCGGTGTGCTCTAGCTATACAAGTCTAGAGCGACACGCTTTATTTCCTGCTGTCTTGCTCGCGCATAATCTGGTCTATCATTATTTTCTTGTCATCCAAGCCGAGACGATTTGAGTCTGCAGTAAAACGCATCCCATGTTTTGTAATAGAAAACAGAAAACTTAAAGACGTCACCTGTCTTCATGTTTGTTTTTAACTATGTGTCATTGTAGGGAAAGCGATAAATAAATTGTTCTGAAAGTTAATTGTTGTTGGTAAATCTGGCCTAGTCGAGTAAATTGCAATCTTCCTTTTGCTTTCTCTCAAGATGATGGTCATAAAACTGACTGCCACTATGATTTGAAGCTAGCATGCCCTTTGATTTTTGATTGGTGAGAGGCAGCGGTTGTGCAATCAAATTATGACCGCCCATTATTCATCCATTTAATGACTAATGTTTTACTCAATTTAAAATTAATAAAATGTACATTTAGCTAATCAAATAGGACATGGGATGCCCAAATTAGATAACATTTAAGGAAAATTACGCTTTAAGTCATGATTTTATTGGTAAATATTAAATAAATAAATATATATATTATTCATTATTCTGACTTTCTGAGTAATGAGATCCTTGTGTACGTTTCTATTTATTTAGGTAGAGTAAAGAAACATACTTATCAGCATCAGCTGTTTCAAAGAAGACATTTATTCGCTTAACATGTTATAAAATAAATGTAATAAGTATTGTGTATAATGCTCTATTATACGAAACTGGACTACCTATTTTTAAAGGATTAACCTACTTTTAAAAATAGAATTATTTTTTTGGGCCAAAAGGAACTTATAACTACTTTATCATTATGCTTTAAAAAACTCGGCAGACAACACTATACAGTGCATTAATGTATGTGCCTACTTCCCTATCGTAGATATACGTCATAAATAACAGTAATCTATAAATCACTCGGTCAAGCTAAGTCTACGCAGCAGAACAGTCTTTAAATAAATTGCACCTGAAAATAGCATTGTATTTGCTTTGAATCGAGATCGAGACATGGAAGAGCTGGTGGCGGAATCCAAATCATTGTTGTTAAATCCCATCTCCCAAAGGCTCAGCTGGCTGAACATCTGGTAATATGACGCATGACATTTATCACAAATAACATTTGACCCTATTTAATGTGGGCTCGTATCGGATGCGGAAAAACCTCGCACACGAAAAATATCGGAAAGATTTTGCCCTAATTAGAGCTTACTTGGGAGTTCAAGAAAGGAAAAGGCTTCCGGCCTGTCCTATCGGTTATCCCAAGTAAGATGTTGAGACCCTCATCATTTCATCTAAAGATTTCCGGGAAAAAAATCAAACAGTTGAAGACCAAAATGCACTATTGTTTAGAGCGCGTTTACGTTGATATTATAACAGGAATGCACATTTTCTTCGGCAGATCAGAAGGCCGGTACGCACGGACGAAGTGGCGGGACGTGCGAGTGGGAGATCTCATCCACCTATCGAACAACGAGGCGGTGCCGGCCGACATGGTGCTGCTGCAGAGCTCGAACCCGTGCGGCGTCTGCTACCTCGACACCTGCAACCTAGACGGCGAGACCAACCTCAAGCAGAGGGTCGTCGCGCCGGGGTTTAGAGAAAAGGTAAAAACATTGCTTCTTCATAAAACTCCACTAATCGTACATAGCTCCAACAATGCAAGTGCACTGTTTCACTTCGTTTTTAACGATCTACCGATATTTACTTATTCACATACGAGTATATTTGTTTCGACCATTCGAGTACTTATGATGATGTGGGCCGCGACCGTGCGTCCTTTGCATAAAACGTTGTTTTGTCACCTTGATTGAAATGAAACAATGTAAACTGTTTAATCAGATGGCTTTAATAAAAGCCTTTTTGTTGGCGTTAGTTACGTATAGTCCAAGCGATATTGTAATATGAACATTTTTGTAGAAAATTATCTACTAAATCTAGTGCGTATGAATGGTAGGAACGAACCTAAATCATAAAATACGATGTCCATAAACCACGAGAATGTCACCGCAATAATAAAATCCAGCAAACGTTCACGTTTAACCTCATTTTAGACGCTTCGAGTACGGTCGCGAACGACACTTTCATAACTCGCTGGGCATGATAATGGCAATTTCGGATTATGTTTACTATAAATTGCTACGAAAAGCAGACCGTGAGAAAACTTTCACTCGCAAACTCCATAGTATACGGACCATCTCATTGCTTTGAATGCAAATTACTGTAACCTATTAAGGCGCGTAACGAACTAACGTTCTTGTTACAGCAAAGTGAATTCAAGCCGCAGAAGTTTAGAAGTACCGTAGAAGTAGAGAGACCGTCGACGAAAATATACAGGTTTACGGGTACGATATCGCACCCGAACGGAGCTCGAGTGCCGCTCAACTCCGAGCACCTGCTGCTGCGGGAGTGCACGATCAAAAACACGGACTACGTGGAGGGCATCGTGGTGTATGCGGGCCACGAGACCAAGGCCATGCTCAACAACGGTGGCCCCAGGTACAAATGCTCCAATCTAGAGAGGAAAATGAACACGGACGTGATATGGTGTGTTTTAGTGCTGCTTTTTTTATGTTGCGCCGGCGCCGTTTGTTGCAAACTCTGGCTGGATAAATACTACTCCGGACCGAATCAGAGCAGACCGCCGTTTCTGTTCTCCACACACAACGACGGCATCATAAAACCGGCGTACGACAGCCTGCTTATATTCTGGACGTACATAATAGTGTTGCAAGTGATGATACCAATATCGCTGTACGTTACGATCGAGATGACGAAGCTGATGCAGATCTACCACATCCACCAGGATGTGGAGATGTACGACCCGTTGACCGACACGCGCACCGAGTGCCGCGCGCTCAACATCACAGAAGAACTCGGCCAGATCAGTTATCTGTTCAGCGACAAGACTGGTACTCTCACGGAGAACAAGATGGTATTCAAACGATGCACTGTGGATGGTGTGGACTACGACCACCCGCCAGGCGCGCCCGCCGAGCTCTCAACTGACCTGCCGCCTATTGTCACTCCAGTCACCAATATTTCTCCTAATCCACGACTTCTGCAACATATTGTAGCGCCCGCCAGCAACAACACCACAGCAATGGTAAGCACCCAAATTTTATGACGTACTGTGCAAATTATGTTTTCGAACAATGAACGCTTTGAGGACGTAACCCATTTCACATGATTGTTTCTGCCGTGTGTACAAGATGCGAAATGAGTCTTTAATATTCCCGCGATGCTGCGATTATATTAGTTTATTGACCAACGCACGACAGACTCGTAATTCCATTGATAAAAAGTCTTCCGTCTGATAAGGCCGCCACTCATGACACCAGTTTATAAGATTAGTCTGTTTGTAAATATAATTTTCAACGCTATCGTTAGTGCTGTTAGTATATTTTTGACGGGGTTCCATTTTGCGCAGTTACGCGAGTTCCTGCTGATCCTGACGGTTTGCAACACGGTGGTGGTGAGCCAGCCGCGCGTCGACACACTGCTCAGTGAAGCTTCCACCAGCGAGCAGTTCCCCGCAGACAAGCCCGCCCGCACCAACGGCACGCTCCGATCTAACGACAAGTTGGTATCACCACATCGCTACTAGCGCCACACGCCTGCCCAGCAGTATACACACCGCGAGAACTTTTTTTTTCATTGAGATAGACGTACCCTTGTCATGTTCACACAAGACAAAATTCATGAGAAGATTTTGTCGCGGGGCGCAAACAGTCGCGACCTGAGACCTCCGAACAAAAACTGCAATTCTACAGCTGTCAGCGAAGTTAAGTCGCATTCGATTGGTGAACGCGTCCACTAGAATATGCACCTAAAAATAAGGCGTAGTCGGAAAGTTTCGTAAGATTGCTTGACTGCTGTATACTGTTTTTCTACCTTCTTACCAATAGAATTGCACAAAAATGACGTGATGTGACGGTGGCGTGACTATCGTGAAATGCTATTGGTCAATATTTGTCTGGTTGGGTGTGACAGTTGGCTAACAGGCAGTGTGTCCTCAGGTACTGCCGGCTGACAGAGTCGCGATCGACGACGCCGTCGCCGCCGCCCAGCACCACCTCGCCGCTGCGGATTAGACTCAAACTGCCCTTCGGCAAGAGTGACAGCGAACCATCCACGTCTAGCGAACAACAGGTGACAAAATCTTCATTCATTCATTCAGTCCTTCATGATTTAGGAGCGTTGCGCTTTTCGATGGAGTAATGTTTCGTCGATCTTCTCTGACAAATCCTCACAGTTGATAGTGTAAACTATAACCCCCTTAAACGTTGTATAGACTCGGAATAGTTAGACAGTGTTTAGTTTTTTTCTATCTTGTAAAAAAAATTAAAAGATGGAAAAAGACAAAACACTGTATAACTATTCCGAAGCTATACAACGTTTTTTGATAAAGAGGTAAAAGTTTAGTTGTTGGTTTGTCCGTTTTACAAAAAAGAACAACAGGAATCCTTTGAGCCGTTTCTACGTTGAAACCTAACGAGCACACACACTTATCCTTTCTAAAACTTGCCCATTTAAGTATACCTATATTATTAATTAATGATTTGATGATTAGTATGACTTTCAATATCGGCGGAAACAAAATAATAATTAGCAAATCCCCATATAGCATATACTTACTAGTGTTAATTAAATATTATGGTATTACTTTAGTTGAATGGAATTAAGGAAAACTCTAATATTGGGTTTGTCCACACAGTACACAGTGCTATAACTTATGGTAATTGTTCAGAATATGTATTATGGACCATTATTCTTATTGTATTGCTAGCAGAAAGTAATGTCTATTGAAACAGTCGGACGACGATGAATATACCGTTCTTGCCAATTAATAGTGTTTAGGGTTCCGTCAACTAGTTTTCAGTTTTAAAGATAATGACGAAAATCTCAGTGGACTATTTGACACTGAGGAGGTATGTACAGGAAAAGTGATCGTATTAACAAGCTACATTGTACAAACACATCTGAAGTTTATAACTTTCTTAATTCTGTACTCCCATTCTGTTCTCTTTCGTTCCTTAGACTGGATTGGCCAAAAAAAATACGACAGAACCCTCTGAACCACAAGTCACATTGCCATAAGTCGGGATTTTATGAGAATTTGCCATCGTCTAAAGTGGGAGACACATTGTCCACAGAAGAATAGATTCATTTGCTGTTATAGCCAGATTTGACCGCTCACTTTAAAGGTCGTGCACTGACTAGGTACAATGATGTCCAATGTCGACGTCTGTAAGTTGAAAACAAGGAGCTTATTTTCAACCTTAATGACACGGAATAACTCATTTATTTGTTGCGTATATGAACACTGGACAGTACATATAGAATAGCGACATATAATCCAGAATAAGGATACAAGTGTGAGTTAAGAGTCTGAGAATCGTAAGATAATCTGTCCTATTTTCGTAGCTATATTCCTTCGATCGTTTCGAGTAATCTAATTTTTCGTACCATTTTTTTTTAGCATTTTTACGCTACTGCATTCAATGCTGGACATTTTAAATTCGGAAGTACAATAGCCACTTTCATTACTTAAAGTCTGATCAAGGTTGAGCTTGTTCTTAATTGCCTTTTAATATAAAGTTCATTTATGATATAAATAAAGTGTATGTATTTAGAGATAAAAACTTGTTGCATACCAATACTGGAGTTGACATTTGTTTAAGGATAACCTCGTAATTGTTAGGCATATTTTTAACTTCCGACGCAAAAACGACGGGGTGTTATAAGTTTGCCGTGTCTATGTGTGTGTCTGTCTGTGGCATCGTAGCTCCCGAACGGATGAACCGATTTTGATTTTTTTTTTTTTTTTTTTTTGTTTGAAAGGTGAATTAGTCGGGAGTGTTCTTAGCTAGCTATGTTTGATGCAAATGGATGTCGCGGGTTTTTTCAATGCATAGCTACTTGTTGATACAATACAGCTGACAAAATACTTACCTCATTATCTCTTAAGCTAATTTGCGAAAGTATATAACTCAGGAGCTCAGGACTTGAAGCTAAGCTATATTAGGAAAAGTTTAAGTTTTTCAAGCTTTGTCAGAATATAATAGAATAGTTTTTATTGTGAAACTGTAGGTACAAGGTGGTATGTGTTAACAACAGTTTTGTTCATATCGAACATAGAAAAATTTAACTAGTGAGATCTTAACATTCACTCGTCAAAATATTGTTTTATACTGTAGAATACTTTACAGTACGTTAGGTAGGTCAGGTGTACGTTATTAAGGATTTGTCACACTGGATGCTTTGACCTTTCCGATGCGTTGACCTGACCGAACATCTATCTGCAAAGCGTGTTACACGGTATGCAACAAAAAATGTAACTCCTTGCATCGTTTCATCCCCAGGTGCCGCGGTTCGAAGCGGAAAGCCCGGACGAGCTGGCTCTGGCCGAAGCAGCCTTCGCATACGGCTACGAACTGCGTAACCGAACGCCTGACGAGGTGGAGCTGGGCATACGCGGCGAGCTGCTCAAACTGAAGGTGCTTCGCGTGCAGGAGTTCGACAGCAACAGGAAGTGCATGTCTATTGCTCTGCGCATGCCTACTGGACAGGTCAGCTGCAGCTATTATCGACTAGCTCATCACCTTAGTCCTTCTCCAGTCGTCGGCACAATGCCGAGTGTATAGTCGTATTCATCACGTTTTGAGGCCTTTAGACAATACTAGCATCTGCCCGCTGCTTCGATCACGTTTCATAGCCTGTCACTCAATGGTTGTGTAGCTTTCTATTGGTAAAATATTTTTTTTAATCGGTCCGCTAGATTCGGAGATTACACCATACAAACAAACTTGCAAAGTCACAAATGTTGCCTCTTAGTAATATTAACTATTGGTATAGACCTCTGTCGATTAGTGCATAGCGAATGGGGTCATTGGTCTTGTTGACGAGAAATTCAGATTATCGTTTATGTACACTCCGGCTTCATTCCGAGATCATTTGATAATTTTCTTGGCAATTAGCGTCTATTACTTATCATAATTAACAATTATATCTTATTGGAGGCGACTGAAGTATCTATTTAAGCTATTTTTGTATGAAAATATTTTTTTTTTCAAACAGTAAATAGCGATGCAAATCATTCGTAATGCGATACGACACGCTAGTCTACCTTGGATCTAAATTTTTATTTTTCTTGAAAATAATCCGGTTTCACGCAAAGCTATTTATATTGCGAGATAAAGTAAGATATAAGTTGTATATCGTTTTATTTTTTAAAAGATTATCTTTAAAGACAGAATCTGCGTGTGTCGTAGTCTTGCTATTAATGCTAGCTTGAAAGATATGGATTATATCATTAACTTTTATGGGTTTTTACGTCAAGGGTTGTAAATTATACGGTTTATTATCTCTCATGTTGTAATAAAATTATTAATTAATGCCGTACCTATTTATTCGTACACAGTAGGTACTGTAGAATAACGTATGGTTGACTGTATTTTTTTAAAACCAGTGCTTGTTACTTGCGTTAAGGGTTCCGCGACGCTCTGAATTTTCCATACAAACGCGCTTGTCAAATTTCGTATTTATTGGAAACCATTTGTCAGATTATGATGAAATTTGGCATGTAAAATTTTTTTTTTTTTTAAATTAACTATATCTCCCCCACTTTGCTCTTGAGTTTTTATTAAAAAAACATTATCAAGATAAAATAGAGCAATGTCATAAAAAAGTCATAAAAATGATTGAAAGTGCACTTTGTCGCGCTGTAGATAACTTTAGAGGCTCGTCAGTATCTTTACTTAATCTCTTCGCTCGTCGTCTTCTTCTGGCTAGACGAAATGGCAATAGAAAACCTTTAGCCAACGCGAAGTTAGTCTAAAGTGGTCGCCGGACCCTTAATGTAAACTAATTAATTTTTGAAGCTGTTTATGTCTTCTTTTTCATCAGCCACGGCCTTTCTCATCCTTTTGAGATAATCTCATAAACGCCATAAAATCTCCCCTCTGTGGGGCTTTAGACCAGCTGCAATTGCTTCCAAGCGATTCAATAGAATCGGTAAAGCTCGAACGCTAGCTGCTGATTGGACGTGTTCATTTTTTAAACTCGTATTTCGTCCAATCAGTAGCTGACGTTTTCGCGTTTTTCACGATTCTAGAAACAGAATCGCTTGGAAGCGATTGCAGCTTGTCCAGCGCTCCTGGTCTTGCACCGATCGTGTCCAGACTCGCCCCGTGACCATGACAAAATACTATCAACTCATCTCTCAGCTGATAGATGATCACGGCCGGCTCTATTCATGTCCATGAATTCATTACGACTACATTAATCCCTCTGGGTATGGCGTAGTTTTATTTTCGCCTCAATATATATTAATAATAATAATATGTTAACCTTCATATAACCTTCATATTACTTCATATTACTTCATATTAACCTTCAATATATATTAAAAATAATAATATGTTAACCTTCATTCACTTCCTAAAGACATTTCACGTATATTATGTACCTAGTGTGTTTTCCTTTACCGTGTCATTAAAATTTAATAAACATTGTAAAATAATACGCTCGTTTTAAGGAACCCACCGCTGTTTTTCGAATAGCAGGAGTGAAAGATTTGATTTCTAACTGTGTATTTAACTTCCTCTTATCTCTTGAAATATGTTTTGACACCCACTATATGTATGAATCATCTATATAGCGGCCTGGAAATCATTCAGAAGCAAGACTGATCTCTTTCATTCGTCATTTAAATTGCTTAGTTTCACAGTTAGTTCTGTTTTGTTACAATCAATATTACAGATCAATTTTTCAATGACACGTAGGTACTTAAATTAGCCAAAACTGAATGGTATTGATGAGGCAGCGACCCAAAATGTAGTGTCCTGGTTTCAGATACAAACTACAAAATAATCCATCATAACATTAGCTTGTGCTTTTTTGTAGTAGATATTACTAAGGAAGATATATTTTATACTGAAGATGGTTTATAAATTAATAATTAAATAAATAAAAAAAAGAATAAATAATAAAAAACTACTATTTCGCAGTAAACACATCTAAAGTCGTGGGACACTTATAGTGTATTTTGTTCAACACCAGTTTTGAGGAATTTAGTAAATGTCTCGGATCGCACAGCAGCAGATATATGTATCTTTCATCTTTATCATGTATTTGATGTGACAAAGTACTATTATTAATTCTGTGCTAAAAGTACAGATTAAAGTCTGCTTTAGATAAACTTCAGATTCCATTGTTATCAAACGTTAGATCATGTGAACGGTTTTTGAACGGCGGCTTAAAGCCTCAGAGATATTAGGGCAACTCACGCATACTTGACAAACGAGCTAACAGGCATCTGCGTATGCGTCACACTCATCGATATATCTGTACTACGTACTAGATTTCATCATCCGATCACAAACTTTCATCCACTCCAGTGCACTGAAATCCTTACACCTTGCATTAGTATGGTCCCGACACGCGTGCAGTGTAGTTATGTCCGGAGCGGCGCTAATTTACTGGAATCAAAGTGTGAACCCGGACGGATGTAAATTAGCAATGCAGTAGTCAACGCTGCAGCGAACCTCCGATCAGCCCACGGTGGGCAGGCCCCCACTTCATTATGTTGTGTAAGGGTTTTTTGTTTGGATCAGCTATTCTAGTACCATACTTATATTCTCTTGTCGTTTATCAGGTGGTCGTATACGTGAAAGGCGCCGACAGTACAGTCCTGGGTGCCCTAGCCCCGATGCGCGCTGGCTCGGAAGAGCTAGCCGCATACGATAAAACCCTCGCGCTACTGGACGAGTACTCGCGCGCGGGTCTACGAACGCTGGTCATGGCCAAGAGAGTCATGACTCCTGCTCTCTGGGAGGAGTGGGTGGCTTCTCATACGAGGGCCTCCGAGATCGGAGAAGGTACGGTTGGGTTGATTAATGTTATATTATTTGTGGGTTTTCCTACCAACTTGTTTACACATTCAGTGAATCAAATGCCAAGGAAAGGTGGCTCTATAATATTAATTTATGATCGATTCGGAGTATTGTTTTAACTTCTTTTCCGTGTTCCAAAAAAAGTGGGCACGCAGTTATTTTACGAACTCGCTTTGAAGCATTTTCAAAGCAAGCAAGAAGCAATTCCGTTTTCCCAGCACAACCATTTGACCGTGGTATCTACTCGTGCCTACTAAAACGTAATCAGAACTTTCATGTACGCTTTGCTTGTTTGAAAGTTCTGATTACAACTTTCATTCAAACAAGCTAGGCGTACAGTCGGTCGTGCATGCAGCGATTCTAGGAATGTCGTGTAGAGCCAGAACATGAAATCCCACCACGCCAATGTATTACGGTTAATACATACTTCAAATTAGAAGAGTTCATTGACTTTTGTCCCTTTCCGCAGACAGAAGTTCATTGACCCTTCTACCGTCTGATTACGGGTTGTAAGCGTTTATCACACAAATTATGTTTATTTTGCAAAAGGTTTTTTTTTTTTATTTCAACCTATTTGGCATGAAACTGTAGTCGACTAATCGTGGTTGTGCCTCGAGGGTGTAAAACTATACCCCTCAGTTTCTTGTTTTTTCTTTTGATTAGTGGCTTAATTTTCCGAACAAAGTAGTAGAGTAATTTTTTTAACTCTGACGTTCTTATGTGCTATACATATAAGAACGTTTAAGTTATAGCGTTCATTACATTATCGAAATTGCAGAACGCTAGGTGAGCTAGCGTGTTAAATTTGGATGGTGTGCACTGCCACGCTAAGTTAGCATACTGCAAATTGGATAGTGTAATGACCGCTTTACGTTGAAGATTCTACACCTAATTAAATAAAGATATTTTCACACCACCTGCTCGACAATGACCAGTTACATAATTATAACGTAGTCTCAACGTAGGGCAAGGTATTGCCTTCCTAGGGAGATAAAGTTGTATGAAAATCCCAATGGAGTTTTCGAGCATAGAGGTTAAAATTGAATGAAATCTCAGAATACGGGCACTAGTAAGACGAGTTTATTCGAAAATTGAACTGGCCACCAAGAAAAAAGAAGAACTGGGCCATGAGCTCCACGAAATTTAAAACAAAAGACTGTGTTTGGTGCATGCACCTAACATATTATTTTCATAGTTCCTTTTAATAGCCTCGCAGAAGGTGTGAAAAATAGAGTATTCACTTCTAGGATAAAGCAATGTCTTTCTCTTGGGCGGCTTGAACTTCTCGCTTCAATCAAGGCTCTGCAACTCCAGTCCAGCGTTGTTCAAGAAGCCGCCCGCGACGCAAGACACTGCGCTGTCCCTCGGTGCATAATGAAGTATTGTCGCGTTGCAGGGCGCGAGCGGCGCGTGCGCGAGTCGCTGGCGCGGCTGGAGAGCGCGCTGGCGCTGGTGGGCGCCACGGGCGTGGAGGACCGGCTGCAGGAGGCCGTGCCGCGCACCGTGCGCGCGCTGCTGGACGCCGGCATCGTGGTGTGGGTGCTCACCGGGGACAAGCCCGAGACCGCCATCAACATCGCCTACTCCGCCGCGCTCTTCTCCTACTCCGACCGGCTGCTGCGGCTCATGTCCTACAACAAGGTGACCACGCTGCCAGGGGACGTGCTCGCGCACTAAGATACTGGACCCTAGCGTTCCGGGAGTTGACCCCACAGTACATCACTCGTCACCTTTCTTAAATTTACTGTACATTTTATGCCCCGGTCTTGCTTATGTATCGAATGGAGTATGTGTGTGTCACCCCCGTCAATTATTTCATCATATTTGATATTTATATTTTTGCAGGAGCACGCGGAAAACACGATCAAGAGCTACCTGGAGGGTGCGACGGAGGAGGGCGCCGGGCCGGGCGGCGGCGGCGGGCGCGCGCTGGTGGTGGACGGGCGCACGCTCACCTACATCCTGGACCGGCGCTCGGGGCTGGTGGCGCCCTTCCTCTCGCTGGCGCGCCGCTGCTCCGCCGTGCTCTGCTGCCGCGCCACGCCGCTGCAGAAGGCTTACATCGTCAAGGTAACGTATCTCGAGACGCTGGTGGTGGACGGGCGCACGCTCACCTACATCCTGGACTGCAATCTTTGGATCAGAACAAACTGGTTTCGATTCCCGTCGGCAGATGTTTTCAGAAGTTTTCGTTTGGCAGATCCCATCCTCGTCGCCATTGAGATATTCAGGTTTATAATGTTAGGGAATCGGGAGCCACAATTACACACAGCATGACATTGTGGAAACTGTTTATTATGACGGTGGTAGTTACCACCCAAAATCCTAGGCCTACCCACATAATTAAGAAACTAACTTAAAACACTACAATTTGGTGTATTTAAATATTCGTTCTTAGTCTGGGTGTTATCTTCTGTCTTGACTTATTATAGTCTTGTCTTTGTGTGTATTCCATGTGATCCCCGACACAGAGAAACCTGTGAGCTGCGTGAGAGCAGGGAGTTTGAAGTGTAATTTATATTAGACCACTGCTACTCGCGCGGCGCTTTCACTAAGTTGTTTCCAGTTCTAAGTATGCTTTTAAATTGCAGGCGGTGAAGGAAGAGCTGGGAGTGATGACGCTGGCTATCGGGGACGGAGCCAACGACGTCTCTATGATACAGACCGCGGATGTCGGCGTCGGTACGTAGCCTTGTCCTAAATGTGTCGCACGGATATAAATATAAAACAAACAGGGTTAACTAACGAGGTAGTCTCTAGAAATACACAAAAATTGGTGCAAACAGCGAACTAAAATAGTATCTGTACATCTAGATTTGTACAATATATATATATATATATTATCATTTGTAGCTAATGTACCTAATTGGTTTTCTGTAACTACATAAGTTAAAAAACAACACACACATGACGATATAGGATATCATAATAATGCTCATCATAACTATTATAGATACGCAATCTATAATAATACAGTGTCAACACTTTTTCGTGAATGCTATTGACCCAAAACCATATGTTTTTAAATCTATTACCCCTGTTGATATACAATAAATTCATATATATTATACGTTCCTTTGTACTAGAGATTTCATCATCCGAACATTACCTTACCCTACATCAGTGTGGCTTAGACATGCACGGAGTGAGAAAACTGCGCTCTAGCGCTGCATGTTTTAATAGTTTGGCTGGACGTCATAACGAATGTTTTAGCGCTGCAGCAAACCTGTAGTCAATCCACGCGGGCAGGCCCCGCTGTCATCAAGTTGCGTATAGTTTTTTGTTTGGAACAGCTTCTACCATGTACTAACGTGGCACGTGGTAACGTAGTACGTTCAGTGCCACGTAGTAACGTGGAACTTATATCCAGTGTTTACTCCGTTGCATCGCTCATGGTCACCTTACAGGTTCCAGCGCTCACGTCACATGTCTGTCCGCAGGTCTGTCTGGGCAGGAGGGCATGCAGGCCGTGATGGCGGCGGACTTCTCTCTCTCGCGCTTCAAGTACATCGAGCGGCTGCTGCTGGTGCACGGCCACTGGTGCTACGACCGCCTCGCCAGAATGATACTATACTTCTTCTTGAAAAATGCCGTGAGTTCTTACGACATCGATGGTTAGAGCCCGACTCACGAGAGAAGTTCCGCAGCAAATAGTGGGACTAGGAAAAAGCGGAAGCTAGCAACATTACCTCGCATGGCCGTAGCGCTGCGTCTGTGAGACTTGTTTTCGTGAGACGAACCCTAACTCAAAAGTCCTTATTAGGGCGCTTATACGGACCATATTTTTACTGGAACACTAGCCCGGCTATCAACAGTCATGCTACAAATGCATGACGAAATGGCCGGGCCACACTTATGATATTGTCGCAATATTGCCGAGCTAGTAATATTGTCGTAATATTGTCGCAATATTGCCGAGCTAGTAATATTGTCGTAATATTGTCGCAATATTGCCGAGCTAGTAATATTGTCGTAATATTGCCGAGCTAGTATTGTGGACACAGTGTTTCAGTGCAAATATGGCACGTCTAGGCCGCCCTTACAGTTCAGCTCCGTTATTCTCAATCATTCGGAAACGTTTTTGATTGGATTCGAAAAATATTAAACTTAAAATCTTCGAATCTCACTCCGCGTGCGTAAGTTGTCGAACGTGATTCATTCTGCTGGTCGGATTTATATTCGATCCAATTCCAAGATGTTTATGAAAGTGGACAGTGATTAGAAGGTTTTGAGTTAAACATTTTCGAATCCGACCGAAAACGTATTCATATGGTGGAGAATACGGGGGTAGATAACTCCAAAATACTAGTTATCTGAATCCCGACTGATTTACCAATTTCAAAATAAATGTCTATATTCAATTAGGCATCGAAGGTACACTTATGCACATCAAAGTTACAAAAATGACCCAGAAGAAAAATACAAATATAAATTCTTTTTTTGAAACTATTAAAGATTTTTAAACATTTATAAACATTAAAAAAGGTGTAACGATGCTACCCGCAGTAGTTAAAAAACTGAGGAGCACATTTTTTTTTTTGTTATTTAGGAAGTGTTTTAAAACAACCATTTCAACAGAGTATATTAAGGATTTTTCAGAAGAAGCACTTCTCACAACGGACACTTGTCAAACTGTGCTTTGTGTTTGTTTGTCAGACCTTCGTGTTCCTGATATTCTGGTACCAGCTTTACTGTGGGTTCAGCGCCGCCGTCATGATCAGTCAGCTGCACCTCATGGCGTACAACTTGCTGTTCACGGCGCTGCCGCCCATGGTCATCGGTAACTATCTGCCTTAATTATGGAAACTGACGTGCTCTTTAATTATTATTTATGATGTTATAAGGCTAAAAAATATAAAACAAAGCAAGACGCAGCAGTGCGTGCGCACTCTCCTTGATAAAAGCCGCCGAATGTGGTTGAAACTATAGTCGGTCTTACCGACTGGAATCGTGAGTAATTCACGTTTTATAAAATCATAAAAAACACAAAATTTTAGGTCTGTAAATAACTCACATCTTCACATCACCCAACAGCATGTTTAAAAAGTAACCTTGAACTAACAGAATATTAGGCTACTTGCAGAAGCCCGGGTATTAAGTCTAATGAAAAAAATCCCAAGACACGAGCTATCAAACACAGTTGGTGCCAACAATAACACGATTGTACTATTTCAAAATAGACAATTTAGAATTTTTTAACTTTTACACTTCAACGATTTGTAAACACGCTTTCAAAACGTCTTCAAACAAAACTGTAGTGAAATTTAAATAACAAAGTACCTAATCCCGCACATAGAAAAATAAGCTTAAAATGCCGGCGGAACGAAGAGTCATAGCGAGACGCTAAATACAATTTGCGCGCGTACAATGTAATTCTTAGTACACGAGCGTTTTATTTTAGCAACATTTTACACTGCCATTTTATTTTACTTACATCAACAGTATGTTCCAGGCTTTTTTTTGCGATTTTATTGGTAACTTTGGTTGGTTTACTTTTTGATGATTTTGGTCCTTCGAACTGTGTATTCAGTACATCAAAAGATTGATGTTGTTAGGGAAAATATTTACGTGATGAATATTTATTTTGTGTTAGTTCTATATGTAGTTGTTAATATCTATTTAAGTATGTATTTGAAAAATGTATGTATGTATATCAATCTCTGGCAGCCATAGTATAAGATTTGCTTAGTTTGGGGTCAGACGACCGTGTGTGAAAAATGTCCCAAACTTATTTTATTTAAATTGATGTTGTTTTGGTCCTTCGAGCCGTGTATTCAGTAAACTAAAGAACCCTCCCCCGCAGGCGCGTACGACCGCGTGGCTCCCGCGGCGCTGCTGCTGGACCGGCCGGGGCTGTACTCCGCGTCGCGCCGCGGGCTCGCCTACCGCGCCTCCTCCTACTGGCTCGTGCTGCTCGAGAGCATATACATCAGGTGAGCACACCAACACGCTGCCACTGCGGCAGCGTGTTATCTGCCTTAAGCGGTATCACTATTATGTACATTGTAGCAAATAAAATAATTTGATTTTGTATATTAGCGTGGTGGTGTTCTGGACGGCGTGCCTGGCGTACTACGGCTCGGCCGTGGACATCTGGGAGTTCGGCTCCACCACCATGACCACCTGCCTCGTCGTCATGCTGGCCTGGGTCGCCATCGAGACGCGCAGCTGGGTCAGTACACACTCACTTGTCCAAAGCTTCGTTTAAACCGAGTATCTCCAAGCGAAAGAAAAAATAGCTGAACCACACAAAAATTCATTGATCGTCGATTTGTATGGAACCGCTGGTTTTTCTCTCGATTTCAGAGTAGGCCCCATAGAAAGAAGTTGGTCATAATGATGAGTTCAATGATATCCTAGAATATGTCCGTCGTTTAAAGGTACACCCTTTAGAACTACAGTATACAGAGTACATTTCAAGTGACATGAACTCTTAGAAGGAAGCAAGTTTTGTTGATAATAATTATAATTCTCGCATTTTTAACTTATCCCGCTGTAAAAGACATTGCGTCTCACCACGCATGCTAGCACACTAGTCAGTATCAATTTCTTTTAAAACATAATTACAACAAAATATGAATAAGTACTTAATAGTATGATTTTTTTTCTTTTGTGAGAGATTAATGATACCAAATTAAGGTTATTTTTATATTCTCTGCAGCTTTTCTTTATGAGAGTCGTAAGTGCGTGTGTTGTGGAAATATACTGTTAGCTGTTTATTTTACTTTAAAAGATTATTGTTTTGTACGTGCGTGACGGTTGATTTACACGTTTTATGTAGTAACTATAAAGTTAAAGTTTAATTTGAATCATGCGTGTATTGTATACAGTAATTTCAGTGATTTACAGACACGAACTAACATAAAAAGTTAAAAATTTAGTTACCTAAATAAAAGTGTAAATTAGCCTTTAGTGTATTTTGTTTAGCTGGGTTTGATCACAAAATTTAAAACAATGTTTTTCTATAGAGTGACGCAAACTACTGCAATTTTTTCTATGCGGACTTAGAAGCTTTAATCACACTACACTTTGACTCTTCAACAAAGTTGCTTTCGCCTTACATGGGGGAGGTCTCTACCGCCTTGATCAATGTGCTGAGGCAGAGAAGCACTCGAGACAGAAGAGTTAATTTTCCGCCATTTCTGCTGTGTACTTTTTGTGTGCCACAGTTGTATTGTGTACTGTGTTTTGGTTTTCGACACAATATCGAAGCGAATTTCCATCGACGCCGCTATCGCGCACAGGTTTCTTTTATCTCACTTGTTTAGGGGTGCCTTTCCACTGAAGGGGAAACCAGCGGAGCGGAGTTCAGTGATGCATGAATTGACCAATCACGATTCTTGGTCAATCTTGAAATCTCTTCACACATTGCATGCAACGCTGAGCTCCGCTCTGCCGGTCTCCAAATCAGTAAAAACGCAACCTTATTCTGTGCAGCTATAAGGACGTGCGTACTCTTTGTTACATCTCCATTTACTCGGATCAGCGGCCTTATTGTTCAACTGGTAATCGGAATCTACTACATTTCGACATTTGGAACATACTCCAGTGTCCAAAAGAAGCTGGATTGATCACAATCCAGCTTTATCAAACCAATCAGTTAAACAATAGGGGTGCCTTTCCACCAAAAAATGAACGGTACGAGGATGTGCAACGAAAAAAACTCACCAATATGATCACTGAACTAAATGAAGTGATTCTCTATTGGTGTTGTTTTCCTCGCTAGACATCTTTGGACCGCTCGTCTATTGGAGGAAAGGCACCCGGCACCCGGGCGCAGAGTGAGGCGAGTGTCTCAGACCGTCAAGTCCGCGCGCGGTGTGAGTGTAGTAGCGTCTCCCGCGTCCCCAGACGGTGATCCAGGGCGCGGCGCTGGCGGGCTCGCTGCTGCTGTTCTTCGCGCTGACGCTGACGCACCAGGCGCTGTGCGTGTCGTGCTTCAACCTGCCCTCCACGTTCCGCGTGCTGCAGCACGCCATGGCCGACCCGCTCTACTGGCTCGTGCTCGTGCTCGCCACCGTCGTCGCGCTCGCGCCCAGGTACTCTACTCATCTCTTCACTATTCACCTGATGATCGCCACTGTCATCATACTTGACGAGTGCTAGCGACCCCTGTACTCTAACGATATCCGTTTTTGAATACTGTATTACTGCTATCGTGTTATTTCAGACTGGCGTACCACGCGATCCGCAACTCAGTCCGTCCGGGCACGCTGCGGCGCGCGGTGGCGGCGCGGCGCCGGCGCCGCTCCTACGCCGCGCACTACCGCACCGACCGCGCCGTCGCACACGTCTACAGGTACACTACATGTCACTATACTACATGTCCCTACTCAGTCTGTCCGGGCACGCTCCTACGCCGCGCACTACCGCACCGACCGCGCCGTCGCACACGTCTACAGGTACACTACATGTCACTATACTACATGTCCCTACTCAGTCTGTCCGGGCACGCTCCTACGCCGCGCACTACCGCACCGACCGCGCCGTCGCACACGTCTACAGGTACACTACATGTCACTATACTACATGTCCCTACTCAGTCTGTCCGGGCACGCTCCTACGCCGCGCACTACCGCACCGACCGCGCCGTCGCACACGTCTACAGGTACACTACATGTCACTATACTACATGTCCCTACTCAGTCTGTCCGGGCACGCTCCTACGCCGCGCACTACCGCACCGACCGCGCCGTCGCACACGTCTACAGGTACACTACATGTCACTATACTACATGTCCCTACTCAGTCTGTCCGGGCACGCTCCTACGCCGCGCACTACCGCACCGACCGCGCCGTCGCACACGTCTACAGGTACACTACATGTCACTATACTACATGTCCCTACTCAGTCTGTCCGGGCACGCTCCTACGCCGCGCACTACCGCACCGACCGCGCCGTCGCACACGTCTACAGGTACACTACATGTCACTATACTACATGTCCCTACTCAGTCTGTCCGGGCACGCTCCTACGCCGCGCACTACCGCACCGACCGCGCCGTCGCACACGTCTACAGGTACACTACATGTCACTATACTACATGTCCCTACTCAGTCTGTCCGGGCACGCTCCTACGCCGCGCACTACCGCACCGACCGCGCCGTCGCACACGTCTACAGGTACACTACATGTCACTATACTACATGTCCCTACTCAGTCTGTCCGGGCACGCTCCTACGCCGCGCACTACCGCACCGACCGCGCCGTCGCACACGTCTACAGGTACACTACATGTCACTATACTACATGTCCCTACTCAGTCTGTCCGGGCACGCTCCTACGCCGCGCACTACCGCACCGACCGCGCCGTCGCACACGTCTACAGGTACACTACATGTCACTATACTACATGTCCCTACTCAGTCTGTCCGGGCACGCTCCTACGCCGCGCACTACCGCACCGACCGCGCCGTCGCACACGTCTACAGGTACACTACATGTCACTATACTACATGTCCCTACTCAGTCTGTCCGGGCACGCTCCTACGCCGCGCACTACCGCACCGACCGCGCCGTCGCACACGTCTACAGGTACACTACATGTCACTATACTACATGTCCCTACTCAGTCTGTCCGGGCACGCTCCTACGCCGCGCACTACCGCACCGACCGCGCCGTCGCACACGTCTACAGGTACACTACATGTCACTATACTACATGTCCCTACTCAGTCTGTCCGGGCACGCTCCTACGCCGCGCACTACCGCACCGACCGCGCCGTCGCACACGTCTACAGGTACACTACATGTCACTATACTACATGTCCCTACTCAGTCTGTCCGGGCACGCTCCTACGCCGCGCACTACCGCACCGACCGCGCCGTCGCACACGTCTACAGGTACACTACATGTCACTATACTACATGTCCCTACTCAGTCTGTCCGGGCACGCTCCTACGCCGCGCACTACCGCACCGACCGCGCCGTCGCACACGTCTACAGGTACACTACATGTCACTATACTACATGTCCCTACTCAGTCTGTCCGGGCACGCTCCTACGCCGCGCACTACCGCACCGACCGCGCCGTCGCACACGTCTACAGGTACACTACATGTCACTATACTACATGTCCCTACTCAGTCTGTCCGGGCACGCTCCTACGCCGCGCACTACCGCACCGACCGCGCCGTCGCACACGTCTACAGGTACACTACATGTCACTATACTACATGTCCCTACTCAGTCTGTCCGGGCACGCTCCTACGCCGCGCACTACCGCACCGACCGCGCCGTCGCACACGTCTACAGGTACACTACATGTCACTATACTACATGTCCCTACTCAGTCTGTCCGGGCACGCTCCTACGCCGCGCACTACCGCACCGACCGCGCCGTCGCACACGTCTACAGGTACACTACATGTCACTATACTACATGTCCCTACTCAGTCTGTCCGGGCACGCTCCTACGCCGCGCACTACCGCACCGACCGCGCCGTCGCACACGTCTACAGGTACACTACATGTCACTATACTACATGTCCCTACTCAGTCTGTCCGGGCACGCTCCTACCCTGAAATTAAATCTTACAGTAATTAAATTAATTAATTCTTTAATTTAGAGTGATCTTTTTCCGAACAAGTTGGTAGTCATTTGAATTTTGTTGGTAGTCATTGACTATTGAATGACTTTGCGTTCGATTACTACGAAGTTAGTAACGGCGTGTGTGGGCGCAGGTCGACGGTGGAGGACGGGCTGCAGAAGACTCAGTCCGACGTGACGGCGATCACCTGACGACGCCGCGCGCGCTTCCTGAAACTCACGCTACTATGGTGCTCCCCGAGTGAACCGATGACCGACGTTTACCTCGATCCATTCACGTTTACCTAGGCTGTGATCTGTTAGAACTAATCTAATAATATAAATGTATAGTAATATATTGCGCTTTTATACTGAAACGCGGGACCAACGCGGGTGGACTCAGATTGTGATGGGCGAGCTTAAGGAACGGACGAAATGTCTCGAAGCTAATGTTAACTTTCAGTTACCAATCTCTCATTTCTCTTCTCTTTTATGTCTAAGTAGTTGATCTGTGCGCTCGATGCTAGATACCAAATATAATGGATATGGTTATGTTTTAGTATCCTGATTGCACGTCCGCGCTTTTGAGCACTGGATTCTCGTGATCGATTTGTTTTCTCTTCGCTTAAACTCTGAAAGGAAATCTAAATTTATCAATGAGTCCCTTCTGAATTAGTACATCTTTGCTTATCTTTACTTATTCTATACTTTTTATCTTTCGCTAAATTAGAATTAAAATCCACCGCAGAATGCATCTGACGTCTCGTTTACAGATGACAATGAAATGTTATCTGATAAAACAGATTGGTGACGATGGCGGTCCTCGAGTGATGGAAGGGTTTAGTTAAATTTATACTTAAAAAGAATTTATCTTCTAGTCTTTAGAAGCGCGCCCACCACGCGGAGTGTTCTGATAGATTTGCCAACACTATTGTTATTTTGTAATTTGTTTATCAGTATTGTGTATAACTACGTGCTTAGAGCATGGATTTAGAGCGGCTTAGGAAATATTAATAACGAAATTAAATATCGCGAAGCACCCACTGAATGGTAAAATGTATTGTTGAAACCAAAAATTGTTCTATGAAAGTACCTTTCTAAATCCATGTAATTTTACCCTAAACTAAAATAATGAAAACTTGCGTCAAATATTCTAAATTATTGTTAATGTACTTATTCTAATGCCTTTACTGTAGAACCGATGTTTCCTTCGAAATCGGGTTTCAACTAAAATCTTTATGCAATTATGATGAAAAATTAAACCGTTTTGCATGTATCGATGGGTGATAGTCGCTAGCCGATAGTGATTAGAGGCGAGATTAGCCAGCGCAAGTTTATAGAACTTGTGCTGTCAATCATGTTGCATGTATTTTTGTAGTTGGTATGTTGTCGTGTGACGTCGAGTGGCTTCCCGGGTGTTAGAGAGAACCGTTGCCTTGTCCGCGGGCGGCGCGGGCGTCATGAGAAATACACTCGTTAGCATTTATGTACTGTCAAATTATGTAAGCTGCACCTCGCGGTGAGTTATTCCGAATTACCCGAGAAAAATGTATCCTGTCTGGTCAATGATCTTTAAAACTATGAATACAACGCGCGCCAAAAACGAACCCAATATGCAGAGATTATTAAGGGGCAGGAAGCTCGCCACGCCATCCCTCAGTCGCGCATTTGAGAAATGATTCGTAAGGGTATAGAATGTGGTGGCTTTTTGAATTGTCATTTATCACAAAGTCTGAACAAAATTTTACTTTAGTATGGTTTAGTTGATAATATTGTATCCATAATTTTAAGATCATTGTATGTGGTAGTCCAGGGTATGATCTCACGCCAAATTCATCTAGATCCGTTGTGATTGAGGCTTAACATATCTCATTAATGGATAGAAAACTTTTATTTTTATACTATCAGGTAAGTTATTAGTGATTACGTTTATTCACTTTCCATTATTTACGAAACATAATTATACATTCCAATAGACGCGTTCGTACACTTTGTAAATACGAAGAACAGTGAATAGTAAGTTGTTCCACGTGTGACGTGGCTCTACCGTTTACTTAGCTCTAAATATCTACACATCGAGTGTAGAAGCCGTGCGCGTGAGTCGCGACGAGAGTGCAACTCATTGTGTTGAGATGGACGGAGTAGTTGTTAGAAAGTGCCTTGCCTCGCCTCGACGTGTGTATTTCTCGAGCGCCGTTACGCGTCGATGATTCCTAAAAGATTTCACTATTTTTACTATATACTGTTTCTAGTTTTGTAAATAAAGACAAATTATATATTTCTATATCAAAGATAATAATTGTTACATGTACAGTAGGTTATTTTTATAATGAATCTTTGTGTAAATAACTTGTATGTTCTAAGACTGTATTTAGTATTGATTTATTCAATACGTTATGTACAAGGCATACTTATATTAACACAAGTTAAGCTATATACATACCCTGTTGTTTATTTTAGAGCTTTTAATTCGTTTTGTGGTACGCAATAGTGTATTGTGATGAAACGTGTACTTTCCAGTCATCTGTGAGGTCCGAGGCGCCTCGTGTCGTTCAATGTTTTCGTTTTCTTGCCATAATGTATTGTTACGATTGTATAGTTGGTGACACTATTAGTACAAGTTAGTTTTTATGCGGTTTCGATGCTTCGTAGTTGATTGCCACGTTGTTGAGTAGAAGTGTTGCAGGCACGTGGACGTGCGTGTGTTAGATTGTTGGTAGATTGGCTCTACATGTATTTCGGCTAATTTTCTAGTCTTTTCAACGAAATCTCTAGTAAAAATCATGAAGTCGTCAATAGTATAACGCTCTTCCGAGCAAATGGAAGTAATAGGTTTATTGTGTACACTCCATTTCAATTCTTCAATCTGTTTTAGATTTAATTTATTTTCTTAATCTGAACGTAGTGCATTTATATTTTGTGATATTATCTGAAATTGTGTTCCATTCTTTACGATATTCGATGTTACAATAAGCGAGCACAGCAATGACTGGAAATTACATTCGTATTATTGATGTGTTGTTTTATAATAATAACAAGATATTTAATTTCATTACAAATTTTGTTTTATTTCGTCTTCAAGTCATTTCAATATCTGTTTCCATGTTAGACAAACAAACAAACAAACAGTCCGGACATCGAGAAGTAAGTATCTAAGAACGAACAGCCACAGCTCACAACTTCTGTTGGTTTACATATCGCTATCAAAAAAACCTGCCTTAGGTATTACATCGAAAAAGTACGATTTGGACAATCTATTAATTTTTACTAGCCTGTTAAACAAGAAACAAATCATAGTTTATTTGTTGACCTCCACCGCAAGTATTTTGGTTTTAGATCAATGTAGATCGAGAAATTAGACATTACCCTCTAACAATAATCGTTGTATAGTCCCGGAATAGTTATCCGTGTTTTGTTTTTTTTTCTTCTACATTTTTGAACTCTTATCGAAAAAGACAAAACACTGTAATACAAAAGTTTTTAGAAATGTACCAGGATAGCAGAAACAATGAAGAGGTATCTTAATCTAGATTACAAAGGGTGATCACGGGTCGTGAAGGGTAAACACTTCCATCGTTTCTGCTATCTGGTATCTACAAATTCATTTTCGATATAATTGCTAACATAACGAGAAAAAAAACGCAATAAAAGCGTGGAAATTGTAGTTTTTAACTATACTTTTTTGTAGTAAATACTGATTGTAGACGGCAAATTTGATAAATTCGGTAATCGATAAAAAGCCGTCCTTGCACCTGCGGGAAAATAGTGATCTATACTTGGAGCCGTGGAAGTATAATTAATTACCTACTTATTATGCGCTATGTTATTATTAAAAGTATTATGCTACAAATTACGGATAATCGTATTAATGTCAGTAATTCCATACATTTTGTACCTACTAATTTTGATTTGATTTCGCAAGATAAATGTTATAATTATTCAAAATAACTCGTTCTAAAATGTTTTAAATACTTAATTACTAACTCACAGCAGCCTTTGCAAGTTATCTAAAATGACGACAAGAAATAATGTGTGTTCTTTAGAAGTATAGCCAGATTATTTATAATGAACAGAATAGATGTTATCGCGATTCGATATCGGACTTGAAATGCCACAAAGTCCTCTTGGTAACATCAACTATCTGCTTTATCTACAGTTCTATACTAATAAAATGTTACGTTTTCAATTTTATGTCTTATCAAAGCATATTACAGGTCGTAGGTACGTTTAAGTACTTAATATTATACAGGTTGTTCAGATAGACGAAGAACAAATTCGACAATAGCTATTGTGTAAGCTTTCAGGTGGTCTCTGTTACCTACTACTTGTACAACTATTTATTCTGAGCTTTTAGTCTAATAAAATTGATGACTATATAGCTTTGCACTACTGTATTGTATCAGATCAGGCTTAAGTAATTAGCCGTGTACCCACCTAGCGCACAGGCTCGCGCGGCAGCCTCGGTGTCCAGATCGCGAGCGATGGCTCCCGAGGCAGCCTCAGTAGTTTTGTTCAATTTACACGAGGCCGCCTCGCGAGGCACACACAGCGCTCACTGAGGCACCTTTGAGCGCGTCAAGTTTACCGACAACAGATGGCTCGGGGCCGAGCCGTGCTCAGCCGAGCAAACGCGCGCCAGAGGCAAGTCCACACCAGCCGAGGCATTTGGCTCGCGAGGCTGCCGCGCGAGCCTGTGCGCTAGGTGGGTACGCGGCTATTACGGAGTATTTTATATTTATTTTTTTCCGAATTTGTGTACCATTAAAATCAACCAATAATATGACTGTCTCGGTGGTTCAGTTAGCAGTGAACCTGCCTTCTGAGCTAGGGGGCGTGTGTTCGATTCCCACCTAGGGCAATCATGTGATGAACATTTGTGTTTGTTATGTCTGGGTGTTAATATCTATTTAAGTATGTATTTAAAAATATATATGTACGTATTTCAGCCTCTAGCAGCCATAGTACAAGCTTTGCTTAGTTTGGGGTCAGGCGACCGTGTGTGCAAAATGTCCCGAATTTATTTAATATTCCTTCTATATTTCTATGCTTCCCAAGTATGTCCGTCATATAACCGAACATCCTGTATAGGTAGTGCATTGTATCAAATCAAATTATACAAAGACTTACTAGTTCACAATCTCAACAGAAAAACAATTGTATATCGAATACATTTCATAAAAAAATATAAATAGTTAACTTTGCGTTTAAAACGAGCCCAGCCCACGTACACCGTAGCGTCGAGAGCACATTGCAAACAAAACAAAATAACAACAAACTTAACGAATGAAATCACAGCAGTTTAAGTATAGCGTTCACGACGTCCATGGTGGGGTCGTGGACCAGCACGATGTCGAACTTGTTGAGGTAGTTGTTGAGGTTTCCGTCGGTGTTGCGCCCCAAGAAGCCCACCTGAAACAAATATACAAAGTCATTTGATAGCCATACTCCTACAGGCCTACGTCCAAATCACTCCATCACTGGATTGCAATTCGAAAAACCGGATCCGATACCATTTTTACACGGATCTATTTTAAAAAAATACTTGCGCATTGTTTCTTATGCCACCTCAAACTCGCCTTTCGACACGTTTGACGGCCGTTAAATGACATTTTATTTACTCGAGTCAACAAATTGTAATTTGTCGCTGCTTCTTCTTTGTTAGTTCTATGGTGGGTCTTAATGACAAGTACAGTTTATTATGTCCTAGAGATATGGTCTAGGACCAAGACTATGTCCGTCATTTAAAGAAACACCCTATATGTTATAGACTTTTTTATTGTGTAATTGGTAAATTAATTATAAAGCTAGGTTGCACTTACAAGTACGAGAATAATTAAGATAAAAAATAAAATGAGAAATTAATTGAGCAGGTAATGATAACGATGCATTTTATTGCTCATCAAATGAAGGCAAAAAAGTAATTATTTTTATTGCCTAAGCATTAATAAAAAAAAATTACAAAAAAAAAATTATATCACAAGGGAGACATTTTTTAGAAGATAAAAACGTGTTGATAATTTTACTATTGCGAAACTAACACTTGTGTTAGATCCTCGTTTTCAATGTTGATTTTATTCGTAATAGTTGCTTAATGAAGAAAGTGATTATAGATTGCGATGTCACCTGAAACTTTACTACAAATATTTAGGCCGGATCCGGCCGGATTGGAATTGGAGCGAGATTGCATTTCCAATCTAGATGTAAAAAAAACTGCCACAAGTAACCTTGATAACGACGTCGCAGTGCTCCATGCCCTCGGCCATGCCCGCGTCTCCGATGTTGTCCCCCATCAGTATGACGTTGCTCCGCTCACGGACCAGCTGGTAGTAGTCCGTATCTTTTATAGCAGCCTCGTTCTTATTGTACGTGTGAATCACGGAGCCCTTGATACCCACGATCTTGTCCTCTGAGTCCATGGCCAGGAAGTTAGATACCACCTTGAATTTTAAATGTGTATATTAAACTAGCTCTAGTGTATTACTGTGATTTATTTCTAGAACTGGTTCTTCACCCGCCTACGTGTCGCTTAAAAGCGACACGACTTTATTTTTTAATTCAGAATTTTTATTGTCCAATAACTTTTGAATGTAAGGTGAGGGTCGTAGGAAGGTTGTTGTGAAGATCATTGGGGGAGGCCATTGTCCAGCATAGGACGTCTTCCGGGCATGACGTCTGCCAGCCTTTTCGGGGAAAGGCGTGACGATATGTATGTTAGTAGGTACGATATTTGATTTCAAAATTCGAAAAATTAATAAATATTTAAAAAATGGCTTGAATGGTTACATACTATAGTTTGGGGTTCATACCAGTGATTCCCAAAGTGGTCTAATCGACTCTCAGCGGCCGATGATGATTACGAGGGGTAGATACATGAATTATTCAAAAATGTAATATGCAACCCTACCCAAAAACGAAAAACAAAACAGTTTGGGGACCACTGGTTTACACAATCACTTTCCTTGGCCATAGTTTTAACTAGATACAAGACGAGTGTGCCAAAAACAAAAAAAAATCGCGCCGACTTGAGAACCTCCTCCGTTTTTTCATGGGTAAAAAAATATGTTACCTTGATATGAGATAGTAGAAAATTGGCAGCCTCGAGAGCTGCCACCACTGATTCGCCGAGTCCTGCTGAAAACACTAGCACCGGCACATTGTGCTGCTTACTCCATGATATTAAATCTGGCACTCCTTTTCTGAAACAAAATTAATTTCATGCCCTAGGTATGCAGTCCTAAATACTACAAATATCTTTAAAAAACATTAAATCACTTTCAAAACAAAAGGATTATATACCTAAACATTATAGGTATTAAAAGAAGATTCATTTTTTTTTCTATCCTGCTTCTTAGCAATCTTTTTGGTCTAAACAATAATCTAATGTGCTGTCTGATTTCCATCGGTAGGTATATCTTCAGCAGGGGCATGTACCCAGTGGTGCAGTCCTCATCTTTTGTCTTCGAATCTTGTCGCTAGTAAATTAATGGAAAAAAAAAATGCATAAGCAAATTTTCTATAAAAATCTTACCTGTAGCATTCCACCATTTTCTTTGCAACCTCCATTAGTTCATTTCTGGGAAATGTAATGCCTCTGGAAAAAGTAGATTACAGATAACTTACACAGTAATGATTAAAAAATCAAAAGTATGCCTGTCTGTTTATTTGTAACACAATTCACAAGGAAGGTTTTTCGAATACTATTTTCTGAATAAATGCAAATGAAGTTGCGGGTTACAGCTTTATAAATTATTTTTACATTTCAGTCTTTTTGCTTGTTTTTTATGAGTTTGGTCCTCATTATTAACACATGAGAGTTACAAAATTGACTACAATTAAGTGCAGCAATAATTAAAAAAATACATAATATTTTGTATCCAGGAATTAATGTTATATTAAATCATCATCAAAGTGGCATCTTCATACTGAAGTTTACATGTTAAATAAGGATTGTTTTTTAATGCCATAGGTAGCAAACAAGCTTAAGGGCTGCCTGATGGTGAGTGATCACATCACCCACGGACACCTGTAATACCAAGGGCATAACAGATTCACTGCTGACCCTTTACAGTTCTATTATATCTCTATTAAATTATTCTGGAATTCTTGGCTTCCGAGGGCAGTTTGTTTTTAAGTATAACCATTTCTTACTTGAGCAATGCATGCGCAGCCATGTACCAGTCAACCATATGTTTTATCTTCTCCTCTGTGGCCATGTGTGGGTCACACTCTATAGGTTTGTATATCCCTGATAATCTGTTGTCTTCATCTTTGTAATGTTGTGGGACTGATGGACATTCTCTGAACATACCTAGAAATAAAATAGAACAACTGTTGCAATTCAATGTACTGCAAAGATGAAGAACATTATCAACTAATCTTTATTTTTATTTGTCCTTATTTATTTATTTATTTGTTTGTTTGTAAATGCCTTATATGTAACTATTACAAGATACATATACCCTGTAAGGGTATCGCATTATAAAACTAAATTAGACAGTAACTCTTAACTAAAAAATAAAAAGAATAACAATTTCTAGTTTGTAACAATAATTTACGCGAGATTGAAATGCTTATCCTCTAAATAATATTCAACTTTGTAATAACATTTTTGTATTAATATCTCTTTCAATTTTCTGTAGAATGTTGTTTCTTTAGCCTCTTGTCTTAAATTAATAGGTAATTTGTTGTAGATTTTAATTAGCATGTATTCCGAACTCCTTTTTACAATTTCTAATTTTGGTTCTGGTGCTATAATTTTGTCATGTTGTCGAGGATTTGTATTAGCTGAAAACTGTTTTAAATGTTTCTTAACGAATATTGCTGCTTCAAGAATGTACAAACTAGGTAATGTTAGTATTTTTTGTGCTATAAAGTGCGGTGTACAATGGGCGCGTGGGCGTATATTCATCATAATGCGTATGCATTTCTTCTGCATAATAAATAAGTCTTCAATATCTGTACTATTGCCCCATATTATTATTCCGTATTTTAACCAGGAGTAGGCATATGCGTAATAGGCGCTCATAGCTGTTTTTGTATTTGTGTTTGATTTTAGAATAGATAAAGCATATGTAAATTGAGACATTTTTGATGTCATTTTTTTAACGTGTCCCTGCCAATTTAGATGTGAATCTATTGTTATTCCTAGAAGTGTAGTTTCGCGCGTTTCGCTTACATTCAGGTTTTTTTTGAGTTTGCTGAGCTCTAGAGGCTTTTTCTGGTGAGGGTGAAATTGGATAATTTTGGTTTTACTAGCGTTTATTTCTAAGTTTTGTGATACTATCCACGTTTGTACGGTTTTAAAGGTTTCTGTCACATGTTTTAGCATCTCGTTACTAGTTGGGCATTTGAAAAGTAGTGTTATATCGTCAGCAAATAATATGCACGGCGAGTCTACTATTTTTGGTAGGTCGTTAATGTAAATTATAAAAAGAATGCAGCCTAGTACGCTGCCCTGGGGAATTGAGGAGTTAATTACAAGTGTATCTGAATGTATATTCTGTTTAATTGCAGAATCTTCATGGTTGTGTTCTATTTGTACTAACTGCTTTCTATTCAATAAGTAGGATCGCAACCAATTTAAGGGTTTCCCTCTAATACCTATTTTGTTTAATTTTCTTAGTAAAATATTATGCGAAACTTTGTCGTATGCCTTTTTCATGTCCAATAGTATTCCGATTGTGTGATGTTTGTCCTTCATGTTGTTTAGTATGTGTCTTTGTAAATTATATATTGCAAGAGTAGTAGACGAGTTTTTTCGGTATCCGTATTGATCTTTGTCTAGTAGTTTGTATTTTTCTAAGAAAATATATATTTGGTTAGAGACCACACGTTCAAAGATTTTGGATGTTGTAGGAAGCAGTGCAATTGGTCTATATTTACTTACATCTGTAGATTTTCCATTTTTTTTTAAGATGGGCCGGACTTTTGCCATTTTTAACTTATCAGGGAAACATTCTTCGTCTATGGACTGGTTAATTAGTGTTGTCAGAATCGGTGTTAGTTCGGTGATGCACGCTTTAATTAGTACGGATGGAACGTCGTCCACTCCACAACTATATTTATTTGACATATTTTTAATGATTCTGAATACCTCCGATTCTTTGACTGGTGACAGAAACATAGAATTTGTGATAGGCGTTACTGTTTTGTGTGTTTTGGTTTGCGTGAGTTTGCCTGTTGAGCTTGTTTCACCTATTGACGCAAAATACTTATTAAATGTGTTTGCCACTAAGTGTGAGGTATCGAGAACTGTTCCATCTACTTCTAACTTTATGTTGCATTGTCTATTATTTGTTTGCTTATTTGTTGTATCTTTTATAATATTCCACATGGTTTTAACCTTATTTTTTGATTTTTCCATTTTCTTCGTATAGTTAATTTTTTTTGATAGTTTGATGCTCTTTTTTAGTATATATTTATAGTGCTTGTAGTGTTCTTTCATAACTTTATTATTTGTTTCATTAACTAAAATTTGTAGGGTTCGCTTGTGTCGACAAGATTTTTTTAATCCTTTAGTAAGCCATGTATTTTTTTTGTTTGGTTTAATGATTATTTTTTTGTTCGGTATCCATTTATTTAATAGTTCGTTTATTTTGTTTTCAAATTTGTTATAATTTTCATTAATATTTTGGTTGTTATTTATTATTTTACTCCAGTCAATATTTGTAAGAGCATTTCTAAACCTGTTTATATTACTCGTAGAGAATATTCTCTTCTCAACTATTATGTTTTGTGTTTTTATATTTCCCCATGTTTCAAACTGGTACAGTAACGCTTTGTGATCTGAAATACCAAAATCTTTGACTTCTATCTGAAACTCTTTTGTTTTGTTCGTATAGAGTAAGTCTAAGCATGTCGATGTTTTTTTAGTTATTCTAGTAGAGTCTGAAATTTTTTGGCGTAGATTATGTTCTAACATAATATTTTGGAGTTTTTGGTAGCTGACTGGTTTTTTGTTTTTGTCTAAATTAAAATCTCCGCCTATGACAACGTGTCTTTTATTTATTAATGGTTTTATTGTTGATAATATTTTGCTTAGAACCTGGAAAAACATTTCAATGTCGCGCTCTAAACGATAAATAACAACTATAAGGGTATTTTCTTTCGGGATTTCTACTGCACAGGTTTCTACGATAGACTCCACTGTTAGTTCAGATATGTCTGTTCGTTCTTTGTATTCAATTTCATCTTTTAAAAGAATTGCTACTCCTCCTCCTCCTGTATTTTTCCTATAATATCCTGTAGCAAATTTATACCCTGAAATATGAATCCAATTCTTTTGTTTTTCTGTTATCCATGTTTCAGTTATGCATAAGGCTTCTATTGGACCATTATCTTCTATAATGCTCTCTAACTCGTCAGTCTTATTTTTGATGCTTCGTGCGTTTTGATAAAATATGTTGAATTTGTTAGCGAAATGTCTGTTTTTGTGGATTCATTTTGGTACCTTTCTGTGACTGAGGAGTGTGGTTTATATCTGTTTGTAAGGCATCATCCTTACTTTCCGGGCTGTGTCTGGGAGTTATGTTATCAGTGTTTGTTACTTTTGTGTCCATATTCATAGTTGGTGTTCGTGCTATTGCTGCGTAGGATGCTGGAACACTTTGTAACATTAAGTTTCCTTGTCGATTTGGTGGCGTGTTTTGTGTAGTGTATTTCTTTGTCTGCATTTCCATAACTTCTTTTTTCTCTGTATATTTCTTACCTTCCACAAAAAGCTCATTGTTTCTTATTACTGCATGTTTACCTTTTTTACGTTCCATTAATTGTATCTCTCTGAGTTGTCTTCTCACTTTGATGTCTTCGTTGTTGAGGTATTCTGAAATGGCTAGCCCTGTATTTTTAAAATATTGTTTGCTTCTTAATATGTATTTATTCATCCTTTTACTTATAATTTCAACCATTAGAGGTCTTTTATAGCCTCTTTTTCCGATTCTAGAAAGGTCTTCTATATATCCAGTTAAGTCAATATTTAATGTGTCTTGAAATATCATAATCACGCGGTCATGTAGTTCGTTTTCATTTTCTCCGTGTTCTTCTAGTCCGTACAATACAAACTTCTTACTATTGACATTATTTGTTTGTTTTTGGGTCGTTTCCGTGTAGTTTAGCTCAGCTATTTGTTGCTTTAAATTTTGATGTTCTATTTGCATTTTGGAAATTTGCCAATTAATTTTCTCAATTTCTGCCGTTGTTTCAAGGTGTTTTGCATTAGTTTCTTGTTTGTGCTCCGTAACTTCGCGTTCAAGTTTGTTAATCGCTTGACTTATTTCCTTTTGAATAGAAGTCTTGATTTCAGTCATTTTTGACAGAATGTGTGCTGTATTTATTTGCAGTTTTTGATCGAGCAATTTACTAATTTTATCCAGTATATCATTTTTTGGTTCAGTGAAGGCTGGTGTTTCAGAATCTAGATTTTGCGTGTTCCCGATAATTGAACGGTCGTTCTGCATGTATTCATCTATTGAAATGTCAGTGTGGTTGCCCACTGGGCTTTTGGGGCGTACTGTAATGGTCATATCTAATTTGGGGTTAGTGCCAGGCTTTACATGGGAGCGCAGGGAACGCACTGGTGTATCATCATTTTTTAAGTTACGCGTGCGTGTGTTGCACTCTGGGCATAACCAGGTTCGTTCAAGCTCGTGCAGTTTGGTCCGATAGAAATCTTTCTTTATTCCAACGCATGTGTAATGGTATTGGCCAGTACATTTTGTGCATCGTAAGAGTTCGTTAATTTTGATATGATCAGAGCAACCCGCACAGTATCTCATTTTGATCTAAGTAAGTGTTAAAAACTTCGCGTAATCAGTTTAGTTCATATGGCACTGCGCATTGAGAGCGGCGCGGGGTCAACGGTCACAGGTCGCGGCTCGCGCGTTGCTAGGCAACGGACTCGCGCTCGCGGGCCGCAGCTCGTCGCGCGCGCTGTGGGTGTTTTGGTTTTATCACTGTGATACGTAAAGATGGCGGATAATTTTATAGATTGTTTTGACTTCAGTTCTGTAATTCACTTATTTGGCACTGTTCGTAATAGATAACACTTGTAAACGCAAAAACCCGGAGAGTTCGTCAGCTTCTTCTAATGAGATTGTTCCACTCCCAAAGTAAGAGGTTTTGAATAGTCGTCATTTTTTTTTTTTTTCATTTTATAGAACACATAAGCCAATGTCACAAAAGTAAAAAGAAAAATGATGATATAATAATACACATAAAGCAGGTAGCTTTAAGTACATTAAAGCTACTATAGATCAAAGATTTTAAATACTGATAGATATTTGGCTTTTGGTAACTTGTAGGTTGGTCCACAGAACCCACACTAAGCAAAGCTTGTGTTGCAGGTTTCTGTATACCTTCATGGAACAATAAAGAGCAGATACTTTAAAGCAAAAACTAGATATAATTGTCATATTAGTTAGGCCAAACAAACAAATACTAAATCAAGTAACAATCTGAAACTTTTAACAGGTTGTTTTGTGATGTGTGTGAGAGTGAATTGGAAATGTAAGCTGTGCTTTAAAAATATTATTACTTACCAAAACTGGTGAGCACAGCCTTCCCATCATCCATAGAGTGCCTAGTTAGAGTGTGGTCAAAATCTGTTACTATTTGCAACTTGCTGTGCCCATATGTGATGATTTTATTTATCTTTTCCAACAGCTCCTGTTCATTTCTTAAGTGGACAGTATCCTTGGACAGTTCGGGAATTTCCCGAAGACTTTGCGCTGATAGTCTCATTGCGGAAATATACCTAAAATATTAACCAGATGAATGTTAGTGGACTGTTCTCATTTACGTCTGTCGTCAAACTGATTGTATAATTTTCTATAATTTTACCGAAATTGATTGATCCGGAATTTAATAATGATTTAGTTATATTTATATCATTAACTCGTTTCTTTTCGACGCAGGTACACACAGTTAAAAACTGAGAAATCAATTATGCAAAATACCAATTTGTTTTTATTTTATTTCCCCTATTTGACAGTGTGACAGCTTTGGGTTGCCTGCCAGTACAGAAAATATTAGTACTTACCCAATTTTTACGGGTAAAATTTAGTTGTGTTGCCATGTTAGAAACATGCATTTTATCCACAGATTTCCATTGCAGTAGGACTGTATTGGAAGTCTGTGATTTTATCATGATTGTATATTTTCTGTCTCATTTTTCCATCTCAACCAAATCTTACCAGATTATTCTTACTACAAGCGGCTAATTGTTAATTGACAAAAATGATAGATCCAAAAAAAATTTAAACTCTAAAATATCCTTAGAATAAAGAACTCATGGCGGGTGGTGGCAGGGTCGGACTGGCCATATAGTCAGGGTGGCATTTGCCACCCGGGCTCCAGCCGGCGCGGGCCCCCCTCGGACTTGGTTTGCGGTGCTTGCTGCAAGTCAGACGGTAGGTAGATTGGAAGCTACGGGGTGTAGCTTCTAATCTATCGGGCCCCTGGCTGGGAGCCACCCGGGCCCTTCCAGCTCAGCCCGACCCTGGTGGGTGGTGTACCTACTGCGCTGAGTATACAAAATGCTAATGCTAAAAATATGGTGGATATCGATCGATTTTGCGCGGCGGCCGCGCGCACTATGATTGAACGTGCCATCGGTGGAACGTGCAGTGTATTTGTCGCGCCAACCAGCTCTTCAATTAAAAGCTAGCTTCTTTACTAAACGGCGCCGTTTAATTTGGTATTCAGTCATTCAATAAAACGGCTAGGTAAAATGACTTGTCGTCGACAAAGTTGACTACTTGCCTAGCCAAGTTAAATAGGTAATAAATAACCACGAAGGTCACAAACGCCTAGTGGAACTATGTTACGAGCCTTAGCTACGAGCGCTACATGAGATTGTTTTTTTTTACTGCCAAGCCGTAAGCGTTGACTCTGGGCCCACAAGAGTCGATGAAACAATTTTTAGATCTGCCCCGGTAAAGGGCCGGAGCATGGTTTAATAATATACTCCGCCAGGTATAGCATTCCGGTCACGTGGGCAACACATAGTGACGTCAATCGATGCTTAAGCAGGACCGAAATTAGTAATTTACAAACAGTGCGAAAGAGACGGATGACGATGACGAGTGACGTCATACGTGTTAGCTCTCGGAATGCTAGACCTTGTTTTTTTCGATCATGGGCCGGAGTACCGGGGCCGATGAAACAAAATCCTACTTATGCCGGTGAGCTTCGACACCGTGCCAATGAAACAATTTTTCAAATCTGGCCCGGTAATGGGGACGGGCCACCTTGCCAGATGAAACACAGTCTTTTATATTGATTTATTGTATTGTACCTTAGACCTTCTTAATGTTGTACACGAGTAAAAAAAACGAGAAGTGTATTGGATGGATGAAAGCAATAGAATTGGTAAAAAAGAATACAGTATGAAGTGAAAATCATGCAGGATATGCAATTTTTGAGCCATACGCTCGGTTTAATGCCAGACATTTCTTGGTCCATGACCGTAATGCAACGAACAGCGTAAACTAAACTGTCTTTGCACGTGGAAAAATACCTACCGACAGCTATGTTGGAAGTGGTGGAACGCCACGCTCAGTGTTCGAGCGTTCCTACGTTCCTATTAGCGCGCTCGGTAACAAGGGGGGCTATTCCTGCGCGTGAGATGAGATGAATTTTTATCTTGGTCACTCTCACACCTATGACATTTCAAACGAGAGCAACAAGGAAGAAAAAAGGTGAGATGAAAATCTCAAATCTCCGAATAGGGCCACAGGTCTACTTATTTCGCGTTCATGACACGCGCGACATTGAGGGCTATTCCTGCGCGTGAGATGAGATGAGATTTTATCTTGCTCACTCCCACACCTATGACGTTTCAAATGAGAGCAACAAGGACGAATAAAGATGAGATGAAAATCTCAAATCTCCGAATAGGGCCAAATGTTCGAGATGTTGTAATCCGAAGTCGATACGCGGCTCTACACTCGCCTAATTATTTACTTATGTGAGAACAGGCTCACAATAATTAGTTAAGACACCCCTAGATATAAAAAACATTAAAAAGCAAAGATTCAAAATACTCAGATATATTTTATGTATATTTTAGGCAATACATTTTTTTTTTTCTGCAATAGTGAAAATTACAAACGTGTTAACTTAGCAGTTTAAATAAATATTGTAATTACTTTTACTGATATTTTAAAGAACTTTAAAATCAAATTTAAGGTTTTAGTGCAGATAGGCCACGGGCGATACCCACAACTGGCTGAGCGTTCGAAGCCAAACCGCGGTAAGTGCCAACTAAATGTATGAAAATGATATAGCAACGCTGACCATTTGTAGTCGTCGCCACTGGCCCATCTATGCCAACTCTATCGTTAAACACTTCTTTATGTGTTATCGTTAAACACTTCCATCTTTTCGATTGGATCATCCATAAAACTTATAAAAGATCGTAAAAAAGATCATGAATGTGGCACAAGTTTTGTGATCTATCTCTAGGTTACAATGGGACATCAGCGCTTTATGTGATAGAAGTGGCCAAGAAAGGAACTCTGTACAGTATGTCATCCCCGACTAAATAACACATGGTAACATTGTCACGAACAACCAGCAACAATCACGAGCAACAGCAAGACGTAGGTAAATAGATAATACTAGCTAATAAATAACATGAAGCGACCAATCGACAGTGACTTAATTTAAAAAAAATGTATTCCTCCACCTAGTTATATATAAAAGAAAGTATTGTACAATAATAGTATATTTTATACACTCAGCGTTCGCTTGTGTAATAAGCAAAAATGCCTTAACTTACTTTAATATATTACTAACAAATCAAAGCGCTCAGACGCTCTTTATTTATAATTAAAAATGATAACTATTGTTCATCTATCACTAAACATATTAAGTAATACATAAACTAATCATAGTCCAGATTTACATAAACAAAATGTACAAAACGTGCTTACAACACCTAAGGCTGGTATCGAGTCGATGCGCGCCGTAAGGAAATAATTAATAATATGTATAAGGTGGACTTATTTACTATTATTAGCTGGTCTTTATTTTAATAAGGACGCTCATGGTCAGGCCATATTTTTATTTCAATACTGACCCGGCAATACCGGCACATTATATTGCGGCAATATTTTGCGGGAGTTATTCCGGGAGCAACACGTAATGACGTCACTTGTCATAGCCATCCATCTTTTTCGAATTATTTTTAAATGACTTATTTCATGCTTAAGCATCGATTGACGTAACACGTGTTGCCCACGTGACCAGAATGATAAACGGAGTATAATGTTATACCATGTCCCAGCCATATATTCATACATTTATAGCATGGCTGATGATAGCTGGGTTACACTCGGCAATATTGTCTAGTATTGCAGTAAAAATACGGCCCGTGTAGGAGCAACCTAACATACAGTTGATCGCTTTTAGAGGACTTCTTTTATTGCTACGCTTTCAACCGCGTTTGTCAAAATATGGTACAAAGGCACACTGGCTGAGGTCAATCTGTTCCCGTCACACTGCGGCAAGGCTTATAATCAACCTGGCGAAAGTGGATTTTCAGCTTTTTTTTAATTCACTATGCAAAAGGGACAAACCTAGTTTGAACATCTTCGTCTACATTTATTAAGGGCCGTGTGACACTGTGGCACTATATTTCTACGCTCGTTCGCGCTTCTACAATTCTCGCGATTTCGACAATTTACATTCAAAATATACTTATTTTATTAGGATGCTCCTAGACCGGCCATATTTTTCTGTAATGCTATCACGACAATATTGCGACGACAAATTGAGTGTGGCCCGCTCTGTTGGCCATACTAGGAATGTATGACAATAATGTCATACATTTCTAACATGGCTGATGATGGCCGGGCTTCAGTCGGCAACATTGTCAGTATTGCAGTAAAAAAAGGCACATCTAGGAGCATCCTTAGGAAACCAGTCCTAAAATGCACATGAAGTGCCGTATTTAGAAAAAGTTTCATGACTACGATAGTACGAAAACGGTTGAAAACGTAAGTACTACGCGACCTTAACATTCAGCCCTGATCCGTCGGTTGAGTTTTAAATTAGATGGTGTCGTATTTTACAAGTTTGCTTACTATTATACAACAATCAATAAATAACTTTAAACTCTGATTAGTATACTAATCAGAGTTTAAAGTTATTTATTGATTGTTGTTTGTTGTGAAGGCATACAAGAAGTTTAAAGTCAGTGCAGGATGAATATTTGGGGCAAGTTTCTAGTTTAGTTTCAATTGTCAGAAAAATATTATAATCGAATGAAATTGATTATTACAGTAGAGACAGAAATTACAAGCCAAACAATATGGCACTGACACTTATGTTTCTAACAATAGCACTTGGGTGTCCGTTTGTAAATAATCCTGATTTAATTATTTATCTATTATACTAAATATAACATATCTGGTGTAACAGGCACATCATTCGCTATTACATCACATCATTACATATTACCATAGGCACCCGATTTTCAAGTAGTCATTAGTAATATACAAATCAGAGTTATATCTATATTAACATTAAACAATTATGAACTTGTTTTTATTTTACCATATTGATTGAAAATAACCATATTGAAAACGCTGAGCCGATTAACAATTTAAAGTTAAAACACATAACAAGTAACTATATTATCTATAGTTTACATAATACAGTTCACATACATAATTTTGTTACAGACACCTACTATTAAACTACTAGGTAATTAGGCTCGGCGCTCACAGACGGTGCGGTACGGAACGGCGTGACTTAGGCACCAGCATTCGAGATTCGGGCATTTCGACATTCGGGATCATGGTATTGCAGAGGCACAGGTTTCGGATCGCTGAGGGATCACGTGAGACGTTTCGGTCTTTTCGTGTTAAAATAAAGGAATTTTTACTTTTCACTGCTTACTAAACTGAAATAGGGTTGAAAATCTTTTCGCTGTGAAAAAAATCTCTTGCCATGCCGTCCCGTCCCGCGTCATGTGTGGCGCCGGCCCTTAAGTGTTGATTCTATTTTACATAGCATAACTAAAGTCAAAATGTTTTTTCTTTGCTCACATAAAAACTTAGGGAGCCGTAAATAATTTTAACGCTGTGATGTAGCTTGTATCATATTACATACAATATTAAAATAGTATCAACAGAATATTTAATACAAGTACATAATTCTAATTGTTTATATACTTTATTATTAACAATATTAATATTATTTTAATGGTAGCAATTTATAATTTCGTATTTCTGTACATTCGACTTTTATTAGTATTAGTAATAATCATTTGCTAGTAATTTTCGGGTCAGGTTAGGAATAAAGCCCGTCACATACGATGAAGACGCTGTCAATGTAACTCAGACCATATTTCACAAAATCGCCAGCTTTACTTAACAATAAAGCAATATACAGGCCTAAATAATAAATATTTTGCTGGCGATCCGCCACGGGTTCGCACGGTACATAAAAACATTTCATGAAAAATTATTCACCTGATGGTGAAAACCGCATCAAAATCCGTTGCGTGTTTTAGGAATTAGCGGATAAATAGACAGATGCTGAAAACGACTTTGTTCTATACTATGTAGTACAGAAGTGCTCTCAACTTGGAATATTGAATGAACGAAGGCTTATGTTAATTTAACTATCTCATATGTAGGTAAATATTCATACAGATAATTGATTTCAAATAAAACATGTTATTACCCAGATTGTAACAGGAATGAGACGATTTTGTAAATTATTGTATCTTCATCGTGTGTGGTGGCTTACGTTAATATATTTCATCTGCGCACAAAATATTTTAGTATCTTCATCGTTTGTGACGGCCTGCACCGCGAGTACTGCAACTGAAATTGAGCATTGTAACGACGGCAGTTAGTCGATATTTCCAAAATGATTTAAATCGGTCAACTTTAGATACTTTTTTCGAGTTACGTTGCGTACTAATTTCTTTGATATAACTTTATTGTGAAATTTATGTAGCTGCAGCATAGACTCGAGACTAGAATTTCTAAACGACCGATTGAGAGGACCCCTTAATCTCCTCTTTTCTTTCTGTTCCCTTCTTTACTTGCTGGGCGTTATTCGTACTTTATTTCTGTGAATAGGTAAGTTTATCGACATAAAAATGTACTGTTTTCTTATTACGACAAGGTGATCGCGGTCATACTATATACAAGTGAAATCATAATGATACTTTACGAAAAATGTTTGTTTATTATCTAACAAGAGGAACCTGTCACACCACTATACAAAAGCAGTTAAACCGATTCCAATCGTATCATTACATATATGTAACGGGCTCTACTTTAACATGAAAAACACATACAAAACGGCCTGCAGGCCTAGCATGACAACAACAAAATACTTCTCGTCACTTATTGTCGTGTGAGAACGTGACAAGGCTATGTGTAATACGTCTGTCTCGATGAGAAGAGTCGACATACCGTTGACGCGTTGCGCATGCTAGGCTTGCTAGTCAGTTGTCTTCTCCATATTCAGAACCCAATAATATGCAAAACACCAATACAGACATAAAAGATCTTTTCATAAATATAATAATGTGTATTTTTTTATTAAGAGTAAATAAATTAAATAAATCTTTCGCCATCGTTTCGATGCAGGGATATAGATAGTTCGCGTGCAGTTGGTCCGAGCGGCGTCAGTCGAGATCAGTCATCGCTGATGCGGCGTTTCTTCTTAGTTTTCTTCTTCTCTAGCGCTTCTAGCCGCATGTCCTCCAAGTCTTCCATAATGCCTGGAGAATATGAAAACAGTTACATATAGTAACAATTGTAATTATCATTTATTTAGCTTCAAATCAAATCATTTATTACGCAAAAGCTGGGTAAATATTACGAAGGTTATATTATTATGTTAAAGGTTACATGTTAATCAAGGTGCTGGATTTGGGTGTAGCAATACTTAAGGGTGTTTCTGTATTTATTCAGCATAATTGGTATTTTAAGTTTTTAATAAGTATTTGTCATCTGAATGTTTTATAAGGAAAAGCCACTGGCTCCTGATCCTGACAATCTGTCTTTGAATTGTACGAGAGCTTCTGGAATCAAAAATACTTGTATAAAAATTGTTATGTCCCAATAATTATGATGTAGTAGCTGCTGTCGCGGTTTCGCCCGCGGATAAAAAGTATCCTATGTGCTATTCTAGACTATAATCTATCTCTGTGCCAAATTTCATCCAGATTGTTCAACCGTTCTGGCGTGAAAGAGTAACAAACATCCATCCATCCATCCATTCTTACAAATTTTCGCGTTTACAATATTAGTAGGATTTGTATTCTTCCCGTCAGAGTAAACAACTGTTAAAAGTTTGAAAAATTCGAGAGAAAATCTAAGTGTTCATACAAAATTGATCACGTTACTAGTTATTTTGTATGGAGACTCGATTACTTTTCTTCCGAACTTTGCCAACTGATGTTTTACTACTTCAGTATTACTGCACCTAAAAGTAGCACATTATATTATAACCAAATACCTAGCTAATTTTCAGAATGCCGCGATCGAACTTGTAGTACGTTCAAGATCTTTGGTTTTTATAGCAATCGTTACTGATATCAGTTCGAAGTCCCAACGCTTATTTATTTAATAATTATAATATCAGGGCCGGATTTAGAGGTGTGGAGGCCCTAGGGCAACAAATAGGTATTAAAGTAAAAATCTTTTAAAGTAAATCTCTTTTTTTAGTATCTTTTGTGGGGGCCCTCTCTTGTGGAGGCTCCGGGGCCTGTAGGCCCACCTGCCCTCCCCTAAATCCGGCCCTGTATAATATGTAGATAGTTCAAATACTACGGCGAGACTATAGATTGTGGTTAAAGGTCGTCGACCATTTAACGATTCAGCACGCAACCAGAGCCACTTCGCCTCACAATGAAGTTAGTAAAAAAGTTTACGGTATAGTCTATTTTTTAATTTGTAATTAAACAAGTAACATTATTGAAAGAAGAAAAAACCCGGCTGCAAAATATTGTACCCTAAGTCACTTCCACTATCAAGACGATTCAAATGACACCTCACATGTTGAAATCCATCAAGCTGTTTAGGCTGTAGAGCTTGCCAAAGAAACCTCATACATACATACCCACATACTTGCATACATACACTACTACACACTACATACACGCTTTACAGGCTACTTACCAATCTTTTTACTAATAAATTCTTCTCGTTGCTGCCGCGCAAAACTTGACTCCATCATCGGATCGTCATCGTCGTCCATGTCCCGATATCTGTACACAAACATTTTCAATGTATTTTTTTGTATAAAACAAGGCACAGCACCACTTCGAAGTGATTTTTAGCACAAATTTAAATGGAAACTGCACTTAATTTCACTTTTTTTTACATGACATATCGTCACACCTTTCCCCCGAGGGAGCTGGCAGAGGTGTAATACAACACCCACACTTCACCGAACGATATTCAGTCCAAAATGTGACAGGGGGCGTGCCTGTCGCTATACACCGAGATTCAGTCATGTAGCAGATGACATTTCTCAGCTTCAGCTTTCAGCTGGATTTAGCATGTAAGTACATATTTAGTACTAGCTGCGCTCAGCGGTTTCACGCGCAGTTTCGCAGGAACCGTATGTTTTTTTCGGGATTAAAAGTACTCTATGTCCTTTTCATATTTGTTGTCCTCTGACAATGTCTATGCAAAGTTTCAGGATGATCGGTTGAGTAGGCAAACTCACTTGCAATTTCTGTAATGTTAGTTAGGATAGAATTAGGAAGTTTGAATTCGTTCAGGATTTAGCATGCCTACCTACCTACCTGCTACCTTTGATCATCGGATTTGGTTTACCTTAAGTTTAATAAAATGTTTTGACTAAAAAACTGAGATAATTAGAAACCACTTCATACTGTTTAGCTTTTGGTAGGAAACAGTAGACATATGTATCAGACTGTACGATAACTACGGTGACTACTGATAACTTACTTAGATTTGTCATATCCGAATATCTCCTTGATGTGCTTCGAGTAGTCCATGTTCTCTTCTCCGTCGTCGATAAAGTCGTCCATTTCCGAATCGTAATCAGACTCCGAATCCACCACGCGACCTGCATATTTTATCAAACAGATTAGTACTTTATCACAAGGCTATAGTGTCTAGATTCGCGACTTGCAAACAGTAATTACCCGTTTATCTAATCAGGATAGCAATGAGTAGTGGTGCAAGTGAACAATTACACAATATTGTGAAAGAAACAAATTAAATACAATGAGAGTTTGATGAGCCAGTGATGTTTTTTTTTAAATTGAATCTAGAATATCGAGGCAACATAGTTTGGTTTCGTTATGTTACTAGGCCGCACGCTCCTGTTCAACTAACTTTTCTGTAAACTGAGTGCGGAAGCCACTACTGTATTTGTTGTACAAACCTAACGTTTTGTACGCTACTGAGTGACAAACGCCGCCTAGCATAAGCTTGTAGAATGCTTCTACAAGCTTAACGAGGTTTTTAGTCAAATTACTGGATATAAAAAGATTAAAGAATCTCATTAATTTCTCATAGCGACGAGCGCAGCGCAATGCAGCATACGATTTTGAAGTTAGACATTCTGAACACTGAACTGTTTCTTCTAATTTAACGTGAATTTGCGTTTGGTCGCCATCCCGCCTAATGAAAAGCAAAGATGGAGCAATCTTGCGCTAAAGAGTCATCTTAATATATATAAATTACGTGTCACGTTGTTTGTCCGCTATAGACTCCTAAACTACTTCACCGATTTCAATCAAATTTGCACACCGTGACTGTGCAGTTCGAAGTGTGCAAATTTGCTATCCTATGTGTTAAGTTAGATCGAACTGCACAGTCACGGTGTGCAAATTTGTTATTTAAGTATTTATATCCTACTTCCTACTAATATTATAAACGCGAAAGTTTGTATGTATGGATGTTTGTTACTCTTTCACGCCAGAACGTCTGAACAGATCTGGATGAAATTTGGCACAGAGATAGATTATAGTCTAGAATAGCACATAGGATACTTTTTTACCGCGGGTGAAACCGCGAGGCGCAGCTAGTGAATAATAAACGCGAACGAAGTCGCGGGGTGACAGCTAGTTTAACTATAGTAATTTTGTATGAACTGAACTGAACAATTAATGGTAATTTTATTTTAGTGAAATTTTGTATAAAAAGTAACAGTAAAGTCGCCATCTCCAAATTTTGCACGCCTCTCCACGCATAACATAAAGGACATATTTTAAATTGTAAACCAAACCCATGTTACACCATTGTTAATGCAAATAAAATATCTGTAAAGAAACTGATCTCATCGAGACTTGACTCTTGGTATGGGCAAACGTGACGCTTATCATCAGGCGAGCGACATACTCGACTCATCACTGCATAAACTAAATAAATTTAAATTAAAAAAAACCCTCGACACCGATTTTCATCAAACGTAGCTAAGAACACTCCCGACTAATTCACCTTTCAAACAAAAAAAAAATTCATTCAAAAAGGTTCATACTTCACTCGCTAGGAAGCTACGGTGCCACAGACACACACACACACACACACACACACACACACACACACACTAACACACACTAACACACACACACACACACACACGTAAAACTTATAACACCCCGTCGTTTTTGCATTGGGGGTCAAAAAAGAAAACCAAGTAAATTATTACTCACGTCCTTGTTTTCTCTTCGGATCATCTGGATGCGGTCTTCTCTTCCCGTCTCCCGGCGGTCGCGCTCCGTTCTTACCGCCGACGTCTTTCTTCAAAGAATTCACGTGTTTATCGAAGTCGAAGCTATTCGCACTCTTATTCTGACTCGGCCCAGCTTGAGGTCTCCCAGGCCTGTCGTCGGGTTTCCTCACAGCTGGTTTATTATCGGGCAGTCTTTTACCGTTTTCAGGTTTCGCGTCAGTTCGCTGCTTCACTAGAGGCGCTTTGTCTCTGACGACATTCTTTAGCATCTGCTCCTTTGTTTTCGTTACTTTATCCTGAGATCTTTGACCGTTCGTAAGCCTCTCGTCTTTTATCTTTCTCTCGTTTGAGTTCTTGTCTATCCTATAAGTGTTTTGACTCTTCAAATCTATACTTTTCTTCATACTGTCACTGGAATTTGTTTTTGATCTGTCCGCGCCTTTACCGTTTTCAATTTTTGTTTTAGTCTTGTCTAGTCTGTCTTTGTCTTTGCTAAGTCTTTCGAGCTCTCTGTCGATTCTCTCCCTTTCCGCTTTAAGTCTTTCTAGCCTTTCTCTGTCTATTTTATCTTTTTCTCTATCTACCCTCTCTTTTTCTCGTTCTAATCTTTCCCTCTCTTGTCGTACTCGGTCCCGTTCTCGCTGCATTTTATCAGCCTTGTCTCTGTCACTCCTGTCTCGGTCGGGTCTGTTGTCCTTGTCGTTGTTGTTGTTGTTGGGCCTAGGACTGTTATTCCTGTCAGAGTTCTTGTCGTTCAACTTCGGGATGCGTCCAAAGCCACTCGGTCTTTGTTCTGCTCTTTCTCTTTCTGGCGGTTTTTCATCTCGTTCTTTTTGAGCTATTAAAAAAAAAACATTAATCCATTAACAGGTCATTATTACCTTCCGTGGAATTTATTTCAAGAAAGTGTGGCATAGAGTTATGGACTATCTTCGTACACACTATCATCTAACATCATGAGAGATGAGGTCATACGCCTAGTGTGTCAAAAGTAACTTTGAAAATATAATCGGGGTTATCAACAACTCTATGACCTTACATTAAATTCTAAAATACATAAACATAGCATAACATATCGTCACCCCTTTCCCCTGAAGGAACTGGGACCAACTGGGACTGGTCTAATACACCTCGTATTAGAACACCCACACTTCGCCGCACGATATTCAGTTCCAAATACGACGGGGGCGACCCTGTTACCATACATCGGGGCTCCAGTTATCTAGCAGATGACATTAAATATGCACATTGCACATTACGTTCACGTATGAACAAATTGGTCCTCGTCTGGTTTTTTCCAACTAGGCTACCATCGCTTTCTTTCGTTAGTTCCAAGATACGTGAATGTAAAAACTCACGTCTCTTGGGGTTCTTGTCAGCGTCGAGGCGCTCCTGGCGTCGTTGGCGGCGCGCCATCTCCTCTTCGTACTCTCTCCTCTGTTTCTTGGTCATGGGCCGCTCGTTCTCACTCTTGCTCTCTGATGCTTGTTTTTTCTGCACCGCCGGGCCCACCTGTACATTGAAATTTATTATTTAAAACTTGCTGCGCCCCGCAATGTTACCCACGGTTAAAAAGTAGTATTTTTGCTATTCCAGACTATGATCTATCTCTGTGCCAAATTTCATCCAGATCCAGTTCAGCCGTTCTGACGTGATTGAGTAACAAACATCCGTCTATCTATCCAAACTTTCGCATTTATAACATTAGTGTGATTAGCTATTCATATAGACTCTCGAATTCTCGATATAGAAAGCCTAAGGGCAACAATGTTTGGCTTCCTTGTACAATGTGACAGGTTAATGCAGACCAAGAAGAAGATACCATAGAGCAGATACATAGACCAAATCAAAGACAAGGCAGAATTAATTAAAAACGAAATTGTAAATAAATAAATTCAGGATAATTCCACACATGGTCGCCTGACCCCAAACTAAGCAAAACTTGTAGCTTGTAGCTATGGCTGCCAGAGACTGAAATACGACATATATATTTTTAAATACATACTTAAATTGATATAAACACCCAGACATAGAACAATCACAAATGTTCATCACATAAATGTTTGCCCAAGGTGGAATCAAATCCACACCCCCAAGCTGAGAAGGCAGGTTCACTACCAACTGAGCCACTGAGGCAGTCAAATGAATAAATCATTAAAATACAGTTCAAGTGTATAGCTCTAACATTATCATGATTGATCGATTGCACAATTTTTAGGTTTCTTTGACATAGTAAAGTGAGAGGACTGGGTCAAAGTCTTCAAAACAGTTGTTTTATAGCTTTACTTACCGGTTCACTCTTCTTCTGCTCAGCTAGTTTCAGCAGTTGATTAAAGTCCATCGGCGGTGGCATCGGTTTTCTTATTTTGGGCTTGTCCGGTTTTTTCTCTTCTTTCCTCTCTTTTTCGGGCTCATAACGTGTTGGGCTGTCTTCTTTGTCTACGACAAAAAAATATGAAATATTAAGTAATGACTAGCAGCACTAGCAGTTTTACCTTTAAACTTTCCATTTTCTGGAAATAAAATTCGAATTTTTTTACTATCTCTATCCCATATAATGTACTTGTAACCTTGCTATTGATTGAAATTGGTTTAGGTTTTAGGTTTAAAGACTTTTATTATCAACAAAGACAATTGTCGCTTATGTGATAACATGGTTGACTTAAATATTGCTTAGCGTTCGTAGTCGCATCCATTATAATATTTAAAACCATATATAAAATAGTATAAAATAAATATAAAAATTAAAAAAATTCTGAACATTTCAAACTCATTTCACGCATTTCCTTATTCAAGATAGGGATCTGTCTATTTATGTCGGTTTAGTTTAATTAGCTTCTACTCTACCGTTAGCGCCGTGAATTATATGCTTTTACTGTTGCCATCTGAACAATAGCAAGGTCTCAAGAGTTGTACAAGTGAGCAGGCTGAGTAAACATTCATTATAACTTGGCGAGTTTCTCTTGGCTGATATAAAATAAAACCTCCGTGGCTCAGTTGGTAGTGAACCTTGCCTTCTGAGCCGAATTTATTTCTTTATTTAAAAACTAGGTGTAGCACTGAAACTTGTGTCCAACAAGAGCAGAATTAGACCTTCGTCTTTCATATATTAAGATATGGACTAGCAACAACTCAGTATCACTAATGTGTCAATTGGACTACTACGTCAGTTCTACTTGTACTCTGCTAAAGACATAGCCGATAAACTGTACCATTGAATTAGCCATAAAAATATATTGATTATCTAAAACAAATCTAGTCCAATCTATACATTAACTAGCTGCATTTGCAGTGCTATGTGTGGTTAGCAGCATGAATGTGTTAATTTAGATTATAAGATACTTCCATACCAAACCTTACCCAAATTCCTGCATCTGTTTGAGTGTGAAGAAACAGCAATCAAACATACTCACAGACTTTTGCATCTATTATCAATCTAGATAGCACTAATGAGCTTTTGCGTTGTCAGTTTTTGGAATTTTTCCGAAATGATGTTATTTTTAACCTTTTTTTTTATTTTATTTCTTTTTAATCACATAACCTGGTCACAAAATTTCAACAGAAATGGTTGTGAAAATGCGATCTGCAGAGAAGTACAGACGGCGGCCACGAGGTCTTCAGCTCACAGAGCCACTAGTTTATGTAGGATGGCATTAATTCTAATAAATAGGTTTATTTTAGGCCATTTCTGCGGCATTTAGATGTAACATATATTACATCAATGGCCATTTCTCAAATGTCCATTCAATGTACATACAGACTAAGTAAATGCTATAGTTTTACCATTTTCAGTTCTCCGCCTTCTCTTGTGAGGCACCGGATCATCTTCGTGCTGCAGGGCGTGCTTCACTCTCTCCATGGTGCCCTTCAGATCTTTCTTCACACTCAGATCTGAAACGATAGAAGAACTCAAATAAATACAAAATACTAGCTGTTTTCCCATACTTCAAGGTATAAGAGAGTAATCACGCAAAGTTATAATGTCAGTGTGAACCTCACTAACCAGGTTTTTATTATAAGAGTGTAAACTAAAAATGAAGAATTCAGTGAATAGTACAACAATAAGAAACATACTGCTTGAAGAAAACTTAGGCTCATCTGGTATCTTGCTATATTTTTGCATCATTTTAGCATAAATAGCTGCAGCTTCTTGGGATTCATAGCCATAGTCATCTTGATCCGGCTGGTCGGGGCCCGATAAGGTGAGTGCAGTGTTGTCTCGATCCACAGCATCTTCTAGCACAGACTTGTTAGCCGATTTTATAGTTTTTAGCGTTTTCTGGATCTTTCTAAGTGCTTTAGGATCTCGCATGGCGAGCAAGTCGTCACGCTTTTTCTGAGTTTCAATTTTTTTTTGCTTTTCCTCTTCATCTTTCTTGGCCAAAAACTTTTTTATGTTTGCCGATAGTTTATCCCTTTGTTTCTGTTCCTTTTTAGGGGGGTCGAATCGGGCCTTGTAGTACAGGCTTTCCTGAAATCAATTCGAAAGTCAAAACTATGTGTATTTTCCAAATTCAAGTAATTAGTATGATATTATAGAATTTCTCACAAAGTGTTACATTGACAATGTTCAATAACATTTTAACTTTATAAGAGTAAAATTTGTCTTACTGGGGTAATGATAGCGAAGCGTTACATTCTATTTGCTAGAGTAAAATAACTTAAGAAAAGTAGAGTAATTTGCAAAAAGTATCGAAACTCACAGATGACTTTTGTTGTTGATTTCGTTGAGCAGCTAAGAGCGTCTCCCGGAACTCCATTTTTATGATTCTTGTATCGATAATAACGTAAAAATGCTATAAAAGTAGTAACATTGCAGAATTTTCACAAATTAATTACGTATTTTATCAAAATACGTGTCAGAATTCACTTCGACACACAATCCCACCATTTTCTGGCAACCTACTGAACTTATAGTGATGTGCCATCACAGTCATTAGAATTGTGAATGTCAAAACTAAAAAGAAATGAAAGTGACATCCTAATCCTAACTTCCTAATGTAATATTAACATTTAAATAATTTAACATAATTCATAATATATGCGAAAGTGAGTTTGTTTGTTTGTTTGTTTATAACGCTTTCACACCCTAAATACTCAAACAATTATAACGAAATTTTGCATACGTTGTCAGGGCTACAGAAAAGGATATAGGGTATTTTTATCTTTTTCTATCGATTTCTGTGAGACCACAGGTGAAACCACGGGGCACAGTTAGTAGAAGATAAAAACAAACAGACAAGACAAAAACTAGCCTGGTCCAGTTAGCTCAAATTTTCTTTCACCAACTTTTAGCCATACTTAGGTGACTCTTAACTTTATGTGCCCGATAAGCGATATTTCGCTATGAGTAGATTAAACTAGTTAAGCAAGAACTAAGGCAATTTTTATATTTAGTACAAGTGGCCATTAATCTTACATGACATTGATTCTTAAAATAACATTGATAAATAGTTTAAACGTTAAAACTCGGCCGTGAAGATTGGGTGATATCCACATGGGATTCCTACTGCCTGATTGAAAACTGATAAAAAATCACTAATGATGACAAAAAAGACAACACTTTATTAGTTTGTTGAAATAATTGTACATCACTATTCATAATTGACATTTGTGCTTACCACAGAAAACCTATTGAATACCACAGAGTAATAAAAACAATAGTTTCGGAGATTAAATTCACAATCGACTATTTTTAGGTCTTGTGTTCGACTCGCAACTAGGTTTCCTCGCCACTCTATGTTTCCATACACTCTATACCTATGGCATAGATTTGTTATCTCTCTTTTTATGTTTCTCTCTCTCTCTCTCTCTATCTCTCACTTTATATCCGACCGATTAATATCAACAGAGAAAAGATGGGTCTTCGATCTCGCCCTCACTCTCGCTCACGCTCACGCTCTTACTCTTACCCTTGCTCTCACACTAGCTCAGCCATGCTCTCGCTGTTAGTGTCGCCCGCGCTATCCCTATCCCTATCCCTAATGTTGTGTTGCCCAATGCTGGCTCAACATTTAACAGCAAATGTTGCAGCATGTTGCTTAATGTTCTGGTGCTGCCTAACGGCTGCCTCGGTGGCTGAGTTGGTAATGAACCAGCCTTCTGTGCTGCGAGGCGTGGGTTCAATTCCCACTTAGGACAAACATTCATGTGATGAATAATTGTGTTGGTTCTATGTCTGGGTGTGAATATCTATTTAAGTATGATTAAATCAGTCTGCTCATCATGATCAAATCAGCTCTGGCAGCCATAATACAAGCTTTGCATAGTTTGATGTCAGATGACCGTCTGTGCAAAATCTCCAAATATTTATTTACTAGCTGCGCCTTGCGGTTAAAAAGTATCCTATGTGCTATTCTAGACTATAATCTATCTCTTTTCCAAATTTCATCCAGATCTGTTCAGCCGTTCTGGCGTCAAAGAGTAACAAACCATCCATCCATCCATCCATTCTTACAAACTTTCGCGTTTATAACATTAGTAGGAAGGAAGGAAGTAGGAAGGATAGGAAGTAGGATTAGTAGGATTTATTTAATGTAGACCAACATTGCTCAACATCGGTGTGGATGCACCAATACAACACAAATAAACTGATTTGGGGCCCTATTCGGAGATAGGACTTTTTCATCTCGATCTCGATTCCTAGAACTCGAGGGAGAATCTCCTAAAAACAAACCATGTGGTATTCTCAAACAAGCATGAGATGAGATGGGCTTTTCTCACTCAAATTACGTTCCATTTTACTCGACTGTGCTTGCTAAAAACCGGTAAAATCGATAAAACGTATTTCGGGACCATTCTGCTCATTAAATGCAAACAATAATTAAATATCGATATGTTTAATCAAATGAACTAAAATCATGATAATTATTACAAGTTATAAAAGTGAGAAGAATAAAATATAACATTTTCATTCCATAAAGGATTTGTGGGGAACGAAACGCACTTAGCCAAATAAGTCATTGTTTTGTTTACAAATAGAGGTTATTAAAATCTAAAAATCTTTCCGTCATCACGCCCACAAAAACTATCACGATTAACAACATTAAACACTTAATAGGAACTACTAAGGCTTTCGTTTGTCGTTAATCCCAATGGAATGGAAGATCGGTTTGGAAGTTTTTTCCGAATCAATCGCCCCTATGTACTAATAACATAAGACCTTCAAAATAATCTAACAGGGTTAATAAAGTGACGCCAGGATACTTGTGGAGATAATTGTAAGTATTAAGTACTTTCTTATCACTATTTATGACCACATAATTTGTAAATAACCAAGGTTAACTTAACCTAAAAGTCACAAACTTTTTCTTGTTTATAAATTGAAAAATGTTTCAGGTACCTACTGCGTAATTTATGCCGTTCGAGCCTAACACCTACCAACAAACAAGTCACCCAAGGACTCGTACGTGACTAATGGTTTCCAAGTTGGCTTTAGAAACCTGACTGTGGATGAGCTAAACAGCAATCACAACCACTATCAACAACAAATCTGTGGACTTAGTTACATAATATTTGTATGAACAAAAAAATTGAATTTTCTTAGACCCAGTAAGTAAGTATCTGAGAAATCACACTTTACACTAATTTTAAAAAGGCAAAAGTTTGAATGGAAGTACATATGTATATATTAGATAGATGATGGTTGTTCTGAATTAAATTTGGCACAGGGATAAAGATAGATACTATAGGAATAATCTGGATAAGCACATTTATACATATATATCAAGTAGCTGCGCCCCGCAGTTTCACCTGCGGTCCTGCAGAACCATTATCTCTATCATCCTCTTCATTGTCTTATCATCGTCCTTTTCTGTACCTCTGACATTGTGTATGCAAAATTTCATGATGATAGATTGAGTAGTTGAGGTGTGACAGCAGAACAAACAAACAAATTCATTTTTAAATTATTAGTTAGGATATCTATATTGCCAATCTACCTACCTTACACTCTGCATTAGGTAATATACTTACTAGCTGATCTCTGTACCTATAGCTATACTTCATACCCAGTGCGGTGAAGCTCAGCTCTCAGCTTCTTACATTTAGTGCTTTGCAATGAGGTTCGGCTAACGGACTATACAAACTAATATTACATAGAGAGTTTTAGGCAAGACAATCTAGCCATTCCCTAGTGATGTGCTTGCCAACAAAGGACAAATTGACTTTTATCTAAGTAGTATACCGTTCACTTTGGGAAAAATTATAATCATTTCCTATATTTTCCCATAAATCTGTCCAGTATGTCCTAAACAAGATAATTTAAATCAGTCATGTAATGCAGAGCAAAAGTAAAATATAATGTTTGATACATTAAGTAACATTGTGATTTTTTGTTTGCAGATTGAATTGTGATGGAAACCTGCACTGCTACTTAAATTCAAGATGCTTTACTTAATATTTTGGAAGTAATCTGTTATTGTTTTAAGGACATTCTAATGAGTACAAACAGATTTTGAAAAAGCATGCAGCGAAAAAGATAAATAAATCAGTTTTTTTTATTGTATTATGTCTTGTTATTTAACATACTAGTGATGATAGCCTAGATGATACGCAGAAGATACGCCTCTCAAGCCAGAGGGAGAGGGTTTGGACCCAGCCAAAGGCATGCTCCAACTTATTCATTGTGTGAGCATATGTACATATCTAATAGTCATCTGCTAAGTAACTGGAGCCCGGTATATGGCGACAAGCTCACCGCCTGTCACATTTAGGACTGAATATCGTCCGCTAAAGTGTGGATGTTGTACACCTCTGCCAGTCCATTCAGGGGAAAGGCGTGATGATATGTTATGTTCAACATGCAATGCCGAAAAATATTTGTATTGTATACTCCACTTTGGTAAATATACTAACCCCCTTAGCAATAACCAGTGTATAGCCTTGGGATAATTGTACAGTGTTTTGTCTTTATCTTTCTTTGTTGTTTTTGAACTCGATCGAAAATGGCAAAAGACTGTAACTATTCTGAGGCTATACAACATTTATTGCTAGCTTCAATAGAGTTCAAGAATTAAAAAAAAAGACAAAACTATATAACTATTCCAAAGCTATACAACGTTTATTGCTAAGGGGGATAATATTTACAGCTTAATATTATTTTTACAGACAAATTTACAAACAATATTATATAGCTTGGGGTGGGAGGAACATGATTGTAGATATTTGAAGGAAGTAGGATGGACTATGTCCGGGAGAGGATATCTTATAAGGAGGAAACTTAGATTGGGACAACTGAAGCAGATGTGATCTGTGTTATCTTCATCCAACCCACATTCACAGATTGAGTGCTCCCTGAGCCTGAGTTTGGCTAAATAAACCAGAGTGCACGGGTGACTTAATTGGAGACAACATAAGATCATGCTCATATGTTTCTCGGTTGAGCGGAATTTGAAGAACTAGGGAATTGTAGGGATACCTATTGGGTTGGATATCAGCATATCTACCCTTGATGTTTTGGGACGTCTCCCAGTATTTTGACCATTGATTTAGGAGGAAAAATTTAGGAAGAAAAAGGCCATGCGAGTATAATTGATGTATTCAAGATTCCAAAAGCTGCTTACAATCTATCTTGTCAAACCCTTTTCACTCCTCATTTCGTTTCCCTGTAATTTGTTAAATTATGGAATCCCTCATAAATTGTTGTAAAATAGGTTGCACTCTTGTGCAAAATTGGCCACCTATAAAGGATCTCTTAGTGTACTCAGTAAAGATGACAGAGTAGTTGTGATTATGCGACTTGACATAGAGGATAGCTTCTAGAAGGGCAATCGCTTCTCCAGTGAATACTGAGAAGTAAGATGGGCATTTATAACTAAGACTTATTCTAGCAGATAGTATGCAAACAGCTGCTCCCACGGCACTGACTGTCGATAACTTCGACGCATCAGTGAATATGTTTACGCCAACCAGCGTAATGCGATGCGATCCTTTGGTAAAATAGGATAGTCCTTGTCAGATCGAAATGAAGTGGACTATTGGGTTGAAAAGTGAGAGGCAATAATTTTAAGTTTAAAATAAGTATCAAACAAATATAAACATTGACGTATAGAATTTTTTTTTGCCCGTAGAGCAGGCTAAAGCCAACATAGCCATACCGTCTTGTCATCCGTTTGATTTTTGTACATGGGTTATAAGATGATAGCGGAGAGGGTGATGAAAAATTAGATGAATCCCTCCCCTTTTCCCATTTCAGTCGTGGATACTTTACTGAAACGTTAAGTCGAGTTCTGTAGAGAACACGAAAAGTTGCATTTCCTAATGTTTGTATCATTTGCTTACACTGGTGCACGTTAACGAACACGGCAAAGGTTACACAATTATTACACTTTAACACTCGAAGCATCACAAGTTTTAGAAAATAATACAAAATCACGACACCATTTTTTCGGTTCCCGCCAAAGACCCTCCTTGACGTATAGAAACGTATGACGTAGGTATTCAAATACTGAGTTGCCAGTTTTGTAGAAAAAATATATTTACGGGACCGAAGTGGCAACAAATGAGTCGCGACCCACTATCTCACTTACGTCTCGACTGCCTCCGACCACTCGAGACATCTCGGGCCCCAGCCATCGAGATAATCTCGATCTCTAGCGAAGAGAATAAGGCATCTCGATTTTAGGCATTTTTTTCGAGATGAGATGGTATCTCGAGTTGTAGGAATAGCCCTCCAGGCCTAAGCGATTGAGAGGATTATGGTGCGTCTTCGTCGATAGTGCATGATGAAGAGCTGTGTGAAATGCAAAATTATGAGATAGACGAAATATACGACTGGTAGATACGAATTACGAAAACGTAAGAGTAGGCAAACGATGTTAATTCTAGCGTATAATTAATTTTTAAATTATTTTAATAATTTATAGATATCATAATAACATATTACATACCTTATTACGGTACTATTAAACTGTGTGCGATTTTTTCCCGGAAATGGAGTTTTTTTTTTGTCATCATTAAAATGTACCAATACGTCTAACCAACAATACGTTGATACCTGAGGTTGATACAAAAAGCTGGCAACATTGAATTGAGAGTGCTCTTTTTAAAAAGTTGACGGAAGATTAAAAATGGTTCGTGTTTAATTTTTCGGATTAAATCTGATTTTTTCTGTTTAATCGTAGATTAAATTCACAAATTAAAGTAAAGTTAATATAAGAAAAGTGAATAATGTTTATAAGTGCGCTGTATTTCTCAAAAATCCGGTCATTCGAAGATCTAAATTATTTATATTTGTTGTTTTCCTACAGGCAACCTCCAAAAAGAAGACTAGGAAGTTAAGAGGACATGTGAGCCATGGCCATGGTCGTATTGGTAAGTCTTCTCGTTTCTAATAATTTAAATGAATTTATAAACAAACTGCATCATTGAAAACAATCATAACCTCAAAGCTGTTCTGGTTAGTCAGCACTCTGCTCGGCTGGTTATTTGATCATCCTCTCGTTTTTCATACTTTTTATTTTAGTAAATATAGAGAGTTGGCAACAAATTTATCAAATTGCCTACAGAAACCATATAGAAAAATTGGAATTTAATAAAAAATGCTGCACAATGTATTGGTCGTAACTATAGATCTTTGCACTTGTAATTCACAAAGTAAATATTGGCAATATTGGTTTTCAGGCAAGCACCGTAAGCACCCTGGAGGTCGCGGTAACGCTGGTGGAGAGCACCACCACAGAATCAACATGGACAAATACCATCCTGGATACTTTGGAAAGGTAAAATCATATTTGTCATGAAAATGATGTTTCATATGGCATGACCCAGGGCATACAACAATATAAAAGTAATTATAATTAAATCTGCTGCTGATATTTTACAGAAAACCTAAAATCTAGCAGATTCATTTGAAACATAGAAGTATCTTTAAATTTTCAGGTTGGCATGAGGAACTACCACGCTAGGAAAAACAAGGAATTCTGCCCTGTATTAAACCTGGACAAGCTTTGGACTCTTGTGTCCGAACAGGCCAGACTTAAATATGCCTCTGCCACCGATGGCAAGGTCCCCGTCATCAACATTGTCAAGGCTGTAAGTGTTACCTATATTATCACTATATCTAAAATAAGGGTCAATTCACACTGCAACTTTCACTAGGTAACCAAACTTAATGGTGTTTGAAAAATATGACACCGAGTTACTCTCAATGTATATCTGGTAGATTGCTCTGAATGTCCTATTAATAAAACTTCTCACCACTTTGCCACTGCCTTTTCGTTATAGTAACACAAGTTTAACATTCAGAGGTTGTAGTTTAAAAAAATAACAATAAAGATTGAAGTAAATGCTTGCTGATTTATAAAGCTCTATATTTAAAGAAAACTATTTCTTTTAAACTTGTATTTGAAAAATAAACTTTTGTTTGAAAAAAAATAATTGTACTGTCTTACTTGTTTCAGGGTTACTACAAGTTGCTAGGCAAAGGCAAGCTCCCCAAGCAGCCCGTGATCGTGAAAGCTAAGCTTTTCTCAAAAACGGCAGAAGCTAAAATCAAAGCTGCTGGTGGAGTGTGTGTACTGTCTGCGTAATTTAAGTCTAAAATAAAACTTAAAAATCATCTCTGCTGTTTGAATTGGTGTCTATTTTGGCCTCACAGCACAGGTAGTGTAGGTAGGTATCTTATTGCTATGATTGTTAAATCTGGAACAAGGTTATTGCCGCAAAAACGCCGATACGCCGTTCCTATTGGTCAAATAGCTTTTAACAACCAATAGGAACACTTTCAATCATCGCAATAAGCACGTCAAATCATGTACGAGCCCCTGGTGATAGACTACAGGGTTATTGGTATACGGTGTACTAAGCCCAAAGGGCTTAGGGACTGTACTCATCGTTATGAACAACTTTTACTATGGAGCCAACCATCTCGTAAAAAAAATTTGCTGTTCCTTACAAAAAGTCATTGATCGTCGACAAAATGTACAGAGATTCTTTTTTCTCGGTTTCAGGGTTGGACCCATAGTTGACCCTTTCGGCCGTTTACTCCCACCTGTTCTGTTGACAGAACTACTGGGATTTTATCCCCCATCCCCCATTAGTTCTCTCCACAAAACAAATCTCAATTCTCACCTGTTCTGTTGAAAACTACTGGGTTTTTTTTACCATTAGTTCTGTCCACAAAACAAATGGGAATACAATTCTCACTTGTTCTGTTGTAATTTAAACTACATATTTTACCTTAGTTTTTAAAGAAAAATTAAGAAAAAGAGTGTTCCTCTTGCGAGTTCGAATTTTTGCGCTTTCTTTACCCCCATAACTCCACTATTTTGCAAAGATTCCGCAAACCATTCGTCGAAAGGACATTTCACCCATGGACTGTTCGTCGACAGGCTTTTAAAGCTACAGAGAGTTTTCAAATTCTACGGCCACACTAACGAGAAATGCCATTGATTAACGCGTTCACTGTAGGTGTAGCCACGCCCGTCTCTTTTCCTAAGCACACTACTAGTAGAGTAAAGGGAAATTTAACTTTCCCGTGCCGCTACTACTCTGATTGGGTTATTATACGCATGTTAAAAAATCTATCGTGGATTACCTCATTACTAATTGCACTAATAATACTAATTAGTACAAAAATAAATAAAATAGTTATTAGTTTCCAAAAAAATATTAAGAACAATTATATCTTCTTAAAATGAAATATTGTGACTTCCCCACGGCATAACTTGGTTGTGCGTGTTGAAATTTTATTCCCCAAATCACAGACCTAATGCGGAGAAATTACCGGTAGTTTTGTCAACAGAACAGGTGGGAGTACATTTTCGACTTAGTACACCTTTTCCTGATAACCCTGTATAGATATTATATTATCCACACTTTTAATAAAAACGAAAGCAACTGTCTGTGGGCTGTAGATTTTGCTGAAAGATAATTATTAGTCACAGTATCAGTAAGATGGAATTTGGAATACTATTTTCTGAATAAACGCGACCGAAGTCATGGGTAACAGCAAGTATTTTAAACAGTATTTAGGGTGTTATGTAAGGGTTAAAGGGTGTTATGTAAAGGGATATTGGGAAGTAAAACACACCAGCTCTATTCCCAAAAAGGGCCAACACTGCCGACATAGTATTGACGCTTGGAAACCAGAGAAGTCTGTACCTGTATTTTTAGATATGACTAGGCCATAACTTGGAGTAACATGCCCCTGTATTACATTGTAGAATAGTATAACTTAATTTACATCTCATCTTGTACTTAGACCGGTTAGGAAAGATGAATAATGATAGTTAAATAGGTAAATCTTTATTGTAATTTATCAATAAATTCAATGTATGATTAAATACAAAGTTACATCTATTCTATATTAATGTGCATTTTTCATATAAAATATCAATACACAGTTATAATGTATAGCATGTAAATATGGCAGTATAGTTAATGATTGCTTAGATTTTAAAAGTAAAAAGTTTTTGTGATTGTTTGAGATTGACATTGATAAAAGACAGAAAAAGCAAACTATGTACTAATGTAATAAATATAGATCAATAGTGAAAAATACTTATCTAACACAAATAATTGACAAGCCTACATTTAATTAATTATGATTTCTTAAGCCAAAAGCATTGTACTGAAAAATAATTTTATCATAATATCATCCACCTAATATAGGTAAGGGTAATTCTACTATGCTATCTTCTTTACGAGATCAAAATGCCTTAAAGATAATTTCACTGCCAAATGTCATATACCTATGTTTTCAAAATGATGCAGATTGAGTTGTCAAGTCAAGATCTTTATAAGATTCGAGTTACAGCAGATCCCATTCGAAAACTGGGCTAAGTACGTTGTTGATGAGTATATATTGTAACTGTGTGTACAGGCCTCAATTCTGCAAAACTCTCATTTGGAGTCTGTGTCTGCACAGAGTCTTGGGGCCGCGGCGCTTGCTTGGCCTTCTTCCGCGCGGCGTCGCTCTCCGCGTAATACATGCTGAGGCGAGTTTTAATGGCTGCCAAAGCAGCACCATTAATTTCGTCATGAAATATATTAGTGTAACGCCATTGTTTCACCATAGGGCCTCGCCTTTTTTCTTTTTTAACTTTCACTGGCTTATCGAGATCTGTTGTCATCAGCTCTGTGCTTTGAAAGGCTTGATTATCAATGGCAATCATAGTGCCTTGTGGATTTTCTGGTTTGGTTTGCAATACTATGTATGCTGTGGTAGGCTGTGCTGGCCTGGGAGCTGCCTGAACTATAATGCCCATGCTCTGGCCTCCATTAGGAGTTTGATAAAAATTTGTAGCAGTTGCTGGAGGAATAGAAGATGACTGATACTGGTTTTGAAAGTAATTTTCAGCAATATTCACTAAATGGCCACTGCCAGGGTAAGTGAGTGGAGCAAAAGTCTCTTGTGGAGGTGCTGCTTGTATCTGCTGTGGTTGAGGTGGAGCTTCCTGAACCTCCATGCTCCTCTTGGATTTAGGCATTGTTGCTCCAATATTGTCAGGATCATAAGCTTTGATGTAATCTTTCCACATTTTTGAGATGTTTATTTCCAAGCCAGCAATTTTATCAAGCCTTATGAAGTCCTTTAAACGATGAGTGTGAACGATAGAATAAATGTGGTTTTTTATCTGCTCCACAATTCCAGAAGGCAGGCGGACTTCTCCTGACCTGCGATGGCTGTTCTTTCCTCTGTTATCACTAGGGAACATAACTCCATCATCCATTTTTTTGCAAAGCACCCTAACTTTTCTCTCAGTTATTGCATGAATATTCTTAAAGGCAGTTTGGCATACTTGGGTCTCTCGACCTTTTACTCTGATGAAATACTCAAATGTACAAGTCCTTCTGCTGCTTGCTTTTACTCGTTTTCTTTTTACATCCACTTGTCTCATCAAACCAAATAGATATGCATTTTGTTCATCATGTGTCTTCATACAGTAAAAACCTTGAAAAGTTTTTAATCGGACATCCTCAGGTACTTTTTGGAAACATCGACGTCTGCAGTTGCAATCAGGGCCAGGTTGCTTTGGAGGAACAAGTTTTCCATTTGCATTTATGTATTCCATTCCAGCTATCCTCAGTCGCTTTTGTTTCTGTTTGTGCCATTCTGAAATAACAAGATTTTTATACAAACAAATTAATGAACGATCTCACTTTCATTTGTTTGATGGAGAAAAATGGAATGCACTGTAAAATAAACAAGTTAATTTTTGAAAAACATGACATGAATAAAAGCCATTACATCTCTTGATGAATAGAGAAGGGTTGCAACTTCGCTATACACTCTTATGTTATGAGGTTGAAATTTTGGTTATTCACATAGATAAACGACTTTAATTCAACTTGTAACAAAACTCAGTAAATAAAGTTTCAATTTGACATCTCAAGAATAGTAATAAGGTAGTAAGAGTCAAAAATTAAAACCACCCTATTGAAGATGTCGAGAGAATCAATACAATAGATGGTTAAAGGTACATAGGCGGCAGCTTATACTTTAATATTTCTCTTCAGAGAACTTAAACTTTACCTTCTGGGTTTCTCGAACGTTTTTTAACAACTTTTCCAGCCTTAGTAAGTTTTATTTTGCGGTCATTACTTGAGACATCCGCCATTTTAGTATCGAAGACGCATTCTTCCACAACATTCATTCGTCTGATTCGATTTCCAAACCACCGTAACCAACCAGCCAAAATAGCTAAGGGCCCCTGGAAACGATCAGTCAAGTTGAAAATTTTCAAACCATAGACCATATTCCAATTTTTGTGAACGCATCGGAAAATTCTCGATCGCTCCCTTGACAACTGTTTGTTTTTGATTGGTTGAAAATTTTCAGGAAAATTAAAAAATCATTCTTTGGTTTTGCGGCGTGAATTTTCAGTTTTTTATTGAACTTGTTAGGAGTTTTCACAGTGAGTGTAATTTACTACAAATTACAAATTTGTTGTAGGTAGACTTAATTAACCAATGAAATTGTGTCAAGTCACCCCCCTTATATTGAGGATATCCGTTATCCGGCGACCGCAGCCCCACAGGCCGCACCGTGCCGCACCGCACATAATCTATCGTTTGGCTATGTGAACTGACTACTCGTAAATTAATTAAGTTAACATAACTTTAGGAAGAGCGTGGCAGAGAGGTTAATGCTTTCCAATCTGTGAGGCGCTGGCGAACTTCTGATTCGGAATTTCAGTAACAACCGTTTTATTTCAGATGGCTCCATTTAGGAGTAAGTGTTTGTGCAGTTTTTTTATACTACTGGTCAGCACTGCCGCGCCTGGGCTGGCAGATGCTGAGGATGCTGATGATGGAGTTACTGTGGAGGTTAGTTTAACATAAAATTCTATGTTGATAATAAATAACTAAAAGTGACCTAGTTTCAGTACTTAATGCCTTGTTACTTGTATGCCATGTATTTTTTATTACAAATTATTGTCACTCTCCTAAATAATTAGTCAGTTGTGCAATTTTTTTCCTTTTTTATTTTTATAGACTGTAGAAGAAGTGGAAGAACATTACCATAGCCCTCAAATTAGTTCCGCCAATGTGTACTTTGCTGAGCATTTTGATGATCAGAAGGCATTCAATAAGAGATGGGTCAAGTCAGAAGCTAAGAAACAAGGTGTGGATGAGAACATCGCTAAGTATGACGGCAAGTGGGAGGTATGTTGGTTTAATCTGTGTTTCTGTATGCTTTAATTTGTATGACGGATTATTTAATAACATTTTCATGGTTCTAATCAATCCATAAGGAATTTTGTCCTATGTGAAATACATAAGTTCAACTCTGTATGCAAAATAGCTCTTTGAATGATTATTTAATTCATGGAAGCAATATGTAGATGAGATTTTGGTAAATTTGTATTTTAGATCCAAGCTCCAGCCCGTAAGATCTTCAAGGATGACTTGGGCCTGGTATTGACCACTGAAGCCAAACACGCGGCTATATCGGCCATGCTGGACAGGCCGTTTGTGTTCAAAGACAAGCCTCTAGTTGTGCAGTATGAAGTCACTATGCAGGTGAGACCACGCTAGGTACTTTTAAATGGAAAAGCTTATGTAAATCGAAGATTTATTATTAATGATTTCATATAGGACTCACTAGGCTTTAATACGTAAAAAAAATTTATTGAAAGATACATGAAAATTGAAAATAGACAAGCAAGATTTAACATTTTACTAAAATCAGCAATTTTTAAACCTGTCAAATCTGATTAGTGTAATAATTCCTAAAATGTTGTTCAGTTATTGACTTATTCTTTGAATGTATTATTTGTCACTCGGTTAATTGGATTATTGTATGAGTGTAGGTGTAAGTTACGCTTTATATTGGCTAGACTGCTTAAGAATGTCACAGTGTGTTACATTATACTAATATTGGATTTGAAGTCTTGCTTAATTAAATTAAGTTTTCAAACTAAAGAAGTTGAACACATGCATGTTTTACTCAACAAATAAGACCTAAGTATCTCAATATGTTTAGCTAAAATACTATTATTTATATGTAGTTTGGTTCAAATGGATTAAAAGAAAAATATGATTGCAAAATAAATGTGATTTACTAGTGGCTACCCATGACTTGGTTCGCGTTTATTCAGAAAATAGTTTCCAAAACCCTTCCTCATGATATACTGTAACTAAATATCAAATTTCGTAAAGATCCGCTCAGCCCTGCAAAGCCTACAAACAGACACACAGAGTTACTTTTTCGATTTTATAACATTAGAATGGATGTGTAAAAATGTACTAAACCTGATCAGATGATCGATTGGTTAATGAACTTAAGTCTCAAATCTCAATTCACAATAAGGCCTTAAATTGGCCTCGACAAGTTGGAATGGGACAAAGGTCAATAAACTTGTTCCTCAACCAATCTTAACTGAACTATTGTAGGTATTTATTGTATCATTATATGTAGACAAATAATTTCTGGATAACACTAAAAGTTACAGGTCAAAATCAAAATGTATTTCAAAACCAAAAATGATTTAAAAATAATGTGCTGACAAAATAAAAAAAATGAAAATAGAGGTTATTTCTAGTGCTGTTTATGTATGTAATATTTAAGTGCTGTTTTCAAATGTATTTTGTAAATGGTTCCATATTTAACTTGATGATGTAAATCAACATGACCATCAAATTAGTGGGGATGGAATATCCAGTAAATCTAAATCAGAGTTTGGCAAAACTCCAAAATTACTTTAGGACATGCTGCATCATACTGGTATTCTAAAGAAAGATTTATTAACGTCAATAACCTTTTTACTATTGCCATGTCTGTCATAATGTACCTTTGTGTGTTCATGATCTTGTATATTCTGTACTATACATAATGTATGTATTTACATGTAAATAAGTAATCAGTCTGAAAGAATCTCATATCTTTTATCTTTCTTTGTCTGCTAATCTGAGTATGCTTCTAGGTCAAAAAAGTTAATGTATGTTCCAATTAATTTTGTCATTTATCTCATATCACTTGGCAACTGTCTAACAAAGTTGTGATGTATCTCAATTTGTAGTATTTTTTTGGTTATTTTGTTGTTATATTTTTGTTGTTCATATATTGTCTATGGTAAGGTGGGCAATATCTAGGTTTTGCACATGCCAATTTTTATTTTAATACATTTATTCATTCTGGAGCTGATTGGCACAACAACTAGACATTAAATGGTGCAAATAGATAGTTAACACACAATATCAATGAAATATTGTTGGTTTTCAGGAAGGTCAAAACTGCGGCGGAGCATATCTCAAGCTTCTCTCCCGCGGCACAAACTCGAAGGCAGATTTGCGCTATTTCCACGACCAGACTCCGTACACTATCATGTTCGGCCCGGACAAGTGCGGAAACGACAACAAACTACACTTTATCTTCAGGCACCAGAACCCGCGCAATGGAACGATCGAGGAAAAACACGCTAAAAAACCTACGTAAGTTTTTGTTGTTCGTTTCTTTAGCTTGCTTTACAGAGCCCTCGTTGCGAAGCTCAGAGAAATTGTCGCAGAATATTATCCACACAACGTCACACCTTTCCCCCGAAGGGGCTGGCAGAGGTCTACAACACTTATAGCCAGACGATATTCAGTCTCAAATGTGACAGGGGGGAGCCTGTCGCCGGGCACCATATACCGGGCTTCAGTTATGTAGCAGATGACATTAAATACGCACATATGTTCACACAATGAACAAATTGGTGTGTGCCTTCGGCTGGATCCGAACCTGCTCGCCCTGGCTTGAGAGGCGAGTCTTCTCCGGTTAGGCTATCTTCGCGATCCACTCTATTAAATATAAGTAAAACCGAAAGTAACTCTGTCTATCTGTTTGTAGGCTTTTCGTGTCTAAATGACTGAGTGAACGTTGATTAATTTTGACAATTAGGTACAGTATTTCAAGAGAAAGATTTTGGAAACCATTTTTTTTTCTGAATAAACATGAACGAAGACGCGGGTAACAGTTAGTTTGGTATGTATGGACCGTATGGTCGTTTCAAATTTTTTGTGATGGGGTATCCCATCACAAATGCGGTTTACTCAAAGTTCGTTCTTCCATCCAGCACCCGCCTAGACGACATGTACAAGGACAAGGAGCCGCACCTGTACACGCTGATCGTGCGGCCCGACAACACGTACTCCATCCTGGTGGACAACAAGGAGGTGAACGCGGGGTCGCTGCTGGAGGACTTCTCGCCGCCCGTCAACCCGCCCGAGGAGGTCGACGACCCCAACGACAGGAAGCCCGACGACTGGGACGAGAGGGAGAAGGTATCTTAGAGTCGTTCATTAAATATTTAGTACATGTCATAATAGTATTATTGACGTGACAACGTCAAATAAATCGATGAACGCCGGCAGTACGCACGAAAAAGGATGACTCATTGTCCCGTTACGCTCGGTCGATCAGAACGAGAGTGCTACACGAGTGAGCGAAAGGCACGATCGGCTTGAGCGTAAGGTTCGGCTTGCGCCACAGCTCGGTCGGCCACATGCTCTTCCACTCGGTTGGTCTATGCGTCCGAGGAGAAGATTTCGTCAATGTTTTGTTTTGACATTGTCACATTTAACTATCGTCCGTAAACCGACTTTATTTATTTATTCAGGTAATTAGACTCATACCAAATGTTAAAATTACAAAAAAAATTATAAAACTAATTTAATCATAAATTCAATTAAAAATAATAAATAGTTACCTAATGATAAAGATGTTATTGTTATTAGATTAATTATTTCTAACAGTTTTCATGGTTCGATTTTTTAAACATACACTACATATTTTATTTGGATGAAGCGACATTGACTAGTGATTTTTGTGTGTATTACCTACATGGAGTTTTCAGTAAAGTAAAACTTCCAGATCGTGGACCCGAGTGCGACGAAGCCGGACGACTGGGACGAAGAGGCGCCGGCGCAGATCGTGGACCCCAACGCGGTGAAGCCTGACGGCTGGCTCGACGACGAACCCGATATGATCCCTGGTTAGTTGGGACCTACTATCATTTTGGCTTGGTTTGGCTGTGACTAGCTATTTTTCAAAGTGTTCTTTACTTGTGTGGTTGTGTGCCCTTGGAGATAAATATTTACAGCAGTGGATGGATCTTTTTTAAACAGACGTCTTGAAAGTAGAATTCGACGATCGTCTCAATTTCTTTCGTTGAGCATTGGATCTGTAGGGAACTAGGGACTTGGTGACTAGCCTCGCTAATCCACTTCAACCCAGAGCACATAACACAAGTGCAAGGTATAGATCGCGTCATAAACGCCAAAAACGCTGGCGGTCAAGCTGCACATGGCGATTTATCTGTCGATTTGGTGGTATGACCTACCTATGTACCAATAACCAATACACAAAGCCCGCAAAGAAAACTTTTTTTTATTTTAATTTTTTTTAACCACGCTTGTCTTGAAGAAACCAATTCACTCGATACTTGAAGATAGCCAAATTATAAGTGCCAGGGAACACACACACTGGTAAAAAATAAAATAATACTCCTAGTACTTTCGTGCGCGAGTGTAGCCATGCGCAGACACGCCGTCCGCTTCCTTCCAGTGTCCTTTTTAAATGAGCTACCTTGTAACTGGTGTGTGTTCCTAGACCCGGAGGCGGTGAAGCCGGCGGACTGGGACGACGAGATGGACGGCGAGTGGGAGGCGCCGCTCATAGACAACCCGGCCTGCGGCGCCGCGCCCGGCTGCGGCGCCTGGCGCGCGCCCACCATACCCAACCCCAACTACAAGGTACCGGCACACTGTACCACGTATCCCTCACTCTAGAGATGGACGGCGAGTGGGAGGCGCCGCTCATAGACAACCCGGCCTGCGGCGCCGCGCCCGGCTGCGGCGCCTGGCGCGCGCCCATCATACCCAACCCCAACTACAAGGTACCGGCACACTGTACCACGTATCCCTCACTCTAGAGATGGACGGCGAGTGGGAGGCGCCGCTCATAGACAACCCGGCCTGCGGCGCCGCGCCCGGCTGCGGCGCCTGGCGCGCGCCCACCATACCCAACCCCAACTACAAGGTACCGGCACACTGTACCACGTATCCCTCACTCTAGAGATGGACGGCGAGTGGGAGGCGCCGCTCATAGACAACCCGGCCTGCGGCGCCGCGCCCGGCTGCGGCGCCTGGCGCGCGCCCATCATACCCAACCCCAACTACAAGGTACCGGCACACTGTACCACGTATCCCTCACTCTAGAGATGGACGGCGAGTGGGAGGCGCCGCTCATAGACAACCCGGCCTGCGGCGCCGCGCCCGGCTGCGGCGCCTGGCGCGCGCCCATCATACCCAACCCCAACTACAAGGTACCGGCACACTGTACCACGTATCCCTCACTCTAGAGATGGACGGCGAGTGGGAGGCGCCGCTCATAGACAACCCGGCCTGCGGCGCCGCGCCCGGCTGCGGCGCCTGGCGCGCGCCCATCATACCCAACCCCAACTACAAGGTACCGGCACACTGTACCACGTATCCCTCACTCTAGAGATGGACGGCGAGTGGGAGGCGCCGCTCATAGACAACCCGGCCTGCGGCGCCGCGCCCGGCTGCGGCGCCTGGCGCGCGCCCATCATACCCAACCCCAACTACAAGGTACCGGCACACTGTACCACGTATCCCTCACTCTAGAGATGGACGGCGAGTGGGAGGCGCCGCTCATAGACAACCCGGCCTGCGGCGCCGCGCCCGGCTGCGGCGCCTGGCGCGCGCCCATCATACCCAACCCCAACTACAAGGTACCGGCACACTGTACCACGTATCCCTCACTCTAGAGATGGACGGCGAGTGGGAGGCGCCGCTCATAGACAACCCGGCCTGCGGCGCCGCGCCCGGCTGCGGCGCCTGGCGCGCGCCCATCATACCCAACCCCAACTACAAGGTACCGGCACACTGTACCACGTATCCCTCACTCTAGAGATGGACGGCGAGTGGGAGGCGCCGCTCATAGACAACCCGGCCTGCGGCGCCGCGCCCGGCTGCGGCGCCTGGCGCGCGCCCATCATACCCAACCCCAACTACAAGGTACCGGCACACTGTACCACGTATCCCTCACTCTAGAGATGGACGGCGAGTGGGAGGCGCCGCTCATAGACAACCCGGCCTGCGGCGCCGCGCCCGGCTGCGGCGCCTGGCGCGCGCCCATCATACCCAACCCCAACTACAAGGTACCGGCACACTGTACCACGTATCCCTCACTCTAGAGATGGACGGCGAGTGGGAGGCGCCGCTCATAGACAACCCGGCCTGCGGCGCCGCGCCCGGCTGCGGCGCCTGGCGCGCGCCCATCATACCCAACCCCAACTACAAGGTACCGGCACACTGTACCACGTATCCCTCACTCTAGAGATGGACGGCGAGTGGGAGGCGCCGCTCATAGACAACCCGGCCTGCGGCGCCGCGCCCGGCTGCGGCGCCTGGCGCGCGCCCATCATACCCAACCCCAACTACAAGGTACCGGCACACTGTACCACGTATCCCTCACTCTAGAGATGGACGGCGAGTGGGAGGCGCCGCTCATAGACAACGCGGCGTGCACAACCCCGTAAATTAAAAAGACCTAACCCGTAACGTCCTCGTCATCTTAAACAATAGTCGATTTTTAGGTTTCTACAGCAGAAGGTTGCACAAGAGATTTTCACATGCGTATAAGTACTGTACCGACTCCACCTGACAAAAATTTTTTCACATGCGTTAAATACGCACACACGCGCATGTGTATCTGTTACTTTATGCAAATCTTTATGTAGCACATAGAATTATGTATTACGAATTGTACCATCAAATATGTTTGACTGTCGCAGGGCAAGTGGCGCGCGCCGCTGATCCCGAACCCCAACTACAAGGGCAAGTGGACGGCGCGCCGCATCCCCAACCCGGAGTACTTCCGCGACGACAACCCTTTCAACATGATACAGATTGTAAGCATACATACTTTTAACTTTATTTATCATACAAATTATTCGACTGAATGAACTCTATTCCAGCTTGAGCAAGAATTATTTCGTATGTCTGGATTTCCGGCTGTTCAAAAACTAAATCACAAAAATATTTTTGGGGAATATTGCAAAATTTGCTGTGATGTAGCGGTTGAAAGCGTAAAACACATCGTAATTCAGCCATTTTGTTCAAAATACGCAAAGACAGACTCGCGTGGTCTTCGGCTCACAGGGCCACTAGTACTATTTTGCAATAATATTCATGAATTTGTGGGAAGGCCTTCCACAAGAAGAATTGCGGGTAGCCGCTGGACTGTTAGACATGTTCAGGAGATCATTGTGGGAGGCCCTTGACCAGCAGTGGACATTTCCCGAGCTGTCATGATGGTTCAAAAAATAAAACTGTCATACTTCTTTCATTCCATTGAACCGAACTATAGTTGGTTTACAATTGTTTGTCCCGTGGCGCAGTCCGCGATAGGTTTCGAGCTGTGGTCGATGTCGCCGGCGCTGCTGTTCGACAACCTGCTGGTGTCGGACAGCGAGCAGGCCGCGCGGGACTACGCGGAGCAGTCCTTCGCGCGCAAGCGGGCCAAGATGACCAAGGACTCGGTACGTACACACTTTGTATGTCAAATAATCTTCATACATAGCATGGCATAGGGAGTGCGAACACGGACATTCAAACTGACGTTTTAAATCGACGAAATCGGCTATTTTTATACAAATTTGTCGAACTAGTCGATTTAAACGTCAGTTTAAATGATCGTGCCCGCACTCCCTATGCCACTCAGGTGGAGTCGGTACAGTACTTATGTTACCAGTGTCTTAATAACATTTTCTTTCCTTTACAAAATAATATTATTACACAATAGGGGACTTGCATCATTAGAACTGGAATTTGATGAAAACGGGACCGATCTGAAAGTTCTGTAATCTTTCTTAGAAAAGAAACCTAGTATCGAATTATGAAGTATTAGAATACATACAGATTTATGAATTAAACCATAGGGGTATTTATTTAATGCAACCGAATTGATAAACTTTTTGAAAACAACTTTGAGTATGTGCGCTGCAACAAAACTAATGAGGACTAAACAAGTCATTATTTCTGTGTCGTGACTCCTTTGTGTTGAATAGTGATAGAAAGTTAAATAAGTGTTAAAATGTTTCTCTTATTTCATAACACAATTGAGTGGATTCTAATTGTAGGGCAAAAGTCGTCAACAACATAGGTAGATATTTGAAAAACCTCACATTTCCTAAACATCTACCTTCTTGCTAATAAACGTTGTATAGCCTCGGAATATTTATAAAGTTCTGTATTTTTCTTTTCAATTTTTAAGTCGACCGAAAGGACAAAACACTAACTATTTCGAGGCTATACATATTTATTAGTAAGGTACTAAAATGTACCTTGACCACACTTGATTATAACGTTGAAGAAATCCGGGGTTATTTTTGACGTGTAACGCAGCAAACTTTGTGGGGCCGCTTCCTGCGCGCCACCAACTACAAGCCCGGCTACTGGGCGCTGTACGCACTGTACGTCGCCGTACCCATCTCCGTCTACATCGCGCTGCTCTATCGCCGCGCTAAGGAGGTTTACGGCTCTATTAGTTACCGAACCGTTTAGTCTAGCGCTAGATCACTTAAATATTTTTAGATGCAACTACAAACGATTTCCTTTGCTAGTACCTACGCAATTCCATTGGTGTAACATTTTATCGTGATAAACATTTAAGGTGATTCGTTTCGTTTACGGTACGTAATTTAAATTTAATTTTTTTTTTGTTTTTGGCCTAGAGCGGAAAACTAAATAATGTATGAATCGAATTTGCGACTTTCGTAGATGATTTACTAAATATCATAAATTGAGATGTTTTGAAGAGATATTGACGCAACAGTGATGCACAAGTGCTTAGGCAAAATAACAGATCCACAACAGAGCTATCAGTTATGTATACGGTAGTAAAACTCTGGCCTCGTCCACTTGTCATGATCATTTGACTGAGATACAATGGAGAACTTTAACATTTAATCTGGTATATTTAACTTATATACTGTAAGTACTGAATAGTAGCTAGATCACGTGAAGTTTAGGCGTGGAATTAAATAATCGGACAGGTGTGAGAGTGTAAGTTCGCTCAGTAGTGTGTTGTAGCGCTAGTTTTTTTTTAGTGCATCCACCTATACTATTTTGATTTTGGGTGGTGTGGGTGACATTAGACAAATCGTTCCCTTTCGCCCTTAAAAGTTGCCACGATTTATAAACCTTGGCTTGAAACAGCACTAAAACTTTGGGAGCATATTTAGGGTGCTGCCAAAGTTTTAGTGCTATTAGTATGATTCTATTCTTTAGTGTTTATACGGCTGTCACCCGCACCATGCTTTCCACCGTTTTTATCCACGGTCAGATGTGACAAAGCTAGAATATCGATATGTTTGTCTCTTCCTCGCGATGGAAAAACTGTGGAAACAATTTGTCCAGGGCTCATCATTGTTGTCCAGGCAGGGGTATACAACCTAAGCTAGTGAAATAGGGTGTGTGTCGCTAGAGCGTGTGCAGTAGCGCTAGTGTCGCAGGAGTCCGCGGTGGACCGCGCGATGGTGCTGGCGGGCGAGCACCCCTGGCTGGCCGTGGCGGGCGCGCTCTCCTCTCTGCTGCTGATCGTACTCGGCTGCTACTTCTGCTGCAGCTCTAAGGTCAGTCACGCTTGTTATTCTCAACACTAAAACAATATACAAACTATGTGGGAAGGCCTCCCACAAAGTGGGGACCGACGATCTGGTGAGGACATTCATCATTGGGGGAGGAATTTGTCCAGCACGAATGCCTTCCGTTTGAAATGATGATGATGATACTCTATGTACTAGTACTCTGCGGCAGATTTCATGCACTTGGAAGGACATTTCCTGCAATAAGCTTTTGTGTAACTTGCAATGGATGTACTCGTATGTATGTAACTTTGTTTGTTCGGGTGGAATCTTTCAACTCAATTTTGAAGCAGATATCTTCAACCGATTGAGCTGACATTTTGTAAACACGCACGTATAGTTATTTGTATGACATCATTCTAAATCCAACATGGCGGAACACCCAAAATGGCAGACAAGTTAATTTTACTACACTCCTACAATATGGGTATCAAATGCACGGGCTAGCTCGAAAAATATTCTTTTTAAGGTGTTGTCTTGTTTTAAGAAAGAAAGAAAAAACAACAAAAAACTCATTTTACGATATTGTTGCAAGTGACTCTGTGACAACATTCAGTATTTCGTAGTAATGTCATCGTATTGTATACAGGAGTCGGACCCGAAGAAGACTGACGCTCTAGTCGAAGACGACCCGCATGAGTCTGAGGGGGAGGCGGAGGAGGAGGGGCTGGACCGCGGGGGGGAGGAGGAGGAGCGGCGCGGGGGGCGCGCCTCCAAGACGCAGCTCGAGCGAGGAGGCGAGGGAGAGGGGGAGGAGGAGGGAGAGCAAGAGGAGGATGCGGACCAGGAGGAGGAGGATGGGGAGCAGGAGGAAGAGCCTGAGGTCAGTACGGTGATACTCGTGTTCATATAAACTTGCTTCTTACCTGCAGCTGCTGAGGTTTGTACGACGACAACGATATATCTACACGGTGATTATATGTCAGACCGACTCACACAGGGTTACCTTTAGAGCGTTACATTAACTCAGCAAACATTTTTAGTTTTTGAATTATTTAACAGTTTTGTGAAAAATTTAGTACAAAATATTACACAAAATATGAAATAACTCGAAAACTAATTTTTTTTTGCTGAATTAATGTAACACTTAAATTTAACCCAGGATGAGTAGGAACTCCCTTTGAAAGGGGACGGTCTGGATACAAATCACCCTGTATATTAATATTAGGTCCTTACGTATGAAATTGGCGTTTTGTACGGGAGGAATAAAAAGTCGTTTTTTTTTTGTAAAATATATTTAATTAATCAAAGTATGCACCGTTGTTATCTATGCACTTTTGCCATCTTATGGGTAGTTCATTGATCCCTTTACTATAAAAACCATGGGGGCGAGAATCAATAAACTCTTTGAAGGCGGTTTGGACTACTGCATCGGAGTGGAATTTTTTTCCTTGTAAGAAGTTGTCCAAATTCCGGAAGAAATGGTAATCTGTTGGAGCAAGGTCCGGGGAGTACGGTGGATGTCGCAGACATTCCAATTGTAGCTCAGCTTACTTAGTGGTTGTTTGTTGTGCAGTGTGTGGTCTTGCGTTGTCGTGAAGCAGCAGTGGCCTAGAGCGATTGACCAATCTCGGTTGTTTAACAGCTAGTTCTTCCTTCATGGTTTGCAGTTGCTGACAATAGATATCTGCCATAATCGTTTGGCCAGATTTAAGAAAGCTGTAGTGAACGACACCGGCGCTAGTCCACCAAACACTTACAAGTAACTTTTTCTGAGTCAATTTTCGTTTAGGGCAGGATTTGGCTGGGTCTCGAGGGTTCAGCCATTGCGATGAGCGCTTTCGATTATCGTACAATATCCACTTTTCATCACAAGTAATGATTCAATTTAAAATCCCTTCATTATTGTGTCGGTTGAGCAAAGTAACACAGCAGGCGACCCGTGTTTGCAAGTTCGATTCACTCAATTCATGAGGTACCCATCGTTCGAGTTTTCTTACTTTCCCGATTTGCTTCAAGTGGATTAATACAGTTTTGTCACTTACCCCGAAGCCTGCTGCTATCTCTGAAGTGCTTTGTGATGGATCCGCTTCCACAATAGCCTTTAATTCTTCGTTTTTCACTTTGATCTCCGGCCGTTCACGGGGTTGGTTCTTAAGGTCGAAATTTCCAGAACGAAAACGTTGAAACCAAAAACGTACCGTGCTGTCTTTAGCGACACCAGCGCCGTACACATCATTAATTCTTCGAGCTGTTTCTGCAGCACTGGTGCCACGGTAGAACTCGTACTCGTAAATATACCGATATTTCATGTTTTCCATTGCGCGGTAATAAGCGACGCCAAAGAAAAAATAATGAGGAAAATAACAAATGAATGACTGTATTCCAAAGAAAAAAAAAACCAGCTTAATGAATTTATTAATTTGAATTTCGAATTCTTAACCAAAGAGGAGATATTTCAGATCAAATTGATCAGTACGACAAAACGCTAATTTCATACGTATAAGTCGCGGCACGAGAGTTTAGCGCTGAGGGTAATGTGGAGGGGATATCTGCGCATGGGTATAGTCGTGAACATAATACAATTGTAACTTTAATTAAAAACACATTTGAATAAATAGTAAGTCTATCACTAAGCAAAATCTGGAGGATATTAGTGTCACAAACATTAATAAATAGTTAGTGTTAAAGTTTTGCATAGCTTGTAACAGGTTGTTTTACTATTCAAGACACAAGTTATTTTAGGCATATTCAATATCACTAAAAATACACTAGTATAAAAACTTTCACTAAATAAGAAAGGAACAAAAAAAACAATAACAATGAACGGCAATAACAATACACTTTAGAACGCGACTGTACAGTCAGAAGTCTGCGGAGCGTCGTATCGGGGCGGGGGACGGAATACGACTGGCTAGCCAATCGGCGCTACGCACGCGCAACCTTCGTCCCTGTAGCCCCCCTGTGATACCTAATTTTTTACTTCTGCGCAATAACGGTCAGCGCTAGACTTTCGTGCCGCTACCTATAAGGACCTAATATTATACCATTTGTGAGTTTGTTTGTAAAAGGTAATAATCGCAAAAACTACTGAACCTATTCTAAAATCCTTTCACTTCTAGAAATCGACATTATATCGGAGTGATTAGGAAACGCGAACAAAGCCGCGGGCAAAGAGCTAGTTCATTTATACTTACCGACAGTCACTCAAACGACTTTTTATAGCCTTTTTCTAAGCCAGTCTCTTCTTGCTATACCGAAGTATCTCGTTCGAAAGAAGACTTTCACTCCCTATCTGAAGCTGTCAGTCCCTAAGGGCTAAGCTGCTAACTTTGCTTTACAAAATAAATAAACAAATAAATAATTAAAATAAAATTCGTAATACATTGAATATTAATTTATTTAATTATTAATTAATTACAATTTTGTATTCAAAATTGTTTTATTTCACACTCTAATATTGTTGTATATTTTAGCCCCCACGCAAAAACGACGGGGTGTTATAAGTTTGACGTTTCTGTGTTTGTGTGTGTGTGTGTCATCGTAGCTCCCGAACGGATGAACCGATTTAGATTTTGTTTTTTTGTTGTTTGAAAGGGGAATTAGTCGGGAGTGTTCTTAGCTATGTTTCAATGCTTAGCTATGCATAAGAATCGATGTCAGGGGTTTTTTTGGTTTGGCTAGTTCTTTACAATGCATGCGTTGCTCCAGACGCCGCCCGCAGTGGACTCGGAGGGCGCCGGCGACGGCCAGCGGAAGCGGAAGCCGCGCAAGGAGTAAGCGAGCCGGCGATATAGTGCGAGCGGCGCAGGTATCTATCCAGTTGCGATACTAGTGTCTGCATTATCCACAAGCAATTTCTTTAGACATAAGGTTGCATTTACACTGCAAGTTGCTCGAATGCAAGTAACTTGGCTAACTTACTAGTGAGTGAGCTGAGTGTATTTTTGACTTACATCAGAACAAAACATAATAACTATATATATTTTAATAACTACATAGACAAAGTATATTTATTTTATCTAATGAACATAACAAAAAATATTTACTTAGTGATTATTTTTTAGTTTACAAAAATACACTTAGTTTTCGTTTAACATTCTATTCTAATATAATAGCAAATATGTTACTTTGCCACAAATATTGGAGCTTGCTTTATCCAAAGTATTATTATATTGTATGCATTTTCTATTCTCTGTTGAATTTAAGTTTGAAATTTTTAAACGAATTAATAATATATCTCAAGATAGAATAGTGTAATTATTAAATAACAACATAATATTTTGCACCAAAGAAAGGGGTTTTGTGCGTTTCGTACTGAGAACTGAGCTAAAATTGTGTAATAAGGCGGATAGCACACTGCGGCATCCCGCTGCGGTGTAAAATGTGACAAAATTTGCGTGGCGTTTCTCTGATAGAAGACGCTGTGCCAGTGTTACACCCTGCGGTTTTTTGTATGCAAATCGAGATTTTACAGTCGAAAGTTAAAGTCCGCATCACCGCACACCGGAGCGGGGTGTCCGATACAGTGTGTTTTGCGCCTGATGTGGAATGTCTTGTAAGGTTGATACTCGATACTTGCCAATACATAACTGAGGCAATTTGATTAGTACGGAACCCTAACTATAATCTTATAGTGCCTCTTGCGAGTCGTGTTGTCGTGTTGAATGATGTTGATGTAACTATATTCTTCAATGCATTGTACAATATTAGTAATATTGTACATTAGGAAAACAATAATCAGGTATTCATAGGGTGGGCCAATTATAAGTTTCTTTTTAAAAAACACTTTTCATTCAAATATTATAGTTTTATTAACTTTTAGCCAGTCACTTTCCGACTAAAACTCCTATCTACCTAGGTTCCTATTAGAACTCGAGTACGCTGTGATTACAGAAAGGTAACCTGTAGGTAGGTAAGTCAGTCGCTAGTCGCTACATAATAAAGCAAATGTTGCCATTATTTGGAATACAATAAAATTTAATTCATGTGGCTGCCTTGGCTGGCATGGGAGAAGCGCCTCCTGACAACCCAATTTTGGAAGACTGGTCATACTGCAGTTTAAGTTTTCAATATTTTCCAACGTTGATCAAGAGTAAAAAGATTCATTCTGTCCCGCGGAAATACGATACCGATCTTCTGACAATGTTTTGAGTGGGAAAGGGTTGACAGTGTGAAAATAACTTATGGTTTATAAAAATTGGTTGTCTGTAAAGTCGGTTTACTGACGATAGTTGAACGTGACAACGTGCTCACTCAAGTAGGAGAGAGACGGATGTCGAACGCTGCCGAACGCAAAGGCCGATTGTGCTTCTTTGTCGCTCGTTCCGCGCTCTCGCTTGCACTTCAAGCCTTACATGGAACGCCTCAGAGCGAGGTAACGCCGCATTTTTTCGTGCGTGCAGCCGGCTCTATCGAATTATAAGACGTTGTCACGTCAAAAAGAAATCATTAAACTGCCCACCCTATAAATAAAAACTGCAGACGGTCGTTCAGATCTCGTCCGCGCCACACAATGGCGTGAACTCATATTTCGTGCTACTTTTCTAAAGCAGTATAAATACCATTGTGGATGTGTTGTTGTTGTATGATATTATTTCTTATTTCGTCCCTTCTAGTTTATTAAGTAGCTGCAAATGCATTTTACTTTATCTGCATAGTTAAGAATTCAATATGTAATTCATAATAATATATGATAACTGTAGGTAAAGAAAATATTGTTACGTGTGTTCATAAGGTATTTATACATATTTATCTGGACCATGCTCTTAGTACTTAATATCGGAGATGATATAACGTGCAGTTATGCAACTTTGTACATAGAGTACATGTTTTATGAATAACTTATAACTATACTTGTTAATAGTTGAGCATGTTTATAATTGTCGAAAACTGTTTATGTGAAATATTTAAAGAGTTTCTTTATTATTTTTTACATACAAACTATGAAATGTTGTCATTGTAATTTTAGCGGTCGGTAGTGGGGAAAATATAATTATAATAACAGTGAAAGTATTTAAAATCTGGTTTTGGATATTTTCTTATCTCCCCCCTTAATTTCGCCGCAACCCGTGAATAATCTATCAATGGTCTCCGTGTACAGAAAGCTTTAAATATTGTTGTTTTTTTATAATCGAAACTTGTTTTAGTGTCTGTCTGTTCTTCCGTCGACACCTCGCCTAATTGTTGTACAAAATTGCTACCGTGGATCGATACTTTCGAAAATGAATTAATTAAGAGTTGGTTGTCGTTTCGGCAGCTCGTCAGCATAATTTGTAAATTACCTTAATTTTTTTCGTGAGTACTATTGTGTGTGATAGATAATGCTAATAGACTGTAATTTGTATGAATATGAATAAATAATTTATTTGTATCTATCTTGTTTTTTTTTACGTAGGTCATCGAGTCTGTAAGACACTGATAAATAATCAGGGCGTGACAATCTCGTTCAATGCTATAGTTTTTCGTATCGTAATAGCTAAATTGTCAGTCGTATATAATTAAGCTGTAAGATAATTCGTTACTGTACGCAAGTGGAGTTGTTTACATAAGCTAAGTACCTGTTCGCGTTATAAAATCGAAGTTTAACGGTGCTATTGTCCGAACGCGTATGGTTAGCAAAAGTTTGAGCAATGCACCGTTGAGAAGCGCTAACACGTCAGTACTTGGTTTCTATAGATTTGTAGGTAGGGCGTAGAAAGTGCGTTGCCCTCGAGCCGCGCCTGCTGTCGCCGATAGGACCCAAACCACTACAGCTGGCATCGGGACATGAAACAACCTCTGCCGATATCGGTCGCAGAGTTCAACCCATTAACTCTGATTCATAGAATTAACAATACATTCATCATGCTAACAAAGTAACAATCACTGCACAATGCACTATTCAACGAATTAATTAATTGTATCTAACTAATTCGCATTTTTCTCAATTCTTATGAACTTTCAAACACGACTACTGCAATGTTTATTTATTTTGTTTTTACAGTTTAGGTCTTCCAACGACCTTGCAATAACAGAATAGTTACAAAAACATAAAAGTACATATACCTACTAAAAAGGTCATATTATCTGTAAGTCCAGTAACCCGTAGGATGATGTAGTCCTATTGTATGAAGTAGAATTCTACCATTTACGGATACGGGTATACCTACGATTCGCCATCGCTGATTGAATGCATACGGGCGGCTCGCCCCACTTCAATTTGCTGAGGTTAGGAGCATCGGAACATAACTCACGCCGCCGCTCACCCGACCGGTCGTCAGTTATTAGCTGCCTCAGTCGATCATGCTCTGCGATTAGTCACATTATTATCAATAAAAAGGGACTTGAACTTCGGTTAAAAAATTAATCCATAAAAATTGACGACAAAATGTTTTTATTGTTGTGTACGTGTTTATGTTTGGGACTTAGTGAAGGTGCACAATCCAAGCCGAATATAGTCTTGTTCATCGCAGATGATTTGGTAAGTCTTTTTTTAATAACCGTTTAAGTTTGCATAGTTAATTAACCTATGCTAATGAGCCGTTTTGTTTTTTTGATTTAAGGTGATTCGTTCGCTCATGGCGAAAATTTAATTCGAATCGCATGGCTATGGAAGTAAATGTCGCGCCGTGAGGGGAAACGTTGAGCCTTAAACATGCATAAAAAGTTCGTCCAATCAAATAGTTAAAAACATAGATTTTTCTTACTGTTGTTTAGAATAGATAACTATCCAGCTATTTTAAAACAAATAAATACAAAACCACAAAACAATGAGTAGTAGGTACTAGAAGGCGCTACATGTTTTACTAAGAAATTCAAAATACATCCAAGATGGTTATTATTATTTCACTCGCAGATAAAAAAAAAATTGCGTACCCACCTAGATTCTTACTGGAAAAAGTATGCATGTATTTATAGATTTCACTGTTGATTCCATAGTTAAGTAAAATTATCTTAATTCTCTTGGGACTGCCAAATTTCACTTGCTTACAACCCTTTCGCTAATTCACGATCGCCTCTGGGCGTCATCAGCTTGGGAATGTACGAATGATAACCTTTGCCACAAACACATTTTTTTTATAAAAACTAAAACAAATAACTCATTTCACCTCTCTACTGATTTTTAACGACCAAAATAAATCAGTAATGTTAAATGTACCTTTGACTTTTCGGTCGGATTTGATTAATGATAAGTACGTTATTTGGAATAATCTACTCATATTTAACTGTATTTGTACATGGCTGTTGGGCGTTGTATAACTAGCGGGAGGCTGTTTCCAGGGTTGGAATGATGTGGGTTTCCACGGGTCCAACGACATCCCTACCCCCAACATCGATGCCCTGGCGTACTCCGGGCTGGCTCTGCATAACTACTACGTCACTCCACTATGCACGCCCTCGCGCTCCGCGCTCATGACCGGGAAATATCCCATCCATACCGGTAACTTCATCGTTATAAGACACGAATAAGCTATTATTCCTATTCTTGTCCGTGCAATTTTCATGCGTCAGTCTACACTCGAAAAAAGAAAACAGAAGTCATGAGAGTAGACTAAAATAACATTGTATGCGCCAGAATTGGGCCCCATCACCCATATTCTCATTTTATCATTCGGAAACGTTACAGTTCGGATCCCAACATTTTTAAACTCAAATTATTCGAATTTCAGTCCGAATTTATAAGTTTTTAAACGTGATTCATTCTTCCGATCGGATTTATACTTGATTTCCTATTCCGAAATGTATTAAATCGAATCGAACAATATGAGTTAACAATTTTTGGAATTCTATTGGATATATTTCCGAATGATTCAGAATATGAATGCAGGTCATTCACCAGACGCTAGACACCTTGATTGTATCGTTAAAACAAAGATTTTATAATTTATCCATTAGTTTACTCTCGTGGAAACAAAGTAAGACCCTACTCTCGCTAAAGAGAAAATGTAATTGTACTGTAACGTGTCGATGGTATCTGTCAGTACGATAGGTAATAAAGCACAGTTGTTAACATATTGAGGAAGTGGTTTGTAACTGACAAACATGTAACTAAACAGGTGGTGCTTATCAAACTTTTTTTAACCCCCGGCGCAAAAAAGACGGGATGTTATAAGTTTGATGTTGATGAAAATCGGTGTCAGGAATTTTTAAAATTTTTGATTTATACTTGTTTAAAAAAGTCAATATAGGTGACATGATATTTTCTAACTGATATAATAATAATAATTCTTTATTTCAGACCATAAGTCCATATTAAGCTATAGAGTAATTGATTAAAAAAATAATAATAATAACAATACAAAATAATTAAAAATGTCAACCCGTTACCAAAATAATAATTAGACGAACACAAAACAGAAAAATTACATTTTACACAAAATTTGAAAACAATTTGAAAAAAAAAAAAACAAAAAAATTAATAAAGTAAGTATACGAAAATCTTGTCACCTTAATCTAAACTTCGGCTTGGACCCAGAGTGCTCAATATGCACACTAGTCCAGTGTCGCATTATTGGGCAATCCAGGTCCATCCGCCAGGCGAACAGCTGCAGGTAGCTGTTGGAGCTGCCGCGTACCCGTCGCATCAGGGACGCGACACGCTTGCGCATGATCGCGCCAAAACCGTCAATTCGCGCATCCGCAAACATCCCTGACGCGCGGCAGCTTCATCAGCGCCCTAAAGGCGTTATTATACAGGACGCGCAGGGCGCTGTAAGACTTTTTAGTATACTTGACCCACAGGCTGCAGGTATAAAAAGACTGACAATACGCTCTAAAAAGTGTAGCCTTGACTTGATCAGTGCACCGTGCAAACCTACGGACCAGCATATTCGCCCTGATTGACAACGCCCTGCGCTCCCTTTCAACATCTGTGTCATCCTCAAGCGTCTCAGTGACCCAATGGCCCAGATACTTAAACTTAGCGACTTTAGCCAACGCGCAACCATTCAAAGTGACTGGAGGAACTGTTGCATAAGTTTTTGAGCCAGCTTTGAAAACCATAAGTTCACTCTTGATGGCATTGTATCTGAGCCCGTGGACCCCCGCAAAACCCTCACAGACTACAAGAAGCTTCCTGAGAGCACTGATGGTTGGGCTCAGCAACACCATGTCGTCTGCATAACTGATATTGTTGATAAATACACCATCAATCGAGCAGCCGACACGAGTATTGCTGAGCTCACGGATCAGGCGATCAATGTACAGGCTGAAAAGGCTAGGTGATGACAATCCACCTTGCCTTACACCACATTCCAGCTTGTACACATCCGAAAGTGACCCTGCCCATCTCACATAATTACTTTGATTGCCATACCAATATTTAAGCAGCGATATAAATTCAGGGGGAAGCTCAGTATCTTCTGACAATTTCTGCCACAACCTGTCATATCCTACAAGATCGAACGCTTTGGATAGATCTAAAAAGCAGGCGTAAATTGGCGTGCTTCTATCAGTGTAGTACTGGACAGTGTCGTATGTATTTATTTGTGTTTAAAGGTTTGTGTGAGTGTATAAAAAAAGGGGTAATGATTTTAGTGTTATGTATAAAAAGACTTTAACTTTAGTGTAGCTAATAAAAGGTGTAACTAATCTACGACAAGTATTTTAAATTGAGATAAATTAGGAAAAGAAGGATGCCGGATGCTACGCGGATAAGCCGCTGAACTTTTGGAGTACAAGGTCCTCTTGTGGTGGATCTTAGCCTATGGGCAAGGTCGTTACGTATCCATTGATTAAAAACTACAGAATTTAGGTACTGGAATGTATTTCTTTAAAGGTACACATACAAACATAATACACGGGGGTTGTTGCCCCAAAAGAACAGTTCTTAATTATTTAACAGTAGCTAAACCTACGTTACATTCGAACACGCAATGACTGCGCTTAAGGACAAAGTGATAAGGGGGTCGTTGCCCCGAAAGGAATAGATGTACCTTACGTCGGTACTTAAAGTTAGAACATTCCTTAGTTTAAATGTACAAGGAAGTAAAATAAAAACTAATACGAGTTTAAAAGTCCATCACAAAAAACTGCGCGCACTGGGACACGGGGACGAAGGATACCTTATTCCTTGAGGAGGCGCGGGACTCCACTGCCACCGCAATCCTGCTTCATGTCCGCATCTCCATTCTCCACCGCGTGGGTCGTTCGCGCCATCAGTTTCGCGTGGTTCTTAAAATGGCGGCGCGGAGGGCGCGCCCGCCGTGAGGAAGATTAACGGCGCTCTCGCATGCTACTCAACAGCTACAACACCGTGTACGTGTTTTTTTAACGCGGTGAACTCCGCCGGGCCGTACTGTGCACGTTTGTGCCTCCGCCCTGTCTTCAGGACATCTTCAAAAAAAAACTTCTTCGCTGTGCTCCAAGCGCTATGAGGTGCGTGCGGTCGCTCTCGCAGCTGTATCGGCCCTCATGCGTCGCGGCCGCTCTCGCATTTCGCCGCCTGCGCTGCCCTCCTCAGTCTTCATGCACCCCCCCGTGTCCGTGGATGAATTTGCGCGTTCCCAAACGTGATAACTCGTCTAAACTTACTTAAATCTACCTAGTTTTTTAAGGTTTTACTTTGAATTATATAAAATTAGATCTATGATCTCTCTAGCGTAATCTATAAATTACATACTTAACACAAAATAAGGTGCCTTTCCACGGCAAATGATGCGTGTGACCCTTGTTTACATCAAAATTAGGAAGATTACACGACAATATCCCTCTTTTTGAACAGTAAAACGCAGTTTTACCCACGAACGTCCAACGCATAGAAAATATGTGTCTACTCAAGTCTTATTCAAAACATGATAGATTGACATTAATACACTACCACTCTCTTGACCATCCATCCCTTAGTTCCTAATTCATACCTCAACCATCTATCCTATCCGCATTCATACCTACCCTTAAATCCTGCCGGTACTTAAAAGTATTACATCACGCTAGCACCCATGTCTACCCCTTCCTTTCTTACCATCAATCTTCAAATCTTCTTTTATAAAAACATTCATTATTAACTCTCTGTCACTAATTTCTGTCAGAGTATCTACAACGTTCCCATGACTACAAAGTAACAACAAGATCAATCCGTGCTATTGTTGGTGTTGATGAGGTGTATTCAGTGTAATTTTATTAAGTAGGGTAATCAAGACCATATTTAAGAATATCGTTTGAAACCTATCCATAAAAATAATTAGGCAAAAACTTTTGCTTAGAAAAGGTACTAACATGTTACATGTTGTGGCTACCTTTGCTTAAGCCGTTCCGCAGAAAAATTAGACATGTGGTAGCGGCTTTTAACCGAACCATTTCTACTAAGATCCAATGCCTTGTGGCATTGAACAAACAACAATGTCAATTGATCCTTATCGTAAAAACCTAATAACTAATTGTGATGCAGTACATCATATATCATGCACACCTTAGTAAGTAAAGTATAATAATAATAAGTAAATAACCTTTTGGTCATTAACTATGAACTCAATAAAAAGATCATGAAAAAGAGAACTTGTGTTTGAATTTATCTCAAACTGAAAATTTCCAAAAATTGTAACCATTTGAGTTGAATAAGCTAAAATTCTGCCTATAACTCTAATCTGATTTGTGACAAAGTAAGTAGTTAAGTGTAATTTATGAAATACCTGCTGATGGAAAAGAATATGCATTTGGTTTGCATTTTGACGTATCAGTAAAGTTTAACAAAAACAGGTAGAACGGAACTGTTCCAAAGTACCAAGCAAGTAGGTATTATAGTGAACCAAAAAAATGTTGAATTAAGTCGACCTTCTTAACAGAGGTGTTAAATATGAACGCAATGCAAGTAATTGCATTGTTTCTTATCTTTACTAACCTGTTTACAAACAAAAACTATGTTTGAAAAATTAATTTGTTCAAAAATTTCCGAATGACAACTTAAGATTCCTTATTAAAAAAATATTAATAGTTCAAATTTCAAAATACTAATTTGGGCCCATGGCCAGGTATGTATAGGTACGATTTAACGAGTTACATAACCATAAGTTTATTAGTTTGGTTTTTATTTGAGTTACAAAGTGCCGCCATTTCCCTTAAAAATGGTTCAGATTTAAAAATTGTTAATTTCATTATTTCTTCAAAACTACTTGGCCAAAATTTAAAATTTAAAGAGAGCTATGCTCGCTTAGTCGTCCAGTTTCAAAAATTAGTGAAATCTCAAAAAAAATTTTGCCGCCATTTTAAAAAAAAATACATTAAATTTTTCGAAATTCTTTAAAAAACAATTGTTTGAAACGAAAATGTTATGTTATAGTAATGATTCGACGTGAAAAATATGTCTAACCAATATTACTAATTGAAGGGTATAATGGGGTACTGTGGTATATCGGCCACCTAGAAAATTCTTTTAAAAACAAAATATTTTCAACAAAAACAAAATTTTAGATATTATTACATTTAAGTACCTTGTTTCACCATATCTTTTACATGGTACTTGCCTAAGCTACCTGATTCTAAATCTTCTAGCATGTAGGCCACATCAGAAAGTTTTCTTGAAATCTTACATTTCACGAAACGCGGAGCTAGTTTGCTGGAGAAAAAATTAGCTGCACTAGATTGGACGAAATTCCTACGCCACACTATGTCACCTGTGTCGAACGTCACGTGTTTTCGTCTCCTATTATACCTAGCTGCACTACGCTGATACGCATCCGTCAGTGCTTCCTGAACTTGCTCAAAGATGTCGGAGAGCTCGGTCAGGGCTGTCGCGGACTTTTCCCTATCAGCTACTTGTAAGGCTATCAAATCTTTTGGTGGTTTCGTGTGTAGAGAGTGTAGACTGCCGTCTACCATAATCTCCCTTCCTGTCATCAAAAAGTAGGGCGTGTAGCCCGTAGCAATATTCACGGAGCTATTAAGAGCTAGTTGAATGCGTGGCAAATGCTTCGACCAAGTACGGTGGTCGTTACCGACTAAAATTGATAAACAAGTCTCCACTGTTTGGTTATATCGTTCCACAGTATTAGACTGTGGAGTGTAATAACAATTATAAAAGATTTTGGCGATGTTAAATCTTTTAGAAAATTTAGTGAAATCTCTACTCTTAAAAACAGTAGCGTTATCGCATATTAAAATCGAGGGAGTTCCGTGCTTCATAATAATTTCGGATTCTAGAAAAGAAGTAATAGTTTTTGTAGTTGCCGTTCGCAGCGGGTGCAACCAACAATACTTTGTGAAAATATCAACAACTGATAAAATATATATGTGCCCAGAATGGGCTTTTGGGAATGGGCCTATCAAATCGATTGAAATCGTGTGTAGAGGGTAATGAACTGCTTTTTGCGTGGTCATCAAACCTTGCGGTGCCGCGTTATTGTGCTTGTACGCTTTACACGTATGGCATTTTTCAACGTATTTAACTACATCGGCGTGCATATTCCTCCAGTAATACAGACTCTTAAGTTTATAGTACGTCTTGACAATACCTGGGTGTACTGCGTCGAGGTTATCATGGGCTTCGTTTATACACGATTCAATTAATTCGGAAGGAATTACAATTTTCCAATTATGTTTGTCTAAACTCGATTTTGGATTATTATAACGATATAAAATGTTCTTTTCTATGAAAAAATTTTTGTAACTTTGCGGTTGAGTTTGACAGCCCTTAAAAATTTTCAAATACCAAGTGTCAGATGTCTTATCTGCTCCTTCAGCGTAAGTAATTAGATCTACCGACATTCGTGACAAAAAATCGGGTACGACGTGTAATTTGCCTTGCTTATGGCGGATATCGAAATTATATTGAGAAATTTGCATTGCCCAACGGGCTAAACGTCCGGATGGGTTGTTTAAAGATCTGAGCCACTTGAGACTCATATGGTCAGTCACGATTGTGAAACGAAACCCATCCAAATAAGACCTAAAATGGTTTATGGAGTCTACGACTGCAAGTAATTCTCTCTCAGTAGTGCTATAATTGCGTTCCGGACGAGATAACAGACGTGAATGATAGGCTACTGGGTGTTCGGTACCATCGAATTCCTGTGTTAGAACACCTCCAAGACCTACTGATGATGCGTCGCAATGCAACACAAACGGTTTTGAGAAGTCAGGGCAGGCTAAAACTGGAGCTGTTAGCAGAGCTTGTTTGAGAGCGTCAAACGACTTATTTGCTTCATCAGTCCATTCTACTTTGTCCTTCCCTTTTCTTTTACCTATCAAGGCTGTCATCGGAGCTATGATCGTGGAAAAATCTTTAACAAAACGCCTGTAGTATGAACACAAACCTATAAAACCCCGCAACTGCTTGGCAGTGGTTGGCAGAGGAAAGTTACGTATACTGGTTAATTTATCAGGGTCGGTTTGTAAGCCGTGGGCGTTTACAACATAGCCTAGGTATTTTAACTCTGGCATGCAAAATTTACACTTCTCTAAGTTTAATGTTAAGCCTGATTGTTTAAGGGCTTCAAAAACTTTATCTAATATCTCGATATGTTGATTATAAGTGGGTGTTGCGATAAGCAAGTCATCCAAAAATGCAAATACCTTTTCGCCAAATTGGTGTGAAAATAGCTTATCAACTAATCGTTGCATCTCGGCTCCCGCATTTGAGAGACCGAATGGCATGCGCTTAAATTCGAAAAGACCCCTATTCGGGACTATAAAAGCAGTTTTTTGACAAGAAGTGCTCGGATCTTCTTGTTCTGATAAATCTCGATTCGACCTTGACGCTATACCGTCGGAATCGTCTAACAAAATTTGCCAAAAAGAACTAGAAAGGTCAAGAGAGGTCAAATATCGTGACCCCTTAAGGTTATCTAAGATTGAACTAATGTAAGGTATCGGATACGAGTCCTTAACTGTGACATCGTTAAGTTTCCTAGCGTCTAAACAAAATCGCAATGAACCGTCCTTCTTAGATGCCATTACAACTGGATTCGCCCAAGGAGAGCGTGAAGGCGCGATTACTCCTAATGCTAACATCCTATCCACCTCTTCATTCAACGCCTTAAGTTTAACTGGCGACAATGGGTAATAACGTTGCTTGATTGGTGGGCCTTCGGTCACAATACGGTGTGTAACCAGGTTAGTTTTACCTAAGCCAGCCTTTTCTGAAGAAATACTCGTAAACTTCTGTACTATCCGAGAAAGTTGTGACTCCTGGTCACTGGACAGTTGTTCGCGAGGAACTATTGCCTTAACTTCATCTATTTGCATTAAAGAATCACTCGGGATATATGATCCCGTCGTTGGTTTAGTAGCAAGACAGTTTTTGTCAAAATTAAAAATGTTCATAATTTGAAATGCATAAACAAAATCCATACCTAGAATTATATTATTGCGTATATTCGGCATTGCAATAAAATCAAACGACTTCGAAATTTTACGAAAAGTAGTTGGCAACGAAAGTGTGCCAGCTATTTTTATCGGTGACCCATCAGCAGTTCGAGCATTAATAAAAGTACTCTTCATGCTCGCTTTATTTAAAAATTCTTTGTGAAAGTTATTTCCAAACACTGAAAAATTCGCACCAGTGTCCAATAAACCAACAAAATTATTGTTATTAATCTTAAATTTAAGAAATAACCTATTATCATCTTCAATAGTTAATACTTCAGGAGAAATCAAATCGCATTGTGTGGGTGGTGTACGATGCTGACCAACTTCCCCTTTACTTAGTTTTTTTGTTTAAAAAAATTTTGGTTGTTGTTACCTGACCTTCCCCTATTTACTGGGGTGGTAGAATTATTACAATCTGGACAAGATACTGTCGTTACGTCGTGCTTACCACACTTAAAACAAATCACGCCTGGGACACTCCGGCAGACTTTGTAAGAATGACCAGAACGCTTACACTTTCTACAAAATTCAGGTTCAAGATTGGGCCTAACAGCTGGGCTTATCTGCTTGCGATATGTTTGTGTTATGTTTTGAGCCGGAGAACTCTGCCCTGTATTCTGTACCATGCCCACCCTGTAATTTTTGTTGCCTAACAGGCTAGAGTAAGCCTCATAGTTTTTACTTAAAGAAACCAAACTTTCAAAAGAGCTAACCGCATTATTAGCTAACAGCTGTGCATAAGCTGGCAATAAGTTGTGCTTCACGATTTCAATCAGAGAGTCATCAGGTATAGGCCTACTTAATTTGTGGTTAAGATCCTTGATATCTATAACAAAATTCAACACGGATTGACCCTGCTTTTGTTTGAGATCTCTAATGGTCTTCTCAGTACAATACTCATAGTCAATAGCCAGGAAATTTTGTTTAAAAACTTCACACAGTTCCTGCCAGGTATTAATTTTACTTCGAACAGACCTATAAAGTTTCAACGCTGTACCCTGAAGTAGTTCGGAGAAACCTCTAAGAAGTATAGACACTTCGACATTTCTCGCAACCCTAATTTCTTCCACACGGTTTAAAAATTCATTCACACATGTCAAACCATCATATTTTAAGTTCCACGACTTTAAGTTATGGTTACTATTATTCACCGCAGCGTAGATGACTTGTGGTTCTTGTATATTTGGCAATTCAACTTTATCACAATAATTATACATTGTTGAGTGTTTATTATTCATAGGAGGGATAAAGTGGTTACCTTCATGAAGTGCAGGCTGTGGAATTTCGAAGTTGTTAGAGTAGGTCACCGCTGTGCTTATTTTTGTTGAAACATGGTCACAGGCAGCATTCCCTCGAGGACTCGTATTGACAAAATTGAGATGCTCCGTGATCGGCTGATCAAGGAAGCTTGATGTTGTCGCAATAGGAGACATTAGTGGTTCTTGGTACATGGATGGTTGAATTCTAGTTCTCTCCATCATAGTTGAAAACACTAAAACTGACAAAGTACTGTTAAACACAATATTTGTCTAAGCAAAAAAAATTTATATAATGCTGTGAAGCCGCATTCATCTAGATGAGCTACCAAATGAAAAGAGAATAAACATTCAAGTCCTGTAAAAATAGACAGGACATCAATTTGTAGGTTAGCTGTTCTGTACATATACTTACAAAGCAGTACACAAAATCTTTTTATTCTTTGAAATTCGAATGCTTTACGTTTCAATTCAATGGATAGGCAACCCTTGCCTGTCTTCGTGATGCAAAAAAAATATAAAAAAACTTGTGTGAAAATAATAATTAAAGGAGCTAAGATTCCATAAATATGCTAATGATTAAAAACTATATAGTTCGGGCGCCATTGTCGTATGTATTTATTTGTGTTTAAAGGTTTGTGTGAGTGTATAAAAAAAGGGGTAATGATTTTAGTGTTATGTATAAAAAGACTTTAACTTTAGTGTAGCTAATAAAAGGTGTAACTAATCTACGACAAGTATTTTAAATTGAGATAAATTAGGAAAAGAAGGATGCCGGATGCTACGCGGATAAGCCGCTGAACTGTTCGGGCGCCATTGTCGTATGTATTTATTTGTGTTTAAAGGTTTGTGTGAGTGTATAAAAAAAGGGGTAATGATTTTAGTGTTATGTATAAAAAGACTTTAACTTTAGTGTAGCTAATAAAAGGTGTAACTAATCTACGACAAGTATTTTAAATTGAGATAAATTAGGAAAAGAAGGATGCCGGATGCTACGCGGATAAGCCGCTGAACTTTTGGAGTACAAGGTCCTCTTGTGGTGGATCTTAGCCTATGGGCAAGGTCGTTACGTATCCATTGATTAAAAACTACAGAATTTAGGTACTGGAATGTATTTCTTTAAAGGTACACATACAAACATAATACACGGGGGTTGTTGCCCCAAAAGAACAGTTCTTAATTATTTAACAGTAGCTAAACCTACGTTACATTCGAACACGCAATGACTGCGCTTAAGGACAAAGAGATAAGGGGGTCGTTGCCCCGAAAGGAATAGATGTACCTTACGTCGGTACTTAAAGTTAGAACATTCCTTAGTTTAAATGTACAAGGAAGTAAAATAAAAACTAATACGAGTTTAAAAGTCCATCACAAAAAACTGCGCGCACTGGGACACGGGGACGAAGGATACCTTATTCCTTGAGGAGGCGCGGGACTCCACTGCCACCGCAATCCTGCTTCATGTCCGCATCTCCATTCTCCACCGCGTGGGTCGTTCGCGCCATCAGTTTCGCGTGGTTCTTAAAATGGCGGCGCGGAGGGCGCGCCCGCCGTGAGGAAGATTAACGGCGCTCTCGCATGCTACTCAACAGCTACAACACCGTGTACGTGTTTTTTTAACGCGGTGAACTCCGCCGGGCCGTACTGTGCACGTTTGTGCCTCCGCCCTGTCTTCAGGACATCTTCAAAAAAAAACTTCTTCGCTGTGCTCCAAGCGCTATGAGGTGCGTGCGGTCGCTCTCGCAGCTGTATCGGCCCTCATGCGTCGCGGCCGCTCTCGCATTTCGCCGCCTGCGCTGCCCTCCTCAGTCTTCATGCACCCCCCCGTGTCCGTGGATGAATTTGCGCGTTCCCAAACGTGATAACTCGTCTAAACTTACTTAAATCTACCTAGTTTTTTAAGGTTTTACTTTGAATTATATAAAATTAGATCTATGATCTCTCTAGCGTAATCTATAAATTACATACTTAACACAAAATAAGGTGCCTTTCCACGGCAAATGATGCGTGTGACCCTTGTTTACATCAAAATTAGGAAGATTACACGACAACAGTGTGTTTGAGAGTCAGTACTGCTGTTTCAGTCGACAGCCCAGATCTGAAACCAAACTGAGCGTCATGCAGCTGTAGATGCTGTTGCAACTGACTCTCAATCACACTATCCAGCACCTTAGCGATCACAGTTGCCAGTGATATAGGTCTATAATTGTTTTTGCTAGAAACATCCCCTGTTTTATTTTTGACAATCGGGACAATCACCGTCTTCATCATGGCCGCTGGTAGGTATGTATGTCCGACACAGAAAGTGAAGAACATGGCGAGCACCCTGGGTAAATGAACACCCGCATGTTGCAGGTGTTCAATACTCAGTGAGTCGTGACCTGGGGATTTTCCTCGCTTCATGTTCCTCAACACCTGTGCAACCTGTTTTGCCGTGACACGAAAAACCGATTGTCCCGTCTGTGGCACCCTTAACTCAGTCCCAGTGTTCACAGATCCCAGAGGAGAGCAAACCCTAAAATGTTCCCTAAATAAGTTGGCAATTTGGCCAGGGTCACTAATGCCCTCCACACTAACTGGAACACTCGGCTTCGGGTTCAGTTTGTTAGTCTCCTTCCAAAAACTACTAAAATCTTTTGCTGCATGTTTTGTCGCAAGAATATCCATTTTTGTTTGGGTTTCATTGTTCTTACACCATTTGAGTTTACTTTTAAATGTTTTCCTTGAGTCCCGCATTTGTTCATAAATGCAGCCAGATGTGGGTTTTCCATGTACGACCCATTCATGAAACCGAAGCCGAGCCTCCCCATGCGCCTTTTTACAATTCTTGTTCCAGCCTGTAATGTACCGCCTTTTTTGTAAGCTACGTTTACATTTCTTACTGTTCCTAGAGCACTCTGCAGCTGCAACTCTGAGTGTGTCAACTATTTTATCATACATTTTATCAATCACTAATTTGTGTCCTAGATTATTACACGATGTACCCCCACATTCTCGAAGCTCAACCGGAAAATCGACATCACGCAAGTTTGCAGAGCATATTTGCCAATATCGATCAACCTGTTGTTTGTCCCTCTCACCCCAGACCACCTTATCCGGCACGGAGGTTCGACAAGTTACCTTAGGTACTAAAACATCCAAGTTACACGTCATCTCAAGGGCAAAATGGTCGGAAGTTGAGACCTCATATCTTATGTTGGCACTTACTACTGTTTTTATTGATATTGATATAGGTAACATAATATTTTCTAAAATAACTGAAATGGGTAACATGATACTTTCCCTGCGTTATTTTGCAACTACCTGTGCTTCGCGGTTATAAAGTATCCCATGTGCTATTCCAGACTATAATATATCTACGTGCTAAATTTCATTCAGATCTGTTCAGCCATTCTGGCGTGATTGAGCTACAAACATCCATCCAAATTTTCGCATCTATAATATTAGTGTGATGCATTTAAGAGATTACAGTGATCTTAGTTATTCTGCGTGTCTAGGTATGCAACACGGTGTTATATACGGAATGGAACCAAGAGGACTTCCGCTTTCCGAGAAACTACTACCGCAGTACCTGAAGGAGCTCGGATATAAAACACATCTAGTCGGAAAATGGCATTTAGGACACTACAAGAAGGAGTATCTTCCATTGTATCGCGGGTAAAGAAAACTACCTTACCATATCGTATTCTAGGTCAATGTTCCTCTTTGTAGTAACAGTTGTACACATTAAAGTTATTCTTTATATTCATTAAGTTAGCCTTTATTGTAACTAAGAAAGCTACATCGAAGTTTCTTAAATTAACTAATTCGGAATCAGGAAAAAACTTTTTTCTTAGCATTTTTTTTCATAAAAGTACTTTCTTACAAAATTTAAATGTATCTGCTTTACTTATAATGGCGAAGGGAGTCAGTAGCTTAGTATTGATGTTTTGCAGATTTGACAGTCACACTGGGTTCTGGACGGGCAGGATAGACATGTTTGACCATACTTCTATGGAGAAAGGTTCGTGGGGCTTTGACTTCAGACGAGGTAAATAATTCCTATTCTGTACAAAACTATATATATTTTTATGCGAATGTCACCAGCAACCCTTGAAGTTGTGGCTTTAATTTTTAGAAAAAGCAACGCTCTTTCAAAACGTTAGCTTCGAATCGACAAGACGTTTTTCTGATACTGAGAATATCCCAATTGTCAAACTAAAAATTAAATTTAAAACTAAGTTTTAAATGTCTGTGAATTTTAGTTTTTGGCAATAAACACTTTTTTTAGTTGTTTATTTTATTCAACAATGTCTCTCGTATGCTGATTTTCAGGTTTTCACGTAGCACATGACCTTTTCGGTAAATATGCTACGGACGTCTACACAAGTGAAGCGATCAATGTGAGTTCAAACTAGAAACATTTTTTCTCAAATTTGGCATTAAACTTTAATTACGTGAAGACACACACAGTGATTGTTTCCTTACTGTGTATAATTTGCATATAAATAAAGCAGCCGGTATTTTTCTATCAGGATTGGTTGTAAAATCAAATCGCATCCGCGTTAAATTTTGGTCAATAATAGAATTAATTACATTAATAATTGGTTTATTGACTTTTCTGATTGTGACTACATCGAAATGAACGATTAACGTACCGATGTTAAAAAAGAAACGGCCTTTATCTATTTCTAATTCGAAGCTGGGACTGAGCGACCTATGCAGGGCTATTCACAACCATTCGGAAACGTTTCCGTTCGGATTTCCAAAAACCTAAATTTTCGAATGTCAGTCTATATTCATAAGTTTTTAAACGTGATTAATTCTTCCAATCGGATTTATACTTGATTCCCTATTCCAAAATGTATAAAAGTAGACTGAGATTCGAACAATTTGAGTTTGAAATTTATGGGATTCGATCGGACACGTTTCCGAATGATTGTGAATAGCACTGCTGAACTGACTCGGGTTTTTGGAGCACAAACACCTTTGTATATTTACTACTGTTTTAAGCCGATGTTTATGAAATTTGACTAGGAAACGGCGTAATTGTTTCTTCAAATTTTAATGAATTTTCATTCTATTTAATCGATTTCAGGTGATACAGGCCCACAATAAGACGCGACCGCTATTCCTAACGGTGGCCCACTCCGCAGTACATAGCGGCAATCCTAACGAGCCAATCAGAGCTCCCGATGACGAGATCAATAAGTTTAAACATATTAAAGATTTTCAGAGACAAAAATTTGCAGGTGACATTAACTTTACAACGTTATATTATTTAGATAGATGTATCCAGTCATTTATAGCTATCTAACCCTTCGGTGAAGTGTGAATGGTTAAGTCGGAAGGGTCGACCTGTAAATGTATCTCGACCAAATGGAAGAAGTTTTAAAGAAATGCCAGGTTAAGAGTGCCCGTAACCGGCTAGTATGTATGAAAAGACTCATGAAAGTAGAAGAAGCGAAAGATGTATACCAGGATCGTAGCAAGTTGAGAGAAGTGGAATTTGACTACCACTATGGGAAAGAGGCGTAACTATTTTTTTAAATCTTAAGAGATCTCAGTTTTATTGAGCCCAGCTAATTTCTATTCGCAGCTGTCGTTTCAAAATTGGATGCGTCCATCGGAAAAGTCATTCACACTTTACAAGAACAGGGACTGCTAGAAAACTCCATAGTGTTATTCAGCACAGACAACGGCGGCGCTGCGGCGGGCTTCAACGATAACGCGGCTTCCAACTTCCCTTTGAAAGGAGTAAGAACCTACTTTCATTTTCATTTACAGCGCTCTGCACCCTTACCATGAGTTTTGTTGTTACGAAAACTTTTTTCATTTTTGTTTGGCTCCATACATTTCAATGAAGCACACCTGGCGGAAACGCTAAGGAGCTAGCTTAAATGTATGAAGCCAAACAAAACCTTTTAAGTTTTTGTTACCTTTAAAGTTTTCATTAACTTTAAAGCTTTCGTTACTATGAAAACTCGTGGTATGCCCTTGGGTAATTTATGAGTACCTACGAGTTAGAAACGCTTAGGAACTAGGATAAATGTATGCAAAAACTTTAAAGTTTTTGTTACTTACCTTAAAAGTTTTCGATAACTTTAAAGTTTTCGTTACTATAAAAATTCGTGGTATGCTCCCTTGGTAATATATGTGTACGGGTCAGAACAGAGACTGAAATGTATAATAATGATGATATAATTCTAGCCTATTGTGACTATGACTATGATGACTAGGCTTGTGTAAATATTATGTAAATGCACAAAATAATTCATCACCGATGTTTTTTGGCATGTTTTCATCTACATAAGTTGATTGATAGCGTTGAACTTGTAAATACCTATTCCATTTAAACTAGGATGAAAGTAGTCCACAATGCCAGCTTTGGACAGCCTTGCCAGCCTTGAGTAAGGGATTTATGGAAATTTTGTAACATGTAGGTAAAAAACACTCTTTGGGAAGGTGGCTTAAGAGGAGCAGCGCTTCTGTGGAGTCCTTTGATAGAACAGAAATCTCGAGTGGCGACTCAACGGGTGCACATCGTCGACTGGCTGCCCACTCTCCTGGGCGCGGCGGGAGCTAATACAAGGTAATACCAGGGGCCTAGACTAGTTGCAATAGCTGTCTAGAATCGCTAACGCTTGAACGTCAGCTGCTGATTGGACAAAAAACGAGCTTTAACAAGTAATATTATTAAAAGAAAAACAAAAAACCCGGCTGCAAAATGTTGTACCATATGTCACTTCCACTGTAAAGACGATTTAAATGACAACTCACTTGTCGAAATCCATCAAGCTGTTAGGGCGTGCCTAAGAAACCTCAGACATATATACATACTCGTACATACCCACATTTCCACATACCACTCGAAAAACAACACTCCTTGCGTTTTAACCTACAGCTAGCGTTCGAGCTTTAGCGATTTTAGACACAGAATCCATTGGAAGCGATATTAACTTGCCTAGGGCCCCTGATCTTTGCAAAAGTCTTCTACGAAACTGAATGGCCTGCTTCGTTTTTCTAATAATTACAAACAATAACGCGAAAGTAACTTTTCACGGCTTCCTTCTTCTATCTAGCTTTTGATGTCTGTCGTTTTGTATAGCTAAAACGTTCTTGATAAAATTGAGAAGGAAATGCGAATCATACAGATACAAGAAAGCGGTAGGTACCTATACCTTGTTATGCCGAAAGAGAAGCAATGATACCGGCTGCGCAACTCCGCGACTTCTTTCGCGTTTATTTAGAAAATGGAGTACAAAAACCTTCCTCATTAAATACTGTAACTAATTATGAAATTTTATCAAGATCCGTTCAGCCGTGAAAAGCCTACGAACAGACGGAGGAAATTTCGTCGTTCGGATTTATAATGTTAGAATGGATTTATCTTTAGACTAATTATGTATTATAAGTTGTTGATAGTTGGACAATTAGATAACATAATATATTTAGTGTGTAACCTCAGTTAGTAAATATTTTGTTATTCTTATGAGATAATTCTGAAACCGTTTTTCTTTACAGTGCACTCAAAAACTTAGACGGCATCAATCAGTGGGACGCGCTCTCTAAAGACCTCAAGTCGGAGAGGACGGCGCTCGTGCACAATATTGACGACATTTGGAAAACTGCTAGCATCACTGTTGACCAGTGGAAGCTTATTAAAGGTAGTATATTCACCCTCCAGGATCTATTATGACCATGATGGTTAAGTTTTGTTTCCGATGCTGCACGACTGCGAATCGTATTGCCACGCAATAAGGTTTGTGGTCGGACAGCGTCAGAGTCAAAACGTAACCATCATGGCAATGAAATGTCACCGGCCCTGGAGTATACTCCAGCTCAAAAACTATCTAAAATTGCGTAATGTGTATTCTGTAGATAGTTATAAAGAATGCATTAGCTCCCAATTTGCAGTGACAATATCCGAAATTTGAAATTCCTGAAAAGAAATAGCCGAGCTTGGGCTCAGTTGGAAGCCTTGAAAGAAGCTAAGTATTGCAGTTGATGATATACCTAGATTTTCTGAAACCATTCATCCATAATAATATTATAAAATCAAAAGCAACTCTGTCCGTCCGTTTGTAATGCCTTTCACACTAAACGGCTGAAGAAATTTTGATGAAATTTGATAATAGGTATGTAACAGTATGTCACGAGGAAAGTTTTTTGATACTATTTTCTAAAATCTAAATAAACGCAAACGAAGTCGCGGGTAACAGCTAGTTGTCAATAAAATTTGAAAAAAAAACTTTTTTTTCAGGCGTTTCATCTTACAACGGTACTTGGGACCACTGGTACGGGCCGGCGGAACGCAATGGTACTTACAATATAGACCTGGTTTACAAAGAACATGTCGCCAATGCCTTGGAGAAACTAGGCCTGATGCCGAACAAGAGCAGAGCTTTTGAAATCAGGTAACCACTTTACAGAGCACAAATTATAAAATAGGCAAAAAAAACATCAAAGTGAAGTGTGGGTGTTGTATTGCGCTTCTACCAGTCGCTTCGGGGGAAAAGCGTGACGATATGCGTTATGTAAAAATGCCATCACGTTTACAACAAATATATCCTGTATGTATGGATGGATGGATGGATGGATGTTTGTTACTCTTTCACGCCAGAACGGCTGAACAGATCTGGATGAAATTTGGCACAGAGATAGATTATAGTCTAGAATAGCACATAGGATACTTTTTAACCGCGGGTGAAACCGCGGGGCGCAGCTAGTATATTTTATTTCTATATTATTATTATTATTTTATAAATTGGATTTTCATATATTTTTTAAATTTTTAGAGAAGCAGCGACGTTAAAATGCAACCAGACTGTTGCATCTCCCGTAGCCACGGTGGAAGGTCCCTACCTGTATAATATCGAGGAAGATCCCTGCGAATATACCAATTTAGTTGACAAGTGAGTTTTGTAATCCATACTAATATTATAAAGAGGTAATAACATTTTGTGAGTTTGCAAGTTTGTTTGTCGGGTGTAATCTCCGTAACTACTGAATTGATTCTGAAAATATCTTACTATATACTAGAAAGTTATACATTATCCTTGAGTGCCATAGGCTATGAAATGCGAGCGAAGCCGCAGGTGAAAAGCTAGTGACCACATAAGAGGTTTCTTTTGCTCGGCTTAACCTTAGCTCGGTTTGCTTTTAAACACGCGTTGAAGGTTCAATGTTCTAAATGATTTTTCCAGTTTTACAAAAATTGTCTTACCGACACGTGAAACATAGAAAAGAGTTAAATGTTTATCAGTTTTTTGAATGTTACTCGTAGTATATCAGTCTCTGGCAGTCATAGGTAAAGCTTTGCTTAGTTTGGGGTCAGACGACCGTGTGTGCAAGTGTCCCGAAATATTTCAAAAATAGTCCGTAATTTTGTAAGATAGTATTAAATACTCCTAAAATCGCCGTGGTGTGCCGGCAGAGTAGAATAGTACCCCCCTCTAGTACCAGGTGTCGTAAGAGCCGACTGAGGTACAGCGGAACCGACAAATGGCGGTATAACCATTCGAAATAAAACGTAGCTAAAATGGCACAGGGCAGGGATGGGCAGCAGCATCCCTGTCGCGAAGCTACGTTTCTGCGATCGCCACCACGCCTGCCCAGCGTGGCGATTATGGGCAAACTCCCCCCTAAATGACGAGCACAAATACGACCAGGCCCCCAGTCCCCAGCAGCAACGCTATTCCGGGCTACGACAGCGGCCCCGGTAACGGCGGAGCAGGGGGTGCTAAGAATCGCTGGCAGATGCACGGCTGTCATACCAAACGACGACTGGCCCTGGTAACGCACAACGTGCGCACAATGAGGACTGACGAGAAGATTGCTGAGCTGGAGGAAGAGTTGAGTAGGTTGCGCTGGGATATTATGGGGTTATCTGAAGTCCGTAGTGTAGTAGGTGAGGACACGATTACCTTAAAATCCGGCAACCTGCTTTACTATCGGGAAGGTGACCAACGGTCCCAAGGTGGTGTCGGCTTTCTCGTTCACAAGTCCCTCACTAACAACATTGTTACCATCGAAAGTGTGTCAAGCAGGGTTGTATATCTAATACTCAGAATATCCAAGAGGTATTTGCTGAAGGTTATTCAGGTATACGCACCGACTTCGTCGCACCCAGATGATGAAGTGGAAACTATGTATGAGGACATAAGTCGGGCCATACATATTTCTAAGACTCACTTTACTGTTGTTATGGGGGACTTTAACGCAAAGTTGGGTAATAAAAGCGTTGATGAGCTGAGGGTGGGGCAATTTGGATATGGGCAACGGAACCCTAGGGGCCAGAGGCTGGCTGACTTTCTGGAGAAAGAGGAACTCTTTATGATGAACTCTTTCTTCCAGAAGCCGCCTCACAGGAAATGGACCTGGATGAGCCCCGATGGTTTCACGAAAAATGAGATAGACTTCATCATGACCACCGAGAAACGAATATTCAATGATGTCTCCGTGATCCACAGGGTGAAAACCGGTAGTGATCACAGAATCGTAAGAGGCACATTAGATATTAACGTTAAACTCGAAAGGTCCCGCCTGATGAAGTCTACACTCCGACCTACTCGTGCCAATATCCAAAACCCCGAGAACTTTCAACTAGAGCTCTCAAATCGTTTTGCTTGCCTGGAGAACTTGGCGTCGGTGGACGAGATCAACAACGGGCTCGTAGAAACTGTCCAGACGGTGGGTGCTAAGTTCTTTAGACCCTGCCGTTCCAATAGACCACAAAAATTCTCCGATCACACTCTAAATCTCATGGCCGAACGACGCTCGCTAAGACTGCAGTCTTCCGATGATGCAGAGTCATATAGGCGACTCAATAGACAAATTTCGAAATCTCTGCGGCACGACATCCGTCTCTTTAATACTAAACATATTAAAGAGACAATAGAGCAGAATAAAGGCTCCAAAGTCTTCGCGAGAAATTTGTCTATTGGGCAAAGCCAGTTGACAAAGCTGAAGAGAGAAGACGGCAGTATAGCGTCGACCAAGGCAGAGGTATTAGAGGAGATCGAAGGGTTCTATGGACAGCTATACGCCTCGGTCGCTAAGCCTGTTAGCAGCACGGCTAAAGACCCAAGAGCCAAGCTGACCCGACACTTCACTGAAGATATCCCGGACATCAGCCTGTACGAGATTAGAATGGCCCTGAATCAGCTTAAGAACAACAAGGCGCCGGGTGATGACGGTATCACAACAGAGCTTCTGAAAGCGGGTGGAACACCGGTACTAAAAGTCCTTCAGAAGCTTTTCAATACCGTCGTCCTCGAGGGCGTAACGCCAGAAGCATGGAACAGAGGCGTGGTGGTGTTGTTCTTCAAGAAAGGTGACAACACCTTATTAAAGAACTACAGACCCATCTCGCTCCTGAGCCATGTTTATAAGCTGTTTTCAAGGGTCATTACGAACCGTCTCGAACGCAGGCTTGATGAGTTCCAGCCTTCCGAACAAGCCGGTTTCCGAAAAGGCTATAGCACCGTAGACCACATCCATACGCTGCGGCAAGTTATACAGAAGACAGAAGAGTATAACTTGCCATTTTGCTTAGCGTTTGTGGACTATGAGAAAGCCTTTGATTCAGTCGAGACATGGGCTGTGCTGGAGTCTCTCCAACGATGCCGTATTGATTATCGGTACATCGAAGTGTTGAAGTGCTTGTATAATAACGCCACTATGTCGGTCCGATTACAGGAAGAGAGCTCCAAGGCGATCCCTTTAAAAAGAGGCGTAAGACAGGGAGACGTAATATCTCCGAAACTGTTTACTGCCACCTTGGAGAACGCCTTCAAGCTCTTGGAATGGAAAGGATTCGGCATCAACATCAATGGCGAATACATCACTCACCTTCGGTTTGCTGACGATATCGTAGTCATGGCAAAATCGATGGAAGAGCTCAGCACGATGCTCGGAGACCTAAATCGAGTTTCTCAACAAGTGGGTCTGAGGATGAACATGGACAAGACGAAGGTCATGTGTAATTCCCTTGTTATACCCACTCCAATTTCTGTCGAGAGCTCGGTTCTTGAAGTTGTTGACTCGTACGTCTACCTAGGACAAGTAGTCCAGTTAGGTAGGTCCAACTTCAAGAAAGAGGTCAATCGCCGAATCCAACTCGGCTGGGCAGCTTTTGGAAAATTGCGTAGCATCTTCTCGTCCGACATACCTCAGTGCCTCAAGTCGAAAGTGTTCGACCAGTGTGTGTTACCAGTGATGACTTATGGCACTGAAACGTGGTCTCTTACTATGGGCCTTATTAATAAGCTCCTAGTAGCCCAACGAGCTATGGAGAGGGCTATGCTCGGAGTCTCTCTGCGAGATCGAATCAGGAATGAGGAGATCCGTAGACGAACCAAAGTTACCGACATAGCCCAGCGGATTGGCAAGTTGAAATGGCAGTGGGCAGGGCACATAGCACGAAGGACTGATGACCGATGGGGTCGAAAGGTCCTCGAATGGAGACCACGTTCCGGCAAGCGCAGCGTAGGACGTCCACCCACAAGGTGGACAGATGACCTTATCAAGACCGCAGGATCGCGCTGGATGCAGGCCGCTACCAACCGGTCTTATTGGAGGTCTATGGGGGAGGCCTATGTCCAGCAGTGGACGTCCTATGGCTGATGGATGGATGGATGGATGACTCCTAAAATAAATTAAAAACTTTAATAGCTCGATGATTAACTTTGTAGATAACTAAAGCGCATTTATTTTTCCAGGGAACCAGAAGTTCTCCAAAAGCTGTTGATAGAGTTAGACCGCGTGAACGCGACGGCTGTGCCTCCAAATATCAAGGATGTAGACCCTCGCGGAGATCCTAAGTACTGGGGACGAGTTTACACTAACTTTGGCGATTATGAAACGAAACATGGTTCAGCCACGTGCTAGTAATACAATTTACGAAAATGTATGAAAAAAGCTACTAGCTGATGAGAATGCAAGCTATTATAGCTCTGGACATTTTGTCCGTTTAGTCTGTGTTAAGTCTATGAATAATCTTTTTAAGTTTTAAGTGATACTAAGTCCAAGTCTCATAAGTTGGATTTCCTATTTATTTTTCTTATAGAGGGGAGGAAGTAGAGTGTATCACTCGGTCGCATAAATCATGTCATCATCATGTTTGAATACCTCGCCAGTTTCTTTAGTTTTTACTAAAGAAACTGGCGAGGTATTCACACATGATTTTATGGTACGGGAATTATTCACAGGGGTAAAACAATAGTCGGAATAACCGACTTAATCGTACGTTAGTAATTCCTGTATCATAAAATCATGTATCGTTTATCTCAGAGACGTTATCAATAGCTACCTAGTCGCCTTTAAGATTTTTCCTTAGAATTTTTCGCTAAGCTCTAGATTCTAAAGACAATTTATTTCTGTTTTCGAAACAATAAAAAAACATTTAAACATTTAAATTTCTTTTATTTACTTATAAAAAAACAACTAGTCAATGCTAAAAGTAGTTTGAGAAACTTTAATCATCAGTATTAGTTAAAAAGCTTGAAAAAAATTATTTCTCGTCTTTGGACCTTTTGGTCCTGAGTCGAGACCTCAGTTGTATTCCATCGGGTTCATCCGCTTTCCTTTTGGCGACCGTATTCTCTTTCTTCCCTATATTTTGCACCGGGTTGTGGCTGCCGCTCAGCGGGAGATCTTCCTCTGCGGGTCCTTTGGTGGTGAAGATGGCTTCTCTGTATTGTTTTAAGGTAAGGTCTTCTACGGCGTTGTCTAGTGGCGTGTGCTGTATAACTTTTCCGATTGTGGTTGCGTTCTGCAAGCTAACTTGACCCACGGGTCCCAGCACGTCGCCGACGGGGTCGGGTGGGTCCTCCTGAGACAGCGACTCGGCCAGAAGTCGCTCCACCAAAGTGTTTTCAGCGGATTGGAAGTACTTATCGATCATGACTCTCAACCGCTCGCGATCAATTTTTTGAGGAGAATCTAGGCTGGAAAATGTGTTCGAGTTATGAGAAAGTTCTAAATTTTAAAAAACATAGTGTTATTCCTCAATAGTAATAAGTACGGCTTAGTGTAGCTTTAATTTTAAGAAGCTTGTGAGTGACAAAACTGGCTATCTTAGGCTAGTAAAAGCAGCCGTTCTGTTTTGGTCAACCTCGCACTAAGTTTCCGATCAATTTTTATTTGTTTATAAGGTTTAGGGTCACTTACTGAGCATAAAATTACAAAATGCTGACAGATCCAGGTAGAGCTTTAAGCGCCATCTTAAAAAAAAGCCTTTAGCCGATTAGAAAAACCGGTACATTAAATTGGCCAATAAATCGTAAACGATAAGTTTTACAAAAAAGTATACAGGCTATAAAAAAATGTGAAATTTTATTCTCTACAATAATGGTCTCAACAACTTTTGTCTTAAAGTGCACAGTTTTCGAGATCGGCCAAAAACTTTTTTTTTCAAGATGGCGCTTGAAGCTTCACCTGGATCTGTCAGCTTTTTGTGATTTTATAGTCAGTATATAAGTGACCTTAAACCTTATACAAAAAAACAAATGAATCGGTTTTACTAGTCTGGAATGCAGAGCACCCGCATGGCGCGCGTCCAACGTTTGTTTGTTACGCTTTTACGCCTTAACTACCCATACGATAAAACGACGAAAATATTATACTCACTTTTCGAGGCTCCCCCGTAGCACTCCGAGTTCCTGCTATCTAGATTCTAGAACTAAGTTTGCAGAGCACTCGCCCTATCGTCGACTACAGATAAACACAAGCGACAGTATGTGTCAAGCGACGTATCTACGACTCACTCGTCGAGGTTCCCCCGCAGCACTCCGCGTTCCTGTTACCTAGATTCTAGAACTAAGTTTGCAGAGCACTCGCCCTATCGTCGACTACAGACAAACACAAGCGACAGCATGTGTCAAGCGACGTATGTGCGACTCACTCGTCGAGGCGCCCCCGCAGCACTAACCTGTTACCTAGATTCAAGAACTAAGTTTGCAGAGCACTCGCCCTATCGTCGACTACAGACAAACACAAGCGACAGCATGTGTCAAGCGACGTATGTGCGACTCACTCGTCGAGGCGCCCCCGCAGCACTCCGTGGGAGTGCAGGTTCCTGGCGAGCTTGTGCGCGAGGCCGGCGCTGAGCTGGAAGCGCGCGCGCAGCCCGCCCGCCCCCAGCGCGCGCGCGCGCGCCGCCCACACCAGCGCGTGCCGGTACAGGCACAGCATCTGTCGCGGGAAAACTTCCACCTCATTACACACCACAGTGTGCACCGAGGGAGTTAAGCATTGTCTTACGTCACGGGCGTTGTTGAATTGAAGGCTTATCGAGCTATAATATAACGCCCGAGCGAAGCGTAGTTGCTTTACGTTGACACTTATTGTGATATGTAATTGGTCATAGTCGAGCAGGTGGTGTGATTATATTGTCTTCCCGCCACCTGTAACCTTACCATGAGTTATGATCGATACGAAACCTGTTTTCGTTTTCGTTTGATTCTTGTCTCCAAACAAACATTTCAATAAAGCGCCCCTGGCGGAAACGTTAAAGAGTCCGGCGACCACTTTAGACTAACTTCGCGTTGGTTTAAGGTATTCTATAGTCATTTCGTCTAGAAGAAGAAGACGAGCGAAGAGAGCGAGTAATGATACTGACGAGCTTCTAAAGTTACCTACAGTTAAAAGTGCAATTTCATTTTTTTTATGACTTTTGCACTTCTGTAATCATTCTTAAATTACTAAGAATTTCCCTTGTATTATGGATTCATATAACAGCTAACGATGAAGACAACCTCCCCATGTAATGGAATTTTTGATTTGCTTTGTCTACTTATTGAATAAATCAGTCAAAAGTGACCCCTAAAAAATGCGGATATTTTTCATAGCTCTGTTTTCGCTTGAGAACGTTTTTTAAAAAACTAAGAACTTAGGGGCGGAGATATTGATAACTAAATTGTACATGCTAAATTTCATCATAATCTTACATTTTCAAGATGATTTTCAAGAATTTTGAGTAGCGCGTTTGTATGGAAATTTCAGATCGTCGAGGCCCTCTTAAGGAACTTGAATGTATGGAGCCAAACGAAAACGGAAATAGTTTTCGTCATGATCAAAACACGTGGTAAGTCCCCTGCTCTACAATGACCAATTACATAACACATAGGTTCAACGTAAAGCAAAGCGTTGCCTCCCTAGGTAGAGAAAGTTATATGAAAATCCCCAAGGGAGTTTTCCGAGCACAGAGGGTAAACTTGAATTTACTCAGCACACGGGCTCTGTTAGAAGAGTTTAGGTACTCGAAAATTTAACTGGTCACCACAAAAAAAACGCAACTACAACATGAGCTGCTCGAAATTTAAAGCAAAAGACGGTGTTTGGTATAACTTATTATCGCAGTTCCTTTTTATTGCTTCGCAGGTGTGAAAAGTAGACTCATCTCTAGGATAAAGTGTTTATGTCTTGGGAGGCTTCATTCAACCCATAGAATAGTACTGACAAAAAGAAAATTGAACCTCTCGCTTTACTCAGAACTCTACATAACTCGAGTCCCTCATTACGCATTTTCCAAAAAAGCCTCAATTCATTTCGTATAGACCCCGTGTTTTCCAGTGCTTTAATCCTCTCTGTCTTCCTGACGATGTATCCCATCCCATGGTGTCGGAATTAGCCTTCCTCTACATCGCTCTACCCCCAATTTCAGGTGCTTCGCCTTACCTAGATACGTTAATATGCAGACAGCACTCGTGACGTACTTAACTCGTCAGTGCGTGTTGTGTTGTGTAGTGTTGTGATGTGAGTACGAGACCTCTCTGTGCTTGGGCGGCAGGCGCGCCAGGTCCGGGCAGGTGGGCGCGCGCGCCGGCTGCAGCTCGGAGCAGCGCACGCAGCAGTGCCGCGCCGGCGCAGAGCTGCCCTGGATACCGTAGCACACTGCGTGTTGTGTTGTGTAGTGTTGTGATGTGAGTACGAGACCTCTCTGTGCTTGGGCGGCAGGCGCGCCAGGTCCGGGCAGGTGGGCGCGCGCGCCGGCTGCAGCTCGGAGCAGCGCACGCAGCAGTGCCGCGCCGGCGCAGAGCTGCCCTGGATACCGTAGCACACTGCGTGTTGTGTTGTGTAGTGTTGTGATGTGAGTACGAGACCTCTCTGTGCTTGGGCGGCAGGCGCGCCAGGTCCGGGCAGGTGGGCGCGCGCGCCGGCTGCAGCTCGGAGCAGCGCACGCAGCAGTGCCGCGCCGGCGCAGAGCTGCCCTGGATACCGTAGCACACTGCGTGTTGTGTTGTGTAGTGTTGTGATGTGAGTACGAGACCTCTCTGTGCTTGGGCGGCAGGCGCGCCAGGTCCGGGCAGGTGGGCGCGCGCGCCGGCTGCAGCTCGGAGCAGCGCACGCAGCAGTGCCGCGCCGGCGCAGAGCTGCCCTGGATACCGTAGCACACTGCGTGTTGTGTTGTGTAGTGTTGTGATGTGAGTACGAGACCTCTCTGTGCTTGGGCGGCAGGCGCGCCAGGTCCGGGCAGGTGGGCGCGCGCGCCGGCTGCAGCTCGGAGCAGCGCACGCAGCAGTGCCGCGCCGGCGCAGAGCTGCCCTGGATACCGTAGCACACTGCGTGTTGTGTTGTGTAGTGTTGTGATGTGAGTACGAGACCTCTCTGTGCTTGGGCGGCAGGCGCGCCAGGTCCGGGCAGGTGGGCGCGCGCGCCGGCTGCAGCTCGGAGCAGCGCACGCAGCAGTGCCGCGCCGGCGCAGAGCTGCCCTGGATACCGTAGCACACTGCGTGTTGTGTTGTGTAGTGTTGTGATGTGAGTACGAGACCTCTCTGTGCTTGGGCGGCAGGCGCGCCAGGTCCGGGCAGGTGGGCGCGCGCGCCGGCTGCAGCTCGGAGCAGCGCACGCAGCAGTGCCGCGCCGGCGCAGAGCTGCCCTGGATACCGTAGCACACTGCGTGTTGTGTTGTGTAGTGTTGTGATGTGAGTACGAGACCTCTCTGTGCTTGGGCGGCAGGCGCGCCAGGTCCGGGCAGGTGGGCGCGCGCGCCGGCTGCAGCTCGGAGCAGCGCACGCAGCAGTGCCGCGCCGGCGCAGAGCTGCCCTGGATACCGTAGCACACTGCGTGTTGTGTTGTGTAGTGTTGTGATGTGAGTACGAGACCTCTCTGTGCTTGGGCGGCAGGCGCGCCAGGTCCGGGCAGGTGGGCGCGCGCGCCGGCTGCAGCTCGGAGCAGCGCACGCAGCAGTGCCGCGCCGGCGCAGAGCTGCCCTGGATACCGTAGCACACTGCGTGTTGTGTTGTGTAGTGTTGTGATGTGAGTACGAGACCTCTCTGTGCTTGGGCGGCAGGCGCGCCAGGTCCGGGCAGGTGGGCGCGCGCGCCGGCTGCAGCTCGGAGCAGCGCACGCAGCAGTGCCGCGCCGGCGCAGAGCTGCCCTGGATACCGTAGCACACTGCGTGTTGTGTTGTGTAGTGTTGTGATGTGAGTACGAGACCTCTCTGTGCTTGGGCGGCAGGCGCGCCAGGTCCGGGCAGGTGGGCGCGCGCGCCGGCTGCAGCTCGGAGCAGCGCACGCAGCAGTGCCGCGCCGGCGCAGAGCTGCCCTGGATACCGTAGCACACTGCGTGTTGTGTTGTGTAGTGTTGTGATGTGAGTACGAGACCTCTCTGTGCTTGGGCGGCAGGCGCGCCAGGTCCGGGCAGGTGGGCGCGCGCGCCGGCTGCAGCTCGGAGCAGCGCACGCAGCAGTGCCGCGCCGGCGCAGAGCTGCCCTGGATACCGTAGCACACTGCGTGTTGTGTTGTGTAGTGTTGTGATGTGAGTACGAGACCTCTCTGTGCTTGGGCGGCAGGCGCGCCAGGTCCGGGCAGGTGGGCGCGCGCGCCGGCTGCAGCTCGGAGCAGCGCACGCAGCAGTGCCGCGCCGGCGCAGAGCTGCCCTGGATACCGTAGCACACTGCGTGTTGTGTTGTGTAGTGTTGTGATGTGAGTACGAGACCTCTCTGTGCTTGGGCGGCAGGCGCGCCAGGTCCGGGCAGGTGGGCGCGCGCGCCGGCTGCAGCTCGGAGCAGCGCACGCAGCAGTGCCGCGCCGGCGCAGAGCTGCCCTGGATACCGTAGCACACTGCGTGTTGTGTTGTGTAGTGTTGTGATGTGAGTACGAGACCTCTCTGTGCTTGGGCGGCAGGCGCGCCAGGTCCGGGCAGGTGGGCGCGCGCGCCGGCTGCAGCTCGGAGCAGCGCACGCAGCAGTGCCGCGCCGGCGCAGAGCTGCCCTGGATACCGTAGCACACTGCGTGTTGGAGAGTGCCGCAGTAACTGCACCAGGGAGACGCATATATTTAAATCATATTGACCTTTAAGTGCCACACCAAAACCGTATTTCTGTGCTCCAAAAACCATATAAAAAAGGCCAACGTTTTGTTTTTATTTCCTAGGCAATTTTAGTGGGGCACGTTTGCATACAGGGTCCGCTATCGCTTGTCTAATATTGGTGATATTGGCGCTTAAAAAGTTACGTAGATGAGTTTATTTACAGGGCGAACTAATTATTAGTATTATGGTGCTTGTAGATATAAAAGCCACTGACTCGCAAGTGATGAGGGGCTCGCGGTCTGCGTCGGGAATTCGATAGGCGCAGGCGCATCGCACCGCTGCTGGCGGCGCCTCGCGACCATCTGCACGCAACAACCAAACATTGTTATCAGTCAGTCCGTCATAACAACTAAGAACGATTCAAACAGGCGCATTGTCGCATAGTTCTTTATTCATGACAAATAAAGAATCATAAAAGATAATTTTCCTTCACTTTAAAAGGTACAGTGCAACGGACTCGTATGTAAGAGAAACTGTGATAGAATTTGCGTACCTGCTTGCGAGGGAGAAACCTGTAGCTCACTGTCGAAATTGTCACCTTCATTTTGCGTCATCATAGGAACATTTGGGGATGCCTAAAATCAAAAAGGTGTTTGTTCTTTCTTTCGCTCTTTCATAGTTGTGTACTTACTTAACTTTAGTAAGTTTACCTATAGGTGCTAGCACAACGGGTACTTATGCAACTACAAGCAACTGTTCTCTGCCTCCGCCTCTGAATCTTTGCTCAGGCGCAAAGATTCAGAGGCTGACGAAGCAAGGAAATCATATAAAAAGATGTAAATAGGTATCCTACTAACATTATAAACGCGAAAGTTTGTAAGAATGGATGGATGGATGGATGTATGTTTGTTACTCTTTCACGCCGGAACGGCTGAACAGATCTGGATGAAATTTGGCACAGAGATCGATTATAGTTTAGAATAGCACATAGGATACTTTTTAACCGCGGGTGAAACCGCGGGGCGCAGTTAGTTATTAATATGAATGAATCAAGACGATTTCGGAAAAAAAGAGAAAGAAAGGGAATACTAACGTTAGCCTCATGGCTGGAGCCAATGTCTCGGATATAAGAGCGTGCCGCGAGGGTGTGGAAGGGAGTCTCGACCCAGCCCAGGACCGCGGCCGCGGCCAGCGCGCCCGCCAGCGGGTCGCGCGGCTCTGCTCCCGCGGGAGAGAACCCCGGCACCTGGTACCCCGCCGGCGCCGCTACAACATATGCACTGGACAACTACTCACGAGGAGGAAGGGAGGCTCGTCCCAACCCAGTGGTGCGACCATGGACATTTAAATTGAAGTTTTAAATCGACTAAATCGACAAATTTGTTCGGAAATTACCGATTTACCTATTTGATTTGAAACGTCAGTTTATATATCCATGCTCGGGAGAGAGGCGCGGGAGAGAATCCCGGAGCCTGGTACCCCCTGCCGGCGGCTGCCGGCTACAACATAGTGAAGGGGGGAAGACTGATGAATTCCCTCACTTTAATTACTGCGTTACTGTCGGTATTCGCTTGCACATTTAAACATTTTAAAGGGAACATAAACAATCAGGTAATAGGGAGTATTCTGCAGCTAACTATAAAATCAGGAGATAGGTAGTTATGAAAAATCACAATATGTTATATTGTATAATTTTGATACAAGTTTTAGTAGGTATCTACCTTAAATGCGACCACGTTTTGCCCATTTGTATGTACGAACATTGAGCCAATCCCTAAAGTAAAAGATAGATTTTCTCTTGTCTAAGTAAGTACCTTCGATTTTACATAAAACTGTAACTTCTTGATAAAAAAAGTAAATAAATCTCACCATTATTGTAATAAAGACGCAAACTGACATCGTAGGGCTCTTGCTGCTCTCTCTGTGTCGACTGCGACACGACAACACAGGCTTGGAGAAGGTTCAGCGTGCGCTCCCGGATGTTTTCGAAGGAGAATCTTGCGTTAGCGGCGCCACAGTCCCGGGTGGCGGAGCGTACGTCCATACTGACGCCGGCGGGCGAGTACGTGAATTCGAAGGAGTGCGCCTCCACGAGGCTCTCCTCGACACACGCGTCCTCGTGCAGACACAGCACCAGCTTACCCAACTGGCGTACGCGGTAAAAACACATGTTTTATGTTACACCGGAATCAGTTTGGAAAACGTTTTTTTTTCTTCTACTCATGCACGAACAACGGGATCAGTGGGTAAAACGTTAGGTACTTTGTTGGAACCGGGATTGGCTGAGCTAACGCGCCGGGATCAGTCGCTTATTCAATCTGATCGCGGGATCAGTAGAGACAAACCCTATGTTTATAATCATCCTGAGCTTCCCTGTGTCCTGCATTGTGGGAGAAAAAATCTGTGGCATCGTAGCTCTCGGAACGGATAACCGATTTTGATTTTGTTTTTTTTTTTGTTTGAAAGGTTCAGTCTGTTCTTTTATGTTTGATGATGGATGTTTTTAAATTTTTAATGTATGCTTGTTTAATACTCACATACTTTTTCTCCAGTGCTTCAAAAGATTGTATGAGAGCTGTGCTTATGAACTGAGCGGACTCATCCTCACATTTTGCCTTTAATATTCTCAATCCCACACCCCCAAAAGTTTCTGATATATAACTGTCTTGGGGAAATACTTCCTTTAAATATGTGATTGTACTAACTGCGATAACAGTCAGTTGTTTCATGAAAGCCACTGAACTTGTGTATGTTTGCGTAACTTGTTGTGGAAATAATTTTATCCATTCTTTTGTTGCCTGTACCAGAATCAGAACATTTAATATGGTGGGCGATCCTAGACGGGCCATATTTTCACTGCAATACTGGCCCGGCAATATTGCGACAATATTTTAACTGTGGCCCATTTATTATTTATTATTATTATTTATTATTAATTGCTGATATTACATATTCTTCACTTAAAGTATTAGTTTATTTAATTATTCATACATCTCTAGCATGGCTGATGAAGGCCGGACTACAAAGCGGCAATATTGCCAGTATTGCCGGGCCAGTCTTAAAGTAAAAATATGGCCCGTCTTTGTTCAAATTTAAAACACTTCTAAGTTTTAGCGCATGTAAGAAACAAACAAAGCAATTACTTTTATTTAATTTTAAGTCAGTAACTAGTAACTATTTTTAAGGATGGTTTTAAATTTGATTGCATACCTGCGGAGTAACGGAGGCTGTGCACGTTTTACTAGAAGACACCACTGATCTACTAGCCATAATAGACATTTTTATTTTTGGAAATATTATCGTTTTGTTCTATAAATATTACAGACACTGTACTTAACTTAGTACTGTAGTCTACTGTGCGTAGTCTATTGTCTACTGACCAGTCTGCTGTACTTAGTACTGTTCTGTACTTTACTAAGCTTACATCATTTTTAAACTTGAGATTTGAAGTGCAGTTTACTTCAATTAGTTTTGCCGCCTATTTTTTTGCTTTTCCCGCCAGGGTTTTTATTTTTTTGGTTTCGCCGTATTGGGCACGCTAGAGCTAATATGGCCATACCACCTAGTCATCAGTTTGTTTGTCATTATATTAGTCGTTAAATCTATAGTGAAAATGATGAGGGGGGGGGGGATGATAAAATATAATATTACTAGCTGTCATCCCGCGACTTCGTTCGCGTTTATTATTTATATAATTATATATATATATCTAAACTATCATATCTCTCAAGTTGGATCGAACTGCACATGGTGTGCGAATTTTATTATAATCGGATAAGTGGTTTAGGAGTTCATTGAGGACAAACATTGTGACACAAGATTTATATATATTAAGATAAGATAGTAATTAAAGATTGACAAATATTTATAGTCATTGATTTATCAATAATTCATCAACCATATATGGCGCGTTTTCGACCGGAGGCATCGGTTGACCTGAAGTGATGCTGTGCGCGCGCACTCCACCCTCTATCTCGAAAACGGTTCACCGTATGAACAATTGTTTTTTTTACAAAATTTGTAGAGATTTTTGTATTCTACAATATGGATAATAAATACAAATAGCAAAAAACCATAGGAAATGAGATATTTAAAAAAAAAGCGCAAAAATCTGATTTCCGAAAATCCGAATTTTTGTGACCTTTGACCTTGAAATTTAATAGTTGCGTAACAGCCTACCATAATTATGTAGGTTTTAAGCGAATTCCGAGATTCTTACCTAATTTAAGTTTAAATGACTGGACTATTTGCTTATTTATAATATTAGTAAACGTAAATCATGATGTATGGTTGAAAAGAAAAAATATATTAGATACTTAATTTAAATAGGTGGATTGAAAAAAAACAAAAGACAGAAGTGACATTAAAGTGTCGTACATAAAAATTGAAATTAATAGGTGATATAAATAATTATTTTGAGTAATTTTTATTGCTAAAAATATTTAAAAAAACCATTCATAATGCTAGAATATTCAGAAGGCGCGCAATTTCAAAATGAATTAGTAGATAAAGTAGACGAAAACATTTGTAAAAATAACAAAAAGATACCAGTTGAAGGATCTAGTTTGGAGATAAATTCTTTTAAGAATCCTAAGACATGGAAGAAATCATTAACGAATTTCTTTCGAAATCAGCTTCGGTCAACAAAATCGAATGACGTAAGTTAGAGCAGTTTAAGTGAGTACAATTTTATTTATATTTCCTTGTGTATTATTTATCATAACTATCTTTCTAGGGAGATCCTCACCCCTCAGGGAGTCAAGATAAGTTTGATGACAAAGAAGTTAGCCCGGAACAGAAATGGCAATCACTGGGCAAAATTTTCAGGCGCCAAAGCTTTGTGGAACACTGGAATAAGTCAAACCAACAAGGAGAAACTTCATCACGAAGCAAAGGACTCGTTGTGAGAAAAGTTCTTTCGAGCTACTTTGGTAAAAACCAAAAATCTTCAACTGTTGAAAGTGAAGAATAAACGTTTTGTTTCATCATTTGCATTTCGCTACAGTAAATAGCTGCACAGGACAATTCTATTTATTACATAAGTGTTTTAGGTTTATTTAGTTAGTACTTAATTGAAGATCTCGAGAGTACCTAGGTAGGTTAGGTTTTCCATCACCATCTGGTAGGTATGTGTCTACAGAAATACCGGATAGATTACAGCAAATCAATTTACTGTGAGTACATTAGACATGTAGTAAGGAGTATTCTGGGGGTGAGAATAACCTCAGGCCTTCTTTTTCTTGACGCTCGATGTTTCTTGGTCAGTTTCACTCTAGTCTCCTATGATTTTCAAACGAGCATTGACCAAAAAATATAAACTGATAGGGCTAGAGTATGACAAATTTGCAAGATCATTCAAATTTAGCGCGCTGATTTAAAAATTGTCACACATAGTACGTAACGTATGAAACGAAGGCTGATTCATCCCTTCGATTGCCTTTCCGGCTGCCGGCTAACAAAAGTCGGCTCCGGCAGCAAGGGCACAACGAACGGAGCCAATATTGAAGAAAAAAACCAAGGAGTTAGCTAAGTGACAAGTGACGTTCCAATATTTAGTGACAATGACATCGAAAAGCCAGACAGACGTCAAGCCACACATTTTTGATTAATTTCCGACTTTCCGTTCCGTTCTGATTTTCTAGCTGTCTTGTCTGTCTGTGTAAATTACGAGACTCATTTTCTTAATTTTTAGCAATAATATTCTTAATTTCGCTAAAGTTAAACTGCAAAAGATTGCTGTGGTTATGTGTAGATTTTAAATTCATAGCAACTCACGTGGAAAAGTGTGCGAGTGTATACGCCCTTGAAAACCGTGTCTAAAAACTCTGCATAGCAACAGCGTTTCGATCCGTTTTATTCTGACTAAAAGGGAACTTACTAACTATTTACTTCACGGGTGCCTTCGTGAGGTGAGTGGATAGATTTTGGAAAATGTTTCGACTTCTTTTTAATACCTGCTCTCTCAACTGCTGTGTGTTAGGAAGGTTTGTATACTACCTTTGTTTGGTTCAGTATATACCTAGTACATACAATTAATTTATGCATCCTGTGTGTTTTACTTTCCATTTTTTGTTTTCCCCACATTTTGATAGAACTAAAAATATCATGATCAGTCTCATGATGCGGAGTACTTGTTTCCATGTCAAATTTCATCAAAATCAGCTCAGTTATATTGCCGTGAAAAGGTAACGAATGGAGAGGCAATTATTTTCATGTTTATTAAGCTGATGCCTGGTTTATTTTGCTTAGTGTGGTTATGCTTGGTCTTCGACTGTACAGGTTCAGGAATCAGAAGAGGTTCTGCCTTTGTTTGCTCTTTCAAATACAAAGTAAAAATTAAATAGGATTATTATTAAAATGAACCCCATTGATTTTTAATTCTCTTCTTCATCCCATTTTGTCTTTACAATACAGCTACAGCTAAAAATGGAAGGATTAAACATTATGACCACCTAAAAATACTTCAAACTCTCTTAACCAAAAAATATACTAATACCCTATTTATTATTCTATTTATAAAATAGGTACTTATTTTGTATTATTTCCAAATGTACTAAATGATTGCCAAATCAAAACAGAAAATTAATGAGCTATTGCTACATCATCAATCACTATGGTTAAATCATTATTATGAAGCCATATATACTATCAAGTGAACCCGCTATAGCCACATGTTAACCATGCTTGACAAACATCTTAGCTCAAGCAATGGGCTAAAAACCAGCTCTGCATTGACCTTGTCTCGTCAGAACGGTGCTGAGCCTACTCCAATTGCCAAAACAATTTTATCATTATACTTAGTTTAGATATAATGTTATAAGTACTTATAGTTTTCTTTATTCTGTTAAAAAGTTATAGGTCTTGACAATCAATACATTTTTATTACTTTTTATTTAAATAACTGAATAATAGAAAAATAGATGGTGATAGAAAAAGGAATAAGTACCACAATAAATTGCATGCCCCAGACACTAAGTCATATCAGGAACATACTGTGAATACAAGGCAGACTGATAATATTTTTTAAGTTACTCAGTGGTTAATTAATTAAAGTTCACAAGAGTTAGGAAACACTGTGTTTTGCGATCATTTACTATTTTTTATTTAACTTTGGTGGTTGTTTACTATTTTTGCTGGTAAAATGGCGTTGTTTTACTAAATCTGGTGATCAGTTAAACATATAAGCTTAAAATATATAATAGAATTTTTAGATATCTGTATCTGTAATGATTTCGAGTTTGCTCTGGAACCTAAAATAAACCAGACCTTTTGGCACATGTGAAGTAGGTATTGTTCTAACATGTGCCTAAATACAATAAGAAAACTGTTAAAAACAACTTCCCTGACAAACAAAAGTTAACTCTTGTTTTTTTGTACTGTTTTCCAAAACGAGGAACCTAAAGATTTGCTGATGTAGGTAATTAAAATACCTTTGTTGTGGGTAATTAAAAGTATGCACACGATCAGCTGACAAGCCAAAAGATCTCAAATTGTAGAAATTTTATTACAGATTTGTAATTTATCACTTTTCAGATGTTCGATGAGAATGTTTGGAGGATCAAAATTAAAACGAAAATTCTAATCTAAACAAAATAGACGATAATTATCATAAGTGAAACAAGGTGGTGCTCCTGTTAGCATAAGATGATCACGAGAAGATGGTTCCACCCATTACTGAGCGGAGTGGATGCAGAGAGACTCCTGCTGGAGCGTGGTCATGATGGCTACTTCCTGGCGAGGCCCAGCATGGGCAAAAAGGGAGACTTTACTCTGTCGGTTAGACGTAGCAACGAGGTCACGCACATCAAAATACAAAACAACGGCGAATATCTCGATCTTTACGGAGGTGAAAAGTTTGCGACTCTGTCTGAACTTGTTCAATATTACATGGAAAATCAAAGCCAATTGCGCGAAAAAAACGGCAACATTATCCGACTAAAGACGCCACTCAACTGCGACGACCCGACTACGGAGCGCTGGTACCATGGACAGCTGACGGCGAAGGAAGCCGAGCGTATGATGCTCGAGAATGGCAAGAATGGGTCGTTCCTCGTCCGCGAGTCGCAGCGGCAGCCCGGCGACTTCGTACTGTCGGTGCGCACCCGAGACCGAGTCACGCACGTCATCATTCGCCGACAAGACGACAAGTACGACGTGGGCGGCGGGGAGCAGTTTAACGACCTAGTCAGCCTGATAGATCATTACCGAAATTTTCCGATGGTGGAAACCAACGGCGAAGTCTTGAGGCTCATACAGCCCTTCAACGCTACACGAATTCAAGTTCTCCATTTCCATAAACGCGTCAAGCAACTCCAGAAAGAAAACGAGGGTCCGATTGAAAGCATGGCCTACAAGCAGGGCTTCTGGGAAGAGTTCGAAACGTTACAGATGATGGAAAACTTGCAACTCTTTGACAGAATGGAAGGATCCAAACCAGAGAACATTAGGAAGAATCGGTACAAGAACATTATACCATTCGACCACACCCGAATTATTCTGCGAGATATTCCTCCAGACGCGCCGCCGGGGTCGGACTACATAAACGCAAACTACGTCCGCTGCGACAGTATCGAGTCGAGCCCGGACTCGAGCACCAACGGCTCCGGCGAGGACGGCTCGCCGCACAGGCGGGACAGCACTCCCTCGCGGAGCAAGTCCTCCCCCAGCGCGGTCATCATCACAGAAGAAAAATGTTCGTTGAAACTCGGTAACGGCACTCATAAGGTAGCTCCAAGTTTTGAACCGAGTGTCCTCCGATCGAACCCTAATTATGTAAATACGACGATACCTAAATCGGCCGAGGAAGCCGAAAAAATCGCAGAGCGCGTTTATAATAAGGTTTATATCGCCACACAAGGGTGCCTTTCGAACACCATCTACCAGTTTTGGTCTATGATCTGGCAAGAGAACGTTTGCATCATAATAATGACGACGAAGGAGATCGAACGTGGGAAAGTCAAATGCGAAAGATATTGGCCGGACCTAAACAAAACGGAGGTTATTAAGAAATACACGATATTCAACGAGTCCGAATCATCGACTCCCGATTATACTCTGAGAAGATTTCAGGTTACGAAAAAGGACGAACCCAGCGTTAAAAGAACCATTTACCACTTTCATTTCACGGCATGGCCGGACCACGGGGTTCCCTCGGAGCCGAGCAGGGTGCTCAACATTCTGCTGGACGTAAACTACCGACTGCAGCAGATAATGACGGGCCCGAGCCCGCCGCCGCAGGCGGTGGTGTGCGTGCACTGCTCGGCCGGCATCGGGCGCACCGGTACGTTCATAGTGATCGACATGATCCTCGATCAGATCCGCAAGGAGGGGTTCGAGTGCGAGATCGACATCCACCGCACGGTGCAGATGGTACGCGACCACCGCTCCGGCATGGTGCAGAACGAGGCGCAGTACAAGTTCATCTACATGGCGGTGCTGGAGTTCATCGAGACGCAGAAGCAGCGCGGCGGCCTGGGCGGCATGGGCGAGCCGGCGCAGGACTCGCCGCGCGTGCGCTCGCTGCCCATGCCTTTCTTATGAAGCGCGCTACGTGCTGACGATATACTGTCTAAGCTTTACCCTACCGTCTATCGCATTACTGCTAACCAATCATACATTTAAACGTGCGAAAACAGTTTAAGAAATCTAAAATTAATATGCCACATCGATAAATTTCTAGAAAAATCTGTTTAACTGTTATAATTTTGCTATAGTATTTGTATAGAGTGTTAGCTATAAACAACACTTTTACCTTGTAGAGTACATCGAGTTTTCATTATTCATCTTGAAATAGAATTGAAATTGTTTTAATATAAATAGATAAACATGTTTATGGATTGGCAATATACCTACCGGGAAGCACAAAGGGCATTCTAACTGAGAATATTTTTCTAAACTGTCCTTTACAGAGGCACTAAAGCAGTATAATAAGATTTTTAATTCATTTTGAATATCCATGTAGTACAGGGTGTTAGGAAGCTGCTGCAAGCAACTGGTGTTAATCACAACACACAATCTTAGGTACAATTTTTAAGGGAAATATAACTTACGCTTTAAATGTTATAAAGTTACATGAAATGTGTGTCAAAATTAAAAGCTTTTCTTCCAAACACCCTGTACTAAAAAGGTAATAAAAAAGAATATGTTTTTGAAGCTATTGCTTTAAACTCAGAAACTGTTGAAACAGGAAACTTTTGATACAAATTTTAATTACTTTATTTAAATTAATAATTATGTAATGTTAACGAAACTGAGACCTGATATGAAATTTTGCTTTATAATGAACTACATGGAGTATAGAGAATGGCTTCAATGTGATCTCGAATTGGATTTAAAAAATGAATGATGATGATATTTTTATGTTTGACTTTTTGAGAAATGGTTGATTGTTTCGAAATGCAGCTAAGGGTGAGACTTCGTGTTCGGTTGCGAGACCATCGGCTTGTATATCCTAACAGACGGACATTACGGACGCGTACAGCGAGCGGAGCGCGGCCTTGGTCTCGCGACCGACATCACGTTTCGCCTGCCACGCTGTATTGGCCCGTATTGTCACCCAGATGTGAGCACATTCGCGAGCAAACAAACCGATAGTGGCGCGACCCTGCCCCGGGCTCGCAACTGAACATGTAACGGACGCCTAAACAAGTAAACATTAGGATTTATAAATTGTATGTCATTGATCTAAATTGTTGTTAAATATTTTTAAAATTAATTAACATTTTAAAAACCATCTATGGTAAGTGACCGGCGATAGCAATCATTGTCCAAGATAAATTTTGCATATTGCCTGTGCAACAATGAATTCAATGAAAAGGGGGGAAAGGCATTAGATACATCCGTAAGTACATAGGTTAATAACGTTCTTTTGTAATTTAATTAGATACCCCCCTTTTGTTTTCCGCTTTATATGATATCAACAAAAACAAGCGGCCTCATAAACGCTACAAAACAGCCACTTCTGCGCGCTTCATTTTTTATTACGCAGAATTTAAATGGCGTTTGTTTAAGCAACGTTTATAGGAAAAGCCAATGCTTTACAAGTATGTACCTATTTCTTTTGTTAAAAAAATAATAATGTTTTATTTGATATAGTTTATCAGAAATTAATTCTTGTCATATATTATTGAAATTGGAGGTGCTTTTTATGTAAGGTTTTTTTTTGATGGTGCGATATTTTTATGTTTTTTTTTGTTTGTATACAAGTCATAAGAGATAAACATCATACTTACTGATAAATCTAAAATGTATTGTACTGGTTAATCAAGCAGTTCTTATAAAATATAAATTTTAGTTTAAAACATTTGTATCTTTATAAAGGTTGATCATCCCGTTTAAGAATTTTTCATAGTAAAATATGTAACCTGTACATAATATAAATATTGCTTAGGTATGATACATAAGATTATTTAGTTAAATTTGTGAAATTTCTAAATACAAATTCCATTAATTATGATGCATGTTAATTGAATCTAAAGAAGTAAATTACAACTGGTCAAACTAAATTAATGAAATAAGTTATTGAGAATCTAAGCAGGTAAAATAAAACTGGTTAAGTAGTACATTTAAATTATTTTATTACTGCTTGGTTAATTAAAGCTAATATTTTTTATGTTGGCATTTCATTTAAACCTATTATTCCAATTTGTAAAAAATGAGTTTAAGTAGGTTATCACATTGAGGGAAAAGGAAGAAAATTATTGTTATCTGCTAAAGATATATTATGTTATATATTGATATAATGACGAATAAAATGTGATACGGTATTGTTTAATTATTTAATTTAAAACAAGCATCACTCCATGGTTTTTGTTAACATATTTATGTTTATTTCATTATGGTAATATAGGAGCAGGGCTGGTGATGCTGCTCAGTAGTTGGTACCCTAAGTACCTAACTACTGAACTTACTAGCGCTTCTCTCTAAGTAACTACCAAACGCGACGCTAAAGTTGGCGCTCGGAGGGAACATTTTTTTTTATTTATTCATATCTTATCTTAATAAATATATAAATTACGTGTCACGTTGTTTGTCCGCTATAGACTCCTAAACTACTTAACCGATGTCAATCAAATTTGCACACTGTGTGCAGTTCGATCTAACTTAACAGATAGGATAGCTCACACATATATATATATAAATAATGAAGTCGCGGGGTGACAGCTAGTATACATTATAAATTATAGGTAAATATATTTTAAATTAGCTGATGCCCGCGACATCGGTTCTCGTTAAACATGGCGTTCTGAAAAATTTCCACTGATTTTTTTCTAAAGTGTCTATTCCTGCCAGTTCTAATGTAACACCTGTTAGCTGACAAACCTAAATATTATTATTATACCATTTTGGAAGACTCGTAAGGGGCTACCATCGCCCCCAGACTCTTCAATCTTCATACATTTAAATTGGTAATCCGGAATGACCGGGTGACTATAACTATACTAATTTTGGTTGTATAGAAGTACTGTTGAACCTTAACATAAATGTACTAATTTTGATTTAGAAGTATTATAATCTCGTATTTCTATGACACAAATATAGATGTCGCTACTTGAGAAGACATTGTGCTAAAATTGATAGGTACTTGATGTCCACACCATAACAGTATGGTGGTAGTCTCCTTGAAATAGTTGGTTAATAAAAATGATGTGTGACGCTAAATGTCAAAACAATTTGAGGGCGCTTGCTCTACTGGCCTCAGTGCTACCACTTTTGCACTTTTTGCGCTAGAATTAGCGATACTTTTAGAAGTTTTGGCACTTATTGTAGCATTTAACTTAATATGTCGTACATATAAAATAATCAATAAATTAAAAAGTAACAAATAGAAAACAAGCTATGACGGCACCAAATGGCGGATTTTGCCATTAAGTTAAAAACAAAGACTCAAACGTATTTATGGTATTTATAACATTCTGATTAAATTAACGAGTTTTTGTTAAAAGTGTATGTGATGCCGTGTTGTTTTCTTAAAAATTAAGAACGTTAAAGTGTGATGTGAAGAAATTACGAATTCATTCACAATCAACAAAGTTAACATTTTTTTTTTCTAGGAGTTTTGTTACGTCACGTGACTATCGGCCTCTGTCCTAACGGATGAGATGTTATTTTCACTCTCACTCATTACGACTTTTCAAACAAGAAAGACTAGGACCAGAAAGCGTCTCACGCGCAAGAATAAGGCCCAGATGGCCATACTATCAATCGCATACGACAGTTCGCATGGTCATAGAGCCCCTTTCATTTATTGTCTAGTCAATCTAGCCATTTCTTATTTCATTGACTTGGCAACACTCGCTGATGTTGACTTGACCGTTCCGACCGACCAATATTTTTGATAAGATGATTTTTAAGTTTTCTGTTTGTTTCTACAGTAATTTGCCGAATTTTTTAGTTTATCTTACTAGTCCGTTGAGTTGAGTGTGTCTCCTCCGGTTAGTGTGGTGTTGAATGTGTATTCTGTGTGGTGAGATAGAAACTCCTGGAACTGAGATAGAGACTCGAAGTTTTGTGTCTTAGAAATAAGATCCTAGGACTCCTACAAAATAAATGATGTCGTTGTCTTGAAGAAAGTGTTGCATAGATTCTGAAAGTGAGCTATATTAGTATTAGGTCAATATAATAAAGTAAAACCCGTATTTTCTATGGTAAACCCGGCACATAACCTCTAACCTAACCAACCAAACCTAAAAAATCTCACCAAACTAAAACCTAAGCAAAATTATGTTGAATGTAGGCTATTATGACTAGTTTTGTTTTATAAGTATTAAGTATTAAAAGTTTTATAATTTTGTATGTACTTACATAAGGTTTTTGAATAAAGAGTTACATGTATATCATATTTTTATCATCATTAATTATTATTGATTGCTGATACTTGTTGATTTTTTTTTGTTTATAATTATGTAAAGGTGCTCCTTATTTGAGCCATGTTTTTATTGCAATATCGGCCCGGCAATATTGCCGGTAGCCCGGCCATCATCAGCCATGCTAGAAATGTATGACGATATAGCCCGGCCACCCTTAAAATATTGCCGGGCCAGTAATGCATTAAAAATATGGCCCGTCTTGTGATTACCAGCCATCAATAATTCATTGTTTCCCCTATACCAAAATAATAATATAAAAGTTTCATTAATCTGTAACATATCTACCTACAGCTATAGCTATTCGAATCATTGATATAGTTATAGTTATGTATGTAGTAAGTCCATGACACGAATACAGATGGCGCTGGCAGGTGTTGCTTGTTTTAGCTGCCGAGAGAGGTCTCTATTTCCCTATCTAACAAAGTACTCTGTGATCGCCCCTATAAAATGAATTTTAGCTATACAAGTGATTATACGACCTTTAACGACTGATGGGCTGCTGTTGGAATCGTCGAAATAGTGAATGTGACGAAAGGGCATCGTTTGATTGCAAAACTTCCTCCCCTTCCCAAGTCTTCAGGTACCAAAAAGCCCCCTACCCTAGAATTTCCCCTCCCCAAAATAACCATTTTAAAAAATGTGTTAAATACTCTAAGATAAAAACATGTTATTTATGTACCATATCTTTCCATAGTAATTCTAGATGGCTTGCTTAGGCCGGGAGTGGAATGATAATAATAAGGAAAAGGGAGGTTGGGTAGCTTGTGGATCACAACAAATAATTATTGTTACAAGCCAATAAGGAATTAATTAAACGCATTAATTATATGTAGAATAAACTATAATATCCTGGTATAGTACACATTTCTATATGTTTACAAAACATTTTATCCAAGCACAGCAACTAAAAAAGCCACAGAAAAACCAAATTAACTAACTGTATTGCAGGGTTTCTCAACCTTTTTGAATGCAACTCCTTGACTTACAAATTTATCATTCTTTCTTTAGTAATGTTTCTAGTGAAACATAAATAGGTATTACTCACGGTTCTTCATTAGTAACCACTATTTTGCACTGAACTCATCTGTATGTACCTATTTAGTATAAGTGGGTGTCACAGTTTTCATACTGTCCAGTAATAATACGCCAAGAAAGCTAAATAGTCTTTCATCAAAACTCTAAGTTTCATAGAGTTATCCTAATCATCATTGTTGACTTGAATCTCTTCAATTCCATCACTTTCTGTTACAAGGGCTCGCTCCAGAATGACACGGCCTTCCTTGTACCTGTAAAACATTAATATTAGTTTTTAAAACAACATTTTAAAAGTTTATTTTTGACAGTTTTTATAATGATAACTAGTTAAATTAAAATTATATTAATACATTATAAAACTAGAAAGACTCATAGAGATTTATCTACTTTAAATAATTGAGTCTCCCAGGTTACATAAAAACTGTCATTTTAGGGCTGGTCTCTGAACAAAATTTAATTGAATTTTTTATTAATTGAAACATTTGAATTCACAAATTTATTTCTTAAGTGACATAAGTAGGTATATTTGGGGAGGACTATGTTGAGTCTTTGAATTAGGAATACTCTAGTCTAAGTGTAGTGTAGTGGACAAACCATAAAGCCTCAGACGAAGGGAGTATTCCTAATTCAATGGCTGAAGCATGCATCACCTCTGATTCTCCTCAGTAGCGAACTCATACACCCATCCCAGCTTGACTCCACAGCTCTTGCAAGAGACGTCGCGTACCATGTGCCGCCCGGTCAGCATCACACGATCCTGCACCTCTGAGTACACGAGGTTCACCACCTTGTGGAATAGGAATGCGCGCCCTGGAATGATAACAATATTTGGAGATAACTGATGCTTTACTGAGATGCAGCTTCTGTTTAGGCAAAGGACCATAATAGATGACGAGAATAACAAATAAATAAGATTAAATGATACATGAAATACAAACAAATGCATTCATACGAATGACGACCTTCTATTGTGATGTGAAGCAAAGTATTTTACAATTACCTGTAGCTCCTGTGAATCGGGTGCTTATTAACTCTGAACGATTAGTTAAGTTTATATCACAAGACGCGCATGAGAATAGTCGCATTCCACCAATGTGTTCCAGAAATATTTTCCCCATTTTCGGTTCCCAGCTTTGATTTTCTTTGTTTTCAAAACAAACCAAATTTCACCTTCTCGATTAATCTGCAAATGTTTTTGACGTTTCTTTTCGTGATGAGATGACGTTGATGAAACAACAATCAACACAATAAAAATCAATAAAGAGCAGCTGTTTCTGTTGTGAGTTGTCTCTTTCTGTTCCACACAATTGTAAATATAGCTATCCTACTTATCCGCCTTAGTCTATGGTTTATTTTAACCAATCAAACCAAGAACGTGGAAAAAAAGAGCGGGAACTTTTCGAAACTTTTTGGACAGTACATTCTTTTATTTTAGACATATTTCTTATCGTTGTACGTACCTACCGTTAAGTGCTTTCCATTGCAATTATAATATTCAATTGTTTTGTTGTTATCGAATTAATCCCATGTTTGTACCGATCTCTATTCTCTCTGTACCTACGCATCACCATAATTTCTGAACTAAAGTTTATCGGTTGCGATGGCAACAGTATCATCCATCAGTCACGGGAAATATGAATTTCATAAAAAAAGTAAACATACTTGCTCCTGTTATTTTATTTTCACAAAATTGTAATAAAATTGTTGATTTGTTATAATGGACGGGATAAAAGAAGATGCTATTCACCAGACTGCACTTAAATTAGCCGAAGAAATAAAAAATCTTTCCATTTACAAGTCGTTTTATAGTGATGTTCAGGTAAGTCTGGGTTGGGCCGACAGATCGAAGGTAAAAGAAACATTGAGTTTTTGACCTGATATTCACATATTTAAACGGTTTAGGTTCAACCTAAAACAATTGTTAAGCAATGTTTACTATCCCAATTAAACGGTTCAATGCTTTAGTTCTATTTATAAAACCTAATTCGAATTTTGCATTTTTTACTTACCATATACAGAAACTGGTATCGTCACCAAACGTTAAGAAGGAAGATTTCAAACAGACCTTACAGCAAGCTATGAAAGAAAAAGGTTTGGACACAAAACTTCGGAACACAGTATTTCACTGGGTTAGATCACAGAGCAAACAAAATGTAAGTTTTTAGACGCAGATAGGTCTCGCACCGGTCCAATTTAAACCACTAGTGGCTGGCTTGTAGAACCATCAGGATCGGCGGTGGCGCGAAATGACTGAATTAGCTTATTTAATTAGCTTATAGCTGAAATTAGCTTATTGCTTGTGCTTGTCGACGGGAGACCAGCTGCGTTGCCCTCGTGTTTTATTATTTCACTAACCGCGCCCCGCGGTTAAAAAGTAGCCTTATAAACAGTAGTTTATAAAGTAGTAGTATTATAAACCATAGCCCAACATCATAATCCGTCCATTCTGTTGCGTGAAGAAGTAACTAACAAACACACAGACACAATATTTCACATTTATAATATTTACTAGCTGCGCCCCGCGGTTTCACCCGCGATTAAAAAGTATCCTATGTGCTATTCTAGACTATAATCTATCTCTGTGCCAAATTTCATCCAGATCTGTTCAGCCGTTCTGGCGTGAAAGAGTAACAAACATCCATCCATGCATACATACAAACTTTCGCGTTTAAAATATTAGTAGTTTATAATATTTAAGTAGAAAATATAAAAGATGAGCACTTACATTAATTCTTCCTTTTTTTGTTTTCAGAAATTAGATCCACTAACTTCTTTGTTAAAAGCAAGTGCTCAGTGGGAAAAAAGGATACATAAGTCTTTAAATTCAATGTGTTCAGATTTAGAAACGTCGTTAGCGAAAATCAGACCTCAGAGTGAGCAGGAAGAGCTTGCGGAAAAATGGAATGAGCTTAGCACTTATAATCTAGGTCTGTATTATCGTATCGTACTTAACCTAAGCCTGCATTTCCACTGAGGCGGAGGCGAGCTCAAAAAATAATAAAACATAAATAAATAAATATAAAAATAAAAATCGGTCTCGCTTCAATCGAAGCATTGTAATTGATCAATTCATGCACCGTAGAGTCGCTTCAGTGGAAACGCACCCTTAAACAAAACCTTTCCTAGCTAGGCTTCGAGCGGCCATTACATTTTCCAATTTTTAGTATGCTAACTTACCGTGGCAATGCTAGTGCAAAAAAAATATTGCTAGCTCTCTAACAACCAGTACAATATCTAAGTTTAGCATGCTATCTCAGTTAGCGTACTGCAAGTTGGATAATGAAGTGGCCGCTTTAGACTGTTTCACACTCATAGCTCTCCAATAGGTTTCCATTCCCTATATCGGGGAGCCATGGAACACACGTGGACCACTGACACCCAGACCCAGAACAGTTTAATTTATCATGCAAATAATCAGGAAATCGAATACGGGACCTCCTTCCGCTAGCGGAAGCATTCGAATTCCGACTAGGCTAGAATGGTCATCGACGTTTAATTACCCATGTGTTTAAACGTTACATTCATTAGTCATTAAATCCGAACTGCCCTAAGAAACTTTCTAGCTACAGTCAAACATTTTTTTTGAAATCCTGAAATTTAAAAAAATAAGTACATATATCAATAATCGAAAGCTTTTTCTTGATTAATTTTCAGATTTATCAAAGTATAGACCAGTTTATGCACCGAAAGACTTTTTAGAAGTTTTACTCACGCTGTCCGGCTACGTCCCCTATACGAGAGAGTAAGTAACTTATTATGAAATATTTTGTACTTAGTTAGTAAATTATTTAAATTTGTAAGCCAGTAGCTCTAAACTAAAGACCTTGGAAAAATCTGAAAAATACTTTACATTTGCCATTTAGAAAAAAATCTAAAATACTGAGTCGACAAAAATTAAGCTTATTTTTATGTTTATCAAACACACAATTTTTTACAAGAATTAGATGAGAGCTGCGACTCTGCAGAGAAGAGCCGGACATCCGAACATGCGAAAGCATTTCAGGCCAAGCTGAAACGAAGACGCTTCGCGCTCGCTTCAATTAAAATACCGAACCCAATAAAAATTAACCTGTATTTCAGAGATGAGCCTAAATGGGAGTTCGCACATTTACCTCTTCAAGTCAAAACACTCGATCAGCTGGTAAGTTTAGTTAGGTATATTCCTAGTTACTTTCCATTCATGCAGCTATTATCTTGTTTACTTTCACGTAGTATTACTTTAGACGACGACATTTCCAAGTATCACTTTCCCAGCACCCAGCTTCCTCTGCAAGGTCGATGGTGGTCTGTAGGCGCATTGAATGTCGAACCCAGCCCTTACAGTAGTGTATGTGTACTGTGTTGCGTGCGGGGCAGCGCGGCGTGTACCTGGAGTGGGCGGCGGGCGAGCCGCTGCTGGGCGTCAACCCGCAGCTGGCGAGCGGCGCGGCGGGGTTCGGCTCGCTGGAGGCCGAGCGCATCGGGCTGGGCGAGCGGGTCGCGGCGCTGGGCTACGCGCCCGTCATACAGGAGTACCTCAAGAAGGGCAGCCCGCAGTGCCTGCGCGCGCGCCTCTGGGCCATGGTGCTGGGCTCCGAGATCAAGCAGCAGGTGACTCATACACACTTCTTGTATACGAGTGCATGGGGCTGGGCGAGCGGGTCGCGGCGCTGGGCTACGCGCCCGTCATACAGGAGTACCTCAAGAAGGGCAGCCCGCAGTGCCTGCGCGCGCGCCTCTGGGCCATGGTGCTGGGCTCCGAGATCAAGCAGCAGGTGACTCATACACACTTCTTGTATACGAGTGCATGGGGCTGGGCGAGCGGGTCGCGGCGCTGGGCTACGCGCCCGTCATACAGGAGTACCTCAAGAAGGGCAGCCCGCAGTGCCTGCGCGCGCGCCTCTGGGCCATGGTGCTGTGCTCCGAGATCAAGCAGCAGGTGACCCGTACTCTCGTCGCATTTTAAATGTTAACCATACACGTCTATGACAACTTCTTCTCTCTCTCGACTGGAGTTTTAACGAGACTGTATCCAGTGGAAGAAAAAAATGCATTGCGTTCATTGGTAGGCCACATGAACCACAAATTAAGTACTTGTATTAATGCTGACTGCTGATCTTTAATGCCGATCGTTTCGTTTCGTATCGTTTATCGTGAGGGAGGCATCTTTGATAAATGCCAAACCACGTAGATATCGCCGCGCTCTTGAGCAACATCGGAATAAAGTATTATTTCTTTAGTGTTTCACACTCAGCTCTACTAAAATTGCCTGTGTCAGGGACGTCATTGAACACACTCAAAGACATGGACAACTAACACCCAGACCCAGAACAGGAAATTTAAATTCATCATTCAAACATCTGCCCGACCAGGAATTTAATCTAGGACCTCCTGCTTATCAAGCACTAGGCTCCAAGTAAAAATGTAAAGTGAATTTTTAAAATGTCGCCAGCAAATGACGTACTTCAACCAGCTAAAGAAGAGCGCGCTGGAGGTGGACCTGATGATAGACAAGCTCATCTTCAAGGACGTGCAGCTCACCGCCTCCAACGACGACCAGTACTTCGTGTTCGAAGACTTGCTGTATCAAGTGAGTGTTTTTGTAGTCCATACTAATACTGTACAATCGAAACGAACTCTTTTTTTGTTACTATTTTAAGTTTTTTTTTTGCGTCCTATAATGATGTATCGTATCTAAATGCATTGTTTGGTAAGCCCATGGTATCCTACTAATATTATAAGCGTAAAAGTTTGTAAGAATGGATGGATGATGTTTGTTACTCTTTGACGCCAGAACGGCTGAACAGATCTGGATGAAATTTGGCACAGAGGTAGATTATAATCTATAATAGCACATAGGATACTTTTTAACAGCGGGGCGCAGCTAGTAATAATATACTCCGCCAGGTAAAGCGTTACGATTCAAAAAAGGTCACGCGGGGAACACGCAGTGACGTCAATCGATGCTTAAACAAGACCGAAATAAGTAATTTACAAATAGTGCGAAAGAGACGATGACGAGTGATGTCATCGTGTGTTGGCTCCCGGAAGGCTAGACCTTGTAGTTTTGGTTCATGGGTAAGTCAAAGTGCGGTCTGATGATGGTACGTGTCCACAGGTGATGCTGTGCTTCTCCCGCGACTGCGAGGTGCTGGCGAATTTAAAGGGCAGCATAGGAAATACACTCACAGTCACCATCAAGGGCAAGCAGACCTCCGCCGACAGTGTGACCGTGTTCCCTCCCAGCGGGATCATCCCCTTCCACGGGTTCACTATGTACGGTAAGATACATTTATAGCAGTTGCATTTTGTTTCGTACAGTAGGTACATATAGAACGAGCCACGTAAGATGATACTTGATAAACCACGTGACTTTGGTTGGTTTGATTTTTAGGTTTAGGTTTGGATTGAAATACATTTAAGAAATATTGAATAAATTATGAAATATTACCTAATATATTTTTGAAATATTTCTCCACCACTGACGCCCGTCAAGTCTCATCTTCGTGGCACGAATTATACTGCGGACAATGTTGAGCGAACTTTGCGCTCGACGACGTGTGGTAATCGTGAAACGCAAGTTTCGCCCCCTAACGCAAGTTTTGCTTTGGTAGTTTAAGCTAGGTTCGTCGAACAAGTTAATTCTGATTTAAACAAATTTTAAACAAACTACGATAGCCTAGTTAGAGAAGACTCGCCTATCAAACCAAAGAGAGCGGGTTAGATCCCAGCCGTAGGCACACACCGATTTATTCATTATGTTTACATATGTGCGTATTGTAGGTCATTTACTACATGGCTGGAGCCAGGTGTTTGGAGGCTTAGGTTTACAGGCTCGCCCCCTGTCACATTTGGGACTGAATATCGTCCGGCGATGAGTGGGTTGTAATACACCTCTGAGACGAAGTAATTTAAAGAAGGTACTTTGTTATTTAACAAAATTAATAATTAATTTTGTTAAATAACAAATAAATTATCCGGTTAATTTAAAGAAGGTAATTTTACCTTCTTTAAATTAACCGGATTACCGTGGGATACCCGTACCACATAGCGGGTCTGACATGCAATCTCATTGAACGAAGTCATAACATGTTCCTAAAAATCAATAAGGTAATGAGGTAATATTTTTTGTTTTAGCCACACCATTTTGTTACCTCTACGATGACCCGGTGCAATTATACTACACTTTTAGAGCATTTTACATTCGGTACTGGCATCGACTGCATTACATTTCTACACATCCACAGGTACGCACATTGATTACTAACTAGAGCCTCTGTAAACTAATAATTTCGTGAAAGCGTAAAAAAAACATTGAAATCTCTCCGGAATATTGAAAAATTTCAATGAACTGAATCGAGAAAAAAATCTATAGAGGTACTTCCTCAATTATTGAATTTGCTTACAAAATTTCACGAGAATCGGTTGAGAAATGCTGCCTGTAGAAGAGAAGAGCCGGACAGACGCCGGACGGACAAACGAAAGCACTTTTCCCAAAGCTGAAGCAGAGACGCTTCGCTCGCTGTCAATGAGCCGATGACTCGACTTATTTATTTTTGCAGCTCAGAATTCTCCGATCACATGTGCCTACATTATAATTTATTTTTCAGGGTATTGTTTCATTATGTCTATTGTACGAGAGACTGCTAGAAGCAAACGAACCGCTATTATGGATACACTTTAGGAATATCAATGTTAATCCGTAAGTTAATTTCTCTATTTCAAACCCAAAACAGTTTCGTTTAACCGCTAAACGAAACCAATCATCCAATTTGCAGTATGCAGTGAGCTAGCTGAAATTGGATAGTGTAAGGGTTATTGCTAAGGGGGTTAGTTAGTAAAATACTTGCTACTCTACTAAACTACTAGCTTATATTACCAAAACACCCCAATTTCCATCATTTAAATCTTGGTGTTGCCAAGTATGGTCAGCGCCTTTTCCCCTCTATTTTGGCAAATGTAGCGCCGGGTGTCTACTTTAAAAATAATAATATTAGCAATTTAGTGTAGGGTTTTTTAGTATTCGTTTTTCACGCGGGCCCCGTAGCATTTGCTGCATCCTGCTATGTGGCTGATCCGGCACTGATAACACATCTTAATAAGTTTCACTCACAAAACTACGCTGAGGCAAGGATGAGTGGGTTTAATATGCGGGACCCGTAGCAGTTGCTACTTTTGCTATATGGTTAATCCGGCACTTGTCATATGCCATGTAATCATATGTAGTCATATGTAGTCATATGCTATGTAATGAAGTCGTGTTTAAGCGTGTGGTGGGTCCGCAGCATCCGCGTGGTGTTCAAGTGGCTGATGCGCGCGTTCAGCGGCCACCTGCCGCCCGAGCAGCTGCTGCTGCTGTGGGACACGGTGCTGGGCTACGACTGCCTCGACATCCTGCCGCTGCTGGCGCTCGCCATCCTCAGCTTCCGCAAGGAGAACATCTTCCAGGTCCGTCCCAGCGAGGGCCGAGTAGCACAGAAATATCTTAGCGCTTCTTCACAACACTCAAATTTGCTTGAGATGTTTTCTGGTCATTGTTTCTCTCGTTTAAAGGTTATCACTCTTTGGAGCCACTCGGTACCGCCTCGACTCGTTGTCCACGGGTGGACGCCGCGAGGTCGACGAGTGAACGTCGCGTGGCCCACGAGTTTCCAAGTAGTCTGTCGGCGATTAACTCTTGTCCTCGCGTGAATCACTCGCGGACGGCGCGTGGTCACCGAGTGGGCCACTCGCCGTCCGCGCTTTGACAGCTTGTGCCGAGACGACCCTGAGTTGATGTCGTGAGCGCATATCCATAGAAGTTCATATGAAAAATACCTAACCGCACGAGGCGAGGCAGCGCGGATCGGGTCACCGGGTGGGTGCAATGAGTAATAATAACCTTGAAGAGTGATAGTAGTGAGGTGAAAGTGACCAAGATAACATCTCACGCATAAGAATAAGGGAGTGTATTGCTTATCTCTTATAACACTACGGTAACAGTAGTAGATATTCAAACTACAATCCCGGGATGTTCAAGAAAAAAAGGAATAGGTATCTCCTAGGCAAGCGTCTTACACTTTCAATCAAGTCGTCCTTCAAGGCTTCCCATCAGGTGAATCAGTGGTCAAACGCATCCCTAGTCCGTTGTTAAAAAATCGCATGATGTGCTAAAAGTTAACCCCGAACCAAACCCGTGTCTGTTCCAGGTGAACACCATCCAGAGCGTGGACGCGGTGCTGGCCGACCTGTCCACCATCTCCGTCATCCCGCTGTTGCAGCTCGCGCTCATGAAGCCCTGAGCTGGCTGTCTTGTGCAAACGTGATGTTGTGTAGTACGACGGTTCCAGGAAGGCTATTCTGATGGGTCGAAATATTTTTTTTGTCATAGTCTCTCTGGTTTCAAACGTCATGGGAGTGAGAGTGACCAACGAACATCTCGCGCGTCAAGAATTGACGAAAGAACCAGGCGATGCGCGGCGCGAGGGTCGAGGGTACCCATGATTGGTTTATCCTATCCTACCTAACCCTCTAGCTCATGCCGTTATTATACTACGTAGAAACATAGATCAATATTAGACACCAAGTTGAAAATTATATTTTTGTTTTTCACATACACAGACACACAGTTTTTACCATACCTGTACAAAGTGAGATGTTTGTACAGTAAAAAACGTGACTTTTGACACATACGTACTTTATACGTTTCCGAGTTTCGGAGTCAGGGTTTCCAGTGATTGTCTACTGAATCAAAATTTTTCATACACATTGCCAGGGGCACAGAAAAGGACATGGGTACCTTTTAACCACGGGCAACGTCGCGGGGTGCAGCTTTTCTAACAGTTTCAGTCGCTTTGGCCCCGCACCACGCACCGTATCCTAACTTTGAAGCCAGAAAATCCAAAGATAAACATGAAAGTGACCGTGAATCTGCAAGTTATTCTTTAAGAACTTCGTTCCTCGACAAGCTGTTCCTAATAAGTGTGATAGGAATCAATATTTTCATATGTGATATTATTTATTTGATCGATTTTAGATGCAATATGGAAAGTATCACGTCTGTGCAAGACTTGAACGTCGTTGTTGTTTTGTATAGTGTTTTTTGTAGAGTTTTTGTATAATTTTGTAGGCAATCTTGAAATTAAAATTATAAAAAGAGTACAAATATGTTACCATACGCAATTTTTGTTTTATTCGCAAATAAAACCATGGTATTAAGCAAGTATTATTAGCATTGACTTTATTTACAACTTTAATTATTTTTAGTATTAATACGCAAAGTAGGTTCGGCAAACGCGCGCCTGCATCGCGTTTGTATCGCTATCTTTTCCTTTTAATTTGGCATAGTTTCTCGTTGGTTTAGATCACAGATAAACCGTTGATGGATGATAAACAAAATTGCTCCTAAAACACGACTCACCAGCGCGGGCAGGGGGCGAGGTAGCACTGCACACTTGCGATTGGCCGATCGTTTGGATGACGCAATCTGAGCTATGAATATAGTGATTGACACGACGACTAATAAACAAAATAATATATCGATAAAATTAAATACCTCCTTTCGTGTTCATAATTTACGACATCAAATTAATAACAAATAGTAAGATGAAAAACCTAGACAATACAATTTAAGTATTTACTATGTCTGATCTGTTAAGAAATGAAATAATAATCTTAAAGACCAGCTACAATATATACGTGAGAGTTATAGAGTGCGCGCGCGGCTACCTCTCGCTTAGCACTCGCCTTAAAAAAGACCGCCGAATGCGGTGAAACTATAGTCGGAATAACTGACTTAATACGTACGTAAGTAATTCCCGTATATTCATTTAACATCATTAAATCATAATGTGAGAAAACCACGGCATTTTCCATAATACATTTACATACATCATATTTTTTGGAATCAAAATTGAATATCGATAAGTTATACCGATATACATCGGTAGTCTGAGGGTACAACACTAATTCCTCGCGAGCGATAAACTGGAGGGGTAAAACGAGACAGAGTGATACAAGAGAACACATGACAGAACAGGATGAAACGAAAGACATCAACGCGTTTCTTTTTTTTTTTTTTTTTAATGTTCGTTTCAAATTCCGAAAATAATTTACTAAGTTTTCTTTAATTACTGTACGAAAATAACTTCCTTGTGGAACGATATGCCTTCCTTTCCACAGCCGGGTGTCTTACTATGCTTTCCAAAAAGTTTGATTGCACAGTAACTCATTTTTAGATATTTTTTTTGCTTGTTTTCTTCCGCAACTTCTCCGCCGAAAGCCAAAACCAAACTGACGTACTCGCAGTAGCAAACAGTGGATTTCAACTATTCATTTTCGCACGAGGGGAAACTGTGTCATAAGTCAACAGGTTTCATAGTCATTGGTTTAGATGCTGTATTTCGTTTGTTTCGCGTCTGCATCGCTACAAAAAGTTATGGGCTCCCTTAGATGTGTAATTTAATAAGTTTATCATCCACACAAAACATTTGTTTTAAACCACACGCGAGTTTAAAAAACGCGCTCCTATATGTCAAAACAAAGAAACAAGACTTCAATATCAAAATAAATATATTAAACTTTCTTACATTCCACACACCAGTTGCCCTCTTCATAGTAGCTCCTCTCCACTTCAAGTCCGCTCTCTCTACATAAATCCTCCAATTCACCTTCTTCAAAAACATGATAATACCTCAGTAACGTATCTTCCGACTTTTCCTGCAACTTATCTTCGTTTTTCCGTCTCAGTTTCCAAGGTACGAGCAGGTCCTGGTGTTGGAACTGTGTCCTGTTCTCGTGTACGTGAAGGTTGACGCCGGCAACGTTGAGCTGAACGTTTTCCGTCGGCTGGTTCAGTTTGGACTTGAGGAGGTAGTTGGAGCGAGTCTGGTCCTTGGCCCACACTGTGATGAGAGCCAGCCCTGATGGTCGCAGGAGCCGGTGGATGGTGGATATCGCTTGAAGTCTTCGCGCCTGTTAAAACAAATCTTAATTATCACATTGAAAAAGATATAAGTAGATAACTTTATTAAAAATCATAGCTATGGAAAGAAACAGTAAATTCCATTTAGTAAATTCAGTTCATTTGTTCATTGTGTGAGTATATGTGCGTATTGTATGTAATCTGCTACACGACTGGAGCCCGGTGTATGGCGACAGGCTCGCCCCCTGTCACATTTGGGACTAAATATCGTCCGGCGAAGTGTGGGTGTTGTACTACACCTCTACCAGCCCCTTCGGGGGAAAGGCGTGACGATTTATGAGTAAATTCAGCACAACATAAGAATTTCAAAAGATACAGACATCATCGAGCTACATCCGGAAAAGCTATTACTGAATAGGGCCCAAATTTGTAAACTTATTGAAAACAAAAACCAAAAATACCTAGTTGCGTGCTAATAAATACTCTATAGCGTTACGTACTAGTTGACGAGACAATGGAGCATGGTTTACAGATAATACGACGAAATCCTAACACAATGCATCAGTATTTCCTTTTGGTCCAGTTGTTTGTTGGTCCTACCAAACTATACTGTGCTACTAGCCTGTCTCAGAGCTTACCTTGGTACTGAAGTGGTGTATGACAGCGATGCAGACGACGACGTCTGCGCAGGCGTCTCGCAGGCCGCAGCGCAGCAGGTCGAGCCGCACGCTCACCTTGGTACTGAAGTGGTGTATGACAGCGATGCAGACGACGACGTCTGCGCAGGCGTCCCGCAGGCCGCAGCGCAGCAGGTCGAGCCGCACGCTCACCTTGGTACTGAAGTGGTGTATGACAGCGATGCAGACGACGACGTCTGCGCAGGCGTCCCGCAGGCCGCAGCGCAGCAGGTCGAGCCGCACGCTCACCTTGGTACTGAAGTGGTGTATGACAGCGATGCAGACGACGACGTCTGCGCAGGCGTCCCGCAGGCCGCAGCGCAGCAGGTCGAGCCGCACGCTCACCTTGGTACTGAAGTGGTGTATGACAGCGATGCAGACGACGACGTCTGCGCAGGCGTCCCGCAGGCCGCAGCGCAGCAGGTCGAGCCGCACGCAGTCCGCGGCGCCGGCCGCGCGCGCGCGCAGCTTGCACTCCGCGGCCAGGCCGCCGCTGCGCTCGCCCGCTATCTGGACATTGTTATAGGGCACATGAGTGACGGCCGGCGTTTGACGGGAGGTTGCATATAGACAGCTTCATAGTAATGGCTCAATTTCATCATTGGCTTCAGAGTTGTTGGCGACCATTAACGTATTGGGTACTGTCAATGCTTAACTCCCAGCCTACAGAGAAAGATTGAAGTAAATTGTTTGTTATAATTTGTTGTTTAGTTATTCTTTTGTTGTTAAAATTATATTTTTTAGCTAAACAGCAGCAATAACGTCGTAGGCATTTCTCTGTTCAACAAATAATTATGCCACATTCTGTGTCAGGTGAAGTTCTGAGTGGCACTAAACTGTTGTCTGTTGAGGCGAGTGTGACGCTAACCACCAGGCAAACGACTCACTTGCCTCATCATTAGCTGCGTAGAGGATACCTGCAGTATATCAGTGCGCGGCAGCACGTTCTTGCCGTTCCCGGCGCCGAGGTCGAGCACGGCGGCGCCGCGCGCCACGCGCCGGTGGAAGGACGCCACGCCGGGCCACGCCGTGTGCCGCGTCACGCTGAAGTGACCGGCGATTTGTTCGTACACCTGCGAGTGCAATGTTGTACATTATTCACGAATATACATTATGCAGGAGTTTTACTCCAAATTTATAACTGTTAAAATATTGCGCAAGGACTATGTGGCATTTGCTATATTATTTTTTGCCCAATTCTTAGTAAATTTTTGGAAAAATTATTAGAATCCACCAAATCCAATCCAAGTAAAACAAGAATTTTTATTTCTGATAAAATGCAAAAAAAAAAAATACATCCGATATAAACTCTGAGCTGAAAATAATTTACCTGATGCACATGTAATTCTTCCAAGTCACTCGCCAACCTGTCATCCAACTCAGCTGGGTCAGTCTTTGTCACACTGTCACATAATGTCTTGTAAGCACAGTCGCAGGGTCCACTTCTAGTCCAACGAAAGGTGAGCGATATCCGCGTCTGTCTCGCCACTGTTTCAGAGGTGACGACTTTGGTTCGGTTTCCATTCTCAGTCTGGCGGTATTCTATGACGGGATCGAATGTGCTTGGTTGTATACCGTGCTGCCACTCATATCTGGCAAACAGTAATAGCACTCTCATAATAACCAGTGTAATATTAGAGGAAGCACAACAACTCGACTGATAAATGTCGTCTAAGACACTTCCAAATAGATAGTTCTCTTCAAATAGTGCTTCAAATATGATGAAAAAAAGATGAATATCTGCTATTTTGCATCTTTTATCTAAACATAGTTGATAGTAAATGTGGATTTGCCAATTTCGTTTTTGCAGGATAAATATAGTGGACAAAATTTTGTTAAAGTGCATGACCATGGACCACGAAAACATTATTTTCCTTCTGAGGCGTTTCTTGAAACAGACTGATTTAGAACAACCAACCTGGCTTCATCTTGCATGATGAGTAGTGACCTGCCCGGAACTACAACAGGCACATGTATCCCACTGTGGTGCCTCCAATCCATCACCACAGAGGAACCCAAGGAGAGAGACAAGATGGTGCTGCCGAACGGACTGTGCCTGTCCACATGTGATGGTATCCCTGAAACATGTGTTTATTACAAAGTTAGACAAAATCAATCAACCTAACACAACACACATACAACATTTGATACAATTTAGGAATACAAAATTGTATTCTTTGTTTACAAAACTGTAGATAGACCTTAAATTCTGGTGATTTTGAAATCTTGTCACATTAAATTTTCTACATTTTTAAATCTCTAAAAATCCATTATAATACTCAGTTTATCATTATATAAACGCAATCACCTTGTCCAGGGCTGTACTTATTTACTGTCAGCTGATCTGGTACTCCTAGCAAATAACCAGATTCTTCCAGTCTTTTCCATAAGATGTCACAGCCATTTGGTATTTTCTCTGACAATGGATTATCCAAGTCTACATCATTACTGCCATATCTGAATTCATACCCGAAATGTTTTACTTGACGATTCTTCAGACTTCCAGCATCAATTTCAGAAGCCCAGTCAAAAAGCTTTATGAATAGTATTTCCTCTTGGGCAGTGATGAAGTTTTCCAGCAGTGTCAACCCTTGCGGATCTCTGTGAGGGCATATTACTTCTGTGTTGGGAACTAAAAATTAAAAAACCCAATTTTACAGTTTATAATCATCTTTAATATAACTAACAAAGCTATGGATGTAATTTTAGCAGAGAAATGTGTGAAGCCCATTTTCACTCGTTAACATAAGCTACTACCATATTTTATTAACAAGCATGCACAATTACTTCTTCAGTATCCGTTATTAACAATTATATAGTAAAAAAACTTTAGATAATTACTTAATATTTTACATTCTTTGTGACAAAGAATACTTACCCTCTTGAACATAGTTTATACATATGAGGGTCCCATTCTCATCTACTTTTGCTTTGCCATTGAGCACATTGTAAAATAAAACAGCACTTTTTATATTCTTGAAGACTAGAAATGAATGTGACTCCCCCTTTTCAGCAATCAACTTAGGGCATTGTATTTCTAGGCCGTTTTCTTTGATCAGCTGTAGTAAATTATCTTTGCCAAAGCCCGTAGCTTGACCAACATTGCAAAGTACAAGATTCTGAAAGAACACAGCAGCTGATTGTTTGGTTACCAAATAACATGATATCCGTTATGTAGTAATGTGTAGAATAAGAGTAGAGCTTGTAAATGAGGCTCAAAAACCACCAAATCATACAAACACATCATTAACTTACAAGTTCTGCTGTGTCTACACAGTCAATTCCTTTAGAATTTTTAAGACGAGCAGCAAATCTTTTTCTCTTTTTTCCCATCTTCTTGTTTTCTTCCATATTTACATGTTTATTATACGTAATTTTATTTATTGTAATGTAGTGTTGATTCTGGGAAATCAATTTAACCTCAAACAAAAATATTTCAAATCATTTTTTAAAATTTTATTTGCGATTTAGGGCACGCTAGAGCCAACATGGCCATACCGACTAGTCATTCGTATGTTTTGCGCACTTAAATCTATGATGAAGATGACGGATGAGAGGGTTAATGACAGATGAGATGAATCCTCCTCTTAGCCCACTTCAGTAAAGCCTGTAGTGAAACTTTAAATTGAGTTTTGTAAGAACACGAAAAGTAGCATATCCTAATGTTTGTATCATTAGCATGTTATCGAACTGAATAATTTAAAACTTATGATTCTTCGAATGTGTAATGTATTATTGGATTAAATGGTGGATTATTGACGGATGACTAGACTGCCTTATGGGACGAAACTAAAAAAAAAAATTGTCAGGCTGTCACCGATGGAAAGTCAATGCCAACGACAAATCACATAAGCCTGGGTAGTGGTTGTCAGTTGTTGGTCAGTTGTGTCGGAAATAAATGAAAAATTAAAATGAATTAACTCATTTAACGAAAAACAAGAAACAATATTTTAATAAATACGTGAATTAAACTAGTTATTTCAAATAATCTATTTGATTGTTGTCGAAATGGTATAATATTTATTGGCCTCCAAATTATTTCAGTGGTAATTTTTCTATATTAATATTATAACCTTTTCAGGAACGCAGAAAGAAAAAGAAACGGCATGTTATATGTATGGCCTCAGACTTTTTTTATCCAAACACCGGTGGCGTCGAAGAACACATCTACAACCTTTCCCAGTGCCTAATCAAACGAGGGCACAAAGTCGTCGTTATCACCCATACCTACGACCAGAGAGTAGGTGTGCGCTATCTCACTGCAGGACTAAAAGTTTACCACTTACCTATAAGAGTATTCTACGCCCAGTGCGCGCTTCCTACCATGGTTGGCAACATATCTCTAGTACGATACATATTGATTAGGGAATGCATTGAAATCGTGCATGGTCATTCTGCATTCAGTGTTTTATGCCATGAAGTATCGGTAATAGGAAAGCTAATGGGATTGAAAACAGTATTCACTGACCACAGTCTGTTTGGGTTTGCTGACACCTCAGCAGTATTAACCAACAAGTACCTGCAAATGTGCCTTTGTGAATGTGATCACTGTATTTGTGTATCTCATACTGGTAAAGAGAATACAGTGCTTCGTGCAAAAGTCAAATCTCACAAAGTCTCTGTCATTCCAAATGCTGTAGATGCTTATAGTTTTACTCCAGATCCTAGCAAAAGGGATCCTAATGTGATAACCATAGTCATTGTTTCTAGACTAGTTTATAGGAAAGGTGTTGATTTAATGGCTGCAGTTATAGCAGAAATGTGTCCACAAAATCCTAACATAAGGTTTATTATTGGCGGAGATGGACCAAAGATGTGGCTATTACAAGAAGTTCGAGAAAAGTTTGGCTTGCAAGACTGTGTTACTCTGTTAGGTAGTCTCAAACATTCTGAAGTAAGAAATGTTTTAGTTAAAGGTGATATATTTTTAAACACTTCATTGACTGAAGCATATTGCATGGCCATAGTAGAGGCTGCATCTTGTGGACTAAAAGTAGTTTCAACCAGAGTTGGTGGAATACCTGAAGTATTGCCCGATAATATGATTTATTTAACAGAACCAAATGTGGGAAGCTTGATTACAGGAATAGATCAAGCTATGAGAGACATAAAAACTGGCAAAATTTTATGTCCATATCAATGTAACCAGATGGTTAGGAAAATGTACAATTGGATGGACATCACTAAAAGAACTGAAATTATTTACGACAAAATAATGTGTCACAAAAATAAAACATTAGGAGAACAGCTACGAAGCTACCTCACCTGTGGTGTTTGGCCTTTTGTTTTAGTAATCAGTTTGATGTATTTATTGCTCCAAGTAGCTGAGAGAGTCTATAAGAGGAAGCATATTGACATTGCCAAAGACTATAGATAACACCATTTTCAATTATATTATGTAAAAAAAGTCTAAGACTACATTTTATAGTCACAATTTGTACTATTTTCTTGTAAGCTGAGTGCCATGACCAAAGTATTGTTTAAATTAAAACAAGATTGTTTTTGGAATGATTATATTATTTTATTTATTATAATACTATAAGAAATAAAAAAGGCTATTGTTTCATTAGACAGCCTGCTACATTATAAACAAATAATTTTAATAAATAACAGGTCCATTACACATTTTCAATAATTTGGAAAATCATTGTTACATAATTTTTCTGGATAAAACAGTATGTGTAACAGTTATGTGATTAGAGAACAACAAAGAGACTAATGGAATTCTTGATCACTGTTGAAACATTAGTCTATACATCAGCACAGATTTTTCAAGCTCTGTGAACAAAGATATTTTGCCTATCAATTTCATAGTTATGTAATAAAAATATTATTAATCAACTACATGCCACAATGAAGATTTCTATTAAACCTATACTTATCCCACTTCCCATCTTTCAACTACTATTCTAACATCCCCACATTTACACTTCTACACTAGTATTTTAAGGAGGAAAAAGATTTGTATCTTTGTATGTTTGTAATGAATAAACTCAAAAACGAATGGTCCCTGAGTGACAGTGAGGATATAGACTGGAAAAATGAAACGCGAGCAAAGCCGCGGGCAAAAGAGCTAGTTTAAAATGCACATCCAAATCTGGAGCAGATAAATTATTGATTTAAAAAACTTGAGCCAATCATAGATATACACTCAATCAAGTAATATTTTACTATTAACTAGAAAAAAAAATTTGCAGAAATTAATTCTTTTTTTTATGACCATGGGCCCTAGATCACAATCTATCTAACATCTACTAATAATATATATGTCGCACGCAGCCAACTAGCTTAATTCGCCGTTCAATTAACTGACTAGCCTCTTTACTAAACGGTGCCGTTCAACTAGCTTCCTGATGATGTTTAGCCATTCAATCAAAAAAACTAGGCAAAATGACCTGGATCGACAATGCTGACGTTACTTGCCTAGCCAAGTCATTTAAGTGAGGGAGTTTACGGGTTGTTTTAAAAAAGTGAGGTTTTGGGCTTTTGGGTTATTTTAATATCATGTCTATTACAATTGCGGTTCGTTTTACCGATTCACAGTAATTTTAGCAAATAATCTTCCTATTGTATGAATGGGCTGAGCATCAGCCAGCCAGTTTATTAAATGTGTTAGACGCTACGGCTGTATATAATTCAGAAAGCTAGTTGAACTGCCCCGTTTAGTAAAATGGCTAGGCTAGTAAGGGAACGTTTTCACTGAGGCGGAGATGAGCGAGGCGAAGCGCAGCTATGCATGAATTGACCAATAACAATCAAATCACTAATTTTAAGCAGCCGTTCTGAGCTGTGGTTGGTCAATTCATGCACTGCTAAGCTCAGCTCCGTTTCAGTGTAAACGCACCCTGGAACGACTTCCTGAGGAGTTGGGTGTCTCGCGAACTACTTGAAGCTGCACCTGAACCTTGAGCTGATGCTCGAGGTTGCAATGTCTTGGAAATACCACTTAAGTTTAACAATACACAAATATTAAATTAATCGGACCCGTGCAAATTGGTACAACCTTTTTGCCAAGTAGAAAATAAGCTGATGCCATCAAATAGAATGAAAGATGAAAATATCATCAATATAATATGATATTTTAAACGCCTGAACAGATTCTTCATAAATTATAGCAAAGAACCAGGGCCATCTGAATCACATTAGCTTTCAAACAGCTTTCATAAAAAAATCGCATCTAAATCAGTTTATTTGTTTGGGAACAGTTTAACAAAAAACTTTTACCATCCCTTTTTACAAAAAAACAATTGATACCTTTTTAGCTTACCTAGCACGTAAAAATGTGAATACTTACACCTTGGTGGGCCTGGGCGGGTGGTTGGGGCGCACGCCGGACTGCTTGAGCTGCAGCACGATGGAGCGCAGGCGCGCCACGTCGCGCCCGCGCCGCGGCCCGAAGTCGCACAGCTCCGACACGCGCGCCCACTCGTTGCCCTCCTCCACGTCGCCCTCCGAGCCACGCGCGAGGGCCCTCTCCGCGTTCCTACGTATCAAATTACGTACTGACTGTAGGGCTAGTTTAGGGCGTTGCGGGGTGCAGAGTTTAGCCCGCGAGACGCGGAATTTCGCGCGTCATGCAAGGCCTCGCGTCGTCCTATACGAGCCCCAAAGCTGGTTTCGTAAAAACCATGCATCGCCATTGTATCACTTGTTAACCACCAAAGCTAAGTTATAAGAGCTGGATTAAAATGTCATATGTATTTATTACAATTCGGCTTTGGCGGATACTGACCCTGTAGACTTTAGAAAGAATATTGGAATTTGTTTAGAATATTCTTTATTATTATACGTAGCGAAAACGGTAAATAGTTCTTCTCTTTACCGACGAAACGGTGGAGGTTTACAAGCCGACGCGTAGGTATATGATAATTATGTATTTGTAATCGATTTTGATAGTTTTTTCAGATTCTTATTGGAAAGGCTATACACCGAAAATGGTAAATTTGAAAAAATCCAACCATAAGGGTAGGAAAACGGGATGATTGTTCACATAATGATTAAAATGTACTAGCTATGCCCCAGCGGTTTCACTCGCGGTTAAAAAGTATCATATGTGCTATTCTAAACTATAATCTATCTCTGTGCCAAATTTCATCCAGATCTGTTCAGCCGTTCTGGCGTGAAAGAGTAACAAACAAACATCCATCCATCCATCCATTCCTACAAACTTTCGCGTTTATAATATTAGTAGGATGACCACGCATAACTTTGTACGGAGTAGTCCGATTTTGATAAAAAAAAATTATTGGACAGGGTATACCTCGAAGTTAATATCATAATCGTACCCGAAGGGTGGGTAAATAGGGGTGATTTACACACACAGATTTTGATGTTAAGTTTAGACCGGTCAGTCTCTTGTATACCCCGAAAAAATATTAACTTTTCAACAAAAAATTAACCCGCCGAAAAACTGAAATCAAAAAATAATGAATAACTAAGAATAACTTAGGTAGGTGCCCATACCTACTTATTTACGCCGCCGCCGCGCATCACGCTTTACGTAGGTAATTAATTACCTAACTTGCTTGTCGACTTGCCGACTCAATATTACTTAGGTATACTTACATTGATTTAACAACTTAGTTATTCATTATTTTTTGCTTTTAAGTTTTTCGCCATTCTTTTTTTTGTTAAAAAGTTTTTATATTGTGCACTGTCGCCCCGCGGTACCACAGGCACAGTATTTGGTTAAGGGTGAAAGGTACCCTATGTCCTTTTCTGTATCCCTGACTTGTTTGAAAAATTTCATGATGATCAGTTGAGTAGTTAAGGCGCGAAATAAAAACCAACTCACGTTAGCATTTATAATTAGTTAGGATGAAACCATTTTCGGCAATGACTAAGAAACCTAATTTTCGGTAATAACTTGGCGGTGGAAGCTCAGAGAGGTATGAAGCTGTTTGCAGAGCGTCGTTCGTTGCCTGTTGTTTGCGAATGCGCTGTTTGAAACCACATTCCATTGAGCCCGCGCGGTCCAATGCAGAGGCGGCTCTACCTACATCTGCATACCACTGCAGTGGATTGCTTTCTGATTGCGAACATTGACTAACAAACACATAACAAAAAATAAGCTTGACAACAAATTAAAATAACGATCAATAATTGCAAGTGACTGCGTTGGTAATATTGATAAGTTGATTCCTGATGATTTTATGGTAATAAATTGCTGCTGATCAAATTTTAAACATTTGTGATTATGGCCCATTCTGTAGGTTGTTTGTGCAAATTAATTAATAAAATGTGTTCAATGTAAGTCCAAGTAAACAAAAACATATGTGGATCATTATGAATGAACAACACGAATAACAGTAATCCAGTCAATGGTATAGTTAATGAAATATTATATATGAAAATTTAGCCCACCTATTATTAATTTATGATGGTGGAAGTGTACAATATTTTTGTTTGTAGCCTTGTAGCTTATTTATCAGCCTACACTGATAGTGTTTGATACAATCAAACACCAAGAAAACAATGCACACTACCACTCAAATGTGTTATTACTTTGTATGTTGTAGATTCAACTGACTTTAGTAGAATACCCAAAATCACCATATGTTCATTATTACATTTCCAAATGGAAACCTCATACAGTTCTCAAACTCCAGCCAAACACCAATCCAATTTGTTAGTACAATTAAAATCTGATATACCAAAAATTAAACTAGTACTCACTTAGCAGACTCCCTGAACGCATTGGAAACAAAATAGAGAACAATTAGTTATATAAAAAGCATGCTGCACCATAACATTAAGAGACTGTTCTAAAGTATATGCAATTTTATATCATAGCAACCAGCATTTTACTAAACTAATAAACATATTAGCACCCACCTTTCGTTTTATAGAGGAAAAAAAAACTAAACAAATCTACATGCATTGCACATGGTAAATAAATCATAAATAATGATAAGTAAAAATAAGATTAAATTCAATGTTTGAATTGTAGTTACAACAATAATTTCAAACCAAAATAGGCCTGCACAAACATTAACTCACATCATAGGTACTCTGACATACTTTTGCCTGACATTGTTTAGTACAGGTCTACAATAAATAAATATATACATACATGTACACAGCAGAAGAAATTACCTGTTGGCAGCCTTTGTCTTTGCAATCTGTTCCTCATGGGTCCTGTACCAATCCTCCAGCTCCTTCTTAGCCACGAGGAGCATCTCTTCTTGCTTCCTTTGTTCTTCAGCATCTAGATACCAAAAATGTGATATGTTCAGTTCAGTACAGTTCTGTGCTAATGAAGTAGGGAGCATAACTAATTTGTGGGTAGATTATTCATACTTATGTAAGTGATATTTAAATAATATAAAAAATACTGAAGATAAAACAATACTTACCCTTCTCTTCTAGCCTTTTTTTCTGCTCTTCTCTCCATATTTTGATCTTCTCGGGTTCTTCTCGCTCCTGTCTGAAGACAGACGGCTGAGACAGCTCATCATCCAAAAGACCATTTGAATCGAACGCTGCAGCACTCGGAACTTCTAAAAAATCAAGTCATTAAGTGTTTCTTTAAACAATGGAGATATTTTTCTAGGATATCATTGTACTCATTGTTGTGACCAACTTTTACTATTTGTAGAATCAACACTGAAATCTTGGAACAAAACAACAGCTCTATTTTGACAAGGTTGAATGAAAATTTTCAATGGAACAGCTGTTTCTTTTTCCAAAATTTCATTGTTGGCTATATAGTAAAAGTTGGTCATAATGACGAGTTCAATAATATCCCAGAATGTGTCCATTGTTTGAACATTGGTAGGACAATGTGTAAACTTTAAGTACATATTGTACTTATCCGATCTCAAGTCATTAAAGTTGCGAAACAAAGAGGGTAGGTAACTACTTCGTATGAAAGTCGCCACACGTATTGATTTGTTATGAAACACATTTGGAAATGCGTCAAACTAGATTTGGATCTAAGACTGCAGACACTAACCTACGAAATCATCCAAGCCGTTGCTAGAAGATGTAGTGACGACAGGGGGCGGCGCACTCGTCTCCAGCTCATCTTCGAGGCCTGCGAGTTGATTTTGTTCTCGTGCTAAGAACTCCGCTGCTGGGTCGACTTCAGGTTGACCGAAACTGTCGTCGAACCCGTCCATATTTTACTAAAATTTATAATATCAAATAGATGCAAAAAATCTGTATATAATAGCACTCGTCGCTGATCCTATTCGTAGATGTTGATTCATTAGAGTCGCGTATTTCAAATTTAGCCTTGTGTAGTTCGCGAACGAACTAGGTCGTAAGAGCGCTCCCACTGATGAACTATGCGAACTAGCTCCGTCATTACCCGCTCCTTAGTTCGTTAGTTCGTGACCGAATGAGTAAGGGTGACGTCAACGAACTGAAATCGTTACTCAGCTCACTCACTGCACATCCGCGTCTCGTTCAGTTGTTCCGTCTGTCAGTCAGTGGGTGTTCACAGACTTCTAAGACACTATGTAACTACACACTGAGTTTTTGGCGGGAAGTGAAAAGGTGCTGTCGTAATTTTTTTAAATCTTGTGATTCTTCGAGTGTTAAAGTGAAAAAGTAAAAATGTCCAAATTGACATTTTTACATAGCAATATGTATTTTTTTTTTTAATTTTATAAAATTTACTCGACAATTTTTACTTTTACTTTTATAACTTGTTTTGATGTTGATTTTGTAATGTGTTAATCTGTCAAGGAACACAATACTTAATATGTTTATGTAAGTGTTGATTATTTCCAAAATTCATTAAAAACCTTAAAAATAACGAAACCTTTTATTTACTAACCAAACTAAGGAGTGTATTAATTTATTTGCCTAGGTATTATTATTTTACAATAATAATATACTTTTTCAGTATTCGGTATTCAGAAGTTTTTGCTGTTCAAAGTCAATAGTGTTAAATTTTAGGTTAAAGTACAGGAATCCATAATCTTGTCGCGTGCCCGTGCAGGAGCAGTACCAAAACGAGCGAACGATCTGATTTCCTCTGATTCGAGTTGGGAGCTGACGAACTAGAAGAGCGAACTAGTTCATTTAGGAGCGGTGACCTAAACTGAGCGATCTTCGCCACGAACTACTATGCGCAAGACTAATTTCAATACGATGCATGAAAAAGAGGGCGTCTTTTTCTGTCTATCCTGTCAAATTGACAATGTGGATGTGTCAAATGTCAATATTTACTTTTTAGTTTTCCACCGCAGTGCAGGCTAGAGCCAACATGGCCATACCACCTTGTCATTCGTATTTATTGTGTACTTTAGTCGTTAAATTTATGAAATGAAAAATTATGGATGTATCTCCTCTTTCTCATTTCAGTAAAAGCCGTGGATATTTTACTGAAACTTTAAATCAAGTTTTGTAGATATAAAAAGTGTTTTTTTTTAATGTTTGTTGAATTTGCACACACTCGTGCACGTAAACGAATAATCCACCTTTATTACACTTTAACAGTCGAAGAATCACGTTCTAGAATATAATACAAAATCACACCATCTTTTCGGTTCCCGCCCAAAACTCCTCAAATGTCAATGAAAAGCTCTAATAAACCTCCAATTAAGTCAACCCAAAACAAAATCAAACTAAAGTCCTAGTTCCGCTGCTGGAAGAACCTTGTCTTCTTTTTCCATTTCTTTCAGTAAAGTAGCCGATACTTTCCTGAAACTTCAAATCGAGTTTTGCAGAAATCACGAAATTAGTCTCAAGTTCTAAACACATGAGCACACAAAACTACAAGCCAATTCAAACTTAATGGCTGCTGTGAAGTATGCCGCAAGCGGGACTTTGTGGTTGTCTTCCGGCTTCCCGCCAAACTTTCTTGTCATTCCGGCTAAAGGATTTTATTTCCATGGTCACAAAATAACCGAGGCCGTGGGGACAACGTTTTGTTTGCCGTTTATACGACCAATTTAACATACTGTACACGACTTCGTAAACCTGGTTGTACAAATGGGTCGTCAAGACAGGCCTTGTGAGTGAATTTGTTATTATTAACGCGTGGGATGAAATCTGGTCACTTTAACCCTCTTTTTTTCATACTAAAAAGACAAAGACCAGAATCTCGGATTGTAAAACCAGGTTCCCAGACGATTTTATACAGACAAGTTTTGTACATCCAGTTTTACGTGTACATAACATTTCATAATCAGGCTGTGCAAAACTGGTCGTTTAAAACGAGGTCGAACATTAAATAGGTTGTACAAAACTGGTCGCATAAAATAGTCACCCTGTACCCAAACCACTGTATTGGAAGTCTTTGCCCCGAACCAAAGTCACTGGAGCTCAGTCTATATCACAGAACCCAACCGTACTATAATTATCGTACACATGCGATAATTTCATGCCTACGTACGATAGCACATTATTATCGTACGCAAATTGTACGATAATTTCCATCATGATGCAAAATTTGAAAATTTAATAGAGATGTACGCTGATAGTCAATAGTTTTTCAATAATTTTAAACAGTTTTTCGTCTACTTCTGCGCCATTGACTTATTACTTTCACCGTTTAGGAGAATCAAAAGTTCGATATTCGATAGTGGAACATTTCGATTTTCGATTATATTTGCACTTCATACATATCGCATATATTTTTGAGATGTTATGTTGGCAGTTTTATTCTGGTTTCTGGGTATATTTTTCCCGGTAATATCTGTATACATATTCAAAATAATTAAAAAGTGCAGAGTGCAGCAATAATCTGATACTGTGACTGACTGTGTACTGTGATCTGATGGCTGTACATACCATACGTAAAACATTTAGATTAAAAGGGTTCGATTCATTTGAAAAAGATAGGGTAGTTTTAAAAGAGATATACACTATCAAGACTTGAATATATATCAATGTAACGTTCAATAATATTTATTTATGTTTAATAAACATTATTCTGAAAAGTACGATATTTTTGTTTCATATACGATAATTTTACGCCCCTGGTACGATAGGTAGCTCGCTACAGGAGGGCTATTCCTACAACTCGAGATACCATCTCATCTCGAAAAAAATGCCTAAAATCGAGATGCCTTATTCTCTTCGCTAGAGATCGAGATTATCTCGATGGCTGGGGCCCGAGATGTCTCGAGTGGTCGGAGGCAGTCGAGACGTAAGTGAGATAGTGGGTCGCGACTCATTTGTTGCCACTTCGGTCCCGTAAATATATTTTTTCTACAAAACTGGCAACGCAGTATTTGAATACCTACGTCATACGTTTCTATACGTCAAGGAGGGTCTTTGGCGGGAACCGAAAAAATGGTGTCGTGATTTTGTATTATTTTCTAAAACTTGTGATGCTTCGAGTGTTAAAGTGTAATAATTGTGTAACCTTTGCCGTGTTCGTTAACGTGCACGAGTGTAAGCAAATGATACAAACATTAGGAAATGCAACTTTTCGTGTTCTCTACAGAACTCGACTTAACGTTTCAGTAAAGTATCCACGACTGAAATGGGAAAAGGGGAGGGATTCATCTAATTTTTCATCACCCTCTCCGCTATCATCTTAAATTTAATAACCCATGTACAAAAATCAAACGGATGACAAGACGGTATGGCTATGTTGGCTTTAGCCTGCCCTACGGGCAAAAAAAAATTTTATACGTCAATGTTTATACTTGTTTGTTATTTTAAACTTAAAATTATTGCCTCTCACTTTTCAACCCAATAGTCCACTTCATTTCGATCTGACAAGGACTATCCTATTTTACCAAAGGATCGCATCGCATTACGCTGGTTGGCGTAAACATATTCACTGATGCGTCGAAGTTATCGACAGTCAGTGCCGTGGGAGCAGCTGTTTGCATACTATCTGCTAGAATAAGTCTTAGTTATAAATGCCCATCTTACTTCTCAGTATTCACTGGAGAAGCGATTGCCCTTCTAGAAGCTATCCTCTATGTCAAGTCGCATAATCTCAACTACTCTATCATCTTTACTGAGTACACTAAGAGATCCTCTATAGGTGGCCAATTTTGCACAAGAGTGCAACCTATTTTACAACAATTTATGAGGGATTCCTTAATTTAACAAATTACAGGGAAACGAAATGAGGAGTGAAAAGGGTTTGACAAGATAGATTGTAAGCAGCTTTTGGAATCTTGAATACATCAATTATACTCGCATGGCCTTTTTCTTCCTAAATTTTTCCTCCTAAATCAATGGTCAAAATACTGGGAGACGTCCCAAAACATCAAGGGTAGATATGCTGATATCCAACCCCATAGGTATCCCTACAATTCCCTAGTTCTTCAAATTCCGCTCAACCGAGAAACATATGAGCATGATCTTATGTTGTCTCCAATTAAGTCACCCGTGCACTCTGGTTTATTTAGCCAAACTCAGGCTCAGGGAGCACTCAATCTGTGAATGTGGGTTGGATGAAGATAACACAGATCACATCTGCTTCAGTTGTCCCAATCTAAGTTTCCTCCTTGTAAGATATCCTCTCCCGGACATAGTCCATCCTACTTCCTTCAAATATCTACAATCATGTTCCTCCCACCCCAAGCTATATAATATTGTTTGTAAATTTGTCTGTAAAAATAATATTAAGCTGTAAATATTATCCCCCTTAGCAATAAACGTTGTATAGCTTTGGAATAGTTATATAGTTTTGTCTTTTTTTAATTCTTGAACTCTATTGAAGCTAGCAATAAATGTTGTATAGCCTCAGAATAGTTACAGTCTTTTGCCATTTTCGATCGAGTTCAAAAACAACAAAGAAAGATAAAGACAAAACACTGTATAATTATCCCAAGGCTATACACTGTTTATTGCTAAGGCGGTAAGTATATTTACCAAAGTGGAGTATACAATACAAATATTTTTCGGCATTGCATGTTGAACATAACATATCATATCATCACGCCTTTCCCCTGAATGGACTGGCAGAGGTGTACAACACCCACACTTTAGCGGACGATATTCAGTCCTAAATGTGACAGGCGGTGAGCTTGTCGCCATATACCGGGCTCCAGTTACTTAGCAGATGACATTAGATATGTACATATGCTCACACAATGAATAAGTTGGTGCATGCCTTTGACTGGGTCCAAACCCTCTCCCTCTGGCTTGAGAGGCGTATCTTCTGCGACTAGGCTATCATCACTAGTATGTTAAATAACAAGACATAATACAATAAAAAAAACTGATTTATTTATCTTTTTCGCTGCATGCTTTTTCAAAATCTGTTTGTACTCATTAGAATGTCCTTAAAACAATAACAGATTACTTCCAAAATATTAAGTAAAGCATCTTGAATTTAAGTAGCAGTGCAGGTTTCCATCACAATTCAATCTGCAAACAAAAAATCACAATGTTACTTAATGTATCAAACATTATATTTTACTTTTGCTCTGCATTACATGACTGATAAATTATCTTGTTTAGGACATACTGGACAGATTTATGGGAAAATATAGGAAATGATTATAATTTTTCCCAAAGTGAATGGTATACTACTTAGATAAAAGTCAATTTGTCCTTTGTTGGCAAGCACATCACTAGGGAATGGCTAGATTGTCTTGCCTAAAACTCTCTATGTAATATTAGTTTGTATAGTCCGTTAGCCGAACCTCATTGCAAAGCACTAAATGTAAGAAGCTGAGAGCTGAGCTTCACCACACTGGGTATGAAGTATAGCTATAGGTACAGAGATCAGCTAGTAAGTATATTACCTAATGCAGAGTGTAAGGTAAGTAGATTGGCAATATAGATATCCTAACTAATAATTTAAAAATGAATTTGTTTGTTTGTTCTGCTGTCACACCTCAACTACTCAATCTATCATCATGAAATTTTGCATACACAATGTCAGAGGTACAGAAAAGGACGATGATAAGACAATGAAGAGGATGATAGAGATAATGGTTCTGCAGGACCGCAGGTGAAACTGCGAGGCGCAGCTACTTGATATATATGTATAAATGTGCTTATCCAGATTATTCCTATAGTATCTATCTTTATCTCTGTGCCAAATTTAATTCAGAACAACCATCATCTATCTAATATATACATATGTACTTCCATTCAAACTTTTGCCTTTTTAAAATTAGTGTAAAGTGTGATTTCTCAGATACTTACTTACTGGGTCTAAGAAAATTCAATTTTTTTGTTCATACAAATATGTAACTAAGTCCACAGATTTGTTGTTGATAGTGGTTGTGATTGCTGTTTAGCTCATCCACAGTCAGGTTTCTAAAGCCAACTTGGAAACCATTAGTCACGTACGAGTCCTTGGGTGACTTGTTTGTTGGTAGGTGTTAGGCTCGAACGGCATAAATTACGCAGTAGGTACCTGAAACATTTTTCAATTTATAAACAAGAAAAAGTTTGTGACTTTTAGGTTAAGTTAACCTTGGTTATTTACAAATTATGTGGTCATATATAGTGATAAGAAAGTACTTAATACTTACAATTATCTCCACAAGTATCCTGGCGTCACTTTATTAACCCTGTTAGATTATTTTGAAGGTCTTATGTTATTAGTACATAGGGGCGATTGATTCGGAAAAAACTTCCAAACCGATCTTCCATTCCATTGGGTTTAACGACAAACGAAAGCCTTAGTAGTTCCTATTAAGTGTTTAATGTTGTTAATCGTGATAGTTTTTGTGGGCGTGATGACGGAAAGATTTTTAGATTTTAATAACCTCTATTTGTAAACAAAACAATGACTTATTTGGCTAAGTGCGTTTCGTTCCCCACAAATCCTTTATGGAATGAAAATGTCATATTTTATTCTTCTCACTTTTATAACTTGTAATAATTATCATAATATTAGTTCATTTGATTATACATATCGATATTTAATTATTGTATGCATTTAATGAGCAGAATGGTCCCGAAATACGTTTTATCGATTTTACCGGTTTTTAGCAAGCACAGTCGAGTAAAATGGAACGTAATTTGAGTGAGAAAAGCCCATCTCATCTCATGCTTGTTTGAGAATACCACATGGTTTGTTTTTAGGAGATTCTCCCTCGAGTTCTAGGAATCGAGATCGAGATGAAAAAGTCCTATCTCCGAATAGGGCCCCAGGTTGCCAACACTGGTCTATATGCCCTCCCCCCCGGTCTCACTTGATACCAGCGTTGCCAGAATGAAACTTTTGACCCTCTCATAGTACCTCCATGTTACTCGACTCAAAATGTTACTTTTACATTACTTTTAGGACTTGATAAAATACAGTGATATTTACCAGAAAAAAAATCTTAAAACAGTCGTGTCTGTTTAGTTTGTCCTTATTTTGTGGTAAGTATAGTTTTTTTTTAAATTACATATAATATTAGTTTCGTTCTCCACTTAACTTAAGTTAAGAGTTTTTAACTTGCATCGTTTTGCAACCCACATGTAGTTCATTACTACTGATAGGTTCATTAATATAACTTTTCTCGTGAAAATGCTACTTTTTGAGCTGTTTCATTTAAATTTCTAAGTTAAAAAGGACTAAGATAAAGGATGTAATAGTAAGAACAAAGCTATTGAAATGGAAATGGACTGGACACATGCTAAGGGAAAAACTGCAAAGTGGACTAAGGCAGTGACCGAATGGACACCCAGATTAAACACAAAGAGGAAAAGAGGTGCACAAGCTCGAAGATGGACAGATGAAATAAGAGCACTAGCAGGGCCATTATGGACAAGAATCGCTAGAGACAGAAACTAATGGAGAAGACTGGAGGAGGCCTTTGCGTCTCGCGATGCTCTGAGCAAAGACAACATCATAGATATTTTATAAAATCTCAGACTCTCAGATTAGACTCAGACAATAAAGGCTTAATAATAATAATAATAATCGACGGACACCGACCGGATGCTAGCGCCATGATTGATTTCTGGCGTGGTATCTGGTCGGTGCCCGTCAAGCACACTGAGGGTGAGTGGATTCGTATTGTCGAACGGGAGTGCGAGTCTATCGAATCCATGGAGTCTATCTTAATAGACTCCGTAGACGTTAGTTGTGCAATCCGCACGGCTCAGAACTGGAAAAGTCCTGGACCGGACTCGGAGCTCGGTTCCCTGCCCAGTTTTATGACCACCAGTGTCACCTTCCTGCTCCATAAGTCCGGTAGTACCACGGATCCAAAGAACTATAGACCCATCACATGCTTGCCTACCATCTACAAGCTCCTTACATCCATTCTGAGAAACAAAATTAATACGCACATTGTTGCAAATAATGTTTTGGCCCCCGCTCAGAATGGGTGTAGGGTTGGGTCTCGTGGTACTAAGGAGCTCCTCCTCATCGACATGGCCATTAGCCAGCAAGTCCGGCGGAACAAGGGAGCCCTATCTGTCGCCTGGATTGACTATAAGAAGGCCTATGATTCAGTGCCTCATTCATGGCTGGAGAGGATTTTAGATTAGAGTTATATAAAATCGATAAAACTCTAAAATCATTCTTAAGCGCATGCATGAGGCAATGGACCACAGTCCTTCGTCAACCAGGTGGTGGAGAGGTCTCCACTGATCCGCAGGACTTGATAAGGATTGAGCGAGGCATCTTCCAGGGCGATAGTCTGAGTCCATTGTGGTTTTGCCTAGCTCTAAATCCTCTCAGCACCTTGCTGAAGGATTTAGGACAAGGCCATCGACTCCGTAGGGGGGGGTGAGATCATTTCTCACCTGCTTTACGTGGATGACCTCAAGCTGTTTGCACCAAAACGCCAACTTAATGGAGCTACTAAAAACTACAGAGGTTTTTAGTAGCGCCATTAAGATGGAGTTTGGTGTAGACAAGTGTGCGGTCTTGCATGTACAGCGGGGGAAAGTTGTAAATTCACCGAATTTACATCTTTCTGAGACAATGACTCTCAGATCCCTCTCCGAAGTCGAGACCTACAAGTACCTCGGTATGTCGGAGTCGTTGGGTATATCAGTAGTGGACATTAAGAAATCGATAAAGGAGCGCTTCTTTTGTCGCTTGACAAAAGTACTTAATAGTCTTTTGTCGGGCGGCAATAAGATGCGTGCCTTTAACGGTTGGGTGATGCCACTACTGATATACTCCTTTGGCATACTGAGGTGGACTCAGACTGAGCTGGACGCCCTGGATAGAAGGGTCCGTCAACTGCTCACAACACACCGCATGCTACACCCACGGTCGTCTGTTATGAGACTGTACATTCCGCGGAAATGGGGAGGTCGTGGCATGTTAAATACCAAGAACCTCCACAACCGCGAAGTGTACAGGCTCCGGAGTTTTTTCCGCAACAACGACTGTGGTATGCATTGCGATGTTGTAGCAGTTGACAAGGGCCTGACGCCGCTCTCCTTGGCAAACGAGAACTGGCGCCAACCATCGGTGCTGAGCACCGAGGACCGCAAGAACGTGTGGAAGGGCAAGGAGCATGGGAGGTTCTATCGGGCCTTAATAGGACCCGATGTAGACCTCCTAGCGTCGGTGAACTGGCTACGCTTCGGTGACCTATTTGGGGAAACCGAGGGTTTTGCCTGTGCGATTGCAGATGAAGTTATCAAGACGAACAACTATCGGAAATATATCCTGAAGGACGGTACGGTCGACATTTGTCGGGCATGCCGCCGTCCCGGAGAGTCACTCAGGCATATCATTTCCGGTTGTTCGCAACCGTTGCTTCGTTGTGGTAAGTACGCACCAGCGTCAGTTCTCGAGAATAGCCGTGCTTTGCTATACTGGGACCGCTCTATCATCACGGACAGGACTATTGTTGCCAATAAGCCTGATATCGTGCTGGTCGACCGGTCCCAGCGCCGGGCAGTGCTCGTCGACATCACCATCCCACATGACGAGAACCTCGTGAAGGCCGAGAAGGACAAACTCAGTAAGTAGCTTGACTTGGCTCACGAGGTAACCGCCATGTGGGATGTTGACTCGACGATCATTGTCCCGATAGTCGTCACGGTAAACGGTCTTATAGCGATGAGCCTCGACCAACATCTCAAGAGGCTCTCGTTAGACGGTTGGATCAAGGGCCAGATACAAAAGGCAGTGATCCTAGACACGTGCCGTATTGTCAGGAGGTTCCTCACTCTGCAGCCCTAACCACCGGTAGCTTGGGACTCGCCCCGCTGCCGGCGGCACCCTAGTTTTAAGTTTTTTATAGTATTTGTTTTTACATTCATTTATTGTAAAAAAACTTAGAAATTAAGAAGACAAATAAATATCTTGTTAGTAATAATGTTAAATTTGACTATGAGTTTCTGGTAACACTTCTTGACACTTCAACTTCACTGAAAAGTTTTGGCGGGAACCGAAAAGATGGTGTCGTGTTTTTGTATTATTTTCTAAAACTTGTGATTCTTCGAGTGTTAAAGTGTAATAATGGTGGATTATTAACGTTTACCGGTTCGTCAACGTGCACGAGTGTAGGCAAATGATACAAACATCGCGAAACGCGATTTTTCGTGTTCTCTACAAAACTTCACTTAAAGTTTCAGTAAAGTATCCATAACTTTACTGGAATGGGAAAAGGGGAGGGATTCATCGTCTTCATCATCACCTCATCATCCCATCATCTGTTACTGAAGGAAAAATTATTACTAAGAATCCGACTGAAGGACGAGTATCCATGGTCATGAATAAATTATTAAAAAAAAAAAAAATCTTCAACTTCACTGAGAGTTTTGGCGGGAACCGAAAAGATGGTGTCGTGTTTTTGTATTATTTTCTAAAACTTGTGATTCTTCGAGTGTTAAATTGTAATAATGGTGGATTATTAACGTTTACCGGTTCGTCAACGTGCACGAGTGTGGGCAAATGATACAAACATCGCGAAACGCGATTTTTCGTGTTCTCTACAAAACTTCACTTAAAGTTTCAGTAAAGTATCCATAACTTTACTGGAATGGGAAAAGGGGAGGGATTCATCGTCTTCATCATCACCTCATCATCATCATCCCATCATCTGTAACTGAAGGAAAAATTATTACTAAGAATCCGACTGAAGGACGAGTATCCATGGTCATGAATAAATTATAAAAAAAAAAAACTTCAACTTCACTGGTTGGTTCTTAATTATTACAGCAGTTTGTATTGTATTTCTTGTGTATTGTCTAATGTTTGGATGTTGATAATCGTTAATTACCTACAAATATTTTAATTTTGGTACAAAAACGATAAATTTATTGGTGATAAGTATTCAAAATTAAAAACACAAGTTAACGTTTCATCAAGACAAGTCGTTGTCAAACTACAAGGTTAGTGTTAGTTTGAAACATAATAATAATACCAAAGATCTATGTACAAAGAGGTAGGCAAGTAACTTAACTGATTTAAAAATTACACTTATAATAATATTAAAAAGTAGGAAATGCTAGCAAAAGTTTTAATACAAGTAGAAATTTTAATTCACAATATGGAAAAGTAAAAACCAACCCAAAATAGTGAAACAGGTAACTACAGGATCTCCAGCATTCTAGTGTTTACTTTTATGTTATTTATTCAGGAGACAATCCCAACATCTAGTATTAAGTGCAAGAGCCACACAGTTAAGTGCACAGTTAGAGCAGTTTAGAGTCCTAAGTATGGTATTCATGACTTATCCTAAGTCAAAGACTTCACATACCTAGCTAGTTTCAAAAAAATATTGGGACTAGGTAGATAAAGACAAACACTACCTACAGGTTACAGTTTACTGTTTATTACTATCATAATGATCTAATCTTAAACTTAAATAGACAGTGGATTAACTGGACATCATTTTTGTAAAGGCACATGTATAAGTAATTGCAAAGATACATATTTGGTCACTTTTAACATAAAACCCGATGGTACAGTGCATTTCAAACAAAGTGTCAAAATCTAAAAATAAATAAATAAAATTATTTAGGTAAGTAGTTACATAACTAAATAAAAAGTAGAGCTTAGAGACACACATTGTACCATTAAGCACATTTTAATTTTCTAGTGATATTGTTGATGTTAAAAATAATTTAATTTTAGGCATCATTATCGAACATTGAAATAATATAAGGATGCTTCTTCCTTATATTTTCTAATATTTAAGTCTAATTTCTAGTACACAGTTTGTGGTCCCAATATAACTACAAGCAAACAGACACTACACAGCTCCCTTGATAGTATTATGTTATATGTATTAGTAACAAAGATAGAGAGACATACAAGACTCTATAGCGAGAATGAGACAACAATAATTAAAACTGTTCCAATTGGTTGCATTTGTTTGTGATTACGGTCAATTGTGTGCACCACCTGATTTATTTGGTGCATTTTTAGGTTATCTCTTTTTAGGTTTTCTCCCATATAAATATGATCAAAGTTATTGAAAATAAAATTATCCATATTTGGTTTGTCTTGTTAAACTTCCATAAAATAAATAATTATTGCAAATAAAATTATAAATTTCAGGTAATCTGCATGCAACAAATTTTATAGTACACCACATCTGCAGAAGAACCAAAGTGTTTTTTTTACGTAAATGATGAAACCTTAAAGAAAGTTTATAGTAACTTATTAAGTTTAACATCAGCTCATCAAATAAAGGTAACAATAACTAAGTATGTGTGATAAAAAAGACGAATTTGATTTGAGTAAGAGGCCAACATTTTTTGTTTGCAATGTATGTACCTATATTTGTAAAAATCCCAGTAACTTAACCAAGCATCAAAGAACACACAGTGGAGAAAAGCCATATTTATGTAATGTGTGTGATTACAGTTGTTGTGATTCTAGTAACCTAAGAAAACATATGAAAAGGCATTTATTAAAAACTTCATATACTTCCAATACTAGTATGAACACTAGAAACCCAAGTAGCTTAAAAGTTAATCAAAAAACGAAGCCAAAAACAAAAGATTGTGTTAAAAAACTAGGATGCAGTTTTTGTGATTATACATGTGTTAAAGAACTTGATTTAAGACGTCATACATCAACACACACTGGAGAGAAGCTATATGCATGCACTGTTTGTGATTACGAAACTTTAGAAAAAGGCAATTTAACCAAACATAAACGAAGACATACTGATCAGTATCCATATATGTGTGACACTTGTGATTATTGCTGTAGGGACTCAAGCAACTTGAAGAAACATATGAGAACCCATACTGGAGAGAAACCTTATAGATGTAAAAATTGTAACTTTAAAAGTGCTTGCCCTGCTAATTTAAATGCTCACATGAAAACTCATGACGGAGAAGAAAAACGCTTCCCATGTAACTTATGCAACTACAAAAGTGTTCGAGCGATCGATTTGAGAAGGCATAAGAGAATACATAAAGATAAACCTTATGCATGCAACATATGTGACTTCAAATGTGATGAATTAAAAGACCTAACAAAACATGTTAAAACGCACACAAAACAAACTTTGTGTGACTACAAAGCAACCACGGCTAATGAGTTAAAGTCGAATCAAACGAAACACTCTGTAGAACGTAACAAAGACGTTAAAAGTAGCTTTCTTACAGAAATGAAGTCAACAAACAAACATCCATGTAATTTGTGTGATCACGAGTTTTTGTCGCTGTACGATTTGCAAAGACACTTAGAATCGCATGATGGACACTATTTGGAAAATTTTAAACACTTTCTTGATGTCTAAATTACGTGCCTAACTATGTACGGGAGCTACTTACGTATACCTACTATGAATGATACACAGAGATAGTTGTACCACCATACCTAAATGGTGGTACAACTATCTCTGTGTATCAAAAATGTCTAATAAATGTATATCTGGGGGGCTATTCCTGCGCGTGAGATGAGATCAGATTTTATCTTGATCACTCTCAAACCTTTCATCATTCAAACGAGAGCAACAAGGACGAAAAATGGTGAGATGAAAATCTCAAATCTCCGAATAGGGCCCCTGAGACCCTATTCGGAGATTTGAGATTCTCATCTCACCTTTTTTCGTCCTTGTTGCTCTCATTTAAAATGTCATAGGTGTGAGAGTGACCAAGATAAAATCTCATCTCATCTCACGCGCAGGAATAGCCCCCTTGCAGGGCTATTCCTACATGACATACCTACCTATGACATTATATTATATGATTATATTTATTATGATTATATTATTATATGACATACCTATGACATTTTAAATGAGAGCAACAAGGACGAAAGAAGGCGAGATGAGAATTTCAAATCTCCAAATAGGGTCCCAGATCGAAGGTCGAAATTGCGCGTTCCGCTTATTGCGCGGAATTTAAATTTAAAAGAGTTTTCTGTTTTTGGAGCTAGACCGTTCAGTAATTGTACCTACATGTTAATGGAGTTTGCGTTTACCATAAACTATTATTTTCGTTAAATTATAGACATAATATATTTTGAGCAAATATGTACCTACCTACTTACTTACCTGATTCACGACTATAAAAATTTCAATCGTCAGTTTACAGGAAAATTTGCTTCACTATCATCATGCTATCAGGTTTCATTTATTTATTTAATACATTTCCTTAAAAAAAAGTGTAAAAGTAAACCGTTTTAAACCGTTTTTAAATCAGACTTAAGACTAAAAAAATCGGACTCGCGCACGAAGGGTTCTCTATAAAAACGGCAAAATAACACTTTTGTTGTATGGAAGCCCCTTTTAAATATTTGTTTTATTTTTAAAGTGAATATATTTTAAAACATTTCAAGCGTCTACCTGTTGCCTGTTGCCGTTATCAATATCGAGAAAAAACCAGCATAAAAATCACGTTTGTTGTAGGTATGGGAGCCCCCTTAAATATTCGTTTTTTTTTTCTGTTTTTTACTATGGTGAACTGGGGTAATTGCGTTATAATTTTTTTACGCTCAGTTTTGTCGATGAGCTATAGCGTATGGTCCATCATAATAAAACACCATCGATTTTATTATTTTTGGCCTTTATTTTACAGCTGTTGTTCAACAGTTGAAACACGATTAAGTATTTTTTTTTTCGAGTGGTGTATTTTTAGACGTATTTACCCTACCTTACCCCACCACGTATATCTTGAGGCAAGTGAATTGAAGAGTTTATTTTCCCGGGTGTAGCTCCACACATTTGTATCTAACATATTTGTATTTAACTAATATCAAGTAAGTAGGAAAATATTTTACGAAAATTTAAAAAGTCGGCTATTAATAGACAAACATTCACGGACATTTTTCGAAAACAATAGGTCGAATTGGCCTACGGATCGAATTAATGAACTCCTTTTTTTGAAGGAGGTTAAAAATAAAATGTTTATAATATCTTGAGTTGGGGTAAATGCGTCACATAGACGGAATTGCCCCATGGTAGCAGACGCAATTGGCCCAATAGAATAAACAAAACCTCAAAATTGTAAACTCCGATTTTGTTTAAAAAAAAACTTTATTCCCAGAGCTTTGTGTGCAGGTTTGTTAATTACATTGATTTTTTTTGTCAGTTTTTGGAAATATGATTTTTTTGTCCATGAAAATTTCCAAAAACTGCCTTAACAATAAAAAAAAAACTGCATAATTATCGAACCTACTCACAAAGTTTCAAAAGATCGTTTAAGATTCACACAGATTCTTCTGTTACAGAACTGTGCAAAAAGCTTATAAATCAATCGTTCGATTTAAAAGCTTTTTGCACAGTTTTATTTTGTAAATCAATCGTTCGATTTAAAAGCTTTTTGCACAGTTCTGTAACAGAATAGCTAATAAATGTTGTTGTTTGTTAAATATATCTGTAAAAAACGAGCAAAATAGTATAATAGTCGCAAGTTCTATTACTAGGTACTTCCAATAGATAGCCGAACAAAACAAAAAAAACAGTTCGAAATTTATACTTGGCGCAATCCTTACCTAACATTGGTTCTTCTATAGGAAAAGTAAAAGAATCATTGCATAACGTTGTCTTTATAAATTAACTTGTTTACTTATGTACTATTTTAGTATGTGACTCTTTAGACACGGTAGTGTGTAAGGCTCTTTGTGAAAACTTGCATTTACATTATTATGTATACAAATCTCTATTACGAATAGATCTCACGTGAAATTGAAAATAATGATAGTTAGTAAACTCTGAGATAAAAGTACAAGTGACATAAGTAATAATATAACATTATGTAGTACCGACGACAAAAATGGTTCTTTGTATTTTATTTTTAAATAGTATAGTAAAGGAAAGGACTTAGAACCTTTACTTTTAGTTACTTCAAAACACAGGAATTAGGCACAAACGGTTTTGTGGTTTTTACTAATTGGACTAATACCTCAATAGTTCAACCGAGCCGAATGTACTTATAGTAGAAATTAGAGACGAAATAGAAACAGTATTATTTCGCTAATTTATTTACATAAATTAATAATTTAATACTACCTGACTGAATATCGTCCGGCGAAGTTTGGATGTTGTATTAAATCTCTGCCAGCCCCTTCGAGGGAAAGGCGTCGGTATACATATTATGTTATGTTAATAATCGAATGCAATCAAGTTGGATAATATTATTAGAAAAAATTATAAGAGAAATAGTATTCTTCCACATAGAAGTAGAAATTATAATTATTGTATGTCGCGTATTGGCTATGATAAATATATTCAAAACCTGACAAGTGTAGTTTTATTTTTTCGTTTGTGTTGATAACTTGTAGGCTATGAGCCTAAATGTAAATAACTAACAAAGCTAGTAGGTAGGTTGGTAACAACAAAATTCTTCTCTACCAGTAGGCTTATGTGGAACTGCCGAAATTTATGTGGATTGTTGTTAATATTACACAAAAAAAAAAGAGTTATTATAGAAAAAAAATAAAGAGTTATATAAAGGAGAACAAATAAAGAGGTCATTATTTTCTGTGTGCAACAAACAAGATTTCCGATTTTTTGTTTTCAGAGCTGCATAGAAAATATTCCCCGCGTGGGGGAAGAAAGGAGAAGGGAAGGGTTTGTTTCATTTTAAACCGACATTAAAGAAACAGGGAAGGGTTTGTTTCATTTTAAACTTCAAAAGTGAGAGGAGTTTTTGGCGGGAACCGAAAAGATGGTGTCCTGATTTTGTATTATTTTCTGCTTCGGATGTTAAAAGTGTTATAACGGTGCATTATTAACCTTTACCAGTTCATTAACGTGAACGAGTGTGGGAATATGATACAAACATTAGGAAATGCTACTTTTCATGTTCTCTACGAAACTCGATTTAAAGTTTCCGCAGAGTATCCACGGCTTAACTGAAATGGGAAAAGGGGAGCGATTCATCTCATCTATCATCACCTTGTTCTATAACATCTTCCTCATTGATTTTAGTAACAACGTAGGTCCGGATTTCAAATCTATGACTAGGTGGTATGGCCATGTTGGCTCTAGCCTGCCCTACGTGGCAAAGCAAAAAAAGTGACGAGTGACAGTAATAACTTTTAGTGAAACTAATTATCTATAACCTCGAGCTGCCGTGAAGAGATAAAGTTCCAAAAAAAAATTATTTACTTCGAATTTAATACTGAAGACAAACGCGAAACAATATTTATTATTATTTGTCGTGTTTTCGGCGAATAATTTATTCAGACAGTTTGAAATTACATCGTAAAATATGAATTTATGTGTTAAGGCTAAATGTTTGCGGGCAAATATAATAGGATCCTTTTATCGCCTATCTACTGCCCCTACGGAAGCTACAGAAGGAAACGAACAGGTGTTGATCGACGACAGCGACGAAACGCTGGCTCGGGAGGCTCAGATTGAGAAAAAAAGAAATGTATCACGACTGTCAGAGGCTCATTTCAACCTCATCAATGGCAGGCGGCCGTACGAGGTCCCGAAAGCACTTGCTCACATGACAGTCAAATATAATAGGAAGATGTATGGAAAGTATGGCAGTGAAAGTGGCGTTAATCCTAGTAAGTTTAGACTTCTAATATTACAACCACCAAGATAATTTTATTGAAACTTTTTAAAATGCCTATAAATCCAAATATTCATAAACTGCGCCTCGAGATGTTCAAAGCGGTTATTTCCCATCAATCCTTATGCCCTTTTCTGACCCCTGATAATGGCTTATTCAAACTTCATGATGACATCTGTTCAGTTGACCTGTGAAAGTGAAAAGTTGGATCCATTACAGTTGAGCAACACTGCTCAATGTTTTCAATTGCTGGTCAACATTTGGCATGTTCTTTCAGGTTTATGCTGGCCTACAAAGAAAGATATCGAAGAAAGATTAGAATATGAGTCTGTTGCATACCCTTTCACAATAAAACAGATGATGGAAATTGCAGCACAGCGGAGACAACATGAACATGAGAAGATGCTAGAGCGAGATAGAGAGGTTGCTACTAAATTCGCAAAACTAGACCAGTGGAAGAAAGAATTGGACAATAAATTGGCCAAGAAAGTTGCAGATACATTAGCTGCTAAGGTACATGTTTTTTGCTATTATTTGGTAAAGTTTTCCTTTTCAGTGGTTTCTATTGTTGGATTCTCTATAAAAACTACACAAACACTTGTGTCCTACAATGATGTACTTTAGGCCTGTTCAAGTGGTACATAATATGCAGGATTATTTTACCCCTTTCCACCTTTCCCCTTATCAGCAAAATTAAGCTTATTTATGATGACATGGGGGACCATGTCATCATAAATAAGCAAAGTACAGCCCCATGACTCCTTTGCTTATAATGGAATGGCCTCTATGGTCTATATTAGCGGTAGCTGATAGCTAGGTCTATTTTTACACTCCAATAGTTCTCATTCTGCTTAGCGTGTATCTTAGCTCGGGTCCAAATTCCTTGATAGCACTGTAATCGTTCATGTTACATTTTAGGAAAAGAAAGAGCGTCTAGTGGAAGAAGTAAGACGGCACTTTGGCTTCAAGCTTGACCCGAGAGACGAGAGATTCCAAGAAATGTTGGCGAAACGAGAGAAAGAACAGAAGAAACAAGAGAAAATGGCCAAAAAGGAGGCCAAAGAAAAGATGATGCTTGCCAAACTGCAGCAAAAGAACGTACAGATCAAAAGCGATGGAACTATTGTTAACAAAGAATAGGTTTGTAGAGATATTTGTAGATAAATAAATTAGGTCATCTTGTACAAAAATTTGAATTATTTTTGAACCCCCAACGTAAGAACATTTGGGTGTTCTAAGTTTGACGCATCTATGTTTATGTGCGTGTCTGTCTGGGACCATAGCTCCAAACAGATAAACCAATTTTGTTTTATGTTGTTTGAAAGGTAGTTGCGAGTGTTCTTAGCTAGGTTTCATGAAATTCAGTGTCTGGGGTTTTTAAAATTTTTAATTTATATGTGTGGCTGTTATTGCTACATCTGCAAATCCCAATGTGGATGTGATTATCTAAACAGCAGAAAAATTCCCTATTTGTAAAAAAGTCCCTATTTTGGATGTCTCTATTATTCGAATACAAAAAGGCATGAGACAGGGTGACCCCCTTTCACCAACACTCTTTCTGACTGTACTAGATATGACCTTCAGGAATCTGGAATGGACAGACATGGACATAACTATAAATGGCCGCACGCTAACGCACCTACGATTATATTGAGGTTACGATGATATTGTCTTATTTGCAAAAACACCAGCTGATTTAAGCAAGATGATAAATGATCTAGCATCAGAAAGTGCAAAGGCCGGACTGAAGCGAAACCCTGAAAAAACAAAAATCATGACCAATGGCAATAAAGATCCTGTAATAGTAGATCAGAATCAAATCTTCTATGTCGAAGAGTACATAAACCTTGGCCAACTGATGGCTCCAGAGGACAACGAAAACAAAGAAGTAGAAAGAAGAGTTGCGAATACATGGGCCTTAACAAAAAACAACAAATAAACTCTCTGTATGTCAACATGCCATGGGAAGGAGTATGACTGGAACCAGAAGAAAAGACAAAGTTAAGAATAGCAGTATCAGAGCCAAGACTAAGGTCTAGGACGTAACTTTGAAAATAAAGAGACAAAAGTGGAAATGGGCAGGCCACATGATCAGGGAAAAGGATAAATGGAGTAAAATAACCACGCAATGGTACCCAAGAAATGGAAAGAGAAAGAGAGGCAGACCACAGAAGAAGTGGGATGACGACATAAGACAAGTCGCGGAATAACATGGGGTAGAGTGGCCATAGAAAGGCCAGAATGGAGAAGATTGGAGGAGGCCTTTGCCACATGGCAAACAGACAAGCAAAAGTGAAACAAAGAAATAATTTTAGGCAAAATAAAGAAACATTGTCTAGTCCGAACTAAGGCTATAATAATAATTGAAAATGGTCGGCCTTAATTTTGTCTTGCTCTAACCATGCCCATTTTGAGTAGGAACTAGTCTGCTGGCACGCTGGCCTTTGGTTACGAATTATGGCACACTGTCCACCGTTTCTGAATTACCAAAATCTTGGTGCCTGCTACCTTACTATAAATTATCATGTTACATTTCGGTTAATTAGCGGATTCAGGAAGGTATAAGGGGCTCCAGCCCCTAGCCTCAAAAGAGATAGGATGTTAAATGAAATAAAAAGCGCAGAGCAATACAAATGCGTATATTTTAGTGCGGTCAGTCGCTGTCGCTGGAGGAGTAGAGCGCCTCCCGCGGGTTGAGCGCGGCGGGGAGCTGTGTGGTAGAGCGCTGCGAGGTAGAGCGCTGCGAGGTAGAGCGCTGCGAGGCGGTGGGCGAGCACACCAGCGTGTCGGACGAGTCGCTCACCACGCTGCTCGCCGGGCTGCTCTTCTCGTACACTGCGTTCTGCGTGACATTTATTTAACTATTTGAGCGCACATATCATCAATCACAACTGACAAGCGACTGAAGCGACCGAAGGCTCTGTACGCCAACGACGTCTATAGTTGATATGGGACGAGATGTATTAAAACAAAAACTTGCAAATCGTTAGAATTGAACTTGTATTAGTTTTGTTATAGTTGATTGAATCAGGCGTTACTTTGCGAAAGTTCATCTTCAAACTTGTTACTTGGACAATATCTAGTGTAATTCCGCTTTAACGTCGCATTAAAAGTGAAAATAGAATAAAAAATTCATATTCCTTGATGTACTTAATGCGACGTTAAAGCGGAATTACACTAGATATTGTCCAAGTAAAAAGTTTTAGTTTTGATAGTCTATAGACTCAAATGACAGGGAAAAAAGTTTACGGAAACGTTACGGAACTACGGAAAATGTTTATAGTCTTTGCATTTAACGTAGTTCCTTCCAGGAACTAGGTAAAAGTATCCTTTGACAGGAGCGCTTTATTAAAATGTATGGAGCCAAACGAAATTTAACAAAAACAAAAAAGTTTTCGTAACTATCAAAACTGGTACTAACCCTACAGAGCACAGAGATGCATAATTGATTGCAAAAAATTAAAATAACTTAAAAAATGTAAAAAAGATTAAAACAACCAAACATTAACATATCAAATCTACAATTACAAAATACTAAAATCTTAAGTTTTTGCTTAAGATTCGATTTTTAAAAAACATTAAAAAATATTCGAGACATTTTGCACGCACACGGTCATCTGAGTCCAAACTAAGCAAAGCTTGTTGTACTACAGCTGCCAGAGACTGATATACATACATTTATTTTTCAATACATACTTAAATAGATATTAACACCCAGACACTATAGTGTACCCAGACACACAGTGTTTTTTTATTTTATCACATAAATTCACATTTTTTTTATCACATTAATTCACATAAATGTTTGCCCTAGGTGGGAACCGAACCCACGCCCCTAAGCTCAGAAGGCAGGTCCACTACCAACTGAGCCACCGTGGCAGTCGAATTTTATCTCTAGACTAGGTTTCACTGATACTGCCATGAAGACAGTAAAATAACGTTTACTTACCAATTGTTCTTCAACCATATGTGCGTTTCTGGAGTCGCCCATTTGCCGCTCGATCATTTCCGGCCTCTGCAACACGCATCGTTATGTACACAGTGTAGCAAATAAACGTTTCTAATTTTATGTGCCATCCTACCAATATTATAAAAGCGAAAGTTTGTAAGAATGGATGGATGGATGTTTGTTACTCTTTCACGCCAGAACGGCTCAACAGATCTAGATGAAATTTGGCACAGAGATAGATTATAGTCTAGAATAGCACATAGGATACTTTTATACTCTGATACTTTTTAACCGCGGGGCGCAGCTAGTATAAAATAAGTCGGTTATCAAGTTCGGCGACCAGTCACCGTTCACAAAAAGGTATCATATCGTCACGCCTTTCCCCCGAAGGGGCTGGCAGAGGTGTAATACAACACCCACACTTCGCCGGACGATATTCAGTCCGATAAAGATAAAACTGCTTGACCAATTTCGGTTAAATTTATATGGAACCTCACCTCTGAAGTATGATCTACCAAACAAAAAAAAATCATCAAAATCGATTCATTAATTGGCGATTCATAAAAAAAAAACCATACAGACGAATTGAGAACCTCCTCCTTTTTTGAAGTCGGTTAAAAAATGAACCTCACCGTCTGATGCGTGTCCATCCTCTGCGAGTCGCCAATCAAATGCTCAGACTTGGTGATCTTCTTCACCTTCACGCTGTCAGCGATCTTCACGTGCGTACTCTGCACTTTCTTGAGCAAGAAGCTCAGTCGATGCTTTTGGGGCTCGTAATCTTCCATTTCTGCATTCTCCGTGACTTCCTCTATCGTCGCTGGCTCCGATTCGATCTCTTTCCTATGGATTTCGTGGCTGTAGTAAGATAAAAGAAATTCTATTTATCTTAATCTGTAATGTCTATAACTTCATTAGAATCTCTGCTGCGCTATCGGTAGGTACCACTACCTATCACTGTGGCGAGATTGATTTTACAGTAGATATAGTTTTAAAATATCTAAAATTTCTTTTTCGCAGTAGCATTTGCCATACAATTCGGAAGTATCCATATCGTCACGCCTCCCGAGAGGGCTAGCAGAGGTGTAATACAACACCCACACTTCGGCGGACGATATTCAGTCCCAAATGTGACAGGGGGCGAGTCTGTCGCCATACACCGGGCTCCGGTCATGTAGCAGATGACATGCAATACGCACATATGTTTACACGTGCGTGCCTTCGGCTGGATTCGAACCCGCTCCCTCGGGCTTGAGGGGCGGGCCTTCTCCCAACTAGGCTGCCATCGCTTTTTAATTTAGAAGTATCCATTTTCCAGTATTGTATGTCCAATATGATATAATCATCTTGCCTGACAAAGAGCAATGCATAAAAGCAACATACGAGCATTCGAGCCATCTTAGGCGCAAATTATACAGGCCAGACGTAAGGCGAGGATGTGTCGCGGACAAGATTCAGGCGCTGTGCCGCTTCAAAACTTGATCGTAAAATGTATGAAAGCGACATTTTTTTTAATTAAACACGTGACACGGCGCAGGTACACTCGTTTTACCCCAAGCGGGACGTATACACCCTATAGATATAGTGTGTGCCTTTTGAAATTTTCACGTCTGAACCATGTCCGGGCTGCATCTTTGCCTTACATCCGGTCGTCATAATTTGTGCCAAGTCTGCAAACGATATCTATTAGGTACAACTTACCCATACACCCCAAGGTCCTGTGTAAGCTGTTATCGCCCTCATCTCGATTTTTTTTACGCTTTCTCACACGGTCGCCTGACCCCAAACTAAGCAAAGCTTGTGCTAGAGACTGATATACATACTTGGATATTTTTAAATACATACTTAAATAGATATTAACACCTATACGTAGAACAAACACTAATGTTCATCAATGTTTGCCCTAAGTGGGAATCGAACCCACGCCCCCACGCTCAGAAGGCAGGTTCACTACCGAGCCACCGAGGAAGTCTATGAGGCAGAAAATTAATAAGAACTTACCCATTGCACTGGTTGTTCTTAATAAACGCGTAAATATCTTTGAACGCTTGCTGTATGTAAGAGAGCGTGCTCTGGTCGATGGGCACGGAACTTGAAGAGCCCGAGCTGCTGGACCGGTCGCACGACTGCAAGCTGCCTTGGAACGACTTTTCAGAGCCTAAAAACCAAAAAAGCATAAAAGCTAGAACATAAACTCCCCTACTATCCTACTTTAATATTATAAACGCGAAAGTTTGGATGAATTGATGTTTGTTACTCTTTCACGCCAGAACGGCGGAACAGATCTGGATGAAATTTGGCACAGAGATAGATTATAGTCTAGAATAGCACATAGAAAACTTTTTAACCGCGGGTGAAACCGCGGGGCGCAGCCAGTATGTAAACATGTAGGTAAACAATTTTTTGACTTTTGTGATATTCAAAAACTTGCTTGACCGGTTTCGATAAAAATATGGGATAACCAAAAAAAAGAATCGTTAAAATCGATTCATAATTGGCGGAGATATCACGTAACATACATACAAAATAAACGTAGATACAGTGGAATTGAGAACCTTCCTCCCTTGTGGCTTTTTGGAAGTCGGTTAAACGTGTCAATTTAAAGCAGTTCTTGAACAATTTAAAAACATTTGGTTAGTAGAATTGGGGGGCAAGTTTTATGATGTCAAGAAGGTTAGACGATTCTACAAAAAGGCAATGATATTTCCTGCTATTAGACAAAGCGGAGAGCGAAGTACATTTCCTATGGAGAAAGAAAACGTTAAGAGTGACATATGTACAAAGAGTACTTTGTTTCTACCGAGCCCTCGTATGCGCCTTGGCAAGTGCATTCCTTCGTGGTTTTTGCACATAATAGTTCCGTATATAATAATAATAATAAATTCGGGACATTTTCACACACGACCGCCTGATCCCAAACTAAGCAAAACTTGTACTATGGCTGCCATAGAGACTGTCATACATACGTGCATGCATAATTTTTAAATACCTAAGACATAGAACAAACAAACGTTTGTCATATGAATGGCACTCTAAAACCTAGGCGGGAATCGAACCCACGTCCCCAATCTCAGAAGGCAAGTTCGCTATAATATAGAATTATCGTCTGGGTGTCTTCAAGTCTCGAGTGAATCGGTTTCTCCTAGGCAAGCGTGCTCCGTCGTAAGCCGCATCGTTGCAGATCACAAGATCGCAAGCGCAAGTCTGTCATCCACACTAATATTATAAAATCGAAACTAACTCTGTCTGTCTGTCTGTATGTACTTTTCACGGCTGAACGGATCTTCCGGAAATTTGATAATGACTTACAGTATATACAAGGAAGGTATTTGGATACTATATTCTGAATAAACGCGAACGATGTCGCGGATAACAGCTAGTATAATATTTAAAAAAAACACTCTCAGAGCCACCGAGGGAGTCAAGCTCACTAGCGAGCACCTACCTGAGGAGAGCACGCCTCCGGTGTTCGCCCAGAGTCGTATTTGCTGCTGTTTAAGCTGTTTCATCTGGTCCACGAGCTGAAGGTTCAGCTCTTCGAGCTGCTGCCGGTGCGATATCTCCTCCTGGAGCTGTTCTTCCAGTACCTCCGTGTAATCCCTTAAGAAATAAAGACGAGTTTAAAAGCGTTGTCTGACTTCATCGCCTGTGTATTATGCCGAACTGGTAAATTATAAAAAGAAAGAAATAAATTGATGAAGTTGATGATTGACGAGATAGAAAGAGATAAAGAATTGGGAGGTAGGCACTATTGTGATTCTGAACACTCACGGCTTGAATCTAAGATCGAAATTTGCAAAACAGAGTATTTAAGTTTCAAAATGTTATGCATTATATTTTCCATACTTACCTCAAAATAAGACAAAAAAAAATTATAAGTAGGAACATTAGAGGATAGGTAGGTAGTACTTACTTTTCTTTCTTGGTAACATTCGTCTTGTTAGTGAACTTGGTGGCTACTTCATACTTCGTTCTCGTGATCGATGCGACTCTGTCTTTGATTATGCCATTCCTAGAAATAACGTTTCAAATCATACGTCTCATATCTTCCCACTAGGTTTCCCTGTATCGAGGATACTATGGAACACACAAACACACACACACACACATAGACATCGAAGGTAACGCAGACGATCCCATACCAATAACAGATATATTCCATGGAATAATAATAAACTCCGCCAGATATAGCATTCAGCAACACGTAGTGACGTCAATCGATGCTTAAGCAAGACCGAAATAAGTCTTCACAACAAGTTCGAATGAGACGGATGACGATGACGTCATTATGCGTTTGCTGAATGCTAGACCTTATTTTTGGATCATGCATAATTCAAACATCTGCCCGGCAGGTATTCGAATCCGGTGCCTCCTGCTTGTAGAGCAGTCGAACTCCAACTATAGGCTAAGGGAATAGTCAAATAAAACAATGTGCATGTCTGTCGCAAAAAGATGACGTGGGAGAAGCACATAGACGAGCTGTGCGGGAAGCTGAGCCGCTCGTGTTTTGCGCTCCGGCGGCTCGCCAGCACCGCCACCCGCAACGTCGTGCGCTCCTGCTACTTCGCGACCGTCCACAGTAACATCACGTACGGGTTGGAGCTATGGGGCCGTGCTGCCGATCGTAATAGGGCATTTGTCATGCAGAAGCGAGCCATACGTGCCATATGCGGGGTTCAGGACGACGTCTCATGCGTGGAGCTGTTTCGGGAGCTTCAGATATTACCTCTGCCGTGTGAGCTCGTTTACCAGGTAGCCCTATTCACCCATGTAAACCTAGATATTTTTCAACGTAGGGGCGTCCATAGTACGTTCAATTTACGTAGTAATAAAAAGAAGGATCAACTAGTAACCCCCTCACATCGTCTCGTCAAGTCGAAGAGGTCAGTGTATATTTTAGGGCCGGCGGTCTATAACCGTATACCAAATTCCGTTCGGGATGCGCCTTCTACCGCGTGCTTTAAAACCAAGATGAGAGCTTGGTTACTAGATAATATGTTTTATGACATTGAAGCTTATTTTAAAATAAGAGATTTTTGAACTATTATTATTTTGTATAATAATAGCTATACATAATATTAAACTATTTTTACTATACTTATCTGTATAATGACTTTATGAAAAATTTTTATATTTGACATAATTATCAATTATTATTGTTCTGACATTTCGCTTTTAATTATAAATATTCAACTGTGACGTGTAACTATAGGAGTTATCAATAAATTCTGATTTCTGATTTCTGATGAAAGATTTTCTAAAATGTTAGAAGTAACTAAAATTAAATAAGACCGTACTTGCACGGAACTGACTTGATAGATCTGCCATCATTGGAGCATCCGCTTACGTTACCAAGCCATGAATACTGGAAGAAACACATTATTTTTAGTATATTGATGTGCAACCCCGGTACCAAACTCAACATCCGCAAAATTTTGAAAAAAATAATTTTCATGCGGTTTGTTCTTAATTACGGCCTTTCCACCGACCTCCCATTATAATATGACAACCGAATACGTGCGTAAATATTTGACCTGAAGCTCACCTGTCCACCCATTCCCCTCTCATTGTCTCGCAAGCCTTGGCGTATTTTGGAGAGAGACTCCAACAACACGTCAGGATTGTGCCTCATGTCCAATATGACTAGTGTTGTGTTGGATTGCAGCATTTTCAGCGCGGTCGACGAAGTTTGCTCGGTTACGCCGCAGTTTTGAATGTCTAGGGCTGGGGACAAAATAAATTCAAAACTAATTATCGTCAAACTACTGTCATCGTAGATACTCGTAGATAGGTACATGACTATCTACTACGATGCGTAGCAGTCATAAATCTATGATCGTAGCCAGTAGTCATGTATCTGTCGCAGTAGGTACTCGCAGTCATGTAGAACTACCGTTTTTAACCGACTTCAAAAAAGAAGGAGGTTCTCAATTTGTCGGAATCTTTTTTTTAATGTACGTTCACCGATTACTCAACGAATTTAGAAAAAAACTTTTTGTTTCAATGGGTGGTCCCATTTAGGTTTTATCGAAATCGGTTACGCGGTTTTTCGGTTAGGCGCATAAGAAGTTCTGGTATATTAGGTTTTAACATTTCAGAGCATATTCCGCGCTGACGCATCACATAATTTAAGCGAAAGATCACCTTTGATCCACAAGTCGTCGGCCAAGACCTCGAGCAGCTTGCCGACGCCCATGTCCCCGAGCGGGTTGGCGCAGAGCGTGATGCGGCGCAGGCCCGCCATGGCGTCCAGCTCGGGCAGCCGGTAGCGCAGGGTGTGGATCCAGTTCTCACTGTAGCGGTGGATCTTTTGGTACTGAGGGTGGGAAAATCGCGCTCTGGTCAAAACCAAAGCCAGTCGACCATGTATGACCATGTATGACCATGGATGTTTACTTTACACATTTACTTTTTGACTTTTTGTCTCGCCGTCGATCAGATATGAACGCATTCGTTCTGATTGAAACGCGTTTCGGTTGCGATCTACCGCACGCAGTTTTGATAGTTACGTGAACTTTTTTCGTTATCGTTTAAATTCATTTTTTTTTTAATGTAGGTATAATAGGTCGGCGTTTGACCACCAACTCGCCTGATGTTAAGCGACGTTGTGGTCTAAGATGGAGCACGACGACCTAGAAGGTACTTATTCACTCTAGCCTTAAAGTTTACTAGAGTGAAGAAGTACAAAGACGGCAGTTGAGTGAGGCGCTACAAGTGCGTCACTGCTCAGACCCGTCTTCGGAACGGTTACACCGGACTACATCCCGAAACACGACTAGGTCATTTCACGGCATGGCTTGGTCCGGTGGGTGGTAACTAGCCACGGCCGAAGCCTTCCACCAGAGTTTGCTACCCGGTTAGCACTACCCGGGGACCACGTGTAGGGAATCAGAATAGAGTACACTCCTACGGACGTGGGTAGCTCAGCCCCCAAAACCATCATCATACTTTTAAATCTATAAAGTACCCAGACGTTTCCGCCCGGTGTGCTATATGGAAACGTATGGAGCCAAGTGTTTGTTACTATCAAAACTCATGGTAAGGGTACAGGGGCGGCCCTTGGTTACGGAGATCGCTGCATTCAGATCGCTTCATTGGATCGCGCTCGGTGGTGGTGGTGGCGGCTTCATCTTTCTAGTCCTAAGTATGAGATACAGCGGTGTGGCGTTACCATAGCTTATTTAATATTGTGGCAAGACAGATCAATCAAATATGTTCTCGTCACTGAAATTAAGTAGAGTAATAAAAAATCAAATATGTTCTCGTCACTCAAATCAAGTAGAGTAAATTTGACGACAGCAATACCTATAGCCACAAAAAAAGATAAGGAAAACAACATGCCTTAACTAAGTCAGCAATGTAAGAAGCGCCGAGCGGCGTGAGGTCGCAGCCGCTGAGGTCGAGCGTGAGTATGTTGGGCAGGCAGCGCACCGCCTTGCACACGGCCAGGCAGCCCGCGTCGCCAATCAGGCAGCGCGGCAGGTACAGGTGCTGGAGGGAGTTGTTGCCCAGTAACGCCTATAATTTATGAACAAACGTCCTGTCAAACTTTATTAAGTACATTTAATTATCCATGCTTTATCCATCACTTATTAAGTACTGAGTTGGTAGCTTCCGATTAGGTATACTACGAAACAAATGCTAGAGCTACTTCATCATGTCAGGCCAGAAGACGTCCACTGCTGGACAAAGGCGTCCTCCAATGCTCCACAACGACCGGTCTTGCTCTGCTCACATCGAACGGCTTCCCGCGAACCTTACCAGATTTCTGTCGGTTCACCTTGTGAGAGGCCTTACCACGCTGCGTCTAGACTTCTAGAGCTACTAAAATGGAAACAAATAACGTGTTCCTCCATTGAGTGGTGAATACAATGGAATTGGTGGCTAGTAAATAAGGAAAGAAAAGTTACTAGTTTTATTCAGAAAATATAAATGTAATCGTGTCTCCCTATGAAATTAAGCTATAGGTACTCAATTCCTCACTTCTACAGATATACGCGACCTAACGCTAGATCGCGTATCTGCATAGCTATACACCTGTATATCTAGTTATATACCTGCGTATAATATATCTACATACCTAGTCTAAACACAGGGACAACCAAAAGATCTTTAGCGTTCGATTTTACTGAGTCGCGGTGGAATTCTGACCTCATTCAATGGATTCAGGTAGGGTATCTTTAACGGGAGTCCTTCCAGTAGAAGCGTCGTGAGCAACGTAGTGTTAGACAGCAGCTGGGAAACCGCTTCCATCAAGTTAGTCAGCATGAAGTTGGTTAGAATCACGGCTCGCTTGTTCACGGTCTTCGCCAGTCTTTCGCAGTCTATTTGCTCTAGAACTGGAACAAACTTGAGATAATGAAATGACATATGATAAGCCTCAAACCTGTCAACAGGCAGTGCAAGCTCGGCCCTATTGTACCTAGCTTAGCCGACTGTGATTTTGGTAATTTAGAGTTTTTTAACATCTTAGCTAAATAACTAGCATGTACCTAAACTGTTTGCATACTTCCCACTTTGGCACTTTGGCCCACTGGCGCACACGTTTGGCACGCAAACCACGCGAGTAGCAATGACGACGTATTCATGCGTATATTATGTATAATATACGAACATACTATGTACGGTATAAATCATGTTTATGGGCTAAAGTGGACGTCATCATATTCATGTTCTTTCAAACGAAGTTACACTTTCCATCCCCTCCGTTCTCTTTTCCTTTTCCAACCATAATATAATACATAGTTTTTATCCTTTCTTACCTGTTTTCACTTGCTGACGGCATCTTATAGAAACAGAATGAAGGCTCAAGTCGCAACTCAGAGCGTTAAGGATCGGTGGCCAATCTATATACTTTATCCTGTCCACGCAGAAGTCCAGCACTTTCGCGTTCCCCGAAGGTATAACATTATTAAGAGGAGTCAGATTTTGTAACTTGCAACACTTCACGTAACATTGATGAAAAATTCGGCTGGTTTTCGGCTCTATACCTTTACCAACCATTGCTGTTTAAAAAATAAATAATAGCTATCAAAATGCATTCAATAACGCGTCGAATAACGCTGTAGTTCGCTTCTGGTAGCGATTAAAAACTATGTTAATAAATAATTATGATTTATTGAATAATTGCTCAAAAAATTAAATGACAAGGCTGAATCGAAATTAGAATAACTCCTTGTCACATTGACAAGACCTTGTATCTTACTTTGATTTATGATTTCAGTTTTTATAATTGCACGAAAGAGTTCGTAAGAAATACCAAGAAATAGGTTTTCGTTGTGTCGCCGAATTCGCAGATAAGACGGTTCTCAACTGAGTAGGTGACAACCTATGGGCTATAAAATTAGATAACAAAAAAAAACCGAAATATGGTGTATTTGTTTATTTTACAAAAGTTGTGACATTGTTCCTTTTTTTAAAACGCCATCGACCCAGTATCACCATTCCAGAACATATCATCAGGTAATATCGTATTTCGAAAAATATTTTACATAGCTCTTCATTGGATAATCGATATTACAACTTTGCCTGTGACTATTATTTTCCTGGAGGGCTATTCCTGCGCGTGAGATGAGATGAGATTTTATCTTGGGGGGCTATTCCTACGCGTGAGATGAGATGAGATTTTATCTTGGTCTCTCTCACACCTATGACGTTTCAAACGAGAGCAACAAGGATGAAAACAGGTGAGATAAAAATCTTAAATCTCCGAGTAGAGCCATTGGTCACTCTCACACCTATGATGTTTCAGACGAGAGCAACAAGGACGAAAAAAGGTGAGATGAAAATCTAAAATCTCCGAATAGGGCCACTGTACTATTTACTGGAGGGCTATTCTTGCGGAGTGAGATTCAATCTCACCATTTTTCGTCCTTGTTGCTCTCGTTTGAATAGTCATAGGTGTGAGAGTGACCAAGATAAAATTTCATCTCATCTCACGCGTAGGAATAGCTCCCCAGAGCGTACTTTTGAGCATGTCCCACAGATTTTAACAGTTGTTTGTAGTATCCATAGAACTAATAAAGAATAGATTGTCAGTAAAAAATGATCACAGTTCATGCAAAGTTTTTTTTTTAATTTATGTTTGTTAAAACTTTACACAAAAATACAAGCGAATTGAGACCTCTTCCATTTTTTAAGTCAGTTAAAAAGTAGGAAGGTATTGCAATAAAGCAATGTTGCAAGTTGTAAAATCGATTATAAATTAAAACAAATTGATAAAAATCTCAAAATAAAAACAAGGTAACACATGTCATGGTAACATTTTGGGGCACATTTTGGTTTTTACAATTTATTATTAGAGAAGAGAGCTTTGCTGTTTTTTTTTCAAATACGTTTGAATAATTAAGTCACAGGAATTTTAGTATATACAACAATGAAATTATTTGTGTGTTTGAATAAGATTAGATATTTTATATTTTCTAAATCTAAACGAATTTAGAACTAATAACATAATTAGCTTTTTTTTTTCATTTACATATGTTAGATCAAGATGGCTAGAATTTTAGCCTGTTGACGTTCCTAGGTGTATCTTTGATACCTAAATTGAATAAAAACATTTTGACTTTGTTAAAAGTTGCAAAACAGTACAACAGTTTGATAAAATGCTAATGATGACAAAAATCATAGATAAAAAAAATTAAGTATCCATGGCCTTCATATATGATATGTCCAGATGGACTGACAAAACATAGCTCGCTTCGAAAGAAATAACAGCCAATTGTTAGGTTCTAAATGAACAAAATATATGACGCAACCTTAGTAAAAGACGTCCCTGTCACGCACACTAGTATAAAAATGTTGGCCTGTCACTTTCCGTTCATAGACAGTACGGAACTCTCTCTAGACAGGTACTCATAGCCCATGGTATAACATCTATCAAAATGTATTTTTTTCTATCGAATAAGACAACGCTACGTATTATTTAACTGTAGGTATGTTACGGTATTCACAAGTCACACAAATAAAATCATTATATTTTATAGGACAACTAAATCTCATGGCAAAAAAAGAAAGTATTTTGACAATATGATTTTTGAAAGAAAGCGATTTTTTTTTGTCATAATATTGTAGTCGACCTATACCTATCCGTATTTAACAACTTATACCTAAAATATAATAACATAATCCTTACAAATAATAATCAACTTTTAACAATTAATAATCGCAATATCACATCATACCTATCGTAAAAATGGACTTAGTCTACACTGAAAATAACATTACACCCACAATGTCTCAGTTCTTGTTGAGCCCATCTTTAATTTACGCTAGATATTTTTTAAAGTTTTTTCCTTTTTATCATAATTATTCTAAGTCCTGTAATCGCACCGTCACCTAATATAATACGTTAAAGTATTTGCTTCCATCCATGTATCGTGAAATATATACTGTGAAGGATATAAGTTACATTTCTTTTGCTAAACTACAATAGATAATGTTTACATAGACTGATTGAATATATTTTCTTTATAAACTTAAAATTGACTTATGTCTTGGGCTGGGAATATATAGGGTCAACTGGGGCAAATGCGTCTTTCGATAATTACTGACAAAACCTTCACAAATTAGGCAACTAACGCCATCTTGTACAGATTATTGCAACTCAAGATAGAAAAAGACGTAGGTGGCGCCAAATTTGTGAAGGATTTGTCAGTAATTCTCGAAAGACGCATTTGCCCCAGTTGATCCTACGTGAGAATTTTCGATCCGATAATTGGTTCCGGGTATTGCAAGACGTTTGTGCCACATGTTTGTTTGAACACTCAATACACGTCCAATCCGATCCGATAGATTGGAAATGTATTGAGTGTTCAATCAAACAAATAAATAGCACAAACGCCAAACGATAGTCGGATCCGAATATCGGATGGAAAAATCTAACGTATATTCCCGGCCTTTGATTAAGTGTTTCGATATTTTTACTATAACATTTTTATAGCTCTAACAGCGTAGCTCGACTAGGTATAACCGACCGCCGATGCTAGCCACTTGGCCTGTACGATACGACTTTTAAAACATTTAAAATGTGTCTTTGCATTTCTAAACGAGATCAGTGTGAGTAGCCCCAGATATTTTTTTGTGTGTGAAAAAAATGTAAGTTCAAACTTTTTCACTTAAAATTCCGCCCGATTAAAACTTGATTTAATTTTTTGGCACACTTTTTGACACTATGTTGCAAGATCCACTAAACTATTTTATTATAATGGCAACTTGTCAAAAGTAAGAACAAGGTGACAAGTACGAATATTATTGTACGTATTATATACATAAAGGTAACGAATTCCATAAAAAATCAATTTCGAAATTTGGAAATTTCCATGGAATTAAATACATTTACGTAATTACGTGAATATTTACATGCCTAGTGAAACTCTTTATCAAACAATTTCTAGTTTAAACCGTTATGTAAAAACGTTGCCGCAAAAAATTTGTTAAGGGAAATAATTATAGCCGATTTATGTAAATCAAGTTAAATCAGGTACTTTTATGGAATGTACATACCTATTGACTAAACGCCAGCCAATGCACTGTCTCTTACATTTAAATTGGAATGAAAGAGACGGAGCGCATTAGGTCGCGTTAGTTGAGCGCACCTTTGTTTTAGGCAGCATTCGTTGCATTAACAATTATTTTATGTTTTTTTATGCATTGATTTTTACGATAAACGCTTGCGGTAGTCTTTTTTCGCAGCGAATTCTACTAATTTTATAAATGTGAAACGTTTGTACGTTTGGACGTTTCTTAGGTCGCTACTAGATGGGCCATATTTTTACAGCAATACTGGCTCGGCAGTATTGCGTCAATATTTTGAGTGTGGCCCGGCCATATCATCATACATTTCTAGCATGGCTGATGATGGCCGAGCAACAGTCGGCAATATAGCCAGTATTGCAGTTTATAAAAATATTTCCCGTCTAGTAGCGCTTCCTCAATCGCGTAAAAACGGCAGAACAGATCTGAATCAAATTTGGCAGAGAGCTACCCTGAATTAATCCTACTTCTTATCCCGAAGAAAAAAATACTAGTTTCTTTAGGGTAGCGGCTAAAATCACGAGACACAAGACAAGTGCCGCATAAAACAAGGGTGCGCTGTAATGTCGGCGCGTGCGCAGTCGAGTGACACTAGTAGCGCCGACCGGCGGGCGGCGTGCGGCGGTCGCTCTCGGGCTGCTCGTCGCTCTCGGAGGAGCGCGCCCACTCGCTCTCCGGCTCCGAGAATAGGCTGCGCTCGGCCAGCGCGTCCTCGTCCATCGCTTCCATGTCCAGCTCGTCTGTGGCCCAAACACGGATGACAGTCATTATATATTTTCACAGCACCTGCTCGACAATGACCAATTACATATCACGTAGTCTCAACGTAAAACAGGGCTTTGGCTCTCAAGGGAGATAGAGTTGTATCAAACTCCCAAGGGAGTTTTTGAGCAAAGAGGTCAAAAGTCAAAATGTTTTATTCATTTTAGTTATCATAGATACACTTATGAACGTCAAAGTAATTTTATATACGCTAATAAAAATAAGAACGGGCCTAAGATAGAACCTTGTGGTACTCCCATTGTAACTAAAGATCCGGAAGATGTGACGCCATTAATTCCCACGTTTTGTTGTCTATCAGTTAAATATGACTCGACAAGATCTAGAGCGATTCCACGAACTCCGTAGTTAAAAAAATACACTAATTGTAATTAGGATCACTAGCTACCGCGGTAGGATACCCTGAGTGGCGGTAGCTATTAATCTTCCTGGAAACAATTTTTATCGCAAAAGCTAACGACTAAACGTAATGTAATGTAAATCAACTTTTATAAATGTTCCTGTCCATTCAGGTTGCCTGGAAGAGATCGCTTTGAGCGATAAGGACGCCCATTAAAAACTTAGTTAAGCCTTATTTATAAGTACTATTGTAATTATTTTATGTTTTTAATAAAGAGTTGTTGTTGTAATGGTAGGATTTTAAGTCGTATGCAAACTCACCGCTGTCCGCGATGAACTCGGCCGCCCAGTCCGTCTCGAACTCGAGCTGCTTGTTGGTCTCGCGCTCCGTCGGCGACTGCACGGCCTCCGTGTCCGCGTCCGTCACGTCGTAGATCTCCGTCATTTTCATCTGGAATACAATTGTTTTATGTTCGAAATTATATTTGTTTTAACTTTAATTAAATCCTTAAATCATTTATCGATTTCGTTGAATTGATTGTTTGATTGAAATTGATTGATTGGTTTGATCATTTATTCGGTACTCCAGTCAGCAGTAGCACCGCGCCAACGGTTTTCCGTTTATTTTTTTCCTAATAAGGATGTTTTACGCTAGGCCGAGCCGATCGCGCGTCAAGCTTCGTACGAGCTACCCCCTGAGCCTGAGCCACGTCTGGGAAGTTAAATGTTTGTGAGTTTTGAATCCGAGCCTCGTCCTTCCTCGTATGAGGCACGACTCGTGCTCGGCACGGTCTATCATAAATGATCCTCAAAAAGTACAGCTTTTGAGTTACCTAATAGTTCATCTTAGATAGATAGATAAACACTTTATTGTACACACCAGAAATAACATATAATACGAAGAGAAAAAAGTTAAACTCTAGTATAATAACGGGCCTTATCACGTAAACCAAAATCGAGAGAGTACTTCTCAATTGCTGGAGACGAGGAAACACAACGGCTATACTACTATCAGTAAACAGGTGGTGTGTAACCTACGAGTGGAAAATTATGATATAGCTTCCAAATATTATATAAGTTTTACATTTTGTATTTTTAGGTGGGTACAAAGTTCTCTGATACTAACACACGTAATTTTTAGGTATTTATCAAAGTTAAAACGATAACAGCATCAATTACAGCAATTACAAGAGCCGGATTTATACCGAATCTTTCACAACATATTAGTCATAATAATTGCGCACCTCATTATGTGAGATCGAGCATCAAAACAACGGCGCTAGTAAACAAAGTTATCGTTATTTACAACTGCACAGTGCACACGTGTCCAGCGCACTCGAGGTTACAGATTATGTTCTGCTATTTGGACAAAGTTAACCAGCTATCTGCAGTGGGACTAGGACTACTATGTTAGGCCAATGTGGCCAAGGTGACCGGCCAATTATGGACCAAAGTTGTAAAAATCGTTGATATCAACGAAAAGATTTATTCGATCTTTTTGCTACTAATCTCTTTTCGCGGATGAAAAGTGTCACGCGCAAATAAGAGACAAAACACGACATTTTAGCTAAAATGTGAACAATCACAAAGCTTCTAAACAAGACTTAGAAACCGACTTAACTACTGGGTTAGTTGTAACTGACCCCGACGTATCTATTGCTGTTTTTATAGTTACGTCCGGGCTCAGTCGAGACTTCGAGAATAAAAACTCGTATGGTTGGAAACGAAGATATTACAAAAATAAGAAAGCTTGGATATTTTTTGTTAATCGATTTTTTTATATTTATAAAATCGTAGATGATGATATAGGCCGGCTTCCATTGAGCAGTTTCATTTATATTTTTTCAAGTTTGGCAACACAAATGGCAACATTTTGCGATTTTTTTTTGCAGTAGGTGGCGGTGCGATAACCCGCGATGTGGCGCGCGATATGGCGCGATGTGTGCGTCATCGCGCCGTCATCAAGCCGCGCGCTTATGGCCCTAGATATTACAGGTCAAGTATGCTCGAGGGGAAAGAATCACTCTTGACTAGGCCCTATTTTAAACCATCATAACTTGCTAAGGTTCATACATTTAGGTAATCACACTACCATTTTATACTTCATCTCACTCACATTAATGGTTATCAGAGTCATCGCTAGCTATTGGGCCAAGGGGAAGCTAGATGATACGATGATATGAAACATTCATTGTAACCACAATTTGTAAAGGTTAATATGTTAAGTATTAAGTAATTTATCGTATCGCACGCACAGAATAAGTGAACTAGCATTTAAATTTGATTATTTTTAGAATCGGAGGGTTGGGGGGTACCGCTTCCCCATTGCTCTCTTTTAACAGCGCCCATAGGTCAATAGGTCCGAGAGTTTGTGAGCGAGTGAGAGGTGTGTGAACATTTGTTACTTATTTACGCTGAAACAGATATTTGAGTGCAACTTAAAATGGAGGTAGGTTATCATAGTTTTAGCCTATGAATATAACCTTTTCCGTATGATAGAAGATGACTGTTACCTCTGTAAATTCCTAAAACTGCCTCGACAAAAAAAATCTAAATACATATTTAATTATCGAACCTACGCACAAAATTTCAAGAGAATCGGTTGAGAAATGCGATCTGTAGCGGAAGACAAAGATCCGGACAGAGATCCGTAGAGAATTTGAACATACGAAAGCATTTTTGTCGAAGCTGAAGCAGTGACGCTTCGCTCGGCTCGCTCGGACGATAAATCGTTTGTAACCTCGGCTTCTCTTCTTCTTCTTCTTCTTAGTCGGCATCTTCATTGCTGAAGGTCGTGCCCAGTTTGATTGAGTGCACACGATGCACTATGCTCTTCCACGAGTTTCTGTCTTCGGCGGTTTTAATCGCTTCAGGTATTGCCAGGCCCGTGAGCGTCCTTATCAGGTCTGACCAACGGGTAGGTGAGCGCCCGCGTGGTCTTTTCCCGTCGACCTGACCAACTACCATCAGCTTTTCCAGTATCTAACCTCGGCTAGTATATTTTTTTTGCTAATACCTGGCAACCCTTCTCTCTACCTCTCTATCTACCTAATTCATCAGTGTTTTAGTATGACATATGACGTGATGGAGTCACCTACCTTATTCTCTCCATCCAGGTAGTAATAGGCTAGTAGTGCGTCGTTGTGTGACGTCACGCTGAGAATGTGCTCGAAGGTGTCGGTGTCGTCGTATGTGATGTGCTTGTCACCATACGTTAGCTTGTATTGGCTCGCTCTTCTGAAATACGAATAAAAAGATAACCTTAGTAAATAAAACAAACATAAAGATCAAAATGTAAATAATGTTGTACTACACCTCTGCCAGCCCCCTAGGGGGAATGGCATGACGTGTTGTTATGTAAAAATCAAAATATTGATGGCTCGAAGGACCATTTTTATGTTTTTGTTTTCATTGCGTCCTTGTTAGTTTCTTAAGGAAGCTATAGACAGCCTTGCTATATACCTTATTTCCTCATACTGACGCAAATAATACGCCATAAGGTTTTGTGGAAAACTTTGAAAATTTCCGATTAGTAGTCTGTTTAGCTGATGATGCATAATTAGTGTCATACAATAGAAATTGTAACGACTGATGACGTCACACTTTTAGGGCACCAAAGTAAAGCAAGGAATGAATTATTTTGCCATGTTTACTGAATATTTAAGAATTTGATAACATAAAAATCTAGAACACGATAGAAAAAATTTAGAACTTACAAATATATGTTTACAATAAAAAGATAAGAAATAAATGTTACATAACATGTAAATTATCCGAACGCATTTAATCACTTACAACGATTAGGCGCCAGTTTAACAATTTTCAAACATTACAAAAGAACCAAATTAACAAATAATACAGGAATAGTAAATAAGGATATGAAGCAACAGAAGCTACGTTTCGACACAATCAAACAGGGCACCGAGGTCGATCGGTTCAGCGAGCGATGAAAATAATTTATTAAGTGAGAACAATTGATCATACTCGGATCAATGAACGATAAATAATCAAATTATACGCTTGTAGCATAGCTCGATTAGGTGTTTGTAACCAATCACTGATTTTAGGCATCACCCAGATGGACGCGGCCTCCGTTGGCGACCAATGGACTTTTGCATTGGCGGCTCTTTGGCCAGCACCGCAGGCCGCGTCTGTCTGAGAGACGTCTTAACGAACAAACGACGCGGTCAGTTATCAGATGGGTGGCGGCGGGTGGCAACTACAGCTATATTGGTGCTTCTATTAAGCGACGACAGCCTAGTTGAAAGAAGGCCCGCCTCTCAAGCCAGAGGGAGCGGGTTCGAACCCAGCCGACGGCACGCACTAATTTGTTCATTGTGTGAATATATATGCGTATTGTATGTCATCATCTGCTATATGACTGGAGCCCGGAGTATGGCGACAGGCTCGCTCCCTGTCATATTTGGGACTAAAAATCGTCCGGCGAAGTGTGTGTGTTGTATTACACCTCTGCCAGGCCCCTCGGGGGAAAGACGGGACGATATGCTATACGGTCCATATCTTTACTGCAATACTGGCCCAGTAATGTTGTGACAATATTTTGAGTGAGGCCCGCCCGTATACTCGTACATTTCTAGCAGGGCTGATGATGGTCGGGCTCCAGTCAACAATTTTGCCAATATTGCAGTAAAAACATGGTCAGTCTAGGAACACCCTAACTGAGAGCTACTATAGGTCAGATGAAACGTTAAATTGTAGACTGTTGTTGGTCTTATGACTTTAGGCGGCCTAAATTTTATATTCCCCAGTTTCTAATGAAATCCAAGATTTGCAGATTTCAGTTCATTCTATGTTTTAGAGTAGATCTGCAATTTTATATTTTATGTGTAAATAAATTAAATAAAATTCCTTCAAAAGCAGGCTTTTCATTCTCAGCACACTAATATTGTAAATGCAAAAGTTTGGATGGATGTGTGGATGGACGGATGTTTGTTACTCAATCACGTAAGAACGGCTGGATCTGGATGAAACTTGGCACAGAGATAGATTATAGTCTACAATAACACATAGGATATCTGGAATAGGCTACTTTTTAGCCGTGGCTTACACCGCGGGGCGAAGCTAGTATAACATACTTCTTCTAGCCAATGCAAGGAGTTATGTTGAAAATTTCTTATCGTTAACCTTTTGGTGCGTACGAGATGATGACGTCAAAGTTGCGCGCAGTTGTCTTATCGAATACTGACATTACCCCCCCGTTTTCTTTCCTTATCTAACTGGACATAAGTAGATAATTATTTATTTATCCACGTTTATCTTATGAAAGCATTGGAAATACCTCCGTATATTAACCTTACAAAACATGACGTGTTAAAAAAATAATTCATGGAACGTTTTATTATGAAAACTGACGTGGTTTTCACACATTGCGATTTTATAAAACGGGACTTACCACGTACGATTTGACTGGGTTATATCGGTCGGTCTTGGAAGGTATTTTTTTTAATAACGAGGTAATTAGAATGGTATAACTCTTTTATCACTTTTTATCAGTAAACCTATCTAACTACAAGTCTCCGGTAATTTTACAATGATCATTAGATATCCCTCAGTAGTTTCAGTAACTATTGAAAAATGCAGAGATGCCTCCAATATCCTATCCTATATACATTTGTGAATACGTGCACGGAGTTTTTGCCTAACAGTAACTTTTATTATTTCACAAGACTTTCCATACCTAATTGAATAACACGTACATTCCAATCCGACGTTTCCTAATCCTCGGATTACTTAGACTACGAAAGATTTATTAAATTAGTCCATGGTGGTCTCAGTTGATAACTAATCTAATCTACAGTTAGCAATACCAATAACCAATAGGTACTCAAAACAATTAACATCGTCAACAGAAATACCAGCAGAATGGTCTGATGATATTTATTATCTCAATCCACAAAGGATTGATCGGATTAGTTATCCTAATTTTTTAAATCGACCAAGGCCGCGGATCAACACTATCTAAAAAAAAAATACCATATAATACAGAATAGTATAAAAATAATACCTTAAAATACAGAATAATATTAAATTAATACAGAATAATATAAAAAGCAAAGCTTAAAAAAACCGACTTCCCATCCTATCTTATCTTATATCTTTAAATGAGCAATTCTTGTATATGTATATAATTGGAATCTCGGAATCGGCTCCAACGATTTTCATACAATTTAGTATATAGGGGGTTTCGGGGGCGATAAATCGATCTAGCTAAGAATAATTCTTAGCAAATGTCATTTTATTCGTGTTTTATCGATAATCAACTTAAACATAAACTTGGAAGAAAAATAACAAAAAGGAGGGGTTTGAGTAGTCTCAACTGAAAAATATGACTCTTCCTGACATCTATTGGCGAATAATAATACTATTTTTTGTGAGCAACTAATTGCTTTAACGACACAACAGCAGATGGCGTTGTTAAGTAACACGAAGTCAATGAGTGTTTGCTTTGAGGTTAGACTAAAATCAAAGGTACTACATATAATATGAAAAAGTGAGTCAACTACTCAACCGATCGTCTTAAAATTTTGCATGTTGTTTAGGGTACAGAAAGGGACATAGGGTACTTTTTATCCCGGAAAAAGCAACGGTTCCTGTGGGACCGTGGGTGAAACCACGGGTCGCAGCTAGTAATTCTTTAAATGTAAACAATTTATTTTGTACTTGACCGATTTCGATAAAATTTACATGGAACCACCTTTCAAACAAAAAAAGAATCATTCAAATTGATTCAAAATTGGAAGAGTAATCGCGTAACATACATACAAAAAAACTTATAGTCGAATTGAGAACTTCCTCCATTTTGTAAGTCGGTTAAGAATAAAAATACAAGTCATACGTAATGGCTGACCATTTGAACCTTTTATCAAGTTTTGATTAATACTCGATAATGCAATTTGTTCTACCTATAGTTATCAGTGGGTACTACCGGGCATTACAGATAATATTATTTAAATAATAATCATTGATAGCGTAGTGGTACAACCTTTGTCGTTTCCTTTCTAGATTTTGAACTCTATGAATCAGTTTCAAATCAACTAGAACAATCTCTTTGTCCGTTTGCTTATCCGTCTTTCGCGTATTGAGTCATTGAAGCACCAAGGATATACTAAGCTGTGAAGTGACTAAAACAAAGACGTAGAAAGATGAATAAGATGTAAGAATAAAATAAAGACGCAAAAAGGATGAAAAACGATTTAAGAAGAAACGTATCAACACTGAATATCAAATTGAATGTTATCGAAAGACACAACAAAATACCTAGAAATGAAAACATGGGAAATGGGCCATTCGGATAAAGAGTCTTTGTTGTGTTATCGATGCAACAGCTGGGCTGGCAACTGCTCGAATATTGACAATAATTATCTAATAACTTATGATAATTATTGTGAATGAACCAATTCTGAATAAATTACAATCATTTAAACTCAAAATTATGTAAGTAATTCCTTTGTATAATTGGAACATAGGCTAATGATAAATTACTAAGTGTGCTCGTGAACTAAAATATGACAAAAAAGATGCAGGCAATTAGTCTTTCTTGTGAAATTCGCGTGAAGCGTAATCCTTGCAAAGCTGAATACGCATTGTGGTTAAACCACAAAGCCACAAAGATTATGACTCATTGGAACTCCTAATCGGGTTAAATCCATAGAGTCTTCATGTTTATAGGAGCCGTTGAAAATCATATGGGGGGGAAGGAAGAGCAGGACTTAGATGACAGTAAGATTTATCAAGGTATGGGCAATAGGCAACTGACAGATATAGCTACAGCTCTGATGGTTTACTTCATAAATAATTCATTTCCATTCTACATCCATCGATATAGAGTCCATTTTTATTTTGCGAACGCGACCGGTCCACGCTATCTACGAGACGGGTCCCCGCGAGTTATTGAGAGATTTGATTGAGAAAAAAAAAATCTTTATCTTCTTTGTATATCTTTGAAAGTATTATACATGTACGTTCGTAAAAATCTCCATAAATTTAAATTGGACTGTGACTATCATTATAGTATTCTGCTATGAAAGTTTAATATGTTCACTAGGTGCAGTAGCGAATTATCTAGAAAATTTAAAAAAAAAAATTAAAATATTTTTTACTAAAATAATTTATTGCATCAAATTAAGTTCTATTGACCTACTTGGCGGTATGATTCAATTTTTAGAGTCAGTACAGTATTTATAATTCTTACCACCGGCCCATACAAAAAGGTAGTAAGTAGAGTTTTTACAATTTTATCATCAGCCGGCATAAACGTACTTACTTAAAAAATAAACTAATAATGGCTTTGTAAGCTAAAGACCACGAGGAAACGTAAAAAAAACATATCTGCGCTTTTTGAAGAACAATTTCCAAACCTGAATCGATACAACATCTTACAAAACGTCACGAGTATCGGCGACCTGTAGGAGAGAACAGCCGAAGAGACGCCGGTCATCCGTTAGCATTTTTGTCGAAGCTATAGCAAAGACGCTTCGATCGCGCCGTTAGCTCAGTCAATTATAACAACACTATGTACAATAGAAGCTTATTGATACATAATGCTTTGCTGTGGTGATCCATTGTTTTTTTTTTTGTAACGAGATTAATGTACTACTATGCTATACCTAAGTAAAATAGCTTCGCTACATACACTGATGAGCTAATTCTTGTTAGGCTATAGTGATGCACGTGTTTATACACGCCTTGATTGACAGAATAACAAAAATTGTACAATTATTACGATAGATATTCTTGGTTTGATGTTTGCTTGTTCATATTGGAGTTTGAACTTTCATTAATATAACAGAAACCCCTTTGTGTCGCTCATAGTTTTATCTATTGGTATTGATAATATCGAAAATATTGATTATTAAGTATACATGTACGTGTTGACTATTTTTCCACCATGCGCATAACTATGTATTCTTAACCAACGCCAAAAAGGAATGAAGATCTAAAAATTCGACTGTATTTTTTGAGTGCAGGTTAGGTATGTGACACGATGTCTATGTCGTTGTATCGATTTTTAGTTGTATAAACTATCTCTAATGAAATCTCTCAAATAGGACTACAATTTTAAATTTAAATTAAAAAAATCATGATGAGTTTGGACCTTCCTCTGAAGGTCATTCCGCCGAGGTACAACATGAGGCGTTTTAAAAAGGGTGTTAACAAAATTCTTTCTTTTCTAGTATTGCATGGATGTGTCCATATGCGGACCGTCTACTATTACTATCAGGCGGGCCGTCTGCTTGTTAGCCACTCGTCTTATAAAAAACAAAAGTAAATTTTATTTAAAAAAGTACTTCATGCGTTATCTAGCCATTTTCCATAAATTAAGAACAAGCTAAATCCATAGAATTATGGTAATTCTTTTGTATTTGCATACAAGTACCACGTGCACATAAGGACGATGTAAGGGTTATAAATTCACGTAGATTAATACCTACTATGATAAGATTTTATATGTCAAACTAATTTAAGGTATGATTCACATGCAGATAGCTTAAAGGATATTTACTTTCATTTGATACCTATATACTCTATTATTTTGAATATACTTACTGGCAAAGTTTTAAAGGCTGAATTTCTACCTATACCATACTAAACAACTTTTACTATGGAACCAACCCTGAAATTGCAAAAAAAAAAACAGATTTTCGTTTAGCGATTTCAGGGTTGGGTCCACAGTAAAAGTTGTTTAATTATGACGTAGGTAGGGGAATCAGCCTTTAAAATTTTGCTAGTAGGTATATTAAAAGTAGCGATGGTTAGCATTATACTTGTCCAGAGCAATTTAGTGCAACTCAAATTATAAAAATCCTACGCGGCAGTACAGTGCGCTCGTCAACCTGAGATATTCAATCTCATTGTGCCAAGATATTTCTCAGAAAAAAAAATCCCTTCAATCCGGAACACAGCAATATTTGCACACTAATTGTTGGCGGTTATTTGTTAAAAAAAAGTAAAACCTTTTGTCGACTTCGAAAAAGAGTTATCGAGTTAATAAGTTAAGCAACTAGTTGTTATTTTATATGGCCTAGAGCAAAAGCTAGCTACTGAGTGGAAAGTAGTCGGGCCACTTTCTTTGACATCCGTTCCCAATCGTTCGAAAGCATCATTTTGCTTACGTACTTAGTTGTACTAACTACGTCATATTCTGATCTTTCGCCTTTACTTATCCTTACGTCACCAGAAGAACAAAAGCATATTAGTTGACATTGACTTTGACACAAAACAAAACACGTGCGTTTAACATAGGCTAAAAGAAAATAGAAATGACGCAAGTATACCTAGAAACAGAGCTACGGACACAACTGCAATGGAACAATGCAATCGATAGCACGTGAAGGTCAAATCTGATAACATTAACCGATACGAGAGATATAAGGGATTTAAATTTAATATACAGGATTTAGACTTTGTAATCTATAAGCGGCGTTGATTGTTTAGGAAAAAATTATATATTGAGACTGATAAAAAGCTTAGGACTGCATAGTATCTACCTTTTGTATGCTTATTTTATATTTATACCCTTTTTGTTCTCAAAAACGTGAGCTCTAGCTGGACTACACATTTTATTGATTAGGTCTAGCACGCAGCCCAGACTTTTATCTGTAAGATTTTTAAGGAATGATGTCAACTTAAATACATTATTACTATCCTACTTATATCGGAAAACGAATACATGTTTGTGCGTGTGAGTATGTGTGTGTGTGTTTGTTACTTCTTCACGATCAAACGGATGGACGGATTCGATTAAAATTTAGTATGGAGGTAACATATAACCTGGATTAACACATAGGCTACTTTTTGACTGCGGGTAACACCACGTGGCACAGCTAGTTAACAATAAAACTCACCGTCTCTCCATTTGGTAGTTGTCGTACGTGTCCTTCTTCGCGTCCATTGTCAGCTTGTAGTAAATCCTGGCGGCTGCGACGGACTTATCTTGCGCTGTATAGACGAAACCGTGCAGCTGTTGCAGCAAGTTCAGGCTCAGCTTCCACAGAGACTTGCTCATCTTCGGTGTGCATGTTACGAACCTGCAACGTGTTCTTTTGTTAGTTACGTGTTGTTAGGTTATGTTAGATTCCATGTCATTAGGTTAGATGCAATGTTGATTATTTTTTTAGCGCGAAAGGCACTAAAACATACGTCTTGTCCTTGGCTTGGTCTTAAAATCCCTTTAAGAGGATAGACCCTGTACGCCAACGACGCAACGTCTATAGTGTTTAAAAAAAACGTGCATAATTAGAATATTGGACAAGGAATGCAAACATTAAAAGAAAAATGAAATACTGTTTTGATGTTGTGCAGGGCGCATCGCCTCGTCAAAAACGCATGTCCGCTTTTTTGCTGTGGCGCTTAAAAGCTTATGCCAATGGAGGAAATGTATGATGACTTTATAATTATTTTTTTGTTGTAGTACATAATGACGTCAACGTAAATATTGTTATTCAAGATTCAGTAATAATGGGTAAAGGCCAAACAACTGCATAACGCTAAGAAAATCCATGACGGTAATTACACGTAGGCATAATTATAACAACACAAAAGTATGTAAGTACGTAAATAATTAAAAAAAACTTTGGCACAATAAAAACCTCTTTTTTAAGTACAATTACTTATGGCTAGGTAAGTATGTAAGTGCCGGATGTAGAAATATTAATTTTACATCCGGCACTTATTACTTATTGAATAGTAAAGGACGAGTGATTATATTTTAAGCATGTATGCAATTGGACAAGCGTAAGCACGCAAGCATTTTTTTTTATTGTTTAAATCACAAAAGTACGGAAAAATATTTCTAAATAATATTAATACGTAATACAACCTAACATGACGCTAATAAGTCATTTTAATTTATCTATTTCTATTTCAAAGTTTTAGGTAGTTAATTAATGACCGAGAATGCATAGTTAACAAAAGATTTGGCTATAATTACATCGTAACCTTAATGGTTGCTGACAATGTCGGAGAAAGACGTTACTGCATGAGGTAATCAAAGCATATCAAATACTAATGTGGCGAATAGCGAAATATGTCGCTGATTGTTATCGACCGAGCGAGCGTTAACGATCGAAGCGTCTCTGCTTCAGTCTCGACAAAAATGCTTTCGTATGTTTGGATCTCTGTCTTCGTCAGGAGGTCGCATTTCTTAACCGGTTCTCTTGAAACTTTGTGAGTAGGTTCGATAATTATGCAGATTTTTTTTGTCACGACAGTTTTTGGCAATTTTTCACAATAGCGGAGATATGATATAAAAAAATCAGCAATTTTGAAAATAATCCAGAAACTGACTCGGTAAAAGAACTATAATTATCAAATCTGCTCACGTAATTTCACGAGCGTCGATTGAGGAATACGACTTCTCCAGAGGTCTCCAGAGAGAGGTCTCCAGCTCACAGAGCCACTTGTTTAACTTGTAGATATATTCTGTATACAGCTTCATAACATAAGGATACTCATAACCGAAAATATCTAATTATACCCTACATTTAAATCTCATGTAATTGAATCGTGGAAAACAAATACAGGAAATAAATCGAAGTGCGTAAAGACTTTATCAGTTTTGTTTCTCCCTTGTCAGCGTAACCGAGGTCAACAATTCGATGTAGGTTAGGATTAATTAGGATAACTACCTAATGACATAGAATTGATAACTAATGTATTATTTAGTAATTGAACCTTAATTAAGTCAAAGTCGTTTCGGCTGGCAGCTAATGGGTAAAACTGGAGGTGTGTCTTCATGGCATTGAGAATGATAACACTTTAGATACGGATGAGTTATTCAGCTATTAATTAATATGGAAAACACATATGGATAGATATACCTAGTCTAGCCATAAGTTCTGTTACAAATGAAAATGCATTTATTGTTTTATACAGTAATGTAATGTTAATAAAAATTGTATGTACACATGTATTGAAGTCTTAACAAAAATATAACTATTATTTTATTCAAAATTACCACCTTTGGCTTTGATACAGGCCTTTAGTCGGTCTGGCTAAGAATCTATGGATTCACGGACTGTTTCCATGGGAAATTTAGTCACTGCTTGCTTCAAAGATTTCTTAAGTGACTCTATGTCGGCGTGTCGTTTAGAGCAGGCCATGCCCTCTAAAACTGACCATAATTTGTAGTCCAGGGGGTTTAGATCTGGGCTAGAGGAGGGCCAGTCTTCAGCCCTTATAAAGTCCGGAACATTGGCTTCCAGCCAGGCTTGGGTAGTTCGCGCCTTGTGACCAGGTGCAGAGTCTTGTTGGAAACTCCACGGTGGATTTTTAAAAAGTGTATTGCTAAGGGGTTTTACAACACCATCTAAGACGGTCTCTTGATACACTTTGACTAAAGTTTTCACCCCTTTTTCACAAAAATGAAGCTTTGTGACGCCGTGAAAGGATACCCTCTACCAAACCATGACTGACGCAGGATGATGACCACGCTGTACCTTTCCAACCACTTCCGTAGCTTCTTTAGAGCTGTGAGCGTACACTTTGTCGTTTTGCTTGTTGTAGTGCTCTTCTATCGTAAAAATTTTTTCGTCGGTAAAAATAATATTTCTGTAACTTTCACCTGCGTAACGGGATAGATGACGTTTTGATCTATCCACTCTCTTTAACTGCAGCGGTTGATTAAGGGCATGTCCCGATCATGTATCGATGATAAGCACCAAGCTTCGGGTTTTGTTTTATTATGCGCGATAGAGTCCTAGCGGGTATCTTCATTTCTCGCGATAAGATTTTTTGTTTCCTCATGGGGTTTTTTTGGAATTCTGGCTTTAACAGCATTAACAGCCTTAGTAGTCCTCACCGCACGCGGCCGCCCCGATCTTTTATGGTTTTCAACAGAGGAAAAGTCGTTATATCTGTCGATACTACGATATACGAACATACGGCTGATACCAAGATTTTGAAGAGTCTTGAAAATGACCGACAGTTCCATACCCCTTTCGTGCAACGCAATCACTGCAATCCTGTTATCTTTGACACCCCATTCCATGTTGTAAATTTAGTAAAAATCTCGAAAAATGTATGTGAAATGGCGGGAAATTGATTGTAGTTTTCGACACAATAAACGCATTCCAAATTTATATGCAGAAAAAATAAAATAAACGAAGGAGTTTGTATTGTAACAATATTTATGGCTAGACTATGTATATATTTTTTTTTCGTTTATGAGATCAAAATACCGTCTGATAAGGCCTGATAATTTCTCTAGAAAAATAATTACGAGCTTAGTTATTTTTCAAGTAAACGATACCAATTTTTTACCGATATAATTTCTGGAATTTCTAGTACGTAGATACCTATAATAATATTATGCTTTACAAATAATACATACAAACAGTGTATATTTTAATATTTTAATCAGTGGTCACATAACCTTGACCGAATGACATACAAACACAATGTATAACAATAGTAGAGATAGGGAAGTTGAGTAACAGTTCCAGATAAAACTGATCATTGTTATTGCAATTTAAAATAATATTTTGACGAAAAAAATGTGCGTCAAACGATTATGTAAAACGTTTTTCACGTGCCTAAGAAAATATTTTATAAATACTTGTTTTATCATAACTGATTATGCGTATCTCTCAAATAAAGTTGGCGAAAATTTAGCTTCGCAACTATTTATTTTATCTTATTATAGGTACTGTCTTTTCTATAAGCTAACTCCCAAAAGCCCTACAATCCAAGACGCTTCTGCTGTTGTTACCAAACTAATACGCCCAATCACGTTACAGCTTGTATTGTAGGCATTATGCAACCGTTTACCACTCTTTCCATTATCCAAGCATAAACAAAAAAAATTTGATCCATCACCACACAAAGGACGTAACTCAAAAATCTCAAAATTCCGGGACATCAACACCCCAGTTTTCCCAGAACTAACCTAGTCATGACGTTGTTATGTCGCAGACACTTCCTTCTACGCACGAACACATTGCCAGCCACTTTGTATTGCACCGCATGCGTCTCTACTCTACCAGCAGTATAGCTAAAAAGCGTGGTGATTGTTTAACGTTATGTGCTAGGACCGCAATCCCGCCTCGACAGAGCTTACTTTTTCGCGCATTTTTTACATTTTAGTAGATAAAAAAATCACTGAGCGGGAATTTCTAAAACAATAAATAGAGACAATTTGAAATATTTTTAGTAGTTAGGTTTTTTGTCTTTAAAAATATAGAAAATGCACTATTGCCTATATCACCACGACTGTCTGTCTATGAAGGGAGCAGGCTTTTAAATTAAGCTTTGTTATGTCAACTATCTATTCTTGCCTGTATAAAAATTCAATAAAATAGACATAATTTTTACGTTCACATTGCGTAGTTTTTTTTTTCTTTTCTGAAAATGCATTTGGCAGTACGTAAATGGTCAGAAATGTAGGTTCTCGAGCTCTATTACTGGGTGTACTGTTCAGTACCTACATTAAAAATCGTAAACCAAACGATACGACGTACTTTCACCAATATTGACGGAAGTTACTAATTTTTTATCAAATTGGCCTGGATATGTTGCTGACATAACAATTTAAATTATAAGCAGTAATTATATTGTAAAGAGGACGAGGCTTTTGCACATGCAACTACATAAGTAGTAGTTTACGAATTGTCAGGTTAAAGAAACTGTGAATGAGAGGTTTATAAACTTGCTAAGTACTGTTAATATCTGTGTTTACTTTCAAACTAAATGAAAAGTAGTTGAAGTAGTTTTTGGAGATTATTATTAAGTTATGACATTTTACCTCTATCTATCGTATTTCACTGCCAATGAACTTTCTATAAGGAGTGTGCGGAATGTTTACACATCGATAATAAATCCATTTATAATGTTATATTTACTTTGAACATCAAATTTGTTTACTCAAATTCGATATAGGAACAGAATCTAACGATAACGATTCATAACATTTATAATTGAAGAATTGAAATATTAATGCATTAATTGCATTTCTTACGTCATATTTTCCTTTCGTGACGTGTTTTTGTTAGGTCATACATCACACGATAGTGCCTTCAGGAGGAATTCACTTCTATAACTAACAGCAGGTAGTCTAATTCAAATATTACGGGTATAATGCCCAGAAGCGGTGTGCGCTGAATCATCGCCCGATTTACGATGTTGCAGCTCCTGGCTCTATCATGCAAGAATAACATCATTGTTACCATGCTATTAGTGTAAAATTATAAGAGCTCCATCACATTGGCGATTTCAAAGCGCGGCCAACGCGCAACTAGCGCGCAGCGATGAAACCGCGTAGCCACATATTACTGAACAAGCTGCGTCCGCGGTTTCACCCGCGGTTAAAAGTTATCCTATGTGCTATTCTAGACTATAATCTATCTCTGTGCCAAATTTCATCCAGATCTGTTGAGCCGTTCCGGCGTGAAAGAGTAACAAACATCCATCCATCCATCCATTCTTACAAACTTTCGCGTTTATAATATTAGTAGGATAGTCACTACGTCACGGCATTCTGTAAAATCGCGACGTCAACGACGCGCGTTCGTTGCCAACTTGCGGTGAGCGTGTTACGGGTTCGCTTGACTCTGAAACCGCTTGCACATCGCCAGTGTGATAGAGCCCTAACAACTAATACATACTCACATGTATATGTACCTACGTAGTGTCAGTTATTTCGCTCTACTAGATTAACCTAGATGCTTAGTAGCTGCTACCAGGATTACTGATTTTATCGTTGAAAAAGAGCCGAGCTGATATATATTGATTTGCTTAAAGGGAGACACGTATATCTTCAATAGTCGTGTATTGCACTTACTTGGTAAATGTAGCATACATGATGTCGATGGGCACTGTGTAAGGTAGCGCGAGCACCGTGAGGTAGCGCATGGCTCGTCGCCGCATCACCCAGTTCACGATGCCGCTGTTGGCCGTGTCGATGGCGTTTTGGAATATCGTCATCACTGTGTCTGGCAGGTCGTCTACTAGGGCGTCCTGGAAACCGTTCACTGTGTTAATACGTGTCATTCAACTTTTACGGCAATGAGGAAAATGAAATAACAGGCTGACTCTTCGAGACCAGGGGCCCTATTCGGAGATTTGAGATTTTCATCTCACCTTTTTTCGTCCTTGTTGCTCTCGTTTGAAACGTCATAGGTGTGAGAGCGACCAAGATACAATGTCACTCACGCGTAGGAATAGCCCTCTAGTACTATGCCACAAAGGATTTTAAAGTTAGAAATTCAGTTTAGTAAGCAGGTGTTTCAGGACAGACTAGGTCGAAAGAAACACGTCAGTCCTGAAACCCCTTAACCATCAAAAGAACTAATTAAGCATCTAAAAATGTTGGTAATCTGTGCTCTGGAAATTTAGGTTGGTTGGTGTGGAATAAAAGAATAAAAGACTAAGTGACCATCAATCTACTAATGAAAATATATTGTATCGATGGTTACTCACGATTAAGTATTTATAACTATCAATGAGTCGTATATTATAATCTGACCTTAACACTAGCTACAATCAGTCAATATTGATCGCTGATCATGAAACCGGTACTAAATATAGCTTAATAACTGCGAGTTTGTCCTTATCGATTCTATCAGGAAGTGGATATGCTCTACTTACAAATTCTATTGGAATCTACTCTTATGTTCTTGTATTACTCGAATAGCATTAACTAATTAGATTTCTATCAGAATCTAAAGAATTACTGACACAAGACTCATCTAACATAATATTTTACAGAATCTTGTGGTAAACTTTCCGTTCTTGTACCCTGAATTGGCTACCGCAATTAATTACATGGGGGATTAGGGTGACTGTTTATTGATTTGTATGTATTAATAAAACTCACTTGTCTATGGGTCTTGCATTCTTCGCAATCTGGATCGAATTCGTGTGTAGTATCGTCTAATACATCTTGTAGGTGGAACGTCGACTGCACCGCCAGACATCGCGTGCAAGATATCAGGTTATTCCTCTGTAAGAACCTCAGCGCGTCGTCGAATCCTTGCTTGCACATGTTGCTCAGAACTTCTGGTTTGGGAGGGAACAGGATGCGAGCGAAACGGTTCATGTTTTGCTTTGATAGCTCTATGCTTGTATTTGCTACGTTGACCTAAAAACAGATGGGGATTGTAACATTCGAAGTTTAGCTTTCAGTATTTGGAGGATCTGTATTATCGTGAGAGTTTTCCTAAATTGTGAATCTTAAGTTATTTTTGTAACGATCTATGTTACGTATGGTGGATAAAACTTTTTTGATACTCTTTCTAACTAAAGTTTTTGATCCCTAAAAAGGTCATAAGTAGAAGAGTCTTCTTGGGCAGAGAAAATATGAACATGTAGTAATACATCTGATAATACAGACGTGATACAGGTATGCTTGAAACGTGTTATTTGTTCACGCGAGTTCATAGTGTTTACGTACATTGTCGTAGTAACGAAATATTTTTGAAAACGTGACCTGTTTCTATAATATGTACTTTAGAAAAATATATTAGTTAGACTTTGATAAAAATGGCAAGCATCTACGCCAAGGGAATGAAAATAATTGATGAAAATTAATGAAAATCATTTTGGACAGCTTTTCAAGAAATTGAGAAATTGAGCCGATCAAGTCGAATTCAGTTGGAGCTCAGTTTCTTGCCTGTTCTTCTAGGTAGTGACTCTTTTTCCGAACAAGGTGTTGGTGTAATTTTTTAAGCTTTGACGTTCACAAGCATCTTTGATACCCATGGATGTATAGGATTTGACCACACTTCTTTAAAGACAGTTTGTCTACATTGAAATGTGTGGTAAGTTCAGCAAAAGTGAAACTTGATGGTTCGCAATCATAATTTAAAACCCATTTACTTTTCGCAATCGCGTACGAAATTGCGTGTTCTTACAGGGGATTACATACCTACTACAGAGATTTTGGCTTCATGTTACAGTTATTTGGTGCAATTAGCGTTTGGTTTTGGTTAATATACAGGTAGGTAGGAAAATATACAGTGTCATACATATTGTAATAGTAAATTAGAAAAATAGAATGTTTAATTTACTTTTACAGTGCACACCAACTAGGTATATGCTTTGGCTTAACACGACAAGATGATTTGCATTTTATATTTGATCAATCAAAATCTAAATCAAATTATTAGGGTTGTTTTTAATATCATAAACATAGACATAGAATACGTCCTATGTAATAGCGCGTAGAAGAATAGACGAAGAATACCATAGCTTATAGAATACAATACCATATATATTCTGTGATCTTAAAGAGTATTTTTTAAAGTGATTTTTTATTGATTAAAGTTATGAATGGATCATGATCCTAGAATATCTATGACACTATCTATGGTAAATAATATGTAGAAGTGCACAATGCAATACTTACATGGAAGAGTTGCGAGCTAAGATCCCGCGGGCAGATATCGCTCTCGCCACAGAAGGGGCTGACTGTGATGGTGTTCTCATCGAGCACGGGCAGGTTATCGCTGAACCCGCCGTCCATGTACCGGATGCCGTGGAACCGCGGCGGCAGCATGCCCGAGAATACTGGCACGAAACATGACGCTAGCAGCGCCTGACCAAACAAACATTAAGCTAAAATTTTTGGTCAAATTTCCAGCAAAAAATCGTAATGTGGTTCTAGGGCGTACGTTAAAACTCGCGCGGGTGCACGATCGCGGTTCGCCACTCCTGACGTAAATACGACGCGGGCCTGGAACCCATTCTATTTTTCAATTCAGATATGACAGCATGAACCCTTGCAAGTTATAGAGTATGCCCTTTATTCTCATCTAAATGACAAAATAACATACCTGTAAAAGATCTTCCCTAGTGGGAAATTCTGAGACGATGACATTCTTGCCATCATACACCCTCGTGAGGGAGATGTGGAGTTTCCCGCTGACGATCTTGTGTACATCGTGAGGGAGGTACCTCTGCATGCCCTCGAGGAGAGCATTCTGTATGTTGAAGGAAGGGCTGAAGGGGCCGAGAGAGCCGGCCCTCGCCTCGCCCACCACTCGGAGGACATCACTTGTGATCTCACCTAGTAATAAATATGGATAAATTAGCTGAAACCCACCGGAGTGGGATAAGGGTAGGAAGATGATGATAACTGTCATAAAATAAACTGAACCAGTAATATGTTCAAAGCATTTAAATGTAAACTAGTTTTGATAAGAATTATTAAGGAATGAAGGTAATAGAAAAAAATATATACTTAGTACATTTTAATCATAAAAAACATACTTAGTACATTTTAATCATTACAGCATTCAACACTGCTGCGCGAAGGTTAGCTATAGCTAAAATACAATGACACTTACTATCATAACTTATCTGCTTTTTAACCGACTTCAAAAAAGGAGGAGGTTCTCAATTCGACTGTATGTTTTTTTAAAATGTTTGTTACTTCCCAACTTTTGACTGGAGGATGGGAAGTCAGTTTTGTACGCTTTGCTTTTTATATTATTGCTTCCTAACTAAAGATTAATACATATTTAAGAAAGAACTTTAATTTAGCCATATCACAATCCATTTTACCTAATGATATCAATTCTGTTATACTTTTTGATTATTATTACTAACACACTTTTATTAGCAAAAAAGTAACAAAAAAAATTCTTTTAATTGTCATATCGAAATGAAACTTTGAATGGTTGGACTTTGGATAACAAAACTATAAATGTGGTATTTCAGAGCTGATCTGATGATGGAGTGAGGTGGTTGAAAGCATGTTTTTTATTTTTTTTAAGCTACATCATTATTTTGTCAATTATATTATCTATTTTCATAGTAGCAACCATGGCAATAATCTAATACTCCTCCAAAATTAGCATTAGAGACAAAAATGGACATGTGGGTGACATGCAGTGATTTCAGTTAACATAATATAAGCAAGACCAGAATAAGAAATCTACAACTAGATTGAGAGAGATGGAGATAAGTGACATATAGTTGGGAATCAACTAGACCTTGTTTTTTTGTATCATGGTAAAAACAATTTTAGAGTGCTGCCAAATTAATAAATAAATTCAGGAGCAAAGCTTGTACTATAGCTGCCAGAGACTGATATACATTCTTAGATATTTTTAAATACAGGCTTAAATAGATATTAACACCCAGACATAGAACAAACACAATGTTCATCACATAAATGATGTTTGATTTTGGAAAATGGCACAATAGGATCACCAATTCTGTTGTTATTGCTTTAAATATAACCACTTTTATGTGGATGTTTTAAAATGAACAACAAAAGTTCCAGGTGTCAGTGATTGTGTAATTAAAAAATTGAATTTAATTATCATTTACAACCTTCTCTATCCTACTGTTGCTATTAACATACTGTCTTTTATTCTAATTTGGTGCATAGTAAGTTTTAAATAACATGTGTATAATTAAACCACTTTAATTAAAGCAAATATCAAATACACATTTTTATAAAATACTTAGTCAAAATAATAATAAATGCATGAAGTTAAAAACCATCTATATTACTGAATCTAATTTATTATTTACATTAAGATATTATCAGAAAAACATTAACCAAACTATAAAAACATGTACTAATATGTATTTAACAGTTATTTACATGTTCTCATATCTTTCAACATTGTAGGTACAATTCATAATGCAGTGTACTAGAGTATTGTGCTTGTAAGTACTATTTGTGTTGAATGTCCTTGTGACATCATCTGTATTCTGTACATTTTAATTACAGGAAGTAAGACTAGGTACTCAAAGAGCATAATTTACACCTTTTAACACATGAGGTTGAAGCTTCCTTCAATAATAATAATTAAAGTTTAAAAAAAAAAACAGAGTATGTAAAACCTGCAAATCCCTCTAAAGATTAATCTTTCTTAAAAGGTTTTTCGTAAGTGTATAGAAACTATTGAAAGAGTAGTTGGTATAATGCGTAAGAATGTAATTTATTCAGTGTTTGATTTTGACACCAGAAATACTTTTAATTTATCCGGAATAGTGCTTAAAAACTCACCTATAGGCAAGTCGCAAAGAAGACAGCATGCTGACAATGCCCCGAACGAAGCTCCGGATATTTGGCCTAGCAACAAATGAGGTGCATATTTCTTAAAACACACTGCCACACCGACATGGTAAATACCAAGAAAACCGCAACCAGCAAACGATAAGTTCATTCTTCACATGAATTTATCGCCAGATTATTAAACACGACAGTTATCCACACTAACTTTAATGTTGTGTTCAACTAGGTCGTCACACTCCACAATTTGTATCAATTTAATTTTATTTTATTATGTGATTAGATAACACTAATCAGTAATCACGGATAAGAATTATCTTTTCTTCGTAGTTTCGAAATATTGGTTCGTCCGACTCCGTAAGTCCGTATCACACAAGAATACGCTTTCGAGATAAAAGTAAAACTATAAAATAGAAAAACACAAAACCAACCAACGTAAACAACTCGTCAAGACGAATTGAATGTATTTTCTGTTTTCTATTTTCTCCTCACGGAATTCAATTTTGTTGTACCACGGGGCGATGCGCTGTCAAATCATACATCATTCTGACATTGACAGTCAGCTAGTACTGTCATCGTGACATTTCAAAAAGCTGCGTTCTAAAAATTGTATTCTCGTTACGTTCCACACAACTTGAAGTGCCTGCCTGAATAATGCCTGTCAGTGTGCAAGTGAACTACATTTTTTTTATTTACTAGTTTTGTAGTCTATATTTCTGTTTAATCTATGGTCTATGAATGCTTAATTAAAAAAATAAAAAGTCGATTTGTCAACATCCAGGGGGTGTTTTCCTGTTTTGTTTTTCGCTTTAATTTATTTGATTTCGTTTGGATGTAATGTAATTATTACTGAGGAATACAGTGTCTACACCATGAATGCTGTTCCAGATAGTATCATAGTGAATTCATGTCAATTTACCCCAGTTTATTTGATACAAGATCCTGGCGCCCCTCAGGTACTTTGTGTAGGATTTTTTATATAACAAAGATAGAGCTACAGGATAGCATAATTAATACAAATGTATTTTCAGGGACAATCCTACTTCCTAGCGCAGAGTACCATAGAAGAGCCGAAGCCGATCAGTGATAACCTGAAATCTTTTTATGAGAGTAGTGGCAATTTAGACAATAGTTTTGTAAATGTGAATAGCAGTCCCAAACCTCGGATACTGAAGAAGCAAGACAGTAGCGTCGTCGGCAACAACTTAAAATTAGCCAGTTTCTTGCAACCCAAGAATGAGAGTTCTAACAAGCAACAATATGTAGTGAGCAGTGTTGTATTGAAACCTAATGTTACCTTGGCTGCTACCCCCCATACTTCTAATACAGTGAATAATATCGTTAATAATCCTGTGAACAACACTGTAAGCACTACTAGTACAATTAACACAGTACCTAGATTAAATATAGACAGTAAGATAGTAAAACTGAAAGATACCACTTTCAATGGAACAACATTGAAAGCGGTTGATGGAAGGAGGTATAATCGGGTTGAGAAAGCTTCACCAAAGATTATTAAACCAAAAGAAATGTAAGTATATCTATATCATTACTAAAAATACAAAACACTTAATAATTACACTATAGTAATATTGGTTTACAACTATGAAAAATGTTGCCTGCTGAAACTGTAAACACTGCTTGATTCTGCTTTTGAGCCAAAATTGGCCTACAATACAAATACTTTACAAATTATTTTTATTTCCATACTATTAAATTGTTTGATCAACAAATGACTATACTTAGAATTTAATACCAAACATTTGATAGTTGTAGCTCCTCACTAGATTTCCCTTTGTCAGGGATACCAAGCAACACAATAAGACATGAACAACTGTCGTTCAGACCCAAAATAAATTTTTAAATTTATTATTCAAAAATCTCGTTAAGCAGCCTGTCTCAATTCAATATCTTTATTTGCTCGTCAATGGGTTACAATGATTTTAATTTAGGTTTGTAACAGCCAATAACTTACATTAGGTGTGCAAATTAATTATGTCAATAAAATGTTATGAAATAAAATAAAATGTCTAATAGAAACATTTATAAATATTTATTAAAAAATTAATGAGAATGTTGGCAAAAAAAAATATTATCAGTCTTTCTGTTTATAATCTTAAAATGTTCACCTTTTCAGTCCACCAATATTGCAGACTCCAGCTGCACCATCCAAGCATACCTCGGTGCAATTATTGAAGCTTGGTGAGACATACCACAGGTGTGTATTTGTTCTTCAATCTGTTTAAATATTACCAATGATTCTGCTATAAATTGAGTACTTATGTTAAATAAAATAAAATATCTCATTTGTCAGATAAATAACAATATAATAGGTAAAAAAAAAAAAACAATTTAAAATAATAGGGTCAATGTGGGGAAGTCCGGCATACTTTTCTAATATCTAAATTTGATTGACCTCAATGAATCGAAATATGCATTCTATTAAAACATGTGTGGCCGGATATGATGAAAAATATATTTATTTACGTTCTAAAGTTACAGAAATCGGATTAACTATAATAATATTTTGGATACAAGTATTTTGTTAAAACGCCGCGTGTAGACGGACTTTCCTTGCTGTTGGAGGCAAGTCCATCTAGTAGCAATAAAACCACAATTGTTTAGATAATGACGTATGAAAACAGTTTCAGACAATAATGTAATAATGGCGTTGAAGTTATGTGCCTTACGTGTTTATCCACAAGGCTTAATTTCAAAGATATTTTAGTTTATTTTATTTGAAGGAAAGTCCGGCATATCTTTGCTGACAGAGGTTCTCAACATTAATGTTAAGAAAAAAAAAGTGAACTTTTTAACAGTAAAATACAAATTATTAATTAAAAATATTTTATTACGTACAGCTTATATGACGCTTTGTTCGTTTTTCTTGTATAATTGCTTACCATGATTGCAAGCTAACAATTTATTATTTACGACCATTATGCCGTCGACGAGTGCCAATATTGCTTAATTTAAAAAACCCAGAAACAGCCTTGAAACAGCCTCTGAAAAAAAAAAGTTGTGGTTAGTTTTATGTTTTCCAGTATCTATTTACAGTGTAGGCGTAGATGTACCTACAGTTAAGTTATAGTAAGAATTAATGAGTAGTAGTCCCACCTTTATTCGTCTGAGCAACGGTACTTTAAACTGTAGGGTACCTAACTACCTACCTGTTTGACATAATTACCTAAGATTAGAAAGATTAATACATCCCCAACACCATTCCTATATACATATATACCCTTTACCGGTTTATGGTAACGAAATTATATTAGTCCTCAGTGGCCCATCACTGGGTACATTTACTACGTAGAACCTAGCAAAAAGTAGTAAAATAATGGATTAAATAGGGACTGTTCAAAAGTTTGACTATCTCTGGCATTGATGTAAGACCGGCATATGACGGACTTTCCTTCGCCATGATGGACGGACTTCCCAACTACTATTTTTTAAGGTTAGAAATTTGCAGCAGGTATAATTATGAAACTCAAGCGATATAAACGAATTCAACACCAGAAATATATTTATAGATCTATAAATAACTTACATAATCACAGCAACAGCCAAAACTTCTTCAGTTTTCCACTTTTTTTTAATTTTATTTTATGGTCGCTACACTCCACCACCGAGAACAAAATGCGATAAAAAATGGCGGTCAAATTTGTACCAAAACAATGATCTTAGCGACATCTATGTATTTTATTTTGAATTATTACCTTAGCACTGTTTTGCCGACTAAGCCATAAACTGCGAAGTTATCCAAACACGGAAGTTATTGCCGCTAGACGGTCTTACCTCGTAGACGGACTTCCCCACATTGACCTTATATATAATGTGACACCAATATGAAGTAGAGAAATTAATTTAAAGTCATTGAATAGTTCCTACTATGTACTTCATTTTGACGAACTGTCTTGGTTACTAATTCATAATGGTATCTGTTTCCAGTCTCAACCAGCTCAATGATGCACAAATGAAGATGGTGGCTCAAGCTCTGAAGATGTTTAGCAATCCAGAGAAAATAGCACCAGAACCTGCTTATGATCCTGTTACCAATACTCAGTTTATTTACAAGTAAGATACATTCTTTCAAGAACAGAAGACAAGAAGGAAGATGTACAATCTGTTCCGCCTGTCTCCCTTAGTGTTTTTCACTGGCAGTGCTGCAAAGGGATGATAAATAAGTAATAACAAGATCTGCGCTAAATAATATCTGCCTTTTCTGCAACTTCTAGGCACCTCAGACCATACCATTACCTTAATTGGCACTCCTACTCTAAAAAATCAACAGATTATCACTATTGGTGATTATCATAGTCTTTGCCATTTCTCCCACAGTAAATTTGTGAAATATTATGAAATACATTATCAAATAGCTGCATCTCATAAATAGGCTATTTTTCTGAAGTAAACTGTTTTGTTTATAAATGGTTATCAAAAACATTGTTATCAGTGGCATTTTGTGACAATGTAAAAAACAAAACTTTATTTATAGTGCAGCCAGGGACGGCAGAAGAACTTCATGATGAGGGGGGGGGGGGGGAACTTTGGTGGTTTAAATGAAGAGGGTACCTTCCTTCAAAGTTCGGCCTGGCTTAGTAGGTACCACACAGTAAAATGAGGAGAGGCGCTCCTCCCCATTTGATTTTAAGGGGGTAATTGGCCCTCTCTGTCCCCCACCTCTGGCAGGCCCTGATTCCAGCTAATTTATCTGTAGAGGTGGATACATGAAAGAACTAAATTTTTTCAACTGGATGCTGTCAATTTGTTCAGAAAATATGATGGTAGGACCCCCACTTAACTGTTCTTATTTAATTTTCCAGAGTGGTATCACCAAGAGATTTGACCATTGTGGGCAAGAACAATATAGTCACAAAGGACAAGAAAATACATCATGAACCAAATATTGAAGGCATAATCAAAGCTGACACAAAGAAAGACCATGTAATCAAAAGTGAAATTAGAAGAGAAATCTCAAAAGATATACCAAAAAAAGAGATTTTGTTAAAAGATGCTTCAAAGAAGGAGAGCCTGGCAAGAGATGTGACTAAAAAAGAGAGTAATGTAAAAGATGTGTTGAAAAAAGAGAATGGAGCTAGACAAGAAGTGAAAAGAGAAATAAATGCTAAAAAGAATGAAGCAAAACTTCTTAAGCTGAGAATTCAGAAAGAGATGGAAGAAGAAAAGGAAATAGCTGAAGCGATGGCCGAGGCAGAAGATCAGGTATTCATGTCAAATTACTTTTAATTTTCGTTACAGGCTAGGCTGGCAGTAAAACAAAAATAATTGATCCCAAACTCCTGGTACTCAATGCTATGTTAAAGCAGACATACACTACATTGGTTCAAGGAACAGGTTTTGTTGATGAACTTTCGCAAAGTAATATCGGCAAAGTATCAATTAAATTACTATTATTTAATTTTTGTTTCTTACAAAGGCATACCCACGATGAGGCAAGGTGTTAATAGTAGATAAATTTACTTTTGCGCTACTCTTAAAAAAAAATTACTTTGCCCCACCCCTAATAAAAGTCTGGGTATGCCCATGAAATCCAATAGAAGCATCTTTTTGCCAAGATGTTAATTAGCTTGGTTTAGTAATTTAATTATTTTGGTCACTAAGGCGAAGAACTCACGGTGCGGTTTTCGCCCGCACCCGCTGCGGCTGCGGGCCCGCGGCTTCCCAAAAAGCCTAAATGTAAATGTAAAAAGTTGACTCCGGCACGGTTTTCGGGCGAACGTGGCCCGCGAGCTTTGCAGTAGATTTGCGAGGCTGTGCCGCGCTCGCCGCGGCTGTACTACCGCAAAAATTTGCGGTGTCGTGAGTCTTGAAATAAAACAGTGGTCCCGCAGAGGGGGGCGAGCGAAAACCGCGCCGTGAGTTCTTACTCTTAGATCTGTCAGAACTGCACTCCGCCTCCCCTGACGCTTTGTAGACGACTAAGGGCGACAATTGTAGGTTGTAGGACTTGTAGAGTGAGAATACCTTTTACCTCTCCGGTAAAATTCTGTTAGCTCTTATCTAATGTTTTATATTATTTACGACGGGGTGTTATAAGTTTGGTGTTTGTGTGTGTGTTTGTGGCATTGTAACTCCCGAATGGATTAACCGATTTTGATTTCAAATGTTTGAAAGGTGAATTATTATTAGTCGAGAGTGAGAGTGAGCTATGTTTGATGAAAATCTCTGTCGGGGGTGTCTAATTTTTTTAATTTATACTTGTTACTTACATTACTAAGACAACAAATAAGAATATATCGTATTATGTGCCTAATGTGCTTACTTCTATCATTCTGTAGTAATTGAATATCTTAATATCATATTACAGCCAAGTCCACCGAAAGTGACGCGGAGCGGTAGAAAAGTGAAACTACCAAAGATGAGCTTACCACAGGGTATTCCTCAAAAACCAAAGAAGAAAAAGAAGAATAATGCTCAAAACAAAAACTACGTCTCATGCTTTCAATGTGCTATGGTAAGTTAGAGACGCAACCCAAGGCTACTTTTTATAGTGATATAAACGCGATACAGTCCCGAAACAAACGCGCAACAGTCATACGCGCAACAGTAGACCATCGCTGCATTTCATCGCCCACGTGCAGCGCGGCTGTTTTTGGTTTGCTTTGCGATTGCATCGCTGCAGTCACGCGTTTGCAGCGGGACTGACGCGATACAGCAGCGCTGATCGATACAAGTTGCACACGCGATTAAGACGCGCGTTCGCGATGTTTCGCCAACGCATTTCAACTAGTATTAGCGGCCTCCGTTAGACAGCAAATAATTGAATATTGGTGATATTCTATTATTCAGGGCTAGCCACTCGGCCTGTACAAACTTGCTTGCTTGCTTTGGTGATATTAATAATAATGTATAGTCGCGTAGCACCGATTTCTGTCGCCCAGTACAAATTAAAGTACAGCTGCGCTCTGCGAGTTCAGCCCATAGGAACCGTTAATTTTCGGTATAAAAGTACCCTATGTCCAACTGTACTCCCTTACAAAGAGTATGCAAAATTTCATGATGATCGCCTTAGCAGTTAAGGCGTGACAGCTAACAAACATACAAACTCACTTTCAGATTTATAATATTACTAGCTGCGCCCCGCGGTTTCACCCGCGGTTAAAAAGTATCCTATGTGCTATTCTAGACTATAATCTATCTCTGTGCCGAATTACATCCAGATCTGTTCAGCCGTTCTGGCGTGAAAGAGTAACAAACATCCATCCATCCATCCATACATACAAACTTTCGCGTTTATAATATTAGTAGGAGTAGGATAGTAGGACTAGCTGCGCACCTGTGGTTTAACCCGCGTTTAAAAAGTAGCCTATGTGCTAATACTGGGTATAAGCTACCTACCTGCATACCAAATTTAAAAAAATTCGTCAAACATACTCACAAACTATCGCCTTTATAATTTTAAATGTGTGACAAGCTGTTACCAGCGCCTTCGTTCGCGTTTATTCAGAAAGTAGGATCCAAAAATCTTCCTCATGATTTACTGTAGCTAATCATCAAATTTCAACAAGATCCTTTCAGCCCTTTAGCCGTGGAAAGCCTACAAACAGACAGACAGACAGAGTTACATTAGATTCTATAATAAGTAAGGAAAGGATTAGTTAAGATTCCTCCTCCTTGCGTCGATTCCCATTACTGGGGGTCGTGACCCATCCTGGAAACAACTTTTTCTTCATTATGTTTCGCCATCTGTTCTGTCTCTCCGCAGCGGGAACTGCCTCGGCGATGTTGATATTGAGAGTGGTGTGAATTTGATCTGTTTAAGATTAGGATAGGATTATTGCGCTACGGGTCGTAAGAGTAAGGAATACAATAAGTAACATACATACATACATATAATTACGCCTCTTTCCCATGGGGGTAGGCAGATACCACTTCTCTCCACTTGCTACGATCCTGGCATACATCTTTCGCTTCTTCCACTTCCATGAGTCTTCATACACGCTCATTGGTTACGGGTACTCTTGACCTGGCCTTTACTTAATACGTCTTCGATTTGGTCGAGATACGTGCGCCTAGGTCGACCCTGACCGACCTTGTAAACCGCCTCAAACACTCGCCTTGTAAACTTTTTTGTCAATCTCCTTTCAACCATTCTCTCAATGTGTCCAAACCATCTAGGCATCCCTTTCTTAATATTTATCACTACATCCTCTACCACACCACAACGTTTTTTAATATCGTTGTTTCTCATTTTATCCATCAGAGTTACTCCAGCCATACTTCTCAAACTTCTCATTTCCACAGCATTTACTTTACTTTCATGCTTTTTCTGCCAGACCCAACATTCACTTCCATACATAAAAGTGGGGACCAGAAACCCTCTATGTACAGCCAGAAGTGCTCTTTCAGAAACATTCTCACTGCGCATAAAGCTATGCAAGGCCTCATTCACTTGATTTCCTGCCAAAACTCTGTGTTCAATATCACAGTCATACTTCCCATCTCTCGTAAACTTTGAACCCAGGCACACAAACTATTTCGCTTGTTCCACTCTTTCCCTCTCAATCAGAACTGAACAATCTGTCATACTTTCTTCTCTTTCAAACACCATTACTTTCGTCTTGCTTACATTCACTTTCATTCCTTTGCTTTCTAAAGCACCATGCATAATGTTAACCATCGCCTGCAGCTCCTTCTTTGATGATGCCAAAAGGTCATACATAATCTATACGTACTCTCTTTCTAATCTTTCAAACAATTGTCTATGAATAGATTGAACAGCCCTGGTGAGGTTACACATCCCTGCCTAATACCTTTTTGAAGTCAAACCAGTATGTGTAACCCAATAAGTAAACACTACTATTAATCGCTACTTAAGCTAGTGCGAATTTATTCATGTTTGTTTAATGTATTTACAACAGAGCAGTTAATAAAATCCTTGTCAGAAATAATTTTCATTGATTTCTTGATGTTCTTTTTTCCAGGAGTTCCCCAGTTTATACCTACTGCAGAAGCATTACGAGATGCATCCAACTCACATCCCTGTTAAGATGCATTCCAACCTGTTCCACTGTCTCCTCGCTATCGTCAAGAGCGGGACAGACAGTGATAGTACCAATATATTCATCCAGCAACTTGAACAGCTGATTGTAAAGCTGAGGTCGTTACTGCCCTGCGTGCTGAGGAGTTCCAGCGAGGAAGGCAGAGCTTGCACGATCAGCGAAGATGTGGGCAGGTGAGGTATCCTCAGTATTATAAGGTTTTACAAAATACATAGGCACAAATTATACAGGCCGGATGTAAGCCGAGGATGCGGAGCCACTTTAAAACTTGTACATATACAATGTATGAAAGCGACGTGTTTTGTGCACAAGCGACGTGGTGTAGGTACTGAAAACTGAAGTGTCACAGTTTTCACGCCTGAACCTGAACCGCCTTACGACCGGCCTGTATAATTTGCCCCTAAGGATCCATCTAGATGGTTAAATTACTTACTACCGTCGCGCAATCGAATATTGCGTCGGCACGCCTTCAAATCCAATAAATAAATATTTTCATGACAGTTTGCTTGTTATTCTTGTTTCAGGCTACTAGGCGTAAACCCTGGTAAATACCATCTCGACATGGAAGCTTTGAGCTGTGTTAAAAATAAAGATGGCCACTGCAACCACAGGCCGACCTCTTCCAAAGATCCGATACAAGATGCGAACGGGACTCAGTCATGGATAACCATGAACAATGAAGATATACCAGCTAATGCTGAAATGGAGAGCGAAGATTGCGCGAGAATAAACTCGGTGGAAAAATGGCCAACGGTCAATAAAAGGGTGTGGAAACAAAAACAACAGAAATCCCAAGAAAACGCAAAAAGAATGAGGCTGGCCTCAGAAAATTGCGATACACTGATAGAGCTTGGTATAGAGGACTTGGCCATCTTAGAAAAACCTAACGGGTGTTTAGAGGAACAGAGTGCAATTATCATACAAGGTGCTGAACCAAAGGCTGAAACTCAAATAGTTGTTAAAATCGAGCCATCTGATATCCTTGAGCAGGAAGTTTGTGCGAACATAGTAGAAGAACCTGCAAATATTTCTACTTTAAAACAAGTAGATACTGATATTATTCAAGTAGACACTCTTGACGACCAAACAAGTAAAAATAATCGCGCACAATTCCACAGCGCTCATTTTGATATACGATCTTCGCCTATTAAACCGACGTCCACGATTTTCCGTAAATTCCAAATCAACCCCGAACTTCTAGCGAAGTATGAGGCACAAATTATTCGTTCGATTGAAACAGTAGACAAAAATGTACCTTGTCCAACTGTCGAAGAAGTATTGCAGACGAACGAAAATGTCTCGCGAACTAATGCGGATGTCTTACATCCTAATGAAAATGTCTTGCAAACCAGTGAAGATATATTGAATAGTAACGAAAATGTCTTGCAGACAAGTGCAGATATATTGAATAGTAACGAAAATGTCTTGCAGACAAGTGCAGATATTTTAAATAATGAACAAAATATATTACATAAAAGCCAAGATCTCTTACATTCGAATAAAAGCCTTTTACAGGATAATTCGAATGTTCTTCATATAGAAGAACATGCCTTACAAACTAGTCCAGATATTTTATGTGTCAATGAAAATGTTCTACAGACTAGTCAAGAAGTCCTGCGAAATAATGGAAATGTGTTAACTGGTCAAGACATTTTGCCGACCAATGAAGAAGTGAGAGATGCTTTGGTAAATGATGATACATTACAAGAGATGTTTAGAGATGAGGAGCTGTCTGCGGTCAAAGAATCTTTCATATTAGATCGGGAGCTAAAGGATTGGATTCTAAATAGAAGTAATGATGAGAAGTCTGAAGATGGTTTTAGTAGATCAAATTCTTTGATACAACCTGCATTGCTGCACGTAAAGGATGATGAGATTAAAGGGCAGAAAGATGATTTGCCTACCAATGACAATCATGATGATTCGTCAGTATTAAATTTCCTAGACACACTTGCGGCTGATTGCCTTTCGTACCCAGGGACTGAAATTAGAACAAATTGTGGAGATTTCCAGATTGATTTATTTTCCTTTCATAGTTCTTAATTGATTAGCTAAATAAGAGTAGACATAATAATATTGAATAATTTTTATAATTAAGTTTATTTTCAAGGAAATTATAGACTTATATACTACAAAAATATGTTTACTTTTTTTTTCAGAGAGACTATATTAGGGCTTAGTCTACAAGGCAAGTGCCGCTTTACCAGCATTACTTTATGTGTAGTTATTAACTAGACAACTGATTTTTTTCTCAAAATTAAGATTTGCATGTAATAAATGTAATAAATGCTGATGATGATGATGGATTACACAAAGGCAAAACTAATGAGGGGCTCAGATGGGTTAATTTTTGCCATGTGGCTAGTAGCACAAATCACTTCCAGCCTATCACTTGGCTTTAGTCACTTGCGACCTAGCTGAATTGCCATTTAGACGGGTGGCTTTAGTCACACGTGTAAACTGCTCATTAGTCACATGCAACCTAGCCGAGTTGCCATTTAGACGGTGGATTTTTGCAGTGCGGAAAAAATAGTGCGGCTTTAGTCACCCGTGTAAACCCAACATTACATGAAATTAAAGATGGCTTTAAGAATTCCGACTTTTCATATTTGCTTATTTTTCGAAGCAACAATGGTCAGACTTGATATTTCTGTCAATCCAAAAGTCAGAATAATGAACTAAGCTTGTAGTACAGGCCTCTCATTCTTTCCTTCCAGATTTTGATTAGTAAAAGCATAGCCTGTGCCTCCCCTTTCCAAGGGGATAATGTCTTTTTCTTTCAACTTGTCACCAGTAAGGGGATGGAGCCAATCCTTCTTAATGATCTTCTCAAAACACTCCATTGTCACAACATGACCAGTTGTTCTGAAAAATAGTATCAATTTAGGTCTAGGATATAATCAAGATGTACAGTAGTCCTGCAAAGTTCCATGTGATAAATATTTGGTACTGTAATTAGTGCATTTACATGTTAATTACAATTATGTATTGATTATTGCTACATATAAATAAACATATGCATATAATAAAATTGCCACACATCAGGTCATATTAGCACCAAAATACAAAAATGTACAAATTGGTGCTGAATGAGATTTTTAAATATAGATTTGATGAAATTTGCCAATTTTATTGCCAATACACCAATAATATGACCTGTGTGGCTACATTATTATTTCATTACATGAATTTATAACTGAAACAATGAAATACTGCATCACCTGATGATAGCACATGGCACTGCATTGCTGAGTATATCATGAGTAACAGGACACATGTATCTATTCTCCTTGGCTATTAGACTTTTCTTGTCATCGGGGTCTTTTACCAGTGTCCACTTTACCTCAATCAGGTCCTTCATTTTCAATGGCTTCCCACTTATAGGACAGTATACTGTCGGATCGGGCTTTTTTAGCTTAGATATCTTTGCGTCTGGGAGCTGAGAGGGCACCCAGAAACTAGGTAACTGTTTGTCTTTACCATTGGCCAGATTTGACACAGAACTTGAAGTAGATGACGTGCTAGAAGAGGGTTTTGAAGAACTGCTAGATATATTCTTTTCTCTATTCATGAACTTAATCAGGTTGGCTTCTTTTTCAGCTTCGGCAAGCTCTGCTTTTTCCGCATCTTCTTTCTTTAATTGCTTTTCGTATTTCTTCAATTGCTTTGTGTACTCGTTCTTTTTAGTTATGATGTATTCTAATATAGCTTCCTTATCAAATAGATATCCTTCTTTAGTGACGACTGGGTTCCTGCAAGGCTGTAGAGTCAAGCTACAGCAGTCGAAACTCTTCACGGAGTCCTTGCCTACTCTTTCACTTTGTGTGCCATAACCTGAGGCTGCAGCGTCCTTTTTCTTTTCGTGGTATGTGTACACAGCTCCGGCTGTGCAATTCCTTGCGTGTCTGGTCATGACTAAGGCAAAATAATTAAGAATACTTGAAATTATTTAATTCAAAAATATATTCATTCTGCACAACATGTTACCACTAAACATCGCTGGCTTGGAGTAATCGGACTGTCAACTGTCAAGTGACAATGTGCCAATGTCAACTAATGACAACCATTTTTTTTAAATCCTAGAGTTGTACCTATTTTTGTAGCTTGTTGATTTTCATTTCCAAATCGACTAAATAAAAATATTTTTAATCTGTGTGTGATGTTCTCCAATATGCATCTATCAAAGAACCAACCATAGACAACATAACCTCTTTCTTGATCCGTCAAGCTTTGTAACAAGGTGAATATCGTGAAAAAATTGGAAAATTATAGAAAAATCAAAAGAAAATTGCGTATAACCCAAATCAACTAAAAAATTTGTAAATAATTGAGTTGGTTTTGAAGTTTTTATACAGTTTTCGTGGCTTATTTTGTTGAAGTGAGGCAGTCCACGTGTTGTGGTTCCGGCGCTGCTTATAACCGAGTCTCCGTTTGTTTTCAGGCACAAAAATGACGAACTCCAAAGGTTATCGTCGTGGAACCAGGGACTTGTTCGCCCGGAGGTTCCGTACACATGGAACCATCCCGCTTTCCACGTACATGAAAGTGTACAAAGTTGGAGACATCGTTGACATTAAAGTAAGCATATACAATATATAACACTTGTCTCAACCCCAACAATATATTAAATTAACACATAGTACATCTTGTAGCAAGGAATTCTTTATTAAAAGTATCCTATTTCTCTCAGATTGCAAATTAATCCTATTTCTCGTTTTTAGGGCAATGGTGCAGTCCAAAAGGGTATGCCACACAAAGTTTATCACGGCAAGACCGGCCGTGTATACAACGTGACAGCTCATGCCCTCGGCGTGATCGTCAACAAGCGGGTGCGCGGCAGAATAATCCCCAAGCGTATCAACATCCGCATTGAGCATGTCAAGCACTCTAAGTGCAGACAGGACTTCCTCAAGCGAGTGAAGGAAAACGAGAGGCTGCTTAAAGAAGCCAAGGCCGCCGGAAAAATCATCAAGCTCAAGAGACAGCCCGCAGCCCCCAAACCATCTCACATTGTTAGCGGTTTGGAAGCACCTGTCTTACTCGCACCCATCCCATACGAGTTTGTAGCTTAAAAAAAATAAACTATTTTTAAGAAATTTTGTTTGTATTTATGTGCACCAAATTAGAAAGATAGCTATTAATATTATGATACAAGCCTGACATAGGTTCTACTTGAATTAAAAATTCAGTATGCTTCTCCAATTATGGAAATACAGCAAGAACTACAGGAAAAAAGAATTTCAAGTATAGAATCTGATTTCTATAGCAGGGCAGGCAGCCGTTTACTTAGCTGTGTAGCATGCAACAGAACATACTGCATCAAGTGACTATGTAGGTGCAAGCCTTTTACGGAGTAGACTCATGCCTATGTACCCTGACTACGCTTCTTGCTAATCCAGTTGTTACCAGTGGTAGATTAACCCAACATTAACAGGCTCAGTAGGCTGAACGCCTGGGGTGGTAGACTTTAGAGGTGGCAAAGTAATGGGTTAAATTTTTGTGTCATAAGATTTAATATGGTCCACATGTTTGACTAATCTTTGCCTAAAACCAAATCCCTTCTTAGGAATAAAAAATTGGCCATATCACTTTTTTTTTGAGAATGACTAATGCTGACTGAGGCCACTAAGGCCTCTACAGCGTACCAGACGTAAGGCAAGCGCGGAGGGCGCAAGGTCTTTAGAAGGTTTGGTTTTTAAAGCTAAGGGCGACTAGCACAAGGGCACCACTGGGGTACAAACCTCGCCTGGGGCCGTTGCCGGGGAGGGGGAGTCGATTTGCCCAGGCAACCAGGGCCAGATTTAGGACAGGGAAGGCGGGCCAACAGCCTCCACAAGAGAGGCCCCCCACAAAAGGGATTAAAAATGTTAGCAGGTCAACCACTTTTCCTTTTTAATTTTTTTTTTACTTTTCATATGAACTTGCACACTTTATTGTGTGTATTTTGCGTCGCTCGCGTCCGCATCTGCGTTGCAGTCAGGGCCGGATTTGGAGGAGGCAGGCGCGGTTACAAGCCCGAGGCCTCCACAACAGATTAAAAAAAAAAATTTAAAAGATTTATACTTCAATAATGATTTGTAAAAGTATCAGTAGTTAAATATATTGTCAAAAATACAATACAAAATTCTTTATTTGGAACTATGATAAAAGTACATTAATAAAAGTGTATCGATGCTACCCGCAGTAGTTAATAAAAACTGTGTCGCGGGTAACAACGCCCACCTCCGGATTAAAGAAAGTGTAATTTTCTTACACTTTCTTTATCATCAATAAATAATCAATATATTATCAACTAACTGCGCCCCGCGGTTAAAAATCCTATGTGCTATTCTAGACTAAAATCTATCTCTGTGCCAAATTTCATCCAGATCTGTTCAGCCGTTCTGGCGTGAAAGAGTAACAAATATCCATCCATCCAAACTTTCGCGTTTATAATATTAGTAGGATAGTCTTGCAATAAAATTGTATTGCATTTTTGACGGTTTTTTGTTCTTTTATTTGAGTAATAATTAACGAGGCCTCCACTTTCCTGTTGCCCTAGGGCCTCCACACCTCTAAATCCGGCCCTGGTTGCACTGAACAGGTGGCCTATTACGATGGATCCGTTTTGTTTTCAACGCTGCGCGACCATGGACTTTATTGCGCGGCGATACGATCCGCGGTCGCGTAGCGTTGACAACAAAACGTGGTAGGCCGCCAGGGCCGTTACTATCGCCACTGAGGTAATAAAAGACAGTAGATCGAGAAAGATCAAAATGTTTATTTGAAATGAAATAATATTTACAATTGATTGACACTATTAAGACGAATTAAATAATCAATATTAATTGCAATTTAAACAATTTTTTAATAATTTACATGCCTTCAACTTTAACAAACTCGGCATATTGTTTTAACATGATTTATCATGACTATTTTTAATTTAATAAATTACTATAACTTAATTGGAGAAACTTAACAACTAGCGTCCCTAGACTGATAGAATAGTATATAACCTGTTTCTGAAGATTTCTGAATGTCAGAAGTTAGGCCGTAGAAGTCTTCTATGGTAGATGCATCGATTTTCTGTAAAATAAATTATTGCATCAGTTTACACAATTAATGGCGAGTCGAACGAAGGTTAGATTTTCTATGGACGCCGTGAGATACGGAAGGCTGTGGATGATGATAACACACACACGACATTCTTATCTTGGTAGAAGGCATATTTTTTTCCAAAAGAAAGATTGTAAGGGCACGCACCAATTTTTCATTGTGTGAACATTATGTGCGTATTTAATGTCATCTGCTACATAACCTGAGCCCGATGTTTGGCGACAGGTTCGCCCCCTGTCACATTTGAGACTAAATATCGTCCGGCGAAGTGCTGGTATTGTGATACACCTCTGCACAGCCCTTTCGTGGAAAAGGCGTGACGGTATGTTCGTAACGACTGATAGGTAATGATCAGAAGGCACGAAATTAGTACATACCTATTACCATCCGCCAATTGGGTGTGTGCTGATGGCTACTATATTTTAGAAAATATGACAGATGGCAGCTTTCTTTATGACTTGAATATCCAGCCCAGAGGGTCGGAGGCACGGGCCGAAAAACATCTAACATGGTCATGGTCAAGCGTGGATGAAAACGGTAGAAAGACAGTTAGTCTCCGGTCCGGTGGCTAGCTATTGATGCAACGCGCCAGGTACTCACATCGACCATATCGTCGTCGAAAAGAAGCCAGAAGCCGTGGCTCTTGACGATGCTGATGTAGTGCCCGCGGTTGGGCCCCGAGCCGCAGTGCACCACCACGGCCACGAGGTCGTACAGCCGGTCCGGATTCACCGCGTCGTCCGACTGGATGGATAGATGCTATAAGGTTTATTTATTATACACGTCTGTAGGGATCAACACTATACTAGACCAGCGGCTCTGTGAGCTGAAGACCTCGCGCCCAGCGTCTGTCTTTGTCTACAGAAAATTGGTTGGAAAATGTGAACTGTAGAGAAAGATAGCTGGACAGAATTCCGGGCATTAAACGAAAGCATTTTTGCCGAAGATGAAGCATAGATGTATGAAGTACGCTGACGCTGACGCTTCTCAACCGAGTCCGAAAGTCTGACAATTATAATTAGGAAGTTTTCACGAGGTCTCAGAGCCACTGGTTTAATGAGGTAGTTAGTAAATTTGAAGTTGGGGAATTTTGAAGGTTCTTTCAATAATAGAAAGTCAAAATCACTAAGTGTCATGGGACATAAGGTATGAAACGCGAGCGGAATCGCGGGCTGATGAGCTAGTGTTAAATATACTAGCACTACCTATACATAGGCCGGTGCTACATCGGCTCTGTTGCCTTAAATATCGTTTTTTTCTAGCAGAACTAGGTATTAGAGTGGTTTTAAGTAACCAAACGAGTCAAAAGTTAGATACAAAAAAATTTATAAAAGCCCTAGCTAGGGCATACGTCAATACGTAGCGCTAAGAGCTTAAGCTCGAGTTGTGGGTTAAAAGTTAAGGTTTATCCTTAACTTTTAGTCACATAATTTAAATTTAGCTGAAGTATCATATACAAAGCTATCTCATTTCTATGATCTAAACCTGCAATTGAACTTCACATATTGCACTTCACTTATCTGATGCTTAGATAAAATTGATTTCAGCCTGATAACAGCAATTATTAATATGTATCTTATTTAAAGACTGTAGAGTATAGGTATTTTTTTATTATCTCTAAACGTACCGTGTTGAACAGCCTCAGCTCCAAGGGGAAGACGACTCGGTGCGACACCTTGATATGCCTGTTGTACTGTTCCATATACTTGAATCTCTTAAGGTGCAGTGCCAGTATGAGAGGCAGTTTCTTTACTCGCATGCGTTTCTGCGCCTCCTGGTAGCTGCTACAGTGGTCGCATTTGAACTTGTTGTCGCTGCAAAGAGTCTCCGTGTCGCTGAACGTCTTGAGGCAGTGCGTTATGCTCGTGTTTTGACCTACGTCCACCTGAAAAAGTTTTTAACTGTTTTTAACTTTTTTGCTTGTCTTTAAATAGTTCATTTTTTCGGACGCATGTGTCTCATCGAAGGAACGGAAATTTTGGTGATGCAAAAAACTGCCGATCTACTACACCGGCAGTTTGTGTGGTAGTTTTAAGCCGCGAACGTATTTTTTTTAATGGGCCTACGTTTTACCACAACACAACACACCTGATGGAAACTGACGATGTGGTCTAAGATGCAGCATGCTTGCCCATGAGGTACCTATTCTATTCACTTGCCTTAAAGAGACCCAGGTTGTAACTATTGCTGGGGAACACCGAGGGAGAAAGTGCATTCTATTCCTTGGCTGTTCTTATTAGGAAGGAGTTCTGAAACCGCTTCGCGTTTTTTCAATCAATTAGCGCGCATTCCGTTTCTAGTTCGAAATTAATTTTATGTGCACGTAAATTTTATCCACGAGTGTTCTAAAATCGAAGCATCACTTTCAACTCTTACTAAACGGTAATATCTAGCTTCCGTTATTTATTTTATGAAACTTTGAGCACACATTTACCACCTTACTAATAAACATTATATTTCCGAGGAATAGTAATTAAACAGTGTTTTGTCTTTTTCTTTCTGGTTACTATGACAATACAACAAAATTAAAACTGTTTAACTCGAAAGTGTTTTTTTTTTTTTTTAAGTATGTACTATGTCAGTCTCATAACAGATTATAATTTGCATTAATTTTAGTCTTGTTGCAACATCAATAACAAGCTTTCATTGAACATTGCAAGAATGTTAGTACCTGCAGGTCAAAGAAGTGTTCATCCTTGCTGCTAACAGTCTCGCAGTTGAGGCAGCGAGTCTCGCTGGTGAGAGTGCCCTGGAAGATCTCATGGACCCACGTGGGCTCCGTGCTCTGTGGGACCGTGCCGTTGCACACCACTGGCTCACCAGTTGGGTTCTTTTGCACTTTCAAAGTGCTTTGGTTACGTTCAGCTGCAATATATTTTAAGTAATTAACAGTTCTATTTGTACAAAATGACAAATGAGCTGGCAGCTTTCTGATGTAAGTTGTTACCACTACCCAAACTACAATACCCAGAGTGTTGCCAGCAATTTGATCTCCTTTCAGCTGTTACATGGGTAAATAGCGATGTACAGATAAACTTTCAGATTTATTATACAGTAGGTATTAAGTGTTGCTTGTTTTGATGACATATGTATAAATAATCATTATAGTAGTTGTAAGATGTTGTTATACTTACCTAAAATAATCTCATTAATATGATTAATCAGGAAGTTCAAAAACTCATGGGCATCTTGTTGCATGTAATTATCAAACTCTTCTGTAACATAAAATGATAACCAATATTTTAATACTGTTCCTAATTTCATAGTAAATAAATCCTATCTGCACCATTGAATTTATTATTTTACCTTTTTCCTTCCTTAGTCTAGCAATGAATTTCTTAGGCGCAATAGAACCAACTTTCTTCTTCTGAGTGGCGATGCTATAAAATAGATCTGCTAGGCATGTCAGGAGAGTCTCCTTGGTTCGCTTGTTCTTGGCTTTGTATTCTAGTACTTTCTCTCTAAATGGGCGGCAGAAGTATAAGGCTTGCAACACAGAGTTGCTGTAGCATGTGTTACCGAACTGGAAAACAGCAAAAATTATTTTTTGTAGCTATAAGGATACTGTGCAAGTTAAAATAAAAGCTACCCCACCATTGTGAAAGTTTACATCTATATCTAAGTATTATTTCCATTATATATTAATTACATTACATTTTACAATCTTTGCTTAGTTTGGGGTCAGATGAATGTGTGTGTAAAAAAGACACCCTAAAATGTCATAGTGAAAAATTAATTAGTAAGGTATGCACTACTCCTTGTGAAACTTAATTAAGAGCATTTGAGCCAATTAGGTACCTAGTTGTGACAATCTACCTTCACTAATATTTTAAAGAGGAAATATTCATATTTTTGTATGTTTGTAATGAATAAACTCAAAAACTACTCTGATCTCAAAATCAATTGATTTCAAAAATTCTTTGACCAACTAAAAGCTACACTATTCCTGAGTGACATAGACTATAAACCGCAAGTGAAGCCGCAGGCAAAACAGCTACTACATTATAAGACAGAAAAAGGAAAATAGTTCCAGCCTGATTTTAATTATTAGTGTAATTGTTTTTGTATTAGTGTAATTTTTTTGTAGGCCTTAGAATCTGATTAACAACATTACATTTACACACTCGCAATAATCCTTCATGCTAATAAGTATTTGTAATTAAGTGAATTAGAATAATTGAAGTATTATTTTCAATATCAGTTCAATTCTAAATCGGCTTATGGTATTGTTACGACATCTCCGCTAAATTGGTCGTGAAAGATTCTTTACAGATATAATTCTACAGAAAATTATGACATTACTTACATTTACCAAACCAAAGTAATGCTCGTTAGCCGGGAACTGCTCTGACCCAATATCCCTTTCCAGTTGTGATATATTTGCGCCCTGTAAACAATTCAATAAGCCCTATTTTGATTACGGTACCATTACACCGAAGTGTTTCAGATTGACAGACGGATATGCCGACTTAGGTTATTACAGAGCGTACAAGACTAAAACTTTCATCCAATGCCGGCAGTACAAAATAATGTAGTTTAATTAGTTTCTGGATTGGTTTTTAGATAGGTAGGTGTTAACAAATACAAGAATAATAAACGGAAAATCTTACCATTCTCTGTTGGAAATTAAGGCCGAGATCCTGACATATTGACATTTGCAATCCTGTTTTAGCAACTTATAACCAAAGGATGCACTCGTAACAGCCTGTATTAGTTATTAAACAACTAAGCTACAGTTATTTCTAAACACATTATTAGATTTTCTAGTCTTTTCAGCTGAAAAAGATGCACACACACAAGTTTATATTTTACCATAGACAAGACAACGATTTCGTTTGCTTTTTGAAAAGCACAGATAAGAAAGCGTGGTTAGTTCGTCCGAGGTTGCTATCCTACGTCTGCCCCACACTGTCGCGACGGTAATGATAACGTAGGACAAGCGGTACTGCAGTAGTAACTTATGTCACGGGCAAGTAAACGAATTCAACAAATAAAAAAAATATAATTATTTATTAGCTCTGTGAGATAAAGACCTCGTGGTCGACTTTTGTCCTCTACAGGGACCCTATTCGGAGATTTGAAATTCTCATCTCACTTTCTTTCGTCCTTGTTGCTCTCATTTAAAACGGCATAGGTGTGAGAGTGACCAAGATAAAATCTCATCTCATCTCACGCGCAGGAATAGCCCCCCTGGAGGGCTATTCCTGCGCGTGAGATGAGATGAGATTTTATCTTGGTCACTCTCACACCTATGCCGTTTTAAATGAGAGCAACAAGGACGAGAAAAAGTGAGATGAAAATCTCAAATCTCCGAATAGGGTCCCAGGGGGGCTATTCCTGTGCGTCAGATGAGATGAGATTTTATCTTGGTCACTCACACCTATGACGTTTCAAACGAGAGCAACAAAGACGAAAAAAAGTGAGATGAAAATCTTAAATCTCCGAATAGGGCCCCTGGTCCCATTCCCCGATTCTCGTTAAATTTTGCGAGCAAGTTTTTTTTTTTCGTTTACAGAAATTTTTGAAAAATCTCCGCCATTTTGGAAATTTTCGAAAAACAAGACAAAATCTGGAAGTATACCTAATTATAAGAAAAAAAAACCTGTAAAGGAAGACTACGATTCGAACAGAAATCGTTTACACATAAACATTTTTGTCAGAGCTGAAGCAGAGACGCTTCACTCGCTCGGTCAACTAAAATAAATACGCTACCTCCCGGCTCCGTCATCAAGTCAGCTCTTACGTACCTACCAAATTATAGTTTTAGCATTAGAACTACACAGTTTCATTTTGAATCAACAATCAGTGGCGAATCTAGGATTTTAGTTTTGGTCAAATTGACTTCGTACATTTTAATATGTGCTACCCATTCTTGCTGTAGGTAGGTATGTAGTCTTTTGTGATTTCTTTAAAATGTAATTTTAATACCTACTTATGTATTTTGTAACCTACATACCTAGGTAATTAAAATAAATCAAGTAATATTTTTAGGTTTTAGGAATTTATTTCACAATATTAATTTTTATCACAGAAAAATAGACTGCCCCTGTTATGCGAGATAAAAATACACAAACGCTTAGTTTAAAAATCTAGTTAAAAAATATTAAGCAAATACAACTTTTCTTTTTCATATAGCCTGAATTATTATAAATGCAAGTTACGAATAGAAATGTTCCCATCACCTAAATTACAGCCCACTTTTCACCAGTATTTTTCAAGTGACTTCACTAGGTCTTGTGGGTCCACATTCGGTCCATGGCGTTCCACTGGTACACCTTCTTTGTTAATGATAAATTTTGTGAAGTTCCATTTTATGAAACTCCCCAGTGTACCACCCTGTTTGTGCTGCAATAAAAATATCTTTTTTGGTAATAAAGTTTTGATGTCATATATTGGTATGGTATTGTATATTACTTGGTAACTGTTAGAGTTAAGGAATTTTGAATTTATTACAAAACTATTGTTACATTTATCTAAGTTCTAAAAACTTTAAACAATACATAAATAGCAATCAAAAAATATCAATATCTTTTCTATATTATTAAATATCTTAACTTTGATTTCCTATGAGTACATACCTACAAGGTTTATCTAAAGATAAGATAAAACCAGCAGATATGCCAAATATTGATTATTACTAGTATTTTTAGGTAAGTAATGGAATCTGTTAAGGATAATAATAATATGATGGCAATATTTTCACTGATAGTTTTACATAACACAGATTACTTACATAATTTTACAACATTTTACATTTATAATACTCAATGCTTTAACGCTGATACCATGGGCAGTACATAGTTGTTTGTGTAGACAACACACTATCTTTAATTTGGTTACCTTTAAAAACTTCCATAGAGGACTGGCGTTTTCTCCATTTACATCAATCTTCTCAAACATATCAAATTTGACTTTACGCTCTGACATGAAACATACTATCTCTTCAGGCTTGCCGGGCTCCTGACCTGCAAACTGGTTGCAGGGGAACGCCAATATGCGTAGACCTAAAACAGCACATATCAATGATTACTTACTTAAATTAAATAGAAAAATAGGAATAACTAGTTTCTTAGAAGTTACCTTTGCTGTCGGCATAGCTGTCATATAATTCGTTTAGCTGCTTGTAATTATTTGCAGTGAGTCCACATTTCGATGCAACATTTACAATAATACAAACATGACCTTTGTATGTATCCAACTTAACTTCTTCACCTTTGATGTTTTTTACGGTATACTCATGAATTGAAATAGCTTTTTTGAAATCGGGATTGGTTGCTGCAGATGATTCGGCCATGTTCACAGAAGTAAGCAAAATTAATTTAAACACGGGACAGTAAGTAATAAACTTTTCTTTCGCTCAAATCAAAAGTATGATAGTTTCGTTAATTTCGGTATCAAATGAACAATACCGGCGAATGAAGTGAATTGAATTGATATGTCACAGATATTGTTATCTTCTGATTAGTTTCTTGTTAGTTGTTATTACAAAACGAGGTAAAAAACAATGAAAAAACAGTACTTATATAAGTAACGCAAAAGCAAGTAATTTTTTTTTTTTTTTTTTTTTTTTAAGTGGCTTCTGCCCCTTTGGGTTTTGGGGCAATTTTGCCATCAACAGTGAGGGAGGTGATAGTATTATTAATATAAAAAGAAAAGAAGAGAAATAATCCTGGTGGGGTAGATAGTAATGAAAGAAAATGTGTAAATATAGATAGAATAAATGAAAGGAAAAAGAAAGAAAAACTATAGACGTATGTTATTGGACTGAATGAAATTAGCTAATGAAAAAATGATTTTTTTGTTTGGGAATGAGAGCAGAGAAGAAATGTGTATTGGAAGCGGAACTTTACACGTAGTGATGGTAGAATAAAGGGATGATTTACTACGAAGAGGGCAGCTAAAAAATATATGATTTACTGAACCAATATCCAAACCACAAGAGCAATTAGGAGAGTCTGCAATTTTGAATTTAAATAATTTATCAGGACTACAAACATGACCTAGTCTTAAACGAATTAATACTGATGTAACAAATTTAGGAAAAGAACGATATTTAAAAAACCACGGCCGAGAGACAACAAGTGGCTGAAAAGATGAATATTTATATTTATGCACTTCCCAATCTCGGTTCCAGTCTGATTGCAACAAAGTCGAAGGAACACAAAGAATATCCTGTCCATGATTAACATAGTGCGTATTGTTACCGGACGAGGTGGCACACTTTGCAAGAGCGTCCACCCTTTCATTACCAACAATACCATTATGACCAGGAATCCAAGCCAGAACAACCTGAATGTTAGAGCAAAAGCATGAATAAAGTACATGTTTTATTTTACAAATTATGTAATTTCTAACGCAATTGCGGAATGGGTTAGATGATATAGCTTTAAGAGCGCTTAAACAATCAGAAAAAATTACAGAATGGTTAATACTATGCTCTGAGATAAAAGAGAGACAACTTAAAATAGCAACACATTCACCTGTAAAAGCAGAAGCCTCAACGGGTAATTTGTGCTTCTTATCATGGTCAGAATTGAGATGAACGAAAGCAGCACCAACAAAATCTTCATTGGATTTAGAAGCGTCTGTAAAAAACAGGTTCCAGCCAGGCCACTTTTCGGCCACTATTTTTGAAAACTTTATATTAGCGTCAGAAGTATTTTTATCAAGTCCAATATTCAGAAAAACTGTAGGAGAAAAACAAATAGAATTAAAGGGAATAGAGTATAAAGGCATGAAGTCTAATTGAAGAAGAGGAGCATCAAAATCACACAAACGAGAGAAGCTTTTAACCAAGGTCGGCTTATCCTTTTTCCGCCAATATGGAGTATCTAGAGACTCAGACAAAGCCTGAAGTTTGGGCAATAAGGGATGAGAACTAATTTGAGCTATCCGGAATAGAAAACGATCAGCCAAATATTGCCTCCTCAGATACAAAGGAGGATCAGCACTCTCAACTAAGACAGCCTGCCTAGGCGAAGATTTCATAGCCCCAAGAACCACACGCAGCGCTTTAACTTGGATGGCATCCAGACGGCGAAGAAGCGCTTTACCACATGGCGGGAGAAGAAACGTACCAAAATCTAAAACACTACGAATCAACGCATTATAAACTAGCTTTTGGGTATAAGGATGGCCACCCCACCAAACACCAGACAAAGCTTTCATCACATTAATATTTTTTTCGCATTTCCTGACAATATAATCAATATGAGATTTTCCACTTAGATTAAAATCTAAATACAAGCCAAGGAATTTAGTACTTTCAACTAACGGGATACTATCGCCGCAGTAATCAATAACAACCTGTGGCATTGATCTTCTGCGACAAAATACCATGGCACAACTTTTACTCGGAGAAATTTCGAGACCATGTTGACTTAGCCAGTTACTAAGACCATCAATACAATTATTAATGGCAGCAACAGCATCGTCGACATTCTTGTTAGTACTATAAATACAAATATCATCCGCATATTGCAAAATTTTACATTCTTCATTTAGAACCTTCCATAAATCATGCGTATACAAGTTAAATAAGATACGACTCCAAACTGAGCCTTGAGGTAAACCTTTAAAAACTCTTCTAGTAGCCTTGATTTGGCCATCTAACCTAAGAGAGATTTTACGCTCCGTTAAAAAGTTACAGATAAACTGAACCATAACCCACGGAACAGATAATTGTAGAAGTTTGATCCTGAGAACTGAAATTAACACATTGTCATATGCCCCTGCAATATCCAGAAAACACGCCACAACTGAATGATTTTTTGAAAACGCTATTTGAATGTCTGAGTAAAGAATGGAATGACTATCAGTTATACTCTTCCCTTTTCGAAATCCGAACTGTGTAGGCGGAAGAAGCAAACTTGATTCTACGAACCAATCCAGTCTATTTTTAACTAAATGCTCAGTAATTTTACAGAGAACAGAAGATAGAGCAATCGGCCTATATGAAGACCAACACTCCGGATCCTTACCTGGTTTCATAATAGGAAGGACAATCTGGTCCTTCCAAGAAAGCGGAACAAATCCGTAAAAAAACATACAATTTATCATACCTAGAAAATAGCCGAGGGTATTATTTTTTGCCTTGGTCAAAAAAGAATAAGGGATACCATCAATACCAGGGGAAGAATCAGTTAAGCCTTCCAGGATAATCTTAAGCTCAGAAAGAGTAAAGGCAGTAGCGAGAGGATTAGACGAATTTGGGATGCAATATTTAATTGGAAGTTCTGTAAAAAAAGGAACAAAGGGAGGAGCTAATTTATCGATAAATTTAGGAAACCAGGATGTGACATTAGTAGAGGGGGAAGGCAAGACATTTTTGCTAGATCTAAATTTTCTAAGATTAGCCCACACAATTGAAGAATGAGTAGACGGAGACATAGACTCACAAAAAGAACGCCAACCAAGACGCTTCTTGTTAGACAGCATACGCTTACACTTGGCATCCGCCTTCTTATAACTAATAAAGTTATCTAATGTCATAGAGTTGGAAAAAACACACTCAGCTCTCTTCCTATCTTTTACTACACTTGAACAATCTGCGTCCCACCACGGGCAGGGGGGGAGGTTATTAGAAATTCTTTTAAGAGGGATAAACTTATCAGCAGCTGAATGCAAGGAAAAAACAAAACTATCATAACATTGTTCCAAATTATCTTTGGAAACAACAGGTAAATTATCAATTTGATCACTAACAAACTGTGAAAATTTATCCCAGTCAGCTTTTTCCAAACGAAATTTTTGGAGAGGCAAGGAAGCAACACGCGGAGCAAGAGAAGGAAATGAAATGGATATTGGGAAGTGATCACTGCCATATGAAAGATTATGTACACTCCAAGACAGCAGTGGAGCTAGGCTAAATGAACAAAAGGATAGGTCAACCGCAGATGAAGCTCGAAGAGGAGAATCCCTTCTAGTTGCCCGTCCATCATTAAGCAGCAATAAGTTTTCGTCTTCCATTATATCAGCTAAATCAAGACCAGGACTATTACACGAAACACTGCCCCATGACGTGTGATGTGAATTAAAATCACCGACAACCAGCATAGGGTGAGGAAGACAGCGGATAAGGAGCTTAATATTAGCAACTATTTGAGAAGAAGGATGTGGAACATAAATATTTAAAATCGAAAAATCAGGTAGCTTAGCTGCAACAGCGTATATACCTGGAAACGTTGGCAAAGAGATACGGGAATATTTAAGAATATTATTTATGAGGATAGCAGCACCATCCCAACCATCTTGCCTATCATGCCTGAGGCAAGCAAAGCCAGGAAAGTACAGTGTGGAGCTTGGCTTAAGCCATGTTTCCGTAATTGCAAAACAAATTGGTTTAAATTTATTTATCAAATAAATAATATCAGATTTTTTATTATTTACACTTCTAGCATTCCATTGAAGAATTTGATCCATTGGACAAAAGAGAAATGAGCGAATTTAGGTTAAAAGCAGCGTTGGACGGTGAAGGGGCAGAAAGGGAATTAGAAGCGGGGGAAGGATTAAGAAGAGAGGACAGAAGATTTAGAAGTTTGAGAAGCTCAGAAATAATAGATTGAACAGATGGAGACTCGAAGGATTTGTTAGATTTAAGGGCACAGCCATTAGGAGCGGCTGCAACAAAGTCACCCCCTGCAATGTTAGCGTGAGCCAAATGATCGTACCCAAAAGAGGGAGCAAGAGAACCAACAGGCTTAATTTTTTTACCTCTGTATGACACTCGGGAAGGCTCCACAGTAACATGCTTGGTTGAACCCGTAAGCTGAGAGGGAAAAGCAGAAGATGCCGGAGAAGAAGAAGTCACTTCTGCATATGACATTCTCGACGAGGGGTGCAGTTTCGAAGCCTCAGCATATGATAAGACATTTTGTGTCATTGTTTTTTTAATAGAGACCTGGCGAGACATTTCAGGGCAAATTTTGTTTGTAGCGAAGTGACCACCTTGGCACCAGACACATTTGGCGCTTCCCGGCTCAATATTGCACGACTCTCCTGAATGGTTTAAACTGCATTTAAAACATACCGGTTTGGACCTACATTGGACCTTAGTATGGCCATACCTACAGCACGAATAGCATTGTATGGTAGGCAAAATATACTGTTCAACTGGAAACGAGTTATAACACATGAAGACTTTCGACGGGAGAACTTGGCCATCAAAAGTCAACACGACCGTTTGGGAAGGTTTCCACGAAACAATCCCATCTACCACCAATTTAAAATTTAGTCTCCGGGTTTTAACTATCGGGCCGCACTCTTGGGGAACCCGCATTTCTTTAATTAACTCCTCATCAGATAACTCCACAGGGATGCCACGTACAAGCCCTAGACGAGTAATGTTATAAGAGGGAATAAACGCTTTATAGCCCTTATTGGCGAGCGAGCTGGAATCAATGAAAGAATTCGCAGCCTTATATGAGTGAAAACTCAAAGAGATTTTGTTACGGCCTACGCTTTTAATAGACCCATCAATGATACCTTCAAATTCTCTTGAGCGGCCAAAGAGAAAACGCCCAAAAGTGACAGGGTGTAATGAAGTGCCGGCAGAAGGAGAGACCTCCGTTTTCTGTACATGAACGACAAATGGCCCATGATCATTAATGACATAGCTCTGACGAGCTACTGGAGTTGGAGCAACTTTTTGACCCGGGGGTAAAGAAGAAGAGGAGCTAGTAGAAGCAGCGGACTTCTGACCCAAGGGCAGAGATGCTGATGCAGAGGGAGGCACCGAGCTTGGAAGAGAGACTAGGGAGGGCACAGCCGAGAAAGAACTTGGAGGAGTGACCTGACCAGAATTCAAAACCTCATCGTCAGCAATTTTGAACTCATCACTAGAAGAGTCTATGGGAGAGCACGCTCTTAAATCCCGCTTCAACGCTCTGCGTTTGGACTGACCGTGGCTTCTGTGAATAACCTCTGTGAAAGCACCGGGAGAGGGAGGAATGTTATAGTCGGGAGACCGGTGACCACCCCCTGGATCAGGAGGCTCCTCACCACCTAACATGGTGAATGAAGAGAACTACAGATAAAAGGAAATTATTCAACTACCTACAATGACACTAATTACTAAAAATGAAACTAAAAAATTAAAATTAACAATTTACTATGAAAACTGAACAAAAAAATGGGCTAAATGGGGAAACAAATTGAAAAATATAACCAGGTATTTTGGTTGATTTAGGAGTCCAATGATGACACAGCAATGACGAACTTTATAAAGAAAAAATCCAGGGATCCAGAAAATATGGAATTACTACACTGAACTCAGGATTATTCTGCAGAAAACTAATTTTTTTACAAATTAATTGCAAAAAATCAACCTCCCTTCAAAGTTCAGCAAGTAATTTATTATAATTTATTTAGATCAATCGACAAACAATTCAAGCATTCAAGTAAAAAGGAGACAGGACAAGACAAGCATAGACAAGCAAGCAATTAGCAAATTTCATTTCTTGTTCGTAACTAGTCAATGATTTTTATTCATCTATTTCATCTTGCAATTAAATGTCAATGTCAATGTCAGACAGATTCGTTGTTGCAGTCAGTCGGTCTCGCTCGGTCGCTCGCTGGCTACTGTCATTTTCGCATTTCTGTCTGTCCGTTCTCCTGCTTTATTCCCGAATATTTTTGTTCTGGAACCAGGAAGTTTACGTGGAGCTGACGTGTCCATAACCAGCGTGTAAGTCAAATCAAGAGCTAGATAAAAATTGAGTACTCGTTGTGTTTGCAAACGCCTGAGTAGTTTAAGCTCAGCTCATTAGACCGGCGGTGATATCATTTTAAAATGCTGAGATCTCTGTTTTTGGCGCTCGCTATATCGGCGGTATTCGCCGGCGTGCCGACGCCAGAGGAAACCAAGCGGTTGATGGACCATTTGTCCGACCAAGAACACTTCAAGAATGAGCACCATAACAAGCAGTTTGATCATGACGCCTTCTTGGGAGAAGACCAAGCTAAAACTTTCGATCAGTTGCCTCCTGAAGAAAGCAAGCGACGATTGGGGTAAGTACGCTAACTGAAATTCAGACAGTTGAATTTGCCTTGTTTGTTATCATAAAACATTTATCATAAAATTCCTAGGATTTTCGAAATAAAAAGTAGCTTCTGTAATCTAGGGTAGAAGCTATCTTCCTGCCACATTACATTCAAACCCTATGAGTTGTTTCAGTATGAAAAAGTAACTAACATTTGCAAATTTACATACTTTTGCATTTATAATATTAGTGTGATAGTGAGGTACCTACTTACTTGGTTACAATTTTATTAATTGTACAAGGTGTACAAAGCCATACAAGTGTAGCAAAAGATTTTAAAATTTACTCAAGCTAGCTTCAGGTTGATGCTCCACTTTACTCATGGAGATTATCTCTCAGTTAAACAACTGCCATCCTGCTTCTTCAGATTATTTTCTAGGCAATGATGTCACCCACACATATACAGGCTGTGTAAACAATGATGTGTATATGTAGGAGTATAATGGGGTTAATTTATCATATTGGAAACAGCTGCTGAACTCTTTTATGATGTGCCTGGCTTGTGTACATACATATTGTTTTTTATAATTTATTACCCATGTCATATGTAATGTGATCTACCCTTCTCAGCTGTATTAATATTATTTTATGCCAAGATTGTATTTATATAAATTGTAAAGATATTTAAGGTTTTTTTTCATGGAAATAATAGGTATATTCGTTTTCTTAGACTTGAATTATAGAGGCCCAACATAAGGCGAGGACTCAATTAGAGAATACCGTGAAGCAGTGCACTTGCGCCGCGTCACTTGTGTTTAATTCAAAACATGTTACTTCAATACATTTTATTTGAACATGTTTTGAAGCAGCACTAAGCCTGAACTTTATCCACGTCAAATCCACTCCTTACATCCGGCCTGCCAACTGTGTACTACAGTTCACAGAAGGGTACAAAAACGACTGACTGCAGCTTGTGCCTAATAAATGTACTGTTATAAAATATATGTCAATATGTACAACTCTTTACTTATGGTGTATTGCTTTTAGATCAGTTTATTCAGAAATAAATTGTCTTTGTTTGAATGAGGCCAAATTTTGAGAGCAAAGTAAATGTTTCACAGAAGATTGATTCGTGATGTGACCTACATCATGTTATCAGACTTTGTTAGCTGGCTGATAAGTTTCATTTTTGCACTTCGAGAATGGTCTCTTAGTTGAGTAGTCAAAATCAGTATCTCCAGTTCACTGACCTCACTTATCAGTTGATACACAAGTTAATGTGTTTAAACTGTATATATATAGGTACTCAATAAACTTGCTCTTTATGATAAGGTACATTTTTTCATCTACATTCCTGTCTAATTTCTTGTCAGTATTACATATTATGTTTCCTGCACATAACTTGATTCATTTTCTTATTCTTAGGACTTGAATCAGAAACTATAAAAAAAGTATTATACAAAGATTCAAATGAAGTCTACTGTTGAGATTTTATTAAGACCTTTGAACACAGTACTGCAATGCATTTTCTTAATCTTATTCTCAGGATTAAATCAAGTTAATTGAGGGTTTATCAGAAAAGTAGGTACCACAACTACACATGTATACAAAAATTCCAAAATTGCCAAAAATGGAAAATAGATCAAAAAAGTGTAGCATAAATAATGTCTAAGATATTGGCCAGTAACAGCACCTTGAATTACTCAGTAACAGCACCCTGATTTGCCCAGTAACAGCACCCTGAATTGCCCAATAACAGCATCCCGAATTGCCTAGTAACAGCACCCTGAATTGCCCAATAACAGCATCCCGAATTGCCCAGTAACAGCACCCTGAATTGCCCAATAACAGCATCCCGAATTGCCCAGTAACAGCACCCTGAATTGTCCAATAACAGCATCCCAAATTGCCCAGTTACAGGACCCTGAATTGCCCAATAGCAGCTTCCCAAATTGGCCAATAACAGCGTCCTGAATTGCCCAGTAACAGCACCCTGAATTGCCCAACAACAGCATCCCAAATTGCCCAGTTACAGAACCCTGAATTGCCCAACAGCAGCTTCCCAAATTGGCCAATAACAGCGTCCTAAATTGCCCAGTAACAACACCCTGAATTGCCCAATAACAGCATCCCAAATTGCGCAGCAACAGCACCCTGAATTGCTCAGGAACAGCATCCCAAATTGGCCAGTAACAGCACCATATCTATCTTCCATTCCAGTATAATAACCGACAAGATCGACTCTGACAAGGATGGGTTCGTCACCCTGGTTGAGCTGAAGGACTGGATCCGATACACTCAGAAGCGGTACATCGACGAAGATGTCGAGCGGCATTGGCGGCAGCACAACCCTGACAACAACGACGTTATTAGTTGGGAGGTCAGTTCTAATCCTAACTTCCTAACTAATATTATAAATAAGAAACAGTTTGTAGTTTATTATATGTTTGCTTGTTATATTTTTACGCCTTAACTTTAACATCATGAAAGTTTGCGTAGTCATTGTCAAAGGTACAGAAAAGGACATTGGATACCTTTTATCCCGAAAAAATGTATGGTTCTTGTGGCTATATTTGTATGAGTATAGCCATTGTGTAGGTGTGAACGTGAGCAGATCAGTTGCACTCCGTAAACAGTAATGTTTCTTTAAAACAGAGTATTTTGTTACCCGATTACAAAAATGTTTGAGATTTTATCGCTGCCAATACGAATTAACCCTAATAGCTACTCTAGCTTACTTGTATAATGTCACACAACATTGCAGAATAAAATAAGGACAATCATTTCACCAGTAGTCTTAGTGTGAATTGATCTTGATAGGCTTCCCTGGCTTACTGGTCTAAATATTATTTGCAAATTGTGACGGCGATTGGAGCTTTAGGTACTAATAGCGTAATAAATCAATTCTCAGTGTTTCAGTACAACGAACCGAAACTGATAGCAATATAGGTCACATTCATTGAATCATTGTTACAAAGTGATCCTGATGAGAGTAGCAATGACCGACCGACCGACCGACAAATGATGTGCTAGATTATGGTTTGATCGTGAGTTGATATGCGCCCACTCTTTGATAACCAGTTGATTGGCCCCACATATATTATGCACGATTGTACGTACAGCGCCTACGTACAACGAATCGCGTCACGTGGCGTCGTATTGCCTTGTTTGTTGTTCACCTGGGACAACAAGTTACACTAAAAACTATCATGTTACATACCGTACAAATTAGAACATCTGGTTTGCGTAACCAGCCAGAACAGAATTTTACATGAAAAAAATCGTTAATCGTGGGGTTAATCGGCTTGGCAATACTGGTAATATTGCCGACTGTAGCCCGGCCATCATCAGCGATGCTAGAGACTGCTAAAGACTGGATGGCCGGGTCGTACTCAAAATTTTGTCGCAATATTTCTGGGCCAGTATAGCAGTAAAAATATGGCCCACCTGTAAGCACCTTAATAACTCTTCTAAAATGGAGTTATTTGAGAAAGGTGATCGATCGTACTTTGAGGCCACATTACTTTCGTATTAGAAACTTGTCAGATTTATTATATATTAACCGTTATCCCGCATGCGAGGGACTCCTCGCATGCGGTCTAACGACCAAGTTATCGACTAATGTAATTGAGCCTTAAACTTATAAGTGACATAACTTATTAGATGCTAATAATAAAATACAATTTCAGACGTACAGGAAAAACGTGTACGGCTTCATGGACGAAATGGACGAGAAGGAGCTGAAGCACCCCAACAGCGAAGGGTTCACATACTCAAACCTGTTGAAACGGGACCGCAGGCGGTGGACGTACGCTGGTCAGTTCTATACTAAAACATATTACATAACATATCGTCACGCCTTTCCCTCGAGGGGGCTGGCAGAGGGGTAATACAACACACACTTCGCCGGACGATATTCAGTCCCAAATATAACAGGGGGCGAGCCTGTCGTCATACACCGGGCTCCAGTCGAACAAATCGGTGAATGCCGTCGGCTGGGTTTTGAACCCGCTCCCTCTGGCGTGTGAGGCAATCCAACTAGGCTATCATCGCTTTTTCTATACTTATTACCCATTTATACAATCGCCGAACAACTCGTCGAATAAGTTGCCGAACAATTCTAATATGTAAACGGCTCGCACTAGTACATGCACATAATCCTTTGATTCTTGTCAAAACCCGACACCGAGCCGAGAACGGGCCACTATTCGAGGCGAGTATCGAATACATCCGAGTAGGCCGTTTATATCCTCGTGTTGGCCTTTGTTGGCCTGTCCAATATCTAAACGGGGCATTAGCATAATACCGGACGAACACTCCAGACTCCCGAGACACCCAGAAACTCTACAGGCCGATTTACACATCAAGAACTGCAGCAGCCAGTTAACTTGCTGTTTAGTCATGCACGTTGAAACGCGCGTTAAAATTAAACTAGCTAGGAAACCGTGGTTGTAACTCGCTTTTGTACTTATTGATGTGTAAATAAGCCATTAAACATAGTTTCCTAGACGCGCTCTCAAAGCCATACTCTCTCTGCCAACCAACTTGCACTCAGAGTACGAACTATGAACAAACAGCGCTATCGGACACAGTTTAAACAAAAAACTCGACCAAAAATGTGCCCATGATACAAAAAATAAAAAGAAACATCACAATTCAAAACCAGTCAAGCCGCTTAGGTAGCAGATCACATACAATTTACAATACACAAACATATACTAACACTTACATACATTAAAACATTACATACTAAAAAACATTACCTCAGAAAGATATTTAGACTTTATTAACCGACTTCCTAAGAGGAGGAGGTTCTCAATTCGACTTTATTAGCAAGGCTACAACGCCGCTTGTCGCTGTCTTGGTGTCAATTCAGTTTATCTTAATAAAATTTTCGATTCGATTCCGATTCCGATTTTTTCACGTCCACGTCACATTAAAATACTTATTTATTTATTTTATGGAAAAGGGTTTTCCCTGATAGTTAAACATATAAACGCCCCAAAATAATAAAAAGAGCCAAAGGTGCAAAATATAGTAAGTATTTATGGTAAGTATCTTAATCTTTGTGTTTCAAGTTGGGAGCAATGAGTTTTAAATGTTATCTTTAATTTCCAGACAGCGACAGCGATGATGCGTTGAACAGGACGGAGTTTGCTGGCTTCCTGCACCCTGAAGACCACTCCTCTATGAGGAATGTGGTGGTGCTGGAAACGTTGGAGGACATTGATAAAGATAAGGTACGCTCAAGTTCCGCCGTGCTGCGAAATCGTAGTAAAGTTATGCATGCGAACTTCGACATAAATAGATAGCTGATACCTATATACTGATATACATATACTCGTAGGTATCAGATGTATTGAAAACAAAGACAAATGTGGTTTTTCTAAAAGGTTGTTTTCCTTTTGTAAAAAAACAGGTTGGGTTTTTCTTTGACTGATCAAAACAAAGTTCGTATCAGTGTTTGCATCTTTTGTTTGTTCAACGGTAACTTATGTTGTTAATTATTGATCTTCACAGTTTTTTGTAGGCAAATAGTTTATTTGAATGCAAATAAATGTAATAACTACCTTCCAATTTTGATTTTTTGTTCTCGTTTTGCGATTCAACTGCCAAACTCGGATCAACCTATAGGAAAAGATGGAACACTGCGTTATGTCTGGCTGAAGCCACTTCTTTATTAAAATGGTTTGCGTGGTTAGGTTGCCATGAAAAACATTTACAATTGCACGAAAACTAAAATTAATTCCCAAACTCCACGTTAGCCATTTCCGTTCCAATATACAACCTTAGTAGATTTAATATTCCAAAACTGCACAAATTTGTGAGAGTTTAATGTTACGGCTTTTTCAAAATTTACGTATAAAAAAACTGCACAGTTCTTAAAAAGAACCTCAAAATGTAGTCCACACTTTTATAACGCACTATGTATATTTGTGTATACGAAATTAAACCATAAACCAATGCACATAATGTCGAAGTAAGAATGACCAAACGAGTAGCGTAGTTTTTTTGCGTCAATTTGTGTGTGTTGTGTACATATACGACAGTAGCGTAGTTTTGGATGGTTTTTGGCTTCACCTAAATCATACGCCGTGCGCCATCATATTCACTAGGTTGATCTGAGCTGCCAAAACGATTTAATTAAAATAATTGATAAAAGACTGTCCCTAACATAATGACTGGGGGGACGTTTGTTCAAAGGCAAATGGTGGCCTCAGGAAAGTTACACACTGGCTAAAGCACAATCTCCTAACCTTGAATGCAGACAAAACCAAAATTATCACATTTAGAGTTTCTATTAGGAGTGCCCCTAAAGAAAGAATCTGTATTAGACTTCACTCATGCTCAAACACAAATGAATGCTCATGTCCCACACTAGGTCAAGTTAAATACGTTAAGTACCTAGGTATTTACATAGATGAACTTCTCTCGTGGACGAAACAAATTCAAGCTCTAAGTGGACGACTCAGGAAGCTACTTTTTGTCTTTAAAAAACTAAGGTCCGTAGCCAGTTTAAAAACAATAAATATGGTCTACATTTCACTCTGCCAATCGGTGCTGAACTATTGTGTTGTATCGTGGGGCTCTTCCGGTACATCCTTATTACTAAGACTGGAACGTGCTCAAAGGGCTGTTTTAAAAGTAGCCTATAATAAAAAATTCAGATATCCAACTGAATTGCTATATCGCGAGACAAAACATCTGATAGTCAGACAATTGTATATTTTGTCCACAACACTGAGATTTCATAGAACAGCAATAAATACTCAAGTGAGACCAGATAGACCAGTGATGCGACGGAAACCCCTCTGGCGTCTGCCCAGAGTGAATACTCAAATAGGACACAGAAGCTACATATTCAGAGGTACCTACATATATAACAAAATAAATAGAGAACTAGAAATAATGCATGACAACAGACATAACTGTAAGAAGAAAGTTATTAATTATCTAACAGGCCGTAACTATAAGGAAACAGAAGATTTTATAAGAATAATAGAATAGACACACACACAAGTTGAATACCCACACAAACACACAACACCGCACACATTCAGCTCAACACACACTCTCACACACATACACATAGAGACAACGACTGTCGTCACCTCAGTCGGTTGAACGGCGGATTTTTAATCTAAATTTTAAATTATAGTAATAATTGTTATTTTTATTGGTTGGTTTTTGTGAATGTAATTTTATGGAAAATGATTGAAATACGCTTATTTATCAATTACTAATCCACCATCAGCAAATTTAATTAATTAATCCAAAATTATGAAATTGTATATGTAAATTAACGTAAATCTGTAAAATAATGTACCTAATTGATAAAAAAAAAAAAAAAAAAAAATGTTCCCAGGAAGTTTACTAGCTACCGCCCTTCAGGGTATCCTACCGCGGTGGCTAGTGACCCTAATTAAAATTTCCTTTTTATTTGTAATTTTTTTTTAAAATGATTGTAATGTGTATTCAATGTAGCCAGAAATAAATTATCTTATCTTATCTTAAAAAAAAATAATGTAAATGGACATGAAACAAAAACATGTCCAGACTTGCAAAGTGCAGTCTTTTTTACTAGCTTGCTGATACAAGAAATCCTTTTAATTATTTTTATTGTTTCCATACCGTGTGTGTGTTGTGCACAGGACGGCAAGGTCTCTCTAGAAGAGTACATCGGCGACATGTACCGGCCGGAGGACGGCGAGGACGAGGACGAGCCCGACTGGGTGAAGCAGGAGCGGGACCAGTTCACGGGATACAGGTGACTTACTGTCCAGTGGAGTGAGTGAGGTGGGCTGCATGAGTGAGTGAGACGAACCGAGTCGGTTCGTCATCGGCGACATGTACCGGCCAGAAATGAGTGAGTTGGGATGTATGAAATGAAATAAGTAAGTTGGTTTAGGTTCTTAGACTGAGATGGATGATTTTTAGTGTGTGAGTTGGAATGACTGAGTAGTGTGTGAGATGACAAATGTGTGAGATGCCAAAAAGGTGACTGCAGCTTTGTCAAATGATTGTTCACGTGAAAGCCAGAATGCTGATGAGATTAATTACAAAGCCCAATAATGTTACTACTGGAGCAATAGTGTCAGCCAGAGTTACACTCCTGTATTCTACGATCTGGGTTTACTCGGGTACATGTTGGCGGTAAATTTACTGTACGGGATGTTTGCGGGACAACACTACAGGGATTATCGTTACCATCTCGAAAAAAAAAAAACAAGAAAAATAAGTCCAGTACAGAATAATCAATTAGGAGTACATAGTAATCTTTCTAATTTTCCACAGAGATACAAACAAGGATGGCTTCATGGACGAGCATGAAGTGAAAGATTGGATCGCGCCGCCTGAGTTCGACCACGCAGAGGCTGAGGCCAGGTAATATTATACACATTATGCTACAGTTCGCGGGTTCGGACCCAGCCGAAGGCACGCACCAATTTGTTCATTGCGTCAATATATGTGCGTATTTAATGTCATCTAAATATATAAAATTCAAAGTCCTGACTGACTGACTGACTGACTGACTTATATATCAACGCACAGCTTAAACCGCTGGTCCTAGAAACATGAAATTTGGAGGAAATGTTCTTTGTACAGTGTAGGCATCTACTAAGAAAGGGTTTTTCGAAATACTACCCCTAAGGGGGGGAAATGGGGGGTTCAAATTTCTATGAAACTTTTTATTCTCTGGGTCGATTGACTCAAAAATTGGTACAAATACTCTTCAATTAAAATTATGAGACACGTGTATCACAGTTTTTCCAAAATCATCATCATCATCATCCACCGACAGAGTCTAATAGAGCTTCTTTATACTCCGAAAACTTTGTTGAGAAAGTTATTAACCCACTACAAACGACGCTGTTATCATTCTTAGGGTTCCGTACTAAAATGGTGAAAGGAACCTTATCATGAAACTCCGATGTCTGTCTGTCTGTTTGTCTGTGAGCTGATTATCTTGGAAACTGTAATAGCCAACAACTTGGAATTTGGTACAGATCTAGATAACGGTAGTAGCTACTTAGAGTAGGTAAAACGTTACGCCATTACCCTAAGAGGTATATTACAACACCCTCACTTCGCCGGACGATATTCAGTCCAAAATGTAATAAGTAGCGAGCCTATCGCCATACTTACACCGGGCTCCAGTCATGTAGCAGATGACATTAAATACGAAGCTATCATTGAATTTTCATATGAATCTCCGTGTAAAATATGTGAACTATATTGCTGACATTCTATCAAATTTGAAACCTACTTAATCAGTAAGGGAAAAATACAAGAATTAAGTCCAAGCCTGTCAGAAGATTACAAACGGCAAGTGAAGAGATTTTCTGCCAATAAAGATCATGTAGATGAGCTAGGAGATGAAATTTATAATTATGTCTGTCTGATCTTAGAAGCAGTATTTAGTAAAAATAGACGAAGTCAATAGAAGAAGCTGCTTTAGCATTAGGAAGACAAAACCTACTACGGGTTGTCTTTGCTTCGAAGGTCTTAACTAAAGGTCTGCCAGCACACTGACTGGTGTAGTTTCCGAATGAGTCCGTGTTTATGCCGAGGATTCCTCTAATATCTCTAACACCACCGAACTACCCCTTCGAGTTAAAAAGAGTGCAGTTTCCCCTCAAAGTCTGCTTTGCCATGACCATAAATAAATCTCAAGCCAAACTCATAATTGACTAAAATGCTTTTCACACGGATAGTTATACGTGGCCTGCTACAGAGTAAGCTCATGGAGCAGCGAAGTGTTTCTAAAAAAGATAAAAATTATAATTAGGTTTTCGTTGTAAACATTATTAATTGTCAATAATCTACTTTCGGTTGTGTTCTAATTTTATCTTTTCACACACGCTTTAAGTTCTGTTGATACCATACTACTACTCCTACTTTTCTCATTCCAGAGATAGTTTAGTTAACTAAAGAACTTCGTCCATATTGCCCTGCTTGGGATATTGTCAGTTTGTGTATTCAATTGAGAGCGAGTGTGACCGCTTATAATATTTATTTCTGAAGTTAAAAACGTCATACATTTTCTGTAAGCCACGCGGGCGAAGCCGCGGGCAGAAGCTAGTCAGCTACATAACTGGAGCCCGGTGTATGGCGGCAGGCTCACCCCCTGTCACATTGGGATTGAATATCGTCCAGCGAAGTGTGGATGCTGTACACCTCTGCTAGCCCCTTCGGGGGAAAGGCGTGACGATATGTTATTTTATTATGCTACAGTTGAAATCCACCTTGGACAACAAACTTATAGTCAGGGTTAAGAGGGCCGCGACGATCTGAAATTTCCACACAAACGCGCTACTCAAATTTCTTGAAAACCATTTGTCAGATTATGATGAAATTTAGCATGTACAATTAAATTAACAATATCTCCGCCCCTATGCTCTTGGTATTTTTTTATTTTTTAAAAAACGTTCTCAAGCGAAAATAGAGCTACTCGTATGAAAAATATCAGCATTTTTAACGGGTCACTTCTGACGGATTTATTCAATAGGTAGACAAAGCAAATCGAAAATTCCATTACATAGGGAGGTTGTCTACATCATTAGCTGTTAAATTAATCCATAATACAAGGTAAATTCTTAGTTATTTAAGAATGTTTACAGAAGTGCAAAAGTAAAAAAAATATTGAAATTGCACTTTGTCACTCTGTAGGTAACTTTAGAGGCTCGTCAGTATCATTACTCGCTCTCTTCGCTCGTCTTCTTCTAGACGAAATGGCTATAGAATACCTTAAGCCAATGCGAAGTTAGTCTAAAGTGGTCGCCGGACTCTTAATTCGGGAGATTTAGGTAATGCTTTGTAATGTTAAATAATGTTAATTGTAAAGGGTTTTTCTTTAAGCTCTCTAACTTTAAAATGAAATAAGCTGAATATGTGATATTGCTACAATTTTGTTTGTATTACAAAGTACATACAGATAATTATGATGGCAATTTGTGTAGATTTTGTGTGACCAAATAGTCGCTGCGGCTCTGCTGTAGCTAGCAAGCCTGGGGAGACCAATTTTGAAAAAACGCTAGACCTTGTTTCATTGGATTATAAAAACCCATAAGAACGTAACGACCATAAAAAAGTCGTGTTAAATTTCTTGTTTCTAAACCCACCAGCTGTAGGGTCACCGATGACTCAACTTTTTAACTGACTGCAGTTCATTAAAATTTAATTAAGTAACGGTTTTCACAACTAATTCAATTCCCAGGCATCTGGTGTTCGAAGCGGATTCTGACGCGGACGAGAAGCTGACCAAAGCGGAGATTCTCGAGAAGTACGACCTGTTCGTGGGATCGCAGGCCACCGACTTCGGCGAGGCGCTCGCTAGGCATGACGAGTTCTAAATAAACAATAGGAAATCTATAGCAAAGGCTAAACGTTCAAGATTTATTGATCTCGCTGGGCATCCAAATCCACTGACCCGTTGGGGACCTCGATAGCCAGCGGTCAGTGAATATCGAATTTACAAAAATCGACCCTCGCTTATGCAATGCAGCATTGCTTATCGCATGGCCCAATAATTGACCTTTTTCCAAAATCAAAAGGATTACCACCTTAGCACTTAGCTTATTAAAGGAGCACCTTATGTATGCAGCAAAGAGTTGCTTTTCGGATCTTGTTCCCTAAGCAGCAATGTGGTGCCTAAGGCGTCCAGCGGGCTAATAAAATAGCAAGAAAAAATCGACCAATAGGATCACTTCATTTACACAGCGAAGTGATCTTATTAGTAGGTTTTTTTCGCTACACATCCTCGTACGGCCATCTTTTGGTGGAAAGGCGGCTTAAGTCATAGGCTTAATTGACTTAACCTTACTCTCTAAAATATTGACGTCCTTGTCTTATAAGCAGCAACAACAAAGACAGCTATTTTTTAGTTAGTATACCTATATCAGTTAACTCCTATAATTCCTGTATTGTAATAAATTCAGAATTGGGCCTAGTTTTGAGCTAATTCAATAATTATTGAACGTAAATCCTTCGCTATAACCGCATCGCATTTTTTTTAATCTAACGCCATATATCTACATACACTATTCTATAATAGAGGAAAAAAAAACTAGACCGAATAGTTAAGTACAATTCTTTAGAAAACAAACTATTCTTAGAATGACTACCAATAGAAACCAAAGTACACTGGCTAAAAGCCCTTAAATTGGTGCCAGAAATAGCACCTTACGACGTATCCATATGGACATATCCATACTTTTAATCTTTTAGCGGGAAAACATTTTAACTAACCACATTATGTTTGGCGTCTGTGTGCGTGACAAGGCAAGTAAACACAGCAGACGGAGCGAATTTGTGGCTTGCGTTTTGAGAAGGCGTTTGAAAACCTACCTTCTATAGGTAGTTATTCTAAGTTTTTTTTTGCTTGATTTTATATGAAGTAAACATATTTATCAATGCTATTTTATTTACTTTAATGTAATAACTAAGAAAATAAATCCTGTTGTACTAAAAGTTTAACAAACTAAAGTATATCATAGGTATACATAGATTTGAGGACAATACTAACTATTTTTTCGAGTAAGCATAAAAGATGGCGGGTAAAAAGGCTGGCAACTTTTTAGTACTAAGACGAAAAAAAAAAAAACGTTTAAATTAAAGGAAATTAAATGTTTTAATCCAAAATGTGGCAAAGCCTTCACGTAAAGTAATTCTCATGATAAATTACGATCTGCGCTCACTCACAATCATTCCGAAATGTTTCCGATCCGGATTCCAAAAATTTTAAACTCAAATTTTAAATCTCAGCCTACTTTTAAAAATTTTTGGATAGATAGAAGTTATAAACGTTGTAGATATAAACATTTTTGGAATCCGAACAGAAACGTTTCCGAATTTAGGTGCTGCAGGGCTATTCTTAGTGTGAGAGTGACCAAGATAAAAATGTCATCTCATCTCATGCGTAGGAATAGCCCCCCTGCTCTGAGGTGAGATGAAAGGTCTACACACTTAGAAAATATCACGATATGGAATAAATAGACACAGATTATAATATTTATTGATCGTCTGGCCTTTGCCGAACTTTTTTTTTTAACTAAATTAATATTCAATGTCCAGCGCATGTCAACAATGAATTAAAATAAAAATAAAATCAAAATGAGTAATGAAGAATATAACTAAAATATATAAGTAAAAGTTTTATGTTTGATAATAATTCCTTGCCATATTATATTCTAGAATCTCCAATGGCACTAACTAAATACATACTTATAGTAATTAATATTATGTGTATTTGATTTTGAGCAATATTGTAATGTAGTTGTAAGCTAGGCTAGTTTCTAACTGTACAAAACCAAAGCTATTCCAGTGATTCTATTATTTTAACTGTAACATTCTTATAATATTTTGAATTCCATTTTATTTTTATATGTTAACAATTTGCTATGCATTTATTTTATTGACAAATTCTAAACTTTTATTACATTATTTTTAATATTTACGTACTTAATTGTAACTAAGTAAACAGCGATAAAGGTAAAATAACGCGAAGGTGAAAATTGGCATAATTATTTCTAAGAAAATAAAACGGATTAGAAAAACACTTTACCGCACTTTACTGCTATGTTAAGTTGAACAAGCGGGACAAAAATGAACTAGCCCTACAATAGTTATTTTCAAGGTGAAAAGTTGTGTAGCAAAGTTATTCGGCGGCTCGTACTTTTGAAACCCTCGCTACGCTCATGATTCTATTTTTTACCACTAACTTTGTTAGTGAAACGATAAACAAAATTTTTCCGCGCTTGTGAGGTGAAATATAAATTTACACGCGCCGAATCTGTGTTCGAAAAAAAAAAAAACCGTCAAGCTATCCCAAAGGCGTCAGAAACAATTATTAATAAGTTCTAGAGACCTCATTCAGATGCTAATTTTGACTGTGAATGTAAGTTGAATCATTCTGGATCTTGCCTTGTTCAAAATAACGTTAAGTTTTTAACGTACTTGAAATCGGATGCGCTTCTCGGCTATTATCGTTATCGCTGCGCCTACTGGGAACTTTAAACCGCGATAAATATAAAAGCTACTTTTATCATGACGATAATTCGGATATAAAGTCCGTTAATTTAACAGTTATTGTGCTAATATTTCATAGCGGCAGCCCCACGGGTGTTGTTAATTTTCGCTGCAATTGTAACAGCTTTTATTTACTTTTTAATAAATACGTTTTGAAACTACTTGGCTTTTTATTATTTTGGTAGTTTTGGGAAGTTGATGCTTGATGCTCGTTTACGTTTGTGTTGTAAACAAATAAAAATAGGTTTCGAATCAGTTGTTTTTCGAGAAAGGCTAGCATATTTTTAACCGATTAGCCAGAAAGAATGTTATGTTTTTTCGGTGTAAGCAAGTAGGTACATGCTTAGATACCGAATCGATTCTCATTCAACGTTAGACGTTATTTACAAACACACTTTGTTTAATTTGAAAAGAAGTGTATTTATGCGATCGTGGGCAGCCTGAACGGTACAACTACTGGTACTACGTTTTTCATATTAGTTTACTTATGCTAGCAGCGCTTACCGTCACCACCACAATAATCTCATCTCACTTCTCACTAATATTAGAAATGCGAAAGTGAATGGATGTCTGGATGGATGGACGTTTGTTAATCAATAACACAAGAACGGCGGAACGGATCTGCATGTTATTTGGCACAGAGATAGATTATAGTCTGGAATCGTACATATAATACTTTTTAACCGCGGGTGAAACCACAAGGCGCAACTAGTACACCATAACTCAAGTTGTGTAGATTCGTTATTTCAGCTCCGTAAAATACCTAATTGACTAGAGTACCACAATATTATCGAACATTATCAAATCACAATTATACATGGTAGAGGCAGCTCGAATGATTTAAGCGTTCCCCTGTGGTCGTTCGCTCGTGAGAAATTATACAGTTCAAACAAGCAAATGAACCAGAAGGCACCAGACCCTTGTAATTACTATACTGGGCATGTTATGGAGCTCGGTAGTTGAACAGTGAACTAAACAGATGGATATAGAGTAATAATACAACAGCACTTATACACAATACAATAACAAACAACACAAACAGCACAATAATATAACAGCAACGTAAGCTCATCATAATCTCTCAGACAGTAATTTTTACACGTAAAAAGTTACTAACAAAACTTACAGAAAACAAAAAACTTTTATTTCAGTTTTTTGGTATGTGTTGAAAGGCTAGGTATTTACTAGGTAGGTACAACTTTCCAAACGTGAGATAAGTTATGATGTGAGGTTACGCGTAAAGCAAGTTGTACAGGTAAGAAAGAACGAAAGGAACGCTTTTACAATTTCAAAACCAATTTCTAACATCGAATGTTATTAATTCGAAAATGTCTTATCCCTAGTATGACTAACATCCGTGATTCCGTCATTTGCAGTAATTGGCCCTCTCTGGCCAATAAACGCTCGGCAAGATTTTCCGCGCGATCGTCACACGAGAGGCTCGCCCTCGCAGGCCCTTTGATCTCAGCTAATCGACCGCCGCCGGCTCCAGACTGCCTAGCCTCTGAGTTCTACTGCCTAGTTGGGGATATGAGTGCCTATTCTGGCGGCTGCGGCTTCAAACAGTCCTAATCGTAGCGATTGCACTGGCTATGTTTATGACTAAAGTTGTGCTTGGGTATTTTGAAGTTACGTGTAGCTAATACCTAGTAGGTTTCTGTCTTGAGTTCTTGACATCGATTGTTTCAAGTTGGAATTAGAAATTGTATTTCAGCTCTACAGTGCAGTAGTCCTGCAAATGATTCAAATTAAATGTTTAATGATAAATAAACGGACACAGATCCATTAACATCTGATTTATAAATTAACTGAGATGGCTCTGAGTGAGAGCACTACATACAGAGGTAAAATACATAAACGTGTAGGTATAGGTCCCTTCTGAAATACTAAGAAAGAAAAACAGTCTTATAAAACATTTGGTACATATCGTACCTACTTGTAGCAGTGTAGCGGCGTAAGAATTCAAGAAACACATCACAACAAGCCGCCTCCACTTTACTACACACTAAAACAGTCGACAAAGGCGGCCCACAATTATTTACATAACAAATGCAAATTGCGCGAGCTGAAAATTTACGCGTGGGAAATACTTAGCCGATATTCCTTGGCGTATTTTCGCCTCAACATCTGAAAGGCAAAGGCGTTCTGCTTACATATTTTTGCATACTTATACGGACGACAGTAATACCCCGGTTCATATAAGACGGCGAATTTGTATGATAATTTTCATTTTGCATTCAGTCGCGTTATTCTTCTTCGCGGCGGTAGTGGATAGGGCCTGAGGGAAATTCGCTGGTTGTGTCGCGGATACGTTATTGGGATGAGATGTAGCGCCGGCTTGAAGGGCCGCCGGCGGGCCGCGAACCGCCGGCGGAGTACCGCCGCAACAATGTGCTTCGCTGCAACAAATCAACATATAAACGATAAAATTCTACTTTTTAAATTCAAAAGCCATATTTGGAGCTCATAATACTCCTTATTATTTTGGAGTTACTAGGGTTGAGCATGAAGGTAAAGCAAGCAAGATTCATTAGCATTACCTACTTTGACAACTTTTGGTTATTGAGGTTAATTTATTTGACTGAATAAATCAATTAGCAGCTTTGAATGATTTCAATAAGGCAGCACGGTATGTTTTCAACTACGTTGGTTGTCTATGGTTATTATATTGGTAGATAGGTGCGTCATTGATATTAGCGTAATAATTTACTTAGCGTTTCGTTCAATCAACTCAAAAAAATACAGTATGGCGTCTATCATGGATTTGTTCCAAGTTGCCTTGCGATAGTTTTGTTTACAAGCTGGTACATCTAAAATACTTACATCCTTGTTTCCGCGCTGAAGGTATGTAAGTAATTGTCACCCAGGACTTGTATCAATATCAGTAAATGCGAAGAGCTTACGTGTAGACCCGAAGGCCTCCTCCGAGAGATATTTGCGGAGGGATGGATGGCCATCCGGAGGCATTTTAGGCTGGGGGATGAATAACTTTGGCTTTGTTGAGGGCCTTCACGAATACCCGTATGGATTTGGGAATATCTATATGGATTTTTGCCACGTAGGTTATGGTTGGAAGCCGCGTGAGCTACCTTTAGGTAGGTACAAGTAAGTACTACACCTTCTTTCGTCGACCTCGCAAATAGGAATAAGTACGAAGTCAAAACGACTATTGATTTTTTAATTTTAGCTGCATGTACTTCTCAAACATATATTATTCCTGTAAATCCTATATGGGTTGGATTTATTTTTGAGGTTGGCAGTAACAGTTATTGACTCGTCCCTAATTAATTTTACAAGTGCTAATCCAATACGATTAAAAATTATTGTAAAGATTGATTTTATGTACACATGACACAATTTTTTGCTGAATATACAGGGTGTCCCAGAAGTCGACGTCAAGCCGGAATCGGGTGATAGGCCAAGTCATAATAGTTATTAGAAAAATATTAAAAAAAATCTAAGTTTTTTTTCAGTACAGACAGTTAAAATTGGGCGAAGTATTAATTTTAAAGACATAGTGGAGCAAAAAGTGTCAATTTCTTCTAAGCTGGGGCAGTTGCCCTAAAATTTTAGGCAACAATTTACAGAAATAAATAAAATAAATAAATAAATAATAAATAAATTCGGGACACTTCCACACACGGTCGCCTGACCCCAAACTAAGCAAAGCTTGTACTATGGCTGCCAGGGACTGATATACATACTTAGATATTTTTAAATACATACTTAAATACATATTAACACCCATTATTGAATATCATTCAAGATCATAGAATTAATTTTTTTTTTTAAGAAAAGTAAAGATTTGTAGCAACAGGAGTGAAAATACCGTCATAGGGTTTAGATTTTTATCATTTTTTTAAATGCCTATAATTTTTACAATACATAACTTAGATTTTATTTTTTTATTTTTCTGATAACTACTATGACTTGGCCTATCACCCGATTCCGGCTTGATGTCGACTTCTGGGACACCCTGTATAGATAGAGCATTCCAAAACACAGTGCAAGGTTCCCTAAGTCGGCAAGTACACAAGTGTTTTACTTTCAAATCCTCTTTAATGATAGAACTTATAAAAGTTCTGAAGCAATATCTCAGGTAGCAAGCTTCTAAGTGTGAAACTTGGAGATGTTGTATCCAGGCACCCAGACGTCCGTTATTGCTGTACTTTTTACTTTAAACTTTAGAGACAATGTACTATGGCTAACTTTAAAATGTAGAAGAAGTATCATAATACTTATCTATACTTAAAACGTTTTGTGTATAAAGAAACACTAGAGATGAAATATTTGTTGTTGTTGGTATTGAGCCAATTTAATCTTTGCCTCTGTGAATTTATAGACAGGCGATAAGTTACCAAAGCGCTTAAAATTGTATGAAAAAATATGATAAAATAAGAACCTTGACCCTTGTTCTCATATGTTATGTCATTTTACTTTATCGTGGATTTTAGGCGTGATGGAAGTTGTTTATAGACTTACCTCCCTTTCTTGGGCATATTGTATAATCTGTGTTTTCCCAAAAGTTTAAGTATTACCGCCAATCCCTGCCCCTTATAGGTTTACAACAACTAGTCATAAGCATCTTAAGACAGTTAAACAACCCTCTTACTGATAAACGTTGAACATAATATAGCCTCGGAATATATATGTTGCAGCCAACTTGCTGAATCAGCCGTTCAACTATTAATAGCTTCCTGAATGATATACAGATGTAGCGTCTCATGCAACATTTAATAAACTGGCTGGCTGATGCTCAGCCCGTTCATACAATAGGATGATTCCCTAAAAACTCCTGAACTGAGCTAAAATTCCCGTTTTAGACCGAAGAAATGTGTTTTAAATTAATCATGATAGAAATGAAATCAGAAAATCGTTAAAACTAACCGCAATTCTGATAGACATGATATTAAAATAACCTAAAACCTCACTTGCCCGACTCCTTTATCAGGGCAAATCCGACTTGGATTGGTTAGGTTAGATTAGAAGGTTCCCGCCTTAGCTTTCTAATATTATTTCTAGCGTATTTTTTTTTATTACAACCCGTAAACTTAAACTTAAATGACTTGGCTAGGCAAGTAGTCAACGTTGTCTATCCATGTCATTTTGCCTAGCCGTTTGCCGGATGCGACATCGGTGTTGTCAATTTATTTCTTTTAAGTTTTTAACTCGATCGAAAAAGACCAAACATTGGATAACTATTCAGAGGCAACAACAACGTTTGTTAGTAATGGATACTACATAATATCTGACTATTTGTACAAAATAGAGTATCATTGCACTTGTTAGCACATTGCAGTCCAAATGCTTCAGAGCGCGTGAAGGGCTCGCCAGCTGCAGATTACCAGCGTCTCAGAGCCCGGGTTACGGCATCATTATCTTAATCGAGACTTTGAATTTAATTTGGCACGCGCGGTGTGCCGTCAGCTCTCGCACTAATGAGTTCCAAACTTTCTTCTTTCCGAGATTAAGCCAAAAATGTCCCGAAAAACTTGCGCTCCGTCCCATGACATACATAATATCTTCCGTCGTTTGTCCCCGGACAACTTTACTACTTCGTCGGCTGTTTACTCAAGTATGCTCAGGGGGACGAAATTTAAAAGTTGTTTTTTATTGCAATAATTTTCTCCGTGAGCGATACTTGAAGTGTCGGTTTAATGATTGAAATGTTTTTGTTGCGACTTTAATGTTTTGCTTACATACATTTGGTGGTATTTTAAGAGAAACTAAACCTCTCCTGTAACCCTCTTACTAATAAAGTAATAGTCATACAGCGTTTTGTCTTTTTATATTTCTTTTAAATTTTTAACTTGATCTAAAAGACAAAACACTGCTATTGTGTAACTATACAACGCTTATTAGAAACGGTGAGTGTTCTGTCGGCCCCGGCTATGCCAGTTACGTGGTTATTAACGTTATGTAATTGTAGACCCGAAATTTATTAATGCCACGCATATTTTACCAGACCCTTTATTCTGACGCGTGTTAATCTCACTCCTTTGACTTTTCAAAGCAAGAGACAATGACCAGAAAAAACCTCACGCGTAAGAATAGCTTAACTACTGTTTTATCTCATGCTTCGTAGTGTGGTCAATCACACACTAAACTTCGTAGGCTACAGCTACGATTCTCTAAACTCGTTACGTACTGCACATGGCGTCGTAGACTGTGGTCTACGAATTAAAGCTACGCTTCGTAGAATCGTGCTAAGTAGAGCTGCTAGGAAAATCTTTGTGGTCTTCATGCGCCAGTGCGCAGTAACGTGTTGCGTAAACCAAACGCATATTTATACAAACACTGTACAGGTTCAATGCAAGTCACAGTTACAGTACCTACCTACAGTTGACAGCATAAACACTATCAACTTACAATTCTTCACGAACATTAAAATAAACAAACTGCAACAAAAAAACATTCAAAACAAACCAAAATTCATTTCACCTTTGCCCTCTAACGTAGTTTACAAAAAAATATCTATTGCATGTGTGCTCAGTCACCTGTACTTTACCTACACATTTTTATTTGCTTAAACAAAAGGTACGTCCGAAAATGCTGAAAAATAATTGAACCAGGCCTGCACAGCCTTTTGTATATGCGTTTAGCATTCGGCGCGTTTCAAACGCTCGTGTAACTAGATCACGCGAACTGTTGAACTGCGCCCGGGGCGCGCCGCCGCGCATCGGACTGCTGCCTCTGTTTGTATTGACAAATATTTATAGGTTTCGAATCGACTGAATTATTTTCGCATATCGCATGTCCCAATGCAGCAGTTTCAGGCACTAACGAATGCATCAAGACTTTATTTTACAAAAAACATTGAAACTCTCCAGCTAATTTAGTTCACAGTAAAAATGCACAGCAAAAACTAAGTTAATGTCTGAAGTACTCTGATGGCGGACCGGTCTAAATCTGGCTACACTCTCCGCTTAAAAAATCTTCACTTTAGTGCTGTAGGTTTTAGTTTAAGAGCCAGCTTCCTATTTAAAAAATAAATAAAAAATCATTTTTTTGAACTTCACAATCAAATTGCCATAGGTACATTTCTCTATCATAAAATACGGACCACGTACTTTTCGACACAAGTTATGCTTGACTGACTGTCCTATTTCGGAGGGAATAAAGTTTCCAGTTTACGATTAGGTATTGAGAAGGTGTTTGCCCCTCTCCCTGACTATGTCAAGACGTTGAACAAATATTTATGTAAAGTTCCTACCTTTCCGTATCCACTTTAGATACCAAGTCTATTTAAGTGTTCAGTAGAGTTAACGCTCGCTTTAGATTTATAAAACTAAACACGACAGACAGTGGACGACGCGCTAAAGCCTAGTATTAAGCTTTGTCTGCCGACTTAGAGTTCCTTATTTATTATTTTTCTTTGCCTTCTTGCCATGAATGATGAATTTTGTCTCCATACTGCTATATGCATAAATACATACAGTATGGAGTCTGTCGAGAAGACAACTGAAGAACTTTTGGAACAAGTTTGCAAAATTCAAAAAATAAATCGAGTCTTCGTCCTACTAATATTATAAACGCGAAAGTTTGTATGTATGGATGGATGGATGGATGGATGTTTAATAGCACATAGGATACTTTTTAACCGCGGATGAAACCGCGGGGCGCAGCTAATACAAAATAACTAGTCACGTGATCAATTTAGCATGAAAACTTTCTCGATTTTTTGCAATCTTGTGTTCTAAATTTGTTTACTTTTACGTTTAGTACTACTAAGTATTACCACACCCAAAACCAGCACGTTGTAATCGAGTCGAATTTAGGTTTTTTTTCATGTCTACTTTTTGACGATTCTGTATTTCGTTTAAGTTCTGCGAGGTCTTAGTTAGTCTTTATTTACCTACAACAGAGTGTTTCATTAATTAAACGCTCCACACCTCAGCGCAAGGAGTCGCTATTACGCCTCGCTCCCGGCAGGTGTCACGTTCGATTCCCGTCAAATCGATTTCTTCCCCGCATCTCTGCCAGTCTCCGTGATTAATGATGTGGTGGATTTTCATCCAATTATTCTAAAAATATTGCTCAACTTTCAAAAGATAAATTACCTCTACTGCCTTCAAAAGAGAATTTACCGATGTGAAATACACATATAAAGCTGTTTAGAGAGCATTTTGAATTCAGTTTTGGTTAGGTTCAATGAGTTTTTGAAAGAACTTCTAATGATGTAATTTTATGTCCACCCTTATTGTCAGGTCTTCAAGGTATAACATGGCTATATATAATAATGGATTGATGGTCACAAATGTTGATGATTGTATTTGTTTACCACAAAAACTTAGTAAGAAGGTACTAATTAAATATCTTTGACGAGTTTTGGTCAAAACGTCCCTTTTCGAACCATTCATTACCAACCTTCCACAAGGTGGTGGTTTATGAAGCCGTCAAATTATACTCGTAGATAGAAACTCATCTATTTTCAGTTATCTAACAACACTTACCATAACTAACTTTTCGGACGATAAAGTTTATTTTTCTCTGAACAAATATTTTCATAAAAGGACAGCTTTGACGCTGGTGTCAGTTCCAATTTTAATACATCAGTGTGTGAATTAAATACACCTACAAAAATATATTTTATGTAATGTTCGAAAGAAAAAACAATAATCACATTAGGTACTTAATGTAAATTAAAAGAGTTCTGACTAGCTTTCAACATGTACTCGTATTGCTGTATTGCTGTGTGGTCGTTTCTGTAAAGTATAGGGTAACTAAAAAACCACGGATTAAAATGTCAGTTTTTGAATCCAGTTTTCTTGTGCGAGTATTTACGCTGATTAATTTGTTTTTTGGTAGCTATTGCAAGATAACTTCTTCGAAATTACTGTCCATGATTCTGAGATTTTGCTGTCTATTCGTTCCATTGTCATCGATCTTTCGGATCTGCTTAAACCCAAACGAATATCCAATGATTTTTCTCAATACTTTTGGGGAAGGCTTACTGACTTCGTTGGCATCGCAAATTCATGCGCAAAAGTATATTTTCAGGTTTATAAAAACCATGAATACTTGCGACAAACTTATGTGCTACGGAAATAAATATACCTTTAAAAAATCCATGGCATACATGGCAGTTATCTTGTTAATTATGTTCATTAGAGTGTTTAATTGCATTAAAGTGATGATGAAGTCTAAGCTCATTGAAGACTCTTATTTTATGGCTTTAAGCTACTTTTACGCAGTCATATCTATAGATTTAAATGCCTTCAAAGCAACAAATGTTATTTGTTTGTTGCGAAACCGCTTGAAGATGTTAAGGAAGACGTTGGCCAAGAACAGAATTCCCGTAAATATTGTCGGAAATTGTGAGATCAAACAAAATTTGAAATTAGTACGCAAATGTATTTTTAATTATTATCATCTTTTGGATGCTTTCGACAACATTAACATGGAGATGCAGGTGGCGGTAAACAAATTATATTTTATTATTAAAGCGATGTTTTGATTCAAAATGAGTTTAACTCATAGGCTGATTTTGGAGCAATTAATGGTTTTGAAACAATATTTTTATTTTTCCACGTCAGACCATATACGTAATTCTGGCGAATGCGGTATTACCTCAGTCACTTTCACTTCCAAAACTTTTCTAATGAGAGAAAAAAGGATGAAAATTATGTCGCTCGTCCCAGAATACGGTCCCATATCCGAGATGCTTCTAAGGTTTCTAAGGCCTCGTTAAAACATAATCAACGCGCGTCAACACGCCTAGACTGTCTGAGCGCTTGCAAACATTGGCATAAAATTTGCAGTGCTGTCAGTGGCTGAAAACAAAATTATAACATGAGACTTGGTTAGAAGGTCTAAGCAAGAGACAGTTCAAAAAGCAACACTTTCACGAGTAAATTAACATTAATAGATCTAGCAGGAAACTTGCTGGAAAACATTTCAAAATTTCATCAAGTCCTAAAAGTAACATTCTGGCAACGCTGAATATTTGATTTCCCCACGTCATGCGTCTTGCTGAATGAGGCCTAACATATCAAATTCTATCAAAATAAAAAAAAAAAATTTACTTAATGGTAATTCTATTTACTTTATTTCAGTTGATTTCCATTCTAGTTTTCATTGTTCCAAGAATGGTAGGACATGCTTTTTATCATACCATGATAATTCTCAGAACTAACGTAAGTGCAATTTAAATTTATCTTTAAACTATCTTGAAAAAATACTGTTTCAAATTAGCTGTTTCTTTTCAGAATGTAAATTCAATAATGGTGTTCAATATCATGGATTCGTGTCTGGTATTCATGTTAATATTTGGTCCGAGTCTTGCCGCCGAGTTGTGTATGAGCGAGGTGAACATGATCAAGACGTTGCTGACACAGCAGATTATACAATGTTCAGGTAAACATAAGTTGTAGTAAGTGCTCATTATTTGCTTTGCCAGAATAGTATGTTTCTTGTGCTGTTTTTTATTATGTTGGTTTTTTATATTTGATAGCCTGCTAAACGGCCTTCGTTGCGAAGAGGATGCGGCGTGGACACGATTCAGGCGTGAAAACTGTTAATATCGTTTGTGTAAAGTTGTGTAAAATTCAAATTCAACATACGTCGCATTCACACATTTTAAATGAACAAGTTTTGAAGCGGCACCGTCTGAACCTTGTCTTTGCCGCATCCTTGCTTTATGTCCGGCCTGCTTAATTCGGGTCTAAGAATTACTATGTTGGTGGGATACCTGACATAACTGAAAAGGTAAGAGATGGTATATGTTACGTTCAACACCGTGGCATCAACACACCTCCATACGTAGTTTAAAGTATCACTTTCTGTCTAGCTCTCTGTCTTAGTCAGTTTTGACAACGTCTCTAGAGCTTTAGAATTCTATGAACGAGAAGAGCTTGAAACCAGTTTAACATCAGATTTTCTGTCTAGATGTGGCTCTCGCCGGTGAGCTGCAATGGGCCCTCGACTGCGTGTGCCGTCGTCCCTTCAACTTCACTCTACTGCGTGCCATACCCGTCGATATACACCTTTTAGGCGTCGTCTTCACCATTTGCGTAACCTATACCATCCTCGCTATGCAGTTCATGCGATTTGTTGTCTTAGAATGAAATTTTCTTCGTAAAAATGTTTTTACAACAATAAATATATTCGTCGACTTGTAAACCTCCTCCGTTTCGTCAGTTAAAAAGCACGATAGCGATGGCAAAGTAGCTAGCACGATTCAAATATTTTGTGGTTAGGATCAACGATTTTTTGTATTGGGCAATGAGCAGTTATACCGTGTTGGTACTGTTGGTTTCGTAGTTGAAGCTGAAATTTTCGCTGAGACAGCCCGAGATCCTATCGTATGAAGGAGCACCTATACTTGTCTAATTAATTTACTGGCACTTACTCGCTTACCTTAACCTTGAACATGCTCAGTCAATATTACCAAAATAGTTTCAAACTTGTCCAAGCATCTTCGGTTTTCGGTTCCGCCCCAACTATTTTACCACTGAACCTTGGGGAGGCGTACCTCAAGGAGTTTCCTTTCGACCTTTCTTTAAAGTTGTGGATTATTCGCTCGGAACAAATTGATAGGATCCAATATAATGTTCGAATCCATGATCAGGACTGGGCGGGCTCCACAAAGGGAGAGTACGCCTGGAATTTAGATTAAAAATGATCCTGAAACAAGTGCAATGTTTCGTGAAATGTTGAAAAATCGATATTTATTTCTTTGGAGGGTTATGGGGTTGGCCGATTTTGTTAGTCCTAAGAATATGGGTTTATCTAAAGCTTATAATGCATTCGGTAGGTAGGTAAATCGTTAAGTAAGTTAAATGTACCAATTGTGTTAGTGTGTAAAATAGAGGTGCAAATAAAACTGTCTCATTATTGATTTTCTAGTTTTTCTATTGGTTCAGGACTTGTACGTTTTCATGAATTAAAATATCAATAGATTTTGATGAAATTTGGCAAGAAATCAAGCATTATTTTATATTACTTCTCTCTAATTCTTGGACAAAGCATCGTGTCGCTACCATATTTATCACGATAAATATTAAGTTTTTTTGCCAACATTCTCATTATTTAATTTTTCAAGTAGATATTTATAAATGTTTCTATTTGACATTTTATCTAATTTCATAATTTATTATTGACATAATTAATTTGCACACCTAATGTGAGGTAGTTCTTGAGGTAGTATTGGCTCTGTGAGGTAGTATTGGCTGTTCAAACCTAAATTAAGGTCATTAATTGTAACCTATTGACGAGCAAATAAAGAAATTGAATTGAATTGAATTTCTAGTCTAATATTTACATTATATTTTTATTTGTGTTTTTCCTTTGCTTTTTTTTGTTTTCTTTTAATTGTATATTGTAGTCCCGTTCGTCTCCTAAGGTCAATGCTGAAAATCAGCGCTGGAAAGAAATTTTCAGCATTATAGCTGAGCATTACCTATTACCATTAGTAGAACACCGCACCTTGATCCGTAAATTACACCACTACGGAATTCGTGGAATCGCTCTAGATCTTGTCGAGTCATATTTAACTGATAGACAACAAAAAGTGGGAATTAATGGCGTCACATCTTCCGGATCTTTAGTTACAATGGGAGTACCACAAGGTTCTATCTTAGGCCCGTTCTTATTTTTGGCGTATATAAATGATTTGCCGTATATGGTTAAGGACCTTACAGACATAGTTCTATTTGCTGATGATACATCTCTTATTTTTAGAACAGATAGGAAAGATAGTGAACTTGTGCATGTGAACAACGTACTGACTATTATTTCGAGATGGTTCGCTGCGAACAATTTGTTACTAAATGCAAAAAAAACTAAGTGTTTAAAGTTTTCCATGCCTAATGTTAGATATATAGAACCAAACGTAATGCTTGAGGGCGATAAACTTAACATAGACAAGGCGACGGTGTTCCTGGGTATAAGCATTGATTCCAAACTGCAATGGGGTCCACATATTAGTGCTCTGTCTGGGAGACTTAGTTCTGCTGCTTATGCGGTTCGCAAGATTAGGCAACTGACGGATATAGCTACAGCTCGGATGGTTTACTTTGCTTACTTCCACAGCATAATGTCATATGGCATTTTGCTGTGGGGATCAGCTGCTGAAGTGGAGGCAATTTTTATTTTGCAAAAGCGAGCGGTTCGCGCTATCTACGGAATGGGTCCCCGTGAATCATTGAGAGATTTATTTAAAAAAATAAATAAATTAACTTTACCTTCTTTATATATCTTTGAAAATATTATGCACGTTCGCAAAAATCTACATAAATTTAAATTGAACAGTGACTATCACAATTATAACACTAGAAATAAGGATAGGATAGCTGTACAGAGATTTAGACTGACTAAGTCAAGAAAGTCATTTTTAGGCAACTGCGTTCGTTTTTACAATAAAATCCCGAAAAATATAACAGGGCTCACCGAGGGAAAATTCAAATCACATGTAAAAACTACATTAATGAAAAGAGGATATTAAGTATAAGGTTAAGAATTATTTAGAAGATAAAGATGTCTGGAGCTTTCCACTTCCGCCAAGTAGCCACTAGTATTTATAGATATTACCTAGTTGTAAGCCAAAATTTGTGAGACTGTAATTTATTTATTATTTGAAAAAAATAATGCCCCTCAGTTTCTTGCCTGTTCTTCTGAGTAGAGGCTTTTTATCCGAACAAGGCGGTCGAGTCTATTTAAATAACTTTGACGTTCATAAGTGTATCTTTGATACCTAAATTGAATAAAAACATTTTGACTTTGACTTTGACTTTGACTTTGACATTGACCTTTTTTTGACGTACTGGACATTACAGTGACAGCACTGTTTTCGTTAATTTGTGTATTGGTATTAAGTATTGTCACCGTCTTTGTAGTGTCTTGTGTGTCAAAATAAATGTATGTTTCTTTTTTTTTTTTCATTGATCCTGCATTATACATCGAATATAGAACTCTCTTACCTATTGACTTTTATCTCATTTCACGTCAAATAAGCGGAAAAGTAAGCACTATCTTGAGGAAACCCGTTGGACCCAGCTTGTATTACAGTAGAGTTAACTCGGTCTAAATTCACTCCACGATTGTTGACAGCTGCGGTTCTGTTAATATTTAATTATAACGGTCATAATATGTGACGTCACAGAAATAACCCACTAAATACTAGCTGTGACGTGAAAGTTACTAATCCGTTAATGGACTTTTAAATATGAAACACAAACTTTTGGATTTACATAATCTGTATTGGGTATTAATACATTTGTTGCATTTATTCTTTATTCTATTTAAATTATAAATGCGAAACAAATATTTGTGAGGAAAAATGTTTGTGAGGAAATATTATGTTTGTTAGTTTGTTACTTCTTCACGTTCAAACGGATGGATGAATTTGGATGAAGTTCGGAGCGAAGATTGCTTAAGATTCGGAAGATTGTTATCCTAGATAATCACATAGGCGCTACACCGGGGTTGGTTGAAAACATGGTATAATAATATACTCCACCAGGTCTAGCATTGCAGTCTCGTGGGCTGCACGTAGTGACGTCAATCGGTGCCTAAGCAAGACCGAAATAAGTCAATTACAAATAGCTCTAAAGAGGCTATATGGCTATACTATAGGGCGGCCAGAGACTGATATGAAATGAAATTGTTTTTATTCCGGATTGTTACACCCATATTAAATGCAAAATAAATAAATAAAAAACTAAGATGATTAATAAAATAGAAAAATAATAATAATAAAATTAGATTATGGGCTTGTGGTACGTCCTCCACATCCGGTGTAGAGGACTGGAGTCCCAGTAGCGCACTGCTTCCACCAGTGCGTTGTCGGAGCGGTGCAGGGCAGTGCGCGCGGCGGCCGACCGGCTCCGCAGTAGCGCCGCCCGACCGGCTCCGCAGCAGCGCCGCCAGCAGGCGCGCGCCCCGCGGCGAACATGCCGCTCGCGCACCACCGAGCACGCTGGAACATCGCGCGCCACGCGTCATTGTACTGCACACGCATCTCGCTCATGGCAGTCTTAGTGTAGTTAGTCCACAGCTCCACAGTGTATACGCTGGTGCAGTAACTGATGAACAGCTGATCATACTCGTACTCGGGGGCTGAGCTACCCACGTCCGTAGGAGTGTACTCTATTCTGATTCCCTACACGTGGTCCCCGGGTAGTGCTAACCGGGTAGCAAACTCTGGTGGGAGGCTTCGGCCGTGGCTAGTTACCACCCACCGGACCAAGCCATGCCGTGAAATGACCTAGTCGTGTTTCGGGATGTAGTCCGGTGTAACCGTTCCGAAGACGGGTCTGAGTAGTAGCGTACTTGTAGCGCTTCACTCAACTGCCGTCTTTGTACTTCTTCACTCTAGTAAACTTCAATGCTAGAGTGAATAAGTACCGTATAGGTCGTCGTGCTCTATCTTAGACCACTACGTCGTTTAACATCAGGTGAGTTAGTGGTCAAACGCCGACCTATTATTCATAAAAAAAAAAAAAAACATACATAGATCATACATACTGACAGCAGATATACATACATACATAGATTCAACTGGTACAATTGCGTCTGTGGGGCAATCAACCACCTACATTTTTTTTTCTATCTTTAGTAGCAATAATCTGTTCAAGATGAGGCTAATTTGTGAAGAGTTGGTCAGTTATTATCAAAAGACGCATTTGATAATAACTGACCAACTCTTCACAAATTAGCCTCATCTTGAACAGATTATTGCTACTAAAGATAGAAAAAAAAATGTAGGTGGTGCCTCATTTGTAAAGGGTTTGTCAGTAATTCTCGAAAGAAGCAATTGCCCCACAGACGCGTTTGCCCCAGTTGACCCATATCATTAAAACTGAGTCTCCAATATCGATTTTATCACAAGACCATCAAATAAGTACTCATATTACTAAAATATTTGACGGAAAATTAGAAACGAACTCGACCATAAAAAGGCGGTAATTTTAAAAGGATTTTCCATCTTGTCAGGGAGATTACTTATTTTAGTAATTTTACTTTTAATAGCTTTGAGATTGACTTCAACTCTTACAAAGTTTGCTTTTGTATTGGTTGAATTCTTTTGCAAAGTGCAACCAGTGTGGATTCTACTTCTGCTAGGTATTCAATTGCTCAACTATGTATGTTGTGTATATTATTATGGTAGTGCGAGTTCCAGATCGAATGGAAAAATGTATGAGTATTTTCAAACTTTTAGGTGACACTTCAACTATGACGTTAAATGTCACACTAAACTATAAGATCCATTAATTTTCTCATGCTTATAATCCTCTCTATGCGAACTACGTTCTAAATTAATTTCATTAGCTCATGTCAGTATATTTTTGACTTCAACATATGACAGGCACATTTTTGTAACTTTTTACTGATATCAAAGTTGTATTCCCAGTCCACGTATCAAAGCTTCGTTGTCTTTTTCCATTTTATCTTTTTTGCTCTCTCCTACCATATTCGTATATCTTTTGTTTGGATAAGCCTTCAGATTGTACAGTGCCTAAAGTACTACATTTTGTTCCGTTTTGCGGTTTTTGGGGCTAATGAAATGAGGCAGATTATATGATACCAATTTTGTCAGTTTATGGAAAACTAGCTGCGCCCAGCGGTTTCACCCGTGGTCCCACAGGAACCGTTTATTTTTTCGGGATAAAAAGTACCCTATGTCCTTTTCTGTACCCCAGACAACATGTATGCAAAATTTCAAGATGATCGGTTGAGTGGTTGAGACGTGTAAGCGTTACAAACAAACAAACAAACAAACAAACTCACATTCCCATTTTATAATATTATTAGTAAGTACATAACTTTTGTTGTAAGAAAGTTTCGTGAGATACTGGTGAACAAGGTTAAACAAAGCAAAAATAATTATTTTTGCTCATTTTGCTAAAAGAACTTTTTAGTCTGAAGTAAATTTACGTGAATTTCAACTAGTTACGACTAGTGGCTCTGTGAACTGTAGACCTCGCGGCCGACGTCTATCCTCCTCTACATGCAGGTCACATTCCTCACCGATTTTCGTGAAATTTTGTGAGCAGGTTAATTACAGTTATTTTTGCTGAGTCAGAATTTGTATTTTTTTTTAAAGTGGCGGAGAAATCGAATCTACTACAGATCAAATTAAATGTCTCCGCCATTATCAACAATTTCCAAAAACTGGCTCGATAAAAAAATTCTTCAAAGTTATTGAACCAATTCATAATATTTCAAGAGAATTAGTTAAGCAATGTGACCTGTAGAGAAAGATAGCGATCCGGACAGAATTCGGACATACGAAAGCATTTTTGTGTCGAAACTGAAGCATAGATGGTTCGCTCGCTAACGCTCTTTCGGTCGGCTACGACTTGAATATCAAACAAGATACACTAGTAATAAATTAATGCCATGCATAACTGATAGGTACTGTACTTCATCGTAACGCGTCTCTAAGTTAACTTTACTTTTTAAATAAAATTATTAGAGCCCATTAAAATTTTGACCACACAGTGTAGGCATGGAGCCCCTGATCAACTGTTTCCGTTTACGTGGAGGTACGTTTGGGCACATATAGGTATTTGCTCAGACGTCACTGTCAACATCGACCGACGGGCTCTGTGCATACTTGATAAGCCTCCATCTGACGCCCGCTTGACGAGTCTGTTGCCTTAGTCAATTCTAGGTATGTCCATGGCTGACTCTGTTGCTTTAGTAATTTCTAGAAATGTCCATGCCCTGGTCAATGTTGCCGCAGCCAATTTTAGTGACTGTCATTACCATAACCAGTGGCCCGCTCCGAACTGACAAGTCGCGGCCCTAATTTCTCCACAATTCCTTATGAAATTTGACTCATATTGGAACTTTATAATTGTTCAAATGGGCTACTTGCCTCCAGAGTTCATAGAGTTTAGATCAACAGTCCAATCAGTCCAGCAAAATCCAGTTTTCCCAGTGGATTTAGTGACCTGCGTTTCACTCGGTCAATGAAAACGTATACCTATTACTAAATGTAGCTAACTTACTGTGGGTGAAGGAAACTTTTCTTCTTTACTCGAATATTATCGTGGTTCGGGCTGGGAATGTGACAGGAACGGGAAAAGATGGAACTTACTTGCATTACCGGGCATATTACGGTCAATTTATGGGCCATATCAGGGCGAAAATGTTTAAGGGTGACTTTTTACTGCAATTTTTACGCTTTTGTGTAACTGCAAAGACTGTCATGGGATGTTCACTTTGCTACATGTTATAACAAAAGTATAATTTAAGTACTTGGGGCACAAAGTACGCCGGCTGCTTTCAAGATCTGCGAGCTGCCTCTCGAGTGATAGACATTATTTTCATCACCGACACTTCCATTGGAAGGTACATGGGAGTGACGGGAACAAAAACAATGTCGGCTGCTCTAGAATCAGCACACGGAAAACAAACACGGAACCTTCTTGGCGTGTCGCAATAAACGTTTCTTTATGTAAAAGCATAATAAACTCGAAAAAATACGGAAAAGACTTTTAAAGCACATTAAGCCAAACATCTTCCTCGGGCGTTTGCATAACATACCTTAATGCTCAATTTAATATTAATTTATCCACGTAAAGGTAACGTGGAATGAATTAAATTACTTGCTTCTGCTACAAAGAAAACGTTAATTAACCTTTTTAAAGACAGAGGAGAAGGAGCGAACTCTGTAAATTAGAAACAACATGTGTACTTACTTACTTATTTTCTCTTATGCTTTTACATTTTCCAAGTAAGAAACAGATTGGCTTCATCCCAATTTGTTTAGAAAATTATTTCTTGCGGTATTTTAATTTCACGTTACGATATCAAAGCATACGATTGCTGACGTAAATATAAATAAAATATGGTTTGATCAAATTGAAACAAATAAAATGTTTAGCCTGAGTCTGCCTAAAGCACATAATTTGTTCAACTTATTGCTACAACTTATTAAAAAAATACTCTAGAAAAAAGGTTAAGGTTATTTTTGCGTAGAGAAAGCACGTAGATCCAGAGCAGAGAACGTAAGTTACATTCGCTTGTCAGACCTGATTAAACTTTATTGAGCGGCGTAGAACGGTGACAACCCTTTGTTCTAATTCTGCATGCAACCGCCACTTTACCCTCGCCACTTTCCACTTCTTTCTTCCCAACACCGAAGGTCCTAAATCGGATAGCCATTCATTCATGGGTATGGCAACAAACGCTGGCTTCAAACAATTACTGGCATGCTCTAATTTTACTATCTGACGTTTTCCCGGGACCCGATCTAAAAAATCTCTAGAAAAAACTGATTCGATTTGGAGAAATGGTTTGGACGAATAAAGTTCGTTAGTTGCTCGGGTAAGCAAGAATGTTTGGTTTTTATATAGTCCTAGCCGATTGAGTTAGGCCGATTGGATGAATCAAAGTATTAGGGATCTCATTTTAGAGAGTTTAAAGGCCTTATCCTATGCTATGTTTACCTTAAGTTTTAGACATAAATACATTTCTTTCAGATATATTTAGGTATTGACTGGGATGATTGAAGCGAGGTTCATGAAGCTCAGGTTTTAGAGGAAAACCGAAAGGGTGGGGTTGAGATTTTGTATTGTTTCCTAAAACTTGTGATTCTTCGAGTTTTAAAGTGCAGTTATCATTAGAAATGCATATTTAATTGACACTGGCAAATACACAAGACGTGCAGCGCCAAATTTTTCGAAGAGGAAAAAGGTGACGTTTGTGAAGCATTTTTTTTTTGCATTTTTTTCTTTTTCCCGCATTTAGGGGAATTTGGCGTCGCAAGTCATGTGCATTTATCAGTGTCAAGTACCAATCATTCGTTTTCACATAATTATGATGGGATGATGATGAATCCCTCCCCTTTTCCCATTCCAGTAAAGTGTTGGATACTTACTGAAACTTTAAGTGAACTTTTGCAGAAAACACAAAAAGTCGCGTTTCGTAATGTTTGTATCATTTGCCCACACTCGTGCACATTGACGAACCGGTAAATGTTAATAATCCACCATTGTTACTCTTTAACACTCGAAAGATTACTTACAAGTTTTAGAAAATAAAACAAAATCACGACATCATCTTTTCGGTTCCCGCCAAACCTCCTTTGTAAAGCATTGTATGTATATATGTGGTTCGACGTTATCGTCCCCATCGTGAATCGAATCTGTACTCGATTAGCACAGGACTGAAATATACCTATTCTAGCCTAGATACTTACCCACATAATGACGGCTATATAACAATACTCAATATATAAATTTGAAATAATGATGATAGCAAAAACACACTGTTCCTTTACCCTAATAAAAAGTCAATTCAACAGTTACAGAGAAAGAATCAATAACACAAACTTTTCTCATACTTGACTAACTGCTGGCAAATGGCACTTGTTCAATTAGTTTGCGCAGTTGATAGGACATTCCATGGGATAAAGTTTCAAAGACTCCCATTATAAAGTCTTTAAAGTATGTGATAGGTACGAAACGGATTTTAAACCCGCGCACTAGCTTGACTATTTACTTTTTTATGTGCGCATATTATATTATTAATCACTTCCACTTCCGCCAAGTAGCCACTAGTATTTATAGATATTACCTAGTTGTAAGCCAAAATTTGTGAGACTGTAATTTATTTATTATTTGAAAAAATAATGCCATTCAGTTTCTTGCCTGTTCTTCTGAGTAGAGGCTTTTTATCCGAACAAGGCGGTCGAGTCTATTTAATAGCCTTGTGTAGTTCGCGAACGAACTAGGTCGTAAGAGCGCTCCCACAGATGAACTACGCGAACTAGCTCCTTCATTTCCCGCTCCATAGTTCGTTAGTTCATGACCGAATGAGCAAGGGTGGAGTCAAACGAACAAAAGTCATTGCTCAACAGCTGTTGATTATTTTCATAACCTGGTAGAAGTTATAAAAAAAATCGTAACCTTTCATTCCCTGCCTAAAATAAGGAGTGTTTTTATTTATTGCACCACTAAGCCTAGGTGTTATTACAATAATCATATACTTTTTTTCATTCAGAGGTTTTTATTATTGTTTATTTATTTATTATGGGAACTGACGTGGTTTTCACACATTTTGGAATTACTCACGTACCGCATTCGGCGATCTTTATCAAGGCGAGTGCGCGCGCGCGGTCATAAATCATAAAGTTTATTTATAGAAAAAAAAATTGTAGGCAATCCATAATCATTTCGCGTGACCGTGCAAGAGCAGTAACAGGACGAGCGAACGATCTGCCTTCCTCTGATTCAAACTGGGAGCTGACGAACTAGAAGAGCGAACTAGTTCGTCTAGGAGCGGCGTCCTAAACTGAGCGATCTCCATCGCGAACTACTATGCGCAAGACTACTATTTAAATAACTTTGACGTTCATAAGTGTATCTTTGATAACTAAATTGAATAAAAACATTTTGACTTTGACTTTGACTTTGAATCCATTTGTCTGTCATGGCTACCATGTCATTTGTCACTTAGTTATTTGATTTAATTAATAGATACTTTTTGTTGTACCTAATTGCTATATGGGTTGCTTATCAAAACATTGGTAATAAATTGCACTGATATTTTGATCTATATTGTTTGTTTAGTAATAATTAAAGTGTTGGACCCAGCCCGGGTTTGCACGGCTTTCATGAAAAAATGCCTAATTGTTGATGGTAACCTCATTAAAACCCATTGTTTAGTTTAGGAAGATTAAACAGATCTGTGCGCCAACTTAAACCTACGTGTGTCACTTTTATAAGAAAACAGACTGGGATAACATTTAATTTCAATATCTGATATCTGATATTAGAAAGATTTATAATAAGCGATTGCAATCCGAGATTAATATTCAAATATTAAAAGCCAAAGATAATAGAACCGATTAAAAGTTTTTATAATAAATCTGAAAACTTAATTGATACTTTATTGTTTATTAAATTTTATAACATTAATGGTGAAGATAAGATGCTAAAGATGTTAGACGGTAGATTCGTCCAACTGTTTTTAGAAGTAATGGACACTGTAGAGCACATTATATTCCACGTTTACCGTAAGACGTACCTTAGAGTAATTAATAGGTATTCATTGACAGTTCAATATGCTAATTTGTGAGTCGCGCTATTTTCGCGGCGTCCTTGTTCTCTCTCTCTCTCTCTCTCTCTTGCGAGCGGGCGTAGTAGTGGACCGCGCTTGTAGCGCAGTTATAGCAAACCGATAGCAAACCTTTCAATAATTCTCTGATTCGCCAACAGTATTCAGTATAAAAGTATTGTTAAATAAAAACTACTGAATATTTTTAGTGTGTCAATATTATAGGATTTGATATATACCAAATACCACATATATTTACATACCTAAACCCAAAGATAAAATCGTCCTTTTAGACAGTAATTGGTAAAAACATGAAACGAGAACTTCTTTGTGTAATAAACAATCTGTGAGTTTTTTAATTAAAGTAAATATTTACCTACTGTATCGGAAGTCTGTGATATAAATACGGTACAGTTGCTATATGTCTCTATATACAAAGGTTATGATTATAAGAAGTGAAAGCTGATGAGCCATTCTCCCAAAGCCCGTGAAGTTGCTAATCAATACGACGGCCTCGCTCGATTAGCCCCGGATTGTAATGAAACGTTGCGGTCGGCAACGTGTTTGCAATTTGTTAATTTTATATCCGGCTTCATCCGAGGGAAAATTAGAGGGTAGGACGCGCCGGGATCGACTGCGGTTCGTAAACGCGTGGTGCGGTGTGGAGGTGGCTTAATTGTAATGGTGCGATTAGATACGTTGCGTAGATTACCGTACGTTGTAAGTAGGTGAAATAGACATATGTATTGTTACGCCAGTCGCAGCCGATGTTGAAACTATACGCTAATCTGTGGCGATGTTTGTTTTCAACTACCGATAGGTAACGCAGATTAGACAATAGTAGCCCTCGAGTCGCGCGTTCCATTGTTAAAATCCGGAACAAAAGAAATCTTTCTGGAAAGCAATTATTGTGCACCGTTTTTATGATGTTTTTATCTATTGAATAATAGGGTGTTTACTTCAATCTTTTGTACTGTCCGAATGTTCTAGATTGAACGCGTGGCTCCGCGTGATAAACAACTTTTTGTGTGCTTGCGCTATTGTTTAATCGAATGTTCTGGATATCTTAAAATTGTTTAAATACGCGGACGACCGACGACTCGGCAGTCAGTTTTGATTACGCGTTCAAAGTGCTAACATCAAAGTAATTGTACGAGTAGTGTTCAGAGTGTAATAGTGCAAGTGTCTAGTGTAGTGTAACAGTGTTGGTGAATAAAGTGAATCTTCGGTTTAGAGGCCATACATCCTCTTTTTGTAAGGAGGTTAGACTACAAGTCAGGCAGCCCCGTCATATGCTTACCGTTTTTTACCTACTCTATTTGCCTATTTAGATAGAATTTTAGTACCTTACACTAAAAGTAAGTAAGGATTAGAGAGATTAACACTATAGCAATTAAACACAGTCTGTTCTTATTTATGTCTTGGCGTAGAAAACGTATTTTCAATGCAGTGTAACAAACAAAACGCTTTAGGTACTCACATTGATATTTTAATTTAAGTACTGTTTATTAATTAAAGTAAGTTAGATTATTAAAAATAAACTCTCAGTTCTATAGCCTGCGAAGAAAATACAGCTTAATCCGACCAAGAGGGAAGTACGCAAAAAAAGTTGAAAAAGTCTAAACAAGCCACGCGAGATCACCAACCATTGAAATTATCAAGTAATTTAATAAAGCTGCTGATAAGTCGGCGGTAAGGTCGGCTAGATAAAGGGAATAAGTTTAAACGAGAAAAGTTGTAGATAGCCGGCGGACCACGCCTTACTCCCGCTGCGAGGATCCAACTGCTAGGTTTGACGGCTCAGAGAATCAGAGAGGTTCGTTTTTGCATCTAAGGTTTTCACAACTCAATGTTTAATAAACGCTCTGTAGCTCTTCACAGAAATGTTCGTAGAAAACAAGCAAGGTGTCTACAAGATTCTACGAAGCTACGAGACTACGCGCTGCTACGAGTTAATGAGCTTCTACGAAACCACCAGCTTCTAAGAAGCTACGACCTTCTTTAACATGCAATGGAAGTCTACGTCGTGTCTACGTGCGATCCCACGGACGTCAAAACATAATACTGAGCAAAATTGAGCATACTTTATGAGTGTTAATCAAATTATATGCCAGCTAAGGAACGATGATTGTTTACTTACTCTCGATTCTCTCAAAGGTCTTTGAATAAATGACTACATTGTTCAGCAAAGAATATTTGTGATCACGGAGTTTGGCACACAATATGTACTGATTTCCTCTACGACTTTTGTTGCGCTACGCCAGAAACTTGCAAGGAGTTATAGCCCCTTTAACTAATTATGTAGTGCTTAATGTGCTATCACGCGATCATGGTGGGATAGGGGCTCCTTATGAACAATACTAGCTGTCGGCAAACGGTGGTTGATGACGTAACGTGCAATAAAGTGTTCAGTATCTTTTAATATTGCTTTCTTTACATAGGGCTACTTACACATGTATTATTTAGTCTGACTGCACTATGATTTATTATTCAATTACCTAACTAATCTAATTTTAACTAATATTATAAAAGCCAAAGTGAGTTTGTACGTTTGCTTATGTTATGCTTCCACGCTTTAACTACTCAACCGACCATCACGAAATGTCAGAGGTAAAGAAAAGTACATAGTCCTTTGTATCCAAGAAAATAACAGTTCCTGTGGGAACGAAGGTGGAACTGCCGCCGCAGCTAGTTAATAATAATTATAGTTGTGAGAGAGATAAATGGATAAGACAAACATACTTTATAATGTAAAATATAACGTCTTTCTTTGGTAACATTACAGAGTAATGCAATTAAACTAGTTCTAGCAACACTGTCTTCTGAGACTGTAATCCTAAATCTGTAATATTACACGTCGGAGTTAATACCCTAATTCCATATTGCGTTAAGTTGCTGCAATTAGTAGTTAATGGGTGTTTAAAATTAAAAGCGAGTCTGTTAATTAAGTAGGTGTGCGAACTTTCTGAGGAATCGGGCAACACTGGAGAGGTAGGGCTGCCAGTTGTAGCAACGTGACCTATTGTGGCTTACTTTTATTTTGTGACCAAATTTATTATGTAACTTTACAGTTTTAAAAGTGTAACCACACGATGTCTTATAATGGTAATGGTTAGCATCAAGTTTTTGTAACAACCTTAATTAGACTGAGGGTTTTGATTGACATTCACGCGAAGTTACATTAGTGTCATCGGTATAATCGGGAATAAATACCTTATTTCTGTAGCATGCTTAGGTTTTATTAATAGAAATTAGAGTCAGATTTCAGATAAGTAATTTAAAAAAAAACTCACCGACGAAGTGGTATGTGCTGTAAGTAAAAGAATAACAAAACAAAATTAGGCTTAACAGGCACAAAATAAAGGTCAAATTAACAGAAATCAAGATTCACGTTGGGTCTATTTGCAGACAATTTCAGTTTCTCATCTTTCGTCACAAGATGGGTCGTTCAGATACGCCTCCAAAACACGCTTAAGATTACGAGATAGACTTCGACTATCCCAGGTGACAATTAGTGGATCTCCAGGCCATCCCAGTAATTAGTGAGTTATTAATTATCTTTTAATTGAAAACGTTCATAGCGAGGTTTCCAATTATGGATCGATCACGTTCGGGACCACGGGTGCTCGAGCGGCATCTGGGAACGCTGTTTCGAATGATAATTAGGAATCTCCAATCTTTGAAGTAATTCCGTACCTGCTTAGCATGCATTGGAATTTCATTTTAAGCTGGATATAGGTTCTGGCTTTCCCACTAGAGCTTAAGTGGTACTATGTGGTTTCTATACAATTTTATGTGAGCTAATGGTAAGCGATCCGATTATGTTGGTTTGATCAGCTAATTTTGATTTTGGCCAGGGTACGTGTTTAGGTTTTTGATTAAAGTAGTGTAAGTATGTAAATGTACCTGCAATATCCCACAGGAGATAACCTTTTATATATTGGAACTAGGTATTTACCTTAAGTTGCAATTTTTTTTTTTCTATTTGTTGCACTTTTTGTTCTACAGGTCTGTCTTACCCCCCTTACTAACGAACGTTTAGTCTCGGAATAGTTATTCAGTGTCTTTTTTTTCTTTTCAATTTATAAATACATATATATAATTTAAAAAAAAAATCGACAAAACCCTGTTAAACTGCTTTGAGGCCATACAACGGTTATTAGATTAGTAAAGAAGTTTCTGTTTTTTTTATTTAATCTTAATCTTGCTCAATGTTGTATAGTTTAGGTAGGTTTCTTGCTGTTCTTCTGAGTAGAGGCTCTTTATCCGAACAAGGCGGTCGAGTCTATTTAAAAAAAAATAAGTGTATCTTTGATACCCAAATTGAATAAAAACATTTTGACTTTGACTTTAGGAGTAAAAAATGTTACTAAGAAAACAAGACTAGTCATTACGGAGATCATTGTAGAGGCCTTTGTCCAGCGATGGACGTCTACTGCATGAAATGACGATGATGATAATGATGATAACGTATCTTAGTTGTACCTAGTGAACTTTAATTAAGTTAGGCATAAGTATTCTGTGACGGCCCTATCCACCAGGGATGCTACCTGTACTCTCCAGGCGGTGAAATTAAATACTAACTTACTGAAACTCTTAGTGAACTCGCGGATAACTTCCAATGTGTTTACCGTGGGTGTAGGGAAAAGATAATAGAACCAGCAGATCGCTTATGCAGAAAAAAACGTATAAAATGCAGCACAGCGCGTGGAGTGCCGTTGCGGAAATAATTCGCGCTTTTCCCAGTGAGCGGTCAGATATTTATTTATAAAATCTACTCCTAGGGTTGTTGGCCCAAATTAAAATCAATGAATAACAAATTGATGAGTCTAGGCTACTTTGGGGGTATTTTAGGCGTCAGAGAAGAATGGGTATGCATGATTAGTCTGCTGATTATATGGTCTGTGGCTTAGATGCTCAAGTTGCCTCATTTCGAGACTTTTTCGAAGTCGGGCGAAGATTTTATCACGAGAATTCTCAGAATAGTCCTTACAGTTTCTTGGTTGTTAGGTACAAATGACGTAAACATTCCTTTGTAAGGACTGGGTAAATTAACACTACCAGCGCTAAATACGAGTATACTGCGTAGACATAAGTAGATGTATTGCGCACGATTCTGAACACAGTCAACTTAAACATGATTATAAGTACCTATGCAATATTTGGAACACCATCTCCAAATATTATACGTCGATGTAAGTTACTAACTATGAATTAGCAAACGTAAGTTAGAAGTAGCTAACTACGTTATTAGAGCGTAGAAGCATTCTACTGTACAATATTTTTTTGGAGAAAATACTTTAAAATATTTTTTTTACCTATGCTTTTCTAAACTCTAGAATTTAAATCATAAAGTTATTGGCCCGAAAACAATGTGCCAAGAATACTTAGGAGCACAAAACAGAGCAATTTATAAAGGATTTTACAGTCTAGTAAACACCTGAAAGTAATCTCTTTATTGATTCGCCTTGCAGAAACGTTTAGATGAAAATTTAAATTTCAGCAATGAAGAAGCCTTTTAAATATCTGTTAATTAAAAAACTCACATCTTTAGAGTCAATTAAAGAAAACTCGTGCAAGCATTTCACAACTGAACGCTCTTACATTTCACACTTCGTCACATAAACAAAGTGTGACATTCAAAACAATTCGTTCCGCTCCCGCCGCGTGTTGATTCGGTCCATATTTGAGCATCTCGCGAGTTTCTTTGACAAATCTCTCGCGATGGCTACGCAAATACGAGCGTTCAAAAGGGCCCTCTAAGTTCTCAGAAAGTTTATTCAATGAGAGCCTTTCATGCTGTTTTGTTGTGCGAAGAAGCATGCAGAGGACCGAAGTGGATCAAACCATCATTTGAATGCCACCCTTTCATGTTTCGTGACCTGTCTAATGCGTGTTTTCTTCTTTTGTTGAGATTTTGTTATTGGTTTAATTTCGGGTCGGCCTGCGCAAACTCTTAAGAACAAAGGTGTTTGTTTGATAGCTTATTTAGATTATTTACCTTCATATAAATGCGGTTACTTTGAGTACGCTAATTTGAGATTATTCGATGATTCAGTATTTACCCAATTTTGTATTGAGAATCTAAATTTTGTAGACGTTTTCTCAACAGACTTCGGTTAAAAGAGAAACAGTATTTTGTGCATTAAATAAACTAAACTCTCTACACATAGCTTTAGGTTAAATCTCCGCTAGTGCCAGTTGGACTTTTGTTTTTATTATTAAATTCCAATACGAAAAAACAATGCAGCATAAACCTGTTATTGGAAACGCAACAGCTAACCCAAATACCAGTAAACAATACCATAAAAATGGTACAAGCACAAAGTAATAACCTGAATCCCTCCATTACCGGCGCGTTAGTGGTTACCAAGTTATTCAATAAATCTAAAGAAATTGCACACTGTAATACATTGCACGGCAGCCACCTTCGTAATAACTAGCTTCTAATGGAATGGCTTTCCTTCTGTCTTTATGATTCCATTAAGCCATTATTTGTTCGTGTCTAGACGCTGAAAATCGCAGTTTTAACCGGAACGAAGCTGAAAAATAGGCAAACTATTTAATAAATGACCGGTTCGCTGGCGAGCACTTTGCTATGCTTTGTAGTTTGAACTTATTAACAGTTCACTGTAGAATTGTAAATTGGATAATAATACGCACTAGGACCGTGTTTACTAAAATTTAACCCGGCAATTATTTGTTTGATCGTCAATTATTGTTAGTCAGCCATGTATTGTAAAGTTGTCAAAAACAGTTGGTTAAAAATGTAATCTCTTTGTTGTTTCAATGAAGTTTGATCTTAGCTAGGTAGCTCCGCCAAGAAGATTTTCGCAGTTATTTATTCTTTTCCAAGACTTTTTTTACGAGATGTAACAGTTCTAAGATAATAATTCTACCTAGTAACTACAAAAGAACAATTACGAGAAACAGACAGTTTTATTTTTTAAGGATTCTGTAATTACAGCTATTAATCAATTAGGCAACCTTTTTTAATTAACTACTAACCGATTGCTGTAACAAAGCAGCTCTGAGGCGAAAATTAGTTTAAGAACTTAGTTATCAAGGTGAAATAAATTATTTATTGCTTTTTAATTTTGTTGGGTGGTTTAATTTTTGTTACAAAGTTTTCATTTTAAATTTTCTATTGCATATAATCTATTAATTACTACTACATGCTTAATTTTAATTACTTTTACAATAGCTACCTACAAAGACTAAGATATATGCAGACAACAGACTGACAGGCCTAATTCAGCATTAAAATCTGTGAGTGTAAATCACTCCTATTTTCCCACTTTTAGGATGTGTTTTTTTTTCCAAATTTATATGGAACCAACTTCGAAAGATACCCTATTCAAATATTTTTTTAACTCAAAATCGGAATTCTCTGTGTAAAGTTATGCGTGATCATACAATAAAAAAATAAATACGCGTCGACTTCTAAGCTTCCTCCGTTTCGTCGGTTAATAATAATAATAAAAAGACTACGAATATGAAATGTCAGAGTCGACCTTCAAACGACTCAAATAATAAACGACTATGTTTACCTACCGTCTGTGACCAAATTAGAAAACTTTTTAACGTGTTCGATACGATAATCGTGTAATCAATCATCTTCACTGTAACTAGTAAATAAAAATTGTTTACATTTTGGTTCTAATAGCGTAGAACTAATTGTGTATTAATTATTCTATGTGTCTGATGTCGCATTTTGGCTTTGATTTATGTTGTCATATCATTAGGTAGGTAAATAAATAAATATATGGGACGTTTTTTGCACACATGGTCATCAAACCCCAAACTAAGCTAAGCTTCTACTATGGGTGTCAGGGTCTGGAATACATTATTTACATATTTTTAAATACATAGTTACTCAAATAGAATACAAATACAAAATTTAATGTCCATCACATGAATGCTTGCTCTATAGGTACTCGTAATATTCGAACTTACGCCCCGCTCAGAAGCCAGAAACACTACTAACTGCACCATCGAGGCAGTTATGAAATGAAACTTAACGTTTTGAAAAATAACACTTGTTCTCAAAGTCCTTCATAACAGTTATATATAACCGGTTATAGAGAAGACTGCAGCAGCCCAACGACTGTTAAATGCTATTTCTAACTGCGCCGCATCGGCTAATGCAAAAACGTTGTTATAGGCTGGGAGGTATCACGCGTCAGTGTGGTTTATTCACCGTTATTTACTTATTTACCGTGGATAAACCTATAACTTCATTTGTGGAGTCGGCTCGACGGCTCTGGATTGGAATTTATCGGCGTATATTCTCATAGAGGCGGCCTCTTGCCCCCACCGGGCGGATAGATAGATTTTGTAATCTAGTTTGGTTGCCTTGAGGTGGAGCGTCTAGTACATAACTGTGATCATTTAGTAGCAAAAAAATACAGAATCCTTAAAAAAAAAACTATTAAGAGTTATTGTGTGCCGCTGTGCCTGATGTTAAAATTAGAAACATATCTCTTCAAGTTAATTCGACAGTCAACATATTTGGAAAGTCTTAACTGGTAGGTATTATTCATCTGTTAAGGCAGGGCAAATGTTATGAAAAAATTGAAGAATAACATAGAAAGAAGTGAATATTGACGTACTTATGTTATTACGAAAAGTTAAGGTCACGTAACTCGTTATGCTCGACTGTATATGTAATAAATAACAATAATAAATATTCAGGACTCTTGAACATTCGGTCGCCTGACCCCAAACTAAGCAAAGCTTGTACCATGGCTGCTAAAGACTGATTTAAACACATATTTATCGGTTTTTAAATAAATACTTAAATAGATATTAATATCCAGACATAGAACAAACACAAATGTTCACATGAATATTTGCCCTAGGTGGGAACCGAACCTACGCTTCCAAGTTCAGAAGGCAGGTTCACTACCAACTGTGCCATCGAGGCGATATAAACAAATACTAAGTACAATCATGCTCAAAATAGAACTACATAGGTTTTAGAAGCCAATGTCAACAAGTACAACACTTAACATTCCTCCGCCATGCATGTAACGTATTAATTACAGCACCTGCTATCTGCTTTGTAATTCATAAAGCCGCGCTCGCACCTGCACACTAGGCTGGCAAATTACCTGATCAATTAGTCGCGCCGCGTTCACCAGATTCTATTTGGCGTTGCCTACTAGTTAGTTAATACAATTTGAATACGCCCTTGTTATGGATATGATGTAGGTACTCTGTACACGGGGGGAATGGTTGATTTTAGTTAGCGGTTCAATTAACCGTTTTGGGTACGATTTTTGTTTTGATTAGATACTTACCTTTTGCGCACCCCGTCTCATATTCAACATTCATCATTCGTCGTATCTTCTCCACTATCTTCTAAATACGAACACCAATTGTTTAAGTGATATTCTTCTTCATTTTAAGTCATGTTATTTCTGATGTTAACAGTAAAGAGTTCTCTATCTATCGTTCTTTACTTATTAATTCTAACTTACCTTAGTAGGGCTTAAATTGTTTTATAGTAAGTATTTTTAAGTAAAATGCTGAAGGCGTGACACAACTTATGACGGCAGGTGCTGGAAGGGGTGATAGTCCAGACTATCGGCGGTGACAGATTGTAGTGCCCAAAACAAAATTTAAAAAAAAGCCAGGTAAACCGAAAAGACGCGACTGGAAATTTCTAGAAAAATTACACAATCAAGAGACCTATGCCCAGCAATAGTCTATGTCTAGTCCATGATGTAGGCGTCATGAAAGTACGTTTGCGTGATAAGTACATCATTTGGGGGCTGAGCTACCCACGTCCGTAGGAGTGTACTCTATTCTGATTCCCTACACGTGGTCCCCGGGTAGTGCTAACCGGGTAGCAAACTCTGGTGGAAGGTTTCGGCCGTGGCTAGTTACCACCCACCGGACCAAGCCATGCCGTGAAATGACCTAGTCGTGTTTCGGGATGTAGTCCGGAATAACCGTTCCGAAGACGGGTCTGAGCAGTGGCGCACTTGTAGCGCCTCACTCAACTGCCGTCTTTGTACTTCTTCACTCTACAAAACTTCAAGGCTAGAGTGAATAAGTACTTTATAGGTCGTCGTGCTCCATCTTAGACCACAACGTCGCTTAACATCAGGCGAGTTGGTAGTCAAACGCCGACTTATTGTCCATAAAAGAAAAAAAAATATTTACAAACCTTTTTAAAGAGAAAGTAGAATTCGTAGTACTAATAATTTAACATAATCGTAAATGTAGTTTAGTATTCTGTAAATAACATAATTGAACAGCTTAATGGTTACTAAACTTTGCTATTTACGCAGATCTAATTTAAAGACTCATAAATCAAACTAAACATATTTTATCAATCGCAATAATATTGATTACTATTAATTTTTCATCGTATTGGAGTTTGACTCATTGTTGTTTAGTCTAGCTGTCTCAATCACTAAAACTAATAAATGAACCCAGCATACCTTTGAGCCAATGGACCTCTAACCTTGGGTCAAACGATTTTCAAACAATATTAAACACGACTAACTCATTGCTATCGACTTTTGGACGACCGCTAAGTACAACAAATAGTGGTAAATTTCAAGAGCTATTTGGTATTAAATGTATGATTTATGAAGTTGTATTAGGTGTTAATATGGAGAATTTACGTGAGAAACTGCCAACGCGATTACACTTACCTAAATGGGTGCGCATGAGGTTCTCATTAATATTCTATGAGTACTTATATGCCTAAAGAGAGAGTTCCGTACTGTTTACGAAAGAAAAGTGACAGGCCAACTTTTGTAAACTAGTGTGCGTGACAGGTACGTCTTTTAGTAAGGTTGCGTCATACATTTTGTTCATTTAGAACCTAACAGTTGGCTGTTATTTTTTTGGCTCGTGCAATGTTTTTTTAGTTCATCTGGACATATCATTTATCAAAGTTAATTTTATAAATGGGAAAGTTTGGATCGATGTATGGATGTTTGTTACTCAATCACGCCAGAACGGTTGAACGCATCTGGATAAAATTTGACACATAGATAGATCATCCTCAAAGTGTTCGAAAAAAAAACTATTCTTTATCACATTCATATGTATCTTTTAAATTTATTAAACACAATGTATTAGTTAAAGTTAAAAATTAGTTTTTAATTTAAATTCTTTTGATAATAATTACTCACCTTTCTTATTGTGAATTGTCTAACCATTGTTTACACCATTTTAATAATAATAATAAATAAAAATTAGTCTGGCACATAGTGTACTTTTTAACCGCGAAAGAAACCGCAGGGCGCAGCTATAGTCACTAGTAAAATGTAATCCTTAATATTTATAAATATACTTGACACTGTATTATATTCCTGAGAACACACATTGTCTTAAACGGAAACTAATCTTATTGGCATTTTTACCTATCTTGATAAAATTTGATAAATAGTTGCAGTATGTCACAAGAAAGGTTCTTGGATACTTTTTTCTGAATGAATAAATCGTTTTGTCATGAAATTTTGTAAATTAATAGAAATAAAGCGCTGCTTACCAAATGCGTCAGACAACATCACAGAATAAATAGTACGTAGTTGGAACTAAAATTAAAACTCCACTCAAAATCAGCCAGTATTTTTTTTTATGTTGGACTCTGATCTCTTTGGTAACGGGATTATTCTTAATTTGATAATTTGTTACAGTATATCACGAGGAGGGTTTAGGGATACTATTTTCTGAATAAACGCAAACGAAGTTGCGGGCAACAGCTAGTATTAGAAATATCTTTTAGCGAAATAGTAGGTTTTAGATTCATTTTACTTATATTTGATAGAAGTTCTATTACTTAGATTCAAGACGTAATCAATCACAATCTGTATCTCTGTATCGAGATTTATTCCTTATTCTGAGAAGTAACTCTACAATTCATCTGAACCCCACCTCAAAATCGTGACGTGCTTTTCTTGATGGCTAAATGCGCTCCGCGGTTTCACCCACGGTCCCACAGGAACTGTTATTATTTTTTCGATGAAAGGTAGACCATGTTTTTTTCTGAACCCCTGACAACGTGTATGCTTCCATGATGATCAAATGAGTAGTTAAGGCGTTACAAACAAACAAACGAACAAACTGACTTTCGATTTTATTATCCTTTCCTACTAATATTATAAACGCGAATGTTTGTAAGAATGGATGGATGAATAGATGTTTGTTGCTCTTTCATGCCAGAACGGCTGAACAGATCTGGATGAAATTTAGCCCAGAGATAGTTATAGAGATAGTTTATAGTCTAGAATAGCAAATAGGATACTTTTTAACCGCGGGTGAAACCATGAGGCGCAGCTGGTATTAGTCTAAATTAAAAGCTCGTTGGTATAGAGAAAGGAGCCCAGAATGCTAGTTAATATTAGTAAGGATAGTTAGGAAGTTAGGACTAGAATGCAAAACATCTAAATGGCAGCATTAGTTGTTGTTTTCTTTACCCAGCTTTAAGTTGCACAATGCAATCTGAACGGAGCTTAGAAGTGCATCTTTAGTGCCGGTAACTAATTAGATTTAAAACCTACATCGCTCTTACTTAGTTCGTTTTATCGTTTAAGATTGAGAATGTTACGATCATTCACTTAAGTGAGATTACAAATAACCGACTTAGCGTAAGTCAATGAAACTAAGTTGCTTAGTGTAACAAAGAGCTGTGTCTAAGTGAATTTACGTCGAGCTTTATTACTGTTTTTGTTTCATAATTGTCTTGTAAAATGTTTAAATTACTCTTGAAACAAAATAGTCATAATCATAACTAATTTTCGTCACAAAAAGGATTACAAGGATTTGATTTGCTTGACCTAACATCATAAGCAAGTTGATTCATTTAATATCAGTTGCCTTGTTGTCTGTTTGTTACTTTCTCACGAATAAGCGGAGGAACCAATCTTGATATCACTTGATAAAGGAATAAGAGGCATCTTGAGAAAGGCTTATCGTATGATTATGAAGTTTTATTCAGGTACAACAGAATAAAACTAGTTTTAGTGTAGGTAAATATGTCCAAGCAACATGCACATGTGACAACGATGCCACTACATCAGACAGCTCGTAACTTAGATCGTAACTTGACAGATGTAGCGAGAAGTTCAAGCTAAGTAAGGTGCGCATACATCACTTAAAAGCACCTGAAATTTTAAGTAAACTCTGCAATATAACGAAGTTTTATGCGATTTTTGTGTTGAGTTACTTATTTAAGTGCCATTATGCTAATACTCGTAGTTATTAAAAAAAATTGGAGACATTTGAACTATAATAACTTTGTTTTTGAAGGGCTTTACGTAAATTTGATGGACTCCAGTCTTGAAGTAAGGCATTTGTCTAATGGTGTCTAATCTAAGCTAAAGTGATCTCTGTTTTTTGAAATATTTAACAAAAGCTTCTTGCACTAAATCTAATCTTTTTATGATTACTCTTATCTGATTTAATTTTTGAATGGCAGTAGGTATTTGAGATTCTAAAGTTTGTACAGTTTTAAGTGCGTCTGTTGAAAAAGCCGATGCACAGTAGGTATATTGTATGGAGTATTTGATTTCTTGTATTCTCCAGACATAATCAAGATACGTAAGTATTAATTACATTAACGTTTACAACCTAACGTCATGTCATACTCAATTACATTATTAATGAGGTTGGTATAGGTTAATACTGAAGAGAACATTACAATAATTGTATGGGGAGTATTATGTCGATAAATTGGGTTAGGTTAGTTTTCGTTCGTTTTATTCGTTTATATGTATAAATAGAAAACCCAAGTACAATCTAGGTAAATTTTTACCTTCACATCATTATTTCTTTCTTTTCTTGAGATAGAAGCTTTTCAGAATTCATATAAAGCACATTGTAACGTCTAACGTATTATAAATAGCAAAATGTTGCAAGAAATTTAATCATAAACTCGCTATTAAATTCTACTCGTAAAAGTGTACCCTTTTTAGAACTAGAGCACGTACTACTCTAGCGAAATAAGCAGTCTGTGCGACTGTCGACGTTTGATCAAAGAGCTGGTGTTCATTTACTTTATTTGGTCAAACACAACTCGTTTTCAACACAGAAGTCACCAATAAGCTAAGTACGTTGCCGATAGGTGCAGGGTCAGTAGGCTTGAGCATATGAATGTGATTATAATATCAGAGTAAATATATTTCAAAGACATTCAATAATCACATTAAAATATATTTATTGACGAGGGTCCAGAATTCAGATCCACATATTTTATTCAAGACCTTATTGTTTCTTTTCCTTTTTTTTTTGCAATTCCTGTACCTATCATCGTATGCGTATTCCATCCATTCTAATGGATGTTGTATGAGTTCACAAAACTAACGACAATGTTATCAAAAAGGGGTCTACCCGTTTTAGTCGAAGCAATATCTCGGTTGTCTAGTCGATTCAGTAGTGATTATCACCTGGCCCGCGGCGATCGGGGTGGACGCCGAAATAATCTCCCCAAATGACGTTTGAGCGCCTAAAACGGCGGAAAACGCCAGTAATTGCCCTCTCGCTATATAAATTGGCTGAGTGTGTAACCGGCAGTGGGAAGGGCTGTGGGTTTACTGGTTGTTCTCGAATATAGTTTTTTTTTACAAGAGATTAATATGTGGTCATCGTCTCATATTATTATTTAAAAATCTTTATTAATTGGAATAAAAACTAAACTTACTTGTTTTTTACACCGGACTAGGCATGCGTTCGACTACTGATTCGCTTGATAAGAATCGACGACGTGATCGAAGGTGTTTCATTTCTTTGATAATAACCAGTTCTATGTAGTCTAAGATTGCTGCTAAGTTTAGTCCGTAAGCATTACTTCTCTTAACCTTTAACTCATGCACTCCTGTATCTCACTATCACAGAATTTATCCTTAAAGTAAAGTGTGCTCTCGGCGTTGGCTGTAAGAACAGTCTATTCGTTGCATACAACTTCCGTAAGTACAGCAGGTTGAAGCAATAATCGAGTGTCCTTAGTAGCAAGTCGTGGCAGCACTCGTGCAAATGAGGTTTGGTGATGAAGTCGACGCCCCGCGACCGCGCAATTACCTCGGCAGAGGGCGCCACCGACGCTGCAAGGGAATTTATGGCGAGTGCGTGTTCCAGGCGTTTTTAGGGTTTTCCAACCTTATATCCTATCTCTGGAGAGTCTAGATATATTTTTGTTTTACACGCGCTCTGGAAGCGACGCTTAAAGTTTGAAATGAGTTGTTATGAATTTTATTAATCCTGTTTACAACTTTCGCAATCTTGGTAATAGCAATGGTTGTTAGGAACCTATATTCGGAGTAAATTATTATTCCATACCTAGCCTAGATTATTGTTATCAGGTAGGTATAGAACTGTACGCAATGATATTACTTGTCAGTTGCTTGTGTTATAGATATAGTTCAGACACCAAAGGCTATTAAAAATGTGAAGTCAGAAAATGTTTTGAGTAAAATATACCTTGAAAATCGGGCAGAATAAATAGACGGATAAAATAAAAATTGCTATTGCGGCGTTTGTATGTTTTTTGAGTTAAAAGAGCGTATCAATACGTAGGCTTCAACAGTTTGGTACGGATTTAAAACGTGAAGGTAACTGTTCCCGGTCCATTCATGATTCCTGACCAATACCCCTGATTTATTCCTTTCAGCTAGTCAAACGGCTTATCGAAAAACATAATATGTTTCAATCTGTCGAATTTTATTTTCAATGTTGAAACAACTCGTTTCAGGCTAAGTACATATATCCATTCGAAAACACTAGGATTATTCAACTTTATTTTATTTTTCTGCAAAAATCCCCTCGGCCCATTTGAGGACACGTACGAACCAACAAACTAACAAACACCACTTAGCTAATTAAATAGAATGAGCGTGACAAGAACCCTGAGATTTACTGTGACGAACTTCGTAGCAACCTTGACGGCGTTTAGCAGCAACTTTAGTGATTTTAGTCCTCTGTTTTAGTTACAACGCTAATTTTGTGGTGAAAACTCTTGTTGCTGGCCTTTTCTCATGCTCATGGACTGAATTAAAAAGTCTGTTAACGCCGTTTGTTATTTGTGTCGCAAACGTGAGAGGGAATGCCAGTGAAGTGGGGTACAAGCTGAACTTCGCCTGGAAGCTCGAGCCAATCGGCTCCATCGGCCATAGCCGAGGACAGTCGAAGACCTCCGAGCAACCGAGGAAGAGTAATCCGCGCCCGCGACTGAAGTAGTCGCAGTTTGTCCGTTAATTTTCTCGCATCGCTCAACTGACATTTTTTACTTGTGCTTCCTCATTATTTGTGACCGCCCAATAGACTTTTGGGTCTTGAACCTGTTTACCGTTGAACTCTGTGCCGGTGCTTGTGCTAACGCAGTTCCTAGCTGGAATCTGGAGTCCGAGAAGGCGGCCGCCGAGCTAAGGGCAAGGCAAGGTGAGTCCTCATTTCTTGGTATTCTCTCTCTAGTGGACCGACACAGACTCCTCACGCAAATTTACGTATAATAAGTAAATCCCCCCCGCATCCGCAAACCGCATCACCATATTTTTGGTCACTTCGGCCGGATTTAACTGGTTTCCCTAAGCTATCGTAGGATATATTTCACCCGTACATCCCTATTTATTGTTATTATATACTTACACCGCACAATTATAACCTTAACCGCCTTATCTATTCGCATAAAACACCCAAAAGTTCGTTCATACCTACTGCATTTTGAACAGTAGATTTAACTACCTAACTTCGTAGTTACGCATTTTTAAATTATTATTACCTATTTATTATATTTCCACCGCATAGTAACGTCCTATTTTATTACACTATTTCATGAAATCCTACATTTATAACTGTATTTTCGACGTTTGAACACTATTACGCAGTGACGATTTCGGCACGGCGTAATAATACGGACACATATTTTCGTTTATTTTATACCTATTTAGTGAAAATAGGCAATACCTATTACTGTTATAACGCATTTCATGGAAACACTTGCTTCATAATTACCTATGAAAAAGATTTAAATTAAAAGTACGCATTCAATACATTTTTTATGAAACCGAGGGTAGGTAATAAATAACCGACAAGCAGCTGAGTCAACGACCTTGGCCTACGTTTTCGCTCGGTTTGAATCTGCATAGCAACACGCATTATTTGTCGCACTTATTCTAAGCAAAACTTTATTTGTTTACTTTCTGTCCGAACGGACCTATTCTGGGAAGTCATTAAGTGGCTATTGTAAGTTGCAATTGATTTCTTAGAAAATTTGGTTTTATTATTTTGACGAATATTATTTTGTTTGTTTGTTTTGTTGCATATTGTGCTAGAAGTTGAAACTTCAGAATAGTTTGACACATTAACGTTATATTAATAAATTTTAAGTTTAATTAGGTATTTGTTATTTTTGATAAACCAAAACAAATCATTGCAAGATGGATTTAGAGTCTAAAATTAGACTTGTCGTTGCAAAGAAGGAAGCCATATTTTCTCATGTCACGGCTTTACACGATTCATCAAAAAAGCTAAGTAGGTCAGAGGTTATTATGGATACTAGAAGTAAACAAGACTTTCTAGCCGCTACTTCGAATATTGACAAGTTATACACAACTTTCAACGATTTATGTGATCAAAGCAACGCATTAATGTTGGAACATGATCCAACTTACAAACTGAACTTCAGCAACTGGTCTGCCTTCGAAACGATAATTTCGGGCATACAGCACACACGGTCGAGTTTATTGTCTAAACAAAGTGGTGCTACCACCTCGACTGACACTAAAAGTAAGAATGTGGATGATTTTGAATATAAGTGCCGCCTACCACCGTTAGAACTGAGAAGCTTCTCTGGCGATGTGGCGACATGGCCGCTATTTTACCAAAGTTTTAAAACGAACGTACATGATAATGATAAGCTGAACGATAACATGCGTATTCAGTATTTAATGTCAAAATTAAGCGGTGCCGCGCTTAACCCGTTCGCGGGTATAAACCCAGAGGCGTCCAATTACAAGGACATCTGGCAGTCATTGGTGACTCGTTATCAAGACAAAAGATTACTGGGTTCAACATATTTGAATGACATACTTGATGCTAAACCGGCAGCTGACTCCGCGGCGTCATTAAACAACTTCATTGAGAGAGTACACGCGTCTTGGGCCGCCTTAAAGAAGCTTGAGATAAAGAATCTAGCTGATTTTATGTTCACACACATCGCTCTAAAAAAGATAGATACGAAAATAGTGCAAGGTTTTGAATTGTCTGTCAAGAGTAAAGACGTCCCTACTAGTGAGGACTTGGTCGATTTCGTTCGGCACCATATAAAAATACTAGAACGAACTAGTAGTGTGAAACAACAAGGTCCTACGCGTTATAACAACAGCACACAACCCCGCTCGCATAATCCTGTTCAGACGAAAGTTTCACACACATTCGCTGTCATAGAAAATGAAAATTCATCCAAACGCTGCTGTATTTTTTGTAAGGCGACAAATCACGGTCACTTATACGAATGCGCGGCATTTAAAAAACTGCCCGTGAACGAACGCTTCAGTTTCAGTAAAGAAAACCGCTTATGTATAAATTGCTTCAGCGAGTCTCACAACACTATGAAGTGTGCCTCGCGGAATTTATGCAAATTTTGCTCAAAACCGCATCATTCTTTATTATGTAGAAATAATGTACCGCACGCCGCATCTGAAAATACGGAAACTGCTGATAATCGCCCTTACACCGCGAAGTCTCACTCCGTATGTTTGCACACGCATCCTAATATATCAATACCGCACCCGCACGATCAGCACCCGGTGGCCACGAACACTGAACATGGTACGCCGGTGCATTCGCTAGCTTTGCACTCGCATCATAAAACCGCAACCGCACGAAAATCACTAAGCAAACTAATTGTTTTACCTACCGCTGAAGTCTACACACCTGTACAAGGAAAGCGTTTTACACTACGATGTTTGATAGATAGTGCTTCACAGAATAACATAATAACAGAGAAGTGTTGCAACACGCTAAAATTGAAAATCCAACCGCTCGTCAACTCTTCTTTAAAGTCTGTGGGATCGTCGTCAACGCCCGTTAAGGGTTATGTAACACTGACTGTACAATCGCGCGTGTCTGACGCTCAATATCCCGTCACTCTTTTAGTGGTGGACAACATAACGGATAAACTACCTACCAAAGTGATACCTACGTCAATGGTAAAACACCTGAGTGGCCTACTCTTAGCCGATGAAAACTGGAGTTCGCCGGGAGTTATCGATGCAATCCTGGGAACCCAAATGTTCGCAATCATTTTGCTCGGGAACAAGATATCGCCGCCCGCCGAGCATGAGTCACCTGATTTTTCGGACATCGCTCAATCGGGTCTTTATGCCCTACAGACATCGCTTGGATACATTATTACCGGGGAGATATTTAGCCCTGACACTGTATCCTGGTCCTTCGGTCCTTTAGTAAATGAACTACATCACAGCATTGAAAAATTCTGGGAACTCGAGGAAGTTCCTTCCGCAAATGTTACAAGCCCGGAAAATCATGAATGTGAAAAATTGTACAAGTCAACTGTCAAACGAAGCTCCTGCGGCCGATATATCGTTTCTCTGCCATTCAAGAATGACCCTGAAAAGCTAGGCAATTCGTTTACCACTGCGCAACGCCGACTTGCTTCGCTTGAGCGCAAGTTTGCTGCACTTCCAGCTTTGCGCCAGGCATATAACGATGTAATCGAAGATTATATTAGCAAAGGCTATCTTACCGAGATTCCATACACACCTGCTACTACATTAGAAGGATATTTTATACCGCATCACGCAGTAGTACGCCCGGACAAATCTACAACCAAGACTCGCGTTGTTCTGGACGCCAGCGCCAAAACAGACAATGGCACGTCTTTAAATGACTTGTTGCACACTGGGCCCAATCTACAAGCAGATTTATTTTCACTTCTTTTGAAATTTCGCTATTTCAAAATCGCTATAACCGCAGACATACAGCAGATGTACCTACGAATTATTTTAAACGAAAATGACCGCAAATTTCAAAAAATTGTTTACCGCTTTAACAACACTGAGCCGCTTCGCATCTTGCAGTTTAACTCTGTGGCCTTTGGTCTCCGCTCCAGTCCGTTCCTAGCGATGAGAACGGTCCGTCAGCTAGCAGAAGAGGAACGCGAACGTTTTCCCAACGCAGCTGTTGTCGCTAGCAAAGAGCTTTACATGAATGATCTCAGCACTTCTGTACAAACGACTGAATATGGCAACCGCTTAGCAGACGAGCTGCTCGCATTATTCGATGCCGGCGGATTCAAGCTGGTTAAATGGGCATCAAACTTATCAGAACTGTTAGCCCACTTGCCAGAGTCGCATCGCGCTGTAATCGAATTCACTGATGATAATGACGCAATAAAGATTTTAGCTTTAAAGTGGATAAGTGGCCCAATTGCTGAATGGCCCATTGTGCCGTTTGACCCATCTCGTACTGAAGGTACTACGAGTATATCTGAAACGAAATCGTCAAGCATTCTAACCGCACTCTCCAACTTGGAAAATTCACCGCTTCTCGACCTCGCTCTGCGCATCTCGTCATGGAAAAAATTAATCCGCATCGTTGTATACATTTTACGCTTTACTCATAAACTACCACGGGCATCATCGATTCAAGTCTCAAATTTAGAAGCCGCTGAAATGCTCTTGCAGAATTTGCAAGACAGATACTTCACAGACGAAATACGCAACATTAGAAAAGGCAACTTACCCTCGCCGGCTTTGAGAAAACTTGATCCATTCAAAGATGAAGCTGGCCTGCTTCGAGTTGGTGGTCGACTGACGAACGCTAACATACCATATGTCAAACCGCACCTTTACCGCACCATAGGCCAGCAACTCTTGTGCTATGAGGAATTGCTGACCATTCTTACTCAGATCGAATGCATTTTAAATTCACGCCCGCTTTGCTTGCTGTCCGATCAACCGCACACCATTCTAACACCCGCTCACTTCTTAAACACAACACCTCTGCAATCGTTACCCGCTCGTGAAGTCGATACTTCTAGAACTATATCCAACCGCAAACAACTTCTAGACAGTTTAGTGCAAAGCTATTGGAAACGGTGGCACGTAGATTACTTGCACACGCTGCAGCTAAGACAAAAATGGAACACACCAGACGTGCAGCTTCAACCAGGCACTTTAGTACTTATCCATCAGGATGACACACCTCCGCTTAGGTGGCCGACAGGCATTATTGAGCAAGTGTATCCTGGAAAGGATGGAATCACGCGTGCCGCGTTAGTGCGTACTACCTCTGGGTCTTTCAGACGCCCAGTTGTAAAACTGTGTCCCCTTCCATCACAATAGCTCAATAAATCTTAAATATAGTTATAACCGCATGCATATATATTTATAAACATTATTTATACATTTATTTCTCGCAAATTATTATTATTATTATTATGATTATTCCACACATACGCTAATATATCCCATTCCTGAGTTCCTCTCAAACAACTCCTCACATTCAGGCATTTTTATGCACTTCCTCATTTTTTCTTTCCATTCTTCTCTTGAAAACCTCAAGGCTTTCAACCCGGGGAGTATGTTAACGCCGTTTGTTATTTGTGTCGCAAACGTGAGAGGGAATGCCAGTGAAGTGGGGTACAAGCTGAACTTCGCCTGGAAGCTCGAGCCAATCGGCTCCATCGGCCATAGCCGAGGACAGTCGAAGACCTCCGAGCAACCGAGGAAGAGTAATCCGCGCCCGCGACTGAAGTAGTCGCAGTTTGTCCGTTAATTTTCTCGCATCGCTCAACTGACATTTTTTACTTGTCCTTCCTCATTATTTGTGACCGCCCAATAGACTTTTGGGTCTTGAACCTGTTTACCGTTGAACTCTGTGCCGGTGCTTGTGCTAACGCAGTTCCTAGCTGGAATCTGGAGTCCGAGAAGGCGGCCGCCGAGCTAAGGGCAAGGCAAGGTGAGTCCTCATTTCTTGGTATTCTCTCTCTAGTGGACCGACACAGACTCCTCACGCAAATTTACGTATAATAAGTAAATCCCCCCCGCATCCGCAAACCGCATCACCAAAGTCAAAAAGTTTTACACCATTCTGAAAACCTGCTCTGGAGTGGAACCTACGCAGTACATCGCTGAGAGTTACCCAATTGCCTAACTAAAATATGTTGTTGTTTCTAATTCAATTTTTGTTGAGTATTAGTTTTTAATTTTTAGTTCTAGGCATTAAATACATTTTCATTTCTTTATTAACACATTTGGAAACTATTTTTTTTAGTAATTTCTAAAGCTTTCTATATCCAAATGTTTCGGCCAGGTGTGCTAAGTTCACGCCAGGATCTCTTTCGGCTCTACAGAAGATAACGAAAGCCTACTACTCACCTAGCTTGGACACTCCACGCCACTGGACCCGGTGTACACCATGCACTGATAATAGCATTATAGTTCAATATCAACAATTTTAAGCGTTTTATGCGAGATTAAAGTACAAAGTAACAGTGGTTTAGAAAGCATAAAAACGTAGCGTAATTTTATACTCGACTATGACTCATATATTGCGAACTAAACGAAATCAAATTGACACCTATAACATTTGAGAACAAGTAACATTATTATAAGAAAAATAAAAAACCCGGCTGCATAATGTTGTACCCTAAGTCACTTCCACTATCAAGACGATTCAAATGACACCTCACATGTTGAAATTCATCAAGCTGTTTAGGCTGTAGGCCGTGCCAAAGAAACCTCATACATACATACATACACTCGAAAAACATAACCCTCCTTCTTGTGCAGTCGGGTAAAAAGCAATGTCCAGTGTTCGAAAATGTGTTTGATGCTAACACATTCAGCGACCAAACTGTTTACCAACTGCCGGACCCATCGGAACCTCCATCTCTCACGTCGTGAGTGTTTGTCATGCACTCGCCGGTATCGGCGCAGTTGTTGTGTTTTAATGTACAATTGCACAGACGCAGGTGTCCTACCGATAGGTATGGAACGGAGGGAAATGGTTAATGGGGAATAGAGAACGTGGGTGGAAATGGGGCAGTGTTTTGTCAGTACAGCGTTATATTGAAACGTTTTTATCGGTAACATGGGTAAAATTGAATTGTTAACGAATTGTCGAACTTGTCAAATGCGTGGAGCAGATGGAGTGGGTCAAAGTTTTTAGTAATAAAGACAGCGTTTATAACATCGTGTATAGTTGAATATAAATGTTTAAACTTGAGCTTACGGTGGATGTACAATATGTGCATACATCATACATCATATACACCATACAGTCACGCCTGTTTCCCATAGGCAGAGATTACTTCTCTCCACTTGCTACGATCTTGGCATACATCTTTCGCTTATGTAAATTGTATTTGGACAGTATTAGTTTCGACGAATCACTAAAAATAGCGGTACTCATTATTTATTCTATGGTACTACTACTATTGCACCTCTTCAGCCCCTCGGGGGAAAGGTGTGACGATATGTATGTATGTATTTACTACTGCCAACTGTCTGTTGTGACGTCGAAATTATTAGCTCCACAAAATTACTGCAACCAAGACTACGATATTCTCAAGACACGCCACGGCGCTGCATTAATACACCCCAAGAATTTCCACAAGACCCCACACTTGTTTTATTATAAACCATTTGTCATATCTAGGTCCTTACCTAGAACCATTCATTTGGAGCGAGGGCCGGGCGGCCTATAACAGTATATCACGCCCTCTGCGGTCAGTACAAGGTACTATCTGGTAACGCGGTATATCGGCCCCAATGTACTGTAGGCCATAGTCAGTATCAACGTACAGGATAGTTAGATTCACTACATCACACTAGCAATTATAGAGATGAGCCATTTCGTCTAGCCAGGCGTCTTTGATTGTTTTACATAAGACAGTGAAGAAAGATTGCTAAGCGAATGATAGTACTTAGCCAAAGAGAGGGTAATATCTGAAGGTTTCTGATAAAATTAAATTGTTTTAAAGTAAGAAAAAGATTTATCATCATCACCTTAGCCGGAAAGCATCTACTTACTGCAACCCTTCCCCTAAAGAACTCTTCTTTGGGCCGGTTTTTTGCTACCCTTATCTATCGGCTTTCCGAGATCCTAACCAGAACGTCAGAAGAAGAAAATTACTTCCTTTCTTTACAAAGACTTCTAAGCAATATGGAGAGTTCTTGCTAAGTAATGTTGATCAAAAATTTTTACGATAAAATGTTAATTAAGTTTGCAGCGTTAATGGAGCTATCCAGCCTAGTTTGACTACTGACTGTGCTTGTACTGTCACTATACCCATCACTGAATCATTGTTGATGACTCCACATTTATTCTAAGAGCTCCGGCACCTACCCTGGCCATTCGTTGCGGTTTTGGTATTCTAAATTTTGATGTATCGGGGTAGCGAGCTTTAAAGTTTGCATGGATAGTTTTGCGGTTAATATTTGATAGAACAAACATCTACTTGCGTTATTAATAAATAAATTGTTTGTTGATAGAGACGAACCAGTAGCTAGCACGGGCCAGAGAAAAATTTTCTTTCCACTGTTTTTATCCGCGCTTAGATGTGACAAACTTGGAATACGAATATGTTTGTCTCTTTCCCGCAGGATAAAAACTGTTGAGAGACAATTTGTCCACGGCTCATGCTGGTGGAGATTGGCACAGGACCGGGATGAGTTAAGAGCCATACAAGAAGAAAGGCCTGTGCTAAGCGGTTAGCGATTAGGGTGGTTGGTAGGTTATGATAATGAAATATACCAACTAAGTAGATAATAATAAAGTCTATAATTGACCCGAATTAAAAGTTTTGTTCATGTAAAATGTAGTTATTATTTGTAGTAGTTGCTGGTAATTTAAACTATGCGAACCAGTTCCTTCGTCGAATAGCTGTTGTTTGTTCGTTCTAAACAGAATTTCTTTCATTTAATTTAGAGGGTTGTAATTACTGCGATCAGATAAGCGCACAATGTAGGCTGATAAGGGCGCAATTAGTGACATGAAAGCTTTTTATGTAAATAAGTAAAATTGTAACAAGTTTTGAGATTACTACGGGATTGTTTTCATGGAAATTCGGATTTGGTTGAGAGTATTTCTTTACTGTAGTTACTTATTTTTTTAAATAAGTAACTAAGTAACTAATAAGTAACTTAAGTACTTATTTTAAAATAAGTACTTATTTTTTTAAATAAGTAACTAAGTAACTAATAAGTAACTTTTTTTAAGTGTAAAGTAATTAGGATTTAAATACGAAGACGGAATTGCTATTACCTATAACCAGTCTGAGAAATTGGTAGAATGATTGGAGAAATAAGATAGAAGATAGAAGATACTAAACTACAGGCACCTATAAGCCATAAACTAACCTCACTATTGGGTAGTAGTTGGCTACTACCTAACTAACCATGACTATAATTTAGTCAGCGTTTAAGAGTTTTTATGGTAAACCAGCTGACCAGCAGTGTTACCCCCGATTACAAAGAAGCCTATGTCAATACCTCATACTAAATTTCATCAAAGTCCGTCCATCTGTTTGAACGTAGAAGAAGTAACAAACAAACACACACACAAAATTTTTTCTTTTGTCGAGAAACGAGCGAGCGTTAGCGGACGAAGCGTCTATGCTTCAGCTTCGACAAAAATGCGTTCGTATGTCCGAATTCCGAAACTTTGTCTTCCGCCATTTAGGAAATTACCAAAAAAAAATTTTTTCTTCTGACTGCTAGAAAATATCAGTATAATTATCGAACCTGTTCACAAAACTTCACGAGAATCGGTTGAGAAATACGACCTGTATTCCTCAAATAGAGGAGAAACGTATTCATGTAATTGTATTCCTTAATAGGAATACAGATTAATACCTGTATTCCTCAAATACGTTTTTCCTCAAATTGAGGACAAACGTCGGCGGCGAGGTCTAAAAAATATTTCTTCTGACTGCAAGAAAATATCAGTATAATTATCGAACCTGTTCACAAAACTTCACGAGAATCGGTTGAGAAATACGACCTGTATTCCTCAAATAGAGGAGAAACGTATTCCTGTAATCGTATTCCTTAATAGTTAATAGTTAATACGTTTTTCCTCAAATTGAGGACATACGTCGGCGGCGAGGTCTACATCAAACCGAGCCACTACTAGTATAAGTAGGATAACATTAGTAGGGCCCCGAATACACGCTGAGTCATCCATTTAAATATGTGGCCCGCTCTGTAAAAATATTCACTCTCTACAATGAACAATGAATTCCCTCTTTTTATTACTCCCAATCATGCAAAGTCATTTTCATTTGAGCAATTTTTTTACTATTTCGTTTAAGAACGGGAATTTTAATTGAAGTCTCAGTAAGAATGTTCCATTGTCAAGTCCTTTAATTTTTCCGTAGCAACGTAAAAAATGCGGGTCCACATTTTTGTACTGTTGTGGTTGAAACTCACCAACCTGTAGACGAGAACGTGATCTATGATTACAGGTACGATGACAAGATAGGGTTATACAGTACGAGTTAGAATACAATTATTATATTAGGACTAGTCATAAGGTCAAGTAGGTATAAATTTGTACCTTCGTGTGAAAAACATAATTTCATTTTCGGTAAACTTAGGAAGCTAATTCCTGAAATGTTAACGTCGTTTTAAATAAGACATCTACCCAGCAGACCTTTACCCTTATGGTCAATTTTCGTTTAATTAAATTTTCCGGAGTTTCACTGTATTTTGAATATTACGAAATATTTGGGAGATTTTCGACGCTTATTTTTTAATACGTCGTTTGAAGCCGAAGTTTTGGCATTGTAGTGGACCTTTTAATAACAAAACCTTAGAAACGAAACCCTTTTGTTTCTTTATGAAGACGTCGAAGAGTTTCATTATATTTTACCATGGCACAGAATAAATAATAATAATAATAGTACAACCATGCCATGAATAAGAGTCCCCGCAGACAACAGACTTTATATTGGCCGATAGTGTAGTCTGTAAAGAGAAGGTCGGTGAAAACCCCAAAGATAACAGACTTTTTACCGGCCCATTGTTTGGTCGGTAAAGGTTTTGACGGTCGGTGAAGATGCAGAGGTAGGTATGCAAATTCACATATTACAGCGATTCAATGGCGTATCGGCCGATAAAAAGTTTATGGGTTATAATTTTAAAGTCTTGAAACATCCCAACCCGATCAAACTATCAGCCAATAGACAGTCTGCAGTCTGCGGGGACTCTTAAGGATCATTCATGCGAGCTCGGACAAAGCCTGACAGACGTTGAAATGTAAGCCTACCGTGTTGTACCTATTCACGTTACAATTTCAAAGGACAAACAGTGGTAACAACTGAGCAAATACCCAATGTATGTTGTTGAGCAAATATGTTGGCTGTAGTCGTGTTGACTTAAAACTAGTTTTTTAATTGGACTAAAATGTTCAGTCGTAGTTTTTTTCAATCACTCTCCTCAATTTTTCTAATCAGTCAGTCAGTTCTCAACGTCGGCCCTTACGCTTATATACGCTATAGTAAAGTAGCGAAACTATACAGACAGAGATGCAGTTACAGGAATCACAGACAGAGCGAGGTGCAACATACCTGAATGTTACAACCGTGTATCGCTGCGTCGCCGCGCCGCGTCGGTGTGGAATAAGCGTTACCCCCACTACAATCTGTGCCAGTGCGTTTGACAGTTTGATGCAAGCAATTATAAAAATCTGCTTATTATAATTAATAGAGGCTCTACTCCATCAACCAAACAACAAAAAACCCAAAAAGTTTTTCAAAACACCCGGCCAATGTAGCGCGATTATTCACGTCCGAGACAACTGCACTCATTTATCATATTAATTCGCTCTCTAGCGTGTAGACGGCGTTAGAAGTAATCTTTATTAGTGGTAACTTTTCACGCAGAATTAGTCCCCGGGCCCTCGTTCCGTTCAACAAATTGTTTTACTGCAACCGTACAAACACATAAAGTACGAACGAGGTATGAAGCCCACGTGAAGACGTTATGGAAACTTTTTATTACAACTTTTTGAAGTAGGATGTAGAGTTCGGAGTATAACGCTGTTTATTTTATGGCTGTTAGGTTTTTAAACTGCTTTTTCATTTAAAGTTTGAAATAAAATTATAATATCATTTTGTGAAACAACTTGAAACTGTGTGAACGGTCAAGTCGGTAAGGGGCAACCTAGGAAAACGTATCAGTATCAAATCCAGTTTTGAAAAAAGGTCAGGTCCGGAGTATCCGTAACCGACGAACATGTATGAAGGGACTCATGGAGAAGAAGCGAAAGATTTGGGCCAGGATCATGGCAAGTGAAGAGAAGTGTCGTTGCCTACCCCTAAAAAGGCGAGTATGTTTATATAAATGTATGTATTTACTTTATGTGAAACAATTTTTAAATGAAACGGCTAAATGGTAAGTACTTACATTAATTATGCTTTTACATTCTACAAAAGTACATCACAGTATTCATACGCAAGCCTAGCAGGCAAGTCTTATAAGATCACCATTTAAGAGCAAGTGCTGTATTGCTGTAAAACTACATCAAAGACGATAGCCACTTCTACACTATTGCATACTTAGGAATAGTGCACACAATACCCGCTTACAAAAGTGCATTTCCATAATACATTTCGCGAAGTGTCCATATACACAACACAACAAGTTAGACAGTAAAACATTTTGGATGATTACTAAAAGTCTTTCCCGTTATCTTACTCATCATCTAAATAAAGGGTCTCCCAGACAGCCGCCCATGGACTTCACATTGGCGGTCCATTGGCTGCCACCGTAGGACCAGTATTAATTAACCTATTACACAGCTCAAAAACTTTTTATTTTGTTGTCCTGGATATTTTTGCAGATTTTTTTGTTTTCAAGTAGCCAATTTTCGAATATATTCATGATAGTAGTGGTTTTGCTCAATACAATTTATACTACTGCTCTCTCTCTCCCTGTGCTTTGGAACATTGTACTATTATTATACGAGTAGTGCAATGTGAAAATGAAGATTTAAAAAAAACTAGAGCTAATATTCCAACACCACCCATATTTTCTTAAATTGTTGACTTAGAAGTATTCTCTTACTATTCTCTCTTAGTATACTCTTACATGAAGAGGAACAAAATCACTGTTGTCCAGTGTTATTTATACTTTTCAAAATCTTTCAAACATGTCCGATTTTGCTTATAGGTAAACAAATTGTCAAATATAATTTTTTTTGTTTTTATCCAACTGATAATAATCAATAATGTAAATTTCGCAAAAGACTTAAGGCAGTCGTCAGGCATTTGCAAATGTTTTAGATTTTACATTTTTACGTTTGTATTTTACTACGGCACGTACATTGCTTACTGTGTATAGAGCGCGCATGAAACATGCATGATAGGAATACGATCGACATCGGGCACTAATGTGACTCGCGTCGAACATTGTTTTTGTTCGATATGAATTTATATCAGCAATGTTTCGTGGTTTTGAATAAAGAGATACCTACCTATTACATAAAGTGGGTTTTTGCGGTAAATTTTAGTTATGCTTGCTTGCGATATTTATTTGTTGTTTCAGTTACGAATATCGTGTGCTTGCTGTTGGCTGAAGTTATATATGTTTTCAGTTAGAAATTATTTAAAATTTGTTGAAGCTTCCGATTGCAGATTTTGGTAGTAGGTAGTAGCTACATGGTAGTATTTAGTGGTCATACAAATTAGCTACCCAGTAATTCTACTTTATTTATTAGAAAATTATGCATAAACTTGTCTAATAGGGATCTTTTATAATTCGCGGAATGGATCTTGTGTAATCATCATATTGATGCAAACTGTAGACTAATTAACGATGTATAACCCAGGAATAGTTATACAGCGTTTTATCTTTTTCGATTGAGTTAAAAAATTAAAAGAAAGAAAATGACAAAACGTTATAAATATCCTGAGGTTTCAAGACGTTTATTAGGAAAAAGGGCTATGACATCACATTAATGTTAGTGGATCTGTGACCGTTTTCGTATCATCAAAAAACAATTTGAATTTGAATCGTTTAAATTATTATACGTAATAGCACTTCCATTTTTGACGTAAAATAATAAAAAACTAAAACTGAAGAACACATTTTTATATTCATAACCTTTGTAACTTATTTAATTCGTATCGCATTAACAGTTCCAAGTTACGCAAATGAATAGTAGGTAGTTACGTGCGGCTGCATAATTACTGCTAACTCTATTTGTTTGCATCGCGTTCGCGTAAATAACTTTCAGCCCCGGGCTGTGGGGGACCGCTAATTCCATAATTAGGACTTACTTCCGTACCTAGTTGTCGCGGGATATGTTCTAAATTTCATATGAATTATTCTACACGCCAGTTTCACCATGCATGAGGTTACGTTAGATGAATATTTTTTTTTTCGTGAAATTTTTTAGGCTTTCGGGCAGTCTTAGAACTTTAATAACTGGGTCTGATAAAAAAATTAAACCGGCCAAGTGTGAGTCGGACTCGAGCACTGAGGGTTCCGTACAAACCTGTAGGTATTCATGAGGGAAGGGGTAGTAAGTTTGTAAATTTTTTTTGCAAAATTTTTTTTAGAAATTTGCAGCATAAACGGATGTTGGCTTATAAGTTTGTTTTTTTCACAGCTCCAAGAGACAGTAGACTTGAGTATTTGATATGAATTTCAGCTTGATACCTCTACGCGTTCCTGACAAAAAGGGTCTTGATAGACAGACATACGGACAACAAAGTGATCCTATAAGAGTTCCGTTTATTCTTTTTGAGGTACAGAACCCTAAAAACGAAAACCCGACTGCACACCTATCTAAGGACACTTGAGTTTTTAAGACGTATTTAACGATACCTCTTGTTCTTAATTCAGGAGTTTGAAAAATATTTTGATAGATCTGATATTTTTTTGATACTGAGGTAATAAAGAAATGTACAAACATACAAGATACTCGCGAAAAATATAACTCTTCCAAGCAGTCGGGAAAAAAAGCGGTTATAAAATAAATCAAGAAGAACTCGACTAGCACCTTCAATACCTGCGACACAGTTACATAGATTTATCTGAATTTCAAACAAGTTACTTTTTTTACACGAACCAGCTAGCTACCTACGTAGTCCAGCTATAGTATAGCTATGTAGTCGTACATTTGCGATGCACACGTGCCGTTTGGAGCCGTTTTTGCGACTAGAAATGTAAAGTAAATTGGCGAAAAACAGCTTGTAACTGTAGCTAACTGGTTAAAACGTTTCGGGCACTGTCCCAGTGGGTGTTGTTTTTGGCTTATTTTGCAGGAAGTCGCTTGTTTTTGTGTCATTTGTGAGCAACTATATTGTGTATGCAGCTTAAACTCACAACATGTACAATACTTCTTGTGTAATGTGTTCTTGTTACTACAAATACTCGTCAGATGTTTTATTAGTATCGTAAAGCACAAACATTTTTGGTGCACTTAATTTATCATTTGCAAACTTGAAACTTTTAGTGTTAAAGTTAGCTACGTGCTTTAAACTATGATTTCTATGAAAACGCTGGATCGCGAATTCTGAACGCAGAATCCAAGACTGAGGGCCGCATGTTAAAACAACGATTTAAACAAGAACCTCATGACGATGAGATGATGATGAAGATAATGAGATTCATGACTAAGCGTCGACTTAGCATGCGGCCCGTAAACTGCCTAAGTTGGGATTCTATTTCTAGCCAATACTTATTTTCAACTTTAGTTAACAAAAGCATAGTGATTACAGAGTGAATAAATAAATAAATTCGGGACAATTTTTACAAACGGGCGCCTGACCCAAAACTAAGCAATGCTTGTACTATGGCTGCCAGAGACTGATATACATACGTACATATATATTTTAAATGCATACTTATATAGATATTAATACCCAGACATAGAACAAACACAAATGTTAATCACATAAATGTTTGCGCTAGGTGGGAATCGAACCCACGCCCTCAAGCTCAGCAGGCAGGTTCACTACCAACTGAGCCACCGAGGCATCATCAGGCAGGCAGTAATCATGATATCTCGGCATCTCGGGACCAAGATATTGTTATCAGCGCAGTAATCACTGCACAGTAATTTGTCTTGAAGTACAAAGCTATCTGCTCACTACATCTCCACTACGTCACCTCCAGTGGCGCGTGTACGTCTTACTAATCTGTATTTAGTATCCGCGACTAATCCTTGCGTATCGGATCATCTTATCTCTGATCCGACGCAGCGCCTCGGGTTAATACGCCCGTGGATCCAGATTTGCTCAGTTTATCCTTTTTTATTTGGTTTAGTACATGATTTACTACGGGATTTGTTTGTTTGGGTTTAGTATATCAGACTGTGTACGTTGTCTGGGAATTAGTTACATTTTCGTGTATTTTGGACCGAGGGTTTACATAACACATTGAAATGAAAATTAGCTGAAAAAGCTGCTGGAAGATACATAATGTTGTTCTTCGAACACTTATTTTGAGTACAATTATCATAACAAAGACAACGTCAATGAGCTGAAGCTGGAAGATACATAATGTTGTTCATCGAATACTTATTATGAGGACAATTATCACAACAAAGATAACGTCAACCCTAGGGATAAACGCCTAGGGATAGTTATAGAGATTAAAAAAAAAAAAATTAACTCGATCTTAAAGGCAAAACACTGTATGACTATTCTGAGGCTCTACAGCGTTTATTGCTAAAGGAGTTCGTGTTTTTGTCCTTGAAAAAAAAAACAACTTGGTTCTCTATGCGAGTGAAGAAAAAAATAATTGGTCTTAAATCAACCCGTACATTTTGCAGTAGACACAAACAAACACCAATCAATACAGAATCTCATAAAACTAAACTAAATAAAAAAAATCACTGGCATATTTCTTCGTCACCATATTCAATGCAGCGCGCCTGACAGAAAGTATCTCACGCGAAATATGGCTGACTTATGCGACGCAATAAAAGTAAATATGCCGAGTGCCGAGGGATCGCTATTACTCTGATCGTAAACCGGCGTGTACAGAACCACGCAGGCTGAAGCGGACCCGCGGTGAGACGGAATCCTAATACAGGTATAAACAATATGCCCTTTACTGCCAGTCGCGTGGCGTGCTCGTACGTCGAAATTTGGAAGCTTGCTAGTGGCAGGAAAGGCACAGTGGTTGGACAAACAGAAAGGTTTCTTCTTCAAAATTCAGGAGGGAAAGGAAAGAGAAGTGAGAATCATACGATAACATCCTGTTGTCCAAATATTATTACATTAAGGAACTCACTGCGTTTCTTGCCACTGTCCGGCAGGAATCGTTAATCTTTCCGGGATGTAACTTATTATTTAATCTTAGGTAAATTATTTCAAATTTCATCCAAATCTGTTCAGTAGGTTCAGCGTTAAAGAACAACAAAATTATACATATCTACCCACACAAACTCACTCACACACTTAATTGGTTTGCTTTATCACAAACCAAAATATAGCAAAAATAGTTAATCAAAAATACTATGAAAAATTTCACACTTCTTTTTTTATCTTCGAGTCGGTAGTTTGCTTTCTTTGCTATGTTCCTACTGAATGTAAACTGTGGTATAGGCGTAGTTTCTGCAGGTTATGTTGTAGAAAAAATGCAAATGCTGTCAAGATGTTGTAGCCATTCTTTTAGGTTATGGCTCGGAGGGAGTACTTTTGCTCCCTTATACTTTTATACCGTCTCGTGGAAATACTCTGTCTATTTTTTCAAGTTTTGCTGTAAAACCTGCCAGTTTGGCAGTCTTGACAGCGTAAGCTTTAAGAAAAACATAATATTTAGTAGCAATTTCCAGCGATTACGAGTCTTACTACATTTTATTTCACAAGCTTTACAAAGTAATAAAATTCTACACTATTAATAAAGGAGATATAACTTTCAAAAATTCAGTTTTACTAGATTTTTTTTTGCGTTTTTTTTTACTGTAAATTATATAAGAACTTAATACGGAACTGATCATGGTTACGTTGCTTACTGATCCTACTTTCTACTAATATAAAAGCGGAAGTGGGTGTGTATGTTGTTTGTTACTTCTTTACTCTCAAGCGGATGGACGGATTTGATGAAACTTGTAATGGAGGTAGGTACCTTACACATAGGCTTCTACATAACTGTGGGTAACACCGCGAGATGCAGCTAGTTAATATTATTAATATATTTATTATATTTCAAGTTGAGACGGCGAATCGCTATCGTTTTGATATTAATACCTGAGATACCACAAAGATAACTTTTACTCTTACAATTTCCGTCACGCAGAACATCACCCTACCTACCGACGAATGCAAATCAGTTGTAATGGCAACATTCGAATTGGGGTTACCATAACATAGCAGGAAGTACTCGTACCTCAGAGCTACGTTGCCAATCATACCCCGTTTACAATCGAGAATCGAGAAGCATAACAAATCAATTCAAAACGCAAGCCTCCCTTCAGCTATAAATCAACATTCCGAGGTATTTCGTCTCGTCCCTTCGACAACTCACCGTGGCCGGATCTAGGGAAGGGGCAAGATGGGACTCTTGCCCTTTCTTTCATGATATCTCTATACATAACCGTAAAAAAACTTCTCTTTACAACTAAAAAGATAAAGAAAGAAGTTTTAAGTTAGCCATCCATATTTAGACATTTTGAAAACCATGACTCTTTTCGATTAAAAAAATATATTGTAACAAAAATTGGGGAATTTTGCTATATTTGCATGCTAGCCCCATCCTATGCTATCCTAAACACGAACGAAAAAGAAATAAAATTAATAAAAAACTCACCACAACCCTTTTTAACAGTAGTTCATTAATAACATAAAGGTGGCTTTAAGGCAAATACAATATCTATCAAATTCTTCGTTTGATGTTTCTAATTAATCAGACAACATACGGTTATACAAATTAATATATTATACGAGTACCAAGTAACTTCCTCCATGCTATTTTCCAGTTTTGCCCATGGTTATACTCGTAAATAAACCCCGAGTACGTCCACGCAACTCGCCCCTGGCTGACATGACATAATACAGTTTAACGTAATATTTACCGTACCAACCGCCGCCCTGCCCACCCCTTTATGGGAAAGGCGTTAAGTTTTTATGACGGCCTTGTTTATGCTAATACTTCACTGATTCGAATACTTTCCAATGAAATATGTGGGACGTATTAATCGAGGTAGTTAGGGGTGGCATGGCTGCGTTTTTATGTAATAGCTTGTAAAGACGATTTTGCTATTGTTTTTAAGGTTCTACGAATATTAAGACAAGTGCAGGATATGTATTTGATGAGAGTTAAAATTACTCGTGTTACATGCTAGTAAGACTTAGTACAGACAACGGGAACGAATGGAGAGTAAGGCTTCGTCCTGATTAAGCAAACTGTGAGCGGTTCAGTTAGGACGAAGCCTTAATAATAAATTCTAGATTAGGTTTTATCTGCTGCTAAAATATAATGTGTGCCTCGTGTAGGTTGGAGATCGTGCCAATCGTAAGGGACCTTGTACTTTTAGAAATATAGGTAAATCCGTAATTTGATAAGGTAGAAATGGTAGAAAATATAAAATTTTCCAAAAGCATTCAACTTTTGAAAATAATCTGGTTTATAACTGAAAATTTGTCACCCCTACCGCTTCACCTTTGTTTTGCACTCATAAATCTGTACAGCGAGGTACTAAAACATCCAAATATGAAAACTGAATGATTATTTCATATCTTTCCGATAAGAACTTTCGCTAAGCAGTAAAAATGTTTCCGTGTTTCGCTTTATGACTGCGGATCAATCTATGAAGATATTTGATTTATTGGTCCCGACTCAAGTAGTGGAGCATGTGTGACAGGCCTGTGTGTAAATGATATGTAGCAGTAGAGAAATATTTTAGCCTTGAGTTGTTCTAACGCGTTTGTATTTACACCTTTAGTTTATGCACCCCTCGTGTTTTAGTACCTACTACAGTTATAATAATATAGTTTTATTGAAACAAGGAAACATTCATGAGCAATTAACATAGCAGGTTTTTACTACGTTTAACTACCTCTTCAATTAGTTAGAGGTTTTTAAAAAGTGCGAAATATATTTTACTCGGATTTGCATAAGTACGATTAGATACTTTTTAGTGATTTTTTAGTGGTTTAAAACTATTTGATTTCATATAAATTTATTATTATTTAACTATTTATTCTACATTCTAAACGCTTTGGTTCCTCATTTCTTATACGGACCGCTAGAGTGTGGAATACTCTGCCAGAGTGTGTGTTCCCTGACACTTATAATCTGGGTGTCTTCAAGTCTCGAGTGAATCGGTTTCTTCTAGGCAAGCGTGCTCCATCGTAGGCCGCATCACTGCTTATCATCAGGCATGTTGGCGGCCAAACGCCAACATGCCACATGTTGCCACAACATTTTTTTTATTAAGTAATTAAAAACAAACATAATTTCGGTATCTTACAGTTAGGTAATAGTAAAAATAAATATGTCCTTATGTCAACAAAAATATATTATTTAATTGAAATATGTGTACTAAGTAAATGCTACCCTAAATAACTATGCACATCTTTTTTTAAATCAAAAAACATATTAGTATGTTTTTTCCGACTCTACGTGACAATACAACAGACAACAGGTAAATTTTCACAAAAGGCTGAGGATGCCGGCATTCTGTGGCGGCAAGAATACGTCAGGAAGTAGGAACAATGATCATCAAATGAACTATCACTACGTGAGAGTTTAATGATCACAGAACAATGAACAAACAGACGTATCTGTGCATTTATCTACGATATTCAGACTGGTGCTTTGAAGTTTGCAGGTTGCATTCTCCGTTACACTAGTATGGAGAATCGCCCGCGCGGTCGAGTTCTTTGCGGGCGAGTTGACTAACGACTCGCTCGAAGAGAAAAACTCATGTTTTACTTTTATGTCAATGGAAGGAAGGTTCAGAGACTTTTAAAATCAATTACCTTAAAACTCGTTTATATGATATTTGAGAACAAAACATGTGATTGTTTAATCAGTGAGTTCAACTAACTATTGTGATTTCGTGATTGATATTGATTTATACGATAATCATTATTCGTGCGTTATCATATTTATTGTACATTCCTTTAGCTTCAACTGCCAACCGAAAGATCATTAAGCTCACTAGAAAGCACGAACCAAGGTATTGAAATAGCTAGCAACTGCTACAGCTGATACGGATTACGCAAGGTAGGAAGCACACACGGTGCTGGAAGCCTGGGTAGGCTATAATTATAAACATCTGTTGGTTATACGGAAACTTTCGTTGGTGGGTATCACGATAATGCAAGTATAAAGATAAATAGTAGTGCAATAGCACCTTGACGGAACCTAATAAACCCTACACACACATACACCCAAATAATTACATATATCTAATAGTACATATTTAAGATCCTCTTACGATCAAATACTATACATGTTTATAATAATATCTGCATGATGACATATGCGCAATAAATAATTGAGTACTTATTAGCTATGTCCACACTGTGCCTTTTTTTGTTCAATAAGGGCATGCGTCATAGCGCAGTCAACAGCGCACGTATATTTCTGAAATTTCTTATGACCAAGTAAGCCGCACTTATTCCACCAAGTAAAATATTCTCATCACACATGTTTCCTAAAGCTGACAGAAACTACGACTGAACTAAATGACCATATTGACGTTGCGTTCGTTTACGCATTCAACTATTGAAAGCGCCAAACGGAAGATGAATAAAAGGTGAAGACGAAAATTGAAGATGAAAAGGCACAGTGTGGACATAGCTATTGAGTAGGTACTGAGCGTCAGCCTTGTCCACATAAAATGAAGATGTTTCAATATGTATATTTTGAAGGTAGATAATACATGGTGTACTTACACTAAATGGTAATCTAAGCACTTCATCTATTTGCCTCTAAGCCTGTAGTCTGCACCTAGATACGAAAAACAAGTTGTACCAATGTACAGATGCCGAGCAGATTGTAGATAGAGCCCGCGCTATCGCTTCCGCCCTCCGTCTCGACCTCCAAAGGCCAGGATTGGAGGATTAATTGCAGAGTATTTGCACGGAGAGGGGACTAGATTGAATCCGTGCTTCCATACGTGCTAAAATAAGCTTAGGTTTTGAGCTGGATCAGTAATAATTTGGTGCAGGTTCGAATAGAGATCGGAGTTGGAAAAAATCTGCAATCGATTTTTTCTTTGTATGCACTCATTTAGCTTTCTTTTTAAACCCCGACGTAAAAACGATTTAAATTTATTTAAAATTTATAGATTTAGAATTATGAGTTTGATGTGTCTGTCTGTCTGTGGCATCGTAGTTCCTGAATGGATGAACAGATTTTGTTTTTTTTTTTTGTTTTAAAGGTGAATTAGTCAGGATTGTTCATATCTACGTTTAGGGGTTGGTGAGAATCGGTGACGGGTTTTTTTTTTAATTTTAATTTTACTTGTTTGCAGTTTACATAACTTAACAAATAATGAATATCGTGAATATAATCAAATTCATTAATCGAATTCGGCATCATGAATATCGTCCGGCGAAGTGTGGGTGTAGTAATACATCTAGCCACCCCTTCGCGAAAAAAGCGTGGCGACAGGTTATGGTGTTATTTAATGCAAAGGTCGGAATACAGAGTAATCAATTAATTTTACTTCACGAGGAAAGTAAATGGATTTGAACAACGGTAATTAAAGTTTGACAGGTTAACCAGCCAGTCACAATAATGCCTGATACCGTGCATTAGAACAAATTAATATCTTTTACTTAAAAACGTACAATTAAATATTTCACAAAATATGTCACGAAACTCCAAGTAAGCTGGGATATCGGCAGATTTTAATAAACAAATTAAACTTTGTCGACTTGTCGAAGTAGAGGATTTGAGTAAAAGTTGTGGGACACAGAGGAGGAAAGTTAGAGCACAGCATCAAGTTTCACAGCAACAGATGTTAAGGGAGCCCCTAATGAAATAGGGAACTAAGGGCTCGTTCCACGTCCGAAACTTGTCGGAATTAGGTTAGTTTAAAAATCTCGGTCGAAGTGAAATTACTTTCGACACAATTTTAAAGTGAAGGCACCTACTTTACAAAAAGTTAGCCGAAGTTGCTAAAATTTCCTTGTTACATGCAAAACAACAATTGTTTGTTTTGGAAGGGTTTTTTGGGAGATTTTCTTTGTTGTGTTCATTGCTTTTTGTTTCAAAAATTGTATTCGATATATTTTACAAATAAAAGGATTTCGTCTCAGAAAGCCTAAATTGTGTACTTCTATCGAACAGCTTGTAAATTCGGTCTGTCTGCTTCGGGTACAAACTTATTTTTGTAATCGAATTATCTAGATTGGGTCTTAAGGTCACCGAAATAAGGTTGTTTAGAGATTGTTGTTTATGTTGGTAGTTTAGTTAGCAAACATTGAGCTTGGGTCCAAATTGTCGCGGTTTCCGGCACGCCCTGCCTCGTGTTTGTTCACCGAGAGCAAACATAACAGAGAATTGTCCTTGATTTGTTTATTCGCCTATAGTTCCATAATTGTGTCGGACCTTTGAATTTATATGTTCTGTGTCGAATTCTATTATGAAGTTGTAAGGTCACTCTTAATTGCGGGAACATGGAGTTACTCTACTTATCGACGGCGACAAAGAATACCTACATTTGTTGCGAGTTGACGGTAAGATACATTATTCAAAATCATAGAAAAGATTGCTAATTTATAATTGTTTTAAGCGTAATTGGACAATTACTAAATTCGTTTTTAATAATTTTATTTTTTAATCCCATTCTAAGCAATTTAGAACTTCCAGCCGAAATAAGTACGACTCTACGCATACTACATACTACATTATTTATTATACAAATACCTACATAATATTTTTATTATCCTGAAATATATTTTGTATCAAACCCGAAATTGTTCACGTTATTCTCTCCATTTTCACAATCAATTAAGAATTAACGAGGGCTTAAACAGCTTCCACTTTCAAATTACGTTCACTAATAAGTTTATCAACTAAAATTCGTTTTGCCCGGGGATAGAGTAAACACGTTACCCTTATGAAATATTCAAACTACTTGCCCGGGACGCTCATGCATTTCAAATGTATAAAACGGGCTATAATTGAAGCGGTTTACCGATTGGCCATATTTGTAACAGTTTACAGCCAGAATGGTGTTGGTAAAGGTTGCTGAACGAGTAAAAAGCATTTAACCCGTTAGCGGGCGACCGCAGCGAAATGCCTGTAACGCTGCCGATTCACCCAATTTCAAAATGTTTATTGTTACCGATTTAAATCCACGTGAAAGGTTATTTTAATTATCATGTTAGCTGTGAACGTTAATGTTGCAAACCATTTTTGGAGGTCTCTTTGATTCTCAATATAACAAAAAGATGAGAATCCAAAAGACGGTCAGAGTAACAGTAAAGGCGACGACCAATATGTTCGTATTATGTGAGGCTGTGTACCATAATACTGCTGATAAAATTTTATGCTGCCAATTTTCGTCAAACAACCGCGAGGAAAGGAAAAGTTACGGCGAGCACAAAGACTTTTCTGCAACACAACGATTACTCCTCAAGTACTCGATTAAACCAAATGATAAAATCACACGCATGAGTAAATAACACGTTTCAACCCCTTCACATATCCTAGGTATATAATATGTGCTTGTATAGAAAGAACCGTGCGAAACTAATGATTTTTTACGTATAAGTAGCTTCTTACCTGTAGAATTTTGTAGCGCGGATTCAATATCTACAGGCTGTGCTATTGGTCGGTTCCTGGGTCCCTACCCGGCTGCAATTACGTCGTGTTCGGATGCCCTGGGGCCTTCGACTAATCGCCGGCCTGCGTGACCCTGGTAAACGTGTTAAGTACTTTTACTGTAGGTAAGTATTGCAAGATTGGATACGGTCGGTATAGCCATCGATGGTGGAGTGAAGAAAAACCTTATTTTTTTAAACCAATTACTTTAAAGGTCTGTTTTTAGTTGCCTTAGATTCCTTAAAATATCGTCAGTGCGTCTGCACTTGTTTGATTGAAAAAATCTGTAAATATAGACTTTATTCTTTTTACTATTACTAAACCAACTAGTTTACTTATTTTAATAATTCATTTTTATTTACTAAACATTTATTATTACTAAACCAACGTTTGAGATATAATCAGGACAATCAAGAAGCCTGAATAGAAGTTTAAAATGTATTACAATGCATAATTTATGTAATAAAAACATTTGAGAACAAGCCAAAAACTTTAATAAACTAACTAACTAATCATCATTAGTAACAAGTAACATTATCAAAAACTCGACTTCAAAATGTTATACCCTATGTCACTTCCACTATCAAGACGATTCAAATGACACCTCACAAGTCGAAATCCATCAAGCTGTTTAGGCCTGCTGTGTAGGCCGTGCCAAAGAAACTTCATACATACATACATACATACACTCCTTCTTGCGCAGTCGGGTAAAAAAACGTTTTACTTTTACTTTACACACGGAAGATCTCCTCAAACAGTTTAAATATAAAAACAACAGCAACTTGCTTTACTGCACATCCTTTTATAACTCCATCATATGAGAGCTTTATAATAAAACCAGGGCTACACTGCAGTTACATAAAAGTGTTCGATCGGGGTTATTACTGCAATGTTTCTAATAGCCACGATCCAATCTCGCCGGATGGGTTTACAGCGGATAGACTGATGTTATTCGTGTAACAGGAGGCTTGTTATTTTGTTTGTGTGTTGTCGGTTTTATACAAACATCGACGTTTTGAAGCCATTAAATTCAGCATTGTGTTATTTGAGACTACTGTGTTTTTATTAGGAATGGATTGAAAAAGTGATTAGGGAAATTGTTGACATGGAAGAAGAAGTGGAATAATAAAATAAATCAGGATTTTTAAATCGTTTTTTCGCATTTGAATTTTTTTTGTGAAAAAAGTTTAAATTTGTTGAAATTTGTGTCACATGATAAAAGTCTAGAAGTACGTGCATTCTAAAAACTCATTATCATCATCATCACTGCCTACTTACTACTGCGTCTCGCGGTTTTACTCGTGGTCCCGGGATAAGAAGTACCATGAGTACTTTTCTGTACCTCTGACAATCTGTGTGCAAAATTTATAAATAAACAAACTCACTTTCGCTTTTAAAATTTTAGTTAGGATTAGGATTACACTGCTGGGTATAGACTCTCTCTTATTGGGCGTCTTGGTCACTTGGCTTGAAAAGACATAGACATATCTATTCCCATAATTATTCTTCTTCTTCTTCTTGTGACACCATCTCCTACTGGAGGTTGGCCATCATTAATCCTATCCTTATCTTACTTAATGTGACACAGCACCGCGGAACAGAGATCCAGAAACCTGGATACAGAAAATACTAACAACATTGTTAAAATTTTACTCCTTCTACAGATCCTTTTATCCTCCCAGCTAATATCTCAAGTCCTCGATTATCTTGTGCTAGCAGCATGCATCGAAAGATATTTCTACTTTCTAGAAAGGTATTGTGCAGCTATCAGCTGACAGGGGCGGCTTTTGTTTCTATTGTTAGCTTACGAAACAGACGTGAGGGATAATGGTGGAACGAAATATGTTAGAAATAAACTGGAAAGCTGTCGAGTACCAAGATGATGCACCCTATTATAGGTAAGAGAAAGAAAATGGAAAACCTATACACTGGTGTCCCTCAATTATTAATTTGAATTTGGCGGAATCGTAATTGGTCGTCGTTCGCTTGAAGAATCCATGTAATTTTGTCTCTGAAACATGATTGTCAAACATTTTACGAACTGATTGTACGAACACCAACTAATCAAGTATGTTTGATCTTAAATTCGTTCAACATACCTGTGCCTCGTGCCTACTTATGTAAGGTGACCAACAACGAGTTAACAACCTCAATTAGAACAAGACCAACAGAATTAAAATAAGCTGAACTAGAGCTAGACGAAAACACTGTCGTTTGATCATGCACGCTGCAGAAGCTGTTTTACCGCCAAACCGGGTGGCTCGGTGGTAAAACAGTGCCTTTGTGAATGAAACCAAACACTTGACTTGGAAACTTGAGTTGTTTGATATTCAAGTTTTAGCTGTCGGGGGATCGCATACGTGTTTTGATACTGAGCGTGATATTGCAGACAGATATTGCACATCTGCTACGGAAACTAAAATACGTCTGTTGTATTTTTAACTGATGCTTTGCCACGTTTAATTTATTTCTATCTTACACTTTGTCACACAAAAACTAACGAAATCGCGGAGGAATTATCCGTGAATTCACACAACTCTCTACTTTATTTCCACTTGAATTTACAAACCACCAAATCACCCCACTTTGCGGTGGCAGGCACATTTCCCGGTTGGCATATATCCCAGAATTACCCCAAAATGCAGCCTTATTCCTGCCCCATGTTACCCGCATGTAGAGTAGTGGTGCCTGTTTTAAAATTCAGAGAGAAACCGTATCTCCAGCATCGATATTTCGAGTCACGCGCGCAATATGTGTCGCGGAGCTTAGGTTTGGTGACCTCTTACTGAGTTGCTACGATTATTTATGTTTCCCTATTTTCTATGCACTAACTTCGAACCTATATGTACCTAATATACTTGTGGCCTCTTTATTTTTAATCTGATAATGTTGAACCCTAACTCTCACGACTCACGTTAGCTCGATAGAAATATTGAAGGCTACTCTTAAGACATCATCATCATTTTCACTCATTACAGTAACTGCTGAGTACAAAATTAAACTTCTTCAGGGCGGTATCTTTTCCCGTCCAAGTCAGTTTTGTGTACTGCCTAGAAGACATCAACCATGTAGAATGTGAATAAAATAACGAAACATTTGAGTAATCTTCATCTCAACACCCGAATATATCTGAGCGTCTCTGGCACGTAGGAAGTAGCTCCTTACCAAATATCCTTGAAGGAGTCGATCGCGGCAACACACAGAACATTGAATATCCGCACAAGTTTGCGTAGGCGCCTATTACGAGAAATGGTGGCATGATCCACTCGAGATTTTTCCACATATTTCCGAATTTTTCACGTTGTCAAAACGCGGAAAATAGTCGTAAATTGTGCCTATCTGCGCGGAAAAAAACGTATTTCCATGGTGAGTGTCGACTGGGGTAAACCTGTTTGTAGATAGGGAAATGGAACATATCTGCGAGAGTGATGTCATGGCTTTATGTCTCTTAATATGTAATAAAGTTTGTCATACGCGATTTATTACATGTTTGAGCTTTAGAATTACTTCATAGCCATTTTCGCTTTAGTTTTGTGCTTCAGTTGGAGTATAACAAAAACAATAAACGTTTAAAGAATTAATCGTTCTACAAGCAAAACGAGCAAGTCGTTTGACCAAAATTCACCTGCTGGAATCGTCTCAAAATGTGATCTAAAGAGAAAAACGATCTATCCAAATCCAATTGAGAGAAGCATGGATCTAATAAGCAGTCGTTGATCAAATCGTGCAACCTCTTCGCAGCACGATTGTCATTCCGCCTCCGCTCCGCCTTTTTACAGGTTCGTAAACTCTCCAGTCGCATTGTCTCAATTAGAGGCTCACCCGTCACGTTTCAAAGGGACAAGACGCCGTTAATTCGATGGGGACACAACATAATTTCCTCCAGGTAAAAGTATTACGCCTAAACAATATTAGCTACGTGAGGGGAATCGCTTGCCAATTGACTTACGACTGGTGTCTGCCTCCGTATGGAAGGAGATGTATGACTGCTGCGCGACCCAACTTTATTGTTTTTCCTTTATCTAATGGAAGGTGGAATTATGGGCGGTTCTTTGTTACGTTTTTGCGTTTGGAGCCTTTTGGAATAATGATACCGGTGTTACATAAAGCCTGTGAGTACCAACTGTTTATTCTGTACATAAGCTTTTATGAGATTAAATCTAAGTAGTAGATAAATCTTTAGATAAACTTACTTATAATTTTCGTTTTTTAACTTATAAAACTGGTCAACATAGTCTGAGCTAAGCAACTCTAACTGACTATGATTGAAGTAGGTTGAATTTAGCATCAAAAAAATTAGCTAAAAAATTTAGTGTTTAAGAAAAAACTTAAGTGTTGGAATATTTTGCGTTAGTCTACGCATTCAACGCAGTGGCTTAAATTTCCGGCACGATATAATCATAACGTAATTTTTCGCCTATTTTTATCTGCTGTCAATGGCATCGGTACAATTTATTCACCCATCTTAAAAAAGAAAGCCGGGACAGATTTTCCACAAATTTAATATTAGACGTATTGAAATCCGGAAAACCGTTTTCTCCGAAATTGTTACATTATTTGCATCAATCGCGGGCAAGAGCGGTTATCATGTAAACACGACGTTCTAATCTAATTGAAAGTCTTCGAACCTGCTACCTCGGCGTTATTTAACCCGGGACTACCACGGGCTCAGGACTGAATATAACTTAATATTAAGATGTAGGGAATTTCGAAATTCGGTACATTTATAAGGTTTGGGCGGAATTACCGTTTCGAGTGTCTAAGCCGGTGTAGATAATCTCATTTTGTTGTTGTTTAAAAATTCAAATTCCTACTTGATGTAACTAACATGAGGTATGTTGTACAATGCTATTTCGTTTCCTGCGCAAGATAATATTTAATAAATCAAGAGAAACATGTTGTTACTTTCGTTTCGTCCTCATTATAAGTAAATTGTGCGGCTGACTGTTTGCCTGCAGTAAGCCACCCTACATATTTTAAATTGAGTGTCAGAACAGCGCGTACTGTACGCAGTTTGCGGCGTATCGCTTGCTGACTCATTCAGTGAGCGCCTGATTCGCTACAGCCGCCGCTTGCTCAACATTGAGTTGCCTTATATACGACTTAGATTCAACCAGCGGACAGCCGTTCACAGTTTGCTTTATCAGGACGAACCCTTAATTTATCATAGCATACCGGTAAAATTTTACCGATTTCAGTCTTCCCCCGCCCCCTAATTAGTATTCCTAGCGTCGCCTCGCCGTGCCGCGGTAAACAATACCGCATCTGACTTGTGAATCATTAATTTGGGGATCCACTTATTTATAACTTGAATTTTTCATGGAGTCACGTCATTCTCTTGAGTAATGGTAGATAACGGGACTAAGCACGCTATAGGAACCAACCAATCTATGCCCTACCTACCTATATCAATAATGACATCGTCCTTCTTTATATTGGAAGTCTCTTGCTAGTGCTCGATGAGACAGGATCACCGAGTATATAATGGAGACTTACATGATTTTTGAACCGAATATAAGTGACCGAGCATGCGCGAAGCACGAGCGAAACGTCTGCTTTTTCTGTCGTAGGAAGCTTGGACAAAAATGCTTCCGGATGTTCAGGGTCTAGATCTCATTGTGCCGGGCGGATTTCCGGCTGCTCTCCTCTACAGGTTGCATTTCTCAACCGATTTTAATGAAATTTTGTGTGCAGGTTCGTTAGTTACCTAGAAATTTTTCGGTAATTCAGTTTATAACATTTTTCAAAATGTTCAGATAAGAGAGTTGAAAACAGCCATTTCGAAATATGCAAAGACAGACTCGTGAAGTCTTAAGCACACTGAGACACTAGTTTTAAATGTAGGATAAACATGTTTGAGCTTAATCGTTATGGTTACAGCATTTTTTTTCCAATAGGCACTTAGTTACAGAACTTCTACAACTTTACTGCAATTTCATTTTTACCCGACTGCGCAGAAGGAGGGTTATGTTTTTCGAGTGTATGTGTGTATGTAAGTAAGTATGTATGTATGTACTCGTATGTACATATGAGGTTTCTTTGGCACGCCCTACAGCCTAAACAGCTTAATGGATTTCGACATGTGAGGTGTCATTTGAATCGTCTTGATAGTGGAAGTGACATAGGGTACAACATTTTAGTTAAAAGAATACGGAGCGTCAGACTACATTTTGCAGTCAGGTTTTTTTGTTGACCTTTTAATAATCGACTGCCTCGGTGGCTCAGTTGGCAATGAACCTGCCTTGTGAGCGTGGGGGCGTGGGTTCGATTCCCACCTAGGGCCACCTAGGCAAACATTCATGTGATGAACATTAGTGTTTGTTCTATGCCTGGGTGTTAATATCTATGTTAGTATGTGTTTAAAAATATCTAAGTATGTATATCAGTCTCTGGCAGCCATAATATAAGCTTTGCTTAGTTTGAGGTCAGGCGACCGTGTGTGAAAGTGTCCCGAATTTATTTATTTACTTGTTCAATAGGTATTTACGTAATTGTTGGTCGACCAATTTCGGAAAATCAAAAATATTTAAGGCTTTTAATTTGAATGCCCGTAAAGCGATCCAAAACCATTTACGTACGATCATTTCATTCATCCTGAGTTGAAAACGGAAAAGCGATCATAAGCCATATTTATATCAATTATAATAATTTTCATAATTGCGGTTATTTCATACACCAAGGTTAGCCCAATTATCCAAATAAAACTCATCTACAGGTACACTTATAATATAATAATAAGATATATGTATACTATACAGTCTGTAAGTTTGGATCATCGTCATGTCAACCCCAGGAGACGTCCTCTGCTGGACAGAGGCCTCCCCCAATTTCTTTTTTTTTTCAATACTCAATACTCAATAATTTATTGCTTCCATTATGGTACATGCAGTTCTTAAAGGTAAATCACATAAAATGTTATCACATAATGACCCTAATTGGGTATGTATTTATCTCCACAATGACCGGTCTTACCCTGCCCGAATCCAGCGGCTTCCCACGACCTTCACCAGTTCATCAGTCCACCAGGAAGACACCAGTCCACAGGCACAGGCACAGGAAGACGCAGCGTAGGAAGGCCTCCCACAAGGCCTTCCCATTTCCATTTTTTTATTCTAATCAGCTGTATCGGAGATTAGCCTCTACATACAAACTTACAGTCTGCCCGAACTGCGTCTTCCTGTGCGTGGTCGTCACTCGAGAACCTTTCTGCCCATCAGCCCTCGATTGTACGAGCGATGTGCCCTTTCTGTATATTGCCATTGAATATTGAATTGCGAGGGCTGATGGGACAGAAAGATTCTCGAGTGATGACCACGCACAGGAAGACGCAGTTCGGGCAGACTGTAAGTTTGTATGTAGAGGCTAATCTCCGATACAGCTGATTAGAATAAAAAAATATCTTTCACTAATAGAAAACTAAACTAAGTGGAAAAGGCTACGAAACGTGAGGAAGCCGTCGGCATACAGTTAATAATATAGGAAGTTGCATAAATGTATGAACAAGGTTTAGTTTGCCTCAGATTACGGCAATTCCCGAGCCTATCAGCGCACCAGACGGCAGCCTCGCTGCGAGGCGATATATCAAACGGCACTCTCGGATTACGGGAAACGTATTTTGCATGAATTAATTTCACGATAATATCGCGATCACGTAATAATATTGTGCATCTGGAAATCCAATTAATGCATTTGGTTTAAGTTAATCAATCGCACGTAGCTTGTGTTGTGTTAATTTCAGTTCTCGTGAATACTTAACGGTTCTTAGTTGATTGCTTTTATAAGAATAGTCCTGTCCTGTACATACTGGTCTATTCAGCGTCATAGTCTATTCATAGAACTTGAATAATCCCCGTCAAAAGCATTTGACAATGATTTATCGCTCTCGTGTCCATCTCAATAAATACGGAAATTTGTTAGGAAGAATATCTAGAATATCTATTGCCTGTAGATTTATCATAACACACATAACATAACGTCACACCTTTCCCCCGAAGGGGCTGGCAAAGGTGTAATACAACACCCACACTTCGCCGGACGATATTAAGTCCCAAATAAAGTATTCTGTATTCTGTAATTGTGACAGGGGGCGAGCCCGTCGCCATACACTTGGCTCCAGTCATGTAGCAGATGATAAACAATACGCATATATGTTCACACAATAAACAAATTGGTGCGTGCCGTTGGCTGTAGATTTAATGTATGAAATATCTTGTATTCAAGCTACATACTCTTACTATAATATAATTGATCACGCGCGTTACTCAATAAATGTCCTATTTTGACATTAATTTGCTATGACTCAACAAACAATTGGTCCTATCCAGAACGCTAAATCTAAGCAAGCTAAGAATATACTTATCTTTGCTATTGCTACGTAGTATGTATTAAACGAGGATATAAATGCTTTGAGCTAGAATAGATTTAGCAATTTAGTATTCTGGATAGAGCGTATTATGAGATATCCCGGTTCACTAAAACTTACTCGTACACCCATTCATTGTTCAGCCTCTTTAATCTCACTACATCACCCTCCCGCACGTACGAAGGCTTAAGTTAAAGAATCTTCAATTACATGTTAAGTATTGACATCACGTATTCAATATTTAGCCGCTATGTTTCGAAGGGATCAAAAGGCGGGTGGAGGGTTAAGGGTATACTGGGATGAACAAAATGGGAAGACATGTAAGAATACAATTGCTTGTTCATTTAAAGTCTGGTCCGAATTGGGATTACGAATTTGGGTAACTGAGAAGAGAAGGCTCCTAATTAAGTTACTTCGCTCGTGAAAGTGTTATTATTTTACTTGACAAAACATAGACTTTAGAAAAAGTCCGACTAAATGTAATTGTAAGTAAAATTTTGTGGTTGCAGCTCCCGTGGAATCAAAGATCTATGAATGCAGCTCTTCCGAAAGCAAACTTTCGTTTCTTCAACGTATCTTCTTTTGAATCATATGAAAGGAAAGCAATAGGAACGCAATGTCTGCCAATAGCAACGCAATATTTCAATTCTTATTCATAGATCTCGAGACTGCTGTATGAAAGCTAATGTGGCACGTCTTGGAGAATAAGTTGTATTCGTTCACTGGGTGCGCTCTTATTGGAGAATGTTGATTTACAATCGAGCTCGTTTCCAAGTTTTTGCTTCAGAAGAGTACTCTCATTTCGTGTAAAATCTAATTTTGCTTCAATATAGGTTGTTCGTTTGATAGTAATACGAGTATCTTTGATTAAGTATATTTATCGCATTGAAGGATACTTGTGTCCATATGACTGAGCTTCTGTATCTGTAAATCTTCATGATACGGATTATGTAATCTAGTGGATTTGACTCACGGAAATATTGAGAATGTAGCAAATGTACATTCACAAAGTGAATCCGAGGACACTGTCGAGGACGTCAGTGGAAATAGGTACAGCATGTCATTTGTTATTAAGTCCATTTAGATAAAAGGTTACTAATTATAGATTTGTAAATGTATATTAATACTAGGTAGCCTAGCAATATTGCAACGTTGTAAATTGTAAAGCTATTTAAATCTTTCTTATTTACGGAGGGCTCACCGCGGCCCCTATAAAACCTTAAAGCCATTTCCACTTTACTAGTAATTCACAGTTTAAGTACAGCCTCGAATTTTATAGCGCCAGATTTTAAGACAGTTTTATGAACACAATTAGGTGTACCTTTCTTTAATTAGGCTCGCCTTATGAGGTAAGTACATTACCGCCCAAGGGCAACGGAAGTCCTTTTACCCTCAATTAATAAATGAACTTACTGCGCCGGCAAGCTAACTCCCAACTTGGTAAACCATTTAGTGTTGAGTTTATCTTTGGGATAAAGGTAACTTTGAGCATTAGGAAGTTTACGGTTGCTATCAGTGGCGAACGATCCATAAATATTTACCTATTCGCTTATTACGAAGATGGAAGCAAATAAAGTGGTCGAATGTAGGTAACCCAGACGTGTAGACGTTCATTTAAAGAGGATAAGCAGAGGGACTGTGATAATTCGGGCTTATGTTATTTGATAGTTACCGCCTCACAGCTAAATTGGGGATATCTTTAGCTTGATAATCAGATCACACCTTCACATTAAATCACAGATAGTACTTCACACTCATGTTTAAATGCGAAATTAAGTACCTAAGTAACCTAAGTGACTTTCTTGGTCAGTTTGGTGTTCTCTTTTTGAAAACAATGGTTAATGTAATATTGATGAAATGTATTGCACCTAATAGTGAATATTGATAAAAATGGATGTAGATTATTTTGCCTACCAGAAAATGTCGGTAAAAAATAAACACAAGGCACAGTTAATTTTGAATATGCCCTACATTTATTCGACAATCAATCTTTATTTCATCACGTCCTGTCAGTTATGTAATTCAATTTACGTATTCTCTTATCAAACTTTAACTTTATCATCGTGTAATATCTAGACGAATTTCCCTTGCGGAGAGTACATCACTACTCGCATTACACGGTACAGTACGAGTCAGTAGGCAATCTGCATACATCACGCTTGATTTGATCTACCCACGTCTATCGCTCCAGCCTCAGGCCTCCACTTTACGTCCAAACTTGTTCTATTCGAGTTTCACTGCGTTTACTCACGATTAAAACTTTTGTACAAGTTTTGGTTGTTATGTGTTGTCTGTTCAGTACTAAAAGATATTGTTAGCTAATAAATTGTTCTGAGATTAGGGTTGATTTAGGAAGGTTAGGTTACATCGAACTATTGCTTAGGATCTATTTATTTTTAGATAAACTATTGGCTAGATTTTGAAACTTAATTTTGTGGAGCGCTGCGACCTGCGACAATACCTGTCGCATACTTAAATAGTTATAGAGTCATTTCCCATCAGATTCACAATTTTACAAGCTTCTCATCTACTTATTGTACAAAAAAAAAATTAACTGCTTCAAAAAAAAAAAAAAGAGAATGCATTATTGCCGCCTTGTTTCCTAGTCCACCGTGCATCACATGTCATCGTCGAAGTATATACAACCTTCTCATCTACTCAATGTACAAAAAAATTTCAACAGCGTATAAAAAACAAATGGAAAAGCCTCAGCTTCTCTCCTGTCTCCTTGTCCACCGCGCATCACATCTCATCGTCGGAGTAGATCACCTCTCGACGTCCGCTGGAGAACGCGCCATCCACTGTTGAAGATGACGTCAAGCGGATGTAATTTACTGCTGCCTGCCGACTACAAGCAAATTGAATTCTGAAATGGGAATTAAGACGAGTTGTCGTGAGGTTAGCACCCTGAAAGACAAGATGTGTCAGCTTCTTGATGGGTTCGCGTGTTACGGATCTCTTTGGACAGTTTTGGGTTTTCTATTCCAAGATAATAAATGCCTTTTGATTATAATTATAATAGTTGCCATGATAACTCATAGTAGTAACTTATAGAAAAAGAAGTGTAGAGCATTATGGGTAAAGCTCTAGTGAACCGCGTCATAAAAAAAACTGTAGCATGTATCTACTTATTTGAATTAAAGGATATGTCTGATGAGATATCTAACTGTTATGTTTTTAAATTGAGTTTCACATTTTCCCAATGTCTGGTTTCTGACTATTGAATTTAAGATGATAGCCTAGTTGGAGAAGGCCCGCCTCTCAAGCTGAGGGAGCGGGTTTAAACCCAGCCGACGGCATGAACCAATGTGTGAATGACTGGAGCCCGGTTTATGGCGACAGGATCGCCCCCTGTCACATTTGGGACTGAATATCGTCCGGCGATGTGTGGGTGTTGCATAACACCTCAGCCAGCCCTACAGGGGAAAGGCGTGACGATATGTTATGTTATGAATTTAAGACCCCGTGTTCCAGAAAGAATTTATGATGATGTTAGATCTTATGATATGCCAGAATAGTAATTATTAAGACGATGCTGCCATCCAAATAATGTTATGGACTTATGTAGATGTTGCATTAGGCCCTTATGGAGGGCCATAATCATAATATTCTAAGAAACTACCTACGCTACGCGTAGTTATAAACATACTTATACATGCACAGATATAGTAAAGAGTGTTTTATCCTAACTTTAGCATTATCAGGAATTCAAAAGTGCTACAGGCTATTTAATTTTAAATTCGAATAACATTGAAAATACCACAACGTCTGAGTAACAAATTGAGCTTGTTTTCATTATTGAAAATGTGCTTAACATTTGAAACAAGCATTATAATTCTTAGTCCCAACCTGTGACATCGCCACCGCACTACCACTGAACCTTAAAATTACATAAAACCAAACTATTTGTATAATAATAGAGCTATTTATTCGTCTAGACATCATTAGTAAAGGGCAAGCACGATAGTAAAATGTAAAATGTCAACTAAAGTCATTTTAAATTCTGAAGTTTACAAAAGCAAGTAGTAGTGCACTAATCGAAAGCTTTTGAAACGCTACGATTGCATTCCAGACTTGATTACAATCTCCAATTTGTATGAAATCTATATAATATATACAAAGAACACCAGCAAGCTAAAGTCACAGTTTTCATCAAATTTAATACTACGCTATTTATACTTGGAGTCATATTATGGCCAGTTGGAGAAAGCTCGCCTCTCAAGCCAGAGGGAGCGCGTTCGATCCCCGCACGCACCGATTTGTTCTTTGTGTAAACACATGTGCGTAACACGTATTTAATGTTATCTGCTACATAACTGGAGGCCGATGTATGGCCACAGGCTTGCCCCTTGCCACATTTAAATATCGTCCGGCGAAGTGTGAGTGTTGTACACCTCTGCCAGCCTCTTCGGGGAAAAGGCGTGAGGATATGTATCATTTTACTACAATCATGGGTACTGATTAAAAAGGAAACAATTTTTTTTCGGATGCCACTGGAAGTACGTATGTACTCGTACGTAACTATAGCTACGAGTATATATGAAGCTGTACAGATAGAGGCGTACCTGTACAGAGATGTACCTACAAAAACGTACACAGTCTGTGTATGTTTGTATAAACTCGACTGCATCAAAACACGTCTATTCAGCGCAGATTCTCAACTGCTACGCCATAATGAGCTCTCGGTAATTAGCCGTGACAGAGACACGCAGCCTGATCGATAGCCGTCAGGTGCACCGGCACTTACCAGTTTGAACCGGTTCATACCGGCTTATACGGGTAATTAGCGGATAAATTAACCGTTTCATGAAGTTCTGGCTTTTAGCCAAATACAATACTTTAATGGTTCATTCATTTACGTCTTACAGGTCGAATTAGATCCGTGAAAGTACTCGTTTTCTAATTTGTAGAATTTCCCATTTATAGTACAAATTCGAATGTCTGTTTGTGCGTTAGTTTTTTACTTCTACACGCTCAAACGGATGGATGGATAAAAAACAATTTAAAAAATTTACTCTTTAAACCCATATTCCTTACATATCGGAAGGGCATTTAAGCAGAACGCTCTACGAGTATAAGCAGATGCAACGTTACAGAGGAAATACACATTGGTAAAAGTTTTGAATTCACTGTTCGTCAGTTTTGTTAACCAATTTCAGAGATATCTATAAATATTTGTGTCTGTTTTCATTTTGATAAGTGACAAAAGGATGACAATAATTTAGAGTAGTCTAGCATTTAGAGCCGTCAAATTAGGTTTAATTTAGAAAATGGAACAACCGAACTCAATCCAATATTCTAAAAATAATTTGTGTATTCCTATCAAATTGTTATCCAAAGCGGACTTGATTTGATACTCTTTAACTAATGAATGATCAATGGATCTAAATATAATTCCAGATCCATTATCTACTCGGATTTAATACTCGATTATTCATAATTACGACATTAGCAAACAGTAATTAGATGTAGCGACAGTGCTGCTTGATTGATAGTGTTATTGACTTTGAAGTGAGATGTCATTCGAATAACGAGTCAGCATTGGTTGATATCGTATTAGTAGTGATGTGCCAACGGTTTTATCAGACATCTCTTTTATTCGGGTTGTCCTTGCTAACGTAACGTCGGGGGTAGAGCAACTTATTGCATAAACTTTTTGTGTTGAACTAAATTTTAATTTTATCCCTCTAAAGTGTGTAACATTATATTGTTTGAAAGACAAAACTATCTCATACTGTTAGGTACTTACATAGTTATATTATCCACGTTTTTAGGTAAATGTTATATATACTTAAACCGTTTTAAAATACAGTTTTGGAAGTAAAGTTTTACGATTAGCGAAAGCGGCACAAAGATAGCCAGCCTGTCAGGACCGTCCGACGGATTCTACAAAGTCGAGAAACGGGAAAATAATAAGAAAGCCAACTTTTATACAAACGACTGGCATCGTTTTAAAGTTCTGTGGTCCCCTCCCTACGCTCTCAACAATAGGGTTGACATTCAGTTGTATAGAATTGGGAACTTTTGAAAATGATAACATATTATTAATGATTGTAAAGCATTTTAACCTGGTCATATTTTATCGTTAGGTTTGCGACTTCGTTTCTTCATTTTGTAAACCCATCAAGACCATTGTAATCAATTCAAACACTACTCGTAATTCCATCTATCCCCCAGGTGCTTGTAAAAACCGTTTTTCATCGTTTTTTAAATCTGGACGAAAGGCTGGGGAAAAACAGACGGAAGAGGGTTATTCGCTTCTTTAACAGTCTGGCCGTAGGTGCTGTTTGTAAAGCAATACATTTATTCGTAACTAGCCACCCGCCTGGCTTCGTACGATACCTGTAAACCTTTCGTGAAAAAATATCGACGTATAAAAACGATATAAAATATAAATATACAAAAATATAACGTAACTGATTGTGATCCACATTAAAATCCGTCGCGTGGTCTAGGAGCAGTTAGCGTATATACAGACAGTGATACAGACAGATGCGGAGAGCGACTTTGCTTTATACTATGAAGAGAAGAATAGATACCTAGCGGTTAGTGCGTTTTTACATTTTAAAACTACCTTTTATGTAATAGTTGTGATAAAACTTCGAATTGCAAGCCCTATCAGTAAGGAAACTGTTGCGGGCGGGCCCGGGCGCCGAGTTATGTCTGCCCGAGACACTCGTTCAATTGAATTTATTACAGTCTTTATACGTCGAGCCACTACCTCGGTGGTTGCAAGACTGTTGGCTTTGAGGATGCGATGCCGCACAACTCTAGGGATCTATCGATTTGAAAAACAAATTGATAGTTTGTTTTTCAAGTCGATGGTGACATTTTTTTAAAAACATAGATTAATTTTGGACAGTGGCGCTAATCGGAATCGGCATAGATTTTACAGTGAAGTGACGGTGTTAACGGTACTTTTACATATTTTTTTTATTGTCGGCCAGCCTATGTTAGTTTGATTACGGCATATCACAATTAGCAGTATTTTTTTGCAAAATGACATAACGGTCTAGCTGCTCTAGCTTATTCAAAAATGTTTTTGACATAAAAGTTATATGACACCAAATCTTGCTTTTTACTATCAAATTTGTTAATTCAAGACTTTTGTTGATATAACTTTTTTTTGGAGATTAACTTTGTGTGAAACTGTGAAATTCGTTTGTGATGTTTGATTTGTTTGCCATTCAAATGAATAAATAACGACGTATTACACTCAGGGCCTGCCTGCGCCGCGGATGCCACGGAACACACGCAAAGACAGACAACTGACACCTAGACTCAGAACAGATACTTAAATTAATTATTCAATCATCTGACCGGCTGGGAATCGAACCCGGGACCTGGTTTAAAAAGAATTTGCATTTGCTAGGCTAGGATGCCATCACTCATAAATCGTTTATAATTTTTAATAACCACAGTGAGGAGGAGCCTCTACTAAATTTCAGTCGGAACGTGACAATGCAAGAGCGAACCGCTCCGCATGTCAGCGAATGTCGCGCGGTAATGTACCGGCGACGAGCAATTTACTCTGAATTATTGCATATAGTCGTCCCATTGGCGCACTCTACTTGACGCCTTTCTACTCTACTGGAGCTTTATTAGAGCTTTATGAGCTTTGCTGAAACTGGTGTAATGGGGTTAGTTAAATTCAGATTGAAAAAAATGGAACTGTTTGTATTTATCGGCCGTATTTTGAAACGATAAACAAATTCTAGAATAGCATTGTATGTTTGTACTCAACATTGTTACTAACTGTTGCTATAGAGTCAAGCCTGAAATACATTTTGTCGACGTTCAATGAACTTTTTTCGGTTGCAGGGTTGTTTCATTATAAAAGTTGGTCGTAATGATGAGTACAACAATATCCTGAAATATGCCCGGCGCATTAAGAAAAATATGTACATAATATTATATCAATGGAAGTACCCCAGTGTCTAACGAGCTAAAAATTGTTTTTTAGTTAGCTGGAACCCGGTGTATGACGACAGGCTCGCCCCCTGTCACATTTGGGACTGAATATCGTCCGGCGAAGTGTGAGTGTTGTATTACACCTCTGCTAGCCGTGACTGACTCTGAAAGGCTTGACGATATTTATACAGCATGTTACAAAAACCCTGTTGTATATAATTGAAAGGTCACACACACTCATAAGTATTCATGCAAAAATACCAAAAAAAATGCACGCTAAAAATAGCAAAAAATATGACCGGTATAAGAACGCAAGGAAAAAAGGAAACTTTACAAAAATGTTAATAAATCTGTATCATATGTATGTGCGCGGCTTTTACTTTAAGAAAGTAACGGTACGACGCGCATGGTATATAAATAAAATCGACACGATTATTGGCTGCGTTCGCGCTTTTAGGAGGGCGGAGCGCAATGTGTGTTCAAAACTTTTAGAGTCAATATTTAATTGAAACTAGCATAATTGCATCCTCCAGTCGATACTGGATGCTCACCTCGCGTTTATAACAGGGTTTTTGTAACACCCTGTATAAATGTAAGTACCCCAGTGTCGACCCAGCTTTAACTGGTTTTTGTTGTATCTAAATACATCAGAATAGCATTATTAATTTGAATCCGATATTTTAGTAGTTTATTAAGAAACTACAAAAAATACTTCGCCATACCATGCATATTCGTATTCGTAGTTTCATTGAAAAACTACCACCACTGAAACGAAGCACAACAACATCAAAGCAAATTAAATCCCGAATCGTTCAGCAAGCAGCAAACATTTCCAGTTTAAAATATAAAATCGCTCACAAACGGGTAAAAATAAATCACTTTCCGCCCCGTATCTCAATGATGGATTATCCGGAGCAAGTGTGCAATCAGAAGCTCAAAACTCGAAAGCTCGACGCCAATTTGCTCTCGGCGCCCTGTCATGCACTCGCGATGACGGGAAACGCGTCCAGTGTATCACCATCACATGTTATTATTCTGCAGATCACTTGTTTATCACTCAGTGCATCACGATTTTTTCTTTCATTATTTTTTATTTTCGTTTCAAAGATTTATTCTTTATGTTCTTTTGGAAATTTGTTAACTCTTGACTTCTATCACTGAATGTGACGTGGTGGCGTGTTCTAACTTCCAAATAATTGTTAGACGCTTGGCACAGCCAGAGCTTAGAGTTTATTGTGAATATTTGAACACTCAAATGTATTTATGTAGTTTTGTCTAGAATCACTACAATATTTGAAACGAATTCATCAAGTCATTCAAATAGAACGGAATAGTAATACACGAGTAAAATTCATTCGCTTCAAATCAAATACTGCAACCGAGTTCGTGTCTAACGATCGACCGACTCCTTATTTGCCAATCTCTTGACCAATTTGTTCTAAACTTTCATTCAGCCACTCCTACATATCGGAGCGAATGTTAACCGATCCGAACGGCTTAAAGCGAGATCTCAAACTCCGCGAACTTGTTAGCAAGTCTATTACTAACCTTTTAAAAGTTACCAGAGAATCGTATCATACTATTCCCTGTAGTCGAGAGCAAGTTTAAATTTATCAGAATTATGTATCAACTTTGAAAACTCTTAAAGTACAAAACTAATAGTGTGCAAAACTGTCTAGGTGCATTGTGCAAAGTTAAAAACTAAGCTCTCGGTTTAAGTTTAGAACTCGTCCCGGACGTCGGGAGATTTTTAAACTTTCGTCATAAAGGATTCCGTTATACTTTATGAATATGAAATTTTAATCCGGGGAAATTGGTCAGGAGATGGATAGCTGGAGTTTTCCAGTAGAGTTGGAAGTGTATAGGCTGACGTACTATTTTATCCAAATTCTTTATGCAGCTATATTTATTGTTGGTGTTCCAAATATATTTTGTCCAAAAATCCATTTGAAACGATTTTCAGTCTTAACTTACCAACCTAGCTTTCAAAAATCTTTAACCTTGTCGTTTGCTACATTTTCCGTAAATTGAAATTACTGCTCTGTCTCTGGTCAGTAGAACGTAAGCCCCCTCGACAGCACACGTTGCGATCACACGTGAGACTTGCTAGCGAGCTGGACGAGCTGTTACCGGACAAAGAGCTTGTTAAGTTTGCAGCTCGCCTCTCGCGCAAATAGCTAACTTGTAACGTATTAGGCGCACTGAAACTTCTAGCTTAGGCCAAGTAAAAATAATCCGATTTTTTTCGTCGCATCAAATAATTTGCTAATTATGGTGACATCTAATCTAAGACTTAAAGAAATAAAACCTTTTTAGAACAAGTTTAATACGTGATGAGTTTTAAACTTTTAACTAGTCTTAGAAATTACTGTTAAAATCGAATATTAGTTTAAATAAATCAGATATTTATACCTGATACAAAACAGCTCTAGATGTAACTGGACTTAAAAAAAACACTTCGAAACTTTTTAAAAAATGTCCCAAGTCACCAGTATGTGCACAGCCACATATAAAGTCGTCCAGCGAAGGCTCCCGACGTGGCACGACTGCGACGAGAATCTAATTTCCTAAAGCATTGTCTCCGCTATCATCGGACGAAACTGTGAAACACGATTCCGACGACGCTTCACGATTCCAAATAAAAGTTAGTCCCAAGCGGATGAGAACGATCCCCTTGTTTATCACACACGTACGTCGTACACATGAATTGAGCTCGCAATCAATCGCACGAAATATTTATACTCCTCTCCCGTCCCGTTAACGCAGATCTACGTAGTGCGAAACTCGTCATAAAAATTAAACACAAATAAAACCGTTCGCAATCCGGAAATTGAGAATACGCGGAAAAAGGTTTCAAAACTTTTCACTCTAAATATTTGTACAAGTTTGATTCCGGAAAACCTTTTTTTACCCTAAGAGTCGCGTAAATTCATAAAGAATGAAACATTTGCAAGTGAAATGGAAGCTGAGAGACGGGAAAAATAAAGGAGCCCCGGTCGGAAGAGAAATTCCCATTGTTACAACACTTGGAATGAGGTCCATTTATGCATACGAAAACTTATTACGATTTCGAGCGGAAAAGTGAGAAAATACCATTTTATCTGAGAGATGTCTTGAGAGGTTCGAGGACGTTCGAGACGAATACGAGATTTTCCGAATTGGGATGCCGATGTTCATATTGATGTGAGATGTTTCGCCCTAATAGCTCAAGCCCTCTCGACGTGGAACATGATGCTAAGCTTCTCAGATTAGGTTTATTGAATTATTTCTATATTTGTGGATGAGAAAATCGTTTTGCGTTAATTCTGCGAATTTTTAGAGTATCAAATAAAGACTCGAAGGTTGTTTTCATTTTATGTTTTATTATATATTTTCTGTCATTTTTATTGCTTGACGCAGACGGATTAAATGGATGCATGCTCAGATGGACGCATGTTACAGTGACTGTTAATCTATTTGACTATTTGCAAACAGCACCCCAAAATGAGTTTTTAACCCAATAATTGCGGCAATTTCTAAGCAAGTAAGTATTTTTTCAGCTCATGAATCATGATAGAGATAGAAAAGATTAGGAGTTCCACCGCATTCGTTTTCATTTCGTTACAATTGTGCCTACTTCCGTATTAAACAACGCTATCTTATGCATGTGTTCAGAGTCGCGTGTTAGCTACACGGGAAACAGCTTTACCCGGTGTGTCCCGGCTCCCAACTCGGTCCGGATAATCTGGGAAGGAACCACAATGTGGCTTGACCGTATCGCCCGCGGTTTGTGCCTTGTACATTTTTGGAGCTTTCATCTTGCGGTGTGTGTTGTTTACAGTTTGAATCTTTTATTATTACTGGAAATGTTCAGGCTTTGTTAGCGCCGTAGGCTTCTGGTTACTTCTGTTGCATGGTTCTTTGCAAAGAAGGAAACTTGTTCTGTAATATACCTAGTACAAATTTTGAGATCTGAAATTAGTAGAGTTTATTCATAGTAACGCCTGATTAAATAAACTTACTGCCTTATCTTTGTGACACATTTTACGAATATAATGATCCAGAATACTTTTTATTGCTTATTTTTATGTAAAAAGTCTATGTATGTCTGAAAGCACACTGCCATATTCCTTTACTCGTATACCTATTACTTACACCTAATAACTTCAGAAAAGCTTCAATTTTCTCTTTTCTCTTACAGCCTCGACATACAAATTTTACGTCTATGTTAATTCGACTGAGGTTGAGAGTAATCCTCTTTCGACTGCTTTTTAAGGCCATTATCTGGGCTCCTATCAAATTCAAAGAACGCATAAACGAATAAACAGACAAAGAGGGAAGAACAAAGCGAGTGGGTGGTTTTATTCGTTCGCGAGTCCGTTAAACATGGCCGGCTAGAGTGGCCCTTTTTGGTTGGCTTTTGGTGGATGCAAGGGGCTTGGCTGGATTAGCGATGCTTATGTTACTACGTCTGATTGCTGGGTTTCTGTCTTTGTGTTAAGAGTGTATTCGAATTTTTGGTCGCGCATCAAAGTGAGCTAACTCTCGTTCGGATTATGTCATCTAGATGTGAGCGTAATTTTAAATCCCCGTTTTTGGTGACCTGAGCATATTTCATTTGGTAGCATAAATTAGTATACAATGTACATATTTTTAACACGTGCCCCATCTTTTCTCTTTACTACTTAAAGTGCAGGTGTGTAATATTGTGATCCTGATTACACAATTTGTTTTAGTGCGACCAAAACGATATTTTTAATGTCACGAAACTAATCAACTGCAGAACTGTTAACTAGCCGTAAAGATAAGATAGGCTCGCTGAAGGTTAGGTATCTTTATGAATAGCATGGCATAATCTTTATATCTTTAAATGAGCAATTCTTGTATATATATATATATATATATATATATATATAATTGGAATCTCGGAATCGGCTCCAACGATTTTCATACAATTTAGTATATAGGGGGTTTCGGGGGCGATAAATCGATCTAGCTAGGAATCATTTTTAGAAAATGTCATTTTATTCGTGTTTTATCGATAATCAACTTAAACATAAACTTGGAAGAAAAATAACAAAAAGGAGGCGTTTGAGTAGTTGTTTATTTTCCAAAAAACACAATTAAAAATAAATAAAAATACCGAGCAAAGCTCGGTCACCCAGGTACTAATATATAATATTAGGGCACCACATATTGACGTCAAGACCGAATTAAGTTATTTCCAAAAAGTTGGAAAGTGACGGAGGACGATGACGAGTGACGGCATTATGTGTTTGCTCCCGGAATGCTATACTTTTTTTTTTTGGATCATGATGAATATGATGTCATCAAAGTATTTATACAGCCATAAGTTTTCTCTTGCTCGTAACCATGGTCGTACCCAGGGGCGGGGGGGGGGGGGGGGGGGGGCAGGGGAGGGCAGCTGCCCCCCCTTGGAAATCTCGCAGAACATGTATGAACTCCCCTAATTACTAATTAATTAATAAATTAGATTAATGATTCATTAATAATATACACTGAGAAAAAAATCAACACCAAAAATTAAAAAAGTGCTTTGTATTTGGAGAAAATACTAAATTTTAGTCCAATTTAACAAAGTTTTGCTGTATTTGCAGTTATTATTATTTTTTACTAACAGCTTTGTATTTTTAAATGTAATTCCTGGAATTCAAATTTAGTAAATGCAGATATTACACAGTTTAATGTTTATTACAAGTTTATGATAAATATTGTTAGAGTTTTGTAAACTCTGCAAACTCACTTAGTATTTTTTAGAATAGTTAGTTGTCTTTCTAAGTGTTTACTTTTTTTGTAATTCCAAGCAATATAGTTATCAATTTTAAAAAAACGTTTGTAATTATTAGAAAAACGAATAATTGGTACAACAAAAGATTTAGTTTTTATCTTTTTTGTAATTCCAAGCAACAGACTTTATTAATTTCAATACGCGTTTGTAATTTATTAGAAATACTAATAATTGGAACAACAAAAGATTTAGTTTCTATGTTTTTTGTAATTCCAAGCAACACACTTTATTAATTTCAATACGCGTTTGTAATTATTAGAAAAACTAATCATTGGTACAACAAAATATTTAGTTTTTATCTTTTTTGTAATTCCAAGCAACACGTTTTACTAATTTCAAAACGCGTTTGTAATTATTAGCAAAAACAAATAATTGGTACAACAAAAGATTTAGTTTTTTTTTTTTGGTAATTCCAAGTAACACGCTTTATTAATTGCAATACGCGTTTGTGATTATCAGATAAACTAATCATTGGTATGACAAAAGATTTAGTTTTTACCTTTTTTGTAATTCCAAGCAACAGACTTTATTAATTTCAATACGCGTTTGTAATTATTAGAAATACTAATAATTGGAACAACAAAAGATTTAGTTTCTATCTTTTTTGTAATTCCAAGCAACACACTTTATTAATTTCAATACGCGTTTGTAATTATTAGAAAAACTAATCATTGGTATAACAAAATATTTATGCGCGGTCCTACAGGAACCGTTAAATTTTCGGGATAAAAAGTACCCTATGTCCTTCTCTGTAATTCAGACGACGTGTATGCAAAATTTCATGACAATTGGCTGAGTAGTTAGGGAGTGATAGCGTTACAAACAAACAAACTTACTTTCGCATTTATAATATTTTAAATGGCTCTGTGGCTCTGTGAGCTGACCTCGCGGCCGACGTTTGTCTTTATCTACAAGTCGCATTCTTCAACAGATTCTCGTGAAATTTTGTGTGCAGGTTCGATAATTATACTCACAAAATTTCAAAAGAATCGGTTAAGAAATGCGACCTGTAGAGGAAGACAAACATCCGTACAGAAATCGGACATACTCGTACCTACGAAAGCATTTTTGTCGAAGCTGAAGCACGATAGCTAAAGATAGATAAAGATAAAGCTTCACTCTCTAACGCTCTAACGCTCGGTCGATTAGATGTAAGCTAGGTATACAGAATGTAATAAAATGATTGGGTGTTTTTAGTCAGTACGTTGCATTTTAAATAAATCAATAAATGAAAAATAAATACGAGTGTTTCGTAGGTTTCCACACGCTCTTGACCGCTTAGTCCTAGATACATACCTACTTACAAAAAAAAAACACCGCGTTGGCCACATACGGTACTGGTATTTAAACAAGCTAAAACCACAGCTAAAACTAAACGTTTTTGTATATAATAACTGTAGAATCATTTTCAGAACACGATTGTCATTTTTATTGGACGGGAGAATAATTTCAAGCAATAGGCTTTAGTAATTTCAAGACAAACGTCTCTTGAAGTTGAAGAAAATAAAACAGAAACATTTAGTCATTTCTATTTTGTAATTCCAGCAAAATTTCAATAATTTCAACGAAACTTTTTGTTATTCCCAGTAAAGTTCCCGCGTGTTTTGCTTTATGAATACGATCCCGTCATTCCAGCAGCCATTTCGTCATTGGTTGCAGTAGAGATAACATGAAAAGTGAAGTTCAGTGCGTGCCAACAAACTGTGTGTTAAGTGTTTTTAAAGTAGGTACAGATTTAACGAGTGTAAGTGAAAAATGGACAATCTTACTCAGGATCTACTGAGTAACTGGGGTCTCAGCGAATACATTGGAACATTTCGTGGTTAGTTTTCTGTACTTTATTTATCTTGTGCGTGCAGTTTGTACTCAATGTAAGTATGAATTCCTCTATTCCTTGGACTCCTAGAATAGCGGATAATCCTAGAATCCTGCGCAGCCACTCGCAATAATACCTAAATACCTACTCACAGACGCCAAGATCTCCAAAAGATTTTTCGTAGCTGTAGGTACTTACCTAAGTACTTAATTACAAACCAACCAGGTAGGTAAGTACTTATTCAAAATACTCGCTTTTATAAAAAAAAAACCCGAGGCAGTCCACAAGTCGACGTGTTTCTTTTGCATTCTTAATTTTGATCCCACATTCCCAATGTCATAATTTGCCATTAGGCTTCGATTATGTGCAAGTACCTACTTATACTTAGGTACTTAGTGCTTATTTATATTTACAGATGGGCGAATAGATGCGGGTACCCTAAGACTATTGGGGCAACAAGAGATAAGCCAGCTCATCCCAATCCCTGGCGATAGGGCAAGGTTTAAAGCGAATTTAGACAACTGGAAGTCCGAGTTGAAGGATCTTGCAGGGAATGCAGATCTACCCTTTAGCACGACTGCAAATGTGAGTTATTATATTATCAGTTCCTTAACATTAATTAATTGAATACCTACCTAGTTGATTGGGCGAAAATACGGTTTCAGAATCTTCTTATTGGAAGATCTCGGCATCTGTTTGTCCGACGATAACTGTAGTAGGTACTTAACTATCATTGATCAGATCTCTAAGGAGTTTTGGAGATAAGTAGGTATGTAGCTTTGATTATAATGCTTAGTAAAATCAGGGGAGGGTGGGTGACTTGATGAGAACGACTTCTCACACACGGAGACATAAGTACCTACATCATCTTCATCTTAAATTTAATGACTAAAGTTTGTAAAACATATGGATGACTAGGCGGCATGGCCATGTTGCCCTAGCCTACCCTATAGAGCAAAACAGAAAATAAATAAAAACAAGTCGAGTGTCACAAACTCACAATGAATTCTAAAATTCTGTTATAATTATTGACAGATATTTCCTATTTTCCAGTAAATATTGATGTAGCTTAACGTTATATTATCTTTGATTAGTGTTTGTTTGGCTACAAAGTCGGTACATATACAGCATAGAATAGCATAAAACGGACATTGGCAGAATTGTGCCAACTAGCCACAGAATATAGTTTCTAATCTCAGAAAAAAATCAAAGTGTAGTGCAGCTCTGGGATCAACTTAATTATTATGGGCTTGGCTACTAAATGAAATAAATTGAAGCCAAACTTGCTCCCAAAGTTTAACCTATGTGATGCTGCTGCATTGAAAACATTATTATTAAAACTTTGCATTATTTTGACTTTGGATTTTATGTGGATTTCAGCTGCCTACCCTGTCGTGCTCTGATTTAGAATTGGAAAATTCGACATTTGGATCATTACTAGAGCTAGGGCCACTGGCTCCAATTACATCATCATCCATCATATTACAAGAACAAGCCACAACATCTAAGCCTGAAGATTCCTTCCGCAACAACACTTCTACTCCTATTATAGGCAATGTATCAATCTCTCAAGTTGACACAATACAGCCTGGTTATGTGAGTATAATTATTTCTATTATTTACTTTAGTTATTTAAACCTACACAGTTCAAATTTCATAAAGATTGAATTGTCTTCAGCGAGTTTTGGGGTAAATACTTTACTTTTTTAGGGCACTGTTGTAATGTTAACTACAAGAAACTACAAGATTTTATCAAGTCTATTTGTATGTCACAGACATTTAATCCAACACCTTTAGTAATAAAATTAGGGTCATCTTTGGATTAGTTATTCCATGTTTTGTTTTTCTTTTATTACACTCTTTTTTCAACACTCATACAAAATGAAGTTTTCAAATATCAGTTTCCAGACTTACTATTTGGGAGTTAAGATTCAACAAAGTGACAAAAGTTGTGTCCCTACCCTACAATATGTGTCTCCACACAGAGTTGATTATTTATTTTTACATCTGACAGGCTAGGCATTAAGTAATACCGAAATATTTGTTTGTTTTAGGTGCTTCGAACATTGGGATGTTCGAATGATGGTAAAGCCATTTTAAAAAGCAAATTGTCGGGTAAACTCGATGAAACACAGAGGAACCTATTGGTAAAATTAATAATTGGCCCTCTTTTTGAGAAAGATCCAAATATTATTATCTCAAATACCCAGCTCCTTAATTGGGCTTTGGAGGTACAGGAGATTTTTCCCTGTGAGAGTGCAGCATTGTATTATACACCATATGTTGCCACACTAGTAAGAGGGACAGCTCGCAATGCATCTGGAAAATTGTTGAGATATGTCTACAATAGACGAAGACAGTTGCGAGAGAAGGGCATAATAGAAGGTCGCTCTCGGTCATCATCAACATCTTCGCTGAAAACAAATATTAAATCGCCTGTAGCTCATTTAAAAGGAAACATAGGTAATTTTGTTACATATTATGGTTGTTGTTGTTAGCATGCAACCCATAGTTTGGTCCTGCCCCAAAATTCAAAATATTTAGAAGATACATAGACCTTTTTTGGCTTATTGTCCTCAGTACCCATAACCCCAAATGATATTACAAAAGAACATGCCATTTTCTTATCTCTACTTTTGCAGACTTAGCCGAGGTGGAAGAAAAACTATCTTTTCTAAAGAATTCTCTTGAGCCCTGGCACCTCATAGAAGACTATTGGATGAAAACGGCAGATTATCGTCTAGCCAAAATTTATTCAGGGCCTGGAACTCTGCAAGAATATTTCACAGAGTACCCAGTATTGAAGCAACCTGCTGGTTATACGCTACTACTACGTGACTTCGAAATATTATACCCTGACAAAACGGATGCTCTTTTCATAAATATAGTACCTCAAAGCACCAAAATAATTGAACTAGCAAAAAAAAAAGCAGCAAATGTACGGGACAAACAATTGAAGCAGATTTTTGAAAAATTATTATCTGAAGCAACAGGTCAGTATTCTACATTATATTATGTAACTTTTGTAGAGCCTACAAACGACTGGCTTTTTGACATGTATTAGGTTTATTACATTACCTGTCATAATATTTATAAATACTCATCTGTCGTTTTCTTTACAGAAACTGCATCAAATGACATAATTAACAATGTCAGTTTACTACTGTTGCCATTTTTGACATCAAGCGTTCCTCTAAAGGACAAAAAGAAGACTACATGGAAACCATCAAAAACTGAAGTAAGGGATGGTTTCATCACTCAAATCGGCTCTGATGCTGACTTGGAAACTACACTGACAAGCCGAATAACAAAACTACAAAGGTTAGGAAAATCATTGCAACCTTTTATAGTCTTTGTGGGTACTGTTACTGACATTGCTCATTGTTATGTCGTAGCAGGAAGCACTTACTATCACTGTGAGAAGTTATTGACAGCTGTAGACATTTGCTTCAAAATAATTCATGCTACAGGTGCCAAGTATCAAGAAGAATCTTTTGTAGTTTGGATGATTATTCAAAAAGGATTCTATCGAATGCACACTGTACATGACAAGGAACTGACAACTGTCAATAGCCTCTTAGTTGATTTAGGAATAAAATGAAAATTTTGATCTGCCATTCAACATGTTTACCTGTGGACAATGTAAGCTTACATTTAAGACTGTCAACCTTTTGCTAAACCATCTTCGTGGACTTTGTTTTTTATCAAAAGATGTTAACAATTTTAACTGCGGAGAAGAAGGCTGCTTTAGGCATTTTAGTTGCCTTGGTTCTTTGCGAAAACATTTAAATAAGTCTCATCGTTTAGAAGACTCCAAAACTGGTTTATGTACTGTACATGAAACGAATTCAGGACTTCCTTCTTCTTCGCAGCAACAGAATTTGGTGCAATCATCAAAAACATCTGTTGGCCGTAGTACCCACAATAAACCAACAGGCTTAGATAATCAAATTGCTTTATTTGTATCATCTTTATATGGTAACCCATTGATTCCACGATCAAATGTACAGGTTGTCATGGATGCTGTGCAATCTTTTTTAGTTGATCCGATAGAAAATTTAGTGCAATCTAGTTTATCATGCTCTCATGATGATTTATCATCAGATCATGACCAATTATTATCGACATTAAAAAATCTTTTAAAAGGTTTTAGTACTGAACATAAACGGTTACAATATTTGGCTAATGTCGGTACATACATAGCTCCAACACAGGTTGTAATAGGCCAACGAATGGAACAAAGACGTACGCGTATGGGTCTTTCTTATATGCCGGTGGATTCTCATATGCAGGTTATTCCTCTGAGAAAAGTATTGCAATCATTTTTTTCTGTTTCTGGTATTCTTACAGACACTTTAAATTACATAAATTCATTGCAAGATAATTCTGATGTAATCACAAATATAATGCAAGGTTCTGTTTGGTCTAATATATCACAGGCTCCTGACATAAATACGTTACTATTGCCCCTTTTACTTTATTATGATGATTTTGAGATAGGGAACCCCTTAGGAAGCCATGCGGGTATCCATAAACTAGGCGGAGTTTACATTTCGTGTCCATGTCTACCTCCGAAGTATATTTCTAAATTAAAACACATTTTCTTGATTGGTTTATTTCATACTTCAGACAGGATAACATATGGGAATAGCAAAATATTTCAAAAAGTAATTGAGGAGCTTAATTTTTTGTACCAAGAAGGAATAACAGTCAGCACAGATAAATTTAAAGGTACTATCAGATTTCGTGTGGCTGCTATTACTGGGGACAACTTAGGCTTAAATTCCATGCTCGGCTTTGTAGAAAGTTTTACAGCTAATCACCCCTGCAGAATATGTTGTGCCAGTCGCTCCCAAATCCAAAACATGCTTGTTGAAGACAGAATGCTGATGAGGAATGAAAGTAATTATGAAAATATGCTAGAAATTGAAGGAACGTATGATACTGGCATTAAAGAACGATGCATATGGTTTTCCCTTGATGGTTTTAATTTATTCGACAATGTAGCTGTTGATTTGTTGCATGATATGCTAGAAGGTTGTTGTAAATATGTTATGTCTCTTATCATTACCTACTTTATCAAAGAATTAAAAGTTATTCACATCAATACCATCCAGCAACGCATAGAAGCTTTTGATTTTGGCCCAGATGTGTCGTCTAAGCCAACAGTTGCATTCTCGTTTGAGGGATCAGCTTTGAAATTTAGAATGTCAGCTTCAGAAACTCTTACCTTTGTTCGCTATTTTGGTCTCCTTATAGGTTACTATATACCAAGAGATGACGAGTTCTGGAAATTGTTTGTTTTACTGAGGATGATATTAGAAAAGCTATTGTCGCACCGGATATTTAATGATAATTGTGATCAGCTGTCTGGTTTGATATCTGAATTCAATGAGTTATACTTAAAATTAAACAAACAACCTTTAAAACCCAAATTTCATTTTCTGCTACACTACCCAACCATGTTAAAAAAGTTAGGACCAGTCGTTCACCTGTGGACTATGAGATTTGAGGCAAAACACAGAATTTCAAAAAAAATTGCTCGTACATCTTCAAGTAGGGTCAATGTATGCAAAACAATAGCTATCAAAAATCAGCTTGAGTTAAATGAACTTTTAATTAGAAACGAAATCCACACTGAATCAGTTTATGGCAAAAAGAAACTAGTTTCCCCTAGTTTACATTTAAATAGCAAGTTTAATTTGGCAAGCGATAGATATATTGCTTACTCAATTCCTTGGGTAAATATCAATGGTTCTAAATTCAAGAAATCATATGTTCTGACTGTGGGCTTGTCCGATGAAACATTTCTACCTTCCTTTGCCATTGTGGATAATATTTATCTTGATAACGAGGATTCTGTACTTTTTGAATGTGTTTCCTTAAATACTCTTGGTTTTGACGAGCATTATTATGCTTTTGAAGTGGAAAAGACAAATACGCTTGTATATATATCTTTTAATGATTTGGTTGCCCCAGTTCCTAATAGCATTAATGTTATGCCTAATTTAGTTACTTATGTAACATCTCGTTGGTGTCTTGACTAGATATTGATGTATTTTGTTAAAGCTTCGGTTTTTACTATGTGAGCGATAACTTTAAAGATGAATAAAGTGAAATATAAATATGTATATCATAAATAAATAAACGTTAAGTGCCTTTATACCTTTTTTTTGTATTTATTATATGTATGAATATACAGGGTTACCAGGAAAGGGTGTACAGAGCTGAAAGGAGGTCATTGTACTCATCATTATGAACAACATTTACGTTGGAGCCAACCCTGAAATCGCGAAAAAAAATGCTGTTTCACATAAAAACTTCCTGATCGTCGACAAAATGTATTTGTATTATGTTTTCGCGATTTCAGGTTTGGTCCCATAATAAAAGTTGGTCATATCGATATCCTGCAACATGTCCGTCGATCAGAGATACACCCTGTATACATGAAAAGCAATCTTAATCTTTAAAGATATCACTCACACGGTTTCATGTGACATATTCATTTCAAATTGCGTTTTAGTTTGTAAAAATTGTTTCGAATAACTAGTTATTGCCTATATTAATATATTATTTTAAGTTCAATTGCTATAAGTTTTTGTAAAGGGAGACAAACATTGTAAAGTAAGGTTCTGATTTGTAAATGCGTAGATTTGGCCTCTTGTTAAAAGGACGCCTGTTTACAGGGTTAATAGGAAAGGGTGTACTAAGCCAAAAAAAACTGGTATTCTATTCATTTTAGTCGACGATCAATGAACATTTTGGATAGACCAGCTGATAATTAGTTGGGTATAATGACATCCTTTCGGCTTAGTACACTGTTTCCTGTTAACCCGGTTTATAATTTGATGATTGTTTGCGCCAGTCTAATAGCAACTTTATGTCTATGGCTACTTATGTAATATCTAATATGTGTCACAAATCAGATTTTATGCCAAATTCAAGTTGCCAGCGAGTCGACGAGAATTAAACGTAACGTACAAAGTACAGGTGTCATGGAAGGGAAACGGTTGTAGTGTAACGAAAAGGTGGTAAGCGTTACCAGGCAAGTCGCGAAAGAACGCGTGCGACCTTTCGATTTCACCTCGTCCAGCCGCTGGCAATATAAATTATGTCCTATTGTAATTGTTTCGTATGTTATGTTCATTTATTTTATTATTATAATAAATAAATAATACCAAATAAATATTTAACATGACTTCACTTGAATTGTTATTTTTATGTTTACAATTCACCTTGTTTTAGATTTAGTAGCCTTAGGACTTACATCAGATTCGTTTTATAAGATATGTAACTCTTGTAGTTTAAATAGCTTAAGTTTTTAATATCTTGTTGGTTTTTGTAACTAATTGTTGTATGTCATAATTAAAAGTATACAGTTTTAAATATTTTAATTTGAAGTGTTTTACAACTTCGCTGTGTCTTCTTTTTTTTTAGTATCACTCGTGATAAGGTATTGATATAACGAAGTAAGAAAATGCCTTAAAACTGTAAACGCATAGGGTAATTAAAAAAAGGTTGTACTAAGCCGAAAATAATTTCCATTGCACTTATTATTATGAGCAGCTTTTACCATGGATTCAACCCTGAAATAGCGAATAAAACTAACTGTTACATTTAAAAGTTGTCAACAAAAACAGCTGTTTTTATATAATTATATTTTAGGGTTGGCCCCATAATAAAAGTGTGTTAAGTATATATGATAAGTATACACATAATGATGAGTACGACTTCCATTCGGTTTAGTACACCCTTTCGTAATAACCCAGTATTATGACCTAATAATTAGTCACAACAACAAATCGGACTAGATATTACAAAACTAAGTTCTTTAAGCTATTAGAGCTTTGTAGATATTACAAAATGAATCTAGTAAAAGTACTAAAGCTTTACTAAATATAACAAACTAAGTTTTAGAAAGTACTTGGGCTTTACTAGAAAATACAGTACTAAACTTTCAATAGTAGTAGGGATATACTAGATATAACGAAACCAAGTTTTTGAAAGTACTAGGGTTTTACTAGATAATACAGAACTAAACTATTAAAAGTACTAAAGCTTGACTAGATATAACAAAACCAAGTTTTTGAAAGTACTAGGGTTTTACTAGATAATACAGAACGAAACTTTCGATAGTACTAGGGATTTACTAGATATTACAAAACAAATCTATTAAAAGTACTAAAGCTTGACTAGATATAACGAAACCAAGTTTTTGAAAGTACTAGGGTTTTACTAGATAATACAGAACGAAACTTTCGATAGTACTAGGGATTTACTAGATATTACAAAACAAATCTATTAAAAGTACTAAAGCTTGACTAGATATAACGAAACCAAGTTTTTGAAAGTACTAGGGTTTTACTTGATATTACAAAATTAATCTATTGTAACTACTGGTGTCGTACTGCGTATAACAAAATAGGTATTAATAAAACCTACTAATTACATTTACTAAATATCGATTAGTATTTTTTACAGGACATTTGTTGTCCTCGGGTTTAGTAAAATTTTAGTAAAGAGTACTAAGGACTTTACTAGATATTACAAAGCTAATCTATTGATACTACTAGGGCCTTACTACATTTAACAAAACAGATATTGATAATACCTACTAATTACATTTACAAATATTGATTTGTAAATAACACAGGGCATTTGTTGTCCTCGGATTTATTAAAATTTTAGTAAAGATTACTATATTTTTGTTAGTTTTTCTCTCAGTGTAGTAAAATGTACTACTGTGACAAGATTGTAAAATTTTATTTATTTAACTACCTATAAAACAGGATCATTTGCGGGTGTTTGCCCTACACACTACACTACATACATCTAATGACTCATGTAGGTGTGTTGTGTAGTGTGTATGACAAAACAGCCGAGGACGATCCGACCTAAAAAATCTGACTTGCCCCCTCCTACGCCAGAAGCTGGGTACGCCCATGCTCGTAACCGATAACGGCAATTAGCTTGCCATAAACATATCGCAATCAAACCTTTGACGCGTGAATAATTAATTTGATGTCACTTACGGGTTGGCGTACTCGATACGCCGCAATTAAGCATATTCAGACAAGCTTGCGGTTAACGCTACGAAGTCAATGTTGTTGTATGGTTTGTCTGTTTATTTGGTTCAAACTTTAGCACATCTACGTCCTCTTAATGAGTGTGAACTATTTAGGTCAGAATACAGAATGAGAACTAGGTCAAAATACCAATCGTCGTTCATTTGGTTCGTTCTTAATCATTATTTTTAAGAGGGCCGCGACGCTCTGAAATTTCCATACAAACGCGCTACTCAAATTTCTTGAAAACCGTTTTCAGATTATGATGAAATTGAGCATGTACAATTAAATTAACAATATCTCCGCCCTATGCTCTTGGTTTTTTTAAAAACGTTCTCAAGCGAAAATAGAGCTATGAAAAATATCCGCATTTTTAAGGGGTCACTTTTGACTGATTTATTCAATAGGTAACAAAGCAAATCAAGAATTCCATTACATATGGAGGTTGTCTACATCATTAGCTGTAATACAAGGGAAATTCTTAGTTATTTAAGAATGATTACAGAAGTGCAAAAGTCATAAAAAAAAAATTGCACTTTGTCACTCTGTAGGTAACTTTAGAGGGTCGTCAGTATCATTACTCGCTCTCTTCGCTCTTCTTCTTCTTCTAGACGAAATGGCTATAGAATACCTTAAGCCAATACGAAGTTAGTCTAAAGTGGTCGCCGGACTCTTAATTTTCATTATCTTTTCTAATGTTCACACATCATAACAAACCTATTGCCTGTCTATTATATTATCTATCCGCCGCCGCCGCACTCAGAGACGTTAATGACTACCTAACTATCACCAAGTAAAAAATTCTACTAAGTGATAGTTTAGGACCTGCATGCTAAAACGACGCTCAGTCTTGAATCTCATTTAAAACTGGTTTTACCATACAAAAAAAAGTTTTAAAGCGAGATTCATGACTGAGCGTTGTTTTTGAATATGGGCCTAAGTAATCATTGACTACACTGAGTGCTGGTGTAAATAATTTTGGTAATGTATTTCTTTTATTAACTGCGGCTGATAGCACAGCTGACATGCTCGGAGTCTCTCTGCGAGATCGAATCAGGAATGAGGAGATCCGTAGACGAACCAAAGTTACCGACATAGCCCAGCGGATTGGCAAGTTGAAATGGCAGTGGGCAAGGCACATAGCACGAAGGACTGATGACCGATAGGGTCGAAAGGTTCTCGAGTGGAGCCCACGTACCGAAGGAACGTAGAAGAAGCATAGGACGTCCACCCACAAGGTGGACGGATGACCTTGTTAAGACTGCAGGATCGCGCTGGATGCAGGCCGCTACCAACCGGCCTTATTAGAGATCTATGGGGGAGGCCTATGTCCAGCAGTGGACGTCCTATGGCTGATAGATGGATGGATGATACCACAGATTGAATATCATGTAATTATATTTTTTGATTTAATTTAAATTTAAATTTTAGGACAATGTTTGAGTAAGGTATCTAAACATTACACCCACACCGAAACGAGTTTATTTAACAAAATAAGTAACAGTAGAACAAATTCCAGGTAAATGACCAAAATAACACACGATAATTTCATCCAGTAAAAACATTTAAGACTGAAGCATGGAAAGCGTATAAAACTGTGAGTTCAAACATTTTGTAAGCTCATTTTTCTCTCGCATTCGACAATCAAGTGGCGGATTAATCCGGGATTCTGGCGAGATCCCGGCGTTTCGCGGGATTAATATTCCCGGGGCTGGAGTATCATGCCACCGAAACATGGATATCAAGAAGCGCGCCACAAATCTTGGGCTCCTGTGCAGTGCACTACAATGCAGTATTCCAAATCATAATTGATGGTTTCAAAGTTTCTCCTTTAGGCGTAATATCACACATCATCAGCCTACCTAAGATTTAGTTGTCCATCACTGGACTCTCATAATGACCGCTATAAATGACGGGATAAATTCCGTTTCACGCATCCACTTGCCACCAGCTGCCTTATACATGTTACTTTTTTGGCTAGGAATTTATAATTTCTGTCATACTGCACTTAAATTAAATATATCTTCTAATTACATTTCTAGTTGGCTTTATTATTTGTTTACTAGTTTTAAAATTGGCTACTTTTAAATCAGATTATAGTAATTTTTTTTACCTTTGTCAGATAAACCTAGCGCTCATGACGACTTAGTAAGATACGGAGTTAAATTCTTAAACGCAGGGTTATAAAGTCAGAGTTAAAATGTTATAAATACCACTCTAGTATTGTGTTAGCTCGAGTACAGCTAAAGAATACATAATAGTTCTACGTCTAGCTTCCACTTCATTGGTTGCAATACGATTAATCAGTTTAGCCTCTGATAAGCAGAAAGTTTGGGTTAAAAAGATAACCCGAGCTTCTGCTCGGGTTAACACGACTAGGTCATTTCACGGCATGGCTTGGTCCGATGGGTGGTAACTAGCCACGGCCGAAGCCTCCCACCAGAGTTTGCTACCCGGTTAGCACTACCCGGGGACCACGTGTCAGGGAATCAGAATAGAGTACACAGCCCCCAAAATTTCAATTTTTTTCAAGAATAAATTTATTTCCAGCTTATGCATTATTTCAACTTCATCAATTCAATTTAGCATTTTAACCCCATTCCTTGAAGTGTAGCTTAGCTATACCTCAGTCACTGTAACTACTTACACAGCCGCGTTGAGCTTGTGGCATGCAAACCAGTGCATTTGCATAGTTCCTAGCAAAGTTATGAGATGTAGGTGTGTCGTGTTGGCGGAATAACACAGCCGTTTGGGGAATTATTTCAGCTGCCTTCTCGGGCTTCTCGAGTTGACGTCCCTGTAGGAGCTGTAAGCGATTAGCTTTCGAGCGCAAGCAGCTTAACTGTGCATTTATGCTTAGTGCATATTGACATTTAAGCTTAGACGAGGTGCTAATTGATTTTAAAGCTCATTAGGTGTAATGCCTCGTGATTGCTTTTGCGTTTGATTCAATAACTACGTCGTAAAAAGGTACTTGACAATATTACACAAATTTTGATTCGAAATTAATATAAGAACTTAGATTCGAAAATAGTGGTCATTGATGATATTTATACCGCGTCTCTGTTAAATTTGCTTTTCTTTCCTTTTCCTTTGCTAAATAGTTAGCCATGCACGGAGCATCGATTTAAATATCCTGGACAAGTAATTGAACAGTGTATATAGGTAAATACCAAAATGAAATACTACATCTACATGACGTTTAGGCCCTATTTGACTAACTTTGGTCTAGGGCAGAAGCCACTAAATATAAAAAAAAATTGGTCAAAGTATAATAGAAGATTTTTGGTTCATTATCATATCAATATTAAACTTGACCATGACCCCAATCTTGCCAAATACCAGGCTTTCTAAAAGGTTTTCCTTCGCCCGCAAAACACAGGTCATAACACGGTGACAAAGACGCCCCGGGCAACGGACACAGGCCTTCATTAAGGACAAAGGTCAATAGGCCCCATGGGCCGCCTATAGCCCGTAGATTACACAATCGTGCCCTTTTTGTCCCACTAATTACACTGTTTGCCAATAACGGCTTAGGGACAAGTGCACGCGTGAAAGACCTTTGATCTTTCATTACGGGACGCTTTTTGCGAGTTCTTTTGGGCTACCGGAGATTGAAGGGCAGGCGGCGCTTTAGAAATTGGATTTTGGTATTTTGATGTGTTGCTAATAAAATTGTATTCTGTTTTTAGTAAAAACTTGATAAGTACCTAATTTGAAATAGGTATTTATGCTCTCGTGTTGATTCAATGTTGCCTCAATTATCTATTTTTTTAAAATGTAATTAAAGGGCATGTCGCTTAGCGGTTTAATTAAACAGATTTTTTTTTAAACCTAAATCTAAAAAAAATGTATGAAACATTTGCTTTATCGGACTCTCGAAAGGAGAGTATTATACTATTACAAAATTCGACATCAGTGATTTACTTCCGTTTAAACCACAATCTTTTAAAGGTATCTTTAGGCCTACACTCCATAAAAATGTGAACAGTGTCTTCAACAAGTATGTATAAATAAAAAAAAACGATTTTTATCAAACATAGGTAAGACCACTGCCCACTAATTCACTTTTCAAACAAAAAAAAAAAAAAAAACAAAATCATCCGTTCGGGAACTACGATGTTACAGACAGACACACAGACACACACATGGACACGTCAAACTTATAACATCCCATCGTTTCTGCGTCGAGGGTTAAAAACGCCACTCTCATTGCCAGTTACTCGTATCTTAGTAATTTACTCGTACTTATGACTCTTTCAGTGAATGCTCCTTTCAGGAAATTGTCTCTTTGTGGTACTAATTTGTGCATCTACAAAAATGGAGGGTTGCTTTGGTATCGATATACTTCTAGGGTTTTGTGAAATTTGGTTCAATTTGACGACTCGTATTTGTTATACTTATGTATGGAATTTGTCTGGTATTTTATCAACGTAAACAGATCCCAACATTCATTCAAAAATATAGTTTAATAATATTCTGTCTATATTTTAAATACAGGGTTCTGTCCTGGACCTAGTGACAGCATAAGCCGTAATGAAAATGACTGACACACACAACAGAGTAAACAAATTGTCGCATGTCGAACAAAATGAAATACAACCAACTCAATTGGAACTAAATACGCGACATTTCATCCAACTCGCAATATTTAGGCAACAAGTTTAACGGAAAGTTCGTTTAATTAAATCTACGACGACGATTTCAAAACATCTGGCCTGTCGAGGGATTTCTCGGGGACTTAGAATTTAACTTTTGTGGCTTTATTTGCGGCCTTTGGCAAGCAGACGGAATACTTTATTACGTTTCTAAGACGCGGAGAAAATGACCAAATGATTTATAGGTATGTCCGCTTGTCGAACTGAAATTATAGCCGAATTATTGATGGAAAATTTGTGTTTGCAAAATTTGTAAATACATATGTATGTTTGTTCCTGCTCAACTTTGAATTAGCAGAACGTGTTTGCATTTGATTATCGAAATAACTGATTACCTGGGTTATATCATACGAATGTTTCATATCTACTGAATTTAGTAATGATATGGATACATAATAAAATGAGGTTAAGTTCAAGGTATTGAAAAGTTTCAAAGTTCATTAAACCTCTCAACAAAGATAAGTTAGGCCGCAGAACAGTTTCAGAGCAACAGCACAGAACGTATCGCGTGCAAACATAGATGTTATCAATTCGCAAAATGTCAAAGTACTCTGCACTGCACTATCACAAACTTATCCACTAAACGGCATTTAAAAATCGTCCTTAATCACTAGTGAGTAAAGTGTAAAACAAATGCAAAGGTAAGTTTGTGAGAGTTAGAAGTTAGTGAACGAATATTGTGAGCCGTTACGCTCCTTGCCGGGTGTAATGGCTTGGCACAACAAAGAATATGCTGCCTAGTATGTACAGATGTGACTTTAAAAAAAATCTCATCTGTCTAAAACAGAGCAACCTTTACTATCTTCATACGCTTGTAAATTTAATAGTCCAACTCCATCTTAAATAACCCGCCCACTGCGGCGGCTGACCTTTTCTTGTACCTGTTTCTAAAATTTTACTTTTTATTTTATTCTGTTGTGAGAGCCGCTAAAAATATGCCGGGAAAGAAATAATAATTCATATACTATTATACTTTATTAGTTTATTTAATATACTATTTAAATGGTGCTACAACTTTAACACATCAGGAAGTTAAAAAAAAGTTTTTTTGAACCTTGTACTGCCGTATGATATTTTATTGTTTAATATTTTCTTTATGTTTGTTTTACTTTGTATTTTTGGTGTGCAATAAAGATGTATTGTATTGTATTGTATTATTTATTCATCATTATGATTATCATTCACATCATTATTTTATTTATTTATAACATTTAAATTAGTTTCCATTTAAATGTTATAAATAAATAATCTAACTTTAGGTAATTATTTAACGCTTCTCTGTCTATTCTGAGCAAATGCCTACTCTATTATAATGACATAGGGAAAGAATGGCTACGTTTGGAAACGTTGCAAGTTGCACAAACATTTGCTTATTGCGAGCGCAACTCGGTTCAGTTGCCGCTTGTGTTGAACTGATCACAAGTTTATGTATTTAATAACTTGTCCTATTGGTTGGTTTGTCCTGTAAATACAGGCAACCTTCGAAGACGTTCATAAACGAGGGTAGACAAGTTATATTCGCTTATAAACGACTCTACTGTTTACCACCTCTGTTGTGGGTGTTGTGGGGTGTTGTAAGTTTGACGTGTCTGTGTCTCTGTGTGTGTGTGTGTGTCTGTGACATCGTAATTCCCGAATGAATGAACCGATTTTGGTTTTGTTTTTCTATTTAAATAAATAAATAAATTCAGGACACTTTCACACACGGTCGCTTGACCCCAAACTAAGCAAAGCTTGCATTACGGCTGCCAAAGACTGATTTAAATACATAGATATTTTTAAATACATACTTAAATAGATATTAACACCCAGACATAGAACAAACACTAATGTTCATCACATGAATGTTTGCCCTAGGTGGGAATCGAACCCACGCCCCCACGCTCAGAAGGCAGGTTCACTACCAACTGAGCCACCGAGGCAGTCAAAGGTGAATTAAGGTATACAGGTGAAAAATGGTGAATTTGAAAGGTGAATTAGTCGGGAGTGATCTTAGCAATGTTTGACGAAAATCGGTGTCTGGGGTTTTTATTTTTTAAAATTTATTTATTAAAATCACTGACGTTCAGAACATATGTGAGTGGTTGACCAAAAAGGGACCTGGAGTGTTTTTAAACCGTTATTTTTTTTTTTTGAATTTTTTAATCTGTGGTCTTTTAGCTTTGTTTTGGTCTAACCTGTATATTTTTAGGTGCCGTAGTTTTTTTTTTATGATTTTTTTTGTGAGCCGAGGCAGTTTTGGAAAAATTACACCTTACACACAACGCACGCTAGTTTTTGTGATGTCAGGTAAGTGGATACAATCAGTTTTATTGTTTTATTGTACTTTTGTTTTAGCCAGGGAATTCAACACGCCTGTTTTTATTTGCTTTGTCGACTTCCGTAAGGCGTTTGATACTGTTATTTGGGAACGCTTCTGGATAGTCTTATTGGAAATGGGGGTACCACATCATCTAGTATTCCTTCTCAAACGACTTTACGAGGATGGCACAGCAGCGGTAAGAGTGGATGATGTTCTCTCAGGCAAATTCAAGACTGAGTCCGGTGTTCGACAGGGTTGTATACTTTCGCCGCAGCTCTTCAACACCTACACAGAGTACATAATGCGGATTGTCTTGGATGAATGGAATAAGGGTATCGCGGTGGGTGGACGCGTTATTAATAACTTGCGATACGCTGATGATACCACGCTTCTTGCCGAAACAAAAGAAGATTTGGAAGAACTTCTGACTCGTCTGGAAACCACTAGCCTCCAATTCGGACTTGCCCTTAATAGAGAAAAGACGAAAGTTATGATAGTAAATCGAGCAGGACACAACACTGTAATAAGTGTAGCAAACTGTGAAGTAGTACAGAGCTACATCTACTTCGGTACTATCATTTCCAACACTGGAGGATGCGAAGACAAGATCAGACGACGTTGTGCTATCACGAGGTCGGCAGTAGAACGACTGGGAAAGATTTGGAAGGACAGACGTATAACCAAGAAAACAAAGGTTCGTCTAATGAAATGTCTCGTTTTTCCAATCTTTCTCTACGGGGCCGAAACTTGGTCTCTGAAGCTGCAGGATCGCCGAAAAATCGATGCACTGGAGATGTGGTGCTGGAGGCGGCTGTTAAAAATTCCGTGGACAGCTTTCCGCACCAACAACTCTATCCTCAAAGAGCTTCAAATAAAAGATAGACTATCGTCGATTGTGCAGATGCGAATACTGAAGTTCTTTGGGCATATCTCCAGAAGCGTGAATACAATTGAAAGGCTGGTAGTACAGGGCCTAGTAAAAGGCAAGCGAAGCCCTGGTCGGTCACCAACTCGTTGGACCGACTTCATTAAAAAGGCCACGCAGACCACCATGGTGCAGTGTACTCGCAATGCAGGCAACCGCCGGTTATGGAGAGGAATTGCGAGAAGAGCGGCAGCCTTGGGGAAGGAAGAAGACAGCGAGGAGCCTTGTACCATCTGCACAACCACGACCACTCTGCCAAGAGTGCACGACTAAGAAGAATTGTACTTTTAAGGTTATCTCTAGTACAACGAAGTCTCTTTATCTTGTGCAGGTCTAAAAAGACGCTCGTACTTGTCAGAAAGTGACGAAAGACAAGAAACTGACACTAAATAAGTCGCCAATAACGTAGTAACCGCAAACACGTGTTGACACTCACTAACGAAGTCGCATACTGACATAAAACATACCGCGCCCCCCGCCCGCGCAGTCGAAACGAAACTTGTTTCTACACGAAATTTCAAACGCGATTTACTCGAAATCAATTATTTTCCCTTGAGGTCCCTTTTTGGTCAACCACTCACAATTATGTTGATGACTGGACGAAATAGGACGAATAATGATGTTATAGTCAACTTGTCCAATCAGGAGCTAACGTTTCAACGTCAGTGATTGTAGAAATGGAAGCGATTGCAACTTGTCTCAACCTAGCAATATTTTTGTGAAAGTGTATACAATGGAATGAATGTACGTTTGTCTAATAATGTTTTGTTTAATTATTCATATTACCTACTGCCGTTTGCCGTACAATACTGTTGAAAGATTTCTAGCAATAGTTAAAAGGTGCTAAAGTAAATACCAGTGCCTCTGGGAGCTGGTGACCTCGCGGCTAGCGTCTGTTCTCCTCTACAGATCGCATCCCTCATTGCTCTTGTACATTAATTTTGAAATGGTAGAGATATGATAGTATTTTAGCAAAAAAACTCATTTCTCCGTAATTTTGAAACAATTTCAAAAATGACTGAAAAAAAACCGCAAAATTATCGAACCTGCTTACAAAACACGGTTAAGAAATGCGACCTGCAGAGGAAGGCAGAGATTCGGACAAAGATCCAGACAGAATTCGGGCATACGAAAGCATTTTTGTCGAAGCTGAAGTATAGACTTCATATCTGGGTATCTTCAAGTCTCGAGTGAATCGGTTTCTTCTAGGCAAGCGTGCTCCATCGCAGGCCGAATCACTGCTTATCATCAGGCATGTTGGCGACCAAACGCAAGCCTATTAAGTAATAAAAAAAAGACGTTAATGCTCGCTTGGTCGAAAATAGTCAAAGTAAACATCTATCACCTGCTTCCGTAAAGTAAAGTACATCTAAAACTAAATAACAGATCACCCCAAAGAATTAATCTAAAATAAACACAGTTATATCCTCCATTATCCTTATTACTATTCTCTCTTGATTTGATATCGCCTCGGGAGATAATGACCAATGGTACCCGAGGGGAAGAATACACTCGATATAAATTAAACACCGGAAATGATTAAAATTATAATAAATGAAGATACTTTGTTAAATGAGGAGTGCAAATTACTGATTCGAATATTGCAGCGGCAGACAAACCGAAAATCCTCTCATCGCAGATATAATTTCGATTTTAATAGAAGCTGTCATTAGCGGGACTATTTGCCTTGTTTTAATGGCTTTTCAGTTAACTAAACTGCGCTTAACGACACAAAATGAACCTTAGAGGTGTAGGAATAAGCTGGAAAATTTAAAAGGAGGTGACATCACAATGAAAGCTAAAATTGGAACAGCAAGATTGCTAAATGAAAATTTTGCTGTACTGTGATGGTTTTGCATAAGTTTGAATTTTTCTCATATTACGTATTTCTTTTGTACTGCCACAAAATTGGTAATTTGCTTCTACTGAAAAGTTATATTTATTTGTGTTTTTAGCAGCTTCCGTGTTTCTTACAGTTTTTTAAAAACGCTTTGAAAGTAACTGACCTAGTTAGCCAAGGGGAACCGGGTCTAGAGTAGAGGTGAAATGATAGAGCGCCAGATTTCTGCCATAGAAGCAAAAAGGTGTAGAATTTCTGCTTAAATATTGCAGACAAAGTAAGTGCTACAGAAAATCCATTCTCTTAGTGGTGGAAAAACCTTTCACACTATGAGTGAAAAAAATAAAATCGTCAATATTACGGACCATTCTCACTCCTACCCGCTTCCTGTCTCGAGAATTGAGAACAAAACGATACACGACCACTCTTTGCCGACCTTCGATTGCCCTCACATTAACCCTTTTTCGGGGAGAATTGTAGATGGGCGGTTCGAATGGCAGGCCAAGTTACGCTGGCGGCGAGTGTATAAGACGCGGAATTCGAAAAATTCAATTTCCTAACTGTGAATTTAGTAGAGAATGTAAGAAATAACCGGCTTTCTGTCGGAACGCTCCCGAGGGACGCGGGGGGAATGTAAAACGTAGTGAGAAGAGTAAAATACCTTGCGCCGCATCTGTTCTATGGCTGTCTGTATCTGCCTACTCTGTGGGCCTCTATAGTGTACTTTACCTGATATTAGTTTAGGCCTATCTTACTTACACATCTAAAGGCAACAGAATCAGAGGTACTTAATCTTCTCGTTTCTCGGAAATAGACAATTATTTTCATTAATTAAAAATATATGCTACTAGCTGTCACCCCGCGACTTCGTTCGCGTTTATTATTTATATATATAAATATATATATATATATATTTAAACTATCTTATCTCTCAAGTTGGATCGAACTGCACATGGTGTGCGAATTTTATTATAATCGGTTAAGTGGTTTAGGAGTTCATTGAGGACAAACATTGTGACACGAGATTTATATATATTAAGATTTACTATACATCCTTTCCTTTATAAATACCTTATCTAATGTATTTTGGTATACATACCTCTAGCCCACAGACATAGACAGAGACCACTTCTCTCCACTTGCTACGATCCTGGGCATCCTTTTCATATTATTTAGGACCTATCAGATTCAAACTCATGACTATAACTTGATGATTTCCATCATTCAATGTTGTCACATATTGCAATAAAAAGGAAACAGCGATCGGTGTCTATGATCAAAGATTAGCAAAGTATAATGTCGGAACCTAATGATAACGCAGGATGTAGGCCAGTGGACTGCGTTGGGAAACTGAGTAACAGTCGATCGGAACTGGTTGCTAACATATTGGAACGGTTCAAATAGAAATATACGAGTATATCGAGTGAAGGGCTACAAGATCAACAACCGCTTCCCGACAGAGATGACTTTGGTGGTTTACTGCCGTGTGGAAGACGATTTACAGCAAATTTCAAAACAGCTCCATCTGTCGCCGTCCAAGGTCACCTCTGAGGGGACGAGGCTGTCGATCGTGTACCACGTAGCAGGCCTAAAGGAAAAAAAAGAGGAAAGAGTGCTATTGAACACTAAGTTAACGAAGTTAATCTTGGCAATGGGAAACTACAATAACCTAGAGCGAGTTTTCTTTAACATAAGTCATTGTCAGAGGTAAAATTTTGCAAGGTACTTTTCTGAAATATTTGTACACTAATATGGATAATAGATGCTCAATTTCTTTTAATTTATTTTCCTAGGGGACCATAATGGAAAGCTATTACATTATCAAATTATAATACTATTCTTACTATGTTTGGCAATAACTTTTTGCTTATTTAGCTCATTTACGAGTATTCACCTGTGTTTAACAGGTTAAGAATTATAGAGATACCTATTAATATGTTAACAACCTCACACTTTCATATTTTTAAATAAAATTTCCAAGTCATTGCAAAGTAAGAAAGTGAATGAGCTTGTCTTGCATAGTCCAGAAGCTAGGTGCACAGTAAGTAATACCTACCTAGAATGTCGCATAAAATATAATTGCCCATTTAGACGGGGCGGTGGCGGAGTGCTATCGCATACGGCACTGTAATGTCCGTATTAGCCGCTGGGATGGCACTTACTGTGTTTAGTTTTAAGCACATAAGTGGTTTACAATTACCTAGTAAGTACTATTAGATAAGCATAGTATTAAAGTTTAATGTTTTGTTAGACAATGATGAGTGATAATGAAACTTTTCCTTCATAATGTTTAAGTATTAGTTTGGCTATCCGTTACTACGTCTTAAATGTGTCATGTGAGTCAGTCCAGTCCAGTTTCTTTTATGAGATCCGCAGGTAAAGTTATACGCCTCTGGCTCTGATTTTCTTACCATTATCGACGAGATGCTGGTCTGTGTAACTCGCACGGTTTGAAAACGGACAGACTGCAAAGCGGTCGAATCTATAATATTCTGCCAAAAGTCACTTGACCCATTTAAAAATAGACATCCTCATCTACTTTCTATCCTTTTCTTCATCTTCATATAAAATCAGTAAGCAAGTAGCGAGTAACAGATCCGAGCGAATGGGATGAACAGAGTATTAGGTAAACACTAGCGGGCCAACCCTTTGCAAATTCGCAAGGGTCTTCCCTACACCCTCTATGAATATAAATTAGTCAATAACATCGGGCATTTATGTTATAAAACCTTCAATTAGGTGCCCTTAGCCTCGGGCGTCGCCGTAATTGTAGGTAGACCGTGGAAGCGCTTCTCGGATATGGATTCCAAGTACCTAATAACGTTTAGATATTTACATAGTTTAACCCTCTCCAAAAATCAGGGGCTGGGTTGTAAAGTGTGTGAATGGACGGTGGCAAGCTGTGGGCTTCAGTGAACATGGGAATTATTTTTAAAGTGACGGGTAGGTAGAGTAGAATGATACTGGATAGTTTGTCACGCAAGAAAATAATAAGGTTAGGAAGCTAGGAATTTTTAATTAGTAGGTAAGTCACCTGAGGAATACTTTGTGAATTGATAAGGTTGCTTGTAGACAGGCCATTTTTTACTGGCCCGGCAACTGGCAATATTGCCGTCTGTAGTCCGGTCATTAAGTCAAGTCAAAATGTCTTTATTCAATTAAAGTTAAAGTTTATTTGATTCATAAGTTACAAAATACAGATACATACTTCTGGGGACTCTTTTTAAGTTAATAAAGCTTGTGCTAATTGGATATCGAAGATTAGTTTATTAATTTAAGTTTAAGCTGTTGGTTACCCAAATCTGTACAAATAAGTAAATAAATAAAGATGCACTTATGAATATATCATTGGCCATGCTAAAAATGTATGACTATTTGGCCGGGCCACACTCAAAATATTGTCGCAATATTGCCGAGCCAGTATTGTAGTCAAATGTGGCCCGTCTAAAAGCGCCCTTAGAGGTTGTATACAGGGTTATAGGTACCTCATCAAAAACCTCTTAAGAGTTCATTGTACTCATCAATATGAGCAACTTTTACTATGGGGCAAAGTCCGAAATCGCGAAAAAAAAAATCAGCTGTTCCATACATTTTGTCTCAGGTGATTGAACTTTTTGTATGGATCAGCTGTTTTTTTTTCGCGATAACAGGATGGGCTTCATAGTAAAAGTTCTTCATATTGATGAGTACAATGAACCCTTAAGAGGTTTTTGATGAGTTACCTATAACCCTGTATACTTTGTCATAAATCAGTCGGCAGTTTGCATCATATTTATGAGTTAAATTTCAATAGTTTGCTACAAAAGGATGCGTTATTTCGCACATCATCAAATGATAGTTAGAATGAATAGATTGTGGTGACATATTTCTTATGGCCATGGAAGCGGTTAACGTACTCGTTGTAGTAAGGCCATGTATAGACATAAACATGTAGTCTGATTTAATCAACTACAAGGTTAGTGTGTCTGTGCTTAAATCAAATGAGCGGACAGTCCATACCAAATTGGGAGACCGACTGTAAGCGTTCCCATACATTTCTTTTTCATAAAAAAGAATCTGGTAGCATTCATTTTTAATTCCTGACGCAAAAATGACGGGACGTCATAGTTTAACGTTTCTGTGTGTGTACGTGTGTGTGTGTGTGTGTGTGTGTACGTGTGTGTGTGTGTGTGTGTGTGTGTGTGTGTGTGTGTGTGTGTGTGTGTGTGTGTGTCTGTCTGTCTGTGGCATCGTAGCTCCCGAAGGGATGAACCGTTTTTTTTTTGTTTGAAAGGTGAATTAGGGGGTGGGCTTAGCCATGTTTGATGAAAAACGGTGTTGACGAAACTCTGTGTCGGGGGTTTTTTAAATATTCAATTTATACTTGTTTCATACTTATCCGTATCTTTTTTTCGTAAGCGGTGTTAAAATGTAGCATGTCATTTCATCATCATATTTTTCTATCATAAAGAAAGTAAATCGTGACTGCAGCACAAAGTTTTATTCAAATCAGCATCAAACGTACCTGACCAAAACAGTTTCACAGGCTCCTTTACACGACAATCAAATAATTTTCCAAATGACCTAGCCCAACGACGTCGTAGAGGGCAATAGTAGGCAATAGGCGTCCCGGGCGTGACAAACGCGGGAAGCGTGGGTATTTTCATTATGTATTCCCCTAAGTAAACATCGCTTGTTCAATATTAGGCCGAGAACATATGGTACGGTGTAAGACGTGTTTTATTAAACGGGGAACGCATGTAAGCTTCACTCACGCATTTTAAGCTTGAACCGCATACGCCAGAAACTTGGCCGCGATACGCTCCGGGATATTTATATTATGTAAATAAATAAATAAATTAAGTTGTTTACGAACGTTTCATGAGCTACGTAATTAATTTTGAGCTTAAGGGTTTTTTTTTTATAAAGTACTAGCTTCTGCCCGCGGCTTCGCCCGCGTGGAAATGAATGACGTTTTTACCTTCAGAAATAAATATTATAAGCGGTCACACTCGCTCTCAATTGAATACACTAACTGACAATATCCCAAACAGAGCAATAAGGACGAAGTTATTTAGTTAACTAAACTATCTCTGGAATGAGAGTAATAGTAGTAGTAGTAAGGTATCAACAAAACTTAAAGCTTGTGTAAGCAGATAAAATTAGGAGACAAACAAAAGTAGATAATTGATAATCAATATTGTTTACAGCGCAAATCTACTTCAGTATTTTTTTTTAAACCATATTTTTCTTTTTTAGAAACACCAGGCTGCTCCGTGAGCTTACTCTAGAGCAGGCCACGTATAACTAACCGTGTGAAAAACATTTCAGTAAATTATGAGTTTGGCTTCAGATTTATTAATGGTCATGGCAAAGCAGACTTTGAAGGGAAACTGCACTCTTTTTAACTCGAAGGAGTAGTTCGGTGATGTTAAAGATATTAGAGGACTCCTCAGCATAAACACAGAATCATTCGGAAACCGCACCAGTCAGTATGGTGGCAGACCTGTGGTTAAGACCTTTGAAGCAAAGGCAACCCGTATTGTAGTTTTTGTCTTTCTAATACTAAATCAGCTTCTTCTGTTGACTTCGTCTAATTTTACTAATATATACTTCTTCTAAGACCAGAAAGACACTAATTATAAACAGACATACTCCTTACACCATTTTAGTACGGTACCCTAAGAATAATAACAGCGTCGTTACTCGTTTGTAGTGGGTTAATAATTTTCTCAGCAAAGTTTAAGCGCTATTAGACTCTGTTGGTGGATGATGATGATGATGATTTTTCAAAAACTGTGATACACGTGTCTCATGATTTTAATTGAAGAGTATTTGTACCAATTTTTGAGTCAATCGATCCAGAGAATAAAATGTTTCATACAAATTTGAACCCCCCATTTCCCCCCTTTAGGGGTGGAATTTCGAAAAACCCTTTCTTAGTGGATGCCTACACTGTACAAAGAACACACCCTCCAAATTTCGTATTTCTAGGACCAGCGGTTTAGGCTGTGCGTTGATATATCAGTCAGTCAGTCAGTCAGTCAGGACTTTGAATTTTATATATATAGATTATAAGTCCCATAGCAAGTAGATTGGATAATGAATGATAGTGCCAAAGATCTGCATATTTTTTTTGTACCTATAGAATAGGTCGTCATTTGACTACCAACTCGCCTGATGTTAAGCGACGTTGTGGTCTAAGATGGAGCACGATGACCTATTATACCGACGGTACTTATTCACTCTAGCCTTGAAGTTTTGTAGAGTGACGACGTGCAAAGACGGCAGTTGAGTGAGGCGCTACAAGTGCGCTACTGCTCAGACCCGTCTTCGGAACAGTTACACCGGACTACATCCAATCCGGACAACATTTTTATGGTTGATTACATGTTTATTTTATGTTCTATCTATCAAACCAACCTAACTAAGAATTGTAAATCACTAAACAAGTATAAATTAAAATGTTCATCCCGAAACCGATACCGGGGTTTTCATTAAAACCGATTTTCATAAAAAAAAAACAAAATCAAAATCGGTTCATTCGTTCGGGAGCTACGATGCCACACACACACACACACACAGACCAGTCAAACTTATAACACCCCGTTGTTTTTGCGTCGGGGGTTAAAAAATCAAAACTTTTCACAGCAAGTGGAACCACACTAATATTATAAATGCAAAAGTTTGGATGATTAGATATACTTATGAATATTTGTTACTAAATCACGCCAGAACTGCTGAACAGATCTGGATGAAATTTGGCACAGAGATAGATCATAGTCTAGAATAGGATACTTTTTAACCGCTGGTGAAACCGTGGGACGGAGCTAGTAATAAATAGTTTGAATTCTTGATCTCTCAGGTATCTACTGCTTGCCTACATTAAACAACTTTAATATCTTGATGAGTATATAAGGTCGATAATTTTATAAAGTAACATAACATATCATCACGCCTTTCCCCTAAAGGAGCTAGGAAAGGTGTACAATACCCACACTTCACCGGACGATATTCAGTCCTAAATGTGACAGGAGGCGAGCCTGTCGCCATACACCGGGCTCCAGTTACGTAGCAGATGACATTAAATACGCACATAATGTTCACACAATTAACAAATCGGTGTGTGCCTTCGGCTGGGTCAATATTTTAGTATTTTTTAATATTTATCCATGCATTAAGTATGAGGCATGCAAAACTAAGATAAGTTCGTTTCCATTGACATCATGGTCACACTAACAGCATTAATGTTTAAAGAATTCAGTCTAATGTGGGCCGGTTTAATACGGTCAGTGTTGGCAGCACTTGGCTCCTAGCTGAACAGTGAACAGCCTTCGCTACCATATCAAGTAGACTTAGTATGTTAGGATTAGTTTGTTCGATATTTAATACCTTCTCTGTAGAGCTTAGGTACTTAACTCGTTTACGAGTAGATAAGTAGTACCTACTCTACTACTGGATTAACTACTGGATGGACGTAAGAATTTAGTGGCTATCTATAGCCACTAAATTCTTACTTCAATTACAACAATAACAAAAACTTAATATTATGTATTTTTTTGTATTCATGTATGCTACCGACCGTTTGTCATATTTCGTTCTGTTCTGTCCATCCAACGGTTGCTGGAAGAAATCGCTTTAAGCGATAAGGCAGACCTTGTACTGCCAAATGATATTTTTCTCTTTTTTTTTCGTTATTTTTGTTTTACTTTGTATTTTTGGTGTGCAATAAATATGTATTGTATTGTAAGTTCTTTATTGATTATTTTTAGTGTACGACAGCACAGTACTAGGCCCAGCAGTTGGATAAAATAGACTGAAAGTAATACTAATGTGGGGTTCTCAAAAAGGGATGCCAATGGGTCGGCAACGTCTGTGATGCTGCTAGAACTACAGGTATCCATGGGCACCGGTGATCGCTTACCATCAGGCGGCCCGCTAGCTGGCTTGCCACCTATGACTTAAAAAAATGATAAGTTTTTGTATAACAATAACTGTTAAATGTTATCTTTTAAACTGTTGAGTTTTGTCTGGGTTCTCAAAGTATATTTCTGCCAAAGTAACGTTTTTATTTACAACTGAACTTCATGAATGATCAATGTATTTAAATAGAACTAGCGACCCGCCCCGGCTTGGCATGGTACTTATAAACCTTCCGTGAAACATTATCTAACTGATGGCGAAAACCGCATCAAAATCCGTTGCGTAGTTTAGGAGTTATCAAATATACAGACGCGGTATTAAATAATAGTTATCTGACTGTAAAAAAGGGAAAATTGGAAAACGCAGGTACATATGTGAAATATGTCCGTTCATAGAAACATTTGAATATTCCATGTGTCAGATAATCCTATATTGGTATAATGCAATCGGGCTTACGTTCATAATTGTTACGCGGTAATCGGTACTACATAATTACACTCGAAGAATACTAATAAACCCATTATGAATCACTTTCGACGGTTGTTTATTCATAAACATGCTACTTCCTGATGGCACCAATTATAAAATAACTTAACAGCTTAGACATTGGCCTTTTTTCGATAACCGTACCATTGAATGTGGATAAAAATAAGCTCTGAACCTTACTAATAAAGAATATAAATACAGTTAATACAGAACGTTTTACAGTGTTTGGTCCTTTTAAATCGGGATAACTGAAAAGAAGGAAAAACTGTATAATTTCTCAGAGGCTATATAACGAACGTTTATTAATAAGGGGGTAATACTAGAAACTCCCTGTTACTAGTGTTTTTAGGGTTCCGTTACCTCAAAAGGAAAAATACGGAACCCTTATAGGATCACTTTGTTGTCTGTCTGTCTGTCATGACCCTTTTTCTCAGGAACGCGTGGAGATATCAAGCTGAAATTCATATCAAATACTCAAGTCTACTGTCCCTTGGAGCTGTGAAAAGTCAAACTTCTGAGCCAACGCAATCAAAAGATACAGCCGTTTATGCTGCAAATTTTCAACGCAATAGGGAATCAAACCTACAGGGACTTCCCGTGAACTCAGAATCTTGAAATTTGGTACGAAGCAACCTCTTATAGCACTGATAAAGGAAAAATTGCAAAAAGCATACATTTTTAGTTACATCATGAAAATAAATATTTGTGATAATTTTAAACTTACTACCCTTTTCCTCATGAACATGTTTGTACGGAGCTCTCGGTGCGCGAGTCAGACTCGCACTTCACCGGTTTTAAATTAACACACCGGTTTTGATGAATCTTTGCAAGTAAGTTACTTATTTATTTAAAACTAGCTGCGCCCCGCGGTTTTACTCGCGGTTAAAAATTATCCTATGTGGTATTCTAGACTATAATTTATCTCTGTGCCAAATTTCACCCAGATCTGTTCAGCCGTTCTGGCGTAAAAGAGTAACAAACATCCATCCATCCATCCATACGTACAAACTTTCGCGTTTATAATATTAGTAGGATTGGCAATATGAATATTCAATTTAGCAGCTCTCAAACAAAAAGCCCAAATTTAAAAAAAAAATAAGTATGTGGTCATAGCATTTATTTTCGCATTTTAATTTACCTAATTTCTCATCAAAATCTGACGTATCGTTTCCGAACATCTAGACATTTTGTATGACAACGATTCGATGTCTATACCTTCGGAATATCCCTAATTACCACCGATATTTAATTATGAATGATTACCTCAATCATTTTACAATTACACGTTAGAATCCTTGGAATTTAATTAATAAGTACCTGGATGTCCGGTTTTTTTTTTATTGTGTTTTTTGGAAAATAAACAATTGATTTTAGTCTAACCTCAAAGCAAACACTCATTGACTTCGTGTTACCTAACAACGCCATCTGCTGTTGTGTCGTTAAAGCAATTAGTTGCTCACAAAAAATAGTATTATTATTCGCCAATAGATGTCAGGAAGAGTCATGCTTTCAGTTGAGACTACTCAAACGCCTCCTTTTTGTTATTTTTCTTCCAAGTTTATGTTTAAGTTGATTATCGATAAAAACACGAATAAAATGACATTTTCTAAAAATGATTCCTAGCTAGATCGATTTATCGCCCCCGAAACCCCCTATATACTAAATTGTATGAAAATCGTTGGAGCCGATTCCGAGATTCCAATTATATAAATATATATAATTATATATACAAGAATTGCTCATTTAAAGATATAAGATAATAGTTAATCAATCATAATTACTTGCTATAACTACTTATATAAAACTCTACCAACTTTTTTCACGTTTTCTATTCGTACGACGTATCACTTCCACCAGACTTTATATTCATACTCAAAATTTCACATTGTGATAAACAAATAAAAGGTAATGTTTATTTTTAAATTTTTATTACATTATATTATAATTATAAAGGCGAAAGTTTGTGTGTGTGTGTGTGTTGTGTACTTTTTCACGGTCAAAAGTATCGACGGATATGGGTGAAATTCGGAACGGTCATGGCTTAGGATCTGAATTGACACATACTTTATAACTGCAGGTTATACCGCGGGGCGGAGCTAGTATTTAAATAAGATGAAACTAAATTATTAAAGTCTTCATGTAAACTGTCCGTATACAACTATACACACGTAAAAATGAATTGTGAATATCTGAAAACGATCATGCCCAGAGTTGAAAACTGTGACCTCACGACACAGGTTAACCTAGTGTGGGGGACAGGGTTCCACTAAGGTACATCATTGTTTTTTTTTTTTTTGCACCTCAAAAACCTTATAAAATATGTCTTCTGTTTAAAATCTAAATTATTTTCGTATTATAATATATATAAATAATTTTATATATAATATAAATAATTTTCGTATTATAATATCATAAGATCTCTGTACCTATAAGCCTAACAGAAAAGCAATAAAATTTATTATTATTATTATTATATATTATCTAATGACTAAAGTAAAAGTATGATTCATTTTGGTCAAAAACAGTGTTCATCAGGAAGACCACGGGAAATTAACCTTACATGTACAGGGTGATGTAAGACAACGGGATTGAGGCCGAAGGAGGCCAACTTCCGGTCTCTATATCGTTAGCAACTATTAAACTAGAAAATTAGCCTTCAAACTAACTTACTCTATCTTACCCTTCTGCAAGATACGAAAACTTGATCTAGAAATTATAGATAGGCTAAGGCTAAGAATAAGAAAAAAAAAACATGCAAAGAATTGATACAATTTAAAATTTTTGATTTAAAACTATTGGGGATTTCAGTTTTGGTTAAGATTTTTATCAATTTCTTTGCTGTTTTGATTGATTTATGTGTATGATTATGCTGTCGTTCTCGACTGTCAAGGGCTAAAATCTACATTCGGTTACTGCGGGAAGCTTATAATGCTATTAGGTTTTACATTTTTTTGCTGTATTTTTTTTTTAAATCTAGTATAAGGAAAGCTGTTTCTTTGCTGAACGATAAGTACTCGTGCATAGACAAGTATAGTTGACAATTGTTAAAGTGACCCACTTGTAACTGTCAAACTGGGTCAAAAGCTTGTCACTTCTAGTAACGTGTACTCCGCGGGGGTACTCTTAACGAGTCCGTTGTTTCAGTTCGGTAGTTAGGGCAGTGTCCGGCTTTATCCGGGAGTTTGTTCGGACTCCGGACATGGAAGGACCACGTGAGATATTATATCCAACATTATGTATTTATGTTAAACTTTGGAGCTACAGCTTGTATTATGAAGGTTTCGGCGAAGGTATATAGGGCGTATGAAGGTATACGTAAAATACAGTGGATAAAGTAGATTATGTCTTCTAGGTATAGTGCCTCTTATTCCGAACAATATTGTAGAGTTATTTTTATAACATATCGTCACGCCTTTCCCCAAAAGGGCTGGCAGAGGTATAATACAACACCCACACTTCGCCGTCGATATTCAGTTCCAAATGTGAGAGGGGGCGAGCCTGTCGCCATACACCGGGCTCCAGTCATGTAGCAGATGTAATTATATACATACAATACGCACTTATATTCACACAATAAACAAATTGGTGCGTGCCGTCGGCTGGGTTTGAACCCGCTCCCTCTGGCTTGAGAGGCAGGCCTTCTCCAACTAGGCTATTATCTCTTTTTTATCGCATTTTTATAACTTTGACGCTTATAAGTGTATCTTCGATATCCAGTAGACTAAGTCATTAGAATTGATTATACATTTAAATTATCTAGACGTTAGTGTTCAATTAGTTTTTATTGAAAACTAATGCACTGTAGAACATTCCCTCTTTTAAATTAGTTCTTGTTGTTTTGAATTTTTATGTTAGGTTATATCCGTTATAGTAACGGATTTTGTTGAATACTATACAGATGGAAACTGACGTGGTTTTCACACATTATGACTTAAAACACGGGAAATTACTCACGTACGATTCAGTCGATTATTCCGACTATAGTTTCAACCGTATTCGGCGGTCTTCATCACGTACTAGCACACGTGCTATGCGAGACGCAGCCGCGCGCGCGCACTCGCCCTGATGAAGACCGCCGAATACGGTTGAAACTATAGTCGGAATAATCGACTGAATCGTACGTGAGTAATTTCCCGTGTTTTAAGTCATAATACTATACAGATGCTTGTAGATAAATCATTTTGAAATTTAACTAGTGAATTGGGTGACATTTTATGTGCTACTCTACGCTTAGTGATTCATGACGGATCTACCAAAATTTTAGGTGTCAATTTTGCTTAAATTTTTCTAGGAAAAAGCTATTTTTTTTTGAGACGGAGTAAACTGAATGAGTTAAAAAAATCCGTGATACTACTGGTAGTATAACTGGTAGTAAATGTATAAAAGGGACATAAAACCGAAGTACCTTATAAGAATTAATTAACTGGGTTGATGGAGCAACAAAACCGTGTCTCGGCCTCATAACCACTTTCTGTTGCCTGTAGTCAAGTAACAGAAATTGCTAAATACCTATGGATCAAAGCTACGAGGAAGCGGACCAAGTTCTGAAATACCGACGCACTATGTAACAAAAGCGACAAGTTGCAAACTCCGGGTGTCGTGCCCGCGACAGCATCAAACTGAACTTGTGCAATAACCCCTCAACCAAGCTGTGCAGTGAATGACAACACGCTGTATCTGGGAAAATACAAATGTACACGTACACGTTTTATTCTTTTTTCTCTCTCAATAATTACAGGTACGACACGCACTGACCCAGCGTGGGTCGGTGTCCTTGCAATGGGACGTAAAGGACTATAATGATGAATTATGATGAATTCTACCCCTCTACAAATAAACTTTGTATAGCCTCTGAATAGTCATACAGTGTTTTGTCTTTTTCGATCGAGTCCAAAATTTAAAAGAAAGAAGGAAGACAAAGCAATTTATTATTATTAAATATATTTGTTAGTTGTCTACGCTTATTAGTAAAGGCAGCTAGTCTTCAAGTAAAGACGTTTGTTGAAAATCTTTTTATATATTTTTTGTACTGAGTTTTAAGAGACAAAGAAAGCTTTTATACGATTTTTCTAAGCTGTTTGTATTAAAAAAAAAGATAACACGTAATCGTAAGTGTAACATTAATGTGTTACAGTGTGAGTGTAATCTTAGCGTGAGTGATCTGATTCAGCAGTATTTCATTGAAAATACAAATTAAAATTTCGCTAGTAACATGTTAAATGCATGTTTGCCAGTAATATTGGCTGGAAGTGTACGAGTAAAGAAACAAGTCTGGCGCAGGTCTGGCTTACAGGCACCTTACGGGCTCTTTCGTAACCTGCTGTCGGTCTTGACGCCTGTTTATTAAGAGCCATTATAATACTGAAAGGCATGTAGAGTTTGTTGAGCTGGCTCTAGGAATTATTAGTACTTAAATCTCGTATGCCAGAATTTAGCTCACAGTAGAACGCCGAATATCCGAACGCCAATTAACCATCGCCAATTATCCGAATGAGTCAAGCGTAATATAATAAAATAAAACCAAGTAATTTTTCTTTTGTTTTGTTGTAATAAGTTGGACCTCCTTGGAGTCTAGATATATATCAATTGTTATGGTTGAAAGTTAGAGGCAAGACCCTACATGTGTGAATTTTTATATGTACTTTGTATTTTTTAAGGCCTGATAGGGTTGCAACTTACTCTGATCGAGTTGTTCGAGTGAGCGTTATTGTAGAACTGTGTTTGTTAAACTTAGTAAAGTTTATTCTATGTGTGTGACAGTTCGTTTTTCTTTATTACCAGTCTATGTCCGATTATGCGAATGGACCTCGGTCACAATTAATTCGGATAATCTACTGTATTTACAAAAATGTGATCTCCACTACCGCTGTAGACAGGATGATATATTGTCTCTTGAGTGACGACGCTGACGAGCGGCTGATTCACTTGTTTGCTACAATTCGCCGCTTGTACCGTGAGTTTGCCCAATACGCAACTCAGAGTCAGTCAGCGGATAGTCAGTCGCTCACAGTTTCATTAATCAGGATGAAGCCTTATTTCATCAAAATCTGTCCAACCGTTTGAGCGACAAAAGCAAAAACAAAAACACACATGACACACACACAAACACACGCAAACTCTCGCCATATGTAAGATAAATCAAAGTTAAAGCTATCATTAACTAAATAGGATTTAAATAAAAGCCTAATGATTTATTTAGATTCCAGCTATGTTATCTAATCCTACAGATAAACAGTTAATTTTGTTTAATCAACTGTCTATGTTTGTACTGCGGTACACGCAATAATATTTGTTTTGTAAATTCTATAGTTCACTGAACAATGGCTATTGTTTGTTTACGAAACCTTTGGCCCATCTTCAGCGTAACTGTAACCAATCAGTAACGTGAGTGATATAACATTAGTTTTAGGTTAGTTATGGCATGTTTTGATTATATACAAGGTGTAAACTATTTCTGAAGGGAGGGTATTCAAAACAATCCTTATGTAAATGTAAACAACTAATACTTCTAATAATCCAAACCATGTACAATATGTGGGTGATTTCAGTATCAATCAAATGGACACCAAGATCAATACGACAGAAAGACATCAAAGAATAATAATACGAGATCCTACCTCTTCCGTGATCCAGCAAAAAGTGCCGGTTGGCGGGGCGGGCGACTCAGACGCTACCCAACTGACATTCCTTTGACAGTTCGCTCGGAAAACGTCACACAGCAGAGCATAGACTGCATTTTTTTGTATGTGTTGCTAAAAACAGTGAATACTTTCTCGACCGAGCAAGCGTTAGCGAGCGAAGCTTCTTTGCTTCAGCTTCGACAAAAATGCTTTCGTATGTCCGAATTCTGTCTAAATTTCTGTCCGGATCTGTCTTCCTCTACAGATCGCATTTCAACAAAAAACTGTATAATTATCGAACCTACTCCCACAATTTCACGAGAATCGGTTGAGAAATGCGACCTGTAAAAGTGAACAGACGTCCGCCGCGAGGTCTACAGTTTACTGAGGCTCTCCTAATAGGTATATGTATAAATTACGTGTCACGTTGTTTGTCCGCTATAGACTCCTAAACTACTTAACTGATTTCAATCAAATTTGCATACCGTGTGCAGTTCGATCTAACTTAACAGATATGATAGCTCACATTTATATAAACGCGAACGAAGTCGCGGGGTGACAGCTAGTAAAATATATGATTTAGGGTTGATACGGAAGTAGATAAAACCCTGGATTAACACGCAGGGTACTTGGGACCCCGAAACAACTAACGGGTCTGCAGGATAGCGAGCAAAACTGTGGGCGTAGCTAATGCATAATACTCGTAATGTAAAACTACTTACTTACCTACAATTTTCTAATTATTATTGATTAGATTGAAACCGGGCATGATTCAACCGCTCGCATCCGGAGAAACCCGACCACATGGCCGTGTGGCGCGAACATCAACCCGCAGTTGAAAGTGATATCATACTGCCATGCGTAGACTAGAAGCCAGTCAACCGAAATATCGTCCAATATAAGTTGAGCCTTGTCTATTTTACCCGCTAAGCTAGAGAGGGGTTAACTTCTATTGGATAACAGGTTAGTTAGCAGTTTTTAGTTTATCCAAGGTAGCATATAGCAATTAACTGTTATGCGGTTTATGCGAATAACTTTTGCTATTAGTAGCATTACATATAGAGTTATGCGTCCGTTACACACGTGATAGCATCGCTTGTAAATATTAACGTGCTATTAATAACACTCTTATGGCGCAATTTCTTTCTTTAAACTTGTTTTATGCACGAAATTTATTCATATTTCAATTTAATATAATGTTTGAGTATTTACCTCATTACTGTTAAATAAATAATAAACGTTAAACATAAATGTTAAACGTAATGATCATAATCATGATATAACGTTATGTAAGGCTTAGTCCGTTGCAAAACTAAGGGTTTTCTTTTGTAATAGTGTGTACTCGTATATCGCACAATTAAATACCTACTCATAAGCGAGGTATATTTTATTATATCAGCATACTTTAACTATATTTAATTAATTAATGTTTTATGTGCAATATTTTTTTAACTACAGGAATTATACGCTGGTATGATTTTTAGACTAAATTCTACAAATAAAATTATTGCATGTGTGTTGAGTAATATTTAGAGTTAGGTATTTAAAAATCGCGTAAGTAATCCTACTAATATTTTAAGCGCGAAAGTTTGTAAGAATGGATGGATGGATGGATGGATGTTTGTTACTCTTTCACGCCAGATCTGGATAAAATTTAGCACAGAGATAGATTATAGTCTAGAGTAGCACATAGGATACTTTTTAACCGCGGGTGAAACCGCGGGGCGCTCCTCGTAAATTATAAGAAGGTAACCAAGTACGGGCAAACAAAAAACTCTGCTTTTAGACTAGAAATAATGAAGTCTAAGGTTTATCCTTAGATATTTAAAATTGGAACTAGGGCCGGGATATTTCACCAATCAGCGACAATTACCGCCGGTCAGTTGCGCAAGCGCAAGCGAAAACGTCTGTGAAGGTGAACGTGTGCGTGCGACCTGCGATGAAAGGGCCGCACACGTGTGTGCGTGAAAGGTCATTGGCACATTGACGTTTTATGATTTTCGGTGACATTTAGCAATTAGTCTTGGATCTGTTACGAGTAGCTGAATTATGTAATGTGCCGAGTCTAGAGAGGTCTGCGATACGCTAGACTATGAAAGCTGGAAGAAGCTAGAAGGTACTGCAAACAAAACTTTAGTAACAGGCAAAACCGCAGCCAAAAACTAGCCTATATGGTATTTAAAAAAGAAACCAGTTTGTACTAACTTAATTTAACTTTTTCCTATGGGAATTTTCAATCAATTATTTAAAGTTTACAGCCGTTTGCAACGTTTTAGTAAACGTTGCAAAGTCTTCCAAAAGGTAGTCAGTGTTATGTCTTTTTATTTCCTTTAATTTTTTTTTACTCTAAGACAAAACACTGAATAACTGTTCTAAGGCTATACAGCATGTAGTTTAGGCTTTTCCGTGGCTTTTCAATTTTATAGGTAGGTATAGGTAATGATTTTTTGGTACGAAACCGTCTGTGACTAGACATAAATCCTCCTTAGCAATAAACGTCGTATATCCTCAGAAAAGCTATACAGTGTTTTGTATTTTTCGATCAAGTTAAAAAATGTAAAAGAAAGAACAAGACATAACACTGTTTAATTATTTTGAGGCTATACAAGAGGGAACCAGTGCAAGTAATAGTTGTTTGATAGGAGACAGCTAGCCATTCTCTTTTAATTTCGTTTGGCTGCATTGACTAAACCAATATAGACCTAAGCGCTCTGTAAAGAAATAAAAAAATTAAAAAAAAACCAGCCAAGTGTGAGTCAGACTTGCGCACGAAGGGTTCCGAACCATTATCTATAAAAATGGCAAAAAATCACGTTTGTTGTATAGGAGCCCCTTTAAATTTATATTTTACTAGCTGCGCCTTGCGGTTTCACCCGCGGTTAAAAAGTATCCTATGTGCTATTCTAGACTATAATCTATCTCTGCGCCAAATTTCATCCAGATCTGTTCAGCCGTTCTGGCGTGAAAGAGTAACAAACATCCATCCATCCATACATACAAACTTTCGCGTTTATAATATTAGTACGATTAGGAAGGATTTTGTTTTTTAGTATAATATTTGTGGCTATAGCAGCAACCAAAATACACAATCTGTAAAAATGTAAACTGCCTAACTATCACGGTTCATGAGATACAGCCTGATGACAGACGGAAAGACAGACAAACGGACGGACAGCAGAGTCTTAGTAAAAGAGTCCCGTGTTACCCTTTGGGTACGAAACCCTAAAGATAGAAAACCTTGTAAGTATCCCCAAGTAATCGTATATTTCACAATTGTGTTCTGCAGCTCACTAGTGGGGGTTACACCTTCACTCGGCGGCGCACTCTGCCCAGTGCTACTTCAATATTCGACCTCAACTATACTATTGTTAGCCTCACGGAGATTTTGGAAAATACTAACCTGAAATAACTTTGGATTTTATTGGCTATTTGATATAAATAAAAATGTGCGGGGATATGGGGAAAGCGGTACTGGGGGCGCTGACTAGTGCGCTGCTGTGCGGGCTCGTGTCTGATGCAGCTTATTTACAGGTTAGTCACACTATATTATAAAGGCGAAAGTTTGTGAGTGTGTAAGTGTGTATGTTTGTTACTCACACTCAAACGGGTGGACGAATTCTGGTGAAATTTGGTATGTACGCAGCTTAAACCCAGGATTAACACATGGGCTACTTTTTAACCTCGGGTAAAACCGCGGGGTGCAGCTAGTTTTTTAATTTAACTATATACATTTTTAACCTACCCTTTGAAGCTGTTACCAATCTTTAGTGTATGTCCGCTCTAACTTTTTTTTTTGTTAGAGCGGAAATACACTAAAAATTTTTCAAAGTAACAGTTTTGAAGATGAACTGCTGCAAAGTAACGCATGATTCAATCAACTACCTTACTCTTATTAGCTGACTTCCAAAAAGAGGAGGTTCTCTATTCGAGTTTTTTTTGTATGTATGTTTCGCGACAGCACCACCAATTTTGAATTGATTTTGGTGTTATTTTTTTGTAATTCCGAAACATGCAGTTTCCTAAACACATAACCTATATCAAAGTAACCGATCCAACTTACGACTCAACACCCAAATTGTATCGCAAAATAACAGCAGTTCAACCAAGTATTTCAGTTTCGATTCGACATGACGAATACAATCTTTCCGTACTTTCAATATCAAAGAAATGTCGAGAACTTCAGCTGTCTCACATAATCTTAATATTGTGCTAGACCGTAGTCTGAAGAATTCTATGCTATAATATTATGTGATAGGACTGTATTACAGAATTGTACAAAACATTACTTAACCGACTTCAAAAAAGGAGGAGGATCTTTTTTTTTTATATGTTCCTCGATTACACGAAGACGCCTAAACCGATTAGGATTTTTTTTTTTCATGTTGTCTTATACGATCCAATTAAAATTATAACAAAAAAACTGTATGTCTATTCCGCGGCTATACAACGTTCATTAGCAAGGGGAAAACAGTTTTAAATTCTGTGCATTTGATAAACATGCATAGATAAAATACATAACCCTCCTTTCTGCTTCACTATAGTCGGGTAAATAGTGTTATAGTTAAATTCATCGGTTGAATGAACCTGCTCTCCAGCTCAAGATGATGTTTTAACTGCATGTTGATTAACTACCTAGCAGAGTAAGAACGACCACGTTCAAGACGACGCGAACAATAACAATAGATGATATCTATGTGCATGTTTGCTGAAGACTGTTTGAGTTACTAGTTCGAGAATTGGTGATCTGTAACCCAATTAATTGAACTCGGGACTGACTCCTAACTTAAGCTTACCCAGCTCTAAAACAACGTAGCTGTGTTTGTAATAAATATAGAAGGCAGAATTCCACTGCGTATTTCTCAAATGGGCTATATTTTAGAAATCAAGTAGCTTTTCTTAAGCAACGCTATCATTTAGTATTTTATTAACTTTTTACAAGTAGGTAAACATTGGGGCCAATCTATGTCTCTGTTTATGTAACTGTAACAAGCATTTATTGTGGTCAGATATAACAAAGAATTGAGTACTTTAGGGCCTAATTACAATAAATAACACAAGAACTCATTTAATTGGATAATTGTGTGTTATGTACAATGTATAATGTATGTCTATTGGATAATTTTCAACAATTGTACAATGTTCATTAGTTTTATTTTAATAAAGATACGAATCAAATTCAAAAATGAGAGGTCATTGGCGAAGTGTCTATTCAATTTTTATAACAATGACACATTTTTGTTAATTTCCCAACATGAGCGTTATTTACTAAGTTGACATTAGACATGTCATGAGAAAGGACAGATTTTATTTGCTTACTTAAAATGTAGAGCCAGCGTTGATGTAGTAAATGTTTTATTGAATCTCAAGTTAAAACTACAGTTATTACTATAAAAGGCCCGATCCTAAAATATCTAGTAGCAATAACTCGGGCCCCCATAAGGGAGCTGTAACTTTTGCAATTTTCCTTTCTGCAGAGTTTCCCTTGGGCCCTTCAAAGGCGAATTACTGTTGGTTAAATTTACTCTCGTTTTCGTCGAAAGGCCGGTTTTTTAGTTTTATTTCTTTGATCAACGCCCGAGAAGTGGGGATTGTTTGAAACTTGGGCCCGACAAAAGATTGGCATTCAGGAGTAATTTGGTAATTCACACCTCGACGACTGCGGGCCTTTTTGTACTTGGTACGAGTATGAGAGATTTAATAATTTGGATTCCTGTGAGCTAAGTCCTAAAATACATACTTATGTACTGTTTTGGCAAATTATTAATACTATGAAACAGAGCGCTAATGAGTACAAAAAATTTTGTGTAATTTTTGTTGTGTTATAAATTCTATGGAGATTTTATATTCAGTAAAGGTTAATATACTACCGTCCTAAAATCAATATACTGGATAAGTTTCAACAGAAAACCGATATCGATCGATAAATCGTTTTTTTTTGCTAATAATAATGCTTATTTATTCATTTATAAATATATAAATGAATAAATAATAAATGAATGAATTTGTGAATATATTTATAAATATATTCACGCACAGAATTGATTCCGCGATTTTATCTCAATTTCCGCAACCCGTAATTTCACGTAATTAAATCCGTTATGATATTCACTATGCGCTTGCCAAATTTTATCCAGTTATTAGAGTGAACAATAAAATATTGCCTATATTGATATTACTTAGATATATACCCAAGTAAATTTTTAGGGTTCCACACACAAATTGTAAGAAGAAACCCTTGTTTTTATTGTTTAGTTGATGGCACGCAGCTCACTCTACTCTCTACGTTAGTTTTTCCTTACATAATTTTGCAAGCGCCGAAAGGACTAGACGATACAGTTCTTGACAATTTATCTCTACGCTTATGTACACTGAATAATTTTACCGTTTGCAGTATTAGCTCAGGCTTTGGAAATCCTTGCTGTTGTTTCTTTCAAGGAAGCTTTTTCCTGTCTGAATATATTTTCTAGATATTCCTTCTGATGTGTTTTTTGAATATCTAGAGTAGATTGTTTGGTGGCAAAAGTTGATGAAGTTGCCGCATGTAATGTAAAAAAACGCATAGCGTATGAACTACGCAGATCGAATAATTAGGTTATCAAACGTCTAAACCCGATACAATCGGCAATCAGTTGTAAAGCCTCGAAATATTTTTTTTGTGTTTTTATCTTAAACTTTATTTTAATATTTTAATTCGACTGAAAAAGACAAAACACTGTAATCGATGTATATATTCAGAGACTATACAACGTTTATTAGTAAGGACCACCGTACCAATGATATTAATTGAGAAAATTGACAAGAAACATAGAGCCAATACACATTGGCATTGTCTTTCAATTTTCTGTGCCAATGTGTATTGGCTCTGTCTTTCTTGTCAATTTTCTCAATTAATATCAAATAGAAACCTTCAAAGTCACTGAAGCCGATATCTCTTCTCTTAATAATAATTTCTAGTCAATTGGTAGCTGTAAGCCTCTTTCAAAGTACATCCAAGCACGAGTTTTGATTTCGTCTGATAGTGTTCCGTATATTGCTTTTCCATTTTAATTCAGAAAAAGTAGTAAAGCTTTACCCAGTTAGTATAAAATTGTAGTATGTTACTCGGGGACTTTTACTTTTAAAAACATTTACCTTAAAGCCTATTTAATTTTTTTTTAAATAATGAATCCACACCATAAGCCAGTCTATTAACATCGATTCCAATGAATATTGATGCAATACTCAAAAAATTGCAAAGTTTGACAATACTGAGTAATATGTGTGGTCATTTTCGATTTTATGACGATACATAGAAATACATAGAAGTGTAGATATAGTATGAAATTAAGGGCCTATGAAGGCAGCTGGCCCGGCGTGCGCCTGCGCAACACCCGGCGGCCGTGACTGCGTCCCCTCTCACTCTGGACCTAACTAGGCAGTTATCAGGGATTTCGTAACTCTAGGCTCAGACTAGTGTCTCCATGTGTATTACAGTAGTACTTGTTGATAGTTTTACATACAACATAGTAGAAGTAAGTCGTATAGGTCGAATGACTATCTCTGGGGCTTGTCTTTCATGTCGCTTGAAGATGTCACAGATACAGTAAGCAGTACGCGGTAAAAAAAATCAGAATTGGACAGCAATCGACATCGTTTCTTTACCTATCGATCTCACGCCCATTTCAAAGAGAAATAATAATCTATTGACTAAAAATAAGTACAGTGTTGTTAGGGCCTAAAACTGAGATGTCGAATTAGGATCAAAATATAATAGGTATACCTAGGTACATTCAAACAAAATAGTAGATACCTATAGCGTACCCAACTGTCTCTTTCAATGTTATTCTGAACTAAAAAATAAACTACACGAAAAATATTCTAAGTCAATATTCCAGGCTATAAAATCTCGAACATTTTATTTAGCTTTGATTTAGATACGCATGTTAAATCATTTTTTGCGCAAGGAATGTTCAATATCAAAGCATTATCGGAAAAAGATTATCCTTGATTTAGTAGTCTCTGAATAGATACTCGTACAGACATCTGTACACTGTACAGTAAGCAGTATGTGTGTGTGTATGTACGGTTTATTATTACGTACTAAGAATAAGAAGCTTATTTGGGTTCATAACTGTCGTCTGGCTTTTTGTCTTCTAGACAATTGGCCTCAAGGCGGGATGATCAAATAGACAGAATTTAATTTCAAAACTTATTTTTTTATTACAAATATTTATAGTTTGGTATGATTTGTTTTAGATGTCTTAGTTTAGTCTTATTTAAGTTTGATTATATTTTTTTTGTAGAGATTATTTTAAGACGGAGACATAGATAGATAGATAGATAGATAGATAGCAGGTACTGATATTAGTAAGATTACTTATTTTACAACAACTTGAGTTTTTTTGGAGATTAACCTTTGATTAGCGTTCACGTGGTTTAGGTTAAAGAGTTAAAGGTTAGAGTTTTAACTCTAACCTTTAACGTTAAAGTAGGAAGTAAAACGTTCTCTACGGCTAGTGTTAATTAGAATGTGTTTAGGTAGTTTCCGAGCGAGTGTTTTACATACATTTATTTATCGCTCATCGCTTATCGCCGGCAGTCGGACAACTGCCTTAGGCGCTGCGTATCGGAGTCCTTAGCTAGATATTTTAGTCGTCAGAAAGTGAAGTACATAATCGCACTTTTAAAATTATGGTGAGACATCTCAAAAAAGTACTTTTTTGGGAATCGTTAAATAAATTTTGAATGTCTGCTAGTTTTGCATCAAAAAGACATAAATCTATAAAAGTTTAGGTATTAAGTAGCAATTTTGTTTTCATACAATTTGTAGGTTTGTTGTCTATCCATTTTGAAAAATAATTAAAATCTGGTTTTTGATTTGAGCGAAATCGAACAATAAGGAACTTTGGACAATATCTACCGACACTGTACTCGTATTATGCAAAGATACCAACTCTCACCGAAGAATTCGCGGCTTGCTTTTTACTTTCATCCATAATGACCTCAATGGGCAGTAATGTCAGTGTTATGAGAAGTAGCGAGCGAGTAACTATTATGTAACTAAGTACACACATTGTGTAAGCTTACTTGAATAAAAACTGGATCGATGTCAAGGTGTTCATTAACTTTATGTAACGGTACTAGAGATATTACGATCGTATTTAAAGGTAGTTTAAAGCTTCTATTCTGTTAAAATAAATTAGAGTATCTTAATAGGTTCATTATGTCTATCTTTCATGCACAATGTACCAAGAAAACTTAAGTGTCATAAGTAGTAATTAATGTATACCTAAACCTTTAAATATTTAACCAGGTTTAAGTAAATAAGGTATACAATACATACGAATAACATAAAAGCAAAATACTTTTAATTTGTAAATTACAATTTGGTAAGTATTATCTTAGGATGAAAAAACTAATTAGAAACCTCTGCTTTAAAAAAAAAACAATAAGTTAAATTTCACACACTAAACAAACAGCCTTCATAGTTGGCCTTGCATTACACTACGTACAAACATACAAATTCATGCCTTATCACTTTTTTTTCCATTTCGTAGAGATACGAACATTCACCTCAGCGGTACGAGGCCGTCCCGCAGCGCTACGAGCCCCAGATCCAGTACGACCAGGACTACTTCCTGCCCCCTCGTCCGCAGTACCACCAGCAGCAGCAAGTGAAACGCAAGCCACTGAGGGAGCATGAAAAGGGACAGGATCTACGTAATGTCCCCGGCACGCCAGGAGTCGACTTCCCGATCTACCACCAAGTGCCAGAGACAGGGTTCTCGTGCGCTCACGTACCTGTACACCCGGGGATGTATGCGAATGTCGAAACTGGATGCCAGGTGAGATAGAGTCTTAAAAACTGATTTTTAACAAATCTCTAGTGTATTTCTGCTTTTTTTTTTTTTTTTTTTTATTACATAATAGGCTTGCGTTTGGCCGCCAACATGCCTGATGATAAGCAGTGATGCGGCCTACGATGGAGCACGCTTGCCTAGAAGAAACCGATTCACTCGAGACTTGAAGACACCCAGATTATAAGTGTCAGGGAACACACAGTCTGGCAGAGCATTCCACACTCTAGCGGTCCGTATGAGAAATGAGGAACCAAAGCGTTTCGTGCGTGTTGTAGGTATGTCAACCATAAAACGATGCCGCTTTTTCGTACTCTTGGTTGTTTTATAGAAGAACGGGCTAGGGAGAATAAGGTCATGCAAACCAGATGCACACTCCCCGAAATGTATCCGATAAAAAACCGATAGACTAGCAACCTTGCGCCGATGATCCAAACTTTGAAGTTTGGCCAGGACAAGGGAGTCGTTGCCAATGAGCTTCTTCGCACGTTTCTCGATGGACTCCAACGCCTCGAGCTGGTACTTGGCCGATCCATCCCAAAGGTGCGAACAGTACTCCATGCACGACCGAACCTGTGCCTTATATAATGAAAGCAACTGTTCCGGCGTGAAGTACCGTCGCACCTTCGAGAGGACACCCAGCTTTTTAGTAGCTAATTGAGCCTTAGCCTCAATATAGGAGCCGAAGTTGAGGGTGGAAGTCAAAGAAACTCCTAAAAGCTCAAGGTGGTTATTAATCGGGATGGATACACCTTGGAAAGTAGGAACCAGTTCGAAAGGCCTCCTTTTTGCGGAGGTTTTTTGTTTTTTTTTTTTTTTTTTTTTTTTTCTTTTCTGCTTCTACGTTGCAATATGTACGAGTACATCAACGAATATAGAAAACCACCAAGGAAAACAGATTTCGAGATAATTTCCTCAAAGCAACCTAATTTTATCAACCATAACGTCTCACGCAAAATAACATAGAGCCTAATGTCAAAAAATTTCAAAAGTAATCTCTGCAAATTCTGCAATTTGCAAATGGCATTTGATTTTACAAACAGACATACAGACAGATTTGTCTGTTTGTTTGTTGTTTGTTTGTAGATCGAAGTTTCACCATAAGGGTTCCTATTTACTTTTTGTGTCCTGAAGCCTAAAACTTAATTGTTAAAACTCAAGCTTGCGATACAGGTTTATATGAAATTTGTTAACTATAAATGACGGTTTGTGTTATTTTGAACTAACAAAGTAATAAAATATCTGGCACACAACAAAACAACAAAAACGCTAGCAACACCCAATTCAAATGCGCCACACACTCACGACCCCATATTTCTTCCGGCGAATTCATTAAACGTACATAACAGCACAAAATAGCGCTATTAGGGTACGTCCGCACTGGGATAGTCTGGATTAAACTGTCGTGTTGACACTTCAACCTTTTTTGTTCAATTATAAACTGTCATAACAGTTTTTGAATTTGACTCACCAACAATTGTCAAAATCGATTGGTAGTTTTAAACAAGTTGATAAAGTACCCCAAATCCCAAAGGGGCAGTAGCCCAGTTATATAAAAACAAGTTAATAAAGTAATTGTCAACTCGTATACTTCGTATACATAAACATCGTAGAGTGTAGTGTACATACTATTAAAACCAATTGTTTGGGAACCACATCAATGGTCATTACAGACGCTATAGCCGGATTCGCCGGGACGCCCGGACGTCAAGAAGCACGTAATATTAATGTATTATAACCTAGTGTGTGGCAAAGTATCCTAGTGCGATTTTGTCTTAACAGCGAGGCTGGTCACAAAGCAGACAACGGCTACAGACGGACTACGTTTCGCACTCACGATGGCAGTAACGTTGTCGTAAACTTAAAGTAGCTATTATGACGTCATTCAGTGTTGCTGTACAATGCAAAATTGTAAATAACATGTTGTTCACGGGCCAAATATTGCAATGACTTTATAAATTGACTAAAATAATGGTTATATTTTATTCTGAGCAGTTTCGAATAAACTTAGTTAAGATTAATCAACAAGCATTTATTTGAGTGGACAGGCTTGTGTCTGTAACTTATTCATAGTATGAAAAATAAAATAGTAAATTAAAATATTTAGTTAGAATTCCAAAACTGTTGTCCATAAAACCTTTTTTTGTGCTTTATTTAATGCTTAATTCGCAAGCTCGACTGTTTTGGGGTAGGTAATTAATCAATTTTAGAAACACCTCAATTGAATATTATTGAAACAGACAGATATAGTGTTTGTAATAGTTAGCTAATGTGAGTTTCATGGGATATCGCATTTGATTAACCGCGCGTTGTTAGCCTCCAGCGTAACTCGCAAGCTCTGTGGGTAATATTGAAATAATTAACAATTTGATGCAAGCTACATTTGCGGTACGTTTTACGTCGTACGGTTTTATTCTACATGGGATTGGATTGTAATTACTATTTTGCATGGTATAAGCATATCATGGCCACACCTAACCAACTGCAGTTGCCATAGGAGTTTTATTTTTAAAATTCATCTTTGAATATATCAAAAACTCAAACATGATTGAATTTTAATTCAAAAATATAAAAAGATAAATATTAAAATAACTCTTAACAATACTATCATTTATTATGACTGCATTTCATTGCCTATGTTTGTTAAGTTTCTTAGACAATTTAAGCATTGTTAACTATGGCAATAAAACTATTCAAATGCAAAAACAAGTGTAATACAAACGGCACTGGCGAAACTACCAAGAAATAATAGACAAAGAAGAGCGCAGCATCAACTGCTTTTTGAGGCACGAACGCATCCAACTTTGTGCATTTTGTACAACAACTACTGCAATTTTAAGTGTCACAGATTTCCCAGGTGGCCTCGCCGCCATTAAAACTCTGGAGCGAAATTCATTGTTTTGCAATGTTTCAAAACCTACAACATGGATGCAGGCGTCTAGAGCGTGGACTGCAAATAAACCTGGCTAGGCAGAACGGGAAAACAAGCTGGTATTTTATTTGTGCAAAAGGAAAATAATCTTAATAAAAAAATCTTCAAAAGAATCGCAAATTAATCTTATTTAATTACTCGTAGAGCTGTAATCAAGTTTTAAATTTATAAATGAGGAAAGTGTATGAAAAACAATTGTGTACCTGCTAATAGAATGTTTGTTCCAAAACAAGAAAGCAACCTCAAACAATACCACTAATTAGAGTTGCAAAATCTCAAAATACACATAAAGAAGAAACATAACAGAAAATAAACGAACCTTGTAATGTTACATCATGTAACATACATACATAATTTCAAAGAGCCCAAATAATTATATTTGTCTTTCCAACAATAAATTTCTCCACGAGTGATATAAACACATCAATCGCGAATGAACATTGAACAAATTAGATTGTTGTTGTCATGTCTTATGGAGGTACCTAATTAAACAAGAAAATAATTTTTATTGCTTGTTTGTAAAAAAAAAAACAAACAAGCTTTACAATCTTTCTAAGAATTATCGATAGAGTAGGTACACATAAACACATTTCTGTAATATTATGATCATTAAACCAACATTCGAGTACCTACTTACCTCACATATCACATTAATGAGCTAACTTCGTTATTTTCGTATTGTTAGGCATTTTTTCTATGAAAAGCCTTACTTATGTACTCGAAGAAAACAAAATGTTTCTTTCAGATGTTATTACTGGATTCTAAGAACATCCCCGAAAAATACACATAATATAATAGAGACTCCACGTTTTCGTTTTTCCCACGAGTAATGTCGAAATAATTAAGCATTGAGAGAAGATAAACAATTGTCAGCTATGTATTGGATCATTACATTTTAAAGATATTTGAATGAAATCAACGTATAAAGTCATGTAAAATGACGCTACCTGTTTCGATATCTTTTAATTATCTTGAATTGATTTGAAGAAAAAAAAAAGAATCTAAAAAACAGGATTTCACTCAAACTCCTCTAAGAAATTAGAAAACATTACAAATATTTCTTTAAAGTAGGTATTTGTCATGTTATTCTAAATGATTTTACCCTTTGTTCTTTTTATTTCTACTCAGTGATTAATCTATGCAGTCGGAGACCGCCTCTGTTGATTGCACGTGGGCTCGGCCATGGGATAATAATATACTCCGCCAGGCATAGCATTCCGGTCACGTGGTCAACACGTAGTGACGTCAAACGATGCATAAGCAAGACCGAAGTAGGTAATTTACAGATAGTTCGAAAGAGACGGATGACGACCAAGAGTGACATCATTACGTGTTTGCTCCCGGAATGCTAGTTTTTGTGGATCATGGGCTCGGCGAGGTTTTGTTTAGGCATAAGACTCAAATTTTTTGCAACAATAAAAAATTTACTAAGCTTAATGAGTAAAAGAGACAACTGACGACATTTAATCCTCGCCTTAACATGCAATAGCTAGTAGTCAGATTGTTAGGGCCGGCCAATTTTCTGAAATTAAATAAGTTTCAAGATATTGTCGCAGAGGGAACCCGCTACCCTCAAAGGCTCAGCGGCCAGTAATCAGGAACCTCATTCTGGCGCGTACGATATTACCTCTGTCTCTATTTCTCTCGTTACATTAATCATCAGAAAAAATCACAAAGAAATTATCGAACAAGCCAGAATAGGACCTTAAAACTTATTCCAACTTATTTCGACCACATTGTAATTTCCTCAAGATTAATACAAGTTTCGAATACTCCGCGTGAAAAATGCCGAGAAAAATTACTGTTTAAGTTTAGTTTGTTAAGTTAAATTATTGTTTGGATTTCATTTTATTCGGTCGCAAATGGGCGGATGATTTGGAAACTTTTAAAGATAAATATTGCATAATGACTTTGAATGGAATGTTTTGTTTTAAAAAGAGATTAATAAAAATGCAAATTAGTTTTCTCATTTAAGAATTTCACAGTTTATTACTAAAAAAATATTTAAGTTTTGTAACCACGTAGAAAATTGGACGGCATTGATAAGACTTCGAAAATGTTACATTCAGAACCTACTATGACCTTTAAAGTTAGCCTGTTGTGGATAAACATTATCTTACCATGACTTAAATCAACCTGTGTAGAGCGTACGACGCACTGGATATGACAAATAAAATTTCAAGTTTTTAAGCAAGATTGTTTATGACTTATATTGACTTTGTTTTTGGAACGCGTAAATAATTCCTAGTTTTACAGCAGAATTATTTTTTCAGGCTTACCACGTATGCCACGACGGTCGTGAAGGGCACCAAGGTGCTTCATTCCTCTGCACCAACGGAACTCTCTTCGACCAAGCCAAGTTTGCCTGCGACTGGTGGTACAATGTGGACTGCTCCCAAGCTATTGCTCATTACAAGTAAGTTACACAGTTAGCGTTGGTAACGGTTATGAAGGTGCAGTAAATGCTAAGTATACAGTTACAGTTGGTAACAGTAGTTTAGTTTCTGTTTGAAACAGTTACAGTTGATTATAGTTATATTGTTACAACAGTAACTTGTTTTTAATAATAAAATAATAGATTCGGGACATTTCGACACACGGTCGCCTGACCCCAAACTAAGCAAAGCTTGTACTATGGCTGCCAGAATCTGATATACATACATATATAATTTAAAATCCATACTTAAATAGATATTTAACACCCAGGCATAGAACAAACACAAATATTTATCACATAAATGTTTGCCCTAGGTGGGAATCGCACCCACCCCCCAAGCTCAGAAGGTAGATTCACTTCCAACTAAGCCATTGAGGCTTTTAGGCAATCATTCACAATTTTAGGCGACCTTAAATAATACTAAGAACAAGATTTAAAAAAAAAAAAGAAAAAAGAGTGACGTTTAAAAACTAAACATGAAAATTATTGTTTTGTTAGAAAAAATATCTTAAGGTTACTTCTCTTAGGGTTTAAAATGTAGTAAAACGTTTGCAAGAAATTCGTTTTTTAAGTAAACTTATTTGTGAATTTTATTGTTTAAATAGATTGAACGGTGATCCGGACAAGAATCCCTACACTCCCAAGAAGAAAGCAGAAGAGCCTGCCCCCCACGATGATTACGGAATCTACTACAGGGATGTTTAAATGCTACGCATGTCGTTAACGCCTTAACATGTATCATCGTATACAGAATCAAAATATCTTATGTTGACTTTCTTTTGTTTATTAAGTACCCTAATATTGTAGTCTGTTTTTAATTCGAATGAAATTTAATTTAAATTCTTTAAGGTGACGTTAACTTCAATTTTTATTCGAACTTCAAATTAAATTCTTTTTGCCATTAGCTCGGTAGTAATATTTGTAGAGAGTAAGTATATTAAGTTTATTCACAGTGTTAATGCCTTTGAAAAAATCGTTTTTTCCATTAGACAAAATTTTATTTTTTCACGTTTTTGGCTGTTCGGAAAATATTTTATCTTTCTGTGCCATTGACTTATCTCGTGTCACAATATTTCCGTTTCATTAACATAATTTGTCTTTTAATGGCTTTTGTAATATTTATTTAGTTGCTCAAAGAGATTGGTGGGTAGATAAGTTTTTGTAAAATATTTCTTTAGAATTAAATAATTTTTCCTCAAAACATGTTGTTTTTCATCATCCTTCATTTTTGTTTTATTAACCATTTATATTTAGGTTATTATACTTTATTTATGGAAACTAAGGAGGGTCATTTATAATCATCATTAACAGCTTTATTTATCCCAATATTTTTGTAGGCCTCTTTCTGACTGTGTCGTTTGCCTAGATCGTGCACTAATCTAACGCATACATTTTAACATTTAGCATTATGTCAATGGCAAGACTACCTAACTTCCAAGACACGGGTTCTCATACCCAATTTGATGGTTAGTGCCATTAATAGCATAATGTACCTACTATGCGCTAGGGGCTCTGTGAGCTGGAAACCTCGCGGCTGACCCCCCTACAGGTCGCATTTCTCAACCGATTTTCGTGAAATTTTGTGGGCAGGTTCAGTCAGTTTTCGGCAATTTTTCAAATTAACGAAGATTTAAATAAAAAGGTCATATATCCGACCTGTAGAGCAAGACAGAGATTCGTACACAATCCAGACATACGAAAGCGATTTTGTTGAAGATGAAGCGATTAATCCAAAAGCAAAAAGTATTAAAATCTACTCGAAAAACTGAATTTTGCATTGTTCTAAAGTAGATAACATTCGGCAGATATGTAATACAACTACACAACTTCACACAACTACAATAACACTAACACTTCGCCTGACAATATTCAGTCCCAAATGTGACAGGGGGCGGGCCTGTTGCCATAGACCGGGCTCACATAAACTAGATACCAAGGTAAAATTATACAGTTTGAAACAAAAAACAAATCAGTCAAAACTGCTAGTATATAAAAGCGCACTTCTGACTTAAGTTATAAAGTATAGTTTTCATTTAGCCTGCTAGCTTAAAATTTCGCCAGCACACGACATCCAGCCTCCGATGTCCGTTTGGACGTCACTTGTGCCGACATGTCCTATTTGTGCAGACTCCTGTAATTGACACCGGAACAAAGGCTAGCCGATAACGGCCGAATAAAAACAATAGCGGCATTGTGCACGGGGAAGTTCATGGGTTCTGGGTCGTGCAGCGCTCTTGGTCACTGTTTCTCTCGTCAGTAAAGTTATTAGAGTGAGAGTGACGAAGATAGTATTGCACGCGTAAGAATAGATCCTATGTCGGTTTTCAATGTAGGTGTGTCAATTGCATGATGTATGGAGCTATGAAGTATTTTATTGGTCTTATAACAGTTAGACGGCTCAAAAAATTAATTTAGCTTGTGTTCGACATTTTAAAAATATGTCTGAATTTTAGTCTTTATTAATACGTAGGGTCAACTGGGGCAAATGCGTCAGTGGGCCATTGTGTCTTTCGAGAATTACTGACAAATTAGGCAACTTAATAGAAACGCAGTCTTGTACAAAGTATTGCAGCTAAAGATAGTAGGTAAAAGGATGTAGGTAGCGCCTAATTTGTGAAGGGTTTGTAAGTAATTCTTTAAAGAAGCAGTTGCCCCACAGACGCAATTGCCTCAGTTGATCCTATACTAGGTTGACAGACTGGTAAAAAAATTAAATTCAATTCAATTCAAACTTTATTTCGTCATATGCTTTGCTCTCTGCTCAGTCTAGAACATATAACATGGCTTTTGGTTTTCACAAATTTATTTTTAACGGAAATAAAACAAATTCAATAGCATTTAAACAACGAATTAAGTAAGAAGTAAACAAAGCACAGACAAACTCAACAAAATACGACGCGAGTGTCGATTTCGCAACTTCCAAAATAACTTCAGTTATTTCGTTACGGCGAAGAATTTAAATTGCGAATAATTCTCACTTCAAAGCTCGTTTGAAATTGAAAATTATGGAGTGCCTCATGTAATAAGAAATTATTTTACAATACTAGCGCCTCTTGGATGTTTTACATTAATTTCGCTTCCGGAGAATTTTCCCAAATTAAGTTGTAGCTCACTTGATTGTTACTTAAGGGATTCTTTTTCGCAAGCAAGCTTCCCCTTAATTCAATTCGAAGGTAACTGCTATATTTTAATGGTAATGGAATGGATAAACATCGTTTATGTAAGTTAATTTAGTTTGTATGTAGCAATTTACGCTTGAATATAACTCAGTGAAACGCGTAGCAACAAAAACGTTTCTAAGTGCCATTATTATCTTTCTCGGTCAAATTTTAATGTCAGAGAAAAGCTTAAAATATTTTTTGAAGCATAGATAATTTGCGTTTTGAATATTAAAAAATTATTTGATCCATCAAGTCGAGCGAAGAGTTTCAATACTTTCCAAACTGTTCCAGAATAACAAATATTTCACAACTCTAATTAACTATTTTTTTTTGTTGAAATTTGGAACATTATTTTTAATAAGTAGTAGTCTAGTACCTATTATTTTTATTCCCTACTTAATTTTTGCTAAGCTGCCACTAGCAAAACTGCCTACAATAAAATTATAAGCTGCTTATACATAGTCATGCCTTGACAGTTCGCTTAACAATTTCATTAATTAAAACGGAACTTTCGCTAAAAGTTTTTAATGAATATCGCAAAAATCTGCTCTAGTATGGCGCAGTGGAGGGTAGGGAGCACTCTCCGCTGTGTGAAAGTATTCCAGTTAATTGAATTAAATTTTTGCCACGCACCAACGGACATCACTTCATTTGAAAATTTATATACAGGGTGGGTTTTAAAGTCACGACTCGAATAACATTGAGTTGTCTGGGGTCCGAATAACTTTGAGAGAAATATGTGTCTTTGTTAAAATCATAAAGATGTGAAAGTTTGTAAGTGTGGCTGCTAAACTTCTGAACTACTCGTTCTAGAAAAAACAAAGTTTTTTAAAGCTACACAATTACTGAGTGTCATAAGTTTTTATATTTTTTTTTAGCTTCGGATAATCCTCTAAGGATACCACCAACAGCCCGGGTGCGGGCACAGAGTGGTTATGTGGAAATCCCACCACTGTCGTCCTACCCACTAAAAACCCAAGGGTGTTCCACCTCGGCGCAAAATGTCGGGGCTAAGGGGACGCTTTCGTACCCTTCCGCGGCCCCGAAAGCGCTAGCCCTTTCGGGCACCTCCCCAAGCTTACGCTCTCTCCCTCTCGGATGTATCGAACACCAGACACATCGTCATCATCCACCTCCTCGGGAACCGTGGGCGCCAGACAGCACCCGTGTCTAGGCGCCCATGGTAACCATGTGACGGGTCAGATGAGTGGCCCCGCCACCTGCCACTTCGGCCGCAGAGGATACGGAGAGCGGCAACGATACATCGACACGCCTCTTCCTCTGCGGCCCCCAGCCTTCGGCTGTAGCCTCGCCCATGTGGCACTGCACCCGCCTCAGTTGTGGGTCTGCTTTTACAGACCCACACCTTACTTAGGCCGCTTCCACACGGGTTTTGGGTTAAAAGCCCCGCTTCGCCGTGATTGTCGACGTCCTCACCCTCAGGGGAGAAGTTATTTTATGTTTGATTCAAGGTAAGTACAACAATAATTAACAAATTATACTTATAAACTTAAAAGATAATAATATGGAAAAACACTGTAAATTAATAAATAATTAATTTGGAGGGTAACGCCAGTGAAGCAGCGGAATTAATATATAAGCTAGTAACTTACAAAATTCATCTATGATAAGCAGTAAGCGATAACAAAACGAATATTAACATTTCATTGTAATTGTGTTACGTCCGTATTTTTTTTATATTTTTAAAATAATTTGACTATTGTAAAAACAGTAACAGTTTATGTTTTAGTAGGCTTAGATCAGTAGTAAAAATAAAACATCTTTTTAGTTAAATTTTGTTTCTTTACCTTATTGTTGTTAGTTTGGTACATTTGCTATGCATTAATTCAAGCACATGTAGTTAGTAAATTTAAGTACCTAAGTAATTGAAAAACATTAAATCATTTTTTGCACAACATACTGTAGTTCACTGTAAAATAGCGCAGGAAAGTAATTTAAGTGTGATGTGTTGAATTAATTAATTACTTACAGTAACAGGACTGAGTGAAGTGAAGTGAAAAGTTCAGTGAAATTTTTGGTGAAGTGCTTTTGAATTTATTGCAGTGCTCGGTGCACTTTGGAAAAACTGTTTATCAGTTTTTCCCTCAAGCTAATAAAACTGTTTAAAAAAATATTATAAAGACCTAGGAAAATAGTTTTTATATTTGAAAATATACTACGTCAAAAACAATCCAGAGGTGTTCAATAGAAAAGTGAATAGGTACCTCCCAGGCAAGCGTGTTACTCCTTAGATCACGTCGTCCCTTCCCAGGCGAGTCCGTGGTAAAAACATGCTTAGTCTGTTGTAAAAAAAAAACACAAATAAAATTTATTTCTTTGAAGTTTGTTACAGATCAAAATTATTAAACTGGAAAGTCTTGTCCAAAAGTTCTGTAATAATGTCCTAAAAGTTATTCTTAATAAAGTATTCTGTGATCCGTGGGATACTAAACTTTGTTCTGACCAAGTTCTGAAGAAAATTGGGAGTCCTAGTTGTACCTATTGCTTATTTAGGTCCCTAGCGTCAGGTCCAGCATCTTAGCAGCTAAGTAAGCGTCTCCGCAGGTGTAACATAAATCCCCAACATAAGGGTACGTTCCATAGCTACCAAGTGCTATATAAGCTCAATAGATCCCCGCTTATCTGACGCTAGTGTACCGCCCGCCTTATTTATGGCCCTCTGCTGACTATTCATTCCGCAAGACGTTATAGAGTTGTTTGGTTCGACTCGCCATTTTTATGGGGTACCCTAAGATAAAGTATGGGCAGGATGGTAGTTTTTCAATAATGGCGGATTGTTTGCTCGAATCTTTCCCCTCTTGTGGTTTGGGCCTTGATAAATAGAGATGGATACGTAACGGAATGTTTTGTATTAGTTTAGATGTATCCAGAGATGTATCTAATCTGTTTGCGGATGCTAGGTTTGAAGGGTGAAAGTTTTTACGACAGTCCCTGTTGACGCATCGACCTTTTCAATTTCTGTAACGCTTCTAGGTGAGCAAAGCAAAGCTATAAAACGTCTCGCTCTCCTACGCGAACTCATGCAATACAGCCATAAGAGTAGGTATTTCTATCTTATTTCTTTTTTTGGTGCAGTTTGGTAACTTTGTCTATTTTGATAAAGTAATCTATTTTATTATTTTGTGTGTTTTTTTTTGCTATTTGGAGATCTGAGCCCAATTCAACGTTCTGCTTTCAAAATATACTCACACTCCCTGAACCCTTTCAACGACCTTAAAAACTAATTAAAACGAGTTGTTCACCTCATGTAATTACCGAATGTTGTTAGATGTTGTCTCACCTAATACCTGATTTCATATTTAATTTACAGGCATATTATGAGCGGCTGGATTTCGGGGGCGACCGGCCCGGGTTGGTCGTAACTGCCGTTTTACTGCACCCAGTAGGGCAGTCGCGCGGCGACTACGCGTAATACCCTATTTCATTTATGTCTAATTTGTGGCATGGCATTACAAATTGATGCCGTGAATCTGCCATTGAATCTGTTAAGTTTAACGGTGCTTTGTTTCAGAATGGCTGTTTTAAAAATGGTAGAAAATTGAGATAGGATCATAAAGTTTTACTTGCGTGTGTTCGTTTGCTGTTGCATGTATAATAAATATAAAACACTTAGAAACTCTCGAATTTTACTTTTGCTCTGTAGATTAACATTAGGTACTTACAGAGGTGTTAGTTTTTAACTTTTAATTTTAGTACCACCAAAATGTTCAGCCACTAGCATCCTTTTAGCAGTTTTTTTTTGTTATCTCATCCAGGGGAATAAGGTTGTGCACGTCTTGTGCATTTGTCTGTTTTAGGTTAATTTAATTTTATCAAATGATGGAGTGATGATGATAAGATGATGATGACTATGATGAATCCCTCCCCTTTTTCCATTTCAGTAAAGTGATGGATACTTTACTGAGTAAACTTTAAGTAGAGTTTTGTAGAGAACACGAAAAGTCACGTCTTGCAATGTTTGTAAGTATTATTTGCCCACACTCGTGCCGAACGAACGATGCAAGTTCGGCGAGTTCGTTCGTAACAAACCGATGCAAGTTAATAATCCATCATTATTCCACGTTAACACTCGAAGAATCACAAGATTTAGAAAATAATACAAAATTACGACAACATCTTTTTGGTTCCCGCCTAAAAACCTACCTACGAAGCCTACACGCCAAAGTCACTCGCCGACATAGCTCGCCGACATGAAGTGTACGGCGTATTTAAATTGAAATATACGCTGACATCATGTCGGCGGCCGAGGGCTGTCGGCGATTTTGTTGCGTAGACTCCCTACGCTATAGGCTACACGACTGTTTGGCGGAGATGGGCTTAGAGCCTTAGACAGCTCTATAATGACTCATTATAAAATAGCGAGTGCCTACCAATAAAAGTCCTAAAATACCTATGAGTTTCCCAAAGTGTATTAAAGTAGGTTTAAAGTATGTGTACTAAGTACTGTCTAATTAATGTACACTAGATTTTATACTTAAGTACCGCTCTACCACGTTAAATACAGCGTGACGCATGTGGCCGACATACAGTATAGATTAGGATGAATTAAGCGATCATCTCAAATTAAGCTCAATACACCCAGCTGAATTGAAGAGGCTCCGCTCTGTACAATACGTATTAATAGAGCCGCTTAATCTCACCGCATTATCTCGGGAACAAGTGCTGAAGTTACAGCGGAAATCATAAAAATACTTTAAAATACAAAAGTAACTTTTTCTATTGTTTTGTTTAAGCTCTTCTGTAACTTCTTCAAATCGTTATTCTTGAAAATTCACCCATTTCATTTGTTGACAGTAAAATAGTTTGGTGTTTGTTTGGGGCTGATACTGGATACCTATAAGTAAATTTCGGTTAAAACCTAATTTTTAACCGAAAAATTGCATGAAAATAAAACCATTAGTAGCACTAATGTTGAGATTATGCTTATTTCATACGTTATATTTTCTGTACTACTAAATCATTAGAGTCCATTAGTTTAGTTTATACAAAGGGTATTTGTATATTTAGGTGAACAGTATTGTAAATGTACGCCACATTTGGTTCTTGAGTTCATCACGCTTACGATTCAAACTTTAACGTTATTTCCGCTCGTGCTTGTAAGTTAAACGGAAAGTAACAGGAGTAAACCGTATTAATGGATGCTTAGAGGATGATAAGCAATGATTACAAATAGAGTTGCACATTAGAAACAGGCTGAATTTGGCTCATGTCTTGTAGATATTGGGCGGAGCAAATTGTAGAAGGAAATCGGGCCCCGAAACGGATTTAACCGGAGCCGGTATGAACACCAGGAAAATCCTTATATTACATATGGATGAAAAAATATACACAAATTTATAGCTCCCAGTAATGTTCCAAATTACCAACGCAATACGTTCAAAATAACGTTTACGATCATGATTTTAGGAAAACCAAAATGCATTTCCGCTCGGAAATGTGCTAAGATGTTGGAACGTCCCATTTCCTGTGTTCCACCGGATGCTTCAAAATTCAGTAACGCTGCCATTCGCCGGCAAGGCTTGGGGATACCTAGCTATCTGTAGAGATGGTCCGTTGGTCTTAATATACAGTCTTGGTAGGAAGTTTCTACGAAAGAAAAGGAAAATTCTATTTCAATTTTATGATAGTACTTTAGTATTTCACATTAGGCTGCTATGTCCAATATCATCTGCTATTAGCCTATTTTTTTCTGCACTGAATTTCATTCTAAGTTTTAATCATTAATTTTCTATGGGTATGGGTCTCTGTAACTTGCATTGTATGCAAGTTATATTGCCTGCCTATAATAAATTGATTTATTATGATTATTTACTGTATTGTACCGATACGAGTATTCTAAGGCACAAAATGTGACGATTCTAATTCGGTTCACCGACGTTTCCTTTCTTGTCACCTATCCACCAACATCAAGACCAATTTTCTCTTCATCACATTAACTTGTTATTAATTTGAAGCTTGAATCAATCCAATTAGTCCCGTTTCAATTAGGGAAATGAAGACGAGAGGTAATCGAGTTGCGTTCTTAATGAGCGGTGAACGAATCATAATCATTACCGCGAGGGAATTTTCGTCATTACCATTAAAGCGTCGGGAAAGAAAATGTCTATTGATGAGACAGGTATTGATGTTTAGGCAACTTGACGACAAACTCTTGTGGCAGAACGACGGTCGCCCACGCCTGGCATAAATAGAACAGAAATTGGCAATAGAGTAAATTGTCGAAATCTTGTCGAAATATATCATTTGACGTTTGCGACAAATTGTTGGTTCGGAAATGACACGACTTGTTTCAATTGTGATTATTGCAAATGCGCTATCACTATGCTATGACTAACAATTTTACCCGTATCTTTGTTAAATTTGATCAACGAGTTACTTTGTAATTCCATAACAAAAAAGAGTTGTTTTGTGATATTAATTCGATTTTAAACAACACTTATAATATTATGATTCTGTACCAAAATGGTAACTACTTGCTCTGTGAGCTGTAGACCACGCGGCCGACGTATGTCCTCATCAACTGGTCGCATTACTTAACCGATTCATTTTTACTGATACATTTATATTTATACTAGCTGCGCCCCGCGGTTTCACCCGCGGTCAAAAAGTATCCTATGTGCTATTCTAGACTATAATCTATCTCTGTGCCAAATTTCATCCACATCTGTTCAGCCGTTCTGACGTGAAAGAGTAACAAACATCCATCCATCCATATCCATCCATACATACAAACTTTCGAGTTTATAATATAATATTAGTAGGATTTTGTGAACAGGTTCGATATTTACACTGTTTTTTTTGCCGATGCAGTTTGTTGCCTTAGCAAAAAAAAATAAATATAATCGTTGAACCTCAAAATTTCAAGATAATGTGGTAGAAAGTCTGACCTGTAGAGGAAAAGATCCGGGCCGAGACCCGGACAGAGATGCAGATAGAATTCGGACATATGAAAGCATTTTTGTTGAAGCTGAAGCTTAAATGCATGCTCGCTCGGTCGAAAATCTACACTTTCAGTGAGACTAGGATGTCTGTCTGTCTGTATGTCACGGAGTCACAATTTACTATTTAAATTTAGGACAGCAACATCCGGAAAAATCAACGTCTTATTGTAGCCCCAAAATCAAAAGCCCAAAAACCGAATCTATCAATAGTGTAGTTAATTAAACTTCCCACTTACCCATTAGAGCACATTAATAATTCACCCGACCGATTCCCGAAGCCACCGAGCTGTATCAATCGCCAATGGGCCGAACAAACTTTCCCAATTAGTGGCGGTCGCAATAACCGTGTCGGGTAAAAAACCCAATAATCCGAATCGTAATAACATGGAACATCCATTATCCGGATGAGCGTCAAAATTTTATTTTCAGGTTGGAATAAATTCGAGTTTTAATTTCGGATTGTGTCTATTTCGTTTGAGGAGATAAAATGTATACAGGGTTATTGGTAATCAATTAGCATCCTTTTAAAAACGTGTTCTGTTCATCAAAACAAACAACTTTTGTTCTATAGCTTTTCCCAAAACTCGACTAATTTCCTAAAAAAAATTTCAAGTCACTTGATACTAATAACTCTTTATAGTATTAGCACTGCCGCCTGCTTGTCAGCTTGTTACCACGCGCCTCAAAGTGCGCGCGATTTTTACATAGAGTTAAATACGTCAAATATTTAACATAATAATACACAATCAAATTATTTTTAAAAATATTGTGTGGAAAAAATAAATACGAATATTAAAAAGTCGTAGAATAAAAGATGTTTGTTTCGATGTGCAGAATATGACCTTAAAAGGATGCTAATTGATTACTACTACCCCTGTATACGTGATAATAAGGTCACATATAATCGATCTATGTGGGTCACCATATCAAATGGCAGTATTCATCCTGACGCACTTCTACTTTAGTAAGTGGGTTTTCATAGTTAGTATCAGCATGTACAATTGTACATATTGTATATGTACATAGGTTTCATCTTTGGAAACTGGATAGTTGTACACATAAGTATAATAATGATAGTGTAGCCGTAAAAAGGATTGTATTATCATTATAGATCTAAGACGTAATATAGTTACGGTAACCAGAAGTACCTCAGTAACTTTCGCTTCGTTTGACTAAATAATCGTTCCTTAGATGCAAACTGTTTATTTTGAGCTTTAAAACCGTGCAATATTTTAACGTAAACAAATTTATTCCCAGTCTATCTTCCTCTCATTTTTCCTCTCCGATGTTATTCCCGTTATTTGTTTCTTCCACATTTCGTGTGCAAATATCAATAGAATATTCATCCATCGTTGTCTACTTGACGTAACGAGGCGAGCCTAAATAAATGCTAATAACCAGAGCAATCATGCTAATACAATATGGCGATTGGTGTGTGGTGCAAGTATTTAAGAAAATGTGTTTTTTGAGGGGTAAGTATGTTGTACTATATTCCTTATGTATGAAGGTCGTCGCATCCAAGAAGCTGCAAGCTTATTCTTGAAAAATTGTCTTTATTTGCGTTACCTTCACTCCAATGTCCGTTTCAAAGAAAGTAACAATGATAGTGACTTAGGTTATTGTTGACTAGTTGCGCTCTGCGATTACAAAGTAACTTAAATGATTTTCTAGACTATAATCTATCTGTGCCAAATTTTATCCAGATTCGTTTAACCGTCGCTGGCGTGATTGAGTAACAAACATCCATGCATCCAAAATTTCGTATTTATTAGATACTATGTGATCGAATTATACATACTGATGATGTCTACTCTATGTAGCGTAAACTGACAATTGACAATTTTTTTTACACCTCTTGCCGATGTCGCTTCAAAAGTAGGAAATTTCACGTACATTTCAATCACAAGGAAAACTCCTTTGCGCTAATCAAACAACATTCGGGATTGCATGTTCAAACCGCCCAAATAACTTCACCACAAGCTTGTAAACTAATCCCTGAGTTTGAAAGGCAATTGCATTGCATATACGCGCTTAAGATGCAGCTATAAGCAAATTTGTGGATATATAACATCCCCTGCGGGTAAATTCGACACTGCATAATCGAATTATACGAATTAACATGCCACCTCACGTCATCTCTACGCAAATATCGAAGATAATCCATCTCATAAGCCAATCCATCGAGATTAGTCGAAAGCAATCTCGCTGCATACGTGAATGTGTGATTGTAATCTCAGAGGATTTAGTTTCAGAGCGCGATCCAATTATCAAGGATAAGGATGCAATACGTTAATACAAAACTTTATGACCTCGAAGAACGCTACTCCGAAAGAAACTTTCGTTATTTGGATGATCGATGCAGTATCGTTGATCCGAATGACGAAAATCACTGAAATGATATTGAGTACCTATTACGAAGCAAATGCTTTTAAATACTTGTACATTATCAAGCAAGTATATCCCGTAGGAATTTTACTCAAGTGTTAAGACCATCACAAACGACGAAAAACTAGGAAGTACCTATATTAGTTTAACACACAATACTAAATACACAAAATCGTCTCCTCCCTGTTATAATACAGCTAATAAACTAACGCATTTTCTTTGAATTCTATTACATTTTGTCACATTAATCTATGCTAAGATAGTTAGGTATCTACCTTATCTAATATTACAAATGCGAATCTGTGTTTTTTTGTTTGTATATGTATTAGTTTGTTTGTAACGGTTGCACGTTTCAACTACTCAACCGATCATTTGAAATTTTGCATAGACGCTGTCGGGGGTACGGAAAAGGACATAGGGTTCTTTTTATCCCGAAAAAATTAACGATTCCTGCAGGAAGCCGCGGGGCGCAGCTAGTATTAACATAAGCTTTTGCTCGTTTAGATCTTAAGTTGAGGGCACTTCAAATATACCTATAGTCTCTTCGTCACGTGTGTTGCTTTTTCATATGTACAGCTGGCCATATTGTGAAATATGGTTATACTTTGCATTTAAAATAGTTTCTTCACTAATCTTCATCGTATGTGACAGACTTTAAAACTGCCAGATCTGAGAATCTCCTTTGTAATCTTCAACGTACCAACAGAATTATAAGCTCGAAGCTACACCCGAAGTTCTCTCGGCTACATGCAAATTTATGCCTTATTTGCATCCGTGTGTATCCGCGACTGTCGAAGGCAAAGGCTGGACTAATTGCTATACTGCGTTGCAATTAGAGCGAGCTGTTGGATGAACTAATTAGGGCGCAGTGTTGCTTGGCTCACGTTTTTTGTTCCCTTAATTATACAATTACCTGAGCTGTGGTTTGGATTGTGTCAGTGTTGGGAACGGAGGCCGTAAAGAAAAGAGCGCAATAAAGCACACCTGGCAAATTTGTCATCAGCAGAAAACAGGAAATAGCAAGCAGAATTAGTACAAAGACCAAGGTGTACCTACTTACACAGTTTATGCAATAAAAATATTCTATTCTACACTTCTTTACGCAGGTAACCGTGACAGATAAAATAAAACTGTACTGGGTATTAATTAAATTAAAATAATCTCCAGTAACATATCTAAAAATCTCACTACAATGTTTTCTTCCACCTTTTTGGTAAGGAACCCTAAAATAATATTACCTCTTTAAGGGTCAGGCGACCACTTTAGACTAACTTCGCAATAGCTAATGGTTTTCTACTGCCATTTCGTCTATGAGAAAATGACAAACATATGGAGCAAGTAAAAATACTTAAGAGCATCTAAAGTTATCGACAGTGACAATGTGTAATTTCAATTTTTATGACTTTAGCACTTCTATAATCATTCTAAGATAACTAAAATTGCCTTGTATTATGTATTCATTTAACAGCGAATGATGTACACAACCCCCTATATACAAATAAATTTTTGATTCGCTTTGTCTATCTATTAAGTAAACCAGTCAAAAGTGACCCCTTACAAATGCGGCTCTATTTTCTCTTGAGGACGTTTTTTAAAAAAACAAGAACATAGAGGCGAAGATTTAGTTCATTTCATTGTCTATGCCAAATTTCATTTTAATTTGACCAATATGATTAGACCTGACCTAAGATTTTAAGAATTTGACAAGCGCGCTTGTATGGAATATTCAGAGCGTCGCGGAATCCTTAAGAACGAAACAGACACGTCTCTGTCATAGAGATAGTTCTTCAACTTGCAATTTGAGTTTTAAAACAATTTTGAATACAAATGAATCTGTCTGAAAGTAGATAAGAAATATCAAAGCCCGGAGGCTCCTGAACACAGATCCGACCCCTGATGCCTCTTAAAACTAAATACACTTCCAACGCGAAAGCAAATTTCATGCATAAAATTATTGAAGGCGCCTGCACGAGACACACTACCTGCCAAAGAGTGACCGGCGCGAGTTACAAGCGGAAACCGTCACTGGAAATGATACCTTCTACCTTTGACTGATTGGTGTCTTCTGTTTATCTTCAATAATATTAAGAGTAAAGCTTAAAAAAACCGACTACCCTTCCCGGGTTTCGTAAACAGTTTTTAGACTTTTGTTGATTTTTTAAAAATCACTTGACTGATTTCGATTAAATTTATATGGGATACCTCTGAAGACATTCGTTTTTAATTATAAATATTCATCTGTGACGTGTAACTATAGGAGTTATCAATAAATTCTGATTTCTAATTTCTGATTTCTGATTTCTGTATGATCTACCAAACAAAACAATAATCATGAAAATCGATTCCTTATTGGAGGAATAATCGCGTAACATTTGTACAAAAGAAACATACAGATGAATTGAGAACCTCCTCCTTTTTTGAAGTCGGATATAAAGAGGTCTATTCAAGGGAGGTACTCAAGAGCATGTACATAAGTTTTAAGTATGTACATAATTATGTATGTCGCCATTGAGCACAGCATGATATTATAGTTTCAGCGAACCCATGCGAATGGCGGAACGCGAGATTTTACATTTACGAGTAATATTTGAACATAAAAATGTTCAAAAAATGACCTCTGAACATCAATTAAATACACCTTGCCTCTTTGAATTTGCTTCAGTTGTACAAACAATAAACACGTTGAATGTAACTCAATGTTTCCTTAGTGTTGATAAACTATTTGTGGTTACAAAGTGAACCGTGGAAGCTTAAAACATCCGTCCCTATCATATTCCGCACGCGACTAACTTCTTACTTTGCACCTGACACCATAAATCCATGTCGCACCTCCCGCCGTCTTCACACGCGGTGGCAACGCAGCTTGTTCATATTGAAATGAACCTGAAATTAATATGTATGCTACGAAGCGACACAATCGCTGCCAATGTACGTGCAAAACTTTCCTCAAACATACAACTTACTGGTAAACTGGAAGTTGTATGACGTGTGGAGTTACATTGAAAGTCTGTGGAGATAACCTATATTCAAATGTAGCGAGTCACGTCTTACGACAAATGTATTGGTAGGTAGATGATCTTATTTAAGCATTATTTTTACACGAAATGACCAAAATCAAGTATTTTTTGCTCCTAGTTTGATATGAAGAATTATGATGATCGGGTACAAAAAAATACAGCTGGGAGAAGAAACAACCAACTAAAGTTTAACCGAAGAACAGTTTTGGAAATCATTCTCATTTTGGAAAAAAAACTTCACAAAAAGTATCTCCTTAAAAAAACTATTGAAACGTTAGCTCTCTAAATTTTCAGCGATTACACCTAATTTTTTTTAGATTATTAAATAGCCAGATTAGTTCTCTAAAGTTTAACCGAGCAATGTTTTTTTATTTGTGTCCTTGTTGCGATTAATACCAATTAATAATTAAAAGTAATTTTACGCGCCATTCTCATTTTACCATCAAATATGGTATACGATTTTCAACTCTAAATGCAGCGGCTTAAGTAAACGTGTGTGTGGGTACATCGTGCTATGACGGCGCCTGACACATGGCGCCCTGCGCCATCCGCGCTTGCTGCCCGGTACGCTGTCGAGGCTTCAGTGACCAACATAGTCATTAAAAAAAAGAAGAAAAAAAAAAACATACCTAAGGTTTCATTTTCACATTTTGCTAACGTTTTCTAAACTAAAAAATTTAACAGTTAACTCTAACTTTTTAAAAGCTTCATACAAACTTTTAAGTGCAAAAGTTTAGATTTTTGTTTATTTAGTAAATGTACAGGTTATTGTACATAATGTACATTGTATCATATGCGTATTAAATTGTACCGATCTGGTAGTAATAGTCATTGGTAGAGTCACACGCAACAGACTATCCTTAACCGACGAAACGGAGGAGGTTTACAAGTCGACGCGTATATATTTTTTTCCCATAATCTCTATGTGTACATAGAACACACTAGTACTATGGGTTGGCTATTACAGTTACCATGTTTCCTAAATCACTACTCAAAGATTCAACGACAAATTTCCTGGTAATTTCCCTTCGTCTGCCAAGTTATTGCATGTATCAACGCACTTAATGCTGGCATTTGATTTCTTCTTCAAAAAGCTGTCACTCCTCAATATCCGGCCATGAATCGAATCCTCGTGGAATATGAGTATGAGGCGACTAGACGTTTCAGACGGGCCACTGAAGTAACACGGCGGTAGCGTTTAGGCATCCTAGTCAAGATGTCTGTTACGAAACATTTGGCTCCATTGTTTGAATGCATGTTAAGCGCAAATACTTTGATTGTTTATGTCTTGAACCTAATTTTTTGAAAATAACGTTAAAAATATATATCGGAACTCCGAAAGGTATCCGTTTCGCATCAGACATGGTTCTACGGCGTGGGTATAGCGGGCGAGGAGACTGAGACACCTCGCGTACTTAAATCAACTTTATTTGAATGGCCGACAATTAATTTACATAGTAGGTAGATTATAATTTGCCTCGATATAAATTGTGAACAAGGTATTCCACTTAGTAACGCGCACCGTTCACTCCTCAACGTCCCAACTCAAAGTGTGAAGTGTCCGCTCCTCGGAGCATTTCCGCGCACTTATACTAACGCCCCCTCCACTCGCACTCTTTCGGACGGAACACGAATACCGCCGAACTAATGCCGCCCGCTGATTGGCTGCCTGACTCACGCGACATCTGGCCAACGACCAATCAGCGAACAGCGCACGTCACAAAGAGTTACACCAGAGCTGGCGCCACTTTACACAACTCTAGTTCACCAAAGATATACTAGGTGGCGCTTAACTAAATAATTACAATATTTAAACTATGCGCCGACACGGCCGGACTGACATCCGCACGTCCTCGGGCGCTCTTTTTAATTATCTGTAACAAAAGACCATAGTTAGCACTTTTCCACCGCTCGTTCATTCTGACATAATCAGGACACAATTTCAAGCTACTGATGGTGTTCTCAATCTTGAACAAGGCACACAGGCGCACAACCACACAAAACTACTGACGCGACCAGAGCAGTGCAGACCGGATAACAGCGCCCCTTCGATGACCACCACAGTGATCCATTCGACCCGGGCCTGCATCCCTTCGACTCACTCTCTGTCCTCCTTGCGTCATCACATAGCCCGGATAACAGCCTCCAATCTACAACCCAGAGTACGTCTTGGCCCACTGCATCCTTTCGACTATCTCTCTACGCATTGACCCACCCTGTCCTCTTATCCAGAATTGAGCACACCATACAGTCTAAACCACTTCATACATTACTCAGCATGAAGTACTAAGTACAAAATAAGCGGTTAAGCCATGTTGGAGAATATCCCTACCTAGAATAACGGATTCCGAAATACTGTTTGAGGAGACAATGTGAAGTAACACGTCAAGTTCGATACCCTTAATTTTAACATGGCTGAGAATTTGAGATTCACATAAAATGTTTCCTTGACCTACCCCCGAAAAAAAGATCATTTCATTGCGCGCGGTACCAGAGAATTTAGCAACCAAATCCGATCTGATCAAAGAACATGTAGAACCACTATCAAATAAAAACGGAACGAGCTCACCCGATGACGTTGCCAGTGTGCTCCTTGCAGTTTGGTGGTTACAGATGTGGACCTCTTTAGCCACCTCCTCGGGACATGCTGGAGCGATGTGTCCCGGTTCGCCGCACACGAAGCAGGATCTCTTGTCAGCGCCTTCCTTTGATGTTGATGCAGGATTCTGATCAGCACGTGGTTTCTTGCAATCCACTTGTTTGTGTCCAATGGCGCCGCAACGGTGGCAGGACCCGCGAGGTGTCCGTGCGCGGGGGCTCGCGCGCCGCCAGTAGCGGCGTGCGTCTCCGGCCGGGCCGCGCCGCCGCGCGCGCGCGCCGCTCCATCCCAGAAACAAATAGTGACGGATACAGCCACATTGAAAATCCAATGGCGGTACACATACGCGGTTCAGACTTATGTAAACTGCTGTGTCCAATTTCAAACGAATAACATGGCATTAAAGTTGTCACTTAGACTTTCCACATAGGCTAGGTCGTAACTCGTACTATGATGTTACACCGGGCGGAGTTTACTACATAGGCTTACCACACAGGCTAGGTAGTCACTCAGACTATAATGCAACAAACGTAAGGTTGCAACAAAGACTTGCGACACAGACTGGAGCCACATGAGACAGTACCATGTAAATTAGTGCCACACAGGCTATTGCCACACAGGCTACTGCCACACAGGCTACTGCCACTCAGGCTTAGTTTTATCAAAAGCATTGACACTTATGAGTTTTCTATGAACTGCACGACTCATCGGTGCCGTAATAGGCACATTCCGACTAAACTGTTTGTGGGTATTTTTAAACCTACATACAACTCCAAAAGAAATTAACACTCTGGCAAAGATCGTCTACGATTATCAAACAAAATGAAAACTTCTCACCGGATTCAATTGCTACTCGTAAGTAAACAATGGCTGCTTCATAGTGCAGGCATTGACCGGATCTCGCTCGTTGCCGCTGCCAATCTTGGTGTCCTTTTTCGAACGAGTGGCGATGTAACCTCGTTGCAGTAGTAACACGTAGGCGTCGACGTTTTGTTCGGTACACTGCTATCCTTCGTCTCTCGTTGTTTGTTAGCTGCGTCACATAGCAAAGACTAGCTGTGACCAAACGCTGACGGGGCGAAGAAGACGTCTACTCGATGCTCGCTCTGCCATTGCCGCCTTGATGCACTTCATGCATCACGAAGAAACAGTCCGCACACTCCACAATAACAGCACGTCGGGGCAAATCAGCCATCTGTTCCTATGCTCGCTTCCAGTGCACAGTTGTAGCCAGAGACGGAGCCATATCTTGTTGCTGTGGACGTTGTTCTTTATCCCACTTCTGATATCGGAACTCCGAAAGGTATCCGTTTCGCATCAGACATGGTTCTACGGCGTGGGTATAGCGGGCGAGGAGACTGAGACACCTCGCGTACTTAAATCAACTTTATTTGAATGGCCGACAATTAATTTACATAGTAGGTAGATTATAATTTGCCTCGATATAAATTGTGAACAAGGTATTCCACTTAGTAACGCGCACCGTTCACTCCTCAACGTCCCAACTCAAAGTGTGAAGTGTCCGCTCCTCGGAGCATTTCCGCGCACTTATACTAACGCCCCCTCCACTCGCACTCTTTCGGACGGAACACGAATACCGCCGAACTAATGCCGCCCGCTGATTGGCTGCCTGACTCACGCGACATCTGGCCAACGACCAATCAGCGAACAGCGCACGTCACAAAGAGTTACACCAGAGCTGGCGCCACTTTACACAACTCTAGTTCACCAAAGCTATACTAGGTGGCGCTTAACTAAATAATTACAATATTTAAACTATGCGCCGACATATACAATATCGGAGCATTATTGATTTTACATATCGTCACGCCTTTCCCCCGAGGGGGCTGGCAGAGGTGTAATACAACACCCACACTTCGCCGGACGAAATTCAGTCCCAAATGTGACAGGGGGCGAGCCTGTCGCCATAAACCGGGCTCCAGTCATGTAGCAGATGACAGACAATACGCACATATGTTCACACAATGAACAAATTGGTGCGTGCCGTAGGTTGGGTTCGAACCCGCTCCCTCTGGCTTAAGAGGGAGGCCTTCTTCAACTAGGCTATATCGCTTATTGATTTTACATCTGTGAAATGTACGTACTTACTGTGAAAAAACATTGATAAAAAATGTACATACTTTTAACTTTTAATTCTGAAATCTTTATACATTTATCTTTAGTCTCAAATATACATACTTAACTACCATTTGCGAAACCATACATTTTTTAAACACATCATGCAAATCAGTTGATCATGACGATCAGACAAACAACCGACTCCATCACAAATCGGCTATTTATAATACCAATAACAAATCGATTTAGAAGAGCTCAAAAATTCCTAAACTTATCAGACTTATCACAAAAATTGCTCAAAATATAAACAATAATACTTACTCACTCATGTAAATAATTAACGAGGTAAAAACTTTAAAACTGAAAAAAAAAGGTGTAATACCAGATTATTAGCTTGGTCTACAAAAAAATCGTTTCCAAATTGCCTGTCTGTATCGACCATGACGTTCCGTCAGTCAAACGTAATCGATTCAGAGATGTGTCGGAACGATTTTCTTCATGACAGACCAATCACGAGGGGAGAGCAGGGCGCGATGTTTCGGCTAATAGCTGTAGTGGTTTCGCCAATACGATGCAAAGGGCGGGGGCTGAGAGCGGGTAATCAAAAATACGTTTAGACCTGGCAAGTCAATGAAAACCTAAAGGGTGTAGTGATTTTATTATTTATCACATTTTAATAATATTTATTAATGTATAAAAAACCTTTCAGTTACCTTATTTGAAAAACTATTTGTGGAAAACATGTTGAGCGCGGAAAAATGTTTGAGTGCACTAAAAATCATCACGAATTCTGCTACAATGGACGCAAATAAGAATTTATGAAAAAAATATTTGATCAACGAAAATGAGGATGCAGAGAATTTCAATGAGCCTATTTGTTTAACATGCACTATGCAACAGAAGCCCAGATTGATTTAAATAAATTTTGTTTTAAATATTAACGGAACACAATTCAGCACGCTCTAAATGTTGTAAATACAACGTGTTGTAACGTGTTGTAACGCGGAAATGCAAAACATTTCCGCAGAACTTGTAGAAAGTAAAATACTCTACTAGAAGTAGTTTTACTAGCAGAGCACGAATATACATTGAGGCAATCTTACAATCGAAAAAAAAACCAGCTGTTCCGTACATTTTGTTGACGATCAACGATTTTTTGTTTTGTTTTGAACAGCTTTTTTTTCTCGATTACAAGGAGTGAACTACTTCTAAAAATTCCACGGAAATGCAAAACAACACGTTGTACGACAGTTCTATTTATTCACAAAACAAAAGCTCAAAACCATAATGCAGTTATTCATAAACTTTTTCACAATAGACATCGTGACTCCATCTCACTTTCCTCATTTTCCCTTTCACAATATTTGCAATGCAAACCAAAAGAACATTAAGCAAACGGCCACCAAACAAACTGGCAATTAAAACTGCTTCAAATTAAAAATCACACAAAAGTTGAAACATTTTGAAAAATCACGTTGAAAGAATGGAAATTGCTGAGCTGTCATGGCCCCAGACATGATAGTCGCAGTATTTAAACAGAAGTTGCGTGAGGGAAAGTAGACTTTATTTTTTACCATGATAAGGTTGAGATTGTTTGGTGAGATAAGTTTGTTTTGAGTATTTGCTGAAGCGCTTTGTTTTCGACTTGTAAATTGATTGAAACGCCGGGCAACTGATAATTGCTAATAGTTTTCTTGTTAGCGTCGAAAGTGGGAAGTTCTTAGACTAGTTGATTTCTTTGCGCGTTCCATTTCCTTCCCTCGTCGGTAAGTGGTTGATTGCCGCCTCGCGAAGAATGTTCAAGTGATTTTTTGTGCTTCACTTTGATTGGCTGATTTGATTTTAGATGTTGCATTGATCAACGCTTAGGGATAGCAATTTTCATGACATGTTTATGTACGCATAGCATATTGAACCTAATTTGAGTTAATTAATGATGACTACTAATAACAATTATGTAGAATAATAAATAATAATAATAAATTCGGGACACTTCCACACACGGTCTCCTGACCCCAAACTAAGCAAAGCTTGTACTATGGGTGCCAGGGACTGATATACATACTTAGATATTTTTAAATACATACTTAAATAGATATTTACACCCAGACATAGAACAAACACTAATGTTCATCACATAAATATTTGCCCTAGGTGGGAATCGAACCCACGCCCCCAAGCTCAGAAGGCAGGTTCACTACCAACTGAGCCACCGAAGCAGACAACTATGTTGAATTATGCATGATAATAGAATGCGAAGTTAATACGACCTAAATAGTATTTATATAATGGCATTTTTTTTTGTCATTGTATTCATATTTTTACCATATATTTACGGATCGATGATGTTAATTTTCCTGCAAATAACACCATGTATAACTTTATTATTATTATTATTTTATTATTAAACCTTTATTGCCAACATTATTTCAATTTCATTACAATACTATTATTTATTTATTGATTTAGTATTTTGGGTGCCGGCGTGTCCTTGCGACACGAAGGCCTCCTCCAGCTCTCTCCAGTGTACTCTTTTGAGTCGTTCTGTACCACAGCGGACCTGCAATGTTTTTGATGTCATCAGACCAACGTTTTCTTTGTCTTCCTCTTTTTCTCTTTGTTTGGAATCTAGGTGTCCAGTCTGTTATATCCTTTATGTATATCCTTTGTCCATTTATTGCTGTTCTCTCCCCACATGATGAGAGAGAACAGCAATGTATAACTTAACCGGTACCAATTTTAAATATTTGACTATTTTAAAAATTAAAACATAATAGCATAGACATAATTTGCATTTCGTACTAGACTTAAAATATCGATCTGTGTTAGGTATACCGCGAGGAAGCTGGCCTGAGCACCTTCTCACTTACACATAGCACTTTGTGTTAAATATTGAATCATACAAAACAAAGAAAAAATAAACTGAAGCGATATCACTCTTCACTAGGAAGTTCAGATTTTTTAATAAAACACGCATAAATATTCACTGCCCATTGCTCTAGCGTGAATGATAGGTGTTTCATAAAATGTGTTCGCAGTGGCAACTCTATTTTTTGTCAATGCAAAATAGTAAGTAAAATTAATTTACAAAATGTATGCAGCAAAACAGCTGGTCAGTAACCCTATCTCATCGAGTAGATTCCCGCAGCTCATAGGAACAGTGCTGATAATCCTACTTTAATATTATAAATGCGAACGTTTGTAAGAATGGATGGATGGATGGATGGATGGATGAATGGATGGATGGATGGATGTTTGTTACTCTTTCACGCTAGAACGGCTGAACAGATCTAGATGAAATTTGGCACAGAGATAGATTATAGTCTAGAAAAATACATAGGATACTTTTTAACCGCGGGGCGCAGCTTGCATTTGATAGTGAAAGAGTTACCAACGTTGCCTTGCTCCCTTACCAATAAACGTAGCACATCCTCGAAATAGTTTTGTCTTTTTCAATCGAGTTCAAGAATTCAGTAGAAGGAAAAAGACAAAACACTAACTATTCCGAGGCAATACAATGTTTATTGCTCAGGAGGTTGGCTCAGGCTCTATTAGGTTTTCTTTCTTTAGAGAGAATCTGTAAGCTCTAGAACGTATCCATCTTTCGTTTGATTAGCACTAAAGGTACTAGATGAGTTCCCTAACTCCTAACGAGGCGAGCGCCTCTAAGCACTGCCCGAGTCGCACACGCTCCAAAAACTTTTTTTATTTTATTTCCGAGTTTGGAATTGTGAAAGTTAGTCGAATGACCATAGATAGAGTCAGGTAATTCTACCGTAGTCCGGCTGAATTGTTTTTATTTGGAAACTTGGAGGTAGTTTGGAAATAAGATTTTATTTCGCTTTTTGGTTCACTATTTCAATCATGACGAGTTTTTAGGGGAAAATAAATTTGAACATTTTATGTTTACATTCACTGTCAAAACACGATGTGTTTTTGTGTAAATATAATTTGAAAATTTTATATTTACAAAAAAAAAATGAATCAAAAACATTTACGTCAAAAATGTTTTTTATTTTCAGCCTTTACCAATTCTCTATGTTGAATAAAAATGTTTGTGATTCTCCATAAAAAGAATATTGCTAATTCATTAAATTCAGGTCAGAATTTTTATTATTTTCGTTTCATTCGCGCCTCTATCCAAGTCGTTTAAAGAAATAACAAAAATGTAGAGCAACCGAGCCCGGCCGGGAATTTTAAGGAACTCCGAAATTAACTTCCGTCTCTCTGCATTCAGTGTAGAGGCTCTCTATTATTTTTAAAGTTTAGTTTTACTCCTTTTACTGTCTATATTGTGTGAATTTTCAGTACGAAAAACATAATAGAGTTTTTGTAGTATCACTTGGGTGACAAAAAGACAGTCAGTGTCATTAATTACCATCCTTAACATTCACATGTTATAACGAACGTACGATTTTCAGTAAGTAGATACGTGTCACCTGTGTTTAATAACAGCCTATAATAATTTTCAGAGTTCCGTTGTAAGTTCCATGTTAATTTCTATCTCTAATTCAAGGTATGACGATGCACAGGCACTGGAATTCATTCGGTTCTTTTATCTTGTAATCAATGTCACAAATTGGCTACAGCCTTTTGGGCAATGGGAAATGCACAAGACGTGCGATGCCAAATTACCTTGAAAGAGAAAAAAAAGAAGCCATCTATATGAACTTGACTTGGACCTACCCGCTCTGGAGCAAAAGGTACGAGTATGTAACGATTTTATATTGTTAATATAAAACTTCTGAGTCTGGAGTTGTTTCGTCTATGACCAACGCAGGCTAAACTGAATTGCTTGAATAGTCCGTTGTCATCCTCAATAAACTATTTATAACATCCAAATATTCATGTCTAACACAATTAACCCGTCAATGGCCGCAAACAGCAGGTGTCTATTTGACCAGCCGATGAGCCGATTGTCAAGGGAGGCGACCAATTACGTACCGACATAGATTAAGGTGCAGTCACTATGTCCGACGCAGTACATTGGGGTCCGCGGCGTCTAAACTAACGATAGAAGCTTAGGCGACGCTTTATCGTATGGGCACAGTGACTGGTTGCATTGGAAGCTTGGGCAAATCTAACCACGATGTAGAGAACGCAACAGTGCTTAGACTTGAGATTCTGATAACGATAATTTGAACAAAAAGCGCAGAGCAGAAACAGTTATCCAATATGCATATATTTGAGACGTTATATTTGTGGATTTGACTGTTATAAATTGTATCTATTCGTGACAATGGCATAGATTATTTTGTTTGAAAATATTTAGGGTCCAAATATTTGCTCTGATCTTAGCTTCTGTCTTCTATATCAGCGTTTACGTCGCAATCACAGACCAGCCAGCGATGAGTACGTCCGCAGTTGACTCAGCTAGTCGTGATTAATTCACCACAGGCCACCTGGCCAAGCAGTTTGCTAACCTAACGTCAAGCAAGCAGTTTGCTAAGCTGCGGTAATTATTTAAGCAGACGCTGATTGTTCGGGTTCACGCAGTCTCTTTGTGGAGGAAATGCATTGGGATTCATTAGACTGCTTTGGGTAAATTGCATTTTGAATTTCGGTCAAGGCAAACGTTGAACAACTGTGTTCTGCATGGAAGAGCATCAATATATTTCGATGCTCACAGCTGGTGCAGCATTACTATTTTCTGCCAGTAAACTTGTTGTTTTTATTGTCTGTTTCATAGTTATATAGGCGGTTGACCACAGTAACCGAAATTAAGTATATTTTATTGATAGGTTACATTTTGTGCTTATGTAATTATTGGTGCTTGTTTACACATTTGTATGTGCCTTCAAAATGAGTAGAGCTGCGTACACTCGTACAGGTATGTCTAAATCCACGACAGTTTACAAAACTCAGCAAAAATAGCAGGTTCCGCAATGCATCCCTCAATGCTGGGTTCGATTTCAAAACCAATGGTTCCATTAGCGAATATCTCGTACCATTTCCTTTGAGGCCGGCCAAAGGCTAATGTAGGGCACGCCCTCAAAAGATTGACCCTTGTAACGCGATATCGCGCCTAATGCCCAGTGAGGGATGTGGGGTATTCGGACGACGTGAATACTGTTTTTGCGGATCGCTTGTCCCGCTTTTGATATTGGATTGGCATAATCTGGGCTTACCGTGACGTAGTGACAGGAATTTGGCGGGTTTTTGATTTGTGCCGAAGATTTGATATGGATGCCTCTGTTTACTAGCATTTAGGTATTAAACAAATGTGGGTAGCCACACATTACATTGTTGAAAAGACAGAAAATAGAGTATATTCTTCGACAGCTCAAATCTCGATCAAGGAGATCGATGTTCTCATCATTTAATGAATCTTAAATCTTCAATAGATGTGTTGGATTTTGACACAAGCTTGATTTTCTTAAGAGACTTACAAATTTATGAGGATAACTACCAAAAGATGTGTAAAAACCCAGATCTATCTATGTTTATTAATACTTCGTAAATATATCATAACGTTATATCAATGGAGGAAAATGCACATCTTAGAATAATAAGAAACAATCTTCGCAACGTTTAGCGGCAACAGTTGTTAAAACCCTCGCCGAGAGAAGCCACAGGCGCTACAACGGTATAAATGTTCAAATATCAAAATATGAGCGTTTATTACAAGCCATAAATAATTCTCAAAGGCTTATAAAGCTCCTTAGCGATGTTATAAATCTTTTAGATGGAAAAAAGCCGCGGGCGGACATAGGTAAAGGAGCGCATGGAGAACTTTAAGATTTTCTATTACCTGAAGCTGATAAACATTAATTATTCGATTACAAATAATAAAACATACATTATTGCTATAATAGTATTTAATATCATCAAACCAGGGTACCTACCGTACATAGCAGGTGGTAAAATAATTATGTTAATTAATTATGTTAGTTAATTATCATAGACATGATTGTCATTGAAGGAAACGATGATAGCCTAGCTGTTGGCGAAGGTCCGCCACTCAAGCCAAAAGAAGCGAGTTCAAACCCAGCACAGCACGCACGCACTAATTTGTTCATTGTGTAAACATATGTGCGTATTGTATGTCATCTGCTACATGACTGGAACCCGGTGTATGGCAACAGGGTCGTCTCCTACCTCATTGAATATCGTCCGGTGAAGTGTGCGTGTTTTAATACACCTCTGCCAACCTCTTCGGGGCAAGAGAGAAGTGGTTTTACTACTTGGTCTGAATCAATTCTTGTTAAACTATACTCTCTGGTTGTTTGTTCTATGACAACAACCAACAAGCTAGAGCTGAACCTAGAGGCCTTGAGGCGGCCTTAATATACTGTGACAATACTCTGATACCATGACTATGCCACTCCGCTTATGCGAAGTGAGTAAGTAACTCGCTTCTTGTAAATATTGAACTCTATTTTCACTGCCATACGTACCTACATGGCATAGATAGAAAGCCAACCTAGCAGTATTTTTCTAAGATAGTGCGTTTAAGTTTCAGAGTTTTTTAGATGTAAATATATGATTTATGTAAGATTCGTAAGTGCCTGTTTCAAGTTCAGACCAGTCCAATACATTTCAGGCATCTGTCAATAACAATCAATCGAGCTGGATGGATGCTGTCTCACGACACCATAAGATGGATGGCTCAATTACCCCTTAAACTGCCATTTCATTTCTGCCACCACTCTAGCTTTTATGCCTATAGCATTTAAGTGCAATTTCCTGGTGATTGATCTGGAACTTATTTACTGAGTAATACTTTATTATTGATATCGATGTGGCAAATCTGTGTCAGATTGGTGTGATTTGATGGATGGGATGCAATGAAAGAACTCGTGTCTAATGTATTTCTGCTGGAGTTTGCCGTCTGAGTGACAGATACGAAATATTTTACTATAATTACTATCGATAGTAATGCATCTAGCCTCTTCCGAAGCATTTTTTATTTAATGTAGGTCGTCGTTCGACCACCAACTCGCCTGATGTTAAGCGAAGATTTGGTCTAAGATGGAGCACGACGGCCTAGAAGGTACTTACTATGAAGGTATTCACTCTCGCCTTGAAGATACCTAAGTTGTAGTTAGTCGGGAATACAGACGATGGCAAGGTGTTCCATTCCCTTGCGGTTCGTATCAGAAAGGTGGAGGCAAACCCTTTAGTACGAGTTGGTGGAATGTCGACTAAGTAGGGATGGTACGTATGCGTTTTCCGACTTTTTCTGCTGTTAAAAGGGGAAGAAGGAAGGAAATGTAGGTTGTGTATTTATACGACGTACTTATTCTAGGATATCATTATGACCAACTTTACGTTTTTATGACCAACTTTTACTATCGGGCCAACCTTGAACTCGCGATCAGCTGTTCCATACTCAAAGTTCAATGACTCAGATCGTCGACAAAATGATGGAAATGCAATTTTTTTTTCTCCATTTCAGGGTTGGCCCCGTAAAGTAAAAGTAGGTTATAATGATGAGTACTAGAACATTCTAGAATATGTCTGTCGTTAAGAGATACACAGTGTATATATAAATTTAAAAGACAACAACAGAAATCTGGTTTTAAACAGAAAAATAACGTGAGAAATTTTAAAGAAAATAAGATCCTGAAACACTCACAAAATATTAAAAAATATACACTGTAAGTCTGTTAAGTACTTGACCCGAAGCGAGGACGAGCTCCAAAATTAAAATTCATAAAATAGGATAAAATAAAATACCTGACTTTCAAAATAAACCCTTCCACGAAGTTGGCTTACATTTAATTTTACAAGAAAAACAAAAAGATACTGAAAACTCGGATCATCGGGCAGTAAAAACAGACTCACGGTCGACTACCCCGGCCGAGATAAAAAAGAATAAGTTAAAATGAGAAAAGTTCCATTAGGTTATGAAATGAAAAGATCATTGTTATCTCTGAGAAGCATACTACTTTTGAGTTATGCCTGGCCTGCCTTGATTGTCTCTATCTTAATGGAGTTATTCTGTGGAATAAAAACGAGGTGTTTTTGTTATCTGTGTATATTTGTATTGTTTTACAGATGAGGATGCTTTGCTCCTGTTTAAAAACTTCCCGTAATGGTTATACGCGATACCGCATAAGTGACGTGACATTAACTGGAAAGTGCAAATACGTGTGTTATGTTGGACGTATGTATCAAACTTACGTACAACTTATCATACGTAAGTGCACGACGCGTCGCTGGACGCACCACCCAATGCCCAGTGTGTCCTTGGACGTATTGTTAATCTCCACTTGCAAGCTCTTCGTCCGACCATGTTGCAACGGTATAAAGGAAAAAGGAACTCATTTCGAAGCGTAAAGTCCTTTTTAAATCATCTTTTTGGACCACCTGCGGTTGCTCGCTAGCAGCTCGAGGAATCTCAATCTGAAAAACACTTTATACTACAAAGTATAAGTTCGTTTTTCATTTATTTCATTGTCAAAGCAAGTAGCAAGCAAGTTGCTTGCTTGCTTGCTTTGCTTGCTATACCATTGTGAGGCAGTCGGACGCTTAGCATGAGGAATGGGAGTATGTAAGTGAACGGAATGCTTTTCTTTATTTATTTTTTCTTAAAACACAGAAAATAATAGTGACGTCACCATCGTTCACACAAAACCTCTGACAACAATAGGGTTCCGATTCAGAAGCGGCATCACTCTCCGTAATTCTCTTTTCAGTTATATCGTGCTGCATTACAGAATTAAAATTCTCTGAGCGCATTTTCTTCCTAGTTGCGTATAAATAAGAGATTCCGCCAGCAATTTGCCGAGTTGGAGTTGCTTTGCTTAATTATATTATCTTTTAAGCGCTTTCTGCTGGTAAGTGGGCACGTTGTGTTAATTAATGTAAGCTCTCATGTTCGGATGTGTTTCGTTAATGTGTGCATTCACAGTTTTCCTGCGTTTTATCTTGAAAATGGTCTTGAATAAGATTTATAGGTACACGTTGTTTTGAATCCATTTTGAGTTGTTTTGAACCTAAAATAATTAAATGACGTCAGCAATCCTTTAGCCTTAGAAAACCTCTACCTAAACTATAATCAATTGATCAACAACAATCGTCAAGGGCCATTAGGGCTAGCCACTCGGCCTATACGATCTCGCTTGGTTTATCAATTGATAGACAATAGATCTACATTTTACATTTCAACTACATTTAGTTAACTTTTGCAAATTATTTCACAGATTCGTATGCTAAAAACTAAATGAAGTCAAAACGTCTTTTGTCTCTACAAGCCATTGTTAATCTTGGTTTCGGCCCTGCAGGGGTCCTCGGCATCACAACGATATCGGATCAGTAATCACGGCGACACAAAGGTTAGAATTAGTGGACGTCTTTAAGCCGAGACCAAAGGGTTCCTTTGCCTCCCTTTTTCTCTAATGAGGGTCAACTCGACGAACTCTCCTTACAAAGAGTTTGCGGAAAACCTTAGTTTTTCCCTTTGTTTTGGGTGATGTCTCGTCTAATGATGACCGGGGTCGTAGTTTACGTGTTTGATACGGTCAGGGTGCAGTGTGGGCTTAACGGACTAGTTGGATCGGGACGGACTACACTAAGATGAGAGGTTGCTATAAAAAAGTAAGTAAAGCCAAAAAGCCAACCCTGTTGTTAAAGGCCGTCCGAAGGCCTCTGACATGACTAGGTGGCTACCATAATACGATAAATAACAGGGGACTACAATTTAACGTGTCATTCGTCCATTATAGCTCTCAGTTGAGAAATAAAAGGTTGTTTAGAGAAACATAATTATCTGGAGGCTACTGCACTATTTTGTTTTAAGGTTCTTAATAATCAGACAAACAGTGGATACTTCATTCATCTTTCTTTACCGTATGAGTTACATTGTAGTTAAGCTACATATATCATGGACATGGAAGAAAGATACTAGATTACACACTTTTAAACACAGACACAGATTTAGACAGAGGTCCGCCTAGTGCGAAATCTAGGGTACTCTTATTTTTATTCTAAATTTACTTAAATCTCTTTATCTAGAGATACATTTTGTTTGTTATAAATATGTGTTGAATAAATAAATGAGGGTTATTCTTTATTTCTAGTATTTCATTAGACATTAAACTAAAAGCTAGTTTTAAATTTTTTACAACAATATGTATCTGTGGTCAAGAAACTATGAAAATTGTCTGAAATATCTTATCGCCGCAAATTTAGCACCACATTTTTAACTCACAAAAATATCATATCAAAAATGTTAACGTCTCACAACCGCCCTCTGGTCGCCGGAGACGCTAAACATTGAATTTTTAACGCCGGCCGCGTTCTCGAGGTGAAACTGGCGAATATTTTTAAACCGCGTCTGCACTGAGGCACGTGACTCCATCAGCGTAAGGGCATTTTCACGAGACAGAATAAAATGTGTAAATAATTGCCACGAATTTGTGCTGTGATGTTCTGCTGGGTTTAGCTTATTTGCTTGATGGAGAGTTTTAAATTATCGTGTTTATTGTTGAGATCAAGTTAATGTATAATTTTAGTAAGCGTCGTTTGTTGTATGAGCTTTAAAATATAACAGAGCTCACTGAAGGTAAATTCAAATCACATGGAAAAACTACATTAATGAAATTAAATGGTTAAAACTTATTTAGAAGACAAAGATGTCTGGAGCCTTCCACTTCCGCCAAGTAGCCACTAGTATGTATAGATATTACCTAGTTGTAAGCCAAAATTTGTGAGACAGTAAACTATTTATTCTTAAAAAAAAAGCCCTTCAGTTTCTTGCCTGTTCCTCTGAGTAGAGGCTCTTTATCCGAACAAGGCGGTCGAGTCTATTTAAAAAAAAACTTTGACGTTCATAAGTGTATCTTTGATACCCAAATTATATGTAAACACTTTGACTTTGACTTTGTGCAGCAGTAGGATAGACGGTGATTGTGATGATAATATAAATAAAGATAAACATTTTGTTTTTCAGACACTCGTCATCAGTCTCGTTTTCTCATAACATGAAGTTAGTTGCCACTAGCGACGAGCATTCGTTACAAATGGAAACTTTTGTTCACTTTTTCTCGAATTCACTCTTTCACTCCCTTTTCTCACTCCTTCACATGTGTGCACGCCACTTTTCTAGTCTATTCGCATCTCAGAATTACAAACGCAGCAACAGTCGTGAATTGCGCAAATTCGTTCCCAACAAAAATTGCGAGTCACAATCAGCGCCCATTGAGAGAGAGGTGACGGATTGCTGTGAATACTATGAATGCTCGGAGTCTGTGACTCGGTGCAGCTTTAAATTGCACCGTGTAGGATTCGCTTATTTTACACTTTGACACAATAGCTCGTTATTTGTTGTGTCTAGGTGAGTTTCAGATTGTGAAAAGTGTTTTGAACTGGGGCTGAGTTAGCGAGAACAGGCGAGAGTAAAGTAAGTCAGGAGAGGTGAGTAGGCGAGAGTCGCAATTAGTCGCGGAATACGAGCAAGTGGGAGAGCATAAGTATAATTAAAATTGCTACCACAGGTATGTGGTAATGTTGTCCTTTAACGGAAAGCGACTACAGACAGATCTTCAGCTTGCTGGACTGCTGGTGGGATGTTTGTTAAGATGACAGGAAGGCTGTGGTTGTGACTAGCATAAGACCGGGAAAGATGGCGTGGTGCAGAGGAGACTTAGTTATACTCAGCAGTCGGTGAAAAGGTCACGATTATCATCACCATGAACCATAATCATTGATGATGGTTGTGACCTGAATATTTGTTTTAAAGCTTTTTCTTGTAATTTTTATTTTTTTCTCTATCTTAACGTAGTCGCTTTCCGCGTCAGTTTGTCTACCGTCTACCAGCTGTACCTAAACCACGCATCGGATCTTGATGCGGTTTTCACCATCATGCAATCAGATAATTTTTCAGGGAATGTTTATAGGCACCGTGCGAAGCCAAAGCGTTAAGCGCAAATTAATGTAAGTATATTTACCTAAATATTTCAATAAGTTTTTTGAAAAAAAAAAATTGCGATGAACACAGCTAGACGTTTATGTGTGTGTTTTTACAAGTTATTCATATTTATAATGAACAGGTATACATACTTCTCTACTTCTACTTCTTTTTACGAAAACCTGTGACCTGTGTGAAAAAAATTTAAACACGATCGGCTCAACACGATCCCTGAAGTAAGCCAAAAAATAATTTCACGCCATCATAATTATAAGACAAAGAAGATTTTAGACAGCCCAAATTGTACGCGGTATCCCCAACGGCGGTGACCCGTCGACCACCTAATCCGTTTATTGATTTCCCGCTTTTTTGAGTCGGGTATCTTTTTATCGGTCCACAGCGGGGATATTGCAAATAGCTGGATAAACCAGGGCCAGATATAGCCAGATATAGCCAGATATGGCTGGGCTTCAGATTTATTACGGCTGTTGGACTGATTTATGTCGAGATGACCTATATCTTGTGATTGGATGAAACAAAGTTTAGGAATGAAGAGCAAAATTTGCTGCAAGATCTGAATCTTTTGTTTACGTAAAATACTTTTGCTGATGACACTCTTTTGAAAATTCGAGTATTTGCTATGACTTTCCTCTACTAAATTTTGTGACTCAATTCATTGCATAAGTTTCATGAGATCTGTGATAAGCTCATAGAAGCCAAGTGGCGACTCTGGGTCCTAACCAACCCGTATTCGCTTCCAAGTGATTCTATTTCTATGATCGCTAATAATCTAAGAAAATGCTAAGAGTGTATGTTAGCTGCCGATTAGTTGAAACGCAAACTACTTAATGTCACGTGATTATCAACTGTATTTTCAACTCGTCCAATCTGAAGCTCGAGCGTTAGCGATTGTACATAGAATCGTTAGGAAGCGATTGCAACTTATCTCAGACCCCAGATTTCAGAAATTGTAAGGCTGTCCTCAAAGGCTTGGCGGTCATGCAAGTACGATTCAAAATCCTCAGAATAAGAATAATTTCATATTATTTACCACATAACATAACATATTGTCACGTCTTTCCCCTGAGAGGGCTGGCAGAGCTGTAATACCTCTCCACCTATACCTACACCATACCTACCCACACTTCGCCAGACAATATTCAGCCTCAAATGTGACAGGGGGCGAGCCTGTTGCCATACACCGGGCTCCAGTCATGTAGTAGCAGATGATATACAATCCGCACATATGTGTACAAACGTGCCTTCTGCTGGAATCGGACCGGCTTCCTCTGGCTTGAGAGGCGGGCCTTCTCCATCGCTTCATTATTACCAAGAAATAATTATTGGACACAAAAAGATACACTGAAACGTTGAACATTGATCGTAATACGGGCCCTTGATAAATACACCGAAGCGGTAATTAACGTCGTAAAACAACTTCAGAAAATTTATTCAAATTGCCGTTACGCAAAATAAACAGGAATAAATAGTAGCCTCTAATTAAATGAAGAAATCCAGCTAAACCCCAGTTAATACAAAATACAAATCCAATTTGAGTTCTCACTGCGAACGGCTCTGGGCGGGCATTCGGTTCTTCCACTGGGATCACTCATTTCAGCCGTTTTATTACATTCATAATCCGGATTCCGTAAAGCAAGAGCTTTTCACTCGATGCGGCCACAGTGGAGTGAGCAACAGTAGGCAATGTGTCGTGAACTTTGGAGATAAGTAATGTAAAGGCGCTGATTGATCGCGGCACACGTTTGGCTTGGCCACGCGGCGCATTTTAGCTGCATGTCTTAGTTTGTTAGACAACGTGGGTCTACGTTTCCACCGCAGCACACGCAATACACGAATTTGAACCCACAACTATGTACAACTGTGGCGCAGTATATTTTTAAATCAAATGCCAGGCGTCGCTTCCCCGCCCGTTCCACTTCCCGCAGTGAAGCTATGCCGCTTTCGTGTAACGCGTGCGTAGCGTGGATAGCGTTAGGCTGCGTGGGCCTATTCGTACAAACCATGTTGCAACAAGTAGCAATGACGTCACTTATCTCATGCGTAGCGTGTCCGTGGGTTGCGGTGGATACTATGACATACATTTTCATGCAAAGCGAAGCTAGACATACGTGCGTAGCTTCTCCGTGCCAAAAAAAGAACCATTGAAATCGATTCACAATTGGCGGCGTAATTGCGTAACATACATCCAAAAAAACATACAGTCGAATTGAGAACCTCCTTCTTTTTGGAAGTCGGTTGTGAAGTGACGTAGCAAAATTTTATTTTATGGTAAGTATCGATATTTATTATTTTTTTATTAGTGAAAGCGAATCATATCAATAAAATAATAAGATAAGTTTAACCTAATGACATGTATACTTACCACTACTACTTGTGTGTCTTAATCTACGTTTAAGACACAGAGTAATTAGTAGTAGTTCGCTCACGTGAAGTAAACCACATCCCTATACTTGTACTACTAACTTTAAAGCATTCTGTGGCAATCCGAGGTGGCTCTACGCTCATAAAACCTGTTGTATCTGACTGAACCTCAAAGAAGGTCTCATGCTACAGGCCTTATGGATTTATAGCCTTATGAAAACACCTAACAGCCTCAGGAAGCGGTGTTAAGGGCCGTTAATTCACGTGATGCTGTAAAATTTACATTTTCGGCCAGAAGATTAAACAGACCCGCAGGCGTTATGTTCTTTTTGTTGCTGGCAAAAATATTAAATTATAAAGATAAAATTTGAATAGAGTTGCGCTGAGGTGAACTCGTTTGCAAACTAATATTCAGGGGTTCTAATCCTCGTAAACAAGTGTTATTGGAAATTCGAAGTTCTGTTTCAAAGGCTAATAGGCTAATTTCAAAGTTCTAGCCAGATATTTTTTGAACTAAGTTACTAAAAATTGTATTTAAATTTCAATAAAGCTTGGCTTTTTCATTTAGAGTCAGATAGTGCCACGGGTAATTATTTCTGACCATGACTCTAATAGTCCTTATACTAATAATTTCCACAGATAATAGATGGCTATAAGTAGTCCTTACCTTAGTTGGAGAAGACTTGCCTCTCAAGCCGGACAAAGCAGGCTCGATTTCAGCCAAAGACACGCACCAATTTGTTCATTAAGATAAGATAAGATAATTTATTTCCAAAAATACGAATTATTACATTTTAACACAAGTTTATTTCTGTCATTGTCTGAACATTTGCGTATTTTATGTCACCTGCTACATAACTGGAGCCCGGTATTTAGCGACAGGCTCGCCCCCTTTTAAGGGCATTTGGGGCTGAATATCGTCCAACGAAGTGTGGTTGTTGTAATACACCTCTGCGAGCCCCTTTGGGGAAAAGGCGAGACGACATGTTATGCTGCCACTTAAAAAGCTAAATCCCCTGCTACTACATACTCCACACAATGCAGTAGGAAAAAAGCGATAGAACCGCTAGCAATCAATAAAAGTGTTAGTATGCTACAAGAAAACTTTTACGTGTTAGTTCCAAGCATATCAAAATACGTTGATAAATTCGTATAATATCGCCGTACTTCCGAGGAGATTGTTTCGCCCAGTTCGCCGTCGATTAGCGGCCGGCATCAAACGTGGTCGGGACGTGACGCTCATCCTAATCCAGTGCCGAAGCTAATGCGCCTTTGATGGCTTAATGAGCAACGATGAGCGATGCATCATTATGTTATTGAGGAAAACATAAGAACGTTCAGAGTTCGAGGAATAGTGGCGGAATTGTTATTAAATGCGAAGTGTGAGGATTTTCGAATGGTTCGTTTACAAGCTACGTATTGCGGCTCTATAGTTTATCCTGGAATCAAAGTGCCTACTGTGTATGTTAAAATGCCTCTATTTTTCTTTATGTATCTCATAAATTGAATTTAGAACTCACTTAACCACAGTTTGCAAAAAAGCAAACAAAACTCTTGGCTTCATTATTAGGGTTGCTTCCCAATTCGGTGACGCTACGGTAGCTAAGGTGCTGTACAACTCATATGTTCGGAGTGTCCTCGAGTTTGGTGCTGTTGTTTGGGATCCTTATGAAACCAAATACTCGCTCATGATTGAGAAGATCCAACGAAAGTTTGCTCGGTGGTTATACAAACGAACATATGGGTACTATCCGTTTTTATACCAGTCGTTGTTTGTGTCAGGCATGATCGGATTAGATACACTGGTTCTGAGGCGGAAACTCTTGATTGTAATGCATTATTGTTCAGTTTTGCACAATACCGTGGACAATCAGGCAGCACTATATCAGATTGCGTTGCGGGTTCCGAGAGAAGTCGCGCCGAGAACGATACCGCGACTTTTGGCGAGACCTTCTACGCGCACCCGTCACGCCCGCAATGCTCCGACTGTACGTGCTCGCATTTTGCTCGGTGACATGCTCGTTCAGTGTAGAAATATTGACATTTTTGCTGACAAATTTAATTTCATTATAAATAATGCGTACGCATACTTGAACCTATTTTACTAGGATTTTTACTCTACATAAGTATCTTTTATTACATTTTGATATCAATGTATAATTATTAATAGGTACATGTAACTATTGTATGACAATATGGTGTTTTGGTGTCTAGACTGTAAACCATTTTTGTATTGAATTAAATAAATAAATATAGGTTCAATTGTTTAGTTGTATTTAATTCTCAAAAGGTAATGAAGGACACAGACAGAGAGTGTATCTCATCTCAAAGTGCTGGTAAGGTTAAGTAAGGTTTTAGAAGTTTGCTGCTTTAAAATATCTGATTTTATGAAAGACTTTGGAACAAATAATTGCCATGGTTTACTAGTCTACTGCATACTAGGCCCACATTAAAATTGCTTGGTTGCTTGATATGATGAAAACTTTTTCATTTTATTAATTAGACTAGCTGCGCACCGCGGTTTTACCTGCGGTTAGAAAGTAGCCTATGTGTTAATTCAGGGTCCAAGCAACCTCCATACCAAATTTCATCAAAAATCGTCTGTCCGTTTGAGCGTGAAGAAGTAAAGGCTTCGGCACAAGGTTGCTAGTCTATCGGTGTTTTATCGGATACATTTCGGGGAGTGTGCATCTGGTTTGCATGACCTTATTCTACCTAGCCCGTTCTTCTATAAAGGAACCAAGAGTACAAAAAAGCGGCATCGTTTTATGGTCGACATACCTACAACACGCACGAAACGCTTTGGTTCCTCATTACTCATAAGGACCGCTAGAGTGTGGAATACTACTGTCAGAGTGTGTGTTCCCTGACACTTATAATCTGGGTGTCTTCAAGTCTCGAGTGAATCGGTTTCTTCTAGGCAAGCGTGCTCCGTCGTAGGCCGCGTCACTGCTTATCATCAGGCATGTTGGCGGCCAAACGCAAGCCTATTAAGTAATGAAAAAAAAAAACAAACAAACAAACACACATTTACACACATATTCTTCGCCTCTATAATTTTAGTGTAATAGTGTGACACTAATTTTCTAAAATTTTGTATTTCAACCTAGTGAAATAATTCAAAATATAAAAATACCCATAGTGTAAGATTAGAGCATAAGCTCCGTTTCACACTTGACCTTCATCGAGTCCCCGGGGATCGTTTAAGAGGTACAATTTATCTTAAACTCACACATTTTCCCTTACAAAGGCCTCATTCAGGCGCAGTGTGAGATAAGGTTTATTTAGGCCCTTTGAGAAAACATAAAACGCTAACACTAAATTTTATACATCAAACAAATGTGTCCCTAAGATGTGAACAACATTGGGTACATTTTGTACTAGTCTTGTGTTAGTGCTGACAAAACAGTTTATATTATTTTAACTGAATTGGTTTTTATATTTATCAGGCCAGAGATAATATTATGTTATTTGTCAAGTTATCTTGAAACTTGTTGTAAACTATAACAGCCAAAAGTCAGTGTATGAAATTTGGAAAATTACAGGACGTAGGAGCCGATACTGGGAGTTGAGCTAACCAAAGCCGACGCTTATCTGAATCATTGACATTGTGTTTGTCGTTAAAAACGGACGGGAAAGGCTCAGTACCACTGATATCTCACAAACGTGCCAGCTAGACCGGTGACACGTTTGTGAAACATTAGTGATAGTGAGCCGTTCCCCGTAGTTCTTAAGGCCAACGGTTCCGTTAAGCATCGGCTGTAGTTAGCTGAATTGCCTTCCTGAATTTATCTAACTAATTATGGCAACGTCAAAGTTTACAGTTTTAAGGTCGATTTACACCAAACGAGCGAATGCTCATCTATCCCCACTACATCAAATTCTTCAAGTGTAAACAGGCGTAGAGCATTCTTTTGTTGTTCTTAGTGCGTTCGCAAAGATTATAGAGAACATTCTAAGAATGCACGCTCGCTCGATGTAAACGGCGCAAGAGCGAGAGAACAGTTGCTTAGAGCATTCTAGCGTGTTCGGACGTGCTCGCGGCACTGAGCGGTCTCATCAAAGCGTTCTTGTGTTCTAGTGATTGAATGCTCTTGTTCTAGCTCTAGCTCTGTGTTTGTTTGATGTAAATGGATACGTCTAGCTTTCGTTTACACTAAAAGATTACGAAAGAATGCTCTTGTTCTAGCTCTAGCTCTATGTTCGTTTGATGTAAATCGACCTTTATAGGACGTTTTGTCACTAAATTGCGTCAAAAACATCCTCAATTGCAATTTGCTTTACAGGAAGTATGCATAGCAGTAAAATTGCTCAGCGATTTCTCGATAGTCGTGTACATTCGTCTTAACGTTGCCGAAAGCATCCAGCATGCTTCGACGCTTAATAAAATCTAAACACGTACCAGTTTTACCACCAACTCCTATTCTAAGCCATATTTACGATCACTTCAGTAACAGCTAATAGAATCTAGAAAACTACGTTATTTATTGGGAGTCGTAACATTGAATTGAATAAAACTTTAAGAGCTGTATACATTCGTAAATTGAAACCAAATAATAAGGTTTCTGAGTACAATTACTCGTACCTACATATATACGAGTATTTATGCCATATCTTGCTTATTATGAGTCTAGATAAAAAAGCTTTTTAAACGCTGAATACGTACTTTTTTAAAATTAACTTTTTTACTGTAGGTATTTATTTGACATTTATTTGCTGCTGGTGTGGTGTAACTTTTCTCTGACATAGTACTTGTAGTTAGGATTGCAATTTAGGTTTGAGTTAGCTTTTTCGGCATGATAAAAAGCGCGATTAGTTCTTTCACAAAGAAAAATTTAAATATTGCAATCAGGATGCTCAAACGAGTCTTATATTCAGTTCATTTTGGTTCTCATTGTCTTTGTGTCTTACTCGTACCAAGCTCCATTTTAGTTTCATCACCCCTTTAATGTAAAAACTCAAAAATAAACAAATAAACCTGATTACTACAGTTTCCTGGAACAATCGATCATAGGGCGGGCCAATCCCGCCGGAGGGTCGCCGATCATTCGCAATTGCCGTTAAATAACATACGTGGGCCTCCCGCTTGATATAGGGATGGGACCAAGCCGGAAAAGCGGGTTATTTTTATCCGTAAAGGAAGATTAGAGATAAGAGGTTTTTGGCATTTATGATGGGAATGGGTTTAGGTAGGTACCTACTGGATTATCTGACCGCGTGTCGATTCAAGTCAGACTATTGCCATTTTTGCAGCGTTACCTTACTAAAGCTTAGAAAAGGTATCCATTTAGAATTTGTTACATATCATTTGGTGCTTTAAAATAATAAATGCTGGGTAATTTATTTTTTTAATGGTATTTGTAAACCAAGGACCGTAGAGACAGCCAAGTATTAGTACCTGTAATGCAAGTAGGTACTTGAATGTGGTAAATAGTACGTAATCAGATACTTGGTAGTGAGGAAAACGGCGGTACTATAGTACCACCATTTTTATAACCGTTTTCGAACGTAACCGTAAATCACTGTTCTAGAATCGATATAAAAGTCGATGTGCTGTCACTCCTAATACTAATCGAATCAATCACAAATGCATGGAATAGTTTACGCGCTGCCCGCGGCTCTGCTTTATTGGAGCACCGTCCGGAATATCGACAGACGTTTCCATTAGGTCGTTGATTTGTCTCTCGTCAAAACCACGTGCCGACAGTAGGATTGTTTTAAATGCTTTAATTATGAAGGAAATGAAGTATTTAACAAGTAAAATACTACATGACTTAGGTATTCTTAACCTAATCGATGAATTATCTTTTGCTGTTGCTGTCTTTTGAAGTGGCTATGCTATGTTCATTTTAATAATTTTAGACTGAATTTCGCGTCACACCTTTCTGAACAAATCACGTACACCCTGTGTCGATTCTATTTCCGAACAAGTTGCTATTTGAATAGCCAGCCGCGGTCATAGGATTACGGCCAACAAGTGCTCAAGGCGGTTTGCACTGATATATGAATTTATAAATTGACTCTCTACGGTATTAGCATTTTTATTTGGTGTTTGGTTCGTTAGATGCCGAGTGAGAGTTGATTGGCGTATGCATGCGGGCATTTGCATGCATAAGCTTATAAACATTTGATTGCTTGTCTATAAGGTTGGCTTTGAAATAAATAGTCGGAGGCGATTTTCGTTACAGTTTTTGAGGATTTTTTACTTTTCATTTAGATATTTTATGTCATTAATGCTAAACCCACGGCCCGCTTTGCTTTAAGCATTTATGGTTTATAATTTTTTTGACATAAGTAACCATACACAATTTTTTGGCATTATATGAGTTGGGTTTTCTATCTACACAATGTTTCTTGTCATAAATCGTTAGATAAGTAGACTATAAGAGATCTGCTGAGAAACGGTCTAGTAATAACCTTCAAGGCTACCATTATTTTCTCTACATATTAATTCAAATATCCAAGTCAAGCTAAGCAACCTACAGGGTACCGGCGAAGAACAATATTATTAAATCACAGTCCCGACTCAGTCGCAATAGACTCTAATAACTGTACTATTACGTAAGTAATTGCTGAGGGCCGTAAATGAAATTCTGTATGCTAATTGACTAAATACAATTATGGAAGCGGGCCCAAGATTGTGCGAGTGCCTCTGTATAACTCGTTGACCCAGATATAAAGATACTGCACTGGAATAGATATCACTTAAAGCCTTCGTATATTTAGTGGTCATTTTTTGTCGATTAAAAAGTGATATTTATTTTTTAATGATGCGTAAATATAAACTTTTGTGCAGTTTCTAGGATCTTAGGGCACAGCTGAGAGGTAGTTATTTTTAAGTAACTACAAACCTTACTTGAAGTTAAAACACTTATCTTGTTGAGCTTTAGAAGATAAACTTTTGTGATGATCGAGTTTTTTTAACACATTTTCCTTTTACTAAATCCTCAATCATTTACGATTAAAAACTGCGGCAAATATAATTTTAATCAAATTAAAAACTGGGATTCCGAGCCACATCCAGCGAAGCCGCGTGAGAACCATCGTTAATTAAAGTGAGCCAAAGCAAAGAGCAGGCACCTGCGATAACGCCCTCTATTTAGTACGGTTTGAGGTAACCCTTATTTATAACTCTGACTAGAAATCACAGAAATACAACTCGAAAAGATTTAGAAAAGTAACTAAACTCATTGATGGATCAACGTTTGCAGTTAAATCCAATGAAGTGTGTTTGTACTGAACATATATTTACAATCACATGAAATTGTAGGCCCCGGTTGTTTGTTCTTTGACTGCAATCTTCAAGCCATGTTAGAGGACATGAATGTGGCCTAGAAACTATGACATCAGGGCTAGCCACTCAGCTTATATGTACTTGCTTACTTGCTATAAACACACACGTAGTTGTGGGGACCACTAATTAATGTTGTAAATAGTTATAGTGTTCTGTCTATTTCTTTCCTTAAAATTCTTAACTCATCGAAAAAGACAAATTACTTTATTATGAGGCTATACAACGTTTATTCGTAAGGAGGAAAATGTTTAATTATTTCTAGAGCAATATTTCAATGTTTTGCCATGGTTTTGCTCATTAAAATTTTGAGTTTAAATGTGCTTATATAATGCTGTGCTAGAAAACATAAGGTATCCAGGAGTTGGTTTTTATGACTGATAATGAAACATGATGTTTTGTTTTTATAAGTTTTTTTGGAATGTACTTTGGTCCAACTGGACTTGTGTTTCTCTAGTATTCTGTATTTAATAACCACAAATTCGGTTTTTAGCACCAGTTTATTTGGGTATCTCGAATTTATTACGAGACACGAATTTAATTTAGTGTCGAGGTGTGATAACTTTTATGGACAGTTAAGTCATTGACACTTGGGTTAAAACGTCGATAAATAAGTTTATAGACGTCTTTAATGTCCAATAGGTGACCTTGTAACTAATTGATTCACAGAGTATAGAGACAAGAACAAAACGCAAATATTCTCTGTACTAAGATACTGCAACATTTTTCTTTTTTATACTCATATAAATGTATGTCTCCTCCCTACACGAGAAATTCTTTGTTGGTTTTGAAGAAATTTTTCACTTGAAGTTTTACAATGCATTGTCAAAGTTTAATTTAAACTCTAAGCAGTTTTTCTGCTACGACGTAGCTCCATTTATAACGCTGTAGCACCGTAGCAGCGCTACGAGATGCTCACAGAGCATTCGTAGCAAGTTTAGCGGAAGATCCCGCTCATTTTAATGCTTATTTCCTTTGAGTGTTTCTTGTATTGTTAAGTATGTTTCTGAAATTGTGCGGTGGAGGTAAATTGAGGTTGGTTTATTAGAGACTGTTTCGAATGAGTTTGTTGGTTCAATAAAATTATGTAGCAATACTGAAACGTAAAAGGTTTTATTGTGGCTATTTTTAACTATAATTATTACGGGCATTATCACACAATCTTACATCGTTGATGACGGCCGGAAACACACGCTACGATTTCCTTCATTATTTTGTTCAAATTCGATAATTTGTATCAATAAAACCTTTCAGTAATTGTCGCTACTCGCTGAATAATTAAACACAAAACGTATTAAATCCTTTGTGAAACAGATTCCAGGGCTGCCAGTGCGGAAGGTATTCTAATGTAATTTTAGTTAAGTCTCCAAACTGTGTTACTATAATTTTGTCGTAATTAATTTACTAATTAGTAGAGACTGGCTGTACTTTTAGAATTCAAAATTTTTTTTTTAGTTTTGTTTTTCATACTTCGATTTAACTAGTTCGATTTTACTAGTCTTTAAATTGACTACACACATTTTGAACACTTCAAAAAGTTATGCTAGAGAACTTTAAAAAAATACCAATTTTAATGATCATTTATTCATCAAGTTGTTTTATTTATTCAGTAGTTTAACTGCGTTTTTAATGAAACTCAAATGTACATTTACACACATTACATTACACTGTGTAATATAATGTAATTCACACATCACATCATAATATCACATTTAATTTACTTACCATACAGTTTACTGTATTCAGTACACTACAGCCTTTACAGTACAGTAAACCGTACAGTTTACTGTACTGTAAAGGCTTGCTTTTGATAATCAACCAGCGTACAATAAACTCAATCCGCCCAACAACCCAGACTAGAGTCTGTTACAGTATCTAACGGTGGCTTGCTTAAGTCAAGGGAGGTTATTTGAATAATTAACTCTTTGTCGACAACAAAGGCGGCGGCGCGTGCTCCGAATGGCCATGGAATCTTTAATTCAAACTGATTCAACGGCTCTGTGCAATGACCTACATAAAATATAATAGATTTAGAGTTGGTGCTCAATTTCAATAGGTTATCGATGTGTACGGAAATCTACAATGAAAAATGTGTCATCAACCATATATGTACATAATATTACGATACGGTACGGTAGTAAAACAGTACGGTATGACAGAGCCAGAATCAGACATTGTTTAAAGTTACACGAGTAGCTATTTTGGAGTAAGGTAAAGGGTCGACATTATATTTACCCGACTGCGCAAGAAGGAGCGTCATATTTTAGAGTGTATGGATGTATGTGTGTATGTATGTATGTGAGTACGAAGGGTCAACTGGGGCAAACGCGTCTGTAGGCTATTTCGTCTTCAGAGAATTACTGACAAACTTTTCACAAATTACGCCATCTTGTACAGATTATTGCAACTAAAGATAGAAAAAAGAAGTAGATGGTGCCTAATTTGTGAAGGGTTTGTCAGTAATTCTCGAAAGACGCAATTACTCCACAGACGCATTTGCCCCAGTTGACCTTATGTAAGAATGTATGTGAATATGTATGTAAATAATAATAATAATATGTAAAATATAGCCTAAATAACTTCATAGATTTTGACATGTGACGTGTCATTTGAACTGTCCTGATAGTGGAAGTGACATAGGGCACAACATTTTATAGCCAGGTCTTTTGTTTTTCTTTTAATAATGTGACTTGTTGTTTATAGACTATTTAGAGTCTACACACCAAAGTCACTAACCGACACAGGCCGCCCGCCGTGGCGGCTTTTTATTCTATTGAAATATGGTCACCGACATCAAGTATAATTCAGCCACCGACATTATGTCGGCGGTTGGTGACTTTGGTGTGAAGACTCCTTTGAGTAGGTATATACTCGTACGTAAGCTCGTGGGGGCTGAGCTACCCACGTCCCTAGGAGTGTACTCTATTCTGATTCCCTACACGTGGTCCCCGGGTAGTGTTAACCGGGTAGCAAACTCTGGTGGGAGGCTTCGGCCGTGGCTAGTTACCACCCACCGGACCAAGCTATGCCGTGAAATGACCTAGTCGTGTTTCGGGATGTAGTCCGGTGTAACCGTTCCGAAGAAGGGTCTGAGTAGTAGCGGACTTGTAGCGCCTCACTCAACTGCCGTCTTTGTACTTCTTCACTCTAGTAAACTTCAAGGCTAGAGTGAATAAGTACCTTCTAGGTCGTCGTGCTCCATCTTAGACCACAACGTTGCTTAACATCAGGCGAGTTGGTGGTCAAACGCCGACCTATTCTAAATAAAAAAAAAAACGTAAATTAGCAACTTGATCCGACTTGATATGATCACAAGATTCCCTGCTTCATCACTCTCCCCTGATATTTCTCTGTTGCTCTTCCAACTGTCCCAAGTTTTCTTTATAAAAGTTCCGTATTTGTCACACTCAAAGCTACAAAGGAAATCTTCACAATCGCAGAATATTCGAGAATTATAATGAGAGCGCATGCGGGCTGTGTACTTAGGCGCTTGTTTTGTTGTTCGTAATGAAACAGATACGGCTGTGTACTGCAGCTGCGTTTTCCCTGTTCAGTATACGAAAAACTTTATGTAAAATTAAATATACTTATTATTCGGGAGACTTGCAAACACGGTCGTCTGACCCCAAACTAAGCAAAGCTACATATATACCTATAGTTTTTAAATACATACTTTAGCACCTAGACATTTAACAAACACAAATGTTAATCACATGAATGTTTGCCCTTGCCTGAACCAACGCCCCATATCTCAGAAGGCAGGATCACTACCGACTGAGCCACCGAGGCAATCTATAGTACAATAGGGTGTTTTATGAGACAATAACTTAAAAAAAACGATCAATTACCTTACCAACAAGCGAATTGGTGGTCAAATGTAGACTATCGACCAAGCAAGTGATAGCGAGCGAAGCGTCTATGCTTCAGATTGGACAAAAATGATATACTCGTATGTCCGATTTCTGTCTGTCCGGATTTTTGTGTTCTCGCATTTCTTAATCTAATCTCCTGAAAACTCACAAAATTTAACGAAAATCGGTTAAGAAATGCGACCTGTAGAGGAAGACAGGCCGCGAGGTCTATAGCTCAGTGGATATATATCTACACAAATGTAATGACACGTTCAAAGTTTGTAAGTCTGTAGACATACATATAATATGTAGGAAGTAATCCCCGGAACTATTGATCGTATTAAAAAAATCTACTCTTGACAAAGATCTACAGACTCACTGATTACTATAAGGCTATGAAGCACGAGAACAGCCGCCAGCGAATGAGAAAAAAGAAAACGATTTGTTTGATAAAGCAATTACATTTATTTCTGATCATAATAAAGATCAGTTTAATCAACGCGCTGTTTGAAATTAACAGACTATTTCGTAGCATTCTTATAATCCCCGTAAACGTGGATTCAGTGTAGAGCACACCGTGTGCCGTACCATTTGCATATTGGATCATTCCGAGCGGGTTAGCAAATCTCTAGTCTTGTATGTTAAATGTGTTCGCATTCCCTGTTCTGTCTGTATGTTTGTCAAATACAGAATTTTTACTGAGATTAAGGTTGATGATTCCATTGCGTCGTATTGTTGTTATAACACAATTTTGGGGTTTGTTTCGAGGTTGCGAGACCAGTTCTCAGAAAAATCTAACTTATCTTAACGGTTGTCATGAAAATGAGTAAAGAGTTGTGTAAATCCTGTATGTTTAGTCAAACTTTGAACGTAGTAGAGTTTTCCGTGCTACAGTAACGTCAAGCGTTCAAAGGCTTAGCGCAAAAATGCGAGTGCCACCAGCCCACAACACATGTATCCAATAAAAATGTTAAGCCCGCCGTTCGTTTCAATCTGTATTCGGTATCGCGGCCCCGGGCCGATTTACATGCATATAGAGTGGGCTCAGGCTTTATTTGCTTTATTCCAATATCCATCGCTGCAGCGTTGCGCCCTTAGCGACCACTTTGAGTTGCAAACAACAAACGGTACCGTACTAGCTGGACGCTATAGCCGGCGCTGACGACCGCTGCAATTTCGAGGCAGACAAACAAACGCAAGTGTTTCGGGATTATCGGATTTCTGATTTGGGAAAACAAAAAAGATCTGTAGACCGAAGGTAAATAACGTGTTGATTTGCATTTCCGCCGAATTTGAAGAGGTAGTTTTATTCTACTAGCAGAGCATGAATAAACTATGGGGTAATATTGAACTAAAATATAGAATACACTACGGCGAGTGTGCACAAGAACTACACGACCTGATCCAGCCATCACCGTTCTTTATAATTGTACCAGGCCAGAGGCGGCGTAAGGCGTGGGCGAGGTGGGCCACCGCCTACGGCCTCGCGGTACAAGGGGCCTCGCGCCTCAAAAATTTTTAAGCATTGCTTTAAAGCGAGAATAAAATAAAAAACGATATAAATTTATTTTTAATTAATATCAATCTTATTTGTATTTTTATGAATAAAAACTTGGCAGTGTTAATTGTTTTGTTTCGTTTTTGTTATTTTATAAAATCCGTCTTCAGGTCGCCATAGAACGGGGCCTCGCGAAATCCATCTTGCCCACATCAAATTTAAGTCTTGCCCCGCCACTGTACCAGGCTCACCAGTAAGAGACACTCTCTTATGGTGGAAATTCCCCCAAAATGCACTGAGCGAGTCAACATTTCTTGTAAGAACTGCAGAGGTGAACTGGAGGTGTTGCCTGCGTCTGTCTTTCCACTTAAATATAATCCGGGGTGTGTGATAAGTGAATAGGTATCTCCTAGGCAAGCGTGTTACACCTTCGATCACGTCGACGCTTCCCATCAGGAGAGTCAGTGGTCAAAGGCACGCAAAAAAAATACAGCTGTTCTTTACACTTTTTACTCTTTACTCAACGAATTTTTTGTACAAAGCTTTTTTTTCTCCATTTCAAGGTTGCGCCGTAGTTTTTTCGTGGTTTGCTAATGGAGTATTCTCTCTACATATTCCGCGGGAATGCAAAGCAACACGTTGTATAGTTGGAAATTGTGTTGAGCTATTTCAAATCTAATAGAACGAACCGGATATCTTAGTCTAAGCAAACACAAGCTGGGTTTCAAAGTTTTATAAAAAAGTCTTGTTGTTCTATTTCCAAATTCATCTAAGGCAAAATCATGAAAAAGTAATAGATTCAGGATGATCTACTCGCATAACGTTGTAATCAATTACATTTTCCAATCTAAAAACTAAAACTTCTACTCACGAGATGATTAGCCATTTTATAAACATAACATATCGTCACGCCTTGCACCCGAAGGGGCTGGAAGAGGTGTAATACAACACCCACACTTCGCGGGACGATATTCAGTCCCAATTATGACAGGGGGCTAGCCTGTCGCCATACACCGGGCTCCAATTACGAAGCAGATGACATACAATACGCACATATGCTCACACAATGAACAAATTGGTGCTTGCCTGTGGGTTCGAATCCGCTCCCTCTGGCTTGAGAGGCCGGCCTTCTCCCAACTAGGTTGCCATCGCTTTTTATAAAGAGTTTAATAAATGGCATGTTTCAACAACCTTTTAGCGTAAAGCTGAAGTCTTGCCAAATACATATTTCGATCCGCAAACTGCGAAAAGTTATCCACTAATCTAAAACTAACACATTTATAAACCTTTCAACACATCCACAAACTAATCTGGCCTTAACCTCTCAATAAATTATCCAAGACAATAATAACAAAACAAAAACAGGCATTAAACAGGTATAAAGTGTCTAATTATTGCTCTATCAACAATTCGGAGCGGCCATTAGGCAACCTTGCGCCAACATAATTAATTTAACTTCACCAAATGTACCTACGTTGTTTGAAACTACTCTTGTTATAACTGCGCGGTTATCCGGACTAAGCCTAAAATATCACTTTTAGCCATCGAAATAATAACAAAGATAGAGAGACGTACAAGAGACTATAGCGAGAACGAGACAGCAATAATTATCACTGTTGCGTTTGGTTGCTTTTCTTCGTGACTACGATAAGATGTGTGCAGCACCTAATTTATGCGGTCTATTTTTAGGTTTTTTTTTTCCAGATCGCTCTTTATATTATATGTATGTATATTATGATAGAAACTTTTAGTAAATGTTATAAAAAATAGAACATTTTTTATTCGATTTTGTAGGTAGCTCATAAAGAGAAAAGCCAAAGCAGAGATAGTTGACACAACTTTTTTTTTAAGTTATAAAATTAACATGTAGTTTAAAAAACTAAAACACACGCTCTCCACCTCCTGACTCTATCATCAGATCAACGCAGATACCAAATAATAGTTTTGCCAGATGATAGCATTATTATATGTGGCTCAGATGACCTACATAATATAGGTTTTAGTTTAAAAAAATATCTTTATATTATATAACCTAAATCTATATATTTTAATTATAATATCTTTAAACATTAATACATTGCACACCTCTAGTGTAATTTAGTCCTAGAGGTTATACATACTACATAATATAGGTACAAGGTTTTATATCGATATGACGGTAACATTTATTTCTAAGATCATTTTATTCTAATAATAAAATGATCTTATCTAAAATGATCGAATCTAAATTCGATTTATTATCCATTATTTGTTAGTTACGAGTAGTTACTAAAAAATAATGAATTGAATAAAACCTACACATTTTTAACCACATTTTTACATTTGGTACAAAAATTTATCAATATATTTACTTATTTTTTGGGGGCTGAGCTACCCACGTCCGTAGGAGTGTACTCTATTCTGGTTCCCTACACGTGGTAGTGCTAACCGGGTAGCAAACTCTGGTGGGAGGCTTCGGCCGTGGCTAGTTACCACCCACCGGACCAAGCCATGCCGTGAAATGACCTAGTCGTGTTTCGGGATGTTGTCCGGTGTAACCGTTCCGAAGACGGGTCTGAGCAGTAGCGCACTTGTAGCGCCTCACTCAACTGCCGTTTTTGTACTTCTTCACTCTAGTAAACTTCAAGGCTAGAGTGAATCTTATACCTTTAAATGAGCAATTCTTGTATTTAATTCAATTCCAATTATATATATATAATTGGAATCTCGGAATCGGCTCCAACGATTTTCATACAAATTAGTATATAGGGGGTTTCGGGGGCGATAAATCGATCTAGCTAGGAATCATTTTTAGAAAATATCATTTTATTCGTGTTTTATCGATAATCAATCTCAACTGAAAAATATGACTCTTCCTGACATCTATTGGCGAATAATAATACTACTATTTTTTGTGAGCAACTAATTGCTTTAACGACACAACAGCAGATGGCGTTGTTAAGTAACACGAAGTCAATGAGTGTTTGCTTTGAGGTTAGACTAAAATCAATTGTTTATTATCCAAAAAACACAATTAAAAAATAAAAAAAAATACCGAGCAAAGCTCGGCCATCCAGGTACTAAGTCCTTATAGGTCGTCGTGCTCCATCTTAGACCACAACGTCGCTTAACATCAGGCGAGTTGGTGGTCAAACGATGACCTATTTTACATGAAAAAAAAAAAAAAAAACTTACAAGGTAACAGTATCTGTACAATACAAATTTAGTTCAAAAATGTTCTAGTAACGTTTCCAAAGCGCACCCCAAATAAGCTAATCTATTTATTTACGCTTCACTTGCCACCAACAGACGAGGGCAATAGTTGAAAATGGAGTCATTTTAGGTCAAAAACTACAACGGGAAATTATAGAAGACTAATAAACGAATTTTAAAAGTTAAATGAATCGAGTGTGTTTCAAAGTTTAAATGAAAACAGGAGCTTAATCCCCCGTTATAGTAGAGGCAACTTTACCGACAAAAAAAGTTAAATAGACTTCATTCTATATTCATTGGATTTTGATGAATAATACTAACGATTTAAGGTGACTTATTCAATACTAGCATTTTTGCCAGCGACTTCGCTCGCGTTTCATAGCGTGTCACTCAGGGATAATGTAGCTATCTAATGGTGACAGAATTTTTGAAATCGGACCAGTATTTTTTGAGTTTATTCAATACAAACAAACATATAAAAATACAAATATTTCTTCTTAATAGTATATAGTGTATAGATGACTATAACTTTAATTCGACCAAAATATTTGGTACTTTAAATTTTTTCTGGTAGCTAAAATTAACAGTACAGGCTCCGTATCATGAAATCTTATAGAGATGATTTTTAGGTTTAGCCGCCGATGCTGTACGATTATGAACCTTATTACGCGGCGATACCATTCCTGTCGATTTCCAGCTGAACTTAAAAATCATCGCTATTAGATGTCATGGTACGGAGCTGCTACAGTAATAAATAATAAATAAATAAAAAGGTATTTATTTCCAAAAACTAAAAAATAAAAAAGACAAATTACTAAACAAAAATAAATAACAAGCAACAATTTTAGTTTGGCAATTGTGATACTCTCAGCAATGTAAAAACCAGCTCTGCGTAGGCTGGCTAGCCTCCGTAGAGCTGGTTTTTAGAGTATCCCAATGCTCGAACTAAGATGTTAGTCCAGTATAACTAGTGAGTACGGATTTAACAAACACAGAGAAAGAAAAAAAAAATTAGTAATACTAGTAATAATGAATTTTAATTAACAGTAATCAACGGATTTCAATTACGAGTAGAGCTATAAAAAACAAAAACAAAAAATATTGGGCTCAACATATTATGTTTGCCATCGTTAAGGTGTATGGTAAGGCGCGGCAGTTGTCTCGCTCGCTCGCGACACTATTAAATTAGATAAAAAGTAAAGAATGTATTTTTGAAATTTTTTGCCTATATTGCATTGAAAACAGTATTAAAAACTATTAAGAATAGTTTTTAGTTAGTATTATTATTTTAGTATAGTTCGTTTTAGATTTGTTAGTTTAGCCTTATTTAAATTTTATTGTAATCATTTTAAACTTAAATTCCAAATAAATAAATTTTTATGTTGATATTTTGATTTAATCCTCAGAAAAACGTAAACACGTTATTTTTGTACGTTGTTACGTTTTTTTTAGGTATATATCAAAAATTGTTCAAGAGATAACACCAAATTAAGGACACGACGAGATGACGTGCTTTCTTCTGCAGAAGTCAATTAAAGAAAATAAAAACACAAAAATATCTTCACCTCTCTCAGACAGAAACTCAGTAAACTTGATTACCAAGTACCGTTCTAAGATCTGACCTGGAATCGGTAGACCATTCTAGCACACTAAACTTGATAACATCGGTACGATCGTGCTTCAGCGAACGGATTATTTAAGCCTATCTGTTTGAAATGAGTTATCGGCTGTTCTAGCAGTGTTGCCATGTCAAACATTTTGCTTGACTTTCGGGAGATTATTATATCTGACTAATGAATCATTTTGGCATCATTATGGCTCGTAGAACCGACGGCTGATGGGGCAGAAATATTATCGAGTGGCAACCACGAACCGGAAGACGCAGCGTGGGAAGGCCTACAAGTTAGACTGACGCTCTGGTGAGGGTCGCGAGAAGCGCAGGACTGGTCGTTGTGAAGATCATTGGGGGAAGTCTTTGTCCAGCAGTGGACGTCTGCCAAGCTGATATGATGATGATGATAAATGAATCATTTTAACAAAATTCAGTGTGGGTTCGTCCAAATATCAGTTATCGCTTGCTATAGATATTATTACAGTTTTCAGTGAAGTAACTAGGTATATACTGCTGCAGCCAAAAACAAATGACACAAAGATATTTTACGTTATCCAAAACCTTCGATTTGTGTACATCTATTTTTTTAGGACTCAGGCACATAGTTATTGATTTTCTATTTTACATCAAATCAGAGTGATATATTTTACCAATAATCAGGTAAATAGCTGTGTTAGATTTCCAACGAGACGACAATATTGAGTTTGAACTAGGTGAATTGTAAATCACCTTAAAAGGAAATTGAGATTGTAATCTGGCACCACCTTTTACCTATAGTACAAGTTTTGATACTCAATTCAGTACACAGCATGGATCGGATCATTGCTCCAAATCGAATTAATGTTTGTTTGATCGTCCTGCGATATTTCGAACCATGTGGAATAGCTGTTTAGTGAACTATAACTCGTTTAGATTCACTAGCGAAGAGCTTTGTGATTTTACGAGTAATTGAATTTAGGTAGTGTAGGTATTTGCGGTTGTTTCTATCAATTGAGACTAAATTATGGGAAAATCTGGTTTTAACTAGTTTTCAGGCGTGTTGCGAGAGACGACAGTCATGGTACAATAATATATATATTGCGAAAGGGACGGATGATAGGTGACATATTTGACGAAATGATAATTTTATATTTTGTACGTTACTTAATTTTTTTTTTTTTGTTTTTGTTTGTATTTTTTTTTTTTTTTCTTTTGACTTGTTTATGTTTGACAATTATAATTATGACCAAATGGAATTGGAATTTGAATTTGAATTTCATTATTGTTGTTATTATTATTTTTTGTTATTATTTAATGTGAAATTTGTAATGTGAAAATGAATAATGTAGATACATATAATTGGTAATTAATTAATATAATTGGCATGTGCCGTTTTAATTAAAAAAAAAAAAATACACTCCGCCTGGTATTGCATTCCGAGTCGAAAAATGGTAATGTGGGCAACACGTAGTGACATCAATAGATCGAAGGTTTTTTTTTTTTGGCGGGAACCGAAAAGATGGTGTCGTGTTTTTGTATTATTTTCTAAAACTTGTGATTCTTCGAGTGTTAAAGTGTAATAATGGTGGATTATTAACGTTTACCAGTTCGTCAACGTGCACGAGTGTGGGCAAATGATACAAACATCGCGAAACGCGATTTTTCGTGTTCTCTACAAAACTTCACTTAAAGTTTCAGTAAAGTATCCATAACTTTACTGGAATGGGGAAAGGGGAGGGATTCATCGTCTTCATCATCACCTCATCATCATCATCCCATCATCTGTTACTGAAGGAAAAATTATTACTAAGAATCCGACTGAAGGAAGAGTATCCATGGTCATGAATAATTTAAAAAAAAAAAAATCATTAGATCGAAATATGTCAATTACAAATAGTTCGAAAGAGACGTCATTTCGTGTTTTCTCCCGGAATGCTAGTACCTACTTATTTTTTTAGATTATGACGATAGTTTTGATTTAAAACAATTCAGCGAAATAGCTCAAAGCATTTTAGCACACCTATACATTTACACAACATTACGCTACAAATAACGCTACATTATATGTTATTTACGCTCGCATGTGGTGCCAGCGATCAGTTCCAAATTCATATTTTTCCAAGTCCCATACAATGCAAGTTACAGAGGCCTCTAGCAAAAAAATTCATACACACATACATACATACATACATATCATATATCAACATAGGTAGATACACGGCAAACTACTACAACGTTAGTGGAGTTCGAACATACCGTTTTAACAAGTAAAAGGTTAACGCAAACTTCTGATAGCGCCGCTATATTGCGAAATTCCTCATTAATTGAAAAAGTTCATTCCTTAGAACAATAAAGTGTTATTTATAACAAAAGTTTGTAAACAAGGAATTGTAAAGATCTCGGTTGTGGATTAATTAAAATTAATTAATTAGACAGCTCGATTAAAATACTTTTGTGTTGGATGGTCGTTAATAATGCTTTACTGTTTATGAACAACCAGGATTACTACTACAGGTGTATTTTAGGCGGAAGTATGGAAGTAAGCGAGTTTGTTTTATTTTTCTTTCAAAGGGACCGATTCTGAGAGAAATCTAATCAACGAAACTAGAATAAATATATATATTTTTTCATTTACATTTTCACGTACTTCACACTAAAATGAAGAAATCGTAAGTAACTCTGTCTGTCTGTCAATTTGTAGGCTTTTCACAGCTAAATGGCTGAACAGATCTTGATGATTTTTGATAATTCGTTTACTATATCACTAGGCTAGCACTAGGGCTAGTGTTATATAAGTAGGCGAGACTTAGGGACTAGACTAAAATTATTATATTATCTTTTTTCCTACTAAGTTGACACGCACAAAGTGTAGGTATTTAGAGAAATCTTCATTGTATTTCGTTGTACTTTGTTAGACTCTTCGTTTCGAAAACCACGTTATTTGCTAACTTCATTTGAAACGGCAAGCAGAGATAATACAAATATCTTACTTATATTTCCAAGTAAAGATAGCTCGTGGAGAAAATTGGCCGCCATAAAACGGCGCAGGCAAATGTAAATAATACATTTTTCATAGTACACACCGAGTCGAGATACCCACCGTTCAGCGTATCCGATACTTTAACTAAATCCAATATTAGCCAACTCTATATTGAATTAGCTTCAACATTTGATTGTAAAATATATTCGCCAACTTATTTGGTATTTTCATCATATTTACGTCTCCAAAGTCAAATCTGTCTAGACGATTCTATTGATATGTTACTAAAGTGACGCAAATAGGCTGTGTTAGTTCAGATTGATTCTCGGAATATTTCCAAAACATAGTCTCCAAGAAACTTATTAACTTACAAAATAATAACAACTGTATGTTTGAAGGAGAGAATTAAACTTTTAGCTTCGAATTATAATAGAATAGCACACTCTAATAACAAGTCTAATAACAAGTCTAATAACAGTTTAATAGTCTGAGTCTAATAACAGTCTAATAGGGCGGCAATTCAGCTAAGCTCAGCCGATGCTTAACTAAATCATTGGTGTTACGTTTGTCTTAAAAAATCGGACGGAGAATGGCTCAGTATTATGAATGTCTCACAAACGTACTAACTGGACTACTAGTCCGTTTTTTTACTAACAAACGCAACATCAACGCTAAGCATCGGGTATGGTTAGTTGAATTGCCCCATAGAAACGACCGCTGAAAAAAAGCTTTTCTCAGAGCTCTGCATCCCTCCCCAATCTCCTCCCATTTTACATTTTCCGCTCGGCGGCAAAAACTAATTCATATTATAACTGGGGGCGATCTTTTTAAAATATTTCGGATCATCTTGCGTCGTTGTGAAATACGTGCCCCGGGGGAAATTTATTTGCGGTGGTGATCGCCGTAATGCCTCGGTGTCCCTCGCTGGATGAGAAAGTTGAGTTGCCAGTGGAGGGTTTGAAACATGTTGAGTTTAGCCGGAGAGGTACATGCGGTTGAGTATTGGGACTGTAATTGCCAACTTTGTGGCTTGTCGTTATGAAAATGTAGTAAAAACTTCATTATAATTATTTACTAATGGCTCTGTAGGCTGAGAACCTTGTTGCTGGGGTCTATCTTACTCTACAGGTCGCATTAAATTTCTCAACCGATTGCCGTGAAATTTTTGTTAGTAGATTCGATAATTGTTCAGATTTTTTGTCGAGCTCGTTTTTGGAAGGTTTTCAGCGTAGCTTAAGATAGTTGGACATGAATCTGGACATACGAAAGCATTTTTGTCGAAGCTAAAGAAGACTGTAGAACTACTTATTTTACACTAGGCTATTGACAAAAGTTTTCCGTAAGTTAGTGGAAAATTTTAACATTTGTAATATTTTAATAGGTACCTGCAACGGTCAGAACTCGTGGCCATAGAAATAAAAAAAATATTCCAAAAAACACACCAACCACTTTACATCAATACCTTTATCAACTGTTTCATCCATACGCATCTATATCCACTTTTACAAAGTAATTAACTGCATACTTAGTGATATTTAGTGATTAGTCGCTTTTAGTGATAAGGCCGCCAGTTGTTACACTATTTAATAAGTTTTATCATTATTTTTCTCTTGTTGTTTTGTTATCTGTGGTGTGAACAATAAAGAGTTTATCTATCTATCTATACTTTTTAACCTACAATTCAGAAACCATCCAATTTGATTAGCGGAATTTTGTGTGGTTCCTGAATTGATCGAACTATCGGTGGCAGCTGCAGTTTAGGCTTTCATTCGCTTGGGAACGTACTATATATGCCCGCAATGTATGATACTACATACAGTTGGAAAAGCAATTTCGTTTTAGCTGTTTTAATTTGGAGCTAACAGTAGTTACAGTTAGTTACGTCCAGGGCGTATTCAATAAACATCGTCATCAACGTTTGATGACGTCATTGTACCCAATTATGCTGTCCGGTTTCATAACATGACATGCATGGTTTCATAACAGGAGTGCATTTCTACATTTTAAAGTTTTTTTCCATTAAACGACTTAGGTACGTACTATTTTCCACCTACTGCTAAGTAATACTCTTTAGGGCGATTTTTTCCGCTCTTGTGTCTTTCTGTCTTGTGCTTGTTTAGTTTTGTGCCTTTCTGTTGCCTTATTGTCTTCTGATCACAGAGCTGGAGATACTAACGTGCTAATAAAGTTTTTCTTAGTTCTAGTTTAGATAACTATAGTTAATATTATATTTATTATTCACCTGCTTCGTCCCACTGCAAGGCAAAGGTCTCTCTCCGCCATTCATTCCTCTGTATCTTGTGCAATCCAGGTCTAATCCTTCGAATATGACTAACATTTTTTATTTAAAAAAATCCTATAAACACTTACCTAGTGTATAATCTAAGTTTTTAGCAGCAGTGTTAGATAAATTCAATCCAGCGAGTTGAAAAGTACAAATAGCCATCATTGTGCCGCGTGGGAAATAACCAAGCCGCCGCTCTCATACGTTTACATGGCAATCACGCTTATGGACACATGACAAATTACTTTGTTGTTACAAAGGATGAAATAAAGAGTGACAGAAAGACAACTCTGATGTAGAAGTATAACTTTGCTCGTCGCCATACTATAGACACAAGACTGCAGGACTACAGAAGGTATAATCGCCAATTACGTTATATTAATTGTGACATTAATATAGGAAAGCGATGGCAGCCTAGTTGGCCTAGTTGGCCTAGTTGGCCTGGTTGGTTAGCTAAAAGGCCCGCCTCTCAAGCCAAAGGGAGCGGGTTCGAACCACCAATTTGTTCATTGTATGAACATTTGTGCGTATTGATCTGCTACATGACTGGAGCCCGGTGTATGGCGACGGGCTCGCCCCCTGTCACATTTGGGACTGAATATCGTCCGGCGAAGTGTGGGTGTTGTATTACACCTCTGCTATGATTCCGGTGAACTGTAATTTCTATAACTAAGCAGAAACAGATTACCTTACCGTATCGTACACGTCTATGCAACATGGTGTTTTGCATTCCCGCGGAATTTGTAAAATAAATAGTTTTACTCAACTAGCAGAGCACGAATTAACTAAAGACAACCTTGAGATCTAAAGAAAAAACAGTTGTCCCATAGATTTAGTGTACCATCAACGAGTTTTTTGTTTGAAACAGCTGTTATTTTTCTCGATTTTATCTTGCAATTCTCAGTTTATTCGTGCTCTGCTAGTGGTACTCCACTAGCAGAGCACGAATAAACTTATACTTAACTACTTCTACAAATTATACTTAATAAAGTTATACTTAACTACTTCTACAAATTCAATTCCCCGGGAATGTAAAGCAATATGTTGTACAGTCTCTTCAGAGTTTACTTTCTGCTATTATTTTAGTCTGTAACGTAGAGTAAGTAACGAGAGTGGTTAGATATGACGCCAGCAAGTACTTTCATCTATCCTATTTGCAAGTATGATAAGTTGTAGGTACTTAATAACTGTGATAGGTACGCTGGTACGCTGTGGGGCTTTAAAAAAGTAATAAATAATCAAAAATGAAATTTTTAAATCACACGCACTAAAATGCCTACTGAGCTGGTACTTTGCCTTTCATGACCATTGAGGTCCTATTACTCGTATTACGTAAAGAGAAACTATCATTAGGAAAGGTTATGCTCAATTTTGTAGAGAGTTTAAACTAGAGTCTGCTGCAGCGCTGAAACAATAATTAGTGATCTAACCACACAGTTAAACACGCGCTAGAAAGCTTTTTCTCGCGACCAAAAGGTCGAAAGCGACTTGGGCGCTCCAGAGCTTACAAGCAACTAAGTTAAGTGTGGCCGGATAACTGCATTTGAAGGAAATATTATATAGTAGTCATGTGTTCATGACATTATATACTATTAAATAAATGTATAAAATATACTATTACTAAAAATAATAATAAAGGTATCCCATTTTTAGTACGTTTTGTTAAAATAAAAATAATATTAGTTTCAAAAAACATTTATTTAAACTTAACGACTAGATGTTAAGTGTCTTTGGAATGTAGACAAAAATATTGTTTGCAATTATATTACATTCTGTTTAATTATATTAGCTAGTTTTGGACATTGTTTAGTTTTAAATCTATTTAAATAGCTTTTAGATCCTACATTTAAATAAGAAACATTTAATTTAGTGTCGTTTAAGGAAAATGTTTTAAATACATCTTTAGTTGACTTTATTAACATTAACTACTAAAAATCGATTTTGAAAACTAATTTAAATTTGAGGAAGGAATATAAAACAAAATAGATCTTGCGTATTTACAAAGTAAAAAAATATTTTCCTAGTTAGTATAAGAATTATCCCTAGTATAAAAAATAAAATCTTAGCTCCAATCGCTCTTAGCGATAAGGTCGCCAATAGTCACACTAGTTTTTGAGAAAACCTGCTCTTTTGTTAACAATTTCAAATATGAACAACAAAGAAGAGTTAGTCTATCTAAGTTTAGAAGAAAAAGTTTTCCATTGAGACTTTGAAAAATGTACATCATGTCTCTTTAAATACACTTTGAGAAATGACAAACCTAGTTTGAAGCTACCATGTACTCGTAAGTATCACGTGAGTTTTAATCTAATAAATTGTAACACTATCGAAGTAGCGATCAGCATTGCCGTAGAGAGACAGCTAAGACCTGGAAAGAAGACAGAAGTTGGAAAAGTTATTAACTTCATCAGCAATCGATTTTTAATGTAGGTTAATGTACCCTTAAGTATTTTTTACACCAGCACCTTGTATAAAGGTAATAGACCTTGTATATAAAGTCTCAATACTGATTTTAAATGAGACACGACTATATTTATGTATGTGTATATCTGATTGAAGTAGGTAGAGTGTAATTTTTTGTCACTCTAAGCGCTCAACCACGACTTTGCCACCATCAGTAGAAGCTTTGAGCGGTGCAGCAAAAATAACAAACGAACAAAAATAATAAGGCGGAGACTGACTGATAACATTTTATCGTAACATATTGTGCTCACGTATTAACTTGACGAGTCGAGCCACTGCCCGCGAACACGCAAATCTATCGAGTTTTTCGCGAACCCTTTGAAGCGCGCTCACTGCGAGCCTCGAGTCAGTGCGCTGACAAGCCTGCAGGCTCGCGAGCCTCAAGCCAGTGCGTTGACAAGCCTGCAGGCTCTCGTGATCGCGGCTAACGGCTCGCCTCGTTGAACTGATACGGCGAACTATTATAGCAAAAGGATAGGCGTACTCGATACATTATGAGGGACATATTCAGTCAGTCTCCGTCTTTAAAAGCACGTTACTAGGGGCTGCACTCAGTAGCAACGCTCTGCCTTCCGAAACCGCGTTCCTTGCCGCACCATTTCCCGCTAAGCCAAAAGTCGTGGCTAAAAAGTAAGCCATCCATTACCCAAGCAACAGTAAAAACAAATTTAAAAATGTTTCATTCAAAAACACAATTTTGCAGTCAAACGACCCGCCAGACTGATTACGCCCGATCCTAATTGACATGTGTTTTGACGACAAAATCGATTACCTACTCGCTTTGCCGTGCAACAAAATATGTCAAATATGCAAAATTGCATGACTGCAGTTGCCAGTTAGGGCAACTCCGTTCGAAGCGATGTTTGAATTTTTAGCTGGTCGAACAACAATAAATGTCGTTTTTGTTGTTGTGTTGTGTTGTGAGCTACATAGTTTTGGACGTAGGGTTAGACCAACTGTTGCGTGTTGATTGGTACAGATCTTTTTTATGATTAGATCTTGTTTTGGGAGCTACGTTTCTAATGGACACTTGGTCTAAATTAAAGAATTACCTAAGTCCTTGCTTAACTAGTTTTACAAATTTGCATATTTTTACACCTTAAACCTTAAGCCATTTCTTAGGATAATCATAACTTTATGTGCCCGACAAGCGAACATTTCCCTAGGAGTAGTTTAAAACTCGTTAAGAGGGCCGCGACGCTCTGAAATTTCCACGCGCTACTCTAATTTTTTGAAAACCATTTGTCAGATTATGATGAAATTTAGCATGTACAATTAAATTAACAATATTTCCGCCCATAGATTCTTGTTTTTTTTTAAAAACGTTATCAAGCGAAAATAGAGCTATGAAAAAATTCCACATTTTTCAGGGGTCACTTTTAACTGATTTATAGGTAGACAAAGCAAATTAATTCCATTCCATTACATAGGGAGGTTGTCTACATCATTAGCTGTTAAATGAATCCATAATACAAGGGAAATTCTTAGTTATTTAAGAATGATTACAGAAGTGCAAAAGTCATTAAAAAAATTGAAATTGCACTTTGTCACTCTGTAGGTAACTTTAGAGGCTCGTCAGTATCATTACTCGCTCTCTTCGCTCGTCTTCTTCTAGACGAAATGGCTATAGAATACCTTAAACCAATGCGAAGTTAGTCTAAAGTGGTCGCCGGACTCTTAAGCAAGGACTTGGGCAATTCTTGTATGTAGTGCATGTGGCCGTTAAAGTAAGTAATAAAAACAAGTTATTTACCTCGGTCTCTTTGGGAATTAGCCGAGTTGGGCGTCTCTGGCGTTGACGGTGGTGGATCTGAAATACATTTTTGTGTTTTAATTTTGTTACAAGTAAAAATAATAGGTTGATGATCTATGTCTCCAGTTATATTGGCTAATTCAAATATCTTTGTAATCTGTTGAGTTAATTGTTGTTATATTTTGAACTGGCTGTGCCCGCGGTGCTACCCGCAGCTTAAGAGTATCTTAGGTGCTATTCCAGAGTATAAGCTACCTTCGTACCAAATTTCATAAAAATCCGTCTATCCGTTAGAGCGTAAGGAGTAACAAACACACACACAAACTTCTGCCTTTAAAATAAAATTATGAAAGTTACATGAGTGCTTGCTCTACTAAAGAACAAAAGCTTGATGTGTCTAAGTGAGAAAGTATAAAAATGTGATGTAATGTAAATAGTGCTCTACCTAGCTATAAGTATGTAAATTACCTTTATAAAATATATCCCTCTTCCTGCTGTAGTAGTTAGCAAGTGGTACTTGCATGTCACATAGGATCTCCACCGTGGGCGGCAGAGCGTCGACCCTCACGACGGCGCTCGCGGAGGCCTTGTACCGCCCGTCTATGAGGCGGAGCGTCGTTTTAGCGTTTATAAGCCTGAAAAAAGATTACAAATAAATAAATATTTACCTCTTCAAATTTTAATAAAAATCTAGGGTCAGCTGGGGCAAATGCGTCTGTGAGGCAATCGGTCTTTCTCGAGAATTACTGACAAATTCCTCACAAATTAGGCACTACCTACATCTTTTTTTATCTTTAGTTGCAATAATCTGTACAAGATGGCGTTAGTTGCCTAATTTGTGAAGGGTTTGTCAGTAATTCTCGAAAGACGCCATTGCCATGCCCCACAGACAAATTTGCCCTAGTTGACCCTATTAAAAAAATAATTATATACGTTGTGAAGCTTTGAAATAGTTATACAGTGTTTTACTTTTTCTTTCTTTTGAATGCTTTTACTTCATCGAAAAATACAAAACACTGTATACTATTGCATATAATGTCTGCAATATGTCTACTTATGAACGTTTGACTTGGAAAAACAGTTTGATGTATTTGCATCGGGAATTACGAGTACAAGTTCAAATAACTCTAGCTACTCTGAAAGTTTATGATTTCGAATCACAGTACACCGAACTTAAGGCAACTTGTAGAAATAACCACCTACTCGTACTAAGCGGTTCGCCTCCACCTTCTTAATACGAACGGCTAGGGACTGGAACCGTTGGCTACCATCTGTTTTTCCGACTAAATACAACCTAGGTATCTTCAAGCCTTCATAATAATAATTTAGGCCATAAAGTCGCTTTACATCAGGCGAATCGGTGGTCAAATGTTGATAGGTCAACATCTTTATTTAAAAAAAAGAAGCTCGAGTTACATTTTTGATTTTGAGTGGTCAAACTGACAAATCGTCTTGGCATCATCAAGAATCAGAAGATAAGCTTGAGTTTTTACTGTATTAAACTGACATTTACAATATTTTAATTGTCAGTTAATTAGCCCTGCGTTTAAGATAACAATTAAATTTAACTGATAATTACAAGAGAGCAAGTGGTAGAAGCACCTATAATTTTATTATTGTTGTTGTTGTTGTTGTTATTGTTGTTGTTGTTGTAAGCAGAATTACTATCTATAGTATTGATATACCTAACTCCATGAGCCTATTGATATTTCACTGCACAATCGTAACAAAACAGTAACTGATTAAATCCCTATCGCGATATCATTTAATCTGCGCTAGTCAGTAAATGTGGCCAAAAGCCGGCCTCTATCTGCCATATTTCCAACATTGTGTCGGCCAAAATGTCTGCTAAACAATAGTTAAGCCAATGGATTGGCCGATCGCTGTATTAGGGATTATCAACACGTACTCTTACTTAGTTTAGACAGTTGAATTAACCATTGGTTAATAATTTTCATTTTAAACACGGATCAAATGGTAAAAATGCGTCTGTAGGGCAATTGCGAAGTCTTTGGAAAATAACTGACAAACCCTGCACAAATTAGGCGCCAACCACATATTTTTTCTATCTTTAGTTACAACAATCTGTACTAGATGGCGTTAGTTTGTGAAAGGGTTTGTCAGTAATTCTTGAAAGGCGCAATTGAGCCACAGACGCATTTGTCAAAGTACCAGTTGAACTACATAATTATAATCACGCCTCTTTCCCATAGGGGTAGGCAGAGACCACACTAATCCTTTAATTAATTTTAAATGGTATACGTAAATTTTAGAAACAGATGCGGAACGGAACGCACGCAGTCCGCGAAGCAATCTGACAAATACATATTACACAATCTGCAAAACATACTGAAAAACGCCATCTAGTTTTATTTACTACTAGACTAGATATTTGTCCCGCGGCTTTGCTCGTATTTCATAGTCTATGTCATTCAGGGATAATGTAGCTTTCTAATGGCAAAATAATTTTAAAATAGGACCAGTAGTTTTTGAGTTTACTCGTTACAATCATACAAAGATACAATTTTTTTCTCCTCTTTAGTGGCTTTGTTTTATATCATGTGTACCTAGATTTATAACTGGCTGGTGAAAAGTACCAGATTTAGTTTATACTATAGTGTGTGTTTATATTAGTGCAGTAGTGTGGATAAACTAAATCTGGTACTTCTCACCAGCCAGTTATTAATCACTAAATATTGTACCTGGTAGTGTAGGTAAACTAAATCTGCTACTTTTCACCAGCCAGTTATAAAACACTATATAGTGTAGTAGTGTATGTAAACTAAATATGGTACTTCTCACCAGCCAGTTATAAATCACTATATAGTGTAGTAGTGTACATAAACTAAATCTGCTACTTTTCACCAGCCAGTTATAAAACACTATCAGCCTTAGAAATAAAGTTTTAAAACATGTGTACACACATTGTGTAACACAAAAGCTGAAAAATAAAAATATTTTTGACTTAAACGTTGTGTACAGTTCGTGTACAGTTGTAACAAAATCAAAGGAAAATAAACATTCGTTAAACGGCCGGGTACCCTTGTTTAGCGGGTGTGTACGGGGTCAAGATGGCGGATTTCACTATAACAGCTGATCTACACTCAGTAACTATGATAGAAACTGTGTCATGTTTTTCTATTGTCAAAACAAAAACGTTTTAATGATATTGTGACATTAGACACATTGTAGTGTTGACATTGATTGTTCCGTTCAGAAATTTGTTGTTAGTCTCCCACTATAACCAAAAGAAAATGTTTTCCTCTAAAATAGTTTATTACGACGAATTTTGGACAAGAGATTCAAAAAACAACATAGTTTATTAATATTACTTTCCTAAAACGTAAATTGTACGTGCAATACTAAAAATTAGGGAGCTTTCTTAAAAAATAATCACTAAAAAACTATTTGGACGAAAAAGTTTCTAAACGAATTTACCAAAAGTTGCCAGACGAAAAAGAAAAAAGTGTTAAGCATGTGTGTAAATACCCAATACCGATTCACACTTTATTGCTCAAACAATAGTTACACGTTTGTGTAGCGCTATTTACTGACTACTCAATGTCTAACTGAACATTGGTTTAGCAGATGTTTATGCATTTTTTTATTTCTAAGGCTGTATAATTATAGTGTAGTAGTGTAGATAAACGAAATCTGGTACTTCTCACCAGCCAGTTATAAATCACTAAATAGTGTAGTAGTGTACATAAACTAAATATGGTACTCGTACTTCTCACCAGCCAGTTATAAATCTCTACATGGTTTAAAACAAAGCCATTTTCCGCGTCTCTCTGTCTGTCTGTCTAACTCCTAAACCATGCAACGGATTTTGATGTGGTTTTGACTATCAGTTATTTCAAATCAGATAATTTTTCACAAAATGTTTGTAGGCACCGTGCGAAATCGGGGCGGGTCGCTAGTTAATAATAAAAAAAAACATACCTCCGATATCTTGTTCTAGAATTATTTGATATTAGCTGCGCCTTTCGGTTAAAAATCCTATGTGCTATTCTAGACTATAATCTATCTCTGTACCAAATTTCATCCAGATCTGTTCAGCCGTTCTGGCGTGAAAGAGTAACAAACAGTCATCCATCCATCCATCCATTCTTACAAACTTTCGCGTTTATAAATTAGTAGGATTGTACTTTTAAAATCCGAGCAAAGTATAATTGATATTCAACAGTATTCCGTAACCATAGTTACACATAGAAGCCACTAAAATTTCGAGCTACCTTAATAATAAATACAAATTGATATTCAATACACAGTAGGTAGGGAAGCTCAGAAAAGTAATTCGATATTCGATATCAAATTCAATTTTCGATATTATTCAATATTCGATAGCAAACGAAATAATCCAATCACGATAGTCCACCTTGGTCGAATCTAAATATCGTAGGGCGGGGAATTAATTCTAGAAACGTAGCAGGTAGTTCTGTCCCCATGATACTCGTAGTAACCACTATAGTACCCCGCGGTTTCGTTTGCGATTAAAAAGTATCTTAAGTGTTATTCCCGACTATAATCTATCTCTGCGCCAAATTTCATCCAGATCCGTTCAGTCGTTCTGGTGTGATTGAGTAACAAACATCCATCCATCTATCTAAACATCCATCCAAACTCTCGCATATATTATATTAGTGTGATGTGATTACATAATGATGATGAATAACAATGATGTATAACATCATTATGTAATCACATTCTCACAAAAATCAAACAAAATTCATTTCTATGCTATTTCACTAATTTGCCCAACCCTTCAGTATAGTATTTTTACGTCCCATACAGCAGGGACACCGACCTACTTTGTGTTAAAGGGTGATTGGCCCACGACGCTGGCTCAGTGCGGGATGGTGGATGTCACAAGTCCGAGAATTATTCATTGTAGGTCATGTCGGTTTACTCACCATGTTTTTTCCACAGAAAGAGCACGTGCCAAATTTAAATGCACATTATTTTTTTCTAAGATAGAAAAGTTCATTGGTACGCGGTCAGGATCGAACCCACAACCTCCGGATCGGAAGACGCGGTCCACTCTACTCGGCCAAAACGACTAACGAAACCAATACGAAATCGACCAAACCGTTAATGTGGTAGAAGTTTGCATTAAAATGAACAAACAAAAGTACATCACTTTTCATACTAATAAAATCACACTATACGAGTATAAACGTGAAAGTTTGTGTGTTTAGATTTTTAGAAGAAAAATATATTGTGACTCCAAAAAATTAGTCTGTAAAGGACATCAACCTGAACCGCAAGGCGTTACTAGTACAGTACTACTGTTACATACTATAGTAGGCTAAAATCATCGAACCGATATTTCCCAGAAAAATTCATCCCCAAATACACCTAAAAACCACTCTCCTTTTGGACAGTAATCTAAAATCATCGAACCGATATTTCCCACAAAAATTCATCCCCAAATACACCTAAAAACCACCCTCCTTTTGGACAATAGGTTAAAATCATCGAACCGATATTTCCCACAAAAATTCATCCACAAATCAAAGGCCGTTCGTTCATGTCCCAAATACCCATGTGTATGTAAGGCAGGGATTACACGGCATATATCGAATGCCGAAGCGACTAGCTGAATACGATGCGGGCCAACTTTCGCGGGGCATCCGAATTATTCACACTAAATCTTATAGTTAAGTATGAGACATAGGTACATACGTGACCGTACTATGGGCTACTTATATAATCATTTATTTTAATTGTACACTAAGCATAATTTTCGATAAAATATGTACTTAGTTACTCAGTTTATTGCCTGTTCTTCTGAGTAGTGGCTCTTTTACCGAATAAGGCGGTTGAGTCATTTTTATAACTTCGACGTCCTTATGTGCTTCAATACCCAATTGAATAAAGACATTTTGACTGACTTATTATCTTGTATATTATTCCTTGGCCGGCAGGTGGCGCGAGCGCATCGTCACTCGAGATAGAGGACGACCTCATAGACGATCGTGCGACGACGTCGCGTCGTGGAGACTGCAGCCTGGACCCGTCAAGCACAAGACCGAAACGCATGGCTATGCATGGAGGAGGCCTTCACCCAGATTTGGGTGCCCTAAATTAATTTATGGAACTTTTTTTTTAATGTAGAATAGGTCGATGTTTGACCACCAACTCACCTGATGTTAAGCGACGTTGTGGTCTAAGATGGAGCACGACGACCTATAAGGTACTTATTCACTATACTTCGAATCTTTATATCTTTTTGATAAATGTATTACTAAGTAATATTTCTTAAATTTAATTGTAAGGGGAATAAAGGCTTTTTTATTTTATTTTCTTCTTATTATTTTATTAAAATCTTGTGTTAGTTGATTTAAAAAAAATATAAACTTGAATATCCAGTGAAAATAGAAATTGCTTTATTCATTCGAATCGTTTTGTTTCTGAATTTACGAATTTTTGACGGTGGCTATTTATAATTTTGAATTCAATAGGAATAAAATTCTCAACCCTATTTTTTTATGATTGTTCCTTACAAATTGAAATAACATAACTTAGACAAAAATCTAAAATCCAATAGGTAGGGTCAACTGGGGCAAACGCGTCTGTGGGGCAATTGCGTCTTTCGAGAATTACTGACAAACCCTTCACAAGTTAGGCAACTAATCTTAATATAAAATCATAATTCATCTTGTACAGATTATTGCAACTAAAGATAGAAAAAAGATGTAGGCGGACCTTATTTGTGAAGGTTTTGTCTGTAATTCTCGAAAGACGCAATAACCTAACATGCTCATTTTTTTAAATGAAATTGCGTTATTTTCATGGTCGTAAACTTTTTCGATCTATCAGCCTTATTGAAAGCATCTCAGATGATGTTATTTTATGTAAATTGAAAACGATCCAAAAGTCACCGAACTTCGAGTTCAGCCTCTCGATATTAAAGTAACGTTTAAAGACTGTTTTCTTTACATTATTTAAGATTCAGCGCACGACTTTCATAAATATGATCTTTAGGAGTCGTTAAGAAAAATGAAGTTCTAACAGTATGCATGAATTTCCACTACTTTTCTATAGCCAAGATATTAAAATTGGCAATTTTATAAATTGCAACTCTCATCCCAATAAATGGGTACTGTAAATCAGAATTGTGCGATTTATAGCGTGGAAGCAAGTGCGGGCTCGTCCGAGAATAATCCCGTGTATATTCCGATTAAGGGTTTTACTCACTGCGGACGATTCGGTTCGGTACATGTGATTTAAAAATACGGTATGCTTTTCTCTTTTCGCCTCTAAAATAACTGAGAGCGGCAGGATGATACAAACACAACTTTTCAATATGCATTAAACCAATACCAACACACTCAAAAAATGTTAATGAAGCGTTTTAAAACTTGTACCTAAAGTAAGCAAACACATGATGATTTTCAACCAATGTGTACTTTGACTTATAGACAAGTAAAATTAAGTTTTAATGTAACAACCTTAAAACTATTGAGTGCTATTAACCATTTTTACAGAATCAAGACAATGAGATTTAGATTTACAACTAAAAAAAGATTTTATTTTTTAGAAATTCAAGGAGTTGTTATGAATCTAACGCAGTGAGTGCAGGCTCTTATGAACGACATAGTTACTCGATATTACTCGTATTCACGAACCATTCGAGCACCTACTTCAAGAATTTCATAGTTTGGCACACTGTTTGAATTGGTATATTATTATGTACAAGAGTACAAAACCACAAAATCGAAATCCCTTACCATTTTAAAGATTTTTTTCTCATCAAGAAACATTGCCGTTGGAATTTATAGATGGGCATAAACATCGATATTAGTAGGCACAACACTAGAGGTGCAATTTCACTTGACGTCGTAACTTAGCTCGTCCGACAGGCGACGTGTGCACTATCTAGAAATGCTTTAGCGACGAGCAGAGCTTTGGACTTAGCATATCTGCACGTTGAGAACGTTCGCATGAGTGAATTACTACCCTAACCTAAACAAATTTGCAAATTGAAATAGCTGACTATGATCCAAAAAACAAGGTCTAACATTCAGCAAACATACTGACGTCATCCATCGTCATTAGTCTCTTTCGAACTTGTTGTAAATTACTTATTTCGGTCTTGTTTAGGCATCGATTGGCGTCACTACGTGTTTCTGAATGCTATACCTATTTATAGTAGTAGTTTACTATTTTACCATTGTTGTTAGACTTTTAAAATTAGTATACCGGTTGATTTTTTTTATCGCCTCGTTATTTTTATAAATGCAAAAAAAAAAAAAACTTAGGCCAAAGTTAAATTCGACTTGTGACGTTAAAATTCGGGCCCCCGACCACATTCACAATGTCATGTGGTTATGTATTAGTGAAAATTCATAAAAATATGCATATCGCATTGGTAATCATTGATCGCAATAGTGTGTCAACGACCTAGTTGTGGTGCAAAATGGTTTGTCGCGCTAATGTGATGGCGAATTTTAGTGTGTTGAACTAGCCTGCAGTCGAACTTTCGTGAATTACAGTTCAGTTATGTCGCCCAAGCGATACATTTTTCGCATTTTAATTCAGTGTCCGAAATGGGAGTGGAATGTGTATCAAAATTCAAAAGTTTCGGACAAAGTGTCCGAAAATATGACTGAAATGAAAACTCAAACTTTTAATCCTTTTCAATGTAATTTTTTGGTACATAAATGGCGTTGTGTTCAAGTTGTTATTGGTCACGCGATTTCTTATTAGTTATGTTACTTGGTCCATGGATGGTGTAACAAAAGAACGTTCTTGTATATTACACGGTAGTGGTGGTGGGAAAAGATGCTTTATAACAGTTCACGTAAAGTCTGTTATTTATCAACAATTTACCTGTTTCCAGCTAGTATGATGAGCTCAGGCTTCGGGAAGACACCTTCGATGATACAGATGATGTCCATGAATTCTTCATTTAATCTGTCTACTATCATATCAAACTTCGTCTCTGGAACTGGAACAAAAAGAATAAGAAAGATATGGTTATGAGAATCGCTTTGCAAGTAATATCCATTTTGAGTTGTACTAGCTTCCTAACTTTTTGAAATCCTAACCGACGAGACTGGTCAAAAGCTGTTTTTGCCATTTTCTATCAAAATATGGCGATCTTCACTGCTGAATCTACTTTTTATGAAATGTGTCTTTGCTGTTTAAATTAGGCAAAGTAAACTTAGGATTGACCTATAGAGAGAACGGAAAATTCCTCGCGCACTTTTTGACGTCATTGAAAATAAACCATATCACCATAGACTAAAATATAAAATAGCACAACACAAGGCATCGCTGTCGTTTCTGTTGATAGTATACGATTTTGTACTTTGAGCTATGGTGATATAGTTCAATTAATTATCAATGACGTCAAAAAGTACGTGAGGGTTTTTCAATAATTTTTGAGCCGAGTCATAATCTAAAAGTCCTAATACAATTAACTAGCTGCGCTCCGCGGTTTCACTCGCGGTTAAAACGTATTGTATGTGCTATTCTAGACTAGAACCTTTGTGCATACTTTCATCCAGCTCTGTTTTTTTTTTAATATTTAATAGGCTTGTTTGGTCGCCAACTTGCCTGACGTAAGCAGTGATGCGTAAGCCTACGATGGAACACGCTTGCCTAGAAGAAACCGATTCACTCGAGACTTGAAGTAAAAGTGTTCAGCCGTTCTGGCGTGATTGAGTAACAAACATCCATACATCCAAACTTTCGAATTTAGAATTTTAGTGAGATTTACTTCATTTCTATGATATTTTTTTAATAGCTAACCCTAAAATTATTTTCCACTTATAGTAAAGTTGTACATTAATGTACCCTTAATGGACTTTATTAATATTTCAATGAAATGAAATAGATTTAACTCCCCAGAGGTTTTAATGTAAGAAGGCTGTTTTGTTAATACTTTAGCGTTCAATTAATAATTAATTTAGATCTTCAATTAGTGATAATAGAAGGATTTTAGTTAATGTTATCTCAGACTAGGCACGTGTTCCGTTACCCAAATATTCTATATTTAGTCTTAGTAAGTATTCTATGGAGGTGTTTGAAACGTGTTTGAAACGTCCTTAGATGTTTTCTCTTCAAAATCAAACTTTATCTCGTTTCTTATCGCATAAGATATCGCCACGTCTTTCCCCCGAGGGGACTGGCAGAGGTGTACAGCACCCACACTTCGCCGGACGATATTCAGTCCCAAATGTGACAGGGGGCGAGCCTGTTGTCATACACCGGGCTCCAGTTACGTAGCAAATGACATAAAATACGCACATATGGTCATACAACCCGCTCCCTCTGGCTTGAGAGGCGGGCCTTCTCCGACTAGGCTATCATCGCTTTTTTTATTATTATGGGCTACCAATACTATCCTGACCCTAATTTCCTAATCCTAACTAATATTACCTCCCAAAGGGATAGTGAGTTTGTTTGTTTGCGCTCTAACTATTCAACCGGTCATCATGCAATTGTGCGCACACGATGTCAGTAGGGCAAAGGGTTTTTTCCAGAAAAGGTTAACGGTTCATGTCTGATCCCGGGTGAAACTACGGGGTGGAGCTAGTTTCCTATATAAGTAGTTACAAACTATTAATAATTATTGTGTATGTATGTAGAAAATTTAATTTTTTATATGTCATCTGCTACATGACTGGAGCCAGGCGTATGGCGACAGGCTTGCCCCCTGTCACATTTGGGACTGAAAATCATCCGGTGAAGTGTGGGTGTTGTATTATTTATCTCTGCCAGCCCCTTCGGTGGAAAGGCGTAACGATATATTTTGTACAAGATGCGCCCCGCAATTTCACTCGCGGTTAAAAAGTGCTATTTTAGACTATAATCTATCTCTGTGCCAAATGTCATCCAGACCTGTTTAGCCGTTCTGGCGTGAAAGAGTAACAAACATCCATCCATCCATTTTTTTTTAATTTTTTTTATTTATTTAATGATACATATAACAATTGAATTACAATTAAATAGTTGTCTTAAAACCTATATTAGGTTTAACTAGACAACTAGTTCTCTAATACACTACTTACACATAAAAGAATCCTACAAAATATAACAATTACAAATACCTACATTACACAAAAAACGATGCGCCTATCGCACAAAACTGCTGTCGCTAGAACACAAAAACCAGTTCTATGTAGTAACCTACTCGTCCAGCAGTCGCAGCGATGGCGCACCGTTCCAACAAACAGGGTGCTCCAGTAATACAGTATTACCCAAATCAATAACACCCAACGTGTTATAGATTTAGGTAATACTGCTTTATTTTCCATTCATCCATCCATTCTTACAAACTTTCGCGTTTATAATATTAGTAGGAAGTAGGATTGAACATACATGAACACCATTTCTCGTCAGAAATCAGCGTAAAAAAAATTGCTCAAGAGTCAAACGAGGTCTTTTACTCGTAATATAATTTGTTATTTACTAGATCCGCCTCTCGGTGATATTACACATCCATACAACAAAATCCGTCCATTCGTTTACGCGTGAAGAAGAAACAAACAAACACTTTGGGTGTGACTGCCTCGGTGGCTCAGGCGGTAGTGAACCTGCCATCTGAGCTTAGGGCGTGGGTTCGATTCCCACCTAGGGCAAACATTCATGTGATAAACGTTTGTGTTTGTCCATGTTAGTTATCTATTTAAGGATGTATTTAAAAATATGTATGTGTGTATATCAGTCTCTGGCCGCCATAGTACAAGCATTGCTTAGTTTGGGGTCAGACGACCGTGTGTGCAGGTGTCTCGAATATTTTTTTTAACACACAAACAGACTCGGAATCGCGTTCGGAATGACCAAATAGATATTTTTAGATAAGTATATGGGACTCTGCTTCTTTACTCAACAATAAAGTCTAACCCACACAACAAAACGTGAAAATAAACAGTACGAGCTACCAGTAAAGTATTATACCAGGTAACTCCACTCGCTACCGGAGCATCCGTACTCCGTAACACAACAATACCCTGGGCCGAGATGAAACGGAAATTACTTCGAACAACTTTACCTACGGCTGCAGATTAAATAATAGTTACTACGACGGCGCAGGCTTGTAATGTGCTGGGTTCGGAGGAATAATATTCATTAGCTTCATGAAGATGTATGGGTCGGTTGAGATATAAAATAGACTGGAGCTGGGTCTGCTAGAGAGAGATATCAGGAAATAGGTGATACTATAAGCGATTTAGGAGATACTAGAAGGCACAATGAGAGAATATCTAGACCTAGAGGTTAGTTAAGGTAACGATCGAAATCAGTGCTAATTAGAACATTTCAAAATTATCAGTCGAAATAAGCAAGCAAGTTCGTACAAGCCGAGAGACTAGCCCTGATGTCAGAGTGTCTAGGCCGCCCGAAGGCAACTGACATGGCTTGACGATTGTTGTTTTAGAACAAACAACTGGGGCCTACAATTTAACGTGTCAGTAAGTATTGGTTGATTGCTTTGAAATTATTAGTAAAGGCAAAAGTTAAAAGGGATATTGGTTGATAAATAGCAACTAACTCGTATGATGGAACTTTTATGTGCTGTAGAAAAGTTTTCAAAAAAAGGAAAAAAGAAAGAAGTAAGTCATTGAATACCAAAGGTGAAATACTAAAAATAATAAAATATTATAAATACTAAATATTATAAATAATACTAGAAATAATAAAATATTATAAATGCAAAAGTTAATTTGTTTGTTTGTTTGTAACACTTTCACTTCACCGTTCATATTGGAAAATTGTATACACGTTCTCAAGGGTACCGAAAAAAACAAAGCGCACATTTTATCCCGAAAAATTATCGGTTCCAGTGGGACCGCGAGTCAAACTGCGGGGCGCTGCATTTCATGAAGTTAAATCACAAGATACAACACTCATAAAAACATTTCCAAAATAGTCAACTTACCAAATATCGTCATAGGTTTGGTCCTCTGATCCTCAGCGAGAAAGGTTGACACGACGCAGGTGTAGTTCCCCGTCAGCTCAGGGTCTGGAGCCGATATCCTCAGCGCCCGGTGTTGTGTGTACGGATTCCGGGATACCTTGTAACTCAGGTCCAGCTGGAATAGTGTGACATAAAAATTTATTTATGAGTTTAGTTGGCCATTAAAACTTTGCTCGTAAATTACTAAGCGGAGCCAGCGTAATAAAATACAGAGGCGATTTTATAAGGCCTGTTTACCTTTTAAACGTGCATTACTTTTAAACTTTGATTTTGTTTCTGTTTGTCAGATGAGTCCTTTAATGTTTCTTTAACATTACTAAAATTACTAACACGAATAAAATTTTGTTTGGTACGCTTCACGCCCTAACTACTCAATCGATCATCATAAAATTTTTCAAATCATGTTGTTAGGGGCACAAAAAAGAGGTCTTAAAGGTTATCACTAATAAGAGCCACCCAGGGCCTAAGTTAACTTTTAACCCAATAAAATTAATGATTCCTGTGGTACAACGGATGGAACCGCGGGGAAAAGCTATTAACTATACAAAAACAAGCAGAAATGGATAAAAATGAAAGTCTATAGATTTTTAGAAGAATGAGCTTATAGAATTGGTTTAGTTTATATTTATTCTCATAACCAGCTTATCTTATTCTATATATAAAAGCTGCTCATTCTTTTTAACTGACTTCCAAAAAGGGCTACTCCGCCAATTGTGAATCGGTTTTTTTTTGTAGATCATAATTATAGAGGTTGTCCCATAGAAAATTTATTGAAATCGGTCAAGTGGTTTTTAAATTATCAACAAAAGTCCAAAAATTGTTTACATGTATAACGAATTACAGGATGGGAAATCGGTTTTTAAGCTTTGCTTTTATACCTATTACTAGCTGCGCCCCGCGGTTTCACCCGCGGTTAAAAAGTATCCTTTGTGCTATTATAGACTATAATCTATCTCTGTGCCAAATTTCATCCAGATCTGTTCAGCCGTTCTGGCGTGAAAGAGTAACAAACATCCATCCATCCATTCATTATTACAAACTTTTGCGTTAAATTATTACTCGCAGTAGGATTGTTCATATTCCAGTTGTTCAGGTTTTCTATCATGAGTTGTCAATGTTGTAGATGTTGCTGCTAAATCAAGTAGAATGCATTGCTCACCTTATTTTTTAGCATTCCCAAAGCTTGCGGCTTCTGCGGAGGTATCCACTGGTAGACAGGCTGCGATTTGTCCATGTAGAACCACTTCACCACCAGCCCTGTGACGTTGCTGGTTATGTAGTCGCAGTCAAGCGTCACCTTACAAACAAAATATAATCATTGAACAAGTGCATGTCATTATTTAAAAATAAACCGACTGCGAAATGTAGCCTCTGATACTTACGAAATAATAAAGAAAGAAAATCTAACGAAAGATCATTCATTAAAATCGGTTCAGCGGTAATTTACGAGGTAAAATAGGAACAGACATACATGCCACACAAGTCAAACACGTGACACTTTTTTTGGGTTGGTCAGTCGGGTGGAAAACGTAACATTTCACTACCTATTTTTTAATTTAATAAATAAATATTATTCACACGGTAGTCTGACCCCAAACTAAGCAAAGCTTGTACTATGGCGGAAAGAGACTGATAAACATACATACTTACATAAATATTAACACCCAGACATAGATTCATTAGATGTCTAGTTACTGGCTTAGAGCCAATTGCGGAAGCTCACGTTATCTTTTTAACTCGTAGTTAACTGCTTGGATCAGAGGTTAAACTGATAATATCGTCTTGCGCCACGAAGACTTAGACTTGGGTTAACAAATTAGAGTGACTTTACTAGACTGTGTGACTAGATGTGACGTTATTCGAGTTAAAACTGATACTATAGAATATGGCTTCTAAGTTAGACTAGCATTGTAATAAATTGAACAATGTTTTTGTTGCTTTTGTTTTGTATCTTACCTTGTCCCTGGTCCCGAACTGGATGACTTCAGGCACTCGCATGTTCACTATACGGACCGAGTGGACGCCTGAGGAAGAACAAGTGAAGAAAAGTGTCGAATTAGAGACAAATTAGAGGACATGACGTACGTTGTGTACTGTCAGTTCTAACTCGAGTGATACTGTCTAAAGTATCTATCACTCGAGTTGGACCCGATGACAAAGTTTATAATAATTGGAATAAATTTCCTAATCCAGCATCACAAGAATACGTGTGACGAACAGAATGCCAAAAACTTAATATAAACCAACAATAAACCACACCAGAAATTACAAAATTAATGCTTCAAATTAGAGTAAGTAACACAACTCTATTAAATGTATCTATAAAAGCGATGTCTTTCATGTGAGCTTAGGATGAAGAAGAGATGGGTGTTTAATTATAGGACAAGCACTACGTAAATTGGAAACGCAAAGGGACTTTGCTATTTTCACTACATGTGTTCTAAAAATGTCGTATATTTTTTCTATTAATTTGATCAATTTTTTTGTAGCTCTTTTTATATCCCCCAATATCCTATATCCGAAAGGCAGTTTTAATTTTTCGTCCCTTCCGCATTGGAATTTTGTTTGACATGGCTCGTTTGATGAATTGGTAAAGCTGAACCGACATCAAATTGTATACCCAATTCCGTGACGAGGACATGCTCGAAATTAAAAATAATTAGAAAGGTTGGGACAGAAATAACGTCACAGTAAACAGAATTACGAAGTGTACCATGTTTTTTGAGAAAACAAATACGATATACAAACACCATCTATTTCTAAGTCACCCATTATTTACTGGTCCAGTTAAAGGTATAAACCAAATAAAACCTTCATTACCAACTCTTTTAATATTCTTTGGTCGAATCACAAAATTATCCTTGGCGACACCGACGCTTAACATCAAATTAGGTAAGGTCAGATGACTGTCAGTAAAAATACCCTCACTGTGTTACCCAGCTGCCTAATCTATTAGTCCAGAATCATCCATCCAGTGATTCAATAACAGCGGCCCAGTAACACCGCATTCGTCCCTCGGGCCACCTTCGCGCGCCACTGCCCACGACCCGCTTCGCTCAACGTCCGACTAAATTGATTTTTGACGTTTATTATTCGGAATCGTAGGAGACTTCGGCGGTTTATGGCAAAAATTTAATTCATTTTCTAAGATTCTAGGTTTTCCCGCAGTTTAATCCGTACTTTGGTAACTCGAGGAGTGTCAGCAGTATTTTGCTTGCTATCGGTAAAATATTTTTTAGCATCGGTTCCTAAGGTGTTCCTAGACGGGTCGTTTTTTACTGCAATATGGCGTGGCAATACTGGCAATGTTGCCGACTGTAGCCCGGCCATCATCAGCCATGCTAGAAATGTATGACTTTATAGCAAGGCCAGACCCAAAATATTGTCGCAATATTGCCGAGTATTGTAGTAAAAATATGGCTCGTCTATTAGGAGCAGCCTAAGTGAAATAGCCTCCTGCAAAGTGTAGATCGAATTATTTAAGGTAAGTTTAGTAATTGTTACTTGCACACAATGTAGGTCTCATTTTGAACACAATCATTCTATGTATGTAGGTACAATATTTTTAATGATTGCCACAAAACAACCAGAGTTGCATAATTTAACGTAAAATTGACGCAAATGGCAAAGTTAACTCGGGATGCGATATTGTACAGTTTAATGAAATTGAATTACTTAACATTAAACCGGTCAACAATGGAAATTCACACAGTAACATCAAAAATGATTCCGGTATACAAATTGAATTGCAGAATTTTATTACATTTTCATCGTTTACGACCACTGATCATTTCCAATTACGGCAAATCTGTACCTTCCGATATTTTCATTTATTTTTACCTAAAATAATCTGGCACGAAATTGAGCAGATTCTCTAGGAGGCATTATGGCTCCATTCTAGCGGAAACATCATATTATCGTTCGGAGGGATCCGAAGGAATATTGTTTCGCGGTTTTCCATCGGTTCTCGGAATTCCTTACCCTCCGTTTTCACGGTAAATATTTGATGATTGTTAACGTTTCAAAGAGTTTGCGCCGGTTTGATTAGAAAGATGCGATATGTTTGTTCTGGAAACTTACTTCCATCGAGACCTTTGTGGGCTCTCTGTGCTTACACGTGTAATTACTTTATGTAGTTATGTATGTCGTCTCAAATTCTAGCAATCGCGTATTATTTTTTACTTACAATTAACGCGTTTCAAGGTCATCCTATCCTAACTAATAATAAAAATGCGAAAATTAGTTCGTTACAATACAATACAATACAATATAACTTTATTGCACACCAAAAACTACATGAAAAACTTAAAAACTATAAAATACATGTTTCGGCAGTACAAGGGCGACCTTATCGCCTAAAGCGATTTCTTCCAGGTAACCTTTGGATGGACAGGAACTTATGGAACAACGATAAGGGTAGGTGGTGTACATAAAACTAAATTAAAATAATAATAATAAAAATAAGTACTTAAATAAATAACCAATAATAAGTATAATATATATGAATAATCATAAATATTATAAATAAATATAATAATATATCAATACAAATATATAATTTACTATTATGCGTACCGAATTATTAAAGAGCGAAATAATGATTATAAACGAGATTTTTAAAAATGGGCAGTGATTGGGCCTGCCTGATGCCAACAGGCAGCTCATTCCACAGCTGGACAGCTTGCACAGTAAACCCTTTACTATATGATTGATTTATGTGGGATGATGTGTGGAGCTTAAGTTTGAGGTCACGAGAAGATCTCAAAGAACCGGAGTGCCCTTGAATAAATTCAAAGCGCTCCTTGAGATACAGAGGGATAGTTGGAAAAAACAAGATTTTAAAGAGGAAGGAAAGGATGTGAGATTTACGGCGAAGGCGAATTGGTAACCATTTGAGCTTTTGGCGGAATTCAGAAATATGATCATATTTCCTTAAAACCGAATATGAACCGAATACAGAAATTTTGAAGACGTTCAAGTTTGTCTAGTTGCTCTTCGGTTAAGTCCAAATAGCAGGCGTCTGCGTAGTCCAATATTGGGAAAAGGAGAGATTTTACGAGTGCAGTTTTGGTAGTAATAGGAAGGAAGTTACGCAACCTTCTAAGGGAAGCTGCAGAACCAAAGAGTTTCCGACTGACTTCAGCCAATTGTGGATTCCAAGAAAACTGTCGGTCCATGAGTATTCCCAGATTTTTTACTGTTTCGCTAATGGGGATGGAAACTCCGTCGAAGATAACTTGAGGAAGGTGGAACCAGTCGATTTTTGAAATCATACGGGAACTCCCAATAATAATTGTCTTAGTTTTGGCGGGATTGACTGTAAGGCCATATGATTTGCTCCAGTCTCTTATGCGTCTAAGATCGGAATTCGTGGTCACAATCGCCTCATGCAGTTGCCCAAGAGGGGCTTGAGTATAAATTTGCAAGTCGTCCGCATAGAGGTGATAGGAAGAAGTCAGCTGTTGAGATATTGAATTTATAAAAATTGCAAAAAGAAGAGGAGATAAAACGCCGCCCTGTGGAACACCGGCAGAAATATGACACCAAGAGGAGTATGAGTCATCAATACGAATCCGCTGTCGGCGTCCAAACAGGTAACTACGAAACCAATCAATAGACGTTGGAGATATGTTAAGAGAGCGCAAGATTTCCAGCAGGATATCAAAGTCAACATTATTAAATGCATTGCTGAAGTCTAGCAGTGATAGGACAGTCAGGTGACAATGACCAATACCGTCCCTTATGTCATCAGTGATTTTGGTAAGAGCAGTCACGGTGCTATGTCCGCGACGGAAACCGGATTGGAAAGGGTTAAGGAGACCATTGTTATGTAGAAAGGAAGAGAGCTGTTGGTGAACAAGCTGTTCTAAGACTTTGGACAGGAAAGGTAGGATAGAGATTGGACGGAAATCAGTGAAGGAATTAGGATTAGGTTTTTTAGGAAGGGGTGTGATTTGAGCTTCCTTCCACATAACTGGAAATGTGCCCGAGGAAATAGAGAAATTAAGGAGATACTGGATGACTGGGATCACTTCATCAAGGATGGGGATGATCATTTTACGACTTACACTATCACTACCAACAGCATTTGACGAGATGGACTGCAGGCTCTTCTTAACATCACAAGCGGTAAATTGATTAAAAGTGAAAGAGACATGTCTAGGAGTTGAGAAAGAAGAAAGATTTTTAAGGGTATCAGCTTTTAATGGTCCGTCAAAATTTGACGAAGACGAAAAATGGTGATTTAATAGGTTAATGTCTAAATTATTAGGAAGAGTATCTTGACGAGATTTACCAACTCCTAGTGACCTAAGAAACTTCCAGACTTTCGCTGGATCTTCGTTTTCAACGGATTTATGGATGTATCGGCGTTGTGCGTCCCTACACGCTCTATTGCAGACATTGCGACGGTTGATGTATTTTTCAACATTTTCATCTGATCGGCGATATTTTAACTTATTTTTTGCAACTTGTTTTTTCTGCATAAGAATACGAATTTCATCAGTTGTTCGTTGTTGTTTGTTACGCTTTCACGCCATAACTACTCAACTTATCTTTATGAAATTTTGCATATACGTTGTCAGGAGTACAAAAAAAGACTTAGGGTACTTTATATCCCGAAAAAAATTGCAGCAAAAGAAAAAAGTAACAGCTAGTATTTTGAAAAACACAGTTGATTAGGAAACTCACAATACTCAAATTTTGTTAGCAAAAACTCCTACGTTTAATATTTGCGTGCTGAAGGACTATCACGCTACAAACTGCAAAAGCCCAGAACCCAGTTTCCCACACACTGAACGATTACGTCCGTGACTTCCTCCCTGTAATGCGGATAGTTTTAAATTGAAAACAAGAGGTAAAGTTGTCGACAGTTGCGCGACATATCGTTCGAGAGCATGCATGGAAGTTTCGCCACAATATTGCAAACCGTCTTTATTATCGAAGTCGCGGACCGTGGCGGCATCCTTTGTTGACTGCGACCAGATAGCAGTTATTTGTGGACGCTGGGACTACAGGAACCAGTCGTTAGATTGTTGGCTTCTGGGTTTTATGATGTGTATTGTGTAAGGAAATTTAAAGTTGGAATCATGCAGTTCTGAAGGCTAGGATCAGCCTCCTTAATTTGTAAGCGTACTGGCAATTACCATCGTGTGGCCTTACGCTTGCTCGTATGACGCAGGTAAATTGACGCAAACGGGATGACAAGAAAGAAAGAAAGAAAGAAAAATATTTATTTGGCTTACACAAGTTACTTAATTAAGACAAGTGTTAATGAACCTTGTCATTAATTAAGCTTATAAATTAAGGACCTTAAAAGTGTTTTTTAATAGCCTTTAGAGAGTTATAGAAACGACTTTGTAAAATATGGTGGTATTTATGTAGCTTTAAAACTATCGCTAAGATATTCTTTACAAACTATTTGTGTATCCTACTAATATTATAAACGCGAAAGTTTGTAAGAATGGATGCAAGGATGTTTGTTACTCTTTCACGCCAGAACGGCTGAACAGATTTGGATGAAATTTGGCACAGAGATAGATTATAGTCTAGAATAGCACATAGGATACTTTTTAACCGCGGGTGAAATCGCGGCGCGCAGCTAGTTCTAAATAAGGGTCTTAGGAGCTCCTAGAGGGGCTATATTTTTACTGCAATACTAGCCCGGCAATACTAGCCCAGAATTGTTTTGAGTGTGGCCCGGCCATATACTCGTAGACCTTTCTAGCATGGCTGGTGATGGCCGGGCTACAGCCGCCAATATTGCCAGCATTGCCGGGCCAGTATTGAAGTAACAATATGGCCCGTCTATTGCCCTTATTAAATTAAATTAAAATTAAAAGACTCACACCATGAGTAGTAAAATACAATTAAGTTACAGATCCCTACTATGTAGGATAGATACTCATAAATGCACATAACAATTGCAATTCAAAAATTTTCTAACCTTTGTTCCCCATATTCATAACCACCACAAAAACTGGAGTAGAAACCATATGGACGAAGAATTATGATAGCATGCAACACCGTGACTAGGGTGCGCAGCCGAGCGGCGCAGGAGCATTGCCCGTGGTATACTTGTAACGCGGAGGTCTCGCGAATGCTTCCCCGCTGCTTGTTTAGCAATCGTCGATTAAAACGGTTTTATAAGCATGAACTGAATAATAAGAAAAGTTGGGGACAAATTGCTCGTGTAATTGTAAATTCCAAACAGTCAACCATCCAGAATAATAAGTTTTAACGAGTCAAATTCTGCGCGGTACCAATTCCATACGCAAGTTATACTTAGGATCGGTTTCACTTTTTGGAGTCAATCTTTTTTTAAGTGCGACTGATTGGTTTTGTCGACGGCATTTAATTTTGTCTTCGAACTTTTATTCATTTCGAGCGTTGGCAAGCGAAGCGTCTATACTGCAGTTTCGACAAAAATGTTCAAATTCTGTACAAAAATTCCGTATGTCCGAATTTTCTACCGATTTCTGTCCGTATCTTTGTACGGAACCCTGTCCGGATCTCTGTCTTTCTCTACAGGTCGCTTTTCTTAACCGACTCTCTTGGAGGACAGACGTCGGCCGCGAGGAGGCGAGGAGGAGAGAGAGAGGGAGAGAGAGTGTTACAACATTGTAACTATGTATCCAAACCAGTTTACGTAATTTGATAATAAGTAATACTTAATTTATCAAAATAATGTACAAACAATGCCTATTTAAGTTCGACGGAAAATCCTCTGCATTAATATTATCTTTGCATAGGAATTTCCGTCAAAAAAATTACTATCTATGAACCATGACCCCCTCACTGCTATGAAAAAACACCTGCCTATTTTATATCCGTTGGCGCATGTGCCATCTTCCAGGCACGGGTCTACATTATTACTTTAAAAGAAGAAGACAAGGTTATACATATTGCTAAAGATAGAGCAAGACAAAAAGATGCTTAATATGTTAAAATCATTGAGCGTGACGAACTCGTCCGCCCCGTTTCCGCGATAGTAAGAAGTGATAGTGAACTTGTTTGGTACCATATTGTTCGTTTCGGTGGATGCTTCCAGAACAATTAAGTAGCGGTTACGTACCTGTTAATAGGAACTATTTTAGGAATTGGAATTTCGAATAAGTGAAAAGATTGTCAAAGATCCATGGACCAAGTATTTCATGAAAGAAAACCTACTCGTACTAATATTTTATACGCGAAAGTTTGTAAGAATGGATGGATGGATGTATGTTTGTTACTCTTTCACGCCAGAACGGCTAACTGATCAGGATGAAATTTGGCACAGAGATAGATTATAGTCTAAAATAGCACATAATTATAATACTTTTTACCTAAAATGTAATTTCTGAAATGCCTAAAATTTCGAGATCATATCGAGCAAGTTAAAAAAGTTAGAAGACATTACAAGTGCGTAGAAGATGTATAGGTGAAGTCTAGATCTTCGCGCTACATTTTTCAAAAACCCGTCACTTACTAAGGTAAAATATAAAAAAATAACGGTATAATAAAAAAAGCTAAAACTATGAAACGCAGTTGTAAACTATGTACGTGTGATCTGCTACGACGTAGCAGCGTTCCATTTTCAAACAATAAACAAAACTGTGCCCAAATCGCTAACTAAATAAACTCTGAATCAACATTTCAATCACCTCATTATTTACGTGCCTTGATAAATTAAAAGCAGCCGGCACGCGTCTAAGACATGTGTCTACGCTTCGCTGCACGTTACGAGCACAAAGGTGCTTAAGTAAAGGACATAAAAAACAGGATTCCCGCTTTGTGAGCACGCGCGGTTTTTTGTGCATCTCGAGTGGGCAGGTTCGATGCTCAGGGAAGTAAAAAATGTGGTGTTATGAGGTCAGAATCATCGTCAGCGTAGATTAATAGAACTTTTGCAATCTGAGAACAAGTGAAGCGTTACTAAGATTTTTATGAGGTTTTAATTTTTGAAATAAGTACTCCTTCATTCCTCCTTGTGTATGTGTAATTAATGTCCGACTTCATAATTAACTTTAGTAGTTTTAAGTGAAGTTGAATTTGATCCTTATCTTCTCTAAATCTTAATATATATAAATCTCGTGTCACGATGTTTGTCCTCAATGAACTCCTAAACCACTTAACCGATTATAATAAAATTCGCACACCATGTGCAGTTCGATCCAACTTGAGAGATAGGATACATTTTAACCGCGTGTGAAACCGCGGAGCGCAGCTAGTAAGTTTATATGAATCTCTATTTCCCTTGGTCATCGCATCACGCATGAACAGATGGAACATTTTCGCAAATTTTTTTTGCTGTGTTTTCTATTGCCAGGAGAAGGATCTTATGAAAGAAAAATTAAGATATTATCCCGAAAAAAATAACGGTTCCTGTGGGAAGAGGGTGAAACCGCGAGGCACAGCTAGTATTTTTATGATTTCTTGTTATTCAGTCTATATATATAACAAAAAAGTCGTATAGTGTTAAATAAAATAGAGACCTTAAATAAAAAGGTCATCAGCAAGTCAAAAACTTTTGGTCAGCCTAAAAACTGCGAGTTTAGCCTTCAAGCCACTTCGTCCACAAACTTACTTTAGAAAATATCTAAACACAGTTTAATCGGAATTTAGTTTTCATTTAACTTCATAAAACATACACAGTAATGATATTCAATCGTATGCATTTGCACATAACCAAACTGAATACAGTTTTAATCAGGCGAGTTATTCATCGCGATTAATATTTTGATCCTTGAATGAACAGGCTTTATGCGCTTTTGATTGCGAGCGTTCATCAATGCTATTGAAAACTATCAGTGGTTTGCATTTAACTTTAAGGCAGCATATTCAGATGTATCAAAGCTATAATTAAAAATGGTGATGGAAGTCTTTTGTTTAAAATATCACATCTTTGCTAGTATTTATTTTGAATTAAAGAGGATTATTTTCAGCATAATAATTTGGGCTTGTATGAATTCGTAGCATTTCTTATAGCAATTTAAGGTCCTGCGCCATCTTCGCTTGCCTAGCCGGTACGCTGGAAAGGACTCAGTGGCCAACATTAGTCATAATAAAAACAACAAAATTAAATGATGGCGCAATGTGCTGCTGAGAAGATATCTCGAAGCATTGAACTTCCAAAACATCGCATGACATATTCGTCTATTCGTCATTATTGTGAACAAGTGAGGTGTTTTTTAGCAAATGCGTTTCTAGTCACTCACCCTTTTATAAACGTTGCATAGCCTCAAAGAAGTTTTACTGTGTTTTGTATTTTCTTCCTTTTAATTTTTTTACTGAAGCTGCATGAAGCTGAATGACAAAGCACTGTAAAACGTTTATTAATTAAGGGGTCAGTAGATTAAAGATATGTGAAAACATAGCTTTGAAACTAGTAATGTTTATGTAAGACAATGATGTAGAGTATTTTAAGTGGGAAACTAACTATGTCAGCGATCTCAGAATTTCATAGGATACGACCTGAGGTGTAAATGTTGACGTTTTACTCAGCCAATAAGCGCTGAACTAACTAAACTATCTCAGTATATTCTCCTAAAGGGCGAGATTTACTGGGGTCGAAATAAACGGAAGCCGTACGTACTGTTTGTGTAAGTCACCACATCCTGGTAAGAGCAAGTGTAAACGCTAATTTCAACAGGTTCCCATGTTAAATACACCACCGTGCACTAGCACTTTGGCGACGTTTATGCCACAGATTAAATAATAGTTAGACGGTTTATCTAACTATTATTTAATCTGTGGCATATGTGGCATGGCTACTGATGGAATTATACATAGGTAAGCTTATTTGATGAGTGACCGCGCACTCGAATATGTATAGTGGGTAACAATGAGAGAAAACTAATTCCGAGTATTTGAAGTTTCATTTTTAAAGGCAAGGATTTGAAAATCAATCTTTGGTTGAACAACTAAAACAAAAAATAGTAGCTATAGTTTTCTGCGTACAGATTTTTACAAAGCAAGTAAATAATAAAAAGCATGTTTAACTTTCGTAAGATCCAAACCAGCTGAATTCTTTAACACCTAAACTTTACAATTGACAGTAAAGTTCCCTCTCTTCATGGTCATCCTACCGAGGAAGTTTTAACTCGGCGAAGCACTTGCTTTAAAAATTCAGAGGCAAAAGTGACATTTGCGAGTGCTCCCTATTAAGCAAGTTACTTTCGTCCTTCAGTTTGCTAAACTAAGTTTTATCACCGAGTTAAGTAGCTGCAAAGAAACAGTTTTTAAAAGCACGAAGCTGTTGTTACTTACGAGCAACGTTTACTACATGGCGTTGTGTTTGTGTGTGGGTGCAGCACTCACACAAGTTGCCGTAAGTATGCGCGGACGTTTTAAAAGCGTCCACAAGATAAACGTTTACTTTGTTTTTGAGGATCTCTTATTACTATTGGCATAAATGCTTATTGTTTTAAAACTGAAATTATGCTAACTACTTGAAATACGGAATTTTTACTAATTTCTTATAAGAACATAGAGGTACAAATACAAATAGTCTTATATAATGTAGGAAAAATCCAACTTCCTGTCATCCAAATCAGATTTTGTAAAAAATTAGGACTAAGCTATATCCTTTCAAATAAAAAAAATCCAAATCGGTTCATTGAAATAATGGAGTAATGTGGTAACATATACTTGCATATATTTATAAACTATTGAAAATATAGGTATAACCGAACTGTGACCCTCCTCCTTTTTTGTTTAAAGTCAGCTAAAAATAAAACTTATTTCATATTTCAAAAGTTCTGATTCAAACTGCAACCTTAACTGTCTCGGTGGCTCAGTTGGTAGTGATCCTGCTTTCTGAGCTTGAGGGCGTGGGTTCGAATCCCACCTAGGGCAAACGTTTATGTTATGGACATTTGTGTTCGTTTTGTGTCTGGGTGTTAATATCTATTTACATAACATAACATATTGTCACTTCTTTCTCCAGAGGGACCTGGAAGAGGTGTAATACAACACTCACACTACGTCGGACGATATTCAGTCCCAAATGTGACAGGGGGTGAGCCTGTCGCCATACACCGGTCTCCAATTATGTGGCAGATGACATACAATACGCGCATATATGTTAACACAATGAACAAATTGGTGCGTGCCGACGTCTGGGTTTGAACCCACTCCCTCTGGCTTAAGAGTCGGGCCTTCTCCAACTAGGGTATCATCGCTTTTAAGTATGTATTTAAGAATGTGTAATATCTATTTTTTTTTTAATGTAGAATAGGTCGGCGTTTGACCAACAATTCGCCTGATGTTAAGCGACGTTGTGGTCTACGATGGAGCACGACGACCTATAAGGTACTTATTCACTCTAGCCTTGAAGTTTTGTAGAGTGAAGAAGTACAAAGACGGCAGTTGAGTGAGGCGCTACAAGTGCGCTACTGCTCAGACCCGTCTTCGGAACGGTACTAGGTATGCATTTATACATATTTATGTATCTGGCAGCCATAGTTCAAGCTTTGCTTAGTATGTGGTTAGATGACCGTGTGTGCAAGTGTCCCAAATATTTAATTGTCATTATTATTTATTTATACCTACGAGTAGTGATGAATCCTGCAGAACCGTTTTTTGCCAGTTTCGGAAGAAATTGTTTGAGTTGTTGAGAGGTGCTTAGTCTATTTTTTTTGGAGGTTTCTTTATTTTTGTTTTGTTTTTGTTATTAATCATTATTACCCGTGTTGGTATTAAGCGTCATTTTTTATAAATAGATTCTGTTCATCTTTAATTAAATTTTTAATCTAAGTGCATGCTGTGGCCATCTTGAATGGTACACTACTTTAGGTTAATGTTTGGTTTATATTTTTTAAATGTAAGATATAATTATTGTGTTCTCTGAAGGTCCTTTAAATAAATAAACTGTTCTTCTGAGCTGTGTCTACTCAGTCCTTATGAAAACTCTCGGAATAGTGGCTTATCTTCAACCAGATAAAACTACGTCACTTGAAAGTTATGTCTTCGAATTGGTACTTAAATTTTATTTAGACGTTTAATTACTTTGGTTTGTAGTTTTGAGTGGATTGGTTCTGTGGAACTTTGCCTTAGTTGTATTAGGATTTTGAACTAGAAAACAAAATTCACTCATTGTTTTGTTATGAAATGTAAGCAACAACGACAACTTTTGTCTCTTTTTTTACTGAAAATAAAGAAAAAACGAAACCGCTCAAACAAAACCTCCGATAACAGCCCTGTTTTCAATTGAATTATTCGTGACAAAATAATTAAGATGCTCATACAGATATTTCTCCAAAACATGTTGAGTTGTTTGTTACCTCGCACAATTGATTTTTCATTCTATTCCTTTGAGATAGAGTTTCGAATCGATTGTTGATCAGTGCGAGACGTTCAGTACGGTGTTTCAGTAATTCGAACAGAGTGCAGTGAAGCGTTCACTCCACTTCAGCTCAAGGTATCACACGCGATGGAGTTAATGTTACCATTCCATTAGTTCATTCTGAACTTGGATCACTGACTACAATATGTTGGGACCGAGAGCTGCTAAATTTAATTATAAACTGATGTTCAAGGGGTTAAGTATACTATTTACAGTATTTACATTGGTAGTAGGTATGATTATAATATAGTACGTACGATACGTACGATTAAATACGTACTTTATCTTTTTAGGCTTTTTCGAAACGCCTCACGCTAAGTGGCAGGACTTAGAAGATATGTCTAATGAACCCTTAAAACAAAATATATTAAAACCGGCCAAGTGCGAGTCAGACTCGCGCACGAAGGGTTCCGTACCATTAACTATAAAAACATTTTTTTTTAATTTGATGTTTAATAGCAATACATCATCTGTAAAAGTTTAACTGTCTAACTATCACGGTTCATAAGATACAGCCTGGTGACAGACGGACAGACAGAAAGACAGACAGACGAATGGACAGCGGGGTCTTAGTAATAGGGTATTACCCTTTGGGTATGGAAACCTAAATATATAGTAAATAAAACATAGATATTTACTCAGATTTTAGTAAAATTGGTCAACTTATACACATATTATTATTTAGAGCTTTAGACCTTAAATTAAACTAGCGCGCTATGGCGGTGGTAGAACAATATTAATAGCTTGGTGGAAACTAAAGTTAGAATACGATTGGATACTGTATAATTATTATACTAACCATTACTAGAATTTCCTAGTAGTGGTACCTGCCTTCTGAGCTTTGGGGCGTGGGTTTGATTCCCACCTACGGCAAACATTAATGCGGTGAACATTTTATTCAGATTTATTTATCGCCATGCCGTACAGTACACATGATGTTTCAAAACACAATATTGCATTAGGTACATAGTTCAACGGACGGTTTTGTGTTTGTTCTATGTCTGGGTGTTATTATCTATTTAAGTACCTATGTATTTAAAAATTTATATGTGTGTATATCAGTCTCTAGCAGCCATAGTACAAGCTTTGCTTAGTTTGAGGTCAGGCGACCGTGTGGGACAATGTCCCGAAATTATTATCATAATTCCAATATATTTATTTTATAAGGTATTATATAAGGTCTTCGGTTTTTCAATACAATTTTAAATTGGGAATAACTATCTGACCATTTATTCAGTGTGTACAAAAGCTAACTTCAGACAGTTGAAACAAAACTATAAAATATCAACGCGTTAGAAAAGGACTTCGAATTTTCAATTTTCGCTTATGTCACTGTCTTGTCAGTTTTAGTCTAAACGACACTGTGCAAAAGTCGTCGGCTGGTTTGGCTATGGTAGTATAGCTCATGTAGTTTGTTCATGGTAGTTTTTTTTTTTAATGAAAATTAATTTAGTTTCTGTGTGTCGGAAATATCAATCTTTTTTTACAGTGACAACCCTGAAGACCATCATTTAGACAGTCTCAACAATTTATTCCATAGAATAAACTGCTATCTGGCGGTTCCACGGACAAATAAAGTTATACCTCAGATAGATGAGTTATTCGTCTAGTAAATGATACCTGACCATTGAAAAACAGAATAATTAGCTATCAGTTCAATAAACACTATTTGTTTGTTTATCTGACCATTGAAAAATCGGCCCTTACAATAATTTAAATGACTATAAAAACAAATTTTATAAAAAACTTTAAAACTAGGGTGCCGCCGGCAGCGGGGCGAGGCCCAAGCTACCGGTGGTTAGGGCTGCAGAGTGAGGAACCTCCTAACAATACGGCACGTGTCTAGGATCACTGCCTTCTGTATCTGACCCTTGACTTCTTATTATAATTATTGTTATTACTTTAATGTGAAAAAGGTGGTGTGTGTCCTCCGCCACAGGTAGCATTCCTTGACCGATTCTCTTGAAATTTTGTGTCATTATTGAACCTGGTCACAAAACTTTACGAGAACCGATTGAGGAATGCTATCTGTAGAGGAGGACAGAAGGCAGCCGCGAGGTCTACAGCTCACAAAACCACTAGTTTTTGTATGGGCAAAAGTTTGTGTGTGTGTGTGAGTGTGTGTGTTGTGTGTGTTTGTTTGTTACTTCTTTACGTTCAAACGAATCGACGAATTTTGGTGAATGTTGTAACGGAAATAGCTTTAAAGCGGTCGATACGCTTTTCAATTTGCAGTATGCTAACTTAGTGTGGTTAGCCCGTGCATTAGAAAACGGATTGCTAACTGTTTAATAGCCCAATTTTAGCACGCTAGCTCACCTAGCGTACTGCAAATTGGATAATGTAATAACAGCTTATGACTTTAATTAACACATGCTACTTGTTGAACGCGGGTAATACCTAACGCGGGGAGCAGCTACTTCTTTTATAAAATAAAACGTAAGTATCCTTTAAATATAAACAGAAAAAACCAACAACAATAAACTACAGTTCAAACAACACACTGAACCAATATCATCAACTTCCACTAACTACAATTTTGTAAGTCAACATTAAACTACCAGCGTTATGGGCGGACTAAACAAAGTGAATAACCTACCCTTCGAGAGTTCAAAGGAAAATTGCACTTCTATTAGAGTAATAATACAGTAAAAGAACGTTTTGCTGTAGAATAGTGCACCAAGCCTACTTAGCTGCAGTTTATCTGTGGTTTATTAATGTAAGGTGAGTAGGCGCTGGTACGAATAAAACTGATGGTCTTTGATAGGAGAGAAAGGGCGGGGTGAGTAGGTAACTAGCTAAAGGTAAAATCCCATCCAGACGATACAGTTTTATGATCAATTTGACTAGATTGGCTTTGGAATTGTATCATGTGCATAGATTTATATATACATACATTTACAAATATAGTCTCGTCTTTTTCCCGTAGGGGTGGGCAGATACCACTTCTCTCTACTTGTTACGATCTTGGCACACGTCTTACGCGTCGGCCTTTTTTCAAAACGTCTTGGAATTGTTCAGGATACGTTTTCCTAGGTCGCCCCTCACCGACTGAATAGATAATAAGCCAAGCTTCAGAACAGACTTCCCGTTTTTCATGTAAACTATTTTGACTTTTGTTGATAATTTAAAACAGATTAGACCAATTTCATTAAAATTTACATGGTGGTTACATAATTTAATAAATAATATGTACTCGCAGATCGTACTTTAGAGTTAATTCCTCTAAAGTGTGATCTATCAAACAAAAAAAAATCATTAAAATCGATTCATATTGGCGGAGTAATCTCGTAAAATACATTAAAAAAAACATGAAGAATTGAGAACGTCCTACTTTTTTGAAGTGAAGAATGACCTAGAGATTGGTCAATCTGATTGGGTGATCAATTGTATCGTGTGGAAGCGGTTTAAAAGCAAGGTATGCGCATATGGAAGCGTTCGTATGTTCTATCTAATTTGAGATGTTATTTCTGGCATAAGTAATTATTTCTATGAGTTTGTCATATTTACTCTATTTTGATCATTTTAAATATAGGTCTTTCTAGAAAACTCCTAATCCTGGGGCTGTGTTCGCTGCGACACCGGCATACATAATTAATTACACATTACTGCTTCCAAGTAAATGATACTAATTGCTTTGTCTATGCTTTATTTATTCAGTTAGGCACTACTCAGTAGTTATACTTGCGGTAATTGCTTCTAGTACTGATTTAAAGTTCAAAATAAATCCATCGTCGAATACCGTAGTAATTGAATCAAATATTCATGTTTTGAATTCACGACGCGACGCTAGGGGTCGTCAGCAGCGGATGGAAAGCTCATTATGTTTAATCGATGATGTAACTTTAAGTTGTCATGACATGAACATTGGCGCGAAATTACATGCTCAGGTTTAGTCTATAATGTTTTTAGCCCCGACGCAAATCCTATTACCTAATTACTAGGTATTGTACCTGATTACTTCTATCGTGTTTTTTTTACTTTGGCAAGAAATGTATCTTACATTTTTTCATTTTTTTTGTAAACGACGGGGTGTTTGTGTGTGTGTCTGTCTGTGGCACCGTAGCTCCCGAATGGATGAACCGATTTTGAATTGTCTATTTTTGATACAAATCGATGTTTGAAAAAAATATCCCATATAAATTTTATAAAAATCTGTCAAGCAGTTTTTAATGTGTCAACAAAAATCTAAAAATGATTATCATGGATGACGGCGGCCTGACGGGAAGTCGGTTTTTTTTGCTTTGCTTTTTTTAAACTATTGACAGCCTAACTGGAGCCTGGTGTATGACGATAGGCTCACCCCCGTCATGTAATATCGTCCGGCAAAGTGTGGGTGTTGTAAAACACCTCTACCAGCCCCTTCGGGGGAAAGGCGTGACGATATGCTTATGAAGTTGACAGCCTTACACTATTAGACATAGAACTTTGACCTTGTACCTATTACTTTTTACTTATCATAACATATCCTCACGCCTTTCCCTGGAAGGGGCTGGCAGACATGTATTACAACACCCACACTTCGCCGGACAATATTCAGTTCCAAAAGTGACAGGGTCATAAGTCATGAAGCAGATGACATACAATACGCACATATGTTCACACAATGAACAAACTGTTTTTTTTATTGTACATTTATAAACGTCCTAATTGGTGCTAAGTTAAAAAATATTTCTCACAAATATTTCAAATCCAAACGTTTCAAAAACAAAGCGCTATAAATTACTTAAATTAATATTTAAAGCAAATTAATTGTACCTTAAATCGCGGCGTTAATTTATTATCGAATGCACGACAACCGTTATAAATAACGTTTAAGTTGTTGATTCACCGAAAAATTCGCTTCGGGGAAATCCCGCGTAAAATGCGGAATACTCGAAATAATTGAGTTTGGAATACCTGAGCCCTTGGATGCGTCTAAAATAGAAGACGCGTTTCCTACTTGTACCATACCTTACCATACTTTTCAGATACGAACCGCTAGGGAATGGAACACCTTGCCATCATCTGTATTCCCGACTAACTACAACCTGGGAATCTTCAAGGCTAGAGTGAATAAGTACCTTCTAGGTCGTCGTGCTCCATCTTAGATCACAACGTCGCTTAACATCGAGTTGGTGGTCAAACAACGACCTAATCTACATTAAAAAAAAATACTTCACACTAATTATGATCCAAAACAACAAGGTCTAGCATTCCGGAAGGAAACACATAATGACGTCACTCGTCATCCGTCTCTTTCGAACTATTTGTAATTTTTTTTTTTTTTTAATTATTCATGACCATGGATACTCGTCCTTCAGTCGGATTCTTAGTAATAATTTTTCCTTCAGTAACAGATGATGGGATGATGATGATGAGGTGATGATGAAAACGATGAATCCCTCCCCTTTCCCCATTCCAGTAAAGTTATGGATACTTTACTGAAACTTTAAGTGAAGTTTTGTAGAGAACACGAAAAATCGCGTTTCGCGATGTTTGTATCATTTGCACACACTCGTGCACGTTGACGAACCGGTAAACGTTAATAATCCACCATTATTACACTTTAACACTCGAAGAATCACAAGTTTTAGAAAATAATACAAAAACACGACACCATCTTTTCGGTTCCCGCCAAAAACTCCGAACTATTTGTAAGTCACTATGTGTTGCCCACGAGACCGGGATGATAAACCTGGCGGAGTATTTTATTATACCATGGGTCAAAGGTTATTTTGATGTGTTTAGAGCATGTTGTAGGCACCTATCCCTTTTAAATTAATCCAGGTCCTAAGTAAAATTCGCCAGCCAACCGAGTAAGTACTCTGTAAAATGATAAATCTGTGCCGGTTCTAAGAGGGTAAATTAGGTAAACACTCGCTTGGTTTAACGATTTCCTCGTTCTTTTTTGTTAAAAGCCAACGTCTCAGTTATTGCACGAAATTCTAATTTTAAACAGTTTTTTGCTCTTGAAGCTGGATCGGGTAACTATAATATTGTTTACCTATAATGATTAAATTTGCATTTGTCTTAGACTATTTCTCTCGTTATTTTAAAGACATATTTGACAAATACGCACCTGCAGTGCTATTCAGATCCCAAAAATTTCAAACTGAAATTGTTTGAATCTCGGTTTATTTTTATACATTGTGGACTATGGAATCAAGTATAAATCCGATCGGAAGAATTAATCACGTTTGAAAACTTGTGAATATAGACTGAGGTTCGAGCAATTTAGGATTACAATTTTTTAAATCCGAACGGCAACGTTTCCCAATTACGACTTATTTAATTATTTTATTGACTACCTCGGTGGCTCAGTTGGTAGTTAACCTGCCTTCTGAGCGTGGGGGCGTGGGTTCGATTCCCACCTAGGGCAAAACATTCATGTGATGAACATTAGTGTTTGTTCTATGTCTGAGTGTTAATATCTATTTAAGTATGTATTTAAAAATATCTAAGTATGTATATCAGTCTCTGGCAGCCATAGTACAAGCTTTGCTTAGTTTGGTGTCAGGCGACCGTGTGTGGAAGTATCCCGAATTTATTTATTACTTATTATTAATTTGATTTACGACTAATCTATATATGCGACAGGGATGAATCTCATGGGAGTAAAAGGGATAAAATACGAGTTTATTAGTTTGTACCTTGTACTCCCATGATATGTACTATCCTCTATCCTTTTTTAAAATCAGACCAGTACCTCTAGAATGCGCGCGTGAAACAATTCTTCTTGTCCCTTTAAAAAAATGGTTGTGAATAGCTCTGCAGATTACTCGAAAAGGTTAATAAACACTCAATCGTCAGTTTATCGGTTAAATAACCTACTAGAGCAGTCTGATGCATTACTGTTTCCTATTTCTGCAACGAATGATCTGCGATTGGCGCAAATTCCATCATTACTTAATTGTGCGGTGTAGTGACAAAAACAAAAAAATAGTTTAAAATTTAAATTCCCGCCATTTTGAGCTCGAAAAATATGAGTTGACGAAGAGGAATGTTAAAAATGTGTACGACATTTTACCATCATTTAGCATACAAATTTATAATATCTAAGTTTGAATACGAAAGTTTGTGTGTTTGTTACTTCTTTACGCTCAAACGGGTGGATGGATCAAATTCTAGAATGGAATGAAAATCAAGAATGGAAAAAAAGTTAGGTACTTATCTCCATTCCAAATTTGATCAAATTTAGTATGGAGGTAAGTAACCTACTCTTGATAACCACATAAGCTACTTCATAACCGCGGGCACACAGGCTTATAAAGAAATAACTGACAATAAAAACTTTTTATAAAATCATTTAAGTAGGTACACTAAGTATTTAAATGATTCAAATGAAGACACTTTTTGTTAAAAACTCAAAAGTCTTTTTCTCTTATCAAAATGTTCACCAAGTTGAAAATATGGTTTATTTTTGCAGTAAGGTTTGTCAAAATAGGGTTTACGGTTCTTTGTTTGCATTGTTCAATATTTTTCTACAACCACCACAATTTATATTGCAGTGCAATATTCATATTTCATCGTTGAAACCAGGTTGCTATTTGCCAGGCAATTGTACATCCTATCTCAGACGACTAAAGCTCACACTTCTGTGGGAATATTAAACAAACAATCTTACATTGCAACACGATGGTCAGCTTCAATAAACACCACATCCTTTGTTGACAAACAGTCCAAAGTGCGATCCAAAATTTTGAAGTAACTCACAACTGTGCAGATAACTGCATAACTTAACAACTTAACTATTTACTAACTTTACTTGTTCATTTTAAAGTTAACTTTAAAGTTTCAAGTCACTATCACAAAGAAAGAACACTGAATTCAGTAAAAGTTTTTGCTTAAAAGTTTCTTCATCAAACGAGACAAAGAAGAGATTCACTAGAATCATCACAAGACTGAAAATACGAGTCCGTTTCGTGAAATCTGTTTTTACAATTCAAAGTAAATCCAAGCCGAGAAGGGCTTATGTCCAAAGAACGAGAGATGACACTTTACCAGCACAGATAACAAAACACATGAACAACTTTATAAAAGCCAACAACTACACACTGACTAAGTACGAAGTTTTCATTCAAACTGTTTAGACGAGCCAAAAGCGCAGAATAAATGATAGTTTCGAAAGTTCCGACCGCGTAGTCAACTTCACTAGGGTTGGGAAGCGTGACCACTCAACGTGTGTGGGGTTCGAACCCGGCTCGGTAACTAACCGCCAGCGCAACTGACGTCCGGCGGTAGGCAGACCATGTCGGAAACGCCGTGGTATTGTGTTGTTATTGGATTATTCCAACACACACATGTAGTGTTAGGTTTTTAGGAAAAGCATCTCCTAAGTAGCTGATTAATTTTGTTGGCGCTGCGACTTTATTTATGTCTTGGCCTACAATTTCTCGGTCCTAGCCTAATCTGCCATTTACTTAAGGTCTCTTGATCGTTAAGTACTGCTTCTACAAGATATGAAAAAACCTAAGATAAGAAGATTGGAATATAGAAATTGATTAAGTTATATACTAACTACATATGTACATTTGCCATTTCAGTTTTATTATTTACTAACTGTGCCTGCGGTTTTAGCCGAGGTTAAAAGTAGCGTACATATGGATATAGTAATCCAGGGTTTAAGCTCCTTCAATACCAAATATCATCAAAATTTGTTTATCCGTTTGAGCGTCAAGTATCAAACATACACACTTAAAATCTTTTGCTTTTATAATATTATTAGCTGTTACCCGCGACTTCGCTCGCGTCTATTCAGAAAATAGGATTCAAAAACCTTCCTTATAAAATATTGCTACTAATCATCAAGATTCGTTCAGCCGTTTAGCCGTGACAAACCTACAAACAATCAGACAAATAGAGTTACTTTCAATTTTTTTAATATTAAGTTAGTATAGATATAGATAGTACGTTTCTTTCAGATTCAGGTTATTTAATGTCTTTTCCATTTATTATTTATTGTATTTTAGAAAAAGTATCTAGATAACGTATATTTAAACATCCACTTTCTCAAACTTAGCAACAGTTACTTCAATTAAGGCACGCGTGTAGAAAAATTATTAGGCCATAACCAAACGCAGTTCTTGGAATATTTTGCTATAGAATGCGAGAAGCATTGAATGCTATCAAATCCGAGATCTGAGAAGTTTAAAAAACAAATCGATGTGTAGACCTGTAACCTCATTTAGACTATAGCATTTATACTCGTAGGATACAAAAATTGAAAAATAAAACCTTTTTTGATGGTGACGTCAGAAATCGACCAAATTGAAAAACTAAATTCACAAGGCGATGACGAATCTATTTGCAATAGCAATTCTATTACTCCATGCCTGAGTACTTAGCATTTTTATCGAACTTCCGTTTCAACTAAGTTAAGTATTCTATAAGCATAAGAGTTGGCACCTCCTTCCGGGCAATATCGCGCGCGATTAGCCTTATACGGCTAGTTGATTTGCGTTTGGCGAATCAACTCGCGAATATTGTATGAGTTGGTAGAACTATTGATTTTACCGTCATGACATGGTAGCATCGTGAGTTGACTCGGGAATATGAAACTTATGTTCGGTGAACTCGCGTTCATAAAATATTGTATGTTTTGTAGCGCAAATAGCGTAGTTATAGCGATCATAGCCTAGTTGGAGATCGCCCGCTTCTCAAGCCAGAGGGAACGGGTTCAAACTTAGCCGCCACGCACCAAATTGTTCATTGTGCGTATTGTATGTCTTCTGCTGAATAACTGAAGGCCGGTGTATGGCGACAGGTTCGTCCCCTGTCATATTTTGGGACTGAATATCAAAGTCAAAGTCAAAATGTTTTTATTCAATTTAGTTATCAAAGATACACTTATGAACGTCAAAGTTATTTAAATAGACTCGACCGCCTTGTTCGGACAAAAAGCCTCTACTCAGAAGAACAGGCAAGAAACTGAGGGGCATTATCGTACGGCGAAGTGTGGGTGTTGTATTACACTTCTGTCAGCCCCTTCGGGGGAAAGGCGTGACGACATGGTATGTTGTGTTATAGCGTAGTTCGACTATGTTCGTAACCGATCACCGATGCCGACATGGTCAGTCTTTGGATGGGTGATCGAGTATGACGTTCACAGCTGAGCGAAACCATGCCTTGGATGATTGTAGTTTGTTGTACTTGGAGTTTGTAGGATCCAGTTGTTTGTTATTATTTTCAAAATTTGGATTGTTATTAATTTGATTTGATTTGATTTGATTTGATTTGAAGATGAAGACATACCACACTTACACTTATGAACGTCATAGCACAAAAATGAATCTACCACCTTGTTCGGATAAAGAGCTACAACCCAGGAGACAGGCAACATAACAAACGATTTTTACTTTCGGACCAACCCTGAAATAGCAAACCAAAAACCAGGTGTTCATTTAGACGCCGGACAGTTATCTTTTTGAATGGAACAGCTGATTTTTTATCTCGATTTCAGGGTTGATCCCATAGTAAAAGTTGTTTGTTGTGATGTAGAGAGTCATCTTTTAAAAATGTTGCTAGTAGGGTCAACTGGGGCAAATGCGCCTGTGACGCAATTGAGTCTTTTGAGAATTACTGACAAACCTTGCGGAAATTAGACAACTTAGGTACGCCATCTTGTACAGATTATTATAACTAAAGATAGAAAAAAGATAATTTGTGAAGAGTTGAAGGGTGAACAGTAATTCTCAAGAGATGCAATTGCCCGACTGACGCATTTGCCCCAGTTGATCCTATATTAAAAATATCGGCGTATAGCCGGTAGTAAGTGCAACAGAAGTTTATAATAGTTATGGTACAACGGTACAACGCTTCCTAGAACTTCAATCTTTGAAGTATGTACAGCACGGAGCTTATTCAACTTGTACTAACACCTCGTACTCTGTACCCAGTAGTCACCGAAGTGTCAGTTTATAATGACGTAATTAATTTAAAAAAATAGCCGGTTACAAATTATGAGCACATTTAAAAAATAATAAAGTATGATTGTAGAAAAAAATTTGCAGGTGGTTTCCCCCATTTTAACATTTTAAACCTACTTTCTGAAAAATAAGTAAATTTCCTTGAGCTCAGAAACTCCATAATCATTGCGATAGAAACAGATTCATTAATGTTCTATTTCCATTACACTGCATTAGTACCTTATTAAAATTCGTAAACAAAATCGAATAATTAAGTCTCTTTGATCGAAATAAATTCATTCGCTTGCAGGAGATTTCGAATGGTATTTCTAAAACACTTGAAGATGCAAAAGCTTCTATTAATTCAAATGCTTCAGCAGAATCGGAATATTCAGTTGACAGGATTCGTTTCAAACGAATTTCTACAGAATTATATAACTCACCCTGTTTATTTATGTTTGGACAAATAGTAACAGAAACTTTGGGAAAAAATGCAAAGAAGTCATTTGGTATCATTTCTAACTCCGACGCAAAAACGACAGGGTGTTATAAGTTTGGCATATCTCTCTTTCTCTCTCTCTCTCTCTCTCTCTCTCTCTCTCCTCTCTCTCTCTGTATGTGTGTGTGTGTGTGTCGATCGAGGCATCATAGCTCCTAATCCGAATGAATCGGTTTTGATTTTGGTTAAAAAGTGAAAATATTTTTTTTTTAAGTTTGTAACTAGTTTCTTGTTCTTTCTAAATCAGTAAATAAGTGCAAACCAAATAGTTTTCGTTCGATTGGACGAACCTTAAAAAAACATGCAAATTATAGTAAATGTATGTAGATTCTTAGTAAATGTTGTTGTTAAAATTGTATTTGACATCCTAGTTTTTCATTTTTTTCATCATTTATTTATGCAATCTTAGCTTAGAAACGTGTCATACTAGCTTAAAAACATTACAAACAAAAATATTTGAAAACATAGTTTTTTTCTGTACACATTTGAAACTTCCACAATATAAAATTCTTAGTACCAAGTCTTACCATTTCAAATTACCATTATCAGCCTTTAATAATATTATACTTTCTTTCAAAGAAAACATAAAAATTGCAAGAATTGACTTACCGAATGAAAACTTCGTCGATACAGCCGCGTGAAACATTCAGTCGAAGAGTTTCACTTCCACTGCATTAAATATGAATGAGAATGCCAAGTTTTGACAAACAGCCCCTCGATTCCCATAGTTAAAGTTGTATTAATTGTTACCTTTCTCAGCACTTGACACTCTTGCTAATTATTTATCTAAAGAGTTTAAATTCCCTTTAAACTCTAAAATTATCCCATAATATCTTCTTAATCTTCTTTAAAAAAAAATTCGAAGAAGGACCTCATTGTATTGACTTAGAATATTCTTTGCCTCAAACATTATTTTAATTTTATTCCGTTTGCTTCTTCTATAATGCAAAAATTGCTGTTAGAGATGAATTTCTTATTTCTTAAACGGAACAAAAAATATCTCGCTTCCTTTTCTAGAATGCGATACAAAGTTTTTCCGTGTTCTTCGTACTTTACAACTCGAGAAAAACAATCTGTTTCCATTTACTACTTCATTTCTTTTGAAATAAAGTTTTAGAAAAAAATCTTATTACGAACCTTTACGAACAGACTTTTTTGTTAGTTACATCCATAATAACATTATGACTCTACTAGCTGAACTCCTGGATTTACCGGGGTTAAAAAATAGCTTATTTGCTGCTTTACCAAACTGTAATCCATCTCAGTGTTAAATTTAATCCAGGTCCGTTCAGCTGAATGAATGTATTGATTTTCTTCCTCAATCAAGCGTTCTGGCTTGATTGAGGGCTTGATTCAAATCAATACATTCAAACTTACGCGATTATAATGTTAGGGGGATGAATGATACATCGATGGCTGTTTTCTGTTTACATCAGGAATCACAAAAATAAAAAGAAACAATCCTAAGACTATAATGTAACCATGTATGCAGAGCTCCAATCTCCCCATGTAATGCAGAGCAATCTCTTCTAGGCTTTTTTAGAAAGTAGGAATGTTTTATTAAGACCCGCATGCTAAAACGACGCTGAAGTGAATCTCTATTCAAAACTGGTTTCACCATACATAAAAAACTTTTAAATCGTGACTTATGACCAAGTGCGGTTTCTGAATACGGCCCTTAATTTCTAAACGGTGATTCTTCCGGTTACATATTTTTTTAAAGGTATATTTTTTGCTAAAACGGATTGCGCATAAATTTTCTAAAATAACTATTAAGGGAAACAATACAACCGTTATAAAAAACCCAATAAAACAAAATTCGATTAACACTCACTTGTCCAGCCGTAAGTGTCCACAATAAATAACACAAGGGTTCCGTCTAATTAATATTTATGGGATACGCGACGCGTCCGGAGATTCCGGCCTTTATTGAATCATGCTGGACGGAATAAAGTGACAATAATGGACTATTATGTCATTGATTGAGCATTTGTCTTCATTTATTTGGATACAATAATGTGCTTTTTTTATAATGGAAACTGGCGTGGTTTTCACACATTATGATTTATAACACGGGAATTACTCACGTACGATTTAGTCGATTATTCCGACTATAGTTTCAACCGAATTCGGCGGTCTTTATCAGACCTCGCGCGCACTCGACTTGATAAAGACCGCCGAATGCTGTTGAAACTAAAGTCGGAATAATCGACCAAATCGTACGTGAGTAATTCCCGTGTCATAAATCATAATAATGTGCTTATTATTTAATTTTGTACACTAGTCTTGTGGCCACTTGTACTAAATATAAGAATTGCCTACGTCCTCGTTTAACCAGTTTTAAACTACTCCTGGCGAAATATTCGCCTATCGGGCTCATAAAGTTAAGGTTTTCCTAAGGAATGACTTAAGCTTCGTATTAAAATTGGAAGTAGGAGCTAGTTAGGAGTAAATAAAACTAGTTTAGCAAGGAATTATTAATCTTACCGGATTAATAAGGAATTATTAATCTTATTAATATATATATATATATATATATTAAATGAGCAATTCTTGTATATATATATATATATATATACAAGAATTGCTCATTTAAAGCAATGAGCAATTCTTGTATATATATATATATATATATATATACAAGAATTGCTCATTTAAAGATATAAGATTAATAATTCCTTGCTAAACTAGTTTTATTTTAGTTATATATATATATAATTGGAATCTCGGAATCGGCTCCAACGATTTTCATACAATTTAGTATATAGGGGGTTTCGGGGGCGATAAATCGATCTAGCTAGGAATCATTTTTAGAAAATGTCATTTTATTCGTGTTTTATCGATAATCAACTTAAACATAAACTTGGAAGAAAAATAACAAAAATATGACTCTTCCTGATCTATTGGCGAATAATAATACTATTTTTTGTGAGCAACTAATTGCTTTAACGACACAACAGCAGATGGCGTTGTTAAGTAACACGAAGTCAATGAGTGTTTGCTTTGAGGTTAGACTAAAATCAATTGTTTATTTTCCAAAAAACACAATAAAAAAAAAATACCGAGCAAAGCTCGGACATCCAGGTACTTCTCATATTAAGTGCAAGCCATTAGTGTTTGATAAACAGGGTTGTGGAGCATTGATCTTCATTATCATCATTACAGTATTTTACGTCTAACTCCGGGGACACCGACCTACCCCTACATTGAGGGTGGTTGAGCCGTTATCTACCACACTGGCTCAATGCGATTTGGTGGATGTTATAAGTCTTTAAAATTATTAGCTCTAGGACATATCGGTTTCCACAAGATCGTTTTAGAGAAATTTTAAACAACTAACATTAAAGAAAAAAAAAACCCTGCTGCAGAATGTTGTACCCTTGTCATTTCTACTATCAAGACGATTCTAATGACACCTCACATGTCGAAATCCATTCAACTGTTTAGGCTGTAGGGCGTGCCAAAGAGACCTCATACATACATACATACACTTGAAAAACATGACCCTCCTTCTTGCGCAGACGGGTAAAAAGGATTTTTTTACAACTGGAATTTTAAAATAGCCGCATAAATAATTATGCGGTTATCGAAGAGTTTTTATTTTATTTTCATGTCGTTGGAAAATAAAGCTAAAATTAAATTGACAAAAATTATTCTGCTTTTAGCTTATTAAAAATATTTTTTATCGACCGAGCAAGCGTTAGCGAATGGAGCTTCAGCTTCGACAAAAATGCTTTTGTATGTCCAGATTTCTGTCCGAATTCCATCTGGATCTCTGTCTTCGTCTACAGCTCACATTTCCTAACCAATTTTCTTGAAACTTTGTGAGTAGGTATATAGTAAGGTAGCATGATCAGTTGAGTTATTAAGGCGACAAAGCGTAAACTGCTCATTTGATTCTACTAGTGACTCTGTGCCAAATTCATTCAGATCCGTTTAGCTATTCTGGCGCGATTGAGTAACAAACATCCATCCTCCAATCAAACTTCGCATTCATAATATTAAGTGATTAAGTAGAATACTCCTACATACATATCGTCACGTCTTTCCCCCGAGAGGGCTGGCAGAGGTGTAATACAACACCCACACTTTATCGGACGATATTCAGTCCCAAATGTGACAGAGGGCGAGCCTGTCTTCATAGTGTCGGCTCCAGTCATGTAGCAGATTAAGTAAAATACGTCCTTAAATTAAGCTCGTATTTTGATAAGCGTTCCAAAATAAAATTTGTATCAAGTGAATTTTGTTCCCAAACTAACATCTCAAAGGCAAGCATTAACCTTCCAGATCATAGTCCCACGTCCCCGCAGGAATGTGGCAGCGCATACCGTTCCGGTCGATCGGATCGGACGTCCGGCACACGGCCGCTTCCGGTCCGGCATCGTCACGCCGGCCGATCGCCTTGTCTGCGGTCACACCGAGAGCTTTGGGGATCCCTGAGCTAATCGGAGAACGTCTGAAGAGACGGCCTTACGTAGGTTACATATTGGTAGGTCAGTAATGTAACTGTCGATTGTAAATACGTAGTGGTTAACTGTGAAGCGCAGTTAGTGTTGCTTTCAAAAATAAGATAGTTAATTATATACTAGCTGCGTCAAAAAGTAACTTATGTGATAATCCAGGGTATAATCTACCTTCATACCGAATTTCATTAAAATCTGTCTCTTTGCTTGAGCGTGAAGAAGTTTAGTAACTTACAAACGCACACACACACGCACAGAAACTTTCGCCTTTATAATATATTAGCTGCACCCCGCGGTTTTACCCGCGGTTAAAAAGTATCCTATGTGCTATTCTAGACTATAATCTATCTCTGTACCAAATTTCATCCTGATCTGTTCAGCCGTTCTGGCGTGAAAGAGTAACAAACATCCATCCATCCATCCATACATACAAACTTTCGCGTTTATAATATTAGTAGTTTGACCCGCGGTAAAAAGGTAGGTATGTATATGCTAAGTGGTATTCTAGACTATAAAATCTGTCTCTGTGCCAAATGTCATCCAGATTTGTTCTACCGTTCTGGCGTGATTGAGTAACATATATCCAGTAGAGTAACTATACTAGGATTTCGTTCCCGGGAAATCGGGAATTCCTGGGAAATACAAAGTTTCAGGAGTCGGGAAAAAATTGCGATTTCCCGGGAATTCCCGGGAAAGTTCTTATGTCATTTATTTCTCTAAAACACTAAGGTTAGTTAAAAAAATACCACATTATCGTAAGTGGAAAAAAAATGTTAGTTCCTGACACATTAGCTCCATAGTTCTAAGCCTTATTATCCGTACCGTATCCGTACCGTGTCTGTGCCATGTCCGTGCAGTGTCCGTGACGTGTCCGTGCCGTGTCACTGCCGATTCCGTACCGTGTCCGTACGTATCCGTGACGTATCCGTGACGTTTCCGTGCCGTATCCGTGCCGTATACGCGCCGTATCCGTGCCGTATCCGTACCGTGTCCGTGCCGTATACGCGCCGTATACGCGCCGTACCCATGCCGTATCCGTGCCGTATCCGTACTCTACAGAAACATGCACAGTTACGAAAACTTTATTTCCAACTTTAAACCACTAGCACTTCAACATACGGAACCCTCTCCAAAAGCGTTAGCCACTTGACTGACCCTCAAGGGTCGCGATAGGCGCTATCCGTTTATACCAATGTACAGATAGTGGCACAAATGTTTGTCGATGGCCGAGGGACGGTGACCGGAAGCGCTTTATTCGGGGTGGCCGCATTACAGCCCATGAGTATTGTACTATTTGTAGCCAATGTTTGGGATCTTGTCACCAATTCCGTTTCGGCCTTGACAAATACATTTGATTATCGCAAATGGCGTGAGAAGGGAAAACTTCGTAACTGAAATGAAAATTATATGGTAGCGTTGTAATAAGGAATTGTGGCCTTGCTCGACTGATACTGGTTGAGTTTTGGTGGCACTGCTTCAATGTTCTTTCACACCAATTTGAATAGAACAATTGATTTTTTTCCTTCATTAAACTCCGGTTATTACATTACTTATACATTGTTAACTAACAACAATTGCTAACTAATAACACTTGTTATTTCAATATATGTATCGGATCTGATGAAGCCGCTGAGGAAGCCGCCGGAAGTATTGCAAGACCGATCGTCATAATATCACGAATCGGTTTCCTGCGACGACCTGCGAAACCAGCAGTGGACGTTTTCTGGCTGAAATCTTAATATTTGTATTTAAATTACGTGTCACGTTGTTTGTCCGCTATAGACTCCTAAACTACTTAACCGATTTCAATCAAATTTGCACACCGTGTGCAGTTCGATCTAACTTAACAGATAGGATAGCCCACATATCCTACTAATATTATAAACGCGAAAGTTTGTAATAATGGATGGATGGATAGATGGATGGATGGATGTTTGTTACTCTTTCACGCCAGAACGGCTGTACAGATCTGTATGAAATTTGGGATAGAGATAGATTTTAGATTTAGATAGATTAGACTTTTTAACCGCGGGTGAAACCGCGGGGCGCAGCTAGTGTATATATAAAAATAATAAACGCGAGCGAAGTCGCGGGGTGACAGCTAGTAGGTAATAATATAATAAATAAATTCGGGACACTTCCACACACGGTCACCTGACCCCAAACTAAGCAAAGCTTGTACTATGCCTGCCAAAGACTGTTATACATTACATACTAAGATATTTTCAAATACATATTTAAATAGATATTACCACCCAGACGTAGAACAAACACAAATGTTCATCACAAAAATGTTTGCCCTGGGTGGGAATGGAACCCACGCCCCCCAGCTCAGAAGGCAGGTTCACTACCAACTGAGCCACCGAGACGATGACGATGATGATTGAAATAAATTACTTGCTACATCCCGCGGTTTCACCCGCGGTCCCACAAAAAAACGTTATTTTTTTTCGTGATAAAAAGTACCCTTTGTCCTTTTCTGTACCCCCGACAACGTGTGTGTAACATTTCATGATAATTGGTTATGTAGTTGAGGCGTCAAAGCGTAACATGAAAAAACAAATAAATAAATGAACAAACTAACTTTCACAGTTATAATATTAGTTATAATTAGAATAAGGATAGGATATTACTTTTTATTTGATGGCGATGGCAGCCTAGTTGGGAGAAGGTCCGCCTCTCAAGCCAGACGGAGCGGGTTCAAACCCAGTCGACGGCACACACCAATTTGTTCATTATGTGAACATATGTGCGTATTGCATGTCGTCTGCTACACAACTGGAGCCTGGTGTATGGCGACAGGCTCGCACCCTGTCACATTTGGGACTGAATATAGTCCGGCGAAGTATGGGTGTTGTATTACACCTCTGCCAGCCCCCTCGGGGGAAAGGCGTGACGATATGTTGATTACAAGACAAACTGCCGACAATTGGAATGCAATGATTTTCTATGTTTCAATTTGGTAACATGTATAGCCAGGGTATTAAAACTGCTGTCAAAGAATGCCCCAACAATAAATGGATAGGTACAGTTGCATAGACTCAGCTACCAAACAAATTAATAAATAGTTTCCACAATACAGTCGGTTGGATGTACGAAACCATTGAGATAGAATTGCTGCGTGCTAGAGAAGCTGTTCCAAACATAAACGTTACGCAACTTGATGACAGCGGGGCTTCCTCGAGTGGACTGACTACAGGTTTGCTAAAACATGCAGCGCTAAAACATTCACTATGTCGTCTAAGCAAACTATTGAAACATGCACAGCGCTAAATCACAGTTTTCTCGCTCCTTAAAAACACAATAACACTGCGTGCGTATGGAAGCTACACTACTGTAAGGTGTACGGATTGCAGTACATTGCAGTGGAAGTCAATGTACGAATGATGAAATCTAGTACATAGTACGTTCATTTCGATGTACAATACCAACATTGTGTACACTCGCGGCCAATAAAAGTTAAAACTTTTATTAGTTCCGAACCGTCCCGATCGGGTCCGTAAACTTTTATCAATGCGCTTTCATAAATGTGGAACTTGAAAATATTGTTCGAACATTGTCGGAGATAACTTTTGATAAGATTTTAATACTGTAGGGATGAAGGCTGTTTTGCTAATAATTTGATATTTATTATTTTATTTTTGGTTTTAACCTCCGACGCTAAACTGACGGAGTGTTATGAGTTTGACGTATGTGTGTAGGCCTGTCTGTAGCATCGTAGATTCTGAACGGATGAATCGAAATAGATTTTTTTTTAAAGGTGAATTAGTCGAGAGTGTTCTTAACTTTGTTTGATGAAAATCAGTGGTGGGGGTTTTTTAAATGTATCATTGTTGTATTTAGTTTGGATGATTTGGTTTGGGGAAAACTTGTATTATACAAAGCTATATTTTATACTAATGTATTAATTTCCTTTGGAGTTCTGTGTACAACCAGAAAATTTATAATAATCATTATATAATGTCAAAGTCAAAGGCAAAGTCAAAATGTTTTATTCAATTGGGTATCAAAGATACACTTATGAACGTCAAAGTTTTATAATAGACTCGGCCGCCTTGTTCGGAAAAAGAGCCGCTACACAGAAGACCAGGCAAGCAATAGCCGGCATTTTTTTTTATAAATAAATAATGTTGCAGCCAACTAGCTTAATTAGCCGTTCAATTAACAGCCTAGCCTTTTTAGTAAACGTCGCCGTTCAACTAGCGGACTGATGACCTGTGTATATTGAGGAGGACAGTCGGACATACTCTGGCCGCGACGTCTTCAGCTCACAGAGTCTGTATGTTATTTTAATAAATAACATACATACATACATATAGTCACACCTAAATAGGCGTGACTAGAGAAGTGGTCTCTGGTCTCTCTCTACCCCTATGGGAAATCCTAAAGGGGTAGCCAGAGACTACTTCTCTCCACTTGCTACGATCCTGGCATACATCTTTCGCTTCTTCTACTTCCATGAGTCTTTTCATACACGCTCGTCGGTTACGGGTACACCTGGCCTTTCTTTAAAACGTTTTCGACTTGGTCAAGAAACGTTCGCCTAGGTCGACCCTTACCAACTTGGCCGTTCACACTCGCCTTGTAGATCTGTTTCGTCAATCTCCTTTCATCCATTCTCTCAATGTGTCCAAAACATCTAAGCATTCCTTTCTCAATCCTTAATACTACATCATCTTTCACCCCACAACGTTTTCTAAATACAGGGGTATTGTAAACTTATAAAATAATTTCGAAAGTACACTCTCAAACGCCAGCAAGTGTAGACAAAGATCCTATTAGACACCGTGACTTACATTACGTTCTGCTCTGATTCAGTAGCGTATTGTTTTCTTTTATTACTTTGGATTGATATTATGTTTCTATTTTAAATGGTCCCTTGGTCTCGTTTTATGCGACCAAGCTTATCTGGTTATACATACCTATTAAATGTGATGTTTGACTGAAATACAGGACAAAACAGACATATTTATGATAATAATTTTCAAGCTAATGTTAAAAAAATTTATTAACATTTTCGCACACATTACATTATTACATTAAAGTACATTCGTAGTAAAGTTCACTGAGAGCTTGAGAATAGCAAAGCGTGAAAGCTAACTAAAAGCTAGCAAGTCACTGACATTCAACAACTTTACACCACACAACGATGAGGATAGATGTTCTGCCTAAAGTGGGATCTAAATGGTCTTTCTCTGACCCAACTCTAAACTCTGTAAAGGAGTGAATAGAACAAGATGCAGAGTTAAATACCAAAATAGTAGTCCAAACCACAGAATAAACAATAGTAAATAAAACGTGAATGAGATTAGGACAAGAACGGAGTAATGGTGCAAGAGAGAGGAGGCTTGAGTAAATCCAGCAGTGGATCGAGACTGGCTGACGATGATGACAGTAGACTGATTAGCGGCTGCGTACCCGTGGTTAAAAAGTGACATAAGTGCTATTCCAGGACTCTGTGTCAAATTTTGTTAATATCCACCCAGCCGTTCTGGCGTGATTGAGTAACAAACATCCATCCATCCATCCAAATTTTCTCAAATGTAATATTTGTGTGATGATAGTGACGCTAATTTGATAGCTCATCAAATATTATGTATTTTTGATGTTTTAAAAATAAACTGGAAAGTGCACTGTTCCATTTTACCATCATAGGTTGCGAGAAGAGTTCAGTGAGCGTACAAATGGAGTAAGAAGGCAGAGGTGAACGATCGAGTGACGGCGTCGGTCGTCACAATGCGGGTCTTATCGGTGCATGCTGCTATGGAAATAAGACGCCGATTGCGTTGCTTCGAAATGGAGAAAGTTGAAATGGTAGCAGATTTCGTAAGGAATTGAAATGAGTACTCACTCGTTTCAAAGAAATGAAGTCAGTACGTTTTTTAAAGTGGACGTAATTTATAATACTCTGACTGACCCCACGCGGTTTTAACCGCAGTTAAGAAGTAACTTATGTGTTGTTTTGCTGGACCGTTATCTATCTCTGTAGCAAATTTCATCCAGATCCGTTCAGCTGTTTTAGCGTAACTGAATAACAAACATCCATATATTCAGCAAAACTTTCGAATTGATACGCATAAGCTCTAACACGTTCTCAGATGGCCTTTAACAATAAAAAAAAACTAGATGGCACAATAATTATAAGTGAAGACAGCAGCTATTTACTAGCGCAATATATTTTAAAAGCAACGTTCTTGCTGAATCCATTTCTCCCAACGTATTTTAACCTTCACGCAGCCCGCTTACTCGTGCCATTTCTAATCCATATCAAGTCTTTTCAATCCCTCGGAAAGCTATAAATTAATCAACCCGATTCTGAATCACAAATACTCGCCTGAAGAAATCGGGATTCCCTTTAAAAGCTTTAGTTACATTGAAATTCCGTACGATCCGGATTGATCTGGTTTTTTTTGCTGCTTTTATTCACATCATGCGGAGTGCTACAGGATGAGTCGATGTTGTGTTATTCATAGGACGTGCCGCGTAAATGTTTTCAACTCAATATTTATTTTGCATGTATGGCTCGCTTTTTGGACGTCAACAGTATCACACCTACGGAAATTAAGGGAGGTATTTACCTATCATCATAGTTGTTTGGCAGCGGATAAACTGGTCTACGTTGGCGGTTTAAAAATGTAACAAATATTATTTTACTCGTGTTTTATTAAGGCGGAAACTCCGACTGTAGTATTGCTCATATCCGATGTTCTTTTCAAGAAGCGTTTACGCTCGAGTAGCGACGCGTCTAGCATTGTAAACTTGGCTTGTACAAATATCAGCCTGTAGGCTGCCAGTTTTAATAATAAGGATTTTTTAAACTGTTCAAATCTGTAAATGTGTATGGCTATATTGTGAGATGGAAATATTATACCATTTTACTTAAAAAAAAATTAAAACACAACTAGTACCGTATCCGTGAATCAGGAAAACATCTTAATTCAACATTGAGAATAGTAGTTAGTACACATGCATCAAACTTATCATTTAAATTGTTTTTAACATTCCAAAACTGCCAATATTAATAAATCAACACTTAAATGATCACGTCTTTCCCCCCGAAGGGGATGGCAGAGATGTATTACAACAGCCATACTTAGCCGGACGATATTCTGTCCCAAATGTGACAGGGGGTGAGCCTGTTGTCATACACTAGGCTCCAGTTATATAGCAGATGACTATAAATAAGTATTAAGACTTGACGAAAAAATATGTGAGAAAGTAAATGATAAGGGTGTGTCGCATTTATGAAAGGGAGACAATTCTGCTAACCAAAGGTGATCGTCGACTTTCGGTGATGTATGACTGAAACGTCATAAAAACAGACGAAGAATGGCTCAGTATCACTAATGTTATCGATCGGTCGAAATCGCACACTGCGTTTTATGCGATCTTTTGGACCGCGCACCTGCAATCTATGGAATGAAGTAGTCCTGTAGTATTTCCGAGTGACTATAACATGGGGTTTTTCAAAAGGGCTGTCAATAGAGTCCTTAAAGGTCGGCAACGTATCTATGATGCCCCAGGTATTAAAGCTATTCTTAAGCAACGGTGATCGCTTTCCATGAGGCGGCCCGTTAGCTTATTTGCCATCTATGGAATTAAAAAAATGTTGAGCAGAATACGGGTAGAATTGTTGTAGTGTCAGTGGTCCAGCTGACACGTTTGTGAAACATTAGTGTTACTTAACTGTTGCCCGTTCGTTTTTTTATCTATAGGTATGGTTAGCTGAATTGCTCCCCAGCTGTAATCCGGCCTTAATGCATTGCTAGCAAACACTTACTTTGAAATAAGTATCACATCTTAATAAAATAGCTGAAACTTAAACACTCAGCTTACTTCAACCGTGAAATTAATGTCTTTGATGTCGTCTCGCGACTCTCGCGTACATTTTATTAGTCTGCAAGACTTGAAGCGCACTCTTTCGGAACAACTGCATATAATAAGCAGCCTGTTTTAGCACTCAATGAGCTAAATAAACTAGAAAGCATTAAAAACTTATATTACCTTATTTCAGTTTGAAATTGAATCTCTTCTGAAAGCTGGAAAATCGTAAAGACGTTGGCACGTGACTGGAGTAGATGACGTGCTGTAGAGACCTAGTTATTAGATACTCAACTTACAGTCCTGGGACCCAAATATATTCAGGTTGCCTGGAAGAGATCGCTCTGAGCGATAAGGCCGCCCATTAAAAACTTAGTTAAGCCTTATTTAAGTACTATTGTAATTATTTTATGTTTTTAATAAAGAGTTGTTGTTGTTGTTGTTGTTGTTATGACGATGGTGATGATAATGTCTTCTAGCGAATTTTACTAATTATCATTACTAGTCTTCTACATCCCACTGCAGGGACACCGACCTACCTTCCGTCCAGAGTGATTAAGCCGGTATCCACCAGGCTGGCTCAGTGTGGGTTAGTGGTTGTCACAAGTCTTTCGAATTATTCGTCTAGGACATGTCGGTTTGTTCACGAAGTTTTCATTTATCGTATGAGCATGTGTCAAATATAAGTATACATAAGTGTATAAAAGCATACATGAAATTTTCTACGACAGAAAAGTTCAGTGGAGGTGGGTTCGGCCCTGGAATTGAAACCCACGACCTCCGGATCGGAAAACGCGTTCCATTCTACTAAGCCAACATGGCTCACGGCCAATCGTACTTGAACTACTATTTTTTTTTAACTTTAAAAAGGTGAAAATTTGTGTGTGGACGTGTGCGTGTTCGTTATTTCTTCACGCTCAAACGATTTGATGATGGACGAATTTTGTTGAAATTTGGCATGGAAGTAGAAACTCTGGATTAACACGCTCCTTTCTGAGATGGTAACTTCATGAACAAACAAGAACTTTAGAAGAACAACTAGGACAAGATGTCGTGCAAAGAGGTTAAAACGCTTTTAGAACCTGCATGCTCTTAAATTTTTAGTGAAAATAATAAAAATAATAATAGATGGTTACCATAATGGTATATCAAGGCTTGCCCCTTGTTTAGGAATGAATACCAACCTGTGAAGTGTGGGTGATGTAATACACCTCTGCTTTGCCCTTTCGGGGAGTAATTTTTTTTTTTTACCATACCTACTATTTTTGATATTTTTGTTTTTTTTTTTATATTTGACATAATTGAGAATCAATCGAGCTTACCTGTTAAGTGAAGATTGATGATAATTATTTGAACTTCCTTGAAGAGAGATTACATAGTGTTTTACACATGCAGCACTGCGATCCTGTGGTCACTTTTCACACTATTTTAAAGTTTTTTTTTTTTTCATAACCTGGTAACCCTTCCTTTTCCGCCATTCAAGTTTAAAGTCCCCATTTCACAACCTATGGTAACCTTAGTAATGTAATTATTATTACATGTACATGTATTATGTGTACATCTACCCTTAAAAGTTAGAGTTATTATTAAAACAGTCCCACTATTGCTTAATGAAATATTAAAAATGCTTATTGTATTCAGGGTAGGGAGGGAGGGATTGAGTCACTATGTAATCTCTCTTCAAGGAAGTTCAAATAATTATCATCAATCTTCACTTAACAGGTAAGCTCGATTGATTCTCAATTATTTTCCTTCCTTTCGAGAGATTACATAGTGTTTTACACATGCAGATGTTTAAAGGGTTGTGAAATGTTATTCTCTTTTTGTGAAATCAGTGTATCAAATGTAATTAAAAATACTACTCAAATTTGGATTTAGCTTTTACTTTCCCTTAACATTCAATCTCACCCTATATTATTTCTTACTTACTTATAATTGTAAGTCAACATTTACTTGAAGAATTAAATTAAAGTAACTAACATTAGGTAATGAATACTTGTAGGTATAGTCATTATTATGGCAATTGTTAACCTTAATACCCATCTTCCTTGCAGATAGACCGGGGTCAGTAAGGATCTGCATATTTCACAATTTTGCACATACCTGAGGGTTATAAGTCAGTACACTAATACCTATCTTATGAGCAGTACTAACTGCCGCATATCTTGCAGAGTGAATAGTAAATACAGATACCTTAAGTATACCCCATTTTTTTGTAATGTCTGAGACTAGCTTTTTTTTTTTTTTTTTAATAATAATTATTATTTTATGTGAATGTCTAGAAAGTACCAACAATTCGTTTATGTTCTGTTCAATATCTAAATAAACTTTTGTCTAAGTATTCTAACAGGTGTTAAGTTTCTCTGGTTTCCTTTGAAAAAAAAGGGGGTAACACTAACAGCTGTTATTTCCTCTCAGGACCAGAAGTTTTAACCCGTTGGGTTATATTAATTGTTTTCTTATATACTAATAATACTATCAATTGACATCAATGCTAGCCTTTACACTCTGAGTGAAGTAACAAGTAACTAATTTAAGTGTTAATTGTTAACAATTTACTTAATTGATATAGGGAAAAGTTATTTGTTTAATACAGTGAGTACTTATTTGGATTCCATGGAAAGTTATATTTAGGTTTCAACATTCATATTCTGAATATGCCCTTAGCGGACCATTTGTTCAATACTACCTATTTGAAAACCTCTTATGGTGACAAGGCTGATTTCTGGCAGAGTAACCATATCAGCTAAGAACTACAAAAAATCCAGGGAACGGAGCCATCATAATTACCTATTTCAATACCTTAATTAACACATATTGTAAATAAAGCAAAAAATTATATCATCTTTTAGGCAATAATCATACTGCTTTTATGTAGATATCATATTATATATAGAGTGAATAATATTTCTGCTGCCAGGGTAAGTTGGGCATGGAGAGGGTGGCAGCTGCTAAATAAGAAATTAACAATTTTTTACATGGATTAAAAGCGATCAGCCAGCAAGTAAACTCTTGAATATTGAGTACCATATCGTCACGCCTTTCCCTCGAGGGGGCTGGCAGAGGTGTAATACAACACCCGCAATTTGCGGGACGATATTAAGTCCCAAATGTCTCCAAAATATTGGGTACCATGCCTGGGAAAGCCTGAAACTATTACTACACCCTCTGCTTTATCTTGGATGATTTTGTGTAAAGTCTATAGTATCTGACAGAAAAGGCAGGAATCCATAAAACCCATATTTCTCCCAAGAACAAACGAAAGTACTTATCAACCTTATATGCCTCCCAGTCTAGTTTTCATGACCTGAACATAATGGAAAATTATTCATTTAACATTGTTGCAAATAGCGTCCCTAGTTATTTTAACTCTCTAGTTTCTTTACTTTAAGTTAAAACTTAGTTCAACCTTATTTAAGTATTATTGTAATTTTTTATGTTTTTTAATAAAGATCTGTTGTTGTTGTTGCTGTAAACAGCCAGTTACCATCCTGATCCATTCACATTTATTTTACCCCCAATACTTGCTCTAGTCTTGTAAAATTGTATGTGACACTATTATACAATTACCACCTTATTCACACCACTATTGATTCTGAACAAATTTCTACAATTAGGTTTCATGTCTAAAGTAAAAACATTTTTAAGCGAAATAAGCCCGTAACAAACATTTCTAAATAATTGATGTGCATTTTGGATTCCTTTATTTCTTCAATCTACTATAAAGTGTTTAACTCTATCTTCGATCTCCTGATCTGTCCCTTTTCGTTTTCCCATTGTATTTGATGTAAATATTTTTGTCGCGGAAAAAAATGTGTATTTCGTGACGCACAAAAACACAGAATGGCGGAAAAGGAAGGGTTACCAGGTTATGAAAAAAAAAAAACTTTAAAATAGTGTGAAAAGTGACCACAGGATCGCAGTGCTGCATGTGTAAAACACTATGTAATCTCTCGAAAGGAAGGAAAATAATTATCAGTTATTATTGTTCTCATATTGTTCTGACATTCATTTTTTTTGTAAATATTCAACTGTGACGTGTAACTATAGGAGTGATCAATAAATTCTGATTTCTGATTTATGAATGGCGTGACGATATTATGATACCATACTGTTTCAGCTACGTAAAAGTTTAAAAACACAGTATTTCACAAAAACCGCATCAGCAATCACAATTACCTTACCAAAAGAGCTTTCAGTAATAAAAAGCGGAGTTGCCACATGTAACCGACAATCAGGTGGTATAAAGCTGCGAGCACACGACCGAATGCGATGACCTAAATGGTCACTGCACGGAATAAGGCCAACGCACGCCTAACATCCAGAGTGTGTTAGTCCACAAAAAAGTGTGAATCCGGGATAGAAATGAAACAAAAAGTGTTGCAAATGAAAAATGTAGCGAGAGCCAGTATTTGTATGAAGTAATAAATAAAATGTAGATTTTAAATTTTTTGTGAACAAATTTGATCTGTAAAATGCCAAATTCACAGGCCAATAAAGACCAAATGCTCATTTAGTCATTTTATTCGGGAGGTTGTAAGTTTAGTTAAAACAAAAACTAAGTCATTGGCATCGATGTTCAACTTTACAGATATTAAATTAATCAACATTTTGTAAAAAAAAAAACGAATTAAGCTTGATAACTTTTTTTTTTACTATTAACAAAATTTGAAATAACCTACTTTGGGAAAAGCAAGCCCTCTAATAACTTCGCACATAAAAGTGAATATTCTTAAAATATCTCACGCACTTTATACTGAAGCCGTCGATAAAGCGTTAAAATCTGAAACAGGTCAATTCACTCCATTAACTGAGCAAAAATCAATAGTACAGGTAAAGTAGGCTTTCCGCGTCGAGTAATTGAGCTGAATACGCCATTAATACTGAAAAGTGGTGAACGTTGCTATTTTCCTTTTTATAAAATTGTTAATGCCAGTATTACTTCCTTTTGAAAATACCATGTATACACTAAATTATCAATTCATAAAGTAACACACTTTAGTTAAATTAAAGTATCACAAACACATTTAACCGTTTTGCAAATCAATAAAGTATCGTTAATTTTTATACCCTTAGATTATTTAGAAATTATCAATAATAGTAAGTAAAATAAATAAAGGTTAATTAAAGTTTGTTCATATTTTGTTTTTTTCGTTTTGAGCTTGCTTAAAAGTACGCAATCGAAAAAAAATGTCTTTACGTAAAATATTGGAAATATTCGCAAGAATAGGTTTATAAATAAATCATAGCCGAAAGCACGCGTGTAATCCAATGAAAAAAGTGCAACTACTTAGTTACTTCGTTTCTTCGTACCTACCATGGTTAAAGGATAAACCTCAGTGAAATACTGAAACAGCAACAGAAGGCCTAGATTTCCAGCTCACAGTTCGGCAAGTGCAAGTCCGCCCATTGCATCCTTGATTGCGCTCACAATGGCCCAGCCACCGAATACATTACCACACCACAGAATATATTACTTGTTGGCACGTCTTCGGATTAGGAGCACCGTCCTCTTGGACCGGCACCGGGAAGATTGATAGTGCGGTGCAGAAGTACCACGTACCGACGCTGAAGGGCGGTATTCACTGATGAAATGACAAGGACGGTAACACATACTTCATTGAGATAAGAGTATGAAAAATCGATTTTTATAAGCGAGCTAGTCAGAGTTGCTGTTGCATCCTAGATGGCGCTTGAAAAGTTTCAGGTAGCACTGAATACATTTCTACGCCAAACAGTAATACTTTAGAAGGTAGTTACGCACGATTAGAAGCACCATTCTTGTGGATCGACATTGCCCAGATTGATAGTACTGAAGTATTGCGAGTCGCTGTTGTAAGATAAATATATTCTCTTTCGTAACATAGGCCTAAATCTGCTTATTAGGTTTCCAATGACATACACGTCGATCAAAAAGGTTCTGGATTCTACCAAGGCAACAAACAGCCTACTTTACGTGTAACTCTGGTTTAGGAATTAGATAGCAACAATTAACTAAAATGAACACAGTAAAATGAAATAAAACATCTTGATAGTGACCACCGACCCTAGTTGCAATCACCCGTACAATTCATAGCTATGTCAAGCTATTCGTCTCGGCGCTCGTTTCCGCTTTGTGGACGGCTGCCCTTATCGGACCCTGTACATCTTTACAACAGTTCTCAAGTTCTATTTGCGATGGTGTCCACTGCATTCGTAATGTTTGTGGACCTATTCTAGGGATGAGGACGTGACTCGGCGTATCGAGCTTGTCTACTATGCCTTAGGTAGTGCACAGAAGTTTTGAATTAGAAAGCTGAGAGACATAATCTATTTCAATTTCTCTTCCGACCTTTTGTAACATTATTTTCTGCAGCACTCTCATGAATCAACTATGATCCAAATTGGTAAATCTAGACGCAACTAAGTGATCTAAACGAAGTGATTGTATATACATTATATTATATGGGTCTGAAATTAGCTCATAACTAAGTATTTGTATGTCAGTAGAAAGAATATCAAATGTAGTCGCTCTGTCCCGAAGAAATAAGTTAGGTACTTCCCTATTTTAACGATTACAAGAAAATTTAACGCAGAACGAATGCTAAGAGGAAAATGGGACCAACACTAAAAGCATTTTATTTCAGCAAAATTACGAGTAAAAGTAAGCCACTTTCATAAGCAAGAGTGTTTATTTGTTAATCCAGGAATAAGTCTGCGTATCCGAAATTCAGTGGTGTTTATTCCATTCTGAAATTCAGCGCGAACAAGTCGAGTGCTAAGCAATAAATTATTTTCTGTTGGCAAGTTGATGTCAAAAGCTTGCGGTGCTTTTTATTCTGTTGACGGAAAAATACAGAAATTCGCGTAAACAATAACGAATGAGACCAAGTTTGGCTCAAATTGAATTAGAAGAAGTTGGTTGCGGGAATCACAATGCTTTTTCTTGACATTGGGATTTTTTTGCGTCTTTTTTAACTTTTTTTTTGGCTAAAACTGATTTTATTGATAAAAATAAATTACAATCATATCGTCATGCCTTTCCTCCGAGGGGGCTGGCAGAGGTGTAATACAACACCCACATTTCGCCGGACGATATTTCATCCCAAAATGTGACAAGGAACGAGCCTGACGCTATATACCGGGCTCCAGTCATGTAGCAGATGACATACAATACGCACATGTAAACAACACAACACATAACGAACAAATTAGTGCGTGCTGGGTTTGAACTCGCTCCCTCTGGCTTGAGAGGCGGACCTTCCTCAACAAGGCTATCATCGCTTCCTGCAATTACAATCATGTCTATGATAATTATTGCAATGCTTTATAACAACCAAGTGTTAATGCCAGAAAGAAATGAATTAAACTGAATTAAAAAAAAAAAATGGGAAGCAAACATTTTGATATAATACATTCGGCAACAAACTACCAAGAATATTTATGTACTGTTTCATGTAACGAATTGCGCAAAGCTAGTACAACACCTAGCCATTTAAAACATTGAAAATTAAAATTTCGCCAAAATGGCTAACACTGTAAAGCCGTTAACCTTAAAACAACAATGTCAAAAGTCAAACATGTAAAGTAAAGGTGCTCGTTAGAAGGCGCCATGATTTTTAACGGCTTCGAATTTAATCAGGGACAGATTTCAAGCAGGCGCGTGCTTAGATAATGGCCCTTTCATACTCGTATTCTTATATTAATTTTTATATAAGAGAGTTTTTGATCGTCATCTTTGTACATTTACGGGTGGAATTAGGAATGAATAAAGTTGTACAGTGTATTAAAGCTTTTAATATAAATCTCAGACACAAATCATGCTGTAATGAAAAGAAGATTTTGACAGTAGTGAAAAGGTGAGGTTAGAATGCTCTCCCTGAGTGGGTGTTTCCTAAAAGTTTATAATCTGCCCGCTTACTAATAAACTGTGTATAGCCTCGGAATAGTTGCATAGTATTTTGTCTTTTTCGATCAAGTTAAAAATTTAAAAGAAAGAATGAAGGTATAACGCTGTGTAACTTTTTCTAGACTATACAACGTTTATTAGCGTTAAGCTACGAGGGCATGTTTCTTCTAGGCAAGCGTGTTCTATCGTAGACTACATAATTGCTAAACATCAGGAAAGATAGCAGTCAAACGCAAGCCTGCAACTGAATATAATATACCTACTTGTAGTTTGTTACATTCTAATCCTAACTAATATTATAAATGCGAAAGTGAGTTTGTTCGTTTGTTTGTTTGTTTGTAACGCTTTCACGTCTCAACTACTCAACCCATCGTCTTGAAATTTTGCATACATGTTGTCTAGGGTACAGAAAAGGACGTAGGGTACTTTTTATTCCGAATAAATAAACGGTTTCTGTGAAACCGCGAGGCACTGCTAGTTAATTGATAAAAAAGAAAACAAAAAAATACCTAAATATTATATATCTCATCAAAATATTATATTATTGTAAAGAATAATGTAATAACTATCATAATTGTAATTAAATTATCATTCTATTTAGTTCACTGAAAATTAACAGGTTTAAAGCAAAAGTTAAACCCGACTAGTTAAGTTATACTTATCTCTCTCTAAAATTATAAAGTTAACACGTTAACGGTGGAAAACTTAGGGAGTTAAACTTAGACAAGTTCAAGTAAGTCGTTGACATTTAAATGCGGTTTGTTTAATTTAGTTTTCAATATTTTTAATCTTAATCCTACCTAATATATGTTATGAATACGCAAGTGAGTTTGTGTGTTTGTTTTTCATAGCCGATTCTCATGAAATGCATACATATTGTCAATGGTGTAGAAAAATACGTAGGGTTTCTTTCATCCCAAAAAAACTTATGGTTCCTGTGAGACAACGGGTAAAACCGTGATGCGCAGCTATTGAATAATAAAAGTTTGTAAAAAAATAGTGTTAAGTCACCATATCGAAACTGCAGTGTAAAGGGTTTTTTATACGGTCTCGTGATTTTTAAACACATGTTGCGGAAATGACGGCCTATATGACAGATTTCCGATATCATGTTCGTATAATCGACACCGATTACTCGCGAAGCCGTATGTACGATGACCTGATACATCGACGAATAAGTCGCATGTTTGAAGAGTGCCCATGATTTTTTTGGCTGTCATTTTACTATTGTAAGGGCCGATTTTTCAATGATCAGATAAACAAACAAATAGTGTTATTGAACTGATAGCTAATTATTCTGTTTTTCAATGGTCAGGTATCATTTACTAGACGAGTATCTCATCTATCTGAGGTATAACTTTATTTGTCGGTGGAACGGCCAGATAGCAGTCTATTCTATGGAATAAATTGTTGAGACTGTCTAAATTATGGTCTTATGGGTTGTCACTGTCAAAAAAGATTGATATTTCCGGCACGCAGAAACTAAATTTATATTAATTTAAAAAAAAAACTTCCATGAACAAAGGTAGATAGCAAAACCAGCCGACGACTTTTGCACAGATTAGTAGTACAGTGACGTTTAGACTAAAACTGACAAGACAGTGACATAAGCGAAAAGTGAAAATTCGAAGTCCTTTTCTAACGCGTGTTATAGTTTTGTTTCAACTGTCTGAAGTTAGCTTTTGTACACAATGAATAAATGGTCAGATAGTTACTCCCAATTTAAAATTGTATTGAAAAACCGAACACCGTTTATGAGTCGAATAAACAGATTAATAAAGTTATTGGATCGGTAGTTATTAGGCGAAAAAAGTAAGGATTGAAAAATCGGCCCTAAATCTTATATAATTATATATACTACGGATGGAATGGCCACTGTTACCCCCCTCCAATCGGGGCGTCCTCACCCCGCCACCTATTCAGAGCTGTCGAGGAGCTGACTTGAGCACGGGACGCGCAACACGCGCAGGAAACGACGACGCAGCGTGATGGTTGTATTTTATAGTTGACATTTGTTGCTGGTTATTATATTTATTTTGATACCTACGGTTGACTTGACATTGACACATGGCTGTCACGGCACACTTTATGGTTGTTTATATACGAGCATGTATACGAGAAGAAAATTATTCATTATTGTAATCGGAATTATTATTCATAATGTGAACATGAAACGATGCGTTTGTAAGTGCAGGTATCTATGGTAGGTAATGAATTACCTACTCGGTTGTGAGTTGAATACTTGGACATTCCTTCAAACTGCGTGAATAATTGATTTGTAGTGTTGTAATTGTTAATGTTTCTGTAGGTATGTAAAACGTAAATTTACAAAATCTATAGAGAGACATCAGGATCAAAAGCTTCATTTGCCTAGTAAGTACCATAATTTATTCATACGGTGACAACCTTAGACTTCACACACACAATTACGCGTGTACAAAAACAACATAAATGATTAAATAATAAATAATATTCGGGACACTTACACACACGGTCCTCTGACCCCAAACTAAGCAAAGTTGTACTATGGCGGCCAGATACTGTTAAACGTACATATATATTTTTTTTAAATACGTACTTAAATAGATAATTAACACCCAGATCTAGAAGAACCACAAAAAATGTTCATCACATGAATGTTTGCCCTAGGTAGGAATCAAACCCACGCCCTCAGAAGGCAGGTTCACTACCGACTGAGCCACCGAGGCAGTCTGTGTGTAGTGTCTGTGTACTAAGTAGTTAGAACGCGGCTATTGTATAGAGATTTAGTCCAGTGTCTGGGGTGCACAGTAACGTAGCTATAGCGACTTATTGCAGAAGTAAAAATTGCTTGCCGCAAGTCACTAAGACATTGCATAGATACTAGCGCCACTAGTGAACGGCCATAGAAAACGTGAACTAAATAATGTCACAAGTCTACGTCAAACGATTTTAAACCTTTTACGTAGGTCATAAGAATACCTCAGTGTTAGTGGCACTACAAACTGTTCTGGATATATGCTTACATCCTGGATTGCACGTGTTGCTCCCAAACAGACGTGGCCTGTGGTGGCCGCCAATGTGAAAGTGCATTGGCCGCCCCGCAGGCCGCGTTTGTCTGGGATAAGCCTAAGTTACTTTCAAACCGTAGACATATAATAGGTATAATATAATATATAATGTATCTGTGTTTTAAACGTCAGAACATAAAAGTGCCTACCCTAAAACTAGCCTAGATGTTGAGCCTTTACTTTATAATGGCTTGCAAACTTTACAGCCAATGTGTCAGCAGCTTACAAGGTACGGGTAATACGGACGTCGAGAACAGATATTCAATATGCCGACGAGTTGTGACCCGAAAATAAATTTCACGGGAAATTGTAAGGCGGAAAAATGAGATGAGGAACTTTTCGGGATGAAATGTTGGTGACGCTGATAATATTTTTTATGGGAAACGTGTTTTTGGTAAAGTTCAGGAAAAGTTGGGATCGCATTTAAAAAAAATATTCCGCATGGAATAGAAGTCAACTCAAAAGATAAATTTACTGAAAATCTAATCTTCAACTCGAATGGTACGAGTACGTGTAAATTTCAAAGCACCTCAAAATGTCTGCCTAAGGTTTTGTGTCCATCAAGCTTAGGTGCGGCTCTACACAAATATTGCCGGTAAATTTACACTGCAGCTAAAATTTCGTATGTCCCACACCTCTGTTGGCTGTAGTGTTCTACGCCACATAAACAGTAAACAATTTGCTTAGCAGGCAAGTTTGCCAGGTTGCTTGTTGACGCGAGGTGAAATTTCACCTTGCAATGCGGAATGACGTTCAACCCCTAAAGTTTTGTTTGTTTACTTACTGCTATTAAAGTGTACGGAAATTTGTACAATGTAACGTTTGCAAGCGCGACAGCTAAGCTTTATTTGTGGAGGATTGTACTGGGTACATTTTGAGCCTTAGTTAAAATTCAGAATAGAGACGCAGACGTCAACTTGCCTACCTCCAGCCCAGTCAGTCAATTAGCCAGCCTTCTGGTATAATCACTTTTTTAACCAAATTAAGATAATTATGAAACAGACTAGGTAGGGTAGCTTTTTATGAAAAGAGCCTTGCGTTAACTTTTGGAATAAAACAAAGTTTAATATAATTTTAAATTCGTTTTGTAGAAGAAAAAAAATAGCAAATTTTCACGTAAGACGCAGGAAGGAGTAAATCTCGAAATTAGTCAATCGGGGTTCAGTATTTTTTAGAGCAAAAAAACTATCTAGGTAGGCTTACCTATTACCTATGGGTAAAGATAGACATAAATTGTGCTTTATTCTATGTTTAAGTCCACCATCTACACCACCCACCATCTAAATTATCTACAATAAGTAATTTTGCAATTGATATTTCTTTTAGTCTTGTCCATCTAAAAGCTGATGGAAGAAATCGCTCTATAGGCAATAATTGCTTTTGTCTGTCAAATTATTTATTTCAGCATCTTTATTGTATTTTTTGGCGTGCAACACAAAAATTGTTAAATTATTTCTATTATCCTAAATTTAAAGTCAAATCTTGCTGTATTCGTAGTCATGTTGTACAATGTTAGGTCCTCACTAAAAGACCGTCTCGTACCAGCTAAATTGATCGTGAAGCATGTGACGGCGCGATAGTTAGGTGTAGTAATAATTGAAGTGCCTATAACCAGCAGTTTGGATCGATTAGACGCCAGCCTGATGGACTTCGCTGTTCGCTCGAAAGTTATGGTGTCACTAGTGGAATGTACGGTGACGATGACAGTTTCAAATTGAATTTGAATTCCCCGATACTGGCACGAGCAGGTAGTTTTGAGTAGTTGTCTAAACAAATTAAATTAACAGAATAAACACCAGTTTACTAATAAACATTGTAGGGCCTATGCATAGTTATTCAGTGTTTTGTTATTTACGATCAAGTTCTAAAATAAAAAAAAAGACAAAAATCCGTACAACTATTACGATACCTTATTTGCTTATTGCTAAGGGGGATAGTGTTATGTCTTTTGATCTAGGTTAAAATATTTATATTTTTTTTTTAAAATAATTTTAAATTTCTACAAAACATTGTGTAGCTATTCTGAGTCTATACAACGTTTATTAGTAAAGCTTTGGTAAGAGGCAAGAGAGATTATAACAGCCACACGTGCGGTCACATTTTTGGCAAGTGCTAGTAAGTTGACAGCTCTTGTCTCGTTGGCAGGTACCTAACTGCGGCTTACGATTCCTACTTGACGACCCTCCTAGCCTATATAGTCGGAGTTAACCAACTTAATAAGCAGTCCCGGGTTCGATCCCCGGCGGAGTAGATTTTTGATTGTTGAGTTTGAATATTTATTCTGGCTCTGTGTTTTACTTGTCCATGTCTTTGTGACGTTCCATGGTATCACCAACACAGGGAGTCTTAGTAGGGAGCTGTGAGTGTGTAATTTATTTATTTGGTCTTTCCTCGTATTTAATACACTTTGTGCGTACCATTTTCCGCGGAACACATTGTCGTTTAAGATTTCACGAGCACAAATTGTATCCCTGAGTATTCTTAAGCTAAAAGCATCATAAACATCTTTGAGCTAAGACCGGCCTAGCAATTACACCCTCAATTTTCCGAGTACGTTGCCGCAATAATGAAGCGTAGCAGTTGAGGTGCTACCTTTCTCCGTCTAATATCCGGACAAACATCAAATTTTTTTTTTTTTTTTTTTTTTTTTTTTTAAATATATTTATCTATCTGCAATCAGCCCGAAAGCCATAATCAGATTTCTTGTATTGGAAATTGGATTTGAGATATGCACATCCTGTGATATGTCATCTCATATTTTTCTACTTTAGATTGTGGCTAATCGCGATCTTTTCAGCCGGTAAAAGGAGTCGCTGGTGTTCAGTAGCGATGCAGCTAAGTGGTTTCTGTGCAATCTAAGTCTTTGTTTATAGGCCTTGGTTGACTTTTCCATTTCCTCTTTGATGGTACAAATTTGCAGATACTCATGCACTTCCGTGTTCCGTATATACCATGGGGCATTGCACACAGTCTTTAATGCTTTATTCTGGAAGCGCTGGAGGATTTCAATATTTGAATGGCTTGCTGATCCCCAGAGCTGTATGCCGTATGTCCATACCGGTTTTAGGATGCATTTGTATATGAGAAGTTTGTTTTCCAGGCTTAGTGCTGATTGTCTGCCCAATAACCAGTACATATCTATGAACTTTTTGTTTGCCTGTTCCCTTTTCATCTTTATGTGATCTCGCCAGGTTAGTCGTCTGTCCAGGTGCATACCCAGATATTTGACTGTTGTATGTTGTGGTAAGACATTTCCATCAAGTGTCACAGGTGGACAGTCTCCTCTTCTTAGCGTAAACGTTATATGAACCGATTTTGCAGGACTAGCTCTTATTCTCCATGCCTTCAACCAAGTTCCAATTTTGTCCAGGTGTTCTTGTAATTTAACTGTTGCTATATTAGGATCTTTATTGCAGGAGAGGACTGCAGTGTCGTCTGCATAAGTTGCAGTTACCACTTCTTCTGCAACAGGTAAATCAGCAGTATATATCGTATATAGTACAGGTCCTAGCACCGAACCCTGAGGTACTCCTGCTTCTATTTGGCATATAGATGAGTGACAATCTCCGCACTTGACCTGGAACACTCTCTGTTGCAAGTAGGACTTCAGAAGCATGTACGCAGTGTTTGGCAGGTGAAGCTTTAGCTTATACAGGAGGCCCTTATGCCACACACGATCAAAGGCCTGCTGTATATCTAGGAAAACAGCAGAGCAGTATTCCTTCTTCTCTAGTGTCTGTCGTATTGTGTGACCTACTCGGTGTATTTGCTCTGTTGTTCCATGATGTGCACGAAAACCGAATTGGTGGTCTGGTATCACATTATGTTCTTGGAGGACTGGGATTAGGCGCCGAAGTATCAGTTTCTCGAGAACTTTTGACATCAATGGTAGAAGACTTATTGGTCTGTACGATGTGACTTCCGTGGGAGGCTTTCCTGGTTTGGCAATCATGTGTATAGAGGACACTTTCCACAGTTTTGGAAAGTATTGTAGCCTCAGTACAGCATTGAAGAGGATTGTCAGCAGTACAAACATCAAATAACAAAATAATAAGAATTTGCAATTTGAAAATTTATAGGTTCCTGGAAAACTTGGTACAGGGTGTTTCGTAACATGTGAATCGCTAATGACGTAACCTTTCCGATAATAATACCTATTTATAAACAGCGTGATTCGTAAAAAAGTCAGCAAATTTAATAACGTATTCATATTTGGGATATCGTGTGGGTGTTGTAATCTACCTTTGCAAACTCTTTAGCTTCGGGAGAAAAAGCCAGACGACATGCTACGTTATTTGAGATAAACTAGCTCCGCCTGAAGCCCACTGTACTCCAGAACGATTTTAGACAAATAAATGCATATTGGATCCCCTCCCTTGCTTCTTTCTTAGCTCGAAAACACCGTAGAGACACTGTGGTGTAGCTATCCGGCAAAAGCACTTACCTTAACACCTCTAGAAGTCAGTGGTTGGACGAACGCAGCGCCTGGGGGCAGCTGTAAACAACTTTACTAATGGCCACTTAAACTTTGCGAAATCGCCACACTTGGAGGAAGTCAGGCAAAAAATGTCTCGGTATACGTGCTGCTGAGGTGAGGCGATTTTCCCTTACTTCACTATTATACTATTATAGGTACTTATCCTGCTTTGAAAGTGATATGTACCAATTCAAATCAAATCAAATTTCTTTATTTAGCAAATAGTACAAAGGCAAGTTGTATACGCTGAGGGGCCCAAACTCGGCTCAGCCGGTATCTTGAGGTCCGATCAAAGCATTATAAAAATAGAGTGATCGCGCACTTACATAATATTAAAATTAAACTAAACGAACTCAACTAAATAAAAAAAAATAGATATAAATATGAGTGTAACATTTATTTTACAAAAATGAAATTCGTAAATAAAATTAATATTAAAATTATTTAAATTTAAATTAAATTGCCCAAGAGGAGAAATAATATTATCACAATCATAAAATTAAATCATTAAATAAATAAAATTAAAATCATAATTTAGGCACTAACTTCTGATTTAAAACCTTTTTTGATCAAATCGTTAATTTCTGATAAATTAGGTACCTATATTAAAAGGATCTATCATTGATAAAAGCATTACATCATCTCTTAATATCAATTTCATGGTACATACCCACACATACTCGCTATTTTTCCTTTCAAGTTATTTATGGCAACATAAGTATCATGGGTCGAAAACGTGCTGTGATTTTTCCTGAGATTTATCGCTTAACCTAGATCAAGTGTTTGAATATCTTTCAGCGACAATCTTTCCGCAAATATTACTTCTGTATCAAATACCTTCTCAATAAGGGCTCACTCTCAGCTACGTCTATACTATCCCTAACATTAAAATATAAGAATATGAAAAGCTTTAACTTTATTTTTTTATTGCTAAAAACTATATTATTAAGGTTCTTTTCGCTAGAAAGTCTCTTAAGACTAACAAGGCCAAGAGAAAACCTACTTTTGAACTGCGAGTAACACCGCGGGGCGCAACTAGTAGCTAGATATATAGTCGGGACATCTTGGAAGAAACTACGAAGCACTACTACGAACAGAGAGTATAAAACATCGCATTACAACGTCTATAACCCAGGTGGATAGCAATCTCAACTCTTCCCCAATACCAACCGAAATGTAACATTTATGTCAAGTACGTAATAAAAGTTTCACGACTTATGAATGTAGATCCCGAGAGTATGTTTCTCTGAATATCTTTGATATCTGTGCGATTCAATGGGAATTAATTTAGTCGATGAGCAAATTATTGGAACTTGGCTCCTTTGATGCTATCGGACATGTTTAATAGATTGATTTATTCTATTTGGGAAATAGAATGAGGGCAACGACGTGGTTGGAGTGCGGATTGAGTGTCGTAAAGTATTTTATTTTGGCTAATAAAATCATTGACAGATTCAATCTCGAGCGTTTCAGACTGTATACTAAAAGAGTGTGTGGATATGGAAGATGGAAGCGCAAGTCCACCGAAAGCACAATAAAATTGTCATACAGACAAAATTAAGTAAAAGGTAATAGAAAATTATGACCAGAGAAGCGCTAACCAAAATTGGACAATCCCGAAACTAGAGAGATGCACAGGGCAGTGTGAGCCCCTAGAGCAAAGTTAAGGCATATGTATGCTTAGTGGCATATGAAGCATGTTCGAATACGTTAGTTCGAACATTAATCTCTCTTTTTAGTCGTTCACTTTTGGCAGAGTGGTCTTGATTAGATGACACTTTGTAATAGGGAGTATTCTGTGGATGGCACAAGGCTCTTCGCTGTCTTCCCTTTCCAGATCTACCGCTCGTCTCGCTATGCTTCTCCATTTCTGGCAATTGGTTTCATTGCGTGCACACTGCATCATGATGGCGTGACTTTTTTGATGATGTCGGTCCAGCAAGTTGGTGTTTGGCCAGGACTTCGCTAGCCTTTACTGGGCCCTGTACCACAAGACTTTTCTTCGGATTCACTTTTCTGAAAATATAACTTACCTAAAACTTAAGTTATCGCAACTGAAAAATCGACGATTTTTTATCTTGTAAGTATATGGGACACTAATAACATCCACTATAATTCACAATCACTTCAAACAAATTACAAGCCGTCAAGAGTATCATCTTCGCAAGTTAATCCAAGCTTCCTTTGTCAACGAACCATTGTACATAGACCGCCAGTAGTTAGATACATGGATGCATGTTTGTGTATGTATACAGGGTGTATTATCCTTGTTAAACTCAAAATACTCCCTTTACTTAACGCTTTGTTCCCTGGGGACGTGTGAATTATTTCTGAGATATGAATAGGGATGTACGAGTTTGAATGGAGTAGGTAATTTCGAAGACGTTGAGTTACATTATAAACTAAAACATCAATTTAGTTTTACCATTACAGGTTGTACTTGCCTGTGTTAATTATTATAAATTAATGTCCAGATTTCTGCCCATATAGCTGACTTCCTCTACAGGTCGCATTTGTTAACCGATTCTCTTGAAATTTTGTGAGTAGGTAATAGTAGCATTTTTTCCCGAGTCAGTTTTTAATAAAATAAACAAATAAGATAAATATAGCAGTCGTATCACTTACCACCAACGAATTTACCTCTTTCTCATTCACTACTTTCCTAGCTTCTTGTTCATCATACATAAGAGGGCAGTCCTTTACGCGAAACGACTAGTATCTCTTTATTTATGCATAAACCGTGATAAGCTTTGTTAGCCAGGAATTTACATGTATTAACCATTGGAGAATATTAGATGAAGCTGGATTGTACGCGTTTAGTTTTCCACTAACACTTTGTATAGCTTAATTTGCTTTCCTAAAATAAATAAGCAGAACTTTAAAATACTAAATTGGTTGTTATTATTTAAATAGGTTTTAATTTTTCGAAAAAAAAAAATTTGTTTCAATTTTGTTTGGGTCATAATGATCAACTTAACCGATTGCAATTTTTCATAATCTTTTTCAGTGATGTTCGAACACATTAAACTAACTTCGTACTGGGGTGCTATTCCTACACGTGAGATGAGATGAGATTTTATCTTGGTCACTCTCACACCTATGACGTTTCAAACGAGAGCAACAAGGATGAAAAAAGGTGAGATAAGAATCTCAAATCTCCGAATAGGGCCATTGTCATGATCCAAACAAACAAGGTCTAGCATTCCAGGAGCATAATCGTATGACGTCACTCGTCATCGTCATCCGTCTCTTTCGAACTGTTTGTAAATGAATTATTTCGGTCCTGCTTGAACATCGATTGACGTCACTACGTGTTACCCACGTGACCTGGCGGCGAAGAAAACCTTTAGCCAATACCATGGTATTGGCTAAAGGTTTTCTTCGCCATTTGCTCTAGACGATGAGCAAAGAGAGCAAAACACGCGCGTTTCTTTGGAAATTTCAGAACTCCGGGCGTCCCTAAAAGCGGTTTATTTTTTATTTTTTACATGGGCTTAGTTACCTAAAGTAATTTATGTTTTCTGTTAATATAGGACGAGTAGTCCTAAAAATAAAACAACTGTGAGTTTTTGTCACGTATTTTTCTTGGAGTATTTATTTTTTTCAGAACGAAACTCGAAACTCGAAATGTTTTGTGTTTTATAAGTTAGTAACTTGCCAAAACTCTCCGTTTAAAAACAATAAATGATTTAGGTAGTAGACGCTTTATTTTCAAAAATACTAAATCACCCGCAATTCAATGCTAAGAAAATTAAAACTGGTATATTCATTTTACATAAAACAGTTGTCAGCAAAACGTGCGAGACTTCCCACAAGCGTTCTATTTTACGTCTTTTTCTCTAAGAAACACTTTAAGCTACCAAGTAAGTGCGCTCTTGCATATTCTGCGGTGCAGTCTAATTAGAGGAACATGCTCTTTACCCGTGCATTAAAGTCATCCCGCATAGCAATTAACTTTAATCTGGAAACTGCTGCGAGATTATTTAATCTTTACGTAATTCTAAAATGTAAATGAATCTCAAAAGTTCATGGTTAGGTTTGGTTCTACTTTAGGAGAGGCAAGAAAGCAGTAAAAGTGACTCTGTTTTTAAGATTTAGAATTTCATGAGTAGGTATGTGTGTGTGTGTGTGTGTGAGAGAGAGAGAGAGAGAGAGAGAGAGAGAGAGAGGGAGAGTGAGACCAATATAATTTTAAAGTCGTCAAAATAGTAAGGTTCGCAGGGAAAATCCTAATTTAAAAGTTTTAAGCAAGAAAATAACATTTTAGAAATTTACGCTGCCGCGGCGGATTCGAAAATTGAAAAATGATCGAAGAGAATCTCTACGAAATTCAGTTAACAAGTTCATAGTTCCCAACTATCAGGGGTAAGAAATATGGTTTTCCCAACGTGCTCCTAACCAGGGGGTCGCGTAAAGAAAACTTTAAGGCGCCATTAGGGTGCTGTTTTATTTGCGAGCGCAGCGGGGAGCGGGTTAGGCGAGCAAGCTGGGTGATATACGTGAACACCCCGTTGAGATTTACTACCACAGAGTAAGAAATTACAGAGAATTTTGAGAGCGCGCTGTGGGTATACTTTACTACAAGGTCCACAAGCACTGTAATGTGTCCATGCCTGTGTTCTTACAGATGTAGTGACGAAATTTCGTATGATCGTTTGTGGGACTCGGTTCCAGTTCTGGCGGGGTCTTGATTGGTTCATCAGCATCATTACAGTCTTGTACGTTATTTCATTTCATTTATTGACAATTACTTAATACACTTACAGCAACGCCAAGGCGTGTGACAAGCTAATGACTAAAAAATATAAATACATAAAAATCAATATAGCAATTAATAATAATAATAATAATAAATAAGTAGTCAAATTACATAATTCATTGGTTAAAAATTAAATCAATTTAAAATACATATCTATGGAAAAAATGTCAAACATAACATTGTTATACTGGATCGTCATGTTTACATCGTCATATAAATGGATACATATCATAGTGATGATAGAGGATGATTGAGTCGTTACCCACCACGCTGGCTTAATGCGAGTTGGTGGATGTCATGTCTTTCGAACTATTCGCGTAGGACATGTCGGTTTTCTCACGATCTTTCTTTATCGAGCACACTGTATCATATTTGAAACGCATATAATCTTTTCGACGAGAAAAGTCCATTGGTGTACAGCCAGGATCAAACTCACGACCTCCGGATCGGAAGACGCGGTTCATCCCACTCGTCAACACGGCTCATTGGTTAGCTATTTTGACCATTTTATCTTTCGTGACTTTGTTAACGAGACTGACCTTGCAGTAGGCTTCGTTTACGTTTAGAATGTCTATCATAGAACTTAAGCCTTAACTTAGCCTAAAAATAACAGCGCTAAATTTGCGTTAGCAATCAAATTAAATCCAGCGAATATTAATAGGGCATGGTTTCATGCAGATTTACCTAGAAATCACAAACAACGGTGTTATTTAAGCAAGAGTAACAAAACTTAATTGCCTCTCTGCCTCTACGCCATTGCTGTACCCCGTTTAATATTACATTGTTACGTTCATAATGCCATTCAGTCCGTTACGTACAAGATTTAATTTTAACAAAGACTATGTTATATTGAAACGTTTCCTGTTGTTGGATTCTAATTATAATTGCAATTTGCATGTAATTGCAAACATCATTTCGAAAATAAAATAGCATTGGTGGTGTTTGTAGACTGAGCAGTTAAATTACACAGTAACGCAAAATTAGGGCCATCGTTTAAATTTTGGTATGGATAGGAAAGTGTTTTTTTCTTCATCTAGGTACAAATACAATAAACTGCATGCTACATACATGTATGTTAGTTATTGAAAGGAAACATTATGTGTGTTACTTTATTTATGTAACATACCTTATTAATATGCATCGAAATTTAAAACAAGTATTTAAATTTTAAAATAGGTATTTTTACCACACACATAAACTACTTTCCTTGCTACAAATCGTAAAGCTATGTGACTAAACTCGTTTTGGCAAATTGAATACAAGTATGTAGCATAAAATTTAATACAAGTACAAACAATAAAATGTGTACAAGTACAAATTTAATACAAGCATGTATTAAATTTGTGAACTACCTACACATTTTATTGTTTCAAGGAATGTCTTACTATATTAGCACTCTACGTTTCAGTATGCAAAACAGTGCAAGCGTTTTTTTGTAAATTCGCTGATTTGCTCAAAATTTATTTGTTGAATTCTTGGCACAAACAACGTATACGTTCCATTTAGAACAGAGGTTTTAAGCTTACCACAAAATGCGGCTTTAAGTGCATTTTAAAACTGTTTTATGTTTTTTGAAAATTTAGCTTAGTGTTGGAAGTTGTGGTTTTTATGTTTATGCAGGAAAAATGTTTTGTCTCGTTTAGGGATGTTGTATACTATTGTTTTTTTTTTCAATTTCTGTTTTTATACTATAAGTTAAAGAGGTGATGTTTGTATGTTTGTAGTGATGTAATGGTTGGTGGTAATGGTTTATTCCACCTTATTCACCAGTCTACAGTTCATCGGAATTATTGTCTCCTTATTACCCGACTGCGAAAGAAGGAGGGTTATGTTTTTCGAATGTATGTATGCATGTATGTACTTGTGTGGGTTTGTATGTGTGTGTGAGGTTTACCTACGGCGTACAACCTTAACAGCTCTAATTTATTTGGACATGTGAGGTGTAATTTGATTCGTCTTGATAGTGGAAGTGACATAGGGTACAGTATTCTGCAGCTGGGTTTTTTGTTTTTCTTTTAATAATGTTACTTGTTTTGTAAGCGTAGTCGTAATGGTCATCGCGTGCCCTCCCACTTCCTAGCATGACGTGAGTAGTTGGTTCGAGCGAGATGACACGCGATGACCAATCGTCATGATTGCCTAATTTTAGTCTATTTAAAAAAACCTTCTACTGGTAGAAAGCTACCGTGGAGTAATTTAGGCTATTAGACGTGATCGAAGACGTGGTGAAAAAAAGATGAAATTGTTAAAAGTTTTTAACGCCTGACGCAACAACGACGGGGTGTTATAAGTTTGACGTCTCTCTCTCTCTCTCTCTCTCTCTTAGGCTCTCTCTTTCTGTGTGTGTGCGTATGTCTGTGCCATCGTGGCTCTGGAATGGATGAACCGATTTTGATTTTGTTTGAAAGGTGAGTTACTGTGGAATGTTCTTAGCTTGTCCAGGGTTTCAAAATTATCTTGTTTTGCTCTCTGTGTATCATATGAAATATTAAAAAAAAAACTGCTATTGCTGAAAAACCATAGAAACAGCGTATGTAGATTCGACATGTGTTAAATTAATTTATTAATTAACCGAATTATTTGATCAAATTTAGGTATAAAACAAAATATTTTTTTTTTTTTTTTTCTTTTCTTGGAATATTTGCGATCGGTCGCTAGACCATAAGCGAATTTGTTGTGTGATCATATGGCTTGTCTGGTGGGGTGGCCAGCGCGCCCCTCCCAATCAAATAAGGTGGCCCCTTTTTAGTCTCTTGACCACTGCAGACGAGTCCAACAAATCTACTACCAGTGGATTTTGGTGGAAGGATAGCCGCTGTATGTGTTGTTTCCTTTGCCGCTCGATTTCAGATGCAACTGTCGGCACGTTAAGATATTCATGAATTTCGTCATTTCTTGTGAACCAAGGAGCGTGGGCTATTGATCTCAGGATGCAATTTTGTACTCGTTGCAGACAGAGTATGTTACTTTTACTGGCAACACCCCATAGCTGTATTCCGTAGGTCCAGACTGGTTTTATCACCGAGTTGTAGATAAGGAGTTTGTTGTCTATCGACAGTACAGAGTTTCTACCCATGAGCCAGTACATATTACGAAACTGGTGGTTGCATTGGTCTCTCTTTTGTTTTATGTGATATTTCCATGTGAGGCGCCTGTCAAGGTGAAAGCCAAGGTATTTCACACAGTCTGAGTGTGGTAAAATGTCGTCACCAAGTCTTACAGGAGGACAGTTTTCTCTCCTTAGGGTAAATGTGATGTGGTTTGACTTTGCTGCACTAGTACGTATACGCCATTTGCACAGCCATTTGTGGATCGAGTCTAGTTGCTCCTGGAGTTTGCGGCTGGCAGTAGCCGGGTCATTGTCGACGGACAAATAAGCTATGTCATCAGCATACGTTGCCACGGTAATATCGCTGTCTACAGGTAAATCAGATGTAAATATATTGTACAATACTGGTCCGAGAACCGATCCTTGAGGTACACCAGCCTCTATATGACGAAGACTGGATCGCGATTCTCCTTGTTTGACTTGGAATGATCGATCAGAGAGGTATGATGCAATAAGCGGAAACAACGAGTGTGGGAGAGTCTTTTTAATTTTTACCAGCAGTCCTCTGTGCCGTATACGATCGAAGGCTTGTTGCACATCGAGGAAAGCAGCTGAACAATACTTTTTGCGTTCTAGGCTCTGCCTAATGGTGTGATACACACGATGGACTTGCTCGACCGTTGAGTGAGACTTGCGAAAGCCAAACTGATGGGATGGAATAACAGCGCAAACATCCAATGCTGTTTTAAGTCTGATGAGGAATACCCTTTCCCATAGTTTAGAGAGCACTGGTGTTAGGCTTATTGGCCGATATGATGATGGTTCATGTTCTGGTTTTCCTGATTTATGAATCATCACAACTTGAGAAATTTTCCAGAAAGCCGGGAAATGGGAGGTTCTATAGATTGCGTTGAATAGACATGCAAGAAACACTATGCTCTTTCTGGTCAGATTTTTCAGTATGGTCGGAGTTATCAGATCATATCCCGGTGCTTTTCCAGATTCGAGTGCCTTTATCTCCATAGCAATTTCTCTAGGTGAAGTTGGAGTTATTGGAAGACTCATCTGTAGATCCTGATCAAGGATTGCGTTGATGTCAGACTCATCGGCAGAACTCTCATTTGGTGTAAAGACTGCTGCTAAATGTCCGACAAAAACCTCTGCTTTTTCCGAATTAGTCCTGGCCCAAGAGTTCTGGGATCTAATAGGAGGATGTGATTGTCGTGGTCTGTTTAGGGTTTTTGTTGCTTTCCAAAGAGAATGCACGCCAATTCCAGATGGGAACAATGACTCAAGGTTTTTTTTCACCAAGTCATTGGCCGACTCTTTTAGGATAGTTTTTAGATCTTTTATCGCTCTATTCAACCTTGTTCTATCTAGTGGATGTCGCGATTGATGCCATATCCTTCTTAACCGGCGCTTTTCCAGAATCTTTTGTTTTATATCAAGTGGATTAGTTGAAGAGGCGCTGGTTTCATTTTGGACCGGCGTACTAGTCCAGGCTGCTACTTGTATTAGATTTGTTATGTATCTGCAAGCATCGTCAACCTCGTCTCGGTTCTTGAGGGGGATCTTAAGATCAATGTTTTCATCAAGATAACTTCTGAAACATTCCCAGTCTGTTTTCAGGTTGGTGAGAGATTCGGGTTTTTCTCGCACGAGTGGACTTATGCCTAGAGTTAGAATAACAGGAGTATGGTCAGAGGATCCATCAAGGCTAGATTCGATACAAGTATGTAGATAGGATATGCCCTTAGTGATAAAAAAGTCTAAGAGGTCAGGCAACTTGTTTGGATCGCTGGGCCAGTAAGTTGGTTCACCTGTTGATAGTGGTTTTAGGTGATTTTCATCAACACAACACTTTAATTCTCGGCCTCTGGTACTAGTGCAGCGAGAGCCCCAAAAAGTGTGCTTGCCATTCCAATCGCCACCCGCCACAAATCTTGAACCCAATGTTTGAAAGAATTCAGTAAACATTTCGGAAGTTATCCTATGTCTAGGTGGACAGTACACTGAGGAGAATGTGATAGATCCGGAGTGATTTTCAACTTTTATGGACGTTGCTTGGAGATGCGGTGTGGAGAAAGGTTCTAATATTGAGTGTTTCAGATTAGCTCTGATGACCAAAGATGTTCCAGCGTGCGCTCTTCCGTCAGGGTGAGGAGTGGTATAGATTTTGTAACCCTTAACGCGGAAGTTGCTTCTCGCAGTAGCATGTGATTCAGATATCAACACGATATCTAGCTTATTGGTCAATGTGATGGATTCTAGCTCATGGATGTTGGGAGCTAAGCCATTAATGTTCCAGGACGCCACTTTTAGTGACGCCATTTAAGCAAGCTTGTTAATGACTGTTGTCAACAGTCCCATCAGGGTACTGATTTGTTGGAGGAGTTGGTCTATTTTTTCGTTTTGTTTCCCTAAGAGTTGTTCAAGTGAGCTTGGTTGAGTGACGTTTGTTTTTTCTAGGTTTGGATAATGAGTGTTGCCTGCAGTTATGTTTGCATATGTCTGTTGAGAGCGATATTGCAGGTTTGATCGGGGTAGGTCTCTTGCAGTTTTTTCAGATACTTGTGCTGTCGTGACTTTGGGATCATTGTCTTGTGTACTCGTTTTGCTGCGGTTCAGCTTTCTTGAGGCTATATCTTTGTAAACCTGGCAACCTTTGTAGTTGGCAGGGTGATCACTGAAACAGAGAGCGCATTTTGCGGGTGTATTTTTGTCCTTCTTCGGGCAGTCAGAGGTTTTGTGTCCTTCGCCGCATTTGACGCACCTGTATGGTCTCATGCAATTTTTTTTTGAGTGACCATATTGTTGACATCTTTGGCATTGAACTATAGTTTTCCTCTTGCGTGGATCTTCAATTTTGACTACTTGGTGATAAATATACTTAATATCCTTGACCAGTTTATTGTTGCGATTGGGTTCTAGATTGACAAAGAAAGTTGAGGTGGGTTTTTTGTCTGGACCATAGCGGGAGTTGATTATTTCACCTTGCACTTTGTTGCCAGTTTTTTCAATTTCTTGGGTAATGCTTTCATGAGGAGTTGTATGGTGAAGGTTCCTTATGACAATCCGGTAGGGTTTCGCTTCTTTTCGAGTGAATGTATGTCCAATTAATCCTCTTTGTCTTATCAGATTGATTACCTCTTTGTAGCGATCTGCCGTGTCTACCATGACGCGGAGGTTGTTCTTGTTTACTATTTTGTACTTGAAATTAGCGGGGCTAATGACAGTTTCGAAAAGTTTTGTAAGTTCATTTAGATCTTCTATCCCATAGAGTATGATTGGTGGAGGTCTATAGGTTGGTATAGGCTGGTTGTTTTTGTCTTCCGTGAGATCTACTGCAAGATCATTGAAACGGTTTTGTGTGTGGATTGTGTCATGTGGTGGCGATAGCTGTGAGGCTTTCCTTTTCTTCGACGAGGGCACGCGCTGCCACGGTGGGTGTTGTTCGTTCGTGTCAGATTGTTCCAGCTCTGGCATGTTTGGAGAATTATCTGAGGGTTTCTCAGAGGTGGATGAGGTGAGTGCAGTGGATGTATATTTCGATACAGTCGACAGCTCACTGAGTGAATTGGATCTCTGTTTATTAAAGAGCCCAGGAAGAAGAACTTGACGAGTCAGTTTATTTTTGGTCGTTTTATTATTTAAAGTATGCGGTTCCATTTTGATTCCCACGAGTATAGGCCGATAGGGTTGTCACTTACAGGTTACGCCTATCCCATGTAAGAAGGCATTATACAACGATGTTTGCCTGGACCATCGAGGTTGGTGTACGGAACTGGAATCCCTCCAGCCATTCGTCCTTTTGGCACAGTCCTCACCTTAGGATTGGGGTGACTTTTTATTGAGGTTTTCTCCCTCGTAGTTCGGGCAATTAAGCCAAAACCCCCAGCCTTGCGGCACATGACCACGAGATACCGGGTTGTTGAGGTCATTTCCTACCTTCAACTACCAAGCTGGTAAGACTTGTTAGATCGGGTTAATTTACTGCCGCCCAAGACTCGGCGTTGTTAAAAGTAAAAACAAAATAATTAATCAAATTATTTCATCGGTTCAAACAATGTCAATGTTTCCGATGACGAACAAATTCAATTATTCAACTGTATTGGATCAATTCAATTTCAATTGAAACGGGAATATCACCGTAATACACATCGGTACTTAATTGAAATCAATAACTGTAACGAACTTAAACGATTATATACTCGAAGTGCACACTACTGCGCATGTTTCAATTTTTTTGGCAAAAACCAATTTTCAAGTTATTCCGAAAAAATGCAGTCCATAAAATAACTGCAAACGAATTTGTTTCATCTAGTAGATTTTCGTGGTAACTATCTACATACTTTTTTTTATTTTTTTTTATGGACCACCAACTCGCCTGATGTTAAGCGACGTTGTGGTCTAAGATGGAGCACGACGACCTATAAGGTACTTATTCACTCTAGCCTTGAAGTTTTGTAGAGTGAAGAAGTACAAAGACGGCAGTTGAGTGAGGCGCTACAAGTGCGCCACTGCTCAGACCCGTCTTCAGAACGGTTACACCGGACTACATCCCGAAATACTTAGGGAGAACTTACTTATTGTAAAGTTTACCTACTTGGTCAGAAATCAAAGACATCTAAAACTATACAAATTTACTACTTGAGCATTTCTATACCCATCTTTAGGTAGATTAGTACCGTTGGTAGGTACGTGTAACACACTGTTTACACGTACCAACAAAAAATACTTACATCCCCAAAGCAATGAATCAAAGAAAATTCTATCAACCCACACTCCAATAAGCACGATCAAATAAAAACGAAAACAAAAACTCGTCGCAAACAGCGAAAAATCATAAATATTTTTCTAGAACTCGACTCCCAGGAGACAGTTTCAGGACGTCGCGGTCATTAGAAAAGTTTTAGTGGCCATTACCGCCTGTTTTATATTACCACGAGCATAGGCTGGGTGAATTTACGCCATGGCGAATATCCTGAGCAAAGCGTGTGAGATTTACGTTGCGGCGTAGAATTGGGATGTTGTAGACACTTTATAAGGGCAGTATGAGTCTATAGACTCTAATATTTTAAATTCAATTCAATTTATTCGAACCATATGTTATTTCAAACACTTGGTAACTTCACTGTATACAATGGTTAATACAATACAATTTGAATTCATAGCGGCTATATGCCTTGTCATTTGGCAAGCTATTTCTTGATTTTGACCTCTGACAGCTTAAACATACTCACTGTTAAAATAATTTACATGTTGAGAGTTTTCTGATGATTTTGCAGTAGTATACCGGTCTTATTTTGGGTTTCAGAAAATGTGACGGTGTAAGAATATTGACCTAAATGGCATCCGATACTAAGAACCGATTATTTATTTTATTTTATTTTCACATTTCAGGTCAACCAACGACCTTACAATAACATAATAGTAAATCAAATATATTTACTAAAAGGTCATATACAAGGAGATACGTCTAAGAAATATAACAAATAATTTTTATTTTTATATTATTTTTCAATGATCAAGGTCATACCGCCCGTTCTTTTATAATCGCCATTTAATTGACGTTGCAAAGCTTTTTTAATAGCAAGGTTGGCAATTAAATTTCAGTGAAGTTCAATAAAAGTTTTAGTCAAGCTCCCAGACAAAACTGCCAAAGCCGTTTCTATCACGTCACTGTCCATACTGTTCCAATAACTTTAAAGTAATGGAAATAGGAAAGCTTTCCTTTCAGTTTAGGGATTGCTTCCTCTGTTTTCGTATAATGTCGTGACTTTTATTGGCAGTTAAGGCATTGCTTTGTAAACATACCGAGCTTTTAGGAATGTAAATTGGTCGTTTCCTATTAGCGGTATATCACGATTTTGTTATATATAGCTATTTGGACTTCATTATTTTGTAATACTGTCTCAATATTTTAAAAAGAAACAAAATGGTCAAATTAAATTTAGATTGTACGCCTGTAAGTACTTATTTTTACTAGTTAAAATTGACTCTTAGGCATTTTCTGATTTTGTTTAGTATAATACTTGATACATAGAAGTATTTTCTACAGATTAGGTACGAGTAGTTTAGTCTCAGTATTTTCTTCCCGTCCGTAAGGATCCGCAAAAGAAATACCTACGAGTTACCTATTAATCGTTCTTTCAAAGTATATTCTGTCACAGAGAAACATAGTGAGGACCTATGAGTGCAGACGCAATTTTTTATTTACAAAATATTTTATTAAGGCTCGGTCATTCCACGACTATCTATCCACACATACGTTTACGCGCTTTATTTAAAATTGAAAACCGTAAAACATATTTGATGCTAAAATGAGATCGGCGTCTAGAAATACTTTTTTTTTACGTCTTTTTTGGTATTCATCGTAATAAGAACACAAATAAAAATAAAATTGCTTGGTTAAACTTTAGAGAACTAATCTGGCTATTTAATAATCGAAATGTGGTGTAATTGTTGAAAATTTAGAAAACTAAACGTTACGATAGTTTAAAAAAAAAAACTTTTGTGATATTTTTTTCCAAAATGAGATTGATTTTCAGAATTGTACTTCGGTTAAACTGTAGTTGGTTGTTTCTTCTACCAGCTGTATTTTTTACACCTGATCATCATATCAAACTTGGCGCAAAAAAAAACTGGTTTTTCGTGATTTCGTGTAAGTAATACGCGGCCTTAAATGAATAATGAAATATTTATCTATGTATATGTACCTAGTGCCGTACTAGGTGAGTTAGTTGCTAAAAACAGACCAAACTGCGATAAAATACCAGACTTGGTTGAAAGCGTACCAACGTTTGTGGTATTTCGACCCTTGAAGCTCTATCTACATCGTTGTTCATAGAACCTCTAAACTAATACACAACGTTTCCACGGTCGTGTTTATTTCTCCAAGCTAAGCCCAATTACACTCCTATTAGGCTATCCCCAGACTCGCACTCAGATGTACTCCTTAAGTCCGTGAGTGCATTTAGCTAAATCGATTCTTCAGTAGTGCTCAAACTAACTCGCAGTACCTTCTAATTAGTGAGCTATTTCTCTTGGATGCAGTCGTGTTGGCTTTCGTAGTGACTGTCGCCAAAAAAGGGATCTATATCTACTTGCTAAACTTGACAATCTAAAAGGATCTGCCGCCTTTTGAATTGTTAAGTTTTGCTAGTTAGAGTAAAAAAATGTATTAGGTAAGATAAAATTACTTTGCGTTGTAAGCGTTGAACTAGTAATAATGAGATGGAAAAACGATCACTAGACTACCAGCTGCACTTCGCGGTGTGAACTGCAGTTAAAAGTAGCGAATGTTTTAATACAGGGCATAAGCCATATTCGTTCCGAATTTCATCAAAATCAGTCAATCCGTTTGAAGTACAGTAGTAATGAACTGCGATGAATAGATGCTTACTCGTGTAGATTTAGAAACAAATAAATTACTACCTAATAACTAGTTTATATAAGGTCAATAATTTATAGGTGGTAGTAGTTGTAAGGTTAGGATTTTTTTTTAAGGTAGTTTAGTTTGCATTAAGAATTGTAGCGTGTAGCGATAAGGGTATTGATACAAACTATTAAGTTTTTCAATACTTTGTGTTTTAAAATGTATATATTTTACGAAATAAATAAATTTAAAAAAAAGTCTGACAGTAAGTAAACGGGTGGCATGAAGAAGTAATAAATAAAGACAACTTCCAGTCACAGACAGTTTTTTTTCATGTCATCTATACTATTTTGACTGTAGGATGGTTCGGGTGAAATTAGACAAATCGTTCCTTTAGACTCTTGAAAGTTACCGCGATTTACAAAAGATGACTTGAAACAGCACTAAAAATTCAGCAGCACCCTAAATTTCACTACAATAAAATATTCGGAATCATCAATACTTGTAGTAAATCACACTAATATTATAAATGCGAAAGTTTGGAAACATGTATGTAGGTATGGGTGAATGTTACTCAATTACGCAAAAACGGCTGAACGGCAAAAATATGGAATAACACAATAAAATAAAGCATACTTTTTAACCAGAGCGCAGCTACTCGTAGTTAAGCAATAAACGTAATAAATACGGCTGTCACCCGCACCATGCCACAGTGAATAGAGTATACTTCTATTTATCTTTTTTGCGGACCATACCTTATGCCTTAGACCATTCTCCTAGTTACTTTTCCTCGTTAGGCTTCCGTCTCACTACGAAAATTAAATAGTCAGAACTGAAATAGAACGGTTAAACTCAATGTTTGCCCCGACTTCACTCGCCGAGCTCCTGTCACAAGAAATGCATTAAGATATTTTAATTGGACCCCTTTGTGGCGGTCAAGTGTTTGCTTTATACTTAAAATTTCTCAGAAATTTCTGCAATTTTTAGTTCTTTGATGATTTAATTAAGAATTAAAATGTAGTTGAGGTTAGGAGTTTCTAGTTAGCGTTCCAGACTTTTGAATAAATTAAATAGGTTATTCCAAGTGGAATTATGAAGTCTAATTCGCATCAGAGTTGTTATTTGAATTTCATATTAATATTACAAAGTTTTTCGCTTAGAAAAAAACTTGATAGAATTGTTGGATTGTTAAAGCTGTTTAATTTTCTTTTGTGTCAATATAAAAGTAAGTTAGAAAAGGATTGAAATACAACTTTTGTTAATAGTATTTAAATTATAACTTACTAGTGATACTTCAGATAAAGACTACTATACAAGAAATTTAATTAAAAATACAATTTAGGTTCGAATTAAATGGTAGGTTGATTTGTGACCGTGCGAAATTGCAAGCTTGTCTCAGAATCAATTTTACGTGTTAACCTATTTTAAGTGCGGTTTGATAATACCGATGAAAAATAGTACTCATATTATACATTAAGCAATTGACAATCTTGTCGAGTTGATGGTCAAAAGCGTATTTAAATCATTGAATGAATTGGTCGATTGCCTTATTGTCAAACATTTAATTTTTTAACATTAAGAACAAATTGTCTCAGATTAGAAGTCTCTTACTCGCAAGCAAGACTCACCACCAAACGTCGTCGTAAAGCGCAAATTGTACAGACCGGACGTAAGGACGTAAAGATGATGTGGCGCGAACACGGTTCAGGCCTGAATACTATGAAGTAGCGTGGGGCGCCATGCCGCCCGCATGTATAATTCAAAACACGCCTCATCTTTGCCTTAAGCCCATATACCTACTAAACGATTGCCGCGAACGTCCGCAAACGCGCTGATACACCGTTCCTATTGGTCAGAAAGCTTTTAGCAACCAATAAAAACACTTTCGGGGGCATTCGCAGCAATAGTCTGGTTGCGGCTTTATGTTCGGTCGGTATAATTTGCGCTTAAGGTTGCGTACCCACTGGAGATGTATCTAAAACGAGAGATGCGCATGAAAAACAAATACTAATAGGAAAACTTCACTATCTAAATAAAATTATCCTATTGGCGTTTTTTTTCATTGCGCACCTTGCACATTTCCGGTGGATACGGAGTCTAAACGCCATTATTCCGGGCACTTGTACGTCCATTCTTCCGTAACAGGCTCGAGTCACAACTCACTGTCCTCCCCGACGTAATTTGAATTGATTCGTGTAACGTCACGAGAGCTATTGTCTCTGAAGCGATTGTTTCATTAGAAGCCTTGGTTCACGATACCTCGCCGTTTCTGTGGCGCAGGGTACTTAGATGGACAGATGGAAAACTTGCAAAACCAGAGGTACAATTAATTATTCATTTATGAACATGTATTTATTTGATTTGGATGGAATTGAGTGGTGTGGCTGTGATGAGGTTTTACGTTTAGTAATTTCAAAGCAAACATAAATATATTATTGAATATAGAAGAGATTGATTTGGTCGTATTTATAATGTTATAAAATAAACTTGTGATGCGACAGTGAATTTTAGTTTTATTAAGGTTAATTTTAGTAAATCTCTAAAATTTAATTTTAGCATAAAATAATTTAATCTCTCAATAGTAACGTTTGAGCGTTTGAGCTTAATTTATTATATTTAGCAGACTTATCTTTGGTAGCGATGATAGCCTAGTAAAAGAAAGCCCGCCTCTCAAGCCAGAGGGAGCGGGTTCAAACCCAGCCGACGGCACGCACCAATTTGTTCATTGTGTCAAGATATGTGCGTATTGTGTGTCATCTGCCACATGACTGGAGCTAGGTGCATGGCGGTAGGCTCGCCCCCTGTCACATTTGGGACTGAAAATCGCCCGGCAAAGTGTGGGTGTTGTATTACACCTCTGCCAGCCCCCTCGGGGAAAGGCGTGACAATATGTATGTATATGTATGTATCTTTGGACAATAGCGTCAGTATTAAAGGTATATTTTTGTTTTTTGACTTGTTTGTCTGCTTATATTCTGTGCAAGTATTTAACGAAAAAGGGGAAGGTAATTTCGCGCCATCCTTCTGAAGGTACGAGTAAGTGCTAGTTGAAAATGGTTAAAATGTCAGGTAATCAGCGACTATTTATTTCAATTTTGTTGTGTTAAACAATTTTTTTTAACAAAAATGCTTACGACATCTCTTTGCGGTTTGTTAAAACCTACTAAACGGCTGTCAAAGTCAAAGTCAATGTGAGTCATGTCACAGGGGGCGAGCCTGTCGCCATACACCGGGCTCCAGTTAAGAAGCAGATGACATACATTACGCACATATGTATATTCACACAATGAACAAATTGGTCCGTGCCGTCGGCTGGGTTTGAACCCGCTCCCTCTGGCTTGGGAGGCGGGCCTTGTCCGACAGTAACTTAGGAAAAAAGTACTCCGCAATAGCGTTATAGCACAGAATAAACAATAGTACTACGTACAGAAGGTTTACTCTCACTACAAAAGTCCAGTTTAGATATAAAAATTCACCTACTCCTATTGCTTTAACTGGAATGCGAAATTGAAACTTATCGTGTGACACGAGCGCTCATAATCCGTTTGCCACCGTTGACTCAAAGCCGGTTTGACGGCAAGAGCACAGGGCTCTCACTTGCCTATGATATTAGAGGTAATTATGAAAATATAAGTAAAGAAAGACAACAGTGTGTATTAATTCAATAAACTGCTTTTACTAATTATATAAGTGTAATTAAATAAGTAAAAAACTTTAACACACATGATAACCTACTTGTCTACATGTTACCGATTTTTGTGTTAACAAAACTTGTCTGTCTGTCCTGATGTCTGTGTTATATTTCTGACCTACAAATTAAATAAATTTATAGCTAGGTAACTCTAAATATATGCTACTAACAGTTAGCGGCTCGCGGCTAGCGCAAGAGTTGAGCGCCGAGCGACAATCTCCTGCCATGCTCCTACTCGGGAGGTGCGCCAGCCACAAGTACCTAAACTGCAGAGTGACACCCCCCTAGTTATAGATGCGTTTGCACCTGCGTTGATGCCTACATTTTCTCACTGACGGATTGCAGGCTTGCTGTGTCGTACTGACTACCTCCTATTTCGTAGTGACAATCTCCTTTGTCGTAGTCACAAAATAAAAATAAACGTTGATACGACGTACGCAGAAATATAGTCACAGTGACAAAAAACCTCTCGACAAATAAAAGCAGATGCAGAGTCTTAATTTAACAAAACGCAGAGTTCAAAAGCTAAGTCAGACGCACAAGAACAACCGTACTAAGCGGTTCGCCTCCGCCTTCTTAATACGAACGGCTAGGGACTATAATCGTTTGCCACCATATATTTTGCCGACTAACTACAATCTATGTATCTTCAAGGCCAGAGTGAGTGACCTACTAGGTCTTCGTGCTTCATCTTAGGCCACAATGTCGCTTCTCATCAGGCGAGTTGGTGGTCAAATGTTGACTTATCCTACTATATCCTACTAATATTATAAACGTGAAAGTTTGTAAGAATGGGTGGATGGATGAATGGATGTTTGTTACTCTTTCACGCCAGAACGGCTGAACAGATCTGGATGAAATTTGGCACAGAGGTAGATTATAGTCTAGAATAGTACATAGGATACTTTTTAACCGCGAGTGAAACCGCGGGGCGCAGCTAGTTCTTTATAAAAAAAAAACCGATAAGGGGATTTTGCAACTGTCGACTCTTTTTTTTAGTGGGCCCTATAATTGTTCACCGCTAAGAAAAGGTCTTACTTTTTGTCATTTCACTCATACTCATTGTTCCTTTTTTAAATTTGTACAAAAATATAGTGGTAGCCTATGTATTCGTTCTTTCCACTATCTCCGGACGTGTGGTTACTGCGCGACACCGCGGCTGACCGCGCTCGTTTGTGACACCTCATTGACTCGCCGCGGTCTTTCATTTACTAACTTCCAATGTTGGTAAGTGCTTTAAATGAAGATCGTATTTTTATTGATTACTGGGGACGCAGCTTTTGTTGCTGTTGCTTTTTAATATTTACTAAAGCGTTTTTTCGCATAGCGCAGATGTCATCCTAATAAATACTACCCACAAATGAATTTTCCAAACGCGCTTGCCAAATTTCTTAGAAATCATTTGTCAGATTATAATGAAACTTGGCACACACAATTAAAAATGAACTATATCTCCGCCAACGTTCTGTATTCTCGGTTTTTAAAAAAATCGTCCTATTGAGAAAATAGAGCTATGAAAAATATCAGCACTTGTAAGGGTCTACATATATAATAGATAGACAAAGGAAATCACTAATCTCTTAACATTGAGAGGTTGTGTACATCATAGTTATTAAATGTTTTAATAAAAAAATGTTTTTATACTCTAGACGAATTTTTAACTGACAAAAATATTTAATAGAATAAATCCAGTCCGAACAATGTTGCCATACCCTATATATCAGGGTCATTATGTGATACAATTTCATGTAATTTACCTTTAAGAACTGCATGTACCATAATCGAAGCAATAAATGATTGAGTATTGAGTATTGAGTATTAAATTATTCCATACAACACAGGATTTTTTAGTTATTTAAGATGATTACAAAATACATAAAAAATGACTGAAATTTCAATTTGTCACTCTGTAGATAACTTTAGAGGCTCGTCAGTATCTTTACTTGCTCTCTTCTCTCGTCGTCTTTTTCTAAACGAAATGGCAGTAAAAAACCTTTGGAAAAAGCAAAGTAAGTCTAAAGTGGTCGCCGGACCCTTAAATAAACATGCTTTTCTTGTTAAGTAAACGAACATAATAATTAAAGATCTAGATAGGATAAAACAAAGTAGCTTGTCGCGTCTATCTGTCTGTATAAAGTAAATTAAAGCTTTAAGATTATGATTCTATATCCACTAACTCGTTCTAAACCACTCTACGGATTTTGATGCAGTTTTCACCATAACTTAGATAATTTTTCTGGGAAGGTTTATAGCTACCGTACTAAGCCGGGGCGGGTCGTTAGTTTGAACATAAATTTGACTTGAATAATTATGTAAAATTAAATTGTCCTAAATAATTATCTATAGATCTTTTTTTACGCCAACTTTATGATTTCGAACGAATATATTTGTATAATTTTCTAAAGACATCATCTGAATCACAATTATACCTTTCGTGTCTGACGGAGATCAACGATATGTGAGGTTTAAGCGTAAAGTGAATAGGTATCTCCTAAGCAAGCGTGTTTCACGCTTCCCATCAGGCGAGGCAGTGGCCAAACGCATGCCTAGTCTGTTGTAAAAAAAAAAGTGATTATGACTGTCTTTTGTGAATCTTGAATGGGTTTGTTTGTGTTTTCTTTTTGTAGTGTCAGCATTATTGTATTGCTATTGTATTCTTGACATAAGTACTTAAAGGCTCTCTACGACAGTTTAAGACATTTTTATCTCCTTTAAGCACTCACTGCATTCAGCTTTCTTTCCCGGAGCTCACTCACATTGTTCCAAAGAAAAATACGCCCACTATCTCCCAGTTTTACCTTCAAAAACTTGTTTCCTTAATAAAATAGACGTCGAGAACTCAGACGTAGAAAGAAAACCAAAGTTAGGTCTGCATTACGCGTGTTATGTAAATCGAGACGAGCTGCCTCGAGAACTTGTTGAAAGCATCGAAGAACTGGGTTCCTTAAAAATTCTGAACGCTAAGAGAGTGAGATCCTGGAGTGAGGTTTTGGATGTGGTAATAAAAGTTGGAGCGGGCTTAAGCTTTCACTTTTTTAACTTTTAACTATGTGCTAGGTATTTGTACAAACTTACAAAACAATACAAACATTTTCAATGATTTCATTTAAGTCGCCGTTTTAGTTTTTTAATTGCTTGTTACCGTCTAAGTAATTAACAGAATTTACTTTGAAAAAATCTTGAGATTTTTTATTACTTTATTATTAGACTCTGTTTACTTGTATTGTTAGTTAAAATATAGCCAATAGTTCAGCTGCTTAGTAGAATTAAATTTGACGTAGAAGTGTGTATCTGTAAAACGTGTTACATAATCCCTTTTTTTTTTCGTTAAATAATTGATGAAGGGCATGTATAAACACTTTTAAGTATTCATGCAAAATACCATTAAAATGCACGTTAAAAATAGTAAGTTATGACCGGTTTAAGAACGCAAGAAAATAAGAGAAATTTTACAAAAATGTTAACAAATCTGTATCACATGTTGGTGGCTTTTATTCTAAGTAAGAAGCGGAACGACGCGAATAGTGTACAAATAAAACCGCCACGATTAGTGACTGCGTTCGCGCTTTTAGGAGGGCGGAGCACGATGTGTGTTCAACATTGTTAGAGTCAATATTTAATTTTAACTATGTAGCATAATTGCATCCTCCAGTCGATACTCGTCGATCGCGGATACAACAGGGTTTTTTTACACCTGTGGCCCTATTCGGAGATTTGAGATTCTCATCTCACTTTTTTTCGTCCACTTATGACGTTTCAAACGAGAGCATCGTTTGAAATGTCATAGGTGTGAGAGTGACCAAGATAAAATCTCATCTCACGCGCAGGAATAGCATTTTGTTATTTGCATTGATTTGCATCACATTTGCATTTTTTAATTGTATATACAAATTAACAAGAATAGGATGTTTTATTCTTCAAAAAAAAAAAAAGCAGCAAAAGATCGAAAAATCGTCAGAAAACCGGTTGTTTCCAGTTGCCATCATAATTCTCTCCACTACAGGTGGCAATCAAAACAATAAAATCCCAGTCGCTACAGTAGTTGTGACTGAAAATTTTACGAACCACGCGGCGTAGCGCGAGTTCACATATTTACAAATCATGTCTACACCTTCTTCACTCCGCTGTTCTCACCTCACGTTCACTTTATCACGAAACTTTTCACTTTCCACACCCGATTGACGGAAACTTTGGAATAAATGGATACCCCTCTTTGCACTCTTCAAGTTATCTCAAAGTTTTACTTTCATCGTGAGATGGTTAGAAAATGAGATGCGGAAAACGAGACTTTGAGGTGGATTTTTGATGATGTCACCTTTTGGCAATCTCTATTACAGTTTTTGATTACTGTAGCCCGTCGATATGTTTTTTGATCGAAAGATTAAAAGACCAGTCGTTCGCAAGACCGGTCGTTGAGATCATTGGGTTTGGGTCATTTGACCAGCAGAGTACGCCTTCCGGCTGACATGATGGTGACGATGAGACGATGATAAGATTGACAGATAGAACAGACAGATAGACATTGATAGAACTCAAAATTATCAATCAATATTAGAAATTGATCAATCAATTAATTAATAATAAAAGCCACAGCTAGAATAAAACGATAGTAATGATTTAACTAGCTTGTGGGTTTAATCTACAAAAACTTACGTCCTATTATTTTACACAACATTTAGGAAAACTAGTTAAAATATTTCCTAATATTTGAATTAACTATAAATAAATAAAAAAACTATAAATAAATATCTGGACATTTGCACACACGGTTGCCTGACCCCAAACTAAGCAAAGCTTGCACTATGGCAGGTAGAGACTGATATACAAACGTAATATTTTTTTTAAAATGCATATGCTTAAATGATACCTTTCACGTATACTAATCGTATAAAATTAAATATATTGAATATGAGTATGATACTTACACCCAGATATAGATCAAACACAAATGTGTATGTTTACCTATGTACCTAGAACATTTTCAGTAAGTACCTACCTAGGTACTAAATCAACCAAGGTCCATATTTTTAAACATAAGTTTACTGCTAAGGAATACTGGTACACATACATGGTACAGCTATCTGAAGAGCTATTTACTTAAAACATAACATATCGTCACGCTTTTATCCCGAGGGGGCTGGCAGAGGTGTAATACAACACCAACGCTTCGCCGGACGATATTCAGTTCCAAATGTGACAGGTGGCGAGCCTGTCGCCATACACCGGGCTCCAATCATGTAGCAGATGACAATACATACAATACGCACATATATACGTTAACACTATGAACAAATTAGTGCGTGCCGTCGGCTGGTTTGAACCCGCTTCCTCTCGCTTGAGAGGCAGGCCTGCCCCAACTAGACTATCATTGCTTTCAACACTTAAAACAAGCTAAAACTACTAAGACACAGTTTGTTCCTACCCCATAATGTACGCGAATAACCTTTTCACAAAGAAAATAGTTTCAATTTCCGCGCTCACTTTGCCTTATTCACTTGTCTCCCATTCTTACTTATCTACCCTCTTTTGTGCAACGCAGCCAGTCGCTTGAAGCCCTCTCAAATGTAGCGAATTTTCATACAAGTGCAGGAGCAAACTTAATAAACTTAATTTAATTAACTTGATTTATGTAGTTAAATTAACTTTCGTGTGCAAGTGCTCCCTGTGGCTTGCCTGAGGAATAATTAAATAAGTGGCTTCTATTTTAAGTTCCAGGTGATTTATCATAATTTATTTAAAACTATTACTTCGTTAACTAGCCGAAGGCTTAGGGAGTTTACACACAACAGTCGCTGACAGCCGCCGATATTTTGTTATTTGTATGATAAAAAAATACAGGGAGTCACGAAAACCCTGTTGGGTAATTGATGGGCAGGTACACACGCTTAAAAGTATTCATTCAAAAATTGCGAGAGTTATGACCGGTTTCAGAACGCAAGAAAAAAAAGGAAATTTTACAAAAGTGGTAATAAATTTGTATCATTATGTTGGCGGCTTTTATTCTAAGAAAGTAACGGCATGACGCGAATAGTTTACAAATACAACCGACGCGATCAATGTCTGCGGTCGCGCTTTTAGGAGAGCGGAGCGCGATGTGTGTCAAATTTTTTTGTAGTTAATAATTAATTTAAAATAGCATAATTGCTTCCTCCAGTCGATACTGAATGCACACCACGCGGATACAATAGGGGTTTTGGAACACCCTGTATATTGAAACAAAATATTTTATTATGGTAACAAAATTTAGAGATAGCATTTTAAGTAACAGGGGTCTTATTTTAAGCATAAAAAGCTTGTAGTAGGAGACCTTGATGTGATGATGCCTTGAAGGTTTAGTTCAGAAGAAATCAAAATGGCATATGTGGTTGGCACGCACAAATGATATAGAGTCGTTAGTCAACTCGATCGCGAACGCGAGCGACTTTTATTCACTTTTTTTTTAAATAAAGCCACTGACATCAAGGACATCATCGAATCATGCAAATAACAAAATGTCGGCGGTTGTTAACGGAGTGGTGTGTAGCTCAGTACAATATTAGTTATTGTTCTGAGGTGTGTAGACTCCTTTAAAAGTAGTGTTGCATTAAATTGAAGCAAGTTACGTTGTAAAACCACAACTTGACCTTAATTAGCTGTTTTCTGTGTGTCAAGTGTTTTATTTCATTTTCTATTGCTTTTCAGTTTTGAAGTTAATGGTAACAATCTGATTGATGCAGACTGACTGAAATTATATTCCAATAAATACTTTTTGAATCGATATTAGGCTTATGTCAGCCGCCACCCCGCCCGATGACAAGCAATGATGGAGCCTTACGAGGCATATAGGTTTTTTACCCGACTGCGCAAGAAGGAGGGTTATGTTTTTCGAGTGTATGTATGTTTGTATGTACTCGTATGTATGTGGGTATGTATATATGAGGTTTCTTTGGCACGCCCTACAGCCTAAACAACTTGTTGGGTTTCTCTTCATAATTATAAGGCAATTCTTATATTCAATGCAAGTAGCCTAGAGTTCGTTTCTTTCGATACTTATTTGTAAGCGCAGGCTACAGCTTACGCTTACGATACAACATAACCGGAAAATAACTAAAAAAAGAAAGACAAACACCGGAGAAAGTTCTCAGACAGTTGTTCCAAACTCCATGACGTAATAAACTGCTTGAAAACATTCACCGGAATTAACCGAAAAAAGCCGGTCCGTTTATCGTGAACTTTTATTCCGGACGGTTTTAGTTTTGCGGGTAGAAGTAAATTTATGTTTGCTGAAAGTAGTACTTAGTCATGAAATCATTAATTGCAGGCGTGCATACTAAGTAAGTTAGGAAATAACATAATTTTGTTTCCTTTTCTTACTAATTTTCTTCATCTTTTCCACTTTCGCCAGTTAATAGGTACGCTGTGTGTTTTCAAAATATAAATACGTAGAAGTGTATATTTACTGAACATAATTTACTTGAAGGGATTATAAAATTACTAGCTGTGCCTTATGGTATTAATAATAATAATAATAATAAAAGGCCAGATACAAAAGGCAGTGATCCTAGACACGTGCCGTATTGTCAGGAGGTTCCTCACTCTGCAGCCCTAACCACCGGTAGCTTGGGCCTCGCCCCGCTGCCGGCGGCACCCTAATTTTTAAGTTTTTTATAGTATTTGTTTTTATATTCATGTATTGTAAAAAACTTAGAAGTTAAGAAGAAAAATAAATATCTTGAATAATAATAAATTCCGGACACTTCCACACACGGTCGCCTGACCCTAAACTAAGCAAAGCTTGTACTATGGCTGCCAGAGACTGATATACATACTTAGATATTTTTAAATACATACTTAAATAGATATTTACACCCAGACATAGAACAAACACAAATGTTCATCACATAAATGTTTGCCCTATGTGGGAATCGAACCCACGCCCCCAAGCTCAGAAGGCAGGTTCACTACCAACTGAGCCACCGAGGCAGTCAAATACTATTACTCACGGTTATAAAGTATCTTATGTGTGTTCTAGACTATAATATATCTTTAGACCAAATTTCATTCAAACCCGTTTAGCCGTTCTGGCCATATACATATATGTACATCCATCCATACATCTATCCAAATTTTCACATATTTAATGTTTAAAATTATGTAGAAAAGATAAGAATAACGAAGAATATTATATTCATTCATTCATTCTACTAAAATGTACAAGCCGAAATGCTGAACGGATTTTAATAACGTTCTAATCTAAAATCAACGTTATGGCAGCCGACTACAACACTGAAAATTCTACTCTCCCTAAAGTTTGCTAGCTATTAATACCAATAATTAAAAAGTCTTCATATACTCTTCTCCACATTAAAGTGTAACATAAAATACAATCACTAACCCCAACAAGAAGCGATTAACCTTCAAACCAACCCATCTCCTCAAAAGTTCCCGAACTTGTACGTCCCTATCTGCACGAAATCTCCTAAACTCCACCGAAACAAAGTACCTTATTGTCTTCAGTGCTAACAAGACACCCTTAGAATTAAACTCGAACACGTCACAAAAGTTTTAATGAGTGTTCTGAAAAAGAAAAACAACGATTGAAAAGTAAAAAAAGGCAGGACGCGAAGAAACACTTCCTACCTGCCCTTTGCTCGCAACAGTTTTCTCAAAATGGCCCATCTTTTTCGGAAACAGCTTTCGCCGAAAAGTTTTTTTTACGTTATAATTACGAAAAGTTACGGCAAAGTCGTGTTAATTTGATCACGGGTCGGGTCGAATTCTTTTTTTTTAATTATGTTTTTTAAGGTTCCAAGAGCAACCGGAGACCTTTATTAATTCGTCCAGTTTGTTTGTAGGTGCGAACTTTGAGATTTACTGAACGTTTCTCAGCTAAAATATTTTACGGGGAACTTGATAAGGGTTTTGTAATTAGAACAGCTTATTTTGTAAAATATCACTGTACAACATTACTTTACAGCACAAGCCTATTAACTCATCAAAGACAAAGTTAAAGTCAAAATGCTTTTATTTAATTGGTTATCAAAGATACTCATATGAACGTCAAAGTATTTTATGAGACTCGACCGCCTTGTTCGGAAAAAGAGCCAAAACTCAGAATAGAAGAACAGCCAAAAAACTGAGAAGCATTCTTTTTTTTTTCAAAAAATAAATTAATGACAACTCAAAAATTTTTGCTAACAACTAGATAATAATATTTAAGTACTAGTGGCTACTTGGCAGTAGTGGAAGGCTCCAGATATCATAACGAAAAACCTTACTTTGATAAAAACAGTCGGTAAATAAAATACCAACATTAAATGTACTGAAAAATTTACCACACAAATTCGCTCAACAAAGATGAGTTCTCTCACCCGTACGATCGTAATGGACACACCACACGATACAGTCACAAAAGCTCAGTCACATTCTGTTAATTTACGTAACAGCCCAATAAAAGGCTTTTCTATGTCCCAACCACGCTAATACGCTTTAATTTATATACAAAACAAATACCCCAAAGGCCTATAACTCATACGCCTGTTTTGCATAACATCAAAAATTGTACGAACTTTATTACCACATGCGATGTTAAACTAAAAACTCCACAAAATAAGCTCCATTTTTGTATGCAGCTACTTTAAGGATCGAACCAGTTTGGTAGTTGAATGCAAGTTTCTTTTAAACGGTAGTGGCTTTGGAAATGGTGCGGTTATCAAGAACGTTAAAAGTTTTAAGCATAATGTTGTGAGATATTGTACGAGAATTGCTTAGTGCTTTTCCTGGTAAAGCTTTTAGTATAACGAAAAGTATGCATGGAGTTCTTTTTGGTACCTTCTTTAACATGGATGAACAGTTTAAAAGTATGTGCACATTTCGTGCATTACACACTTCGTCGAATGACCTAATCGACCGAGCGGGCGTTAGCGAACGAAGCGTCTATGCTTCAGTTTCGAAAAAATGCTTTAATATGTCCAAATTCTATTTGGATTTCTGTCCGGATCTGTCTTCCTCTACAGGTCGCATTTCTTAAGATTTTTTTCAAAATTGAAGTAAAATGTTTTTTTTTTTCAAACAAAATAAATATATCTTTGCCATTTTTTTAAAATTTTCGAAAACACGACAAAAAACATCCGTATAACTATCGAACCTGCACACAAAATTTTACGAGAATCGGTTGAGGAATGCTACCTGTAGAGGTGACAGACGTCGACCGCCAGGGATCACAGAGCTACTAGTTGTATCATGCTTTATATATTAGGTCGATGACCGACACATGTTCCGAAACCTCGCTGTTTTTACTAACAACAAAAATAAGCCAAAAAATAGCTCAATCTTCCAAACCTCACCTTCACAGCGAGCAGCCAACCGCCATGAAAGATTTTCAAATTACTAACAGCTGGAGTCCACCAGAAAGCAATAACGCAATCCAGCTAAAAGCAAAGTGGTGGACGCGTTTCACGGAAACTGGAGCGCGATAAAAAATGCGTTGACGCCACCAGCGCCGGTGACAAAGTGCAGCTGCACGGGTTGGGTAGACGGGCAACTTTGATGCTGACTAGGTAGTTTATTTAAATGAGTCGAAACAGTCAAAGTGAGTCGAGACCATCTCAGAAGCCATCTAAGAAGCCGTCAGATCTTTTGATGTCAAAAAAAAATTCTTGTCTCGTCGTTGTGCATGATAGACACGACATTGGCAACTCGATTCCTCCTGCCATTTCCCTTTTTTTTTTTTTTGTTTAGGGGGAGGTAAATGCCCTCGCACTTCCCTTCCGCTGCAGGGGTGCGGAAGGGGGTATGTGGGAATCGAATCCACTAAAATCCTCCCCCGTGAGCAGTCCCTCGCCAAGGTGGGGCGAGATAGGGTCGCGCTAGCAGTCACCATCTCGCCACGGCGGTAGGCCCAGGTAAGCCTCTGCGCATGTATAGGGGCAACCTTGCTCACCCCCTAGACGTGTGCGGCCGTGCAAGTCAGTGGAGAGAACTCCTGCCATTTCCCTGCGACAGCCCAAGCCAAGGTCCGTACCGTAGAGGTACCCTTGAGATTGTCGCTGTCTAATCTAGAGGCCTTGCACTGCAGTTGCCTAACGTCCGGTACGCTGTTGTAGCCTCAGTGGTCAACACGCTAGTCATTAAAAAAAAACATCACAGTGTGGACAAAATGTAACCGTCCATCATAAGTGCTATATCCCCCTTAATAACGTATGGCCTTAGAATAGGTTATACAGTGTTTATAAATATACTCGTCGATTTGTAAACCTCCTCCGTTTCGTCGGTTAAAAAAAAGACAATACACTGAATAACTGACTATTCCAAGACTAAACAACGTTTATTAGTAAAAAGGGGCAGGAGTAAATTAACCAACCACTCATTCTAGATTCATACATACATACATTAATTCTAGATTAGAAAATTTTGTATTTTTGAAAAAAACGCTCCGCAACAAAAAGTTGTCTCGTCCGCAACTCTCTGTTCAGGCTACAACAGGGGTACTATGGCAGTAGACAAAACGTAGCCATTACACAGTGTGTGCAATACACTATGAGTAGTTACTTGGTCAACGCTCCGGATCAGATGTATGTAGTGCATTACACTCTAATGTGGCGTGTTCTTGTCTCGGCGAGCTTTTAGCGAGCTGTTTGTTTTTAGCTTTCTTGTTACCTGTGGTACATGGAACACCTACCCTTATTTTCTCTAAAAAATACGCTTTATATGAATAAAGTAATCCTTTGACTATCAATTAATGTTTTGTATCCTCGGAATAGATGTTGTGTTGCAGTGTTTTTTTTTGTTAGATCAAGTTAAAAAAAAACCGGCCAAGTGCGAGTTGGACTCGCGGATCGAGGGTTCCGTACAAACCTTGTCCTCAATTCGCGAGGAAAGGGGTGAGTTTAAATTATTAATACATAATATCTTTAATAAATGATGTAACTATAAATTTACGCTTTTCGCAATGTTTTATTTATCTGTGCTTATAAGACGTTGCTTCGTACCAAATTTCAAGAATCTTAGTTCACGGGATATACCCTGTAGGTTTTGATTCTCTTGCGAATGTCGAAAATGTTCAGCATCATAAAATATCTTTTGATTGCGTAGGCTTAGAAGTTTGATTTTTTCATAGCTCCAAGGGACAGTAGACCAGAGTATTTGATATGAATTTCAGCTTGAGACCTCCACGCGTTCCTAAGAAAAAGGGTTTTGACAGACAGACAGATGAAGAACAAAGTGATCCTAAAAGGGTTCCGTTTTTTTTTCTTTTGAGGTACGGAATCCTAAGAAAGATAAAACACTGTATAATTATTCCTAGGCTGTATAACGTTTATTAATAAGGGTGGTATGTTTCTCATCGGATCAAAAAGCAATAAAATTAAAAGACAAATGAATTCTCGTAACTAGACTCAAGCTGAACGTGTCTGCAGAATCCATTGGAATTAATTCCTAGTCCGGAAACTTTGTACAGTCTAGACCCAAATTCGATAGCACTTGGAAATCAGTTCAGGATCTAGCCTAAGGCAGCCGGGCGTCTGTCGCTTACAGACCAACAGAGTAGCGAAGTTTATAAATAGTCGGAAGCAACTCAGTTTTAGTTTAATCTAATTTTATGTTGCCTAGTTCCGCTCGGGACTGCTAGGTTGTAATTAATTAATTAGTTTTAGTTAAATATATGTTTTCAAGTCACTAATATTGTAAATGAGAAATCTGTGAGTGGCAAAGTTAGTGAAAGGGTCTGTGTGTATATCTCTGTGTTACTCACGTTGAAATAACTCAACGGATTTGGATGAGATTATGAAGATTGAGGTAACTTATTTATCTACCTTTTTACCCGACTGCCCAAAAAGAAGGGTTATGTTAAGAATAAAAAATAAAAAATAAATTTTAACAGTTAATACTACCTATTCTATTTATTAGTTTAATTATTTTTTTTGTCATCTGCTAAAGCAATATTTGTGTGTTTGATGGCAGTTTCAAAACAAAAAACAAAGTAAGTTTAAATGATTTCTTGCTGAATGGGCCGTGTGTTCAAAATGAACTTTTTGATATCCTGATACTATTCAGGTTGCCTAGGTATGTACTGCTATGTGACATTAAACAAATGTTTCGTCAAATCCTGCTACACCTGCCATACAGGGTGTTTCAAAATATTCTCTGGAGAGAAACTGTAAATGACTCGGTAAAGTGTTTACAATTAAACACAGTCACATACGGCCTCAAGTCATCATCTTATCTTGCTACAAGGTGCCTCATAGAATTAGCAGAACGATTTCAAAACAAGTATAGCCTAGCTTCTGCAGTTATTAAAACACAAAGTTATGTTGATGATGTAATAACCGGGCATGATGATCTCAATACTTTGATAGAGTTAAAGAGGCAGCTGATTGAGTTACTGAGTCTGGGAGGATTCCAACTCCATAAGTGGGGCTCCAATAATAGCCGATTACTAGATAATGTTCCCTCAAATGAAAAATCTTCAAAGGATGTTGATATGAGCAAAGATACAGATTTCATTAAAACTTTAGGCTTACGCTATAACGTTAAGTCAGATAATTTATATATTACATGCTCAGAAACTGATGTAAGTGAGCATAACACAAAAAGACAGGTACTGTCATTTATAAGTAAGGTTTTTGATCCTATGGGTCTAGCTGGACCTCTTGTCATGTCCTTGAAACTGCTAATGCAGAGTATTTATAATGAAAGGTTGTCATGGGATGACAGACTCCCTGCACACCTTAATGAAAAATGGCTTAATCTTGCAAAAGGTTTAATTAAAATGTCCTCCATTAAAGTCACGCGTCATATAAGTGTACAAGGGGCTACGAAAGTCGAATTAGTTGGATTTGCTGATGCTTCTAAGGCTGCATATGGCTGCTGTCTATATCTCAGAGTCGTAAAATTCGATGGAACAGTTAATGTTAACTTATTGTGTTCTAAATCAAGAGCAAACTCAACTAATAATGAACTCTCCATACCGCGTAAGGAACTTAATGGATCTCTCATCTTGGCAATGCTAACAAAAAGAGTTTATAACACCTTAAAATCACATTATGATGAATTAAAAGTGTACTTGTATCTCGATTCGCAGATTGTGCTGGCATGGCTGAACATAGAACCAGTGCGATTAATGCCATATGTTGCAAACAGAGTTATAAAAATAAAGGAGCTAACAGAAGGTTGGCCCTGGTTTTATGTTCGCAGCCAAATCAATCCTGCTGATTGCCTGTCAAAAGGAGTAGAGCCTCAATCCTTGCAGAATAATGATCTTTGGTGGTTTGGGCCACAATTTTTGAAAGAAAAAGATTATAAGCATGAAACTGCAAGGCATGAGCCTCTCAACCAGTTGCCTGAATTGAAAAAACAAGGTAAAAACGATGCAAGCTCATATAATGTTTGTATTTTATCACTTCAAAATGATAGCCATGATATTTTTGATAGGTACTCTGACCTAAGTAAGTTAAGGCGAATTGTTGCTTATCTAATGCGATTTGCTGTCAACTCTCAGACAAAAACTAAGGCAAACAGGCTTTCAGGTGAGCTGCTTCCCGAAGAATTAAAAAAGGCTTTACTAAAAATCGTCAAACTCGATCAGCATAGGCATTATGCTGCTGAAATCGCCTGCTTAAAGTCTAATAAAGTAATAAAGGGATCACTTGCTTCACTTAATCCTTTCCTAGATGGAGAGGACATACTGAGAGTTGGTGGCAGACTGCAAAATTCACAACTTACTTTCTCTCAAATGCATCCTATAATCCTAGTAAAGTCCTCTCATGTAACGAAACTTATTGTAAGAAAGGAGCATGAAAACTTATTACATGCCGGACCAAAGCTATTGTTATCTGCTATAAATCAAAATTTTTGGTTGATAAATGGAATAAGTGAGCTTAAAAAGGTCATTCATAAATGTTTGGTATGTTTCAGACTTAAAGCAAAGGCTGCTTCACAGCTTATGGGTTCTTTACCTGCAGCCAGGGTCACTCCAGGGAGAAGTTTTGAAAAAATAGGAATAGATTTTTGTGGGCCATTTTATATAAAAATGGCGCGAATCAGGAGACCAATAATCCATAAAATTTACGTACTGGTCCTCATTTGCTTTTTTTCTAAGGCTCTCCACTTGGAGGTAGCTGGAGACCTCACAACTCCGACATTTCTGAATTGCCTTAAAAGATTTATAGCACGAAGAAATAAACCATCACAGATTTTTTGTGACAATGCGGCAACTTTTAAATGTGCTAATACCCAGCTACAGGAACTGTATAAGCTTCAGGCCACCCCAGCTCACCAGCTCACCAAAATGCAGTATCAAGGTTCGCTAGTGAACAGGGCATAGCTTTTCACCATGTGCCAGCATACAGTCCAGAAATGGCTGGATTATGGGAGGCTGGGGTCGCCAGCTTCAAATATCACTTAAAAAGAGTTGTAGGAAAGAATGTACTCACTTATGAAGAATTTAATACTGTAATAATACAAATAGAAGGCATTTTAAATGCCAGACCGTTGACACCTATGTCCTCAGACCCCACAGATATGTCATATTTAACACCAGGCCATTTTCTGACTGGTGCTCCTATAACCAGTTATCCTGAGCCAGATCTCACCAACATTCCCACCCACAGACTTAGTTTTTGGAGACAATGTACACAATACCAACAACAGTTCTTCAACCAATGGCACAAATCTTATTTGAACATGTTGCAAAATAGGCCTAAATGGAAAAATAGTGTACCAAATGTAAAGGAGGGAATGTTAGTGATAATGAGAGATCAAAATGTAACTCCGTTTAACTGGCCTATGGGCAGAATTGTTAAGGTCTTCCCCGGAAGGGATGATAAGGTAAGGGCTTTTGATGTAATGATGCCTAATAAACATATTGTGCGAACCAGCATTAGAAAAATATGTATCTTACCCATAGACGAATAACAATAGAATAAAATAACCTGTTGTAAAGGCTACTTACTGTATTTAAGTTAGTTATTTAAGGTATCAAGTTAAGTAAGGAATTGTTATATAATAAGAAATGTATGTACTTGTATCCTTACATTCTTTATGTATTTGAGAGCATACAATGTCATACAAGTTATACTTAGTTTGTAAACAAATTTATGTTACTTTTGTTTTTATTTGTTCTATTCTAAAATCAGCATGTACAATAGGTTAAGTAAATCTAAATGAAGGTCTAAAAAAGTCTGTATTAAGTAAAAGTTTATTACATCAAATTATAAGTTGTCAGTAAAAAGGTAAAATTTAAAATGCATAACATAACTTAGGGCTAGAATAGATAAGATATATTAAGTTTAGAATTTCATTTAAGATTATAAGTGTATCCTGATTTAATGGGCCCCCCAATATGTTCGAATCTCACATCAATATTAAGCTATCAGCATCAGTTACCTGTCAAGTTGCTGTTCAATCGATCAAGCTGTCAAGCAACCTTCATTCATTGGGTTGACTTGAACGCTCTCTTGCAATCTAGACGTCTCGATAGACGGACGAATTGGGGGTTCTATAAACCGTATCCATTCAAGCATCAATAAATGCAACATTATTGTGTAGTATTTGTTTTACTGTGCGCGAGCATTACTACACTTTCTGCTAATACATAACTGGAGCCAGGTGTATGGCGACAGGCTCGCCACCTATCATATTTGGGACTCAATATCGTCCGGCGAAGTGTGGGTGTTGTACACCTCTACCAGCCTATTTGGGGGAGAGGCGTAATGATATGATAATGATATGTTACGTAAATTATTCTACCATCAGACGGTGTGACTTTCCATTTAGCCCAATAGAGCAGTATAGGCGTTAAAATTCCTTTAACAAAATAAACTGAATACGGTAGCGATTATTTTCACGTTAATAAAAACAATGAGTCCTCCAAATTTCCACACAGAGCACTGTCAGAATTAATTTCCTTATAATAATATTTTGTTATCTCTTATCAAGAATTTCATCTTGACATTTTTATTTGTCCTGAAACGTAGGCGGTGCCTACTTTTAAACAATACCGCGGTAAGTGCCAATTTGAATAATACTTGAGCAAAATGTTATCAAAAACTTGAGTAAAAAAGTTTTTATTCGGCCACGTTAAATTAATAAGCGTGGCTTATGTACTTGTACCTCCGTCCTGCTTTCCATAAAATTTTTGGTAACTGTACTTTTTTAAATGTTACCCCTAATAGCACCTTTTTATTTCGCTTTTTGAACCGTGAGAGTGTTATAATTTTAACAGCTACAAATTTATGGTAATTTAAAACACTTAACGCCTAAAGACTGTAAGTACTTACTGCAGGTATATTATATTTTTTGTAGTTATCTAAAAATAGTTACATTTTAGCAAGCATTCGTGGAATCCATACAGCAGTAAAATTCAATTGTAAAAGTTTAATTTGGCCAAATGCTAACGTTTATTAACATATCGTCACGCCTTTCCCCCGAGGGGGCTGGCAGAGGTGTAATACAACACCCACACTTCGCCGGACGATATTCAGTTCCAAGTCCCAGTCAGGCGCGAGCCTGTCGCCATACACCGGGCTCCAGTCATGTAGTAGATGACATACAATACGCACATATGCTCACACAATAAACATATTGGTGCGTGCCGTCGGCTGGGTTCGAACCCGCACCCTCTGGCTTGAGAGGCGGGCCTTCTCCCAACTAGGCTGCTATCGCTTTTCGCTGACATTTATTCACCAACAATAATATCACGTATCTCGTTTATAACTTTAGAACACGTTTTAAAACCCAAAATATCCTATCGGATGTATCGTTAACCGAATAATGACCGCTAATATTCAATGGCACCGCAAACTAATTTCCATAATTAATTCACTAGCACACACAGGAACGTGAAATATTAAAACTGAGGTCTGTCCCTTAATTTAAATTTCTAAATTGTGGGATCGCCATGAATGGTACAGATATTTTGTGATGACTTGGTTTTGCATAATCCTGTTTTAGGTAGGGTTTGCATGAAACTATCGCGAATTACCCACCTACATCGTGAACATCGCTTATGGATTTGTATGATTTTCTGTGGGTCGGTTGAGACGTTTACATAAGGAATAGGTTAATTTCTTTAAAAAATTACGTGTATTATACAGGGTGTTACAAAAACCCTGTTGTATCAGCGAGGAGGGCATCCAGTATCGACTGGAGAAAGCAATTATGCTATTTTAAATCATATAATGACCATAAAAATTTTGAACACACATCGCGTTCCGTCCTCCTAAAAACGTGAATGCAGTCATTAATCGCGTCGGTTTTATTTGTAAACTATTCGCGTCGTGGCGCTACTTTCTTATTATAAAAACCGCCAACATATGATACAGATAAGTTTACATTATGTAAAGTTTCCTTTTCTTTTCTGAATTTCTTAAACCGGTCAAAAAACTTTTTTTGACCGGCAATTTTTAAGCAAAAAAAGCAATTTTTAAAGTGCATTTTTGTTGGTAATGTTACATGAATACTTATAAGCGTGTCTACATGCCCTTCGATTATACAACAGGGTTTTTGTAACATGCTGTATGGTCATTGTTGTTAGTCTTAGTTTGTATATATATAACATATATATGTAAAACGAGCGACCCCTCCAGCCTCCTCCTTTATTTTTAGATGTGACCAAATTCACATGCCGAATAACGGCAAAATAGGAGAACATAATAATTTTAAATAAGTAAGACCATTGTAATACCCTATTTTTAGTGAATAAATTTCATTTCATTTCATTTCATTTCGTTTCATTTCATTTCATTTCATTTCATTTCATTTCATTTCATTTCATTTCATTTCATTTCATTTCATTTCATTTCATTTCATTTCATTTCATTTCATTTCATTTCATTTCATTTCATTTCATTTCATTTCATTTCCTCCTGGCTTAGCGCAGTCCCTATAAACCTCCTGAAAAAAAATTATCTAATCGATGGTGAAAACCGCGTCAATGTCCGTTGCGTGGTTTTGGAGGACATACATACATACATATCGTCACCCCTTTCCCCCGAGGGGGCTGCCAGAGGTGTAATACAACACCCACACTTCGACGGACGATATTCAGTCCCAAATGTGACAGGGGGCCAGCCTGTCGCCAAACACCGGGCTCCAGTTATATATGTAGCAGATAACATACACAAAATGAACAAATTGATGCGTGCCGTCGGCTGGGTTCGAACCTGCTCCCTCTGGCTTGAGAGGCAGGCTGGCTTCTCCAACTATGCTGCTATCGCTTTTGGAGTAGGTCATTTGGAGGAGTTAGAGGATACACATACAGATAGATGCGGAAAGTGACTTTATTTTGTACTATGTAAAGACAGAGATAAAAGTCGCTACAATCTGCCAAATTTCAGGTTAGCGACATACTCGCGAATATTTTCGATTTTAACCGTGGCTTAATGAGAGGTTGGTAGGTAAAGGGGAGGGGTGAACATTTTGGCGTTGTTGTTAAGGTGATTCATTATTAAAATTGAGTTACGAGTTGCGAGGGCGCCAAAACATCGAACACTCCGCGATTATAGTAGCTTCGTGTCGCGACTTATAGAGTATGTCAAATAAATAAACTTCTAAAATCGGGACATTTTCTTACACACGATGACCTGACCCCAAGCTAAGCAAAAGCTTGTACAATGGCTGCCAGAAACTGATATACATGCAAAACATGCGTACATCTGCCGTGCAGGCCCTAAAACGCAGTATGAGCAAAAACGCGGTTTCGAGAAAACCCGCTATAAACTATTTGATTGGTTTTTTTTCCATGTTACAAGGTTTAATGACGGATGTTTTGATGACCATTGGGTGCATCTGTTTTCGAAGAATGACTTTACAAAAGGAAATATGTTCTTAGATTAGTATATGACTAATAAAAACCATTTTGAAAAAAAATATCTAAAAAATGAGCTGTTACGACACTTCAAATCTAGTGATAAAGTACTCATAATCAGATTAAAATGCAGTAATTTAGAGTTAGTACTGCAAAATTATGCGTGACGTCTACAACTTTGCTGTTTAAAATGCAGTATCAGATTTATTTTACTGCATTTTAATGTGTGTCTTTAATAAAATGTAGGTGCATTATGTTCATGATTATTGGCTAAATTACATAAGCTACATAGTTTGTGGAGTGAAAAAGTGACAATATCTATCAGAATCAGTTTTTATGTAAGATGTAGTAAGTAAGAAATCAACACTTTAATCAGCCGTCCCAAAATATCAGTTTTTATTCCTATTTAGAATATAATAATTCGGACTTTTATAATATCCTAAGAAATTGGGTTAGTAACACTCACTCTCACACATACTCGTCATCATTATCAAAGGCAAAGTTTTCCTCACCATCATCGATTTCTGCAGTGGATACTGGAATATATCTCCAGAAAATAATACTGTCATCAGACACTAATAGCCTTAATTTTTAAATTATGTCTTGTTTTCTGGCAGGAGGCCTCACATTTGGTTTGGAAGCTTTCTCTGATTTTAAACAGTTCAATTGGCTATTTTCTTCAGCATCTAAATTTGTTTTTTTTTTAAATAAAGATAGTATTTTTCTCTGTTTACCATGACTTCAAATATATCTTTTAAATATATTCTGTGTCCTAAATGATCTTAGAGTTTTTTATGTGAGACTGAGACTTAATATCAAAGAAATCGGATACTGTCATCATTCTGTTTGATCAAAGTCTCACCCGAGTTCGACATTCTTCGATACTATATTTGTATCTGCAATGTCGCAGCTATTAATTTTGCCTATCAAGAAAGTCATAAAGGCACCAGTTTTTGTTCTGGGATGAACAATTATCGAGCCATATTGTGATTGTTACTGCTGCATCTCTTGTACTGAAAAAAAAACACATGGAAAGCAGTCACCAGGTCTTCTTGCTTCCTCCCAGAAATTGTTTTATGCCAAGCATATACTGAATTAGTGCTCGTATACTTCAGAGGAACAAAAGTTTCGCACTTTTAAACGAATACAATCTTGGAAGCAATATAAGCTTCTGAAGATCTGCAAAAACGTAAACGTCTTCTTCTTTATGGACCTTCTTGGCATCTGAATCGTGTTGTTTCTGACGTTTCGTGTATTTTTCTTTTTACTTCGCAAAATTGCAAGTGTCACAATCAGGATCACGTCTTAATTTTTATTTGGTTAGGATTGTGAAGATTGCATATCTTGATAGTTAAATCACTTGACATATATTTTATATTAGGTGCATGTGCTCTTCGATAATGGTGTAAGCACGGGTTGATTGACATTACATGTTTTGTTAATAAGTCTTTATAAACTGCAGCTATCTTTGAGTTTCTACCATCTTCTTTATCTTTTTTGGTCAGATACTTCCTTTGCTATCGCTGACAAACCATGCCGATCACTTTTCTTATCATAATCCAAGGTGGTTAGAAAAAAAAATTGCATACTAATGCAGTAAACTACACCACAAAAACAATGGAATATAATATTTGGATTCAAATTACCAATTATAATGCAGTAACTGAGACTTTTACTGCAATTTAGGCTGTAAAATATTATTATTTAAGTGTTATATATTACCGATTATACCGCAGTAAATAACTCAAATACTGCAATTTAATTAGTAACATTGACAACAAAAAGTACCTTATTATTTAGATTAAAGACAGTTATTATCTATTTAACTGCATTTTAAATTGTTTTAACCATATGGGAAAAATAGGTAATGCTTTCTAAAACACCATTTCCTAGTACTTTACTGCATACTAGTCTGCAATGCATTTTCAAAAGTAACAAAAATTAACTTTGCAGTATTCATATTTTCAGTACATTGCCTATTTACTGCATTTTAGTTTATGTGTTCACTACATTTTTAAGGTGTAGTTAACCGGATTTTATGTAGCGGTGATGACATTTACTGCATTTTACCTGGTAGAGCAAGGGGTCATGTTAGACGTAATTGCTATTACTGTATTTTAGATAGTTTTACGTTACAGTTTGCGTAAAGTACGCCTAGTTACTGCGTTGAGGTATTTGTTTTTTTCTATCTTGTAGTTGTGAAAATCAAAAACCGATTATATCATTCGATTCCTTATGACGTGCCCATCACGGCTCAATATTTAACTAAAAAACGTCAAAAAGTCAGATACTGCGTTTTAAGGACTGCACGGCAGACATATTATTAAATACATACTTAATATACATTACTAGCTTCTGCCCGCGGCTTCGCCCGCGTGGCTTACAGGAAATGAATGACGTTTTTATCTTCAGAAATAAATGTTATAAGCGGTCACATTCGCTCTCAATTGAATACACTAACTGACAATATCCCAAACAGAGCAATAAGGACGAAGTTATTTAGTTAACTAAACTATCTCTGGAATGAGATTAGTAGTAAGGTATCAACAGAACTTAAAGCTTGTGTAAAAAGATAAAATTAGGAGACAAACCAATGTAGATATTTGATAATCAATATTGTTTACAGCGCCAATCTACTTCAGTGTTTTTTTGTAAACCATATTTTTTCTTTTTTAGAAGCGCCAGGCTGCTCCGTGAGCTTACTCTGGAGCAGGCCACGTATAACTAACCGTGTGAAAAACATTTCAGAAAATTATGAGTTTGGCTTCAGATTTATTTATGGTCATGACAAAGCAGACTTTGAGGGGAAACTGCACTCTTTTTAACTCAAAAGAGTAGTTCGGTGATGTTAAAGATATTAGAGGAATCCTCAGCATAAACACAGAATCATTCGAAAACCACACCAGTCAGTATGGTGGCAGACCTGTGGTTAAGACCCTTGAAGCAAAGGCAACCCGTATTGTAGGTTTTGTCTTCCTAATACTAAATCAGCTTCTTCTATTGACTTCGTCTAATTTTACTAATATATACTTCTTCTAAGACCAGCAAGACACTAATTATAAATTTTATCTCTTGGTTACTTGATCTCTATTGACAGAAAATCTCTTCACTTGCTATTTGTAATCTTCCGCCAGGCATGGACTTAATTCTTGTATTTTTCCCTTACTGATGAAGTAATTTGAAATCTGATAGAATGTCAGTAATATAGTTCACACATTTTAAATGGAGGTTCATATGGAAAAAATAATGATAGCCTAGTTGAAAAACGCTCGCTTCTCAGGGCAGAAGAAGTGGGTTCAATCCCAGGCAACACCAATTTAGTAATTGATTAAACATAATATGTTCGTATTTAATGTCATTTGCTACATGACTGGAGCCCGGTGTATGGCGACATGACTCGCCATTTATTACACTTCGGGCTGAATATCATCCGATGTAGTGAGGGTGTTGTAATACTCCTCTTAGGGGGAAAGGTGTGACGATATGTTATGTTATTTACATAAGGCTGCTTCCTATAAGATAGAATCCCAATATTTCTCGTCCAACAGCAAGCCACGTGTCATGAAAGCTAATTGAAAGTTTAAATGAAATACGCCGTTGACAGGGAAATCGTCGTAGGATGATAGGTCCCTAATCTTGTTCCGAAGTAAGAGAAGATGGTACTAAACACTCGGTTTCCCCTTCTTCTATTTTTTGCCATGCAAAGCACGAAAGGTCTTCGGAATATAAATTAGTTTTGGGAAAATCCTCTGTGTTACATAATTAAAATAATCACGCCAAAGTAGCAAGAACTCGGTCGTAACACTCTCATCACGGAACCGTAAAATGATTAAAAACACCGATACATGAAAAAATACAGAGACCTAGAGAATCCAGGTATTTATTAAATCCTCAAAAGCCTCGAAGTGAAAAATGTAGATCAAAAACATTTTAGAAGACTAAATTAAAGAAAACAACAACTAAGTACAGAAAATTGCATACACAAATGGTTCCCCACATGACTATATTGCAAGGGTTTCGTTTTGCAATCCCTTTTTCAGACCCCAACTACCTACAATACCTACGAACCCTTTTTTATACACATTGTACATACTATACGTAGTCACTACCGTTCTCTAGATCTGTACCAAATTTCAAGTCGCTAGCTATTATAACTAAGATAATCAGCTCACAGACATACAGACAGACATACTGCTTACACCATTTTAGTACGGAACCCTAAGAATAATAACAGCGTCGTTTGCAGTGGGTTAATAACTTTCTCAGCAAAGTTTTCAGAGTTAAAAGAAGTGCTATTAGACTCCATTGGTGGATGATGATGATGATGATTTTGGAAAAACTGTGGTACACGTGTCTCATGATTTTAATTGAAGAGTATTTGTCCCAATTTTTGAGTCAATCGATCCAGAGAATAAAAAGTTTCATACAATTTTGAACCCCCCATTTCCCCCCTTTAGGGGTGGAATTTCGAAAAACCCTTTCTTAGTGGATGCCTACACTGTACAAAGAACACACCCTCCAAATATCATATTTCTAGGACCAGCGGTTTAGGCTGTGCGTTGATATATCAGTCAGTCAGTCAGTCAGGACTTTGAATTTTATATATATAGACTAGTATTTTGGGCGGTGCGCGGGCCGCAAGCGGCCCGCGTTTGTGGGTGCCCTGAAGTCGGGGTGCCCTGAAGTCGGGGTGCCCTTAAAACGGGGTGCCCTGAAGTCGGGGTGCACTGAAGTCGGGGTGCTCGGACTTTGGAGTGCCCTACGTTTCGATTCCGCATGAAATTCGTCTGCGTCAGTACGAGTAGGTCGGCCTCGCATTAGTGTGCTCGGCCTTCGGCCTCGCGGTTGGGGGCTCGGCCTTCGGCCTCGCTAATGTGATCTGTCCGACTTTGATTGTGTCTGGTTGTACTCGACTTCGTTCGTTCGAGTACTGCTGCTCGGCCTTCGGCCTCGCAGCTGGGGCTCGGCCTCCGGCCTCGCATCGGTAAGCTCGACCTGCGGCCTCGCGGTTGGGGGCTCGGCCTTCGGCCTCGCTAATGTGACCTATTCGACTTCAAATATAGTTGTACTCGAACGCTGCAAGGCTCGGCCTTCGGCCTCGCCTTGCACCGTTCGAGTGCTGCTGCTCGGCCTTCGGCCTCGCAGCTGGGGCTCGCCCTGCGGCCTCGCGTCGGTGGGCTCGGCCTGCGGCCTCGCGATTGGGGGCTCGGCCTTCGGTCTCGCTAATGTGTCCTATCCCGACTTCAAATATAGTTTTCCAAGTTATTCACGTTTCGATTTTGTATGGTTTTTTTTTGTATGGCGGCCATCTTTTTTTTTTATTTCTTCTGAAAACTCCCAAGATTGCCTTCATTTTTAGTTCAAGTGTTTCCGTGAAAATTTTTTTGGTTTCCGAGATACGAGGGCATACCTTCATCAGGGTTTGACTTTTCGCCAATTTCGGATTTTTCCCGGGCCCTCTGAACCAACTTCTACACGACCCTTTATTCACTTTCTCCCCATCCACCCCCCCTTGTACCATTTAGGTTTCTCTGTATCTGAAAAAAAACCATTGTATGGCAGCCATATTAAAATAAAAACTTTTCCAAAATATATTTTCAAAAAAAGGAATCAGGGACTCCAAAAACTCCCGGATGCAAAAAATCAGATTTCCCGGACCATTTTGAAATTTGGCCACCATTTTGAATCCGCCATCTTGGATTTTTTTTACCCCCACCACGTAGCCCTTCCAATTCCCTATGACATTTGTTCAAACGCACTCCCTAAAAAACTTAACGTTTCCGAGTTATTCACGTATCAATTTTGTATGGAGATTTTTTTTTTGTATGGGAGTCATGTTTTTTCTTATCTCTCCTGAAAGGCCCCAAGAGTTGCTAAAATATTAGTTCAAGCGCTCTACCAAAAATAAGCACCGTTTCGGAGATACCAGGGCATACCACCATCAGAGTAGGTAATTGTTCCAATTTCGGATTTTCTTCGGAGACTGTAAAACACCCCTTATACGACCCTATATTCACTTTTCCCCCCCACCCCCCCCTTGTACCCTTTAAGTTTCGCCGTGTATGGAAAAATTTGAATGTATGGCAGCCATATTAAAAAAAACACTTTTTCAAAATTTTATTTCAGAAATGGAATCAGATACCCCAAAAACCCCCGGATGCAAAAAATCAGACCTCTCGGACCATTTTGAAATTTGGCCGCCATTTTGAATCCGCCATCTTGGATTTTTATGACCCCCACCTGGTAGACCCCCCGATTCCCTATGACTTTTGTTCAAGCAGACTATCTAAAACTTGAATAGTTTCCGAGTTATTCACGTTTCAATTTTGTATGGATTTTTTTTTTTTGTATGGCGGCCATCTTTTTTTTTATTGCTTCTGAAAATTCCCAAGATTGCCTTCATTTTTAGTTCAAGTGCTTTGGTAAATTTTTTTTTGGTTTCCGAGATACGAGGGCATACCACCATCAGGGTAGGGAGAAGTTCCAATTTCGGATTTTTCCCGGGCCCTCTGGACCAACCCCTACACGACCCCATACTCACTTTTCCCCCACCACCCCCGCGTATACCCTTTAGGTTTCTCTATGTCAGTGAGTGAGTCAGTCAGTCAGTGGTAGTTTAACTTTATATAGTATGACTAGTATTTTGGGCGGTGCGCGGGCCGCAAGCGGCCCGCGGTCAGGCGCCAATGGACCCTTGTGGCCCTACGTTACGATTCCGCAGTTTATTCGGTAACGTACTCTGCTTATTTCGCAGTAATCGTACTCGACCGCTGCAAGATTCGGCCTTCGGCCTCACCTTGCATCGATCGAGTAGTCCTATACGCACCGTGGCTCGGCCTGACGGCCTCGCCCCGGTGCGGCTCGGCCTTCGGCCTCGCGGTCGTAGGCTCGGCCGTCGGCCTCGCTAGTATGACCTATCCGACTTTGATTGTGTGTCATTGTACTCGGCCGCTGCAAGGCTCGGCCTTCGGCCTCACCTTGCACCGGCCGAGTGGGGCTGCTCGGCCTTCGGCCTCGCAGCTGGGGCTCGGCCTTCGGCCTCGCTAGTGTGATGCGAGGCCTCCGGCCTCGCCCTATTCGCTCGGAAGCGACCCCCAAAATGTATGAAAAAAATCGAATGTATGGCAGCCATATTAAAAAAAAAACTTTTCCAAAATATTTTTTCATTATTAGAATCGGGGACCCAAAAAACCCCCGGATGCAAAAAATCAGACCTCTCGGACCATTTTGAAATTTGGCCGCCATCTTGAATCCGCCATCTTGAATTTTCGTCATCCCCACCAGGTAGCTCTCCCGATTCCCTATGACATTTGGTCAAACACTCCCCACCCAAGTCGTACCGTTTCCGAGAAATTGACGTTTCAATTTTGTATGGCGGCCATGTTTTTTTCTTCGGGAGCCATGTTTTTTTCAACTTCCCCTGAAACGTCCCAGGTTTCCCTACAACTTTAGTTCAAGTGCTTTAGTAAATTTTTTTTTGGTTTCCGAGATACCAGAGCATACGACCATCAGGGTAGGGAGATGTTCCAATTTCGGATTTTTCCCAGAGGTTGTGGACCCAACCCTCCACGACCCCGTATCCACTTTATCCCCCCCACCCCTGCGTATACCCTTTAGGTTTCTCTATGTCAGTCAGTCAGTGAGTCAGTGAGTCAGTGGTAATTCAACTTTATATAGTATAACTAGTATTTTGGGCGGTGCGCGGGCCGCAAGCGGCCCGCGGTGCCCTGTAATCGGGGTGCCCTGATTTTGTGGTGCCCTACGTTTCGATTCCGCAGTTTATTCGGTCAAGCAGTCTGTTTAAATCGCAGTTTTCGTACTCTACCGGTGCAAGGCTCGGCCTTCGGCCTCGCCTCGCATCGTTCGAGTAGTTCTGTACGCACCGTGGCTCGGCCTGACGGCCTCGCCCCGGTGCGGCTCGGCCTCCGGCCTCGCGGTCGTGGACTCGGCCTTCGGCCTCGCTAATCTGATATATCCGACTTTGATTGTGTGTCATTGTACTCGGCCGCTGCAAGGCTCGGCCTTCGGCCTCGCCTTGCACCGTTCGAGTACTGCTGCTCGGCCTTCGGCCTCGCGAGTATGATGCGAGGCCTGCGGCCTCGCCGAATTCGCTCGGAAGCGACCCCCAAAATGTATGAAAAAAATCAAATGTATGGCAGCCATATTAAAAAAAACACTTTTTTAAAATTTTATTTCAGAAATGGAATCGGATACCCCAAAAACCCCCGGATGCAAAAAATCAGATCTCCCGGACCATTTTGAAATTTGGCCGCCATTTTGAATCCGCCATCTTGGATTTTTGTGACACCTGCCAGATAGCCCCCCCGATCCCCTATGACATTTGTTCAAGCAGACTATATAAAACTTTAACCGTTTCCGAGTTATTCACGTATCAATTTTGTATGGAGAATTTTTTTTTGTATGGGAGTCATGTTTTTTTTTTATTTCTCCTGAAAGGTCCCAAGAGTTGCTAAAATATTAGTTCAAGCGCTCTACCAAAAATATGCACCGTTTCTGAGATACCAGGGCATACCACCATCAGAGTAGTTAATTTTTCCAATTTCGGATTTTCTTCGGAGACTATGAAACACCCCTTATACGATGCTATATTCACTTTTCCCCCTCCACCCCCCCTTGTACCCTTTAGGTTTCGCCGTGTATGGAAAAATTTGAATGTATGGCAGCCATATTAAAAAAAACACTTTTTCAAAATTTTATTTCAGAAATAGAATCAGATACCCCAAAAACCCCCGGATGCAAAAAATCAGACCTCTCGGACCATTATGAAATTTGGCCGGCATTTTGAATCCGCCATCTTGGATTTTTATGACCCCCACCAGGTAGCCCCCCCGATTCCCTATAACATTTGTTCAGACAAATCCCCTAAGACACTTACCGTTTCCGAGTTATTCACGTTTCAATTTTGTATGGAATTTTTTTTTTTGTATGGCGGCCATGTTTTTTTTTATTTCTTCTGAAAATTCCCAGGGTTCATTCAAAAATTAGTTTAAGTGCTTTCGTAAAAATATTTTTGCTTTCCGAGATACGAGGGCATACCACCATCAGGGTTCGACTTTTCGCCAATGTCAGATTTTTCCCGGGCCCTCTGAACCGACCCCTACACGACCCCATACTCACTTTTCCCCCACCACCCCTGCGTATACCCTTTAGGTTTCTCTATGTCAGTGAGTGAGTGAGTCAGTCAGTGGTAGTTTAACTTTATATAGTATGACTAGTATTTTGGGCGGTGCGCGGGCCGCAAGCGGCCCGCGGTCAGGCGCCAATGGACCCTTGTGGCCCTACGTTTCGATTCCGCAGTTTATTCGATCATGCAGTCTGTTTTATTAGAAGTTATTGTACTCGACCGCTGCAAGATTCGGCCTTCGGCCTCACCTTGCATCGATCGAGTAGTCCTATACGCACCGTGGCTCGGCCTGACGGCCTCGCCCCGGTGCGGCTCGGCCTTCGGCCTCGCGGTCGTAGGCTCGGCCTTCGGCCTCGCTAGTATGACCTATCCGACTTTGATTGTGTGTCATTGTACTCGGCCGCTGCAAGGCTCGGCCTTCGGCCTCACCTTGCACCGGCCGAGTGGGGCTGCTCGGCCTTCGGCCTCGCAGCTGGGTCTCGGCCTCCGGCCTCGCATCGGTAAGCTCGGCCTGCGGCCTCGCGGTTAGGGGCTCGGCCTTCGGCCTCGCTAATGTGACCTATTCGACTTCAAATATAGTTGTACTCGAACGCTGCAAGGCTCGGCCTTCGGCCTCGCCTTGCACCGTTCGAGTGCTGCTGCTCGGCCTTCGGCCTCGCAGCTGGGGCTCGGCCTACGGCCTCGCATCGGTGGACTCGGCCTGCGGCCTCGCGATTGGGGGCTCGGCCTTCGGCCTCGCTAATGTGTCCTATCCCGACTTCAAATATAGTTTTCCAAGTTATTCACGTTTCGATTTTGTATGGATTTTTTTTGTATGGCGGCCATCTTTTTTTTTATTTTTTCTGAAAACTCCCAAGATTGCCTTCATTTTTAGTTCAAGTGCTTCCCTAAAAATTTTTTTGGTTTCCGAGATACGAGGGCATACCACCATCAGGGTTTGACTTTTCACCAATTTCGGATTTTTCCCGGGCCCTCTGAACCAACTTCTACACGACCCTGTATTCACTTTCTCCCCCCCCCTTGTACCATTTAGGTTTCTCTGTATCTGAAAAAAAACCATTGTATAGCAGCCATATTAAAAAAAAAAAAATTCCAAAATATTTTTTCACAAATGGAATCGGGGACTCCAAAAACTCCCGGATGCAAAAAATCAGATTTCCCGGACCATTTTGAAATTTGGCCACCATTTTGAATCCGCCATCTTGGATTTTTTTTACCCCCACCACGTAGCCCTTCCAATTCCCTATGACATTTGTTCAAACGCACTCCCTAAAATACTTAACGTTTCCGAGTTATTCACGTATCAATTTTGTATGGAGAATTTTTTTTTGTATGGGAGTCATGTTTTTTTTTATTTCTCCTGAAAGGTTCTAAGAGTTGCTAAAATATTAGTTCAAGCGCTCTACCAAAAATATGCACCGTTTCTGAGATACCAGGGCATACCACCATCAGAGTAGGTATTTGTTGCAATTTCGGAATTTCTTCGGAGACTGTGAAACACCCCTTATACGACCCTATATTCACTTTTCCCCCCTCACCTTCCCTTGTACCCTTTAGGTTTCGCCGTGTATGTAAAAATTCGAATGTATGGCAGCCATATTAAAAAAAACACTTTTTCAAAATTTTATTTCAGAAATAGAATCAGATACCCCAAAAACCCCCGGATGCAAAAAATCAGACCTCTCGGACCATTATGAAATTTGGCCGCCATTTTGAATCCGCCATCTTGGATTTTTATGACCCCCACCTGGTAGCCCCCCCGATCCCCTATGACATTTGTTCAAGCAGACTATCTAAAACTTGAATAGTTTCCGAGTTATTCACGTTTCAATTTTGTATGGAATTTTTTTTTTTGTATGGCGGCCATCTTTTTTTTTTTTGCTTCTGAAAATTCCCAAGATTGCCTTCACTTTTAGTTCAAGTGCTTTAGTAAATTTTTTTTTGGTTTCCGAGATACGAGGGCATACCACCATCAGGGTAGGGAGAAGTTCCAATTTCGGATTTTTCCCGGGCCCTCTGAACCAACTTCTACACGACCCTGTATTCACTTTCTCCCCCCCCCTTGTACCATTTAGGTTTCTCTGTATCTGAAAAAAACCATTGTATAGCAGCCATATTAAAAAAAAAAAAATTCCAAAATATTTTTTCACAAATGGAATCGGGGACTCCAAAAACTCCCGGATGCAAAAAATCAGATTTCCCGGACCATTTTGAAATTTGGCCACCATTTTGAATCCGCCATCTTGGATTTTTTTTACCCCCACCACGTAGCCCTTCCAATTCCCTATGACATTTGTTCAAACGCACTCCCTAAAATACTTAACGTTTCCGAGTTATTCACGTATCAATTTTGTATGGAGAATTTTTTTTTGTATGGGAGTCATGTTTTTTTTTTATTTCTCCTGAAAGATTCTAAGAGTTGCTAAAATATTAGTTCAAGCGCTCTACCAAAAATATGCACCGTTTCTGAGATACCAGGGCATACCACCATCAGAGTAGGTATTTGTTGCAATTTCGGAATTTCTTCGGAGACTGTGAAACACCCCTTATACGACCCTATATTCACTTTTCCCCCCTCACCTTCCCTTGTACCCTTTAGGTTTCGCCGTGTATGTAAAAATTCGAATGTATGGCAGCCATATTAAAAAAAACACTTTTTCAAAATTTTATTTCAGAAATAGAATCAGATACCCCAAAAACCCCCGGATGCAAAAAATCAGACCTCTCGGACCATTATGAAATTTGGCCGCCATTTTGAATCCGCCATCTTGGATTTTTATGACCCCCACCTGGTAGCCCCCCCGATCCCCTATGACATTTGTTCAAGCAGACTATCTAAAACTTGAATAGTTTCCGAGTTATTCACGTTTCAATTTTGTATGGAATTTTTTTTTTTGTATGGCGGCCATCTTTTTTTTTTTTGCTTCTGAAAATTCCCAAGATTGCCTTCACTTTTAGTTCAAGTGCTTTAGTAAATTTTTTTTTGGTTTCCGAGATACGGGGGCATACCACCATCAGGGTAGGGAGAAGTTCCAATTTCGGATTTTTCCCGGGCCCTCTGACCCAACCCCTACACGACCCCATATCCACTTTTCCCCTCCCACCCCCGGAAGTACCCTTAAGGTTTCTCTATGTCAGTCAGTCAGTCAGTCAGTGGTAGTTTAACTTTATATAGTGTAACTAGTATTTTGGGCGGTGCGCGGGCCGCAAGCGGCCCGCGGTCAGGCGCCAATGGACCCTTGTGGCCCTACGTTTCGATTCCGCAGTTTATGCGGTAACGTACTCTGCTTATTTCGCAGTAATCGTACTCGACCGCTGCAAGATTCGGCCTTCGGCCTCACCTTGCATCGATCGAGTAGTCCTATACGCACCGTGGCTCGGCCTTACGGCCTCGCCCCGGTGCGGCTCGGCCTTCGGCCTCGCGGTCGTAGGCTCGGCCTTCGGCCTCGCTAGTGAGACCTATCCGACTTTGATTGTGTGTCATTGTACTCGGCCGCTGCAAGGCTCGGCCTTCGGCCTCACCTTGCACCGGCCGAGTGTGGCTGCTCGGCCTTCGGCCTCGCAGCTGGGGCTCGGCCTTCGGCCTCGCTAGTGTGATGCGAGGCCTCCGGCCTCGCCCTATTCGCTCGGAAGCGACCCCCAAAATGTATGAAAAAAATCGAATGTATGGCAGCCATATTAAAAAAAAAACTTTTCCAAAATATTTTTTCATTATTAGAATCGGGGACCCAAAAAACCCCCGGATGCAAAAAATCAGACCTCTCGGACCATTTTGAAATTTGGCCGCCATCTTGAATCCGCCATCTTGAATTTTCGTCATCCCCACCAGGTAGCTCTCCCGATTCCCTATGACATTTGGTCAAACACTCCCCACCCAAGTCGTACCGTTTCCGAGAAATTGACGTTTCAATTTTGTATGGCGGCCATGTTTTTTTCTTCGGGAGCCATGTTTTTTTCAACTTCCCCTGAAACGTCCCAGGTTTCCCTACAACTTTAGTTCAAGTGCTTTAGTAAATTTTTTTTTGGTTTCCGAGATACCAGAGCATACGACCATCAGGGTAGGGAGATGTTCCAATTTCGGATTTTTCCCAGAGGTTGTGGACCCAACCCTCCACGACCCCGTATCCACTTTATCCCCCCCACCCCTGCGTATACCCTTTAGGTTTCTCTATGTCAGTCAGTCAGTGAGTCAGTGAGTCAGTGGTAATTCAACTTTATATAGTATAATAATAATAATAATAATAATAATAATAATAATGATTCGCCTTTTGAAACAAATCGTTTGATTGTAGGTGGTTGTACTCGAACGGTGGAGCGGGGGCTCGGCCTTTGGCCTCGCGGGCTTGAGCTCGGCCTTCGGCGTCGGCGACCCCAATCAAACGCACTCCCTAAAAAAAATCAATTTTGTCTGAAGAATTTTTTTTTGTATGGGAGCCATGTTTTTTTTTTTTTTTCCTGAAAGTTCTCAAGGTTCGCTGAAATTTTAATTCAAGCGCTTGCCTACAAGTATTCACCGTTTTCGAGATACCAGGGCATACCACCATCAGAGTAGGTAAATGTTCCAATTTCGGTTTTTCTTCGGAAGTTGTGGGACACCCCTTACACGATTCTATATTCACTTTGCCCCCCCCACCCCCCCTTTTACCATTTAGGTTTCTCTGTATCTGAAAAAAAACCATTGTATGGCAGCCATATTAAAAAAAACACTTTTTCAAAATTTTATTTCAGAAATGGAATCGGATACCCCTGAAACCCCCGGATGCAAAAAACAAGACCTCTCGGACCATTTTGAAATTTGGCCGCCATTTTGAATCCGCCATCTTGGATTTTTATGACCCCCACCTGGTAGCCCCCCCGATTCCCTATGACATTTGTTCAAACAGACCCCCTAAAACACTTACCGTTTCCGAGATATAGGTGAATCAATTTTGTATGGAATTTTTTTTTTTGTATGGCGGCCTTGTTTTTTTTGATTTCTCGTGAAAGTTCCCAAGGTTTGCTGAAATATTAGTTCAAGTGCTTTAGTAAAAATATTTTTAGTTTCCGAGATACGAGGGCATACCACCATCAGGGTTTGACTTTTCGCCAATTTCGGATTTTTCCCGGGCCCTCTGGACCAACCCCTACACGACCCCATATTCACTTTTCCCCTCCCACCCCCGGAAGTACCCTTAAGGTTTCTCTATGTCAGTGAGTCAGTGAGTGAGTCAGTGGTAGTTTAACTTTATATAGTGTAAAACTAGTATTTTGGGCGGTGCGCGGGCCGCAAGCGGCCCGCGTTTGTGGGTGCCCTGAAGTCGGGGTGCCCTGAAGTTGGGGTGCCCTGAAGTTGATTGTGTGTGGTTGTACTCGACCGCTGCAAGGCTCGGCCTTCGGCCTCGCCTTGCACCGTTTTCGATTCCGCATGAAATTCGTCTGCGTCAGTACGAGTAGGTCGGCCTCGCGGTTGGGGGCTCGGCCTTCGGCCTCGCTAATGTGATCTGTCCGACTTTGATTGTGTCTGGTTGTACTCGACCGCTGCAAGGCTCGGCCTTCGGCCTCGCCTTGCACCGTTCGAGTACTGCTGGGGCTCGGCCTCCGGCCTCGCATCGGTAAGCTCGGCCTGCGGCCTCGCGGTTGGGGACTCGGCCTTCGGCCTCGCTAATGTGACCTATTCGACTTCAAATATAGTTGTACTCGAACGCTGCAAGGCTCGGCCTTCGGCCTCGCCTTGCACCGTTCGAGTGCTGCTGCTCGGCCTTCGGCCTCGCAAGTATCTGCGAAAAGTCATTCTGCGGCGACCCCTAAAATGTATGAAAAAAATCGAGCAATATGGCAGCTATGTTAATTTTTTTTCTTTTCAAAATTTATTTTCATAACTTTAATCGGGGTCCCCAAAAACCCCCAGATACAAAAAATCAGACCTCTCCGACCATTTTGAAATTTGGCCGCCATCTTGGTTTTTTTTTATCCCCACCTGGTAGCCCTTCTAATTCCCTATGACATTTGTTCAAACGCACTCCCTATAAAACTTAACGTTTCCGAGTTATTCACGTATCAATTTTGTATGGAGAATTTTTTTTTGTATGGGAGTCATGTTTTTTCTTATTTCTCCTGAAAGGTCCCAAGAGTTGCTAAAATATTAGTTCAAGCGCTCTACCAAAAATAAGCACCGTTTCTGAGATACCAGGGCATACCACCATCAGAGTAGGTAATTTTTCCAATTTCGGATTTTCTTCGGAGACTGTGAAACACCCCTTATACGACCTTATATTCACTTTTCCCCCCCCACCCCCCCTTGTACCCTTTAGGTTTCGCCGTGTATGGAAAAATTTGAATGTATGGCAGCCATATTAAAAAAAACACTTTTTCAAAATTTTATTTCAGAAATGGAATCAGATACCCCAAAAACCCCCGGATGCAAAAAATCAGAATCCTCGGACCATTTTGAAATTTGGCCGCCATTTTGAATCCGCCATCTTGGATTTTTATGACCCCCACCTGGTAGCCCTTCCGATTCCCTATGACTTTTGTTCAAGCAGACTATCTAAAACTTTAACCGTTTCCGAGTTATTCACGTTTCAATTTTGTATGGAATTTTTTTTTTTGTATGGCGGCCATCTTTTTTTTTATTGCTTCTGAAAATTCCCAAGATGGCCTTCATTTTTAGTTCAAGTGCTTTACTAAATTTTTTTTTGGTTTCCGAGATACGAGGGCATACCACCATCAGGGTAGGGAGAAGTTCCAATTTCGGATTTTTCCCGGGCCCTCTGAACCGACCCCTACACGACCCCATACTCACTTTTCCCCCACCACCCCTGCGTATACCCTTTAGGTTTCTCTATGTCAGTGAGTGAGTGAGTCAGTCAGTGGTAGTTTAACTTTATATAGTATGACTAGTATTTTGGGCGGTGCGCGGGCCGCAAGCGGCCCGCGTTTGTGGGTGCCCTGAAGTCGGGCTGCCCTGAAGTCGGGGTGCCCTTAAAACGGGGTGCCCTGAAGTCGAATTAGTGAGCTCGGCCTTCGGCCTCGCGGTTGGGGGCTCGGCTTTCGCCCTCGCTAATGTGATCTGTCCGACTTTGATTGTGTCTCGTTGTACCGTTCGAATACTACTGCTCGGCCTTCGGCCTCGCAGCTGGGTCTCGGCCTCCGGCCTCGCATCGGTAAGCTCGGCCTGCGGCCTCGCGGTTGGGGGCTCGGCCTTCGGCCTCGCTATTGTGACCTATTCGACTTCAAATATAGTTGTACTCTAGAGTCTCAAATATAGAGTGCTGCTAAATATATATTTTTTTTTATTTCTTCTGAAAACTCCCAAGATTGCCTTCATTTTCAGTTCAAGTGCTTCAGTAAAAATTTTTTGGTTTCCGAGATACGAGGGCATACTACCATCAGGGTTTGACTTTTCGCCAATTTCGGATTTTTCCCGGGCCCTCTGAACCAACTTCTACACGACCCTGTATTCACTTTCTCCCCCCCCCCCCCACCCCCCTTGTACCATTTAGGTTTCTCTGTATCTGAAAAAAAACCATTGCATGGCAGCCATATTAAAAAAAAAACTTTTCCAAAATATTTTTTCAAAAATGGAATCGGGGACTCCAAAAACTCCCGGATGCAAAAAATCAGATTTCTCGGACCATTTTGAAATTTGGCCGCAATTTTGAATCCACCATCTTGGATTTTTTTTACCCCCACCACGTAGCCCTTCCAATTTCCTATGACATTTGTTCAAATGCACTCCCTAAAAAACTTAACGTTTCCGAGTTATTCACGTATCAATTTTGTATGGAGAATTCTTTTTTGTATGGGAGTCATGTTTTTTCTTATTTCTCCTGAAAGTTCCCAAGAGTTGCTAAAATATTAGTTCAAGCGCTTTCTTTAAAATATGCAAAGTTTCCGAGATACCAGGGCATACCACCATCAGAGTAGGTAATTATTCCAATTTCGGATTTTCTTCGGAGACTGTGAAACACCCCTTATACGACCTTATATTCTCTTTTCCCCCCCCACCCCCCCATGTACCCTTTAGGTTTCGCCGTGTATGGAAAAATTTGAATGTATGGCAGCCATATTAAAAAAATCACTTTTTAAAAATTTTATTTCAGAAATGGAATCGGACACCCCAAAAATGAAATTTGACCGCCATTTTGAATCCGCCATCTTGGATTTTTATGACCCCCACCTGGTAGCCCCCCCGATTCCCTATAACATTTGTTCAGACAAATCCCCTAAAACACTTACCGTTTCCGAGTTATTCACGTTTCAATTTTGTATGGAATTTTTTTTTTTGTATGGCGGCCATGTTTTTTTTTTATTTCTTCTGAAAATTCCCAAGGTTTATTCAAAAATTAGTTCAAGCGCTTTAGTAAAAATATGCACCGTTTCCGAGATACGAGGGCATACCATGACCAGGGTTTGACTTTTCGCCAATGTCAGATTTTTCCCGGGCCCTCTGAACCAACCCCTACACGACCCCATACTCACTTTTCCCCCATCACCCCTGCGTATACCCTTTAGGTTTCTCTATGTCAGTGAGTCAGTGAGTGGTAGTTTAACTTTATATATTATACTAGTATTTTGGGCGGTGCGCGGGCCGCAAGCGGCCCGCGTTTGTGGGTGCCCTGAAGTCGGGGTGCCCTGAAGTCGGGGTGCCCTGGAGTTGATTGTGTGTGGTTGTACTCGACCGCTGCAAGGCTCGGCCTTCGGCCTCGCCTTGCACCGTTCGAGTACTGCTGCTCGGCCTTCGGCCTCGCAGCTGGAGCTCGGCCTTCGGCCTCGCATCTGTGGGCTCGGCCTGCGGCCTCGCAAGTGTGACCTATTCGACTTCAAATATAGTTGTACTCGAACGCTGCAAGGCTCGGCCTTCGGCCTCGCCTTGCACCGTTCGAGTACTGCTGCTCGGCCTTCGGCCTCGCAGGTGGGGCTCGGCCTGCGGCCTCGCGGTTGGGGGCTCGGCCTTCGGCCTCGCTAATGTGACCTATTCGACTTCAAATATAGTTGTACTCGAACGCTGCAAGGCTCGGCCTTCGGCCTCGCCTTGCACCGTTCGAGTACTGCTGCTCGGCCTTCGGCCTCGCAGCTGGGGCTCGGCCTTCGGCCTCGCGGTTGGGGGCTCGGCCTTCGGCCTCGCTAATGTGACCTATTCGAGTTCAAATATAGTTGTACTCGAACGCTGCAAGGCTCGGCCTTCGGCCTCGCCTTGCACCGTTCGAGTACTGCTGCTCGGCCTTCGGCCTCGCAGCTGAGGCTCGGCCTTCGGCCTCGCGGTTGGGGGCTCGGCCTTCGGCCTCGCTAGTGTGACCAATTCGCCTTCAAATGTTATTCACTTTTCAATTTTGTATGGATTTTTTTTTTTTTTGTATGGCGGCCATTTTTTTTTTTATTTCTCGTGAAAGTTCCCAAGGTTTGCTGAAATATTAGTTCAAGTGCTTTAGTAAAAATATGCACCGTTTCCGAGATACCAGGGCATACCACCATCAGGGTTTGACTTTTCGCCAATTTCGGATTTTTCCCGGGCCCTCTGAGCCGACCCCTACACGACCCCATATTCACTTTTCCCCCCCTACCCCTCCTTATACCCTTTAGGTTTCTCTATGTCAGTGAGTCAGTGAGTGAGTCAGTGGTAGTTTAACTTTATATAGTATGACTAGTATTTTGGGCGGTGCGCGGGCCGCAAGCGGCCCGCGTTTGTGGGTGCCCTGAAGTCGGGGTGCCCTGAAGTTGGGGTGCCCTGAAGTTGATTGTGTGTGGTTGTACTCGACCGCTGCAAGGCTCGGCCTTCGGCCTCGCCTTGCACCGTTCGAGTACTGCTGCTCGGCCTTCGGCCTCGCAGCTGAGACTCGGCCTTCGGCCTCGCGAGTGTGTCCTATCCGGCTTCGAATATAGTTGTACTCGAACGCTGCAAGGCTCGGCCTCCGGCCTCGCCTTGCACCGTTCGACTGCTGCTGCTCGGCCTTCGGCCTCGCAGCTGGGGCTCGGCCTCCGGCCTCGCAAGTATCTGCGAAAAGTCATTCTGCGGCGACCCCTAAAATGTATGAAAAAAATCGAGCAATATGGCAGCTATGTTAATTTTTTTTTTTCAAAATTTATTTTCATAACTGGAATCGGGGTCCCCAAAAACCCCCAGATACAAAAAATCAGACCTCTCCGACCATTTTGAAATTTGGCCGCCATCTTGAATCCGCCATCTTGGATTTTTTTTACCCCCACCAGGTGGCCCTTCTAATTCCCTATGACATTTGTTCAAACGCACTCCCTATAAAACTTAACGTTTCCGAGTTATTCACGTATCAATTTTGTATGGAGAATTTTTTTTTGTATGGGAGTCATGTTTTTTCTTATTTCTCCTGAAAGGTCCCAAGAGTTGCTAAAATATTAGTTCAAGCACTTTACCAAAAATAAGCACCGTTTCTGAGATACCAGGGCATACCACCATCAGAGTAGGTAATTGTTCCAATTTCGTATTTTTTTCGGAGACTGTGAAACACCCCTTATACGACCTTATATTCACTTTCCCCCCCTACCCCCCCATGTACTCTTTAGGTTTCGCCGTGTATGGAAAAATTTGAATGTATGGCAGCCATATTAAAAAAAACACTTTTTCAAAATTTTATTTCAGAAATGAAATCAGATACCCCAAAAACCCCCGGATGCAAAAAATCAGACCTCTCGGACCATTATGAAATTTGGCCGCCATTTTGAATCCGCCATCTTGGATTTTTATGACCCCCACCTGGTAGCCCCCCCGATTCCCTATGACTTTTGTTCAAGCAGACTATCTAAAACTTGAATAGTTTCCGAGTTATTCACGTTTCAATTTTGTATGGAATTTTTTTTTTTGTATGGCGGCCATGTTTTTTTTGATTTCTCGTGAAAGTTCCCAAGGTTTGCTAAAATATTAGTTCAAGTGCTTTAGTAAAAATATGCACCGTTTCCGAGATACGAGGGCATACCACCATCAGGGTTTGACTTTTCGCCAATTTCGGATTTTTCCCGGGCCCTCTGGACCAACCCCTACACGACCCCATATCCACTTTTCCCCTCCCACCCCCGGAAGTACCCTTAAGGTTTCTCTATGTCAGTCAGTCAGTCAGTCAGTGGTAGTTTAACTTTATATAGTGTAACTAGTATTTTGGGCGGTGCGCGGGCCGCAAGCGGCCCGCGGTCAGGCGCCAATGGACCCTTGTGGCCCTACGTTACGATTCCGCAGTTTATTCGGTAACGTACTCTGCTTATTTCGCAGTAATCGTACTCGACCGCTGCAAGATTCGGCCTTCGGCCTCACCTTGCATCGATCGAGTAGTCCTATACGCACCGTGGCTCGGCCTGACGGCCTCGCCCCGGTGCGGCTCGGCCTTCGGCCTCGCGGTCGTAGGCTCGGCCGTCGGCCTCGCTAGTATGACCTATCCGACTTTGATTGTGTGTCATTGTACTCGGCCGCTGCAAGGCTCGGCCTTCGGCCTCACCTTGCACCGGCCGAGTGGGGCTGCTCGGCCTTCGGCCTCGCAGCTGGGGCTCGGCCTTCGGCCTCGCTAGTGTGATGCGAGGCCTCCGGCCTCGCCCTATTCGCTCGGAAGCGACCCCCAAAATGTATGAAAAAAATCGAATGTATGGCAGCCATATTAAAAAAAAAACTTTTCCAAAATATTTTTTCATTATTAGAATCGGGGACCCAAAAAACCCCCGGATGCAAAAAATCAGACCTCTCGGACCATTTTGAAATTTGGCCGCCATCTTGAATCCGCCATCTTGAATTTTCGTCATCCCCACCAGGTAGCTCTCCCGATTCCCTATGACATTTGGTCAAACACTCCCCACCCAAGTCGTACCGTTTCCGAGAAATTGACGTTTCAATTTTGTATGGCGGCCATGTTTTTTTCTTCGGGAGCCATGTTTTTTTCAACTTCCCCTGAAACGTCCCAGGTTTCCCTACAACTTTAGTTCAAGTGCTTTAGTAAATTTTTTTTTGGTTTCCGAGATACCAGAGCATACGACCATCAGGGTAGGGAGATGTTCCAATTTCGGATTTTTCCCAGAGGTTGTGGACCCAACCCTCCACGACCCCGTATCCACTTTATCCCCCCCACCCCTGCGTATACCCTTTAGGTTTCTCTATGTCAGTCAGTCAGTGAGTCAGTGAGTCAGTGGTAATTCAACTTTATATAGTATAACTAGTATTTTGGGCGGTGCGCGGGCCGCAAGCGGCCCGCGGTCAGGCGCCAATGGACCCTTGTGGCCCTACGTTTCGATTCCGCAGTTTATTCGATCATGCAGTCTGTTTTATTAGAAGTTATTGTACTCGACCGCTGCAAGATTCGGCCTTCGGCCTCACCTTGCATCGATCGAGTAGTCCTATACGCACCGTGGCTCGGCCTGACGGCCTCGCCCCGGTGCGGCTCGGCCTTCGGCCTCGCGGTCGTAGGCTCGGCCTTCGGCCTCGCTAGTATGACCTATCCGACTTTGATTGTGTGTCATTGTACTCGGCCGCTGCAAGGCTCGGCCTTCGGCCTCACCTTGCACCGGCCGAGTGGGGCTGCTCGGCCTTCGGCCTCGCAGCTGAGGCTCGGCCTTCGGCCTCGCAAGTGTGATGCGAGGCCTCCGGCCTCGCCCTATTCGCTCGGAAGCGACCCCCAAAATGTATGAAAAAAATCGAATGTATGGCAGCCATATTAAAAAAAAAACTTTTCCAAAATTTTTTTTCATTATTAGAATCGGGGACCCCAAAAACCCCCGGATGCAAAAAATCAGACCTCTCGGACCATTTTGAAATTTGGCCGCCATCTTGAATCCGCCATCTTGAATTTTCGTCACCCCCACCAGGTAGCTCTCCCGATTCCCTATGACATTTGGTAAAACTCTCCCCACCCAAGTCGCACCGTTTCCGAGTAATTGACGTTTCAATTTTGTATGGCGGCCATGTTTTTTTCTTCGGGAGCCATGTTTTTTTCAACTTGCCCTGAAACGTCCCAGGGTTCTCTACGACTTTAGTTCGAGTGCTTTAGAAAAAATGTTTTTCGTTTTCGAGATCTCAGGGCATCCGACCATCAGGGTAGGGAGATGTTCCAATTTCGGATTTTTCCCGGAGGTTGTGGACCCACCCCTCCACGACCCCGTGTCCACTTTATCCCCCCCACCCCGGCGTATACCCTTTAGGTTTCTCTATGTCAGTCAGTCAGTGAGTCAGTGAGTGAGTGGTAATTCAACTTTATATAGTATAATAACTAGTATTTTTGGCGGTGCGCGGGCCGCAAGCGGCCCGCGGTCTGGCGCACATGGACCCTTGTGGCCCTACGTTTCGATTCCGCAGTTTATTTCGTTACACAGTCTGTATATATCGCAGTAATCGTACTCTACCGGTGCGAGGCTCGGCCTTCGGCCTCGCCTCGCATCGGTCGAGTAGTCCTATACGCACCGTGGCTCGGCCTGGCGGCCTCGCCCCGGTGCGGCTCGGCCTTCGGCCTCGCGGTCGTAGGCTCGGCCTTCGGCCTCGCTAGTGTGACCTATCCGACTTTGATTGTGTGTCATTGTACTCGGCCGCTGCAAGGCTCGGCCTTCGGCCTCACCTTGCACCGGCCGAGTGGGGCTGCTCGGCCTTCGGCCTCGCAGCTGGGGCTCGGCCTTCGGCCTCGCTAGTGTGATGCGAGGCCTCCGGCCTCGCCCTATTCGCTCGGAAGCGACCCCCAAAATGTATGAAAAAAATCGAATGTATGGCAGCCATATTAAAAAAAAAACTTTTCCAAAATATTTTTTCATTATTAGAATCGGGGACCCAAAAAACCCCCGGATGCAAAAAATCAGACCTCTCGGACCATTTTGAAATTTGGCCGCCATCTTGAATCCGCCATCTTGAATTTTCGTCATCCCCACCAGGTAGCTCTCCCGATTCCCTATGACATTTGGTCAAACACTCCCCACCCAAGTCGTACCGTTTCCGAGAAATTGACGTTTCAATTTTGTATGGCGGCCATGTTTTTTTCTTCGGGAGCCATGTTTTTTTCAACTTCCCCTGAAACGTCCCAGGTTTCCCTACAACTTTAGTTCAAGTGCTTTAGTAAATTTTTTTTTGGTTTCCGAGATACCAGAGCATAAGACCATCAGGGTAGGGAGATGTTCCAATTTCGGATTTTTCCCAGAGGTTGTGGACCCAACCCTCCACGACCCCGTATCCACTTTATCCCCCCCACCCCTGCGTATACCCTTTAGGTTTCTCTATGTCAGTCAGTCAGTGAGTCAGTGAGTCAGTGGTAATTCAACTTTATATAGTATAACTAGTATTTTTGGCGGTGCGCGGGCCGCAAGCGGCCCGCGGTCTGGCGCACATGGACCCTTGTGGCCCTACGTTTCGATTCCGCAGTTTATTTCGTTACACAGTCTGTATATATCGCAGTAATCGTACTCTACCGGTGCGAGGCTCGGCCTTCGGCCTCGCCTCGCATCGGTCGAGTAGTCCTATACGCACCGTGGCTCGGCCTGGCGGCCTCGCCCCGGTGCGGCTCGGCCTTCGGCCTCGCGGTCGTAGGCTCGGCCTTCGGCCTCGCTAGTGTGACCTATCCGACTTTGATTGTGTGTCATTGTACTCGGCCGCTGCAAGGCTCGGCCTTCGGCCTCACCTTGCACCGGCCGAGTGTGGCTGCTCGGCCTTCGGCCTCGCAGCTGGGGCTCGGCCTTCGGCCTCGCTAGTGTGATGCGAGGCCTCCGGCCTCGCCCTATTCGCTCGGAAGCGACCCCCATAATGTATGAAAAAAATCGAATGTATGGCAGCCATATTAAAAAAAAAACTTTTCCAAAATATTTTTTCTTAATTGGAATCGGGGACCCTAAAAACCCCCGGATGCAAAAATCAGACCTCTCGGACCATTTTGAAATTTGGCCGCCATCTTGAACCCGCCATCTTGAATTTTCGTCACCCCCACCAGGTAGCTCTCCCGATTCCCTATGACATTTGGTCAAACACTCCCCATCTAAGTCGTACAGTTTTCGAGTTATTTTATTTTCAATTTTGTATGGCGGCCATGTTTTTTTCTTCGGGAGCCATGTTTTTTTCAACTTCCCCTGAAACGTCCCAGGGTCCTCTACGACTTTAGTTCTAGTGCTTTAGAAAAAATGTTTTTCGTTTTCGAGATCTCAGGGCATCCGACCATCAGGGTAGGGAGATGTTCCAATTTCGGATTTTTCCCGGAGGTTGTGGACCCGACCCTCCACGACCCCGTGCCCACTTTATCCCCCCCACCCCGGCGTATACCCTTTAGGTTTCTCTATGTCAGTCAGTGAGTGAGTCAGTGAGTGGTAATTCAACTTTATATAGTATAATAACTAGTATTTTGGGCGGTGCGCGGGCCGCAAGCGGCCCGCGGTCAGGCGCCAATGGACCCTTGTGGCCCTACGTTTCGATTCCGCAGTTTATTCGAGTTCTGTAGTCTGTTTATTTCGCAGTTATTGTACTCTACCGGTGCTAATGAACCCTTGTGGCCCTACGTTTCGATTCCGCAGTAAATTCGTCTTGGTCAGTAGGTCGGAGAGCATCATTATTTTATTGTACTCTACCGGTGCTAATGGACCCTTGTGGCCCTACGTTTCGATTCCGCAGTTTATTCGGTCACGCAGTCTGTTTATATCGCAGTAATCGTACTCTACCGGTGCAAGGCTCGGCCTTCGGCCTCGCCTCGCATCGGTCGAGTAGTCCTATACGCACCGTGGCTCGGCCTTACGGCCTCGCCCCGGTGCGGCTCGGCCTTCGGCCTCGCGGTCGTAGGCTCGGCCTTCGGCCTCGCTAGTATGACCTATCCGACTTTGATTGTGTGTCATTGTACTCGGCCGCTGCAAGGTTCGGCCTTCGGCCTCACCTTGCACCGGCCGAGTAGGGCTGCTCGGCCTTCGGCCTCGCAGCTGGGGCTCGGCCTTCGGCCTCGCGAGTGTGATGCCAGGCCTCCGGCCTCGCCCACTTCGATCAGAAGCGACCCTCAAAATGTATGAAAAAAACTAAAGTATGGCAGCTATATTAAAAAAAAAACTTTTCCAAAATATTTTTTCAAAAATGGAATCGGGGACCCCAAAAACCCCCGGATGCAAAAAATCAGACCTCTCAGACCATTTTGAAATTTTGCCGCCATCTTGAATCCGCCATCTTGAATTTTCGTCACCCCCACCAGGTAGCTCTCTAGATTCCCTATGACATTTGGTCGAACACTCCCCATCCAAGTCGTACCGTTTTCGAGTTATTTTATTTTCAATTTTGTATGGCGGCCATGTTTTTTTCTTCGGGAGCCATGTTTTTTTCAACTTCCCCTGAAACGTCCCAGGGTTCCCTACAACTTTAGTTCAACTGCTTTAGAAAATTTTTTTTTAGTTTCCGAGATACCAGGGCATACGACCATCAGGGTAGGGAGATGTTCCAATTTCGGATTTTTCCCGGAGGTTGTGGACCCAACCCTCCACGACCCCGTAACCACTTTATCCCCCCCACCCCCGGAAGTACCCTTAAGGTTTCTCTATGTCAGTCAGTGAGTGAGTCAGTGAGTCAGTGGTAGTTTAACTTTATATAGTATAACTAGTATTTTGGGCGGTGCGCGGGCCGCCAGCGGCCCGCGTTTGTGGGTGCCCTGAAGTCGGGGTGCCCTGAAGTCGGGGTGCCCTTAAAACGGGGTGCCCTGAAGTCGGGGTGCTCGGACTTTGGAGTGCCCTACGTTTCGATTCCGCATGAAATTCGTCTGCGTCAGTACGAGTAGGTCGGCCTCGCATTAGTGAGCTCGGCCTTCGGCCTCACGGTTGGGGGCTCGGCCTTCGGCCTCGCTAATGTGATCTGTCCGACTTTGATTGTGTCTGGTTGTACTCGACCGCTGCAGGGCTCGGCCTTCGGCCTCGCCTTGCACCGTTTTCGATTCCGCATGAAATTCGTCTGCGTCAGTACGAGTAGGTCGGCCTCGCATTAGTGAGCTCGGCCTTCGGCTTCGCGGTTGGGGGCTCGGCCTTCGGCCTCGCTAATGTGATCTGTCCGACTTTGTTTGTGTCTGGTTGTACTCGACCGCTGCAAGGCTCGGCCTTCGGCCTCGCCTTGCACCGTTCGAGTACTACTGCTCGGCCTTCGGCCTCACAGCTGGGTCTCGGCCTCCGGCCTCGCATCGGTAAGCTGGGCCTGCGGCCTCGCGGTTGGGGGCTCGGCCTTCGGCCTCGCTAATGTGACCTATTCGACTTCAAATATAGTTGTACTCGAACGCTGCAAGGCTCGGCCTTCGGCCTCGCCTTGCACCGTTCGAGTGCTGCTGCTCGGCCTTCGGCCTCGCAGCTGGGGCTCGGCCTGCGGCCTCGCGATTGGGGGCTCGGCCTTCGGCCTCGCTAATGTGTCCTATCCCGACTTCAAATATAGTTTTCCAAGTTATTCACGTTTCGATTTTGTATGGATTTTTTTTGTATGGTGGCCATCTTTTTTTTATTTCTTCTGAAAACTCCCAAGATTGCCTTCATTTTTAGTTCAAGTGCTTCCGTAAAAATTTTTTTGGTTTCCGAGATACGAGGGCATACCACCATCAGGGTTTGACATTTCGCCAATTTCGGATTTTTCCCGGGCCCTCTGAACCAACTTCTACACGACCCTGTATTCACTTTCTCCCCCCCCCCCCCCCCCACCCCCCTTGTACCATTTAGGTTTCTCTGTCCCTGAAAAAAAACCATTGTATGGCAGCCATATTAAAAAAAAACTTTTCCAAAATATTTTTTCAAAAATGGAATCAGGGACTCCAAAAACTCCCGGATGCAAAAAATCAGATTTCCCGGACCATTTTGAAATTTGGCCGCCATTTTGAATCCGCCATCTTGGATTTTTTTTTACCCCCACCACGTAGCCCTTCCAATTCCCTATGACATTTGTTCAAATGCACTCCCAAAAAAACTTAACGTTTCCGAGTTATTCACGTATCAATTTTGTATGGAGAATTTTTTTTCGTATGGGAGTCATGTTTTTTCTTATTTCTCCTGAAAGGTCCCAAGAGTTGCTAAAATATTAGTTCAAGCGCTTTACCAAAAATAAGCACCGTTTCTGAGATACCAGGGCATACCACCATCAGAGTAGGTAATTGTTCCAATTTCGTATTTTTTTCGGAGACTGTGAAACACCCCTTATACGACCTTATATTCACTTTCCCCCCCTACCCCCCCATGTACTCTTTAGGTTTCGCCGTGTATGGAAAAATTTGAATGTATGGCAGCCATATTAAAAAAAACACTTTTTCAAAATTTTATTTCAGAAATGAAATCAGATACCCCAAAAACCCCCGGATGCAAAAAATCAGACCTCTCGGACCATTATGAAATTTGGCCGCCATTTTGAATCCGCCATCTTGGATTTTTATGACCCCCACCTGGTAGCCCCCCCGATCCCCTATAACATTTGTTCAAGCAGACTATCTAAAACTTTAACCGTTTCCGAGTTATTCACGTTTCAATTTTGTATGGAATTTTTTTTTTTGTATGGCGGCCATCTTTTTTTTTTTTGCTTCTGAAAATTCCCAAGATTGCCTTCATTTTTAGTTCAAGTGCTTTAGTAAATTTTTTTTTGGTTTCCGAGATACGAGGGCATACTACCATCAGGGTAGGGAGAAGTTCCAATTTCGGATTTTTCCCGGGCCCTCTGAGCCAACCTCTACACGACCCCATACTCACTTTTCCCCCCCCACCCCTCCTTATACCCTTTAGGTTTCTCTATGTCAGTGAGTGAGTGAGTCAGTCAGTGGTAGTTTAACTTTATATAGTATGATGACTAGTATTTTGGGCGGTGCGCGGGCCGCAAGCGGCCCGCGTTTGTGGGTGCCCTGAAGTCGGGGTGCCCTGAAGTTGGGGTGCCCTGAAGTTGATTGTGTGTGGTTGTACTCGACCGCTGCAAGGCTCGGCCTTCGGCCTCGCCTTGCACCGTTCGAGTACTGCTGCTCGGCCTTCGGCCTCGCAGCTGAGACTCGGCCTTCGGCCTCGCGAGTGTGTCCTATCCGGCTTCGAATATAGTTGTACTCGAACGCTGCAAGGCTCGGCCTCCGGCCTCGCCTTGCACCGTTCGAGTACTGCTGCTCGGCCTTCGGCCTCGCAGTTGGAGCTCGGCCTACGGCCTCGCATCGGTGGGCTCGGCCTGCGGCCTCGCCTGTTCGACTTCGAATATAGTTATACTCGACCGCTGCAAGGCTCAGCCTTCGGCCTCGCCTTGCACCGTTCGACTGCTGCTGCTCGGCCTTCGGCCTCGCAGCTGGGGCTCGGCCTCCGGCCTCGCAAGTATCTGCGAAAAGTCATTCTGCGGCGACCCCTAAAATGTATGAAAAAAATCGAGCAATATGGCAGCTATGTTAATTTTTTTTTTTTCAAAATTTATTTTCATAACTGGAATCGGGGTCCCCAAAAACCCCCAGATACAAAAAATCAGACCTCTCCGACCATTTTGAAATTTGGCCGCCATCTTGAATCCGCCATCTTGGATTTTTTTTACCCCCACCAGGTGGCCCTTCTAATTCCCTATGACATTTGTTCAAACGCACTCCCTATAAAACTTAACGTTTCCGAGTTATTCACGTATCAATTTTGTATGGAGAATTTTTTTTTGTATGGGAGTCATGTTTTTTCTTATTTCTCCTGAAAGGTCCCAAGAGTTGCTAAAATATTAGTTCAAGCACTTTACCAAAAATAAGCACCGTTTCTGAGATACCAGGGCATACCACCATCAGAGTAGGTAATTGTTCCAATTTCGTATTTTTTTCGGAGACTGTGAAACACCCCTTATACGACCTTATATTCACTTTCCCCCCCTACCCCCCCATGTACTCTTTAGGTTTCGCCGTGTATGGAAAAATTTGAATGTATGGCAGCCATATTAAAAAAAACACTTTTTCAAAATTTTATTTCAGAAATGAAATCAGATACCCCAAAAACCCCCGGATGCAAAAAATCAGACCTCTCGGACCATTATGAAATTTGGCCGCCATTTTGAATCCGCCATCTTGGATTTTTATGACCCCCACCTGGTAGCCCCCCCGATTCCCTATGACTTTTGTTCAAGCAGACTATCTAAAACTTGAATAGTTTCCGAGTTATTCACGTTTCAATTTTGTATGGAATTTTTTTTTTTGTATGGCGGCCATGTTTTTTTTGATTTCTCGTGAAAGTTCCCAAGGTTTGCTAAAATATTAGTTCAAGTGCTTTAGTAAAAATATGCACCGTTTCCGAGATACGAGGGCATACCACCATCAGGGTTTGACTTTTCGCCAATTTCGGATTTTTCCCGGGCCCTCTGAACCGACCTCTACACGACCCCATACTCACTTTTCCCCCACCACCCCTCCTTATACCCTTTAGGTTTCTCTATGTCAGTGAGTCAGTGAGTCAGTGAGTGGTAATTTAACTTTATATAGTATGACTAGTATTTTGGGCGGTGCGCGGGCCGCAAGCGGCCCGCGGTCAGGCGCCAATGGACCCTTGTGGCCCTACGTTTCGATTCCGCAGTTTATTTCGTTACGCAGTCTGTATATATCGCAGTAATCGTACTCTACCGGTGCAAGGCTCAGCCTTCGGCCTCGCCTCGCATCGGTCGAGTAGTCCTATACGCACCGTGGCTCGGCCTGACGGCCTCGCCCCGGTGCTGCTCGGCCTTCGGCCTCGCGGTCGTAGGCTCGGCCTTCGGCCTCGCTAGTATGACCTATCCGACTTTGATTGTGTGTCATTGTACTCGGCCGCTGCAAGGCTCGGCCTTCGGCCTCACCTTGCAACGGCCGAGTGGGGCTGCTCGGCCTTCGGCCTCGCAGCTGGGGCTCGGCCTTCGGCCTCGCATTTGTGATGCGAGGCCTGCGGCCTCGCCCAAGTGACTTTGTGGCGGCCCCCGAAATGTATGAAAAAAATCGAATGTATGGCAGCCATATTAAAAAAAAAACTTTTCCAAAATATTTTATCAAAAATGGAATCGGGGACCCCAAAAACTCCCGGATGCAAAAAATCAGACCCCCAGAGCCATTTTGAAATTTGGCCGCCATCTTGAATCCGCCATCTTGAATTTTCGTCACCCCCACCAGGTAGTTCTCCCGATTCCCTATGACATTTGGTCAAACACTCCCCATCCAAGTCGTACAGTTTTCGAGTTATTTTATTTTCAATTTTGTATGGCGGCCATGTTTTTTTCTTCGGGAGCCATGTTTTTTTCAACTTCCCCTGAAACGTCCCAGGGTTCTCTACAACTTTAGTTCAACTGCTTCAGAAAATTTTTTTTTAGTTTCCGAGATACCAGGGCATACGACCATCAGGGTAGGGAGATGTTCCAATTTCGGATTTTTCCCGGAGGTTGTGGACCCGACCCTCCACGACCCCGTGTCCACTTTATCCCCCCCACCCCGGCGTATACCCTTTAGGTTTCTCTATGTCAGTCAGTCAGTGAGTCAGTGAGTCAGTGGTAATTCAACTTTATATAGTATAATAATAATATATAAATAAATATTAACAGCCAGACATAGAACAAACAAAAACGTTCATCACATAAATATTTGCCCTAGGTGGGAATGGAACCCACGCTCCCTAGCTCAGAAGGCAGGTTCTATACCAACTGAGCCACAGAGGCAGTCATTAAATCAAATAAAATATTGGCGTTTCATAAACAAACATACGTAAATGGAAAGTTGAGATGCTACTGAAGCCGCTGACTTAAGTCATTTCAAGAAAATACAAACTTAAACAAATTTCGAAAATGACTTTAAAACTATGAATAAGACCACCAGTAAGAGACACCCTCTTATAGTGGAAATTCCGCTAAAACGCACTTCCTTTCAAGTCAACTTTTCTTGTAAGAACTGCAGAGATGTGGAACTCTTTGCCTGCGTCTGTCTTTCCACTTAAATACAACCCGAGGGTGTTTAAGAGCAAAGTGAATAGGTATCTCATAGGCAAGCGTGTTACACCATCGATCACGTCGACGCTTCCCATCAGGCGAGTCAGTGGTCAAACGCATACCTAGTCTGTTGTAAAAAAAAAAGGTTTTCTCAAACACAACATTAGTATGTTTCAAACTACCAAAATCAAAGACTTAGGTAAGTATTTATCCTACTAATATTATAAACGCGAAAGTTTGTAAGAATGGATGGATGGATGGATTGGTGTTTGTTACTCTTTCATGCCAGAACGGCTAAACAGATCTAGACGAAATTTGGCACAGAGATAGATTATAGTCTAGAGCATATAGGTAGGATACTTTTTAACAGCGGGTGAAACCGCGGGCGCAGCTAGTTTAAAATATAAACAGTTTTTACGGGCAAACAAATCAAGTGAACATCTGTAATGTTATGGAGTCTTAACCCTACTTTGTGCATAGAAGCAAGCAACTGTGAACTGAATTGCAGTTGCTTTGTGCTAATGGCGGCACACAGATGCACTCGTCTCGCGTGCACAAAGCTAGCCTACAGTAAGATACGTAACGAGTAAGAGGTCTTCCTTATTTGGCACGCAGGCTTAGAGGGATGTGTTTCTACGAAATGCTAGCTAAATAAGGATTTACCTAGCATTTCGTAGAAACAAAGAAAAAAGTTAGTAAAAAAAGAAATTATATTTTTGTGTCGACGATGTTTCAGTTTTACGACTTCCTTTCGTAGATAATACACAAGCTATTTTCATATTTTTCCTTATAATACTTATTTAATATCGATGGATACAACTTCTACTCGTAGTTCAAAAAATTGCTGTAGCGTTCCAATAATTTACTCGTCACCCTGTCTCTGTTATTCGAAATAATTATCTCAAGAAATTAGAGCCTTTACTTTTTCCATTTGTTTATTTCTATAAAAAATAAAATTAAGCTCGCTTTGACTACGGAAGGGTTAATAAACCTCATTATGCTAAGTACCTACGTCTTTATGTGGTTCAAATACTAGTTTAGGTTCAATTACTGTATCAGTAATGACTAGGTAAGGCGGTGAAATTACTTTATTATGCTTCATTGAGGCTTATTAATTTAAATAAACGCTTAACCACCACAAACAATGTTTCCGCGCCAGTTTGGTTGGCGCCGCGGTAGAAAAGTTAGTATGAAAGTAGTAGTATCCAGTATTGTTTAGTTTCAATCTGTCGGTGAGTAAATATTGCTTTAGGGTTATCCTAGTCCAATATTTCCGTGTTCTAACTACAAACTACCTGCCGGCCAAATTTCAGCTCTATAGGCCTAATGTTTTTAGAGCTTTTGTGTTTAATTAAGAGTCCGGCGACCGCTTTAGAATAACTTCGCATTGGCTTGAGATATTCTATAGCCATTTCGTCTAGAAGAAGACTACGAGCGAAGAGAGCAAGTAATGATACTGACGAGCCCCTAAAGTTTACCTACAGAGTGACAAAGTACAGTTTCGGTTTTTTTTTGTGACTTTTGCACTTCTGTAATCATTCTTAAATAACTAAGAATGCCCTTGTATTATGGATTTATTTAACAGCTAATGATGTAGACAACCTCCATCTGTAATGGAAGTCTTGAAATTTGCTTTGTCTACCTATTGATTAAATCAGTTAAAAGTGACCCCTGAAAAATGCGGATACTTTTCATAGCTCTATATTATTGGTTAAAGATAATTATAATTTCGATTCAAGCCAAGATTTTCTAAAAAAGTTGTGATATCATACAATACCATAAAATCATCATCATGACATAAATAAATGTCAGCACATGACACATACATGATAATAAATGTCATCTGCTACATGATTGGAGCCCGGTGTATGGCGATAGGCTCGCTCCCTGTCACATTTTGGGACTGAATATCGCCCGGTGAAGTGTGGGTGTTGTACACCTCTGCCAGCCCCCTCACCTTACCTCCGATATGTCTACATACAATACCAATAAAATGGTCGTTATTTTCTGATAATCTGTTAGGTGTTGACCAGATAGAAAAACCGTAGGACAAGGAGACATGAAGGTGACATTGTCACCTTCATACAATACACAGACACTAATTTGATTTTGATTTCACGTCGTTTTTGTGTAGAAGCATCGGGTCCACGTCCAGTCTGCGCCCCATCTTCTTTGTATGCGTTGTATCGCATCTCTACCACACATTGAACGGACGCCGCGTCCCATCTGCGTCCCATCCGTGTCTCGTCCGTGTCTGACTTCCTCTCTGTCTGTCTTGCCGTTTAGAAGGAACAGACTAGCCTTAAATACGAGATTCAAAATAAAAAGTATAGAAAACGTTCGTAGTAGAAAGTTAATACTAAAAGCTTCCATTTCGTTAGTATTATAATTAAGCTGTCCACAAACTTTTTACTTTCACCTACGTAATTAGTAGCCAGTCCGACTCTCAGCATTAATTTTGCATAAAACATATAAGGTGTTTTAGTTTTAGCTCGCAATTATGGACATGCTTTGCTTTTAGCGCGCAGGTACCTACATGGTCACGCGAAATAAAGATTGCCTACCTAGGATTAAGGTATACTTAAGAGCTAAGTTTACGCGTAGTCTTACGTAGTTGTACTTACGATAAACTTTTTTTCAATGACCAGTCAGTCAGTTAGATTTTGTTTTCTTTTTTTACTATTATAGGGTTCCGTACCCAAAGGGTAAAACAGGACCTTATTACTAATACTCCGCTGTCCGTATGTCTGCCCGTTTGTCACCAGGTTGTATCTCATGAACCGTGATAGTTAGATAGTTGACATTTTCACAGATGATGTGTTTCCGTTGTCGCTATAACAACAAATACTAAACAAATTGAATAAAAATATAATTGAAAAAAATATATGAGAGGACTACCATACAACAAACGTGATTTATTTTTGCCTTTTTAATAGATAATGGTACGGACCCCTTCGTGCGAGAGACCGACTCGCACTTGGCCGGTTTTTTCTTGTAAGCAAGCTTGACTTTTAGGTTAACATCAGCTCATTACTTTCTTACTATAGATTGTTATTACATAACATTGTAAGGGTAAATGTCATGAGATTTATGTATACCTAGTACGTAAAAATATATCGGTGCGTGAATGGGTTAAAAATGTAAGTACATAAAAAAACAGTTAATCCTAAAACCGTCCCAAAATTTTGAGCAGACAACCCCTGCAGGTGGCATCCACCATCCTGGCCCGCAATAAAAACCACCCGCCCATGATTGCTACTGATGCCGTGTGTCGTATTTTACCAATGCGAATCCTTAATGTGCGTCTCCTACAACAGTCCATGGGGGAACAGAGAAGTGTAGCTTGTGGAAGTGGTAATTTTTTGTGTAACCAAAAGCTGGAGCACACTAAAAAAAAGTGCAGTCCGTGTACATTCACACCCAGTTTGCGAGGACTAGCGAATGGAAGCTGTCACACCGCAAGCAGTCCGTTACAGTATAGTTCGGCCGTTCAGAGAATGCGTTCCTGACACATATCAGTTAGTCACGACTAGTGATGGGCACAACATAACACTGAGTTCGTTACCGTTCCTCCAAAATGAACCGCCGCATTATTTTAAAGATTATTTTCGTTTTATATTGGGGGAATCATTTAAAATTTATATTTTAGTTATTTAAGTGGAAACAAAAAAAAGGTAATATTAATTTAATAAAATTGTTTTATTTATTCTTTGTTAAGTACAAAGTTACAATCTGTATTTCTATGCAATAAAGTACATTAAATTGAATGTGCGTACAGAATATTAATCAGACTCCGATTCGCTAGAGGAGGTGGTGTCTTCATCATCATCTTCGCCTACATGTATAATTATATTATTATCAATAACAGAATCAATCCTGATATCTCGGTCAAAATGTTCCAAAATCAGGTTTTTCCAAATTCAAATTTTATTTTTATATTTCATAAAAGTTATCTTATAGTCCATTATTTTCAAATTCTTAAAAAGAAAAACAAAACGTATTATTTTATAAATATAACTGTATAAGAACAGATTAGGATAATATTGCCTGTTATTGTTAGTACAGCACTACAAATATAAAGCGCTGACATAACCTTGTAATAGCGCAGTATAGATTTAGAAAAATATTGTTTATCAAGTTATTTGACACTCAGTTTGGCACAAAATTATAACATTAGTTGATTATTGATATAATAATGTTGTTTTAATGTTCATCAATTGTTAAAACGGTAAACAACCAGCAAAAATATTTTTATCGTAACTGCAACGCCATTACAAAGTTACGTCGTCAGTTCAATCGCGACGTGTCAGGAACGCATTCTCTGAACGGCCGAACTTGCTGCGTGACGCACAGACTGCTCGTTGACAACGACAACTGACAATCGACAGCACGCACACGCAACGGACTGCAACTGAGTTTGGTGTGCTTCAGCCTATAGTGACATATTATGACAGATGGACAGCCAAATGACGCGTTCTGCTGTTAATATAACCATTATAATTATTACCATAAACGTAAAATGTAAAACGTGATTAAAATAGATAAGCATAAAATGTCGTGACTTACAATTTCAAAGGAGTTCCTGACTTAAAAGAAAACACAACCACTTTCTTGCGAGTTTCACTTAGAAAAAAGGTAAAACATGACTAGAATTAATTTTGCTCCTCACTAAGAATTTATTGTATCCAAGATATTTTGCTTTAAAGAATTTTGTTTTTAACTGTATTTTTATAGGGAGTTTGAACAAAGCAGTAGCTTCCGATTGAGTTCTATTACCAAGTATTTATAGAGAAGACACCGCACTTCACTACCATGTGCCTTTAAGTGCAGCCATCCGGCCACATTTCACTTAGTTGCTTCCTAGCTTTCGAGCGCCCAACTCGCCATTGACGTTTTGGCCGCGAGAAAACTACGCCTTAAAGCTTTCTGGTGCTGCAAGTTTGTACTGTTTGGTTAGACGACTAATTATTGTTTCAGCGCTGCAGCAAACTTTCGTTTAAGCTCTCAACAAACCGGAACATGCCCTTTTCTCATGATAGCATCTTTGTACGTAGTAAAATGCAGCTTCCTAGTCACTTCCAGCATTTTACCAAGTTCAATGCCAATGTAAAAATTAATAAAATCGAAACTGTATGTTGGCTTCGAATTAAGCTAATGCGTCCCCGAGCGTACATCCAACCGACTGTAATTAATGTGCCAGAAATATGTATCGCGATCCAATAATCACAGTACAAGAAGATTCAGTAGAGCGACTGATTTTTCAACAAGCTCACTGGCTTATATCACAAGTATTTACTGCTGGTTAAACGCGTGGGAATAGTAAGGCTATTTTTATTGTCCTGAAAATAGTCAGAATATAAGTAGGTCCTTATTATTTCCATGTGGTTAAACATGGCAATTTCTGACATATTTTCGTTTTGAAGGACCATACGACTGTACCTCAGGACATAGACAAATTGAAACAGCGTAGGAGTGACTTTGGTCAGCATTCGAATATGAAATGGTCTAATGACGACTTTGACTTAATAAGTTTGTATGTAGCCAGTTGAGTTTACGTACGTGATTTCAAGCTATTCCTTTTATGCATAATACCTATCTTTGGTAGGTATGTCTTTTAAGATTTAGGATGTATCCTTACTGTATGAATATTTATAGAATCTCCACTGTATGAAATGACAAATTATATTAATTAATTTTCGTAGTACATCCCATTTTTTTGTCGACATTGATTAAGTCTACCTCTTTAAACACGTTAACGTCACCAAAGTAATTAAACTTGATGAAATATTAAACGATACGAGATATATTGAAATACAGAACAAAAGCCCAGGTGAACTTAACAAAATTTTTTGCCTAGTAGGCTTCATCATGTTTTGATTATTTCAATTTTTTTATATATTAAGATGAAAAAAAAAAATTGTACTGTACTGGACCTTTCCTTCCACTAATGGTCTTTTAGTTTAAATTTTTGTGATTTATTTAGTTATTTTGAGTTCTAGTTTTTAGTTGAAATTTTCTTTAATATTCTGTTTTTATTTTAAGTTGTGTACAAATAAATACCGTACTGTAGCATAAATACAAGTACCTAAAACCTTAAACCTTAAACGATTTTTCAAGGGTTTTTTTACATGCCTTACTATTAATATTCTCTGCCATTATCATACCGAAGATACTTCCTAACTCATAACTAAAAGTTAGTAGAAACGTTACATCTAGCCGTTTTTCAGCTACTTCTTCCACGGCCCCATGAACTCAACCCACGCGTGGCAAATAACACGAAAACCTAAAGCAGGAGCTGTTATCCAACTAACTGGGAAACGGGCAAGTAAATTCAATTTAACGGCTGAGCCACCGCGTAACAAGGGTCCATTAAGGGAGCAGCCGAAGAAAAAACGTCGATAACAGATGTTAATTAATCGTATAAATCTATGGTGAGCTCGTTATTGGTGGAGAGGCAAAGGTTAAGCTGACTAAGGAGTTTTAGAAGGTCGGCCATGGAGAGCGGACAAAGCTGCGAACAAATTACGATTTTTGAGCCTTTTGGTATTAAGGTGTGCTTAATCATGACTTTCATCTTAGAATTGCCGTAAAAATTTAGTAATGCACTAGTGTTTTGTAACTATAACAAAAATATGACGAGTTGATTTTGTTATTTATACCATTTTTGCGTCCCTAGTTAATAATTTGGTTTTAAAACAACTACTTAGGTATCTACTAAAAACTTGTTAGGAGATTTGAACCCTTTTTTTCAGTTAGTGGCCAAATATTTTACAAAAAAAAAACGGAAAAAAAAAATATATGCTTACGTTAAAAACGTGAAAAAAATATCAGTTTAAAAGCAACAACACATCTTTGTCGTGACGACCGATTAGCTCCTCCCTTCTAATAGAATGATATTGCTCTTTGAGCAATTAGTGAACGTGTTTCGATGGTTATTGTTTGGTTTCCTCGATTTATCGTTTCTTTTGTTGGATTTGCTTTGGGGTTGTCGTTACTGTCTTATTAGGGTTCATTAGTGAATTCTGGATTCATTTGCAGACAGTATTCGTATATTTTTATCAGTATCGGTTATATCTATGGTTATAACTATATATGTGGTCCTAATATTATTAAATATAAAACTATCTCTGATTCTTTGTTCCTATGATTATATATTATATTATGTACAAATTTCAATGTATTTACGTTGCTGACCGAATCAGACGTTACTTTGCGCAATGGCTCATCTTGTGTGTTCATCGTGGCTCATCGTGTTTTTCAACAAATCTCTAGTGTATTTCCGCTTCAAGTTGTAGCGGAAAAAACAGTTTGTTGAAAAAACATTTTTTTATTCACATTGTTACGGATTAACTTATTTAGGTGAAGCAAGAAAATAGTGTATGTTAGGTGGAGGACGGCCATAAAACAGTATTTATCCCTTAAAACTGAAAAATCAAGAACAAAACTGCAGGGTGCAGTTAGTACGTCATTTAAATCAGTTTTACGTATTCATTAAGATTTTTTATCACTTACAGCAACTAATAAATCAAACTTAAACTAAAAATTAATCGTGAACCTAAAAATAATCCACTGAAAAGCAAACTAACTACGTATTTATTACTGAACTAGTCTCGGAGGTCGTTGGTAACTCATTAAGGCTAGCTCCGAGCTAACTTGAAATTAATCTTGTTGAGATACTTGAATTTACCTCACATTTTGTTTCAAGAATAGCTATAAAATCGCGTGACGTTGCGGTGGTGCAATCAACATGAATCAGTACTTAGTACATGGGGTTTGGTGTAAAATACAAGCATAAAGCAGCAGAATAGACTTTGCTATTACAGTAAAACTTGCTGAGACTCGTGGTGTTGACCGCGTTTATAAGGTACCCTATGTCATTTTACTTTGTTTTAAGTTTTTTTTTGTTTCAAAATTTTTTTAATTTATTTATTTATTAGGTAAGCCAACAGCGCACATATTATACATACAATAAATGTTATCATGGTTTCTCTCTGATACATGCGCCAATTATAGGCATACAAAAGACAATTAGACAAAAGATAGCTAAAAACTGGTTTTGTGTGTCTCCCTGACTGTGTATTTCTGTGTGTATTTTTAGTGTAATAATAACGTTTCTCTTCTCTCATGAGCATAACAAAAAAAAAATGTTTCAATATGCGAAAACAGATAAATGGTGTCTAACTATTTAATTTATCAGTAATCTTGGTACATAACACTGTATGTTTTCCGAATAAAATAAAATAAAAAAATAAAATACACAACTTTTTCTACGATTTTTTGTTTCAAGAATGGCCATAAAATCGAATGACGTTGCAGTCATGGTGCAATCAACATCAATCAGTACTTAGCACATGGGGGTTGATGTAAGATACAAGCATATAGGAGGATAATGATCTTGACTATTAATAGTAGGTACTAGCTGAGACCTGCGGTATTGCCCGTGGTTAAAAGGTACCCTATGTGCTTTTCTGTATTCCTAACAACATGTATGCCAAACTTTTAATCATGATAGTTTGAGTAGTTAAGGCGTGAAAGCACAAAACTAAAAACTCACTTTCGCATTTATTGTCTTACCTTTGGTTAAACAGTAGCCTATGTGGAATCCCGGGTATAACCTCTTTAACAAATTTCATCAAAATCCATCCACCGTTTTCAGCCTGAAGAAGTACAAGCACACACACACTTACAAACTTTCGCCCTCATAGTATAAAAAATGAAGAAAAGTAAGGGTTAGTTACTATACAGTATTTTACTTTTTGAACAACAGAGGCTCTATTTTAGCGCGTCTGGTATGATTTTTGGTCTCTGTCTCTCTAGTAAGAAAAGTCATAGGTATAAGGTAGAGTGACTAAGACAAAATCGTAAACGCAAAAAAAAGCCCTCTACTGTATGACAATAAAAAATATGGGCCTCTTAGTGACCACGGTTATTGCAAAAAAGATTTAAAAACAAGCAAAATAACTTTAGCTCTTTTTAGCCTAACTCCTAATGTTAATCCTATCAAAGCTAAAAACACTTAGGTACATGAAAGGTTTTACCCATTTTAGAATAAACCTAATGACTATACCCATAGTTGAGCTAATGTAGAAGATGGCTATTTTTAGTAGGTAATGTACATACAACATTACATACTTGTGGTAAATGTAGGTAGGTGTGTCATTAAAATTTCCATCATTTATGAGTAATAGCAAACGCAAACAATACCATACCATTTACAATTTTCCATGTAATATCTCTCGTTTAAAAATACGAGATTGATTTTGTTAAAGTGTTTAATAACGCTATAAACTAATTTGTCATTGACTTAGGCCAACTGTTCAAGGCATTTATGTAAAGCGAACGGCTAATTGTGCCGACTCCATGAGTTGTGGCCCGACTGAGGACGCCTCTACAGTTCTAGGAGCCTATTCTGGTGCGTACGATATTGTCTTTGTCCCTCTCACTCCTATGATTATTCGCACGAGAGAAACAGTGACAGCGATAATATCGCAGATGCTTAGAGTAGGGCGCCTGAGCTTACAAGCTCAAATGGGTGTCGGAATTGAAGCAAGGCTTTTCCTCAAATAGGAGTCAAATCTGGATAATTCGACCGACGGATGTAGAGTCCGAGGAAAAGCTTGGCTACAGTTTCTATGGCATTTAGGGTCAAGGTTAGGTTTAGGTCAAATAAACAATTTATCACAGTAAAGTAAGGAAATTGCAAACTAATCGAAGGCCGATAGAAACAGTGGAGTGTTTAATGTATTTTTTGTCTCTTAGACACAAAACAGAACAAATTTTAAAGGGTGTCCAAATTCGTAGACTAATAATATGAAAATCTCTGAAAATAAAATAAAAAAACACTATTTATTTAAAAATCTTTGACACGATCAAGTTTCTCTCCAAACGATGACCTTTATAAATATGTGTTTCAATTTTTTTTCAAAAGTTAAAACTCCTTCGAAGCTCTACTGTGACCGTAATGATTGTGTTTGATTGAATTTCACATACACAATGAAATTTTCAAAAACATTTTCTCTACACAATACACTAAACCATATCACTCTCACAACAGACCAACCAAGCCAAAGCTCAGGTCAATCGCATAATCTTCAAAACCCCACTGAATAAAAATTCAATTCGCAGAACTACTGAACTGAGGACTACAAATCTCTATACCCCATATTTCAGGGCACAAAGCCGGGTCGGACGGGGCGGGACGCGTCGCCACAACTCAAGCAGTCGGCATAATGAGCCGATTGCTGCACAACCGCTTTCAGAATCGCCTAGATCAGGTCTTGTAGACTATTTATGGTTCTCTTGAACGGAAAGAGCACAGAAATCGTGGGTAAAACGGTGCTGAAAGGTGGTGGTGGTGAGAAAAACTGCAAATAGTGACAAAAGAGGTACGTACAGGTAAGACATTTGATGGTTGAGGTGAAGTGTACAAAAATCTAGCAATAATGTGTTTCAAAAATCTGAACAAATATAAGCTATTTAAAATCAAATCAATTTTTAGCTGTGATCGATCTATCGGTCGTATCTGTGTTGATTGATTGATCAGAGCTAAGCTAAACGGGCTCTAGTCATCATACCGGGCTACATGACTGGAGCCCAGTGTATGGCGAAAGGCTCGCACTCTGCCACATTTGGGGCTGAATATCGTCCGGAGAGTGTGGGTGTTGTATTACTCTTCTGGCAGCCCCTTCAGGGGAAAGGCGTGACGATATGGAGATAACTGTTTTTGTTCATATTTTTACGTAGCATACAATTTTTGTTTCAAAAAATCATTAACAATAATAGTCGTAGAACAAAATTAGTTGGTTTTAAGAGGTTACGTGTAACTTACAATAATTGTTTATTGATGATGAGTCAGAAATAGATAGCTTTAAAAAAAAGCATTTAAAAAAGATCGTCTCAAATTACTAATCATAAAAAAATGTAAGTACCTAAAACTTTTACCACTTTTTTAGATTAAGTACCTACATACTTTGATATGGAAAAAAAGCAACAAACTTTGTGTAACACACACATACGCGAGAAAGTTAAACAAAGCATGTAACGTTCGAGTGATCCAACCCAGATAGTGAACCACAAAACGATATCGAGCGCATTTATTATCAAACCCATACAAACGACATCCAAGCATGCAAATACTAATGTACTCGATGTTATTACTTTGAACGATGGCAATCTGATGTTTACGATCGGTAAAGTAAGCCCATAACCCGGTTATAGATGATTTTATAGCCTAGATCTAGTCGGCTGATTTTTGTAGTACTTAGATCTCTAGTATCAAATTGGGTTTTTATTTTTTGTAACTCGCTACAGGCTATGTAGTCAAGGAATTTCATGAAACCGCTAAACATGGAAATGTCAACTAAGCATAAATATAAAAGTTAGAATGAAAAAATTAGAGGGTATGTAGGTCTTTTTTGATGCAAAAGAAGTTAAAGAACCAAAATGTAGTAGAGGGAAAGTCACTACAGATAAAAATCAGTGTGACTTTGGAAATCTTATATTACACTACCGTTTTTCTAAGTTTTAAATTTTGATCTTCATAGCTATACCTAGATAGTGATAGGTAACCGAAAAAAATATAGATGAACTGCGTGAAAGAGTACATGAAGGAGTCAATTCTAAGATGACGAGTGATAGAGACAAAATATGGAGGGAGCGTACATACTTTTTTTTTTTTTTTTTTTTTTTTTTTTTTTTTTTTTTTCCTGGGGGAATGCTTTTACACATCCCCGCTACGCCCCGGGGGAGGCGGAGCGGGGTATGTCGGACTCGGTGCCAGAAGGGCACCCATACCGACTAAACCCCCACGGTGTCCATCCTCGTCGGCAGAGGCGGGATCACGGGACCGCTCTCAAATTCTCCGTAACCCCACCCCACCGCTGTCCGCAGCCGGACCCATCTCAGGGGCTTTGCCCCTCTTCTCACCTCCGAAGCGATGCCCTGGACACCAGGACATCTACTCCTCACGAGACCCTCCCTAGTTAAGAGCACCAGACACCCCCGTGTCCGGCACCCCTGGGCCTCCCAGCGGAGACGGAGTGCGAGCCCGGTTGGCTCGCCTCCGTGTCCGCGCCCTTCGGAGCGGGAGAGAAAGAGGATCCCTTTCTCTCTCCCGCTCCTCGGCCTCTCTCTGCGACATCACCTCCTCGCAGAAAGAGACCATCGCCCCCCAGGACCTCTCGTCGGCGACCATCCTAGGTAGGATGGTTGGCAGCGAGAGGTCCGCCCCCACCACCGCGGCTAGTACAAGCCGCGGCTCCGCCGCTCCCGGACACACCTCCAGCACGTGCTGCGCCGTCTCCTCCGCGCAGCCGCACTGGTGGCACACCGGGGTCTCCTCCCTCCGTGCCACGTTGCACAGGTATCTCCCGAAGCAACCATGCCCCGAGAGTATCTGCGTTAGCCGGAAGGAGAGGCCCCCATGCTCGCGATGGACCCACTCTTTAAGAATTGGCCGGACCGCCTCCAGAAATCGGACGGCCCCTGCTCCTCTCCGCCGGTCCAACGCGAGCCGCCTGCTCCAGGACTCCAGAGCGGCATCCCTGGAGTCCCGCTTCCACTGCTCCACCTCTCGTGGGGCAGGCCGTAGGTCCTCCTCGCGTGCCCGGGCCCTGCGCCAGTATACGTCGGCCAGGACCCCGGCCTCCAGGTCCCACGGGAGGGAGCCTGCAATAACGCAGGACACCTCGTGTGAGAGTGTGCGGTATCCCCTGCACACTCTTACCGCCATGACCCTCTGGGCCCCGCAAAGCTTGGCGTTCCCCCTGGAATCCAGGGTACCAGCCCATATTGGAGCCCCGTAGAGGGCCATAGAGCGCACCACCGCCATGTAGAGGCGGCGGCAGCTTCCACCACCACCACCGAGGTTCGGGAGGAGGCGGCTTAGCGCAGCCGCCGTCCTCACGAGCCTCGGGGTTAACCTCTCGATGTGGGCCCTAAACCTCCATCTGCTGTCGAGTACGACGCCGAGATATTTCAGCGTCGACCCCACAGCTATGGAGGTTCCACCCACCACAATCGATGAACCTACAGGTGGCGCCCTCCGAGGACCATGAAAACATATGGCCTCGGACTTATGGAGCGCCACCTCCAGGCCCAACCGCCGAATCCTGGCCACCACAGCCGCAACCCCGGCTGTGGCCAGGACGGACGCCTCCTGGTACGTCCCTCCCCGGGCGGTAACCAACGTGTCGTCAGCGTAGCACACGACGTCGACGCCACGGAGGTTAGCACCCCGTAGCACCCAATCGTACCCTATGTTCCACAGGGTGGGGCCCAATACGGAACCCTGTGGAACACCGCGGGTCATGGGGCTGCAGCCCTCCCCGTCCTTCGTAGGGTAGACTACCTTTCTATGAGAGAGGTAGTCCCCGACGAGGCACTGGAGGTACTTGGGGACCCTATGGTACCCCAGTGCCCCCAATATTGCGCCCCACGGCAGGGTGTTGAAAGCGTTGGCGATGTCTAATGACACCGCTATCATCACCCCGCCGCCGGAACACACCCTCTCGGAGAGGTCGTGGACGTGGGATATGGCATCCACCGTCGAGCGACCTCTCCGAAATCCAAACTGGGTGTCGGCCAGGTCCGGGCCGACATCCTCGAGATGCCTGACAAGGCGGGCAGCCACCACGCGCTCCAGCAGCTTGCCCGCCTCGTCAAGGAGGACTATAGGACGGTAGCCCGCCGGTTCGTCTGCGGGGCGCCCCTCTTTGCGCAAGAGGACGAGCCGGCCCTTCTTCCACCGCCTGGGGAACCGCCCTTCGCGCAGGCAGCGGTCGAATACCGCTCTAACCCGCTCCTCTAGCTCCTTTTGCACGAGGGCCCACGCACGGCCAGGGATCCCATCTGGACCTGGCGCCGTATTCCTGCCCTTCATGCGGAGGACGGCCGCACCCAGCTCGCCCTGCGAGATCACGGGCACTTCCTCCTCGTCCTCCGGAGCAGGCGGTGCCACGGTGGGAGGGATGAACTCGGTCCCCGGACTACCGGGAAACAGTCCCTCGACCACCCGCTGGAGGACTACCGGCTCAAGGGTGCTGGTGATCGGGGGGGCCCAGGGGCGAAGCTTCCGCCTGGCCCACTGGTACGGCCGCCCCCAGGGGTCCCTCTCGATGGAGTTTAGTAGCTCCTGCCACGCCTGCGCCTTGGCCTGGCTGATGCCTGCTCCGAGGGCCCTGCACGCCTCGCGGTAGGTGGCATAGGAAGCGTCCAGCTCCATTTGGTCCGGGCGCCTCTTCCTTCGGTGCCGCTGGTAGCGGCGCCTCGTCGCCAAGCAATCGCGGCGGAGCTCGGCGATTTGCTCGCTCCACCAGTAGACCTGGCGTTTTGACTGCGGAGGCCTAGCACGTGGCATGGCGGCATCGCACACGCGTGCCATGGTCTTGCACAGTTCATCGGCCTGTACATCCAGGTCTACTGGCTCCGAGGGGGGCGCATTCCACGCCTGGACTATGGCTGCCTCCTGCAGCACTTCCACGTCCAGGCGGTTTAGCGCCCACCGCGGACCAACCGCAGGTGGCAACCGCGCACCCGGTCCCGCTGAAGCAGATGACGAGGAGACGCTAAATCGGATGTATCGATGGTCTGACAGCGTCTCCTCGTCCACTAGGACCTCCCAGTCCCGGATCCGCACCGCGAGCTCCGGGGTGGCAAAGGTCACATCGACCACCGATCCGCCCGAACGCCGCACGCACGTTTGCGTAGACCCACGGTTGAGGACGCACAGCCCCACCTCCACCAGCCACTCGTCGACGGCTTCGCCTCTGGCATCTGTCCTTGGAGACCCCCACGCCATGGACTTGGCGTTGAGGTCTCCCAGGACGATGATCGGTCGGGGACGGCTTTGGCCGACCAGGGCCCCTACCTCGCCGAGAAAGGACTCAAACTCGGCAAGGACCCTGTTGGGGGAGAAATAGACCCCTACGATCACCGTCCCGCCAATACAGGCAGCGACGTATCCCCTACCCTTCATTATACACTCAAGAGCAGGGGACTGGGCAGGCGACTGAGTTGTGATCGCCACCAAACCATCCAGATCTCCGACCCAGTCGGCTCTAGGTGGGACCCGATATGGCTCGGCGATCACGGACACCTGTATCGACCGCTCTGCCAGGCTCTGGAGCAGAACATCCTGAGCTCTGGCACAGTGGTTGGCGTTCGTTTGGAGGAAAGTAAGGCCGTCTGACATTAGCTTTCCTCCATACTGGTCACCTGCTCCACAAGGGGGCGTGTCGGCTGCGGCTTGGCCTTGGCCTTAGTCGCTACCGTTCTTCCCCGCGTCTCTGTTTTGGACGGGGGCTTAGCACAGGCCTTGCCCCCGGAGATATGATTCGCCGCCTTCCCCGCTGCTGCACATAGAGTGCAATGCGGGGCGGTAGAGCAGCCGCTGGCTTTGTGGCCTGCTTGACCGCAGCGATAGCAGTCATCACTGCGGTCAACCTCGGACTTGCACTGGGCTCTGACGTGTCCCAGGGCAAGGCAGCGGAAGCAGCGGCGGGGCCGGGCGTCTAGCACCTGAACCCGAGCCGCCACCCAGCCCACCAGCAGCCGGCCACCGCCATGCATGATCTTCTTAGCGGCAGTGGCAGGGCACCGAACAAAAGCAGTGCCCATGCCCGCTGCTCCCCTCCGTATCTCCCCGACCTTGAAATCCTGGGCGCCGCAAGCTCCAGCCCTGGCGAGGCTCTCTTGCAGTTCGACCTGGCCTACTGAGTCATCAAGGCCGCTCACTCGCATATCAGCGGTAGTGACCGGCCTTGAGACCCGGATGTCTTCTTCGGCGTCCTGAAATACTTCCCGAAGTTTTTGAGCCAGGGAGTCCGCCTGCTCCGCTTTCTCCGAGCCGGGCACCTCCAGTATTCGACCTCCGGTGGCTGCTACTCTCATCTTCAGGGGCGGGAAGCCTGTGAGGTCGATCCGGCCTCTAGCTTCCGCCAAGACCCTAGAGTAGGTCATGCCCTTCTCTTGTGCCCCCGGCAGCAGCGTGATTACCACAGCTGCAGTACGCCGGGGGTATAGCTTGACCTTCTTCTTTTTTGGTGGCGGCGTTTGCTGGACCGGTTTTCCTACCGGGGGGCGTGCCGCCTTCGCAGGCTGCGATTCGCGGACTTTAGGCCGCGCCCCTCTTCTCACCACCTGCGTCCAGGACTCTGCCACGGAAGGTGGGGCTGGTGCTACCAGGTCCATCGCCTCAGGAAGTCCAGCTTGAGGTGCTGGGGTCTTTTTTCCCTTCCCCTTGCCCTTACTGGGCTTGGACTTTGGTAGCGAAGCCTGCTCAGGGGGAGGAACCACCTCCAGGCTGGTTCTAGCCACCGCCTTCTCCTTTTGGCGTCTGTCGGCAGCCAATGGGGGCCTCACCCGCTTTTCGGGGAGCAACCGATCCGCCATGCCCTCAAAGCGGGCATTTATCAGGGTGCCTACCTGCACCATGATTGACCGCACGAGCTCCTCCGAGGCTGTGACAGAAGGAACCATCGGAGTCGTTTGTGCTCGAGTAGCCCGGATGTAAGGTCTCCAGAGACTCCCGTACCACTCCCGACAGGTCTGACGACTCTTGTGCTGCGCTCGGCCCAGCCACTGTCTTGGATGCCTTTTGTAAGACAGCAGCTGCTGACTCCCTCTTCTTTTTCGCCTCCTCGGCCAGGTTTGCTTCAGGCTCTGCTCTAAGAGCTTCGGCCTTGGCGGCGTTGAGATCTGCCTTTGCCTTGGCAAGACCGATGCACTGGCCGGCTCTAGGCGGACGGCCTCGTCCCCTTCGAGAAGAGGCTACTTTAGGTGAGGGCATATCCTCGCCCATGGTAACCTCGTCCTCCCCCTCGCGCTGGCGTTTCCGCCATTTTCGTGCCAGTGACTTCTCAGGACCCTGAGATGACACTGTTGCAAAACTGACGTCAGAGTCCTCCGAAAACTCGCGCCTAAGCACTTCATCCAAGTTCTCGGAGCCATGCGCCCTACTTTCTTCTCCATCGGTGTCCGTGTTCTTGCGTTGGTCGTCGTTTAAATCAGTCTGGCGATTTGCGCCCCCCCCAGAGTACGCGGGGCAGCGTGCCGAAGCACGGAGGGATTCCTCCTTTTGGAGACCCTCCTGGGTAGTATTTTCCAAATCGTCCGTGTTCATGTTTTTTTTTTTGGGCTTTATTGGGTAAAGCCACCCAGTGGGGGTCTAGCGGCCAACTTCCCGTTGACCATGCCCGGGGTGCGAGCCCGAAGCTGCGTCACGTTAATGCGACGCAGCTTCGGGCTCGCAATCCGGACACTCTCCTCGGCAACCCCCGAACCTTGAGACTTGGTTTGCCCTATACGGCGGGGCCCCGCAGGCCTCCAACGTCACCCTCACACCAAAAAAGTGCAAAGGCCACCCACGGAGCACCGCCGCACAGAGCACTTCTCCTCGCTCGCCTATGCGAGCCCTTCACTCAGCAGAGCCGAGCCCCTCACGACCGCCTTCTACGTTCGCTCCAGATACAAGCTCTGATGCGAACGTAGAAGGCCCACCTCGAGCCCGTCGGCAAGAGCCTCTCCACCGAGAGGCACAAGCGAGGGCTCCTTCAGGCTGCCTTTTGCAAGGCCAGCCCCTCGGGTCACCGCTACTCAGCATAAGGCCGAGACGCCGACCGAGTTCCGCAGCCAATCAAGGCTGCCTCGGCTCGCACCGCCGCTTCCCGGACTGTCCAGGGCGCCGGTCGAGCCTCCACCTCGAGTTCCTCTTAGCAGCGGCCGCCGCAACTGCTGCGACTGCTGAGCCCCCCCGCCACGGCAAGGCGGGAACTCATTCGGGGGGAGGGAGCGTACATACTGTACCAACCCTACTTGAGTGGGATAAGGATACGAAGACGAAGATCATTACGATTTTTATCATTACGTAGATCATTTAGTTTTTTTATCCTACTGTTAATTTCTCACTATACTATGCACGCATTTCTCTCTATAACATAGCATATCGACACGCCTTTCCCCTGAGAGGGCTGGCAGAGGTGTAATATAACACCCACACTTCGCCGGACGATATACTGTCACAAATGTGACAGGGGGCGAGCCTGTCGCCATACACCGGGCTCCAGTCATCTATCAGATGACATACAATACGCACATGATTATGTTCACACAATGAACAAATTGGTGCGTGCCGTCGGCTGGGTTTGAATCCGCTCCTTCTGGCTTGAGAGGCGGACCTTCTCCAACTAGACTATCGTCGCTTATTCACACTATTTCATCTGCTTTATTATTATTGCTAATCATCTTACGTGTAACCCACAACCGCGACTACACTGTCAATATTGATTATTACTATTTTTACCGAAGAAATATCGCTGTTAGAAACTTACCCAAGTTCGACCAAAGCATTTTTGGGCGTCCGCATGCACTCACCGAGCCACGGTAAAATATTCGGAAGGCGCCCATAAAGTGTTCCGTGCGATTAAACGCTCCGAAGCGACGCGGAACCCTGAGGAACTGGGGATTTTGTTACAAATATTGATTTTACTTTTAGTAGTAAAGTCCGGAAAGTTTACTATCTCTAGATGTTAGTAAGTGATTTTTGTTAGTAATATTACGAGACCCGATATCATTTAGAATGGTTGCAAATCTTATCTTCATGTAAATACTGTTTTTTTCCTAAATATGCTCGGATATTAATCACTGATGTGGCATCGGTGTCCATGACTACCCTCCAACTAAATATTACTATTACAAAGATAGAGTAGCTAACTTTCAAACGACCGGGAATTGCTCTATCTCAGAAACAAACAAAAAAGAACTCACTACAGGAGACAATAGCAGTTCCATTTATAAAGTGGTTTCGTCCTACATTAAACCTCGATGCAAATAAAAGACCGCGCTTCTCCGAGTAACGAGTAGGTGTACATAATACTGCGACTATCTAAGTAATGTTCCATTGTAACAGGTACTATCAGTGTGCCATTACCTCTATACCTTTTACTCGGGTTATTTCACCCACCAGTTCCCTACTTTTATTCGAACTCGTAACTTGCATTAGAAAATACACGTGTTCCAGAAGGTTCCAGAGAATTCTTTCGCCACGTGTGAAAATTTAATGACTAAGTAAAATGGATGGAACCTGTAGATAGGTTTATGTTACTTTAATGGGTGGAACAAAGTTGGTTTCTGAGGCTTGTTCTCTTAAATAAAAAGTATCATTGCTTAAAAAAAGACTGCAAAATGTAGTCTTTGAAACTCTGGATATTAAACACCTCACAATCCAAAATCGGTTACCTATAGACCGTATCAAAGAGTTAGACATAATTATGTACTTTCAACCATGATCGAAATAAACAAGGGGTAGCATTTCGCAAACACGCAATGACGTCATCTTCATCCTTCTCTTTCGAACTTGTTGTAAATGACATATTTCGGTCTTGCTAAGGCATCGGTTGACGTCACCACGTGTTGCTGAATGCTATACCTGGCGGAGTATTTTATTATACCATGCTTTCAACTATATACATACGACGTATGTCATTTGTACGTTTGAAAAACATTGTTTACCTCTGGTAATCGACCCAAGCCACGGTAAAACCATAAATGTAGGATGTTTTTTTTTAGGTCTGTGTATAAAACAATGAAAAAGGCATTCGAAATACGATTTTGGCTAATATAAAACATATTTCTCTAAAGATACAGCGAGGTCAAGCCATTTCGTGTACAATTTGTACATAGTATACTTATGCTTTTTTCCTGGGTTCGTGATATTTTCTAAGAGTTCGATGCCGTACAAAACTCTTGAGGCACTCATTAACTAACTGAGTCTCGTCTCTTTTTCACCATTTTTCAAAGGTACGTTAACAAGGTTACCCTGACAAGTAGTCAGTCTGATTTTTATAAACTAGTTCTACAGAGTAGTAGTTTCAGAAAATCTTTAAGGCCATTGATGATATTATGCTAAAGTGAAATGCATTCTAACGCAGTAAAGTTACAGTACTTTACTTGTATTACAAGTTCATCTTTGTTACGATTAAGATAACGAGCAACAAGGAAAGGAATCTACGTTTCCAATGGAACGTTATTTTGTTCCAAACTTTATGTACTGATAAAAATTTGCTGTGATTCGATAAAGATTTAATATTATAAGATAGCAACAATAGCGATAGAAAACTGATAAGCTTGTTTTCAATTTTCGCGCCATGACTTTTTGAAATGTCGATCGAAAGTCTCCTCTCCGAGAGATCTGACAGCGTTATATTGAATTTTTCGTACACCCACTGTGCAATATTCAGAGATTTCAGGACAAACTTTCATAAAAGTGACTTGAAATTTTAATTTTAAATTCTGTCATATCGGAAGCAATGTACCTATAGTAGGTACTTGGGTATGTAGGTCGTGAAACGTTCGTCAAACGCTGGCTTCCGCAGGAGCCGCGCTGGCGAAACATCGTTGCTTATATTTATCTATAAATATAAAATTCAAAGTCCTGACTGACTGACTGACTGATATATCAACGCACAGCCTAAACCGCTGGTCCTAGAAACATTAAATTTGGAGGGTGTGTTCTTTGTACAGTGTAGGCATCCACTAAGAAAGGGTTTTTCGAAATTCCACCCCTAAAGGGGGGAAATGGGGGGTTCAAATTTGTATGAAACTTTTTATTCTCTGGATCGATTGACTCAAAAATTGGTACAAATACTCTTCAATTAAAATTATGAGACACGTGTATCACAGTTTTTCCAAAATCATCATCATCATCATCCACCGACAGAGTCTAATAGGGCTTCTTTTTACTCCGAAAACGTTGTTGAGAAAGTTATTAACCCACTACAAACGACGCTGTTATCATTCTTAGGGTTCCGTACTAAAATGGTGAAAGGAACCTTATCATGAAACTCCGATGTCTGTCTGTCTGTATGTCTGTGAGCTGATTATCTTGGAAACTGTAATAGCCAGCAACTTGGAATTTGGTACAGATCTAGATAACGGTAGTAGCCACATATAGTAGGTAAAACGTCACGCCTTTATCCTATTACAACACCCTCACTTCGCCAGACGATATTCAGTCCAAAATGTAATAAGTAGCGAGCCTATCGCCATACGTACACGGGGCTCCAGTCATGTAGCAGATGACATTAAATACGAAGCTATCATTGCTTTTTCCATATGAATCTCCTTGTAAAATGTGTGAACTATATTGCTGACATTCTATCAAATTTCAAACCTACTTAATCAGTAAGGGAAAAATACAAGAATTAAGTCCAAGCCTGTCAAAAGATTACAAACAGCAAGTGAAGAGATTTTCTGCCAATAAAGATCAGGTAGATGAGCTAGGAGATGAAATTTATAATTATGTCTGTCTGATCTTAGAAGCAGTATTTAGCAATAGACGAAGTCAATAGAAGAAGTCAATAGAAGAAGCTGCTTTAGTATTAGGAAGACAAAACCTACTACGGGTTGTCTTTGCTTCGAAGGTCTTAAGTAAAGGTCTGCCAGCACACTGACTGGTGTAGTTTCTGAATGAGTCTGTGTTTATGCTGAGGATTCCTCTAATATCTCTAACACCACCGAACTACCCCTTCGAGTTAAAAAGAGTGCAGTTTCCCCTCAAAGTCTGCTTTGCTATGACCATAAATAAATCTCAAGCCAAACTCATAATTGATTAAAATGCTTTTCACACGGTTAGTTATACGTGGCCTGCTACAGAGTAAGCTCATGGAGCAGCCTGGTTTTTGTAAAAAAGTCTTCTTAATTGTCAATTATCTACCATACTACTACTCCTACTTTTCTCATTCCAGAAATAGTTTAGTTAACTAAAGAACTTCGTCAATATTGCTTTGCTTGGGATATTGTCAGTTTGTGTATTCAATTGAGAGCGAGTGTGACCGCTTATAATATTTATTTCTGAAGTTAAAAACGTCATACATTTTCTGTAAGCCACGCGGGCGAAGCCGCGGGCAGAAGCTAGTATTTTATAAAATATTTGGATTTTCCAACAGAAATCACGGCACGCTATGCTTCGAACACAGAAAAATTGTGGTCGTACAAATTTTAACTTGGAAATTGAAATAGGACTGAACGTTGATTTTGAGACACGTTTTCCGCATTTAGCGACGTGACGATTTGTAGCTGCTGATATTTTAAAACTAATGTTTTTATTAACTTTCCTTTTGTGGTTTCGAGAAAAGATATAAAAATTAAAAATATCTTCAAAACACCGATGCAAGAATATCTTCTAGAAAATTACGTGAGAATTTGTTTAACAAAACACCAATTTGGAATCGAATATACTTTCAAAATTCCCGTCATAAAATTACCTTTTCTTCACCACATTATTAGCAAGGGAGTCGACCTTCCTAGTTCCCTTTTTTACATCTTATTTTCCTCGTAGCTCCGTAACGGATGGAAAACTCAACTGTTGAAGTGAAGTGTCTATTTATCTCAGTCGTAAGACCGTAAGGTGGGATTCGGGATTGGTTTTGGCCTTTCGTGAACTGGACGTTTGTACTTTTGTTTTATTGCATTTCGACAAGCACTGACTGGGAAAATATCAATAGATAGACCAAGGGAGTAAGTCAGCTAACTTCATAGCTATCACTCTTAGCCGATGCTTATTTGAAACATTGACGTTGCGATACCTTAAAAAAAAGGACAGGGAACGGCTCAATATCAATGTCGTCTCACAAACGTCTCCTTCTATTCTCTTCAATTTTTTCCTCTATGGTCGTTTTTACTAGACTCTAACGTTGTATCTATAAGGTAGCCAAAAATCTTAGTATCCAAAACCATATCATAAAATGTATCATGTTACTGATATATTTTCATTCATGATAATGATACATTTTCTATTGATAATGATACAAATTCTAATACATATCATCATCATTATCATCGCCTACTACCGGCCATAGTCCTGTTTTTTGTACTCCACTCATCCCGGTCCTGTGCCAATCCAGAAAAAGGATGCTTACTGACAAATTCTAATCACGTTGTCAGATCTTAAATTTAACTTTTGTAATCTGTCCAGGATATGTCGTAAAATGCCAACATCACGCTTCGTCACGTGGAGGTCGTGAATTCTCTCGTAAACTTTAAATTGAAGGTACGTTTCAATAAAAGGGACAGTAAAATTTTAGTGAGCGACGTATTTTTTAACACACGTTTTTATAAGTTTTAGGAGACAAATTATTATTTTATTTATTTTTAAGTAGGTACTTTGTCGTTTTGACATTTTAGAATCTAGACCCGTATTTTGTACTTACTCATTTTTTAAATTATTATGACAAGCTCGCTATTAACTTTACTTTTGTATGTACTCGTATGTCTCTGAAAATACATATAACTAGTGGCTCTGTGTGCTGTAAACCTTGCGTCTGACGTCTGTCCTCCTGAACAGTTCGCATTCCTCAACCGATTCTTCTGAGATTTTGAGAGCAGGTTCGATAATCATACCGATTTTTTGTTACCCAGTCAGTTTTTGGAAACTTTTCAAAATTCCCACGTTATGATGAAGAGAATCGGTTAATGCGACCTGTAGAACACAAAACAAAGATCCGGGCAGAATTCGGACGAAAGCATTTTGTCGAAGCTGACACATGAAGGCTATGCTCACTGACGCTCATTATGATCAGTCGATAATTATGTTTGCCACAAATCTTGCACGGAAGAACCACCTTTGAACCACTTTGAACCACTTCCCGACATCCGATTGAACTAAAATACTTCGGTAACTTACGTGACAATGTAACAATATGGTACCGTAAAGCTGTTCTGTTGATGTACGCGGAAGGTAGCAAATAGTAGCAATTTACTTTTTTTGTGAAAACATAAAGGTGCTTGTTTGAAATAAAAATTACAAATGGATTTTTATATCATCACAACAGACTTGATTTAATTGTTCCATTCAATTATTGTACACAAAATTAAAACAATTTCATTATTACAATATCGAAACATTGGACTCGCGTCTGCCCTTGGGCATCGTATTAATGACCACTGATTTGCAATTTTGCGTTCGTTGTTTAACATTATGACTTTTCAGTTTGGGTTGAATTGTCTGGGAATCGTAAATGCCAAAGTCTGGATGGATATTATGTATGTTCGTTTCTCGATCAGTCTAGAACAGCTTAATAGATCTATAGATAGACCATAGTCTGGAATACTTTTTAGCACATAGGATATATACAACACATAGGATACTTTTTAACCGCTGGTGAAACCGTGGGACGAAGCTAGTAATAAATAGTTGAAATTCTTGATCTCTTAGGTTATTTTCTACTGCTTGCCTCTTCTCTGTAGTCTCGAGTCTCTTCTTGACTCTTGAATGACTGCGTCGGTGGCTCAATCAATCTGCCTTCTGAGTTTGGGGGCGTGGGTTTTATTCGCACCTAGGGCAAATATTCATGTGATGAACATGTTTGTTTGTTCTATGTCTGGGTGTTAAAACATACTCGCATTTAAGTTTGTATTTAAAAATATCTAAGTATGTATATCAGTCTCTGGCAGCCATAGTTCAAGCTTTGCTTAGTTTGGGGTCAGGCGACCGTGTGTGAAAGTGTCCCAAATTCATTTACATATTTATATTCTGTTCTTTTGTCTATTTCTAGACTATGTAGGTAGAACCGGAAACCAAAAATTTAAAAGAAATAAAATAAAAAAGCATGTTTGATGAACTAAATAAATATTAATAACCTGGTACATTTTACGCTTCAAGTTATTAAAGGTGACTTTTCACTGACACAAAAACACCGACAACAAAGTTCTAATTTATGCAAACCACACAAAAGGAAAATAATTTTTCTTTCTAGTAACAAAGCTCTTCCAAATGAGTGACACAACGGAAGCACATTAGAATAAACATCAACTTTTTATGCGAGACTGAATTGATGATACACTATCTACGCCCTGCGGTGTTACTCGCACTTTTATATTGAAACTAGCTGCGCCCCGCGGTATCACCCGCGGTTAAAAAGTTTTCTATGCGCTAAATTCTATGCGCTATTTTAGACTATAATCTATCTCTGTGCCAAATTTCATCCAGATCTGTTCAGCCATTCTGGCGTGAAAGAGTAAAAAACATCCACTATTCATCCATCTATCCATCCATCCATCCATTCTTACAAACTTTCGCGTTTATAATATTAGTAGGATCTCTGTGCCAAATTTCATCCAGATCTGTTCAGCCGTTTTGGCGTGAAAGAGTAACAAACATCCATCCATCCATCTATAAATTCTTACAAACTTTCGCGTTTATAATATTAGTAGGTTAGTAGGATAGGACCTATACATAAAACTAGTGGCTCTCTAAACACCTCGCGAAAATGCTTCTGTATGTCCTTCTAGACTTTACTTATCTAAGAAGTAAAAATATGATATTTAAAAAAAAAACTGACTCGACAAAAATATCTACGTAATTATCGAATATGCTTTCAAAATTTCATAAAAATCGCGGGTAGAGAAATGCGACCTGTAGTTAAAGATAGCCGGACAGACGCCGAACGGACATACGAAAGCATTTTAGCCAAAGCTGATGCAGGGGCGCTTCGCTCGTTGACGTTCGGTCGATAAGAATCAACAGAGCAGGTAGTCTATCTACAGGTAAATAGTTACCAGTTCATTTTAAATTTACTTCAAAATGTAATTTCACATTTAAAACGAACAGTACTTTAAAAACCTAGCGTAGCATTAATTTCAGCCTGCACTGAATTTCGTTTACAGTGAATACGTTTACACACGTCAAAATATCAATATTCATCTTTAGGCAGTCAGAGATATTCATTCATTAAAATCGCCATTAATTCCTGATTTAATTGCGCAAGTCTGTGTGTTTGTTACATCGTCATGCTCAAATGAATCGACGGATTTTGTATGAAATTCGGAACAAAGATAGTTTATACCCTGGATTTACACATGCTATAATAATATACTCAGCCAGGTACAGCATTCAGTAACACGAAGTGACGTCAATCGATGCTTAAGCAAGATCTAAATAAGTCAAACATAACATAACATATACGCCTTTCCCCCTAAGGGGCTGGCAGAGGTGTAATACAACACCCACACTTCGCCGGACGATATTCAGTCCCAAATTAAATGAATCTAAATAAGTCATTTACAACAATTTCCAAAGAGGTGGATGACGATAACGCCATTATGTTATAGCTGAATGTTAGACCTTGTTTTTTTGGATCATGGATTAACACAAATTATAGCGCGGGTAATACCCCAGAGCGCAGCTAGTTATAAACAAACATAAACAAACATCCCAATTTTTCTCTATTGCACTACTTACACAGTGGAACAATAAAGAAAATATGTGTAACCGTGGACTCATTTGCGGTAAGTTGGACCATAAACTTTTATCTGGCGGTGAGGGTGGGCAGAGAGAATGCAGGACGAAATAAAATTACTGTACTGTATCTGTAACGGTAGGTTTGTGTCACTGCATGTACTAAATTAATAATAAATTACTGGCTGTGTTAAACAATTTTGCACCGTCAGTTATCGACTGAGTTTATTGGTAACATAAAATAAATAATGACATGACATGTACTCGTGTACAATTAGTCTTCATACCAAATTTAATGCTAATTTTGTCAGTCTTCACGGAGCTCAGGACCAAACATTCTACAGGCGTTATAACTATTAGTGACAAAAAAAAAAAAATGAAATGAAGTTTTTAAAAAAATTTTCAACACGTCATGTTAAAGTACCCTTTATATCTTAAAGACTCAAAAACAAACTTTCGTTCTGATATACGAGTACATTCGTGTAAAATTCAAACCCTTCCGCACTGACAATGGCCGAGAATATTAATGAATTGAATTAGACTAGAATGCCTTTGTCCTAACATCCTTCCAGTTCACGGCACATTGATGGTATTGACTACCTAAACAAAATCAAACACCGGGCATTATCAAAGCTATTGGGAACCACCATAGCAGCCATCCGTGGCCATTTAAATGAATAAGGACTATTACAATAATAGTTAAACAATAGCACTCAAATAGTTGCGGTTCAGTTTACCTTTGTCTTGCAAGGTGACAGGCGAACGGAAATGTACCTTTCATCGTAATTTAATGATAAATGAAGTTGAAGATTGGGGTACAGCAAGGTGGCTTTATTAATCAACTTTGAGTTACTAATTTACGTGTCGTGGTTTTCTTGGCATGAATAATTTTACAGCCGCCGTAAGTTTTTGTACTAATGTTATAAATGCGAAAAGTTTGGATGGTTGTATGGATGTTTGTTACTCAATCACGCCAGAACGATTAAACGGATCAGGATGAAATTTGGCACACGTATAGATTATTGTCTTGAAAACGACCTAAAATACTTTTTATGCGCAGCTATGCACAATATATCATTTATAGCTAAATATATACTTACCATTATCCTATAACAATCGCAGACCCCTACAAGATTCTATGACTATGTTATGAATATCAAAAATCATTGGATAAATAGATAAACTCTTAAAAAGACAAAATGAAAATAAAAGCAAAGAAATAAGACAAAATAAATGAAACTAAATACTTAAATACTATTTTGATGACTCGGTCGCAAAAACTGCGTGTAGTTCCAATACGAAATTCCATTTGATAGTAATGTACTTGATCGATCTCATACAGTGAACATACTACGTAATAGTAGTTAGAATGGAAAACATTCGCAAAAGCCATGCATAAAACACTTACCTGAAATAAAGGTCTTCCCGACCATTGTACGAAAAAATGTTCGAATACCTCGCATCTATTTTACTTCGCAAATCCTCACGAAGAATTCCTCACCAGTAAAGAATTCGAGATGCGAATACAACCGCCTAACGTACTGGGCTATAATTCCCTTCATTACCGAGTGTCGGTTTATTAAATCCAACAAAAAATCTGTTCCGTGTAAAAGGTGAAAAGCAGAATAAGGGGGAATAGGGGAAAATTCGTATTCGCTCTTAAATCATGGCGAGACAAGGTTAATGGGGGCGAAACCCCGGCCTGAGGCGGTCACGTAGCTTAGACACAGTGCACCCAGTAGGTTGGCTAGGTATATAAGTTTAAATACCGGTCAGCCTAAAATGCCCAAATAACAATGTACTTAACAGCTTAACAAAGTCTTTGGCAATTTAATTGACAACAATGTTCCATTTAATCACATTTGCATTTTTTTTCAAATCAATGAACAGTACACTGCACAGTATAAGTTAAAAATATAGGATAGGTGCGAGTAAATTAGATTGTACACCAGCGACATTGACAAAAAAACTAAATAAGTAGGTTAATTTTATTATGGAAACTGACGTGGTTTTCACACATTTTGATTTATGACACGGGAATTACTCACGTACGATTTAGTCGATTATTTCGACTATAGTTTCAACCGCATTTGGCGCTCTTTATCAAGGTGAATGCGCGCGCGCGGCTGCGTCTCGCATGGCACAGAGCTATAGTAGGTTAATGTTTTTGATATAATGTTAATAACTAAATAATTAAATAAAAACTAAATAATTATCGGTAGTTGAGTGCACATTACTTCAGCCTACGTAATTTAAAAAAACGGCACTAGTTGATTTCGTTGTCTGTCTACTAAAAATAAACGTAGATAGGCTCTAGATAATTACCCAACTGTTTTCTTAACCATCGCCAAATCCATTAAGCAAACCCTAATTGAAAGTAAAGATCCTATCGAAATTTTATTGACACTTAGACCCGTGTAACTGTACATTTATTCTGTGGTCTGGACGAAATTTAATAAATTCCATCTCTATTACGTTTCTTTCAAACCCTTAAAATAGCATTGTTTGCTTTTAATATTTCTGGAACAATTGCTACAGAATGCCGAAGCAAGAAGGCTTGAAGTAGAAGCGTTAATTAGTGAACATTAATCTCTGTAACGAACGAATAAAACTCTTGATTCTGTTGATATCCTTTGAAATGTTTTAATTAAGTTCACTAAATATAGGTTGACTTCGGCCCGTTTTCTAATTACGCTTGTATTGAAATTCAAGGTAGAATACCGAAATTTCGCTCAAAATTTTAGGTTGGATTATAATTATTTCTTGTTTATGAGCATGTATTTTGTTTGTAATTTATTTTTATTGTAAATGCAAGCAATTTGTATTACCCGGTTTTTCAACCGCTTAAAGCTTGCTAGTATTGCGGTTGCTAGACAAAACAAGCAGACTTTTTTCCGTTTTCTCATTTAAAAACTATTATATCACAGAAATAATACTATCAGTGCGCTCTCCATTACCCCCGGTAATCGAGGTCTTTATTTCACGAGTAGAGAGGGAGAGAGAATTTGACGAAATTACATCCAAATTATTCGAACAGTTTTGATAGCATATTGAAATTAAATTGCTGTTTTGATTGAATATTTTGAAATCTTTTGCATGAGTATTATAAATAATTGATTGGAATATTTTGAAACGAGATAGAACTTTGGAGATTTTTGCATATCACAACATATTGTCACGCCATTCCCTCAAAGGGGCAGTCAAAGGTGTATATAGTACAACACACACACTTAGATTTTTATATTGACAATACCTACAATTCCAAAATCAAACAAAACAAAGTTTTTTTTTTTCACTATTTGGAGTAGAATTTGAAGCAAAATCGTCTACACGCTAGACTCGAATACATCATATTTTTATTCGAGTGAATCATCAAACTTTTCCCATCTCTACGAGAGAGTTAATAGCCGCTCCGACTCTGGCGTGGAAAAATGGACGCCCCTTAAATGGAATGCCCATTGCCCATGCTGCCTGAATAGAGTTATTAAAATGTTCTTTCAATTGGGATAATAATGGTGAGCTCATAATAGTGAGCTTTTAGTACAGTTATGGTTTGTGGTGTGAAGTTGGCACCTGGATACTGTCTTCTTTATCTTCTTCCTACTTTTATCCCACTCAGGGCTTCTGTTCTTGACGCATGAGGCGTTTCTCGCTCCTATGAGTTTTCTAACGAGAGAGAGAGAGACAAAGACCAAAACATATCTTGACTGGTAAGAACAGAGCTTCAGGTGGGGTCGGCACCGTATGTACACTTTCTCTATAAGTCTCTATCACTCATTATCTCTGAATCAACTCCCTTCTCATTGTCTCTTTCACGCACCGTACTTGCTTCGGTCTCCCTCTTCTACACCTCCACACTCCTGGAAACTGTAGAAACTAAAAAGTCCATTCACCTGGAAACTGTAGCAATTCTAAATGATACGCCTAGTAGTAAAAGCAATTCTCCAAGTGCTATTAAATAGCCTTGCACTGTTGCTATGCAGCAATTTGCATTTTATTTTATACAGTCACGTTAGATTCTTTCTCGAGGGCGGTCAAGAAATTAACTTGACTTATATAGTACTAAAGTGCTTAAGATAATAGCAGTTCCCTAAGGTACTACTAGCATCGCTTGGTTGTGTCATTGGAACAATATAACTTGCTTTTGAAACAACTGGTGATCCTGAGGGAATAAATATTCCTCAAGGCATTACGGGTTGTGCCAAGCAGGATTTTTAGTTGTTCTTCAGAATTGTGAAGTATGGTATGAAATATGAGAGAGATAGATATTTTTACCAGTGAGAAAAGTACACACGATTAAAAAGGAGCAGTTTTTTATGGAACTGAGTGACGACAAAAAAAAAATACCTCAAACGAACAGCTTGCACGAGCAAGTTGTTCGTTTGAGGTAATTTTTTTTTGTATTTATGTAGGTGGGGCTGAATGAGGTTCCCACCAAAAAATTTTGTGAGCCTGATTGCGGGGTAATTGAAGTTGTTTCTACTCATTACCCTATACTCGAGTCTACCTAATTCTATATCAATAGATGCGATGGATGGACTTTTGATAATGTATCAGATTTCGACATAGAATTGCTATTTAAAGCACTTATTTACTGTGTAGAGCAGTCTGCGCGAAAAAATGTCGCTTCGTCATCAGCAAAGCCATCAGGTTACTCGCAGCCACCGATGAATAAAAAACGAAATTATGTAAAACATCACATAGGAACAATAAGTAAACGCCACAAAGGCAAATTTAAATAAAATCCTGCTTTATTGAGGTCAAATTAATACGTCGTCAAATAAACAACACATGCGAGAGTTCCCATCGTGTTTCGCCAGTAATGCTGGAACATGTTTTATGGAACAGTAACAAAACTCATTCATTTTACGTAACATTTATCTTACCTACCTACCTAGCTTTTGTATTCAGTAGTTTTAATGTTATTACTCATAGGAGTGGCTTGGGACCACCTCTACTGGTGGTCAACGGGTGGACGGCGCGTGGTCAACGAGTTTTTCGTTGCGTGACCCACGAATTTTCAAGTAGTCTGTCAGCGATTGTCACTTGTCCTCGCGTGAATCACACGCGGGCGGCGGGTGGTCACCGAGTGGGCCACTGGCCGTCCGCGCGTTGACAGCTGACGCCGAGACTTTTCCACACACGGTCGCCTGACCCCAAACTAAGCAAAGCTTGTCCTATGGCTGCCAGAGACTGATTATACCTACATATATATTTTTAAATACATACTTAAATAGATATTGAACACCCAGACATAGAACAAACACAAATATTCACCACATAAATGTTTGCCCTAGGTGGGAATAGAACCCACGCCCCCAAGCTCAGAAGGCAGGTTTATTACCAACTGAGCCACCGAGCAGTCAATAGTAGGTGAAATTCATATATGTATGTATGTCTGAGTATTTGCAAAAAGCTTGGACTCTGTATCCCAGCACCGTAACATTGTTACGTATGTAAATTATACTTCAGTGACTTCTCTGTAAGCATATTACGGTAATATTAGATAATGGATCACGTGGGAGTAGAATCTTTTGTACAATCCCGGGCCAGTTGGAATTAAATTATCGGGACGTTTTTTTCCTTTAGTAATAGCAATAAAACCTCATTTTATTGCACATTTTATTTACATGTAAAAACTACATTAATGAAAAGAGGATATTATAAGGTTAAGAATTATTTAGAAGATAAAGATGTCTGGAGCCTTCCACTTCCACCAAGTAGCCACTAATATTTATAGATATTACCTAGTTGTAAGCCAAAATTTGTGAGACTAATTTATTTATTATTTGAAAAAATAATGCCCCTCAGTTTCTTGCCTGTTCTTCTGAGTAGAGGCTTTTTATCCGAACAAGGCGGTCGAGTCTATTTAAATAACTTTGACGTTCATAAGTGTATCTTTGATACCTAAATTGAATAAAAACATTTTGACTTTGACTTTTGACTTTGGTGCAAAAAACATGACAGCAGTTACGAGTTAAGATGTCGAAGACATCATATGCTTCCTCTTCGCGAAAGACGCAGAATAGCAGAATTTTTTATAAGATCAGCAAACTTTGTTAACAACCTAAATAATTTCCCCGATTTTGATCTATTTAATATTCCCATACATACACTTAAAACGACATCCTCAAAGAACTGGTTTGATGCGGCTTAAACAGTATTATAGGTCATTTTTTCTTTACTTTCTCTTGTTGACCTCTCTTTTAAATTGCATTTTATAATTAGATAACTTTATGTAGTATAATAAGGTGTAAAATAGTTATCTATAAGCGGAAATGTGTAATTGGTGCATAGTTATACAACTGTTAAATTTATTAAGTCTGTTCGCACTGTTACATTTCCCGAACAAAATAAAATAAAAATAAAATAAAATAAAAGAAAAATTGCGAAAAGCATACGTTTTTAGCTACTTAATTAAAAAAAAAAATGTTTTTAAAAATGTTACAACTTACTATCCTTTTCCTCATGAACATAATACGGAACCCTCGGTGCGCGAGTCGGACTCGCACTTAGTTGTTTTTTTTTTTGATAGAGATAGATTGACCGCTATAAAAGGGTAACCTAATATTATTCGTCCAGTGAGTGTACAAGTTAATAAATGAAGTAATAGTCATGCCTAGTTGCCAAATAAAAATATACTAACAAAGACAGATGTATTAAAATCGAAATTATTTTTACCCGACTACTCAAGAAGGAGGGTTATATTTTTCGAGTGTATGAATGTATGTAAGCATGTATGTATGATGTGGGTTTGTATGTATGAGGTTTCTTTAACACAGCCTACATCCTAAACAGCTAGATGTATTTCGACAAGTGAGGTGTCATTTGAATCGTCTTGATAGTGGAAGTGATATAGGGTACAATATTTTGCAGCCGAGTTTTATGTTTTCCTTTAAATAATGTTACTTGTTTTTAATTCTGATACTTAAATTGCTAAAATTATTGAATTTGAAACTATTAATGCGTTTCTCACTTCGATTGATTTCACCTCGGATTACACAAATCAAAAACCATAAATTAAGTTTGTATACACCATTGAAGCTTGGCCCCAAATCATTCAAGCTCACTATACTGTTACCGTTGTAAAGGCTTTCAGGATCCAGTGAATGGAAATCAAATGCTATATAGCGGCAGAGGTAATCACGTCAATGGAGTGGACATTGGGATAGAATATTTAGTACAGCAAAGGGAATGAAGCGGAGCTCTGGCAATTGAATCGATAACTGAAGTCAAACTAATGAGACTTCTCAGAACAGCTTCAGCAATTTATGGTCTTTAATCTGTTAACAATGAAAGCGTTTAGTGTCAACGATTATTTCTACTTACTTTATTTTTAAAAGCAAACAAAACACAAAGATTATGAATGGAAGATAATTTCGTCACATAATTTTAATTGTAGCAATTTTATTTTTTAAATTGATTGTTTTGCGATGATGCGATTTCATTTCTGACTAAAAATCAATAACTACTCTTTTGAAACCAATCACTTTTGAATCTTAAACACATTGACACACATTTAACACACACTTTACTTTAGTTGCGTCTATTTATCTCTCCTCGAGATGATAAAATGTCTAATTTCTTTTATCTTTTGAAAATGCTCACGCTGACTTTACTAAAGATTTATACTTTCCAGTCCTTGAGGTCAGAGATTGATGCCTGATTCCAGTCTGACCAACTCTAATAAATGATTCGATTGAGTACCACATTTGGCTCCACGTTAATTACTGGTGCTGTAACCTGAAACTTAACGGTTGATTTAACTCGTGAGTAGGGTACTATGAGGGGGCATTTTTTATGCATTTGAATGGGTTAAATCGGGGTTGGTCGGTTAAGGATTGAGCAGGTGGGCTGTAGAATCGATATTAATCGGTTTGAGGTGACATTGACTTAACTGGTGATTGTTGTTCTACTTTTATGGTCACGTTTCTTTGCTCAGTCTGCATTTTTTTTTAATGAAAAGGGTTAACTTTACTCTAATCATGTCAGGATTTCGTAGTGCATTAAGTACCTTATGCACTACGAAATACGGATAAGTTCATACAGTTTTTGTAAATACGTTTAGATCGAACTTTCATCATCATTATTATCTACATACCACACAACAATAAACCTATTTCTTATTTAGCTATCTTCTGTATTTTATAAAATTTAGTCCATAATTTCTTACAAACTCGTATAATTTTAACACCCTTAAATCACTTTGGTTAAACGGCACCAAATTGAATTTTTCTCGGAAATATTTGGGAAAACTGCCAAGCCGCAGACATGGCTAGATATAATATTCTATAGGTATAGTATTATTTCAGTTCAAGCACATTGCACAATGTTCTTTGAGCCGGTACAATAAAGCAAGTGCATGCAAATGTATCGTAGAACGAAAGACATTAAACTTGCATCTGTTTGTGGTTGCATAGATGCCAGGCTGGAAACTTGGACTGCTACTGCGTACTGCGGCCTTGTGGAAACATAGGGCAGAGTAGTCTGCTTTGAACTTCTGCATAAGTTATATGACTAGTGTGAAATTCTTGCTTAGATAGATAGATAGATAGATAAACTCTTTATTGTTCACACCACAGATAACAAAACAACAAGAGAAAAATAATGATAAAACTTATTAAATAGTGTAACAACTACTTAATAAGTTTTATCATTCTGTTTTATGTTTTGCTTGATACTTTTTTGTTTGTAGTATGCAGATAGCGTGATGTATGTTGCGCTAAGATCACCTATTGTGCTTTCAAGTATCTACTCGTATTTCTCTATTTTTTTCTTTCTATATTTGTGTTTTGTGCGGTGGGAGAAGGTTTTATAATTCGTCTTAGTCTCGTATTAAATAAATAAATAAATATCAGGACACTTACACACACGGTCGTCTGACCCCAAACTAAGCAAAGCTTGTACTATGGCTGCCAAAGACTGATATAAATACATATATATTTTTAAATACATACTTAAATAGATATTTACACCCAGGCATAGAACAAACACAAATGTTCATCTCATAAATGTTTGCCCTAGGTGGGAATCGAACCCACGCCCCCAAGCTCAGAAAGCAGGTTCACTACCAACTGAGCCACCGAGGCAGTCAAGTCTCGTTGCCTACGTCTATTTTTCCACCCAAATACAATCCTGGGATGTTCAAGATAAAAGTGAATAGGTATCTGCTAGGCAAACGTGTTATACCTTCGATCACGTCGCGGCTTCCCATCAGGCGGGTCTGTGGTCAAACGTATGCCTAGCCCGATGTAAAAAAAATCATATTATATTGTGTTGGTAGTTTCAGAATTAAGGCATGGCAATGCTTATAACTCATATTTCAAAATTTTGCACTACAATTCGATGCCTTTAGCTTTATTTTACAAACCTTCTTCTGAACTGCAATTCTCTTTGTGAAATTAGTTTTTCAGTTGTAAATTTACTAACTAAAATCTTACATTCTTCTTGACTTCATTTGTTTGTTTTGTGACTTTCTATGGCTATGATAACAATAATGGTCATAATAGTGTATTTCAGGCGCTGGTTTTTGTAAAATAACAACACGGGCAATATTATAAATACCTTACAGACCAACATACATTTTAATGAAAATTAATTAATTATGTGTTTGTAGAGTATTGGCAAAACATAAACGCTTTATAGTGCTTCAGTAACAAGTAGTTTCGACAGTGAATACCATAAAATGCAATCAGCCTAAAATTACTTCCAAAAACGAGAATTATAAAAACAAAATGTATATTCTATTAAATATGAACTCTCACAAAAACCACATAAAATATTCACGTATATTTCGGACAGAGACGCAATGGAGCCGAAGTTTTGTTAGTGTCATCCAGAGAGAAATTCAGAAATATACAGCCACTTTGGCGTGGCCCAGGGCAGTATGTTCGGCTTCTTATTATTTAATCTCTAGACTCTTGAGTTAGATGTGTGCTTCCCATTTTACTTACGGGCTACAATTTTATTTTATAATATGTGCACTGTTCAGCCATTATGCGTTCGCTGTTATATATTCTTGTAAAATATGAGAGTGGTTAACGTTGTTTTTATTTTTCCACAGTGCTGTTCTAATCCAAGTTTCTGAAGATGGCGCTTGTGATTTAGTGCCCTTGAGAATTTGTTTTTGCTTCGAAGTTGTAGACTGAAGAAAATATGTTTACGTTTACTTAAAAAATAGGCGTAGATAGATCATCGTCTTGATGCAAGTCAAAATTTAGTTTTATTTATGATTTATCTTAAAGACTTATATGAGGTTTGACATAAATATACAATTTTTTAAATGAAACATAAAACAACATTAACAACAGGTTAGTTCAAACTTATTAAGATAAACTTACTTAACTTATAAGGAAAAACTTAAGAATAAGGTTATTTTTTTATGGTGTTGTATACCTACCTACGGTCAACAAGGTGCCTATGGATTAATCTAGAGCATAAGCTATCTCCGGTCTGAATTTCATCCAAATCTATCGATCCGTTTGAACGCGAATAGTCACAAACAAACACACAATACACATAGATACAGCTTTCTCCTTTACAAGTAGGAGTGGGATACTTATAAGTAGGATTTTTTTTATTAGTAGGATTATTATTGTTACTGAGTTATCCATATTTTCACCACAATACAGTCTCACTTCCTAACTATGTATTTCATATGGTGGTGGACCCAACCTTCTTTAATTTGGTTCTTCACATCGACATGAGAAACCCACATTATTTTACAGTATATAAAAAAACACCTAACACATACCAAATTATTATATTATCATTTAAAAGAATAAGCTTCCAGCAGACAGAATTAGAAGTCCATGAAAAGGCAAAGAGAAAATAAATCAAACACAATCCTGCGGTAATATCCCCCGAGGATCTACTACAAAAAAAAAAATGAATGATATAAAAATAAACAAAGGGTAATATAACAAGGACTCGAGTTAAGTTAGAAAGCGGTGTTTTGTTGGGCCATCAAACAAGTTAAAACAAAAGATCCATAACTGGACCTGATTTTACGGTCGGGACTACGATACTATGCTCCCACATAGTTCGTAAAATATGAGGTGATTTTAGGAATAGCTCTAACTTCATACAAAAAAAACCTGCCTACAAACAATTTTGATAAGGTTATGTAATAGGTACACAAATTGTATCTTATAAACTTGAATACTACCTACCTATTAAGTTTTATTCGTCTTTTTAGGGTTCCGTGCCTCAAAAGGAAAAAACGGAACCCTTATGAGATCACTTTGTAGTCCGTCTGTCTGTCTGTCAAGACCCTTTTGCTCAGGAACGCGTAAAGGTATCAAGCTGAAATTCAAATCAAATACTCAAATCTAGTGTTCCTTAGAGCTGTGAAAATATCAATCTACTAAACCAACGCAATCAAAAGATACGCTGTTTACGCTGCCAATTTTTGACACTCGCAAGGGAATCGAAACCTACAAGGTACTTCCCATGAACTCAGAATCTTGAAATTTGTTTTAAAGCAACGTCATATAGCACAGATAAAGGAAAAATTGCGAAAAGCATACATTTTTAGTTACATAATACCATAACTTTAAATTATGTACCTACAGGTTAACTTTACATTATGTACCTACAGGTTAACACGTTAAATAATAAAAAAACCAAATTCATGGCGTTCTTTAAAACCCAAAGATCTGCTCCACTCTTTCGCTTAGATATGACAATACATTCTTGTTCTACGGGGCCTGAAGGAAGTTTTTCTTCCACTTGTAGTAGTTGCGATCGTATCGGACAGATCGACAGGATACGTTACTTCGGTGTCGAATTTGATGAAACACTTACCTTTAAGCATCATGTTTCGAAATTGTCAGGTCGCGTTCGTAAACTCATTTACGTTATGAAAGGCCTACGTCACTGTTGTGATCCGAAAACGCTCTTAATGGTATACACGTCACTCTGTCAATCAATTTTGTCCTACTGTACCCTAGCCTGGGGTGGAGCAGCTAAGACTGTCATGCTGCCACTTGAGAGAGCCCAACGCGCCGTCTTAAAAGTCATGCTGCGCAAACCTTTTAAGTTTCCGACTGATGATCTTTATAGAGAAGCGTTGGTTCTGACGGTGCGACAGCTTTTCATACATAAGGCTACGGTTGCAATTCACATTTCCACCAAGGAGTCTAGCCAGTTTGCTGAACTTGTAAAGAGACGAATTTTCAGGGTGCCGATAGCTAGTGTAAGCTCTGCTTTTGCAAACCGACATCCAGACGTCCTTCCACGTCTATACAACGCAGCTCTTAAAGTTCTCCCTACATTGAAAAACGAAAGGTCGTCGAAAGTGAAGAGGGCAGTCCGTGAATGGTTATTAACTTTGTCCTACGAAGACACCGAAAACTTAATTACCCGTGTTCGTACGGAGCAGTGAGCATACCTGATTTTCAACATTCCTTTACACAATTTCAAACTCAGTCACGCACACACACACACACACACACACGCGCGCACTCACACACACACACTCAACACACTTACTAGGAAAAATTGTACTTTTAAACTTATATATTAATAACTAAATTCAAACTTTGATAACTATAGATATTCGCTAGGACACCTCTCTAATTTAGTCTATTTTCGACCTCTTGGTTTCCACGTTACGGGCCTTGAGCCGCAGGTATATTCTGGGAATTGTCTTGTTATTTTCAGGATTTTTTTATTTTATGTATAAACTGTGAAAATGTATATAATTCGTGTTTTTGGAAATAAATTATCTTATCTTATCTTTAAAAAAAAAGGTTTGTAAGGAACCCTCGGTGCGCGAGACCGTGCTCGCACTTGATCGGTTTTAATAATATACTATAATGAACTAATTAATTTAGGGAAAAAAGTATTGTCAATCATGAAAACATAACATATAGTCACGCCTTCCCCCGAAGAGGTGTAATATAACACCCACACTTCGCCGGACGATATTCAGTCCCAAATGTGACAGGAGGGCGAGCCTGTCGTCATACACCGGGCTCCAATCATGTAGCAGATGACACACAATACGCACATATGTTCACATAATGACAAATTGGTGCTCGCCGTCGGCTGGGTTTGAACCTGCTCCCTCTTGCTTGAGAGGCGAGCCTTCTCCAATAAGGCTATCATCGCTTAACGCTCTAATTTAGGTCAAAGAGTCATTATGATCATCTCAGATCTCAGAGTCCGTAGGATCGTTTCAGCATTTTTTTAAATATCGACTTAACAAGAAACTAAATGAAACTCGGTTTTAATAGGTGTCTTACAATTTAATCGCTTACGCAGTAGCCTTGACTAAACTGGGCAAAATGTTACAAAAAAACAAACAAACATTACATCCCACGTTATTACTTTCTATTGCAAAAAATAAAATTGTATTTTATTAATAAAATACAAACGTCTGCGATCTACGATTAAAACACGATTTCTCACAATGTTATTAGATTACTTAAGGATTAACTTTATTTATATTAGTAGTCTTTAGGTAGTATCCATTTCTAAATAAACAATAAACAATTCAATAATATTAGTAAAGTCTTAAACAAGTAGGTAGATGTAATTGTAGAAGAAAAAATATATAATGTCAAAACGAAACAAATTACGAGTTTTTTTTACATTTAATTTTTCATATTTAAATTAACTATTGGTTTTCATTATATTAACCGACTTAAAAATAGTAGAGGGTTCTCAATTAGGTTTTTTAATGTTTGTTACCACATGACTTTGTAAAACAGAACAGATACTTACAAACTGTCAATTAGATTTGTATTATTTCAAAAGGTATACCTACTTACAGATTGGTGGCATCAAGTAAAAAAAACGGTTCTGATAACAGGCAATCGGTTGTATAATTTTTTAAACATAGTTTGTAACTTAAATTAAATTAAAATCTACAATGAAATACATTTTTGAACCATGCTCCGACAAAAACAAGCGCCGTCTTACAAAATTCTTCTTAATTAATAAGCTTTAAACAGTAAATAGCTTCAGGCAAAACACTATGAGCTAATTAGTCCAAAGACCTGTTTAATATTACCCGTTTATAAACCATTGTTATTTTCCTTTGAAAATGCTGAATCTTGTTGAGACAATAGCAAATTGCTTGCAAAACAAAAGACTGGAATTAAATCTCGCTGTCTCGCCATCAAAGACAGCGAAGTAGTTTAATTATGCACACATACTGAGAATATTATGCTGAATATCATTTTAATGTACAGGGATTTGAATATTGAGAGACGGTTTCAATTTTCAGTAAGATTTTAAACTTATGACGTAGCAAAATGAAGACTTCTCGTATTTTAACGCTTGCAATTACCGTTCTGTTTTTAAATTTCAAAAATAGAAGGACTTTACGGTGTTTAAAAAAAACAAGCTGTCAAAATTACCATTAAGAAAATAATAGGTCACACAAATATTTTAGTACATACCTATTTTTTTTAATACAAAATCGTACTTGTATGCTAAAACGAAAATCTGAACTAATCAACTTCAATCAAGAAATAAAACATTTTCTCGTTAGTAACATTGGTTTGGAAAAAAACAGGGATAGACGTGAGGGATAGACGATGACGAAATGTGACTGACTCACCGCTAGTTGTGGATGTGGCGCTGGCTCTGGGTTGAATCAGTCGGTGTTTTCCAACCATTCAAGTTAGCTGCGGTGATGGGATGCTCCCAAGGATCCGCAGACGGGGATGATATGGCGAAAACGTGACGCGATCGCGGCGGGTCGACCCTCGAACACGCACGGGCGAGGTGGTTGCCGGCGAGCACACGTTTTTAAAAACAGTTTGATTAATGACGGTCTTGCGGCGAAATATGCAGCCAAGGAGGCGGTGCACGTAGATCGGCAAGGTTCTTGTTCTTTTTCACAATGGCGAGAGCACACAACCGACGCGTCGTCCGGTGGTCGTGGCAATACGTCAGTCACAAGCGGTTTGACGTAGGATAGGGAAAAAATGGAGGGTAGGAGAAAATTCAAGTTAGGTCAACCCTCAGTTGGTATGTAAAAAAATAAGTTGAGCATGAAGTGCCTTTTAGATTTATCATACCGCCTCCCAAAGAGCTACTTAGCTCTTTACAAAAAATGAGATAAATGTAAAGTAGAGTATGATGTCTATGGTAAAGTTCGATTTGTGATTTGAAAAAAGTTGATTATCCCTAAAAATACAATAAAACTAAGAAAAATTGGTTGTTATACTAAATTGTTGGCAGATAATCTTATTGGTCGATACATGGCATTAGAGGACAAAGTTTCACCGTTGGCCTAAGAAGAATACCAGTAGAAGTTTTGAGTTCAACAACTCTCACAGTGCCGTCTGTCCCGGGACAGATTCGAATGACGCGAGCCTTTCGCCACTGAAGGGGTGGCAAATTGGGTTCTTTTATAAGAACAAGATCGCCTACCTTTAGGTTCTGAACTCTTTGCACCCATTTGGGACGCTGTTGGAGTGTATGAAGATATTCGGTCTGCCAACGTCTCCAGAAGTGTTGAGTAATTTGGCGAGTCAATTTCCATCGCTTCAGCGGGCCTATGCTCTCGTGGCATAAATCCTGTTCGGGCAGGGCGAGAAGAGGTTGACCGATAATGAAATGGCCGGGCGTAAGGCTCTCGAGGTCGTTGGGATCATTGCTGATAGGACACAGCGGCCGAGAGTTTAACGCGGCTTCGACTTTTGAGAAAATCGTGGTGAGCTCTTCGTAAACGAGCAAGCGTTCACCGATTATTCTGTTAAGGATGAGTTTCGCGGAGCGCACTGCCGATTCCCACAAGCCACCCATGTGTGGGCTGGCGGGAGCGTTGCAGTGCCATGATAGTTGATGTCTGGTCAATGATTTTTGTATGTCGGACTGGGAGTCAGCCAGAAATTTTGTGATTTCCTTCAAATAGTTGCGCGCACCAATGAAATTCGTTCCGCAATCACTGTAGACGTCACTAGGGAAGCCTCTGCGGGAGACAAATCGGTCGAAGCAAGCTAGGAAGGCGTCTGTCGAGAGTTCGGAGACTAATTCCAGGTGGCAGCACTTGGTGCTAAAGCATACAAAAATACACAAATAGGCCTTGACGCCTTTTGCGTTGCGCATACGGGACGTCTTGAGCATGAATGGCCCAGCAAAATCTACGCCGACTTTTTGAAATGGTCGGCAAGAATTGACGCGGTTGGCCGGAAGGTCAGCCATGAAGGGCTCAATATGTTTTGGCCGCATACGATAGCAGCGCTGACATTGGAAAATACGGCTTCGTATCACCCTTCGAGCAGAAAGGATCCAAAATTTGCGTTGGAGCAAATTTAGAAGTGTGTTCAAACCAGGGTGTAAGAACGATCGATGATAGTGATCCACTATCAGATTCGTGACATGATGAGACTTGGGAAGTAGCAAGGGATGCTTGCAGTTGAAGTCCAGATCAGACTTGGCTAGCCTTCCTCCTACTCTCACGAGGCCTTCAGAATCGACGAAGGGATTCAAACGCATCAGTTGACCTTTAACTACTTTGTTAGCACGCAACAGCTTTAAAGTTTCAGCAAATTCCGAAGACTGGACGAGCTTAACGATGGTGCGAATACTATCGTTGAATTCGACAACCGAAAGCGGTCCAGTTCGTTTTTGAGTTGGGTTGCGTGCGTTGTGTATGAAGCGTTTGCACCAAGCTACAGTAGTGTGTAACTTGGGAAACGTGCTAAACTTGGTCAGCAGATCGTCTGTGCCTTGGACCGTGTTTGAGGCTTCTTCTGTAACTGAGGACAGTTGAACAGTGTGAGAGGAGGAACTTGGAGATGTTGTTTTAAGTCCCGGTAGCTCAGCGTCACTTACGGTTTCATACACACCAGGCCATGACGAAGAATCGTCTTCGAGCCATGCTGGTGACCACCATAGTTCGTGGTTGACCAGTTCCGATGGCAATAAGCCACGGCTTGCGCAGTCGCAAGGATTTAGCGTTGAAGTCACGTGTCGCCAAGAGACAGTTGGAATCAAGGCTTGAATTTGGGACACGCGATTACCCTCATAAGTTTGTAGTTTATGGGGTGAAGTTTTGAGCCATGATAGCACGATGGTGGAATCGGACCACGCCATCGTAGAATCAAGTGAAAGCTTCCCTTTCAGTATGTTGAGGACGTGTTCCAACAAGTTGGCTAAAAGTAGCGCACCGTTTAACTCGAGCTTGGGAACCGTCAGCTTTTGCTTGAGCGGCGCCACGCGTGATTTAGCCAAAAGGAGTCTGACTAAAACGCGGCCGCAAGCACTTTGAACGCGCAGGTATACGCACGCAGCGTAACCCCGTTCTGAGGCATCGCTGAAACCGTGCACTTGCGTGGACACCGGTTGATCAGTGATTGCACGTCTAGGAATTGAAATTTTGTTCAAACTGTGGAAGTCAGACAAAAATTCGACCCAGGCTGTATGGATATCCGCAGGGAGCGGATCATCCCATCCTGATTCGATTGACCAAAGTCGTTGCATAAACAGTTTCGCGAAGAACGTCACCGGAGACAGGTAACCGCACGGATCATACAAACGAGCAATGTTAGAGAGCACGCCGCGCTTGGTGTAAACTTTTCCCATCTCGGAGACATGGTAGACGAAGGAGTCGTGATTGGAATTCCACTCGATGCCTAAAACCTTGAATATGTTGTCTCCATCTTCTACGAAACGATAAGGAGACTCGCGGTGATCGACAGGAAACCCTTCCAAAAACTCTTGAGAGTTACTGGACCACTTGCGCAGAAGTAAACCTCCTTGGGCGAGGATGTCAGCAATGGTTTGTGCAAGGTTCGCAGCAGAATGGAGATCGCTGGCGCCACTGACGACGTCGTCGACAAAGGTATTTTCTAGCAAAGCCTTAGAAGCAGCAGGATACTTGTCTGCGTTGAGGCGAGCTAACTCATGAACAACGCGAATCGCCTGGAACGCCGAACTCGAAACACCATAAGTCACTGTGGCTAGTTCAAAATGCTTGAGCTGATCGTCAGGAGACGCGCGCCATAGTATGGTTTGATATTTGCAGTCGTTATCACACATGCGTACCTGCCTATACATTTGTTTTATGTCGCTAGTGAAGACTACGCCATGCAACCTGAAACGCAAGATAATGTCTTCGATGTTTTGTTGCAGTTTGGGTCCCGACATGAGCACTTGGTTGAGCGAGACACCGGATGAGCTGGGCGCTGAAGCATCGAAAACGGCCCGTAGCTTTGTGCTCGTGCTATGCTCCTTCAGAATACCGTGATGTGGTATGTAGTACCGCTCATAAGGAGCCGGTTTCGGTACTTCACGCATGTGACCGGCTTCGAGGTAATCACTCATGAAGTCGATATAAAGCTCACGCAGTTTGGGCTCCCTTACCAACTTGCGTTCCAAATTATGAAACCGCTTTAATGCAGTGTGATAAGTATCACCTAATGGCTTATGGTTGACCTTGAAAGGCAAAGAGACCACAAACCGGCCATCTTTATCTCGGGTGTGAGTTTCTGTGAAGTGTTTTTCACATTGGACATCCTCGGGATCCGGGACAGGTGATTTAGGTGGCTCTTCAACCTCCCAAAACCTGTTGAGCGCTTGACTCAGGTCATCAGCGCAGGCCATTGAAACAGCAATGTGAGAATGCTGCAATGCTGCAGGCGCTTTTCCCATGATTATCCAACCGAAAATGGATGAGTAAGCAGTAGGCATTTTGTCACCTAGACTGAACTTGTTCCCATCTAAAATTTGATCGTAAAACTCTACACCTAAAAGTAAGTCGATTGGTCCAGGAACTATGAAGTTAGCATCGGCTAAAATCAGATTTTTGGTAAGTTCTAACACTTTCTTATTGACTGGAATAGAAGGCAAGTGGCCCGTTATTCGCTTAAGAACAATGAAGTTTGAACAAAACCCATGTTGATTTTCAAGAGTTGATTGCACGTTGCAACAGACTGTACCTCGAGTATCTTGCACTGACGAAGCACCCAGTCCGCATAATCCACCTGACTTACTGCGAGGTAGTCGCAACCGTTGGGCTAAGTCTTCACTCATAATGGAGACTTGAGAGCCGCTATCAATTAAAGCGCGTGCTTTGTGAAGATGACCATCTACATCCTGCACACTAACAAGAGCCGTCCCTAAAATCATTGTAGATGTAGCATTGACACCATACAATGTTTGTGCCTGGACTGCGGAGCTAAGTGTCGACACAGCAGACTCAGAAGGCTTTGTCGCAGGAGTAGGGTCTGAATGTTGATTTTCTATTGTTAGGTTTGAAATGTGTAGTTTAGTATGGTGCCGACCACGACATACTTGACATACACTTGTTGATGTACACTTAGAAACGTTATGCGAACGCAAGCAGTTGTAGCACAGCTTTTGTTGCATAACAAAGTTTTTGCGTTGCACGGGAGTCATGTTTTCAAACTTTGCGCACCGATGTATATAATGACTCTGCGTGCAGCATGGGCATGTCATAACAAAACTCGCTTTTTGTTGTGACTTGTCGCTCTCTGTGACATTTAATGTGGTGTTGGCAGCTTGAGGCTTAAAATTTGAACCATAAACATTCTCTAAAACTCTGTGCTGTCTTTCTAAAAATTGTACCACTTGGGTGAAGGTGGGAATACAAAACGTGTCAGTAGATGATTCAAATTTAGTCCGCAATTCAGGTGGAAATTTCCTTAGAACTATGTGAAGTAAAAGAAACCCCCAGGCTTGGACATCAAATTTCAGAGCCTGCAACGCTTGTGTATTCTCCTTGATGGTATTAAGAAATCTGCTTAAATTTTTGACATTTACTTCCTTGATGCTAGGTAGATTTAAAATAGCCTCAACATGCCTATCGGCAATGATCCGTTTGTTCTCATACCGGTCAGTCAATAGCCGATATGCTATTTCATAATTTTCACTTGAAATAGGCAAATGTTTAATTAAAGACAAGGGTTCTTTGTCTAAAACACTTAATAGATAATGCATTTTTTCTACAGAGCTAAGATTTCCATTTTCGTGTATTAAACTATTAAAAATGCTAATGAAATTTGTCCACTCGACGTGAACACCGGAGAAACGAGTTAATGACAACTTGGGTAAATGAAAATCTTGACTCGCACTAGGTTTAGCTTTAAACTCGACTTTGGCTTCAGCAAATAAACCTTCCAACGATTTGATGGAATATACCATCTCTGAACATCGATTAAACTTTGCTTCTGCTTCGGCACGGTGGCGGTCTTTGTCGTCTAAATTTGCCATAATTACAGCGAACGCACCTTCCATCCTATGCCAATGCCTATCGATGTCGTTGAAACGTGCCAAGAAGGATTTTTTCTCATTTTGCGAAATACTTTGCTGAGATGTTAAGTTTGTAGCAAGCTTGTATAAATCACTGATGAATCTTGCACAATACTCGAATGTTACGTTGCTAACTTTTGGTTCACTCATTTTAGCTATATTCAAAGCACTTTTTCACTGTACTAAGACTTTATTGTAGAATCTTTGCAAGTTGAAAAAGCCGAAACGTACAAACTTTCAAAACAACGAAATGTAAACAACTTTGACGTTCAGACTAACTGAGTTGCCATTCGAAATAAAAAATAATGGTTGCTTCACACTTATTCGATGAAATAAGATCCGCTGCAAACTAATAAATAATTTCTCGATTTTAACGATTCAAATTCTACCATAGACAACTTGAATTAAATTGAATGGGAATGAACGTTTGAACCAAGTTTGAACTTTGAACGTAAAAAATATGGCGGATGATTATGACAACGAAAAAAACAAAAATGATGAAATTTTGAAAAAATAACAACTTGAGTAGATTGAAATAGCTAATTATAGGGATTAGATTTTAAAGGATGATTATCCGGGACGAAGGACCAGCAAATGGTTTGGAAAAAAACAGGGATAGACGTGAGGGATAGACGATGACGAAATGTGACTGACTCACCGCTAGTTGTGGATGTGGCGCTGGCTCTGGGTTGAATCAGTCGGTGTTTTCCAACCATTCAAGTTAGCTGCGGTGATGGGATGCTCCCAAGGATCCGCAGACGGGGATGATATGGCGAAAACGTGACGCGATCGCGGCGGGTCGACCCTCGAACACGCACGGGCGAGGTGGTTGCCGGCGAGCACACGTTTTTAAAAACAGTTTGATTAATGACGGTCTTGCGGCGAAATATGCAGCCAAGGAGGCGGTGCACGTAGATCGGCAAGGTTCTTGTTCTTTTTCACAATGGCGAGAGCACACAACCGACGCGTCGTCCGGTGGTCGTGGCAATACGTCAGTCACAAGCGGTTTGACGTAGGATAGGGAAAAAATGGAGGGTAGGAGAAAATTCAAGTTAGGTCAACCCTCAGTTGGTATGTAAAAAAATAAGTTGAGCATGAAGTGCCTTTTAGATTTATCAACATTGTTCTTGCAAAAGGTTCATTCAAGCCTTGCAGTAACGTGTCGTGTAAATTCCGGTTTATCGTTTTCCTTACTTTATCTTAGTTGGGCATCTATGTAGATCTGATGCAGCTTAGAGCGCACAATAATTAGTTGTTAAAGTTAGATGTACTTTAAGAGTCGCTTTTAGAAGTAGAGTATCATTGGCATGTTGTACTACACTTGTTATTCAAAGAAAAATGTAGGTAATAGTTGTTAGATGAACTCCTTTTAATAATGTACCTTTATGGAGTTTTTTTTTGTAGTTGTTTCAAAATTATTCACTATGCCAAAAAATATTTAATTGAACCATATGAAAGTTCGAAATAATTAAAATAAATATCGTTTCATATTCATAGCTTCACATTACGTCATCTTGTATCAGGCATGCTATGAGACACTAGCATGCAAACAAAAGCATTGACGAATAATACCCAGACCCGGAACAGACATAATATTAGAATTGCTTTCAAAAAAATTAAAATCCATCTTTTTTGTAATAATTCGAATTGCATTAAACTAAAGGAATGAATACGGCGATTTCGTCCCAAATACTCGTATTTTACAATGCTAATCCAAACAAAACACGTCAACAAGTAGCACTATTAATAAAATAAAAACTAAACTTTAGCATAAACTAAATACTCGTGTGACCAAAACAACAAGTGCAAGGCACATGTGGCTGATATGTGAAAATTAAAACAGGGGTTGAATGGGTTGAATGTTTGGCTCTCACGCGAGGGAAACGGGGTCGGGTGGTATTACATTTTTTAATTGTTAACTGTGGGTTGATAGAGTGATTAAAAAGCGTTACTTGGCGTAATCTAGAACAACGTTGATAAAATTTGCATGATATAACATACAGGATACTGTAGCACATCATTAGTCCCCACGCAAAATCGTTTAGTTGGCATGTTTTTTAAAACCACAAAAAAGCAAAAGAAGCATTTTTTAGGAAGTTTTGTCATATGTTATTTATCTGAAGCCTGGTGTATGGCGACAGGCTCGGCCCCTGTCACATTTGGGACTAAATAACGTCCGGCGTAGTTTGGTAGTTCTTTGTAATACACTTCTTCTAGCCCCTTCGTTAGGTTATGTTGTTTTATGTTCTAAAAAAGTTTTCTGACGCGTAACTGGCCGCAAGGCTCAACATTCAAAACATTTTTATTAAGCAATAATTCACAAATTATTATTGTTTCACATAATGTTCAACGTCCCGTATTGTGTTGATACTGGGTTTTGTTTGTCTACAAAGGTCTTTCCCATCTATGGTTACGAAAAAACTGTTTGACCTATTAGCCTTGCCTGTTAGTAAACAGTAAGCAAGATGGAAAATTAAGTGGCACCTTTTAATTGCTGTTTAATATTAATGATTATTTTCCCGCTGCCGTATTATTATCCAACCGCGTTATGAAACCGTATAAATTCGAAAAGTGTAAAACACATAAAACCTAACAATACATTATTCCAAAATCCAATCACAACAGCGCTTGTTACGTCATTCAAGTTTAATCGATTTTAACTTCGGTGTTATCAATCAGACCAAATTGTTTTTGACCAAATCGGATTTCTATTAAACACTAATAAAAGTAATGGACTCGGACCGAATGCTATATTTGTCTGTGGTTATCAAGTGTTTTAAGTGATAGAACGAAAAAGTAAACTGAATGCAAGATGTTGGTTTTGTTTTTCGGTCTGAATACAAAGATAAACTTTACGACATCTCGCAATCCAAAATATATCTTACTCTCTTTCTGAACGCGTAATACAGATTTCTGAATAGTAGAGTATTTTCAATTTTGTATGTATTTTGACTAAAACGTAAATTTACAAATAACTGAAAAAACTTACAACTTAGACGTGGGTTAAGTCTGAAGTCATATCATGATACTAAAGCAAGGCACTCAATGAACACTCGATCAAACTAGGCACGAACTTCAGCAATGAAGATGCCGACTAAGAAGAAGAGAAAGCAGGGCAAGCCTGTTACAACTTCGATCACGTCTTCGCTTTTCATCAGGCGAGTCAGGGGTCAAACGCAAAAATAGCACAGTTCGTAATTTTTATTAAATTAAAATTGCACCAACATCTAAATGCTGATTTTACAATTTACAATCAAACAATAAAATTCAACACAGACATTATGTCCATCTAGAATTCTTTGTAGCTTTCTCCCTCTCACCTAAATAGGTATGATTAACGATGTCGTTACCCTGTTACTTTGAGCAGTAAATTACATAGATTGTGATCATTATTACGCCACTTTTTAATTTTTGAACTATTTAATTATTTAACTGCTATGTAGGTCGTATTGAAATGTTTGTACTTTAGTTGTTATTTGCTATAACTATCACCCATATTTTTTAAATGCTATCAAAGTTTTAAAGTTGGTTTTCTCTACATAAACTAACAACTTTTACTTTGGGACTCTAAAATCGCAAATTAGCTAGTTCATACATTTTGACATCGACTAATTAACCTTTTTGTATGGAACAGCTGATTTTTGCGTTGCGATTTCAGGGTTGCTCTTATAGTAGAAGTTCATTGTTACGATGTAGGTAGGTCTTTACAATTTTGTTAGTATATATTTTCCTCTAAAAACAGTGGTGCACTAACAACAATATTTTATCGACTCTCTCTCTCTCTCTCTATTTAGCCGCATAGCACTAAAGTGACAAATGGCACTACTGCCATTACAGCTCTACAGCTGAAATTTCAACATTGAAAAAAAAAACTTACTCACTTTTTCATGTTGCATATTTTTTTGTCAAATATTTGTTAATTTATTCTAATTTTTAAATTGCCGACACATTTTTAATTTAACTGAATGCAGACGTTTAAAATGAAATAGAATAAAAAATCCAGTTGTTTAGAATTATACCTATCATAAACATTAATAAAGAAGTGTTAAAACTGAAAATTAAAATTAATCATGTAAAATAATCACCACAAAATTCAATAACCGTGTGAAATTCCCATTCCCTTGCTCAGCAAAAGCTTTCAACCGATTGCACTCAGACGCACGGATTAAAAAATGGCAGATGAGAAACAGCGATGGAATAGTTGAAAACATTATAAGTGATACCATCATGACTTTTATTATTACATTAATATTTTTATATGGAGATTCTAGGTAAACATTTAGAAACATGCTTTGGGTTTCGGAGTTAGTTCTCCATGCTTTTGTATATTATAACTATAACTAAGATATGAGTAGTAACTGTTATATTAATAGGGAAATCAAAAGCAAAAAGTATCACGAAACCACTAAGTAGGATAATTTCTGGAGCTTAGGATTGCCAAGTTGAAATTAGCATGGTATACCTATATGCATTTGTTTTTCTTTTGCGCTATTAATCCAAATAGATGGCAAGTGTATTACTTTTTACACTTGTTTTAAAGTTGTACCTCTGAAATTTCCTACTCTATGATGACGTCGACCGTTTTCGCTCGGGGCCATACAACGGGCCATATGTCCCGACTTCCGACTTTCCATTCAATTCCACTTACACCCCGAGGTGCAACAAAGACGTCCTATTTCTTAGTACTAGAAGAAAAGTGGGACAGAAACTAGCACATTATTATTAGACAAAATAAAAATACTGAGAAATAAAAAGAGTATATTTGACATTTATTTTCTTGGCAATAGGGTAGCAATTGCTATCTTAATGTTTTCTTATAGGCCTACCATACGCTTCCAGCAAACCAACCCCACAGCATGGCTTGCGCGATTTCGACTTGACTGCGCAAGCCCAGCCTGCGCATACTTGTTTGTGCGTGTGGTTGGGTGTTTTGTGTTCAAGCCAGGCCTGCGCAGTTAAAAGTATGGGAAACTTCGACAAGAATAAGGGCTGCGCGTACTTAACTGCGGTTACTATCTGAGCCGTTCGTTTCGTTACCACACGGCTCAGTTAAGTACGCACAGTTCAAAGTGTGGTGAAATTGGAGCGTATGGAAGGCCTATTATACATTTACGATTATTGCCCAAAAGGACAAGTTAATTTTCAGTTTTAGTTTTCTTAACAAATAACATCGTTGTACCTACACAGTTTCATACTAATATAATGTACTATTTTATTCTGTTCAGAGTTTTTTTAGATGTAAATGCAAATAACCTTAAAAATAAAATAACTTTAAATAAAGAAAAATCGATTAGCTCAGGTTACATGACTTTTAGCTTCTTATGTGCTTCATTTTCTTGAACGAATTAACTGTAACTTCAAATAAGGCGTGCGTAGATACATAGTAGATATATACCTAGTCTAGCCATAAGTTCTGTTACAAATCAAAATGCATTTATTTTTTTATACAGTAATGTAATGTTAATAAAAATTATATGTACACATGTATTGAAGTCTTAACAAAAATATAACTATTATTTTATTCAAAATGACCACCTTTGGCCTTGATACAGGCCTTTAGTCGGTCTGGCCAAGAATCTATGGATTCACGGACTGTTTCCATGGGAAATTTAGCCACTGCTTGCTTCAAAGATTTCTTAAGTGACTCTATGTCGGCGTGTCGTTTAGAGCAGGCGATGCCCTCTAAAACTGACCATAATTTGTAGTCCCGGGGGTTTAGATCTGGGCTAGAAGAGGGCCAGTCTTCAGCCCTTATAAAGTCCGGAACATTGGCTTCCAGCCAGGCTTGGGTAGTTCGCGCCTTGTGACCAGGTGCAGAGTCTTGTTGGAAACTCCACGGTGGATTTTTAAAAAGTGTATTGCTAAGGGGTTTTACAACACCATCTAAGACGGTCTCTTGATACACCTTGGCTAACGTTTTCACTCCTTTTTCTCAAAAATGAAGCTTTGTGACGCCGTGATAGGATACCCCCCACCAAACCATGACTGACGCAGGATGATGACCACGCTGTACCTTTCCAACCACTTCCGTAGCTTCTTTAGAGCTGTGAGCGTACACTTTGTCGTTTTGCTTGTTGTAGTGCTCTTCTATCGTGAAAATTTTTTCGTCGGTAAAAATAATATTTCTGTAACTTTCACCAGCGTAACGGGATAGATGACGTTTTGATCAATCCACTCTCTTTAACTGCAGCGATTGATTAAGGGCATGTCCTGTATATCGGTGATAAGCACCAAGCTTCAGGTCTTGTTTTATTATACGCGATAGAGTCCTAGCGGGTATCTTCATCTCTCGCGATAAGATTTTTTGTTTCCTCATTGGGTTTTTTGGGAATTCTGGCTTTAACAGCATTAACAGCCTTAGTAGTTCTCATCGCACGCGGCCGCCCCGATCTTTTATGGTTTTCAACAGAGGAAGAGTCGGTCTATCTGTCGATATTAGGATATACGAACATACGGCTTATACCAAGATTTTGAAGAGTCTTGAAAATGACCGACGGTTCCATACCCCCTTCATGCAACGCAATCACTGCAATCCTGTTATATTTGACACCCCATTCCATGTTGTAAATTTAATAATAATCACGAAAAATATATGTGAAATAACGGGAAATTGATTGTAGTTTTCAACATAATAAACGCATTCCAAATTTAAATGCAGAAAAAAAAATAAACGAAGGAGTTTGTATTGTAACAATATTTATGGCTAGACTATGTATATATAGATAGTAGATATATAGTAGACTAGCTGCGCCCCGCAGTTTCACCCGCGGTTAAAAAGTATCCTATATGCTATTCTAGACTGTAATCTATCTCTGTGCCAAATTTCATCCAGATCCATGTTCAGCCGTTCTTGCGTGAAAGAGTAACAAACATCCATACATCCATTCTTACAAACGTTCGCCTTTATAATATTAGTAGGATAGGATAGTAAATAAAACAAAAAAAATAACAAGACCAAAAAGTAGTTATCGACCGAGCGAGCGTTAGCGAGCTAGGCGGGGCTTTGCTTCAGCTTCAAAGTCAAAATGTTTTTATTCAATTTAGGTATCAAAGATACCTAAGTTCATAAGTGTATTCGTCAAAGTTATTTAACTTTGACGTTAATAAGTGTATCTTCTTCGACAAAAATGCTTTCGTATGTCTGAATTCTGTCTGGATCTCTGTCCGGATCTCTTGTCTTCCTCTACAGGTTGCATTTCTTAACCGATTTTCTTGAAATTTTGTGAGTGGATGCAATAACTACTTATAGACATTTTTATCAGTCAGTTTTTTTTTGTAATTCAGAAAAAATTCAAAACTGACACAGTAAAAAAAATATCGAACCTGCACACAAAATTTCAGGAGAATTGGTTGAGGAATGAGACCTGTGGAAGAGGACACGCGTAGGCCGCGGGGTCTGCAACTCACAGAGCTGTTACTCATTTCATACAACTCATAGTTATTATTCTGGTAAGGAAAAGAAAATCTATATCATTTCCTACGCACTGCCATTTTAACGCCCACAGCGACACTGGTGGGTAATAACACCACACATTATTACACACCGTATTATTATATCGCATCACATAGCTCAAAACTACCAGCAGCCTACTACAGATGGGCAATTCAGCTAACCTTAGCCGACGCTCACCCGCTAATGTTGCATTTGATATAAAAAAAATGGATTAGGAACGGCTAACGTTTCACAAACGTGTCACCGGACGTCCAGATAGATAGATAGATAGATAAACTCTTTATTGTTCACACCACAAATAACAACAAAAACAAGAGAATAATCAAAATAATACTTATTTTATAGTGTAACAACTGACGGCCTTATCACTGAAAGAGATCTCTTCCAGGCATCCTTAGGATGGAGAGGATACGACAAAAAGTATGGGACAGGGTGTGCAAAATTAACAGCCAGCTAGAACAGTTGTGAGACACGTTCCCCGTCCGATTTTTTATTACCAACGTAACATCAACGGTTCAGTTAAGCATTGGCAATGTTTAACTGAATTACCCCCCAGGTTCTCGTGAAAGTTCGCTGGCGGCGTGGGCAGATATGACGGCGCAAACACTGAGCTTACGTGGAAGTTTGGTAACTTGAAACCGATGGTTCAGGCAAGTCAGTGTTTAAAATTATAACATTTTCTAAAAGGTTAATTTAATAGGTGAGTCCTGCTTTTTAGGGCTCTGTAATAGCATTTCCTATGTAAGGTGAGTTTACTTTTTAGGGTTCAACAAAAGAACCCTTTTACGAATTTATTTAGACTCCACTGCCCGTCCGTCTGTCTGTCTGTCCGTCTGTCACCAGGCTGTATTTCATGAACCGTGATAGTTAGACGGTTAAAATTTTCACAGATGACGTATTTCTGTTGCCGCTATAACAACAAATACTAAAAAACAAAATAAATTAAGGGGCTCCCAACAACAAACGTGTTTTTTTTTTTGCTGTTTTTATTAACAATTGTACGGAACCCTTCGTGCGCGAGTCCGACTCTGACTTGGTTGGTTTTTTATTTCATTCTTGTCGAGCTACATCTATAACGCTCAATTGATTAGAATATAGCAGTGACAGATACGCAAAAGCTTGGTTACTAAATTAACAAAAATTAACAAGATCTGTTTTTTTAGTTTGAAATTATATAATTTAATTGTAGTTTACTAGACTATCCTAAAATCAGTTACGATAAGATCTTTCCAAGAAAAACAAAAACAAGAACCACTATAAAGAAGCATGCACCGAGTTGAAGGCCCTGAGGTACGCTAATGGGCTCTTATCGGCCCAATCAGGGACTTTCCACCGAAATTTCTTTTCGTTGGCACACAATTAGCTTTGATAGCTTTTTGTACTGCGTCATGCTTGCGTGGGGCTGGAAGGTGAGTGGATTTGGGAAGATATTTTAATATTAAGCCGAGCGATACCTCTTTAACCATAAAAATCTAGTAAGTAAGCTAATATGGGCTGAGTAGCTGACATTAGAAGCGAATTCTTTAGACTTAGTAACCATCTTCAATACCAGAGATTTGTTACCCTAATGAAGAATTTAATCCGTCTGAAAGTCATAGTTTCACTATTTTATTGTTCTTCTAGAACAGAAAACTGGGATTTACAGTTGTGTTATCAATCCATCCAAAATACGGTAGCGCTCAATTTATATGCTACTTACGGTCTTCCGTCCGAATCCTATCAATCGTCCCTTGGTAACTTCACTAATGTATCGAAGCCGATTAGTAGAGCTACGCGAGCGCTACATCTACTCTACGAGAGCTACAGCAGCTACGAAAATCTGGTCCTACAAGTGCCACGAAAATCTGATTTTTATTTTTTTTATTTTCAAGAGCTCATCGTCCAGTTCTTGTATCCAACTTTAAGGCGGAGACTGACTGGAGCCGAAGCTCATAACGTATTGAGTTTGCGTATCCTTTTGCCGAACCGTACGCCGTATCAATTCAACGAGCCGAGCCACTAGCGAACAACACGCGAGACCGTCTCGCTCGCTTGCACGCTACTAGCTTCGATTGTAGATACCGACAGGCTCGTGTGCTCGCGGCGAATATTCGGTTCGCAAACTGATACTCAAACTCGATACGTTACGAGGTCCGGCATAAGAGTCCGGCGACCACTTTAGACTAACTTCGCATTGGCTTAAGGTTTTCCATAACCATTTCGTCTAGAAGAAGATGACGAGCGAACAGAGCAAGTAAAGATACTGACGAGCCTTTAAAGTTGCCTACAGAGTGACAAAGTGTTTTTTTTTTTATGACTTTTACACTTCTCTAATCATTCCTAAAATAACTAAGAATTTCCCTTGTATTATGGATTCATTTAAAAGCTAATGATGTACACAACCTTCCTATGTAAAGGGATTTTTGATTTGCTTTGTCTATCTATTGAATAAATCAGTCAAAAATGACCCCTTACAAATGCGGAAATTTTTCATAGCTTTGTTTTCGCTTGAGAACGTTTTTAAAAAAACCAAGGACATAGGGGCGGAGATATTGTTAATTTAATTGTACATGCTAAATTTAATTATAATCTGACAAATGGTTTACAAGAAATTTGAGAAGCGCGTTTGTATGGAAATTTCAGAGCGTCGCGGCCCTCTTAAGTCAATAAAATAGCCTTGAAATAATTGCCACTTGGCTAATAAATTATGGTTGCCTTTAAGATAATATTATGGTTTTCATGTAAAATCACTGATCAAATTCTTGTTAGTTGTGTATTGTTAAATAAATAAACAATTGATGTGTGGATCGAATGGAACGTACCTATCTAGTAGTAGTATCTATGTAAATCTAATCGACTGCTCCAATCGAATTTTGCTCCACCAATTGGATGTTAACTGATTTTAATTAAGGAAATAATTATGTTTAAGCCATCGCGTGTCGTTTGATTGATTAATTCAATTCGGACTGTTGTCAACGGCTTCCGAATTATATTTTAAATTAAAGCATTTTGTAATGTTCGTTTTGGCTTTGTTTGTTAACCCGCTTTGAAGTAAGAACTAGAAGGTAGTAATCTTTTTTTGTACAAAAACAAATGGTACATACTTTTTGTCAATTATGGTAAATCTTTTTCAAGCAGAAATAACGAAATAATATGAAAATTAAAGTCCATTTTTAGAACACAGAAAAGTTTTAAACGAGCACAAGGTCAAAAATAAAATGCTTCAGTATATGTAGGTACAAGTTTTGACTAACATTAAAAAAATCTTACTTTAGAAAACTTTCAAAGAATTAAAGTTTCTTCAAATAGGTACCTACTTTATTAGATTTAATTCGACGCTTTCAGTTTTTCTTACTTTGAAATAATTAATTATGTATTGACACAAATAGCACTATAGTTAAAATTAAATTGTACACGACATTACCTAAATTGTGTGAAAAAAAAACTAAAATATACATTTTTTCAGGACCACATACAGTGACCTAATTTTGTAACAAACTCCGATCAGATCCGCCAACTTTTGTCCAAAACTCTGGCACGCCGACTTCCTTGCGACAAATATCAATATCCAACACCCGAGTTCAATAAAGATAACTCAAAACGTTTCAATCAAACTTTCCCTATTTGTGCAACACTCGATTCTTTCCAAGAATTCATGAAGTCTATATAAATAAAGTCGGGTAAACAACAAGAGCAAACTATATTTCCGTCGGTAGTCGCGTGCAATGGCCGCTCAAATCTGTTTTCTACCAATGATTTGTCCTCAGAACGTACGGAATCTCTGCTGGGCGGCAGCCAAATGTGCAACTTGTACGTCTGTAATTCTACACTCTATAATATCTTAGTGCTTCAAAAATAGAGTCTACTTTATTGTAAAGCGACGGCAAGTGTAAAATTGTAAGTATCAAGCTTAAATTCTGTTGGACTCCCAGGCTAGTGCCAGTCGGAACAGTCGAGAGGCTCTCGTGATCTCTCCATGAAAATAATATTTTATTGCTATCATAATACCCATTTTGATGGTGTTTGCGCTGTTTACTTTGTTTTGATATAATAATAGAATACTCACTTCTTTTCGGCAAAGATAAACAAGTTTTCTTTTGCTATACAAAGAAAATAAGGGACTCATGTCATGAAGCTATCTTCTAAGTTACGGCTTTTGTTACCAGAACTGAGAAAGCTTTTTGTTGTTTCTTATTATTGTCATATAGGTACATGGAGGCTGGTACAAAAATGAGGATAACTCAGTTACATCTAGACGTATTTCTGTGTTATTTTTCTATCCCGAAATGACTCTTCAAGGCTACGTGTACTCAGGCAGCTCTAGCAAAAATGCCTAAAAAGGTAATTTTTTAGAATATTTTATTTAATATATTCACATATTTCTTGTGTATAATTTACAAAGGAAACTAAAACCTTATAGCTTATAGCTAAAACCTTATAAGCGAGGATATTACTTAAACTATACATCCTTCTCGGCGTCTACGTCACCAATACGGAAAACCTTTCCCTGAGCCCGAAAAAGGACATAATATTAATAAGTCTCGGGACTAGCTAGTTGTTGAATAAAATATACTTCGTACAGGCTCTTAATAGGGTGATTTATGTTACAAGATATAAAAGGGATAGTTTTTGTATTGGTACTGATTCTACTAATTTACCTTGAATGCTTGTTTTTTTGCTCATAAATCTAGTAGAATAGAAGAATGAACTGAATTTATGTAATAAAACCTACAATGACATTTCAAAGACATCAAATCCTTGCATTTCATCGACTAGACCATCAAAGGATCCATTACTTTCTTATCATTTTTTTTTTTAATTAGCGCTTCACTAAATTCTCAGCAATTGTTGGCAAAACCGCTAGGCGTAGTTAGTGGTAGCTGTAATACATGCTTAATTATAAATCTGTATTAATCCTAAACATTTTCGTCGGCGCGTTTGTTACTAAATCCGACCGAATTATATCCCGCAGGAATAAATTATGAGGGCGGGCCATTCCCTCTCAACAGCACGGCTAAACTTTAATTAAGCTGCATTTCTGCTAAAATGGGTTCCCTTTTCAAACATTCAGACGCAACTTCGCGAGTCAAATGATGTCCAACTTTGTTATTAGACCCGGGATATTTTGGATCGAGAAAAATGGGGTGATAGATATCGAGTTTTAGATAATTTGGAATCTGTCACCAAATTATGCTTGGAGTTTTTGTGAGAATACAGTTTATGATCATAGATAGAGCTTATAATTCTGGTTCGTTCATTGATTAAGTGGGCTAGCTTAACTGGATATTTTTTTTGTAGATTCATTTAGCAGTGACCAAATGGTTCTACTTATATGTGTGTAGGTTTTAAGATAAAGAAAATAATAAAATGGTACTTACTACGAACTTACAAACTAAATCCATTCTTACTCTACTACCAGAAGTGTGTAAATCGTAGAAGTTTAAAAATGAGATCTCATTACAACTGCGGTAAAAATTATATTCTCCTCGTGAAAAAATGCGCAGGATTCCATACTTTTCAACGACTTCATTTAAACCGGGGAGGAATTCGAAAAAAGCTATTACGTGCTTTTCCACGTCGCATGTTGAACACGTACTAAATAACTCGGTAAATACAATGTTTTTAATGGCGTGCGAAATGAAGTTGCAAATATTTTTATGGCAACGTTGAATATTTATGGCGACCACTAATGGCGGAGGTAATGGTTTGTTACTGGGCTTATGGACGGGAATCGATGATTTTGAAGGGATGGGCAGGGTGCAGGACTACAGGTAGATCATATGAATGATAACTTGTCATCATGAGCATGTCAGCCAGGAAGACGTCCACGCTGAACAAAGGCCTCCCCTAATGATCTCCACAAGACCGGTCTTGCGCTGTCTGTATCCAGAGGCTTCCCGCGACCTTCACCAGATCGTCAGTCCACCTTGTTGTCTTCCCACGCGACGCTGCGACATCAGGTTATGACTTGGTAGGTATTAAGTTATGACTTGGTAAGTATTGGCTTGGTCAGAATGATGAAAATTTTACCGTCATGTTAGTAGGTGACATTTAATTTTGTTTTGTTTGGTTCGTCAGCATATGTATAGCAAAAGTTAGATTGTATGCATATTCGTGGCGATTATAAATATATGAATCTAAAATCGTAATTTAGTGGGTAGGTAGGGGTACTCACAACATTGCATTTTAGTCGGATTAATTTTTGAAGGTTACTGAGAGGGAATGTATGAAACTAGACAGACTCGGCGTGCTTAAGATGAGGTCTATGGCCAGCTGTAGTAGATTTTATTATTATTGGAGTTCACAATGGTGATGAATAACTAAGAAAATATAGTAATCATTCTGAACAGCATTTTAACCCAAAATTCTTCAAAATACACTAGGAAAAAAGTTGTAGAATCCCAATTTAGCAATCTCAATGACTTCAACCAATTGAAAGAAATATCCAAATGATCCAAATGGCACGGTTTAAATACCAATTTGTCGACGCGCCGAGTTGTTGAAATCTCCATTTTTGCTCGGAAAGGATTCGCATTTTTCACAATTACTTGGACGTTTCCACGTTAATCTATCTTCTTTGTCCCGCGGCCCGATTTCATTTGAGGAGCAAATCACGCCATTGGCTCCTATTGTTTTGGCGCTGATCAAATTACTAGTAGGATGATGGATGGTCGGAATATTTTTTTGGAAAATAGGAATACTTAATTTGTGGCGGGATGAAAAATACCTGCTATACTTGCTTAGATAAATAAAATTGTGCTAATTAAAACCAATTAATTTTGTCGCTACAGCGAGCTAGCTTTTGGCACTATTTTTTGTTTCTGCGTTGGTGATTGTATGTCGAAATTTCACAAAGGAAATTAAAATTAGTATTATAATACTAAATAATTTATTGATTTAGTTACGACATTGTCATTTAACCTTAACCATACTTATATAAATATTTTAGAGTAGGTGTGTGTTCTCCTTAAACTTAGTATACATTTTCATCCACCTACTCGTATATACCGTTATCATTCTTGCTCAGCGCTCTATATCGGCATATTGATGCCAGCACCGATATTTCCATACACATCGGAACCCGCAGCTGTGAACCTAAACCTTATTAATCCCAGAAACGCTCACAAAATTATGCTCGAAAAGCTAAACCTGCGTCGCGCAGGGACGTTAAATTTGGCGAGCTGAATTAAATTAGGCGCACACACTGTATATCATACAGACGAGAAAAAGTTCAGAAGGACAACACTAAACATCACCCTGACAGCCTGAAAGAAGTCCACTGCCGAACAAAGGCCTCCCCCAATAATCTCTCTTGCGCTCCCACATCCAGCGGCTTCCCGTGAAACTTACCATATCGTCAGTCGACCTTGCCTTCCCACACTAAGCACACCAACACCAAAAGAAAAAACACACATTTTGCAATTCAGTTGTCAAGTTAGTTATCAGCTTTTATAAATCGTATATTATTTAGTACAGTTTTGAATACGTGTAAGCAACCAGAAGTTCCGAAGACGGAAAGCAGTAGCGCACTTGTAGCGTCTCACTCAACTGCCGTCTTTGTACTTCTTCACTCTACAAAACTTCTAGGCTAGAGTGAATAAGTACCTTATAGGTCGTCGTGCTCCATCTTAGACCACAACATCGCTTAACATCAGGCGAGTTGGTGGTCAAGCGCTGACCTATTCTACATTAAAAAAAAACCAAATAAATGTATTTATATTTATTTATGGTTCACCTAAGAGTTCCCCAAATCGTCTAATTTTAATTGCAACCAAATTGTATCACAATGTTCTTTTATAAACCTGAAGATAAGCCATTACGAACCTATCTCAAAACAAAGTCACCTCTCGCGTATTTCTGTCTCTCTGTAGTTACGAGGAGTTAGCAGATATAGTAATTACTATCCGCTAACTCCTTCTAAACTATGCAAAATTTTAATGCGGTTTACACCATCAGTTATATATTTTTCACGGAAGACTTATATGTGCCTAGCGTGCGAAGGCGAGGTGTGTCGCTAGTAATAATCATAGATACTTTTACAACTTCTAGCTGTCAAAGACATGCAGAATGTAGATACCACTGACCATCTGCAGCCATCTAATTCGTGGTGTATATCATACAGCGCTGCGTTGCCGTACCCTAATTTAACTGTTTATATTCATGACGCCGACTCCACGTTGCGTCGTTTCTGGGGCTTTGTTTATCTCATGAGCGACAAATTTGTGGCCGAAAAGTTGGGCACATGAGTACGAGTAAGGCACTCGATTCGCCCCCTTTTTGCTTTATTAAAAGCAATGGTGATGGAATGGTTCTGTTGAAGTTTTGTTTGGCCATTTGAGTGAAGTAGTGCCAAAACGGGGTAGTGGAGGTAGGTGATGCTTGTGGCGTCTTTTTTTGTCTGATTTAAATTGAAAATTTAACTTATTTATGTAGTCAAGTCAGTTTTAGTATGAAAAAAGTTGTATCCAAGTAAAAAAGTATACCTACTGGTAGTAAACACAATCAATAAGTGAAAGAAAGGACGAATCAATACCTAATCTTATGACAAAAAACAAATCAAGCAACATTTGTTAATGTGTTAATATCTATTTAAGTATGTATTTAAGAATATCTAAGTATGTATATCAGTCACTGGCAGCCATTGTACAAGTTTTGCCTAGTTTGAGGGCAGGCGACCGTGTGTGGAAGTGTCCAGAATTTATTTATTATTTATTTAATGAGCAATATTTTGGTACCAAAACTAAACTGACTTGTTTCTTTTTTTTCCAGTAGGTTTCTAATTATTGTCCAGCTCCACACGTTGGTCCCAAGTTCCCATCGCCGCTTCTAACGGTGGTTGGTTAATTTGGTGAGGCATACACATTACACACGTTGGCTATTATAATAGTTCCGTCCCTATCGTATTTAACTGCCTAATCAACAGATATAACATGAAATAGATACGTGGGTGTGCTATTTGAACGTTTACCAATCTACCTACAAGTCTACTTACAATCTATTCATACTATAATAAACCTACAGCCCATTAACACAAAACATTATCTTTAAAATCTCAATTCAATACACCATACTTGAGATTTTGTTGAAGAAAGAACCAAACACTATACAGTTCGTTAAGACACAATTTTGACTTAAATTAAACAACTTTCCGAAGAAGTGGGCGAGTCCTTTCATTAAAATTGTTCAACCACAACGTTTTATAAGATTCGTAAGTCGGATTCGTGAAATAAAACTAATTAAAACGGATCCCGGCCCTTTGCGGCGTTCGTCGCCTCTGACTGAAGCACTGACTGTATTTTGTCAAGCAGCTGTTAATCTACTGCGTTTCATGAAATTCATGTCAGTGAAACTTTTTATCAAAATAATTCGTATTAGAAACTGCAATAAAAGCCAAGTTAACGCATTGATCACGGTTTGAATTATGTTTTTTATTTTGTATTCCCATCTATTGTTGACATTTGACTTATTGTTGGTTTACCAATTTAATTACCTTGATACGTTTCGTGACTCAAAACTGCACGTCTTTTCAGCACTTCTGCGGTCATCAAATAAGCAAGTGTTTCAAAATTGTAACAGTATTTTTTGTCGTGTCCTGTAGAAATATTAGCTACTGTTGTACACGTCCATTGCGGTGAAGGGAACGTTATTTGTTTAATGTTTAGAAACGCGACGATAACGGAATAAGGTGCCGCTTCAGTGTTGAAAACGCCGCCGATTTCGCTATCTGTTAAATATTTAACGCACTCTATTTGAGGCGATGCTTAATTTAGAAGGGCGTTGCGACCGGGCTCTTGTTGAATTCAATGTTGCAGCAAAACAGATTTTAAAAATAGGGCCTTTAAAGTCGTGATTTTTATGCCTTGTCTGCTTATCTCTCTGTTGATTATTGACGTAGATGAATAAGTAATTAGTGGTATATTGATAAACCCAGATTTATAGGTTACAAGCAAGTGTGTGGGGAACGAAATTTTTGCTTTGTGTGTTATTTGGTGCCTTTCTGAGCCTTGTAAATAAGCTTTGTTCAAAAGGAACCGATAAGCCTAATAGGTTTAAAGTTGCAGGACGTCTAGTAAACAGACCAATTTTGTATTCATCACCATCTACACTTATTTTATTAATGTGGGTTCGGTACAGTAGTAATACGCTTTCTTAATTCGTCTCAGTCACCCTAATCGTGACCAATATTAAAAACGCGAAAGTGAGTTTGTTCGTTTGTTTGTTACGTTTTCACGCTTTAACTACTCAAACGATTATCATGAGGTTTTGCATACACGTTTTCAGGGGTACAGAAAATGTTACTTTTCAACACAAAAAAAATAACGAATCCTGTGGAACTGCGCATGAAACCGCGGAGCGCAGCTAGTTCGGCTTATTTGAATCTTATTTCTGTTTAACCGACTTCCAAAAAGGAGGAGGTCTATGTGTATTTTTTTATTTTCGTCATTGAATACATAAAAAATTTATTTTAATTATAAATTACTTGTATTTTTTTTGGGATTACTTAACACAATCCTTTGCCGTCATCATGTGGCAGTTATTATTTTCATCAAACACAAACTGTTATAAACCGTCAAACCACTGCACAGCATTCCCGATAAAGTTTAGAGAGACTAATAAATGTTACAAGTTAAAAACTTTGAACGATTTATTGCTTAGCGGTAGCTTTAGGCCATCTTTAAAGCTCAATTCTGTTGTTAAATTTTCAAATGTTGAATCTTAGCTTTATGATGAGCATTATATAACAGCAATATCGTTTTGTGTGATTTAGTTATTTTCTTGATTCAAGTTACACACACACACACACATATAGTGTACTTTAAAATATGACATAGTTTAGAAACATTTTAACACATAAACTTACACATAGGTACATAAACTTACTTATTTAAAAATATAAATTCTCTAGCAAGTTATAACAGTTTTTATTTTGCTTCCATAATTTGAAAGTAGATTTGAATCTTTTTGAGCAGTAACAGTTCTAATGTCTACATACATAGCCCTAGGGTAAGGAAACATTTTGAATCCCGCTACATTTGTTTACTTGAACCACTTCCCTCCAGTTGAAACTGGTATAAACCGTTTCAGAACTATTTAGAAAACCACCCTTTGATCGCGTTTTCGATTGCTGCATACCGGCGGCCATACTCCAGTAGGAGTTTTCGTATTCATAGTTCGGTTTAGACTTCCGAGACCACCGCGCCAAGTGGGCCATTGTGGACAAGTTATGAAAGTTCAGATGAAATATTTGTTCATTTCGACTACGTTTGATTGAAATAGTTAAAATCGTTATTTCATTTTTATGTTGTAGTGAGTTAACTTTTGTAATACATGCTTTTTTTTTCAAATATTTTGTTTCAACAGAGACGTGCTCCTAGTTCTTATTTGACTATTAGAAAACTGAAATGTTTTGCTGATTATAATTGATCAGTTCATTAACATACAATTGTATTAGCTTCACGAGCCACAAAAAACCACGAGCAAAATATTACCCAAACGCAGTGCAACTGATTAGAAAATGGGAAAACAAATTATCGTAGATTTAGACAGTCTCTAAAAGAAACATCACTAGTGTTAATGGAAAGAACACAAACTCAACGAAGCTTCCAATTGTCAAACAACAACAGAAACTTTCGAAAACTAATTTGAAAAACTTAAAGTAAACAACAAAAACATCGTCACAGCAATTATTGGTTGAATTGAACCATCAGAAGGCGAGGCAACACGTCAACCCTCCGATAATTGGCTAAGTGGGTCTCGGAATTAGATCCCACTTCTGTGGTCACGCGATCACCTACGAGCCGAGGGTTCCACAAGGTAACTACTTGGGGCCGGAGTTTTTCCCTTTCTTTATTATGTTGCGGGAAAGCTTGTGAATTTGGGATCGGCTTTTGGAGCGAAAATCTTGTGATTACCTTACGTCAGTTTAGTTCCTTAATATGCTGCTCTTTTTTTACTGTTGAATCGCATCCAATTATTATATTAGATCAGCCTGGTATATCCCATTGTTGGGCAAAGGCTTCTCTTTCCTCTGTCCAGTTTTCCCTGTTTAAGGCTTTGGTGGGCCATTCCTTTTCATGGGCGTCGATATCGCCTTTCCGTCTAAAGTCAGAAGAAACGGAAAAGATACCTAAAAAAGGGCCAATAATGTATTTTGCATCAAATTACAACCTTAGATCCTCTGAACAAAGAAAACATTGAGCATGTAAAGCACTTAAATCAAGAAAATCATGTCAAACGTGTTAGGGCGGCATACTATGTCGTGGTGGTATACTATGCTCTTTTGTTTGTCATACTGCTATTCACCTTTAAAGACGTGTTGTGGACAAAATTATTTAGGTCATTTTTACACACACACGTTCATCTGACTACAAACTAACCAGAACTTGGCTGCTGGTGGCATGCATGACATCTGCATTGGCTGCCAGAGACATAATACATGCATAGATAAGTTGCCAAAAATGTATTTAATAATAATTAAATAAAAAACAGTATGTTGCATTAAAAATACAGTTTTCAAAATATAAAATGAAACACCCTGAAGCTTATCACGGCCTTCATCAAGCTTATAAAAAACCTTTGTAAAGTTTTTCACCTTCGACTGTGTTTCTCGGGTTTCCCCACTGGTTGCATGCTCCACTGCAATATCACATAAGGCGAAGGTTTCAAGTAATGTGACCTTATCCATACAGTTACATAATTATGTATATAGGTATTACCTACAATTACTGCGATTGCATGGAATTCATTTCGCCTTTGTATTGCTTAATTTGTTCTACGTTCCAGGGTTTCGTGGTTATTTGAGTTAGTTTAATGTGATACTTAAATTTTATAAATTAGGAATGGTTTGCATGTATTGTAGAATATTTTTTTGGAGTCTTTCATTTCTAAGATCAGTTATAATTATGTTCTATTTTTATACAACTACAGTTTGCTCGAATCAGTTCCTCCTCCGTGAGTGAGACGAAATAACTTTGAAATAATAACGGTATCGCTGAATAAGTGGGACTAGTGAGACAAAAGTATAGGTATCACAGGTCCCACGGGACTACTGGGACAAAATACATAGTCTAGCCATAAATATTGTTACAATACAAACTTCATCGTTTATTTTATTTTCTGCATTTAAATTTGGAATGCGTTTATTATGTTGAAAACTACAATCAATTTCCCGCCATTTCACATATATTTTTCGTGATTATTACTAAATTTACAACATGGAATGGGGTGCCAAAGATAACAGGATTGCAGTAATTGCGTTGCACGAAAGGGGTATGGAACCGTCGGTCATTTTCAAGACTCTTCAAAATCTTGGTATCAGCCGTATGTTCGTATATCGTAGTATCGATAGATATACCGACTCTTCCTCTGTTGAAAACCATAAAAGATCGGGGCGGCCGCGTGCGATGAAGACTACTAAGGCTGTTAATGCTGTTAAAGCCAGAATTCCCAAAAAACCCAATGAGGAAACAAAAAATCTTATCGCGAGAAATGAAGATACCCGCTAGGACTCTATCGCGTATAATAAAACAAGACCTGAAGCTTGGTGCTTATCATCGATATACAGGACATGCTCTTAATCAATCGCTGCAGTTAAAGAGAGTGGATAGATCAAAACGTCATCTATCCCGTTACGCAGGTGAAAGTTACAGAAATATTATTTTTACCGACGAAAAAATTTTCACGATAGAAGAGCACTACAACAAGCAAAACGACAAAGTGTACGCTCACAGCTCTAAAGAAGCTACGGAAGTGGTTGGAGAGGTACAGCGTGGTCATCATCCTGCGTCAGTCATGGTTTGGTAGAGGGTATCCTTTCACGGCGTCACAAAGCTTCATTTTTGTGAAAAAGGGGTGAAAACTTTAGCCAAAGTGTATCAAGAAACCGTCTTAGATGGTGTTGTAAAACCCCTTAGCAATACACTTTTTAAAAATCCACCGTGGAGTTTCCAACAAGACCTGCACCTGGTCACAAGGCGCGAACTACCCAAGCCTGGCTGGAAGCCAATGTTCCGGACTTTATAAGGGCTGAAGACTGGCCCTCCTCTAGCCCAAATCTAAACCCCCTGGACTACAAATTATGGTCAGTTTTAGAGGGCATGGCCTGCTCTAAACGACACGCCGACATAGAGTCACTTAAGAAATCTTTGAAGCAAGCAGTGGCTAAATTTCCCGTGGAAACAGTCCGTACATCCATAGATTCTTGGCCAGACCGACTAAAGGCCTGTATCAAAGCCAAAGGTGGTAATTTTGAATAAAATAATAGTTATATTTTTGTTAAGACTTCAATACATGTGTATATATAATTTTTATTAACATTACATTACTGTATAAAAAAATAAATGCATTTTCATTTGTAACAGAACTTATGGCTAGACAGGTAGTATCAATTACCCCGTCATGGGAGAAACAACAAAACTTGAGGGAAATGTCCCGTTTTTCAGACTAAAGAACTAAACACGTTTTCCTAAACTTTTAACAATTTAGTACCCATTTGAGAATAAATTTCTTTCAACAAAAACTAGTTTTTAGCCAAAATGTATATAAAATTTCAATTTCACCCCGCAAACTTGAAGATAAGTAAGAAACCAGCCACATTTAATTAATTTTTCATCCACCCAATTATAGAGAAGTGAGAACGCAACGAAACACGATTTATTCGCCACTCAACGGCGTCTGATTCGCTATAAGTATAATGTAAATGTATTATGGTTGAAATAAATTTATTATTAAATAATCGTTCAGCCTAAAAAGCAGTGTGTTGCGTGACGAACGAATAGTAAGGCTTGATTTAGTAATAGAAGGAAGCGGGAAACATTTACAATGTAAGCCTTAAACATTCACTGCGTATAATTTTGAACGTTTCAGATGCTTTTTAACTACGTCTCACAGAGCTACAGCAACATTGTCATCACATCGCCGACTATTATTGAGCCGTGTTGGTTGAGTTGCATTGACTACGCCTTCCGACGCGGAGGTCGTGCGTCCGATCCTGGCCGTGCACCAAATATTTTTTCTTTCGCAGAAAAGTTAATGTGTATTTAAATTTAACACGTGCTCTTACGGTGAATAAAACATCGTGAGGCAACCGACATGTCCTAAAATGAATACTTTGAAAGTCATGTGAAATCCACCAACCGTACTGAGCCAGCGTGATGGTTAACGGCTTAATCACCGTCGATGTAGGGTAAGCTCATGTATGTAGTATGTATGTATGCTCGTGGGTATGTAGTACCCACGTCTGTAGGAGTGTACTCTATTCTGCTTCCCTACACGTGGTCCCCGGGTAGCAAACTCTGATGGGAGGCTTCGCCCGTGGCTAGTTACCACCCACCGGATCAAGCCATGCCGTGAAATGACCTAGTCGTGTTTCGGGATGTAGTCCGGTGTAACCGTTCCGAAGACGGGTCTGAGCAGTGGCGCACTTGTAGCGCCTGACTCAACTGCCGTCTTTGTACTTCTTCACTTTGCAAAACTTCAAGGCTAGAGTGAATAAGTACCTTATAGGTCGTCGTGCTCCATCTTAGACCACAACGTCGCTTAACATCAGGCGAGTTGGTGGTCAAACGCCGACCTATTCTACATAACAAAAAAAAAAAAAACTCGATATCCCTGCAGTAGGATGTAAAAAAAATTGTGATGACACAGGTTTACGACGATCTCGTAATACTGTGGTAATGATGAACATCGTGAGCAACAATTTTCCGCCCAATTTTGACTAGCGCGCTATTCCTTGGGGTCCTGTGAGTCTCATCCACTGCCTTCCTATTACCTTTACAATGTCCTCCTGACTACAACGAGCTAGTTACTACAGGAAATTTCTGATTAACCGTTTTGAAAGAAACGTTTTCCATTCCAAAAAACCTCCAACCGTACCTCTGTTTGCTTTTTCACCACTAAGCATATGAGTCTACTAGACCTACAGTTAAACAAGCCTAGCAACATTAACTACCTAACCAAACCGCCGCATCCTCCCTCACGCATTTGCGTCGGAACCGCCAAATCCCGGTAACATATTTCACGCGCGCCTTCTGCCATCAATTAAAGCATTATCCGCTATCGCTCCCACACCATGCCACTCGTCCTTTGAGCTACGTACCAGCACAATGTATAGAGAAACGGTTCTACAACTTAGCACAAAACTATTTACTGCACGCAATGAAAAAGTAAACACCTACTAGCGCATTAAAAAAAACTGATAAATAAGTTGCATATTTGTTGTTTTACTAGCATTATAGTTTACGTATTTACTAAGCCAACTACTGTACGCGTTCAGTACATACAACGGAGCGCACTCAGTGTACAACTTTGCCGTTCAGTACATCAGTGTCAAAAACAGCCATGACGCAACAGGGCCGTTCCGAGGATTTGAGCTTACACCTCGATTGCAACTAAACAACTGTCGAAATCGACGGTTAAAAAAACACTTTGACGTTTATCTGACGTTTGTGAATGGCATGTTTTGGCGGTTTTGTTTTTCATCTAAATTACCTAATTTGAATGTAGTTTTATATTTTAATTTCATCAGAAAAATATGGGTGGTAATGAAAAGTTGGAATTGTCTAATAAAATAGCTTTCAGTATTCCCTGTTGTGAGTGAGATAATTTGAAAATCCGACACCAATATTAAATTGTGAGGATATAAAACAACTTGGTTGTTCTGTACATGAGAGCGAGTGCGAAAAACAATACAAAAACTGATCGCCTATCCTTCGAACGTACCCCAGAGCCTAAAATCTGGATAAAAAACTGTTCCATACAAAAAGCTGTCGTCGACAAACATTGGCTTCATAGTAAAAGTAGGTTATAATGAAATCCTACAATAATGCCCGTCGTTTATTGATTCAATCGATATACCTACATTATCTACATTTGACCATACGGTATAATAAAAGCGAGTAATAAACTTTTGTTCTAATGATATAAACTATTTCATGTTTTAATTTTATTCACCCGCCCCGGCTTCGCACGGGTGCAATGCTGATACTAAATACACTACTTACAGAGAAACTGTGAACGCTGTACCTATATAAAAACATAGCGGCTCGCTCTGGCTTCGCACGGGTATAAACAAAAAAATATTATTGTGGGATATCCATAAGAGATAGACATATACCATCGCGGAGTTTTCTGTAGACCTTTTCAATGTGTACAAATAATTAGAATATTATTTTGATAAACCTCGTAGGGTTCAGCCTGCGTTTGCAATGTAAGCGGAAAAAAATTGATAATTAACGACATCACATTAGAAACCTCAAAAATAACAGTATTTTTCCACTATTTAATGGATATTATAATATACTTATAAACCTTCCTCTTGATCACTCTATCTATTAAAAAAAACCGCATCAAAATCCGTTGCGTACTTTTAAAGATTTAAGCATACAAAGGGACATAGGGACAGAGAATGCGACTTTGTTTTATACTACGAGTATGTAGTGAAGATTTGCTTACTATTTCGAATAAATAAAATTTTAAATTATGTTCTGTAAGATTGTCACTCTAAAATAAGCTTCAACATAGTACAAACTTTTTTTTTAATTTTCTTAAATGCGACAATTTTACTAGTATACTATCAAAGAAGACTGACCTTAGCGACTGCTTGTGAGTAGCCTGTGAAACTACGAGCTGGTACCTCCCACTTCCACCATCGTGACTTGGGCCCGTTGGATCCGAGCCTAAAATGATCGATAAACTCTAGTGTATAATTAACAGGCAATTGCTTTCCTAGATAACGGTTCAGATGTTATATATGGAGCAAAAGAAGTGAAATTTAAGAGGTGTTCCATTACTAGTAATTCAAGGTCTTTTGTTATGTTCTATGTTACGCCAATTTCTTAGATTTTATGAGTTATAAAATTAAGTGAGTACAATAAAATACGATGCTAGGTGTTAATACAGTTGTTAAGGTATAGTTGGTATGGTTTGTCAAGGATATAAGTTATGCCTAAAACATTTTCTCTACTGGCTATGCCCAAAGTAAGAGCGTTATAAAAATGATAGTAAAACGCTATAAGAGCTTGTAGCTAGAGCCTCAGTAAGCGACCGTTGTCGACATAATTCCCTTACGCAAATTGAATCCTAATGGATTTTACGTAAGTTGAAAAAAGGGCATCGATGCAAAAGACAATTTGCCAAGATTAATGACAAGAACATCTAAATAAACTTAATAAGGCCACAGAAGATACGGAGTTAAATTATTAAACGAAAGGTTTATTAACTCAGAGTAAAAATTACTGTTCTAATCTCACTCTAATATTGTGATCACCCAAGCTTCTAACTCTTGGAGGCGCGGGACGATTTTTCCAGTGCAACTTCTGATGAGAAGTTAACTTTGAACCGGTCATTACATTATCAAATTCGCATTACGCTAGATGAACTAGCATGCTAAAATTAGATAATGTAATGGCTGTTAGACAGTTAGCAATTTATTTTATTCTACAGCACGGGCTTAGCCGCACGCTAAGTTAGAATACTGTAAATTAGAAAGTGTAATAGCCGCTTGAGCTAAAAAGACAACCAGGAGGGCTATTCCTAGGCGTGAGATGAGATGAGATTTTATCTTGATCACTCTCACACCTATGATGTTTCAAACGAGAGCAACAAGGACGAAAAAAAGTGAGATGAAAATCTTCAATCTCCGAATAGGGCCACTGAACTTCTGCAAGTGGCTTTAGAAATACAAAAATATCAAAAACGACACCAACCTAAATGAACATCAAAATCTTTTTAGTGAAATCACCAAAATCACTCGCCTATTCATAAAGTTGTTTTTAAAACCACGAACACACCTTCAGGTTTCATATCTCGACTCGTAATCGGATTAAGCCACAACTTAACGAGCATTACCCCATTTTACATCTAAACTGTATAAATGGTTTTAATATTATGAGCTCGGTTTCAAGTAGGTAATAATAATAATTTAGTGGTAATAACTTTAATAAGAAAGAAGGAGCTTGCTTTGAACAGACGTTAATGGGGCTCAGGTAAGCCTTGGAGGTAGCTGCTTTCGTAAGTAAATAGATTAAAATCTTTACTAAACACAAAATGGAGCTTAATTGGAAATGTGGTCTTTATTGTAAGTAAACAGAAGGTAATTTATTGATTAAAATAATCAAGAATGCCATTATCAATGTTAATAGGCAAACTTATTCTGATTCCATACTGTGTTCTAATGGCTCAGTCTGGTTGTAAGTTAAGATTCTAATTCAATAGCTGTAATTTTATTTTCGTGGAATAAGTTTCGTTTGAGTAAAACTTGATTATAGATATTCTAAAATTACTCGGCGTGGTCACACATGATTTCAGTGCCTACTAAAGACAAAATTATGAAAGTCGTGCTTACAATAAGGACGTTCAGGTCTAGTCAATACCCTTCATAGTAATAAACACCACCGTATTTCTTTCAGAAACATTAGCTGTACTCTGTCACCAAACGAATTCCAGCAATCTTTCCTGCAGGTATGCCTGTAATATTGTTGTCAGGAGTTCATTTTACGCGCCAGAGTAGAACGCAAAAGCAATTTTGTTGGGTCAGCCTTCTTTGTGAATTTTGCACATCATTGTAGGAGGTTCGATTTACATTGCTGCGTTTGTACCGTGAGCATCGTTACAAAATAACAACGATAAAACGTAAGTAAATGTTGGCATTATCTTCACAAAATGTCAAGGACAAGGCCAACTTTTACCTTCAATAGCATTTCCGAAAGTGCTAGATTGGTCTGCTCTTCCCAATATCAAATAAACCCTTACTCTCACAAATATAGTACACAAAATCCAAAAGCAAACAATCCAATTCAAAATAACATTCACCTGTCTCAGTTCCATTACCTTTCGTCCAAACGCAAAAGAATCTTCTACATTACTCCGTTCAACAAAATCCTCCCCACGACTTTAGTACCTAATGCCACGCGACCCGAAAAATTGTCTGTAATATCAAAAGCAGTATACACGTTCTTTAATAATGAGCCAGTGGACAGTGCCCGCCGAGGGTCCGACTAAATTGAAGAACCGGCGCACCCATTGTGTTCCAAACACCCAAACACTCATTTTTATTATTACGGGGGCGCCATTTAATTTTCTCCGACCGTGTCCGTGTTTTAACTGTCATGCGGACCGTTTCTCTGAGGGACTTTTTTTGGGTGGACTGTTTTCGGGTGGACGTTTTTTGGTGGTACTTTTTTTAGGAGTTTCGTGCGTGTGTATTGAGTATGTGTTTGGTTGGGCTGTTTTAATTTGAGGCAGTGCAATTGGTTTTTATGTTTGATGTTGGACACGGTATTGGATAATAATAGCTTCGTGTTTGAGCTTGTTCGTTTACTTTGTGATGATTATTGACAAACCCCGTTGTAGGGGGTTTTAAATATGGCATTAAGTCGCGTCCTGTGCTTTCACGTGCGGTTCCATAGGAACAGTTCTATTTTTTTCTAAATGAAAAGTAACTAGTTGTTCTTTTGTGTACCTTTGTCAAAGTGTTTGTGTGAGTTCTAAAATATCCCCATTTTACGATGATCGGTTGAGTAATTAAGGCGTGAAAGTATAACGAACAACTAAAGTATATTTCGCATTTATAATAAACTAACCTAAGATTAGAACACATTATTAGGTCGGTTGACCTAATAATGTGATAAAACGTTTGTTCTCGATTTTAAGTTTACTTAGTTTTTTTTTACTTACGAAAAAAAAAACCGTGTAGCGTGAGTGTTACGACACTATGAAAGTTTCAATCTTTGACAAAAATCTATTTTTTTGGAAATAGTTACGTGGTTCACTCGCAAGTACCACACAATAAGCTAATCCGATACTTTTTCATTCGGATCAAGGGCCCTACACGTCTAATTGCATTGCGAGACCCAGCTATATTGACCTACTTCCTACTTCGGATAAAAAATGGTTGACAATGACTCCGAACATAATAATATCTTATATCTTTAAATGAGCAATTCTTGTATATATATATATTGTAATTGGAATCTCGGAATCGGCTCCAACGATTTTCATACAATTTAGTCTATAGGAGGTTTCGGGGGCGATAAATCGATCTAGCTAGGAATCATTTTTAGAAAATGTCATTTTATTCGTGTTTTATCGATAATCAACTTAAACATAAACTTGGAAGAAAAATAACAAAAAGGAGGCGTTTGAGTAGTCTCAACTGAAAAATATGACTCTTCCTGACATCTATTGGCGAATAATAATACTATTTTTTTGTGAGCAACTAATTGCTTTAAAATGCCTAAACGATCTTGGAAAAAAACGCATTCGTACTTAAATATAATTTCCAAAAAACACAATTAAAAAAAAAAAAATACCGAGCAAAGCTCGGTCATCCAGGTACTTGAAAATAAAATACCTAATTTACCTATAGGATCAACTGGGGCAATTGCGTCTTTTGAGAATAACTGACAAGTTCACAAGTTAGGTGCCGCCTACATATTTTATCTTCGGTTGCAATAATATGTAATAGATGGCGTTAGCTGCCTAATTTGTGAAGGGTTTGTCAGTAATTCTCGTTTTTTGGAAATTTAGAACTGTTTTATGTACTGACTTAATTTCCCAAATCTTACTTGCTTTATTAATATTTTGTCTTATTTGTCTTAATATGTATCTACTGTACTTTTGTAACTTTAACTTAGTGTTTTGGTTTTTCGTTTAAAATTTTTGGGAAAAAATTTCATTGACCACCAACAAAATTAATCGCAAAAAGGTTTGTATTAAAAAAGTTTAAAATGTAATTTCAAAGCTTTTCACAACATATTCGCTACTGTTCTTAATAAACACTACTAGCGAAGGTAACTCACTAACTTTTATCAAAGGAAAACTAAATTTTTTACGGGCTATCTGCTAAGAAGTTTTTGTGTAGTATCTGGTTGGTTATTTTCCCTTGCGAATAATACGAATGCTGGCGTCCACTTCAGTGACATCTTGACAGTTGGTCAGTAGATATACTTTTTCTAAAGTGATGCTGGGGATTTCACGTGATTTAAGTAGGTACTTGTAATATACTTGTAACTGTGACTTTTGTTACTGGATAATTTATAATTCTTTACAGGGTTGGTTATTTCTGTATTACTCGAAATTACATAAGTTCTGCTGGTGGTGCTGGTGTTCATAGGCGACGGTTTTCGCTAACCAACAGGCGAACGCCAGGTTGTTAGCCTCTTCGTACAAAAAAAAAAGTCTCGTTAATGATAAAATTAGTTATTTTTAATTCTATGATAGGCAACGCTTGACCGCCATCTTGAACAATGTTATGCAGCGATGCGCAGATTTTTTTGTATTTTTTTTTAAACTTCAACGATTTTGTTTGTTTTTTTTAGTTATGAAAGTATAACTTAAGTATAGTATTTTTGCATTTTTTTTTAAACAATGCTTATGAAATATGAAATAATCCACACACCACTACCTCATCAAGCCATCGATTTCCGACATCTTCAAAACAGTGAAACCCGAACCGGTAAATACTCTATCAACAAAGCCGCTCGTTCTAATCCCGTATATTTCGGTATACTCGTGCGAACGTTACTAATCCGGTATATTTGGGCGAACGTAACGTGGAGGTGTCATCATTCGGTACTAATCCGATTCGCCGGTCAGACGGCTTCGGTATCGGATTACGAACCTTTGTATCACTATTCAGTGTTAGTATTAATTACTTAGTTAACTTTGATTGGAAGTTTAAGTTGAGATCACTATTAGAGAATGACTGCTGGCGAAGGATTTCGATATTTGCATTTCATAGGCTTAGAGATCTGTTCTGTGATGATGAAAGATTATGATGAAATATAAAATGACACCATATAAATAAGAATAAAATATAATATTATTGTGAGCTGTGGATTTTGTTTAAATACTTAAATAAAATAAAAATAAAATAAGATTGTTTGTGTGTGTTTGTTCGGTACTTCTGCACGATCCAACGGCTAGAAGGATTTTGATGAAATTCGGAAAGGATATAAGGCTTATGCCCTGAATTAACACAAATTTTTACAGGTTACTTTTTAACCGTAGGTAACAACTGGAGCTACGCTAGTTAATTTAATAATCAGATAATCTTTATTGAACACTTACCCACACTTTTCATAAGTCAAAATAAGTCGAAGCGTTGATCGGAATACATAAAAAACATATATAGAATTAAAGACGAACTTAGAAACCTCTGGAGTCGGTTCAAAAATTAAAAAAAAAAATTGACTTAAAGTAATTATTAGCCACATTATTTTAGACACATAGCCAACATTTTAATTGACGTACAATTGAAATAATTTGGCTTAATTTTCAAAAATGAAACGTTGACGAATTTACCTGATAATGATAATGATAGGTTAAAAAAACAGAACGGTATATTAATACAGGGTGTTACAAAAAACCGTTGTATCCGCGTGGTGTGCATCCAGTATCGACTGGAGGATGCAATTATGCTACTTTAAATTAAATATTGACTTTGCAAAAATTTTACACTCATCGCGCTCCGCTCTCTTGAGGCGCGATCGCAGCCACCTAATCGCGTTGGTTTTAGTTGTAAACTATTCGCGTAGTGCCGCAACTTTCTTAGAATAAAATCCGCCAATTCAGATTTGTTAACATTTCTGCAAAATTTCCTTTTTTTCTAGCGTTCTTAAATCGGTCATAACTCTTGCTATTTTTAACGTGCATTTTATTTTTGCATAGATACTTAAAAGTGTGTACCTGCCCATCAATTATCCGACAGGGTTTTCGTAACTCCCTGTAAATATCGGGTATATTAAAGGAAGAAATAGAAAACAATTTTTCACTTTTAACTGTTTTCAGTTAGTAATTGATGACTCGATCTTTTACCTTACCCAATTTGGTCATAGTTAGAAATATAAATCACCAATACTACATTTTGAAATATATATCCTTATCTAAATTTGAAAATGTCGCAGTTAGGTCCGATAGTTATTTCTATCAAATGAGCTTTACCAAGGTAAGTTTTGGCAGCACTCCAAAATTTCCTGCCCAGTGTTGCCAACCTTTTATGCCAGTAATTACCCATATTTCATAAATGGTTTCGTGAAATTGCGTAAAATATTATTGTGTGGTCAAAATTCCGACATTTAGGCTAACGAGAGATTCACAATTGATAACGTTGACAAGATAAGTTTCTTTGCAAATATAGCGAGTGTTTATTCTCAACTCTTACAAAATAAACTAAAAAATCTTGTTTCTGAGAAAAAATAAATTGCGTTCGTTTGTAAGGAAGTAGAGACATTAAAAATTCTCTCTACCTCTATTTTTGCTCGAAATATCCCATTACAAAGACGTATATACAATTCCCTGTCGTCCGAAACACCTTTAACCCAAATTGGTGCTCAAACCCCATTTATGCCACCGTAAAAGCCGCATTGCACATTTTTTGCGATCTTCCCGCACCACCGCCGCCGCATAAGGTCTTTTTGCGAATAGACACCTGTAGGCCAATAACTATATATCCCATGTTATGGCCTATTAATTTGTCGTAGGCAGCCAACGCAGCACTATTCTCGACAACCGTTAAGGCCGAAATACCGAAAATACGTTTGTTTTCAAGTGAAATATTGACTTGTTGTTCGCAAACTACGCTTGTTTAGTTTCTAAAAAGTTTGGGCGTTGGTCGAGTTTCGCTGTCTTTTTTTGTCGATTATCGATCGGCTTGTTTAGTGGGAATTGGATTTTATTTATGCAGCTAGTTGACAAAAGTGTCCAGCGCAAACGGAGGGAGCTGTTGTTCATGGAAACTTTTAAGGTGATACAGTTGTTGTCGGCTATTTTCAGAAATAACACAGAACTTTAAAATTAAAACAGCCTGTAGCCCTTAAAAATGTTGTGTGTTGATGTTCATGATAATGTTTTTGATATTCATTTTACTACAAAATTTATTGAGTTTTTCCATCAAATCTCAAGTAACCGATAACCATTTTAATTAATTGTTAACTTTCCAAAAAAAAAAAATTTCACCTTGGGAAAATCCTTTATGGATACCACCAACAGCCCCGGGTGCGGGCACAGAGTGGTTATGTGGGAATTCCACCACTGACGGCCTACTCACTAAGGGTGTTCCACCTCGACGCAAAATGTCGGTGCTACGGGGACGCTTTCGCACTCTTCCGCGGCCCCGACAGCGCCAGCCCCTCTCCTCCATCCACCTCATCGGGGACCAATTTGCCCGTGATCGCCAGCCAGCACCCATGGTCCCCAACTTTTCCTGAATCTAGTGCAATAGATATTAACTCTCTCCAAGTCAATTCAACGAGAGCAACAGATACCATTGCCTGAGAATTATTGACGCTTTAATTTTTGTCATCAAATCAATAACAATAACATTTTATTTTATCAAATAAACAATCAATCAATACAATACAATACAATACAAAAACTCTTTATTGACACCAAATACAAAATAAATCTAAACTAAACATTCAAAAATATAGGCATTATTATATCTTTATTATATCTCATTCATTAAATCTTTATTTTAACAAATTAATATTTGCTGAAACGAGCAGCTTGTGACGTACAATTTAGGGGATGTGATGTATTTGGTCACGTAAGTTATTCTTGCAAACATTGACATAGAGTAACTATAGTAAAAACGATTCTTCTAGTGCAATAAACAATAATTTGTTTTTGTCTCATTAGTGTTAAAAACGGAAATTCATATTAGAACCGTGTAATTAAGTTAAGCGGCTGCCAAAATCTTACACCTTAGTGTCAATTTACCAGAGACTTTACTATCAGCTATAAATCGCTCGCAATATGGTATTACGTCGAGCACTAGGTGCGTATCTTCCTGGCTCGCAGCCAATTCTGCTCTGATTTGACCACCTCTGAGGTTATAGCGTTGAACGGTAATACTTAACTGTTTGAGCACGACGACAGAAGCAGTTAGCACATTGGAAAAAAAATAAGAACATGCCGATTTTCTTCAAGGTACAGCTTAGGATTAGATCATATGTAAGATAAATAAGTACTTAATTGTAAAGTGAAATTAGTATACTGAGACTGAGTTCCACTTTTGCCTCAACGTAAATGAATGGGTTTTGATAAAAGTGTAGGTTAGATAATAGAGTTGATAAGGTAAGTAAACGTATCTACGTTTACTTATGGCTTATATAAGCCGTAACTTAAGTGGCTAACTTAAAAATAAGAAAAGTGAAAACAATTTTAAAAAAAGGTAAGTAGGGTTGTTCCTTACTCATCCCTCATAAACTCATCCTCTAAAAAAAACAAAAAAACTTAACTCAATCCATTTCCATAAATGTATAATAGGATCATTACATAATGTACAGTCTGATTAAGTTATGGTCACAAAATATTTAACATAGAAGTATCATAAACAAAACGTTTACTCATAACTTTCAGTTCCCTTTTTTCAATATTTTGTAAAAAATATCCCAAATCCGTTCACAATAAAACTGCTTCCCACATTACTCGAGTGAGTTAACATGGCGCCCATTAGTTAATGCCGCGACAGTTCTCGCACTAAATTCGAAAAACAGAACTGTTTACTCGACACCATTCTGTGGCAGGCTGCCAGCGTGTCAGCGACACTTGAGGCGGTGATTTCGCTGCACATTTTCAAATTTTATATTATATCACATGCAAAATGGAGTAGACAGTTTGACAAGCAGTGATATGGAGTGAAAATAGATTAAAATTGGAATATAATTTTGTTACTAGCTTTTTGGATTGAGAGTCAGGCAAATTGGTTTGGTCATGGAGGAGTTAAGTGGTGATAAACATACCTGGATTAAATTGTTGACTACTTACTAGATTGGCTTTAAAGTATGATGCATGAGGTCAACTAGAATATTCTTGCCCGGGTAGGTAAGCTGATCTTTAACCACATGACTTGAGATCTCGTGGCGACGAAGGAATGGATAAGTTGAAAAAGAGAATACAAAAAATTAATAAAAATTGAGTTTTGTACCAATTTTATCGGTTTCATATTATTCTGTCTCTGTAAATTTATGCTAACTTATCACGAACTTTGGTCGATAGAGCTTAGGTACCTACTTGTAACCGTCGTAAAATTTTAACGACAGCCATAAATTTTATCTTTTCAAGTTCTGACGTTGTAAACAGCGGGGAAAGTCATTTTATTGTTCTTAAAAATTTATTGAAACGTGCGTAGCCTTTCATTCTAAATTAGAGTGAAAATGTTTTTTTTTTAAAAATACTAAAAAATATTTTGATTTTGCATAATAGCGGAAGGTAATGGATTAGGCTCTGGTTAAATTGACGTGAAAAGTGAGAGTGCTAGCCGCACGGGTCGACGGCGTGGCGGTGGAGTTTGTTTTATAGAAAACACTGTGTTGCGGCAGCGCGCGATGGAACTGGGTTGAGTTTTAAACTCACTGTTTGTGTTTGTAATCGTACATATTAGTCATATTTAAATGAAACGTATGCAAATGCAATGCATAATAATTTTTGTATCGCTCGTAGAAACGACGGCCGATGGGGATAAAAAGTTCTCGAGTTGTGACCGTGAACCGGAAGACGCAGCGTTGAACGGCCAAAAAGATGGACCTACGATCTGGTAAGGGTTGCGGGAAACGGCTGGGTGTGCGCTGCGCAAGACCTGTCGTTATGAAGATCATTGGGAGGTCTTTGGCCAGCAGTGGACATATCGTCGCGCCTTTCTCCCGAAGGGGCTGGCAGAGGTGTTATACAGCAGCAGCAGTGGACGCTTGGATGAAAATGATGATATTTTGTTTATTATTGTTGTTTTTTTTTTGTTTTTATCATAATATTTTAAACTTACTTCAGTTTTGCAGACGTAAGACACGTTTGCTTCTGTTTGATCGGAGCCTAAGCGCGACTCCTCTGCCCTTATCGCAGAAGTAACGAACGATCGCTCCGACCATCTCTCCACATTATGCGTCCGCACGCGCGGGTCAGCCGCGTAATGAATGCGTACGCAGACTCGTCGGACTGTCGACAAACATTGACTTTTGCACTTCTACCTTGTTTTTGTGAAATATTTTACTGATTTAAGCTTTATTAAAGTTAGGGCAAGAAGCAGCGATGTAAATGAGATATGTTTTTAGAATAGCTCGTCTGACCCCGGGTTTGCGAGGATGTTTCGCAGATTCAGAACGTACTTAATCACTGAGTACCATAGAGTTATACTCGTAGCAGTCAAAGCATTTCTAAAATGGGACCAGTGGTTCTGAAGATTATCTACTTCATTAAACTTGCAAACTCTAGCTCGTGTAGATAAGTTTACCTAGATGTCAGAAATCACACCTATCATTATGCAAAAGTATTAGAGCAAAAATAATAAGTGTATGTCTGTTACTTTTTATAGTTTACAAGCAAAATACGTGCCACTTGCATATAACTTGCTTCATATAAACTTTAATTGAGTTTGGCTTTGGAACCAAATGTCATAATACTAACTAATCACGAACTTGTGTAGGTACACTGTCAGTTGTTTAAGCCACAGTTTAATCTAGCTCTTAATTGTAACAGGGATAAGTATTTAAATGAAAAAAATTAAGGGATTTGGTAAAATTATCAAAACTACCTACCTACCTAACTGCCGATAGTATTACTACTAATTGGAAGATACCTATTTGACAATTTTAACTTCATGCGAAAAAAATTCCAAGCACATGAAGGCTAACATTAAAACATTAAGTCAGCTAGAGCTTCGTCGTTCAACAAAAGTCATGGCCACTACGCTTCGCTTACTATGTATTCTGGGTTTATATAGGTCCTTGTTACTTTTCTAAAAGGCAACATATATTAGAATACACTTTTCTTTTACATTGTTGATCACAAAACCACTTAGAGTTATATAGCCTACTTGGAAAGCTTTGAAGAAATCGCTAAAGCAATAACGTCACTAGTAGCTACACTAATTTTTATGTTTTGATTGTATGTTCTTATGTGTATACCTAAGCTACCTATCTATCGACTTACCTAACTGTAACTGTAATCCAGTAAAGTAATATTTACTACATCATTCACAACTTATCATTTCTGGATCGCTGGGTAGATAAGGTCATAAAGCCAGCATTATTGTAGGTATTACAACAAGCATAGATTTATAGCCCTTAAAAATAAACTTGAAATAAACCAACAAAGCTGACGTACAGTATAAGCAGAAACTTAAGTACCTATACAGTAAATTTTTATGAAGCATAAAAATGTAGACGGCCAAAGAATACAATAACAGGAATGTGAAGTAGTAAAAAAATAGTCGACTTTTCTTTTATATTATATTTGTTTTGTACAAATGTCGTAGGTAAGGGTTGATTTTATGTGGGGATAGAATATATCAATAATAATGCACAGATACAGAAAATGATTGTCTGTGATTTTCACGGGAAAGTTGGACATTTTGTATTTATTTTTCTGTTTTTAGGATTCCTTATCAAAGTGGTAAAAGAGAACGCTTATTTTATGAGGTTCTAAGACGAACTTTGACAAGAATCAGTAAGATTTTTTGTAACCTTAATTGAACTTCCGTTGATAAATCAATAACACTGGAATAGCCACTATGTGATAGAAAATAAAGAAAAACCGTCCAAACATTATTCAAATGTGATTCAAATAATGTTACGTCTTGGTAGGTGAATGACAACAACTTTATTATTTTAGGGTCCTTAATAAATAAGAGCAACGACAATTCAGCCGGTCTGTTTGAGCAGTAGAGATGAGAAAATAACAGAAATCTAACTTTACGGAAATAGTAAATGATTGCTGTAATAAGTTTGTGTAGTAAGTGTGTATTTGTCTGTGGTATTGTAGCTCCCACACAGATGAAGTGATTTTGAATTTTGTTTAGAGAATGATTTGATCAAGTGTTTTTGGTGTTTTTTAAATTTAAAATGTATTTTCAACTCGTAATAAGCTCTGAAAGCCTACATTTCGTCATTGGCTACACGCGACAGCTACAGGCCATAGTATCGGTGCGACACTATTGGCTCCTATACATTTCTTAAATTTATTTATTTTAAAATTTGTTTCGGGATGTAGTCCGGTGTAACCGTTCCGAAGACGGGTCTGAGCAGTAGCGCACTTGTAGCGCCTCACTCAACTGCCGTCTTTGTACTTCTTCACTCTACAAAACTTCAAGGCTAGAGTGAATAAGTACCTTATAGGTCGTCGTGCTCCATCTTAGACCACAACGTCGCTTAACATCAGGCGAGTTGGTGGTCAAACGCCGAGCTATTCTACATAAAAATATATATATATATGAAGATACATTCCGATTAGGATAAGGCGTCAGTTTATCCAATGACAGAATAATTATTAGTTTATGATTAACAGTTTTCTCTCTTTCTTTACTTTGTTCATCCAGCCTAATTCAAAGTAACACAGTATGCGCCACTGTGGCTAGGCTGTTTGTTTGTGTTTGTCATTTACTTGTTCGGTCAGCAAAGTCGAGTGTGTGAATGGAACTTTATTTACAGGTTGTATGATTATGTACAGAGCTCTGTGTTACTGGGGATCAAGTACCTTTGTCTAATTTGTTAGGCGGTGAAGTTTAGTAGGTATTTTAGTTATTGTATTTTAAGTTTTTGTTGTTGAAAAAGGTTTTTTGTAGAACAAGTCACATCAACCATCATGGTGATCATCAGCATGGTGGAATTATGGTGAGTTGATGAAAATGAGCCCAACCATGGCCGGTCTACTATTAAACTATAGAGAGAGTCCTTTTTTTTTTTTTTTTTTTTTTTTTTTTTTTTTTTTCACCTTGGGAAAATCCTTTATGGATACCACCAACAGCCCCGGGTGCGGGCACAGAGTGGTTATGTGGGAATCCCGCCACTGACGGCCTACCCACTAAAAACCCAAGGGTGTTCCACCTCGGCGCAAAATGTCGGGGCAACGGGTACGCTTCCGGACTCCTCCGCAGCCCCGACAGCGCCAGCCCCTTCGGGCACCACCCCGAGCTTGCGCTCTCTCCCTCTCGATGACGATGTGTCGAACACCAGACACATCGTCATCATCCACCATCTCGGGGACCAATTTGCCCGTGGGCGCCAGACAGCACCCATGTCTAGGCGCCCATGATCCCCATGCGACGGGTCAGATGAGTGGCCCCGCCGCCTGCCACTTCGGCCGCAGAGGATAGGGAGAGCGGCAACGATACACCGACACGCCTCTTCCTCTGCGGCCCCACCGCGTCCGCCATCGAACGGTAGCGACCCCGTTTGGGCCGCGGAAGGTAGGGAAAGTGGCAACGACACACCAACAGTCCTCTCCCGCCGCGGCCCCTAGCCTTCGGTTGCAGTGTCGCCCATGCGACACTGCACCCCACCTCAGTTGTGGGTCTGTATGTGCAATACAGACCCACACCCTACTTAGGCCGCTTCCAAATGGGCTTTGGGCTAAAAGCCCCAAGAAGCGGCCCCACCTCGGATTCCTCTTGGCTTCACCGTGGTTGCCGAGGCCACGGCTACTGAGCCCCCCCGCCACGACAAGGCGGGAACCCTCGGGGGAGATAGAGAGAGTCCTATTGCAACCTTCCGCTTCTATCTTCATACTAGCTCCACGGTAGCATATTAAAGCATAGTCACCAAAGGTACGCAAGTACTCGTATATCAAAATTTGAATAGGTACAATAGGTACATCAGGAAGTGGCTCAATTTTTTCTTTCAAAATTAGACTCATATAAACATACTTTACCTACACTATACTATACACACAAATAATACTAAAACAGTTAATAAGTTAGCTAACGGGAAGTTAACTAAAAGCTTGTTATAAAACCAATCATAAACTGATAATAATTGTACGTTTTTGGAAATAACATTTATTGATGAGTTTTGGTATTTAAATAAATAAATAAATAAATAAATAAATAAATTCGGGACATTTCCACACACGGTCGCCTGACCCCAAACTAAGCAAAGCTTGTACTATGGCAGCCAGAGACTGATATACATACTTAGATATTTTTAAATACATACTTAAATACAAATCAACACCCAGACATAGAACAAACACAAATGTTCATCACATAAATGTTTGCCCTAGGTGGGAATCGAACCCACGCCCCCAAGCTCAGAAGGCAGGTTCACTACCAACTGAGCCACAGAGGCAGTCGAATTAATCATCATCATCTTCCTACACGTATCTTAATTATGTAAGGTAGGTACAGTATGTATGTTTCCTCCATTTGTCTCTTTCACTCGCCAAATCTGAATTCATTTCCGTCTCATTCACGTCGTGATCACGCAGTTCTGCCATACTTTCTTCGATTGTCCTCCACCGCCATATCACTAATCAGCTCATAGCAGCATAAATCACTTTTTAGGAGTATCTACATTTTACAAATTCATAGCATACTGAACTCTCTGTTCATACAATATTGTGAGATTATGCCATGTTTTTGTTGGCTTCAGATAAGCTCCATTGTTCGACCACAGCAACATGCGAAACTGTTTTTGACAAAGCCTTTTCTGAATAAAAGTCTGATTTGAAATTTTCAGCTGCAAAATCAGTGAATTCCTATTTCTGAATGAACTTTTTAGCCAGCCTTTCAATCAAGTTAAAATGATGAACCAGGATTTTTTCGGAGTATTCCAGTCTTTTCGATATGAAATACAAAGCTGTGCGGCACGTTTTTGACATCCAGGGCAAAATTATTCTGATGTGCTAGTTGGTATTCAACCAAGCACACGCTCAAGTAAGCAAGGAAGAGTTGTAAATATTTCATGATTTCGTAGCATGTCTTTGTCTGGCGTCTTCAAAATACAAGTAAAGCAGAGCTTGTCATCGCAACGTAGACCAGATACCGTACTCATAGACAGTAAAATCAAGGTCATGCTACTGCTCGCCCCGTGTCACATTTTGGGAGAGAATATCGTCCGGCAAAGTGTGCATATTACAATACAATACAATACAAAAACTCTTTATTGGCACCAAATAAACTAAACACTCAAAAATAAAGGTGCAATGGACTGTATTATCGCTTAAGAGCGATCTCTTTCATCCAAAGGTACCTTTGGATGGAATTAAAACATTATGATTAAGCATGGACGGTGGTGTGTGCTAAAGAAAAATAATAATAATTAATGTTAAATAATTATTAAATATACTTACTAATTTGACAATTATAATATACCTCTATCTCTATCTCGTATTATAATGTACCTCTGCTGGCCCGTTCGGGGGAAAGGCGTGACGATACACGCACACACACACCATCTGATTTACCATGCACTTAGCAAACTTAGATTTAATAAGGAGTAGCCACTGGCTACCGAAACACAGTTTACACTAGTCCGAAGTCAGTGGATTCATATCATATGTTGTACTTATTGTTCGTGCCAAAATAAAAATACTTGGTTTGAATTGATATGTATATAATTATAATGTATGTTGATGATAATGCGTATTTTATCTTAAATCCTAACTTATGTTGTAAATGCAAAATAGCGGTTTATGTGGGGCTGCGGTTGAAACCGCGGGCGCAGCTAATCAGGTTATATAAACATTTTGACAGACTTGTTTGATGAGCACTTGTTTTAGAAATTTTAAAGGCACCATTCACCATCCTACCCTGCAGTACTGCTTGCAGGGCTGCGAGGCAGGATGTCGCTTACACACCATCCACACCAGAAAGAACGCGACGTTGCCAGCCGCGATGCAGGATGCGACAATATTCACCATCCTGCATGACGTGCAGGATGTACGTCCACGATGCTAGGCTAGTGAATGGTTACTAGTACATAGTTTGATTTTTTTAGCATGTCTTCATATTTTCTACGGACTTTGTATTGTCTCACGCAACTCAAACCTCATTTTAAAATTAAAAGTTACTATCTATATTATCGAAAGAGTAACGGTAAACTGCTAAACTTACAATGACTAAGCAATTTAAATGATAACGCTTTAAAACCAAAGTATGTAAGTAAGAATTTTAATACGATGGTCGGTGCTTCGGTTAATTTTTGCCGTTATCTCCAATAGCCGTAGCAAAGTCGTGATTATGTTGCCTTTGAATAAAGCCTTCGTTTGCAGCATCAAAACACAAGGTGGACGTAACAAGTGCCGTGGAAGATAGGTTTAAAAAGTACTTTGTGTTATTCTTTTTCAAGTCAAAATAAAATGAAAAAGCTTACGCCTTGTCTTTGTTCAATTAAGACAATGTTTTTCTCTTTTCTAGTCAAAGAAACGTTTAAAAAATGAATTCTGGACATTTGTCACGCACGGTCGTCTGACCTCAAAACTAAGCAAAGCTAGTACTATGGCTGCCAGAGACTGATATACATACGTACGTATATTTCTAAATACATACTTCAATAGATTTTAACACCCAGATGTAGAAAAAGCAGAAATGTTCATCACACAAATGTGTGCCCTAGGTGGGAATCGAACCCACGCCTCCAAGCCCAGAAGGCAGGTTCACTGCCAACTAAGCCACCGAGGCAGTCAAATGAATAAATGAATGTAAAAATGCATGAATGAATAAATATACGAATGGATAAATAAATGTTATAAGTGTAAATGTTTATTCTGAAACACATTGAATTATATACCTACATTAAATAACTATTTTTCAATAATTTTTCTGAACAATTAAATGAAACTAATCTATTACCGCATCAGTAAATAAATTTTAAAAATTAAAAACAATTAAGACGCAATAGTAAATTGAGGGCTTCTTGACTACATTCACAAAAACTTTATTTTTGTAAGTGTTGACGCTGACATTGGTGGGCGTAAGTGGCCCTCTACAGATCCTAAATACGCTCGGGTAAGCCTGATTACATTTTGCTGCGTTTGTTTTTATTCAATGGTGCCAATTAACGCCTGCTGTGCACATTATTTTTTATATTTTACACTTTTATAAAATTTCGAGTTAAAGAAGTTAAATTCGAAATAAGTTTCTGCAAGTATAGGGAACTTCAAAGAAATGGATTTTTAAAAATGTTAAAGTGTTATTTATTTGTCAAACGCATTTTTATAGCGAAAAAATAGTACAATTAGTTTAGGACAATTAAAATTTGAGCGCTGGACTATGAAAATCAAGAATCATGAATTTTTGAAGTTATACTTCTTTTGGCGCGATAGAGAAAAATGATGAGAGTGAATTTTTACGATGCGCGCGCACACCGATACCTAAATTCTACATCGTGAAGTTAGTTCTAGGTGGCATGAAAATTGATAATTATGTTCAAGTTGTATATTCTAGTATTTTTATATTTAGAACACGTGTTTCGTAAGAGTACAATAAAATTAAACAGTGAATAAATAAATATTATTTTGGTGTTTTTATTAAATCAATTTCATATACGACGGTGATAGTATTTTCTAATAATTTATTATTTATTAGTATTATTTATATGTCGGCGCATAGTTTAAATATTGTAATTATTTAGTTAAGCGCCACCTAGTATTGCTTTGGTGAACTAGAGTTGTGTAAAGTGGCGCCAGCTCTGGTGTAACTCTTTGTGACGTGCGCTGTTCGCTGATTGGTCGTTGGCCAGATGTCGCGTGAGTCAGGCAGCCAATCAGCGGGCGGCAATAGTTCGGCGGTATTCGTGTTCCGTCCGAAAGAGTGCGAGTGGAGGGGGCGCTAGTATAAGTGCGCGGAAATGCTCCGAGGAGCGGACACTTCACACTTTGAGTTGGGACGTTGAGGAGTGAACAGTGCGCGTTACTAAGTGGAATACCTTGTTCACAATTTATATCGAGGCAAATTATAATCTACCTACTGTGTAAATTAATTGTTGGCCATTCAAATAAAGTTGATTTAAGTACGCGAGGTGTCTCAGTCTCCTCGCCCGCTATACCCACGCCGTAGAACCATGTCTGATGCGAAACGGATACCTTTCGGAGTTCCGACATATATATATTGAATATTAGTGTTAGGACTGATTTGAATAAACTGTTTTGAGTGAATTTATTGATTTCAGGTTATGAAGTATAACTTCTAACGCGTGTACATAAGTACACACACTCTTTTTTTTACATCTCACGTTAAAAAAGCTCGGCGTAAAAGCTTACCCGGTTCCTTTTAATCCTTAGCCAATGAGAGCAAGTTCGGTGACCTCATTCATCATCATTCATCATCAATCAGAAGCGTTGAAAAAATCCATTGTGATTTCAAACAAAATGCGATATTCCCCTGAGTTAAAAGCAGCATTATGTTGTTGTAACATTTTATGCAAATGAATGTGCTACCTTTCAGCCTTCCAGCCACTTTGCTGGAAAATGTACAATGGAACGGAGTAGCACACTTTTACAAAATTGACAGGGCCAAAGGTTTGTACCAATGCATTTCTGTGTGGGATTTATCGGTTTATTGCTTATGATAGGTTGTAACTATGGATGATGTTTTATCCTTAGTATCTATAAATTTTTATTTTTGTAAATTTTTATTTTTGTATATTTTTCCTCTTCTACAAGTCGCATATCTCAAGCGATTCTCTTGAAATTTTGTGAGAGTGAGGTTCGATAATTGTATGTTATGGAAGTTTATGTCGAGTCAGTTTTGGATTTTTTTCAAAATGGTGTCTCTGGAGAATTGTTTGACAAGTGTGACCTGAAGAGGACGGCATCCGGACAGACGCCGGCCGGGAGGAACGAAATTATTTTCGCGAGGTCTTCACCTCACAGAGGCACTAGTTGTAGAGCTAGTCATCATCATTATCTTTGTTACCTCAACCGTGTAGACGTAGACAAAAACATCCCGAACGATCTCCACTAAGACCGATCTTCGTCCGCATTCAGTGGCTTCCTTCGATCCTCGCCAGATCGAGCTAGTGCACTGTTTCTTGAAGTATTTCGCTGTAGGCGTTCGGCTGATGCCTACTTGACCGAGTATTAAAATAATGCCTTACCTTTTAGTATTTGGGTTAAGGCATTGTAACTTTTAGCCTTGATTTCTGAAATAATTTACTGTGTTACGTTATTTCATGTTCCTATTTGTAAAATGTATTGTGTTACTTATTAACAATTTAATGTATCCAATGTTTTAACATTTTGAACTTGATGACTCATCTTATGTTGAAATAACAAAGAAAGATAGAAAAGATACATCAGACAGTTCTTATAGCAAACTCTTTTTTTCGTTAATGTTTATAAAATATAATGAAAGTAAGAAATATCGATTTCAATTCAAATATGAAAAGAGAAATACAAAAAATGTTTTCATGTGCATGGGAAATATCAGTTTAGATGCGCATGTTTTTGCAAAGCAATTGTCTACGTCCATTTGGTTATTTGAGGATTATTTCAGAACCTACATATCGATATAACTGGGCTCATGCGAGCCTCCTCTCCATTTCTATCTATTCTAACGACTCTAACGTTATTGTTATACCAAAGACATGTATGTAGCGGATATACAGAGTATTTCCATATATCAGGATTATAGAAATAGAACCGACCGTCAAAGGCATTACTAGAAAAGCTCACTACGAGCTAGATCGGTATTATACTAAAAGCTGAATGTGTGGTGCGGTATAATGTCAACTAAAATAAAAATGTAAAAAATGTCAACTCATTTCACGCATTCAAGAAAAAAATAGCTCGACATATTATGGAAGACAGATCCCTATCTTGAATAAGGAAATGCGTGAAATGAGTTTGAAACCTTAAGAATTTTTAAATTTTTATACTATTACAAATAAATATGTTTATAAATACTTTAATGGATGCGACTACGAACACTAAGCTATATTTAACTAAACCATGTTATCACATAAGCGACAATTTGTCTTTGTTGATAATAAAAAGTCTTTAAACCTAAACCTTTAAACAAAATATTTTCTAAAAAGATTTTAGTTGAGTTCGTATAAGTATTGCGGAAACGGTTTATTCTAGTTTTATTTAGACTTGGCAGAATAAAATGATAATCCAGTCCAGACTTGGATATAAGTACAAAAAATGACAGAAGGAAACAATAATAACCGGCCGCCGCCCGGCAGGTCCGCGAGAAAGTTTGATAACATTTCAAAAAGTTTCCAATAAAGGAACAAAAGATATTTCGTAATTGACACCCGTCATAAAACGAAAACTAGTAAAAGTTTCGTTCGGAATCACCGAGTTGCGAGCGTTCCAAGTGGAGGTCGAACTTCTGACTGCAAGTGACAAACTAGAAGAGATATTTTGTGGGTAGCGACACACGGTGAAGCGCGGTCTGTTGTTTCTTGTCTGTGGTCAGTTGTGTGTGTGTGTTACCTGTGTGCGGCTTATTCTGTCTTTATATTAGTGGACATTGCTTTAGATGTGTGGGTTACAGAGATTCGTAGGTGTCGGTAGTGCATTTGTGTAAGCCACAGTTTGTGGACTAGGATAGCCGATGTCGTAGTGTCTATTATGCTTGACTTCACTCTCCAAACTTTATCGTTAGATCTGAAAATAGAAATGTTTAGAACAATGTTTGCGGTTATTTTGGACCCTTTTACTGACACCAAAACTACTTTTTTTTCAACTTGCTCGTTTTTGTTTGACTTAGTGCAAAAAATAAGTTGGTAAAATGTTTGCTTCTTCCTATAATTATGTCAACGCATAACTACACAATTTGGTTTTGGAAGTTAAAAAAAGATTTAAAAAAAATATGAAAACAGTCAACATTTAAAAGTGTTTGAGGCTAAAACTTGCTTATTTACATATTTCCTACATAACGAGCATTACAAATAAACGACACTTCCTGTCCTACTAATATTTTAAACTCGAAAGTTTGTAAGAATGGATGGATCGATGTTTATTACTCTTTCACGCCAGAAAGACTGAACAAATCTGGATGAAATTTGGCACAGAGATAGATTATAGTCTAGGATAGTTTTTAACCGCGGGTGAAACCGCGGGGCGCAGCTACTTAATAATAAAACTATGACTGTTGCTAAATTGTTATTTTTGTTGAGTCTCCTTTTTAAGCCATAGTGAATAAGATAAAACAAAGAGAAGACAACCAACAGCCAACTTGAATCTAAACGTTGAAAATATTCAATCGAAATCTAACCGATATAGCAATTCTATATCGTCTGCTATTTTAAAGTAAATTCAACTTGGACGGAGCGTGACTTGGCATGCGAAAGTTAAAATATCGGCATGCAAAAGTAATTTTATCGCTGAATATTGAAATTTCAGCTCAAAGCTTAAACTAAGAGCTCTTAAAATAAATGCTTTTGTGATCAAACATGCTAAAAAATGCTGGCAGGCTTTTACCAAACGATAATTTTGGAGCGCTACATTTTGGACAATATAAAAAATAAAAGCGATGATAGCCTAATTAGAGAAGGCCCGTCTCTCAAGCCAGAGGACCCAGCCGACGGCATGCACCAATTTATTCATTGTTTGAACATATCTGCGTATTGTATGTCATCTGCTACATGATTGACGCCCGGTGTATGGCGACAGACTAGCTCCCTGTCACATTTGGGACTGAATATCGTCCGGCGTAGTGTAGGTGTTGTATTACACCTCTGCTAGCCCCCTCGGAGGAAAGACGTGACGATACGTACCTACGTATAGAAAATAATCTAAATAACTTAAAAGAATAGTAGGTACATAATACGTTAATATGCGTTGTTTAGCCTCGGAATAACAGAGTCTATTGTCTTATTCAATCAAGTTCAAAAATTTAAAAGAAAGAAAAAGACAAAATACTGTTCAAATATACAGCTTTTATTGCTAAGAGGGTTTATGTTGTTCAAACTTTACAACACAATCACACTATTCTGAGCTTCATTTTGAAGTCACGTAATTAAACCAGCAGGGTTGAATTTTTTACTGATTGTATGTGAAATTCAACGTCTATTCGCAAATACTTTTCAAACATTGGAAATCCGATCAGCGCTGAAAAATATCCAAACAAAAAAGGCTAAAGCCATAGTAATTACTTCAATAAGCCATTCAGCCTGCAAGCGCTGCAAGCTAGTTTTGATATTGATGTGACGATATAAAGTTTAAAATACTTTGTAATTTTTCTAAAACGTATTTAAATTGGTACATTATGTGTGTAATTTTCGGAACATTTCTTCGTGAATTTTGTCCTAGACTGATTTCCATTTAATGTAATTTCTTTCTTCGTTCACTAACGTTTTAATCTATACATCACTTAAAACTAAGTTAACTTACCTGCCATTAGGGTATTTATTATTAATTTAAATATGGATATAATTTTCGAACTCATCACGAAACCATTAAGTTGTACTGGGGCCGCGCAGTCCTTAATTTCACTGTCTTCAACTGAAGACTGACAGCGGCATTTACAACACAAAAACTGTCCTCTACAAAACATCTCAACTTCTCATCCATTACAGCTTTTAACTTCACTTATTTAACGCACTCTCTTCGAAGAGCAGCGTTGGTTGATGAACAAACAACGAGTGTAGTCTCCATTCATCATGCAGTAGTTCTTTGTGTAGGGCACTGGCTCGAAAACAGGTTAGCACGTATGCATCGTCGAGGCTTAAACATCGGAACTATCTAGGCTGTCCAGTAGGAAATTATGTAGATTCTGAACACGCAAACCTTCGGTTGTGTAAAGGCTTATCCAAATTACTTCAGACTGCTGGCTGGTTGCCAGTTTTTAGTCACGTTGCAGTCGCGAGATAACTGCACTGATTTGAATGAGTTTTGTAGCGGATTTGTTTCTTAAAATCTGCTAAATAAGTGTGTATAATGTATTTTTATTTTCTTTGATAATATTGGTTAATTCTTATCGATAATAATAAGTGTATATTTATTATCATAGTGTTAGAGTCATAAATTTAAGAACAGCACAATATCGGACATCAAGCATTGCTCATGTACATAGTAGGCAAAGAAATTTTTTTATCATTTATTTTTCACAGAAATTAAGTGTAAGTACTCGTATTCATGATAAGAATTTGAAGCACTTCAAATCCAATTTAAGGCAATTTTAATAACGTTAATTGAAAATCACTTATCCAAGTAATTTTGTCGTCTAGACGTTGTATGTAAGTATTATAACATTGTCAAAGCCCTCAAGTTTTATACCTCTTGAATCGTAATTTGATTGAACTTAGTGAATATTTTCACGGGCGACTAATGCGACAAGCTGTCGATTGTTGCTATAGTGTATCCAAGTTACAAATCTCAGCGAGAAATGCATCATGTAGATGCAAATCTAGTCTTAATAAACTTTACAAAATTGACAACATTATTACTAGTGGCTCTGTTCTAACTGAAGACCTCGCGACCGGCGTCTGTCCTCTTCTAAAGGTAGCATTTGTCAATCGATTGTCTTGATTAGGATCGATAATCATATCATTTTTTTTTCAAGAATCGGTGAAAAAATGCAACTTGTGAACTTGTGCGACTTGAGGAAGACAGCCATCTGGACAGAAATCCGGACATACGTAAGCATTTTTGTTGAAGCTTCAGCAGAGAAGCTTCGCTCGCTGACGCTCGCTTGGTCAATTATCGACTGCTCATCATCCTCGTACGATTGCATTAAAAAAAGAAACAAAATAGCTGCGAACACTATGACTATGTAAGACATTTTGTCTTAAATAGTCTGTGACTGAAAATAAGAAGTAGCCACTCCTGTGTCGCAAAGACGAAACTGAAAAATCTTTTGTAGAGACATTTACTTAATATTTTATTAATTTTCCATTCAATTTTCTTGTTTACAAGACTGGCGAAATTTAAGTCAACATTGATTTTAAAAAGTAGTTTTATAACACTTACCGTAATCTCTGTGGATTCAACTGCAAAGTGTAATAAACTGTAATGAGTTTCTAAATTGATGAGTTGAGTTCAACTTCTTGACAGCTTAAATCTAATAAAAATAATGAATACTGTTACTTGATGAAACATTGATTTAATCATGGATTTGATTTAATCAAAACTTCGATTTTCGTTATCCACCGAGGACTGAAATAAGAAAAATACATTTTTAGTGAGAATTTTTTTTTTAAGAAAAAATCAATTTTGTAATAAAAATTTTTTACTAAAAAATTTTTGAAATACAAACTTTTTTAAATTGATAAATACAATTTTGTTGAAATACATAGTATACTTCCCACGCTTATTCCACACACAAAGAAATATCATTTACCACACTTTTTCACACTTTATAAAATTAAATTTCCTGTAAAACTTGTAACCTCTTACCACATACATTTTTAAAAAGACGATAAAGGTCTTGAACGCTGTAAAAAGCACAATGCGATTTATAACTCCACCGCAGCGTACAGGGGAAGTAGTTTTAAAGATATATTAACTAAGAAAAATGCAGAGAATGGGGACCTCTTATGCATCACAGAAAGTAGACTTTCTGTGATGCATAACATTAACATTAACAGGTCGTAGAACAAACTAATTGAGAACCTGCAACTGGCATAGTATCGACATAAAAAATAAATTGGCTAAAAATAAATATCGTCACGCTTTTCCCTCGAAAGGCCTGGCAGAGGTATATAGCACCCACACTTAGCCGGACAATATTCAGTCCTAAAATGTGACTTTGAGCGAGCCTGTCGCTGTACACCGGGCTCCAGTTAGGTAGCAGATAACGTTAAGCGCTAATCAAATGCTAATAATTTAGATGCCAGTGATAGATACATTTTAATAAAAAGCTACTCATTCCAGATGTTCTGTTGTTCTTTGAATGTTTTAGAGAACTATAAGAACAATTAATTATTTACAAGTCTTAAAATGTTCCAAAGAAATGATTTCGCAAATACACCCAAGTTATACAGATTTATTTGTTAGAGAGTGGAAGGCACTTGCTGTATTTTTCCGTAACTTAACAGATTACAAAAGACTCATGTAACTAATAAAGAAAAAGTGTAACCGCATCACGCCAAATCATATATCATAGCTCATACCAATGCCGCTACAAAAGAAAACAATATTGTGATGTATTTCCCAAAGACAAATAAATCACGTTATGAGTAAGCAAAATTGTAATTTATAGTCATTATTCTTTAGTTCACCTTTACCACAAAAGAAATAAAAAGTCGTACACACACCGGACAGTATATCTTTTAGAAAATAGTCCGCGATATCACTCGGAAACATTTTATGGCCCTATTAGGTAATGGTGCCCAACTATATTTTATTCAAATACATAAATGTCCGGCCACGGGGTTAGTTTGGGATTTTTTTAGTACGGAACGAAACATTGAAAATAGGTAGGTTTAATGGTGTTATAAAGAAACTCGTAGTGTATGGCGATGTTCATTGTTAAAGTAATAGATACGCTCAAAGGCAGTTTTTTTAGATCAATGGCATAGCTTTTTTCGAAAAATAAGTAAGTTACTTAACTTATAAAAACAATGAAAATTCCAAACTGGCTCATCATAAGTAGACTCGTTTCCTTTTTAATATTTGTCATATTTCAATGTACTCGTATATAATATGTATATATGTATTAGTATATTTATTGATGTAGGTACTTGTGTATGTTTATGACTGGGTAGTTTATTTGTATACCTATTTAGTAATTATTTATGTTGGGATTAGTATGTAGTTCATTATAATTCTCAAATTAGTAAGTTTATTTAACCTTAATTATTATTATTTTTCTTTAGCACACACCACCGTCCATGCTTAATCATAATGTTTTTATTCCATCCAAAGGTTGTCTGGAAGAGATCGCTCTTAAGCGATAAGACCGCCCATTGCGCCTTTATTTTTGAGTGTTTAGTTTAGATTTATTTGTATTTGGTGTCAATAAAGAGTTTTTGTATTGTATTGTATTGTATTGAAAATTTCTTTCTACGTTTTAAGTTTTCATTCCTCAAAAAACGAACGGTTCCCGTGGAACTGCGGGCGCAACCGCGAGGCGTAGCTAGCAAATAAAGACCAAACATAAAAAGAAGACAAAATTGTAAACGATCACAATTTTAATCGGTGCCCGTAAAATTATTCAACCAAATAATTGAATTTGGTCAGGATTAACATCAGAATCCTGTCTTTATAATTTAACGAGTTTGTCTGATTCTGATGAAAATATAATTTAGAACTTGTAATTATTCGTTACATTATTTTATTTGAGTGCCATCTTAAATTGACTGATGCATGTTTGACTGACTACTTTAAGACTTTTTTAAGTCTAAATTTCAAATTAAAGGTACTGTTTATGAAATTAAGACTTAAAGAAACACAACGCTGTTTTATAAATATAAAATTACAATGTGCAGAGGTAGCACATTGAAAACGAATTACTTACATAAATTATTCAGATGACTACTTTGATTATTCGATGTAGAACTAAATATTTTCACAGCTGGTGGAGCGTCATTGCTGAATGCAAATGCAAAATAAATTAGCCTCTAGAAAATTACAAGAATAATACTCTAAAACACAACGGAGAGAAGTACTCAAAATACAAATTAAATTCAGCCCCGTCTCAAGCAAATCGTTACGCCTTTTTCGATGTTCATAAAAGTTCTCAAATCGAGTAGTAAACCCCAAAGTTTAGTTCGAGGCCCCGGCACTTGGCTCTCCGCGGGAGCTGCGTCAAGACGGCCTAGCAGAAACCGACCAAACTTTGCCCATTGCCGCACACTTTAATACGACTTTCGTGGTGTTTCGGGACGTTATCGTTATAAAATCGACGTCATGTTTTCCTCTCGACCAAATCTCCGAAACTCAATTACGAATTTATATTTTTCCACAGAATTTCAAAAAAAGATCTGCGACGTTTAATTAAACGAAAAAGACCATAAAACAGATAAAGCTCCAATTGTATTAACTGAAACAGTAGCAATGGACATGAAAGTACGATCGCTACTAATGATGTTTCGTTTAACGACGACAATAAAAATACAAATAGTCCTAGCGGCCATTCAGACGAAAATTGACTAAACACGGCACGTGGTCCCCACTCGGGAGGGAAATAGCTGTGTGAGGATACAAAACATTTGATATTGTCCCTCCCCTATCCCTATCAGTACCGTCGGGTTCAGTTGTACGGGCCGCTCCGGCGCGAGCAGACGTCCCATTCGAAAATTGAAACTTTCTGTTACGTCATACGACATTGCCTGAGGGTGAGATTACGAGTGTCCCTTTTGGGTGAATCGGTTTGGTGGTATGGTGGTTCAATGATTCTGGTGAGATGGTGCGTAAGCGCGGAGTGAGGCGTGTCGCCTTCACGCACATTTGTGTCACGCTGTTGTGGTTCATCACCTGTTTCAACGGTAAGTTCTGTTTTAAATATCGAAATGGGTAAGGGTTGGACCCGTTGCGGTTCGGTGGTCTTGACCGTTGGAGGCGGTGGAACGTTTCGATCTGTTCCCTTGTGTTGTGCCTCTTCCCTTTCTCTTCATTACATTTTATTTTATGTTTAATTTGGCTAAGTACTGGAGTGTCTATTACTTTTAATCTTGAAAGTGAATAAAGATAATATTTAGCAGTTAAATTACTGATATTAACCTATTAAAAGATAAAATTGGGTCTAAATTAATTTCTATAACTAGACTTTCATTGCCAAATATTTTCGACGTTGCTCTCTACTTCTACAAAAGTTGTTCAATTCGATATTATTGCTCGTCTATGAAAAATATTTATTTAAAATATTAACTAGAAAAATAATTTCAAATTTTTCATCGAATTCGAAATTTTCAGATAAAAAAGCTCGTCATCTTCAGAGCGTAAAGCTATTTGCTAATTTGATAGCGTGCCATTCGCAAAAGCCTTTGAAAAATCACCAGTGAGTGCAATTTTCCATTTTCAGTGGCGTGAAAAAGAAATTCCCAGGGATTCATAATTCCTCGATTCATTTTGAAAATATCTAGCGCAGAAAAATTACCAAATCGAGCCACGTACGTTACTGCGTTTTAGATAGGTTGATTGCAACAAATATAGGAGAAAAATTATTAAGTACTTTTGTAATGGAACAATATTAGGTTTAATATTAGGTATTGGGTACATTTTCCAATCCCAATAACATAACAACCAACTAAATTTTCCAAATACTTCTTCGATAAAAAAAAAGATTTTAGTACCTATATTTTAATTTATGAAATAAATAGCCTCTTCTTCTTGTACAACCGGGTACGAGGTGTAATGAAATTCAATCGCCCTAGATATTTATGAGTGTGTTAGATGTTTAAGATTAGTGTATTAGATGAGTTATCCTTTAAGTTTGTAATTGATCTTCGTACGGCCTAAAAATATGACACCAGGGACACAGGCTTAACCAGAATTACTTTTTCAAGTCAAAGTAGTATCATTAAGCATTGTATGGGACATACAAACAACCATAACATAATCTTCACGCCTTTCCCCAAAGAGGTTGGCAAACGTGTATTATAACACCCACGACCACACTTAGCAGGACGATATTCAGTTCCAAATGGGAAAGGGGGTGTACCTAACACCATGCATACCGGTGTATGCATTGTGTTAGGCTAGTCTAGTTATTTAACAGATGAAAGCAAATACGCACATATGTACACAAAAGAACAAACTAGTGCGTGGTGAAAACAAAAATTACAATACATTGTAAACCAGTACAAAAAACTTCTCTAGCGTGTACAAATTAAAACAGCTGCAAAAACACGAGCACCCAATCGTGGAACAAGCGAACGACTTTGAAGCGAACTCGAAACATCGCTAACCAGTCGAGCGATATTCAAGACTTTGGAACTACAAGCAAAGTAAATGAATCCGGTGGTGCGTGACACGCACGAAACATAACTCGGTTAAGTCTATACCGTGTCAAATAAGTTAAAGCTGTGATCTTAAGAGTGATAGTGAGTTTACTCAAAAATATATCTAAACTAATATCATAAGGAGGAAAGATTTGAATGTTAATATGAATAAATTTATAAACAACTGGTCCGATTTAAAAAAAAAATTTCACCATTGGAAAGCTACTTTATCCCTGAGTGACGTATAAAAAGTCTATAAAAGTGACTTTGCAACGCAAGCGATGGGGCGGGGCAAAAGAACTAGTGAAAAATAAATGTGTTTTCGAGACATTTTTATACACACTGTCGTCTGACCCCAAACTAAGCAAAGCTTGCACTCTGGCTGCCAGAGACTGATACACACACATAATATATATCTTTTTAAATAAATACTTAAATATATATTAACACTCAAATATAGAACAAACACAAATGTTCATCACATGAATGTTTGCCCTAGGTGGGAGTAAAACCCATACCTTCAAGCTCAGAAGGCAGGTGCACTACCAACTGAGTCACCGAGGCAGTTAAAGTTAGTAACGGTACGTTGGTCGCCCACCAATTTGTTGGGTTCACGAAATTGTTAACAGGTTGAGCATGGGTGACATTAGCGCAGGATTGGGAATGATAGCGTACTAGAAGAGAGGCCTATGCTCAGCAGTGGCCGCTTACAGGCTGACGATGATGATAATAGATGATGTAGTTAGTCAGTAAGTTGGTGTGTTATTCCGTTGCGGTTATCGAAAATGAAAGGGTCAAATGATAATGCAAGAGATAAGAGATTAGGGTGACTACATGTAACAGCAGTGATGCATAAATTATTAAAACTGTTTTGACGAAATTGTGATAATTGACTGTTATTTTTAGCAGTTGAAGCACAAAGGTTGAAGGCCGTTTAAGTTAATATGAAGGACAGTGTGTTTTATATTAAAATTGTAACACCAAGAAATAAAACCTAAAATATTTTTTCGACAGTCGTTAGTCCATAAAAAACCGATCTAATCGTTCGTTGTAGTTAAAAAAATCGACGTAGTACGAGTCGGACTCGCGCTCTAAGGGTTCTGTATCATTATCAATAAACACGCTAAAATAAATAACTTTTTTTGGGAGCCCCCTTAAATACTTATTTTATCATATTTTTTTAGTATTTGTTGTTATAGCGGCAACAGAAATACATCATCTGTGAAATTTTCAACTGTCTAACTATCACGGTTCATGAGATACTACCTGATGACTGATGGACAGACAGATGAACGGACAGAGAGAGAGAGAGTCTTAATAAAATGGTCCCGTTTTACTCTCTGGGTACGGAACCCTTACTCGTAAAAGGATATTTTGAATAAAACACCACACATTTACATTTTAGTTATTAAAATACATAAATAGAATACCTACCTATACGTTAAGTAAGTAAGAAAGGATAATGATAACACTCCTATTATTAATCTGTAAAACTATTTTCACACACAAAAACTCTCTCATTTGTAATATTAGCAGGATATTTAGCGATGTTTTATCCCTCCATCTAAATACGACTTCACGTTGAAACTTAACACCCGTATAATACTCGTAAGTAGAAACACTTCCGAGTCGAGTCCCTGATTTCGACACTTAAAATGAGATATCAGAGTTAGAACAGTCAATTTCTGTTATTCTTAGATCTCCTTGAGAATATTGAAAGCTTAACTATTAGAGCTAAGAAACGTTGTAACAAGACTTCAGAAGTCATAAGAATAACAGAAGTCAAGAGACTTGCGAAGACTTGCTAGAACAATTCTTTTTACCCGACTGCGCAAGAAGAAGGTTTACGTTATACGAGTGTGTATATGTATGTATGATGTTTCTTTAGCACGTCCCACAGCCTAAACAGCTTCGTGGATTTCGACATGTGAGGTATCATTTGAATCGTCTTGATAGTGGAAGTGACATAGGGTGTGCATGCAGCCGGGTTTTTTTTTAATAATGTTACTTATTTCCATTCGGAATTTCTTTTTTACATTTTCATAATTTCATTCGAAACATGGATTGGTCGGTGTGTCATTAGGAAATACCTACTCGTACCTACTCATCATTGGCCTAGTAACAGTATTTACTCGTACGAGAGACTATTGAAATTATACACTGGCTGCGCCCCGCGGTATTACGGTATGAATTATATGATATGAGATATAATTATGATCATCATATTATGATGATGCGATTGAAATGATAGCAATAATTATGTTTCATCCAAGGTATCCGAATTTCATCTAATCCGTCCATCCGTTTGAGCGTGAAAAAGTAACATACAAACACATACACGCACCAGCAATCTTTTTCCCGTATAATATACTTAAGTAGGATTTATAATTAGGGTTATTATGTAGCTTCCGTTTCTTTTTTGCATCTGCGCTTTAGGCTAACATCCTCGGGAGCCATTTAAAATAATGACGCCAATTTTTGAGTTTCGCCATATTTTATTGCAATAAAAAGTATTAAATCCTTATTAACTTTGCACAGTATTTGTTTGTTCGAACTTTCAGAAAAATGTCACAGCGTTAGCCACAATAAAAATAAAAACTCAAAAAACTGCTGTTTTCAAATTTCGAAATCGGCCAACATGTAATTTGTCGAGGAAATAACAAAGAATCATGACGATATGTCATCCGAATGTTTTGCAAAACGCCATTTATTCTAGGTTCGTTGAACCACCAAACCACCTAGTATGCTAGCTATAGTTCTTACCAAAGCATATTTATGTAACTAGGTATTGATTAATGGTGTATACACACTATCGACATCGATACTTCGCAGTTCAACATTTTTTCCAACTTAAGGCTTAAGTCCACAATCATTATGTAAATAGCGCACCTCATATATACGTAATTACGCTGGCTTAATAGTTCTCTGATAGCACATATGTAGGTCTACGACCTTTCCCAAGCTTTTTACCCTGAGGCCTTGAACTTTAAGGGAAGGCGATTACTTCAGTGTTCCATCAAATAGATTTTCCAAACGGTAACAAAAACTCTTTCAATCTAATTCGCTTCAAAGGGACCTAAAATATTGACAACTGAAAACGATAAAAAAACGAGGTTGATTGTTCAGTTCTAGGCAAACCTTTTTTCTTTGATAAAAGGAGGTCGTTTTTCAATTTGGAATACAAAATGTTAACATTTAATAAAGGAAATAGTTAAACGGTTAAGTGTTTCTCTCTTAACCATTTAACAGGTATATTTCAAGGTTAAGTGAGAAAAATTAGAAAGTAGAGAAAAAGCAGGAACATTTTTCTTTCGAATGTTTTGCGTCAACTAACTAAAAAGGTGAAAATTGTCTCACGCTATTCAATGGCTCCGAAACATGAAAACTATGTTTCTTGTAGATAAGGATTTATGCTGTAAATCTAGTATTTTATCAAAACTTAGAAATGTACCTATTTCTGTTTTCATTAATACAAATAATGCATGTTCATTTATAAGTAAATTTGTAAAATATGCATTGCAAACTAGAAACTAGTAATTAAATTATTTTATCAATCAAACGCAGCCATAAATCATGTCAAAAATGTATTTTAAAAATTATTCACATCAAGGTCCTTTAGGGTTTAGGAAAAACGGCAAAAGATCCACCCTACACCCTACATACTGAAACATTCTCAAGGGTTTATATACATACATACATATACTTTCTACCTACTATATAACGCTAAGCGCATTCCAATACAGCTTCTGTAACGTTCCGTTGTAGATAAAAATGAGATTAGACACAAGCAGAGATCCAAAACGACAGTGTGCCAAATCGGTGCCTATACATTGTTTCTGACGATCGTCCTTGAACTTTACGAAGGACGAAGTGACGATCACACCCCGTCAAATGTGGCATGAAATCTACAACGATCTCGTCTCAATCTTTATGGCGGTTGGGTTAAACTACAGGATAGATAAGAATACGACTTGGGCCGTGCTACTGGGTTTTAAATTAATTTGCTGAATTCGGGAGCGGTCGTTCGATGTATGGACGGCTTAGGGTAGGTACATTTACCCGAATGTCGAATGAGGGTAATGTTTTTCGAGCGTGATTGTCTGTCTAATTCTTTGGCTTCCTCTACGATTTAAATGGCTTAACTAATTGAAATTGAGATTGAAACGACGAGGTATCGTTTGATTTGTCTTTAAATCCTTAGTGTATTAAATTGTAGTCATAAACATACATTTTGTAGTCGAAGATTTTTTTCCCGACGGACTAGACAGTTTGACCACTGGTTCGTCTGATGGGAAGCATCGACGTACGAGATTCTTATTAACCTACTATGAAAGCTGACGTGATTTTATACACTTTAACTGAATTATAGGGGAAATACACACACTATCAGTCAGTAATTACTCCATGATAAAGGTCACCGGATGTTAGTGTATATTTTTATTTTTTCATTGTAAGGAGGTATTAGAAACTGACTAGAAATTGTAGCGTTGTTTTCTATATGGGAGATCTATATTGGGATTCAGAGGAAGGATGAAGTTCCACTATTACATAACATTCCACAGGCACAGACTTTAGCTCACTCACCATTTTCCGTTTTCTACGACCAATCAAATCATTTACAAAAAAAAAAAAGAAAGCAAAGTTTAAATATAGGTCTTTATTTTGGTAAAAAACCTAAGTAATCAATTATGTCACAATCAATCTCCCCGCTTTTATATAAGGAGTCCATTTTGTCCCCCAGTGAATCGGATAATTAGATATTTCTACTGAACAAAAACATAAATAAATCTACTCCTATTATCGCTGGAGAAATACGATTATTATATCCTTTTATAAACAAAAGTAACAATATTTACCAAATTATTAACAAGAAAATAACAAATACAATATTAAGGAAAGTGTAATAAGATCCTTAGTTTGTTCCCAATAGTGGTTTGTTTATTGTTTACTCTTAGCAATCACTAAATTGATCTCCAAAGCTACAGCCAGATAAGGATGTACTCGAATGTCTTCAGATTACTTCATTGCAGAAGGACAACTACAAATGACGACAAATCACCAAAAAAAGGATATATGGGCGCGAGTTTGGGTATTTGAGTAGGAAAACCACTTCACTTGAGTATATTTTGAAATGTTTATAATCATAAAAGCTCAATTGACAATTCACTAATAATGTCTATTAATTTAAACAAGTGAAAACTATTACAAACAATTTTAACCGGACAAATATCGCGGAGCATAAACACGCGCAATCGTTAGGTAGAAAACACTGCCTCGTCGCTTGTCGGCTTGGCGCATCGAGACGGCCGGCGCACGCGCACCGTTCTATCCATAAGCGACGAGCGTTTTAAAATCGCCCGGTAAGTACAGGTAAGTATTTCTTTGTTTTTATTATTTACTTATTTATGTGTTTAGTTTAGTTTATATTTTAATTTATTTATTTATTTTATGTATTATATTTATGTGACACCCCACAGATAGAAAAACGTCCATAACATAACCGACTACGTTTGTCAATTCTAATCCTATCTTTTCATTTTTTTTATATTATAAAAGCGTAAGTGGGTTTGTTTATTTGTAACGCTTCCATGCTCAACCGATCTTCACAAAATCTTGCATACACGTTGTCAGGGGTACAGATATAGAGTGCCTTTCATCCTGAAAATATCGACGTTTTCCAAGACACCGCGGGTGAAACTGTGGAGCTTAGCTAGTAAAAATAAAATATGATGGTTAGTAAAGGTTTAAAATAAGTAACCGTGTGAATTATTTAACGTAAAAGGGACGATGCGATATTGGACGTCGCCACGCGCCATACAATTTAAATTGCATGTTTATTATTATTATTGTACCTAATGTTACACAGTCTGTTGCTTGAACTGTAGTCGCTTAGCCATAAAAGTTGACAATGTTATCTTTCTGTATTCATTAATTCCTTTGTTTAATTCGTAAATTTTTCCAAAAATTTTCGTGGGTAGGTGTATAGGTATTCCACAACTTTTATTCAGTAAAATTTTTGCGCGTCTCATTTCAAAGTTGTAAATCTGTCTCTTCTCTAATCTTTGTAGTAACCCAGTCTGTCCATCTTAGCATAATGCCGGGACGATTAACCGAAGCCGATATGTTTGTTTTGGGCACGGGCCGGAAGACGGTCCGCTTCCTGCACTAGATAGCGCCATCTATGTATCATGGTCCCAAACAATGCATGCCAGTTAGTTTCGGGTAGAGTAAGTTATGGTTCTGTGAAATGGATAGTTCGTTGCATAGTTTGAATGTTCTATGGGCAGGAAGGCAGGATTGTTTAAAGGGCGTACTATCCATTTGTTGGATTTGCTCTCCCATTTCACTTTGAATCTATGTTTAGTATACCGATATATGTATCTACATATTATATCGGTGCAAATCTGCTAATACGAGTAGGTACGAGTATATGTATTTCAGAAATACCAAATAGCTAAACGTCAAATTTAGTAAGACAACAACAGTTTGCGGCTTTTATAGATTAGAGTAAGTAAATCTACACTCCTTAATATTATAAAGAGGAAATATTTGTATTTTTGTATGCTAGTAACGAATAAACTCAAAAACTACTGGTCCGATTTCAAACATTCTTTCACATTAGAAAGCTACGTTATCCCTGAGTGACATAGATTATGAAACGCGAGGGAACCACGGGCAAAAGAGCCTAGCATTTCATAATTATTATTGTGATAAGATTGTTAAATAATAATTGAAAATCAATATCATCAAAACTTTTGTCACTTTGTTATGAAGCAGTGAAACAAATATATAATTATGTATAATGATGAAAAATATGTCTATATTGTGTAGGTATGTATGTAGTATGTAGGTATGTATGTAGTATGTTGTAAAAATAATGCTTGAATTCGAATGAAACATATTTTGCTTGAATGACCTAATCACCTACGCATAAGCGTTTGAAGATATTTTCAAACCTGTACGCCCACACTTAAGCCTACGCGTAGGTTTCATTATCAAAATGCTAAATAAAGATTTACCCAAATTGATACAAAACCAAATTTAGCTTGTTTGTTAAGTTCCATTATATTATTTTATAAGCTACATTTTCACATTTCAGAATAAACGCTCAAATCACCCGTTTCATTTAAGAAATATTTTCCCTTCATAAAACTTATCTCCTCTATAATTTTATTTTCGTCGTATACGCCACTTATCTCGGAACATAAATCAGTTTTCTTGGGCAGTAAAAAAATATCTTCACTTAATTCCGCTACTACTCGTAATATCTGCCTTTGAGATTTACTGGCGGTAACTTTTCTATCGTTTGTTATATCTTTTGTTTATTTATCGCGCAAAGCGAAGGAACGTGAACGAAGCCGTGGTCAAATCTACAGAAAAAAAAAACTTTTTCCAAAGAAATCCTTACCAATTATAAAATCTAAAGTAACTGTGTCTGTCTGTTTGTAGGCTTTTCACGGCTGAATGGATTTTGATGAAATTAGATAAATAGTTAGTATCTGACAATTATATTTATTCAGAAAAAAGTATCCAAAGACCTTCCGTTTTTGGATACTTTTTCTGAATAAATAAATCTTTTTGTCATAAAATTCTGTAAATTAATAAAAAATAACGCGCTGTTTACCAAATGCAACAGACAACATCACAGAATAGTACGTAGTTTACGTAGGTACTAAAATAACAACTAACAACAAAAATTAAAATTAATTTTTAATTGGCTCAAAACCAGCCAGTATTTTTTTTTATGTTGGACTCTGATCTCTTTGGTAACGGATTATTATTCATAATTTGATAAATTGTTACAGTATATCACGAGGAGGGCTTATGGATACTATTTTCTGAATAAACGCGAACGAACTTGCGGGCAACAGCTAGCTTATAATAATTTTATTATACCCTTTAAAGATCCTAATTCTAAACTTATAAATAAAAAAATGGGTTTGATTGTTTGTTACGCTTTTACGCTCCAATTACTCAACTGGTTTATTTATCTTAAAACTTAGCTAACACGTTTTCAGGTGAACGAAAAGGCATATATTTAATCACAAAAAATAACGGTTCCTATAGTAACCCGATGAAAACGAGGGACGTAGCTAGTATATAATAAATGCTTAACAATAATTTAGATGTTATGTAAATAAACATATTTATTAGTAAGTCAACAAAGCATAACCTTTTATTTTTCCAAAAAACAACAGCCATCATTGCCTAAACACGCACCTTCTATCAAAACAAATTTATGAATCCACCACAATAACATCACCTAAAATACATGAAAAAGCGTTTAATACCGAAGCAATAATTTGCCTTTTTTATTGCATGCCTAAATACCTAGTTCCCAACCTTCGTAATGCTCCGGTAAAAGCTACATCGTACTGTTTTTTCGCCGGCAAAATGATATCTCGTCTTATGAATATTTAAAAGAACAGGATATGGGTAGAATTTTTCCAGGCATAAAAAACTGTCAAGCGATCCAGGTGAAATGGCACACATAAAATGTTTTGCGACTTTTGCCTTTCGCAATGAGATATTTGTTCTGCGTGAAACGTAGAACTTTTTCTTGCGTATCGCGTCGGTTTGTTCTCTCGAGGGCATTTTAAAGTTCATAAACGCGAAATGGGAGCGTATTTGTTTATTTTTGGAGCCTTTGTTGTGGTTAAGCAAATCGTCGGATGTTTTACGATTTCTTGCGGTCATTATGATTAGCTTTAGGCTTTACTCACACAGCTCTGCGGGAGTGACGAGCCAAATCTCCCGTGCAGAGGGGGTTGTTGTCACTGTGTTGTGCCGACTTGTGCCGTGTACGTTTTATTCACCGAGTGTAAGGAGGTCTACTGGGAAAACTAGGCATTTCTTTGTTTGACCATAACTTGAGCATAGTTGATCCAATCTTGATTAAGTTTGCTGGCAAGTAGTTCATTCAGATACAATTTTAACCCCCAACGCAAAAACGATGGTATAAGTTTGACGTGTCCATGTCCTTGTGTGTGTGTGTGTGTGTCTGTGTGTGTGTGTGTGTGTGTGGCATGGTAGCTCCCGAACGGATGAACCGATTTTGATTTTTTTTGTTTGTTTGAAAGGTGAATTAGTCGGGAGTGTTCTAAGCTATCTTTAATAAAATCGGTGTCGGGGGTTTTTTTTAATTTTAATGTATAGGTACATGTTAAATTTGAATTGTGAGAGAAATTGCAAGAGACGGTATGGAGGCTAGTATTATTGATCTAATGTCTCAGTGTGTACTCGGACGTCTCGGCATTTGTTTGTCAGACGGTAAATTAAGTATCGTTGATTCAATCTTTATGACTTTGCGGAAAAATAATTTGTCTCAATAAAACCTCTAAGTTCGTATATGAGCTAAATCAAGCCAGAGATTGTGGTGATATGAGAGTACTCCGTTCGAGGCGAGCTACTAGTTATACAAAAATGCGGTCCTGCGCAAGATCAAGTGGAGTAAATTGAAAATCGACTTAGGGTTAGCTTGGATTGTAATAGACTTAGAATAATATTGTATGTAGAACTTATAACGTCTAACTCAGCTTAAAGTGCTTTCTTTAACTTCAAACTTCTGTAAGTTCAAAACGCTTGCTTGTAGTTTTAGCAGTAGCTGGCTTTAACAGCTTTATTGTATTATTATAGAAAACACTAGCAGCGACTCTCCCTGCCCCCCCCCCCCCCCCCTACCTGTATTCCCCTCAAATAATAATTAAAGATTAATGTTAACAAAAGTCACGGTCCCCGGAGTCCGTGGAGTGTAATTGATAAATAAAAATAAAAAAAACTCTCCCTGGCTTCGCACGTCTGTAGTTTTACCAACTAAGCAAAGCTTGTACTATGGCTGCTGTAATAGAGACTGATATACATACTTTAATATTTTTTAATACATATTTAAATAGATATTAACACCAACACATGGAACAAACACAAATGTTCATCACATGAATGTTTGCCCTAGGTGGGAATCAAACCCACGCCCTCCAGGTCAGAAGGCATGTGCACTACCAACTGAGCCACCGAGGCAGTCATTAGGTTTAAAATTCAATAATTTATTTTATTGAACCTTCCGTGAAAAAATATCTAACTGATGGCGAACGCATTAAAATCTGTTGCATGGTTAAGAGGAGTTAGTGGATATACTCGTACAGAAGAGGCGAAAAGCGATTTTGTTTCAAACTATGTAGAGAAGGGTGCTAATATCTATTTAAATATGTATTTAAAATTATCTAGGTATGTATATCAGTCTCTGGCAGCCATAGTACAAGCTTTTCTTAGTTTAGGGTCAGGCGCCCGTGTGTGGAAGTGTCCCGAATTTATTTATTTTAAGATTATGATGATGACGATGATTCATGAACATTTTAATTATTATTTAATTAATTTTTTTAGAGATGAAGATATTTAGATTATAACTTCTGAAAATTACGTAACTAATAGTTGATTACATTCAGAGAGATAGATAAAGTTCAAACTTGATAGAGCATCTTAATTGTGTAATTTATCAAGGCACTGGGAGTGCCATAGAATTGAGGAGGTGTATTAATTTGACGCTCCCGAACTAATTCCTCTCGAACAATAGACTAAGTATACTTTAAACAATGACCATTCCGGCTGTGCTGGAATGTATACTATCTATTGTAGATATACTAGGTATGTTTTAAGACTTATTAGTGAGGTTTCACACCAAAGTGGCCAGCCTGCCGACATGACGTGTGCTAACTGCAACTTGATTTCTTTTGAAATAATATAACATATCGTCACGCCTTTCCCTCGAAAGGGCTGGCAAAGGTGTGTAACACCCACACTTCACCGGCCGATATTCAGTCCCAAATGTGACAGGGGGGGAATCTTTGAAATATGGTCACCAAAATCAAGAAACATAGCCACCGAAGTCTGCGTTACACGTCGTGTTGGCGGTCGTCGGTGACTTCGGTGACTTCCTAAGTATAAAATCATGCCTCGTTAGATTAATATAGCAATTTTACAGAAATTTAACCTTTAATTTTGAACAATAAAATCTTTTTAACCGTATATTTGAACTAAGTAAGTCTGTCAGATTCGATCTGATCTGGCTGACTACTCAGCCTATTTGAGTAGATAGGACATATTCCGTTTTTTTTCAGGCCACACCAAAACTACGTTATTTATTACACCCATATTACACCTAATCAATTGACGTCATAAAAGTTGACAAACAAAAAAACAAGGTCCAATTTAATTCTTCACTTAACCAATATTTCCTAATATCTATACTATTACACAAGTCTATAGGGTTCCGTGAATAATATATAAAAACCGGGCTGAAGACCGCGACCAAATCGAGTGTCATCGATCAAAGAAATCACGTTCATCAATAATGTAGTAGCAGTGGCTGCTAAATCATCGCCGATAGTGGTTCCGTAATACACTAGGTAAGGATGGCTTTCGTAATATAGTAGCAGAGCCCGGAACTATTATATAGGTATTTATTTTATGACTGAACTAGCGACCCGCTACATGGTACGGCTTCATACGCTAAGTATAAATTATCCGTGAAAAATTATACAAATATTGGTGAAAACTGCATCAAAAACCATTAAGAGGGGTAGCTTAGGAGAAGTTACTGGAAATAAATAACAAACACAAATGTTCATCACACAAATGTTTGCCCTAGGTGGGAATCGAACCCACGCCCCCAAGCTCAGAAGGCAGGTTCACAACCAACTGAGCCACCGAGGCAGTCAAATATAAGGGATATGATACTTTTTTTTTAATTTAAATATTTCTTTTACAACGTTGTTTTTTTCTATCTTCTTAATATCTGATCTTTTGTTTTAAAAGTACATAGTAGAGATAGAGTAGTAATGTAACATGTAAAAAAGAAGCAGAGAAGAGGTGGGGCTTCCTGTGACCACAACTCACTTGAGAGAAAGTGACAATGCGGTCTAAAATGAAGCACGCTAGCCCATGAATCACTCCTGTCTAGCCTTTTATTTACTTATGGCAATAATGTTATTGGTAGACATGTGGAATCTAACGGGTGATCGCATGGTTTGGAATGAGATGGGGGAGGTCTTTACCCACGAGTTAGATAGATAAATAAACTCTTTATTGTTCACACCACAGATAACAAATATAACAAGAGAAAAATTATGATAAAACTTATTAAATAGTGTAACAACTGGCGGCCTTATCACTAAAAGCGATCTCTTCCAGGCAACCTTAGGATGGAGAGGATAACAAAAATAAACACAAGATTGATACAAAGAAACAACAAAACATCGAGTATTATACCTATACACCTACATAAACTATTTAAATAAAACTTACATAAAATTACATCATACTAATATAATACATTCTAGTAGGTACTTAAACTTATTACTTAGTTAGTTAGGTGAGCTTGTCTAGATTATGTCGAGGATGAATAGATCGAGCTTAATATGGTCAAGCTAAAAACTGATGACGTACTTGTTTGCACCTACACAAACATAATAAAGTATTAAAACAGCTAACAACTAACACAAAAATGACGAGTGAAATTACTTGACATGTGGTTTTATAGATGTTATTTTACTCGTGTATTAAATTCCTTTCTACAAACATGTTTTTTATGCCATGTTTGTGTGTCCCATGCGACAGTCACGTTACTAAAATTTACGGCTCTCGCATGTCTTAAAACAATAGGTAATTTAAAACAGAAGCTTCGAAATTAGCATTAAAGTTCATTGGATAAGGGTTTTTAATTTAATTGGGTGTGTTTGTTTTGGCCCTGGCTGAGGAGGTACTCGCGAAATTGTGTTTTTATTTTTAAGCTAAATCTACATATCGTTACGCCTTTCCCCCGAAGAGGGTGGCAGATGTATAATACAACACCCACACTTCTCCGGACGATTTTCAGTCCCAAATGTGACAGGAGGCGAGCTTGTCGCCATACACCGGGATCCAGTCATATAGCAGATGACATACAATACGCACATACGAGTATGTTCACACAGTGAACAATTTGGTGCGTGCCGTCGGCTGGGTTCGAACCCGCTCCGCTCTAAATCTAAAGTAAAAATATGTTTTCAGCTCACCTGAGGAATCCTTTTGTGTCTTGGTGACATAGTTTTAATTTGAGATCAAAAACGTATTCTAATTTTTTAGTTTTTAAAAATTTTATTTGTTGTCACTAGTTGTGCTTTAAACCATTTTAATGCTTGTTTTTGTCGCATTAAAAACTGCCCACTCACCAAGTTTATAAGGACACCTTTTTAATCATATGCCAGGGCTAGAAAACCTCATATAACGACTATGTAATGCGACCGTACTTCAAAGTGGCCTGTATATTATAATAACATATTTTACGCGCTTGCCATCTTGCGGTTGACGCAAATGACCGTTTATGTGAAAAATGGGGGCGTTTTCGAAAAATCTGTGTCAAGGGACCTAATTTTAGACCGTTTATGGGCTAATTTTGAAGGATGGGTCGGTTGATGTGATGCGCTAGAGTGTAAACAATGTAGCTGGTTAGGTAAATATTTTAGGTCAACGTACAGATAGTTCACACATATTTTAGTACACGGGGTTAAAAGCTCGATATGTACTCAGCCAAAAACACGAAAAATTAAGAATTCAAATTCTGGTTTGAAATTTTTACATTCGTCAATTATCTAAACTAATTTATTATTATCTTGAATTATAATGAACTAACTCATTACTTAGTCTACTTACCCCCTATTCGCATACTTACTCAGTTACAAGTAAAATACAAAACTATTATTAGTGCACTGAGAAAAATGGCAAATTTGAACTGAAACAACGTTTGCTATATGTAATAGAGCATATTCTGTGGCTATGTAAATATTTTAGACTAGTTTTGGTTTTTCCGAAATGACACATTTAAAGTGACTTTTTTTGACATTTGACTTAATAGCATGAATATAAAAAAACCATTCATACATCTTTTTTGGATGCAATTAGCATTAGACAGCAAAGAATCGCAAACACAAAAAAAGCTTCATGCCGACAGTAATCTACGGGAGTCCACACACCAAAGTCAGTGGTCCACCGACAAAGCCCGCCGAAAAGACGAGCGAGGCTTGATTTCTTTTGTAATATGGCCGCCACGTCAAGAAACATAGCTGACGTCGGCGGCTTTGTTGGCGACTTTGATTTGATGTAAGTACTAAATAGGCTTTATGAAGACGACAATAGTCAGTGGCACTGTGAAAAGACCCAACTGCTGAAGAAAACGCTAAAACGTAAAAAATCATATCTTAATATTATTAGCATATTCATTTTGTAAAATGTCCAAAGACTGTAATGACAAAAATTCTATCCTATTCTAACTAATCATATATTCAGGGCCTGATTTACCCACAGGCTAATAAGGCTGAAGCCTAGGGCGCAAGGACCAAGGGGGCGGCGGGCGGGCGCGGCGCTGAGCCGACAATGAGACTAGACTTGTTTGTACGTAATAATAATTAATAATAATTGGTAATTTTGGGAAAATAAAATTCCTGCGTGCGCTCTGCTCTGCGTGCCCCCGCTCCACCCGCGCCCGGCTGCGGCAGCCGACACAGCCGCGCCAACGGCGCCAAGCACCGCGTTCAAGTTTAAACCGGTTTTTTCGGCTATTTATTATTTCTTACTTTTTCTTTCATTTCGTTTCACACTCCAGAGAGAGTGCGATAGTGGGGTAGGTAGATTGAGTGAGAAAAATAGAGGTAATTAGGTCAGTGAAGAGTTATTGTTATTATTTATGATAGCATAATAATAGGTATGCGTAATTAATTGTTTTTACTAAACAGTTTTCACTACAGATTATTGACAATCGCACGCTCGCCTTTTTCGCGACTTCATTTAGATTGATATTTTTTTTTAACGTTTTCGTTAATTTTGTTTGTTTTGTTTTATCGAAAACATAAAATGAGTAGTAATAAGAATACTTCGACTGCAAAAAAGCCAAGTGGAGCGGAATATACCTATATATACATTTATTAAGAGTTTATTTAACGATGAGCGTAACCAATTGCAGCGGTGAAAGATCTTTCTCTGCATTAAAATGAGTAAAAAATTACTTACGCTCAACTCTTCGCCAGCAGAAACTTGACGCACTTGTTCTATTATTCATTGAGAATGATTTTCCACAAAGTGTTACTTTTGATAATGTTGTGGAAAGATTCGCCAGCCAGAGAGCAAGAAAAATAGAGAGATTTAAGATTTATTTTTAAACTTGTTGTTTATTTTTAGGATAAAATAAGTAGGTAGATTTTTAAAATACGTGTTGGAATCATTTGGTTCCTTTCGTTTACCTACCTCCTGACAGTTTGATTCAAAGATGTTAGGTTACGTAAGCTCTCTTTCTTCTATACTAGTAAATACACCTGAAAAAATGAATGAAAAGAGATAGAACAGGGCAGGATGGGGGGCGCATATTCATAGTTAGCCTAGGGCGGTCAGAACTCTAAATCAGGCCCTGCATATATTAATTAACGAATTTACTCTCAAAATTTCACGAGAATCGGTTGAGAAGCAGAGAACAGCACATCCGGACATACGAAAGCATTTTTACCCAAGCTGAAACAGAGATACTTCGCGCTCGCTCGGTCAATATACTAGTTAGTTAGACTTCAATACTAAGTCACAGGAATTCACGTCTTCATCTCGCAAAGCTTGCCAATACTCTTTAAAAAGGCGGTAGAAACGCTTACGAATAGAAACTTACGGTGCAGGCGCTTAGTATTCCGTCCTCGCTTCCACGGAACGATAAGAACGTGTTAGTACCAAAACGCCCTAAGGTACGACCCAGCCGTTTGTTTTAACGCCTTTTACAGTAAATTCCTGAAATTATTGAAGTTTCCGAATGGGTTCTTTAAAATTTAATGGCTAGAGAAATCGTGCAGAAGAGTTTTTCTTCATTTTTGAGTGATGTAATGTAATCTAAGCGATATCAAAGTCAATGGAAGGAAATTTAAGTTCAAAAAACCCAAGAAGAGTACTTAATGGGGACCTTTTTAACGAAGTAACTAGGGTTAACTGGGGCAAATGCGTCTGTGGGGCAATCGCGTCTTTCGAGAATTACTGACAAACCCTTCACAGATTTAGCAAGTAACGCCATCTTGTACAGATTATTGCAACTAAAGATAAAAAAGATATAGGTGGCACCTAATTTGTGAAGGGTATGTCAGTAATTCTCGAATGACGGAAATGCCCCACAGACACATTTGCCCCAGTTGACCCTTCATGAAAATTATTTAGAAGAGTAGTTTTTATTTACATATTAATTTATACTTTCTTCCTTGATGAAAAACAGACTTATTACTAGGAAGAAATGTGTAGCGTTCAAATAGACACGTTTCTAATCAAAATGAAAATAAAAATAAGGAGCGATATTATTATGCCATTCTAGAAATAGTATTTTACTCATTGCATCTGCTTCAAATTTTCAATATAGCGCAAATCATGAAATCGTAACCCTATTGCAATATCGCGCTGCAGTAAAGTGATAGAATTTTGCCTAAACGCAGAGGTAGACGGCACACAACATTGGTTCACAAATTCGCAACATTGAAATCAAGGCTTTTGTGGGTCGAAATGTAGGTCGCGTAGAACGAAGTATGACTTGCGATTAGTAATTGTGGGTGAGGCTAATTTTATTTGATGATTTTGCTTGAGACCAACTGGCTACTTACATATTTATTTATCAACTGGCCCGGTGGAGCAGTTGGTAGTGAACCTACCTTCTGCGCTGGGAGTAGTAGGCTCGATTCCCACCTAGGGCAAACTTTCGTGTGACGAACATCTGTGTTTGTTTTATGTCAGGTTGTTAATATCTATTTAGGTATGTACATATTTATGAATATAATTATTATATTTTATGTATCTCTGGCAGCCATAATTCAAGCTTTGCTTAGTTTGGGGACCGTGTATTAAAAAAATTACCGGAATTAAAACGGTTAAAGCAGCATTTAAATAAATGTATTACTTTCACATTATTATACAGTACATAAACTACATATGTCATCAAAAATTACTCAGTAATATATATTTTTTCTTTCTTACGTATGGTGTTTTCTCAGTAGATATAGTAAAATTAAGGGTCATATAAATAAAAAAGTAATCCTCATACAGCAGGAGGAGCAGGCAAAGGCATTTAATCTTTTAATCTAATGCTCAGTCTTTTTATCGATTCTTTCAATCATTCTATGCTATTGAAGCCAATTGAAGTGAAATTTTATAAATTTATATAAGATTACAAGCTACAGCATAGCTTTCAGTCCGCTTTGGTTCGATTATGGCTGGGGAGACTGACTGATAACGTTTCATCGTAACGTATTATGTTCTCGTATCGTGTAAGCGTAACAGTTCGGCAAACATGACGAGCCTCTTGATAAGCAACGACGATACGTACGGAGCGAACGGCTCCACACGAGCACTTTAACTAAAGACTCGCCGTGAGCGCGCTTAAGGCCCCGTATAATCGCGATTCGAATTTAATTTTCTACCTGCGCATACGCGGATAGAACTGGCGAAACGCACGGACGACGGTGCGCGTACGTAGTGCAACAGCTATCTGGAGACCTACCACGATATCTTATGCTTACGTTTTGTTGTCGACGCTGCGCGACCGCTAATCGTATCGCCGCGCAATAAGGTCCACACTTATACTCACATTTATTCACAAAGAACGTTGCATACAGTACATGTGAAACATGCAGATAAATCTTTTGATTGATTTCATAATCAATAACCGTTCTTGCAGGATAGAGGATAAAATGGGCCATTCCCGAATTCCTCACTACTTAGTCCAATGGGGATTTCGGGAATTATCGTCACTAATATTTTTCATTATTTTACTTCAACCTAATATAGAATATGAATATAGAATGAAATAGATTTAGACACAGTTATAAATGTAGCAGAATAGAAAGTAAATTACCAATAATCAATGTATACGCTGATGAGAGTTGGAAGAACTCGACTTTATGTCATCATAATTATATAAATAAATAAATAAATGTATGTAGGAGATACAGATAGGAGTATAGATATATATGTATTATATAAAGCAAACTCACTCACTGCAGATAAGATTTGTAGGACCATCTGGGATTATCGAATTAACTATTTCAGGTGGGAGCTCGATGCTTACGCTACAAAAGTATAAAACATTGAGTTATTATTATTATTAAGCCAAACTATCCGACTACGCAAAGGTGTGCTTCATAAGTATTTACGCCTAGCATCCCTTAGCAAAAAAAAAGCATCCCTTAGCAGGTACTTGAACTGAGTATTCCTATTATGTGCAAGCATTTTTCTATAATCTGTTGTTTTTCATTTCCGCCAAATTTACAAAAGTAGGTGTACTTTATCAACAGAGATTCATTATAAAAATTTATTATAAAAATCATCGCCAAAAAAATTAAAATTTTAGAAAATATATTTCTAATTAGGAAAACCATATGTTGTACGAAGTCGCGTACGTACACAAGCAAAGTACAGCTGCAGCAGCGGGCCGCGGCGGCTTCTTTGACTTCACAACGACGTAGTAGCTTCTTTGACGGGGCCGGCGCGCGTTTGATACTAAGTGCGCGTCCACAGTGCGAGCCTAGCGCGGTTGCGACGACGGGCACGAAATATTAAACATATGAAACCGCCGTTTGCGTCCATAGTGTAGTGGCTAAGGCGGGCGCCTAGCGCGACGGACATGAGCGAGATAGCGCGCGTACTTTTCAAACGTTCCTATCCGCGCGTTATGGACACTCTACGGGCCTAGTAGGCAAGCGTCTCAATGCGCGGGTGGCGGGGATATCAAACCAGTTTGGTCTTGTCGCTCGGCGTGTGCGCGTCTTAATTTTTTTTTGCATTAAAATGGCGATAAATACGAGTTGTTTATAAGCGCGTCACTGTGGCCACCCGCACGCCCCCGTCGCCGCGCCCGCAAAAGGCCTAGTCCCCGCGCATGCAGTGTGGACGCGCACATAGAGATGTGTACTGTCTTTTTGCAATTTCTAGTACTCTAATATAAATTGGTTAAATGGGAACTTTTAATTCAATATGTAAAACGTAAACTTACATATTATTATCATAAGCAACAATTGGTTCCACTGACGTCATTTAACTTAAGTCTTGATTGCTTGACTCAAAATTATGTAAAAAGTTATTTTTTTGTTAAATGCGTGAGGTCTTAAGTCGTTGTAAATTTGAATCATTATAATTTAGTCCCAACAAAAAAAGGTAACTAAAGACGAACGAAAGAAATTCAGATACAAATTTTACGTTGCAGTGTGTCTCTATCTAGTTTATTTTACACAACTTTGAACATGCCCTAAAATGAATGATCAACGTATTATTTTTTTGGCTTTATTTGAAAAATAACGATCGCACGATAAAAATGGTTAATAAAACTAAAGCTGTAGAAAGAATCAAATTTATAACAACTCAGTCCTGTTTTTTGTTGAAAACGATCCGATAAAAAAATATTTCCCATTAAATTCAAGATGGCGGCTACCGCACCGGCAGTCTTTGGTTGCCACTTTGAATGTAGACTACCAAGGATCACCCCTGAAGGTTAGATAAGCAAGCAATCAGAGCAATAACATTGCTGACAGGGATTATTTTCAAGGCTCATAAATGCTAGCCCGTCTGGGCTCGTAGGTCTATACATTACATTGGTCTATACATTAATTCTTCTGAGGTACTTGGTTGGCTAATATCAGTATTTGGTACCGTCATTTTTCGCTTCTCCGTCGAGGTACATAACGTCATCATAATGTATCTGAAAGTGTAGCATATAAGGTACTGTCATACCGTATACTGTCGGCGGCGGCGCTCGACCTGCTCAACGCGAGGGCTCATGCTTTTGAAACAATCAATGTGGACTCTATTTATAGCGTGTTAAAGTGCAAAGTCATTTTACCAGTATGAATATTTAAAATATTCATACTGGTAAAATGTATAATAAAGTCACTATTTACAACGACCTACAATCTGCTATATTCAAGTTATTTATAATTTTCTATTATAATTAATATACGATGTATAATTATGTGATCAAATTATACGCCGGATCGTGCCACAGAGCGGCCGGGAACGACCTTTCACGTCGAGCGCTGCTCGACGACTAAATCGGATGTCGTAGTCAATTTCTTACCTAAGCAGCTTCATTTAATGTTGAAAATCGCATATCATATTTATGGTAAAATGGAATCGGTGCCTAGAATTAAATTTTCTTGCCGTTTCTATTGGTATTTAATCGTAAAAAGAACACAAATACGAAAAAGTTGCTCGGTTAAAATTTAGAGGACTAATCTGGCTATTTAATTATCGAAAAAAAAGGCGTTGTAATCGCTGAAAATTTGGAGAACTACGCGCAAACAGTTTTTTTTAGGAACATACTTTTTGTGATTTTTTTTTTCCAAAATGAGAATGATTTTCAAAATTGTTCTTCGGTTAAAATTTAGTTGGTTGTTTTTTCTACCAGCTGTATTTTTTTGCACCTGATCATCATAGTTCTTCATATCAAACTAGGTGCAAACATAATACTTGTTTTCCTTGATTTCGTGATCATACGGCGCCTTAAAAGGGTTCGCAAAAAGCCGACTGGCAGGTTTGGTTGCTCGTTGCGAGCGGTTCGGCTCGTTGGATGGATACGCTAAACTGTTACGGCAAAATAATGCGCGTCAATCAGACTTCACGCTTTAGCGTTATAAATGTTCGCTCACCCCTCAACCACGTAGCCTTTACGTGATATGCAAGCTTTAAAATAACCTTCGCCCTCTAAAAGTGGGCGCTGATAACGCGTCCCAGTTTTAATGTCCCGTTCAATGGACATATCCTGTACATTATCCTGCACGTTGTGTCGAGTTAACGGCCCGATGGACCCGGTTGGGGTGTTCCGGTTTTTCCGCCGGGCCCGGTTCCGGTGTTTTCGGTCAGCAAAGGTTTTATGTCCGTTGTATTTTTTGGTCTTTTTAACTCCCTACTTTGTTCTTTGTGAACGGTTCGAGTGCATGGGCTAGAAACTCACGACAGGCCACGGTCAGTTGAGGGCAGATTTTTCTGTTGCATTAAGTGTAAAAGTACTGTAATGGTCCAATTCGTTCAAAAAAATAAATAATTTTATAGTTTTGTAAAAATACCGAATATTTTTTGCTTAATTTTAGGATTGAGATCGGATATCTTAATATATATAAATCTCGTGTCACAATGTTTGTCCTCAACGAACTCCTAAGCCACTTAACCGATTATAATAAAATTCGCACACCATGTGCAGTTCGATCCAACTTGAGAGATAGGATAGCTCAAAACGCGAACGAAGTCGCGGGATGACAGCTAGTAAATATATAAGAGTAAAGTAAAGATTTGTAAACAAAAGTTAAAGTTTTGCGTTGTTGTTGTCTGCGACTTGATTTTACGAGCAGAGTAAAAGTACAACGCTTTATTGTCTTTTTTGGTCAATTTAGTGAGAAAAAAAATAGAAATTCACTATGACATGACAAAAAAAAATTATTAAACTTCCCAAATTTTTAAAGTAAGTTTATTTGTAAGTGTATTTCATTTGTTATTCAGAGCTGTGGATTTAGTTCAAATAAAAAAATTTAAATAAAATAAAGAAGCGTCTAGATACTTCTGTCTAATCACTTCCTTGGGGAAGACGCTTCTTTCTTTAACTTTATCATAATAACTTTATTTACATTGTTATGGAACCAATACTCTTAGTTCAACAACCGATAGAGTTGCATTCGTTTAGTCCAAAGGTTATCTATGTATTAAGTTGTTTTTGTTACAAAATAACAAAAAAATGTTATCTATAACTTACTTCCGTGAGCACAGGGCCTATTACATAATAACCTTATTACAAACAAGTGAAGATAGATAGTCAATCATACAGTTTAGATGTGTCAACCTTCTGATACTGAACTTTAGAGCTTCCGTAATAGAATTAAGGTAGCTTTCTGGTCGTGCATGTGTACAGTACACCATTAACGGTAGCTAATCACCAAACATAAGGCCCTCACGTCACTGAATGATAAATTACACAGAATTTACCCGAACGATAATTATCGATTGTCGATTATAAAGTGACATATTTATTGCCTCCATTTTGTGTTTTGTTTTCGGGTTAAGCGATGTTTGACGTAAGTATTGTCTGTTAAATGATCATTAACAAAGCTGTTTGTTGTTACTTAGCCAGCTTTGTTAGATTCTACCTAGATAGTGTAGCTGGGAAATACGTAACACATTAACACTAGCACTATTATTATTATTTATTTATTTAATGATACATATTACAATACAATTTTTGTTAAAAAAATGTCTTAAAACCTATATTAGGTTTAACTAGACAACTGGCTCTCGAAAAAGATACTTACACAAAAATTAAACTTACAAAATACAACTAAAACTAAATATCTACATTAGGGTCAACTGGGGCAAAAGCGTTTGTGGGGCAATTGCGTCTTTCGAGAATTACTGACAAACCCTTCACAAATTAGGCACCACCTACATCTTTTTTCCATCTTTAGTTGCAATGATCTGTACAAGATGGCGTTAGTTGCCTGATTTGTGAAGGTTTTTTCAGTAATTCTCGAAAGACGCAATAGCCCCACAGACGCATTTGCCCCAGTTGACCCTACATAAAAAACGATGTGCCCAACGCACAAAACTGCTGTCGCTAGAACAAAACTATTATTAAAATCTAAGTATTAACTTACTCATCCAGCAGTCCCAACGTTGGCGCACCGTAGCAGCAAACGCAGGGTGCTCTAGTAAAACAGAATTACCCAAATCAATAGCACCCAACGTGTTATAGACTTGGGTAATACTGCTTTAATTTCCATTTACAACTAATAAACGTGAAGGAGCTTCGAGGTAGCTATTCAGTGTTTTGTCTTTTTATTCCTTTAAATTTTTTTACTCAAACGAAAAGAAAAACAGTGTAAAACTATTCCGAGACTATTCAACGTGTAATAGTAGTGGTATATTAGTAATGGTAAATATATTAGCGCGCAATAATTCGTGTCGCGTTGTCGCGCTAAAATCATCGTTAACGGTTATCGGCGATGTTCTTGTCTACATTAGCATCAACTCGTCGTCTTTCTGCAGAGTTGACGTGGGCGATAATTCGCCCGACACATCGCCGAGTGACAAGCTAAACGGCTAGTTTAGCTAGTACTAGTCTAGTAGTTAGTCTAGTGCTAGTTTGGCTAGTACTAGTCGCGATAGCCCGGATTATCGCCGAAGAGCGCTAATGTAATCCATGACTAATGCTGACTAACTAACTAGAATTGATGTCGATGAGGGCGCCAAAGGGGGTAGCTAACACATTAATTGTCTCTAGAGAAAATAAGATAGCAAATGTTGTTCTACTTCCAACCACATTCATTATAATGCCTTGTTAAGTATAGTGATAATAAGCTGAGGTTGTGCGTTTAAATTACAAAAACAACGCCTAAATAGATTTATACAGATCAATTACCTCTCTAATGACAAGTTTAAAACTTGTCCGACTATTTTAAACCGATAATAAAAAATACAATGCGAGTGAACGAGATGTAAATATGGCAACTATGAAATAGTCAGAATAATTTTATCACATTAAAAACTTTCAAAAAATTGTGCGCAGCCATAGTCAACAAGACTTAAAAAAACCTGTATTCTGGTGGGTAGACTTCGTAGTAGGTATACTTTTATTAAATATTATGATAATTTTAATTTTACATGGTAGGTACCTATACTTAAACTTAACTAAGTAGGTACGAGTAGATTTTGAAATAACAACTTTTCATTGCCGAGATTTTTAATATTCGTGCTATGAATAAGCCAAGTACTCTTTACCTGTACCTAGCAAATAGCATTTTTCCAATTTCGCATACAAATATTTTAGCGACAAACAAACGATATTAGCGCAAAATATCCACTGAATTTGCTACCACGCTTTTATTTTACGAGTCGAAAATCACAGATCAAAGAGACAGAGGTACAAGTTGTACAACTCTATAAAAACTTCAAATGGCACATGAAATAATGCTAGCTTATTTCTGAACTTCTTAATCTGATGGCTTCAATAACGAGTGACTGATAGATGAACTCAAAACTGAAGATAATAATTGTAAATATATTTTGAGTGCAAACGTGCAAGACTTGTATCTTCTTTATACTTTATCCGCAAATCCATTTAAATTATAAACATTTAAGATTATAAATCATCACATAAACCATAAACCATATTCAACACAATTTATTAAAAAACCGTACATAAAACAAGTAACATCATTAAAATAAAAACAATATCTACATAATTTTATACCTAATTAATTAAATGTTGTACCCTATGTCACTTCCACTATGAAGATGATTGAAATGACACCTCACATGTCGAAATTTATCAAGCTGTTTAGGCCGTGCTAATGATACCTCATACATACATACACTCGAAAAACATAACACTCCTTCTTGCGCAATCAGATAATTAAATGCTGTTATGAATAAACTATTTCAGTTTATAGGGCAGCTCTACTGAGTCTGGGAAAGGCTAGTAATTTAAATAAGCATTTGTAACCACCTAGCCACACGGTCTACACGAATGAAATTTCGGCGACGACAGCATTTTACGCCGTTATCCATCTGTATTTTATAGTCTGTTCAAATACGGAAACCAATGGTCATTTTTCATCCTAATATTTTTCGACAAACACACGGACAGTAATTGTTCATCAAAAGTTATTAAAGGGTGAACAAACAGTACGGTCTGTTTATTGATGTTTGTTTTCCATTGTTTTGGTATCATTTGTTTGCTGAATTATTTTGTTGGTATTGTGTTCTCTGCGGTAATGGCCGATTAGTAATTTGGGTTATGCACTCACTCGCGGTTTGTTTTCTGTCTTTTTCGTTTTCGGTATGAGTGTAAATGACAGCAGTGTTTGAAATGTTACAGTTTCTTTTGTTGCTGGCTTTTTCTGTGATTGTTTTGTTTTTAGGCAACATTTGAAACAAAACACGTTTATTTGTATTAAGTGTTCTTACAGCACCTAAGTTATATGTCCCAACACTCAATTTTCTGAACATTCATTCTTTTTCTCTGATCTCATATGATTCATTTTAAATTTTACCTGTAATGGCCTCTTGCACTGAATATTAGAATTGCCTAAGTCCTTGCTTACCTAGTTTAATCTAAACCTAGCGAAATATTTGCTTACCGGGTACAGAAAATTAATAGTTACGTAAGGAATAGCTTAAGGTTCGTGTTAGAAAATTTAGGTAGGAGCTAGCTAGGAGTAGTTTAAACTAGTTAGGTAAAGGCTTAGGTAACTCTTTTATTCAGTGCAAGTGACTATAGTTTCTGAAAAACTAAGTATGACGTAAGTACAGACAAACAGACTATGATGATATTTTGGGGGCTGAGCTACCCACGTTCGTAGGAGTATATTCTATTCTGATTCCCTACACGTGGTCCCCGGGTAGTGCTAACCGGGTAGCAAACTCTGGTGGGAGGCTTCGGCCGTGGCTAATTACCACCTACCGGACCAAGCCATGCCGTGAAATTACCTCGTGTTTCGGGATGTAGTCCGGTGTAACCGTTCCGAAGACGGGTCTGAGCAGAAGCGCACTTGTAGAGCCTCACTCAACTGCCGTCTTTTTACTTCTTCACTCTACAAAACTTCAAGTACCTTATATCAAACTGAATAAGTACCTTATAGGTCGTCGTGCTCCATCTTAGACCACAACGTCGCTTAACATCAGGCGAGTTGGTGGTCAAACGTTGACCTATTCTACATTTAAAAAAAAAAGATGTCGGATAATGAATACATCTCCTATGACAATACCTGAGTGTAAAAAATAAAGAGGAAAAAAGACTTTTGATTCAATAGACTTTAACAAATTTTGATAAAATTAAACTTTACCAATTATACTGAAATTAAACTACAACAGCTCACTCAGATTTTGCAAGATCCACATTTAAACAAGCTTAATATTTGCAACGCCCTAGTTTCCACGACTTTAACAGATCTGTAAAGTAGAGCGCTAAAATCTTGTAAAGCCTTGGTAATAACCTGAACAACTCGACTGGAAAAGAAAATTACATTTCGCACTTTTTAAAGTTTTTTCGTTTCTTCTGTCAGAGTAAACAAGTTTAGAAGGTCGAAACTTTTTTGACGAGGAAGGTTACAGTTGCGGTTAATTCTAGAAATAGGTACTAGCGTCTATTAGGAAGTAATTATGAAAAGCTTTGAAGCTTTTTTGTGATACAAAAAAATATTCGACCTCTGACAGATGTCACTTACTATAAGTATGTAAGCACTTTACTAAGTTTTTGACAACGTCTTATAAATTAAATCGATGAACGCCGGCTGCACACACGAAAAACGATGACTCATTGTCCCGTTACGCTCGGTCGATCGGAGAACGCTACACGAGCGAGCGAAAGGTACAATCGGCTTGAGCATTCGGCTTGCGCCGCATCTATCTCTCTTCCACTCGATTTGCCTATGCGTCCGAGGAGAAGATTTCATCGATGTTTTGTTATGACATTGTCACGTTAAATTATCGTTCATAAGCGGACTTTACAAACAACCATTTTTTTTCAAACTAATTGTATGGTTGATGATGATACTTACTAGAGATTTCTTACAATACTAAACAATAATGTAGTAAAGAGAGCACATAAAACGGACAATAAAGAAGTTTCAAGCAGCCTGTTGAGTGGATAAATTTCACACGCGTAATTAATTGTAATTGCATGTACACGAAATACAAACCAAAACAAAAAAATACAGTAAACAAAAACAATTAACAAACGAGGCAACGAAAAAAAAAAACAAACAGAAAACCACATTAACAGAACAAACCCCAAAACTCTTAACACCCTGCGCCGTAAACTCAACAAATGTCAACACTCAAATTACAAATGATTCCGCTTTGGCCGTTAACTAGGATCGAGCCAGGGCTGTCCGTTAGCGAAAATGACAAGGCATGACTGTGCGCCGCGCTAAGTAATTACATACACGTCATATTCTCGCGCTGAGCGGAATGCGGTAGGGTTGCTGAGCAAAGAACGAACTTTAAAATTACAGCTGTTTCCACCCCAACGTGGCAACGTGGGCTTAGGTTTTTCAAACTTGAAAATATATAGCAGTTTTTTGAACTTTATTTTGGTGGCAAAAATTAAGGTGGTTTAATTATGGCATGTAAACATTTAGTAAGTTCTGTTAAGAGATAATAGCCTAGTTGAAAAAGAAGAGCTGGTTCAAACCCAGCCGACGGCACGCACCAATTTGTTCATTGTGTGAACATAATATGTGCGTATTGTGCTACGTGACTGGCTACGTTCTACGTGTTACGGTGCTACGTGCATCTGCTACGTGACTGGAGCCCGGTGTATGGCTAAAGGCACGCCCTTGCCACATTAGGAGTGAATACCGTCCGGCGATGTGTGGGTGTTGTGTTACACCTCTGCCAGCCGCCTCGGGGGAAAAAGCATGGACGAAATGTTTATGTATGTTAGGTTCTAGTCAAAACTATGCGCTTCCTACCATACCATCGAATACCGAACGCCTCGCGGTAAGTATAGTCCAACTGAAGTTATTTCCTATTCCTCGCTAGGCGTGTTTACCATCTTCAATCTCACCATCTCTTGCCATTTCTTAAATTCTGGTCAAAATATTAATCTAGAATGAAATTAAAATACTGGTAGCAGTTTTGAAAAATAACAAACTAATAAGTGACAACCCTACAGTAAATTTGAACTCCACCTCAAAGGCAAGGAGGTGACTTTAAATAAGTAATGTAATGAAAACGGGTTCATAACTCATGAGTCATTTTATAATGCGTGTTCAAACGTTCCTTACAAGTGTTTGAGTGCTTCAGAATTACTGAACACTCAGGCCATTATAAAAGATTAACTCCCTTAGCAATAAACGTTATATAGCCGTGGAACAGTTACACAATCTATCGTCTTTTTTAATCGTTTTCAAATATGTTACAGAAAGAAAAAGACAAAACACTGTAGAACTATTTCGAGGCTATTCAATGTTTATTGCTAAAGGAGTATATTTTTATAATCTGGCCCAATGTAATCTAATCGATGCTGGGTCAGGACAGGGTAAACTGGAACATTTTTGGCAAGACCTTTGCCAAACAATGGGACAATGAAGGTTAAAAGAAAAAATTTTTTTTTTTTAATTTTATAAGCTGTTAAAAATTTAAAGCTTAGCTTCATCGCGTGATTTACATTTTTTTCTACCTTTCCTGGAATTCGAGTATTACGGTATTATTTAAATTTTCGGGACTAATTCTGTTATTCTTGTTTTATCGTTTGTTAGTTTTTGATATCTCGGTGCTACGAATTATAGACCATATGCTACGAACAGCAACAATCAAAAAACAGCAATATTGTAAATCCGAAAGTGAGTTTGTTCGTTTGTTTGTTACGATTTCACGCCTTAACTACTTAACCGATCATCAAGGAATTTTGCATACATGTTGTCGGGAGAACATAAAAGAACATAGGACATTTTTTAACCTGAAAGAATTAACGGTTTTTGCGGGTGAAATAACGGGGCACAGCAAGTCAATAAAATAAGTTTTCATTATGCAATTGTTTTTTTTTAACTTGTGCCAATACACTTTTATAAAATGTATTGGACTAAAATAACTAAGTTTATGCGTTTTATTAAAGCCCGCTTTGCAGTAGCACCTCTTATAATCTTACTAACTACTAAGTTATGTTAATTAGTTTGAAATGAAAACTCTCAAGCTCGTGCATTTCTTACCAGCAAAAAACTATTCCACAATTGAAGCCACCGCCGACAATAACATCAAAGTTCGTTCTCCCACAACTTTGAAACATTATTTAAAAACACAATCTAGGTGCTTTCGCTAAGAAAACCCATTATAACTTTGCTGGGATGTGAAAAATGAAGGTAGTTTTCATTTCCTGGCGCAACCACTTGTGCTTGGATTTTGATCTATAGTTTTCTAGTTGGAAACTGTTACGTTAAGAAAAAGGTAGCTTAAAACATTATCATATCTTCACGCTTTCCTTTTGCTGATAGAGGTGTAATACAACACCCACACTTCGCCGGACGATATTCAGTCCCAAATGTGACAGGGGGCGAGCCATCAGCCTATATTCGCTCACTGCTGAGCTTAACATACTAGCATATTGTATATGTAGGGCTACCAGATTACATTACTTCATTATACCTCTAAGTCCGAATAGCCTGATTTCCTACAAAACACCCTGAGAATTCGTCTCAATTTGAAATCTTTTCTCAAACATAATTTAGAATCAAAAAGCTTATGAGTAGTTATCAATTTTGTGTTCTAAGAATGTTGATTTTTGATGATCTTCGAAGATCCAGATTCAAGACGCCAGCAATAATAAACAGATCTAAAAATCTACTCTATTTTATTGAAATTTCTGAGCTTTTTAAATTCCGATCGTAATCTTGAATAGAGTCTGAAACATTATTTAAAAAAAAACACAAATGTGCTTAATGTTAAATATAAATAAATTTCTCGACGAAGAAAATAATAATTTCAGTAAAAGTGAACATTTTTTTTATGAAAATGTATGAAAAAATATTTTTTTTGATTAAAATGGTTTTTAAGATTTCTTTAGCGTTGCAACGCACGCTATCGAGAAATATTTTAAAATGGCGTGACTTTATAGCGTAAACCAGTTTAAAGTATGAGTAACATTATTATACGACATGGTTCTGACACTAGCTTATGATAAAAATAGAAAGTATTATAAAGTACTTAGAAATTTCAAATCACTAGAAGAAGATGTAATGTATCTGAAGATGTTATACATTCTTAATTTTTTGCATGCACATTGCACACTATTTTTGTATGAAAGAAACTAATTAAGAATTACATATCTCTGATTTAAGCCGGCTATTCCTACTATAGTTTCAACCACATTCCGCTGTCTTTTTCAAGGAGAGTGCGCGTGGCTGTTTTTTTTTTTTGCCGTGACAACAACAACAATTTATAGTCCAAATAACCGGTTTAAACCAGACTTGACTAATCCGTTTAAAAAAAATGAAATGTGTAAGAACTACGTCAGTTTCCACATAAAATACTGTTTTGGTTTACAACTGATGGAATTAATACTATAAAACTGAATTGAACAATAAGAAAATGGAGACGGTAAGCAACTAAACAATAACAGTATAAAATAACACACGTCTACGTAACAGAACTTTTCGATCTATTTTACAGCTCCGTCGATACGAAGCTTTCATACATTTTTACAGTGCAATAACTGTAGATGACCTATCGCATTCATTTGATATCATAACAGTCTGAGAGCGAATCGAATGCTAGACAACGAATTCTAGTTTGAAGATAAAAATGTCACCGCCGCTGAAAGCAATTTTCTTAAAAGCACATAGAACCTCGCTTCTTGACACGTGATACAGACATTGAAGTCGGAAATGCAAGACGGAAGCAAAATGCGAATGCTTTTGCTTGAGTTTTGACATAAGAAATGATTAGCATTCAGGTCTCTAAGCTCAAGGGATGTGAGCAGTGACGATGAAGGAAAAGCTGTCTGAAGAATTCGGGTTTCGATATGACCTGAATTTTCGATACGACTTTTGTGTTATTTGCGGAAAGGTGCTACTAAACGTCTTTAAATTTTATGGTGTGGGAAGTCAGCGATTGAATGCACGCATGTTATTGTCCTTGTCTTCCAATATTGCTATTTTTTTATTTTTAGACTTTCTGTACCAAAAAATGTAAAAAGTAGATAGTTAATGAAAAGTGATTGCTTTTGTTCGCTAGCTCTTCGTAATATACTCGTACCTAATGTATGTTCTATTTTAAAGTCTCATCTATGTAGTAGGTACGTCTATTCATTTCTATTCTGCGCTGGTGCACCAATTTGTAGATTGGTTCATTAATTATTGCCAGGGCGACGGAGCTCGTTTGTCATTTGCATAGATCATTTATTTTGATGGCCGCATGTAGCCCTTCAAGGGCTTGAAGGGCCTTTAGTTGATGTTATGTTGGCTAACCCTTAATGTGGAAGGTCATTTAGCTTGAAGTATGATGTAAATTTTGTTATGAAACTTGCTTGATAAGATTTAGAATACAATCCTGAAATTAAATGGAGACATCATCATCATTGTTCTGATTTTTGATGAGCGACTTTGGCTTACAAAACTTTGATAAGTAGTTTGTTTTTATGTACTTCGCGTTTGTTAATAAAACACCAGAAGAGTATAATTATCAAAATTTGACCTCACAATGTTAAGTAACTTAAATCTAACATTTTTTTTGTTCGTATTCAAAATAACGACTATTTTGGATACGAACAATACAAAAAAAATTTAGAATAATTAAAGTAGATTAAGTAACTTAAATCGAACAATATTTTACAATTTTTGAAAAAAAAAAAAAAGATTTAAGTTACTTAACATAATAACAAAACCATTATTAATATTTTTTTTAGTTAGTTTATTTGTTTGTTTGTGATTGTGACACTTTTACGCCCTAACAACTCAAGCGATCATCATGAAATTTTGCGTAAGTACACGTTATCTGGAGTACAGAAAAGGACTTACGATAGTTGTTATCCCAAAAAAAATTACGGGACCTGTGGAACCGCGAGTAAAACCGCGGAAAACAGCATCGTAAATGTATATTTAATTATAATGAAGTATGAATAACACCTCACGAATTTGACGGATTTGGGTGTCTTCAAGTCTCGAGTGAATCGGTTTCTTCTAGGCAAGCCGCATCACTGCTTATCATCAGGCATGTTGGCGGCCAAACGCAAGCCTATTATGTAATAAAAAAAAAAAAAAAAACTTTACCTAAATTTACAAACGATCAATTTTACTTCCGTGATGTCACATCTTATTACATCCATCGTCGATGAAGCTGCTTGTCAATAGACACAGTCAGAAACGAACAAGGAACCGGACACCAATAATGCAAATGATATCGTTTCAATTGCAAATCGATCGGATGTTCAGACAGACAAAGGGGAATAAAGATCGGATTGGCAACAACTCATTGAGTAGTACGCATTACAGAATTACCGATTTCGAGATTCACGTTTCATTCAACGAATTTTGGTAGCGATATGCCAAGTTTACATGGATGCAATTAAACTGACACTGACTGTAATATCGGTGCTGAATCGTGAACCATCGGATCGTTGTTTACGTTCATTGCCTTTGTTACAGGGCATGAAACGCGGGTTTAGATCGCTGTTCAATTCAATTGTTACCTACTGCTCGTTTTAATTGAGTTTCTATTTCAATTGCTATTTAAATTGTTCTAAAAACCGGCTATATCTCCTATCAATGCGCTGATCAATTCACTAAATTGTACAACGTTCTACCATAATAAGTCAAAGTATCCCCTATTGGACGTTAAACGTTGGCAACAACGTTGCCTCATTGAGAAAATGTTTTGTCATTGAGACGAATTCTGCATTTTTTGTCATATTTATGCTATTATCCCTGTAAATCTGTAATAAATATTTTAATACGTAAACCGAACAGATTTTATGAAATAAATGACAAGACCTATACAAGGTGACGGTGTTCCTGGATACAAGCACTGATTCCAAACTGCTATGGGGCCTCATATTATTAGAGCTCTATCTGGGAGACTTAGTTCTGCTGCTTAGGCGGTTCGTAAAAATAATGATGTCATATGGCTTTTTGCTGTGGGGTTCAGCTGCTGATGTAGAGTCCATTTTTATTTTGCAAAAGCGAGCGCTTCGCGCCATTTACAAAATAGGTCCCCGCGAATTAAGTTAATATTTATTTAAAAATAAATAAAAATTAACTTTACCTTCTTTGTGTATCTTTGTAAATAATATGTACAATTGTACATTCGTAAAAATCTACATAAATTTAAATTGAACTGTGACTATCATAACAAAAACACTAGAAACAAGGATAGAATAACTGTACCTAGATTTAGATTAAGTCAAATAAGTCTTTTTTATGCAATTGTGTTAGTTAATAAATTTTGTGGATTTTATTTCCCAAAAATATAACAGGGCTCACTGAACGAAAATTCAAATCATATGTAAAAACGACATTAATGAAAAGATGATATTATAAGGTTAACAATTATTTAGAAGAAAAGGATGCCTGAAGCCTTTCAGTTCCGCAAAGTAGCCATAATACATCGTTCATAGATGTGATATGATGTTACCTACATAGTTGTAAGCCAAAATTTGTGAGATTTTTTTTTAAACTACAAATGCGCCTTAGTTTTTTGCCTGTTCTTCTGAGTAATGGCTTTGTTCCGAACAAGGCGGTTGAATTTATTATATAACTGACATTCATAAGTACATCTTCGTTTTCCAATTGAAAAAAAAAACACTTTGACTTTGAATGAAAATAAACCTAATATTTTATTGATTTATTATACGAGCATACAAAGTTATATCAATAAACAGTCGATTCAGAAATGCATATGTATTTGTAAATAAATAACTGAAAACTCGACTCAATGTTCGCTTTCCGTTTATTGATTAATTCGTGTTATCTTGTTAAATTCCTTTGACATCTTATCATGCCATAAATTTAGTTCCAACATCTTCATTTTCAGGAATTAACTTAAATTTATAATCAAAATATACTAAATTGTATGTATCAACATCATTAGTGTTGTCTTAATCAGTAACTTAATCATACTGCTTCAAAGAGATTAAATAAATTAATATCAAAGGACGTAATATTACTTAAACGGACATAAAAAAATAATTGTTTCTCATTGGGCTCTCGCTTCCGAGAAAGAAATAACTACTTAGTTGAAAAAGATTTCCGAGAAAAAGGCAACATTTTCTTTAATTCTAAATGTCAAATGCTAATAGAAAAGACAACTTAATACAAAATAGCGAGATTCATAAACCAATTATGTCGTTCGCGAAAAATAAAATAATATAACATATCATCACTCCTTTCCCCCGAAGGGGCTGGCAGGTGTATGACACCCACACTTCGCCGGACGAAATTAAGTCAAAAATGTGACAGGAGCGAGCCTGTTGCCAAACACCGGGCTCCAGTTATGTAGCAGATGACATTAAATATACGCACATATTATGTTCACACAATGAACAAATTGGTGCGTGCCGTTGGCTGGTTCCGAACCCGCACCTTCTGGCTTTAGAGGCGAGTCTTCTCCGACTAGGCTATCATCGTTATTTTTAGAAGAAGAAAGTAAGAAATAATATTCTAACGATCCACATTTGCTGATATCCAAGTATGAATAAACCTCGTTCATGAGCAAAACTGCCACAACTTCCAGGACGTCGTAAAGCGTGAACACGATACCGCGAAGAGCGAACATACACTTCCTACGATTTTTCATTACCCAAGTCTAGAGCTGAGACTGAGTTTTTACTTTGATACCAATGCTTGACACTAGGCCCATAAGTACCTATATACTTACATAAATAATTATACTCTATTCGACTACTCAAAAAGAGGGTAAAGTTATCCAGTTAGCGTTTATCGGCTTGATATTTTTTTGGATCGCAATGTGTAATCATAACTAGGTTTATCTTAGTATCAGAAGCATATGCTACATTTTGAACATAGCGAGTAAACAAGGAAAAAACGTTGTAAAAAGTTTATAAACAAAAAATAATTAAGGAAATATCAACTGTTTATACTTTAGTCTTTTTAATACAAAGCTTTGTAGCTAAATTGTAATGTAGGGCAGTAGAACACGAATAGCAAAGACTTGGGTGGACGACGTGTTGTGTGGGGCGGCAGCGTTGCCGCGAGATGAGAAGAAATTACACGCCTGCAGCGTTGGGGCTTAGAAAAAGTCGTGATTTAACCTAGTCTCACAACCTACGTAAGAATATCTTGATGTTTTCTTTCTGTGCCGTTGTTTTGTTAAGGAATACTCTTATTTTAGCTCAAAAAACGCCCTATCTTGTGATGCGTTCCTTCTAATGAAAAACTGTATCTACCAAATTAACAACTTAGCTAGAGCTAACGTTTTTTTTTTAATTAGATTATGATACTACTTTAGTACGATGTCTATTGGGTAGGAGAACTCCTATGACACCCCTTGTCATTAATATTGAACTACGGAGCTGAATTTTGTCACGAAATGTATTGTCACTATAGATCTCACCAGAAGTAATAAAATAAACGAGAAAGGCTTTGGTTAACACTGACTACTAAAAGTTGAGCAGGACTATAGAACTTACCCACAATTTGACTGCCTCGGTGGTTCAGTTAGTAGTGGTGAGTTCGATTCCCACCTAGGGTAAACATTTATGTGTTGAACATTTGTGTTTGTTCTATGTCTGGGTGTTAATATGTATTTAAGTACATATTTCAAAATATCTAAGTATGTATATCAGTCTCTGGCAGCCATAGTACAAGCTTTGCTTAGTTTGAGGTCAGGCGACCGTGTGTGGAAGTAAAAAAAAACCCACAAAAATCACTAAAAGTTTTCAGTAAAGACCTGACATAACGTGATTACTTTCACTGCTCAAAAACAGTGCAACATTTTACTCTACAGCTATCCATCCTGTAATATGCGTTAGTTCGGGACAGCCGACCTAAATTCCAACGCCAGAGGTAATGATATTTCTGTACAAAGCCAACTTTGGCCTGCATTCTAGCTTTTCATTAAATAAAGCCCCTTTACTGTTATCATTTGGTAACAATACGACGTGCTGCTTTTAAAAGGGTAATCTGATTATTGCGAATGCAGCTTAAAAACGGCTTTTGTTTGTAATTTGAAAACCGTTTTTGAATCTGAGTGACTGTTTTTGGAATTAATGCTTTTAGTTTTATTGCTAGGTTTATTTTAGTGGTGTGTTTTTAACTTATATTAGCAACAGATAACTCGACTAACTAACTAACTCCAGTGGATTTCAATCACTATGTTGGTTTCAGTTAGAGTCTAGTTCAGTCTAAGACAGCCTATGAACATAAGACTTATGTTCATTTTAACCGAATAAAAAAGAAGGCAAACATTTTTTTAACAAAATCTTTTTCGATCCATAATATTGCCGAAAAGAGTTTCTATCTATTTCTTTGATAGCTTTAACTTTTAATATTTTAGTCAGATTAATTTGAATTTCAACCCAAAACATAACTTTCAACAGAACTTTGATCAAAATCAAACAATTCTCCTGAAACCCAATAGATATATACGATTACTGCCATAATATCGACCGATGGTTGAACTTCACCGCATAACTACAGTTAGAGTAACTTGTGCGGGAGACCGCGGGCGAATCAATTTATGGTAAAATGTTTGTTATAACCTGCAATAACAGACTGGAAAAGTGAGTTTGTAATGAATACTTTAAAAACCCCGAAGGACCCGTGCACGAAGGGTTCTGTACCATCGTAATCCTAACTAATATGATAAATGCGAAAGTGTGTATGTTTGTTTGTTTGTAACGCTTTCACTTGTCAACTACTCAACTGATCATCTTAAAATTTTGCTTACACGTTGTCAGAGGTACAGGAAAGGACATAGGGTGCTTTTTATCCCGAAAAAAATAAAGGCTCCTTAGGAATCGCGAGTGAAACCGCGGGGCACAGCTAGTTATCTATAAAAGGAGCCAAAAAACCACCTTTGTTAAATATAAGCCCCCTTAAATATTTATTTTATTCTGTTTATTTGTATAGTCTTAGCAATAGGGTCCCGTTATACCCTTTGGGTATATACGGACATCTAAAAACGACTTGAACGAGGCTTGAACGGTTGACATTCTTGGTAGGCATTGACAAGTTACCTTTTGACACTGGTTTTACCCGACTATAGAGAAGTCAACAGGAAAAAATAAATATGACATGTTACAGTACACACTTGCACAAAACTTACTAAAACTCATCGTGCCAATTTTTAAACGAACCACGAAACTCCAGTTCAGTATCAAATTAAAAAAACAATGCCAAAGTGATATTGCTCTTAAAATAAATACATTTCCATAGAGCAACATGCATAAAGCATTAAACGCAAGTACAAAAAAATACCGGAACATTTCCAATATTAAAAGTTTTTACATGATAAAATGGTGGAGTAAAAGTGCTATCGTTTCTGTCAGATGCATGTACAGTTGGCAAAGGTGGCAAGCTCATTATTAATGGGCACGGGCCAGCCCAGAGGTTGGCGAGCGAAGTAATGTATTATGACCTTTTGGTGCTGACTGTACGAACGCCGCTGGAATTAGGTCAACCAATGACTCTATAGCATTGTATATTTATGTCATTACTAAATAATAAGTAACTTATATAAGAAAGCGATGGCAGCCTAGTTGGGAAAAGGTCCGCCTCTCAAGCCAGAGGGAGCGGATTCGAACCCAGCCGACGGCACGCACCAATTTGTTCATTGTGTGAACATATGTGCGTATTGTATGCCATCTGCTACATGACTGGAGCCCGGTGTATGGCGACAGGCTCGCCCCTTGTCACATTTGTGGACTGAATATCGTATGACCAATATGTTACAGATTTGTCAACATTTATGAAAAAAACCTTTTTTTCGTGCGTTCTTAATAATAACTCTTGCTGTTCGTTCTTAATAATAACGTGCATTTTTTTGGTATTTTTGCATGAATATTTATTACCGAGTGTACATATATGCCATGCCCTTCTATTATACTACAGGGTTTTTGTAACACGCTGTATTTCTGAAAACTATTTCGATTTCTGAATCATATAAAGACATTAAGATTCAAACATGGGAATTACCCACGTACAATTTAGTCGATTATTCCGACTACAGTTTTAACTGCATTCGACGGTCTTCATCAAGGCGAGTGCATGCGCACGGCTGCGTCTCGCATAGCACTGACAATAGCGGAATAATCGACTAAATCGTACGTGAGTAATTTCCGTGTTATAATCATAATGTGTGAAAATCACGTCAGTTTCCATCATATTAAGACATTAAGTTTCTTGTAGTAAAACAACTATGAGCTTTTATCTTAAAACTAGCTTATTTCCTTTTTTAATATTGCGCAGTGATACTAACTAACATGAAAAATCCAGTTGGAGTGCTCTAACAATAACAAAATGCGTGAATTAGATTACAAAAAGTAACCTTTTAAAAAACTCACCTTGTATTTTTTCGTGAGTAATTTCCACCCACCATGTTCTGGCGTAAACGTATAGCGTTAAGAAAAACAAACACGGTTTTTCCTGGAGCTGAGTTGTGTGACATGACTGTTCATTATTGTTTGTATTTTTTTAATAGCTAATATTTGTATACAACGTGCTGGTTTTGGATGTGGTCATACTTCAGGGTATCATTGGTATTATTTTACCCATCTAAGTGAACAACTATTTCTGAAGGAACGGTATTCAAAACCACCTTAATGTAAATGTAAACAACTAATACTTCTAATAATCCAAACCATGGATGGTGGGTAATTTTAGTACGAATCAAATGGACACCCAGATCAATACTACAGAAAGACGCCAAAGAAAAACAATACCGTCCTCTTCCGTGCTCCAGCGCGACGTGCCGGTTGGCGGGGCGGGCGATTCAGGCGCTACCCCACTGACGTTTCTTTGACAGTTCACTCGGAAAACACCACACGGCAGAGCATAGACTGCATTTTTTGTATGTGTTGCTAACATTTAAAAACATATTTTTTTTTAATTCGAAAGAAAAGTAATCGAGCCTCCACATAAAATAACTAGTCACGTGATCAATTTTGTATGATGACTTTAGGATTTTTTCTCGAATTTTGCAAACTGATGTTCTAAAAGTTGTTCACTTTGACGGGTAGTACCAAACCCTTAAGTATTATAACACCCATAACCAGCACCCTGTATAAGGTAGTATTTTTCTAACAAAAACTTTGTGGATTTGTAAACAGAAAAAGACAGCATAGTAAACAAACACGGAACTTTTCCAAAGACGCCCAAAACCATGGCAAACTTTTTCAAGCAATTACTAAGACATTTTCTCGCCAACACCCCTGTGCGCCGAAATTAAATATAAATAACATCGGAGGGTCCGCCAGGGTTGCGAATCGAATTAAAATATAATAATGCTTCGACTACCAATATTGAGTTTCGATCGGCGCAATAGACAGGCGTAGAGACAACATGGATTTTGGTAGAAGTTTTTTACTGACTGCATGAGGTTATTAGGGTTATTCCTGTTATCCCCCACTTTTCACTCCCACTGGGAGCGAAGAGAAATAAAACTTCCTAGTATCCCCCACTTTTTATTAGTGGCGGCCAAGAGAAAAAAAAGAAATGTCAGTTATATGCTATTTTAGTACTACCTAAAATATTTTATTGAATGTGTTAACTGAAATCACATAAGTATTTAATTTTACAAAACATGGCGTGTATAATTTGTATTTTCACAATATGTTATTAAAACGTTGTAGTTGCATGCATGCATGTTTAACCCTACGTATGTAACATTGAATACTTGCCCTATTTAGTAAGGAGTCTTCTATGATGATATCATACCTATAAAATAAACAATTGAAAGTTAGAAGCCGTTCATGGTGACGCGCGCGATTTGCTGCGCGGCGCGAGCAGCTTCGGTGGGCAGCGTCGCAAGGACAAATCAAACTTATTAATGTAAGTTGGGAAAGCTGGTCGGTACCAAAGATACAATGGGTCAATGGGGTGCCAGGGTGTGGCAAGACAACATGGGTGATCCGTCACTTCGATGTGGACAGGGACGCCATCATCACCACAACAACAGAGGCAGCAAAAGATCTGAGAGAGAAACTATCGCACCGCATCGGAGACCTGGTGAAATCCAGGGTACGAACAATGGCTTCTTCTCTCGTAAATGGTTTTGGTGGAGATAGTTTCAACCGCCTCCTGGTAGACGAAGCGCTCATGAACCATTTTGGAGCCATAATAATGGTTGCACGGCTGTCTGGTGCTGGTGAGCTTGTCCTCATCGGAGATGTAAATCAGTTACCTTTTATTGACAGAGAAAATCTCTTCGAAATGAGGTACCAACGCCCAAACCTGGTCACAAACATCAGCCAGGAGTTGCTTTGCACACACAGGAACCCAATGGACGTCGCGTATGCGCTGAGGGAAATTTACTCGGGTATTTATTCCTCGGCTCCTCGTATTAAGTCCGTTGAGCAAAGAAGGTACAAGGGAGCACAAATTCCCACCACCCTCCCCAACACCCTTTTCTTAGTACATACGCAGGAAGAAAAGGAGACCCTCAAAAGTCAAGGGTATGGGGGAGGCGCAGGGTCACGCATCCTAACCATCCACGAAGCTCAGGGGCTAACGTACGAGTCGGTTATCGCCATAAAGACCAAGCCCAAAATGAAGCTGCATGAGAGCGTGTCCCACGCAGTCGTCGCAATATCACGGCACACCGGGACTTTCACCTACTACGCCGATGACATCGAAGACGATGCCATCAGCCGGTTTTTACGGCGAGCATCGGCTGCATCACCGAAGACCATCAAGGAATATAACCTGCAGATGGCCATCAGAGATCGGAACGCGGTAGTGATGGAGGCTCTGAGTCGGGAGGAGGCCATGATGTTATAAAAATATTAATTGTTATAAAAATTGTAATAATTTCTGTTCTCGTTATAGTTTTTATTTTGTTATCGTTTTATATAAATTGTGGGTCCATCTCGAGCATTCATGCTCACTATCGAAGGCACCTTCTTGCGGCGGCGTCGTGTGTCGGGTCGTTCTCTTCCCTCAAATATGGTTGAGGAGAGCGATGGCTGACACATGCGTCATACTCGTGATCGGGTGCTGCTTGCGGGTCGCTGGTCTGCTCGTGGTGTACTCACAATGCATTAAGTATATCTGAAAACCTTTAACCTAACCTTAGATTAAGACTTAATAACTAACCCCCCTCTACCTGTATTTCCTTTAAATAATAATTTAAGATATTTGTTAAAAAAAGTCACGGTCCCCGGAGTCCGTGGAGTGTAATTTTTAAATAAAAAAAAAAAAAAAAAAAACTTATTAATGTTAGTGTATAAGAGCCTTTAGGAGGCCTACATGAAATGTGATTGCCATGATGGTTACATTTTGTTTCCGAAGCTGCGCGACCCTGGATCTTATTGCGCGGCGTTACGACTCGTGGTCGCGCAGCGTCGAAAATAAATTTTCAAATTCAAATTCTAAATGTTTTAGTGCAGAAACAAGGGTTGGTATAGATTATAATTTAACAATGTTTAGTCTCACCGTGCTCTAGCTCCAGGGCATGCATTTTTTTATAAATTGGTTATAATTAAGTATACATATTACAGTCTCCCCGAACGAGCCCTAAGTATTATTTTAAGTTAACATTCTTCGTTGATTTTAATATTAAACTAAATGATAAAATAAAATTCTCGTCTGTTCACATTTTTTGTTATTTATAAAAAAGAACTAGCTGCGTCCTGCGGTTTCACGCGAAGTCCTAAGGATACGTTAGTTTATTCGGGATAATAAGTATTCTGTCTTTTTCTGTACTCCAGACAACGTGTACCTGTACAAAATTTCATGACGATCAGTTGAGTTAGAGGCGTGAAAGCGTAACAAACAAACTCACTTTTGCATGTATAATGTTAGTTAGGATAAGGATTAAGATGTAAGACAGCTCAATAAATTCTGTAATCTAATACTAATTCTAATAATCCTAATCCTAATATTAGGTATAATGATCTGAATCTGAATATTTATATCCTTGCCAGCAAAGTTACTTGAAAAGTTCCATCAAGCAAGTTCTTTTAGGAAAGTATTCTCCATCAAGCCTTATCTGCCTGACACGAAAAAGTTTGGAGTGTATTATATAAGTGCGCAGTTAGAAGGGAAAGTCGAAAACCGTGGAAATTACTGGAATTTAGTCAAAGAACTTATTATTTACAAATTATTATACAGTGAATCGCTAAAGCAACAACTAATCAAGGCAATGCAAAAAAACTTTTTTTCCCTAGTTACTTGTACATGCTACACATTATATAGAGGTCTGCAAAATATAGTAGTCAAAATTGGCATTTGAGCAAACGGTAAACTTTGCTATTATCATGTTTGACTGTCATCTAAAATACGATAATAACCCGGAGAACGCTCACCTCTCAAGTCAAAAAGTGGGTTCGATCCCAGCCGAAGGCACGCACTGATTTGTTCATTGTATGAACATTTATGTGAGTATTAAACGACATCTGAGACATAACTGGATCACAGTAAATGACGACAGACTCGTCCCCTGTTACATTTGAGACTGAATATGATCCGGTGAAGTTTAGGTGTTATAATACACCTCTGCCAGCTCTTATAGGAAAAGGCCTGATGATAAATATTATGTTATGTGACTGCCATCTGGCCTGATATTAAGCAATGATGCGGACTGCGTTTCACGATGGATTTTAGACATTTTCAACTTTACAGTTAAACGGTTCTTGTCTGATATTTCATTCAGCCTCGTTAGATCCATCTGTCACCCTAACTATCTTATCACCGGCGATCTTGACTTTAATTTCAGTGGACTAACAAGGTGACCCTGTCAAGTGTCAGCTAAGTTGAAGTTGGTTTTCAAGACCACAGAAAGTCAGCAATTTTTAGCTTATAGGCCTACGATTGCGTTTTTTTAATTAAGGACTTGTTCTATACGAAATATCTTGAGGTTGAGTTCGAATAGTCATCGACGCAATTTTTTTTAAACGATTTTAATTTGTTGGCTTGGGAGTTTGGTTCATTAGGCAAGCATGTAACTTGTATTGTGTAGTTAAAGACAGCATGGTTACAGTTGATCAGCAACTGTTTTTTTTAATGGCAATGTAAAAAACACATACCTACAGACTAAAACAAACTAAGGCCAGCTAAATTAATGCTAAAACGACGCTCAATCTTAACTCTCGTTTTTAAACTGGATTTACCATACATAAAAACAGTTTTAAATCGAGATTGAGAGTTGGCGACCGGATGAGAGGAACCGACGGTCATACTCAGGGTGGTTCGGGCGTCCCCGCGGTCTCCGCGCAAGTCTTCCACCGGTGTAGTGCGTACATCGATCTTTCATGGGTTAACTACCTGGCATCTTAAACTTGTCAGCCCTATTCACAATTGTCATGAAAATTAATGACCAGGCGCTGGTAAAGAGGAAGATGGCGCACAGTCTCCAACACAGGCGGCGTGTAGCTAGGCAATTTTTTACCGCCTCCATTTTGGAGAATGTGCACAAGAACTATACGAGCTGATTCCGTCATCTGACTTCCGCCATAGGTCATCGAGGCAGACATTCCATCGATATGTCGTCAGCTTTAATAAAGCCCGCACGAAGCGCTTTCAAAACTCCTTCCTAATCAGAACTGCCAAGGAGTGGAACGCGCTTCCTGCCTCGGTGTTCCCCAGCAATGGATACAACCTGGGTCTCTTCAAGATAAGAGTGAATAGGCACCTCATGGGCAAGCGTGCTCCATCTTAGACCGCATCCTCACTTTTCATCAGGTGTGTTGCGGTCAAACGTGGGCCCATTCAAACATAAAAAAAAAAAAAAAAAATTAATGACTCAGTGTCGTATTAGCATGTGGGACTATCTAAATAAAAGGCATTGCCGTATATATATAGGAACCCAGCATAATAACTTAACGTAAAATTTTGCACCTGTAACTGGACATCGTCTACCCCGACTTAGAAGTATGCTTACGATGCAAAAATTCAAGAATCCTAGGTACCTCGTTAAATCTAGGTTTATTTGACATTCGACATGCTCTAAGTTCCATTGTCGTAAGTGCAACTTCAACATTTCAACTAACAAGGTGGCCCGACTGTCAGTGGGCAGTGGTCAAGTGACCGTTGTTAGCTGACGGTAGAAACTGACCAAATGTCGAAAATCTTAGAATCGGGCTTCAGAATTGCTGACCGGCAAAAATTGAGGCGAAATTATGTTTTACTTTCATTTTTTTACGTAGAAAGGTCAGGTGAGTGATTAGTTGAAAATAGAGTGGTTGTTTTAGTTTATGGTTGAGTCATCGTATTACTAGATTTATAATCACAATTTAGAGTAGGTACTTATTAACTTGCAAGTATTTGCAGCTGTCATTGGGATATGCTACACCAATTACTAACTCCTTTTGGAACTAATAAATGGTTGCATAGCCTCGGATTTGTTTGTTCAGTTCGGACAGTTTATTTTTTTTCTTTTAAATTTTTAAAAACTACATACTAGCTTTAATTTTTAACTATTTCGCAGGTATACAACGTTTATTAGTGACGGGGTAAAACGGAGTGCGTTGTTCTTTAAAATTAGGGATGGCCCGTGTCGACTTTCTGTTGCGATTAGGATGTAAATAACGGTAAAACTGTAATTAAATTACCATCGTAAAACACAACACTTCCAAAAAAAAAAGACAAGTACTAAATTGACATATAAATTGCTTTGACAAATTGACATACAAATTGCTATAAAATTGTGTAATCAAGGCCTCGTTTCCACCTGCAAGAAAGCTTCCGCGAGAAATGTCCGGCAGCCTACCCGACAGCAGCTTGCAAGTAAATACTTCGTGGTATGTGATGTCGCGACAGCAGGTTGCTGATGTTAGACTTATCTTGCGATACATTTTTTTTACTTGGAAACATGGCCCATCCATCAAAAACAGTTTCAACCATTATTTGCACAGTTTATTTTTTATTCAGTGAAAACCTCTTTGACAAACTGTTTTGTGTTGCGAGATAAGTTAGCGCCTTAACGTGGGGCAAGTTGTTGCCAGATAAGTGCCCACTACTGGTGTTTTGCTCAGGCTATAGTAGACTTTGACACAGTGCTTAAAGTTAGGCTTTTTTCCGGTTTTGTTCGAGGTTTGTTTGTTTGTTTAGCGGGGCGTTTTCCGCACCTAGTCACTTGATTGGGACATGTGCGTGTTTATTCGAGGTATGCTTAAGCCTACATATAAATTGCAATGACTTTGTATCTTTTCATTGTAAAGTATTTTATGAATAAAACGCTAAGTACAGATTGAAAACTAAAGTTAATTTGGTTTTTTAGAGTTCCATAGTAGTTATGTAGATATTTTGTTTCTATAATAAAAAAAAAAACTTATACATTCAAAATATACACTTTATTTTAAGAGTAATGAAACTAAATTAAATTAAATTAAAAATCATTTATTTCGGAACCAGTCCATAGTTGTGCACATAATCATATTTTATCATAAATAATCAAAATTAAAATTAAAATAAAATAATTACAAAATTAATGTCACATCAAATCAAAATTAAAATCACTAAATTCAATAAAAATCAGTCCATTCAATAAAAATCAGTCCAGTCAATAAATAAAATAAATAAAAATAGTAAAATAAAATAAAAATGGAACAAAACAACATTATAATCTTAGCGCAGTCTAAATTTAGGTTTGGATCCAGAGTGCTCAACATGCAGCCTAGTCCAGTGCTGCATTATTGGGCAGTCTAGATCCATCCTAGAGGCAAACAGCTGGAAGTAACTGTTGGCGCTGCCCCGTACGCGGCGCTGCAGGGACGCGACTCGTTTGCGCATGATCGCTGCGAAGCCATCAACGTGCGCGTCCGCAAACATCCCTGACGCGCTGCAATAAGGTGGCAGCCTCAACAGCGCCCTGAAAGCGTAAAAGTAAAAAGTAAAGTAAAAGTAGTACTAAAGTAAAAAGTAAAGTAAAGTAAAAGTAGTACTAAAGTAGACGCATGTGTGAGTAAGCACAGTGTACCTTCGTAAGGCTTCGTCACTGTTTCCATTTTACACTCTCTACCTTCGTCACCGAAGTTGTAAACACACAATCTTGTTAAGGCTGCTGTTCACGCTTCAATGAACCTGCAACCCCAAACTGATAACTAAGTGAGCTTATAAATTTTTCATCCTACACTCAACTATAAGATAAAATTTTAAGTGCCACCGAATCTTTTACGAATTTAGGCCGTGAACAGTCCCACTTTAAAATAATACTAGGGATGAATTTAAATAAGCTTTCAACGATGTTGACTTGGGAATTGCATAAATATTAATGATCAAGGCAACGGGACTGATGGATATGGATTAGCCAGACGGAGATTTTCTTAAGAAAGCAACGTAAATTGTTGCTTACTGAATATTAATTGTTTACATTATTTCACGGGTTCCGTAGACGGTTTCTATTGACGTATTGGTAATGCGCTGCCGTCACTCAAGCCCCTGCTTAGCCGAAAAATGAACAAACTTTTGTTGTTTCAAGATGTTTTCGTTCCGGAAACGGTTTTTGTTGACCGATCCCTTAAAACGGCGGCGGTGTTTATTAACGTCGGAATATTTACATCAGCAATATTGAAAATTTAATGCTGTTTTCTATCGAGAGCATTTCGAACAAGAACTTTACGGTATAACATTGATCAAAATAAGAAAATAAAGAACTTAATTTGTTAACGATGTACATTTTTCAAATTTTTATAACAATGAAATTCACTCAATTTTGCCAAAACTTGCATTAAAACAGTCGATTCATTTCAGGCGTTAGACAAGAAAATACACGGGTGCTCGTACTGTGATTTAGGAGTTTAGTACGAGTATGGTCTATCCATTTAGGTTTTTAATATGAGAACCACAGATTCTGTTAAGCCGAAACTAATAGAAACTTAACATATCATCACGCCTTTTCCTTCAAGGGCTGGCAGAGGTGTACAATACCCACATTTTGCCGGACAATATTCAGTTCAGTAAAATGTGACACGGGGCGAGCCTATCGCCATACACCGGGCTCCAGTCATATAGCAGATGATGACATTTATAACACATGTCATATGTATATGTGCATATAAAACATATGTCATATGTATATGATGCACACATATGCTAACATAGTGAACAAATTGGCGCGTGCCTTCGGCTGAGTCCGAACCCGCTTCCTTTGACTTGAGAAGCGAGCATTCTCCGACTAGGCTATCATAGCTTAACAATAGAGACTAATATATTATACAGAATTTATTTAACAATATGTTTCTCTTGTTACAGGTCTGAACGCAGTGAAAATAGTGAAAATAGTAGTGCCAGAAATAATTCAATATGGTGTTCAGGACGCAGTGATATTAGACTGTGATTACAATCTAGGTAACGAAACAGCTGGACTAGTTGTGAAATGGTTCTTCAAGACCAAAGCTCGGCCAGTGTATCAGTGGATAGTTAGCCAAAAGCCCCAGGACATGGGCATTCTTAGAGGCAGAGTGGACCTCACTTACAGGGCGACTAATGACCCGCTAAAGATGCATAGAGCGTTGCGCATAGTGAAGCCAAACACAGACATCTCTGGTGATTATACGTGTGTAGTGTCTACTTTTATGGAGGAAGATTCGAGAACGAAACAGATGATTGTTTTTGGTGAGTAATTAGTATTATACTATGTTAATTAGACTGCCTGCTAGAGCAATGATGTTGCAAACATTAGATAGATAGATAGACAAACTCTTTGGTGTTCACACATGACTCTTAATTTTCCACAAATAACAAAACAACATGAGATTAGAGTTATAACAAAACTTATTCTATAGTGTAACAACTGGAGGCCTTATCACTAAAAGCGATCTATTCCAGGCAACCTTAGGATGGAGAGGACATTGTGGACAAACTTAGATAGGTTAATGTATGGTGGATATTTTTAATTTTTACATCTGACAATGAGATGAGAAAGCTGAAAATGATGATGTTGAGTTACACGAAAATCTATGAATAGTGTGTTCGATTAATATATGGTTGACCCATTTTCCGTATTTCTTCTTCCTTCTCTGTATCCCCAAAAAAGTGACCAACCGTGGCATACATAGAAAGAATCAAAGAACGTTTCTCTACTCGTTCAATTTTCCCGAATAAATCTTTAACGTTTTGATCTTACATAAAACAAATCACAATTCAGAAAAAGTAAATTTATAAACATGAGGTAACATTTCGGCACGAGCTATCAAACTTTTGCAGATAATGGTTGAAACCCACTAAGATTTTATACGATCTAAGATACGGTAAAATATTGCCGAACTGTCACCTTTGTTAATGGATCCCATGAATCATTCATAAGGTTATATTCAAACCCACTTAATAAAATAGCAAACAGTCTATAAATACTGGGCTCTTCCATCTCAAAAATTGGCCTTATAGAATACTTAGAGATTGAAATCACATAAAGAATATCATTCAATCCAAAATCTTCATAAAAGACTGTCGTGAAGTTTTTGTAACTACTCCCGTGTAATTAAAATAACCCAAAATCTGTACTATCGAGGATGAGCTGTTTATTTTCTACTAGTTGTGCCCAGCGGTTTAAAAAGTATCCTATGTGCTATTATAGACTATAATCTATGTCTGTGCCAAATTTCATCCAGATCTGTTCAGCCGTTCTGGCGCGAAAGAGTATAACATCCATCCATCCATCCATTCTTACAAACTTTCGCGTTTATAATATTTATATTTGTTTTTGTATTTACATAGATATCTATGGAATTATTTAGTCAGACCTCGTCTCATCACTCGCTACAATATAGTGCGATATCGCCATAATGCAGAGGCTACCCAATAGGGCTAAATAAAACAACGGTCGAAAAGGAATTGAGTTTGATATTTTGGGCGGATTCTCGTAAAGCGCTTACTTGACCGCGTGACATGCTCGCTGGCTTGGCGACTGGTGTCTGCCACAGACGTGAGTTGTGTGGTCTAAATTATAAACGACCAAAGACTTCCCACACTGCTTTACGCCATTTGACTTTGTATGGAAAATATGCGCGATACAACACTTTGACATCATGTTTAGCCGCAAAACATCCCTATCCTATTTTATAACTATAGGTATTTTAAGTACTAGAATGTATTATATTAGTATGATGTACTTTTATGTAAGTTTTATTTAAATAGTTTATGTAGGTGTATAGGTATAATACTCGATGTTTTGTTTCTTTGTATCAATCTTATGTTTATTTTTGTTATTTTTTGCACACCCTGTCCCATACTCATTTGTCGTATCCTCTCCATCCTAAGGTTGCCTGGAAGAGATCGCTTTTAGTGATAAGGCCGCCAGTTGTTACACTATTTAATAAGTTTTATCATTATTTTTCTCTTGTTGTTTTGTTATCTGTGGTGTGAACAATAAAGAGTTTATCTATCTATCTATCTATCCTAGAATGGCTCTATCTCCAATATCCAAAATCCCTTTCCTGAAATGTCTTTCTGTCTCTCTTCCAAAATGTCTCCGTCTCAAAATGTCCCTATCCCAAAGCTTTTTCGCAAAGGAGATTTGGTTCGTCGTCTCGTGCACTGTCGCGTCGCTTCGAGTGGCACTGACTGGCTAACTCCTTCATTTATCAGTTTCTGATTTACCATAACCTACCTTCTCTGTCAAATTTAACTAATGAACGATTCTAAGCGTAAAAATTAAGTAAGTGTTTGAAAATTCGTCGTAGATTGTTTTGTAAATTAAACTATGAAACATTCGAAACAATATGCACGCCATTTGGAAAATAAAAATACTGTGCAAAAATAAAATACCACTTAACAAGCTTTATAACACATTACAAATTATGATTAGAGTTATTTTTGCTCTCAACGTAACTGATAAGTATTTTTTTAACTAAAATATAATAAAAAAAAAAATGAATAATTAAACACCGTTCTTTGTCCCAATTTTTGATAAGTATAAGTACTTACACACAACGAAATAAAAATGCATCATTTTTGTTTACAGCTAAAAATAATTAAAATTAAATAAAACGCTTGTTACTTACGCCAATCGGCAAGCCAGTTTTATATTCCGACATCTGCCATCCGCCTCACATCTTCTAGCGCCACTTGTAAGCCTTCTCCGAAATATTGTAGCATCTATATAATAAAAGTGAAAAACCAGAACGAGATAAAAACGCAAGATGGAGTGAGATGGCGCTCTACAAAACTTCCTTTACATGTTTCTCCCAAACAACTACCTGTTTTTCGGGAATTTGCATGTAATTCGATTCCTTGACCTCGGGAGTAGCGACAAACTTAATATTTATGGTTTTGGATGTGTAATTTTTGTATAATAAGCAAGATAAAATCGCAAGTTCAAATTGAAGAGAATACTACCTCATTGGATAGTTTCGTAGAAACTATCTTATTGAGGAAGTTCTTTTTTAAACAGTGTCAATCCAGCAGTGTCAGTGTGAAAATTCTATTAATGGCTAATGTCTGTAATTCTGTATAATATTAAATAAAGCCTGTTAAAAATAACGTGTCGTGCTAATAAAGCAGATATTATTGGAAACCTTGCTCCAACATAAGGTTATGGGCCATTTTAAAGGATAAAGGTGAGAAAATAATATATCAAAAGTAAAATGTACACAAACGTCAATATTTTGCCAATACTAAAAGGCGAAAATTATTCTAACTGGAAGTTTAGAGTAAAATCCTTACTAGAAGAAAAACAGGTTTTACAGATATTAGAATACGAAAATAAAGATATCCAGCATGAATAAAAACTAAAATTAGATGACTCAAAAGCAAAGGCTATAATAATTCAATGTATAACCGACAAACATGTATCGATCATACAAGATTGCCAAAACGCAAAACAAATGTTTGAACAGCTAGATTCTGTTTTTCAACGGAAAAGTGTCTTTACAAAACTAACATTAAAAAGGAAAATAAAACAACAAACAAGAATACTTATGTTTTTGCTCAACATTTTATTATTTACATCACTGTACTATTAATTTAGTAGGTAACTGTTACTTAACCACTAAAACTACTGAATGGATTTACATAATAGGTAATTAATTGCTATGCAATAGATTCCACGCGGGCAGAGCCGCGGGCAAACTCTAGTAATGTTATAACTTCGGTAATATTACGCAACTCCTAGCATTATAGGTAAATACTAAATAGTGCCTACAATGCATAAATTGTGGATACTATTTAAATACGTTATTGTTTTAGATTTGACTGCCTCGGTAGCTCAGTTGGTAGTGAACCTGCCTTCTGAGCTTGGGGGCGTGGGTTCGATTCCCACCTAGGATAAACATTTATGTGATGAACATTTGTGTTTGTTCTATGTCTGGGTGTTAATATGTATTTAAGTATGTATTTAAAATATCTAAGTATTTATATCAGTCCCTGGTAGCCATAGTACAAGCTTTGCTTAGTTTGGGGTCAGGTGACCGTGTGTGGAAGTGTCCCGAATTTATTTATTTATTTATTTTTTTTTTTTTTTTTAATGTTGTGTTATGGTAGGCTAGCTGCGCCCGCGGTGTTATCTGTGGTTAAAAAGTATAGCCTATGTGCTCTTCCAGACTATAATCTATCTGTGTGGAATATTTCATCTAGATCCGTTCAGTCATTCTGGCGTGATTGAGTAACAAACGTCCATCCATCCAACATTTATAATATTACTAGCTGTCACCCCGCTACTTCGTTTGCGTTATATTTATATATATATATGTGACCTATCCTATCTGTTAAGTTAGATCGAACTGCACATGGTGTGCAAATTTAATTGAAATCGGTAAAGTAGTTTAGGAGTCTATAGCGGACAAACAACGTGACACGTAATTTATATATATTAAGATGTGAGCTATCCTATCTGTTAAGTTAGATCGAACTGCACATGGTGTGCAAATTTAATTGAAATCGGTAAAGTAGTTTAGGAGTCTATAGCGGACAAACAACGTGACACGTAATTTGTATATATTAAGATATGAGCTATCCTACGAGTATCTGTTAAGTTAGATCGAACTGCACACGGTGTGCAAATTTGATTGAAATCGGTTAAATAGTTTAGGAGTCTATAGCAGACAAACAACGTGACACGTAATTTATAAATATTATGATGATGATTATTTATTTAAAATTGTTATCTTGTAGCATACATGGATCATTTTTGAGTTTTAAGATAAGTAAGATCCGTAAGCCAAAGGAAATCTTGAAGCCCAAAGTGGCAGGTAAATTATATTTAGACATTTTCATTAGATGTAAGTTTGTACGTCTTTGACGATCAAATTTCCGTTCGGGAGAGAAGAGTTTTTGAAACTTCTAGATCGATTTTATGCCTTGTACGTTTTTTTTTTTTTATGGATAATAGGTCGGCGTTTGACCACCAACTCACCTGATGTTAAGCGACGTTGTGGTCTAAGATGGAGCACGGCGACCTTTAAGGTACTTATTCACTCTAACCTTGAAGTTTTGTAGAGTGAAGAAGTACAAAGACGGTAGTTTTAGGTAGGTTCATTTTATAAAGTAACTAGCTGCGCCCCGCGGTTGCACCCGCGGTTAAAAAGTATCCTATGTGTTATTCTAGACTATAATCTATCTCTGTGCCAAATTTCATCCAGATCTGTTCAGCCGTTCTGGCGTGAAAGAGTAACAAACATCCATACATCCATTCTTACAAACTTTCGCGTTTATAATATTAGTAGGAAGGATATTTATAAACAAATAAATATCTGGAAATATTATTCATTCCTTTGATAGTAAAGTATTAAGTTAGGCATTCGTTTGATCGCCATCCCGAAAGATGCAGCCTACGATACAGCACGTGCTGTATCGTAGGCTGCATCATTTACGTAGAACTCCATTCACTCCATAATACAGACTTCATTTTTTAAACTAATTCCAATAAAAATTTACACATGTAGGTACTCAACCAAATACAAAACGGTAGAAGGATCGCAAACAGCTTTTGAACACGCAAACGTACCAAACTGACCACACGGTATCACGTTACAGTGCCGGAGACGAACTTCCGCCTGATCCAGAACAAAACGGATGACGACACTGTGAACGTCATCTGCGCGGCGGACGGCGCCTTCCCCGCGCCCAACCTGACGCTAGCCACGCCTGAGAGGTGAGTGGGTTCCGTAACATTTACTTATTTGCTTAGGAAATAATCAAAATAGATTTACAGACCGTCACAAGTAAGATTATTAAAAGAAACACAAAAACCCCGGCTGCAAAATATTGTACCCTATATTTATTTATTTATTTATTTATTAGGGTACCAACATGTTATGCATTAACACATTCTCATAAAATACATAGACAACAAAATCAAAAACTAAATGCTAACACAATTATAGGCACCGACTACATGAAAACCTATGCTACAGAGCAAAACAAAATTAAATTAAAGATTAAAAACTAAAATCATAAAAATTGAAATTAATATCACGTCCACTATCAAGATGATTAAAATGACACCTCACATGTCGAAATCCACCAAGCTGTTTAGGCTGTAGGGCGTGCCAAAGAAACCACATACATACATACATACACACATACCCACATACATACATACATACTTATATTCGAAACTTACACTCGAAAAACATAACCCTCCTTCTTGCGCATTCGGGTAAAAACAGGGAAGGTTCAAAATTTTGGTATTTGCCTAGGAACTACTAATATTACTAATTACCTATTAGAATTACTAGTACTGCACCGACAAGAGCAAAGGTCTTATCTGAAGAAGATTATTTTTGCCATGTAGCTACATGTACTGTTGTACTTCTCCAAATAATTTAACAGGAGCAAGGATAGACGAAGCGCTGGAACAAATGAGGGATTGTTAGAAAACATTTGATCGATGATAAGCATCATCAGTCATAATTATAAGCGTCATCTATCTATAATCTATATAATAGTCAATGAACTCAGGCAAAAGTGCTTTTAGGAATCATAATAATATATATGTCAAGCTATACCTTTGACAATAACAAGCACTCACTAAATTATAACAAAAATTATAAGAACTATAAAATAAGATATGGTTACGATGATTACAGTTTCTATCAAAGAGAAGGAACCCTAAAAGTACGTAGTAAATTGACTCTCCGATGTCCCGATTTTTTGCGCCGCCAACTGCGTCGGAACGTGTAAGGTATCGATTCGTTTCCCGACACTAATTTTTAATGTCCGACCAGGGTCCCGTTTCCGAACTCTTTGTTTTCTCATGCAGCAGGGTTTTTAGGGTTCCAACGTCTCGAGAGAGTACCTTTATGAAAAAGTCAAGTCTATTTATGGCTTCTACCCGTTTGGTGCGTCACAGGGTTGATTGAGTTGTTAAGGACGAAATGTGTACGGAACCTAGCATCATGCGTGGCTCAAGACGCTTTTGGCTGCTCTTTCACCCTGGGTACTTGAGGTTTTTATGGTTTGTTAACACGTAAATACGTGACCGCTGACCAGTGGCCACTAGTTACCGTGAGAGTTGGACGGCTTTACAATGTTTCCTGTTTGTCTTTGATACATTGATCTGAATTTTGATTGAAATTTGCACAGGAATTGCATATTTTTCACCTGTTTGTACAAGAAGGAGGGTTATGTTTTTTGAGTGTAAGTATGTTTGTATGTGGCTATGTATGTATGTATGTGTGTATGAGGTTTTTTTTGCACGCCCTACAGCCTAAACAGTTTGATGTACATATTTCGATATGTGAGGTGTCATTTAAATCGTCTTGATAGTGGAAGTGACATAGGGTACAACATTACGCAGACCGCTTTTTGTTCTTCTTTTAATAATGTTACTTGTTGTAATAAACGAATCGTATGTGTCTCTTTCTTTGGTAGTTAGTTTAGTTAGTATCTTATAAAAACTAGTAGTTAAACTGTGGCTCAGTTTTAATGACACGATAGGATTTGAAAATAGGTCAAAATTACTACATTTAAAACTTAGTGGAGCAGTGCATGGAATCACATTGTGCTGCTTGGGTTAAACACTAATTAGAAAGCAATGTGAAATTACACAGTAAAATCAAGTATTTAAAGAAAATGTGCGTGTTTATGTGAGTTGCTAGCTTCAAATTGTTGTTCTGAGTGAGTTATAGTGGCTGTTGAAGTTTATGTTAATTTTTATGGTCAAATAACTTTTAAAGTCGGTAATGTGTTTACTTTAAAGCTTTCATTAAAAATGTATACGTTGTTTATACTGTAACTCTAAACTTAGTAACGCAAATATTTTAACCAAAATTATAATATATTTTATATTTTACAAGCTGCGCTCCGCAGTTAAAAAGTATCCTAAGTATCCTATCTTATGTAAAAAGTATATTCTAGACTATAATCTAACTCTGTGCCAAATTTCATTCAAATCTGTTCAGCCGTTCTGGCGTGAAAGACAAACATCCATCCATCCATACATACAAACTTTCGGGTTTATAATATTAGTAGGATAGAATTTTATACAAAAACTTTATAATCATACTGTAAAGGTACTTTACCACCAAAAATGTGTAACACGGAAAAATCCACCAAAAAGATCACTGAAGCCTTGAATATTCGCCAAATGCGTCTATTCAACTCGTAATAGTGAAGAAGCTACGGACCCTACCGATATGAAAAAAATATCACCAATAAGATCATTCTGTTACCTATTAATTAGCCTGATTAAAATATTATATTACTTACTAGATTGCGAGTAAAAAAATATTAAATGAACGTTGTTTTCGTTCTCATGGCGTGCAATACCGTGCTTACGGAGATTACGTTACTATATATTTTTACACCTTCGGATAGGAAATTTAAAAATATGATTGATCGTCCTTTTACCATATTTTTAGAGTTAAAATTGAGTTAGTTTAGTAATATTTTGTGTTATTTTGAAGTATTTCGTCAGATCACGTGACCACTGACACCCGCGAGCTCCTTTGCGGGGGACGGGCCAGTCGGCGCCAGCGCCTCACGAAGGAGGGACGTACTCGCCTTGCCGAAAAATATTTTCGCATTTTTTTTCTATTTGTTCGAAAATATTAATTAAACAGTGCTTAATTATCCAGAGACAATCAAAAAAAGTAGTTTTTCAAGACATTTGATAAGTTTTTAGTGACTTTACTACTAGTGAAAATATTTGGACAATAATTGATCGCGTTGTGAGTAGAGGGTACAGAAGGTTGATCCGATGAAAATGGGAGATGTCACCAAGGCAGCTAGGCGTAAGAAAAAAAGTGGTAAGTACCTACCTACCTATTAATATTTAATTACCACATAAATATTTTTACCCGTTTCTTCTTCTTGTGACTGAAGTGACTAACCCTAGTGTCTGAGTTTTTAGTGGCATGTGATTCGGTCTGACGATTGTTTTCCTGATAAAAATAATAGAAAACTACAGTTTAACGTGTCCTCCGACCTATGTTAACTCTCAGGGCCTCACCGTCCATTACACCTTATTGCGATGATTGTTGGATTTCCCCGCCGACGCTGTGCGACCATGAACCTTATTTTGCGGTGATACGAGCCGCGGTCGCGCAGCGTCGTGCTGTACTACAATCATCACGCCACGGCACGGGCCCCATTGTACATGTTGCTCATGATAATTATCCAAGTGCAAGACTTGTCAGAACTGTGTTTTTTTTCTTGTTATGTACAAATGTACCTATAGGTGTCATATTTGTACATTGCACAGGGTTATCGGTATAGGGTGTACTAAGCCAAACGGGGGTCATTGTACTCTTCATTATAAACAACGATTACTTTTTAAACTTTTTTATTTGTAAATTAAATCGGAGAAAAAAGCATCTGCTTACATTTTGTCGACGATCGATGAGCTTTTTGTATGAAACAGCTGTTTTTTTTCTCGTGATTTCGTTTGATTCAATTATTCACAAAAATGATACTAAGGTCAATATACCTAAGCCATTTCAAATTGAAGCTGTGGCATACTTGCTGATGCCCCAACACCTAGTTAATAACATAGAAATAGGGAGTATTCTATAGTTAATAATAATAAATAATCCTTCTTGAACAATCGGGTAAAAATAAAATTATGATAATTATTATGTGTACTTACGATGTCAATATCGGAAAGCGGTCGTTGCGTGCGAACGGTGTAAATGACAAATACTAATTTTTGTTTTTGGTATAGCAAATTTCCTACACTAACCTACCTAAACTAGAAACAATCACATTTTTATGTTATAGCTGACCAACCACGGTCCGCAATACATTACTATTTTTAGCAGTGTAGTGAGTGAGCATATTTTTCTAACTTATCCTGGTTTGTTATCAAAAATTAGGACGCACTCAATTACATTGTATAAATTTTACTAAATGTTTGTGCAGCATAACTTCGTCATTTATTCATTTATTTTTTATTTGAAAGAATATGCTTACTAACACTCTGATCAGTCACTTTGATCAAAATAAAGTATTTTTTAGTAAAAATAGTATTTAATACAAAAAGTCAACCATTTGCATTCAGAAAGTAGTGTTCCGAGTTATAGCCATTGAATTCGAAAGAAAAGTTATTACATTTTCTTACAACAATAACCGAGCGAGAGATCGTTAGCGAGCGAAGCGTCTATGCTTCAGATTCGACAAAAATGCTTTCGTATGTCCGAATTCTGTCTGGATTTCTGTCCGGATCTCTGTCCAGATCTGTCTTAATCTACAGGTCGCATTTCTTAACCTATTCTCTTGAAACTTTGTGAGTAAGTCCGATATTTAAAAAGAATTTTCTTGTCTAGGCGGTTATTGAAAATTTTTCAATATGGCAGAGGTGTGATTTAAAAAAAGATATATCTCCGCATAGTTGGAAAATTTCCATATAACTTTTTGTTCCGAGTCAAACAAAAATTTATATAATTGTCAAACCTGCTCACAAAATATTTGATCATAGAGCCACTACTTATAATCAGAGTGGCGCTGAACTGCTATGGGCATGCGTGACGCCAGTACAACCATTCACTTAGCGAGCGCGAAGCGCGAGTGAAGAACTTCCGTTTCAGTTAATAAAAATACTAAAAACTTATCCTATATTTTTATCTACAGATGCCTAGTTCAAAATCAGCCGAAGGCTATCAGAGCATCCGAGGAACAGGGACTTTGCACCTTCGAATAAACTGGTAATAATTTTTTTTTTTGTGTACACAATGTACATAAATAAATTATTGATACGAGCGTTAGGACTTAGTATGGTTGCAAATTAATTATCATTTAATATTGTTTTTAGGAACAACAATATCAGTCTTCATTGCCGAATCTCATCGTCGAAGAAGAAGCAGAACAAGAACAGAAAGACAAAAGTGATTGGCGTATTATAACATTAGCTTCTTCTTCGTAAAATTGAAGGAAATATCAAGACACAATGGATTTGGTTGCGCCAAACAATCGATAGACTTGATTGGAGAAAAGCAAACAGGTCTTGCTTCTAAATTCACCTTTTTGTGAATAAATAGTAACAATAGTAAATTATGTACCGAGGGCACAAAGCAGTGCCTTACGTCGCGGGCGGCTTGTTGTACCCTGAGCGTAACGAGTGAATCTAGAGTTAGCTCCCGAGCGCAGCAAGGGAAGATGAGTCCTGAGGGCAGCGAGGGGTTCAAACCGCCCAAGACAAAAACACTGCTTTATCCTAGAAGCGAATCCTCTTCTAAAAATACTGTCTAATATTATACTCTCTCATAACTAATAAAAAGGTAACTAGTAAGGTACAGTCTTTTATTTTAAATTTCGTGAAGCTCGTGGAGCACGTGCTCGTATTTTTTTCTTGGTAGCTAGTTCAATTTTCAAATAAACTCTTCTTACAGTGCTTATTCTGAGTTTTCATTCAATGTTAACCTCTTTGCTTGGAAACTCCCAACTGCAAGCTTCGCTCGAATTTATGTTTCATCTATAAAACCAACATTTGATTTTCATGTGGTAGATTAAGGATGTGTTAATCTGAGCGATTACTGCCTTCAAAGCATTTGATTTATTGAAATTTTTTGATTCTCGGTTTATTTTGATTATTTTTTTGGTGTTTGCTAAAATTTAAACACTATACATGTATTTCAGCTACAAAAGGTTTTTCAATATCCAATCTAAGACCCCTTTAGTCCAGCTAGAGAGGATTTTTTTACTATATTAACTACTAGCTGTTGCTCACGATTTCGTACGCGTAGATAAAAAAAAGCTCGTTCCGTTACTTTCTTGTATTTGTCATTCACAGGTCCCACTCCGAACCTGCACCCTTCTCTCTACCATCATCATATTGCCAGACCATGGTACGGGCAACAGTTATCTAGTTGGCATTGGCAATTGTCTTTATACTGGGTTTGGCTGGCACTGTCCGATTAAAACGTCACGCTCAGACAGGTGTCTATGGCAAGGGTAGCGGGTAGGTAAGCCGTTAACTCGGCCTCCAAGCTAAATCTAATAGGTAGCCAAGTCTAATATGGAGTAGATAGTTACAATTTGTGTAGTAAGTAGGTTATACACTTGTTGGTAATAGGTAGATGTACTAGGAGTTACTCGTATTATGCCAAATATTTCAGTCTGAATGTTCAGTAGGAATTACCTACTACTCGGAACCAGCCAAGCCAAGTAGGTAGTATATAGATACTATGTATATGTAGTAATTAGGTAGATACTTGTAAGTAGTATCCATCTTCTTCTACCTATTAGACTTGGCTGGCACCGACTTCAAATAGATGGGTAGCGCTCATAATAATTATATTAATTAATATTAGTGCTTATTTGTGGTTTGGAAGTCGCTTTAATTTTGTTTCAATGATCACTTAAAACATCTTCTAACTTGACTTTTATTGAAAATCAGTTTACTAAAAATAATTAAGTAAACAAAATTAAGTCAAAGTGTAGTTTTTTATATCGTAAATTATGACACTTTTGTGCTAAGATCATTACACTCGAGGCGGTATTATAGCGCGAACCGTATGCGAGCCCACTAATGGACCCAATAGTGTAATTATTAACGCACACGCGTTTCATGTGACGTTTTTCATCACACATGCGAGGGGAAAAAACACACACTTGCATTAGTCAATACATTTTTCTGAAAATGTATGCGCATTTTGCTGCTTTTCCACTTATCAAAATTTTCCTAGGCATAATAATAAAGCGAATACTTTGTTTAAATTATCATACCTAATTAATTGTCAATATTTTGATAAAAAAATAATGTTTATTTACTGTTATTACGTAGTTATGATACTTTAAATCAAGAATTTAAGAAAAGTAAAAAAAAACTCATGTTGATTTATTTTAAAAAAAGTCTAGTTTAGTTACTAGTGCGATAATGGTAAAGTAACAGCACACGTGCTTAATAGCTCGGATTATGAGCTAAAACTGATGTAATAAAGTCCTTTTTACGAGTGAGAGTGATGAAAAAGATTAAACACAAACGCGTTTTTAACTTCAAGTAGGAACATAATTATCAGCAAAATCAGGCGAGAAACTATCGAGCTAATAATGAGGTTGTAAGTTCTAGGTCCACTATGTTTTCAACCATTTTAGTCATTTTTATACTACCTGCTGATTTTGTAAAACAGATTAGTTTAGTACTACCAACTCGTAGAATACATTTTTTAAGCGGGCCGTCGATTGAACAGCTCTGCTAGTCCTAGTAAATATGTTTTTTGTTATGAAATGTTGTAAGCATTGGTTTAGGATAGGTTGAGTAATTTATCCCTGGTACCGGAGTTCTTAGGATGCCCATCAGGAGCCCTATTCTTACGAAATATATTTTCTGATCAATGTCTCTCTCGTTTTAAAAGTCATAGTGAGAGTGACCAAGAAACATCTCACGCGTCAAGAATAGCCCTCCAGGGCTATTCTTACGATATTATATTATTTCCCCTATTCCTACGCACGAGATATTTTTTGGTCAATGTCTCTCTCGTTTGAAAAATCATAAAAGTGAGAGGGACCAAGATATCTCACACTTCAGAGAGTCCGTGGTCTACGATTGTGTTTTTAGATTTTACACGCACGACCAAAGGGAATCAAAACCTTTAGATGCGGGATATTTGTGAGTACATACTTAATCTACTTATACTTATAAACAAACTACCGCGCTCATGCTGCTTAAAAGGCTCAACTTTAAAACGCCGTTGGCTTCAAATAATTTAGTTAAAAAACATTACAATAAAGCATAACATCACAGAGGGCTTTCATTTTTAGGCAAAAATATTTTTTTTCGGTGTTTCGTCTGAATTTGTTTGTCTTTGAGAAATGCTAGCTCAATGTTCAAAAGCTTCGAGCGTTGATCACTAGAGGCGCTAAAACCAGCTGAGCGCCGAATGCCAAATGTCATTGGCGCATCTTAAGGCGAGCCTGGCCAGAAAACGTCTAGCAAGAATCAACTTTTCTCTAAGATAAACCATGGTTTTTACTGTGTAAAAAAAAATATGTTATTCTTAAGCATATTTTTAAGTGGAATCATAAATCTGATACATGTAATGAATAACTTCACTCGATAGAAAAAAAATCCAAAGTCACCTCTATTTGGTATTTTAAACACGATTTGCGACTTAATTTTTACAAATCATATTGTTTTTTTATTTTTTTTACGAATTATAACGCAATAAAAAAATGGAATCATAAATAAAAATGTTAAAAAGTTAACATGGTAATTTTATATGATTTTTTATCACGAATTCATGGTAAAAAGGCACGTTTGCGTGACCGCCAGTCCGCCCGCAGACCCCGTCGACGCCGGACGTGTGCCAAATTTTTGTGATCTCCGCAGTGCCGCACACACCAACACCAACCAAGCATTTAGTTTTGCCATAATGGGTAACAAACATAATAAACGAAAAAAATGTTCAAGTCTGGCTTTTAGAAAATCGTACGAGTTCTGCGAAGTTTTGACTATGTCGGTCACCATTTATTATTTCACCCAGACAACTTGTGAGATACGGATACGGAGCGACGTTCATACTTTCATTATTCCTGAGCATTCTAAACTGCACAACGAGTAAATACCCGCCCTAGTGGCATACCAGTGATATTTATATTTATAATTATAGTTATACCTACTTACACGAATACCTATCTTACAGTTTTGTTTTTTTTTTCAGAAGAGTACTACAACCAAATGTAATAAACTCCGATGACATTGGAATTGACGAAACGTAAGTACCTACCTACCTTTTGTAACATGCAGGGCGGCGGATCTTCGCTAAGTTTTAACTATACAGGATGTTAGGTAAGATACGGGACGACGTTCATACTTTCATTTTTACTGAGCAATCTGAACTGCACAACGAGTAAATACCCGGCCTAGTGGTATATCTAGTAGTGATATTTACGTAGTTATACTTACCTACATGAATACTTATCTTCGTTTTTTTTTTTTGCAGAAGAGTACTTCAAGAGAATGTAATAAACTCTGATGACATTGCAATTGACGAAACGTAAGTACCTACCTTCTTTTTGTAACATGCAAGGTGGCGGAACTTCGCTAAGTTTTGACTATATATTATGTAGGATGTTAAGTGAGATACGGGACGACGTTCATACTTTCATTTTTACTGAGCAATCTGAACTGCACAACGAGTAAATACCCGACCTAGTGGCATACCAGTGATATTTATATTTATATAGTTATACCTACTTACACGAATACCTATCTTACAGTTTTGTTTTTTTTTCAGAAGAGTACTAAAACCAAATGTAATAAACTCCGATGACATTGGAATTGACGAAACGTAAGTACCTACCTACCTTTTGTACCATGCAGGGCGGCGGATCTTCGCTAAGTTTTAACTATACAGGATGTTAGGTAAGATACGGGACGACGTTCATACTTTCATTTTTACTGAGCAATCTGAACTGCACAACGAGTAAATACCCGGCCTAGTGGTATATGTAGTAGTGATTTTTACGTAGTTATACTTACCTACATGAATACTTATCTTCGTTTTTTTTTTTTGCAGAAGAGTACTTCAAGAGAATGTAATAAACTCTGATGACATTGCAATTGACGAAACGTAAGTACCTACCTTCTTTTTGTAACATGCAAGGTGGCGGAACTTCGCTAAGTTTTGACTATATATTATGTAGGATGTTAGGTGAGATACGGGACGACGTTCATACTTTCATTTTTACTGAGCAATCTGAACTGCACAACGAGTAAATACCCGACCTAGTGGCATACCAGTGATATTTATATTTATATAGTTATACCTACTTACACGAATACCTATCTTACAGTTTTGTTTTTTTTTCAGAAGAGTACTACAACCAAATGTAATAAACTCCGATGACATTGGAATTGACGAAACGTAAGTACCTACCTACCTTTTGTACCATGCAGGGCGGCGGATCTTCGCTAAGTTTTAACTATACAGGATGTTAGGTAAGATACGGGACGACGTTCATACTTTCATTTTTACTGAGCAATCTGAACTGCACAACGAGTAAATACCCGGCCTAGTGGTATATCTAGTAGTGATATTTACGTAGTTATACTTACCTACATGAATACTTATCTTCGTTTTTTTTTTTTTGCAGAAGAGTACTTCAAGAGAATGTAATAAACTCTGATGACATTGCAATTGACGAAACGTAAGTACCTACCTTCTTTTTGTAACATGCAAGGTAGCGGATCTTCGCTAAGTTTTGACTGTACTGTATGTATGTAATTTATATAGGGTTTTAGGTGAGATAGGGGACGTCGTTCATACTTTCATTTTTGACTGAGCAATCTGTACTACACGAGTGTTTGGTAGCGTTTGAGTTATAGCCGTATGATTTGAACACATCTAGGCCTGATTAGTACTGCAACGTGATTCTGGCTGTTTTGAAGAAAACTCGTAAAGTTGTATATTCGTTTTTAACGATTAGCGAAAATTGAGCATTTCGGTAAATCTTGTAAGTACGGCTTTTATAAACCTACGACTGGTATGGATGTGTTCGTCGTTGCCTTTGAAATTCGAAACTGCCGGTTGTAAGAAGCGATAGCGGGGACAGGCGAAGCTATGTATATACGTCACAAAGATGGCCGCCGACCGTTGTAGATTATTGCTTATATCTCGAGTTCTATCTCATCAAATCAGTTGTTTGAGGTGTCATTTGAAAGCTCATTTATTTATAATGTAGTTGTTATATAATTATGTACATACATACCAACAAGCTTAAACGACAGCTTCCGTGCGCGAGTCCGACTCGAACTTGGTCGGTTTTTTAGAATTTTTATATTTTGAACTTTTGGACATCATACTTATAAATATTTATTTTTATTTTGTTTTAGGCACGTGGATGACATTGACCCTGTTTCACTCAGCGTGGTCATCATCCTGCGTCAGTCATGGTTTGGTGGGGGGTATCCTATCACGGCGTCACAAAGCTTAGTTTTTGTGAAAAGGGGGTTAAAACTTCTGCCAAAGTGTATCAAGAGACCTTCTTATATGGTGTTGTACAACCCCTTAGCAATACACTTTTTAAAAATCTACCGTGGAGTTTCCAACTAGACTCTGCACATGGTCACAAGGCGCGAACTACCCAAGCCTGGCTGGAAGCCAATGTTCCGGACTTTATAAGGGCTGAAGACTGGCCCTCTTCTAGCCCAGATCTAAACCCCCGGGACTACAAATTATGGTCAGTTTTAGAGGGCATCGCCTGCTCTAAACGACACGCCGACATAGAGTCACTTAAGAAATCTTTGAAGCAAGCAGTGGCTAAATTTCCCATGGAAACAGTCCGTAAATCCATAGATTCTTGGCCAGACCGACTAAAGGCCTCTATCAAGGCCAAATGTGGTAATTTTGAATAAAATAATAGTTATATTTTTGTTAAGACTTCAATACATATGTAAATATAACTTTTATTAACATTACATTACTGTATAAAAAAATAAATGCATTTTCATTTGTAACAGAACTTATGGCTAGACATGCATACATATCGTCACGCTTTTCCCCGAGGGGGCTGGCAGAGGTGTAATACAACACCCACATTTCGCCGGCCGATATTCAGTCCCAAATGTTACAGGGGGCGAGCCTGTCGCCATACACCGGGCTCCAGTTATGTAGCAGATGACACACAATACGCACATATGTTCACACAATGAACAAATTGGTGCGTGCCGTCGGCTGGGTTCGAACCCAGCAGAGCAAAATTGCCACTCCCAACTAGGCTGCCATCGATTCTACAACTATATCACAGAACAAATAATAATACTACGTACCTATAGCTCAATTGTATATATAAATGTAAATATTGTGAATGTATATTTTTGTATTGGATGTTTTGTTAGTACTAGCAGAATGTCCGCCACTTCGTACCCAGGGTATGTATATATCCGGTATAAGTTTACTCGATTCTTTCATAATTATTGTTTCAAAATTATATCTGAATCGTGTAGTTTTTTAACTTTAACAAACCATACAATATTATTAGTACGCACCTAATGGTAAATTAAGGTAATTAAAATTGTTATTACCATTGTTATACGATATACCCAAAAATAATGAAATTTACTATGTTGTATTATTTAAAGAATACCGGTAGTTACACAATCATTCCAACACCCTGTATAAATATTTGTCCTAATAAGGATAACAAGTAGCCTATGTGTCAATCCAGGGCAATAAGCTAACTCCGTTCCAAATATGATCCTCATCCGTCTAGCCGTTTAGGTGTGAATAAGTGAAATACGAGTAAGTACCTAACGTCCACACACAATCGCAATCTTTTGTATTTATGAGTGTGAAGTGTGATAAAATGGAAATATGACACTACCGGTAAAATGAAACTAATGCCACGACTGCTCACACATAAAAAATACAACAACTCGTGGACATGAGATTGGTTGTACCTACCTACCTATATTGGCTTGAACGGCATTTTTTAGATTTTTTTTTGGTTGGCATCAAATAAAAAATGTTCATAAAATGGATGAGTACAATGACGGACGGATTATTTTATCGATTTCCTAAAAATGGGTGTTTAGGTACTCGATACCATAACGTGACTGACGGGTGAAAGACGTGCGCGCGGCGCATCGCACACAACTTTTGTGTCGCGTGAATGAATACGTCGCGCTCCCAAAAAGTGCGGCCTGAGGTAGAGTAAAATACCTAAAGTTCTGGGAAAGCCTCGCCTTAACCTCTTAAGCCTTGAATATTCGCCAAATGCGTCTATTCAACTCGTAATAGTGAAGAAGCTACGGACCCTACCGATATGAAAAAAATATCACCAATAAGATCATTCTGTTACCTATTAATTAGTCTAATTAAAATATTATATTACTTACTAGATTGCGAGTAAAAAAATATTAAATGAACGTTGTTTTCGTTCTCATGGCGTGCAATACCGTGCTTACGGAGATTACGTTACTATATATTTTTACACCTTCGGATAGGAAATTAAAAATATGATTGATCGTTCTTTTACCATATTTTTAGAGCTAAAATTGAGTTAGTTTAGTAATATTTTGTGTTATTTTGAAGTATTTCGTCAGATCACGTGACCACTGACACCCGCGAGCTCCTTTGCGGGGGACGGGCCAGTCGGCGCCAGCGCCTCACGAAGGAAGGACGTACTCGCCTTGCCGAAAAATATTTTCGCATTTTTTTTCTATTTGTACGTAAATCATCAATTAAACAGTGCTTTATTATCCAGAGCCAATCAAAAAAAGTAGTTTTTCAAGACATTTGATAAGTTTTTAGTGACTTTACTACTAGTGAAAATATTTGGACAATAATTGATCGCGTTGTGAGTAGAGGGTACAGAAGGTTGATCCGATGAAAATGGGAGATGTCACCAAGGCAGCTAGGCGTAACAAAAAAATTGGACTCCAACTAGGTAGCTAAGTGGTAAGTACCTATCTACCTATTAATATTTAATTACCACATAAATATTTTTACCCGTTTGTTCTTATTGTGTAGACTGAAGTGACTAACCCTAGTGTCTGAGTTTTTAGTGGCATATGATTCGGTCTGACGTTTGTTTTCCTGATAAAAATACTTAATAGAAAACTACAGACGTGTCCTCCGACCTATGTTAACTCTCAGGGCTTCACCGTCCATTACACCTTATTGCGATGATTGTTGGATTTACCCGCCGACGCTGTGCGACCATGAACCTTATTTTGCTGTGATACGAGCCGCGGTCGCGCAGCGTCGTGCTGTACTACAATCATCACGCCACGGCACGGGCCCCATTGTACATGTTGCTCATGATAATTATCCAAGTGCAAGACTTGTCAGAACTGTGTTTTTTTTCTTGTTATGTACAAATGTACCTATATGTGTCATATTAGTACATTGCACAGGGTTATCGGTTTAGGGTGTACTAAGCCAAACGGGGGTCATTGTACTCTTCATTATAAACAACGATTACTTTTTAAACTTTTTTATTTGTAAATTAAATCGGGGAAAAAAGCATCTGCTTACATTTTGTCGACGATCGATGAGCTTTTTGTATGAAACAGCTGTTTTTTTTCTCGTGATTTCATTTGATTCAATTATTCACAAAAATTATACTAAGGTCAATATACCTAAGCCATTTCAAATTGAAGCTGTGGCATACTTGCTGATGCCCCAACACCTAGTTAATAACATAGAAATGGGGAGTATTCTATAGTTAATAATAATAAATAATCCTTCTTGAACAATCGGGTAAAAATAAAATAATGATAATTATTATGTGTACTTACGATGTCAATATCAGAAAGCGGTCGTTGCGTGCGAACGGTGTAAATGACTAATACTATTTTTTGTTTTTGGTATAGCACATTTCCTAAACTAACCTACCTAAACTAGAAACAATCACATTTTTATGTTATAGCTGACCAACCACGGTCCGCAATACATTATTATTTTTAGCAGTGTAGTGAGCATATTTTTCTAACTTATCCTGGTTTGTTAACCGACTTCAAAAATAAGGACGCACTCAATTATTACATTGTATAAATTTTACTAAATGTTTGTTGCAGCATAACTTCGTCATTTATTTTTTATTTGAAAGAATATGCTTACTAACACTCTGATCAGTCACTTTGAATAAAGTATTTTTTTGTAAAAAATAGTATTTAATACAAAAATTCAAGCATTTGCATTCAGAAAGTAGTGTTCCGAGTTATGGCCATTGAATTCGAAAGAAAAGTTATTACATTTTCTTACAACAATAACCGAGCGAGAGATCGTTAGCGAGCGAAGCGTCTATGCTTCAGATTCGACGAAAATGCTTTCGTATTTCCGAATTCCGTCTGGATTTCTGTCCGGATCTTTGCCCAGACCTGTCTTAATCTACAGGTCGCATTTCTTAACCTATTCTCTTGAAACTTTGTGAGTAAGTCCGATATTTAAAAAGAATTTTCTTGTCTAGGCGGTTATTGGAAATTTTTCAATATGGCAGAGATGTGATTTAAAAAAGGATATATCTGCATAATTGGAAAATTTCCAAAAAACTTTTTGATCCGAGTCAAAACAAAAATTTATATAATTGTCAAACCTGCTCACAAAATTTCACGAGAATCGGTTGAGGAGTGTGACCTGTAGAGGAGGACAAATACAAATACAAATAATTTATTTGGGTATAAAATACATGTGACAATTTCAAATCGGACAGACATCGGTCACGAGATCTCCAGCTCACAGAGTCACTATTGTATGTATTGTTATTTATTTATATTTATTAAATACAACAATTTCTTTGGTAACTGATACCAACCGGCATCTAGTCTTAATAGTTATTTTAATCTAGTCTCTATTGCATGAAGACTAGAATAGTAATATATTTTAAACTGGGATTATAAATTGGTAATTGTTTTATATTTTATGGTATCATGAAAAGAGACAAACGAGACGCTTTGAGTAATATGAATATTGTGTAATTAATATCTTTAAATTGCTCTATTTCATTTTTTCAGAAACAGAGACCAACGAAATTATCAAAGTTTAAACACAAGCGTTCAGCCAACAAAAAATGCGAGTACTGAACTAAGGTGAGTTAAAAGACATTTAACATCTTATATTATTAGGGTGACAAGCATAGTGCATAGTCAGAGCTATGCCAAGTGGAAATGCTATTGCTAAAGTTATCGTATGTCCGGCGTCCAGCGTCTGATTGCACGGATGTCCGATTGTTTTCCTCTACAGATCGCATTTCTCAACCGATATTTGTGAAATTTTGTAAATTTAGGTTTTATTTAAAATAGCAGAGATATTATGTAATTTGTGAGACGTTGCTCATAGAGCCACTACTTATAATCAGAGTGGCGCTGAACTGCTATGGGCATGCGTGACATTCACTTAGCGAGCGCGAAGCGCGAGTGAAGAACTTCCGTTTCAGTACTAAAAACTTATCCTATATTTTTATCTACAGATGCCTAGTTCAAAATCATCCGAAGGTTATCAGAGCATCCGAGGAACAGGGACTTTTTCACCTTCGAATAAACTGGTAATCATTTTTTTTTGTGTACACAATGTACATAAATAAATTATTGATACGAGCGTTGGGACTTAGTATGGTTGCAAATTAATTATTATTTAATATTGTTTTTAGGAACAACAATATCAGTCTTCATTGCCGAATCTCATCGTCGAAGAAGAAGCAGAACAAGAACAGAAAGACAAAAGTTATTGGCGTATTATAACATTAGCTTCTTCTTCGTAAAATTTAAGGAAATATCAAGACACAATGGATTTGGTTGCGCCAAACAATCGATAGACTTGATTGGAGAAAAGCAAACAGGTCTTGCTTCTAAATTCACCTTTTCGTGAATAAAGAGTAACAATAGTAAATTATGTACCGAGGGCACAAAGCAGTGCCTTACGTCGCGGGTGGCTTATTGTACCTTGAGCGTAACGAGGGAATCTAGAGTTAACTCCCGAGCGCAGCAAGGGAAGATGAGTCCTGAGGGCAGCGAGGGGTTCAAGCCGCCCAAGACAAAAACACTGCTTTATCCTAGAAGCGAATCCTCTTCTAAAAATACTGTCTAATATTATACTCTCTCATAACTAATAAAAAGGTACTAGTAAGGTACAGTCTTTTATTTTAAATTTCGTGCAGCTCGTGGAGCACGTGCTCGTATTTTTTTCTTGGTAGCTAGTTCAATTTTCAAATAAACTCTTCTTACAGTGCTTATTTTGAGTTTTCATTCAATGTTAATCTCTTTGCTTGGAAACTCCCAACTGCAAGCTTCGCTCGAATTTATGTTTCATCTATAAAACCAACATTTGATTTTCATGTGTTTAGATTCATCCAGATTAAGGATGTGTTAATCTGAGCGATTACTGCCTTCAAAGCATTTGATTTATTGATATTTTTTGATTCTCGGTTTATTTTGATTATTTTTTTGGTGTTTGCTAAAATCTAAGCACTATACATGTATTTCAGCTACAAAAGGTTTTTCAATATCCAATCTAAGACCCCTTTAGTCCAGCTAGAGAGGATTTTTTTACTATATTATACGCGTAGATAAAAAAAGCTCGTTCCGTTAGTTTCTTGTATTTGTCATTCACAGGTCCCACTTCGAACCTGCACCCTTCTCTCTACCATCATCATATTGCCAGACCATGGTACGGGCAACAGTTATCTAGTTGGCATTGGCAATTGTCTTTATACTGGGTTTGGCTGGCACTGTCCGATTAAAACGTCACGCTCAGACAGGTGTCTATGGCAAGGGTAGCGGGTAGGTAAGCCGTTAACTCGGCCTCCAAGCTAAATCTAATAGGTAGCCAAGTCTAATATGGAGTAGATAGTTACAATTTGTGTAGTAAGTAGGTTATATACTTGTTGGTAATAGGTAGAAGTACTAGGAGTTACTCGTACTATGCCAAATATTTCAGTCTGAATGTTTAGTAGGAATTACCTACTACTCGGAACCAGCCAAGCCAAGTAGGTAGTATATAGATACTATGTATATGTAGTTATTAGGTAGATACTTGTAAGTAGTATCCTTCTTCTTCTACCTATAAGACTTGGCTGGCACCGACTTCAAATAGATGGGTAGCGCTTATAATAATTATATTAATTAATATTAGTGCTTATTTGTGGTTTGGAAGTCGCTTTAATTTTGTTACAATGATCACTTAAAACATCTTCTAACTTGACTTTTATTGAAAATCAGTTTACTAAAAATAATTAAGTAAACAAAATTAAGTCAAAGTGTAGTTTTTTATATCGTAAATTATGACACTTTTGTGCTAAGATCATTACACTCGAGGCGGTATTATAGCGCGAGCCGTATGCGAGCACACTAATGGAGCCAATAGTGTAAATTATTAACGCACACGCGTTTCATGTGACGTTTTTCATCACACATGCGAGGGGAAAAAACACAGACTTGCATTAGTCAATACATTTTTCTGAAAATGTATGCGCATTTTGCTGCTTTTCCACTTATCAAAATTTTACTAGGCATAATAATAAAGCGAGTACTTTGTTTAAATTATCATACCTAATTAATTGTCAATATTTTGATAAAAAAAATAATGTTTATTTACTGTTATTACGTAGTTATGATACTTTAAATCAAGAATTTAAGAAAAGTAAAAAAAAACTCATGTTGATTTATTTTTAAAAAAGTCTAGTTTAGTTACTAGTGCGATAATGGTAAAGTAACAGCACACGTGCTTAATAGCTCGGATTATGAGCTAAAACTGATGTAATAAAGTCCTTTTTACGAGTGAGAGTGATGAAAAAGATATTAAACACAAACGCGTTTTTAACTTCGAGTAGGAACATAATTATCAGCAAAATCAGGCAAGAAACTATCGAGATAATAATGAGGTTGTAAGTTCTAGGTCCACTATGTTTTGAATCATTTTAGTCATTTTTATACTACCTGCTGATTATGTAAAACAGATTAGTACTACCAACTCATAGAATACATTTTTTAAGCGGGCCGTCGATTGAACAGCTCTGCTAGTCCTAGTAAATATGTTTTTTGTTATGAGATTTTTGAAATGTTGTAAGCATTGGTTTAGGATAGGTTGAGTAATTTATCCCTGGTACCGGAGTTCTTAGGATGCCCATCAGGAGCCCTATTCTTACGAAAGATATTTTCTGATCAATGTCTCTCTCGTTTTAAAAATCATAGTGAGAGTGACCAAGAAACATCTCACGCGTCAAGAATAGCCCTCCAGGGCCATTCTTACGATATTATATTATTTCCCCTATTCCTACGCACGAGATATTTTTTGGTCAATGTCTCTCTCGTTTGAAAAATCATAAAAGTGAGAGGGACCAAGATAATATCTCACACTTCAGAGAGTCCGTGGTCTACGATTGTTTTTTTTAGATTTTACACGCACGACCAAAGGGAATCAAAACCTTTAGATGCGGGATATTTGTGAGTACATACTTAATCTACCTATACTTATAAACAAACTACCGCGCTCATGCTGCTTATAAGGCTCAACTTTAAAACGCCGTTGGCTTCAAATAATTTAGTAAAAAAACATTACAATAAAGCATAACATCACAGAGGGCTTTCATTTTTAGGCAAAAATATTTTTTTCACGGTGTTTCGTCTGAATTTGTTTGTCTTTGAGAAATGCTAGCTCAATGTTCAAAAGCTTCGAGCGTTGATCACTAGAGGCGCTAAAACCAGCTGAGCGCCGAATGCCAAATGTCATTGGCGCATCTTAACCCCTTAAGTAAATAAAATACGAGTAAACAAATGACGATGATAAACGAAGTAATACTACAACAGTATTGGTGGAATTGTCTTCGTTAGACATCTGTGCACCAATAATCTTCTTGCGGATCGCACCCTAAATAGGATTGATTCGTTTAAGCTTAAACTCCAGATATGCAGCTAGATAATTGAAACGTTTTGCACTGCATAAACCGTGACAACGCCTCAAATTCGAGACAATCGCTCACAGCAACATTTCATATTAAATTGCTTGCAGCATTAGTGCATAACACGAGCACTTCCCGCAGTGCGGTCGCTGGTTATATACGGCATCGGTAACTTCATACATCAGCCCCCAACCAGTCTACTCTGACATATCAAATTCTATTACAATGTTCCTAAACGACCCTGCTTAACTATGGTTGCGGGGGCAAGGGAAGGTCTTAATATGCTTGCTGCTTCGTATCCTTGTCAAGCGATTCACTAGAAATTAGAGGAAAATCACGGGAAGGCAAACTTTGGTGTTTGAGTTCAAACGCTTTAGGTTTGATTATGGGTGGGATTACATACGACTCGGTTGTGTCTTCTCAATTATATTTTATCTTTTTAGTCAAATAAGCGTAGATTTTTACACTACAAAATGATAACACAGGAAAAAAAACCGGCAAGTGCGAGTCGGACTCTCGCACGAAAGGTTCCGTACCATTATCTATTAAAAGGCAAAAAGACACGTTTGTTGTATGGAAGCCCTCTTAAATATTTATTTTATTCTGTTTTTAGTATTTGTTGTTATAGCGGTAACAGGCGTACATCATCTGTGATTTCTCACTCTCAAAATGTCAACTCTAACTATCATACTTCATGAGACAGCCTGGTGACAGACGGACAGACAGACAGAGAGGGACGGACAACAGAGTCTTAGTAATAGGGTCCCGTTTTACGGGTTTTATTGGGTACGGAACCCCAAAAATCTGAAATGGGTTTTATTTTGGTGAAATTGCCATACCATGGTACCGTAATCTATTTACGGTACCATGGGTGACAGCCAGATTTAAATGTTTACCCACGTTTATTACTTAATTTACTATAGTTTCCACAATAATGCAATTTATTTATTATAGTTTAGTGATAATTCCGTATTTTAGTGTATATTTCCGTGGCACGTAGGAATAACTGAACAACTCGACTTGCATGATTTTTTTTTTATTGGCTTAAACGCTTCCTTCGTATGCGCTTTACTATGTATAAAAAAATCAGCCCGAAATATACAATAGTTTTAGAGCAATCGCGTTTTGTACATCTCGACACCCTTGCATTTTATGGTGTTTTACTTGATAAAACGACTTATCAAGTGTGTGTTTGCTTACTAATATTGACATCTTGAATTATCAACATCAACACATGTTCAAAATATTGAAGATCTCGACTTATACACCTAAGCCTTTTCTGCAAAAATTAATTTTAACTTGACAAATTGAGATGTCAAGCATAAGTTTGTGTATGAATAATTGTCATCTTGATTTATCAACTTACACTCACATCCAAAATACTGGATATCTCGACTTATACACATAGCCTGTTTCTGCCTCCATTGACAAATCGAGATGTCAAGTTATGGCAAGCCAAATATGTTTGATTAAAAAGTGACATTATCACATGTTCACTTTTACCTTTGCCGTGGTGATTTAGTTTTCATCTGCAATAGCAAGATATCAAGTTGTTATCTACCCGAGCTGGATATTTTTTATGTACCTACTGGAGCCTAAACGCCAACAAACATGCCATGCAACAACGTGAAGTAAATATAAAAAAGTATATTATAATGCTGTATATTATTGGTGACTATTACTATCATTGGTGTACTATGTACCTACCTACATGCATACTTACACAAAAGATTCAAATCAATACAGGGTTGATTGATAGCGGGGTGCAAAGCCGTAAAGAGACGCTAGCATAGATCATTTAGACCCTTTAGAGCCATGGTTGTCTAAGACGAAGTCTGACAATTTTTTAAATCTGTGTTTTAAGGTTTTTGGGGAAAAACACCAATGATGGCCAATCAGAATAAGAAGTTCCTTTTTTTTTCACTTTATTTAATTAAAATAATAGTCATAGCACCGCGAGAATCCAACTAGAAAAGAAAGGTAAACCATTTAGAGTAGGAAAGGGTGTCAGACATGGAGACCCTCTACCTCCAAAACTATTCTCAGCGGTTGTCGAAACAATCTTTAGGAGACTTAACTGGGAAAACCTCGGAATCACTGTCGACCGAGTCTCCCTACCACAATCGAGGTTCGCAGATGATATTTATATAATGTTATTTGCTGAAACACCTAAAAACATATAGCAAATGATACTTGAACTAGCGGATGAAAGTGAGAAGAAAGGTTTAAAGTTGAACCCAAAGAAAACAAAGGTAAGGACAAATGGGAAGAAAACCACCATACATCTAGGAAATAACCAAATTGATTACACTGATGAATATATCTACCTGAGACAGCTAATAACACAAGAGGTCCCTATACACAAAGAAATTGACAGAAGAATAACAAATGGCTGAAAGAGATACTGGAGTCTGAGAGAAGCCATGGAAGATAAAACTCTTCACATTATAGTAAAGAAAAAACTTTTCAACACCTGCGTAATACCTGTTTTAATGTAAAATCAGAAGACTCAAATGGCAATGGGCAGGGCATATGATAAGAGGCCAAGAGAAATGAAGCAAAATTGTGACACGATGGTGCCCTAGGAAAAGGAAAAGGGGCAGACCACAGAAAAGGTGGGATGATGACATTAGACAGGTAGCAGGAGTAACTTGGAATAGAGTGGCCCAAGATAGACAGGAATGAAAAAGGTTGGAGGAGATCTTTGCCGATTGGCAAACAGACCTACAAAAAATTATTAAGTATTAGAATAGATTAAGATTAGTTTAACTACCAAAATATACTTGTAAATCCACACTCATAGTTTTTAGTTCTTCATACTTTGTAAATAGATACTAAGTTGGTCTGAATAAAGGGTTTTATTATTATTTATTAGTATTATTATTGATCGAAGTAATGTGTAAGCAATCTAACAAAACATGTATTAAGCATGTGTGTCATCAGACATTTTTACAGATTTTTTACAGCCACTTAAGATTACGAAAATTTTCAAAGATTTTTTAAAAAGTTTTTTTGAAGTCGTTTAAAATAATAATTAGAAAAGCTTTTTAAATAAGACCTTTATAAGTAGGTATTTATGTCTTGTAGTGTGTTTGATTAATATTTTCTTATTTGTAGAACTCAACGATTGCCAACTGTTGATTTCTCGGGATAATAAGTCTAGCCTATGTGTTAATTTAGTGTATACTCTAAATAATTCATTTTAATTAGATACAAATGCGTTTTCATTGTGTTTTTCCCATATGTTTAAAAAATAATTTTAATAAGTTAGTGAAAATAGTTTTTAGATTATGTAAATGAGCGTATAATTCTAAAAAAAATATATTTTAAATACTAAGACTTTTTTTACATTTTGCATTATATGCTGAAAAGTAAGATATATCTTGTAAAGTAGTAATAATTACTTGACAAACTATATCTGTTTGAAGTTGTCATTGGTTTACTAATGAGAAATAATGCTTTTTCCATTGAAATAACTAAGGTAACCGATAAAAATGATCCGTACTCAGATGGTGAATAACTGGATAAATGTCCTTAGAAGCCAAAACTTGGTCTACAAGTCGAGTTATCAACTTATTCAAGGCATTTCAGCTGTTTGACAAGTCTATTATTATGTAAACTATAAGTTGTTTCGTTAAATTCTTGAAACCATACGAAAGAGGGCCTCAAGTAACCCTCAAAATAACTTTGACATCATCGTTTAACTAACTTACCGACTAAACATAAAATGTCAAACTTTAAAATGGCTGCCCTGAAAAATTGATGTTTTTGCGATGTTCAGTTATTCCTGCGTGCCACGGATTTAGTATACGTAGTATATTTAGGCTGCTGCTGAAGTTTTAAGAGTCCGACGACCACTTTAGACTAATTTTGAATAGGCCAAAAGTTTCTATTGTCATTTCGTCTAGAAGGAGACGCAAAGATAGCAACAAAAAAAACTAACAAATCTTTAAACTTTATAAACTTTTGACTGCCTCGGTGGCTCAGTTGGTAGTGAACCTGCCTTCTGAGCTTGGGGGCGTGGGTTCGATTCCCACCTAGGGCAAACATTTATGTAATGAACATTTGTGTTTGTTCTATGTCTGGGTGTTAATATGTATTTAAGTATGTATTTAAAAATATTTAAGTATGTATATCTTGTAAAATTATGTATTAGATTATTACTATTGTATTAGTATTAGAATTTTCAAGGCCTCAACTTTTACAAATGTTCCTGTCCATTCAGGTTGCCTGGAAGAGATCGCTTTGAGCGATAAGGCCGCCCATTAAAAACTTAGTTAAGCCTTATTTAAGTACTATTGTAATTATTTTATGTTTTTAATAAAGAGTTGTTGTTGTTGTTGTTGTATATCAGTACCTGGCAGCCATAGTACAAGCTTTGCTTAGTTTGGGGTCAGGCGGCCGTGTGTGGAAGTGTCCCCAATTTATTATTTATTAAAGTTATTATCTACAGAGTGACAAATTCGAATTTCAATATTTTTTATGACTTTCGCACTTCTCTAACCATTCATAATTATCTAAGAATTTCCCTTGAATACAAATATTCATAATAATGAATTAATTTAAAAGCTTATGATATAGACAATCTCAATAAGCAAAGTAATTTTGGATTTGCTTCGTCTATCTAATAAATAAATCAGTCAAAAGTGTCAATCAGTAAATGCGTATATTTTTCATAGCTCTATTTACTCTCAAGGACGTTTTTAAAAAAATAAATAAAAACAAGAACATAGAAAAGTTGATTTGGTTTATTTAATTGTACATGCAAAATTTCATCACAATCTGACGAATAGTTTCCAAGAAATTAAAAAGCGCATTTTTATGAAAAATTCATAGCTTCGCGGAACCCTTAAGTCTTGATTTGTAAATCTCTGTAAATTTAAAACTTTCAAGTGAGAAAAGAAACGATTTGTCTAATAAAGTCACTCGCACCATCTTACAATAAATCCTACATAGTTTAGAACACAGTACTGGTTTTTGGCGAAAGACTGACAATTATAATGTAAAAGTTGTTCAAAAGTAACTGATTTGAAGTTTATTTTATAATGGTAGGAAATGTTCTGAGGTCAAGATGTCAAATCTTACCGGACCTGAGACTTCGGGCTAATTTTACAGTGTCTTGTCTTTTTTGATCGAACTGCAAATTTAAAAGGCAGGAAATGACAAAACACCTAACTATTTCGTGGTTATACAACGTTTATTAGTAAAGGGGTTTGTTAGAGTTTTAGGGCCGTATTCAAAAACGACGCTCAGTCATGAATCTCGATTTAAGAATGTTTTTATGTATGGTAAAACCAGTTTTAAATCGAGATTAAAAGAGAGAGACTGAGCGTCGTTTTAGCATGCGAGCCTTAGAGAGAACCAAAACGAACACCATCAGCATGACTCCTTTATAATTTAGAGAAAAAGTCCAATCCAATCTAGGTCCAATGCTAAAATCCATCAAACAGGTACAGTGAAACCTGGTTAAGTGAGACATCAAGGGACCTGCAATGTCGTTTCACTTATAGAGGTATTCCACTTACCCAGTGTCTCAGATATACAGGTATAAATAAATATCCGTCTCATTTACAGAGGGCTCCATTAATAGAGGTGAGAATACAGGTTATTTCAGTTATACAGGTGCGATCATTAAATAAAATACGTGTTATTTATGTAAATGAGTTTTGGCATTTTTCAAATAAACATAGTATGATAGTAAAGCGAAACTAAAACTGAAGGTAATTGAAGCTCAAAATTACTTACGTACTTAGAATTACGTGTGGTATTTGTGGGTAGAATAAGAATGAGTAAACAAACAATGTTATCTCAGTTACAGAGGTTTATGCATATAAAATTTACTCGCTGTCTCAGTTATAGAGGTAACTATGATGATAAATCGAAAGAACAAATCCCAGATATAGAGGCTTACCTCGTCCCAATAACAGAGGTAATTCAGTGCCAAAGTGTTGGGACCTCAGCATGAGTTCCAGTTATGGAGGTTTCTCACTTATCCAGGTCCCACTTAACCAAGTTTTACTGTACTTACAAACAAGACACAACTTGATCTAATGAAAAATCCACACAATTATTTTTATTCTGTGTGACAAATCCCATATAGCGAGCGACTCTTTCTACAGACGTATATTTCCAATTTGATTAATTAAAAACACTCCGATAGCAGTTGACGAATGAAACGAGTTTTCGACAAATGCGTGTTCGTTCGTTCAATAAAAAATCCCTCTAGGAAAGCACACGGTTTAATCTCATTTCATTTAATTTAATTGAAAAGGACTTTAATCAAAGCCTTTTCTCAAAAGTCGGGTCTATATTTGACTCGAATTCCAAAAGAAAAACAAGGTATAATGTTGGTCGCTAAAAGCTTTAATGTCTCTCTTGACTTTTGTCACCGCTTTCGTTGCTTCTGACGAAGTTCCTATATTTGCTGTTACTGTCACTTTTGACACAGTATACGTAGTAACTGTGCTGTCACTGTCACTTTTGATACAGTATACGTAGTTACTATGCTGTCACTGTCATTTTTAATATAGTATATTATTATGTACTAGTCACTGTCACTAGCACTATGATGACTATAGATTTCGTCACTGATTTATAGTTGCTATGTGAATATTCTTGTAGTGGTAGTCGTTTTTTCTTTTTAATTACCTTCAAAAAAGGAGGAGGTTCTCTATTTGACTAAATTTTTTTTTGTATGTTATGAGATCATTCTGCCAGCTAATTGTGAATCGACTTTGATGATTATCTTTTTGTTTGGTAGATCACACTACAGAAGTCCCATTAAAATATAATTATTTATCGAATACTGTCAATCGATTTTTTAAATATCCCCATAAGTCTAAAAATGATTTATAAAATCCAATTTGAATTACGGGAAGTCGGTTTTTAAGCTTCGCTTTCTATATTATTCTATTTTTATTTCTTAAAATGAATTGTATTTTACCAGTACCTTTGGATAGTGACTGCATAAATCTGTCAAAACTCTCTTAAGCCGCAATTTCTGCAAAATTAACACTTTGAACGAATTATTAGAGGTGAATGCTCGTCGAACAAAGAACTTGGCATGACTGCGAGCCTTGCAAGATTAAACTCGGTTGCATTCAGCGTCACCACCTGCCCTGCCAACTTGCACGTTCTCTTCAAATATATTTGAGGAATTTCCATTTCGTTCTTACTGATCTTACGGCAGATTACGTTCTTTGTATGTTTGTATATTGATGCTTCAAAGTTTTTAAAAAATAGCTGAATATTAATTTCATTGCAATGTCAAAGTAAATTAGGACAGTTGGAAATTAACGATAAGAATCTATCAACTGTAAGTTTGAAGCTATAGATTGTTTTGCTGATTTCGAAGGTGTTTTTTTTTTGCATAGAAGTAAGGCAAGGAGCAAGCTGGTTCCTTGATGACAAGTGCCTTTGGGCAATTAACCTTAAAAGCATTGTAAATATTGTTCACTCTTCAGGGTATACAAATTTTATTGTCATTTTTTTTCCTTTTTATCTTGTAAGCGCAAAATAAAATCTTCAGATCTCAACTTTACTCCTGTACTTTCCAAGGCATTATTTCCCCCGAGGCATCTTGAAAACATAACTTTTGAAGTACAAATATGTGGTCGCCATTCGCAATGTTGCTTACATGAACTTAAATTAGAAAGTTGAGTTGTTTTGTGTAAGTTTAAGTTTATAAGTTAGCTGTGATCATAAACATTTTGAGAAACTTGATGTTGGGTACTAGACAAACATCTTCAGAACATTATAAGCACTATAATATAACATTTAACTAGTGATGTTTGAGCATAGTAAAAAGTTGCTGTATTTTTGTATTTCATTTTGAAATGCTTACATCAGTTCTTAAAACTTATTGACCTTTATATTTTGTGAAGTAGTTTGAGAAGTGTGGAATACTCTGCCAGAGTGTGTGTTCCCTGACACTTATAATCTGGGTGTCTTCAAGTCTCGAGTGAATCGGTTTCTTTAAGGCAAGCGTGCTATCGTAGGCCGCATCACTGCTTATCATCCGGCATGTTGGCAGCCAAACTCAAGGTTATAAGCAATAAAAAAAAGTTATAATACTTACTGAAGTTTTATTTATTTAATTGAACTGTGTCTTGATTGAGTGCTCGTGATATATCTAAGTAATTTAAATGAATATATTCAGAATCTTTGGGTTGTTTATCTTGTCCCCCACTTTTTTTAGTTAATAGAACATAATTTATGTTTAATTTGTAATTAAACTTGAAATCCTTTTTTTTTTCTTCACAGACGGTTAGAAGGTGTCACTCACAATTTAAAGCTGGTGAACGGCAGGTACTCCGCCGTCGCGTCCGTGACCCTCAACGATGCTGACCTGCCGACTCCGGCAGAGTTCATCTGCACCTTGAGGATAGCGCCGGCAAAATACGCAGTTAGAAAAGAAGCCATTTATTATCCAGGTAAATAAAAATCTTTTTTATTGCTTCTAGAGAATTGTACGTCTAAAACGGCTTTTCCGATTCATGATGTCCGATTTATTTTTTTGTTCACTTGTGTGTGTTTAAACTTATAGTATTACTAAAAAACAAAGTATGATTCAGTGAAATCATTAGCACTTGATTATTTGACAAAAATACGCAAAATTTGCGATAATCATGTAAATGGAATTTATTCCATGAATCTACATATATTATGTCACACTACCGCAGATATTACGATGAGAAACCGTGTCTACTTTCAGTGATAAAGATAATGGACATTGACACATAACATACATAATATAAAACTTGATGTCACATAAAAGTGTAATTAAGTGAGGATGAGACCCTGAATTGAAATCTGAGTCTAACGTCGTTTTAAATAGAACAGAGATTCTAATGACAAACTTGCGTTGTAAATGAGTTTGTGACACTTTAATTAAAAATAACTCCACAGCTACCTTAATGTGCTATCATAAAGTTCCGTGTCATTGAGAATTCAGTTGGGTGTAAGATAGAGTATTTTCTGGCTTAATTTTTTGAGAGGTAGTAATCGAAAATCATCCTGAGTGAGGGAATGGTTAGTAGGTTTTCGTAGTTAATTAACTATCTTATGATTAAGATTAAAATAAAAGCAGAGCTAGTTTTCTGCAAACACAATATCGTGTGTTTATCTCTCTAAGCTTATCTGTTTATCTCTATAAGCAAAGTTCTGAACAAACAATTTTTACTCTTGCACTCCTTGCAATATTCGCAATTTATTGCTTCAAGAAACAATGTAAATGTTAATTTTCTTCACTAGAACAAACTGAGATAGTTTCATGTTGTCTTGTTTTTAGCAGCAACTTGAAGTAATTTGAAATGTGCTCTCCAAATAAATAGTTACTATGTATTTATACAAAAACATCACGAAGTTTTATCTCAAATCCTACGTCAGCGAGCAAAAGGTTTCTGAGAACAATATCAAGCTATGTTTCAAAAGTATCTTCAAGGGTGAATGCTAGATTGCGTATCTTTTGATCTGAGTCTTTTATCATTCGCTTCGATGCCTCTCAAATATCAGAACGCGCTACTATTATACTAAGGGCCGCATTCAAAAACGACGCTGTCATTAACCTCGATTTAAAACTGGTTTTAAGTGTGATAAAACTAGTTTTAAATCGAGTTTCATGACTGAGTGTCGTTTTTTAAATGCGGCCCTTAGTAAGTAGCCATATTTTGAATTATTTACTATCACAGTAACAGTTCGCGAGAGTATTAACATTGTATTTGTTTCTCGATTTTGTCAATTTAGGTCTCAGAATTTATAAACATTTTTTGTGCAACTATATTTCTTAGTAAGTACTTCAGTTTTTTTAACTTGTAACCCAATATCAATAGACAATTCACGTCAATCCGATTACATTAACGTCAAAATACAGATACTAAACTTTTTGTTAATCATTGCGTAACACAAACAGGGAGCCAAGAAACTTTGTAAAGGCCGCCCAAACGTTAAAAAAGTAGATAAACCAGAAGGTAGAAATATTACCCTATGAATAACAAAGCTATTTCATAAAAATATAATGCAAAAAGCAATCTTACCACTGTATAAGTCCGCCGACGTCATTAAAACCACGGCGAAAGAATAGGCCATGAAAATATTTTTAAAGGAGGCAAGAAAATAACAATTTCGCGGCATAATTTTCGAGAGGGCCATTTAAGCTTTTTATCAGAGGGACGTTTGTGTACACAGTTATCTTGAGTGGACGGGAGAGTGAGCGTTTCCGTAGCGGGATAATTTCACGGTTCGTTAGCCCTATTGTAGGATAAACGCGTTTTAGTGAAATGCCACGTGGAGACTTGAAACTTTTCAATTTTGTCCGTGAGAAATAATGATGAACAACTTGCTGCTGGTATTTTAAAGTTTAGTCTTCTGCTGCTTTTCAGTAGTACTAACATTATTATTAAACTCAGTTTTTATACAACAGAGCGCAGCGTAGCATAGCGTAGCGAGTAGCGTAGTTCGGATGACACGTTAAATTACTATGGTTTATCTTTCACATTCACATGGTTTGACAACCATATCAAAGGCCTTCATTGTTATTGTCATCAAAATATTCAGTAGGACAAAAGCGTAGATGTTTAATTTAAACTTTAAATTCTTATCAAGCCCATTTTGCAGCTTTACTTTAATTAATTAGAGTTACTCACTTACATACAACGATGACGGTAAAACAACGTTTTTTCTTCCGTATCTTAAATAAATGACGTTATGATTGAGCACATTAACAAACAAACAAAAATAACCAAATTTGAATGGATCAAGAAGAATCTGCATTGATTACAGAGGCAGAAACTAAGTCGGTAATTAGGTACCCAAGAAGTAGGTATGAAGGTACATTGTAATTTGTAATTTTCCGTAACACAACATCCAACAATTATTTCTTTCCCTACTTTTGTCAATTTGTTAGTAGACACACGAGAAGTTCTGTCCCTTGTGAAAACTAAATCGTCGATAACACTCGACACTGAATTAGTGTTGTATGCCCGCGGGAGGTCCTCTCATATAACAAAGAAAAAGCTCCATCCATCATAACAATCCATCTTTCAACGTCCGATCGCAAAAGATTTTTCGAGACTAACTACGAGAATTTAGTTGTCTGTGAAGACGAGACTCGTAACTGTCTTTGAGCGTACCGGCGCTTGTTGACTTTTCATTATGTCTTTCAGAAGCGATTCTAGGAGGGAAGTCTAAATTCTTATCATCTAAATGTTAAGAACCGTAGCGTTAGCTACTAAGCGATACTTGGTATTGTATGAAGAGCCGGCAAAAAATGCAGATAAATCTAAACCTTGCCTGTTTATTTCTAAAAAAACATATTCAAAAACAGGTCCCTAAAATATTCAATAATTAGACATACAAAAATAGTTTAAACGGTTAAACCACGTAAGGTGTACAAATGTGTACCACGGACAAAGTAGTTACGAAAAAAGGGTATATAAAAAAATACAAATTTCGGTTCTACTCTCTAATGTAAAAATGGTTTGAGGGACAAGTCCCTTTTTGTTCGCCAGCTGCTTGTATGTTATATCGTTCTCCTTGACGTATTCATTAATGATAGTGTTAAATTTAATGATTCTAAGAAGACCTAAATTTAATTATGCGTACATAGCAGAGGTAATTTATACGAACTTTCAACTTATTTGTTTTTGTTGCAGGGCCTATAAGTACTACTCCTGAGATGCCCACTGCAGCCGACATGCAGCTTGCGGCGGCTGTTGGTTCTAAAGGTAATTAAAAATCAAATGTACTTTAAAAAAATGATGATTTGGTGTTGATAGAGAATTGGTTTGATAGAGAAAGAAATGTATGTTTAGTAAAGTATCAGGTTTACAGTTACTTATTATAATAAAACGAATTTCGTATAATTGAACCAAAACAAACAACACTTCGAGTTTTTATTACAAATGATTCACGCAGACACTCATTATTATTTTGCCAGTACAAAGAGTATTTTCATATAATTAACACGAAATAATTATCCCCTAAATTATTCCCTTATACCTTTGTCACAAATAAATTTGGGAATTGATACTTTTAAATTCGACGTCCTTTTTAAAGTGTCGACTTACCCTCCAATTAGAACTGTAATTATAGAATAGATAATGACTCCCAGATTAAATTTCTTCTTTTATTAGAAGCGAAGTTTCCATTTGTGAAAATTGATACTTGACAGAAGCTGAATAATTTTATTTTACAAATTTTCCTTTCCAGGAACAAGTCTCTACACTGTGGCGTCAATAATCCTGTTGCCGGCATTAGCTCAAATTATAATGTAAAGATAATTCAGGGAAGTAAAATAATAATAAAAAAGCATCCAAATAATAACGAAATTCGGGAACTTCTCTGTGAGAGACATCTCCATTTTGTGACAAAGTTAATTCGACGCACGATTGACATACGTAATTCTCTTCTTGTACTGTTTTGTGGAAAGGCACGTTCTTATTGAATACAAAATGTATAGATATTACTCGTCAATCTGTATCAACGATTAATATTATTTTGTTTAATGCCTCTGTAATCAAAATTAATAAAATCATAGGAAATTAAAATTCAAATATAATATTATATAAATTTTGTGTTCTTGCTCCCAGCGAAATTCGACGCAGAAATTAGTAATGCATTGGATTTTGAATACACAAATATTTCTAAGATGTCTCTATGCTGAATTGGTTAAAAAGTGCGTTATTATAATTTGTTTTGAATACAGAGAAGAAGTTCTAGTCGAGAATCCAAAGGGACACTGACTAAGTATAAGAAAATGATACCAAAAATTAAGGCGTTCCGCAAGGTGTTGTTTTAGGTACACAATTTTTCAAAAGATATGCAACAATGCAGCTTTATGTGTATTTCATATTCTAAGATAATAATATAATTTCACTATCGAATTGTACAGAAGTAATTACATATTTGAAAATATTTTTCTTGGTGTTATCGTAATACCAACAATAGTTTGTAAATGTAACAATTAACACGATGTAAATAACGTCTTTCTTGTAAAGAAAATAAAAAGTAGTTAGACGTGTGAACACTGGCCTAAATTATACCTAAATTAACAAAAAATATCACCAATAGGTACCTACACAAACGAAGCTAAAAACCATCTATTTATATAAGCCTCATTGTGCTACGTATTAAAATTATTTATTGTTATTCCAGCTCTGTAAAAAGCTCTTACTTTTATTATCTAGATTAAGTTTATCAACAATTTTATTTCATTTTCAGAGTAACAATGTGCTGAAAATAGTAGATATAGTTCCATTTTATATAACCGTCATTGTATTCACCATTTTATGCATAACTTTGAAGCTGCGTGTTCACTAGAGACGTGCAAGTAGTATGAGCGGCGTGTGAGAAAAAGTCCAGCAATAAGATCACTTTGCTGTGTAAATTAATTGATCCTATTGGTGGTTTTTTCTGTACGCCTAGCTAATTCCCCTGATACATCTTCAGTGGATAAGCAGTCTAAGGCACTTTATCGACCGCCAGCGAGTAAGCGACGAGCTATCGACTATTTCGCGCTCAAGAAACGTACAACAGAAATAAATCCCGTGTTCACACTGCCGGCGAGAACTCGCTTCACTAGATTGTCGAAATACTCGACAAGCGAGTATCGCTCGGTGAGTAGATAATGCTCGCTCGACGAGCTCTCACTCGCTTCTCTCTGCTCGCGATCTCGTCTTAAGTTTCTAGCTCTGTTCGCTATTCGTAACTCGCTGGTGGCAGTCGGACAAGTGCCTAACACAGAGCTGTATTAAGAGTCAAGTTACGTAATTATTTCGCAACAGGGTAAGCCATGTACGTACACTTATTACATTTCTTTTGCATTCATGGGCGATCTATATTTGGACAATATTGTAAATTAAAGTAATATTCGCCCTTATCACTTTAATTTTAAGTCATAAATTAAGATTTTTTGTAATCGAGCTCATGTCAAATGGTAATGTTTAATGCTTAAATTGTACAATAGAAAGTCATAATTAGTACTTACACAAGCACATTGTAAATAACCATACGTAGATAGTTAAGTTTTTTTTTTATTTAAGAAATATTACATTTGCTGTGCATATTTGCCGTTTATGGATAAGATCCAGTCAAGACTTTTATTGTAAAATTTCCTAAAATAAATAAAAAAAAATCGTTGTGTATAAAATAACTTTGCATACATTGTTTTATTTTTATGACAACACACAACCTTTTATTACATTAATGATCAAAAACAGTTATTTTTATTTCATTTTTGTGTTGAAGCATCAAGAAGAGTGTGTTAATGAAATTTCAACTTTGACCACTTGTTTTTAAGTTGGAAAATGTGACACCGGTGGCACTGAATAGCATTTCGTATGTTCGGTCAAAAGCAGAATTTATCGGCGGCGTGTCGAATATTAACTAGTTTCCATTTTCGATCGTTTTGTTGTCCACTGTAATGAACAGTCGTGTCAGGTTTGTCAATTTATGAAAACAATACTCTACTTTACATGCATTGGTAGTGTATTCCGTGTTAATCAGTACGTCTGTGAGTTCGTTGGTTATACTTTACTTTCTGTAGCTTGGTAAGGGTGACAATCGCGTTTTGTGCTTTGCTATTATTTTGCTTCATTTACTAAAGTTATTGAGGATTACGTGTTACGTGTTTTACATTTCGTTACGTCTTCCCCCAAAGGGGTTGGCAGAGGCGTAGCTAACACCGACACTTCGCTGGACGATATTCAGTCCCAAATGTGACAGGGGGCGAGCCTGTCGCCGTACACCGGGCTCCAGTCATGTAGCAGGTTACCTACAATAAGCATAGGTTCACAATGAACAAATTGGTGCGTGCCGTCCGTTGGGTTCGAACCCGCTCCGTCTTGATTGAGAGGCGGGCCTTCTCCAACTAGGCTGTCATCGCTTTTCTTACGTATTTTAGTGTTGTGATATTTAGGATGCTGCTAGGGCTTTAAGTCATGATTTGGAATTCGCGCTTTTGAAAGTGTGAAGAAACGATTCGTCACCCGCAGCATCTTTTAATGAAAATAGTTACATTAATTAAGCCTATCATTACAGCAGATAGATAGCATTCATAGCAGATGTCTGTACTCGGAACATTTGTCGTAACGAAATTATAAAACTTTGTCGAAAAGGGCTTATTTTTTATTTAAAAACTAGTACAATTTTAAAATCAGACTTTTAATGCTAAAACGGTGCAATGAACTATACTTTGTGCACCTACTTATTTATTTAGGTAGATCTAAACACGAACAGTTTACAACAAAATACACTTCATAATTTAGGTTAAGTACAGAAATAGTTAGATTAAACAGTTTGAAACATATAACATTCATAACATAATATCGTCATGCCTTTCTCCCAAGGGGGCTGGCAGAGGTGTAATACAACACCCACACTTCACTGGACGATATACAGCCCCAAATGTGACAGGAGGCGAGCCTGTCGCCATACACCAGGTTCCAGTCATGTAGCAGATGACATACAATACGCAACACAATAAAATACCGTTAAATCTTTTTCTTTGTACCTAGATAGATACTTTTTATTCAAACTGAACGAATTTCATCAATTGAACAAGATTTAGGCGATTGTAACTTACAGCAGTTATACTATCCACAAACTAGGCGATAGTTAACAAACTTTTAAATTTCCCTTTCAAAGTGTTAACGACTCGGCTACAGCTAGCGCCTCTAATCCAAGCTTTTATCGGTCCCAATCAACGAAAACAGTCAGAAAGCCGAGCCGAACCTTTTGATCGGGCCAGTCAATCAATCCTTTCGAATTAGTAAACATTTTCAGATGCATTAGGAGCGTCCGGTCGAGTTTCAGAGCGGCCGCTGAATAATAGATAGGTGGCTTCGTTCCCGAATGAATTACCCGGCTAAATTATTGAGCAAGCCGCCGCTGACCGGCGGAAGAAAGAAAAATGCCTGATCACACCGAAGAGGAAGGTCCGTAGCTGCGGAGTAAGGTGAGGTGTGTAAGTGATAGATGGTTTGATCGACTCTTTTATTTTCTTCGGTGCTAATTTTCGGAGTTCATTGTAGAAGCTGAAATGCTGGGTATTTTCAGATGTTTTTTGGAAAGATTTTGAAGTTGAAGGTAATTTTTATTCTTTGCAGTTTATACAGTGATAACATTGATTTGGTGAAAGTATCATCATTAACAGCTCGTAATCACTGAAATATTTTTCTGAACTCGTAATTTTTTTTCTGAATCGTGGCACTGAAACTAGGGAAAAATAAAGTAGGTTTTATAACCGATTTAGATCAGAAAATCGGAACAAACCGTTCCATGTCACTATCAATTTTATTAGCTTGCCTTACCATCCATCTCACCTACGTCTATTTCAATTGTTGCCTGTATACTCGTACCTATATAATTACATAATTCTACTGATAGTGCCACAAGAAATTATCTATGGAAAATATGTTTATTGGTTCAACTGGTTTCTTAGTTATTTTATTTTAGAGCCCCAAACAGTTCATAGTATTATACTCTGAAACGATTTATTATGTACCATCAAAAACTAAATCACCCCTGCTAATACCAGGACTAAACACTAAACAGCAGGCCTACTGCTAATACAATTAAAAGAAAACCAAGTTAAAACCAATACCTACTATTTAATTTAGGTAGGTACATTTTTGTCGGAAGCACCGCTAACCCATTTCGTTTTACTGCTACAAATGCCTTACCCCTACGAGGAAGTTAAAGTTTCCGTAATGGTTTGACGCCTACCGTAATTTAGTTGTGAATGATTGATTGGGCAGCCAACATGTGGAAGCGAGGGTAAACAGGTTTTATAGCTATTAAGCACAGATCATTGGTAAGGATGATTTTAATGGTGCAGTTAAAGTAAGGACTATCCTTTCCTAAGGCACTCTAATCGTGAATAGGTGGAAGGTTTCCAGGTGTGGGGTAATGTAGCGCAAATTACCTACTTATCCTGTGTAATCTCACGACTTTAGAGCAGTCTTACATAAGTCTGAGCTCAGTTGAGGCAAGGCTCGTATTGAATTATTAGTCTTAGTTTTCCTAGAAGTCGTAAGTTTATTGGACGAAAATTCCCAATAGTATTGGAAAGACTATTTGGTAGTACTGGAAATTCTCCAACAGAATTTTTGGATTTGAAAAAAAACGCGCAGTAAGGTTGTGTATTTTAAAATTAATATTGGAAATTCTTCTTTGGTTAGGGCTTACTTTAGTCAGCTGTGGTTGCCTGGGATATGACATGTATGATATAATCCAATTTAAAAGTTAATAAAGTTATTATAAATAAAGAAGATACTGACGGGGTGATTACTGATTGATTCCTCGTGTTTTTCAAATAGGTACAATTTGTTATATGTTTTGTGCAATTTGGTCACCTCATTATTCTGTTGTATGATAAAATAAAAACATAACATGTCCACATACCTACCGATCAAAATCATAACCCTCTTTTTTCTACAGCAGGGCAAAAAGAAGCCAACTTCAAAATACTTGATCGGATCAGGCGTTACTGTGCTAAAGTTTACCATCAAAATTATTTTTTTGATTCCTGATAAATTAATAGTAAATACATGTAACTGAACCCATATTCCTTTGTGTACTTAATGGAGCTTTAAAGAGGTAATCGACCAAAGATTTGTAAAGAAACAACTTGAAAATATTTTTAAAGTAAAATAAGCAAGCATTCGTTCGTTAATATAGGTGAGTGGTTAGCTCTGATGACAGAGTTTCTAGGCCGCCCGAAAGCCTTTGACATGGATTAACGATTGCTTACCGCTCAGTTATAATTGTCACTCGCGGTCACCCATCCTAGGACTGACCGTTGCTTAACATCCGTTACTTAACAACGGTGATCGGTCACGAACTAGTCGAGCTACTAGTGAGCGCTACAAATATTGTAGAAAGCAGAATGCAAATATTACATCAGAATTTCGCCCTTGTCTCCGCAAGTACCTATCTCCGCGCCATCATTCTGCGTGCGCACGCCGCTCCAGTTTGGGTAATAACGCGATCAAACGTATGAGAGTTTTAACTGCGAACGTGACGAGAAGCTTAACATGTTACGGGGAATTTATTAACCTGCCTGAATTAGTACAAGTAGGCTGTATTAATAAGCTCGAGCGAGTGTATGCTTAGGCTGTCAGAGTTTAAAGCTGTAGCGTAATGGGTGATGAATTTGGATGTGTAAATGGGGCTTAGATATTGATAGTACATACCTATTAAAATATTATTATGAAGTAAGTACGGAACAGAGCGAGTAACTAGATCTGGGCCCGTACCGTGATATTTTATTACGTTGATTGTAAGGTCCAAATGCCTATAATAGTTTGCGCGACCAGCGGGCTTAGCATGTGCAACGCGACAAACGTGTGTCGACTCTTTCTATCGAGACAGGCGTATGCTTATACATAGCCTTGTCACGTTCTCGCATGACAAAAAGCGACGAGAAGAATTATGTAGCGCGCGCATGCTAGGGGTTCATGAAACTTATAACGAGGCGATACAATTCGCAGCCGTGCGGCGTCAATGGCTGAACCTAAAAATCATCGCAATAAGATGTCACTGTGCGAGCCTGGTATCAACGTTTTTAAGCCACCTTTCGGCTTTTGATATGACTTGACGAATGCTGCAGGACACACAATCGGGGCTACTATTGGCGCGTCAGTTGTAATGTTAGTAAAACTTCCTCGAAAGATATTATTTAGTATTATTTAGTAGGTACTAAATATCTAAAATAAATCATTGCAAATGTAAAGATGGCGGCTGGTCCATGCGGGGATCACTCTCCTGGTCTTTTCATAAGAGCGCGACGAAAGTATAGCACGAGACTTTTTTTTAAATTCCACATACATAAAATTAATTATAATTATGTTTAAATAAAACTAAATCTCGAATCGCTTTTCAGTCTCCGATAACTATCTTTTCTAGCTATCGGTAAGTATTTTCTACTCAATATTCTACGGGAAAACATCATAAATAAATTATAACATCAGGAACACAAATTACCTCTTACTAAAATCGAGTACACGTAGATAACGATCAACAAAAAAGAAAACATATGGAAAATTAAGGCATAATTTCACTATGAAATATGCATGGTGAGTAATGCCTGACATTTACTGAGGACGTGACATAGTTGTGCGACATCCACTAACCCTTTATAAAGGTCGCTGTTACAAATAGGCTAGTATTAATAAGCTTTATGTATTTAAAACTGGGAAATGACGTATGTTAGAGTGTTTTGAAGTGAAATATTGACAACAGTTAGTAGTTTTATGATCGGATTGGAAGGTATTCACTATTCTCCTCGACCTGCAAGTTCTAAAAAAGCAACTAGAAGTAAATGTATGAATACTTAGGGACCACATCAAACTGTTTCGTGGAGATACCTGTTTATTAAAATCAAAGCAGTGAAAAGTTTATTGAATTAAGCTTTTCAATTAAGCTTATTGAATTCAGTAATTAGAACACAAATGAATACCATAATAAAATTCTTCCAGCTTCTGACAAGGTGTATAATAAGGTATGCCGTTTGAAGAAGACGACGTCTTACTAGAAAGTACTTAGTCAATCAGTAAAATAAAATTGACCTGTCAAATTTGTATTGACCTCCAAAATTGATTGCTTCAACTGTCCAACATGATAATGATTGTTATAATTACCTAGTAAAGTACAAAATAAATTGGCTTTAATTTATGTAGTTCACAGAAAACTTTAAAGGTCACTCGCTCGTGTCGTGTTTGAAATGAAATCAACATTATCATCATCATGTCAGCCCGGGAGACTTTCATTGCTGGACAAAGGCCTTCCCTAATGATCTCCACAACGAACAGTCCTGCGTTGCCCGCATCCAGCGGCTTCCCGCGACCCTAACCCGATCATCAGTCTACCTTGCCTGGGAGGCCTTTCCATGCTGCGTCTTCCGGTTCGTGGTCGCTAATCGAGAATCTTTCTGCCCCATCGGCCGTTGGTTCTACGAGCGATGTACTCGTACCTTGCGCACTGTCACTTCAGTTTGGCAATCCTTCGGTATATGTCGGTAGCTTTGGTTCACCTGCGGATTTCGTCAATTCTGATTCGATGTTGCAGGGAAACTCCGAGCATAGCCCTGTCCATTATTCTTTGGGTAAAGGCTCCACCTTCTAATGAGGCCCATAGTAGGCGACCACGTCTTAGTTCCGTAAGTAATCACTGGCCACACACACTGGTTGAAGACTTTCGACTTAAGACACTGCGATATTCAGCATTTCGCAGCTCCCTGAACACTGCCCAGTCGAGTTTGATTTAACGATTGACCTCTTTCTCGAAGTTAGATCTACTTAATTGGATGGTCTGTCGTAGGTAGACATAATAGTCAGCATCTTCGAGTGCAGAGTCTCCAACCTTTACAGGAGTGGGTGCAACATGAACGTTTGACATGAGTTTCGTCTTGTTCATGTTTATTTTCAGACCCAATTGTTGAGAGCTTAGCCGAGGCCATCGAGCATTGTGCTGAGGCCTCCTAAGCTCTCAGCCGTGACTACTATTTTATGTTGTCGGCAAATCAAACGTGAGTGATGTACTCGCTATTGATATTGATGCCAAACCCTCTCCAGTCCAAAAGCTTACAGAAACCGACTTGTTCGGGAGGCTAGAAGTCATCAAATCTACGCGTGAGATGATTCGTAATTACTCACGAGAACAACTTACAGACATTACTCGACTGGGAGATGGGTCTACTATATAATTCTTCAATAAAGTTTAAAAGAAATTGACACCAAATTGTATCTAATTGACCAATAGACAGTAGTTAATTATAAATAAATAGTATTCTACGTTTAACACTAACACAATCCATCGGCCAATAACACTGTGTTCTAGAACATTCTGATCGGCACTGACTCAGAATAAAAATGGACTGGAAATTTGTCAAAGGCAGTTTCCAGAACACTGCAACCTGATTCTTATTCTGGTGCACACGATATTATCTTCATCACTTTTACTCTCATGACTTTTCTAGCTAGAAAAGTCATTTACAGTATCAGAGCTACATATCGCATGCGCCAGAATAAAGCTCTTCGTCTTCAACTGTGCGATAGTGAGCTCCATTTTCAAGTGCATCGACGTCGCTTGATGCAAAATTGAATACTGGAAATTGTATTCCGTGACCTGGATTACGTCAGTTTGTAAGGGTTAATGCCCGGAAATTTTCATGGTAACCAAATATCGCATTCCCTGCTTCGCTCACACTTGAACGTTTTACTTTGCCTATCGAGATTATTTGTTGAAAGGAGCATTTAGTACAGTTGCTAACTGTCCGCGTTACTTAGTTACACTCTATACTTTTTCCCAGTAAATAATTATCGTTACTGGTATAAAATACATTATTTTAAAATCTTTGGTCTTAAAAATTCATTTATCCGTATGGATTTTTTATAATAAGCTTTTAAGAAGTGTGATGATGATAATGAAATTAGTGGCAGAACTGTGAGCTGATCAAAATGAGCCCAAACACGGCCAGTCTGCAATCACTTATCGAGAGTAGTCCCTGTGCATCTTCTGACTCCATCATCAGACCAAATTCATGGTACCATATTTTTGCATCTTGCCGAAGGTACGCAGGTAAACCAAATTTAGTCTAATCAAACGTCAGGAAGTGGTTCTAATTTAGTATCCAAAATTTGACCCAAGCATTTACACACTATCTAACTAACACGGCAAGTTAATTAAAGCTTATAACGTGGTATAGGCGCTATTCACCGTCTTTAATAAACTATTTATGTAGGTATGTATGAATATGATTGTAGAATCTTATTCTGCTCCCAGAATAATTGAATCACAAATAGGAGGAACCAAAAAACCCCTATGATGCAGCTTGATCTTTTAGCTTATTTTGTAAGCTTTGGTTAGAAAAGCATTTTTGGCTTTAAAGCTAAGCCAAAACACTTTCATGATCGCAACTTTTTCCAGAAAACCAACGAACGTTCCAAATCACGTCTTTTCCTAGGTTAGTTATGCAAATCCTGGAATGGAACTGTGAACGGTTAAGGACAGCAATGCTTGCGGTTTCTGAGTAGTTCCGATTTCCCCATTCTGACAAATGCTACGATTTATATGATAGGGGCTGGCTTGTGTAAGCTTGTATAGATTTATGCATTCTCTGTGAGTTTAAAGGATATTGTAAATTTTCGTTAGTATTCTTGGTTATTGGATGCTTTACTTTTATCTCAATAATCTACATCTGCATTTCTTGGTATTTGGCATTGTTTCCTATTTCGTAGCGCCCTTTTAGGGTCTTTAGAAGTGTCTCTGGTTTATAAAAAGCTGTTGCAACGTTATTTATTTATAAATAAATATCACATTGATTTATATGCGTTAGCTACGCAAGCGTGACAAATGGAAGTGCGAACAACCTATAGATATTACCTAGTTGTAAGCCAAAATTTATAGATATTACATAGTTGTAAGCCAAAATTTGTTAGAATATAATTTATTTATTATTTGAAAAAATAATGCCTCTCAGTTTCTTGCCTGTTCTTCTGAGTAGAGGCTCTTTATCCGAACAAGGCGGTCGAGTCTATTTAAATAACTTTGACGTTCATAAGTGTATCCCTGATACCTAAATTGAATAAAAACATTTTGACTTTGACTTTGACTTTGACTTTGAACCCTAGAGCGACACAATAATCTGAACTGCGATATACGAAGTTCGGTTGCACCGTAGTGCTACACACAATGTCTACATCACTTATTGAAAACTTAAAATAGAGCTAAGCAACTAACACACCAATAATATTATGTTTATGTTTAACTTCGTCACTTCATTCGTAGAAGTATATTTTCTAGCACTACTAAATCGATTCCAAAAACTTTTTCATGCATTAAAAGTTACTTACTACCCTAGAGAGGCTTAGTTTTTAACCCCTGACCTAAATCAGGGGGTTGTTACGAGTTTAACGTGTGTGTCTGTGATCTTGTTGTCTGCCAGTGGCATTATAACTCCCAAACGTATAACTTTAACAATTTGATTTCTATTTTTTGGCAGAAAAGTGACTTGATCGAGAGTGTTCTAGAGAGAGAGAGAGAGAGAGAGAGAGAGAGACAGTGAGCTATGATTGTCGGGATTTTTCTTTATAAATTTTAAAATTTGTTCTTGTATTTAATACGCGTTGTTAGAAGAGTTCTATTTTTTTTTTTTAAATAACGTTGCACATAATTTATTGTACGTAATTTATTGAGCTGATAACAATTGTCATCTCTCGAAGCGTCTGTTCCTTCCCATACAGTAATGATGTGTTAGAAAGGCGGAAGCAGTACCAATTATAACTTTGAATTACTTCAACAAAGCGCGAGTTACATGAGTTATTTTCTCAGAAACTCTTGCGAGACCGTCCTTGCGAATGTGGGGTAGTAAGTAAGGTATAATTTGTTCAGTAGAACAAGTCACTTTTTTGGCTCATTGTTACTGTCTTTGTTTTGGTACACAAATATTTGCATAGTTATTCTAAAGCAACTGTAAATCTTTTGTTAAGTAAACGTTTGGCGTCATTAATACTAACAGGTAAAGAGTTTTTCTGGATGTCTCATGCCTGAAAAAGCAGCTCCTATTTATTTTCTACTTTTATATTTATAAACGATAGTATTTTACCGATTTGGTAACATTAGATAGGTATAAACGGTAATTCTGATTTGATGAAATTCATTTATTTTTGACTTAACTTTGTTCCTTGCAAATAGCTAGTTGGACAAATTTTGATATCGTCTTTGTTTGTAGGTAGATATCAGATAATAAATAGAAAAATAATAAGAGTAAATACTGTCAAGTATTGCCGAATAAAAGTCCTAAAAAGTGTACATAAAGACTTTTGGCAGAGTAATCTGTGATAAATGATGTAATAAATCTATAGTTTTCATACTGTTTATACTGTAGCAGTTAGGTCGAAATTGTATAATGTTGTGGTAATGGGCTTTCACGCTTTTGTTTGCGCTTATACTTCATATTTGAGCAGACATTTTGCGTAAGTTTAGGAAGTGGAGAAGAATATTTTTGTAAATCTACTGAGGGAAGAATTTTTACAGATTTTTTTAAGAATATTCGATATTTGTTCAACGGTAATAAGAATATATGTAGGCATACTAATATTAGTTCAGTAAGTATGATTAGGTCGATAAGATTTAATACTTATAAACTAAACATATTGCACGATTAAAAGCTACAAAATTTAGTTCCCATTTTGATTTCAGGCCCAGCATTCAAACTATAATTTCATTAGTTTTTATTTACACAGGATTACTGGTAATAAACCAGTATTCTTTTAAGAGCATATTCTGCTCATCTTAACACACAATATTTGTTCTACAGCTTTTTCCAAACCTCAACAAATTTCCCAATATTTTTTTAAAGTTGTTGTGGTCCTCTCTAATACTAATCTAAAACTTATCTCTTTATAAAGCACCGCTTATTGGCTAGTTACCACGCGTCTCAAAATGCACGCGCGCTTTTAATATTCAATGACATTAAATTTATTAAGTTTAGACCGGTCAAATTATTGTATACATTTTGTTGAAAGAAAATAGTAGTCAAAAGGTTAGAAACGTTGTAAAACAAAAGATGTTTGTTTTGATGTACAAATTATGCTCTTAAAAGAATGTTAATTGATCACCACTACCTCTGTAAAAACTAAACTAAACTACTAACTAAAAACCAACTGTATGTTCTTCCTTTTCCTTAAAAAGATTCCAAACTAAAAATTCACGCTGCTCTCACAGTGAGCTTTTTCAAACTTCGCGAATCACAGTTAGCGAAACGTTTATTCAACCAAGATTCAACCTTTTCATCGCCATTTCAGCGGGAATGTCTAAACAGGGGTCTATCGCATCGGGACATCAAAGCTTTGGATCCTTGCCCATTGAGCTGTGAGGTCTTTGATCCGCGGCTGTGACTGTAGTTCTGCAGCTTGAGTGTTCTTTCGTAGATGGCGCTTCAAATCAGCAAACATTTGAGAGGAAATCTGACGCTCAATTGTTGCGTTTGAGACCGGAAATAAATGATACAAAGCAGTACCGCAAACTATTTTACAATTACTCAGCAACTCTCGCAATTACTGTAATGGGTTACTGCATTTTCGCATTAATTTATTGTTTTATAAATTATGCCCAAAACAAAATTCTTCAATATTTCAAACAAATCAGCGAAGTATTATTTATGAATGGTGTGCTATTAGCAGCTGGTTGCCAATAACTTATTTTGAAGCCAGTGGCCTGTATGTGCTACATGCGTAGCCTAAAAGCGTAGCGTAGGCACAGTTAGGTGCTTTACGACCGATATTTGACTTGAGAGTATCGGATGTTGAAAAGTGGTTATCATTAATCAATGTGGCCCACATGAGGTTACAAACAAGTACCTACCTATCTTCTTTCAGGCTCTTATATGCTTTCCACCACTTTCAATTACATCTCCTACGCTTTATGTAGGTATAAATTAAGTACTGTCGCCAACAATACTTGTACATAAAATTATTCTGTCGGCTCACTTCATTCGTTTCCCTGACGTACAAATTGTATTCGTAAGCTTAAATTATTGCCTTACTGGGCTCCCGAATACGAAATTATAACCGCAATACACATATTTGCAGTAACGCAACTTTGCTATAAAAGAAACGATCTCTTGACAATCGATCATACGACAATACTTTTTATTGAAACCGACCGCTTTGTTTTTTTTTTTTAATTTAAATATTAATTGCACGAGTTATATTTTAGGATGCAGCAACATTTTTCCTAAGTGCTTATAGCATCGCTTATAGCTTAAAGCAAATACCTTCAATTTGATTACGATTGTTTCAGTAAGCCATGATAGCCTAGCTGGAGAAGGCCTGCCTCTCAAGCCAGAGGGAGCGGGATCAAACCCAGCCGACGGCACGCACCAATTTGTTAATTGTGTGAACATATGTGCGTATTGTATGTCGTCGTCATCGGTAGGCTCGCCCTCTGTCACATTTAGGGCTGAATATCGTCCTGTGAAGTATCGGTGTTGTATTACACCTCTGCCAGCTCCTTTGGGGGAAAGGAGCGACTATATGTTATGTGGTTCAGTCTCTTATTTTACACAAAATTGTGTTATTTAATAAAATAGGTGGTCTATTCTATTTAAATAACTTTAACGTTCATAAGTGTATCTTTGATTCCTAAAGTGAATAAAAACATTTTGACTTTTTTGCTAAATATTATTCAAACCAAATGATGTGGGTTATACCACAAGCTCACTAGTCCAGTCTCCACAGATCAAGAACGACTCGTAAATTACGCTTCTATCTCAGTCTGGAGCGTGATAAGCTTAGCAGTCAGAGCGAGATAAAAAAAAATACAAGCTTGGTCAGTTAGGAATCGACTGGGATTTCTCTCTCTCTCTATCTCTACGATACAAGTCAAGATGAGTTACTGTTAACAATAATGTAGGTTGCTCAACTGTGCTTATTTGCTTGTTCAAGGTTTGTTGCGGAAAATTGTTCCTTTTGTTGCATTTACGTATTTGTGAAGTTTCTAAAGGAAAACTGAAGTATTCTCGTAATTTTTTGATTATTACAAAACAAGAGCTTTGCAAAGGCTGTAAAACAAAGTTCACTGTTCACTTTGTTCAGTTGAAAAATGAACTATTAAGTAACTGTTTTACCAACAGTCTGTACACCAAAATGATCGCGACAAAACTTTGACAGACAAATGGATAGGTGGACGTAGATTTTCGTGAAACTATAAGTAATGCTAAAGGTTTTTTGCTAAAGGTCACACCAAAAAATCCGAGATAATAGATGACCATTACTTTAAATAGACAGAGTTCTTATTTATTTCATAGATTATTTCGTTTGCCAGAAGCTTTATTTGTCAGTAAAAAATTAAACATTTGTAAATATGGTATATAAATGATATTTAGGCAATATTTTTTCTAATTTTCTCCTTAAAGGAAAATGCCTTCTTTTATCCTTATTGCGTAAAATAAACGGATATAATGGCGTATATTACCAGCAACGCAAGGCCGATGAAGCGGTTAATTCAATCACTGATATCTATTCAGAGATCCAATTTACGTAAGAGACTCCAAATACAGTAGAAAGCAGTAGCTCAGTCCCAGTTCTTATGAAAAAAAAAACGTTTTTTTTTTTTTTTGTGGATTAAAATAAAAACATCTTACAATTTTTATCACATTTTACATTGATTTTATTGTTTTCATTTTTTTTTTATAATCTAAGTAAAGTTGAAGTGGTAGGCAAGTGAACATTGTTATCGTAGTCACAAGTTGGACGCAAAACTAGTTTAATCGTAGACGGTCTAGGTACCTACTCTAAGACAGTATCGTAATATGCCACGCCTATTCCAATCAGGAAGCTATTTGTACCATAATCTAGGGTATTTAGAGTACATATTTGAATGTGATTTATTTATATAATGACTGCCACCAGAGTTTGACACTGCGTGGCACCTAATGCCGCAGCGCAGCGGCTGCCACCGCGTGGCGATAGTATATCTTAGGCTTGTATACCTTGAGTTTATGTTCTGTTGTTTAAAATACTGCTGCAAAAGAACGCTGTTTCGTATACCCCCGTTTCCTAGTAACAGGTGGTGGGTAAGAAATATTAGTATCGCTTCGGAATGTTATCATTCGATTTCTTTTTGGAGCCGTTTTCCCGGTAAGTAATCGTTTGATGTATAGTAAGTGCCGGAATTGGAGTTATTGTGTTTTTATTTACGTGCCCGAAATGTTCTGAAAATTAAAATGAATCGGTGCAAGAATTTAGACGAATGAATAAAGTAGTCAATGAAATTTCGACGTATGCAAATTTTCGTAAACCAAATTATGCTTGTAAGTTTTTGAAAAAAGGCACCGATTATGAACATAAGTATACCTAGTGAGATTATTTAACTCAAAATACGCGACTATAATGCTATGTGATAGGAACATAATATTACTTAGTTAAGTAACATTGAATCTGATCTACACTATCCATGCTGATTTTAAAATCAAAAGTGACTCTGTCTGTCTGTCTATCTGTTTTTCACGGGTAAACTTAAACACATCTGAAAGGATCTTAATGAAATTTAATAATTATTTACAGTATATTTTATGAGATAGATAGATAGATAAACTCTTTATTGTTCACACCACAGATAACAGTTCCGAAGACGGGTCTGAGCAGTGGCGCACTTGTAGCGCCTCACTCAACTGCCGTCTTTGTACTTCTTCACTTTGCAAAACTTCAAGGCTAGAGTGAATAAGTACCTTATAGGTCGTCGTGCTCCATCTTAGACCACAACGTCGCTTAACATCAGGCGAGTTGGTGGTCAAACGCCGACCTATTCTACATAAAAAAAAAAAAAAAAAAAACAAAACAACAAGAGAAAAATAATGATAAAACTTATTAAATAGTGTAACAACTGACGGCCTTATCACTAAAAGCGATCTCTTCCAGGCAACCTTAGGATGGTTTTTGGATTCCATTTTCTGAATAAACGCGAAAAATCTCTTATTTTGTATTATTACCGAGATTAAGATGGGTCAGCTTACTATTATCATAGTGACTAAAATGATTATCAGAATTACTGACAAGATAAGTTTGTTGTCATAATGAAATTTTATGACAATCATTGACATGACAAAGGGATGTTAATATTTATTTCGCACACCTAAAACCCACCTTTTCTCTACAATTTTCTTTTGTCCCAAGCTACTTGAAAGCCAATATCGGCCATTAAACATTCTCATAGCTTGGGGCCTTACTCTGACGAGTACGATATTGTCACGATCATCGTTTTTCTCCTTGGAAAAGTAATACGAGTGATAGTCACTGACATAATATCGAACGCGCTAGAATAGGGTCCCTGCAATTTTGCTGACACATTCGATCGCCATCGAGGCCGTAGGTATAGCAATGGGATGTAAGTAAGGTGAGTTCACAGCTGATGGAAAATCGATATCCATTAACTGGCAAGTCTTCGGTCCCGGGTTTGCGTAGAGTAAAGATAGTGAGTAAGACTGTTTATTTTAATATTATAAAGAGGTCAAGTTTGCATGTAGAGTAGGGGGCAAACTCCAAAACTACTAGTCTAATTGAAAAATAAATAAATAATAGTATCGAATTAATTAATTCGATAATCATAATTAATTAATTCTTCTTAATTATACATAATTAATTACTGAGTTTCAAAAGCTTTGAATCGCGAACGAAGTTGCGAACAGATGAGCTATATTACTAGTGGCTCTGTGAACTGGAGACCTCAAGACCCTACCCGCTGTAGCAATAAACGTTGTATAGCTCCTGAATAGTTATATAGTTTTTTCTTTCTTTTAAAGGCCAATGGGCAAATTGGTCCAAAAATTATAAAAAAACATTTAAGTTTTCCCGCAGGGTTGGCACAAGGCGCATTCGGTAGATTATATTTACGCATGAAAAAAAAAGTATGACACCGTTAAAATTCAACCTACAGAAATGTTTTATTTTATTTTAAAGAATAGTAAAAATTAAAATATTATCAGAAATGTTCAGCAGAACCTCCATGGTGACGTCGCGAATAACGATGACATGACCTGCATGGTGGGAAACTCTATGTCAGACAAGCACTGAGAGGAGCACAGCACAACTTTTGTCGTGTGGTTGAGTGTGTCGGACATAGGATTAACAATACAAAATATCTCCAAAAATGTGGGTTCGATTTCAGCGAGATTTTTTATGCAAAAACCTATAAGCGTTACCTACAAATTGCATATAGTGTCAATTTTGCGGGTGTTTGGACCAACGGCCATTTAATTCTTCCCATTGTCCTTTTCGAACTTGATCGAAAACGACAAAACACTGTTTGACTTGTAAAAAGAGAGAGACACTAGCTTACACGTCAGAAATGCCATGCGACGAGATGGAACGACAATAGAGTACAAATCACGGTCAAAACTTGAACTCGACAGATGCAAGACCAAGGCTGATGGCACAGCAAGTGAGCAGCCTATACCTATCAGCAAAACAAAGAAGGCGGTGGATCATGATGACGCGACGTTGAAATCGAAGAGATAAAAAGGATTGCCTCGTCTTTGTTTGTTCTTTTTTTTTTTTATGTAGCGTTTTTTATGTAGCGTTTGACTACCAACTCGCCTGATGTTAAGCGATGTCAGTTGTGGTCTAAGATGGAGCACGACGACCTATAAGGTACTCATTCACTCTAGCCTTGAAGTTTTGTAGAGTGAAGAAGTACAAAGACGGCAGTTGAGTTAGGCGCTACAATTGCGCCACTGCTCAGACCCGTCTTCGGAACGGTTACACCGGCTACATCCCGAAACACGACTAGGTCATTTCACGGCATGGCTTGGTCCGGTGGGTGGTAACTAGCCACGGCCGAAGCCTCCCACCAGAGTTTGCTACCCAGTTAGCACTACCCGGGGACCACGTGTAGGGAATCAGAATAGAGTACACTCCTACGGACGTGGGTAGCTCAGCCCCCAAACGTGTAGCATGCTTGTGAACAAGCATGCTACACGTATAAACGTAAATGCATGATAAACGTGTAGCATGCTTGTGAACAAGCATGCTACACGTTTTTAAGAATCTTATAAATATTATTCGAAATTGTCTTACTTTTCTTCATTAGCTGTAACACTAGCTTTTCTAAGCAAATTGTTTACGTAAACGATAATAATCTGGCTCACAATATCGGTTGTTTAATACAGGTTTAGAGCTAGAGTAACGGTAGCTATCTGTTCAGATTATGGTACATCTTGGTTAGTTACGAGGTTAGTTAGCGAATATTGGTCTAAGTTTACGATGGTTTATTATCAGAAATCTTCTCTTTTTAACCTTCTTTCAAAGAGGATAAGGTTCTCAATTCAATTGTGTATATTTTTTTGTATGTACCTATGGTACGCATTACTCCGCAAATTGTGAATCGATTTTAATGTTTTTTTGTTTGTTTGGTTGATCATATTTTAGAGGTCTATCGGTAGTCGCAGGTATATCAGTCAAGCAGTTTTTAAAATTAACAAAAGTCTAAATGTTGTTTACATGGACGAATTACGGGATGGGAATTCGGTTTTATTAGCTCTGCTTTTTGTATTATTTGTGGTACAATTGATTAATAACTTCATAGAAACTAATTTTATGCATGTACATAATAAACCAAGTTTTACCTATCTGTTAGTACGTAGTACAGAATACATTTTTACATTAAAACTGTATAGCTAAACTACATATAAAAATTACAAAAAGTTCTACAATTAGTGTTCATTTTATACATTTCATCAATTTTAATCCCACTTTGGTTTTGTTTATCCTCTAAGCTTCAAGAATTAAACACTACTTCATAATTCCTATCTCAAATACTAACATACGTACATATAGTCACACCTTTTTCCAGTAGGGTTAGGCAGAGACCACTTCTCTCCACTTGCTAAGAACCTGGCACACATCAATCGCTTTTTCTACTTCCATGAATCCCTTCATACACGCTCGTCGGTTACGGGTACCCCTGACCTGGGGGCTTACCACAACCTCTTAAAACATCATTAATTAAGCCTTACTTCGTAATTTCGTACCATGACCACCCTAAAAGTATTCCTGTTAAGTTTTGATATCGCTTAGCAGTTTTGTTGACGTCACTCGATTTCGTTCATTCAATCCAAGGAACATTTGTTTAAAAACCGTACCACGACCTCTAAAGTATTCCTGCCGAGCTGTCAAATTAGCAGGAATGATACAAATGACAACGATTGTTAAAAAGTTGCTCTCCGTGTAACTTTTTCTATTTTTAAGTGAGTTTTTGCTGTGTTTCTGAGGTTCTATTTGTAATATTTAGCAAGATGGCCGATGATTTGGAAACTTTCGAGTTTCTCGAAGCAGATAATGGAAGCTCCGTACTACGAAGGACGCCTTCGGACGGGCTCCAGAGAAATTTCAACCCATTTTCACATAGATTTTTTGTTGGCTAAGTCAGCTCCTTTTGATGCACTTGCTTCTTCTTAGAGTGAGCCTTCGCCTGCAGACTCCTATTAAAGCCCGCAGCGATTTCACTGTGGGTTTTTAAAAAGTCTCACATGATATCGAACTGCTTCGCTGAGACTCTGCGGCCGCTGTGACAAATTATTCTAAGCATTAAATTCTAGATATCACCAAAATAATTTTCACAAACTTTAATTGGATACAGCAATTGAATTTTAATTTACCTTCATGATCATATGTAGATTTAATTTACGTTTTTGAGGGGAACCGAAAAAATGGTGTCATGATTTTGTATTATTTTCTAAAACGAAAACTCGCCTTTACTGAAAGAGGGAAAGAGGAGCGAGATTTATCTCATTTATCATAATCTTCATCAGAGATTTAATGAAAAATGTTATGACAAACATACGGAAGACTATGGTGGTATGGCTATGTTGCCTCTAGCCTGCCCTATGAGACAAAACAAAAAAAAATCGTTTTTGACATTGTTCATACAACCAAATTGTCGCCAGATGTTTCGTATGAGCGATTGTACGCGGGTGAGGAAAATAAAAATTCTTAGGGAAGAAAATAATATGAAATCATAGTGTTTTTACTTGCAACTTGTAAAAACCGTAAGTGTAATTTCCCTGTATCGATAGGATATTGTAGGCACGATTTCGCTATGCGGTCATACTAATGTACGACCCCGATTGTACGATTTTTACATGGCAAAAATCGTATAATTACGATTGACATCGTACATCTGGCAACACCATACTCCAAAATACGCAAAAGTACCACAGAGTGTATAAAGGCACTTGTATCGTACATTCTTTTGACATCACTGTAGCAGGAGTAAAAACGTTTTAAAACATTATTGTTTTCAATGCTTGTGGTATGATACAAAACAATACTTATTAAGGAATGTAACAAAACGTTCCTGCGCAATGATGTTTTTGTAAAAGTTCATGGTAAGCCCCCTGGTCTTTTTTCAAAACGTCTTGGATGTGATCCTAAAAAGTTTTCCTAAGTCGCCCCTTACCGACTTGACCATTCACACTTGCCTTGTAAATCTGTTTCTGCAATCTTCTTTCATTCATTCTTTCAATATGTCCAAAAATACTAACAAAACCATAAAAACAAAGAACACAAAGAAAAAACAACAGTATTTTATCATACACTCATAGTTTGGCATCAAAAGCCTATAATAGGACATACTTTGCTCAGAATGCCGTCTTCATAGCAATATTTGAATAACATTATCTGTTTTCGTGCCTACCCAATCGTACATACTTATCATCTTTCGCCAGTGATATTTATTTATAACTTACGCGAAATTATACCAAGTAAGGCGATTTGTACAAATCAGGTAGCAAATAAACTGTAAGGAAAAGAAGTTGAACGACGAACGAAATATATTATTTCCAAGTCATTAATTCCTGATATATTGATTCGGGGAATGAGGAGACAGAGATGGAGTTCAGGAACTAGTATATCAACTATGTCGCGGTTGTTTCTAAAGATATTGTTATGAAGGCGGATTATGGGACACTATTTTTACATGAGTGCTCTCAAAAGAAGTGTTATGTTTTCGGGTTTATTATAAGAAGGAATGAACATTGATATTACAACAAATCATTGCAAAATGATTATAATATGAGGTATGAGTATTATTTTTAATACCTACCATTAGGGCGCCTGGCAATACTGCCTCGGCAATATTGATTTTGAGTGTGGTCCGGCCACATCCCTATACATTTCTAGGATTGCTGATGATGGCCGGGCTACAGTCGGCGATGTTGTTATATTATCGGGCCAGTAGGAAAATAATGGGACGTCAAGGAGCGGGTCCTCCTAAACGAGCCTCAGTGACTCAATTTATCATTATTTTTACATACATTTTATTTTCATCGATTGCCTCGGTGGCTCAGTTGGTAGTGAACCTGCCTTCTGAGCTTGGGGGCGTGGGTTCGATTCCCACGTAGGGCAAACATTTATGTGATAAACATTTGTGTTTGTTCTATGTCTGGGTGTTAATTATCTATTTAAGTATGTATTTCAAAATATCTAAGTATGTATTTCAAAATATCTAAGTATGTATATCAGTCTCTGGCAGCCATAGTACAAGCTTTGCTTAGTTTGGGGTCAGGCGACCGTGCGTGGAAGTGTCCCGAATTTATTTATTATTATTTATTTTATTATTATTAATGATTACTTATTACTGGCAATCAAACCGTCGAAATAGGAAGTAGATAGTTTTTTTTTAGTTTTAACTAGCTGCGCCGCACGGTTTCACCCGCGGTTAAAAAGTTGTTATTGTATGTGCTATTCTAGACTATAATCTATCTCCGTGCCAAATTTCATCCAGATCTGTTCAGCCGTTCTGACGTGAAAGAGTAACAAACACCCATCCATCCATTCTTACAAACTTTCGCGTTTATAATATTAGTAGGATAGGATATTAAAAAAAACAACAGCTTTTTACACTAAAATATACAACGGAAAACCATAGAAAGCCACACATGGCAGGGTCATAAAGAACATAAATATAAAGGGTATAAACTGATAAAGTTGGTTATGTGTTAAAGCATTAAAAAAATAATTTAAAAATTTATTTTCAAGGTCACAAAGATTAAAAATAAACGACCACTTTTGATTCGAAATCACCGTCATTTGTTTTCTGCAGATGGCATACCGAACCTACGAAGTTTCCAAACTGGGAGAAAAGAGTTGGAGAAAGTTTCTTGAAAACTTGAAAATTTTAGAGAATAAAACAATTACCAAATTGGACTTTAAATGATTTACCCGATGGTTGCTGTTCACTCAAGCAGAACACAGAGTTAAGGTGCTTTCACACTGGAGTTACATTTTATAGACCAACATTTATTTATCAAAATGATAACATATGAAAAAAAAAACACTTCTTAAGAAAATCTAAGAAGCTAAAGAAAATGTGGACATGTCAATGACAAATTTAGATGCTGATATGATGAAAATCTAGTGAAAACTTAACTTTTAGAGTTATGTAGTCACTTGCACTAAAAATATGAATTGCCCAAGGCATTGCTTAACTAGTTTTACACTACTCCTAGTGAAATGTTCACTCATCGGGCACATACAGTTAAGATTCTCCTAAGTAATGGCTTAAGATTCATGTAAAAAAAAAGTAGGAACTAATAACTAGGAATAACTTAAGCAAGGATTTAGGCAATTCTTATATTTAGTGCAAGAGGCCATCAGAGTTAAATTTCCAAGTAACTTAAAAGGACTTTAAAAAGTACTGTTATAAGTGCTTTCAGCTTGTTCATCAATTTCAAAACAGCAAAAAAATGCTAGAGCAAAAAACACTACAAATCTTTCATCCCGACTCCAATCACTTTAAAACTCTAAGAATAAGCAGAGTGCCAAAGAAATCCTTTTCAAAATTGTTATTTGCAATCCGGCTCAATATCCTAAGTACCTCCATTCGGCTAACGAACCGATGGAATTGTAGAAGCATAAAGTTTTTTGGCACGGCATAAAAATTCCGGTCGATCCAAATGCTGTTATTGTCACAGTATATCAGCTGAGAGCACAGAAGTGTGAAATAAACTAAACGTAGGTACCTATTTTTAAAATAGCTCAATTTTTATCGAATCTCATTTACTTTTCCTAACGTGGTATACGCCTGACTGTGGTTACAGTTATTCTGTACTAAAATGCAGTGGAATCTCCCAAGCATAATATTATAAGGAAACATTCCAGCAAAATATTGAGGTGATTTTCCCATCTTCCCTGGAGCAGCGTGGGCGGTCCACATTAAAAATAAATTTGGGTTTATCCAATATTGATGGACGCGGACGCAGGTCATGCAGTGTGCTTGTCTTTGGAAGTTAGAACTCTGAATACACCAGAATAAACCCATTCTAAAAGTTTATTTTTTTATGTCGGCTTTTACAATAGGATCTTAAGATTGATTCGAACTTCAGGTCACTTACATTTGTAGATGAATGTCTATTGACAGTTAAGTGGATTTTGTTTCAATATTAATTCCCTACGAGGTGGATCCAGGATCTGTTAAAAGTTGCGGGGAGCCGCTGGATGAGTACAACGCGAGACATGGCTTGCGTGGAAATCCTTAACATTTACCCAGCTGTGGAAGCCTGCTGGTTTAGAAGATAATAAATTATTAGACAAACTCTTTGTTGTTTGCATCAGAAAAAAAAACAAAAAAATAAAAGGAAATCGCTTTAAATTAAAGTATAGTGAGACTACAGGCGGCCTCATCACCATGAGCGATCTATTAGGCAAGTCTATTTATGTGGTCATGTATCATGAAATACTGCCTTTCGTTAGTCTGTGTCTCAGTTCAAACGGAGGAATGCCGCATTTCCTCCAAAGTAACTCTGCGAAAATTAAAACTATTCTGGCAAGATACAACGAATTGTTTCAGCAGTTGTACTGTCACCATGTTATTTACGACCCGTAGTATAAAGGGTACAGTTTATTAAGTAAATACCTCGCTTAATGGGTATATTTTCTTAATTAATGCCAAATAGTTTGTTAGATTGCGCGTGGTTGGTATGCGATTCGATTTAGAACTGTTTATTGTGGATTGTGGAAGTTTGAAAGCAATTTCTATGATAGTTCCTTCTTAAGTTTGTTTATGGCTTAACGTAAGGTTTAGATGCTACTAATAAGAATGCTTTAATCAGCGTCATTATTAACTAACCGTAATTTTCAAGTAATTTCCACTGTTGAGCACAGATCTCTCTCCTTACTATCTTCTTCCGTTAGTTTCATCTAGGTTCAACCCACGATATTTATTCAATACCATTCCATACTCTATACCATTTTACAATATTTATATTAAAGTAGACCAATTAAAAAAAAATTAAATAAACTTTGTTGAAGACCGATAAATAAATGAAGACGTAATGAACATTTAGAAACTCTACAGCCAATCAGTTTATGATCAAAAATGACGTCACAAACTTTCAATGTTTTCTTCGAAACTTTATTCCTGGTTTCATAAATCTGAGCAGGCACTAAGAAACGTAGCTAAATTTTGATTGTTGAATTTCAAAACAGTCGACTTGCAACAATAATATGAATATAAGATCCGCTCACCGCATTGCGACGACTCAGTTATTCCCACACCTGGCTACTGCGCGTTATGCTAACGCTGCGATGCAAGGTGCTAGTGCTAGCGTACTTACATTAGAATGAACCTTGACAAGTATAAATTTAAAATTTTAAAAAAACCCGACACCGATTTTCATCAACACCGATGTTCGTCAAACATAGCTAAGAACACTCTCGACTAATTTACCTTTTAAACAAAATCAAAATCGGTTCATCCGTTCGGGAGCTACGATGCCACAGACAGACACACAGACACGTCAAACTTATAACACCCCCTCGTTTTTGCGTTTGGGGTTAAAAACTATGTAAAGAACAAAAATATAGGCATCTTTTTCCATGCGCCAGTACAGGAGCACAAGACAGCTTGCCTCAGGAGTGTCAATCAGCAAGTGTTCGGTAAATCCGGTGGAAGTAGACGAAGAAGAAGAAGACGAAAAGCACAAGGTGCGAGACAGTCTTCGCCTAGAACGAGTAGTGGTGTCGTAGTCTTGCTCAAACATCCTTCTAAGCCAAGTTAGGTTTAATTACTTTCTTTGAAAAATAAAAAGCGATGATAGCCTAGTTGGAGAAGGCCTGCCTCTCAAGTCAGAGGGAGCGGGTTCGGACCCAGCCAAAGGCACGCACCAATTTGTTAATTGTGTGAACATATGTGCGTACTATATGTCATCTGCTATATGACTGGAGCCCTAGGCTGTGTATGGCGACAGGCTTGCCCCCATTTGGGACTCAATATCGTCCGGCGAAGTGTGGGTGTTGTAAACCTCTGCCAGCCCACTCGTGGGAAAGGCGTGATGATTTGTATGAAAAATAAGAGATTCTTAATCAAAAGTGAAAGGAGCCTTTATGCCTCTAAAAAAGTAAATAGTAGTAAAATGTCGTCAACCAATAACGTTTTTTTTTACTACAAGTTTTCCTATCACTGTCGTTCATACACATTCATACTGTGTTGTTCAAATACTTGTATACTTGTATAAATACTGTAATACTACAAATGTTGTTAAATACGAGCTTTCAGCCCTTCTGCATAACTCTATGTTAATTGTTTCTTTCACAAAATCATACAAAACCTCTCACCATTGATTCTTTCGTCTATCATAAATTTTACTTAGAACCGTCTTTCCTAACAAAACAGTATACACAATATGCTCCCAATGTCCAATCACTGAACCCTGTAAGCTTCCATCTTCGTTTACGAGATGCCAGAGGGAAGAGGAAAATGATTATGTGTTTTCAGCTTCGGGGTACGTTATTTTCTTATAATGCGTGGTTAGCGGCACTCGTTTGACCGGGTAACTTTAAGCGCTTGACCTATTTTTACTTGGAAAACACTTTTCAGGCTGTATTTTTGGGCCTCTTGACCTCTGATACGTTGATAACTTTTGGAGTTGAGGGTGCTTGGGCTGTGATCATATTACTTTAGGTGTAGGTAAACTTTTTTTTGCTATTGTCATACTGAGCTGATGCTGACGATGTTAGAGTACTACCTATTTTATGAAATAGTCTAATTTGTCTGTTCTAAAATTGTTCCCATACTTTTGTGACATATTGAAATCAATTGTTATTGGAGATGCAAGTAATTTAGTCCTATCAGATAAGTTTGGCAAGTAATAATAAAAGTATCAAGATGCACCAACATCTTGTGATAAAATTAGTATAATGTAATATTTGTGATTCCTGTTTTTTCACGAATATTAAAGTATAAGTAGTTCAGTTTCAAAATTGTATTGCCTTGTCTTAAATGTTATACTCGTAGTTTAATTTTACAATGTTTTTCTTAACCAAAAGAAAGTAATCGACTCAGAAAAAAAATGTATTTGCATGAACTACTTGCCTGCAAAGTTCACGAAGATTGTGTCAACGATACTCCAGATGATAATTCAAAAGCAAAAAAAAACTGACATGTCATACCTACTCATCGGCGCCCGTGCCATTCACAACCCAGTGCGTCTAATTTCAATAAAATATTGTGTTCGCTTCTCCCTTGACCCACAGTTCGAATGCATCTCGGAGGCAGCAAAAGAAATATTCTTATTCAAAAGTCGACAGCTCTCCGTGACCAGTTTATAACACTGTATTTATAAAACTGCCATTTTCGATTCTGACAATGGCTTATTGAAAAGAACATTGAATAAAATATCTTGCGAGAAACGAAATATTGTTGAGAAGACATGTTGTGAAGTTAGATTTTTCTGAAGCGGTTTTCTATAAAAGGAATATTTCTTTGGTTCATTTTCTTGCAATAAAAATAATAAATTAAATTTGAAAGACCCTTAATACCGATCATTTTATAATTAACTAGGGATCTGCCCCGGCTTGGCACGGTGCTTATAAACTTTCCGTGATTTTTTTTACGGACTGGTGAAAACCGTTTAAAATACCCTTGCGTGGGGTTTAGGAGGTGTTAGCAGATGTGCTGACGGAGAGACAGGCATACGCGGAAAGCGACTGTGTTTTATTCTATACTAGCTGTCACCCCGCGACTTCGTTCGCCTTATTGTTTATATATATGTCGGAGAAAGTAGGAAAGGCTGCTGCGCTGACACATCTCACTTCTGATGACGGGGAAAGTCGGGAAGGCCAAGGTGTCGTGTCTGATTTCTGAGCCGTGAACTCGTCATTACAATCTATGGCGGGCGTTAAACTTCAGGAACGTTGAAATAAGGGGACAGCAATGTAGACTTTTCACTATTTTAATTAGACAGTCACTTAGACTACTTAGTTAGTAAATGATCACTAAGATAATTGGCGATTTAGAGTTATGGGTTTACGAATGACCATTGCGTGCGACCACTTTCAACCAGCCAAGTGAGTGAATGACTGACAGACATGACGTTCGCTCGAAATCCCAAACGCAACTCCATTCGGTGTTAACCGCTCTAAATGACCACAAAAAAATCGATTTATCGTCAAAAAACAACAGAATAAAACTATCGATTAACAACTCTCAAACTGATTTTCATTATTTATTGATGTCACGCGCCGTCATATATATATGTGAGCTATCTTATCTGTCAAGTTAGATCGAACTGCACACGGTGTGCAAATTTGATTGAAATCGGTTAAGTAGTTTAGGAGTCTATAGCGGACAAACAATGTGACACGTAATTAAATATAATACGATAGAGTTTTTTTATTTGATTAGTAGCTTTATTTTAGAAATTTGTGGAAAACTTTAATAACGCAAGGACGGTTCTTAGACCAGAAATAATAATTTGGTTAAGACCAGAATACTGTTAGGTCCAAATAATAAGAGTGACTCTGTGAACTGTAGACCTCGCGACCGACGTCTGTCTCCTCTACACGTCCCATTCCTAAACCGATTCTCGTGAGATTTTGTGAGCTGATTTGTTTTTTTTTTTTTTTTTTTTTTAATAATAAATAAATAAATAAATATTCGAGACACTTGAACACACGGTCGTCTGACCCCAAACTAAGCAAAGCTTGTACTATGGCGGCCAGAGACTGATATATATACTTATATACTTTTAAATACATACTTAAATAGATATTAACACCCAGACACAGAACAAACACAAATATTCATCATTTGAATGTTTGCCCTAGGTGGGAATCGAACCCACGCCCCCTAGATCAGAAGGCAGGTTCACTACCGACTGAGCCACCGAGGCAGTCATTATTATACAGACTAATATACAGGAACAGATTTATTTGCCAGAGCAGTTTTTGGACAATTTTCAAAATTGAGAAGATTTGTTTTTTTTTTGGAAAAATATAACTATTCGGTTATGAAATGTAACTAGACGAAGACAGAGATTTGGAATTCAGGCATACGAAAGCATTTTTAAAGAAGCTGAAGCATTATTTAGTATTTATTCGGGCTCTCCTACTGCATAGAAGGTTCGTTCGCTGACGCTCGCTCGGTCCACTGTCTGAACTAAAGTTTTGTTTATTATTTTTGTCTTCATTACATTTTACGGATAAAAATAAAATATTCACCCCAACTGTAGTTTCATTACAATGAAAACGCACGTAAATAGGTATATTTTTCTCTTACAAAAAACCGGAAGTGCAGTTCTGGTTGAAATATTTGGTTTGTCATTACTTTTATAGTTTTATTTTTGTAGGGGAGGACAGAAGGGAAAAGTTCATTGAACTTGTTATTTGTTTATTGTTTCGTGGAATATGTTTTGTTTGGTGCTGTTGGTAGTATGTACAAATTTGTAAGTTTGGGATGTGTTATGCTATAACCATACATATAATTTTTAACGACTGTTTAAGGGACCATTATTTCAGTGTATTAAGCGATGATAGCCTAGTTGGAGAAGGCCTGCCTCTCAAGCCAGGGGGAGCGAGTTCGAACCCAGCCGACGGCACGCACCAATTTGTTCATTGTGTGAACATTTGCGCGTATTGTCTGTCATCTGCTACATGACTCTGGAGTCTGGTGTATGGCGACAGGCTCGCCCCCTGTCATATTTGGTACTGAATATCGTCCGGCGAAGTGTAAGTGTTGTATTACACCTCTGCCAGCCCCCTCAGGGGAAAGACGTGACGATGTGTTATGTTATGTCATTATCTCAGCGATGGTGGACCTTACTTATGTATTGTCAACTTTAATGTGCATTTGGTACTACAAACTACAACAATTTTAAGGTATCTACAAATTCCTTTCCGGGTTGGCAATGCATCAACAGCACCGCTATTGTTATCGGTATTCATAGGCTGTGTTTACCGTTTACCATCAGGCCGCCTGCTTGTTTGAAACTCACCTTATAAAAATGTAACACAGAAGGAAGAATTTAACTTTTATTAAAAAATGTTCAACCAAACAAGGAAAGTACTTACTTACCTATTTATAGTGATCCTATTGTTGTATATTAGGTATTGTATATCGTTACATATAGTATAGTAATAGTAATATCGTTGTATTCTAGTAATACAGATTTGTATTTTAGTATGTTTGCAACAATCCAACTCAAAAACTACTGGTCTGATTCAAAAACTCTTTCACCATTAGAAAGAAACGTTATCCTTGAGTGACATAGGTTATGAAACGCGGGCAAGCCCGCGGGCAAAAGTGGTAGTATTTAATAAAATGTTTCTTCGATAAATTGGAACGAACCCCCATCATTTCATCAGAATAAACCCCACGGTACATACACACTACATTATATCTCGCGCGCGCCTGTCCTCTGCTACACCGCACCGTCATAGTGGCCAGCAAACAACGTTAAAAATTTAAATATTTAAATAAGTTATGACTAGGCTTACGGTGTATTTAGGTAGGTAGATATCTATTCCAAAATCTATTCGATTATGTTACATTTTATGCCATTATTCCAAATTTCCTTTGAGACGTCTCGAGCAGGCTTAGGACCATCAAGAATATTTAATTCGTAGGTTTAATGATTCGTGCTCATAGTGGAGTATACCTTCCTCCAAATTGCCTATAAGTTCTGCGGGAATGCAAAATCACAGCTTATAATATTGTCATCGTTGTCATCAAGTAGTGTCAGAAAGTAGTTTCTGAATACGTGAAGTACAAAGCAAAGTGCAGGTAAAGTGTAAAAAACGTTCTGCCACTATGCAAGATAGGGCATAGTCAAGCATGCATAGTCGAAAAGAGGGAAATAAAGAAAGAGATGAGAAGTATTTTATTGTATTTACTTTGAGATGGCAACAGTAATCTTTCAACACATCATGCAAATTTTTATCACGCAAGAAGCCGAGCCGTATACAAATGTACGACACAAACTTATTGCCCGCATAAAATTCTATTTGCAATTTGGTATTTTCACTTTTCCCGGTGACGCGTATACGAATGGTATGAAAATTTAAGAATGTCTCCCGTCGCCTGCTCCCTGAGGATATGACCGTCCTACGTGATGAATGCGAGGCGGGAGCTATAGGGAAAACTGAGATTCTGGAAATGGTAAGCAGTTGTATGCTGTGTTACTAACCTGTTTGCTATCGGGTGATCGCTGCAACTTGCCGTTATTCAGAAACTGATGAATAGATGGAAACTCTGTTTCTATTTATTTGGTTGTTTTTTATTCTTTCATTAGTATTGACAAACAATGGCTCTTATACCTAAATCGCCTTAAAACCCGTTCATTATCTGACTATAGTAGTAGCGCTCAAATAAGTTCTCGCCCGCGCGGTACAGAGGCATAGGGATAAAGCGTCAAAGGGGTCCGAGCTACGAGATAGGAGCAGGCTCATGGCTTACCCCGTCTTCCTACTTCAATTCCCGCATCCCTTTACCACGCGGGGGCGAGGACTCATTTAAACAGCACCTTTTAGTCATAGTTATAGCGATGATAGCCTAGTTAGAGAGAGCCCGCCTCTCAAGCCAGAGGGAGCGGGTTCGCTCCCAGCCGATGGCATGCACCAATTTGTTCATTCTACGAACATATGTGCGTATTGTATGTCATCTGCTACATGACTGGAGCCCGGTGCATGGCGACAGGCCGTCATTCTTGGGACTGAATATCGTCCGGCGAAGTGTGGGTGTTGTAATAAAGCTCTGCCAGCACCTGTGGAGGAAAAGCGTGATGATACGAGTATCTTGTGTTATGTTACAAAAGTCAAAACGCGATCTAGTCATATCGAGATGTAGTGAAAAGAGCTTTCAACCCGTAATAAAGTTTAATCCAATCCTACTAATATTATAAACGCGAAAGTTTGTAAGAATAGATGGATGGATGGATGGATGTTACTCTTTCACGCCTGAACGGCTAAACAGATCTGGATGAAATTTGGCACAGAGATAGATTATAGTCTAGAATAGCACATAGGATACTTTTTAACCGCGGGTGAAACCGCGGGGCGCATCTAGTTCGTTCATAAAATAATAATATATTTCCGATAAGTTCATCTAGTATTCTGTTTTCGATACATCGGTGACACAATTTCGATATACGACACATCGGGTACAGTACATTTACGGTCACATTTTTACACCGGTGTTTATGTGTGATTACTCGTACCTCACTCGGCTCGCTCCAATAACTCTCTTACACACTCTCCTCGGTTTTCACTCCTGTTACTCATTATTCTTGATTTGTTACTATTCCTGAGAACATAAAGTAACTAATACTTATATTAGGAAATAAGAAAAGTCTAGAAAAAAAGTCAAAACTTTTGACTTTTTGACGTTTTGACTTTTTTTCTGTTCTCCCTTATTTGTTGTAATTTAAATAAGATCAAAAATAAGCCATTCAATTAACAGAATATCAAAGTTAAAATTGGAAAATGAAACACCAACACAGCTACCACATAAAATCCTATACTTCTGGCGGTCTGTATTTTGACTGGTGTTAAAAAGATTTTATTTTACTGATTAAACATACTCAAAACAAACTTCAAACGCATGTTTATTCTGAGATGCTTGTTAAAGGTACTTCTATTTATCAACTTTAGTTTCTCCCTTATGTATGATCGATGGTAGCATCGATCATACATAAGGGAGAAACGGTACAAGAATCTAAAAATGGACCACATGAATTAGGTGCTGCACAAAATTGACCGTAGTCACAAATAAGCGCGACCAGTCGCAACCGTGTTAACTGTTGTTGTCTCTTCCTCGATATATTCTCTTTTACGTCTCTATCTTTGTTATTAATACACGATGAAAATTACAAAATAATCATATCTCCGCCATTTAAAAAAAAATACAAAAACTGACTCGCTAAAACACAATTATAATTATTATCGAACCTACTCACAAAATTTTAAAGAGAATCGGATATGAAATGCACGTAGAGTAAAACAAAGATCCGGACAGGAATCGGACATACGAAAGCATTTTTGTCTAAGCTGATGCAGAGATGCTTCGCTCGCTAACGCTCACTCGGTCGATTATAAATCCATAGGCAAACCCTGGTGTGAACAGAACACACTGGGCTTATTAATATTCATGAAGCGCAAACTGGAAGTGTACCAAATGACCGGGCTTCCAGGGATTAGTTATCGAAATTCCTTAATTTCACTGTAATTAGATTGAACAACTGTGCTGGGAGCCCGGTCGTGTAAACCGATCTTGTTTCTGATAAGGCCTGTTACTTATCTGAGTGCTTATGTTTGTAAAAGCTTTTACTCTGGACCTGTTTTGTTTACCCACGGTTTTGGAAGTTTTGCTGCATTTTTACCAAGATATTTTTTTGTCTTGATAATCGTTTATTCTTAACTTACCTATCTGATTCAGTTTTTGACGGAAAGGATGCACAAATTTTACCTATGGTTGGTTTTAAAATGTTGGTACGTAAGTATCAATTCCAAATAGGCACTATCAAAGGAAGAGCTTAAGACAAATCTGCATGTCAGTCACTTCGTGTGACGTAGTGACGTAGACTTAGCTTCATAAGTGCGATGGATACTGCAATATATCGTCAGTGGAAAAGCGGTCCTTTCCACTGACATCTATATTTATTTCTAGATATAATTCTTTCTGTCAACCTGTCCGTACCTTGTGTTAGTTTCCGTTCTTGTACTTTTATGTTTCTCATCCACCCGCTAAATTTTGTTTTATATCTACATACCTTAAACTATACCCACAAAATACTACATATACTCTGAAATAAAAAAAAAATATTTGATTTTATGTAAGTGAACAACCATCTAAACCTATTGTTATTTAAAAATCGTTACCTTAAGAAACTAACTAAATGTTATGTTTTATTTGTATTATGTTTAATTTGTAATGTTAAGAAAAGGAAGATTAGGTCTACCTGGCACAGGTATTAATTCTATACCTAAAAGGTAGTTCCTACCTCAAATTTTTTGTAATATATTCAGAGATGAAATAAACGATTTATTATTATTATTATAGTTACTTTATTGTGGTTTCGGTGGCGTATTCTATTTCTGCACGGCCACTACGCCGGGCGAATTTCTCTTATTTCCTTTTTGATTTTGCATAGCGTTAAAACGCTTTTCACGCCACAGATGCGCAAATGTCAAGGTTTTTTCATGACAATAAATTGTTTGCTCGATGAAATTCGACAGTAGATAAACGATCAACGCGGATATATTATATTTTTTCGGAGAACGGATTAATAACGCAACTAAGCTGTGTTTCATGTTTTGTGATAACACAGTATCCATTTTAATTAGTGACAATTCCGTTTTTATATCCATTATTCATTTTACTCGCATACATCTTCTAATGCTTAATGTTTTGTAAGTACAGTACTACATAAATCACGACGAACAAAGAAAGCGACTGGCCAGAGTGAAATAAAATGCAAAAGGAAGAATTATTTGTTTTTATATTTAATTTTTTGCCGCGGGTGAAATCGGTGCTATCTTGGAGTTATCAGGGAGTCAATGGTTGTTTTTCCCTCTTCGCGTTTGGCTTTTAGCATTGATTCTTTAATGGAGTTACGTAATGAAATAAAATGAGCTTTCAGCCGTAAATGAAAATTTTATTTATCTTAATTGAATACGGATTCTTTCTGTCCGTTTTCAATCTTATTTCGGGTATTAGCACTTTGGAATATTTAAATTACTTTTAAAGAAATGTAAATAATTGATCTAATTTTCATATTGTGAAGTAAAAGCGCTCGTAGCAGGGTTTGGTTAGATGGTTCTTACTCATTGTCGAAATTAAGGGAGGGATGAACCGTTCAGTATTTGAAGGGTGACTGCGAGTGGCATTTACAACCGAGCGCTGCTTTTGGTCATACAATGTCGACATTTTACCTAATACTATACTTATGTAGGTGTAAACGCGCTAGTCCACCGCGGCGCACGGAGAGGCTACGCACGTCTAGCTTCGCTTTGCAAGAAAATGTATGTCATAGTATCCACCACAGCCCACGGACACGGTACGCATGAATATGAGAAACATGACGTTACTGCTACACGCGTGGCTTGCCCGAATAAGCCACCCACGCATCTCAACGCCATGCACGCTGTTCATGCGGTACACGGCTATGCGTTGAGTTATGTAGGGAACATATTTCCACAGGCCACGTGACGTCAATTCAGTGCGTAGCCTCTCCGTGCGCCATGGGTTAGTTAGCAACGCTACAGTTTTACATAGTCGTGGGTTCATAGCGTGCGCTGCGGCGGAAACGTAGACCCACGTTGTCTAACGAAGCCACGCAGCTAAAATGCGCCTCGTAGCCATGCCAAACGTGCGCCGCAGTGGGTTCGCGCCTTTACACGTTAAATTTGAAAATGGGTTCGTTACCTGGGGTAAAAGTAGAAGATTAAAAAAACCTTTTTTATCTTCTACTTATACGTAGGTAAAAGAAAAGCTAAAAGGCTAAAAGTTATCAGCTTCAAACATTAAACACTTGGCATATTAAAAGTTGATTGACTAATGATGAAAGTTTTGTTTACGCGTTTATGTTCGAAAGAATCATGAGTTTTGTTTACTTAGTTCAAGTTTTGTAAGAAATGAGTATTGTTCTTCTTAGAGCTGTCCAGTTTTGGTCTGTTTTATTTATGGGCTGTTTTCTGTACTTGTGTATATTTTAGGGGGCGCCATTGAGTCGCAACTTCGATTGGAAAAAAATAAACTATAATAAGAAAATTAATTACTTACCTACTGCTTCTCTTCTTCTTTATCTTTATATATGTATATATATATAGCATATTGTATAGTATAGTAGTAGTAAGTATAGAATGATGTCGCTTTTCACGTGTGTCTCTCTTTCTGTCTGTTTATCCGATAAATAACTCATCGTAAGCCAAGCAACGAATTTAGATGCGGTTTTCACCATATATAGCGATAGTTATTAAGTACCTACCGTGCAAAGCCGAGGTGGGTCCGCTAGTACGTTATTTCTACTTTAACTTGATAGCCTGCCTCTGATCTAAAATATTATAATTGTACGTTGATAAAAAAAGTACCTACTTACTTAAATTAAAAACCAACAGTCATTGATACCACAAAACTCCCAAAACAAAGCAAAAAATTGCTACTCCAGAAAAAATGCAAGCTGCAAATAGAAAAGAAGTTTTGTAAAAGCGAATCGAAATAGGTATTCGTAGTAAAGATTTTTACAAAATGTTTCTACAAATAAAGGTAACCCGTAGGTGGTGATAAATACCAATTACCTGTCTCTACAGCTACGAACCTCTGGCATTGTACCTCCCACGAGGCAGCAGCTTGCTAGAAAACATCTGCCTCGGGAATAACCTTATGCTGGTATAATCATTATAACTTGTGATGCGATATAGCTTCAAAAACCTAGTAAAATAGAATCCTACTAATATTATAAATGCAATAGTGAGTTTGTTATGCTTTCACGAGCGTTTATCATTATCATTATCATTAAAGTTTGAGCAAACATGGCCAGGGCTACGAAAAAGGACATAGGCTACTTTTTATCCCGATAAAGTTAACGGTTCCCGTGGGACCGTAGGTGAAACTGCGGGGCGAAGCTAGTACTAAACTAATACACTAAATTTTACATTAAGCTAATTTACTTACTCTGTAACCAATTGAGTTGGATTATTGTATGGGGGCTGAGCTACCCACGTCCGTAGGAGTGTACTCTATTCTGATTCCCTACACGTGGCCCTAACCGCTAACCGGGTAGCAAACTCTGATGGGAGGCTTCGGCCGTGCCTAGTTACCACCCACCGGACCAAGCCATGCCGTGAAATGACCTAGTCGTGTTTCGAGATCTAGTCCAGTGTAACCGTTCCGAAGACGGGTCTGAGCAGTAGCGCACTTGTAGCGCCTCACTCAACTGCCGTCTTTGTACTTCTTCACTCTACAAAACTTCAAGGCTAGAGTGAATAAGTACCTTATAGGTCGTCGTGCTCCATCTTAGACCACAACGTCGCTTAATATCAGACGTGGTCAAACGCCGACCTATTCTACATTAAAAAAAAACCAACAAAGGTTTTTGTGCCGGTTCTGCATTGAGCGATATGGTACGTCCTAGGCAGCGAATATCTGTGTTATAAAAAGTCGTCGCTGTCTGTGAATAGCCATAATTTTATTTAGAAAGTAAGTGATTCAATTGCGCGTTGGTTTTCCCACTAGCAACCAGCTACAAATATTCAACATCAGTCTGCTACAAAAAAAGAAAATATATAAAAAGTAAAGCTCAAAAAATGTAATTCCCGTCAGGCCGTCATCCATGTAAACAATTTTAGATTTTTGTTGATAATTTAAAAACTGCTTGACTGATTTTAATAAAATTTATAATGGTACTACCTCCAAAATATGATTTACCAAACAAAAGAAAAGTCAATAAAACCAATTCAGAATTGGCGGGGTAATCGCGTCACATACCAACAAACAAAAAAAAAACAGTCGAATTGAGAACCTCCTCTTTTTTGGAAGCCGGTTAAAAATAACATATTTTCCGTTTAAACCCAAAAGAATCTGTTAAATTTTTTCACTTCAACGTAAAAGTATTCACATAATGCAAAAGCAGTGTTGTTTTACCTTCGAATAAGCTCTGCAAATCCTCGGGAGTTTGAAAATTTAAATGAGGAAGGCTTAAAGATTAGGCTCATAATAGGCATCATATTTTAGCCCCCGACCGTGGCTTGCTTCTGTTTACATGAATATTTACGCCATCGTGAAGTTCGGGAGTACCGGTTACTGGCCGGTTAAAAAATTCAGCATCGTTTAACTTGCCCGTACAAAAAAATGCGTTGAAAACTTAATATGTGTTCAACAGAAGAAGAACGGGGGATAAAAGGAAGTTTTATTCCTCTTGGCCCCCATGAGTTGTTTGAGGTCAAGTGGAACAATTCTCTTTATTGATATGTATAGCCCTTTTCGGATATGTTAAGTCTGAATACGACAAATCACGAAAATATATTTAGAAGTTAAAAAAAAGGATTTATTAATTTGTAGGGTTTTAAGAAAACAGTTTAAATCCAAGTGCTACACATAATAATAAAGTACCATGGTATAATAACATCCTCCGCCAGAAATAGGATTCAGAAACACGCAGTGACGTCAATCGATACGCAAGACCAAAATAAGTAATTTACAACAAGTTCGAAAGAGACAGATGACGATGACGTCATTAAGTGTTTGCTGAATATTATACATTGTTTTTTTGGATCATGGAATTAGTTGATTGAATCAGGCGTTACTTTGCGGAAGTTCATCTTTAAACTTGTTACTTGGACAATATCTAGTGTAATTCCGCTTTAATGTCGCATTAAGTACATCAAGGAATATGCGACGTTAAAGCGGAATTACACTAGATATTGTCCAAGTAACAAGTCATGGAAAGTAGCCATACCATCTCGTAATTCAGTACAAGTTTCTTTTTGGAAACCACGATATCGTAGAAAGAAAAATTCGTATTTCCTAGTAACTAAAAAGTTTCGTATAACGAAAAATTTTCTTCCGGTGTAACTGGTTACGAGTCTCAGGGGGGCTATTCCTGCGCGTGAGATGAGATGAGATTTTATCTTGGTCACTCTCACACCTATGACGTTTCAAACGAGAGCAACAAGGACGAAAAAACTGAGATGAAAATCTCAAATCTCCGAATAGGGTCCCAGGTTTCGTTGATGTTACCCACTGTTGTAAAACTACATTCCAAACCTAAAAAGTATTACATGGTTACGAGGAGTATTCTCAGCAGGTACAATAGTACACCTGTATTTGGTACAAGTACAAAACAACTGAACACCGGTAGCTTATCTTTACCCATCATATTTACTCAGGCAATCGCTGGATTACCAAGAGACGGCACTTTGATATCGGTCACAGAACATTTTCTAGTTAATATTCATGAAATTCAAATGAGATACCTACTGCTGCGGAACTTTTCAGCGGATCTTACACCTAGATAAAAGTTTTGCGTTAATTTCACGATTTTGATTAGAATTTAATAGGTTCACGAAATTCGCTCGAGATTGGATGGTACGGCTGATAAGTTTTGTGAAGCGTTTTGGAAATTAAATACTGGTTTTATATTTATATTTATTCGAAGTGTTTGAAAGACGAGAAAAAGAGTTTGATTGGTGAGTATTTATTAAAAACAAATTTATTTATTTATTTATAACACACTAGCTGCGCCCCGCGGTTTCACCCGCGGTTAAAAAGTATCCTATGTGCTATTCTAGGCTATAATCTATCTCTGTGCCAAATTTCATCCAGATCTGTTCAGCCGTTCTGGCGTGAAAGAGTAACAAACATCCATACATCCATTCTTACAAACTTTCGCGTTTATAATATTAGTAAGAGTAAGATAAGATATAACATGAACTAGTGACATAGCGAGCTGAAGAATTCGCGTTCGGCGTCTGTTCGGCCGTTCTCTTCTATATAATTATATAGGTCGCATTTCTCAACCGATTCTCATGAAAATTTGTGAGCATATTCGATAATTATACAGGAAGCAGCCGGAGAGACGCCGATCATACGAAAGTATTTAGCAAAATCTGAAGCATAGACGCAAGGCTCGTTAAAACTCGGCCGGTCGTATAATAATAATATTGTAAAAATGTAGGCAACATAAATCAAAACAGTATCAATTTCCAATAAAATTAGTGTCTGGAGTCTAGATGCGTTATAATGAAATTGAGTAAAATAACTCAGCTTTAAAGCTACGTTTAATATAATTGTGACTCTGCAAATACTAATTTATTTTTGGTAAGTACAGCGTGACAATATCGAGGTATACTCATTTTTGGATTGAGAGATCTTTACAGTTTTACACCTTAGACATTCACTAAAAGTGCTTGCAAATTATCTTGCACTTTATTGCCAGCTTCCACATGTTTCAGAAATAGTTTACGAGCAGATCTCCAGAACACGCTAAGTCTACCTATACTCAAATTCTCAAGTCCAAGTAGTAAATTCTCTCCAAGACGCAAATGGCGCACGACTGCTGAAGCGACGGTGCTAATTCAATATTCCGCTGAGTCTAGGGTTGCTGGGATAGGGCACTAACCGAGCTGGACGTAATATGAATAAATAGAGAAAGGGTTGAGCTAAGGACAAGATAGCAACTCCCCCGAGGGTTCCCGCCTTGTCGTGGCGGGGGGGCTCAGTAGCCGTGGCTTCGTCAACCACGGTGAAGCCAAGAGGAATCCGAGGTGGGGCCGCTTCTTAGGGCTTTTAGCTCCAAAGCTCACATGGAAGCGGCCTAAGTAGGGTGTGGGTCTGTATGGGCAGACCCACAACTGAGGCGGGGTGCAGTGTCGCGTGTGCGATACTGCAACCGAAGGCTGGGGGCCGCGGCGGGAGAGGACTGTTGGTGTGTCGTTGCCACTTTCCCTACCTTCCGCGGCCCAAACGGGGTTGCCACCGTTTCGATGGCGGACGCGGTGGGGCCGCAGAGGAAGAGGCGTGTCGGTGTGTCGTTGCCGCTCTCCCTATCCTCTGCGGCCGAAGTGGCAGGCGGCGGGGCCACTCATCTGACCCGTCGCATGGGGACCATGGGCGCCTAGGCACGGGTGCTGGTTGGTGCCCACGGGCAAAATTGGTCCCCGAGGAGGTGGATGATGACGATGTGTCTGGTGTTCGACACATCGTCATCGAGAGGGAGAGAGCGCAAGCTCGAGGTGGTGCCCGAAGGGGCTGGTGCTGTCGGGGCTGCGGAGGAGTCCGGAAGCGTACCCGTTGCCCCGACATTTTGCGCCGAGGTGGAACACCCTTGGGTTTTTAGTGGGTAGGCCGTCAGTGGCGGGATTCCCACATAACCACTCTGTGCCCGCACCCGGGGCTGTTGGTGGTATCCATAAAGGATTTTCCCAAGGTGAAAAAAAAAAAAAAAAAGGACAAGATAGCAAGTCGAGTGGAGTAGCTAGAGTGAACTATACGTGAGCCCGACAAACAGAGGAGCAGAAAACGCTTGTGCAACTAAACTGTCCTGCGACTCACCATATTTTGTTAGGTCGATAGTTCGACTTGCAAATATGGTTTAACCGTGGTTTAATTTACGTGACATGACGATTTTGTATTCATCAATGTGATAGGTAGAAGAAAGCAGGTAGGAAGAAAGGTAGCAGAAAGCTATTAAAAAAACTATAAAACTATTGTGCCTGGCTTCTGGTTCACTTCGATCGTCCTATTTTGAGTGTTTTACCGTTTGTTTTTAGGTACATTTTCATCATCACATACACGTACGTATGATTTCTTCATCATTTTAGCTGGTGTCAACTTATGCACTAAGAACGAGGGACCAAGGGTTTTTACGATGGCCCATCTTACATTAGTTGCATCCAGATATTATGGTGAGCAACTTGTACTGAATTAATAAAATGTAGAATGGGTTACATGTTAATCATAATATCATTTATGTTACCATCAAGAGAGATTGCAATCACTTTGGTAGGCAAGTTAAAAAGTAACATAAAGAGTAAGATTGAAAGTTATTTTTAACTTGGTAGGTGGTAACCCTAAGTCTAGTAGATTTAGGTCACCAGCTTCACCTGTAAATAAAATCAGAATTGCATTTGAAAGCGCCTCTAGCGCCTTTACTAGGCATTAATTAATAGAGACTCAGTTACTTTGTGGAAATGTTGGGGCAGTGTTTAAAAAGAAAAAGTTTTAGTACTCATTTATGCTCTAATGAATACTGCAATACGTTTAAATCGTAAATTCAAAGTTATTTCGATAATTTTTAATTACTTCACAATAATTTTAATTTCTAGTTTTTAGTTAATAGTTTAAGTTTTCTTTACTTCATAATAATTAATTAATACATTTTTACGTTACGTTAAAAACTACATATTTATGATGGTTCTTATGACGATAAAAATATGAATTGCCCAAGAAACTCCTGACTTACTGTTTCCTAACTTCAATACACGCTGACTACAGTAGAGTGCGCGCCAAACTTTACAATTGCTCTGAACTTCGGCTTTGTACCTGATATAATAATAGGATCTAGGTTCCCATAAGCAACATGATATCTGAATTGAGAAGTTACTCGGAATCACAAAGCCATGTCTGTTGGATCTACACTGTGCTTTATTGCAATAGCATATTGCGTTCTGCAAATACGGAATACTTCAAAGTGGGCAAAGTTAGGCTACATATCCACCGAAGGTATGCGAGAAAGGACCGGTTCTCGAGAATCAAATCAACCAAGCGTAAGTTTCTAGATACACCGCCAAATTCTTTTAGTTCACAAGCTTAATTATGCGGCCGCCGAACTTTTGAACCGAACCGAAATTTCTGTTACTCCATTTACAAATCCCCGATAATCAGACACTGGCCTTTAAGCGATGGCTTGACGCGTTCTACGCTCGCTCTAGATCGGCTATAAAGTTCGGAAGACTTGTCTCAATAGTTACATGCCATAAATAACGTTAATTCATCAAGCTACATAGTTCGGCATTAACACGCACTTCATCATGTAAACTTCCAAGGGCGAGCGGTTCATACTCGACATGATAAGCGATAATTCGAAACTTCGCGAACTGCTAACATAAGCAGTACAAGTAAAGGCCGGGAAAACCGACGCGGTTATAGACACTTATGTTGAGTCTTTGGGAGAAAAATATTTTCACAGTTTAAAAAGGCCGTTTTTTTGGTAGTTTGGATTTTGTTAAGTTTTTTGGTAGTTAATGACAAACAAAACTACCAAAAACTTTCTAATATTGAGAGAATGTCTCGTAACAGTAGATACTCGTATTAAGTAACAAATACTTTTAGGTAGGAAAAGCTACGAAGGTTGCTGAATTTCAGGTCAAAAATAAAAATGAATGCTTTAAGTAAAGTGCGTGTGTATGTTTTTCATTGTACTTCCGACTATTATAAGAACGTATCTAACTACGCAAATAGCGTAGTTAGAGCGTTGATAGCCTAGTTGGAGAAGGCTCGCCTCTCAAGCCAGAGGGAGCGGGTTCAAACCTAGCTGCTACGCACCAAATTGTTTATCGTGTGAACATATGTGCGTATTGTATTCGTATTGACGATATTCAGTATCACATTTGGTACTGAATATCGTCCGGCGTATATAATAAAGGCGTGACGATATGTTATGTTATGTTATCTAACTGAGCATTATTCTTTAATTTTGAGCACCTACCATTTACTATGCTCGGAAAAAAAAGAAATACTACTCACATCTACCAAAAATAAAACATTTTCTACAATTACGCACTCCAAAGATCAAAGCTGAGTAGCACCCATTATTTCCTCCGACTATTTTCCTCTCCCCTCATTTCCTTCCTTTTGTAAACCACACCCTGCACATCTAAACAAAACTTAACGTCATTTCAAATTCATCTCCTGCCCTATTGCTTTCTCCCCAACTTAACTGCCTTCTAATCATGAGTTTGAGTGTGCACACTCTAGTAAACTCGGTGGCAGTATTCAAACTTTCACTTTCTTACTTTTCTTACTTACTTTCTTAGTAAAATTATATATTCAGGATTCGACCATTTTCGCGAGAGTTCAGCCCCTTAAGTGAATGAGCAAAATTACGTGGCTGCCTTAGAGGTGGAGATCGGCGTGGTGGGAAGCGTTGTATGGGAGTTACGACGCGCGGTGTGGTGGGACTGATGTATGGGCGCAGATCGACGTTGTGGGAAGCGACGTAGAGCGAACAATTGGTATAGTTCGCGTCATGTGTAAAGAATGCTGAAAAAAAGTGGACGGGATGTGTTAGCGCATGGGTACGATCGCACACGAAAGTATTGTTAGTAGCAGGCCTATTGTTTTTTTCTGATCCAGCCTTTTGCTCGCAGGCTTTAGATATTGGTAGGTACCTCACAACTTAGACCACTAAATAGACCGATAAATCGCCTAACGCGCAGCTTGACCGCCAGCGTTTCTTTTTACATGACGCGACCTAAATACCACCTGGTAATTGGTGTTGTATTTATTTTATGATAAAAAAAAATCTTTTGTGGTTTTGTCTTTCTCTATTCACATGACAATTTTAAACCGTTATTTTTATATCGGTATCCCTACCAAAAACCTACTAACATAATTTTGAAGTCAGATTCTCTACCCCATAACAAACAACTTTTACCATGGGACCAACTCTGAAATCAGCAAAAATCAGCTATTGCGTACATTTGTCGCCAGTTATTTATGAACCGATTTTGAAAATTCTTTTTTTAATTAAAGGATTGGTATATTTACAGATTGTTCCCATTTTTTACGAAATTCAATTCGTATGACAGGAATTCGTTTTTTATTTTTATTTTGAAAGATTATGTTTGGAAGCTGAGGTACTGTCTACATGGTATGTTGTGATCATGAAGCGTCCTCTAAAACATCAAAGGCGATGACGCCTCTATGTAATCTCTAAAGAAATAGGGAAGCGATATTTATTAGTCGCCTAAATTGGTAATATTACGGCTTTGAATTATTTACTTTGAGCAGAAATTGGGGTCAAAGTTATCCCATAATAAATAAATAAATAAATTTGAGACTTTTCCACACACGGACGCCTGACCCCAAACTAAGCAAAGCTTGAACTATGGCTGCCAGAGACTGATATATGTAGATACATACATATATGTATATTTTTAAATTCATCCTCAAATAGATATTTAACACCCAGACAGAACAAACACAAATGTCCACCACATAAATGTTTGCCCTAGGTGGGAATCGAACCAACACCCCCGAGCTCCGAAGGCAGGTTCACAACCAACTGAGCCATCGAGGCAGTCAGTAATTCGTACATTTTCAATTCTATAGCTTGAACTGCGAGGAATAAATTTTATTCTAATTTCCTTGAGTGTAGAATTCAATAGTGTTAATGTAGTGAAAATGTTTGTGGTTTCAAAGGTTCTGTGATAAAATCATCAAATATTGGTTAAATACAGAAAGAGAAATGACGATGATATTGATCGCTTAAGAGGGCCGCGACGCTCTGAAATTTCCATACAAACGCGCTATACTCAAATTTCTTGAAAACCATTGTCAGGTTATGACGAAATTTAGCATGGACAATTAAATTAACAATATACTCCGCCCTTCTTGGGTTTTTTTTAAAACGTTCTCAAGCGAAAATAGAGGTATGAAAAAGGGGTCACTTTTGACTGATTTATTCAATAGATAGACAAAGCAAATCATAAATTCCATTATATAGAGAGGTTGTCAACATCATTAGCTGTTAAATGAATCCATAATACAAGGGAAATTCTTAGTTACTTAAGAATGATTACAGAAGTGCAAAAGACATAAAAAAAAAATGAAATTGCACTTTGTCACTCTGTAGACTCGTCAGTATCATTACTCGTTCTCTTCGCTCGTCTTCTTCTTCTAGATAAAATGGCTTTAGAATACCTTAAGCCAATGCAAAGTTAGTATAGGTCGTCTAGGTCGCTCCCCCGAGGGTTCCCGCCTTGTCGTGGCGGGGGGGCTCAGTAGCCGTGGCTTCGGCAACCACGATGAAGCCAAGAGGAATCCGAGGTGGGGCCGCTTCTTGGGGCTTTTAGCTCCAAAGCCCACGTGGAAGCGGCCTAAGTAGGGTGTGGGTTTGTATGGGCAGACCCACAACTGAGGCGGGGTGCAGTGTCGCATGTGCAACACTGCAACCGAAGGCTGGGGGCCGCGGCGGGAGAGGACTGTTGGTGTGTCGTTGCCACTTTCCCTACCTTCCGCGGCCCAAACGGGGTCGCTACCGTTTGATGGCGGACGCGGTGGGGCCGCAGAGGAAGAGGCGTGTCGGTGTATCGTTGCCGCTCTCCCTATCCTCTGCGGCCGAAGTGGCAGGCGGCGGGGCCACTCATCTGACCCGTCGCATGGGGACCATGGGCGCCTAGACACGGGTGATGTCTGGCGCCCACGGGCAAATTGGTCCCCGAGGAGGTGGATGATGACGATGTGTCTGGTGTTCGATACATCGTCATCGAGGGGAAGAGAGCGTAAGCTCGAGGAGGTGCCCGAAAGGGCTAGCGCTGTCGGGGCCGCGGAAGAGTACGATAGTCCCCTTAGCCCCGACATTATGCGCCGAGGTGGAACACCCTTGGGTTTTTAGTGGGTAGGCCGTCAGTGGCGGGATTCCCACATAACCACTCTGTGCCCGCACCCGGGCTGTTGGTGGTATCCATAAAGGATTTTCCCAAGGACAAAAAAAAAAAAAGGTCGTCTAGGTCGAAGTTAGTTAGGTCGCCGGACTCTTAAATATTTTGATTATTTTACTCATTTAAAAATGGTAAGGCAATGTTACACCCAAAAAACTTTTAAAATACTTGTTAATTTAGAATAGTACCCTCAGTTAAAAAGTAGCTTATGTTAATCCTGAGTATAAGCTACTTACATACCTACCTAATTTTGTCAAAATCAGTCCATCCGGTTGAGCACGAAGAAGTAACAAACAAACACACAGACGTTCGCTTGAATGAAACAAAAGCAAGATTCTCTACATTTTACTCTTGTTCAGAATTCAATGGTTTCACTAAAGATTATAAATTTTCAGTTATGAAATTAATTGTACTATTTAGTTTTTCAATGAACTGTTTCTTGAAATCCTCTGGAACATTAGCCGTACTTGTACGGTTTAATTCGTTTATGAATTGATTTTTGAAATTTTCTTTGTCTTGTAAACTTCGAACTGAAATAAAATGTTAGCAATAAATAGGTATTCTAAAATTGTACAAGTTTATAAAAAGTTTTAAAATTATTTTCATGAAATATTTTCTTTGAGTTATCGTTGTTAGTTTCTTTTTTAACCGACTTCAAAAAAGGACGTGGTGCTCAATTCGACTGTGTGTTTTTTTTTTGTATTTATGTTACGCGATAACTCCGCATTTTTGGAAGTCGGTTAAAAAACGTCACGGTAACAAAGTAGTACCTCCTGTACTGGGGTCTTATTTTCTAAGCATGTTGAAAATGGTCATAGTGTGTCATGTCACTCGGGACAACTATTCGCATTGCTAATAAACAATTTTACAAAATTTAGAGGCTAGATTCGGTCTATAATAGTAACAACAACAATAGTTCTTGTAGGGAATGTCAACCCTAAAATCTGATAGAAACCACAAAATACTTTCAATAAACATGTAGCTCGTAAATTTCTTAACGCATCGGTTAAACAAGTATAAATAAAAAAAACTAAAACCCGATTTTCCGTCAACACCGATTTCATTAGACATACTCGTAGCTAAGAACACTCTTAACTAATTCATCTTTCAAACGGGAAAAAAATCAAAATCGGTTTACCCGTTCAGGAGCTACGATACCACAGACACACACACACACAAACACACACACACAGACACACACACACACACATACACAAACACACACACACTCACACATACACACACGTCAAACTTATAACAGCCCGTAGTTTTTGCGTCGGGGGTTAAAAAAGCGACTTACGTAGGAAGACGGAGATCCGGACAGAATTTGGAAATGCGAAATCATTTTTGTAAAGCATAGACGCTTCGCTCGCTAATGCTCGCTAAGTCGATAAGTACTAAATTATTATTTACCTGGTCTCATGGTGAACTTAAATAACGCATCGCTAAATTCCCTCGACAATACGTCTATCATAGATTTATTTCCATACCAAATGTCTATAGCACTTTTATTAAATGTCTATAGTTTGGTATCCATTTCGCCAGTCTGTGGTCTCTTTTCGGATGCATAGTAAAGACTCTTGATCGAGGTGTCTGTGAGCCACATTCTAAAAAAATCACAACGAAAATTACAGCTCTGAAGCTCGAAAACAAACAATGGTTATGTATCATTGTTAAGCTGTGTACCTTCTGATTCGTGTGAAGAGGGCCCGACCTATATATGTATGTAGATAAAGTTTAAAGTTGATGTTTGATTCACAATGTTGATGCAAAATGTTGAATCTTCGAAACGATTGTGATTGTTTTGTATTGGACTCGTGAACAATACAGATGGTTTTGAAAATGTCTTCTAGCTATACAGACTTGATAAGAAACATTAGTACGTTTCGGATTTTATTCTGAGAAAGATTTGTTAGTACGAACTGTGCTACTGTGTAGTGTGTAATAAGCAGTCTATTAATTCAACAGATTCATACAAATATCATTTTAACCGCCTTACTATTAAGCGTTGTTATTACATAGTTATACAGTGTTTTATCCTTTTCCTTTCTTTAAATTAATAAGTCGATAAAAAAGACAAAAATCTGTAGCACAAAACGGGTCAATGTGATCAATCGATTGATTTTAAGCTGGAGGTTGTTTAGGGAGGTTGTCCACATAATTAGCTGTTAAATCCGTAATACAAGGGATTTTCTTGGTTACTTAAGAATTTTTACAGAAGTGCAAAAGTCAATAAAAAAAGATTGAAATTGTACTTAGTCACTCTGTAGGTAACTTTAGAGGCTCGTCAGTATCATTACTCGATCTCTTCGCTCATCTTCTTCTTCTAGACGAAATGGCTATAGAATACCTTAAGCCAATGCGAAGTTAGTCTAAAGTTTTGTTTTGGTTTTGGGCCAACCATTTCTACACTTGACCTTTACTATCTATTCTATTATACTAGTACTAATAATACTTGTGTCTCTGTGAGCTGGAGATATCGTTGCCGTAACATAATATGTTACGGCAACGATGTGTTGCTAACATATTATGTTAGCAACACATACAAAAAAATGCAGTCTATACTCTGCTGCGTGACTGTCAAAGGAATGTCAGTGGGGTAGCGCCTGAGTCGCCCGCCCCGCCAACCGGCACTTTGCGCTAGAGCACGGAAGAGGACGATTCTCGTATTGTTTTTCTTTGGCGTCTTTAGATCAAATGGACACCCAGATCAATAGATCTGGGTGTTCATTTGATTCATACTGAAATTACCCACATATTGTCCACGGTTTGGATTATTAGAAGTATTAGTTGTTTACATTTTACATTAAGGTGGTTTTGAATACCGTCTCTTCAGAAATAGTTTACACATAACATGTAACACATAAACTCACAAATGTTCCCTTTTTATAATCGACCGAGCGTGCGTCAGCTAGCGAAGCGTCTTGGCTTCAATTTTAACAACAACGCTTTCGTATGTCGAATTCCGTCTGGATCTCTGTCCTCCTCAACAGGTCACATACCTATTCTCGTGAAATTTTGTGAGTAAGAGAATCGGTTTAAAAATGCGACACGTATATTTATCTCTATAAATATACGTGTCGCATTTTTAAAAGCTAAAAGAAAATGCTGTTCCATACAAAAAAATAATTGATCGTCGATAACATGTATGAAACTGTTGTTATTTTTTTCTCGATTTCAGGAAAGCGATGATAGCCTAGTTGGAGAAGGCCTGCCTCTCAATCCAGAGGGAGCGGGTTCGAACCCAGCCGACGGCACGCACCAGTTTTTTTCATTGTGTGAACGTAAAAGCGTATTGTATGTTATCTGCTACATGACTGGAGCCCGGTGAATGGCGACAGGTTTGCCCCCTGTCACGTTTGGGACTGAATATCATCCGGCGAAGTGTAGGTGTTGATTACACCTCTGCCAACCCCCTCGGGGGAAAAGCGTGACGATATGTCATGTTAGGTGTTTCCCGATATTTAATAGAAAATAATTAAACAGTTCGTAAGTTAAAATGTACTCACCCTTGCTATTTGAAATAAAACGTTCTATTTGTTTAAAAAAAAACAAATCTATTTAAAATTACTCAACTAATTAATTTGTAAGTCGAGTTCTTTTTTGCCAGTATCAAATTCAAAGAAAAATCTCTTTCTAGTACTAATCATTATCTTTTATTAATGCGATTAAATTTAAATAACCAAGTCTTTGTTTACACGCCTTCAAAGAACTATTCTCTTTTCAAAAGTCTACCCAAAAAGTGATAAAAAAATGCAAAGCATTTATACTCTAGCAAACAAATAAAAACGTAATAAAGAGCTTAACATTTTTATGAGTGTTACTTCAAAGGAATTTTATTTAATTGTTCTAGTTTTATGTTAATTGTCTTCAACAGCAATTATTTCGGCCGTTGTTGTTCTGAAAAAGATAAAAATATGTCATTAGTTTAATTGTAATTCGATTTTGTTGGAAAAATTACAGGTGCTGTGAGAATGCTCGTAAAAATTTGCGATTTGAGGTTGTTTTTTAGGGTTCCGTTTTCAAGGGGTAAACGGGAGACCCTATGACTAAGACTCCGCTGTCCGTCCGTCTGTCTGTCTGTCCGCCTGTACCTCTTGATTCGTGATAGTTAGACAGTTGACATTTTCACAGATGATGTATTTCTGTTGCGCTATAACTACAAATACTAAAAAACATAATAAAATAAATATTTAAAGGAGTTCCCATACAACAAACCCGATTTGCTTTGCTCGAGATTGATTATAGCAACAAATAGACCCTCAAAATATTTACAGAATATTGAGATATTCACTTTAAAATTAAATAGTAAAATTAGACTGCCTCGGTGGCTCTGTTGGTAGTGAACCTGCCGTCTGAGCTTGGGGGCGTGGGTTCGATTCCCGCCTATGGCAAACATTTATGTGATGGACATTTGTGTTTGTTCCATGTCTGGGTGTTAATTTCTATTTAAGTATGTATTTAAAAACATCTAAGCATGTATATGTATCAGTCTCTGGCAGCCATAGTACAAGCTTTGCTTAGTTTGGGGTCAGGCGACCGTGTGTGGAATTGTCCCGAATTTATTTCTTTATTTATTTTATTTATTTAGAACAAAATTATCATGTAAGGTTGGCTGCCATACAACAGACAGGTTTTTTTTGCCGTTTTTATAGATAATGGTACAAAACCCTATGTTGCGCGAGTCCGACACGTGCTTGGCCGATTTTTTTGTTTGTTTTCATTTCTCAATGAATGACGAATGAATCTTAAGAATGGCCAATATCCAATGTGCGTGTCCTGGATCGCAATGTTTGGTTCATGGGTAGGGATTGTACATGCCCTATTAGTTTCGTTCTCATGTGGCAAAAAAAAGTTCCCTTAGTTTTATACAGGGTTATAGGTACCTCACCAAAAACCTGGCTTGGCTGAGCTACCCACGTCCGTAGGACTGTACTTAATTCTGATTCCCTTGACGTGGTCCCCGGGTAGTGCTAACCGGGTAGCAAACTCTGGTGGGAGGCTTCGGCCGTGGCTAGTTACCACCCACCGGGCCAAGCCATGCCGTGAAATAGCCTAGTCGTGTTTTAGGATGTAGTCCGGTGTAACCGTTCCGAAGACGGTCTGAGCAGTAGCACACTTGTAGCGCCTCACTCAACTGCCGTCTTTGTACTTCTTCACTCTACAAAACTTCAAGGCTAGAGTGAATAAGTACCTTATAGGTCGTCCTGCTCCATCTTAGACCACAACTTCGCTTAACATCAAGCGAGTTGGTGGTCAAACGCCGAGCTATTCTACATTAAAAAAAACATTTTATAGGTTCATTGTACTCATCAATATAAACAACTTTTACTGTGAAGCCAATCCTGTAATCGCGAAAAAAAACCAGCTGTTCCATATAAAAAGTTCAACCACCTGAGACAAAATGTATGGAACAGCAATTTTTTTTTTCGTGATTTCAGAGTTTGCGTCATAGTACAAGTTGTTCATATTGATGAGTACAATGAACCCTTAAGAGGTTTTTGGTAAGGTACCTATAACCCTGTATATTTCTTTATGAAGGCAACATTTTGAAAATGTAATTACTATAATGTTCTTAGAGATTTAGTGCCAACGCGGCAATGTGAAAAACCTTTCGCCTCAGTGTATTATTTTCCTAAACTTGTGTTTTTCGACTGTTAATGTGTTATAATGATGGATTATTATTTATTAAGTGCGTTCTCAAAGTGTTTATTATTCCGACTGAATGGTTTGTATCAATGGTCACGAAATAATATTGAGGTACGTATTGGCCATACTCCTATAGAATAGTTTTTACAGAAACAGAAAAACACACACACCTTAACGAACATACAGGTTCAGTGACAGTGGCACATTGTGTCGTACTTTCTGTTGTTTTCTGTGTTTGCTTATATTTTTATAACAAAATCGATACCGACCAAATATAGGTCAAGGTTCCAATAAATCTCGAATATCTTTTTCACGATCCGAAGAATGTAATAAAATGATACAACAACACTTGGCTTAATGAAATATCTTTGAAGAGCCATTATCATCATCCGTCTGAAGAAAAATACTGAGTTCTAAGAATTTACGAAACTCAAAAACATGATATAAGTAGGTATACGAGTATGTATTTTGTACAGTGTAAGTAGGAAGGCTACAGCCTAAAACAAACGAAGTTTTGGACTTATTACTAAGTATAAACGCTTTCAATTTTTTTTTACTACTACGTTTTTTTTCGATTAAAATAAAACAAAAAAAAAAACTCGTATCAGGAGTTTCGTACAGTTTTTGATTATGAACATGGAATGAATGGGACAGCTGATTGGTTTACCAATCAATGGAGATTGTACAGGCTGGCTCATGTCATTTTACTAGGTATCTAACTAATATTATAAATGCGAAAAAGTGAGTTTGTTCGTTTGTTTGTTTTGCATTCACGCTTTAACTACCCAACCGATTGTCATGAAATTTTGCATACACATCTTCCGGCGTACATAAAAATACATAGGGTACTATTTATTTCTAAAAAATTAACGGTTCCTTTTGGACCGCGGGCGGAACCACGAGGCGCAGCTAGAGTTTTATATATCAAGAAGACATTATTTGGGTTTACTTTAGTTTCGAGTTAATCGGTTTCTTCTAGACAATGCATACTTACTCTATCATAAGGCGCATAACATAAAAAAAAGATACAATAACTATGTATTGTGGCGGAAGGTCAATGGAAAGAAAATCACAAATGGAAACAAAAACATTAATTAATATGGCTACCACAAATAGTTAACAAACAATTGCGTGATAATTAAACTGATATTCTTGATTACAGTTTAAATTATGGCAATTAACAAGTAATGACACGCGAATATACTTACACATTTTTATTTTTTGTTAGTTTTCAGCTAAACGTAGCTAAGAAGCGTCAAGATACAGAGATGATAAAGTTCTGTAGACATTGTTGAAGCCACGATACTCTTAGTATAGACTAGGACAGACAAGCAGACAGATGGACAGACACCGATTTTATAATGGTTCTTTGCTGAGCTGCCATATTTTTGATAGAGAACCCTAAGAAGCAAAATACAACTTTAACTCACTAATCAGTTTTACCATCATTTCAGTAAGACGACGTCCACTGAAGTATCAAAACACACAAAGGTATAATTTACACATTGACTGGTCTTGAGATGCCTGTATCCAGTAGCTACCCGTGACCCTCACGAGATCCACTTTGCTTTCGTATGATCGATCTTCTGGTTTGTTCCAGGTCAAATTGATACCACTACCAATTTCTTAAAATTACTATAATCTTTATTACTAATTGAAACTAACCTTGTATTTCTTTCACTTTTACTATCTTATCAAGAGCAACAGTCCCGACGTTCCACATCTGACTCGCTATCAGATTCATCAAAGTCTGATTCGAGTAAACAAAATCCATCGCTACTCCAACCAACTTATCCATAGCCGTTAGTTCTTCTTTTTGTACCTTATTCAGATTTCCCTTGAGCTCAGCCCAAGTTTTGTATGAGCCGGTTTTTTTAATTTCGAAGACAAGAACTAATACAGCAAGAAATGTAGCTACGCGTTGTGACATTGTGGAGTTTTCTTTACAAATGATAGGGACTTATGTTCGCTTTACGCCTTTCTGATTCCAAGAATTAACATGATTCGTGCACATTGTGTGAGTAAAGTTCTATGAAGGAACGTAGAATCATAAATGAAAGATTGTATTGAACGAGTGTCGGATTTGAATGAATTGAATGTTATTTCATTCTTGTTTTCTTTCTTCTTTGAAACAGTCCTATGAATTATGTTCTTTGTATGGACTTATTATTAAATCCGATTAATACTAATTGTGTAGCTAATAAAGTTGAAACTGGACCTCTAGCTAGGTTGCATTCGCTTACAAGCGATTATATTTCTACAATTTCCGTTCTTACAATAATAATTGCACCTAATACAATATATTATGTTTTGACGTGACAACGTCTTATAAATTGGTTTGCCGGGTGACACTTCAAGAAACTGCGTTACGCTCCGCTCACGTTATGCGCTCACAATGAGAGCGAGTGAGAGGCACGCGTCCCTTCCACTCGGGCATGGTTAGCCCGCCTAAGAGCGAGAGAGACAGACATAAAAAGTGAAAGGCACGCGTCCCTGTCGTTGTCACGTAAAACTTTCGCCCGTATACCGACTTTACAGGCAACCAATTTTTTTCGATTGGTCAAGTTACGAGACAAATATAGAAATGTCACGTGATCTATATTGGAAACCCTTCCAATCAGAAGCTGATGTTCGAAAGTTAGCAATTGTACAAATAGAATAGCTTGGAAGCGAATGTATAGCTTGGCTTGAGGCCCGGAGTACTATTGATAAATCATGAGTCTTAGTTTGTCAGAACAAAATCAGTACAACCGAAACAGATTATGTGAGAATTCCTATTTCTGTCTACAATCGACAAAAAAGTAACCACGTTAAGATTTCTCTCCTAAAAACCGCCGAAACCCGAATCGAATTATTTAACCGCTATTAATATATTTCGAAGCATCAAAGTAGGCAAATTGAATCCCATAGCCCCCAGCCAAATTTGAAGAATTTTTTTTTTTTTTTTTTTTTTATGTAGAATAGGTCGGCGTTTGACCACCAACTCGCCTGATGTTAAGCGACGTTGTGGTCTAAGATGGAGCACGACGACCTACAAAGACGGCAGTTGAGTTAGGCGCTACAATTGCGCCATTGCTCAGACCCGTCTTCGGAACGGTTACACCGGACTACATCCCGAAACACGACTAGGTCATTTCACGGCATGGCTTGGTCCGGTGGGTGGTAACTCTAGAGGTAGAGAAGGTACTCTTAAGGGATTGGACGTGACAAATGCGCATCTATTTGTGGTAACAAATCCAATAAAATGTGTTATTTCCTGCTTAAACTTGCTTTTGAACCTGGCGAATATCAAGATAGGAGTCTCTATAGAATCAAGCATAGGATGAAATGTGTGCCTCCAACGTACTCGGATATTCAAGGAACGTATTTGTATGTTATAAAGTACTATAAGTATTTTTCATTGGAAAGTTACTTTTAGCAGAAATCAAGATAAAACTGTAGTCTGGATTAACTCATAGGCCATTTTGTACTAGACGCAGCTGTCGTGGCAAAACAAACACTTTTTCATTAAAACATAGGAAAAAACAGAAAACAAAACCAACGAAAGGCTTGCAGAATAAGAGCAGCTAACATTTTTAAGCCCACTGCGGAACTAAGCACAGTTTCATTTCTTAGCCAATAGATCCGACTCGTCAGGGTCCCACAGGCCCGGTGCGGACATTCAAAGGGTTGTTTGTACCTAGCACGTTTTTCCTCGGGACAGAAGCATTGAGAGCGCGAGATTTAAAGGATTGAACCCACTTTGCTTCCTTTTTACCTGAGTTAAAAGAGACTGAAATAAAACATTTAAAGTTGGTCTGAAATATAACATAGCAGTATTACTTGCTATAAATTTACCTGTAGAGACAACTGTTGTAAAATAAATCGATAAAAATAAATCGATAATTGAGGTTTAAAATCAGATTATAAGCTAAGTATGTTGGGCTTGACATGGAATGGAACACATGCGCTGATATGAACAGTTACCTCCCGGGGATTCCCTCACGCCTTGTCGCGGGGGGTAGGGGCTCAGTAGCCATAGCCAACCAGTCCAGTAACGGTGAAGAGAAATCCGAGGAGGGTCGCTTCTTGGTGCTTTCCCTCCAAAGTCCCCTTTTTAGGCTAAAACACATGAGCAGATATTTAAAACAGCCAGCATCAGCTCTAGAGTACGTATTTTAATTCCGTATTCAAACATCTACACCAACGTTCTCAAACGTACCATCTACTACCAAGTAGGTATGCGATACTGATGCTTCATAAATCGTAAATACACATTGCTGCTTCATTTGCATTCGTACGAAAGCTTAGAAAGAACACTAGTGCAATGAACTGTTCAGTAAATGAAGAGAGCTAACTCAAGTTATTTCAACGCAGACGTTAATTTATGGAGCAATAAAAATTAGCTTGAACCACTAAAGCTTGACTTTTTATTTCATTTCCTTAAAAAGCTCTGACAAAACTGCTTAGTACGCGAGATCGTCGTCTGCTAGGATGAGATAAGACCTGTTTACTGTAAAACACCGTCATAGACTAAAACCCGATGAATTTTACGAAAGGTTAATTTGTTACTAACTAAGCAAAGGCTCGTTTAAGGTACACGGCGAAAGTGTGACTAAACAAAAAAATAACGTTATTTATTCAATGCAAGTTGGACAATTTCTTGTTTGGCTTCAACAGCAATGCTTTAAAAATTTGAATTTTAACTCTTTGACAATAACTTTGGTTCACAAAGTTCCATCTACCCAATTTCCTTATTCTTTGCCTAAGTCACTGGCCCAGTTTATTCCAACACTTTTGTATTTTCGACTTCTTTGGAGTTTTATTGTTGACAGTTTTTTATCTCCTCGCAACAGATGATGGGGTTTCGCGAATAATAGCCGTGAATTTGGAGGATAATTGGGGGCTTTTTTATTTTTATGAATATAGAGTAACAATAGCGTATTGTGGCTGCATTTCTTTTCGGTGACGCGCGACGCTGACGAGGTATCTTCGTGTTGATAATATAGTGCATTACCGCTTTTCAGATGACTATAATTTTTAACTGATTAGGATTGTTGCTATTTTTAAATTAGCACTTCGTTTAGTGTTTTTTCTAACTTTTTAGTTAGAAATAAAGTTAGAAAGAAAGCCCCTAGCAGCAGTGCAAATGTCAGGGAAGTTTTATAAGAAATCAGCTGTTATCTGCGACTTCGTTCGCGTTATTCAGAAAATAGTATCCAAAAACCTTCTTCAGTACTGTAGCTAATTATCAATTTTTTTCAAGACCTGTTCAGTCAGTCGTAAAAAGCCTACAAACAGACAGACAAACAAGAGTTACTTTCGATTTCATAATGTTAGCGTGGAAATGTGGATAACAAAAATGATAATGAATTATGATTTTTGTTACAAAACTAAGTACAAGCATAACTACCTACCGTAAGATGGTATGTGATAGTCCTTTAGTATGGATGGATCATACTTACTAATATTATAAAGTCTGTTAGTAGTCTGTTTGTAGGCTTTTCGCGAATAAACGACTGAACGGATCCTGATGAAATTTAATAATAAAAATAAATAAATAATTACAGTAAAACATGAGATGGAATTTGATACTATTTTTTGAATAAACGCAAAGCAAGTCGTTGGTAACAGCTAGTGCTAAATAATTGAAAGGTTATAAAATCTATAGATCATAATAACAACGAATAAAATACTTTAATACTTATTTTACGTTTTGCTTTCATACCCAAGTCCGATCATAAAATTTGAGTGACGAGCAATATCAGTTAGCTTAGGTACCTCGTTTCAAATCATGGTCAGACCGCAATGAACATTATCTCGAGAATCAGAATTAAGATTCCATTTCATATTCGAGATAGCTTCGTAATCCCAAAAGGATTAAACTCATAAAAGTCTATTAACATCATTCGAGGAAGACTCAATCGATAAAAATAAGGTCACGATTTCACTGCTGGCATTATCTCAGGGCATGGACGTATTAAGGCAAGGGGTTGGGAGGGGTAGAGATAGTGTAAAAATTTATTTTAGTTAAAAGTTTTTAGAATAATTTTAATGGTGATATTTGTAGTTTTTAACTTAGAAAAACGTAAACGCGTAAAAAAAAATAACGTGTACACGTTTCTCTGAGCATCCATTATGTATATTAACTTGAAAATGGTTCTGAATACATTGTAACCCGGTGTTAAAGTCATCAATAAAAGGAGGAAAATTTATCAAAATTACATTCTATAATTTTATATCTAACTAGCGACCCGCCCCGGCTTCGCACGTGTGCAATGCTGATACTAAATACACTACAGAAAAACTTATTTGTCGTAAAAAGTAAATGACAAAATTTTTTTTTTGTTGGTTATCCCTAAGAGATAGACATATACCATCGCGGAGTTTTCTGTAGACCTTTTCAATATGTACAAATAATTACTACATTATTTTGATAAATCTCGTAGGGTTCAGCCTGCGTTTGCAATGTAAGCGGAAAAAAAATGATAATTAACGACATCACATTAGAAACCTCAAAAATAACAGTATTTTTCCACTATTTAATGGATGTTATTATACATAAATAAACCTTCCTCTTAAATCAATCTATCTATTAAAGAAAATTGCATCAAAATCCGTTGCGTGGTTTTAAAGATTTAAGCATTCAAAGGGACATAGGGACAGAGAAAGCGACTTGTTTTATACTATGTGGTGATATAATAATGTCGCGAGCGAGCAAGACAGCTGCCAAGTTTTACCATACCCCTTAACATGCTACTAGAGATGATGCACTAGAGATGAACTCAATATTTTTTTATTATTTTCAGTGTTAATACGTTAAAATCCACAAAGCTATGTTTCAGGTGTGCAGTGAAAAGAAAACTTGTTTTAGTATGGGGAGCCTTTATTCCAAGAAATGATAGAATGAGCTGCCATGAGCCATTTGAGATAAATGCCTTTATAATTAAAATATCTCTATAATTATGATTCTTAGGCTTCCGTTGATGTTTTTCATAAATTGGCGAATAAAGCTCATTAAGAATTATCAAAATTTAAGAGATCGCGATTTAAGAGATCTACTTATTAATATTATAAACGCGAAAGTTTGTAAGAATGGACGGATGGATGGATGTTTGTTACTCTTTCACGCCAGAACGGCTGAACAGATTTGTATCAAATTTGGCACAGAGATAGATTATAGCCTAGAATAGCACATAGGATACTTTTTAACCGCGGGTGAAACCATGGGGCGCATCTAGTAATGACATAAGGCTCAAAAATTGTAAAGAAGCAGTCTTATATGCATTAGGCAAGTAGAATGTAAGTCTACAGCTCACCTAGATTGTCATCACAGTCTGCTTTGAATAATACATTGCTTTGTACTGACTTCCCCTTGTTTGTGCTCTTAGTCCTTACCCGCTATCCCCTGCTAGTCGCATTCGATCGCGTTTGCATAGAATCTCTTAATTTTCGATGAGAGTAGATATATTTTTGATTTTCCATTCTCCCTCCCTCGAAATCAAAATCTCGATACGGCCGTGTCTCAGACGAATGGTTTTGTTATCGATTCCAATAAATGCCCCTCTTTTATTTCAGTAGGGAGGGAAAAAAAGAAAATTACAACGGAATAGCTGAAATTCTCATTAAAATTCCATTACGCGCTGAGAAGTCGAATATGGCTATAGATTTTTGGAAGAGAAATTATTTTTGTAACAACCCTTGTAACGACGCGACGTTTTGGAGCCATTAGGCAATTTTAAGAAAAAAAAAGAGAAAAGTATAACGTGTTGTACGGTATTTTGTTCAACTAAATATTTTTTACTATTTTCGTGGTCTTCCTAATTGACTTAAATTGTTCAAGATCAAAGTTTCGTTGATTTTTACTTACTTACTAACGATGCCAAAAACATTTTTTTTCAGAAGTATATGTTTTTGTCATTTAAGGGTTGGTGTTTGCTGTTGTTACAAGTGCTACTCTTAAAACGATTTTTGTCACAAAACTAAATTTAAAGTTTAGTAGTTTTTTATTTTTAATGTTGTTAATCCTAATTCTTCCTAACTTATATACATACATATAAATGAAAAGTGAGTTTGTTCGTTTGTGTGCTTGTTACGCTTTCACACATTATCTACTCTACCAATAATCATGAAATGCGTACACGTTGTTAGGGGTACAGAAAAAGACAAATGTTACATTTCGTTTCGAAAAAAAAAAACGGTTCCTGTGAGACCGCGGGTGAAACCGCGGGGCGTAGCTAGTTTAAAGCTTATAGTTTAGTTGTAAATAAACGATTGGTGACACCTTACAGTGCTACGTGCCGTGAAAAAAGTAACTTGTGTGTTAATCTACGGTGTAAGCCACTTCCGGTCCGAATTTTATCCAAATGTGTCCATCCGTTTTAGCGTGAGGAAGTAACAAAACAACACAAACACTCTCGCATTTGTAATACAAAAAGTAGGCCAAACCGAAATTAAATCTTCAGAGCCAACAATTTCAACCTGTCAAATCCGAAAAACAGGGAAAAATTAAAATAAATTTTCGAACGTGATTATTCAAATTATGAGCAAGTGCGTCTGGCAGGTTAATTATTCAATTAAACAACCTGTTCCGCCCTGAACGCTTCTGAATTTGCATAAAGGTCAATCAGAGCCGATCGGAGCCTTGATTACAGGGACTATTTCTGAACCAGTGATCAGCACGGGACTTATTTGACAAGGACTGGTTTACACTACGTTGGAGTAGACAGAATGATTTCCGCTCAGAAATTCCTTTTCCATCCTAACTAATATTATTAATCCAAAAATGAGTTTGTTCGTTCATTTGTTTGTTTGTCACGCTTTCACGCCTTAACTATTCAATCGATCGTTATGAAGTTTTGCTCACACGTTGTCTGGAGTATAAAAAAGAACATGGGGTACCTTTCATCCCGAAATATTTAACGGTTGCTTTGGGACCGCAAGAGGTTTAATATAAAAAGCCTTTTCGTCGAATGCCGAAAGGTTTTCATGGACTTGATAATTATTGCTGAATAAGAAGACATTGAATAACCCGTGTTCCTGATAAGTTTTTTTTGTTGGAAAAATCCTTCCGCTTTCCGCTTTGTCTAGTAGTAGGAAGGTTAGTTTAATTTTTCGGTGGTACTACTGACAACATATAGGACTGTATGTATGTATTTAATTATATATGCATGTGTAATTTCCACGTAGAACTAGTTAGATTAGAGCCAAAAGCAGAAATAGTTACTTGCATATCAGTAGAATTACAGATAGGTAGGTCCAACGACAAGAAAACGAATACAAACAAAATCAGGCGTACGGTTCCTAGAAAAATACAAGAAACGAAAATAAAAAGTAAATACTATTGGCTACTACATCACTCATAGTGTAAACAAGATCTTATTTCAATAGATTTTGTTTGAAATATACGAATACGTGCGGATAATAAAGAGAGGTTATAAGGCTTCGTCCTGATTAAGCAACGTGTGAGTGGCTGAATGTCCGCTGGCTGACTCTGAACCGCGTATATTGGGCAAACTTAATTTTGAGCAAGTCGCAAACTGTAGCAAACAAAATGCGAATTAGCCGCTCATCAGCAAGCGATACGCTGCACAATCAGCACGCGGGTACTCATTACGCGCTGCTCGGACACTCCGTTTAATTTATTTAAAAAAAATACATAACCTAACATATCGACACGCCTTTCCCCCTAGGGGACTGGCAGAGGTGTAATACAACACCCACACTTCGCGAAATGTGACAGGGGGCGAGTCTGTCGCCATACACCGGGCCATCGTTCGCCATCATACGCCATCGTCCAGTCATGTAGCAGATGACATACAATATACACGTTTAAAAAAAATACACAGCTCGCTATAAAACATTATAAAAATAAACTTAAAGATAAACTTACGGCCAATACGGATTTACATTGAATACATAAAATAACAACCACTAATTAAACTTATTATCTCAAATACTTTTTAATTAAAAAAAAATGTCTGGAAAGTCGGTTTACGGACTTTAGTTTAACGTGACAACGTCGAAACAAAACTGATGAAATCTTCTCCTCAGACGCATAAGCCAACTGAGTGGAAGAGAGATACATGCAGCGCAAGCCGAATGCTCGAGCCGATCGTGCCTTTCGCTCGCTCGTGTAGCGCTCTCGCGCCGTTCGACCGAGCGTAACGGGACAATGAGTCATCCTTTTTCGTGCGTGCAGCCGGCGTTTATCGATTTATTAGACGTTGTCACGACAAAAAATAAAGAATCTTATTGAAAATAAACGTAGGTATGTACTTATACAAATAATTAAAATATATAGGGTGACGATCTGGAGGCAAACTGTCAGCCGCTCACATTGTGAGCACTCACTGTTACATTACTGGCTGGTTTACTGGTTACGGTACGTCACATCTCTCGCAATGAAAACGAGACCTTATTTGAATAGAATTTGTTTGAAATACGAATGCGTGTGGATAATAAAGAGAGCTTATTACTTCTACCTTTGCATTTTGCTTTGACTAAATGATTTTCTTTTTGTATTGCTATGATAAAGCCGATTGTGTCTCGATGTCAAAAGCAGGCGATGTCTGAAGAAAAATGATTGTGATTGGAGGTGGGTGTTTTATGAATTACAACTTGTTTGCGTTGATTTTGTCTTGTTGATTTTGTAAAATGTGACAGTGTTAGTATTGGGTTATAAATAACTTTTGCGCTATTATGTTTTGTTACCTTTTTTGCATTATTACGAGTATGTAATGAATTACGTCAGCTGCAGACGGAGGACTTATAAAAACCGAAATAGCTTTGAATAATTGATTAATAATTAATATTTAAATTACAATTAATATGTTATAATTAAATAGTGACAATTCCAGCTGATGCCTAGCTTAAAGTGTGTCGTGGAAACGTGAGGCTCCCACCGGGTCGGCTTCGGTGCGTTGCTGCCTCAGCAACCTTGCGGTCGATGCACTCACGGAAAAAAATGGTTTAGTTGTGGCAACTAAATCTGTTTTGCTGCCTATGTCTTAGCTGCTGCACCAAATATCTTCGAAACACTGGCAAAGTTTTGTTGACTACGACGAAGACTGCTTAGCTACTATTCAAAATAAAATTTAGCTAGGAGAATCACACTCAAGTTGCAGTTACTGCAAATTACTTAACTGAGTTTACTAAATTTGTTATCTATATAAACAAAACAAATTCGAATGTTTTTAATTAGCTATCAGAGCAAAATATTTTAACTACTTTAGGATAAAATATTTACCTGCTATTGCTAATTGTTAAGATTGTTAGCAACTATTGCTAAGTATTGTTAAGATTGTTAGCTGCAACAGCTAAATTCGTTCAGCTAAAAACAATTTGCTACGCTAACAAAAAACTTAGCTGTCCCTATAGTTTGAAAGGATTTTTGCTACTACAACTAATATTTAGTAACAGCAGCTAATTTTTTTTTCCGTGCTGGTCCCTGTTGGTTTGGCCTATGCAGCGGTTTCTATAGTTTTGCAATATCAATCAATCAATCATTTATTTGTTTGACATAAAAACAAATTTTACAACAAAAAATATTGAAACCACTGGTTCCCGAACTAGTAAAAAATTATGCTACGGAAACCAGAGGCCTCTCCCAATATAGTGTACTTATTTTATTGTCTTTATTTTTATTATAATGCCATAACATCAACTCATTACCTACACATGTACATTACACTTACACATTACATACATTGAGTCATGGTTTAAGGGAGATGTAATGTGTATGCGTAATGTTGTAGATAGAACATTTTATTGTTCACACCAGAAATAACAAAACCAAAGAACTGAAAAATCTTAAACTTAACTGTTGTAGACAAAAATATTTTTAGACAAAAATATTTTTAAGACAGCATTTTCTCAACATCGTCATAATTTAGATCCTGAAGCCATGTAAATACGAGTTTTTTAAATTCATTACTTGTATTTTTGTTTTTTTATTTAGTATGTTTTTTTTATATTTAGTATGTAAGGAGCTACATGTAATTCATGTCTTATTAAAACACCAAATATTTACTTTTTTTTTTATGTAGAATAGGTCGGTGTTTGACCACCAACTCGCCTGATGTTAAGCGACGTTGTGGTCTAAGATGGAGCACGACGACCTATAAGGTACTATTTCACTCTAGCCTTAAAGTTTTGTAGAGTGAAGAAGTACAAAGACGGCAGTTGAGTGAGGCGCTACAAGCGCGCTACTGCTCAGACCCGTCTTCGGAACGGTTACACCGGACTACATCCCGAAACACGACTTGGTCATTTCACGGCATGGCTTGGTCCGGTGGGTTGTAACTAGCCACGGCCGAAGCCTCCCAGAGTTGCTACTTGGTTAGCACTACCTGGGGACCTCGTGTAGGAAATCAGCTCACGTGCAGAAGATGTTTTATGTAGTCACATTTTTTTACGCAGAGTTAATTAACTGTCACTTTTAATTTACTTTTTAATTTATTTTATTAGCTCAATGTTAGCTTTTAAATCTTGATGGCCCAAGACGACTCATCAATTTCACCCTGAGTTAAGCGATAATCCGAGCTTCTGCAAGGGCTCTTAGATAAGCAAAACACCCTAGCAAAGTCATAAACCAAAATATTGTCCCCCTTACTAATAACCGTTGTATAGCTTCAGAGTAGTTATACAGTGTTTTAAAAAGAAAAAGAATAAGAATAAGAATCAAAATAATTTATTGACAAACAACAGAATTAAATTATACACAGTTGATTACAGAATATATTACATTGTTTTGTCTTTTTTGATTGAGTTTAAAATGTGAAGTTGGCAAAGTGTCGGTGTTAAATACCTTCACCTCTACCAGCCCCTTCGGGAGTAAGGCGTGATGATATGTTATATTATGTTAGAAATGTACAAGAAAGAAAAAGGCAATAATAAACTATAGTCGGAATAATCGACTAAATTGTACGTGAGTAATTCCCGTTTCACAAATCATAATGACAATAATACACTTTATATCTACCTATTTCGAGTCTCCCCGAGGTTATTCAACGTTTATTAGTAAATTAGGGATAAATAAAGTAAGCGGATTCAAACTTAGCTTTATGAGATTAGGTACTTGTGTACCTCTATATTTTAATACGCAAGATTTAATATGCAATAATACGCAAGAAAATTGCATCCCTACGTCAGCGGGCGCGAGGCAGCAGCAACGGCATCCTGCAAATGATTATTGGTCGCTTGGACTGTCCCATTCAAGACAAATGGATGCATGTAATGATGGGCAAAAAGCTGTAGCTATAGTTTATTTATTTGACATTTTTTATTTTATTTTAAATTTTTATCCAAATTTTCATGTAACTAAATCTAATTTTAATCTATTCAAATTTTTGTAACTGTGAGTTTTAAATGTTAATCAGTTTTGAATTTAATTAATTATTTTGTGTTTATTAAGTAATTTTTGAAATGTGATTTTATGTTTTATATTTTATGTGATGTGTGACTGAATTTCTTTTTGTAATTATGGACATGCTTTCTGAATTAAAATTATTATTATATTATTTAATGATTACTATAGGTATTTTAAGTATTAGAATGTATTATATTATCATGATATTTATGTTTATGTTAGTATAATTCAAATAGTTTAAGTAGGTGCATATTACAGTGCTATTTTTGTTTTTAGTATCAATTTTTAATTAATGTTAATTTTTGCACACTCTGTCCCATGCTCTTTCATACGTGTCCTCTCTATCCTATGATATGTACGTGATGTAGTGATACGGCCGCCAGTTGTTACAATACAGTTTAAGTTTTTTTCTGTTCTTTTGTTTTGTTATTTCTGGTGTGAACAATAAAGTGTTTATCTATCTATGTACTTGGCAAACGTGCAATTTTTTTGTATTGTTTCCCTTATTTCTATACATTTCCGTTATTCTAGTAGCTATCAAAATAGAAAGAGCCAAAAAGTTCCTATTGTGAAATGTATTTGTTACTGGCGCTTTATTCGCTTAATCGGGCCGGCATAAATCCGGCAAAACCGAGAATGTTATAAAGGCTGTTGAGTTTCTAGCCCGAATGGACTACCCGATCGCCACAAGCCGAGCATGTTGCAGTAGCTACTTCGGTAGTGTAGTAGCTACTGCTGTAGAAGCTACTTCTGTAGTAGCTACTTCGTCCGGCTTTACCGATCAACACAACATATACCTACTGCCAAACCGAATGTGCCAGCCTCTTAGACCTTAGAGTCTAAGGCCAGCCTGTCTAAGTGTGTAGCGCCCCTTACTTTCACTGAGTAAAAATAATAAAGAAATGTTTTATTCAAAATAAAACAAACATTCTACGTGCTCATTCATAAACATGGAAGGTTCAAATCGAACCTTTAAATGAAAATTGTTACTTCAATTCGTCCAAAATAAATAAATTGAAACAACGGATCTCAGCTGGCCCAGTTTACACTGCTTCATGAATTACAAAATATTTCGAGGGGACCCAATTAGTTCTCTATCGAACGAAAATCCCCTATTGGAAGGGGTCTGTTATGTCACCCTTTACATTTTAAAATTTAGCGAAACTGGTCTTACAAAAGTTTCATTAAAAAGCTTTGAATTAAATGGCTAAATATTATTTTGTCTTTTTAAAATTAAAGGTTGGTTAAAATACTTTTTTGTAGCTTTAAAATATGTAAAATTTGCCTTTCTTTGACGATTTTTTGACGGTCTTAAAACATTTTTTAAGATGGGGTTAGCCCCAGATCAGCTGACTCGTGGAAATCCTTGGGACTCTCATCCATCAATGGACATTTTTAATTAGATGATGATAATGATAACAATGTTAAAAAAAATGATTTAAAAAAATAATAGATAATTCAAAATAGCTTTGTAGTCAGAGTAAAAAGTTATAATCATGATCGGAACCCCTGAAAGCGAACGTTAATTAAAATATCTCTACTTACCCAAACTTTAATGTCAAATACCGACGAGAAAAACTAATTTGGTGCCTCACAAAGCGTTCCACACTCTATTAAGAACACCCTTCTACTATGGCACCCTATAAAATTGTAATAGCAGTAACATACGTACCTATACTACAATAAAGCTATAGGAATTATAAAGGAACTTCTAAAGAAGACACTAAGCTTCTAATTCAATAAAAAATTTAAAAATATATATTTAGAAGCATTTGCTGACATTCAAACTCTCCAAGCAATCAGCCAAAATGGCAAAATAATGCCAAACAAATATTATAAATGCTTTTGCGGATGTTGTAATATATCCCTGACCACCTCTTCGAAAGAAATTCGTGACAATATGTGTTAAGTTTGTGAATTACTGTGTGTATGTGTGTGTGTGTGTGTGTGTAAATGTTTTTGTTACTTTTTCATGCTGAAACAGGCCAACGGATTTGAATGAAATTTGGTATTGAGATAGCTCATACCCTCGAATAAGTTTAGCCACTTTTATGAGTGTTTATAATAAAATTAAAACACCACAAAAAAACATTCGCGAATGCCACCTTATGGGTTATTCATTACTATCATCATTAATCATTTTATTTGTTCCGAAACCATGGCAGCCTTATTATATTGTACAAACAAATTTTGCAGCAAATTGGTATTGGTTGCGCATTGCTGACGCATGTAAATAACCATACTGTCATTGTATCATTACGTTTCATTCACAGTAACTCTAAAATTTAATTAATTCCCCCTCGCTCCGCTACGATAATTGGGTATTGCCGCGGAATTTCATACTGTATGATGTTCGCACTTTGGAGGGTGTCGGAATCCAATATTGAACTGGTGGTGCGGACTTTCCGTTTGCGGGCTGAGTTTTACATACGTTTTTTTGAGTTCCGAGTATGCCAAGGAATCGCTTTAGTTTCAGCATGTCCGTCTGTCTGGCTTGTAGATCACAGTAGTTTTACTCAGAGAATGAATTCCATAGAGGACTATATTGTTAAAATTTGCTACGAGTAGTAGTATACCTATAGATTAGGTATCTGTTAAGTATAGGTACTAGATTTTAATGCAACTTAGAGACCAGAGAAGTCGTTTGCCTGTGAAGTGTCACACTGGCCCATAACCTAATGTTTGGTGGTTGAACGATTGGCAAGGGACTTCCCAAAATGGACGCGAAAATGCTTTTCTATGTTTTTCCGGCTGCCGGCGGCGTCTGTCAGGCTGTCCTCACCTACAGATCGTATTTCTCGACCGATTCTCGAGAAATTTCACAACAAAAGTAATAATATTATCTCTGTTATTTTGAAGAAAATGAACCAAAAACTGAATGGACTAAAAAATCTACATAATAATTATCGCACCAGCTCACTAAATTTTACGAGAACTGGTTAAGATTTGAGACTTGTAGAGGAAGACAACTGGACAGACGGACATACGAAAGCATTTTTGCTGTGGTTGAAGCATAGACGCTTCGCTCGCTAATGCTCATGCACTCAGTCGATAATTTTGATTTGCTTCATATCTATATAAATAGGTAATAAAAGTATAATAGGTAAAACAGGTCTATGTTTGGAATAAGCACTAGCTGGTTTAATTTAATCAACATTTGTCAACAACTAGATCTAGATCTTCCACTTAGATCACCAACAGCCGGAAATATTTGACAAATGAAACTAAAATGGATGACAACCTATTATATTATCACCTCCCATTATTAACCTACCGGCAGTGTGTACGTGAAGTGAGTGTCTATGTTACAGAGTATGTTATATTTTTAATAACTTGCTGCGCCCCGCAGTTCCACTCGCTGTCCCACAGGAACTGTTTTCGAGATAATAATAATAATAATTTTAAGTTTTTTATAGTATTTGTTTTTTATATTCATTTATTGTAAAAAACTTAGAAATTAAGAAGGAAAATAAATATCTTGAATAATAATAATAATAAATTCGGGACACTTCTACACTCGGTCGCCTGATCCCTAACTAAGCAAAGCTTGTACTATGGCTGCCAGAGACTGATATACATACTTAGATATTTTTAAATACATACTTAAATATAAATTAACGCCCAGACATAGAACAAACACAAATGTTCATCACATAAATGTTTGCCCTAGGTGGGAATCGAACCCACGCCCTCAAGCTCAGAAGGCAGGTTCACTATCAACTGATGACTATGTCCTTTTTCGTACCCCCGTCAAGATGTATACAAAATTTAATGATGATCGGTTGAGTGGTTGAGGCGTGAAAGCGTTACAAACAAACTAACTTTCGCATTTATAATATTAGTTAAGAAGAACTTAGCTGAGTGACCTATATTTATTTACATTGAAATCCAAGCTGATCTACAAAACATGGGTGAAATCTTTCGAGCTTATAAATATAAGACTTACCGCCTACAGATAAAAATGAAAATATCGACGCAACACTCACGTTCTTTGTATGTTTCGGAGTGGGCAACTTCCTTTCATGTTGCCAAGTGCCACTTAGTAGGTTCTTGGCTCTCGAAAATTTCAAAGCAAAAAGATATTACGATAACTTTCGGAGATTTTTTTTATCTTAGCGAGTGCGAATCATGTCCTGATTACTTTTTGAGTATTTCGAGTACAGGCATCAAGAAAATTGAATACTACAACGAATATTACAAGCATCTTGACAAAGCTTTAGATATTTATTTTAAAAGTCGAGTAAATAATGTAGCTACTTGTACGATGAAGTTCAATACAGCTGTCATCAGAAATGCTTAACTGGATACACACATTTGTCATGCAGTGACATTTTGGCACATAATCCGTGGCCCTATTGCCAAGTGCTTGAGTACCAAATATTCTAGTTCTATTTCCCCTTTCACTATGCACCTCTATCAACGGTCTTTGATTAGTCAAAGCATAAAATTAACCCTTCTGACAACACTTCATTTCACACGATTCGAACCGCCTTCTTAGTTATGTGCACTGTAATAGACGTAGCTGTCATATCGATCATTCGTCGTTCATCGTCAACCTCTTTTATTAATTCCAGATTAGTCAAAGGTGTAAACTGACGCCCGTGAAGACACTCGTCACACATCAAGTCATTTCAGCTAGGTGCAATGCTAGCTGTACCAAGGCGTACTTATCTTACCGCCTTTGATGTTCTTGAGTGGTACTCGGTAAGTGCGTCTGGCGCGAGTCAACAGCTCTCCCTGGCGACTGGTGGGACTTCAAACGTCCTGATTCGCTTTTACACCTTGAAGTAGGCAGTTACGAACGCCCACCAGAGGATGCGAGTACAATGAGTTGCGTTGCTTTGACGTTTTTTTTCTAAAGCCTCCTAATTAAAGACGGTAGTGTTTTTAAATTTTGAACTCTTCGTACGTGCGGGCAGTTCTTCAAGGCTGAAAAATTGCTTAGTTTATGCTGATGTGATTAACGTATGCGCATTTGCTATGTTGAATCATACCTAACACTTGCCGGAAAAAAATGTCCGTTTTGAAGAGACCCAGTAAAATATCCAAATAAATCTAAACCAGAAAGTATTGAAGAGATAAATAATTATTCTCATCCGTAACATAAAAATCAAAGTCAATATAACTTCATATAGATTCAATTTTAAACCGAAAACACAAGATAAGAAGGAACCATAACCATCCATAAGCAGCAACGAGACACAATGCACTTAATGCCCTCAGATTAGACATATTTAATTACGTAAGAGACGGTGGCTGGCAAGAGCACAAAGAAGGGATCACACGTTCTAAGCAGGCAGTCACAATGAGATATCCTGAATTGTAACGCTTCTGTTAATTAAATCGGAATTATTTGCTACTGTTGAAAACAGATGTTCCGACATTTTCGCAGGCGTGTCTATCAAGCAGAATTCACAAAATGCAATGTTTAAAGCTCTAGGAATTGCGTTGCCGTTCGGTTTGACCATAGTTAGGTAAATGTTAACATTGAAAGCTCATGCGCCTAATTACTTTGAATGCAGCTGACGCGTGCTAGCGCTCCCTTTATTAGCAGTCCTATGGTATGAGGCGTAAGTTTATGATTTTGTCAATTGTTCATTCTCAAGTGTCCTGAATTTATGTTTAAGTATATGATGGATGGATGGAAATGGAATATTTTATGATGACGAGTTCACGGATCAGAAATCAGATGCGACACCTCAGCCTTCTCGCCTTCCCTAAGACTTCATAAGTAAGACTTTATTAATAGATTCGTATTAATCTTTCAAAACAAGGTGAGAAATTATGCCAAATACTAAACCCAAAAGAGTTAACCCGTTCATTACCAAACCGGAATTCAAACGCCAATAAACCAAACTTTTCCCGCCAAAAACTAATAAAACTTCACCTATATTTTAAGCGTAATAACCTCGGAGTTGTGATTAATCTCAATAATTAACTTTTATCTACCGAACTTATCTCACTAGAGCTGTTTACATGACTCTCTGGAGAGTTATTTGCTAGATGATTAGTATAAATGGCTCATATTAGTTTGCTAGATCTGGCAACGATTCAAGCCTTAATGCTTACATTTATAAAGTGGTAAGCTAACGCTGATTAGTGTGAGCCTTAAATAAATTGGATGTGTATGAGTAGAATTTAGCATGATTACAGCGTAAGAGATAATAAGCTAAAAGTTATTAATCGTTATTTTGTTTCTAATCATTGTTGTTTTTCTGGTATTAAAGTAATAGGTACTTACTAGAAAAAAACAATTAAATTCGAGTTACGAGTACATCTTAGCTGGAAGACGAATACTGCTGGACAAAGGCTTCCCCCAATGATCTCCTGAACGACAGGTCTTGCGCTGCTCGCATCCAGCGGTCTCCCGCGACCCTCACTACCCTTATCGGTCCACCTTGTTCTGTTTCAGGTTACAGCGGGATAAAATGTTTTTGTACAAGGTATATTTATAAAGAGCCATTGTTTCCTAGTTTTAAAATCGTTTCAATTTAAGTAATTTTTATTTTTCTATCATAATTTGTAACAGCTCTATTGAACATCTTTCTTAGATTACGTTGCACATTTGTTTTTATGGAATTAACATTAATCTAAAAAATAAGAAGTGTGAATTAACATTGTAACAATGTTACATTGAACAGTGAATATATTCACTGTCACAACACAACGTTGATATAGATATAGTAGTAGAAATAGTACCTACAAGCTGCGCCCTGCGGTTTCACCTGCGGTTAAAAAGTCCTATGTGCTATTCTAGACTATAATCTATCTCTGTGCCAAATTTCATCCAGATCTGTTCAGCAGTTCTGGCGTGAAAGACTAACAAACATCCATCCATCTGTCCATTCTTACAAACTTTCGCGTTTATAATATTAGTAAGACTTAAAAAAACTAAGTAGGTAATCTGGCCTACACCGGAAATGACGACACAAATTATATTCCTACATTTACAAACGAGTATAACAAGTAGATGTTTTATCTTGCTCCATATGCAGTTTCGTACTTTAAACCATAAAGTAAGTAGTAATATGTCAACATGGAATATCCTAAATTCCTACTTCTGGCTAAGCTTCAAAAGCAGTAAAAAGACTGTCCCGGCCTTCAGCTCGCGATGCAATTCGTCTTATCTTTGTCTGAGAGCATGCTATTACAAAGGAATGAAAAATCGCATGACCCACAAAAACATTTGAACTAAGCTGAAGTATCCATTATTATGAATAATGCTTGCGAGAGAGCTTTGCTAGATCTTTAGTTTTCTTTCTTAGCGGTCGTTCGTAGGTATACATGTAAGTTTGAGACATTTTAGAGCTGTCTTGCGGTGCGAGCAGAAAAAAAAAAATACGATTCGATGATGTTTTTAAATAAAAGAAAAACGGAAAATTGAAACAAAGGAGAAGAAGAGCGATAAATCAATATTGTTCAAACGCAGTTTTTTTGCGATACAACAGTACATAAAGGCAGTCCTTTACTATTTATTTTGTTTGCAAGCTAGCTGCGCCTTGCGGTTTTATCTGCGGCCCCAGCGGAACCGTAAATTTGTTCGGGGTATTAAGCTCTTCTATATAAGTATATATCCTAAGACATATATGTCTTTTTCCGTACCTCTGACAACGTGTCTGCAAAAAATCATGACGATCGGTTGAGTTTATGTAGTTAAGGCATATAAAAGCGTAAAAAACAAACTAACTTTCGCAATCATGATAATAGTTATGATGGTATTTTTTTTACAAATGTGACGGCGCGCCTTCATGACAACATCAAGAGTGGCTTGACGCTTTGATTGATGGTCAATGCCACTCTAGCGGAGCGTCGTGTCTATGGAAGCGAGGCAGCCATCTTGACTCTTCACTTTACGACGAGACGGCGCCAGCGCACCAAGTCTGCGACGAATAGCTCTAAATCTTTCTAATCAAGACGTAATTTTGTAGTGATTGTGCTTAACTATAATCAGAAGATAATTATTTAGTTGATCCAAGTTTAATTTTGTCAAAAAAAGGAGAGAATATATTAATTGGGTTTTTAAACGAACCATTTTATTTAACGCCTCATGTCCACGCCCGAGATCAGTCCTGATGGTGGGCCTCCTGGTCCGTCAAATGGAAAAAATGTTTATGCTTTAAGGAGACGATTACAATCGTAAACCATAATTATTCATGTTCGATGGCGGTCAAGCACAAGCGTATTAACAAATGTCAAACGACAACAATCTTAGAAGACTTTCTTGTTTTACTATAAAACCTTATATACAAGAAATCGGATGCTCGGTGACTCGCTTCATGTCGTCTCAACTCTCGTAGTGACTTGCGCTCGATGGCTGGGTATACTTACACGAATCAAATAAATGTCGACGACATGTGCAGAAATTGGATAAATATACCACGCACCACGATACTTGCAAAGCTGCTAAAGTAATAACTTACATGGCCTTGTGTACGAATCGCGCTTAATTCGCTCTTGACTTAACACCAGCGGACTTCACTTCTAGTGCTCCATCTTAGGCCACAATGTCCCTTAACACCAGGCGAGTTGGTGGTCAAACGTTGAACTATTCCACAAAAAAAATGCGAGAATGACCAAACACATTTTTTTTTAACTATTTTCAAGACACCATAAAATAATTTTTTTGCTTCTAGAATCTTCAAGAATCTATCTTATTTTTCAACATCGAGAGACGCTTAAATAATTTGAGCTTTCTGCTCAAGAAGATGAGGTTCTAGGTCCCGTTAATTGGCAAAGTTTTGATTGGATACAATTTAATATCGAAATTCTCATAGAAATAGATGATAGACGTTGATTGAGCTATCGGAATGGTCTATTAGTAATATTGAGTACAGTTGGAAGAGCCCTAGTCTTGGTCTTTACTAGTAATAGGTATACTATTGTTATTAAACCTACATGGATCGTCAGAAACTCAAAATGATAGCGTGTTTTTAATTACTTATTTGAGTTTATTTATTTTACTAGCTGCATCCCATGTTACCCGCGATTAAAACGTGTTCTAAGCGCTATTCCAGACTACAGTCTATCTCTGTGCCAAATTTCATTTAGATCCGTTCTGCCGTTCTGGCGTGAGTGAGTAACAAATATCCATCTATTCATCCATACATCCACCAAAATTTTCGCATTTATAATTTTAGTGTGATGGTGTGACTTTTATATTTCCCTACCTAGATTTTAAATTTAATCTAAACAGCCGTAACTGAAGTTATAATGGTAATTTTAAACTACATAGTTCATTAATAATAATACGCAGCCCTACGAGCAACCTACGTAGATGCAAATAAAAAAAAAAAAAACAGAGCTTAAATCAGCGGGCAAAGTTACTAAAAGACTCGCAACTAAACAACGTTACCTCGTTAAATATCAAATAAATTTGAAACCTATAAATATCTTGCTCACATAAAAGTAATTCTGCCTCGGTGGCTCAGTTGGTAGTGAACCTACCTTCTGAGCTAGGGGGCGTGGGTTCGATTCCCACCTAGGACAAACATAATATATACGTGATGAACATTTGTGTTTGTTCTATGTCTGGGTGTTAATATGTATTTAAGTATGCATTTAAAAATATCTAAGTATGTATATCAGTCTCTGGCCGCCATAGTACAAGCTTTGCTTAGTTTGGGGTCAGGCGACCGTGTGTGGAAGTGTCTCGAATTTATTATTATTAATTATTTGTATAAGTTTCTACAGTATTGTATACTATTAACCTACAAATATCTTGCTCAAAATAAATAGTAATTATGTGTATAAGCTCCTACATTATTGTTGGATGAACTAGTGAGTATTTTCAATTAAAATAAATATGAAATATGAACAAAAACCCAATGACACTTCACCCATTTCCAAGCTTCAGCGTAGAGTTACAATCTTTTAGAACCGTTGCTTACTTTTTTTTAAATTTATTTTTTTGCTTTTCCAACTAAATACTTTTTTGACTGTCATAAAATATATTTGGAGCTTTCTTTTCATGCGGAATGCCAACCTAAAAACAACTGACCAAAAGCGATGGCAGCCTAGTTGTGAGAACGCCTGCCTCTCAAGCCAGAGGGAGTGGGTTCGAACCCAGCCGACGGCACGCACCAGTTTGTTTATTGTGTGAGAATATGTGCGTATTGTATGTCATCTGCTACATGATTGGAGCCCGGTGTATGGCGACAGGTCGCCCCCGGGTACATTTGGGACTGAATATCGTCCGGCCAAGTATGGGTGTTGTATTACACCTCTGCCAGCCTCTTCGGGGGAAAGGCGTGACGATATGTCGACGATATGGAATGCCAACCGCGTGCGGATTTGGTCCTCTTGCGCGAAATGTTCCTGGTCTGTGTATCCATCATGGTTACGCTTTGTTACTGACACTGCTCGACCGCGAATCGTATTGCCGCGCAATGAGGTTTATGGTGGTGCAGTCTCGAAAAGATTAAGAAAGATAAGATTTCATGGTAGGCCTCCAGCACTCATATTCACAATCATTCGGAAACGTCTCAAATTTAAATCTCAAATTGTTCGAATCTTAGTCTATTTAAAAAAAATTGGAAAAGAGAATCGAGTATAAATCTAATCGTAAGAATGAATCATGTTTAAGAACTTATGAATACGGGCTGACTTTCGAATAATTTGAGTTTTCAAATGATTGTGAATACCTAATATGTCGATACGCACACGGGCTCCATTTAGCATGACAGGAAAATAGCCTAATCCTTGCTCACACGCTTACCTAAGTTCACTTGACAAAATCGTCAAAAACGGAATTCTTTAAACAGTAGTAGGTAGATTAAAAATAAACAAATGTTTAGAAATTGGTAAAACTACCTAGCAAAATTAAAAAAAAAACCTACTACACCGACTTTCATCAACACCGATTTCCATCAGAAACAGCTAAACACTCGCAACAAATTCACCTTTCAGACAAGAAAAAAACATAAGCAAAATCTGTTGATGCGACACACACACACGTCAACACCCCGTCGTTTTTAACCCCGCGTCGGGGGTTAAATATTGATACCGATATATTACCAGTATCGTACAACGAAGAATTTCTCTTCCTCCGTAACTGGTAATGAGCCTTCAGTTTCGTACGCGGCCGAAGGGATTTTTTCTGTAGATTATTTTCACTGAATCTGGAGGGCTATTCCTACGCGTGAGATGAGATGAGATTTTATCTTGGTCCCTTTCACACCTATGACGTTTCAAACGAGAGCAACAAGGACGAAAAAAGGTGAGATGAAAATCTAAAATCTCCGAATAGGGCCACTGTTCTACAGAACCATCTCGGTCGACATTTGGCAGAACTTTTCGCATTAACTAAAACATGCTTCCAAATCCAGCTTTTAACGTAAACACAGCAAAGAACACTCTATGCCTTGGACAAATAAACTAACTGGATGCGTCACAGAGAGAATAGATTTAATTATACCTGTGTCAATTGAGTTCTCGAAATCCTCATTTTTGTCACAATAATTTATTAACTTTCTTTAATTGGCGATCAACTCGTATTTTATTTTTTACCGAATTTTAAGATATTTTAGTAAAATAACTTGTCAATTAAATTTGACTAATGTTAATTATGGTCTATAAATATTTCTGAGATCTGAATGTAAATTCTATCGTTCTATTAACTGTACGTTTTTTTTTTAATGAATGTTTCGCGATTACATTTTTTACCGCCAATTATAAATAGATTTGAATGATTTTTTATTTTATTTGGTAGATCATACTTTAGAGGTGGTCCCATATAAATTTTATCTGAATCGGTCAAGCAGTTTTTAAAATATCAACAAAAGTCAAAAAAATATTAACAGGGATGACGGGAAGTCGGTTTTTTGAGATTTGATTTTTATATTATTACTATTGAGAACATTGTCTATAGTAAAAGTAAAAGACATAAAATTATATCAGTGGTACCTAGGCCTTAGGTATTTGCTTTTTTATGTTTTAGCACTAAAATTATGCAAATTCGCTTGCGTGTTAAGATTGTATTGGTAGGTAATTAATTGGCAAAATGTGTAAAAAAAGTTGTCGCTTTCTATCTGGCGGGACGTTTAATTTTTGTCCCTTTCAATTCCATCAGTCGGACTTAGTATTCTTGACGTGTGAGATGTTTCTTGGTCATTCTCACTCCTATGTCTTTTGAAACGGGAGAGACAATGACAAAAATTTCTCGTCTTGTAAGAACAGCCCTTCAGCCCCTAAATGATGTAGGCATTAGTCATGTCATGTTCGAAGGTTCATACGTCTAAGCTCTGCACAGATTCCCGTCTGCGCCCGTGAGCTTAGCAGATACGCCGCATTGTACCGGGCGACAGTATTCAAGTGGCTTTTTTAACATCAAAGGCGGTTTCACTTTGAGCTAGATACGCTTCTCTGAGCTCTGATGTCAATGGACATCTCTCTATTGCAACGAATAGTGAAGTAGTTGACGTTAGCCGGAAACTAGTGCGACATAGGTGATATGATATTTTTTATTTGTTCATAGGCTGACAGACTGACATTTTGTCTTATGGCAATGATAAATTATGTACCTATTTATTTTTTAGCCTATTTATTATTTTACTCTGGTAAGTTACACTATTACTTGATGTCTGCGATAAGTTTAACTTTGAATATTGGCATTATTTTGCAGTCCAAAATGTTTCAAATATTGAAGATTTTATTTAAAGTTATTTATTGATTTTTATCTTAAAAGTGATACGTGATCATTCAGCGCAGACGCTGAATAGTAACTTATATGATAGTCAATTATGATTTTGGTAAATGAAGCCAATCTTATTTAATTTAGCCCTCTTTAACAATTTTAGCCCTCCCTATACCTAGAATCTAGAACTACACAAAACTAGCTTGGAGTACCGCTGCGCAAATATATATATTAAACTACACAACAGTGTTAAAAATATCAATAAAGACAACTTATTCAAAGCCACAATTAAAACAAAGCTTATTGAAAGGCCTATTATGGTATACAAGAAGGTTTTATGCTAGATAAATGGTAAATAAATATAACACAAACTATGTTTAAATACAGATACATAAGTTAAATAAATAGTTATTATTATATTATATAAAATTTGCACGCCTCTTCAGGCATAACATTGAAGGACATAATATGTCCTTCAATGTTATAGTACCTGGATGGCCGAGCTTTGCTCGGTATTTTTTTTTATTTTTTAATTGTGTTTTTTGGATAATAAACAATTGATTTTAGTCTAACCTCAAAGCAAACACTCATTGACTTCGTGTTACTTAACAACGCCATCTGCTGTTGTGTCGTTAAAGCAATTAGTTGCTCACAAAAAATAGTAGTATTATTATTCGCCAATAGATGTCAGGAAGAGTCATATTTTTCAGTTGAGATTGATTATCGATAAAACACGAATAAAATGATATTTTCTAAAAATGATTCCTAGCTAGATCGATTTATCGCCCCCGAAACCCCCTATATACTAATTTGTATGAAAATCGTTGGAGCCGATTCCGAGATTCCAATTATATATATATATATATATATATACAAGAATTGTTCATTTAAAGGTATAAGATTATATTATTTTAAATTGTAAACCACCAAACGCATGCTTTACCATTGTTATTGCAAATAAAAATATCTTTATCTTTATCTTTATAGATGCATATTTTAAACCAGAATGCGTTTTATTTTTCTAAATAATATTATAAACTAGATAAGTGTTGAGTATGATAGACATAAAATACTGTGGACGATTTGATGTTATACTATTTGTAAGATTTAAATACATACCTATTTTGCAACGCCCTTACAGGGTCTTTGTACTTGTGATAGTCTAAGCACTAAGCAGCACTGTATATTGGCAATAAATAAATATATAAATAAATTTTAAATAATAGAAGAAAGTGTGCTAGTGTGACTTATCGGGTTAAAAAAATCGTACGCAGCTGTTAGTCTAACTTAACGAGTACATACATCAAGTATGTACTCGTACTTACCTACCTAAAAGTAGTACAGGTAGTAAAAAATTAAGAAAATAGTGGTATTGTAGGCCTAGATATTTTAAAAAAGTAGGAAGATGAATATAAGGCTATCCGTGGTACGAAACACCATCAATAACCGTTTTAATAACGTTAAAAACTAACTCCGAGGTAGACAACAAAATTATGTCTTACAAGTTTGAATTAAAAATAACCATCGAAACTCCGCGAAGTTAATTAAGTTTATTCTCATAAAGTTGAGTGCCAAGTTTCACGGCTATAACTCGGAGTGAAGGCACTCAAAGCAACTGATTTGTAAACAGAAGTACGTTAAATAAATTTTATAATGGGGAAATTTTTGGTGTTGCTTGTTTTGCAAGTATAAAATGAGACTAGGGAACGAATCCTTTGAACTGGGAAAGTGAGAAAAGTATTTGTAGGACGTCCTTGTTTTAATTACAATCAGGAAATCTTTGTAAGTTACCTAAGGTGCACTAATAATCACGCCTTTTTCAGGTTTTTAAGGTTGCCTGGAAGAGGTCGCTTTTAGTGATAAGGCCGCCAGTTGTTACACTATATAATATATATATTTTTTAATGTTTCTCTTGTTTTTTTAGTATTTGTGGTGTGAACAATAAAGAGTTTATCTATCTATGTATCTATCTTTTTTTTTACCCGTAGAGGTAGGCATACCACTTCTCTCCACTTGCAACGATCCTGGCACACATCTTTCGCTTCTTCTACGTACATGTATATTTGGGACCAGCTGCGCTTTGCGATGTTACCTACGGTTAAAAAACTGTCAATGTGCCTATGTGCTTTAAGCTGTATAATCTATCTCTGTGCCAAATTTCATCTAGACTCGTTCAGCCATTCTGGTGTGATTGAGTAAATAAACATCCATCCATACACTCATCCAAACTTTAGCACTTATAATTTAGTGTGATGTGATTTGCATCTAAACCTAACCAATGACAAGCAAGTCATTTGATACTTACTCTTACTGAAGTTGCTAGCTTGTCATTGATTTCGCTTCCAAAGGCAACCAAGGTTACCTACTTAACTTCGGTAACCCGCTGGGCTAGTTGAGCCACACTCAACTCTCACTCTAGTGGTTAGGTACTGCCTCGGTGGCTCAGTTGGTAGTGAACCTGCCTTTTGAACATGGGAGCGTGGGTTCGATTCCTACATGCGGCAAACATATATTCTGATGAATAGTTGTGTTTGTTCTATGTCTGGGTGTTAATTTCTATTTAAATATGTATTTAAAAATATATTAATGTATATGTTCAGTCTCTGGCAGTTTGGGATCAGGCGAACGTGTGTGAAAAATGTCCCGAATATGTTCATTTATTTGTTTATTATAAGTATCAGTACTAAGTATTAAGAGGGCCGCAACGCTCTGAAATTTCCATACAAACGCGCTACTCAAATTTGTTGAAAACCATTTCTCAGATTATGATGAAGTTTAGCATGTACAATTAAATTAACAATATCTCCGCCCCTATGTTCTTGGTTTTTTTTAAAACGTTCTCAAGCGAAAATAGAGCTATGAAAAATATCCGCATTTTTAAGGGGTCACTTTTGACTGATTTATTTAATAAGTAGACAAAGCAAATCAAAAATTCCATTACATAGGGAGGTTGTCTACAATAGTAGCTGTTGAATGAATCCATAATACAAGAGAAATTTTTAGTTATTTAAGAATGATTACAGAAGTGCAAAAGTCATAAACAAAATTGAAATTGCACTTTGTCACTCTGTAGGTAACTTTAGAGGCTCCTCAGTATTTTTACTCGCTCTTTTCGCTCGTCTTCTTCTACTAGACGAAATGGCTATGGAATACCTTAAGCCAATGCGAGGTTAGTCTAAAGTGGTCGCCGGACTCTTAAGTAAGAAACTATACAACAGCATCTAGCAGAAATTTGATGGTTTCTCATTGGAATTCGGATCGCGCAGTGCTTGAAAGCAATGGCTTTCTGGGACAAAACAGTAGTATTAATTTTACATTAATATCCAGGGAGCTGTTTTGGTTCGCCTTCAATGCATGCCAAATTGGTTGTTATGCGAGCAATTACTTTTTGTTGTGATCGTTTCAGTTTAGTGGAGCCGTGTGAAAATTGTATTAAAACCACTTAGAGTACTCGTACCTCCCTCTAGGTGGATCATGATATATATCTGATCCAAGCTACTAGGTAGGTATAATATTTTCACTACAGGATGGTGAGGGTGAAATTAGAAAAAAATATTTTCTATTCTTGAAAGTTGTCTCGATTAAGAAATCAGGACTTAAAGCTTCAACATGATCCTATATAAAATGGTTGGATGTAATAAAATGTTGTCAAAAATTATAGTGCAAGCCTTTTGCATAAAAAAACTCAGTGATAAATTAGGGACGCAGACTGGATGTGGCCCGTGGGATGTTCTAAGTCATAGCAAGTATCACTCAAAAAGACTTAAGTCTTACTAGTTTTAATTTTATTATTGCTGTAATGTTACTGAAACTAAATGTGGGTGCGTTTCATAGATTCATTAGAATCGGTTCAGTGGAATTAGTCGAAAACCTGTCACAAAGTTTGGCCCAAAAACAAACTGAGCAAGCCAAAATAATACCGGTTAATAAAAAGCGCCATCTAGTTTACTTTGCTTCAAACTACAACACAAAAGCCGATTGTTAATTTCTCTCTGACCAGTTGCCTGTATGTTAGTACTATTTTTAATAAATTGTAAATGAGGTAAACTCACATAATTAAGTAGGTACCTATTAACAATGACAATAAATATTTATTTGTACCTGTGAGCAAAATAGCAGCTGTAGTCGACTAGCATTCCCTTTAGGTATAATTTGAAATACACGCAACAATTTTGGTTACAATCAAGAGAACAATGTATGAGCACCGCACCTGCGTCCAAGTAATGAACAATACAGGCTCCACAAAGGATTCTTACAAATGAATTTCATTTCAGCTATTACTGAACAACTCTGTACAGATCCTGATGGCTGTGATGTAAAATTGTGAATACGAAATCTTTTTATTCACAGAAAATCTATGTACGGTTCAAGACCAGCTTCAGTTCAAGAACTGTGTTTATACTTGATAGCTTAGGTACTGACATCGCGTACTTTCCGACAGAAAATTGATAATTTATTGTACCTACGAGTACATTCTTCGATCGTATTATATTTCCATGACATCCACCTCTAGCTTTCGTACACTAGCACCATTTTTAAGGCTGATTCTCTATCATAACAAATAACTTTTACTATGAGATCAACACTGAAATTGCTAAATTAAAATACACACAAAAATTTAATTGATCGGTGACCAAATGCACACAATGGAAAATATTTTTGTTTTGCGATTTCAATGTTGATCCCCTAAGAGTTCTCCGAAGCTCTAAATTTTCTATACAAACGCGCTTGTCGAATTTCCTGGAAACTATTCGCCAGATTGTGATGAAATTTGGCTTGTACAATGAAATTAATAAGATGTCTTTTCCTATGCTCTTTGTTTTTAAAGAACTTTAAGGGGTCACTTTTGAGTGATTTATTTAATAGATAGATAAAGCAAATCAAAAATACTTTACAGAAAGAGATTGTCTACATAATTACCCTTAAATTAATTCATAGGAAAAATCAAGGGAAAATCTCAGTAATTTAAGAATGATTAAAGAAGTGTGAAAGTCATGAAAAATATTTAATTTGCAATTCATTTGTCACTCTGTGGGTAACTTTAGAGGCTTGTCAGTATCTTTAGTTGCTCTTTTCGCTTGTCCTCTCCTAATAGTCCTAATAGTCTAAAGTGGTCGCCGGTCCTTAAAGTGATTTGTTATGATAGAGAATTTGACTAAAGTGAATAGGTATCTCCTAGGCAAGCGTAGCCTTCGACCACGTCGATCGGCACTTCCCATCAGGCGAATCAGTGGTCAAACGTATGCATCCTTGTAAAAAAAAGAGATGCATAGTTCGCTGTCCATTGCTGTGATAATTATAAGCGACGAAGCACTAGCACAGAAAGCCGTTGTCAGTGTATGGTAGCGCGTGTTTAAATATGCAAACTGAGATACTTCGGTAGAATGTTAAAAAATGTGCCCTCGCTCACTGTCGCGGGGTATGAAGCAGTGTGTTAATAATCTTAGAGCTCTATTATACTAACGATTTGAGAGCAATTTTAAAGCTAAGCGATTACGTGGTGTGATGCCACTGTGACGATATGACGCCAGAAATGACTGAATAATTAATAATTACAAAAGAAATTGCGTCGTCATTGCAATCGCCTAGATAGGAAATCGCTCGCAAATCGCTAGTGTGTTAGAGCGGTTTGCGCGTTTTTCAAACAAGCGGAACTGAACTAACAAGCATAGCAACTACGACCATCGTTAATCATTTGTTACACAGAGACTAATTTGAAAAATAACATTTCACAGTCCTGTTTGGACGCAAGGAATAATGGGTCAGTCGTCCATTAGGGTAAAAGCCACGTTAGAAATAGACTTCTGTTCTTGCAACGTGCCTCATTTTTCTTGTCGCTGTGTCGTGGCCTGTAAAATGGGTGAATGCGCCATTTTCCTTGTCTGAAATACTGGTTTAATTATTGCAGCTAAGTTATGTGTAGGTAAGTTTGTATGGGATAAATATAATATAGACCTTAGTCATAGTCATTATGCATTTTGAATGACAAGTTTCCTTATTACAACATAAGCCTAAACTACAAGTTGCACAAAATAAAATATTAAAAGCTTTAATTTTTTTTAACATGCACTAAATTTTTTTAAAGAGACTATAATAATCAAGCAGTTAATAATACAGGGTGCTACAAAAACTGTTATACCGTTATATCCGCGAGGTGGATATTGACTAGAGGATGCAATTATGCTAGTTTCAATTAAATATTTTAACAAAAAAAATTGCATATACGAGTATATCGCGCTCCGCCCTCTTCGAAGCGCGAACGCAGCGACTAATTGCGTCGATTTTATTTGCAAACTACTGTTTACAAATTTTCACCGTTTAACTTGTCCCGCTACTTTCTTAGAATAAAAGCCTCTAACATAAATGAAACCGATTTGTTATATTATTTGCAGATTTTTCTCTTTTTCTTGCATTTCTTGCAATTTTTTTTTTTGTATTTTAGCATGAATACTTATGGATTATGCTAGGATGGTAGTTGTGTGTTGTAAAATCTTCGTATTATTTTTTGAATTTATATTTTTTATGGGCCAAAATATACCTATGGAAATGCAAACAATTTTTTTTTTTTTTTATGTAGAATAGGTCGGCGTTTGACCACCAACTCGCCTGATGTTAAGCGACGTTGTGGTCTAAGATGGAGCACGACGACCTTTATGGTACCTATTCACTCTAAACACGACTAGGTCTTTCACGGCATGGCTTGGTCCAGTGGGTGGTAACTAGCCACGGCCGAAGCCTTCCAACAGAGTGACATTATGCATTATGCAAAATTTTCCCCTTGGTTAAAAGTAATTATATATAATATTACAATACGTAGCTATTGCATATTTATAAATAGCCTTATCTTTTAGGTACCTCTTTTGATGCCAAAATTTGGTATAATTAGCCCTTTCTAGCTTGTCCAACTAGCCCTTTTCAAAATCATGGTGGTAACACTGATGGTGCTTCAGACCACCACAGCTGTCTGTGCCGCGGCAGTGTGTTGGTGCCGCGACTGGAGCTGCGGCTAGCAGTAAGCCGCCTGGTCAGGCCGCCTCTGTTTGTGAGACCCTGTAATGGTCTGGCAAAATTAAAAAAAAAAAAAACGAAACATTCCTTAAAATAATCTAAAAAGATCTTAGTCGTATTTAATACAAAAATATCACCGAAACGTTTTTAAAAAAAAAGATTTTCCGTGGCAAAAATTAAACAGCACAAAAATATATGAAATGCTTAGTATTGGTACAATCCCGATCAGACTGGACTTAAATCTAAATGTTGTTAGGTGCATAATGAATACTAGATGCGACCCGTGGTTTCACCCACGGTCCCACAGAAACCGTTGATTTTTCCGGAATAAAAAGTACCCTATGTCCTTTTATGTACCCTAAACAACATGTATGCAATTTTAAGACGATCGGTTGAGTAGTTCAGACGTGAAAGCGTTACAAAGAAACAAAGAAAATGAACAAATACTCACTTTTTCATACTATATGTAGTACCTTTGATTTTAGTCTAACCTCAAAGCAAACACTCATTGACTTCGTGTTACTTAACAACGCCATCTGCTGTTGTGTCGTTAAAGCAATTAGTTGCTCACAAAAAATAGTATTATTATTCGCCAATAGATGTCAGGAAGAGTCATATTTTTCAGTTGAGACTACTCAAAAAAATGAAACGAATAAAACACGAATAAAATGACATTTTCTAAAAATGATTCCTAGCTAGATCGATTTATCGCCCCCGAAAGCCCCTATATACTAAATTGTATGAAAATCGTTGGAGCCGATTCCGAGATTCCAATTATATATATATATACTAGCTGTCACCCCGCGACTTCGTTCGCGTTTTGAGCTATCCTATCTCTCAAGTTGGATCGAACTGCACATGGTGTGCGAATTTTATTATAATCGGTTAAGTGGTTTAGGAGTTCATTGAGGACAAACATTGAGACACGAAATTTATATATATTAAGATATGATAAGATATACAAGAATTGCTCATTAACATGATATTATCAAAATATGACAGGAGCTATTGAAACAAATGACTACACGGTAATACCTACTTGATAGATACCTATTATTACTGGATTTCATCAACCGCAACATTTGTGCGACGATGGTTCAATGGTTCAATAATATTTTAATGGTTGTCGACATGTTATTGTTTGTGATTCTTTATTTGCCGCAAAAGGCAATCGGGACAGGGAAATTGAATACGTACGTACCTAACTAATAAGTGAGTTTTAATTATATACCTTTAAATTCCTATTAATGTTCATTTGGGGAAGTTACTGCTACAGGAAGGTTGGGTCTTTCTACATTCAGCAGGTCAGATTGTGAATCATTTGCATTTGAGTTCTGTCAGTAAATTATCTCCGAGCAAATCTCTGGGTAGTAGCTCTTAAAAATAAATTTAAATTTAAGTCTGGCTTTAAATCTAAATTTTGTAGGCCCCGATACAAAACAGGAGTGTTATAAGTTTAAAGTGTTAGTCTGTGTATCAGTGTGTTTTTGTGTCTGTCTGTGGCATAATAACTTCCAAACGAATAAACCGATTTATAATTTTATTTTATTTTTACTTGATTGAAAGTGTTTTAGCTATTACATAGTTTTTCTATTGTCTAATTTATACACGTTTAAAATCATGATAGGCAGATTTTTGACACTCAGATGAGTGTCGTCAAACAGCTAATTGGTTTGTAAATATTTTTATAGCATGGTGTCAACTGTGTGCTGCTCTCAATCTGCGCCTAAATTGTTGGTGCACGTCAGTTTGCTGCTAGCCGTAAGGTCCATTTTATAATCATATCGAATGAAGTGAAATAGTTGAAATAGTCAGCTTTAATAAAGCCAGGACGAAGCGCTTTCAAAACTCTTTCCTAATAAGAACTGCCAAGGAGTGGAACGCACTTCCTGCCTCGGTGTTCCCCAGCAATAAATACAACTTGGCTCTCTTCAAGACAAGAGTGAGACGGCACCTCATGGGCAAGCGTGCTCCATCTTAGACCGCATCGTCACTTTCCATCAGGTGTGTAGTGTTCAAATGTGGGCTCAATTGATTATGTAGTATGGAGTAATATATACGAAGTAAAGTAATACGGTGTAATATTGTTGCTTTAGGTTTTTTTTTTCTGTTGAACCATCAAGGGGGCATTTCAGCTAACTATAGTCGATGCCAAGCTGACCCGTTGACTTTAAGTTTGTCATTAAAAAAGCGAACAGGGAACGGCTCCGTTTCACTAATGTCTCACAAACGTGGTAGCTGAACTACTGATGATACGTTTCTGAAACATTTAGATGAAATGAAATTAAACATTTCTCCTGCTTCCTTTTTATGTCAGTCAGTTCTTAGATATACCTAACGGGTAATATGTTACCGAACAAACTCTCGGCCAATAACCAGCTGATCATAATTTTCATTATTTTATAATAATAATAAATCTAGTAAAATAATTTATATTTTCAATTTAACCATAAAGCCAAAACCAGCTTTAGGATACATGTCAGCAGAGGACTTATTGCGTAATCGTCATGGCAATGGTCATTTCGTGCCGTTCCACTCGCGTCATCCGAGCGAAAGGACACAGGATTAATAATACTGACTCATACATCTTAAATATAATGCCCCTGGTTACATAGAACAAATTAGTTTTGTATAAATACTCGTATACTATCTGTATTATTTTTTATTATAATATGGAGGTAATCTTCGGAAATACGGAACCGATTCTAAAATATGTTTAACTACTAGAAAGCTACATTAGTCTTGACTGACATCCTACTAATCCTACTATCCTACTAATATTAATAAACGCGAAAGTTTGTGAGAATGGATGGATGGATGGATGTTTGTTACTCTTTCACGCCAGAACGGCTAAACAGATCTGGATGAAATTTGGCACAGAGATAGATTATAGCCTTGAATAGCACATCGGATACTTTTTAACCGCGGCTGAAACCACGGGGCGCAGCTTGTGGGCTTATTAAACGCGAACGAAGCAGCAGAAGAAAAGCTAGTCTGATATTAAGCGTGTACATTATTTATGCAGATAATTTCGGGCGCTGGCCTAGCAACATTGGCGCGACTAAAATGGGATCCCAGCACGTATTTGATATTTCGAGAGTTCTTACCGACGGAGTATCACGTGCTCAGTGGCGTGCTGTGCTTCGGCAGTATTCTGCTGATTGTGTTGGCTCACCTGGCTTTGCTCGCGCTGAGCATTCGAAGAGGAAGCTATCAGCACGTTCGTCAAGCGATGTTTTTTACGGTCAGTATATTATACCTCAGTCAGTATATTATCATCTTATGCCGTGGCAACACATTGATCAATTTGCCCCAAAGCTTGGGGCCAAGACAGTACAAGTACACATTGGTGTCTTGGCCCCAAGATTTATTTATTAGATTAGTCTTTCGATACAAAGTTAATGTTAAAGCCAGGGTTCCACGCAGTAAAAAGGTTCAATATTGTGCATTTGAAATGGAAGCCAATCTTGGTCCTATAGTTTAAATTTGAGGCCGCGGCATTAGTTTAGTGTTGCCATGGTAACTAGTAACCATGAATTTAACGTCTCTATACATAGGTACAGTATACTACAATGCCGTCATACCGATGGACCATAATATACTCGTAGTATCATAAGGGCCATACCGATTGCGCATAGTAATCGGTACGGCCCGTCAGAATGGCATGATCGGTACCCATGAATAATACTTCGTACTAAATTACTTATGTGTAAATGTTATGCGAAAGCTTGTTTTTCACTGGGCAGGTATGTGTAACTGTGTGTAACTTCTATAACCTGAATTGCCCCCAATGGATTAGGATACAATTTTGAATGGCCTATACCCTGAATTAATACATAATTTTTTGTTTGTTTTCATACATTCAGACCTTTGCTTCAGATTCTGCAAATAAACATCTTTCGTATGCTTGGCAGACGTCTGTCCGGCTGTTCTCCTATACAGGTTCACTTCTCATTCAATTCTCGTGAAGTTTTGTAAGCAGGTTCGATATACATGTAGCAGCCGACATGTATAATCAGCCGTTTAATTAACAGCCTAGTCATTTTACTAAATGGCACCGTTCAACTAGCTTCTTGAATGATATGTCTGGGTGTTAATATGTATTTAAGTATGTATTTAAAAATATCTAAGTATGTATATCAGTCTCTGGCAGCCATAGTACAAGCTTTGCTTAGTTTGGGGTCAGGCGACCGTGTGTGGAAGTGTCCCGAATTTATTTATTATTTATTTATATTCAGCCGTAACGTCTGATCCATCATTTAATGAACTGGCTTGTTGATGCTCAGGCCATTCGTAGAAAATGGTGATTGATTGTTAAAATTACTGTTTTTGACCGAAACAATGTGATTTGAATTAATAATGATAATAATAAACTCAGAAAATCGGTGAAACGAGCAACTCAGATAGACATATAATATTATATTAACCTATAAAGCCTCTCTTGCCCGACTCCTTTATCAGGGCAAATCCGTCTTGGATTGGTTAGGTTCGTGGTTATTTTTTTAAAAACAATCCATAATGTCCTCTACATAAATGACTTGGCTAGGCAAGTAATCAACGTTGTCGATCGAAGTCATTTTGCCTAGCCGTTTAAATAAATGACTGAATATCATCAGGAAGCTAGTTGAACGGCGCCGCTTAGTAAAAAGGCTAGGATGTTCATTGAACGGCGAATTAAGCTAGTCAGCTGCGACATTAATACTGTATTTGTATAGTTTTTTTTTTCCAAAATGGCGGAGGTATGGTTGTTACAAACTCGCGTGTCGCGAGGTCTTCAGTGCAAACAGCCACTGATATTGTTTTACAGGTAAATAATTTTAATAGTTTTATTTTACTTTGTCCTCAGTATTCTGTGATGATGACGGCTCTAATAATAGTAGAACTGGTGACAATAGGATGGCTCAGTACACGATTCATCAAATGGCTTCAAACAGACGAAGCAAAATTTCTAATCGAGGCAGTGATGAAGCTAAAGAGCTGGGACTCTAGTATTTTTGAGTTCTTTGAAATAGCTTCAGTGCTTATCAAGCCATTAAGAAAAATAGTTGAATCTATGAACGTAAGTCAGTCAGTGTAAACGTTGTCCTACTTTTATCCTTACTTCCTAATCCTATCTTATTTCCGCATATATTAGAAAAGCGAAAATGAGTGTGTTCGTTTCTTTGTACAAACAAAGAAACGAACACACTCATTTTCGCTGTCATGCTGTAACTACTCAACCGATCATGTAATTTTGTACCTAATTATATAATCATAATTTTTGTACCCCTCACTATGAAAAAATACATCTTTAATTCCTAAAAAAATTACGGTTTTTGCGGGACTGCGGGTCAAACTGCCAGACGCAGCTAGTAATATTATAAGCGCAAAAGTTTGTATGTATGTATGTTTGTTAATCAATCACGCCAGAACGACTGAACGGACCTGGGTGAAATCTGGCACAGAGATAGAATATAGTCTGGAATATCACGTGGAACATAGCTACATAGATAGCTCAAACGCAGCTGTATACAAAGTTTCATGATGATTGATTGAGTAGTTAAGGCGTGAAAGCCTAACAAACAAACAAAACAAGCGAACAAACCCACTTTCGCCTTTATAATATTAGTTAGAATGCGAAAGTTTGTGAGCAAGTATTAGTTTGTAACCTCTTCACAATGAACAGATAGATTTGGATAAAATTATAAATGGAGATAGTTTATACCTTGGCATAAGAAAATAAGCTAATTTTTAACTACAAGAAACATATCTCTTACATCTCTTGACGTAAACTAAAACCTAGCATGGCTAGTTTTCACTAAGATTTTTCCTATAAGTAGGTAGATCATGAATATACCTACTCTCGTATCTAGCTTAAATCAGATTTTTTCATAAAGAGAGTGAAATTTTTCAGAGGTACTTACTTTTTTTCAGTGTTGACATTTAAAATTGGCCAAGTAACGAACTAGTAAGAATTTTAAATAAAAGAAGAAATAGAAAGAAAAACGGGTTAAAAACGGCTACTGTTGTATTTTGTTTTTTAAGGGCTGTGAATGTTGTTCAATAAATAAATAAAAAAATTCAAATCTTTTCACAAAAATCCACACAAATTGGTCTACAGTTGACGAAAGTATCGATTAATTAAAAACCTATTCAATTCAGTTCGATTGATTCATTTATTGCGTTTATGGGTAAAATACAGGTGTCAAAAAGAATCTATAACTTTCTCCTTTTTGGAAGTCAGTGAAAATGCGTTATAATAATAATAATAATAAATTCTGGACACTTCCACACACGGTAGCCTGACCCCAAACTAAGCAAAGTTTGTACTATGGCTGCCAGAGACTGATATTCATACTTAGATATATTTAAATACATCCTTAAATAGATAGTAACACCCAGACATAGAACAAACTGTTCTTCTGAGTAGAGGCTCTTTATCCGAACAAGGCGGTCGAGTCTATTTAAATAACTTCGACGTTCATAAGTGTATCTTTGATACCTAAATTGAATAAAAACGTTTTGACTTTTGACTTTGACTTTGAAAACACAAACGTTCATCACATAAATGTTTGCCCTAGGTGGGAATCGAACCCACGCCCCCAAGCTCAGAAGGCAGGTTCACTACCAACTGAGCCACCGAGGCAGTCATGAAAGAGAGTGGTTGGTAGTGTCTTATTTATGATTACAGGAGGTCAAAGAAGACTTGCCCTATAACTTGTATGTGGGCATAGTGTTCGTGTCGCTGGTGGCCATACTGCAGCCTACAGCTGTCCTGCTGGCTTGGAACGCAGCGTTCACGTACACTAGGAGGAAGGGCTCGCATGAAGACAGTACGAAAGTAGTGCACACTATAAGGTGAAAGTATACGTAACGTTATGTTATTAGGTATGATAGCCTAGTTGGAGAAGTCTCGTACATTTTGCGCCGAGGTAGAACACCTTTGAGTTTTTAGAGATAAGACTGTCAGTAAGCATTCTGTGCCCGCCCCGGGGCTGTTGGTGGTATCTATGTATGTCACAGCTAACTTGCTTAATCAGTCGTTCAATTAACAGCCTAGCCATTTTACTAAACATCGTTAAAAAACTCTTCCTGAATTATATTCAGCCGTAGCGTCTAAGACAACATGTAATAAACTGGCTGGCTGATACTCAGCCCATCATACAATAGGAGGATTATTTGCTAAAATTACTGTTCTGACGGAAGAAATGTGTATTTAATTAACTGTATCATAAAAATGAATTCCGAAAATCGGTGAAACGAACAGCAATTCTGATAAAAATGATATTATCATAACCTAAAACTTGCTTTAACTATAAGCGATGGCAGCCTAATTGGCAAGAGAGAAGACCCGCCTCTCAAGCCAGAGGTAGCGAGTTCGATCACAGCCGAAGGCTCGCACCAATTTGTTCATTGTGTGAACACAAAATATTATGTGCATAAACGCACATCAAACGATATAATCATCATAATAGTATTATGTGTGTAATCTGCTACACAACTGAAGCCAGTGTATGGTGTCAGTCTCGCCCCTGTCTTTGGTACTGAATATCATTCGGTGAAGTTGTGAATGTCATAACACACGTCTGCCAGCCCTTTCAGGGGAAAGGCATGACTATAATGTTATGATATGTAATGTTGTTAGAGTCATTCTCTTTAACCCCCAATGCAAAGCTTATGGGTATAATAAAATTAATGTGTCACACACACACACATACAAACAAAAAGACACATCAAACTTATAGCACCAAATCGTTTTTGCATCAGAGGGTAAAAAAGAGCACTTTCTGATAGGCCAGTGTTTTTTTTTAATGACGGACATTATTCTAGACGGATATAATTATTTTGCTCATCATTATGTCCAACTTTTATTAGGACCAACAGTAAAATAGGGAAAAATAAACAACTGTTCCATAGAAAAAAAAAACGTAATTCAACCGCGAATGCGAATATAATGTATTGTTTGTCGTTTACAGAAACACCTAGTATGGCTTTGAGTTTGTATCTACTTTATTTTTGCACACCTATCGTCACGTCTTTCCCCCGGGGAACTGGCAGAAGTGTAATACAACACCCACATTTCGCCGGACGATATGAGTCCCAAATGTGACAAGGGGCGAGCCTGTCCCTATACACCGGGCTTCACTCATGTAGCGATGACATTATGTTCACACAATAAACAAATTGGTGCGTGCTGTCGGGTGGGATCGAACCCGCTCCCTCTGGCTTGAGAGGTGGGCCTACTCCAACTAGGCTATCATCACTTTTCGACTTTATGTTTAAGGTGTCAATAAAAAGTTCTAATTATTGTAGTTTTGGCACCAAAAAACTCAAATTTAAGTTTTTTTTTTCTTTCAGATACAACAGTAACGGCAAAAAGCCTGTCGAGACCGCCACCAATAAAGAAAAAGAGTTTCAACAAATGAACGACTACCTCTCAGCAATTAAAAACAAAGTCTAAGTTCAGATTTATGTTTGTTATCTTTTTATCAGCGTTAACTTACTGTTACCACTTCCTAGCTGTTGGCTAATTAATTCGGATTCGAAATATATCTCTGAGATATCAAAAGTTAACTCTATTTTTTTAATAAAAATTTAAGTGGCTTCTTTCACAGCTAAGCACATGTATTGATGTACCAAGTTTGGATCATCGGCGCAAGGTTGCTAGTCTATCGGTGTTTTATCGGATACATTTCGGGGAGTGGGCATCTGGTTTGCATGACCTTATTCTCCCTAGCCCGTTCTTCTACAAAGGAACCAAGAGTACAAAAAAGCGGCATCGTTTTATGGTCGACATACCTACCACACGCACGAAACGCTTAGGTTCCTCATTTCTCATAAGGACCGCTAGAGTGTGGAATACTCTGCCAGACTGTGTGTTCCCTGACACTTATAATCTGGGTGTCTTCAAGTCTCGAGTGAATCGGTTTCTTCTAGGCAAGCGTGCTTCATCGTAGGCCGCATCACTGCTTATCATCAGACATGTTGGCGGCCAAACGCAACCCTAAGTAATAAGTAAGTAGTAAAAAAAAACAGTGCGAGGTTCTGCTGGTCACAAAATATTATTAGTTCAGGCCCTCAGATCAACCTACAAGAAAAGATGGAGCACTGCGTTATATCTCGCTGAAGCCACTTCTTTTTCAACGTATGCGCTTGATAATATTGCCATGAAAAACATTTACAATTGCACGAAAACTAATAATAATTCCCAAACTCTACGTTAGCCATTTCCGTTCACAACCTTAGTAGATTTAATATTCTAAAACTGCGCATATTTGTAAGAGTTTAATGTTACGGCTTTTTCAAAATTGACTTGTAAAAAAACTGCACAGTTAAAAAAAAACCTCAAAATGTAGTCCTGGCCACACTTTTATAATGCACTATGTAAATTTTTGTATACTAAATTATACCATATACAAATGCACATAATGTCGAGGTAAGAATGACCAAGCGAGTAGCGTAGTTTTTTGCGTCAATGTGTGCGTGTTGTGTACATATACGACAGTAGCGTAGTTTTTGGATGGTTGTTCACTTAGATCATACACCGTGCGCCATCTTATTCTCTAGGTTGATCTAAGTTCAGGTTCAGGTTATAGGTAGATGCAGTAAGAAGTGTGAAATTTGAGCTCTCTTACACTCACTAAAGCTTAATCTTGCTAACACATGATGTTCTCACTATGGAAAACAGCACTGACTATCCTGCTAATATTATAAACGCGAAAGTTTGTAAGAATGGGTGGATGGATGGATGGATGTTTGTTACTCTTTTACGCCAGAACGGCTGAACAGATCTGGATGAAATTTGGCACAGAGATAGATTATAGTCTAGAATAACACATAGGGCACACTTTTTAACCGCGAGTAAAACCGCGGGGTGCATCTAGTATGGAAATATGTCCAAGTACCGCAGCGCGAGATATAGCTACACAAATTACAGGACTCAACTGACTGACTACAAAATAAAACTGTATAATTTTCGAACCTGATTACAAAATTTCACGGGAACCGGTTGAGGAATGTGACCTGTAGAGAAGGACAAAAGTCGGCCGCGAGGTATACAGCTCACAGAGCCACTAATAAAGTTAGGTACAACTACATAATAAAAGTGAAGTGTGTAAATATTATTAAAGGTCGGTCATTTGTTTTTAGAGGATTATAATACCTACCTAACGTATTTCAATGTCAGTACGATATCATTTTGTTAAATTTTAATCTTTCCTGTTCAGCGGATATTATTACCTACGGATTTAATAATAAATTGGTTATATTTACGTTCAAAAATTGTACTAACTCAATTAAAATTATTTAGTCTACCCGTGACGTCAATTGCGTTTATTAAAACACTTACGAGTATGTCTTTAAATAACTTTACATACTTGACTATTTCAAAAAGATTTCTTATAATTGATTTCCCACCCAATTGCCCGGCTACATTCAAACTCAAAAACTTTATTTAGGGTCAACTGGGGCAAATTCGTCTGTGAGGCAATCGCGTTTTTCGAGAATTACTGACAAACCCAAATTTCGCAAAGTAGATGGCACCTAAATCTTTTTCCTGTTTTTAGTTACTATCGAGAATTACTGTCAAACCCAAATTTCACAAAGTAGATGCCACCTAAATCTTTTTCCTGTTTTTAGTTACTATAATCTGTACAAGATGGCGTTAGTTGCCTAATTTGTGCAGGGTTTGTCAGTAATTCTGAAAAGACGCAATTGCCTCACAGACGCATATCTCTTTTTAATTTTAATAAAGACAGTTTGGATTTAGATTATTAATTTTTATTTTGTTACAGTATTCTGCGCTGATGATAGCTCTAATACTAGGAACTTGGAACGGTTCTGTGGCTGTGCCTAAATATCATTAAATGGTTGAGAACCGGTGTCCCAGGCCAAATATTAAGTTCATAACGTTCTCTAATCGAAGTGGGAACTAAATTACCTCTAGGAAGAAGGAAAAGAAGTTTTGATATTTCTCATAATTTTTCATTAAATACTGAAATTCATAAGAAATCTATGACGGTTTATAAACAAGCTTTTAACATTGTTTTAACTACAATATTTACTTTAAGTTACAAAAATAAAAGTACATAGTGTTAGTAATTCATGTTGAATTTTAGGTTTAAGTTAATTTTTTCAACCTTAATCAATACAGTAGTAAAGTTCAATTTTAGTCTGCATTCATTAATGTGGCAACTCTGCTTGCTCATTACTTCCCTGCTTGTAATGTACGACTAAATTATACCTAAAATCGCCGTTAAGGTGTCTGCTGTTGTGTGACAATTCTCACATAAGGCGAGTTGGTCTGCACCGCAGATCGAATCTCGACCAAATTAACACAGAATTGGGTTAGATATGATAGGAATAGAGAGACATATACTCAGAAGTGGGATTGGATCGGGTAAAACGAGATAAAGAAAAACGGCGAAGATACGAAGATACTACGTAATAACGTAAATTGTTTGTTTGTAAAGCAAAATTGTAGTAATTTCTTCAACTCCTCAAGCAGAGATCTAAATATAAAAACCACATATTAATTCATTAGACTCAGAATTAAGAAAAGCGTAGAAGACGAAAATGTTATGGATATAAAAGCTATATATATAATCTAAAACCATTTCTGTAAAGCGCACATTATACAGACTAAATGCAAGGCGCGAACGCAGCGCAGGCATGATTCAGGCGCAAAAACGAAGATATTTTAGAAGGAAGGATAGTAGGATAATTACATACTTAGCACGTAAGTGCTCGAACGATGCTTAGAAGTTGACGTTTGTACCTAAAAATACCAAGATAGCATCTTTTTTAAAAACCTGAGATTAATTTTAAAGTTTAGTAAAAAACCAGGCAGACAAAAGTTATTAAATATTATGATGCAGGGAAGCCGCCTGAAAGAGGTTTCGAGTGAATTAAAAACAACCCTGTATACACATAGTAACTATGTGTAGTCAAAGCCAGAGATTAAAACTCTTGTCGTACACGCTTCATTAAAACCTTTCCCGGTAAATCTTTCTCGGTATAGAAAATTAAACCGGCAAGTTGAAATTTTAATGAAGCATTATTCTCTCGCTTACTTAATAGCGTAGTGATTAAAGTTGTTGTTGAAAGACGGGGGATGCAGCTTTTTGTGAGTTTTGTATAGCGACGAAGCTTCTGGAAACATGTTATAGTCAAATAGGTACTATGTTGTCGCCTTTTAATTATTTTTTTAAAAATTGTCTCATTTTTTATGAACGACCCAAAGCAGAGGGTTGTTTCAAGTGTATCGTATCTGTGCCTGTCGGATCGTAATTCAGAATAAAATAAATATCTAACCCCAAACCAAGGAAATCCTGTTGTATGGCTGCCAGAGACTGATAAGTGTAGGACAATACGTTATACTCACTTAATACATGGTTATTAGTAACTTACCAGAAACCTCTTAAGGGTTCATTGTACTCATCAATATGAACAACTTTTACTATGGGGCGAACTCCGAAATCGCGAAAAAAAATCAGCTGTTCCATACATTTTGTCAAAGGTGATTGAACTTTTTATAGTGAACAGCTGTTTTTTTTGCGATTTCGGAGTTCGCCCTATAGTAAAAGTTGTTCGTACTGATGAGTACAATGAACCCTTCAGAGGGTTTTGATTAGGTACAAATAACCCTGTATATTTACTAAAATATACATTACGACACATACAATACAGAACAAACACAAATTTTCATTACAATACATGTAATTGTTTGCCCCAGGTGGGAATGAAAACCACGCCCCCAAACTCAAAAGACAGGTTCAATACTAACTAAGCCACCGAGGCAGTCATAAAACTGACAGTGGTAAAACGGATTTTGGTTAAGTTTTATTTATCTGAAAGATTTTATTTATTTATTTATTCGAAATTGAATACAGCACCCTAACAGTCCAAAGACTAAGGCGGTGCCATAGGAACATACAAAATAAATGTTAGTTACAAATATTGATAATTTTAACTAAGTATAGCTACTTATTTAAACATTAAGATGATCTGATCGGACCGAGCGAGCGTTCGCTTATGCTTCAGCTTTGACAAAAATGCTTTCGCACATTATGTCCGGATATCGTTATTTATGGGTATGTATCGTTATGTTGGGTATGTCGCTGTATTCCTATACGGGTCGCGTTTCTCAACCCATTCTCGTAAAATTTTGTGAGCAGGTACAATAATTCTACAGTTTTTTTTTATTGAGTCAGTTTGGACTTATTAAAAAAAAACATATTACCGCATTTCCGGCATGTAGTGGAGGACAGATGTCGGCTACGAGGTTCGAACCACTAGTAGCTATGATAATCTGGTTTTTATGTAGATTTTAATTTGTACTTAGGAAATTATGAATGTTTTAACACGTTCTATGTCAACGACTTGCGTGTTTTGTAGTAGCGGTAAATACTTTTTATCTTATAAATGGAGTAAATCTACATGACGCTGCTAGTGATAAACATAAATTATGATATTAGAAATGAATAATAATGAAAAAATAATAAAACATCGTTTTAAGTGATCGGAGAAAGAACTATCAAACTATCTAAAACTATCTAAGCAACAGCATATTACTACTAGGAAATTCTGACTAAAAACCACATAAAGCCGGGTACGCACGTACGAACACGAACATTGCGAGCACAAACATCACATGAACATTTAGTTCGCACAAAACCGCCAAAGTACTGTTGTCTCAATAACCATCGGGCACAGTCGGCTGGGCAGCGTTCGGAAAATTGCGTAGCATCTTCTCGTCCGACATACTCGTACCTCAGTGCCTCAAGTCGAAAGTGTTCGACCAGTGTGTGTTACTGTGATGACTTATGGCACTGAGACGTGGTCTCTCACTATGGGCTTTATAAATAAGCTTCTAGTAGCCCAACGAGCTATGGAGAGGGCTATGCTCGGAGTCTCTCTGCGAAATCGAATCAGGAATGAGGAGATCCGTAGACGAACCAAAGTTCACTGAGAAAAATGGCTTTCGTAATTCCGGACAGTTTTAAAGGAATTTACGGACTTTTATCCGTATTCCCAACAAAAAGGTACCAAGAGTTCTTAATAGTGTTTTGTGCGTAATTCACCAAAAAATATCGTGAATAGTCGTCACCCATAAATATCAAGAAACATCACGACGTTATTATGTGCTTTAAACTTATGTTTTATCGTTTCGCGTCATGACATTTTGTCATGACAAACACTCTGAATACTTAGAACGTCGATGACGAGAAATTATGATCAGAATGATAAATATTGTAGAAAACTGATACAGTACAATTATTTAAATGATGAGTCTTAGTGAACATCATGATAATTTATCGGACTTTCCTAATAATTGTAAGGGAAACCATTGAATGTTTCTCGTAATATCATGACAATTTTTTGAGCTTCCTTGTATTTTATCATTATGAACTAATAAGATTTACTTACCTATTCTAATGGTTTATTGGTATTGGAAGGATAATTGCGACCTGAATACCTATAAAATAACAGTACCGTCATGACAAAGCTGTATGTTTTTTACATATTATCGGTATTTGACTGTCAGCATCTAAATAATATTTCTGATAGCAGGCTGTTTTAACTGACAAGATCACTAGAAATTCCTGATCTATAGGGTTGTGGGTCTCTGAGGGTGGTATAAATGACTTCAACACATAATTCAAAAGGGTATAGTATTTTATTTAACAAAGTTATAGATGGGAAACATGAAACAGTTTTAGCTATAATAATTAAAATACTTTCGCGAGCGCCTTAGCCCACGTTACATCCTCCCCCTCTAACCTAGATAAAGCGCCCTCACGACTAAAGAGCTTAAGTCTTCGTTGTTTATGCTTCTCATGGAGCGGTACGAGTGGTACTTCCTATTCCTACGAATTGGTCAACTGAAAGAGATGTTAACGACCTAAAATCTCACTGGTAGATATCCGTACTTGGTTGCACTCACGGCTTCCCTAATACGGTACGGTCCATCTCTCATTAATTTGGGTGTTTGTCTGCAGGTCGGATCGCTATTGCCTTGTGTTTTTAAAAGTATTATCGCCACAGTAGAATATCGGAGCTGGGCAACGAGCTCCGTTGGCGTAACGCTTTTGATCAGCTTGAGCCTTTTCACGTACTTTACTCGCACCTATTAGCACAGTCGACATCTTCACCAGGTAAGGGATAGGGCAGCGTCATCACTTTCTTTGATTTCGCGAGTATTCTTGTACGCGTCGGCTGGCGCGCATATTTCGCTCCCGAATGTAAGGTACAAGGATGTCTTTCCTGTGTTGTTGTCACTGCGGAGTTTACACGAAGCGAATAGCCGGGACGTTAGAATACCATGCGTTGTAATAATTGTGATCTGCGGCTTCAAGTATCTGTTCTTATTTTCCACCAGATTTACCTGATGATGGTACACCGGCGAGAGACACTGGGTAATGTCGAATGTGTTCGTTGTCTCTTAAAATTCGCCTGGGTATTCCGTATCTTAGGATCAGGAATTCAAAGATAGACCATCCGCGTCATTATCCCATCAGAATAAGTAAACACGTCATGCGTCTGCCTCTTCTCTTTAGCGCGTTTTCTCGAATTTGAATTTTGGGTTAAGAAAAGTGGACTCGCCCAAGTGTTTTGCAAATTCTTATTAACACTATTTGTATTAAGTTCCCACATAAATGCACAATCGGAAAGGGTTCACAAAGTCTATGTTCACGATAGGGATATAGCACATTAAGTCACTTTAGTGTATTTATTCACGTTTTTAGCGTTTTTCACTTTCGATCGCGCCCGCGGGTGTGCCCCGTCACTATAAGATGAGTTGGTTGCGGGTCTCTGAGGGCGTTATAAATGAGTTTAACACACGATTCAAAACGGCAATGCACTGTAATTAACCAAAATTACAGATAGAAAACGTGAAACAGTCTTTAAACCATAATTATTTATCAAAATAATTGCGCTAGCGCCTTTTGACCGGCGGAATCAGAAGTCTGTCGAGCACTGGTAAAGCCTGCGTTATATTTTTTGATTTTCATAACAAAAAGTAATTTTTAAACCGATCTAATAAAATTAGGTACATCATGATAAGGTAATGACCAAACCCAATAGATGTTTGTGAATTCTTGACGAAGCATCAAGACATCATGATATTTTCTAAATAATGAATGAGCACCTTGTGCGTCGTAGGTACCTACCATTTTTTTGTCATGCAGTCATGATATTATTTTATTCCGCTTACGGACTATTCCAAGTTACACACCTCTCAATTGTCGTGCCTAAATCTGTATCAGGACAAACTCTCAAATCGTCGTGAACTTCACCATAAAACCTTAGGCTAGTACCAGGAATTTAAATTACGTAATTTAATATTTTAATGATGAAGCGTAATGAAAACCAATGATTAAAATCCCTGCAATTTATAATAATGTAATGTTAGTTTAATCCGACTGAACTATAATTTACTATGCACATGATAATGTTGAAGGAGCCAGGATTAAATGATGTTATTCATGTTACTTTTTTATGAAGGACGGAAGCCATTTTTCTCCGTGTTGCCGACATAGCCCAGCAGATTGGCCACCCACCAGGTGGACAGATGACCTTGTCAAAACCGCAGGATCGCGCTGGATGCAGGCCGCTACCAACCGGTCTTATTGGAGATCTATGGGGGAGGCTTATGTCCAGCAGTGGACGTCCTATGGCTGATGGATGGATGGATGGATGGACAGCCGTTGGAAGTGTTCGATATTTGAATATTGTTACGTAACGTTTATCAAAGCTCATCGAACACCATCCACACAGAGCGTAATAATATAATCGCCGCGAACATGTTTGACGAGCACCGTGCTCGATATTTGTTACTGGTATGCACATGCAAAGAAAGCTGTTGCGTCTCATGGTATGCAACAAACTTGTTCGTCCATGCGAACACGGCTTAGAGGTTCTATTCTAATGGACTTAAAATACTTTTACGAAGCTTTTAACTTATAATCATGACTTTTGAAAGAGTCTTTGATCTCTAACGCGTCAGAATTGGGTCCCAAAACATCCGAATACAGGTGAGCCGTATCACACAAACCCATTGATAAACCTGTAAAGCCGCATTGAGTAATTGCGCAAGTTAACCCATAAATACATAGAAACAAGTCTAATACACATACGTACATTCACCTACTTTCACTGGAGCACATAGCGAACTATTGTCTCCAAAACCTTGCTGAATTTCACACTCCATTTAACCTTACACACACACTCACGCACACTCTTACACAGCATTAATTAAGCAAGCGTTTATAATAAACCCTATTAGGTAATGCTACACGTAAGGGCTTTTCTCTGTATTGGCCTTGAGCCTTTGACATGAAAAGACTGGTTATTAATTTACAGGTAGTTACTTTGTAATTATATAGGCGATTGACAGAGTGGAAGGCAGTACGTATGCTTCGGTCACCGAAGAATCCCTGTACATATCGAGCTCTATGCTATCGATATACACCACGCCTTGGTTATGCATGAAACACTAGAAATACGCTTATAATGAAATAAAAATAATAAAAATATAATAAATAAATAATAAATAATTGCTCCATTGATAGTTAATATTACTGTACCGCTCCGTCTCGGTCCCTGCAACTTGTGCTTTTTCTAAATTTTGGGGACATGGGTACAAAAATATTGTACCTACCTACCTAACTTATTTTGCAATATATAAAATGCAACTAGGTAAGTAACTTTTTATCAATACACTCTGTGTCATTACTGAGTTCTTTATAAGGGTCCGTAAGGTAGTAAAATTGTTCGTAATAAGCTCTCGTATATTACGGCTTATGAGTTCTGGCTTTTAATGAAAATGATTTAATTTGAGAGCATTAAAAAGGCTGTGCGTTAATGAGATTACCGACATCATTTATTTAAAGTAATAGTTACATTGCTGGGCATATAATGCATAGGAGATTTTTACCATCAAAACAAGGACTACAATAAGGTGGACTGACAATCTCATAAGCCGCGAGAAGCTGCTAGTTGCGAGTAGAGCAAGATTGGCTGTCGTCGTTGAGATCCTTGAAGGTTTTGGCTAGCAGAGTATGTCTTTCAGCTGAGATTGATGATTGATGATTGATGAAAATCATCATCAAACGATTCAGTCATTCAGTCACTGCAAATTACAGCTAGCATAGAGATAACTATATTCACCTATGTAAATAAATAAATAGCTACCAGTACCTACTGCTCATGTTCTGCTCATGTTCTGCTCATGATCATGTTTCTGAAAATATAGGAATTATAATATCTTCTCAACTGGATAGTTGGAGTTAACTCAATAGTATGGAACAAAAGCACTTTCCGCTTCTGTCTGTCTCTCTGCCTATCTGTCTGTCTGTATATCCGCTAATAACTCCTTCTAAACCACGCAACGGATTTTTATGTTTTTTTTTATTTTGTATAATATGTCGGCGTTTGACCACCAACTCGCCAGATGTTAAGCGACGTTGTGGTCTAAGATGGGGCACGACGACCTATAAGTTACTTATTCACTCTAGCATTGAAGTTTTGTAGAGTAAACAAGTACAAAGACGGCTGTTGAGTTAGGCGCTACAAGTGCGCTACTGCTCAGACCCGTCTTCGGAACGGTTACACCGGACTACATCCCGAAACACGACTTGGTCATTTCACGGCATGGCTTGGTCCGGTGGGTGGTAACTAGCCACGGCCGAAGCCTCCCACCAGAGTTTGCTACCCGGTTAGCACTACCTGGGGACCACGTGTAGGGAATGAAAATAGAGTGCACTCCTACGGACGTGGGTAGCTCAGCCCCCAAAACTATTACTATTAGTGACTTTCACTATTAGTTTGATATTTTTTCAGGAAAGGTGTTTAGGTAGGTACTCGTACCATGTGAAGGCGAGGTGGGTCGCTAGTATAACTATAAATTAAAAGTTAACAATTCGACTTTAGGAAGTTCATCATATTAGCCCGAAAGATTTCCACTGCTGGACAAAGGCCTCCCTCCCCCAATGATCTCCACAACGACCGGTCCTGCGCTGCCGGCATCCAGCGACTTCCTAAGACCCTCACCAGATTGTCAGTCTACCTATCTATCTGTCTGTCCCATTGGCGATCGTTTCTACGAGCGACATGCCCTGCCCACTGCCACTTCAGTTTAGCTATTCTTCGGGCGAAGTCGGTTATTTTGGTTCGCCTGCGGATTTTGTCATTTCTGATTCGATCTCGCAGGGAAACTCCAAGTATAGCCATTAGGAGCATAGCATTTAGCATAACACACCGTCACGCCTTTCCCCCGAAGGGGCTGGCAGAGGTGTAATACAACACCCACACTTCGCCGAACGATATTAAGTCCCAAATGTGACAAGGGGCGAGCCTGTCGCCATACCCATATCAATGCCTGGGCTTCAGTCATGTAGCAGATGACATACAATACGTACACATGTTCACACACGGTGCGTGCCGTCGGCTGGGTTCGAACCCACTCCCTTTGGCTTGAGAGGCGATTCTTTTCCAACTAGACTATCATCGCACAATTAACGAAATTCACTATCTTAGTAAATTATATAGTAAGTAACTAATGAGTTCAAGGTGAGTTCGAGTTCCAACATGCAAGTAGCGCACTGAATATAATTTCCACAACGTGTAGCATCAGCGCCAAATTGAATTATTATTCCGGGTATTAATGTCTGGATTATTCAGCTTTTTCGCGTTTTATGTCGTTGAACTGTAACGTTAGGTTTGTTTATGGATTTTGAGAGCCAAATTGGGATAATACTTAGTAGATGGTTAACATATAGTTTTGCAAAAAAATGTCATGATTGGATTTTTACTGTGAACATATTGGTACCGAGTAATGATTGTTAAAGTTTTTAGCTATGATTGTTAGAGATAATTAATACATAGATATTTCGGAAAACCAGAAAAATTACTCACCCGCTTTCTTTCTTTTTGAAGTGCCCACAAAAAGATTTTATATTGTTTTAACCTTAACACAGAAAATGATGACGACAATATTTTGTTTACTGACTTTCAAGCTCTTGAAAACCAGCGGTGATTAATTTGATACTATCATTTTACATCAAGGTGAGCACTGAGTAAGGTACGAGTAGGTTTGTATTTTCGAAGAAATCAAGCTTGCAGTGAAAAGGAACAATAGCTTCTTCAGAGCGCAACTGGATTTCTTCAGTCCCCAACCCTTTAGTAAATGGGCATAGTGCAGGACGAATGAACCCGATACGTTACCGGGATCATCGGGCGAGTGGACCGGCGCGATACCCGATAAATAATGGGCTCTGAGAGAATGGCCACTCGGGGAACGAAATTAGTTTGGACGTAGAACTGACTACATTTTCTTGTAAATTTTAACTTTAAGAAAATTACAAATTAATCAGTTGGGCTTACTAAATTAAGGAGGAAATGAAATTTCCGGAGAAAATTTTGAGAATTTCAGGGTTGTTATGAGATTATGTGTGTGGTTTCTGTTGACGCTTCTCACGTCTTACTACTCAACCGATCATAATAAAAAGTACCTGGATGACCGAGCTTTGCCCGGTATTTTTTTTTTAATTGTGTTTTTTGGAAAATAAACAATTGATTTCTTTGAATTGAATTGAGTCTAACCTCAAAGCAAACACTCATTAACTTCGTGTTACTTAACAACGCCATCTGCTGTTGTGTCGTTAAAGCAATTAGTTGCTCACAAAAAATAGTATTATTATTCGCCAATAGATGTCAGGAAGAGTCATATTTTTCAGTTGAGACTACTCAAACGCCTCCTTTTTGTTATTTTTCTTCCAAGTTTATGTTTAAGTTGATTATCGATAAAACACGAATAAAATGACATTTTCTAAAAGTGATTCCTAGCTAGATCGATTTATCGCCCCCGAAACCCCCTATATACTAAATTGTATGAAAATCGTTGAAGCCGATTCCGAGATTCCAATTTTAGATATATATACAAGAATTGCTCATTTAAAGATATAAGATAAGATTTTACAGTCACGTAAGTTAGAGTAAGTGTGTTTGTTTATTACTTCTATACACCCAAACGGATGGACGGATTTTAATGAAATTTGGTATGGAGGTAATTTTTGTGGAGGAGGTAAGGAGGTAAAAATTTAGGAAGAAACTAGTTGTTCTAGATTTGTGCCTCGATTCCTACAGATATATACCCTGGAATAATACATAAGCTACTTTTTAACCGCGGAAATCACTGCACACACCGCCTCGTATTATACTAAGTAGGAAGTAGGTATAAAAATGAGGAAGAAGTAGCAGGATAAAATCATTCTATGGTCAAAATGTACAAAACTAAATAGCCCATTCTATCTTTTTCTCGTTCAAATATAGGACAATGACGTCATTAGCTCCCTCTGGAGAGCAATTCGTTAAGTGTTATGTGATGAATCAGAATTACGGATACGAGCTACACGAAATAAGGATAATACAAGTATGAAAATATTGTTTATTTTTTACAAGTATTGTACATTGTTAAAAATAAATATAACTCAATTATTCAGTTCAGTTTTCCCAAATTATGTAGCTAGCGTAAATAACAAAATGATGACTACGTACATTAAAATAGATAAATGATTGCCTCATTTATGTATTTTAATATATGTATGGGGTGTATTTATAAACGACGGACTTATAAATCTAGGATATCACTGTACTAATAATTTTTATCAACTTTTACTATGGGACCAACCCTGATATCAAGAAAATAAATTGGCTGTTCCATACATTTTGTCGACGATCAATTAATTTTTTGTATGGTATACAAGCTTAACGTCTGAAAAACTTGTTAGGTATTTAGTAAGCTTTAGTTACGACTCCGACACGAGCCCGATTAACGCTTTCCCCAAAGAACGCTTTACCCTAAACCATGGGAACTTTAATCACTGCATTTCTAAAACACGCAATCACTAATAACTGTAAATCGAAACTGTTGTTTTCGAATTAAGCACTTTTTAATTTTGTCAGTTCGTTTTCAATGATTGGAGATTTTACCTGGTGTATGGAAACAGGCTCTTCCCTGTCACATTTGGGACTGAATATGGTACGGCGAAGTGTGGGTGTTGCACACCTCTGCCAGCCTCTTCGGGGTAAGGCGTAATGATATGAGACCAAAATATCACATTTGGGTCGTCTGACCTCAAACTAAGCAAAGCTTGTACTATGGCTGCCAGAGACTGATATACTCGTACATACACAATATATTTTTAAATATTATATTATACATACTTAAATAGATAATAACACCAAGACTTAGAATAAACACAAATATTTTCATCACATTCATGAATGTTTGCCCCAGGTAGGAATCGACCCCACGCCTCCAAGCTCAGAAGGAAGGTTCTCTGCCAACTGATCCACCCAGGCAGTTGAATCCAGCAAATAATCTCACCAGCCTACAGTAGGCGCCAGACACAAATGCATAGTGCAGCGACATGAATAGCGACAGGAAATGAATGTTGCGTGTTTGTTGCCAAACTTGACGGGACAATGAAGCGTTGGAAGCGTTTCAAGCACTCAACTGAATGCACGATGCCATTAAATCGTCGATATTTGAAATCGTAGGTACTTATTAGTATTACAATTTATGGAAATAAAATTATGATCACTAACTGAACCGTTTTTTTGGGAATGGTAGTTATGTACTTTTCTGTAGGTAAGTACTTCTAACAACATGTACCTATGCAAAATTTCATGATGATGGGTGTGGCTATGGCGTAACAGCGTAACAAACAACCAAACTATCAAAGTCACTTTAGTATTTTATAATATTAGGTAAGATAACATGAACAATTTTCTTCCTTTTGCTGAGTATACATAGGTATCCTAACTAGCTCGTCATTATTTCCGATCTTGTACCAGTCTCGTCCACTTCCTTTCGGTCCATTTTAATACAATGTCAGCAGTAAGGTAAACTTACACATATATACACACACACAACACACACTCACACACACAGACATACACACTCATACTCGCGCACAGACACACACGCTTTTTTAGACGTACTTAAGGACTTTAAAATTTAACCCATTACTTCCCAAGCATCGAAAACATTAGAATTTTTTGATCAATTCTTTAAATTAAGTTCATAATACATTAAGAAAAAAGAATGTGACAAAAAAAATAAAAAAAATATACCCTCATCCCTGTTTCAGCCTGTCCTATAAATATGACAATGGGGACATGTGATCAGAAATAATACAAGTTAAAAATTATAAGAAAATCAGCTTTATTTGAAAATTGTGCCCACAAACAGTCTTAAATATGAAATAAAAAGGTGTATACATCACTGTCACAAGCACTGCAAAGTGTTTTCTCATATTTAGCACAAAAGGTTACAGGTTTTTTTTTACAACCTTGTCCTTGACAACGCCTCTGTTTGTCATATACATAAATATCGTCATAAAAAAATATCGTCACGCCTTTCCCCCGAGGGGGCTGGCAGAGGTATAATACAACACCCACACTTCGCCAGACGATATTCAGTCCCACATGTGACAGGGGGCGAGCCTGTCGCCATACACTGGGCTCCACTCATGTAGCAGATGACATATAATACGCACATAATTATGTTCACACAATGAACAAATTGGTGCGTGCAGTCGGCTTTTTTTTTTCTAGCTTGAGAGGCGGGCCTTCTCCGGCTAGGCTATCATCACTTTGTCATATAGTGACCAATATTACCAATCTGACAGGTTGAAAAATAACTTCTGTAGAACCGGGTGTCGGTTTACTTGCCTTGTCTTTCGATTTTTTCATCCAAGCAAAACGAACCCTTCGTCTGAAATCTAGCAGAGGGATGGTCTCATCATTATTTATCTGGTTGTAGATAATCCATGCATTCACAAGGGACATGTCTAAAACACGGACGACCAAAGGCCAATACCCATTTTTAACTCTAAAGCGGATTAGATTTTTAGAAATGAGCCAATCATGCTTATCCACTCCTCCCATATTTTTTTATGTTTATGAATAAGAATTTACGACTACTGACTGATTGACTACTGACCGACTGATTTACGACTACTCTGGCCTTTTTTTTTCTTTGAGTACCTATTCGTTTTTACGAAAGGTTAGACAGTATCAAAATTAGTCAAAAGACAAACAACATTGTTCTCACGCACAAAATTTCATAATTTTTTTCAAAACGATAATCGGAAAAACCTCGATATTTCTTTTTCATCGCTTGTTTGGTCATGATAGGACATTTTTCAGTCCTATTTTCTCTGACTGTCCCTGTAGCTCGGAACCCTTGAGATTTCAAATCAATCAACAATTGCATGCTGCTGAAAATCTTATCGAAGTAGACTGCATGTGCTCTGGGAGCTGTACGAACTGTAAGCAACTTCTTTACCACAGTTGCACCTAAGCAATCGTCACTACTAGCAGAGGTGTGAGCATCCTTGCCTGTGTAAAGCGAAAAGTTATAACAATATCCGCTGACTCCACACAGTGCCCAATGCTTTTATCCGAACCTTACTGGTTTACCTTTTATTAATTGTTAGATTCCATGGTGACCGAAGTATTTGACGATTATTTCATCAACAGCTAAATTGGATTCAAATATACTAAACTTTCGGAATGATTCATTAGCTCTATCGATAAGTGAGCGAATTGTAAAGTGGGCAAATTGTACAGACAAGTTCCCGGTGTCATATTTATAGGACGGCTTATTTTGAATGCATATCACAAGTTCACAAATTATATTTTGTTTTTGTTTTTATTTGTTTTATACTTAGCAGATATCTAAGAATAAGTCTTAAATACTTTCAAGTAAGTAACGTTTTTCTTTTACGGTATATACAATCGGAACTCAATGCTCTCCTTCAGTCAACAAAAATGATCAATTTTAAAAAATTACATTAAAATTACGTAAACATTATTTACAGCGAAAAAAAATTATTTTATTAGAAAAATAGTGTAAAACTATGAATTTCATCAGAAATAATAAAAATAAAAGTCCAAATATGTAAAAAAAAAATTTTGAAAATAGTGTCCTAAAAATATGACAGTGGGGAGGAATGGGTTAAGTGAATCGTAATAGTTCGAAAGAGCCCAACTGTTAAGAGGGTTATGAAAAGCGCCATCTAGTTTCATACGTCTTGAACTATTTTTTAAAGTTAAAATGTAGATTTGTCTTGCCAGAGATAATGATGTGTATTGGTGCGTCATCAGGTTTTTCTTTTGCTCTGTTTGAGTGCCGTCTCAATCTTTATGAAAAATTAAAATGAAATGCTAAAATGACCCTCAGTCATGATCTCGATTTAAAACTTTTTTATGGATTGTAAAACCAGTTTTAAATCGAGATTCGAGACTAAGCGTTTTTTTAGCATGCGAGCCTTAGAGACTAAAAATCCTAAATCTTTGTAAGTAAGTACATTAAAAATCAATTACGCCAAGAAACATTTTATTTTTCTATAATTGCATGACTTCAACGGGAATTACAGTTTTAATAGTAAATTGCAGTCGATATGCAAAATACTGTTTCCTAATAGTTATGTCGAGCGCAGGTTGGCTGCAGGGCATTTAACAGAAGCAAACGATAAACTTACATGGAAATTGAATGTTCGTGCGATATTTAAAACTATACCCAATGGAAATCCGGTTTAAAAAGACTTCGTAGGTAATATACAGGGTGATCTTGAATTCATTGGCATGCTTCCAGATTATTTTTGTACTCATCATTGTACTTAATTTTTACTACGGAGCCAATTCTGTTAATACGAAAAAAAAAAGCTGTTCCATACACTTTGTCTTGGGTGGATGACACTTTTCTATGGAAGAGCTGATTTTTTTTCGTGTTAACAGAGTTGACCCCAAAGTAAAGGTTACTTATAATGATGAGTACAATGAAAATCTGGAAACATGCGAATGGATTCAAAATCATTCCGTATAATTTCACTATATGGTTTTATTTTTAATCCTTTTCTTTGTTCATTTGATTGTTTTACGCTATAACTGTTTTACACTAGCTAGAGTAAGACAGTAAACTTACTGATCAACATTTTTTTTTCTTTTCTGTAGAATAAGTCGACGTTTGACCACCAACTATCCTGATGTTGCGTAGATACACGTTGTCAGGAATATGTACAGGCTTTCCTTATAACATTTAATCACGAAAAATAAATGGTTTCTGCGGAATCGCAGGCGAAACTGCGCGGTGCAGCTAGTTTATGATAAAGTTAGCTGCACCCGCGGTTCTATTATTTTTGTGGAATGACATGTACGTACTCTTTATCCTTTTCTGTACCCCTGACTACGTTTATGCACAATTTCATCTAAGATGGTTTAGTTGTTAAGGCATGAAACTGTAACAAACGAACAAACTCACTTTTACATTTATAATATTATTTGGTTAGGATTAGGATACATATATAGCTAATAGGTAGTAATATTTTAGACATATTTACCTACATAATTTTTAAATTTCTATAAAAAATTAAATAATTTGTACGTCATTGAAATTCTTAGTACATTTTAACATTACTTACCAATGTTTCGCAATCCTAACTAATATTATAAACGTGAAAGTGAGTATGTTTGTTTGTTAAGAGTCCGGCGACCTAGCTAACCTCGACCTATGCGACCTAGACTAACTTCGCATTGGCTTAAAGCCATTTCGTCTAGAAGAAGAAGACGAGCGAAGAGAGCGAGTAATGATACTGACGAGCCTTTAAAGTTACCTACAGAGTGACAAAGTGCAATTTCATTTTTTTTATGACTTTTGCACTTCTGTAATAATTCTTAAATAACTAAGAATTTCTCTCACAGTCGTGGATTCATTTAACAGCTAATTGTGTAGACAACCTCCCTATGTAATGGAATTTTTGATTTGCTTTGTCTACCTATTGAATAAATCAGTCAAAAGTGACCCCTTAAAATGTGGATATTTTTCATAGCTCTATTTTAGCTTGAGAACGTTTAAAAAAAACCAAGAACATAAGGGCGGAGATATTGTTAATTTAATTTTAAATGCTAAATTTCATGTTGCGGCCCTCTTAAGATTTAACTACTCAACCGAACATCATGAAATTTTGCGTGCACGTTATCAGAGGTGCAGAAAAAGAAAGACATGGGGTACGTTTTTCCCGGACCGCGGGTGAAACCGCGGAGCGCAGTTAGTTATTATATGAAAACTTCTTATTTTCCAAAGCTTAGCCATCAAACAATCAAGCTTAATCCCATAGCCATCAGAAGAGACATTTGAAACTAAAACGATACCCATAACCGGTTTCAACTGGCCATTAACACCACCAAATCCTTATTAACGTACTTATTACACCTATACTATTAAAATCAACACCCAGAAGACCATCAGAGCGATCCAACCAGTACAACTCTCATAATAGTCACTATAACAATAGCTTTTAAGAACTCGTAAAATAAGCATAAAATATAACAACCTGAACAATTACAGCCGCAATAAAACTTCAAATCACTGAACATAATGATACTGTTAATGTTTGCCCGCAGTAATGTTGTTTAATTGATGTAATTGAATTTATATTGGACATTAAGTATCGAATGGGTTTCGGTTAATCGAAGATCGTAAGGTCGAAGTTTGGATGATGAATGGAGTTATACGGTAGAAGATAGCTTCAGAAATATAGATAAAAGGAATTCTTACACTGCACACGACGTAGACGGTTTGCAGGATTATGATTACGATCCAAATCTCCTGCGCGTAGAAACGTTGTCAGTGTGTCGTACCAAGCGCGTTTTAAAATAAATTTCATCAGTTAAAAATATTTCGAGCTCTATCGTAACATTGCGAGTACTTACATAAATGATATTGTAACTCCAATAATCCCATTAACAGCAACAAAAGGATTTAACCTTGTTATTTTTATCGAGAGATAGCCTCAGTTTAATTATTCGATATAAATGGATCGCCATCAACTAACCAATTAGCAGAGCTCCGAGGGTGGATACGGGATAAATGGCACCTATTTGTTTAAAAGCTTACTCGTTATAAAGTTAACGAAATAAACTAGTAGGGAATTTTCTTAAATGCCCTGAAAAATGGCGGCGATTACTTGATGTAGCGATGGCATTATTGGTAACAAAGATATTGGGGATTGCTGCTTTTCATCGTATGAAGTCGTAGTAAGATTTATTTTTCATGCTGGCTTTGTATGGACGAGTGCCCAGTTTGTTTGAAAACTTTATTGTTAAAAGTGACGCACCCTACTTTTAACGTGTGCTTGCACTTTGCCCTACTAAAGTATCCTGGCGGAATTCTAGCGGGTCCGATTATGGTGTTTGGGCGACTTTGCCCATCCATTTAGATGAGACGAATTACATACTGCAAATTATTCTTTCAGTTACTTACAGACAAACGAAACTAAGAATATACGTTGTTCCGTATTTTATGCTCCATTATGGCCCACTATAAGTGACAATTGATAAAGCAAAGGAAAACTACCCCTCTTTTTACATCGACTCACTGCACTTTAGTAGAGTTTATTTCATTTTGTGACTGGCAAGGCAATGGAATAATTTCCAGTATTTTGATGATCAATAAATTTTAATGATCATACTCTCGTGGTAGTCAATGACTGGAATGTTCAACTCTACAAAGCCATTTTCATGTGTTAGTGCCAATATCGCAGCATAACTAGATATACGAATCAGTGATGTGTGATATGAGGCTAAGTGATTTAGATTAGGATCATTACAGTGATTTATTTAGGTCCATATATATGAACATTGATGGATCAATTGTATTCACAATTGAATACAATTCGTGATCAATAATTAATCTAACTGAACGCTACTAACGAAGTTCGAACGACACGTAAATGTCAGTTCTTACTATTTATTTTCAAAACGAAGAATCCTATTCTTTAGACCACGACAAATGCAATGGCTTATTGCTACAACATAGACCTTCCAAATTGTGAGCTTTGAATCTAAAATTCGCTACTTAGCTTGTAAACCAGAACTGTATCTGGGTCACCCATGACAAGGATATCCAAAGTTAAATTAAATATTAACCATAAATAAGGCCTTTTTCTCAGAAAACCGTAAAAGTACACACCCAATCGTGAGGGAATACAGAAATAGGCCGAATAGACATTGACCTAAACTCAAGATGGAAGTCATTTTGGCGGTAACATGGCAATTCTACGCTCAGGGTCAGAGCACTCAAAACTGGGTCCTGTCGTTGAGAAATAGTGCTGTGTGGATAACACTGTGTTCTCTGAAAAAGCTGTTGCTCTATACAGTCGGTTTTTATATGACGTTGTTTCTAAAATGTACTGTTTAGAAAGCCAAGGTATCGTAAATGTACAGACGCACATGAATGAAATCACGATGAAGATGATTGAAATCACTTTCATACATTTTACATTAGTCAACTCTCATTTTCTTCAAATATTGTTACGTGTGCTACAGCATATTTCGATGCGTGTTTTCCAGTGTGTAAATTTACTAAGTGCTAATAGTCGTAATTAGCTGTATATACAGCTGAGGATAATTACGACTATTGCCTATATAGGCAAGTACGCCATTTGACGTGATCTGATCTCTGCATCCATCTATCTTTCTGTCCGTCGCCGATTTACGTAGGCTGTCCGTCACTTGACCTAAAGCCTTAAGGATCTCACTTCAGCTTTACTTATAATAAGTTCTAACTACTAAGTGGTCGTCATCGTATAAATCCTGTTCTGTGCAAGTAAACAGAGTGAATTGGTTTCTAGTTAGCTAGCGTGCTCTTAATAAGCATTAATCATAAATATTATTATTGTGTGTATATTACATATGTGAACATTGTGTGAACATATGTGCGTATTGTATGTCATCTGCTACATGACTGGAGCCCGGTGTATGGCGACAGGCTCGCCCCCTGTCACATTTGGGACTGAATATCGTCCGGCGAAATGTGGGTGTTGTATTACACCTCTGCCAGCCCCCTCGGGGGAAAGGCGTGACGATGTGTTATTATTATGCATGGTGGCGATGGTAATCGTGTGCTCTCCCGCTCACTCGTTTGACGTTGGTTAGTTGGCGCAAGCAGGATAGCATGTGATGATAATTGTTATTACACTTTCACAATAAGGAACTTAACCATTGCTAAACATCATCCTAAATAGAGATCTAACGCAAGCCCATCACAGAATACATACCTTACAAACAAACGTAGAACTCCTTTCTTTTTCGAAATTGTTTAAAAAGATCACGCATTATTATCATCATAGACTAATTTAGTACTAATTAGTCTATATTGTCATATAATACAAGCGACCAGAACCAGCTTCGCATGACAACTTCCGTGAAAAATTGCCCAACTGATGGATTTTTTTCCATCAAAGTCCTTTGTGTGGTTTAGCGAGAGCGTGGAAGAGTTAGCGGAAATACAGACAGAAAGACAGATAGACGCGGAAAGCGGCTTTGTTTTGTACCATGTAGAGATATGCGTGATCAACTGTCAAAATTGAAAAATATAAGCTCCTGTCAGTAGTAACGGACACGCCACTCGCAGCACTATCCGTGTCCCCGTGGAATGACACCATCTCCACCGTCGCTCGCAAATTGAAACGGAAGGTGTCCAATAAATTCCACATCCACCCTCACAGGAATTCGGCCGAACGAAGTTCCCGCTTTGTGTGAATATTTTATGTAAGGCCTGTTTTCATAGATACGGATTTTGGTAGTTTTGAATTTGGAAAGTGTGGGTAGGGTTGGGCGGTTTCCTTCAAACTAAACTGGATAGAAGAAGAAAACTGGGTAGAAAGGACGAGAAAAAAGGAAATTCAATTTAAAACATTAGTAGATGCGTCGTGATTCCGCTCGCTATTCTACAGAAACTTTTTTATTTTTTGAAGACAGAAGAGAGTTTTAAGGTTAATGGAAGCATTCCAAATTCAAAACACCTAAGAAAACTTAGTGCAAAAATATAATTATATTCATTCGTTTTTTAATGTCAGTAGCATGGTAAATTACGATCGAGAAAGTGGGCTTAGAGCTTACCTCCTCATGAACATTATGAATACACAAAATGAAAAGATAATAAGTATTAGTATTCTAAAACTCCAATAGTTCACTCAAAAAAAAAACCCCGACCCTGATTTTCATTAAGCATAGCTAAGAATACTCTCGACTAATTCACCTTTCAAAAAAAAAAAAAAAAAAAAAACAAATAAAAATCGGTTCATCCGTTCGGGAGCTACGATGCCACTAACGGACTCACATACACACATAAACATATGTCAAACTTATAACACCCCGTCGTTTATGCGTCGGGGGTTAAAAATACAACCAAAGTTAGTACATAAAAGTCTTCGACTGAATTTTCGTATCTACGAATCATACGAAAATTTAATCAACTTTAAAAAAAATCAACGCCAGTTAATGAATTTGAAACAAACAATAAATCAAAACCAAAACCATCTTCATGATAAACTTCGATATTGGTAAACAGGTAAATAATCACTGAGTTCATCAATTCAAGCACAATATTGACTTAGGAAAGTTTCTAACAACGTGGGTAGGAGGCAGGCAGCAGTTTTGAAAGGCCAGTGAGAGTTTTGTCGAACTGGGGGCTGAGCTACCCACGTCCGTAGGAGTGTACTCTATTCTGATTCCCTACACGTGGTCCCCGGGTAGTGCTAACCGGGTAGCAAACTCTGGTGGGAGGCTTCGGCCGTGGCTAGTTACCACCCACCGGACCAAGCCATGTCGTGAAATGACCTAGTCGTGTTTCGGGATGTAGTCCGGTGTAACCGTTCCGAAGACGGGTCTGAGCAGTAGCGCACTTGTAGCGCCTCACTCAACTGCCGTCTTTGTACTTCTTCAATCTAAACTTCAAGGCTAGAGTGAATAAGTACCTTATAGGTCGTCGTGCTCCACCTTAGACCACAACGTCGCTTAACATCAGGCGAGTTGGTGGTCAAACGCCGACCTATTCTACATAAAAAAAAAAAAAAAAAAAAAAACATAAGTTTTACCTGTAGGTAGGGGTTACAAGTTGTCCTAAACTTAGAGTACCAACGCACTTTGCCGTTCAACTGTCTGATTGACAGCAATCAAAAATGTGTGCGAAAAATTGCATTGCTATGTGGTGCGGTTCGTATATAATTTATAACTGCACGCAGCGATGACCACGTATCGGCACACTGTGTTAATACTCTTAGTCGCTGTACACTTTTTTCTTCGATTTTCACCCACTGTACCATACTTAGATATTATAAAGTAGATTACGAGAAGCTACTACGTAGCAGTAACCGAGATGACGAATAAAATATTATTAATATCGTCTTACATCCAAAACCGTACAAGATCGATAGATTCAATTACCCCGAACCTTCGGTCAGAAATACATAGATGTCGTGTCTCATTAAAAATCAGGCATATAAAGAGCCACTGCATTGACACTTATAGTTGGTTACGGATGTTTACCCAATATCTATTAAAAACCATAAAAAAAAAGATTAATACATTTTAACTTTATTTGAATCTAAGACTTATCACTGCCCAATATGTTGATGACGTTAGCAAAAGTTTTTAGCACATTTAAGCATTGTTACACTAACACGATCACAGAAGTGCTTACGGTGAACCAAGGCTTACACTTGATCTAAGCCTTGTTTTCAAGGAGCCATTTTGCGTATTGAGACTCTACATCTATGACTGTATTAGATCACGCAAAATATTTTTGGAAATATGCTAACAGCTGCTACAAACGTACAAGGAGTAAGGAACAACGATTAGGGACAACCCGTTTTTTAGGCTTCTAAAAATTATTTTGGTAATTAGTGTTGGAAAAATAAAAATAGGTTCTTTTATCATTTTCAAAGACTAGTGCTTACATCAAAATTAATAAACCTTAATAAACAAAGGAGCATGACAAAATTGGTCCAAAAACCTAAGAAAGAAAAAACTGCGTTACTAGGTTACTATCGATCTCAGGTGTTACAGAAATTGCCACTCCTTTACTACTCTTATTTTCACGGCCAGAATAATATAAGGCTAATGCCCTTTGCTCATTTGGTAGAACCCTCTCTCTTGTGCCTCTCATGTAAGTTTCGCTAAGGTCCAAAATGTCATGTGTGGGTTAGATTTTAATAGGCACACATTATAGTCGGTGTGACACCATAAGTCAATAACAAATAGTTTTAATCCTGGGGATTGCAGCCAAATTCTTGGACAAGAGCCCATATGAATATAGTCATTCTCCTTTTAGGTTTACATGCTTTATAATGAAAAACATAAAGTTTTGATGCAATCACTTGCTTTACAAGCAGTCTCTAAAACCAAGTGCATTGTGCTATATAAAAGCCTTAAAATTTTAATCACGAAGAAAACCATTAACTGCATGGAGTATCAAAATTTAGATTACCATATTCATCGCTGACGAAATGTTATACCTATGTATTCCACAAATATTATAAATACGAAATGACTTGCATGTTACATAATCAATTCCGTAATGTTAAGAAAGATTTAAAATATTATATATGAGAGTATTTTTTATCGCAACAAAATGTCAGTTAACGTAGAACACCTAGCACGATCAAGTTAGCCCAAAAAATAGGGACAAGGTTTCAATACAATTATAATAATTATGGATAGAGCTAAAATTGATACGAATATTGGGAACACCATTAAAAAAAATATTAAAAGTCCCCCATCAATCCCACAACTGCAAAAAAAAAAATTCAACGTAAAATTTGAAAATATGTGTCTTTTGCATTTATTAGCGAGGTGATGCGTTACATTACAAAACAATATCTTGCACAAAATGGTAGATCATGCCATTATCTCCAAAAATTTGTGCTTACACTCTTTCCACTGTTGATTTCTTACAACATCCACTTTTTCACGCCACCTCACGGCGGAGTTGGCGCATTTAAAGATAACTTTTTAGGAGCTTTCAACATAGCTGAATTTTTTAAGCTCTATGGGTGCTTTAAAATATGTACGAGTATAACTCCTTGTGGGTCAAACCAGAGAAATAATGACGACAGGTGATGACAAAATGAATCTCAGCTATCTCACTTTGACCTACCTACATCCACCACGGGACAACAGCATTAGTAATTAAAGCCGTGATCTCGTCAACATTAGCGTCCAACGCTACAGCTAAATAAACACAACTCAACATTACTGTCGCTGGATTGGTGTGAACAAAGACCTATCTATCACGAGACACAGTTCGAGTTGGATCCAATCGTGCATGTTTGCCTGGTACGCTTTACTCGTGCAAACTTCATTTGGCAAAACATTTACCTGATGAACATTTGTGTTTGATTTATGTCCACAAATTTTCATCGGGTAAATGTTTGCCCTAGGTTCATCCGAACCCACGCCACCAAGCTTAAAAATCAGGGTCATTACCAACTTTAGCCACCGAGATACTCGTAGTTGAGACACCGAGGCAATTTAAAGTTTAATATTATAGTGCACTTATATCTACCAAATTAAAGTATTTTAATAAGGTTCTGGCTGGCTAGGTTCTGGTAAGTATAAGTATAAGCTTTGCTTAGTTTTGGGGTCAGGCGACCATGTGTGACAAATGTCCCGAATTATTTATTTGTTATTAACTAGAAAATAAAAACAACATTAATGGTTATGGTAACTTAGGTCGAATTGAGTATTAAAAAATTATCAGCATTTACCCTTTAGATATTATCATTATGATATTAATATGGTGAGGTTGTGAAAGGTCCATTATACAATCATAACCTGTATCGCCACAAGTATTAATTTATTTTTAAAAATCTCGTTTTTAACTATTATTTCGCTCTTTGCTAATTCGGTACGCATAATAATAAACCTTATGTATATATGTATTGATATATTATTATTTTTATTTATAATATTTATAATTATTCATATATATTATATTTATTTTTGGTTATCTATTTAAGTACTTATTATTATTATTACATAATATTATCTTTTAAATTTTAATTTAGTTTTATGTACACCACCTACCCTTTTCGTATTTCTGTAAGTTCCTGTTCATCCAAAGGTTACCTGGAAGAAATCGCTTTAGGCGATAAGGTCGCCCTTGTACTACCGAAAAATGTATTTAGTTTTTAAGATTTTCATGTAGTTTTTGGTGTGCAATAAGGATATATTGTATTGTATTGTATCGTCCATAGCTTTCCTAAGGAAAGGATTTGCGAAAGTAAAATGAAAGCACACATACGTTTGAAAGATAAGCTTATAAGCTAATCGATTGTAGTCAACTTTTCTCTAGGAGAATTACAGAGGTGTGGAAGTCGTTGCCTGCGTCTGTGTTTCCACCCAAATACAATGCAAGAGTGTTCAAGAGTAAAGTGAATCTCTTAGGCATGCGTGTTTCACCTTCGATCACGCGACGGTACCCATCAGGCGAACCAGTGGTCAAACGCAAGCTTTTTTTTAGTTGAATTTGGTTCTCCCAGAAACGAAAAAGTACACTCGTAATCTTAGTTACCTAATTAAGCTTAGTTACCTATCTAAGTATACCGCCTATTCTACACTAAAATACTTACTTTGTCTCTAATCACAGACAAACAAGTCTCCCGTAACTCAAATTGATTCATTCGCTGCACCCATTAGCTCCCTAAGGCACGTTATTCACTGCCTCTATATTTTACTAAGAGCTTATAAAGCTGGACTCCACTATCGGTAATTGCGGCCGAGTGCCGCCGAGTGTTGAGCTTGTATCGGATAATCAAGAAATATTGCAGTGGGTACTCGCCTTTATGTCTCTGGTAATGTATGGTTGTTCTTTCCTGTTCTGGAGCTCTCGGTATTAATATTTTTTCTTAATTATACGGGTCGCGTTAAATGCTTTTTTTATTATACTTTTGTTTGATGCTTTAAAACGGTTTTTTATAAGTTTTGTATGTTATGAACGTAGCATACTATTAATTGGCAAGGTTATTGTAAGAGTGAGTTGGTGGTGTGAGTGAGGTATGCGACTGTGAGGTGTGAGGATTTAAGCTGTGTGGGTGTGTAAATTCAAATAGTTTATTATCCTTGTAGATATTTATCACAATGAAAATAGTTATCTGTTTCACCGAGAATCCAACTGGGATGGTCTCTTGCTCCTATGAAAGTCGTGCTAACAACTTAGCCAGGACGGTCGCCAATATAGGGCGGCGTCCTATGGCTGCGCCAGACTAGTTCAAAGTCACGCACCTAACTACTCGTAAAGTTTTCAACAATACTTCAAACGCCTTGGAATAATTTACTAACAAGCCCGAGTTTCCAGCTCATTAATAAAATCCAAAGCGAATTCGCTTCGCGTTCTTAGAAATACTGAAAGCAAATACCACGGTACCGCGAACTATGTCAACAAGCGAAACATTTGTAGTACAATGGCAACATTGTCTTCGTAACAAAACCTCTTTGTTTTCAGGCCTAGGGAGAGTCCCCTTGGAAATTTGACCAACAGTGATTAATCTTGCGCTCAAGTTCATAATTCTGCTTGTAAGTTGTCAATGAAGCTGCGGGAAACTTCCTGGACGATCTTTTGGATGGGAGGAAAAATGATAAATTTATTGAAATTACTTTTCGAAACTGCTAATGGTGTTTTCTACATTTGCTATATGATGATAATAGATAAATAAATGTGGTATATTACTAAATCTAATTGAACGAGTGACGCGAGGTCTCAGTGTCTACTGGGACATCTCGGCATTTGTTTGTCCGACGAAACATGAGCATCGTTGATCCGAGTTTCATGAAGTTTTGCAGGATGATGGTCCATGCAAACACAATTTTAAATTTAGAATCTGTTTGAAACCGAAAAGAGTCGTGGAGATATACGAGGTCTCGCGAGGCAAGCTGCTAGTAAAATCATTACAATATAACAATTATTTTGACTGCCTCGGTGGCTCAGTTAGTAGTGAACCTGCCTTCTGAGCTTGGGGGCTTGGGTTCGATTCCCACCTAGGGCAAACATTTATGTGGTCAACATTTGTGTTTGTTCTATGTCTGGGTGCTAATATCTATTTAAGTATGTATTTAAAAAATATCTAAGTATGTATATCAGTCCCTGGCAGCTATAGTACAAGCTTTGCTTAGTTTGGGGTTAGGCGACCGTGTGTGGAAGTGTCCCGAATGTATCCAGAATAAACAGCATTTCTTCAAAAAACTGTAACCTTATAATATTAAACACTTTTGTAACTTAACATACGTCTCGCCTTTCCCTTGAAGAAGCTGGCAGAGTTGTACCACACCCACACTTCGCCAGACGATATTCTGTCCTAACTATGACACGGGGTGAGTCTGTCGCTATACACCGGGCTTCAGTTACGTAGCAGATGACATAAGATACGCACACACTGAACAAATTGGTGCGTGCCTTCGGCTGGGTCCGAACCTGCTTCCTCTGGCTTGGTAGGCAAGTCTTCTCCCACTAGGCTATCACACTTTCATACAACAGAAAACATTAGTTGATCCTTAAAATATACCTACACCTTATAAATACACGTACCAAGTACATTATTTAGTATTAGAATTACATTTCCTACGTACTTTTATTTTTAAGCTATGATAGCCTAGTTGGAGAAGGCCCGCCTCTCAAGCCAGAGGGAGCGGGATCGAACCCAACCGACGGCACGCACCAATTTGTTCATTATGTGAACATATGTGCGTATTGTTTGTCATCTGCTACATGACTGGAGCCCGGTGTATGGCGACAGGCTCGCCCCCCGTCACATTCTGGACTGAATACCGTTCAGCGAAGTGTGGGTGTTGTATTACACCTCTGCCAGCTCCTTCGGGAGCAAGGCGTGATGTGTTTTTACCACTACAACAAGTAAGTCAAAATAAAACCTCAGAACGAGCTAAACAAGATAAGAAACTAAATCTTTTTACCCTAAAGAATAGTCACAAAAATCCAGGGTTTACGTTCTTCTGTGCGTGGACAAAGCTGCACTGAGACACGAGACCGGGTTTCTACAGAAACACACGGAAATAAACTGTGGCGAACTAATCATGGCATTCTTTACAAAAAAAAAACGTTGTATAGCGCCGGAATAGTTCTCCGTTGTTTTGTCTTTTTTTTTCCTTTTAAATTTTTAACTCCACCGAAAAAGACAAAACTTTGTATAACTATTTTTAGGCTTTATGACGTATAGCAGAAAGGGGTATGTGAATCGACTATTTACCTGACAATCCAAAAAGGAAGTAATGTTTTCGAGCGCGTAGTTAGATTCAAACTACAAATTGAAGAAGAAAATCGATGAAGCAGTTCGAAGAATCGATGCTTCCAAGAACTACTTAGGTAAAAGAATATTACACAAATGCGAAGAACGTAAGAAGTACAAAATAATTGTGGTTCGACTTACTTACTTCCGATTGACAGAATTGATTGAGTGTATGTGTTGTGTGTTTTTATGTATGACCTCTTACTTCTTAAGCGGCTGGACCAATTTTGAAACGTCTGACATCGTTAGATTTCTTTTAATTAGTGAGTTAACTCAATTACTTATTGTAATTGTAGGTCGTAAATTTTTAAGCTATCTTACTTCTTACTTTGATTTAAAAATGCTAAAGTTTGTATGTGTATACGTTTGTTCTTCACGCTCAAACGGATGGACGGATTTTGATGGAATTTGGTATAGAGGTAGCTTATGACATGGATTATCGTATAAATTACACTGTTGCTTTTTAATTTAAAAAAATAAACCTTATTTTTCCGTCATATCCAGCTGGGCTGACCAAGGCAAACAAAGCAGGAATAAGGTATATAGGTAATTTAATTTAATGCTCTATGAAATCCGCTGTGTCGTGATCTTGGACTATTTACTCCTGAGATGCAGCTGGCAAGTTCCGCCTAGTAATAGTGATCCTGTAAGGAATAAAAAATCCATTAAAACTCTCTTGTTCGTAGAAACATTCATTCGTATAACCCTGCAGTATCAAGCGCAGGTGGCTCTGAGGTGATACCGCAATAACACTAAAATAAAACTAAGGTATTGCATTCGCTCAACAGACACTGATTTCTCTTCCGCCCGGCCGCGCTAAGATCCCAGTCATGGAACAAAACCGTTTACCGGCTGCTTATGGCGCTGTTGTTTTCTGTAGTGTTGTTATGTAAACCGCAATTTGGCTTAAGTTTTGTTTTATTTTACTCAAACTTATTCAGCTTTTTAAGTAAGTAAGTATTTTAAAACTTTTATTAGTGAAAATTTCACGCCTTTCTTCCGAGGGGGCTGGCAGAGGTGGCACCCACAGTTCGCCTGACGATATTCAGTCCCAAATGCGACAGGGGGTGAGCCTGTCGCCATACACCGGGCTCCGGTCATGTAGCAGATGACATACAATACGCACACAATGAACAAATTGGTGCGTGCCGTCGAGCGTGGGTTCGAACCCGCTCCCTCTGGCTTGAGAGGCGGAAAAAATAACGTGTGCTTGTATGTGAAAAAATGTTTCTTCTGCTTTCACAGTAAATAAAAAAAAATGTGTCTGTGTTTTCATCCTACCAATGCAAATCTTTTTTTTTTGAGACGAGAGAACAAGATTGACAGAGATTGACAATTTTTTTTAAGAAAGAGTCATCTATTAGATCTCTTTCAAACTACGTAAGAATTCAGTAGGAAAATGAACATTTTCATTCACGCCCGGAAAATTTTAAACGCAACTAGACCAACCCTCTCTCTTGTTGCCGCAAAAGGAAATAGTACAGTACTTATGAGATAGATGGCGTAGCTAATTTACAGCCCTATGAAAAGTGTAATGTTAGAAAATTTCTGCAGAGGGCATTTATTTAGGGGAGGTGCAAGTTTTCCGAGAGAAGCAACAAGTGACATCTGTGTGAAAATTGGTGCAACTGCAGAGAGTCAATGTAGTCTAGCTACCTTAAAGTTTATAGATAACGTCTACAGATGGTAGTGTAAAAAAAATCTGTTCATGAATACTAAGAAAAATATTTTTTCTCTGACAAAAAATTGTGCGCACCAAAATTGAATAAATATTTGCTTAGACTATTTTCTTTATTTGTAGTGTTAATATTTATTCCACATTAATAAAAATAAAGAAGCAATTAGTCGGTTTTTGCGTATTTAAATACCTACTTATTTTTGTACCGAAGCTTAGAAGACCTTTTTTTTTTTAGAAATTACCTACCTACGTCATTTATTTGTGAATTAATGTACTTTTCATACTTCACAAAATATTTTAGTAGAAACAAACTTAATAGTAAGATAAGAGGCTTGATTGAACAATTTTAGTCTTTTCTTTGACATTTTCGAGTGAAAAGCAACAACAGTGGTCGGAACGGAAATTCTGTTTTTCCATTAGAAGCTGAAAGAGCGCCGCAAAAAGGCGAATTCGCGCCACGATTACAGAATACCAAAACGAGAAACAATCTACAATCAGTGTTCCCTTCAACGAATAAATTAAAAGTTGCCAGTACTAAATTAGAGGTTTTCGAATAATTGAGATTGTTCGGGAGGTGCTGTAAATCGTGCTCCGGAAGTGAAATTTTCCGTTCTGTTTTTTGTTTCGAATTTTTAATAAAAAGATTGACGAACTTTCTCTTAACAAGTGTTGCGAGTTCCGAAGGGGACTGAGTTAGATGCAAGTCGAGGATAATTAGTACGGACTGTTGGAAAATTCGCGGAGGGTAAAAAATATGGAAATTTTTCGGTACTGTTTGTTAGGGAAAGTTAAGGGTAAGATAAGCCCTTACGCAAGACCCAACTAAAAATTAAAAGCAGCTTTGCTTAGAGAACGTTAATACTCATATAGGGTCAACTGGGGCAAATGCGTCTGTGGGGCAATTGCGTCTTGCGAGAATTACTGTCAAATCCTTCACAAATTAGGCAGCTAACGCCATCTTATTATTTTTGCAACTAAAGATAAAAAAAGATGAAGGTGGCACCTAATTTTAGAAGGGTTTGTTAGTCATTTTCGAAAGACGCAATTGCCCCACAGACGCATTTGCCCCAGTTGACCCTACGGAATGTTCATTCAACTTAGCTATATAAGGATCAAACGATGTACATTCAATTATGTTATACATCCTACTTATATTATAAACGCGAAAGTTTGTAAGAATGGATGGATGGATGGATGGATGGGTATTTGTTACTCTTTCACGTCAGAACGGCTGAACAGATCTGGATGAAATTTGCCACAGAGATAGATTATGGTCTAGAATAGCACATTTATTACTTTTTAACCGCGAGTGAAACCGCGGGGCGCAGTTAGTATAGATATATTTTAGTTAAACTACCAAGATTATCGGTGTTCTTCCAAAAATCTGATACCAATAACCTCATTCTCAGAGTATTTCCATCTCAACTATATTGAGAAGTTGGTCGTCTACTGACAAGCAATATGAAAGTTATTTAAGTACCCAATATAGAATTGCGGTGAGTCCCAAAATAGGCTTGACAGTAGACATCTATTTCAAGCACACTGGAACATTTGCAATAAAGTTATGAATTCCAAAGATTTGTTGAGCTGATTTATATTTAAAAAAGATCATAAGGTAACCCTTTCTAATAAACGTCGTATAGTCTCGGAAGAGTTATATAGTGTTTTGTCTTTTTCTAGTAATTTTAAAAATGTTAAAGGAAAAAACAAAAACACGACACTGGCAATAGAAAACCCTGTCCCCTCAGCAATAAAATTAAAAATCAAGATAAAGATAAATTGAATACCTCCTTTCTAACTGTTCTGAGGCTATACGACATTCATTGCTAAGGGGTGAAAGTATAACTAATGCAAGTCTATACAACGCTTAGGTATTAAGTAAGGAGGTTAAAGTTTCCTATTTCTAAATGATTGACAAGCTTACAACACCAATCAATAGATATTCTTTTGTATTACCAAAATAAATCCTGTTGTCTTAACTTCATGTTCAAGTCAACGCATCCGAGTGTTCATACCAACACAGGTCCTCAGAATACTTTCTGAAGGTCGATATGAATTGATGACGTCCAATAAAAGGGCCTGGACAGGCTTCGAAAAGGTCTACAGATTGTCCCATAAATTCTGTTCACGAGTACATTGCGGATAAGTGGAGTTTATTTCAGAAGATTGGGCGAAGAACTTCGCTTCGTGTGAGTCGAAAGGTAGGACGGTGTCGGTGGTGAAATAGTGCGGGGTTGTCGGGCTGTCGATAAAACATTATCGATTGATAAAGGTGTGACTGTCTCTTTAATTTAGTAGTTGGCTTGTTAGTAGTTTGTTTATTAGCCTGTGTTCATGGTTTTAGGATGGCGATAAATACTAAAGAACGTCAGTATTTTTGTCGATAAAATGATACTTTTATGTTATGTAGTTTTAGTTGTTGAAACGAATAAAACCGGCACACGTATTTATTTCTATGTGCTTAGATAGACTAGTGGCTCTGTGCTGTGAGCTGTGTAGACCTTGTGGCTGACGACTGTAACCTATACAGGTCAATTTTTTTTTATTTTATTTAAAAATTACACTCCACGGACTCCGGGGACCGTGACTTTTGTTAACATAAATCTTAAATTATTATTTAAGGGGAATACAGGTAGAGGACTTTAGTTATGAAGTCTTAATCTAAGGTTAGGTTAAAGGTTTTCACTTATTGCATTGTGAGTACACCACGAGCAGACCAGCGACCCGCAAGCAGCACCCGATTACGAGTCTGACGCATGTGCCAGCCATCGCTCTTCTCAACCATATTTGAGGGAAGAGAACGACCCGACACACGACGCCGCCGCAAGAAGGTGCCTTCGATAGTGAGCATGAATGCTCGAGGTGGACCCACAATTTATATAAAACGATAACAAAATATAAAACGATAACGAGAATAATTTATAGAAATTATTACAATTTTTATAACAATTAATATAACAACATGGCCTCCTCCCGACTCAGAGCCTCCATCACTACCGCGTTCCGATCTCTGATGGCCATCTGCAGGTTATATTCCTTGATGGTCTTCGGTGATGCATCCGATGCTCGCCGTAAAAACCGGCTGATGGCTTCGTCTACAGGTCACATTTCCTGTGAATTTTTGTGCAAGTTCGATAATTATACTGCTATTTTTCTCTGAGTCAGTTTCTGAAATTCTTTCAAGATAGTTTTTTTTTTTCAAAAAATGCATCGACAAAAAAAAAATATCGAACCTACTCACAAAGTTTCCAAAACTTGGTAAGAGATGCGACCTGTAGACAAAGACAGACATCCGGAATTCGGACATACGAAAGCATTTCTGTCGAAGCTGAAGCATAGACGCTTTGTTCGCTAACACTCGCTAAGTTAATGATCTGAACAAATACTTAGTATCATAGAACTGTAAATCTATCGATATGCATACAACACTATACAAACTTCAAGTTAACTTGGACAAGTTACCGTCTCCCACTAAAATATGTAGCGAAGCGATATTGAAAAGTTCTGCTTTGTTGGAAGGAAACCGTCTTTATCTAGAGTTACAACGTGCTCAATCTTTTGTTCATTAACCGTTCAAACAGATATTTTTAACTGTTCTTTAATGGGGTTTGTTAGAAAAATTGCTCGTATTCTCCGACTTTGTTTCATAATGGCGAGTAAATTGTAGAAATGAGATGAAATTTTATAACATAGTAGAGGGGTGCTTTTATTAGATTTTCTTGAATAATAGCGATATTTTATGCAAGTGGTATTATATTTTAGATACTTTTTCGATTATCTTATTTTTTTAATTCCTTATCTTGCCTAGCAGAAACCGATCCACTCGAGACTTATAAATACTCTTTTTTAACAAAGCATAATACTTAATCTTAAAATTCTCTAACAATTTCTTAATTCTGTGAATTTAAAAACAATATCGGAATAATACGGAACCCGTCGTGTTTAATAAAATGTATCCTTCAGCGTCAGCTTTAAACAGCAAGATAGTGTTGGAAAAAGCGAAAAATTGCGGTCTCGAACCGCTTATATCCGGCTCCATGCAGATATTACGGCCGCCATCTTGTTTCAGCCAGACAAAACACGTATAAATCAAGTCTGTTTCGGTTTTATTAAAAGTAAGTGCAGCGTGTGTGATGTGTCCTAGATTTTGAATTTTACTCGGAGTGTTCATTTTAATGTTTACTAGCGTTTTTTAGAATACTATTTTTCTGACCTGAACCAGGCTTATTAAAATTTTATAGCACATAGCAAGTTTAAAAACTTTTTAATGGATTTAATATACTAGCTTTATTCATATTCAAGAGCGATAGAAAAATATTCGTAAAACAGTCATTTGGCGAAAGATACTAATGTTTTGCAACAATTAAAAAGTTAAGTATGGCAACTTGTACTATTATTATATTTGTTTTGTAATTTCAAGTAGCTAATAACGAACGAAATAAGATTTTCTTGGAACAATAGTTTCTCTTAATAACATACAACATGAGAATAGGTACTCACTCTCCGCTTTGTGAGATTCACAAAGATAGGTATTCCCATTCAATCTCAGGGAAGCATAGACATCCACCGACAAAGTACCCATTGCAGCGCCGATTGAAAGTTCATTTACCGCAGTTTAAGCAGCCTTCTAAAGGCTTTCGGTAACAAAAGCAGTCTGCCTTACGAGCTTCCTCACGAAAATGTAGATATGCATCAGCTATTAACACTCCACCGTCATTCCATCCTTTGATGAGTCCTGTACTGTATGGTGTGGTATTTTGATGAAAGAACACAGTTATTTTGGATATACCCCGTGGGACCTCGGGCAATTTGGTCGTTTGCCCCGATACGGTGCAAAAATGCTTGGTATCCAAGTGAAGTCTTTTACGGATTTTTCGGCAGTGTAACCTGGATTGCTTTGAAACAGATTTTTATTTTCTTTGAAGGAATTGAAAAGGATATTGAATTTCACAGACGGGGGCTTTAATGGTGGCCGTATGGAGTTTGCATTTTGCTGGGCCAATTTCCTGGGAATAGCAGGTAATAGAGTAATGCGGGTTTTCAGATGTTGAGGGCAATTTTACCATTCTGCTTTTCGATGGGATTGAACTTTTTAATTTGGAAAAAACTTGTGCAAAAAGGTTGACTTCAGTTTGAAAATTCTGATTAACAGCAAATTAAAGAAACTTGCCTTATAATTATTTTTACAATTTTATTTTAATTGCATTTACAATCAAATACTACAGAACGTACACTTCAAACAATAAAATGTGTTATCTCATTAACTAGATTTGTATCTCCGATGAAACTTGTGCAGATCTAATAAGTTTTCACTTCGTGTATTTTTTTTCTAACAATTGATTGGGTTTTGTCGGCCTGCATAGCTAATAATACCTCAAATAAAATCGCGCAAGCCTACGAGTACATTTGCATGTTTTCATATGCCACGGCGGAAGCTCAAAGGATATCTTTCCACATGACTGCTCCAGAATCGTGGTTTACAGGCCAATGGATGGACCGATTTTTGGACGCCAGCCAGTTTCGGACCTTCTTTATTTTGTTACGCTTGTCCGGTCCCTGTTTTTAGATATTTTATTGGCAACTTCACAAACTTAGGTGAGCTTTGATTTTTACTTGGCACCTTTTTGATGTTATTATGTGACTTCGAAAAAGAGGAGGTTTTTATACTCGTATGAAAGTAATTTAAAAATTAATGAAATTAAATTTAAAATTCAATGTAAATGCGATGACAGCCTAGTTGGGAGAAGGCCTGCCTCTCATGCAAGAGGGAGCGGGCTCGAACACAGCCGACGGCACGCACGAATTTGTTCATTGTGAGAACATAATGTGCGTATTGTATGTCATCTGATATTTGACTAGGGCCTGGGTGTATGGCGCCAGGCTCGCCCCCTGTCACATTTGGGACTGAATATCGTCCGGCGAAGTGCGGCTGTTGTATTACACCTCTGCCAGCCCCCTCGGGGGAAAGGCGTGACGATATTTGAATGTAATTTTAAGTAATAGTCTACTATGAAAAGATGTGGAATACGCGGTAGTTATTCCACGACGCTACCGTATGACACCCCTCGGATGTTTGTCCTAAAACAATAATCAACTACCATAGGCATTTGAGCGGCCAAAAACTTTAAACTCCATGAGCTAGCCACTCGGCCTATTAGAGAAATGTTACAACATAATTATGTTAGTTAAATGAATAAAATTGACTTTAAGTTAAGTATTTCCACCTTTTTTTCATACCCTTTTATTAGTAAGCTTCACGAGTAACCAACAAACAATGTTGGCAATAAAATGTTTGAAGTCAATTTTTACCTACTTATGTTTGTCACATCGTATCGAAATGAACCTTTGTATGTTATGTAGTTTGGATGACAAAACCATAATTTGGTATTTCAGAGATAATCTGATGATGGACCCAGGAGATGGAAAGCGGTTTGTTAGTTTATTTAAAGTACATTATAAAATTACTAGTTATTTTAGTTTGTTTGCAACACATGTAAACGTTCACATCGTTATTAAATCGAATCAAATGACGTATTAAGTAACGTACTTGCAAAGAAGTATATATATACCCACTTACATTTTTTAATGAAGCATTATTAAAATTTCAAACGATTCTTAGTTCAGACATCAAAAAAAAAAAAAAATCTTTTCTGTTTTCCACAAAAAGTCACTATAGAAAAAATGTCTTTAAAATTAAGCAAAAATTAAACTAAATAAATTAACATCAAAACACTATCACCACCAGAGCACCAAAATTTGTGCAATAATAAAAATATAATAAAATTTGTGACGCTTACACACACGATCGTCTGACCCCAAACTAAGCAAAGCTTGTACTATGGTAGCCAGGGACCGATATATATTTTTAAATACATACTTAAAAAGACAATTAGCAAGCAGACATAAAACAAACACAAATGTTCCTCATCTAAATGTTTGCCCTAGGTTGGCAAATCGAACTCACGCCCCCTAGCTCAGAATGCAGGTTCTCCACAACCGAGCCACCGAGGCAGTATATCGATAGTATTTATGTTTTACAAGTTCCCCATTCCACTTTGCGCTGACCATCTGGCGCACAACCGCTACATCTTCACCTTAGTAAATTATTAGCACCGTCTAAATACGTCGGTACTAGAATCTTAGCTGAGCAATGGAGTCCAGTATCGTGCGGTCTGCAGCAAACTTAACCTGATTATCATACATTTGAAGATGCAAAACATAATACATCCGCATACGTTTTCGATGTTCAAAATAAATATATAATATAAATACATGAAACTAGTTTAGTTAGCGGTTTCAACCGCGATTAAAAAGTATCCTATGTGCTATTCTAGACTATAATCTATCTCTGTGCCAAATTTCATCCAGATCTGTTCCGGCGTGAAAGAGTAACATCATCCATCCTTCCATCCGTTCTTACATACTTTCGCGTTTATAATATTAGTAGGATAAAAAAGGATCCTATGTGCTATTCGAGACTATAATCTATCTCTGTGCCAAATTTCATCCAGATCCGTTCAGCCGTTCTGGCGTGAAAGAGTAACAAACATCCATCCATCCATTTTTACAAACTTTCGCGTTTATAATATTACAAGCAGCGCCCCGCGGTTTCACCCGCGGTTAAAAAGTATCTTAAGTGCCATTCTAGACTATAATCTACCTCTGTGCCAAATTTCATCCAGATCTGTTCAGCCGGTCTGGCGTGAAAGAGTAACAAACATCCATTCTTACAAACTTTCGCGTTTATAATATTATAGTCGGATATTAGGAAAGATAGTAGGATTAGTAGGATATGCTAGAAATTGCGATAAAAAATTTAGTTGGTAAATTTTTTGTTGGAAAAAGTACTTTTCAAAACAAGCTTTTATGAAGTGCACATCTGACTAATGGTGGTCATGATGATACTGAAGTGTGTAGTGGAAAGTGAGCTGATCAAAAACTTCGATGGATTTATTTTCTTCTAGCATCAACGAAGGTTTAAATTCGAAGATAAAACAGTTTGAACTATCAGCTATAACTTAAATCTAAGTCACTATTGTCGAGCTTACTTAAGTTTTTTTTAAGATTAAGAGCTTGTCGATTTTACTAGATAAACATTAACGAAAGGTATTATGCGAAGTCGGGGCGATTTGTTAACTACCATTACTACATACGAGTAAACAAACATTAATAAATATTACTACAACTAGTAACATAAAGATATTCACAGAAGTTTTTTATTTAGCAGTGCCTTCTAAAAGGCGGACAAACTTTTCCATATCAGGTATAGTACTTTCTATAGAGTGATTCTTTTCCCTGACCGTACCAGGGTAGTGCCGTGTTTGTGTACAGCCAGGAGCGGCCGACAACAACTCGCTGGAAGGCGTCCAACCACAGATCGTCGAATTTATTCGCCTTCAGTCGGCACTTCTACGTGGCCCGTGTGTTAAGTGCATCGCCCCCGACTGTAATGAACTTCGAGGCTGTTATAGTTAGTTGTTAGGTAGGTACTTATCTGATAAGTGTGTACAAATTTGTTGCTGAATAGGTCAGATCAACATTGTAGTAGTGTAAATGAAAGACAAAGTGATAATATAAATTAAGACTACGCCACCAAAATTTTAGCATAAAGGTTTTTTTTTTTTAATGTAGATTAGGTCGGCGTTACACCACCAACTCGCCTGATGTTAAGCAACGTTGTGGTCTAAGATGGAGCACGACGACCTATAAGGTACTTTTTCACTCTAGCCTTGAAGTTTTGTAGAGTGAAGAAGTACAAAGACGGCAGTTGAGTGAGGCAGTGAAATGTTTTTGCTCCATCACTGGTCTGGCAATATTGGCAAACAATGCTGACTGTAGCCCGGCCATCATCAGCTATGCTAGAAATGTGTTACTATACGGGCCACACTGAAAGTATTGTCGCAACATTGCCGGGCCAGTAATGAAAAGAAGAAAAAAAGGGTCACCCTAACAATTGGTTTTCACTGCTGTGTATAAAAATGATATAAAAGTCGCCTTGTCAAGTTTTAGTCAAGCTAGACAAGTGAACTTTGGTGTTAGAAGAATAAGGCTGCGTTTAAGCGATATGCGCTCGCTATGCGATTGCCATGCATCAGCACCTGCGTCTAAATCTCCTTGACATTTGTTGCATATGTTGTTTGCGTCTTTTGAAATATAATGAATCTCTAATTGCATTTATCAAACTCCAACCGCACACGCCTCACACACGACAAGCGTACGTTACATGCCCGCTTTGCGTCAACCCCGCGCTCACCCCGCACACTGCACTGCACTAGTTGTATTCAGTCGACGCGAAGCGTGCGTGAGGCGTGCGATGAGTTTGTGCGTAGCTAGCGTTTGCGGCTCCTGTGCGTAGTCAGCACAGGTCAACTGAACATGGCACAGAATCTCATATCACCTAATTGGAATTCCAAGTTCAGGTTTCAACTAGATTTGAATTCTAAATTTCTTCGTCGAATACTCTCTCAATAAAAATAAAAATAAAATCGGCGAACACCAACAAAAATAACCGTGGATGAATCAATATTGTAACGGACACGGAGAAGATCGCGTTCCGTTTTATCAAGGGTGTCTATTATGCGAAATTATTTGACAGTTCTTGTCGTTAAGCCCATTGAGCGCGGCCCGAATGGCTACCATTATAGCAGTTTTACAACAACTTCCGTTATTTCGATAAGGGAAATAGCAGCTATATTTTGTTCATTTTGCGTAATAATAAACTTTATTGTGTCGCAACAGTCGAAAGGAAGTAGGAAAGTTGCTGTTTTGGCCGGACTGCCGGGTCTCTGCCGGTATTAAGCTTTTCGATTTACTGTCAGATGCGCAAACGCGATTATTTATTGTCTCTTGCCAAGAGAAGAGTTGGTAGTCAAACGAGGATTTTATTATAGTAGTAGGTATAACCTCAGAATAATAACTTGCTTTAGTTATTGATCTGAGGGTATTACACCTCATGTACTTTAGCGTCAAATAACATAATTATAAATAATTTAATTATGAGTGCCCATAGACCATTTTAATTTATATACGATCATGTAACCACAAATCCACGTCCGTAGGAGTGTACTCTATTCTGATTCCCTACACGTGGTCCCCGGGTAGTGCTAACCGGGTAGCAAACTCTGGTGGGAGGCTTCGGCCGTGGCTAGTTATCACCCACCGGACCAAGCCATGCCGTGAAATGACCTAGTCGTGTTTCGGGATGTAGTCCGGTGTAACCGTTCCGAAGACGAGTCTGAGCTGTGGCGCACTTGTAGCGCCTCACTCAATTGCCATCTTACTCTACATAACTTCAAGGCTAGAGAGAATAAGTACCTTATAGGTCGTCGTGCTCCATCTTAGACCACAACGTCGCTTAACATCAGGCGAGTTGGTGGTCAAACGTCGACCTATGCTACATAAAAAAAAAAAAAAAATTGATTAGTTAATTTTATAAAGTTTTTGACGTCATTATTTGAAATTAAAGCTACTATCATAGTAGAATGTAATACGGAATTTTCGGAATCATAACTTGAAATGGACGGATTCGCTTCACCCCTATAATTAAGAGGCCATATTGCTTACTCGAGCAATGAAAACAACCGGCCTTGAAAATCTTTGGGTATTAAAAGTAAAAAGTATGTAACGCCAGTTTTCTTCAAGCCTTGCAAACTTTGTTTCTGAAAATAGATTAAATTATGTAACTTTCACTTTCGTTTATACCAAATTATAAACATAGGAGTTGAAAAAGAAAACAGAAACATATATCGATGTTTTATAGGTACAATCATATTGTAGATGCTAATTCTTGCGTTTTATAGCGTTTACCTAACTTCACTTTCGTATGGATGTTATTTACACAGAATAGGTACTCTGTATTTCATTGTCTATGTTTTAAGTTCAAATCTTGTAAGCAAGATTTGAACAACTTCCCGGTGTCCTACTATATATATACTGAGCTGAAATTTTCTATAGGTAAATGAGATGAAAATAAAACAGTACCTATGGTAAGTGATTTGAAAAGCTGTTAGAGGATATACTAGCTCTTTTGCCCGCGGTTTCGCTCGCGTGTCATAGCCTCAGTCACTCAGGAATAATTTAGCTTTCTAATGGTGAAATATTTTTTGAAATCGTACCAGTAGTAGTTTTTGAGTTTATTCGTTACAAAGATACAAATCTTTCCTCTCTAGAATAATTTATAAATTTACCTATATAATGTATAATAGTATTTAAAATAATGTTTTATATATTATATTATAGTGTAGACTAGCTGCGCTCCGCAGTCTTATCCGCGGTAATTACTACAGATATGGTTTTTTAAGGGTTAAGAGTACCCTAAATACGAGTATGTCAATTTAATTACACAGTACATTACAATTGGATTACACAGCTGACGAAATAAACTATTTATATAATATACGATATACTATTACTATTTATATTATATAGACTATATAAATAATATAGAATAAACGATTTTAAATTTTGATTTTTTTCTGTGCCATTGACAACGTGGATGCACTCACTTTTGCGTTTATGAGGAGTTAACTACTAGTTAAAACTATAAAAACAGCGTTGCCTCAAGTTAAAAATATTGTCACGATGATGTTAAGTCACAATAATTCAATTTTATGGCAATACAATTATTTTTGGTTGAATTAGTAGTTAATTCCTTACTTCCGATGAAATCATTAAGAAGTTTTCTACGTAATTTCAAATCACTAAAACAAGTTAAAGTCAAAGTCAAAGTCAAAATGTTTTTATTCAATTTAGGTATCAAAGATACACTTATGAACGTCAAAGTTATTTAAATAGACTCGACCGCCTTGTTCGGATAAAAAGCCTCTACTCAGAAGAACAGGCAAGAAACTGAGGGGCATTATTTTTTCAAATAATAAATAAATTAGTCTCACAAATTTTGGCTTACAACTAGGTAATATCTATAAATATTAGTGGCTACTTGGCGGAAGTGGAAGGCTCCAGACATCTTTATCTTCTAAATAATTCTTAACCTTATAATATCCTCTTTTCATTAATGTAGTTTTTACATGTGATTTGAATTTTCCCTCGGTGAGCCCTGTTATATTTTTCGGAATTTTATTGTAAAAACTAACGCAGTTGCCTAAAAATGACTTTCTTGACTTAGTCAGTCTAAATCTCTGTACAGCTATCCTATCCTTATTTCTAGTGTTATAATTGTGATAGTCACTGTTCAATTTAAATTTATGTAGATTTTTGCGAACGTGCATAATATTTTCAAAGATATATAAAGAAGGTAAAGTTAAAATATTTATTTCTTTAAATAAATCTCTCAATGATTCACGGGACCCATTCCGTAGATAGCGCGGACCGCTCGCTTTTGCAAAATAAAAATGGCCTCCACTTCAGCAGCTGATCCCCACAGCAAAATGCCATATGACATTATGCTGTGGAAGTAAGCAAAGTAAACCATCCGAGCTGTAGCTATATCCGTCAGTTGCCTAATCTTGCGAACCGCATAAGCAGCAGAACTAAGTCTCCCAGACAGAGCACTAATATGTGGACCCCATTGCAGTTTGGAATCAATGCTTATACCCAGGAACACCGTCGCCTTGTCTATGTTAAGTTTATCGCCCTCAAGCATTACGTTTGGTTCTATATATCTAACATTAGGCATGGAAAACTTTAAACACTTAGTTTTTTTTGCATTTAGTAACAAATTGTTCGCAGCGAACCATCTCGAAATAATAGTCAGTACGTTGTTCACATGCACAAGTTCACTATCTTTCCTATCTGTTCTAAAAATAAGAGATGTATCATCAGCAAATAGAACTATGTCTGTAAGGTCCTTAACCATATACGGCAAATCATTTATATACGCCAAAAATAAGAACGGGCCTAAGATAGAACCTTGTGGTACTCCCATTGTAACTAAAGATCCGGAAGATGTGACGCCATTAATTCCCACTTTTTGTTGTCTATCAGTTAAATATGACTCGACAAGATCTAGAGCGATTCCACGAATTCCGTAGTGGTGTAATTTACGGATCAAGGTGCGGTGTTCTACACAATCAAACGCTTTGGAAAGATCACAAAAGACACCGATGGCATCCTGTGAACTCTCCCAAGCTTCCATCACATGCGTAACTAATCGAACTCCCGCATCTGTTGTTGATCTACTTTTCGTGAAACCGAACTGATTTTCGTTTAGTATACTGTGTATGTTAAAGCTAGCTTTTCAAGTTGCCTACGGAGATTTAGCCGTGTTTGGACCTTAACATAACTTAGACTACATTATTACATTACCCTTCAGAACCCTTGCTGCCAGAATCAAGCCTCTAGTATCTTCTAGAAATACCAAGAAGCTCTTTGTAATTTGATATGGGTTAGTAATTAATTATAATACGAGTATAGTAATGTAACTTATTACCCTCTTCATATATAAAATTTAAATGATTCAATTTATTAAGTAAGTAGAATCTGTTTTATTAATTAAGCAACCTTACAGAAATGTGTTACTTATTCTAAGCTGTACATGCCTAAATTATACATTAACAACAAATGTTTAAATAAAAATAGCAAAAATGCTTTCCGAGTCCAAGTGCTTTCCGAGAGTCCGAGTAGACAATTCTTTCCTAACTATGTATGCTCTATACTAATTTGGTTACTTGCTTGCTAACGACAAGTTTCACCAAAAAATGGAACAGATAACCTTGTATGGTGTTTCTGAATAAGAAGCTTACTATTTATTGCTGGTAAGTCTGGTCATGTCAGTAATTCATATTAAAATATTTGAGTATGTATGGAAGTTTGTTTTAAATGTCTGCGACTAAACTGGTTGATTATATGACCGCTGTGAAACAAATGAGAGAAAAAGAGATTTCTGGCCACTTGCACAAAATTTAAGAATTGTCTAAGACCTTGCTTATCTAGTTCAACTCCTAGCTAGCTCCCACATAAATTTTTTTACAAGAACCTTAAGCCATTCCTTAGGAGAATCTTAATTTTATGTCCTTTTTTAGCAAATATTTCGCTAGGAGTTGTTTAAAACTAGTAACGCAAGGAATTCTTTTATTTAGGTGCAAGAGACCATTACTGGCTTTTCTCTTTCTTTTTAGGTTGTTAGACGGTGGTTTGCTGACTATGGTTTGTAACGGTATAGTAAAAATGATACTTTAAATAAAATTGTAAAACATTTAGCAACTCATTATTATTCAATTCAATTCAATTTCTTTATTTACTCGTCCATGGGTTACAATGATCTTAATCTAGGTTTGAGCAGCCAATAACTACCTCACATTAGGTGTGCAAATTAATTATGTCAATAAAATGTTATATAATTAAATAGAATGTCAAATATAAACATTTATAAATACTTTAAAAAAAATGAGAATGTTGACAAAAATCTTAATATTTATCGTGATAAATATGGTAGCGACACGATGCTTTTATTAGGTTTGATGTGTCGCTGAAGTGTAGAGATAGACGATGGCAAAAACTTGGTATTCTCGTTTGCTATCATTTCCACGACTGCTGGTAAATAATTTAAGCTAGGGCTTTCGTTTTGGTTTAATAAAATTGTACTATTTACCTAATTTCCCAAAACAACATTAATCGACAAATCTTTTTCTAAAAATTTACATAGAATGCCCATTTGTGTACCTGAAATTAAATATCACGGACAATAAATATTGTTTCCTCTCAGGACAAGCCGCGAGACACAGCTAGCTTCCCATAATTGCGTAATAAGTTATATTAATATATTATGGCTCTGGAAGGTCTCGCCAGAACCCAGAACGTATCTTGTTTTCCTTATGTTGTTACAAAATGGTTTCACAATAAAGTAGCTCATGTATCATTTAGGGACTGCTAACGCCGCGCTAAGCTGAATACGTTATGTTATAATATACAGCATGGGCGTCGCCAAGAGTGGGCAAGGGGTCAGTTGCCCCCAGAGATTCGAAAAAAATAATCATATGCTAGCAATCACTAATCCTCTGATTACTTCGATGCGATAAATAAGTTTTTTTTTTCTAGTACTTATATAATTATAGCATAAGAATTAACCTTACAAATTGTGTTGTGTTTGTTATACATTTGAACTATACAAATTTTTTTAATCCTCTTTTTTATATGATAATAGCAAAGTTTTACGATATAATATAATTATGTTTGTAAACTGTGATTATAAGTGATTTTGCTTAACATAAGGCAAAATGGCATTGATATGCCATTTTATGTTAAGCAATGATGCGGTCTACGATAGAGTACACTTGTCTTTTACAAATTGACTCAGTCGAGACTTCTATCCTTGCCCCTTCCCCCTGGCGTTGTGCCTGGCGACGTCCCAGAGGTTACGTACTCGTTACGTGTTATCTCATTTTCAGTTAATAATTACGTGAAGAGGCACATTTTCCGAATAAACAAACATTTTCCTTTTGCCGTATTTGCTTTCTCGAAGTAAACTTTGCTCGCACTCTCATAAGCTGTGGATCTCAAAGAACTTGCGTTTATGAAAAACACAGTTGTCGAACTCGTAGAAAAATTGATAATTTTAAGCATTTTAATGTTTTAATATTTTAAATGCGAAAATTTGAATGGATAGATGGATGTTTGTTACTCAGAACAGCTAAACGGATCTGAATGAAATTTGGCACAGAAATAGATTGTAGCACATGAAATATTCATCCACTCGTTTTAGAATTGAAAAACACTTTCCGTATAAATCATTTTCTTCATAATATTATGTACTAAAAGTAAATAAAAATACCGAGACATTTTCTACCAACATAAATTGCTACCTTGTATCAAAAGAATTTTCTCGTGCAAAACTTTCAGTAACTCAATATTACAGTATTAGATTTACCAAAAGCAGTTCATTGAGAATACTGATGTGTAAGATATTAGATTCTGGTTATTACAGTACCTACCTGTCATTTTATCCAAGTTTGCCTTGGTAAGGTAAAACGTATTTTATTAACGTTCGCTAAACTTGAAGCGAGTTATTTTTAAACTTACTTGGCGTGAGATGAGATCTCTAATAATTTTTTCACTAGGAATATACAATACACCTATAAACAAAAATGAATTGGTCTACTATAAGACCATGAGAGATTTAATATTAAATCTTTTTAATTTAATAAAATTAACTTTCGTGATATTGCGTATTCTACCAAAAGAGAAGTTATAAAATAAAATCGGATTACGAGTGGCGAAGGTATTGCTTAAACATACACATAAAAAAACACTTGAATTAAGAACTTCCTCTTTAACATAACAGACGTCCAATATAATATTATAGGACAATCTTAACCTGTTCATAAATAAAACTGATCATTAAGCCAGCAAAGTAGATACCCGTACTTTTCAGTTTTTTTAACCAACTAAAAAAAGAGGCGGTTCATACGACCGTCAGTTTTTTTAGTATGTCGTGTCGCACCAAAAGAGTCCTGAGCTTTTAGTGGGATATTAGTGTTAACGTGCGTATCAAACAGACAGACAAAATTGATACCCAAAAAAGAACTCTATACAACAGCCCGATAGGTACGTCTTTGAAATGGATAAACTAATCTAATTTATCGAAAACGTCAACCGAAAACCGAACCTAAACGTCTAATGTCGTAATAGTTCAACAAAGTGCTAGCTCGTGCAGCTTTTACACAGTATCTCACAGAAGGTAGACTCAAGACAAATTACTTTTTTTAACCTCCCACGCAAAAACGACGGGGTGCTATAATTTTGACTCGTCTGTGTGTTTGTCTGTGGCATCTTAGCTCCCGATCGGATGAGCCGATTTTGATGTTGTTTTTTGTTTGAAAGGTGAATTAGTCGGGAGTGTTCTTTTTTTTACGACAGACTAGGCATGCCTTTGACCACTGACTCGCCTGATGGGAAGCATCGACGTGATCGAAGGTGTAATACGCTTGCCTAGGAGATACCTATTTACTTTACCTACTCTTGAAACCCCCTTGATTGTATTTAGGTGGAAAGACAGACGCAGGCAACGAATTCACACCTTTGCAGTTCTTACTAGAAAAGTTGTTCTTAGCTATATTTGATGAAAATCAGTGTAGGGGTTGTTTAAATTTTTAATTTTTATACTCGTTCTATGAGACTGATTGACCAAATGAACAAGCCACTCGCCTGATGGTAAGCGCCATGCTTGCTCATAACAGTTCAGTGCCAGCCAGAATATAAAAATGCTCTGCGGCAATGCACTGCGGTCGTCAGTTCGTCACACTGAGATATTTGATGTTTAATCTCTTTGTGTACAGTGTTTCTCTAGAAACTTTGTCCTTCAATCCGGAACACAGGAAAATTTGCACACTACGGCTTGGCGATTGAATGACTGTTTGATTATACGCACCGTGTAATACCGGGTCTTAATTTCAGCCTTTAAAATAATAATGGCTTTACACCATTTTTTTGTCATAATTGCTAAAGTCACGGAACTATCAGTTGTACGCATGTGAACTGCTGCCACTCTCTCGCACATTATCTGCCCGACTAAACGCTTGCTAGCCTACAAGTTCGACACCTTTGGGAAACCAGGCGCGGCACTCCTGGAATTCAAACCGTTTACCATCTTCGGCAACTGATGCCTAGGAGAGTGTCCTCTAGTGGATAAATCTGATCAAACGTACAGTAAATTTGAGTGCTCGCTTACCTCATTCAGCATTTAAAACACCGTGTTTTAATACTAATCGATCAAGCGAGCCTTAGCGAGTGAATCGTCTATGCTTCAGCCTCGACAAAAATGTTTTCGTATGTCCGAATTATGTCCGGATCTTTGTCTTCGTCCACAGGTTGCATTTTTTAACATATTCTCATGAAATTTTGTAAGCAGGTTTTTAATTACATTCAGTTTGAGAGTCAGTTTTTTTTTTGGAACCTTCTCACAAAATTTCCCCAGAATCGGTTGAGGAAAGCGGCCGGTAGAGTACAACAGACGCCAGCTGCGAAGACAGCAGAACAGACAGAGAGCAGACAGAAGCCAGCTTACAGAGCTTATTCTTTCGATAGATGTCACTTACTGCAAAAATATTTTCTACTGTGGCGTGCCACGGTACTGAAATCCTTAGACACAGCCACGCCGTCATGAAATTTAACTTTGTATTCAGCACAATGGCTGAAGTCCAGCAAATTAATTTTAGTAAGTTAGTTTCAGAGGAAATTCTATAAAGGGCCAATTTCGGTTTAAGGTTTTAAGTTAGGTTGGCTTGAGCATTTGCAAGAATGTTTCGTCTTAGGATTACGAGTAAGTATGGGTAAATAGTTTTTATGAAATTACAATTCCGTAAAATTAAACAAGAAATATGAAAATAAATTTCTAATTTAGTAGTCGGTAGTACTCTATTTTAATCGGTTTCATTTAGTTGGTTTGGACAGATTTTTCTACCACTTTTACTTAACCGATTTTTATAAAACATCACACATAATTATTATTTCCCGTGTAATTCCAATTAAAGACTTTTCAATATATATATATATTTATTAGAAGTTATCGGTTCAGCTGAACCACTTCATAAACTAGCTCTAACGTAATTTATTAATACAACGTTATTAGCTACCTACACGACCTAATAAATTAATTCCGTGAAACAATCAAGTTGATATTCCAACAATGGGAACATTATCAAATTTAGCGCCAAGGCTAATGGAAGCCATAAAACAATCACTTTATATTACCATAGTAGCTATTACCCTTAAAGCCCTATCAATACCGCCTCAAATTCCATATAATTGAACTTTACACCTAACAAACCGTCTTCAGGGTATATCGCACTGTTGTTAATCACCGGATCTTACCCCAGAGGTTTCATATAACCGTGGATATAATCGCTATTGAACTAGGAGTCCATGTAATGAATTCCTTACCAGTTTAATTTGACCTTCCAAGTGGCTTGGTACAAAATTAAAGGCTTAGTCAGATGGCAGACACTGAACGTGATGCCAACGAGAATGCAGTGCTGTGCTTACATAATAGTACACTCTGTCAGTGGCATAACGTAACGTAAGTATGACACAAGTGAAAAAACCGAGACAACCTTGCTACGAAATACTTAGACCCAGTGTCAATTAAAAGAACGTGGCATTTAATCTGTCAAGTTCTTAGGCGAAGGAAAGTAATGCATCTTATTTATCATCACCCTCTTCCTCATCTTCATCATCATAAATAAGAGATGATTTATAATAAAGTTCCCGGCTGAAGGACGTAGTATCCATGGTCTTGAAATCATTTAAAAAAAAAAGTATTTTTTTTTATATGTACGTGTCAATAATAAAAGCGTTTTTTTTTTAAAGATAAAATATGTCATAGTTGAATAATATACTCCGCCAAGTATAGCATTCCGGTCACGTGGGCAACACGTGGTGACGTCAATCGATGCTTATGCGAGACCGAAATAAGAAATTTGCACATAGTTCGAAAGAGACAGCTGACGATGACGAGTGACGTCATTACGTGTTTGTTCCCGGAATACCTATTTTATTTTTATAACTTTTTCATGATTTTGTAAGCTATAATTTTAATTTTATTTTATTTTTAGATGTGACCAAATTCACATGCCGAATAACGGCAAAATAGGAGAACATATTTTAAATAACTAAGACCATTGTAATACCCTATTTTTAATGAATAAATTTCATTTCATTTCATTTCATTTCATTTCATTTCATTTCATTTCATTTCATTTCATTTCATTTCATTTCATTTCATTTCATTTCATTTCATTTCATTTCATTTCATTTCATTTCATTTCATTTCATTTCATTTCATTTCATTTCATTTCATTTCATTTCATTTCATTTCATTTCATTTCATTTCATTTCATTTCATTTCATTTCATTTCATTTCATTTCATTTCATTTCATTTCATTTCATTTCATTTCATTTCATTTCATTTCATTTCATTTCATTTCATTTCATTTCATTTCATTTCATTTCATTTCATTTCATTTCATTTCATTTCATTTCATTTCATTTCATTTCATTTCATTTCATTTCATTTCATTTCATTTCATTTCATTTCATTTCATTTCATTTCATTTCATTTCATTTCATTTCATTTCATTTCATTTCATTTCATTTCATTTCATTTCATTTCATTTCATTTCATTTCATTTCATTTCATTTCATTTCATTTCATTTCATTTCATTTCATTTCATTTCATTTCATTTCATTTCATTTCATTTCATTTCATTTCATTTCATTTCATTTCATTTCATTTCATTTCATTTCATTTCATTTCATTTCATTTCGTTTCGTTTCATTTCATTTCATTTCATTTCGGAATGCTAGACCTGTTTTTTTGAATCATGAAAACTGTCACGTAGCGTCTTTTTACAAAAATCGACAGCGGCACCTTGCAAGAACGTGCTACAAAGACGCTCTGTTACGTAGACACGCTACGAGAAAATGCTACGCAGTTCCAGCTCGCGCTACGCTCCCCGCGTCACCGTGCGCTACGCAGGCTACCGTCACGCCAGCGCAACGTAAGTAACGTAAGCATACGCTGTCATCACACCCACCCACGTTACGCTTCGCTACATTACGCTGTCGTCACGTTCGCTGTTTGACCTCACCATGAAATATAAACTAGTCGAGGGAGGGTTGTATTGATGTGGGTCAGCATTAATTGGTCGGCCGCGGTTAACTTCATAATTCAATTTAAATTAATGATAGAATGGTTATAGCGAGATATCAGCGTGACCTGTTGTAATGGCATCGTTAATAATTGTAGCGTTGATGGTGCTTTCAGACCGACATTGGGTATAATAGAGGCTATTATCAATGGTGAATGTGACGATTATACAAATGCTGGTAAGTGTAGTCATTTACTTATAGGCGTTTTATGTGCTGCTAAAAGCGTTTCATGGATTAAGTAACCTAGAACCGCTTTTCTCTTTTAAAAGTGGCACAATGATGCCATTTTTAGGGTTAGGGTTTTGACTGCCTCGGTAGCTCAGTTGGTAGTGAACCTGCCTTCTGAGCTTGGGGGCGTGGGTTCGATTCCCACCTAGAGCAAACATTTATGTGACGAACATTTGTGTTTGTTCGATGTCTGGGTGTTAATTTCTATTTAAGTATGTATTTAAAAATATCTAAGTATGTTTATCAGTCTCTGGCAGCTTAGTACAAGCATTGCTTAGTTTGGGGTCAGGCGACCGTGTGTGGAATTGTCCCAAATTTATTTATTTGTACCTCAAACAAAAAAAAGGAACCCTTAAAGGATCACTTTGTTGTCCGTCTGTCTGTCTGTCAAGACCCTTTTTCTCAGGAACGCGTGGAGGAATCAATCTGAAACTCATATCAAATAGGAGCTCTGAAATCTTGGAGCTGTGAAAAAAACCAAACTTCTAACCAACGCAATCCAAAGATACAGCCGCTTGTGCTGCAAATTTTCGACACTTACAGGATACTTCTCGCGAACTCAGAATCTTGTAATTTGGTACGAAGTAACGTCTTATAGCACAGATAACGGAAAAATTGCGAAAAACACACATTTTTAGTTACATTCTACTAATATTATAAACGCGAAAGTTTTTAAGGATGGATGGATGGATAGATAGATGGATGTTTGTTACTTTTTGACGCACGCCAGAATGGCTGAACAGATCTGGATGAAATTGGCACAGAGATAGATTATAGTCTAGAATAGCACGTAGGATATTTTTAACCACGGGTGAAACCGCAGGGCGCAGCTACTAATATAATAAAATATTTTTAATAATTTTAAACCTTTCCTCATGAACATTATTTGTATGGAGCCTCAGTGCAAAAGTCCGACTTGCACTTGGCCGGTTTTTTTACTAACATTAAGTTCTTATTATTACGTCCGTCTTTCACTTATTTCAAATTCATTTTGCCGTTACAGAGTAGAGAGTAAGCATTACACTTACACTTCTTTTAAAAAAATATCAGCTTCATTTGCTACATAACGCAGATATAAGAGTCATTTCACTAGAAGGCACTAGGAACTACTGGTTAGATTTTAAGTCATACTTAGTATGATATCATATGATGATATCATCATGATATGATATCATATGATATATGATATGATTTAAGATGATATCATATCATCATATGATGATATCATATCATGATATCATACTTAGGCTGATGAAACGAGAGCAAATTCATGAACATGTGAGCTAGTGTAGTATTTTTTGTAATTGATCATACGAACTGAAATCTCAGAAACTACCAATTGGCATTTCTTCGTCCGACAACAACCAGAGTACCGTTGATTCGATCTTCATGCAATTTGGCAAGCAAGTAGTTCATTCAAATAAAAATGTTAAGTTTGAATGCGAGCTAAACCAAACAAAGGGCTATGGAAAAATGCGAGGTATCTCTTCGAGACGAACTGCTAGTCTATATAATTTTCGTTCAGTATCTGTAGAATTGTTGATGGGTTTCTATCGACAATGTTATAGCTTACTTTAGGCGTATTTCAATCACTCCAACTTAAATGGCTGTTTAATTAATTTCTTATGAAGTTTGTAAAGTTGATGAAGTTTAATAAGACAAAGAGTATACACCTGTTGAAATCTCTGTTAAGCCTCCATCACAGAACGGAAACACAGATAAGAATAGAAACTTAACGTAAAAGACAGCAGGTACACTAAATACTGCTTCAGTATTATCTATCACGACGGCAGCCTAGTTGGGAGAAGGTCCACCTCTCAAGCCAGAGGGAGCGGGTTTGAACCCAGCCGACGGCATGCACCAATTTGTTCATTGTGTGAACATATGTGCGTATTGTACGAGTATGTCATCTGCTACATGACTGGAGCCCGGTGTATGGGGACAGGCTCGCCCCCTGTCACATTTGGGACTTAATATCATCCGGCGAAGTGTGGGTGTTGTATTACACCTCTGCCAGCCCCCTCGGGGGAAAGGCGTGACGATATGTTATGTTATGTGTTATCACCTGTGTGTCCGCGACTACTTACTCGTACTAGTTTGCCTCAAACGGTGCCCTCCATATCCATTCCTTCACAATCCCTCGACCGGTTTAAATCATACAGCAAACAATATCTGTTGTCTATCATACATTTATATATAATAATAGTACTGCATACAACTGAAAAACTCTGTTGAGATAAACTACATGTCTGCGTAATTTCATGAAGGTATGATCTACGATACGTAAGATATCGTCCGACAAACAAATAAATAAATATTCAGGACACTAGCATGTATAGTCATCTGTGACGTGTAAGTATAGGAGTTATCAATAAATTCTAATTTCTGATTTCTGACCCTGAACTAAACAAAGCTTGTGTTATGGCTGCCAGAGACTGAAAAACATACACTGATACACATATATTTCTAAAAATACATAAAAATATATTAATTAATAAATACATACCTACTTATATACGAGTACATGGATATTAACACTCAGACGAAAATTAGTCAAAAAAAAAGTCAAAATGATTTTATTGAATTGGGCTTCTAAACAATTTGGTATCAAAGATACACTTATGAACGTCAAAGTTTTTTAATAGACTCGACCGCCTTGTTTGGAAAAAGAGCCACTACTCAGAAGAGCAGGCAAGAAACTGAGAGGCATTTTTTTACATGGAGCAAACACAAATTTTCATCACATAAATGGTTGCCCTTTGTGGTAATCGAACCCAAACGCTGAGCTGTCCCAAAATACTGAGACGTCGCTTCGCTCAGCAAATATCAGTAGATAAAATCAGCTTTATTCTGGGGGCTGCGCTACCCACGTCCGTAGGAGTGTACTCTATTCTGAATCCCTACACGTGGTCCCCGGGTAGTGCTAACTGGGTAGCAAACTCTGGTGGGAGGCTTCGGCCGTGGCTAGTTACCACCCACCGGACCAAGCCATGCCGTGAAACGACCTAGTCGTGTTTCGGGATGTAGTCCGATGTAACCGTTCCGAAGACGGGTCTAAGCAGTGGCGCACTTGTGGCGCCTCACTCAACTGCCGTCTTTGTACTTCTTCACTCTACTAAACTTCAAGGCTAGAGTGAATAAGTATCTACCTTATAGGTCGTCGTGCTCCATCGTAGACCACAACGTCGCTTAACATCTGGCGAGTTGGTGGTCAAACGCCGACCTATTCTACATAAAAAAAAAAGCTTTTTACTTCCTAATTCTTACTATATCTAAAACAAAATGTCTTATTTATCCAGCGATTTTTGCGAAATAGTCTTCTTGCTAAGCATCTGCCAATTTCTATTCTGCAACAACCTTCTAAATAAATTGATGGTTCTACTCTAACAATTGACTTGATACAAGTTAAAGTAACGCAAACTGAACAAGTAGCAGCGCTCCGGGTTGTTTATGTTTGTTAACTTAAAGGTTCTACCTGAAATCAGATCGTTGATTGTTTTAATTACGCATCTGTTTAGTTTTGTTTTCTAAAGGTTACAGATTATTTTTACTAGCTTTTATTTAATTTGCTATTTTCGAATGTAAGTTGTAGATAGTTGATTTCAAAATTTGCAAACCATGTTTCAATAGCTTGCAGGTTTGCGATTGAACTGATATTCCGTATTATGTAACACACAACAGAGTTTATTTTATTGTTTATTTTCTTTCCACCTTTTGTTTTCAGATCCGTGCTTATTAGTAAGGTGAGTAGCAAGTCCTATTATTAAAACGTTAACGTTAATGAAACATGGAAATATGTTAAAAATAAAATTCACTAATAATATGGGAACTAATATTCGTTATTTAACATAGGAGAAACTTCTAAGGGTAGGAAATACTAAACAATACAAGGTACTTCTGTTACGATAATGTTTAATGAGCTATTTTGAAATAAAATTAAACAATTGCGGTAGCTGTTAATAGCTGGAACAGCTTCATACAATATTAGCTCATAAACTGAGCAACATTATCATGGCATTCTACTTTCTGCCCGCGATAAAGGCCTTTGTTTGCGCCAAACAAACGTTTACCACAAACATAATTCTGCGATCTCGCAAGAAATAACTTTCGTTGACACGGGCGTGATTAAGGGGAGGGGTTCACCGCCCCATAGAAAAGATGCCCCCGAAGCGCTTCGGTCTGGTATTTGTCCTAATGACTATGCGAGCCTTAGCGGAAGAAGCCTCTATGTTTCAGCTTCGACAAAAATGCTTTCGTTTATCCGGATTTTTGTCCAGATGGCCGTCTTCCTCTACAGGTTGAATTTCTTAATCGATTGTCTTGAAATCATACTTCGTAATTTTGAAAACTTTTCAAAAACTGACTGGACAAAAAAGTTTGGATTTTTTTTATCGAACCTGCTCACAAAGTTTCACGAGAATCGGTTGAGAAATGCGACTTGTAGAGGAGAACAGGCGCCGGCTGCAAGTTCTTTAGCTCACAGAGCCACTAGTAAATAGTAATAAATGTCAAATTGGTCTGCCAGCGCCTATTTAACACTATCTGTCGGTATGAAAAATAACTTTAAAGAGACATCTATATATTCTTCAAGGGTATTCTTTTTCTCTCTTTTTAGTATTCTTATTTTAGTTTTTTTTTTAATAAATTGAATTGGCTTAAAACCTCATCTGCCGCAATCTTGACAAACGAACAAAGAAAATGTATAGTTTTCTCAGTTTAATGTGAGTACATAAATACTATCCATGTGCTGTCAACTGTTGGGATAATAAAAAAAGAGTGTGTGTACTTATGTACATGCGTTAGAAGTTATACTTCTTTGGCGTATGGAAAAAAAAATAACTAAAATGCAGTAGTGATTAACGATAAATATTAAAATTAATCAAAAAGATTTTATTTAAATAAAAAAGGTTTTATTAACGTAATAAAAACACCAAAATAATATTTATTTATTCACTGTTTAATTGTACTCTTACGAAACACGTGTTCTAAATATAAAATACTAGAATATACAACTTGAACATAGTTATCAATTTTCATGCCACCTAGAACTTACTTCACGATGTAGAATTTAGGTGTCGGTGTGCGCGCGCATCGTAAAAATTCACTCTCATCATTTTTCTCTATCGCGCCAAAAGAAATATAACTTCAAAAATGTTCAACAAAAAAAGGTACACCTAACTATTTACAATGTTATATTCCCCCTGACGCCGATCCTGAGTACGTCCTCATTTGTTGACGATGCTGTAACGCGGATGACATGGTAATAACCTGGTTTGGAGGCAAAATAAAAATATATTACACAGCTCTGAAATTATGGACACGCTTTATTCTAAGGTTTTGCGGGAGCAAAGTTTGTAGCTTATTAGATAGTTTGAGGTTTATTTTACGGGCGGTAATATAAAGTATGAAGTTTCTTAGGATATAATAAAAACTTTAAATATGCAGTTAGTGGTAAGCCTTGTCTGTATTTTTGAGCTTATTTTGTTAGTTTAACTGAATAAAGTGAAAAATGAGAAAGCAAAATTAAAATTACTTCATGCTACTACATTGTACTAGACGTTTTGATACTAGCCTAATCCAGCAGCGCAAATACTGCTGTTTTTTTTTTTGTTTTTGACTTTTTGAAAGGAAAGAGAAATATGTTCGTTCTCACAATGCACAGATTTATCATCAATAATTATTAATTTATTATTAAGATCTATTTATTATCACTTCGTTAAGATTTTCCCGGCCAGAATAGGTAGTCGTGAAAAGTCAACAAACAGATAGGAAATGTTTTCCGCTTTTGTAATTTAGTTAAGATTAGAGTCAGGATAAGGATATCTGTGCCGAAATTCAAATCTTAATTCAAAATTTAATTATTTGAACCAGAATAATTTGAATCATAAAATAGAGCACACACAAAAAATCATCATCATTACAGTCTTTTACGTCCCACTGCAGGACACTGCTCAACTATTAATAGTTAAGCAATTACTCGTTGCTGCTATTAGTATTAAACCAACTCGATGCAGTTGAGCAATTTAGTTGAGCAGTGGGGAAGAAGCGACAATCTCCCTTCTATTCGACCATCTCTGGATTGAGGGATTCGTAGGTAATTGAGCCATCTATCTACGAGTACACGCTGGCTCAGTGTGGGTCAGTGGCCACATTTTTTTTACAACAGGCTAGGCATGCGTTTGACTACTGACTCGCCTGATGGAAAGTGTCGACGTGATCAAAGGTGTAACACGCTTGCCTAGGACATAGCAATTCACTTTACTCTTGAACACTCCCGGATTCGGATATCTAGGTGGAAAGACAGACGCAGGCAACGAGTTCCACACCTCTGCAGTTCTTACAAGAAAAGTTAACTTGAAACGCTTGGTGCGCTTCGGCGGAATCATCACATCATGCCTTACAAAATATTTAAAAATAAAACGACGTAGGTAATATTCATTACTATCTGTATAATTAGCTCTTCATATCACATTGAAGTACCTACTTGACATAAGCCACCTACATTCTGTTTGCCAATTACCACAGTCCCTTGCTAGCATCCGTAGTGCTTTTAAACTATAATTAGTTACGACAAAAACACGTGCAAAAGTTCTGCTGGTAAGGTTGCAAACAAATAAATGAGCTCAAGATCCGGCTTTGTAACTGCAATGCTTCGCTTTGCAAACTTTCAACCGAGCAAAGTATTGTTAAACAAATTGTTGAGGATCCGGCTGTAGACATTGCGGTAATTTCAGATGTTTAACAAAATGCTGTACATTTACGAGTTTAAATGTTCTCAAACGAATGAAATCTAAGTTACCTACATTTTTAATAGCCAAGCTGCGGGATTTCAGTTGATTATTGGATTTATTTTAGTTGTTATGGTTTACATAATTTATGTCATTGTGTCTAAATATTTTGCAAAGTTTATGATTCATAGCGATGATAGCTTAGTTGGAGTCAGGCCAGAGGTAGCGGGTTCAAACCCAGGCGACGGCACGAACCAATTTATTTATTGTGTGAACATATGTGCGTATTGTGTGTCATTTGCTACATTACTGAAGCCCGACGTATGGCGACACGCTCGCCCCCTGTCACATTTAGGACTGAATATCGCCCGGCAAAGTGTGGGTGTTGTATTACACCTCTGCTAGCCCCCTCGAGGGAAAGCATGACGATATATAATATGTACCTATGTATGTTTATGATTCAAACAAAATGCGTGCAAAAAAAAACAAACATTTAACAAAAGAGAATCAACACTTTTCGTAAAATATAAGACACGATAACATGAAATGTCAATCAAATTTTAATGAAGTTGTTTTAATCAAAGAAGTTAATTAAATAGATCGTGGTGATCATAAAAAAACTTCCAAATTACCACAAAAAAGGCAGCTGGGGTTTATAAAACTAGTTTTATTAAAGCGGCCGTCGGATGTTGCTAAGTTCTTTGTCCCGTCCGAAGTGATTTGAATTCAATAAACGCGATCGACTCGCCCTCCGATCGCTTTCCATGGAAATGAAAGGAGTTTTTGTTCTGGCCACTGAAATTAAAAAACTGAAAGACACGTCACGTTGAATGGTTAGACGGAGTTGAAGCTAAATAAGTTGTTAAGTTTAATAATCAACCTTGCGGACTTGGAGCCCGGTGTATGGCGACAGGCTTGCCCACTGTCACATTTGGGACTGAATATCGTCCGGCGAAGTGTGGGTGTTGTATAACACCTCTGCCAGCCCCTTTGGCAGCAAGGCGTCACGAAATGTATTTGGTTGATTCTATGTATATTATTGACAAAGCAGCTGTACAGAAGCACTCTGATAGCTAAATTTGAAGCGAGCATTTAGTTACCCAATTTAAAACATTTATCGAGGTTGAATTTCAGCCAGCCTCAATTAGTACTCGATACTTTAAATTAAAACCAAAATCGTTCGCGTTCATTTACCAATCCAAGCTCCCAGAAAGAATAATTCTATTCGCAAGTAATCGCTCCGGAGATTGAGGCGATATTAAAAATCTGAAGCAGGAGTTATGACGTCAGTCCGTGCCGTTTTGCAGAGTTTGTTGCGCCAATTCGATATTAAGTTTTTAAGTGCTAAAATGGGGTGGATATACCTGAGAGTTGTTTTATTGTTATTTAAATATTTTTTAAATATTTTATTGAAGTTCGTTCGTTATCTGTCACTATAGACCTGTAATATGAAAGTATTCCATGTCTGTCTGTCACATATAAACGTAGTTGGTGCTGAGGACACGCCTCGCGCACGAATACGTGACGAGTTCAAAAGGTTGATACTAATTGATAAATAATTAATAAATAATCCTTATCCTACTAATATTATAAACGCGAAAGTTTGTAAGAATGGATGGATGGGTAGATGGATGTTTGTTACTCTTTCACGCCAAAACGGCTGAACAGATCTGTATGAAATTTGGCACAGAGATAGATCATAGTCTAGAATAGCACATAGGATACTTTCAAACCGCGGGTGAAACCGCGGGGCGCAGCTTGTCTTTTATAAATCTAGAGATTTCTTTGTTTGATGAATTATTGGTTTGCTTTGTACCTATTCCGTTTTGAATTGTAACATTTTTTTTGACAAGCCAATACTTTTAAAAGAAATTTCAACACAAAAAGCTATCTTTTTAGAGCTCCATTAATGTCAAACGTAATTATTGTAAGTTTATATTACCATTATATAGGATTACTAGAGCTGTTACCCGCGACTTAAATTATACTAGCTGTCACTCCGCGACTTCGTTTGCGTTTATTATTTATACATAATATGAGCTGTGAGCTATCCTATCTGTTAAGTTAGATCGAACTGCACACGGTGTGCAAATTGATTGAAATCGGTTAAGTAAATATTAAGTATATATTAAGATATACTATACTTACTATACAGGGAGTTACAGAAACCCTGTTGGATAATTGATGGGCAGGTACACACACTTAAAAAAATGCATACAACAGGGTTTTTGTAACACCCTGTATATGTCATGTAAATAGATATACTATCAAAAACCCTTCTTCTTGAAATACTGTAAGTAACCAATAATCAAATTTTATCACCGTTCAGCCGTTCAGCCGTGAAAAGCCTATAAGTAGACAGACAGACAGACAGTTACCTTTACGATTTTTTTAAATATTATTAGTATGGATTATTTGGGATTGATATGCTTAGATGGTTAGGTCTCTTAGGTCTCTTCCACTCCTTTTCCGCCAATGAGTTGAAGGAAGAGCGCCACTTTTTACGAGTCTTCTTCATCATCTAGCGATTCCGTTCAGAAGTATTTCTTAAATGCTTGAATGAATTTCTTCCACTTGAGTGCCAAATTTCCATTACTTTGCATCGGCATTGCATCGCCATATTAACACTTGGCCGGCACGATGCTAGTAGGATTTTCTTTTTCGAGACATTTTTATCATGTTTTACTTCTGATACCATATTATAACCTTGAATGGTGAATAAAATAAATACTTTAAGATAAAGTTAAACATTCATTATCAATACTTAAATTTATTATGAATGCCTAAATTGTCGAGGTTTACATGTTATTATTTATCCTTAAGTATAATTTGAATTATATTTCTTTTAATATTAAAATTCATATAAAATAACTTATGCATGCTGTGCTTCCTAAAACAGACAACACATTTAGCTTAATTCGTTTGTAAGAAAATAGAGTATTTATGAATGTAGCTGTAAATGTGAAGCCCCATTAAAAAAAGACGCAAAACGACGTATGCCTGTATGACAGCCAGATTTGTCGAGACGTGGTCTTGCCGGGAGGGCTATACCTACGCGTGAGATGAGATGAGATGAGATTTTATCTTGGTCACTCTCACACCTATGACGTTTCAAACGTAACAAGGACGAAAAAAGGTGAGATGAAAATCTCAAATCTCCGAATAGGGCCACTGGCCTTTCTTTCTAAAATCGCCTAAACACAGTTGCCATTATAAGGACCAGTGGGGCTATTCCTACGCGTGACATGAGATGATGTTTTATCTTGGTCACTTTCACACCTATGATGTTTCAAACGAGAGCAACAAGGATGAAAAAAGGTGAGATGAAAATCTCAAATCTCCGAATAGGGTCCCTGGTTCTACAACTTACTCGTATATACTACATATCGATGTTTTTTTTTGTTTGGCCTCTATAAGCACATCTTTACTAATAATTACAATAACTGTTATAGCTTAGGAATTGACTCTTTTTGACTTAGAAATCTTTTCCAATAACCCTTAATCATGTTTTCGCAAACAATTTCTGCATTGCAGTTAAAGATAACTTTAATTGCGGCAAACCAATACCTAAATGTATCGAGACAATAATTTATGAGCGCAAACACAAGCGATGGCTATCTATTAATTAAAATAAATTAAACAAACTGACAAGTTCGTTTATTTCATTTGGGAATCGGAATATCTCTGGCAGATAAGCCTTTTGATTATTTTTGATTGGTGTTGGTTTTGTATTTCAAACGATGTTGTTGTGTGCATATTGAATTGAGTAGATGTCTTCAATGTATTGTTTTAACCAAACAAGTAAAAATAAGCATTACAACATATCGTCAATCCTTTCCCCCGAGGGGGCTGGCAGAGGTGTAATATAACACCCACACTTCGCCAGACGATATTCAGTCCCAAATGTGAAAGGTGGCGAGCCTGTGGCCATACACCGGGCTCCAGTCATGTAGCAGATGACATACAATACGCATATAATGTTCACACAACGAACAAATTAATGCGTGCCGTCGGTTGGGATTAAACCCGCTCCCTCTGGCCTGGGAGGCGCGCCTTCTCCAACTAGGCTATCATCGATCGATGATATGCAATACCGCAAGGATAAATTTAGTGTTTAGTAAGATTTATGTTACATCAAATTGGTCCAATAGGTCTTATGAGTCCAAGCTTAGTTTCTGTCGGAACCACTGTCGTCACCCTATAACCGTAGGGGTAGGTGTCGGTACCTATAGTGTGGGTTCCGATAAATGTCTAACTTAACTCCGTTCCTTTTAGCGGGTATAATTAATACGATGGAAATACGATTGTAGAATATTTAATCCTCCAAGTAAGTTACAATCAGTGCGGCGTGTGGAGGATGACTGCGGGCGCAAGGTAACGCGCGGGCGCGGGTGGCCGCCGACATTCGACGCCAGCTCCGCGCCTCTATTCCAAACTGCAACTCAGCGCATTCCTTGCCCCCACATACATCCCCTTCTTACAAAAAAAACAATAAAAAAAAATCTCTTACTCTAAAAACATCAGTTAAAAATTAATCCTATAAAATATCTAATCACGCTGTATAGTAGGTACACATATTTGTTCAACAAACGCGTCATTGTCTACGCTACCTACGCGTAACTTGATCTCTCTTCACGACTCACTACCCAGAACTTAACACAGAATGTATGATTAGACTAAACAATATGTAGATTACACGGAATGTTACATTGTACAACTGAAAAATATCGTTAATACATTGAACTGATTATGTTATGTTACATTTACACGTGTTATTCACTGATTTAACATTATTAAAATTTTATCACTTTAACTACTTCTCGCTCTACTTTTACAAAAACTACACCAAACGTCACGTTACGCATACTGCACAGTTTGACTTGGCAAAATTCCTGGCGTTGCTACCGCAACTGTAGCCTGAGGTCCGATTTTGTCGTTTGAAATCACGTTTACCGCGCTCAGCTCCTTTCGAGCCCATTTCTTAACGTCTCTGCTACACTGTTTATAAATCACAAATACGCCAATCAGTAATAGTATGGCAGACATACTGATTACCGTCACGCTATATATTTCAACTTTGCTTTCATTGTGTGATTGTTGCGCGTCATTAGCACCATTTTGCGCGATAATTATTTCTTCGGATTTTTCTTGTTTACTATTAGGCTTCCCCATCTCAAAAGTTTGCAAAATAAACGTGATGAAATTATAATAAGTACTTTGTAACAAATGTATTCGAGTACACTCTGCTTATGACTAAAATATTTTAAAATACTCATCTTATAAGAGTTACAAAAATCTATGTCAACATTTCTTATTTAGTGTATTAGGCCTTGTACATACTGCTAGCTATGCCACGTTACACGCTTTGTTCTTTACATTTAATCACTGCAATTTATTCCACTGCGACACATAACGCCGCCGGTTCGCTTCGTCAGTATGTCCAAGCCTAATCTATGAACTATTTACCTACTTGAGGTTTGCTTAATAAACTATACTAAAAATCGTACTGGCGGTTTTATTATTCGTCCAGAACGGGTCGTTTTAACATTAACTTCTCTAGGTTTCCCGATTAGGTTTGTATCATGTTGCAATTCGGCCAGTTGCTCGTCGACTTCCTGCGCTTTCGCTAATTCATCATAATTTATGACCGTTGGACATTCTACGGACTCGACGCGTGGTAGCGCGTCAGCAATCCTTCGACGTGTTGTATGTCGCTAGTAAATTCGCTAATGTACAACAATTGTCTTGTCCTTCTCGGTGTCTCTTTACACGGTTTTTCACCTTGCCAGGCGCGGTTTCTGTACCGAAAATGGTACTTGCACAACCACCCTGGATCTCCTGGTGCCTTTCGGGCTTTTGACTGCGACCTGCTGGCACTCCTATAGTACCTACGTCCTCGGCCGCGTCCTCTCTCCATGCTGCTGCGCCCATACTTCCCCTGCTGTACTTCGTTACGCAGGCTTGCTTCTTCTATTTGCGATTTCTTCATCTGGGTAAAAATATTTGTTGCTGCATACATGATTTACTGGATTACTTAAATAAATTCTTAACTTAGCCTTCCGAGGCCGCCGCGTACGTCGGAAGTGAGTCACCCTCTCCGCACTTGTTCTTGCACTATTTCACTTTTTTTTTTACACTGTTTATTGTTCACTTAAAAATGTTCACGGGGTCACCACTGTCGGAACCTTTTTTTACGTCTTCTTTTCTCATTTCGAACCTTTTCTCACGTTTTCTCTTTTTTCACGTTTTTTGATCACGTCGGGACTATGTTTTCTCTTTTTTCACGTTTTTTGATCACGTCGGGGTCACCACTGTCGGAACCTATGTTGTCACCCTATAACCGTAGGGGTAGGTGTCGGTACCTATAGTGTGGGTTCCGGTAAATGTCTAACTTAACTCCGTTCCTTTTAGCGGGTATAATTAATACGATGGAAATACGATTGTAGAATATTTAATCCTCCAAGTAAGTTACAATCAGTGCGGCGTGTGGAGGATGACTGCGGGCGCAAGGTAACGCGCGGGCGCGGGTGGCCGCCGACATTCGACGCCAGCTCCGCGCCTCTATTCCAAACTGCAACTCAGCGCATTCCTTGCCCCCACAGTTTCAATTTGAAATAGCCTACATATAGCCTTTCAATTTGGGCTACACTGCTGCTTGACACATTGGCTTCAATATCAACTTTGTGTTTAAAAACTGATACACACCTGGGTGTCTTGGGCCCTAAGACCTAAATATGTGCAAATAAGACAGATGTGTGGTCACGGCATCACTAAAAGCAAGTTCGTATAGACCGAGTGGCTGGCCCTGATGTCAGAGTTTCAAAGCCGCCCGAACGTTTCTGATATGACGGCATCACTGAAAGAAAATTGCGTAGATAACGCACATTCTCACACAAATGCAGAAAAAAAAATATGTTTAGTTCTATTTGAATATACCTAGGGTAGGGTGTCCCTTATATGGCAAAAAAAAATTTTTTTTAGAATTTCGAAACGCATACCCTCCAATTTTTTTATAAATGCTAAAATGTACTTAAATATGAAATTTCATATCTGTAGCATGATTGCAACCCGTGCCGACCGAGCTCTAAAGTTTAATAAAAAATGGTGTTTTGGTCAGACATTTTGGTTTGATCCAAAACTAATTAAAATGCAACAAATGAAGTAAATATGAGTAAAACTAAAAAAATATCAATACAAACATTTATTCAAATACAAATTATGATAATAATGAATTAGGGTAACTTCTCTTTAGTGTAGTTTTTTTACAGTCTGGATACAGATTTCTATGTTCCTGAACACAACGCAACAAAAACTGTTTTTGCTCTTCTTCAGCCGTGATAAGACCATTAAAATCTTGCATTAATTTAACAGCTCTTTCAGCAGTGTCATTTACGACCTTCAAACGACTTAATCGTTTTCTAGCTTCCAAAAAAGCAGGATTGTCACCCCACGAAGATACGTCTTCCCGAAGAAAACTGTCGTCGATCTGTAGTCGAGATAGAAATCGTTTGCTTCTTTGAGTCACAAAATCATCCAGCGTCATATCTGAAATGAAGAAAAAACCATTAAAATAAGCAAAAACTAAACCACAAAACTTTGAAAAAGAAACAAGAAAATATTAAGTACTTACCAAACAAATTTTGCGTAATTTCTTCCTTCGATGGGACATAGCGTTTAGAGGAATCTGAACTTTCGTCTCTGTTTAAATTATTAATCATTTTTGTCTTGGTTTTGGTATCAACTTCTTCATCAAAGAGTGATAACATGACTGTTTCTTCACACAAATACCATAAATGATGAATAAACTTGCTTATGGATGCCTTGGAACTTGTCGCGTCTACTTTTTCATATTCTTTTAAAGCTTTCAAAAAGGACAAGTCTTGGTTAGGTGCTTTAACTGCCATTGTACATTCGAGCCAAGGTTTGGTATACAAGGTGACGATAAATAAACAAACATCTTGTAGAGCATTTTTGTCCTTTGCAGTAATTTTAAGTTGCGATTGAAGCAAACATATTTTTATAGAATAGATTGCTCTCGCCATCCATCGCGCTTGATGCAAAGCTCCGGGGGGCCTGAGTTTTAGTTTATTCTCTGTGTCTCCTCCTAAGAACACAACGCATAGTTCAACCAATTCGCGGTAATCGTCTCTAACAAAAGATTTTTCCAGTTCAGTCTTATAAAAAGTTAACAAAGATGTAATGTTTGTCTTAGCAATATGTGCTTTAACGAAATTTAGAGGTGACTCAATGTTATCAGTGTTAATATTTTTCCAATTATCTCTTAACTTTTTGAAAATTGGAATATCTGGGCTACTTGTAATATGTTTTACCTTGGTTTCAAAAACAGCTTTAAGGACCAACTCATAAACATGATGACGACAAGCAAAAAGCAGCAATTCCCTTTCTAAAGTCTGCTCCAAAATAGCACAAGCTCCATTGAAACGGCCAGTATTGGAAGCTGTTGTATCGCAGCACATTATCTGTACTTTGTCATGGAGGGTCCAGTCAAAGAGAGCAGTTGAAATGGCTTTAGCTTGATGTTTTCCAGAAGAACTCTCTAATTTCGGTACTGCAAGAAGCTGTTCTCTATCGTCAAATGAAGCAATAATTGGCAAGCGTTCTTCTTTTGAACTTCGTACATCCAATCCAGGTAATAGTTTTCCATCCCAATGAACTGTGACTACGTCAGGCAAATTATTCTGGAAGTCAGTTTTTATTGCTTCTGCCCTGGATTTTCTCGCTTGAGTACGAACTCGCTGAATCGAGGATTTGTTTATAGGGAAATCATCGCTGTTCAGACCAAGCGCTTCTACAACCGCATGGAGAATGTAAACTGAGTCCCTTATGCTTAATTGGCATCGATCTAAAGCTGCTACCAGTTTAGGAGTTATTAAACTTTTCGTGCCTCTTTTAAAACTTTTTTCAGGGCAAGGAATCTGAGTACTAAGTTCAGAGTTCGAAATCTGTTCCTCATCCGAATTCTCAAGACATTCCAAGTTATCTATCGAAGAAGTAGATGCAACAGCCAATAACTCTTTTTGTTTTACCTTTCTTTCCTCTTCTTCCAATCGTCTTTGCCTAACTCGTTCTTCTTTCTCCGCCAATTTTTTGTCGATTCCACCTAAGCATCCCGGTCGACCTGGCTCTCTCTGTTTCCTTAAGAAATCTTTGTCTTCCTCTATCTTCATTCTGTCAAAGGCATCTGCATGTGCAATATCAAATAAGTTATCAAGGTCTTTTACAAAATTATTTTCACGATTCTTGAAAGTCAACTGAGTTTTCTTACAGTTTTTTTGCAGCTCCCTCCAAACATGATATAAATCAACAAGTTTCTTCACGCAGTTAGGGATTGCCTTCGTAGGAATTCTGGCTTTTTCCCAAAATATAATGCACTCTCTTATAACAAGATTCGCACTTTCACTAACAGTCAGCTTGACTTCACGAATATTGTAAAATAAAACGGTGAGAACTTGTCGATGAGATGGTAATTTTGCACCATTTATCTGGTGGCTTGGCAGTCCGATAAGGAAAATATTTTGTTTATCACGTCGTAATTCCACAGACATTTTCACAAAATAAACAACAACGCACTAAAAATGTTAGAAATCACTTATGAAATGACAATTGAAACTCGCAGTAACAGGTCGCCGCGCTGCTCCCGCGCAACTTGTATGGACAAGTTAAAAACTCAAGTCGGCACGGGTTATCGTTCATTAATCGGGCTAATATTTATTTCTAGACTATATTAGGTCCATACGAAACTTTTTAGAAGGTATGCGTAAAAATATATTGAAGTTGAATTTCAAGGGACACCCTAACCTAGGGGTTAAATCCTAACAGTTGATGACGTCACAGTCTTGTTAACTTCATGACAGCTATTGCTAGTTTTTCAGGTAAGCTCAAAAGTATGCTATCTAACTCTTTTGCCTCTCAAGCCAGAGAGATCGAGTTCGGACCCAGCCGACGGCACGCACCAATTTGTTCATTGTGTGAACATAATAATAAACAGAAGTGAAGATCACCCTATTTAGGTCTTTCTGTCAGTCTTTTTACACTTGTCAACTCTGGACAAAGTACACCAAAAAGTCACTAGACGGTATCGGAGTTGCCTGTAACAACATTTTTAGGCAACTAATGGGGCTCAAACGCTATTGCAGTGCCTCTGGCATGTTCCTGGAAGCGCGCGTTAATTCCTTCCAGGCCATACAGAGAAGCCGAATAGCGAAGTTTATGTCCAGAGTTTTCAAGTGTAAAAACACTATTATTAGGAGTCTGTCAGAAAGAATTTTTTTGACACCTGTGTACAGACGATAGCTGCAAATTGCAGCTTGAACGTAGGGAGGTACATGAACTGTTATTGTACCAATTTTAATTTTAATAATTTTATTTATATTTTATTAGACTGTTACTTGTTATGTAAACAAATATTATGGATCTCGTGTCTGAAATAAAGCTATATTATTATTATAATTATGATTATTATTATTATTATATAATTATGTGCGTATTATTTTAATGTCATCTGCTACATAACTGGAGCCCGGTGTATGGCGAAAGGCTCATCTCCTGTTACATTTGGGACTGAATATCGTCCGGCAAAGTGTCGGTGTTAAATTTAATACATCTCTGCGCCAGACCCTTTGGGAAATGGTGTGACTGTTTGTTTATGTTACATTTGTCTTAACTCTTTAGCTTCTTAAATATACCAACTCATGCAAAACGATCAAACCATTGAAAAAAACTTCATAATTTTATAGGTACCAGTACTATACTTAACATCAGAGAGGCTGAGATCGAACTTAACAAAGCAATTGGAAAAATCACAAAGATTTTTCTTAAGTTCTTACTCTGTAGGATTCTGTTCGTTTAAAAGGTTTCCACCGTCAAAGTATGTGGGTTTATTAGCACCTATCAAGATAAAACTACGAGGCGGGGTCAGTCGTTTAATTAAGAAACCTTGAATCTGGTGCGGTTTGGACTGATTTATCGTAGCCTGTCGAATGAGCGTTTAAAAAGGGCACGAAACGTAAGTAGCTACTTATTAAGAAAAACTTGGTATGAAAACTTTCACTTGAACTTGGTGAGACATGACGAGCGGCACTAGCCGATACCTACAACAGCTGTTTTGGGTGAGCGCGCGCGCGATGTACGATATAATCATTGTTTCTTTAAGTATTAATATTTAGTTAGTTTCTTTAAGTATTTATATTTTTATTTTATTCTTTAGGTATTTATATTATTACATAATATGGCATATCTAAGCTAAATAAGGGTGAGAACTGTTTGTCCTAGACAAACCGCATTGGTTTTATGGGCATGTTTAGTTTAAGCTGTAGTTGTATTTAAGTTAACAATAATAATAAAAATAAAAAAACGTAATAATTTAGTAAAAATTATTAATGAACTCTTGTAGGTCTGAGACTGCCTCGGTGGCTCAGTTGGTAGTGAACCTGCCTTCTGAGCTAGGGAGCGTGGGTTCGATTCCCAACTAGGGCTAACATTTATGTGATGAACATTAGTGTTTGTTCTATGTCTGAGTGTTAAATATCTATCTATGTATGTATTTAAAATATATATGTACTCGTATGTCTGTATATCAGTCTTTGGCAGCCATAGTAGGTATGAGCTTTACTTAGTTTGGGGTCAGGCGACCGTGTGTGGAATTGTCCTGAATTTATTTATTAATATTATTATTATTTATTTATATATAAGTTTTGTACAGGCCATGTCGTAAAAAGAAGTAAAATGCCATTGCAGATTAAAAAGGATCTAGAATTAACTATGTTTAATCGTAAAGAAGATTAGAAACTTGTGCTTCTCACTGAAGGAATCTCAAAATGTACCTCCAGACAAGATAGCTTTGAGTCTAGAATTCAGGCACTGGAAGAGAGAGACACGACTATTGCTACTTTAAAAGCGGAAGTAAATCAGCTGAAGGAGCAATTAAATAATCAGTCGCAAATATCCCTCAACAAAGAACTCGAAATATTGGGCGTAAATGAGACCGCCAACGAAAACTTGGAGCACATAGTCATGGTCACAGCAACCAAAATTGGAGTTAGCCTTACCGAGTGTGAAATAGATTCAGTAACTCGCGCTGGACCAAAAATTAATAAAACCACCGGCAAAGACTTATCATCATCATCATCCTCGCCAAGGCCCATAATTGTCAAGCTGGTAAGAAAAAGCAAAAGAGATGAAGTTCTTAGGGCCACCAAAGCCCGCCGACATACTATGACTCTAACATCCTCGGACCTGAACCTGGTGGGGCCTCCACGAAAAATCTATATTAATGAACACCTTACAAAGGCCAACAGATTGTTGTTTCGTGACGCCAGACTGCGGGCAAGGGAGTCCGAAGTCCGTTTTTGCTGGGTCAGTAATGGTCGAGTTTACCTGCGCCGAGATGAAGGGAAACCTGCAATACCGATCAATAGCTACTCAGAACTTGACCGCGTTCTACCAGAGCGCGGCAGCAGCAGCCAAGGTCCAGCTGAAGCCCACTCCGTCCAGCCGGCGGAAATCATCTAAATTATACAGAAGATGTTATATTGTCATTCAATTGCTAATATTATGTCTATCTCAAACTCTTACAAACTTAGGAATTTATAGTAATTATTACGAGCATCTTAGTTTGCATAACCTAGAAACCTGTTTAAGCTTAATTCTTGTTAATAAGTGTATGACTAGAGCATATTTAATTTTAGCTGTAATACTAATACATTATTTTTTACATAAAATTAATTTGATAATATTTTCACATAATATGTTTACCATTCACTCACACACGCAAACTCTCACACACGTTCATCTACACACATATGCTGCACAAGCAACAAAAACACATTTTCCACATCAAATACCGATAACAATTTACTTACAAGTACATCTAAACATGGACCGAACATGCCATATCTCCCTAGCCTGCACTACTCAACATTATTTACGGCGGAATCTCATCAGTGTGACACCAGTATCCTTTAAAAATAACCAAATCAACACATCAAAAACGTTTGACAATGGGTAATTTAGACGCATACGATGATTTAGAAAAATCTCTAAAGATAGAGTGTCACACTATTGATAAAGCCGAGTCCTGTAAAAATTACATAAAACCGTACAATTTCAAAGTTCTGTCTTATAATATCAGAAGTATAAATAAAAATTTCATCAAACTTATTCCGACTTTAAAACGCCTCGAAATCAACTTTGATGCCTTGGTTCTCTCGGAATGCTGGCTTCAACCACACTCTCATATACCTCAGCTACCTGGGTTTAATGTATATGATACAAACAAATTCATCAATAAAAGCGGAGGTGTGACTATCTACGTTAGGGATTCTTGGTCAGCATCAGTGCAAGAACCTAGTTTTGAAGATGCAAACTGTCTTGTTGTCACCGTTGGCAATTGTTTAAAACTTGTCGGCATATATAGATCTCCTGCAGTTAGGGAACTTAACAGGTTTAACACTTCTCTCGAAAATATATTGGCTAGTACGAAGAGCTCAGCGACGGTAATAGTTACTGGAGACATTAATATAGATCTATTAGAAGACCCGCCTGGTCCTGATAATGACGACTACCAGTGCCTCATGGCAGGACAAGGTTTCCTTTCAACAGTTACCGAACCTACCCGTGTCAAAACCTGTTTGGATCATGCGTTTATCAAAACGAAAGGCAAAGCACTAGGAATAATCTGCAAATGCCCTGTGACGGACCATGATCTGTTGATTATAGGCGTGTCCGCTAAGTTAAATTGCAATAGACGGAAAAGCCAAATGGCTACTAGGACTAATTTTCAGGAAGTCGCAAATGAGCTTAAAAGTATTGACTGGCAGGAGGTCCTGAAAATAAATAACGTAAATGAGGCGACATCGGTCTTTAGCAAAATTGTAGCAGAGTGTATTCATAAACATACTCATACTTATAAAACTAGCCGCTCTAAAGTCATTTTAAAACCCTGGATCACGCCTGGGCTGTTAAGGTGTACGAGACATCGCGATAACCTCCATCTTAAGTTGAGAAAGGATCCACAAAACGATATGCTGAAAACTACATATAACCGTTACAAAAATTTTTGCAACAATTTACTGCATAAACTCAAGACCGAGTATGAGAATACCCAGCTAGCAAAACATCAGGGTAATCCTAAAAGTATGTGGAAAGCTATTAAAAATGTTTGTGAGATACCTACTATCAAAAAAGACTCCGATGAGCTTATTGGAAGCGCGGATGATTCTAAGGACGCATTAAATAACTGCAACACACATTTTGCGACAGCGGGAGCAAACTTGGCATCTAAAATTCTACTCAAGTTGGGCTGCACACAAGATGATCTGAGTCATAATGTATCCCCACATAGCTGTAGTCCGAACTCACTCTTTCTTGCTCCCACAGATTTAAGTGAAATAAATAGCATAATTACAGGTCTTAAGTCAGATAGTGCGCCAGGTGAAGACACTATAGCACCTCTTATACTAAAATATGCTAGGAATGCACTTCTCGTGCCTTTGACTCACCTTTGTAACCTCAGCATAGCTTCAGGGATATTTCCAGATTGCTGGAAGACCGCATTAGTAATACCAATTCATAAAAGTGGTTCCAAGTCAACCCCTGATAATTACAGACCAATTTCCCTCCTAAGCACAGTGTCAAAAATTCTAGAAAAACTTGTGAATCAAAGGCTCGTGAACTTTTTGGAAAAGTATAAGCTCCTCAATGATCGCCAATTTGGGTTTAGGCGCGGCAAGTCGACAGAGGATGCTGTACAACTATTAACAGAGACAGTGGCTACATATCTAGACAGTGGACAAAGATGCATTGGCGTCTTTCTCGATCTTGCCAAAGCGTTCGATACTGTCTCCACCCCATTGCACTGGCAAAGTTAGAGCGCTTTGGTATTCGAGGAAATGCACTAGCCTGGTTTAAAAGCTACCTATCTAACAGGCGTCAGTATGTCAAAGTAGGTGGACAAATGAGCGATAAGATGGAAATTAATTTCGGCGTCCCACAGGGTAGTATATTAGCTCCCACCTTGTTCACGCTTTACATAAATGACATTCTCAGCAGCAACCTACCAAACGCTGAATTAATCTGTTATGCCGATGACACTGTCGCTATTTTTCACGGCAGAGACTGGGACTACGTTGTTAAGGAAGCTGAAAACGGTATGTCATTATTGTATCGGTGGTTAGATACAAATCTTCTAACTCTAAACATTAAAAAAACAAATTTTATTGCATTCCACATCACGGAAGCCACTGAAACAAACCTGACAAAAATACAAATTCACAACAAAGAATGCGAGGTATTTACCCATAATTTTACTAAACTGTGCTGCCCGTGCAATTCTATTTCGAGAGTCAAGTGCACTAAATATCTGGGTGTGATGATAGACCAAAATTTATCCTTCAAAGACCATATTTCCTACGTGTCCAAAAAAGTTCGAAAACTTATTTATATTATGAGAATTCTTAGATCCGCTGCCAAAGACGAAATGAAAATCATAGTCTACAAATCCTTATGTCAATCGCTCTTTGAATATTGCATAGGTGTCTGGGGAGGTGCTGCTAAAACGCACATGATACAGGCTGAGAGGGATCAAAGAGCAATTCTTAAGGTAATGTTAGGTAAAGCAAGACGCTATCCCAGCGAACTGCTCTATAAGCAGACATCTGTGTTGACGGTTAGGCAGCTCTTCATCAGGCGTGCTGTAGCCAAGAGACTGCAGATCACAACCAAGCAAAGTGATCCTAAGAGGAACAATAGACCTTTAAGTCAACCTTTGCCAAGGATTAATACGCACTTTGCCGCTCGTCTTCCAAAGTATGTGCATATTTTTACCTACAACTCGTTAAGTAGACACGTAGACATACAAAATAAGCATTTCTCCGCATGTAGGAATCAGATACATAACTGGCTCATGGGACTTACATACGATCAGACTGAACGACTTGTTTTGTTTGGTGAAATGAAAATTAGAGAAGTTTTCCCATCCTAGTAATTGAACTTAATACCTCTGTTAATGCCATAATTCAATCATACTCACACACACACACACTCACACACACACACACACACACACACACACACACACACATACACACACTTTCTTATTACATGTATATTATTTTGAATAAGTATTATAATAATAATTTCAAACTCACATTATCAATTTTCATATTTAGTGTTAATTTAGTTATATTATCGTGTTCCCTAAATATTGTTGATACCTAATTATATAAATAGTCGAATGCGTAAATGTGTCCACTACCAAGCACGGAAATTGTATTTGGTAAACAGTATCACTGGGTGCCCAAAATACAGGCTTCGCCTAGTTTGGGACCCACTGCTATTCATTTGAGTACTCGAACTGAGTGTTAAGGGTCACGTTTTTGAATATTGTGTTTTTGTATGTATACTTTCAATATTGTCAATAAATATTATTATTATTATTATTAAACCACCAATTTATAACAGTAAAGTTTTATAATAGAAGAAAAATGTTAACATAGATGACTTTGCATAGGTATACGCACCGATGTGGGTATATGTAAGTAATGAAAAATTAGCTTTGGTAAAATTGATATCTCTTTTCTAACGCTATTTCGATGTTGTTACAAAAGAGAGAAAATATCTGTACTTCTTAAAACATAAATATTCACACTTATCCCCGCGTCAGACTCTGCCAGCCCTTTCCGGGAAATACGCGTGACTATTAATGCTACAACACCCACACTTTGCCGGATAAAATGTAGTCATATATAATTCAACTTATATAAAAGATAAACTTGATAATCCTAAATATGTTTTGAGACTAAGGCCGTATTCAGAAGCGACGCTTGGTCATGAATCTCGATTCAAAACTGTTTTGATGTATGGTAAAACCAGTTATAAATAGAGATTCATGACTGAGAATTGCGCTCACGCACGTCGACGCACGAAAACCATGATCAGTAGGGTGGAGCGAAAATGTATGGAGCAAAAAAAAAATCGTTTTATCTCAACGGAATAGGGATGAAAAGTTGTCTTATAATATTCAAAACAAGTGTACAAAATTTGACTTACCAGTCGCAATATTTTGAGGTGCCCCAGAGGAGATGAAAATAAAAAATAAAAAAAGCCAGTTTTTCTATTTATTGCAAAAATTAAACATTAAAAAAGCAAACTTAAATATCAAACTGTTTTTTCGTATTGAAAGTAGGCATTCGTTTACGCGAAAGCAGTCTCGCTCTAATGAAACCGTCTCTTTTATTATCTCCACAAACTGCATTTGATGCTTCTGTCACCAACTTGATGCAGCGCTCTACTGCTTGAGTGTGACATGGAAAATCAATCAAATCTGACACATGCTGAGACCGTTCTTGACCACATCTTTCAAGGTTTCATCAGACATATTTAAAGTAAGAGGTGGTTCCGTTATCTCGCAATCTCGCCACGTAATAATATCAGTATAATGTTTGGCGTCAAAATTAAATGTAGGAACCTTAAACATCCGAAGTCCTTGAACATTCTCTGATCTTGCTTTGATAATTCTTCGGTATGCAAGATCCCTTATAACCTCTCTGTCATCGCCAAGCATAGCAAGAAGAAGATTTTCTGGATGCCCGAAATACCCGTTTCGCTGGATTACCTTGTCAAAGATTTTCTTCAAATTGGCATCCAAATAACGACTAAGACTAATGGTTTGCCATAGGTGCGATCAATGATATGACTTGGGTCGTTTGATGAAATAATGCCAACATCTTTCAAGACAGAAGAAGCTATAATAGCAGCGGCTCTATCCGAAACTCCAGTACGATCGCATGCAAGAGCTAATGAGGTTAAATTCAATCGCTTTTTTTTCTTAGATGGCGAAGCTTTATGTTTTACCTGTTCTAGGTTTTTATACTGAGGACTAGTAGATGGCACAAGCAATCTATCGCATGAGCTGCTGCTTTCTGTTACCAAATCATCAGTCAATGAACGAGAACAACAAGTTTTATCAAAATAGTTTACCTCTCTACTGCGATATAAAGCTTTTTCTTTTATGCCGAAGCAAAAATTTAAAAAAAATAAAATCGCTCCACCCTAATGATCAGTCTTGAATCTCGATTTAAAACGAAACTAAACACAAAACCCATTATTAAATTGAGATTCATGACTGAGCATTGTGCTCACGCACGTCGACGCACGAAAACCACGATCAGTCTTGAATCTCGATTTAAAACTAAACTAAACACAAAACCCATTATTAAATCGAGATTCATGACTGCATGAGCGTTCTTTTAGTATGCGGACCTTAGATTTGAAAACCATTCTACAAAATTTTACTAAACAGTTCAGAGTTCCCTCTTCTTTCTCTTTCTGCCCTTACTCCACTCAGGTGGGGTGGTACAGTATGTATGTTACCAGTAAATCCATCACTGGCATCATCCTTACTGTAAAATATTTGGGTTAGGTTTGACTATGAAACTTTCATTTCCATTTACGTAACAATACTCGTTTTCCTCGAAGAACATTTTGCAGTATATTGGCTTGTCCGAGCCGTCAGGAGCGAACTGACGGAGCGGGCTGCGGTTTCAGTTTAATCAAACCGGTAACTCGCCACGACAATGTGCCGGTAATAGTTTTACTGAAACTGACTGGACGGCGGAATTAGCTGCTACGAAACATTGTTAGTGAGTTTGAACTTTTATGATAGAACTTAATAGTGATTCTGGTTGGAGGAAAAGATTTCTGTACTATGCTGCCAAAGGGTGTGGTAATACTTAAGGGTGTTGTTCAATCAACATGAACGACGTTTGGATTTTATGTTAGCTAAATTTAAAAAAAAAGTCTTAATACAAATTGATCACGTTGTCCTGCCAATTTGAAATAAAAGATAATTTTACAGAGGTTAATTTACACTCACTAGTGGTGGGCGGTACAAACGACATTTTAGATTACCATGACATGATGAGCCTGTAATTCAATTTAAGCACTTAGTACCTTTTTTTTACAATAAATATATATTTGAGACTGTTTGCACTATAAGGTATTTTTTTGACCCGTGGTTAAAAATGGCCTATAATTATGGTAAACCAAAGTAATAGCTATCGCCATTGCAAATTGCATCCAAATCCGTCCATCCGTTTAAGCATGAAGTAGTATACCAACCAAACAAAAACTTTCGCATTTATAATAAAAATATATTCGGGACATTTTTCACACACGGTCGCCCGATCCCAAACTAAGCAAAGCTTGTACTATGGCTGCCAGAGACTCATATACATACATAGATAGATATCAAGTAAGTAGGACAAGAGGAAAAAGTGAAAAATAAATAACGTAACCAACAACATGCCAAACTGAGGCACAGAGGTTATTAAAAAATGATTCGTAATATACGAGTACAATTTATGAAGAAGCGATGCAAAAATATTTGAATTTGCTAACAGCTCTAACAGGTTTTTTCTTAATTTCTTAGTAAACTTTAATTAAGGTAAGAACACATTTACGACTTCTCAACTCGACTGACTGAAAACTAAAATAATTACTCTAAAAGCCAAAACATGTAAAGGAGCATACGACAGCGTCATAACAAAAACTAAAAGCCGGAAACCGAAGTTTTCCTCAAAGATTACCAGCGAAGTTTACACTCCGTCTCGCTGTTTAGTTTCCTTTAGTCGAGCTCTTTGATAAAAGTTTTCTTGGAGCCCACTGTTGGCAATTTCACACATTTCTAAAAGGCTCGATGCCGTAAAAAGAAAGTGCAGCTGCAGCGGTTGCTAGTTAGGTAGTTGTTTTATTGGTATTTTGTGAAAAAAGTGGGTGTTATATACCTCTGCCAGCCCCTTCGGAGAAAAGGGGTGGCGATTTGTTATGTTATGTTTTGAAAAAGTTTTGGTATCTGATAGTAGCTAATATTTAGGTTTAATCTTTTTTCTCTCTCGTTTTCGACTATGTGTCTCATTATGGTGGCTATGATAGTAGGTATATGGTGGAATCAGCTATAGTAGTAAGTATATGGTGTAATCAGCTTGGTCGACATCATCTCCTGAAACCCCACACTCTCTTATGACAAACAGACGGACGGGCGAAAAGCTATATATAAAAAGAGAGCGTAGTCAAACCCCATTCGGTTTCTTTTTTACCATTCAAATGCGAAACCCTTAAAATCTTGTATACTTTGCAAAAATATTGTGTCGAGTATTGATAAATGATTTTGTTGTAAGATAAGAATAGTAGGAAAATGTTCTTCTTCAAAATATAAAATTGTCAACAAATATTTACTCAAACAAATAGAAAGTTCACTGTTTAATTCAGCTTGTAAAACAACTTAAGTGAAACACACACAGCTTGGACAAAAGCTCGTTATTTATAGCTTAACATTTATAACTTCGCGCTGCATACAAACTAATTATTTTGTTCAAGCATTTTGGACTTGAGGTCTTTATAAAATATTCTCTGGAAATTACAGGAAAATTTGTTAGGTGGTATTAAAATTAGGTGATAATTTATTTTATGTCAGGAAAAAAGTGTAGTGGTTTGCCAAAAAGATATTTTAAAGAGAAACATTGTTAAACATAGCGATAATTTTAGTGAGGCATACTTTGTACCTTGATACTAATTAATACCGGAATATGATAATAGCGATTAAAAAATTCTGAGCAAATAAAAAAAAACTAACTTGGGAAAAACCTATCTATTTTATTATCTGCATAGTATAAAACAAAGTCACTTTCCGCGTTATCCTCTAACTTCTTCTAAACCATGGACAGGGATTTTGATGCAGTTTCCACGGAAGGTTTATATTAATTTAACATAATAATTTTTTGTATCTAAATTACACCCGGCGAAGCCTAGCTAGTTATTAATAAGGTTTCTGTTGCTATTAATTTTCTTTATAAAGCGATTCATATTAAGCGATGGCCGCCTAGTTGGGAGAAGGCCCGCCTCTCAAGCCAGAGAGAACGGGTTCGAACCCAGTCGACGGCACGCACCAATTTGTTCATTGTGTGAGCATATGTGCGTATTGTATGTCATCTGCTACATGACTGGAGCCCGCCCAACAGGCTCGCCCCCTGTCACATTTGGGACTGAATATCGTCCGGCGAAATGTGGGTATCGTATTACACCTCTGCCAGCCCCCTCGGGGGAAAGGCGTGACGGTATGCTATGTTATGTTTATTTTCTTATTTTTATAGTTATTGTGTACCGTTTCAAATATAGGTCTGTCTTATTGCATTGTACTCCAATCTTAAGTCCAAACCCATGTTCCTTGTCATTTAATTTTGTATCGGATTGCGACTGGCTTAGGCAGTGTCTTCCTAACACCTTGTCAACCATCACCGTCAGTCTGTTTTATTCAAGAATCATACTCGTAAGAGCAAGTAGGATAAAATATGCAACGAATCACTACGAATAAAGTCTCGTTCCCACCTGCAAGAAAACTTCTGCAATGAATGTCCGACAGTCTGTCCGATAGCAGCTTGCAAGTGTAAACTACGTAACAAGTGGTGTTGCGACAACACAATTAAGTGCTGTTGTCGGACATTTTTCGCTGGATTTTTCTTGCTTGTGGAAATGCTCCCTAAGTTTGCAGAGCTAATTCAGATAGATCAGACACTTGATATTCCATGATATTATTTAGAGAGCTTAGAAACGGTCTACAATAACCAATTAGCAGACTAGTTGGATGAAATAAACCACTATATTTAGTACTCGGATCTAAATTCTAAACAAGCCAGTTTGAATTTCGTAAGCAATTTAATTTACCTTTAGTAAGTAATTGGTGCAAAAGTTGTAAGTGATTTTGACAGTTTGAAGGGATCGAAAACTAGTATTTAGTTTTTGATCCCTTCAAACAGTCAACTGTCAGCATTAGATCAAGTGGATAGGGTTATATCCAGACAATACAAACAAACAAACAATATGCTGTTATATTATCTTCTTACCATAGGTACTTGTACTGGTAATAAGTAGTGACGTTATTTTGCCTGAATCAATAGCCTGATTGGATACAAAAATATTTGCACTAAAATGTACGCTGTCATAAAAAATCCTAATCACTTAAAAGGAGGTTTCTATCATGGAAAAAAAAAGATCCCAATATAGTCTTCCCAAATGAGAACTGCCCGAACTCCAATCAGTCCTTTTGCGTAGAGGAAAGAACAAATCGGTTGCCCGCATACGATTCCGACTGAAATATTGATGACGGATCGGCCCAGGGGGACGATTATTTGAATCGGATATCTGTATCGGGAGCGCTCTCCGACGATACGCAACTCACAATTGTAGAAGTTTTTATTACCAGCTGTAACAGCACGGGTCTTTTCTCGTCAGCTATTCCTTTGCCGTAGAGTCGGAATTCCTACAGTCTGAAATTATACGCAAAGGCGTATGGCACGATTTTCGACTATGTAAATCGAATACTCAACGCCTTTTTATGAGCTCTGACAGATGAGAATACCTATGAGCCGAGCTGTTTTTATGAGCTTCCAAATTTTTTATAACAGTAAAGCCGTTCACGATTGAATCCGCTCGAGACGAGTAAATTTTGAAAGTAATAACGCCGAATAAAATGTGGGGAAGACAGTAAATTGCAATTTAACTTTGATCGTGACTCGTTAAGTTATAAAACAATTCACCTTTCGGGGGTTCTTCAGTCAAGCTGGAAGGACATAATTTGCAAATCCCGCCCTAAATCTTCAAAGTTAAATTTCCTCTCGTGGATTTTTCTACCTTCGAAATCTCGACGATACTTCATAAAATTGGACACCGGACCGGCGACCACTTGGTCTAATTGGCAGCGTCCCAGATCCTGTGCCTCTCAAAATTTATGACGAATTTCTGCGCTCGGACCGGCTGCCCTTATGCCTAACTTTGACTTTGACCATCACCCAGACGTAGTTTGTGTACCTTACGTTTGTTGCTTTGGGTATTTCAATAGGATAGAGCTCGTAGAAGCTTCCTTTCATGTTCGACCATGCATTAAAAGATAGTGCAACCTATAGTGCACTGCAATACCGTACCGAGTTAGAAAGAGAAAACTTTAACTAATAAAGATAAAACAAGGACTTTTTTCTATCACATTTTCAAGGTCATTACCCTCAACTTTTTCTTCTTCCAGCCTTATCTTCAGAGTCGACTTCATTCCGACAATTACTCTTCATTTACCACAATACCCGGCGAAACCGCGGAGGTGAGATATCCCTTTGTCAGCCTCGTGATAAATACACACGTAAGCCAGCGAGATTAATGCTGTTACGGCTATATTCTCCGGACGTGCATGGTCCCTTTATAGCGCCAAGTAACTTAATATTAATCCATGGCTCTGCCGAAATGGCCTCAGGTATTATGTGGGCGAGGTTACGAAAAAATGGCAGCTCATATTTTTTCAGGTAGATTGTTTTGTTTTACTGGAAATTTTGAGAGCCTACGTGGAAAATTAAATAGCTGCTTAGAGACAAAATCGAATGTATTCCATTAACTAAATCTACAACGTCTGTGAACGTTATCAAATAACTACCTAACTGTTCCACACGAAAAAAAAAGTTTCGTTGCTTTTCAGTGAGTTGGTTACACTGAGACCTCTGCTTTATTCGTGTCAGTTCGCGTCACTTAAAACTAAACGCATAATGACCAAGAAACCGACCATCCATCCGAACCATCGCGCAAACTTGAGCTCCTGCTAAATTCATCAATGCCTACATTGAATAATCGGGCCGGTCACCTGCCAATTATCCGCTACGGTTCGGACGAAATTTATTGTGAAAGCCCCACGGCGCATCTATTATACGCCTCTTTTTCCAATATGAGGCATTTCACGGTCCGATGAGGGTTCGAAGTTTAATTTTGCTGATGAAAAAGGTGGTTGGGATGACGGGCGCTAAAATTGGTGGGTCGGTTGATAAGTTTAGATGGATGTATCGCTGGCCATATTGGACCGTTTAAAGGATGTAAAGACAAAGACGATGCCTTATCAGCGCTTATGCTAGTTTCAAGGAACTAAAAGCCACGTACGAATCAGTGATGATATCTCTTAAAAGCTTTATCACTCGATGCCTTGATTTATAGTTCTAAGGTTTAAGTACCTAGTTGGAAATATATGTTACATACCACAATATTTTAACTGCAACAATAATATAACAACAAAAAGTGTTTTAACTTTAACAAGAATCAGTTCAAAATTAAATAAACAAAACCGCAAACTTTACTTTTACTTAATAAATTTAAAAAATCGGGACACTCCCACACACGGTCGTCTGACCCCAAACTGAGTAAAGCTTGTACTATGGCTACCAGATACTGATATTCATACTTACATATTTTTAAATACATACTTAAATAGATATTAACACCCAGACATAGAACAAACACAAATGTCCATCATATGTGATGACTTTTTGCCCTAGGTGGGAATCGAACCCACGTCCCCAAGCTCAGAAGGCAGGTGCACTACCAACTTAGCCACTGAGGCAGCCAAGAGTAACTTAATTAAGGTATTCGTATTGAAAGGTCCAACATTCGATTTCGTTTAAAGGATCATAGGTACTAATATTGTTCTTCTTGTATTACAAGATATTTACACGACAGGATTCTAAACCAATCGTTGGGTTGCGATAGCCAATCAAACGGGCCTGTTCAATCACCAACTCGCAGCAGTTGGTGTAATCAACATTACCATACTAGCACTGCAATTGTAATAATAATCCCACCGATTAGTGCTCAGGATTAGACTTGATTGAATATCGGTATTCAACTATTCAGAAGCAGGTAGCAAGACTAAATATTTGCATTAATAACTTCCGCAGTAGAGTATTAGCGAGTTTAACAAGAAGATAATATCAAACTTTGCGCTTTTATTACCACCATGAAAAAACTATGAAACAAATCATGATATGATTTCTATTCAAGTTAACGATTTGCTATTAAGTTTTGCCGCCTGACGTTTAGCAATTTTTTTAACATAGCATATTATGTTAACTTAACTCAAATTTTGGACACAGTGTCCGAAAATATTGTGTCCGAAATGGAACCGAATAAGTTTCTGTTTTTAATGAACGAATATTTTCTAAAATCAAATCGGTTAGTTCCGTTGAAATCACCTAGATACAAACTTACAAACCTTACCGCGTTAGAAATTTAGTGTAGATGTAGACATATAGATAGATTGATTATACATTGTGTGTTTTAATATTAGTCACATTTATACTAATAAGCACTAGTTTCTAAAAGCTACTTAAATATTTTCCAGTGTTGTGACTAGTTTTTGAAAGCAAAAACGTAGGTACACACCTAAGTCGCAGCGTAAGTCTAAGAAGAATAAATGTAGTTGTCAAAAGCATTATAAAAAGAAAACAAGAAGAGGGCATATGATTCAATAAGCAATTAATTACGACTGTGGACATGCTGGTTTAAATCAACGCGAAAATAAACAAAACCATTATTCTCGGAGACAAAATGCAAATGACTTAGATTATTGTCCTGAGAACGGGGTCTTTATGACGAAAAGAACCGTCTGCCGATTTAATGCCGTGCAATGAAGTTTTTTCTTTTCAGTAGGAATAATTTCATTTATTAAACTCTCTGCAGATGGGTATTTGATCTCAGAGCAATTCTTTAATACCGGCTTATTAAAAGTTCTAAAGGAGTTAAAATTCATTCACATTTTAGGACTTCTAGAGAACACTTTGAGCATAAGTTTAAGTTACGCTTCTAACATCAATATAACTTTTATTAAGGTATTGGAAAATAATGTTTAAGATTCAAACTGGATAGGTAATAACTTATAGACTTTGTAAGAACTCAAAGTAAGTATTTTAACTTTCGACTTGGTTTTTAGTAAAAAATTGTCACGATTTGCTCATAAAAACTGACATTCTTTTCAGCTACGCCTAATAATATTACAAAAACATAAGTTGGTGTTATACCAAATACATCTAGGTGTGCTTAAGTATTAAGATATCACAAGACCAAATTAGATATTTCGTTTGTGCATTCTAAGCTTTTACTTCTACGGATAAAACTACGGATTGTCTTGCGACTTGACTTGACTTGCTTTTTCCTTTGATAATTTGGAGTAGATAGGCTGAAAAATATGACATACGTCGAAAATAATAGTGACGAATCGATCCCTAAATGGACAAAATGTATGACATGACGCTAGAACATCATCATCACAACATAAGAAATACCTGTCATGCACACCAGTATAAGAAAATTGACCTGTCACTTTTCGTTCACAAACAGTGCGAAACTCTCTCTAGACATTTACATATATGTACTCATAGTCCGAGGCCTTTGACCCAACTCAACCGGGAGTCCTTAACTTTAATGATCAATTTGAACCAGCTAGTTAAGCCACAAAGCGCTATAAATAATCTTATTACAATTATAAAACGCTCATTATCAAGTTCCATATTTTATATTTATCATGCTTTAATATTCACAAGCTTTTATTACGAGGCCGTGGTCAACACTAGAAGTTTAATGGAGGTAATGCCCGAGGTAAATACTTGAGTGCACTCAGCGTTGGCACGGCCCGCTTGAAATATTACGCTCTCAGGATTACACGTAAGTCTCGGGTCGACTGATGTTCTAACGGTTCCACGGCTAATGCAGTGGATCTCGGCTAAAACGTAAGTTTAGCCGTAAAAGTGGTGGAGCTGTAATATCTTGGAGTTTGACCGCGAGCCTGTGCTAAGTGTTCTTGCGTGTTGTGATGCTAGCAGTTACCCAGTAGCTGTTATATGAGCTATTCGGTGTTATTCGTAAGTCGAATAAACGTTTTAGCAATGCGCTTGACGTTAAAAAAAAAAAAAGATTAACATTCTTTCAAAAAACGTTTTATTCAAATGTTTTTTTTTTAATTTGAAATAAAATCTGATAAGCTTTCAACTAATTTAGCTAAACAATATTGTCAAAATCAACGAATTTTTCATTAATACATTTTATTCTATAAAAATAGTTAGATTACTTTTACTACCTAGTGAATTACCTCCAGAAAATAAAACAAAATGCCTATAGCATACTTACCAAAGACATTCGAAATCACGACGTTGCTAAGGAAATATTCATTCAAAATCCTTTAAATACGGTCCTATATGTCTTATTCATTCTCACCATCGTTTGGGGTCTGTAATCGTCGTGATAAGTGGTAATCGAGTAAGAGAATCGTTATGGAGGTCGTGAAGAAGCTGGAAGAGGCCATATCGAGGGGTGAGTGATAAAACCCGATAAATTCATAAAAGTGAGTTGCGAGATATTCCATGTTAAAGTTTCTTGCCAATAAAAAAATGATTTCCTGTGAAAACCATGTGTAAATTCTTAACTATTTATGAAGATTACATATTGTATTTTATTATTATTCATGATTACCCAAAGTAGTAATGTAGCTTTTATAAAAAAACAGATTTAAGTAAATTAAAGGATGAGCTTATTGGATTACATCACAAAATAAAATAGACAATTTTACAATTACACGGTTTATTAGTATGAAAATCAAACTTAAAATCTACTTTATTGCTTAAAAATAACCGACCAAGTGCAAGTCAGACTCGTGCACTGAGGGTTCCGTACGTACTAAGAATATTTAGGTGAATATGAATGATTAAAATTGGTAAAAGTTAGTTAGTTTGGAAAACAATTTCAATTTTTCAGCCGAAAAGTAGTGGCCGTCTATAGATTCCAACTGCATCTTTGTATTCGTTTTTTTCGTCAAATATTTAGAAATTCTCAATTTTCGGAATTTTCCTTTTGATTCAAAGTCAAAGTCAAAGTGTTTTTATTCAATTTAGGAATCAAAGATACACTTATGAACGTCAAAGTTATTTAAATAGACTCGACCGCCTTGTTCGGATAAAGAGCCTGTACTCAGAAGAACAGGCAAGAAACTGAGGGGCATTATTTTTTCAAATAATAAATAAATTACAGTCTCACAAATTTTGGCTTACAACTAGGTAATATCTATAAATACTAGTGGCTACTTGGCGGAAGTGGAAGGCTCCAGACATCTTTATCTTCTAAATAATTCTTAACCTTATAATACCCTCTTTTCATTAATGCAGTTTTTACATGTGATTTGAATTTTCCCTCAGTGAGCCCTGTTATATTTTTCGGGGTTTTATTGTAAAAACGAACGCAGTCTAAATCTAAATCTCGGTACAGCTATCCTATCCTTATTTCTAGTGTTATTATTGTGATAGTCACAGTTCATTTCGGGGACCCATTGCGTAGATAGGGCGGACCGCTCGCTTTTGCAAAATAAAAATGGCCTCTACTTCAGCAGCTGATCCCCACAGCAAAATGCCATATGACATTATGCTGTGGAAGTAAGCAAAGTAAACCATCCGAGCTGTAGCTATATCCGTCAGTTGCTCGCTTTTGCAAAATAAAAATGGCTTCTACTTCAACAGCTGATCCCCATAGCAAAATGCCATAGGACATAATGCTGTGGAAGTAAGCAAAGTAAACCATCCGAGCTGTAGCTATATCCGTCAGTTGCCTAATCTTACGAACCGCATAAGCAGCAGAACTAAGTCTCCCAGACAGAGCATTAATATGTGGACCCCATTGCAGTTTGGAATCAATGCTTATACCCAGGAACACCGTCGCCTTGTCTATATGATTGAGTAATAACACCTTGCATCATGCCAAATTTCATGATACTAGGTCAACGGGAAGTACCTCTTGTGTTTTGAGTTGCGAGTTTTCCTTTGAAAATGCTGAAATTTGCGACATAAACGGCTTTTTCATTCTATTGCGTAGACTTAGAAGTTTGATTTTTCACAGCTTCACTTCAAAGCTTCACCGTGAACTTGAGTATTTGATATCAATTTCAACTTGACACCTCCAAGCGTTCTCAAGAAAAAGGGTCGTGATAGGCGGACAGACAGACAGACGGACAACTGAGTGATCCTATAAGGGTTTCGTTTTTTTCCTTTTGAGGTACGGAACCCTAAAAATAATACTTTAAACTATTCTTCGTCGCTTTCAGTTTCAACATCATCACTAAAAGTTTTCATTCCACGAATCCACCCGTGAAATTCTTCCGGTATGATCTCTTTGTTGCACAGTGTCATCAAGTCTTTTTTTTAGCTACGCTGATTGGTACCTGGGTCTGGTGCAGCGGCTCTAGCTCTTCTGGCAACACTGTGTCACCGGATGGTGAATTGAATGTCTTTTTGCTCTTGTTTTAATGCTTTTTGGCATATTACAAACGTCGATATATCGTAATACGTCTGTCATGTCATAGTTGTAGTGAATCTTTAAATCTCCTTTTACATAACGAATTCTTTTGATTTTAAGCCAGTTTACGGTTTCGTTTTTATTGTTCTTGTTTTAATTCTTAATCAGGAGAGCACTTAACTTCTTCAGGTCCATCATCTCACTGTATTTAAATTCGTTCACGTCGAATAAACGAACGCTATTTACTTCGATTTATTTCTATGTACTTTCTTTTAAATTTCAACTCTGACTGGCACATGCGTCATACTCGTGATCGGGTGCTGCTTGCGGGTCGCTGGTCTGCTCGTGGTGTAATCACAATGCAATAAGTAAATCTGATAACGATTAACCTAACCTTATATTAAGACTTAATAACTAACCTCCCTCTACCTGTATTCCCCTTAAATAATAATTAAAGATTTATGTTAACAAAAGTCCCGGTCCCCGGAGTCCGTGGAGGTAAATTTTAAATAAAAAAAATCAACTCCTTGCTTAAAATACTAGCAGAGAAAACCACGGGGCGCGTAATCATGGCGCGTGTTATCATGCAACTGCGGCAGCCGACCGCCCCGCACGCGAAATCTAGCGCATTATCGCGCGCGACGCTCGGCTGCGATTGGCGGGAGACACTCCACTTCGCATGACGTCACGGGCGCAAAGCTCAAAGACACCTTACTGGGTTTTGTATCGCAAGAGTTTGAGTAAAGCGCTTGATTCCGGATAGTGCGAATACCCACTAAGTAAATATAATATGATTGTTTACGATATTTTTCAGTTATTTAACACATTAAATATACTTATTGGATTTAGATTTTTAAAACGCGTTGCATTTAAAAAAAATCACATAGAGCTATATCCCGAAAATTATATTTGATGGGTTTTAACTTTAGCTTAATTTCGATTTTTTGGAAATTTACCTCAGTGTTAAACTCCGATAAACAAAATTAGCCAGTTTGACCATAAGCGTTACCTTCATATATGGTGATTATAAGTAGGGTTTTGTGGTTGTTTCACAAAACAAAACTTTTTTTTCTTCGTATAACTTGTTTTACAGTATTGTAACCTAAAATAAAATAAAAAAATAGCACTTATTGGATTATTTGGAATGAATATTTTTGTATTGAGCCTTAAAATGACCTATTGGATTTTATAGCTAAAAAGAGCGTAGGATTTTGGGTACAGCAGACTTTTAAACTAATATTAGTTTTTTTTCGATTTATCGGGTTCTATCACTCACCCCTCGATATCGATGTCTAATTCACTGAGAAGTTGGCTGATAAGAGACGGAGCGGAACTCTACTGCAAGTAGTTATAACATCTAACTGTAGGCAATACATTTGATAAATCCAATATTTAGAAATATTTACAAAGAAAATTGTAACAAAATCTGCTGCAAGAAATTCTAAAAAACTTTCGAATATTTGCTCCAATTGAGACAACACGCGCATTTAAGCTGGTTTGTTCGTGGACAACATGCATTTGAGTTCCTTGAATTCGTTAACTCTATCAAACTTCCACAACAAGAGATAACAAAAGCTTGGCATTACTTTGAAGATAGGAACTTCATCACTTCTGTTTTAAATTTCAACACTACACTTTTGTTTGGAGCTGTTTCATACTATTATTTAAAGGTTTAAACACACAGAAGCCTTAGGTTATTCTGACATGCTAATTTTCTTCTCTATTTTATTTCGAAGTAAGGCCGGCGACATTCTGTTTTGAGTTTTGCAGTTCAAGCCGGAGATTTTGGTATGGAGACAAGACGGTGAATCTAGGAACTTACGAGGACACTGACTTACAAATATAATGTTATAAACATTATAGTTTGATCCTAGGCAAATCTTAGCGTTTTTTTTTTTTTTTTTTTGGATAATTAGTCAGCGTTTGACCACCAACTCGCCTGATGTTAAGCGACGTTGTGGTCTAAGATGGAGCACGACGACCTATAAGGTACTTATTCACTCTAGCCTTGAAGTTTTGTAGAGTGAAGAAGTACAAAGACGGCAGTTGAGTGAGGCGCTACAAGTGCGCCACTGCTCAGACCCGTCTTCGGAACGGTTACACCGGACTACATCTCGAAACACGACTAGGTCATTTCACGGCATGGCTTGATCCGGTGGGTGGTAACTAGCCACGGCCGAAACTTTCCACCAGAGTTTGCTGCCCGGTTAGCACTACCCGGGGACCACGTGTAGGGAATCAGAATAGAGTACACTCCTACGGACGTGGGTAGCTCAGCCCCCAAACTTATATTTTGACAAATAGTTGACATAACATGGTTAAGTCAAATGCCACGGGCGCCTTTTTAATGTACGCCTTTCCACAAACACAAGCTCAACTGCGGGGTAATTTAGCTACCCAAACCCGATTTTTAACTGAATTGTTTATGGTGTTGTAAAAAAATGGATGGCTTAGTATCACCAATGTGTCTCAAACATACCAGCTGGATTACCGATGACACGTTTGTTCAACATTACTGGCACTGAGCCGTAACTCGTCCGCTTTTATTAAAGACAAACGCAACATCAATGAGTTAGTTAAGCATTGGGTACAGTTAGCTGATTTGCTCCGCTGTGCTAGCCCATTCCAAGCCCCATAGGAACGTATCAAATACAACTCGAATACAAAACAGAATCACAAATCCAATAACAAAGCCTGTGAATAAATCCAGCAACTAATGCTCTCAATTGTGATGCTAATAAGGACCTATTTTTTCCACTTTCAGTATTGCATCAGAGTTAGTAACTTGCAGACTCACTTGCCAACGATCGTCACGTCTCGCTACGTGATAGGGAAACCGAATACAAATTATATTGAGATCCGTAGCAGATGTATATTTATTACTATTGCTGAGGTAAGTACGATGGGAATAAGTTAGAAGTTGGATCTTGTTAAGAGTATTTATTCTCACGGCTGGTTTCTGTGTGCTGACATATCTGAAACGCATTTTACGGTTCCGTACCAAAATGGTAAAAAGTATGGTGAGACTCCGATATCTGATTGTTTGTACGTCACCGCAAATTATCTCAGAAACTACAAAAGGACTAGATATCGTCAGGGGTTATAAAGTGTAGAAAAAAGAGCAAGCGATAGCGAGCGAAGCGTCTATGCTTCAGTTTCTTCAAAAATGTTTTCGAATTTTTGTCCAGATCTCCATCCTGATCTCTGTCCAGATCTCTGTACGGATTTTTTTCTTCCACTACAGGTCGCGTTCTTGTAGATAAACACAAAGATAAAAAAAAAACACAATCAGCTATATTGAAAAAATTTCAAAAACTGCCTTGACAAAAAAAAAACTATGTAATAATCAAACCTGCTCACAAAATTTTACGAGAATCGGTTCAGGAATGCGACTTGTAAAGGAAGACAAACGTCAGCCGCGAGGTCTACAGAGCTCACAGTGTCTCACAGAGCAACTAGCATAAAGAAGTGGATAGATTTAGAAAGTGTTCAGGGCTGGTGTTTGAGCAAGGTTTACATGCGAGACACTATTTGATATGACAAGAATTATATTTAAAAAAAAACCGTTTTGGCCATGGGTAAGCTGAATTTAAAGACTCATATTAAGGAGGAGGGAGGTCTTCTTGACTTGACTTTAATCAACGTAGGTAAACACCTATAGTAGACACAAAGGCTCAACAAAACAGACTGTTTCGACTATTGAAGAGTGTGAATTTTAAATACACCTCAACTTCTGCAGCTTATAAGACAGGACGTCAAGAGGGAACAGTTCATTAACTACCTGGGCATCCTCATAGACTCGAATCTACGCATATGCTCTCAAGCTTACGCTCTCTCCCTCTCCCTCTGTCGAACACCAGATACATAATCATCATCCACCTCCTCGGGACCAATTTTACCCATGGGCGCCACTTAGCACCCGTACCTAAGCGCCCATGGTCCCCATGCAACGGTTCAGATGAGTGGCCCCGCCGCCTTCCACTTCAGCCGTAGAGAATAGGGAGAGCGGCAACTATACACCGACACGCCTCTTCCTCTGCGGCCCCACCGCGTCCGCCATCGAACGGTAGCGACCCCGTTTGGGCCGCGGAAGGTAGGGAAAGTGGCAACGACACACAAACAGTCCTCTCCCGCCGCGGCGCTCAGCTTTTGGCTACAGTCTCGCCCATGCGGCACTACACCCCGCCTTAGTTGTATGTCTGCATACAGACAGACACCCTACTTAGGGTGCAGACCACACCCCTACCTTAACAACATTGCGCTGCTTTACTCACGCCACCCTAACGTACAGTAACCGGGGGCATTACGCATGAGGACCAAAAGAAGAAGAAAGAAAAAAAATTGGTTGCCTGTAAAGTCGGTATACGGGCGAAAGTTTTACGTGACAACGACAGGGACGCGTGCCTTTCACTTTTTATGTCTGTCTCTCTCGCTCTTAGGCGGGCTAACCATGCCCGAGTGGAAGGGACGCGTGCCTCTCACTCGCTCTCATTGTGAGCGCATAACGTGAGCGGAGCGTAACGCAGTTTCTTGAAGTGTCACCCGGCAAACCAATTTATAAGACGTTGTCACGTCAAAAGGCTCTACCAAGCCATGATGTGGCCACCGTGACCATATCGGGAGAGGGTGCCGAGAGGCCGTCGGCGTGAGTGGGGTTGGAACTCACCTCCTCCAATTTCTCTGGAGGCAGTGTCACCCATTGCCCGGCTTCGGCATAAAGACTACTAGGAATATTAGGCATTCATCCTTCCTTATATAACTCTGTTTGTTTGTCTGTTTGTAGGCATTTCACGGCTAAACGGCTAAACATATCTTGATGAAATTTGATAAATAGTTACAGTATGTCACAAGGAAGGTTTTTGGATGCTTTTTTCTGAGTAAATAAATATTTTTGTCATGAAATTCTGTAAATTAATAAAAAATTACGTGCTGCTTACCAAATGCGTCAGACAACATCACAGAATAGTACGTAGTTAGTACTAAAATAACAACTGACAACTAAAATTAAAACTCTGCTCAAAACCAGCCTTTTTTTTTTTGTGTTGGACTCTGATCTCTTTGGTAACGGATTATTATTCATAATTAGTTACAGAGTTACAGTTATATCACGAGGAGGGTTTATGGATACTATTTTTTTTAATAAAAACGAACAAAGATGCGGGCAACAGCTAGTACCTACTAGTTTACATTAGTGCCTAATAATGCCTTTCTCTGTAGAAAAGTTATTTTTTCTTGTTTAGCTTAAGAACTTATTAAAGTTAAATAAACTATTTTTGGCTTTTCAGTTTATTCAGCGGTAATTTTTTTTGTTAAAAAGTTTTATGTGTTATTTTGCGACCTAAATTAAGAAATGCATGATATTATGGACGTTATTATTTACGTAGCATTCGCTACAGAGTTTCGTAGCACGTGCTACAGAAATGTCTACATGATTTTAAAAGGTGTTCCGTAGACAAAGAACAATTCGAGATTATGGCTCTGCTTTCGTCTTATTACTAAATTAGTGTATTTGAGTTAAGTATGTGAGAAATTTTAAATAAGTACCTTTAAGTTTCATTTACTACACGAATATTTGACAAAATCTGGTATTTGCAAATAATATGCAATTGTTGCAGTTTCGTTAAAAAGGTAACCTTATTCTCTTACTAAATTCAACAAACACATCAGACACGCGTCTCGTTTCTCAAAATAGAGACACATGTGTTTTAGAACACTCTAATTACAAAAGGATTGCGTTACATATTATTTAAATTGAATCATGAAAGGGGGCGTACTTCATATTTGCACAATGTAGGAACTCCATTCATTTCCATTCCAATTTAATATGTATGAGAATACCTACGTCGAAACTTTTGTAAGACCGGCGAACTACCAAGTTAAAGTATCACTCAGAACTCCGCGTTAAGTATCTAGGTATAACTTTAAGAGCTGTTAAGGGAAGAAAGGAGATGGCTTAGTTGCTAAATATTTTAATTCTCACGAAGAAAGTGGGCGAGCAACGATTAAGATGTTAATTTTTGCATTAACAAGGGAGAAGAGCAACAGAGGTACGAGAATTGTGTGAATTGTTTTAAAAATGTTGCTATGTTATTTTGCATCCATATTTTATTTCTACAAAAAAGTCAGTTTTAAAAATGTTTTGATCCGGATCTACCTTAAATTAAGTAATTAAATACTTTGTTCTGGCAAAGCATAAAAAATATTTTAGTTTTATAAAGTAACATAATATATTATGCTGACGCCTTTCCCCCGAAATGGGCTTGCAGACGTTAAAAAACCCACACTTCCCCGGATGATGTTCACTCCCAAATGTGGAGTAGAGCCGGACGCCACACACTGGACTCCATTTAAACAGCAGATGCGATGACATTAAATACGCACGTAATATTTTGTGCACAAATAAATATAATGGAGTAGATAATGTGTAATAGACAATTACTACTAAGCAGATTATTCATTGGTCCGAACAAAAATGCGAGGGTAGTGCTCAGTGGGCGTGGCTGGCAGAAAATTGTCGGATGGTGCACTAACAAATGATAAACGATAAAGATAATACCGCTAAGTAGTGGATTAAAAATGTAATTAGCTTTTTTAGTAAAAAATAGCCTCCACTTAGATGAGATAGGTACAATATGTACATTTTCTAAATTTTGTCAAACCAACTCGACTCAACACGTTAATGTTACGTTAACGTTATGTTATGTAAACGTTACGTTAACTTGTTAGCTTGAAAAATTCAAGATTACAAAAAAAAAATACTCAGTTCGACTATAACTTACGTTGAAAGGGCGTTATTGCTCTCTCGCCCACACAATTCAGCGTTTTTAAAAATAAAAAATATTGGGTTAATGAGTTATTGAAAATGTTTATTGGATAACCATTTTACTAATAGTATAACTAATTTAATTAGCTTAAAGATAATTTTAGTTTTTTTTAATTATACTCCACAAACTCCGGGGAATGTGACCTTTGTTAACATAAATCTTAATTATTATTTAAGAGGAATACAGGTAAATGAGGGTTAGTTAAGGTTAGCAGTTAGTAATAAAAGTAAATTTTAGTTTTCATACCTATCTCTTATACGTAGAACGTTCTTATACGTCTTAGACGTTCTTTTATAAAACAACCAAGAGTATGAAAAAGCGGCATCGTTTTATGGTCGACATACCAACAACACGCACAAAACACTTTGGTTCTTCTTTTCTTATACGGACCGCTAGAGTGTGGAATACTCTGCCAGAGTGTGTGTGAGTGTGTGTGTGTGACACTTATAATCTGGATGTCTTCAAGTCTCGAGTGAATCGGTTTCTTCTAGGCAAGCGTGCTCCATCGTAGGCCGCATCACTGCTTATCATCAGATATGTTGGCGGCCAAACGCAAGCCTATTAAGTTTAAAAAAAATATATCATCAAGTTTATTTTTGATGGTCTTTCTCTCTGTCTAAGATAAAAGTAAAATTACTTTAACATCACCGTTAAATTAAAAGCTAAATAGTTTTCCTAAAGCAATTTACAATGGCTCATGCACTCAATCATTTATTATAGTTAAAAACGCTGAATTGTGTTTGTGAGAAAGCAACAACGCCATTTCAACGATCTTACTTCTAATAACTATCAACACAGGTACGATATCCATTGCTTCCTCCATCAAACTTGTAGCTACATCATTGAAAATGAATCTCCAGCTAGTAACCGCTGGAGATGCAGAGACTATCGTCAAATACATCGCCTGTATTGTATTGTTAAAACGCGACATTGTTCCCAGGACCATTGTTGGCGTTCGGTCTTCACTCCTCGCTAATGGAGGGCGCATTGTCTTGAGCAGTGCCTCGACTGCAGCAGGCCACAGAAAATAAAAAGCTAACAGTGACGTAAGTTGAACTATTGTATTTAGCTAACTTGGTGTTTAGTTTGAACTGTGTTAGTTCCTTGATTGTTAGTATATTATCGAGAGTATGGTGTTGGGTGACAAGCCCGCCCCCGTTCACTTTTTGGAACGAAATAACGCTCGTTGAAGTGTGGGCGTTGTTACACCTCTGCTTTCGTCGGGGGTAAGGCGTGACGATATGTTTTTTCAATTTGTTTTGCATAACGTAGTGTTTTGAATATTTTGTGTCCAAAAAAATAAAAGTTACTCCATCAATTTATTAGAAAATGTGCACAATAAAAACATACAAATTCAGTACATTAGGCTATAATTATTTAATGAAAATAGTATAAGTATAATGTCTAAAACTGCTAAATTCACTCTTAGATCACCCGTCTTAGACGGGTACATACATATATTAAGGATTGAGTCTTTAAAAATTAAAATTAAAATTTTGCTACAATTTTTATTTCACTCGTTTTCTAAATGATGTATTTTATTATTTAGCCTGCTTAATGCTTCAAGCTTTACAACTTCAAGTATAAGTACCAACGGACCCGGCCAAGGCTACTTAGTTTCCTTGTTTCACAATATTATCTATTCTCAGAAAGCTCGGAGCGATAAGTCCTATTTCCGTTCCATTTCGAGACATTTTGTGGCGTATTTCCCAAACTCAGCGCCTATGTAAGACATTTCAATTCCTTGAAGTAGCGGAGTACAATTTTGGGTCGCTGACACAACTGTTCCATTGGCATAGTTTGGGATGAAAGTACGTAACGAATAACTGGTTAATCGAGTAGAAACTTAACCGATATTGCACTGGGTCATTTGGCCGTGAATTTTTGTTTTATATTCTAATGGGCTCAGTGGTTATATAACTTTCTATTTAGTTTTTTTTTGTTTTTTAATTCGAATTAGTACCTAGTTAGAAACGTAAATAACTGTTCACAAACTTTACCTGTGTATAATATTAGTACTGATAGTTTACTGTCTAGTGATTGACTATGTCCATTCTCGCAGACCCACTTAATTGTATTGCAGTTTAAGATGCGATACGATTGTCTCGATGTCTCTGTTGCTCGATTACTGTTATAGTGCTCTTGATTACTATTTCACTGGTTCAGTGAAAGTGTTATGGGCTTACATTGTAGGTAGCTGTGTTTAGCATCGTCATTTACAACGTCACTTAACATGAGATGAGCTGTGATGAAACGAATAGCCTGTCAATTATAATAAATGAGGTGGAAAAATAAGCTTTTTCGTTTAAAAATATATTCTTTAAATCAAGTTCCTAAGAAGTGTAAATCTGACTTATGATGGTGGCGCTGATCATGTTATTAGCAGAACGGTGGGTTGATCAAAATAAGCCCAAGCACAGTCAGTCAACTATTATCTGTCGAGTTGTTCCTATGACCATCGACTCCATCATCAGACCAGCTCCACGGTACTGTATTATTGCCACTGATGATACGCCAATATGCCAATTTTAAGTCTAAACAAACATCAAGAAGTGGTTCTAACTTAGTTTCTAAGATGTAGCAGAGGTAAGAACTAACGAACTAACACGGCAAGCTAAGTAAAAGTAGTAAAAAAACGGGTTTAATACAAATAGGAATGAGGTTTTACCTCTCCAAAAACAATATTGGACACTATCATGATTATTAATTCTAAATCATTACGCTTGTTAAGTATTGTTGAAGCCTAAAAATATAGGTTACTCTTCAAGATAAATTTAACCTTTGGAACAATTCACTGTCTTCGTACAATTCATATAACGCCAATTTACTTAAATATTACTTTGGAAGCAAAAATGAAATCTGAGTGGATGTAATGTGATTATATTGTGAAAGCGAGCTCGAAATTGTATCAATTCTGCTTTTATCTAGATCTTAATTTTAGAAGCCTATAAATGCGATTTCAAGCTTTCGTTACAAATTTTAATCCAGTAGATTATCTGGGTTTTTTCATAGAATATTTTAGTACATAATGGCTACTTTTGCACTAAATAAAAATTCTTATACTCAGTGCAAATGGCCATTAGGCCCATTTGCAGAAGATACGGAGTTACATTCTTAATTGTATAGTTAAAATGTAATCTAAATGTAAAATGTCACTAATATTGTGTTAACTTAAGGTTTCTAACTCTTGCTGGCGCAAGACAAGTTATCAGCTTAACCTCTAATGAGCAGTTAACTCCGAGTTAAAAAGGTATCCCGAGTTCTGCAAGTAGTCCTTACTAGGTCAATAGTAAATAAATACAAGGGTACATGGCACCAACCACTGAAACTATTAGTAATTTCTAAACGAAACCTGTGAACTAAACTAACTTTTAACTAAGACTAAGGCCAGATTATTTTAAGTATGTACAGTGAAGACGTATAGATAGTTTTTATGATCTCATTTCAGAATTTCGGCAAATAAATGTAAAGTTCAATATTTGGATCGTGCATCATCAAAACCGTATTTTTTTAAATTTTACTTACTTTTTCACGGGTCGAAACTAGATTTTTGTTTAGAACGGCGATGAGTAGCGTAGAAGAAGAGCCTGTGTGTAGCAGTGGTGATTAATAACAATTATGATGGGACAGGCTAAATATTTGCTTCCTTACCTATAAACGTTGTATAACGTCGGAATAGTTATACAGTCCTTTGTCTATTTACAAGTTTTTATTGAACTAAATTGTAATGTAATCTAAAATGTAAATTGTAATGTCTGTATGTATGTTTTAATTAACAAACTTAATTTTGAAGCAGACATCTTCAACCGACTGAGCTGAAATTTTGTAAACATATTTAGTTCAGACGACAATGCATGGTTAACTGTGTGACGTCATTCTAAATCCAACATGGCATAAATGGCGGACAAGTTATTTTTAATGCACTCGTACAATATGGGTATCAAATGAAAGGGCTTGCTGAGAGTAGCTCGAAAAATATTTTTAGCGCAATAAAAGCTTGTTTTGAAAACTACACTTTTCAACAAAAAAAAACTTATAAGATCGAGTTAAAAATTCTAAAGAAAGAAAAGTTATCTACCTATTCAGAGGCTTTACAACGTTTCTTAGTTAAAAAAACAACATATAAACGGTATTGGTATCCTCAAGCTTTTGTAAACTACATAATATTATTATTGTATAAAATCCAGGGGCCGTTAACCCTTTTACAGGACGCAATACGGCCCAAGTCTTCATTATTTTGCACTCCACTGTCTATGGTCACCATTCCAGTTTTAATATTTCAAGATTTATGGTCCCACAGGCGACATTCATTTTAGCCCCACTGTACACTACGGGCCACATAATTTTATACAATTACCAATATTGAATTGAATTTTATACTGTACCGTTAAATTTATTATACCATTTTTCATTTTTTACGATTGGACGCTGGTAGATAAAAGGCTTTTATTGCTAAGTTGGCCGTGCTAAAAGTTGCAAAAGTTCAAGTGTGGAAAGTATTGAATCAGTCTTTAGCATTACTTTACAAAGCTAGACTGACGCGCTCAAGCTTGACAGTTTTCTGCAAAGTAACAAAACTGTTTTATCTTTTGAACAATACGATTCAAGATTCATTGGAATCAGATATCAAGTTTGATAATTTAAGTTTCTTTCTCTAAAAACTCAAAACACAAAAACTGGATATTGAATTATTGAAGTAATAATATACCTACTAGATACAAATGATACATTATTAGTTGAACGGTAATTTTACTGTCATCCATATTTAAAATGTACTTGTAGTGCTATAATTATACTTTTGCTCGCTACTTTTCAGGGTTCGGTACCCAAAAGGTAAAACGGTACCCTATTACTAAGACTTCGCTGTCCGTCTGTCTGTCCATCTGTCACCAGACTGTATCTCATGAACCGTGATAGTTTGATAGTTGATTTTTTTACAGATTATGTATGTTTATTGCCACTATGACAACAAATACTAAAAAATATAATAAAATTTACATTTAAGGGGGCTCCAACAAACAAACAGTTTTCATCGAATGTGATTTTTTGCCATTTAAATGGATTATGACACGGAACCCTTCGTACGCAAGTCCGGTTCGAACTTGGCCGGTTTTTAACGCTACTGCATTATCAGCAATAAAAAGTGTATTAATTAGAACCAGACAACGAGTATAGTACGAAACAACCCTAACCTGCAATCAGTTTAAGTCATAAATAAAAAGCCACCCTTGACCCTGACATTAACCGACCCTATTTCTTCATACTGCTGACTCATCATACTTAAAGGACCATCCTCAAATAATTTTCTACCTACTCAAAGCCCATTGTGTGTGGAACCCTTATTTTATTCAGTATACTCGTACCAAGGTATTACGACATTATAATTCTGTATTTCTCAACTATCCAAAAAATTCACTAGAATTTACATTCCATTTACATCTCCACTAGATGTGCTACCTCTTGTATCAGATTGTACAGCCACTAACAAGTATCCATAATCAATCTACTGATACTATTTAAATCGTTTTTCACAGACGTACTCGTAAGTGTATGTATGTCAGTGTATACAAACAAGTCGACACTGTTTTGTTTTCGAAATACTAGTAAAATATAAGCGTATGAAAATACAGGTCATTTTCTCAGGAGCTTCTTTTCTTACTTTTCATTGTAATTAGAGCACATTTTTATCATTCAACTTTTTGTTCATGCTATCCTAAATAACAACAACAGTAGCCCGTCAGTTATCAAACTCAACTGCAACTGGCGACTGACTGACTTTTCTGAAGCATAAAACACAACGTGATAGGACATAGTTAATTTTGTCCTAAACTATACCAAACTACGTGTTCAAAGTTACCTGCGGGATGCTAGGCATAATAGTATAGTTGGCAGTATCCCACCGAGTGTGATAAAACATTTTAGGGGTATATTAAATATGACCTTATGCTGACCTCTGCTTTGTGCGGGGTATGTCCAAGCGAAACATCCAGCTTATTTGCCACTGCTATTTCTTTTGGAGTTCTGCTAGTTTAGTTTAGAAAATGGAACGAAAGCTTTGGTGCTATACTTACAGCTGTGAACAGAAAATAAGAGTCATTTATCATACAATAATATTTGAAAAGTCCGGAGCGGCAAAGAAAGGTTTGATGTATTAGCAAAAAAATGATCCGAAACAGTTTTCTTAGAATAATAATAGTTGTGTAATCGTCGAGGTATTGCAATAGTACTCATTTTCAATGAGACGGTTTAAAAATTGAACAATGAAATTGAAATGGAATTGTTGAGTGAATGAAAATGAACAAAAAAAAAACAGTATTAGGTAACTGTTTTGCTTGAAATTCTCGACAGAAGTTTGTGTACATCAATTCGAAATCTTTCAGTGTAAATTCGGAACCCTCTCACTAGGAGTGTCTCTCGCATTTGACTGCCTTTTTTATTACAATAGGTACATTTTATGGGCTGGGCCGAAGGGTTTCTTTGATTAATTTATTCCTCGACGGGATTTTCCGACAAGCAAGGGACTTTGTTGCGCTAAAGGAATAATCTTTTCTGAGTTTTCGGCAACTTACTGTGGCTCATTGATTTTGTTCTCTTTTGTTGCCTTTTAATGGTGTATTCGGGAACAGAAGTTTTATGCGTTTGTGTTTTTGGCTGAAAGATAGGAATTTTGCTATTTTGTATGCAGGCCTAGTTTTATTTAAATAATAAGATAAATTGCTAAAAGCCTATAACAAAATATTCTAAAAATTCCTCCTCAATTCTTTGTTTTGCGTGAGTTATTCATGTGACATCAATTTATGTAAATCAGAATTTGTAATATAAAAATATTAGTTTTCCAAAAGTGTAACAAGTATAACACTAACAAAACTGCGAATTCATTGATATACAAGTTTAAAAAAAAAAACTCTGAAAACTATTTTTTATTTAGGTGAATACCAGGTAACGTAAAGTTCTATTGACATCAGAGATATCCAATCGGCCTATGTAAACTAGCTTGATAATTAAGTTTTAATTTTTATCGAACTTACATTTTTGGTTATGGTTGCCTGGAAGAGATCGCTTTTAGTGATAAGGCCGCCAGTTGTTACACTAATAAGTTTTATCATAATTTTTCTCTTGTTATTTTTGTTATCTGTGGTGTGAACAATAAAGAGTTTATCTACCTATCTATTTTCAGAAATAATTTAGTTGAGATAAATATATTTAGCACAGTTTTAGATTAAAACCAGCTCTTGTATTACGTAAGGCTACTTGTCACTATCAGGTAGCCAGGTTGCATTCTTGTCAGGCGCACGCGACCGCATAAAGTACTAAACTTGTGGTGAACGCCCGACCTTAGATAACTGTTGTGCTTCGTAAACAATGCTCGTTTAGAAAATATTTATATCTTAACTTCAAGTTTTTACAAAATTGTGAAAAGTCATGATGTCTAGTTAAAAGACGTTGAAATCCACTTGTTTGTATGAAATTAATGTACTTTTTGAAAGCGTCTCTTGTATTTAAATGCCATTTGATGGGTGTATTGAATTAGGCCCGTTATATTATGCGGAATTAAATTCTTAAACGCAGGGTTAATTAACTTAAAGTTAAAATGTCATAAATGTCACTTTAATAATGGCTGTTAGACAGTTGGCAATCCATTTGACTGCCTTGGTGGCTCAGGTGGTAGTGAACCTGCCTTCTGAGCTTGGGGGCGTGGGTTCGATTCCCACCTAGGGCAAACATTTATGTGATGAACATTTGTGTTTGTTCTATGTCCGGGTGTTAATATGTATTTAAGTATGTATTTAAAAATATCTAAGTACGTATATCAGTCTCTGGCAGCCATAGTACAAGCTTTGCTTAAGTTGGGGTCAGGCGATCGTGTGTAGAAGTGTCCCGAATTCATTTTTTTTTTGCACTGGAATTGCCACGCTAAGTTAGCATACTGCAAACTGGATAGTGTATTGGCCGCTTGAGTGTCTAACTTCTTATCTTCTACACTTTGAAACTAATACAATTCTGCCCTAAGTTAACTTTCAATCTTCGAACTCCATTTAAAATTTAAATAACTACAAAAACATGCTTTCAAAAATTCTACTGTCAGTACCCACTCACGTGGGGAACAAACAATGAGGACACATGACATCGCGTATAACTCTTCACTAATGGTTGCACACAAATGCACTGGAGAACACAATTATCTTGCTTTTACCATCCGCTGAGTGCGTCGCATTCTCTGAAGGAGAAGAGATTAGAATAGGAATAGATAGATTACTTTCGAAATAACTCGAAACTGATTTCTTATCCACCATTGAAAAAATGCATGAACTGAAGAGTTACATCTCTAAGTAAAAGCAGTAAAAATTGTCCGTGCATTGTCATATTTACTACTAGACATAATTTATTTAGTCACAGTATTCCTTTTAAACAGTCCCCGACTTTTAACAGCAACAACATTATTAAAAGATAACGAAAAACCCAATGTGTATCGTGCGCCGAGTTTTGGTGCAGACATTTTCGTTAAATTTGCGGACTCTTTAGTAGTTAATATGACTTAAATTAAATGGAACAGTTCAGCATTTGGCTTCATTTCACTATCAGTTATTGAATCGATGACAGGTCTACATAATTATATTTATTACAAATCAGTTCAGGAGGTAAATAGGTAATTGAAGTACGCTAACATAGCTAACATCCCCGTCCAATGGTTATTATTTATTATCTTAGTATTTGAGGTTAAAATAAATACCTGTGTATTATTTTTGTATTTTACGTACGTCATGAATGTAGAAAAAAAGTCGGATGGAACTTCATCTTTGTCAAAACTGTGCTACCCAAAGTCAGCCAGCTTGTTGTACGTACAGGCCGACGCACACATTCACAGATATCTTTAGTCATTTGAGCGTAACGTCTACACTGACAACACGTCTATGCGGGGAAAACAATTTTACAAAACAGCGTGTCTTGTGCGGTAAAATGGTGTAAAAACCGTAGTGATCGCAAGAATAAAAATCATGTACTCACGTTTCATAGGTAAATGAATAATTCAATCACTTATTCCCGATTTTTATACATTTTTATTCACCAGAAAAAAATTATTCATTAAATCATTAGAGCGTTCCCAGAGTTGACATTCGCTACATCAGTCCTCATCGTCTCTTTCGGCCTTGTCGTGAATGACTTATTTCGGTCTTGCTCTTATGCATTGATTGACGTAACCTAGGTAACCATTTTTGTTTTGGAACGCTCTACACCTGGTAGATAGGCCAGTGTCTAGACCAGTGTTACCATTGTTCACATGTGGAAATTTCACTAAACATGGTAAAATGTTTTTTTACGAAACTCAATTTATTAAAGTCACAAAGTATTTTCTGTTTACAAGATTTCCTAAAAAAAAACGAATCATGGAGGAATGACTGGATCCAAATAATTAGACGATGTAACGATTAAAATAGTTGGATCCCAAACCAATACAGTGTCATTTGCAGTAAATACATTTTAAAGCTAATGACTTACTCGTATATACAACTAAAGGAGGATTCCGGCGTATTGTTACATATGCAGTCCCTCGAAAAGTAAATTTTGTAACTTTGAAACTTTTCCATATCTAAAATTTAGCTCACTAAAACTTTTTGAAACGATGATAGCCAAGTTGGAGAAGGCTCTCCTCTCAAGCAAGATGGAGCGGGTTCGATTCCGCTTGAGGCACTAATCAATCTGCTAATTGTGTGAACTGTGAACACATGTGGGTATTTAAAAACATTATTATAAACAAACATAATTACATATTTATTTATAAACATACTAACATTACATAACCATTTCATCACGCCTTTCCCCCGAAGGAGCTGGTAGAGATGTAATACTATTGTATTACATTTACGCACACTTCGCCGGATCATATTCGGTTCCAAATATGCCAGGAGGCGAGCCTGTTGTCATAGACCGTGCTCCAGAGAAATATTAACAGATGACATTAAATATGCATAGAAATGTTTACAAATGAACATATTGGTGCGTGCCTTTGGCTGGGATCGGATCCGCTCTCTCAGCTTGATAGCCGATTCTTCTCCCACTAGGTTATCATCGCTCAAAAATAAAACCATAAAAAATGGGTAAATTTGGTTAACATGGCCACCCGAAATTCACTCACATTTAGAAAGTCACCGCCATGACAGAATTCAGTTCTGTCTTAGCTGAAGTTCCGTCCGACTTTTTTTCTACGTCCATGACGTACGTATAGTATCTGTTCGCATCCTTTTTTATCTGTCACAAAACGTTAACTTAAACAGAACTAAGATTTTCTGCATGTGTATACATATAAAGGCATCAATAGTTTTAACATGTACCTATTAGAAAACCATTGCAACATTTTTTCACTGCAAGCCTGGTGCTACGGAATGACTTTGAAGTTGACTATCTGTTTATTTTTAATCTGCGTATAAGGGTAGTCGCGGTACATTTGTAAATGCAATTACGGGAGGTGCATAGAATGGGTTATGACCGAGACTGGATTCAGCCAGGGGTTGCCTTGGAATACTATTGCCTACTATGGGCATTTATTTAGAGATGTTTCTCAAATAATGATACTAGTATGTTCCTACATTTTACTGTAACGTATTGTTTGCTAGCATATATTTTTAATGTATCTAACTTCATGCGTATTACTTACAACACTAGTATTAAGAGTTCACGGTTCACGGGTAAACCGCGGGGTGCAGCTAGTAAGCTGCACCCCGCGGTTTACCCGTGAACCTACAGGAACCGTTGATTTTTTCGGGTTGAATGCTACTATCCTTTTCTGTAACTCAGACAACTTGTAATTAATAAAAGAAGATGATGATAAAACAAATTACAAGTAATTTTTACTACGAGTACTTAGATAAAAAAAAAACTTTATTCATTTTGTAATTAAGTATTCGTTATTTTAGATAGGTTTTTGTTTCTAGAAACATTCCATCCATCCATCCATCCATCAGCCATAGGACGTCCACTGCTGGACATAGGCCTCCCCCATAGATCTCCAATAAGACCGGTTCGTAGCGGCCTGCATCCAGCACGATCCTGCGGTCTTGACAAGATCATCTGTCCACCTTGTGGGTGGACTAGAAACATTAAGAAGTTTAAAAGTTATGAGGAAACAGATAACATACATATTTACAAATACATACATACATACCAGTCAAAAACAAAAAACCAAAAGAGTTCTAATTTTTGTTTCCCAATATCAGACAAAATACCAGTACACATTTCCGTTTATACTCCTGGGTAACTCTGTTTTGTCAATCATTATTCATCTCGTCTAAATAAAAGAAACAAGGCTTCCTTTTAAACCCAGCCCATATCGGATATTCCCCCTGAGATACCCCGGCTGCCCGAAAAATGCCGTGAACAGGCCTACATAGGTACCGTTACTTTCACTTGTATTAAAACTGAAAAGGTACACCTGTTCGTGAAACAGTGAGAACAAAATTTACAACAGCATAGTAATTACTAACCTCACCTGAGTATTAGCTAGAGCTACGAGTAGACTATATTAATCAAATTTTAAAGAAAGGCTGCTTTTGCAACGTGGTTGCCGTAGTGCACTATAAAATAAAATAAAATAGATATATATAACCCCATATTACTCAATGTTTGCAGTATGGCTGCCATATACTGATAATCCATCCTACTAATATTATAAACGCGAAAGTTTGTAAGAATGGATGTATGAATGGATGGATGTCTGTTACTTTTGCACGCCAGAACGGCTGAACAGATCTGTATGAAATTTGGCACAGAGATAAATGATAGTCTAGAATAGCAAATAGGATACTTTTTAACCGCGGGTGAAACCGCAGGGCGCAGCTTGTATATTTTTAAATACTTACTTAAATAGATATTAATTAACATACAGACTTAGAGCAATCGCAAATGTTCATCTCATAAATGTTTGCCTTTTGTGGGAATCGAACCCACGCCCCCAATCTCAGAAGACAAATTCACTACCACCTGAGCCACTGAGGCAGTCAAACGGCAGACAAATGCCATTAAAAAAATTAATCATGCATCATTACAAAGAAAAATTACTTTCTGTGTAATTAATGTGATTTGAAGTCTAATTTTTTTTCGAAATTTTAGGTCATGGGTGTATCTAATGAGTGATGACCGTCTGTATGTGATATCAAGTCACACAACAACAGGAATTTATTATGTTCAATAAATATTTATTATGAAATACATTGTTCAAAGAAGTTGACGTATTCATCTTGTAACTGAAATTCACATCACATTAATGACGTGTTATTCTTCTTTCATCACAACACTTCCACCAAACGCTACAAACGTCTCAATGCTCTTGTAGACTCATCTCTGTAATCTCCATACCCAAATCCGTACCCCTAAGGTAATGTGACTGTATACACCGCCTTACAGTACCGCCCCTTTCATGTTACAAACGCAGTTTGAACTGAGCTATAGGTCCGTTACTCAGCTCAGGTTTGTGTAGACGAGGCCTTAGCCATGGCCAACTATAGGTATAGTCAGCCAACTATAGGTATAGTCAGCCAACTATAGGTATAGTCAGCCAACTGTAGCCTTAGCAAACTGTATTATAATAGCTAGTCTTTGCCTTAATAGCCAGTTGTCTTCGTACTTTGGCTTGGACGATTGTAGTGCGGGACATGAAATTTGTGACAAATTAGTAATGCTCGTTTGAACGTGCACCAAAATGCTGGCTTATGAAAATTAGCATTTTTGATAATTTAGGTGAAATTGAAATTAGTTTTGTACTTTTTCTTGCAATGGAGAAAAGTACACATGACAGTATCATGGCATATACATATGTATGTTTAACCTTGTCAATCCAATATCTTACAGGCACTGAAAACTATGACTATAAAATAATAAACGTCGTTGCAATCAACCAACTCCTACGCATTAGTATATTGTTTTTGTTAACCAAAGCAAAAAATGACATGATGATGGTACCTAACAGATATGATTAAAATTATAATCCTACTAATATTATAAACGCGAAAGTTTGTATGTATGGATGGATGGATGCATGTTTGTTACTCTTTCTCGCCAGAACCGCTGAATAGATCTGGATGAAATTTGGCACAGAGATAAATTATAGTCTAGAATAGCACATAAGATACTTTTTAACCGCGGGTGAAACCGCGGGGCGCAGCGAGTTAATAATAATTTTCACAACAGTTTCAGAAATTTTAACTCGATTATGTAGCAGCCATTTCATGTTACTATCAATTTCCAAAGTTAAAGTTCTCTGTTCTTTATTGAAGCTAAGAACAACATCAGAGTTTCAGGTCCTAAAAATGATTCGTCCGAGCTTTAAGCCAGCGGTGTCTTTGTAGACGGTTGAATAATTAGATTTTATCGGTAACAGGCTCTATTGCGGACCCGCCCTCGCCAATTATATTAGTCAGCTCTTACAGGAGTTCTTGGTTCGTTTGGTTTACTTTTAACCTTTCAATTACTGTATAGAATATGGTTTTTCATGTTTTTCAAAGCTTTACGTTTTTCAAATGTTTTTCAAAGCTTTACGTATTTTCAATTTACGTAGGAAATCTTTTTTTTACAAAGCTAGATGTTTTCAAGCATTTTTTTTAAAAGTAAGGCTTACTTACTTACTGGTTTGTTTAATACACCTACTTACACATGCTTACTCAGTGAGCTGTACACCTTGCGGCTTTCTTAAAATTTGTGGAGGTATGATTTTTTCGAACATACTCAATAAATTTCAAGAGAATCGGTTAAGAAATGCGACATGTAGAAGAAGACAAATATCCGGACAGAGATATCCGGTCGGCGATAAGGACAGAAATCAGACATACGAAAACATTTTTGTTGAAGCTGAAGTATAGACGTTCGTTCGCTTTCGCTCGCTCGGTCAATTATGATGATGATAAATTTCATTAAACACTGACAGCAGCTGTGGTAAATCAATAGATATAAATGCTTAATTTGTTATTGTGATAATTAGAGTTGTTTTCGAAGTTATTTAATTACTAGCTGCACCCCACGGTTTCTCCCGCAGTTAAAAAGTATCCTATATGCTATTCTAGACTATAACCTATATATCTGTGCCAAATTTCATCCAGATCTATTCAGCCGTTCTGGCGTGAAAGAGTAACAAACATCCATCCATCTATCCATTCTTACAAACTGTCGCGTCTAAAATATTACTAAGATAAAGAATGTGACCGATAAAATTTATTTTAAATTTTTTTTTGATTAAAAAATTTTCAAATTCTAGTGATTTAATAATAAATAAATAATAAATAAATTCGGGACACTTCCATACATGGTCGCCTGACCCCAAACTAAGCAAAGCTTGTACTATGGCTGCCAGAGACTGATTTACATACTTAGATATTTTTAAATACATACTTAAATAGATATTAACACCCAGACATCGAACAAACACAAATGTTCATCACATAAATGTTTGTTCTAGGTGGGAATCGAACCCACGCCCCCAAGTTCAGAAGGCAGGTTCACTACCCACTGAGCCACCGAGGCAGTCCTAAATAAATAAACTCTCTTTGATTGCTAAGTGACAGCTAGGTATCTACTATAAGTTATAATAATGTGATGAATTAATTGAGTGAGTGTAACTTGTGTAAAATAAGTATTATTAAGATAAAACCATTAAGAAATAGAACTTTAATAAAATCAGAGTAGGAAAGCAAATGACTCGTACATTAAAAAAAGAAACATTAATTACATGAAAAGTAAGCCAAAGTAATTATTTCTTCCCAAATGTTTTATTAAGGACTAAATTGATATTATAATAATTCATTCAGAAACCAAATAACAATTTTCATTAACACAGGACGGGACTCGTAAAATTACTTTCTCGTATTTTTTACATTCTCCGTAACCTAATATTTTTTTCTAATTTACGCTGACAAACCAATTACGAAAAGCTGTCTAATTAAAAATCGGATCATTTTCTGAGCGATTTACCAAGATAATTATATTAACCACAGATCATTAAAAAATAGAAAGGACATCCGAAATCGGCTGCCAGACCGTTCTGTTTACTTCCGTATCTAATGTTTTATTCAATTAGACAGATACGAGTATAAATAAACCTTTTACTCATCCTTTTGTTTTTCGGATTAAGAACAATACATTTATATGATTGCCGCCGCTATACGCTTAGACACTCGCAGTACCTATACATTTAATCAAAAAAGTTTGACGTCTTAGTTCTCCTAGTCTAGATGAAGAGCGACTGTTTTAATAATTATTTTTAATTATCTTTTCTGGGTCTGGGTGTTAGTAGTCCATATTTTTGTAGATATCCCGGACAAAAGGAGACCTGGAGCTGTAACGTTTTCTCGTAAAATCATTACGCTAATGATTATTTTGAATGCAAAGCATTTAATGGATGGATGTTTGTTACTCAAGAACGCCTTAACGGCTGAATAGATTAGGATGGAATTTGACACAAAGATAGATTATAGTCTGGAATAGCACATAGGCCACTTTTTAACCTTTTTTTTACCTTGGGAAAATCCTTTATGGATACCACCAACAGCCCGGGTGCGGGCTCAGAGTGGTTATGTGGGAATCCCGCCACTGACGGCCTACCCACTAAAAACCCAAGGGTGTTCCACCTCGGCGCATATTGTCGGGGCTAAGGGGACTATCGTACTCTTCCGCAGCCCCGACAGCGCTAGCCCTTTCGGGCACCTCCTCGAGCTTACGCTCTCTTTCCCTCGATGACGATGTATCGAACACCAGACACATCGTCATCATCCACCTCCTCGGGGACCAATTTGCCCGTGGGCGCCAGACAGCACCCGTGTCTAGGCGCCCATGGTCCCCATGCGACGGGTCAGATGAGTGGCCCCGCCGCCTGCCACTTCAGCCGCAGAGGATAGGGAGAGCGGCAACGATACACCGACACGCCTCTTCCTCCGCCACTTTTTAACCGTGTTTTAACTGTGCCACGTAGCGTAGCTGGTTTATTTATAAATCCTAGAAACTTAAGTAGTATTGATCTTGATATGTATCTTGTATTGACACTCTATTTGCATTGTGTATATGTTATTGTGTATTTCCAAGGCATTTCTTTACGACTAACATTCCGTGGCAGGTTACTGGCAACTGGTTAACAAACCCTCTGATACTGCACCGTCGTACATAAATCAGGCTCCATTGCTTCATTAAACAGACAGTTAACCGACCGTTTAAATTAGCTTTGCATTAACCGATATTGTCATTTCAATTATGCGCAGATTGCGGCAGTTGAATTAATATGTATTTGTTACAATTCAGCTTTCAAATCAAGCCAGTGTTAAAGCTTTAGCCGATAAACTAACCGACGGTTGACGGGGGATTTGGTTGGAGATTGTCAAAGTTGCGATCCTTTATCATTCGTTTCATCGAAGTTTTACCAGTTGGTATGTATGATACTTATTCGATGCCTGACTTTGTAGAGCAGTACGAGTTATTATTGGAAAATAACTGATAAGTGTCCAATATGCCACTCATAATGTCCAATTTATACTGATAGAAAAACTGAAATATCCTTTTTGACACAACTCAACATTTGATTCATATATTTTGGGCAGCCGGGCTAAAATCAAAAAGCGTTATCACTTTGCCAGTCAAATGCAAATAATTATAGACTAAACGCAATCCTCTATTAATTTTCAAAATCTGTTACGCCACTGCTTTCATTGCTATGCCATACCGCAGCGCCCAGTTTGTACTGATCAAACCGGTTTGTACCGGTGTAATCCGGTCGGATCCGCCCGCAACAGGATTTGTCCGGAAAGCGCTGGCTCCATTCAAACATTTGTTACAAATTAACATTGATGTTATTACTCGATATTTTACACAATAAACTGTTAGTACTAAATAATTGATAGTCCATTTTGGGATCACAAATAATGAGTTTCAGATTTGTTGTTGTTTCGTGACGTTGTTGTTCGTTGTGCTTGTTTAGTGACAAATTAGATAAAATTTTCGTGGTGCTATTAGTTACCAATATCAGTTACAAATACTAGTAGCTTCTGAAAAACCATGAACTTTTCTTTAATGGCTCTTTTGTAGTAAATCGTATATACGTATGGTACGTACTAACTCATGTGTTAGTAGAGAACCATGATGAACCATTTAAGAAAAAGTAGATAGGTAGGCAAGTAAATGAAATATAAATAAATAATATAACTAAATTCGGGACACTTCCACACACGGTCGCCTGACCCCAAACTAAGCAAATCTTGTACTATGGCTGCCAGAGACTGATTATGTATATCAGTCTCTGGCAGCCATAGTAGCTTAGATATTTTTAAATACATACTCAAATATATAATAACACTCAGACATAGAACAAACACAAATGTTCGCCACATAAATGTTTGCCCTTTGTGGGAATCGAACCCACGCCCCCACGCTCAGAAAGCAGGTTCACTACCAACTGAGCCACCGAGGCAGTCAATACAAACTAAATAGTTAACCACATTAGTAGCCATCACCAATCAAACTTTGTCAAGACTTTCCCGTGAACATTATAAACTACGTTATCACATCTCAAATTCGACAACACTATAACCATATTCGCAAAAAACGTTCACCGACCTCGTTTAACCGTCATTTTTATAAGTTTACCCGCGTCCATCCTTTTACCTTCGTTACAAAAAAAGTTATCAAAGCCCATGAAGGTTTCGTATCAAATTCTGCCCTATCCCCACAGGAGATTGGCGGTAAAACGACATCATGCGGCCCGAAACATCACTGGATGAAAATTTCTGTCACGTCCGAATCAAGTCCCATATGGGATGAGCTTCTCGACCAAGTTTCAATGTCGCCGCGTTTAGGGGCTTAAGGTAGACTTTGGAATGTATTGAACATGTTATTGTTTGATTTATTGACATGTGTTTTGTCGATTATGATCGTGGTTAAATATTAGGTACTCGAGGTAGTGTAAAAAAAGTTAAGGTTTTGTTGTTGTTATCCTAATCCTAACTTCCTACCTATTATAAATGCAAAAGTGAGTTTGATAGTTTGTTTTATTTGTTACGCTTTGCATTTTTTTAATTTTTTTTTTATGTAGAATATGTCGGCGATTGACCACCAACTCGCCTGATGTTAAGTGACGTTGTAGTCTAAGATGGAGCACGACGACCTATAAGGTACTTATTCACTCTAGCCTTGAAGTTTTGTAGAGTGAAGAAGTACAAAGACGGCAGTTGAGTGAGGCGCTCCAAGTGCGCTACTGCTCAGACCCGTCTTCGGAACGGTTACACTGGACTACATCCCGAAACACGACTAGGTCTTGTCATGTCTTTTTTACTCAACTGATCATCATGAAATATTTCATACCCGTTGTCAGGGGTACAGAAAAGAACTTAGGGTACTCTTTAGCCGGATAACACCGCGGGGCGCAGCTCATGGGTTAAATTGTTGGAATATGCATTTATTGTTGTAAATAGTAAAACTACAGGTAACTTACCTAAACCTACCCTTTACTCAATAAGAAACTTTAAAGTCGTATCTTTATGTTTTCTAAAATCCATTTTCACTTATATTAAAGACTAGCTGCAACCCCGCGGTTTCACCCGCGATCCCACAGGAACTGTTTATTTTTTCGGGATTAAAAGCACCCTATGTTACTTCTAGTACCTCCCAGAATATGTATACAAAGTTTCATGATGCTACGTCAAGTAGTTTTTGCGTGATAGCGTAACAAACATCCACGCTTTCACATCCTATCCTACTAATATTATAAACGAGAAAGTTTGTAAGAATGGATGGATGGATGGATGTTTGTTACTCTTTCACGCCAGAACGGCTGAACAAATCTGGATGAAATTTGGCACAGAAATAGATTATAGTCTAGAATAGCACATAGGATACTTTTTGACCGCGGGTGAAACCGCGGGGCGCAGCTTGTTTATAATATTAGTAAGGATGAAGATAGGAATTTCGTACTCTAGAAGGGTAATATTAATATGACTTAACATAATTATAAGATTAAACTCGTATGCAATAATTACAGGAAATTGTCTAAAAAATCTATTTTGCACAAGACCTATAACAGCAATAGTAAGATCTAGCTTTACCATAAAAAAAAAACTCTCGGTTAAAAAAACAAGCCGTCGAAATCTACTGCTACTACAAATTCCTTGCACCAATTTTTTTCAGTGGATCTGTTCAGAAACACACAAAGCCTCAGCCTCACCGACCACTTTGGCTCTTTAATTTCAGACGTGGACCTCTTAAGAGCGTGCGTGACGTAAATAAGGACCCCATTTTAGCAAAATATATGTTTTAGAAGCGATAGATATGTGAGCCGAATTTCGAGACATTTTCCCGGAATTTCGTATCAAAATGGTATCAGGGAAAATACTTTGCAGGATTCTATTGACAAGTTTTCGGAGTCAATGGATTTGAGAAGTTTTCGATGGGATATCACACTTTTTGGGCCACGTTTTAACTACCAATAAAAGTTTTTGGAAGAACTGTATTGTACTATTGTTAATGAACGATTATGACATTGTAGTTTTAGTGAATTTTTTTTTTTAATTATTTTCAATCTTTCAATTCGATTTGATCTGTTTAATCGAACAAGCGAGCATCAGCGAGAGAAGCATCTATGTATGTTTCAATTTCAACAAAAAGGTTTTCGTATGTCCAGATTTCTGTCCGGATGGCTGTCTACCTCCACAGGTTCTCTTGAAATTTTGTGACTAGGATCGATAGTTTATCCTACTAATATTATAAACGTGAAAGTTTGTATGCATGGATGGATGGATGGATGGATGTTTGTTACTCTTTCACGCCAGAACGGCTGAACAGATCTGGATGAAATTCGGCACAGAGATAGACTATAGTCTAGAATAACACATAGGATACTTTTTAACCGCGGGTGAAACCGCGGGCGTAGCTAGTATAGAATATTTCTGAGTCATATCTCTGCCATCTTGAAAAATTTCAAAAACTGACCTGACACAAAAAGTTGTATAATTATCAAACCTGCTCACAAAGTTTTACGAGAATCAGTTGAGAAATGCGACTGTAGATTAGGACAGACGCCGGCCACGAGGTTTTCAGCTCTCAGAGTTACTAGTTTACTTATCGCTATTTGGAGGTACATGTAATGTCCACTTGGCGACGGATATAATAGATTTATATAATAACTAGCTGTCACCCCGCGACTTCGTTCGCGTTTATTATTTATCTTAATATATATAAATCTCGTGTCACAATGTTTGTCCTCAATGAACTCCTAAACCACTTAACCGATTATAATAAAATTCGCACACCATGTGCAGTTCCATCCAACTTGAGAGACAGGATAGCTCAAAACGCGAACGAAGTCGCGGGGTGACAGCTAGTATTTTTTTTATTTTATTTTTTTATGTAGAATAGGTCGGCGTTTGACCACCAACTCGCCTGATTTTAAGCGACGTTGTGGTCTAAGATGGAGCACGACAACCTATAAGGTACTTCACTCTAGCCTTGAAGTTTTGTAGAGTGAAGAAGTACAAAGACGGCAGTTGAGTGAGGCGCTACAAGTGCGCTACTGCTCAGACCCGTCTTCGTTCTTATTTATATATATATATACATATGTGAGCTATCCTATCTGTTAAGTTAGATCGAACTGCACACGGTGTGCAAATTTGATTGAAATCGGTTATGTAGTTTAGGAGTCTATAGCGGACAAACAACGTGACACGTAATTTATATTTATTAAGACAAGCTGCACTTCGCGGTGTTTGTTCCCCGCGGCTAAAGAGTAGTCTGTGTAGTAGTATTCAGGGTCTGCTACTTCCATACCAAATTTTATCCAACCGGCTTAACGTGAAGAAGTAGCAAACAAACACACAAGCCTTTTTAATATGAGTTTATGAAAGAACTATGAATCCTATCCTAACTATCCTAATCCTAACTAATATTATAAATGCGAAAGTGAGTTTGTTCGTTTGTTTGTAACGCTTTCACGTCGCAACTACTCAACCGATCGTCTCAAAAATTTGCATACATATTGTCTGGGGTACAGAAAAGGACATAGGTTACTTTTGTCCCGAAAAAATTAACAGTTCCTGTGGGACCGCGGGTGAAACCGCGGAGCGCAGCTAGTGATTAATATTATTAGAATGTGTAATTATTAAAATGTTGTAATATCAAGAGCAATGTCCTACGGTCTCAAATATTTTATCCAACCTCTGTACAGGATATTCTAAGTATTCTAGATAAAATTTTGGGTAGCTCAAGAATTCTATTTGGTACTAAGATTGAAACAATTTATTTTATTAACCATTTTACATGCCGTCCGTGAAAACTCGTTTAGGTTGTACCTGTTTAAGGTTTTTGACCCGATAAGAAAGGTTTAACACCAAATAGAAAGAGACAGATGTACAATTTACTCGGAAAAAATACATAAAAAAATTAGGGACTTTTCCACACACGGTCGCTTGACCCCAAACTAAGCAAAGCTTGTACTATGGCAGCCAGAGACTGATATACATACATATATATTTTTAAATATATATTTTACACCCAGACATAGAACAAACACAAATGTTCACCACATAAATGTTTGCGCTAGGTGGGAATCGAACCCACGCCCCCAAGCTCAGAAGGCAGTTTACTACCAACTGAGCCACTGAGGCAGTCATTGACGCATATTTTGTATCTATGGATACTTTGTATCTAAAGAAAAAAGAGAACGTTCAAAAAAACAATTGATGTTAGCTAGACTAAGCAGCCAGCCAGACAGACAACACGTAAGATATACAAAGATGAGATACGGACATAGCGGGACGCGGTCATGGCGTCCCTTCAATGTACTTGAATACAAAATGTACAGAAGAGACACGTCGCAACACGTAAAGAGAAAACGAGGTGCAGATGAGGCGCTTACGCTACGTTTCTCGTTTTGTATGAAGGTGTCATGTATCCGCCCTTTTTAATGTAAAGTATAGGTCAACATTTGACCACTAATTTTGATGTTGTTAGTTTTGGGTGTATCGCATTTAAACTAAGTTAGCAAGTGTTTTATGGCACTGCATATAAGAATTGCCTAAGTCCTTGCTTAACTAGATTAATCTACTCGTATCAAAATATTCGCTTAACGGGCACATAAAGTTAAGAGTCTCCTAAATAATGGTTTAAGCTACGTTCACTTGTATTTGGTAAACACTATCACTGGGTGCCCAAAATACAGGCGTCGCCTAGTTTGGGACCCACTGTAGTTCATTTTGAGTATTCGAACTGAGTGTTAAGTGTCATGTATTTGAATATTGTGTTTTTATATGTATACTTTCATTATTATTGTCAAGAAAAATTAGGTAGGAGCTAGCTAGGAATACTTTAAACTAGTTAAGCACGGACTTAGGCATTTCTTATATTCAGTGCAAGTGGCCAACAGTGTTTTAAGTTGCGTAGCTGTCACTGTTTAGTCTACGGCTTAAGCTTTACCCGGTAATAAAGATACAACGCAGATTTTACTGATACACTCATTTTCATAAGGTCATGATTTCATTCCGCTTTACGCGTGAAGAAGGCATAAAATGTTTATTCGCTCATCAACTTTTGGCCGCAAATAAAAGTGTGTTTATATCAAATGTCATCAACATTTTTCCGTGAATATGGTTACGGAAAGTTATTACGCCTATACTCATTTAACGCAATACAGACCCACGCTCGTTTTGCAATGTTTGCACCGTATACCGTATATCAAAAATGTTATTGCTAAAGCAACATTTCTCGTAAGTGGAAATAAAATATTTTTGTAAGCATGAAAAAATAGTATGGCAGTAACTTCTGAGTGAACACTGCCTAAGGCAAAAAAGCTCGCGGGAACATGGCTTTTAGACTGAGAGCTTATGTTTATTAACAAAACACTTGGTCTATTGAGATGAATATGAAAGTAACAGTTTAAAAAATTTAGATAGACGATTAGTTAATGTAGATCTGCATGTTTTCTTTTATCTTATTGCTAATTGACCGAGTGCGAAGCGTCTCCGTACCAACTTGGGCAAATATGCTACTGTACGTCCGAATGTCCTGATGTCCGGCTCTTCTCCTCTACAGTTTCTCCCAAAATTATGCGAGTTTTTTTTTTTTTAATTTTTTTTTTGTAATTTTTCCAAAATAGCAAAATCTTTTTTGCACGTTTTTTCCAGCAGAGCTAATATTCATTAGTGAAGGTTTCAATCTAACTCTAAAACACATACAGTCACAAAATCTCGCCAAATTAAGAAAATACATTTCAACTCCAGTTTCTTCAATCCGAACTCCCTCATTCAGTGATAACTTTCCGGTTTAAAGTTCCAGCGCGTAACTCAAGGAAACGATAGTACCGACACTAAGAAAGTCAAACTTTCAGTCTTCCATTCCAAAAACCAAGACATACATCTTATGGCTTAAGAAAGATAAAGAGTTCGCACTCGACTTCAAACCTTATTGCGTAAGTGTAGAAGCTAGATTGAGATTTAGTGATGCGTCTTCGTTCACTTATCCCTTTCATTGAAACTAAGAAAGGTAGTGTATTTATATCAGGATACAATGTTATCTTTATTTAAAATCAGAGGAATGTTTTGCGTGTATTATCTACCCAAATCCACCGAATCTTGGGTCTGCTTTCTGATACGGTCGTCGATTTCAAGTAAGCGAAACCTCAGGCTTATCTCTTTCTGCTTATCTTTGTTATATATTTTAACCCTTTTTGGGAGCTAATAATTCCTCTGTGTCTTTTTGGTAGAAAACGTTTTCTAAACCTAGTTTAGTGATTGTAGAAAATTATTGTAACTCACTTCCTATTATCAGTATATTATTGTAAAAACTAAGCCTTGTGCATGGAATCACTTACTATCCTATACACACTCTTGAAATCGTCCATCGCAGATACATGAGATCATTTATGTTTAAAAATAAGAAAATATAATTTATTAGGTCCTAATTAGCACAAGTTTTAAAATAAGGATAACGAAAGTAGAGATCATTTTCGATGGTCTTTTTCACATACTTACATTAAGTATGTGGAAAAAACCCTCGAAATAATATAAGGAAGAAGCGGCACTGAGTCTTAATTTCTAGGACACAGCGCGTGGACCCGACATAACTACAAGCAAACTGACACTACATAGCTCCGTTAACAGTATTATAAACCTTAATTATTTGCGTGTATCAAGAACAAAAGAAAGAGAGACGTACAAGTGACTATAGCGAGAACGAGACAAAAATAATTATCACTGTTGCGACTGATTGCGTTTGTATGTAAATTGAGTGCAGCACTTAATTTATGTGTCCATTTTCAGGTTCTCGTACCATATCTCCCATTTATCTGATCGAAGGGAAAGACTGAGTTTATAATTTCAGAGACCTTAATTTCTAAGCGCCTTATTTGATGAACTAATGACAATGGTCATCGCGTGTCATCCCGTGTCATCCCTGTCGTCATACGAGCGAGCGCAAGAGCACACAATAACCATTATCCAAAACCAGTATACATTATAAGGGGATTGGACTACATTTTTTGCCATCTTGAATTTCAGAATTCGAAACGGACTGTCTAAAAACGTACCCCTCTCTACCAGAGTCCTTTAAAGGACACGAGTTATTTTCCAGTCTGGCTGTTTCATAGGCACGCTGCATTTTATGGCTGGCCGGGGCTAAGATGCAAATTATTTGTGTACATTTTTTCTGCGTTTTATGTGACTTAGAACATCGTTGAGACGGCATAACTTTAAAATAATGGCCTTTCTGGGTATCTAGAGGTCTCGGAGCGAAGTGAAATTGTGATGAGTAAGCTTTTGAATATTTGAAAGAGGTTAGATTATTTTGAATTTTTCAGATGAAAAATATTGGATAGCTTGGTTTTGAGTTCGCACATTTTATTTTCGTTCATATTTCAGTATTGAAGGTGACTTAATCATTCAGCAAGCTGAAAATGCTGAAATGAACACAATACTGTAAACCCGTGGGATGGGTTTGTTTTATTGCAATCAAAATTGTTTCAATCTCCGTCATTCTAATATTAATCGGAACGGGCGAGAAAATTAATAAAATAAATATTGTCTGATGAAAATAATCTCTAAGTTTTATATTGTGAGAATGCGTAATAAACAGAGAGTTCTGTTTCTATTTAAATAAATGTGATAAAAGTAGATTTCATTGGACTCTTATAATTATTACAGCCAGTTATGATTAAACTTACATTAATCTACTTTAATTAGTTCATCATGTAAACATTTTAGACCTATTTCCACAAATTACGCTTAATTATCACCAAAAATCCACCGTACATTAATTAGATGACTACGGTAGAAACCTAAAACCTAACTCAGTTCATGAAACAGTTAATAATCCGGGTTTCAATTTCCGGGTCAATAAATCAATCCTAGCTTAGCGATCTGTGGAGTTGGAATTGTAGCAATATGGCGATATTAGGCACTTGTCTCACCGCCGCCGGCGTGTATTGGCTATCGAGTCCCGTACGGTTCATAGAATTACCCTTGAACAATACAATTATACTTACAAAATACGGCTAACCGTAGAACGGCATAGATTTGCTCCGCATGATTAGATTAGATATTTTTTTCATTGACAAATTCTTGTATTTGAATTGTCTTTTCTGTACATCATATACACGCATACACATTATCATGATCCCAAAGAACAAAGTCTAGTGTTCCGGGAGCCAGCACCTAATGACGTCACTCGTTATCGTCGTCGTCTTCTTCAAACTTGTTGTAAATGACTAATTTTGGTCTTGCTTAGGCATCGATTTACTTCACTGCGTGTTGCCCACGTGACCATTTTTAACTCGGAATACACCTGGCGGAGTATATTATTATACCAGCACATCATACGCCGATAGCAATGTTTAACAGCTGAACGACTGGCGTCAGTTACAAAACGGTCGCTTCGCTTAGCTTTTAGTTACTAGCTCATCTCGGTACTTGCGGTAGGACAGATGCCAGGGAGCACGTTACGAGTCGGTTGGGCATTACTGCGAAACTAGGTATATTAGTTGCCGTGTATGGATTCCGTATTCTATAGTTAATCAGAACTTCTCAGGATTTGACAGACAAGAACACGCGGCTGAACCACAAGATAGGTAGTCGTATTCTAATTTTACACCATAATGCCTTAAATGAAGGCTCTTTATAGACTAACTTAGGATTAAACTACTGCTAGAAAAATTGCCTGCTTCATATTTTATTAATGCAGCACTTTGATATTCGGTTTTTTCACTTCATGTCGCTGCCAATATCTATCAAGTACAAAGCGCTTCATGCTTCTTTTGCCAATCTTGGACGCTTTCTAACCAACATACATGTATTGTTTTTTTCATTCTACTCATTATAAGGAACCAGATGGACCGCTGAAATTGGTACTTATTGGTTTTGGATACTAAGGTATTTACTATGGGTGATTAAAGATTTCTAGAATATGTTGTGTGTCCTTTTACACATTTATGAAATTTTCGCAATAAAAACCTAATTTTTTATCGTTTTTATATGTTTGGTCTTTTATTTTTATTGTACACGTAACTATAGTCGTGCCAAATAAATATCAGTTAAACTCAATCTGCCAAACGGAAACGTTTTCATGAGTAAATAAAATTAATATTCTGCTGTTATATGGTACCGACAGAACGTTTGCTGTTGTACCGCTTCAGTGAAATCATTCTCTAGTTCCAGGAAAAGCTTGAATAAAAAGTGTCGCTCGAGTTTATCACGAGTTTTAATTTACATTCCTGAGTAGTTTCCCGTTTCCTAGAATGAAAGGCATCACTCATGCTGTCTTCTAAACAAGGGGTGGATTCAATCTGGCGCAGAAGGCGCGTCGTTTGAACCGCGAGCATGCCATTACACGTTATTAAAGGCTGTAACGTGAAGACGTGAATGTGTAAACTTGAGGGAGAAGAGTTGTTAGCACATCAGTATTGGAAAGGATGGAAGGAAAAAAAACGTCGTTGTAGGTTTTCCTAAATCTGACCAAAAATAAAACTTTTTTTAACTCTCAGTTAGAGTTAAAAAAAGTTTATTTTTAACCCCCGACGCACAAAAGACGTGGTGTTTTAAGTTTGACGTGTGTGTGTGTGTGTGCGCGCGTGTGTGTGTGTGTGTGTGTGTGCGTGTGTCTGTCTGTGGTATTGTAGCACTCAAATGTATGAAACGAATTTGATATTTTTTTTGTTTGAAAAACCTTCGTCGTCAAGTCGTTGTTGAAGTTTGATGTAAATCGGTGTTGATGAAAATCGATGTCAGGAGATTTTTTAAATTTTAATTCATACTATGTATGCTAAGGCCAGACAAATTTTCACCTTTCTAGGTCCTGGGCCAATATCACAATCTTGGACTCATCAAGATCAAGATATCGACCGAGACCAATCAACCAAGGTCTTGATGTGTGTACCAGTCTTTGTACACAAAGATGATATTGAAGCCAATGTGTCAGTGCCAGTAATAAGGTTCAATGTTAGTAATTTCATAATTATTGAAGCCAATGTTGGACCCAAAGTTAAACCAATGTAAGGCTGCGGTATTAGATAACCTGTAATATGTTTAGCTTACGAGTATCTAATAATAAAGTATTATGCGAAAGTTTCTTCATGACACTTAAGGAAAAGTTTATTCTTATTTGGATTACCAATATATTACTTGTCAAGCGCAGAAATATATTTGGTTTGGTTGGAATAGCGGATAAATTTGAGACGTACTAAAAATATAAAAACACAAATCAAATTTATTTTGCTCCTATTTTTTTTTAATTCCTCCAAATTCGTCTTTAGTTCTAATTCAAGACGGATTCTTACTATACGAATCCTTCAAAACAAAGAATAATGTTATCGCATATCTCAGGCTTAAAAGTGTTAAAACCGTCCGTAGATCCATTCAAATGACCCTCATAACACTAAAGACAATTCCTCCACAATTTTCCGGTCCAGAAACTTTTTAATCGCTTAATTGAGTGTTGCAAACGATTTTAATCCGGCACGATTTGAAACCGGCAATTTTATCGGATTGATTAACGAGAATGTCGGGGGGTCAAATCGGGCCGGTATCGGGGGGTCGGATCGGCCTGCCGGCTGAGCCTCTGAGTTACTTTATGGATGCTGAATCGATTTGAACTGCGTGGGCCAGCAAACAGTATCCGTACAGATCCCTTGTTACAGCACACCAATTCCTAGAAACAGTACTCTGCGGCACCATATCTGGGAATTGTTTTTCTGAGTAGAAATGGTTTATGCGTTTCTTTCAATGATGTTTCCTCAAAACTCTATGTTCTAATGCAAGGGGAGACGTATACAATAGGTATTCTATTTTCAATTAGGATCTTCACATATTTTAGTGTGCCCAAGCGATGATAGCCTAGTTGGAGAAGGCTCGCTTCTCAAACCAGATGAAGCGGGCTTAAACCCAGCCGACGGCATGCACCAATTTGTTCATTGTGTAAACAATAACATATGCGTGAGTATTGTACGTATAATATGAGCGTATTGTATGTCATCTGCAACATGACTGGGGCCCGGTGTATGGCGACAGGCTCAGCCCCTGTCACATTTGGTACTGAATATCGTCCGGCGAAGTGTGGGGTGTTTTATTACACCTCTGCCAGCCCCCTAGGGGAAAAGGCGTGGCGATAATATGCCCATAACTTTTTATAAAGATCAAATTAATTATGACAACAAAATATTTTATCACAAAACTTGCAAATCTCAATATAAACTATACACAAACAGTTACTCGTCTTTCAAGTCCCACCCATTCCTTCAAGTAAACACACGTAAGTAACAACACACAATTAAGCTCTTAAAAGCACGTAACAAAGTCACACGCGTGTGGGTACACTCTGACACGCTGTGGCGCGACGAGCCGTGCCTAACGCGCTTTAATAACGAGTAATGGCACACTTTAAGCACTAAGTAGACCAGATTACAGAGAAAAAAGTTCTTACATAATATAGAACGCTGACAACCATGTCGGTGGCTGTCGGTGATTCTTATGTGCATACTCTATAACACTCTACTAGTTGATGAGGCATTTTTAATAGGGTTTTCAAACTTTCAAGGCTAGAGAATTAGAGTAAGATATCTCAAAGCCTCTCAAAGTAAGAAATAAAAGGCTTTTTTATTTTTATTTTATTTATTTATTTATCTCAAAGCCATCTAAAGAATCTACTAGTAGCTCTGAGCTGGAGATGTCTGTCCTCTTCTACTGATAGCATTCCTCAACCGTTTCTCGTGAAATTTTGTGAGCTGGTTTGATTAAGAAATGTTTCTTGCCGAGTCAGTTTTTAGTTTTTTTTTTTTAAATTTCGGAGATATGATTTTTTTTTAATTTAATCTTCAACGCCATTATCGAACCTACTCACAAAATTTCAAGAAAATCGGAAAAGAAATAGATCTCATTTCTTTTCTGATTAGAGGACGACAGAGATCTGGACAGAGATCCGGACAGAAATCCAGACAGATTACGGACATACGAAAGCATTTTTGTCAAAGCTGTAACAGAGACGCGTCACTCACTAACGCTCACTCGGTCGATTCAATAATTATCAAAATTCAAATGAAACCCACAACTTTGTTTTAGTTACGATAAATTACGTACGTTTACGTACACGCACTGTTTAACACGCAGCGTTCTTCGCGTCTTTTCCCATAGCGCTGCAAGTACTTTGAACTCTGGAAGGATCGTTTACTCTGTGCTTGAGCCCTTGCTTAGCAGTGACACATATTTTATCAGAAGGTAGACTCTTTGTGTTCGTTTTTCTCGGTGAAATTATTCGATCGAAAACGAGTGATGCGACGTGAATTGAAAAGGTGTAAATGAGTTTAGAGCTCGGGTTTTAAGGTAAGTGTGAGCGTAGAAAGAACCCTGGCTTATTTTCATTGGTCGTTAGGGCCCGCATTGAGGGTGCGGGCTCTCGCATTTTGCATGACTTAGGGCCGCATGCGGGAGTCGATATTATTAATCCATGGGGCCTGCATGCGGCATGCAAGAGATTTTCTATACTTGCATGCCATTAATCAAGGCCGCTTGTGAGGAATACTTACCCGCATGTTGCATGTGTTATCGACTAAGGTATAGATGATGAACTTTCATTTTTCATTTACCCGCATGTGAGGAGTCCGCCGAATGCGGACTAAGAACAGAGTTATTGAATTATGAACTTGAGCTTTTACATCGATTGTAGTTTCTAGTTTTACATTTATACAAAAATCAATACTGCTACTCATCAAAATCTATTTTTCTTTTTTGCCGCATTATCTACATTATAATTATCTTAACCTCCGATTGACACTAAAACGCACCAATTTTTTTCTCTATCTTGAACAAGTTTGCACAGCATCAACTTCTAGTTTCCGAAATTTTTTAGGAACTTCATGCTTCTCTACTATTGTCTAACTGTTGACCACCTCGAGTAAGGTGGCCAATAGTTTTTTGGTCTTTTTTTTACTTTACTTTCTACTTATATTTGTGTACTCATAAGATGGTAAACGGTATACAATCTCAAATAAAGGGAAGGAACTAGTCAAGTATAGGGAACTTTCGCATACACAAACGTTCACCTTAATTTATATTAAATAAACGTTTGTGTATTGTTTGTGTAACGTTTGTGTAACGTTTGTGTATGTGTGTGTTTGTTTGTTACTTATTTACGCTCGAACAGATGGATGGATTTTGAATAAATTTGGTATGGAAGAGGATGGTAGGAGATAGCTATATCCTAGATTACACATTGGCCACTTTTTAGCCGCGGGTAACACGGCTAGCTAGTTCCTAATACAATATTACATTGTTTTGAAATCTTAACTATCACAAAACTTGAGCTAAGAATCGAACAGTCGTTGGATTCGTAACTAGCGTCATCGATTGGGTCCCATCCACGTCCTATTGTTGTTTATTTTATGACAAAAGTTAGATCATGACGAGAACTTTAAGGCAACTTACCTTAGCGAAAGGACTGTCAGCTAAAGCAATATGAAATAATGTTTCTAAAAAAAAGTCAAGCTGTTAACCGTTTTCGATGTTTACAAAAAGTCTTTCAAACATTACCTATATAAGTTGATCTAACATTTATGCAAAAATTTATACGAGAAAACATGTAGTTATAAAAAAACACAATTCCATCTCCTGGCTCTATCATCAGATCAGTTTCAAAATACCGAATTATAGTTTTGTCATCCGAACTTTATAAGTAGGTAACAATAGAAAATAGAAGTAAGTTAAAAATTTACTCCCAAAAAATTTTAAAACTTTGTTCGTTATTTAAAAGCGAAGCTAATAAAATCGTGTTGTAAAATGGCAAACAAATCAAGTATTGCTCTTACAAATTGTTATGTTATCTGTTGGAATCAATATCATGCATGTCAGAGCACCATGTTCGGCAAACCATTAAATTTAGTCTAACGTCGATATAATGATTGAAAACTATGCAGTTGCATTGTGTTGAACAATGCAGATTAAAGCTACGTTGAGTGGAAATGCATAATGATAGTTATTGTGAAACGAAATTCTTTTTAGAGTCAGACCTAAGCCAGAGAATAGGTATCTCTTCGATCACGTCATCGCTTCCCATCAGGCCGGTCCATTGTCAAACGCATGCCTAAGTAGTACTTTGTAAAATAATTTTAACAAGTCGACCGAGTGAGCGCTAAACAAGTACCTATAACATAAACAGGTCTAAGTCTGGTACATAAATACTTTAGTTGTATAAAAAGTGGACTGTAACAGAGCACTTCCAACTTATAACGTTCCACAGTCTCATTGGGACTACTTCTCGGGTCGAAGTGCTGTTTTATTAAAACTTTTATTCAGCCACTTTTGTTTCTAGTTAGTCGCATGGAAAATGTTGGATTTACACTCAGTGCAATATTTACATGCAAAGTTTTTGCAACGTCTATTGTTTCGAAGAAAGAATACCTAAAATGAAACTTTACTTCTCTAAAGATTTTTTTTTATTTATGTTATTCAGTGCTCAGGGCTTATGTCATGATTGCTATCAGGGATAATTAATATAATGAGCTTCTATGGGATCAACCATGACTCGTGAAAAAATACTGTTTTATTTCAACAAGTGTGAATTACCACTTTTGGAGGAACCATTGATTTTTGCAATTTCAAGGTCGCTTTAGTAGAGAAAAAAATTGTTTTATTTACAAGCGTTTGTTTAACTGATTTTTTTTTAATTTCTTTAGGCATAGTTACGTACCTTGACTTTGACGAGTTTTTTTATGATGATTCTGGCCTTAGGCCCTATAGGCTTGATAGTGCCCACCATACTCTAGGGCCTGAAGGCTATGCCGTAAGGCTTAGCATACCCTATGCAAAACATCCGGAAACAAAACATTGTATAAAACCATTATAGAGGTATGATCAGATTTTTTTAAACTTAATTTCAATACGGCGTTTAAAATTTTACAATGAATTCTCTGATCAATTAATTTTTCATCCAAGCAATATGCATTGTAAATGAATAAGCCTTTCGAAATATCAGATTTTCCAGCAAATAAATCCTAATAGTAAAAAAACAGTAGCACGCAAAAGTCTTATTGATTAAACACTTGTTTGTTCAATCGTAACTGTTTGTTAATTAAAAACAAACAATTGAATTCAGCAAACTCTTTCATTCGCTGGTTTTCGAATGAGTGATCGTGCATTTATATGATGGGGAATATCTTTTCTGAAAAAAATATTTGCCTACTTGTGATTTTTTAATATGTTGCTAGCTATCATTTCGTAATGAATTTTTGTCTTTAAACTGATATTTGACGAATTTGCAGTTACAAAAAATGATCCTCTGATATATTTTTTTTGCTTTAATATCAAGAAATATCATTATTTAAATCAATAGCATTTTTTAAGAGGGTCGCGACGCTCTGAAATTTCCATACGAACGCGCTACTCAAATTTCTTGAAACCTATTTGTCAGATTATGATGAAATTTAGCATGTACATTTAAATTAACAATATCTCCGCCCGTATGTTCTTGGTTTTTTTTTAAAACGTTCTCAAGCGAAAATAGACCTATGAAAAATATCCGCATTTTTAAGGGGTCACTTTTGACTGATTTATTCAATAGGTAGACAAAGCAAAACAAAAATCCCTTTACATAGGGAGGTTGTCCACATCATTAGCTTTTAAATGAATCCATAATACAAGGGAAATTCTTAGTTATTTAAGAATGATTACAGAAGTGCAAAAGTCATAAAAAAAAATTGAAATTTCACTTTGTCACTCTGAAGGTAACTTTAGAGGCTCGTCAGTATCATTACTCGCTCTCTTCGCTCATTTTCTTCTTCTAGACGAAATGGCTATATGTAGAATACCTGAAGCCAATGCGAAGTTTGTCTAAAGTGGTCGCCGGACTCTAATGTATTTTCTTTACTATTTTGATTCGTAAGTAAGTATTTCATTAAATATTTGTCAAACTAGCCAGTTTTTGGAAAGGCAGGTTTTATTTAAAAAAATAAGCTTTTACTCGTAATTTTAATAACTGCGTCATTCAACAAGTATAAAACCCAACCAGTTAAATAGTTAATAGGAAAATAAAACCACAACGCAAAATAAAACCTGCAAATAAAAAAGCAGAGAAAATTGCGTAATAAACAATCTGAATCCTTATCCTTTATCTCCATAAAATCTTGCATGGCTGTCTAATAAATTCGCATCAAATTTGTAAATGACGTCGTTCCTGTTTTTCATAACCAGCACGTGACGAAGCTCGGTGTTGTAAGAGCTAGCGGTATCAAAACATATTTTTTGAGGAAAATCGTAAAATATAAAACTTATTTCTGTACGATAGAATGAATATACTAGTTGCGCCCGTGGTGTTCCACGCAGATAAAAAGTAATATATGTGTTAAACTAAGTAATCTTGAAGTTTTTCCATTCTACATTTCATGAAAATTCGTTTTTATATACTAGTTGCGCCCGTGGTGTTCCACGCAGATAAAAAGTAATATATGTGTTAAACTAAGTAATCTTGAAGTTTTTCCATTCTACATTTCATGAAAATCTGTTTTTTTTTTATATATAGAATAGGTCGACGTTTGACCACCAACTCGCCTGATGCTAAGCGATGTTGTGGTCTAAGATGGAGCACGACGACCTATAAGTTACTTATTTACTCTAGCCACTTTATTTACTCTAGCTACTTTAGTTTTGCAGATGAAGAATTACAAAGACGGCAGTTGAGTGAGGCGCTACAAGTGCGCTACTGCTCAGACCCGTCTTCGAAACGGTTACACCGGACTACATCCCGAAACACGACTTGGTCATTTTACGGCATGGCTTGGTCCGGTGGGTGGTAACTAGCCACGGCCGAAGCCTCCCACCAGAGTTTTGAGCGTGAAGGAGAAACTAATACACACACTCACACTCACACAAACTTTTTCACCTTTATAATATCAGTAGGATTGTGTAAGTACGTAGATACGGTATACATATTGTATACAAAATACGGAAAAGCAGTGATCCTAGTTCACATAGTTATCTCAACCTATGGACGGATCACTACTATCATTGTAATCACTAATCATCATTAACTGATAATGTCGTTACCTCACGTCTCGTCGTTACATCTGTTCTCAGTGGATCACGCAATCGGTACCTACGGACCAACTGCGAATGTGGAAGGAGCGTGGGTAAGAGCACGTTGACCGAGTTGTAGATATTCATCGAAATCATCAATTTAGAATGAATAAGCATTTTTATTGAAGCGTTACGTCCTGTGCCTAACGTTTCCCGTCCCACCTGGCGGCGTGACTTTTCTTGCATTTCAGCACAATACAACTTTCAAGAGCACGGTCTATACATACCCACGCCTTGTGTGGGTAGGAACTGCCATGAATCATAGTTGTTATTCATGAGCCCACGCCGTGTCTGTACGATCCTTATTTCTAAATATTTTAAACAATTTTAATCTGTTTTTTCTTCTTCTTCAGATTGTGGGAGTAACATCAAACCATATAATTATTTAAAGTTTGTCGACTTTTTCTATGACATTTTTGATCTAAAACAATATTTCGTAGGATCAAATTACAAAGCTAGCAACAAAAAACACTGTCAGGTATTTCCCAAGAACTTAGCTTTGTCAAGATAAAATATAGAATGCTTCGGGCTCAGGAAAAACGATTTATTTTGGATACGAAGATCAAGTGTTGAATATCTTTACCTCAATATTAAGCCTCAAGAGGAAAATAATATTATATAAAAGCTTACTTTAATTTTCTTTCAATTTTGTACAATTAGAAAGCAAAAAAGTTGGTGACACTTGTTTTGTTTCAGTTTTTGTTTAAAATTGGTCTCGCAACATTTAAATGGCTTCTCGTGAAGAGATCATTGTGAGAGAAAAAAATGACAACATTTTAAAAAAGGTTCTAAAAATTTCTTATTTACAACATTTTTAACTGTTTATTGTGTTGTACACGATGTTTTGTGTGGCAATTTTATATGATAATTTAATACTTACCTGAAAATCTCATCCTCATCAGATCAGCTCGATGGTACCACAATATTGCTTTTTCATCATACTTATATAAGTATGCCAAATTACAGCTCATTTCGTTTTCAGAAACAGGTTAAAAATGATTTGAAGTTTTCAAGTAGTCAATTAAATGAAGTACTTATTAAGTGCGTGTAGGCTACCTCCGGTTTTGGAGTTTTTAGGCCGCTTAAAGACCTCTAACAACGCTTGACGGTTTTTGTTATATCCGGGCCTTCAACTTAACGTGTCATCCGACTCACGGTAGCACTCAGTTGAAAATGCCACCCGCGGTCACGCTTTTGAAACCAGACTTACTCGACTCGACTTACCTTACAAAGTTAAATAGTATGAATGATAGATAAAATTATATTTTTCCAATGAATCTGTCAAACTTTAAAATTTGACCCCAAGCCACATCCCAAAGTCCAAAGATAGCATCTGAATAAAACTCTCAAAGGTTACAGATAATTTATCGCTAAATAAATGTAGAGATTTTTTTTAATTACAAAACTTTTTTTATTTTTAACTTACCTAAAACATTTGAAACATTCTCAAACTCGACAAAAGTTATGAATGCACACTGCTTGAAACCAGAATAAACAATAGACTAGAAAACTCGCCTGAAAAATTACTATTAGCCTTAAACTTGTTAGCTCTTCTCCCTCGAGGCTTGCCTTAAAAAATGTCTGTGGCTTAAGACGAAGCTCACATCTTAACTTGGCTGGATAAACCTGCAAACAATGTTAAGTTTGTATACGCAAAACAAATTCTCGGAGAACACCCCAAAGACGGGCGTTCATATTTCAACTTGGAACGTAAGAAATGCTGCGTTGAAGTTTGGTGTAGTGGGGCTATGGAGGTGGCGAGTAAATTTGGAGGCATGACTATAAAATTGGTGAATAAGTTTTGGTATACAAGTAGTCGAGTGCAGAAAGACTGTATTTTGTAACTTGAAGTTTGTTCTAGCAGGTTCTTTATTTTGGTTAAAATTTAACCTAGCCCCCTCAATAATAAACATTGCTTTGCCTCGGAATAGTGGTTAGTTTTTGTTTTTTTCATTTTTATAAAATTTTTAACTCGATAGAAAAAGACAAAACACTGAATACAGTTAAACAGTTAAATGTAAACAGTTGTATCCGGAACCGAAACATTTATTAGTGAGAGGGTTGGTCTCTTATAAGTGGCGAATGAGTGAGTGTAAGTAAGAATAAGAGTGAATAAGCAAGTGCCTCTTGAGTCTGCATTCCTTACCCTTAGCATAGCCCTTAGCCACATCAGACAAATTAATAGTCCAACGCAGATGGGCACGTATTACGATTAACAAAATTAATGAAGCTTGAAATAGAAAGAACTAAGTTCAAAATGACCTAAATCCAAATGTAAGATAACGTTTAAATACGCGTTTTTAGAAGCCTACACCAAAATTTGCACACGAAAACAATGATGGTCGGGTAAAGCTTTACCAGCTAAATTTGAGGTTCGAAGATTGTTACTGCGTAGTAATTATTGTGATATTAAATTATAATGAATCAAGTAAATCAATAACTAATTAATACGCACTTTTGTACCAGTGATTATCTTCTGAGTAGCGTTTATTATTAAATCAACTAATCTGGGTGTCTTCAAGTCTCAAGTATTTTTTTTCTATCCTTCATCGTTGGTAGTATCATTTCTTAACATCAGGCAAGATGGTGGCCAAACGCAAGCTTTTGTATAATCTAGAATAACAATATTGTCGTCTTATATTTTTTTGTAATTACCCAAGTATGTCTTGAGTTTTAGTGGTTTAATAAATTGATTTAGATAAGGTGGTTGATCTGATTGATTGATTGATGATGATTGATGCTAAGCGATGATAACCTAGTCGGAGAAGGCACGCCTCTGAAACCAGAGGGAGCGGGTTCGAACCAAGCGGATGGCACAATTTATTCATTGTGTGATCATATGTGCGTATTCTATGTCATCTGCTACATGACTGGAGCCCGGTGTATGGCGACAGGCTCGCCCCTGTCACATTGGGATTGAATATCGTCCGGTGTAGTGTGGGTGTTGTCCCAGCCCCCTCGGGGGAAAGGCGAGACGAAATGTGTTCTATATTATGATAGAGATAAATTTCCCAAAAATACATTCTATAATTTTATTTCTAAATATAACAATGTCGCCAGTGAGCGAGACAGACTTCATGTCTAACCATACACCTTAAGCAAAATTATCCCAATATTACTTTGTATAGCAGTTACGTAGGCAGACTTAGCAAGCTCTTTTATTTATATGGGTATAGGTAAGTCTCTTTGAATAGCGGTTTGTCATTGAAAAATTGGGAAAGCATAATTAGGTCTCTTGATACCTGGTTTTATTCTGTCGTCGGTCTTGCGGGATCGTGGTTGTATTGTATATTTTATCTACCTAGTTCTTCATTTTTAACTAGCTAGACTGTTGGAAATGAAGACTTGAGCAAATATAATTTAATTTCTCTTGCGATAAATTGAGGTTTATAAAGTTTGAAGAAGGAATATACATAGTTTTAGGGTTTATACAAGCTTTTATTTAACTTGCAATGTACATATGTCTTGCATGATATGTATGTTCGTAACTATGTTTGTTCGAGTGGAATCTTGCAACTCCATTTTGAAGCAGATCTTCAACTGACTAGTTTTACTATTGTAAAAGAGGTTACGTAAATACAAAATTATTTTTATTGTCTTTATTGCTTTTCAGCTATTTTGGCTAATACTCGTTGCTACGTAAAACAAAGAAAATCAGCAAGATATAGCCCTAAATAAGGTATGAAGTTCAGGATAGGGCGGCTTTGTGAATTAGTATGAATGCCCTCTTCACCACTCGGGTGACTTGGGTACCAAAAAAAATAAACCAAATTAGTGAAAGAAAGAATACCGACTCCCTATTACTCATACAAACACATCACATGTATATGATAAAATGCGGAAGTTTGAGAGTTAACATTTTTTAGGAGACATCCTCTCGAGGAGCTTCCGTTCTGCCCATCACTGATGTCGGAACAATCTTCACATCGTGCATTCTCGGATAACTTTCTAGACGGTCGACTGCTTTCCAAACGTGCCGCCCAGAGCTTCCAGTTACGGCGGCATATGGCTTCCATGGACCAGTCGTTCTCTTGCAACGGGTATCAGTGACTGTGATAGCTTATGATCTGAAATAACACAAAAGCTAACTATTATCTAAAAAAAACTAGTAACATAGCAGATGAAACTACGGAGAGCAGCAAGTGTTTGTATAAATTTTCTTAACAAAATCGTTGGCAGCTCCGTCGCTTCCGCGTCTACATGAGTTACTTTGAACGCACATCCAATTACATGCACATTCAGTGTCAAAGGCTTCCACTATACGATCCACTTACTCCTAAGCGGATAGGATGTTTAAGCTTTCAAAAATAATCTTGTATAGCAATCTAAACTTTAACTTAACGAGACTAAGTTGAAATTTAGAAATCAATTTTTCTTGGTAATTGCTTTAGTTTTGTTCATACACTGTAAGAATAAAAATGAACTAACTTTGTCAGCGCAGCAACGCTAACCGTAATCGTCTCCGCCATCATTCTTAGTATCAGCATACGCAGCTTTACTTTTCTCATAGCAATGGAAATAAAACTGAAGAATTGGTCCACCATAGCAAAAAACATATAATATGTAGATGCATCTTAGAGATCCCTTTGCCCAACAATGGAACGCACCCTCAGTCAAAAAGTAGCTTATGTGCTATTGAAGACTATAAACTACCTCTGTGTTTAACATCATCCCGATCCGTTCATGCAGACGCACGTTTTGACGTGAGTAACAAACATCCATCTAAACTTTCGCATTTAAAATATGAGTGTGATAATATGGAGTACTGTTCGCACCTTTGGGATGGATCGGCCAAGTACCAGCTCGAGGCGTTGGAGTCCATCGAGAAACGTGCGAAGAAGCTCATTGGCAACGACTCCCTTGTCCTGGCCAAACTTCAAAATTTGGATCATCGGCGCAAGGTTGCTAGTCTATCGGTTTTTTATCGGATACATTTCGGGGAGTGTGCATCTGGTTCGCATGACCTTATTCTCCCTAGCCCGTTCTTCTATAAAACAACCAAGAGTACGAAAAAGCGGCATCGTTTTATGGTTGACATACCTACAACACGCACGAAACGCTTTGGTTCCTCATTTCTCATACGGACCGCTAGAGTGTGGAATACTCTGCCAGACTGTGTGTTCCCTGACACTTATAATCTGGGTGTCTTCAAGTCTCGAGTGAATCGGTTTCTTCTAGGCAAGCGTGCTCCATCGTAGGCCGCATCACTGCTTATCATCAGGCATGTTGGCGGCCAAACGCAAGCCTATTATGTAATAAAAAAAAAAAAAAAAAAAACAAATATATATATACCTAATGTACATAAAATATATACGTTAGGTATTACCGCCAGCTAAATGACCACTTGCTAAAGAATTGATATTTTTAGCGCAATCAGCAAAACGCTCCACTTAAATATATTGAATTTCGGCCACTTGTTGATTCGGGGGTTCCTAGTACCTTGGAGGTACAAATACTTACGGAGGGACGTAACAAGGGTCTTAGAGGGACAGCTGACGTGACCACAAGATCATGAGAGACTGGCGTAGACAGTATTACAGGTCTCGTCAATGGTAATAGGAAAAGACCTTTGACCTTTGTACCTAGAATTGCTCTAGCGGGAATAAACATAACAAACGGCACAAATGTAAGTCCAAAAAATAGATTTCAAAACTGTAGAAGAAATCTAAAATATTATTTTATTGACAGGAAAAGAAATGTATTCTTTATTATGTTATTCTCTAAGTCATAGATAGATTTGTGTTAAATTTGTAGCTATTCCTTGCATTTTTTTCTTTCTCTTAACTTTGGACAATAAATTAATAATGATATTTTAACTCTATCTAAGACTTCTAACTCTTTGGTACAACTTACAAGGCATGTCTTTCAGTTTTAAGTTTTCAAGCTTTGGAAAAAAATGTACTTACATACAATATTTCTTTTTTACCAATTCAGGGTAATAATCTCGCCGTTTAGTTCTAAGCTGTGCAATAAAAACTATTATTTCGTTCTTAAAGTAATTTTTATGGCATTTTCTTTAAACTGTAGTGACACTGAAGCAAAATACGGAATTAAGCTGAACTCTCGTTCAATTTCTTCGTTTCTCACGTACTGCTTTCCCGTGATGACAAAGGCAATAACGTACCAAGCCGAACTTGATATGGGACTTTTAATATTAGACCGAGGACGTCAACAGTGTGACTAGGTAGCTGTAATTCGGTCAGACAGGTTCGTGATATGATCTCGGAGTGAGGTGGGCAATAACTGTCAACTGGTTTCCACGCCGATAGTTCAATCACGGTCAGGGGCATAACAATGCTGGGCGAAGGTTAGTGAATTCAATGGCGATGGAAATTCGCTTCAGCCATGTGAGGCTTTCACATTTTCATTGATTTCACATTTTTATCTCCCGACGAAAAAAAACGAGGTGTTATGAGTTTGACGTGTCTGTGGCATCGTAGCTGCCGAAGTGATGAACCGATTTTGATTTTGTTTTTCTTTGTTTGAAAGGTGAATTAGACGGGAGTGTTTTTAGCTACTCGTATGTTTGATGTAAATCGGTGTTGGGGGTTATTCAAATTTTTAATTTGTACTTATCTACTTGTGTTGATGGTTTTTACCGTGCCAGCGTTAGCGAGCACATTTCGCTTCAGCTTTGGCAAATATGCTTTCGTATGTCCGGCGTATGTTCGGCTGAGGACAGCCGAACAGAGTAGCGTGTGTAGAGGAGGACCTCTACAGGTTACGTTTCTCAACCGATTCTTGTAAAATGCTGTGTGCTGGTTTGATAATTATAAAAAAAAGACAGTTTATAATAGTACCTCTTTAACAAGACAACTATAGTGGTACTAGCTAAACAAGACAACTATAGTGGTACTAGCTAAACAAGACAACTATAGTGGTACTAGCTAAACAAGACCACTATAGTTGTACCGCTTGAAGTAAATCTGGGCCCGCGCGGTATAGGCGCACTAAAATAAGTTGTCCAAGAGATAAAGGTCTTTTTCCGCGATGTCTTCGGCTTACAGAGCCACTCGTAGTATCTCTGTTTAATAAAAGAAAACCCATAAAACTTATTTATAACATCTGTTAATCAAAGCCTTTCTCGTAACTTTAAATTCATTTGTGTACCTAATTGAAAGTTTTCGCAAAAACATCTCTTTTCAATTCCGAAAATAAAATGTAAGTAGGTACATAATTAAAACTTTACAAACGAATACACACTCACGAAGCATGATAGTGAATGAAGGCAATTAAATTGTTGTTGTGAATGAATAAAGTTGCCTCTAATGAAATACTTTTAAAAATGTGGCACGTTAATTTCAGGTCTTCATAATAAATGACTATGAAATAACTACGAGTACTAGTACTATTAGAAACAATGTTGTTATTTTTCACTTCTATTGCTCAAAAAGTTCAACGATGAAATATAAACCAGAGCTAAGATAAAATAGCATATTTCGCTCTAAGGGAAAAAGTTTTTTTTTTCTTCTGAAAATGGAACTATAAGCAGTGACCTCTACGGTATAATGCAAGTATTATTTTGCGACTAGAAGAACTAAAAAAAAAATATTGTGACATTAGCGAAATCTTTAGAATTTTTTCTATTACAACTTATATTGGTGACTGAAATTTATTTTTAAAATTTGGTTGAATTATTTCATTTTCCCGCATCAGAAGTGAAAGGTAGAGTGTAACGTACGGGGTTAAAACCCATTATAACTCGGTTTCTATTTACTCCCCTTAGTTAAAACTCGGGAGTAAAACTACCTCGTATATAGTGGATCATTTACAATTAGCACCTTGCATAATAATCTACTATTATTACTAGCTGCGCCCTGCGGTTTGTTTTAGGATGAAAGGAACCTACATCTTTTCTCTACACCACCCCTTACCCCTTTTGTCTATCTGTCCTCTACCCTATTTCTCTACCCCTGACAACGTGTTTGCGAAATTTCATCGCAAACACGTCAATTTTTTGACGGCAAAACACGGCAAAAACAAAAAAAAACACGGCAAAATTGGCCATCGCTTGAGTAGCTATGGCATGAAAGCGTGAGAAACAAACATTCACCAATATTTTGTATCAACACAAATACGCTTTCTAGTAATATAAAAGATTAGCCCGCGTCGACTCACCGTAAAAATTACCGGACACAATCTGGGATAGGTATTCTATACACTTCTACAGCCATAACTGACTAGCCTCTATCACAAGGCGGTAAGGTCTGAAATAGCCAATCTTTGTTAATATGAAGTAAGGTTTCTCCGACCTGATTCGTGTACATGGTGCCAGGAAATTCAATTTCAAACTTTCCCGGAGTATTTTTGATGAAGCAAAGGGGATCATTTCGCTGGTCATTGTTTGGTGTCCTTACACGAGATTAGATCGGACTTTCTTGGAATATTCGCCATTATAACAAACCTTTTTTACTAGGACAGCTAAAATGTTGGCTACGGCTTCCGAGGTAAGATTTTGGGAATTGAAACCCTAATGTGTTCAATTTAAATTTCGAAATCGTTTGAAATTTTTTGTACGTAGCTGGAATAAAAAGTTGTAACAATTTTATAGAGATCAACAATTCATTTTATTAAACAGTAAATTTATTTAGAGTTGTAATCGTGGTTCATTGAACTAAGCCTACAAAGTTTATAATTTAAAAATGCTTTCTTATACCCGAATCCTGTCTGAATTTCTGTCCGGATCTTTGTCTTCCTCTACAACCGCAATTTCTGAACCGATTCTCGTGAAATTTTATGAACAGGTTCAAAGATTAAACAGTTTTGTTTTGCCTATCCTCTGCGGCTGAAGTGGCAGGTGGCGGGGCCATTCATATGACTCATCGCATGGGGACGATGGGCGCCTGGGCGCGGGTGCTGGCTGGCGCCCACGGGCAAAATTGGTCCCCGAGGAGGTGAATGATGACGATGTGTCTGGTGTTCGATGCATCGTCATCGAGAGAGGACAGCGCAAGCTCGAGGAGGTGGCCGAAGGGACTGGCACTGTCGGGTCCGCTGTAGAGCTCGAAAGCGTCCCCGTAGCCCCGACATTATGCGCCGAACACCCTTGGGTTTTTAGTGGGTAGGCCGTCAGTGGCGGTATTCCCACATAACCACTCTGTGCCCGCACCCGGGGCTGTTGGTGGTATCCATAAAGAATTTTCCCAAGGGAAAAAAAATGGAGAAGGACAAACGTCCGCCGCAAGGTCTACAGCTCACAGATCCAAGAGATTAGTAGATCTCTTTCCAAGTACGACACAATCACACTAATTCCCCGATAATTTGATTACTAAGTTTCAGTTGGCACTTATCGTTAACAAGGTTATTTTCGGCAAGAGTTCGTACTTCGCCAACTTCGATAGTAATAATGTATGTTGCGAAACTTTGCCGACAAATGTGGTTATCACACCTTGTGAGTCGAAGTAAGGCTGCGTATACACTGGTAATGTGCGTGAAAGATTAGCGGTGTGAGAAGAGAAAATCCGCCAATAGGATCAGTTTGCTGCGTAAGAGCGTTTCCGTATTTGTCTGGCGCAAGATGTTTCTTGGTCACTCTCACTCCTATGACGTATGAAATGAGAGAGACAATGACAAAAAATATCTCGACTGTTAAAAATAGAGCTCCTGATCCGAGAAGATGTATTATGTATGTTCGGAGTAGCCGTAGTACTGGTTGCGTGTTGAGAAGTTGCAAATGAGATCCGAATATCATCTTCCGATTGCTCTCCATCATCCGTGTATATCTCCATTTTGGCCCGATATTGACGGACCAAAGTAACCATAATATTATTTGTATGAACATTCGCGCACTGCGTCCGGTCCGAATGCAAGAAATTGAGAAAATCGGAGTTCGGGCAAAGTTCGCAACCCCTCTCTCATACGAATAGTACCTTCTACAAGTAGGTTCTTCGGACCGATCGATCGGTTTCTCAGATTCGGATTGAACGTAATTTGGAATTGCTATTAGCGTAAACAGTATTCAAATTCGGTCCGAGTTTTTTTAGACCGTGCAGATTGTGCGTTAGAGTTTTTTTTACGGATGCGGATTCGGATTAGGACGAGGGATGCGGAAACGTTTTTGATTTCTATTGAGGGATTTTATTTCTCGGGTCCCGCTCATCTTCCGTCACACGTCTACGTTGCATAAGCAGCCTAATGAGACTTAGCAGTCTTATAGAGATTGATGTACGTTTTAGTACTTAAAATAGTAATTTGTTACGGAGTTTCTGCTTTCACTGCAGGGATACTACGCAATAAGTGTAAAGCAGTGATGTTCTTCTTTGTTTGCTTAGCTAAATGAATGTGGTTCGTGAATCACAAAGTAAGCAGCATGCGTTCTATAAAGCAGGCTATAAGTGACATTTTAATTGTGAAATTAGAAAATAATGTATATACTTTGTCATTATTAAGCGTCATTGAGAGAGACTGGTAACAAGTTTAAGACCCCCAGAATTTGGAAGGTTTAAGATAAAGTTCTGTCCAGTAATTGGACTTTCAAACTTTCACAAAATAAGTGTGATGTTTTTGGAATGTAAAAGAAATCAGGCACGATTATAGCAATTGTTGCCACCGGCTTCTAACTAAACAACCCCCAGCAAGGTACTTCAGCCAACGCTATTAAATTAGCTAGAAACACGCTAAACCGGTCAAAACAGCGCAGTAAACAAGCCACCAAGCTCCCGTCATAAACCTCAATATCTCGCCGCGCCATGCATCACCGTCAAAAACTCCAACCACCGCTAACGATAACGCGGACGGGACAGATGAAAAATCTCCAAAGCCGATTAGGCTTGTCCGACACCCTCCGAAGCTTTATGATTAATTCAAGCCACGGTAAATGCGTTTGTTTCGTCACCGGCGGCGTTGACAAAGCGGGCGACGTACGTGATGAAATTGAACGCACGTCCGCTCGCGACGGCTGCTGGTGAATAAATGGCTTACGTGAAAATTTAACGGGCTTTAACCAAGCTTTAACCGATGTTTAACTCGCACGATCGATGTCGCTCGTGCTGTCGCGTTCCTGAATTGTAGATGATGGTGAATTAATGATGAGAGTGAATCGGGCTTTCAATTCTTTCAGTTGTGAATGAGATCTAATGCGAAATAGATTACATCGTTGAGTTTTGGCTTTATGACAGGCATTTTTTTTCTGCTAAAGTGTGCTGCAGGCTAGCAAAGCGAGATTATTGTCTAATCAAGTTTGCTTACTATGAACATCATGTAAAACTATGCACATCCTTATTATTCGTCGTTATTCCTTCTTAGCCTAGTCGGAGTTCGACTGCTTTAAAAGCAGGAGGTCCAGGTTTGATTCCCGGCCAGACGCAGTTAGGTAAATTATGAATCCGTTCTGGATCTGAGTGTTAGTCTTATAAAGTTTTTATGTAGTTTTTGTGTGCGTTTCATGGCATTCCCGACACAAAGAAACTTAGAGATATAGCTGTGTGTTTATTTGATAAAATAAAATAAAAAAACTTAAAAAAGTACTTATTCAGAAATTAAATTGTTAATGAAATAAAAACATCATACTTACCTTAAAAAGCGATCCGAAATCGAATCGTACACTTTGAAACCTCAAATCACTGAAAGTTAATAGTAGCACCATTAAAATGTTTGAGAAAAGATAGTTTACGCAATGCTTAAAGCAGCTTCGTAAATATTCATTTTATTAAAAAAATAACAAAGTTTTAGTAAGATTATTTAAAAAATTACTTATAAACATATTTTTTTTAACTCATGGTATTATTTCAAAATGTCAACTCAACGAAAACGCTTAACATTTTTAAAACCAAAACCAACCGGTTCTTCAATAACATACAAACAGAAAATTCAATTCCAAAACGAACGAGACGCGAGTGGAAACCTGTTCAAATAACGTCCGACGTAACAGCGGATCTGTTGAAACTCCCACAGGAATTCGCTATTCATAACTGAGTTAAAAACTTAAAACTGAATTCGAAAGTTTCTGATCCAGTGAAATTTTCACACCGTCCACTTTCGACGTAGGTACTTGTTCGAGTTCAAGAGAACTTCTGAAATGCTACTGATACGGCAGTATTCGTGATGGAGGGAAACATGCGGGATGGAGATGATTATGTTTTAAATAGTAGCTCCCGAACGAATGAACCAATTTTGATTTTGTTTTTTTTTTATTTGGATGGTGATGGTGATTTAGTAGTGTTCTTAGTTATGTTTAATAAAATTCGGTGTCGGGGTTGCTTACATTTTAAATTTACACGAATTCTTTGGTTTAACTGGGACCCGTGGTGTGTGGCGAAAGGCTCGCCCCCTTTTACATTTGGGAGTAAATATCATCAGTCGAAGTGTGTGTGTGTGTTGTAATATACCTCTGCCATTTCTCCCCTTCGGAGGAAAGACGTGACGTTATGTGTATTTAAGGGCCACTTGGAGAAGTTCAGGCTATATCTTTTGAAATTGGAGTTAACTGCTCATGGAGTGTTACATTCACACTTTGCGCCACCAAGAGTGCATCGTTTTATGGTCGACATACCAACAACACGTACGAAACGCTTTGGTTCCTCATTTCTTATACGGACCGCTACACTGTGGAATACTCTACCAGAGTGTGTGTTCCCTGACACTTTTAATCTGGGTGTTTTCAAGCCTCAAGTGAATCGGTTCCTTCTAGGCAAGCGTGCTCCATCGTAGGCCGCATCACTGCTTATCATCAGGCATGTTGGCGGCCAAACGCAAGCCTATTAAGTACTCGTAATAAAAAAAGAGCGAGAAGCTAAACTTGAGTTAATACAATATTAGGGTGACATTTATATCATTATAACTCTGAGTTAATTAACCCTGCGCTTAAGAATTTAACTCCGTATCTTCTGTATATAATTTGTTTTTTATTTTAATTTTCGTGTAGGTCGTAATAAATAATTCTGGTTAATATGATTGTTTGGAGTATTTTAGAAACAGATGAGAGGTAATTGAGATCATTCGGGCATGTAATTAAAAACTATCAAATTCTAGCTGGCACCGTTCAGTAACTCTAGATTTTTGTCCATGGTAAACAGTCACATTTTCTCACATTAAATATCTTTATTAGAAACTGAAACTTATGAAATAAAAAAAAAAATGGTTACTTTCGAATATTAAACTCGTACATCACATCACACTTATGTTATAAATACGAAAGTTTGGATAGATGTATAGATGGGTGGGTGGATGGGTGTGTGGGTGTTTGCTAATCAACTACGCCAGAATGACTACACAGATCTGGATGAAAATGGCACATCTAGTATTATGTATTAATTAAATAATATTTTACATTTAAACTAGAAAAAAAAACTGATTTTGAGTCTAAGTACTCTTTAGATTTTTTTTAGTTATTTCTCTAACACTTATCAACTGTTTGTCACAGTACAAAACATGCACTCGCTTATTATTTTTTTCACAAAAATTATCTAAATCCAGCTAAACTATAAAATATCTGCAGTGCTGTGTCATATTTATTCATGTTAGTATTTTTTTGTAAGACGACGCAACTTCGTAAGGTTCGGAACCCTAAAAAGAAAAGAATAAGTAAAATAGATAAGTTAAGAAGGCATTAAAAACAGACTGCGAGCTCTTGATTACGCCCTCTCTTTAAATTAAGTCAGAGAGTTGCAGGTGTTGAATATTTAGGAGCAACGGTAAAAAATCCTGCTCGGTGTCTATTGCGTATATAAGGGAGCCTGCTCAATGTTTTAACCTATATTATTTCATTAAAAACAATCGGTCTTACAAACTATAAAATACAGTTATCAAAAGTGTTGAAAACAAAAATACAATTCCTAGTAAATATTTTTCAACTCGAACATTCTGTAAAATGAATCACTAATTTTTTATGTGGTGTTTTTGAATAACAGATGCTATTGCAGTTGCTATGGTTTCGACTAGCTATATGGTGATACGAGCTAGTCTCGTGTATTGCAAACAAATTTCGACAAAACGTCTGTTTTCACAGTATAGGATAATAACTGAATAGCGTATATATTTCTACAAATATTACCTCAATTACATTCGAACATGAACTTCAGAATGCTAGTCTATTATTAAGGCGAACTTCAAACATCTGGCAAGCCTCACCAGTTCCGGTCGACAACGGGTCCTAGTTCACCGACAACGAAGCTAATCGGAAAAGTTCAAACCACAGCTTCAAACGAGAAAGCACCTTAACAAGCGCCCTTAAATTTTCAAATCACGTTGCAGTATTCGGGGTTTTAACTAATTCCCGTTTTTGGCGGATAGCTTTGAAAGATTAAGTGCTCGCCTTAAAAGCGTGTAGACTTAAAAGCTTGGAAGAAATTACGTGCAGTGCGGTATAAGAAAGAAACATGTTTCTTGAGATACTTAAGCTTCAATATCAAACGGTCTTAACTAATAATCCATAAGTACGAGTACTAATTAGAAAATTGAAAGTAACTCTGTCTGTCTGTTTGTAAGCTTTTTACGGCAAAACGGTTGCACGGATCTCAATCAATTTTGATAAGTAGTTTCAGTATTTCACGACGAAGGGTTTTGAATACTAGGTATATTCTGAATAAACGCGAACAAAGTTGCAAGTAACAGCTAGTATTATAAATAAGTAATACCTATTTTGGAGCTTATTACCTAACTAGTTCATAAAACTCTTTGCAAGTTTAATGATCAGTTTCAAAGTCACAGAATACGATTAGCTCTCACTTCAACTAGGTAAGTTCTAACAACTTAGAACTTTCTTCATGTAATCGTGAGATTATAATCTATTTCGAGCTTACAGTTGCAGATTATTATCTGTTTGAAGATATTGAAGTTCATAAACATAATACCACACGAGAATGGAAATATAATGATTTGCAAAGACAAACATCCATACGTGAAAGTTTGTAATTAAATGTAAACAACAAAAATGATTAATGTTTACCCTACATTGAGATAAAAGCCTCACATTATGAGTATATTTCGAAATTATAAATAAACATACATACAAGAATACGTAGCATTTATATTATAATAATTAAAATAGTCGCTTAGATGATATTTGAATTATTTTGTGTGTTAATGTGTTCGAGACCAAGTATTGTCACATTGAGTTAAATATCTGGAGATGGTGGTCCAAACATCGCGTCTCAGCGTGTTAGGTACTTATAAATCGGTAGTAT